>OY660879.1:12500-9820000 GCA_962446985.1 Xyrichtys novacula | reverse complement strand
GTGTGTGTGTGTGTGAGTTTGTGCGTGTGTGTTCTTTTTCTGTCTGACATTTCTGATTTCTCCTGTGACTCACAGGCTGACTCACCACTGCTCCTTTTGCTGCTTGTGTGTGTGTGTGTGTGTGTGTGTGTGTGTGTGTGTGTGTGTGTGTGTGTGTGTGTGTACTGACACAGTCTCCCATCCTTCCCCCTGATCTCTCTCTTTTTGTTTCTGCATCTTTATCCTCTCCTGACTCCTAATGGCACCATTTGGTCCATTTTTATCACCCTCAGTTCCTCTTTGTGTGGTGATGATGATGATGATGGTGAAGACTTTGGCTCTTCATCTGCATGACTGGACTCATTTCTACCTGTGTGGGTTTGGACTTTTGACGCCTTTTATTAGACTGAGATTTTATATCCACCCACTGGTTCAGCATGAGGTCGCAATTATAGAAACACTGATTCAAGGATCGAACAAAGATGATGTGGTGATTTTTCTGCTTGTTCACATTTTGCCGCTTTAACCTGTTTTTCTTTTTCCTGCCTTGGAAGAACATCAGGACTCATCCATCCGCTGTAATCTCTGTACGATTTAGAAGTCAAAGGACACTTAAACCTCTTCCCATGTTTTACTTTTGCGAAACTGCACAGTATTTTGGTTTCATTTTTTAAACTGAAGGTTTCTGCTGTACTTGCAGTTTTTTTGTTCAACAATGTATTGTGGTCTCATATTACTCTCTTGTCTCCTTCAGTGTTATTGTATCGTTTTACTGTATTATAATGTAAACCAGCTAAATGTTGCTTGTTTGAGAGAAATGAGAGTGAGGGCTAAATTCTCAGCTGTAAGAGGATTGATAGAGCCCAGATAACTCTCTGTGTAATTTTCACTAAAACAAACAGGCTTGTGATCAGGTGCTGACATAAAAATACCCATCAGTGCCACTTTTGTAACAAACCAGTGTGTGGTTTAGCTTCAGCTGAATGAATATCATCATTAAGAAATAATTATGTGTGAAAGGAGGCAAAAAGGAGGCGATGAGAAAAGCAACTGGAGGGTAATTGCTTGACCTATGACCCTCACCCATGTCAACCAATCAATACTCCTCTCCTCTAAAGACCTCCACCAATCAGGAAAGTCTTTTAAAAATACCCATGAGGCACCTGTGGAGTAGTCTGACTGAGGACAGCATCTCCATGGCAACATTATGATTACCAGAATAGCTCTTTCTTTCTCTCTATTTCTGTCTCTCACTCTCGCTGTCTTTTCAGTCCACCCACGCTCTGCCTCATTTCTCTTTCTTTTTCTTTTCCTCTGTGCATGCTGAATATTTTTGCTCCATTTTCTGTTTGCCTTTCCTTCATATTTCTCTTTTTTCCCCATTCCTCCCATCACTTATTACCTCCTCTCCATCTGCCTTTGCTCCATCGCCCTACCTACATCTCTCCTTTATCTTCTCCCTGCTCTGTTTCCTTCTCTCACCTCTTTTCCTCCCTCATTATTCCTGCTCTCCTTCTTCTCTGTTCCCCGCACCTCCTCCTCATCATCATCTCTCTGTTTTGCAGTCACATTGAGCAAAGATAGAAGATATTTTTAGCTGCAGCTCTGCTTCCTCCCTTCATGTCTTCTCTTCTGCTTTTCTTAAATTGTAAACAAGGATTAATGAAATGAAGGTTTTACTCTTTTTTCATCTCTAATCCTGTTGAAACCAGGCCATTTTATGACTCCATGTACCATACTTGCAGATATTTTTAAAGCAGTGTTGACAGACCTCACAGGGGTATCCTCAAATGGATCCTACCACAGTTCTATTCGTCTAGACTGTTTCATAAGATATTTCACTGTTTATTTAACAGTTTTGTCTGAGTAAAGCCTGTTTGGTTCTTGGATTGCTCCATCAGACTGCTGCAGTGAATATCAGTCGAGACAGGAGCTTGAGATCATGCAGGGAGGCTAAGAGATATGCTCATCAAAGTGTTGCAGCTTGCGATATGACAAAATAAACAGTCTATCCACACACAGTAACACTGAAATGATACACAAAGATTAGGTGGTGCAATTAATCTAATGCTTACGTCAGAGTCCTGATATGCACAAGTGTTGAAGTTCAAATGTTTGTCATATTCACTATTTTAACCAAATGTTGTACCAAGCTAAAGGCCAGTCATTTGCCCAAATACAAAGCACAGATAAGGTTCATGAAAACGTCTATACCTGCAGGTTTCTAAAAAATAAGAAGGGCTCTCATGTTTTAAAACATGCACCAAGCTATCTAGAATTACCTGAAAGTTGCACTTATTTCTGCCAACCCTCCAGTAAATTTCTGCTTGCAGCCGAAGTGATCTGTGGGTAGGCAAAAAGTCGGGCGAGCTAGTAGGCAGAGGCGATGATGTTGATGCCACTTTATACTCTTTCCAGCTTGCCAGCATGTTTCCACCATTTGTTGATGCTGTAAATACATCCATTTAAACTGCATTGCTGCAAAACACAAACCCTATTAACACAGTATCAGACTCTACTTTTTCAGCCTTGTTGGATAAATCATACAGAGACCATCCAGTGACCTTTTTACATCATGTCCTCCCTCCTATCTATACAATAGGTTAAATTTAACACTGTAAGGAACATGTGGTATAACTGGACCAACAAGTTTTCCAAAGTCTGATGCCAATTGTCAGAGAGCAGGTAGGCCATTGATCAGTGTAATGCAGATTTCACATTGCTGTTGTTTTGTTTTTCACATTTGATTTGTTAAAACAATCTAGAAATACTAACAAATGAGAAACAAAACTGCTAAACTTGGGTAAACTTTTTAGCTCAGCAAACATTTCCACAGGGGACTTTTGGATTACTGTCCAGACATCTGTAATTCTCTAAATAGAAAACATATGAGGGAAATAATTAAGTTATAATAAAAAGAAAAAAGAAGTTTCATTTTCCAGTCATTATTTTAAATTAATTCATGAAATAGATGTTAAATGTTGAGTTCAGAACATCAGTATAGAAATGCTACCTGTGGAGCGACACATCATAATGATCCCAATCAACCATTTTTTAATAGACTTCTTAAAAATTTTGACAAAGATAGACAGCATTGTTAAGTTAGCAGGGACTGCAATTATGTAATGTGATTATGACGATCAGATTACCAAGGCAACTCTCACATAACCCTTAAAACTCAAGGCATAGTGTAAGCTAGTGTTTGTATTTCAAAGACTTATTTTTAAACATAACTCACAAAAGTATGCAAATTCTTGTCTGACATGATGGTGGTTTCAACATGAGACTATTCAAATGTGGCCACCAGTGCCAGTCTGGGCATATTGAGTGAATATTCAAAGGAAGTCACACTGTAGCAGTCAAACTCCAGCTAAAGTGATTCATGGTAAGTTATTTTTCTTCCGAGATTTACTGTTTAGTTGTGAATGACTCATTTCTTTTAATGTAAGTCTCATCGCCTTGCTTTCAGTATTAGATTGACTGTTTCTGTTTCATTATTGACTGTTTAGTCTAAATATAACAGTTAATCTGGGGTTTGGTAGCACTAAAAAACTGCACATTGCATTGAGAAACTGGTTGACATGTAGCGCCCTTTCATTGCAGCAAATAAGAAACCTACTGTAAAACTTCCACAATGTATTAAACTCTCAAGATCTGCATCTTTGGACTTACTCTCAACATTCACCATTTATCTTGAGGAACCAAAATGTTGAGTTCGTGGAATCTGGGTTTTTAAATTTTAAAATGAAGGTTACCTGACAGTTTTATATGGTAAAGAAATGACTTGATTAATGAGGTTAGAGAAAGACATAGGACTCTAAACAAATAAATGGATATCAGACAATATTTAAAGATGGATCAAACGGATAACCCTTTAGCCAGCAATAGTACTTCTCCTTGCAGTTATGGAAAAATATTCCTGTAAGCCTGGGATACAGCCAGAAGCTGTAGCATTGACTTTGGATAGTTATGTGACAGTCAAAAGGCTTTAATGCCTTGCTTTCATAACATTAGCTGGAAACCAATGCTCACAGGTTAACTTGCTAAAACGGTGAGCCAAAACGATATTTTAAGAGTAAATTTTAAAGGGCAGTTTGGCCAGGGAAAAAGTAAAACAGTATATTCGGTTTGTAAGCTACTTGTAGAGAATAGCCAGTGCTTGCATTCAAACACTACCTGGGAGCATGTTGTTAGCTATCATTATGTTAGCTAGGTAGTACATTAACTCATTATTTATTTCAGGCGAATGTTATCAAAGCTGGAGGCTGTTGGAAGCCTTAACACAACAGCTAATATTAGCATTCAACCACAATCTGTCAACAACTGGGCAATCTGGCAGTATTGGCAGTAAAGTATCATATTTGTCAACTACTGAGCTTCTTTTAGACAATTCTAAGGCTAGCAATCAAAGCACTTTCTAGATAACATTTTCCAAGCCAACACTATTAGTCAGGGTCAGGGACCAGCTTTGAAAAAATAAACAACTCAAGTGCTCAAGCAGTTCTTGGATAACATTTAGGAGCTTTCTTGTGATAACATAATAGTTTTCAAACAATAATGAGTAGATCTTAGTTGTCTTTTCAAAATTTAGACTTTTTTTTTTTTCATGCAATCCTGTAGAGTAATTCTGCATTATTTGCTGCATCAAATGCCGCATTTATAAGATTCTCTTGTCTGGGAGAAATATAACTTATTTTAGCTCTATTCAGCCTCTGTCTACAACACTTTGTTTTGGCTTCTTTTCCACTGACATAAAGTAAGATAAAACTTTTCACACAGCTCTGTCGTCATTTAACAACTACAAATATCAGAGGCTAGTGGTTAGTTCCCCATAAAAACTATTAGCAATCAGCTGTTGTTACATTAGCTGCAGTCATTATGCAACCTGTAGCAAACAAAGCTCGTTGAGGCTGTTTTTTTTGTCTTTCTTCTTAAATTAATACCATCATTTTGCTGTGTTCCAGTTACCTTGGAGGTTGGATGTCAGAGCTGGGAATGACGTCACACCCAAGTTGTGGGCGATCCAGTAAACAAGTCAGAAAAACAAGGTGGACGCCTACAGTTACCCGTTGTTAGCTGTTGTTTACAATTGCCAGCAGTCGTTAGCGGTTGTCAGTCGTGAGCGGTTGTCAGCTATTGTCAGCGATACCAGTTGTAAACAAGGCACAACACAGTATTTTACTCTACAAACACCACAGCGCCATGTTCACAGTTAGACGTTTGGCGGCACAACATATACCACTTATTAAATTTCACAAAAACAAAACAGAGGTGCTAATAAATAGTACATTACGAGAGCTTTCACTGTTACTCTCTACTTTTGATGCACTGCGCTGCCACCTGGCGAGGATCGTTCGACTTTCTGAGTCGGAAAATGAGTACAACTGGAACGCAGCATTAGAGTGGCAAACACAAATACATTGTGGCCATTGTTCCCAAATAATAAAAATAAAAAACTTCCCACTGTTTTTGCTGTTTTGTTTTTTTTCTTTGGAAAGAGAAATAACTGAGACTTCCCTCACAACTCAAAGAACACTTGAGGAAAAAAATTCGAGACATATGCAATCTACATTGTGCAGTTTTGCATTACAGATCTCCTTTCAGCCAAGTTCTTTGTTTTTAGTTGCACTATGTAACTCGAGGGCTATGATTTTTAATGACTAAACATTAAGTCAAGATTGTAAGAAAACAACTGAAACTCGCTGTGGTAAAACATGTTTGGTAGCATGTTTGCTCAGGGCCTCCATACAGCCAACACTATCAAAACACAGCTGTGTAACATTATAGTATTTCAGCTTCCCATCCTCGGTGGGACTTCAGAGGGAGACGTTTACTACAAAGTTGAAGTGAGTTTATGAGAGGAAACATGAGAAAACACGTTAAAGTGAGCATATAAAAGTTGATAGGGTCCTGTATGCGTCTGCCTCCCTGTCCATCTCAGCCATGTCTGTCTGCCTCCATCGGTTTCTATTGAGTCTATTTTTAGCCCCAGCAGACTGGTCACGTGGCATGAGGAGGACGTCAATAATGTTGTTGTTGGTGGTGGGTGAGAGAGGGAGAAAGAGAGAGAGGAAGGGAGACAGGCAAGCTGTAAATACGGAGGAAGTGGAGCGGTAGGAGGTGAGATACGGCCTGTTTCTTGAATTATTCGTATTTCTAGTGAAAGCAAAGCGCAGTGGAGCTGTGCGGACACCGAGCCTCGGCGGAAAACTGAGCCGGGAGGAAGCGACCTCTGCGCTAATAAGCGTTCCAGGAGGACCCGCCGACATCCACGGTACGGTGCGGTTTAGGGGGGCAGTGTGCGTGCATGTGTACGTGTGTGCGTGACAGTACAATAACGACATACTTACTGACATGCACTTAAAGGTTTTTTTATGAAGTCTAGTTGCAGAGGGCAAATGTTGTGCTTGCTGAGCCTCTGCCTTTCCCTGTATTGTACAGTTAACATGGTAGCTAACTTGGGAACTGTTACAACTGTAGCTAGCTAAAGGACATACAGTAAGTGATAGACACAACAGCTTTAGATATTAAACAGCGAACAGCTTTTATCCGCCCTCAGGTATCAGTGATTACATGTGTACCACTTTTTATTGACAACTCAGGGCTAACTTGGTAGCTAGCAGCTAGCTGAGGCACAACTAAGTTAACATTGGTCAAACAAAACTTTGAAAGCCAGTCTATGGTAGTAGCCCAAAGCTAAATCAAGAAACTGTTCAAAACTCTGTTACTGGGGGCTTCTGGACTTACTAATGGCTGCCAGTGCGACCAAATCAAATGACTAGCCTACAAAGCTAGGGATGGGAATATCAGAACATCCCATACATGGGCCTTGATAATGATATCAGCTCATAGTGATTCTGGGAGAAGTTGTTAGACAGTCCTGTTATGAAACATCCCAAAAGATCAAATTAAGATGATAAAATGCAGCCAGTGGGGATCTGTGTATTTCACAAGTCAACAAATGTTGGTTTATCGGGGCCAGTACTGATACTAATACTGATGACTGATAGTTAACAACAGAAATGAAGATGTTCTGTCATAATTTAGAACTTGGTTCATTGCAAACTCTATCACAACAATGTTTTAATGCTTTTAGCCATTGTTGTAAAACTGAAACTTTCACTATCATACATGAGTTAACAGTTAACCAGGGACACTTGGCAGTACGGTTGTAGGTTTGAATGCCATAATTATCATTAGTTAGCCCAGAGCTGCCAAGCATCATGCTTTGAGTGTGACAGTCATGCAGTTTGACCCATTCTCACACCACAAGCCACACTTGACATTTCTCCCACTTATATCTCCCCATTCAATACTCTGTATTTATCATTTTCATGATAACAAACTTGGCTTGCTGTAGTTCGAGTCACTCTGATTGACTGACCAAGATAACCAATCCATCAGTCCTCTGTGCCTAAATCTAACCAACCACGAAAGGCACCACGTAATATAAACCAATCAGAAGCAACGTAATGCCGGGCTCGGCATCTCTGACTATCTTTCACACACAACAGCACCGACATTTAAAACCCACTTTCTATTTTATGGTTAGTTAAGACTAGTATTAGGAGGCCACGGTGCAGGGAGAGCAGCTTGGCATGGAGGTGAGAACATCAGTCTTGAGGTATTCGACATTAAAAAGGCCAATTTTTTTTTTTTGCTGCCGAACATATAATGCTCAAGTCTCACTCTTGTCACATCTTGTCAAACTTGGCAGTCCTAGAATTACTGGTCAGTGGAACTGTTGTATTTCTCATCATTTTCATTTGTGAAGGGCTAAAATGTAGCTCACTGACCCACCATATGTTGGAGCTTCAGCTGCAGTTAATAGCCACCTGCTGTACTGCACTCATTCTCTACTACCAGGATACAAATAAACGCAGATCTTGAACCATGATTTAGTATGTCAGTAGGATACTACTTGGAGCTCATTATTGGGATAAACCTGGGTAGGCTGTGCCTGATTAAGCTGGCACATCAACGGGCAAATCAGTCTAGGCCAGGTGTAACCAGAAGAGGCATGTCAATGATGACCTGCAAGAAGGACCAAAGGCTGGTGGTGCTTGCTCTGCTGGTGTTAGCAACATTCAACAAACCAATTTGGCATAGTTTACCCATATACTTTGTTATCCTGTGTTAAGTAAGCTGTGCCCTATTTTGACTGTCTTTAAAGTGTTTTCTTTGCGGACTTAATAGTGAGTTAAGCCTGCATAAAGTGCTGCATTGTTTAAAAAAGAATTTAGTATTTGACCTTACAACAGATGTATTTTACTTATTTTATTATAGATCAAGAACCAGAAGGCATTTGAAAATGGTATAAAACCAATGAATGATTTATTTATACCATACTTTCTGCACTCTGAAACTAACCACACTTGACAAAATACTAGATACAGAGATCTTAAAGGCAAAGTAAAATATTCTTTTTCCAACCAGAGAATAATAAGATATGCAGATTAAAAATCTGGTCTGTGTTTGATGGGACTGTGCAAGCTGGCCCTGAGTGAGCAGGCTAGTCTTGTCACATGTAGACAGAGGTTTTTTGTGTTGCTGCAGTATTTTACTTCATTTTGTCATATCTTGTCCAACTTTTGACCTCCTGGTCTCTGCACAAATCTAAAAACGCTCCAATGTCTTTTGCTTTCAGTTTTGCTTGTGATGGGTAGAGTTTTCCATCAATGCATGTTTGTTTTGATTTGAGACTTGCGCAGCATCCAGTTGTAGGTGTCTGCAGAGCCAGAAGCTGCAGCTTCAGGACTGTATTCATGTGGTTTGGCTTCTACTGCCTCCTGTCGGCTTTACCTCCTTTGTTTTTCAAAAATGCTGTCACCTCATTTACTGCTGTAATAATTCTATGATGTTCATTCCCAAAGATTGGTAAGGCATCCTAGTGATATATGTACTACTATGTTAGTCTTTAAGCCCAGTCCTTGTGTCCTCAGAAAATTAATATGAATTTTTTTCTGATTTTGATTCTGTTTACATGTCCTAAAACAAAATCTTATTTATGTATAAATTAAATTTCTTCTCTGCATCCCTGTTGCAGGCGTAGCAACTCTTAACTAAGAGTATTTAATGCTTACATAGATAATAACACTTAAAGGCTGTGATAACAATCTTTGATAATTCCTCTGCAAGATTTCTATGTATTCTCCTGACTTATTATGTGTTCTTTAAGACAGACCTCAGTACCTGTTTATGCAGGCAGGTTTCACCTGTCTCTGTTTGTGTTAGATGAGCCCTAAAAGAGCAGGAAGTTGCTTTATGTTTACTGTGTCAGAGCTACCGTGTTTGTCAGTGATGTGTAAGTACAATGACTGTGGTCACATTTGGTTTGTCATTGTTTGACATGAATGGAGGTGTGTTTGTTCTTTCCCTCTCGGTTGCTGCTCCTATCTGTTTTGTTTGTGGAGTCTTGTAAGGCCATGTGGGCTGTGCACCTTTTTTGTTCATGACACAACGAGAAAATAACTATTAATACCGCTACTATAGCAGATGGAGGCCACACATTTAGTTTCCCACACATGCACAGGAATAATCCAAACCTCCGCTGGAAGCTGAAATTCACCTCATGATAGCTGTTAGTTATGCACAGGTTACATCTCTGTCTTAAGGCCTCTGTTCATTTGGGATCTTTGTAAACCTGATTTGCATATAAACAGTGTAGCCAGGGCGGGTGTTATGGAGTGTCAGAAAAATTCAAGTTTCTATTTGTAACCCCAGTAGTATTGTTCATTGCCATTCCTGCAGCCATGCAAGAAATCAGTCCTTGTGAATACCTTAAAACACTGTTATGCAACCTTGAAACCCGCAAGCTCTCACTAGACAATGACACCTTTTTATGATATCTAAAATCAGAACAACTGCACATTTGTGCATCTAATGAGTCACGGCTTCTTTACTTTAACTCATTTTTTCACATTTGATGTCATTGGCTGGACTAGAAATGAAAACTGAAGAAAAAGGAGGTCTTAGCACAGAAATTATAAAACCCAATTACTTTGGAAACTCTAAAATGTTGGTTTTTGCTCCAAAATGGTAGATTTTTGTTATATGTGCTGATCTGTCTGAAGATTTTGGACATTTCTATTTGTAGAAAGATCTATCCTAGTTAAAATAAGACCTTATCAACCCAGGCATTAATCTTCTCCGTTCTCTAAATTTCCATCACTCGGAAAAATGGAAAAAATGTATGTATTTTTTGTTGCAGTTCTGTTGGAGGGGGATCCATTAAGAATCCATGTACCTGGATTGAAACCATATAACAAAATGCACAATATTAGATTTTTGCTGATACCGGACATGCCAATATCTTCAAACTTATTTTGGCCTACATGAACATCGATACTGTTTTCATGATTAAAAAAGCAGTTTCACTTGTTTTAGAATTCACTGATTATGCTTCCAGCCTGTTAAATTCAGAAACAAGACAAATAACATTTAATTTTACCATGAATGATAAACCTTTAAAAGACATTCACAAATGCATCTGCTGTTTGCTTCCAACACTTCAAAATATTTACAAAATGTACATTTGATGCCTCTAATATTGGGCACCCCGTATCTCATATGACTGTCAATACACCCGTGGAGCTCAGTAAACATAAAGTGCCAGTTGATGTTTTTCCATCCGTGTATTTCTTTTTCTGTAAATTTCGAATTGAACAAGGAAACTCCTCTAAGTGCTCCAAAGTGCTACACTCATTTCATTAAAGATGGGGTGGGAGTGGGTCTGTTCGTACAAAATTAGGCTGAATCTTAAACCGTTTTCACGTTAGGTCTTTATAAATAGAGTCTGGTCTAGCCTAGTTTTTTTTGTTTAGTGCCTTGGAATAACACGGGAAGTAAATTGGTGCTACATCAATAAAGATTGATTGATTGATTAATTGATTGATGTTTGGTTGTGATGAAAAAGATGTTTTTGTTTGAGATGAAATGCAACATCCAAGGTAGCCCAACTTTTTTATCTATCGCCCACTTGAGTAAAGAGTAAGCATGGCCTGAAATAGAGGTGCACTGTTGACAAAATTTGATGATAAAATTGAATTAATTACAAACATTGAACTGTCGATTAGTGGCTGGTTACCTCATCCTGAGTGTTTTTCATGCTGTGAGTGCACTTAATGTCATCTTACAGAGCAGAGTTGCTGATTGGTGAGCCATCTCTCACCCTTACTATTTATACCAAGAGTTGCACATGCAAAACAGTTTGTGGATGTGACAAATAAACAAAGCATTGTGGTGGCTGATGCAACACCATCAAGTCCTACACATCGTAACATCCAGGAGCGTTTCACCCTCAAAGCTGCAAAGAAAAAAGGATGCTTGCATAATTTGTAAAGTAGAATTCGCTCGTCATAGGAGCATGTCAGTAATGAACAAGTGTTCTTAGAATTCAGATTTGACATCTTTTTTCAGAATTAAAGCCTCTTCATGTGATTTTTCTCCGATGCACACTTTCAGTGCCTCACCTTGAAACCCTAAACCCAGAATATATTTTTTTTCACCTTCCTCTCTCTTTTTCCCTCTCCTTTAAAAGCCTAATAGTTGAGCAAACTCTAATTATTTTAATATAACAACAATGCTGCACATTAAAACAAAATTTCCAGTCTCACACCCCCATCAATTGTATTTAAATCTGAGATAAGATAAAGGTTGAATGGAGATTTTTCATAAAATGTTATGCAGTTAAGAGGGTAATCTTACATTTAAAAGGTGATAAAATAAAGACCACTAAGTAGGCATAAATATGCAATTCATTTTCTGATTGGTCAATAGGTTGTTTTATCAATCATTAATTTGGGGACCATGAAAATACTCAACAGTTGCATACCTTGTCTGGTGTAAACACATAGGTTAGAGATAGAAACATACATATTGTGCATTTTCTTTTACAGTTTCTAGAAAACTTGTTTGAATTAGCTCATTATCAGCATCAAAATATCTCTGCTGATTTGTTCTTTTTCCTTCACAACTCATATCTATTGTTAGTCCAAAGCTTTTGTATTCAGTGACCCTGTATGAAACATCTACTCAGTTTTAGTTCTTTATTTTGGTCCGCTTTAACAATGAAAGAAAAAAAAAGTCTGGCTGCAAAAACTTGTGATATGTAACTTGGAAACACAAATATGGAGCTAACATCAGTGCAGATTTTACAACTGTTTCTGGCTGTGTTAACACGTCCACGCTCCGTCCTCCCTGAAGGGTTTGACCCCCACATCACACCAGCTGCTGAGCGTCTGGTTGGATGGTGGTGGAGAGGGATTTGCAGCTCTATCATAAACTGGTTGTTGTTTTTCCCCCCTAAAGCTCTCAAGTTCAGAGGTCACTCCATTAGTTACGTAAGAGCTTTAAGGGCCATGCTGCTAACTTTTACCTCTAGTGTCCATTCTTTATATGAGATCTGCTCTGTTGTATTGTCTTTTCGGTTTCATAAAAGTTGGGTTAACTCAAAGTGAGTTGCTGAAAAACACCTCATTTTCTTGGTCTGTCCAGTTGCAGTTGATGGCTTTTCACTAGTTGTGTGTGGTCCTGTTTGAGGTTTCTGCCTGTAAAGGAAGCATTTGTGTAGCTGAGTGTTTGGTTGATAATGGTTTGGTTCATAATACGCTGAGCTTTGGCAAATAAATAACTGTGAGTGCTTGCCTTGGCTTGTTTCAAGGTGCTCCACTTGTATCAAGGAACTAAAAAACTGAACTTTGAAGAATTCCAGCGAGCAGAAGGTCAAAAATCTAAGCTGCTTCCTGCATCAGCAGCAAAAAGCTGTATTAGTTTTGGCTTTGTTATGTTCTTTATGTGGAAGGATAGGATAGTGGACAGAGCAGGAAATGTGACAGGGGTGGGGAAGTGGCGTTTGGAAAAGCAACTGCAAGTAGCAATCGAACTCTGGCCATCCATCTGGGGCAACTTTGTCTTGTCTGCAGGCACCACATTGATGTTCCTTGTAGTTCTTATGTGTTAGTCTACCTTAAACCCCTTTTACTTTTGGGGGGTTGAAGTATAAAATCAATGCAATAGCTTGTCTACATGCCAGTTCCTGGTGCCAGGTAGCAAGTGTGTCACAAATATTAATGCCACAGCGCCATGGGAAGCATGTTTTGGTGCACAGTGAGAAGATGCAGCCTGGAGCAATTTGACTTGCAAGATCTTCACAAAATCATGTTGGAGTTTTGAGGTGATACAATTTCTGTTTCTTTTGAATATTATTTTGTGGCTTTTGTGCTTCTACTATGAATGAGTGCTTAAAACAAATCAAGACTCTTTCTTACAGGTATAACTGCGTTTAAAGATTATAGTTATTGTGCTGTTAGTGACAGAAAAAGTAGATCGCTAAAAGTCCTGTGGTAGTCAACGTGGATAATGGGTATGTGGCTGTTTTAATAGACCTATTAATGGTTCAGGTCTATCAAGTGGGCTGATGATTCATGCCTTTTTGAAATAATCAGTAGTAGCTGGTGCTGGTTGATGCTGTTCCCATCTGACTTCCTGCCTTGGTTGATCTGAACAGAATGATGTTACTGGGCATGCTGAGGTGTTTTTGGGATGCACATGTTCCTGCAAAACCCCATGCTAAGTTGGAAGATAGTGTCAAAAGTAACTGAAGTATAACTGTAAAGACAAACCAAAACTCCTCAACAGAGCTGTCAGTCATGGTGTTACATACCCTATTATAGCATCAAATAACTAGTTAACAAAGACACAAATTATTATGATAGGAACTAAGTATCATGACTAGGGCTTGGCGATAAGGCCTCAAATCAATATCACGATATATCGAGCAGGTCACCCCGATAACGATAAATGGACGATAACTACTCCACAAGCTGCTAACCCACTCCCACGTTAATTTTGTCTACTTCAGCTACTGCTCCAGCCGCTACATCTTTTGAACTGTCCTCCATCTCCTGACCTGTCTTTCCATCTTTGTTACAGACTGGATGAGGTGGAGTCATGTCTCTGATTTAGTACAGCGTCTCAAAGGGACATGAGACCATAGCCTACCTACACACATCAAAAACCAACTTTTATTTATTTTTTTTTTGACATCAAATATATTGACATGGGCAAAATGACGTTGGTTATCGTTGAAAATTTCGGTATTGGTAAATTTTCGGTTTATCGCCCAGCCCTAATCATGACAGAATCCATCTTTGAGAGAAAAAAAAAATGTTATGTGATTTTATAGTTCTACTTATGTCCCATCTGTCAACATGGAGGAGTCAGGCTCTGTTGCAGCCAGTCAGCAGGGGAAGCAAATGCTTTGGTTTCACAGTCAGAGCCGTCACGTTGTCCATCTTTTCTACAGTCTGTGTTTTGTGCTAAGAGGGAAAAATGGCAGGATAACATCTCCACCTAGTGACAGTTTGACTTTATGAGTCTCTGACCTTCACTACCTGACGTTACTCCTGTGACTGATCACAGCAACTACACACACAGCCCTCCTTTCTAGAAGGACAGATACTCAGTATGTGTGTGTGTCTGTTTCTTTGGCCTGTCCGGACAACAGAAGAGAAAGAAGAGTAGAGAGGGAATGGGACAATTAAAGAGAAAGAGGACTGGTGAGGTAAATAGTCGTGGTTATATATCAGTGTGTGTGTGTGTGTGTGTGCATGTAGCAATCAAGTTAAGCAGACTATAAACAAACAGGGTGAGAGACTGGCTTCCACTCGCTCTCTATATCCTGTTCGCTCACCCGCTCCTGTTTGCTGTTTGTTTAGGGAAGAGGTGTTCAGGTGAACTGTTTCCACGGCAGCCAGCTCCCTGGTTGCCAGGCAGCACTTCCGACTCCTCTCCAGAATGGGAGGGGCCAGGTATTTTAGGAAATGATGGTGTGAAGAGGAGGAGGAGGAGGAGGTGAGAGAGCTAGAGAGAGAGAGATTTAGATTTCTTGATGCTTTACAAACATTAAGACACATTATCCAGTGTTAGCTTGTTTAAGTCTGCTTTCTAATAGGATTTTCCTTTTTTAGGGCCCCAGTACGATACACACTGTATAGTTTTTACAATTTGTGACAGCTATGAAACAACCTAAAACTCACAAAACCACGCATGTGCACGAGAGATGGCAGAAAATAGCAATCTGACAGGGAGGTGTATGTATCATGTCAAGATTTCAAGAAAATCCTCTTAACTTTGTGGTGGAAACTCCAAAGAAAGTCAGCTGTTTTAAAACCGTTTTCAGATTTAGGAAGGTTTCAGAGTCCTAATGTGAAAAAACTCTTCTGGGCTGTTCATCCAGACCTCTTCTTGCCTGTTGTATGTAGTAAAAAGACTGAGGTCCCAGAGTCTCGGTAAAGGACATGACCATGTCAGCGCAGCAAACTTCTCAGTGTCACAATGATGGAAGAAGGTGTGTTTTTTAAGGAGTAGAGGATTTGGTTCAGACTCTAATAACCTGAAACGCACCAGTCAAAAATGTTACAGCTATTAAGACTCATATAATCAGACAGAGGAAAATAGCTCAGTATCACCTCCTTCAGTGTTTTGACCTTCATGAAAACTATCTGATGACGTGTGGTTGAAGTGTCAGCACACATTTTGGCATTTGTGTCTTTCTTCTTTTGAATCCTCTTTTTTCTTGCCTTTCTTATGTCTTTATTTCTCTTCTTGCATTTCTCCTCCTTTATCCTTTCTCTTTTTCCTTTTTCTCTGTATGTCTGTCTCTTTTCTTTCTTTTTTTCTTCTGTTTCATTCTACTTCATTTTCCTTTTTTTTACTGATTTTTTCCTTATGGCTGTCTTTCCTTTTGTCTTTTTTCTTTCTCCTTTTTTTGTCTTTCTTACTTGTCTGTAATTTCTTTCTTCATTGTTTTTCTTGTCTATTTTGTTCTTTGTCTGTTTTGTCTGTCTTGCCCTTTTCTTTCTTTTTCTTTTTTCTCTTTCTTTTTTCTGATGCCCTTTCTCCCAATGTCTTTTTCCCTCTTTTTTTTATTACCTTCATTTTGACCTTACTTAGTTTTGTTCATCCCTTCTTCTGTTTTTCGTATCTTAATCCTTATATAAATACTTCCCCCTGTCATTCATTTCTTACATTCTTGTTTCTTTACTTTCACTCGTTCTTTCATGCCCTCCTTTTTTGTTGTTCTTTCTTTTTCCCTTACTTCTTCTCCTGTGCGTTTTTTCCCCTTTGATTATTCCCTGTCTTTCCTTCCTTTATCATGTCCTTCCTTCAACCCACCTTCATTTTTCCCTTTCTTTTATCCTTTATTACTTTTCCTTATTCATCACTTCTTTTATTTCCTTCCATCTTGTCTTCCTTTACCAACTTTTTTAACTTGTTGTGTTTGTCCTTTCCTTTTTTTTCTTTTCTTTCTTTCTTCTCCATTACTTTGGTCTTTTTTTCCTTCTTGTCCTCTGTCTTGTTTATTTTTCTTTCTTCCCTTCTTTCTAACTTTGTCTTTTTAATTATTTTTCCGTGTTTTTCTCCCTTTGTGTCTTCTTTTTCTTCCCTTTCTCTCCTCCTCCCCTCTCTCTCTCTCTCTCTCTTCTCCTGTGTGTGTTGATCTGCATGTCATTAGGGTAATGGAATAGTTGGCCAGCAGGTTAGTCTGCCACAGCTAGTTAGCTCTGTAAGCACACACACACACACATGCACACACTCAGAGTCATGCCCTCTCTTACAGCTCTTCATCCCATTATCTCGGCCCTGACACTGTTACATCGGCACCCTGCTGAGTCGCTGTAATGACACGGACTTCCACTTCCTCGAGTAAGCGGACTTGAAGAACCACATACTGAACAAAAGACAGAAATAGAGCGACCGGATAGACCCAGACTAACCATTCAGCTGGATCTTAATCTTCAATCCACTTTTGGCTTTTTCTTTTTAAATTTGCACATTGAATTATAAATTAAACCGTTCAGTTTTTGACTGAAATCTACAAAGCAGCGTCTACAGCTAATGCACCGTGATATCAATCAGCTCGACGGTTACTCAAACTTTGTTAAAATCAACACAAGCTTTTCTACTTTGCTTAAAGTGGGATGAGTCGGGGTGCCAGTATTACTTAGTTGCTAAGTTCCCCACCTCATGTGTAGAGGCCGTAGTCCTCTGAGCGGGCAGGCCAAGTTCAGGCACTTTCTCCCATGTTATCCAAAAAGAGATGATTTATCCAAGGAATTAACAGGGTTTTAAGTTAAGGTTTTTACTTGGTGTTCAAAAAGAGCAACAGCAACATCTGAATGCTACTGTTGATCATGCCTAAGGTTTGTTTTATTGTTTGTATCGGAGGCTGCAAAACAGCATTGTCCTTCTGGGAAAAATGAAGTTGTTTAAATTAAATTGAAAAATGAAGGAGCACCACAGCTGCAGTATTCTACAGTGTTACACAGTGTTTCACAGAAGAGCCATTCACTCTCTCTCTCTCTCTCTCTCTCTCTCTCTCTCTCTCTCTCTCTCTCTCTCTCTGATAACTATGAGCCATTTTTGCTGCTTGTGCTTCAACCTTCACAATCAACATCACCTTCCTCAAGGGTTACATTTTCACCAACATTCGATTTTCCTCATCTTTTCCCCCACCCTTTCTGTTCACTGGTGAAATGAAGCAAGTGGAGCGTTCACTTTTGACTGACATCATACCACTGCAGCCATTTCTAATCGAAACACAATTACTGATCGCTTCACTGAGGAATAAGGAAAAACGTTGCACTTGTACAACTAACCGTATCCGCACAAATGCTCTCAAATACATTTTTAGGTCGCACAGGTTAAATTTCAAGAGCGTGTATAATCAAAATGGTCCAAAATTTGAACCCAAGGTAAAGGAAATTGTGGTGATTTGAGATAATTATAATAACTTATTAAAACAAATGGAATATTGTCCAAAAAAAACTTTTAAATGTGATTGTATGTGTTACAATCCACAACAGAATAAATTATTAAATTTTCCCTCGGGGACAAATAAAGTTTTTCCTATCTTATCTTAAATAAATGAACTTCATCTCTAACACATGTTGGTACCTAAAAGACAACATCATCTGGTGCCTTAATCTAGGAAATGTTTAAAGAGATTTGGGAAGTGTATTAATTTATTTCAATATTATATTTTGGCATCATTTTTACAGCAACCAAGACCCTAAATTTGGTCTCTAAAAACCTGATTTGAAAGCTAAAATGTAAACAAAACAGACAAATAAAGAGGATTTGACTTTAATTAAGGGGAGAGAATATTAAGAGGGTGACTGTTGGATTTGTTAAAAGAAAAGGTCAGTTATACTCTATTTCATCTCATAGCTATCTATTTTTGCCTTTAAAGTGCCAAATAAAAAAACAACCAATTATATGTTGTACTTGGATGTTAATGGCAGAGCTGTTCTGCTCTTAATTCTATATGTAACAGGGAATCCATCTCTTCATTGAAAAATAGCCTGTAGGTTGTGTGTATTCGTAAAGTTACAGTACACGAGAACAAGCTTTAATGTTACTTAATATCAACAGTTTTTTTCTGTTTTCAGAGGTCATTTGATACCATAACATTTTATAAAAAACTGTAAAAACACTGTAAATATCCAAATATATTAAATGCTGTAATAAGGGGTCTTTGGCTAAACTTATATAAAGTATATAAGGGTATTACAATGAAATGAAAAACAAATGTAGACCCTTTAAATAACAGTTTAAGGACAGTTATCAGTAGGTTAAGTTGACATAATGATAATGAGGATGGTGACGAAGAATGATGCGTGTGCAGTCAGGAAAAAGTGTGTGATTTTATAAGTACAAGTAGAGCGAAATGGAAACTTAACATGCTCCTTTAAATCACATTAGGGATAAGCAGCCTGAGCCTCATCTACAACACACACAATCAGGAAGCAGGAGGCGGTGACATGTAGGCCACGGGGTCAATTTTTATGAAGGACCAAAGTTGAAAATAATCAAATGCTTCCACCAAAATAAAAAAAAGTTAACGTTGTTTTTGATAATACACAACCAAATATTAACTATAAAAGCACTTTCTTGCTCAATGTGTGTACAGTAAATTGTACTGTACTGAACTGGACCAGTGGATGGCGCCAAAGGACAGGGCAGCTACAGTAAGCAGTAAGCTGAGTGCAGCTTGCTCTCTAAATGTGGTGTGATTCCTGTTTTAACACTGAGTTCATTCAGTACATTGAACAACCAGGAAGTATACAGACAACTCAACCAGTGACACACCGGTTTTTATTGAATTTAGTTCAATACTATCAGGAAGAGTTGGGATACTAAATGTTAAGATGTAAACATAAGGACGAATGAAAATTTAAAAATAGAGGTTTAGACAAACTGGATGTGTGAATTGTGCAAATAGTTGTGCAAACGAAGCTTCATAAAGCCAGAATTTGAGCTCCTGCAGCTATCATGTGAACTTAAACTGTCTGGGTTAAACCTGATTAGTGAGAACAATACATGAACCCAGTTCCAAGAAACATTTCAATATAAAAAGATATTTTGATCGTTTAAATGTCATTAAAGAATCTGAATCTGTAATACTTAATCAATTCTCAGGGGTGATACGATTAGAAAATCTGGTTCTGATTCTGGAAACACTGGGATAGTTGTGTAATGCTTAACAAAAACCCTGAAGGAGCATCTCAAGACTGATGAGGTGAATTTGCAACATGTAAGTACCATGACCTCGTATAAAAAGGCATTTTAGAGAGGCAAAATCTCTGTGAAGTTAACGGGAAGAGGTTTACCACTCTGTAAGATACCCTGGGAGCAAATGTTTTAACTATGTCAGAGTAGAGTTCTCTGAATTTTGAGGGTCTCAACATCTACAGTACACTGCATAATTCAGAGAATCTGGAGAAATCTCTGTACAAAAGGTACCAAAACCAATACTGGATGTCAATGTATTTAGACTCACAGGTGACACTGAATTAAATACAGACATGACTCGGGAGTGGAAGTCACTGCATGGGTTAAAGTCATATTAAAGGAATAACATTTGTTGACGTGCTTTCTCACAGACAGCATGGCTAAATTTGACTTTTGAGTCGGAGAAGTCTGTGGGCAAAAAGGGCATCCAAGGTGGTGGGGAATATCCGCTAGTTTTGCAGCAGCAAACATTATCCCGTAAGCGGCCTTCGCCAAGGATGCCAACCCCTTATTTTTCAAAAACTGTAAAAAACAGCGGCATGCTCACTGTTCAAATCCAAGAAACACAGAAAAGTGAGTCAGAAACTGCCCTAAAAATGATTGTCCATGAACAAGGTTTGTAGTTGTAGGTCAAATGCAGGTCAAAAACTGTATCGTGCAAAGAGGACACGTGCGCAGTACAAACATGATCCAGAAGTGCTGGTGATTTGTTTGGAAGACCGGAACGGTCCTGTGGTGCGATGAGGGAACAGCCAACTTGTTATTGAATGAAAATAGAATATGTCTAAAAAGAAAGAAAATTAAGTCTATATATGTATACAATGGTATTGTATGTAGTGTATTCAGTTAAAATCCTCTGTCTAAATCTTAATTTCATCTTTCATTTGAACAGCTGTGGGTAAGTCACTGAACAGATTTATTTTTCCTCTTTTGCAGGAAGATTGAAAAGACAACTGACCCCCTTCTTTGTCCGTCCACCGTCTGTCCTCTGACACATGGCTGACTCCGAGGACCCACTTTAACATATATACAGGCACAAGAAAGGGACTGAGGAGGGAAATCCAGGTTCATGAATTCATCACACACTTCAGGTAAGTCTCTTTTAAATCTGCTGTGGGTCATGCTGGAGAAACAAGAATGAAAGATGGCGTCTGACTGGGTGGCTGGTGTTGATATCAGACTTGGGAGACTAGTTCTTTTTCCGAGCATTAATTGTGTTGATTATTTTGCGCTTGGTCAGTTTTAAAGGAACCTGATTGTGAAAGAGCCTGTTGCAGATCTGGAGATGTAATTGTTTGCAGTAATTAACATCTAACAGGTAGTTTGTTTGTTTCTTAGCTTGCACACAAGGTTAACTGAAATGGTTAGATTTTCTGAGTTGAAAATATTACTGGATTTGAATGAAGCAAAGAGAGATGTGATAAGAGAGAAAAGTGGTGCTAATAGTAACTGGCAGTCAGAGTGCATTTGAAGGGACTTCTGTGTAAATATATATTTTTTCTTTTTGAGGCTTTGAGGGTGATCGTGTTCAGCTTGACCTCAAGCTAATGCTTTTCAAAGACCAGCAGTGAGCCTTTTCGACTGTTTGAATTCACACACCATGCTGTGCTTGTACTTCACTGTGCCTCCGTGATCAGCCACAAGCTGCTGAAAGAGCTATGAGCAGAAGCCTTTACTAAGAAGCAGGACTTTGGGTGATGAGGGTAACTACAGGGTTAACAGCAACTTTTCAGAACTGTAAAGGGATTCATTTGTATCTGGGTTGGTAACCAACGTAGGCTGAACATCTGTCCTGCTCTGGAAGCAGACTGAGAACAGAAGGATCAGGTGTGTGTGTGTTAGTAAAGTAGAGGACAGAGCGAACACTGCAAAATCATAGCAGCAATATTCCAACTAAATCGATCACTGATAATTTATTGTTTCCTCTGAGTTTTACCATTTAGTTGTGAATGTGTGTGAATGATCCAGCAGCAGCAGGTTAAAGGGAAATGGTGTCTAAGTATTTCAGTTCAACCATTTAGGTCTTGAAAAGAAAAAAAATAAATATTTGGATTAAATAAGAAGAAGAAAGTCATGTGTAAATACATTCTATAGACAGGTTTCTGTGCAACGTCATCACAGGTATGCGCAAGCAGCCAGGGGGCAGAAAGCAGGACATTTCGTATTTGTTTACTAGCAGAGTCAACGGAGAAAGAAAATGACAAGAAGCTGTTGTGCTGTAAATCGTCGTAAACATTTTTACTTTGTTAGCATTCACTAACATTGCGACCCTGCTCCTGATATTAGAAACATCCAAAACAACGTCACAACCTGGTAAGCTGAGTGAAATTCATGGACATTTCAGCAAGTGTTTTTTTTTTTAATTTGTGATGCAATGAAAAAAAATTCAATGAAATGACATTGTATTGCAATTGTGTGCAAACAATGCAGTATCTTCATTGATATCAGTTCACTCTGACGCAGGCTTTTGCCCCCTGGTTGCGCGCACACCTAGTATTTTGTACACAAGAAACCCATCTATTGGAATGTTCATTGGTTTTCAGAACATGACTGATATTTATGTCAGACACAATATTAAATAGCTGTATCTTATATATCATTGCTGCGTTTATCATTTAGAAAAGATAATGCAGCTTTAGGAGGGTCAATGCTAGGGTCAATCTGTAACTGTTGGGTGATAAAATGTTTGCAAGCTTTGATGATTTACTTTTCAGTACATACAACACTGTGAAAACACTGCTTGTTGAAGTTTGGTGCTTTACTTCATTTTGATTGAAAATAAGTCAAAGTTCTTATAAAAGTTCAACTTTGACGCCATATTTGACCAAATGTTTTAAACTGGTGTTGGCCAAAAATACCAGGTGACAAGTATATGTTTTTTAAGATGAATTATCAGAAACAAAGAAAAAGTATCCCAAAGTTACAAAATATTCATGGTTATTGTTTTGGTCATAATCTGGCAGTTCTGTCAGCACTCATGGAGTTCCTCTCGTCCAATCAGATTACAGACTTTTACATGAGAACTCACAGGCAGGTTGATGATAAAACCTGTAGACACCTTTAAGGATTCCTCAGGTATTTTTGACACCTTTGTCTCAGACTGAGTGAGTGGTTGACTGACTGGCTGTAATTTGGTTGTCATGGATACAGATATAGTACATCACACACACACATATACGTATATACACACACAGACGCACAGACAGCAGTGTGACTCCAGGGGTTCATGCGCCTCAAATAGAAACGCAGAGATGAGTCATCGGCTGAGCTGCTGCAGTACACACACACATACACACACACTCACACACACACACACACACATACACATACACACACACACACACACGCACCTTTAGCAGATGTGTTTAGTATGTGAGAGCACTTCGATGTCAGACATGTTGTCTGGTCACTCGCATCCTTCTCCATCTGTCTGCCAAAGTGGTTTGAAAGGACGATGGTGGATAAGAGAATAAAATGTTAAAAATGTAACAGCAGAGCAGGAAGATAGAGGAGCTGCAGCAGGAACACAACACACCACATCACAAATGAGCTCTCAGAGTATTTTTACCTTTCCTTTTCTTTCTATGTATTTAGTCTCTGTAGCTGTGAGTCATTCTGAGGCGGCCTTAAATGTGCTTGAGGACAAACAGAGCTGTTTACACAGGAGGTGAGGATGATGAGGGCGATGAAGGTGACGAGGAGGAGGTGGGATGAAGGTGATGATAAGATGATTCAATAAAATATTATCATTTCTGAAGAGGAAACTGTCATCAGCCCAGAGATGAGGAGCTAATGAATGCTCAAGAGCCTAAATCATCCCCAGTGCGTCAATTCACACGTTTAACTGCAGCCATTCAAGATATTTTTGTGTTATTTTTGTGTGTTATAATCTTTTTGTATAAAGCTGCATTTTAATCCAAGATACTCCCACAGTCACTGACATCCCATAACAACACTGTAACTCATTCTTTAAACCATAAACCAGATTAGAGCTGGCGCAAACAAATACTAAAAATAGACAACTTCACTTTCAATTAATGATACCCACACTGACTGCAAAGTGACAAAGTCAGCAGTGCAGCTTTTTAGATGAATACAGCCATTTTCCACACCTTTAAAACTCAGCTGGTAAATACAAGCTATGTTACACAACAAATTGCAATTTATTTGCAATTAATAAGTTGCAAAAATCTACATTTGCTGCAATTGGAAATTATTTAATGTATGCAATCAATGTTTTCTCACTCTGCATGTACATCTTACATGTTAGATGGCAACTGTATGGCATTATGCCATTTTAATGAAGTCCAACAAAGCTTAAGCCAGCCATCAGCTATCCTCAGGTTCATTTGTGATGAAAACAGCTACTCTTTAGATGAACTTGGGTTCAGGAAAAATATGTTGCAAACTTATGAATGTGTAAAACAAAACAGCACCTAGACTAAAGACACTTTGGATTGGTTTAGCTCATGTTCACTGAAATTTCAGTTGCTTGTCACAAATTTGATATCACATTATTCATCAAGGTTATTGCAAGCCTGGCATTGGATTAGATGGCAACTTCTAATGTCTGATCATGTAAATAAGTTACATGATACAATAACAGCCTCAATTTAAATGTTGCCACTGTTGGAGAGGGGAATTTTTCAGTTCACTCAGGATCACTCTTTGTGGTCCTGACTAACCTGAATTTTTTCTTGCTATACTATATAGAACATTTGGCGGTATTAGTCTGTTTTTTGAGCTCTCTGGTCTTCTACATGTGGAATGCCAAATCCTAAGGCAACAAGAGCACACCTCCCCTACATTTCATGTGCAAACATGAAAAGCCAAGGTAGGTAGGGCAGCAGCAAAAACACTGGTAACAGACATCAGTAGCAAGGCACAGCATAAAAATTAGGAGCTTTTCATTTTATGTGTATACATGAAAAGGCAGAGAGAGCAGCAGCAAAGACTTTTCATAGACACTGTGAGATTTAGACAGTGCATCAGAAGAAAACTGGTAGGCAGTGCACACCTTCCTCTATTTTATGTGCAAACATGGAAAACTAAGGCAGAGGGAGCAGCAGCAAAGATCCCAGGGATATAAAACAGAATAGACATTTGTCACAATACATATGACATGAGCAAATAAAGATGTAGTATAAAAAGGAGATGTTGGAAAAGTAACCCTTCTTTCTATTTTATGTGCTGAATGAAGAATAATGGCAGAAAAAGCACTAGCAAAGACTCCCTGGACACAGAACAGGGCAGCATTAGTAAGAATGCAACCTCTGTTTTATGTGCAAACATGAAAAATCCAGCCAGGGAGAGCAGCAGCAAATATTCACAGAGTACAGAACAGAGCAGGCATCAGTAAAAAATATGATACCAGTTATATAAGGCACAGAATAAAAAGAAAGAGCTGAAGTGGGGAAATCATGTCTTTCCCATTTAATGTGCATGAAAGCCAAGGCAGGGAGAGCAGCAGCACAGCCCCCCCAAGGAACAGAACAGAGCAGGTGTCAGTGGTCATGCATGTGACACTGTTGAAAAAAGACATGGCAAAAACAAAAAAGGACCTTAAATGGGAAGAGCTAACTACCCTTCACTTTATGCTGAAACATGATAACCCAAGGAAGGGAGAACATCAGCAAAGACCTCTAGGGTTAAAGCAGTTTAAAGAAAACCCCTGACTGCATATTGAAACTTGTAGTCAAGTCAGGTTTGCAGGTCGGCTGTGGACTGCCGTATACTGAAAAAATCAATACACTTCCTTGGTTGAATAAAACCTTAATGGTTGCATTCAAAATCAGCATTCATACTCTGTGAGAGCTGGATGTTTGTACAAAATTTGGTGCAATCCATCATGTAAATGTTGACATGTTTTGCTTGAATTGTAAAATCTTAGACTCTGTGGTGATGAAGGAAGCACTTGAGAGTATCACTGAATCCATCCCTGTGTTAAGATGTTGTATAAGTTGTTACGACTGTCAGGACTTGGACTGTCTCCATGTCCAAACATAAAACAGGAAGGAAGAGGTTAAGGTCCCGCCCACACTCGATTTGATTGACAGGTGATCTCCGGGCAGTGCGGTGCAGAAACATGACAGCACTGAGCGCCTCCCCCTCCTCCTCTCCACCCCACCCCACCCGAGCTCTGTAGGCTTACTGCTCTCTTTTCTCTCTCTCTCTCTCTCTCTCTCTCTCTCTCGCTCTCTCTCTCTCTCTCCCTGTCCGTCTATTTTTATCCGTAGCTCCTCCTCCTCCCTGGCAGGCTATTTTCAGCTATAGTCCCTCCATCAACCCCCAATCTCCTGTGTTAGTAAATGCCTCCCCTCTCCTCGCTCCTCTCCCCCCTGCCTCTTCTTTAATCTTTTAAACAGTCGGCCGATCTGACTCCAGAAACATGCAGCACGGAGAGAACGAATGAAGGTGAATGGAGGGCAGAAGATGAAGGACTTCTTCTCCTCTTCCGCCTCCTCTTTTCTCCTCAGTATGTTGTGAAATGAAATAAGCTGTTGTCGTTTCTCCCTCCATCCGTCTAACTTCTTTTCCACCCAGTGATCCACTTTCAGCCTCCCTCTCTTTTCTCACCCTCCTCCCTCTGTCTCCTCTCTCTCTAAGCCTTCATTCACACACACACTAACACACACACACATACACACACGCGCACCAAGGACTCTCAGACAGAGAATATTAGCCGTCTGACCAGCAGCTGTTTCTGCTCGCTGTACAAAGCGTCACTCTGCAGCCGCTTTTGTCTATTTGTGTGTTTTCAAGCGAGGGGAGAAGAGGGCAGCGTGTGATCTCCTGCTGCTCATTTCTCGAGGAGGATCCTAACTCGTCTTCCTCTCCTCAACATTTCTTTTTTTTCTATCCTACCCACCGCTCTCTCCCTTTCTTTCCCAGTCCCTCCCTCGCCCTCTCTCTTTCTGTCTCTTTCTCTGTCATTCTCTCAGCGCTTCGTTCTAATTTTGGAAGCATGGAACCTCGGGGAGCGCTCTCCCAAAGCTATTTACGTCCTACCCTCTCCTCCTCCTCCTCCTCTTCCTCCTCCTCCTCCTCCTCTTCTCGTCTCCCTCTCGTCGTCCAGGAGGAGAACAGCATGAGGAGCCTTTGATGCACCGAGCAGGGGGGTTTTAGCTTCTCCTCATTTCGATATTTTTGACGTGTTATTAGCTGCGGGACGCGGTGAAGAGGCTGCAGCAGGTCTGCTCTCAAACAGATCCTCTCCATCACTTCTCGGCTTACGGGACACGCAGGAAAACAAGATTCTGATCTTGGTTTTTTTTGCATGATTCACACTCATTAAGGGTTTCATGCAGCAGAGACAAACTTTCTTCTGTCTGCATCGTGCGAGTTTCGTTTGCCTGCTAGGTGTCCTGCATGGACCAGGACTCCAGGTGATTTTAACACAACTGACAGACCAGAAAGTCAGATTTCAAGCTCTTACTATCTTCATTTTTTTTGCTACATTTGACTCTGGAAGCTGCTCATCCTCTATTTGTTGTTTGAATCATTTCTGGGGACAAACAGAGGAGGGAAATCTGGGACCTGTGACAAAGGTAACAGCATAAAAAAGAGGATTTTTTTCCAGAGTCAGGAACTGGACAACGGCACAAAGTGAAGCGGCAGCGGACACTCAAGGAGGCAGCGTCTACCTGCAAAAATCTGCATCCAGAACGGGACACCTTTGTTGGATTACATAATAAAAGAACGGGGGAGTTCTCTCTTGCATTTTTAAAGGACTTCCTGGGGGCTTACGATATATTTAGGATGATCGCACTTGCGCTGTAGAAGCAGGACTTCACTCTTCAAGTTTTCAGTTTTGCAGTGAGCATTTTTTGAACTCATATCAGGATGATTTAACATTTCTGACAGCGCTCATCAGTGTCTCAATCCCCCTCGTCTTAGGCAGCTTGAATCCTAAACTTGGCCGTGAACATGTCTTTGGAGAGGAACTGACGGCTGTTCTTGTTACAAAACAAGAGTGCTGCCTCTCGTCTTGGCATGCTGTTACATCCCCCGGTGTCAGGATTGTGCACCATGTTGCAGACCATCTATGAGACTGAGTCCTGTTTTTCATCCACCAGCACAGACAGCCACCACCAGCCTCTGGAGCTCTTGAGTGACAGCAGGGGCTCCAGCACCGCCATGCCCACCGCTGGTGAGTCATCTCAGGGAGAGGAGGGACGAGGGAGAGGGGGGCGCGATGGGAGTCAGACTAAAGATCTGGATCTGAATGAGAAAAGCTGATTATGCTTCGGTGTGCGACAGAATCTGGTTGTAGTTTTTGTAATGCAAAGTGCCAGTGAATGATTATAGTGTCACAGAAAGGTGTTTGTGTGAGCATGTGCGCGTGTGTGGGTGGCAGCTCAGAGGTCGTGTTGATAGAAAAGGGAAGAAGGATGGACTGTGTGTTTGGGTCAGGGGCTTTCAGACTATGAAGGACTCAGGGGGAAAGATATATGAGATGTGAGGTGAGAGGTGATGTGTGCATGCTGGAGTTATGAAAACAAACACAGTTCAGCGGGTATTGTTTTCACCATTTTTTTCAGTGCATTCAGAAGTGCAGCAAAAGCTGTAATAAAAAGTGAGAAAATTAGGACAATTGTTGGTCAACTTCGGCAACTTGAATCAATACTCAGAAGTATTTCTGGGTGTCGAAATCCATTTGTTACAGTCTGAAAATTAATCTGAACATTGTAACAAACGTTAACTATTGTGGTGATTCAGGGCTGAATGAATCATTTATTAATTCAAAGCTGATTCTGCCGCATGTTAGCTGTAAAAGATTTTCATGTGCTGTTACTTTAATTCTCGTATAGTTTTAAATCCTGCTTGCAAAATTATGGAACACACTGTGTTTGATCATTACATAAAACCCAGATAAGTCTGTGTTCAGTTATGTTATAACAACACATTAGTGTGATTTTGCAGATAGATTATTTATCATAGGGCTGAGTGATATGACCCAAAACAATTTCAACACCAAACTTGATATTTCGTTTAAATCGATTTCCCTGTCCTCGAAATGAAACAAAAACAAATTCTAGGGATAATAAAGAAATGGCTCAAAACAAATGTTTAGCTTCGCTGCTGTCTTTTTCTCCAAGTCTGTTTTCTTGCACCACTCTGTCGCATCCCATGTCCCACCCACAACACTATCTGATTGGCTAGATGTTACATGACTGTGAAGTGTAATTGATTAACTGTTTACCCCTGTATATTAAGGTGAAGGTGTCAGTCTTGATTAAACGTTTGCTTAAGACATTTTCACCAAGGTCTGTGTTTGAGTTTGTAATGTTGTATATTCTAAGTCATATCAGTTCCATATATCAATCATCAGTCTCATGACCTACTAATAAATGGTATTGGTATCAACTCTGAAAAACAATAATGGCAGACCCCTACTTGAGGTCTTTTCACATGTACAGTTGTACAAATGAGGCAGACAACTACAGCTAAATACTTGAAGCTGAGTAGCGCACATCTAGGGATGATCTTTTTAAGCATGCGTATAAGCCCAGGCTTTTCCACTGTATGAATTGGCACCATATCTTTGGTGATATGCAGCTTAACTGCATTAGAAACGGCTTTCTGTCTTTGTACCTTTCTTGTCATAAACACTGCAATGGGAAAATGATTCGGACAATGTTGTCTGCTTTGTAGCTGGTGTTTGTAGGTTGCAGTGGTTTGTGAATCTCATAGTAAGACACATTTCTCCAGCTCCACTGCATGTCCCTGTTTTAGACATTGAAATTAACTGGCCATGCTGCACCTTTTAGCTGCATAGACTTTGAGTCTGATATTGATTGATGTTCAGATGAAAACAATGTATTAATCTGTATAAATTGAGCAGTTAAACTTAAGCAATGGTTATTTTTTGTGTTTACACAAGTGAAGTAAATCACATTAGGGTTCTGTAATGTCGTGTCTACAGTTTTTGTTGAACTGAGACCTGAAACAGATGAACTGGCAATTGTCTGAGGTATGTAATGAACCAAATATGATGGCATTAACAGAGCAACGAAAAGGAAGTTCTGGCTTGAAGTCAGAACTTGCTAACTGTTGGCTTACACCAAAACTACCAGAAATTTGTTTCAGTGAACAAATTCCAGAAGTGTATTTCTTACAAAATCAGAGGTCAATAGGCGATGATTGCTGATGCTGTTACTATGATTGATTAATAATGTTCAAAAGGAATTAAAAGGACAGGAAAGACGTGTTGATATCTGTCTCTAAGCTCTATAGCGTCAAGGACATTCCTCTTATCTTTACTCTGATTAGATCTAAGTTATCCATGTCTGAGTCGTAAATATTTAACCTGTGCAGGCCTTGTCACAGTCAAGTTTCCTGAACAATGCTGCAGCCAACTTAAGTAAAGCTCAGCTTTAAACATGGCTCGGTGCCACGCCTGGATGCCAGCAGGTTGTTAGATGTACAAGCAGGACTTAAATTCAGTCTAATCTTCTTTTCAGCTGCAATTAAAGCATTGGCTCACTGACGAACTCTGGTCAGTGTATTTGTGGGTTTGTGTGTGTTCAGACTTAACAGGCTCACAGACGGTTAAATACGAGTGTCCTCTGCTGCAGCATTCACTCTGATTAGTCTTGATTTGTCCTTTTTCTAACACTGGTCACATTTTTACGTGTGTTTTACATGTTGGTTGTTTCTCAGAACATAAAACTAATGAAGACTTTGCACAGTGCAGAGTGTTCACAGAAGCATTCAGACATACAAAATAGGTTTGTTGCAATCCTGTTTGTCTCAGCATTCATTCCCTTTTCATTCAAAAGCAAAGAAGTAAATGAAATATCCTCCATACTGTAGTGTAAGCAAAGGTTAATAAGGAGTTTAATAGTGGGGGGATTCCTCTGGAGTCAGCATTTGGTAAAACCTGTTGAACTTGTGGCAGTAAAAACCTCTGAAGCTTTGTGTCCTTGATACCGAGAACATTTTCTAAGACACAAAAAGGTGAGGTCAAGTGTTGCATCCAAAGTCTTTGAGATTGAATGCGTCACTTCATTGCAGAGAGACCAGACAAATGGACCAAACTGAAGGTACATAGTAGGGCTGGGACGATATGCTTTTCTCCCGATTCGATTTAAAATGCGATTCTACGATGTTGCTCAATTTTTAGTCTGCATTTTTAACGCCAGTAAAACAGTTCAATGATTATGATTGTCTACTGACTATTCCAGGAACCATATTTCCCCCAAAAAATACACATCACATGTAAGTCAGTTTTTAAGATCTATTCTTAATTTAAAAAAAAAAAAAGTGATTTTTGAACATAAAAATCGATTTAAAAATTGTAAAACAAAAAAAAATCCCAATACTTATGTGAATTAATTTTTTCTCCCACCCCTAGTACATAGGTTGTCTGGAGATAACAATGCACTCAAGTAATGATGTGATTAAATTGACAATTCTGGGTTCACAATGCAATTTTTTTAAATTGGATGGCTAGTTTAAATCCCTTTAATGTTCAAAGTTTGCAGTTGTACTTAAAAAGGAGACATTATTATCTCACTGTACTTTGCTGAGATAGTTAAGTTAGGGATGTTAAAGAAAACAGCCAAAAAATACTTGAACAAGTAATTTCTCCATATTTCCAGATCAAGGCGCTACATTTACTCCCCCAATGTGCCTTGAATACGGGTGGAGTCAGTATACTTCTAAACTGCTGTTTAGAGGTAACTGTAGAAGTACTACGGTAATATGAAGAAGTGGTAATGTGTAGAGTTAGAGCTCGTAGGGCTGAACAGACGTGTGTGTGTGGGTGGGTTTTAGTTTATGTCTGAGAGCCAACCTCCGTAAAGCTCCTGTGAGGAGATTTTATCAGGTAGCGGAACAGCTTCTTATTAATATTGATGTAATTTTATGACCTGCAAAAGTAAATGAGACCATCAGTGACAAGATAGATTTTTTTTTTTAACATTTTATTGCCTATAAATGCAGGTGGGGGTCAGTTTCAGCCCAACTGATTAGCTGCAGTCTGTTATATGTAATACATTTTAGTGACAACAAAGTGCAGGGTGAGTTATTCTGTGAGTAAACAAGACTTTCACATAGTTAAGAAGTAGTGCTTTGTCCACAGGGGGCGCCACAATCAGCAGAAAGTTTTTACTGGAGCTCCAAGTCCATATTTTCCAGTCTGTGGATCATACTAATGATTCTCTAGCGTGGGACCCTGACTCCAATGGGGGTCATGGGATAATGTTTCGGGGTCACAAAATGGTTGTGTATCATAGCTTTTGAGACCAAAATACTTTTTTGGAACCAGGCGGTAAACATGTCTATTTTTGCATTAAAAACGAGCTTATTATTATTATTAGAGGAGTTTGAATGTGTTCTGCAGACAGCCTCAAGTGGACACTCGAGTAACTGCAGTTCTGCGCTTACACTTCATCTTTCAAGACCAAGGAGAGGTTTCCACTTAGTTTACATGCTGTGCCTTTTGCTCCTGCACTGCCATGACTTCATGTGAAATTACCCTCTATGATACTGATATTACACAGTAACAGAGTTCAATGTGTAAGCAGCTTATATTTGGACCCTGAAGAAGCTTATATTATTCTGTTGTTGCCACATCTGCTGGTACATCTCTCTCTCTCTCTTACCTGCAGAGGAAGTGTGGAGACTCTTCTCATAACACATACACAAGGTGTAAAATAAGAAAAGGGCTAATCTGTTTGTTTGCTTCAGGTAATCTTGTAAGGGAAAATGCCGTCGTTGTGGATATCTGGCTGTGATATCTGTGGGAAACATAGGGGGATGTCAGTGACAGGCGTAATGACTTCAAATAAGAGGGCTGTAAAGCAGAAAGCACCCTCTGCTGTTTGAAAATGATGTCAATACTCATTTTTTATCTCACCGATTTGAGTTGTCTCTTATGTGTGCTGATTTTCAGCTGTCTCTTGAGGTGATGTTACATAACAGTCTGCAACAACTGCACCACACTCCCCCCAGCAAGAATACTGTGAACCTCTTATCTTGGATTCCTGATTTGGGGTTATAAAATACAAATCAGATCAGATCAGGTTCATTCTGTCCTGAAGAAGGAATTTGCAAAAGTGGATTGAGTTTGCAACATCATATTAATTTGTTGAATTTGACCAGACTTAATTAGTTGTGAATGAAAAATATGGACCGACGAGGGTTTCTGGACGCATTTTCTTTGTGCACTTGGATCAACCAGGTGTTTTCAAAGACAGAAACTCTGCTGTAGCACAATAGACAGCATCCTCTGTGGATGACCTACAGTCTGCCATCCCATAATACTCCTGACCCACCCTCGGTTTCTACGGCAACGCCACACATGTGACTCCTCTCTCTCTCTAAGCTTCTAATTTGTCTAAAGTACACACAGCCATTATACTATTTTTACCTCTCTCTCTCACTCTACCCCCCCCCCCCCCCTTTCTCTCTCTCTCTCTCTCTCTCTCTCTCTCTTTCTCTGGGCTTTTTTTAGTGTTTTGCAGGGCTGATGTCATAGTGCCTATTTTCTTTTAGCAATGCAGAACCAACAAGATGGGGGAGAGAGAGAAAGAGAGAGGGAGAGAGAGAGAAAAGAGAAAAGAGGAATATATTGGTATCCAGAAATACCTCCCAGCAGCAGAAGCAGCAGCAGGAATATGAAAAACACAAGCCAGTAAAAAAGCAACAGAACTTGAAACTGCTCACCCCGCTCTTTGAGATCAGTGCCTGTCTCATTATCAGCCCCTACAAATTTTGGCGAGAACTCAGAGTCTTTGTTTTTGTGGACAAACATCCTATGACGCTGGTCTTAGAAAGGTTATGTAAAAAAGATGAAGAGACAGTGGAAAAACTTAGGTGGAGCCCACTTTCTTTTGATGTAGAGATAATTGTTCCCATTTTTTTGCACTACAGTACTTGATTTCCCTTTTACACTTGGACTCCTGATGATTTCAAGGCTTCCAGGTCCTGACATTCTCTGGACTTTCCCTTTTTACAAGTATCTCACAATGGAAAATAATCTGTATTGGACTCTCTCTCACACAACTGGAAGCATTTTTATTTTAAGGAGGATGCCAGGGTGAGGCCTGCAGGAGGAGGAGTTTCCCACAGTGGTGACTGTTTCTGGGTTAATGTCACAAAAATTACGGACTAGGACAGTGCAGTCCATTCATACTGTAGAAAACATCACACTGAAAACTGGCATAACCTTGTACTTCCAGTAGAAAAGTCTGCAGGAAGTGGACTTTTCTGCAGGGCTATGGGAAAAAGTCTGCATCAAGTGGAGGTGAGGAAATTGACCATTGATCCGTGTTTTAGGAGTGACCTTGATGCATGAGAGGGGCATTAGTTAATGGTTTCCTTCTTGGCTCTATGACAGTCAAATGTAAGACCAATTTATTTTATTTGAGGTCTCTGCTTTTGTTGTTTTGTTGCATTTCTCAGGAACCTTTTTTACAACCTGAAGAGGCAAGCAAAGTATGCATCAAGTCAGGATGAAGAAATCATCCAATTGAGTTCACACATAAGGAATATCTTTATGGAGGTACACAGGGTCACGTAAAGGGTATTTAAATAGTCAAAGAATTAATGTTTATTTTATGCTTCAGTTACATTAGGTCCTGACATTATCAAGACTTTTCCTTTTGCACATCCCTTACAGTGGGTTTATCTGTGTATGATCCTCTTCAACAATTTAAAAAATTAGGAAAAAGCACCGTCAAAGTCGAAAGGTTGGACAAAAGCCTTTCTGGCGTTACAAGACTGGACATATTTTGGACTTTCCCTTGTCTCTCAGGGTGGGAAATTATTTATCTTGGCCAACCTCTCATAACTGTAAGTAGACTACTTGTCTAAGGGGGAGGCAGGTACTGTAGTGTAGCGTGGACATAATGATCCTGACATTTCCTGGATTTTTCTGTCCCTCTAATGGGAAATTCTCTATGGTGGGCTGCCTCTCATTGATGGAATTAGTCCATTTGGTCAAGGTGAGTGTGAACACCCAGGAAAAACATGCAAGAGGAGTTGTCATGTATAACAATGTCTGTTCGTGTTTTCTTATAACTGTGTGTGAAAAGTGTTTTCATAGACCACTAACTAAGGCAAGCAAAGAAGAGTCTACATGAGAGAAACTCCCATAAATGCAAACTTTGTTATCACTCTCCTGCCCATGATATATGTTCAAGACTGTTACCTGCTGCGTCCACGCATCCTTACCTGGACTTTGTGCGGACATTGTGCTGCAGGAAAAAAGTCTGAAAAAGTCAGGGCTGACAAATGCTGATACAGAAATGTAGCCTGCTGCACTGTTGAAAATATTTGAGCAGAGATCAGTGTGATGCATACAAAGATATATGAGCCTCAGTCTGTGTTTTTTTCTGCTGGGATTCACTGTCTGGTTGGGTCAGATGCGCAGTCTTCCCCCTCTTTTATTGCCTCTCGTCTTGTGCTTAAATTTCTGTTTAACTGCAGTGAGTTAAAGGCTCATGTGATTGACTGAAAAGTTTCTTCTTTGTCAGACTGTACGTTAGTGTGTGTGTGTGTGTGTGTGTGTGTGTGTGTGTGTGTGTGTGTGTGTGTGTGTGTGTGTGTGTGTGTGTGTGTGTGTGTGTGTGTGTGTGTGTTTACCAGACTATAAATGTCTTCAGTTTGACGTCAGACGCTGGCTGCTGTGGAATGCTGCTCTCTTGCCAAACGGACAGTAACCCACACACACACTCACACAGGGACAGTGTGTGTGTTGTAGTGGAGGGGGAGACACATGCGTCACAGTAAAACGCCAGAATATTTGTTTAGGTGATTTAGACTTGAGGGGCTTCACACATGTCCCCACACACACTCACACACACACAAACACACAGACCCTTATTTCTCTCCTGCCTTCATTTTTTTGGACACTTTTACAGCGACTGAGCTCACTAACAGATTACAAACCGGCAAAATCTAAAACTGGACAGCTTCTTTGCATGAATAATCCACTTGTAAACAATATTTAGTTAGAAATAGCGTCCAACTTTTCCAAATCTGTGTTGAATCCGTAAGTTAAACCACCCTGATACTCGTTAAAGGAGCAGTAATTTTTCTATGTTGGTGTTGATGTCTGGGGTCAAAAGTCAGACCAGTCTTAAGTAGAGATGCACCGATCCATTTTTTTACGATCTAATCCGGTATTGGGTATCAGCTGATATCCAATACCGATCCATTACTACTGTTAAATGAATGAACTGTATACCTTGCCCTGTGAGTGAAGGCATCAGGCTTTACAATAGCCTTGTTAAAAAAGGCAACAAATTAACACAAATATAAATTTACTAAATATTATTTGCTAAAAAATAACAAATTGCACATTAGCACTCAGCAAAAAGAAGAAAGATTTCCATGTAAACAATTAGTGCAAAAGGATAGACAGACATAGAACACAGAGTGAACAGAACTGCTGTGTTGCTGTGTATGATATTAATTAAACGAAAAAAAATATCCAATCCAGTTAATTTGTCAATGTCGGAGCCGATATCCGATCTAAATATTGGATTGGTGCATCCCTCGTCTTTAGCTGTGCAGAAAACGTGAATTTTACTATTAAATTTGATATAAGTTTTTTAATTAAATATTCAATTTGATGATAGATTGCTTTTACCTCATTTAAGCCCAAAATGCCAGAGTAGGAGAGTTGTGCAAGATCACACTTAAATTAGCTAACTCAAAGCTAGTTCACACAGATTAAAATTAGCTGGTACACATTTACAGGTGAAGACAAGTACTATTTATCCCTATACTGCAGAGTCAAGCTGCAGTGGTGCAGACAGTTAAGCTGAGGTGCCATTTCCAGTGACTGAACTTGTAAAGTCATAAGAGTAAAGAGTCTGGTTTTAGAGCTTAAAGCACTTTTAACAGCTAATCAGCTTGAAGCAAAGTCACCGGTGTAAACTTAAGCTCAGGTGCACATTCATTTTCAGGCGCATTGCCAAGTGGGTCTACTACACTGACAAGTAATTTGTTTATGTGCAAAGCTGTAAACAGAATAGTAAATAGAGGCAATGTGCCTGTTCAAAAAAAAAAAAGAAAATAAACGAGACAAAAATTAGTAAGAGTTAAAAACAGATTTCAAGAAATATGCCATACTTGGAATGAAAGAGCTGAGTGGTTTATGCGCTAGTATACAGCATGACGTGCAAGCACTAATGTTGTGTAGAGTGTTGTAGTGAAGTCACCAAAACCTTAAGCCAGAGCTGTCTCAAGACCACAGTGTTCAAATCTGAGTCAGTTCCGAGTCCTTATTACATGTCCCGGTTACCTGAGGATGAATAAGAAGGAATGCTCACTCATTTTGTTCATTACCATCAGATTCTGACTGATCCTGCTGACATGTCTGGATATTTTAGATAACAATAAAGTGATAGAGCTGAACAGTAGTGTATGAAATTTGAGTATGAAAGTGCATCGCGCCTCTCCTAATGGGAAAATGCACTCACCATTTCTGTCCAATAAAATCACATGCAACCCACTGGCTATTAGTCAGAATTTTAATTGTGTTGCATGTGACATGCCCAGGAAAAGTGCAAAAACAAACTGGTTGTCTGATGATAAAATAAAGCCCTAAAATGGTGAATTTTGACACTTACTGCAGCAGTTCAGTCCAGCTTCTACTCTAGTCCACCAGCTGAGCTAAGTGGGATTCCCTGTGGAAGTAATACACTTACTATTGACAGATACCCCAAATAACCCCACTCCAATAAACGGCATTACCCCTATAAGCATCCCTGCAGGAGTTGTTGCATATGTCAGCTGCTTTGAATTTGATCAATTTAAGACCTAATACAAACTAGGGCCCCGTTGGGGCACTGGCGGGCCCGAGCTGTGTCACGCCGCCCCCAACACGACCGCCTCTCCCTCCCGATCGCGTCACACTCAAGGTTCAACGATGGTGTGCGCACTTGTCTGTGGTCATTTACCATTATAATGAATGGGAGGCGCAGTTTCTACCAAAACACTTGCTGCAGACAAACTACATGTCCTATTTGAAAAAAGTCTGGACCATGAGTGAGGGCACAAACACAGCTAGGATATATCCAAATGGCAAGTTCCTCCTCCTTTCGTTTTTTTCCGAGAGAGCGATGTGTTTGAGCCATTGAGCGATGGGCAGGAAAAACTTGACTTTTTCTCCTGCCATGGGGGGGGCACTCTTTTGGGGAGTAAAAATTCCTTCACAAATGTGTTGATGGCTAGACATTGCATCATCCTAGAAAACTTTGAAGCCAGTGAGGACAAAAATGAAAAGTAATAAGACTTTTAAGAATGTGGATTTTTGGGTTATCTTTGGCGCCCCCTAGAACGTAAACCGTGGGGTGCAGCATCATGATTTGTACAACTTTTAATGGCCATGGGGTGTAGATTGGCCTGAGCAAATTTGGTGCCGGTGGAACGAAAGCTTTAGGAGGAGTTAGCCACATTCCAATGTGTGCGAATCAACCAAAAATGCGAAATAGCCCTTTAACCGTACATTTTGCAGACACGTGCGCATTGACTTTTTCGTAGATCTTATTGAGATACACGTGATTATAAAATTTTGTTTCAATATGACAAAGCGTACAGGCGTGACACTCAACAATGTGTATTTTCACCTTATAGGACAAGAAAAAATGGCCTTTTTTCTCCTGCCATGGGGGGCGCTCTTTTGGGGAGTAAAAATTCCTTCACAAATGTGTTGATGGCTGGACATTGCATCATCCTAGAAAACTTGGAGGCCAGTGAGGACAGAAATAAAAAGTTATAAGACTTGTAAGAATGTGGATTTTTGGGTTATCTTTGGCGCCCCCTACAACGTAAACCGTGGGGTGCAGCGTCATGATTTGTACAACTTTGAATGGCCATGGGGTGTAGATTGGCCTGAGCAAATTTGGTGCCGGTGGAACGAAAGCCTTTGGAGGAGTTAGCGAAATTCCAATGTGTGCGGATCGGCAAAAAATGCGAAATAGCCCTTTAAACGTACATTTGACAGATACGCCCGCACTGACTTTTTTGTAGATCTTATTGAGATACACGTGTGTGTCAAATTTTGTGTCATTTTGACAAAGCGTACAGGCGTGACACTCAATCATGTGAATTTTTCACCTTAGGGGGCGCTATGGAGCCATTTTGCATTTGATTGTTTGGGTGACTTCAGAATATCGAATTTTTCACCAGGCCCGGTCGTCCTGCCAAATTTCATGAGTTTTCACCAGTGGGAAGTGGGCCATTTTCCAGTTCAAAGGGGCAGAAAAATAATAAGAAGAAGAAGAAGAAGAAAGAAGAATCCATCAGGAATAATAGGGCTCTCGCAGCTGCTTAGCAGCTACGCTCGGGCCCTAAATATATCAATAGATAGAGAACACAATCCATCAAAATCATCTTCTGGTTCTCCTTGTCATCTTCTAAGTCAAATACAGTCAGAGCACTAGTATGGTTATGAGTCCAGGACTCAGGGTCTGCAACAGTAGTGTGTTGTAGACAGACAACAACCACGATAAAGTAAATGTAAGATTGGATACTGTATAAAGGTAATTTAAAGATGGGGTGTTTGTTTTTTGCCACATTCTACAAACAGAGATTGAATAGAAAATTTCAGAAGCCATTGCTTAACATGGGCAAAGTTTAAGATTGTGAGGTAAATATGTGTTGGATAAATCCCAGGATGAGACTACAGGATGAAACGGCTCCAAATGTCTCAGCCAGAATGTCACATGATGATTACGTCAGCGGGACATGAGATTTCCTCAAATTGTGACATCATTGATTGGTTTATCTCTTGGATGAGCACAATAAACGTAGCTTAATGCTAACTGAAACACCCTGATCTCTTTTTTCCCCTCTTAGACTGTCTAGGTCAGAGGACATATGACTTTGTTACAGTATTTGCCGTTTTAATAGATAAACGTGACTTAATTGGATTGCAACAGTGGAAGAGGCTTCAAGAGTGCTGATGGAAGAGCCTGTAAGAGATAGCAGATGAAATGAAGCATTTCAGGCAGAGGCTAAATGATGGTTTTTAGAGACAGCAGCCTGAGAAAGGTGAAGAGTTTTTGAGCACTAAATCGTGTAAATCTACAGAGATACCAAAGGGACGATAAAAAGCCTGAAAATGGAAATACTCTGCTCACCAAATCCAAAATATTTGAGCCAGGAAAACAAAGGGATGGATTGTTTTATTTTATGACACAAGTCATAAGATACTCTACTGTCACTGTAAGTTTAGAACAACTCTTTAATGGTGATAATCAGCCTGGCAGCAACAGAAATAAAAATAGAAACACACCAGCAGAGCAGATACAAGCAGATACTAGCCACAGAGCTTCAATTTTGACCAGGGATATTATTGTCATTTGATTTAATTAGATTGATTTTGAAAGAAAAAAAAAAGATGTCGTACAAGAAATATTTATAATACATACAATACAAAGCATGGTGCAATACAAGATAATCAAACACCTGATTATTTCACATGCATGTTCGAAAAAGAGTAGGGAGGACTGATTTACTAAATCCCACACCTTTTCCATACATCACTCTTTATTTATCAACCAGCTTCCTTGTAGAGTAACACAAACTCCACTCAGCTTTTTAACACAGTTTTATAGTTTTAATCATCATCTTTTTTTAATGAAAACAGTTAAAAAAAATATATAAGTTTCTATTTTATAATTTCTTTACATATATATTTATTTCAATTTTAAATGAAATAAATCTGTATCAACATATATGAAATCTCTACAGATAGAATCATCTGTTCAAAAGGTGATACATTTAGTAAGTGCACCCAAGGATCAAGTTTAAATTTTGACTAAAGATTTTTTGTATTGGTGAGAAACCAAATTCAAAGATATGACAGAAAGTTTCTGTTAATGCATATTGGCTCCAAATACAGGCGGTCAGTGTCTTGAACTACTAACAGACAGTATTGTTGCCGGCTTTGGATAAGAACAATATCAGTTGACTGATAGACATGGTCTTTAGTGGCTTATTAGTAGTGTGTGAGTGTGTGCACAGGAGGAACGGGGCTGGTGATGGTGTTAATTGAGGTTTTGATTGTGCTAAAAATTCAAAATTAAAGAGGTAAAATAAAAAACGGGAATAGCACAATAAGGCAGAAAAAAAACCCTGAAAACTGTGAGAGGATTTCATGTGACACTGGTTGTTAGTTTTAAGATTAAAGATAGGAAAGACTTTAAATGATGAAACCTTTGCTCTGCCAGTTAGTCCTAGTCCTGGAGGACAGGCCTAATGAGCTTGGCCTAATCGTGGAAGTTGCTGTTTGATTATCTTAGAGCCCACGTGACACAAAAGCAGAGAGGCAGTGCCAGAGAGCGAGGTGACCAATAAGAGCAACTCAGCATAAAAAGATCACAGGTCAGACTACACAGTGGGTAAGTCCTAATTGAATTTCCTCTTTGGCAAATTACAACCGAAAGAAATAGTCCAAATGACGTCATACACACCCTCTTGCTCACTCACTCTCTCCATCTGTCTCACACACACACTAATGATCAGTGTAAGCTGATTGGAGAAGCTAAGCTGATAGGGAGCTTCTGATCTGAGCGCTGACGAGTCTTAGATTATACATGGATACTGTAAAGACCCAATTAACCACCTTACTTCCTCCTGTATTTTTACACATCTGCTATTTTTGCATTGACCACGTGGTGTTTGTTTTCCAAGTCAAAGTATCAACCAACTGACCCCTCGCTGCCCCTAACTCACGTCTAAGTAGCTCAGCTTTTTCTGGTCATGATTTGAACCAGAAATGTAAAGACTCATGAATGCAAGTTGCAGAATAAATAAAGAAACTGCACAACAACCTACACAAAATACACAAATGATGTAGTTCCAGGAAAAAAAAGTAAATTCTCCAAAAAACAAACACAGCAGAATCCTGAAATTAAAAACAGTGAACATACACGACTTACACAATCAACACGAAATCAAAAACACAAACCTTGAAAATAAATTACAGAAAGAAGCTGCTCATCCAGTATAGATATCAGGGGTCCTCCAAGCCTCTAGGGGTGGCTAAGCAGGAAGACAGACAGACAAACAGAAAGAAAGAAAGACTTGACAGGAAATGTAACAAATTAGCTGCTCATGAACAGGAGGCAAAAATAAACTAGGGTGGAAACACAAAGAACTGCCATTCTCCAAGTGTCCACTAGAGGCAATCTGCAAATTGGCTGGTTGCGCTAGCTCTGCTAGTGTTAGCCACACATTGAGCAAACCATAACACACTGTTTACCTACATACTCTGTGATCCTGTGTTTAGCTTTGTTGAACAAAGGGTTAATATTTTTTCTTTTTTCTGTTTTTGTCTGTTCAAACAAGTAAAGATTCAGTCACTCTGGATCATTCCTAGTTGTTGGCATCAAGTTCAAAATGGGCACATCGTTTCACTAAACCAATAAAAATATGTGTGTGTTATTCATACACACAGCGTCTCCCTTTCTTTGGTGGTTGATTGTTTAACAGATAAGAAGACCAAAAAAAAAAAAACACCAAACTTTTTCAGCAATAAAGAACTCATAATAATAGTGTTTTAAAGTTTTCTAACTAACATACCCACTGTGACTGTTGTCATAAGGAATCGTACATTTTGACGACTACATTTGGACCTTTAGCGTAGCCTTTCTGAATGTTGGCCAGTCCAACACCAAGGCAGCACTGTGGTGATCCAAAATCCCCGGTATCCAAAGTGAAGCTAATGCGAGACTTGGTACTATTTTTAGACGGCAGGTCGCCGTGTCCCCCACTTCTTACAACACAATTACAACTCATCTGAATGAAACACAAAACTCTGTGTGTGTGTGTGTGTGTGTGTGTGTGTGTGTGTATGTGATGAATGATGTAATCGTCTGACAATATTTTCGAGGCTTATCAATCTCTCATTCTCTTTCTTTTCTCTCTCTCTCTCTCTTTCTCTTTCTCTCTGACCTGCAGTAGTGGAGGTGAAGAGCAGCCTCCCGTCAGGCATGCAGAGCCCTGTAGGAACAGCGAATGAGCAGAGAGGAGGAGGTGGTGAAGGCGGTGAGTGGGGAGTCCTCTGAGAGTCCTTGGTGGGGTGTTGGGGGGTTGTTATAAAACCACATTTAGTTTAGTGTGTCGATGCTTCCTGGTTCGAGTTCTGCACTCTCCGGGTCCAGTGGAATATATGAATTTACCTCGCCCAAGTGGATTAGCGATTTGGTCACACCAAACTCCATTTAAAGAATTAGCAATTAAAATGTTGTCTGCTTGTCTTACTCAGTGGTGATCTGAAATGTAATATGTACAATGCAGTCCAATGTAGAAAATGGACATTTAAGGGGAAACAATGAAGAAGACAGAGTTGTTTACCAACAAATGAAAACAATTATTGATCTCAAATCCATCACTTCTTCTCCAGGTGGGGGTCCAGGTGGAGGAGGAGGCCCAGTGGACCTGAGGACAGAGCCCAGGGTGGGGTCCCTTCCTGGGGGCGGCGCAGTAGATACGTCCCTGAGAGAGCAGCAGCTCCAGCAGGAGCTGGTGCTTCTCAAACAGCAGCAGGAGCTCCAGAAACAACTGCTGTTTGCAGAATTCCAGAAAAAACACGAAGTGCTGACGAGACAACACGAAGTGCAACTGCAGGAACACCTGAAGGTAGCCTGTCAGGTGTGATTCACTCATTTAGAAAGGTGTAAAACTGTTCAATATACACAAGACAGACATACACTCACTGCCACCTGTTGTTTGTAAGTTGATTGCACTAACAGTGCTTCTGCTGGTTTGTTTTTCCTAAGTTAGTAAAATGTTTGTGTTTGTGTTTGTGTTTGTCAGCAACAACAGGAGCTGTTGGCAGCGAAGCGTCAGCAGGAGCTGGAGCAGAAGAGGAAACTGGAGCAGCAAAGACACGAAGAGCAGGAGAAACACCGACTGGAGCAACAGCTGCTGCTGCTGAGGAACAAGGAGAAAGGCAAAGAGAGTGGGTCACTCTGCTGAATTTTACCTCCATGTTCATCTTTGATCTGAGTCTGAAAAACAGTCATGTACTCTCTGTCTCTCTCTTTGATGTGTTTCTGAAGGTGCTATTGCGAGTACAGAAGTGAAGCTGAAGCTGCAGGAGTTCCTCCTCAGTAAGAAAGAGCCTGGTCCCGGAGGGCTGAACCATTCCTTCTCCCCAAAGTGCTGGTGAGGATCACACAGAGCCCGGCCTTCCTCTGGGCCGATCCGACACATTTCTAAGACATTACATCACATTTCAAATCACCCTGGAACTGTAGTCCTTTAGATAGTCTGTGTGGTGTTGTTTTCATACATGTTTTTATTTCTAATGTACCACAAAACTTAAACTACACAATGTTTCTGTTACAATGGTCACTGTGGCAGATTAAAAGATCGCAGAGCCATTATATCCTACACAACCAGACACTAAAAAGAAGCGGAGACAGACTAGACAATACCTGAAAATGCTCAAAGCAGTTACTCATCAGTCTGCTGAAGTGCGTCTGCTTTGTCTCGCCAACACTTCTTTTCATTTTCAGTCTGGTTGTCCCTCAAAGACACATCATGACGGCGGGGATGTTGTTTCCAGAGCTTGACAAACTTTCCTTTTTCTCATAGTTTCATCCCTCAGTGCCAACTTCAGAGGGTTGTTGGTTTGTCAAAAAATGTCATACTGCAAGCTGCCTCAGGTGGCCTGATGCTCTGGTAAACTAACTGTATTATTATTAGTTCAGACAGTACCATCAGGTCACACTATGACTGTCTCTTCCCCTAACTGGAGGGGTTAACTATCCCTGATTGGATAACCATTGGATAACATGACACGATGGTGATTGGCTAGTCAGCTCGGGTGTAAATACAGGGTCAGTATTTATACTCCTCACTCAGGGATTGCAGCCGAGACCATCAGGGTCTGGACGTTTATGCGTGTGTCACTCAAACTTAAGAACCTCCAGTGTTAAGAAAATCCTTCGGCACATATTTTGCATACATGCTGGCGATGGAAATTGTAAGCATTGTCTGCATCTGAAGTTTGTTTTGTTTTTAGTCATTTAACCCTGTTTTTTTGTGTATTGTTTATATATTGTATGTTTTTAGACAGATTAACTGTAAAGCGAACTCCAGCTCAGCAGTTATGTTTTGCATGAGGTCAAATAAACTTAAAAACTAAACTAATCCACCCTGAGCAGAGCACTATGTAGCATTTGGCAAGTGACGAGGTAAATCTTCCTTCAATAGGCAGAAAGCTTAAGCAGAGTTAGACTTGTAGAAGACAGCCCTCTGCCTTAAAGTCATAAGACTGTTATAAATCCAGCCTGTTCACTCGCTTTTGTGTGTCTGTGCAGGGGAGCCCCACACACCTCCCTTGAGCAAGGCTCTCCACCTCAGAGTAACACTCCTGGAACCCCTCCATCCTACAAACTGCCCCCCCTGCTGGGCAACTATGAGGGCAAAGACGACTTCCCTCTCCGCAAGACAGGTAGGAGACAAGAGGAAGTGTGTGTGAGGGTGCTTTAATGTTTATAAGAAAGAAAAATAAACATTGTACAGAATCTGTTGAAGATAACTAGACATGAAGACACATCTTTATTCCCATGTAAGTCCTGAATTCAAATGCAGGTCAATAAAAGCATATCAGATTTGAACTATCCTAATCCAGCAAGAAAAACAAATTAAGAGCTTAGCTGTCAAATCAGATCACTCCTCATCTGGCATGGCTTCATAAAGTGAAAGGGTAATCGGTGTCAAAACATTCGGGTTTTGGATTCAGCGCAGTCGGATACGGATCAGGAAGCTAAACCGATAAAAACTGGAGGTGTTTTCCTCTTCCTGCTTTTTGCTCTCAGCCTGTAGCTGCAGCTGGGATTACTCGGCAGCTGGTGCTCCAGAAACGCCTGATAGTCTCCTGTTGGCGTTACACAGAAACATTGAGCACCTGAAGAAACATTAAACGCAACCTATATCAAAACAAACACAACCTAAGAATAGAGCTGAGAGACAAAGCAAAACAATCTGATTGGGCTTAGTTTTTTCTGTATCATACTAGAGTGATAGTTTTAGTATATGAGTCAATATTCTGCCTGATTTTTCGATGGTGTTCTCTTCTTCAGAATTCAGGTGTTTGTCCTGTTAAAGATGTGATCGCTATTGTTGTTCAAATACAAATTTATGTTCCCCCAATATCTCTCGTCTAGTCTCTGAGCCAAACCTGAAGGTGCGTTCACGGTTGAAGCAAAAAGTGGCAGAGAGGCGGAGCTCCCCACTCCTCCGCAGGAAGGACGGCACCGTTATCAGCACCTTTAAAAAGAGAGCCATAGAGATATCAGGTAAAAACATGCACACATAAGAGCTCCTACAGTTTTTCTGAGAGAGCGGCAAATTTGATAACAGACAAGACAGCTCAGTTCTGCTGTTTCTGTCTTTAGAGTCTGTAAAAGTCTCAGTATATAAATAAACTAAAGATTGATCCCTGCTCTCTTTCCCTTTTTGTTTCCTGTGTCTCTCGCCCAGTGTCCTCTCTCTGTAACAGCGCTCCAGGTTCAGGTCCCAGCAGTCCAAACAGCTCAAATTCAGCCATCGCAAACGGCAACACAGGATCTGTGCCCAACATACAGACAGAGGTACACACAAGAACGTACACCATATCATTAAATATGTAATCGTCTCCTCATTTTTAAGATGTACACTTACAGTTTGGTGTGGTGTGAAAAAAGTCGTTTCAGAAACTAAACATTCGAATTCTATCCAGGTAGAACTGAAACTAACATGTAAAAAAGCCTCAACTAACCATATGAAGTCTCTTTCTTGAGGTGTTTCTGGCAAAAACTGATTACAAAGTCAGTCTTTGGAAAGGTGTTACACTGATTTGTTGGGAAATGTGACAGTTACAGTGAGGACTAGTTAATCCAACGATCTGAAGCGTTCATAACACTTGTTATGGTTTGTGAAACTTCCTGAAAGATGTTTTTTTCCAGCTCGGATGTTAACATGCTGTCATCCCAGAATGTTTAGGAAAGTTTATCAACCATTGGACAGCTTCCTATACAGATCGTATTTCATGCTGATGCAAATCCTCCAGCTGGACCACCTCTGAAACCGAGCTGAAAGCAGAAACAGTCAAAACTGAAAAAGATTTCTTGTTTACACTGATAAACTATAAAAATATTGCATATTTCACTTCGAACAAACAAAGGCTAGTTTTGCATGAGACAGTGTCATTCAGGGCTCACAGTGAAGGTTAGAAGCTGTGGTTAAAGCTCGGGTGTTTAATTATTGACCCTTCAGACTGATATTGCCAAGATTTCACAGGACAGGGCCTCCAAACTCATCAGTCTGTCTGTCTGTTTTCTTCTCTGCAGCTGAGGTCTCTTCATCAGACACTGGGGGCTGATGGGACATTGAGTCCTCTGAATCTCTACACCTCACCCTCTTTGCCAAATATTTCCCTGGGCCTCCCTGCAAACACACACATCACGGTAGGTCATCACAGATCTTCTTTTGCAGTGATTTTCTTATAAAATCTTGTTCTTCTCCTGAATTTGATTAAAAAGCTCTTTCTGTGCAAATAAAAGTGACTTTCACAGTTTGACACAGTTTTATTCTGCCCTGATGACCATCTGCTCCCTCCTCGCAGGGCCCTCAGAAACTGTCCAGCCAGCAAGAAGCTGAACGTCAAGCCATCCAATCACTGCGAGGGGGCGGGGCTCTTACAGGGAAGTTTCTGTCAACATCCTCGCTACCTGCAGGTAAGAGTACCACATGTCATTACTTTTGAGATAGCTTTATATGTAAATTTTTACAATCCCAATCCCCAAAAAGTTTTGACCTTGTATAAAATATTGATAGAAAAACAAAATTTGATGGTTTTCATTCATTCTGTTTATTCTCAAAAGGACATATAGGTTTCCCTTATTTACATTATCACCATGATTACATGTACATTTAAACGATTCTAACTCAAAACTCCTTTTTGAATATACGGACAATAGTTTTAATCAAATGGTGTTTCTTCACAGGTGTGGGGCATGATGTGGAGACTCCGCCCCCCAGCTCTCATTCTGCACATTCCTCGTTACTGCAGCATGTTTTACTGCTGGAACAGGCCAGACAACAGACTGCAATGTTAGCAGGTGTGTAAATCAAACGCACATGCCCACAGCATAAAAAAATCACACTTTGAGTTTGGCTTTTATCATCTTACGGAGACTAACTTTTGTCTTTCTGCTTTAAACGCATTAGTCCCCATGTACAGTCAGTCGCCCTTGGTTACAGCAGAGAGAGGCGTGTCCAGCGGCATCCGGTCGGTCAACAAGCTGCCTCGGCACCGCCCGTTGGCTCGGACGCAGAGTGCTCCTCTGCCCCAGTCGCCCCAGGCCCTGCAGCAGCTAGTGGTCCAGCAGCAACACCAGCACTTCCTGGAGAAACACTACAAGGTACACACACTTACTCACACACACAAATACACAGACTCAAATGTGCAAATTTTCATTCACTCTGTTCTTATGTTGTGTGTAGATGCTTTCAAAGGGGGCGGAGCTTCCTAGGCCGCCACCCACTCATCCAGAGGAGACAGAGGAGGAGCTAACAGAGACCAACGACATGCAGGAAGATGACATCGGGACGAGCCTACACAGGTGGGAAAATTTTCAATGATAAATCAGTCACCTTTGCTGATCAGCTTATTGATCTGATTATAAGACGATGTCAAAATCAAATTTTGTGATAATACAGACAGCAGTTGAATTAAAAATGAATAGATTTGTTAGAATGAGTTTAACAACAAAGCTGATTCTGTCATTTTTTTATTAATAAAAAATTCCGGTAGCTTTAGTGAATTTTAGTCACAGTTAAATGAAATGAAAAAAGATGCTGTGTTTAAATGAAACCCCCAAGAATGGGTGTCTAGAAGGAGCACACATCTGCTGACACTAGAATAGGCTGAATGGGACAACCTTATATAAAACATTTCTGACTTTGATGTCTCTGTGCTGTGTGAAGACTGTGAAGTCTGCCTCGGGTTACTCCTGCCTCTCACTGGACCTCTATGGTCAGCTGATTGCAGATATAGCCTTTGATTGGTTGATAGACCAAAACAAAGCTGGTAGTCCTCAATGAGCATAACAAACTGTCAATCAAACTAACATTATTTAATGAAAACGGAAGTATTAATCATCACAGATTACCTTTGTTTTGAGCAGATCAGTCCAGACAGTCTCTTAAAAAACACTGATTAAAAAAGACCCTGGATGTGGGTATTTCAAGGACGGTCTCACAAAGTGAGTGGATTTTACCAAAAGAGGCTTTACTGTACCATACTAGTTATAGAGCTGATATTGTAAGAACAAGATTTAGTGTTCAGTAGCATCTATCAAATTAATCACAGAATTAATCATTAAATCATAAACATTACGTTATTGGACGATCGTGCTTATTTTGGTTGTATTCAGAGGAGAAGAAGTCTGTTCCATGTTTAGTTCAGTTCTCGTTGTTGTTGCTATGAATCTGAGGGTCATATATTTTTCTGTCCAATCAGGCTTCAGAAAGAGGGATCCGACGATAGCACGCCCTCCTCAGAGCGACTTGGCGTGCAGGTAAAAGGTGAAGACGAGCACGGGGATATTCATGTGAAGGGGGAGAGCACTGAGAGCGAGCTGGACGAAGAGGAAGAGGATGAAGACATCATCCAGCTGAGGGAGGGTGATGGAGAGGACAGAGGTGGCTACACACAGGTAGGTTTTTTTTAAAGCAGGGTTTTTTTTTGTTTGTTTGTTTTTTTTTAAGGAGGATGAATATGCTGCAGTCTGCTGTTTGCACACCAAAAGATGCCAATGTGCCTCTGCAGCTCCAAATCTGCTCACACTGAAAAATATGCCATGGTGCTGCTCAGTTAATAAAAAAAAGATGCTACAGTTTGAGACGCATATTTGTGTTTGGTAAAATAAAAAATAGAAACCAGATAAAATATCACATGTGGTGTGAACAATTGAAATAATTAGAATAATAAAAAGGCAGAATTACAGAAAAAAGGAGCACTTAAAAATAGTTACTGATGTGTTCTTGCATAATGGAAAAGGTAAAGAGATAAAAATAAATAAGAAAATATTTCATGAAATTATTTAAAACCAGACTGAGTGGACAGGGTTTTAGTTTACATTTAAAGAAACGTTGAAATAGCTGTCTTAATAACCTGGAGAAATATCGGAAAGATTTTTCCTCACGCTTCAAAAAAATGTTGAACTACATCGCTAAACTAGATGGATAACTGTTAAAAAAAGCAATATGGATAAATTGTTAAAATGGTTGTGGAACACAGAAAATGATTGGTTGTAACACTGAGTAAAAAGTTGAGTGCTTTTCTTAATAGATGAATGGTCAAAAATATAACTTTATCATGACAGCTAATTGCTCCGAAAACTTAACTACATTATGGATGTTGGTTTAAAACTGCTGGTAAAACAAGATGGATACAGATATGAAACAGTCAGATAAATGTAAAGAACTGACTGGAATAGCTAGTTTCAACAAAAAAGATCACATAGTTTAAATCGGTTGATATAATAGAGAAAGGGTTAACTTATATAGTGGATAAGAGTTTGAAATCATAGTTGAACATCGTGAATCAGTGGTGCAAAAACATCTGAACACAAAGATATGCCTAACAATGAAATAGTTTGCCAATCTGTCCTATTACCATTTTGGTGGTTTTTCAAGTGAGATTATTAGCGAACTTTTAAGCGATCTTGTAAGTGATCTCTTGCCCCCCATGATTCATTATTTTAATTGTAGAAAGTAGCAAAGCAGAGATAAATCAAATGTATGCCTCTGTCTCTTAGTATACATATCATCAACCCTAAACACAGACTGGAAATTGATGGTTTGACTGATTAAAGGAGCTCATCAGATGGGTTGTGGGGGCACATCGGATCATAAAAGGTGAGCCAGATCTGCTCTCAGGTCCCAGGTCTCAGCCGCAATCTCGGGGCATTTTGATTACGCAGCTTCATCACGGGGAAACACACAAGCTCTCCTGAGATCTCGTTTAGTCTCGTGAGAAATATCAGTAATCTCGCAACCGCTTTTCCTCCAACGGGGGAGGTGGATCAGATCCGGTGGGCACTGTATGCTTGCGGAACAGAGCCATTATGGATCCAGTGGGATTCCTTGGTATTACACCCTGAACTGCTTTATTTTTTCAGTTTTAGTTATGCCAGTTTTACCCCAAACAAATGAAAATGAACCAAGCTGATTTGCATTGTGGGTAATATAGTCTTTATACAAATTTCAATAATTTTGGTGTCCTGCGATCTGAAGTTAGACAAATACTGTGCCACCTGCTTTGATGGTAGAGAGAGGGGAGATGGTGTAGCACGGCCAGGGGGAGGAGCAGAATGGTCACCTGTGTGTTAGTAAAACAGAGGAACAAAGTGAGCATGAAAAGAGAAAAGCTGATGACTGTTAGCTAAAGACTCATTTATACTTACAAGATGTGTTGACTGCAAAGCACAGAGAAGAAGAATTAAATGGGTGCAAAGTTCAAAATATATAGTCCTGTTAAAGACTTGTGTAACATGACTGTTAATTTTCAACTTTGTGTGAATAAAAACAAATAGATAGACAGAAATATTCTCGTAAAAGTGCTGTAGACCTTTTCTAGCATAATGTTCATTAAAATTCATTGAAATGATTATTATATGAGCATACGAATGTTTTAACTCGGTTGTTAATTAAAATGTTAGGTTTTATCTTGCAAGACAGTAGAGGATAGAGTTTGAAGTTATGATAGTGAAACTGATCATAGATTAAAGGGCCTTTTTTTTCCTTCAGTCTGTTCAAACTGTATTTTTAAATAGATACAAACAACTTTAAATCAATATTAAGATTGTGGATGGGTAATAAGCAGGATAATACACAGTGAATGGGTAATTATGTGAATTTGAATCCTGAGGGGATGAGCCTTTCATTTTTTTGTCATGGTGCAAGATAAGTAGCTAACTAACTTGGCACAATCTAATCTTGTTATGCAAAACAACCTCTGGAAAGGACTCACAGCCTTTGTCCTGGGCTAGGGCTGTTGCAATGAACCATTACTAACAATAAATGTGTTTTCATGTAAATGAAATGTTGATGTCCTGATGAAAATGAGCATACAGAGCTCATGGTTGTAGTTTTAGAAGCTGATTCCCACATGTTGTAAAATGGAGAAGACACAGTTAGAAGCTGCCAGCAGGCTAGCTAAAGCAGCCCTCTGAGACACTTTTAAATGCCGACATTCACAGATAAAAACAACATTAGCGCTGGTACATCTGAGGGTTACTAATAGATTAGAAATTTTACTTTCTGATCAATCTTAAAACAGTTTTTTATTTTTCAGTTCCATAGTTTATGATCTGCTGGAATAACATGACAGTCGGTGAAGCATGAAGCAAGTGAAACATTTTGAGTCACAGGGCTGAAATGTGGGGACATGAAACGGGTGATGACATGGGAGTTAATTAATTTTTTCTGTGAAGTTTATTGAGTCATGTGTTGCTCCAGTCTTGTCTCGCCTATTTCAGTTAGACTGATTTTGTTGTTTCATTTTCAAGTTTTCCCAAAACATTGCAATAATACTGTTATCATGATTCCTAATGGCCACGGGGTGAGGATGAATTAAATCAATTAAAAGTCTAAATGAAGTCAATGTCTAAAGTCAGGATTTTTAGAAAGTGCAGCATGATTTCAAACGCTGTCTCCCACTTCTTCTAAACTCCTGTCCTGTTTTGATCCTCCGTTATTGTCACCTCATCACAGCTAAACTCACACGTCTGACTTTATTGTTTACTGTGGGTGTTTGTTTCTTTTTGAGAAAGCTGCAGCTTTCATTTCAGAGGAGGGTTGAATGAATCAATCCAAAATGTAAAGTCACATTGACTGGATGATTTTCTTGTTTTTGCTCACAAAAGTACAGACTGAGTCATCGGAAGAAGCTTTGACATTTTACAGGAACAGGAAAAGGTGGGATTTGAATATGAAATTGAACAACACTTCAGTTTTTGACACCTACTTGCGACACTTTTTTGACAAACATACCCCGAGTATAGAATCTAGAAGGATTTTTTTTGTACATGCTAAGTTTTTGTAACCGGAAACACACACTGACGTTTCTGCACAAAGATAAAAACTCCTTGAAGACACACACAGCATGAAACAAGAGCCTGCTTCAGGTGTCAAGGGGAACTTGACCGTCACACACACACACACACACACACACAATTGTTGACGCTGCAGTGACATCACCGGTTGGTGACTCAACCACTGGACTCATCAGTGTGTGTGTGTGTGTGTGTTCTTGTATGTCTATCTTCAATTGTGTCAGTGTGTGTGTGTGTGTTAATGTCCACCCACTCATGATGAGTCACAGAGATCGCAGCAGGGAGCACAGCAACACCCCCTATATATAGACACTTCAGAATCTATGTGTGTGTGTGTGTGTGTGTGATTCTGCGGAGCACACATACACTAATCAAACACACACACACACACAGAGGGATTTTTAGGGCTGTCAGTCATGAGAGATGTCGTAAATGTGAAGCAGCAGTGTTTTTATCAATGAAAGGATTGTTCAACACGATAATATATCCTCAGGGAGTGACGGTGAACTTTTAAAGGTGAGAAAACACCTCCAGGACTTCTTCCTCTGTGCACTGCATCGTTTACAGTCCAATTAGCAGCTGTGTTTGGTTTCAAAGTAAAGCAACAGAATCAGTCAAATTCTGAAACAAGCAAGAAAAGACTGGGGCAACATGTTACTTCCTTTACTTTACAAATAATCCCGCCTGACTTAACGCGACACGAACTGAAAAACAGCTATTCACTCCAATTGATGCATGCACCACAGCGTACATCCTGCCACTCAGCCTATAATTAGATTTCTCCTCTTTTTCGTGTGTTTTATCCAAAAAAAAAGCCAAAATTTACAACTGAATTAGTTTTAATCAACAACAATGTTCAATAGTCTCCAAAGCATACTGCTGCACTCCTTTTCTATCAGGTCATACAGATGTATATGGACCAACTTGAGGAGAAGGATGTGTGTGCATGATTGCCTTTGAGTACTAAGACATAAACACACATATAAGCTAAGTAAGGTCTTTGTTTAATCAAATTATAGGAGGAAAGTTGTGGTTTTCAGAAGAGTTTGAAGATAGAGAAGGGCGTTTTCCTATTTGATTCCATGTTTCCATGTTTTTCCATGTACTTTGCTGTCAAAATAACATGATTTCACAGACCATTATTATTTTCTATAAAGTCCTTTTTATGCTTTTGATTATGTAGATAACTGTTCACAAAGCTACTTCAGTACTGAGAAATAAACGTGCATATAAACTAAGTTAGGTCTTTGTTTTTATCAAATTATAGGAGGAAAGTTGTGGTTTAGAAGAGAGTTTGAAGATAGAGAAGGGCGTTTTTCTGTTTGATTCACTGTTTCCATGTTTTTCCGTGTACTTTGCTGTCAAAATCACATGATTTCACAGACCAATATTAGATGTTGACGCTGTAGTTAACTGTTCATAAAGCTACTCAAGTTACCGTTAATGAGGATTTCATTACAGCTGTGTTTTCCACCTGCTTTTGCTCTCCATACAGTCTGTCCTCCCTGCAAAAATCAAGACCAACTACTGGGACCACAAACAAAAACTCCTGTGCAATCTTATACAGAATCTTTATGCAAATTAGTTAATCTTTAACTTTGCATGTTTCCACGCTCTTAATTTAATTCAATGTTTTTTTCAGAATCATATCTATTTAAGTGTGTGTGATGAGACAGGAGAGTGTCAGTGTTAAGTATTCTGTCATGTTTGATACACACACGCCCTCCTCCTCCTTTCTAGTGAATGAATAAATCTCTGAGTCATCCCTCTGCAATGAATCATAACTTTCCCTCTCTCCCCCTCTGTTTCTCTTTCTCCCCGTCCTTTCCCACAAGGCTTTGCAGCACCTGGGTGTGTTCCAGTCCTCGCTGCCCCACCGACCCCTTGGAAGAGCACAGTCCTCGCCTGCAACCTCCGTCAATCCCATCAAACACCTTTTCACCACTGGTCAGTGTTTTTTTTCTGCGTGTGTGCAAATCTGTTTTTATTCAATGACAGTTTGACATCAGCCGTGTCAGACCGCCCACTATAAGCCACCATGCTTGTTGCTTAGCAACGTAAGGCTGACTCAGAGCTGTCTGAGGGTTCAGAAAAAATTAGATTCTGAAGAGTCATAAATTCTCAAGCAGCGTTTTGTCTTTTGTATCTAAATTTCTGTTTTTGAATGAGTTATTTTTTGTTTTCTTGTCGTTCAAGACATTTCAGGACTTTGCATAACAAAACTAGCAGAAAATTAAGCTGTGTGTTATATATCAGACTCTCCAAGATTTATTTTGGTGAATGTCCTGCACCTCATGTCCTCACACACATTACACTCGTAACCACTGACACCTTGTGGTGCAAAATAAAAACTACAACTTTTACATTTGAAGCGATAGACTGGGGCATTTGCTTTGAGGCTCTCCATCTGTATCACTGACGTTTTGCCTTTTTCTTTGATATTTCTCTGATATTAAACGGGATTTCTCTCTTTCTCTCCGCAGGGCTTGTGTATGACAGTCTGATGTTGAAGCATCAATGTATTTGTGGCAATGCTCACATCCACCCAGAGCATGCAGGAAGGGTGCAAAGCATCTGGTCCAGACTGCAGGAGACGGGCTTGCTGGGTCGCTGTGAGGTACACACACACACGCACACACACACACACACACACACAGAATGATGTAACGTGGCTGCTGTTGTTAATCTCAATATCCTGCTTTAATACCAATCCTACCTTTTAACACCACCCGTTCATCACAGTCAGCAACCTCCCATAACTTTGATCCCCCATCAGACCTTTTCCACATGTTCCAGTCTTATCATTATTATTTTGTTATCATTAGCTTATTACTCAGTTTGGTAAAACTGCCATGGGTCTTTAGAAAGCTGCTCGATACATTCAATTTATCATTTTTATTATTTTATAATAATGGATTGTAAAAATGAGTGAAGTGACATTTTAAAAAGTGAAATTTTAAAAAGAACATCGTGGTTATCAAGCAGCAAAGATGTATAGTTGTATATCATCAGCATATTGTGGCATTTGAAATTGTAATGATTACAAATAATAGTAATTCAATAAGCATGTGCACACACTTAGAAGTCCATGCACTGCAACACTGAGTATGATGTTACTCTCATTCTGCTTTGGACTGTTTCTTTCTCACTTTAAAATAATATCACGCTTGTTTGGCTGTTGTGTTGTTTTTCTGACACTTAATTGTGGTTTGGCTTATCAGTGCAGTGGGGGTCACCTGTCACCTTTGGCACCGATATTTGGGGGGAGCTGACTGAGAAATTTGGAATATCCTGGTGTAGACTAATAATTAATTTGTCTGTTTACAGCAATTTTAGCCCCACCTACTTTGCATTTAGACACCAGGACTTTGTTGCTCCCTCTCATTAAAAAGCTTTACAACAATCAGACTGTTAACAGCTACCAAATGGCATTTCTGATGCTGTTTCTTTTCTTATGTGTGAGTGTAACACTCCTTACTCAGAGTCTCTCTCCATCTCTGTGTGTGAGCAGAGGATTCGTGGGCGTAAAGCGTCTTTGGATGAGATCCAGTCAGTCCATTCAGAGTTCCACACTCTGCTGTATGGAACCAGCCCACTGAATCGACACAAACTGGACCACAAGAAGCTGCTGGGTAACTATCTGTGTCTGAGTCTGTGTCTGTCTGTCTGACTCTGAATGCTGAAAACTGAGCTGAACATTTTGGGTTTTTTTTTTTTATTTCTTTGCAGTGACTTTGTCTGGAGATTTTCTAATACCAGTTTTTCCTTTTCTGTTTTGCCAGTGGCGACTTTAGTATGAACCCTATTACCCCTGCATGAATGTGAAATAATTACCACCACTGTAGTATTCCCTCATTGGCTCAGAGTATCACAGAGCACTTTCTCTTATCTGGTGGTGAGGCGTAACGACATAAATGGAGCAAAGAATAAATAACAATCCTGAAGAGACAACTCTCTTATTTGTTGTTTACCAAACAGCATGAAACACATGCTTTGTGGTGAGGCTGAAAACGCAGAACTGTTTTCAGTTTGAACAGAAAATAGGACCTACAAGTACAAAAAAAAGAGATGATTCTGTAATATCTCTGATCTGTACACTGTGAGTAATGTATGCTCTGCTCTGATTGGTCGTTTCAGGTCCCATCAGCCAGAAGATGTATGCTGTTCTGCCCTGTGGAGGAATAGGGGTGAGATTTCCTCTCTATCTTCTGTCATCATCTTAATAAAAATGTTTGAGCCTTGAATTAACCCTCCACGCTGCCCCCTGCAGGTGGACAGCGACACTGTGTGGAACGAGATGCACTCGTCTGCCGCTGTCCGCATGGCCGTTGGCTCCGTCATCGAGCTGGCTTTCAGAGTCGCTGCAGGAGAGCTTAAAGTAACACAGACTTTAATTTTTTTCACAAATTAACTTTTCAGTGCTCCTTTTTAAACAGACTCTCTGACCTGTGGCTCTTTTTTGTGTTCGTGTTTTAGAACGGCTTTGCAGTGGTGCGTCCGCCCGGTCACCATGCTGAGGAATCCACAGCCATGTCAGTACAAACCAAAGATCAGTGCTAAATCGTTTTTTACTGCAACACCTTTGACGTTCTGACACTTTTCTGTGTGTGTGTGTGTGTGTGTGTGTGTGTGAACAGGGGGTTTTGTTTCTTCAACTCAGTGGCCATCACTGCCAAGCTGCTGCAGCAGAAACTTGGAGTGGGCAAGATCCTCATAGTAGACTGGGTGGGTATCATTGATAACATGCATAAACAAACAAACAAACAACCAAACAACACAATACCAAATCAGTCTTTGTGTTGATGAACTTCCACATGAAACATCAGTGATGGTGTTCAGGTTTTGCTGCTGGTGACTTAATGTTCACCAATCACAGCGTCTGAAGCAAACATCACACTGACCTTCTCTCTCTCTCTCTTTCTATGATGCCGCTATGACCTGTCACTGCAGGACATTCACCATGGCAACGGCACCCAGCAGGCCTTCTACAGTGACCCCAACGTCCTCTACATCTCCCTCCATCGCTATGACGATGGAAACTTCTTCCCTGGAAGCGGAGCTCCAGAGGAGGTGCACATACACACACACACACACAGAAATACACCAATGCTGACTGTGTTTCACACTCTGTGTCTGTTAAAAGCTACTGTGCATTTGTGTGTTTGCACCACAGACTGTTAAAAGAGATGGACAACTCCCTAAAAGCCATTTAAAAAAAAACAAAACTGTTGTGTAACAAAGAAGGATCGCTCTGATTGACTTTGAGTTTTAAGTTTTCTCCTCATTTCTGTTACCCATGAATCCCACTACTTTTTTGGATGGGAGGTGGAAGATCAGATGAAAACATAACAATAAATGTTCATAGACCCTTTGTTGTTCCTTTTTATTTATATATTTTTGCTAATTTTATCAACAAATATTGGTGTATTTTTGTTGCTTGTGTCTTGTTTTACATTCACAGGATAAAATGAACCTTTGCAGACAGAAATAATCTGAGATACTTTAAAATAACTTTCTGTACTCTGTCCCTCTCTCTGCAGGTTGGATCAGGTGCAGGTGTTGGCTTTAATGTAAACATTGCATGGACAGGAGGAGTGGAGCCACCTATGGGTGATGTGGAGTACCTCACAGCCTTTAGGTAAACATTGTTATTCTCGCAACAAAATGAGCGATCAAATTACGGCTGTTCTCTCTCCGCTGATTGATTTTGAGATTCGGCTGTTAACTTATAAGACTCTTCATGGATTGGCTGCGCTTTATGAAGCAGACCTTCTTAATGTCAATACTCCCATTTAGAGCACTGAGGTCACCCAGTCAGCTGCAGCTGGATGACAATCAGGCCTTTGCAGCAGCTGCCCCCTAACCTGTGGAACCATTTAACACTGAAAATACAATCTGCCCCCACTATTTACTGTTTTAAACCATCATTGAAGACCTGTCTGTCTTCTCTGTCCTTCTCCTTCAGATAAGATCCATACAAGTTTTACTGTTCTTAAAGCTCCAAAGAATTTTTTTTTTACATTTATGAAAAAAAGACCATCGGTGAAATGATTGATGATTTTTACAATCATGATTTTTTTAAGCCTGTAACCAGTGTGAGAAGGTAGGTGTCAGCCAAGCAGCTGAAGAAACATTCCTGTTTTTACAAATTTACATCAAATATTCACAATAAATGACATATTTAGCCGTCAAAAGTCAGCAGGATAAGAGTTTTGTCAGAAGACACAGAATAAGCATAATTAGAAAACCAAACAAAAAGTTCCTCACAAGAGCTTTAAGCAAATATAACATGTTGTGTATTATTGTAATTTTTTACTTTGTAAAGCACTTTGGTCAACAAGGGTTTCTTTTAAATATGTTATATACAGTACATTAACTTGAGAATGTTTCCCTCACATCGACCATACCTGGGCAGCCCAACCAAGTATAAAGCAAACCATGTACACACTTAAAATGGATAGCTAGAACAGTGTCGAGACTAGACAGTCTTGACAGAGCTACACATCTGCAGAGAAACTGCACTTTGATTAACATGATGGAAATCTTTCTGCAGGGAGAAACTTTCAACCTCTTTAAAAAAAAAACAGAATCGACTGTCTTACACACCAGTGTGGCCTCTAATCTGAATTTTACAGTACTCATCGTTTTACAGCACACCAACCTGATTTGCAGACATACTTGAGAGGCATGACATTTTTAAAAAGAGCTTGTTGTACGACTTGATATGACTAAAAGTAAAAACTCAATGTGAATACAATATTTGTAAACAGGTTTCATTTAATTGTCTGTTTTGTTTGTGTAGGAGTGTAGTGATGCCCATCGCCCAGCAGTTCAGTCCAGATGTGGTCCTGGTCTCTGCCGGCTTTGATGCAGTGGAGGGTCATCAGTCTCCTCTTGGAGGATACAACGTCTCTGCTAAATGTTGGTTCATCTTTTATTGATGTTTTCTCCAACATCATCTCCAAACCATTTCATTTCTGTTCCTTGACTGTGATTCATGTGTGTTTGTAGGTTTCGGCCTGTTAACGCAGCTCCTGATGGGTCTGGCGGGAGGGCGCGTTGTCATGGCGCTGGAGGGGGGTCATGACCTAACCGCCATCTGTGACGCATCAGAGGCCTGTGTCTCTGCGCTCCTGGGAGACCCGGTGAGAGAGGAAGCCAGGATGGATCAGCACTAACACATGTTTTAATTTGAACCGAGCTTTAGCCTCTGTGAGCTTTAGAGCAATCAGTATGAAGAATGTGGAAATATGAAAAGGTCGGAGAGACAAAAGTGACAGCCAGCAGTCAAAAATCTGTGCGAAGACAGCAGGTCATGTTATTAATGGACTTTTATTGTACTATTAATAATGTTTCCTACATTTCTGTAAGCCTTATACAGAGTGTTGCACATGCTCGTGCACATTTATTTGGCTCATATGGCTGTCCTACCTGTTATGATAATATTTCTGTGTGTTTGGTTATATAAAACACTGCATGGCTCATGTCTGGTATAAGTATATACTGATGAGATTTACTTGATTTAATAAAACAGGTTAGTTTAGACACGGCAGATCAACCAACCCAACTGACAGAGAGGCTCAAAAAGGATGTTTTTATAACCTAAAACCATGAAGTAACATGATTTTATTTGATTTATTGCTTTCTTGTCTTCCTCAGAGTGACTCAGTGGTGCAGTGGCCTAAAGAGAAGCCGTGTCCGAAAGCTTACGCCTCACTGGAGAGAGTGATAGAGATCCAGAGTGAGAAACACACACACACACACACACACACACACACACACATATACACTGACATGATAAACACCACATTTCACCCCACATAAAAAAAAATACTTTGGGGGGGGTCTCATCCATGTATTGGGGCTTTAATACTTTTATTTTTAATTCACCGAGCATATTTAAAAACATGGAAGTAATAACCCCAAAACCCTAAGAAGTCAGAAAACAAATCTTTTACAACAACAAATGACCCTCACAGCTGAATACCACAAACAAGGGTAAAAATCCAACCCAGTAAGAACCCAAGCTACGCAAAAAACGAACAGAATGAACTGAGACCAAAAGGGTGAAAAGATTTAAGATGATCAAGGAACACTTGGAGGTAAAAGAAGATGAACAAGATAAATGCAAAACATAAATTTAAAAATAAATAAATAAATGAATCCTTGTCACAACAGATGCTGGTTTGATATCCAGCCACAACTACTTTGTATGTCTTCCCCTAGCTCTTTGCTCCCCACATTACTAGTCACTCTTCAACTATCTTATATACCACAAGCAAAAATGTCCAGAAACATAACTTAAAAAATAATTTGGGGGGAGTAATATCTTTAAAGCTACTGGGAGGAGTTTTTCATTGGTTATGAAACAGAATGAAAGAAGAAATGATGCATCTGACTGACAAAAGCAAACCATGTCATCAGTCAGGTCATTTCAGCTCAGTCATTTCTGAGGGTTTAAACCAGTAGGGGGTAGGCTAATGGCGCCCCAACAAAACATTGGCTTTTTACATTTTCTGTGGCAAAGATTTCAAGTGAGATTTATAACAAATGAGGTCGAGATTCTGTGTTTATATGACTGCTAAGGAGAGTGAGAAGAGGGAGGTACCACTTTTTCCGCAGGGGCACCAAAGTGAACACAGACCAAAACTCTCTTACAGATGCTTTAAAGGACGGACAGTGGATTATAATGCTTTCATTTCATTACAAAAAGTCAGCCTTTCTCATGAACATTACACAGGTTGTTGTTTTTTAAGGTGTCAAAGACTTGAGGATTCTTGTCAATTTATAAGCACTTAATAAGGATATGCTATTGATTCTGAAAAATTCTTCGATAACATCTGTAACGCTATGTGCACACAGTGATTAAAAAGCTACAGTGTGTAAGCTTCATTTGCTAATCCAGGCTAATCTCCTCATCCCTGTTCCTTCAGGTAAACACTGGCCTTGTCTCCAGAATCTGTCTCAGACGAGCGGACACTCACTATTGGATGACCTCCCTGAGGCTCGCGGCCAATCAGAGGATGAGGCCGAAACCGTCAGCGCCATGGCCTCCCTCAGTGTGGATGTTGAGCAGCCGAGCTCGGCCGCTGACAACACGGAAACCAGCAGGTCAGCAGAGTGCCATTTTTAAAAGGCTCAGAGTCATCACGTCATCATTTAAGTGACTAATGTCATTGGTCAGCAGAGCGCCTCACCTTGTCTGACCCAGGTTCTTGGTTTACTTTTAATGTCCTTCTACATATTAAGAATTAAGACAAAAGGACAAAGGACAAAAACTGTTACCCAAGTCCAGCACTGATAGATAAATGAGCATCAGGTTAAAATGTAGAGAGTCTTTTTAATGTTACATGTGATTCTTCTCGCCCTCAGGTCAACAGAAGAACCAATGGAGGAGGAGCCTGTGTTGTAGGCGGAGCCTAAAGAAGAACAGCACAAAAACTCCACATTCACCTCTTTGTGGCTCCTCCTCTTCCTCTTCCTTTTCCTCTTCCTGCACAATGTGTGTGGAGGCGCACACACGCAGATTGTAATTCTGCTGTCGTGGAAGACTCCGAATGGCTGAGGAGAGTGGTATGGAGGCAAGAGAAGGCGGGGCTTGTTGAAAACATGGACAAATCTCCTTTCCTATTGGTTCATCAGCCCGAGGAGGAGCAGACGACTTGTTGGCACCTCCGGGGAACCAGAGGAGGAGCAGGCAGCGAGGAGACACGCCTTGTGACATGTATACTTTCCCACCTGTACACAGCACCACTGACTTCTCCCCTCCCACCCCTCGATCCGTCGACTTTATTCCTGAACCTGATTTTTCTGCAGCAGGATGGTGACCGTAGAAATTTGAGTCTGGTTGAAAAAATCAGACACCAAGCGGACGTCTTGTCTTCTTGGAGTTGGCAAGCAGAGGAAGATGAACTTGTTTCAAGACAAGCGGAGGATGCGGAGGAACTAGGTGCCTTTTTTAGAAAACAAACCGTCCGATCGGGAACCAGAGAACACCACCGCCACAGCACCTCAGCAAACCAACCAGCCAATCAGGACTGAAACACACTGACGCACACACACGTAACACACAGTCTGTCGGGTCATTTTTCAGTCTTTGTTTCTTCATCAGGATGCCTTAATTTGTTCTTATCTCACTTTAGGAACCAGGAGAGAGACGGGAACATGAGAGCTGGCACAGTTATAAACTCACAGTTGTATTCAAACTGCTATGAAATGTATTTATTCTCAAATCTTGCAATAGTCAAAGCAGGTATTCCTACAAAGTTAAGAAAAACCTCTGAAGCCATTACTACACTCTGCACATCAGTACAAATCTCTGTTGAATATTAATATTAAGTTATTAATAATATTCAGTCTGACTTTTATAGGATCTGGTGAGTGTCTCAGGACTGGGCAGTGTTGATTTTTGGAAATATGTGCTCATTTAAACTACATCACTTTCCACTTCAGACCACCGCCTCTCCCTCTTACTCATTTTGGTTGAGTCACATGACCTGAGCCCTGTCCCTTATTCTCTAAAGGGGATTGTGAGTATTTCTTTCTTTTTTTATTGTACTAATTCCTGTTTAGTGTAAATACTGTCTCATGTCCTGTTGCCCACGGTTACGTCACAGCAGACTCATTGTGGTCACTTTTCTATATCTGTACATACTTACATGTATAAAATCACAAAATACTTTCTCTTTTTGTATAAAAAAAGAAAAAAATATTCTATATAGTAAATCTATATATACATATGTAAACTGTGTTTTATCCAATCAGATTGGATTTATGAATATATTATATTTGGAGATTGGATGTTTGAAAGGTTTGGCTGTTTGGGCTGAAGAAAGCACACGGTCTGTTTGTTTACAGATGTTCAGTATGTCTGGATGTTGTTGTTGTTGGAGGTGGAGACACAGCTTTAGTTCCTCTGGCAGGACCAGACAGGCTGTAATGCCCACCACAGGCAAACAACTGCAACTGCAGAATACAGAATATTAAGGTCAAAGGTCATGTTTTGGTAACAGGGTGGTCCAGTGATGATGTTGTGTTGTTCAACAGGGGGTTAGATGCACATCCATGGCTTATTCTATTTATTGTCAGACAGTTTGTCACTGTTTTCAAACACCAGCTGTTACTTCAACATTTAAAACACATTTTGCAGAGGCGAATATTTCTCTATAGCAGGAAACTTCAAAGTAAAACTCACACTATGGCTACTTTTCTCAGCCATCTCTGAGAAAATGGATGTTCAGAAGCAACTTGTCTGAATTTCTTTGACATTTGAATTTAAATTCTGACCAGCAGACGGGTCTGAAGGTAATAAAACACTAAGAAAACAGGATTTGTTTTTTAACAACATCAAATTGTTTTGCTGAATGTGGCTAATGTTAGCAGAGCTTGCACCACCAGCCTTTTATCCCCCTTTGTGGGTTAATGTCCTCATGTCTGTGCTTGCTAGTTTTTGCTTTAATCAAACGTTTATATGCCAGTTTCACCTGAAAAAGCCTACGTGCATTTTATCTCCATTTTCTGGATCAAAATACTGCCAAACTACACTGCGCTACTAGGTGCCGTCTGTCATCCATGCTTGTTTACATCCAGGTCGTAGAGCATTACAGCATTTTCAGTAGCCTTTAGCTGGAGCGACAGACCTGGCCAGTGGCAGATGGCTGCATTACAGCTAGACACATCATGTGACTGGTATTTCAGGTCTTAAATAGTACAATATTTATTTGTTTAACTGACAATTAATCCTGGTGCTAGCCAATTAAGTTTAGGCAATAAAAGTGCAATCCCTAACTTAACTGGTTGAAACTACAAAGATGATTAAATTTGGGGCCCTAAATCTTTCTTTGTGGCTTTTAAAAAGGACGCAAAGCAAACTGTGTCAAGCCTCATGTTTGAGAAAGTAATGTCTGTTAAGCCTCTGAGCCAATTTTGTTATTACTTTATTTATTGAAACTTAAAAGCTTGTAAATGGAGGAAAAGGTCATTCACATAATCTGCTTCACTTTGGCAGCCATGTTGGTTAGGCTTTATTTCAAAGCCAGTTTTATTGCTAATTTTAAGTGCTTTTGAAGCCACATCCTACCAAGTACTTCTGTTTTAAAGTTTGACTCTCCGGTGTCAGTATTTACATTAGCAGACAGATGTTAGCTATTGTTACCTGCTTATCAAAGGTGCTCAGTAGAAACAAAGCTTCAGAGCTGGACCACTCTGTTGTCCACTTCTATTTACCGTATTCACATAGTGGCCATTTTCCTGTTAATGTTGAATCAAATGATGTTACAGGATTGTACTGCTGTGTGCTAGGTTTGCAAATTTTGAAAACAGTAAAATCATCCTCTTGCCATCTCTTCAATGATCGGATGATAGGTAGTGAAGGTTTTAGAGAAAGTAGGCCACATTTCAAGTTAAATAATGTATCTGGAAACCTGTAAGCCATCATAGACAACAGTTTATGCTACAATTCCTGTGAACATTCATCACCATAGGTGGTAGAACATGATAAGATGAAGAAAACTAGAGGATTTTTTTCCATATTTCAATGAAAACTTATAATTCACAACCTTGCAACTACTGTAGTCAACAGTCAGTGCTAGCATTCAACTGCAGCAAAACAGTATTACAAGTCAGATAGATTACACCAAAATACCTGGCTAACTTAATGGGTGGCAGTAAGTTTAAGCTTTGCACAAGATGAAGCTAAATTTTAGGTATTGTCTACCCAGTTAGCAGGTAAGCTAACATCAGTTAATGTCTGTTACAGATGGAAGATCACATCATATCATGCCGGAGGTTTTTGTTCAATCAGAAACCTGAGATGTGGTATTTTGTGTACACAGAATGAGCAGATAAGCATGCTAATTCTGCAAACCAGTTAATAAAATTATCAACTCGGCATTTACAGCTTTACTTTTATATCAACTAATTCTTTTAAATATACATTTTTGAGGTTTTTCCTTTCATATATTTTGAAACCTGCAGCTCAACAGTACAACAAAATAACAGGTGTTGTGCTCACAACACTGAGCTTAATTGTAAAGGAAAATGGCTGCTGTGTGAATATTGTGGATAGAAATTCAACAAAGAAAAACTTATGGGTGGCATCAGTAAGCTAACTCTCTCAGACACAATCATACACCTCACTAAAGTTTATTTCCCAAGACCCGCTGAGGTGAGGAGAGTGTTGTAGCTTGTGTTGCTACCTCTGGGTCTAATCTGTTAAAAGCAATATAGCACTAAAGACAGCAGTTGCAGAAATAAAGAGAAAGAGAAATTAATTTTACAATTGCAATGGTAACTCTGCAGACAAAAAATAGCTTGCATCATTTGTAGAGCTCCCTCTAGCTTTGACATATGTGGTTGAGTGCTGTTTGTGTGCATCGTCTGTTAGATGGAATGGACACAGTATTGATTGATTGATTGATTTATTGAGCTGTGTTTCCAGGCGGTTCAGTGTCGTCTTTTTGTACTCATGTTAACACTAAGGCCATTTTGCCCACTAGCTGTAATAAAAGCACCTCTTGTTTGGGAGGAAGAGTCGATATGAAGATTCAAACACGGTAGTGTCGGGGGATTTTGGTGTCTGAGCTCGACTGGAGTTCATGCAGAAACAAAAAATCTAAACCAAAAGCTTTCATAGGATGATTGAGCAACAATGGAGGGACGTGTCAATTGATAGGCTTTTTTTGAATTCCTAAAACATGCCTTAATATTTTCCCAACATATTCAAAATGACCACCGCCATCTTAATTTTTCTTTCACCAAAGCTCCATTTAGTGTCTGTTTGGGAAAATACCACAGATAATACGGTTTTGAACTCTTGGGGTTGATTCTGTTTGGGCAAATAACCTGGGCCTTCATTTTTCTGAGGTTTTGAATAAAAGTTTTAGATTCTTATTATTCTTATACAAACACTATACGTACCAAGTTAATCTTGGGGAGAAATCATAAGGTTTGCTGTCAAAAGATACACAGTCATATACAGTATAACCTTAACTTAGTGATGCGTTTAATAAGTTTTGAAAGACTACATTTTAATTGGTTTACTATCCTTTGGGGGCGATTTAAATCCATGGTCTTAAGTATTTTTAGTGTCCTTGGTTCATTTAGTTCAAAACACTTTAAATTTTCTTTACAACACTTTGAAGCTTTCAGACGAAGTTGACAACTAACCTGTTTCACATCTTATATTTTAGAATTTGCTTGATTCGCTCAAGTCATCCATTACAGTCAATGAATGATGTGACTTGCAGGGTCATTGCCATTAATCCAAGCCACAGAAATAAGAAGTACCAAAAACTGTCCATCTAAATGTATGCCTCTTCAAAAGTGCATACCAGTTTCTGATGGAGACAGCACTATTTGTTATTGTTAATTTTAGATTTTTTTTTAGGCAGATATTGGCAACTAAAGATAAACTCTATAATGTTTAAAGGCCTGATTGGGACCAGCCACAGATGTAAACAATTTAAGACAAACAAAACATATCTTTCCATTGAAATAATTCAAACACATCTTGTCTCTTTTGCTGTGGCATTGGTGACATGTTCAAGACTGCAGTCATTGTTTTTATGGGTTTCCCAATTGTCAATTGACTGCAATTGTCACCCATTAAATAATCCTTACAGAATGAGTTTTGCTGTTTAATCTCCCTGAAATTGCTGATTTCAGAGTTGAACCTTAGGTGTCTGTCAAGGTTTGAACGCTTCCAGTGCTGTATTAAAACAAACTACCTGCTTGTAGTTTTTCACATGGAAGTTTTAACGTTTAACACATATTTTGACAACAATCAGTTGCAAAAACAAGAACTTTGTGTCCTTATGTTGCTTACCTGAAATTGCCCGAAAGGATTATGTTGTTGCTTTTATATACATGTCAACGTTTGAGCCTGTCAGTTACACTTATGTAATTGTGAACAAAGAGGGCCCAGGTTAAAAAAACATAAAAAAATCGCACACAATCAGTTCTAAAGTAGTGATTAGCTAAAACCTGTATTGATCTTTCTTTAAAATTTTCAAGTAATACATCCTCTGCCCAATAAAGGAATCAGCATTTAGGAAAATTGACATTTAAGAGGTGCCAACTGCACCCTGGACCTTATTTTTTTAAACAAGATGAGGCATTCCTAACACTATGTTCTTTGAATTTTTTATGTTTCAAACTCTAAGAATACTAAATGAAGTGGTTTATGTAAGATAACATAAGAATGTTATAACCTCAAACATTGAGAGGCTACACAGCTTCACTGTTGCTACCACCCACTTACACACAACAGCAGAACACACTTTCACTCAAACACTAACACAGTTCCTACAAAAGACTTTGGTCCCCATCACTTTAATATGTTTGGTTATGCCAACATAAAAACAACAACCCACTAGCAGCCCACTGAAAAGAGGGTCCCATTGCATTATCAATTTGATAATGGACCCCACCAGGAATGAAAAACAGACACACACATGCACGTACACACACACGTGCACATGCATGTACACGTATAGGGGGAAGCCGTGTGAAAAAATAGGTCCTGATTGCTTGGATTCGGTCCCCACCAGAATAGAAAAACAAACACAGACCTTATTTGGGTAGGGACGCCATTAGGATGGTAAAACTAGCTCAGACGCGCATCAGGGGACCAATAAAAAAATAGTGTCCCTCGTACTTCAAGGATAAGTTATGGCTCCCATCAGAATACAAAACACACACCAAAATAACTAGTGGAACCAGTGAACTAACCGGTCCCCATCATGTGACTTATTAAGCTGTGGATCCCACCAGGATACCAAGACGAACACTCACACACATCAGGGGACCTTTGTCAAAATTGTCCCCATTCTTTAAGCGAAAAACAAAGAAAGACACACAAACCAGATAAAAATATTGAACTGCTGGTTCTACTGTGTGAATAATTTGTTTATGAGCCCCATTTGGACAGAAAAAAAAAAAAATTCAAACATGCACCTGAGATAGTGAAGAAATCAGTCCCCACTATGTGACTGATTAGGTAATGGACCCCATCAGGCTAGAAAAACAAACATGCACACACACTAGTTTGCTACATGAGTTAATACTGTATATTTCTTGCTATGTTTGATACTGTGGTGTAAACGTTGTGTCCTGATGATGATGATGATGATGATGCGGTGTGTGCGTGTGAAGGGGTATTTTTGGACTTTTTGGTGGGGCGGAGAAGGTTCGGTTTCAGTTGGACTGTCGCCTTCTCTCCCTCTTTTACCTCCTTCTGTTTTTGACGGGACATGTTTTCTCTGTTACCTTTCTCTCGTCCAGATTGTGACTGAAAATTTGGAAAATCTGTTTTATTGGAACTAATCACAAGCACATTCCTGACTTCTCTCTGTCCGTGCTGTCATTTTATCCCGATTCTTTCCTGTTGCGACAATACAACATGTGTCTAGTTCTTGCTGACTCACATGTATATAAAGTGCATATATGTGTACACGTGCAATACACGCTATTCGAGCAATCTATTACTGTGACTATTATTGATGGTGATACTCGTCCCTTTTGAAGTTTCAGCCCGTTTTTTTTTTCTTATTGTCCTAATTTTTTGTTTATAAATTGTGTTGCAGGAGCTTAAAAAGGGAAGGTGACTCTTGTGATTCTTCATTTTGTTTAATTTCAGGGGTTTGTGGACATTTTAATGAAGCCCTTTTTTATTACTCTCACTGTAATGTTGTGATGTTGATCCTGATTATCTGTTTCTTTGTTTCGTTTTTTTTTTTAAGTGGGCCTGTTGTTAAACTTGTCTGGAAACTCAATAAAGCAATTCACCAACATCCTTTGGCATTTTCAAATACTCATGTCACCTTTGCAAGCTGAGCTAATGATTACTACACAGCCAATCCATAATGCATTTGAGTAATGCCATTTCCCAAAGTATAGATCAACTCCTCTGAATACTAAAGGGATATTCCGGTGTAAAATTAAGTTAGGGTCAAACACACCGTAACACAGAGTTATACATTCCATCGAGAGATGAATGTTGCCAACCTCCTGCTTCTCTAATTATACCAACTTTAGTAACGACCGCAGGATAGCAATACAGAGAGCCACGCGCTCAACTGTACTTCATCAAAAGTACATATAGGGTCCCAGCCACCGAACATCTTTTTAGCTTTGCTTGATTTCTTTAGCAAAGAGACTAAACACAACTCACCCACTCTCTTCCAGCAGCTGCTTGTTTGTATAAAGACCTCAGGGTGAGTCCATCGACTGCAGCGGGGTGACGCAGCTCAAGGAAGAACATTTGCTATGGCTGGGACCCTATATGTTCTGTTGATGAAGTTAGGTGCTGTTCTGAGCATTATTTGTGGCTATAGAGTGGCGTTTTGGTTGAGCGCGTGGCTCTCTGTATTGCTATCTGCGGTCATTACTAAAGTTGGTATAATTAGAGAAACAAGCGGTCGGCAACATTCATCTCTGGAGGGGGTTTCTAACTTGGTGTTACGGTGTGTTTGACCCTAACTTAATTTTACGCCAGATTTTCCCTTTAAGGTCTCAAAGTGCAATCACTTAGGTTCCTTTTATGACAGAAGGCGCAAACACGGAACACTCTGCAATAACATGCTACAAGCCAGCAAATACAACTGAGAGACACACAGCCATGTGGTTTCTCCCACAGTTCATTCTTTTACGCATGTGCCACGGTTCTTGTGCAGGTCGACAGTGAAAGTCCTCCTCTGCTTCATTCTGACAACAAAGTTGTGTAAAAAGTAAAACCTACAAGCTGTGACTAACTTCCTGTTGCTGGATAAGCAGCCAGAATGAAGCATTTCAGGTAGGTCATTTTTTATATGTTATATGGATGTTAGGGGTTCATTTAACAAACTGGTTTTCATGGTATTGCTGCTTTCTGACCTAGAAAAGAGAAAAAACAATCAACTTTTTTTATTTGGATATTTTTAATCTCTGTAAAAACACTGGCAGGGTGTAGGCGATAACACAGACTGATGATGCAGTCATGTTTCACATGCTCTACAGCAGAAACTCTCATTGAGGGACACATTTGGCTGTTTATAAACGGGCATTAAACACTAATCATATGTTTACAGGAGAAAATCAATGCTAAAATTGACACACACCAAAAGCTTCCTCATAGGGGTTTTAAGGAGTGATAAAAATATGATATCAAAGTTTTTGTGACAGTTTCTTCAGGCAGAAAAAACTGTTGAACTTTCTCAAACATACTTGATCAGGCGAACATTCCTTCATTGGTCAAAAAACTCAGATCTCGACAGCAGGTACTTAAAAAGGTCTCAAAATCCAGTCATCAATCGATCACAGACAGTCCTGTAGCTTTCACTCAAAAAGTCCACACATGCTGGTCCTGATCCAGACCCTGAGTTCAGCTGAAACAGTCTAGCTCTCTGGTGAGTAAATCTTGATGAGGTGTTGGAGTTCACTGGGGTAACCTGTAACCGGGCACCTGTGGTTTGCCTTCACAAAGGTGTAGATGCATCGGTAACAGAAGACAAAACCAGAGGTGGACAGCACCGTAGCGTTGGTGCGAAGTCGCCGACACAACAGACAGCTCTCTCTGTCTGAGTCCTGCTGAGAGTCTCTGCTGTGATTGGCTGAAACAGAGGGCGAGTCCTGGTTGTTCCGGTCCTGCTGCAGGTGGAGAGGAGGTGGAGGAGCAGGGAGGGAAGTGAGGGTTTTCACGGTGTTCTGGTTATCCGAGGAGTACCACCACTCCAGGAACTGCAGGAAAAACACACCCATGGAGAGAGAGGTGGAGAGGGACAGGGCCGCGCCCCTCGCCGCCTGAGACATCAACCACCACGCCCTCTGCACCAGGCTGCAACAGAAGAGCAAAGCATTGTGGGCTGTGTATGTAACCTCTTTAAACAGACACTGATAATTCTCTATAGCTGCTACCTCCCTCTGAAACTGTCTCTCCTTTGACTGTCATTCTTAAAGGTCATTATAAACTACACATTGTTTAGCTTTACTTAAATAGAAAATCAAACACAAACCTCCAGTTTAACTATGTTTTTAATCAATTATTCAGTACTTGACTAATTTGTGACATTTCTAGCCAAGATCAAATAGATAGGAAGCTTAAGTGAATGTCAAAATCGGTAGAATTTAAGAACAAATTTCTTCTTCAGCCTGTGAGTCTTCAAGCAGGGCGAAGAGAGCCCAAAAACCAAGCAGTGGTAAGATAAACTAAAAGCCCGACACCGAAAACTCACAGACACGTACCTTCCTCCAGCTGGGTTTACTGTCCCGCTCTGCCTCATCTCTAGGTCCCTGATATCCTGAGCATTAAGTCGAGCCAGTCTGACCCTGGCGAGCCATAGCAGGGGATTGTGGGTCTTGATGACCCCAAAGACAAACAGCAGCTGTTGGCAGAAGATCCAGGCCTGCCAGGCTGAGCTGACGTACGGATACGCTGCCACGGCTGCTCGGTACAGCCTCTGACTCCGGCTCTGTGCCAAACGGATGGAGAAGTCCTCCTCGTCCCTCTGCTTCGCCAGTGTCACCTCCAGCTTGGCCCGCAGATACGGCACCAGGCACAGAAGAAGAAGAGAGCGCCAGTGTGACTTCCTGCGCAGCCCAAGACGAATAGGGAAGCCCCGCCCACAAACTCTCTTCAGGCCGTAGAAGTTCTCAGAGAAGGAGGCGCTGCAGTGGGACAGGAAGTGGTTCTGCAGGAGGAGGTCCAGCAGCAGGTGGAGCTCATCGAAGTACCGCCACAGGAAGCCGAAACGAGAGGGGTTAGACTCAGCCAGAACCTTTGAGATCACAAAAGGTACCAAAAATTCAGAGACTAAAACAAAGATCAAACAAACTCCGTCTCCTGAGGTAAAACATAACCTGTGAGTACTTAAACCTTAGTGGGCTTACGTAAGGCTGTACGATAAAGGGAAAATTTTGATTGCAATCTCTTCAATTTTGGTGATATACACTCACCGGCCACTTTATTAGGTACACCATGCTAGTAACGGGTTGGACCCCCTTTTGCCTTCAGAACTGCCTCAATTCTTCGTGGCATAGATTCAACAAGGTGCTGGAAGCATTCCTCAGAGAGCTTGGTCCATATTGACATGATGGCATCACACAGTTGCCGCAGATTTGTCGGCTGCACATCCATGATGCGAATCTCCCGTTCCACCACATCCCAAAGATGCTCTATTGGATTGAGATCTGGTGACTGTGGAGGCCATTTGAGTACAGTGAACTCATTGTCATGTTCAAGAAACCAGTCTGAGATGATTCCAGCTTTATGACATGGCGCATTATCCTGCTGAAAGTAGCCATCAGAAGTTGGGTACATTGTGGTCATAAAGGGATGGACATGGTCAGCAACAATACTCAGGTAGGCTGTGGCGTTGCAACGATGCTCAATTGGTACCAAGGGGCCCAAAGAGTGCCAAGAAAATATTCCCCACACCATGACACCACCACCACCAGCCTGAACCGTTGATACAAGGCAGGATGGATCCATGCTTTCATGTTGTTGACGCCAAATTCTGACCCTACCATCCGAATGTCGCAGCAGAAATCGAGACTCATCAGACCAGGCAACGTTTTTCCAATCTTCTATTGTCCAATTTCGATGAGCTTGTGCAAATTGTAGCCTCAGTTTCCTGTTCTTAGCTGAAAGGATTGGCACCCGGTGTGGTCTTCTGCTGCTGTAGCCCATCTGCCTCAAAGTTCGACGTACTGTGCGTTCAGAGATGCTCTTCTGCCTACCTTGGTTGTAACGGGTGGTTATTTGAGTCACTGTTGCCTTTCTATCAGCTCGAACCAGTCTGGCCATTCTCCTCTGACCTCTGGCATCAACAAGGCATTTCCGCCCACAGAACTGCCGCTCACTGGATACTTTTTCGGACCATTCTCTGTAAACCCTAGAGATGGTTGTGCGTGAAAATCCCAGTAGATCAGCAGTTTCTGAAATACTCAGACCAGCCCTTCTGGCACCAACAACCATGCCACGTTCAAAGTCACTCAAATCACCTTTCTTCCCCATACTGATGCTCGGTTTGAACTGCAGGAGATTGTCTTGACCATGTCTACATGCCTAAATGCACTAAGTTGCCGCCATGTGATTGGCTGATTAGAAATTAAGTGTTCACTAGCAGTTGGACAGGTGTACCTAATAAAGTGGCCGGTGAGTGTATACTGCAATATAAAAACAATGATAATTTCAACCAGATGAATGTAAAATAGGGATGTTTTGTTACCAAATCTACATGAGACAACCATTCGATAATTCAATATAGCCTTAAAGAGTGCATATTCAACATTACTTTCTCAGTTGAGCCACTGGCTTGACTTACCCCTGAACTACTATGATGACTTTATAAGTCCTCTAATAAAAATGGTGGACTTTTATTTTAGGTTTTTGACCTCATGTTGTAGCTCATAGATACCACAACTGATGTATAAAACAAATTTAAAATGATCTTTTTTGGTCTGAACACAATTCTAATAAAACTTAAAACAGACTGAATTTACTTTCAAGAGTGAAAAATGATTTTTTGGAAATAAATGTCTAACCCATGTGCTTCTAACCTTCACAGACTCCATGAATTGATGCCCATCTCCTAAATATTTGGTCACATGATCAGTTTCTTTGACCATTTCCAGGCAAGAGAGGGTGGCTCAACTTACCCCACTCTCCCCTACAAACCTATAAAATGTGCAGTGTCCAGTATAAACAAGGTTTCCTGATGAGTGAGTGCCCCTCACCTTCACAGCGTGTCTCAGAGCCGGTCTCACAGCCTCCATCAGAGACTCCTGGGCCAGGACCTCAAAGATGGAGGGCTCCTCATTCACAGCTGTGGAGGTCAGGTGGGCTCCTGCTTCAGCCATGACTGCTCGTCAACCACAGACACCTGATATTTCACAACACAGGTGAATAAACATGGCAGAAAAAATACGTGTTGAATATTACAATTGTTACTTGATTTTTTAGTCTTTTCATTATCTTCTTTCCTAGAACAGCAAAAACAGCATAAATTTATTATCCTCTGTAATTTTAAATCGCCTCTGAAAGTGTGGAACTTCCGGTGCGCGCAGCCTAAAGGTTAAAGTTCACTTGAGCTCTGTCAGGTTACTTCTACACATTTAGGCTTCAAAACAGTGAACAACGTTGATACAATGTTGTTTATTAATACTGTTAAGTTAAAAACGGTTGAATAAAAAGTGGCACTGTGTCATTTAAATTATGAATTGATACCACCGTGTGTTAAAACTCCTCAAACTTTACCTGTGCTCGTGCTCTGCGGTGTTCAGTCTCCGATGTTTCCTAGCAGCTCCTCGCGCTCCGTCAACATCGCATGCACTATCCGAAACACCTCATACGGAGCTGAAGATGCATGTAAAGGCAAAAATAGATTACACTTGACTCTCCACTTCCCTGTTTCTGATCATTCTGCATGCACACTGTTTTTCACTTTCCTCGGCAGATTGCAAACCAGTATTTAGGAGCGTATCGCCCCCTGCTGGACTGGAGGGTCAGACAACAGTGTTGTCAAAATGGACAGAAAAACACCGTTTCATAACTGAAGCACGGGTAGGGGAGAGTGGGGTAAGTTGAGCCAGAGGGTAAGTTGAGCCACCCCCTGTTGCTTGGAAATGGTCAAAGAAATTGATCATGTGGACAAATATTTAGGAGATGGGCATCAATTCATGGAGTCTGTTAGAAGGTTAGAAGAACATGGGTGAAGGGGTTAGACAACATTTAAAGACAGCTTTTAAAACACGTGTTTGATAACAGAGCTTAGAAAAATGCACTAATCTCTCACTGAAAACACCCATAAAAGTAAAACAATTTCACCTAAGATGGGCCAGATCATTTCCAAATACTTTATGTTTCACTTTAGTATTCAAATAGGTAATATTTGATATATATTTATATATATATTTTAAGGGTTACAGTGACTATCCTTTTCACGATCTCTGACTGTCTTTTGCTGCCTGTTTTTTGAGTGCAGAGAGTAAAAACAGGCTTCTCTTTCAGTCTCTGTTTATTCTCAGCTCTCTAAAACTCATCCAAACTCATCACAAGATGTTACCAGCTTTTATATAACAGTAAAGTGGGTGAAACAGACGGCTGGAGAGACGCCAGGTCTCCCCAGTGGTATTGACACAAAATAAGAAGGGGGGGTGGACAGAAACAGAGACAGAGATGGGACTAAATGATGAGATGAGCAGGATGGAGAGGAAACATTTGGTGATTGGAGCGGATTAGAGGATTAGTGACACAGCTGACCCCACTGAGAGTCTCCATCAGCATCCCTCTACACTCTGTGTGCGTCTTTGTATCCAGCCATCATCATCATCATCATTGTAAGCGTAGACAGAAGAAACGATGATGCTCCAGGATGAGGACGTCTGGGTCTAACAGTCTCAGAGAAGGTGAGTTGGACATTTTGAAAAAGAAATATATTTGGATGGTTTCATAATTTTTGTCAGATTTTCTCTTAGAGCTAGGGATTAATTTTTTTTTAAACCAATTTTCCAGCTTTGTTTGTGTGATATAATGCAGAGAAGACACACTGAAAACATCAACAATACAGATGTCAGAGATAAAATCTTAGGGAGGGTCTACAAAGTAGCTTTAAGGACAGAAAAAAATGGAGGAAACACAGAGATTGAGTCTGTTTAAGGGTAAAGATTCAACTCAAATCACAGGATAATCAATAAAATGTTGTAAGACCCATAAGAATAAATATGTATTGCTGTTTTTCCACAACACTTTGAATCATAAAATGTTGTAAAGTGTTGTGAATAAATGAAAAGAAACGGCCTGTGTCTTCTATAGTCAATTTAGAGTAAAATAGAAATAAAAATCTAAATAACAGTATGGTCTTAATACATCGTTTCTGTGTGTGTACATCAAACAGACTCAGTGAATTTGTCTCCTCTGCTCTCTGTGACTATGATTATGTAATTATATTCACATGGGATGGGGAGGATGAATCAGATGAGGCCAGAGTTAAAACAAGCGGGACAGCTACAAAGAAGATTTAAAGTATGTCACTTATGTAAGGCTGGAAATTTAGCGACTGTTTTTTTCTTTAGTGTAGATTTGTGGACCAGATAGAGGACTTGAAGACAAAATGTTACAAAATGAAGGAGTCTTGGAGATGTCAAAAAGTTCCAGCTAGATAGCGATCATGAATTCTTTAGTAACCCTAACCCTGGAGAACTCAGCTGGGTGATGTGTGACGTTTATGAAGAAGCTATCAGTGTCAAACTCAGCTTCCAATTAATTTGATTTCATATTAATACCCCATTGTGTTAAAATAGAATATAGACACAGTTTCATTTACAAAAATGACATTGGTTGGTGACCAACAGTGGTTGGTGACAGGGCTGCGGTTTAGACATTGATATTGACTGACTAGTTATTCTGGTGTCTACTAATGAGGATAAAGATGTGTAATCAATTACTGACTAAACCTGCAAATCTCTTGTAGAAGTATAATTAAAGAGAGAACTACACCATCCTTGGTTTAACTGCAGTAAGAGTGTTGTTAGCTCAGATATTTATTGATCAAAGTTGGGGGTTCTTGAGCTCGATCTGATGCTTTACAGTGGAACCAAATAAAAATCTGCAAAATCAACAAACACATGCTTCACAAACTGAACCAAAACCATGTTCTCCTTTTGTTTTCATACTTTCTGTTGCAGGAAAAAGTGAAGAGAAAAGCAGATTTAAACAACCCACCTGCATTTATCTTTACACACTCCTCTGAACACTCCTCCTTTCCTCTCTCCATCCAGACAAGCATGTGTCTCCTCTCCCCATCACTTCTTCTTTTCCTGCTCGCCTTTCTCTCTCCTCAATCTCTCCTCCCATCCGCCGAGGCCTCACGGTTGTGTCCGTACATGTGTACCTGTTACGAGCACGCTGACCTGGTGGACTGCCACAGCCGGGGGTTTGAGCACGTTCCCAGGGGTCTCCCTCACGGTACATGGCTGCTGGAGCTGGGAGGAAACAACCTGAGTGAGATCAACACCAGAGCGTTCACCGGACTGTGGTCTCTGAGGGTTCTGGTGCTGACCAACAGTCAGATTCGAGAAATACATTCACAGGTAGGAATAACAGGGCAGAGGGTTTGTCATTAACATCAGGAGGAGTATTTTATAAACAGGATTAGATGGTCTGCTCTTGAGGTTTACTGTTCTGAGAGTAACAGCTGAAACTGGAGGGATTAAAGAGTCTGTGTGTCAACTGAAGCATTGAACATGGACATTCACAAATTAATCACTCAGATATATGCATTCAACTGACAGCTAATATCAACACTCATGGTCATGAAAAAGTTCATTGACTCTGTGGTTTGGGTTTGTTTGATGTTCTCTCACCAATCCTCTGCAGACAGGAGCTGCATTTGTCGACAGAGCAGTCAAGCATGATATCACATCCCTCTGATTAAAACTACACTTATCCAAAGACTGAACAGTTGCACAATAATTGCTGACTATAATGATAATTGTTTGTGAGAAAAAATGATTCTGAGTGTATTTTGATTGTTAGGATTCACCCATCTGTTCTTACCTGTCTGTTCACATCTCCCTGCTGAGGCCAGTCAGGAGGGAGCGCTCAGAGTGTTTTGGTTTCACCTTTAGGAAGCTATGAAATCTTTTTTAGAAAACAGCCCAGTAACTTAGTTTAACTAAAGTTTAACCCACTTGTAATTCTTTAATTTGTGAATGTACAGCCCATTTTTGGTCCAAATCTCACCATTAAAGATCATGGCTTTTATTTTGATTGGTTTAATTGTAGCAGGAACTCCCTGGTCTACCTGGAGTTAGTCTGGTCACCACATGTGTCAAAACGCTGAACTGATGGCCATAGAGACAAAAAAAGAGTCAGAGCGAAAGTTTCCTATTATTTCTCTCACTTTCTCTCTCTTTAGGCATTTTTCTCCTTGTCTTTCGTGGAGAAACTGGATCTCAGTTGGAACCAGTTAACATCTCTACCTGCTGACTTCTCTACGAGTCTGTCTGCAGTCAGAGAGCTGCGACTGGAACACAACAGCTTGCATTATATATCTGGATTCAGGTACATGTGTGTCTGATTGCAGCTTTCCAGCACATTGTCTAATGGTCAGCATGACTCACAGTGTCATAAAATATCTTTATAATGAAGTGTCCATCCTCTCTGCTGTCAGCTTTGAGTATCTGGACAACATGGAGAAGCTGGACCTCAGTCATAACCAGCTGGCAACTATCGGCCCTGGTGTGTTCAGGGGCCTCTCCAGACTCCGACAGCTCTACCTGCAAAACAACAGGCTGACTGTGGTTCAGCATGGGAGTCTGGACATGCTGCCAGGACTAGAGGTAAATGAATAACTTTTGATTGGCTGTAAAAAGTGACCAGTATGTCTGTTGGTCTGGTAACCTGTCTGTGTTTGTCCCTTTAGCTACTCCAGCTGAGTAACAACAACATCTCTCAGATCGACGGTGATGCGCTGGCTCCTCTCTACAGCCTGGCAGTCCTCGCTCTGGAGGGAAACAACCTTCATCACCTCAAGTTTAAGACCTTCATCAGCCTCCATACAACAGCCACACACATCCAGTTAGCAGGTCTGTAATATACTTCTCTGTTATCCGTGTTCATCTTGTGTTTAGGTAGGATTAGTTCCTGACAATGCCGCCCATCTGTTACCCTAGAGTAGACAACTTCATGATCTACTCTGCAGCCTGTCCAGGTGGGGTGGGGGGCTCTTAATACTTTGGGGGTCGCTGTTATAGTTCTTCAGGTATCCATAGACTGGAGCCAAGCAAATGTGCAATCTGTTTGGTCCACCTTCCCTCAGATAGATTTCCAGAAAACAATTTATGGGAAAATCTTGGAACCTGGAGGCCATCACTCAATGATTATGCAACCTCTTTGAAGGATTTATCAGGGGCAGGTTTTTCAGATAGGGGGTTAGGGGTTTCTGGGCCAGGACCTCCTCTTCCATGTGCCGTTAACTCTGAAGAAACTCTGTGTTTCTGATATTTAAGATTTAAGTAAGGCTTTTGACACAGTTGATCATTAATTTTTTTAAAGAGGCTGACTAATGCTGCGTTCCAGTTACCTCGGAAGTCAGATGTCTGAGGTAGGAATGACGTTACACCCGTTTTGATGGCGTTCCAGTTAACAAGTCGGAAAACCAAGATGGACGCCTACAGTTAGCCGTTGTTAGCTGCTGTTTACAATTGTCAGCTGTCATTAGCGGTTGTCAGCTGTTGTTAAACGCCAAACAGTATATTACTCGACAAACACTGTAGCACCGTGTTCATAGTTAGACGTTGGGATGTACTACATATATCACTTATTTAATTTTACAAAAACAAACCAGAAGTGCTAATAAAGGAGAGCTTTTACTGTTCCTCCTAAATGTTGATGCACTGCGCTGCCATCTTGGATTATGACGTGGTCTTCAAGTCGGGGTTGGTGAGGATTGTTCAACTTTCCGAGTCGGAAATCCGACTTCATGGGGGCGTTCCAGATGTATTTCTGACTCAGAGCTCAGAAATTCTGACTTCCAAGTACAAATGGAACGCAGCACAACAATGGGGTTTTACCATGGACTGTATAATAAATGGATCTGTTGTGAAGCAGAGTTGTAAAGCATATCAGTATATATTGCTTCATAAACCGCTTTCTTATTTATGTTCTTTAACTTCTATATCAGTCAGTGGCTACAGCTCTCAGTTTTATCCACAAATTGTGAATTTTATTCTTCACTATATCTGCTTTTAATGTTTCATACCATAATCTTGGTCTAAGCTACAAACTCTAGATTCACCTTCCATGATTTTATCCCAGGTAACCCGTGGAGCTGTGACTGTGAGCTACATCGTGTTTTCAGTAAGATCCTGCACGTTCGACACCTCCACATCGACGACTACCGCAATGTGACGTGCAGGGACCCTCCTCAGCTGGCGGGGGCTTCCCTGGCCTGGGTGGACAGCCAGCTCTGCGTGGCAGAAACAGCGACTGTGCTGGTCATTACCATCACCGTGCTGGTCACGGTGGTCGCGGCGCTGGTGATGGCGGAGAGGAACAGGAAGAGGACTCAAGGGAAGAACTGGGACACTGAGTCGCAGGCGCAAAGTTAGAAACCTGATAGATCATGGAAGACGAGGAGCAATAATGATGATGTGGAGATTCTGAGAGACTGAAGTGTAAAATCACCCATCATGAGAAACAACATGGTCGCCACAAACTGAATGAACCATAAACACAGAACTGGAGGCAAGTCATTCACAGTATCTTGTTCGCCAAAATGACAAAAGAGTCATTAAAGGTATGGTCTGAGTACCTCCACTTTTACACAGTTTACAGTGTATTTATTCACCATTTAGTAAGGGATGATGTTAAGTAAGTGGGTGATTACACAAATTAAAGCCCTAGCAGGGTGAGATGGACCATGCTGTCACCATACATCATGTTTATTGCCCGGCGATAATAAGATAACACAGATTATTGATTTGAAAATGATTAAACTGTTCAGCTGAAAAAAGAAAAGATTGATCCAACATTTACTGGTATCAAATTCTCATGAGCATCCTTGTGGGACAATTTACTGTCAAACAAAGCATTTCAAATAAATCAAGTTAAGACATTAACTTTTTTTTAATATAAAATCCCTTTAAAACCGAACATTTTAGGCAAAGTTAACATTAGACAAGTTTAAAGATATTTCTTTAGGAATATTTACGTTGACATTTGTGTCCTCATTTAACGCTCCCTCTAAATGAGGCACATATCACAAATTTTAACATTGTTATTTTCACCACCATTTATGGTTTAAGTTTCTCCGTAGAGATCAGCAGCTGGAAAAGGCTCTCGCCAGCTCTGCTGCCAGTGCACAGATTGCAGGACATGAAGCTTCTCTATTTTTAACAATGTAAAGATTATTTCTGCATGGTTCATATTTGTATAAAAAAACACTGGCAGAGGAAGGTGTCAGGTAGAGTGAATAACTTCACACTGCAATAACATTATTTTCCAAGGCCAAGATTTTTAGTATGTGCCACATTTCACTGTTTCATGACATCTAGACAAGATTTTTTGGTGTTTAAAAAGAGAGAACAAAACCAGTAACGCTATATCAAATTTCTCCACAGGGGGGCAAATTCAACACAAACTGGAAGTTCCAAACAGGAGCTTTAGTATTGGCTTGTTTTTTGTAGCACATATATCATTTGAGTTTTTTAGTTTTGGTTGTTGGAGCTGCTTTAGTGAACCGCAAACATGATTAAATAAAAAAGGATGTCATGCCGTCTTCTTTGTTCCCTCTCTGTCTCGGCCTAGTGCTCTTGTCTGCTGGATTTAATCTCAGCTGTTTACATTTTCTGTCCAGTCTTCTATGATCAAAAGAGGAGTGTTACAAAACTGGACTCTCATTCAGACTTCTTCATCTATTACTAACAGTTATCAACCAACATGAAAAACATACAATCAAACAGGAAAACATCCATGTATTTCTTTTCTAGAGCATCTACTCTTACTCAGTGTATCACATGCCTGTGACTGTGTGCAGTCTGAACAAATAAAGCTTTCAATTTCAGAGTCTGACACTGTGTTATTAGTAGAGACAGGGTCTTTATGAGGACCATATGTCTGGGATTAGAGCTGGACTGATAGATGAAAGGATAGAGAAAAAAAGACTTATTGAAGTCACAAGCCAGATGTCCAGATGATTACAGCTGAGCTGGAGCACAATTATTAAATTTGAGCGTGTTTGTGGGAATTAAAGAGCCAGAGACTTTGAACCATTCAACTGTCCTTGTTGGGTGTCAACTCTTTCACACAAAGGAGGTATTAATAACAGCTATCAGTGAAAACAAGAGGAGGCCCAAACGGGAAAAAAGGAAAGTATTTATTTATCAATCTATTCATGATCTATCTATCCTGTTATCCAGCTGCAACTCAAAAGTAGTAAAAGAAGTAAAATCCAGGTGAGCTCATGTGAGAGTGCAACAAACCGTTTTGTGTCAAGTTTTGCTACTTGGTTTTTCAAATCTATAGAAAATAACCCTGTTTGTTTTTGGAAAAAAAGGACTTGCCTCCCTTGTCTTAACATCTATCACCAAGAAATATCACTTTGTTTGAGTCAAACGCTGCTCATCAGTGGGTCATTGCAGGTCTGTGACAGATTGTTTTTGTTTTGTTTCATTAGAGGTCAAACTCCAGTTTCCTCTCGCCTGTGACTGTGTCAATGCCAATGCTGTGTCAATAAGGCCATTAAACACAAAACTAACTGCACTGGGCTGAACTTGGAAGCACAGGGGCAGCGTGTGTTGTATATAATCATATAATATATCCAACAAACAATAATATGAGAAGATTTAAAGAACTTGACATTTTGTCAAACTAATGAGTTCTAATACAGGGCCAAATATTCTCTTTACTGCTCTGAGAGTCCCTGTTTTCTACCAGTTTAACAAACAGACTGAGTAACTACAATTAGCTACTAACTAACTTAACTAGCAACTGTGAGAATGACATAGCCCTCAGGAAAAATACAAATTCACCAACAATAATGTAAATATTTTCTCGCTTTGACATTATAAAACATATTAAAAAATATCAAAATTTTGTAAATAATCAATTTTGTATCAAAATTGATGTTTTTGAAGTGCAAATTAGGGAATACATTATCTGGCCTTTCCTAAAAATCTGCTGCAAATTCATGCTGCAAAGTATAATTTTAAGATTTGATAAAGCTTTTAATTCATTGTCTCCCATCTTAGTTCCCAGTGCTTGGTTCACTTAACAATAATAATAATAATAATAAAACATTTTATTTGAATCGCCTTTCACGTCACTCAAGGACACTTTACAGAACATATACAAACAATAATAAAGCACTATTTACAATTAAAATCATTAATCATCAAACAGTTAAAATCAACAAAGCAACATTAAAACATGAACAACAGCAAAGGAATAAATAAAGAAATGAATAACACCAATTAAAATTTAATTAAGAAAAAGTGAGTTAGGGGTGGTGGGATGGATAGGCCACTTGAATCCCTTCTGTGCTTCTGTCATATTTAGAACAACCACTAGAGGGCATTTGCAGTTTTTATATGTAAATAAAGTTCACTTTGGGTTACTTATTTAACAACTAATGACGTTGCTCTTTTTTTGGAGGTCACTCTCTATTATAAATAAAAGAGGAAATGTAGCCCTTATGGCACCTTTGCTCCCTCTATAAGGTCGACATCCACTTTGTTAGCATGTAGTAATGATCAGTTTGTCTTATATTTGTTGGGCCGAGTTGGTCAAACAGATTTTGTAACAAAGCAGCAGCAGGTGGACTTTGCTTGTTGGGCACAGAGACACTTCAACACAAACCTGGCAGACTGTATGGGAGCAGCACAGAGTTGAGCAGAAAGATGACTCCCACTAAGGTACTCGGCTCTCTGTTGCATCTGTTTCTTACCTCGTTGGACTTTTTGGTAACAATGTTCTTACTTTTTGTACAGGTGTGTTTTGGTTTTGTTGTTTCGGCGACACTGTTTGCAACCAGCTTGACTGTAGCAGGCTCAGTGGATCGTGTAAGTAACCTGACCTTTGACCTTAAAGCGTCGCTTGTACCTCTGTTTTGCATCGACACTATGGCCTGACAAGCACCTCCCCAGAAATTGGACTTAGCATGACAGCTACTCAGACCCCAACAGCTGTGATTGGCCCACATGGCCGCCTGTGAACCCTACAGCCTGTTGTCTTCAACCTCAAAGGGATAGTTAGGGTCTTAACATGGGGTTGCATCAAGTTCATATGAATAGTAACACCAATCAAGGCTATCAACTTGCAGACAAAGTCAAAACATGTAGGTTATTTTACACCAAACATTAGGGTTGGTGTAAGTGTACGGTAAAGTAAAACATTTTTGGGCGCTTAGCTCTGCTATCAGAAATCCTTTTCTTAAAGCACTTGTTGCAGACTCCTAAAAAATGTGTTCCTGTGACTTTCTATGGAAATATAAATACGAACAAATACACTGCTTTAACAAAGTGGAGTTTTCAGATGCCTTTTCTGTTTCATCATGAAGTATCAAGTTCATGTTAGCATTATAACACATCCTTGTTAACCAGTTAAAGATGGGAGTTTGCTAAAATCATCTGTCTGTTTATTGAAGGTTTATCAAATATGTTATTTTGGTCACTGAAAGTCTGTTCTTATTGTTTTTCTTGTGTCAGACCTTAATATGGTAATGTTAGCATTTTGCTACCCTTTAGCTAACGGTAAAGCTACACGGACAGTGATTAATGAGCATTAGTCATGTTTTTGCAGTAGCAAAAAAGTAACTCATATTCTGAATGATGGCTTATGTCTCATCAGATTTTGACCGCCCAGCATCTTGAGATCATGATGGTTTATCAGGTTTTGTATACATATAAACCACACCCTCGCCGCAAACTTTGTTTATCATCTCTCTCTCCCTGCAGACACCTCGCCAGGCAGCAGTCCAAAAGCAGGGTAAGAAGAAAGTGTGTATGAGTGTACACACTTTCTTCTTCTTAAGAGTGTAAAAGACAAAATGTTTTAATCATGAATGAAGCACATTTGTTTTTGTCTGACAGCACATTGATGTGATTCATCTGTGTCCTAGGGGCTGCCGTTCTGTTTTACTCTGAACACCAGGGCAGCCTGAGAGAGATTGAATACAACCCAGTTGTCTTCAACCATGTGGTGGTGAACCAGGGCGCCGGCTACAGCAATGTCTCCGGCATGTTCACTGCACCAGTTTCTGGTATTTACCAGTTTGTGTTTGCTGCTCAGCTCTGCCGAGGCAATTACAACAATGTGTGGGGCTTCATGGTGAGGGGGGAACGTAAGATGGCCTGCCATGCCCAGGTACGCAACATCGACTAAATGTTAAAAGCTGTAAAAATCCAACTGACTTAGTTTAACTTTATCATTTTAGAACAGACAAAAAAGTGAAAAAGTAAACTAAGGAACAAGAGGACAGTTTGTAATACACTGGTACACAAGACTAGTTTGCACTGAATCTCTAGTTGAGTAAACAGGAAATCCTAGAGAGACAAAACTAATCTTTGCACTTGTGATCAGCCAAGCTAAGGAGCAGAACAATAAGCCTCAAAGTGCCATCCTTCACTCTTGTCCTTCAGGTCTCTGGAGGGGACACTACCCTCAACACCTGTTACCTGATGGAGGAGCTGAAGAAGGATGACAAGGTGTGGATGAAACAGAATCCTGGGAGTTGTGCCTGGGCCAGTGCTACCTCCAAAACCATCACATTTTCGGGCGTCCTGTTGGCCTCTGAGGGTGTGTCCACACTGGGGGCGAAGTACAGCCCCTGCTCTCTGCCTGGTGTAGGCAACATGAATCTCGGCAATTCCGGCCTGAGCGCAGCTTTCTCCAGTGTTGCCGTCACTCTGTTGTGCTGCCTGCTCTCCTTTACATCATACTACTAATACCTTTATTATCTGTGTCAAAGAATTTTTATACCCTTTGTTATGTTTTCAATACTCGCAGCATAATTTGATTTAACTTTATGGTTTGATGCCATAACTTTTTACTTCACAACACCTCGGTTTGTTCATATTGACTAAATTTGCTGCACAGAATACCTATGATGCATGCTGCCTTTGCTGGAGGGTCCTTTTGAATTGTTTCTGACCTGTACATTTGAAGTTGTATCTTATACAGACGGGGACAAGATAATTCTTTAAAAAAAAAATTTAAAAGTGCTGTTATTTTATAACCGTTCATGTTGGTTGCATTGAACCTGGGTTGAACTAGGCTGGTTTCTATTGTATAGTTCAGGGTCCAGCTGTGTTGTAATGACATTTGCCCAGCAGATGGAGACTTCCCTCCATAAATGTTGATGTACCCTCCTTAAAGACATAACCACTCTACACCTCATAGCCCCCTCTAGTGGTGTTCCTGAGTCAAAACTGGAGTCACCCCTTTTTTTTAAATGAATTTATTGTGAGGAACCAAAGCGAGCCCTAAAATACATCAAACATCAAACAAACAAATAAATCTGTAAAGGCTGAAAAAAGGATATTATAATGGAAAATTTTTGATTTTTGTATTAAAAACTTTAAAACATTTCTTGTTGAGCAATACATCTCATTTATCTGTAATTAGTACTAGCGTCATAGAATAGTATGATAAAAATGTCATAGTATACAATGATAAAAATTTACAATTTTAGTATTGAGTAGAGCATGTTAAAAGACGTCATGGTATAGTAAGGTAAAAATGTCAGAAAAATATGATAAAAATGACAAATTTTAGTGCAAATTGTCATGGTTTAGCATGATAAAAATTTACATTTTGTATGAAAAAATGTCATAGTATAGTATGATGAAATTCCAAATTTTGTTATGAAAAAAATGTCATGTATAGTATGGCTAAAAGGTCATGGTATCTTTTGACAAAAATTTATAATTCAATTTAATTTAAGTCAAAATGTCATAGTATACTATGATAAAAATGGCAATTTTTGTATGTAAAAAGGTCATAGTATAGTTAGATAGAAATATTGTAGTACAGTGTCATAGAAGAAATGTCATTGTAAAGTTTGACAAAAATTTCACATTTTAGTATTTAAAAATGTCACAGTGTACACTCACTTCAATATGAAAGTATAGCATGATAACAAATGTCATAGTATACTATGATAAAAATATCAAAGTATAATATGATAATAATGTCATAGTATAGAATGAGAAAATGTTCACATTTTTGTATAAAAGAAATGATAAAGTATAGTGTGATAAAAGATGTCATAGTGAGGTCTACAAAAAAATGTATTGTTGTTGTATGTCATAGAATACTATGATAAAAATTTCAGATTTGAGCTTGGGAAGAAATGCCATAGTGTTGAAAAATGTCATAGTATACTATGATATGATCATGGCATAGTATAAAAAATGTCATAGTATAGTTTGAAAAAAGTTTCACATTTTGATAATAAAATAATGTCATAGTATAGTTTGTGAAAGAATGTCATAGTACAGAATTAAATTTTAAATTTTAGTTTGAAAAAATGTCATAGTATACTATGGCAAACATTTCAAATTGAAGTGTAAAAAAATTTCATAGTATAGTATGATAAAAGTTCAAATTTTAGTTTGAAAAAAAGTCAAAGTATTTTATGTTAAAAATGTCTTAGTATAGTATGATGTAAAATTTTCTAATAGTATTAGCCCATGATTATGAATATGAAAAATGTTTACAAATTTGTTGCACATTATGCTAAAATTTATTTGAAAGTCAGTTTGCGCAGGTTGCAAATTGCATTTTTTTTTTTTAAGTTTTGCATATGATTTAAAAGTAATACTACGCATTATATCACTGATGCGGCTCAGTGGTGATTCACATAGTCCCTGCAGGTGAAGTCATAAATGATAGTTAATATAAATTAGGCTGGTATTGAAAAGTAATATTGCACATGTTGTTTAAAGTCACACTTAAGCTGCAGAATGTGGAGAAGTTTTAGAGTTTGATGGCCAGAGGAGAAGACTTTTTTGTTGGGTTCTGTGGTTCTCCTCAGTGGTCTGCGGGCTGAAGATGCTCAGATTAGACAACAGACAGAGGTGCAGCGTGTGGGAGGTGTTGTGGGTGATACTGCAGTGTTGATTGTCTCGACTCTACCAGAAAGCAAGGAGGCAATCTTAGTGGTGCAGATGCCTCATTTTCTTATCAGAGCTGAAAATCCATAATGCAGATGTTGTCCAGCCCATTGCTTGTCCAATCACATGCTCTGGGAGGGGAGCACGGCTGCTTTAAAAGATGCACGGGGAGTCCAGGATCTACAGACCTGCACAAAGAACCCTAAAGCCGGCATCATGGTTGAATGGACAGAGTTCGAGCGCGCCACCATCCAGGACATCTTTGCTAGGATGGACTATGACGTTGTGGGCCCTGCAGCTCTCTTTAGGTAAGACAGTCTTGTGTTTTGCCATATTTAGGATCAATAATCAGGATTATTTTCATGGGACACAGATTGCATCTTTTCAATGTTTTTGCTTTGACATGTTTCCCCAGGTGTCTGGTTGTCTACCCCTGGACTCAGAGGTATTTTGGAAACTTTGGAAACCTTTATAACGCTGCTGCTATCATAGCTAATCCCATGGTGGCGAATCACGGGAAAGTCATCCTGCACGGTATGGACCGGGCTGTGAAGAACATGGACAACATCAAGGCAACCTATGCCGAGCTGAGTGTGCTGCACTCTGAGAAACTGCACGTGGATCCCGACAACTTCAGGGTAAAGTTTCAGAACTTCTGAATCCATCAAAACACCCGTCTGCCAAACAGCTGCCATGTTTTTAATCATCATATGCTTGTTTTGTTGCAGCTGCTATCCGATTGTCTGACCATCGTGGTTGCTGCCCAGTGGGGTAAAGAGTTCACTGGTGAGATCCAGGCAGCTTTCCAGAAGTTTCTGGCCGTGGTGGTGACCTCGCTGGGCAAGCAGTACCACTAGAGAGCTGCAGCAGAGGAACATTGCATGTGGAGCTTTTGTCTTTAAAGCTTGTTGATTTTCCCTCAAAAGCAAATAAAACAATAAGCACATTCAACAACTTCTTTGTCTGTTTTTCTTACCAAAGTGAATCTTCAAAAATGCACATCAGATGATTCAGATAGATGCAGCTTTTAGGGATGGGAATATTCAGCAATATCTAGCAACAGAGTCCACATTGAAATGCTCCTTTGCGCACCCCTCCTGTCGGTGAAGCTGAAGAGGTGTTACCATCAAAAAACATCCATCAACACTTAGTCTTCTAAGCATAACAACAGCTATCTATATCTTGCCATCCAGCTGGTGCAATAGTTGCATAAACTCACTAAACACAAAAACCATTACTAGTTTGTCCACTCTGTGCTTCTGTAGAAACATGGTGGTGCAAGATGACGGCCTCCATGGAAGGGGATCTGCCCTCAGGGCTGATTCTCAGTTTACAAACACAAATGATTTTTATATTCAGATAGTTATACATTCAATGAAAACATTTTAATGATTATTATTTTTCACTTCAACCAAATCTTTTCCAACAAATACTACACACTGCACCTTTAAATACAATTAATATTGTAAAACAAAACCATGACTGAAACTTGAGTGGAAAAAATAGTTTTGAAAATATCCAAAATATAAACTTTATTGTTAATTTTTTGTCCCTGATTTCTTCCTGATATGCTTTCTATCATTCTGATTTTCTTCAACTGGAGTAGAATGAAACTCAGTATCATTTAAGTATTTTTATATTGGTACTTAATTCATCTGTACCTCATTATCTTTTTCATTTAATTAATATTTTGACCCTTTTTATTTTATTGTTATTTTTGATGCTTCAAGTTAATTTTAACTCTCTTCCTTTTATTGATTTAATTCTGTAAATTTTTATTGCCTTTGGTGCACATTTTCCCTCAAAATCTTTCATCATCTTTAAATTCACTTCTGTTTGTGTTTGCGTGTCCCACACTTCGTTATTCTCCTCTTTTTTCTTCTTTTCCACGGCTGCAAAGCACTTGAGGACTTGACTGACTGACTGACTGACTGACTGACTGACTGACTGACTGATTGATTGATTGATTGATTGATTATAAATAAAACATTAGCTTTATTTAAAGAGTTTTTGATACTTAATCATAAAAAATGAGATTCCAGAAAAGGTTCATGTGATTTCTCTACTTGATTAAATGAAATAAATAAGTATCTTTTAGCTCATAATTTCTCATCATAAACATCAGCATGTGCATATATGTATATAAATGTATCCTTGGGGTTGTTAAGTTCCAGTGCTTGAGATTAAAATAAATAAATAAATAAATAAAGACAGAAAGAGTTTGTTGTGCAAACATAGTCCCTATAACATTTATCGATTCTACAAGTGATTGATTGAACATTTCAGTACCTAGATGATACATTTCTCAGTCTGGATTTCAACTTCGCTTTCTGGCAAATATTTTGAGTTGCTTTGTCAAGATACTGAATTTTGCATAATTATTAAACAAAGAAAAGGAACAAAGTTTTCACAGTGGAGATGTTGACTTACAGAAAATCTGACAGCAAGAGTTGTTCAAAAGTTTCTCTCCATGATTAAAAAGTCTTCTAACTGACTGGTTGTTGCAGCCCTGTTGGCTAGTCTCCCACAAATCAAACAAACGAGAGTCAAACTGCTTTTTTTCACGCATTTATTCAACATTTTGCACTGTGAACTCATGCTGCAGTCTGACTGTTTCTCCTGCTGTTTATCTGTACTTCTCAGCCAGGGCCAGAGCCAGACAGGCCAGGAACTTATCCATGGACACATGGACCTGAGGGGTGAAGTCCTGAGGGAACATGATGGCCATAACCACCATGATGCAGTGGGAGATGATCTGTAAAAGAGGGTAATCATAAAACAGTCTGAAAACTCCAAAAGCTGAATTTGAGGAAAACTTTGTATGAATCCCAGCCCGTCATGTGTAATCTTTGTGACTCTGCACCTTGAAGTTGGCGGGGTCCACACGCAGGGTGAAGGCGTGCAGCTCGCTCAGGTTCAGCAGACCCTCCTTTATGTTGTCCAGTTTGGACACAGCAAAGCCAACTCCACCCATCACAGTTATCCCGTGCTTTTTAGCAGAGTCAGAGGTAGGGCTCTGGTCTTTCCAGTGGGCAAAGTAAGTCTTGGTCTGGGGGTACACTATCAGCATCCTGTAGAAAATCAAACAGATAGATCAGTCATGAACATGAATCAAAGTTAGAGAGACTTCAGAAGATATTTACCTAGCCAGAGCATCAGTGCCGATATCCTCAGCCCTCGGAGATATTTTATCCCAGAAGGCACGGATTCTGGCCTTGTCCTTTTCAGTGAGACTGGTCATCTTGGCTATTCAGTGTCGTAATGAAACCAAACTGAGGAGGGTTTCGTGCTTTAAATAGAGTGTGGGCACACCCTAAAATGTCCCCTCCCAGATAGGCTGAGTGGGGGCGGTCCAAGTGACCGATCACAGTTCAAACGAGATAGGAAATTAAACCTCCTCATCGTGACTGTGAGAGAGAAAAATTTGCTGCAACAGGTAGAAATGTTGAACTTTGTCCGAATTGGGGTTTTAGAACAAGAGGTACAATAAAGGAAGCACAGTAATTGGACTGAATAAAATTTAAAGCATGGGAACAATAAAATAAAATTAAAAAGTGAAGATGTTGCAAGTTAGTTGTTTTTCAAACAATGACAGGGTGGGATTTTATTCATATTTTTTTCATTAATTCATGACTTTCCTAAGTTTGGCAGAGATTTGACATTTTCAACCTGTCTAGTTAGATACTAATGATATCGATTGGAATAAAAATAGTTTTTATATAAATTTATATTTTTGAAAAGAAACAGATTTAGGCACAAAAGATTAATTTATCAGCCAAGAAACCTGCAAAGATGCAGATGGTAAGCAGACAGCTGTTTGCATCTTCTTGACAATGCACAGTGTCACTATCAGGCTTATCTAACTCACAACACCACAGCTGTAGGGTGGACACCCTGAAAATGACGAAGAGATAAGATGTTTTATCAAAATGAGTGCACCGTGCAGCCTAAAATAGCTCAGAAATGGAATCTATCCATAACTAGTTGACTGATTGTATCCAGTAAAGAAAATTTACAAAACAGTGGATGTTTACGCCATAAAATTATAAAGACTATTTAAGTTTTGAGTGGGCAGTTTTTTGTTGTTGTTGTTGTTTTTTAGTTTAGTAGTCTGGCTATAGCGCAATATAAAATCATGTATACACTGAATGTTATCTCACCGACCCACCCAAAAACAAACAGGTGTCTCAAGAAACCAGCTGTTTCTCTGACGAACATTTGACAGAGATTATGATCAGCGCAGACTTTTAAAAACAAACAAACCAGTATTTCAAAACTAATAAACCCTTGTCAAACTCAGTACATTGTACCTCAAGGAAAATATGAATAAATCTAATATATGTATATAAATCTAATATAAAAAAATATATATATATTACATATAATATATATTTATATATATATTTTACTTACAGATGTACAGTTCTCTAAAAAATAATAATCTGCATAAAATTATTATTAATTAATAACAATTTATTAATAATTATTATACATTTTAACATCATCATAAACTTTTGTATTTATGGAAATTCTTTTTATTATCCTATTTTATCAATAAAATCTCATTGAACTTTACATGTTCATTTATAGTAAATGCATTTTTCCTATTTCTTAACAGATGCTAGAAAAAACGGCAAAGCAATCTTTGCTTATCCGGTTCTCTTTGTGCTTTGATAGTATCCATGACAAAAAAACTCATCCTGCTGATTTCTGACTGTCGACTGTATTATTAAATGTGAATATTTTGTGTGGAAGTTGTAAAAACAGGACTGTGTCTTTAATTTTTTGACTGATACTTACCTCGCTCCCAGTAAAAGTAAAAAAAAGTACTTATAGAAGCTTTTAATTGATTTATGATCACCTGATTGAAAAAAATATATATTTTGTTTTCCTAGAGTGAGCTTTTTATTTCTACATGAGGAGTGTCTCCTTTTCTATGGAGGAGAAAATGAGTTGATGTACATTTTTGATGGTAAAAACTTCATTAACAAGAAGGTTGAGCTTTTCAATCTAGAATTTGGAAATATTCACATTTCTAACCTTTGCACCTTTAGGTGTACACTTGAGCTCTTGATAAACAGTATGACACTGATGGAGAAATTGAGCTCAACTATTTGTACTAGCACGCCCTCTAGTGGTCACTCTTCTGCATTATTTGCTTGTTAAAAAAAATGATCAATGGTTTTATTTCAGATTTCAACCATACAAAATAAAAACAATAATGCAACAGCAACAGTGTGGTCCACATTTATTAATCAGTTGAGAAACACAATCTAAAATTTTACATAAACCTTCATAAAACAAACTGAAGAGCTGTGCGGTTACATAAAGTAGATGTGAGCTTAAAAATTCTAAATGTATAAAAGATAGATACTTAAATTAATAAATTGAAAGTTTATAAAAATTTAACTGCTGAAAAGTGAATATGAAACGTGTGAAAAACCTTCAAAAAGTAATAGAAATTTTGACATCAATAGCCTATGCACTTTAGTTCAAGGACTTTAACGTTAGGCGTCATAACTACTGGTTTATATTGACATATATTATTTTGATTATCATATTATACACGTACTTCAAAGAGCCCAATCAGACACTTCCTGCTTCCCTGACAAACCTGGCTTTACCAGTGCTTTTAGTCTCTATTTGAACAAAGTCCTTTTTTAATCTTTGAGCACAGAATATTACAAATACAGTAACACCCTTTACTTTCCGTACAACCATCCAGAATACCTTCAGGTTAAAAAAATACAAAACCATCGTACCTTCACCTTCAGATTTATACCAACCACCTCTTTCCCTCACTTTGATACCAGACCTTTGTTTTTTAATTTGACCACATTTACAGAGCTGAGAGGACAGAAACATCTTTGGGTTCACTTTGGGAATGCTGCAACACAAAAAAATAAATCCATCCTCTGGTGGAAAAGATGTAATAAGTTAACCATCACCAAGGGATTAAAAATTTGATCTATTGAGGTCCTGAATTTAAAAAATCAATATCAAAAATACTCTAGAGTAAATAAATCTGGTGTATAAATATTGATATACTGCTAAAGTGGTGTTTTGTGTTTCATCTTGTTGTAGCACCAATGAGCTAGTTGATGCAAGGACACTTCTTTATGAGAGGGGTGGCTTTTCTTATTCCAAGTGATGGTAATGAAACGTCATGATGCTACTCTGTAGAAGCTGCTGTACATGATACAATAAAAACACAACTAAGTAAAGAAGTTTCATATCGACTGACAAAAACAAGTGTATAATGAGCTGAGCGACAGTGAAATGTTTTGGCCTCTATGTGCCTTTAAAAAAAGTGAAAACTGGATATTTGAAGGACTGGAGATGTTTGATTATTTAAGAGAGTACCACAAAAGTAATCCAGGTTTCCAAGCAACACTGTGAGTAAAAGTGAACAAAAAGCAGCAGAAGACAACAACAGTGAGAGCTGTCATACAATGATCTGCACATTATGATACACTTAAATTACGATGAAAGAAAACAAACACACTTAAACTCATTGTCTTAATTACAGAAAGAAAACAAACACTGTGATGTGGGAGGTGGATGTGGATTTTCTGTGAAGTCACAGGAGGAGTTGAACTTTATTTCGTTTCACCAGTAGGAGGAGATGAACCCAGGAGAGGAGACTTCGGAGAAACCTGGATGAGGTAGGGGGAAAAAAAAAATCTTACAGTTAAAAAAACGTTTCAGTGTTTGCGTGTTTTGAAAGCGAACATACTCAGACCTGAACCTTCAACTACTGGTGATCTTTTAATAAAAATTTCCACATTAACTCAGAATGATGGGACATTTTGGTCCGTGTATTATCCGTCCATTCAATTATTCCATTCAATCTAGTAAACGAAAAACGAAGAAATTAGTCAATATTTTGTTAATTTGTTTTTCTATATAACCAAAAAGATCAGGGTTTGTTTTTTGTGTTTTCAGTTCAAAACAGAATATATAATAGAGATGGAAACAAAAACAACATAATAATTCAACTTTTCGTTTTCGGGTTATTGAAGTCCCCATTTTTCACAATGCCTTTCTACTGTTCGCAAATGTGCATTGCGCAACAAAGTAGCCAACAACATGGACCAAAACCTCCAAGCCAGAGCGGTAAAGAAAGGCTAATTCAAAGGCTTATTCAAAGCTGCCAGGAGGGTCACGCTGAAGGAGGAAGATATGACTTTAGCAAAAAATTACAACCAGAGCTCTGTTACAATCTAAGATTTTGGCGCTCGAACTGCTCTATCGTATCTTTCACCATGGTAACTGTCACTGAGGATCATGGGAAGGCCAATGTAGCCTCTATGCACGTATGCTCAAAACATGCGCACTCAAAATCAATAATTGTAAATAAGATTTATTATTTTGTTTTTGTTTCCTTCTCTATTATATATTCTGTTTTGAGCTGAAAATACAAAAACAAACACTAATTGTTTATTTTTTGGTTATAGAGAAAAACAAATAAACAAAATATTGACTCGTTTTTTTGTTTACGAGATTGAATGGAATAATTAAATGGAAAGATAATACATAGACCCATTTTTCTGCATGACAACTTTTCTCTTAATACTAAAACAGTCAGTTCTGAAAAACGGAGGGATTTTTGTCCTCTCAAAAATGCTGTCTGTTTATGTAATGTAACACAATACAAGCAAATGTTTAACCTGCTTTTGGTTCATTAAAAATGCTTATCATTTTGAATAATAGTACAATTTGAGACTGTCTACATTTCCATGAATAACCCTCTTCACCTCCTTGCAAACAAAGAAATAATACAGATTCATCCGAGCGATCCTTAATTATGGCTCATTTTCCCTGCCTAATTGTTCGACACAGGAGCTAAATGATTTCTCTGTATAAAGGCCCTCTGACAGCAATGTGTGAGCGTATCAGTGTGTGTGTGTGTGTGTGTGTGTCAGTGTGTGTTTGTGTGTGTGTGTGTGTGTGTGTGTGTGTGTGTGTGTGTGTGTGTGTGTGTGTGTGTGTGTTAGCAGTGTCAGCACTCACAGGGGAGGGGGGCTTTGCGAAGTTGAGGTGAGCGTACAGAAGCACAGCAATGTCGTTCTGGGTGGCCTCCAGGGCGATGGACAGAGCGGTGCTGCCGTCCTGTCAGACAGAAAAGGATGAAGGTGAAGATGATGGTTTGGACAGGACGTGTCAGAAAAATTTAAAAACACAGAGGAAGGAGGGAGGAGAGGAAATGCCTCCTTACATTATCTGTGAGAGTGGCGTCACAGCCGGGCACGGACAGCAGCTGCCGCACGATGTCCACATGTCCGTGTTCACAGGCGCACATGAGCGCCGTGGAGCCGTCATCATCCCGGATGTTGACCTGAGCCCCACAGGACAGCAGTGCCCGCACCATGTCGCCCCGACCGTGACTGACCGCTAGCATCAGAGCGGTTTGTCCGGCCTGCACAGATTTAACATTCAATTGATCAGACTGATCTGAAGCAGAAATCAAACATTTCTAAACAGACCTGCAAAAACTTAGGAAACTACAACGTGACAAAAGTGAGTTGTATCGAAGGTTTGTTTTTATGTGCAGTTGCAGTTCAATTAAGTGAGCAGTAGAGGGCGCACCTGGCTAGCTTTTGCGTTGACGTCCCCGGTGCGCAGCAGCTGCAAGACCGTCTGAAGGTCGGTGTCTGAGTGAAAGGCAGCCAGAGCCGTCAGCATGATGGCCGTGTAGCCCGCCTTGTTCTGCTTGTCAGCGTTACACAGACCTGTCAGGTGAAACAGAGCGATCAGACTAACAGCCGCACAAACACTGACAGGGACGTTTTTAAGAGAAGAGAACAGTTTAGGACAAAGTGTGAAGCTCAGAACTGCTGCAAAAATGTACACAGAGGGCAGCGACTACATCCCTCTGACTAGGACTTAAACTTGTCTGCTAGATAAAGACGTCATATCCCTCCTACTTACAGTTTTAACAAAACACACTTCAGAAAAAAAACAGCCATATTGACATTTATTTGATAAGGTTTTGGATATGCATCTTCTAACACAGATCAACCTCAGCGCTGAACAATGACAGGAGTGAGAAAAAGATAATGGTGGAGGAAATTATACATTTATTCAACTGATGTGACAGTTCTCGAAAGTGGCTGCACCATCCACTGAGATGTTTAAGCCTGACCGATTGTTTTTAGATGTAACCCAGTTTTAGGCAAAGTAATTGGCACACCTATAAACCCAGTGCAGCAATGTAAGCAGAATTAGCCAACATGACTCTAATCAATCATGTCACATATTGAATTTCACAAGTTTACCAAGATTTACTGATTAAATTTTTGTTTGCTTTTTTATTTCTCCCTTTTGTGTCTGCACACTGTCCTAAAAAAATTTAAATGTTAACAAATAAAACTTTCGTTTACATCAGAAACCATTAGCAGTATTTTGAAACTAACAGTGAAATACAGAAAAACAAATTAAAGCCCCTGAAGGAATTTTTTGTTTGTGTAGATTTGACGCCCTTCTGTGGTCAAAGTGTTACCATTTGATCTCTTTTATTATTTTGTCCATGTGTTTGTAAGAAGTAGCTTCTTATAGTTACCTTCTCCTTTGAGTGCAGAACATGTCCTCCATTTTTGTAGACAACCATCACTGTATTTTTTAAAGGGATATTCCGGCGTAAAATTAATTTAGGGTCAAACACACCGCAACACCGAGTGCGACACCCCGTCGAGAGATAATTGTTGCTGACCACTTGCTTCTCTAGTTATACCAACTTTAGTAACGACCGCAGGATAGCAATACAAAGAGCCACTCTATAGCCACAAATAATGCTCAGAACAGCACCTAACTTCATCAACAGTACATATAGGCTCCTGACCACAGCACTAGCCACCAAACATCTTTTTAGTTTTGCCTAATTTCTTTAGCAAAGAGACTAAACACAACTCACCTACTCTCTTCCAGCAGCTGCTTGTTTGTAGCAAGACCTAGGGCCAGTCCATTACGGACTGCAGCGGGGTGACACAGCTCAAAGAAGAACATTGATGATCATCTCATGGAAATGCAATCAGACCAAGACACTAAGGCAGAAGAACTACCGTGTCTGCAGTGCAAAATGATTAATATGATGATTATTACTTCAAGGAAATGATAAAGAAATGATCATAAATGTTCTTCCGTTACAAAAGTTGGAATAACTAGAGAAGCAAGTGGTCGGCAATATTCATCTCTCGACGGGGTGTCTATCTTGGTGTTACAGTGCGTTTGACCCTAACTTAATTTTACACTGGAATATCCCTTTAAGAAAGTCAAGAGTGTCAGTCGAATGTCAGGTGGCGACAAGAGTGCACCATGACTGAATGACAGGGAAACTACCTCAGACAGCCTGATGCACTGATAAAATGTATATTTTGAATTCAAACAGCTGATGAACTTCTTGGATCTCTCTTTTCTTTATGTTGTGGTTGAATCATGATGGGCATGTATTACCAGCACCCACAGCTTAACCTTAAATTTGAACTAAACTAAACTCACCTGTGTCCAGCAGTAGTTTCACCACGGGGAAGTTTGAGTGGGAGACGGTGTAGTGAAGCGCTGTGTTCCCGTTGCCATCTGCCATGTTGATCACAAACTCCAGCAGCTGAGGGGAGATGGAGGTGAAGGCGCTCATGTAGGCCTTCACCACCTCTGTGTCCGCCGCTTTGTGACAGGACACACGCAGCCAATCCTGCAGCACGGTGGTGTAGGCCGCCCTCTGAGAACAGACACAGGGAGGACAGTCAGAGACACAAAACACGCCAACACTAACAAGCTTTTGGACGTATCCTCTCAAAAATATACACACAGTAATCATCTGTTGTCCGCATATAAAAAGGGATAATTTAGTAGTTCTGAGGTGACATTAGAGGTTACCTCCATAAAGTGAGTTTCTCAGGAAATGACACGTCACTTCAACAATACTGAAATATCCCTTTATAAAACAAGAATGAACACCCTAAATCAATTCATTTCTCATACTAGCACAGTTTGTGTGTTACTGATGCTATTCAGTAATGTTGGGAAGTAATAAAGGCTGAACAATTTAATTCACTCAACTTAATTTGCACAAAATTAACTTTATATACACAGAATTAAAGCAACACTCACCGCTCCTTGTTGACTGAAGGCGTTTGGTTCCCCCAGAGCTTTCTGGAGGTCATGAAGGGCCGACATCAGGCTGTCACTCAGCTCCAGTCTGAGAAGCATTAAAGCACTACATTAGTCACTTATATGCACACCTGATAGCCCAGTTTTTTCATCACAATATTACAGCAAACCCTCACATACCAGAAGTCCTCTGATTGATGTATTTGTTAATCTATTTTCCCTCCGTTTTTTAAAAACCAGAACCACATCTGTACGCCCAGACTTCTCTAACTGTATTTTTCTATTAGGCATGTAACAGTGACATCAAGCTTAGAAGTGCCTTGGAAAATCAATAAAAAAACACATGTGTATCTACCTGAATTCTGTTTCAGATTCTGAAGCTGCTACTGCTTTTTCGGCTTCAGGCAGGCTGGAGATGACAGTCGTTTCTGATTGGACGGTGTGTTGCTGCTTCGTGGTCTCACAAAGCGAGGACGAACTGGTGACTGAGGACGATATGGAGCTCTGCTGAGGGATGGATTCAGTGTTTGATGATGCAGAAGTGGGGGGTTGTTCTTCTAACGGCTTCTCCGCGCTCTCTTCAGGAGCGGGAGCTTCGGGTTCATTTGCTGGTGGAGGAGGTGGAAAGTCGGAGGCTGGTGGCTGTGAGGCACATTGTTGCAGAACAGTATCTGTGGCTGGTGACTGCGGGTCTTTGTCTGGCAGTGTTGTGTCTGCAGATTCTGGCTGGTTGTGACTCTGCAGTGAGTCTGGAATGACGGCTGGTAGTTGGACGGCAGTTTGTTGAGGTACACTGTTGCTCTGTTGAGGCTTGGTCTGGGTTATTTGCTGGTTCTGAATTGCTGTGTCTGGCAGTTTTTCTCTGGCTTCGTGATATTCGCTGGAGTCGCTCCCCTCGTCCGAGCTCTCGCTGCTGCTGTCTGATGAAGTGGACTCATACCTGCAAGACAAGAATATCTTTTACTTCCAAACAGTTTAAAGTTATTGAAACTTAAATGTCTTTCATAACTAAACAAATGCATTTCAACTTGAACTCTTAGAGATATAGACACAAATTAAAAGCTGCCATTGCTGGTTTGACTTCTGACCTTTGCCCTTTGCTGCATGTCTTTCCCACCTCTGTACTCTCCATGTTTCCTGTGTCTCTTCAGCCATCCTATGTAATGATGCCAAATAAACAATAAAATGCATCCTAATGCCATCATGGATACTAGCTTTTGAGCTGTTTGTTGATAATAAACCATGTGGTTTCTCTATTCTCTATAGAGTGGACGATTCTGTGTCCACGGTTTCCAAAACAAATGTCAAACATTGATTTGTCAGATCACAGGACAGTTTTTCACTTTGTCTCAGACCATATTTAATGGGCTCAGGCCCAGAAAACTTGCTGGCATCTCTGGATTATGTTTATGTATGTAGTGTAAGTGATGAAATTAGAGATGCACCGATCCTTTTTTTCCGATCCAATCTGATACAGGGCTGAGCGTATTAGCCGATACCAATCCAATACTGCTTTTGAATGAATAAACTGTATACCTTGCCCTGTGAGTGAAGGCATCAGACTTGATATTAGCCTTGTTAAAAAAAGGTAACAAATAAGCACAGATATAAATGTACTTAATATCATTTATTTACAAATTGCACATTAGCACAGAGCAAAAAAGTAAGACTTCCATGTATTAAAAGAAAAATTAATTAAAAGAAAACAAAAATGGATCAGAACTCTGGATCGGCGTAATTCACCTGATATCTGATCCAGTTAATTTGTCAATATCGGAGCCAATATCCGATCCAAATATCAGATCAGTGCATCCCTAAATGAAATCCACAAAATTGAGCAATTTCCAGACTACAGAATATTACTCTAAAATCAGTGAACTATTTGCTCCTGCAGTCTCTCACAGAAACCTCCCCCCACCTTTACTTCTCAGACACTCAGCTCCCCTGAACTGCCCCTTTAATATTCAGCCATGTTACTAACATGTTGAAAGTTAACTTCATTAGTTGGAGATGTTCCTCCAGCTTCCTTAAATCAAGGCTGCATCCTCAACAAAACAAACAGCTTTTCAATTTCCAATTCAATGTGTTTTCTTTGCACTCTATGAGCTGAATCGTCACACCTTCAAAATCTAATTTTATCAACACTTTACAAAGCCTCCCACTTTTGTTATGGGAATTGGGGCTGTATTGGATAAATTTAAAACAAGACCGATCAGGACATAACTTTGCAGCAAGTCCTCCATATCATCCATCCTCTTAGTATTTTGACTCATCTTCATCCAAACACCACAAACTTTTCTCAAGAGACGTACACAAATATGCAATCGCTGTGACTAACACTCTCTGATCATAACCACACGATAAGACTAAGAAAAGGGGATGTCTTCTATTAATAGTTTACCATTTATAACACTGCCAGCAAATACAGCCTGTTGATATCTAAAAGAAATCTTGACAATAACAACTTTTCATCCCACGTAACAGCTCCCAATCATCTCCATACGCCTGGGATAAGTGTGACCATATATACGAGTGTTTAGGCTAAGACAGGCCCTGACTGTTTATTCAAATAGCAATAATAACGACAGAGTACTGCTACAGGCTGTTCTTTGGCCACATAACTACAATAACTAAAGTTCAAGATTTGACACCACTTAAAATATTCAACCACAGTGATCCAAACTCTCTGAAGAAGTGTATAATTTTGCTCCAACAGCTGCTGTTTTATTTCTTGAATCGTCTGTATTTGCAAAGAGGCTTTGCAGATAAAGGAGTCAGTTTTAATTTACGCATATTGGCAGCTTACAATCTCCTGTGAAGAAGTTTTATTTGGTTATGAAATAAATGCTGATGCTTTTCATGATCTATAAAGTAAACAAAATGATTGTGGCAGCTTTTATTATTCTGATGTTGTTGTGAATGCCTAAATCCTCTTCCTCTGATTAACATAATACTGCAAAAACAGCTTTTTTCTTCCACAGCAGAGATTCTTGAAGACGAATAGAAGACAATCAGCCATTTAGGACTCAGGATCACCAAAATTGACACAAAAGTTCCTCACAGGTGCTTTTTAAAATGTGCAAAATGTACCAAAGAAAGGGGGCCATTGTCTCCCCTGAACAGCCGTCCAGAGAGTATTTAACATTAAACATATCATTAATGTTTTCAAATGTTCATTTTTTTTTAGGTTTAGCTGCAGTGAAAGATGCACAATCGTCTTGTGACTTTTCCTCGGACACAGTTTTTTAAGGATTAAGAGATCTTAAGTTATAAATAGATTTTAAGGAGCGAAAAGGTTTGTGATGCAGATGTCAAATCATGATTTCTAATGATTGTGATGTCAATATCAATCAAAACTATCATAAGGATTTTCAGCATAATTAAACAGCCCTAAGAGTTCAGACTTACCCTCCATTGACTCCAATGAACTGTAGATTTTTCTTTGCAGAGGGAGATCCTGGTTCACCTTGTTCTGTCCGTTTCATAATGGACCTCAGAGAGGAGGGCGGAGACGAGGCTGAAAAAGAAACCAGTGATCATAAACACAGGGAGGTCATAAAACCTTTGAGTGAAGGTCAAGGGTGTTTTGACCAGTCTGGTTACCTGTCTGGGCGCTCTCTTGTGACTGGACGGCCTCTGTGGATTCATGCAGGTGTGTTTCTTCTTCTTTTGAAGCTAATGGACTAATCTGATCAGCCGACATGCCAACAGTGATGACAGAAGACGCTACAGGTTCTGAAGTGGAGAGCTCACACTTTAGGACTTCCCTCACCTCCTTGGAGCTGATCGCAAGTGGAACTGGAGCATCTGAGAGTCGGACAGAAGAGTTTTCAGCTTTACAAAATTGTTTAAGTTAAATTAAATTTACTGATTCATTAATTTTAACAAGAAGTCCCTGAATTTATATCTAACCTGCTCAATTTAATGCAATCTGATACAACAGTGATGTGATAAATCCTAGTTTGTATTAGTATTCGTAAGGTTTTAAAGGGATTTTCCAGCGTAAAATTGAGTTAAGGTCAAACAAAGCGAGTGTGACACCCCGTCGAGAGATGAATGTTGCTGACGGCTTACTTCTCTAGTTATATCAACTTTAGTAATGACCACAGGACAGCAATACAGAGAGCCACGGGCTCAACCAAAACGCCACTCTATAGCCACAAATAATGCTCAGAACAGCACCTAACTTCATCAACAGTACATGTAGGGTCACAGCCATAGTACCAGCCAAAGAGACTAAACACAACTCACCCTCTCTCTTCCAGCAGCCGCTTGTTTGTAGCGAGAACTCGGGCCAGTCCATTATGGACTACAGTGGGGTGACATAGCTCAAGGAAGAACATTTATGATCATTTATCAGACCGATAAGGCAGAAGAACTACCGTGTCTGCAGTGCAAAATGATTAATATGATGGTTATCACTTCAAGGAAATGATAAAGAAAAGATTATAAATGTTCTTCCTTGAACTGCGTCACTCCACTGCAGTAATTGACTGACCCAAGGTCTCACTACAAACAAGCAGCTGCTGGAAGAGAGCAGGTAAGTTGTGTTTAGTCTCTTTGATAAAGAAATCAGGCAAGTTAGGTGCTGTTCTGAGCATTATTTGTGGCTATAGAGTGGCGTTTTGGTTGAGGTTTGTTTATGGCTCCTCAGACCGCTGTGTATTGCTATCTGGGGTCGTTACTTAAGTTGGTTTAACTAGAGAAGCAAGCAGTCGGCAACATTCATCTCTCGAGGGGTTGTCTCACTCGGTGTTATGGTGTGTTTGACCCTAACTTAATTTTACACCAGAATATCCCTTTAATTCACCTTTGTAGAGGTGTATTTAGATGTGGTATTTTGTTGTATAGATTAAGAGTAGTGTATCAGACATATTTCAGGTGTTTAGAACATACCAGATGAACACAAACATTCCACTTGCTCTCTGTGTTGATCCTCCACGACTCCTTCAGTTGTCAGAGGACTGGGAAGTCTGCAGGTCTCTGCTCGGAGCAGAGTTCCTACTTCCACCACAGTCGGCTGCTCCAGTGTGTACACCTGGATCCCCACAGTCCTCTGCTCCCTCTGTTGGGGCAGCTGAGTGAAGCTGACCAGAGTGTGCAGGCTGCAGCCCTGTGGTTCCTGCCAGCCCATACTGGTAGCCATGACAGGATGCTCCGCTTGAGGCGCCTTCGGTATCACTTCCGCCTGTTTCTGTACCACCTGCAGCTCCTGCAGCGTCCGCTTTAAGTCCCCCTCCAGCTGACCCACTTGATTCCTGAGAGCCTCTGTCTCTGGCAGCAGCCCCAGATCCTCCTCCCGAACCCCGACTCCCACCTGGCAGGTTTCTTTCAAGTCCTCTGGTCCGACTCCAATAGTGCGCACTTCCCGCTTTGCATCTGGTCTTGCTCCTGCCACAATCACCGTGTCCTCGATCTCACAGCCCGAGTCCTGCTTGGCCCCCTCAGGTGTGGAGGGAGACAGTGGCTCTGTCAGCTTATTGCTGCTTTTTGCCGCCGCGCTTGTCTCTTCTTCAGGGATGTCAATGTAGAGCTCTCCTCTTGGACGACCCCGGCTAAAACCCAGAGTGTGGCCCAGGAACTTCTGGCTTTTGAGCTGGACGCTGAGCTGCCGTTTCTCCTCCTGCAGAACAGAGATTTTGACCTGCAGCACAGGGATGGTCTTCACCTGCTCCTCCAGCTCCCTGATCTTCCTGAGAGCTGCAGCCATTTGCTCCCTGACGTGCTGCAGGTGTGCAGGTGTTGGCGTCACAGGAGTGGACAGGCCAGAACTCATTGGCGTAAAGGATCCACCTCCACCGTGTGCTCGGTTAAAGCTGTGTGCACTGCTGATGGAGGTGTTGGAGCCTGCTACGCTGCTGTGCATGCTACCTAGGTTGGAAAATCTCCGCCCCTCCTTCTCTTCCTCCAGCTTCCTGCGTGCGTCCAGCAGGGTCTTCTCCACACGGGCAGTGCTGAAGCTGGGTCTTTGTGTTGTGTGGTAGCCCGGGGCGCAGTAAGAGAAGGAGGAGTGCCGGCTGTCCATGCTGGTGTTTGAGCACAGGGACTCTGTAGAGGTCCACCAGGAGCCGGCATAGCCATAGCCACGGGGCAGAGAACCATAGCGAGGCCGGCGTTGGATCGGCACCTTCTTGATGGTGTTCCCCTTCTCTATGTCGTTGACATATTTGAGGAAGTCCAGGTCCAGACGGTAGCCGTAGGGGGTCTCCACTGAGTAGTTTGCCTCCTGTTCTTTGCCGTGTAGAGAGGAGGGAGCAGGCGGGTTCAGTTTCCCTGAGGGGGAAGGAAATCAACTTTAAACAAACGGAAATCTGCGTCTAATCTTGGGCTCAGACTTTAGAAAATAGCATTAACTTTGTTTTAAGTCTGTATTTGTGTTTTTAATCTGGAACAATCAGCAAATTAGGTACAAAGTGAAGAGGTACCATCGAGGCTAACATGATCTTGTCTCAGCTGTACAATTTGTTCATTACCTAAGTGTTTTCAGACAGAATAAATCCTTAAAAAATACAAACCCAGCTCTGAAAAGGTCCATATATTTTATAAAATGTTGACAAAAGCAGAATTTGATGATTTCCTTGTCATTAAATTCCTATAAATCCCAAACTTGGGGGGACAGAGTCTTCTCCACTGCCGCACCCTCCCTCTGGAATTCACTTCCCAAACCCATCTGGGACTGCACAGACGCCCACACTTTAAAATCACTCCTAAAAACACACCTTTTTCAAATGGCTTTTAACCTGTGAACTGTTCTTTTACTGTGTCTTTTTTAACCTCTTACACTGTTGGTTTTATTTCTCAAAATTTTCTGTATTTTAAATTTTTTTATTTTTATTTTATGTATTTTAAATTTTTTTTTTATTTAATTTTATTCTTTTTCTTTGTAAGGCGTCTTTGAGCACCTGTAAAAGTGCATTAAAAATAACATTTATTATTATTAATTTATTATATTTGATTAAATGGGGTGTAAAGACAACATATATCTATAGACATCTGTCTCTGTTTTGTGAAAAACATGTTATCATGTTATAAGTAGCAGACATGTTGCTAGAATCAAAGTTAAAATAAACTTAAGTAAATACTTTTTTTTAATCTTTGTGCTATTTTCAAATAAAGTTAAAATGATGTGTAAACCATCAGATTCTGATTCTTTTCAACATTTTACACAGTATACCAACTTTTTTCAAACTTGGCTTGTATAATTATTTCTACGTCCCCTCATTAATCTGCAGATTAGTCAGTGTATCTGTCAAAATTAAAATGGAGGTGCACCTGGGAAGCCGGGGTCCATATGCAGCACCTGAGCCATGTTGAGTCTGTGGCAGCTTTTCAAACAGTCACCCACCAACTCTCACCTGTGGAGAGAAAACATGAGTAAATGAGCACAGGAACTTTAAAAGGTGAGCAGCTGTGTTTGATGCAGAGCAAAGAGGCCGCGGGTTCATACACACTGACTTACAGACAGGAACTTCGCTGAACGACTTTTTTTTTACTCATTGTTCCTTTTGAAAAGGTCAGAAATAGTTTCACTGTTTCTCTTGCGTCTCCTTGTTTCTAATTTTATCCGTTCAATTTTTTTGGAGCATTGTGGGTCACAGCAGATTGTGTGTTTGTTTCTGTTCTTAGCGTTCAGAGCAGAGGAGTTACAGGGGAAAGTTTCCTGGCAGCTAATTCCAGGACAGAGCTTCGAGACTGCCAGTTACAGCCTTATTAGGAATCATCTGAGCACGCTAACTTCTCCTCTGAATTTAGGGTTTGCACACCCTTTCTCCCCTCTCACGATCTTCCCTCTCCTGCTTCGTCTCTATTTGTCCTCTTTTTTTAAAGTTTTTCTGCAGCTCTCTCGCTCTCTCAATGTCAGCTGATGATCAGGCGGTTTCGCTGGTCTCTGTCTCTCTTACCCTCCCTGCTAACTCTCATAAAAACAGGAAAGATTAGTGAACTTCTGAGATTAACTTCAGTGCATTTTTCATAGCCGCGTTAATGGATCCTGACTCTTTGTTTACAAATGATGGTGTTTTTTTTTTTTCTCCCACACAGAGCCAGGCAGACGTGGAGCCCACAACATCAATGCCTCTGAGTTTGTCTCTGCTTGGAAAAGATTAACTTTCTAGGTCATCACTTTGTGGGAACAGGGGATGTACTGTTTAAGCCTTTCACAATATTAGTTGAAAAACTACCATTAAAGAGCTAGAATCATAAGTTTGGACAGCAAAACATCCTCTCTTTATTCTAGACTCCTTCAAGTTTATTAAAAAGAAAGTTTTCTGTTTCCTCAGCAAGAATCAAGTCTTTCTTCTTTAATTTGAGCTCTTCCTCTCCCTCCCTTGGACTATCTTGTGACCATGCTCAGCGCTTGCTGGTTCGTAAAAAGTAGGGCACTTGGAAACACTGACTGACTTGATTTGGTATTTTGTGAAGTCCTGTAGTCAGTTTAATGCCTCGGTGCGATTCCCCTAATCTGTGCCCCTTCATCACTCTCTTATAGAGAGATTACCGCACACTCTGAGGCATGGAAATGCTGTATGCACGCACATACAAAGTCACAGTGACACAGAATTAGAAGCACTCCTCTCACACCACCACGATAAGAACAGGCTGCACCGTGAGATGTGAAGGACAGACCCAAACCCCTATAGAAATGTCCCACACCTCTACACGTATGTCCCCCTGAAATCTTTGAAAATAACCTGTTTGCATGCGTCCCACGAAAACATGATGCAATCAGTATCTTTAAATAAACTAATATTTCTAATATCCTAAGATTAAATAGTCACAGTTTCATTAAATTTAAAAACAAACACGTTTCAAATTTGTGAAGTGGGGGCACAGATTTGATCCTAGAACAAGATGAATTGTATGATACCAGTAAAAACTCTTCTGTCTTTTCTATTTCTATACAATGTCTGTGTAAGGCTGCACTGGCTTCTCATTGGACTTTCACAGGTCAGCTGATCATAAATAAAGCCTCTGACTGGTCAACAGACTAAAAGACGTCAGCCTTGATCAAACATTATCAGCTAATGACAGTGATAACACTATTTTGCTAAAATATGAGAATTAATCGTCACTGATTAACTTAATTGACTTAATTAGTTTTAGAGATTACTTTGAGACAGTCTTTCCAAACACTGATCTTTCTTGGGGATAGAAAAGTCCCTGAACGTTTCTGAAATGCAGAGTTTATTCCCTGAAAGTTGCCGGTCTCACAAAGCCAGTGGATTTTACGGTTGGTTATTATGTTTAACCTTTCTATTTTAGAGCTAATGTTTTTAGCATCATCGAAACAGTTAGCATCACTAATTACTAAACCTGTAATGTTGGATGATCCCACTTATTTCTGATGTGATGCTATGTGTAAAACGAGTAAATGTACTGACACCTTCCCTCCTTCTTTCTTGGAAATGTTTGTCTTTCTTATCCTTCTTATCTGGATGTTTCCATTCATCATTTTGTGCCACTAATGACATGGTTTAAAGTCACCACCCCCACCCATTTGGGACTTTGCCCAAACATTTCCTGCTGTGTTCTCCCATTAGCTCACTTCTTGCCCAAAATTTTCTCAGGGGACTGCCAGGAAAAATTCTGGGTGAGTGACAACGTGCCAAGTTTATTCAGCTTGACCTCCACCACTGATTGAACTCACTTTTGTACGCCTTCAGGCGTTTCTGTGTGCGCTTCCCCAGCTTTGAATTCAGGTAAATATAAATGCCAGGAAACCCAAGTTCTGGCAGCATCCACAGATAACTTTGTTTTGGGGAAATCTGAGGGATACAGCCTGAGCCCAAGCCCCTTTAATATAAGCAGATATGCCTCTATATATCTTCTGTTTATGTTTCTCCTTTCCAATGTAGTGCAGTATATTTTGACACCAGAACACACAATGTGGCTTCATTTCTGCATATCGTGAAATGTGAAGTAAAAAGACAGCCTTGATAGGCGTTGACATAGCGCACTGGCAGAGCTAAAACCTGCACAGAAGCAACCTAAATGGTAGAGGCATGGGACTAACATCACACCAAACTCAATACAAGCATGTCATATGGCACCAAAATGTGAGAAAACCTTTAGGTGACCCCACTCTAAGACATAACCATTTCTTGTCTTGGTAAAAAGTAAGTTAAATTTAAAGGAAAAATGAACACTTGGACATATATCAGTTCAGTATGACAGAGGCCATGTTTGAGAAAAACTTATTTAATGTGTTTTTTTTATTGTATAGCTTAACATATGTCTCAACTATGCACACAGAAGCAGGGTTTATGACCTATACTGCAGCCAGTCAGTAGGGGGAGCTCTAAATTGTTTTGCTCTACAGTCAGTGAAGAGTAATAGTGTGCATTTTGATTTACACTTCATATTTGCCACTCAGTCGGACTGAGGGGTGTCCTGGTAGGAACACAAGGTCAACACAGACACTTCACCCCATGAAAATTACTTTTATTCCTCTCTATCATTGTATCAGTGCATTGCATTTCCTATTTAGAATCACCATGTCAGGTTGATAATGCCTTCATACTGCGCACAGTGGTCTGGTTTAATCAAAGTCAGTATCAGGGTTCACTGCAAAGTACACATAGACAGAATTTGCTCTTTAATATATATCAATCTAATGTTTTTTTTTAGCATGTTGGTGTGTCTTTCAAAGCATCTCAAATTATCCTCTGTAAAGGATCTGCAGCCTCCCAGTTTCTGACTTTATTGTAATGTGGCTTACATTTCTGTGCTGATTGGTTGCCTGGATTTTCTCTAGGGGAAGTACAGACTGGTACAGATCGATGCAGAGGCAGAAAACACCAAAACAAACGTGGCGAGCACACCAGAAGAACCCGCAAGAGTTCACTGGAGAAAACCACTGTTACAGAGTTGCAGTCAGATTTCAGTTATTCCTACTTGCTTTCCCTTTGTGCATAACTTGACTCTGCAGTACCGAAGTGAAACCACATTGGCGTGGGAAGAAACAGAACAGGAGCCAATTCAAATTACCTCCTAAAAGCTATATTTTCCCAGCAGGTGGGCTAGAGGAACAATGCAGACAGTTTTCCATTTCTACAATCTCAGAGTTACTGAGCTGGAGGATGACTTAAGTATGAATGTATCGACAAGACAGATGTTTAATCATATAGGAGACCTTTAAAACTTTTTTAAAGCAAATAACAGATATGAACAGGGTATCTAGATGAAGTATTCGATGTGTTGATGAGCCTAAATAAGATAAAGGAATTATAAATGTTTAAGAAAAAGAATTAGAATAACTTTATTTATCTCCAGGGGGGAAATTCAATTGTCTTTAGTCTCATTTGTTATGTCTCAAAAAGTCATCTACTGTTTATAGAAGAATTGTAAAGTCTGATGGCTGTTAGTACAAAAGATCTTCTGAAGAAAAGAAAAGAAAAGAAAAGAAAAGAAAAGAAAAGAAAAGAGCTTAAAATATGTACTGTGTATCAGCTGGTGTATGAAATCATCTGTATGGTTTTTATGTCCTTGTGTGGCTCCGGCCTGAAGGAAGGGGAGTGGTTGTGTGTGTGTGAGAAACTGACTGTAAGTGTGTGTGTGTGTAGACAGGAGGGTGGAGGACAGCGCTGACAGAGGACAGATGATGAGATATAATTAGAACCTGCACTTTTGCAACCAAACGTCCCGGCCCAGCAGACGAGACGGCTAACACTGTCCACTCGACTCCTCTTTGACTTCTAAAATGTGGTTAAAAAGATCTAAACACACTCTAACTCACATTTTTTTTCCTCTGCTTCAAATCTCTCTTTTCTCGCTGCTCTTTGGGTGTCATTCCTCCCACATTACCCCCTCAAGACTCCCACACCACCAGGGCTCCACATCTGCTCCTCCAGCGGGGGCCTGCTGCGTGTTTTAGATGTGTTGGCATGTGTGTACGTGCTCCCCCAGAGAGTGTGTGTCTGTGTTAGACTGTGTGTGTGTTTGGCTGTGTTGGAGAACTTGACCTCTCTTGCCCTCTCAAACAGAGCTCCTTTGAAATGACATGAGAACAGAAACTGAGGCTGGGTGATGTGGCACAAATACCATCAGTATAACTTTGTCTGCATTCATGATGGTGTGCAATCATCGTCAAAAAGGTATTGAGAAGATAAAGGTAGCCCACTTGGATTTCTTTAAACTTACAAAAGATCTCACACTTGATAAAGACGTTTCATGGTAAAAGCTGGAACTCCTTTGATTAAGGATTTATTTAATGTTCATTCTTATGGAGGACTAAAACATGAGCTGAAATATCCACAGAGGTGTCCTTTCCAAAACAATCTTGTGCATTAATCAAAATATACCAAAACACTGAATAAAGCTGATCTAAAGTACGTTCAGTAGATACCAGCAGGGACTGCGAGCTGAGCTGCTGCTACCCTTAGCTAATTCTTTGTTTGGAAGAGCTGTCTGAAAAGGTTTACTTGAGATTTATCATTTTACAGCAGGCTACATAAAAGCATGTGCAAAGCAGCTCCTCCAAAGTAAAGCCAAAACTTTTAGAGCTCCCTCTAGTGGCTGCCTCCACAATCAGCATGACTCAAAAGGATCAGGTAATTAAAAGTGGAAGTTACTCAGTGGATCAGTTACATTAGAGACATTATCTCTGCAAACACAAATCTCTGCTTGTGAAGACGACCCAAATTTTAGCCCAATCACCCTGCACTGTACGGAGACATATGAGCCCATGAAAGACCAATCGGCGCTCCTATTGGGTTGGATGACTTTCTGGCATGTCAGAAATTTCGCACTTTCTCACACATTAAAAAGCAGAGCCGTAAGTTGATTCCTAAACTTCAGGGCTTTTACTACTGGTTGTGGCTGGACTAAATGATCGTGTCTTAAGTCACTACAGGAATATGATGTGGACAACTGAAATAAACATACACTGATCAGCCAGATGATCAGAATATGCCACCGATACAATGTTGTGCAAAATCAGGACAGCTCTACCATAAGTTACTTTTGTCACTCTGTTTTTTGCAGAATCCAGTTTGCATCCTTCCCCACTGTCATGCCACCTTGTCTCTCCCTCTCCAAATGTCCCCATTATACCCCCTACTTCCCCTACCCCACTAAAGTTGCATACCGTGCTTAACATCGCCTGGTTCACTTGCTCCATCATCGGCTTTTAAGACTAAAATGACCCTCAGGGGGTAAGATCCAGGTCACCCAGCACAAATTATACGTCTGTGGTATGTCCTGTAAGATGTCATGAGAGTATCTGCATTATGCTGCTGATTCTTGTCTGCAGAATGTCTCTGTTCGTGCATGCAGCACATACTCTCGCATGCGAGTGTCTTGAGGGTTAAACTGGATTTGATCTACCTCATGTATACAAAATCTCGTGCCTTTGGTGTATCAGAGGATTGAGACCACCCTGAAAAGTAATTTAAGATGCCGGGCTTCATTTCGAGGTCAGCTCGCCCAAGTTTATCAAACTCATTGCTTCCACTCAGTGAGTCACCTTATTATTATTGCCATTACAAAGGATTAGGCTCCAGTATTGCAAAGTCAGAAATACCAGTCCTCCCACCACCCACAGGAGATCTGTAAGGATTTTTCCACTGATTCGCTTAGCCTTTGGTCATTACTATTCTCCTCAAGTTCAGGAATGGTTTGTGAATTAGGAAATTAGGGATTTATTTTCAGCTTCATACCAGCTGCTTGCGCTGCAAGGACGGGATCTCTCCTCCCCAGGCTCCTCGCTGTCCCTTCCTTTTCTTGCACTCTTTCAGTCAACACCTGTTGAAAACAAAAGTGGAAAAGATTTTAACATTGGTGGCCATAACTTTTGAGCACAGAAATAGTAAATCAAAAGCTAAAATCTGTGCTAAAATTCACCAGGAAAACAGAAATAAAAAGGTTTGTAGCTTTGTCGACATGCAGACAGACACAGACTTGTGCAGGTTACAAATCAGCAGCTTCCTAAGACTACAAACAGAGTTTACAAAGCCAGAAAAACATTCCTGTGGTTTTGACTGACAAGCCGGATGTGAACAATATCCCTCCATGAAATGCCAATCACTCTTTGACCCCCTTGTAGCACAGCCTGGATGAAGCCCGATCCACACAGAGTGGCTCTCCCAGCTCTCAAGAAACTTTTTCCAACACCTCATTCCTCTCTCCAATTCCAGGCTCTCTAATCAATCCAAGGCCCGGAGCCTCCCTGCCATGTGATTGGGCAATACTTTATGTTTTCTTGCCTGTGTGTGACTAACACTTCCAAATCCACTGGTACAAACCTACGCCCTCTAGCTGACGTGGGAAACTTCCATCATGTAAACACATGAGATGTCCAAATGGCATTTTGTTCCAAGCCAGGACTGACTCTGACACTTAAACTTGGATTTTGACAAATACCAAATACCCGTCTGTTTATGGACGGGCGCTTCAAGCAAACATACTATTCAATAGTCACTTGAATGGAGAACCCTGGCTGAGTAAACTTCATTAAACCTTTAAAGTCCTCACCTTCCACTGTCACTAAAGTACATTTTTGTCATCATCCTTGAGATGAGGTCTGCTCTTTGTTCCAAACATTACACATGAAGCTTATTTCAGAGCTCCTGTAGATAGTCACTAAGATAATGGTGCAGCTGCCTTTTCCATTTTGAACAAAATGAATCTAAAATCCTGTTGGGAGCTTGGATCTCGTGAAAAAGACATGTTGACTCAGAATCACATGCAGAGGGGACGGTGAGTTTTCAATAAACCTGAAGTTTCTCAGAACTGGTGACTTTGAGTAACATGAACTGGACATCATTAAAACTGGCGAATGACGAGTAAGTAAATCAGCTGCGCTTATAAATAAATTTCTCAATTCTTGTGTTGCCCTCTCTCATTACGGCGTGTGTTTTTGAATAAACAAAATTTTCCATACCGCAAATTTCTACTACCTATCTTTTCCATAAATAACGTGATAACATTGTTATGATGTTTTTTTATTTCCACAGTAACTAGGATGTGAAAATCTCACACTGATGGCCAAAATTGGAATACAGAAAAATTGCGAACCAAGTTTAGACAAGCCAAGCTAACATGATCAGCAGCTCAGCTCGTAGCTCCTCTTGGCATGTTGTGTCAATCAAAGAATGACATAAAAATCCACATTTTTTTAAATTAAAAACTTTCTTTCTTAAAATTCAAAAGGGCAATTTCAGATGGTTAATACAAATTAAACAAAAGGGCAATTTCAGATGGTTAATACAAATTAAACAGGTGTGACTACAAACATTGATGACAGGTTGCCTAACACTGATCTCCTTGCTGTCACTGCACTATTGCTCTTGACTTTGAGTGATAATATATTTCAGATCCTTCCATCTCCCATCTCTCTGAAGTAGAGAGCCATAATCTTTACCCATTTCAACTCTGATAAGAGTGAAAATCAAGACCCAACAACATTAAACTTAGACATAAGGAGGCAGCAGCTCTGAAAAGTGCCAAAGAAGCCCCAGTTTTTAAAAGAAAACCTCGATGTTTGGTGTTTTTGCCTTTTTTCAGCTCCTACATGTTTGATTAAAAAAGTAATTTCTGACTCGGACCCGGCTGTCCAACAATCACTTTTCTAAATGTATTATTAGATAGGTGTCTTGACTGGTATGTTTGGTGATATTAGGCGAATTCTAGCCCTTTAATGCCTGAAACCACAATTTATGGCCAGAAAATTTTTTTGGAGCTGAAATGTTTATTTCACTTACTACTGAAAACCCAAAAATCAAAATGTCCTTAAAATTTAACATTTATATTTATTTATCTCATTTGATTCATTAGATGTTTTTGGAAACTGACAAACCACAAGAGGACATTTTTATCATTTATTGGACTGTATAAAGATCTTTTTTAGTAATTTGTTGATCATATTGATTTGATAGAAGTATCATAAAAGTATGTATCAAATATGATACAAAAGGCGTTAAAGGGCAAGGTAACTTTTTGCTTACACTGCACTTTTGTTGTTTGCTAACGTTACATGAATGTGCATATAAACTCTACTCTTCTCAGCTGATCTTAAACAGAGGTTGCAAGTATCAAATATGTTTTTCAGAGCCATGTAGGTCACAGTTCTGGAGAGGAAATAAAGTCAGTTTTTCCCAGGACTAATATGTTATGGTATAAGACTAGTCTACAACCTGATACTGCACTGGAGGTGGACTTGGAGGCATTTACAGTACAGCTGTTTGGGGTTAACCTCACACAGATTTCCTTCAAAGAGTTAAAGCCAGAGTGACTTCATGAGCTCACAGCGTGTTCCTTTTCTGGACAACACAGACTCTAACAGTGCCCTGTAACCAACAGATAAGCTGCATGACTGGGTCTGCTGAGGATCATACTTTGGCTGTCCAGCTGCTGCTGCGAAACTGCGCTCCACTTTTTGTCAGGAGGTTTCGCAGCCTTAAAAAACACGATGGGTGACCTTTGCATTATTTCATAACGAGAATTTTCTGTTACTCAGTCCATTGTTTCGTACTTTTGTCTTGCCATTGCTGCAGAGGGTGGAGGGGTTGGGGGAGAAACAGACCTTTTAGACTCGCTAAATCACAAAGAGCCATTCATTCAGGCTCTGGTTCCACAGCTGGTTCTAATATAAAGCTAGGAGGGGCATCTGAGAGAGAGAGAGAGACTGAGAGAAACAGTGTGTGGTGAGGAAATTTGCCTCAAAACAAACAAACAGTTGATGAAGTGCTGTTATTGACCCACACACTGACAGAAAGTGGAAATACACAGAGCGGCAACAAGCAGCTGATATATATACTTCTGGAAATGCTCCAGAACCTGCAATCTGTGTTAAAAATTCTGTAAGCTATCCCAACACTGATCTTCACCCATTTTTAAACCGTTCAAATGCCAAAAATTTCTCTGAATCTCTAAAAAGAAATCAAGTCTTCAGGGAGCATTAGGGTTTCACCACGTGTTGTTGCAGTTGGCAAACACTTCCAAAGACGAATACCAAACTTTACAGGAGACAACTCAAACTCCCATCGACTCCCACACAGCCAGATGAAAACACACTCGTATATCTCCCGGCACTGTGCAAGGTCTGAAGACTCACACAGTTCAACAAATACAGCTGAGGCTTTGAAACTGATTTATTTAGGTAGGAGAGCCAAGTGATTTAGCTGTTCCTGATTTGTCTGCATTCCTGATAAGTCAGACGGTTTGATGATAAATTTCTGATTTATCATCCTCCTAATATATCAGTAGCAGCGCTTTGACTACGGGGCTGTGATGTTTAAAATGTTGCTACCAATTGTCCAACAGTCATTTGGAAACAAATGCACCAGATTTGGTGAAAAACATCTTTTTTGTTATCAAGGATTAGATGCAGAAAAATTCACACTGGTGTGGATCACTTGTTCGACATCAGTCAACACAGTGGATAGCAAATGGTTACTTTGGATTTTAGTTGGGAGGTGATTTTGAGAGCCTTGAAAATGAAAATAAATGTCAGTCACTGTCAAATGATCTAAGTCATCTCACAAACACACATATGCAGAGAAACAGTATTCTCACCCTACTCGGGTGGCCTGACTGGTTCCTATGCCAACTGGTTAACGGCTGAAATTTCTTATGGCTGTGACTCACTCCTACCTTATTTCTGTTTCTCTGAATATGACAGTCAGCTGTCTTAGCCTCGAAATGATGATGAATGAATATCTAAATTACATCAGTGAATCTGTGGACAAGAGTATTTATTTTGCATAGGTGTTGTGTCATGGTAAAGACCACTCATCCTCCCAGCATGCTTTGACAGCCAACACAAGTTTGTCATTGCTTGCTTCTTTGTGCTTCATCATCTGGGTAATAAACCATCCCACTGAGTAATAGACAGCTATCAGACATCTAGTTTTTTTTTAGACCTAATTTCAACCGTCTAGATTCTGTGTATTTTAGACGTTGCACTTTAACCCATTATTCGCTAACTATTTATTTCAAAAAGCAACAGTTGCATAACTGATCTCCAAGTACTTTGACCAAAATAATTATGATAGCAGTTGAGCAATATGCAGTTAGACCTCTGTTCGCTGACAAGTCTAAACTTGGTCTAATCCATTTTTAGACCTCCGGTAGCCTGATTTTAGACCAGTCATCTAGGCTACATTTAGACGTCTATTAGACCTCTTTTAGACCAAAAATGGGATCATACAACAGTAAACCTTTGTCTGGCAAGCAGCAATTTTTGAGAAGGCGCCAAATTTCCAGATATCCCTCTGTTGTTCAAAGGAAAACTTGACTGGATCAGATCCAGACACAAACTTCAAAAGATTCACAAATTTGGACAACTGTTCTCGTAATGGGACGATAAAATTCATCCATCCAAACTGAAAGGTCGACTCAGTTGATTTAATTCTGCATTGCATGCTGGATATTGATGGTATTCAAAGAAATATTTTATGGACGAAGTCGACTTCCATCACAACCCTCTGCTGCATGGCATCCACCACTCTCTTCATTTTCGGCCAGTCTTCAGATCACCCTTCCACAATGACAGAAAAATCTTGCTAAAGACCAGCTTTTTAATTCCTATCTAACTCATCCACTTTATCAAGATAACGATGCGAGTATTGATTCTGTATTTCTATGTAAGAGTTATAACATTTTGTTCCTGTGATCCAGCCTGAATCCACCTCTTCAATCAGGACAATCCTACCATTTTGGATCAAAGCTATCCCAATCCCATTCAAGTCTTGAACGACACAAATTGGAGGTTTTATCCAGGAAAGATCAAGACTGGATTACCAGTCCAATTTCTTAATCCCCTTTCTCTCTGAGATGACCCACCGTCCAGATTTGACCCTATTCCTTCGCTTTTGCCTGTTCCAATTATTTGAAACCAACTAAAAGTCTGGCTGGTCAGCGCTCATTTCTGTGGTTAAACAGGGAGATGTGTTGCACTGGTCTGACAAAGAAAGGGTTACAGGAAAAGGAGCTCCATCTGTCTATTCCCCAAGGATCAAGAAACAACCAAGTCACTTCCTCCCAGCCCAGGAAAAAGAGTAACAAGAAGAAGGAGAGGGTAAAATAAGAGAAAACAAAAGTGAGAAAGGGGTGAAAAAGTAGAGCAGATTCGTACAGTATGTGAGGGAGAGAAAGAGAGTGGGAATGCAAGGGGAGAAAGACGAAACTGCAAGAGGAGGAGGGGGGAGAAAAGGGGAAGAAATGCTGCTGAGCGTTTTAATGGAAACTTCTCAAATGAGGAGACCATGACTGTGCTCAGATTCAGACTCCAGCTGTATGAATCAGACACCAGAGTGAGATCTGGACGTAGAGAGATCAGCTTAAAAATCACAAACAGGCTGCAGGAGCTCTCAGGACAACAGTATAAGTTTCAGAGGACCTCTTCTCATAATCTCTGACGACCCCGCCTAGAAGATTACCATCATTTGTGCATTCCTCGACTAAAATTAGACCCACAATAGAGAATCTGTACGGGGAGCTGCACCAAATTAAGCAGATTGTTGTTGGGAAATAAGAAGAGGAGTTTTAAATGTTACTCAAAGATGAGGAGAAACAGTAGTTGACCGATCTTCTGGGACTCCTTTGTCCTCCTCCTCCTCCTCACTCTGCAGCACAGATGGCTTCATTCAGCTAACTGCTCCTTAATGAATAATAAATCAGGAAATTTAACATCAAATCTCTCTCCTGAACAAGCTCTAAGAATATTTAATGGAGAGGCAACAACAACAAACTTGTAACTGAGTATAATGTGGCTGTAAAGTGTACGTCAGCGCCTGACAGTCGGGGCCTTCATCATGCATGACGGGGCCACATGATCTCACATCAGCGTGGTCATACAGTGAGCTCTTGTGCTGCCGGACATGTGGTTTATGACTAATTTGGGCTTTAAAAATGCGGAAAGTGAAATCATAAGCCCATGAGACTTTCTCCTCAGGACTCTCTGCCCTCTCTGGATGTTTTTTACATTAAGAAGTGGAGGTATAGGGGAGCAGACAGTCTGGTGTAAAGCCGAGGGGAGGGGCTGACTGGAGCGGCTCCCATTACTCCTGGAACAAGAGCAGAGTAAACACCCGCCAGTCTCCTGCTCATTGGTCATTGTGCTGACCTCCAACAGGAAACTGAGCAAGGGTGGGGCCAAGCGGCAAGGAGCGGCACCGGAAAAAAAGACATTAAAAAGGAGGAGGGGAGAGGGGGTATTTGGGGAGAAAAATTCCTGTGCAGTTTGTGGAGGTGGGGATTAAGGATGATGCCGAGCAGAGGCTGTTTTTGGGGAGAGTATGGGGTCTGGAGGGAGGAAGACAAAGTCCAGACAGCAGGAAGATGAATGGTGTGGACCTGGTCAGAGCAGTGTGGGGCAAAGATCAAGTCAGGATGTTGTAGTCCTGATTAGGGCCACGCTATTTATCACAGTTTACTGTCTGATAGCATTTTTCCTTTCAAAGGAAGTTTCAAAAAACATGCAAGACCCCACACATGACAGCAAAACGGATGGATTAAGAGTTCAAGCAGGACCACTTTTAGTCATAGAGTCAATTATTTGTAGGGGTGTCCCAATACAACTTTTTTTTACCTCTGATACGATACAGATATTGTAGCCTTCAGTATCGTCCGATACCGATATTGGTACAAACTTCTGCATGACAAGTTTTGCACTCAGCTGAAATGTCTTTTTCGGACTTTAACGAAAATTACTGCCACACGGCCGACATCACTCCTACTCCTTGTTACTTTGTTTGTACCTGAGTACACACTGTTGTTGTCACTACGAGGGCTCTACATGCTGGATCCAGGTGCTGCTAGCTAGACGTGCCGGAGTGGAGTCTGGAATGGACTGCTTGTATCGGAGTGCTGATATAGATGCATGCCGATATAATCCGATATTTGTTTTTTGGCTGATATTGGACCGATATCCGATATATCAATATCATATCGGGACAGACCTAATTATTTGCATGCTATAGTTTATATTATACGGTCTGACTCTGTTCTAAGAGTTTCCTGCCCTGCCATGTGCGTACATGGACCGCCAAAGTTAAGGCAGGGAGAGCAGCAGCAAAGACCCCAACATTTGCACTTCTCAGGAGTCCCATTTGGTTACTTTCAGTTTTTTTTTTTTTATCATCCTGTATGTACAAAACTACTACACCTCACATAGGTGAGGCATGTGACTGGTCACAATATACCAATTGGTGGATGTCTCTTTGATATGTTTGTGGTGATTTGTGGATCATTTCTATGTAAATTGATAGAGCAAGATCTTCTTGTCAGATCAATCTACCAAGCTCTTTAGCCCAGTCATTTCTGTGCAAAGTTTCATGTAATGAGTGTAACATCCCTATAGTAAGACAATCAGCAGATAAGGACTTAAATATTTGTTCATTCTTTCTACATTTTATTGTGGCTGCAGTGTGAAACGATGCAAATACACATATTCCGCTCATGTTTCTCATGTCTTGCAGGCCTTGTGGCGAGCAGACTGCAGAGGAAGTAATCTTCCTGCAGCGATGATGAAGTTAAGTGTTTCCCTTTCAGGGATCTTATCAATTACTTCCTGATTCAATGAGAGCTGCTGGTCAAAAGACAACAGACTCGAAAACAAACCTCCATAACAGGCTGTTCCTACATGTGTCGGCTTTATTGTACAGAAAACTCTATCGTGCTCCTCTGAATGATTAGAGAATTAAAGGAGATTAAGTCAGATTATTCAAGCAGATAATGAATTACTGTCCCAAGAAGCTCTAAAGCCAAATTAGGCCACTGAAAACATCACTGCAACAGATGTTCCAATTAATGTAGATAAGTAGGAGTATTAACCTTAATATATAGTTAAGTATTAACTATTAACCTCCAATGTTTTCACCAAAACAGGGTGAAATATTTGAAAGTATGTATGTTTAGTCCTCCTTTTAAACCAAGGAATTTGGGTGTGAACCACATATAAAATAGCAGTTTGATAGAGGATGAAATGTTTTAGTAAAGGTAGTTTTTTAAGGTGAGAAATATAAAAATTAAACTGAATACATATGAGGAATAATACCTTAAAAGTGATTGTTAAAACCACACAGATCCCTTTTAAAAGGCGATGAAATTAACCATAAAGTCTGGTTTTAGCAGAGCATATAATTCCTCTAGAAGTGAAGCAGTCCAGATTAGTTAATCAGCAGTATTTCCTAGATGGTGACAGACAGTCTCGTGCAGCTTCAGGGTGTAATTTCATTAGCCTCGCTAAACCTTTTAAATGCCCGGCGTGTGGCCTAGTGTGCAAATGGGGTTTATAACTCTGCATTCCACTACAGCACCCCTGGGTCCAAATGTTGTAATGAGACAATCACATTCCTGCTCTCCAAAAAAAAAGAGAGGCAAACCTGAGATCCCAAAAACTGCAGACTAGTGGGGGTCTCTGGTGGGATTCCAGGAGTCCCCACAGAAACCTTGAAGGGTCGAGTTTCAGTGTTATTACGCTCACTCTATCTGGAGCTCAAAAGACAATATTCAGTTACAGGTATATAATGTACACACAGCTAGAACTAATACAAGAGCACTGCGATCAATCTGTTTGTTCAGTTACTGTAGCAAACAGGTATTGATCAGAATGGATTTGGAGAGCCTGGGGATGGATCTGAGAGTATGAAATACACTGTTTGAAGAGTCAACAGATTATTTTTGGATTAGGATTAACGCCACCCAGAAAAAAAGGCTTCTACCTCAATACTATACTATCTATAAGATAAACTACGGTATACACGTCCAAATGTTTCAAAGCAACTTATTTCTGAGTCATTAAAATGGAAATCCTGACAAACCATCTGGTCTTACAGTTGGAAAACATTCAGAAAACAGACAAAATTATTGATTTTTTAAGACGTCTAAACTCAGGATTTTAGATCTCTGCTGGTCAACTATTTCAGACTAGTTTTCCAAGTTTGATTAACAACAGCAGAGCTAGCACCACCAGCCTTTGTTTTGTTATTATAGATTGATACCATGTCGACTGAACCAGTCACACAATATGTTTACATGTCCACGTCATGCTTTGGCCCAGAACTTGAACAGCATCAAGTCCAAATCCATGAGCAGGAGAGCAAACGCGCTTTGTTTTCTGGCAGCTCCTTCTCTTGGTGTGAATATGAGCTTCAGATCATGACGATTTAACCATAAGTTTGTGAATCAGCTGATCACAGACCATGTCACTTGTGTTGCAGATAAGGAGTGAGGGCGAGAGGACGATGACTGCAGTGACAGTTACGGACCGCTACTCCAGTCAATGACGACGTTTTGATGTCATAGCTTGAGAATAATGAGGATGATGAGGAAGATAAAGAAAAGGACTGTCTCAACAAGCAGCAAATCTCAAATTAGCCCCTTATGACAAAAGTACTTCTGTGGTGTGCTTCTCAGACTAATGTTAACTAAAACTGGCAGGCAGCTGCTACCTAGTAAGAACAGTGTGTTGCTGTTTGTTGTTGTTATTTTGATTTGGGGATTATTTTTGTTTGTTGTTTACTTTTTAATGTTTTGTTTCATGCAGTGGTAAAGAGCCATTATTACCTATTTGATAATCTCCATTCCAGTTATATATCCAGGATGATTTTGTTGCATTTCTCTCTTAATGTATTATTCAAAAATCTGTTGAAATCCGAACAAACAAGCCACCCCTTTGCTCCCGTTTCACAATTCCCCACCACTGCTGCTAGACGACCTCACAGTGAAGTAAACACTCTCTCCTCCAGTCTGTCCATAGAGTAACGTGAAGGACAGCACTGAGCTCATCTGAGCGCCATGCAGCTGCTACAATCCCTGTTATTCACTGGTAGGTGATTTAATCCATCCAGCAGCCCATTACACAACAGCCGGACAGTGGTGTGTATTGTATGTTGCAGTGTAACAGGCTGGTGACTACACCCCCACATCCTGCCAACTTCTGCATGTCCCTCATCACAACAACATCTGATGTGTTTACAGATGAATCTCCAGCACTTATCAGAGACGGAAAGTTCTTCACTCGACAAACAAACCTTCATTTAAACCTTAAAATATACATATATTTGAGAGGAAACATTTATATCTTCATTTTGGGTCATAAAACCTGCTTTGTTTGTTTATTAAGAGACATCTTAAGGGTCTTTAGATACAATACAGTTTCCCTGTGGCTCTTGCATGATCTAACAAAGCTTTAATATAGTTAGTTAGATTTGAAGGTAGGTTCAATCCTCTGAAGAGCCAACAAACAATTTCTCAAGTTGTGTGTTGGAAGTCAAAAACTCACAGAAAAACATTTAGGCTATGTTAGCATTTTGACTTCTTTGTTTATTTATGGCAATTAAAAAAACAAAGATTTTCCCCTGAGAGCTATCCAAAAGACAAGAGGAAGCAGTTAAATTAAAAGTGGGTTTTGACGCAACAAGAAAACTAAAGACTCCTTTTATGTAAGAATTTATCCTGAACTATACAGTGAGAAAAATGGGATATGAAACCTTACAGTTTATGATTCAGTAACATCAAATATCCATTAAGTCCCTAAAGATTCACTATAACAAACTTTTTCATCTAAAAACATTATTTAATATTTTACATAAGATAGTTACCTGTCCATATACAGTAGTTATACCATGTGCAAATGTGATTATGATACAATAAGATTCCAATTTAAATTTGATGTGAGCATTTGAATAAGATAAGTTAAGATAATATCCTGTTCATATTAGACCATATTTATTGTGTACAGAAGAGATTACAGTATGGTTCATTTTTTATTGTCTCCTTGGTAAAATTTGTCTAGTACTTATTGGATAATATTTTCAACACAAGTTAGAGTATCTATAACTCTCTGCAAAAGAGAAAATAATGTGTGCACAAGATATTAAAATGATCCTATCATAATGAACTTGTAATGTGCAATGTATAATACTGTGTTCACAAAAGAGTTATCCTGTGCACACAAGGTATCATCATGTGCACAAGACAATAATAACTAGGGATGCACCAATCCACTTTTTTCACCTCCGATACCGATAAAGATATCTACAGTTTAGTATCGGCAGATACCAATCCAATTCCGATACAGAAAAGCCACGCTGAATTACCTTTTGTTGTATCCTTAAGTTTTACCACTGTCCCCCTGGAACATTTACTGCTGAGGTATTGGGATAAAGTTCAAGATAGCAGACCCCTTTGCTCGCTCCATTTTGAAAACAATGTGGGTGTTTACTTGTGGATGCCACTCACGGCGCATAGCATAGAGTTAGACAGAATAGATCTGCCCCTATTCATCAGACCCATTTTCACGATACCCGATCTAGAATCAAATATCGGATCGTGCATCCCTAATAATAACTTGGTTATCAGTTATCTTGTGCACAAAAGATAATAATAAAATAGGTTGTCGAAAAAATACTTATCCTATGCGCACATTTTATGATAATGGTTTTGCATACACCGTAATATATTGAGCACATAAGATCATTATTCTGTTCACACTTCAAAATCAACTGTTTAGGACTTTGACAGCTCCAAAGCAGAGCCTTGGATTGTAAAAGAGCATAAACACAGCAGTTTATTATAGTCTGAGGTTGTTCCATTCCTCTACTTATAAGGTGGCACAACATCTTCACTTCACAAGTAATCTTCCATATGAATGCTCAATAACCAAATACAGACAAATGACTGTTTTATGCAAAGAACTTCAACTATTCATTTACAGAGTGGTGTCAAAGGATCTTAAGTTTAGACAAAGTTTCCCCACAGCATCATCTGACAAATTACTCCTGTGGCAAGCAGACTAAGTTGACTCCTTTTGCCTGGAAACCTTTCAAAGTGCAAAATTGGTTTTAACACTTTCAATGTGTAAAAGCGAAGAGAAAAATACACGTTTATGCAACTTGTGTGCTCAGTTAGATTCCATTAAGAGTCCCCCTTTGGCTTTGCATGCTCTTAAAAAGTACAAAAATAGTTACACAGACTTTTAGGTGTGTTTATCCTCCTCCTGTCCAGCCCTCATCCATCTTCAGACGACACTAACTGACCGACTACAGCCGGACAGACCAGCAAATTTGCGGGCTGGGAGCGGCAAACGAAAAAGCTGATGAACATCTGGAAGTAATGAAAAACTTGCAGCAGAATCCTGCACGGACCCACCCTCTCCCCCGAGCCTTCAGTGCGAGAGCTTTTTCATTTTCTTAATGAAATGGGGAATGCTCGGATTGTCGCGACAGATAATGTGTGTGGAGGAGGAAAGGCACAAACAGAAACAAAACACTCAAATGTGTTGCTCGTTTAGGAATTACAGTGCAGTGGGAAGGGGAGGCGATGTTGTAATGGACTGTGTGAGCTCACTGTAAGACCAGAACTCCTGCTTTTATCAATTAGGACTAAAGTTGAGGCCGCGTGGCACGATCTCCTCTCTATATGCGGTCTATGACAATAAAACTGTATGTGCAAGATGATTGTAATACTGGGATACTGTGCAGATTACGCACAGATTTTTACGCAGAAAACCCTCTTATTGGTGATAATTCAATGTCAGTGATAAGTCAGAGTGTCTGCTAAGTAGGATTTCAGTATTTAGGTGCAAAATATTATTGTTATTATAATGGAATATTGTGTTTTTTCCGTCACCGTGCAGCGTGTTAGCCTCCAGTGATGATGCTCTGAACAAAAAAGGGACGCACCGGAGGAGCGACCACGAGACAGAGACAAACACTCCTCCAAAGGTAAATAATGCTAAAGGTGAGATTAAAAACCATTATAGCACATAACAAGATATGATAAGGTGTCTATAAATGAAGCTGGGTCGGGTTTTAGAGGATAAAGGAGCCGCTACTTAAATAGAGGACCGGAGGAATGGGCAGGACCGACGCTGTACAAAAGAAGTCACTCTCTCTGGAAAGCGGTTTGTCCAAAGCGCGTTAAAAAACAACGAGACACAAAAAGAGCCAAAGCTTTCAAACACATGAACTTATTTGCTGTTCTTACCTGCCCTCTGGAAATCCTTACAGCCGCCTCGGCCCGGGAGGAGCGCTCACTGACACAGACAAAAACACCGCAGCCGAGATGCTCGGGCCCCCTCCTGCCTCTCTTAAAGGGCCAGCGGCCACGAGGAGGAAGGTAGCAACCTCCGGGACTGAGGAACTGCAGTACCCGAGGAGGCCACTGGAGGCTGGTCCTAAAAACGAGTCAATGCCCATTAACCAGATAAATAAGACCAGATGAGATGCCAGATTTGTACAATGTAGTATTAGGGCCGATATCGCTGTGTTTTGTTATATCCGTGTAGTCAACATGTTAAATATTTTGAGCGGCCCGCTCTTTCTGACTGTAAACAAAGCCGTTCTCTGCCTCCCCCAACCTGATTGGTTGTGAGGCAGACACTGCTCCTCTGTATCGTTCATGAACCCAAACAGAGTTAGTGTGCTACGATATTGGACAGTAGAAACCAACCAGAAAGTTACAGAAAACACAAGCAATAAAACACTGGAGACTCTGGCGGATTAAAGGGCGCTTAAAACTGAGGTAGACTGGACAAGACCTAAAAAAATGTGTCAACATCAAAGATTAAACGATGTGGAACGCTTCAGGATCTTACAGACCCCGTAACCTTTCTGCTGAACAGGTAAACCGCTTTAACAAAGTAAGTTAAGTGTCTGTAACGTAGTGTTTCTGTAGTGCTATCTGGGGTCATTACTAAAGTTGGTATACCTAAAGAAGCAAGCGGTTGATAAACCGTTTACCTCGGGTCCTGGACTATGTCACTTTATCCTAGTTGTAGAAGTCCTGCAAACATTGTTTGCTGGTAGTGTGTTGTGTACAGTAGCACCAATTCTTTTTACTTTCACATTTGTAATTATCTGAATTTAATTGAAATGATACAAGCGAGGACGAGCGTCTGTTTGTGGGCGGGGCTTGCTGGAGCAGAGAGAGAGGGGAGAGGAGGAGCTGAGGGGAAAACTGGTTGGGAGGGGTAGTGTGTACGTTCAAGATTTCTCCCCAAAACTGGCACTTCCTCAGATCCTGCCTACCCCACCTTTAAGGCTTGAAGTTCTGCATGGGTTGGGAAGCATGACTACTGAAAGTGCTGTGTGGGTACCTGTAGCTGTCTGATAGGCAATGATATGGCTATTTTGGTCACTTTAATTAACTTTTTAACCTTTATTCTGGTGCCTTTTAAGGCATTTATAAAAGCGGATATCAGCCATGATAAAAATAAAGAAATAAATAAAAACAGTTGGACCAGGACATGAGATCTTCAGATTGATTGTTCTTAAAGTCATTTGTTTTATTGGACTAACATGCCAATTAACTTATTTAGAGCATAAATTTGGGTATCATATCGCTGGAAAACTCACACCCTTCACCTCTGATTGACTGAGCCTCTTCAAATCTTTTGAAGTACCTGGTCATGAACGTGGGCTCTTCATCCTGGTAAATCAGACAAACATTGCAGGCTATAAAGAGGATCATTCCACCGCCACAGGAAATTAGATGAATGAGGAAGAGAGGCAGGAAGACATCTGGACCAAATACATCTCTGCTTTGTCTTCATGACCAAGGAAGAAAAACTTTGGCATAGAGGCATCTTTAAATGTAGAAAACAGTGTAAATTACAACAATCAGTGCTTGCGTAGTTGTACTAATCTGTGCAGTTACTCTCACTCTTTGTTTAAAGTGGAAAACTGCAGATAATTTCATTCTTAGCAAACTCAACAAACTCTGGGTCAGACCCTCATCTGAAATATTGACATTAAAAGAAACTGTGATGCCCCAGTCGACCCTTTGCTGAGTACAAATCTAATTCGCCACAATTACACTAATGTCATTTTCTTCTCATGTCTCAACTCTACAGGGGAGTCCAAATGCTGTTGTAATGTTGCAAAGTTGTTGTCTATTTAGTAGGTTGTATAATCCTTGGATATAAGACAAATAAAGATAATTACAGTGCTTTTTGATTGACCTGCAAATAAAAAGGCCATATCTTGTTATTACTAAAAAAAAACGAGTTCCCAGCCTTGTATTTTGACTAAAGCCCAGGTATTTGGTATAGTCACAGTGAATATGTGCTTACATTTCATGCAGTAGTTGGAAAGAACTACATAACATCCTCTACAGCCCAGCCCAGAGTGTTGAACAAATGCATTCGTAGTGCTTTCAGACGAGCGTTCACACAGTCAGGGAAGGACCTGCCTTAAACTTAACATGCATAAAAAATCAGTTATCAGACTTGAACACAGGGTGACAGTAAACATCTTAGTTTGAACATGTTGGCCCGGCTGACCGCAGCGCATCACGATCTATCAACAGGTTATTTATGATTGAAAATGTATTTATCCAGCACCTTTAAAGCTCCTGTAAGCTTTAAAAGTCACTTTTATAGCTCTGTGCTGTTTGATCTGACATCAGCATAAGATATGTGGCCTGACCATGAAGAGCTTTTTAGGTCAGAGGAAGGATTTTAAATTCTGTTCTAGTTTTAATGGGGAACCAGTGCAAAGAAACTAACATGGGAGAATATGACCTCTTTTTCTTGTTGTGCTGGACCAGCTAGAGCATCTTTGGAGACTTATTAGAGAAGCTTGAACATGGGGAATTGAAATAATCCTGCCTAGAAGTTACAAATGCATGGACTAGTTTCTCTGTGTCATTTTAAGTCGAGATGATTTATTATTTGAGGCGTAATAAGGGAGTCCCTGGCATTTATTCCTAGAAATACAGCCTTGGCTTAGACAGGATGACCCCAACCTCCAGCGTATAATGGATTCTAATAAGGAGAGATGGGCAGATAAATGGGGAAGAGGAATGTCAGTAATTTAGTCTGTTGATAACAAATGAAAACTCCCTCTGACTACTTAATTACTCCGCCTGGCAGTGGATAGTGGCATAGTTTGGAGAAAGATCTCTACAAAGTGAACACAGCTGAAACACAAGATGGAGAAATTTAAGAGAAATGTGAGAAGCAAAAAGAAAACAAATCTGCTCAGGGACAAAACTCTTAAACCACATTGGTACAAAATGTGTTCATCAGCTCTTGTCCTGTAAAAAGTTCAGATAAAACCAGATCAAGCTCAGACAGATTACTGTAAGAGGACTTTTCTTAAAGCGGGGTTTAAATGCTGACATGTCTGTGCCTTTTCCTCCATATTTACAGGACAGATAACCTTCCAATACAAACATCTGACATTTTCCCCCACAGAGGTGTGAAAGGGGTGCTAACGGGGGAGATGGAGAAAAGGTGACAAGTGTGTGTTTGCCTGTGTTTGTTGGGGGGATTATGGCATGGCTGCGTGGCATAGGAGGGGGTGGAGGAAGGTTAACATAAAGAGGATGAGGATGGTGTGTATGTGTATGTGCCTGTGACAGTTGGTGTTTAATGCAGTGGGGGATGGGAGGGCCGAATAGGATGACATGTGGCTAATTTCTGAAGCTTTTGCGTTTGTCTTATATATGGAGGCCTGTTGCTGCCATCTGAAAAAATAGGATGTCAGAAAATTGTTGTTTGGCCTATATAACTGGAAAGTTTAAATCATGGTCTCTAAAACAAATGTCAAAGCCTGATTCCTCAAATCAAAGGAGAGTTTTCCAGTGTATCTGGATCATGTTTATATATCGTTTCCTCACTGTATGATGGCAGTTTTAATCTGTACGGCTGCAGCAACAAACTGTTGAGCCTATGCAGTGATTTTAACCCCAGAGTCAGGCCTGTTTTTATGCAGCATGCTATGAGCATGAAGATCACGGCTAAACTGTCTTGGTTTTGGGCCATGTCCTTTTTGTACAGAGATTTCTTAGGATTCTCTGCAGCTTTGATTACATTATGTCCTAAAAATGATAAAATATACAAATTCTTTGCCTTTATTTTCACCGAGGGACAAGATTCATAAATTGTTGAACAGTTTGCTCACGCAGTCTCTCAAAAGTGTTAAATCTCCTCAGATTTTGTCCCTGAGAGACTCAGACTTGTTTGAATCTCCTCTTTACACCCAGTCGTGTTAGTAGCCTGTTGCAAATTAACCTTCTTAGTTGAAAGATGTTCTTCTGGACATTATTTTTTGCATTACACCACTTTTTCAGTGTTTTATTGTCCTTGTAATAACTTTTTTTAAAATATGTAGCTGGCTTCAACTTTTGACTGTCGAGAAAATAATAAAAAATTGTCTAAAAATTCTCTCTCTCATTATTCTGGCATTTAGCAAATAAAAATAATTTTGGTAATCCTAATTGACCAAAAACAGGAAAAGTTTAATCTGATTTAATGTTAGATGGTGAGAAAAAAAAAGGTTATGCGCCTTTTTATATAGTGTATGTAAACTTCTGGTTTCAACTGTATTTAAGATACTATATTCTTTAATAAAAACCAAAAAAAATCATAAAACTAAAAAAAAAAAAAAAAAAGAAAGAAATATTTGATACTTTATTTTTGCACTGTTTTTGGTGAAGCATAATGTTTAAAGGAGTTTGAAACCACCAGATTCTGTTTTCACCATAATTTCATAACATCCCAACTTTCCTGTTTCTACTTGAGCATAATAAAAAAGTATTGATTAATTATAGGCGCTTATCATTATTGAAGATATCATGGTAGCTCTAAATGCTGTTGAGTTGGCTTAATGACTCTTAAAAAGTGAAATTAAGAGCTTTTAAACCAGCAGAATGAATAAAAACCTTATCATTTGATTACAGTAAAGGTGAAGTTTTAATCTTTTGAAACAAACTGCTTCTTCTGAAATCGTGTCCTCAGGTTCAAAGCTTCAGTCTGTAGCAGGTGCCTCAAACCGAAGCTGTGTATTTGATTATAAACAGGTCTGCAGACGCTCACGTGCAAACACAGCAGATGCCAAAAGCAGCCAAAAGCACACACATGTGGTGACAGCGCTCCAATATTACAAAATCTGCTCCAAACTTTCTTTTTACATTAAATTTGTAACTTTCAGATTTTTCTGTGCTTGACTGGTGACAAATCTGAGATGTCTGTAAGTCATTGATGGGGTGTGCTTTCATGTCAGTCCTCTGTATTGTTAGGAAGCAGCATGAGCTCATATTGCGTGTTTCTGTGCGTAGGCGTGTGTGTGTGCTTCATCTCTCAAGTTACTGTTGTGTTTGCGTTGTCTGAGCCGGCAGGGGTCTGTGTAGCTGGGGGATCTTGTGGTTTCTGAGAGGACCCAGAACTCCTTTTAGTTTATTATCCGGCTCTCTGTGGTGCTCCGTCTGATCTGCTCCCATCGGGGTTTTATTCTTCCTCTGGGCGTCCTCACACCTGCATGGAAACAGAGCAGAGCAGACCCTCAGAGTTTGGCTTTGTTTTTGTTAGTTACACAACGGTCTGCATGTGTCTGGGTTGTGGAGTGTGTCATCACCTCTAAGTGAAGTCTTTACAGCAGGGTTTGTTGTGATGGCGGAGCAGCTTTGGGTCATCAGGAATGTGGGGGAGAAAGACCTGCAGCACCTCGGGGAGGCCCTGAAAGGGGGAGAAACTGTTACATATCTGCTCAGGAATGTCTGTCACCGCTTCAAACTCTGACCCAGACTTCTGACCTCCTTTAGACGGGATTATTAATCCAGGGGGATTTAGTTTTTAGACTTTGTAAATCTCTATGGTTAGTCATCTTCAGATGCAAGTGTCACACAGGCAGCAAGTTCACGGCCTTGCAGCACCATCTGCTGCACGATGGAGTTACTGCAGAGACAACTCCTCAATAATCTGTGTTTTTTTTTAAGTAAAATCACCTCGACTGAGATTATAATGTCCTAAATTTATCAAATAATTATAAAGTTATAAAGAAGTTAAATGTGACAATATGATGTTGCAAATCCTAAAGCTGGACACAAACTGTCATTAAGTTTGGTTTTGATACTGCAGAAGAAGAAAAATACGACAGAAAAAAATCATGTTTAAAGTCAGATATTTTGTTTTTCCTCTGAGATCAAAGTCAGATTTAAGAGTTTTCCTCCTCAAAATTCTGACTTTAGAGTAAAAATTCACAAAGTAATGTGACTGAAGTTGAAATCCTGACTTTATTTTTTTCAGAATTCTGACTTTGGAGTCAGAACTAGTCAGAAAAAGTCCGAATTTGATGGTTAAAGTCCGCATTCTGACCTTTAGTGACCCTGATCTACTCCTAAAACATGGGAACTAAAAAAAACATCTTTCATCACAGACTCTGTGGCTAAAAAGGTTCACAGATTTACATTCACAGTCTTCATCAGTCCAATTTTTCACTCATCTTTGGCTCAATTGTAACAAAAATAATAAGGAGAAATGTAAAGAAAAGAAGGAGAAAGAAATAGAGAGTATGTTTGTTGAGTTTTTTGTATGTTCAGACAAATTGTCATCAAAGATTTACTTCACTGCTCCTCTGGCTTTTTGTAGCTCTTTTAAAATTTTAACCCTGCACTGTAACAAACACAAAAACATATGAGAAATGTGGCTGTCATCCTGTTTTGTAATAGTGTTGAATGTTCACAGGTTACGTCTGTTGTCATGACAATCTTACATGCCTGACATCAGCTGTTAAAGATCTGTTAAAGTTAACAACCAGCATCATGTGACCTCTTAACCAGACAAGTTTCGTTCTGGACTGTAAGGACAGTGAATGAAAACCCTGTTTAAAAATGTCATATGATGGAACTTATTGTTAGGATGATATAAATCTGCGTCAGAACACTAAAAGTTATGGAAGGTATGCTCATTACAGAGCTGTGACATCCCCTCTGTGAGATCCTATCAGCTAAAACAGCTCTCTTAACTCTGAATCAAACCCAAATGATCTGATTATCAGAGGTTAAACAGGTTCAACAACATCACACAGCATCAGGCTGCGTTCAGGAACCACCCACACTTTTCTGAGTTTCCTCTAACAGTGATTAAACTGAACTGCTCATCCAACATGAAGCTGCTGCTGATTGTGTGTCTCACCTGCGCTCTGCTGAACACAGGTAAATGACTTTAAATGATATCTACCTGAGAGTCTACAACTAAAATATACTGTATTTTTTTTTTTGTATTGAAGCTTTTTTTTATTTTAAACTGGAGTAAAATTACTGGATGGTGGAGAGGACTGAGCTCCTGTTTGTTTCTTTAACAGCACACATTTCTGAATTTTACACAGTAAAGAAACAACAGTGAGGGAAAATACAGTCAATTTCCTATTTTTGTCTTATTTTTGTAACTTTTTTTTTGTGACAAAAACTTACAGAGACAGGGTAACTGATATCCTCATAGCTTCCTTACAAGGGTCAGTTCAGTCCTCCTCATTGTTCATCCTTAATGCAAACATGTCCCGGAGCAGACTTGACAATAGGACCATTATAGAATATGCAGATGACTCTGTATTGTTAGACAGCTTCATAATAATAAGAACAGCCTGGGACTGGTTGCTGATTAGTTTGTCCAGTGGTATAAAGAGTCTGACCTCCAGACAAACATACAAAAAATATAATTAGCTCATTGTTTTGAGGAGGAAAACTTGCAAAAAAAGTCACTTTAATTAACGGTCAGATTTTGACTGTTTTCAATGACATGTTTTTTGAGTGGTATGCTGGAATTGGGGTTCTTGTTGGTTGCTATTGTTCATTGTTTATTAGGATCCCCTTTAGTCCTGGGGTCTGACACAAAAAATAAAAAACATTACATAAACACTCATTCAACAATTTTACAATCACCAGTCTTTAACAATATTCAATTGTCGTTGAGCCTTGCTGTTCAAGCAGTCAGAGAGCCCGAAAAACACACAAATTAGTGTATGCGTTAAAGATGGAAGATGACTTTTATAAATATGTTAAAGCAGAAAATAATGTTCTATATATAACAAGAGACCTTTACATTACATATCAAGATATCACAAACTGATTGCAAGGAGTGAGAATAACCGCCAGCGCAGCACACAAATTTTTCTTCACGACTTTCTTGAAATTGGTATTCAAACCTATTTAACAAAATAGTTTGTATTAACAAGTAGTAGGACAGTAACCCTTTGATTTGGGATTTGAGTTTTTGCGCAGCAAATGAAAAACTGAAAGTCTATTTTTTTCTTGTTTGAGTTACAGTGTGAAACTTTGTAGCTGAAGTTTACAATTTTAGAAACCTTTGTTTTGTATTGTCCCTTTTGGAAAATGACATAAAATCTTCTGTTAGATTTTTCTAATCTTTTGGTCATTCAAATGCAAACCAAGTTTGTGCTTGCATTGGTTCAGAGTTGGCTCATATTGTGAAACACCTCAGAACCAGTCTGCTTGTCCATTTTAAAGGGTTACAAAAGAGCCCTGTCATGATGTCACTGCATTACAGGTGTAGTTTCCCAGGAACTTCCTGCTACATTCGCATAAATAAATAATCTGAACAGGTTTTTCTCCCTGAATGACTGAATCAAGTTAACACTGCTATAAAACAATAGTCCAAGTTCAATGCTAAAATACTACCCCTTAAAAGTTCACTCAAGAACACGCACCACACTTGAAGACGAAATGTTTCAGATTTTATTTTGAACCTGTCTACCCTTTATTATGTGCCAGCTGGCTGAAAGGATTGTGTTTACTTTTTCAGCTGAGTCGTTGGATTGTCACGTGTGTGGCAATGAAAACTGCTCCAACTCAACCGTAGTCACGTGTCCAATCTTCTCAGTGTGCAGATCCATCACTACATGTGGGTACTGCTTTGTTCAGTGGTTTTACATAATTACCATATGAATGAAATGTCAATTTTTTCCTGCAAAACAACTCATTTGTTTTCCTGGTGTCTTTCCTTCTGTTTGTTTTTGACTGGTGTTTAATGAAGTGAGGAGGGCGGGTGTGTTCACAAGTGTGACAGTGAGTAAAAACTGCTCCACACTGCTGTCCTGCTTCACTCCTCTCAACACTGAAACTGAATGGTCTTTCAACCAAGGCTTCATAAAAGAGGCCAACCGTCAGCTTTGCTGCTCCACCGACAACTGCAACCTGCGCAACCTGGCTAGTACGAGCTATTTATTTCTATAACCTGTAATTTATCATAATCATACAGCAATTATTGTCTACTGACTACCCTCATAAATCCAGTTCCTAACAGTTTAACCAACGGGAAGCAGTGTCCTGGATGTGCAAGCATGGCTGAGAGCCTGAATGGGACCTGCAATGCCACCGTGTCCTGTGAGGGTGTGGAGGATCGCTGCTTCAGTGGCACCAGTAAGTTCAGCCCCACAGCTAAGCCCTAAAAAAAACTGAAGAAATCTTAGACTTTGTATCAGTGAGGTTTGCTGGTGTTTCAGAACCAGAATCAGAATCAGCATTATTGACCGAGTAGCTGAGGCCTGACAGGCGTTTGTAAAATTATGGTTTGAAACATTTCTATGTCCATATTATTTTTGCGGAGGGCCTACACTGCCCACAGTGAACATTTTTAAGTAATAATTACTGTAGAGTGGCACATTTCAGCTTATACAAAACTAAAACTTAGAATATTACCAAGTTAGTTTTGTTGAATAGGTATACATGATTGTCCAGTTGAGTTACAACCGAGCAGTAACTTCTAGTTTAGAGAAATGATATAACACTAAAAACTGCAGACGTGGCTGAGGCACACTGTAGCTGTTAGCAAAGAGGCTATATAAGCCCACCTCTTGGTAAGTTGACCAAGTTAGGTTGAGTCAGCATTTGTAATATGAAAACAGCTGCTGAAAAGTCAAAACTCTACTTCAGGTGACACCACTGACACTGCATCCATGTGTTATTTGCCCACGGTTAAAAGAGAGACAGCTTTCTGCCACTTAAAAGTCAGACTTTAGCATCAACGCATGTTTTTTTTTCCCTTTACATCTGGCATCATAGCCATGGCATCTCTGGGAATCAATAAACTTCTTGTTCTTCTTTTTCTTTGTTTTTCTACTTTTTTCTTTTTCATCTTCTTTTACTTTTTTTCTTTTTCCTCTTTTTTTACTTTTTTCTTTTTCTACTTTTCCTTCTTTTTGTTTTCTTTTTTGCTTTTTCTTCTTCTTTCTCTTTTTTTTTCTTTTTTCATCTTTTTGTTTCTTCTTTTTTCCTTTTTATTTCTCTTTTTCTTTTTTCTTCTTTTTGTTTCTCCTTCTTTTGTCCTTTTTTATTTTTCTTATTTTGTTTCTTTTTCCCTCTTCTTTTTCTTTTTTCCTTTTTTTCTTCCTTCTCATTTTCTTTTTCTTTTTTCCTCCTTCTCATTTTCTTTTTTCCTTCTTCTCATTTTCTTTTTTCCTTTTTTTCTTCCTTCTCATTTTCTTTTTTCCTTCCTTCTTTTTTCTTCTTCTTTCTCTTCTTCCTCTTCTTCTTCTTCCTCTTCTTCCTCTTCTTCAGCCAATTCTTTTTTTTCTTCCCATAATTCAATTCAAAATGTGAAACTCTATATCAATATTGTATGACAGCATGTAAAAATATACAAACAAACTGGAGAAGCTGCAATGCATATTTTCCTCCTTTCTCTGTAGGGACGTCCAACACCACGCAGTCGTTGCTTCGTGGTTGTACGACTAATAACCTCTGCGGGATCCAGGCCATCTTTGGGGCACTGTTTGGTGGAGATATCGCAGTCACCTGCGGAGCTCCCTGCAGCCTCAGTATGAGCGCAGTGCTGCTGACCTTTGCTGTCACAGCACATAGAGTCTTGCTTTAGATTATGCATATGTTCACATACACAAACAAACCAACACATACAGACTGAGGCTGTTTATAATCGTGCATATTGCTGCAAACGCACCACAAGATATTTTCACTGGGGAAAACATGCAGGAAATTCAGGGACGGTTTCCAAAATACAGATAAATATGAAAAAGAAATACAGATAAGAGGGCGAAGCCAAAAACACACAAACTAGGACACAAATGCAACACAAAGAAAGTCCAAAGTCATACATGTATGATTAATACTGAAGCACCCTTTCCAGTCCTGTCCCTACACAGCCCTTTATCTAATCAGAGCTGGAGTCCAAACCCTGTCAGGGATGCTGTACATCATCTGGCTGCTGACACGTTAACTCTCTGTTGTCAAACTTCACCATCATTACCCGCTAATCACCCCCTACCATGCCTGACAACTTGGACTAAAGCTTCTTGTTGAGATGTGTAAACAACCAAACCCCCTTAAAGTTCATGCCTTACACAGAAGGATAGGTGGCGATATGCCTCCTCTCAGATTGTCACAGTATGGCCTGTTACATTATGTACTAAAACAGGTTAATAAAGGCCAACAATGAAAACTCCCACTCTTTCAGGTCTTTAGATATCTACGAGTGATACAACGGCTGTGTCTTTTTTTATCATCCATTTTTCTTCTTCTAAGTTTTTGTTTACTATACAATAATAATGTTCAAAACCCAATGTGCAAAATGTGAAGTATTGGTAGAACTAGGGGCTAGTTTGAGCCTAGGTGAAGCGTAAACACGGGACAGAAAATCAGCTGCCAATCGCATTATCTGGGTATGTAGTACTACAAGGAGAAATTCAATTTCATGCTATTTTAGTTGGAGTTAGTGTTAGCACATATTTTAAAAGCCTAGTTTCAGTTTTACTATATTATATATCAATATATTATATTGAATATATTGAGTGTTTTTTGGATGACATGTAAATGTACTGTAATGAACAGTGAAAAAAAAAAACATTCCACTTTGCACCTTCAAAAGTAACTGTTTCCCTTTTCCCGTTGTTGTCTGGGTTTGAGTGTTTGTGACTGAATTTATGAAATTATGTCTTTTGTCGTTTTCTCATGGACATCCCCTGTATTTACATCGTTCCTCAAGCTGTGTTTCGTCTCCCATTAAATGTCATTGTGGCATCATTGTCTTTATCAGTCAGAGTGCGCAGACTTAAGGGAATTAAATAGACATCTTAGCTGTTCCTTAACAGTAACAACAACATAACAGAAGAAAGAGTCATGCACACACATAACAGGCACACCCACATATAGACCTCATCATGCATAGATAAAGTGACAGATATGCATGTACACCGTAATGTTCACTGAAGGAAACAATAAGAGCACATGGAGCTCAAACTGCAGGAACAATTAGTGTGGATTAAATCTTCGTGTTTGACAGAGAAACACCCTGATACTGTTAGTTTTTCCTGTTATGTCTCAGATTCATTACTGATATTCTCTCTTATTCTTGAACATAGATTCCTTGATCATCCCTTCTTTTTAAGCACATTCACACACAACTAAAGAGTACAGTTGGGTTATTACCCATTCTTGTCATATTTCTCATTATATGTGAGATATTTTATTGGTACATCAAAAGCAAAGTTATTTATTATTGAAAGCCAAAAAGCCAAATGTGGTGACTTCCACTATAGTATCATGTCTATTTTTAATGCAGAGTCAAGAGTCAGGCCAAAGTTTACAACCATCAAGAAGTTTTTAGGTCTTGTCTCTTTGTAATAGATAAAATCATGAATTTTTGGAATTTTACATGAAAACTTGTTGGTTTGCTTATGCAGTTGTGGATTTCCTCTCATCTAAACTTCTGAGAGACTCGGCCATTCTTGTATTCCCCTTTTTGACTCAGTCATATTATTAATGTATTGCAAATTAATGTTAGTAGCAGGGAGATAATGCTTAAGGTGTTTTATTCACTAAAATTACACAACTTTTTCAGCATTTTTGTTGTACCTGACCCAACAGTCTAGAAATGGTACGGTACGATACGATACGATACAATACGATATGATATACCTTAAAGTCCTTTCGGGCAATCTTGATAAAAGTCAAGAAAGATATCCTTGAAGACATCATACGTAACGCTGATAGTTTAGATACCGACATAGTAAACTAATTGTAGGTTATGAGTTAACATTAGTAGTGTAGTATTCAGTAGATTACATAACTTGTTAAATATAAGATAAAAATGTGTTTAATTTGCATCATTAATGTGTTAAAAAACAAACGAAATAAAGGACTCCATCAGAGTTGGAGTTGCAGTTTGAGATCAGGACTAAATGTAGGCCAGTGGAGCCAACGTGACTCATGTCTAAGAAGTCGACACAGTTTACAGCAGCGAAGGGGACAAACACACAGATACGCAAACACGCAAACACACACACACACACACACATTCAAAACCACTGACACAGCAAATTAAAGCCACTGTGGTGAGAGGGAGTCCAGCAGGGTCTCATTTAACACTAACACAGAGAAAACAGCATCTCCCTGTGGTGGACAAATTAATCACAGTTAAATGAGTGACTTCATGACTTTATTATGTGGTTTAAATCTTCATATTGTGTCGAAAGCAAGGAAGGCAAAAGCTTTGTCAGTTTTTCTCCTCACACTAATACACTCATCTGTTTGTCAGTTCATGATCTACAAATCCCAACAGCACGTAGATACACACTGATTTATGATGCATACAAGCAACCTCATGAGTGCTAAAATCTGCAATTCCTCAAGTGTCCACTTGAGGCTGTCTCCAAAAGTGAGTGAAACCCCATCAAGCCCCATAAAAAAGTGTCAAACTTTACAGCCAAATAAATGTTTACATCCAAGAACAAATCGGAGATTGATATTTATTAAAATCACTGATGATGTGAAAGCAAAGAATAATTTAGGGGTATCTTTTCCTAATCAACGGGAAGTTGCAGCTAGCTGTCCAATAGGTGTCACCTCAGCATATTTAATTCCCTGATGTAAGTGCATTTGGAGATTTTCTTTTGCACCTGTGAAATAAACAATCTGGCTTGCATGTAATTTCTTGCACCTTATAAGTTTGTGTTTCAGCAATATTCATGGATAAAGTCTGATTTGTTCATTCATATGTTAGCTCAAATTCGCAGGTATGGGTGGCTTGTTTAGTATCATTGTTTAAATATTAACAATTTTATCTTATTCAGTGTGGTTTTTCACTAGGAAAGCACCTGATGATGTGAGTGTTAAAGACATCTCAGTCTTATGATGTGTCCCAAATGTTAAAATGGGATCACCCAAAAGGGGCGGAGTCAACCTCTTTCTGGTTTATGAGAAACAATGGCAGAGAATTGCCACTGCTGCAAATAAAAAAAGAATGCAAAAAAAGAAGTCACAACGGAAGTTGTCGATACAAAAAAAAAGAAACCAAAGCCCACTGCAAATAAAAAAATTCCTTCCTTCATCTCCTTAAAGTAATAATCACCATATTAATCATTTTGCTCTGCAGACGCGGTAGTTCTTCTTCCTTATGGGTCTGATTGCGTTTCCATAAAGAAATGATCATAAATGTTCTTCCTTGAGCTGCGTCACCCCACAGTAGTCCGTAATGGACTGGCCTGAGGTCTCGCTACAAACAAACGGCTGCTGGAAGAGAGTAGGTGAGTTGTGTTTCGTCTCTTTGCTAAAGAAATCAGGCAAAGTTAAAAAGATGTTTGGTGGCTAGAACTATGGCTGGGACCCTATATGTACTGTTGCTGTAGTTAGGTGCTGTTCTGAGCATTATTTGTGGCTATAGAGTGGTGTTTTGGTTGAGGTTTGTTGATGGCTCCTCAGACTGCTGTGTATTGCTATCGTGCGGTCGTTACTAAAGTTGGTAAAACTCAAGACGCAAGTGGTCTGCAACATTCATCTCTCAAGGGGGTGTCTAACTCGGCATTATAGTATGTTTGACCCTAAATCAATTTTACGCCGTAATATCCCTTTAAGTCCAATTATTTTCTGTGCAAAATGTTGTGCAAAGATGACCATGTCTGCAATGCCAACTCTATTTGAAACCCATGAAAAAAGTCAGAAAATTAAAGTTTATTACACGGAAAAGAGGAAAACTGTGAGTTGATCTTCCTCCCTGGAGTCTTCCTCACCTCCCTCGCCCTCCCCTCCTCCTTGTGTACTTAAATGGGGGAGGGGGGAGGTACACACACACACACACACACATACGGCAGCATCCAGTGCTGATGTCAGACTCCAGTCATGTCGACCCTCCTCAGCACCATCAGCACCATCATCTTCATGGCTTTTCAGCACAGACGTAAGTAAACCGGCTCTACAATTCAAACCTTTTCATCCTCTAACTTCCCTTCGTTTATTTGCCGCCGAAATCCGCCGGTATGTTCGGTTTCTGCTCTTGTAAAACCTCTCTATTTACCGGTGAAAACGGGGGTTTCAGTTTTTCCAAGCAGGTCAGGCTGGATGTTTTGGTTGCGCAGCGGTGGATGCGGTCAGAGGAAAAGGCTGAGCTATGACGCTTTTATGATCCACTGGAGAGGAAAGCAGACAGAAATGACCGACGTGTTCCTCACAGACAGCATGAGAAAGAGGAGGAAATGTCACCACGCTCGTTTAGGATGATGAAAAACTCTGTGGAGCAGCGCGATGAATCTGAATGCGGCGCAGATGAAATGAATTCTCATTGTTTTCATTCAGGAGGCTTTAACCCCTGCAGATTCATCTGTGACTGTAAAATAACACCCAGAGTGACGGGCACATTTTCATTCAGCGATGTCTGACAGTATATCAAAGCTGACAAAGGCGTGAATGCACGTGTTGCGTTCAGGTGTTGTCGGTTTTCTTGAACCTATCTCCACCTGTCATGTAAATAAACACTGAGATTCTGACAGCAGTAAATTACCGTCATTTTACAGTCCCTCTGTTTCCATTAACAGTGTGTGTGTCAGGGTCATTTCACGTTGTAGATTTCTGAACATCTTGTATTTTTTTAATTTTTTTAGCAGACTTAATGCATAAAGCACACAATGTTTCTTGTAGTCTCATTAGTAATTGTTTAAAGGTACTTCTAGTGTTACTCATAAATAACAGTAGACAACATATGTGACAGCTGGGGTAGGCTCCACCCACACAACGCCAAACAGGAGAAGCGGTTGGATTAAAATAATAGTTGTATGGATGGCTAATATATGAGTAACTGCATGTTGCCTTAAGTAATATTTTCTCATTGCATTGACATTGTAATATCAGTGTCACAGTCTGACTCACCAAAGAGGAATCCTGCGGCTTCATTACCTGAGTCCATTACCATCATTGTTATTCAAAATAGATAGGAGGTGGGGCTGTTTAAGCTTTTGAGTCTAAGTGGCAATCTCTGGGTTTAAAATATGAAGCCAGTGAGGAAGTGCTAAAAAAAAAAAAACAGCAGTTTCTTGAGTGTCCAATTGAAGCTTACTGCAGAGCCATTGCCCTTAAATGGGGTCATGTTCAGTCTGAGAAGTAAGAGGTCTCATTTTCACTTCATCAGAAGCGGCTCGGATCAATGTGAAATGAAGTTTGGGAGCACCAGGAAATTGCTAATTGAGGAAGGACCGCTGTAGCGCAACATAATGAAGGTACAGCAGTGCAAATTATCAGGCAGCCACAGGTGGAGAGAGAAGAGCAGGGAGAGGAGGTGGAGAAGGTAGGACTGGGCGATAAAACGATAACGATATAAATCGAAAATTAATTTCTCTCAATATCAATATAAAGCATGGTCAATATGCTTTTTGATAGTCAGCATCGCTGAACCGATCATGTGCTGAATTAGAACCAAGTAGCAAAACACTGCGTAGTAGCAGGCTGCAGCTACACGCAACATTAGCACTTTCACACGTGAAACCAACAGCACTGTTGGTGAGAAAAAAAGAAAATGAGTGCTACCCCTGGGAGAAAAACAGATAAAACTCAACAAATGATAAAAACGTTGACAACACTGGCACGAAAACGTTGGTGTTGTGGAGGTATTTTGTTTTTTTTGAGGTCAGACATAAGGCAGAGTAATGTGCACTGCAAATTATATAGAGGACATGTTCTCTCAAAGTCAAGAAATACCTCAAATCTTTCTCACCACCTGAAGCAGTGCCACGTGGCAGAGCATGCGCAATGCAAAAGGTTACAAACCCCGAGCGGAGCAAGGTGCACCTGTGCAGCCGAAACAGCCGACCATTCAATCTGCTTTCTCTAGCGCAACGCCTTACGACAAAACAAAGACCACATAGATTCAGTAGCTTATTGTATTGCAAAAGATGCTACCAATAAGCACTGTAAATTTCATTTTTTTATATTGTGATATATATCGATATCGACTGATGAAAAATATATTGTGATAAACTTTTTCCCATATCGCCAAGCCCGGCGGAGGAGGTTGGTGCTCGTGTTTCTGTTTCTGTTTACTGAGCCCAACAAGAGGGAGGCTGTAGCTTTGAACAAAATAATGACTGTGGCACACTTTTCAACTGATTGCATTTCATCAACTATCTTATCGGCCTTAATATTGGCCCAACGACTGGCCAATAATCAGTCGACTCCTCATGCTAACTACATATGACAATCACAGAATATTTATGTGGGTAGAAATATAACTTATGTCTTAAATAGTTTCTATACAATAAGCTCTCTCCATTAGTGTTTGTTTCTACTCTCATTATTTTACTATGGATACAAACTACTTTGCCTGTAGTGCTAGTGGGGCTTCGCAAAATCCAGGAAGCTAAATAAGCAGACAAGCCAGGATTTTGGGGTAATTTTATATATTTTACTGAACGTTTCAATATTGTACTAATTATGTGACTGTGAGGCTGACATAATTAGTACTGTGAGGTTGATTTTGTTGAAGGGTTTAAAGTTGTAAAATTTGTTTGTAACAGGAGGTGATGCTCCTGCTCAGGGGATTACAGCTGAATAGGGGTCCACTGTCTCTATCAAACTAACCAAACAAAATTAAAAACATAAATAGGCAAAAGGCTTGAATGATCATTTAAAAATAATTTTGTGCTCAGTTATGCTGAGCAAAAGTTTTGATTATCAATCTGCTTTGAGCGAAATCAAAACAAATCAAATCAGATCTTTTGTTGTTTTAATGAATCAGCCTTGAATCAAACTGTTGCCATCAAGGATCAAGTAAGGTGAGAGGGGAGATTCGGACCTGCAACAGATTGTTTTTTTAACAAAACAAATCCCATCCTGCTCCCGTTTATTAACACGTTCATATTATACAGCACTCACTGTGAGAATTATCTGTAGAAACAGAAACACAGAAAAGAGTTTTTTCAGTAAAACCGTCTCGTCTGACATCCGCCCCCTCGCAGTCATCACATTATAGAAATTGTCAGTCTTGTCCTTGGTTGTCTCATTTGCTTTTGCAGATCATAAAGTGGCATCACTGTTCATTCTGTGTTATATCCAGTTAAAAACTCCCGAACAATCGCTTCTTTTATTCAATAAGCCTTCTGGCCCAGAACTTTTGAGAGGATCTGATGCTTTTGTTAAGTTTTGGTGAAAAAATGGTGTCACATTTGGATGCACAACCTCACACAGACATTTTTCTGAGACTTTTTTTGTTAAAATTTAACACCTCAGCTCTCAGCTTTTCTTCGCAGCCCTCCATCAGATGTCTTTGAGAGTCGTTGAAACTAAACTCGGACTTTTTACTTCTCTCATTACTCCATCTGTGCTCGTCTTGCTTTTAAAGCTGCAGGCTGACTTATCATTTTACCTCACCTGTCATTCCTCCTTACATCTCTTTCTCCTCCATGTGAAAACTAAAACTAGCTGGAGGTGGGTGGTCTGCTCGGTCCTCTCATACGGTAGCTGGATGGACTCCAATAAGGTGAAGAGTAACAGAGAGTTTTGGTGTACATGTGTTTGGAGCAATAGCAGCAGCAGGGTTGTTGCTGCAGAAGGTGGAGGGAGAGATGAAGGGGCTTGGAGAGCAGGTTTTAAGGTGGTATTTGAGTGGGCGGAGAGAATGACATCCAACACAACAGAGAGAGTGTTAACATCAAACACATGGAGCAAAATAAGGATAAAAATTGCCTTAATTGTCCTGACATTTTCAGTGACGGACATCAAGCTAGATTAGGTTCATAGTTTAGAGAGAGAGAGAGAGAGAGCAAGAAAATAAGTGGTACAAGCATAAAGGATTATTACGCCAACAAAGAACACATGTATTCTGTTGCAAACTAATTAGGATTATGATATTTAATCATTTAGTCTACTAAACCCACACATCTTTAACACTGACAGCGTTAATCTTTTACCCAAAAACCAAAGCATCAAGCTTATAAACTCTATGAAATGATAGAGGACATGATGGCTCCCCAAAAGTGTAGTCAAAACATTCATAAAGCTTGCGTCCTCTATGCGGGGTGACACAGTTCAAGGAAGAACATTTATGATCATTTCTTTATCATTCCCTTGAAGTAATAATCACCATATTATTCATTTTGCACTGCAGACACGGTAGTTCTTCTGCCTTAGCATTTCGGTCTGATTGCATTTCCATGAGGAAATGATCATAAATGTTCCTCCTTGAGCTGTGTCACCCCGCTGCAGTCGATGGACTCGCCCGGAGGTCTCCGTACAAGTAAGCGGCTGTTTAGTCACTTTGCTAAAAAAATCAGGCAAAGCTAAAAAGATGTTTGGTGGCTAGTGCTGTGGCTGGGACCCTATATGTACTGTTGATGAAGTTAGGTGCTGTTCTGAGCATTATTTGTGACTATAGAGTGGGGTTTTGGTTGAGCGCGTGGCTCTCTGTATTGCTATCTGTGGTGGTTACTAAAGTTGGTATAACTAGAGAAGCAAACGGTCGGCGACATTCATCTCTTGACGGGGTGTCTATCTCAGTGTTACGGTGTGTTTGACCCTAACTTAATTTACACCAGAATATCCCTTTAAATATATATTTTTTTCACACAAATATTTTTTTTTTCTGTCATTAGTTTCTATCCTGCTGATTTATATCCAAGGGTTCATTTTTCTGAGATATTTTGTTTTTACCAGAAAAATTTAGCAGAAAATGCATGGAAATGCTGATCGTTGGTAGCTGGCAATCCAGTGCAAAATATGGATTTACACTTGGATGGTTAATTGACTGACACTGATTTTGCTCATAGAAAGGATGCTACTGTGAGGAAACCATTAGTATTACCTGATTTCCATTCGCACATTTACCACCGGGAGATATTTGGGGTTTGATGTTTTGCCCAAGGATAGTTGGCATGTGACTGCAGGATCTGTTCTGCAACCTTTGGAATGACAGTTGACTGACTGCACTAAGTCACAGTTTACCACAATATCTCACTGAAAATATGAATATATGAGAGAAACTTGTTTGATGGTGCAGTTGTATTAATAGGAGTGCAGGTTTAAGCTGTCTGAAACTTTCCTTACAGGCTACCTGCTGTAAAATCATAAACCCTCCAGTCCAAGTTTTTTCTTATCATGCTGATCTATATTCAAGAATTACTTTTTACAGGAAGCCCACTGAGCAATAGATGGCTATTAGACATCTTGTTTTTTGTTTGTTTTTTAAGACCTAATTTCAACAGTCTAGATTCTGTATAATCTTAGACGGAATTTAGACGTTGCACTTGAACCTATTATTCGATAACTACTTATTGCAAAAAGCAACTGTGAGTTGCATAACTGATCTCCAAGTAAAAAATCCTGCTCAGCAGGAGTTTAATTTTTGGTAGAAAAATTCAAATTTTTGCAGAAATTTTGTGGAAATGCTGAGAGTTTATAACCTATTTAAAAACGCAAGTGAAACAATATGAATATGTGAATATAAATGTGTCAGAAAGTAATTTAAAGCTGCAGTCGTGTTACTGATAGTGACAGTGGTTGTGAAGTAGTATTTTAAAAGTGGAAAAAGTAAATGAAAGCAAAGCCCTCTTAATTACTGGCCACAGTGTTCATCATAAGCTTCCCTTCTCTATGAACATGAGTCATACCACAACATCAAAATATATATGTGCATATTTTCTTTGTAAACCCTGATCATTTTAATACTATTTAACAGGGTATATTGGCAGCTCAGTTGACCAATGGTGCTCCAAACAACAACACAGAAGTCACTGGACTTTCTATAACCACGAGTGTCTGCATTAATCTCACACAAGAATCCGTTCAGCCAATCAAAAATAGGATCTTAGAGGTTTCATTAGCAAGGTAAATGTTTTGGTTTGTGTAAAGGGTAGAGCATCAATACTGCAGCTCTATAATGAGAAGACTCTGGCTATGAATTCACAATGTGTCAATACCAATGAGGCGTATTTTGGCTTCACTTCACGGTCTGTCTTTGAATAAAATCAATTGTCTGGTCCCATTTGGGTTTCACTGCAGAAACAGAAGGAGGCACTGGCTTTCATATTCCAGATTTACACATTTATGTTTCTTGTACTGATGTGTAATTTACATGTTAAGAAGGTCACGTGACTTCTATGTTATGACATGAAGTCCTCAGCTTCTTCACCTCCTTCATTTATCTCCTCCTCTTTTCATCTTTTCTGTCTTCATGTCACGTTGTGTTTTTCTAGTCATTTCAATGCCATCTCTTATCTCTGTCCCTTTGAGTCTCTCTTTGTCTCTCCGCTTACTTACAGTGTGTTCACTGTGCGCACACACACACACACACACACACACACACACACACACACACACACACACACACACACACACACACACACAGAGTCTGAATTAGCCTTCAGCTGTGCTTACATACCAGCACATGTCCTCAAGGACTCTTCTCGTTCTTTCTTCTCTTTCTTCTTTCTAACCTCGCCTTATAACTCCTTATAAATCCTAACAGGATTTATCTGCTTCCTCTCTTCACTTTTTTATGTTTGCAACTTATTTTTTTCATGGAGGTCAGAATCTCATTAATTTCTGTGGTTTTTATTAATAAAATAGATGATGAATAAAAACTTTGACATTGCTTAAGAGTTAACTTACAGCTTGTATTTTCAGCAGCAAATGTTGAATAAAAGAACAAGTCGCTCTTTGGAGAAAAGGGGAAATATTCTGGTTCTGCAGATCATTTTAGTCCAGATTTTTGCAAAATTTTCTGCACAATTGAAGAATTAATTGAGCTTCATTTAATTAAATGAGGCCATCTGTAGTCTTGAATTTCTTAATTTGTGCCTCAATAATTGTAATTTAGGGTTTAGCATAAATAATTCAGCTTTAGTCAAGTCATATCAGTGATTTGCAAATTATTCATGTAGTTTATAAAGGCTTAAGGGCAATGCATGCTGCAAAATATGAAATCTTTCATATTTAAAGTCCTGCAATCTGACTGGGAAGATCAAAGTGGAAATATGCTAAAATTGGTCACCTGATTAAAGCTTTTGTGTCTAACTTCTGTACGCTGCAGCATACGCAGTAGGTCTACAAAGCCCTACTATATACTATATCGTCACCCTATTAAAATAAACGGCCTAAGTCATTTTTTGACGAAAAGTTGTTCTTGGCCTAAAACATCTCTAAATCATCTCAAGAGATGATTCAGGCCAAAATCTAATTTTCGTCAAAAAATGACTTAGGCCATTATTTTAACAGGGTGACGATATAGAAGCTTAGATCCGTAACTTTTGCTGCATTCCAGTTGTACTCGGAGGTCGGAAATCCCAAGCTACGAGTCAGAAATTCATTTAGAACGCCCCCCTGAAGTCCGATTTCCAGCTTGGAAAGTTGGATGTTTCTCACCAACCACGACTTGACAACAACGTCATAATCCAAGATGGCAGCGCAGTGCATCGACAGTAAAGAGTAACAGTGAATGTATTATTTTTGGCACTTTTGTTTTGTTTTTGTGAAATTAAATAAGTGGTATATGTTTTACTGCCCAACGTCTAACTGTGAACACGGTGCTATGGTGTTTGTAAGAGTAAAATACTGTGTTATGCGTTGTATACAACTAGTATCGCTAACAACATCTAACAACAACTGGCAACGGCTAACGACAGCTGACAACTGGCAATGGCTGACAACAGCTGACAATTGTAAACAACTGCTAACAACGGTTAACTGTAGGCGTCTATCTTGGTTTTTCAACTTGTTAACTGCAACGCCATCAACTTGGGTGTAACGTCATTCCCAGCTCCGACATCCGACTTCTGAGGTAACAGGAACGCAGCATTAGTGCACACCTTCTAGTCCATAACTTGTCCAGTGATTGGTCTGCTTGGCAGTCATTTCCTCTCCTCAGTTGAGTAGTAGAGGAGGTTGTGTGAGTTTTTGGAGGTAGCAGGCAGAATGGCGATATTTGTCAGAGCTACACATCCACATAAAAACAGCACATTGCTGAGCATGATAGAAATCTTCATATAGCAACACAGTTCAACCTAAGACTGTGTCTTGTGTAGCAGTGCAATAAATAATCAAATTTTATGGTAAATTTACAGTAAATTGAATAAATCAGAGTCTTCTTTCTATGTTTGTTGCACTTCTTTAACTCTGTGAACTTTTTTATAGTGACCGATGCGTTTGGAAGTTTGACAGCCGCTCTATTTGAATCTTCAGAGTCTGTTTTCAGTTCAGTTTGAATCTTCTGAACGTTGAACTGTGACAGATTTGATAAATACTGTTAATGATATGCAAAATTGCACATTGCATTGCTGCAAACACTGATGATGAGGCAGTCCACCGGGCCTTATGTTTGACTGCAGGGGATTGTGGGTAACGCAGACCATTAGTCCATTAATAAATGAAACAACCATGTGATGAAGACATATGGCCCTGCTCTGATCTGCCCTCGGCTGGCTCCACGTGTGTGTGTGTGTGTGTGTGTGTGTGTGTGTGTGTGTGTGTGTGTGTGTGTGTGTGTGTGTGTGTGTGTGTGTGTGTGTGTGTGTTCTTCCAAAAAAAGTCGATGGAGCTGAGTGAATTGAGTAGAAAATTGAGGAAGAGTGAAAGAGAAAGAGTGGGTTAGAAAGACAATAGACACAGGCAGCGTGTGGGCTGGATGTGTGTGTGTTAGTACAGAGTCTGTGGGCTGGAAGAGTGGGAGTTATCTGCAGAGAGATGCTTTGACCTCCCTGCAACTGCAGCTGCCTTTAGGCTCCACACACACACACACACACACACACACACACACACACACACACACACACACACACACACACACACACACACTCAAAGAGAACATAGAGTTCTAGCATCTCAGTGAAGCAGAGAGGGAGAGCGAGTTGTTTCAGTTAAAATGATCCTGAAACGGCCTCACAGCTGAATTAACTGTCCTCACCAAGGTGCCTTTAGGAACACATTCAACAACCAATATGACAAAAAGACAATGCAACCAAAAGGATCCATTTTGCAGAAACAAGAAAAAACATACTTTAACCTCTTTTCGTGGCAGATTTTCCACAAATAAACTGGGATGTATGAAAAATGAGGGGCTTCACACTTGATCTCACAAAAATGGCTCAAAAAGGGCACGATCCTGTTTCAGATTTTGGCCCCTCACGATCAAAAAACATGAAAATCGAGACTAAACCACTGTTGTGTGCCACCTGCTGTGTTGTCCCCATAGACTGTATATACTATGGACAACTTGGCTCCGCCTTCTGTCAGTATACAGATTTGAAGCCGAAAAATATTTTCGCGATTTTTCTCCACCTCCTGAAACCAACATTGTGCAGTAGCGTTGTACACATTTGGCGGGAGAGTCGCTGTGCTGACGCTCGGCTCAAACAGCATATCCCCCGGGTGAGCTACGCAATCTTTGTATGCCCATAGGCTGTATCAAATGTCAATCATAGAAAATATGAACCCCCTGATAACTTTTAAAAATGGAGCTGTACAGAAAAAAAGAGGACTTGAGCACAAACCAGTCTACAGGAACTAAATGTCAACATTGCAACCAGGAGGGAGAAAAAATTATATTCTGTGTAATAAATTTCTAAAGTTTGTCCACAGCCCCATAAGCTTTGCTGGTGGAGACAGGATTTATGACCTATACTGCAGCCTGTCACCAGAGGGTGCTGTTCTCGGAGTGGCTTCACCCAGCAAGGAGGCAGACGGTGTCCATTCTGTATACAGTCTATGGTTGCCCCTGTTACATCCTTTACGTTGGATGGAGTGCACCCTCCCTCTCTTCCTTAATAGCAGAGTTTGGGTGCGGCCCCTCTCCTCGAACAACTTTCACTTTGACTCCATCATAAATATCTCAGATCAATGTAAGCCAAAGTTTGGGAGCACAAGGAAGTTGCAGCTCCTGTTAAGATTAATGTTGGAGTTTGAATCTTCAACATGTTGTGCTACAGCGGTACAAACTATCAAGCAGCAGCAGGTGGAGAGAGGAGAGCAGGGAGAGGAGCAGGAGGAGATGGGTGCTTGTGATTTCTGGTTTGAAAATGAGAGGTATTGTTCTGAATTATAATGAAGCACAAGTCAGAGGCCCGACATTACGTACCGTATATTACAAAAAATGTTATATAAAAGCTTGAAAAGACTAAATGATTTGTTTGAGACCTGCAGTCTGTGATAAAATATAAGCCGTAAAAAAAGCTCCAGAACACGGTGTTCTTATGATTCGCATAGTATTAAAAAAAATCTGCAGTGTGCAAGAACTTTGTCTAATATTGATATGAGGAAAAAGAAAAAGTAATGCATATCAGCTGGTGATAGTTTCTCTGACTTTCTGGTAGTTTTGCACATTAAAACACGATTCCTTTTATTACAGTAAGCTGTCTCTTCTGAACCCCGATAAATTATAAATACCAGAGTGCTGTTCTTTTCTGTCACATTACTTTCATCAACCACTATTCCTCACCCCTCCCCGCCTCCCTCAGCCTTTCACCACACAGAGCCAAAAACATCCAGCAGTTAATCTAAAGAAAGCTAACAGCGAGCTAAGGCTGTGTGAACGTATACAGCCTCTTTTCACAGGGCTAAATCTAACAGGACAAACATTCACATGCCGAGTGTGAATGCATTAAATAGTTCATGCATGCATGTTCACACAGCGAGGGTGATGAAACTTTAATTCATTGTTCAGATTTACTATTCTGTAGTTTGTGAATGTGTGCAGCTGTCTGCAGATATAGAGTCATTGCTGTTACAGCTTGTGTAAGATGTTCATGTATGAAATGTTAATGTGCTGCAGAGCTGCTCTGATCTCCTGTGGCTTAGCAGCTGAAAAATGTTCCACTTGAGGCTGAATGTATTTTTTTATTTTTCCACAGTCAGACAAATTTTTTGTCTATATAAACCCCAGACTGCAGCCTCTGGGGATGAAAATGATGTCAATGTGGAGGTTAAAAAAACTGCACAAAAGCTTGTCCACATTTCAGGACAATGATAACACAGCAACCATAACCCTAAGTTTTCAGTAGGTGAAGAAAGTGGATCACAGAGCTACTATTGGAAGTGGACAGAGCCAAGATCATCTTTTTAGAACTTAGTATGATCATATTTTTGGTGGGTAAGAGAGAATAATTTGCTGTAAGGCCTTGGGCACTTGGGTTGAGTTGTTTTAAAATTCATTTTCTAACCCTTAAATTTGCATCGTCATTATACTTGCCGACAATGTCTCTTACTGCTCATTTTTACACGTTTGCTGCTCTGTCATTGTTCAAGAGCTGTACGTTTTGTTACACACTTGAGATGAGTTCACAGTGGAAGGGAAAAAAACACTCACACAAGTGAAGGAATAGCAAATTCAACTTCAAGACAAAATTAGATACAAGTTCTCGTCAGGAGATGCAAATGAGATGGTGCAGATTGTGTAAACTGAGTGAATCATACGAGCAACTGATGCAAATTCACAACATGTTCAACATACTGTTACTTCATTTGCTTATTCCTGAGAGTTGAATGATCTGAACTCCAGCAAAACACTTGCACCACATCAACCAATCAACATGGACATCCTCAGGTGACTTACATTAATAACAGACCAGAAAACTGAAGAGAAACTGAACATAACAGTGTGTATCTAATGGTCACTGCATAGGGGAGCAGAAGGGCTGTGGGACATCTCAAATACCCTAGCAACGGTAAACACCAAAAAATGTCATAATAGACGTGGCATTAGTTTTGAGTAGAGACTTCTTTCTAAGGTTCCACTAGTTTTCAGTCTCAACAAAGAAACCTGCCACAGAGAGTCAAAGGGCAGTTTAAGGGAGGATGTACTTTTACAGCAGCAGATGGAAAACAACAAACCTTTGGCTGGGGGCTCTGAGGGCTCTTGGCTGCAGTTGGAACACAAACATAAACACATACACACATAAACACAAATATCAACACACACTCAGACTGTCACCTCCGCCAAAGCATGCGGCTTGGAAGATTAATGTCCATTAGTGCCCCCGCCATGCAAGGTGGAGAGCAAAGCAGACATTCATGGTGTTTTCTGGGGTGTCATTTCATAATGCTCTATCTTAGAAGTTGAATCCATAAAGAATATCCGACTTCAATTATATTTTCAATATGAAAATATTTACGGATAGTGCTCTTCTTTTGAGCAGACGCCCTTTCTTAGCAAATATGTCCCACTGCGCAATGCGACGTCGAAATGACATCTATTTAACGTACTTTTTCTACGATGCGGTACAAATGTGGACGTCATTTCAACGTCTAAAAGAGGTCCAATAATGACGTCTATATCTCGGACGCGTTTTGCACGTTGTGCCGACGTCTAAATTCGGTCTTCAGATGACGTCAAAATTCTGAACGTCAGAGCGACGTCTAAAAAAGGTCCAATTTGGACGTCGAAGTTTCTAACCTATTTTGCACGTCTCACTGACGTCTAGATGTGGTCTTTGACGACCGACCCAAAACTGACTTGATGTGCACGTCTCTTCGACGTCCGATGTTTGGTGGGGTGACGGTTTTCTCACTCTTACTCAGGTGGGACTGTTTCTGCATGTCTGCAGAGGTGAGAGTAAGCAGGTACCGGAAAGACATAAACAGCAGTTTACAGCAGCGGTACACAGCGGTACGCAAACTTTCCCCCCTGCAGTGTATGTTGGCTTCAATTGCTTACCGTGTTGCCGCACGTCAGTCTGCACTCTGCATTGTAACTTTAGTAATCCAAGAGGACCATGCTGCTTGCGAGTGAGCCGTATTTGCTTCCGCAAACAAAAGCCAGCGCTCAGTGCGCACTTTTGATTGGACGCTGGGGACCGCCTCCCGCCTTTTGCGGAAGGAGGGAATTTTTAACCGACAGCTGCTTCAATCTTAAAGGGATATTCCGGCGTAAAATTATTTTAGGGTCAAACCATAAACTGCATATACTATGGACAACTTGGTTCCACCTTGGTTCCGCCTACTATGGATCCTATGATCATAAATGTTCTCCCTTGAGCTTCGTCACCCCGTAGCAGTCCGTAATGGACTGGCCCGAGGTCTCGCTACAAACAAACGGCTGCTGGAAGAGAGTAAGTGAGTTGTGTTTAGTCTCTTTGCTTAAGAAATTAGGCAAAGTTAAAAAGATGTTTGGTGGCTAGTGCTGTGGCGAGGACCCTATATGTACTGTTGATGAAGTTAGGTGCTGTTCTGAGCATTATTTGTGGCTATAGAGTGGTGTTTTGGTTGAGGTTTGTTTATGGCTCCGTAGAGAGATGCAGAAGATGATGATACTGTAGCATCAGAGTCAGCACCTAGGTAAACTTGGGTGTGCTCCTCTTTCACAAATCCTACGGGTACAGTACCTGCAAGAACCTTATCCTACTTTCACCCGTGCATGTCTGTCACAACCTCCAGTCATAAAGACCGTAAACCAGCAACATATATGAGTCTATCACATGAAGTAGAAACCATCACAATTTTCTTTTTCTTCCTCTCCCCTACAGCCAACTGATGATGGATCTATTCCGCCGAGGAGAGCTGGGGCTGCTGGGAGGAGGAGAGGGGCTGAGAGATGATGTGGGCGTATCCGGGATCAGTTGGACAACCAATCGGCTGCCAGACGATATGTACCCGGCATCGGGACTGGCTCTGGCCGCTGCCTATCATGACATCAAGACCAGGCTGGCCAGTTTGGAGAGGGAGAACAGCAGCATCAAGAGGAAGCTCAAACACTATGAGGTCAAGGTGGAGGGCAACACACACAAACACATAAAAACACACATACTCATACTAAAAACGTCTTCAGTAATTTGTGGGAACCGTGCTCTGTAAGGTCTCTGTGCACACTTTCATTTCATCACCCTATTAAAATAACGGCCTAGGTCATTTTTTGACAAAATGAGTTTTTGGCCTAAATTATCTCTAAATCACCAAAAACTCATTTTCATCAAAAAATGACTGAGCCTATTATTTTAATAGGGTGACAATTTGCAACATAGCCGTAATTATGCAATAAAAGAACCTACCACCGGAGGGCAGTAGGGAGTAAAATGTCACTATAATTGAAGAATATTTACGATGGCCAAAGACAGTCATCCCAGCATCTTATTAGTGGGAGCTTTGTAACATTTCCACACAAACAAAATTGTCCTTACAATAAAGGTTGTCCATTAAGAGTTGGTCCTCAAGGAAGTGAATCTCTCCTTTTTCTGCTGTGCAGTTTCCGATGATGAGTGACTTCGGTGAAGAGAGGATACTGTGCTGTTCCTGTGAGCCCCTCATCAAAGATACCAGTATAATCCAATCAGAGACGACCAACCTGCAGCAGAGGATCAACTCTCTCACTCAGGAGGTACTCTGGAGTAATAAAAGTTTTAATCCAAACAAAAGTGATTAATAAAATTTGGATTAATCATTAGGTGGCTTTGTAAACTATAGAGGACAGTTTGTGGAGCCACTGTGTGATACATTTAGATCATATTGTTGGGGTAACAAATGAAATAACTTTTCCATTATAATTTATTACACAATCTTAAGAGTTAATCACAATTGATATTATTTAACTGCATGTAAAAAATCTATTACTTTGCATTTCAAAACTGTTTTTTAAAGTCTGTAGTTACAAGGTAAAACTAATCATGACTTTGGAGCCCAATAATTGAAATGTACTTTATGTTCCCCCTTCTAAAGGAGCCCCTCAATTAGCCCCATTCTTACATTATGTTTTGATATTATCAGACCAGAATCATCCATTAAACCAAAGTCTAAAAGTGTCTCGTCTTTTCGTTGTGTGACTCTGTCTCAGCTCCAAAAGAGTAAAGAGAGAGAGGAGAGGCTGGAAGAAGTCATTCAGGCTTATGAGAAGATTCACTTAGAGAAGAGCAACATCCAGAGAGACCTCGATAAGATGGTGAAAACACACTCACCCACATAGAAGCACCAGTGTTGATGTTTATGCTACAGCTTGGGTCTCACATGTGTTTGTGTGTGTGTGTGTGTGTGTGTGATAGACGACTCTTGCAGAGCAGCATGTGGAGCAGATCCGCAGTCTGGAGTCGGCTCTCAGACAGAGAGAAACATCCCTGCAGAAACTCAGCGCTCAGCTGCACAGCAAAGACTTACACCAGGCTCAGAGACAGGCCGGCCTGGACGTACCCAGAGGTGAGTTTAAAGAGGATCCAACTGTAGAAGCATTTTGACCCTGATAGTATTCGCAGCAGCAGGGCCAGGGAACTGTAGGTAGGGGGCAAAGCTAGTGCCAATGATAGTAAAAATGACTACCTAAAATAAGATTCAGAAATGCTCACCTGTAGGACAATAACTATTATTTATCATTATTTTCTTTTTCTATCTTGATTTGTCAGAGGGGCGCGGACCGACACTGCAGAGCTCTCGCAGTCTTGACGCTCTGTCAGACCTGAAGCTGCAAAGGCTGGAGGCGGAGCTTGAAGGGGCGCGGCACCAGGCCGACGGCGCGTGCAAGAGGGAGAAGGAGCTGAGAGCGGAGCTTCAGAGGCTGCAGCAGGAGCTCGCTCAGCTACAGGAAGCCCAGAGACAGGTACACTTCAGACTTCAATTTACATGTTACATGAAGCTGGCGATTCTACAAAAAGCCGAACATAAAGGTTTGTTTACAATATATGTTTACACTACACAACTTTTTTAGTGTTTTGTTGTCACTGACTCAACTTTAAAAAAAATAAAAAAAAGTTACTGGCATCAAATTTTCTATGAGCATAGACTTTTAATTCAAAGATACATACTTCAGTTTCAACATCTGATATGTTGTCTTTGCACCTTTGTCAACTGAATAAAGGGTTGAATGATTTGAAAACCATCAGATTCTGTTTTCATCAATACTTAATACAATACTCTCCACTTGAAATTGTAGTATGTTGACTGTAATAGACCGAAATAATAATAATAATAATAATAATGTGTATGTCTCTGTTTCAGTCCCAGGAGTCACACTGTGAGCACTGTGATGTAGAGTGGATAAAGAAAGCTGGCGATGAACAGTGAGTCATAACTGAGAAAGAAGAATATATTAAAACTTTTTTTTCAGTGTTTTCTTCTGAATTTTTTATGTGTGATGTATTTATTTTGCAGGGTCAATTTAGCTTTAGCTTACACTGAGCTGACAGAGGAGTTAGGTCGAATCAGAGATCTGGCCATGAAACAGAGCGACCTCCTGCAACACATCTCCCAGGAGCAGGGTGAGTCACATGACTTGATTTTTTTTTTTTTTTTTTTTTTGGATCCTTGGAGTGCTATTCAAGAGAGTTAAGAGTAGAAATATTCAAATGGAGAGTTATACATTTGTTTGTTTATTTATATTTTCTTATTTTCTTATTTATGCCTAATTTTCTATATCCTTTTAAATTCACATATTTATTTTAATGTCATTCTCTTTATTATTCCCAGCTTTTACTTCTTTCACTCTTGATCTTTTTAACTTTACAGTATTGATACAATAGTCACGGGAAGACAGCTTTTTCAAAAATAGAAAAGAAATGTCAATAAATAAAAATATTTCTCATTTCCTCTCTTCCTTTCAGTCTCTCGTCCTCCTCCTGCCCCTCAGCGTCTCTCCCCCACCTCCCCCCAACGCCCGTCACTCTCTCCTGACAGGCTCCTTCCCACTCCCTCTCCTCCTTTGTCCCCAAATGATGGCCCCGCCTCCTACTCCCATCAGCCAACCAGCAGCCGCCTACGAGCAAAGTTCCAGGGTCGTCGTAGTTACTCAGAGGTAAGGCTGGTAGAGAAGTTATAGATATACACACCAAAACAGGTTTTTCCTTACCAGCCAAAAATAAGACATATATTATACAGTAAGGCACTTTAACATGGGGCCTAATGGAGATTGACGCACCTTTGGGTCTCTAGTGGACAAATGAAGTACTGCAGTTTATTTTGCACTACTGCATTGCATAGATTTTATAAATCATTGAAAAATATGTTTTTATCAAGAAAAATTTAGAGTACAAAAATATGAAAACCTTTCTAAAATTCCTATTAAACTCTATTAAAATATATTTAACTCTTTTGAAAGAAGAAGATACAAACGAGCTATCAGGTTTTATCCTTTTTGGAGGTCAGCACAATATAAAGACTGGACTATTGCATTGTATTGTATTATATTTTAATGCAGATACCATTATGTTTTCTACTGAACCCCCAATAAGTGAAGCTCTTTTGATGTAACAGTCCGATTGGTTGTGACATTTCCTTAATTTTGGCACATTCATCACATTCATGCATTGAAGCTTATCTAAAAAAAGTCATTATTTCAACTTCACTTTGCAACTGACCCTCATCATAGTCCTTTGACATTTGACCTCCTTCTTTTTCTTCAGGTGTCTGACCCATCAGCCATCCAGAGGCCCCAAGCTCGCCTGCTTAGGGACCCCGTCTCCACCCTCCCCAAACCTCGCTCTCTCCTCGGGGACGGTTATGCTCAAACCAAACATCAGCTCCGGGCCTCTTTGGTCGGGCTGGTCAGACCGGCATCGGCTCATGGAGCTGGGGGCGAGCGAGGAGGAGGTGGAGGGGGAGGAGAGAGAGGAGGTGGTAGCAGTCTGAGCAGCAGTCCTCATCACTGTGCTTTGGACCTGGGTTTCCCTCTGAACACTGAGGTGAGAGTCTGGTTTTCTGGCTGAGACAAGCAGCAGCAGCAGGACAGTTTATGAAGTTTCTGACAAAGTTTAAGCAGCAGAACATCTTTGCATGAAAAAATACATCATAATAATCTAAAATACAGCTCATATTCTGTATTATTTGGTATTAGAATGTGTTTTTTGTCAAATGATTTGTAATTCTTATTTTCTGCTATCTCCCTCAGGTTCATCACTTCCGTCACCATGACAACCCGCCTGAACCCACCCCTCTGGTGACCCCCCCACAGTCCTCTGATGATGAAGAGGTGATGAAGTTAAAATAAAGCACATCAGGCATTCATTAGGTGGCTGAGTTACTCATACAGAGGACGTCTGTGTGCATATGATCATTTTCAGGATGTTTGTCCGTATCTGTCGCCGGCTGCCAGCCCACCTCGTACACTTGGCGCCATTGGGATCGGCTCGCCGTCACCCAGGGAACAGCCTCTACATCCGCCTTTTCCATCTCCAAGGAAACAGCCCCACCACCCCTCCTTCTCTGCCCCTGAGGGTCCTGCCACCCTTTCCTGCCATCTGCCTCCCTACATGAACACTGAGCATGCTCAGTCGTGGCCCTCTATCAACGTGAGTGGAAAGAATAGAGAATTACAGAAATCAGATATTAGACTTCCTTTTGTGTGTCAATGATTTTTAAAAGAAAGGAAAAATAAAATGTTTATACTGTATAAAATATAAGGAGAGTAAGGATCTATTATAGATATTTTTAGCCTGTGTTAAATCAGAAAGGTCAGTGATTTGCTGCCTCAGGTTTAATGAGAATGAAGATTTTCTGCTCAGATACACAAAAAGATGAATGACAGTCACAATTAAAAGAGAAATGCTGTAATCCAATTCATCAATCCTATAATCTGGTTCCAGATTTTCAGACATTGAATTGCCTGTTCCAGATTTAAAATGTGCAATGAGGATCCAGATGTTCAAAGTTTATCTGTTCAGATTGAATCAAATCTATGGATGGAGTTTTAAAAAAAGGATTATAAAGAGGTTTTGGATCAGTTTGGATAAGTTTTTTTGACTGGTTAAAATCTGTAGTTATGTCATTGAAAACTTCTGAGTAGGTCCTTGATAACTGTGACCCAAAAATTGGATTATTCTGACCCCAGCAAAGGGCCTGACTCAGGTTGGATTACAGAAATTTACTGTAGTAAAACTAAACTTCTGATAGTTTCAGCCTCTCTGAAAAGCCCTTTTATACCTTTTTATTATCTTTGTTTTATTTTCAATGATTTTTAAAACCTAGAAATTATTGAAATTTAGGGTTTTAAATTGAAGTTGTCTGAGAGAAACTTTTTGGTTTACATTCTTGACACTTTACTGAATTAAATCATCTACAGTATATCTCAATTATCCATTATCTAATCTAATGTTTTTTTTTTCTGGACTCTGTGTCTACCCCTGTCTGCAGTTATGGATGGAGTCTGAAGAGAGCGCCGTTCGAAGCTGTCCCCTCTGTCAGCTGACCTTCCCGACCGGTTACCCTGACGACGCCCTCATCAAACACATCGACTCCCACTTGGAAAACAGCAAAATATGACTGTCACATCAGGCGTCTGATACACCAACTTCCACCTATCTCATGATGAGGAAAAGTCAAGGAAGAGTTGAAGGATTTGGACATCGCTCAGTGCAAACTCAGTCCTCTGGTACAGGAGGTGATGCCCAGCTTCTGCCTGTTCATCTCCAAATGTTGGGAAATATACCAGTGACCGTCCAGTTTTCCTCCAAAACACAGACCTTGTTAGTCCACTCGCTCATCACCAGGTTAAAAAGATGCACAAACATTGCCCAACAACTTTTACATCATATCAACAGTTTATCACCAGATAGTCTCTTTTCTCCTTAAAAACACTCAACAGTGACAAGATCATGAGTGTCAGTGCTGGAGGAACAGCACATAAGGAAAAAGACTGAGGTGCTGAGACACAAACTGCTTTATGCTGGTCTGAGATCAGCGCTGCAGACTGGAGCACATTTTGTTTTTATCAAACCAACTTGATGCCACAGCTCTCATCGTAGTCTTTAGAGGATTGAAAAACAGATTTCTGAACCAGTGAGGAAATATAGGGAGGTAAAAGACTCAGAGGTACAAGAGGAAAAAAAACAACACAATTATTGTGTGAATATTACATTGTTCGAAACAGATTGACATTATTATGAGGTAAACGATTATTGGCATTTTAATGTTTGATCATGAGGAAGTTGCTGTCATAAATATTTAGAACTTCATAAATATTATAAATCACAGTTATTCTTTATTCTGTCTCCTCTCTAAAGAGTAGTACCTGTTGTTAAGAGTTCCCTTAAAAACTTCAAAACTGAAGCCAGAAGATGATGGATTCATAAGAAGGAGAAACTCCCTCAACTTTAGGAGCAAATGTCCAAAATGAGTCTGCTCCTGCAGGATATTTGTTTTCAACATATTTTCACAGAATATTAACAGCATGTGCACAAGTTGGTGTCTGGTTTAACAAGATAATAATCTTGTCCCAAACAACAAAATCCTCCACAAGACAGCGGCTGTCCAACACAAGGTAGTATCTTGTTCCTATGAGGAAATAATTTTGTGCATCCAAGATAATATTTGTTTTTACAAGATATTTTACTAATGCAACCACGATCATATATTGATCTTGCAAGATTATCATCTAGTAAATACAAGTGTATCATTTTTTCACACAGAATAATTATTTAGTTTACAGGTGTTTATGACTAATTCTCACATGAGAATAGTCATGTCAGACATGACACAATTTTACACAAGATAATTGATTTTTAGCCTGAGATAATATCCTGTGAATTATCTTGTGCACAAAAGCTATTATGTGGTTTCATAGGATAATTTACTCATCTACGTAAGATCAGCATAAGTTGCTCAAACAAAATCATTGTCTTGTGTGCACAAGATAACTTATTCCCCCTGAAAAAAATGACTTTGTGCAAACAAGTTGATGATTTATTTCTGAAAGAGAGTCGGACTTAGTTTAAAAGGAACCCTTGAAATTTTCAAAACTGGAGTCAGAAAATGATAACTTAAGGATGAGATAACTTAAGCAGTAAATGAAACAGCAGTCCCATAAAATATGAGATACCATCACTTAACCAGAGGTGAGTTTAGGGTCAGCAGACCAAAACAAAGATGGCAGCACCTTTCTAGCAAACTCAGCTGATCTTCTGATTGAAGCAAAAAAGTCCCTGGGGGCCAGAAAAACACAGGAAAGGAAAGCTGTCGGCCTCACAAAATGAGTGGATTTTGCAGTGAGTCTGTTCGAAGTTCTGTTCAACTTTTAAATTGGATTTCATTGACACTGTTACAAGATGTCATACAATACAGGAGTTTGGACCGCCCCTGTTTTCTGCTGGTCCTCATCTTGAACCAGTTCTGAAGTATTCCTTATGAGCTAATGGAGAGCTGACTGAAACCATGAGATTCAAATGTATGATAATGAGAAAGATAATGTACAACTTACCTTATAATGTGTGCCATAGCTCTTGATAATAGCTTTATATCTTGTTATAATAAATTATTATATAATTAGGGCTACTTATTTGTAACTGTTTTCCAGTTTTACAACATGTTTATGATTCATCCTGTGAAACAAATTGAGATATTTCCAAAAGATGTGAACAAAAGGAATGACTCTTCCTCTTTAAATTACAGTTTCAGGTTTCGATTCAGGCCTAAAACGTACCTCATTTTTGTTTCATTGAATTTTATTAAAGTCAGTATCATCTTCCGGCAGTGACGCCAATAAAACTTCACACTTCCATAAATGAGCTGAAAACTCACCTCAGAGGACTGAAAGACCACAGGAGAAGTTTCTGACTCTCAGCTGTTACTGTCTAAAGGATGAAAGCCAAACTCTTACCACTTTATGAAGCAAAAAATGAGAAAATATCATATTTAGGAAGAGGAAAGCTTTCCTTGTTTGAAGCAGAGACTCCTGGAGCAGCAACAGTTTGACTCTTCCTCTGATGGATTTACAGTTTGAAGAGCAGCAGGTGAATGTTTCACTGCCTTGCTCAAAGACACTCCTCCTGAACACTCGGCTGTGACTTGACCAACAAAGACTGTTGAAATTAAGCTAAAGGCGCTGCTGTGGGGAACTGAACTGACTCCAGATCAGTGTCTGTGTCAATTTAACTCCTCTTCTTTACAGCATCTCAGTCACCTGGAAGCAGCTCAGCAGGCAGGTTGAGTCTCTTTTGAATCCTTTTTCAGGATGAACTCTTTTCCCAGTTTGATCTTTGAGTGTTTAAGCTGTTTGTAAAACAGCCGCCCATCTATTCAGATCCAAGAGGTCAAAGACATTATATCTGGGCAAGATCTTGAGAGAAGGGCCTCAAAACAAGAAGAGATGATTTATAAAGCACATTTCCAGTAAAATAGGATATAAAGTGCTTCGTATAAGACAATAAAAACATAAGGGCAAACAGTAAAAAGACACAACATACGTATGATACCATTTCAGACTCGCAATAAGCAACAAAAAGGCCAAAAGATGATAAAAATACCACAGAGCAATCTTATAGTCAAAAGATTTTTACTTGTGCACACAAGTTAATTATTAAGATGTACAAGTTACTGTCTTGTGCACAAAAATGATCAACCTGTGAGCACAAATTTGACTTTCTTTTGTTCTTTAGATTTACCGTGGAGTTATTTGGGCAGGATGCTTTTGTCAGCTGGATCATAGTTTCTCCACGTATCTATGTGGAGAAATAAAACTTCTCCAACCTAATAACAGTGGGATGTGAAGCTGTCTCCATAATCTGTATGAAAAATACCAGATTATATTCAATTTGTTTTCCATTTTAAATGTGTGTCTCTTCTCAACACAGGGTTCAGTTTATTACAGAGATCAAAAACAGGTTCTGTTTAAGGTACTTTTTAGAAAGGGTTTGAGGGCTCACACATGTATAAAGTGTTTTCATGACACTCTGACGTCCAGTGCAGATGCACTGATGTAAATATAAAAATGTAAATGTGCAATATTACCGAAAATGAACTAATATATTGTACATAAAGCTCAGATAAACTAGGTTAGGGCTATAACATGAGAAATCACTTCAGGATACTCATCAGTTATGTTTGATAACACACTATTAAAAAGCTGCTCTGTTTGAAAGTGATGAATAAATGATGAAGTTTCTTTATTCTTTTAAGGTTATTTCAAGGCTGAACATGGTGCTTTGTAGCTGCTTTTTCTTTTACTAAAACCACCAATCTCTTTTTTGTTTTGTTTTTTGCAGCATGTGAGTAAAAATCTGTCCTTCGATGGTGTACTTTAGATTTTTGTTGCTTTCCCCATGAGTTCAATAATCTCATCACTCAAATCATCACCAAGAATAAGTCTGATAGGGCTTCAATTATGAGTGTTGAAAAAGAATTAATTATATATGTGCAACGGGGCATTTTCAGTACTAGAAGGTTTTGGGAAGGAGCACACAAGATATAAAAACATGTTGAAATAAAAAAGGGGGGAGAGGGACTCTGTTGTTTTGCAAATACATACCTTTGCTATAAAATTCCTTTCTGTCACCAGCAAAGAGGGACATTCGCAGGTGGTTCTGGTTGCATTCAAGGCCCTGTAGGAAAATTCTGGAGTCTAAAAATCACCCACTTTAAATATGTTCAATGAAAACATGGTTAAATATTTTAATAATTTTCTGCAGTTAACATCTTTGTATATCTCTGTAATGTTTAACTTCATTAATGGTTATCTTCTTTAAAAGAAAAAAAAAAGGTGATTCAGTTTTTCTTTCAGCTCTGTTAAAATTAGGATTTGAATGCAGCCAACAGGGGGCGCCGTTTGTCTGTTCCACTCCCTGTTTTCATGAATACCTCACTGCAACTTCACTGTTTACAACAGAGAGAGAAAGAGAGAGAGAGAGAGAGAGAGAGAGAGAGAGAGAGAGAGAGAGAGAGAGAGCAGGCTGACTGCTTTAATACATCATGTGTAAGAAACGTGAATGAGGATTTCTGCTGTAAATGATCCTGAATGAGAAATAAAGAGTTCAGTTAAATCCAGACTCACCTGTTTACTGTCATCAAACACACAGAGGAAAAACATTTTGGAATCTGGAGAAATTTCTTTATAAGGGGCCCTCAGGAGGTACTGCATTAAAAACAACCATGACTCTGTAGTGGAGATAACCACATGGGCTCAAAATCTCTTCCAAATGCCTCTGTCTAAGAACACAGTTTGTCACTTCATCCACAAAGCACCACAGAAAGAGGAAACCAAACGCTGGCTTATGTCTTTGGGCCTGAACTCAGTGAAGGTGGACTGGTCTGGTCTGACAAAATTAAAATGTGGTATTCGTTTGGAAATCATGGACCACCTGGTTTTATTCCCCAGCGAACAGTTCAAAGCCTGATGGCATTGGTAGCTGACATATCTGATCCATTAAAGGGATATTCCAGCGTAAAATTACGTTAGGGTCAAACATACCATAACACCGAGTTAGACACCCCGTCAAGAGACGAATTTTGCCGACTGCTTGCTTCTCTAGTTTTACCAACTTTAGGAATGACTGCAGGATAGCAATACACAGCAGTCTGAGGAGCCATCAACAAACATCAACCAAAATGCCACTCTATAGCCACAAATAATGCTCAGAACAGCACCTAACTTCATCAACAGTACATATAGGGTCCCAGCCACAGCACTAGCCACCAGACATCTTTTTAACTTTGCCTGATTTCTTCAGCAAAGAGACTAAACACAACTCACCTACTCTCTTCCAGCAGCCGTTTGTTTGTAGCAAGACCTCAGGCCAGTCCATTCCGGACTGAAGCGGGGTGACGCAGCTCAAGGAAGAACATGTAAGATCATGACCCTAAATTGATTCTATGCTAGAATATCCATTTAACGCTGCACAGTATATACAAGTTGAAGAGCAACATATAATGCCATCAGGACGACTTTTTCAGGGAAGACGTTCATATTTCAGCAAAACAATGACCATGTTCAGCACATATTACTACAGCATGGAAGAGAATAAACAGAGTGAGAAACATTAAATGAAGCCAAACACAGCCATGATTTTGAAATCTTTTATTTGAAACAAAACTACTAAGAAAAAAACATTACACTGGATTTTAACAGTCGTTTCTTTTCCTTAATAAAATCATTTGTTGAAACATCAATAAAAAAATATGTCATCGCATCAACTGAGCAGAAAAGATTCAAGAGACACGATTCATGTCTGTCATTTTGATTTCTCTTTCTCTCTCCTGACTGACTGAGTTGATTTTTAAAAGAATCTGACAGGATTAACAGACTTAACCTGCATCTGGAAAACGGATACATCACCAGTGTGTTATATCAAATGTAAAACACACACACTGACATTACAAAGAAACAAGTCTATACACCAAGACCCACCAAGAAAGAGAGCAGGACAGCACCAGTTCACCTGTAACACACCCAAAATAAAACCTCCATGTGTTCTGAATCCACGGCAGGAGGCAAAAAAGAGCCTGAGTAAAATATTTATATAGACATGTCAAAACTAAAAACATAAAGTCTTACAAGAGATACATTAAGTGACATCTATCCTGAGCAGAAAAACGATTTTTACCCACGGTTTTACAAAGGGCAGTGATTTAAAAAACTAGCTATTAAGTTAATATTTTAGTTCACGATTGATTATTTTAAATTTCTATTAAAGGTAAAGGTCAACAAAAGGGCTGAAAAGACATCCGGCTTCATCAAAATGAGTCTTCATATGTTTAATAACGGCATCTCACCTCTACAGTTTTAAAAAAATCACCCAATCAGAGGTTCATTTATGCTTCTCTGTGCCCCTTTCCTTTAACAATGTCAGATTATAATAATAAATCTAGCTGATCATTTCCAGTAACTGAGGTTTGAAATCCTCTTCATTATATTATCGTGTGTTTATCTCGGTTTAAAGTGTCATTCAGCTTCAGCACCACAGGTCCAGGTTATCAGTGTAGGCGAAACCCGGGTCTTTACGGGTCTGCCAGTAAGTCCCGTTGTAGAGCCAAACCTCTCTGCCGGCTTCATCCACAGCTTTCCTGTGAACATAAATGAAAAATTTACCATCATGTGATCACTTCGAAGAGATACGATCCGAGTTTATGAAGCATTAATATCTGAGGGAATAGTTTGCCACATGTATGCTGACTAGGCCCAGTCTAGTTGTTGACAGACGAAAAGAGAAACGGCTGATGCTGAGGTCAAAACAGATGCTCTCCAACAACCCAGTGAGTAAATGCTGTTACCTTAGACGTAGATTTATCTCATCAATTATAAAACTGTACCACACCCTATTAGATCCAACATCACAACAATGTCAGGGTATGGACTAGAAGTAAAACTGAGCAGAAACACGAATCACAACTACAGGGCAGTAGATGTCACGGGGTCTTGAAATATCATCTTGCTGTTTTGCTGGGTGCCAAAAAAAAGACAGATACTCATGTTTCAACAGTGACAAAAAAAAAACAACAAAAATGGAGACATCTCAGAGGAGGCAGAAACTCTTACATTGTCACAATACAGTTAGCTGCTATAACTAGCTCACTAGCAGCTGATTCTTCTTCCTCGTCTTCCCTCCATTTTGCTTGGCAAACAGCATGAAAAGCCATTACTGCCCTCCACTAAGAACTAAACTCATGTAGTATAATCCTGTGTTCCTTTCTAACAGGCATCAACAGTTGAAATTTCCAAAAATATGGTTATCATCAATGTTGGTATTTGTCACAGCTCTATTGGAAGCGTCAGGCATCGGCAATAATCTGAGTTGATCCATACTTACAAGATACTGAGAGGAACTGCATGTAAAAGCCTCAGTGACAGAATGAAGCTGGTGTATTTGTATTTCACACATTAAACTTCATTGCTCTTTCGTTCACATCAACAGATTCCCTCTCCTCACCTGAAGAACCTGGGGATGTGCTCCTCTCCTCTCTTCTCCATCTCCTTCCTCCTCTCTCTCTGCTTCTGCTCTACCTCATCCTTCTTTTTATCAGCCTCGGCCACTTTCCCCTCCTCCAGGAGCCTGACAGAGACGATCAAATCAGAGCATTTAAAACAAAGCAGAACGTCAGACTTTTTTACTCTCAGTTTAAATCGATTTTATCTTGTATGTACCTCTGATCGGGTCTGAAGCGAGTGTCTGTAGGAGGGAGGACGGCCTTCAGTTCAGGCGTCAGTTCATTTGATTCTCTTGCATATTGAGAGAAGCCGTAATACTGGAAATGGTCATCAGGCTGCACATCTAGGAAAAAGAGGAACATCTTTAATACTCAGAGTTGAAGTGTGAGCTAATGGAGGTAAAAATGAGAGAAGCTGCAGTCCACAAAAGTCCTGACTTATAGAGGAGGGTCACTTACTGGGCTTCCAGATGCACTTTGGTGTCGGCAGCGTGTCGCAGAAGATGCCTTCATGCCACAGACCCCCGAATCGATGGACCACCTCCCCGGCCTGATCCAGAACAACACCCTGCACCTCGTTCTTACTGCTGTCAGAGCTCCAGTAACGAGACTAAGGCATAGAACGAAAACCAAGAGGTTAGAAGGGTTTACACGGTTTGATAAAGAAGCTGAGTGTGTGCGTGTGTTTGTGTGTGTGCATGTGTGTTATGTATGGTCACCTTGACAAATGTGATCTTGCAAGTGCACACGTCGCTCTTTGTATTTTTGATGACGACCTCGCCATAATGCTCCAACCAGCGCTGCTGACTCAGCACGTTGTGGATACACGTCACTGCCTTGTTCCACTCGTAGTGATCACCGTAGCTACACACAAACACAAAAAACACACAAAAACACAAATGTTTAACCACAAAGTTGAAAAAAAAGATGATTTTTTTCTGATTATTTAGCTTTGAAGACCACTCTGGCTGGCCAGGAAAATCAGTGAAGCACTCCAGGTTTTAAAATGTCCACAATATTTACTGTTTTACAGCTGATTCTCTTTTATCATCAAATCCAGTGAGTCTGTCCTTGTTTTCTGTTCCTACAAACCCAGGTGATTTTGTATCCAAGACAATTGCTTGAAATGCTTGAACTATCACAAATCCAGTTTATATTCCTGTGAAAGCAGAGGTGTGTCTAGCTTCACATTTTGACTTAATTTCTGAATCTGTGTCTCACTTTGGCAGGGAGACATTGACGAGTCCAGACGAGATGATCTCCACCGACTTCCCCCAAAACTTGTTCTTCCATCTCTGATCTAAAAGACAGAAAGAAACAGAGCTTCAAGTTTGACTCCTCAAAGAACATTCAGGTGGATCTGTGTTTACACTCTCACACTCCTACCTTGCCAGAAAGTGAAGTTTTCTGACTCGGCATGACAGGCGGAGACGGGTGGGTGATGGCTGACCTGGAGAAATGGACATAAATTATTGTTCCGGTTTGTTCTGATTAAGTTTACAAGGATATTTCGGGGTGTTTCTCTGCTGCTCACCTGCTCGCTGGTGTAGTGGAAGCCTCGGTCTTCTCTGTGACTCTCGAATGTTTCTCCCAGAACGGGGTTAAAAGGTTTGTAGCGATACCTCCAGGAGGCCCAGGCATATCCAGAGATGGAGAACGCTGCCACGTATACCTGAGGACAAACACAAAGAAAGGAGTGAGACAACATTGTCCAAGTGACTGTATGACATCTCTATGATTTTAGACATTTCTGACATATTGTGAGCGTTACAATGGCACTAAGTTTTACAATATGTGAGACGACTAAAAAGAGATAAAGACATGGATGGTTGACCATATTATAAATTTTTTAACTGTGTAATGGAAATTTGCAATTGTTTCTAAGCACTCAAAATACTCTGCATTTATCCAGTACAAATGTCTGTATTTTTTCATTTTGCAATTTATGTTCAGGAAGGAAGAAAAAAAGATCACTTAAAGCTCCTGTGAGAAATTTTTGTTCATGAAATGTCTTATAATTCATGTTTTTACATTTTACACGTCAAATATTCACAATAAGTGACTTCAAACGTCAGCAAGATGAGATCTCGTCAAATGAGACTACTTAAGCATATTCAGCAAAGAAAGCTAGAAGTTCTTCACAGGAGCTTTAAGTTTAATTGTACGTAAAGCGGCTAAAACCCACCATCCTCTCAAAGGGATCATCGATGTGGTTGGCGATGTCGAGCAGGTCAGTGTACTCGAGCTCCTCGCTGAGTCTCTGCAGCAGAGACACCGGCTCGTTCAGAGCGACCGGCATCGACACTCTGGACAGATCCTTCCCGATGTTGTTGTACAGGATGGTCATGATACCGATGTGGCTGTTGTCTGTGCATGAAGCGGGGAGGGCGGTGCGACGGCCTGGATCACAAGAACACAAAGACATACAAGTTTAAACAGAGTCTGAAAGTGAAGGATAAAGACTTCCATTGGTACAACTTCAAGATGAAGAGTTTCAACTTTTCCTACAGAGCTTTGATTCTTGGGCTGATGCAGGGTTATTTTTCTTCATGCAAGAAAAAAACTATGTGCAAACATAGCCTTACTTTGGAGATAGGCTTTCAAAATAATGTCATATTTCAATTCTTTTCCCACATAAAGAATAAAAAGCACCTCACTCCAACACAACCTCCAGACACTTGTCAAAAGCTTTTAAATACTTTGCAAAGTAAAAGAAACATTGAAGGCCTTGTTATGACAATACGTTCAGGTCTAAATGTGCATTTGTTCACCTGTGTTTCGTGGCACTGGGCTGGGTCTCTCCTGAGCGTTGTTCAGACTGGCTCTGTAGTTGAGGGTTGCAGTGGCTGAAATAAAAAGAGAGGGTGGACTTAAACTCTGATAATTGGATCACAATTTTTAGTTTTATGGTCAGAGATGTCTGCTGGATGGAGGAAAAACTCACCATGACCCTCCTCTGGCTCGGAGTTGCTGGTGGTCGTGATGTCGCTCAGACCTGACTCATCAGACGCCTCGGCCTCGGATGATGTGTCACACATGATGACCTCGCTGGCGTCGAAATACTCGGCCATGGAGTCAGCCACCGAGGGCGCCCGGTGACTGTGACGACCCATTGATGGAGTCCTCTGTGAGACAGAAAGATTTATGTTTTGAAATATCATCAAGATGTGCAGTTTATTGGAAGACGCACTCTAACAAACAACTTGATAAACTCAGTTTGGTTTAGGTAATGAGGGGACGTCCTCCATCATGATGACTGTGAAACAGAAAAACCCGTCACCTTCCCCTTTGAATGTATTCTCCGCAGCATTCACATATCAGTTTAGCCCGACATCACACTCACTTTTTAGTCAAGGGGTGACTGGAAAAAGTCTGCATCGAGTTAGGTGAACAGAATCAGTTTATTTTCACACATTTACCATATGATTATGTCTAAGAGATTTAAGAGTGCAGTGATCAAATGTGTTGAAGAGGTTAAAGAAAGTTAGTACTGAGTATGAATTGGAACCAGACTATCAACCAACAGAAATTAAGTAGAATGGAGGGAACAACTTGAACCCAGAAAAGACCAAATATCAGAGTCAACAGTTTAGTTTCTTCAGGTGTCACAGTTGATCAATTCAGCTGGCTACACACTAGAGGACGTAAGGGTCTTGACATGACAATCCTCTGAACACACACACTTAAGAACCGAGGTTTAACAGATCCATGTCTTTTCCTCATCAGCCTCACTGTGGTAGCCTATGTCTTGCATGAGACGGTACACAGGCCCCTCATAATTCCCCCATAATTCCAGGGTTGAAGAAAACTCGCTGTGCTGCTAACACACAGTCTGTGTCCACAGTTTGACAGCAGCCAGAAATATTACGGTGGAGTTTTTTTCATGTTCTCAGTGTATAAGATGACACCGTGAATCTCTTAAAACATCTTCAATGTAAAAATAAAACCTGTGTTCTTATCATCCCTCTTTCTTGACATATTTAATTTGAACCCCATTATAAAAACTGCAAATGTTCTATTTCCTAAACTTGAGAATGAAGTCTCAAGAGTGTTTTGGTACCATTTTTGTTCACTGCCATAGCTGTGAGGAGTTAAACCCGGTTGGTGGTGTTTCCCAGTCTGCTCCTCTCATTGGTTGTTGGAGGCAGAATGACTTTGACTCATAAAACAAAATGCTTTGTATTTGCAATCCCAGATCTTGGGTGGAAACAGTGACATGGTCACACTGACACCAACATTTCTTGATGAATCAAGTGTGTTAGGACAAGCCGCAGATCATCAACATTTTAACAAATGAACGACTTTTTCATGGCCAACAACTGATTTTCTGGATACTTTCCAAACTGACCACAGCTGACCCAGATTACGCTTTATTTTGATAAATGATTCCTCATCAGGAGGCAATTTTCTGCTGTTTGGATGTGATGATTTGCAGCTTTTTGTTGTTGTTGTGGCAGGTCTGATAAAAGAAGCAATTTGAGGATGCCACTTTGCACTCAGGAGAAAAACCGATCATTCATTTTCTCCACTTTAAGGCCTCTTGTAGACCATACTTTTAATCAAATACTGTGAAATAGTGCACAGAGTAATTGATGATATTATCAATAGTTTCAGCCCTGCCTATGATAAGAAGAGACAAAACTGAACCCCAAGGACATGAAAACACTGTCATTCATTTGTACGTGCTGTGAGAGATATTAGAGAAATTCTGAGATTGATTTTAAAAAGAAAACAAAAAACAATGTTGCATGCAAGAAAATGCAAATGAGTGACAGTGAGGTAATGAAATCAAAACATGCACAAAAAGAGGAAGCAACCTTCACACATGTGGACACCGAGCGCAGTACACACCTGGTCAGGACGGACGGTGCAGAAGGATTCCTCAGTAGAGTCAGAGGACAGGGAAAGCGAGTGGACTTTGGTCAGACGTGACTGTATATCAAGCTACAACCACATGCGAGACATGAAATACACACATACACAGATCAGCCATGCAAGAGGAAATACAGCAGAGCAAAAATAAAACTGTCAGACATGCGTAAAGAGTCCGAAGCAGAGAATAAGCATGGGCGCGTTGCTTGATCGTCGAATTGTGAGGAGCATTTGCAGCTGTTAGTACATCTAAATGAGTCGCTAACATCTTTAAAATGCTGCGTATAAATGGAAAAGCATGCTTTTGGGTCAAGTGAAATAACTTTCTAATACAGCCAACAGTCATGGTCTTGATTGTTGACTTGGGAGTTTGTTTCTCAAGTCTATTGTGACAGCCAGCTGCCAGGCAACAAAACAACCACAAAAAAAACAAGAAATAAAACCCCGAGTCATGATGAATGATGTTCAGCTGGTTGGAAAAGATAGCAGGTCACATGCAGCACTGACAGGAAACATGCAAAGAAGAAACCTCGTGCAACAGAGAACAGGAAAAGTGACTGAGAGCGTCAGTTTGACAGCAGGTAGAACCAAATCACTGCTCTGCTGTCAGACTGCTCAGTTTCAATGTGTGTACTTGTGTGTGTCTGCGTGTGTGTGTGTTTAGAGACAGAGTCGAGGTGTGTTCCTGCAGGACGTGCCTGTGATAACTTGTGCCTGAAAAAACAACCCAAACCTGCTCAACAGTTTCACACACCAACAGACAGACACAGAGGGCTGGGCCTCTTTTGTCTCCACCAGCCGATACTCTTCTTCCTCATTTGTTTTTTTTGTTTTTGTAAATAAATCAGTTTTTCAACTCATGGAAAAAGGGGAAGGGGTGAATAAACAAGTGGAGAGATGGAAAGTTGACTGGGTCTTAAAACGTATGTCAGTCAGACTTTTGTTTTTTCCTTCAGTGTGTCAGCAACAAGAAAAAACATTCAGAGAAGCCCTACTTCTACTTTGTGTTTGTTTGTGCATGTGCATGTGTTACCTCGGACAGCGTGCTGCAGAGTGTGGCGAGCTGCTGTGAGGTGTTCTCTCTCAGGTCTGGGCTGGTCCAAGCCTCTCTCAGTCTCTCTCTCTCAAAGGTCAAAACCTCGTGGATGGACCTGAGGGAAGCGTGAACTACGAGAAGAACAAACCTATTATTCCCTTATTTCCTTACATCTATACTGATTAGAGAGCTTTGTTTAGCACTTCATTCTAATTAAGCCATTACATAGCAACATTTCACAGCAACAGTCTTTCATTTCTTAAAGACTGCAGCTTTAATCAAAGATTTCCTGGTTTTCCAGCACTTTAAGGCAAACACACACTTGTAATTAAGTAATACTTAATTTAAACCCATCATCATTAAATAATCATAAAAAAGGAGGTGTAAGGGATGGGGCACCTCTCTGAGAGACCGTGCAGATGTCCTGATGGAGCTTCTTAGCTTCAGGTGAGGACACCTGAGGGTTTGACAGCTGAGAATAGACGTAGTCTGGGATGGACTGAACAGACGCCCCCAAGCCGCCGTTAGTGCTCAGGTGGCTGGAAGAGAACTGAGGAAGACAAGATGGGCGTTAGAAACATTGGAGAGGATGTTTAGAAAATGATCAAATTAGGATCAGCTAAAAGGCTGTCGTACCATTCCCAGAGCTTCAACGCGGGACAAAGTCCTGGAGTGACCGAACACTTTCCCCGCCTTCTTCTTTGGTTTCTCCAGAGAGAGATTCTGAAACACAGACAGAAGTTTAGAACTTCTCCTTCAATACAATATGATGATTTTTTTATATTTCCTGGGTTTATCTGTACTTATAACTATGCCGCATAAATTAGGAGATGTTTCTAAAATATGTAATAAAGGAAATCCATCAAATACATCCAGTTTTGCTCTTATACCTTGTATGTGCTTGGTGTTTGTAGATCGGTTCGTTTACAGATGATAACTCTAGTGTTACCAAGGAAGTGCATGTCTACCTGTAGCTCCGGAGGATACGCTAATCGTGTCTGATAACTAAAAAATCTGACTGTGTTCAATACCAAATTGATCATCTAAATGAACATAAAATATAACCATATTTGAGCAGAATAACACAGTCCATTACAGCCCCCATTGTAACTTGATCAACAAGTTTGTTCAGCAATCACCATGAAAGAAACTGAAATGAAGGAAATGGCCTTTTGCCAGTCAGCAGCCTGTTAGCTCAGCAAGCACACTGTTATAGTCTCTTTAAAATCCCCCACAAAAGTTAAATCTTTTTTGAAAATCTTCAGGTAAATTACGGACCAAAATATTACAGCGTCTTCACGACCATTCCGAATCAGATACTGACTGTTGTTTCCTGTAGACTCACCTGCATACTGATCCTCATCTCCAGGTCTGTGTTTGTGATCGGCAAACCTCCTTCCAGCCAGTTGAGACGCTGAATGAGATGAGCCAGCTCAGTGAGCTCGGTCTGACAGCGTGCAAGGTCTGAGGGGTCAAAGGTCACAGATAAGAGGGGACATTTTGGCTGCAGTGAATAACTCAGAAAATACAGATTTAAGATAGTTTTTTCCATCATGATTCGTTCTCACCATTTGAGGTTGCATCGATGTCGTGGGTCTGCTGCAGCCAGGCTGACACCTTGTTGGTCACAGCCGGAGGGGTGGCGATGGCGGGGGCGGGGTTTATGGTTTCTGGTTGGTACATGGATGCTGAGCTGGCGTAGTGAGAAGGCTGGACAACATCATAATGAGAATCAAGTTAAAAAAAAACAGTGGCAGAAACATTTACACCACATGTCCAAAATCCTGAACTAGCGGAAGTCTGGTGTTAATCAGCTCAGGAACCTGTACCTACCATGACTCTGTTCTGCTGGGCCAGAGAAGCCATGGTGGGTAGGTTACTTGAGCCCAAGGAGAGTGCATGAAGGACGCCGTGATGGACGCTCATCGCCTCGTTTTTCCTGAAGACTCGATGAGCGCACAGTTTAGTCAACCAGATGTAGAAGATGTCCTGGCTTTTTGCCTTTCAGGAGGAGAGGAAGGAGAAAGAAAACCAAACAGTGAGAAAAATAAGTTGCTATTAAGACCAAAGAAAGATTTAAAAAGTTCACAGTTAATTTGGGGTAGAATATCTATTTAAAACTCTTTTACGAAAAATGTGTTCTCATTCTGAATTTCATACTAGCAATGCATTTCAACAGAATGGAGACAACTGAACTGAAAAACTTGAAATATTTTCAAAGAATGAAAGGGATTTACAAACCATCACAACCTGTCTTTATTTACATTTAACACAACAACACATTTTGGGGGGTATACGTATTTACTAAATTGGCACAATCAGTAAGAAACAACATTTAAAACGTGTATTAGGAAGTAAAAGATATTTAGAATAGTTTGAAGACATTATTAGACTGCTAGATAGAAGTAATTCACGGCTGAATTTTTGCTTCATTTGTGAGCTTTTTAAAATCAAGATTTGCACTAAGAAATCTGGTGATTTGGTATTTTTGTATCAGGGGTTATGAGGCCTTTCTGAACGGTGTTGTGTAGCTACCATAAGGTGGTAGAGGTTATCTCCAGCGTCCAGGTCGATGCGTCTGGACTTCTTGTTGATGGACATTACAGCCACACTGACGTCCAGACAGCCGTGAAGCTTCCCTCTCTGAATCTGAAACACAAACACAAACCTTGTTTTGAAAAGCTCAATTACTAACTATTTGATCTGTTAAATAATGTCTAAAATAAAGGAGGATCAATCACACAGTGCAAAGGTGGGAAGTGCATTTCTCTCACTTACATCTTGTTGTGTCTTGCTGTATTTCAGAATTCCTTTCTCCAACAAAAAGTACCTCTGAAAAAGACCAAAGTCGATCAATCACCTTCATGAAAGTGCAGAATAGTTTTAGTGCTCTTTACTGTTGCAAGAGTTGCTAAGAAAAAACTGATTTGCACACACTCATTTTTGAAGCTTTTACATGCAAACCTAAAAGAAGGTATGATTTAAATATAATTTCACAACAATATAGTGCCTCAGTAATGCAAACAGGTGAAAGGATGACAGGTAAAAGTTACCACTGTTTTATAAAATACCGGATTAACTGTCAAGATAGTATGTTACTTTTTGATACACAAAATATTTGTTGAATTTTGTTAGTTTCAGTGATCAAAATGATGTTTACTCAGTGCTATTTCAATACCAGGTGTCCAATAATAAAATCACAATTGATTTCATTTTATAGTTATTCAATGCACTAAAGTATCAGGTTTTCTACCAGGAGCTGCCACCATAACAAATGATTGAAAAGAAACAGAGTTCGGTTTCTGAAGGCCGTTGTTTTGGACAGATCTATCCTGAATCTATTTAATGTGATACTTCATTATTTTAATACTGTTGGCCCTGCAGAAACAGGATTTAAACATGCAGGAATGGACAACTTCACCCAGCACAAATCTGTGACCTGACAACCCGTTGTTTTCTCACCTTGTGCCATCCTTTGAGTGGGTACTTCCTCCTCTTCATCAGGTATCCCTCACAGATTCCAGGAACACTGAGATCCAGAGTTGAACCGGGGACATTGTACATGTCCATGTTTTGCAAATCGTCCAAGACCTCCCAGTGTCGAGACTGAAACACAGAAGGACGGGCCGATAAAAATTACTAAAGAGCAGCAGCAGTTGTGTAATCTTGGATTTCACTTCCAAGAGAGACACACGGATGGAAAAGGATAGTTCAGCAACTTTTACAACAAACATGAATCTGTCTCTCTTATATGCTCTGATAATTAAAATGGGCAAAGACAACATTTAAATTTTGTAAAAAGTTTGCAGAAGTTAAGCTTCACAGATGGGAGGTTCTGATGTAAAAAGATGTAAAAAGAAAAAAGAAGCTAAAACTGACAAAACTGATCAAATTGTTTACTTGATGTTTGGTTTCGTACCTGTTTTGTTTGCTTAGAGGAGCCTGTGCTGCTGCTTCGTGAGTGGCCGGGTTTGAATGTGCTGGCTGGAGATTTGTCGAGACCACTGATCATTGACTGGCTGCTGCTGTTCAGAGGGGGCGGGCACACCTGAGGGTCCATAGGGACCATGTGTTGAGGATAACGCTGCATGGAGAAACGAGCACCTTCAAGACAGGTTGTGTCTCATGGCAAAGTGGACAGCACTGCGTAGGACAGAAAGACAGAGAGAAGAGACGGTTAAGACATTTGAAGCAAAGAGAGCAGTAGAGAGCAGCTGCTCATTTTATTAGTTACATGAAATAAAATGAAGAGCTTTTTTCTTTTCTACATGAGATCGAATCTCAAGTTGTTATGCCATAAAATATCTAGCTTTCCTGTTAATGAAAGGAAACCTGAAAAATGTTTGTGACCATTTAAGAGATCTTGAAATACAGACAAAAAAAGGAGACACAAAAAAATTGGTAATATTTCTTTTTTTCCCCAAACAAAATGTCTAAATGTTGCAGCATGTTCATGAAAATCTTATACGAAACCTGTTTCAGAATCCATGAGTCTAAACTAATTTGAATCAGTGAGTCAAAACTTCTGTCATACATTTATTTGTTGTATCTCACCACTTTAATACATTTTTTGACTTTGGGAAGCTTGATTAAAACTTCTAATGACAGCTACCACTGAAAGTTCTTGTAGTTGAAAGTTGATTACAATGTATATCCAGCAAGGAGATAAGAAAATACCATTAACAACAAATTCCTATCAGCACAACACAACCACTACTGTGTCAAGATATTACATTGCAACCAGAAATCCAATATTTTAGGATTCTTCCACAATCTAAACACTTTAATCTATCTGCTACCAGGCTAAACTTTAGTCAAACTTTGGTTCTTTTGTTCTTTGCTTTCTTTTCAATCTCTCAACGTTAAAATAACAATAACCTTCATGGACACACATTCATTGGTTTTAAAAGTCTAAGTAGGCCAGCAGTTCCTGCCACTCACATCTATTTCTAGGTCACTTTGTATGGGTGGCTTGCTAAAACAAGAATGACAGGAAATTCATAGAGCTCAACCATCCCTCTATCTTCTTTGTATATATGATTTATGCCGTTGCATATAGTCCCATTTAAATTTGAATCAAAATAAAATAACAGAGGGCATAGGATTTTTTTCCAGAAAACATGAACTGTCGCTGCAAAAATGTAATCACGTCTCCATAGTTACAGATTGATCCATCCACAGCAGACAACCTATAATGATCTCAAACATACATATACAGTAATAAAAAGGCAGAACTTGCCACAACAATTACAAAGAGATTTGTGCATTCAGAGGTGGAAATAATAGACAACGTATTACTCAGAGTAGAGAATATACTTAGTGTTTGCCCCGCTAACTTTCACTGCTGTGACCTCCTTTTGAAGATAGATCAATTCTTATTTGGCTGAGCCCAATGAAAATACTCACATTCAAAACACATTAAACACACATGGCACAGGCATAATGAGAAGAACTGTTGAAACAGCAATAAGTGTAGAGTCGGTTTTAGATTGAACAGGGTTGATATAATGAAGAATTTCTTAAAGGTTTTTTAAGGCCAGTGGGACTAGTGTGTCATCTGCTCCGATGATCACGCAATCATAGAATGACATTTAAAAATATCCTGCACACCGACTATTACGAACAGAGTTACTAACTAAGACAGTCTTGTTCTGCACTGCTGTTTTTTCCGCTCTAAAATACCCAATAAAATCTCAAGGGAAAAAAAAAAAGGTCAAATAACACGCATACCCATGTAAATTCTCATGAGGCTGAACTTTGGTCCCCGTGCAATTTAAAAACAATTTAGAAAGGAATTTACTTGAAACAGACGACAAATCTGCAGATTTATCGATATCTTAAAATTTTGGGGACAGCTTCTTCCTTAAGAACAAGCATATGGAAAATATTAGGTGTAAATACTGAACTAAATAAAATGGAATGACTTGATCCAACGATTTTGCTGCTTGTTTGTTTGTTGGATCTTTTTTCAGGGATGCATTCAGAGGAAAGTTGAATCAAAATAAGCCTTTCCTATAAGAATTAAACTGCTGAACAATGTTGATCAAGAACTGACTCATTTTGGGGGAAATTAAAATGTTAAAGCTCCAGAAAATACCAACACTTAGCTAAAGTTGATTTAAAAGTTTGAGAAAATTAGCCTTTTAGTCAACTCTTTGAATTTTTGATCCTTAAAAGTGTCAGGTGGTTATTCCTTCTTTGGCTGATTTGCGCATTGTCTCAAGCTGTTTTTTTCCTGTCTTATATTTGACTAATAATATCATGCACTTTGCCTTGTAGGTCAAAAATAGAACACAAAATTTCCTTTATTGCTAAGAAAAGTATTAAATAAACAACTTTACGCAAGTTCAACAGAAAACTTCCTTTAACTTTCCAAAGCCTTAAAGCCTGAGACATGAGGTCAGATGGACAACAATGAATACTTAATTAGGATGAAACCACAGACAATAGATTCTCTCCCCTCCCTCCCTCCCTCCCTCCCTCCATCGCTAGCATTCCTGTTTCTCATCCAGCAGGTGAAAACAGTCTGTTTGAGGAAGTCTTCTAGGTGGAATTTCCAGTCAATAAGCCTAAGTGCATTCTGCTGGAAGTTTTCGCTTTTGCATAGCAACCGTTATCACATCATGGCGTTCCGAAAAAAAAAATCCTCCTAAGTAACTTTTGGATCAACATCAACATCAAAGATTATTTCATCTTTCTGTCTCTTGTTTTCTCAGTCCAGTGCATTGAGGCAGATGGCTCTCCACCAATGAGTCTGGTCCTGCTCAACATTTCTGCCTGTGATCAATAACATAAAAAAAAAACTGGACCTGCTCTTTATGCAAAGATCATGAGATTTATGATGTTAGTTTGACAAAAATATCTACACCTGATAAGTTTGGATTTATGAGTGTTATGATTTTGCACACCAAATAAAAACTGGTTTATCGATTAGTATTTAAATTAAATTATGGAAAATATAATGAAATTAAATATCTACAATGATTTTTTTTCCAGCCTGAATTAATCTGAAAAATTTGACATCTAACATTTAACATTTGAGATCTATCATACTTAAATACACTTAGACATTGATATATCCAAGTCAACAACACTTCATGTTTCACTATTATTGAATCCTTTAGAGTAATTTCAAATATTAAAAATATTATATTAAATCATAACATATGATGTAAAATACTCTAAAACATTGTTAGAACTCTTAAGTTTGTCACTTTGTTTCATTTGCAAAGGGATTATTTTAACTCACACTTCACATAAATGACCCCATTTCACGCGACACAGTGCATAACTTAATATAAAGCTTGTTTTCATGTCAGCCTCTTGTCATATAACATCACATTATCTGCTTCTACAATGACTGTAAATTAAAAAGGGCACATCTTTTCAAAATACTGGGTCAAAGTAGTTACATTTACGTACATCAAACCATAAAGCAGCAATGCAAAGCAACAATTAAAAGTTATGGTGACACTAACAAATCAAACACACCTGTTTGTTGGCCTGATTTTTTACAGGCTGCTGCTGCTGCAGTCCACAGATAGATCCTTTAACCTTCCCCTTTCTAATAATGGTAAAGATGCAAGATTTCCCTTCAAAGTGTTCAAAGCCTGTGAAAAAAGAAAATCCCTCTTGAGAAACAGATACAGGAGAAAGATATTTTTCTCTTCCTATCTTTCCAAGATCAAAATGTCCTCTGACGATCTTGCATCAGTCCCCCAAGTCTCACTGAGAGCAAAGACACACCTGACTGATGAGCTGCCTGTAAGACTTGAGCATATCAAAGTCAGCAGGTATCTGGGCGGGGCTGAAAAGGGAGCAACAGCCTCCTACCTGACCAAACAGGCCTGCCAGCTCTGTCATCCTGGGGACGACAAGATCTAGAACAGATTTGTTTTCAGCGGATTTAGAAAACATAAGGTCCTGTGCTGTTTTCAGTAACAGATCCTAAAATTCAAGACGCAAAACAGTGGCAATTATTGCAGTAAATTATAAATGAATTACAACATAAATATAACCCTAACTTGGGTTTTCCCAACAGACATTTACTTTTAAATACAGGAGTGTATTTTTCTTCGCTTTTCTTTCAGCTAGATGTACATGAAGGACCAAAGTTGTTGAGTTTTGATGAGTAGAGGATATAAAGTAGAATCCATGATAAGGATCCCAAAAAGAACATGCAGTGCATGGTACAGTATGTCAAAGACAGGATCTTGCAGTTTATTTTGAAATTTAGCTCCAGGAGGGGGCTAACCTTTGGCATAATTAAACTTCTCTCTATTGTACTTTTTGTATTTTTTAAGAAACGCTCTATATTTTTGCACCATGGGGTGGACAGAAACATCCTTTCCAATTGTACGGAAGAGGTTGAATCTTGAATCTTTGAACCCACCAACTTTCATACAATGACAGCACACTCCACAGAGAATTAGCCAACTTTACAGATATTTCAAAGTTTCCAGAACCATGTCATCAAGTCTGGAGATAAACAGTTGTAAAATTGATTTGTTCAGTCTGGCTTCCCTTAGCAGAGTTAGCACCACCAGCCTTTGGTCCTCCACACAGGTTAACATCCACATACCTGTGCTGGTTACGCACTCTGCTCCAGTCAAGTAGATATACGCCAGTTAAACTAGACCCAGCCTACATACCATTTCCTAGATGAACAAACCACATTCTACTGTAAGATGCCATCTGTCATCTGTGCATGTTTTCATCCAGGGAGCACTATAGCATTATGACAGTAGACATGAACTTAAGAGCCTTGGTTCAAATTGTGTTATAGAAGCTTAGCTTCAGCTGGGGCACTTTTAATTACTGGTATTTTAGGCCTAAGATGACAAAATATAAATGTGTAACTTAATAAACTGGTGCAGACTAGTGAAAATGACAAATGTTCACTGTTTGGTGACTACACAAACACATTTGGAGTATAATCCCAAACAGGTAACCAATTTATTGTAATTTACTTGTATTTCAAAGCTTCTTAAAGCAACTTTTGGTTGCTCTAAATAGCTGTTTTTTGGGTTGTTTTCTGTCCCATTTGCAGCTTCTTTAATGTGCCTTTTATTAAGACCATTGCTGAGGAAAATATAATAAGGACCGATGACGTTTTAAGTTTGTTGAAATAACAATATGACAAGCTTTTGGAGCCAGCCTTAACTCCCAACTCAAAGAACAGAAATTTCTGGCACAGTCACATCTACTTTTCATTCCTACTTATTATTTAATACAGTTCCTCTGAATTCAAAACCATTTTTATCCGTATAAATTCTTCACTGCATTCATTTATTCCCCAATTTCATACCATAGTGACACTTGAATATTACTTGCCATCCAACCCTGGTATTCAAAGAATACAATGTCTCAACCCTCATAAATATTTGCTTGTTAAATAACATTTAGTAAACTGGTTGGTCATTGGGACTTATCCCATTCATTGGAACCACCAAAGAGACAAGAGGAGCCAAGAGAGGGCCGGGACATTCCCAACATGCTTTGCACTACACATCATCATGTGTTTGCATATCACTGTTACATATCTGTGTTACTCACTGTACAAAGCGTTCATGTTTGGAGTCACAGATGGCACACACCTTATAAGGCTGAGGGACGTTTCTGGGAGGACTTTTACAGGAACGGCATGCTCTGTTTGATTATTTAATGAATGCTAAGTCTCTTTTGTTATATGAATCTGTTGTAGCTCTGCCTATTCTGTTTAAAGACAGCCATAGTGACACTCCTAACCTATTGGGAGGAAAACATTACCTATACAAAAGTTATGTTGGGACAAATACTGAGTTAAGTAGGCAATGTGGACGAAGATTTCCTTTTGTAGATTCTTTAGAAATCTGAAAGGAATATTCCTGCTTATATTAAAGTCACTGGACAAATAATATTTCAGGCCTGCTCGACTAAGACGGTGATTCAGCTCATGTGCAAGTGAGTCAACACGTGGCAACAGCTGGTGTTAAAAAATGAAACCAAGGTGTTACAAATTTTCTGACTGGATCAACAAAAAATAGTTAGTCATCAATAGTTAATTTCTCTTATTTGTAGAGGGGAATGCAATATATTGTTTAGGGGAATATCAACCTTTTTGATTCAATAGAGGCCTAGGGTTATGCATAATGGAGCATAATTAGTGCAATATCTGTTGACCAATAGATGAGCATGCTGTAGCTGTTTGACAGGAGACTAGAGGCCCGCCCTGACTCCACCTCCTTGCCAGTTTCTGGATTAATAGAAAGCCAGATTGAGTCAACATTTCCAATATGGCAACAACCATCATCATAATAACTCTTCATCATAAACAAATGAGTGACGTCAATAAGGCTACACTGCATTTAGCTTTAAGACAATGAATACAAATTGACTATACACTTTGTGGTGAGACTACCCGGCTAAGCAGCTGTTTCATGGAGCAAAATTTAAATAAATGCTAACCATTGTTAGGACGCATGTACTAGAGCTGGGAAGATACACTAGACCTAGACATTAGGTTGAGGTACCCGTAAGCAAACCTGTTAAAAAATCCTCTTAATGTATCTCCCACTGTGTGTGTTTAGAAATGGTCACCTTAACAATATATGTGGGGTCAGCTGGCTTCACCTCGTCTACTCTGCGAATTGGAGGTCAAAGAGTATAGTCAGAACACCAAGCCAAGTGAGAAGGTTGAGCCGCTTGTCTGTTTTTTGGACCCATTTTGGCTTCAGTGATGTCTATGAAGTCTACTGTCAATGTAGGAGAATATAGAGACACACCGGCTACAAAACACTAAATCTGAACTGTAAATGAGGATTCAGAGGATTTTATTTTTTTAATTTAGGTGCACAGTTACCTTTCATAAATATTAACAGATTATCAGTACATCAAATGTTGCTCTGTGACTTTGATCTTACATGTGCAGGTTGGAAATCAAACACTCACAAAATAATCTCTCTTAGGTGATTGAAACTAATCTCTTGTTGCTCTGGTATTGAAATGAGTAATGATATTGTTTGAATTTGAAATTCAAATTACATTTTCACAGCCCAACTGTGTTTATCTTTTCACCAGATAAAGTTGTTGTTGTTTTGGCTGCTTTTTGATTATTGCCATGGCAAAGTCAGCTCCGCACAGCTGAACCTGGTGAAACAGAAGTGTTTTCCTCTCTTGGATATCTCGTACAGACCGGAAGATGACAATTAGGGGGTGGGATATGCAGACAGTTACAACTGAAAACTAAAGGTATGCCAAAATTTTCCACTTGGAAACTAAATTCTGTAGAAACTTAACTTAAATTTTCTTGACATCTTGCTGATCCTGTTGAGTGAAATACCACCCCAGGGAACGAGTGTCACTCATGAACAAAACCTAAGCTCTGCCCTGTGCAAAGTGACACATTTTCAAACTTCAACCTCATCATAGCCCAGGTATGACACTTGCATTTGAGTCATTAACTGTGACAGAGGAAGATGTGCAGAACAACTATGAGAAGTATGTGGTCTGACCAGTAACTCTGAGAGAGAGAGAGAGAGAGCGAGGTCTGAGATACAGCCCTAACAGCCTGACTTCATAAACAATGTTTTTAACTTGCCTGCTGCGGAAACAAAGCATGTGACAGTTGTAGGATTTGGCTTTTAGACTCTAAATACTCGTCTCAAATAAAACACTGCTGGTTTAAAGATGCTGCCACAAATCAAATCCTCATGTCCAGATCTATCTTTCAGAAGCACTTGTGTAACTATAGCAGCTCAATGTTGTGACCCTTGAACATCCCTGGTTAAGGTTTGAGTATTGTCCTCAAGCAGTAGCTACCCAGACTGGATAATAACAAAGACAGTACAACTCCTATATCCACAAGTTTTTACAGCTTATTAGATGGCTCATAAGTTTTTGATTTTTGTCACATTGACTGGGCTCAGACTAATGAATGTGATTGAAAATGCAACAGGTAACTTACAGAGTAATCTTTTTAGTGATTGATAGAGAACACATTACACAACTCTGTAATTCGTTTGCTATGAGTTGAAGGTAAAAACAGCAACTCAAAATACCTCTGATTCTGATTAGGGTTGGATCAGGGTGTCATTCACAACAGGGGGGACAAAGTATCAATTCAGTAAGCTAACATAACCCAGACTTTTGTGATTCAATTATCAACACAGAAACAGTGTGAATATTGTAATAGAAAAATACAGAGCCAAAAACATGTTTCCCGGTCTATATGACTAACCGTGTCCGTGTCACAGTTTCAAGACTCCTTGGGATGACCCTAATGACATGAATGAGGGTCACATGGGTGGAAGTGACTCAGCCAAGGTAGAAGTTGAAAGCATGACCAAAGAAGAAAAAGATAGTGGGATGTTGTACCATGGAGATGAACGATTTAGCATTTGAACATAGCAATAGCTCTGTGTGCATGTGTGACTGTCACACTGCAGGACGTTGAATGTCAGTCATGTAACCTAGTAAAGCAACATTACACATCAGCCAGCTGCTAACATACTCTCTCATTATTAGTATTGGCAACAGCTGTTGAAAAGCTGCTATTAGTCACCATCACTATTCTGAAGTATCCTGTGACAATGACAACATCAATTGCTATTCTTGCATCTTCCACAAATTTGCCTAAATCCACTGAACATTAAAGCTGAGCCCCTACCCTCCCACACTCACACATACAGGGCATGCAGGCTGGCACAGAGGGGCATCTTTCTCATGCACGTATGGAGGTGGTGCTTCTAGCGTTCAGGAAAAGCAGACACGGCTTGTTATTGAAATCTTACAATGAAATCACAAGTAGCAGTCTGTTATCAAGTGACTAGTCAGCTGTGCTCATGGAAAACGCCTGTTGTCACCACTTCCTGATTGTCAAGGATTGATTTACAACAAACATCAATCTGAAATCAATTAAATGAAACCTCACTAGAACTTAACACTGTGTAGGCAGTCAGTTCTGTAAGTCACATGATTTGTAAACATCAACACAAAGGTATCACAGTTGTTACAGGAAATGCTCCAAGTTTAATAATTACTTCATGTAAAGCTTTCCTCAATGGGGAAGTGATCTTTTATAAAAAATCTGCTTCAAGGCTACAAGCATGTTTAAACCTACTTTAACTTTGGGCCTGTTTCTATTGAACTCTTTTGCAGTAGACTCACTGTTGGACTCTGTCTCAACTGGCCTCCACAGGTACTGCAGTTTTTGATACATGTGAGCTGGCACCATTGTTCAGGTTCAGAAGTTGCAACATGCAATTACCACACAGTAAGAGTTTCCTGCTCCCTCTATCACCCAAAGAAAACAAAAATCTCCTGCTGTTTCTCACAAATGATTGTTTCTTGTCAGTAATATCAAAATATTCGCTGCATCACGAAGATTATATCATTGCGTCTGGTACAAGAGCTGAGGTTTTCAGAACAGTATGTTCTCTCATATTTGTGCAGATGTGATGTCACCGCAGACAGAGCAAAGATCTGAACAGACTGGTTCTCTCTTTCTCTGTATTTCATATGTCCTCCAGGTTTTCGCTCCCCATCCAGAAATGTTCCAGAGCAACATGCACCCGCTAAATGGGCACGTGACTGATTTCTCTGTTTTCAAAAGTGTTTACATTCCATTGTTACAGTTTTGGGTGTAGCTATAATTTATGAGAGGAAAGTCAAGTGACTAATGCTTTATATGATGTTTTACCATCCCTAATGTGCAAATAATTTGGGACAGCTTTTTTGCCACAGCTTAAAGGGATATTCCGGCCTAAAATTAATTTAGGGTCAAACACACCATAACACCGAGTTAGACACCCCAGTGAGAGATGATTGTTGCTGACCGCTTGCTTCTGTAGTTATATCAACTTTAGTAACGACCGCACGATAGTGGATAGTTGTCTCAGGAGCCACACACAAGCCTCATCAAAAACGCCACTCTATAGCCACAAATAATGCTCAGAACAGCACCTAACTTCATCAACAGTACATATAGGGTCCTAGCCACAGCACCAGCCACCAAACATCTTTTTAACTTTGCCTAATTTCTTTAGCAAAGAGACTAAACACAACACTACACTCTTCTAGCAGCCACTTGTTTGTACAGAGACCTCCAGGCGAGTCCATCGAGTGCAGTGGGGTGACACAGCTCAAGGAAGAACATTTATGATCATTACTTTATCATTTCCTCAAAGTAAAAATCACCATATTAATCATTTTGTATTGCAGAGGCGGTAGTTCTTCTGCCTTAGCGTCTCAGTCTGATTGTATTTCCATGAAGTAATGATAATACATGTTCTTCCTTGAGCTGCTTCACCCCGTTGCAGTCAATGGACTCGCCCAGAGGTCTTGCTACAAACAAGCGGCTGCTGGAAGACAGTAGGTGAGTTGTGTTTAGTCACCTTGCTAAAGAAATCAGGCAAAGCTAAAAAGATGTTTGGTGGCTAGTACTATGGCTGGGACCCTAAATGTACTGTTGATGAAGTTAGGTGCTGTTCTGAGCATTATTTGTAACTTCAGAGTGGCGTTTTGGTTGAGCAAGTGGCCCTCTGTATTGCTATCTGTGGTCTTTACTAAAGTTGGTATAACTAGAGAAGCAAGTGGTCTGCAACATTTATCTCTTGATTAATGATTAATTTTACGCCGGAATTTCCCTTTAATTTGGCCTTTGCATTAAAAAAAGCCTATGACTACTAGTTTTTCTTTCTTGTACTTGGTTGATTTGATAGATTTACAGTAGTTTAGATGAGACCTTTGTGTGCAAAGTAAACTCAAAACTTATCGGGAGCATCACCACCTGCAAGCAGTTCAACCTCCATTGGTTTAATGTGGGGTGTATTAAAGAATATATCAAAGATAATACATCCAAAAATCAGGGCACTGGATGTGGATACCAAAGGCAGAAAACTGGTTTATGGAGAAAATGAGAGCACACAGTGACAAAAGACAGGTGCGGACAGGTAAGAGGCTTAATAAACAGGTTTGGTTCAACTGAACAACACCCAAAACACCAGAAACAGCGTGAGAAACAACACATGACACATTTAATGAGAGTAGAAGGGGTAATATCGAACAATACTAATGATTTTACAAATATTATCAAGAACATTTTACATGGGCTTTTTTGACAAGAAGAAAACCGCTAACTTAAACGTCGTTTGTCTAATGGACGAACATAAATTTTGATTCAACATGGCGGCGCAGGTGATACCCTGACCACTTAAACGGTTTGACATTTTCTACGAGAAACCCGTTAATTCAAACGCGCGCGTGATCTTAGAGGGCCCTGACTGTGCGGCCGTTATTTTCTCTTCGGTCTTCACGGTTTAGAATCAATAATCAAAAAGTGATATTCAAGTCCTGTTGAAAGACACTTTTCTACAAGTTTTGAGCTCTAACCTGTTGTAACTGGGATTTTGAAGTCTTGTCTCACTGGAAACCAGTAGCTCTCAGCCGTTCGGACTCCTCACTGCATCGACGCGCTCCTGCTGCTCACTGAGTCCGCGTGCTACTGACTACAGCCGCTCAGGTGTGCCAACAGGACAGGTGCATCATGGGAACATTCTGGGACTTTTTTTCACGCAATAACGCCCTTCATTCAAATTGATATAATTTAAACAACGATAAATATTAGATATACAACGTTTTATTTTCATTTCTTTTTATCTTTTTTGAATTTTTAATGCATTTATTTTAACCTTTTGCAACTTTTGGATTGTAAGATTGAAGTTGTCAAAGCTATTTCTCAACCTTGTGTCAGGAAACACCAAATTAACCTTCATTTAATGCTACATTTACTTTTGAGCTTATTCATCTCAAACTTTAAGAACAAAAAAATAATAATAATAAAAGTAAAATAAAATAAAATAATAATGTATATGTACACCAAACAACTGTAAATGTGAAAGATAAATTAACACAACATATGTTTGTCAAAAATAAACAGTTTGAGAGGGAACAGAATGAAGCAAAAAGCTTATCTAGTCCTGCACCATCCTTGCAAATTAGAGATTTAAAAAAAGAAGAAATCTGTTTGTATGAATTACACAGATCTGTATGAATGCATACATTTTATACACAGAGATACCTGCTCAACACTCAATAGGTTTTTGTTAATTTACTTATATGAATATTTTAATACTTCGCTATAGTTTGATTTAAATATTGTTGTGTTATTAGACATTTTTAAAGTGACATCCAGGCTGTTCCAGAGTTTAACACCACAAACAGAAATGCACATACTTTTCAGAGTTGTATGGACAATTGGATAAATACATTTATGTTCCCCCTTGTATTATAACCCCCATCTTTGGTTTTGAACATCTTTTGTAGGTTGTCCTCCTGAGAACACTTGTTTCCATTCTTACCTAACTTCAGTGTGGGCAAAACTACGATTTAAATTAGAAACTGATTAAATACGAACAAAATAGTCTTGTAATAATAACAATCAGCCTGGATAATCACGCTTCTGTTATTTAAAAAGACAATAAACACCAAATTGGTCCTCATAAACACTCCTTTGTTACCCTCTGAAAATAAGCTTTGAATTTATCATATTCTGTAGTTTCTGCAACAAATATCAAAGATAATGTGTCCTCCATTCTTTGTCAATGCTTAATTTTATTAAGCACAAAATTAAATGTTTAAAAAAGGGTTTTCTCTCTGGCATCATGCACAACATATAAACTATTCTTTTTAAATTTACCCTGGCATAAGAAGTTCAACAGTATGCAATGACTACAAGTGACCACCAGGTGTCAGTAGAGTTACGTTAACCCTTTATGTTGACCACAAGGAAGACAGCAACAACATAAGACTAGACACATAATCAAGACTGGACAACATTTTATTCATTTTTTCCCCAGAACTTCTGTACAATAGCAACATTTTCAACACCAGGACATCACTTTAGCCAGAAGTCCAGGGTCTATACAGAAGAACTCTGCACAACACAACACAACCAAACAAGAACATGATCTCTTCACCTCCACTTCAGTACGAGCTGCATTCAACATTTTGGCAATCACATAAATTCCACTAGGAGCTGCTTCTCATATAACCAGTCTTTGAAATAAAAATAAAAAAACACATAAAGAGGAATGCCCGAAATAAATGATACCAGGGGGGTCTGGAGGCAAATGACATGGATGAAAGGAGCTGAAGATGCTGGAGAACAAAGGAGGCCAGATATACCCCTTTTTCAACATAGATGGAAAAACTTCAGAAAAGACCTAAAGACGTTTAAATTAAAAAAGTACAGACATGGGATTAAAGGAGTAGTTCAAAATTTTTAGAGTGTACAATAACTCCCTTCCTGGTGAAGAAAACATAAAGACTAAGGGCCGTCGAATGTAAAATTGGCAGCGATCTTAGCTTTGCACTAAAATTAGAAATGGGGAAACAGCCAGTCTGATGAGAGACATTTTGACACCTTTTTGTATCCTTGTAAACAGTTTTCTTAAATCTGCCTCCGACATTCCTCATTCTTATGCTTATTTATCATAATTTTGCTGACTCTTCCATGTTTCAATATTTGTTTTCATTCTGTAGAGCTATGAATGAGAAATGCCTTACAATAAAATGTATTGTAATTATTTGATGTACATGATTTCATACCAAGAAACCCTTTAATACTAATGTGATAAATAGAAAGTCAAGATATTGGCAGAAAAACACTGATTTCTGACATTTTGCTAGTTTTAACAGCAGTGAACTCTCTGTCAGAGCCCTGGTTGTTGTTTTTCTTATCATCACCTGTTTGTGTAAAATACTCTATTCTGATTGGTCAACCTTCATGACAAGGCTAATTAATTCTCAACAGGAAATGCAATAACATTATTTACAACATCTTAAATCAGTTGCAGAGAGGAGTTGGACATATTTTACTTTTGCTCATTGGCACTGTGGTTAAAATGTTACTTTCCATCTCTAACTGGTCTTAAGAGTGGGGAAATAATGACAGCAGACACAAACAGGAGAGCTAACAGACCTGGACCATGAGGAAAAAGTGGACCCACATCCTGTCCTGCAATCCAGGCAATGACAGCAGAGCTGGTGAGAGCATCTCTTAAGATGCCGATCGATACAGAATAACTGAGAAACAGTGTGTTACTCTCATTTTCAAGCGTCATTATGTCCCCATGATCCCCCTGAAGTAGCTTTGGATCGTATACAGATCAGAAACTTTTTTAATAATTCGAGTTTGGTTTCCAAATTTTTACTTTTCCCCTTCGTTTTATGACCTGCCTGGTTCAAAAGGCTGTCTCCCATTGCTTACAGCGCTGAGCAAAACCAGGAGGTTTGCAATGTAAATAACGGTATAACACTAATTTAAACCATAAAGGTTAGGATTTTTTCAACTCCACCTTAACACAGTACTCACATCTCATAATAACTGTTTGAGTTTGTGAGACTCATTTGCATCTTTAGAGCTGAGTCAACCTTTTGGGTAGCTTATAATGCTTTCTTTTTATCAAATCTTTGCTGGTGGTTGCACTGCTGGCACTAAAAACCCCCATAAACCCCATTGTGAAACTTCTTCACAGCCAACAAAAGAGAGAGGAAATAATCAATAACAGTTTAAATAAGTGGAAGAGATGGGAGCCGTAAGGTGGATGTGAAAAATCCAAACCTCTCGTTGGAGTAAAGTCTTCTGATTTCTTCTGTCCCCGTTACTGTGTTCACACTTCAAGTGATTCTGTCAACACCTTTAATTTTAGATGAGTAACTGCTGCTGGTCTTAGCACATCTATATTTATTTTTCTATATCTTACACTATTTCCACTATTAAAAGGATTTTGTCACATCTTCAGCAACATCTTGTACTTTTCTTCAAGCCCTTTCATACACTAAATACATACACTATGCATAGTTATTAATAGTCTGTTGTCTTAATTTCATTTCTGTTGTTCTTTTTAAAGTTTCTCTGCAGTCGGGTGATGCTGTTTCTCATTAATTTTAGGTTCACTGTTTACACCACAACAACTTCTGGCAACCTGATCCTGAATCAATCCAGAGTTTTTGTCAAGGCTAACATCTAGCTGAGTAAAGTATGCACATGAAACTGATGTTAAATGTTCATTATTGTGATTATGCGTTTATTTTAACACTCATTTACCAGATGTAGGGAGTATTAAATCACACCACATAGAAACCAAATCTAGAGCAGTTAAAATCTGATTTTAACTAATTTAGATAGAGCTAAGCAGCAGGGTACCTTGCTGTGTGATCACAAAGAAAGTTAACTTCTCTGCCTCCATATGTTCCCCAGACCTTCTGAAAGTTCAGCCAAAATAAAAGGATGGTTCACTTTGCATGATGACGTGTTTATCACAAGTGCCTTTAACCAAAAGAACAGCGGGGTTTACACAAAAAATGCACCCTAAACACTGCAAATCAGCATCAGTTTTAGCACAACAATAAGAAAAACAGCGGAAACAAAAGGATACAAAGATGGATGACAATGAAACTGACATCTCTAAAGGCTTCTGATCTGATAGACAGATTTCAACAGCACAAGAAAAACTGAAAAACTAAGCAGAACTCTTTGAATCACACACAGGAATCATTGTATTCAGAATGGCGAGCTGCTGATGTCGTATGTGGCCCAGTTGGAGGCGGTTGAGGTCTGGTTGAAGGAGCTGTTGGAGCCAGAGGAGACAAGGCACGGGACTCAAAAAAAGCCAAAGTGTCACCCTCTAAAACTGCTTTCCAAAGACAGGTCCATCTTTTCCTCCTCTCCTCTTGAATTCAAAGAAAACTGAGCTACTTTGAAGGAGAGTCTGCTTTAATTTTGTGACTCAGGACTATCACAATGACCTGCTTCGATTTTGGGCTTGTTCTGTTGTCCTAAATCTGTCAGGACTTCAAAGCTTCATTTTTTTCTCTTCGAGCTTGTGGGTCAGAAAAGGAGTCTCAGAATACGCAGTGTTTATAATCTTCTCCTACAGTGTCTTCAAACATTTGAGCCATGAAATAACTCTTTGTATCCACAAGCGACGATGGTTGGTTGGTCTCAAAATCTTCTGAGCGTTTGGCCAGAATCAAACTGACAGCTGGTAAGCTACAAAAGTAGCACAGCCACTCCGCTCCAGGCCAGATCCACCAGCACAGACGAGAGGATGGTGCTCATTTTTCAATGTCCAGAAACTATTTCTCTTCTTTCACCAGAAGCCTGATTCCCCACCCTGAACTCACTAAAGCCTGAAAAGCAGGAGTTTTAATCTCTGCAGTGATTTTGTTCCTCCGTCGTAAACAAAACAAACAAAAAGGTGCCTTAGTCTTTGTGGTCCTTGGCTTTGAGTGGAGCACCGTGCAGGAGTCAGGGCTGAGAGCTGCCCTGGCTGTCAGGGTCCGTCCCTGAGGAGCTGGTGTCTGAGTCTGAGTCATCATTGTGGTCGTCCTCCGCCAGGCTTTTCTCTCGTATGCGCCTGTGGGTGGCGCTGAGACGGGCCAGTAGGCCCTGGTAGTCGAAACGACCACGCTTCTCACCAAACGGGTCCTGGGGAAATATACAGAAAAGAGGATTCAATGTGGAGGAAACGATATTGAAAACAGTGACATAGCCGAAAAGTGTTAGAATGGGATAGGAAATAACGTAAACCTTTGCATTGTGAATATTCATTGCACAGGATTTCCTCCAATGGTCACTAAACATAATCTGAGACATACTTACAAAACTGGAAAATGAGAGATAAAGTGAGAAACACACTGAAATGAGTTTTCGTCACGTACCTGCATGTTCTGTCCCTGTAGGTGAAGTCTCTCTTTGCAGACTCCTTCGTAGAAATCATAGTATTCCAAGAAGGACTTTTCCATCACACTCCTGAAAACACAAACACAAATCAGCAGAGTGACAGAAACCTTAAAAAGGAAAAAAAAAAAAGACAGAAAATAAGAAGCAAAGCTGAATTAAACATCTCTGTTGTTCTCACCACAGAGCGTCCGGACAGGGAACTTTACCCTCCAACATGTCACACACAGCCACCCTCATGGTCTCATGGCGGATACACTCGTTGTAGTTCTTACTGTCGCCTGGGTGGCGCTCCTGACAGACACACAAACCACTGAGTTATAGGAGAATCTGAGTGCATCACAAACAGACCTGCTGCACAGTACACTGGCTGAGGTAAAGAAACAGATGTAACTGTAGACTGGATACAACGATGGACAACATGGCAGCTTTCTGAAAGTGGACAGCTGGAAGTGTCTCCCTCCTGGCAGTCAAAGCTTATACATGTTCTCATTCAGCTTCAGTCAAATTAAACCATTAAAGGTATGGATATTTGTGGTTATAAGTGACAGGTGGGTGCAAACACATACATTCACACAAACACCTACGGAGAACAGTACCTGTTCAAAGCCAGGCTCATTGTGGTATGGGTTCTCTGTCATCAGGGACTGGATGGAGATGAGGACAGATGAAATACTCTGTGCTGGACTCCATGCTGGACCTGTCCACGTCCTACACAGACATATACACTCGGGTTAAAGTGAAGTGTAACAAAGTTTTAACTCCTTGTTGAAATAAACTCAAGAGGTGTCAGCAGTTCCATGTGGAGAGAAATGACAAATCTGAACCTCGACTCACCCCAGGATGCTGAGGCAGACTTTGCCGTTGCGGTAAAAGTTGGGGTTGAAGCGAACAGTGTTGTGACCGGTGGTGATAAGCTTCACACGAGGCGGGTGGATGGGATAGTCGGGGGGGCAGCGGAATAGAAAGAGGAAGAAACCTCCTTCATACGGTGTGTCAAAGGGGCCTGTGATCAGGGCGTGGATCTGCAGAAAGAGGAAGAAGATGCTGAAGAGGAAAAGAAGCTTTGGTTTAAGGGCCTTGTTTCGAGAGATGATGACGGAACATAGGGTGAAAGGGACACTGCAAATAAACATCATAAAAAAGGTTATCTAACTTAGAAATACACACAAAGAGGATCCAAGTGAGATCCTGCTACCAGGAAGTTCAAAGACAGAGGAGAGATTCAAATTTGATGATTTTACTGACTGAAATTAAGAATTTTATCAGAGTTAGAGGAAGGTTTTCTCAAAGCAGCCAAACACAGGGGAAAGAAAGCAGACATTACAACCACTACATTCAAAACCTTCATTTTTAACAAGGCTTTGCTCTTCTTGTTGAGCATATTGATGTGTGAACTGAATCCAAAAAAAGGTTCAAACTATTTCTGCAGAGCTTTAAAAAGAAAAACACTTTCATCATCTGACTGATTGTGATGTGACATCTCCTATCCGATATTTTTGTAATTCTTGAGCCTCAATAAAACCAAATAAGTAGAATATTACCGTACTTGAGGTAATTGTATTGACTTTTTTATTGAACATATTTACTGATCCCATCAAAATTTATTTGCAAAACAAACTAATAAAAACAACAGCAGGGGTTGACCAAAGTACTGTACAATGGGGATGTAAAAAGATCATAAAAACAACACACTGAAAAAATACAACCACTTAAAACAATACGACGACAACTTAAATAAAACAAACCCTGTATTTTCTCTATTCTAACAACCACAGATGTCTGGATAAAAAGCCAAAAGTCCCTTGGGGGGGTATTTTAGAGAGCCAACATCGTTTATCTAATAAATCCTCATTCAGGTTGAGCATTTAATTGTTGTGTTTATGAAAGATAAAACACGATATGGGTGCTGTGTACCAGCCAACAGCTGATCTCTCTCTATTGGAGCATCAGCTGCTGCAAAAACAAGATTTACAGACCACCAGTTCTAAATGTTGTCGTGACAAACTGGTGTACACAATTTAGAGTTATGACTGATTCCAACGCACACAGGGTTAATCTTATTATTCCTTCATAAAACTGCCTGGTTTTAATTCACCCCAAAATGAAAGAGATCATTTGTACACAACTTTCATGGTATTTGACTCTTTGCCCAATGAACTTACTCAATAAAAAAAAAATGATTCAAAAAGAGCAGACAAGAGACTCTTGTGATGTTAAGTGGAAATCAGGTCATTGTGTGAATGACCTGTCACATGAGAGTCTGCCTTTTACCTTGGTCATATCTTGAGGATCAGGGACTACGAACATTCCTGGTGGAGGTTCCTTATAGATGGACATGATGTCCCTGCAGAGACAGAGGGAGGAGAGTGAGGAGAAGAGGGACTTTTGTTGGGAGGAAGTTATGGTACAGATGGAGAGAGGAGCAGGCCAGGCAAAAACCCTTCAGAAATCATTTATTATGGGGAAGCACAGTTTGTTAGACTGCCATATTATTCATTTTTATCACTTTAGTGTCATATTTCAATGTTGTCTCTTTTTTTTTTTACCATTTCTGGAGGACTGTTAGGGTGGGCTCTCAAAATTGGTGCAACATGTAATACATTTCATCACTTCCAGGATGTGTGATACATGAGAAACTGCGAACAATAGAGTTTCTTCGGAGAACCACATGTTGAATTTACATGTTGATAATGAGTTTCAGTTACAGACAAAGTTCCTGCGTTGTTTAGTTCCTGGTGATTTCCAGTCAAGAGGAAACTTGAAAAACAAACTATCACTTTCGATTTAAACGCACCTTAGAGAAAAGGCTTTATCAGGGCCTTGGTTTGCCTTTAAGTATTTCACAGTGATAACAGAGAAAACTACTCGGATAGTTAAGAAAAATGATGTGACTCTTGTAGTTTTCTACCTCTTTATCCTCAGGATGCACTGCTGTGAAGCCTTCTCGTTGTCCCAGTCCGTACTGAGGGTCGGGTCCCAGGAGGTGGCGTGGATTTGGGACAGGAGGCCCGCTCCTGCCACCCCGGCGACCCCGAGCCCAACCCCGGGTATGGGTGAAGAGGAGTGTACGGTGGGAGACACAGCCACGACTGGAGGTGAAGACCCGGGGGTGAAAGTGTTCCCAAAGCCGACTGGGTTGGCGGTGACAGCGGACATAGGAGCCACTACAGCGGTTAGGCCACTCTGCGCGGCCGCGGCAAGGGGAGGGGAGGCCGGGTTGGAGTTGGAGTGAGCACCGCTCGCTGTTGAGTGTCCCCCCGGCAGAGAGTTGGCCAAAGTCGGCAGTAGCGGAGCTCCGCCGCCCTGTCCGGTAACGCCTAAGCCAAGGGCACCGCCGCTGGACTTGTCCCCGAAGCTGTCCGCCATGGCTCGCGAGCTAGTACGTTAAGAGTAATACCGTTGGCGTTGACTAGTTCCTGGGGCTAACGGTTACCTGCATTGACAGCTGCAGGCGAAGTCACCTGTGGTTGTTCAGACCGGATCAGAGAGCAGGAAGACGGCGAAGAACCGAGCACAGAGGCGAGGCCACACAAGACATTTCTTCCCACGACATGGTAGCTACTTATCGTTAGCTTCACTATTTTTTTTCTCCAGGTCTCCAAAAAAGTGTGAAGTCAGCAGCAGAATTCACTCGCCGTCCTTTCTGTTGCTTGTGAAGAGGCACGCCGTCCAGCTGTTGCCCGTTTTAAAGACTATCGTGTCGGAATATTTGATTTTAACCCGACCGTCAACACTACTCCATCCACACAACGTAACTTCAGGATCTGATTTCTCTGGTCAAAATAACTCAAGTTACACAACACGGTACATCCGGTGGAAACTTTCAAAATAAAAGGGCTATTTGACAAGGTGTGCCGTTAACATAAAGCTGCAGTTCATTATTATTAATCCCACTTAACCCTGAGGTTAGCAGAGGCCTTTTAAGGCATTTTTGGGGACCTGGGTGGCCCACCTGAGGCCCTAAGTCATATCAGGGTGGTTTTAAGTGCACTTTTAAATTCAGTTAGCTTTGGTTGGCAGTTTACGGCACTTAGCATTGCAGGGGAGAGTGGGGTAAATTAAGCCAAAGTGTAAGTTGAGCCACCCTCTGTTGTCTGGAGATGGTAAAAGAAATTGATGCACAACATCTCGAAATATATGCAGATACACTAGTTAGAGACAAAACTATGATTGCCTCGATGTAGTGATCTGGAATATGAAAAATGGCTCATCTTACCCCACTCTCCCCTGTGTCTTCCTCAGTCTGAAATCCTTGCTTGGGTTGCTCTTACTGTCAGACATCCGTCATTTTTGGCGAATGTATTTTCTGAACCTAAATGTAACTGCATAAAATGTATTATTTCCAGAACAGAAATCAAAATGAGACAGCAGTAGATACTTATATCGGAAGAACAGAGGTGAGGTACTGAGGAAACACAACTTACCTTTGAGTTAACAAAGACCTGTGTTTATACAAAAAGAAAACATTTACAGAGTGGTTTTACAAACTGTAGCATATCTAATTCATATGCCACAGTGTGTAAAAACTTTGAAACAACTGCACACACACTAATGAATCATTTATTACAACTTGTGTCCACACTAAAATCATATTACTCTAACTATTCTACCAGAATTAATGTATCACACAGATTTTGCATTACTCTGTACATTTTTAACATTTAAATGTTATACAGGAGTGGCAGCATTTAAACGATCTGAGGTAAATTATTAAGGGATTCAAAACATGTTTGTTCAATGTGACGACTCAATGTACAAGCAAGGTCCTGCAAACATTGACGATGATGTGCAGGCATTTTATCTGCCATTTTGATGGACTGATTGCTCTTGTACACACTTGTCTCATGTGCTTCTACTATTAATAGTACCATGTGGTACATCTTTATCTGTAAATAAATAAATAAAATAACAGCTTGTGGCTTTGGTGGCCAATCTGCTCTCACATCTGCCCCTTGAAATAAGATGTTTTAAAAATGTAATTTTATATACAGCATTGTAAACTACTACGAGTTTGAGGACTTTTCAAACATATTTGAGACATTTCTTTATGGCACAAATCTCTACCTGGATGTCATTACAAGCCATGGTATCAGCAGCATCCAAAGTTTGGTGCTCAAAGTTAAAAACTGAAAGCCACATTCTAGTTGCATATAGAAATTTTACATTTTTCTGTCATTTTACCACAGCATTTGTGAGCAACATGATTAGAATTTCTGCAACGAAATGTTGTTCTCTGTACTGCAAAAAAAAAAAAATCTAAAAATACAGAACTACTTTTAAAAAAAGGAAATCAGGACCTCACTGCATATTTGACATGCTGAGCCTGTTCATTGACAAGGTTAATGGTCCCAGTTTGAGAGTATTTTAAAGTGTAAGCATTGTTTAAAAAATTGTGCATGTATGTTTAAGAGTAAAAATATCTTTTATTAGTTCAAATTACATTTATTTACATAAATTTATGAAAAAAGTATTAAAAAACAGACAAGAAACACCAAACCTCATAGCACGAGGAAAAATGACAAGAGATTTATAATGGCTGTTTCAATTTCTGTGCACCAGGATAAAATGAAGCAGACAGTGGTACCCTATTATTTAAGTTATCTTAGGTTACACGTGTTGATAAAATAACAAACTGGTCTCTCTAACAGGTTGTGTAAAAAGATTGCATCTTAAAGTGAGGAAAATGCCATAAAAGAACCCACTAAAAAGGGGGAAAAAATCCACAGCTAGGAAAAATAACGAGGAAATAGCTGCTAAAACACCACAGATAATGCAAAACTATAATAACAGATACTAAGATAAATACAGAAGATGTCAATCTGAACGAATGAAAGAGAGCAAAAGCACAGAGAACACTGTCATAGCCCCCCGATGAGTGAAACAAGCATGACACACAGCTTAAAAAAAGAGGGATTAACCCTATTTTACAATATAACATTTGAGCCCATGCACACGGTATAGTTCCTCACACACACACACACACACACACACACACACACACACACACAGCTGTCTTTACATGATGGAGCAGCTGCTCTTGGGTGAGGTGGTCCAGCGCAGCCAGCCCAGCTTGTCGTCTGAGTAGGGAGGGTAACGCAGGGTATTCAGTCTCTCCAGAGCCCAGCCGCGCAGCATGCATGCCCGCTGGTGGCTGAATGTCTCAAAGCTCCAGCGTCCGTGGTAATTTCCCCAACCGCTGGCCCCTGGAAGATTGATTTTAAATGAACAGATTTATATGAAACTCTTAACACTGTGCCCGTGGATAGAAAAAAAGAGTAGCAATGCATAGAAAATAAGGGAAAAAAGCTTTCACACAAGTAAGATCAAAGAGAGCAATCAGTAGAGTCATTCAACTTACACTTACAAGATTGTTTTTTCAGGTCTTTACCTACCTATACCTCCAAAGGGCAGCGTGGGCAGGGTCATGTGGACGATCCCATCGTTAGAGCAGAATCCTCCACTCTTAGTATTTTCCAGCACCGTGTTCACAATCTGTCAACAAAAAAGCAGTGTGATGCTAAACAAAAAGACAGTATGTGTACATGTGTGATGTTCAGGGGGTCAGAGGTTTGTGTTCTTACAGAGGATTCGTCAGAGAACACGTAGAGAGCCAGTGGCCGCTCTTTGCGGTTGATAAGATCGATGCCTTCCTGCAGAGACTCTATGGTCAGGATGGGCAGGATGGGGCCAAAAATCTCCTCCTCCATCAGAGCGTCGTCTTCAGCCACATCCACCACCACTGTGGGAGCTGAGAAGACACACAACCTTAACAATACATTTGGCCCATGCTTTTCATGGGTGACACATCTGGACTGCAGGTCGGTTTAGCAGCAGGACTCTTCTACTACATAACCAAGCTGTTGTGAATGTTGTTCGCCATTGTCTAGTTGAAATATGAAGGTCTTCCCTGAAAAAGGTGTTCAGCATTAAAGGAGCCTTCGCAGATGTGTAAGCTACCCATGCTATGGTAACTAATGATCCCCAAACCATCAGGGATGCTGGCTTTGAACTGAGAGCTGATAACAAGCTGAGTGGGTTCTAATCTCTTCATAGTTGAGAATGTGGCAGCCATGATTTCCAAAAAGAATGATACATTTTGGATTCTTAAGAGCACAGCACAGTTTTGCAGTTTTTCTGTCTCACAATCATACATGGTTTCTTCTACAGTGGTTTTTGGAAGTGATTTTGAGCCCATGTGATGATTTCCAGAACAGAGTCATGTCTGTTTTTAAAGCAGTTCCACAGCCATTCATCGTCAGCTCATGGCTTGTCACTTAAGTACAGAATTTTCCCCTGATTCTGATCCTTTTAATGAAATTATGAATTATAGATGATGACGTCATCAAATTCTTTGCAACTTTACACTCTGAAACATTATTCTGAAATTGTTGACCTACTTCCTCACACAGTCTCTCACTGAGTGGTGAACCTCTTTACATCTTTCCTTCTGAGACACCCAGCCCCTATGAAATGTCTTTTCTGTCCCTGTTTTTCAGCATTACACAACGTTTTCAGTATTTTGGTCCCAGATGAAACTGCTCTGAGAGATGCTGCTGGCATGGAATTCAAAATAAGAACTTAGTTTTTATAAGACAATCAAAATGATGTAGAAACCATCAGATTCTGTTTGTACTGACATTTTACATAACATTTTTACAAGCAGGGTTTTTTTTAACAGCCAAAGTTAAATCCACAAAGATTATTTTCTAAGAACATTTTATATTTTGTTCTACAGTTAAAATAAAAACAGCTTTAATATGTCTTGTAAGAACATGTTGGTTCAATGAAGACATCTCTTTCTCAAGATAATTAGGACTTAAACCTCAATCATTTCACAATTTTCAGCTTCACCATACACACGTGACTTTGTCTAGACTCTCCTGCCTCTTCACTCACCTATGTATTTATCCTCCTCATTGCTCTCTCCTCCCAAGACGACCTTCCCGCTGGTCTTCTTCAGCATTTCCATCACTCGAGTCCAGTGTCGGGGGGACACAATGCGGCACAGGTCTGGACAAGTCTGAGGCTCCTTGCCGTAGAAATCCTCTACAGCCTGGCGGAGTTCGGGCAGCAGAGCGTCTCGGGTTGCTTCGGTGCAGAGGACGTAATCTGGAGCAACACAGCTCTGACCGGCGTTAAAGAACTTTGACCAGATCAAACGGCGAGCTGCAGCTATAATGTCAACGTCACCGTAGATCAAGCAGGGGCTCTTTCCACCCAACTCTAATGTCACCGGGGTTAAGTGGACAGCAGCTGCTTGAAGGATGCAGCGCGCCACAGTCTGAGAACCTGAGGATCAGGAACAATGACCAGTTTTAGCATCTTTAAATGCCGCTAATCAACTAAATATGTGAAAAATAATCTCACATTTCTTCTGTTTATCTTAGAGTTGTTTGAGCTCCAAAAATTTAAGGATTTCTCTACTACAAGGTCGATTTTTTAGAGTTAGCTGTGAACTTGAGTCCTAAACACTGAAGGAAACTGACTGGATTTAAAAGGGAATTCTAGTACATTAACCTGAGCCTTGATTTATGTTTGTGTCAGTGAAAAACTCTGTGACATGCAGCTGCCTGATCACTCACCTGTGTAGAAGATGTGGTCAAAGCGGTTTTTCAAAAGTGCCTGAGTCTCCTCTGCTCCTCCACGAACAACTGCGTAACAGTCCTGCAAAAGCAAGAGTCCCATAGTACCATCAAGAGTTGTACACCATACGTTCAGACTCCACTTTTAAATCTAAAAATGAATAACTGATGTTTGGGATTTACTTTAAAGAAATTCTGTTCTTTACCTGAGACAAATATTTTGGGATGAGCTCAGCAATCAGGCTCTCTGTGGCAGCGCTGACCTCTGAGGGTTTGATGACTGCACAGTTTCCTTGTTAAAAACACAAGCACAGATCAGTCAGGAAGGACTCTAAAGAAGTTAACTTTGAACACTTTCACAAGTTTTTAATGAGTGTGACACCTACTGAGTTCTTTGACCCTCTACACTCACTTTAATCAATCATAAATTCAATCCCTTTCCAGTGTTAGATTTTGCTTTTTATCTCTGGTTATTGGCAGCACAGAGAGTATTTGGGGTCAATCAGAACTCAACAAGAGCTGATCTTTAGAAAGAAAAGAGGCTTAAAGCTACAGGGAGAGTACGGTTGAAATTTATTTCCTTAGAGTTCTTTTTCAAATTAACCTATTCATTTCTCCACCTGGTTAACAGTTTATCATAGTGAGAAAACGCAGGTGTAACTTTACCATCATGTTGTAAGTATGTGGATGATACCTGCAGCAATGGCGCCAACCAAAGGTAAAAGAAGGATCTGCAGAGGGTAGTTCCATGGCCCAATGATCAACACCACCCCTAACGGTTCCCTCCGTACAAAACAGGTGTCCAGCCTTGTTGCCTAAAGATACACAGGAGAAATAAACTCAGTAAAAACATAGTTTGATTTACGTTAAGAGAGGTATTCTCAGCCTGGGGAAACAGTTGTATGAAATCAGACCTCTGTTTTTTGTTCAGAAAAGTATAATCATCCTTACAGTCTTATTAAAATGGACACTTTCGACTCTATAAAACACAAACTCAGTAATGAATAGATCTAAAAGCAAACTGTTAAATCATTGTAATGATGCATTTGACATTAAACATCTGGTATAAATGTCAGTCATGTCAAACATACCAAGTTTTTACCAGCATACTCCGGCTTCATCCATTTTGAGAAGTTGTTGATGGTGTAGTGAAGATCATTGATCACAATGTCGATTTCAGACAGGGAGGCCTCAAATTTTGGCTGACATGCAAGGAGAACAAAAAAGTTTAGTCCTTATTGAACTCTAGGAGACAAACTTGAAAACAAAACCAAAAATTAAACAACAAAGAAAAAAAAAACCTTATTTTTGATATCCGTTTCCAAAATATAATTGGAGAAAGAGGATCATGAGAACATTTTGCCAATTCCCTATTTTGTGTTCAAACACAAAATGGAAAATTGGATAACCACCAAGTTTTTCCAACTGTTTCATTTCCGACTGGCACAAGTTGCATGATGCCCATAAAGTAAAAGCAGTTAGTGTCATGGCGGGACTGGAAGAATATTCTGAGTCTGTGGTACAGTTTTTTTTTTTTTCGTAAAAAGGCAAAACACATGCCGAGATTTCAGCAGTTCTGAGATGCTCAGAAATGTTGGTTAGAAGGTTCTGTGCTCAACACCAGTGCGGGCAGAAAGGACGTGTCGGAGGCACAGTTGGAGGCAGCGGTTTTGTCAGCAATAGATGAGGTAAGTTTGTGACAAGATAGGGGTGGTGGTGTTGATCAACAATTTTTTTAAACTCATGCACATTCTATTAAGTTCAACTCCTATGCAAACTCTTATGCAAATGATGCCCTGTCATATATCACATTACAATCCATAAACTGCAGCAGTCTAACTTGTCTTACTGCCTGCTTTACTGACATCAACTGCTTCTTAAAACTTCCTCAAACTGCATGAAAGCACGAGTCATGATTCATTTCAATGTCTATTTATCTTTATCCTATGAGGATTTATATGTTGTTTTCCTGCTATTTCATGCTACTTTAGCAGTATAAAAAAGTGGTATGAGGTAGGGTTTTGATTTTTTGGCCACAAGTATAATGCAGCATTCAAAGTCAAGGGATTTCTAGAGAGCATAGAGTTTGAGTCTCAGGAATATCACTCTTTAATTCAAAGATTGACCTGCATTGCAATTTGTATTCTAGATTTGAAATTTGTTTTTAGATATGAGCATAAAATAAAAGCCTTCAATATCACAGCTGGTAAAAAGAAAATAGCTTAACAAAAAGCTTGTGCGAATGTAAAGATGGAATTATCCTACAAAAAGGCATTCAGTTAAAATGTCATATTTGGGATATTTCAGTAGTTGTGAGATTGCACTACATTGCAGTTCTTGTTTTTGCCTTGTAACATCTTGAAGTAAGACATTTCTTTCTGGATTTGTCAGCTAAACACAGCATAAACCAAGCCCAGACATTTTTACAAGACATGCCAAAAAAAACTTGATTAGTTGTGAGTTTTTAGTGTTAAAGGTTAAAACATACTCAGCTTTTTTCCCATTACAAAGGTTCGCTGAAAAGATTCTTGATGTACCACAAAACCAAATTTTGAGGGACGAAGAAAAACTAATCATTTCTTAACTTTGTCATTCTTTATATTATTGAAATCAGTTTAAAACACATGAGAAGAGTATTATTTAGATGAGCTGAATTTCTATATCCGTGTACTTAAGACAAGACATTAGTAACTTTGGTTATCAGACAGTTCAAAACATATCCAGACAGTGCTGACCAAGCTGATGCTAACACAGCTTGCTGAGTAATGATTGGGTGTGTGTGTGTGTGTAATACGAGCACAGTGTTGTACCTTTGCGAGGTCTTTGTGCAGAGCGTTCAGAATCAGTTCCTCATTTTCTTTGATCATGCACATCAGCGCGTTCAGCTGAGCTCGACGAAACTCCTCTGGTATCGTGACGCCTGAACAAAACACTGACCTCAGCCTGTCCACGACCTGACTTTGAGTGTCCATCTTTCAACCTGAAACATTTGGAAACATAATTAACACAACATCATTTATCTCTTAATGAACAATACAGGTTCATCTTTAAACCAAACTTCTTAGAAAAATGGACAGCTGGACATAAATTTGACATGTTTTGATTTAATAGTTTGGCTTCTGATCCATCAGTTATGTTGCAATTAGGGGTCTATGGCCTATACTGCAGCCAGACAGAAGAGGGAGCTCTGAATCTTTTGGTTTCATGATCAGTGAACATACACTACAGGCCAAAAGTTTGGAAGCAAGGCCATTACTGGCCGAACAAATGGGAGTAACTTCAAGTTTTTGTTCACAATGCTTTTTTTTTAATCCAGCATGAATTTTATGTATTTTGGGATGTATTTACTCCATGATCAGATGTTGCTTTCATGGAAATGCACCGTTTTACTCAATTTACCTTTAGATATACATTGATGTTAACAGACCATTGCTAAATATATGTCAGCAAAAGAAAATAAGGGCTTAGTTGCAGGGTCGAAAACACTTGCAAGAGTCACAACTTCAGTGCAAAAGCAAAAAAACAAATCACAGTAGGATTATTCACTTCAACTTTTTGGCTTTTGAGAGCCTGCATACAAAAATCCTAATAAATCTCAACTGCATTCAAAATACCGCAGAAAGGGCTAGAAAGAAGCAACTGAGTAAAGAAACAAAAGAACAGATTTGTACATTGAGGAAAGAGGGATACACAGAAAGAGAAATTGTATGTACATATTGTCACCAGTAAGAGAGATCGGCAAAAGACAGCACCAAGAATAAGGGAGGAAATCAACATGACAAGGTCGAAACCCATATCTCTGACAACCGTGAAATGACGTTTGAGAAAGGCTGGTCTGAAGGGTTGTGTACCTGCAAAAAAAAACACTACTTCATCCACAGAACAAGAAAAAGAGATATGAGTGGGCAAAAGCTCACAAAAATTTGACTTATGATGACTAGAAACAAGTTTGCACTGTTTGGTTCAAAACGCAGAGTCTATGTCCGCAGACAAACTGGTGAACGTCTGAAAGCACCATGTGTTACACCCACAATTAAGCAAGGAGGTAGTAGTTCCATGGTATGGGGATGTTTTGCAGGTGATGGAGTAGGAGATTTGTTTGAAGTAAAGAGTATCATGAAGAAGGAACAGTACCACTCCATCCACCAGCACCATGCTGTTCCATCTGGACTCAGACTTGTGGGTCATAAGTTTGTTTTGCAGCAAGACAATGACCCTAATCATTCTGCCAAGCTCTGTCGGGGTTACCGAGACAAAAAAAAAAGAGGAAGGTGTTCTTCAAAAGATGGATTGGCCCCCTCAGTCTCCAGACCTTTCTCCAATAGAGCTTGTGCGGGATGAATTGGATCGATCGGTCTGAAAGGCGCGTCCCACGAATCAGCAGTCTCTTTTTAATGAACTTAAGAAAGCTTGGAATGCAATCCCTGGAACATACCTTAAAAACTTGTGGAACGAATGCCTGGTATATGCCAAGCTGTTGAGGTTCCTTTAAAGAAAGCAAAGTCTAAGCAACAATAACTCAAATACCTAATAATTATAGTCAAAATGTCTTCTGATAAGTTACTCTGTACACAATAGTCATATTTATTGCGTTGCGAAGCATATTAATGAAACTACGATTTTTTTTTTTTGCACAAATCTGATCTTGCTTCCAAACTTTTGGCCTGAAGTGTAGTTATGCTGACAATATAAAATAAGCTGCAGGGAAAGATACCCACAGCATATTGAATCACTACCCACAAAGGAGATGTACCTACCAATACCGCCTCTAACAAGACAAGTAGCCACTGGAAATTTTGGATTTTGGGGCGGCACCTTAAGTGGCTTATAGGGATTCAAGGGAGAACCTGCCCCCCTCTTTATATCAGGCCCATTAAACCATTTTTATGAAAATAATCTATAAATGAAATGAGAAACATGAAACCTTGAATACTAAGGCTTTTTTGGCTGTCTGGAATAATCTAGTCTTTTTCAGCGGTTTTTAAGTGATGTGGTCCAGTGCTATGGAAAGCAATGTGTCAGCTTTATTCGGCATTTTCCGAAACAGAATGATACATTCCTGAAACTGTAACCAAAGGTTCTGACAATGCGCACATTTTAAAATGTCCCTAAGATTACTTTAAGTTACTAGCTCAGGCAGCATTGTCTATCACACGCATCGGGACGCACCTGGGGTCGTTTCGCAACATTTCGTAACGTAGAATGAACGTGTGTGTCTCCTATGTATGCCGAATTCTCCCCACTGACTGTGCGTTTAACCTTATTTAATTAAGTCAATTTCTATTTTGATTTGATCATATGATAGGCAAAGACATAAAAATTGTGGCATATCCCAACGAGATTTTGTGTACCGCTGAGTCAGGGCGCGCGGTCAGGTGGTTTACAGGCAGTCAGCAGGCTAGTTAAAACTCAGAAAGTTAAAGATTAAACTTAAGTGTCAATTATTGTGATGTTAAAGGAAAAACTGTTGATGGCACATTTTGCTTTATTAAAATTTGCAGGACATTAAATTAACACACACGTTACAAACAATTGCGGTCTTCGTCAAAGTGATGATATAATTTGTCAGCAGAGCAAAGACTGACGTCAAGAACCAATAACTGAACCAGTTTACCTGTTAAATCTGCGCTTTCCTTCAAACTGGCAGACCCTTCGCCCCCCTGAGCAGAACAAACGCCGAAATCAGGGATCGCTTCAGTGTTTCCGGGTGCCGTGCTCCGTCTAACTACCGGTTCACGGAGGAGTTTTCAACTTGGAGTGGGAGGTTTTGGTTGATCTCGAAAAACTTGCCCAAAAACTTGCCGGGCGAGAGAGAGAGAGAGAGAGTCTTGACCTCACATTTTCACACCGGGTGTGAACTGTGACTTTGATTCCAGTTGGTCCGCGAAGTGAGCTCTCCTGCCAGGAATCAAAAGAAAAGAAGTGTTAAAAAGTAAAGAGAGAAAATGGACCATCTACAAAACTTTTTTTGGGAACTTATGGTCACAAACAGAGGCGTACACTGACTGTTTGAAGGACAGGGGTAATAAGAATAGAAAGGGCTCCTTCAATGTGCCAAAGTCTTTGAAAGTTTAGTCTTCTTTAAACGCAAGCATTAAAACAAAATACATAATCAGGTAATTTAATATTAATCTCGTTTCATGCACTGGAAAGGCACCTGAGGGGACAGGATACTAAATTTGATCCATTGAAAGTGCATCAAGAGGGCACTGTTTAATTTTATCAACTGAAAGACCATCTGGAGAGCTTTTTGTGTGAGTCTGTTGGAATAACATCCACAGGAGCTTATTTATACACTGGTGAATCAGATGTCACAACAACACGCAATCTGATTGGTCAGAAGTGCACACACAGTATGCGAAACGTTGCTGATGTGAACGCTTGTATTGACAGGATACAGGTTCCAAAAAAATACTGACGTCTGAAATAATCGCACAAAAAGAAGGTGTGAAAGGACCTTTAATGCCGATATGTCAAAGCTCTGCTACTGTTATGTGCCTCCTGCAGTGCAATGTGCACTGAGCATCCAAAGCGCAGGTAGTTGTGGGGCAAAACAAAAAAGGACATATCCTTCAGGAGCGGAGAAAAGAAAGAGGAAGAAGAGAAGAAAGATAAAGGTATGTTTGCATGTCATGGAATGTTATCAAAGAGATTTGTGAAGGTGTGTGAAGGATCCCCAAAATCACATTTTGCTTAGGGCCCCATTGAGGCTTGGGCCGACTCTGGCTGGAAGGACATCTAGAGAGCACGAAGTTGACACAAAATTCCTTACATTAGTTAATCATGTAAGTCTTTAGTTCAGTTATTCTGCCATTCAACATAACTTATGTAGGTTATCAATATTTTGTACAAATAAAATTGCTATTCGTGAAATTTTTCGACACGATTGCAGCGCTAGCATTAGCAACAATTTTTCTTCTCTACATCCGTAGATTGCACTTACAGGCAAAGCAGGTTTAATCGTGTGTTTGTGGAGTCTTAAATCAATCCAAATAACTCACACTTTGGGGTAAATCTAATCTGCAATCATGAATCAAATTCATTCTAGGTTGGCTCAGACTCAAACAGCTAACACTAAATTGCATCCGACTGCAAACAAATTATTTATAAAACCACACGTGGAAGTTTTTCGGCATTGATACAAAAACTTTATTCTCACAATATCAAAAATGACAGACCTACAGAGGTTTGTAGATTAAGATGAACTAGAGAAAACAATGGTGAATATAGCGACTCCTGGTGGCCAGTCTTTATATCTGTGGTGTTTATTTGTGATGTGCTGAGCAAGCAGCAGCACCCGGTTTGTTAAATAGTGACACACATGACAGCTCAACAGAAACATGAGAGCAATTTGCATTCAATCCTGGCAGCAACAATTATACAAAAATCAAAAAAACAAAAACAAAAGAAGACACAGTATGCACTGGAGGAATTCCTTAAGATAAAACTGTTCCTACATCTGCATAATCTGGGGGAGGAAAAAAAGAGTAAACTCCTTCCAATCATTTCTAAAACTAAGTGTTCCTCATGAAAAAAAAAAAACTACAGGAGGTGAGGTTAATCAGGGGGAGAGTTATATCTACAGAAAGAGAGAGAGAGAGAAAGGGGGAGAGGAGCTGAGTGGAAGGAGGCTGAAGGGGGAAAGAAAATGTCCGTCTTTATATTTCTGAGGTGAAGAGACAACAGTCATGGGCCCCGTGTCCGCCTCGCCCCCCTGACACCTTTCACAGTGACCGCTCTGTCAGGCTCAGACAGCGCAGCAAAAATCCAGCTCGTCAAGGGCTCAAAAGGTTTCTGTCTTACTGCCCTGAGTTCAGACTGACAGGAGCGTCCAGCAGCAGGATGGAGGGAGGCCGGTGTGAAATGGTGAGGGTGATTTTCAACACATCATGGCTGTTTGTTTTTATTTTATTTCTTTTTTTTTCTGAAAAACTTCACAGGAAATAGTCGGCTACTGGCTTCTTGGAGGGGATGCCTCTGGTCTCTTGCGGCGCTGCTTCGAATATGATGAACTCCCGCTGTAGATGCTCGTCCAGCTCCAAGATGGCTGCCACATTACCACACCTGAGAGAGCAAACAGAGGAAGTCTTTTTAGTTATTAGGACTCTCACAACATGGACAAACAGGCTGTTATTTTCAGTTAGATCATCTTTGAGGAACCTTCAGACCTCTTCTGACCACAAACACACCAGGACATGACTCAAACAACAAAGAGTACCTGCTCCTTTTTCGACAACTTGTTACTTTGTGTTGATTTTGTAGACAAAGCTGTCTATCTCACCACTTTCATGATGTGTGTATTATGTTATGTGACTACCACTGCCATCCAGCATCCTTCTACTGGCAAACATTATTCTCAGTATGTAAAAGGCTGTTGATGCAGTGTGTTGGGAATTACTTTGAAACATTAACAATAACTAATTCAATCTAAAGAATAACAAAAAATAACAGCAATGGTTGGCAGCTGTGAAGTTACACCCTCTAGAGGCAGCTGTGGGTAGTTTTGAGTTCAAGCATACAGGGGGGATAGAGGGGAATGGATGCCAACTTTCATACAGCATCAACTTATCTGTCTCAAGTGGGAGCTGCCTCATCAGTTTAAAGGTCCTTACACACCGGGGCCGACGCAAATATAGAACGCGAAACTACGAAATATTCGGAGGCGACTTTTGACGCGCCTGACTATACACATCAGGCCTGATGCGATTTTGCGACTTTCCGGGGGGAGAAACACGCATCCTGGGGAAGACTTTTCCCAAAGTCCCGCCTCCTTTGCCTCTGATGGGCTAGAAAAGCTGAAAAACGTCATCACACGCTCAAGCCAAATGGTCAGCACTTGTAGCCAATCAGCGGCGAAGGAGGGCGGGACCATACTACAGCGTCCCAGGTGGAAGCGAGAGGACAAAAATGGAGTCTACTTTAACTTCAAGTGATGGCAAATTGGTACTTCTTTTGCTCTCTCAAAAAAGAGAGAAACGTAGCACATGGGTGCATCTAATATTACAAAAAAGAAGAGAACTTGGTGAGTTTACTGCTTGGTTCAGGAGCTGAAACTGTACCATGGTCGCTGATTGTTTTCAGTTCTGATTAGACACTAGTGTTGTCTGTCATGATAGCAAATACTGAGTCGGGGCCAGTACCAGATAAGCACACGAAACTATGGTAACAACCGTTAGCTTACGTTAGCACAGATGAAAGTTAAAGCACACAAACCATCGTCATATCAGCTATGACTCTCCACAAGTTGTCCTTCAGGTCATTATCTTTGTAATATTTGTGTTTTTAATCAAAATGCACTCTGTTCTCCGACATGTAAACAATCAGCCGGTCGACCATGTTGGATATACCTAGGCCTGTCACGATAACAAATTTTGCTGGACGATAATTGTGCTACAAATTATCGCCGATAAACGATATTATTGACACCGTTTTTTAAATTATAGATAATGATATTAAATGGCATAATAATACGAGTACACCGTGTCAAAAGTGATAAACTTTAATTTTACCCACGACGAAGACGTAACGTTGACGAGCTAAACATAAGTCGGAGATGACTAAAATGTGACGAGATGAAAGTGCGTTTACGTTGATGGGACGAGACGAAAATGACGAACAGAGTTGCAAAACTCAGTCAGTTAAACGCTAAACATATAGGAGCAGCTTCAGTCCGCTCTGACATCTCTCATCAGCCTGCTGTGCTCCTCCAACACACAGACACACACGAGCGCGCGCGCGAACACGTGGAGTTTTGTGATTGACGAAAACAAAACTGGTTTAAAGCCGAAATATTCCCACACTTGGGCTGCTGCGTTCGGTTTAGACACCAAAGCTGTCGTGTTCATTCTGTTTGCTTGCTTTTCACTCACTATGCTCACTTGCAGCACTGTATCCAAAAGTCTGTGTCTGTGTGCCTGTGCGCGCCTACGTGTACCTGTGCGCGCCCCCCCCCCCCCCCCCCCCCCCGTGACAAAGACACTGAATGACTGACAGGAGGGTTCACTAACTCCGTTCATTCCGCTATAGAGCCAACACCCCCAGGTGCCGAGAAAAATGCGCAGAGTGAGACCTCTTCTCTCATCCAGCGTGTTTGGTAGCGAGAGAGGAGGAAAACAAACGCACGTTAATTATCGAGGCTGGCAAAATGACCGACCTCGTTTTTATTTACCAAGCGATAAGGCGATTTATTGATTATCGCGACAGGCCTAGATATACCGGTGAATCAGACGTCACAACAACATGCAATCTGATTGGTCAGAAGTGGACACACAGTATGCGAAACTTTAGAAAAATCAACCGTGATCTGACGGGAAAAGGTCACTGATGTGAACGCTTGTAATGACTGGATACGGGTATTGATGTCCAAAATAATCACACGACAAAAGCGGTCCCGGTTGTGAAAAGGCCTTAAGCTTGCACCCCACACACAGAGGTTATAGCTCTCACAGCAGAGATTGTTGGTTCTACTCTTGGTCATGATCCTGTGCTGCATGTATTTCTTCCCTCACTCTCTACTCCCCACAACTCCCACCTCTCTTCAGCTGTCTTCTCTGGCATTGAAAGCAGAAAAGAGGAACACATCTAGAACAAAGTAACTTCAAATTTGAAAAGATCCATTAGTGTCACATCACCTGCTAATGTTTTTGCAGTTTAATACGACATGATTCCAGTCTTCCATTATGTTTCTACAAAGAGACTCTTTCAAATTTGACTAAACAAGTGCAGCTCTTCACCAAAGCACAGCCTGTACTGACTGCTGAGCATGTGCAGTGTGTGTCACCTGGTTGTGAACAAGTATCAACTCATCTGCTGTCACATCTCATTTCATCAGCATGCTCAGGGCAGACGTTCCATTACGCATGAGGACTTTAGATTGAGAGTATTTTTGTTTTACTCCTATTTACTCCCGATAATTCATCTGATTGCTGTTTGAGGCTCTGGCTGGATTTACTCACTGTCCACGAAACAAATAAGGCTCAGGATTTTTACTTCTAACAGATACACCTGCAGCGCATGTTCGGCAGAATGTAGCACAGCAGAGGCATGCATGTTTGAAGCTGCTGTCACAGGGCTGGTCCAGACACGCAAATCAAATACGACTTTGAACGGGTCAGAAAAGGTAGACGGCATAGAAGTCCCACAACTGGGACGGGTCTGTCTAGTTGTCTGTGGCAAAGGTTGCTCCACCTGTTTTCTCTCTGTGTTGCTAGGAGCGGGCTGAAACAAAGTGAGTTGAGAGCTTCTACATTTTTCTGGGACAAAATAGAGATTTTTTAAGCGCCTAAATAATAGAAAATATGATTATTAGATATGAACATGCATTACCCACATGTACATGTGTATAAGATGTGATTTCCATTATTATTTTTCATATTTGCGTTGGATATCCAAGAGACATAAAAGATAAATCAACCTCCCATAAGTATTCTGCAGCTCTAATTTTAGGCTTTTAATTATCTGTAACCGTTACTGAAATGCTGAACGCCCATGAGTCCAAGTGTCCAGGTGGTACATCATCAGGATGAATCAAAGTAGAAGTAAACTTTAGTTTTTCAACAGTCAGACACAAAAACACCTGCTATATCTGAACAAAACTCAAAGACGCCCGGAGAATCTCAGCACCGCTTCAAAACTGAACTTCTAGAAATTTCCTTTGGACTGTTCAGTATTTTTATCCTCACAGAGATGCAGATTCAACGTTACAGGTATGACATGACACAAAGTAAACCACCAGGAATGTGCTGTTGAGGTTATCTGATGGGCTGGCGTTGCTTCCTGTCTGATGAGGTTTTATAAGGTTGTTACATAAATAGAAGCCGACTCCACCTCTGCGTGAACATGGTGACTCAGCTCTAAAGAAGTCAGGCCTCAGACATCACTGAGGATGTTCGTACTTTCAAATCGATTGAAAGCGTCTCCTCACCTGTAGCAGTAGTTGGGCGCTGACCACACAGTGAGCACCGTCTCGTTGAAGTGCCACTTGTAGCCCTCCATAACCAGCTGGTGAGCTCTGCAGATCATGTGGATGTCGTTGGCAGCGTTGAACTGAGCCACCACGTCACTCCCGAACAAGTAGCCGGCACCTCTGGGACTCACCCCCCACCCTGTGGTGTCTGAGGGGGAGGGGATAAAGCAGGTGAAATCTTCAGAAACTATTGTCTGTCCAACTTACATTCAGCCACAGGAGCTCATTTCTGTTCTATTCCAGTTGAGAAAGTTTCCTTTACCTTCAGGGTCTGACCACAGGAGGTCACACATGGGTCCATCATGAGGTACTTCTTGTTTTCTGTCAATGGTTCTAATCTGGTCCAGTGTCTGGATGGAGGGAGACAAACCCCCATGCACGCAGAAGATCTAAAAGAGAAGAAGAACACATCAACATCACAAAAAAAATACCAAAGCAGCAAAAAAAATCTCTGAATGTCAAGAACAACTCTTTCTCACCTTGCCGTCGATGATAGCAGAGAGCGACAGGTAGTCAAATATCTCTGTGCAGTATCTCCACACAGTGACTGAGCCGTATTTGCGGAGGCACTCGTCATAGAAGCCGTAGACCTGGGTGATTTGGCGGGACTCGTGGTTTCCCCGAATCAAGGTTATCCTGTCTGGATAGCGCACCTGATGAGCAGAAGCAAAGGGGTGAAGAGGCACACAAGCATTTCCTCAAAGCATCAAGAGGTTCGAGTTTTGAACAGAATATTTTAAGTGCAGGTTAAATACTAATTTTAAAAGCATGCAGTGAAGGCGATTGAATCTGATCTCCTCTTCCACAGAGCAACACACCCACACCTGCTGAAAACAAAAGTCTCTGTTTACCTTAAGAGCTAGCAGAAGAAGGAAAGTCTCAACACTGTAGAAGCCTCTGTCCACAAAGTCACCCATGAAAAGATAATTTGTCTCTGGGACATCGCCACCAACCTGAAAATAAAACCAAAACAATTTAGGTCAGGAATAAGGACTGTGAATACACAGAAGTACAAAAGGAAAAACACTCTCAGTCTATTTCCACAAATTTTGAACTGGCATGTTTGTAAGGTACGCTGACGATATGCACAGCAACAGAGCAACAGCAGAATTATTTCTGTAAAGAGTAGATTCATAAAATCTCTCAATGGAAAACAAAACAAACAAAAGCTTTCTGTCTTTACTTTTGATTTTTTTCTCAGCAGACCTCTGCAGAGAACATCACCACGTTTATTTAGCGGAATGAAAAGCAGCATTACAAAAATGTCCAACCACAGCTTGTGCGTCTACCTCAAATGCATATTTTTAACACTTCTACCATATGCATGCCTCAGGGCTAGGTCATGATTTTTGAATATTCATTACTTAAAAAAAAAAAATTAGGGAGCTTATGCAACACTTCTTTTCCGGTGCCTGCTCCTGACAGATAGCTGCAGCAGCACATCTGAGAGTTGCTTGAGTGCCCCCAACAAGGTTAGAGTGTGCGGTATTTAGCCACATTTAGCTGAATAGACTTGGTAAAAATGACATATAATATTCAGGTTTGTTTAAAGCACTGTATCATCACCTGAACTGTTTTTTGTTTACTTGAAATGAGCCTTATATGCCTGCACAAGAGCAGGCTTTCCCCAGGGGCTGCCATTCTGATTATTTATGTTCTACGGTGGCAAAGAATGGACAAACTAGTCACATACTAACTGCTGTTGTAGCAAGTGGCTGTGTAAAAAGCACCAGCTGGACGACGAGAGCACAGAGCAGTAGTTGTGTAAAAATAAGTTGCAAAGACATTTGTGACGTTAAATGTTTGTGACAGTAAATCTTTACAAACCGGGGATCATGCTTGTCCTCCAAGGCCACTGCTGCTTCATTGATGAGAGGGGTGAGCAAGGAAGCATTTTAATCTAAAATCTGACCGCTTATTATTGCTGGAAAACTGTCTCCAATGTTTTCTGCAGGCACCTGGACAAGGCATGACTGATAGCGGGAATTCACACATGTCCTTCAACGTGACTCCTGCCAGTGTATGCCAATGCTATCTTTCAGTACATTATGAGGCCGTAAAGGATAACCTTCAAAACAGATCACACTGACAAATGAAACTGTGAATTCTCAGGATCCTTGAGGGGAATGAGAAACTTACTCTGAACAGCTCCTTTAAGTCATAGAACTGACCGTGGATATCCCCACACACCTGTCAGAAAACAAACAAACAAACAAGAGACATGTTAGTGAGACATTCAACTTATTTCACATCAACAGCTTTCCAAAACAAGAGAAAGTTCCTTACTGTGACAGGAGAGTCTACTCTCTGAACGTTGCTTTCTTCTACCAGAATCTCTCTGAAAAAGATAAAACAAACTTGCGTTATTAAATCACAATCACATTTTACTGAAACCTTATAGATTTACCATGTGAATTTTCAAGACTGACAAAATCAATGAGCTGTCCTTCAGTGAAAACTGGCCTCTTCAATTTGCATGAAAACATTTACATTTAAAGTGCAACCCTCACTTTTTCATATCTAGTATCTACACAGGTCTTTTTAATTTACAGCTCTGTTTGAGCTAAATAACACCGACAAAGATGAGGCTGTTAAACCGCACCCTTTGTACAGCCTCTTTATGAGCCAGGGGTCATGACTGTGTAATATGACAGCTTACATAAGTGTTAAGACTCTAAATCTTTCGGAGTTACAGTAATTTAGTCCAGACAGAAGTGGAACCTGTTTACATTTCACAGCACAATGTTTTTACATTTCTTGCTGCGAGATTTTTGGACTCACCATTGGTTTGCAAAGACTTACACAACTGTAGAGATAATGTTCTCAAAAACTAACAAAGAATACGTAAAAAATGTAACCAACAGCATTCATTCAGCTGTATGGCTGTTTCATATGGCTGTGTAAACATTTTTATGTATACCAATCTTTTATGACCTCGTTTTCTAAGAACAGTTATATACTTGAGAATAACTGAGGCTGGACAATGAAACTATTAAGTCCATCAGTCTTCCAAGTCTATCCCATCGTGGGAATAAATGCAAAAACAGCCTGCAACGATCACAGTATCAAGTATGAGCACTGAGAGTACAAATATTTATGGCATCTCTGGATCCTTTACAAGCACTTCAAAGATGAGGACGTTTTTTGGTGGTCAGATGTTTCAAAGTATTTCAGAGCTATATCAGTCTGATGGTTGCTGTTGGAAATGTTTGTGTTGAAAATGTATTGAAACAGAAACTAAGTTATTGATTTTTTTTAGGAGAGAAAGGAAACTGCAGTCATAACCCACAAAAAAAGGTAAGAAAGTTGTAGTGCGTATGTGTTATGAGGCAAATAGGGCAATACAGAGTTCTTGAGCTTTTTGCTACCAAGATGAATGCACTCAGGATTTGTTTTCTTTTTGTGTTTGTTTTTGTGGGGGTGTTCTGTGTTGATCCATTACCTGGCTTTAGCACACAGCGCTTTGACTTCATTTTCCTTAATGAGCTCACAGCGTCGGAGCTGCTCTATCTGTCGGTCCAGGTCACTGATGTCTCCCATTGTGACACACATAGGGAGAGCTGCACACACACACTACGCTCACACTCCTCTTCTCACGCCGGGGTCACTGGAATAACAGGCTCTTTCTTCCCCCGGCAGTGGAGTGGGCTGTCTTTGGAAACGGACCAGGTTCTTCAAAACTTGTGCGTCGAAACCTCACTTTAGAGATGTTTAGAGGAAGCAGCTGTGGAGGGAAAAAGTTTGATGAAGATGATCAGTTACAAACTTTAGGGAAGGAACAAAGACAGCATTCACATGACAGAGGACATGTTTAGAGCTGTTTAAACTGACATGTTTGTATCTCCACACTGTGAGCACTCACAGTAAAGATGAGTACACCTTGTTTTCTCTCTCGGTAATCATACACTTTTACAAGCGGACGGTGGCTAGTGTAAAGACCAAACTATTACATTGTTTTGATGCAGTTTGGCAAAGCTTACTTTGAGCTACTTATGGATTTACAAGAAATGTTGCATCAAAGGAGGTGGTGGGAAAAATCATCAACACACATCTTGACCTCTGCATACAATCAAACTGTTGCTGGCATTAAATTCTAATATTGTGATCTGAAAATTCACACTGCACTCTGAATCCATTTCTCTTCCAATTGGACTCACAATGTAACAGCTACACAACTAACTGCAGTGGTGCTATTGACATAACTTCTGCTCTTTTCCTTGGGGTCAGTAGACATCCTGGTCCATCACTGTACGACTGACTTGCAATTGATCAGTTATGACAGAAATGCTGCACAATGATATCATCACTATCATGTGTCAGGTATCAGTAAATGCATTTAATGAAGACCGATTACATCATAACCCCAGTGCAGCTGATAAAAGACAGCTGAAGTGAATCCTTGTTGCATCTTTCTAGATGATGCACTCTAGTTCACCACCAACACCAGCTACAACTCAAACAATCAATACTTGGACATTATTATAACCTGTCTGACCATGTGAATAAAAAATTAAATTTAGAAGCTCCTTTATAGCAGAATTTATGGTAGAGAAATTGTATTGGGCTGCATCAGATTGTCCAGGTGTCAATAATGTTGTGGCTGGTCAAGTTTATGTTCAGTTACAGTTTTTGGACATCTTTTATTAATCATTTCTAATATTTAACCTCAAAATATTACCCATCTATCACAACAATCTAATGACTACGTAAATATTTTTTATTAACTTCAAGTTTGTTGACTCGTAAATCGGTCCTGAGGAACATTAGTTTCTAACTTAAGATAATAATACAACTAATTTAGTGAAAACATAACTCAATCAACACGTTCAAATGGTAATTATTGAACGAGTGTAAAACGGACCTGATCAAACTGACGGTATTCGTAGAGGAATGTGAGGCCTATGGGCGTCGCTTTACCGAAAGCTAACTGTTAGCGCGTTAGCTTACATCACTGCTAACGACGTCAGCGAGCAACTGATTCTCTGATAACTCCGCCGACCATTTTGTTCAGGAATTTGTCCTGAATGTTCACAGTAATGTCGGCCATATGAGACATAATAAGTACACACAATTGTTTCACGAACAAGACTAAAGAAAATCGCATCTAGGTCCGCTTGTGAAATGTTCTACATTAGCCAGTTCACCATGGTTGCCGGTGTTCTATCGGTTATTGAATCCTTAAAAGATGTGCTTCCGATCGCTCCCGCGCATGCGCAGAGTCAAAATCCTACGCGTTAGTCACCACTGCAAACATTATTTTATACAGCAAAGAAGTCTCACGAAACCAACATTGGGGAATTTTAACACATAATTACAAAGTACTCTTCATACTATGAAAATTTACAATACATTTATTCCAACTTTGTGTTAGAAAAAACTTGTGAACTGACAGCCTCTTTTTTCGACGGCCCAATTTTTCGACACAGCAGCAAAACTCGGCGAAACACCTGGCTAACTTGAACGGACGGCGTCAACACTGGTTAGCACTACTCCGCTAATTTCAGGAGCTAATGCTAACAAGACTGACCGTGACAAAATCGACACAGACGACTGCTCCTATTCGATAAAAGACGACTATAAACACGTACCGTTATTATGAGAGTGACGGCCAAACTTCAGCAAACGAACATAAGTAAATCTCATTCCGTGGATTGTGGATCTGCCGGCTCCTCTTCTCCTTTCGGTAACGTCGTTGCCGGTTTACTCCAGCCGTGCTCATGAACACCAACCACCAGTCTGAAACTTCCGGTGTCGGGGACGCGCATAGCACAGCTTGAATGGTGTTTCTGGTGTGTTGAGTCAAGTGAGCAGGCGTTTGTTACATTTGACTGAGATATATAAGTGAGCTCATTCGTTTCAGGAGACAAAATAAGTGATATGTAAACAAAATTAGGATACCTAAACGTTTGAGGGTGATGGACGAAATCAATGGGAAATAAGAAAGTTCAAAGAAAGTTGGGATCCTGTTTGAAATTATAAGAGAAAGCTATTTTGATGGTTTGCTGATTTTCATTTTTAATTTCATGCCAGTAACATGCCCCAAAGAATGATTTTCAGGCTGGTAGGTGTGCTATATTAAAAACAGACATGCTTCTGTAGGAGAATTCCCTGCATAAGCTCTAAATAGCTTCCATAGTCCATGTTTTGTTTTTTGCCTTTTAGTTTGCTTATTTTGCTTGAAATACTAATTTTAAGTGAGGATTTGCTGCTTAACTGTTGCCGTATTCTTGTAAATTTAACGCTTTTGCAGAGTTAGTTTAATTTCTAAATGAGCAGGATGTTTAATTTACTGCTTAATTGAGTAATCTTTCAATCAGTTAATTAATACGTTGCTAATTTAGAAAGTGACAAATAAACCTGTTTTATTACTTTTAATGTTCATAGGTTTCCATTTTTTTCTCAAGTCTCAAGTGCGCATTTGGCCTGCTGCAGCAGACAACTTAAAAATAGTTTAACCCTTTATTGCCTTTTGTATCATATTTGATACATACTTTTATGATACTTCTATCAAATCAATATGATCAATAAATTATTTAAAAAACACCTTAATACAGTCCGATAAATGATGAAAATGTCCTCTTGTGGTTTGTCAGTTTCCAAAAACATCAAATGTATCCAACAACATAAATGGATAAATTTGTTACATTTTAAAGACATTTAGATTTTTTTGGTTTTCAGTAGTAAGTGAAATAAACATTTCAGCTCCAAAAATTTTGAATTTTTCTGGCCATAATTTGTGGTTTCAGACATTAAAGGGTTAAAATAGTCAACAACACGATAATTTTGAGAATTAAAAGAACAATCAAAACCCACCACTTTAACCACCTTTTTTTATTTGTGAGTTCAGTAGACTGAAAAGTGTCTGTTTTCAAAGGCCGAGTCAACAAGGAGAACACAAATCTTACAGATGTATTTTTGAGCCACAAATCAAAATAAAAAAATGCCTTAGATATTAACATCTAAAGATGACAAGTACAAAATGTTTGACTTCATTGAATTCTGGACAAGTAAATCACTGCAAATGTTTAATCACAGTTTTTCTTTACAGTGTTAAATTCAATCCCACAACAAAATGACATGAACATTTTTGATTACACAAGCAAATGTTTAGTGCTGACACAAATGCATAAAAAATTCAAACATAAAATGAAGGAAGTAAAAACTTCAGGAATGTGCACGGCTTTCCATCAAAACAAGTTTGAGAGAGTTAGTACCACAGACGGTGATTCAATAAGTCGTATATTTTGTGATGTTGAACGTTCACCTGATTATCACCCCACTCAAAAAAAGAATTAATGACCTTTAATAATCCTTGATAAAAAACAGAAGTAAGGCACTTTTGCAGCAATTAATTCCCTACAGCAAAAGGAACTACAGACAACCTGATCTTACACTTCATACAAAATCCTGTCCAGTATTTCATCTCTGCCTGTTGACACTGTGCCAAAAGGACAGAAATATCGGCATAAACATTTTCCTTGTCTAATGTTGCCTTCAGTAGAGATGGTCAGTTTATTGCTAATTTTTTCCACATGGATATAAGAGATCAGATAAAAATCTGTTTACATCAGAAGCTTTCCAACTGGAATGAGGGGGACATTTTTTAACTGTAGAAATAAAACATTTAAAACCAATCAAATCACTTTTTAAACTAAATTTGTAATCAGTTTCTTTAGTTGTAAAGTTTGTTGTTGGGCTATAAGCTGGATAATGTATAATAAACTTGTAGTTATGCAAATTAGACAGCAAGTATGACCCCCCAATTTTGGGTTAAGGTCTTGGTTACCCTGTCAGGATTCTAATCCAAAGTATGGGTGTAAAGATGGTTTGGATTTTAAAATGATGAATTCATACGGCTGAACATGCCCCTGTGAGTCCTCTAGTGCCACTGTTAGTGGAGCAGCAATCTTCTTTGCTTGACTATGGGGTTCTGCTGCCCCTTCAAGGACTCTAATTTGCCCAAGCAGCTGTTCACTATACATCATCCTTTCCATAAGGAGTGCATATCAGATGTTAAATATGTCACTTCAGGCTTCATAATTGTCAGATGATTTTTAATCAAGAACTCTGCTGCAATGCTTCTAACAAGAACAAGAAAAACTGTATTTTATAAATTGTAAGAAAGAAAGACATTAAGATTTATTCGGGTTAACTTTTAAAGTTCTTTAAGACTGATTATGGTTTGTGTATGACCTACAAAACAGATTTTTTATATTCCCTTTGTCCAATGCTATTATATTATTAGTCATGATTTTAGTGTACGAATTCTCTGTTGTCGTTTCATATTTCATTAAAATAACTAGACTATAGAGGAGGTTTACTACACCCGTAAAGCTCTCACCCATTCACTTCGAAAGCCTTTTACTGATTAAACATGGGAAGTTTCTGTCCTGAACTTTGTGCACCACAAGTACAGGTCAACAAAACAAGATAACGTGTTTTTTTAGTGCTTTTGTGGTGGAATTATTAGCGTCTCAGAGCCGTTATGGACTCAATTATGGAATCAGATCTAACATAAAAGTCTTTGGTGCTGGATTCACTGATATTAACACAAAGGAAAGGTCTTTTTTATTCATTTTTGACTCATCCATTTTATCTGGAGTCAGTCTGAATGTTGTAAAGGAGGTGTGCAAAGATGCAAAATAAAAATTCCCCTCAAACGCATCAAAGCGTCAGAGGGGAACCTGGTCATAAAATGAAAGTCTTATGTACAGATTTCTGTTAAAATTAAAGGGTTGGAGGTAAAAAGGTTAAAAAAATAAAAACTTACGCAGAGTACAGAAACCTGAGACTCTGATAAAGTACGGTAACATTGCATTTGTACCGCCTCTCTTTAATGTAGGAGTAAAGTCTGCTCCTACAGATAGTCTCTCATACCAGATTGAAAATAAACCTTCAAATGAAAAGCTCCCACGGCTGTCTTATTCATCGAGCTGCTGCTGTGTGGGAGGCTCACAGGGAACAGAAGTATCTGTGGACGGGGAACGCAGCGAGTCCGGCCAGAGCGATGCCCAGACTGTCTCCCACGCTGGCAGCAGCCATCGCAAACTCCCTCTGTCTGTCTTCCGTCTGTGAAAAGAGAGACAGACAGACAGCTGGATAAACACAGTCAAACAACAGCTTCACTCAGCCGTTCATCCAGCAGCTCCAGGAGGATTTTGTTTTTCTATTTCACTGCAGCCCTCTGAATCTGACCTCTTTGCTGATGAAGTAGAAGGTGTTGACGTATGCAGCTCCACCCAGAAGACCCTCATAGAAGATGATAATAAACACCAGCCAGGCACTGGGCAGGAACTGATATTTAACAGCCAACAGGAGCAGCACAGCATTCACCACCTGAGGGGAGCAAAGACACAGGAAATGAACTCTTCTATATGAAAAATACAATTAGCATTACAAACATATACTGTATTAACCATATCTCAGGCAGAGCTTGTTAGTTTCTGATCATTTCAATGTGAGGTGGGTTTCTTCACAAGCTCTCAGCTTTTTGTTTTTGTCTGATATTGTGTTTCCCTGTTTTCTTTTAGATGTTTTTCAAAAATACAGAAGAAAGTGAACTCAAAACTTTAAGAAAGAGTCCAGACAAACATCTGCTTTCTTTTCTCTTTGCATCCCTGTGCGGTTACTGTTTGGTGCATATGGGGAAAGGCGATTAAATCACAGGTTCACTCACAAAGATTGAGAAAAACATGAGAGATGATTATTTTCCAGCAGTTATTATTGTTTGAACTTTTATCCCTGAGTCTCACAAATAAACTTGAAAACATTCCTTTTAACAACTTTTAAAATGTTTTCTGATGCACTTTTGTAGCTCAGGCAACAAACCCAATAAGCTTCAGGTTATAAATGCACCAATCAAGCAACTACCTTTGACTTTGTCATTATTCTACCTTGACTTGATTGTTACCTGACTTAATTGACTTATCAAGTACCAAACAGCTTTGTTTTCTCCACCAAAATATGTTTTTTTTTTTGTTTTGCGCAATAGTTTCTGTTTCTCACCTGTAGCAGAGAGAGAGCCAACAGTTTTCTGATCTTAAAGCAGCACAGAGACGATCGAGACACCAACACGCCCACCTGGTACAGAGTCTGGTACCTGAACACACACAGTGAAGGAGTCCATAGGTACAATATAAACAAAGACAATCCTTCAGAATAAAATGAAGATAAGGTATACTAACCAGCGGTACTGTTGTGCGTGCGACAGGAAGAAGTTTGGGAAATACAGGAGCTCCATCTGGAAAAAAAGGAACAAATTTATTAGTTTAAATATTAAATAAGAAAAGGGACGTTTGGTTTTAGCTGGTTTAAGGATCGGAGTATTTGTAATTCCATAAAATCTGTGTAAAGTGTAGATTAAAACAGGATTCCATAGCTCAGAAATCATTATTTGATTGGAAATAGTGCAAAGAGAACATGTCAAATGTGAATAAGTTCATACTCTTGAAATACATAAATATGTTGTTGCATAGCTTCAAAGAGCAGAAGTACAGAGGGTTTGGCTGGACTAGAGAACTCACCAGGCCCTGGTTTATGAAATACTCTGCAAAGTAGACAAGTCCAAGAGGAAACACAAACTTCAACAGGCCCTGCTCTCAGAAAACAAGACAAATATCAGTGCAAACAAATACTTTCAAAATGAAGGGGTTTGTATCAGAGTGAAAAGTTAACTCACTTTGATGGTGTGCAGTTTCTCTGTGAAGGTGAGCGGTCCAGTGTGGCGTTCCTCTGGTACAATCAGGTGAAAGAGAACACGGACTGTGTAATTATTCATTAACAAACAGCAGAAAATTAAAATAACTCTGTGAGGTTAAAATTAAACACAAATGGAATTAAGTCAAAACCACTCAAAAAGAAATTGATTTAGAAAAAAAATCAATAAAGGAAGAAAAATCATAAAGAATCTTTTTGATCTCAGGTTGAAACCAAAATGGAAAATTGACCTGAAAAAAGTTCAACCTTCCACAATCTTCACAGACAGTGTGGTTTTCATCTTGCGTAAGCTTCCCCACAGTGGATAAAAATCACCAACCGTTGCAGATTTTCAATTTGCTTTCTCATTTGTCAGCCAAGCAAACCACAGATCAAGAAAAGCAAGCTGTTCATAGTTTTGTCCAAAAAAATAAAAACAAAAGAAGAAGAAAGGACAAGAAAGGCTGTTAGGATCTCAGGTTTTCACCTCATGATTGTCGTGGCCATAAAATCACACAGTAGTGATATAATTGCAACATTTATGAAAGACTGAAAACAGCTAAATTAGTCAAATAGCAACACATTTCAACATAAACATGACAAATACACACAATAAATGTACATGTAAACTAAGTTGAGCCGTTTTAAAGAAAATCTTAAAAACAGACTTTTCTCCTCATGATTTCTAATTCTACATTATCAATGTTTGTTGACAAGATACTGGATATTTGGTTTTACACACACACACACACACACACACACACACACACACACACACACACACACACACACACACACACACACACACACACGAACTGATTAACTTATCTCTTCTAAATTATACAAATATGACCCTAAGATACACATAACTTCCTCACAACAGATGAACAGTTAGGGTTGCAGAGGTAATGTGGTTTCAGTGTAGTCACTTATCAGGTCTGACATACAACTAAAACCTCCTTAAAAGCAACATTATGATCAGATTGTCTCTCCCACAAACTGCAACAAGCTATTTGGTTTATTTGGTTATTCAGTGATCAGATTGGGGCAAAGGTCAGAGGCCTTCTGAGAAGATGTTTTTTGTATCATCATCAAGCTCCTGTGGTCTTCAGCCTGTCTTAAAGAGGGCTTCTAAACACTTTCCAAGACTCCAGATATTGCTGTGTTTTATTGAATTTGATCCTCTAAAGCTTTAACTATATTTGGCTTAATAAGACAGGAAGCCCCAAAGCTTCATAAGGCTCCATCTCTCTATCAATAATGTGAATAAAAGCGATCATTTTCATCATTAGACATGTTGGGAGTTTGTTGCCTGTACCTAGAGTTGATTTCTCCGCCTCGTCTGTTTCATCCATCAGTCTCTGTCTCTCCTCTGAGTCCACAGGAGAGAACTCTGCCTCTCTGTTTCTCCACTGAGGTAGTGAAGGTGGAGGATCCAGCAGGAGGAAATAGCTGGAAAACAAAAAAACATACAATTACGTCACTGGCAGAGTTCAAACAATAAAAGAAGGTATGAACAAAGAGATATATCACACCGTAAGAAAACATGACTTTGTAAGTCTTTATTAAACAAAATACTCTGTATGAGAAAACTTAATAGGAAAGACACCAACAAGAGTCTGTTTCTCCGTGTCTCTCTGTGTTTCTATGAGAGAAAACATGTGACTGTCACTTAACCCTTTTTGCAAAAGACCGTCCTGTGACCACCATAATCCAATCACTTCTCCCGTGATTCAAAGTCAACTCGGAGCCAAATTTGAAGATGTTCCTTCTTGATATCTCCTAAAGTAACATGGTCATAAGAATAAGATTGAAAGAAAACAGTCTACAGCCTTTAGGGCTAAGAAATAAAGATGATCCGAGTGTGTCAAAAAAGCTGTCATACTCCAGAGTGGTCACTAGAGGCCGGTTTCCATTAGATCCAACTCTAAAATGTGCTACTTTGCAGCAGAGTTGGATAGACCTGGAGTACATTACAAGAACATATATTGACTCTATAGCTCATTTTTTAATTTTATAAATTCTGTTTACAGGACATACATTTATTCATAACAATTTTTTTCATTGTTTCAAGGTTATTTAAAGCTACTATAATAAAAGGCATAGCCACTCACAGCAACTACTGGGTGCTACAGTTGTCTGCTAGATGTCACATTAGCTAATCCAGTCACTGACCTTCACTTTGTTTGTGGTGTTGATGCCTTTTGAGGATTTTTTACACCTCTCTGTGCACTTCATTATACCAACAGATCACCCAAAAATCTGCTTTGTTGCACAAATGTTCAGGTAGAAATGAGTTTTGGTTGATAGAAACTTAAAGGAAGGACTGATAACAGAAACATTTACTGACAGTACCTCTAAAATTAAGAGTTATTTCTTTTTGACGTACCCTCTTCCACGCTTACCTTGCCAACATGGCGACGGGGACCACCAGCATGATTTGGAGTGTGACCCGTGGAGTCAGGCCAACTTGTGTGAGAAGGGCATAGAGTACAGCTCCAGCTACACCAGCACCACCTGTACCTGAGCCCCAACCTGCCAGAACATCCCTGAGGAGTAAGAGAAACCAGAATTTATATCTATAAAATAATAAATCTAATGTGCTCCAAAAGAAAAAATTGGACAAGGAGGATTCCCTGCAAGGTAACTAGACTGTGATACCAGACAATGATGTGATATGGACATAAATTAAAAAAATATAAATAAATAATCTCAGATACAATGCATGACTAATTACATTATGATGTGATACGTTACATTAGATTATGTTACAATACAATAAGATACAATGCGCAATGTTACAATACAATGATAACATTTGATATAATACGAAATGATAAATGATACAAAACATTATGAAATAATAATGATGTGAGGCAAAAAATACATGTAACGATACGTTGATGATACATTATGATATATTACGATACAATAAGATACGACATGATACATTTTGTTATGCAATACAATACAATACCTTAATTTTGGTTGGTGTTAAGTTACTTTAAGTTATGTTACATAACATTACATTATGCCACAATGTATTATGTTACAGTAAGTTTCTTTACATAACACCCTGTTATATTACTTTCCTTAGATTATGTTAAGATACAACATGTTACAATATAATGTAATCGGTACAATAAGATTCGTAATGATAGGATATGATACAATCCATTATGTGCCCTATGTTCTGTTATGTTAGGTCACGTTATCCTACAATATCTAAGGTTATGTTAAAACAAAACATACGATATAATACCGTATGAGCAATGTATCATATAATATGATATGTTATGATAGACGATACAATCTGATATGTTACGCTAAAGTATGTTTTGTTATGTTATGTTATGTTATGTTATGTTATGTTATGTTATGTTATGTTATGTTATGTTTTGTCCCATTCTGTCTCATTTTGGTATTGCTACAGTGTGTTATGATACAATATAATACAATCTGGTACGGTATGGTCTAGTTTACCTGCTGTAAAAGACGGTGAGAGACAGAAAGGAGAGTTCTCCAAGTCCAGAGCTGCAACTGGCAAAGATCACCCCTGAAAACACAGACAGGTGGAAATGCCTTTAAAATAGTAATGATAGACGAGAAATCAAGATTAAGACAGAAACTTTAAAAAGTTAGTTACTGAGAACCACAGCTTTACTCAATGGATAATAAGAATAATAAAAGTGATTATTACAGAAACCTGGATCAGTGATGCATGTTTTTGATGTTTGTTTCATTTAACTACAGTTTTATTACGTGAAAGATGAACTCAAAATACATTCTTATGGTGCTTGAACATTCACTAGTAACTTCACAAAAGTCTGCCCTCTCTTTGTAAGACAGCAGTCTTAAACTCTTAAATGGATTTATGGTTACTTGCAACATCCTGATCGAATGAAATGAATTCAATCCAATTCAATCTAATGTTCTATTGTATCTTTAAAAGCATATTATCAATTTGTCCCTCTGTTTAAAGTAAAAACTAAATAGTGAACATATGCAGTTAACTTGAACTTAATGAACAGTGGGCTGCAGCAGCTCAAAGAAACATAAAGATGCGGTCGTGTTTCTGTGAAATCACTTCGCACAATCTGAAGATAAGTTTAAAGAAAACTGCAAAACAAGTAACTCCATCTAATCTATCATCAGAGACCAGTTTCTTCACCACGAATGATAAAAAAATATATCAGTAAAGTTTAAATAAGGTCTTCATTTTAAGTTTTTTTCATTTACCCAGGATGCTCATCCACACAGCTGAAGAGAGGGACACCAGGAGGAAACTTGTTGCTGCCATGATGGCGCAGAATATCACTCGATAGCTAAAGAAACAGGCAAGAAATTACAAAATGTAAAGCAGACTTGTCAGAATAAATTCACTGTAAATTTGAGAGCCACAACAGTCAGTCTTCTCTTAAGAGGCCTGTGATCTTACCCATAAGGCATTTTGTGGATGAAGAAGGGAGCCATTAGTTTGATGAAGAGTGTTGGGAGGATGTCGGCTAACAGGACAGCCTGCAAAGAAAAACATCAGAGCCGTCACTCAGACCTGCCATGAAGGAAAACTTTGCCCCTCTCTCTTTTTTTTGAGATGGTCATTATTCACATTTAAGAAAAGTTGTCAAAATGTTTATTATGATGCAGTTCAAACTGTAGTTAACCTGTTATCCTCTGTAATCATGGGCGACACACTGTAGCTATGCCACCTAAGTGTCTTCCTTCTTTATGCTAATGCTGTGGTGCAAAATAACAACACTACTGCACTTTTGATCGGCACATTTCATCTTCAAAATACTTCTTAGACAGCCTGGTCAACAAGTCAAAAGCATTGCAAGAGCATAGGTAAGATTTGTACATGCAAATGAAAACAAATCTGTCATTTGACAGCCCTTCATGATATATATTGTGATTTTTTAATGCAATATTCGAAGCCTCTAGGCAATCAAACACAGATACTCATGAAGCTCAAGGACTTGTCCTTTATTTCCATTTCAAAGTATAAACCCTTTTGTTGACTCTAAAGATGATTAGAAGAAGTCAGAAGTGGGAAAATTTTTCAATTTCAGTGGGTCAGGCACACAGGGGATGGCAAAACTTGCTTCCTGGCTTATAAATATGTAAATTAATGAAGTTCAGGCTGCCTGGTCTGTGCTTTTTTTGTTTTATGTACACTTATAATTTTATGTTAATACTTGTTGCATGTTTACACACCCATGTTCATTAATATACACTGTTCCCTACATTAAAAACAGACAAGTAGATATTTCCAATAAACAGATCAGTCCCATAATTACCTTAAGAAATATTCTCTACCAGATTTGGCAGACATGTTTGTCAGGGTAAAACCTCAAAAAACACCCCTCTTTAATCCGATCTCCAAAACACACACTTTTGATTTAAATTTGCACCCTTGGTTATTTTGTTCCCATTTTCAGGGGTCATATGTGAACACACTCCACCAAGGAGATTCATCTTTAAACGTTTGTCTTTCATCAGATGGATTATTTATGTTTTATAAGGTTGTCTATTTTGTGCCATCTCCCACCAAACCTTAGAAGAGGGCAACATGTCATTTTCTGCCAGCACACAGACTTCTCAGAGTAATTCAGTGTTGTGTGGTGAATCTTATTTACCGCAGTGGAGACAGGGTTGCAGTCATAGCGGCTGCTGTTGCTGCTGTTCCCTCCATCTACACTCAATGTACCTGGGGCCTGGATAAAAAATTGGGAATGCTTTTTTAAGCTTTTTTTTTGTATGAAAAGGTTACATGGATTAAATTACTGGAAAATGATGAACAAAGTATCAAAGACTCAGTTTAGCTCTCTTACGGTCAATGTGGTGTTTCCTGACTCTTGTTTTTTGAGGATGTCGTGGGCAGCGCTCAGCATGACAACATAAGCAAAGTTGTTGCACAATCCGAGGAGCCTGAGGAGATAAGCAGGAGATAAGACAGAGAGAGCAAAATCAACTACATCAATAACTGACAACATGAAACACTGACAGACAGTGATCTTTAACATAAGAGCTACTTCATGCATATTTGTACAAAACTTCTTTACAAGAATTTTTCAAAAGAAAAAGTTAAATTTAATATTTATTTGTCTTGAACAGATCCATAAGAATTGGATACAAACAAATTATATATGTACATTAGACAAAGGAACACATTGTTGATGTGTTTAACCCTCCTCCTGTGTTAGGGTCTGCACCGACCCATTTGATGCAGAACAACTTATTTAAGAACCACTTAAATTTTTTTGCATCAAGACTTTTTGACTTTGTCAGGACTCTCTATTTCAATAAAATAAAATAAAAAAATTAAATTGACTAAATCATAAAATGCTCTTATTAAAATTATGACACTTTTCCTGTTGGGGTAGCTGTTGACTCGGTTAAATTAATATCTAATAATTAGAGCAAAAACGAAAATCATATGTGCACTGCCAGGCACCACATTGACAGTCAGATCCACTTGATGTTAGATTTAGGAAATTCTCATTTTGACATTTTTATTCCTGCACAAAAAACAATGTCATGCATGTCAAGACGTGAGATCAGTAATATATTAAAAAACGCTATAAGCAATATTTTCATGAAGCTAATGAAGGCAGTTCTTTTAGATGTACTGAATCACTAGAATCAGTTCACTAAAAAGATTTGTTCAAAAGATTCGTTCACCAAATCACTGAATCATTTGGCACTTGGAGAGAGAAAGCCTGTGACTTCGACCTCCTAAACTGATACCCAGCTGAATGTTTCAGGATTCAGTTCAATTCAGAGCTTCTGGGACCGGGAGACGAGAGTGTTTGGCTGTGTTGCTCTGGCAAACAGGTTTGTAAAAATGAACTTGTTTATAAGTCATTATGTTTTTAGTGTACTGTACTATGGTATGCTGTTTACCAGGCCTGCTTGGTAAATTGGGGTCAATGTGTGATTCGTTCACTGAACGTTTAGAAGAATTTAAACTGAACATGCACCGTTTCCTCACAAACCATTGCAATGACAGGATGCTGTTCACCAAGTGATTCAGGCGTCGGTGCATGTGGTCCCTCGTTCGACTGGCAATGCTGTTTCTCACTTCAGCTCAACTGAAGTGAGAAATGAACGAATTGCTTGAGGAAGTGATTCGGTTCAGTATGTTCACTTAAAAGATTCGGTTCTTTTAAACAAATCATTCGTGAATAACACAACACTAAATGAAGCATAATAAGGTAACCTAGAGATGAGAACCAAACTGAATGATAGAAAATTGTTTTTAGTGAAATTTCCAGCTGATTTAAGACACGGGTTAAAACCGAACCTTAACATAGTGGGTGCGTAGTGAAAGCTAACACAGGAGAAGGGTTGAGACTTGAGGTGACAAGTTTAGTATTAAGGTTTCAATATTTATTGGTTCTATTTTCTGCCTGCATGAGTGTCTGGATCATGTAGTGTCTCTACATTCATTGTATGGTCTGGATCTGAAAAAAAGCTGTGAAATGTCCCTTTGTGTTTATTTTATTTTTATAATTTCATAGGTAGAATAAAGGATTTCCAAAACTAAAACTGTGATTTTAAGACACTGCAGCCCCTCTTTGAAGAATATAAACTCTTTATATTCTTCACTGTCTGTGTGTCCTTGAATAACCTGAAGTGAAACCAGGAAGCTCAGGACCACTTTGGTTTGAACTTAAGCTCCAAAACTCGCTTAATTTACATTTCTATTGAATAATAATGTAACACTTTAAATCATTAAAAAATACATCACAACAGTGTTTTTCTTTTGTACTGTCGCTATATTCAACAACACAGGACACTCACCAAAACCCGGACCAGTTCCGCCATCGCGATGAACGCCCTGTAATAAAAATAAATGAACAAGACCTTCAGGTAAACCCACATAAAGTCTGTATTGTTTTTATATATTTATGACAAAGACAGATGTTAAACTGACCGTCAGAGTCGGAGTGTTGATCAGGACCTGAGGTGTCAGTCTGCTCCATGTTTCTAACCGGATCAAATAACTCAAACTGTCTTTAAAATTCACTAAAAAAAACTTTAAATACGTTAAAACTGTCCGGGGACATTTTAGCCTGTTTGCTAAGAAGCTCCATAAACCATCATCATCACTGATTTTACTGTCATCACAAAAAAAAATCAGCAATACTTCAGTTCAGCTTCGGCGTCTGTGTTCGATAACGACGATGTCACATGAACGCGGTGTTCCATAAAAATAACCCCCCCCAGAAACGCAACCTGAATCAGCAGTTCCCGGGCCATTGGAAATAGAAGTGGAGTGGAAAGGTGTGCAGAGATCCGAAGAAATTAATATGACATTCTTTTTGGAAATCATGGTAGTACAACAACATGTTATTCTATTATATACTATATATGCAGTAGGGGAGGGTGGGGTAAGATCAGCCTAAGGATATGGCTCAACTTACCCCGCTCCTATGGTCAACTTACCCCATACACGGGGTAAGTTGACCATAGGAGACCACTTTTTGTCTTGCTATATTATCAAGACAGTTATGTTTACTCTCATTGTGTTGGTTTGCAGAGATGCACAACATCTTGAAATATATGCAGATACACTAGTTAGAGACAAAACAATGATTGCCTCGATGTAGTGATCCAAAATATGAAAAATGGCTCATCTTACCACACTCTCCCCTAAAGCAACACTGAATTTTTTGGTTCACACTGTGTAAGATTGTAAAGCATTAGTATAATGTTATACGAAGTGGGTACAGAGTCATGAATGGTACTGAGTCTAAAGAGTGTCTCAGCGCCCACATCTGTAATGTCAGAGTCAAGGGAGGGCTGATATTCCTGATAAGTCTGTGGTTTAAATAAAGCTGCAGTCGACAGCAGAACTTCACTCCTTCACCGTCATGATGGGGTTCTGCAAACTCCTCTCTGTGCTGGTGCTGATTCACAGCTTTGGAGGTGAGCGACAGAAACTTTATTCTCTGATTTATTCATTTGAATTCAATTTTTGAAGGTAATTTGAACTTTGACCAGCAGGGTGTAATTTGTTTTCTGAGAAAAAGAATAACTTTATTTTTCTTAATTTTTATATATTTGAAATATATTTGTATTTTTTATTTTTCTGTATTGAAGACAAAAATATGGTCAGGTTTTTGCAGAAGAGGTTTAAAGCAAACAAACAAAGAAACAAACAAATAGATTAAAAAAATTGGGGTCAGAAATTTTTCTCCTCTGATTTTTTTTATTTTATTATTATTTCTGACTTAAAGCGTAGAATTCAAACATATATTGTTTTCTGATGTATTTAGTTTGACTATTGACATTGCTGCTTAGATTGCAGATCTTTCTCTGCTTTAACTACTTTTGTCTGTTAACATGTAAGAAATAAAGGAATCAATTAAAATGTTAACTATCTGAATGTTTCCTCCCTTCATTGTTTTTTCTTTGGTTGGGTCACCCTTCATCCAGTCGTGCTTGGGTCCGAAGTGGGGAGCTCCATCACTGGAGGGGAGGATGCTCCAAAGGGTGCCTGGCCGTGGATGGTTTACCTCAGCATCGCGGCTGACAGGACCAATAAATGGCGCTGTGGAGGGAGCCTCCTCAACAGTCAGTGGGTCCTCACTGCTGCAAACTGCTGGGACAGGTAAGTAGAGGTGGAAAGAGTACTGTAAAACTCGAAGTACAAAAGTTTTGATGACATTTTTTCTCAGGTAGAAGTAAAAATACCAGTCTCTGTTTCGTGACCATTTAGAAACTAACAGAGAAAAGACTAACTGAACTTTATCAGTTTCAACGCTCTTAACCTTTGACCTGAGCCTTGCTAGTTCTTTGAATATTAAGATGTGGTGTGTCTTTGTAAAATATACTGAAAATTAATACTGTATGTGTGTTTGTGTTTCCAGGGATCCTAAGCCTGACCCGCTGCGATCCAGCGCCTGGTTAGGCTCACATGATCTGCAAAAGGCATCTGTTCGCTACATGGCCATAGTTTTCTACATGCTTCACCCCCAGTATCAAGCAGTGAGCAATGGGTACGTGAACGATCTCGCTCTGGTGAAGCTGAAGAAAAAGGCCGAGCTATCGAGACTTGTTGCTCCTGTGAGTTTGCCAGGCCCTGGAGACACTTTTGACTCGTCCTCTGAGTGTTGGATCACCGGCTGGGGGAACATCAAGAATGGTGGTAAGTTCAGAGATGGACACTGTGGCTGTCTGCTCAGAATGGCGCTGATTGCAATTTAATTTACCGAGGTCGAGGGTGTCATTCAGCAGTCTGGTAACGATATGAGTGCCCTCTGCTGGATCAAACAGCAAACTACTGCAGACAGCATGATGTATGTAAACTGAATAGTTTGATTACAAATAGCTCATTGTAGTTGGACTTAACTCCCAGTTTAAAGAAATACTTGAATTTTTTTTAGCCTGGTGCAAAAAGTTTTTAGTCTCTGCAGCTCATTTTGTCATAAGTTCTTTTGGTTATTACCCAAAGCCATGCACTGTTAAAATTCTTCTAACTTAGTGTCTGTTAAATCCTTGCTTTTCTCAAGCTGCGCCTTCTTGTCTGAGTTTTCTTAATTCTAGCATCGGTAGCCAACATGGCAGCAGCAATCATTTAGAATTTTTGTTACCAAATCACAGACAAAGTGGGGGACAAAGACACAAAGAAAAGATGCAAGTAATTGATAAATGGCCTCAATTTGAGAGAATCAGCATGTACTGTACACTGTGTTTCGTTGCAGTTCCACTCCCTCTTCCAGAAACCCTCCAGCAGCTGAAGATTCCCATCATCCCTCAGAGTGAGTGTCAGAAGAAGTACTCTCAGCTGACCTCCAAGCAGCTGTGTGCAGGAGACCCGGCTAAAGCGAAGGACGCCTGCAAGGTGAGTTACTGTCAGGGTTATGTGGAATACAAATTCAGTTCTCTGTGACAGGGGGTCTAACACTCTCCACCTTGAGAAATTGATAAAATACTGTTTATGCATCTCAGATATAAAAGATTTGATTTATCATGTTTTGAATTTGCTGTCTGGGCAGAGCTCACTGTTAAGACACAATAAAATGTTGTTTCACCCTGAGAAAAAAGTAGATCTTCACCATTATCATCTTTTCAGTTGCTAATAATAATTTATGAAATGGCACTTCTACTTTTTGACTGTTTATGCCTCCAATCATTGAGTCACTGAGTTAAATGGCTGCCCTGTGGGTGCTGTGTTTTGTTTGTCAAGGGGGATTACGGTGGTCCTCTGGTGTGTCGTACGGCTCGTGGCTTTGTGCAGGTCGGCATCATAAGCTACGGGAGTCCTGACGGTTGTGGTCTCGGCGACCGCCCTGGTGTCTACACCCGAGTCTCCAGCTATGTGGACTACATCAACTCCTACATTAACCAGGCCAAGGAGGCATCAGCTGAAGTCTAGACCATCCAGCCCAGCTCACCTGCATTTCTTTTAAAGCTTCTATCATGTGTTTAACCTGCTGTGAACTTCTTCTCTGGTTCATTCAATTTAAATCTCTGCATTAAAGCTTTGAAGCATCAATTTTAGTGGTACTGTGTGGAGTATTTTAAGGACCTAGATTTAGAGGGAATCATTACATGGTATTGATATTTAAGAAACCAAATATACCAAACTACCTAGATCACATTTACACGAAGAAAACTCAGAAGCTCAGCTTGTTTATTCAGTTTACACCGTTGTAATGACAAGAAACACTTAATCATAATTAGAAAACACTATTTTCACAAAACAACATTTTATGTACAGTAACACATAATTTATAAAAACACTTGGATTGTTTTCTTAATAATATTGAAAATATATATGATACATGTACTCAGCAAGTTCAAAATCAAACCACAAGTTTGGTTAATTCAATATCCAAACTTTGTCCCTCGGTCCTGTCGTGGTTTCCTGGTCGGTAGTTTATTGATCCCATCTATTCCAATCTACTACGTCAATACTATTCACAATCTTAGGTGCAACATTAATGAGAAAATTGCTGTTGAAAGTTTTCCTCAGTTCATCAGCAGCAAACAACAGAAATATTATTCAAACTAACACCATCTACAGTCCTCATATGTGCGGCTACAGTACTTTTTCTTCAAGTGTTTTTTTTTTCTTTTTTGTCTGTGCGAGTGACTCCAGACTGCATCTCAGAGGGAGTACAGCTTCATCTGCTCTTCCATGTCTCCCTCGGTCACTTCCCCAAGCCCCTCCTGGTTCTCCTTCAGCAGGCGAAAGATGGCTGCTAGCTGCTCCTGTTGCACCCTTGGAAGTCAACGCACACAAACACAGACACATGCATGATCACCTGAAAGGCAATTTTATAACAGGTTTTGTAGTTTATGAGATACAAAATATATTCCTGGGGGGAGGTGGAGCGTACAGCCTAACCCTGCAGCGATGACAAGCTTCTCACTAGCTGTGCTTTCCTTGTCCTTTCACTCACATGTTTTCCTCCTTTTTCCTTTCTCTAATCCCTCATCAGTGTGTGTGGTGGGAAGGTAGAGCGTACGGTGTAAGGAGTGAGCTCAAGCCCAAACAGGCCCAAGCATTGCCTCTCCTATCCCTCTTCCAGCATTGGTTTTCTCTTCCTCGTCATTCAAACAGTGTAAAAAATTAGGAGCAATCAATATATTTGGAAGACATTGGCATAATGTGTTAAGTTTACCACAGAGTGTTTGTCCTTTTCATTAAAGCACAGTTACCAGGTGTTTCCTCTAAACTCCAGTGAATATACAGTATCTTTGTGATGTGATTTGTGGACGCTCTGACCAGTAAAAAGCAAACGCTTTAGAAACACCTGAGAATTAATGAGACATCTTAAAGGAGGTGGAGTTAGGGATTGTTCAATGTTTATGGCATTTAGATGACAACCAGTCAAGACATTTATAGTGAGTTTATCTTAGTGTGACAGCTCTATGAGGACATGACACTGTATCAATTTGGGTACATGTTGTAGGAAAAGTGATCATATACCTAGAGGGATTTGCAAACATGTATATCTGGGAGAACATACATAAAAAATCATGCTAAGACATTGGCTAAATAGAGAGATACCTGAGTTCAAGAAAGAGGAGGTTCTCAAATGTCACATTTTGATTTGTCAGACCACAGGACAGTTTTCTGCTTCATTTCAGTCCATCTTAAATGAGTTTTTACTGCAGAAATGACAGAGATTTAGGCAATCCAGTACAGCTTTTGCCCTTGTCTCTTTTGTACAGAGATTTCTCTAATTTTTTTAGTACCATTATTTACAGGAGGGGATGATATCCATCAGTTCTTAGCAATTTCACTTTGAGGAACATAATCCTGAAACTGTTGGGCTTTTTGCACACACAATCTCTCTTGGATGCTTTTTTTATCACCCAGACATGTTAGTAGTTGTTGCACTTGTTGTTCCTCCAAAAGTTTTTTTTTTTAAACATTACAAAACTACAAAACCCCAACTGATACTGAATAATGCTGCGTTCCAGTTGTACTTGGAAGTCGGAATTTTCGATTCAGAAAGTCGAACGATCCTCACCAACCCGGACTTGACGACGACGTCATAATCCAAGATGGCAGCGCAGTGCATCAGCAGTAAAGAGTAACAGTGAAAGCTCTTGTAATTAATTATTTATTAACACTTCTGTTTTGTTTTGGTGAAATTAAATAAAACTGTGAACACGGTGCTATGGTGATTGTAAGAGTAAAATACTGTGTCATGTGTTGTTTACAACTGGTATAGCTAACAACACCTAACAACAGCTGACAACTGCTAAAGACAGCTGACAATTGTAAACAACAGCTAATACAGCGAACTGTAGGCGTCCATCTTGGTTTTCCAACTTGTTAACTGGAACCCCGTCAACTCAGATCTAATGTCATTCCCAGCTCCGACATGTGACTTCCGAGGTAACTGGAATGCAGCATAAGACTCAAAATTTAACATGTTGTGTATATAATCTCCAAAAGCAAACAACCATTGAAGAAGATGGATCTTTTCTGATAAGGATACTTTCTACCAGATGAGGCCACTTACTATATGTTTCAAAACAGCCCTGTTCAAATCTTTCCATGCTTGATATCTGATGTAAATTGCAAATTAGACCTTTAAGGTGAACCTGTATTCTTTCAATCAGAAAACACAGGATGGATCTTTAATGGGCCGATTTGGCCAGGAGGGGGTGCTAAATTCATCACAACATGACAGTCTCTCACAGGAGCTTTAATGTGAACACCAAATGATACAGAAAATATCAGATCAACAAACTCAATAAACCACAACTGGCATTGTTTCACACATTTATTGCATTATTTTAACATTTAAAGCAAACAGAAGAACTGAAAACCTCAAATAACTAACCTGGAGCCTGGAAGACGTCAAACTTCTGATGCTCCTGCCAGCTTTTAAATCAAAGCTGCTCATTCAAGAAATGCAGCTGATGGTTTAAAGTTAGGGTTTTAACTGACAGACTAGACTAATGTCAGGCTAAAATTCACTTTGATTTAGATCACAGTTTAATAGTTTTAAAGAAAAATCTCACACTATTTTCTCTCTGTCTCTAAAATTATTACTTTACACTCTGAAACTCCTCCGTCTTTCAAACTCTCAACACAAAACTCAGATGGGTAAAAACAAAACTTTGGAGGCACTTTGGTGTAAAGACGTTTGCTATTCACAAGCAGCTCTGACGTGAAATGAAGTTAAACACCCTTCAAACCGCAGAGTTGAGACGCAGCCAATGCTTTCTTCAGCGCTCGTCATCATCGTCGTCATCATAGATCAGCTGGAAGAAAAAAAGACGATGTAAAGAGAAGCTTGGTGTCTGACGAAGATCACTCAGCCGCTCTGGAAAGACACGTAAAGACAAAGAGTCAGATTTAAGGCTCCAGAAGGAAAACTTTGGTGTTTTTTATTGTCTTAAATTGCAGTGCATTCTTATATCTGGACTACTTTTTCTTTATAACTAACAGAAATATCTATATTAAATTTAAGGAAAACAAACAATGAAAATCTTGAACCACTCCCCTTGCAGACGGATGGTTAGTTTGTGAGTGTGAATCTCTAAGCACTCACCGTTAGTGGAGGTGTTAGCAGGCAGCATGCACGGTTAGCAGCTGAGCGGTCAGCTGGACAGAAGATGGAGGAAATGCATGAAGAAAAAGAAGCAAAAACTTGGTCCACAGTGACAGTAAACCAGCACCAGAACCAGAACCAAAGCAGCACCAGATGGAGGCAGAAACCCACAAAGAAGCAGTGAGATTGTAGCACATGGAGACAGCACAGTTACTGACCGCACAGGAAGTTGACTAAAAAGTCCTGTAATTGATGGCAAAAGTACATTTACTGCACTTTTTACTACTTACACGAGGTCTGTGAGAAGGATTCAGTTCATCTGACAGCTTTAGTTACTTTTCAGTCTCAAATTAAGATTTGTGACCTCTTGTGAATTATTAGTGTCTGGCTATGTCATAAAATACTCCAGTTTCAAAGTGAAAACAAAACTGCAAATTCCTTCTCAATGATCAAACACTGACACTTGAAACATAAAACTGTCTTTTTTAAACAAATAGAATTAATCTGTAAAGATGTGATGGTACTGCTAAACTTTACTCTGGAACTTAAGTCTTATAGGGATGGAAAAATGCTGAATTTTACTTAAATTCCACCATTATAAAGCAGAGAATAACACTGTGCTAAAATATGAAATCTTCACAATATGATGCTGGACTGTTTGTTGTGAAAATTCAGCTACATGAATCAAAGAATACTGCTGCACTTTAACTGTGAAACTTCAACCCTTTGGAGCAACAAAGGTTGGCAACTTCACTCAAAGTTACAGCTTTTTAAAGATAAAAATTACACTGCTGAAATGTGACATCTTTACAATATGAGACTAAAAATAAAAAAACTACATGGGGATAAAAATCCTGCTGAACTTTACTCTGAAACTTCTACTATATTGAGTTGAGATTAATTATGCTCTTTCATTGTGAAACTTAAACTATATAAGGCAACAAATAATGTTGAACTTTTACAGCGAAACTTTGACTATGCTGAGCAGAGAATACAGAAATAGTTGACAGTGAAACTTAAACTTTAGAAGACTGACATTAATTTAGTACTTTTGCTAATAAACTTTTTCTCCATAAGGCTCAGAATATTACTGTATTCTTGCTGTGAAGTTTCAACCAAACAAAGTTGACAATAATACTGTACTTTTACAGCGAGACTAAGACCACACAAAGTTTAGAATAATTCAGTAATTGAAATCTCTATTAATCACAAATCTGAGAATAATTCTGTACTTGAACATAAAAACTCAAACTGCATAAAGTTGAGCTGAGAATACTGATGTACTTTCAACATAAAACTCAGACTTAATTCACACCTTGATACTGCTGCTGTGTCACTAATAAACTCTGACTACATGAAGCTCCAATCACTGATTGTACTCTGAGTTTGTTTTTTGTTCCTAACACTTTGTAACTCTTTTACCTTTAAAACTTTCACATTTTTCAAACTTCAAACTAATATTGTACTTAAAGACACAAACCACTTATTTTTTTTCTCATACTAAAACTATTTTGACTCCACACAAAAATGACAAAACAAATACATCATACTTGAAAATGTACCAGGCAGTGTGTGTGAATATACTTGTGATAACCACATCTGTCCTGCAGAGGGCGCTCACATGCAGCATGTTTACTTCCAGGGTCCAAAGGAGCGGACAGTGATGAGACCATGTAACTGGTTACTTTTTTATTTCTTATCTTATTCGAGAGGAAAGACTTTTATCTGCTCTTTCATTAAAAAGGTACGAGACTACAAGAGATTTTGATTTCAGATGACCAAAAATAATTAACTACTTTTGCTTTTGTCCTGAAGCAACACTGAAGAGAATAAGATGTGAAGAGGATGTATCATAACTAATAAAAACCACATTTGTTGCAGTATTTTCAGAGCTGCTTTGAGGCAAAGTCAAATAAAACTGGTCAAAATGTGGCGCCAGTTTGATCAGCTTAACTGACCAAATCAGACAGTCTGGTAGCCTGTAAGACTGTCGGTGCAGTTACTGACTGATCATTGTCAATGTGCACCGACGATTCTCATCAAAAATAAACACAAATTTAGTCACAAAGTAGATCTTTCAAGTTAATGAAAGTCTTATCAAACTCTCTGTATTGTGCATCTCTGTATGTCCTTTAATAGACTGATTTGGTATCTTAACCCAGCATCAGTTTTCATTGATGGAGAAAGTGTCCTTTGTGTTTCCTCTCTAAGCCGTCTGAAGGTTCCTATAGGACCTTTTGTGTTTCCTGTATAGACGTCTTATCCCCTCTGAACACACATGACCCACATCGGTCCCCAGCGTCTTAGGCCTCTTTTGTCCCCCTCTGTGTGAGTGTGTGTGCGTGTGTGCATGTGTGTGTGTTTACACTAGAGGGGCCTTTCAGTTGCGGAGGTTAGCGTACTCTAGTTTGGTGATTCCTGGTGTGTGTTTTCTGTGAGCTGAGGGTTCAACGGGCGGTGGACAATAAGAGGATGAGGGCCGCCTCCATCTGTTCTGTGACACACTAAAAGTCTGCTGGCTGTCACCGTGGGAACAGATGAACCATGTGGCCCATTTACCGGGAGAGCAGGAGAGTCAGGGGGTGATTCAGGAGGACTGGAGGAGGAGGAGGAGGTCAGTGAAGGCGTCTCAGGGAGGGAGGAGGTTTATCAGCACGGACAGACTGATTTGATATTGATTCAGATTACGAACCTGAAGATTATTCTGATCAATATTCTTCAGATTAAAGGTCATGAGAAGGATTTTTTACAGGCTAAGAAACAGACTGAAATTAACTGATGCTCCTTTATAGCTGACAAACTAAAACAAGGTCATAATGAGGAATTATTAAGTCAATATAGTTATCAAAATCCTAAAATAATGCTGACAGCTTTCCTTTTTTTATACTTTACGCTTGCGTCTGATCTATTGACAATATTTAGAGGTAGCACGTTTTATAAAGACATCCAAATAACACAAGTTGTGTTTTGAAGTGCTCTTCTCGATCATAACAGGCGTCCAAGTGTAGATAAGGCTTCTCCATGAGCTCAACTAATATGGTGACTTCAGCCACACATGACTTTAAAAACAGCAGTATGAGAGGGTTCATAGTTAACATGAGACATCACACTTCAATCAATGGTAACTGTGACTGTAGGACCTCTCTCTATCTCTATCTCTCTCTTTTTTCTCTCTCAGATGACCTGCAGAGTGTGGATCAGGTGCTGCAGGTTATCTTACGCAAGAGGCAGAAAGCTTTGGAGATCATCGGGTTCATTGGTCACATGCAGCGAGCTATTGCAGAATAAAAATAATCAATAATAATAAAAATGTTCAGCATTATACCTGAATGACCAAACATATATCTTGGTTGTCTATGTGTGGGAAACACTGAGCTTGAATTTTTACCCTATAGTAGAGTTGAGATGGAACAAATAATGTTGAAGATTCTAAGTTTAGTGATATATCCGACTATTTAGAGAAAGTAGATTTTTGTGTCTACAAACACAACCAGTACTAGAGATGGGCACGGCAGTTCTTTTAACTGTACTGAATCACTAGAATCAGATCACTTAAAAGATTCGTTCAAAAGATTTGTTCACCAAATCATCAAATCATGTAGCGCTTAGCGGGAGAAGCCTGCAACTCTGACCTCCTGAACTGATACACAGCTGACCGCTGCATTGATAGGATGTTGCAGGTTTAATGTACTACTTGTTACATACTGTGTTTGTTGTATGCAAGTTGCTGTGGTGGCAATTTAGCAGTATAAAAAAAGGTAGTTTTGTCAGATAAGAATGATTCCAGAGAGTGTAGTTCAATGCGTGATTCGTTCACCAAGTGATTCAGGTGTCGGTACATGCAGTCCCTTGTTCGCCAGCTGCTCGACTGGTAATGCTGTTTATCACTAAATCCAGAAGTTTAAAGAAAATATATCAAAAAAAGTCTTAAAATCTTTAAGTAGTTTCACCATTTTTTAGAATGCGAGTAATGGCTTTATGAGACAAAAAATAAATCATATCAGTCTATCCGTACTCATAAAGAGAGTGGGGTTGATGAGGGTTTGGGTGTAGTTATTTCAGGTTATTCGAATAAAAGTATCACCTTACCATGTCCTTCCTAACCCCCTGTGTGTCTGCTCAGGTTGATTATAGAGAAGTAAAATCAGATGTAAGCTCTATCCTGAAAAGATAAAGTTGGAGCCAGTCAGACATCCTGCTGAGAGGAAACACACAAACAACCTCGAACCAATCAGCAAACATCTGCGGTTGTTGTTGCAAAACGAAACTATAACTAAAGGAATAAACAAAAAATTTGGGGTCATGCCTAGATGCCTGGAACAAAATGGAGGAGAGGACTTCCAAAAAGTAAACTGGGAGGGTGTCATTTCTGTTATTGATACAAGAATTATACTGTAATATAAAAATGGATCATGTTCTGACACAAATGAGAGAATCCAAAGAGTATTCATCACTGCCTATCACACATTTTTTTCTCTAATATGCAATAATTCTTACTGTACTCCTTTGTCTTCCCAACTTCTACACTTGGTACACTTCCCACCCTCTTCCTGCTTTCTATTCTTGGTGCCATTTTTGATTTTATGATGCAGTATTTACATTTATTTTAATTTGCCTGTTAAGTCTCCAGCTGAAACCATGATGCTTTGTGGTGGTGGCCTTATGTGCAAATAAGAAGATGGCGTTATGAAATTTTATTGGGAGCTCTTTGACACGCAGGATATTAGCAGTAGATTCACTGAATGACGCTGAATACTTTCAGATGTTTCAGCCTTTAGAGTCGGTTTCATTACAATCTAAGCGATCAGTTGCTGGAACCGTCACCTAAAAACATCTGGCCGTGTTTTAGCTGCTCCACACGCTCCTGTTGTAACCTGCTCTGAAAACTCTGATCAAACTGTCGATGCCAACTTCTAAAACTTAATGTGTTTGGTAGCTGTGGCCACATTTCTGAGGTTTTATACCCAGTCTGTGTTTAAGGCGGGGTAGGTGTTTAACTGAGTAACAACCAGGAGAAAGGAAAACATCACCGCTGGGATGGGCACAGGAAGTGTTCTCATGCGCTGAGCTCGCAGTTTATAGAAACTGAGTGAGGGGAGATGGAATGAGGACTTTGGAAGAGGTTCAACATGGAAGTCTCCCTGTGCTGCAGAAATGTTTATTCCTCTATGATGTGATTTAGCCCGGAGATGCAACTCTGACTAAGACGAGGAGGAAACAAAGATGCTTTCCCTCCTCTGTGTCTCTTAAAAACTCAATAAAGCAGCGCTGCCAAGCCATGGAAACATTTTAAGAGCTTAAAAAAAGTGAGCGTCCAATCAGGAGAGCTGCAGACGTTCACTCCCTTCGCTGAGAAGAAAAAAAAAAGAAACTGCAGAGCTAAAAGTGTACTAAACTGAAGAATGTACTTTTTCCTCCTCCCTCGCCTTCTTTCCTCTGACTGACAGAGGCCATAACAGAGATTACACAACACATCTCTCTATTCATTTGAGTTTCAGGGCTGAGGAAGTGTGGAGCAGAGGGATGAATCGAGAAGATGCTCTTTGTTTGGGACCTAAAAATAAACTCAGAACTAAGACAAGAAAAACATCAATTAATCTTAGAAAAGAAAAAAAAACACAAAATTAAAAAATCTCAAAAGCTCAACTACATTAGGGTCCCAGCGATGAAGATGAAGATAGACTAAATGATGTACACATGTTTTGTACAGTAGTAAATGTTCATACAGCTTTCTATGAGAAGAGAATATCTGATTCTGCAAAACTAAGTGATACAGAAAAGTTGTGTATTTTTAAATCAAATTAACATGGTAAATTAATCTTAATCAATTAATTATTATCTGCCTGAAATAAAGACTTTTGAGTACCTTGAACAGTTTCCCTAAAGCACATCTGTACTTTCATTATTTTAGAGCTAAAACCTAATGATATGCAACATTAACGTCATTGACCCATAAATGCATAAATAATTGTAATCCTATAATCAAAATGTGTTTTACTGGGTAATGTCAGCTTCATTACTTTACAACCCTCCTTTTTTTTTAAATCAAATATCTCATTGATTTTGCTGAGAGTGTTTTCTTCTAGATCTGATCTAGTTCTGACAGTCTATCACCACTCTAATCTAAATGCAAATGACCAGGAGGAGAAAACAAACTGGATGATTGGTGCAAAAGAAAACTTTTCCAGCTCGTGCTCGCTGGTTCAACTCAGCTTTAGGGTGACAAATAAGTAGGAAATCACACCCTGAAGAAAAAATGTGAACTATTTTTCCTCAACAAGTTCACATCTTCTTCCACAAGTTAGAGACGTGCATGCCTTCATAAACAGAACAGAAGCCCCTCCACCTCCTAAATTGCAAGATAAGCATCTCAGACCAGATGGCTTTAAATTCATGCAGGTAAAGTTTGGACGAAACATCAGCGAGCAGAAGTGCTTGTGGGTTTGTTTCAGCATGCGCATAACTCAACCGAGAGTTGTAGTGAGAGTTTGAACTCACCTCTGCTCCTCCTCGATCTCCTCCTTGGTCATCAGCGTCTCGAACTTACTCTGTTTCTTCCCTGGAGTGAACTTCACCTTATCTTCAGCTGCAGCCACGTCTGATAGGACACAGACAGACACAGGACAGTGAGCACTGAGGTTAAAAAAACAGACGTAAACATTCAAGGCAACAAATATGTATCCAAAGGCTAGTGCATAGTTACTTATGACATATTATTATACGAGAATTATCCACAGGAATTTAGTGACGCTGTACATGAATAAAAACATACATCAATATACAATAAAATACATCAATATCAATTAAAATCCAGTAAAATCAGGTAATTATTATAGATCTAGAAGAATATTATTATATGACAGAGGACAGAGACAGTCTCCCCCAGCCACCCTAACTATGACAGTCTCCCAGTTGTATCACCCCAGTTAGAAAGTCTGGACATGCCCCTGCATAAAGCAGTAGAGAGAAAACAGACAGATCGGAGTGCTTAGTAGCTGAACTTCAACCTCTGTCCCAGAAAGACGGTAAAAAGGTGACGCTCGTACTGGCTTAAAGAAGATCTACAGGGAGTTGGGGTGTGATAAGCACCAGTGAAACCACATAGCGCATGCACAACCCCCCATGACACTTACATTAGTCTCCCACAAGTTGATCAGGATAAAGTTTTGGTAACACTCCACATGAACCCTCCTCTTACAATGCCTCATACACACATTTAGAGTGCCTTATAAATACATTCATAAGCTTTATAACAGTTCTTATGGATGTTTATAAGCATTCAAAACAGCTTATAACAATGTTTATCACTTTCTAAGCTACCTGCAGTTTTCAAAGTTGAGGCCTTTGCCTATGGGCAGGTGCAGTTCCTTTTGTGACCACTAGAGGCTGGCTGAAACGAAAAGGGAATCCCCTTAACACCTATGGGGGGTACCCAAAGTGAAGTGGCTCAAAGGTCTAGAAACGCCTTAAGCAGGACAACATTACAATCCTGGAGAAGTTGCATTTTTGACTGAGTTTTATTTCATCTTCTCAGTCTGATTTGAGTCTTTGAGTCTGACACATTCACTCATAATTTACAACAGTGCTATAATTGATGCACTAAAATCACAAATGACTGGCTTTTTTATGAAGGAGGCCAGAAACCCGACACATTTGGATGATTTGGTGTTTCTCTATGAGGCTAAGCAGAGCTGGTGGTTGAATAGCATAGATAACCAGTGAGTAACACCCACACTCACACACACACACCTGTTGCTCCACCTGCTGTGTCACAGGTTGCGCAGACACAAAGCAGATTGTCAGTGTTGATGGCGGCTGTTGTTCAGAGCTGCCAAGTGCTTAAGTGACTGTTAAAGATTAAGTATCATCCTGCTGAGGCAGATGGCTACTAAACATCTATACACGCAAGTTTAACCCACTGATACTGAGCTCACACTGTGGGCACGTTTCAGGGAGACAGGAGGTTACATTTCCTGGTTGAGAAAATAAAAGCAGCTTTATTCAACTCAGTGCTGTAATGTTCTTTTTTCTGAGACAAATACAGCTCTGCCAATCAAAGTGAAAGCAAACACACTCTGCTTAATATCAGAACTGATTTTAGGCTTTACGTTTACCTCCCATGTGTACTTTGGCGTCGTCTCTACGTCTTTGTGTCTGCTCAAACCGGCCGTATGTAGAAGGATTAATAAAGTTACGTGAATTGAATTGGACTGAGCAGTGGTTAATCTCGTGAATGGAGGATTTTCCGCTGGCTGGAATCAGGATGTTTATTATTTTTATGTAACTGTGATGATTTTAAGCCTTCATCCATAAAATCATCCTCCTTTCTGTCTGATGCAATAAAAGCAGCCTGACAGCTTCACTCTGTTGGCTTTTCCTGGAAGTAACTTATCTGCCGGACACAGTCGCTCAGACCTGCATGCTTCAGAAACTCTTTCTATTCAAAGATTAGATTTACAGCCGACAACATAAGCCTCTGTTATACATATATATATGTGTGTGTATATATATATGTAATGATGGCTGTAAGTACTCGGTGCACTGTGGAGGGACTGTAAAAACCTGGATTTCAACATGATATGGAGACTGTCTTGGTTAGTGATAAACTCAGAGCTGCACCAGTATTTCTTTTCAATCTCACCATTGTTCAGGACGGTCTCTGGTTCTGGCTCAAGCATTGCCTCTGCGACAGTCTCAGGGGCCTCCAGATGGTCTACAATGGGGATCGGCTCGGGTTCGGGTTCAGCCTCCACCACGGGCTCTGGTTCAGGCTCTGCAATAACTTCAGGTTCTGGGACAGGTTCAGGTTCTGATACTGGCTCTGGGACAGGTTCTGGTACTGCAACTACTTCTGGGGCTGCAACTGGTTCTGGTACAGGCTCTGGTTCTGGTACTTTGACTGGTTCTGGAACAGGTTCTGGTACTTTCACTGGCTCTGGGACAGGTTCTGGTACTTTGACTGGTTCTGGGACAGGTTCTGGTACTTTGACTGGTTCTGGGGCAACCTGGAAAGAAGAAAGGTTACACTGTGTTAATTTAAGACTGAAGCTCAGAGTTATTGTCTGCTGACAAGAGCAGCTGTTTTTGTCTTATCAGCGTCTACATGATAAAATGTCTAGACTGGATGTGCTGTGGCTGCAGGACTTTGAGACTCAAACGTGTCCAAAAATAGGTGTAAACAAATGTTGAAGAGGCTTTTCTGGTGAAGTAAAGACAAGGACATGCATTCATCTGTTATGACCGTTGTGCCCCCTAGAAAATAGTCTGTTTTAAAGTAAATTATCAGCTGATAAAAGACAACCGTATGATGAAAATAATTTTTCACAATCATTTTGACTGATATTAAATTCACGGTTATTTACAATCATTACTCATGATTTGACGTCTGCATCACACACACATTTAAAGAACTTCAAACCTCTTGAACCTTTTTTTTGTGTAGCATGTCTAAGTGACCAAAACTTTTTTTTATGTCATACTAGACTAGAACATGCATCACTAGAACATGCATCACTTGGAGAGCTTTTGCCTTATTATCTCACTTTTAAGCCTGACAGCCGTCAGCTCATTTACGCTCATGCAAGCCTGTGATGGGTGGGAGGGTACGTTTCATTCGATGTATAGGACATAACAGGAGCAACACAGCAGGGACAAAATTACCATTCTATTTAAACTATCATATTTTTGTAATTATGGGAAACCACATTTCTTATGCAATTAAAGTCTGATAATTTTCTCAGCTATAGCATGTAGCTTATTTTTGTATGACAAAAAGGTATTAAAGCACTTCACCCACGTTACAATAACGTACAATAATGGTTACAATAATTCAACCTCAGTACAGCTGTCAGAAATAGAAAAATGGGAGATAAAGACTAAAAGGTGTTTCTTTTCTTTGATTACAGCAGTAAATATGTTTAATCTAGCAGTTAAGTTAGGCATTTTAACATGGGTTCTAATGAGGGATGACTGATTTTTGGAGACAGCCTCTTGTGGTGAGTCCAGGTACACAGTTTTTTTGCACTTCCTAGCAGCATTATTTCATTCATGGATCTAATAATGTTTCAGTTTTAGTTAATGTATCATCTGACAGCCTTTAAGTCATTATTACTATAAGCTTATATCTTCATATTTAGGATTTCCCCTTTTCATATTTCCAAACTTTTAATTTGACTGATTTTTGTTGCATGTTAAATGAAGTTCAGCCCCGTGCATCAACCGAACACTCCACCATCTTGATCAAATATAGAATAAATCTAAAAATAGAACAACAGTATATTTTTAACAGTAAACTTTCTTTATAGTGGGTGTTCCTGTTGAAGGTAAAGCTCATGTTGAAGTGATCACTGTCAGTTACAGCTCCTTGTTGAGGATCAGCCACCGCCTGCCACTGACACCAGGACAAATGAAACCCACTTCAGTGGATGCCAACCTGTCCTCCCCCTGACACCTGACAGCTCACACACGTATATAAATATAGACTATATATGTAGTTGTCAATGAGTGACCTCCCTGCTCGTCTGTACTAATGCACCTGTCTGTGTCTTTTGTAAAGTGCTGAGTTTGCACTCATCGACACTCGAGAGGCAGGTTGGATTTCTAGTCAAGCCTCTTTGCGGTCACAACAAATAAATATGGTAACATTCAAAACCAGAGGCACAACTTTTTCTTTACTAAAAGTGTTACAAGCTAGAACAGAAGCAAATGTTGTATGTACTTTGAAACATCTGGGGAAAAAAAATAAAACAGAATAATACCTTGTTTAACTGGTTAATATTTGACCATGTTGTATGTATAATATATCCCGGTGTGTTTGGTCTTTTTATTTACTTTGCTAGACGATGATTAAATAACAAAAGGTACTTACAAAAAGCTTGTTAGCTTGGAGCAAGCTTTTAGTTTTTGTTTGCTAAACATTTCAAGGAACTTCAGTTAAATTAAAAAAAACAAAAAAGAGAGTTATTCCAAAAAGTTTTCCCCACATGGTTTACATAACATTAATTAGCTTTTAGTGCACTAGTGGTATCAGAGACAAGGTTTAGTCTTAAGCTCCTGTTGAATTTGCTTGTCATGACTTAGCATATTTTTTTGCCCAAATATTAATAAAAAAGTGGATTTTGCTCAAGGTTAGCTTCTAGTTCCCTTTAGTTTAGCGTAAGAGTTATCTATTAATATTTTAGAGTTAGTTACAAACATCCCTTATGTTTAGATCAAGCTTAAATGACTACCTAGCTCAATTAACTTTAAGAGATATCATCCTCTTCTGAGTACCTTTAGCTGTAAGTTAGCTTAGTTAGCCTTTTTTTGTCTAAAAGCTAGCAACGACGTCCCTTATGCTTAAAATGAGCTCCCGTGTAATTTTTTGCCTTGAGTTTGCACCCAGTTCCCTTTAGCTTTAAGTTAGCTGGTTAGGGTCCTGTTGACTTCTAGATCTAGGTCCTTGGTTTAGACTAAGCTGCTAGCTGGTCCATGTAGAGGTAGCTTTTAGATCTATTTGAAATAGACTTAGCTTGTGGATAATTTTAGCATTTGGTTAGCTTGTGTAGCCTTTTATTTTGGAGGTAGCTATGAAGGTTCTTTTAGCCTATAGTTAACTCCTACATAGATAATTTTTGATGACCTTTTGGCGTATTGGTCCCTTTAGCTTGACATTAGCTTGTGGTTTTCTTTAGCTTTGTTTGATAGCAGATCCTTTTAGCATAGAGGTAGCTTCTCAATTATTGCGATTAGCCTCTAGGTGCCTTAAGCCTTTATTAATTTCCTGTTTTAGCTTTTGGACAGTGTCTTTGTCCTTCAAAATAAGAGTTTGCTTTGTCATATCTTGCAGCTAACTCATATTTCCAATAAAAACTTAATAGCTTCAAAGTCACGTAAACTTAGAGTTAGCGCCAAGCTACCTTTCAACTTCAAACCCTCTTGACAGGCACAAGATGACTAATTTGCTGACAAGATACATTTAAATGATGATGATCAAATAGTGTTAGCACTTCTGAAAAGGCTACAAGTGTCCCTTGTGCCTATAATGTTAGCAGCTGCCCAGAGATGAAATTATGATCTTTCTATTAAAAAAAAAAACAACCATAATGTCCAAATTTCATACTAGAAGTAAAAGAAAAGAGCAGAAGAGGAAATGTCTCCAAACAAAGGCTGCAGTGTCTCTGTGTTATACAGTCAAAGCTAAAGCAGACACAGTCCTGCCACTAATGACTCACTACAGTGACAACTGGTGGCACCAGGGGGGGTGGACAGTGAAATGAATCAGGTCTGACTGTATTAAACTACTCGAGCTGGCCCCCTGCTGTCAGCCTGCTCTCTTAATCTCACAGCAGCCCCTTCCCACACCCTCAAACTGGAATGAGCGTCTGTTTAATAAACGATCTAAACATCAGACCTTTCCTCTGCCTCTGAATTCCTGAGCAATGACTCGCCAAAATAATCTGAACACCAAAGGGCCGACTCACCAAAATGAAGTGTTCTGGGACATGATGCTAAATGCAGACTCATTAAATCATTTCATGACTCAGCAGGATGATTAACTGTATTCTTTGGGGAGTCTGAAGCCCGGAGTGCTGCTGTCCTAAATTGGTCAAATATGCAGGATGGGTAAGTCATTAATGAGATCATTGCAAGCAGGGTTTCTGTTTCAGGCGATCATTGTTATATTTTTCATTGGAAGAACGAATCAACCGTGAAACACGAGAGGAAATGATGTGAACCCATTGCTGACCAGGACAAAAGAAACATTGTTGGACACATAATGGAATAATTAATAACACAAGGCTCATAGAGGACTACAACTGTCAAAACATCTTTGGATATTAGATTATGTTGTTAATATCATGTAAATCAAGATTGTAAGATTGATACCAGATTTAGACAGTTAAGTATAAAACTAGCATTATAAAAGACTGAATTGAAAATTTAGATTTTTACATCACTACCACAAGATCATGTCAATATAAAGTCAAGATAATGTTTAAAACTGTAAAAAATATAAAAAAAACTCAACCATAAGAATTAAAATACTGAATCAAGATTATCAAGATCAGGATTGTAAAGTTGATCAAAAGTTATGGGTTACAACCTAAGATTTTGAAGTGATCAGGATCAAAATACTAAAGATGGATCAAAAGTTTCCATTTCTTAATTTAACCAAGATACTTCACCAAGATTAAAGTCTATCACATCATCATCGTGAGGATAGATCAACAATACAACAAAGTGAGACGTTACTTTGTTTGAGTTTTAGTCTAGAAAATCAAATCCTCACTCCAGTTTATTAGTCGGTTGTGAACTATTATGAGACCCTAAAACAAGATCCATGAAAACTAAATCAGGGTGGCTTTGAATCTACTAAAGCAGGATTAAAATCATTCACTCAATATGATGATGATGAAAAGTCGCTGAATCAAGATACCTCACTACATCAAGATAATGGAAACCGGATCAGGATAAAATGACTTTCAGTTATGGTAATGCATTGCTTAATCAAGATAAAATTTTACTGAATCAAATATATGAAACGATAATAAAGATAATTTTGAAGATCAACTGAACTGTTGAAGAAAAAGATGTGAAATGTGATTATAAGCGGCTGTGAGGCATTTAGGAAAGTGAGCTCTGGATTAGTCTGAGCCATCCGGGCCTTCATGGCCTCTCAGAGTGTTTCCTGATAAATATATCTGTAACATTAGCCTGAGTACTTCTCTCTTAAAAGCCATTTTAGCTCTGTAACAGGGCACAGAGGACGGGCATTAGATCTCCTGGCAAGTGTGGCGTTTAGCGAACAACCTGAGCAGACACTAAAGAGGAAGCGGCTTCAGTTGGGGAGGGAGCCCGAGGCTGCCCATGTGAGGCCAGCGAGCTGTGGGTCCAGAGGAGGAAGGAGGGAGGAAAGGGCAAAGTGTTTCTCCTTTTGTTTCAGATATAAAAGAGACAACTTCTCTTCACTCTTAATGCAGGGTCCCGTCTTTACAAATAATACCAATACTATCTTCTATGCAGCACAGTAAGGAGGGTGAGGGGAGAGGGTGGGGAGCTATCTAGGCTGGAATAGACAGTTGTTGTGGCCGTGAGCCTCCATCCCTGCCCTGTGTCTCTGTCTAAACACAGACACATTGTTCCCCTTCAGCTCTCGGCCTCGTCTCTACTTCAGTTCTGTGACGCCGCCTCCATAAACGGGAGAGACAACGAGACACTTCCACTCTGTTCTCTGCAGGGAAAACGTCTGCAGGACTGTCTGCTTTGGCCCAAAAGCTGCTCTGGCAATCTCACACACTCTGATGCAGGTGAACTTGAAGCACCTCCACATCTGTTCAGTGTTATTTTCAGATAAAACACATGCTAGGAGCTGTTTTTTTTCAATTTCTGACCTGTTTGTGTGCTGACATTTCCTGCAACCTTTGTAGACGTTTCATCAGCAACATCTCTGGGCTGATTTTTATTCACTTCTGACAGCATCCTTCTTTCTCAAAATGATTTCTGATACCAAGAGAAGTACACAGATACACACATTATTAGTGGATTTGTAAGCTTTCACTACACCGCAATCATTTGTTACTGTCACAAAATCACAGCTGACATTTATAAATTTTTGATAATGTTATAATCATATTTTTGTCAGATAAAAAATGGTTAAAATTAGGTCAAATACATCCAGATTTCAAGCAAATTTAAATATGAAAATCCCTTTTTATTTCTCACTTATGCACAAATAAGTCATGTTTCCTTTTGGCTTACTATTGTTGGGATTATTGTGTGCGACTTTCACCCTGCTGACATGTGTCTCTCCATCTGAGAGGTCACATTAATAGCCAACTATCTGCATTGGTATCGGCCCTGAAAAATCAGTACCAGTCGGCCCCTTCAAGTTGTACCGAATAATGTCATGCAGGCTGTACCCTACCCACCAATGAGCCGTGGAAGTCAAATACCCCCTTGTTCCCACTTCTCATATGTGAATATCTGCTGGTTTTGCCTTGTCTTTTATGGCTGTAAATGTTGAGATTTGGGGACTTTTTAACACTTATTAGACAAAGGAAGAGGTGTCACTTAAGCCTCTAGGAAGTTTACTTTAACATCATTGTGAATGCAGTTAAATTTTGAAAGATCTCTGTCCTTTCAGCTGTCCTGATCAAACAAAGCAGCCACTCAGTGTCGTTTGGTTCCTCTTTAAGACTGTTACTCTTGTAAAAGCTGCTGCCTGACTCTTCATAGTGTCCTGACTACACTAATAAATACCACAGTTTTCCCTCACTGAGCCAATGTTAACACTCAGGACCGGGTGTGGCAGCAGTGGTGGCACTGAGGGTGCCAAATTCTCACCATAGAGGACCAATTAGCTTCCATGTTATGACATGAAGCCATTGTTTTCTCCCGGATTTGATGCCCTGCCAAAAGCCTTGAGCACATCAGATCAAACATAACCAGACGAGATCATGCCAGGCTTGGCTTCTGGGGTAAGTGAGGGGGGCACAGGAGCTGGGCCGGGCTTGGTGGGGAAAATACCAAGAGAGGTATGTGTAATGATAAGGCAGCTCTGGTGCTGTTCACAGTCTGGTGCAAGCCGAACCCATGAGGAGTTTGTGCATGGCATCCTGACCACATCCACTGGATGACTCATATTTACAGGATCCATTTAGTGGGTGTGATGGAAAACAAAACTATGGTTTTAATCTCTGGTTTCTTATCTTTGCCACATAATTGAGTTAACTCATCTCCAAAGAAGTTCATGTTTTCACTGGGTTACAAGTCAGGACTGCAGACAGGCCAGTTTAGCAGCAGGACTCTTCTACTACCGAGCCATGCTGTTGTAATTCCTACAGAATGTAGTATGAAATATGGTCTTCCCTGAAAACGTCATTGTCTGGATGGCAGCATATGTTGTTCCAAAACTTGTATACACTGTTTAGCATTAACGAAGCCTTCACAGATGTGTGAGATACCCACACCAAAGACACTAATGATTTCCAAAAAGAATGTCAAAACTTCATTTGTCAGAAAACTAAAAAAATGTTCTGCTTTTCCTCATTCCATCTTAAATGGACTCAGGCCCGGGGCAGTGGCCATTGTCTCTGTATCATGTTTGATTTTGAGCTCATGCAGTGAATTCCACTACCATGCTATGTCTGTTTTTGATGCAGTGCTACCTTAGGACCTGGATCATAGCAACCCAATATTGACTACTGACCTTCTCCCTTTTGTACAGAGACTTTTCAGGCTCTCTGAATCTTTCAACAATATTATGGTCTGTAGATGATGAAATCCACAAACTCTTAGCAATTTTGTGCTGGTTTGTTGAACTATTTTCTCACTGTCACCTCTTCCCATTTTTTACCTTATGGAGACTCAGAGATACATTTGATTTTAACATTTGATATGTTGTTTTTGCACCACTTTCAATCAAATATAGGCTTTAAATGATTGAATTATACCATCAAAATCTGTTTTATCACCATTTTACACAGCATCACAACTTTTTTTTTAAAACTGTGATTGAACTTTCATCAAGTATTTAAGTTTTTCAGCTCTGGTAATTTGGTTAAATAATGTTATGTTTCAGGAAAAGCAAGGTTATGGGAAGGGTTTTGGCTGAGGGATTTTTTGAACTGGCCCTGTGAAGGTCCATATTATGAAAAAAACATCCAAACTAAAGCAGACTAACTCCACCTCTGTACAGAGCAGAGACAGCTGCTCTTTCCCTCTTCAAATTGCTCTAATGTGTGCACACTCACATCTCCAAATATGGACAGCTGCATCGCCACAAGCAAGAAGGCAGTGATTTTTCAAAAATGAGGCTGACATGAAATGTTAGGCTGTTTAAATTAGTCAAGTATACTAAACTTAGCTACACTTTTTTGCAAAATTGGAGCTAACTTCCCCCACTTCTCTAATTTCAAACAAAACTTATATTTTTTCATTTGATGCATTAAAAAGCATCCCTTCACTCCTCTACCTCCAAAAACCTGCAGCTTTTTCATGCATTCATTCTGGTTACCATGCAGCTGTATGTCCCGTTGCCATTTTAGGCGACACGGTGGATGAAGGTGGAGCCGACGCAGCTGTAACTTAAGAAGAGGGAACGGAACAACATGCTAAGCACATAAATGTCAGGGAGGCAGATCGGCTCCTGCTCTGACGACAGTGATACATGGAGTGTCTGCAGGAATGTATATCTATAAACAGGAAGCTACCACTGCAAGGTGCTGGGCTAGAAAGCAGCCTGAGTGCAGAAACTTTGTTTTTATTAAAGTTTTATTCAAGAAAAGTGCAGAGTTAAAAAAAAAAAGTTCTTTGACTACACTGTAAAAACACTCCATTTAATGTTTTTGCAAAAAAAAAAACAGTAAAATATACCTGAAAATGTAATTAACGCAACGTCTTTGCATGAAAAATTACCAAAATTAGAATTAAAACGGTTTCTGATTAATCAAAAGATAACAACCTGAGCTAGCTTTAAGCTAACCTTAGCCATGTGCTAATTAGCGTGTTCTCTGGGACTTTTTATTTCTCTGATAACTCCACAAAACCTGTTTAGTTCTATAGAATAACCTTAAATATGCACGTCACAGTTTTCATGCTAACAGTTCGCTTAGGCTAACAAGCCCCAGTAAATGACACCAGTCTGATGCGCCAAGGCTAATGCTAACAGGTACAAAGTCATGATACAGTGTTAACAAACTGTAACCAAAGCTTTCAGATCCCAGATTAACTGACCGAGTCTAGCATTTAACGATCACAGGTTTTGACAATGCACTAACAGACTTTAGCTTAAGCAGTTGGTTGAAATAAACAGAGTCTTTAATTATCCACTTCCTGTACGTGATTCACAGGGCAGAAACACTGAAGCCAAACAGATCCTAGCTTAAAATATCATGACAACAAACTGAGGCGCAAGCTAACAACGAGTACATCATGTGGTCTTCTTGGGAGAGAAAGCCAGACCTAACAGGTCCCAGGTGTTGATCACCGATAAATATTCTATGTTGGATAATATCACTTTAAAGCTTTACTATCTGTATGTAAACAGCACGTCTCTGAATGTGATATCATGCTGAGGGACTGAGGCTGACAGGTCCAAGTTCATGATAACATACTAACAGACCGCAGCCTGCATTCAAAATCAAATTATCACGCTAAAAATTAAAGCCGAGGCTAAAAACAACAGCTGTATCATCACGATATCATGCTAACTGACTCAAGCTAAGGCGAACAGGTGCCAGGTTTGGATCACATGCTAACAGATTTGGGCTTAAGCTGACAGATGCCACACGATATTGTGCCAACAGACCAAGGTTAAAGCCAGTGTGAATACCCAGGTTCATTACACCTCACCAACGCACTGAGGCTAAAGCGAACAGGTGCCAGTTTATAGCATCTTTCTGAGAGCAAAACACTGCTAAGGGCTAAGGGTTACACTGGATGTTTACAATTGCAGTGGTAACATTTTGACAACAGAACTTACTCAAAGTATTTTGAACGATTTATCTGCACTTCTTCTTGAAGTTTAAGCTGTGAATACCTCTTCAACTCCTTCACGCTTTGAGAAAACCAGCATACAGTCTAACTCCCACATCTGTCAGTCACATCAGATGAGTGCAGGAACAAGCCTTCCTGTGTTTCAGCTCCACAGACAGCGACCTCCTTTATGTGGAGCATTTCACCGAGAAAACAGAAAAAACACACCATGAAGCCGCTGTAACATACAGACAGTATGTTATCAGTGGAAGTGAAGGGTGTGACTGAAGAGTTTGAGCTGCTCGGTATCATTCTGCCACATGATTTGTGAGCATAAACAGCAAACAGAAGAGCAAGGGTCTGTCTGTATGCAGTTCAGACCAGCGTCACATTTCTGTTCAGTACATACAGGAGATTATTTCGACACTGTTGCTAAAGGATTTACCGGCATTATGTATCTCCATTAAATTAATAATGTTTATGTTTGTGCTAACCTTCTTTGTGTTCAGGGGTTTCCTGTAGTTTGATGAGTACTTCCAATCAGATAACCATCTATTTACTCGTAAAAACAGGAAACTATCTAACAATCAAATGTGAGAAAGAACCAGTCTTCAAATGCTGAAACCAGAGCCACAGACATATCTCCTCGCTGATTTTCTGTCAACACTTGGTTTTAAAATGTCTGTCATGTGTCTCCAAGATGTCCAGCTGACCACCAACATGTTCAGATTTAGTCAGCAGATCACTCCACAGAAGGTCAAAGGGCGTCAGAGTCATTACATAAGTCTGTAGCCAGACAGGCAACAAAAGCACGACCTAACGGTCCAGTAGTGCACTCTAGGGATCTCCTCCACAGGCTCAATATCATCCAAACAGGGTCGGGAACATTGGGAACATTTGATGGAGACACAAATATGTACCATAAGGCTTTAGTGCTTTAACATTGAGGAAAGAACCATTAAACATAGATTTTACAGAGGTAGAGGTACATTTGGTAGCTCATTCTTCATAATAATCAGGCTTTGGTGTTTCTGAATCAGCAGGATGAAATACCATCAAGCAGCCGCCCCAGTTCTCAAACATCACATGAAGCCATGTGAAGGTGTCACACCCACCTCCACCCCTCCCTGGAGCAGCAGAGTCAATTTCACGGACATGTGACACCGTGAACATACACAGGTGTAAATATAGGATTCATGTTGGACACCAAATATAGTCGATGAGTGCGTTGCATGTTATAGCCGCCGTGTGCACATTCTTCAGGCTTTTTAAAGGCCGTGTTGCAGGAGGAAGAAGGTCAGAAGGATCCAACAGACGGAGGTCAACATGCAAAATGACCTCTGGAGACTGACTGTGTCCAGACAGAGGCGTCTGTACTGCCACTGGCTAAACCTGATTTGCATATCAGCATATAGCCACAGTAACATTCAAATTCAGGAACAACACAGGGGGCCAACTGTGTGACTTGAAACTGTTCATCATGTCTATAAAGGTTGTTGCTGTGAGAGCAAACACATCACACATTGACTTATTGCACAACGAAAAGATGCAGGCTATATTTGGCAGTCAGGCAGCTATACATCAACTATGATAAGGACGAATATTTCTGACTGACACATTCTGATATTTCAAAACACAAAGTAAATTGGATCAAAAGCAGTAATATTTGTGATTTAGATTCAGTTTAAGTGTTCTCGTCTTAGTTAGAGTTAGCTGCAAACATGCACACAACCATACTGCATACACTGAGTGCAGCTTCAAGGGTTTAAACCAATCTGTAGACATTAAACACAAGGATAAAAATAGAGAAATAGGGGATAACAGAAATCCAACTAAACCAGGGTTCATAGTTTCTGTAAGAACTAAAACCTTAAAGCTCTTGTGTGGAGTTACGTGCAGTTTATAAAGCAGATTTCACGTTGTGTTGAAAAGCTTTTCCCAGCTACAGACTCAAACCAGACCATCAGCAACAAAACTGATTCTTTAATACTTTTTCTGTAAGCCTGTTAGCATTGCTGCAGGTTAGTTGTCAAATCTGGTTATTTGCAGCACACAGACACAGACTTCATATTTAACATTTTCTATGCCACAAAACCATTATGTTTTGCATTTAAAACAAATCAAGATGAACATTTTCTTTAAAAATAAAAAACTGCATTAACTTGTATGAGACAAAATCTGAGAAGATCTACTGTCCTGTTTTGTCCATAGGAGAGGCTAAAATCAACACAACTTGAAGTTTTCTCACAAGACCTCACAAAGTTTCAATAGAACCAGGCCACAAGCTGCACAAACCTGAGCCATATCACTAATTACTGGGGCTAACGATGTAGCTGAACAATCATTAGACAAGTCAAGGGAGTAGAGAATTAACATATTTATATCATTTTTGCAAGGGAACCACAAAAATCTGGAAAACAGCAGCTTATGATGAGTTTGGCTCTGTTAGCCAGCAGCCCCAACATCAAATAGTAGCCGATGGCATGCAGCGCCATTTGTAGATTGGCAGCACGCACCATTAGCATATCAAACAAACCCTGGGGAAATACTTGTGGAGCTATCTTTTACCTGCATACTCTTGACTGGCACAGGCTTTGACCTGCCTATTATGATCTAAAACAGGAACATGTTTCATCTGCTATTGATTATCCTGATGGGTTACAGTCGCTAGGCTAACAGACTACCGCTAAATTACTATTTTCTCGTCATAAAGGGACCAAAAATAACAAAAAGAAAATACACATCCCTTTATTTTCACTCACTATGATGCCCTAACATTGAAAATAAAATGTGTCGACAAATAACATAGTGGGGACCTATAGGAAAAATTGGGGTGGGACGAAAACATGGTAGTGGCAAACTGCTGGCCAATTAACATGCCACTCACTTGGCATGACATGTCAATAACCATCTTCAGTATAAGTATTCAACGGGAAATTTAATTGTAATTCAATTCACTGTGTCTTGAAAATAGTTAATTTTTTTCTTGTATTTTACTTCAGTAAAAGCATGTCTGGAAAAAAAAAAAAAAAAAGTGGACCCAATATGGAGCCCTGTGGAACCCCATGAGAAATCATACAAGTACCTAAAACATATTGAGTGCAGAATAAAAGATGGCGTGAAGTTTTAATTAAATTCATAAAAGTGACTCATCAAGCCCTTCAGTATAATCACAGCTTGTGAAGGTCCAACCCCAGTTACTGGGCTTAATACCAGTGACCTCATCACTCATGAAAAGGTAGCCCGCAATCATGTTTGCATATTGAGGTAATTGAAAAAAAAATTCTTTGGCTGAGGCAGCTTTGGCATTTCTCTTCTCTTGAGCTGTTAACTGGAAAAATGTTAATTATGTTTTTCAACCTTAAATACCTAAATATCTTTTGGGTTTTATGGTAAAGACAACAGATGGCTATCAGACTGATTGTCTCTTGGCATGTTTCTGATAACATAAAATATTGCTAAAATATCCCAATATGCCATACAAAAATTATAAATGCAGAACCAAAACACTCAAATACGAACCTTGACTGATTAATTTACACATCAGAATGGCTCTAAACATCTTGAACTGAACTAGTTAAACTTAAGACCTTTTTCAGTAATTTCAGTTTGCACATATAGGGTAGTTAGGTATTAAGTACAAGTATAAACATTAACTTTCCTGCAACTCAAAATACTCCAATAACACATTTCAATACAAGGACCGAAGTCTACTTTGCTTTGACTAAGCTGATTTGGGAGTCAAACATCAATTATAAATTCATACTGAATTAATCTTTGATTATGCTAACATGTGATGGTTGAAAATAGATATTTAAAAACTATCAATTAATCAGTTGATTGATTAGTCAACTTTTTTTCCCAATTAGTTACCTTTTGAACTGTTTGAAAACTGACAATTGTTTAAATCAGAGAAGATGAACCACAAAAAATCAAACAAGTTTATTAACCACTGGGCAGCAAACCTTCTGTTGTTTATAACTGAGGACAGATTGGTTGTTTAATCGGTAAGATTAGGCAAGACTCACATCAAAAAGAGACATAATCTAAAAAAAATACCTCTTCAAGTTTTACATTTTTATTTTTTAATTGCTAACACCCAACTAGAAGGTTTTGAAGCCATTTTCATTTTAATCAAACAAGTATGGTTGTTTTTACTGTGTGTCAATAGGAGTATTTTTAAGTGTCATTAATCCGTTTGATTTGAACACAAATGACGGGTTAAATTAAACACATTGGTGGGAAAGCAAACAAAGTGAGTGACTGTAAATTATAAGTCAATATTTGCACCATTATTAGTCAGATAACGCACCCATAAAGTGATGAACAAGAGAACAGGTCGGACTTACCTTTACCGGTTTCTCTACGATCTTCTCAACGGGTTTGATGGTCTCTACAACCGGGGCAGGAGGCTCTGGTTTGGGCGCGGGTGGGATAGGTTTTCCCAGAGCTCTGGACGGAGGGATGACATCTCCGTAGCCTACTTTGGGCTTCTTCTTTTCAGCTGAGGATGAGGAGGCGTCGGGCTTCTTGGTCAGGAACGAGGAGGCGAAGTAGATGGCAACAACGGTGAAGAGGATGGCGGGGATGATAACGGCCGGGTCCAGATCCATGTTTGCGGATAATTAAAGAAAAGTTACAAAAAAAGTTGAGAGTGTGTGTGTTTGTAACAAGAGGAGGGTGTGTGTTAATCTGGCAGCAGTCACACACACACTGAACTCTACAGTGTCCCACCTCTCTACACAATCTTCCCCGAACAGCTGTCAAGACGCACAGAGCAGGAAACAACAGCTGACATCCGGGTTAGCCTTCAAAATAAAAGCACCAACTGACACCACATATAATTTTATATATTGTACAAAGATACAAAATTCAGCGTGTATAGAATATCTGTACATCTGTGAAATACTTGGAAAAAATATCAGTATAATATGACAAACACTTAAGACAAAAAAATGCTGAATGTCAGAATAAAATATTAATATATGTGCATATTTACATTGTAAAGAAAAATTGCACAGGTATAAATCTGCCTAGTATATCTTTAAAAATAGCTGAATAATGGCAATAAAGTTACCTAAAATATCTGCATAAAAGGTTACATTTCTGTACACAGCCTAGTTTTAAATACTTGTAAAAACAAGTTAAATATCATAAAACTATTAAATATGTGCAGGAAACAGTCATAGTTTTTTTTTAAAAATGTGTATCAAAACATGTTACTAGATATAAAAACCTGTTAAATGGCTACATAGAATGTATTATATCTGTACTTATATGCATTTAAATTGCTGTGAAATATTGATGTACGTAGCTTAAATGCTCATGTATCGATGTCAAATATCTGTTATCACCTTTTTCAAATTTTTCAAATCGATATGTACATGATATGTACATTTTCTGGAAACGTCTGTACAGAAACTGTTGAAGATCTGTCAAAGATCTCTGTAAAATTCAAAATATTGTTGAACTATCTTTGCAAAAGTATCTATTTAATATTTGTCATAAAACGATTATTCTTAGAAAAATAATCCATAAAATATCTGTATGCGTAATCTGTTGACATATGACTGGCGGATCATTTATTTCGGTACATCTGAGGGATTAACTTGACTCAGAGTAGGGACTGTTAATTTTTTTTTATATTTAATTTGTATATCTAGTAGTTATTTCAGTGTTTTAAGCTGTACTTTCCACAGGCCAACCATATGTTCTTGTTTGCTATTTAGTTAACTAATATAAAATTAATAGTACTTAGATGGCCAGCTTTTGGTCACGGTAGTTGGAAAGAGACCAAATCTTTGTCAATTGTTAAAGTAAAAACTGTGTTCAGACAACATGTCACACTGTAACAAATTAAGGTGTAAGGAGACAAAGTTTTGAGTCATAGAAAAAGGTTTTATTGAGCAACAAAAAGAACAGTCTCCTCTCCTCAAATCAACATCAACCTGGAGACCAGAAACAGCATCAGCGTCTGTCCTGACGCTCATCCCGAATCAGCTGAGACAAAGCGGGGATGACAGAGACGGAAGGCACCATGTGACCGACCTCACAGACCGACATCGTGCCGTTGATATCAGATAAAAACACGGAAACACAAACTCCCCTACAGACAGACAGACAGACTAACACACCTCACACCTTTATAGGCACTTTAGTCTAAAGCAACAGACTCACATGAAATGCTCAAACGGCTTCTTTCTGCACGGCTTCACAGCTGATTTGAAGAGATCAAAGATATAGAAAAACTGCACAAAACTTCGACTTGAGCCAAAACAAGGCAGGAGAACAATCAGCCAGGAGTGTGGATTAACTATTCATAGTTTAAAAGTGCAGATTTTCCATTTTCTGTCACAGCAACTGAATCTTCATGTTTTTTTTTTACTGTTGGTCAGCCTGAAAAGATGCCCTCTGCTACATGGAAAGGTTTTTAAAGTGAAACTGTTTATAGATTGGATGTTATTTCACGCTGCTTTTGTATATTTGTCTAAAGTGAACATGCAAATTTTCCATGTTTGGGTGCAGAAGTGTTTCCCGGATGTTATGGATGATTTAATTGTTGTACTATTTGTAAGGTTGTCAAAAAATTCAATGTTTTGATTCCTTTAATACCACGTGCAATATCCAATATCTTTGTTTTTGGATAGCATTGAAAAACACAAATGCTTATGGGGAAAAAAAACAGTTGGTTTTCTTTTTTTTTTGTGTGCAGTGGTTACACTAAGAACTTGTCAACACAAATGTGGCAGAGGGTACCAGATTTAGTTTGCTGCTGTGTGTCTACGCTCCGCCCTCTGTCACAGCTGCGACTCCACTCACTCTCCTTATTCACAGGTCAACAAATACTGACATTTTATTTCATTTATGCATCACTGTAAGATGCACACTGTTGTTTTTCTGGCAGTTTTAGGTGGGTTGAAAGCATAGGCGGGAGACAGGAATGTCACTTGTCTAAATTCATGATGATTTATGTTCATAAAATGACCAAGAGCTGTAAGAGTGGGTGCATGCCTCAAATCATTCTAGTCTCTCCTTCAACGCCCCTCATGTCTCTAAAACAGGCTTTATAAACTGCATGACCTTCAACAGAGACTCTGTAATACTACCAACTCTGCACACATTTTCTTTCACACGTTTGGTTATCAAAATAAATCACTTTGTCCAGGAGGGGGACTTCCTCTGCACGTTAAAAATCTACTATGAATCCAGTAAAGGTGGAATTACTTTTCAGATTTACATCAATGTGATAAAGACATCATGCCAACAGGAGACGGATATGTATATATAGTGCTTAAATCTGGCAATAAAGATATCCACAGATACTGATGTTTAACCGCTGCATTGGAAAATCCAATCAACCGTTTTGGGAGCTCAGGAGTTCATTTTTATTGCCTTTGTATTGAAACAGGTATCGATATTGCTTGAATTTTAACTGCTTGATATCAAGGTTCAAAACGCTGGTATTGCTACAACTCTACTGGCATGCTTTCTTTTAACGTCCCTTCTTAAAGTATTTACGGGTATGCGCGGCTATTTTCCCAATTAAAACTGCTCAGTTTCAAATAATCAAAGTCCCTCATCAGCCTTGCATCCGTCTGGGTAAGTCTGTTCTTGAAGTTTAGTTGGATTCACTGTTTGAAACGTCCAGAATGACGTCTTTTCGCTTCTTTTGTGTTTGACCAACAGTCCAAAACTCACATTCAGATTCAGCAAACTGTGACAGAGAATCAAAACAAAACAAAACAAAAAAAAGTCACATTGAAGTCGCTGGAGACACATTTCTTACTTTGAAAATCTCTGTTTTAACCCCTGTTGCTGAGAGTAATCTGTCACATGTCTCAGCTCTAACCAGAAGATGAATCATCATCACAAATCCTTGTTAATTTGAGTTTTTATCCGATTGAACAAGCAGAATGTGTCATCATCAGGATAATTAATAACTCGTCTCAATAAGGGCTTCAAGAAAGAGGGAAATAAAGAAGAGATCAGGCTGCGCAATAAGATGCACAACCTGAAGAAATCTTAATGCCTGTTCAACTCCTCTGTTCACTGGAGCTTCAGATGCAGCAGTGCGTTCAGGTGAACACAGTGCCCTCTGCTGTCAGATATCCTCACTGAAGTATAAAATTCAACGTGACTCTGCATTTCTCAAACCTGCTGCACCTCAGGGCAGGTCACGTCCTGCAACACAGAACGGTCAGCTCCCCCCTGAAGATCAGAGCTGCGGTTATAACACCATCAACACGAGCAGAGACTCTTCTCTGTCACACACACCTACGGCAGACACACACACACACACTCTGAGATACACCGACAGTAAGGCTGGCTGACGAAAGGGACACTTCTGACTCCCACGTGAAACACGATAAATCGCAGAGGCAGACAGGAGAGATGAGACAAAAAGTCAAACTGTTCAAGAAGAGAAGCCACCAGAGAGAGTTGGATATCAACATAAGACCAACAATTGATCACGGCTCTTCGCAAAAGGTCAGGGTAGAAATATTAAAACATATTCCAACAAGGCAGCAAGGACCGTTTAGAGCAGGAGGGAACAAGATCTGATCACACCAGCGTGAAAACCGGAGAGATTTCCACAAAAAGCAAAAAATGTACTCAGAAACTTTTATGAAAGAGACGAAACCATCAAGTCCACCCCCAAGTTCTCTCCCCCAGATGACAGGAAGAAGTTATACCGCATTATGAGTTGAAAGTGTTTCTGAACAACAATGTAATTTTATGAGTCAAAAATATTCCCTTAAAAATGTTTTTTCCCCAAGTTCAAAAAATTGATAGTAAATTATGAGTTACTGAAAGATTTATGCGCCTTACTACAACCTCATCCAGATACTTTGCATCCATTGTGCAATACAGTAGTATAACGCTGTGACCCTTTCCTCTTCAGACTTTTATGGTGGAAACAGATTAAATTGTAAGACCTGTAATGTGACAGTAAATACACGAGGCACTGATTAAAACGCAGGAAGTGATTCAAATGGTTCCACGATAAAGTGTATCTTGACCTCCTTTAAGTCCCTTTAAAAAATAGCCTTCCACTGCCGAGCCGTTTAAGATTTCATGTCCTCTTCATTTTTCTATAACGCTCTACTACCAGAATGTAAACAAGCACAGACGACGGACGGCATCTCATAATGCAGCACGGTTTGATTATACTTTCAACTAGAAAATGAGCCAAAGCGATATGTAACCAGCACAAACATGCAGACATTAACCTGCAAGAAAGACTGAAGGCTGGTGGTGCTGGCGCTGCTAATGTTAGCCACACCAATTACTCTGAATTTGATATGGTTAACCTGCAGACTGCAATCCTGTGTTTGGCGAATCAATTTTGGTCAAATTTGACTATTTTCAGAATGCTTTCTCATAAATTTAAATGACAAGGAAATTAGCCACCTGGTTATAACTTCAGTTTTTTCTTAGATGGGATGTTTTCTTGAAAACGGATTATTTTGATGAGTTGCAGTGACACCCTCTAGTGGGATCAGGCCTTTATTCCCCAGTGCTGCCTCTAAATCAAAAGGGTTTCATATGAATTGAGTGTGCCGATATTTGGCCATTTATGTAAAAAAAAAAAACACACACTTATGTTTTGACACTTTTGAGAGAATATCATAAAAGTACAAGAGCCAAACTTTTCTCTTTAAACTCCTCTGGTGGCTTAATATGTCCCTGTCTTTGAAGTCAGACCTCTCTATTTCTCAACAAACGCACAAAAAAACGAACTTTCACAGACCACAACAAGTCCCCAGTTCCCGACCCTCCCCCAGTTTGTTACTCGTCATAATCTCTCTTCATGTTTCCTTGAATTACACAACCTACAGAGATAAACAGAACGTGTTAAAAGCACAGTGGTGGCAGGTCTCCAGCAGATCCTCCTCCTTTGAATACACCTCTCTTTTGACCAGCGGCGGCAAACTTGTCTCTGATTCAGGGACCATCTACCTAACCTGGACTAGAAGCAGCTGTTTGTTTGTAGGAGGAGGAGTCACTGCTGGAGCCGTGTGGAGACTTGATAGAAGCCGGACGTCACCGTGACGAGCTCCTCTCCTTGTTGATACAGTCGTCTTGACCGCTGGTGTCTCCGTTCGCCGTCATCCCACAGGTCCGCCTCTTCTTCCTGCGGTGGGACATGGCGTCCCCCTCGGAGCCCGACCCCGCCTGCAGGAAACAGAGTGTACAAGCGCTCAGTCACAACATGCTACATGTGTTATGTTACAGATATGTGTCACATGGTGGCACCTGTTGGTTAACTTCAGAAGGATGGCTGTGAGTCTGGCAGAGATGATTTATGGAAGGAGTAAGTTTAGACACGACTTCAAACCACAAATACACTGAAGGGACCGGGGTTGTTAAAGTGTGAAGGTAAAAAAAACAATGCTTTGTTGCTTTTATTTAAACATCATGTGCTTTTAAACAATACAATATTATTTAATTTCTATACTGGGCAGTAATAAAAAGCACCAAATCTTTAAAAAAAAAAACCACAAATTTACATTAGAAGTCATCAGTATCAAAGCAGCCAAAGTGCCTGCTCTGTGTTTGTCTCTCTGCTATTTCAGCTCCTTCAAAGCAGACTGTTCACTGATCCAAAAATAATCGAGTTTCCTCAAGTGTTTTTGGCGTCTCATGGAGATGCATAAATTATGTTTGTGTCTGCTACAGACAGAGATCAGAGGACAAAGACAGCAGTGTCACCTCATCTTTTAAATTTTGACTTGGTCCCACTCTGCAGACCCTTCAGTGACAGACACCCCAGAAACGCTCAAAAAAAGACAAACACATAAAATAGAGAGGATCTGTTGATTTAAAGAAAATCCTGATTATTTTTCTAAAAATAGGATTTCATATTTAATTTTATCCCCTAAAATTCATAGATGACAATCTAGTGATCAACTGATATCAGTTTTTAACAGCTGATATCTAATGCCAATATCATATTGGTTTTTTTTAATAATTAATAATTAATAAAAAAATGAGTAAGAAAATGTTTGATCTTAAATTGTGATGGCAATCATAAATTTGACCAAACTATGCAGTGTTATAAACACATGTTTATTTCTTGTTTTGCAGTAGGTTCTGTGCTCTGTATTTAGCTGATCAATAACTCAGAGAAAACTCAGATCTTTAGTTTTTCTTGTTGTGTGAGAAATCCCTCCCTACATGGATGTGTTATATGAGGGTGTAATACTACTTCTGTGTTAGAGCGAGTTTGGGTACGTACCTCAGAATCTGAGTCAGACGAGCTGGAGGAGGATGATGATGAAGAGTCACTGGAACTGTCTGAAGCGATCCCGGTCGACTCCTGCAGGTCGACTTTGTCTGCGAGCGCGGCCAGGTCAGGCCTCTCCTGCTTTAAAATACTAAAACAGCAAACACACACAGAATCCTGTCAGTGTACATCCAGACAGATACAACAGTTTCTGAGACAAGGATCATGTATTTAAAATAATGTTGCAACATTATTAGAAAACCCCAGGGGATATTTTTACACTTTGGCTGTAGTTTCATTTTTTTTTTTTACTTGATTTTATGGACAAAGACAGCACAGTCTGAACAAACTGCTGTGACTGATTTGTAGGAATCTTGTTTTCTCTGCTCAAAATAGAAAGTGTTTCTCCTGCTTCTATTTTTGGATTCATGTTTTTTTTTCAAATTCCTGACTTTACACAAAAGACTCAACTGTCACTGCGCTGTGTTGTACGTATAATAGGTACAATAGTGAGTATGGAGGTTAAACAAATTAAATCAAGGCTGATCTATCGTCTCAGTTCTTCAGTGTGCAGCAGCCTCTTGTACGATACTGGGGAAAATATCCCAATAATTCTTCTCCCTGTAACAATGACCTCACTTAGGAAACTTGTGCAGTATCTGCTGCTTTATCTTCCTTTTATGTTCTCCACTTAATAATAATAATAATGCATCAGATTTCATATAGCGCTTTATCAGAGACCCTCAAAGCGCTTTACATTGGATACATCTTGGCAGTACTTTAGCAGTCCTTTTCTAAGATGTGGTGTAAATTTAATCATATGTATGTGCAACTAACAGTCACCAGTAACCCAACCCTTCAACTCGTATTCTGTTGTCTATAGGTGTATCTCTTACCGGTACCACTTCCTGGAGAGTTTGGGCCGTCCTCTGACAGTTTTGTGCCAAACGATGGGGAAGTTAGTCGTGCTGGCAAAGTTCTGAGTGACGGCGATAGTCGTGTCCAAGTTGAGAACCACGTGCCACCACCCACCTGTGGACAAACAGCAGGAGGTTATTATAACGTCAGGCAGAAAACAACGCTCTGTTTGGTTTTGTCATCATCTACAACTGTGACTGTTGTTTCATCACTGCCTGTTCTCAGCTCTGGTTTAATGAAAACTTTAAGTCCCTTTAAAACATAAAAATACTGGGTATAAGACCAGAAGGAAAAATGAAACTCGTGTGAGCAGAAATATGTTAATGCTGTTGGCACGTGGCTGATGTTTTCCCCAGTGCTAGCCCATCTGTGTTTGTCCCAGTGAGTCAGATTATTCTGTATGGACAGACGGTAAGAAACAAAAACATCTACATCCTTCTCAGGTGCATGCGGCCTCCGCTGAGTCAGACAGGTGAGGTCTAATTCCTGGGTTTTAATCCATCCTCTTCACCGTCAGCTCTCACAGCATTAAGTGAATTGAGGTCACAGCGGAAACACTGAGCTGTCTGGACCGTCTCCACACCTCCCCAGTCGCTGCTGAGTGCGTGGATGCTCAGAGAGGAACTGTTTGTTTTCTGCGTGAGTGAATATTTTCACCAGGATAAACACACATCGCCTACATTTTACACAAAATTATTTACAAACAGTGACACAACACAGCTGTGCGGTAAATCCCTTGGCTCTTAAAAAGGAGAGTGTATTCAGATTTTCTCTTTGCTCGGAGTCGGCCCAAACCACCCACAGCCATCCTGAGCCAATCCTAAGTACCAACATTGGCTGAGCATATGTAGTTGTCATCAGCTGTTATTTTGTGCTGTCCTCTTGAATTAAGTCAAAGTAATCCTGCTCTCCTTCATTTAAATATACCTGAGTATTATCATAAACATCACTATCTACTCCTGGGTATCACAATTATGATCATGAATGTAAAGCTGACTATTACTGTGTGCTAAATAAAGAACATGATGATATAGATTCTGTGATCACTTTTAATGCACAGCCTATTGCTGTGTTGCAGAGTCTATTTTCACTTCATATGAGAGTAAATGTTTAAATACATGGATGTTGAATGGGACAGAATTAAGGTCCTTACACACCGGGGCCAACGCAAATATAGAACACGAAATTACGAAATATTCGGAGGAGGGGGGGGGGATTTTGACGCACCTGACTATACACATCAAGCCCGATGCGATTTTGCGACTTTCCAAGGGGAAAAAGACGCGTCTTGGGTGGAAGCGAGAAGACTAGACTGACACAACAGCAGACTGACTGTTTTTCAGTTCTGATTAGACACTAGTGTTTAGATGTCTGTGTGTCATGATAGCATGTACTGAGTCGGGGTCAGTACCAGATAAGCACATTAAACTATAATCCATAAATGTAAGGTAACAACCGAGACCTAATGGTGCTGCTATAAGTGCTACAAGTGCTGACCGTTTGGCTTTAGCGTGTGATGACGTTTCCAGCTTTTTCTAGCCAATCAGAGGCGAAGGAGGCGGGACTTTCCCCGGCAAAAGTCTTCCCCAGGATGAGACTTCCCCCCCCCCGGAAAGCACAAAATCGCATTGGGTTTGATGTGTATAGTCAGGCGCATCAAAATTCGCCTCCAAATGTTTCGTAATTTCGCGTTCTATATTCACGTCGGCCCAGGACCTTTACTTGCAGAAAGGACGGTGATTTTTAAAAAAAAAATCCAAAAGGAGAAAAATCTGGTAAAACTCCAAAAGGGTGATACAGATGTATGAAATGATGCGACTTCACTGACCAGGAACAAAAACGGTCTCTCCGGGTCTTTGGAGGATCTCCAGCGGTTTAAACTCTGGAGGCCAGTTAGGCTGCTGTGTTCGGGGGTATATCACTTTGAACCAGGTGATAGCCTCGTCCTGCTGGTTGCCCCCGTCCTCTCTGGTCACCTTGATCAGCTCTCGAGGAGTGTTCGTAGGGAACAGACACCACCTCTTGTGTCCTTGAACCAGGGCGTTCCAGGCGCTGGTGCCAAGCGGGTCGATGTGGATGCCTGTGCCAGAGCGAGACGGGCCCATAACAAACCACCTGAGGGGAGACCAAAGGACAGACGTCATGAGGAGAAATATCAGGCTTTGCCTCTAGATGTCCAGCTGTTCTCCACCACTGCCTTTTTTTTTATTTCAAACACTTCTCTTCCTTATTGGCCTCTATGCTTTTCTTCAATTTAATCTTCTTCTTATCTTTATACTGTATCATCTATTTTATTGCAATGCTTTTATACACTTGTTTTGATGGCACAGTCTAGAAATTGATGTCGGCAGCAGCTTCACTTTGCTGGTCATGCGGCATCAGAAAGACTGACTATTTTACTTAAAACTTCTAGATGCTTCTTTACATCATAATACACAAGAAAACAGCACAAATTGTGCATGTTTAGAAATGACTCAATTGGACTAAATTCAACTAATGAACTGACTAGTATGGACCCACCTAAACAGGAAACTCCTTAAACAGACAAATTATTCTGACAAAATTATAGGGTAACAGTTTTCCATGTTGTTCAGTCAAATTCCACTTGAAACCTTCGGTTGAAAAGTGAAAATAAAAAAACCAAACCTGTAGGGCGGTCTGCGCTTCTCTCCTGCAAACTGGAACAGGTCGTCCCTGAAGAAAAGGGGCACCTGGTAGTCCTCCAGAAGCTTCCTGCGTTTGGCGTGTTCACCGTAGCTGCTGTCAAAGATGTATAGTGGGCTGTCATCTTTGGTGCTCTCCAGGTACTCCACATAGTACTTCATTTTCATCTTCACTGAGTATCCGTCGTTGTCCTCCCCACATTTGAATTTCTGGTTGCGGTATTTGCGTTTGAGGCGCTCCAGAGTCCATTTTTCTCTCGCAGGCCAGGTCTCTTGGCAGTTTAGCAGGACGACAGGTTTGTAGGGCCGCTCATAGCGCTGGATGAAAACTTCAGGAGAGATGTGGAGGGTGTCGACACGCTCAACATTATCCTGTAAGAAGATAAATACAGATGTGGTCACAAGCAGTACTGTCTTGTTGTTGTTTTTGTGTTTTTGACAGATTAAAGGGATATTCCGGCGTAAAATTAATTTAGGGTGAAACACACCATAACATCGAATATCCCTTTAAGAGAATTTCATACTGTTTCCAAAACTCTGACTTAATTTTCTTATCTCTGGAGGAGTTTCTAGACCTTGTGGGTTTCCAAGACCACAACATCTTAATCTTTGAGTAACAACAAAAGCTAAGGAGCTCATACTGGAGCTGACATCAAGTGACCAAATAGGGGATAGGTGGGAGTGTTTGAACAATCATTCTTGTGCAGAGGAATGCAGGCCAGGTAACACGTTTTAACACCTCGAGGACACACTCACACAGACCATGTCGGAACATCTAACACCTCATCTACAGTGAAAACTACTGATCTCACTTTTGCCCCAAAATCCCATCCACTAATCAACTCCTCAACTCTGTATTTTAGAATAAAAAGTTAGATAGTTTTAGAAAGTGTAGGCAGTAACACTTGGTTGCACAACCTGTTCATCAAAGACATTTTTGGCTCTTTAGGTTTGCCTGAAACAACAGTCACGCCTCCATGTTAATAGTGACACAGGCTCTCTTTCTACATACTTTTCATACAGGCCACTGGATACGCCCTCAACCAAGCATTTTCAAGTGGTGTAGTGGGGTGAAAAACCTGTGGTGTTTGTTTTTTTGTGAGTGCTACAATTAATTCTGAGATTTATCTCAAGGTGTTAAGTGTCTAGTCTAGATAGTGACAACTATCCCAAAATTTCTCTGTGACAGTTCAGATTAGACAAATTGACTTTGTCTAATCAAAGTCAATTTGAGTGCAAGGTCCAGCAGGAAAAGGAAATCAGCATCCCTGTAAACATGTGGGGGATAAAGTGCTCTAAAATCTCCTGATAGATGACTGCATTAGCTTTGAAACTTTAAAAACTCTTTCCAAGCCACTGAAATATTCTATATTAAATTGAAAAATTTATATTAAAGTTAACATGAGAATCTCTTCTGTGTGTGTGCCGATTTGAGGTTTGATTGTATGTTTACACAGTCATAATTATCTTAAATTGGCAGAGTTCTCAGCTGAAACCCGTTCTAAGTCAATCAAAAAAGAAATGTTCTTTTTTTCTTTCATGTGGCCCTAAAAATATCAGTTAAATAAATAATGGAAGACAATGATATTTTTCACGATGACCTAATTCTTTGAGATGCACCTGCTCTTCCACATAAACACTAAGAAACAATTTTATGTAAATAACAAAGACTAAATGGCCTAAAGGAGGGAAAGTGTCATAAAAGCAGGGATGTTTCTCTAAGAATGTCATAAATAAGTTCTTTAAACTCAAAAAGGAGGCATTCAAACAGCATCTTCAGATATAACCCCTCTATGGGTCATATTCTCTTCATGAAGAGTCGGTTACAGTATACTGTTGTGTATCAAAGATATGAAATTAAAAAGACACATGCAGCAAAACTTGACTGTACAGCTCTTGAGTGTCTACGTGACCAGCAGCACTCCTGTCGGGAGCGGCGGGTAGCTAGCGTTAGCCTAGCTTCCATGCTAAACTGACAGTTACCTTTACGGTGCTGTGTGACAGGTCGAAAGTCTCATGATAGTCGTGTTTAGTCCAGTCTAATGAGTCCTTTAATTCGGGTCTGGCGCTCCGCTTCGCCTCTTTGATCCTCTTCTTACTCTTATGGTTCATTCCTCCTCCTAGAGACTTTAAAAGAAATAAAAAACGTGCGTTATCTCTGCACTGATAGCCCCGGCTAGCTGCACTCTTGTGTTCAGGCAGTCTCACCTCGTTTATTTGGTCAGACGACAAGGCCACAGGTCGTATAATGTGTTAAACACGTACACTAATCTACACAATTAAATGTAGGAACACTTCTAAAACCTACTTTGTCGATAGTGTCTGATAAGCAGCTAACAGGAGAAGCTAGCTGGCTGACTGACTGGGAAGCACCACCACAACGTTAGGCAACTGATTGGCATGTGTAACACCCGCCCCTTTGTGAAAGTAGGAATCGCATTGGTCGCAGCCTTGAGGAAAGTGGCACGCTGATTGGTGGAAATGTAGTATAAGCCTTCCCGCCTGGCATCTCTATGGATCTTATTGGCTGATAGGACGATCTTTCTTGTTGTTTTGGTCAATGCGGATATAGAAAGAAGCGTGACTACCAGTGCAAGGATGTAAAAGAAACTGCTTTTGAATACATTTGCTTTCTACGGCGAAGGCTCGATAAAGTGATGGGTATTATAAAATGATTATTATCGACTGTGTACAGTTACGTTATGGCGCAAAGTGGAGTTGAAACTCATTGCATAGCTTGCAGAGTTTTCACGTTTGACGGAAGCCAGAACGGACAGTCCCTTTTAGTCTCCATACCCGAGGTTGGTTACAGATTTTGAAGGTTTTCTTACAACTCATGTACAGCAATTGAAAGGATTCCAACATTTGATATAAATAAGCTGTTTTCTTATCGCTGTGTTGTGCTGGCACGGTTTCAGCTGAGAACTCCAACTGCCAATTGAAGATAAATATGACTGTAAATATACAATCAAACCCCAATTCGGCACACACACAGAAGAGATTCACATGTTAACTTAAAATTAATTAACTGAAAAGCATCCAATAGATCTAGCAAACAAATATAAGTACACTATATAGCATACTTATAAAGTATAGTATATAAATATACAGTATAAGTATACTTATATAGTATACTTTTTAAGTAAACTGTATAGTATACTTGTGTAGTATATAGTATACTTACATAGTACACTATATACATAGTACTGTACTAATAAAGTATACTTATGAAGTATACTTATATAGCATACTTATAAAGGATTCTGTTCATAGTATACTTATATAGTAAACTTAAAATGTATTCTTATGTAGTATACTTTATAAGTATACTTGTATATTATACTTATATAGTATACTGTATATAGTACTATACTTATATAGTATACTATGTAAGTATACTCTGTGAGTATACTTACATAGTACACTTATAAAGTATGCTATATAAGTATAGAGTTTAAGTATACTTGTATAGTATATCTATGGAGTACACTTACATAGTTTTTGTATATAGTATACTTTATAAGTATACTTGTAGTATACTTATAAAGTATACTTATATAGTATACTTTTTAAGTATACTTGTATAGTATACTTACATAGTATACTTAATTAGTACACTATATACATAGTACTGTACTTAAGAAGTATACTTATATAGCATACTTATAAAGTATTCTATTTATAGTATACTTATATAGTAAACTTAAAAAGTATACTTATATAGTATACTTTTTAAGTATACTTGTATAGTATACTATACAAGTATACTCATATAGTATACTTATAAAGTATGCTATATAAGTATAGAGTTTAAGTATACTTATAGTATATTTATAAAGTACACTTACATAGTATTTGTATATAGTATACTTTATAAGTATACTTGTAGTATACCGATAAAGTATATGTATATAGTATACTTTTTAAGTATACTTGTGTAGTATACATACATAGTACACTATATACATAGTACTGTACTTATATAGTATACTTAAGAAGTATACTTATATAGCATACTTATAAAGTATTCTATACATAGTATACTTATATAGTAAACTTAAAAAGTATACTTATATAGTATACTTTTTAAGTATACTTATATAGTATACTATATAAGTATACTCATATAGTATACTTATAAAGTATGCTATATAAGTATAGAGTTTAAGTATACTTATATAGTATATTTATAAAGTACACCTACATAGTATATGTATATAGTATACTTTATAAGAATACTTGTTGTATACTTATTAAGTGTAATGCTCAAACAGTACTTAACAAAACATGTTTGGTTCCTGCTAGTTGGTTTGCTCTGAGCTACTGTGGGAAACACAGAAGTGTATCGTGACAGTCTCTGGACCGAAGACCTGCCAAAGTTTTTCTAAGTCATTGGAATTGAAACGATCATAATATTTAATTCAATATAAACTCATTGAAACAAACTTCTGCATAACACATTTCCTTTCTTTGGAAAAATGCCACTAAATTCCACATAATGCTCATAAGTTGATCCTGTTTAATGTTTTGAAGTTAACTCATGTTAAACTGTGGCCCAATTCTCAGGTTCTTGATCCTCAATATGGCATGTATGTGTGGCCTTGTGCTGTGGTGCTGGCTCAGTATTTATGGATGAGAAGAGAAGAGCTGAGAGACAAGACTGTTCTGGAGGTGAGAGGAAGATCCATATTTTGTTTCCCTTTTTTAGATCTGAGCTTCTGTCTCTAAAACTTAACCCTTTCTCTCTCTCCTCAGCTGGGAGCAGGTGTGAGTCTTCCAGGTGTGGTGGCTGCAAAGTGTGGAGCGAAGGTGATCCTGTCAGACAACGCCCAGACTCCTCTATGTCTGGAGAACTGCAGACGGAGCTGTGAAGCTAACAGCCTCCATGATGTGCAGGTGTTGGGTCTCAGCTGGGGTGAAATCTCACCAGATCTGGTTCAGCTTCCGAAGCTGGATGTTATCTTGGGTTCAGACGTTTTCTACGAGCCACAAGGTCAGTCTGTCCTGTTTTTACTTTCCTGTGCTGGCTTTGGAAAGAAGCACAAACAGTTTCTCTGGAACACTTACCAACATAAGAGAATTTTCAACATTTTCTCTTTTTAAAGTCTACATTTTTTGTTACTGGTTACAGATTTTGAAGATGTCCTTGTCACTGTCGCTTTTCTGTTGAGAAGAAACCCAAAAGCAGAGTTCTGGACCACATACCAAGAGAGAAGGTTGAGTAAACAACATTTAACCCATTAATGAGCTATAACACTAGGTTGTGCTGTGTTTAAGCACAACCTAGTGTTGTAATAGATTCTTTTATTTGTATCTGCAAGAAAAACGTCTTCATATTTCCTCTCTCCTGGTGTATTGTTGATCATTACAGGTTGTTTAACCCTGTTGTTTGACTTTCACTCCCCTGTCTGTGTTTCAGCAATGACTGGTCGATTGAAGTGTTGCTCCACAGATGGAAACTGTCTTGTCTTGACATTGAGCTGAAAACATTTGACGCTGATAAACCTGAGCTGGCTGGATCCACACTTCCTGGAAATCACAGCGTGCTTATGATGATCATCACACTGAAAACAGACGACATTTAAATACAGCTGGGCAGAACTCTGTTTGAATTTGGGAAAATCTGAGAAGAGTCTATACGACTGTTTCAACTCATTAACTTACGTATGTGAAAAATTATGTTGGTTGAAATGTAATAATTTTCCTGGAATTCAAAAAATAAATTAAAAATTTATTTCTCTAACTTCGACGGTTTTTCCTGGCACACAAAATACACAAAAGTACTTTCCATAAGTGTTCTTCCATTTATTTGTGTTTCGTTGCAACCCCTGTGTCTGTTCACAGCAAAAGAAGAGTGTATTTCCAACTTGTCAATGTCTTGTAAAGCCATGTTTGGCCTGCAGATGGCAGCAAAACCTAAATCTAGACCATTATGACAGATATGCCTCATATTAGAAACACTGAAGTGTTGTTTTGTTCTCCTCTTTATCACTACTTGAATCTTATTTTTTCATTTCAGGTATGGGAAGTTTTCATCATCTCCTTTTAACACATCAAAATAATGATTGAATTGACAAGGTTAGAAAATCAAGAAGAACTTTGGTCTACATCTAAAAAAACCCGTTTTATTTTAATATCATTTGTACTGTTTTAATAAGCTAAATGCTTGATACAAGCATAGAGTGCCCTGTAGCCTGAATACAGGGCTATATTTTTTATTTCTTTTGTGATGATAGCCAATTCAGGGAAAAGTATGAACACATGTGTTTCACTGTCTCATCATTTCACCTTTATATCAGCACCTGTAGCAATTTAAGAACTTTCTTCCAATGCAGAAACCTGATGATTTAAGCTCTGTGACAAGAAGTTTATCCCACTTTTAAAGACAAATTAACTTTTTTTTTTTTTTTTTTTTACATGTTGCGTTCACAACTTATCTATCTCATCAGTCATGCAAAATACGCATACTTTGAGGGGCACATGAATAAAAGAAGCTGAAAAGTAAATAACTCAGTTAAATTCTTTATGTTTTCCATATAAAATACATTGAAGGTAGTAGAAAGGTGAAGCGTATTTCATCAAGTTATTCAACGAACGCTGGCGTACAACAGAAAACCCAAACAATTATTTTCAAATTAAAAGCACAAATGACTGTTTTACATCGGACATTGCAACACTTAAAATATTTTTTCCCTTTGTTTTCAAGTAATATTAAATTCCAGGTGCCAAAACATAAACATGGTGATGATAGAATTGTACTATTGTAACAAGACCTTGATATCTTTGAGGAAAAATATGTAAATAATGTTATGTTAATGTTTTTGAAAAATCATTGAACACTTTTTAGAGCCGGAATTCTTCAGGATCCGTATATTACATTAAATAACTCATAAACAGAGGAAACTATATGAACAAATCACCATGGGTGCAAATGGAAAATGTACATTTCTTTTTTATGCATGTCTTTTTGTTTTGATACTAAGCTCAGTAGCACTCTAGAATAAATAAATAAAAAGTTTGTTAATGGATGAAAATTGAGCCGGGCCATTTTTGTCCCTTTTCCATTTGACAGGACACGTGTATTATCAAAATATGTATTCATTTGTACTTGTTATCGGGTAACTTAATTCCCTTAAGAACCAATCGTTTACTTTATCCATCATAAACTGTAATTGATTATCCACAATACATTAGCATGTATCCTGTGCAAGTGATTGGTAATTTTTAATTAATTGTTAAATTGTTTAAATTGTTAAATCAATCATTTTATTTTGAAGGTATTACTCGGATGTTCTTTGTATTGAGATATGTAACTTGACGCTTTGTCCACAATCTGGAGAATCCAGCGGAGAGAATGTGGCATTCAGGGCGAGGAGGGAAAACCGAGAGGCACGTCAGCCAGTGGAGTGTATAACAAACTACCAAAGTCCTATAAACACATTCATTTTTATGGAAACTATTCTTGTGGATTACAACACTATCGGTAACTTTTTGGAGCGGATATTTCAGGATTAAATCAACTGCAGGAAAGGACCTTGACTTTTCCGGAATATCCATCCAAGGAATACTCTGCCTCCACACGGAGTTTTCCTACAGACTACCCCCGTGTTCCGCTCACATTTAGGGGGTTAGGAAAGTTTCTGGCACACTTGGAGAGACAAAGGTAAGTCTTACATTTAGCTATCAACTCTTTTGATAGTTATACGAGTTTAAAACCTGTCTTTACAAATGTATAAACTACTTTCGGTACAAAGGTCGGCACTGGTGGAGGTGACGGTGTGTTTACATGCCAGACTCCTGCCACGATATGCCACTTTCTCTGGTGCGGCCAAAGCCTCATAGCCAACTGAATGTACACCTTCTTAACTGTGGCAGATAACCGTGAAATAAACTTTATATTCTTTCATTAAGTGTTCTTCTCCATCTGAAAAGACCCATCTTCAATTCGGCTCACTTTAAGTGCATCAACAAGCTGTACGTTTTAGACAAATTTCATAGCAAGTGTTATTGAACAGTGCTTGCAAACTTAAGTGTAGTGTAGTTAAAACCAAGATTTCCTGTGTGAAATGATGATTGGGCTTTTATGGCACTTTATTTACCCCCGAATTGTAGACAACCTGCTAGAAATTGATTAAAAGCCCTAAATTAAACTCTGCATCCGTCAGTATGTGGTAACCAAAGCCACAAAATATATATAGACCTTTTTTAATGGAATCCGGCATGCAAAGTGTACATAAATAAAAATGGACCATTTTAAAGCTTTTGAAAGATTTTTTTTACAGACTTTTGATCTTATTTCAGAGAAAGAGATAGCAACAGTGTATGCAAGACTGATAAAACACTTCATCATGTACTACCCTAACTTTCCTTCAAAGCAATAACTGTCAAGTGACTCTTGTTTGTAAGCCATAAACTGACTTATTCATGTTCACTTGGGACCACTTCACTGAGACTTGGAGTCCCTGCTGTGTCAGAGTGAAAATGTAAGAGTTATTGTTCCCCTGTCATGAATGCAGTGAGGATACAAAACGCCCCGAGGGAGGTGGAAGAAAGAGGAGGACGTGATCGGTGTAAATGGGACTGACAGCTCTGCTTAGGCCCTGTGCTCCACTCTGGCTGCAGCTTATGTAATGTTAAACACCAGGAAAGCAGTGCAGAACTCAGTGCAAGGCCAGACTTCTCTCCGGATACTGTGATCCAGTTTCAAAACGATATTTTTCATCATTGCACAGTGTTTTTAGCAATCAGGTTTGCATGCAGAGGTCCAGACTGTCTGTTATCTGCAGGACACTGGAGCAGAGACTGTGCCATGAGACTAAACTTCTCCCTCCTTTATCAGTGAGCTGAGTCTGGCCACTGGGCTGGAAGAGTTTAAGTAGCTGCTCTCAAGTTGAAATAAAGTCCACAGAGAGCAAAGACTTCATCCTGGAGCCCTGAGGGGAGCAGCAAAGCCAGACCAGTCCACACAGGGCGTCAAAGGGCTGACACTGAATGTCATGATAATTTTACCCTGCCCTCGTTCAAAAATGTGATAAAAAATTAGTGAGGTTTGGTGGTAAACCATCTGAAACACATGTCGGTGTTAGTGAGGACTCTGGGTGTCCCGTCAGTGTTTACACAGCAGAGGAAACCCGCAAGTGGATCCCTCATGAGCTGTTTGTGTTTGAAGGGTTGGTGAGCTGTAATTAAAGCGGCCTCTGAATTCACAGCAGGTTTACACACGGTCTCTGTGGTCACCCTGCCCTCAACTCACCTGTGAGAGGTAACAGGTGTGTTTAAAGACTGTGTTCACACTTAACAGTTTGCTTTAAGGCTGTCACATCAGAAGGAGAACAACCCACAGTGACATTTATCCATCTAGAGATGATTTTATGTTGGATCAGAGCTGAATTTGTCTGTTGGCGGTCTGATTTTTTTATGAGCGGTTGTGATTGCATGTCACCAGAACAGACACAGTAACACTTATTGTGACTTTATTTTGAAAACCTCATGAAGATTCAGCCTTCACAAATCCGAACACTAACTTTCTATGCTTTGGACTGCTGCCTATTACAATAAATTAAATCATAATCCTCATATTTTGGTGTTATTATGTATTATTGTTTTGTATAGCTTTGTTTTGGTGTCATTTTGTTAATGTTATGGGTCTCTAACAGGGATGTGAGATACAAAGCTTGGCCTTTTCACATTTTCAGCCTTCATTGTTAAAATTGTGGGAGTGGGAGTTGCTGGTCTACCTCTACCTCTATTTCTTAGTCATGTGACCTTTTTGTAAATGTAAGATGATTTTATTTTCAGGCCAAAACCTGCTCAAAGTATCTAGATTCTAGCTGTCTTTAAAAAAACAGTAATTTAACGTTGCACAACATCGGAGTTGCTGGTCTACCCATTAAGTCACAGGAATGACCCTTACAAACACAAACCTTTTTTAGACGGAAAGCAAGATACCTTTTTAAAAAGAGAAACACATTATTTGAAGAGTGACTCGACTTCATTGGCAAGGACTGTAATTGATACCTCAGATCATGGGAGTTGCTGGTTTACCGTTTCCAAAATTGGGTAAGGTTTGTGTTGCTTCAGACAAATGAAAACCTTGAAGACAGGAAAAACATGTTTTTAAACGAGACACAGTCGAAGTCACCAAACTCCACTGGAAAAAACTACAACTTTCCTTTATACCAAATAGGAGTTGCTGGTCTACTGCTGCTCAGACTGGTTGGACTTTGTTGGTGCTGTCTGTTTTAAGAACAACCTTGCAGTGATAGCCTCTTAAATTTAATAACAAGGTGCCTTTTTTAAATAAGAAACCCTTACTTGTTGGGTTGTCAGCAGTGTTGCATTAATCCTAATGCAGTTAAGGACCTAAACTGACGTGTGCTTCTTTTGTTTGCCTGCTATTTGCACACCGTAGGTAAACCACTGGCATGTCCTCCTGCTGCTGTCTCAATGGAAAACAACTACGCTGTGCTTTTGAACGGCACATTACACTATAAAAATCTTCCACGTTGCTCTTTTGACAAGTCCAAAGTTTCGTCCTCTTTGTGTCAAGGAGAATTCAAATTTCACCAAGTTTGTGTTTGTGTTCGAGACACCACCTTTGAGCTAAGCATACAGGTGCAGAGACCAGAACAATGTCAACCAACAACTGCGTCGCAAAAGCTGACAGTGCAATATTTTGGCGTGTTTGAATTATTGTCAAACAAATATAAAAGAACACGAGAAAGCACGTCAATGAAAAGGTCCATCTCTGCAGTAATCTTTTCTGTAATGCCCCAAGACAAAAGTACCCAACACCCAATGCACGTCTTTGGTAAAAACAAACATCTACCAGGTTGTACATGTTTCCTCAAGGATTATTTTGCAGCCATTATAGTCAACTCAAGGCTGCTGACTAGGGAGATCTTCTGGATTTTCAAACCTTTATATCAGTCAAGCCTCAAAATAAGTTTAAAAAGCCACTTTTATAATACAAGCATTAACTTTTAATTGGATTCAGGAATTTAAAAGGATCAGGATCTAATTAGTGGAATCAAAGTGGATTTAAGGCCGATTAAATGTGATTGAACCCAGACCCCTCGTGCATGTTTTGGCTTCATGTTGAGTCTGTTTCTGTTTAATTGGACTTTATCTGCAGCTCTCAGCAGTCTTTTTGTCTCGTCCAACACCTTCAGTTTCCTCTCAGCAGACAGGAGAGCTGCTGTCCTCTAACAGAGCGACTGATCTGGTTTTCTCATTTCTTTCCAGTCCTGACTGCGTCGACTCCCCCCCCTCCTCAAACAGTAGCTCCGTCAGTCTCCAGACTCTGGAAATATCATCTCTCCGTAAATAAAGTCTGAGAAATCTGAGCTGGAAATTAATCAGCGGGGAAGTTTTTCCATCTCTGCGGCCTCAGAGGAAACATCAGGAGGTGTGTGGTTGTGTCCTGGCCGTCAGCTGAGCGCCACACACAGGAAGAGGAGAGTCTCACCTGAGGCGGGTCCATGTATCCGGCGCTCAGCATGCGGAGGCTCTGACTGAGGAGGCGGCAGCGGAGAATTCAAATTAAGCTGGTTCAAACACGAGGAGGGAGGGAGCATGGGGAAGGAGCAGGACCTGTTGCAGGCGGTGAAGAGCGGAGACCTGCTGTCCACTCAGAAGCTGCTGTCCAAACTCAAATCCAACAGGAACAGTAAGTACACCTCATGCAGAGGCTTTTATTTTGAAATATCAGTCTGCTTATGCATCTACTTAAAAACAAAGCAACAAACACGTTCATGCATCAAAAATACAAGTACAAAAACATCAGGAAAAGGTCCTTTTTCTGATTTATTGATCTTGTGATGGCATTGATTTTTTGCCTGGTTACTTGGGTAACCAATCCCACCCCACCTAGTTTATAACTGGTTGGTTGTAGCAGCAACACGAGTGCCTTCTTGAGCCCCCAGGTAAGCAGCCGTAGTAGCTGATGAAACAGGAAAGAAGACCCCCAATAAGCTGGTTCCCTCTGTGTACTCAAGCTGCTCTATTCAAAGCTAAACAGACTATACCAGCGTGCACGGTAGCTTTTTTTACTTGTGATAAACCTCAAAAGTGGTCACCATTCTGTGCCGAGTACCTCTATGAGAAGTTTATGGACTCCTGTACGGCTCTCCTAGCTGACCAGTTGGCTGAAAGTTTCGCCCGATGTGATTGGTTATTGTATCTGACAGCTGTCTGTTGCAGCTTCATTCCCTGAAATCTTTCACCATTTCTCCTTTCCACTCTTCCTTTCCTTCTTCTTACAAAACTTTGTCGTGAAACTCAAAGTTCTTTAAGTATTTTGAAAACTATAGCGTTTCAAAGCTAACTCTGAAAAGTCAGTGTAGAAGCTGTGGGTAGATTCTAGTAATTTTGAATCTGACTTGGTTGCTTTTTCCTGCTGACTGAAGATATAGCAGCTCCTATTTTTTCCCTGATCCTCAGAGACTGTGGTGTGGAGGCGTCAACTTGCTCAAACAAGCTTTTTGCTGAGTTTTGCTGCTGTCACACGACCTACAACTATAAACCATTGTTGATGCTGTGACTCTCTAACAGACAGATCAGACGTGAAGAAGCTGTTTCTCTGTTCAGTGCTTGTGTGAATATTTGAATCCTCCGGTTTGTCATGGAAAAAAAACTTGCGTTAACGCTTGTTTGGACACATGCTGACCCTTTCTTTTCTTGTGTGACCCTCCTCTTTTCACTCTGATGGATGTTGTGGCCTCTTTGCCTGAAAAAGGGGCTCCTCTGAGGCCCCTGGAGGCCAGCAGAAGGTCACTTTGTATCAGGCAGATAACCCTTCACCTGTCACAGGACCGTCCAAACATAACATCCAGTGTGATCAGTGACCTCTGACCAAGTGAAGGAGGGTCAGGAGGTGAGGAGTTGGACTATTTACCAAACATGGACAGGATGTGGAGGCGAAGTAACAGTGAGCAGAAAGACACAGACTCTAACTCTGAGAGGGAAGCTAAAAAAGGAAAATTCTGTATAATTTAGTTATAAGCACCAATACTGAGCAGTTTCTCGCCCTTTAATGCCTGAAACCACAAATTATGGCTAGAAAATTCAATGTTTTTGGAGCTGAAATGTTTATTTCACTTACTGAAAACCCAAAAAATCAAAATGTCCTTAAAATTTAACAAATATGTGTGTATCACGTTTGATACATTAGATGTTTTTGGAAATTGATGAACCACAAGAGGACATTTTTATCATTTAACAGACTGTATTCTGTGTTTTTTTAGTAATTTGTTGATCATATTGATTTGATAAAAGTATCATAAAAGTATGTATCAAATATGATACAAGAGGCATTAAAGGGTTAAGAAGTTCAGCTTCGCTCTTAATGAATGAAGTGATCACACTCAGACTTAAGTGAAAAACACAGTTAACATCTGAAATACTCTAATTAAAGTGTTTGCAGCAGCCTGACTGCAGGCTAAGGAGTGGGTGTGATCATATTTTGAGAGCTTTATGTCCCATGATTCTCATAACCGATTAACTGTTTCAACATCTCAGTGTCAGAGCAGCAACATGTGCTCATGTAGTAAGAGGAGAGCTCGCAAAACTTGTATCCTGTAGCATGTCTTTCCTGAATCCTAAATAACCATAAAGTTGTATTTTTCCCACCACATAAACAGCACTGTTATCTGGGGTAGCTGACAGCTCTGACTGGATCAAATTGTTCGAAAAGCAGGGGCAGTAAGGAGCCATTTGCAAAACATTTTTGCAGAAAACTTTTTGACAATTAAATTTTCACCAGATCTGATAAGTATGCAAAGTTTTTGGTGCATGTTAAAGCGACCAAATTTGCAATTTTTGGTGGTTTAGAAAGAAAAAAAGAAGAAAAGAAAGAGAAAGGTTACTGAGCCCCAAAAATGTGCAAAATTTTTTTTAAAAATTCTGCACAAATCTAGCAAAAGTGTTTCCTTTCTGTAGTTTTTTCCCACGTCTTAATAAAAGACTAAAACTTTATAAATACCTCAGAAAATGAAGGTCTTTACAGAAGGATGGGGTGATTTTGGTCACAGAAGATAATGGAAGCTGTTTTTAATGATAAACATTACATAACCTGAAGGTATCCCAGTGACAGCAGCAGCAGCAGGTGTAGAGGAGGACGTAGATCAGGGTGTAGATGTCTCCACGGCCAGCTGACGGGCCCGTCCCGCTCCCTCAGGGACGTCCTGCAGACTATCACATGACCCCCAGCTATTGTTCTCCATCTCAACACGCCTGATCCATCACCTCAAATGTTACACGAGAGCCTTTTACTATTGTTACAGCCTTCAAACACTTCAAAATGATCAGATCTCTGCTGAGTGTGAAGGAGAAATACTTCTACTTCAAACTTTTTTCCCCTCACTTATGGAAGCAGATGAGTTTCAGCAGCCTCTTTTTTTTAACATGTAGGACATTTCATTAGATTTTTAGAGGACGTGTTCGACCCGTACCATCCTCCTGACATCTGGTGTTTTAGTGTCTCCCCCAACTGCTATCATCCAAATCACAAGGAGCTCCCAGATGGTGCCCAGCCAGGATTAAAAGGAATTATAGCATTTGGGAGAGGAGGGGAGCGAGGAGGGGTGGTGGTGGTGGTGGTGATCCAGGTCTGTGTGTCAGGAGCTGTGGTATCTTGTTCTCATAGCTCTGCTGTTTACAGTCAGTACACTGTGACTGCTCTGCTCTGTTAGGACCTAATGGACTAATCTCATCACATCAGTTTAGCTCTGAGGCGTTCTTTGAGGAGTGAGGTGGATGGTGTGTGAGCCATTTTTGAGGCTGTGGACAGTTAAAAAAGACAAATTAGTTTTCAGAAAGTTGGAAAGTTCAGAAAGCAGCAATGAAGACGCAACATTTCAGCCACTTTAAAAAGCATCTATGATACAATAGAGATGGTATAACAAAGGATAAAAAATTCTCTACTCTTCCGTGTTACCAAAGTATGTTGTTCTTAGGTTGCTCCATATAGAAGGTTGTGTCTTAAGCGGCTGCCCAGGTTCAACTCGTCCCTCCTTCTTTACTCCTCGTTTTCTCAAACAGGAGCGCAAAAGCCCAGAAATAGTTTTAAAAAGTATGCTGAGAAAGTAAAAGGACTTCAAAAGGAGGTTATTAATGAACGGCACAGATTTTCCTCTCTATATTAAACTCCAAAATATATAAACAACCAGCCGAGATGTGTAATTTTCCTCCTGGTTATGCATTATAAGGTTTTTCTTCACACATTTAATGTGACAGATTTTCCCTAAATTTGGAGTCCCTCCCTTAAGAGATTGTGTTTTCAAATTAGCATCGGCCTCATTTGAATCTGTGCAGAAAAACACTTAACTTGATGAAAGTTGTGTTGCAGACAGCTGCTTTAAGATAAGATAAACCTCTGTATCCCAAGGTGGGGAAATTTGCAAGACACACCTTTTTTCCGCCTAGTGATTGTAGACTCTTTGTAGAAAAAGAAAAAGGATAGTTAACTGTGAGGTAAACTGAGACTGACCTACTGTACTGACCTACTGTACTGCGTAATAGAAAAAGAGAGGGAGTGACATGCCAAGGGGCAATAAGCTGGAAGCAAACTCAGGCCCACCGCTTTAGGCATAATCTCTGTACACGTAGACTAGTCTTAGGCCACAGATGCCCCAAACTAGACTGAAGTTTTTCTTAAATTTAGACTAGTCAGCTAGACTGAATTTAACATTTTCATGTTAACAATCAAGAAATTGGTACATGTAGGACATGAGTTACAAAATTAATAACATTAAAATGCTTTAAACTAGAAATTTTCAAGAATTTTTAAAGCTCCTGTGATGAACTTTCTGTCCCCGTGAACAAAGTGAAAATTTTTGTCTTTTTGCTGATTATGTCAAAATATAGACAGAGAAATTTTCTCCTGCTGTGTTGGAAGAGTCAAACTCACTGCAAACTAAAGATTAATCTAGGTCTGACTCTTAGCCTTTTCGACTGTTTCATAACCAGCTGAAAGCTTTAATTTGATGTCTTTTTAAGAGGATTGAGATTGGATTTTTAGACATTTAGACCTCAAACAAAAGCAAACACAAGCCTTTTTGGCCTTTAACATCTCCATCTGTCTTCTCTAACAAAGTCTTCAGCAGGAGGTGTTATTATTGACCCAGAGGAGTGATGTTTGCTGCTGAAGCTCATCAGTGTCCCATTATTGGAGCCTCGTAAACCTGTCGTCTCTCTATGAAAAGCCGGCCGTTGAGAACGAAACAAAACGGGGAGCAGCGTGTCGGAGGAGGGTGGGGGAGAGAGGGAGAGAAGGGGAGACTGACGCCCACTTTGGATGTCTGCCGTCTCTGCTCTCAGACCGAATCTCTGCCATGTTTAATTCATGAGTTTGGGTTCAAACTCGACTCAGCCAATCATGTCCCACAAAATCCTCTCTTTTCTGAGCGTTTTTGGCAGAGCTGCTGTCGTATTCTGGACCGTATCACTCCACAGATCCTCACAGTTTGGTCTTTGAAGTCCCGTTCACCTCAGAAAAACTTCCAGCTTCACTGGATTGTCGGTTTTGATCTCAGGGACTTTAAAGCCAGAATAAAACCCGTCATCCTCCTGGTGAATTTCAAAATGCAGAAAGTAGCTTCTCTGTCGTACGTGCAAGTTTCACAAGTAAATACCACTGGTGACTCGCCAAGGTTAAACAAGATTTGATGCAAAAATAACAAAGAAGCATCAGATTATGAGACTACAAGTTTAAGCAGTTCATATAGAAGTCGTCCTAAAAAGCCTTACCTACTTTGGTACTTTATAGTTAGAGGTCATATCTTGAATAAAAAACTCTCAGTGGGATTTATTTCCCAACAGAGAACTTCTTCTGTCCAAACTCTTTGTTAACCACATTGTCAGTCCTACAGTAAGCAAATGTTATACTTATGCCACTATTCAAACAATACTCTGTTATTTCTGTTTTCATTTCTGGGGTTGCAAATAAGTCATGGCTAGAAGCCTGTATGCATGTCATCTACCTCGTAAACACTTCAAGTAATGCCTCATGTACATGTCCCGTCAAATGCACGATTAGATAAAAAATGAAATGAAGATTAATCCGTTGGCGAAGTGTTTGTTGTTCCAGACCCTAACTGGAGGAGGTAATGCTACACTTTAACATGAGTATTTGGGATATCCCAGAGTAATTTATGTCTAATTGGTTTGAGTGGAAATTCCAATTCCAACTACTGCTGTGTTCAAGTTCCCTCAAAAGTCAGAAGTCCGAGTTAAAAATGATGTCACGCCTGAGTTACCAGCGTTTCAATTACCAAGTTGGAAAAAAGCAAAATCGGATGTGGAAACAAGATGGCTACATCTACGAAAGTTATTTTAGTGCTTGCCTTGTCTGAATATAAGACAAGTGCTAAAATAACTTTCGTAGATGTAGCCATCTTGTTTCAGGCCTCCGATTTTGCTTTTTTCTGACTTGGTAACTAAAACGCTGGTAACTCGGGTATGACGTCATTTTCAGCTCCGACATCTGACTTCCCAGGTAAATCGAATGCAACATAATTGCCTCGACTATAAACCAGATCTATTTGCTGTTGTCTAGTGTTCCAGACCTGAGTGTGAAGTAGGCTTGTATTAGAGGCAGGCCTTTATATCATATTACCTATCAAATTTTGAGTCTTCTGTGCCTGTTGAACTTACACACATAAGGCAAAAAGACAGATGAATTCACAAATAATGTGTAAAGGGTTAAATGCACCACAAGCTAAGCTGCAGAGCATATAGCACCACTAGCTACCAGTGTTGTTTGCATCCATGCAAATGAGCCACTCTGCATATATTTGAAGCCGAATACACCCCTTTGTATGCAAATAAGTCTCATAGAAAAAAGCACTGACATTAACAGCCATGCACAGTTATAATGAAATGTTACTGTCAGCTGAGAGTTGGTGGAAATCATGTTTGGGTTCTCACAAACTCCTCAGTCGAGACAGACTGATAAATCAGGCTAATGAATGGCATTTTGACATGATGGGTAGCACATCGAGCCAGACAGAAATCCTGCTTTTCTGTAACAGCAATATTTTTCCGAGCTGAATATTCTTTAGCAGACATTAAATTATTAAAACATTTTTTCAAACTCAGCAATATGATTTTCATTTGTTCACAAAAATCCTGTATCTGCTCTGGCTTTACTTATTTAAGGTAATTACAGAGGGTTACATCAGTCTGCAGCTCAACTCCTGTACATGCAGACTCTGCCATTATGCACAGTGTGTTTTTTGTTTTTATCTGAATAGGCAGCTTTTTGCTAACTCACTCCAGGAAGTAAACTGGATATAAACTCCAGAATAATCAGAGGACTTCTCCTTTTCCCTCATCATTAATGTGGTGAATCAATAAGAATTCGTGCTGTCAGGTTGAGAGTCCACAGCCAATTACTGGACGTAGGTCTTTATTCACTCGTAAAGGATGTGATCTCAGCTGTAAGAGGGGGTCTGGCAGCAAATTGGGTAATCTTTGAGGATTTATGGCAAACCTTTGTGGTTGGTTAACAAGACTCAGAGATGTCAAATTTGGAAAATTTTACTGTGCATTTTGAGTAATTTTCTAACCTTTAATCAACAAAGACGTTCATTCAGAGACAGAACTACAACGATTTCTTTGTTTTGAAAGGCGCATCAGTCCTCAAATGTAAATTTGCATCATAAAATAGTCTTTAGCTGCTGTTTTCCACTGCTGCGACCTCATGCTGCTGCAGCTTCTAACAGCTGAGGAGTCTTCTGAAGCTTTGCTGAATGTTAACTAAATTCCCTGTTAAGGAAAAAGTGCGACACCGACTTTATTCCTGTCCTTATTGGAGGACAAAAAATGCATATCCATGAGGTTTTTTTGTCCGGTTAGATGTTCTTCTCTACCTTGAGATGCTTAATGAATACCGACCCAGATTTACAAACCTGTCTAACTCCAAAAAGTCATTTACAGCCTTTCTTCTGCAAATCGCACATTGCTGTCACACTCAGGTTTTCCTGCTGACAAAAGGGGAAAATGAGAGTCACTTGATATGCCTGGATGTAATTGGAACACATTAAGACTTTCACACCCTCTCTGTTCTAGTCAAACTTTGTAGAAAACTCAGTAACAGGTCTTTGCTTTTACATAACTCTCTCTCCTTTTTGAAAAAAAAAAAAAAGGTTAAATTCAGGAGACTGCGAGCTCAGCCAATCAGGTGCTTTTTGCTGCGAGTGTTGGAGGAGTTCAGTGGGACTCTGCTTGCTCCACTTTCACCTCTCATCTCCAAACATAAAACTATAAACCGACGGGGTAATGAGGAGGGAAGTTTCCACTCCCCCTTGCGAACGGCCCAGATTTGAGGGAACGTGTTAAAACCTCTCAGACGGTCCGTGAAATTCTGCCTCTGCATTTGAGCTGATAGTGTTTGCCTGTCAACTATGCTGTTGGTGTGTTAAATGTTTAATTGGTCCACTAAACACACAGGATTCCTATAGGCTTTAAAGCAGGCCGGGCATACCTCTGAGCAGGGAAACAAAGCTCCTGTGTGTTGTTGCTGAGGGGTCCCTCTGGACCTCCAAATGTCTGCAGACCAGTCGACTCGGAGGCGTCAGGAAGGAGGTGAAGACCAACAAGAACTTCCAACCCTGACCCTAAAAAGGTTTTGACGATGTGTTGAATTTAAAAACAGAATTTTGAGTTGCTTGGATTAGAAGGGGAGTGATGTGTTGCCCTGAAGCCTGTATATATTGCCCAGCATTAAAGGAGCCTTCACAGACGAGCAAGCTTCCTACGCCATGGACACTTAAGATCCGAAGACCATCAGAGATTCTGGTTTATGAGACATCAGCTAATAAAAAAAACAGGTGGTCCCTCTCCTCTGTAGAGAGAAGGAGGTCTCTGATTTACAAACAGAATATCCAGTTTTGATCGGCTAGACCACTGGACAGCTCTCTACTTTGCCTCAGTCCATCTTTATTGGGCTCTGGTCCAGGAAAGTCCCTGGTGTTTTTAAATCAAGTTTGCATGCGGTCTCCTCTTTGTCTCTTTGGGACAGTTTTAACTTACACATCCTTATACCACTACGGGTGCTGGCCTGGTGGTCCGTCTCTTCTCATAAGCAGCCCTTGAATTCCAAAAGAACATCAGACTCTGATTTGTCTGACCATCAGGCAGTTTCCTACTTGTGTTTCTGGTTGTGTTTTTGCTGATTCAGCTCACAGGTAATGGTTTTGGAGGAAATTTGGAGCCCAGGCAGTGACTTCCACTACAGAGTCATACTTGTTTTCATTGCAGAGCTGCCAAAGGGTCCAAAGATCATGACCTTTCAATGGCAGTTTTTAGTCCTGTCCCTTTTGTACAGGTTTCTTTTTATCCTTTAATGATATAATTGACATCAGATGATTAAATCCCCACTTTTTTTTTTGAGAAGTAGGGCTGTATTTTATTTCAAAGAAACATAGACACTATGGTTAAAACTCAGACCTAACTAGACAGACCTAAAGTAAGATGCAGGGCTTGACAGTGCGATCGTTTCACTCCCATTTGCGACTAAAAATAGATGTGTGCGAATTGTAAAATGTATTTAGGGGCACTTGTGCGCATAAAAAAATCAACCGAGGCAACAAATGTGTTTCCATATAAATACCGCAGTGAAGTTTGTTTTAGGTTGGATATCCGACGGACGTCCACGGCGGATCTACCGGTGTCTTCTCACTCTCCATAACCGGGAACAGCAACAGCAGCACGGTTAAATCTACTCAGGACCCTCACTGTCAACGTCAGGTGTTGAATAAGGGACCATTGATAAATTACCAGTTGATTTTCTCAAAAAGGCTGTTTTCCTTCAATGGCTTCCATGTCATGTGTCCAATTGACCTAAAATTGATTTTATATAATAGTACTAAGGTCAGACAATAAGACACACCTCTGTATTTCCCTAATTTGTCCTCTAAAAAATTGTGTGTTAAATTTAAAGGCAAATTTTGAACCTTTCCTTCAATAGCTTCCATGTCATGTGACCAAAAGACCTAAAATTGATTTCAAATAATAGTACTTATGTCAACCAATAAGACACACATTATTTGATCAATTTTCATTTTCAGTTTTGTTCTTTGTGTGCTCCTTACTTTTTTAACTTAGGAGCTCGTCATGTGCTCTTTTAGTCTGGATGCACCACCTCCAGAAACAGGTCTACCTGCATTGGGTTTAAACACTCTGAGACAGATTATCACATTAGGGAGGTTTAAGGCCCGCCTTAGTTCTACCTCTTTGTGGTTAGATGGATCAAAAGATAGATTCAGTCCAGTAAGGCACCTGCTGTTTGGCTTCATGAAGCAGCTTCAGAAACCAGTTGCAGACATCACTATATGTAGGACTGGAAATGTTGCTTCCCTTTGAGAGTTTTGCACCAGTTGATTCTGAAAGTTTAAGAAGTCCTGGTCCTGGTTTGGGGGCCTAACTAGTTAACCCACAATTGTTCTCAGAAATGTGCCTCCTGGTCCAACCGGCCTGTGGGATGTCTGCTGAACTGCGGTTGAACTGCTGCTCTGGTGTTGAGCGTTGTTGCAGTCTCCTTATGTTTCTCCTTATAAACACACATTCTCTGTTATAATTAGATTAGCCCCTCTCAGTATAACCTGCCTCAGAGCTCGCTCACAGCAGCCTCTCTTCACTTTTTATAGTTGCTTTGAAATGAAAACAAGAAGATAATGAATCTAGTTCGAGGCTATATCCTGTGTGTATTGTGTGTGTGTTGTGTAGTGGGAAACAGTCGGTGCTCAGCGGAGTAATGGCTGCTGGTGTTTTTCTTTATTCGGTGAGTTATGTAACAGAGGTTCTGCACTCAGCTCTCATGTTGGGAGGTTTTCTCAAGGCTTTTCTTTGTAAGTGTGCGGCTCAAAGGTCACATGACTGAACATGTGACTATTGTACGAAATGACAAAGAGTGCATCCTGTCAGGTTAGAGACCATAAACACTTGATGACGCCTCTTTGTGGTCGCTGCAAACCACAACAGAGTTACTCTGCTGGGATGGGTGCTGGTTTGGGTTTATTGACAACATTCAAAGACACACACACACACACACACACACACACATACACACACCTAAAACTCTGTCAGGGAGACAAAAACAAACTCCTGATCTTTATTCTGGGACGTGTCACTCCATGGAGGCGCCTGTTTTTGTCAAATCCAATAAATGCAAAGAGATGCACTTCATGACCTTGACTTTTAAGTTTATTATTGATGTAGTTGTGCGCCAGTGTGGTCTGAAACCACAATGTGAAGTTAGGGGGCAACTTCAAGGTGCTTTGCAGTGATGGGTTCATTTTTACTGCTCAAAATATTTGCAGAGGTGCGTGTACTGAATGTCTAGTTTTTGTCAATATGATGTGCAGTTATTTCAATATCATTTCATTCCTCAAAATGGCATCCAGTGATTCCTTGTTCATGCAAAAGCATTTGCACTTTTCTGGTGTTTCAATTTGGTGGCCCTTTCAGCTTCTTCCATAAAAGTGTCTTCCATAAGTTACACACTCCAAAGTTGTGCTCTGCTGTATTTTGTGATGCAGTTGTATACTGACAGTCTGATTAGCTGAACCTGTATGTTTAGCTCGTAGATGGAAGTTCACACTTGAAGCTCAAACGCAAACCCGATGATATTTTGTGTGTCGAAAAGCGAAGATGACTTTTGACTTTTCATTTGAGCTATTTGGTAGTTTCAAAAGTGAAATGTTCAAAAGCCAATTACAAAATTTGACTACTTCGTGACGGGTTGAGTCGCCCCCTGCTGAACATTAGAAAGAATGCAAGCTTAAAAGTCCCACAGGATAAATACACTTCTCACTTTTTTACAGTCAAGGGTTAAGGACCCGAAACTACTTGGTTAAGTTTTTGAAAAGATCATAGCTTGGGTAAAATAATAATAATAATAATAATACATCATGTTGTGTCTTTGATGGAGGCTAAGTTTGTTTTGTAATCGTACCTTTGGGCTTGTGAGCTCTAAAAAAATATTAAAGAATGCATATTACCAAAATTAGCTGTCTGTTTTTATTCACCCATTTGGCATATTTTGCACAATACCTACTCTTTAATATGAAAAAAGCCACAATTTTTTTAGTACTTTTCACCACTAAATAAACATCATTTCATTTTAGAGTGGCTTTTGGTCAGCTGTAGATTCTCCAGCTTGAAAAAATGCTGTAAAAACACACTCATAACAGGGTGTTATTCCTTATATTTATTGTGATAAAGATAAATAAGCTTTAGCGGTGTGTTCCTCAGCGCTGCTTGCAATATTGAAATGGGAATGTATTCTGCAGCCTTACTTCTCATATTACAAATAATTTGGTTATGATCCATGTGGACTGTCTTGTGTTTGTTGGCCCTTAAAGTCCCTCTCAGGATGAAGGAGTCGGTATATTTCTGGACATATTTCTCATTTCTTCGTGTTAAACAGCCTGTCTGTAATCTGACTTATAAGTTCTGATTTGTGTCTGACTGAGTACGGGGAACATTCCCACCACTGAGCATGAGAGGAATTCAGAGAGCCCTAATTTAGGTCAGAATTGTGGTAGGCTGCTAAAGATGGAGTTATTTTCTCTCTGAAATCTTGGCTGGTGCATATAGAAGTACGTTACAGTCCAGGTCTGCTTCTCTCAGGACTTCAAACCTCGCTGAAAGCTTTAGGACGGCTGCAGCTTGAGCTCAGCGTGACGTGCAACTCACAGCTGTGGACTCCAAGTTTCTCTTATTTTCTTCCCTTAAAATCCCCCCGAGCTGTCCCTGTGCCAGCTATTGTCCGAGCTGCAGCGTGAATGCAGAGCGAAGAATGGAGGCGGTGATGTCATGGTGCTGGTATGTGGACCCCGTTGCTGCACCTTCGAGCCCCTTTTTCTGAGGCTGGAATTTGACTCTGCTGAAATCCAGCGTACAGAGAGTTTCCTGAAGTTTGCAGCTGATGACAAAGAGAAAAAAAAAAGGAGAGAGTGGTGTGGTGGGTGTTGAAGCGCTGCCAGCACACTCACTGCTCTTTTCCCAGCGAAGAAAACTTCAAACAGACTCACTCAGAGAAGAAGAAGGAGAGCTTCTGACGTACCAGGCTTAAATATATATTAGCTTTTGTCATATTCAAGTTATTTGATCACTGAGAGTGAAAGCCCATTTGTGCCATGCATTTCTTTCAAGTGTTTACTGATGCTTCATTTTTCGTTGAATCTTTATTTAATCAGTCAATGTCCTTAGATTAAAAACATTTACAAGAACATTTAAATTATCAAGGAATCGATCAAGACAGTTGCAAGAGCTGTGTAGAATTAAACAGAGGGGCAAAATACATGAGCCCAGCTCTGCAACATAAATGCATCATCCTTCACAAGCAGACTTTGACAAATTAAAATACTCTAGTCTTTGGAGTGATGATTTTTTTTTTACATTTTTGGAACTTTTCAACATTAAATCTCAAAGCAACTCAATAATTCATCCAATTTTTGGGGCGTCTGGTAAAATCGGTGGTTCCGACGACTAGCCAAGACTTCTGTTTTCGAGCATCTGAGCCACACTGAGGAGTTTTCAGCCGGATACCAAACAGACTCACATTAATATTGATGCCTCCTTATGACCTACAAAAGCAAGCTAGAACGACAGAAACCTTGTTGGTTATAGACTCAAAAGTCTTGGTCTGTTTTTGTGCAGTTTCCAGATGTAAAAGGTTCACACTGTGTTGAACGCAGATGACTATCAAGAAAAATATACTGATTGTTGTTAAATTACTGCTGATATGAGATGGGATGTCATAACTGCAGACTGTGTTGCGCTTGCTTTTGCTCTCCATACCAAACAGGATTAGACCACAAATGTATTACAAACAGAAATCAGTATAGTTTACATTTAACAAATCCTCTGAAAGAGCATGGACTCTGTTTTTGTCAACTCTGTGAATAGACATTAGAGACCTGTTATATTCATTTTCACCTCACATTATTCTTAAAAACATCGATCATCTACTTCATAACACCGTGACAGACCACTGGGCCAATGGTGGTGGACGGCTTCACTTCTTCTTTTTTTTCTTCCCAGCATAAAAAAATGTAATTTATATTATACGTCAGTGAAAACCTTCGTTTCAGCTCTGTCTGATTTATTTTGGCTGCTTTTCCACTGATAAAATGTTGAGACACAGCTTGGGTTGTTGCTTTTTACACAGCTTCGCAGCCACAAAATTACTCAAAGTTATGAGTTGTGCCCATTTAGCTCTCGTTTGGCCACATTAGCATGTTAACTATGGTTAATTTAGTGCTGTTAAAATGTGACTTACAGCCTGTTATTTCGAGCCTTCGTGGAGGTCTTTATAGGTGGACAGTCTCCAGGTTTCAGCTCATACTGGCCTTTGTTTACAAGTCATCAGTTGAGTTGGACATTACACATCTTTGTTGTTGTTGTCTCAAAAACTTAAAAAGCTTCCACTGAATTTTGGTGCCTTTGTCTTTGGGAAAGAGGAAATAGGTGTGACTTTCCTTCACAGTCAGAGAAACCCTTGGGAGAAACTTTCTAAGACAAACTGAATCTATTAACTGAAGAATGGAGGAAAAACACCATCAGTGAAACAGATTTTCCAGCTTTGAGGTGGGCGTGTCTTTGTCAGATTTGCCAGGTGGGAGACATAATAATAATGTATATGTATCTGTTACAAAAGGCAGTGTGCAGACGCCATTCAAGTACTACACAACTTATGGACAGAGAACTCAATTTTCTAGATATGACATTATGTTTCATGCTTTATGCAGTCTGTTGTTTGAACTGTTGACGATCTTTGTCAGAACTGCAACAGAGGATTACAGAGGATGTGCAGAAAACTGATGAGCTGAACACAGAGTGCATCCATCTCAGTTTCAAATTGACCTTCAAACAGCAAAGCCTGACCTGAGGTTAGTTAACCCAAGTTGCTGCCATTTGAGTATTTAATGTTATGAAACTCTACCAACATCCATTTTAGCCTAGTTTGTGGTGGTTAATGATAGTTTTAACCCATGCGAGGAAGGTTTTGTCTTCATGTTCGGTGTTATTACTCTGTTTTGTTAATTGGGTGAACTCAAAGTATGTGAAATGAAAGTTGTGTGTGATCTCTGCTTCTGTGTGTTTGTCGTCTTATCTCAGTTACTGTAAGTGGAGGCTGGGTCTGACACACCCAGGCTGACCGCCAAACAGGCATGCCCGGTCACATGCTGCAGGGCCGGGGGGAGGTTGGGTGCAGGAGGGTAGGTGGTGCTTTGATAGTCCAGAAGGATGAGGTTTGTCCGTGAGGAAAACGTCCATTATGAGCAGCAGAGGAACAGGCGTGGAGCTGATCTCACATCCCTCCTGAACAATATGTGCAGAGCGCTGAGCCGGTTCCTCGTTTTAGGTTCTGATTATAACAGGAACAACACACACTCCTCACACTCCATCCAGATTCACTTCACAGCAAACAAGACTTAAAAGGATTCTCAGAGCACGCGGCCTGATGTTATGATCTTGAACTTTAGTTGAGTTTGAAAAATGGAAGTTTCTTCTGCAGCTCCAAAGTAGACTACATGTTTAAGGTAAAAAACAATATAGAATAAGATAAAAAAAAATCCATGAACAGAGTTAGGCACATAAGGTAAGACTCAGTGAAAAGCCAGACTAAAAATGTGGGTCTCAGTTTTAAAAATACTGATACTCTGTGCCACCTTCAGATAAAGCCTTTTCTTCAGTCATGAGGCTGTATCAGAAACTGTTGAACCCAACTCTAAAAAAACAAAAAGCATTTTAAAAAGTGGTGACAGAGCGCGCTTTCTTACTTTTGTGTCTACATTGTACTGTTAATGATTCGGCATGCAACAGAACTATTTTCCGCAATAAAATCAAAGCAAAATATGTTCAGTTCAGTTTTTGCGCTGCTCTGTTGGAGCCACATTTCTGTGGATGTAACTTACTGGACACAGTAAAACTGCCACTCACAAACTCAACACTGGAGATAAATGTTTGAGTCGTATCTATAAACACAGATGTCCTTACAGTTTGAGCAAAATACAAGGAAAGTTGAACTTGTGTCTGAGCAATGAGCCTATAATAAAACAAGCTTGTTGGTGACAAGAGTCATGGATCTGGACCGACACAAAATCCACCTAAAAGTGCACAAAAAGCAGCACTCCGATGAAACCGAAAAGCACGTTTGAATCATTTCTTTAATCGAAAAGTGAAAGTCTAAAAGTGATGCAATCTTAAAATGATTTACACTGGATTGTAAGTCTAAAAATTCTTAGTTTATGTTTGAAACCTGCTGGATTGAGCTGAAATGACTCCAGCTTGTCCGGTCCATTCTCCCACCAGGATCTGTCAGACCAGATTTCCTTGAGAATACCTCAGAGGTTTGTCGTATTTTCCACCCAGAGTCTAAACATGTCCTCCTCTGGGACACTAAGTGTCTCATTAACAAGCCGCTGTCACATTCAGATTATTTACTGTCCAGACAGGTCCAGGACCGGGACTCAGTCTGCTGCCACCCCACTGTCAACTGTCCATTAGCTTTCATTACGTCCTGCCCTGCAGTCAGACTCAGTCATGGGGACGTCTGTCTCCTGAAGGGTCTCGATCAGCATCTTACAGGAGAGTGTAAATGAAGCTGTGATAGCTAGATAAACAAACAGAGGGAGGGAAACTATCTCTGCTTCCTCATTGTTGACTCTGGACGGTTGGCAAACAGCAGCATGAACACACTCCTAACCACCAAGTGTGTCATTCTATCGTGAGATCAAGTGAAAAATTAACCCGGAGAAAACCGCATCATAACCAACAAGGCGTCGATTATCAGGAATAGAGTCCGTCTGTGTGCTGCGTGTTTGGAGCTGTAACCTGGCCGTGACTCTCTGTCAGAGGAAGACGACCAGGGGGAGGGTTTGTGTGGTGTTGTGTGGACAGAGGCTCTCGAGGCATGGAGCAGCTCTCAGGAACAAAGCCAGGACTCGGAGCAGATCGGGGGCCCCTCACACACTTCCTTTCCAACACTATTGTTTCACAGAGGAGAGGCGCAGAGCATTGTGTCGGCTAAGAGCCCCCCCACCCACCCTGAGGAAAACTACGAACTCACTGAGTGACAGACTGAGAGCGCAGACAATGACATAGGTGGTCTGACTCACATTTGAGCCTTGCATTCATGGTCCTTGAAGATAAAAACCCTTTTCATTGATACTTGTGTCCTGAAATTTCCCCTACAATGAGATTCTCATTTATACAGCTTGTCTTGAAATTTGCTTCAGACATTCATGGTCCCCAGAGGCTCATTAACTTAAGTAGTATCTTGACTTTTTTACAGGGACCAGCAGGGTAAAGTTTTCATATAGACCCATAAATCTCAACATCTGTTCGATTAATCCATATAAACTTTTGTGCAGATAGTCGTCGTCCTTGGAGAATGAATCCCACCAATGTTTGTGATCCTCTGACTGGGAATAATGTTTGCATAGACTCTTCCATTGACAAAACTAGAAGTTAATCACCCGTAGGTTCAGATACAAAAGCATGACTGGAATTCTTTGCTATTGACTTTGTCTGATATCTCACCTTTAGAGAGTGTGTTTTTGCTTTCAGTCTAAATGCAAAAACACACTCGTCATGTTTACTCTTTTTTTGTAGTACGGGTCATAGAGAGGAGATAATGAAAACATGCCAAATATTTTCAATTTACACCGCACAACTGTCAGGATTTTGATGCATTTTCCTGTCTGGAAAAGCAGATTATTCATGTACATCTTTGTGTTTTTAAAATTAAGCAGTGGATTAGTCACTTTTTATTTTTTATTTTATTTTATTTTAAATTTTCCAATACTATTCTTCTCTTACATGGTGTCTGAGCCAGGCGCCTCCCTGCTGCTTTGTTTCTGCCACTTTTATCAGCAGACAGGATTAAACTGATAATACAGATGTCACGCCAGCACAACAGAGCCGATAAGGGCTGCCTCATTCCTCCGTCACCATCCTGACTGAGTCTACACCTCCAGACGTCTCTGAGCTACATGACCCAGCACTTTAGAGCCTTTAGAGGAATGTAAACAACAAACTCTACAGCAAATCTTACAGCAGCCATTAAATGCTGTGTAGTTAGAATCAAGAGGACAAAGTTGTATAAAAATTAAGGCCTTGTTTTATGAAGAGTCAAATTGCAACCTGGAAATACAGAGTACATGTGGTCTGTTATAGGGCTGGGCGATAAACCGAAAATTTATGACAATAACCGTCATTTTGCCCATATCGGTATACTTGGTGTCAAAGAAATAAATAAATAAAAGTTGGTTTGGATGTGTGTAGGTAGGCTATGGTCTCATGTCCCTTTAAGACGTTGTCCTACTTCATAGACGTGACTCCACCCCATCCAGTCCATAATAAACAGGGAAAGACAGGTGAGGAGATGGAGGACGGTTCAAAAGACAAAGTTAATGTGGGAGGGGGTGAGCAGCTCGTGGAGTAGTTATCGTCCGTTTATCGTTATCGAGGTGAACTGCTCATTGTACTGTGATCTTGATTTGAGGCCATATCGCCCAGCCCTGGTCTGTTATTGAGGTCTTGTTTTAGCAGATGCTTGAGATATACAATTTTTTTTCTGCTTTATTTGAAGAGAAACAAAAAATTAAATTCATAAAGTGGGAAGGAAGAAACTTTTGATGAAAAGGAAGTAACTTACAGTAAAGTTTGTAACAAATCAATGATTATCTGCTGAATATTTGGTCGATACACTGATATAGTTGCAAATCGTGCCTCTCAATTCAACTACAAGGTGCTCTGTCTTTCTCTATTTGTTCAGACAAACTAACCAAAAACAAAAGCATAAATACACTCCCACTTTTCTAAAGCCAAATCTTGGTGTATTGGTACTTCATAAAAGCTTCCTAATCATTTTGTGTTGCAATACATTTCTGCAAGACACCCAGTTCTTGCTGTAAAATGTGTAAAAAGTTATGTACTTGACTGTCATGGAGGGCAATCTTACAACATGAGTTTTAGCTGTTGCAACACAGTGTAAATGCAGATCTCTGGTGGTTTAAGATTCGAGCTGCTGCAATCTCTTTTAAGTGAGGAGGAAAGCTCCTGTTTGCAGCTTTAACCAAACAGCGAGGAGCAGCAGCAGCAGGACACTAAAGAGTTTATGGTCTGTGTAATAGTGTTCATTGAGCAGAGGGAGTCCAAAGCAAACACATTCTCCAGGTCTGACTTTTACAGCTGTGGTGTTTCTCTGCAGACAGGCTCACAGCAGGAATCCTGCTCGGGGGATTATTAATCTGTGAGAATTACAGCTCAAAGTGTCAGACCGCAGCCAGGTAATCTGTCACATCTGACTGCTTTGAAATTTCAAGACAAAACATGACAAGCTTCCAGAAAGTCTGGTGAGGGTTTCAATGTATAATGGTCTGCAAACAAACCCGAGTAAATGTAGCGTATTTCCATCGGGGGAAAACAGTCTGTGGATTCAGTCGTAGAGCACAGAGCATCAACAGAAACATGCTGTACATAAATAAAGATCCCAAAGTAGCTGCTGTTAAATACTGATCTCTGTAAGAAGTGAAACTTGTGGCATTATTCGTTTAATATGAAACTTCTTTTCACATAGACTGGGAGGGATTTGCTCCACCTCTGCACACACAGACCTCCTTTTTTATAAACTTCACTTTCTGTTGGAACAGTTTGAATACTATGTTATTTTTTTAACCCAGAAAATCTTACTTTTATTATTTAACTGTCATCCTTACTATGTGTTTGAAGATACTGAAAAATGTTCAGATGTATATAGCCTAACACCTACATGAGGATAATCAAGTTTCAAAAGTCTATCCTCAGTATTTTTCTTTTAGTAGTTTTTCCTGTGTTAGTTTTGTGTATGTTACTGTACATAAATCCTTTTCCTGGTTTAATTCTGTAATGGTAACCTTTAATACATCCCTGAACTTAAAGGGATATTCCGGCATAAAATTAATTTAGTGTCAAACACACCGTAACACCTAGTTAGACCCCCCGCTGAGAGACGAATGTTGCCGACCGCTTGCTTCTCTAGTTAGATCATGTTATATCAAATACAATCCAGCCACAAAACAAATGGAACTATTAGTCTGATATCAAACATCCATCTCCGGTGTTTGTTTGAAAAACTTTCCCTGTATTTCCTTTTTTTTATTGAGTTCCTGTTGAGATCTTACTCTAGACTTTGGGGGAGGGAAGGGGTTTGGACATCACTTATCTCCCCAACAGTAACGTGACTCTCAGCTCGAGGACAGACCGAGATGACAAACCAACTCCTCTGTAAATCCTAAAACGAGCTCATCTTTATCTCCCACCGCTGGGCCGAGGTCGGTCGTCCTCATTCAGTCAGCAGATAACAGGCAGACGTTACCCACTCCGGCTGTGGACAAACACCTCCACTGCTTCCTGTGTTCCTGTGCCAGGCTCTCAGAAGGCTGAGGGAGTAGGAGGAGGGAGCTGCTGATTGTTGACCACTTTTCCCTCTGAGACCTGCTGCATCAAACAAACTGTCTATCTCTACGTGACTCTGCACTACAACATTTATCAAAAACCAAAGAGGGGGTGGATCAAAATCTGAGACTACAAGGCTGAAGCTTTAACAAAGAGAGCAGCAAATAAATCAAAGCAGCTAACATGAATAAGCTAATATGCCAGTTAAAATATTAAAATGGTAACACCAGAACTGCTCTCACTGAAAACACTTGAGCACAGACTTCTTGTATGGCAATAAAATTCACAGAAAAACATATTTTTTTAAATTATTTTGGATGAAAAATCAAAAAGGCAGCAACAACACTAGTGCAGCAGATATTCAGCAGGATCCACCTGTTGCTCAGAGAAACCATTCCCTTTATACTACATATGACTTTTTATTGAAAGAAATGTACAGCCTAAATGCCAAGTTATTGTTTTTTTTTTTCAATTTAAATAAGTCACAAAAAGCACAAATGTAACACTGAAAGACTCAACAAACCTGACAAAAAACAATGTGCTATATTGAATCTAGAACTTTTTCTGCCTCATCAATAAGAGCCTGTAGTCGTATGTGAGGGTTAAAGTTACACTTCCCTGCTTCAACATTGAGAAAATGTGCAGCATAGGATGTGTTTTCATGAGGTCCAAAACCAAACAAGATGTCCTTATTCAAAAATGTAGATGACAGGGTAAGTAAAGACTGCTATTTCCACAGGGGGCGCCAAAGCTGAGACAAACTGAAAGTTCCTCACAGGAGCTTTAAATGATCTCCACCTAAAGCTGTTGTGATTTGTGCTCAAGCCCAAACGTTGATGTAATATCTGGCTGAGGACCACAAGATCATCTCTGACTTTTTTGGTAATATTTAAATATGGGGATGATGTCTTTGTGTCCACATGTGATCTGGCGGTGTTTAAGAGTCCGATCTGGTTTCAGTCTTTCTTTAATAACCAGATGAAGGCGTGTGTTAGTGTTTTTATGACTGCTGTAAAAGGAGCAGCTTACTTTATATTTAGACGTGGAGATGTAATCTGCAGTCTGAATCTAAAGTGGATCCAGTCACTGAGTTTCAGGGAACATTTTCTGACTGGAGAGTTGGAGGACGTCCAGTTTTCATGTCAGAAAACTTAAATTTAGTGCCGAGCTGCTGCTTGGCCCCCGTGCTGCACCACAATGAGAGGAGAGGAGCTGTGAGTGGTCTGTTTACAGCTCTGTCTGAAGAAACAAAAAGGAGAGTGAGGCGTGGCTTACAGAGGTATAATCATACATTTAAATCCTCACAGCAGGCGTCTTATTTTAGTCTGGAGATTTTTACTGTTCAGCTCGAATCCGATCCCTCTTAAATGTGCCGACTGCTGCAAAACCTCCTCCTTTTGGTGCATTTTTGTGGCAGCAGATTTGTGCGGGACGTTAAACTTTCAGCTGAATTTATAAAAAGAGAAGTTGGGAGTCCAGCTCTGCCGCCTCGCTCCACAAACAGCCTCAGAAATAACTCTGAACAAATGTGCAGCAGATGATGATAGCCTTCTGGAGACCGCTGGATACAATATTTAGAATCACCCGGTGTCCATTTCCATGGGGGAAGAGTTTGATATCAGACTGGGTTTAGTAGTTAGAGGGCAACATCCAACTCTGGTTCACTGTCCCAGGAAAACAGGAAACACCTTGATGAAAAAAGTCCTGTTCGATGTTGCTGAAGTTTGATCAAAAATCTGAGAAAAGGGTTTTTCCATCCACTCCTTATGTGAGATCTTTGTGAGAAAATTGAAACAGTGGTTTGGGTCAGCATTTGACTCTCATTAGCTGCAGACTGTCCTTTAGTGAGCAGGTGATTCTTAAACCTATTTACTCACGTGGCAAAACAATCTACAAACACATAAGCAAAAGTGCCAATGGGTTGTATGTCCAACAATGAAAACACAGACACTTTTTGGTCTTTAATTTACACTCGTGAAGTTTTGAAAACTGGGATCCAGTGTGTAATACTTCTAAAACACTGCCCCTTCTGTCAGTATGAAAACCAGTAACATGTAGATCTTGTGGAAACGGTGGATTACAGCGCCATTTGTACATGTTTATTACATTCCCAGTTATCTTCCTGTTTGATTGTACTCACTGTTTTATCGAACAACACCCTTATTAACATGTGTATAATGTTTCCATGACAAAGTTACACTCTTAACAACTGTTTATGTCTGTTTTCTTCAATTTGGTAGATGTCTCTCAGCTCCTGGTGCATTTTAACATCTCTAGTCCCCGCATGTCGGTGATTGGTTATCTATAAATTACATATCTAACATTTTGTGTTGTTAATAACTTAATTCAGAGTAGTGTGGAAAATTACTGCTTCTTACAGATGCTGACAGAAAATCAGGTTTTTGTTGCATTTTCAACAAGAGGTGAAATCATAAACTCTGACTGAAACCTTTACGCCAGTTGGCTTGATATAAAGTCTAGTTGTCCTTGGCAACAGAAAGCATGTCAGTTTAACAAAATCAAAACTTGATATAAGTATAATGATAAGTGATAATTGTTTTTGAATATGTATGATAAATTACATAATTGATGGCAACTTTAATAACGACTAATTTTTTGAAAATATGAAAAACGTCTTCCTGTTTTTGATGGCATATATGTAGAAATCCAATCAATTTACAACCAAATAAAATCATTCAAATAAAAATTTGTATTTGTTCATTAGGGTTTACTTGTGTGTATGTAATCTATAAAAATAACATAATAGAGGATTTGAAAATCCATTTGAAGTTTCCATCTCAGTGAGGATAGAGGAGGTAAGGAGGCATGAGGAGAGGATAATGAGGCTTCAGCGCTAACTCTCAGGGTTTCTTGCCGCGCGCGGTCTTGCAGTCTTCAGAGTTGTAAAGAAGAGACTTTTAATGAGCAGAGATGGTTTCCTCACCCAGCTGTGTTGTTTAGTTTGTGTCTGGGTTTTTAATTTTTGTCTGATTTATTCCCATTAATTATAAAATCCAGGTCATTATCAAAGCAGCGCTGCAAACCCAGAGGGGAAGCCTGCTGTGTTTCCCCGAGTTTTTAAACACTTCAAAAGCCCCATTGTTGTGGGGGAGGGGCAGCAGAGGTTAATTTTGGAGGAGCAGGGGCACTGAAACTTTTGAGATGACACACTAAAGCTGAGTCTGAGGGCTGAAGAGAGGACTTCCTGCTGGTTTACGATACTTGTTTCATTGGAGTGAATTGGACTGATAAGTAAATATTATCTGGAATGCTAGTTTTGGTTAACCAATCCTAAACTAGAGTGGCAGGCAGAATCCTCAAGCAGAACCAGACACAGCGAGTGTCAAATCGTGGTCAAACATGACAAGAATAAAAATATATGGCAGACCATGAAAGTGAGTCATTGAAGGCAACTTAGCTCACTAGTACAACCTCTGTGGTTGAAATTTTTGTTCATCTTTTCCAGTGCGATTGTGGTGTGTCTTACTGAACACAAACACTTGCGTTGTTGCCATGAACCAACCATCAACCAGGAAATATGAACCATGCCTGGTATTCATGATTCAGGTCAGGTGAGCTCTGATTGTCTTCCACACAAATCAGGAGGGGATGAGAAATCACTCTCATCTGTAACCACAGGATAATCTGGCAAGATAATCTTTTGAACTTTGCTGACTTTTGATTAAAAAAAGGTAGTTGGGCCCAAAATTGGTTTATCTTTTCATGTCAACCCCACCTACGAGTGTTTCCAGTCCAACTTGACACTCTCAGCCTCAATCAAAACAGCATTTAGTATATGATGCTTCTAGCTCAACTAAATACCAAACAAGACAATTCTCAGATTGCTGTGGTGGCAGCTTTTTCATTTCAGGTTGCTCCATGTTAAAATACAGCAGTGGTTCTCAAGTCCAGTCCTCGAGGCCCCCTGTCCTGCATGTTTTGGATGTTTCCCTGCTCCAACACACCTGATTCAAATGATCAGCTCATTATCAAGCTCTGTAATGGCTTAGTAACGAGCTGATCATTTGAATCAGGTGTGTTGGAGCAGGGAAAAGATCCAAAACATGCAGGACAGTGGGCCTCGAGGACTGGACTGGAGAACCACTGAAATACAGTTTTGTTGTCATTTTTTGACCCCAAAGACACTAGGAATCCCAAATTCAGATCAGTTAAAGTTATAGTTTAAGACCATAAACTTCTCAGAAAATGTTCATGGGGGTGATAAATTAAGTGTGAAGGCCACTCATTTTCCCATGGACTTACATGTAATGGGACCACATGAGCTAACCCAGAAGCAAAATTAAAGAGTGCATCAGCTTCTCCTTCCAGACTCTAGAAGCTACATACACCTCCTGTCCACAGTCTTTTGTGGGAAATAGTTTCCCTGTCTCTTCCTGATTCTCCTGCAGAAATGAGCTGTTTTAAAGCAGCTTCCTCTGGTCCTTAAAGTCTGATTCAGAGACACCACTTCCCAGCAGGAATCATGTGACCGCAGAAACATTTCAGTAACTGGGTTAGCGAGTGCTGAACTGGTTTACATGACGTGCCTCTGCACAGATCTCTGATTGTGTGATGATTCAGAAGCAGCAGTCTGACTCTGAATGCAACGCTGTGACTTCCACTGCAGAGTCAGTGACCGTGGATTTATAATGACATGCTGATTAGGCACGAGCTGTGCCACCACTGTACCGAACAGAGCCCCGCCTGTCAGAAGGACTTCACAGTTTGACATGCCAGTGAGTGGGAGGCAATACAAGGACAGGCTGCTAAAAGGTCTCACCCTGAGACCTTTTCCAAACTCTGCCTCTTGAATATTCTCCATATTTTTCTCTGACATCAAGCTCAGGGTGGGGAAACTCTTTGTACTTCTGATGTGTATTTCTGTTGTGAACCTTACATATGCAAAAAAAGTTAGGAGGATGCTGTGTAAAATATTACTCTAATGGTTTGCAAATCATTAAATCTTATGATAGAGTAATATAGAGCAAAGACAACTTAACAGGAAAAACACTTTATTTTTATAATAAACAAATATATGCTCATTGTGAATGAGATGCCAGAAACGTGTTATAGGAAAATGCATCTCCTAACTGATTATGTTAATTTCTAAAAAGTGGCCTGAGTATAAGAAGCACATGTCAGAAAGGCTGAGTCTCTCTGAAGGAAAAGAAGGAAGAAATTCACCACTCTGTGAGAGACTGCGTGAGCAACAGTTTAGGATTTCATCATCTGCAGTACATATGCTGCGTTCCAGTTACCTCTGAGCTGGGAATGACGTTACACCAGAGTTGACGGCGTTCCAGTTAAGAAGTCGGAAAACCAAGAAGGAAACGCTTACTATTTGCTGTTGTTAGTTGTTGTTAACAATTGTCAGCTATCGTTAGCAGTTATCAGCTGTTGTTAGCGGTTGTTAGTTGTTGTTAGCTATACCAGTTGTAAACAACGCATAACACAGTATTTTACTCTTACAAACACCATAGCACCGTGTTCACAGTTAGATGTTGGGCAGTAAAACATACACCACTTATTTAATTTCATAAAAACAAAACAGAAGTGCCAATAAATAATAAATTATGAGAGCTTTCACTGTTACTCTCTACTGTTGATGCACTGCGCTGCCATCTTGGATTATGACGTCGTCATCAAGTCGGGGTTGGTGAGGATTGTCCGACTTTCCAAGTCAGAAATCCAACTTCAGGGGGGTGTTCCAGATGAATTTCCAACTCGGAGTTCGGAAATCCTGACTTCCGAGTACAACTGGAATGCAGCAATAATATCATTCAAAAGAGACAAGGCAGAAAACCAATACTACACAGCTGTGACCTGCAGACTTTCAGGTGGCACTGCATTAAAACAGATGTGAGCCTGAAGTGGAAACCACCGCATGGACTCAGACTCACAAACAAAAAAACATTATCAGTCAAAACAGGTTTTATTCTATTATTATTCTTTTTGTAAATCCCGGACTCCATGTCCTCCGCTCTTTGCTAGACACTACAATTAGCTGTTGTCTGATAATTCATAGCAGGTTAACATAACACATGCCAACAACCCTGGACAAAACAAAACATTATAACAGCATTCGAGATCACAAGCCTGAGGGTTACGTCAGAGGATGAATGGCCTCTGTGCATATGGTGAATGGAGGAGCAGAGGAAGAAGAGGAAGCAAAGAGACTTTGTGTGTCAGAGGATCAAAGAGCTGTTGGGTTTATTCTTTATTGTCTCTTCAGCAAATCATCACATGACCCAAACCCAAAAGGTCAAACCAGGGTCAAAGGCTAATGAAGCTTCCTCAGGAGGTCCAGCAGAGAGACGGGAAAGCAGGATTTATGATCAGGTGTCTCTGCAGGACACATCCACATACCTCCTTCCTGACACTAGCTGGATTTCCACCAGTGATACCAGAGCAAAGGGAGGAGTCTCCAGACTGGTTCACCTTGAGTGGGAAACAGTCTGATATCCCGTACTGCATATTAGATGAAACTGTTTCAATAATGTTTGTTTAAAAGACTGAGTTCTAGGATGGTTCTCTCTCAGATGAACAGTGTTTCCCGTCCAGCTTTAAATGACTCAGTGTCATGTTTATCTCACCATGTTAATCACTGCCTGACGGTTTTTCAGACATCTACATGCAAACCCCTTTACTCTCCGCTTGAACAATGCCAAGGGTATGAAACGGGCATACGCTTTATTTTGAAGTGAAAAACTGTTTCTTGTTTTTTTTTCTGATTCTGTTTCGACTTTGCGGCAGGCTGTTGGCTTGATCCATGAAGTATAAGACAAAGTCTGAGATAACCAAAAGGAATCAGAGTGTGATTTTTTTGTGTTTTTTGTGTGTTTCAGAGTTGCTGGGCTCCACCAAGAGACTGAATGTGAACTACCAGGACTCAGATGGGTGAGTAATGAAGCCAACACTATAAAGAGACATTTTCTGCTCTGTGTCCAGTCATTACTCTGCTCCCTGTTCGCCGATAAAACTGTTTCCACTCTGCAATAACTTCTGCAGAGGCTGAAATCAGAGCCGTCAGCAGATAAGTGATGTGAGAATCAAAACTTCGTCTTAGTTTTGACCCTGAGCCGTGCACACTGCAGTCTGTTCTCTCACTTTCACGATGCTGACTGTTTAAATCTGTTGTAGCTCATTACCCTGCGAGGAATAAACAAATGAAGACAGTTATGTGGCTCCTTATCAATATTTCTCTTTGTTCAGAGTTATTATTATCCTGCGTACCAGTGTTTCCTCTCATCCCCCTTCCTCCTGACTCACCAGTTGCATGTTTTGCTTCCCTCTCTTTCTTTTCTTTTGTAAATATATTGATTTTTTTTGCATTATGTATTCAAACCAAATGCAAAATTTAGAAACAGAAATAATAACATTGAGACAGAGTGCAAGACAATGGGCAAGAAACATCTTCAGGTTCATGTGAGGATTGAGGAAACTTCAAGAAACAGACTGGAGATGAACTCTCAGTCTTTATACAGGGTTTGCTGATAGAAAGAAAGTGTCTCCTGTCGGATCCCAGCTCATCAGTTTGTGATTTAATGACCTGCTGCTAAAACAACTCTGAGCCTTTTCAGCTCCGAGTCCACATTGTTGTCCGAACAAAGAGGGACGACGCACTGAGAGGCCGTAAACCAGCAGATCCAGGGACACTGAGGAGCACTACATCAGTCTCGAGACGTCCTCAAGAGTTGGACTCCTTTGTTGGCCTCTTGGAGGGCAGAGGGTGGCGGCACAGAGGTCAGAGGTCAGGGTGAGGAGGCCAGACCGCGACCGATTAGATAGGAGTGTTTACAAAGAGGCTGGATGACTTAATGCGGCTCTGACAGCAGAAACATCTGAAGAATGAGTCAGGGAGAAGTTCACAGAGCCGAGGTGGTGATACCAGGAGTCAGTTAGGCCTATTAGTACTTTACTACAGGGAGTCTGTCTATCCAGAGAACATAAACAATGCTGTGGACACGAACAACACACAAAAACAATACCCTGAACACTTCACAAAGAAGAGACTGAGAAACAAGAGTTCATGTGAAACTTCTGAAGTTGGAGCGCTGGAACAGAAGCTCAACTTTCAACGACTAAAACTGTTCAACAGAGCTGATTCACACCCAGGACTGCATCTGCTAGATGACAGAAGCAAGTGGTGCTGGATCCTGTTGTCCCACTCGGGCTGCCGTACCACACCTCTCGGATCCTCCCATAAAACAAGCAGCTGTTGACCGACTCCAGAGTGAACTACGCTCACGTTCTCGTTTATGTGTTGATAAATGAGCGGCGTAGTTCACTGTTCGCCAAACTCTGAGCGTTCATTGAACTGCAGGTTCATCACCTCATTCCTTTGCTGGTTACGCTATCCTCCGCTTTAGGGGTGAAACAGCCCACATACAACTTAATCATGTTTTTCTAGATCAGAATATTCACAAATATATTACAACAATAATCGTTACACATATAAGTTGCACTGAAATGATGTACCATCTTATTAGTGCAGTACATAAAAATAATATAATACTGGTTATTTTCTTCTTCCTGTACAGTTTTTATTTGAAACATAATGGAAAAAGTGTATTTTATACTTTTTCTTTAAAGTCGTCATATTGGAGAACAGATTTTTCATGTAGCGTCTGAGCTAACGTAACGTTAGCGTCATCTTACAGGAAATTTTGTCACTGAGGTTTTTAGGTTTTAGGACATTTCTTTTTTGAAATGTCACTCTCTGGCTCTTAAGTGTGAAATGTTTGAGGACAGCGTTAGCATGTCTGAACTTTAATTGGTGCTTTTTCCTTTGTGTGTGTGTGTGTGTGAGAGAGTATGTGTTTTGGGGCTAATAGCCTCCTCGGGGAGTCGGGTCTCAGGAAGGAAAGGGTTTTTTATTATTCATCAGAGCTGCTGGCGGCTCGCTGGGAGAAGTTGTGCCTCTGCTGCAGTTATCACAGCGCTGCATCTTAACACAACATCTCCAACACACAACTTCCCACAATCCTCCTCATTAGTCCCTGTCAGACAGCGTCTGCGTTTCTCACGAGTTAAGTGTTTGTCTGTTTGTTGTTGTTTTACGTGTTTCGTCAGACGCTCTAACAAGAGGTTTCTGTGATTCAGCTGAAGTGCAGAAAACTTTAAATCTGTTAATCTGATAATTTAGTTTCACCAGGTTTCAATGTGATGATGGAACATGCAGTCTCATTTGAAGTGGAGTTGGTGTTGAGTTGCAGCCTGAGGACATCTGATCGAATGAGTCAAGGATTTATCTATTTAAAACAGCCGTCGAGGAGACTGATGGAGTAGGTGTTTCAAAATAGTTGACAGCATGGACCACGTCCAAATATGAAGCCTCACCGAGATTTCAATTCTTTCTTGAGAGACACAAACACACAAATGACAGATTGCACCTAACTTTTTGCTGAAATGAAAGTAGATATACTAAGATTTGACGCATTCTGACTCTGTAAAAGTTCTCAGAAACTTTTTGTCTTTAACATAAAACTTAATAAAGGGTTAGAGTGGGAGGGGACGAGTCGGAAACACGGCAGAGAGGTGTGTCGAATACAGCAAGGTGATTGGATGGAGAAGCAGAGCGGGAGATTGACCAATAGGAGCTGTCCAGGATGGATGGCTCCCATTGGTCAGTGTTTATGCAGTCTTGCACCTGCTAAGGTGAACAGATTTTTTCCTTTCTTTTTTCTCTTCACTTTGTGGAGATCGCACTATAGTACAATGATCGCCATATAAACGGGGTTCATAATAATTACCACTCTCTCCAATCATCAACCATGCCTTTAAATGCAGCCTAATGCATTAGCTATATCTGTGAGTATGTGTGTGTGTCACTGTGCAGAACTCGATCCACATGCAGATAAAAACTCCTCTGTTATTAAAATGAAACATTTCCTGCTGCAGCTCTGAGCCCTCTGTGTTTTCTTTTAATTCTTTCATCCGATCGTTTATCTCTCCAGAGGCTTCCTAATCTCTGGTTCAGCATCTTGTTGACAGACAGCCCTCTGAATAAGTGAGCAGCCACGTCGGTAACACTCAGAAATGATTCACAGAAGGAGAACAGAGCTGGAGGTTATGTTTAATGAAACAGAACGGCATCTAGCACGCCTCGCCAAAACTCTTGTCTCAACAAAAGCTGACATACTTTCCTCCTGGCTCAGAGACAATTAGCCGAGTTTACATCACAGATTCTCCAACCGTGGGGGTCTGCCGCCCCTCCTGTCCAGGTGTGCGCAGACCTGCAGTCTTTCACTCTTATCAGGGGGAGTTTATTCCTGTAAAGAGAGAGGAAAAGAGAAACTGAGGAAGGTGTGGTGCTGAAAACACATAAATCATTGTTATTAAGGGCATGTTAGTGTTTGTGCAGGTCGACCATTCACCACCCGGATTTTGTGTCTATATTGACATGCATGCCTCAGTGTTTGCGGATGTGTGTGAGAAAGAGAGAAACAAACACACACAGGGTATAAAGGAGGCTTCTTTCTGCTTCCCTGTGTGGCAAATTAGTATTTGAGTCTGTGCCGGCTCCTTAGCGGTCTGTTGGCTCGCTGTTTGGACGTGTTTCTATGGAGAGCAGATCTGGAATGAGTCCCTGAGAGCTGCTGTGGTGATGGTGGGAGATCTGCCCCTTTGTGCGGGAGGAGAGACCCCAGACTCTCAAAGGTCGTCTCCCTCCTGAAGCGGGTGAAAAAACAGTGTTGCTGCAGGATAGTCAGCTGATATTTCCCAGTTAGAGTTTGTTTGTGATTCCCAGAGTAACACTTGTTATCTGTTTCTGGTGAGTCTCAGTTTTACAGTAAAGAGAAAGTTTCCCGAAGGCCTGATTCTCGTTTACTGAAGTACTTTGAGTCTGAAAAGAAGCGTGTTTTTTTCCTACATCATCACTTAATGGTACCTCACATCTCCTAGAGGAGTACGTTTCCTATTGCTAATAGGTCTCAGTCTCACTATAAATAAAAAGTTACCTTAGGCTTTGTTCACGCTTATTTTAGGGTTTTGTGTTTTCAAAAAAATTATGTCCTCTTTATCACTTCTTTGCATCTCACAACCCAAGAGGAATGCATGTTTATCCAAGTAAGTCTCAGTTTCACAGTAGGAAGTTTCTGAGAGGCTGCACTTAAGAATGTCATTCTGGAAAAGGAAACAGATTTTCTTACTCATCTTTGTATTTTATATCTTCAGTCATACATGTTACCTGTTTTTTATAAGTTTCAAGTCAACACCCCCCCCCCCCCCCCCCCAATACATTTTGTTGGTATAGAACAACTCACAGAGGATAATTGTTCATCTGTCCCATTGAGTCTCAGTTTCACTGTAAACGGTGACTAACACAGTGGCTTCACACGGGCTTACTGAAACAGTGCAAACCTGAAAATAAAGCTCATTTTCTTCATCTGTCACCTCTCAGTTCAGTCTCAGTTTAGCTGTAAATAGAAAATAAAGGATAGGTTTCACTTTATGTCAGAAGCATGAATCCAGCAAAGAAACTGATTTTGCTTCCTGTTACTTCGTTGTGCCTATTTATTTGTTTTGCATCGTTTTAGTGGATTGTGTTCTGCAGGCTTTTGCTCTCGCATGTGATTGGTCAATACAAACAAACCAGATCACCTCCTGTTTCAAAATCTCAATACAACTTCTTCTATGATTTAAGCATCTTTGATTTGAGGGTCTTTGTCAGCAGGGTTTAGGGGCTCTGATCATCAGATTATTTATCTGACTCTTGAGTTTAATTCTTTGTTCGTCAGACAGGCTGCCGATGTTACAGTCATCCTCCTCTCTTCACTCTCAGTCTCTCTTTGTGATCCATCCATTATGTTTGGAGCTGCCCTCGGCCTCTGTCTCTTACCGACCCATATGAACACCATCGCTTATATTACACAACTGAAAGAAAAGATGAAAGAGCACCACTAAAAACAGCCCCCCATCCTCTCTGTCTTTATTCTTTCCTCCTCTAATGTTTCTGCCTGCTTTATTTACAGACAACCACATGTAGCCTGTAGCTTTATTTCCTCTTTGCTGTGCCTCACATGTGGGGGGAGGATGCTGGGATGGATGGATGTGGTGCATGTTGAGGTTTTTAAAGGGGCTGGAAATTAATTAATTTTCCTTAAAAGAGTCCTAACAGGGTTTTTCTTAATATAGTGTTTGATTAAGTAACTTCTCTTTCAACACAGTGATGCTAGAGGAAAATTGGCAGACATTGGTATATTTAGCTCAATATCAAAAAAGTTTGGAAGCAGTATGTTTCTATTTATAGTTCAGCATCATCTTGCTGAAATATGTTGTTCCAAAACCTGTATGTGTTGTTCAGCATTAATGGAGCCGTCTTTATTATGTCACCTACCCATGCTGTGGACACTTATGATCCCTATACCACCAGGGATGCTAGCTTTTATACTGTTAGACGAAACCAAGGTGGATGGTCCCTCAACACTTTGTAGGTATTTCTGTAATGACTGCCTCGATCATTTTGAAGGGAATTAGCACCATCAAACTTCTTTCAATTGACCCTAAGACAATCATAGGATTTCTGGTCAACCACTCCCTGAATTGGATGGGTTTTTTGATGAGTATTTACCATTTATAACACTAAAGCAGCATAGTATAACAAAAGCTGACATATAAAACAGTAGGAATGAATTAGCATCGTCTGTTCCGGTTTTGGCCAATAAAGTCTGATGGTTTTCAGTCAAGTGATTAAACAGTTGTTACTGGTTGAATAATTAAAAATTCTAGGGGTGTCCCGATACGATATCTATATCGGATATCGGTTTCTATTTCAGCAAAAAATCGAATTTCGGATTATATCAGCCTGCATCTAAAATTTCCGATATTAGCAATCCGATACAAGCAGTCCATTCCAGACTCTACTCCAGCACTTTTATCTAGCAGCACATGGATCCAGCATGTAGAGCCCACGTCAAACAAAGTACCAAGGAGTAGGAGTGATGTCGGCCCTGTGGCAGTATTTTTCATTGAAGTCTGAAAAAACAGTTGCAGCTGAGGGAAAAACTTGTCATGCACAAGTTTTTGCTAATATCAAGTCAATATCGGTATCGGCCGATGTTGAAGGCTACAATATCAGTATCGTATCGGAGATTAAAAAAAAGTTGTATCGGGACACCCCTAAAAAGTTCCCTCTTTTACTTGCATTTGTGATTGCTTTCATGATACACAATTAATAACCAAATATATGGGAGTCACCAAGTGAGATATCTGTCTGGCATTTAATACATAATCTAAGGGTTATTAAAGTACTCCAGTTTTGTGCACTTCATTGACACAGTTTTTCCTGCACAGTTAAGTTCTCCAGACAAAGTTTTAATGCACGTTGTTTTGATTGTGATTTTTAACTAGATTGAATGTTTTGATAGGACTTCAGTTCAGTTGACGTAAAAAATGTCCATCATTGAGTTTATTTCCAGGAAGCAGTGGCTCAGTTTGTCTGAGGGCGTGTCCGACGTAGACGTAGAGAGGTCTTTCCAGGTGTTGTTGTCGACCTGTAGCTGCAGGTCCGTGTTTGACTCACGTGGAAACACAATGATGTTTCTCTACTTCCGTTCATGGAGACGGCGAGTTCAGGCACACCTCAGATCATCCTACACTCACGTACACAAACACACACACACACACAGGCCCAGACAAACACACACATTCTTAGCTAAAAATGTCCTCAGTTTAATCTAACCTTAATTACGGGTGATAACACGAGCTAAGACTGAAAACTTCATCCTAGGAGGCCTCTCAGCAGCACTGAGTAAACATTTAACCAGCTCTTACACACATTTATAAACATCTCAGAAGTGTAGCAGATGTTTTTCTCCTCCAATATTTCAACCACTTGCTTTTATTTCTCTCATGAGGCACCAGAGAAGCTGGAATTATCCATTTAAGGGCAAACTGGAAGAAGCTCTGTTAAAGAAGCATGCATTTCACAGTAAAATGTGTTTATTGTGCAGAAAATGTAAAATATTTAGCTTAAGTGGAAAAATTATACTGCACCGGGGGAAAAAAAACACACTTTTATTTATCGAAGAGCACCAGGATTTTTGGATGTTTTAGATAAATCGCTCCACCTGCTGAGAAACACTTCATCATCTTCACATTAAGGAGTCTTTAAACCGTCGTCTGACAGTCTCTCCATCACTCACTGAGCTCAGCGTCAGTCCATGCCGATGATTATGAAGCTGCAGACATCTGACTCTAAACTTTTTAAATAAGTTCTTGCAGAGAGGCAGCGAGGAAATAACAGAAGACAGTTTAAACCATGAGGGCTTTCCATGTCTTTTGCTCTATTCTCTTCACATCTGCTTCAAATCTGGAGTCACTTTTATATATTTTTAATCAAGGAGCCGCAGACGCCTCTGGCCCCCAGTGTGAGGCATCTGTTCAGCCTGAAAAACCGGGGATAAAGAGAAATGATACATCTATTCATCACAGACACGCACACACGCACGCACGAATTCAGATCAGGTCAGGTTCAATGATGTAAAGTTGAAGTGAGAGTCTTAAAGTCACCAAACTGATCAAAGGTAAAAGAAGAGGAGGAGGAAAGAAAGAGGGTAAAGAGGAAAGGAGATATGAGTGAGAGAAGAGGGTGAAGGAGAAAAGGTAGAAAGGAAAGTAGAGAGCAGAGGGGATGAGGGATTAAGAGGATGAGAGATGAGGAAGAAGACAAAAGAATAAATGAAGAAACAAGGGTGAAGAGACGGCGAGATGATGAAAAAGACTTGGAAAAGAGGGTGTGAGGGAAAGATGAGGAGGAAGAGGATAAAAAGGATACAACTTAGAAGAGGAGAGCGAAAAGGAGGAATAAAAAGAGAGGAGAGAGTTGGAAGAAGCAGGGAGGACAAAGACAAGGAGTAACAGGAGGAAAGAGGATGAAGAGGTGAAAAAGAGGAGTGCAGAGGATGAAGTTCATCAGTTCATATAAAGTTTTACTTCTTCAGTTTCTGTCTCATAAACTGTGTGTGTGTGTTTTATACACGTTTGAATTAGATGATCTTGTTTATAGAGTCATGTTAGGACTTTAATCACACACACAATTTCATACATGCTCGGATGTGGGGACTTTGAATTTCTCCACTGTGGGATGAATAAATGTTTGTCTTATCTGAAGTGTTTGAGGTGAAATATTTCTCTTTATAAACTCGTCATGATTGTTCAGGGTCTTCTGACTCTCTCTCTCTCTCTCTCTCTCTCTCTCTCTCTCTCTGTCTCTCAGGTTTTCAGCTCTTCATCACGCCGCTCTCACTGGTACCACAGAGCTGTTGTCTGCTCTGCTGGAGGCCCAGGCCACCGTGGACGTCAAGGACAGCAACGGTTAGTCACACCCGCAAATCACTGTGTTTGATAATTTATCAATGAGATGAAATGAAGACATATCAGAGGGTGTTGTGTCTCTTTTTAGATCATAAGTCGCTAATTTAAACCAAATATTCCAGATTTAAGTTGACTAAATCTTGTTGTGCGTGTTTGATGTGTGCAGGAATGCGACCGCTGCATTACGCCGCCTGGCAGGGGAAGGCTGAGTCGGTCCTGCTGCTGCTTCGTGCCGGAGCCTCAGTGAACGGCGTCTCTCTAGACGGACATATTCCTCTTCATCTGGCTGCCCAGTATGGACATTACCAAGTGGTCAGTTCACCCCTAATACTCCGTTGTGAAAAACTTCTCATGAGGAATTATTTGAGAATTTGATCATGATATGAAGTCCTATGAGTTAATAATCAAGTTAGAGGAGAAAAGAGTTTTGAACATGAGAGAAAGGTCTTAATAAACACAAATCAACAAAAATACACATCATAAACACACAAGAAAAAAATTGTACATCTACAGGAATAAACCTGTAAATAAGCCCGATTGAAGCTGTAAATTTATGAGAGTAAAGTTGTAATTTTACAAGTCATAATTACAGGCTATGGTCGCCATATAAAAGTCGATTGATATTTATGACATTTTGGTGGCGATGAGCTGAAGTCTGAGTATTCGGTTATTTATTGAACTTTAATGAAAGTCTAACTTAAAAATATGTTCCACACTCCTTGATTTAGCACAGACGTCTGGCTGCTCTTCCCCTAAAGTTAACTTGTGGGCTAACCAAACACCAAAATTATGACTTTTTACCTCTTAATTTACAGCTTTGTTCTCATGAACTTGAAAACTTGAAGTCAGAATATCATTTTTTCCCCTCCTAATACTCTGTTGTGAATATTAAGTGTCAGCTCTGTTTTGTCCGTCAATAAGAGGGCTTAAAATCAGATCTGCTCTCTAACAAACAAACAAACAAACTCCAGACTGTTGGATTTTCACTAAGTGGTATTTCTCATTTTTCTGCTGTAAGGGGTCACAGGGTTGAATGAATCCCTGGTGTGTGATTGGATTTGAGTGGATTCAGACGGTGGTGATGAGGTGGATTTTGATATTTTTTTAAAGGTTGGAGGGGTGTAATTAGTGACCCTGTTTGTGTTGTTGTCTGTCTCAGCTGAACAGATGTGAGGGATGTTTTTATCTGATGAAATGAACACTGCTGAGTTTTTTTATTTTAATTTTTTATTAATCCTGAGGGCAGATTTGAGAATGGAGACACACACACACTCACGCACACACCCTTCTGTTGTGTGTCAGAACAGGATTAAGATGAATGTAGGTGAGTGAGTCAAATGATCTGTTTTTATCCTCGCCCCCCACTGAGAAAGACTTTCAGACACTTTAGTCAGATTTAACTGTCCATGTTTTACCGTCTCTTTGTTTACATCAGACTGAGATTTTTAAAAGCTTTGATTTGATTGCGGGATGCTCTTTTAACCAGGTCAATCAAATTAAAGTGTTTATACATTATATTAACTGCTCCTGATGGCTGATACACCCTTTTTTTAACACATCATGATAACGTATCATTTACTCATTCAACCACACCTCACAATGTGATCATCTGTCACCTCGGCTCGATTAGCATACTACCTTTTATCCTGCTGATTTCAACATGAATTTCAACGTTGAATTATGATTTTTAAGTTATCGGACTTGAATAGGAGAGGAGTTTTGAAGGTAGGACTCCTCTTGAAGAGGAGTCCTACAGCAGTTTTTTCAAGCTGCAGACAGTTAAAGGTTTTAAAATTGGGCTTAATTTGATGCACAATACTGATGTGTTTGGCCAAAGTGGTTGAACTAACCTTTGCAAGAAAGGATTTTGCAACATAAACTGCATTTCACTTCATCTCTGTCCTCAGCTTTGGTAGAACGTAGCCACACTTTGGACCTCTTCACATGTTTGGCCTTGAGTAACGGACAGAGCTCGCTTCTTTTTATCCTTTTGGACTCAAGACGACTGAGTCATAAGTTGAAATACACTTTGTAGCAGCTAGACCTGTTTTCACAGAGATGCAAATCCCAGCAGAGCTCTTACTTGCCGACACCAAACTTGGTGAGCCAAGAGCACCACCTTACCCGATCGCTGTGCATTAAACATTTACACCTGCTCTGAAATGAGGAGGAGGTGCTGCTTTTTGATAAGTGTGCAGCAAGCAGCAAACCTGTAGTCTTGAGAGATGAAGCAGATGTGCCCACTTGAGGCTGACTGCAGAAGCACTGGAAACCACCACGAAGCAAAGAAAGCAGCTTTTAGAGCCAAAATAATGTTGCAGTGTGCAGTGAGTGAATTTGAGGAGTGGTTACAGACTTAAAAACACTGTTTCAGTTTGTTACTGAACTAAAACATTCATCGATTTTTCGTTTTAACGGACTGAATGTTCGTTTAAACTCAGTCCGATCTTTTTGTAAACAGTCTGCTGTAATAGACAGTTTCAGAGCTCCAGATTAACTCTGAGAGGATCAAACTGAAATCACCTCCTTCATCTCTGTAAATCCCTCCTGCAGGGTCCCCGCTGAGCCGCGATTATAACACACAACTGTCTTTGTTTGTGCAGCCAGTGTGAGCTCAGAGTGTGTCCCAGATTACATCATCTGATTGGCCGAGAGATAGTGAAATTTAACACAAGTTTCTAGCGTCAACAGAGCACACAAAACCGCTGAGAGCCAAGACGATGACGGCACTTCTGCAGGTGTTAGATCTGCTCGAAATCTGCAAACGCTGACAGAGATTCAGTTTCTCCCCAATTCATGCTGGGATACACCAATACACAACAAACTAAGGGGTTAAATCTGACTAAAAGTGTCAGGTATTAGCCAAAAAGCTTTATAATTATCAATGAATAACAACAATTGACTGTGAAGCGTAAGAACAGCTGCCAAAAATGATTTAGAGTATGATCATTTTACGTATGAAGATTATTTGTCATATCAGTTCCCTGAATAATCTTTGTGAACTTTGTTGGACATGAAGAAATATTGGTTACTCGTCTTGTCGTTTTAGCTGTAGGAATCTGTTTTTTTATCTCTTGTAGTGTTTGTATTCAGCAAGAAGTAATGTTGTGTGTCTGTTTGTGTGTTTTTTTTGGTCAGTCTGAGATGTTGCTGCAGCATCAGTCAAACCCTTGTCTCGTCAACAAGGCCAAGAAGACTCCTCTGGACCTGGCCTGTGAGTTTGGAAGAGTGCAGGTGAGCATTTATATACTTCATTCACCCTTTGGTTACATGTTTTAAGCCTGATTTAATCTCCTCAGATCAATCTAAAGATGTATTTGCATCAGGAAAGTGAAGAATTTATCAAGTATTGAGTAGTTGATTGTTAAAAATGCACTTAAACATGCATATTATTATTTGACTTTCTTTCAAAAAAGAGATAAACAAAGTGTTGTCTCATATTATATTGAGCTATTAGGTTTAAAGCATGTGTTAATGCAAAGCAGTTAGTTTAACTGAGCCGAGATGCTCAGTTAGGAGCTGCGGCTTTGCACCACGTCTCCAGCAACCTCTACAAGCGAAAACAACACATGGGTCGAGGACTTTTTGCAGAACATGCATAGATTCCCCAAACTGGCAAAGCTGGTGCCTTAATGTTTCTGCAGACCAGCGAGAATGATGCTGTGTGGCAGAGTTTTCTGCTGCTGGTGTGATTTGAACAAAGGTAGACCCTTTACAGCTGTTAATTTGGATGAACTACAATGCAGAAAATACAAGAGGTACAGAGTAGATAGTTTGTACAAACTCCATCATGGTTGTAATTTGCATGACCACCTTTCTCACTGTACATTATATTTATCTTAGGATTTTTACATGAGAAATAGAATCACTTAAAGTAGACCAGATTTCACTTTTCACTGTGAAATGAATTTGGAAAAATGCTACAAATGAACGATCAAAGCGATCCACCTTATCAGTTTTCTAAAACCAAGTCTTTGCTGCAAATTAGATCTTTGATTTTCAGATCTGATCTCATGCTGTTTTCATCCAAACCATGTCTGAATCAGCGCTCACTGGGATGAGAAACATCTGAAGATTCTCTAAGAAACATTACAACAAGCAGAAAAATCTATTTGATCTGAGTTTTAAAATTCACAATTTGAAGTGTTTTTGGGTTAGCGCTTGAGTTTGGGTCTGCCAGGAGTAACTCAAAGTGAAGTCCTGCTTTAAGAAACTTGTTCGAGATTGATGGTTTGACAACACACCGTCACAGCTGGACAAACACGTGTATACACACAGGTCACATTGTGTTGCCACGGTTACATTTCTCCCTCTGTCAGTAAACATGGCTGTTATCTTTGCGTCTTTGTCTCCAAGTTGATCGCTCTCTTTCTTTCACAAAAAATCTGCGTGTCGGAGCAGGAATTTTTCTATTTACTCAAACATATTTCACCGTTCTGTTACACATAGACATGGATTATTGCAGTAATCTGTCACATGTGTTTTTTCAGAAATTCATAGAGCTCAGTCTAGATATTAATCCTATTGAAGTACCTCTTATCCTAACTCCATTAATGTCTTAAAGTGGAAAATTTCCGATCATTACAGTAAGCTGAGTGTTTCCTAGAGCTACAGTAAAGCTTTAGAGTCAGCAAAACAGAATTAACACATATGACAGCTGTTCAGGTCCACTGAAAGTAAATATATGTTCTATAATGTTGAGCAGAGTCATTAAATTACTGTTACTTAAGAAAAGAAGAAAATGAATTTGAACGTGCTCGTCTTTGTTTTGACTTGAGTTTTTTTAAACGAGACATGAAAGTGAAGCCTGATCCTCCACAGCTGAATTCAACTTCACCCAGATATCTTTAGAGAGAGAGAGAGAGAGAGAGAGAGAGAGTGTGTGTGTGTGTATGTGTGTGTGTGTGCGTATGTGTGTGTGTCACCTGTCACTCAGTGATGTCAGGGTGTGTCGACAACAGCTGCTGTGTTTCCATTCAGTTCTCCTCTGTGTCACCTCCTCCTCCAACAAACGTATTACTGACGATACTCACTCAGACGTGGTTCCAAATATCATTTCTGAACTAATGTGTTTGTCCTCATTTTTTTAAAGCAGCTTATAAAATGTTGGAGCAAACATGGAGATTTTTAAGGAATTTTCAGTAAATGAGTGTTAATTTTAAAGAATAACACAGCTTGTTAAACTTTTAAGATGACATGCAGCTTGTAATTTTTGCATGAATTACTTTTCTTATTTTTCAAGAGCACTCAGACATTTTGGGGAATGTATTTTTATAAAATTTGCCTTAGTCTGCAAAAAGTACAGTGGCCCTGAAGGTCAAAAAGCACATAAAATGGAAAAATAATTTCCCCAAAAACAGATTTAATCTTTTATCAAAAATATTTATAAAGTGTCACAAGTACATCTCAGAATACAAAAATAATCTAAAAAGAAAAAAGTTATCATGAAGCACTGAAAGCATTTTAGTTTAATCCAAAAAGATTTCATGACAAGTGAAAAGAAATTGCAAAATGTAAAAATAACTTAATATTTCATAAAATATTCTAGAGTTTTATCAAATCCTTTTGTATATTATTCAATATTTTTTCGCTGAGGTGTATTTTTTTTAGAGTTCTGTGAAATATATTTTCTTTTTTTCATGTAATGATTTTTGTTCACTATAAATTTTTGTACAGTTGATCTACGAGGGCCATTGTAGAAATTTATAGAGCGATATCATCCAAAATTGTGTTTATTTCAAAATATTTGTTTCAAGAACATATATTCATTAATTTGATGTAAACAATTTTATCTTTGATGATTTTAATATCTTATAGTTTTTTGTATTTTTATCATAAACTCTTCTTTTTGCTGACTTTCAATCAGCTGATTCTGACTACATTAAAAAGTATTTATACTTCACTTATTTTCATACTCTTTTTTAAAATTAATTAATTCATTTAAACTCATTTTTTCTTCTAATGCCAAAAAACATTAAAAAAGTGAGGAGTCAGTGACTTGAGTTGATGTCAGATCTGGAAACAGTTCATCTGATATATTTCACTCTAGATGTCTCTGCTGCCAAACATCTGGCTTCACTCAGTCGTGTATGTTTCAGTCTCTGAGGTGTTAGCTCATCCTCACCTGTGCTTTCTGACGCTCTTCATCGGTCCCTGTTGTGTCTCAAGATTTCTGGCTGTACTTTTTGTCATGTTGTTCATATTTTTCCTCCCCCTCCTCATCTACAGGTGGCCCAGCTGCTGCTCAGCAGTAACATGGTGGTGGCGCTGTTGGAGGGAGAGAGGAAGGAGCCCACAGACTCAGCCTTCACCACGCCGCTGCACCTCGCAGCACGCAACGGACACAAAGACATCATAAAGTAAGACGAACAATAATGGTATTAGAGCTAATGTGTTTTTTTTTGGCATACTTTTTAAAAGCTCTCTAAAAAGAGGACAAAATTTTAAAACACCTACAAGAAAAAGAAGCAATTGTTTGTTGAGCCTCATAGCTCTAACGTGAAAGGTGTGTGGATGTTTGAAGCAGAGTGGGCGGGGCTTCTGTGGTGTGTGGTTGTTCACCATCAAGCCAGCATGTTTGAATCATGGGGATGTGGGAGCGTGGACTCCAGCTATGAGAGCTTGTCTCTTCTTCTCGCCTCAAGTACCCTGCAGAGCGCTGAAATACACGACGGCATTCCTGTGACCCACTTTTACGGCCCATATCCTCGTCTCATCTATGTGTGTGTGTGTGTGTGTGTGTGTGTAAGTAAGTATTTGTGTGTGTGTGTTTAAGGGAGAGTCAGCGTTTCTGCACGAACCTGCTGTATGATAGTTTGTCTGAGTCTGACTTAAAAGAGGAACATGCAAATGAGGCAGAGCTGCTTCACCGAATCACTCTGTAACGTTTCGGCACGTCATAACATAATCTGAGTTAAGAGGGAGATCACCGAGAAGTATCAGTGCAGCAAAGTTTTAACTCCTCTGTGAACAAAATAAACACTGCGAACAAAAGTCAGGTGAGGCTGAGTGGATCTAGGACACCAGAAGCAGGGTGAGGGTTGGGCCTAATGAAGTTACGTATCATGCAGTAGACATTGAGGGACTCACAGGTGGACTTTCTGTGTTTGTTGTCTTTCAGGCTGCTGCTGAAGGCTGGCATCGATATCAACAAGACCACCAAGTCTGGAACTGCTCTGCATGAAGCCTCTCTGTACGGGAAAACTGAGGTGGTTCGGCTGCTGCTGGATGTAAGTTCACCTGAGAGGAGTCAAATGACCATTATGACCACGGAGATTAGATTGACCATTAGTGCAACACTCTTCCTTTGTCTGTATTTTTGTCGGTAATAGAGGAAGTTATCCCCTTTTATTACACAGTCATCAAGAGGCTGAAAGTAATGTTTGGATATTGAGAGTTTCCTGAGGTGAATATGTAACAAAGATATTATTTTTAACCTGTTTTACCCTGAAAAGAAACATTAATCTCTCGCTGATAAGTTATTTGTTAATTTAACACCATCAACCTCATTAGTTTGCACCCAAATCTCTAGTGTTAAAATTAAATGTTGATATTTAATCAAATTGATTGAATATTATCTTGAACATTTGAAATCAAAAGCACAAAAAATAATATTACAAAAAATGGAAAAACAGAATGCATTACAAGACTGTAAAACACTTTTAGTTCTCATGTACAAAGAGGAGTGGGAAGCAGTGCAGAATAATGACAGTGTGTTTTCTAAACCATTTCATCCAAACCTGAGCTCACCCCATGAAAACAACCCCCCAAGAGTTCATTAAGGCGTAAACCTGTCTTACATGGGCCTCAGTAGAAACTGCAATAGCAAAAGAATAAATTAGAAAATTGTTAAGTTGTAAAAACATTGAGAATAGGAAATTTAAAATACTCTGAAGTGGCATCACAATGACTAAAAAACCTATCTAGAGGTTGTTTATCTGATGCAGAAGTAACAATCAAAACAACTTAAAGGAGCACAAATATCTAAAATTAAAAGATGATGGAAAAGTCGGAAAAGCTTCTTCATGCTTCTATTCTGAATGTCAATTTGCTTTTTTATATATATAAAAGAAAATTATAATTTGTATTATTTCTTACCTTCTGCCATAATTTCACTACCTTGCATGCTCTGTTGGACCTCCCCTATCACAGGCATTTGAGAGTAACTCTACAGGAAGTGTTAGCCGGATATTTTAAACATGGATTCGTTTCTGGGAAATGTTCTTACTGATTCACTTTAGTCCAATCAGAGTCTTTGGCAGCACTGCTCTGTTTAACCCTCAGTGACTTCACTCCATTCATCTCTCAGTCCCCCTGCAGCTCCTCTTCCCCTCTCAGTTCAACACTGACGTAAGATCAGATCAAGTCTTAACCAAACCCTGGAGGGCAGACTGCATATTTTGGACTACATCAAAGACATCAGACTAGTTAGGGAACAAAAATCACGCCTGAAGACAGAGCTGTAATCGTCCTTTGTGTCGTCCCTGCAGGCTGGAGTGGATGTCAACATCCGAAACACGTACAACCAGACTGCGCTGGATATTGTCAATCAGTTCACCACGTCGCACGCCAGCAGGGACATCAAACAGCTGCTCAGAGGTCAGTGCTGGAATCACAACAAGTACATTCACTCAACCAAAGCACCTCTGAGCTACTTGTGTTCAATTCTCTCTTCTTCCAAGAGATCTTAGAGGCAGTTTCTGTACTCTTTACTGTACTGCATTTGTGTGACAGCTTTAAAAAATCAGCTGTACTCTGTTTGATTTTCCAACCAACAGCATGTAAGTTTTAGACTTTGGCTTAGCATGATCCCACTAACTGAGACCTGTTTACTGAGACTAAGTCTGTTATCATAATGTCATAAACATGCAAGAAAACAAGAGTTTTTTGCCCTGATTTTAACTTGCAATTGTGAAAGTTTGCTCACAGAGTTGGTTTAAAACTCCTGTGGGGAGTTTTTTAAGCTCACATAATAGACTCAAGTTTATATGGATGTGTTTTCATGATATACACAGGCAAATTGATGAGATTTATGATTTTTAGACGGAAACCAAAGCAAGGGGGTAGGTGTCAGATGAGCAGCTAAAGAAACAACCCTGCCACTAAAACATTTACATTGAATGATACATTTGACTGTGAAAAGTCAAAAATTACCACCTAAGCATGTATGCTGTCAAAAATAACAAAGGCTGTGTCATCATTGTACCAGAAGTTACAGGCATTAAAAATTATTATGGCGATATTGTCAGTCTTATCATCGATGATCTCATTTGCTTTCGTACATCATCAATATTCATCACTAATTCTTTCTCTTTTTGTGAAAAACTCCTCACAGGAGCTTTAATAAAATGTACTGTAAATTCTGTTTGAGTGCTTGTTATGCTCCTCCTCTACTCCGCTAAGAACCATATTTGCCAATAGTAGGCAGTTTTGATGCACAACACCTCTTCTTTTAGTATCTTATTTTGGTTTCTTAATATATATCTTGGCTTTAATGTCCCATCTGCTAACATGAATGAAGTGAGCTTTATGATCTACACTGCTGTCAGTCAGTAGGGGGAGCTCCAACTATTTTGGCTTCACCATCAAGGGGCGGTCGTGCTGCCCATGTTTTTATACTGTCTGTCTGTGAGAGCAGGATTCCCTGATCCAGGAGCTGTGTGCCTTGGCCTCAGTCAGTTGGCAAAGGCATAAATCAGATTTAATTTAGCTTGAACACAAATATAAGAGAAATAATGATCCAGTGTTGTATAAATATAATGTGGTAGAATTGTAAATGGAGACCGTTTTCTTTCACTTTTAGGACTTCAGTCACCATGTTTGGGTTACTTACTTAAAGTTTTCTTCTGCTTCTTCTTCTCTTTTCATCACTTCACCTCTCCATCTCCACCCTCTCCTCCCTGGATCTGGGTCTCTCTCTCTCTTTTCAGCCAATTTATTGAGCTTCACCTGACATAATTCAAACAGCAGCTGTGTTTAAATTTTGGGGTTACGTAACATCAGACTCTTTATCAGTCAGCTCTCACAGCTTCAAAGACCAGACTGCTCACATTCAGCCTCAAATTTACCAGAGCTGTATATATTCTGAGTGTGTGTGTGTGTGTGTGTGTGTGTGTGTGTGCGTGTGCGTGTGCGTGTGCGCTGCTCTGTAATCCTGCAGTCTTTTGAAGTTCCTGTGGGAACAGACTGAAGGAATAATGAGCGGTTGTGTTGCAGAAGTGATTTAAACATGGATGGAGACTTTCCCATCATGTTTACTGCTGCACAGATCAATGACTTGTACACACATCAGTTATTCATGTGTTATGTTAGCAGCTGCACATGACTGTAAGTCATCCAAGGGGTGACAATCACAATCAAATTGACAGCATCGTCTCCTTGAGCTGACGGGTGTTTCAAACACTTCTATTTGAAACTCATCCTCTTTCTGATTCCGGTTACCTGTAAATGCTCAGGTTAAATGTTTAAAAGCCAGTTTGAGCAACTTTAAGTCAGCTTTATAACAAAAACTGAAAACTAAGTAAGTGTGTAGAAGCCGTGAAAGTGAATATAAGCCACATTTATCTGATGAATCCAGATAAACACCTTATTTCGAAATGTACAAGCAATAAATGAGGCTTAAATTGATTTTAATTAGTCAGAAATACAGGCTGAGAAAAATGTGTCCAACTTCCTTGTGATTTTATTCCTATTTTGAAAGAATTAACTTCTATCATTGGAGAGTTGACACATGCATTTTTCCTATCCGGTTGGCAGAATTTTTCACTTGGGTCTTATTTTGACTTGTATCATCTTAAATCAATGTGGTTAACTGGACTTTTCAGGTGAATCTCGCTTATAATGAGTCTCTCTCTGATTTTATTTCATTTTTTATATATAAATATATATATATATATTTACCAAGGATAAGAGAAAGTTTTTTCAGTGTAAACTACAATACTATGAGACTGCACTGCAAGACTAGATTTTAGTTGTCATCTGTGCTTGTTTACATCCGGGTAGTATAGTCAATACTCTAATAAGTAAGACAAAAGGAGTTTCTTGTAGTTTGTTTCTAGTATTCCTGCACATTCAGTATTCCTGATCTGTTTCCTCCTCAGATGCTACAGGGATCCTGCAGGTCCGAGCTCTAAAGGATTACTGGAACCTGCACGATCCCACCGCCCTAAACATCCGAGCTGGAGACGTCATCACGGTGAGAAACTCAGAGATTGATCAATCGTGACTGTGTCACACCTCTGCTATCAGTGAGTTAATTGTTAGTGAAGGACACACGAAGAACAAGCTTTAAACCATCTAAATCTTGGTTTGGAGTCAGGAAAAGAAGAGCAAGTTCAGTGGCGAAAATGTGACATTATGTTAAATTTTACTATCTTACTGTCAAACAAGAACTCCAGTTTGATTATGCCCTAAAACTTATGCACAAATTTGATCAACAGCCCTCTAACGAAAGAAAACGTTAACCCACTATTTTCTATCTTTGTCTTCAAAGAATAATGTTCTATATTGAAAGAGTAAAGGCGCAAAGGCACCAACACAGGGGTGCTGTGGAATTAGATTTCCTCTTGAAAAGTTTTTCCACATATTTCAGACTTTCCCTCACTTTTAAGTGGTGTCATTGTTTCTCATAAAAAAGTTGAGATCTTATAAATGTCTTCTGTCACGTCAAATCCTGAGCTGCTCTCTGTCAGCTGTTTGAACTCCACCATCTGAAGTCAGCACTGACAAACCTTTAATGTTTGAACAAGTTAACCTCTTTCAGGGACAGGTGGAGACAAGTCTTTTACACACATGCAAATACACACTGCAGGTTTTACACATACATCCATCTAACCTCAGTCTGTAGTTTAAAGCCCGAGTGTCAATGTTTGCATGAGAAGGAAATATGTCCCTATCAATACAAAGCAAATACCGACTTGTCCCGACCAGAGATTTTGTCCAAAACCAGAGTCTTACTGAAATATGAAGGTCTTTTTTCTACAGTGTATTAATAACAGACTAGGTGGTTCCTCCTTTCTTTGGAGTGGAGGATGTAGTATCTATGATCAATTTTTGATTTACCCGACTGCTGGACAGTTTAACCAACATTTCTGGATCATGTTTACTAATAATTTCCTGTTTGCATTGTCCAGTTCGACAGTTTTGTAGAAGCAGCAATGAGCTGTGTTCACAGGACGGTTCTTAGATTTGACTTCAACTCCAGAGTCATGTCTGTTTTTTATATGCATTACCACATAGGAGCCCAAAGATCGATTCCATAAAGTATGAGTTATCAATTTTGTTCCCTTTGTACAGATTTCTAACACTAATGTCTTTAGGGACATGATGAAAGTTAATTTCATAATTAGCTTTCTGATGAGCATTGCAATTCGCTAACACACACGTTTGTTTCACGATCATCCTCTGTATTTATCAGAGTGGGGCTCCGGGGGCGGAGCTTGGATTTGTGACATAGGAAATCTCACTGTTTCTAAACCTGCCATTTGGGTCTGCCAGAGATTCACAGCGGTTTGAATGTAGAAATACTCAGAAATGGAATTTTGCACTTATTTTTCACATGAAATGTCCTCTAGTATCAGAAAAATGCCATATGATCATGTAGACAACAAGAAAAACATGATGTTCATCAGTGTAGGTCTTTAATGATATTATGAACCATATATGATTTTACTCTCAAGAGCATTATATGGAGTTATACTGTTATCTCACACAGTTAAAAATCTGTTGCAAACAAATGTTATTAGATAGTAGATATCTTTGTATTATTATTATTATAAGAATTTGTATTTGGGATTGCACAACTTTTCTCAGTATTGTCTTTTCCCCGCCCTAACTTTTTTGAAAGATGTTCCTGAATTAAACTTTAAATAAGCATATTTTCTTTATGAAACAAAAACACATTTCAGTGTCAACATGTGATTTCTCGTCTTTGTACTTTCTCCAGTTTGAATGATCTTTTCAACATTTTACACAGCATCCTCACTCATGCGGAGCTGGGGTTTGTATAAATATCCACGAATGCACTCTGAGCCTGTTGAAAGCAGCTGTCTCTCTGTCTGTCACTGTGTGACAGACTCAGAGTTGAGTTATACACTTCAATGATAAATCTGAAAGTTAAACAGGGTTACATCAGGCTTCAATGATCAAAAAACCAGCCTCTGTTTCAAGTCTGTATCGCACCTCCGTAAATCTTTGTAACCACCCTCTCTCCTGAGACATGAGGGAGTACAGTCTGTTCAGATATTGTCAAATAGATATTTTCCTGACTCTCTTACATCTCTGTTACACATAGAAAATACTTTGCGTTATCTAATACAAATGCAGGCCTTAAAGTTTGAGATTGCAAGAGCATAACCCTGCACTTTATGAATGCAGGAGTATCAGGATCAGGCATTAAAAGAAATATGAGTTTAGTTTTTGGAATGACATTTGTATTTTGAGAACAAATTAGAGTATAAAGAATAAGGTTGATGTGTCAAAGAACTCCTCCTTCTGTAAAGTATTCATGCTAAAGACTATGAAACTGTGTTTTGCTTTAGTCCTTTAACAACTAAAGTTTAAAAATCTGTAAAAAAGGTCGACTTTTTCATCAGATTGTTGTATAATTTCTATTCTGCTGTAAATCATGAGTATTTTCTCCCTCCTCTAAAAATAAATCAGACTGGTGAGTAAACCTGGACGATATGACACAGGTGTTGTTCATGTCGGGACTTGTATTAAAGTATTAAACATCACTAAAATCTGATCTGACAGTCACCAAAGTTCAGTGGAAAAACACAGATGACTAAAGATGCCACGATTACAAAATCACACTAGAGTATTTTTCCACTGTGTTCAAACTTGTAAGAAATGGTGAAAAAAAGCTGGTTTGAACCTCACTGTGTCAGACAGACAGGCTTTATGGTGACCTGTCTTGTCTTATGTAGGTGTTGGAGCAGCATGTTGATGGACGCTGGAAGGGCCACATCCACGACAATCAGAGGGGGACGGATCGGGTGGGCTTTTTCTCGCCGTCCATTGTGGAGGTCATCAGCAGACGGAACGGTCAGTCTTATGTACAGTAGTTGATGAAAACATCCAGTTATCCAGACGTTGTGTCACCTGTTAGTGGGTCAGTGTTTCATTCCCACTCCTCTTCATGTCGAGTTGAGGTTTAGATTTAAAGCCCCTCCATCAGGAAACTAATCCACCTGCTTTCAGACCCATCCCACGCTTCCACCTTTTCTCCCCTCCCTCCTGCATCCATCTCTCCATCCATACCAAATAATGACTGACCTCCACTTCTAACCATCAGCTTGATAACCTCCCCCTTCCTCCCCCTCCTCTCCCTCCTGTTGTCCTCCCCATCTCACCCTGTAGGGGGCACCCTGTCCCGGCACGCCTCTTTGCCCACCCAGCGCCAGCAGCTGCACTCCAGAGCCCCCCTCTCCTCCAGCCTCAGCTCCGCCCCTCAGACTGACGACTCCTACACTCTGTATGCACCCCCCACCCATGTGGTGCTGCCGCTAGCCAACGGCCTCACTACCAACGCAGGTACACACACTCTCCTCCATGTTCCTGCTCACTCACCTGCACAGGTTTGTTCCTAACTCTAACCCTGATTTCACAGGAGGAACCACCACTAATGTGCATGACATGTTTTCTTTCTCCACCACAAGAGTCACTCACTAAGATCAGCTTTAACAGTTTTTCCTGAGCAGGAGACTTTGTAGAAGTCTTTGCAGCCTAATCTGTATCCTCAAACACGCCTTAACCCCCTCGGTCACCCGCAGTCCATCAGCGTCTCTGTGTCTGATAGGTTTGTGTCCCAGCCGCCTGTCTCAGTCTGAGTTTCCCTTTGAGGACATCTGGGTTCTCAGGGACTCGTGTCATGGTAAGAGCCCCGAACCCGAACATCAGCTTCACCCCCCTGGCTGTTCTGAAGCTGCCGCTGCCCCGCACAACGCTCTGTAGAAGGACCCGGCACACCAAATCGCACATCACTGCCTGTTAAATGAGATGGCTGTAACACCTGGCTTACTTCATGCTGCTTCACAGTTTCTAATGTCAGCTGATGCAACCACCTGTCAGATCATGTAATCCTGCCTTTATGTCTCTTTATGTCACGTCACATGACCTAATGTCCGCTCATGTTGCCTGCTAGCCAGCTCATGTCGCCTCAGATGTTCTTATTGTGTCCTCACGCCTCACACTTCTTAATGTTCTCTCAGTGTGTGTTACCTTATAACTGAATATTATCATCTTCTCTTTAAGTTTCCTTTATGTCCCCTCAAATAATCTAAATCCACCTGCATGGATCTCTTGTGTCTCATGTTATTGCCTTTTGCCCTCTATCCCTTAAAATGCCTCATTTCTTAATGTCGCTCCATACAACCTCATCCTGTCTCACCTCACCTTGTGTTTTCTCTTTTGTCCTCATGCTGCCCCACTCTTCTGATTTTACATTAATTTACCTCATGAGATCAAATTATATTTTTCTGCATCATGCGACCTCATGCCATCTCATTTATCCTCGTTCTCATGCTGCCTCACTTACTTTTTATTGTAAGAACTTACCTCATACTACCAACAGTAACACCTTTTTCCCTCATGAGACCTCATGCAGTCTCATGTTACCCTTATAGTCTCATTTGTCCTCATTCTCATGCTGCTTCACTTTACATGTTGCCAGAAGTTTCAAAAAATGACCCCATTTTCCCTTGTGACCCATGTGACCTACTGCCATCTCATTTGTCCTCATTTTTATGCAGCCCTACAGATCTTATGATCAAAATAATCTCATTTTTCCACGTAATCAGCCATCTCATATCGCACTGTTATCTCCAATAGCTGCAAGTTTTCTTAAGTTGTACTTTTTATCTCATTATATGTACATTTTATCTCATAATGCTGCTCATAAGCATTATCATGTACCTGTTTAAATGCTTATGTATTATTGCTCAACATTGCTTCACATTATTTAATTCTTCTCACATCGCCTCATTCAGCCTCACCTCGCTTCATTTTGCATCACCACCTGAAGGTGCCACTTCAGATGATATCATACAGTTAAATCAAATCAGGTAGCCTAACTGTACTCACCTTACAATATTTTACATCACTCCTCACTGACTAATGCTCCCCGAGTTCCTCTTCTACACTTCTTCAAATTGTCCAACCTCGTCTCCAGTCTTTATGAATAACTCCTGTCGCCTCACATCACTGAAGTCGCATGAAACAGCAGCCTGATGTTTCCTCAGATCATCTCATGTCATCTTTTTTTTCTCACACTGTGAGAGTAACTGACAGTCATCTTGGTGTGTCGGGTCCAAACACTGAATGATTCACTGTGTCGTCTGCTTCAGAACGTCTGGCTGTCAGTCCTGTAGGTCTCCAGTGGCGCCACAGGGGGGCGACACTAGTGTATGTCATTATGGACCACGTGGATTGTCAGATGCTTTTTAGAGGTTCAGTCGGCTGCCTTAGCTTTAGAGACTGCTCTAGATTCTTTGATACACAGAAGAGTTACAGATCTATTTTCATGAGTTTGCATTTTGTTTTACAGATTTAGGATCCTCCAACTAATCCTCCTGTCCTAAATTACCATAGATAAATTACCTTAAGGAGTTCAACTCTGAGGTTACACTGTGTTTTTCCGTGTTAAATATAGGGGTGCATGATATTGGATTTTTGCTAGTATTTGATATGCTAATATTTTACAAATTTATTTTGGCCAGTGTAGATAAAAGATAAATACCAGGGCTGTGCTGATGTACAGATATTGACAACAATATCTTTTTGGAAGAATTAAATATTTATGTTTTGCTAAAAATAAGCTGGTTGACGCCTCACAAAAGGTAGGAGAGATTATCTGCAGGAATATACTCCAAATTAAAAGCCTAGTTTTACTATGTCAGGAAAAAAAAGGAACCTAAACACAAGACAAAAAAACTATATTAAAATAAAAGCATTACAAACAGTTGTTTACAAGCTACAGTCTTCTCCAAACAAATTTCAGACACAGGACTAGCAATGAGTATAAATCTCAAACCTAAACATTAGAAATCGAGGATATGTACATGCATAGTGTTTATTCAGTTTTTTTTAGCAATGTTAGCTTCCTATATCTTCCCATACTGGTATTATACTTGTAATATTGTGCATCCCTAGCAAATAATTATATGTAATATTAATGCTTTGAGGTATCTCAAAGAAGGAAGTTTTGGATATTTTACTCTCCTTTCAAACCTCACTCTTGTAAAGTCAGATGCCACATCGTACTACAAGTTCAGCTGCTCGGCTTTGAATCTTTCGCTCTCTTTATTAGACTGTAACAGTATTTGTAGCCTGCAGTAAGAGTCACAAACAGCTCAGACTGTGGTAGTGCACCAGCAGAGTTATCCTTACTCTGCGTCTGTCCTCTTAGCCTGATGCTGCCAGCTACATGACTTTCATTAATGGATGCTGTCTTGCACCGCCACAGCACAGCTTTTGTTCTACAAACCTGCATCCTGCCCACCGTCGACACCAGCCGGCCCCCTCAGCCCCGTGCCTCTGCAGGCTTGTTTGGCCCCAGATGTTTCGAGAAAGTATCTGCTGCTTCCTGAAGCCTGACGCCAATGCTCTCTCCCCTCATTCTCAGTTGTGATGTAAAATTTATGTCATTGTTTATATCGTTTGCAGCTGGAGATAGAAACAGTGTTGGGAGTACTGGAAGCGTTGGCAGCACCCGGAGTGCTGGGAGCGGACAGAGCACTGAAAGCAACAACGGACCCAACGGAATTCAACACAACAACACAGCTCACCATGACAACAATAAGGTACACAAAGTACTATCACAGTATTACACCCACTCTGAGAAACAGGAAATGTTGTCAGATGTGCTCAGGACTTCTTGGAGATTTGATTTTCATTGTTGTTTATATCCTCTCATATGAAACACATCTGCAAAGTTTTGTTAAACTTTATAACCTTCTGGAAAAGCTAAGAAAAAATTTAAAAAAGGCCATGGTACCAATACATAGATGTGGAAGAAGGCTGATTACAGTTTTGAACAAATGGCACTAAAATATATCTAACACTAAAACTTAGTGTCAAGGTTGTAGGTGTTTTCAGTACAAAAACTTGTTTTCCTTAAGTGAAATGATTTTAATTTTGATGTAAAGAGTTTACTTAAAGGTAATACCACGATTGATTTAATACAGAGCAATTTCCAGTTCCATCAATCCTCTACATTTTAGTATGTTACTGCCTGCTGACCGTACATTTGTTTTTGGTGTTTTTGTGTGCAGCCAGCGCCCTCTACTGTTGACTGTGGACACCCAGACTTCAGCAAACAGCTTGATCATCCTGCAGGTACTTTTCTCGCTCAGTTAAATTTTAAATGATGGTGCTGGTGAACCGCTTTATCTTTGTATTTGAATCATGAACTCTGAGCCTTGTTTCATTTCAGTGTATGTAAAGCAAAAAGAGAACTGTTAGATTTTGTTATTTAATTTCCTGTCACAGCAATCGGTAAAGCAAAAGCTCCTTTCTTATGATGTTACCTTTTTAAGAATATTTCTTATATCAATTAATTCTAATAAAAACACATTTTCATATTATTTAAGAAACTGAATCCATGCAGGAAAATGTTGCTTTGCGGTTTGATTATCTGTTTATCTTCTTTTTCTGTTTTGTTTATGACATTAAAGTCTCAGTTAAATTTTGACTAAATCTAAAGCCATAACCGTAAACTTCTTCAAGTTACATTTATATTTTGTCTGTTATCAATTTGCCATCAAAACATTTTCATTACTTTTCTTATTTTCCTGTCTTATATCAGAGTTTTAGCTCAGCTTCAAGTATTTTTGGTTGTCTTTTTCTTTCTTTTCCCACTTCGGTACTCTAAGTACTGTTTCTTTTTTTTCTTCTTCTGGGTTTAAGTGATATAAAATCAGCTTTCTATTGTGCTGAACCCTTAAACTCAGGATGCCAAAGATGTTTTTCCTCAGACGAATCACCTGCTGAACTCTGGTGTCATGTCACACAGGTGGGACTCCTCGGAGGCAGACGGTGACAGTGCAGAGACCTGCAGAGCAAAATTTCTCTCAGCAGTTCGTTCGTCCTCAGCAGCTACTTGAGGGAAAGGTGATGATTGTGTCTTTCTTAATCTCCTCTGTACTCTTGATAATAACAATGATAATAATCCCTCAAAATACCTTAATTTTTCCTCCTAGAGCTTTGACAAAGTTTTGAGATTGGTAAACTTTACAGAAATAAAGACAGAGAAGTAAGAATATAGAGCTTTTTAAAGTTGTGTAATAAATAAGAAACTTAATATTCATCAACAAATGGTGAGAAATAGGTGGATGAGTCAAACATGACAAAAACAAAAAAATCTTGTAAGTTATGTGTAATGTATAGAAACTACATTGGCTGCAATTAGCAGCAAAGGCACGTACCATCAAGACCCCAGGACTCAAAGTGACATCAGTGTTTTTGATTCTGTGTGTTATAGGATGCAGAGGCCATCTACCAGTGGCTGAGTGAGTTTCAGCTGGAGCAGTATACTGGAAGCTTCATCAATGCTGGGTATGATGTTCCCACCATCAGCAGAATGACTCCTGAGGTACTTCATTACCGATATTTTACTGGTCACTACACACATGGTTGTTTTTAGGCATTGTTTGACTTCAGTGAAAAGTGTGCAGCAGAAATATCATTTGACTCGCTGTGGGTCAGGGTAGCTATAACAAGGCTCAAGATCTCCTGTCTTGACAGTAAACCATCAATTAACCTTTTGTCCATAGGATCTCACAGCCATTGGAGTAACCAAACCAGGCCACCGCAAGAAGATCTCTCTTGAGATCAACAACTTGAACATCCCTGAATGGCTCCCTGAGTACATCCCTGTAAGATTCCCAGTTTTTAATACTAATGCTGCGTTCGAGTTACCTCGGAAGTCAGAAGTCCGAGCTGAAAATGATGTCACACCTGAGTTAGCAGCGTTTCAGTTACCAAGTCAGAAGAAAGCAAAATCAGAGGTGGAAACAAGATGGCTACATCTACAAGAGTTATTTAAGCACTTGCCTTGTCCAAATAAAAGCAAGGACAGGGCAAGCGCTAAATAACTTTCGTAGATGTAGCCATCTTGTTTCTGCCTCCGATTTTGTTTTTTTCCGACTTGGCACCGGTAACTCGGGTGTGACGTCATTCTCAGCTCGGACATCTGACTTCTGCGGTAACTCGAATGCAGCATAAAATACAATGAGCTCCCAAAACTGTGATAGCATTTATCTGAGTGACCTGATCTTTCTTACAGTCTGATCTGGGTGAGTGGCTCAGTGCCATCGGCCTCCCACAGTACCACAAGAAACTCTCTGAAAACGGCTACGACTCTATCACCATCGTCAAAGACCTCACTTGGGAAGACCTGCAAGAAATTGGCATCACCAAGCTGGGTAACAACATTAAATCTGTGGTTACTTTGCTTGTGCACATTATTGCTGTTTCAACAAGTGGTTTTTATTCTGGTTCATTGGTTCCCTTCCTCCCCCAGGCCATCAAAAGAAGCTGATGCTGGCAGTGAAGAAGCTGTGTGACATTCACAGGGCAATCCTGCAGGCTGAATCAGGACAAGGAACACTGCGTCGCAAAGGTCCAGGAGCCCTCCACTTGGTCACAATAGAGCCACCCGACTCAGCAGGTGAATGCTCTTCTCCCCACACCCCAAAGATGCTGACTTTCCAGGACAGTGAGCTGAGCACTGAGCTGCAGACAGCCATGTCCAGTCATTATGGAGGCTGCGAGGAGGGCTTGGCCATCAAGAACGCAGTAGGAATGTCCCAAAGCCAGGAGAGTATCGACACTCGCTCTAGAGGATCTGGACGCTCCCAAGAGCCTCCCACAGCCTCTATCACTCCCCACAGCTGGTCTCAGGAAAGCCTGGATGGTAGCCCCGCCAAGGAGAGGAACCACCCTGAGGGCTGGGATCAAAGGCCTCTGCAGCAGCAGCTGCTGCCGAAGCAGGTGCCTTTGGGGACAGCAACGGTTTTCAAGTACCCAGCAATCCCAGCCAAGCCCAAGCTGCCTGGATCTTGTGGTTCCTCCCCTCATGGCTCCCCAGCACTGAAAGGTTTCAGCTACCTGCATTCTCATTGTGGCTCCACAGATCTGAACTCACCTCAGAGGCTTGTTGACCGCATGGTGACCCTGACTCCACCCAAAAAGCGCAACCAGAGCAAGACCCGCTATGCTCTGTCAGACGGTGAGCCTGATGAAGATGAAGAGGAAGGAGCTTACTGTTCTGGAAACTTACCATCCTATGCCACCTTGACACGCAAACCTGGTCGCAGCCAGGTGTCTAGGTTACAGTCAAGCCCAGAGAAGAATGGAAATGTGGGGCGCAGTCAGTCCTTTGCAGTACGGGCTCGCAAGAAAGGTCCCCCTCCCCCGCCTCCGAAAAGACTAAGCTCAGTGAGCAGCACGACGAGTGGAGAGTTGAGCGACAGCAGCACAACCTCATCGATTTGTGTGACGGACAGTCCAGTGAGCGTTAGAAGCATTGCAGCCTCTCTACAAGGGAAGACAGAGACAAAGGACCTTTCAGGGTCTAAACCAGACCTTGTCCAGCAGAATCCGACTTCTTCTTCCCTTGGCTCTACAGGACAGGAACAAAGAGAGGCCGGTGGTGTTAGGAGGAGGGTGCAGAGTGAGTGTATTCCTTCCCAGACTGGTAACAGAACTGAGCCAGATCGAGGGGTAAAGTCTGACACTGAGGAGGAGGAATCGAAAGGTTGTGGACTGGATGGGTCTTCATCTCCCCAGAACAGCTCCAGTGAGTGTATCCCCTTTGCTGAAGAGGGCAACTTGACCATCAAACAGAGACCCAAAGCTCCAGGGCCACCAAGAGCTGAGGCTGTGCTTGAGCCGCCAGAAAAACAGGACGCTAAGAACCTTGAAGTCCCAGAGTTCAATCTGAAAGAGTCAGACACAGTGAAACGCAGACACAAACCCAAAGACAAGGAGCAGGGAGGAGGTTCCCCCAGCAGAGTGGGAGATGAGGTAGAAGGATCCAATCGTAGCAGGTCTCCTTCCAAGAGCCAGGAGGAGACCTGTCTAAGCATTAGTGAGGCCAGTTTGGTAAGGCCAGCTAGTCCAGCAACAGGATCCCATATTAAACGTTCACTCTCCCCTAAACCTCCTGCTGTTGCCCCCAAACCTGCTCGCCACAGTCTGCATGCAACACAAGGTAAAATACTTTCAGTATCTCTGTAGACTTGATGTTTAGTTCAAGAAATAGTGAAAAGAAAAGTTGAATAAGACGTAGAATCCTTTGGTCTGTATCTATATCTATATATCTATATTTGCTCTTAACTTTAAACTTTTTTGGCTATGGTTGCCTCTTGTGTGATCTGTGTTGACTTTCTGATCTTGATCATAGATTTTTTGTCTTGACTTTAAACTTTTTGGACTTGACCTAAGAACTCTATTGTTAGTCGAGGTATGGAACTTGTTGATGTAAGATTCAAACTTGTTGTTTTAGATTTAGTCAGTTTAGTACTGACTGCTTGGGGGGGACGCAGCTCAAGGAAGAACATTTATGATCATTTCTTTATGGAAATGCAATCAGACCAAGACGCTCAGGCAGAAGAACTACCACATCTGCAGTGCAAAATGATTAATATGATGATTTTAACTGCAAGGAAATGATAAAGAAATTATCATAAATGTTCTTCCTTGAGCTGCGTCACCCCACTGCAGTCCGTAATGGACTGGCCTGAGGTCTTGCTACAAACAAACAGCTGCTGGATGAGAGTAGGTGAGTTGTGTTTAGTCTCTTTGCTAAAGAAATTAGGCAAAGTTAAAAAGATGTTTGGTGGCTAGTGCAGTGGCTAGGACCCTATATGTACTGTTGATGAAGTTAGGTGCTGTTCTGAGCATTATTTGTGGCTATAGAGTAGCTTTTTGTTGAGGTTTGTTTATGGCTTGATAGCCTTGCCTGTGGACTCTTTGGTCTTTGATCTTGGCTTTAGACTTGTTGGTTTAGAGTTGTTGGCACCACAGTCTTGACTTTGGCTGTTGTTTTATTATCTTGAGTTAACCCGTTGGTCTACCTCTCTGTCTTGATTTGTGGTCCTTGTCTTTGAACTTATCAGTCTACAGTGGAGACTTTTTGGACTTCAGTTGATGCTCGGTTCATGTAAATTAAAATGGACTTCATTCCACACTTGGTTGGTATTAACCCTTTATTGTCTTTTGCAGCTGGACCCTCGTCTCCCTCTGTGACTGTCTGTGGGATTCAAACTGTGGCCTTCAGCTCTCCTTCCTCTCCAGTTCATATACCCAGAGCTCCATCCCCCCAGGCCCCCCACAGTCCCTCTATGACAGCTGCCAGGGCTCAGGTGTGTACGGTGGGTCGAGGTAACATGCCTGAGTCGAACTCTGGGACCGAGGTGGTTCAGCAGAGACTGGATCAGACCAGCACGTCTCTGGAAGCAGCTCTGAAGGCTGTGGAGAGAAAACTGAACAGGGAGGACCACTCTGAAACGTAAGTGGTTTTGAGGGCCTATGATTTTGACATCAAAGCTCTAACAATCTTGACAGAGCTCTAACCTTGAAGGAGTTTAAATTTACAGTGCAGGTGTACATCAGCACTCATGATATGCCTCTGTGAGTTAATATTCATGTCTTTTTTTGTTTTTCCTTTAGCACGTCAAACTCAGTAAAGTCTGCGGGGACCATCCTGGATGACATCGGCAACATGTTCGATGACCTGGCAGACCAGCTGGACGCCATGTTGGAATGAGAACTTAGTATGAACGCTCTAAGCTTAAAAAAAACTATTTACTCGCAAGCTCAGGAAGTGAACCGGAGACAGATACAAAAGAGGACTGATGGGGAGATTTTACCCCTCTGCCCTGGACTACATGACAGAGGAAGCAAAGGTTGAACACCAGCACTTAATCTCCATTGTGCTTCCTCAACCAAGTCCTCCTGACGCACATGTGACAGACAGATGAATCTGTTTGTATGGATGGATTCCCTTTTTTAGCCTTTTTATCATTTGTGTTGTTGCGTCCTGTCAAACATGAACCAAACAAAGACACTAAAGTTGGACCAGCATTATGTTATTAGCCCACTGTGAGGCAGATTATTGTTATTATTATTAAACTTGTTATACACTAATATTGTAACATGAGGTTTTAACTTTTTGACCTGAAAGAGGGCTGAACTCTGACGACACTGTCAGTCCAGCAGCTGTTCAACTAAGATGTTTGTCTCTGCAGGAGTCTGTTAGTCTCTTTAAAACATTTTCAGATGAATTCGGACCTTGAAAGATACATTCACTTTTTCCAACATTGTGGGGTTTGTTATGAAAATTCAGACATTATACTGCATGTTGAGATCTTGAACATGACAGTGTATGAAAACCAGGGCTGTCACTTTAAAAAAAATTAAGCTGCACAATTAAATCAGCTTTCCTTTCAATGAACCACAAATCTTCTTCGTACAAAGTCAACACACAGCCCTATCTTTGTCTTTACCTTGCACTCTGTGGTGTGGGGTCCAAAATGTTTACATAAGGGGCCCCTCTTATGTTTTGCTGTCCTGACTGTCCGCTCAGAACAGCTTTGACTGCGGCACACATCCTCAACTTTTGCCGAATATCATCGTAGCATTAATTTACCGATGTCAAGGGTGGTATGCGATGGTCAGGTAACGGTGCAAGTGTTCTCCACTTGATCAAACAGCAAGCTACGTTAGCCAGCCTGATACGCTGATAAATTTGGTATTTTAATATGAATGGCTAATTATTGTTCCAACACAAACTTTTCCCCTTAAGTTTGAGCAAATATTTGAATGAATAAAAAAGTGACAGCCCTGATAAAAAGTTTACAAAAAGAGGGATCAATTTTTAGTATCTGTCTGTTTTGTTCCCATTCAAAAACTCCTCTCAAAAGCTTTAAAAAGATATGACACAGTTTAAGTTTCTACGATCGATATCCCAACAAAATGGTGTTTCGAGGCTGTATTTTTTCCTCTGGTGTAATTTTTGAAAGAGACACTTCCTCGATTCTAGTTGGAACAGAACCTGGACTGTCTGGTTTCACTCTGGCTCTCATGTCTGACCATTTCAAATTTTATCTTTGTAATATTTAAAAAAAATCTATTTTATACAAAATGATCTTAACCAAGTGTAGTCTTTCATTCGGCTCAGCTCGATGTGTGTTTGTGTTTTAAAACTGTTATTGAAGCTACAACAATGTGTAAAAGTGCTGTGATAGAAAGGGAAGAGACGCATGTTCAGCTGTCGAGTCTCTCTGTGTGACATACAAACTATTTTTTGATATTCATTTTAGCCAAATTAGTATTTAAATTAGACTTATCTAAATATGTATATTGTAAACTAGAGGTATATACAGGAGCAGATACTCAACCAAAGTCTTTGTACAGATCCTCCTCAGATATTTTCAAATACAATTCCTTTAAAAAAATGCAGAACTGTCCTTTTCATGTTAATTGTAAGAAGTGTATGAGCTGTTATTTTCTTGTGTGGCCTGCAGTGTATGGATAAATCAGCATATAAAGCATGAACTAGCTCTATATGAACCTTTTGAATATGTGCTTTAACCCTGGTGTGTTGTTCGTCACGTGATAGTGTGTAAATGAGATGCCCTCTGTTTTTATTTTCTTCATCTCTGTCTTGAGAACCTCCTGACAGATCACATTAGCTTCTCATTGTTATAATGCAATAAAGAATATAAGAAGCTGAATTTAAAGGATATCAAATGAATAAATGATTACATTATATTTGAACATGTTTTCATTTATGTACCATTTAATCACTTTATCATAAAATTCATAGGTGGACACAGTAAATTATAATATCCAAGTTGGTTTACGGTTGATTTGGTAACAAAGATGTAACTTTGATAACAGTTAATTCAATAATTTTGATGAAAATGAATAGCAGGTAATATTAATATTAATCTTTCTTACCGCGTAAAAGCAGTATTTGGACCTTTTTTCTTCCTTACGATAAACCCACATTTGGTAAACCCAGTACACCTTCATTGTTGCACCAACTCCTGCAATACAAGTCAGTCTGATAGAGTGAAAATGGCTAAATTAGTGGTAACGCTTCCTTTTACGGTATTGTAATTACCATGTATTACCAGGTAAGTGCCATGTAATAAGGAGTAGTTACTGTGAAATTACCATGTAATTACAAGGTAACTATATTGGTAATTACCTAGTACTTTTAGTAATTACAGGCAAATACCGAGTAACTATCCGGTAATAAGTATTAATTACTGGGTAATTATAGATTAAATATATAATATATAATTATAAATGTACTTTCTTAAGAAGTACCTGGTAACAGCCAGGTAATAAGAAGTAATTACTGAGTAATTATAAAGTATTTATATGGTAACTATGTGATTAATTGCCAATTACTCAGTAATTACCAAGTATTTTCCTAATAACTATGGAAACTACAATGTATTTTAGAGTACTTCTCAGCCACTTACCAAATAGGTACCTGGTAACTACCAGATAACTACACCAATACAATACATAGCCTTCCTTGGTAGTTGTCAGGTACAACTAAAGGGTAGTTACTGTGTAGTTATGAAATAAATACAGTTAGTAACCTATTAATTTCATGTTAGATCACATGGTAATTTTGCAGTTATTGCTGGGAATGTTATCTGGTAGTTACCAGGTACCTTTTTGGTAAGTGGCTGATAAGTACTCTAAAATACATTGTAGTTTCCATTTAGTTATTAGGAAAAAAGTTGGTAATTACTGAGTAAGTAATTGGCAATTAATCACATAGTTACCATATAAATACTTAATAATTACTCAGTAATTACTTCTGATTACCTGGCTTTTACCAGGTACTTCTTAAGAAATAACATTTATAATTATTCATATATTATATATTAAATCTTTAATTACCCAGTAATTAATACTTACTACCGGATAGTTACTCGGTATTTGCCTGAAATTACTAAAAGTACTAAAAGAAGTAGGTAATTACCAATATAGTTACCTTTCCATTGAATTTTCATAATTACTAGTTGTTACATAGTATGACTTGACTAGTAATACAGATTCAGTACCAATAAAACACCAGTAGAGGTCAGTGTTTACACGCACCAACACTTTCAACAGGTTCAGCATGACGCAATTCTCACAGCTTGACACTTTTAATCTGAGTAAAGAACGGCAGCACATCCTTTATACTCTCTTTGGCTTAACTGTGACCCATTCCCTGTACAATAAAAAAAATATGTAAACCTTTAGAAAAATCTACAGCTCCACAAAAATCACCTGATCTTAATTTTAAAACAACCCTGAGAAAAAAAAAGGGACAAAACTTACTGTGAGATTTTATTTTAATATAAAATACATAAATAAAGCATCTGCAGGTGGCATCAGGAGCATGTGCACTTATTCATAAACACACATACAGTACATATATGCATGTAGAACTCAAACATTATCAGGCATACAGTTCACCCCACAAAATACAGTAAAAGAGAGATAGAGAGGAGATGCAGCCATCTGAAAATAAACATATCTAACTTGGACCAATGCCTCCATGTAGCACAGGTCACAAGAAGCAGAGCAGCAGTTCTGTTCACCTTGGATCCAGAACTGATCAAACCATCACACCAAGAAGTCAATGGTTAAAAATCAGCAGAAACAAAGGTCTATTTAGATATTAAGTTTAGATATGTCTCTCAAATGGAGCAAAAGATCTCCCAATAAAATTTCAGATGAAGAGTTTTGCTCCAAAACATGAAACATGTGGAGTTTAAAACCTGTAGCACTTTTCTTTTTCAAAAATAATTCGACTACATTTAGGAAATAAACTCCTCAGCTTAGTTTGTCCTCTCCGCTGCAGAAGATTAACATTTTGACAAGTTGAACGCAGCCTGTAACAAAGAAGAGTACAGTTCTAGTTCGTCTCAGTATCTCCAAGGCTCTACTGATTGCACATATAAATATCTGTCCCTAAATCTAAACATAAAACAAGGCCTTATCTCACCATCCATAACTTGCACCCGGATATCTGTTTTAGAGATTTCTTTGGCCAAACAGATGTAGCTTAATCCTCTCCTCAACTAAAACATCTCTACAGGCTTTTTTGCTTGTTTTTTGATAAAAACAGACGTCAGGTGAGCGACAAGTTCGAAGAGTTGAGAAACAAAACAGACTGTAGGAGGGAAACAGTCCCCATTTCAATAAAGGCGCATAGGGCGGACACACAAACACACAGCAAAAAGAAACACGTAAGAAAAAAAAACGACATTCCTCAGAAAAACAATTATAGTGCTGTATCCTGTTCACTCCCTTAAACATAAAAAAAAACTTAAAAATTAAACTTTTATTTGCCTTAAACTGCTTCAAATGAGCTGTGCAAAATGGCACCAAGCGTAGAGGAGCGACTCCTCGTCTGAAAACTATTGACCGTGCAGCCAAAGCCACGTGAAAGCAGCTGAGCAGATGGGTATTATAAAGCCTCTGTACACCTTAGACCCATTTCATACGAAAACACGATTCTTTCATGAAAACAGACTCACTGCTAAAAAAGCTTGTAGAAAAAACGGACTATGTACTTTGTCTCTGAGGCGAGAAACAGCCTTTCAACTCGGAAACGTCATCACTGGCTGTCCAGGTCTGTCCTTCTGAGGTTGAGAGGCTGCTGCGCAGGATGGAGGGAAAGATAGAGGGAGGTTGGGGATAGACATCATCTTAATCTTACAGGTAGAAAAATTACATGGCAGCAAATATGTTTGATGTACGTGTGTGAGCGTTTCTGTGCGTGGATGAGAGCGATCGTCTATGAGGGCGGGGTCTTGAAAGCCCCCCAGGCGTGGAAGCAGCGCGTGAAGCAGTGCGGCTCGTTTCCCTTCCGCACCAGCCTGAGCTTTCTGGGGTGTTCGGCGTCCTTGGAGCGCATATGCTGAATGTAAACCTGAAAAGGAAAAAGACGCAAATTAAAGTTACACCAACATCACTATGATCTCCAATCAATATGGAAACCCCCCTGCTGACTTATGTTGATCAGGAAAATTAATCTCAAGTTTTAGAAACATCTGATTTTAGCGATAAAGGTTGTTTTAAGTCTATTTATACCAGCTCCTGTGAAGAACTCCTTGTCCAATCAGATCACTCGATTTAAACTATCTGTTGTATAATACACAATAAGACATTTGCAGTTTCCTCCTCACCTGGCAGGCTTTGAGACTGAGTTTGATCTCCACCTGACTCGTCTGAGTGCCGACCCACATGTACACCTGAGGAAGAAAAACGACAGTGATGAAGGAATCTGACCGAACCCAGAGACGTCCAATCAAATCACAGATTCATCTTCACCTCTTTGCCGTTGTCGAGCAGCATGATGTCATCATCCGCCAAGTCATCCTGACAGAAGTCTGAACATTTCTCTGAGACTGAGAAATAACCTTTCTCATTGGAACACCTGAGAGACGAGGAGGAAGAGGAGGAGAAGAAAGGCAGACAGAGTTAAACACAAACATACTTCAACAATGACAACTGATTGATTCCTTCTTGATGAACAGGTGATATTCCCTCACCTGAAGAGTCGAGCGTGTTTCATGTACTCTGCATCCTCATCGTACTCCTTCTGAGAACCAATCCCCACCCAGAAGAAGTTTTCAGGCTCCTCCCCCTCATTGATTACCTACAGGACAGAACGGTGAACACAACACAAGAAGTTTGACAGAGTGAGTGAGTAGCTGTCTCCCATGTCCACTAAGGTAGGAACATGTTTATTTTTTGCTTTTTCAACTTAGAGGACTGCTCTCACTCTTATGTTAGGGAGGCCCTGGTGTGTCATGAGGTATCCCTTTCAACGCCATACAAAAAAAGATGCAATTTACAGAAAATAAGTTTATCACAAACATTAAAAAAATCCTTCTCCTTGGCTTTTAACACCCAGTAGAAGGTTGACTTCATTTATTTTATTTTATTGATTTAATTTATTGTTTTTAATTGATTTTACTATGTTTTATCTCATTTTATTTTTACCTTATCTATAGTGCCTCCGTTGTGTTATTTATTGTATTTTTATCTTGCAGTGCAGCACTTTGGAAAACTTGCGTTTGCTTAAATCGTGCTAGATAAATAAAATGGATTGGATTGGATTAGTGGTCACATACTTCTCACCAGTGTTGTTTTCGTTGACGATGACGTTGATGAGAATATTTCGTCAACAAAAACAACACTGCAAAATAAATGTTAACCGTTAAACTGACGAAATGCTCATGAATTTTGCAACTCTGTTCGTCGTCCACCACTAACGTTTTCGTCTAGTGTTGTCTCGTCAACGTAAACACACATTCGTCTCATCACATATTAGTCATCTAAGACTTATGTTAAGCTCGTCAACGCCACGTCTTTGTCGTGGAAAAAAGGGGCGTTAACGAAAAATTTTCATCAACGTCAACGAAAACAACAGTGCTTCTCACTGTGTGTAACAAAGGTGTTAATGTCCCACCTTGAAACAGCAATACATACGAGTCTTCTTAATGTTTACCTGTTTGCTGTATGTGTCATCGAACATGCTGTTCATGATGTCCTCGGCCAGTTTGGCCTCATCGGGGTCAGCAGCTCGGCCCACCCAGGTGTAAACGATGCCCTGATTGTCTGTGCTCTCGAACGGTACCTACACAAAACAAACACACATTTAAGAAAAAGGACTTTTCACTTTTTAAAAAATGTTTTGAAGAACTTTGTAAACTTTGTGACGGATCGATGTGAATCACAACCTTGAGAATGAAGCAGAACTCCGAGTTGAGGTTGCTGGAATCTGTTCCGATCTGGATCGTCCTGAGATGAGATAACAGTCAAAAATTTCGGAGGCTATAACATTTGAGAAGTTTGATGAAGTTTAAGAGCAGAGACTGTGTGCATAAACCTGACAGTAAGTGATATCATTTCAGTGTCTACCTGGTGCAAAGAGCGCTGCCGTTTGTGCGTATGTGGTAGAGAGAAGGCTGAGCAGAGTCAGTCTTCTGTTTCCTCTTCCCTTTGTGGATGATGAACTTCCTCTTGAAATGGGACAAGAACTTCAGGTTCTCCTGCTGCTGAGTCATACGCACCACCTTAAAAAAAAACAACAACACAGGCACAACTGTGATGAGCAAACAGGACAAACTCTGATGAGTTAAAAACAGATTTTTACATTTAGGTCGGGTCTTTAGTGGAGGAATGTCTGTTTTCTCACCTTCAGTTTTCCCGGGAACAGACTCTCAAACTTCTTCTGCAGGGAGAAGGTGAAGGTGAGCCAGCCCATGTTGGAGGCCTGCCTGCCCTGCCAGAAGTAGACCACACACTGGAAGTCCTCCTCCGGCTGTTTGTCCTCATCATCCTCTCCTCCTCTACGTCCTCCTCCTCCTTCGCCTCCTTCACCTCCTTCACCCTCCTTCTTCTCCTTCTCATCCTCCTCGTACTCCACAGGGACCCAGTATCTGAGTGAGCGAGGAGGAATCAAGAGTGAGGCTCACTTTGACAGGACTGAGGTGAGGATTTATTTGACTTTGAAGCTAATAATTCTGATGAAGGTGCAGCAGGATCCGCCTGCAGTGTAATATTTATAATCAGAGGGACTTGGAAAAACACCAAAAAGCTGAGCTGAAATGCTGACTCACTGTGAGCTGGTTGGGATTATCAAGTCTGGCACTTTGCCCTCAAAACTTATAATGGATAAAAATCAAACTTCAGCTTAAGTGACACCAGATTTGCAACAAACCCTCTTCAGAACGCTCTCCTCGAGCAATTACACCAAATACTTGAAGATAGCAGCTTTGAACTTTAATCTGTTATTCATTCAATTATCTAGGACGCATTTTTGCATCAATATCTCACAGACATGTTCTAGGTTCTCTAGAGATCTTGATGGGGAACTCTTTAAAAATGCTTATTTTATCCAAAGACATACAGAACAGCATAGACCACAGAATATAGAGTAGTCAGAGTAGATGTTGCTCCTGTAAGGATTACTGAGGCAGTTATGATATTGACTGAAATTAGAAGTGATGACCCATAAGAAAAAAATAGACCATTATCTGTGAGAAGGGGTGAAAGGGATATTCCAGCGTAAAATTAATTTAGGGTCAAACACACCACAACACCGAGTTAGACTCCCCCGTATAGAGATGACTGTTGCCAACTTATACCAACTTTAGTAACGACGGCACGATAGCAATACAGAGAGCCACGCGCTCAAACAAAACGCCACTCTATAACCACAAATAATGTTCAGAACAGCACCTAACTTCATCAACAGTACATAGAGGGTCCCAGCCATAGTACTAGCCATCAAACATCTTTTTAGCTTTGCCTGATTTCTTTAGCAAAGAGACTAAACACAACTCACCCTCTCTCTTCCAGCAGCCGTTTGTTTGTAGCGAGACCTCGGGCCAGTCCATTACGGACTGTTGCGGGGTGACGCAGCTCAAGGAAGAACATTTATGACAATTTCTTCATGAAAATGCAGTCAGACCGAGACGTCATTTTGCACTGCAGTCAGACTGCAGTGCAAAATGACTAATATGGTGATTTTTACTTCAAGGAAATGATAGAGAAATGATCATGAATGTTCTTCCTTGAGCTGTGTCACCCCGAATCAGTCTGTAATGGACTAGCCTGAGATCTCGCTACAAACAAGCGGCTGTGTTTGACCCTATATTAATTTCACTGCGGAATATCCCTTTAAGTTTCAGACCAGCGGTTGAACTTTTTTGTTTTTCCACAGCTCACAATACTCACAGTGAGTGATAAAAATCACTAACTCTCATACTACACAGTTACACCCACTCATCCTGACCTGCAGAGGAAGACGTAACAGTCCTGAGTGTGAAAGCGTCCGAACTCCTCCTCAGGCAGGCGAGCAAACTTCTTCCCCTCCAACACGAAACCCTCCATCCCATCCAGATCCTCGTTCCACTCCTCCATCAGCTGCTCAGCCTGAAAAGAAAAGATACATGTGTGAGCAGCTGAAAGTAGCAGGAGATTTCAGCGAGTATAAAGATGTAACAGTAAGGGTTTTACCTCAGAGAGAGGCATTGCCGGCTGTCTGGGCAGGAAGAGAGCTGTGAGGTCGGCCTTCATCTGGTCTTTTTTCTCTGCGTCTTTCCTCACCTGAGAGAAGGAGAAGTTACTGAACATGAATACCTGAACAGAAAAACTGGAATAGATCAAGTCACATGAAATAAGCATCTGCTTTTAAAGATTCAGCATGAATAGACGTGCGTATCACTGACTTTGCCCTGCAGGTTGTCTTTCTGTTGAACCGTCTCAGCTGCTCGGGTGTAGTCCACCTTCAAGACGTCGTCCCAGTTCTTAAACTTGGACTTAAACACCTGAAGAGACATTATGACAACAATGAAACTCAAAAAAAGATTAACGTTCAACATTTTCTTGCAGGATCATAAGTGCATAATTCTCCCACTGGTATGGTGATTGTAAAAACAGGATCAGTATCTTGAGGGTTACCTGACATTCAGTGCCCTCCAGGTTGCGGGTGACGCAGGCATGTTTGGGCCGGTGCAGCATGGAGCAGATCTCCTGACCCAGTTTCAGGGCGGCTGCTCGGACCAGGCGAGGAGACTTCCTCCCGATCCAGATGAAGACATCAGACCAGCAGTCCAGGATGTACACGCACTTAGTGTCCAGTAGAGACTGCAGCTAAAAAGAAGAATAAAGAGGAGAAATAAGACACCCAGGAGGGATGTAAACTGCTGTGGCACCCTTTGAGTCTTACTGAGTGTCTTTTTGTGAATCTGGAGCAGAATAACGTACCAGTCTCAGCTCTGGCAGAGTGTCCAGTTTGACTTTGTGGTCTTTGTGCTCAACTGACAGCTTGTAGTTAATCTGAGGAAGCTCCAAGTAGCCCAGACCCAAGCCAACCTAGGAGGCAGAGACAAAGACATCCGTGAGATTATCAGTCAGGTTGCTTTTGGTTTTGAAATCATAACATCATCATAAGAAATTTAAAAACACATTTGCACATGACACTACGCCTGTGATGAAGCAGAAAGATCAGCGGTCAATCCTACAACCCTCACAACACCCACATCTTCTTAATGCTGCATGATCTGTGTTCAACAATAACAAACTTTCACCACCTGAAGAAACTTGAGGACAGTCAGTATTCAAAAGTCTCACCTTGTAGAGTTTCGGCCTGATTGGAGAAAAGTCATCCGGTACATGTTTTTTGATCTCTTCTAGTTGTCCTCCCAAAGTTTCCCAGAACTCTGGAGGCTCCTGTTTCTGCATGAGGGTTGTAATCTCTGCTTTTCCTTTACGCTCATTTTTGTTTATCTTTTCTGCAAATAACCTGAAAGTTTTTTAGGGGAAAAAAAAAACAGCTTTGCATCACTCTGTTTATGGACTCAAATCAGCCATCAGCTCCAGTTGACATGTTTCATTATGGATTTTCCAAACAGATGGCAGGAGAGTTTGTGTAAGCTCTTGATTTGTGTCTCACCTGGCCTTTGTGGTGGCGCTGAGAGTGGCGTTGGCTCCTCTCCAGACAAAGATTTCCAGGCCGATGTCCAACAGGAAGACAAACCTGCCAAAAGGAGACAGTAAACATTTTCAATAGCCGCGACAAATTCACTGCTGGTCTGCAGAAGGTGGAGTGTTTATGTCAAAGTGAGAGAGCGGAGATTATAAAGTAGAAAGCATGAGTCAGTAAAGGAAACTGTGTGTGTGGTAGGAGTTATCAAAGTGTGGAGGTGTTTGTCGTGTGGTATTTAAAGAACAAAGGGTGAGAAGGACTTACCGAGGGTCGAGGGATGAGCCCTTCACAGGAACAGACTCCAGTCGGATGTTTTTCTTTCCGTAAACTCTGTACAACCTGAAAACAGCTCAAAGGATTAAACACTGAAAATCAAAGAAGCAGATTGAATGAAAGTGTGCTGGATGAATTAAAGATGAGACAATTCAATCTAGACCCTTAAATAAAACTGCAAACATGACTAAACTTACTCAGACTGTGCTCAACTCTGAGTTTTTTAGTTGTACTCGATTTTGCTCTTGATTCAGATTCTTACTTGTACTTTGTCTGAAACCAAACTACTGTCAGCCCACAGATTTATAAGACTCACTTTTTTGGACTCCAGTAAGATGGCCTACCTGACTGCATAGTTTGTGTCCTCCACAGTATAGAATCCACTGGCTGTTCCTCCCTCGATGTAGGAGATCTCATTGTTAAACACCTACACAACAAACAACAACAACTGTCAGTACAGCACAGAGCAGTTTCTTCTTTATACAGGTATGACAGTTAATAAGCTCACAGTGAGAAGATTGACATGATTTTACTTTGATGAGTCTTTATCAGTGTTTAAAAAAAATAACAAACTGGTGACATTTAGTACAAAAAAAGTTGCAATAGAAGAAGAGAAAAGTATCGAAAAAACCAAGGTATATTTTATGGACAAGGAACATGTGTGAGTTCTCTATTTAAGTTGTGTGATTTGAATGTTTATAAGAGGAAAAAGGACAGAAAATGTGTTGTAAATAACAATAATAACAATGTAAAAAAGATACTGAAGATAGGAAAAAAAAACGTTCTTGGGAAACTTTAAAGCAGGTTTCTACGTACAGCACTGAACTCCTCGCTCTCGTCTCCCATCTCCTCTCGTATCGTCCTGCACTCTGCTCCCAGGAAGTTTCTCAGGTTTACAGCGTGGATGGCAGAACCGGCCTTCTTGTCCAGAGTGGCCTCCTGTCCGATCCAGTAATAGATATGCCAGCTCAAAGCACCGTTGTCATCCAGGTAGGTCTGCGGTCCACCAAAAAATAAAGTAAAAAAGAGAAAATGATCCGTCTTGATGCATTCAACACAACAACAGGAAACTTACAAGAGCGCATACAAATGGCTGCAAATCTGATGCGTTACCTTGAGGATGATGTAGCAATCAGCCTCATAGAACTTTCCCTGAAATGCTTCGTCCACTTGAACGGGAATGAAGTTCTCAATCTGCCACACTGACACACCTGGAACCTGCAGGACAGAGACGAAGAGACGATTCGTACAAAGATACCTTCATTCTGTAAAACAGACCCTACATGTTTCTGAAAGTTCCCCAAAAACTATTAATTCAATGTTTTCTTCACACATGAAAGAAAACAGAGGAAGGGAGGGATTACCTGTCCCACGTCCTCCAAAAAGAACTCTGAGTAGTCCAGCTGAGGTTTCTCTAGACTCTTGTCCCAGCGCCGGATCTTCAGATCCCCGTATTTCAGATCCCCGTTTTCCTGCAGAATCAGCAGAATTGTTTGTATGAAATGATGCCAACTCTTTCCTCTTGCAGTGTGTGTAGCCATCTTGCTATTTGAATTCCTTCCTCACCTCCATGTTCTTCTTCTCCTGAGCAACATCACTCATGCCCTTGAGCACCTGCTTCGCCTGATCGTCCTGAGAACAGTCCTTCCTCCTCCTCAGCCTCATCTTCCTCGCCAGGGGATCTCTTGGACTGGCTCCTGCGCACACACAAACACAGAATAAAGCCTGCAGAACAAACGGGACTTGTATTTGCCTCATAACTTCATGCACAGAGGCTACAGTTCTGGAATAGACTTCAACTTCCTACTCACCACTTGTAATCTACCACTTTACTTTCCTGTTTTTTAACTCTATTCAGCACTTTTTCCTCTTGGTAAAGGCGATATAATCATAACAACAAGAACTCTAGAGTTACACACACCTCCTCCTGCAGCAGCCACAGTAGCAGGTGAGGCCCCAGCCAGCCGGAGCTGGTTCTGCAGAGAGAAGTCAATGTTGTACCACTCAGCCGCTCTGTCCACAGGTTTAGGAGGCATCACCAGGTTTGGGTTCTCACGGACATCCAAAATCTACAGAGACACATCAACCCTTAGTGTGAGTGTCGATAACTCAACACTATGACATCTATTTTCACCTAGATTAACTTTGATCTCATTATATATTAAGTCTATAAACTCATACACAACATTTTAACACAGTAACATTATCAATGTCTTGTCGTCTTTTCTTCGTATCCCACAGTCATTGTCACATACCTTCATTAACTAAAAAGTATCAAAAGTTTTCTCTCTCTAGCCTGTAGCAAGGTTACAACCACTTCACTTTGATTAATCCTGTATTTGGAGACTTTCACAAATGCATCAAACTCAAATGAATCCATCATTACCAATTATTAATACTCTTAAGAGTCCAGTATTATGGGATTACCTCTAAATCAGTTAAGAAGTGGATGGCTTCAGGCAGAGTAACCAGGCGGTTTTTATTCAGCACCAACTTTTTCAGCTTGCCACATCTGAGGAAAGACAAAATGACACATACAATTAAATCCACCATTTAAACTTTGTGTGGAGGCAAAATAAAGAAGCATCTCTGAACAGGTGAACAAGTTGGCTCTGTCGAATAAACTTGGACTATCTCTTAACATTAGGGTTAATATTAAAGGCCAAAAACAGTGAGAAAGAAATCCCTTTTTAAGCACATGCAAACCTGTATATCTCTGCACTGTACTGTATAAATCTCTGTGACAAAAATAAAGCAAAAATTGGTTATTTTGACTGGTTAGTTTGACTGGCACACTCAGGTTTGAGTTACACTTGTGTTTTCTCCTTGCAGTCACTTAAAAACCACCTACATCATGTATGTAATTGTTTGCATACTTAATAATGCAACACCTGTGTTACAAGAGGACACCTATAGAACTAAAAGACGTCACTTTTATGTCAATTCTGGATTATCAGCGACTTGCTAAGTAACAAACATTTAAGCCAGCTGACGGCAGACATCCCCTCTCTCTCTTCCACTAACCTGATTGTTCACTTTTGCACGGTCTTTTGCATCATAATAGTTAGAAAATATACACAGCTGACACTACAAAAAAGCCATCATACACATGCAAACATGTTATTAAAAGTGCCATCTAATCACAAGCCTTCATCTGCGTTTGTGTTCAAGCTCACCTGCAGAGCCCCTCAGGAATAAGTTCAAGGTTGTTATTGGCGGCCATGAACTCAGTGAGGCTGGAAAGTTTGCCAACGCCCGGTGGAACCCCATCAAAGTCCAGTTTGTTCGAGTTTACGTACAGCTTCTTCAGTTTGGACAGCTTACAGATAGCAGACTGAACAGAAAGAGACGTGGAAGCAAACAACATTGATAAGAAAACAACTGTGGCGACTTTAATGTTTTTTTTTTATACTCGTAGACAAATAAAAGTGAGTATTACAGGCAGTGAGGTGAGCAGGTTGCGACTCAAGTTCAGCGTCTCCAGCTGGGTCCACTGGTCGATGCAGAGGGACAGTTCAGAGATCTGATTACTGCTCAGGTTGAGTCTCTTCAAACTGCCCAGTGAATAGAGGCACTCTGGCACCCGAGTCAGGTCATTACATGACAGGTCAACATCTGGAGAGAGAGGGGAGGGACAAAGGGAAAAAGTTTGTGGAAGCAACTTTAAGAGTAAGAGAACAAACGGACTAGTAGTTTGTTGCACTAGCTGTATAAAGTCGTGTCCTAGGCTGGGGTGCAGAGTCCACAATAAATGATATTTTGAAACTAGTTCTTTGCACAAGTTGTTAAATTGTTTGACTGCACCACAGAGAAGTAAGTTTGCTAACACTTCATCATGCAACACATCCAAACTAACCAAAATATTGTCACTGAAATTATGTGTTCATTCTCTTTTGCTGTTTGTTGACAGTATTTCCTCTCACACCCGTCTGCTTGTTTTTTAGTCAACATTGAAAAAATGATTAAAGCCCTTAATCTACAACGAGTGAAAAATAAGAGCATTGTTGTGTTGTGGTATTAGGCGGTGAAATCATCAACACTCATTAATACACGTTTAAGAGATAAAATAAATCACAGAGAACATTTTGCTGACACAAGACAGACATAAAACGTCCGTCTCCTCCTCATCCTCCAAGCTATCCAACAGATGAATATAATCTTTTAAGAGTTAGGTTATTTCTTTTGCCTGAACTTGAGCCATCTCAGCTGGTACAGCCCCTTGAATGTAAGAAGTGGGGATTTTAAATTTTAAGTTCCTAGTTTTGACTAATTTCCTTGCTAGAAAAGCACAACTCTTTCCTACATTTGAACTACTTTTAAATTTGGCTGTGTTTGAACATAAAAAAAGGTGCGACACATTGGTTTTGGTCTTTAAAAAAATGGTTTGTTACCTGCTAATTGTGTCAAACCCTCCAGGCTGGTGGGCATGTTGCTCTGGGTCCTCTGGGTGTTCCTCAGGTGGAGAGTCTGTAATGCCACCATGGCTGGAAGCTGGCTGCTCAGACACAAGGACATAACAACAGTCAAAACAGTTCTTAATGTGAGTGTAAATCCACTTCTTTAAAAACCATTGCTTAGATTTATTCCCAGTTGTTTGAGTCACGGTGTGGAGTATCACTACAGAGTCCTGGATTTTTACCGCAATTGAGCATGCATCAAAGGGTTGTTATTCAGAATGAGTGTCTGCAGATGAACCAGGCGTCTCATCTGCGGGGGCAGACTGTCCAGCTTGTTGTCGCTCAGGTCCAGATACAGCAGATCTGTCAGGTTGATGAACAGCTGGTTGGGAATGGCATCGATACCGTTATGGCTCAGATTCAGCACCAGCATGTTTTTGCTGTTCTCCAGGTCTCTGGGGATCTCTGTCAGCTGGTTGTAGCTCAGGTCCTAGTGGGAAAAAAACAAGACAGGTGAGGAAAAAACATGGTTCTGTTTTTGTTGTAAACACCATCTGGATGCCAGAGTTAATTTAGGAACAGTGAAGCTTCACAGTTCGTCACAAAGAGGGAGGGAGGTTAGTGTAAAGCTAAGGCTGTGGAGCAGGAAAAGGGAGATAAAGCACATATTTTGGGCAACCGTCTGTTACAAATTTGTTTAATTTCAATGGAGTTTTTTGACAGTTGTTCCTTCCTATTATTCTATTTCTATATTTACTATTAGGCCAAAAGTCCCAGGACAAAATCGCTCTTATATGTAAACTTACTTGGCAATAAACCCTGATTATTCTGATTCTGATCACTTACCAGCACAGAGAGGTCATCCAGCTGAAAGATATCATCTGGGACTCCAGAGTTTTTCAGGTTGTTTGCTCTGGCTACCACCGCCTACACACACAAGGAAGAACATTAAGGACATTATTAGATCAGTGGTTCAAGCTGGAGCACATCACTTTGATCAGTACACTAATCTGAAGCATAACATAGTGGTACTCAAACAGAAGACATGCATGTGCTGTATGTGTATTTTTATATGCATGTGATGATTTTTAGTTACCCGCAGGTTTGGTAGGCTGGACAGTTCTCCATGTAGGGTGGTCAGACTGTTGTGACTTACTGAGAGGTGCTCCTAAAAACAGATAAAGTCAAGTTTAGTTCACCAGAGGACACACAAAACATAATCTTTGTCCCTCAAATATGCAGAAACTCTGAGGAAACTCGATAAAAAACACATGTTTCAGGTGAGCAGACACATTGACTCCCAGCCAATGATAAGAGACTAATCTTATTTACCACACCTGGGAAGATCAAGCACGTTAGCACAGATCAGCCTCTCACCTTGGCTGTCTGAGTGCCGCTTTGGAGGTTTAGTGAAGGTAATCCTGTCAAAGATACTGATGACCAAAGTGAAGAGTGTGTCCTTGATCAGCAGACCGCGAATGTGCTGATGTGAGGTTTTTATTGCAAATACATCAAGTAGAAAAAGCGGGTTTACTTTGACTCACCACAGCAGAGGCCGAGGACACTAAATAATCCAGGCTGACATTTAAAAGAACAACAATGAAATACTCATCTAAACTGTTAACCATTACTGATGAAAATGACTCCACTGCCATTGGAGTTAATTATTATATCAACGTGATGAATACTGCCTAGGTCAGTGATGATCAGGAAGACTGCTGACTTCACCGTTGTCCAAAAGATAATAACAGACACCCTGTACAAGAAGGGAAAGTCTCAGACAGTTGCTGCTGAAAAGGCAGACTGGTTATAGAGCGCTGTATGGAAGGATATAAATAGGAAGTTGCCTAGAAGGGAAAAGCGCGGACAGTTCCCCTGCTTTCAAAGCACACTGTAAACTCTGTTTTAAAGTACACCATAAGAAACATAGTTATTGTTATTATTAAGAAAAGTTGATTCAAGAGTTTAGGAGAACTTCACAAGTGGTTCAACAGCAATCCAAAGACAAAACAGCTGCCCATCAGGAGATTTAAGAGCAATTTGTGCTCTTATCTAATTACCAGCTTCATGTAGATGCTAATTTTATTTCCAAGCAGGACCAAGCACCTGCCTACAGCGTCAAAACACCTATCGAATGGTTTGCCAGCTTTCATTTTCGCTTAACCCTGGCCAGCCAACTTGACAGACCTGAGGTATCATTAAGCAATCATAAGTAAAAATGATTATAGATCACAATCAAAGGAGAATAGAGTCCATTCTTGCAGCAGAATAACAGAGAGTAAATTGTCTCACCAGTTTTTGTAGAGAGGCCAGCTCCTCTGGGAGGTAACATAGTCCAGTCCTGTTCAGTTTGAGCCATCGCAGACTGCTCATAGACTTGACATGCTCTGGGAAGTACCCACCCTGTTGAGACAGACAGCGGAGAGAGGTGAGGGATAAGAAAAGAGGAGATGTAAAGATTCCGAATAGTGGTTTGAACAGTTTAATTGTGACATACTTCCTTTTTGAAAGTTATGTTTCATCTAAATAGTTGTAGGACTGTGATAATGTGGGTTGAGGGGAAAAATGTAACCTAAACAACCTAAACTTGTGTTCAACATGTCATTCTTCACTTGAAATATTTATATATCCTCCCTGTGAAGTCACTACAACAGATACAGGTCTGTCAACCTGCAGCTAGGAAAACCTCTCAGTGCCAGCAAACCAGTAAGACAACTGCCTCGGCGTCTTTCTTTCTACATCATGAATATTTATGATAAATAAGTCAATATAGGGTACATGTACAGAAACTTGAGTAAAGTAGTGTTGCTCAGTGGTTGAGTCAGAAGGTTGAGGGTTTGATCCCTTGCTCCTGTGGTCACGTGCTGAAGTGTCCTTGGATAAAAGCCAAATAATACAATGATGTATTCATGTGTGTGAATGAGTTTTAATTGTTTATACAGACAATTAGAATAGCAGCCTCTGCCCTTGTTGAATGAATGCGGTGTGAATGTGATATGTAGAGTAAACCTATGTGGTTAGAAGACTAGGAAAGTGCCCTACAAGGACATTTACTATCTGTTCAAAAGTTGCTGTCATCCTCGTTGCTTTACAGTCCTTGTTGCAGGCTGTTATTGCACAAAAAGGACAACTCTGCTCTTGTTCTGCAGAATCAGCAACATGACAAAATGCAGCAGACAGTAAATCAGATTTTCACTCTGCAGACAGGATGAGCCTGAAAAGTGCAGGTTATTAAATTTGTCCCACTTAAGTGTGGGTTAAATTTTTGATGACTACAGCCATCCACGAAACCATCATTTACAGTTTTTGCTCATAGTTCAAATGGTACAAATATGTTATTGAAGTATACTGTTACTTCAACCACTCTTTATCATTTATCATGAAAATACTTGATACCCTCCTTTGATGTGACTCTGTGATGTCTGTTATACTGTTTTTCTCTGTTGCCATGTTGTATATAATGTGTTTTAAGAGTGCTTATTGGCTTTAAATATGGCATTTATTTTAATGTGCCTCATCTTTGATGGTAAATACAAGTCAAATATATTTCTATAGCTTTGTATGGTAAAGTAGACAATGAAGTATCTTTCTATTTTACTCCCTTCTATTATGGGGCACAGTGAGGCTGAGGAAATGCCGTCATCCCACACGAACTGAACTTAGATCTGAATCATCAGCCTGACGGATTAGCATGGTTATCTTCTGGCCTGTTTGCTTGTACTACTTTTATACCAACATGCAGCTGAAGATAAGAATGCATAGCTCAAATACATGCCTGCTGATCTCAGTTTCACTGCCGCCACAGGCTGCTTTTCAGTCTCACAAACCAAGCTCACAAATTTTCCAAATTCAACTTGCTGAACGGCAAACAATCTGTAACTTCAGCTAATGAAAGCTATCAAAAGGATCTAAAGGTTGTTCAACTTGAGGAAAAAAACATAAAGTAGAAAGCCATAAAATGTGATTCTAACTTTGATTCCCAAACAAGGAAGTTTTATCCTCTTTCTTCAGATATATATTGTTCATCTGAGTAGCTTGTTGTCTCAGAAAAACCTTTATTTCAGTCTGAGACTCATACTTGCAGTAACATTCAACTCTTTAAGGTCCGTCTTGCACTGCAAAAACCCAGGACTTTAGAAGCCTCTTCTACTGTTGCCATGCTCTACATATTTGCCATGCTCTACATATTTTACAAACCACCCACATGTTCTGAACCCCAAATCTGACCTGGAAAGTCTGCAAAAGGGTTAAAATAAATCTCCAGCATCAAAGAAGCAAACAGGATAGTTCTGGTTGGTTCTAGTCTTGAGCTTTAGCCTCATCACATTAACCTCATAATTACAAAAGTTATATGTTTTGTATTGACATCTAACACTTCAACAGTTGGGCAACCCGAGTCCAAAGAAAATTCTAGATACACCCCTGCCTGTGCTTCTGACTCAGACAGCCCGAGTTAGCCAGCAGTGAAGCTAAAGCAGCTAGCTGGAAAACATGACGTACGAAATATGTGTATATTGTCCAAAAACAACCATAAGTGTTCCAACAGCCTTTAAAAGTACAGACGTTTCATTTTTAAACCTATAACTGTTCAAATATATCAATAAACAGCCAAGCGGGACGTTTATAACTGAGGCTGAACAGCAACTTGGTGAAAAATCTGACAACTGGCTAACGCCCAATGCTAACAGCCCAGAGCTAATCTGACTATTTCACCGAGTGTCTAACATGAATCAGATTCAGCTGGAAAACTATATGTTCTAATTTTGGTTATAAAATCAGCGACTGTAGCCGTAAATCCTTACTTTGAAGTCGTTTCCACTGAGGTCTACCCCCCTTATGAAGGGGAGAACTCCGGTGGCAGCCATTTCTGGTTGATGTCAGCTGCTGAGCCTCAACTGTCTATTTTGGTCCCGCAGCAGAGAGAGAGGGGCAGTGGCTGGATGGTACATAGACATAATAAAAGATAGACCCCGCATCGGCCGCTACCACGAATGGGCGCTGTCGAGAAATGCGGCCGCCATCTTGGTCCGGTCATCCGCCTCACTCTGCACCGCTGTTTAACCGTCGGAATGAAGTCTGAGCGCATTAAATGAATCATAGTTCGCTCAATACTACGTAATTTTCTTCTCTGCAAACGCCATTCAAAGAGGCATGATAGAGGCCATATTTTTTTGGCGTTTTCAAATACTCAGAATGAATAAAATTATATTTTAGAAAATGGCAGCAGTGGCTGTATTATAGTATAACAATTAATCAAGGATATATCTAGGTTTAGAACTAGGTTCCTGCTATGTCTCAATAATTATTAATAACTGGCGGTTTTAATAGGCCAATTCAATATATATTGATTTGATTATATTTTATTTAGTTTAATTTTATTTATCCATTTGTAGACACACACAAATAATGTCATATAGAAGCACTATTTTAATCACTGGAAAATACACACAAAGAAATACACACAAATATATAGCCTACATATCTAAAAAATTTAAACACAAGAACAGCATGACAGGACAGCACCTAAACTACATATCAATTTGCTTGTTGGCTACACAGCACAGAGGAATCACTTGTTGCGAATTTCTCCGTCTAACAGCAATCTCCCACTTCTTCCTCTAGTTTTTGTCCTTAGGAAATCTTCAAAATGAAACAGGAGATCACCACAAAGAAATCTTTAATAAAACAGATAATAAAACAGAGCTCACTTTCTTCCCTCTTCTTTCTATTTTATTTCTTAACGTTTCTTAGAACCTCTCTCAAACAAACATTTTTCAATCTAATGCAAATCTGTTGATAATAGAGCAAAGTTGCTATTATTGTGAATAAGCTAGCTGTTCGCAAATGCTGTTTCCTTTTTGGAGTTGACCGATAGTCTTCCTCTTTGGCCTACAAATGACTCTACAGTCAAGTGTAATGTTGAAAAAACGTTTAATCATACCTGTGAAAAGTTATTCCTTGAGCCCTGTTCTCTGCTGTCCGCCTGTTGGCACAGGAATACGCCGCACAGTGCTCCGGCATCGCTGAATGAATGAATGAATGAATGAATGAATGAATATGATTGACCGGAGCGTATGGGAAGCTTGACCTGACCAAGATGGCGGCCGCATTTCTCGCTGCGCAGCACCCCCAGCGGGGTCTATCCTTTTATTATGTCTATGGGATGGTAGACTGCTCCACTTCCTTGTGTTTTTAATGCTTGTTGGCAATAAGCGGTTTGGGCTCACTACTGCCACCTTCTGCCGTATGATTATTTTACAATTTATTTTTTATGGACTTGGAGGGATAAAACATAACAGAAACGCGGCAACTTAAATCAAAATTTTGAGAAAACAGTCTCGGTCCCTTAGTAGTCGGTCCCTTTTCAACTCTGGCGTTTTTAGAGTGTAACAGCTGTTCTCAGCTGTTTTTTTATAGTATAAGATGTCCTTAATAACATATTAAAAGTTTACCAAAATGTACTAAGTATGAGGCGCTAGTATTCCTGGTCTAGAAGGAACACAAAGGAGAAATTGTCATTTTAAGGGCTTTTTTGGGTTGTGGGAGTATTTTCTCATTTACAGGGTGATAAAAAGAGATATCCCCTTCTGACTAGTATGTCAACAAAATAAAACATGAATTTTAAAAGGGGCTTTATCCATCGTTCAGTTTTGGGTTCTGGAAATGTATGCAAATAAGTGCATATTTAATTAAATATTGCCTAATTTACATATTCAAACATAACGTTTGACAAAACTTGTAATACAAAAAATGTTTGTTTTAATGTGAGTTACAAACTTGGGAAGTTTTATGGTGATATCTGTTAGTTAAAAATGTTACCCTATTCACCTTAGGTGTCTCCCTGGGCTTTCTACCAGTCACAGACGCAATCTTGAAAATGACACCTTTCTAGTAGTCAAAATTTGGTAAACTTTTATTATGTTGTTAAGGACATCTAATACTATATAAAAATAGCTGAGAAACCTTTTGTTAGAATTTTTTGGGGGTCAAGTCATATTTGCACCGTTATAAATATTGCTTTATAAACTTTCTCACCCTCTTTGTTATAATTATCTCATACTTGGAGGTTAACTCCTCAAAGGACAATATGTGAACCTCTGTATTCAGTGAACCACAGACTACTGTTTAGCAATGCAGAGCACAGACCTCTGATATGAAGTGTTTCAGGACCTCTTGTGGTCGTTTGATACAATAATAAATTCCTGAGTGTGTCTGTGTCCCACTTTTAGAATGACACACATAATTGTGACATCTACTGGGTTAAAAATACCAAGCAAGTCACAGGCTATATTTATTCAATAGTATATAAAGTTTCTGAATAATATTGTTCTTATAGAATGAATATGAATGAGATGCACACCGCCTTGGGGTGGTTAAAGGTATAGATCAAGCTAAATATGAATATCCTTTGCCATATACATACTGCCATATTCAAAGGGTATCCAACTTTCTTTGTGGACAAATTGGTGAACAGTGGCTACCGTCATCAACATGTCACTCGACAGGTTAGCTCTGGTCATTTAATTGTTCCATTCCTCCAAGTCCAACTGTATGAGGAGAACAGTGTTATTTAGATCTTTGGAAATGTGGAATCAATTGCCTTGGAGCACTGCAAATAAGCAGTAGGTATTATTATAAAAGGACTTTAAAACAAAACTGTATGTATGAATGAACTATAAAAGCACAGATTTTGGAGTGCTTTTAATGTTTTAATGTTGTGAAGAATCACAACACATTGAATCTGTAATTGTATTTATGATTATTTGATTGTTGAAATGTAAATGTATTGTGAATTTAAGTTTTTGGAGCCCAGACTAGCAACCACTTTGTGGAAGCTGATGGAGTTCCAAACAAATAAATAAACAAATGTGAATAAATTGCAATGATATTTTACCACAATATTGCCGTTATTAGACAAAACGTCTCTTGTCTTTTTCGATTGGGGTTTGATGCATTAAGACTCTATCAGTGTGTTTATTTTGAAAAAGGTACTGAACATTTGAGTTTTTATGTCATAGTTAAAAAAAAATACACCGATAGTTATCGGATATCATTTTGTCAATTCCTGCAGAAATAACCGGGTAGACCCAAGAAGATACAACAAGCCTTCAAAATAAAGCTTAAAAAGCATGTTGCTTCTCATTCAAGCCACTTGCCTAAGCTTTTATTTTGAAGGCAGTAGAATCGGAAAGGATCAACGTACCTTTGGACGTGGTGACATCATTCATAGAGGACCTCCTTGTCAGCTGTGGCGTTAAATATCTCTATCTCTAGCTTAGCCAGCCGAACAGAAAATAAAACTTAGCTCCTCTAGGGTTTAAGTAATGGATAAGAATGCCACTCGATACAATGTACAACTTTATATTTATGATTTATCGAGGGGAATGGCCCGCAGCCTCAGTCCTATTATGCTAGGTAAGTATCATAAAATCCGTTACAGCCTGGCCTGACGGACAAATAAGTGTCAATAACAAACACCGGGAGAAGATGCGCGCATAGAAGTGCATTTTGAAATCTTATTTAGCTGTCTTTAAATCATGAGTTGTACCAACCTTTGATTCAATCGCCAAAACCCAGTCTTTTGTCTGTTTTCTTTTTTTTAAATATGTTTGAATCGTGACAGATTAATCTCTACGAACGGGGGTGGGAGGTTAATGTTGTTCATGTGTGAGCTGGTTTTCTCAGAATCATCTATTATCATCTGTTTTTTTTTCATGTTTGTCTTTCAGGAAAACAACTGGAGGGGATTTGGTATGTATTATCTCTCGACTATTTTCACAGCTGACTCACCTGCGTCAACCTGAGTCATAAAAAAGCTTCATAATAATATGTTAATAATAATGCAGGTGCAGGCCTGTGGCACATATCTTGTCTATGAGCTGAAAATATAGATACATTCATGAAAAATCCTACTTTTATTATAGATTAGGGCCAGAAACATCTGCTAGATATGTAACAATGTGTGTATTATTGCTAATATTTTAATTTTGCCTAATAATGTTAGGAATTTAGCTTACCAAGCAAAGCAAGCATGAGTAGACCATGCACAATTTGTAATTTTTTGTGTTGCATGAATTCATTTTGCTGAAATCTGATTTGGATTGTCCCCCATGATGATCATTTTGTACTTTTTTATTCAGGCACACAGCTATAGTTGCATATGGCGATGAGTTCTTCTTTGGAGGCGAGGGGATTTCGAGCTGTTCACCGGTACGTCTGTTGCAGAAATACTGATCTCTGACTGCTTCTTATTCAACAGACTCAATAGGAAAATGTCCAAACGTACAGCTATTGCACCAAATCAGCTCTTGATTTGATTTCTGCCACTCAGATTGTGAGCTCCTGCAGTCGGTCCCCACTTCTGCTTTAATTTAATCTGTTAACTGTCACATGGGTTCAGTATTTTCTAAAAGCCTTTTTAAAATGTCACAGTGTGCAAGACACAATATCCCTGTTAATTACTTTTAGTTGCTGCCAATCACTTGAAGACTTTCACCTGATCCTTGGTTTTATTTCACAAGGATGTTTCAAATTAAACCTATCCTCCAAAGCTCAGGGCACATTTGAAGGATGAGGCTGATGTTACTTAATCATTTTTCTGTTATTCAAAAATTCCATCTACAGACCTTAACCCAAAATGTGTTGGTCTGTCTCTTAACACTTGAATGATTGGCATATAATTACCAAAGTTATGCCCTAACTATGGCTCAATTCAAGTTACGGTGTCCATTTTCTCGGCAATAAGATATATGCCATATGCCATGGTTAAGTGGTGTGCTTTTATTGATTCTGGACAGAATTTAAAGTTTTAGGTATAAAGTAATGAGATGATAAAGGCTTTTGATTTTTTTAACTGTAGAGATTTAAGCTACAGTGACCTTGAAACCATTTACAACCAGTAACTTGGAAAAATGAGAGCAGAGTCGTTTAAAAAATTATGGCAAAAATGTGGATTGATCTTTCTGGTATATAAAGCACCAAGATTTCAAACCTTTTATGACTGAAATCATTATTTGGGAATCAGCTTTAGCATTTGAGAGAACTTGTACATAGTCAATATGTTTTAGACACGTATCACCTTTTTGACAGTTGGTTTTAGCTCAATACAAGGCGTCATTTTAGTATTAAATCATCATTGGTTTATAACTCTGTTAGATACCCTGGTATGATATACAGTATATCATTTATATATATATATATATATATATATATATGTGTGTGTGTGTGTGTGTGTGTGTGTGTGTGTGTGTGTGTGTGTGTGTGTGTGTGTGTGTCTTTAAGGGTGGAACAATGCTGGGACCTCCAGACACGGTGGTAGAGCTGGGAGAGACTGAGGTGTCTGAGGAGATCTTCATGGATTACCTTTCCTCTCTGGGAGAAAGCACATACAGGTGGAGTAAATATGGTGTGCTTACTCTGTTTAAAGAGCAGGGGTGAAAATAAGATAGAAAGGGCATATGGAAAAAAAAGGAAAACTTGTGATAAATCTGTCTCTGGGAGCATTTTTAACTGTTTTCAAGCTCTCTACTTTTATCTATCTCCTTGATATTTTGTGATCATAAGAATGTTGCACAACAGAACCATTTCTAGTTCGTCAGAAATAAATATGACCTTGTAAAAAACAAACAAACTCTGGACTATAGTAAACTTACAGAACAGGGATAGATTTCAAGCCCCTGGTACCCTTAGCGTTAAGCTTATTGAACCCCCCTTCCCCATGTCCCTTGTTTGAATGAAAAGAAGTAGTAACATAAAGCTTTTAAATACTTGCCACTGGCTGGTTACATCGTTTAAAGCTAAATTTACTGTCTTTCTCTGTTTCTTCCTCAGAGGTGACAGGTATCGTCTGTTCGAGCACAACTGCAACACCTTCACCAACGAGGTGGCTCAGTTCCTGACAGGCAGGAGCATCCCCACTTACATCACCGACCTGCCGTCTGAAGTCCTCTCAACGTGAGTGTTTAACTCAGTCTGTCAGCTTTAAAAAGAGACCCATGAATGCATCAGTGTCCTTATGAAATCAGTCATTGAGCTGTGGCTTTTTCCACTTTAGTTCTGGTTTTGCGCTTCATGTAACCACTAAAAGACTTATAATTCTCCTCTACTCAGGGTTAGCCTAACATTTATAAACACAGAGAACAAAACCATGAAGCATAAGAGTGACTTTCACACATAAAAGATGTTTGTTCTGTTTAAATATGTGGTCACTGATACTGGAAAACTTCAAGCAATTTGATGTGAGTCTTTTTAATTGTGCCCTTTCAAGACTTCCAAATAAACTCACCCTGATCTTTTTTTAGAGTCTAAAGGGACTCACAAGTTCAGCCTCAAATTCAGTGTGACTCAAAATAAAACAGAGCGTCCCAGTTCCTGCAGTCATCATAAACAGGCCAACAATAAATCTGGTATCTGCTGGAGTGAAATCCTTATCATAACCTGCCCTCAAAGTGTGTTTTATCATTTTGTTTTGGCTTCAATGCTTTTTATAAAGCTGCTCCAGTGCATCACAGCAGTGTTGCAATATATGGGATGATTACCTCGATCGAAGAGAGTCATCATATGATTATAACTTCAAAAATCTCTTTAGAAATCAAACTATTCCTGAAAATCTGAGGGCCCATTTGCTGTTGTCTGTCAAAGCACAAGACCTTGCCTATGCTTAAAAAGCCTGGTAGATTGTACTACTCAGGAGAAAAAATGGAAACAGAGCACTTTTTTAACATTCTGATTTATTCTAGAGACCTTTAGCCTCTAATAGAGAGAGAGATAGAGAGAGACTATTAAGATCAGGATCTGGAGTTGATCCTATTGTAGCTTCTATAATGAGGCACTCTTTGAGCTGAGCAAAACCAGACCTCCTCTGAATTTCAAAACCTTGTTGAAGCGTGCCGGTTTGGCTAAGTGGCCTAAATATGCACCCCACAAACAGACGCTGCAGTTTTCAGCGCAGAGGTTGCAGGTTCAACAACTGGCCTTGGTCATCCTGCACTCTCTTCTTCCAAATGTTTCCTGTCTCTCCTCAGCTGTCCTATCAAATTAAGTGTTAGTTGTGCATGTAAATCAGGGGCAGTAATCAAAAAGTGATTCACGGTAGAATACCTGATGGATGACAATGATGACAATGACATTATGCTCATGTGATAATTGATAATATGCAAGAAAATCATATGATCATAAATCTTGATATCTGATTAACTGAAGATTTAAGTGCCGGATTTATATTGTTAGAGCCGACACAAGTGGTCATAGATCTGTGATGCTGTGACTCACATTGGAGGGACATTCTGTGTCACAAGGGTTGGATTATCATTGGTATAATATAGAATATTTAGCACCAGAAATATGATCATTTTATCACATACGTCAAGATGACTGTACATTATCATTTGCATTCATTGTCTAAAACCATACCACAAATATAAGCTGACAATAGCAGTTACAGAGTAGTGGAAAAAATAATGTAAAGCAAGGTGAGCAGACTGGTGCAGATTTTGAAAAGCCACTTAAATCACCCGGTTATGAAATATCTGCGGTCACTGTGTTTGACATTAAATCTAAAAATACCAAATCACGTCTCTCTCCACAGACCGTTTGGTCAGATACTACGACCCATCCTGGACTCGATCCACATCGCCCCTCCAGGAGGGAATGTGATCAACGGGGGGAGGAACATCTAACCTGAGCGAGAGCAGGGGAGTCAGAGAGTGTTCACAAAACCACCTTCACTGTTGTCAGTCAATCAGAAAATATACAAAAAAAAGTCTTTCTTTTTTGTCCTCCTTCCTTTCAGTAAATGTATGACGCACTCGCACTGGAAGCTATAACTGATAATGAACCAGTTAATCCTTAAAAGTCATAATTCAAACACTATTTTAGAAATAATATTTAGAGGGTTTAAGTTTGAGGGGGCAACAAACTCATTTTCCCTCCATACAACAACATAGAATATATAATAGTCTACCAGCATACAGGTGTTATTTCAGTCACTTTGCTCTGAAAAAGTTGACTTTAATGAATGTTTTATTCTTAGAAATCCATCGACAGAGAGTCAGGTGCTGCTTAATTCATTATTTATTCATACTTTCACTCCACAGCATAGAAATATCGCACATTTTGATGGCCTGTTTTTTTTTCTGATTGCTGTAACTGAACCACCTACAACATCAAGATACCTCTTAGATAAAAGCGCAGACAGCTTATTCAGTCACTTTTGTTCATAGGGAAAAAATGCTTGTTTTTAAGTGTGATCACACAGAGCTATTAAGAGGACATGAGTAGAAGAAAAGAGTCTGGTACACATGAGAAACTTTGAGAAGAGCACAGGAAAATATGCTTTCTGGTGTGTGATTTAGATTGTTTTCTGCAGAAACTAGACAAGTCCAGATTCTTGCTCATCTTTCTCGTTTGGATTCTGTGAAATTTTTTGCTTGAAGAAAAAACGTGAAATATTCATTTTACACTCTGATAATGACTCCATTCTTTGTGTTGGTTTTTTGAGCCTGCTCTTTTTAACCTTATGTCAGTGTTATTTTCTGTTTCAGTGTGGTTTTACCTGTTGTCTTATTTTGTATTTTTTTGCACCTTTTTAAGCTAATACTTTGGCCATGTGTCCTTGTAAAAGAAGTTTAATTAAATACATATGTTTATACCACAAACTCTTATTAAGTTTCATATTTGTGCTTTTTTTACTCCATCAGTCAGACTTCATTTGCAAAGCATTTTTCATTCAGCAATAATGTTACACAAAGTGCTGTACATACAATATTAATGAGAATGGTAATAATATATGAGAGGGACTTTATAAAAACAGGAGCTGACAAATCAAGGAAATGTTAGGAGGAGGTTTTACTAAGGAAACACTAAAAATCTTTAACCCAAAATCCACTCAAGGCCAAATAGAAATCAGTGCATTTTTAAATTCCTCCTGCTTTTGGAAAGCCTGTTTTCTTCCACCTTTCCTGGTAAATATTTCTGTTTTATACCTTTGTCAAAGGAAGTGAAAACATTGAAGTTAAAGTTTTTACAACTTGATCTTAATATAACATTTTTGAGCTCTGGGAACTTCTATCAAGTTTTCAAGATCACGGGGTGTGAAAATGATTGACAGTCTCTGCTGGTTCAACCTTTACATCACGCTATCAACGTGTGTTGGGACTGTCTTGATGTTATTTTGGATTTGACTCCATCAGAAGCTGCAGCAGAAACACACACTGAGTAAGTGGTTAGTATTTCATACAGAACTAATTCATTCTGATAGGATTTAGTTTAATATTGAACCAATTCAGTGAGAGTCAGCAGTCTTAATTGTTTTACCACAGGACTGCCAGATAGTGCTTCTTTTATGGACTTTTCATTTCACCATTTAATTATTAAAAACACCTATCAAACAACATTTGAAGTCAGGCTTGCTTTTGTGCCTCACGTGGACAGACCTGGATTTGAACCCAGAATCTGTCATTGAAAGGCAGGGACCTTCACCACGACGCAACAAGTGAGCTGGATCTCAGTTGGTTTTTTAAGGTCTTTTAGATTTCACCTTTCATTTAAGCACAGCTTAAAATGAAATATGAGAGCAGCAAATTTTTCCATGAAGCACTGCTGTCCTTGATTTGAACCCAGAATCCTTTCACAGGGGGGCAGCAGCCTTCACCATTAAAATACAAGTTTGCCTGGCAGTGCTTGCTTTTGGAGGTCTTTATTACCTCTACTTTTCAACTGTGGAAGTTCAAAACAGCAAATCAAACCACGTGCTTAGAAAGCAGTTGTTCCAGGCTGACATAAAGTGCCTCTACCCTGGATTTGAACCAAGAATCCTTTAACAGAGAGGTAGGAGCTTTCACCACTACACTACAGGGTAACCCTGCACTGTTTGCTTTTCCAGATACTGCTTACTTAAAGTTTTTGATTATGAACATTAAAAACACAGCTAAACATAAATAGTAGTATCGTAAGTATGAATGTTCTTAATGTTAGTGTAGTATAGTAATATACCTAAAAATCTTTATTTCTTAGCTGACAAAAATCAAATGAGTCCGTCCAGGATTTTTAACCAGGATCCTTTGATGAAGAGGCAGCAGTCTTCATCACTTCACTTTAGGTTAGCCTGTCAGTGAATGCTTTTATGAGTCGTGAATCCTTCCTTTTTTTGATGGATGAAGTTTAAAACTACGGTTTTAACTATACATGAGGACAACATTTTCTTCCTTGCTCACGTGAAAAGTCCCTCCTCTGGATTTTAACTCTGAATCTGTTCATTAAGAGGTATTAGCTATGAGGCATTGGCTCTTACCTGCTACACTAAGGTGCTGCTTTACACTCAGATAAAGGACTGCATGGTGGTGCAGTAGTTAGCACTGTGGCCTCACAACAAGAAGGTTCATAGTTCAAATCCCTGGCTGGATGGGGGTCCAAGCAAGTTTGTATATTCCCCCCTTGTACATGCATTGGTTCCTTCTGAGTAGGAAATACTATATAATATGAATATGAATTTAGTCTGTAATCCTCTGAGTCCAAATATAAATAAACCGTTGAATACTTCATTTTAGTCTGTGCATTAAGTCTGTAATGTCCCTGAGCCAAGACAATCATTGATTACTTATTAGATATTTTGTTTTGAATGGACTTCAAAGTTCAGGGGAAAAGGTAATAAAAAAGAATGTGACTATGGACTCCCGCATTTGATTTCTTCTTCCTAGTCCTTGTTGCAGTGGTCCATGGTTTGAGTCCTGGTCTAAACCCTTTGCTACCTGTATCATTTAAGGTCAAATGCCCTTTGCTGAACAGTGAGGGGTGCAATAAATTGAGTCAATGATGCTTTAGGCACACAAAACCTTCTGGTGACACTGGAACTGGTGTAAAATTAGAGTTAAAGACAAGGTGATGTCCCAAGGTGATGTTTTTAAAAAGTCCACCTTTTAAATTGTAAAGCATTTGTATCAGACTTGGAAGTTGCAAGCCACTAATATGGTAGGTGGCTGAAAGGGGATATTTCCCCTTGTAATATACAGCTGTCTGCAGGGCCAAATTTTACTGCTTTAATGTTGTTTCAGAAACCTTTTTTTTCTGATTCTGGTTGTTTTTTAACAAGGCATTGGCAAAATCACAACAGCACATCATAAATTCAACATTTTTTAAAGGCCAATGTTATGTTTGATATAGCAAAGTGTCCCTGAGACATTTATTTCAGTTTTTTTGTCACCAGTTCCTGAGAGTGACCCCATAAGAGGAGACGCTGTTGGAATTGCTGTTATCATTGAGGAGTTGGAAGCAGCCTTTTAAAAACTGAAGAAGTCAAAGACATCAATTCAATACGTCCATGGCATGCTGAGTGCTCTTGCAACGGTGATGCATTTGGAATTCACACCCAACAAAGACCATGAAAATTCAGTGAAATACATAATTGAGACTTTTCAGCTTGTACTGATGGGAATAGGACCTGGAGCTTGCTGTGCAAAAGTGTGTGGGCTGAATAATAATACTCTTCAAGCGTATGTGTACTCTACAGCAGAACCAAACAGGTTCTGAAATCTCTACCAATTTGAGGGTCAAATTTGAAATAGATCAAGGTTTGTTTTTGTTTTCACTTCAAATATGTGAAGTAAACTTGTTTTTATAAAACTTCCAGTGTGTTATGAATAATGAAATATTTTTAATGTCAGCTACAGGTATAATTTGTCTGTTTTTCAAATGTAAGGGGCTAAAGCAAAACATGAGGGATGAACATGATTTGATTGTTTAAAAAGGCGTTTTCTACCAGGACTTAAGTGTTTATCCTGCATTCTTTACGTGACATGTTTATAATCATTGGTGTACTTTGGTCAAAGTTAGGTGATGAAACTGACAAAAAGCAAACATATCTAGTTCATGTTATAATTTACTGTAAGGACACTAACTAACATATGACTGGGATTCAGTAGGAAAAAGCCAGTGTTAGTCAAGACAACTTGATGCCAGTAGTTGAGATTACATGAAATAAAGGGGAAAAAAACTTGAATATATATTGTCTCATACTGTGACATTTTGTTTGTTGAGAAAACATAATAGAACTTGGCTTAACTTGTTAGGAAAGCTGTGTACCCTGAACTGGTATCTTGATGTTGGCTATACTAAACCACAATAGTGGTCATAACTCTAAATAATCCATTTAACTAGTTAATTTATCATTTTAAGTTGAGACAACTTATTACTTTTAACAGTGTTGGATAATAATTCAAAACAAAGAGTTTTCTGTCCTTGGGCGTCTGCTGCTGCAGTTCTTTAGCACAGCGGAGGAAGCCTAATCCAAATAGAAGGAGATGGAGAGAGACGCTGCAGTGGAAGTAGATACTCAAGAGACAAGACGGTAGATAGATAGAGAGAGAGAAAAATTAGACCAGAAGGCAGCAAGATAACAAATACTGCAGATAATGCTAGCGGTGAGGTCAGCTTGAAGTAGGAGATGGTGAAGAATAAGAAAAAGAGGAAAACTTTAAAGTTATCCTCAAGAAGCATCATGCTGAATCAGAAGAAAAAGCGCAAAGGAAATAGAAAAGAGCACCTGAAAATGAAACAGTCGGTGAAAAATGAGCACAGGTGGTTTTGTCCTGGTAATAGGTGCATGACTCATTCTCTTACTCCTCAGATTTAACTAAACTCTGATGCTTTAAATAGAGTAGAATACAGATTAAGTACAGCAAATTACTAAAAGGTGATGATATCCAGTATTGAACAAAATTAAATGGAATAGATGGAATTGAAATTGAAAAAAAGGAACAGAAAGAAACAGAATTGAATGGAATTGAAAAAATGCAAAAGTAATGGAATATAGTTACTCAGTTGCAAATGTGGTTGAGTTCAAACCATACTGTGGTGAATAACTATACTAAACTTCTTTGTTTAGAAACAATTAATGAGATTTTTACCCATAATGATCCTCACTTAGCCCTTCCAATGTACATGAAGAGATGTCACTATTCAGCTTGTGTCGGCCTTTTATCAGTGCTTGATACTGAAGACACTGATGTGACCCTCAATCATTTTTCTCTATGTGTTGTATTCTTTCAACCAGTTTGTTTTGCACAGACCCACAATTAATCTGTTTTGTTTTATTTGTAACCCCGCTGAGTCTCTCTGTCATCCAGCCCTATGATAAAGAAATCATCCCCTGCAGGGAGTCTGATGGAGGCCTTGTTGTCATTTTGCAGAGAGCGAATGTGATCCAGCCAGTAGAGCATTTTAATTTCTGTGGTCTGAGTGGAGCCAGTCTTTCTGGGCTGCAGGCTGAGAGGCAACAGAAAAGAAAAAAAAAAAAAAAAAAAAACGACAAGAAGCAGAGCCAAGAAAGCGCAACATGGAAAGTGAAAACAGTTGTCATGGAAACAGGATGCTGCTGCTCCATTAGGATGTGGCCCTGGATGACTTTTTTTTTTATTGTGGTGACATTTTATACTCGCTCTTTCCTTAATGACTCCGTGGTGGTTGACAAACCAAATGGATCAAATAACATCCAAGAGAGAACAACAACAAATGATGGAATACATCAATTTAGTCGCTGGGCTAGTTTCATTAAAGCAACATTATTATTCAGTAGACCTATTAATATTTTTTTTAAAGTGTATTATTTTTGTGACAACAAGCCAACAACAATGCTGACTCCTACACACTGGCTGCAACACACTGATAGATGTATGGACAAAATATAGGAGCCAACTTTAAGCCCATAACGAGCCAGGAATGTTGAAGACAAACACTGATGTCTGCTGATTAGGGCTACCACTGCGCTGTATATACGATAGACAACTTGGTTCTGCCTCCCACCAGTATACGGATTTGAAGCCAAAAAGCCCTTGGTTTTCCGCGACTTTTCTTCATTTCCTGAAACCAGCATTGCGCAGTAGCGTTGTACGTATTCGGCGGGAGAGTCGCTGTGATGACGAATATCCAAAGTTTGTCCACAGCTCCATAAGCTTTGCTGGCAGAGGCGGGATTTATAACCTTTACTGCAGCCCGTCACCAGAGGGTGCTGTTCTCAGAGTGGCTTCACCCAGTGAGGAGGCAGACAGCGTCCATTCTATGTACAGTCTATGGGGCTACCACTACCAATGAAGAAAATATAATGCAAAATATAAGGCAAAATAGGCAACAGACTTTTTGAACAGCCTCCTACTAGACTAATAGAACTGCAAGACATATCTAAGCAATATTTATATTTTAAAAAATCTACCAAAAATTTGAGGTAATATCTGGTAGACAGCAGCTTTAGTTGGATTGTTATAGCAGTCATATTTCGAAATATAAAAAACTTCAATGTAAAAACAGTTTGAATGGGTGGCTTCTGTGGGAAAAGAAGTATTCATTGATGTAAAATGAACCATGACAGTTGCCCATTTATTTATTTATATATTTATTTTCCTTTTACCAAGCTGTAAATGTGTTTAATTCTGCATTCAAATTTTAACCATGAAAGTAAGACCTCCACAGAGTGGTGGAGTGGTTAGCACTGTTGCCTCACAGCAAGTAGGTCCTGGGTTCAAATCTGGGTCAGGGCGTTTCTGTGTGAAGTTTGCATGTTCTCCCTGTGTCTGCGTGGGTGTACTCCGGTTTCCTCCCTCATCCCAAAAACATGCTTAAGTGGGGTTAGGTTAAATGGCCACTTTCAAATTTCCCATAGGTGTCAATGTGAGCGTGGATGGTTATTGGTCTCTATTTGTCAGCCCTGCGATAAACTGGCGACTTGTCCAGGGTGTCCCCTACTGACCACTTTAGGAACTGCAGTTTTCTGCTTTTGGTTATTGTATCATTTCATCACCAGTTTTTCCTCCTTTTGTGAATGTATTTTCTGGTCCGACCGCTGGGGGCCGCTGCTGAGCTTCACGTGAGGTCACAGATGGAGCTGTCCACAGTGCTGAAATGTGTCTTAAAACCTCTGATAAAACTGTTAAAAAAACAAGGGAAAAAATTAACACATAAAAAACATACAAAGTCTTAACTCAGCTTTATTAATATCAAACCTTTCTAAAAATTTGGACCCAGAAACTTATAAAAACATGACACCAAATGGAATGAAATTAAGACAGTTAACCACTATTAAAGGCTACATCTAGATGTGCAAAACTCAAATGTACAATAATGACACAAAACGTTTGAAAGTAATGATTAAAACCTCACAGAAGTAACTAAATAAAATAAGAGATGACACTATTGCACAAATGAGCTCTACACCAATATATAGATGAATATTTAATCTGACTACAAATTAAAAGAAAATACAAGAATACAGGGATTTGCTCTGCTAAACCAATATTCAAGCTATACATTGATATATACATATATATTTATTTATATTTATTTTGGTAATTTTTTCTTTTTGGAGCACAGAAAACTAAAAACTACAACAAAAAAATTATTCAAGTCTTGGTCGTGAGGGGGCGCTGTGAACAAGCGAACCAGAGTGGAGGAGCTTCCGTGGACGAGAGGGGAGCTCAGGCGAAGCTTCATTCATTCAGAGGAAGTCAGTGAACTCATCAGTCCTCTGTTACAGCGCTCGGTGCAGATTCATCCCCTGGACTTCACACTGATGTAGACACCATTCATCACAAAAGGGACCAGATTTCTGCACTATTGTCCCTCTGCAGCTCCGGTAGGGAGGAATATTGGACCGCTGCTGCAGGGCTCGCAGGTTTGCAGTGTTATTGCTGAAGTTGGACTGGGAAGTTACCGGGTTTTTCACGCAGTATGGACGGTCTCTGAGTGGAAAGTTGTGGCTTTATTTCATTGGTTTTCTGTGGGGAAGCCTTTCACCATGGTAAGGAGACCTGGAGCTGTGTTCGTGTGTGGAAAATGATCGCTAACAGCACCGAGTTTTTCATTATGGTGAGGAGATGTCTTCTCACTTTCAAACCGTTCAGGTAAGATTTAGATTCAGAGGGTTATTTATTTATGTCAAGGTAAAGGACAAAAACTCATTTTGTTCACGTGGTTTATTCATAGTTTTTCTCCTTTTCCTCTCATAATGAATGAAAATGCAAAAATAAAAACATGGCAAAATAAAAGTAACATTAAGCACGTTAGATTACTTCATAATAGGTTAAAACACCAAGTCAAACATCTCAAAATACTATCATAAAGAGGCAGCACCAAAAAACAATATACAATATAGAGAAACAAGTAGTTACTCACCACACTCATAGGGTAAGATTTTATGCATAGTATGAAGTCACTAGTACACAAAATGTATTTATTTATAAGCTTGAGCATATTTTAGGCTAAATTGCAATGAATTTTAGAATCAGGAATACTTTTATTAGGAACTTTTTTTATTAAAAACATTTAAGTTTAAAGGGGAAAAATATTTGGTTATGTACAAAAGATGCAGAGTGTTTAGAAATAAACTGTGTAAAGCACAAGGGGCTCAAGGTAATTTATGCAAAAGACAGTTTGCAGCAGTTGGGATGTTACACAGGTTATTGCACTCAATGAAAGATCAAGTATTTGAGTTGATCAACATTGCACTTATTAGGTTACTGAACAAGTCATTGACAGTTATGCAAACAGAACTATGTTACACGATTATGGAATTGCAGCTTCCAAAGGAGTGTTGTATTCAGGGCCTTACAAAGTGTGTAGTTTGAAAAGTTTAAATGACTCTCTGTGGTGTTTTGATGCATTTTCATGCAATTTGAACTGCACCTTTAAGTCTCCTCACTTAGCTTTTCATTTGTCCTGCTATGCCTCGTGTATACCGGTGCTTTTAGCTTTCTGGTGGATAAATAATGGTCTTAAAAGCAGGTTCAGACTATTTGCATTAATTGGAACAACTGGACCCCTGCTGTGCAGTAATTAAGGTTTGGCTGTGCAGCCAAAAGTTTCACAACAAACTAGAAGTAAATGGAGCATCTTTATACTCATTAAAACTTACCGGCTTAAGCACAAAAGTTGTACACAAGCTGGAGGACTCATTAATGTTCAGAATTAGTAATCAGAGTCAAAGATGGATTCCATGTCACCCTCGCAGACAAACTATCCTTTGAGAAAATACAGTTGTACTACAAGCAGGAGTAAACATGCAAATGAATCTGTTGCATGCTTAATCTGCACAGATGAGTGAGCACAGAGAGAGGAGCCAATACACTTGTTAGCTCATACAGCAGTGCATGCTTTTGTCAATGTTAAATCACTGATTTTTTTCCAATTTCTCTTACTTATTGTCACAGATGTTGGCTGAGTGTCTGCAGACTCTCAGTTGTTAGTGTATAATCTTGAATTTTTCAATCACCTAGCCTTGCTGAAGTATGACACACACCCCTCAGTGCCCTTGCAATTATTCAGTTATTCAATGTTTTATCCACACTCTAAAAATCATGATGGTTCCCTTTATTTGCAGTGAGGTAGAGATTAAGAAAAATGAATGTGTAAAGCAAACAGAAGCACAGTAATCTGTGAAAACATCTGCAGATCTTTCCAAAAGAACTAAGAGTGCAGACCTTGAGCATGTACGGTAAATTGATAAACATTTAAAGGCCATAATATGAAAGCTAATTTTCCTCCTTTAAAGTTACCCTGCAGGACTAAAAGGATCAAACTCCAAGAGGAGCAAGATAGGTCCTATTTTCCAGTCCAGGAATGAGTTTATAAAGGGTGGTGAACATCTAAAAAAGGATTTATAGTAAGTAGAAAATCAAACTTTTATCAGGCCTCAGTGTGGGATAAAAACAATGGAGGTGCAATGGTGTGGTCATGTGGGTATGTGGTCATAAATCTAAGAGCAGAGTGATAAACTGAGTATTGATTTAAAAGCAGAGGAAGCAGCATGTCTGTAGATTACATCCCCATATAGGAAGGAAAAGCTGCATCAACTCAACTTTTCCTAAAATCCAACCAGAAGTTTGATTTCAGCATAAAATCCATTTTTGTGGCTCAGGATTTTCTCTAAGGTGTTTTTTCTGACATTTTCTCTGCGTGACATGACTCTTGGAGCGAGGAGAGAGTCAGTGTTGAGCTGATGTGTCCAAAGCTTTTACTGTAAAAGCTGAAAAACTTGACAATTCTCTGTGTGTTGACCGCTCTGTGCAGACCTCAACCATTCGCCTGTAATTTAATGCTTTTATTTGAGCTGTTAGCTCACTGAGCACAGTGTGAGGCAGAAAACCAGAGCGCCCGTGTCATGCTTTATTTGCGATGACACAGTCAAGCGAGTGCACAAGGCTTTTCTCTGAGTTGATTGGTACAATATGAAAGTATGTCCATGCTCCAAAAAAGCCTCACAAAGAAAAGACCCAGAGGGATGGTTCCTGACTCCGTCTGCATTGTAACTCAAAAGACAGCGAGGAGAGTGCTACTCTTTCTCACCTTAAATGCCTTCACTGGACTCTGTGAGACAACTATCCTCTAAAGGTAATGGAAATACAGCCTGAATAAAAGCACACACTGAGAGGGTACATTTGCAAGAAGGCAGAGACAATGTGAAATTAAAGCAGCAAAATGATTATCTAATGCTGGTGTTTGCACTTTTGAGCCTCTGACTTTGCTTCAGCTGCTTTTCTACTGATATAAAGTTAGGCACAGGCTATAGATGCTACTTATTACACAGCTTTGTAGTCAGTCAATGCCAAAGGTTCATCATCTAACTGGAGGAATTGTCCTTTTTTCAACAGAAATGGCAAAAGCTATACCTTGAAAGAAAACATCTGAAGCTACCTGATAACATCCACTTATCTCCCTATTTAGCTATGTTAGCATATGTCTTCTATTGTTACATTTGCTGCTAACCCACAGCTTGTAGTTCTAAGCCTTTACAAGGGTGTCCTCATTGATGGAACAGCCTCATGTTTCAACAACAGGTGAAAAGCAATCATCTCTAACTGGCCTCTGTCAACATGGAGTTTTCAGTGAAATAGAAAGCACAAACAGCGATGTAGTTGTCCCAAAAACATGAATTTTTACCACTGTTTTCTGATGCCTTTTCCTCCACAACAAAGACACCACATGTGAGAGACTTTCTCAGACATAGTGAATCAACAAAGTGCAGAGTGGTGGAAAAACCGGCTTTGACTTTGAACATGAAGTAAGATTTGAACAAGCTTCTGGGAGGTTGTGTCTTTGGAAGAGCTTCATCAGAGCTGCACGGGGTGGTAATGTACTTCAGCACTTATGTGATTGGACAGCAGAGCCCGACGTCAAGTTGAAGCCAATTCTCTCAAAGTTATCAAAAGAAGCCGATCAAGGAACGCACTTATGTCAACATATGTATGTAAATACAGATCAGCATAATAGGTCTCCTTTAAATGTGTGAAAATTGCAGTTTATTAATACAGAGAGCGGATCCTGGCTCCAAATTCACAAGCACAGACTAAGAGTTGTGTCTTAGGGGGTATTTTTTACAATACAAGAAGATGAAAATATTAGCCTGGCTAGGCCATACTGTTGCGTGAATCACTTGCCGTTCCTTCTTGTGGTAAGGAACAGCAAGGGATTCACGCAACAGGATGGCCCAGCCAGGCTATGAAAATATCTCGTCATATACAGTCAGTGCGTTGGACACAAACACATCAAAACTTTGATCAGTCTTATACACTTTGTCATAAAAATTCTGACTGTTTATAGTTTTCACCAAGACTCAATAGATTTTGATTTTTGTTGTATTTTTTATTACTGCTTCCTTTTCATATATTACCTCAATGTCTAATTCAATTTATTTTTTTAAGCACTGAAATGTTCAGGACAGACAACAATCCCACTGAATCGTCATCCTTAAGACTCACAGCAGTCTTTCAAACCCAATTTTCTTTTATGCGTGTCCCTCCATCTGCCTTTTCTGTTTGTTTTTCATTTTCTTCTCTTAGGTTGACTTTCTCTTGTGCTTTATAATCCTTCAATCAAGCAAACTAAATTAAATTGAGTTAGACTGATGTGTCTGTTTGCAAACTCTCCTCGATCGTTTTCCTTTTCCATTTTTTAGTTGTCCGTTCTCTCTAAACTTGTCATCTTGCTCGTGTGTCACCTCCTGTCTTTTCCTCCCTCCTGCAGGATCTTCGTGTTGGGGATCGGTTTCTTCAGCCTGTGCTTCCTAATGACCTCTCTGGGGGGCCAGTTCTCGGCCAAGAGACCCGGAGATTCCCCGTTTACGGTGCGAGCAGAAGGTAGGACACTTTCTGTTCTGTCTCCGCACCGCTCTGCTCCGTTGCCTCTTGCTCCTTCTGAGTAATGAACAGGCTGTGAACATGCTGAGGGCTTCGTGGGGTTTCCTTGATTGCTGCCAGCAGGCTGAGCGACCTGCTCACTTTGCTCATCAGGAGCGTGTCAGGGGGGAACGCTCCTCTCTCTTCTCATCTTCTCCGCCATCTTTTAAAACACCTGCTTTCATCTCTACTCAGTGCACACATGACCTCATTCTGACCCACACTAACTCAGTTTTAGTTGTTTCAGGAGTGCCTGAAAGTTCGTGGAGGCTGAAGTAGAATCTTTTTTTGTTGGTGTGCTGACCCTGTTGGCATGAATGTAGGCGTAACAGAAGATATTCTATACTTAACATGTAAAGTGATCACTTCACCAGTAAACTTCTGTTAAGCTTGAAAAGAGCAATAACAGACTAGAATCACTTGGGCAGAGAAATTTACAAAACATTTCCAGGATAGAAAACCAGAACTCTGTCAATGTTGGTTGTAGATAATCCAGCAAAATAGCTCACAAATTTAAGGAATGCAGTTAAAGGGTCAAGCCATTTTGTTGTCTTTGGGCTGTTATCGGTAGTACTTCATAAGGACAATAATAGAGTGATACTGGTATCTCTTTACAAAGGTATGATTGTCCCAGATTACCACTGATGTAAACCAGGATATGCCCTCATATGGACTGTTTTTTCCAGCATGCATCAAACTAGAGATAGACTGATTTATAGCACGAATTAATCAGATTAACACATTGGCATCGGTCTTCACAAGGCAGACATCACCGCTATAGAAAAGTCATTTTTCTTTTCCCCAATGACAGCATATCAAATGTAAACAGCCACTAACTTTTGTTAAGTTTAAACTATGTAGTTGTTGATGTTTAGAATAATGCAGTTTAATAATGATATTAATACTTACCTTGACTTATTTTCTTATTTTTACTTTTTTTGCAGAAATTATAAAGTTACTTGTGATAAAATTTTACTGAGCCAAAAATTTTTCCGCCTACTTTAAATTAAAGTTCTTGTAAGGAACTTTTGGTTTGTGTCAATCTTGGCGCCCCCTGTGAAAATGCAGTCTTTGCTTACCTTGTCCCAAACATGCTTAGGTTGTGACTTTTGACAAAAAACTGTTATCCTGCTGATTTCTGACAGTGAAATTTATCATTTATTGTGAATATTTTAAGGACAATTATAAAAGCAGGGTTGTTTTTTCAGCTGCTTGGCTGACATCTATCCCCTTATGATTGGTATTATATCTGTCCAAACAAATTGTCAGTCTTGTTGCTGATGATCTTTTTTGCTTTTGTAAATCATATAAAGGCAATGACATGAGTTCCAGGCATAAACATGAAAAAATTCTCTCAGGAGCTTTAATGTTAATACAGAAGCAGCTTTGGAAACAGACCTTACCTTTGCTGAGATCATCACAAAAAATCCAAACTATTTCAGAGGCTCCACCCCCAAGAAAAGCTAATTATCTTCCTCAGCACGTTGTCTGTGTTTGCGCTTTGTGCCTCTGCATATGAACCAGTTCAGCAGGAGCCTTTGGGGAGAGTCAGTGTTAGCTTTTGGTCTGTTGTCTCTCACCTTTTATCTCTAGCTGGCACAGTGTTGACTCTGCATGTCATCCTCTGCTCTGTGACCGTAACCAGCTGGCACATTGAAAAAAATCCCAGTATCTATCACAACCCCTGAGGACAACAGTTGGTTTAAGTTTGTGTTTGTGAAATATTTAACCAATTATTTTTATTTCTGTTCACTGAGACAGAAGTAATTACTCAACCCAGCTGGAATAACACAGTCCTTGTTAGAGCCAATTAGGGAACAGCTTTTCACCCTGTGGTGGTTTGTTGTATGAGACTCAAAGATAGCGTAAGAGATGTGGAAAGGGGCTCTTAAAAATGTTTATGAACAGCTGAACCTACCCCCGATTTCAATTTGCAAACCCACCTATTCACTATAGATTATTGTCCTTTTCAGATGGCTACCAATTAAAGATGTAAACAAATTCGACTCAACATTTCAGTTCATGGTCAAGTTAAAATACCAGTGTGTTTATTTTCACAATTTACATTAAGCTAAACATTTCTGTTAAAGGCAACATTAAGAGATGATCTGGACTTCAGCAAGAGTGTTTATCTTGACAATCTTGTCCTCATTCAGCTCTCATGCTTCTCAGAGCTTTGCAGTTGACACACCTTTGCCGCAGTGTCAACAGGCAGAGCTGAATTGGCCAGGATCCCTTCATGTGGATTGATTTAAAGCTCCTGTGAGGAACTTTGTGTCAATAGCCATGTTTACGTGTGCAAAATTTCTTGATCTGATTAAAAATTTGAGGGATTGGATAGTCTGAATCCACTGTTTATATGGGTGCAAAACCAATTTCGATCATAAGGTGTGTATCCATGCACCAAGTTTTATTCAGATTTGGAAGCATTTGGACATGTGCAGAGTTGTCTGATTTCACTAAAACATCTACAGAAGAAGAGATGTATTTACGCCTGTGTTGTCAAGGAACGAACAAACCCAGTACTGTCTCACTCCATCCAATTCAGGAGTTTTCCCCTGTTAAATGATGTCACTCGATGGCGGTCTTGCATACTTATTCTTAGTTCCAGTTACCTCAGAAGTCTGAGTCTGAGCTGAAAATGACGTCACACCAGCGTTCCCAGCGTTTTAGATACTGAGTCGGAAAAAAAGGAAAATCAGAACGAAAACAAGATGGCTACATCTACGAAAGTTATTTTAGCGCTTGCCTTATATCTGGACAAGGCACTCGCTAAAATAACTTTCGATGTAGCCATCTTGTTTCCACCTCTGATTTTGCTAATTTCCAACTTGGTAACTGAAATGCTGGGAACTCGGGTGTGATGCCATTTTCAGCTCTGACCATAGACTGTATATAGAATGGATGCTGTCTGCCTCCTCGCTGGGTAAAGCCACTCCGAGAACAGCACCCTCTGGGGACGGGCTGCAGTTTAGGTCATAAATCCCGCCTCCGCCAGCAAAGCTTATGGGGCTGTGGACAAACTTTAGAAATTTATTACACAGAACATATTTTTTTCTCCCCCCTGCTTGCGATGTTGACATGTAGTTACTGTAAGACTGGTTTGTGCTCAAGTCCTCTTTTTTCTGTGAAGCTCCATTTTTAAAAGTTATTAGAAGGTTCGTGTTTTCTATGATTGACACCTGATACAGCCTGTGGGCGTATAAGGATTGCGTAGCTCACCCAGAGGATACGCTGTTTAAGCCGAGCGTCATCACAGCGACTCTCGTCGTCTCTCCCACCGATCGCGTACAATCCTACTGCACAATGTTGGTTTCAGGAAATGGAGAGAGAACGCGGAATTACCGAGAGCGTTTTGGCCTCAAATCAGTATACAGGCGGAAGGTGGAACCAAGTTGTCCATAGTATATACAGTCTATGGCTCTGACTTCTGACTTCCGAGCTAACTCGAACGCAGCATTATTTTACTGTTCAGCCAAAGGTTGCACTGTGCGTTACCGGAGGAGCAGACTCGGCACCTGCGGTTGTGTTTTATGCCAGAGTGTTAATAATGAAACCTCCTGTACCGGTCTAAGTAAAAGAGCCAAAGGCTAAAGATTGAAGATCAAGTCAGGTAAGAGAGTCACGATCGGAATATGTGTTTACATGAACGTGTTTCGGAATAGCGATTTCGGCATAAACCACCCCTCTTCCGATCGACATGTTTACATGACGCAATTCTATTCCGATCGGGCATTATTTGTGCCCTCGTAAACACAGCTAGTATTTGTTCATTCCGTCCGCTACATGGTCAAGAATTTTGACACACCAAAAAATCACCCTACTGATTTTGACAAAATAAATGGCAAAAATAAATCTCTGCAGATCATGCCTTGTTGTTATATTTTTGGACATGTGGGTGCCAGAGGTGTAAACCAGAGTCTCCAACAACATGCTGCCCTGAGTCACTGCTTATGTTGTCTGCTAAGCTTACCCTGATCAGTAGTATTGTCCAGCAGCAATTCAACAGTAACTGGCTGCAGCCTGGAATAATTTGTGTCTTGATGGAACACAATTCACCACATTGAAATCAGGCCACCAGATAGCGGTCATCTATGCCCCCCAAAAGATTGTTACCATTTGCAGATGCTGCCCCATTATCACACCTCAGCCAGTGGGTTCCTACTATTGACTGGTCTGATTTAATAATACCTTACCTGAAGCTCAACGACTGTTTGGCCTAATTGGTTGTGATATTAAATTGAGCTTTTACTGGTGCCCCATTGTACGCTGTGTCAGAGGTCAGTGCTGATACTAGTGTTCAGATTGTTACAGCTTTACTGTTTCAATTGTTGTTCATTCAGAAATTGTCATTAAAATTGTCTCATTGATGAGGCGCCTGTGTAATTCTGCAATCCTGTTAATGCAGCAAAGTGTTGTGCAAAGGTGCATGAAATTATTTAGAGAATCTCACCTGTTCGTGAAATAGTATTTGCAGAGTAGATTTAGGGTGTAGGAGGGAGATATTTAGAGAGGGGTTGGTATGGTGGAGGAAAGCTGTCTGATTAATTAACCACTCATAAGCTGCAGTCAGGGGAAGGCATCTGGCCTCCAGCTCATTAAACGCTGCCTGGCCGCTAACCAGGGAGAGTCAGACTGTGTAAATTCTCGCCCTCTGTTTGTGTTTGTGTTCGTGTGCATGAGTGGGATTGAGGATGAGCTGCACAGGGGGTTAGTCTAATGAATGAGCTGGAGTTCATTTTTCAGATACTGCACACACCTTTCCAATCTGTGCGACAGGATATTGAGGGGAGATGCGTGCTGTTTTCATCCATGATGTCAGTCTTTGCACGAAAACATGTGTGCAACATGCATTCAAGCAGGAAATGTGGAAATTTCATTCAAGCAGTGGATGCACTGCAGTGTTTTGAAACTAAAAGGGTAAGAAGAATGGCCAAGCAGCACCAAGAGGAACAACTACCTCATTTACTGCCGCTCCTGCGAATGGCAACGATTACCTGAGAGCAAAAGGTGAAAAGAAAAATATGTAATTATTGTCTCGCAGCCTCGGCTTCTCCCTCACCTCTCTCTGTCTCCCTCTACCTCTTTTTATTCCTTTTGTTTCTCTCCAGAGCTGCTCTGTCTTTCTATCTTTGTATCGTTTTTCTAATAAACCATTCCTCAAGATACACAACCGCCACTCTGACTGCTTTTCAGTCTTTTTCTCACATCAATAACAAGCTTCTTTCCTATTCTTTTTTTCTAGTCTTGCCTCTCTGCTATTGAATTTTTATGTTCTGTATATAAAATCACTATTTTTGAGTGTGCAGCATTTTTGAGCCCTGAGACTCAAAATACCACTTAGTTGCATTTGGATACTGAGCTTTATACAGATTTAAAATGCTGCGTTTTCTTCATTAGTCCCCTTTGAAGGTACAGGAAACTAATGATGTAAAAAAGGAGGAAGAGTCGGGGAGGGAAGGGGGGCAGGGGAGACTATTTCTGCTAAAGTAGGAGGCTTAAAAGGCTGAGGCATTTGATCCTAGATATCTTAAAGGCTGCAGAGGTGCACTGTAGCTTTCTAATAAGCTCTTTGAAGACCACCTTCACAGCAGGTCCTTTTACCTTCGGGGTCTTAATGCAGCTTTGACACAAATGGAGAGAGAGGCCCAGGAAGCTTTCAGGTTTTACCTCGGTCAGAGCGAGACTAAATGGTTCAGGTGTTAATGCGTTCTCTTCTTCCAACCTGCAAGCTGCTCCCAATCCATCGCCCTGTCAGTGATGGAAAAATTCAGTTTGCTGCAGGAAAATAAACTGTTGCATCATCTAAGGATGGGAGATGTTGTCTTGGGGTCCCATTTGATGAAAAATAGATTTTCTTGCCTATAGATGTATATACTGGAGTTATCTTACAGCCAAAAAAAACCTTGAGAAAGTGGAAGCTAAAAGCCTCTGCATTGTTTCTGTAGCACACCTACAGGGAAAACAGCTTCTACTTGAGGATTTGAACAGTCTCCTGTGGTGATGTAACCACAGGAGTAATTTGCATAAGCACACATTCAAAACCACTTTTGCCCACATGTATGCTCAAGTAATTCCTCCTCCACCTGCACCACACAGGTTTTGCTTCGGCACTGCAAAGTCAGGATGTCATAGGACACGCCAACTGTTCTGCAAAAACCACCACAGACGTTCATACTCTTTCCCAGCAGCCGTGCCGTTTTGCATGTCGCATGTCACAACATCTTGCCAGTTTCAGTCAGTCAGTTTTCTTAACCTCGGACTGCCACAATAGCATGGTGTATGTCATGATATGTTCTGTTGATTTAGTTTTTTTTTCCTGGTTCTATTTGAGTACATTTTGTGTATTGTCCCTAGTGTTTCTGTTCCCTATGGTTCATATTCCCCTGTAGTCCAGTCTTGTCAGTTTTTTAGTTTGTGTTTGACCCTGTTTCCCTCCTGTTCTCTGTGTTTTATCCTGTATATCAGTTGTGAATGTTTCCTGTGTTATTTTGTAGTAGTTTATTCCCTGTGTTTCTAGTCCTGTTTTACTTCCCTAGTTTTCCCTCCTTTGTTAATCACTCATTAGATTCACCTGTGTCTTGTCTTCCTCGCCTGTTGCTGGTTTACCAGTGTGTATATAGTCCCTGTTATTCCCTCTGTCCTTGTTGGTTGTATGTAAGTCCAACCCGAGTTCCTTATGAATGAACTTTGGCAGGTCTAGACAGCATATTTTGTTAGACTTTTTTACAAAGACTCAACGTTGGTTCACCATGAGTGAAGCACTAAGGACCATTTAGCAATTAATAAATGTTAAATGTGCTAAATGCATAATGAGAGAGAAAACCATGAACAAAAGTGAAATTATCCCAACATTTTGACTGTTGACTTTATAAAAGAGGAATCATTATTTAAACCTGTAAACCTTCTCTACCTTTTACCTAAACTTTGAGCAGTGAGGCGTCAGGCGTGCAGGGAGCTACCATGCATCCTGTTCACAAACATCCTTTCACAGACACTGCTGTAACTTTTTTATTTCATGGCTCAGTGCTCTTTACAACCTGATGCATAAAACCTGGTCTTACCAACATGTCTCTTTGTGAGGATGTGGCATTTTCAGGTCCATGAATGCTGGAAGCTGCGGCTCTTTGTTTGAAAAATGGGACAAATAATCTGCTTGAAATAGAAGCAGTTTTCTTCACCTCCTCCTCCTCCTCTTTCTCAAAGTATTATGAATAAAATAAACTGACCTCTGTTTCTCATGTTTCTTCAGAGGCAGTTAAGAATAACTGGGAATTAATATGCAGCTGTCAGACTAGAAGAAATAAAGAGGTGTGATTAAAATATGATGGCTTATTGTTCCTTCTCTCACATGCTGAAGTCACCTGGTGGGAAAAGCAGTGATTTTCTCTTCGATTGTGCAGCAGGGGCGGTCCTCCTGCAACTCTTAACAAGAATGTGTCTCATATTATTTGCTGTTGCAGGCTTTATTGCATTGAGCGTTTCTTGATAAGATTTTAGAGTTCAATTTACAACGTCTGTGTTCGATTTTTTGTTTACTTTTGTGTGTAGATGTGTTTGTGAGGACCTAGCTGGTGATTAAACTGTCTCCTGGGGGGGGGGGGGGGGGGGGGGATTAAGCACCACAGCTCTGATTGCAACCATTTTTTTCAATTAGCTGCCACATTATTACCTTGATCTGACCGTGCAGCATGTGTGCATAGTACTCATACATGTGGTTACCGCACAAACATAATTATTTTCCAAGCAGCGCATGCACAAGCAGCATGACTTCCTGTTCTTTATTAGTGAACAAAAGCAGCTTTGAGTGCATTTGGTAGGCAAATTTCGGCCTCTTTTTGGTGTATATGTATTGTTTGTCAGGAATTTCCAGCTATGTAGGGTGAGCAGTAAAACTGGGTCAGGAAGTTGATTTTCAGACGTGCTTTAGGTAGCATTTTCTATTCTTGTTGTGCCTTTGTGTGAAAACAGGAAATATTTTTATGCAAATTCTCATCACACTTTCATGGCTCAGCACAATATGACAAGAAGAAGCATGAAAGAGAATAAAACGACTAAACTCCCCGTCTGGAAAAGGATGTGTGTTGGGATGCTGGTGTGTTTTAAAAGAACAGCAGCAGTCACAATGTTTGAGTCTGACTTTTCTCACCTTCTTAGCGCCTTCTCCTGTTCTTTCTGAGAAATGTATCCACCCATGTAAAGCTGTATCAAATCAATAAACACTGCAGCAGTATAGTGGGTGCAGTACAAGAAAACATCTCCATGCATCAGGCTGAGCGAGTTAGTTTTCACCTGCACGCTGCAGGGAGACTCAGGGCTGTAAACTAATGGAAACGCCAGATTTAGAGAATAATTAAAGCTGCAGACAGAAACCCATGTTAAAGAAATAGTGCAGGTAGTTTTCCAGCTGTCAGGACAAATAGAAGGCTGTAGCCGCAGAGGTGAGAAGAAGTGACAGAAGCTTTTGGCTTCTGGTAGCTTTCAGAACTGTTAGCTCCTTCATAGGAGCCAAAAAGACTAGAGAGACTCAATTTCAATCAGGCAATTTTAGTAATGAATATCTGAATTAAGAGTGAGAGAGGCATGCTGGGAAAAGCTGTGTGCGTGTGTGTGTGTGTGTCAGAGAGAGAGCAGAGCAGGAGGTTTTGTGTGAATTTCTCCAGCTGTCAGGTGAGATGGAGAGGTCTGACCTTGAGCCCCCTCACTGAGAAAACTAGCCGAGCCAGCCAGCGTATCAGAGATGACAGGATTTATTTATTAGGCTCTCAGTCATGCCAGCGGGGAGGAGAAAAGATTTTTTTCAACCTAAATAAATCATTTCACTCAGCTACAAGGCATTGTTTTGTTGATGAATAAATTGCTGAATGCAGAAACACTGATTTCATTGAATTTTCTCCAGAGATGATGTTTTTTATTTGGCTTCACGTATGATTGTGTCTCATCAGGGCTGCTGTATCGTCTGTATTTGAAAGAATGATGAATATAGTCGTCATTGTTATTTTGGATTGATTTAATTTATTTATTTTTATTTATTTATTTATTTATTTTATTTAACAACAAAACAGAGTGACAACAAAAACAACAACAACAAAAAATTCACAAAAATACTTTTGTGAGGGAGGGGGAAAGAATATATATAATAGAGAATAAAAAAAATCTTAGTTAGATTAAATTGAAATATATATATATATATATATATATATATATATATATATATATATATACACACACACATAGATATATACATACATATGCATATAAATACACACATACATACATACATATACATATACACACACACACACATTGTGTACAATGAATCACCAACACAACAGCGACAAGCAACAACAACAACAACAACAGCATCAATAATAACAACAATAGCAATACTGGCAATAATAATGACAACAAACGAATGATGACGATGACAACAACAATAATAACAGTAATGATTACCACGACGAGGATACATAACAACAAAAATCACTACAATATACAACACCATAGTCCGGACCAGAGGCCAGCCCGGCCCCCTGCACTGCCAAAAAGCAGGCCGACCAGCACCCACGTCCGCCATGGTGAGACGCCTGTGGGGCACCCCACAGGGCCCCGCCCCTTGACCACCCACCAACCGAACGGACCACCCACTCTACCCCTGAATACCCCGGGCTACACATGACTCTCATCTTGTGTGTTGTTCATGATTGATTCAATTTTAACATTGATATCAGTCTAACCAAAAGGCAAACATGCGAGTGAAAAAACAGTCGTATATGATTTAAATGTTACATACAATCAAATATACATGATTATCTTTGCAGTAAACCCTATAAATCAGTTGGATCAGTTAATCGGTCCATCTTGGAATCTAGTTTAAATCATTTATTGTTTTCCCTGATGCAGTGCAGCTAAGCCATTCAGAAAGTACCTGGTTTGTTGTCATTAATTTAAAGGTTATAGATTAATACATAAAAGGCACCACCCCCCACAGGCTCACAGGAAGGACAGATGCACATGCACAGTTACGTACTGTTGTCGCCTCACACACAGCTTGTCTGGGTTGCTGTCTGTGTCGTTGAAATAAAACAAACTATTATGTAACATTACATCTTGCTTATGCTGTTTTACATTTGATCTGGGAGATTTTGCAACAAAAACGTCTACCTGCCAAAGCCTCCTAACGCTGAATGTCAGTCACTTGCGTAACATTGGCAGAAGCTTGAATTTTAGCTTTGAATTTAACGTGTTCAATTTTTAGCATTTAAAGAAGGACTGAAGTGATATTTTTGATGATATTGTTTTTTGAAGTGGCAGCTGAAATCTGCTAGATACAATGATGTAATTATTTACAAAATGGTAAAAACTGGAGAGCCCTAGATGTGAACGTAGTTGATTGTTGTTATAATACTGCCAACTAAGATCTTGGCAGCTGGCAGCAGCAAGTGCGAGGCTTGCGTGTTGGTGCTTGAGTCCAAGTCATTTAGACAAGTCATTTGATGGTGACTGATCCTCTGCTGAATTTTGCAATAGTTTCAGCCTCGATGTGAGATGCATCTTGAAAACCGTCCTAGATTTGTTGTGACAGAAGCAGATTTCTTAAAATACGGTGTCAGTGTAGACATGAAATCAACATCTACAAAACTGAACACAATTGAACCATTTTCGACTATTTTTTAATGGTGCAAAGGTTTTCGTAAAGGTTGTTTCAACAGGGATTCACCATGTAGCGCCTTCCTCGTATGAAAAAAGTCAGGATAAACCATCTTAATTTTATTGATAATAGTCGTGCTGTTTTAAATTTGGGTGAGTATTTTGATTAAAAATTCTGTTTAAGCTTAGGAATCTCAGGTCTGAATCATCCTCGTCTCTGACCTTGTTGAAACAGTATTTTTTTTAATCCAGTGAGTCACTACATGGTCAGTTGTTTACAGCAGATTTCCTGGTGTTTCGCAGAGTACACAGCAGCCTACAGTACAAACGGCACTCTAATTGGAATTTGTTCACAGTATCGATCGTGCTGTGGCACTTTGGAAATTGAGTCGTTAAAGGAGATTAGCTGCTGCTAACTCTGCCTTTTATTAACCAGCAGATGAGGGACGACACTAAGGAGGCTGTACGTTTGCACACAGTTACCATCCCCAGCCTCCGCTAGACTCCCGTCCACATGGGAAAAAAGAAAAAAAAAACCTCAACCAATAATCCCCTGAGAGGCTGCAGGAAGCAAGAGTGAAGAGTTGCCTGATGAAGAGTTGATTGCAAACATATATAAGGCTGAGCTCTAAAAATGTTCTGTGTAGGAAGAGCGGGTGTTTGGTGCTCAGTTACAGTGATTAACGAGTACGATGTGTGCGAGGAACAGAACTGTGAAGAAATCTAAGTTTCTCCCACACTTTGGCCCAGAGGCTTTGTTTGCACTCAGTGGCAAGACTATACAAAACAAAACAAAGAAAAATCCTCTCGTAAAATGTGGTTAGGAGTTGAAAAAAAAAAGGATTTGGTGATCAAGGTTTGGCTCTACACCTCCCACGTCATCAGATTCAGACAGAAGGCAGCAAACTTTAGAGACTGTTGACTTTTATTACCTTTAAAATTGGGAAAGAGCGATTTATATCTGCAAAACAGACCAAAACTAATACTCATACCTCTTAGTGACCTACAAAAGCAAACAGGGACAAAAGCTAAAGGATTGACTATTTCAGTGGAGTTATTTTGAACGCCCAAAAATCACTGCTATCGATGTCAGCCTTCATTGAAATTTTTGAAAACAAAGATTCGCCTTGACTGAGGAAAAGGAGAAAATAAAAAGACCCTCCCTCAGAGGAACGCCATGTACCAAGAAAATTAGACATGTTTCCTTTTGGGTTCATACTTCTAAAGAAAGCAGTAATGGAGCTGATGAAACAAAGACTTGACAGGAAGAAATGACCAAAGTGAACTGGTGAACCTAGACTCACCTTAAACAGATTACCAATTTCAACGACGAAACTGAAGCTTACCAAAAACAGATGGCTTCCACTGACAGTTAAACTGATACTAACTGTTAGCAGATTATTTACAGTAAAACTGAGACTCATCAAAAACATTTCACCCCACTAAATGAAAAGGAGACTCACCTGAAACAGATGATCACTTTTTACCAATGAATGTGGGACTCACCTGAAAGAAATGGGCAAGAATTAACATTTAAACTAAGACACAGACTATCCCGGTTACATGGTAGAGAAAATCGAATTCCAGTCGCATTATCTGGGTGTCTTAATCAGAGTTCTCAAACTCTGATTATAGTCGGCTAAGGTCATTACATGCACTTTAGTTGTCTGGTCTTAATTGGAATGAGGCAATAATTCGGTTTTCTCAAGTGTCATGTAAACGTACTGACTGTCTCTGAGACTCGGCAGAAACAGATGACCAGGATTGACAATGAAACTGTGACTTGTCAGAAATAGATAACCACCACTTACAATTAAAGTTAAAGTCACCATTCTCAGATTTTGTCTCTGTCTCAAAGCAAAGACATAGACATTGCACACATTCAAATGATTATTGGATAAAGGCTTTTGCCAATTGGACAGTAAACAACACAGCTGATTGAAAATGAAGTTTTGGCTGAAAATTGTTTATCCACTTTCCACACTGGCCTTGCCAAGAAGTTGGCATCTGTTCTTTAAGACAAATATAGTTGTCAGATTACAGAAGATAAAAGCAAATGGGTTCAGAGATCGAGGAAATTACTACCCCGCAGTATTTTCTCCAGAGCTTACTCTCACTTCTTTTTCTTGCCAGTGTCATTCTGTCTTGAAATGAATTAATAGACTGCTGTTATAAAGCAAAAAGTCTGAATGGGCTCATTTAGCCCCTCTTTCTGTCAGTTGAAGGAAAATATTGTGAACTCCTGAATTATTCAGTATGAGACTTCTTAAGGGCAGTGTGACTGAAGTTAGTCTAGAAATGTCTGAAACTATGCTAAGCCAAGAAAGAAAATATGTGCAGGCAGAGGAGGAGGAGGTTTAATGGGATATCTGGGCTCTCACTAATTTGATTCACTTTCTGGCTGAAGAGGACCACTCCAACAGAGTTTGTAATCCTGCTTTCTGATCCTCCACTTCTCTTTCTTTTTGAAATGCCAACAGACCAAGAGACTTTAAAGATTTCTCTCTTTGTCCTTATTTTATTGACTGGTGATGTAATACAATTTCTTTTCAGCAGAGAAAGGTGACTTTTGGCCGGGTGGTGATAAATGAACTCTGACTTGAGGAGTGTGTGCACACATCGCACTTTTCTAAAGCCTAATGCAATTGCTGGGGAACAGCGAGTAGGGAGGCTTTACTTTCGCTCAGTTTCTGTAAAAGAAGAACAATATAAAGGCTGCAGGCTCCTTTTTTTTCTCAGAGGCTCAAACCACAAATTCACTCTGAGTCCCAGGAGTGGTGTTATTTATCTTGATTCTGTGAGTTTTCCTCACGTTAAGCTACTTTTGGGCCGCAAAGAACTGTGTTTTCTGTGCAGTTCTTGATGATTTGAAACTAAAGCATTTATACGTTTATAATTACTCTCTGTAGTGTGCCTAAATCTTAATCTAATCAAAGAAAACAGTGCTGGGTCAGGACCTCCTCTCAGCACTGCAGTCTTCAACTTGCATTGACCTTATTGCTGTAGCTGCAGGCCCTTTAATTGACTAGGTGTCCACTATCAGCATGCTTCTGGTTTACCACCTGTCAGGTAGTTAATTATTTGAGCTGAGGACGACGAGAAAACATTACTGTCAGACTAATTTGCACATCGATGTGTTTTGTTGGAAAGCTGTGTGGCTTCTAATGAAGGGTAAACAGAAATAGAAATGACTGGAGAGAACATACAACGAAATTAGACATGAAAGATTGATTTAAAATGTGACCCTGAGGGCTTCAGTAAATCATCTGAAAGGGGAAAGTCTATCGTGTTTCAACTGATGTTTGTTTTGTGTCTGTGAACTGCTCTCCAAGTTCATCATAGAATCTCTTCAAATGAGAGATATCGTGACTCTTTCCAGTGGAGCTCCTGAAGTCTCAAAACAGGGTGACTTTTACTTTGTTAAGATAAACCTAGTTCAGGAGTAGGGCTGGGCTTTATGGAAAAAAGTTTATCACAATAAATTTTGTTCATATCAGTCGATATCGATATATATTACAATACAAAAATGAAATTTATGAGTACTTATTTGTAGCATGTCTTTTGCAATACCATAAGTTACTGCATCTGTGAGGTCTTTGGTAAAGGACTGAATGGTCGGCTGTTTCGGCTGCACAGGTGCCATGGGCTCCTTGCTCCGCTCAGAGTTTATAACCTTTTGCATTACGCGTGCTCTGCCTCATGGCACTGCTTCAGGTGGTGCAAAAGATTTGAGGCATTCCCCGACTTTGCAAGAACATGTACTCGACATAATTTGCAGTGCACATTACTCTGCTTCATGTCCGACCTCAAAAAACAAAAAAAATACCTCCACACCACCAACGTTTTTGGACCAGTGTTGTTGACAATGTCGTCATCTGTTGAGCCTTCATCTGCATTTCTGACGGGGGTAACACTCATTTTCTTTTTTTTTCACCAACAGTGCTGTCAGCTTCGCGTGGACCCTCATTCTCATTCACATCCTTAATGATAGTAGAAGTTTATGTTATGTTGAGTGATTGATTGATGACATGTATTTATGTGTCATGCTTACAAAGTGTCCAACCTTCATGGTTTAATTTGCGGTGGTACAATGATTCACAGACTCATTTCAAAATGACATCTTCTTTTTACAGCTCAGTCTTAAACTTTGTATCCTGTCTCTTCTCCCAAACTTTGTACATAAAATCTGCTACAAAGAAGGTTTCTCTTCTGAAACACAACTCAATTTTTTTACAATCATCAAACAAGTTGAATCATTTAAATTGAGTACAATTTACCACAAAGCACATCCTTCAAGTCATCATAGATGGGACAGTAAATCAACAAATCTCAAACTCACGTAACAAACAAACAAACTGTGTACTCTGGAGTGAAATTAAACCAGTCTCAAAAGCTGATGGATTTAGGTTGTTGATATAAAATGTAATCATTGGTGGTTATGTTGTGTACTATGTTGACAATATCACAGTGTTTTGCCCATCAATAAACCCCATCACATTCAAATCTATCATGATTTGAATCAGTAGAATTTTGTCACCCTCTTCCCAGAAATGCAAACTTCCCCCACGCTGTTTGCCATGTTTGACAAATCAAACAAACGACCATAATTTATTGCAAACAGACCATGCACAGACATAATGCAACCATGAACCAGTATTATAATTAATACATGTCATACATATGTGAGTTATTGTATTTGAGTTTTTAAGTTATAGGATTGATATTTTCCAATAAGAATTTTGCTATTTTCCCCTTTGACACAGGAGTATGGTGTTCATGTGAACACTTTATTTTGTGCACTCAAGATAATTAGTTGTTAATGTAGTGGTTAAGTACTTCCTCTTGAGCTGTGTGATGAACCAGACATAACAATCCACCTTTGCCTCCGACAAGCTGTTTATTTTGATAACAGCAGGTGCATTTTGGACCTCTCATAGCCTTTTTATTTTTAGTAGTTCAAAGCTTTGAAGAGTTGCTAAACACAGAGAAGAATAATACAGCCAACTCTATCTATCTATCTATCTGTACGTCCGTCTGCCCGTCCGTCCGTCGTTCCGTCAGCTGGTGGACTTATTAACAGCTTACAGTTTCACTCCTCACTTTTCTTTATCGTTCTCATTAAAAAGCATCTTTGTGTTGTTTTTGTTTCTCTTTCAGTGCTTGGGGGTCAAGAGTCTCGAGGTGTGCTGAGGAAAATCAGTGACATGCTGGAGGTCATAATGAAGAGGATGGATGCTCTTTCTAAACTGGGAAACACCACAGACACTCACAGGCTGGATGAGCTCAGCTCGGCTCTCGACAGGTACGCCTTCTTAGTCTATAACGGCTGTCAGACTTGTTTTAAATTAGACACAGCCCGTGTGAAAAGCCACCAGCTGTCAGGTCAGGTTAGTCCTTCTGCACAAACATCAAGTAATTGCATCTGACAGGTGGAGGAAGGACTGTATTCTTTTAAAAGTTCAAGATAAATGGCAGCGTGTGGGTTATCTTTCATAGAAAAGTTCATCAGGATTAGAGCTGACTGGAGGTTATGTGGATTGACTTTGAATCTATTTCCATGTCTTTAATATCATTGTCTGAGCAGTGCAGATGTCAGTGTAGGGTTATCTGACTGCAGTGTTATGAAATATTAGGAGATAAGATCTTAAAGGTGTGAAGAAATGGGGATATTAAGTGAAATTTGGCGGTCAGATTCTAGTTTGAAACACTCCCTTACTCACCCCTCATGATGGCCAAGCTTTATAAGTGATGTTGGCTGATCCTCTATTTATCAAGTCTGTACCATCAAAACTGTCAAAGAACAAATTATTCAATGCACAACAACCTCTTCTGCGTCATCTTCTGCATCACTTTAAGTCAGAAATATATGTATATATTTTTTTTATGTTGGTAAGTTTTTCTTGGCTGGAAATGAGGCTGGTGTGGTAACCTTTTCCTGTGTGCAAATTCATGCATACTTCCTCAACCAATCACTTTTACAAGGGACATATTTTAGAGATTTGAATAGTTGACAGGGACAAGACAATTTCACATTAAAGCAACTTCTGTAAAATGATAAATTGGGATGATTCCATTTTAATGCATCAGAGAGCCAGTGTGTTAATTAAAGAAAAGTAATTAAAAGTGAATTTGGTCCAGGTAGGGTTTTCGGGTCCCCTCCAGAATTTTCTTGAGTTTGAAACTGATTTTTTTTGTACCAATTTGTCATGAAGTTATCTTTATATTGTAAAGGAAACAGTCTGTTTTAATAAATGTGTCAAACTGTCTGCATGTTTGCCAAATTTTACTGTCGGAGAAAAAAAGGCCCTCTATTTCTGCCAATAATATCGATTGTTGATCATTTACACACCTTCACGAACCTCTTTTGATTAATATTCCATGACGATATGCAAACATACCCCGATATTAGTATATTTTCTTTTCTTCCTCTTTCTTCCTTTTTCTTTTCTCTGCTCCTTTTTGTGCCCTTGTTTTGCTCCACAACTACCTGCACTTTGGATGCTCAGTGCACACTGCACAGCGAAAGGCACATAACGGTAGCAGAGCTTTGTCATATCGGCAGTAAGAATCATAGGCCTACATCAGCAGCAGCACTAAAATCTTTTCACCTTTTTTATTTTATTTTTACAATAATATATATTTGATCATAGAGAAAGCATCACTCATACATGCAAAAATTAAAAAATTTTAAAAAATATATATATATTGATTGCTCTTGGGGGGCCCCTTATTGGCTGCGGGGCCTTAAACGGGCGCTTAGTTCGCTTATGCCTTGGGCCACCTCTGGCATGAGACAAAGAAATAAAATTGAATACTAACACATGCAGACATGCTCTAGTCACTAGCAGGTCTTGACCAAATGGCAACCTGCGATCTAGAGAAATTAAGGGCTTAAAACCTCTATGAGTGTTCACTTCAGGTTGACTCCAGAAAAACCTGAAATCACTGTAGTTATTTGGCATTAGGCTAAAGGCTTGCCTCTGGTTGGTTGACACAAATTAGGTTACTCAGCATTATCAAGCCCATCGGCGGCTGCTGATAGGCTTCAAAACTCTGCTTCCGAAACAAATGCATTATGTCACAGATACTACTTCTAATTACCATACAGTCTATGGTGGTGAAGTCCTTGCCTGGAGTGAAATGTTCCTCTTTTCATCCTGGGAGATAGTTTGAGCGATGTCTTTTCTGCGGCACTGGACTGGTTATAAAACAGCTGTACTATTATACTTGTGTAACGCCGTAAGCGTAGTAAAATAATGACAAATCCACCTGGGGCTGTGCTCAGTAAACATTGTTCTTAATGAAAACACCAGTCAGTGCCAACAGGGACCTGAGGGGGTATAACAGTTCAGCTGAGTATGCTGACTGTTGTTATGCAGGAAAAACCCAGGACATTAAACACTAATTTACAGCGGACCAATACGGTAGGAGCTGTAATGGTTAGGTTGAAGCCCATACACTGAAGAGGACTCAAGTGGAAGAAAGAAAGTGGACCAAGTCCTCAACCTTGGGGCAGTCCAACAAAGCAGATACCTTATGTTTAACAGTCTTGTTGTTGAAAAGGAGACGATATGTGGCAGAACAATACCTCTCCTCTCTTCAGGCAGAAAGAGACATAAAAGAGACTCTCATATAATTTGGAAAAATAAGGTCGAGCATGGGTTTTACTGGACAACTTGAAGCTTGGAGCCCTGAGTTGTGGGTGCTGTGTGGTTTCCATGGTGACAGACTTGTTCTCATGCCTGCACCTGCTCAGGGTTTGAGGAGAGGAAGCTCTTTCCTGTCTGATGCTCTGCTGTTCATTTCTCACCAGTCCCGATTTTACATCTATTCTACTCTGAGCTGGTAAATCTCTCCTCTAAATTCGTCAGTAAATACAGCCACAGGCATTGTCATAAAGTCGTATTAGTGGTGTAAGGGAAGGCTGTGCAATAAGAATTGTGAATTTTGTCATGTGTGGCCACAGTGTAACTGCTGCAGACCGTAAGTAACACAAAATATAAAAGCTGCAACACCTCTACCCAGAAGTGTTTGACCTTTTCTTCCACAGACTAGTGAGCACGTTTTAACATCAGTGCTACTCTTATTAGATTGCATGGTATCATACTGTATTGTACTGCTGCATATAGAAAGGTTTCATTTGAACTTTAATGTTTTGTATGGTTCTGTATGATCTTGTTCTTTACTGAGTTATACCCAGGGGTATGGTTTGGTATGTTTTGGTGTGGTATGGCGTCATGTCTCATTGTATCTCACTGTGTTTCATGTTTTTTTATGTTTCATATTGTATTGTATGACGTTGAATCATATCATATTGACAGTTATAGATCTATTGGGGGGAATAGATTAAATATAAAAACATCTTTGTACTATTTGAACTTATTAGACTTAGTTGAAAATCAGTGAACTTAGATGATATGTGTAGCTGAAAATTTCTTAGAAAATAGAATTAGCTGCAGTCTTCGTTGTGTTACCACAAGCAACAATAATAACTACACTAAATTCACATTTGTTAACTCATAGTTGTTGTCAGAAACTTTATTTTTTGCTGAGTAAGGGCTAGGGGTGTCCCAATCTGATATTGATATCAGATATTGGTCCGATATCAGCAAAAAAAAAAAAAAAAAATCGGGTTACATCAGCCTGCATCTAAAACCTTAAATATAAGCACTCCAATATAAGTAGTCCATTCCAGACTCCACTCCCCCACCTCTATCTAGCAGTGCCCGAATCCAGCATGTAGAGCCCATGTCATCACAACAACAGTGTGCACTAAATTACTAACGAAGTAACAAGGAGTAGGAGTGATGTTGGTTGTGTGGCAGTATTTTTCGTTGAAGTCCGAAAAAGACGTTGCAGCTGAGTGCAAAATTTGTCATGCACAAGTTATCGGATCAATGTCAGTATCGGCCAGTACTTAAGGCTACAATATCTGTATCATATCAGAAGTATAAAAGTTGTATCAGGACACCCCTTGTAAGAGCCCTGTCATGTCTATCATGAAGCATCTATGCTGGTAGCAGAAGTTAATTCCTAATGTGTTGAAGTATATACTGAAAGATGTTCCTTTATAAGTTTGTTGTTTGTCTTCCCAAATGTTTTTATCATGTGTCTTTTCTATCATAGCCCTTAAATGATAAGACAATGATAGGAAACTATAAGCGGATTGTTAAAAAGGTTTAAAGCACTGCAGGCTAACTCTTCTTTCATGGAGTTCATGAAGATAAGAAAAGGATTTCGCTCTGATAAGAGATAGAAAAGACTTTTCCAAGTAATAAACTTTCCTCCAGTCTGACTCTCTGCTTTAAATAACCTTCTGGAAAACATTTATTATACTGTGGCCAAAGCTCTGCTTATAATTACTTCTATCTACAGTTTGATATCACACTCACAGAATTTAATTTTCTCTACACAATGCCCTGTGGATATACTCACAGGCATATAGCTCCAGCTCATTTAATTGGCCCCTCAGGGACTGAACTGTGAGTGGAACAGTGGCAAAGGCCAAATAGTTTTAAAACTAACTCCATGGTAGAAATGAATCTCACGCTGATCCATTGTGACTGACTTTTACCTCTCTGCACAGGTGATGAAAATCTCTGCATGGCTCAGGGTCAGAGTTGAGCCCAGATATTACCAAGAGATAGTCAAGTGAGGAAACCTTTGGCAACCTTACAAACTGTTAAAAGCCTCACAGCTGTCCTTTTTTTCTGTAACTGCTTATAGGAACAATTGGGTAAGAGTCTCTGCAGTGTAAATGTTGGAGGATTCTGCATGAAACTGGATTTTTTTTCTCGTTCATTGGCATCATAGCCTATCGTATTGTTTTATATTGTATAGTATTGGATCATGTTGTATTGAGTTGTATCATTTTGTTAAAGACATAGATGGTCTAAGCATGTTGATGATGACCATTAGAGTGTCCTGTTATGTGTGTATGAATGTGTGCGCTACTGAATTGTCTATTTGAGTTTCTGTATACTGTAATTGGCGGTTAATTTCAGCTGAAAAGGAAACAGACAAGGTTTGACGACCATTTGCCCTCTGGGTGCCACATGAATAAACAAAACAGAGGTGTAGCTTTATGTTTAACTTAGCTGGACGAGTTCCTATTTGGTGATAAAATAGACTCATATTATGTATGAGCTACAAAAACTGATCAGGCCATCAAGAAGAAGAAGAAGAAGAAGAAGAGAGGTTTGACTTGATCTACAGCTAATCCTAAAACTGGTGCTAAACAATTCAAAGCACAATGTCAGTGGAGCTTCTGTTTTGTTTATTTCACTGCTAAATTTCTTAGTGAGTGGTATATGAGATGACGACAGGAAAGCAGGATGGGGATATGTTATTAAAGAATACCAAAACACAAATATAGGATACCAGCCAAGAGTGAAGATTAACAATAAAAGGTACAAATAAAGTTTCCTATGGTTTCTTTAAGACATGCACAGAGGCACAGTTAAGTTTCCTTCACACAGAAATGCAAGCTGCAGCAGTGAAACCGTAGTATTATTGCTTCATCTGTGCCTGTTCCCTTTGTTTGTGTGTGTTTACGTCTCCACAGCAGTTTAATGAGCAGTGTAAACCCCAGAATTACTGCTGCATGACAAGAGAAGCTCATTAAAAATATTCATTTAAATGTTTGTTGTGCTTGTAAAACAGGGCAGTGATACAGCTGCTCGGCCAATAAGTTTCACTTGATTATTACTAATGCAGAACACATCCGAAGAGTCATTACCTTGTTCCTTAGATGGATTTTCAGGTCAGCTGTCTCTCTTCAGGATATGCTTATCTTCATTTTGCAATTTCAGCCCTCCACCAGTTTAGTGGTTAGAACCATTTACCTGAAAAATGAACCATTTACAAGCTTCCTGTCTGCAAAATACTCAAACAAGTGCAACAAATACAGTTCAACAGTAATGAAAACACTAAATTTCTGCTCCAGTTTGAAACATTTATAATGATAATAAAAAACTTAATTCATAAAGTCCATCTGTCCATCCATTTTCCACCATTTATCCCATTGGGGGGTCACGGGGGGCTGGATCCTATGCCAACATTTTGGGGCGAAAGCAGAGGACACCCTGGACAAGTCACCAGTTCATCGCAGGGCTTAATTCATAAAGTAATTTTCAAAACAGGGTTACAAAGTGCTTTACAAATTAAAACAAAGTAGGAAGAGAAGAGACACATAAAATAGAAATGTGAGGAACACAAAAACTAGATATTCAAAAGTTTAAACAACTCAGTGGGAATTCAAGAAATTAAGAGATATAAAAGCAGATACATAAAAAAGAGGTATAAGAAAAAGCTTAACGCCAGAAAAGAGGAAATAATGTGAAACAAAAACACCACAAAAGAGCAGCATAAAACAGGTTAATAGGACATAAAGAGAGGTTTCCATTCTGATCTCTGACATAGTGTTGCAGGTATTCCAGTAAAATAAAATGATTAACAGTATCAGAGGCAGCACTTAAGTCTAAAAGAACCAAAATAGAAGATTTTCCAGTATTTTCAAAACTTTTAATTTTTAATGGAGTTTAGTGTCTGTGCTTTATTCAATCAAATAAAACTACAAGTAGTAAACTAAAATGGATAAAAAAAAAGTTTTACTGATATGATTTAGTGTTTAACAGATAGTAAGTTTTCCAAGTAAATGTTAATTGTGTTTCATGATTTTTTTTTTTCTTATTTTCATAACAACCTGGTCACTAATCGAGGCACGGAAACTATATTAAAACCAACTTTTTTAATTTTGTTTTGTCCAGCCTCATATATTTACTTTTTTTATGTGAGTGTATCGTCCTCACTCATTTAAGAGTTGTTCCACATTTTATTTTTCTGCCTGTATTGTTTGCTTTATATTCTTCCAGGGTAATTAACTGAGTAATTTTCATTGTTTACTGACATTTTAGAAAAATGTATTAATTAACTGCGGTACTGTATGATGCTGAATGAGTTATTCAAAATATTTCTTATTGCAATTATTTATGAAGCTAGATGTGACACAACTGGGGCTTGAACAAAGTTTACATCTCTGCAAATTCAAACTGGTTTCTGTAAGCTGTGACTTTCTCTTAAACTAGAGGCAGAGGTCTTTCTCAAGAATATTCATAATTTATTGCATGCGTCCATTAAGCATTAATGCAGGTGGCTGGAGTACCTTCCTGAGGTGTTACAGCAAAGATATAAAATATGATCATTTTGGAGGTTTATTGTTAAAAAATAAAACTATGAACTTGCTGCTCTTCCAGTTTGCAGTGTTTTCACCTTGCAGCACATTTAAAACATCATGGGTTTTCCTTGCTGCAAAAACAGTCTTGGTTTTGGGATATATTTTGGAAACTTTGGCTCTGGTGAAACATTTTGCAAAAGATAAACTGGTGTAGTGATGCAAAGCTACTCTGCTCCTTCGTCTGAGTTTAAACACAGTCAGTGCAAGAGTCTGAGAGGAGTCACTGGTCCTGAAAATCAGGAATTGAGTCGAAGTCAAGTCTATCTCCTGGACTCATGCATTACATTATGGGTGGAAACCTGTTCTCTTTATTCACCCTGTATTTATTCCCTCTACATTTGTCCTCTCTGTGTTTAAATGTTGGAGTGTAATTGTTTTAATGACAGTTTACAGGCTACAGAGGTTAAAATGCAACATAATGTATTTACCAACAACCTAAATGTCCTTCATATTTCCCCTCGATTATGCTGACTTTCTTTTTCAGCTCAACAAATAAATTTTCTGTCAGCATTTAAAAGCTTTTTCAATTTCATGCCTGGAGTTGTTGACAATTAACATTTCTGCCATGACTTCAGGCTCACTGTGTTGGCATAAAAAGTCAACAAAGCCGCTTGGATGGAAGGACCTGTGAAAGAAAAATCCTTTTTTCTCTGGAGGCTTCTGAAAACAGATGTGACCGAAACAATTTACACTTTCACATTAAGATAAAAAATGATGCACACCAGGTGTTACAGTGAAGAGATAAGAATGGATCTGGCCAAAAGTAATCAGACATTATGAAGACTGTTTGTAAATGTAATCATAGATAGCATAAAATAGCAGCATATCTGTTGTATCGTATTATATCATAGCACATTGTTTCAGTGCATCTTATATCTTATTTTGTATTATTCTGTTGTGGGTCATATTGTTTCATGTTATCATATTGCATGTCGTATACAGTATGATATGTATCCTATATTGTATTGACCTGAATAATAACAGAATCTCTGAATCTTTTGAGCCTTTATTTGGTGACACTTGATTTTGTCTCTCTTGTTTATTTTGCTGAGTTAGGCTCACTGTCAAATTTACTCAAAAATACCCTCAACCCATTCACTATTGATTAGAATAGGGAGTTGCACATTAGGTTGATTAAACAATTAAACTTCATTACCTGGCAGTCAGCACCAGACCTATTAAGTTTTTATTTTTTTAATTTATTGGCTTTAAATGTGGTCAGATTTTGATTCTGTGCTGTAGTGTAGCCCACTGCCACTATCCAGGGCTGTACCTCTGATTAATGGCTACTGCTATAGAGTCAAAATATTCTACTACCTGGATGATAACAGGCACAGATGACTGATGGCATCTTGTAACACGTCAGTGTTTTAATGCGTATAATGGATATAAATTTGCTTTTAGGCTTTTTTAGTCAGTAGTAGGGTTGGGCATCGAGTCTCGAGCATCAATGGGGACCGGGACTAAAATACCGATTCTCCCGGAACCGTTCGAATTTTGAAATTTCGATTCCAATACTCCAAGGCAATATTTATTTTGTTAGGACAGTAGGGGAAAGTCCCGCCTCCTTTGCCTCTGATTGGATAGAAAAGCTGGAAACGTCATCACACGCTCAAGCCAAACGTGGGCTGTCGGCTCTGTATAAAGAACAGAATATTACAGTACATTATTGCACTTCTGAATCTCCTCACCATAGACATAATATACATGAATGCCTCAAAGCCTGACGCTGCCTATTGGAGCTCTCGTGTCAACACAGCCGCCATCTTGGATGGGTCCCCTATGCGCCCCCAGTGCATTAAGGTAGGTAGGAATACCCAACCATATTGATAATAACTCTCTGAATCTCTGCCCAATTTTCACACTGTTTGGTTTGTTACAACGGCAGGGATGTAGTGATAATACAGGACAATGTCACATTAATAATAAAACAAATTATTTTTTAATCCTATTTGTGACATGTAATCCTACGTGATCTGTTTTCAATACTGCGTCGGGTTTACCAACCATAGAGTGCAAAAAAACAGGCATAGTTGCTCGTTCTCCATTGACCCCATTTGGCCCTTGCGGGAGCCTGGAGTGGGGAGACCCATCCAATATGGCGGCGACGCTGGATTACGCTCCCGCATGCAATGAGGCGTCTATGTGTATCTTGTCTATGCTCCTACCCTAACCCTCATCCTAACCCTCATTCTAATCCTAACCCTAACCCGACAGACGATGACGTTTCAAAGCCATTAGGAATAACCAATCGGAGCCCAGCACTTATAGCCAATCAGAGGCAAAGGTAGGCGGGACCTTCCCCTACCATCCTACAAATATAAATTTCGCCGGTAAGTCCGCCGACCGGAAGAAATAGCCGCCGAACACCCACGAGGACGAAGCGTATGAGACGAAGCCACAGAGAGAGAAGAGAAACAGAGAGAGAGAGAGAGCATTGCAACCCACAGCGGCGGCGGTCAAAAATTTGGCTAACTTTAGCGGGAGGAATGAACTCTTATCTCAACATTAGCAACTCAGTTATATCATGTAAAGGAGGGTAAACGACCAACATGATTAAACACCTTAGGATTCATGGAGGAGAAATACCTGAGTGCCCGTCTTTGACGCGCTTCGCCGATCTTCTGCTAACCAGTCAGAATCAGATAAGTGAAACAATAAAGTTCCTCTGTCTTCTGCTAACATTGAAGCGGCAAACAAATTGTACTGTGTATGGTGGGTCAACTTAAATATCCAACTAATGTTAGCCCTTGTACTTTTTCATAGACAAACGACCTGACAACAAAAATGGATATTTACTGGTTGAAAATTGCCCTGTGAGAAATTCATAGTTAAGTTCTTAAAAAGTGAATATCAAAATTCATGGAGAAGTTCAGAAATTTCATCCAAAAAGAACTCTGGTTATTTTTAATATCCTGCCTTTTAAAAGAATCGGAACAGAGAATCGTTAGGAACTGAAACCGAAACGAGGAATCGGAATCGGAACAGGAATCGTTCAAAATCAAAAGATACCCAACCCTAGTCAATAGCATGAAACCACTTGAGCAATGTGTCATCATCAGCACAGACATGCGGGCGTTAACCTGCAAGGAGGACTGAAGGCCAATCATGCTAGCTCTGTTAGTGTTAGCCACACTTGGTCATGCCAGCTTTTTTTAATTTTTTTATTTCATACCTCATGTTATGGACGATTTGGATTCCTACCATGTCTTCAGGCTCACTGTGATGGATTAAAAAACAATTTCAGCTAGATAGAAGGACTTATGAATGAAAAATGGCATCCCCTTTTCTCTAGAGACACCTGCTAACAGATTAAAGATTGGTTTTAAGATTGTTTTCATATTTTAAGACCATTTTTCTCCCTTGTGTGATCAGGATCCAGCCTGTCGGCCTGGTGGAGCGGATTCAAGCAATAGCCCAGAACATGTCTGACATGGCGGTGAGGGTGGAGCAGATCCTACAGCGCAGTATGGCCAAAAACAGAGGTACAAACACACAGCGCCTGCACATGGCCCACTCACACACGTGTGGAGGGTACCAAATATAGCCAGATGAATCCCCTGAGTCATTTTCAAATCCCTCCCAATCTGAAGACACTTTTCCCTCCGTGCCTCGCTGTCAAGCTTGGATCTGGTCTAACGCTTGAATGCACAATTTATGTCCAAAGCACACTCGGTGGTTGATCATATAGAACATGACAGACATTATTCACAGCACATTTCTTGCTCAAATAGCAAGCAACTGTTGGTGTCAGGGTGGAAGAGCCGGGTTGTTGCTGCTCTGTCAAAACCACTCGAGTGCAGGATGTTTAAATCATGATGATGAAGTGCTGCGTGGTTAATAGGATCCAGGCCTGTCAGCTTTCTTTATTAGCCTTCATTCTCAATTTCTCTATCGGGCATGGAAGAGAAACCGGACAGGATGATTTAACGCGATTCGGTTTGTTTCCTGTTTCCGCTACATTGCAGAAAGAGGCCGAAAACTCTGCAGCTCTGTGTCTCATTAACTTCTTCAAATTATTGCAGTATCATTTAAAGAGGCTGACCTGGACCTGGATACGTTTTGACAGCAGCAGGCACTAGCACTTCTCCTGGTGAGGAGTCTGTCGTTGTCATGCTAATCAAACCGAGCGCCAGGCAATTATTGGTCTGTGATTGTACTCTCGGATGCTGGTGGAGGAGTTGCAACTGCTGCTTTAATTAGGCTCGGTGAAAGTGTCGGCTTCCAGGAGAAGAGGAAGAAAGGAGGAGAGTGGAGGAAGGAGAGAAGAGAGAGGAAGTTGGCCGAGCTGCAAAAAGGAGACAGGAAAGATGGTCAGAGAAGAAAAAAATGAGCATGAAAGGGAAGGATAATGATTTTTATGAATCTCACTAATGCAATATATTTATAGTAAATCCAGCGAGTGGGCTGTAAAAGACAGTTTGCCAATCAGCAGGGGAGGCTGAGCTTTTACAGGAGCTTGTAAGCTTGCAATACTCTCTAATTAATCTCCTTTTGTCCCACAGGCATGAGGATATGCTCTGTAATGTAAAAGACAAACACTCTTAATGCAGAGGTAAACACAGTAATGGCCTTCTTTTATTTATGACCAATCGGGAGTAAGTGATTAATGTTAGAGCGAGATTATTAGTGCATGCATTTTTTATGTAATCAGCAGTTTAACAAGCCAGTGCAACATTAACAATTTGAAAATGATACATAACCAATGTTTCGTCTTTAAGCACTGAACATTTAGTATGTTAACATGATGTACAAAAATCTATTTGCTGAATTAATCTGACGCTAACTGGAGTTTTGAAACACATGTTGGTCTGACTGTAAGTCAGATTTCTCAGAGACCTAACAACATTCTTAAATAATGCAGTTTGGGATTGATTCTTTCTCGCATGTACACACTTCAACTAGACCCAAACTGGCCTCGGCGAAGGTTTCATGGTTCATTTGTCAGGCTTTGACCCAGAAGTCAAATAGCATTAACATGTCAAAGGAGGCAGCATAGGAAACACAACCTCAAAGGGAAGGGTCGTTTTTTCACAATCAACCAGATGGTCTTTTGCTAACTTGATTGCCGATTGTTTTGGTATGTGATCCAATATGTCAGCCAAGAAACTGTCCAGTATCAACTAGCTGGAAGAAGGCCTTTTACCAGTCAGGTGGACGGATTTGCTATTGGGTGGGCATTTTTTGTCAATAAACCAATCTTCACTTGGTTCTCACATACTTGGTCAAGGACAGAAATCTAATTAATTCCTTGAATAAAGCTATAACCTTGAACATACTGATGTAATTAAAGAGAACGCAGTGAGCCACTCAGATAGTTATAGCAAGCTTCCCATGCAGTCTGGCAAACCAGCAATTGGAGGTCAGTGATTTCCAACAAGATCTTTTTTTTTAAAACTTCATTGTTTTTGGTCTGATTACAACTTCTGTGCTCATATGAAAGCTGAAGTGAAATTTGCCCCTCCTGATATGTCTGCAAAATCATCACAGTTATGTCTAGGTTTACTACTGAATATATCTGGTGAGTCTTTGCTTCACTGTTAACTTGGGGTTCATTCTGGCTTCTTTTAACAGCATGAAAAACAAAATAGATCAACACAAACATCAAAACTTATCCATCTTCAGATCTTGCATTTTCACCACAGATTCATAACCTGAAGCATTTTTAAACGACACATGCTGGTAAATATACAGAAAGCTATTAAATGAACCACATGAGCTTGTTTTTTTTTCATAGCGCTTCGTGTGTTTCTCATTTTGTCGATGAACTGGCTGAAAAAAGCAATACCTCTTAGCTTTTGTCCTGATTGATGTCTGTATCTGTTGAGTGTGGTCTTTCTGTTGAAGGGTGTTTACAGGCTTTGATAAACACTCTGCATTTCTCTTCTCTCCAGTCAGAGATGGCAGCTTAGGACAATGTGATACTCCTAAAGACCCCGGTTATCCAGACTGCGCCAGCAAGATGGATGTAAGTCTTCATATCTGCCTTCAATCCAAACAATCTTACACTCAGAGAAAAACCTGGTTTGCTCACCTCTGTGTATTATGAGTTTGGTCAAACAAGATAAGGGCTCCTTGTAGAGAAAAGAGGTTCCTGAGGAATAAATTGTTCTGGTTCGGAAAAAAAAAAAAAGCTTTTTGAAAAGACAGGAGATTTTTAAATCCCAGTTTTTACATAGCAAATATTTCTGTATGTACAATAAAAAGTTGCGAAGTTGTCCTATGCTTCTGTAAGATTTAGCCCTTGAGAAAGAGTTCATTTAAACATTTGTGTTTTGAATATTTATTATAATTACAGTAAGTTTCCTTGAGTTATAAAGCCAATAATGGTGTTAAAATATGACTGATATCAGGAATAACACATCTTCTAATTATGACGAAGAATAAATAATAGTGTCACTTTTTTCTGTTCAGACTTCAGGCTGTTAAGTTGGATTTAAAACATGAGCATGATTAAGAATGACAGCAAAGCGCTCACAGGCTGTTCTGCACTCATCATCTTTAGTCAGTTTCAAAATGACAGGATGGCACAGAGGATGAGTCTGAATCTCACCTCTGATAGAGCCTCTCGACAACTTGAGTCAAATGTAAGCTCAAAAGGGCTCAAAGCAGGTGATGCGCTGATACTATACCTGACATTTTTAAACATTTGTCCCCCAGTGGATGCGGGCTCGTTGGACGTCAGACCCCTGCTATGCCTTTTATGGTGTGGACGGCTCGGACTGCTCCTTCCTGGTCTACCTGAGTGAAGTGGAGTGGTTCTGTCCCCCTTTGGCCTGGAGGAACCAGACTGCTACACCCACACTGAAGCCTCCACCAAAGAAACAGGTAGAAAAGAAAACTGAAATAAGGTTTGTCTCTTGGCTCCTAGTGGGTTTCAATATTAAAGAGACACAAAATCAGAAAGAAAAAATGTTGAAAACTCAGATTCCATTTTTTTATTCAATTTGTAGAACCAAGTTAGAGTTCCTCCAAGGAGGCTCTAGTCCACTGAAATAGAGTTTTTAGTTATAGTTTCCACCACTTGCAGTTATATGATCTAAAGGTTGCTGGTGAGTAGCTCCCATCTCTGTGTTTAGTTTTATTCAGAAGTTGCTTTTAGTATCCACAAAATCCTAAAAAAAAGGGGGGCAGGAGGATTTATCAGTTTTCCAACCAACACATTAGCTACATTGCCAACTTTTATCACAATACAATTAAAAACAATCATCTGTTAAACAACGTTCATTTTCTTTATGACCAAACCTTGCATTTGCAAATAGTAAAACAGCTCAAGAAGTAAAACTAACTTTTATAATTCTCAAGAAATAATCTACCAAGAGTCAAACAAACTCATTAATTCCCTGATGGGAACAACAGGCTCAAAATGATAGTTTTTTCTATGGGATTTGGCTTCACATTGTTAGAATAAGTTACAACGTCATTTAGCAGACACTTTTATCTAAAGTGACGTACTTATGAATCATACATCAGCGAAGGTCACACACTGGGAGCAAGGTAGGTTAGGTGTCTTGCCCAAGGACACAACAAACAGACTAGAGATAGGGGGGACTATCTCTGTTTGAGTGGAACGGAAAATTAAAATATGCCAGAACTACTTTCCACGGATTGACTTGGCATGATACGTGTGATTTGCCTGTCTCTTGTGTTCGTCTTGTTGTTCGGAGTGAAATTTGGTCGTAGGGTTTAGACCAATCACAATTAGGTATTTAACACAGTGCTGAACATTGTTTTTGGGTCAGCATATGCTTCCATCCAGGCAATGTCATTTCAAGGAAGACCCCGAATGTAGTCAGAGCATTTGTAACAGGAGAAATGATGCAACACAAGAGTAAAACTGCCTCAACAGTTTTGAAAGATGTTGCTGGCATCAAAACTAGAGTGAGTTCATCTTTTTTCTAAAATAACAAAAACATGAATTTCAGTATTTCATATGTTTTCTTTTCACAATTTATGATTATTTATAATGTCTAAATGATTAACCATCCCAGCGTCTTTTTGAAGTGGGGTTGTACTTTATATATAGAGTCTGTCATGCTCAACAAAAGTTTTGACCTTGACACTAAATGACATCTGGTGAAAGTTTGAACTTGATTGACGTTGACAAGAAAAATGAAGAGCGCTTAATGACAGAAACATCAAAGTTCTTTTTGTGACGTGGTAGCTTAGCACCAGGGCCTCAGATTGCTTTAAGTCGAACACTTATTACTTCATTGTTTGATCAATCATTCTCTGGAGACTCTAAATATCCAACTGTACTGTATCTGTCTTATATCTGTCGACTTTATTTAAGTTCTACTTTCAGCACCAGTGCATGTTAGTCCCAAACCCTCCTCCATTTCTATCCTCTTGTTTGCCTCCTCCTCCCCTTTTTTCCCCAGAGTAATGTTCAGCCTGCACAGCGGGCCCTGATGTGAATTCATTCTGCAGCTCTACCCTCTGCTCTAATTGCACGCCTGCATTCACTGAGCCTAATCCCCAGGCTTCCCCAGGGTGCTCTGTGTTTTGCTGTGCCATACAGGAGTCGCAATAATTCACCTGCATTGGGAGAACACTGTACTGCTCTGCATATTGATTTTGTCTTGGAGAGGATCAGTAAGAGTCTCAGTTACTTTTACAGTGGAGGTGTGTTTGAGAAGGACAGACAGTTTGTGAGCGTCAGTTTCTTTTCTGTATTTTTATAAGTCCTCTGTGCCCCTTCAGTGCAGTTACTTCATTGATTAATATTCTCGAGCTGGTATTTGTGCTGTGAAGCAGGGATAATAGCTCACAGAGGAGGAGATATAAAAAGGGAGAAGACTGTTTATGAGGGGAAACCAGGAATCCCTCATTCACCCTGTTTGAAAGCTGTAGCCCCATGGCACTTGGAGATAACAGGATGTGAGATGCTCTCTGCGCTACGGGATAATGTACAGTGAGCCGGTTCTTAAAGCAGACTGGATCCTCACAGGTGATGCAGGGCCACAACTGGAAAAAAAAGATCCTCAAGACTTGGTCACTGTTTACTATAGCTACTTGTTCATTGCGTAATATCACAGTGATTTAGCATAAAAGATATTAAACTGTGATTGATTCTAATGATTTGAAGTTGATTTTATTCCTTTAACTTTACAAAGTAAGTAATTCCTTTTGGTTTGAAGCTGCTATGAAGAGCAGACTGTGATCCTGTGAGGTTATGAATCAGGCTGAAATAATATTGAACCCCCCATATGACCTGCCAAAGAGGACCAGATAATGTTGCCAGATTGGGAAGTTTTTCCACTCTAATATCGGGCAGTTTTGGATTGAATTGGACTTGGGCAGACTGACATCAGGGCTGAATGATTCCATGAATGACTCAAGAAACTCCATCATAATTATTACGCTCTGGCAGACTGTTAATTCTCCTCCTGTCCTGCTAGCATCAGAATTATGTCTTTACTGCCTTTGAATCTCAAAATACTGTCTGTATGAGATGAGATATCAATTAATAAGGTAATTATGAGGGTCCAAGAACCCAATGGTGTGAGAGACCAAAAAGAACGAGTTCTTCTTCTTATTATTTTATTCCTCTTTCTTTTTTAACTTCCTTCCTTTCTCACTGTCCTTTCCTCCTTCCTTTCCTATCCTCTGCCTTTCTCTCCTTTTTCCCAGCTTTAAAATGTCTTTTTAAAGTTTCTGTCTCTGTTTTCCAGGCTGTTTTGCAGTCGGACGTCGGGCCTCTATTGGAGCAAATCGGCACTGGGAAGGAGTCATTAAGCTTCATGAAGAGACGCATCCGCAGACTGGCTGCGCAGTGGGCCTCCGCCGCTCGCCGGCTGGATGACAAGCTCCGAAATCGCTGGAGAGAGCAGAAAAGGGTGAGGCGGCGTTGTTCACACATGCATACATCTGCTCCTGCGCACACCAGAGGATGAAAGTGAAGGACAAGAGTCTGTGATGCGGTTTCATCTTCTCAAAGTGTTGAAGTTGTTGCAACATGATGAGCCAGCAGAAGAGGTTGTTGCAGTTCAACAGAGTCTCTTTGTTGTTGTTTTTTTCCTCGTTTTTCAGCTTTTAATTTGATGTAAATCCATCTGTTCAGGCGGTAAAGAAAGAGACACTCTTTCTGCTAGATGTTTTGGATCAAACTGTTCTGAAAAAGACGGACTTCCCTTAAACGCCTCCATGCTAGGCTGCTTAGTTCCCAGCTGTGACATTTTGTTTGACTAAGGTTTTTTTCTTTCATCTGCTGCTCCTTGTCGTGGATCTCACACTGTTGAGTTGCATGCTGTGGAGATAATGATGGGGAGTAGCTGCAGCAGGCATCGATTGGCTTTGGTGCACTTTCACTGCTGACATTTACAGGGACATTTCCTCAAAGTGTCAAAGAGCAATGCAAGCCCGCGCAGACTAAGGAGACACAATAACATTAAACTTCTTCTGGTGTGTATTCTAGACCTTTTAAAGCTACAGTAGCTCATTTAAAGCAGACAGTCTCCCACTCAGGATAGTAGAGACTCATCACTCCAAACACCACGCTTACATCCTTTGATTTCAGAGTTATTTTTTGCCCTTTTGATGCTATTTTGATGAGGACACAGCTTTGTTTAGTGTTGTTCTGTTGGCTGCCAGCAGTCGTCTTTTTTTAACCACAGGCTGTTTGAAAGGAAAATAGTGTGTGTGGGTGTGGTGGGAATCTATTAATGGCTTATATGGAAAACAAACACCCAAGATACAAATATATAAAAGGTGATTTTAAAAAAAGAAACACGAAGACAATGTGAAAGAGCTCAGATGTGACAAAGAGCAGAATTCTAGGTAAGCAAATATAGTGTACAGTATGTAAAAGGAAGAGACAAGAGATATTTCCTTACTAAGATAAAGGGATCAGAATTGATTGGATGTTATTGATACAGGTGCCATTGTTAATCCTACTTATTGATTCCATTTTATATTGTTTCCTCATCAATTCTTGGGTTTTAAAATAATCACCCTAAACAGGTTTTCTGCATGTCTCAACAACACAAATTCAATCAGGAGTTTTATTACAGTCACTGCTTTACTGAGACAGTGAACTGTAGCTGCTGATTGAGTCTGATTTCAAGCTCAGCTGATCATAGAGACAGCTTCTACTGAGACCAGGGTTCACAAGATGGCATATTACTAAAGTTTACACCATCATGTCATTGATTTTGAAGTGAAAGGCATCATTATGGGAACTACAAAGCCCTGAAAGCATTTTTTTTTTTTTACCTTTATTTAACCAGGTAAGAACCCGTTGAGATTGAAATCTCATTTATAAAAGTGACCTGGTCAAGAGGTTGGCAGCACTCATCACAATAATGAATAATAATAAAAAATAAGAAGAAAATGACCTCCAGAAACATGATTAAAAACACAGACACTGTTCCATGGTCTCCCAAAGTCAGTCATGTAAGATTGAACAAAATGCTTCCAGCGAAATTAATTCCGACAATTTCAGGTCAGTCTGAAGAGTATTTCATGCGGAAGTGGCAGCAAAACTGAACGCTTTTTCGCCCAGTTCAGTTCTGATTCGCAGAACAATCAAATGGACAGTGTTGATTGAGCGCAGGGTGTAGTGGCTTTCCATCCTTTTGAAGAAGACCACATTAATAAGAAGGAGCTAGGCCAAGAAGAACCTTATAAATTAGAGTCATCCAGTGAGTGTACTTGCGAGTACTCCGAGAAGGCCAGCCAGACTTGGCATAAAGTTCCCAGTGATGTGTTAGGTGACTACAACCAGTAACAAATCTCAGCGCACAGTGATAGAAAGTAGTTAAGGACTGCAGGCATTTGGCTGAAGCAATCATATACAGTATAAAACATCACCATAATCTAACAGTGGAAGAAAGGTAGCACTATGATGATGTCTATGGCTCAAAATAGGACACACAAAGAAGAGGAAGCCCAGCTGATAGTTTTGTACACTGTCGGTGAGAGGCAGAGGAGTGTGTATGTGTATGCGCTGAGAGATTTCTGTAATTTGAGCATATACATACATCAACATGGGTGTTTGGTAGGGAGAGGTGATACCAGACTTTAGATATGATGCCTTTTAATGCAGTTTGGCCAATACTAATGCTTCGTAAGTGTGATAAAACATTAAAAAGGATCACCAAAACAAAAACAAACTTCACTGCCTCCCTTAAACCTTTTCTGCATTGAGGTCACTTATGTCTGTCCTCAACCTTTATACAAATTTCAGGATGAGTTCTTTTCAATATTTAAACAAGTAATAAATATTGGGGCTTGTCACAAATTGAGCACTCAGCATTATTTTTGTTTACATTTGACAACGGCTCAGCATTATGCAGCACTTAAACTCTGCTGCATTGCCAAGAATTAATTAGTTCTGAAGGGAAAGGGTTGTGTAGGTGTTTGTCTACACAGAGGGCACTTGTTCCTAATGTCTGATCGGTCGCCAGTCAGGTGATGTGGGTGAGGAGGTTAACAGAGCTTGCTCAATGAAGTACCAGCTGAAAAAATGAGACATGCCATAGACATTTGGATGAACTCCACATTTAGCATTGATATTTTTAAAAAAATGCGTGGACAAGTGTATATTTAGTTTCTTTAAATGGGAGAACAAATGAAGATAAAAATGTTGGTTATAGACCGTTGAGGGTGACCATATTCTGAATCCTCAAAAAGAGGACACGACAATGCAGGGCCAAGTAAATTTTGAGGGTTTTTCGTGTTGGGTTGAGTGTTTTCTACGCGCTTTTAACTCAGTCAGTCCACACAACACAAACTCAAAACTTCCAAACAAAACCCGGACATTTGAAGGATTTTATGAACTCCCCTCTGGACAAGGCTGGACAGCCCCCAAAAGAGAGGACATGTTTGGGTAAAAGAGGACGTATGGTCACAACTAAGACTGTTGGACTTTTACACTTCCCAGTATTTCCCCACGGTGTGTCTGATCTGTCAACATACAAGCAATGCAGCCCTGTAACAGGCTGAGTAAGTTGAGGGTCTTAGTGATGATGTTGTCACTTACTTACAATGAATTACAAGTACAATTTCTCACTGACTCTGTGCAGCTCCGTCATTGTCACTGATTAATTTTTCATGAAGCATGTCTCTGACAAAACCACAACAAGCGAGTAGCTGATGTTGGCTTGAAAGCGTCTTCTGTTTTTTTTAGTGCATCTGTTCGCTGTAATGGCTCCACATCAAAGCCTTGATTTACCCTGGTCCAGGAATATGTTAGAGATCATATTTAGCATGATGTTTCACACGTTTGATCAAAGAGAGGCTTTTATGGGGAACATAATCCTAGGAGATTGGTAGCACTATCTTGTCAATCAAATCTTCTCGCCCCTTCACCTGACTGAGGCTGATAGCAATGAGCTCAAAGCTCTAAACCCTTAAATCAAACATGACAAATAAAAATAAATGCACTGGTAGAGTTTTATTCTTGTAAATGAGCTGACAGCATCCTGGCGTTCTGCCATGTGTTTCTGTGTGTGAGAGGTTTGATCAGTTTCCTCCAGCTGGATAAATCAAATCTCAGAGCCTGTTCTGTAAATAACATTACACTCAGCTTAAATGCCTTCTTCTTTCCCACTGGAGAGAGGGCTGTGTTTATTGTAATGGTGAGTTTGACTCTAACACAGAGTGTCCATTAAGCCGACCCTAAAGGCTAGGCTTCAATCTCTGACACACTGAATGCAAGAGGGAGAACAGAAATATAAATCTGAAGAGAGGAGAGCGGTTCATGTTGAGTCTTTGTCCAGTTTGTTTTTGTTTTTCTACTCCATGTTCTTTCTGCTGTTTCCTGTGTGTGCTCTGCCTTTTAGAGTTTTCCCTAACAAGATTTTTGAGTCATAGACAGACAGTTTCCATCTGTTTGTTCTTCAACCTGGAGCAAAATATGAGAGAGTGATGACTCATTTTGTATCAAGGATGATTACGAGGGATACCGGATTCATTCACTTCCATCTCCCGCCTGCATCAACCTATGCTGCTCTGTGGAAACTCTGTGTTCTTCTTAGAGAATGAAATCAGGACCAAAAAGGAAATAATGTTGTGTTCTTCAATTTTACATTCTTGGCCGTGTCAGTGTCATTCAATTTTTTCATGATAAAACAAAAAGCCTTCGTTTCTTAATGAAAAGGATACACAGTTGGCAAAGAAGCACACCCTGTTACGCCCTCTTCCCAATATTCATGCTCTACTGATAATCAACCATATGGCGTCTAATGTTTCCTTCAACCCAAACATGCAGATGGATGAGAATACAGAGTCAGAGAGAGGTTATCAAGAGGGTACCCCTTCAAACATAAACCCAAGAATCAGAAACTAATCCAAAGACAGCCAAAAGATGATTTAAACCACAAGAAAACATACCAACTTAAACAAAGTATGGTTCTTAGAATAAAGGAAACAAAGAAAACTAGGGCTGAGTGAGCCAAAAAGAACAAAAGGAAGTCATTTCAGCTGACCCCCAAAGGGCGGTCAGATCAAGCACTGACCCTCCACCTTAATCCAAACATGAAAAAAGCAGCGAAGAAACAGAACGAGAAAGCACGAGTGAGCATGTGAACAGGTGTACACGAGGCCAGAGAGAAGAGAAGGAGAAAAACAACAAGGGTGGTTATAGAGAGATATTAGAAAGGAGATTAAGGGCATGAAGTCTGTTTTGGGCAAAAGTTAACAGCCAGGGAAGGCTGATCTATTACCATATTTTAGGCATTCCTGAACCTACTCTTTTTTGCCAGCTTGATCTAACCCCAGCTGGGTAGGCTGCATGCTCTACATTCCTCTATTTCTCCATTTTCATGAGGTCAGAAGGAAGAGAAAAAGGAAACACAAAGAATGGAGTCTGTAGAGAGATGTAAGAAGGAAAATAGGAGAGGCAAAGTAGAAATGAAAAGCCCACTCTCAATTTTTCATCATAAAAGAGAGGAAAAAGAATGAAAAACAAAGGAAAGAGTCTCCATCAGGAAGGCACAACAACAAGCAGTAGAGTCCTTGAACTACTCCCTGTCTGCTAGATTTCAACCCCTACAAAAAACACATCCAAAAAGAACAGAAACAAGAAAAACACAAAGAAGGTTTGGGTAATGTTGGGTAAGAGACAGGGCAGGCAGAGTCGGGGCAAGAAGCTTGTTTGGGCTTAGACCAACCACTGCTAGGTTAGACTGTATGCTCTACCTCCGCATCCTCCTCTATTTTTGTGAGGTCAGAGGGAAAAAAAAGAAGAGATGTGAGGAGCGGTTTTAGCAAAAAGACAGGGAAGGCTAAAGTTCACCTCCCCCTTTGTCTGTATGGAATCAATCAATCAAGCTGACAGTAACTGCAAAAACAATATCTGTAGAGTGAGACTGCGTTGCCGCAGAAAAGACTGGGCAGATGAAATGTACACATGCCACAACTTAAGAGCCGTTTTTGTGAAATGGCTACATTTTGCAGAGTGGACCAACGAAGGTATTTCACGTTTTTGAGGGAGAGTGCGTTGCTGTAGACTGCCAAAAGAGCATTTTCTTTACCTCAATATCTAAACAGCAGAGGTAACACCAATAACAACTCGATCATACACGTAACTCCTATTAAATCCATCATATCAGTAAACAGTATGAAGGGTATTCTTTACAGTTCTCTGATTTACTTTTGAAGAGTACGAAACTTACCATTGGTTGTAAATGACTGACCATTAATCAGGAGTGGAGAGATGGTTAGAAACACCAAGCCTGTAAAACACAAAGAGCTCAGTGAAAGAGACATCAACCAAACTGAAGAAAAAAAAAAAAGCAATCACAAACAGAGTTTCACATTCATGCAGTCAGCAGACTCCGTTTGTCTTGTTTTGAAAGAGACTAGTATGAATATCAGAAATGAGAGATGGTATGAAGCCATTTCAATTATAACCATCAGATTGAAGTCTTAAAACCCGCTGGTTTGAAAACAAACGAAGCTCAGACAGATGCGCAGCCAGTGAAACATGAAAAGAGGAGAAAACAACTTTCAAAACATAATTAGTGTCTTTTAAAATGGTACCTTGTTGTTTTGAAATGAAAAATTGATTTTTGAAGAAAGTTTAGGAGAAATTGGGCATCGTTTCTGTTTTTATATTGGATTCAAAATCCCAGTAGACATGCAATTTGGTGTGTCTGGAGTAATAAATGTTTAAAGGATCACGTTGATATCTATAGTTAGAGAAAATCGGCTGCTGAATCACTGCTACACCCCTAAACAAATTAAAGTTCAGTCCTGCTGATGAACTAAGCTCTCTGCAAGTTTTTTAAAGACACAAAATAATTGGGAAAGAGATTAAATGCTGCCATCTGTTGAAAAATCTAATTTCATTACATATTTAACAGCCCGGGAAATCTATTCTTCCTCATCAGCAATTAAAGGACTCCTTTATCGCTCTGCATATCAATCAGCCGTCAGCGGATCAATTTTCATTCCTACTCCAGGCTTGGTTGATTGTATTTCTTGCTAGTCAGGTTGGTGTGAATATGCTGTCACTCTGCTTTTCTCCCTTTTATTTGGTGCAAATTACATTTAAATTTGACATCAATGACCCATACCAGATGTGTGTAGATATTCACATGTGAATCCTGTGAAGAGATAATGAAATTTGCTTTGAAAAATCTTTATATTTGACATGCAGCTCTGGAGATTGTCTGAATATAAATTTCCAAAACTACTGGGAATAACGACTCTTTCACTACAAAAACAGTGCAGAGCTTTCACAGAAAAAAATCCCTATGTGCTCAACTTTTCTCATGCTTTGACTTTCCTTCTTCAGATTCTGGTTCATGTGGGCTTCCTCACAGAGGAGTCTGGGGATGTGTTCAGTCCAAAGGTGCTGAAGGGCGGTCCTCTGGGTGAGATGGTGCAATGGGCCGACATCCTCACTGCCCTCCATGTTCTCGGACACGACCTGAAGGTCTCTGTTTCTCTCAAAGAGTTGCACGGGTAAGTTTAGATCTGACTTCTCTCTCTCCCATCCTGTTATTTTCATCCTGCAGCAGACAAACTGCAGTCACTGTACGTAACTCAACTTTGTGTGCTGTTATTGATCTCATACAGTTTTACTGTGGTTCGCAGCCATCTTGAGAGTAGGTGTGCAACATAAAGTAAAATTGATTTTCCCTCCTGGTCCTCCAAACAAGTCAAAACTTAGATTTTTGCTGATTGAAAACCTTTCATTACAATGATGGACGCACAATCATGTCTAAATGAAGCAATAATAGCCCCGGGTGAACATTGGCCACCGCAACAGACAAAACAAACTTTTTAATTTAACAATCTTACTCACACTGGATAAAAGGAATTACACTAAGCAACATTCACTTAACTCTACTCCCTAACTGAACAAAAACAGGCAAACAAAAACAAGACAGATCACCCTTGTTGATTGTTAAACTGAGGAATTATCCATATTCAAAATACTCTTAATTTTGGTGGGAAATGATATGATACAGCATGATGCAACACTATACACTATGATGAAATGCATAGGAATACTGTGCAGTATATTGCTAAATTATATATTAAGATACTATACAATTTAACATGACACAAAAGCAAGCTAGCTGATGTAAGCTACATCTCCTGGAATAGCAGGATAACTCCAGATGTTATATGATCCAGTTCAACACAACATACCATTTTATCCAATATGATACAATAGGGAATAACATTATACAATACAGTATGATATGATTCAATACAATATGATATGATCAGGAAAGGTACAATTCATTTGACTGCGATACAAATATAGTTCAATATAATACTATGTGATAGATTACGTTAACAGTATGATGAGATAATCTATTTGGTAAACATTCAACATGCTGGGATACAGTATGATGTAATACTATACAATAGTTTATGATACAAGATATAAAGATAAAGTACCATACAAAACAATACAGCATGATACCACACAATATGCTAGGACAGGATAAGGCATGATACAGTACGACATGATAGAATATGACATGATACAGTATGACATTATACGATTCTGCATGTTATGATCCAACATATAACCATATGATAAGGACGATATGCTATGTTACAGTGTGATGTGATACGTTGCGATCATAGACTGTATATAGAATGGACAGCATCTGCCTCCTCACTGGGTGAAGTGAGAAAACGGCACCCTCTGTAAGACTGGTTTGTGTTCAAGTCCTCTTTTTTCTGTGCAGCTCCATTTTTAAAAGTTATTAGGGGTTCATGTTTTCTATGATTGACACTTGATACAGCCTATGGGCGTACGACAATTGTGTAGCTCACCTGGGGGATACGCTGTTTTAGCCTAGCGTCATCACAAGACTCTCGGCGACTCTCCCGCCGAATGCATACAACGCTACTGCGCAATGTCGGTTTCAGGAAGTGGAGAAAAAACGCAGAAATACCTAGAGCTTTTGGGCTTTAAATCTATATACTGGCGGAAGGCGGAACCAAGTTGTCTATCATATATACAGTCTGTGGTTGCGATAAAGTACGATAAGTTCTGATACGAAACCCTCATTTTCAGTATAACACTGCCTTATTTTGTCTGATTATCTGTTTCAGCCGTCTTTAATTTATACCTAAAAAAACCTTTAAAAGGGTTGATATGGCAACACTAATCGTTGCCTTTTCTCTTGCTTTGATTTATAATACACATTTACCAGCACCACTGTTTACCTGATTTCAGTCTTGCCCTTCTGCTCTAATGCGGTCAGTGCAGGTGGTAGCTGCTCACTCTGCTGTGTTGGAGGAAAAAGAAATATGTTGCTTTTTAGGGAGGGTCATGAACAATGGTCTTAGACTGGTGCACCATTCTTTCCACTACGCTGTTCTGCATTTTAACCACACCGGATGCTTACCTTTGCTGATTTCGGTCATGTCAGAGCTTTATATTTGGATGAGACTTCCTAAAGTCCTCGCCATGTGTTTTGCAAGTCATCAGCACTCTCCTTGCTGTTTTTTGATCACCTTTTAAGCGCACACTGATAGGCTATCTCTCCTCCCTGCAGAGTGTTGTTTCAGCCTGAAGGCTCGACATCGTCTCCACAGTTTGTGTTGTCTCCTTCCTGCTGCAGCTCACTGACTCTGGAGTGATAACAGGCTTGTCGCTTGTCATCACAAACAGAAGTGCCAGTGGACACACGCACATAGACATATGTACACACTGTGCCTTCCAGTCAGAAGGAGCAGATGGTTTCATCTAAAAATATAAGACTATTGATTTTCACACCTGTGAGGTGCAGAGAGAAGAGATCAGACAGACAGCTGCTCCAGGTTCGCACTGGACTTTATCAGAACTGCTCCTGGCTTCACACTGGCTGGTCAGGGAAAATGATCATGTACAAGACCAGATTTGCTGTCGATTTTTTTTTTCTTTCTGCCTGTGGGTGATGTGAAGCAGACACGCTGATGGTAATGTTCGCCTCATATTGAGCGCTGGATCCTCTGCTGTAGGGAAGAGGTGAGAGCATTGATGAGTTAGAGCTGCCCTTTGATCTTAAATTTCAGGCTGTGGAGAAAAGCTGCTTTGATAAAAACAGTCTGCAGAGATCAGCGAGGTGGGGAACACGTACCAGACGAAATGCTTCTGCTGGCTCGGCTATTATTTAGCCTTCTAATTGGTGTCAGCGTGTATTGAATCGCTGGAAGAATAACCAGGAATGTTCAGGAAATTGCAGACAAAGTTCTGGCAGAGACTCACGAAGAAACAGGTGAAGGTTAGAGCTAGCAAGTTCCAGTGGCTGTTTGTGTTTATGCCACAGCAAAGAGAGGGACAGCAGAGATTTTTTGTAGGTATGTACATTAATAGAAATATGCAGTGGTGTCCCAATAGTCAGAGATTGAAGCCACCATTTGCGTGGACAGATTTCTGCTAAATTTAAGATAATTGGTATTATATTTGTGAACGGTGTCAATCTGATGTAGAAAAACAGAAAAATGGATAAAAAGATGGTTGTTGTTTTTACTACTACTTTCACTGTCACCCATCTAATCTAAGTGAAATTTATCATCCAAGAGAATCTTTCTGTTTCTGTGGCGCTTTGATGAAATCACAACATTTATCTCCTCTGCTGCTTTTTGTCTGTTTGTTTTTTGGGAGTCGGGGGTGTATTCCAATTTCTGGAATAAACTATTCATGCACCAGCAGCCATAATTGTTGTTGTGTGTGTTTGTCTCAGCTGGAAGTGAATGGCAGGGATTTTGTAACTCTTACAAAATCCCACATGTAAATAAATGGATTTAATTGATTTATCACACTTCCATACTACAAGCTAATTTTCAGATCCATATTTATTTTGAAAAATATGATTAATTATGATTTTGTGTCATTATATATATATGTGGTTTGCTATGGAAATTGTCAGGCCATCCTACGGGTTGTAGATGAAATGTAATTTAGATAACTATTGAAATGAGCTCCAGCTTTATCAGCTGCACTAAAAAAGTGATGGACAGTGATGTTTCAAAAATGAAATAATATAATGAATATCTCAAAAGAAGCCAATTTGCTAAACTGACTTTTTGATTTGGTTATCATAAGTTTAGTTTGATGCTCTTAAGCTTTTTCTTCAATAATCTTCAGAGCAGTGCAAAACTAATTTTGGTATTTCTGCACTGTGGTACAACTTCTGTAAGGCTCCCTCTGAGCATTTTTTGGTCTAAAAGAGGTCTAATAGACGTCTAAATGTAGACTGGACAACTGGTCTAAAATCAGGCTATGTTTAAATTTATACCAACTTTAGACTAGTCGGCTAACAGAGGTCTAACAACGCAGTGAGCATTTTTTGCTCAACGGCTATCATAATTATTTTGGTTAAGTACTTGCAGATGAGTTATGCAACTATTGCTTTTTGAAATAAATAGTTATCGAATAATAGTGCCATTCCGTCTAAAAATATACAGACTCTAGACGGTTGAAATTAGGCTTAAAAGAAAAAAAACTAGACGTCTATTGCTCAGTGTGCTCCTTAAAGGCCTGAGTAATTGTTTCACTGTCCAATCAAAATAATATCCCCCTTTTCTGACAATCAGGTCTCAAAAATTTCAGAAAGCTAGATTTGCATGTCAGCATAACACATTTTTCTTCAGGAGGATCACCTTCATGTTTGTATGTTTTTTGTATCTTGTGGTATCTGCTCTACTTCACGCTGCCTTTTCAGACACACTGTGTTAAAGCAGGTAAAATACCTCATATATCTCGGTCATATTTACTGCCCTAGATCGACCCCCATCCCCCACCAAAAGAAAAAACATTTACAATTATTGGGACTTACATGGAGAGCTTCTGTGTGACTTTGATTTGTGTCTTGAAAATTTACAGCCGAAGGATTTATTTTGCTTTGATCCCTTGAAACTGCGATATTGTTCAGAAAATAATGGAGAAAGGCCTGAGAGAAAATGTAATGAAGAGCTGAAATTTCACTCATGTGGTGTTATCGGTCTGTGACCACATCTTCACTTTGCTTGAGGCTTCACAAAACACTCATGAGTGTATGTTTCAACCCTTTTCTTTTTTTTTTTTTTACAGCTTTTTGAATTGGCAAGATAATAGCAGATGCTGAACGTCTATGAATCCCCTCTCTGTGACTATTAATGAATAGAAAAAGGGAACATTTCTCTCCATCCCTTACTCTTACACTCCCACACGCTGTTAAATTGACAGATCGTTATGTGGGTTGTGCTCCCACAGATTCCCTCAGGCTCGTATCTATTTACATTTCCTACTCTCCACTTTCCCACCCATGCTTTAGAGAGCAGCTTAATATCAGTGACGGCCTGTTGTGGCTCTTATGTGGACAGGATTGTAAATCTGTTTGGATTTTTCGCAGATAGACAGATTAGCCACACCAGGAGCTTAGTTACAGTCGGAGTCAAGCTGTTGGTTTGCAGCACATAATTGCCTCTAATGGGCAACATTCACGCTCTCTTGTGGCTTCATTCAGACATCGCTGTAGCTGGCATCTTCCCTCTGCTGTCCTTTTCAGACAGATTATTTATGCTCACACATCCCTCCTTCAGCCTTTTTTTCTGCTGTAGATCTGAAGCTGATATTTCCTGCAGATGCTCTGCTGGGGTTTTATCTCCGAACAAAATGTTCCAGTTTTTATTATTTCCACAATCGCGAAATGTTTTCAAGGAATTCATTGATCTGTTAGAGTGAATTTGCAAATACAGCAGCCTTCGTTTTAAAAAATTGCAGGTATTTGCTTATTAAATTAATCTGTTTCTCCCTGAACTGTGATGGCCATTTAAAAACTACTTTATTTCTTTCCTAAAATTAAGTTTTCAAGTTGTTAAGAAAAGAGACAAGCACTGCACACAACAGATGGGACAGATGGTGGTGCAGAGGATGTTTTCACAGCGCAGTACCAGCCCTGTCTTTGTCTTTTATTAATACCTCTTGTTTATCTGGTAGGAAAAGTCCTGTTGATGAACTTCAAGTCATGTTGACTCAGTACAGAGTGAACAATAGACCCTGGTTATGCCAGGCTCTTACATTTGCTCCACAAAAGCATTAAGATGACGCCTCTTCAATTTTAAAAGAATGAGAGGAAACAAAACCAAGCTATAACTTTTGGTAAGGAGAGGGGTTCTTTCTCCCTCAGGGCAAAATTATTTGAAATTGAAGTTAAATTGACTGGATCATAACATTTGTGTTTTTTGTGTTTCAATTAGGGATGGGAACTGATAAGATTTTATCGATATCGATGCCATTATCAATTCTGCTTATAGATTCAATTCTTAAGCGATTCCCTTACCAATGCCTTTCTTTGATTGAAGAAAAAAGTAAACTGTTGGCTTTCACCGTTAACTCAAATTTTTATTGAGCCTCTGATAACAGAAAAAGATGTATGCCACCTTCAGTGAGAGTCCAAAAATAATCAAATGACAAACTATTTGTACAGCATTTACTTCAGTCGGTATTAAGTCAAATACATAATACATTGCATTGTGCTTATGTTCACACAGGACATACGTATGCCGTACTAAGACAGAGCAGCAGCGGCTGACGACTGGTGGAGAGCATTGAATACATGTGACTCCTTATATTTGATGCCGTGCCCCGTTGACATATGTTTAAGCATGTTGCTGGTGTTTCTACCTTTGCATGTTATCACCACTCGACAAACGTTGAACGTCGCGCTGTTGTCGTCTTTCTTAATAAAATGAAGCCACACTCTTGATCGTTTCTGCCTACTTTTTGAACCGTACACCATGTTTTTTTCCTCCAAGTCTCTGTTCTTGTTTGCATAGACTGGCTCTCGTAAGACCGTAAACGATGTCGATGGATTGAACCATTTGGAACCGGTTCTCAACAAGAACCAGTTCTCGATTCCCATCCCTAGTTTTAATGCTAGTAAAGTTAGTTTTTTTTTCGCACATAAGACTCCAGAACCAATCTCCAATCACTGCCCTATAGGCCAGAATTCAAAAAAGTCCCCCATGAACTCTGTTTCCAGATGATACATCCCAGTGACTTCTAATAAGTGGATTTACTTCACCACTTTTTGCCATTTTAGTTCAAATCTTTTATATGAGGTCTCAGTGTCATCTGTTCCAATCTGGCATTTACATGCTACAAGCTCAAGGTGCCAGTTTGTAGACACAAAGAAATATCACAGTAAGCAGTTGTCTTCAGCCCTCCCGGCAGCAACCCAACATCAACTCTATCAACCTCAGTGTTAGACAGAGGCTGACCTCACATAAACTCATTTATTTTCTTGTGAAAAATGGTTTTTGCAGGGGAGGCTCCACTTTTGTGGCTACTGGTCCAGGCTCTTAAACTTTTAACACAGATCCACAGAAGGATGAATCTTACACTTTTCAAACTCTTGAGGGATGAGACGAAATAGATCACCACTTCTTTGATTTCACAGATTACTCTTTCTGCATTTATGTGCAAAAAACTACAACATTCCTACCAAGTATAAAAAACCCTTGTTGGTCTGCTAACCCACCAAATCAGTTTATTTAGCGAACAGCATCATCATCTTTTGGAAAACCTCTCTGTTGATGTTTCAGTCGTTTTGACTTTCAGTCCAGTCTTTTCTTTTTAAGTCTAAAGCATCAGAATCTTTTGGTAAAGCTTTTCAGAGACGCTCTAGTCTTTTCTTTGAAGCACAAAGCACCAGCGTCTTGTGATTGAGCTTTGTTGAGACGTTTTAGTGTTTTTTCCTTTCAACTTAAAGCACAATCATCTTTTGGTAAAGCTTGACTGAGCTGCAAGCATGTCTGCAGACTTTGCTTCATTTTGATTTATTATCATAATCTGTGAAATTCAAAACACATCTGCTCCCCTCTTTTGTGGCATATGTTTCTCTGCAGGTTTAATTCAACAGCCGAGACAAATCAGTGTTTAATTTCTGAAAACAGCCATGTGGAAATCAAATTCACATTTTCAGACGGAGCCAGTTTGCAGGATATCATTTAATGCAGTTGAACCAGTGTTCACTCTTTGTGTGCCTTAGCTGAAAAATAGTGCTAAAAGTTTTCTTGTTGTAGTGTTAAAAGACGTATCGGCTGTGACTTGTATCTGTCAGCACTGGCGGCACTTGTCGCATCATACTTATGCAGGAGCAAGACAACTGTCACTTTTGCTCAGGGATATCCCCTTATCTCCTCACAGTGCGACATGGGTAATTAGCTGGTGACAGACCGTGCTGTCTTTACACCTGAAGAGATGTGGGTGGATGGATGGATGGATGGATGGATGGATGGGAGGGTGGAGCGGGAAACAGGATAGGGAAGATAATAAGACGGAGGGAATAGCTGCAGCTTGTTCTGTCAGCAGAGTGCAGAATTAATGCATGCTCACTGCTGCCTGGTAGGAGATGAGATCTGGAGATTTTCTGCAGAAAACAGTATTTTAGGGCTTCACTGTCCAATTCTGTGAGATATAGCAGAGTCTCAATACTTTTTCAGTCCTTTGGGGGACATTTAAGACAGTTAACTTTCTGGTGTGAGTTAAAATTTGCCTTTTGTCCTTTTTCAAATGTAGTCATTTAATTAAGATCAGGGGACCAAAATTGCATCAAAATATTGCAGTGCTCGAGGCACAACTTTCTATCAATCAGCAAAAAGAAAAGAAGTTGTGATAAATCTCATAGGAAAGCTGGTCATATTTCAACTACAACAACATGTTTGACAACCAAAAATTCAATATTATACATCAGCTGGTATTAGCATATAGACCGTAGATATGAATAATAGATATGACATGCCACTTAGAGCTGCATGCCTACAGTGAGGCTAAGCTAGTGGGGGCATCGTTCCCATTAAAGGCAATGCATGTACAATGAAAATAAATCAGAACTTAATCATTTCTCAAACGGTTTTCATGCGGTTTACTTTATTGTCAATGCCAAAACATGTGCTACTAACACAGAGCATTTGATTTAGATAGATAGATAGATAGATAGATAGATTGATTGATTGATAGATAGATAGATAGATAGATAGATAGATAGATAGATAGATAGATAGATAGATAGATAGATAGATAGATTGATACGTAGATAGATATGTAGATAGATACGTAGATAGATATGTAGATAGATACGTAGATAGATATGTAGATAGATACGTAGATAGATACATAGATAGATGGATAGATATGTAGACAGATATGTAGATAGATATGTAGCTAGATAGATAGATAGATACAGAGATACAGAGATACATAGATATGTCGATAGATACGGAGATACGTAGATATATAGATAGATAGATACTTTTTTAATTCTAGAGGGAAATTCAAAAGTAAGTACATATACCAGGACATATACCAGCGCGTGTATCTAGTCTTCTATATATCTGTGATATAGACAAGCTGAAATACGAATCTTACCTTTTGGTCTGTGACATAATTTATTTTGTAGGTTACTTATTGCTATTACACAAAAGTAGCCTAACTGAAATGTAATACTACTGACTGGTTATGTTATTTGATAACTACAATATTAAGGCAACATTACCCAGGAGAGTGGTAAAAAGTGGTCACATTTCACAGTCAAACAATATAAAACTAACTGGGTGTGGTTAGTGGATAGCTAACATTAGCATTCAGCCACTTATTATCTAAGGAGACAGAGTTAAAATTACTATTTGGCATTGCTGCGTAATGGAAAGTGTCAATGCTCAAAAAAGAAAATGTGGTCACATTTTAAATTAAACTAAAACACTATTAGCAAAGACCAGATGACAATGAACATGAGCTAAACTGAGTTTTAGATGTTTGGTTTTGTCTCCCTCATTAACTTGTGTGTCATTTAATTAGTGCTGATGGTGCGCTCGTGCTGATTTGAAACAGACACTCACAGTAATGGAAAGTTCAATCATTCTTGTATTAGTGCTCATTGTGTATACTAATGCCCTTCTTCTTTACACTGATAATCTGTTGAAACTGTTGCCTGCACTTAATTTGTCAGCAGTACTATCAATCATAATGTCACAATCAGTCCTTTCTTTTTGGACAGTAAATAGCCTGTAAGACAAAACGTTATGACAAAAAACCCTGTTCCAAAAAAAATGTTGGATTGGTATTTCAGATTCAGAGTTTGCCCATTCTCCTCACTGTTAGCATTATGAGGTGGGGTTTATGGCTTATACTGCAACCAGCCACTGGGGGAGCTCTTAGTCTTTTGGCTTAATGTCCTATGAAGTCTGTGGTTTTACTGCACAAAAGTAGAGTTGTAAATTCTGATATAAATTATAATTTTCTAGGAAATAGCTTTATGCAAGTTTGGATGTAAGTTTAAGCTTTTAGCTTGTGCCAGCAAATATAATCATCAAATATGTTGTATGAACTTAGATTAATCTTAACAATTATGATTTTTTGTTGCTTTTTGACTGACATAGAATAAAATAATAATAGTCACATAAAATCTACAGAACAGCCATGTAATAGCTTTCCAGGCTTTTGTTAGCAGTGAGTGGAGAGCTTCTATGACAGTAGATTGTAGTCCCAGGATAATTTAACCACACTACAAACCTCTACTTGTGTCAGGGCTGTGTGATCCATATCTTAAAAGATCAATTTGATATATTCAATGACACGGATGTGCCGAGTTTCTGTAATAGAGCTCACATTAAAGCTCCAACAGACAGCCTTGTTATGTTGCCAATCTCAGTTTGTGCTGATGCACTCTCACCCTGCAGCCCTCTGCTTACTGTGCTTTGTTACTCGGCCCTGAGATAAAAAGCAAAGCAGCAGCGTGGTTAAAAATAGGCAGTATGTGCCAACAGTGGAGAACATCCCTGTCTCTCTTTAGTACATCCGGGTGAAATGGTGATTAATCACAATAAATGCTTGTGTTGTAATCAACTTCTGAGTGATTTCAATTTATTTAGGTCATTTAAGAGCAATTGAGGAGCCTGAAATAAAATAGCTGATGATGTTTTTAAGTAAACCTCACCCTGGGGGTTTAGAGTTTTTGCAAAATAAAGCAGATTATTTTAAGGAGCAGAAAAGTATTATGGAGTTTTAAACAGTTTGTCATTCTAGTTTGCTTTAAAAAAAGTGATATTTTTACAACATAATGGCATATTTCACTGGAATCAGATAAAAGTAGGTCTTCTTGTGTTGTTGACAGCTAAAGAGCTTTGAGAGTGGCAACAGGGAAGAAAATCAGACAGGAACTGCTGATTTTGCACTTCAGTTCTTCTTACAAAGAGAAAGACAAAGATTTATTTTCGATAAAAGTTCAAAATAATGAGCCCTGGATCCCTTTTTGCTCTCTTACACAGCTGTTCATTACAAAGAAAAAGACAGCTCTATCGTTTTTACGAGCTGTTTTAATAGAAATTTGCAGCCAGAAACTGCACATCAAAGCAGCAGTGGGGCTGTATCTGATAGTAACAGTGCCAGCATCAGAGTTTGTCTCCTTCTGCCATCCTGCTGTCTCAAGTAGCTGATTAGCATGCCAGACATCACTGCCTTGCTCCACAAACAGTGGCACATCAGCTTTCCTCTCCTTTCCTGAGCTATTCTCTTCACGCTGCGTGCCCTCCGTGCAGCCCTCGGTAAACTCCTCGCCCCCAGCTGCAGCCCCTTGTGTGTGCTGGGAAATCTGCCCCGGCCAATTCCCCTCACTGCTGGACATGTGCAGTCTTCCTTTAAGAAGTAATGCTCTGTGACTCTGGAGTCTCTTACTCTGGTTTGTTTCTTTGGTTCTCCTTCTTTCCCTCAAACCACTGAGCTGCCACGCTGCCAGCGGCCGGCTGTGAAACACAAATTGTGCCCCATGGTGGTTTTTAAGTTTGTCTGGAAATTTAAGTGTTGCAGCCAGTTTTTGTCTTTAGAGTCTGTCTTTTCGGCAACCCATACCTCGCTGTTTTCCTCTCTGTAGCCTGAGAAATTGTTTTCTGTGTATCTTAAATTAGTCACAACATTCGGTCTTACAAAGAAGTGCTGCTGCTGATTTACAGCATAACAGCCATGGAAATTTAAAGGGATATTTCAGTATTTTTAAAGTGAGGTTGTATGAGTTACATGTTGTGAGCAAGTGTTTTAGCCACAATGGATGCCGGTCAGCTCCACCCCTAAAACGGGAAACCACGGGTAGAAACAGGACACTAGAAATGCTGTCCTTTTAAGCAGACTCTGCCATGTAATTTAGCTAATGTTGAGAGATTCAGGGTGAAACAATTATGTCAATTACCCAGAAAATTTTTAGTATTTGTCGAGGTAGTTGTTTTAGCAAAACAACAACATAGACAAATTTCTCTGGCCGTACATGGAAGTGCCAGCAGGAGGTGGAAGTGAGGCAGCTCAAACTGGGAGCCATGGCACTAAAATGCAGACACTAATTATGTTTATGCAAATACTAAATGGAAATGACACAACCAGAGAATTTTTAAAAAGCGCTCAATTTTGTTGTTTCACCTTCTGTTTTGATTCGTGCTTTGTTTTGAACGACCGCAATGTTTTCTGTTAGGTGAAAAAGGTAGGAGAGTCAAATTAAAACGACTAAAGTAGGTACCCAGGCTCCATTTTTGTGATCCAGATCCTGTGGCCCAGCCTAGCGCTAAGGCCCAGTCTTTCAGCTTCTATCGCTCTCCATGGCAGTTTTTCTGTTGTGTATTATGCTAATAAAAAAAAAGGAAACATAAGCCGGCTCTTAGATTGGAGCTATGCTGAATTTTTGTCTCTTTGAAACCTGCAGACTAAACAGCTCGATACGCTGTATGTGGAAAAGCATGACTATGTGTGTTGCATCTGCAAATACTGAAATAATGGACAAACAAGTCAAAGTTAAGTGCTGAAAAAATTCTGAGTAGAGTGTACCTTTCCCCAAGATGAGGCTCTGAATCCGTCAAATTACCTCACTTAGCGTAACCAGCATCTCTTCAAAGTGTGAGGAAAAAACTGTAGACAAAGCTATGAGGAGACACCACTGCACTGTGTGTATCACTTCATTTTAATAAACTGGCATTGTGATCAGCACCGAAATGGCTGCTAATGCTTTGGCTAAATCTATTAAGTGTCTCTGACATCACAGAGTTGGCACATGAACATATTTACAGGGTAGTGCTGGTAAGAAGAGCCACAATGAAACCACAGTGAAACGAAACACCATCATTAAGCAGCAGTTTGTCTCCTGTTATTGCTCTTGATGGTGATGAAGTTATAAATCATGTAGACTGTATCAGTCTGAAGCCACACATCCATTCCTGTCAGTGGGATAGACTCATTGTTGGTTAGTAATGTAAATAATTTAAAGGAAAAATAATGCCACAGCCTTTAATCTGCTGTGAGAGAAACAAAGACTAAGATAGTTGTTGGAGCTTGATAGTGCTTTACTGCACATGTCTATGTGTGTGTTTTTGTGTGTTTGACTACAGTATGTGTGTACTCCCATTTCTCCTTAATGCTCTTTAATCCTTTTACTCTTCCCTTAAAGTTTCCCAGGATTTGCATAAATCCAATTAAACCTTAACAGCAGCAGCTTCAGTGAAACACAGAGGAGACGAGTCAGGAGTGTTTCTGCTTTCAGTCACTGTAATACATCTGCTCTCACATAACTGTAACACTCTGACTGTAATTCAATACTGACTCACATCAGACACACACTTTCACACTGGTCAAAGAAAGCACAGCAGTATTTACCTTACCTTTACTGTCCTTAATTTACATCTCTTCATTGTCTTTCATGGTTTATATATAACAAAAAAAATTATTAGACAAAAAACCTGGGTAACACTTTATTTGACGCCTATCTCCATAACACACTATGAATAAATATATGATGCTTTATAATCACATTATAGCACTGTATAGCTATAGTTATAAACACTCGTAAATGATCATGATTACTTCATAGCAATAATCATAACACATTATAAAGCATTTTATCATGACTTACATGGTCAGGTATTATAATGTGTTATAACTGTTAACAACAGTTGCATTGCACTATCTATGTGGGCATTGTCAGTGAGTTGTTAACAGTTATAACGCATTATAATACCCGACCTCGTAAGTTATTATAAAATGCTTTATAATGTGTTATTTTTATTGTTTTAAAGTAATCATGATCATTTATGAGTGTTTATATCTATAGTTATACAGTGCTATAACATGATTATAAAGCATTAAAAATATATTTATAATGCGTTATAGAGATAGGTGTCAAATAAAGTGTTACCAAAACCTGTGAGCATTGTTATTTGGATGTTTTGTATCCAGTCCTGCCAGATACACAGAAATATGATGGATTTTTGGAATTTCGAGAAAACAAACTGGAACATTTAATTTTGTTTGTTACAACCCAAACTGAACCAGTTTTGGCACAATATCTTGTGTTTGTGTTCATTTTTCTCACCTGTACAGCAGCACTTATAACCTAAACTAAGTTTTTTGTGTGTGGGTGTGACTGTCCTGCCTGTTCTTTCACCTGAATCTGGTTCACTCCTGCAGTTGGTCTGTCTTTATCCCACTGGCTGCACACTGCAAACTTTAGAGAGCATAAGTAGAAGTGAAGAAGAGGAGTTTTGTTTGTGTAAGCGCTGATCACCGGAGCGTTTACCTTTCAGTGAGTGTACCTTAAAGCATCGTGTCTGACACTCTGACGCTCATTATCCCGTCGACTGCTGGGCCGCAGGAGCTTGTTTCCACAAGACTGCACCGCAGACTGAATATGTTCTCTGTCCAAAGAAAAATCAATATAGCCTCTTTTTTTGCAGGTAACTGTTTGTGTTTGTGTCCAAAGCATGCAGCGAGGGAAACAGGGAGCCTATAAGGTCATAGGTCTGTGACTTCAGCTTCAAGAACTTTACTGAAAGTTTAAAAACACTTTAAGTTTCATGTTTTCCTGCCAACAGTGACCCAGTTTAGTCTTTTCTTTATTAACTTTAATCAACTCCTCTGATATCTTATGCTTTGTTGCTGTCGCTTGCTTTTTTGAACATGAGTCAGTCATTCTTCTTCAAAGAGGAGCTTTGTCACAACAGCCGTCTTTCTCAGTATGAACCCCTTTCATCACAAAACATTTTTAAAGTCCTGGATTTCCAAGATGAAGTAAAAAAAATCTCTATTGAAAATCATTGAGCTGCTTTATTTTTTATTGCATCATTAATACGTCAGTTAATCATTAAATATAATAGCTATCTTTTATCTGCTGGTTGTATCTGTCTAACGTCACTGTTTGATCTGCTTCACTTTTCATTACTTTGAATCCACTATTATATATCCCACACAAACGACGTTATCATAATTTATCATAATTTATCGTAATTTTTGATTTTAGGTTGAAAGGTACAACCCTATTTAAGAAAGATTGGTGTGCAGAGCAAAATGAAAACATAATTTGAAGGTTTGGAAATCATTTAGGTCCTATATTTAACAAAAAAATAATGCCAAGATGAGTTATGAAATGTTTGAAAAGGAAAGAGTTTATCGTTTTGTGAAAAATATTGTAGGTATTTGATGCCAGCAACATGCTTTGAAAGAGTTAGAGGGACACAAAGCACATAAAAACTGTGTAAGGCCAAAAAAGCCCATCTTCATATGAATGAGGTGAATTTGTAGCAGGTTAGGAACAAGAATAGGTATAAAAAGGACACTCAGAAAGACTTAGTAACTCAGAAGTTTAAAAATGTGTCAAACAACGTGTCAGTAAACGTCAAAAAGGAGACCCAACCTACTGAGAAGCTGAAGTCCTTTTTCAGACAAGGGAATATCATCTACTTCAAAGAGAAACTCCAGAAACTGGTCTCCTGGGATGACAGCGTTGTGTTAAAAGAAGAGCAAAACCAATGCAGAGTTATTTGTATTAGAGTCAGCCCTCAGTGCTGTTTATAACCTCCTCACAAGTATGTGATGTAAGTGTGTTGAGAGTCCTACAGAAATGTGTTATTGTGTATATAAAAATACTCTCTGAGGAAAACTGCCTCAAAACATCTGATATCACATTATCTCGACATAAAGTGTAATGGGTTTACATATTTGAATTTACAGAGTGTTTCGTTTTTCCGTTTTTGAACCGAGACGTGACTCATAAGATCTGCTGAAGTTTGACAAAGTAATACTTTGTGTCGTAATGAAAACAGACTCAGGTGATTGCGTTCTGCTCGAATAAAGAGCTACCTTAACTCCAGCTGAAAGCACAGCGCTCTGAGGCCGTGTTGTACTTTATCACAGCAGAAAACAAATTTATATCTCCTGTCTTTGCTGCTTTTGGTGACATGAGGTTCTTTGTTTCTCCTTTCTAGTTTTTCAGACATGCCTCATTTTTCAGGCAACAGTTTCTCGATACAGAAACTTTGCTGAAACAAGAGAAACATATATCTCCGCAGTTTTGACTGTCGTTTACACTTTTGGCTTGTGTTGAATACTGACAGAGATGTTTGTCATATGATTGTGAGAGAATGATGCATGAAGTATTACAGACTCTGTCGACCTAAACTTGCTCACAGGCATCCATATATTTTAAACTCAATAAACAAACAGTACTTCCCAAAAAGTACCCAAAAGATAAGTCAGAAACATTCCTAAAACTTTCTGATGTGTGGTTACAAACTGGTCAAAATGTCTGATTGGTGTATATCTGTGTGTTTTTCAGTTCACCACATTACTCAGCGTTTCAGTGCTTTTAGCCGCTATTTCCTGCGTTTAGAAAATAAGAGCTCTGAAGTTTAGGAATCAGCTTTCTCTGTGCATGAGTGTGCTGTCTGCTGCTCAGAATTTCTGAATTGCCCGTAATTTAACTGACCGGCGAGGATGCAGCTCATCGGGCATGATTGACTCTCCTGTCTCCATGCACATTGTGCTGCAAACAATGTGCAATCAGAATGAGTCGTGCAAGGGTTTAAGTTTGGCCAAAGTGGTGCAGTCACTCACAGTGGTGCAGAGGTTATGGTCCCAAAGCTGACGGTCTTGGTTCTATTCAAACCTGCAGAGTCTTGGTTAGCTTATTTCAAGCCACATTCTTCCAATAGGTCCAAAAGAAAGGTCATATTTAAGATATAACATACCAAAATTACGAAGTGAGCAAATTACTTTTCAAGTTCTTGAAAGTTTCTGAAATAAGAAAAATATTTTGTTTCAGGGACTTAATGAGTATTTTTTTTCTTTTACAGAGGCAGATTTATTTTTTTCGCCTCATTACAAGCCATTTAAGTCTGACTTTAGGCGTGTAACATCTTGAAATAAGCTGTTTTTATAAACCAATAGGAGAATTTTTCTGAAATAAAGCCTCACAAGAAATTTTCTATTAGAAACAAGACAAAACACTCACCAAGATTTGAGTTTCTTCTCTATTTACCATCCATTCTAGTGATGGGCACAGCAGTTCTTATAGATGTACTGAATCGCTAGAATCAGTTCACTTAAAAGATTCGTTCACTGAAACACTGAATCATTCAGCCCCTGGCCGGAGGAGCCTCCGACTCCGACTTCCTGAACTGATACACAGATGAACAGTTCAGGATTAAGTTCAGATCGTAGCTTCTGGGACCGGGAGATGAGAGTGTTGTGGCTGAGTTGCTTTGACAGACAGGTTTGTAAAAATAATCTTGTTTATAAATCATGAGGTTTTAAGTGTACTGTGCTATGGTATGCTATTTGTCTACTCGGTAAATTGGGCTCAGTGAGTGATTCGTTCACTTAACATTTACCCCACAGTACATTCAGTGAAGAATTCACACTGAACATGCACCGTTCCCTCCCAAATTGTCGCAGTGATAGGATCAGTCACAAACTGCGGGTTTAATACACTACTTGTTACATGCTGTGTCCTACTAAATCTGTTAAAACAACAGCCATGAAAGTGTATCCCTCAGACAAATATGATTCCAGAGATTGTAGTTCACGACATGATTCGTTCACCAAGTGATCCAGGCGTCGGCGTGTGCAGTCCCTCGCTCGCCAGCTGCTCACCCGGCAATGCTGTGTGCTAACTCAACTGAAGTGAGAAATGAACAAATCACTTGACGAAGTGATTCAGTTCAGTATGTTCACTTAAAAGATTTGGTTCTTTTGAAGGAATCATTCACAAATGGCACAACACTAATCCATTCCTACTTACAGGCATAAAAAACACAAAGAAAGTTTAAAATATTAGTTGTCGATTTCAAAACTTGGGTTAAAATCAGCCTTGAGCCCACAGTGGATGTGTGGCCCTGATTTATTATCTGTGGATCTGACTTTTGCTGTCAAAGTGCATATTAGTCCAGTCCATCCTGGTGGTGGTGCTAGTACAGAGCTACATGAATGAAGGGAAAAAGTGGATTCATCCACTTGTGACCATGAATGTGTGGGATGGAAATACCAATATTTATCAATTTTCCAATTTTGACAGATTTGTTTGCGCCGTAATGACTTGAGCAGACTGATTATAGAACTGGGAGTGAAAGATAACTAAATAAAAAGGAACGGTTTAGGGACCTTGGAAGCAAACATAACCGAAAGAGCTGAGACAGCATCAAAACCAACGTTTAATCAGCACAAATGATGCTTGAAAACAGCCGTTCAAGACGTGCAGTCACTCTAACTTTTCTACTTGTTCAGATAATATGTGAGTTTCTGTGTGTTACAGACTGTGGTGACTCCCTGATGTGAGATTTCGATGCCTGTAGCGTCGAATGTAATTTTCATTAGCTGAATGCCTCGCTGAAACATCGACACACTTCATAACTCTGCTGGGTTCCTATATTTCTCCAACTCTCTGTTAGCCACACTCCACTTATACATGCGAACCACCTCCAACACTCACACACACATACACACACATAAAAACAGACATCTTCAGTGAAAAGGGGAACATTGTGGAGAACAGCTGTGAAAAGTAGGACAGTCCCGTTGACACCACCTGTTCATCTTTTTTTAGTGTCTTGGAAGTATTTCCCAGTGTTTATAACTTTAAAACTTTTTATGGAGAACAATTTGTCATTTCTGTAAAAATAGATCCCCGCTAATGTGACAGTGATCAGGGTGACATCAGACTGAGGAATTTGGGGATATTGTTGATGATGATTTTATATCACTTTGAAAAAAGGAATTGTGCCTTATTTACTGCACATCAATCAGCCCGATTTGGGTTTGAATGATTTGCAAACCATCAAATTCTGTTTTAATCAATTTTCTAAATAGCGTCCCAACATTGTTGGAATTTGAGGTTGTATGAAAAGGCTTAGACAAATCAGACAAACTGAGGTGTGGCTGAGTTGACAGACAGATGAGAAACACTGTGACAAGGTTACTGGGCTATGACTGTAATTCATTGCGACTGCCTCCTCGCTGGGTGAAGCCACCCTGAGAACAGCACCCTCTGGTGACGGGCTGCAGTGTAGGTCATAAATCCCACCCCTGGGGCACTGGGGCAGTGGACAAACTTTAGAAATTTATTACACAGAAGTTATTACACAGAAGTTATTGTAGTTATTGTTATTGTAAGACTGGTTTGTGCTCAAGTCCTCTTTTTTTCTGTACAGCTCTGTTTTTAAAAGTTATTAGGGGGTTCATGTTTTCTATGATTGACACTTGATACAGCCTATGGGTGTACAAAGATTGCATAGCTCACCCGGGGGGATACGCTTTTTGAGCCGAGCGTCATCACAGCGACTCTCGGCACCTTTCTCAGTGCGAATGCACACAATGCTACTGCGCAAGTGGGGGAGTGCACACAATGCTACTACACAGTGTTGGTTTCAGGAAGTGGAGATAAAATGCGGAATTACCAAGAGCTTTTCAGCTTCAAATCTGTGTACTGGTGGAAGGCGGAACCAAGTTGTCTATAGTATATACAGTCTATGCTTTAACTTCACCTCTTTGCTAGTTACCAGATTTACCAGAAGATAGAAGAAGCATTTCCAATATGGCTGCCACCATCTTTAGATAAACATATCAATACCTGTATGACCCTGCTACACTTTCTTTAGAGAATCTTGGACATGAGTTTCATAAGTTTTTGTGTTTCAGACTGAATATTAAAAATTTCCTTTTTCTCCATACGGAGGAAAGTTTACTTCTCGTCTTTCTTTTTTTGTCTTCTGTCTTTTTTGTGTGTGGTGTCTCTTATTTGTGATTTTTTTTCTGCCTCTGCACTCACTGTTTGGCTGAATCTGATGCTTACACCAGAACTGCTCTGTCTGCAGGTTTTTGGGGGTCCCTCCAGGAAGGGGAAGCTGCCCTCTGACAGGACCTCTGCCTTTTGACCTCATCTACACTGACTACCACGGCCTGCAGCAGATGAAGCAGCACATGGGTCTGTCCCTGAGGAAACACAAGTCAGTGTTATGTTCTTCGTATCTCTGCCTCTTTCTTGTTGTTTTGTCAGAACTCTGAGTTCACTGTTTGGTTGTTGCCATTGATTAATTCTCATTAAATGCTTTAGTATCAGCTTATTGACAGACCTCACTCTGCAACAACAAAACTCACCCTTTAGGGGGGAACGAATTCTTCTTCATTACACAGAGATCAATCAGCCGGGTGCAGGCTTTAAAGTTGATATTACTTTTGAAGCTTTACTTTACACTTAATGAACATAAAAATGTTACATGGAACTATAACTGTTCATCTCTCTCATTCATAGCTTGCTGTAAGTCTGGCTCTGAGACTTTTTTTGGAGGGTGAAGACAAACATGCGACACATTTCTCTTTCTGATTTTCCTCCCAGGTGCCACATCCGAGTGATCGACACCTTCGGCACCGAGCCTGCTTATAACCACGAGGAGTACGCCACTCTACACGGCTACAGGACCAACTGGGGATACTGGAACCTGCATGGCCAGCAGTACATGACCATGTTCCGTATGTGGATTTTCACATTTCTACCTTAAAATTAAAGATGTCATGTATCAAACTGCTAAAGACTTCTGTTTTGTATTCAACCCCAACCCCTAGGATCCTGATTTTCAGCAGCCCTGTTAGTTTTCTTTTATTTGAAGCAGGACTTGTAACTTTGTATTACCTCTTGCTTTTGTTTGTCCTTGGCAGCCCACACTCCAGATAACTCTTTTATGGGTTTTGTGGCGGAGGAGCTGAATGAGACTGAGAGACTGAACATTCAGAGGAACAAGGTGAACAATATGGCTGTTGTCTACGGCAAAGAAGCAAGCAGGTGGAAGGTCAGTAACAAACAGTAACTCCTGTAAAAATCCCTTTATACATTAAGTATATTTTGGTAGATGTTTTTATCCTTTGAGAGGAGGAAACTGCTTTGCTGTGTTTATTTTCAACAGCTTTTTCACCTTGTAAAAAGATGTGAAGTGTTGGGAACCTTGAGAGGGAAATAATTTTGTTTAAGAGAGACCCCAAAGAAAGCATCACTGCTCAGTATAAATAAATTATACAATTTGTGCTGTATTAAAGACAACATGATTAACAGGATAGAGGGTGCGGAGGGAGGCAGAGATAAGAAGATACTAATGGATGCAAAAATTTTCCTCTCTGGAGTGATTACTTGTAATTACTGAACACAAATGTGTTATAAACATGTGTTTTGATTAAAATTAACTGATTCTTTTTTTCGGAGCCTGACTGCAGGCAGCGCACAGACAGACGCCTAACGTTTCCCTCTCGCCAGCGTCTCTAAACATCTCTACTTTTTTTTCTCCGTCCACTGTTGTATAGATTAAATAAGGACGCACACTTGGAGCTCTATCTTTTAACATGAACATACATTCACACAGACAATTATCAAATGGTCAAATGATGCAGGAAATAAAAAGAACACTTCAGAAATATGCTGCTGTCTTGTGGCACCTGTAGTGGCCCAAAACCAGACCAGCCCTGGTCTGCACTAAAGACTGTATATAAAGACGGATGCTCTAAATTTTTAACTGACTGCTACGCCAGTGGCAGGAGTTTAGTGTAAGACAGCATTTTACCTCCTTTTAACATCTCACAAGGCTTTGCACTTGTCCCCATATCGTCCTAAAGAGGGTGCACAAAGTGAAACTACAGCCCAATCTTGTTTCTATTGTGCACCACCTTTCCTTAAAGGTGGAGGTTTGTGTGTGGCTCCTCGGACCGCTGTGTTTTGCTATCCTGCAGTTGTTACTAAAGTTGGTATAACTAGAGAAGCAAGCGGTCGGCAACGTTCATCTCTCGAGGAGGTGTCTAATGGGTGTTGCGGTGTGTTTGACACTAACTTAATTTTACACCGGAATATCCCTTTAACTACCAGTGGAGATAGAGCTGCATGAAGGCCAGCAGCAGAGGCAGTCACAGAGCTGAAATGACTTCATGGTCAAATTGTGAGTCAGTATGACAGAAAACAATGCGCATAGAAGACTTTATCTCTTTTATTTGCACGTGAAGCATCTTTTTGTTCCTGTAACGCTGCCATAACATGTGAGGCTTGTATCCCTGCAGAACCAGAGTACCCCAGTATTGATTTGTTCAGCATACTTGGTACACTGACAGACGTCTTTACAAGGACACTGAAGGATCTTTATTCAAACAAGTGATACTGAGAAAACACAGATTTTTGAGAATGATCACACTCTGACATATGACAGGTCACTGAAACGCAGACAGCTTGAATGAATTTATTCAATATATTTTCCTCATGCCTGAGACTCTTTGAACCTGGTAAATCAGGACAAATACAAAGTTTGGGAAGCCTTTGAACAGAACTTTCCTCGTCAAACGCTCACTTTGAAACACCCACTGGATGTTACATTTCCTGCAAACAAGTGACTCCTCCTGGAATTTGGCCCGAGGTGTGCTGGTAGAGGAACAATTGTTTTTGTTTAGAGTCAATTTTCCCTGCGAGCAGCTGGCACGGTCTTTCGTTCGTACTGTAACTTTGAAGTGTGTTTGCCTCCCTCAAGGTTTGGTTCAATTGAATCTGACTGCAGCTCTGTTCCTACACTGCGCTAACGCTTGCTGTTTGTCAGAACCCAAGCCGCTGTGTAACATTAGTCAGAGTGAAGGTTTGTGGTATGAAAGCCGATCGTGTATCAGTTTTCTCCAGACAATCAAACCTCCTCCTCCCCTGATCGCTGCAGTCGCTCCTTCCACCTCAGTTTGAGGTTTACATGAGAGGACTGTTAAAAGTCTTTATCCTTTCTTTTCCTCCAAGTGTACAGACTCTCTTCCATCCTGCCACTCCTGTTTTCTGCCTCTGCTGCGCTGTATTCAGCTTCCCATGGTGCACCAGTGATGGATCCACGCAGCTTCAAATAAGAACACATGCTTTTCAAGTGCTGCCAAAACGTGAACCCAAACTTTTCGCGGATATTTTGTTGTAAAAAGTTTTCCCCCTTAAATTCAAGCCCCTGAAAACATATAAACCCCATACTTAATTGAAAACAGTGACAACATTGTCATTTTTCTCTGAAAAACATGCTTGTTTTAAATCAAATTTGATGCCATCTAAAAAAATTTAAGATGGGGAAACAAAACACTGAAAAAGTTGTGTAATGCTTAAAAAAATCACTTTGAGGAGCATCTCTGAACTATTTAGGTTCATTTGCAACATGTAATTAACATGACAGAGTATTTAAAATGACATTCAGAAAGACTGAGCATCTATTTTTTATATTAAACTTGTGTTTTTTTCCAGTCTCATCATATGACATGTTGTGTTTTCACCATTTTGATGAAATATTAAAGGTTTTAAATGATTTGCAAACTATCACTTTGACATCCAACTTTTACAAAACCAAGCTTTTATTTTTAAACACCATTTTTTTTACATGTTTGCAGACCCCATAAACATCCAGATCTCTTGTTTAACATGGCAACAAGAAGAATAGGAAAAAAGAGTGAATTAATCGTTGAAGGTTTAATTTCATATTCATCAATACACACAGTGTTCGATTCTCATAAGAGGTTTTTTTTGATGGCTATTACTTTCAGTAAAAGAGAGCACGATTTAATCTCCATGTTGCTGGAAGGCATCAAAGCACCCAAAGATGAAAAATGAAAATAAAACTTAGATGCTATGTCTTCAAGGCATAAATCATCTATAAATGTCAACTGTGAATAATTCATTGCGGTCCTTCAGACTGACTTTTTGGGATCGACTAATTTGATTTTTGACTGTAAATGATTGCAGCAAGTCGTCTCCGCAGGGCAACACGGATCAATCTGTTGATTTAGGTCTGTCATCTCACCACAGGTGGGTCTGGTTAGGTATCAGCTGTGAAAAGGTTTATGAAAGTGGTAACAAGGGAATTCAGCTCATTAGAGTTGCTTCACTAGTTTTAATTGATGCTTATTTCTGCTTCGGCTGGGCTGATGGATGGGAACAGTCAAACAACATTTTCATCGTCAAAGCAAAAACCAGAGCTGTACAAGTGCCGCGGTGGAAAAGAAAACAAAGAGCCTCATGGTGTTGAATTTTAAACAGTAAAGAAATAAAAATAAACCATCTATAAGTTCCTCCTCAGAGGGTAAAGGATGGTATAGGAAAAGTTCTGTGTCCTGAAGCTGAAAGACAGATATGGAGAACTTTCCTCTTATTTTTGTTGTGATGTAAACCTACTCATGAGGAAAACATACAAACAACAACAACTTCATCTTTATCTCAAAAGTCAATTGCAGTTGTTTAATTGGAAGTCTGGCCTCCAGAATAATTGAGTTGTAAAAAAAAAAGACTATTTTGAGGTTTGTTTTTTAATTTATGCTCTGAAAAGCAAAATAAGAGCTGCCAGGTCCACAATTGTTTGATCTGACAAGTGAAGATTATTAAAAACAAAAGCCAAAGTGTGCAATTAAGAGCTGAAGTAAGCGGGCAAAAAAAATTTAAACTTGTCGTTTAGAGGAAAGACAAACACACATTTGCAGAAGTGTTTGCTGTGATAAACAAGCTAATTTTACTCTCTCAATTTTTCTCTTTTTGTCCTTCAGGGGAAGGAAAAGTTTCTCTCTATTCTGCATCGCTACATGGACATCCACGGGACAGTTTACTACGAGACACAGCGCCCCCCTGAGGTTCCAGCCTTTGTGAAGAACCACGGTCTGCTGCCTCAGCAGGAGCTGCAGCAGCTCCTCAGGAGGGCCAAGGTGGGAACATGATGCTCAGATGTTTGACCCTAAAAAATTAGGGTCAGAATGAAATGCTTTGTCAGAGGGATTCTAACTTTTTCAGATAGATATTCTTTATCCAAGAAGATTTTCCTTGAACTCAAGTTCAAGCAGAGTTGGCAACCATAAAAACAGATGAAAACTATTGAAAAAAGTTCAGTTATGTGCAGAAAGTTTATATTAGATAAAGGTGAGACTGATACAAACATTGACCTGAATATGAGTGTCTTATTGTTTTGGCTCATTATTTTCTCCTCTTTCCATTCTCCTCTAAAGCTGTTCATTGGATTTGGATTCCCGTATGAAGGCCCTGCCCCTTTAGAGGCCATAGCCAACGGCTGCGTCTTCCTCCAGCCCAGGTTCACCCCTCCTCACAGCTCTTTAAATCATGACTTCTTCAGAGGGAAGCCCACCTCCAGGAAGGTAGATGTATTTCTGTCAACACTGGATCCATTTTAACATCAGCAGTGCAAAAATATGTTTGACTTTAAAGGGATATTCCGGCATAAAATTAAGTTAGGATCAAACACACTGTAACACTGTGCTTAGACACCCCCTTGAGAGATGAATGTTGACGACCGCTTGCTTCTCTAGTTATACCAACTTAAGTTATGACCGCACGATAGCAATACACAACGGTCTATGGAGCCACACACAAACCTCAACCAAAACGCCACTCTATAGCCACAAATAATGCACTGAATAGCACCTAACTTCATCAACAAGATCATAAACGTTCTTCCTTGAGCTGTGAAGCCCCACTGTAGTCCGTAATGGTCCGAGGTCTCCGTACAAACAAGCAGCTGCTGGAAGAGAGTAGGTGAGTTGTGTTTAGTCTCTTTGCTAAAGAAATTTGGCAAAGTTAAAAAGATGTTTGGTGGCTAGTACTATGGCCGGGACCCTATATGTACTGTTGATGATTGAGTTTTGGTTGAGGTGTGCACGTGGCTCCTCAGACCGCTATGTATTGCTATCCTGCGGTTGTTACTAAAGTTGGTATAAATAGAGAAGCAAGCAGTCTGCAACATTCATCTCTGGAGGGGGTGTCCAAGTCGGTGTTACAGTGTGTTTGACCCTAAATTACTTTTACACTGGAATATCCCTTTAAGCAATTACATCTTAACCTTAGTGCGATTTTAATGTGACAATAAGTAATTTACATGTATTCTCCCCTCAGGTGTCGTCTCAGCACCCGTATGCAGAGCAGTATATTGGCAGGCCTCATGTCGTCACAATCGACTTCGACAACTCTGAAAATTTTGATGCAACCATCCGTGAGATCATGAGGAGCAATGTATGTCACATTTCTGCACCACTTGCTTAAATTACAGTCCCTCTGTTGTAGGTTCATCTCTTTAAGCTTCCGTGTGATGATAGTTAGGATGATAATTTGCTCTCGCACACTTCAAAGTTTGTTTTGACCCACTTTTGCAGCTCTAAGCCTTTAATGGAGCTCTTAATCACAGCATCCGACGTTACAGCAAAATGCTTAGCTGGCTACCCCTCTGCTCTGCTCACCGCTAATTACTTGAGATATTGAGCAGCTCAGTAGGTAAACTCTGCCCACACCTGGGATCACATGGCAGCATTCCAGAGGCAAAGCCCACAGGCAAGGAGCTTTATCCGCAGCAAATCATGTTAATCAATCTTGCTGTGCTCAATCTGTCACTAGAACAACACCCAGCTACGGTGCCAAGCCTTACAGAGCCAAGATGTGTGTGTGCTTCTGCTGCCAGGTGTGCTAAATACACCCCATGTTTCCAGCTGATAGAGGGGAAATAAAGCACCAGTTGCAGCGCTTGTAAATGTTTTAAAAGCTCACCCTGCATTAACAAGATCAAGTGAAACCAAAGGCACCTTTATTCTACAGCAAACCTAACAAATATCTTCACTTTTGATTTTTTTTACCCACACAGCCTAAAATAAGTGCACAACATCCCTTATGGTCACATTTAAACTATATAAATTGGTAAACTGGCTTACTTTGAGATTTGTGCTGCATTTTTACCCTCCTGGAGCTGTGCAGTTTCATCATTTCAGTGAGGCATCAGTCAGTGAAGCTTTGGGGGTTTTTTTGTTTGTCTGTTTGCTTGCTTTCAGTGCAACATCCGTCTTCGGTTTGCAACTCTGAAACCCATGAAAAAGCTTGATAAAACTTCGTAACTTATCTCATACTATAAAAGTAATTGTTTTAAATGCTTTTGTCTGCAAACCAAATCAAATCATTTTGGGGTTTTTTTCTCAGACAGGACATTTTTAACCCTTGCAGCTCAGCTCATTTAAACTAAAACAGGTCAGGTGTGAGAACAAATGAAGCGTCCAGTTTAAATCCTGAAGTGCTGTTACTGCAGTCAGTTTTCACAAACTCTTTTAAAAACCACAGGCCAAAATTATATGCACCAAATCACTTGTAATTATTTTCTTGATGCTGTTTCACCCATGAGGTTTCCCCAGGTTTATTTGGACATTATGTGCTGCACAGTGGTGTTGTGGTCCGTGCTGTTGTCTCACAGTGTAGAGAAAATGTGTATGAATAGTTTTTTGTTTACATTTACTGGCCTTGTTATTGATTGGCAACTTGATAGATCCCACTTCCTGCCCAATAACAGCCCCACCAGCCCCTGAATCATGCATTTAGTTCTTCGCGGCTAGAGTACTGTAATGCATTTTGTTCTGGCATCAGTGAGCACAACACCCAAAGACATCCAGCCAGCCATTTCAGGAAGTTAAATGTGGGTTTTTGTTCGGTGGACAGCGAGGCACCAGCACAATATGTCAGTGACCATGGAGTCAGTTTTCTGGCTCCACATGTCACAACCAGCAGAAATGAGGTGATGTTGTCTGGGCTATACTCTGACTTAGTCACCATCATATTTTAGACCTTGTCAGAGTCGTCCACATACTTACACTCACCTGATCCCCCCCTTGAGAAAGATCAGATGCATATATTGCTCTGAAGTTGTAATTGGTTTAACTGCATTTGATAAACAGAGATGATTTCATTGGAAACAGAAAGGTTTCTGGCACCAGGATGAAAATTTTTGATGCCTCCAGTCACAAACATTTCACCCGTACTTAACAAAATCCAGAATGCTTCTCATAAAGGATTTTAACAGCAGGATAAAAGGACATTAAAAGTCTCTGTAAGTAAAATTCAGCTCTTGTGAAGGTGCTGCCAGCACAGCAGAGTTTGTGGTCTGGGTACAGTGAGCTTTCTTTAATATAACACAGTCTGCTCCACTCATCACTTTCTTTACTCAGAGAAGCTTTATTTGTTTTCTGCTGCTCATGTTATTGCTGTTTGCTTCTTTCCTGAGAAAACTGCAGAGCTGCCTGTCTGTCTGAAACACTGTCACGTCAGATTTCCTTTGCACCATAGCAACAGTCCATGATGGGGAAAAAAAAACAACCGAAAACTAAAAAAGGAAGCTTTAAAATGTCCGTAACACCTGCCTGAGCAAACTGCCATGCTTGGTTTGCATGCATTTTTCCTAGCAGCATGTTCAGAGCATAACTCAGCTCAGGAATGTCTAAAATTTTTCATTTCATTTCATCAGTGAAAGCAGGAAATAGCAAATGTCCCTTTCATATTTTAGTAGCAGAGCAATGCAATCAGTTTAGGTATATAAATTGCAGAGTCATTTCAGAAATGTTTTCTGCTTTTGAATTTAAATCGCTCTCTACGAAGCATTTGCTCCCTCCCATCTCTGATTCTATCATATAAAGATTCCCAAAAGGCAAATTGCATTGCAGAGTAGCTGATGAAGTGCCAGATACATTTCATTAAACTCAGATGAAATGAAATAATAAGAGAGTGCTAAAAGGAACACAACACTAAAAGAGTCCATTTATCAAAATAAAAGCCTGAGTGCTTTAGTGGTCTGATAGTAAACAATGAGATCTCACTTCAGCTGGTATCATGGGAGATGTTCAGAGAGGATTCTGCATCGGGAATCATGACAGAATATATTAAATCCTCCACATCTCATAGCTAAGCATGTCATAAAACATGTGCCTGAATATCCTTATTCCAAGGCCCCATCATGCCTTGCATGAATTGTCTTCCGGTGCCTTCTGTCACATTTTCCGTAGCTACTGGAGGCTAATCAGGATTATTAGAGCAATCGAGACTAATAAAAAAAAAATGTGGGTGCATCGTCTGTCACACCTTAAACGGGACAATGTTGCCACTCTGCAGCCCTCCGAAGAAACAGCCTCATTTAATTTCATTTCATTTATTTAGCTCTCCATTAGCTTTGGCTAAGGCCATCGCTATTCTTCCTGGAGTCTACATTTACAATTAACCCTCCATCGCAGAACACAGTCACTAAAAACATCACGCCATAAACACAAAGACAACGTCAATAACCACAACAACTCACAATAGCCTACAAGACAAAAACAAAACAACAAAATTAGAGCAATACAAACAACATACACATATTACTGAGCCTTATTCATTTCCACAGTGTAGCTATAGTTCTGAAATAATCAGATGTTCAAATATCAACATACATTCCACATAATTGCATTAATCTACAGAAACAGTACCCAACACATAAGCAGACTATAGATACGTCAAATAGATCAGACAAACACCGATTGATTGTACCAAGTAGCTTCATCTAAATAAGGAGCTGTTTGACTAATAAATTAAATCTGTATTTGTTGTGTTCTTGGATCAAATAACATATACTGGTGTATTTAGCTATTTTGTTCACTCTGTTGTAAAATCTTATCGGTTCTTATTTCGCTACAAGGTGGGTCACGTTTTTTTTGATAGAGGTTCAACAAGATCTTATGAACTTGAAAGCAGATGTAAATGTGAGTCAGCGCCTCAGTGTCCCACATCACCATGCCTGGGTTTGAGTGTCAGCCCTAGGTGAAATACGAACAAGCTTTTTACCATCACTTTTTAGCAGAAATGTCGATACTTGCTTAAATAGTCGACCAATAAATGACAGGCTTGTCATGGAATTTCTAGACCATGTCTCCTCGGTATCTGCTGACCAGCGCCCTGCTGTCACTTAAATCCACTGTTTGACACTTTGATGGAGTCTTCACTGAAATAATGAAATCAATTTTCAAAGCTGCCACCTGTGATGTATTAGGTCATTGATTTTAATGCGAGGCTTGTGGCATGATATAAGCCTTCACAATTACGCTAATGAATGTGTCAGCTTTGATTAACCATCAAGTTTTAGGTTCTGTAATTACAATAGCTTGGTGTTTTATCCACATACACACACAAACACAGCTTCCTCACATCCCTTTACTGTTTTCTTCATATGTGTCTACAGGTGGAGCCCTACCTGCCCTATGAGTACACCTGTGAGGGTATGCTGGATAGAGTTCATGCCTACATCCAGAACCAGGTAGGTCCCAGGACTGAACAGCAACAGCTAAGAGCCATTATGAAGTGGCGGAGGATATTTGTAGCTGCACATTTCACCTTTTCACAGATTAGGTTGGTTACAGTTGAAAGAGCATCAGTGCTGGAACTATGAGATTTATTGTTGAGGTGCTGGGGTGTGACTTCTGCAGCTGGTACAGCCCCTGAGTATGTGGTAATAATAGAGCGGTGCAGGGCAGGAATCTGTGACTGAACGAAGCTGTAAAAAGTTTAGTTAATAACACTGAAATGAGTCGTAACAGTGAGAGCAACACAATCTTACAACAGAACAATAGCCATTTGCCTCATGAACAATGTATGACCCTACAATTTTGCAGCTTTACCAAAACTATATTGAAAGAAGAAAATCAGGAAAATTTTGTGTGCAATTAGGTATCTTTTATACGATTATATTTGGGCCACATTCAGAAGAACAAACATTGACTTCGAGATTAAAGTCGTTTATTTACGAGAATAAAGTCATTTCTATTGAGGATAAAGTCATAGTAAAAGCATTACTTACGAGACTAAAGTTGTTACAAAATCATTTTTTACGAGAATAAAGTCGTAATAAAATCGTTATGATACTTACGATAATGTGGTGCCGATGTCCCAAAAGATCCTTGTTTGAGAAACCTATATTGAGATACATTTTCACGAAATGCTTCATTACTTTACCAGAACTTTATTCTTGTTAGTAATAACTTTATTACAACTTTATTCTCTCAAGTAATGATTCAATTACCACCTTATTCTCGTAAGTAATAATCGTACTACGATTTTATTCTCGTTAATAATTACTCTATTACAACTTTATTCTCTTAAGAAATTATTTACTTACAACCTTATTTTCGTGAGTAATAATCTTACTACGACTTTATTCTTATAAGTAATGATTTTATGACGACTTTATTCTCATAAGTAATTACTTTATTATGACTTTATTCCTGTAAGTAATAATTTTATTACAACTTTATTCTTGTTAGTAATTACTCTATTACGACTTTATTCTCTTAAATAATAATTTAATTACAAGCTTATTCTCGTAAGTAATGATTTTATGACGACTTTATTCTCGTAAGTAATTACCTTATTAAGGCTTTATTCTTGTAATTAATTACTTTATTACGACTTTATTCTTGTTAGTAATGACTTTATTTTGTAAATTAATCTTGAAGTCTAAATCCTTTTATTTCTTAATGTGGCCGTAATACTCCATCGTACTTTTAAGATATGTTGTAAATGTTTTTATTTCCTCTAACTTTAGAGAAGCACATTATTAAATAATCCTAACAATCCCCAGCAGAGTTTTCCTAACAAACAAGGTTTCTGTTTTTGCATTCAGAGTAGCTCACCAAGTTTCATTGTGTTTGTCCTTGAGGTCTCACAAAGAGGTTGAAATCTTTTCGTCTTTAAAAATAAACTTCAGTAAAAGTGTTTCTTTTAAAAACAGTTTTTAACCTGCAGTCTTTACTTATGTATTTCTGTATTGCATAGTGAGGATCTGTTTTTTTGTATATATCTTTTGTTTCTCTGCAGACCTTGACAGTTTAGTTTTTCAGGCTTGATGTACAGTCAGCTCCTGTAAGAATTCTTGCCTGTTTTTAAAGGAATTTCAAAAAAAGGTTTTGCAGGTACAAAAACATGTTGATGAAGAAATAGGTGATAAAAGCCCTAAAAACCAAAACAACATTGAGATTTTTCAAACTGCGCAAGGTCTCTTCCTCTAACCCCTAAAAGAATTGTGCTCAAGGAGTTTCTTTTCTTGCATTTTTAGTTGCTTTGCCACAATATTTATACCTTTACTGCTCTCCCAGATATTAAATATTTGCAGGCAGAGGCAACAGCTGCAAAGTTAATAGATGTGCGCTAATTTTCCTCTGTGCTGGTCCTTGAGGATAAATAATGCTTTTACATAAAAATGGGCTTGTTATCCAGCCTTTCTCACATATTAAAATGTAACAAAGTAATCTAGACACATTATTTTACATCCACAGTGGGTCCATTTTGGAGCACGGTCCTGCAGTGAATCTATCATGTTGTGTAATTGGTGTGGTGTTTTTCAGTGACAGGTTAAGAAACTGTGTTAGCCTCTGTCCTGCTCTGACAGCATCCCTTTCCCCTGCCATCACACACACATATACACACACAAACACACACACTCAGTGAGCCATGACTGACTGAGGCTGTGACTGTCTCTCTTGTCATGCGTGAGGTCAGACTCCGAATCAGACTCCTCTCTCTCTCTGCTTTTTTCTTCTTTTCTTCACCAGTGTGAGACTTTTCCATCTTATTTCCAACTTCTCAAATTATATGTGGCTCAAGATTTTTTTGACCAAATTTCTCTTTCTAGTTTTCTCCTCTTTCCCAACCCTAGTCTGACAGGGACCCTTTCACAAACATTTTAATGGCAGCTCAGTGTTGTTGTTGTTTGTATAACTGCACCGAGAGCCAAATGCAAAGTCATCTACATAACATCAGAAATCATCTGGTGGTAGATGATTAGAACAATTAGACTTTGAGTAAGGAGCAGGTAATATAAGATGTATCTTCTAACATTTGTTTTGAATTGGTAATATGTAAATTATTGGTAACATTATTGAAAGATTAGGACAACCTGGAAATGTCTCTCCACAAGAACGATAAGGCCAAGAGCCAATACTGGATGGCGTTCAGGTAGCCCTGCATCAAAAGCAGACATGACTCTGTAGTGTGAATCACTGCATGGACTCAAAAGCACTTCCAGAAACCACTGTCTAGAAACATAGTTCATCACTGCATCCAAAAATGCAGATTGACAGCTGTCCATGACAAGAGGAAACCACAATTGACCTCATGTCTTCCTCTTTATATAGAGGGACCATTGGACCTGTTATGAGCCCTCAGTTCAAAGTCAGCAGCCCTGATGGTATGGGGATCATTAGTGTCCATGGTATAGGTAGTTCACATATCTGGAAAGTCTTTGTTAGCGTGGGTTACAGGTCTAGGAGCAACATATGCTGCGATCTACACAACGTTTTTCAGAGAGGACCTTCATATTTCAACAACACAATGACAAACCACATTCACAACAGCATACAGCTCTATAGAAGACAAGTCCTGGTGCTCCTCTCCCCTGCCAGCAGTCTGACATGAGAGAGACATAGTACATTATAAAGCAAAAGATATGACAAAGTAGATCCAGAACTGTTGTGTCGCTATGTGAGACAAAGTTCACTTTCAAAACTCAAAAAACTGATCCCCTCGTTTTCCAAACAGAGGAGGTAAACATGCCTCTGTCCTAGCTGTTTTGAAATGTGTTGCTTGCAAAAGCTTTAAAATCCTCACATTTGTTATCAAAACGATTAAAATTCTGTGTAATATGTTGTTTTTTCATTTAAATACAGGCTTCAGGTGATTTGAGAACTTTTGTATTCTGTTTTTATTAACATTTTGCACAGCATTTCAACTAACTTGGGATTGCACTGTGCATGTCGTCCACAGCAGATCCAATATAATTTGGCACATTTCCATCAAACTTGCAGTAATCAATTTCCAGGGTTGTTTTCTTTCTTCCCTGTGTGGATGTTTTCAATTAAGTGAATCAAATTGAGACTTGTAAATGTATTATTCACAGGTTCGGGGCATAAATACATTGACTTTTTAAAAAGTGAAGAGTAATATGTAAGCAGAGAAATAAACCTAGAATTCTGGGAGTTTTTCTATTCCTGTCAATAAGTAAAACCAAAGACATAAATGTTTTTTTAGTTAAAAAAAAAAAATAACATAGTTCACAATTATTTTCTCGATAACATGTCTGTTGATGATCTCTGGAACTTTCTCGGAGTGTCTTGTAATGTTTTTGATGTTGTGTGTTGTTGTGTGTCAGAGTTGTTGCTTGTTTGTAGTCGTGGAGCTGCAGCAGAGATGGAGAGATTGGGGCCTGGTTATTGCCTGCAGGCGCTTGGAGCCTGTTTAATAAACGGGTCTGGAGGCCAGTGGGATATGTCAGAGAAATGTTATTATTCGGGTCTTATGAAAAGCCGCAGCTGGAGGGGGAATCTAATCAGGCCTCTCACCAGAGCCTAATCCTGCCTCCGGTCCTCATTTGTTATTGGGTGCCGTAACTGCAGTCGTATCTTTTCCTTGATGATTGACGAGGACTGTCAGCTCTGATAAGCAGCTTTGTACTGTAACGGTTCTTTTATTATTTCCTGTATCAGAGGTTGTGTGCGGGACGAAGCTGAAGGTACCATTTGAAGCTGCTGTGAGCTGGAAAATGGTGGTTTATCTGAGCTGACAGGTCAAAGTGTTTGCAATATAGTGCTAAAAATGTGACTGATCTGGGTTATTATATCTCTGCACCTGCAGGACTTTTGCTCCCCTGAGGCTCCATTTCCTCCTGTAAACTCCTCTTGGCCTGGCAACCCCCCAAGTCCCTTCATCCTCCTTCCTAACTCCAGCATCCTCACCTGGGCCTCCAATACCACCTCCTACACATCCTGGCCCCCCCTCAGCGCACTGCGGGTGCTTGCTTCGCAGGAGGGCCAGTCCTGTGTGAAGGCGTGCCAGATCGCAGGACTCATCTGTGAACCAGCCTTATACCGTTTCATCAACATCAAGGAAACCTTCAGCGGGTGAGATGTTGCTTCTCAGAGATAATATCTGTAATGATTAGCTCCTGCTGGCACGTATCTGTGATAAAATGTTTAATTTAAGCCAAAGCCTGTGTATAAATGACTAACAGCATATCTCTGCCTCCTGTCAAAGAAGAAAATTAAGCCTGATTGCAACAGGCATGAACCTAATAAGTTATATTACATGAAATATTAATCAGCAGATTAAAAACTGATATGTAGCGGACAGAAAATCGCACTTAGGTGCACATCTTAAAGCTCCTGTGAGGAGTTTTTGATAGGTTAAGAAACAGACTGGACTTGATTTGATTTGATTTATTTTGGATCCACCAGTAGTTACAAGATACGCAGTAACTATTCTTCCTGGGGGACTGAACAGGAATACGCCTCCCTAGTGTTTAAAAGCAGATGAGGCCATCAACGACAGGATTAACAGTTTCTATATTATCATCTGTAAGGCCTGTAACAGCTGTAAGGGGGTAGGTGCCTCAAAATAAAGTTCCATGTGGGTTGTAAATTTGACAGTAAAATGAAGGAGGAGTTTGTTAAGAAAACTAGTATACATGTGCCGGACAGGATCAGCAAAGAGAAAAGACAAAGCCCTTGGTCCACAAGAGTCGCCAAGTTCAACACAAAATAAAGTTCCTCACAGATATGTAGAAATGTAAATGAGACTAAAAGTGTCTTCTTATCGAACGCACAATCTGCAGAGTCGATTATCTCATGAAACGCCACGTCAGGAGCTTCCAGGAATGAAAAGCTGCATCTCAATAAGCCTATTCTTCTACAACAATAAATTTGAATAACTAAGTTTCCCTCCAGACATCATGCCTCATTTGCACTCGCAGTTTTAAAATTATGCAAGAGTGAAAAAGTACATGAGGAGACATCAGCTCACCCTTTTCCTGGAATATTTTCCTTCGTTCCCCGAGGTCTCCAACGCTGCGCTCCACCATGAATATTAAATATATCTGTAGAATAATCACTTCTACCCTGTAGCACTCACAATACCGTCCATATGTTACACATGTAGGTGTGCTGAAAGAGAGGAATACACTAGATAAAGCTGATAATTAGTCTTCATGCTGTCATTCTGTATCCCTGCAGGTTGGACTTCCAGTGTGAGGGTCTGGAGTCTGAGATGAACCACCTCTTTCCTGCCTTCTCAGCAGAGCACTCTGAATGTGGTCTACAGCAGGACCCGCTGCTCTTCAGCTGTGCCGGCTCCAGCCCCAAGTACCAGCGCTTGTGCCCCTGCAGGGACTATTTGATCGGCCAGGTGGCGCTGTGCAGAGACTGCCTATGACCAGAGGGGGAGCCGTGCAGACACTCTTTCCTTAAATGTGAAGGGATCCTTTCTGAAAATGAACGTCTGTGGAGAAACGCTGAAGGACAGTGCGTCTGCTCTTTACCTCTGACCACAGACCGGCTGCCAAAGAAGGTAAATGTTTTTACCTCTCAGGGAACTGCATGATTGTACTTTGACTCTGGTGGCTTTGAGCCTTGCTTCAAAGGTTGACATGGCTGCATCAGTAAGTTATTTGAAATGCATCATTTGATGGACTGTCAGCAATCAAAAGTAAAGCTTTGATAAAAATGTTACGGATGCTTGAATTTCACAAGTGTTTACTCAGTGTTGTGTGAAAACCTACAGTATCATCGTGGAGTTTGGATATTTGTACTAGATGCACCCAAAGCCATTTACACCATGATGAGATGTACTATTTTACATGTCCTGTAATGACTACATTTGTATATAAGTGTTGATTAATAAAACAAGGAGGAAAAACCTGTGGCCAGTATTTCTTAAAGGATGCGGTGGGAAATTATTCCAATTAAATTTCTATATTAAAAAAGTCGGGCTCAGTTCAATTAAAGATCTCATCAATCTTTAATGGTCAATTTCTCAAAGCTTAGAGTGGGGAAATATCTAATTACTCCTTCCAGAGAGTGATTTATGTGCAAACAAAGCGCCTCGCACTCATTAATTATAAAACAGTTTGTGGACTGTGCTTTGAATACAAAATAACAACAGAAGTACATTATCAGCTCCTTCTGATGGGGCAGTATGTGTTTACTTAATACTTGATTCTGATTGGTTGAAACCTCATAACATTTTTTTTTTGAAGTACAAAAGACTACAAAAAGTACAATCCCGATCACATACGTCTGATCAATCTGTGCAGTGCCTGATTTCTTTAGCAAAGAGACGAAACACAACTCACCAACTCTCTTCCAGCAGATGCCAGTGCAAAATGATTCCAATGATGTTTATTACTTCAAGGAAATGATAATGTAATGATCAAAAATTATTTGTGGCGTTTTGGTTGAGGTTTGTTTATGGCTCCTCAGACCGCTGTGTATTGCTATCGTGCGGTCTTTACTGAAGTTGGTATAACTAGAGAAGCAAGCGGTCAGCAACATTCATTTCTTGAGGGGGTGTCTAACTCGGTGCTACGGTGTGTTTGACCCTTAATTAATTTATTAATTGAGCTCCTAATTATTTTAACTGTGGAGCACATGTGCTTGTCTGGCCAAGAAACACTTGAGCTTCTTTTATAAGTTGGGAAATACCGGTCAGAGGGCACAGAGTTGAGATCAAACTTATTGAATCCCAACCATCTCTGACACAGAAAGAGATGGTATGAGTGTGGACAACACATCCCTATGTCAGATTTGGCACTTACACAGCCATTGACCAACAAGTACAACAGACTACAAGGTGTTACCCAACCAATCATCACGTCCAACTTGATGACACTAAAGGGAAGAGGGTTTCGACTAGATGACACCTCACACATGTTTTTTTTCTAAATGACACACCATGAAGGCAGGGTTGTTGTTGTCAGAGTTCAACAAACTTTTCCAATGTTTCCAGTTCAACAGGTTCAGGAAAAGTTCTCGAAGCTGTTCAGAGATTTCTGAAAACACACAGATGATGATGATGATGATGATGATGGTTAAGTCATCATCTGTTAATCTCATGTTTTGAAACTTTGCCGAGGTTAACTTCCCGTAATGTAAAATTATATGACTGGCTCTTCATGGGGAGCACTAAAAGAGTGCTCAGCGGTATTATAAGGTGCTTTATGCAAGTGTGAGGTAGCAGACTGACTTTAAAATGTCCTTTGTTATAAAGATACTTTTATGGCTGCTGGGACGGATGCCTTTTTTTGGACTGCTGGCTGATGCACTGTGCTGTTATGTTTGCTGAGCTCTTCAAAATGCACCACCGACTTTATGACTGAAACTTACAGGGTGTTTCCATCAGTTTACCCTCTGTTGTTTTGTTTGTGGGCAATTCATAAATGCAATCATAGCTGGATATATTCAGAGCTACTTAAATTACCTTTACACATGGACATCATAATCTGCTCTGAAAAGCTGCAATGTCACTGAAGTCATTATGGAGAGAGCTGCTGCTCCACTGAAGCTGAAACCTCCTCGGAGATAAGAGGATTTTAATGAGACATCCTCAAAGACAGCCTTGGAATTTGCCAGTTTTCATTTAATGATGGTGCTGGTGTCTCTTTGACTGATAGTAAGGACCATTTCACAATATGCTCATTCTCAATATATAATCTTTGAACTAATATTGAACTTTCTCAGAAACCAGAAGCAGAAGGAAAATATTTTATATACGTGTGGAAGCATCAGCGAGGAAAGCTTTGAGTCTTTGTTATGGTGAAAACTCAGTGTGGTGAACAAAAACTGCTAAGACTTTAAGCTATGAAGAAAAAAGAATGTAAATATACAATTTCAGAGGTTCTTGAGTCTTCTTATTCCGAAAGCTCAACCTGCAGTGCTGCTCCCAAAGCTTAGTACTTTTCTATTAAAGTGCACAGAGGAAGAGCCAACCTCTATTTTTGCTCTTCGCAGCCTCGACCGTGTCATTAATATTGTGTTAAAAAAGTGGATTTTATATGTCAGAATACGGCACTGCAGGGACTATTTTCAGCAACAGGACGAGAACTTTTTTTATGGAGCACTCCATCTCAATAGCTGTGGTAGATCCTGGCTGGCTGAAGAAAACGGTGCCACACAAATGCAAATATACATATCATTAAAGCATTTCAAAGCATTGCAGTGCTCATTATATTACACTGCCAAGTTTATTAAATTCTTAGTAAAATATGGTTGTTGCACTGGACAAAGAGGTTTTTTCACTGTATAATGTTTCTCTCATAGTAAAAATACTGTATATTTCATTGTACAGTAAGGGCGATAGACAGATCCCACTGAGCATTTTTTGGTCTAAAAGAGGTCTAACAGATGTCTAAATGTAGCCTAGACCACTGGTCTAAAATCAGGCTACTACTGTACTGGTCTAAAAATGGAAGTTTTCTAGATGTCTAAATTTAAAACAGGTCTAAATCTGGGCTATACCTATACTACACTGTATATTGCGCACTTGGAGATCAGTTATGCAACTCACAGTTGCTTTTTTAAATAAATAGTTATGGAATAATGGGTTCAAATGCAACATCTAAATTTTGTCAAAAAATATACAGAATATTAACAGTTGAAACTAGGTATAAAAAAGAACTAGATGTCTAATAGCTGTCTATTGCTCAGTGGAATATATCTAGAGTTACCAAAAGCTGTTGGTTGCCAAAAAAGTATCCTTAAAAATGGTCTTTTACAGAGAAATTGATACTAACACAATGGGAAGACTCTTGTAAGACGATCAATTAATCAATCAATCAATATTTTTATAGCACTTTTCATACAGGGCAATGTTGCACAAAGTGCTTTACACAGACGAAGAAAAAAAGGAAAGAATACCCGACTCTCCCCCCTCCCCATCTCTGTCCCTTCTTCACTCCCTTCATCCAAGCACAACAGGAGCGAGTTTTAAAATGCATTAACTTATAAAGATCTTGATTCAGTAGAAACAGGAATAAATGCTAATAAACAGAATCTCTTGCTGCATGAATGATAATAGTTTACCCATGTAAGAGATAAAACTCAACAAGTCTGTCTGCATGCGTTTGCAGTAGGTGTTGCACCAGATCGACCTTCACGGTGCGGTGAAAGTGGGTTTTCATAGTTTGTGAATAACACAACAGCTATGACGCTGTTGATTCATGGCATGTAGACCACCTTTGCTAAAAAGAGAGGTTATGCAGACTAGGATTAATGTTTCTGTACACTCAGCGAGCACTTTCATCCCTCCTCCTCCTCACACTCACTTCACTGATGCCCTCTCTGCTCTATAACTCTTCAGGGTTTCTCAGATTTTTTATTCTCCTCTCGATCCTGCAATCTCAATCTTCACCTCACCTCCTGGAAATAAAAATGGCAATTAATCCCACCAGAAGCTGAAAACTTCTCCATGAACAATCCATCTTCCTTCCTGATCGAGTATCTCTCTTCCCTGCTTGTTTGTCTTATGGAGAAGAGTTGAAACTAGCTGCCTTCTGCACACGATGCCACCCACAGAGTGAAATGCATCACGCACAACCGCCCTGCTGTTCTGTGTTTGTGCAATCTGTATGCAGATATTGTCCTCCATAATAATAGGTCTCTGAAAAACTGTCACTTTCATAGAATATGCTCAATGGAGTGTGTGATGACTAAATAACTGTAGAGTGAAAAACGTATTAGTCCGTTTGAGAGACCTTTCACTTTAATCTGCCGTGCAGCAGGTTACTGATGTGTGTCCAGGATAGATTTTACACGACAATGATGAAGTTTTGTTGAGAATCAAAATGAGGTTGTAGCAGCTGACCGATCAATTAACTCTTAAAGCAATTAAATGATTCAGTAGTTCGGACATCAGATTAAGGACTATTTTTCTTCACCACTTCTCTTCATGCAAAAAAAAAAAGCTCAGAAGCTTTGAAAAGTTCACTGATTACCTCTGTTTTTTTATAGCTCTTAACTCTGGTAAAACATGACTTGTATACTTGCATACTGACTCCATTGGGATTCTGAATACGAAGAAGAGGACCCAGACTTATTTACTAAGACTGTTTGATTGGTTTAGTTGTTTTTAGTAGTTGTTTTAGTGTAGAGGAGAGTGGGGTAAGTTGAGCCACCCCCTGTTGCTTGGAGATGGTAAAAGAAATTGGTCATGTGACCAAATATTTAGGAGATGGGCATCAATTCATGGAGTCTGTGAAGGTTAGAAGCACATGGGTGAAGAGGTTAGACATTTATTTACAAAAAAACATTTTTCACTTTTTTTAGTCTGTTATAAGTTTGATAACAATTGTGTTCAGACCAAAAAAAGATCATTTTAAATTTGTTTTATACATCAATTGTGGTATCTGTGAGCTACAACATGAGGTCAAAAACCTAACATAAAAGTCCACAATTTTAGCTTGGAGGACTCATAAAGTCATAATAGTAGTTCTGGGGTAAGTTGAGCCAGTGGCTGAACTAAGAAAGTAAAGGAGTCTGATGAGAGGATCAGAGTTTCAGTTCAGATTGTTAAAATGTGTTACTTTTTCTTTTCAAAAATACAGCTGTGAATGTTCTGAATCACTTAAAGACATTCTCATGTTAAAATGGCTTTTTAAAAAACAGCTTTTTAACAGTTATATGCAATAATAATAAAAAGAATAATTGTACCAGTTGAACAGCGTATGATAGATAAAAATATACATGAATGTGAAGAAGTGACTGTTATTAAAGGAGAGAGAAGGTGAAGGAGGGCTGGGGTGGAGAGTGGGTGGTAGTAGGGATACAGCTCAACTTACCCCGCTCCTATGGTCAACTTACCCCATACACAAGTAAGTTGACCTTAGGGCACCACTTTTTTTACATGCTATATTATCAAGACAGTTATGTATTGAAATATATGCAGATACACTAGTTAGAGACAAAACTATGATTGCCTTGATGTAGTGATATGAAATATGAAAATGGCTCATCTTACCCCACTCCCCCCTATGCTGTTATGATTGGTCAGTTCCCACAAAGCAGTCTGTCATGGTTGTCTGCCAAGTTACTGCACAGATGTATGGCTCTAAAGACACAAAGGCCATCATTATAACTATACAGTATGACCGTGAGCGGCATAAGAGGTGCTGTGCTCTTTGTCCTTCCTTTATTCAAAGTGAGAGATGAATGTCCAATCGATCTTCTACTTCAACTTTTTGCAAGTCAGTGAATAAGTCTACTCCCAAATGTCTTGAATTATTTCTTTATTCAGAGGCAGCAGTTGAAAAGTTTACCGAGAGAAAAGGTGAGGGTTTCATTTTGTCCTCCAGTCAAAGTTTTGAATCCTGGAAAATCCATCTCCACTCTGACAGTAATGGCCTTCAGGTAGAGCTCCACTTTGTTGCATATCCCACCCTCTCACTGTAAATTGACACATTTCACGTTAGACCTTCTGTATCTGTATGTTTTGCCTCAGTAATGCCTGTCCTGAGGGGGAGTGTAGAGCACAAAGACGGCGTCAAAAGGCCTCTCTACAGTCATCCTGGATGTCTGCTGCAGAGCCAGAAACCTCTAGCCGGTGTCTGTCACAGCTGTCTCTCTGTGAGCTGCTGCACAATTGCGAGGCTGATCCATTACTGAATCTATAAAGCTGGGAGTGAGGCACACACATATGAACCCATCCTCCACAGCCCGGTGTGAAATAGAAGTGGCAGTTTTCAGCGGAGGAGAGGGGCTGGCTGTCTGCGGCTCAGCTTTAGAGTAGATCTGAGTGGCTCAGAGACTCCATACCTTCAGTCCTGACAAATCACAGGCAGAGAGAGAGAGAGAGAGAGAGAGAGAGAGAGAGAATGAGAGAGAGAGGAGGGAGGTGGAGGAGAGGAAGACGACAGCTAGCCTGCCCTGCTGACCCTGTTGTCTGAGTGGACTGTCAGGCTGTAATAGAAAGTGATTTAGGTGTCGTGAGAGGAATTGGGCTTATGGGAGAGAAGTGGGAAAAGGCCGACCATGAAGCAGAGCAAATGTATCAGCAGGGATGAACATAAAGATGAGGAGACAAATGATTGAAAAATAGGAGAAAGATTCACTGCAGAGATCTTAAAGGACAACAGATGGGTGGTCGAGAGAGTGGCAGCTTTTATAAAGGTAAAGGCTTATTTTAAACTCATCTTCAGACTTTCTACAAACGATATAAAGTCAAAACTCTCAGATAGAAATCCTGTAAAAACATGTTTTCATAGATCAGTGTTGTCAGGAATTTGATGTTGAAGTTTTCAGATATCTGCAGACTTTCAGCCTTCCTCCTTCTGCATGATGTTATGAGTTATTTAGTGAAGTATTGACTAATGCTGAAGGTAAAGGCTGAATATGAGAGATCTATACAGTATGCCCACTGATCATTGATCACGCATTAAGTTTTACTTTTTCCTACAGGCTGGAATAAGAAGGAATTATTTATAAGAAATTAAGGATCACATTGGTTTTAAAAAAGAAAAAACTCTAGCGATGAAAACTTTGGATTCACTCGATATCAGATTTTAAGGTCATGATTAAAAAATTCACTATTCTTAACATATTCTATTTTCTATAACAAACCAGTACATTTTTGCCACTGCATTCACACTGCTCTCAGTTCAAACTAGTTCAACTTTTGGCTCATAAATGTAACTTTGTATCTGAACAATCAGAGTCAAGAAGAGGTTTGAACACCTGATATCAACTTTGTCCATTAAGAGTAGAAACTGATTCTACCAAGGTACAATCTCAGGGTCTAAAGCTGCCACTTTTTTTTTATACTTTTCTCTGAAGCTAATTCGAAATATAAATCGCATTTTAAAACATGCTTGACCAGGGGCGAGTGAGCCTTTACAGTAGCTGCTCCTAACCTGTGGAACAGCTTGACACTTCAAATAAAATCAGCCCCACTATTGAATGTTTTAATCACAAACTGCATATTCTATGGACAACTTGGTTCCACCTTTCACCAGTATACAGAGTTGAAGCTGAAAAGCTCTCGGTATTTCCGCAATTTTTCTCAATTTCCTGAAATCAACATTGCGCAGTATCGTTGTACGCATTTGGCGGGAGAGTCGCAGAGAGTCACTGTGATGATGCTCGGCTCAAACAACGTATCCCCTAAGTGAGCTACGCAATCTTCGTACACCCATAAGTGTCAATTACAGAAAGCATGAACCCTCTCATAACGTTTAAAAATGGAGCTGCACAGAAAAAAGAGGACTTGAGCACAAACCAGTCTTACAGTAACTACATGTCAACTTGCAAACAAGGGGGATAAAGATTTATATTCTGTGCGATATATTTCTAAAGTTTGTCCATGGCTCCATAGGGATTGCTGGAGGAGGTAGGATTTATGACCTATACTGCAGTCCGTCACCAGAGGGTGCTGTTCTCGGAGTGGCTTCACCCAGCGAGGAGGCAGATGGCGTCCATTCTATTTACAGTCTATGTTTAAAATCTTTATTGAAGATCTGTCTTTTCTCTTTGGCCCTCACTTTAAGATGATGATGCTTCTATCCTGACAGATTCAACCACTTTTCTTAAAACACTTTATGTTATTTACTGTTGTTTGTCTTTTTACCTTGTAAAGCACTTTGGTCATTATTGGTTGTTTTAAATTCACATCCTTCCCAATCTGAATGAAGGTTGACTTGACTTCATTGTCCCTGTGTGAGCAGGAGTGGTACAACTTTTATAACCTAGAGGTAAGAAGTGCTGGTGGGAAGATGATCTTTATTTTTGACTGCTAGACATCACTTTTTTATGAGGTCCGTGCTCTGCTCTGCTTTAATACAGGGCTCCAAGAAAAAAAAAAGGGTTAAGAACCACAAGACTCCGGAGGGTCATCTGCCTCGCCCTGTACCCAGAGCCTTTTTTGCTGATATATACACAGGCCATGTTCATACAAGATTTCCCTTGAGCTGCAAACACAGGTTTTTTTCAAACTTCACATCCTGTTCTGTAAATCATTTCTCCCTTTTCACACGGTTTAAGATGTTCCTTCCTCTAAACGCCCTAGAAGAGAACCTCACTTTGCTGTTTGCAGGTGAAAGTTAATGTTTGATCAATGCTGTGGTGCTTTGCTGATCAATAAGTCGTCTTCTGCACTAACAGACACAGCTGTTCTCTGATTACATGTCACCCTATCTTCATGTGATATCAATTTCTGCATCGCTCACTACAGAACAAAGACTTCTGAGATTCTGCACACCTGAGGATTTCTGCTTTCTTCTCAAACATCACCTGAGAAAATTGATCTCTGCTGAGACAGTTGGCAGCAGAGAGCAGAGTATGTACCACGCTGTCTGTTCATATACAAGATATTCATGTGATACAGTATATATATATGTGGGTGTCTTCTATATTATTCTGCATGGTGATACCTTTACTGAAAATACCACAGTGTAGAAAGAAAAAAAAAAACAGTACCAGACAGCCTCGGGGAATCTGCCTTCCTGCTGCAACACAGTGAATAAAAAACCTCAACTTAGATTTGAGCTAAAAAAACTATCAGTATCATACATTCAAACTATTCAAACTAAAATTGAGTATGGGGAAAAATTAATATGAGATAATGTAGGGATAAAGTGAACAGATGGTTACTCAAATTAGAATCCTGAAAAGGAGAGCTGGATGTGACGCTCTCTTTTCAGTCTTGTGAACGGCACGTGTTTGTTTGATGATGACAAGGACTGAGAGAAATAATCAGATTAGAAACATCAGATTGAACATGAGGATATAAGAATAAGAATAACTTTATTTGATCCCCAAAGGGAAATTCAATTGTCTGTAGTCTCAGTTGTCATGTGTCAAAAAGTCATCTACTATTTACAGAAGAGTTGTAAAGTCTGATGGTTGTTGGTACAAAAGATCTTCTGAATCTTTCTTTCCTGCAGCGAAGAGAGAGGAGCCGTCCACCACCATTGGCCCTTTGGTCCATTAAGGTGTTGTGAAGTGGATTTTTACCTGCGCAGTGATTTGTATATCTGATTAATGGTTATTTATGTGAACTGCTTGTTATTTGCAGGATTTGAATCAATTAAGTTCTTGTTCTTAAAAGGGTAAGGCAAGTTTTTGCCAAAGCGTGGGAAACACCCCTGGAAACAGAAGTGCTTTCTTAGAAATCTTCTTCTAAGAAAGGTCTGTTTTCTATTTTCCTTGTCATGATGTTACAGAAAAGGTCATGCACTCTTCACTGTTTAATTGTGGCCTCAGTGTTTTGTTAAAATGACTCTGAAATCTGTGTTTAAAACTGCATGAAATCAGATATTTTGTGATCCAACACTGGGTCAAATGTAGCTTTTTAACCAGCGTTTCTTAAGCCCACAGTCCCGATGTGGATTTGTCCTCCTCTACATGAATAGTCCTCGCATGCTCCCAAGTCTGCAGATATTTCACGGGTGCGGTGATGAAGCATGCCTCCTGGACTATCATGCCTGTTAAGTTGATAAGAGCGTGAAAACAGCATCTGTTGTAATGTTTTTCAGCCCTGGTTTAGCTGTTTGCCTCTCTCATCATGTCTCTCTGTCTGCTGGGCCTCTTTCCTGTTCTCAGCATCCTCCTTAATCCAATGTTGGACTGTATTGCTCTCAGATGTAATTATTTTAGCCCGCTCCAAGGCAATAATGTGATTTTCTGTCTTGCTGTGACTTTAGAGGGCTAATTTTAAGTTTCCCTTCTCTGCTTGATGTTTCTTTGAAAGATGTGCACTTCAAGAATCTGTTTTTCCTCTTAGATCACAGACATGGGATTTCATTAATCACGCCTCATCTCTCAGCTCTGTTTATGATTTTTATCCTTAGGGGTATGCTTGAAGCTGGCAGGGTTTGATGTGGGCTGTGTAGAGGGGATTGATTCTACCAGCCTTTGCATGAAAGCTTTGGCGCGAGGGTTTTTGAAAAGTGAGACTTTGTTGATGTTTTGAAGGATGGACGTCTGACACTGTACAGCTGACAAGAAGCTTTCTGGTGACTTTCTGCAACCTTTTTTACTTTTAGCAAAATTGTCGTGTAACCCTGAGAGACAAAGGCATCACAAAGAATTTGAAAGTTTAAAAAAAATATCTCTGAAATCTATATTTCTTTTCTTCTTTTGTGTTTTAAAGGGCTGCATGAACTTCTTTTTTTTCTTTTTGTTGTGTCTTACTGTCCTCTTATTCACTACAGGCTCATTCATTGGCTGGCACAAATCTACATCTCTAAATAAATCCAGCTTTAATCAGACCACAATGATGTTGTTTTGTACCAGCCAAGTCTGAAAAGGCTCCTCATCTTTGCTTGTAAGTAGTCCTTGCTCTGATTTTTCTTGCCAACACCCTTTAAGATTAGATTCATGTGTCTGCAGAGCAAGAGGCCCAGAGCTCTCACACAGGGCCAGTGTGAGTGGGTGTGCAGAGGCCAAGAGAGGAATTTTCTCTCTCTAAAAAAATACACAACCAGAGCTGGATATTTACTGCACCGAATGAATCTGAATAAATTCTCCTGCTTATTTGAGATTCCAGTTGACCAAAAATCGCCAAGGTTCAGACCACTCAAAAGTGCTTCATAAAATCCGCAATTAAAGGAATGTCAATGGAGACAGTCAAACAAACACCTCTTTTAATATGTTTGATTTTGTTGAATGTGTCACTTAATGTGCCATAACTTCCTGTCACATTGTCTTGAGTTGTTATGTGTGGTGTGGCAGGTTGTCCCATCATTACCCTTTTCTACAAACAAATATCTGTGTGTAAATGCAGCCAACAATCCCTCCTTCACTCTGGTTTCTTTACAACCTCTTCATTCTGGCTCCTCAAGCTGCTGATTTAACTGTAAACAATGCAACATACAGAAACTGAAATCTTCACTGTATGTCAACTGCTGACCCCATCAGAGGCCCTGAAAACATGTCCATCATTCTTAGAGGCTGTATTGCTGTCAGAAGTCAGATGATGTGTTATGAAATTGGCTGGTATCTAGAATTAAAACAAAGTATATTTCACCTGAGTATCTCATGCAATGCTATATGTCCTGAAGCTGCTGTGGGTTTGAATATTAACCTGACATTTATAAGACATAGAGGTTGATGTGCAGCTGCAGGCTGTGCTAATAGAGAAAGCCCAAGAGTTGATGCTTCAGTTTTGCGTGTCAGCTTAAATCAAACCCTACAGCTCTTATTCCATCTGCGGAGAAAAAGGTCATCCTCCTCTGCACTTAAAGGCATGAAGTATGATAAGTAGTCTGGCATGAAATATATGTGTTTTTCAGCTCTATTATCCTCTTCAACCATGGAATTTTTTCTGTTTCCACAGGTGATATACATCCATCCATCTATATCCATTACCTATGCTACATACTCAAGTGGGCAATCACACTCACTCCTAGGAGCAATTTACAGTGGCCAGTTAACGTAATAGGCACCACAATATCATGCAATTATAGGTCGTGAGCCGACCCTCTAAGGGGTTCAATGAATCGCTAAAACCCTTTTTGTTGTTAACACTGTAATTATTGTAAATTCAACAGATTCAACCAGAAATGCTGGTCATTTGTTGCATCTGGAGCAAAGCTTGAGCCCAGTCTCTGCTACTACCTTTGGTTACAGTCTATATTGGTGTAATGCTCTGCTACCTGAATAAAAACGAGCACAGATGCATTGAGGTTTGCCAGGATTTAAATGTGGAAAAATTAAAGTAAAGTTTTATGTAGGCTGTATCTGCCTGGATTAGCATATAATCACAAGACCAAAGTAATGTGTAATGGCAATCAGGTGAAGAAGCATGTCACTGAAGGAGCTGCCCAGTGATGTTACAGTGCTCTGCAGGGGGGTGGGACACAATGTCCATGAGAGATGATAGCTTAGCCATCATCCTCCTGTCCCCCAACACCTCTACAGGGTCCAGAGGGCAGCCCAGAACAGAGACGGCTTTTTTTTACCAGTTTGTTCAGTCTGCTTCTGTATGCAGTCGTGAGGCTGCTCCTCCAGCAGACCACTCCACAGAAGATGGCTGAGTCATCAAAGGACCGCAGGAGTGCACCCTGCACACTAAAGGACCTCAGAGTCCTCAGTAGTTGGAGTCTACTTTGGACTTTCCTGTAGAGTGAGTTTGTGTTGTCAGTCCAGTCCAGAGTGTAAATATAAGAATCCACAATCTCAATGTCCTTACTCTGGGTGTTCACCAGTATGGGAGGGGTGGGCCTCTGCCTGTGGAAATCTACCACAAGCTCCAGTGATGATCCTGTAGAAGTTCCGCTGACACCAGTCCACAAATTTCCAGTTCAGTTCTCTGTAATCCCTCTCATCGTCATTGGCAATAAGGCCCAACAATAACAGAGTTGTCCGAAAACTTCTGCAGGTGGCAGCTTGTTGTGTGGTGGGTGAAGTCTGCAGTGTACAGGGTAAAAAGGAAGGGAGCCAAAACTGTCCCCTGGGGGCCCCTGTACTGCAGACAAGATGTGTCAGACTCACAGTCCTGAGCCCTCACAACAGGAGGAGCTTTAAGTTAGGATATTCCAGTAATGTCTCCAACCACGAGTGACACAAATATTTCAGGATGAGGTGCACCCGTTTGAAATACAATACAGTTCTACAATCAATTGAAAAGATGCACAACTCTCTTTAAAAAAAGGTGTCTCTTGGATCAACTTACATTTTATGTGGGATCAGTTGAGCCATGAATGGATAAATTGCTTCATTCGTTTTGTTTGAGTAAAACTGATCATTTTAGGTCCCATTTGCTGTTACTAAAACAAGACAAATACAGGATATCTTTTAAGATTTCTTTAAAGATAACATTTACATCTTCAGTTTCTTTTCCAAAGTCTGTTTCCAACATTAGTGGATATCTGCCAACTAATGATCATTACCCAAGGCTGCATAATGGGTTCATTAATGGACAGCCTCTTATAATGTTTGATAGTATAATTTTATTGAGCAGATCCATGCAGAGCACATTATTCTTTTATTACTGTAGGTGAACAGCTGATGAAAAGAAGTTTATTCATGCTCAGGATTACCAATGCATGAATAAAAAGCTGTATGACTGCATAATCTCCATGGGATTTATTGCCAGAGGCTTCAGCTCAGCAGTGCTGGAGGTGTGTGAAGCCACTGTGAAGTCTGGGCAAAGAAATACACTCAATGTGCTTCAGTCATTATTAGAGATAATTAGACAGGCGCACTAAGAGGATTGTGGGAAAGATGATGAGCTCTGAGACGCAATGAGCTGAGCTGAAAGGAGACGATGAGTAAACCTCCTTATTTTCCTGTGACGGACTACAATTAACTAACAACAGAGGGTGCAGGTGATCATTCTAATCAGCGGGAGCAGATGAGTCACGGTGCTTGTTATCTCCTGAGACGGGGCAGCGGGCTATCACAATATGAATTTCAAAGCAATACCAGGTGCCATTGTGGATTCAAGGACACTTTTGTTGCTTTTGAAGGATCATAATCAGTAATGAAGGGAAGTGACACCCAGACTTTAATAATGTGAGGGTAAACATCCAGATTTAGCCAAAGGAAGAGAGATGCCAGACATCTTTCTTGACATTCAATTTTGCTTTAAGGTCATATATCGGTCCTTTTTTATTCCATGTGATGTGACAGATTTGTTTGACCATCACTGTTAAAATGACAGTTCACCTTCCAAACTCAAACATACAGCTACACTGTGTATTACCTTGGCAAACAAAGACTAAGAAATGAACCCAGAGTTCATGCATTTTGTAGAACTTTCTAAGGATAATCAGACAGGCTGTGCGGTTCAACAAAGGTGCCAAAGTTTTTTCCTCTTCTTTTTTTTTTTATCCACACTTGTGGGGAAAGAGTTGCTGAGAGCAATAATTCTTTTTGCCTGAGGCTGATTAGAAAAAAAGTGCTTATCTGAACTCCACTTCCCCCTCTCAGGAACTCCCATGCCGGACTCAAGTACCTTTTGTAGGCTGCCAAATCCACAAGCTTTGAATCCCCACACATCGCTGCTGCCGCATCAGGAGTCTCAATGGGAAACCAGCTGCATCTCTCTGGAATAGCTTATGTGAACAGCGAATATATCAACTAAATAATTTTCTGAATAAAATATAAAAAATGTTAATGTTAGGCAAAATCTGGTAGAATATATTTTGTGGAGGAGGGATGTCAGATTTATTGGTTTAAAAAAGTGCAAGAAAAGTTTGTTGTTGACGACAGTCAGTGCCAAGGTTATTTTAAATTCAAATCTTGGAATTGGTTTTCTTGATGTCAGCTCTCTTAAATATCTGGTCTCTTGAGGGGTGGATAATGTGTATATTTAACATCAGTACTGTGCTCGCCAGAGGTTACAGGGTTCAGACGTATGCACTGGGTGCTATTTTGCTTGTCACAGTTTTACAGAGCAGGAGCTGTACATATTTGGCAGACCATACTTTCAAAAATTGAAAATATTAGCCTAATTTTCAGATACAACTGAGTGAATGAGTTAGTACAGGAATACATTTTAACATTGGAGCAATTATCTTTTCCAACAGATTTATCAAGCAAAAAAACAAAATAAATGGAAAAACAGTTTCTGATCAACCCTTAAAACTCATCTTCAGTGGCTGATGTAACTGTCCATGCTTCACACAGTCAGGCCATCAAAGTTCACTGTTCACAAACACAAATTGTCTTTATCTTTTCCTAAATTTTTACTTTTTCTCAATTCCTGGTCAAAGGCACTAATTTTGATTTAAAAATGTTGATAAAAATAAACAATAAAAATGAAACAAGTTGCTGAATAATCATGAAACCTGTATTACTGACACTGCAGGCAGGATGATGATTTTCTTCCTTTCCTTTTTGGATATAGCATAATTTCTTATCTGTTTATGTTTTTGTGAATGATTTTATTTATGATAAAATCATTCACGATTTATGACCTATACTGCAGCCCACCACCAGAGTGTGCTGTTCTCGGAGTGGCTTCAACCAAGCGAGGAGGCAGATGCTGTCATACAGGCTATGGGTGAGATACAATATAATACAATTATCTTAAAAATCTGAGAAAATTTTATGAAAAAATAAAAGTTTGCTGTTTTTCTGAATTAACAAGATCGTTTTCTCAGAATAGAAAGATAACTATTTTTTAAATAATAAATTCTGCCTCATTTCTCATAATTAACCAGAAAACTATCTTAGAATTATCTATTAAAAAGTTGTGTTTAAAAAAAGTTTTCAAGGCAGAACAATTTTATTGAAAAATTATCTCATGAGTCTGAGATGATTTTAAAAAAAAAGTCAGAAAAATAGAGCAGAATTCCCTCTTTCTAATGTGAATGTGATATGCTTCTGTACAAATCAAAAATTCAGTCACGAGTCATACATCACTAATAGACTTGTGCTCGGATGAATGGATGACAAAAGCTCAAATCCGTTGTCTATAAAATTAAGTACACGGTGTGGGGGGCAACAGGTTGAACAGCCTCAAAACTAGGATTCGATTAATCGTTTCAAATTTGAGGCGAATAATGGCACTATCGGCTTTCCATATATGGGGGTAAGGCTCAAACTCCGCCCACTCGTGATAGGGGCGTGAACCATAGTGTAAACCCAGAGCGGTGGACTGACTGACCAACACGAAAGTAGTTTTTATAATTTATATTGCGGGGAATTACAGCTGAAAGCATCAACTTAAACATGGGAAATACGCAGATATTCCGACAGTGACTCAGTTTAACTTCATAAATTGGATTCAAACCTCGTGTAAGTAAAGTTTTCTGTTTTTATGGTCTTGTTTGTCACTGCAGACGTTAGCCTGGTACGATCCTCCTCCAACCGTTAGGTTAGGTATCTATTATGTAACTTGAAGAGAAACTGGAAACTTAAATTTATGTTTTAACTAAATTTTGCTGTTTGAATCAACGTAAAGCCAGGATCGTTTGACTCTTACGCTTTTTACTTTCTTTACTCGTATTTATTGACTCCGCTGGTATGGTGTAACTTTTTTTATGGTACAATAAAAACAACGTGATGCAAATTATCTTTCATCTCATATTTCAGAGATGCTGTCTGTGCTTTTTTCTGCAGAAGCTAACTGAGAATAAGAATCAACCATGGTGCAGGAATACCAGTCTCCCGTCCGGGTCTATAAGCACCCTTTTGAGCTCATAATGGCGGTGAGTAATGTTGTTATGCAGCCTCAAGTGTCACATTAGTCCAACTGATGATCCACAGTGTCTTCCTTATCAGAGTATTGCATAACTGAACTTGGAAAACATCTGTATCTTTTAGCCGGTGTTTACTCTGACCTTTTCACTTGGTAAACACATTAGGCTTTGCTCCAAAACTAATTCACAAGAGTACACTGCCAGCTCCAAAGCATAACAAAATTTGCTACAAATTGATGCAAAATCATGATACCATTGAGAAGTTTCTGCATTGACTAAACTAAAGGCAATTTAAACAAAAGATGTATTTAGCTGTGAGGTGGTTTGTGTCAGGCCAGATGATAGTCAAAACTACAAAAACGTCTTTTTTTTTCTTTTTTTCCCATTGCATATATCCCCAGTGAGTCATACACATGATTTTCTGGTGACAAAGTAATGTTATTTGTTTCGTCTGGAAATGATGTGTACATGTACAAGACAAAATCAACAGGGTTGAGAGTCTAGGCCTGGGCGATTTGGCAAAAAATGTGATCATGATATATTTTGTCACATCGTCCGACCTCGATTATTATCACGATTTTTTTTTTTAAACTGCAGGTTTTAAAGCATAGGTACTAAAAACTAAAGAAACTAGAGATTAGTTCAACATTTTATTAGCATACAAAGTAAATAACAAAGCAAATTAAATAAGATAAACTTTGAAAATTACCATTTTAACTCAGCAATATAACAAATGTTAATAAATATTAATTAATACAGTGAATTAGTTTACAGTCCTGAGTGTTTTTGCAGGTATGCAAGACCCAAAATAAACAAATTGCCTCCTCAGAGATAATGAAGACGCCTTAAAATGTAAACATTAGATGATGTAAACGAAGATGAGACGATTATTTGCTGCTTTGGTCTAGTGGCCGCTAGTTGTGGCTAAACTGCTAATGCTACCCGTGCTGTCAGCAGTGGCAGGCTGTGCAGACTATGCTGGCATTTTTATGTTTTCTGCATAATCACTTGTACTTCTTCAAGTGATCAAACAGATCTATTGTGTTGCCACTAATAAGGGCACCAACCGCCGATGTATGTTACACATCGGCTTAATTGCTCGACGCAACATTGAAAAACTTCTCAATAATCACATCTTCGGAGGATGACTAAAAGTCACGACTGACATCTGTTTTGCTGCCTTGGTTCAGCGTTTAGCTCCACGTTCGGTCATTCTGTTTACTTCTCCGGCAACGTACAGAAGTGAGCAGGAAAAGCTCGATGTTGTGACGCACATTTCCGCAATGTTTGATCGAGTAAATATGCTCACAGCTGATCACCGTGATCGAACTGAAATTTATCACGATCATCGATCACGAGGGCTGAACCATAATCACCCAGTCCTAGTTGAGAGACATCAATTTGTCCACAGACAGTCCAAGTATCTATGCAGACAAAGCCCCTCTTATGAATGTTACCTTTTCAAAACTCAAAAATATCTATTCTACAGTTGCACAAATCTACCTAAAAGCAGCAGATTATAGCTGAGAAGGAGTTAGATATATACGGTTTTGGCATTTCTGATCAAGGAACAAATCAAACACTGAACATTTTTTGGAAAGACCATCGCTTTACGACAATTTTGCAGAGTTGGCATTATGTAAAATGCAAACTTTTATAGACCTGTCTGACCATAATCACCTTAACTACTGAAATAGAATTATCATACAAGTCCCAACATAAAAGTTCTGCTTAGCTACAATCCTTGGACATAATAGTTTGAGTCCAGAGACAAGAGTAAAAATGAAGAACTTAAACAAAAGAAAAAGTACCACATGTAAAATCAATGAAATTACAAAGTGCCTGTTGCAAAGCAGCCTCAAAAGTTTTAACATAAGCCTTGCTGACAAGGCCGACCATAGTGAAGGATTTTGGAAACTGGTCAGATTTCATGTGGGGGCCATAGCCACCCTTAGCACCACCCTGCTGTTGTTTTCAAGCGACCCAATTAAGCTGTTGTAGCCTTACGTGAATGTACATTGAATAATCTGAATGGTGTCAGTCTGTGAGCTTCACAGACTCATATTAAACAGAATCAAATACATTTTCATCCTGTTCGTCCATTTCGCTAAATTTACTAATTACAGTTCAGATTTCTGAATCAATCAACAGTAAGGACTATCAGAGGACTCTCACAGGACTCACTGTGAGACTGAACCATGTTTGTTCCTCAGGAGTCACAAGACGAGTGAAAGAATGTGCTGTCCTCTTTTTGCCTTACAACTGCCCATTTATGTCTTGTAGACATGGTAAATTACAGCAGGGCTAAAAACATTTCAAACACCTACAAAGTGTCTGCAGCCTTGTCTGCCTCCCAGGGTCGTCTGTCTCTCTACAGATTTTCACTTACCTGTCATAAATGCTGTTTGTGCACAGCATCTATTGCAAAATATACTGTCTATTTTCTGTTTTTCTCTCCTGATGCGTTGATAAATACAGTCATTTTCAGGGCACATACTGAGAGAAAGCTGCTTATTAACCTTTGCATTTCTTTCAGAAGTTTCTTTACTCTTATTTCAATGCCAGGTTCAGTTCTGCACTCCATAAAAACTTATAGATGATCCTGTTTTTCTCATCATTGCTTTTTATTACCATCTTTATTTGACGCTTTAAAAAGTCAAGAGGTTAGGTCAGTGTGATGGCAAGAGTTGAGTTCTTTTTTCTATTGTGTTGCTGTACTTTTACAAAGCTTTTGGTTATGTAATAATCCTTGAATTCCTGAGCTGTCTGTTCCATGAGCTGAATTAATTTAACTGTCAAAATATTTACATTTCAGTGCAGCCGGGTTAAACAGCCCTAGTAAGGAAATCCACCAAAGTGATCCAACTTTTCCAAACATTTTTACTCCTGCAAGATAAAGCCATCAAATGTAGAGGAGGAAATCCTGTTTTACTCATATACACCTCACAAGTTGAGTCTCAGAGCTTTAAACTTAGAACTGTATGAAGCAAAAGTAGGGCAGAAGTCAGAAAATTGTGCATTTTCATGAGAAGCAGTCATTTTTTTCCCACTGTTGCGTTCTGTTTATTGTTCTCTGCAGTTACATATTAAGCCAAAGACTTATGCAACATCCTCAGCAAGGGATAAAGACCGTGATGCTGCAGGCGCTAACACTTTGCTCTGCACGCTGGAACTCCTTCACCCAACAGTCCAAGTCAACACCTACACAAGCTGCTTTTTCCCTGAAATACCTCTGCCTTCGCTAATACTCCTGCATCACTGCACGATGTTGAAAAAGATCATAAAAGGCCTTTTGTGAAAAACTAACAGCTCCCATGAAAAGATCCAGGCCTTGACAGCATAAAAGGGAGAATCCAGTGAAAAGAGTAACCTTGCTCAGCTTCCATTTATCTTTGGGTTTCTCATTAGAGCTCAGCTCATCCTGCCCCCTGACTTACTCTTGGTTATTACTCCTGCTAACAACCTTGTTCAATATCCTGTGCGCTGCTATATGCTCAAACATAGACATGCACACTTTCTCTTTTATTTACGTGACTTTAGGAGTCACCTGCATTTTTATGTAATTTAAATTCACAATATTTGCTTATATAAAGCCATGCTAGCCTACCTTTAAACAGTTTACATCTGGATAAGCGCATTCAGTCAATACAGCCTGAGGAAATAAAGCTCCCTTTGCTCCACAGTTACAGCCTTATACTGTTAATGGCTCGCCAAAGTGAAATATGGTCGTGACAAATATTTTCTTACTGAAGGCAAAAAATGTCTCCTGGGGCTATTGATATTTCTACTTAAAGGGATAGTTTGTTTGTTGAAGTGAGGGTTTATTTGGTGTTTGTCAATTTTAACTGTATTACCCACAGGGGTCAGCAAGGCCTCAATGCTGAAAAACCAGCCACAGAACCTGAACAAAAACAAGGATATCGACTGCTATGGACTGGGTCAGCTCTCCCAATATGATTAAGCAAACGCTAACCCAAACACTAACATTGGTTTAAATGTTTGCTGTATGTAGAAACTTTTCAGTACTTTGCAGTCAGCAAACCCATCTGGAATTTTGATATTGTTGCCTCTCAAATCAATATCATCTTGGCACCAATAGCTCTGATATCAGCATAGACAACAAGCGCCATGAAAGGAGAGTACTATGTAGACGTCAATAATTAATGCAATTGACTGACTTACACATAATGAGTAATTCCTGTCAATGTTAAGAATTATGTTGAATTAGAGTGACAACTTTCGTGATAGTAACTTTTGATTAGATAAAAACTTTGCCCTCTCTTCTGTAGACTGTTTTCACAACACTGAGATGTGCGTAAACTACAGGTTTAGATGCTACAGGTAAACACTGGTCGCATTGGTTTGGCAGTCCATAAGTGTGCCCCCAGTGTCAAGGGCGACATAGTTGGATAATGCAGTTAGAGATTGATCTTCTCAGTCATCTGTGTGGCTCAAGAAGCTCTGAGCTGGGAGTTGAATCACATAAATGCGTTGCGAGGAAGCCTAGTAGTAAATAAAACTTGACAGAGAAAGAAGAAACAGTACAGAGCTGTAGAGTGATGGTGTTTTCATAGTACGCAATATCATGTTTTTTGATGAATGTTTTGATAGATAATAGGTCAACCAAAAGGCGACCTGATAGCTGAAGTGGGTATGTCACCACCTATCACAGTGGAAGCAGATATGCTTCAGTCAGTAATTAAATTTTTTCCCAGTGCTTGTGAACAGTAATCTAGTTAAATCAGCTATATTTATAGCTTGACTCTTAACTATGTATGCAAATGTACTGAGCCTTGCTTAAGCTTGCATTTTCAGGGTATCTGTAACTGTAAACGCATTGTTACTCCCATGCATGTTTACATTCTGCAGTTGTAACACAGACTTACCGTAGATTAATTCCTGCAATGTGACTACAGCACATGCGGACATCATAGTTTCTTTGTGTCAGAAGATATGGTTCAGCCCTGGAGCAGTGGCAGTAATGTCTGGAGAGTTTGTTTTTTCTGCTCAGTCTTCCCCTTTAACAGCTACCAAAGTGACTTTGACAAGCTCAAGCAGGATTCAGTACATTTGCACGTGTGGACCATAGATTGTGTTTATTATGCAATGAAACAAGAAAATCATGAGAGCTAAAACTTACTTTGAAGATGCACCTCCAGTTACCTTACTTTTTACCTGATTTAATGTCTTAAAATTGAAGAACGCAGGTACAACAGGATTGGTTGTTCAGTGAGGCAGGAATGGTGCGTGATGCAGACTGCAGCTGTATGTGAATCACTGGTATCCTCTGATTCAGGAAGTACAAAGTCCATCTTTAGACAGTAAGCAGTTTTCTCACTTCACAGGCTCATAGTTTAGACACCTACACCACCAGGTAACTCGGGATCTCTCCTGCTTTTCAGTTAACAAAGAAGACTCAGTCTTCCTTATAAACTCTGGTCCATGGAAAATGTCTTCTTGTGTCCATGATACATAGCATGTCTTTGTCACACTCAGAATGGCTCATTTTTTGAGTTTGGTTGTGTTATTTTCTCTTTTTAAGTCCACGGACCAGCTGTTCAAACACTTGCTATTGATAAGAACCTCACACTTTAAAATCAATGATCCAGTCAAACACATTTAGCTTATCCTTCATATTTTTTTCTGCTGATCTGGCTCTTTAAGCCTTATCAGTTTAGAGGAACTGGGCGGACAAAGACACTTATTCTTCTGCAATCAGAGACACTGTTTTTGTTGCAAAGTCTGTCAGTTTCACAACACCGGTCAATGCTGCTTATTTACCAAGAAAACCTTTCCCATCAATTAGCTCACTGAGTAATGTCATCTTATTGATCTGACCGCTCGTATGCTGTACTGTGTCAATACAGACAGGGTATTTGTGTGTGTGCCAAAGATCAGCGCTCAGAGGTGAATCAGGATTGCAAAAAAAAGGTTCATATTTCAGTCTCTTCTTCACTATTTTTCCGGTGCCTGTATTAGGGTTGGTTCCTCACACTGTAATATGCATGTGGTCAAAATCAAATCACCATCTCCCGTGGAATAAAATAAGGGAAAAATAGAAAAAAACAAAACGTGCATTTCTCCCCCTAAAACCAAGGAAGTTCACTGTCTAAGAACAAAGGGACAGAGCAACTAGACTGATAAAAGTAGCATTTAAAGCTAAGACCTCTTTTTGCCTAATGTTGGGAGCTGTGCTTTTTTTAAAACCAGTATAGTTCCAGTGCCCTCTGTGCCCTTAGTTACCTGTTACATAGCCTGTTCTATTTTTATATATCCTGAAACAGCCGATCAGTCAATATTGACAGGTGGGTCCCAGAGGAGTCGGCCAGGACAGATGTTCCCACTGTGTGCTGCTGTAGGCAATAAAACTCAGTAATCACTGCTGTAAAAGCTGCCAAAAATACAGGCTGCTGCTGTGCTGAACATCCAGTTTTATGTGTATTTTTATGAACAGAGCAAAGCCTTTAACCATTAAATGAAGCTTAACCTGATAGAAAAAGTACATGTGCTCGGGCTGCTTAAGAGTAAGTGCACTACTTTGAGTTGGTGTATGTTTACAGGGCTTTTATGCAGGGTATGATATAAGTCAGTGCACTAAAGCAGTGAAAAAAAAAGTACAATTAAAGCTGCTGTAAGGAACTTTTGGTTTGTGTTCTCTTTGGCGCCCTCTGCGGACAACTAGCCCTTAAATGCCCGAAACCACAAATTATGGCTAGAAAATTAAAAGTTTTTGGAGTTAAAATGTTTATTTTACTTACAACTGAAAACAACAACAACAAAAATCAAAATGTCCTTAAAATTTAACTAAAAAAATATTTATCTTGTTTGATACATTAGATGTTTTTGGAAACTGATAAACCACAAGAGGACGTTTTTATCATTTATCGGACTGTATTCAGGTGTTTTTGTTAGTAATTTGTTCATCATATTGATTTGATAGAAGTATCCTAAAAGTATGTATCAAATATAATACAAAAGGCATTAAAGGGCTAGTACATCTAATCCCCTCTGATGTTGTCCTGTGCATGCCAAGACAATGTTTTTGACAAAATAAATATTTTTTCAATAATATGAAATTATGATGAAATTTGATGTACTGGAAACACTTCTGATACTTTTTTGTGATCTATATGGGGACAATTACATGTTTGTGACTAATTTCATGATATGATATGCAGAGAGGGTTATTCAATCTTGTCAAAAGAAGGTCCTTTGAGAAAGCAAGCCACTGCTTTAACATGCAAAGCAAGATGGAGACCTGACATAACTGACCCTCTAGTCACTTTGCTCTCCTCCCTTATCAGGTCACGAGTCAATCATGCATTTATAAAGAAAAACTACAGAATATTAGAAAGTGGATGCATCTTCCAGAGTGCTGGTTTGATTGACAAGACTCCTCAATTTGGCCCCTAAACAGTTATAAATCCTATGTTTAAACATTTCTTCCCTTGTTCTCTTGTGATTTTCTCTTTTCTCAGGCCTACATGAGGAGGTTCCCTAAGTGTCCCCTGATCCCTGTCTTTGTGGACAGTGAGATTATCAATGAGACCCAAAGCAAGGATGGATCAACAGTGGTGACTGAGAGGCGCTGTGTCATTGACATTGAGGCCCCAAGGCTGCTTAAGAGGGTACATCGACTGACCATTTTCACAGACTGAAAACTTTTACTCAGTTCTGACAGTCTCTGTTAACAAAGATTGAGGAACCAAAACACAAATCTCTCATCAAAACCTTGTCAGAAATTCCAAAACTGAAAATGAGAATTTTGCAGCAAGGTTTCAAGAGATTTTTTTAATAACTTTGTTGGTGACATTTCTTTAATCAGGCGTCTTCTATTGTCTTTTTCTTCATGCAGATTGCTGGTGTGGACTACCTTTACTTTGTCCAAAAGAACACTCTGAACCGCAGAGACAGGACGCTCCACATCGAGGTTCACAATGAGACCTTCTCCAACAGAGTCATTGTCCGAGAGAGCTGCAACTACACGGTGAGCCAAAACAAAAGACAAAAGAAACCAAAAGAGTTTCATATTCTCATGTTTTATGATTTATTGTTTCTCTTAATCCCCTCTTTCAAAAAGGATACAACACCCTCATTGTTGCCTTTTTTGTGTGCGTACCAGTTACAATCTGGTATTTGGCTTCTTCCTTTTCTTTCTATTTGTCACTGTGTGAGTTTTTCACACAAACAGAGCTTAGACACAGCATGAAAGACACAATAATGGCTTCTCTGTTTAATGCATGAATTACTGATTTACTATGATCCTCTTGTAAAGCTGCAAAGCATTGTCCAATATCATTAAAAATCCCCCTGCGAAGAAAGAATCATTGCAAAATCAGCTTTGGCTATGAATGCTGTGTTGTGGGATTAACATGTCCCATACTGTCCCTAAATATTGAAACACCAAATAAACAAACAGACATCTTCATTTCCACAGAATAAAATCAATAATGAGTATTATTTCTGTTGCAAATGTCACCTAAAGTTCACATGAAGTATAAAAAGTTGTCTTAGATTTGGAGCCATTGGTTTCCTTTGTGCTCAAAATAGTACATCACATTTATGGTTCAGTGTCCACTCATCATAGCCATAAACACTTTTAGCATTTCTAGTTTTGATTCATGCTCGTCTTCCTCAGGTTCATCCAGAGAATGAGAGCTGGACGTGCTTCGAGCAAACAGCCAGTCTGGACATCAAGTCCTTTTTTGGCTTCGAGAGCACAGCAGAGAAGATCGCTATGAAGCAGTACGCTAGCAGCATCAAAAAGGTTTGAAAACTTTCACTTTATATATTTGGAAATCACCCTTACTTTTTGGAAACCTTATTCGCAACTCAGCTGCATTGTGGTTTTCTTTTACATTTGTTTCCTGCAGTCACCTTAATGGTTGTGTTAAACAAAAGATTTTCTCCTTCCTGTGCTGTAGGGTAAAGAAATAATTGAGTACTACCTCAGAGAGCTGGAGGAAGAAGGGGTGACGTATCTACCTCCTTGGACCCCCCCTGTTGTCCCTGGCACCCCTGCTGCCCGACTGCAGCTGCAGACGCCCTCTCCAGCCAGAGCCATCCCAGGGAAGGGATCTCATAATGGGCCTGATGGCAAAGACACGGCTGGCCCCACAGAGCTACCTGCTGGATCTCCTGATGGTTAGTGTTTCCTCACCAAACTAGAACACAGAAATAGGTTTAGAGATATGAAGGATTCAGTTTTGTCCTATTCATATGAAAGTCTGCAGATACCAGTTTGAACAATTAAGTTTCATGGTTCTATATGTGGCATTTTGAAGTACTTTTGCTCACATTATTTAGCAGCAACAAACATCACAGGTCCTGCAGGAATAATCGACTCTTTTATATATTTTTTTTCTTGTTTGAAGTACACTTTGTTCACACCGTATGTACTAACCTCATATTGCTCATGTGCTTTTGCCCCGCAGATAAGTTGGATGCTGATTACATCAGACGTTACCTTGGTGATCTAACACTCATGCAGGAGAGCTGTCTGATTAGACTGCGTCAGTGGCTTCAAGAGAACCACAAGGGCAAGGTCAAACATACACCAGCAAAAAGCATTTCTACCATCATGGGAAAAACACAGTTACACATTATTAGGCTGAACTCCTGCCACAATAACTGAAGCCAAATATTCTGAACGTATTCAAGCATCGATGTGGAGAAATTAACTTTGAAATTACTTTCCCAGATTCCTAAAGACCAGCATGTGCTGCGTTTCCTGAGGGCCAGGGATTTCAACTTAGACAAGGCCAGAGAGCTGTTGTGTCAGTCACTCACCTGGAGGAAGCAGCACCAGGTGGACTTCCTGCTGGACACATGGGAGCGCCCTCAACTGATGCAGGACTATTACACTGGAGGCTGGCATCACCATGACAGAGGTACTATGAGAACAATGCAGGCTGCCTATTTCTTTGTCACTAAAGTCTGCGCCACTGCCCAAAGTCAAAATACATTTGTGATTAAAACAAGAAATGAACTGACCCTGATGAGTGCTTTTAAAAACAAAAGTAAAAGCATTAAAGGGATATTCCGGTGTTAAACTAGTTATTTGTGGCTACATAGTGGCTTTTTGGTTGAGCACGTGGCTCTTGAGACAGCTGTGTATTGCTATTATGCGGTCATTACTTAAGTTGGTATAACTAGAGAAGCAAGCAGTCGGCAGCATTCATCTCTCTACAGGGTGTCTAACTCGGTGTTAAGGTGTGTTTGACCCTAATTTAATTTTATGCCGGAATATCTCTTTAACAATCACCAGGTTTTGTATAGCCAGTCTTTTGCTTAAATAGAAATTGTGCTTCTTCTCTATTGTGAGAAAAAAAATCACATTATGAAGACAGTATCATGACTATACTGTATCATTAGATGAGCGCACGGTGACATCCCTGCTTGTATTTAACGAAAGTGAAAATAAAGATAAAGATGCAGAGTGACTCATTTGCTTTCTTCATCAAGTCCACACTGGTTGGAATTCTCTGTTAATTATTGACTGTTTTCGTCTGAGCGCCATCTGTCAGAGCTCCAGTGTTTGAAAATGAGTCATAGCTTTTCTCAGCTCAGCTAATCAACCTGATGACTTCTGATGTAGACTTAGGAAGTACCCTCTGTTTGTTCCCATGCTCATTTATATCCAGTCTGGACATTAAACAACAGCTGCACGCACGTACATGAAGAGGAGGATTTTTAATTTATTAAAATATAAAGGGTTGGCTCATTCTCTCTGTTAACATTATTGACAGTCTATTAAAAAATCTTTGTTTTAATGTGTGCTTTTTGTGTGTTTAGATGGCCGTCCTCTGTATGTCCTACGTCTGGGACAAATGGACACAAAAGGTTTGGTACGAGCCCTTGGAGAGGAGGTGCTGCTGAGACAGGTGACATGAATACTTTAATGACAAAAAGTACATTTACAGTCATTTCTATTTCAGATATCTTCAGGTATATTTATGCTTTAACTTAATGATTATGCTTCAGGTGTTGTCTCTCAATGAGGAGGGCCTGAGGCGCTGTGAAGAAAACACCAGAGTCTTCGGTCGACCCATCAGGTGCATGGATGAGTACTCTTCCATCCTGTGTTGTTGTCTCAAGTAACCCGATGTACATTCTTGCATATGCAGTTATTTCATAGCTGTGTCGATGTGTCTTGAAGCTGTTGGACCTGCTTGGTGGATCTGGAGGGCCTGAACATGCGGCACCTGTGGAGACCAGGTGTTAAAGCTCTGCTGAGAATCATCGAGGTGGTGGAGGCAAACTACCCTGAGACTCTAGGCCGCCTCCTCATCCTGAGGGCACCCAGAGTTTTCCCAGTGCTCTGGACCCTGGTGAGAACAGCTTTAGGATCTCATATAACCTGCTCCTGTTGATTTGTATTTAATTGATAATCTGCCCATGAAAGAATGGATCCACTTTTATGATGAAGTTAGAGAAGCAGATGTGTCTGTGCACAAGTTCTTAATAGTTGAGTGGGGCAAGGCAACATTATGATTTAGAGATAATATAAACAAAGCCAAAATGGAGATGGGGGATAATTAGACTTATGCATTATGCATGAGGGAAACTCTTTAAGTGCTACAGCAGTATACATTTGTAAAGTTTGCAGAAGAGTAATAGTATTCTGCAAAGAAATAAAGGTAAGATGTATTACAAGCACATTAACGTGTAAAAATAAATCCCAACCTATAACAAGTGCTTAACTGTGTATGCTTAAAGCATCCGCTTTAAGTTTAGGCTGAATCTACCCATAGATGGCTCAGTCTTTAAGAGCTACTGGAATACAAAACAACAGAGGGTTCATACAGCATCCCAGAATAAGGTGTTGTAATGGTATGCACATGCTGTTGCTTTCATGCTCTTTGACAAAGCTTGTTTTGTTTTGTTATTTTATTTTACAGGTCAGCCCTCTAATAGATGAAAACACCCGGAAAAAGTTTCTTGTGTATGCTGGAAATGATTACCAGGGTGCAGGAGGACTGGTGGACTACATCGACAAACAAATCATCCCTGAGTTTTTAGGAGGCGACTGCATGGTGAGATGATTCAACTTTTAGAAAAACTATTTTTTACATTTATTCCTAGAAAATACAAATAATGTTTCTTAGCCTTCCATTCATGTATAAATTTCAGCTCTGGTAGGAGAAATGAGAAAATATTCAAGATGTACTCATGGAACAATTTTTGTTTGCAGAGGACATTAACACGTGAAAAGATGCGGTAATGTGATTTGTCTCTTGCTGTCATGTTTAAACTTCGTTTTTCTCCCTCTCTCTCTCTAGTGTGACATCCCTGAAGGAGGTTTGGTTCCTAAATCTCTGTACAGGACAGCAGAGGAGCTGGAGAGTGAAGAAAACCGCCTGTTGACTGACTCAGTCTACAAGAGCGCCAGTATTTTCAAGGGAGCCCCGTATGAGGTACAGAGTCTGCTATTTAACCTAAAACCACATCTACATGTTTTTCCTTAAAGCTCATTTCCAACACCAACTGTAACTGGAATGATCTTCTAAGAAAATTTGTAACGATAAGAATAAAAGTTGACATCATGAGATAGAAAGTTAAAATTGTTATGAGAAAAAGTCAAAATAAGTCCAAAAACCACAGCTTTGAAATTAAAGTTTACATAGTGACTTGAAACTGGAGATAATGTGATAGTTATAACTTTGAGCTACAAAGTCTGAATATAATAGATTATAGTTATTGTTTGAAAAAAACATACTAAAAAACATGTGATGACCATAATTCATTGTCATATTTTGGAATTTCTATCACATTTTGACTTTTCTGTCACGCTGTTGAAACTTTGGAACTTACACCTCTGACCTTTTGTGTCATAACTATAGTCTCTATTATAAGATATACAGATCAATTTAAGGGATAAGAATTTGATATATTTGCTTAGAATCTAGACTTATGATGTCTTAGTTTTATCTTATTTGATTACCATGACTTTTGATCTGGGACTCCCTCAAAAACAAGATTGGAAATCTCAAGGGGTTTATCCCATCTTAAAAAGTTTTTAAAAAATGTTATAAATGTGGCACTTTTTCCATAAGTTTCCATTTTCTTACAACTCACATTCATGTCATAATGTTAATCTTTCATTCTGATTGATACTTTCTATCTTATAATCTAACCTTTTTTGAAAATATATATATATTTGCCTTTTTTGTGATGACAATGACTTTCTATCTCATACGTTACCTTTGGCTCAAAATTTTGACATGTTATCTCATGATCATTACATGTTCTGGAATGATCATTACTTTTTGTGATCTCACAATGACTTTCTCTATCATCATTTTTACTGTTTATTTAATGATTAAATGTCATTGAGATAGGGAGGAATTTTTCTATATTTCAACATTATGTCTCTGCTTGAATATACTGTGGATAAGAGCACCACCAGCTGGAGGAAATCTACATTTCAGGCTTTAAGAGAAAGAAAACATGATTAATGGCTGGCTCACTGTTTTTCTGTGTTTCCACTAATCTTACGTCTTCCTGCAGCTGCTGATTGAAATCACTGAAGCTTCTTCTGTCATCACCTGGGATTTTGACGTGTCCAAAGGAGATGTGATTTTCAACATATACCACTCCAAGAGGGCGCCACAGCCTCCTAAGAGGGACACTTTAGGAGCCCATGGCATACCATCACCTGGTGCGGTTAATGCACAGCTGATAGACAGAGGCTGGGTGCTGGGTCAGGACTACAGCATGGTGGAGAAAGCCCTCCTCTGCAAAGAGGGAGAGAGTGTACAGGTTAGGACATTAGGAGGGCATTCTTGCAGCAACTTAACTTGATTTGACTCTTTTTTTCTACCAAGTCAAAGCAGTTTGACTGTCTGTCACTGCAGTTTTATTTCAATCCTGTATCTTTCTGATATCAGGGCTCTCATGTGACACGCTGGCCCGGCTTCTTCATCCTCCAGTGGCGCTTCCACAGCTCCCCAGCCTGCTCTGCCTCCAGTCTGCCTCGTGTAGATGATGTGCTGGCCTCTCTGCAGGTCTCCTCCCACAAGTGTAAGATCATGTACTACACCGAGGTGCTGGCATCCCATGACTTCAGGTCAGTATGGTAATTTTTCTTTATGGTCATGTCCTGTTTGTACTATCCTGATGCAGTAACTCATGCATGCTGCACTGATCTTCTATATCTAACCAAACATTTAGGATATTTCCAGGTGTTAAATCTTCTTGTATTTTACAGAAATCTTTGTCTGGTGTTTTTTTCTGATAATTCTGTATTAGTGTTTGTATTTACCATAACAAAAGAAATGATTTTCCAACTGTTTCTCTACCCTCTAGGGGATCCATGACCAGTCTGGAGTCAAGTCATAGTGGTTTCTCCCTGCTAAGCGCCGCCACTACCTCCTCTAATCAGTCACACGGCAGCTCTGTCATCTCAAGGTAGTGTCTGTCCGGCCTTACTGCGGATGTGCCTTTATTGCTCAGAAAACAAGGACATTTTTTACACTTAACACTCAAACAAAATATGATGAGAATCTTTAAAAGGATTTTTATATTGACATTTTTGTGGATGTCTGTTTCCAGAGTTATGTAAAAATATCATTTTCATGTGACTGTATCATGACTAACTTTTTAAAATCAGATTATTAGCAGTATTTAGTTTAACCAATACAATGCCTTGTTAAAATGTTGTATAATTGTAAATGCTGTTGTTGCTAGAGATTCTGATCATGACTGCCACTACTCAAAAGCATCTAATGGATCAGTAAAAGAAAAGTCAATGTTTGAAATACATCAAAGTAAAAACTAAGGAAGGTGCATTTGAAGTTTCTTTTGTTATCCACTAGATGTCACTGTACTCCGTGTGTGTCACTGCTCTTAGATCTAACTGTACTTGAAGAATTTTTGGTGTATTTCACTCACTTTGCCTGAAATTTAGTGAAATCACAAGAAGTGTTTTTAATAAAGAATCTATCACAAACATGAAAACCGTATCACTCCTGAGTTTGTCTTTATACTTAATAAATGTTGAACGATGCTGTGTATATTCTTCTCAGAGCGGTAGGTCAGATCAAAAAACTATATAACAGTGTTTCAAAGTCTACAGTGCACATTTTACATTTGTTGTGCCTTATTTTGGGCTTGTTCAGCAAATCTGCAGGGATTTCTGTGCTGGTTGCTTTGAATTCAGTATACTTCAGCTTTTATTTAATCTGGCCCAAGGCCAGGCAGATGACTTATTTACATAAAACCTCATTTTCATAGATTTATCAGATGCTTCCAGCTAAAGCTAAATTAAAACTGCAGCAACTGATGTAACTTATTCAGTGTTAAAATCTGTCCTTCTTAGGCAGTTATGAGACTTCAGGTTGGACTGCATAACCAAGTTTTGTAAAAACTGATATTTGTTCTATTAAAGCCCTGTAGCCTGAGTTCAGAGAAGTGCTACATACAAGGATTAAAGCTTTATCACAAAATATTACAACAAATCAAGTCAGGCTTGAGATCAGACATTTGAAGATTATCACTATTGCTGGTTCCATTACCATCAAGCACAGCCACCAATTTCCAGACTGGTGCGCCACTTGTGTCAAGGTTTGCATCAACTACCTTCTGTCCTCTTCAGTTCTTGTTGTGTACAGGAGAGAGCTGTGTGCATTCTGGGCAAGGCTTGACCACAAGTCTGACCTGATGTTGGCTGAGCCTGCCTTTGTTCACTGGTATGTGGGGGAGGATATGAAGGCGGGAGATTTGTCTGAAGCCAAAGAGAACATACGCGGCCCTGTGCAAGTAGTATGAGAAGATTTTCATTCATTACAACCTAATTTATTACAACCTATAATATTGTAGAGGTTAAGTGCTACCACAAGTTTAAAAGTAACAGAGTACGATCAAGCCAAATAAAACTGACATCATATCCAGGCAGGATGTTTCCTGCAGTGTTTGTTCTTTTAATTTTATTGTGCAGCTCTTTGTTAAACTTGAATGTTTTTTTTAAAATGTGCTTTATAAATAAAGTGGATTGGATTGGAAAGTAGACACCCTCATTTTCATAGCAACCACATCTTTTCTATTAAATATTGTCAGACTTAATTAAAAATAATACGGGTTTAGGGTTAAATTAGGGGCGTTGTAATTGACTGAAATTGGAAAAGATAAAACCACCCCTACCCTTTTTGAATTCCCAGTAAATAGGTATGTATATATCTTTTTTCTGCTGAAGCTATTTGTACATATAATATACAACACAAGGGTCTAAGTAATCTACTTTGTGTTTTGAGGCAAAATTTAGTAAAATATTTTTGTGGTCACAAAACTTTTGTCTTCGTGGCCAATTTACAAGCTAGCAAATAGGCTAGACTACATTTAAGACCTCTCCATAATCCAGCCCAGTGTATGGTTATTTGTATTGTGTATTTTCTCCCTTCTCACCATGTCAGTGTATTGCACAGGCTTGTCCCAACAACACTTGAACGCACCATACGTAGGACGTACCGTACGCCTGACGTCATCCGTTTCTCAACTCATTCCTCCTTCGCTCTGAAACCAAATCAGACCAGCTAACGGAAAGCTAACTAGCAAGCGGAGAGCTAACTAGCCACATTTCAGATATACCTAGATATATTGATAAAGACTTGGATTTAAAGGTCTTTTTCGGCATCGTGTTCTACGGAATTAATTGATTTCGCCGAAGAATTTACGACGTAGCTTTCTCCCCGCGCCCGGAGAAAACACAGGTACGTATCAGAGACGTTAGCTAGCTAAAGAGCGAGCTGAGTTTGAAGTTGGGCCTTTTGAAAATAAAGGGTTTAGAGATATAACACGTCGCCTATGAAACTGTTTATTAAAAACAGAGTTGAAGCTGTGTCAGGGTAATGAAATGAGTCTCCGTGGAGTGTTTTAGTCTCATATAGCAGACATTTGGTGTCTTACACACAGACGTAGCAACAGGCCTATTTTGGCGCACGTGTTAATGCTCACTAAAAGGATTATATCGTACAAATTTTCTGATGAAATCTGTCTCGGTTGTACTTTACTACAAAAACACGGATTCAAACAGCCTTTTGTTTGATCATGACATGTTATAAGTAACCTGGGCTACACTTGAAATAGACAGCTTACATAAAAAGCTTTAGTCATGTACTGTAGAGCAGTATGCTGGTGTTTTAGTTATTTCGTGAAACCCGGGTGCTGTTACTGCTTTGTTGTAGATCAGCTTCATATCTTTAGTACTTCACATATAGCTAGCGCATTCGTCCTGAACCTCCCCTGGCTTATTTATGTCAGCCATTTTAGAGTTCAAAGTTCCACAGCATAATAAAAGGCTCAAAAATGGCAAGAGCATAAACCGTAGAAGTCAGTACTGATAGATTCTAATGCAAGATAGATAAGTTATGCACGTTAATGATGAAGAGTGCAAGTCTTGTTGTATTTTCAAACATGTATTTGTAATGTTTTGTCTCAGTGACATTGGTATCCCTCAACTTAATCTTATTCTGTCACTGTTAACACTCAAAGCTTTCTACAAAAGGTGACATTAGCACTGTTAGTTTGGAAAAATAGGGGCGAAAAGTGTCAGATTAAATGGGCCTGTTTTTCCTAACATGGTAGGAGACAGATGATGCTCTTTGTGTTTTTATCATTTACAAAAGCCTGAAATGTTGTAATGAGCACAGGAACAAAACCTGTGTAAACTTGCTGATTTCGTCCCCAAATCCTGGAAATAACAAAAAGATAGTCTCTTTATGACAGACTCTGACTCTGGACTTGGGGTGTCAAACTCAACCACAGCAAGGGCCATAATCTGGATTTAGGTCTAACCTGAGGGTCAAACAGGGTCAACATGTTACCAAAACTGTCAACCCTACTTTTCAAAATATATGTAACAAAAACAGCAATGATTATAAATCATTTAGAAATTCAAAAAAGATACAAAGATAAGTTTAAAGGCAATCTGAGATAGAAACATTTTCATTTTTTTATTCCAATCATGTTTGACTCGTAATCTTAAAATGCAAAATTGAAAACATGAAATAAAATAGTAAATATTTTTTCCCCCACATTCTCGACTATTTATCAAATCTTCCGTACTCATTAATTTCCCAGATTTTTGTGGCTTATGAAGGACATTCTTTAAAAAAAATGGTGCTAAATTTTACATTATTATACTGGAGGAAATCTGCAGACTTCGAACTAGTGGGTCAATAATAATACAAATGAGATGATCTTGTGGGCCAGTCATACTTGTTCCCCAGGCCTTGAGTTTGACACCTGTGCAATAAAGTAATAATCTTCTACCTGGTTTGATACCAGCGCTGTGGTTTAATGCATAAATCACTTTGCTAATCCGTGTTACCCTTTTTTATGGCAGAGCCATGTACAATGGTATTGGCCTGACAACTCCGCGGGGCAGCGGCACCAATGGCTATGTGCAGCGTAACCTGTCGAGCCTGCGGGTCAAACGGCCAAGGGATGAACGAGGCGGTGAGCGGGATGAGAAGGATCGGGAAAGGCTAGAGAGTCAGCTCAACAGGCAGCCCAATGCTGACATTCTGGAGCACCAACGGAAGAGGCAGCTGGAGGTCAAGTGTGCTGAACTGCAGGACATGATGGAGGAGCAAGGGTATTGATCACCTGCTTTCATTTATCATCAATTTCACTTATATTTGAGTAAAGTAAGATACTACTTTTTAATGTACATCAATTTGTTTCAGTGCTACTTAAATTTTGTATGCATTAATAGATATTATTTTGATCAGATGAAGGGCTTGTATAAGGTTAGTTATTTGCAAAACTATATACACAGTCTATTCTGTGCAATAATATACGACACAGTTAACAGTACTTGATGCAGAGGAGTAAAATAAAACTTCTAGTATTTCTCATGGTGTTAAACATTGGTCTCTATTGATTTTTTTCAGGTATTCAGCTGAGGAAATTGAAGAGAAGGTGAATAGCTTCCGTATGATGCTCCAGGAGAAGCAGGAGCCGGCTCCAGCTTCCAATGAGAGACCGACGTAAGCGCAACATAATCAGCCAGAGTGATTGTTTGCTAATTAGATGAAGGGAACAGCTTGAATACATGTTTTGAGGTCTTTTTTTATTTCAGTTTAGATGAAACCTCACTATCAAACATCATCCATCGTCTCATCCTTTCATGTTGCACAGTGTGACTCAGTCGGGGCTGTGTGTGTCTTTTCTCTCAGGGCTACAGAGACTCATGCTCTGGCTGCTGCCAACCAGCAGAAGAACGACCGTCTTCGTGCTGCTTTTGGAATCTCCAGCGACTATGTAGATGGATCGTCCTTCCATGCTGACCGCAAGGAGAAAGAAAAGGAGAAAAGAGAGCAGGAACGCTTGGAGAGGGAGAGGCTGCAGCAGCAGAAATACACGTGAGTAGGACAAGCAAGGAACAAACATTAACTTCACACTTCTTTCACATTTTGATCAAGTTAAGCAAAGTAACAAAGCAAGTCGTGTGGCTAAAAAAATAACTGTGAACATGTTATGTGAAAAATATCTTCACACATATCTCACTGCACAGCTACAACGACACAGAAGCGCAGGATGATCATAAATAAAACTAAGCTTCAACCTTCAAAGGAGACATGGTGCATTTGTGGTCAGAGAGTCCTTGCTTGTTGATATAATACTGCAATGGCCTTTGTCAGCTATAAAGCTCTGTTGCTGCTCTGAGAGCTGGTTTGAAATGATCTGAGACGTGACTAGTTTTAATCTGAAAGCCTTGTGGTTCATTGTCTGGGCACCCTCAGGTTGGTGGAAGTTTCAGACGATTCAGAATCTCCTCCGAAGAAGCGCAGCCGAAAGAAGAAGAAGAAAAACAAAAACCGAGACAGGTGGGAGAACCAGCTGAACGTGAGCAGTAAAAGTCCCTCTACTTAAGAGAAAATGTGACTTTCTTTTGTCTCTTTTTCTACAGCTCTGAGAGTCCCTCCCCGTCTCCTCGCAGAGAGAAGAAAAAATCCAAAAAGAAGAAAAAGAAACGGTGTCTGATCACATTCTTACTTTTTTGTTTAATCATATGATTTCACCAGGGTGTTAAATATTGACTAACCTTTTTGTCTGTCTGTTTCAGTGAGGTATCTGAAGATGAGGAAGAAGAGAGGTAGGTTCTCAATTAATTTGATATCAATTTTCTTAAACGAATGTTTATCAAAATCAATTTTGACGGCTTTCAAGCCATTTAAATCTCATATTTGATTAAAAGTAGTGCAAAGTATCACCAAGGAAACTTTTACAGTTATTTGTATAATAGTTATTTACCTCTATCTCTCTGGACTCGCGCAGTTCTTCAGACGAGAAGCAGAAAGTGACAAAGAAGAAGAGGAAGAATAGTGAAAGTTCCAGTCCTCCAAAAACAAAGCCAGTGCGACGCAGGAGTGTCTCCTCCAGCTCCGTCAGCAGGTATGAAATGATCAAATGACGGCATTGATTTTCTGTACCTCTGATGTCTCGATTTTAAAGACTTTTGCCACCATTGAACTGTTAGTATAACAGAGGAAGCAGACTTCTGTTGCACAACACACAAGCTGCAGCCTTGTGCTTGTGCCATTTCTTTGGTCCTGTGATACATACATCAATAAATGCATCCTAATATCTGAGTCAGACCAGCACCTGCTCAGTAGATCTTTCTCTGTAACAGATTCTGCTCCCAGATTCTGATTCACACTGGCAAAAGAAAATACATTCATTTTAGGTTTTTGGAAGCCACTAAGTTTGTTAGAAATTGATTTACTCTGCAAAATCCATTTTCCAGACCAGGAAATTTCAGTACGTGTTTTATGTTTCCTTCCTAACAGCTCATCTCCAGCTCCTCTGAGATCACATCAGCAAGAACAAGCAGCAAGAAAAGCTGATGAAGGTAGAAAAGGGAGATCACCAGAGAAGAAGAGACACGACAGCCCACATCATCACGAAGGGGTAAGTCTGTGGCTTGTAAACCTTATTTAAATGCAGACTTTGGCACACAGTGTCTCACATTAAAGTCAATTTTTTTTTATTGTGTTCAGAATCACTCCAACTCTTTTTTTTCTCTACATCTAGAAAAGGTCCAATCTTGAGAGAGGAAAAGAGCAACCAAGAGAGCCAGAGAAAGCCTCCACAAAAAGGAGACACGACTCCTCATCTCCCTCCCCACCTCCAGAAAAAAGCAGAGAGAAGGAAAAGGGGAGGAGGTCCGGAAGCAAACAGAAGGAGAGTGAGAAGAGGAGGCACTCCAGGAGCAGAGAGCCGGAGAAAAGGAGGCGCTCCAGGAGCATAGAAAATGAAAGAGACCAAGGAGGGCGCTCCAGAAGTAGGGAAATAGAGAGAGGAGGACTTTCGAGGAGTAGAGAGGATGAGAGACAAAGAGGGAGGCGCTCAGTGAGTGTAGAAATGGAGAAAGGGGGGCGGTCTAGAAATAGAGATGTTGAGAGGGGGAGGCGATCAAGAAGCAGAGACTTGGAGAAAGGGAGGCGATCAAGGAGCAGAGACATGGAAAAAGGGAGGAGATCAAGAAGCAGGGAAGTGGAGAAAGGGAGGCGATCAAGGAGCAAGGAGGTGGAAAAGAGGAGGCAATCCAGGAGCAGAGAGGTGGAGAAGGGGAGACGGTCCAGGAGCAGAGAGATGGAGAAAGGGAGGCGGTCCAGGAGCAGGGAGGTGGAGAAGGGAAGTCAGTCCAAGAGCAGAGATCTGGAGAGGAGGCGCAGATCAAGGAGCAGAGACATGGAAAGGGGGACGCAGTCTAGAAACAGAGATGTTGAGAGAAAGAGGCAGTCTAGAAGCAAGGAAAGGAGGGATAAAGGAAAGCCGAGTGCTCCTCAGAGGGGGAGACAGGACTCCTTCTCATCCTCCTCTCCCTCTCCTCCACCTCCTCCTCCATCCAAACAGGAGGTTAGGAGGGAAGAAAGAAGCAGAGAAAAAGACACGAATAAGCAGGACAGAAAGACAAGACATGACTCCTCGTCCCCATCTCCTCCCCCTGAGAAGGAAAGGGTGAGGAGGGAGAGGAGCGGTGAGAGGGAGCGCAGGACTGATAGAGCTGTGCCCTCCAGGGTGCAAAATGATCGAGACAACAGGAGAGAAACTGGGAGGAGACAGGAAAGAGAGGAGTCTCCTTACCAGCAGAAAAACGACAAAAGAAAGGACGGGCACCTGTCCCGTGATTCTCTATCACCTCCTCCACGCTCTCCTGTCACCTCAGGACGTCAGAGAGAAAGGGAGGAGGAGAGGAGAAGAGAGGAGAGGGAAAGGCTTCTGAACAAGCAGAGGGAGCAGGACAGAGAGCATGATCTCGAGGTTAGTAGAAAGAGAGATGAGGCCGTCCGACCATCTTCAGAGAAAAGCAGGAGTGAAAGAGACGAGACGAACAGGAAAGGTGAAACCAGAAGCCCTCCGAGGAAGGAGAAACACGGAGCGAAACAGGCTGAGAAGAAAAGAGAGAGTAGCAGCAGCAGTAGCAGCAGTAGTAGTAGCAGCAGTAGCGGTAGTGACAGTGACAGCTCCTCGTCCTCCTCCTCGTCTTCTTCCTCATCCTCCTCTTCCTCTGAAGATGAAGAGGAAGCCAGCAAAAGCAAAAAAGTTCCCTCATTAGTCCAGGAAAGAAGAAGCCCTCCCAAAAACGCCATCGGTGATGCAGTCCAGAGGTATTTAGCCAACGGAAGAAAGGAAAGCCCTCCTTCTACTTCTGAAGGAGACAGGCGAGCTCAGAAGGAGAGAGACGAGGAGAACAAGCGTGAAAGAGAGAGGGGCTCCCACAGAGCTCCTGCGGAGAGTTACTCCTCCAGCAACAGAGGTCAGGAGCGATACAGCCCCTCACAGATGGACAGCCCCAGTCCACCTCCTTCTCCACCAAAGAGAGCTGAGCCCAGCCGAGGCAGCAGTCGATACTCTCCCTTTGAGGCCGAAACCGAGAAAACGAGGGCAGACTTGACCAGTGAAAGGGAGAGAGGGCGGGAAAAGGACTCAGCCAGGAGGCCTGCGAGGTCCAGCCCCTCTAATAGGAGGTCACGCTCCCCGCCCCAGAAAACCTCTTCCGCCTCCCTGACCCGTCGCACTCCACCAAGGCAGTATCAGGAACCCCCGTACCGATCCAGGAGAGCCTCTCCACCCAGGTCAGACCGTGACAGAGAGAGACAGAGGGACAGAGAGAGGGACAGAGAACGTGAGCGGGTCACCAGGAGGAGCAGGTCCAGAAGTCCAAGAAGGCACAGCAGGTCCAGGTCAAGGAGTCCAAGAAGGAGAAGCCCACCCAGGAGAAGCCCACCCAGGAGAAGCCCACCTAACAGGTGAGATGAGGTCCTGCTGTACAGCTGGACAACAGAGCTTTTTGTAACTGTGTCTTTTGAAGGATTTAACAACTCATTTAGTGCAGAACTGCATCAATTAAACCCCCTTCAACCTAACAGCCCTGCAACACTCCTGTTTGGGTCTTTAATTATTCATCACTGCCTTGTAAAGCAAGTCATCTATAGGTTTGAGACTGAGAAACTGCTTTGTGTATTTGGCATTAAAATGTTACTGTATTTAAACTTTGCATCCTGCTCATTCTGCCATTTGGCAACTGGTATCACTGACTACTAGCAGAGAGGAGCAAGACAAACACAATACTCATAAGAAAAATGATAACAATTGATTTGATATTTTTTCCTCCAGGTCCCGCCTCTCCCCCTCTCCACAGCGCAGGAGGAGAAGCAGTCGCTCCTTGTCCAGAGAAAGAGCGAGAGAAAGGGAGCAAGAACGAATCAGGCAGAGGGAGGCAGAACAAGAGAGACAGAGAGAAAAGGAGCGTCCGCCCCCAAAAGATGTCCCTAAATCCCACAGGTCCTCCTCATCCTCCTCCTCCTCCAGCTCCTCCTCTTCCTCCTCATCCTCTCCTTCTCCACAGCGTGAGAGGAAAGATACAAAAGCACCAACAGAGAGAGACAGAAGGGATGAGCGAGAGGCCAAACCGAGAGAGGATAGAGAGCAGAAAAGCCGTTCCTTGTCTTCACAGCGACCGTCCAGAGACTCTCACGCTCCAGCGTCAGGTCAAAGAGTCTCCCAGTCAGATTCCCGGCGACCTGATGCGGCCTCCAGGAGGTCTCCCGCCGATAGCCAACCAGAGAGCAAACTGTCCTCACGTGGTCCAAGCAGGAAGCAGTCACCTGCGCCTGCCGCTAAACAGTCGGACCAAGCGGTCAGAAGTGAGAGCGCGGTCAACGGGAAGGAGGCGAACGCAGCCAAAATAGCCAAAATGGCCAGCAGCTCTAGTTCCAGCTCCTCCTCGTCCTCTTCTTCTTCCTCCTCTTCCTCCTCCTCCTCCGACAGCTCCGACTCTGAGGCAGAACAAGGAAAAGGGTGAGAATAAGAAAGCAAAGTCAAAACCTTAAAAACGTTTCTGACTTTCAGCAGACTCATTTTGATCAAATGAAGGTAAAAAAAATGTAGTTATTCCTCTCTCAAGTATGTGTTTTCTTTTAACAGTAAAGCTGCTAAAGCTCGGAGCTCTTCTTCCTCATCATCTTCCTCATCAGAGAATGAAAAGGATGAAAAGGAAACAAAGAAAAACAGGTAAGAGAAAACACACACTTTAAAAAAACTAATACTTCCACTGTAAGACTTTGGTAACTTATGAAAGTAAAGTCTTGCTCAGTCAACCTTGGGTGACAAAACAAGGGTCCAGCAGCAGCACCATGCTAGTCGCCAAACTATGATTGACAGTTGTGCGTTTTCTCCACAGCTCAGACAGGCCGGGGAGGGTGCCAGCTGATTCGCTGAGAGATTCCCGCTCCCTCAGCTATTCTCCTCCGAGGTACATTAGAGCAGCACCGTCCTCACAGAGCCGCAGGTTCGTGTTTACTCCGCGACATTTGACCTACAAGGAGTGTACCAGCAGCTTTGACTAGAAACAAACATTCGCAACTTCTGGTGTAAGGTGTCAGTACAAGGACTAGGTTAGTTACAGTACCAGAATTTTGATTTACAAAAAAGGGAACCAATATTTTTCTGAGATACCAGCGCAAAAATAGAGAATCACTCACAGCTCAGAGGTCGGGGCTGTAATTTATACAGATTAAAAATATAATAAAGGGGAAAAGGAACAAAAACAAGTGTTACAGCTCAAGTGGTTTTAACAGTGTCCTATAGAAGTTAAAAAAACAACAACTTTTGATTGTTTAGTTCCTCTTTTAAAAATCCATATAAGATTTTTTTAAAATAATTATTTAAAGTTGACGGTGTGCCGACACAACCACTGACAGCTCAAATGTGTTGTTTTTAAATGTGTTGTTCAAGTCTTCAAAAAGGTTTTTGAAAGGTCCTACATAGACCCTGTACATGATGCCTCAGTATGAGGTGCCAAAGCTTTTATTCTCACATCAAAGAGCAGAAAACACTCACACAGGGCTAAGGTTCGAGTGTGACCTTGGCTGCATACAAATGACATTCTCTGGCCTGCATAGAGGTGTGTTCGTGCTTTTTCATTCGTAACAGTTGTAAAGCTGTCGAACTGTCGGGAAATTCGATTAGTTTTCTCGTTTCATGCCTTCACTCAGTCTCTTAATTACCCCTTCAGAAAGCCAGATTAGCTCAGTTCATTCTCTTGTTTTCTTGAATTTGAAAATCTGACTGTGGGGCTCTACTTTTATAAGTTTTACTGTTTTATTCAGGTGTGAAAAATCTTTAAAAAATGGATATACTCTTCAAAAACAACCAAGAAGTATTGGTGAACATTTTGATCCTTACAGCCAGCGTTGAAGGATCTGGCATACATGCTGCTTCTCTTTGCTGCTTCTTTATTTGGTGTGATCTAAAAATTATGACATGCGCTCCATTGTGCCTCTGGTTGAGCCCTCAGCTGATTGACATATAAATTTACATTTGATGCCACAAGTAGAAAGTAGATGGTTTCTTTGTCTGCACCCATAGCTCTCAGTCTTCAGTAAACTTTGCACAAGATTTTATTTTTCCTTTTTGTTTTAATTCAAGTGCCACCAGCTACTATGACTACCTAATTCCTCCACAGGGATTTGTTATCTGCCTGTTGCCATTTTTCATGACTAAGAGGATTTCAGGATGTGTGAGGGACTGATAGGAGTGTGAAACTGTGTGTGCGATACTTGCTGTCTTGTGAATATTTCCATAATGAAACACATCTTCTTGTGTCTTTTATCCCCGCAGGACTGGCAGCAGACAGTCACCGAGCCGAACGTCCAGCAGCAGACAAAGGAAATGAGAGGAAAGCTGAACACTTTTCTTCAAAGTTGTTTCTCTGTTCAGAACCGGGCGGTTTTAACCGGTCTACAACATGGACTGGACAGCCAGTGGTCAGTCGAGATACTGCTGTGAATGTCAGTGCACGAGTCCTGAGCAACAGCACGAGTTATGATCAGTGTGTTTGTTCGAAGCAGCAGTGACCCAAGGCCGGTTTGTACATTTCTTTATATGAAGCAAAAAAGAAACGTGCACATTACACACACAATCACAGTGTAGTGAAATGTAACTCTAACAATTTTACCCTGTGCTTGTACTGTCTGTTGCATTCTACCTGTAGATATGAGCTGTCTGTATTTTGGTTATTGCCATGTAACAGATGTAACAGAAACTGAAATGTGGTTAATTTCTTTGTTGAGATGGTTAATGATGATAATAAAACACATTGTACATTTTATCTGGATGGAGTTTATTATGTGGAAGTGCATCCACAAGGTTTTTGAGTGGAAAAGATGTCCAGTAGGAACCAACCAGAGGGAAATTGAGACTGCAATCATTTGCAGGTTTTTGCAGCACTGATCTTATGTTGTTCGATATTTCTCTGAGTAAACGATTAGCAAGGCAAGTTAATTCATTCAGCACATTTCAGCAACAAGGCAATTCAAAGTATTTTAGACAATATAAAGGTCAAAAAACATGAAAGAAATCATGTAAATGGAGCAATTAAAATCACTGAAACAAACTATTAAAAATCACAGTAGGAGAAAAGCAAAATAAGCTAACTTATGGTCTACTGAGGTAGTCTAACGTATTATCATGATAGCCATTTTCATTTTGATCATACAATTCATTGTCATTTTTATGCTCTTATTTCAAAAAGACAGGATAAATACAAGGAATTTCAGTTTGTGTGCCGGGTTAAAATCGTTCCAAGAGGAGATCACCACACTTTTCTGCTGGTTACACACCCAGAAATTGTGACAGATGAGGGATGAATGTATAGCTGACCTTTTTACAAGTTGTCCAAGCTTGTTCTGTTTAAGGAGAACAGGATGTGGAAAGAAATATTGCTCAACATTAACTGACCAGAAAATGAATTCAGCTTTGTCAGCAATTTTGCAACTTGGATGGCGACATTAGTCCAAGCTGAGTCATCGATAAGGGTGTTATTTTACAAAAATCTTCTTCATACTTATACCATGACCTAAACGTTTGAGCACTTCAGTTTCGGTGGAACAGATGGACAAACAGATCCTGCATATTTTGCATGTTTTTAAGTCAAACTCAAGAGGTTTGCCGTCTGTCCTTTGTTGGACAGGAATCAGGCTTAGTCTTTCATGACCTCTTTAGATAAATGTTTACACATTAACTTTTTCGTTACTTTTAATGTAACTCACTAAAAAATATTCCGAATTTTTAACCGCAGCAGAGGTGGTTGACTTGAAACACATTTATTTTTCTTCCATTTTAACCACGGGTAAATATTTTAAGAGCTCAAAGAATGAAACTTAGAGAATTGATTTAAATTTACCACTATTGTGTTGATATTAAGGTTGGAAAATTATACACAGGAATTCAACACCTGTACAGTCCTTTCATGACACCTGTTAAAAACGTGAAGACATAAAGGATAAATGCTGCAATTTTTTCTTTTGCATCTGTAGAGTCCAAGAGCTGTGGCCCTAGAATTGCAGTTCTGTAACTGCAGCCTTTGGCTCTGCAAAGATACTATTGTCATCAGTATTATGGTTGGTCCACCCTAGTCAAAAGGGTCTGGACACAACCCTGATCATAACTTTTTTTTTACTGTGTGGGATTTTTTCATGAAACGGGATTAAAATTAAGCAAAAACAGAAAAAGTTGTCCAAAAAGGCACATACAGACATTAAATAGTGTACACCTACAAACTGCAACATCAAAAACATAGTGAACAGAAATAAAAATCGTCAAGACTGAGATTAGATTTAAAATTAATGCAAGTCAGAATTATTCTCTTTTTACTGCTTTGTAACTTGCTTATCCCTCACAAATATGTTCACTGTATCCTTAATTTAAAAAAAAAATACATCCATACACAGTTGGCCAACCCATTTTGAATTACGGAGGGTTTTTTTCCCACATGACGTGAACGCAGCATCAGATGATGAGAATGGGTCATCAGCTGCACAAAGTCAGGTGTGGTCGGCGGGGAGACATTCCGACCGGAGCGGAGATCCAGATCACTACTCCGGGACCAAAACAACGCCTACCCACCGTCGAACTGTTACCATGAGCCACCGTTTGAGTACCAAGTACAGCAGAAAGACGAGAGTAAGTGCTACTTTATTCATGACTTTATGTAAAGTTTCTTCGAAAGTGAGAAGTTTTCTGACGTCTTGGTGTCAGCGACAGGCCAGGGTCAGGCCCACTGACCGTCACTCCAGAGTGGCGAGAAAATCTTTAGGATATTACATTTTACTGCTGTCTGGTAGCACGCCCAATCATACAAGACACTATATTCATAGTTTCATAAAATGTTGTGTTTGTTTCGTACAAGTATTCAATACTCACGTTTAACTCGGGCTCTATTTCCTAGCGTTTATGGAATAGAAACAACGGCGTGTTTTACTAGGATTTTAGCAGTCAGGAGTCCTGTGTGTATAGTAATACATAGACTATTTATCATCCATACGCATTCTTTTTAATTTTTTAATGTGTGCCGAATAGAAAAACGTCCTTCAAATAGTTAGCACACCTAACTTTAAGGCTTAAGTAAGCGTCAGTGAATTTATCTCAAAGAAATAAGAACAATTCTTGTGGAGGTTTGGCTTGCTGTGCTCCTAAACCTTGAACGGGTTGGGCAAGGTGAGTGGTTCGTCAGACACAAGTAAACCTCATTTTTCTACGGCTCACTGTTAGTCGTTTCACCGACAGTTGGTAAGTTTGAAGCCGTTAATTTGAATATTTGAAGTGTTTTTCGTTGAGCTGCGTTTGTCCTTCGGTTGCCTGGTTGACTTAGAGCAACTCTGTAACGTCTCTCCTCGGTGTGCACGATGAACTACGTTCAAAATCTCGGTAAAATGCACTTACTCGCAAATGAGCACGTTATCTTTTCCAGTAGTTAGTGAATCGGGACCTTTTTGTTAACCGGAGATGTTACTCTTAAATTCGGCATCAGTAGACATTAAATTATGTGCCGAATTAACCTCTAAACAAGTAAATTGTTGTATGCTAACACAGCTGTCTTCCATTACAGGCACAACTTAATGTCAGGTTAGTCTGATATTTCTATCAAATGAGAAGCAGTTTTTGGACTCTATCTAATCCGAATTGAATAGTATCAAAGTTAAGATCCGATAAGACACAGGGCTATAGAAATGGGGTTAACCTTTGCCTCTGTAGTTTACAAATAATCTAAAATAATGATGTTTTTAAAAAGATTGGTTTCCCTGTCACTCATAAGATCATGTAGGCTAATGGTTCTTGAATATCTAGGCTAGGTTAATTACTTTGAAAGTCAGCAGCAGCCTTTCCTGTTTTCATGGAAAACTGCCCAAATGTTAACAAGCCTGGCGGCCCTTTTGAGTCCCCCATTTAACTCATAGAGTCAGGTTATGAAAGCAGGAGAGCCTGACTATCAAGGAGCTTCTGATGTTGCCACCTTGCTAACCCTGTTAAGTTAAAGGATGGGGGTGGATAAAGCAGGATGAGGAAGTTATATTTAGTGACTCAGCTGTTGTTTGAGGAGCAGGGAGGTACTGAAAGGAGGGGCACACTCTGCATACAGCAATCAAAACATTTATGACCACAATGATTGATTTGCTTTAACTTCGGATTGTTCCTTCTCCCTCTGTTTTTGTGTAGCACCTTGTAAAGAAGCAAGAAGCGAGAGTCCCTCTCATGTAACGAAACAGGGAACGGTTGACTATTCACCCGCCCACCAGAGGAACTGAAGTGGAAATAAGGGACCCGTTTAAAGAAACCTCAGCAGATGTGACCACTACTGAACTGGAGTGAAAAAGAGGAACGGCTCAGCGTCTCTCTTAGTCTTAAAAGGGATGGAGTTAATGAGTGAGCAGTGGAGGAGCTCAGAGCAGTAACTGGATTCATGATAAAATGTCATCTCACCCGTCCATTTAGCTGTCAGAGGAACAACCACAAACCCCCCCATCACGCAGGCTTAAATCTGTGACTTTCAGCATCTTAATGCAAAGACTCCTGTGAAAACATACATGGGAGAAACAAGGGAGTGTCCACCCTATCCTGGCACATTTGGAAAATCAATGCAGATATCTGTGAGCCCCCTCGAGTTGGAAATCCCCACAGGAGCGTCACTGGGCTAAACTGGAACTAAGGTGGAAGTATGCGATCCTGCTCCACCATAAAGAATGAATCATTAACACAGAGCTTTACAGAAACACTTCGTTTTCTGCTGGCTGCTGTGGTTTCACTTTGAAAACGGAGGAAATGATCTGAACATTCGCACAGAAACTCAAGGAAAAGTGCAGATTTCAAACTGGAAATGTCCTCTTATCAGCATGGACATGCCTGATTGTTGGACTCGTTCTGCTCTGGGCTCATAGCATCGGGAGGTGGGAACAAAAACAAAAGCACTGGGAAGAATTTCACCTCCTCTTATGAAACTGATTTTACTTGGAAATCCAGTAAGAGGCTGTTCAAATGGCTGGAAAGGACTACAATCATCTCTTTAAACTGCTCATCATCGGAGACTCAAGTTAGTGTATTTTCATTCATTTTGAGAGTCTTTGAAGTCAAAATGTCTTATTGATGAGTCCCAGGTGGATTATCCCCCTTGATTTTTTTTAAACATTGATGAAACTTTCTTATGGTTGAAGGTCGAAGTTATTAGATTAAAAAAGTTCAGGGAAAATTGCTCCAGTAATACAGCAGTCACTAAACTGGCTTTAACATCTTATTATTTGTGCTAATTTATAATGAGGCAAATAGTAAGAGCCTGAAGTTGTGATTTAAAGTCAGGAATCCAAAGGCCCACAGCCTCTTCTTTCTTTGTAGATGAACAAGTTTTATTTTAAATTGCGTGCCTTTTCATAAAAATCGTACAATATCTTGTAGTAGGTGCTAAAGGTACATAGCTATAAAGGTCTACAAAAATTTAAATGAGGAAGAACATTTAATTTATGGGACTGCTTTGAAAAAAAAAGGGGAAGTTATGCCATCCCTCCAGATCAGGTTTGAGTGCACTCAGACTTGGTATAATTTTTACAAATATTTCACAAAGAACGCAGAAGCTGTCGGAATTGCCGCCAGAGTCTCCAAAGATTTAAAGTGTTTCCTTGAACGGCTTCCTGTGCAACCTCCCAAAAAGTTGGCTTACTGCTCCAAAAGCAAATTAACAGAATTTCATGGTTGTCAAGTTATTAATGGAGCCTTACCAGATGTATGAGCCACCAATGCTGTGGATACTTCCGCATCATAATGTCATTACAATCGCTGTCATAGAACCGTGTGCTGATAACACGACTGATAACAGCCTCTTTGCTGGAGAAACTCACATGAAACTTAACATCTCAGTCCACGATAGAAAAAATTACAAGGTAAAATGATTGTTGTTGACATTTCTTTCCTTAGATTTTCATATTTAAAACAATAAGAGTTATGTGATTGGGTTATTGAGTGAAGATGCCACTGAAAAAAACTGAGCCATCTGGACAAGTTTCATCTTGTCATACAGAAACTAAATATAGACTTATTATCTTACCTGCGTGGTTTCAAAAGCTTCCTTCAACTCCTCAACTTTTAATTGTTTGTCTTGACTCTGACATTTGTCATCAAATCTATGTCTCAGCTGTTCAGACCAGTTTAGAGCTGCTGCTTCACTGAACTACTTCAAGTTTTAACAGCCATGAAATTGTTTGAAGGAAGTTTCAAACAAAAGGAATCACACTTGGAGCATTGAAACAAACCCTCAGGGTTTTCTAGGGCTTTGTGGGTCTGGGACTTTCTTGGATTTATCAAGTCTGACTCACTTACTAGAACTGATTCTTATCGACTTCGGAATGTTTTTGTTATGATGTGAGAAGTCTTAGTGAAAAAAGAAAATCTTGCAGCTCCTTGCTCAGATGTGAGGATTTGCTTGCACTTTTAATCACAGTTTATGTCTTAAATTAAGAGTTGAAGGGTTTTAAACTTAGTTGGTTAGTTGTTGGGAAGCTGCAACCTTCGCACAAACTTGAACCTTTATGTGAAGGTTGCAAAGGCACAAAGTTGCTTGTAAGGATATGCAGTAGGGTCAAGGCTCTACAATGCAAAAGATGAGCTGAAGCACTGTTTTCACCCTGAATTTGTCATCCAAACTGATTGGAATCAATTTCAGACCAACTCCAACGGTTGCACAATAACCCTCTTCTGAGATTTTGTCTATTAATGATAAGAGCTCTGCTGCAGACATTGCTGAGTCATTTTAGATCCCCCGTCTTACTGCAGCCTTTGTTTTAGTGGCTTACAGTGATTGGATTTCATTGCACCAGCTCCGTCTCGTCTAGAGTCCAGATCAAATTTAGAGTCCATTGTGTTTAAAAACTACACATGCTTCAACAAGAATTCATTGTTTGTGCGTTGGGTTGCTTGTTTGTCTCAGAGTTCACCTGGAAGAGACTACTATAGGAAGCTTTCCTCATTTCAAGTTTTCTGTTCACATGCAACAGAGCCTCTTGTTCCTGGTTTTACTTGTGGTGATATTTAATGTACAAGCTTAATTGTATTAACACTGTTTAATGCCTTTTGAGTTGGACAATCCCTTGGAGAGTATGTCCTAAATATTCCTGATTTCAAGGAGGAAGGAATTACTCTGTCTGTTTGACCTTAGAGTAAGCAGGACAGATTTTATGCTTGTAACTAGAATTCATAGTCATCTGAGGAGAGGTGGTTGGGGTGGTTACAAGTTTCAGTTTCTGATCACGGTTCCTGTAAGATTAGCTTTAACAAAGCTATGTGGCCCACTTCAGTGTTAAAAATTCCTGCTCACATTTGTCACTGCTGGACCTCCCCTCTGAATACCTCTTATTGTACCAATGAGAATGAGGTGTTTCCCTCTTGGCTTGCAGACATGCAGCCGTTTGTCATTTTAAGGAAAAGCAAACACATGAACATTGCACACCCAAGTTTTGTGTTTCCTTCTCAGGGTGCACAGAAATCCCTTCAGATCGATGGTAATCTGTATGTGACTGTAAGATCTTGTTAGCTATTTTACAACCTGTTGCTTCCTCAGTCTGGTTTGTCAACTCTCATTTGAACAAGTTGTCACTGGTTCTTCATCCTCAGTTTTTACAGGATTGTGGTCTCATTAAGTCACAGTGAGATTTCAGTGGTTGCCCTCCTCCCTCGCTCTTCCTTCTTTTTGTTTTCCTGCTCCTTGTGACATTACTTAAGTGGATGGGATGGTCTTATCTTCCCTTAAGTAAATAGCATCATAACTGGCCATTCCTGATAGGTCACATTCATGTCCTCACAGCGAGTTAAACTTATCGCTTCCTCTGATCTGTTTCTCTTTCAGATGTGGGGAAAAGCAGCCTCCTGCTCCGCTTCGCAGACAACTCCTTCTCTGGTGAGTTACCACAGTTTGCAACACCACAGAGTAAGAAAACCAGTGCATTATGGGCAGACATCCTCAGAGAGACACATTAGGCTTCATTCTGGCAGATGTAAAAGCATTTTATCATGTCAGGTCATGTTATCTCGGCAGAACTGTTTCTAAACCTGCCAGGAGCTCCAAACATCTACATGATACAACAATTTGGCATCATGCAGATGTCTGGGAGCAAGGGTGGGTACATAAATATCTGACATTGATTAATTTATTCATCTTTAATGACAAAAAAATAAATACTTAATATAATCACATATTGATGCACTGGTTTGATTTTCAAAATACAAGTTTTGTAACGTCTTCTATCCAGATATATTTTTAAAATAAAGATTTCTTCTCTTTAGGGACTTTTTTAATCCTTTTTGCTCTATGTTTAATTTCTTGCAAACCCTGTATACCACAGAGATTATTTTTAGATATTTTACCTCATTATATCTCTGCTCGGGTTCAAGAGGAGTGAAATTTAATTGGAAGTATTAATGTGTATCATAGTGCACTCAAAAGTGAGCATGTTTTCAGTCAGTTTGTACTGTGAGTGACCTCACATGAACACAGTTATGACCGGTCATTATCCTGATTTCAGAAACTTGTATTAACCCACTTTCCCTCTCTTTAAAAACAAATATTGTAGCAGAAGTTCTCAGAGAGAAATTGGGATTCTTTTCAAATGCAAACATCTGATAGTTTCAGCCAAAGTGTGCAGAAAAGAGGAACAAACGTTGTTACAAGAAAGCATCTGACTACTGAATCACTTAAGAGAGGAAAAGTTGTTCCAGGTCACCTGCTGTAAAACAGGTCTAGGAAAGCAAGTCAGTTCAGGTCAGAGAGGTTGACTTGACTCAAATCTACTATTGTAATAAAACCTAGTGGTTCTGATTGAGCAAATTCATTAACTAAATGCGTGGTAAGAGTCACAGTCATGTCAGTAGTGTAATGTTTTTTTTTTCTTTTAGTTCATCCACATTAATTTGCGGTTTTCAGGTAAATTGATGTCAGATCTTTTATTTCAGAAAGGGTGTATGTCTTGAGCACACTAGGTGTGTGCACATAGTTTTCCAGATTGTGTGACTGCATGCAGGAATGTGCCAGCGGTGATAAGTTTCAAAGCGTATCCTCAGTACAGTTGAACTGAAATACTCTTATCCATGTAAACACACTCCTTCAGACAGTCCTGACCAGAGGTTTCATCAGCCACAGTAAGAAAAAAACATCTGTGAGGATGGACGGACGGACAGAGAGTGTGAACAGACTTTACTTGGCAACGAGGACATGCAGCTGTTACAGCAGGGATTAGCTTGAGAAATGTGATTTCAATGATTCACTGCCCATCCACAATCTTCCCTGTGTTTTAAAAAAGAAGCTGCAACATATTTGAGAAAAGAATGCACATGCAGACTGTTGCTTAACAGGTGCAGGACAAAGTGGAACATATGCATGCAGCAGGAGTGGATTCTGCATGATTCTGATCCCACAGTATTTTTACAGTCTGTTACGAAGCAGCATTTCACCAGTGAGACTTTCATTGGGCACAAGGCAGCGTTAAAACCATTACTCTGTAAATGCATTCCTCCAAATGATTCACAGGCTACTGCAGCAATGTCAGGGCTGTACAGACACACCTGTGTGTGTTTTTAGGAAACAATAGAGTCATTATCGTATGACGACAAATGAAAATGAAAATAAATTCATTTACAGTCAGACAGGTTTTAAGATGCTGAATCTTCCTCAACCAAATATATTTTTCTGTAAGGAAAGAGAGTGAAGATTTCCCCTCTAGGCTGATGAACATAAATCCACATGTATGCGGCGTGGTACTCCTGTGTTACTGGGCATCTAACACTGACGGTAGCTCGGAAATGAATGCTTTGGATGTGTAAAATAATTTCAAGCGACTCTCACATTAGATTGGTAATGTCTAAAATTCCCAGATGCAGTTTTATTGAGTCCAGAGTGACAGAACATTCCCAGTTTAACCCATCTTTTTAGCTTTGTCTGATTTCTTTAGCAAAGAGACTTAACACAACTCACCCTCTCTCTTCCAGCAGCCACTTGTTTGTAGTGAGACCTCTGGGCAAGTCCATTGACTGCAGTGGGGTGATACAGGTCAAGGAAGAACATTTATGATCATTTCTTGAAGTCATAATCATCATATTAATCACTTTGCACTGCAGACGCGGTAGTTCTTCTGCCTAAGCGTCTTGGTCTGATTGTATTTCCATGAGGAAATGATCATAAATGTTCTTCCTTGAGCTGCGTCACCCCGCTGCAGTCGATCGACTCGCCCGGAGGTCTCCATACAAACAAGCGGCTGCTGGAAGAGAGTAGGTGAGTTGTGTTTAGTCTCTTTGTTAAAGAAATTAGGGAAAGTTAAAAAGATGTTTGTTGGATAGTGCTGTGGCTGGGACCCTATATGTGCTGTGACATTTATTAGGTAGTAATTTTGATCTTTTGTTTTCCATAGATATAACTTTGATTGCAGTTGAGTACGGAGAATTAATGCAAATTTTGAGGTTGGTTCTTTTGACAGCTCCCACTTTTTCAAGGCAGGAAGAGCAGCAGCAAAGACCCCTGGGGTATAGATCAGAGCAGGCAGTATGGACTATACATAAGACACTGGTAAAATCAGACTGCATAAAAAGGGGAAGGGTGGAGGCAGTTTGTAGAGAGAGCTGCAAAAGAAGGCAGGCTGAAGTAGTTTTGTTTTGCCAAACTTACATTTTTAGACAGTGCTACAAGATAACATGCTCTTAGTCTGACTCTCAATCTGATAAAAATGTAGACTTGTAGTTGCCTGTATTTGTCAGGACAGCTTTAAGGAAACTAAAATTGGGGGAGAGTGTGGGACAACTTGCACCAGATCCTTTTGAGAATGGTTATTAATCCTGCAACCAGCTGGACAAGGACTGGAGCCTCTGTACAAGAGGCACTTACTCTATCAGCTGAGCTAAACCTGCAGCCCACAGAGAGTCTGTTCTGTCCATAATTCTTACTTTTGGCGCTCTCTGTCTTCTCCAGGCAGCTACATCACCACCATCGGTGTTGACTTCAAGATCCGGACTGTAGACATCGATGGAGAGCGGGTCAAGCTGCAGATCTGGGACACCGCAGGGCAGGAGCGCTTCAGGACCATCACATCGACGTAAAGACACACACACAATAAAGCAGGCTCTATTTTCCCAGCTTTCTGTTTCAGTCTGGAGTGCATGACTGACTTTTCTCTACTTCTGTCTCCAGGTACTATAGAAACACTCACGGAGTCATCATCGTGTATGATGTGACAAATCCAGAGTCATTTGTAAATGTAAAGAGGTGGTTAAATGAAATATCCCAGAACTGTGACAACGTCTGCAAAATACTTGGTGAGTCAGCTGCATGTAAAAACAAAACTCTGTGTTTTTTTAAACCTGAGGGCCTTTTTAAAATCACACTTTTTGGTTTAAATGACGAATAGGGACTTTTTAGTTTCAGAATTACTTCAGTCCAGAAGATTGCTTCATCCAGCAGCCATGAAACTCTCTGTAATAGCAAACAGCTTGCATGCTCTCCGTTGGATAACAGTCATTTTAAGTTATTGTTTCATCTCTACTGACTCCTCCTGTTACTTTTAATACCTGACAACATTACAAAAAGTTTATTTAGTTTGATGTAGGGCTCAGTTTCTTCCTTCTCAGTCTTTTTATGAACTGGGAACCAAAAACTAGGCTAAGTTTCAGTGTTAAAGTTACTTTATGAAGATGATTAATAAACACATTGCACTTGGACTGTCTTGAAATGGTAACATTAAAGTAAATGTTTCGATCTCAGTTGGAAACAAGAATGACGACCCTGCCAGGAAACAGGTGGACACTCAGGACGCGATGCGTTTTGGAGAGACAGTAGGGGTTCGGGTATTTGAGACCAGTGCCAAAGAGAACATTAACGTTGAAGAGGTAATGTCAGTTCATTTGTTTGTCTTTCTTGTAATCTGGTCTTGTTAAAGCTGTTTATGGTCATTGGTTTAATTCTTATTTAAAACCAATTTTCCTGCTTATCATTTTTAATCATTTGATGGCAAGAATCCAAAAACTGTCGAAACAGGTTTTTCTGTTCTCAAAAGACCGAGTTTTCAGATTAGATTTTGATGATCAATGTGCCCCTCAGATGTTCATGGCCTTCACCCGCATGGTCCTGCGGGCCAAGAAGCAGAGCCAGAACAGAGCGGAGAGGGAACGAGAGCAGAAAGACACGGTCATCATCAACGCTCATCGAGACCGAGACCGCAGGAAGAGAGGGAAGAAGTGCTGCTGAGACCCGCACAGACACCAAAGCAACTCATCGCCCATTGCTTGCAGAAAAAAAAAGCATCGAAACAAGACTGGGAAACTGTGCCTTAGGAGATAAGTGTTTCATCCTGCAGACATGAATGTTAAAATCTGTGCAGTTCACCGTTGACCGTGCAGAGTTCGAGCTCCACAGGCTGCAGGGAGGTGTGCTTTAGTGTGAGTGTGAATGAAAGAGAGGACACAGGGATGAACAGACTGTCTGCACTGACTCATGGAGCAGCCTGGAGGTTACGCATGTTAAAGGATCATTCCGGCGTTTTTGAAATTTCAATGCACTCTGTAGTGTTCTGGTATAGGGAGCCAAATCTTGCAAATACTAACCGTGACATGATGTGTTAATATCTAAGATAACTAAATGATTTAACCTGACATTTTCTACTCCCTGCTGTACCAACATTAGGTTGAAATTTCCCAGGTTTTTTTTTGCCAGTCTTCTTTTTTCTTTAAGAAATCATCTAAAATGTTTATTTCATGGATTCGTTTTTTGCTGTCCATTAGTTTACTGTCATTGGGGTGTTTATATCATCTCGGTAGCAGTCTGTTGAGAACATCTTTTTTGGACAATCCACAAACAATTTGAAAAAATAGGTGAAAAGTCAGAATTCAGTTTCCACAAATCTGGTGGCACTCCTGGGTCAGAGCAGTCATGTCGTTACCTAACTAGTTAACACCTCTGCAGGTTGTTTTGGATGATACAGAAAGAGAAGAGATGCTCCTTTTTAGGATGATTTAAGGTCAGGAACACAACAATCTGCGTTGAAATACAGCGGTGGAATATTTAGTGTCTTACATTTACATTCTGCTGAATGAGGGATCCTAAAACATCGGAATGGTCCTTTAACTTTGCACTAGTGAACCACTGTTATGTTTTAATTTCTTTGTCTTTTTTTAATCCTGTCAAATATTTTACCACTGAAAGGGAAGCTGGTTGCAGTTCTTACTAAACCATAACTGTGAGCCACTAACAGGTGTGACGATGATGATGAGTGCGGTCCTGTCCTGTTTGCCTTACTTTAATTTAAATGAGGCCAATAATCCAAAACTCCAAATGTTCATTATTAAGATGTCTTTTTTTAATGTAAATCTGTTGCCTAGCAAAAGTGTCAAAATACAAATAAAGCAATAAATCCAGATTTATTAGTTGTTTGTGTTATTTACCCAAACAGGCCGGAGCTGCTCATGTTGAACAACAAACAGGGCAATCAGATTTAATCAAGCGACTTGATCTTTACACAGCAAGAGGGATTTTTGTCTGGTAATGAGCTGAGCCAACAAAACCTCACTAAAGAATGAGAAACTGACTTAAATGTGCATCAAGAATCGGCCTATTTTTAAAAAAATGTATGGAGTTATAAAAAACATATAGTATACTGTAGATATCTACTGTATACTATATACTGTAGGCTGCTGCTCTTCACGCCGACAGGAAGCTTGATCACGTAATGTGTACTGTTGTTTATTCTACCATTACTGGCAGGGCTAACAGTGTAGCAAGGCTAATGGCAGGTGGCTAACTCTAACTTTAGCTTGCATATTACATGGTGCTTCACCGTTAACTCAGTTTGACTGAGACCAGCACAGCGAGGAACATCGTGAAGTGGGTTGAACTGAAACTTGTTGACTTATTGTGTATTTCACAAACTGGTTTATTTACTGTTGAGGCGGACCACTTAACTCCGTGTGTCCCTGAGCTGCCTGCTTTAGATCTGTCACTCTGCTGTGCTGTGCTGTGAGGTAGTTAGTCGATGAAGATTGTCATGAGGTCACTGCGCCATCTACAGGATAAGTCGGGGAACTTTTCAAATGGCGGAACATTTTCGAAGTGAAACCGAATCTTGTTCTCGCCGATAAATCGGTCAGGCCCTAACCAAAACTCCCCCAGCCAGACAGTTTGTGCCCATTGAGGTAGTATTATAGATTTATATCTCACACCCAGTGGAGGTGAAGGCAAAATTTCCATTTTGACAGTATATGCCTTAAAGAAAACAAAGTATTAATGTTTATTTGCTGCAGCAGGAGTGGCAATACATATTTGTAGAAACACCGTATTGGACATATTTGATCAAATTGAAGTAAAAAAATATTTCAAAATTTGTATTTGATCTTGTGAGAAAAGTCAAATAACCCTCAAACTTCATTAGCTACAGCACTCTTTTGACCCCCAACTTTAGTGATCAATTTCTTTATACTGTTAATTTAAATCAACTGAAAAGCTGCATATCGAACAATGAGAATTAGAGGGACCTTTTTAATCTCTGATTTCACAGCAAAAACCAGAATCTCACTTGTGAATTCTACAACAGTTGTTTCTCTCCCGCTGGATAGAAATTGACAGGGCTAAACAAAATCTTTACATGTCTCTAAAGTCTAAAAATGCAGCTGTTTATGATGCAAATTTGTCAAATGCTGCCAAGTACCTTTGCTGCACTGGTTAGGCTCAGCAGATAAATTAAAGGCTGCAGTGGTTCATGTTAGAGATTTAAACCACACCCTCTCTTCCCAGTCTGTTTTATCAACTACATTATTCTTTGAATAAAGTCCAAAAATAATACAGCTCAACGTTTTCAGGGCAGAAGGCTGTAAAGATTGTGCTCGTGGAAAAGTGTTTGTGTTTCACATGGCTGTGAAATGTTCAAAAATCTGCAGTCTGAAAATGAGCAGGTAAACCTCTCTGCTGCAAACATGTTACATGCTTCTGTGAAAGTTTCTCTGCAGATATGTAACATGCATTTGACTAATTCACCTCAATCACAAGACTTGAAAGAGCTTTTATTAACCAACACAGTTATTAGTTTTCAACCAACTTCACTGCTTTATTCCAAGCTTCAGCATCGAGTGTTTTTATGGATGCTAAGGAAGGGGAGAGTGCTTTTACTCGAAAGACCCTTCACAGGTACAGTCCTCGTCTAACTGTGCTGCATTCACATGTCACGACAGTTCAAGTTCTGCAGGATTCCCACTAAACTGAAGAACAAATCCCGTCTTTCAGCTGCGACATTCTCATGACCATCTGAAAGACAGACAAGATGACTCATGGTGGAAATATTAGCAGTTTTCCTTCCAAAAACCCTCAGGGAGAAGTACATATTCCTCTTTTTTTTCCACAGCACTTGAATGCAGCATCACTCCGTCCACCAGGTTCATCCTTCTCGTCCATCAGGTGGATTTAGGGAGTCTGTAGACGCCTGAGGAGGCGAGCAGCTGATGCTCCATGACTTTTCTCTGCAAAAAGGCCTCCAGCTCATTGATGTCCATCTCCGTGACGACAGGTCCCGTGGCGACGAACATCCGGAGCATAGAGTGGATGCGGTCTAGCGTCATACTGTCCAGGTTGGTCAGCATGGCCTGAATGTAGGCCCAGAACAGCTGCAGAAACAGACAGACAGACAGAGTTTTCAGACAGCTTCGTAAATTTCACATCCTGTTTCCTCGACGTAAGCTTTTTTAAATTTGTATTTTCATTGTATCACTGATCAAGGCTTTGACCCGGGCTTGAGAAAACATTGGGCTGCATTGAATACAATAAGTAGTTTCAGTACCTGCAGCTTCTCCTCCCTCTGCTCAGACTGGGTTGTGGTATTGGAGTCTCTCTCCTCGTCGCTGTCGATCAGCATCACACCTCTCTCCATCTTCTCTTTGGACGAGCCCGTCTCCACCACATAGTAGCGCCCCCCGGCCTCCTCCCTCAGAACGCCATGCTGCTGCCACAGAGCCAACTTCCTGTGCACCAGCTCCTTCGGGGCGCCGAGCTTTGTGCTCAGCTCCTCCAGAGTCCACGAACCTGACAAAGGACAAACAGCTGATCTAGCCACCCCAGACATGCAGGGAAAAAAATCCTCATCTGCTAAAATATTCCCCAGTTTGCTGATTTTAACTTAAATTTACAAATTATAAGAAGTAAGTTTGTGCCTGGTGTTCTTTCTCCAAACATAAGTACGGTCAAAGCTTATAAATGCCTGTTAGTAAGATGAAAATCTCATTTCTGGTGCTGCAGCAGGAGAAACCATCATCCCCGACAAGACAACAACATGAGACCTCCTGATAAGACACCAAGAATCATCCATTTTCTATATTTTCTTGCAAATTTATGCTGCAAAATTTAGATGTAAACTCATTTTTTTACTTGCATTTTGGATTTAGGAGCACAAATAAATCTATGAGTGACAGTCCAACTTCATTTTGAATCAGCTTTTAGCAGGTCAAAGAGATATTTGCATATATTCAGAAGATCCCACTGATTTTTTTTCTAATACCAGGAAAAACCAAAAATGGCACAAGTTAGAAATGACAAGCCGTACTTTTGTCCTGGAAGTGCAGGATGATGGCGGCGTGGATGGGGGAGACGGTGAGGTTTGTGAGAGTGCGGTCCTCCAGCTCCACATCCAGAGTGACGGAGCCCAGGTGAGGCTTCCAGCTCAGCGTCCTCATAGCCTGAAACACAGAGAAACTGCTTCACTTCATGCCATGAAAATTCTCTCCTCGGCGCTGCAACAGCGTTTTGGCTCTTTAGGGAGACACGTGTGGCTCAAGTTTGGCAAGAACTGCGAAAAAGTCTCAACCCAGAAACTGAAAATAACACAAACAAACAAGCAAACTGATTACACAACGAGATAGAAAAGAAAAGAACCTGCAATTTCAACTGAGAAGAAAAATATTTCATAGTGCTGTTTTTACAGTATTTATACGGACTCAAGCTTTTTTGTTGAACGTTTTTTTGTTGTGTGAAAAATGTGGGAATTTAGCTGCAAACTCTAAAACCTGAGCTGTCAAACTTTCCTTGAACGACTTCAGGTTGTTAAAAAAGACTTGTGCAAAGTTTCCAAACAGACTGTTTTAGAGGTGGTTGAAAGTCAGAACGTAAAAAGAAGTGAAATCTTGGTGAACTCCACCTTGAGTTTCTCATAGCGGTGTGTGTATGCCTCCATGCTCTGGCAGATGATCGGGGGGAGCTCCAGCTTGTCCTCCTTTAGTGGCGGCCAGAACTCCGAGGACAGGATGATGGCGGACAGGGACAGCGGCGGCTGCTCCTCCTCGCTCAGCCTGGACTCCTCCTCACGGATGTTACTGTTGATCCTCCGAGAATCCGCCATGTCCTGGAACAGAGACAGAAGACAGAGACGTGAGACAAAGCCTTATCTTTATCATTTTTTAAAAGTTGTTCTGTTTTTTGCTTATCGAGAAATGTTGTGCCTGTAAAATCTTTACTACCGCCATGTTGGAAACAGGCAGAGAGATGAATGAATGAAACCTTAAACTTTGAAATTTGACCTTATGAATAGTTAATGCATGTTTTTAATGATGGTTGGGGTCATCTTAACCCTGCATGTAAAACCACAGAGACTAAAACATGTCAGTGAGCGTTTACCTTCAGCATGACCTCGCAGTAATGCATGTGAGACTCTCCGAACCGAAGCTTCAGCAGCTCCACGTTACGAATTTCCCTGAAAACAAACCAAAAAGGACAAAATATTGGAAAAATGTTAGAAAATGACATATTTACAATGATGAGCAACTATGAAAGAGTGTATGATAGAATGTAATTTTGCATTTAGTGATTTCTGCTGCTCTCCAGTCCTTCAGATTTAAAGAGCTGACCCTGACTAGATCAATAAAACTATTCAATACACCTCTTCTGTCTTGAACTTATCTGAAAATCTTTCTTTTATGTTCTTTAGTTGATTTCATAACTATTTGATTATTGGCTGTAAAAGACGGTAAAACCTGATCCTTCAGTCACAGCGTGTGTGTTCAGATGTACCTGGCAGTGTTGTAGTTGAGCTGGTGCAGCAGCCGGTCGGCCAGCACGGCTCTGTACTCGTCGATGAAGATTCCTTTACTGCCGTAGATACTGACCAGCAGGCTGATGATGTCAGAGGAGCGCCGTTTGGAGCCCATCTTATCTGCAAAACCCAACCCACTGTCAGTAAAGTCAAACAGCAAAAAGCAGCAGGAGCAGCTAATGATGTGTTTACTGACCGGGGACAGCGTCGGTCGGGTCTGGAGTCCAGTCCTTGGGGTCATTGCCTTCTTCGTCGCTATCCTGCATCTCCAGAGTCACAGGGTCTCCTCTGGAAAGCTCCGAGGCCAAATCTGTGCAGCCCTCAGCATCTCCGGTCAGACCGGCTACGATCTGTCTCACAGTGTCCTCCCGAGTCCTTGAACGCACCACAGATATTAAATAAAGCATGACTAAAAACGCTGCTTCTTTAAAAAAAATCATTTTTTCCTGCTCTGTTAGTTTAATTATAGTTAAAGTCGTATGCCTTTTATTTAATATTCTTAATAGTTTAACGTGTCAGAATGTATTTCAAGATTTCTCTGAATACTTTAACTTTCATATTTAATCAGAAGCCTTCTACAGTTTCATTTCAAGTCAGATTACATAAGTAGTCGTTAAGATTACAACCATCCAGACAGTTTTCATTACGTTTCCAACATTCTTCTTTATAACATCTGTTTAAGGATAAATTAACTCACCTGAGGTATTTGCGGATCGGCTGGCAGGCGACCTGCAGGATGACCATGGACGGGTCGAGCTCTCGGAGCGCTTTGATGGCAGAGATGTAAACGGTGAGGATGTCAGACGTGTGAACCCCTGAAAAGAAAAAAGAAAAACACAGGTTAGCGAAATAAAAATGTAGAAAGCGTTGTGTCAGGGTAAAATGTTACTAAATAATCCGGGGTTACTTTAGATCCTTTTTGGAAAAACATGTTTTATAAAAAGTGACACTTTTTATGACTGTTTGTTTGAATAGAGCATTTTTTCAGGAGGTCTGTTCAAAATTCATTATTTATGTCTTTCTTTTTTTTGTGACTGCAACCAAAATTACAGAAAACACGCCTATCAAAGTGACTTTATAATCTATATTAGTTTCTGACAAATTTTACTTGCGACACTAGAAAACATAGAGATAAATCAGATGTGATTTTTTGAAGGACCTGCAGAAAGCCTTTAAACACTTTGAAAAACTGGCACCAGCAGAGGTCTGACCTGGGTGAAGCAGACGGCTCTCAAAAGCAGACTTCAGTGAGGTGAGGAGCTGCTGTCTCTGGTTGGTTCTTTCCAGACAAAACTTGAGGTCTTCTATGGCTGCTTTGGATTCTGGGAAATCTGAGAAGGGTATTTAAAAAATGAAAATTAGTCCAAGAAAGTCGGAGCATTGTTTCTATTAACCTTTGCATCTAAATGTATCATAAAAACATAATCTGAGCCCTCATCTTTGCAACAACAAAAGAAAATCAGACTTCAAATCCAGATCCCCTCTCACCTCTTATGATACTGAAGAGCTCCTCTATCCTCATGTTGACGTAGATCCTGCAGAAGAATTGGTGCATGTGGCACCTCCACTGTTTCAGGACCGAGCTGGCAGGGGGGCCAGCCTGAGCACCAGGGGCACCAGGAGTCAAGGTCGGACCATCTTTCTCTGCTTCGCTGGCAAACACTTTGCTAAGCCAGCCCAGCACCAGCTCCAGCCACTGCTCACGGGAGACAAGTTTAAAGTTAGAGGGCTCATCCAGAAAAACCTCCTCTGAGTTAGTGAAAATGCAGACACAGATGATGTTTTACCTCCTGGAACTCTAACAGGAAGGAGCGCTCGTACTCGCCCCGGCAGTGCTGCTCCATCCGCTGCTCGATGAGCTTGTGGAGGATGGAGGTGACGGACTCAGAGCTGACCCACTCCAGCAGCTGAAGTCTGGATCTGTGGCCGAACAGAAACACACTTATCCACTGTGCATTGTTACATATTTTTGTTTTGATTCAGTCGATGGAGCTCATAAAATACACACTCTTTCCACATCTTGAGTCCTTCAAGATCCATATTTTAGTCTGTCGGATCGTCAAATCTGGTTTCAGCCATCAAGGAATATGTCAGATTCTGTTTCAGGACCTTTTGCTTGGTTTCATTCAGGTTTTCTTTTACTTCACAGGCAGAATTATTCCAGTTTAAAATGTCATCTGCAGGTTGAAATTAGTGGTCAGTTTGTGTCATTTTGTGCCTTCAGTGTATTTGAAGACTATTTCAAAATACCAAGCAGCTTTCTTAAAAGTAACACAACTGTATTAAAAACTCAAACCGCAAGAGTTGAACTTACTTTGGATGAAAATGCTCAGTTTAATGTTTATTTGACCACAAGTCTGCCAATAAGCAGTACCATGATAAGTGTTTGAAGTGAAAGAATATTCTTTGTGATGCATGAATTAATATTTTCAAATCAATGCTTAATGCCAGCTTTTTTGTTGTATAGTTGGTAGTGTTGTAATAAGTGGCAGACCTGACAGTGTAAGACTAGAACCTCACAAAAAGTACATCTCAGTATTCAAATGACCCTCAGCTCATTAACCACAGCACATAACAGTAATTTTGCTCACAGTATGTGGCTGAGCTCCTGCAGCTGCTTCAGAGCCTCCTGACACCAGCACTGATGTGTCGGGATCCCACAGCCCCGGCAGAACCCTCCACCTTCAGGACCCTCTGAGACCTCAGCCACGTCCTCAGCCTCTCCCTCTTGGTTCATGTAGACGGTGAAGGTCCTGCTGTAAAACTCCAGCACTCGCTCCTGAAGGACGGGGGAAGGGGAGAAAAGGAGGAGAGCTCTGATGATGGTGAAGGCTCGCTCCTGGAGGCCTTTAGACCCTGCACCACAGAGACTGCCACGGCCCTCATCCTGCCATCTCCCCAGCATCTCCAAACCACCTATAAAGCGGGAGAAGAGGCCGCTTAAATAAAAATACTTCTACAAAAAAAGAAAGCCAACAATCAGGACTGAACTTGGTGAGCTTATTTTCTTACACAGGAAAGGTTCAAGCTGCCCTAACAGAGTCCGAAAGGCAGTGAGGAGAACCCAGGCCCTGCCTCTCTCGTCCAGCTCATTCTCCGGCTGTTTGAGTCCAGACCAGAACTCAGGAACCACACAGGAGGACAGACGCATCTGCAAAGTCTCCAGCAACCAGCTTCCAAGCAGCCGGTCTAGACCCTGGTCAGACAGCAGGGTCAGGGACTCTGAGAGGCTCTGCTCTGTCATCAAGCAGCCAGGGGACACCTGAAGAACAGAGCATGAAGAAACAAGGTGTAAGAGATGGAAAATATCGGGCTTGGATGCTCGTTTCAGGTTATTCTTCCCATGTTGTTAAGCCCAGAGGTTATCAGACCAAACTCCATTCACAGACAGGTCGATTTTTAAAGCTGTGCTATACTGTAATAGCTCGGAATCATCCTCGTTATGCTGCGTTGGTTTCTTATTCACAATGACGAAAAAACAGGTTTGCCATGCGCCGAATTCGGCCGAACATCTTTTCTGCCAATAATCATCTCTGAGTTATGTCTTTTGAGAATAAAACATGGCAAAAAAGTGCCAAAAAGCTCAATTTTGAGGTATAAAATTTTGCCGGACAAGTCCCTGATATCTTCCTGTGGAGTTTCAGAACATGATAATAAATAGCTTACTTACCAAAGCTGTAGTGACATTCTCCCAAGCCTCAGCAACTTGATGATGTGAAGTAGACCCCGCCAGATCAACTGATTCCGACTCCATCACGGTTTCTTCCATTTTTAGGCACTTTTCCCCGACAAAATTAACTTACTAGCTAATCTAAGAGATACATTATACCTTTGATAACGCAAACATTCATGTTCGCCACAGTGACATGTTATTTTGTTCAGCCAAGTCTGAAAGTTTCACTTTGAATGTCAGTAAAATCCCACAATTATGAATTTGGTATAACATTACATGGTCCTTCTCTACTATCGCGGGTTTACTTCTTCTTCTACGTTCTTACTCTTCTTACTCTCTGCCAGTAAATTCACGGCAAACTATAAACCAACTCCATCAGCACTGCCCTCTACTGCTGACAACGCGTAAACGCGATGATATGATAAAATCAACAGCAAGTTTGCCCTCTAGCGGCCACAGAGGAGAATTACATCAGCACAATCATCAAGCATCAAAACCCGATTCCGGTTATTTCGAAAATAAAATTAAAAAAATGTGCACCCCTCTGCCCCCGGAGCATTCTCAACCAAGCCTTTTTAAAAAAGATCTGTAATGCAGTCGGGTTGCCTCCTTACTTTATGCAATCATATTTTTTCTTTCTCTCTTTGAATACATGTTTTGTTTTTTATCTGCTATCCCGATATTTCTGTCAGTTTTTTGAACATAAAAAAAATGGATAGCAAATCCAATGGTTGGATGAAGTACAAGAGATCTGGAGCGATTTGCAAATATGATAAAAGGTATTTTCCGACGTAAAATTAATTTAGGTTCAAACACACCTTAACATCGAGTGACCCCCTCGAGAGATGACTGTTGCCGACTGCTTGCTTCTCTAGTTTTACCAACTTTAGTAACGACCGCACAACAGCATTACACAGTGGTCTGAGGAGCCATAAACCTCGGGCTAGTCCATTACGGACTGCAGCGGGGTGACGCAGCTCAAGGAAGAACATTTATGATAATTTCTTTATGGAAATGCAATCAGACCGACCGTGACGCTAAGGCAGAAGAACTACCACGTCAGCAGTGCAAAATGGCTAATATGATGATTATTACTTAAAGAAAAAGGTTAAAGAAAGTATCATACATAAACTAGAGAAGCAAACGGTCGGCAACATTCATCTCTCTAGGGGGTGTCTAACTCGGTGTTACGGTGTGTTTGACCCTTAAATTAATTTTACGCCGGAATATCCCTTTGAAAAAACATTCAGTGCCAGTTTCGCGCTGTGACCACTAGAGGGCAGTGATAACGCTTCTTTGGTTCTGTCAATTCTTAACTATCAAGCCAAACATATTTACACCGTAACGTTTCCGGTTGTGGCATTAAAATAAAATACATAATACTAGTAGAAAATCAGAGTAGGTTTCGAGTACACGAGGAAAGACTTTTTCATGTATTAGATGAAATAATAGAGATAAACCTTTAGGTTGATCGCGAGAGTCTTGAACTCAGCTAACTTTGCATCGTTCCTCGTGACTTTTATTTTGAAGGGTCCCTGTGGTTCTCTGTATAGTTACTAGCTACTTGCGGCTATCCCAGAAACATAATCATGGCAGCGGAGAGCGAGTAAGTTTCTTGACAGCACGTCTCAGCAACATTACGTGACACTCCGTTTATTTGGTGTATATCTCTTATCATCAAATTAACTCTGAGCTTTTAATACAATTAAAAGTCACAGCCGTTATGGAGTTAGCTACCGTTAATTGGCCTCTGTACGCTAGCGTGCTAGTGTTAGCTGAATTGGTGTTGTTAAATATCTCAGAATAGTTGTAACTGATCTTTTATGTGTGTTTTTGCTTTGCAGTGTGCTGTCGGAAATCGAGGTGCTTCAGTCCATCTATCTGGACGAGCTGCTGGTCGACAGGAGAGAGGACGGGTGAGAGAGTTAGCTTCACATTTCTCTCTCTCATTAGCTTTGGCTCTGAGTTTCATGTTTTATAATCCTGGACAGATGTGAGGACTAGATACAAGAGAGAAAACTCCGCATTGAACCTGTTTGTACCCTAAAATAACGCCCCGAATTCTTCCTTTTAAAGATTACCTTTAACCTTTACATTAATATTTTTTAAATTTTACCAAGAAGAAGCTCTTTGAGATTAAACGCCCTCAATTTCTGTAGTTTTCTGCCTAAAACAAGGTGCATCATAGTTAGGGAAGCTTAGAAGTAGCGATACAGGCAATCAAAATACAAGAAATATGATGATCAAACAAAATTAAAGGACATAAAGTGGCTGCAGAAACAAGCAGATGTTTGTCAAAATCATCTACAGCCACATATTTTTAAGGCAGAACATCCCCACTGACTTTTGGATTCATCTAAATATATAAACAACAAATTCTTGGACAGAAAATATACACCTCACATATTCAAAAGCATGTAACCCCCACCTTAAGGGTTTTAAACATTTGGTTATCTAATGTACATGTCCAAAAAGGACTGAGAAGAAGTACAAACATGATCTAACCACCCTTTTCCTATCAGTTACTATAAATTGAATATTCTGCTTTCCCTGTAAATACAATCTCAATTCCACAAGAGTTGGGACACGGCACCAAGTGTTGGTTATGAAAAAACAACCGATGGCTCGCAAATCATTTACCCCATGGGTGCAAAGATGCTGTCTTTTGAGCTGTGTGTGGATAATAAGTTAGGTGATCCTTCCCCTATTTAAAGTGGAAGATGTAGCATCCTTGATTTCCAAAAGGAATGTCATGTGATTTTGAGCCCCTGTAGTGATTTCCACTACAGAGCCATGTCTCTTATTGATAGTGCTGCCTGCAGGTTCAAGGATCACAGCCATTTGACCTCAGTTTTCATGTCCTTTTTTTTGTACAGAGAATTCATTTGTCAATAATTTGCAAAATAAATGTGTAGTTGTCAAAATTGTGATTGTTGTCTCTGGTTGTGAGAGCTATTTATGGGTCCAAGAGTCAAGTGACGCCTCTAGCCATAAAAAATTTCTGATACGAGTTCCTTATGCCGAGACCTTCAGGATTTCTTGAAAGGTACAAAAATCTGAAAGAGAAATCAGCTGTAATTTTCAGAGTTTGTGAGAGGCCTGCTTTTTATCTAAAAAGCCTTACATGGACGCAAACTGCAGAAACTTCTCCACACTCACTTGCCTTTTTAGTTTCAAAGGACTGATGTTAAAGCTGCTGTTGTTTTTTCTCCTCCAGGAACTGGGAGGTGAGCCTGGTCCTTTATCCATCCACAGCAGAGGACTCTGTCTCCCAGTTTGTCCGACTCACACTGACTTTGACCCTCGATCAGCAGGTACGCCTTCAATTTATCTTATCCAGGAGATCCTGCACAGAGAGAGCAGCAGAGAAACACAAGCAGGAAATGACACCAAGTATTTGTCAGTTATTCTCGTCAAAAAAAACAACACTATTACTGTATCAGTCTGTCTCTCAGTCCTTTCCTTCCTGTAGCTTAATGCTCAAACCTTTTTGGTTCCTATAGAAGACAATGAATCTGCTCAAATCTGACAAATAATTAGTTCTGTTTCAGGACTTTGAAAATATTTTCCTAAAACAGCTGATCAAAATAATTTCTTTGAAACAACAACAAAAAATAAGGAGCCATATTTCTCCCAATGTATTAGATCAGAAAAAACTAATAACAGAGTTTTGCTCCCTCTCTGTGTCCCTGTTCCATGTGTTCAGTATCCCTCCTCCTCTCCTACCATCTCCATTCATAACCCTCGGGGGCTCTCTGATGACAAGCTCAGCAGGTAACAAGCAAAGCTGCAGACTGATCACATCACCATCTCCTGCTTATGAATTCTTAGTTTTGATTTTAAATTCTTGTAATCATGAATACCTCCTTTTTCTCAGTGTCCAAAAGTGTCTGCAGCTGGAGGCTCAGTCCTCCCTGGGTTCACCAGTGTTGTATCAGCTTATTGAGGTAAGATATACCAGGTGAATACAGTGTATGAATTATAGATCAGTATACTGTATAATGGTAATGATCCAACAGGAATCTTGCTAAAAGCCACATTCAAAAATGTCCTGTTTCTGTTTGCTTCTCCAGAAAGCAAAAGAAATCCTGACAGAGAGCAACATTCCTTATGGAAACTGTGTCATTTGCCTCTATGGATTTAAGGTATGCTGCTTCCCATCTTTTCAGGTTTCAAAATACCTCAGAGATTCATTTTAAAATGAATACAGTCAAAAGTTATTTTAGTCCTTGTAGCAATCAGATAACTCTAATTATGGCAGGATCTAGGTCAAAGAAAATACTGGAATTCATTTTCTATGAGATATAAAGGCAAAAATGTCCAGGAAATATTGACAACTTGAATGATAGCTTTCATTGTCCAAAAAAAAATTCTATGTCCACAGTGAGCGGCAAAATTGACACACACTGAAAGTTCCTCTCAGGAGCGTAAAAAGCAGCTTAAATCAATTCTTTTCTTCAAATACTCCCAGAAATGTTCCTGTTTTTTAGGAGGGAGAAACATTTACCAAGACAAGCTGCTACCACTACTTCCACTGTCACTGCCTCGGCCGCTACGTCAGCCACTCTGAGAGCGAGCTGCAGCAGAGGGAGAAGGAGTTAGAGGAGGACAAGACCAGAGACCGATCAGACCATCAGGTCAGAGATCAATCTCACACTTCTGGACAAAGAAATGTTTGTTTATAAGCTTTTTCATGACTGACACTCCCCACAGGAGCTGATCGTGGTGTGTCCGGTGTGCAGAGAACCTCTGATTTATGACGTGGACCAGCTTCTGGCCTCCCCCGCACCTCAGCTACCAGAGGTAAAACCAGCTTCTGATGCACATTGTTACTACATAGAATAGTCATTTGGAAGCTTGAAGTACAATCCAAGACATCTGTGATTTTAGCGTCTGAACAATCAAAACATTTAAAGGCTTTCTGTTCATCACTCAGCTGGATGAAGCAGCCATTGGTTCAAGTTTTCAACAGAAGTGGTGTGAACTCCAGAAGATTCTGGAGAGACAGAGATCCAAGGGTGGAATCATTGACCCTGAAGCGGAGTCAAATCGTTTCCTTATCCATATCAACGAGGTGAGCATGAATACTTATTTTGACACTCTACAATTAGAAAACAGAGCCCTCCTTAGATCACTTTCAGCGCTGAACTTAAAGACGTAACTTTGATCTGTGATTCCCCCAGACTCCACCTGTGGCTGAAAATGGAAATCTGGATGAAGATGGTTCCCCTGCTCCCCCGCTACCCTCAGCTTCAAGTGTAACCTTTAATGAAACTGGTGCCAGAGCAGACAGGTTTGCTCCTGGACAGTCCCACAGCAGAGGTGGGCAGGGCCAGAGGCATCAAAACCACACGAGGGGGCAGAGGAGGGGAGGCAGGCACAGACCACAACATGGAAGAGCCCCCATCACAGAGCACCTGGACAAACTTTCTCTGTCCTCAGACGGCACTGATGGACCAAACAAAGCCAAAGCTCAGGGTTACCATGGTCAGCAGGTGCAAGTAGAGTTCTGTCAGTCAGAGACAGGCGGGCGAGTTCATGAGCAAAAAGAGAGACCTGTGTGTCCAGGTGATCACCCAGCATACCAGGAAGCCTTTGAGGCTGGATGTCCAAAAGATGCTGCAGACTCAGTAGGCAGTCGTGGTCATCCCGGGAGGAGAAGGGGTCCTCACAGACACACTGGAGCTCCGGGGCCTGCACACTACCATTGGGATGGACGAGCTCCAAGAAGCAGGGGAGGGGGCAACAATCAGTACAGCAGGGGAGGGGGGCCTCGCCGGGGTCACGGCAGGGGTAACCACAGAGTGGTGGAGAGGGACAGAGGCAGAGAGGAGGTGCTATGACAAAGGGCAACAGGAGGGCTGATGAACAAGTGTATGAGTGCCTCCGTTATCAGTCTGCATAGATTAAAGCCCTGCACCAGAAATGACATTCAGTGTAGTGTCCTATCCTGTTGTACATCACTGTTCTCCTGGTCTCCGCTATGCATTCTCATGCACACTAATATACGATGCAGATGGTTGTTGCTTTTTGTTGTGGTGCAATATGACTTGAAAGAACTACAAATTAAATCTTATCTGGATATTACTGTGTTTGTATCAACATTTTGTTTGCAGTTGTGTCTTTTTAATCATTTATCTATCTGGGTTTGACATTAATTGAACTGTAATAGTAGAGCTGTAGCTAGGGCTGGGTGATAAAATGATAATACATGTTGAAAATTAATTTCCCTTGGTCAACAAACATGGTCAATATGCTTTTCGATAGTAGACTATAAGAATAGCCGGCAGAGCACGTGCAATGCAAATGGTTACAAACCTCAAGCGGAGCAAGGAGCCCATGGCACCTGTGCAGCCGACCATTCAGTCTGCCTTCTCCAGCGCAACACCTTACGAAAAAACATCGAAGAGACACAAACACCTCTAGGATGCAGTAGTTTATTGTTACCAATAAGCACTGTTAAATTAAATTTTTTATATTGTGATATATATCGATATTGACTGATATGCAAAAAATATACAGTGATAAACTTTTTCTCATATCGCCCAGCCCTAGCCATATCACATAATTCTGACAAACCTATTGTCTGGCACAATGGCTGTCTGTTTATTTATCATGGTGTGGCTGGCATGTGAAACTGATTTTGTAAATTGAACGGTTTTGGCTTTCAGGCTGCGTATTAACCTGATTTTGTTGCTATTAAATGAAATTAAGACAGTTTCATTCTTTATGTTCAACAATGTTCACATTACATCATCTCAAACTCTCAAAGAGGGTCATTTTGTAGAAGAAAAAAATAGTGAAATATATTTTTTACGTTACTGTATATGTAGTAGAGTGAATTCCAGACCTATTTAAGCGCATTTTATTATTTATGCTCAATATCAGAAGTTCAGAAAAGATCAGATAAAACTGCAAGTAATGCGTTCCTTAGACTCCTGGGAGTTGTAGTTTCACGCTGAAGTACACGAATCATGGCAGGAAGAAACGGAACCCTTCGCCACTTTCAAGTACACCTCGGATTATTGAGCTTCCGAAAGTATTGAACCTGAAGTATGCTCAGTTGCTTGAAGACATTAAGTGATATAAATCATAATAACTGTCAAGAGCATGTTTAAACTAAGAACTCTTCTGATGGGGTGTCATCTCATTGAAGTTGTTCAATAGTTTGACTTGATGGACCATGCAAGTTAATTTTTCCAAGATGAAACTCTTTATTCCGATTATTGTAACAACCCCGAAATGCAACGCAAGGCCTGCCGACGCCATCTTGGCTTTTTTTTCCCGTCGTAGACCAACCCCTCTGGATATTGTGCGCAGGGTCGCAGAGGCGTGTTGTTGTTTTCAAAACGACGGAGGTGATGACTGGCGGGACCGACTTTCACAAAACCTACAACAATAACAAGGACTCTGAACCCAGAATGGATGTGGACATGGATTCTGGTCATATTGAAAATGAGCGGGGTGAACTGGATAGTAGTATCCCGGCGGCGTGTTCCTCTAACGGCAGTGGCGGGGAAGAGGACGAAGCGGAGGCCGTTGGCCGTGCGAGAGACGCCGGGGGCTCGAGTAGTCAGCACACGCCGGACGGGGGTGGTGTGTTCTGCGGCAGCGGGAGGGAGCAGGAGGTTTCGGTCGAAATTGGAGAGACGTATTTATGTCAGCGAGCTGACAAGACATGGCGTGAGTGATTACTATGATTTTTTCTGTTCCGGTTAGCTTGTTAAATAAAGATGCTTGGTGACCAAAATATTTTACACCAAACTCCTCTATAACTGACTCATTGTTGTAATTGGGTTAACACCAGGCTTTTGGAGACTATGTGATTACCGACTTCAACAATGAATAAAAAGCAGCTAAGCCATGCAGTGTTCAGACTACATAAGAGTTAGTATTAACGATACGACACGATTTTATTGCGATACTTGGGCCACGATACGATACCATTGCGATTTTTAACATTTTTCAATACAGTGAGTATTTTTCAACTGTTGAGCTGGTCCATCTTATTTGTGCACTGCTTGCATTTCTAATATCTTTCCCCAGGTGCTGCTACATTTCTTGCAATAACTTTCTCCTGCTTTATAACATCACCTCTGCCAACCTCGCTGGACAAACAGTTGATTATATTTTTCCTGTATCAGAGATTTGACTTCATTTTAACAATTTAGTTGAAAAAATCGATACTTGGTCAAAGAGACAATACAATATGTCACCAGACAAAATATCACAATACTATGCTGCATTGATTTTTTTTCTCCCACCCCTGGTATTACAACGTACTTAATCAAAGTTGCACAGGATGGGAAATCTGAACAGGATTTTTGTAGGCATCCCATGTTAGAAATGTAGTGTGCTCGATTTCAGGTTCTTGGACAAAGTTTCAATAACTGTTGTATCCTTTTCTCTTTTTCAGATACAGCAGAGGTTATCCAGTCCCGGCTGAATGAACAGGAGGGCAGAGAGGAGTTTTATGTTCACTATGTGGGCTGTGAGTACAACATAAATATCACTGCTTCATCTCATGCAAGGGGTGTAACAATATCATATCACGATGATAGCACCTCAATAGCAAGTCCAAGGTACGATGTTTATTGTCATAGACTTGGAAAAATATCTTAAAGAAACTGTGAGATAGGATTCAACGTAAGTCCAGGGTTGAGCGAAATATTTTATGAGCGAGGACAGACTGAAGTTCCTTGGTCAAAATATTACTGAAGTAAAGATTAAGACTAAGTACTTGCTTTTAGAAAGACTTAAGTATTTAAACTTTTTTTGAAAAAATACTGAAATTGCAGTTTAGTGATGCTTGGATGCACCTTTTCTGCATTATGCTTATTTAGAAAACATTATCGTTATTGTTTGGACTTGCAAATGGCAGATTGGTTTTTTAGCTTTCCAGCTCTATACTAACACACAATGATGGGATCAACCTATCATCCACAGAATGAAAATGGCAAAGCAACTCGAAGTACGGAAAGGTTGATGAAATTGGAAAAAGGTTATCTGTAATAAAATACATGTTATTTTCCTGCCACAAAACTCTTTCCCAGATTATACTAGTGATACTGTTACATCCCTGTGTTACTATCATCATACTATTGTAGCTCCTCAAGCTACTGCCCTGTACAGTATTGATCTCTGTTTTTTTATCCATGCAGTCAACAGGCGTCTAGATGAGTGGGTGGGTAAAGCTCGCCTGGCCCTCACTAAGACAGTGAAGGATGCTGTGAGGAAGAGCACAGAGATCGGAGGCGTGGGTGATTTAGGTGAACAGCCTGAAAGGAAGATCACTCGTAACCAGAAGCGGAAACATGACGAGATCAACCATGTACAGAAGGTCAGAGACATGTTTTATTTGGTAACACAGTGCTGTATTAAGTAGTCAGTACTTATCTAATGCTGTTTTAATTTGCAGACATACGCAGAGATGGACCCAACAACAGCTGCATTGGAGAAGGAGCATGAGGCGGTAAGGTTGACTCTCTGAGTGTCTGTCAGTGTCTCTTTTAAATGATGTCTTTGTACAGAGATCATCCCTGAATTTTTCTGGTGAAACAGGCTCTTTGTTGACTATCGTGATTGTTGTCTTACTCTCCTCATTGTTTCTCTTTCAGATCACTAAAGTCAAATATGTGGATAAGATCCAGATAGGAAACTTTGAGATTGATGCCTGGTACTTCTCGCCGTTTCCTGAGGACTATGGCAAGCAGCCAAAGCTGTGGATCTGCGAGTACTGCCTTAAATACATGAAATACGAGAAGACCTTCAGACATCACCTGGTTAGTGCATCTTACACTTGGCTCGTCAGTGTAGGCGAAATTGAAATTATCACGCAGCATCCTTTGATTTGAAGTGCTGTGGATTCACATTTAGAATATTGTGCTATTGAGAGTGAGAATATATTTCCACAAGCCTAAAATAAGTTGGAAATATCTTTGTTGAAGTCCACTTCTTGCTGCCTGCTGTAATTTCACCTTTTGACCCTTTGTCTCCTCAGTCTCACTGTCAGTGGAAGCAACCTCCTGGCAAAGAAATCTACAGAAGAAGCAACATATCAGTGTATGAAGTAGATGGGCGGGACCATAAGGTGAGGTTACTTTGAAAGTGCTGGAAGCAACAGTTGTACCATTTTGATGTAGATTTCTCTGCTTCTGTTTTACTCTTTGTGCTTAAACTGGAAATAAAACAGAAATCCCAACTGAGCTACAGTAAAGCAGATCATCTGATTATATTCTGGTTCTCTGTTTGCAGATCTATTGTCAGAACCTTTGTCTACTAGCAAAACTATTCCTCGATCACAAGACGCTTTATTTTGACGTGGAGCCTTTTATCTTCTATATCCTGACCGAAGTCAACAAGCAGGGGGCGCACATCGTCGGCTACTTCTCCAAAGTAAGGCCAGCCTGAAAATATTTGTGTCAAATTTATCTTGAATTCCCTGCTGTGAGTTTTCTCAAGAGTCCTGAGAAAACATGGGAAGGTTAAGTTTACTATGTGTCTTGACAAAACTCTTAGGGGTAATTAAAATAAATGTAGCAGATCATGTGTAACATCACAGCTTGTACGTGCCATGGTTGAGCCTCAGACTGATTTAACTCCTGATTTTAGGGTTACCTCCCTTGAGTTCAAATTTTGTAAGCTTGTTTAGGAGGTAATTTTCAAAACTTAATTTTGTACAGTTATGTATTTCATTAAAGATTTAAAAACTCCGATGGGTACCCCTTATCAAACATTTCATTTGTAAGCGTTTTTCTATTATGTTGTGACAAAATCTTTTGACTTTGGAAAGTAAAATCTTCTAAAACTGCTGTAATAAAAGCTTGAATTGCATTCAGAGTGTGAGTAATCTCAAACTGGACTATTTAGAACCTTTTGACTAAACTTTTCTCTTTTTGTTCTTTAGGAGAAAGAGTCTCCAGATGGGAATAACGTGGCCTGTATTCTCACACTACCACCTTACCAACGCAGAGGCTATGGAAAGTTCCTCATAGCTTTTAGTAAGTGAGAGACTGGCATCCAATGAGAACTTTATTCAACATGAATTTCTGTGTCTGTGTTGCTTAGAATAATTTTCATCATGTCCTTATAATCATATATGATGAAAGATTATCTGGGATTCGGCCTGAACTTACTTGTCTTCGTGAAAAATAATCAGGACCAAAAGTGGCCCATTTGACAGAGCAGACCTCACCTCCTTCAAGCAGGATGCAGGCAGACTTATTTTAAGTTTAGCCGCCATCAGTGCACCTCACAGTGTAATTTTTTAATTAATTTAATTAAGCAACACACAGTCTTCAAACAATGTGTTTTGCATATAAAAATGGGACATAAAAATCACTTTTTCTTTCTTGCGTGTGCAGGCTATGAATTGTCAAAGTTGGAAGGTGCAGTGGGCTCCCCGGAGAAGCCTCTTTCAGATCTGGGGAAGCTGAGCTACAGGAGTTACTGGTCTTGGGTCCTGCTAGAGATCTTGAGGGACTTCAGAGGAACATTGTCGATCAAAGACCTTAGGTATGATCACACATACACCATCAGACACTCCCCCTCTTCTCTGTGGTTTGTTCAGACTGTTGTAACTCACCGTCATGATGTTGATTTCTCTCTCTTTGCTTTTTATTCCTCCAGCCAGATGACCAGCATCACACAGAGTGACATCATCAGCACGTTGCAGTCGCTGAACATGGTGAAGTACTGGAAAGGTCAGCATGTTATCTGTGTCACACCCAAACTGGTCGAGGAGCACCTAAAGAGCGCCCAGTACAAGAAACCCCCTATTACAGGTAAGCTCAGACTCATTTCTCTCTGACTCTATTAACTCTATAATGTGTAATTTTGTGTCATTTCCAAAAGTTTTTCTCTGAGTCCATCTAAAAGCTGCTTTCTTGCACTCATGGTTCGTCTCTCCTCCTTTACAGTGGACACTATGTGTTTGAAGTGGGCGCCCCCTAAAAATAAACAAGCCAAGCTGTCCAAGAAGTGAAGAGAGGAGTCGCCTGTCCATCATTCCATGTGTTTTATGACTTCTTCATCTTTGTCTGGCCATACTCTGCTGTAATGAAAACAATGTATATAACTTAGTAGCATCTGTCAGTATTTTCTTAAATATATATAAAAACAAATCTCAGACCTGTCTCCTGTCTTTTCTTTCAAGATTAAGTAGTTGGTGTTTGGGGCTTCTAATGCCAAGGAAAAAGACACTCACTCCTCTCATAGTTATTAATCTAGTACAGCACCTATAACATTCCAGTGACCATATTAGAGGTATTTACTTAAATCTTCAAGATTTTAAGACCATCTGATAATTTAGAGTTCAGATAGCTAAACTGATAAAAATGAACCGTGGTCGTATGGATGCTTTAACAATTGTCGTCAAAGCTGCAATGTAACCATCCCATCCTTAGTTTGAACTGCAGACTTGCTTACAGGTCAGTTTCTGTTCCTCAGCTCTCTATTGAGCATGCTCAGTTGTTAAATAAAGCCTAAGGTAAAGCAGCTGAATTGAGATCATTGCTTTCCCCTGTATCCTCTCCTGCAATGGGGAATTTATGGGGGTACCAAAAGTTCAACACATTTTATTCCAAAGTAAAAGAAGAAAATGTAGCAACTGATTGGACTGGCCTCTATAAAAAGGACTGCTCTCCTTCATTTCTGGGATTTGTTGGTGTTCAGAATGAGTTGAAAACCCAAAGGCATAATGAGTTCACAGAGGAAGGAGTGTCACAAGAATGATGAGAGAAAATAATCAGAAACTGTAAAAACTGGAATTTTTACCATACTATAGTATGACATTTTTATCAAACTATACTGTGGTATTTTTTTTTTATCATACTTAACTATGATTTTATTATCATACTATAATGTGACAACGTTAACGTACTTTACTATGATATTTCTATCATACTATACTATGACATTTTTTCATACTACATGATATTTCTATCATACTTTACTATATTTCTATCATACTGTACTATGACATTTTTTAAAAACTATACCATGACATTTTTTTAAAACTCTACTGTGATATTTTTACCATACTTTATTCTTATCATACTATACTATGATATTTTTTCCCACTTAACTATAATTTTTAAACTTTCTATACTATGACATTTTTTCATCCTATAATATCATATTTTTATCATACTGTATTATGATATTTAAGCATACTATACTTTGAAATTTTTATTATACTCTACCTTCCTGCCTCATAACCCCGTTTTACCTCTTCGGAAACACCAGGGGGGAAACCCTACCCCCCGGGCCTGGTTCCCCAGGATTTGCTTCAGGATCTCCTTTGTGTCAAGCGGATATTGAACCAGGGCTGCCCTCCTGACTTGCATTTGGGTGTCAGACACACAGGAGTAATCTGTTTGTTTCCTCTTTGACCCCCCTTTCTAGACACTTGACTTAAAAGTTTACCTCGACCTGGATCTGATTAAAATAAAGAGCCACGATTGTTCTATATTTATAAACTTTATGCTCTCAACACAGGGAGCAACACTGCCGCCCAGTGGATGATAGAGGCGGTGTTCTCCACACATGTGAATATCCTCAACTTGTGTGTGTTCATATCTTGAAAACTGTGTGATGTTTGTCTCAAAAATAAATACACGTGCCGGTTCATCCACAAACACATTCTTCAACAATTCACAAGCAGAACTGAAGATTTACAAATATATGTGTGGATCTGATTATCACATGGATATGTATTTGTGCATAATTTTGGGACAAATCTCTCCCCATATCTTTTCACTGACTGATGAGAGACTGAGAGTAAAGCTGTGGAGATAAATGGAGAATTCTTTTTATTCAATAATAAAGAAGTGGTCAAATGTTTAAGATTAATTACTAGAGACACCTAACTAGTTAATAAAGAGGTAGTTCTATCTAAAGAGGAGTCTCCATTTATCTCCACAGCTTTACTATCAGTCTTAGATCAGTCAGTGAAAAGGTGGACTGATAATCAGACTCTGAACAGCATCACAGGAGCAGCCCAGCGCCTCTACCTGAGCGGCACGCCGAGGGAGGAAGGCCACCACATGAAAATGGTGGTCCACCCGACTCCAGGGATGGTCTGGTCCGCTCCAGTTGTGATCGAAAGATATGGCACTTTTCACTTAACTTTTCTGTGATTTATCATAAATCATTATCTTGCTTTAAACAGGGGGACAATCAACCTCTCAATTAAGATTTAGTTTTTTTTTTTTTCACCCATTAGCATTACAAACATGGACAACATTTCTCTTGTAAAAACGTTGCCATCCAAAATTAGCTTTCAGTGAAGATATCAGTTCAAACTAGAGTTTATTTTTCCAAGTATTTCCATCTGATTTCTGTCTGATCTCATGCATGAAAGGGTTAAGCGATGGTCAGTGTCACATGTCACTGGCTACAGATAATAATTAGCTCTGTCCTTCCAGCTGTGCGTCATCGATCCCGTATATTGATGATTCCATAGCTGCTGGCTGAGGGTGATCTTCACCACAGATATGATGCATTTGTGTTTAGCACCAGAGTTTTTTTTAAGACCCTTCAGTTCATCCAAGGACATTTGCTTGTTTATATATGGTTTCCTTTTTGCATGGTTTAGTTCTACATCTATGTTTGCAGACCATGGTTTTAAACCTATGCAGTGATTTCACCTACAGTGTACTGTTTTTATTGCAGGGCTACTTTGGAGAGTGAAGATCAGGGCCACCCTTTATTGGTCTTGGTCCTTGTCTCTTTAGTACAGAATCTGAAGAAGAGTATTTAGTATAGTGTATTTGAGTGTAAGCTGCAATTGCATACAGGAAGCTAACATTTGCTTTAGAGACTCCAAACATGAACAAAATTTTATCGGGAGCTTGTTAATGCCTGAAAAATACATTGAAATGAGTGTGAAATAAAGAGCACAGGCACAGAATAAAAGGGAGATTCTGTTTTATTTCCAAAAATTGTACTTCAAAACCATTATGGTCATTTATAAGGCATTCACAACATTTTTCTCGTTTGGCTTTTGGACATTTGAGACAGAATTTGATGCTTACAGAGAGGATTTCCTAAAACAGGAGTACAGCTAAGGCACAGCACTACTCCCACTGAGAGAGAGAGAGAGAAAAGTTATAAAACAGTAAAAGAAGGAGGAACGAGGAGAAACAAAACCAGAAAAGGTCAAACTTTAGGATGAAAAGAGCAAACCTCTCAGCTGGGATTTCTCTCCAGAATCTGAAGACTTTATCGACATTTTCACACCATGACTTTCTTAAAAAGCCTAAACACAACCTCCAACTCTGAGCTGGATAGTTCAACATCATTAACTTAAAACTGTACATCTTCATGACTTTTTAAATCACAAAATACCAAATTACATCAATCCAGTAAAAAGGCTCATTTTATTTCAAAACCAACATCAAGCAGAAACAGATCATGTCCTTTTAAGTGCTGTCACTCTGAGATGAACCCTCACAATTTATAGCTGGTCTCCAGTTGTGGTCCCAATAAAACTGTCAGATACAAAACAAACTTTATTTAAATGATCAGGTATCAGTTATTTAGTTTTTATGATGATGAACAGCGGATCTAATTGTCTGACCGCACCTTTCTGACCAAACACTGTTAATGCCTGTTTCAACACCACAGCAACAAAACTGAACTAGTAGCACCTTGTTCCGAAAAAGTAAGTGAAAAAAGATCAACATTTGACATACCGTTCAATCAATAGCAAAAATAAATTAAAAAAATTCTCAAAATAATATTTAACCAAAATAAAATATTTCCTTATAATTATAATTCATAATCCAGAAAAGATTTGTGGCTGTGGTCTCTGGATTTTCTCTTATTTTCTCACTAATTTGGTCATTGTATTGGGAGTCTTTCTCTAGAATGCTGTGAAGCTCCATCACAACAGTCCTCGGGTTAGAACCGATGAATGTAAAGGGATAAGGAATCGCTCCTCTCTTCTTTCTGTCTGCAACTGACATGAACAACTTGTCTTCACTTTTATGAAAGGCTCAAAGGAGCTCTCAGGACTGTCTATGAAGAGGAGAGTTAGCGATGTAGAGGCTGTGACTGAGGGTGGAGCAGAGACACATGCAGCTGGCAGGATGCACGACTTCAGCTGCAAACAAAATCATGCATTTTCCTGCATGATTTTTTACTTGTGTAAAAACTTTGAAACAATCACATTTTAACTTCCTACTTCTTGTTTTGCTGCTTTGCTCAGTTTGTGTCCTCTCTGTTATAAGTGTTGATTGATCACTATGATTGATCACTATCTCTTTTTATAACTTTAAGAAGAACTTTATTGATCCCTGAAGGGAAATTCAATAAAGTACTGTGTCAACTTGTAGTAATGCCGTTTGAAAACTGAGCAGATGAGTGAAAGAGAAGGAAGGAGATCCACCCAAAACTGACTGATACAAACATTAATCAGTACCGACAAATACTTGAAGGCCTTCAGAAACAAAGGCAGAAACAAACCCCACCCGTTGCACCAAATATCAGCGAATCAAACATTAGTCACCGACTAAAAAAGTCTCATATCAACCTCTGAATAAATTACTCTCACTCTGACACAGTCACACTAATCTGAAGTCTACAAAGCAAAATATGAGTACAGCTTAGAGAACAGAAAAGGGAGGCAAGTCTCTTCTTAATTCCAGCACAGCGGACGTCTCTGATGGTCTGAAGGTCTCAGACATGGCACGGGAAGAAAACAGAAAAACACACACACATACAAATATACACGCACGTACACACAAAGAGCTGGGGCCTGTACTATGAAGCAGGATTTGCGTTTATGGAGGTAACTTCACATGAAGAAAGTTCACTTCTTACTGGAGTAAATCACCATGGTAACGTATGCTGCTCTGTATAGCAGGTTAGGCTCAGCAGAGCAGATTATGCTCTGAAATGCACCACCTGCTGACCAATCAATTCTCCTCGTCATAAAGCTTTGTAAGCTGATCTTGATGAGAGGAGGGACAGAAAAAGGTAGGACACGTTATCTAATCTTAATTTACATCCTTCAGCTGAGACTAAAATAGGCTAACACAACTAATTCTAATGGAACAAACAGGAAGAAGCCAATCTGCTGTGCATTTATGATGAAAAGGTGATAATATAAGTCAAAATGTACACATTCAATCTGCTTCTTTTCTTTTTCCTGTTTTTGGGTTGATCTCTGGTTTTTGTGTCCATCTGCTCTATTTTTTAACGTCATAGTCTGCTTGTAAAAGGAGTTTGTAATATATAACGATCAGCTGATGGCGCACTTGCTCATATCTGTACAGCTAGGTACACATCTATTTATCCACGAATTGTTAATTATCTATGGAGATGTAATGCATTAATTTTAGGAAAAAACACCGCTCTGTCTTTCTGAATTAATAAGACAGTTGTCTCAGAATTATGAGTAAATTGTAAGGTTAAAAAAATTGCTCAATTTTTTTAATTAACAAGATCGTCATCATATATATACTGGGTACAAATTCTACTCTGTTTTCCCGAATTAATGGGGTAATTGGCTTAGGAATTCAGAAAAATAGAGCAGAATTTTATTTTCTCCAGTCAATGAAATATGCTGTTCTGTGTTACTATTAAAGATGCATGTGTTGCTCATGATGACATTGGCCACTATGGGGTTGGGTCAATGCGTTAGTATAAGGGGTCTCAAGCTGCATGAGACTAATTAGCTGGACTTTCTTTGTTAGGGTCAGTGCAGCCAGATAACTTAAAGATGAACCTGTGGTGTGATGAACTGACTTTGTAGTACAGGCCTCAGGTCAGTGTAGAGGGAGAAAAACAGCAACAAAGTGTGTGTGCAGTAGTTTGTGAGAGGTAGGAGGTTACTGAGCACCTTTACCAAAACACTACACTTAAGTTTTACTTGTACGTCTACCTCTAAGAGAATTTCTTTGACTTCAGTCTTACTCTGTCAGCTCACTAGTTACCTTGTAGATTCACATTCTACATAAACATACAGCAGCAATGTACAGAATGATGCATTTTGTATCAAATACTCAACCTAACAGTATACAGATGATAAAATTCACTCTACTGTGACAGACTACATACACTTGATCACACACTGTTTTCATCAACACAAACCCAATACTCTACGTATAATGTCATAAAAAACACTCAAAAGTTCTACCCTTGGATTAGCATTACTAATTTTTGTTGATGTACGACTACATGTACTTTGGTAAAGGGTCTGAGTAATTCTCCCACCACAACAACAGTGTCTCTGTTTTAGAAGAGACAAAGCTGCAGTATGTCTTGAAATTTGGAGTTTGGGTTGGCAATATAAAGAATAATTATTAAGTGTATCTCCCTCACACCAGCCTGACTCCTGACTTGTTCATTATCCTCGTATCTCATTCAATTATTGCCTCCTGTATGGCATATATCATCTCAAAATAACCGGACAACACTTCAACATCTCAGGAGAACCAAGATCATGATGTCTTCTCTTTAAGGGATATATTTTGAGGATTAAAGTTCTTCTTATCTTATCTTTATGGCTTAGGTGAAGCTCTGCAAATAATCCAGAGAAATATCCTGTTTCATTCACACTAAAAATTGACAACCTATGTCAAACAAAGTGTCTGAAATACTGCAAGAAGTTTGGTCTGGTTTGGGAAAAATTCATTTCAAAGTTCAAGTTTTTTTTAACTGAATACATGTCAGGATATTTTTTTGTCACAACTTTTTTCTTCCACACAGAGCTGTGAGTTATGGGTCACGGGTTCAGGGGGATCCTTGCATCAAATTGAGGCCCGGATAACAGTTTCGAAAGGGCCCAAAAATGAGCAACCATGTCTGTTCTTAGAATCCGAACATGTCAAACACACTTTCATACCTCCATCCAAGAAAATACTGGTATTAAGAGGTAAAAAGTTCTTCTTACACACACTCTCACACACAAACACACACTATGTAGTCCAAATGACAGTGAGAGCAGCAGACTGAGAGGACTGAGGAGGATATTTGTAGCTCAGTTTTGAAGTCTGTTTCTCTTCTTCTCCTCCTCGCTGCCTGCAGATCTGGTCCATCCATTCACCTTCACTTTCACTCTGCACTCTTTAAATAAATAAATACCAGACACAACCGTGCCTTCCTTCATTTATCCCTCCCTCAGTCCGTCCGTCTGCTACCTTATCCGTCCGTCCTCTCTGGGTGGACTCAGTTCAGACTTAGGATCTGGGCTGGAGGAGCTCCAGACTGTTTGAGGACAACGCTGCATGACAGGACAGGCACTGGGTCCCATCGAACAGACGTCTGAGGCCGACCAGTGGCCCTCCAGCATACGGTCCAACCAGCGATGAAGTGGCGCCCCCGTCAGCCCAGCATTGGCCTCGGCCTCCTCCACAGCGCCCAGGCTCACCGGCAGCCGCAACACTGGGTTCAGACCGTGAAAACTCTGCTCCATGTAGGAGTTTCTTGCTGGACCACCATGCAACCGGAGGGCGTCCTCTGGATCCCAGAAAATGGGGAAGAGCACAAAAGAGGAAGAGATGAAGAAGAAATTTAACATCCTCTAACCATCACAAAAAGCTCTCTGTAATTTCAATGAGAATGAATCAATTTCACATTAAGAACCAAGTTTTTAGGCCTGGACTATGTTGTTATGTAGACTTCCTGGCTCAAATATTCCTAGTGTTGATATTATTTAGGGGAATTTGGTATTTCTGAACCTGTCCCAGCCTTTTTTGGTTCTGAGATGCCCATTGGGCTCAGACTGGTTTTAGATTTAATCCAGTGAATCAACAAAGTCTGCAGCCATATCATGACCGCAGTATCTTGAACATAATCCATGAGAGCGATAACATGCAGTAAGAAAAGTTTACTGAAATAACAGTTTAACACCTCTGTTGGTAAACATTTTGGCCATTTAAACCTCAAACCACCAAAACGCCCTTTTTTTTCACCTATTTGCTCTGTTCTTATTCAGATGAAAGTTTTTTTCTGGTATTTTTGGATCAAACTCCAGAATGAAAATACTTTTTATGAAAAGTAAGCCAGAATTATTCATTTTAACCCAACATTTGTCACAAATTTTGGGAAAAAAATCAGTTAGTTTTCTTTCACTAATAATTTTTCAGTTTGGGTGGTTCAGAGAGAATGATCAACTTGAGTATTTAGGCATAAGAATATACTATAAAAAGTCAAAGCAAAGCAAGAATTTTTGTCTCATTTCCAGTGAAAACAAATAATCTCATTAGACTAAAAAGCCACGCTGACCTGGCAAGTAAAAAAACAGCATTTGAATATATTATGAACAAAATATTAAACCTGAATCGTTTGGATTAAGTAACAAAAATCTCCCAGTTAAGTATAATTATTTTTTTCTAGAAGTCAGAAAAATGCTTTAATTTGATAAACTTAAACCAATACATTTCTACTTAGAAACATTTTTTGCATATTACAAGCAATTCATGCCTCATTTTTGGCTTGCAATATCTTAAAATAAGATATTTCTCTAGACTTGCCAGATCAATGATGATAAAAATAAGTGAATTAAAATTTTTCTAACCAGTAATAAGACAGAAACACTGGCTTTATTTAGAGTTTTTGCAGTGTGGATACAAGTGCATTGGAAGAAAACAATGACACAAACCCACACTGTGATCAGATTACATCACATGTCCACTTCCCTTTGTGACCCCAGCTAATAAACCACAGTCTATTCATGCACTGGTCTTAACTTAGAGTTCTCTCCATCCCAAACACACATAAACACTCATGCATAAACATACGCTGAGCCCTGCAGAGGTCAAACAAACCAAACAGTAACCCAGGGGAGGGGGGATAATTCAGACAGAGGTGACCCTGGGTGTGCGTGATTGAGTGACTGGATACTGACACTATAAATACATGTATGCATGGTGCTGACAGCTGTGACAGTAGGGGCCTCTTCTGCCTGTGTGTGTGTAATTTAATATTAGATGTGTGATTGACATATGAGCCACAGTAAACCCCTCAACACTCTCACATATGGATTCAACAGGTGCATTTTTGAAAACAGCTGATAAGGGAATATTTCTTTACATGTGTCATTGCATAGACACCATTTTTAAAAGCTTAATTCCATAAGAAGATCAACAGATTATTATTTTTTTCTGACTGACTGAGTCTCATCTGATGCCTCAAGTTTGATATTTTGGCTGCTGACATCTTATTCTCTGGGATGCACATTGCTGCACCTTGATTCTTGCCATGACAGCAATTTGTGCAACAGAAGGTTGCAAACCCAAACACCCAACGCAAAATAAATTCTTTGATTGTTTTTGCAGAAGTGCACCTTGCTCACCTTGCTGTATCGGCTGCTGTCGGTGAAACTCCAGTGGAGCGACAACAAAGCTGGTCTGGCCGAGTGGGTTCCAGTGGTGCAGCACTCGCAGCGTCCACAGACCGGGTCTCAGCGGCAGCGTGAGAGGTGGTCGGTAGTGGGTGACCTCAGCGGAAGCGTCCACCAGGATATCATAGGTGGCGGCGATGACATTTGTGGGGTCGATCCAGACCACCGTGGCAGTCAGGTTGGTTTGACTGCGGCTCCAGCGCTGCACGGCCACTGGCTCGTCTTCTGGCCCGACCAGACCTCCCCAGTTCCTAAAAAGACGCTCCTTAGGGTCCCAGTCAGTCCCAACCTAAAGGAGAGAGGCAGTTTCTACATCAGTCTCATCACTATGGTGTCTCAAATTGAAAGGTGTGCACCTTACTGGTCTGTTTTGGGACATTTGGCAAGATTTGTTTAGAGGAATTGTACATTTGCTCACATGTTTATATTTGAATCAAAAACTATATAAAAAAAAGTGGATGCAGACTCATGAGGCCAATGTAGAAGGTCTTCAACCTGCGCTCTTTCTGATGTTCAGCAAAAGGATAGTAAGATTCCCACTGAACAACAATTTGTACATTTAAAGAAAATGAAATAACTCGAAGGTCCGCCTAAGAACACTCATTCCTCATCTTGACCTCTACTTGCTTAACCAGTGTCCTCTGACGAAAAATCGAAAATGTTAAAACATGGTTTTCTCTTTTGCTGCTTGGCTGACACCTACCCCCTCGAACCAATTTGAGGCATTAAAAATCACAAAAAGACGCAACAAACAAGATCAGCGAAGAAAGGAAGAGGTAACATTTGGCTCACAGAGGACGCCGAAATCATCACAAAGAGAAGATTCCACAAGGATCTTTGAAATACACTTCATATAAAATATGCACAACTGTGATCATCCAACAGTCAAAAATAAATGGATTTAAATTAAGATGAGAATACGCCCATTAAAAAACAGAAAAGTCTGTCATTTGCTCTCTAAAAATAACCCACAATCATATGGCGGACATCTGGGAAAACAATCTACATGCATCTGGATCCACAACCGGGACTGAAAACGCCAGGTTATGTATGGCAGGCTGGTAGGTGGCAGTATAACTTTGTAATAACACACCATTGAGAAACACCACAGGTCTATGCATGAGAGTGACCTTCAACAGAGCACTGTGTACAAATAAACATTACACTTGGGTGGATGGGGCTGTGACGGAAGTATTTTCACAACACTGATTTCAAATGTTTGCATTTCCAGCTGACTAAATTTCCCTGATAATGAACAGCCAAAAAAAACAAAAAACAAAACAACCGTCCTCTGTTTTCTCCTTAATAAATGTGTGAAAACAGCTTCTTGAATATGTGATATTGAGTAGTGTGTTGGGGTATGGGTTTACCTGGACATGCTGCAGCCTGTTGTTAGGGTAGACAGGACTAGCCAGGGTGAAGTGGTCTTTGGGTGTCACCCAGGTCTCCAGGGTCTCCAGCTGGGTAGATGCTTGGTTAGTGGCCACATGACGCACTAGGTAGCCTTGAAACTGGTCTGAGAGGAAGTAGAGGTGGACTGACACAGGGTGGCTCATGGCAACATACCTGAAAGAGACACATAGACACTGTACGCTTACTACCACTGCAAGAAAGTGGACGCTGAATTCAGGTGCAGACGTTAATGCACAGAGACGATCATAATCCTATCAGAGAGAAACCATGAAAAACAGGTTTTAAACAAAGTAAAAGGCAAAAAACACAGTCTGTGTGAACACATTTTTACTGGAACTCGAGGTGTGTTTCTGTTTCCAAATTTTATCACAAAGTTCTCTGGTTTCATTCTGCGCTGCAATGATTAAAAAAGTGTGTCAAAGCTTTTACATTGTCAGGAGACCACAGGGGACTGGCGGTCCGAGAAGAGACGCTATTTAAAAACAGCTCTGTCATTAAATATTTGTCATGATAAACTGTCCCTCTGTTTGTTAAAAGCTCTGTTTTTAATCCTGAGTGGACATGTGGAACAGCAAAGTGATGCTATTGATTTATAAAAATGTGTGTCTTTTATGTTACTTGTCACTTTACTGTAAATGCTTGTCCTTCTGAGGATCCTGTGGGAATAGTGGCTCTCTTTTTTTAAGTAATAGCAGCATGTTTTGATCTAGATAAATCAGACAGGGAAAAAAAAACTTCTAAGTAAAATAAAGAGACAAAATGCTGGCCTTGTTTTACATTCAGCATGATGAGCTTTTTCATGCCAGGACACTTAATCTGTAGAGAGAACATTTGAAATATAAAGTTTCTTCTGCAGTACTAGTTTTGAGTTTAGTGAACTCCACAGGTTACTTTGGTGGTTTGACCCAGTTAACAATGAACTAGTTTTGGAACACGACAAAAAACCCAGATAACTGTCTGACCAGTAAAACCCCGTCTGTGATATGATTTTAGGGTCGCATATTTTTAGCCGCTCTGACAGCACGGCTCCATGAAAAGCCAGGTTTATCGACTGATCTGCTGCTTTTTGGCTGGACTGAAGCCAAACTAATCGATGGATTCCCTGGTAATGTGGTTCATGACAAGTAGTGACGCCAAAACATTTCACTGGCTGCAGTGTACAATAAAATGCAATATTTTGAAAATGATCAAAATTCATCAAAACAGCACTACTGTGAGAAGTTTTTGGTGTTGAAGTTTTTTTAAATGAAACTATCCGAAGCTGCTCAAACCAACATGTAGGTGGTATTTTTTAAATGTGTCCACATTGGCTCTGACATGATCTGAGATGTTGCAAGACTAAAATCGCAGGTTAAAGAGAACAGAGTTGTCCTGTTTCAGCTCCCTCCCCTTCCCCCCCTCACACGCACTCACTCTCTCACACTCAGACACACACACACACTTTTCCCATAATGTTTCTCCCCCCACCCATTGCAGCCACCAGTCCCCACCAAAACTCCAACAAGTACCTCCTTGTACCTACTGCGGGTCTCCACCCGACACACACACAGCTGGAAAAATCCAGTCTGAGCCGACACTGAAGCCTGATTGTATCCTGAGACAAGCTAACGTTATCTTTGTATTTAATTTAGACTCGCAAATATAGGCGGCGGTTAATGCAGTGGAGAGACACATTTATCTGCCAAACCTTCTTGCTCTCTTCAGACAGTGACTCAGCAGTTACTCTGCAAACCCAAATTCACTTACACAACAACTTAATGTGTGCAGATACCTCACACACTCACAGGTGAGGACTGTCACTTCTTAGGAAGCCTAAACTGACTCGAGGCTTCACTGCTGATAATTTGTAGTTACTAGTTTAAAGTTGAATAAAAGAACTAGCACACCAGAATCCATCTCTTAATCTCTGTTTTGTTCATGAGCTCCTACCTGCAGCTGTTGCCGTTGGGATGTCCCTGCAGCGAGCTGGCGGCGCGGGATAGTCCCATTCGAACAAAGGCGTGGTAGTGGCTGAGCATGGAGTCTGATAGGCTGGCTGGGCCGTCTGTCTCTTGCTCGTAGATGTTTTCCCAGTAGGCCTGGAGGCTTGGGGTGCCTGAGGGGTATGTCCCGAACAGGTATGAGTCCAGCTGGTTGATTATCTCTTGGCTGACACTGGCCTCAAACTTCCTGGCAAAGAAGGTGGGTCTGGATGCTTGCTACAGTCAGAAAAAAAAGAAAGACATTTTCAAGAAACCCATTAAAAATGAATCATTTCACTGATAGAAGAGTTTGCTGTTTTTTTAGGCAAATAAATGAGATGGAGATAACGAGACACATAAAACTTGAAATAAGATAAGATTTAGAGAAAAGAAATCAAGAAAATGTGGTTAAATCACAACTTTAGATCATAACCAAGAACAGTCCTCGAGTAAAGTTCAGCATTTTGGTGAATTTTGCCCCCTCTGAGGGTTGGGCAGTCACTGTGGGAGGTGAATTTTTGCCTGAAGGGTTCATGAATAGTGCTTTTCACTCTCTGGTGTTTTCATCTAACATACCTGCATGACCACTTGTTAATCTGATCTGGATCAAAGACATAAAGCAGCCTCAGAGCTTCAGTACGTCAGTACTGTTTGTGACACAAATCTCAGGTCAAACTCTGCTCCATACCCATGTTACTCAAATTCACAAAGATCATTTTACTACCTCAGCAGAGCAGAAAGACCTTCATTGCGTTTGGGGAAGATGTCAGAAACTGTGATCACTTCAAGGGAAGTTTCTGGGAAACCAGTTACCCAATACTTTAAACTGAAGTGTAACTAACAATAGCAGAGTAAGCACCACCAGCCTTCGGTCCTCCGTGCAGCTTAATGCCAACATAAACTGAGTGGTTATTTGCCAGTTTAACCTGACACAACTTTTTTTTCTTCATTTTCTAGATCAAAATACTGACACGCTGCAGTGCATTATAAAACTATGGAAGTAGCCATAAACCCTCTGGCTTGTGTTGGATGGCTACACTTAAAGGGATATTCTGGTGTAAAATTAATTTAGGGTCAAACACACCGAACACCGAGTTAGACACCCCCTCGAGAGATGAATGTTGCCGACTGCTTGCTTCTCCAGTTAAACCAACTTTAGTAATGACCACATGATAGCAATACACAGTGGTCTGAGGAGCCATAAACAAACCTCAACCAAAACGGCACTCTATAGCCACAAATAATGCTCAGAACAGCACCTAACTTCATCAACAGTACATATAGGGTCCCAGCCATAGCACTAGCCACCAAACATCTTTTTAACTTTGCCTGATTTCTTTTGCAAAGAGACTAAACACAACTCACCTTCTCTCTTCCAGCAGCCGCTTGTTTGCGACGAGACCTCGGGCCAGTCCATTACAGACTGCAGCGGGGTGACGCAGCTCAAGGAAGAACATTTCTAACCATTTCTTCAAAGAAAAGCAATCAGACCGAGACGGTAAGGCAGAAGAACTACCGCGTCTGCAGTGAAAAATGATTAATATGGTGATTATTACTTCAAGGAAATTATAAAGTAATGATCATAAATGTTCTTCCTTGAGCTGCGTCACCCCGCAGCAGTCCATAATGGGAACTGAAAGCCAGCATTTCAGGCTAACAATAAGAATGTCCCAATCCTGAACTCAACTATCTGCTCAGAGTCAATCTGCTTCATGTTTAACTGACCAAGGATCATCAATTTGAGTCCATCATCTCACCAGTTTCAAAAACTGAGCACAATTTGTCAAGTTAGTGCAACAAAAGCGGCATGAAAACACTCCTTCGTGTCACCTTTTCACAATCTGAAGGTGGACCGTAGGTCTGGATTTTAACAAAGGCTAGAGAGGATTCATTTGCCTCAAGGCGTTTTTTATGACCAGGTACTTGAGATATTTGAGGAATCATGTCAGCCCTGAGTTTTAGACTTTCGTCTCATACTTAATCCAGACCATATCTTAAAACACCACTCTTACTTACACACAACCTTGAGAAACGACGCGTTTGACCTCATCCAGACTTTTTGACTAGGGTGGCCTAACTGCTGTGCTGATTTATGTAGGACCTTAGTCAGCTCACATACACACACACACACAGCGGAAAGGCGAGGTTGATGATGTCATCAGGAGGGCGTGACCTCCCAAACCAGAGCTCTTGGTGGCCTCTGACAGCTCCAGTAATTCAGGGAAACCTCATCATAGTTAGGAGTGACCAGGCTTCAGTGGAGTCAGTTCAATCTGTGAGCTTATTCTGGGACTGTTACCCAACAATCTGCGTCCTCACACAACTTAAGACAACAGAGCAAACCACTAGTTACAGGGTCGGGAGGCGTTTTAGTTTCCTTTATTGTTGGATCAGAGCGGAGCCGTGTCTTTACTGTACGTTCCTGCGCTGCCAGAAGGAGGTCAGCCAAATATGATCCAAACAGCTGCTCTCTTGTTGAAGCTTTTCAGGCTTCACAGAGCCAACAGTGAACAGGTTTTTACAGGACATTCTGCTTTGGATTCCTTTTTGCTTGTTTCACTTTTATTTGCACTTGAGCTGAAACTGGCCATTTTTTAAAATCATTGACCAATCTTTCAAATATTTTGATTAATGTTCAAGAAACTGCTCAACATAACAGTCATAAATTACCAAATTTAACTCTCAAACAACCTCTTATGTCCAAAACTCGCAACAGGAGCCAGACAACAGGGCAACACATGACAGTTTGATGGATACAACTAGCAGTCCAACACCTAAACACACACAACTTAACTACAACAGATGACTAACATTTTTACAACAACAGTAAATGTATTTAGAACCAAGTTTTGGAGAAATAAATGTAATGAGATTTTGCATGATTGGGAGTACGGCTAACTTGACAGGCAGGGGATCCACCAGTAGCTGTTACCTTGGCGACTAAAGGTTGGCCTTACCTCCACCTGTTTGCTTCTTGCAAGGTTGAGTGACAGGCTGAGCGAGCATTTCCAAGGCAGTGAGCGCCATTTATAGGCTACAAAAGTGTACTTCAGAGAGGGTGACCAATGGGTGACATCTCTGAGACATGTTTGATACAGTGTGTGGTCAACACTTACTCATTCCCCATTTTCTGTCTCTTTGATTTACAGGGTTTAAGCAAATTCAGACTCTATGCTCTGCTATTTTCGCATAGCCTGTATAAACCTTTGTGACCTCAGCCACTGGTTTCTGAAGAGACGTTCTGAAGCCTAATGATAGCAGTCACCATATTGGAAATGCTGACCAATAACATTCGGCTTATTTAGAAATTGGCAAAGAAGTGGAGCTGAGGCCCAAACCATGGTGACTGGCATACAGCTACAGTATTCCCATAGATGAGTCATAAACATTTTAATATAGACTCTGATGGGGTCTCTTGGGCTTTTGCAGCCAGGCATAAAGGGGACCCTTGAGGCAATGCATTTTTTTGGCACTCCCCTGCTGGGTTCATTTTTAATTGCTAAAAGTTGCTGCTTAGTTTTTTCTTTTTGATCTTCTACTGAAGTTTCCTCAAAAACAGGATAAATCCTGAAACTTTTTCAAGCAGACTCAAATCGCATAGGCGTTGTTCAAACTGTATGCCAATTTTTTTTATTTGTGGTTTATCTTCAATTTTGATTTATTTTGCATCTCAGTCTAGACACTGGTGAGGATCTTTAAGTGTCTTTTGGGTCATTTGCAGCACGAAGCACAACAGCAACATCAAAGCTTGTGTGGCAGATGGAAACGGTGCAGGCATTTTACTGTATATTCTGTACATGTGTTCCTGACCTTACACTTAGGTCTCTGAGCCGCCTTTCTAGCTGGCAAACCCCGACATTATGATAATGACAACCTTATAAACCCTCAGCGGCAGCTAGCTACAAAGCTCTAAAAATACTAACTCCCTGAAGTGTACAGCTGTTTCCAGGATCAGCTCTTCTTATAGAAACCATCAGTAGCTCGACCACAGACGCTGTCTCCAGGTCTGTCGTTACAGGGAGCCACAGCACCGCCTGTGTAAGTAAAAGCGGCACTGCTAATTTGTGAATACAAGGCTATTCTGGTCTGTAGCCACTGAGGACCTGAGAGGGAATGGAGGACAGAACAGAGAGCTGAAGCCGACAGTCATATGACCCCATGATAAAGGAGATAGTTGTAACTATTATTCATAGTACCAGCTGTAAAAAAAAACGCAGAAGACTTTTCTTGCTGATGCAAAAAAGTCCTAAAGATTTTAGAAAGGATCAAGACCAACAAGCATTTTTTTCTGATCAGGTTGTTACAGTGCTCTTTTCAAAGATTGACTCCTTTTGCAAAAACAGCAACTTGCAACTTTAACAGCAAAGTTGCAACTTTTGCAATCAGAAAACACCAAATCCTGCTCATTTTCACCCACAGAGGGACAAAGTAATTAAACACATCATTGTTTACATCAGTCTAAGTGAAAAAAAAATGGGTCTAAGATAAACTGAAGATTCAAAAGTCTCACCTGGAAGCGCGGCAGGTCAGAGGGCTTGAAATCGTTGGGAGAGCAGCCACACCAGTCCACTATGTGCTTGTACTGACATTTACATCCCAGTTTACGGTTCCAGTTGGTGAGACGAAGGTTGTTGTCCACCATGGTCTCACAGTGGACACTGTTCTCCAGTACAGTGTGAAAAAATGACTGTGAGAGACGTACCAGAAAAAAAAAGGAACATTTATGAGATATTTCGATATCAGATATTCTCTATTTAGGTGCATTTTCATTTACCTAAGCTATTCTCTCTGAAATACAGCAGAGCTGACCAGAATTAGTATGACACTCGGAAAAAAGAGACAGATTTCTTATCTAACCAACGTGACTCATGTTGTGTGGGCATGTAAAAATTTAAGAGTTGATGGTGTAGTGTGGATTTTTTATAGATGACACTTGGAATTTGAGGTGTAAACCGAGGCCACATCTCACTGTGCAATTTACTATAACTGCTAGACTATAAATCCACAATTGCGCACATTGTATCACTTTCAATTACAGTAAATATTTTCAAAAACTAAAAGAGGAACGAAAAGAGGAAAAACTCTGCTAATTTGTTTGTGAAGATTTTAAAATCTATTTTGGTGAAATTATAAGGTTACAAAAAAAGTTTATTCTCAGTCAGTCCAGACATCCTGGTCTAGTGAGGGTGGATCTCCATTCTTTTATCAGGATAAGAGATGCTGCTAAGAGACCGGAGATCCAAATTTTCATGTAAAACAGACACTTTTTGTCCGAGTTTTACAAGAAAAACCGGACAGAATCAGTTAGATTTGGAAACTGATTTTTCAAGACTAGACTTCAAATCTAGACTATCAGAACTATAGGTGAGACAAAATTTTACAAACCTGACCCACAAGAGGTACTAAAATCCACAAAAATGTTGCTGCATTGTGAATATTTATGTTTGGTATTGATGCTATTTGTTGGATTATTTTAAGGGAACAAAATTTCTTCAATCTACTTATTTCTGTAACCCTAAAATTTACTGTTTTTACTTTGTGAGAGTAGCAGTTTTGCATCTAAGAGCAAATAATAAAAAAAAGGCCACTGATTATTTTTTTTTTTGTGATATGTATTGGTTGGCAGGCTTCAAATTTTTATGACACTTAGTCTCTGTAATCGAGCCTGAATCCAGCCTTCAGCTAGGATCAGATAATCTTCAATTTAAAGATTAAAGTTGTTTGAATTTTACTCAGGAATATAACATCTTAAATCATGGAGTCAAAACCCTAAAATTCCTAGATGGTATTCAAGTTCTTCTTCACAGAAACCACCAAACACTCACCCTGTACTTTCAATGTATCTCAAGGGTTACTCCAGTGCATGTGCTTATGTGGGTGTTACCTCAGCTGGCAGCAGTGTGTAGGCGTAGAAGCGCTTCATGTTGCTGACCAACTCGTCCTGGGAGTTCACCACATAGTCCACAAAGGGCCGGTTTACCAGAAACCAATCGGAGCCTCCATCCACAGCAATGCCCTCTGGGATTTTGCGGTCCCCAAGACGCCACATGTGGGTGTCACACTCGAGGAAGAGGCGGTCCAGACCTTGCTTTCGGATAAATCTGAGAGGACGAAAGACATTCAAGATTTAGCCTGTAATTGCACGAATCCTTTTCACTTATGTACATTTGGCTTAGATCAATTGAGAAAGAATAACCATATTTTTTTAACTCTGAATTCCTATATTGTTAAACAGCACTCTGGACTCTGAGTGTGTTTGTGACTAAATTTGTTCTAACTGAAAACAAAACTTTGACTGCTTAGAAGACTATTTTTTAATTTTTAAGACCTCCTTCTCCAACTCTGTGAAATTTCAAATGTATTTGTTGGTCCAAATGAGACTTGGAATTGTAATTGTGGAATAAATGAAAAAAAACTACGTTTGTTCACAGCATTTTTTTAAGAATAACACTGAAAATGTAGGTCATGAGAAATGGTCTACAGAGTTATCATAGTTTTCTGAAAGACTTCTGGTATGAATGGTAATACTTTAATTTCAATAATCTGAGTTAAAAATCCACTGATTTATTCCCTTTTCTTTAAAATCAAAACCTTTCATGCATACCTTGCATTGTCTCTCCCGTGAGACTTGATGAAGTTCATGTTGCGATACTTCGACAGGAAAGCAACCAGCTGTTCATTGGTCCTGCAGGAAGACAAGAGCAGTCAGTCATTGATTAAGTAAATCAACTTCAGATCTGACACCACAGAAACTAACCTTCAGCATCTGTGAAGTTTGTTGTTTTATTTTTTATTGCTGATATTGTGGTGGCAGCTGAGAACAGGACTTTAGCCTATGAAAGATTTTCTTGATGTTACAGGCTGTATTGTATTCAACTGTATTGTACAGTACTGTGTTGTATTGTGTCATATTGTTCTGTATTTTATTGTAATGTAATGTAATGTATGACATTATTATGTGTCCTACAGTGTCACGTTTTATTGTATTGTATCAAATTGAGTCATGTAACCCATATTCTGGAGAACACCCTGCATTAATTCTTTCAGCAGAAACAGTTCAGTTGTCTCTTTTTTAAACCTTAAATAGGACCATAGTTGCCAAAATTAAACTGTTAAATAATAGATGGGTCATACTTGTTTGGTGCTTTCTTCAGTCCTCTGACCACTCAAAGTACTTTAGCACAATTGGTCACATTCGTCCTAGACACACCAAGTTCATCAATTAATGAAGCTCTAAAAGTCTTTTCAGGATCATCTCATGACTCCCAACAATCCCAGAGAGACTGAGTCTCTGAGAAGTACATTTGGAAGAGGTTCACTGCTCTGTGAGAGACTGCACGAGCAGCCGTTTCAGAGTGACTTTCCTTTGTTTGGAATTGTAAAGAATTTAGGGATTTCAGCATTAGGAGAACATACACTGGTAACCTACCCTGCCATTAGGATAACACCTTTTAAGGGGAGACTTGCATATTTCAGCAAGAGTCAGGGTGCTAAACTGGCCTGCCTGCAACTTTTCAACCACTGAAGGAGCATCTACTGTATGGTGGTCTGTTCCAGGCTACAAGAGCAAGAAAAAGACACAGTCAGACGAAGACAGTATTTTTTACAGCACTGTTTAAGAGAGGACTTTACCCTTGAATGGGAACACGTCTAAACAGGATGACATCAACCAATGCATGTCCTTTCAAACAATGCAAAACAATCCTCTATTAAAAGGGGTCTAAAGGAACTCCCTGTTGCTGTGTTTAGGACAGCTGGACCGGTTTATGTGACTTCCTCTTCCGACAGAGGGAAAACAGTCAAACTGCAGTGTGTGGCCTGCAGCAGAGGCAGCAGCACATTCACACAGCCACTCCCTGCATGCTGTCTAAGCTGTGAGCACATGTACGACTCAGCGCTGGTGTTGCACTAATTAGTAGACAGGACAGCAGACAGACAGACAGACGGATGGCTTTGATCACATCTGATTACAGTCGTTAAGATGAACCGCAGGCATGCATATGTGTGTTCGTGGGCATGTTTGTGTTCATCAGTTACTCACACACATTTTAAATCTCATTGGGGCGACTGCGTTCACAGGGCTTTTGAGTGTACATCTGGTCATATATCACATCTGGTCCTTCTCATTGACGAATTATTTACCCCGAACTAAGTAACGACTATCCCTCAAACACCACCACCCTGACACCACACCGAGTAAGAATCATAGCTTTTAAAAGCCTGCTCAAGAGACAGAGCCTATACTGGAGAAGAGCTGCTTTGTGACATTTACTATTTTCTTAAGAAGTGACTACTCTATTTTTGATTCAGTGTCATAAATGTGGCCCTATAATTTGTCATATCAACTCAAGTCAAATCAACTCAAAACAGAGCTCTATTATCTTGAGGGTTGCTGGATTGTGAATCCTTTTTCTTTACGCATGAGTTAGTCATGAGCTAGCTATATGTCTACCAGTACAGAGGTGATACGACATAATACAGTTCCATTCAATGTGACTTGGTTGGTATGATACAAAACGAAACAACAGGATATGATACGATATAATACAATACGATATGAAACGATACGATATGAAACGGTACGATATGAAACAATACAATACAATACGATATGAAACGATATACGATACGATAGGAAATGATACAATATGATACAATACGAAACGATACAATACGATATGAAACGATACGATACAATACAATACGATATGAAACGATATGATACGATACACTATAAAACGATACAATACGATACAATATGAAACGGTATGATACAATACAATATAAAACGATACAATACGATATGAAACGATACGATACAATACAATACGATATGAAACGATATAATACGATACGATATGAAACGATACGATACTATATGAAACAATACGATACGATATGAAACTATATAATAGAATATGATATGAAACGATTTAATACGATATGATATGAAATGATACAATACGATATGATATGATATATGATATGATACGATACGATACAGCATGGTACAAAACATATTTTATTAAAACACTAGGATATAATACCATGCTGTAAATATGAAACAATACAATTTGATGAGGTTTGGTAAAAAATTGATATGGGTATGATGCAACCCAGAAGAATGCTATATGGTACTGGAAAAAGGGACATAATACAGTACTATATTATATAGTATGCCACGATATGCCAAAATATCATAAAATGCATTGGAATTTATTACAAGTGATACAATATAATACAGTACACTACATTACTATGTGGTATGGTGAAATATAATTAAATATGATATGTAACAATAAGATAGGATGCAATATGATTGTCTATGTCCTGAGTTGGACTAATTAAACTGTGGCTGTGGCTACTTTACATTCACAGATGAGGTTTAACAGCATCATTGGCCTTCACAGTTTATTGTAGCTGTGGCAGCAAATCAGTGTTTGTACACAAATATAGGTTTTAAATATTTGAATATCCTTAAATATGTCACAGTTCACGGGGGTTGAAATTAACTCACATACTTGATTTAATATTCAAAAGTACACATGACCTTCTCCTGACAGTTACAAAGAAAGATGCAGAAGCTATTAAATCACACACGCACGCACGCACGCACGCACGCACGCACGCACGCACGCACGCACGCACGCACGCACGCACACACACACACACACACACACACACACACACACAGTTCCATTGACTCACTCTCCGTGTACCCTCATGATGTCAGGGCTATTGATGGTTGTGTTAATGCTGTGCCTGGCTGCTCTATGGATTTTAGCTGGGAGGGTGTTCAGTCACTTTGATGGGAGGACAGAAGAGAGCTGATCAGTGTGTGTCTGTGTTCTTGTATTTTTAACCTTGTGAGAAGCCCTCACAAGAATAGAAAGATACCAAAGTTGCATTGTTGCCCTTTTAGATTTGATATACATCGTTACAGGATTAATTTGGTTGGGGTAAAGTTGGCCAAGATCAAAAGCTGGGGTTGACGGCAGATTTTGGAGTAAGCTGAGAATACAGCCAAAAACTAAACTTGGCATCAACTTTAAATACAATTGGAGCATTTATATTGAAAAGGAACAGCTGTTTAACCCCATTACTGTATCTAAGCTAATAAATCTGTGCGCAGCTAAAGCACACCTTGAGGGTCCATTGAAAATCAAACCATTATTTAGCTCTATAAATCAAACCCATAACCATAACTGAGAGTTTTAAATTTGCATTTACTCTTGGATAATGTTCCTAAATACCCTGGAGGTATTTTAAACAAGCAGCAACCTCTGGGCTTGAAAATTGAAGGCAATGTTTGTAGCACCAAATACTATTTCTACTCTTTATTGTTCTAAACTAAATTTTTTTGGGTTTCTCTCTCTTGGTGTTTAAATATACAAACTTGCTTGGGTACTTTTCTAGTACACTGACAAAAGAATTTTCCCACTTTTCCCCAATTTCTTAAAAGAAACTACTAAGAAAGTTGTAAAAATATGAAGTGGATCAAATAAAAAGTTAACTCCCTGCAAGTTGGAGCCCAAAGCTCTTTCCTAAAATACTGACCCAATTTGGCATGACGGTTTGGCTTCACAGTTGTGTAAATTCATCAGAACTGGTTTCTTGACATCCTAAATCTGAATGTTGCACCTGATTTGACCAGAGTAAATCAGTCCAACTGTTCTGATTTCATTGCTCAAACATCAGGTGCTGCTTCCTGGAGCTGACTGTAGCCTAATTGAAACACATGCACAGTATGGCAGCCAAAGAAACCAACAGACAGCTTAAAAGAGGTCCTCAATTTCTCAAAGAACACCTGTGTACTCAGCTGAGACTATCTGACTGAAGAAACACAACAGCACCAGATAAACACATCAATAAAACAAACACAACACCTCATTAACCAATCTTTTTTCTTCACTGCTACAGGGAGTAAATCATCAGTCAATATTTCCAATAATCACAATTCTTCCCTAACAACTCAGATCCCCTTGAGTATTCAAATGTTGTATAGACTCCAGATCCGTTCTGAGTCGATGCACGTCAAGCCTGCTGGCCACATAACCTGATCCATACAACCTTAAACAAACCAAACAAGGCTCATCAGGCTGCAGGGTCACTGTTTAGTGGTCATTAGCTGCCAGTGTTTTAACAAATCAATGCGATGTGTGCTCAGAAGAAACCTGGCATGATGGAACACAATACCACAAAACATAAGAGAGTCCAATTCATACAGAGCATTTAAAGTAAATTTGAAGAGGTGGTTACTTGAAAACCAAACTTGTTACCATTAGTTGGTTGGTGTGCTTTCGGGTGGGTTATGTTGATGTTTTAAATATTGTGTATTATGTATGTTTTTATGTAGTTGCTGATTTCCCACCTTTTTAGGTAGCCATGTTCCTTCTGGCAGGGGGACTACCAATGGAAATTAGCCTTGTGGCTACAATTGGGTCCATTTACATTTTATCTTTTTAAAATGTTCATTAATGTACACTGTCCCTCTTTAACAAATAAAAAGGAGAAGAAGAAGAAGAAGAGAAAAGCCCGGAAAGGATACAAAACATGAAACAACAGAGAGTCCAAACTCTTACTGACGGAGAGTCTGCATCGGTGAGACTGTTCTAACCACTGACAGAATCAAATTATTATTGTAATAGTCTGACAATGATAGAAATAGTCTTTTCTTGTAATGTAAGTTCCTTTTTTTAAAGAAACAAATCTGCCCCTGTTCTGTGAGGCAAAATTTCAGTTTACTGCAAAATTGTAGTTTTGGAGAAAACGCTATAATGAAGCTATAAAACAATAATAAAAAGGTGTTTTTTTCCAGTCAGATTATGTCACATACAATGTTGATGATTTTATATCTGCAGGATAAAGAATCTGCTGGAGTAATTCAAACATTTTGCACCTATCAGAATTTTATCTCCTTAAAGGGATATTCCGGCATAAAATTAAGTTAGGGTCAAACACACTGTAACACCAAGTTGGACACCCCCCCGCCCCCGAGAGATGAATGTAATTTCTTTAGCAAAATAGACTAAACACAACTCACTCACTCTCTTCCAGCAGCCGCTTTTTTGTAGCGAGACTTCGGGCCAGTCCATTATGGACTGCAGTGGGGGTGACGCAGCTCAAGGAAGAACATTTATGATAATTTCTTTATCGTTTCCTTGAAGTAATAATCATCATATTAATCATTTTGCACTGCAGTCGCAGTAGATCTTCTGCCTTAGCGTCTCGGTCTGATTGCATTTCCATAGTGAAATGATCATAAATGTTCTTTCTTGAGCTGTGTCACCCCACTGCAGTCTGTAATGGACTGTTAGGGTTTGACCCTAAATTAATTTTTCGCCAGAATATCCCTTCAAATACTCATAATACAGCCAGGTTAGATAAGAAAAAAACTCCCCCTGGATGCAACTTAAAACGCATGGAGAAAAAAGAAAACTGATCAAACCACTGCGATTGATTTCTGCTGTGACTGACTCACCTGATAGGATAGTCTGCAGCGCTCAGGTTGATGAAAAAGTCCCAGGACCAGTCAGACATTTTCAGAAGGTCCTCCATGCTGCGCAGGTACATAGTCAGCAAGCTGGCTCCGCCCCAGATGGTGGACATCCGCCAGGGAGTCACCCGGACGTTGGAGTACTGACTTGCTAGAGACAGGACCTCTCTGTGGAGGTAGTTGGACCTCTGCGGAAGACAACAAGAGGGTACTCATTTTCAGTCAAAGTGAGAAGTGTTTGAAGCAGAGACTGAAAGAACAGACTCCATGTTTGGCTCACCTGGTCTACATGGATGTAGTAGTAGTGTGAGGTATGGTAAATGGCTTTAAACAAACGCTGAAACTGACGCACGGCTCGGCCATGGACCACCAGGACAAAGGCGATCCGTACAGGCACATGGCGGGCACCATCTGAAGGGTTGTCATCCCACTGTACATTCACACTGGCTTTACCTGGATGGAGGAGACAAAGACTTCAGGTTTCAAAACATGCAACATTTTATTTACAATATAGGACTGCTATGACGATCATGATAATTCAGATAAGTATGGAGTTAAAACTTCATGCCAAGTTATTGATTTTAGGGAAAACCTTTCCTTGTTTATTTGTTTAAAAGCTTATGTTGTGTGTCTCGCCTTTTGCTGAAGCTGGACTGTGACAAAATTTCAATACCGGTATAATGAGACAGCCCTTGTTTCTAGTTTGGGTTACGAGGTCATATACAGATCTTTGCTTTTAATGTGTAAGAATTTGTTGTTTTCTTTGTCTATTGTGATGGGAAAAATAATACTGTAGGTTTCTGGAGATTTTGATAAAATAGCTGGAAATCATGTCAAAAATCAAAGGTGTTGCAAAGATTGACACATTCATGTGGCTTTTAGACAATCACTTCAGCCCAGCTGTATCCAGGTGGATGTTTGTGGTTTTTCGGTATTAAATCAGCAAAACAGCACAACCGTCCTCAAAAATCTCCAAATATGTCAGCAAAAAAAAAAAAAAAAAACACCTCTCTGTAGTTTTTGGCTCCCTGGTCTTAAAAGCTGTTGAGGAGTCAGCATCACTGTCAGCTCTCCTCTCTTATCTTCACTTCTGTCTGTCCTGGAAGTGCTCTGTGTCCGAGGCTGGCTCAGTTAAGTCTGCTTCTTGTATATAAAACCCTCTGACAGCCAAATGCCTCTCCATCATCATGCTCACTCTAAAGATGGCACGGGCTGAGGCCTGCTCAGCATAATTAGTGACCTTCCTGGACTGTGGGGCATGCTGGGATTGGAGTTTGGGGAGAAATGACTGTAATCAGGCGGCTCAGTGGAGAAATGCTGTGCAGACAGAGGGAGGCAGGGATGTCATACACGGGTTAGGGATGTACACTTTAATGCCTTCATGAGCACAGAACCACCAAATGCTTCACCAACCCCAAGAGACTGAGCCAGAGTCAGTCGAATTCAAACCAGCTCATGTGTTGCTGCTTCGGTCTGTGGATATAATAACTAGTGTATCTTCAAAGTAACCTATCATCATATAAATTAAACCTCAATCAGCACAGGGAGGTTCTAAGAGCTTGGCTACAAGTAAATCATTAGTCAGCGGTTCCAAAAATAAAACTACAAACTATTTAATTAGGGTGTAATTATGCTGAATGAGTATCATCCTCGTGGTGAGCAGCCTCCCTCTGTCCATTCATGCTTTCACTCCCTGAATAGAACAAGCTGGATCACTTTCTGTCACACCGGCACGTGTCGGGTTAAAAATGTTTCCCAACTTCAAAGAGGCCAACTGTTCGTCCAATTTCTCCACTCTCTTTTTTCAGTCTCTTAAGTCTGTCATTTACTGACTTTCTCAATGGCTGGCTGTGTCACAGCTCCTAAGAGAAGGTTTTAAACAGTATAAAACAAGCTAAAATTAATACGGAAGTCTCTTTATGACCTACATAAGCAACTAGACCACCTGAGAAAAAGAGATTATTCCTATACAGTTATTTTATACGTTTATCTTAAACGAGGTGATTAACAGCATGCTGCCAAAACATTTCTACAACAAAGATTAACATATCAAACAATGAAAAATATAAAAAAGATGACTTTTTTATCAGACAACATTAATTACATGTGCCAAGAGCCAGATTAAGAGACAAGTCTTCATGCTTTGTCTTCAGGCAATACCGACTAAACATACCCTGAGGTGTTTTTCACAGGTGTTTAAAAGTGAAGGAGATAATGAAGCTTATTCTCCATTACTACAGAGTTCAGTAACACTACATTTAACACTAGTAGCATAAAAAGGGGGAGTTGGGGGGGTGGGTTGTAGCAGAAAGGGTAGGCAAGCTAAAGCGGTTTAATCCAACATACACGTGAAAAATCTAATGACTAGATGAGTAAAGTTGACGTTACAATCAGATTATTATTATTATTAAAGATCAAGCTACAAGCTACCTTCTAAACCATCTTTAATGCTTTTTACCTCCTGAACTGTTTTTTATGTAAATGTATTTTATTTTTTTTATTTTATTTTTATGATGTATGGAAGTGTTTTAAATGCCTGTGTGTGCTGCAACCCAATTTGCCCATTTTTGGGACATAATAAAGTTGAAGTGAGGTGAAGAAGTGATGTTGTACTGTGAGCTGGTATTGAAAACAGTGGCTGATCTAAACTAACTCTTGGCTAAATATGTGCGATTCGTTGGGCTTGTGTATCATGCCTAGACCTACAAATAGGCCTCTTGGACCTGCATCCCAAACCCCCAAAGAGTTCACCTTTAAAATAATTGTTAAAAAACCTGGTAAACTTTGTATTTCCAGAGATCTTTCCAGGATTAACTACTACTTCAAATTAGGTGTGAAATTGGCGGACACCTCTGAGATTAAAAAAAAAAAAAATCCTGTGGCTTTTGTCTGAAACTCAAAAGGCATGTCTGTCATGGCTCGTCAAGTTTTGATGTCTAAAAATACAGAATTTTTTTACTTGACTGATTTCCTGAAGATCCTCTTATTATTAAGGACACATCATACTCTCCTATTTTAGTACCTCACAATGTCCAGGTTTATTATTGTCTATCTTTATATCCTTGAGTCTCAGTCTGCTTCTCTCACCTTCAATGGGGCAGAATCGAGGCACCTTCTCTGGCATCAGCGCCCTGTCTTTGTGTTTGCAGTACACATCCACTATCTGCTGCCGACACTCCCGGCTCTTGGCCCTGGACAGAGCAGAGATGGCTTCCTTCCCGCTGATCTCACACTGCGGCTGCTCCTTCTTCAGTTCTGAACCAGGAGGCAGCAGAGAGGTTGACTTCTTCACCTGGTAGAAAGCTGCATCCTGATTGGACTCTTGGAGTGGCGCTGAAACGGTGGGAATCTGCGGATGAGGTTTAATCCGGTTGAGGGTATGGTTGTGGCTGTGGCCAGCTCCTCTGGGTTGGATTGCAGGGTACTTTATGACCTCGTTAGCAGGTTTTCCCAGAATCCCCTGTGATTGTGTCTTATCCAGTTTACGTTTGGCGTTTCCAACCGGCACTCGTTGGCGTTGAGATCGAGCTCCAAGGTTACTGTTGCTGTCGATAGTGTCAAAGTCTTTGGGGACTGAGTTCTCATTGTTGTTGCTGTCCAGTCGGAGTTTCTCTTTCGGCCGGTGGGAATGATAAACATCCTGCAAAGGAGACAAGACTAGTTCAAAAGCTGAACAAAGATATCTTCTCATTGTCAGAGGTACACGTGGATAAAAATGAAGTAAACGTTGAATAATTTACTTTTTGATGTTGAGCTTCTTCCCACACCACTTTTAGAGAAAATGATCTAACCACAGCCTCAGGGAAACATTACAACAAGCAAGTGCATGTATAATATCTGCGTTCGCCTGTGAGCTCTTTTCATTTTTGTTAATTTAATGATAGTGTGGCCCCTCTGGGTCTCAATAATAGTTCAGGCTTTGTGTTAGGAATGCAGCTCCACCTGCTCTAGAAGAAAATGACAGTGAGGACAGTTCAATCTGTGCTTTTATATCAACAATGGAACATATACATATGTTTCTAAAGAGGGGAAAGTCTTCAAACCACCACCACTCCCTCCATCATTACAGAGAGTTTGGGCATTGCTCAGTCTTGACCTGTTCATGCTGAACTTACATAGATTTAAGGAAATGGCACACAAATATAATATATAGGGCTGGGAGAAAAATCGTTAAAGCATAGTATCGTGATATTTTGTCTGGTGATATATCGTATCGTCTCATTAACCAAGTATTGATTTTCCAAATAATTGCTAATATGAAGTCAAATCTATGATAATGGAGAGATAAAATCAACTGGTTGTTCAGTGAGGTTAGTAGAGGTGACATCATAGAGCAGGAGAAAGTTAGTACAATGAATATATATATAAGATATATATAAGATATATATTAAATATGATAGAAGACAGAACAAAAAACAACTATGTGATTTTGGTGTTAAATATTGGACATGAGTCATGCTGCTGCTTTCTCATAATTGGTATCTGCTTTCGCTGTTAAAAAATTGCTATGAACCACTACCATATATGAAGACATCTTCTGCAGTAAATTTACATGTAGAAGACAGCCCCTGATTTTACAGGTAAAATGTCACATTCACAGTTTCTTTCCAGGAAAAAAGAAAAAGGCAGAGCCAGAGGAAGAGACAGGAAAGGGCTTGATAATGAGCTTATGTGACCTCTGACCTCCTGAGACAGCTGTGGCTCTAGCCCTGACCTCTCAGAGTCAGGTGATGATAGAGATGAATGCGTTTGTGTATGAGTTTTATTAGCAGAGGCACATGACCTCCATAAGTATTTTAATCCCACAGACCGACCTACATCTGCCTTTTTTCAGCGCCACACACTCACACTAACAAAGACACACACACACACACACACATACATAATCAGAGCGCCTGTGGGGAAGCAGAAATATCAGCTCCTGCCACCTGCTCCTCAGACAGCCTTTCATTACCTCATCCGTTCGAATCAGCTGAGAAATATACTCATGTGTATGTGAACAGTTAGTTAATATTTTCATCTCTCCTGCTGTCATGGTACATATGAGGAAGAAACCAGAAACCGCCCTTTATATACCGTAAACTTAGTATGTTTCCCGTGAATCTGCTATGGTCTGTTTTGTGACCAAAGCAAAAATCTTCAAGCATTTAGTCTGCCAAATTTCAGAAAAGAAGAGAAAAAAATCCACACCAAACAAACATCTCAAAATGTGTTTACAGACAAAATTACTTAAAAATTAAGTGATTAATCCAGAAATACTTTCAGCCCTCAGTGTCTTCAATGGTAATTTGATCATCCGTCTTGCAAAAGAGCCGTTACAATCCCAAGATCATTATTGAATGGGGGCTGATTCGTGCATTTTTAAACTAAGTAGAGATCAGGAATGGGATTGAGCCATTTAATCCTCATCTTCCACCCCCCATTGTTTACATCAGCTGTCGTAAACTGAGCATAATGTACAACAAAATGCAAACACAGAAAGAAACCCTCTGGCTGAAATATCAGCAGTGTGGAAGTATTTTAAGCAAGAAAGCAAAAAACAATCCAACACCTACTTGTAAATATTTGTGATATGATCATTCTGAGAAGCTGTAGCAGTAGAGGTGTGTGCAGTGCTACAAGTTTGATGCGACATGAAAAACTAAACATGCAGTGAAGACCATGCATTCACTAAAACACCAGAGGAGATGGCTGCAGCATCTAAGCAACAAACTCTGGATCATGTGAAGGAAGGATAAATCCTGGCGAGAGTAAAAGGGCCAAAGAGATTACAGAAAAGGTGGTTAAATTCATCTCTGTGGTAGAAAACGCAGGTTTTTAAAGTCCTTTGGAGTTTTTGGATGTATGGGATGTCCTGATGTCTAAAAACTACCAACGCTGTGCAGCAAATATCGTTACACGTAAGGTCAATCAAAATACCTGAAATCTCATCCTGTTGTCTTTAAGTAGTGAGTTAGAAAACTCACTGTGATTATATTTTTTATGTAAATACGCAAATGTAATAAAGGCAGATTTTTTTTGGCCATTGTCAAATATCTGATTCTGCCTCCCATCAAAGCAGTGGCTAGCTTTAAGAATCATGACATGAAAAACTTGTAATAAAAATCATGTTGCTGATAGTCCTGTTTGCTTTCATAGCTCCTAAAGAGACACTGCTGATTAAATTACGATCTGTTTCATATCCACTTCAAAACTCCTCACAGCGATTTTAAATTTGCAGATAAAATGATTCCAACAGTTGTGTCTCTCTGCTTGAGCTTCTTCCCAGAAGCCTTTGCACTCCATGGAGACCAGCTGCAGCAAAAATACCACAGCTTACCTACAAAGACATTATTCTTTATATAAACACACACACACCACTAACTCACTCACACACACACTCTCTCAGTGTGTATGAGTGTGTGTGAGTCAGTTTGCTCTCCTCCACAGCAGGTTCTTATTGAAGTCGTCTACGCTGCCTTCAGACCTCCTGCTGCTTCGTGATAAAGGCGAAAAGAAAAGAGACAAGAGCCCAAACCCTCAGGAGCCCGGGGCGAGAGACAAAGGAGAGAAGGAGAGAGAAAGAGAGAGAGAGAGTGAGAGAAAACCTGTTGCTCTGACATCTGTTGATAAGGAGCAGGAATCAGAAAATATTTGAGGATGTTTCAGTAAAATGTCAGATTGTTGGAGTAGTTTGGTTGGGTGATAGTAAAAAAAAAAGGTGATCATGATAAAATCATCCATCCTATCATCCTGCAAGAAGAAACAACAAAAACTAGGAACGGCACAGACAGCAAGTCCTGAATAGACCTAGGGTCGTCACACTCACCAACTTGGCACATGCTGTAGTGTCTATTGGTCTGATCATGGCACATATTTACAGCTCTGTGATAAACCAATCTGATCCTGTAGTCTGATATTGGCAATAATGTCTAACAACTTTAAAGAAAGGACACCTACAGCGAAGGGTTTTAGAAAATTGTGTAAACTATAGCGTAAAAACAATGCTGTCTCCATTATTTTAATATTCCATACAATTAAACAATACAGAAGCTTAAGTGAAATCTGCTCTGTTTTTAACAACCTCTGAACCAGCCCAGTGTGCGCTGTAATTGCAGTGAAGTTCATTTTTTGAAGCCCTGAAACTGGCATTTATATCATTTGACTTTTAATTGGGCCAAACTTAAGTTTAATATTTTGGCTTCATTTCAACCCTACTATACAAATAGACCTTTATATGAAAAAAGTCCTTTTTTCAGTAGAAATTGATGTTGAAATAATTTCTTTTGACCCACAAGACTTGCAGAACACAGGAGTTGCTTGTCTACTAAATGCTGTTTACATAATTCAGGATTAATTGATCTTATTCTGCTCTCAGGACTGATCTTTAAACGAAAAAAGAAAACTCCATATAAAGTCAGGGTGTGCCGATTTGAAAGCACTTCAAGAAATAAAGTAGTTGGTGATGACTTCTAAATCATGCAACTGGTGCAAACAGAGGAGATCAATAGACAACGGTATGAATAAAGACAGCCGAGGTCAAAGCAAGAGAATCCTTTTAAGACGATAACGGTGAGGATGTCTGGATCATATCTGTTCATTTATGGATACACATGCAGACTATTATGTTGCTCTGCTGTCATGTAGAAGAGATTTCACTGTGACTTTCACAGCTATTTGTGACGTCAATCCCCAGAGAAGCAGCTCTGGAAAATTTCCGGGGCAGAACTCCTGAAAATTTCTGGCAAACTTCAAGAGCATATGAGTGAAAGAGGCCTCAGCCGGGCTTTTGACAGAGAGTCTGTTTAAGTACTGCCTCTACGTTTTAAACAAACCAACCAGCCAAGAGTTTGCAGGGTAAATCAGAGTATTCATTGCTGCATGAAACAAGAGGAGTATTCATTTTAATAAGCTATGAAACAGCAGTTATTTTAGAGTAATGACAAAAACTGTAATCTATTGTGCATGAGAACGTAATTAAAACGATTTCGTCTCACTGTATAGAAATGTTTCTTGATAGGAGACGAACTCGTAAAAGGATTGCACAACAGCAGCTTCAAATATCAATAGATTCCTTGTTTGATCATCAAGCAAACCAGTCAGGTAGTATATGTCTATGTTCATGATCATTACTCTGATGGTTTGTAACTTCTAGAGTGCTTCATAATGAACAGACACGGGGTTGTGTTTAAATGCTTGAGTTAAAAACATCTTCACATAAAGAGGTCTTTCAGCAGCCTGTGTACAGCATCCAGAGGCCCTGCTTATGCATTAATCAAACAGTTGTGTAAATAAGAGTGTGTGTTTGTACTCCTGAGGGAGCACACAGTCTGGAATTTGTTGCTGTTTCTGAGTGAAACCTTCGGGTGTTTGCCCAAAAATGTCTCAAAGAAAAACAGCCTGGTTTGACCCGTGTTTATGAAATCATCTGAACACTCAGAAAGTGTTTTTATGAACTAAAAAGTATCTCAGAGGGTTCATTGAGTATCTTCCAGGGTTTCAAAGCACTGGTCATAGAACTTCTCCATCTAAAACAAAAGTTTAACAGAAAATGTACATATCTTTTCAAACCCTGAGGAAAAATAAAAAATGCATCTCCTCGTCCTGCCTAACTTTTTCCTAAAGCACTCGAAACAATCTTTTCAGGACGAGTATCGAACATTGACTGAAAGAAAGATTTTTTTAAAAGCAAGTAAAAACTCTTCACAGTGACTTTTACTGAACGCAGAAATGGACAAAAGAGGATTAATTAAAGACAATTGACATAAAAGAGCTCCTTCAAACCCATAGTGGGTTTACTACAGCAGATGGGGCAAAAATGAATGTTCAGGATTACAGATACTGAAAGGCTGAAAGATGAACATATATTTTCCTTTTGCTTGTTTTGTGTTTTTTGTTGTTGCATGTGATTTTTCTCTCCGCAGTTACACAGACTCCCAGATGAGTCTGGGATAAGGCACATCTCACAAGTAAGTCATCCTTTTGAGAAGGACCTGGCAGCAAACCCAGCACACCTCCGTAAGTGTGGCATGGTTAGAAGTCGGACCTCAGCTTGGATCTCACTTGTCAAGGGGGATTAAGCGATCTTACAAGAAAAAGCTGCTTTTCATTGTATCTTTTTTAATTTATTGAATTATTTATTATTGAATTATGTTATTTTTCATAATCTGAACACAGCGTACAGAAATAAATTCAGAAAGTGTGCTTGTTCAAGAGGGGAAGTTTAGATCTTGGCAGTATTTACATTATTTTACATTTTAAAAAAGGGTGACTCTAAAATAACTACAAGAAACTATTATTAAATTTAATAATTGCCTCCTTTTAAGATCATAAAATTAACCATTTCAAATACCCAAATGTATTCAAACATTGCAATTTAAATAATGAAACTGAGGTTAACACCTGTTCAAATTTTTGAAAACTGATGAGTTCACAGACAGTTTGCAAGATCACTTAATAATGGTAAAAACCCATGAGCTAAAGTTACTATGCAAAGGTCTAACTCTGCACTGGTTCTTCATTGCAAGTTAAAAAGTTAAAACTCTCAAAGTCTATTGAATTTTTACCAGTATTGTATAAGTACACATCATCATACCAAACTGTTTTGGACCACACACAGAACCTGCTTTTCCCATCATGGCAGCCGGCACAATACACAACAAACAAGAACCACAACGTCAAACCGAACCATGAGTTTTGTGCACCATTACCACCATTACACCTCTACTTTTTACTATTAGAGTTTGTTCAAAAGACATGACAGAGCAAATTTAGCTAAAGAAATCGGCTTTTTCTCAGGAACAGCTCACATTAAAGTGGAAGTCCAACTTCCAACTGGGCAAGTGTTTATGGAGGTCAAACTGCTAACAGAGCCCTGCTATGTCTGCAGCCAAGTACTCCTGTTCCTTTTGGGTAAAATGTTCCCATGCAACCCTTCTTTTTTCTTGCCTTATTTTCCTATGGATACTGCTGTCGATGAGTTTGAAGAGCAAGTGAGTTGAATATGACACATTTCTCCTTTGGTTTTTGGTATCCAGACTGCTTGGGTTCAATAAATGCATGCAGTTCAGATGCTGTCGAATCAATGAATAATAGTGTTAAATAAACACGATTTCAACATCAATCAATCCAAATAATTGTCTGTATGATTTCAATAATAACCCAACAGGCCTAATATAGATCAGAGCATTACTTAAGTGTCTCAATATACAAGGATCAAACTTAAACATTATCCTTTTATTCATCACTCACAAAGCAGGTTCACATAAATCAGATTCTGCTGATGCACAGACAAAGAGCAAAACTTGACATGAAGTGACAGTTTCTTGTAAAGAAGGAGGAAAAATTTGTCTCCAAATCATCAAACTTGTAATTAAATGTGACGACCATTAACATGTTTTTTTTTCTGTTTTGCTGCAAAAATTCAGACATTAAAGAAACACTGAGAAGCTGATGACGATCAAAAGAGCTCAGCAAAAAAGTGGACTCTTAAAATAAAAGGAGGCTATCTTTGCTGAAAATAGAGGTGGAGACGGAGAGTAAAAACAGAGCCAGATGGAGAATAAGTAAGCTAAATGGACTGTTGTAAAGGGACGAGATGATGCTGTGAAACCTGGCTGCAGTAGCCCACGCACTCAGGATGGTTAGGGATTACAGCAGGGATTAAGTCGATCTATTCCAGATTTAGTGAGAATTATCCCAAAGAAAATAGAAAAAAACACACACATAAAGCAGCTTTCTGGTTTTAACATCAGTGTGTTTTGACTAATCATCAAACAGAGAGTAACATGCCAGCATGACGTGCAGAGGGTAATCAGAGACACTACAGAGACCTGCACTTTGATGCTGCTCCTTCATGACTGCAGGCTAAATGATAAATTATCACACACAAAATCATCATAAATCACATCAAACTATTTAAAATACAGAGAGACGGTATAATTAGTGAGGGGGAGAAACTCCGCAAAGAAGAGCAGATGTGCCGTGAGGTAGATTTTTGGATAGTTACTTATACAGAAACTGTTCAAGGACGAAAACAAAAACAGGTACTACTGGATATACAGTATAAAAAGATGGATGATATAGCAGCTGCTCTGAGATACGTCACCTCAATTAGTGAGTAAATGACTTTCGCTTGCATAGAAAGCAGCCTTCACCCACTATAATACTGTTTTGGTTTGCAAGGTTATATGGGGGAGAGGTCATGGCAGAAGGTGATATGAACAATAAGCAGAAAAAAGGCCCCTTAAAGAGATAACCATGATCAACAACTGTGATCTCACTACTGATCAGAATAATGGTTATCATTTTGGCCATCATGATGCAGCCCATAAGGGACATCTTATTTTTATTTCTACATCTCATGCCTCATGTGTATTAAACTAGGGCTGTCCTGATCCCAACTACAAAAACAACCAGAAACACGAGCAGTACAGCAAAGTCTGTGATAAGACACAAAGTGCTTTGAGACATGGTTGATAGTTTTATAACCCACATTTCATTACTGAGCCTCTCTGCACATTGGACACATTCCTCCTCTTTCCAGTTTAAGATGATTCAGATCAGGTGATATTGTAATCCAGTTTCATGAAATGACAGCCGTGGACACCATATGCACCTTATTGTCCGAGTCTCATTTATGGCAGCATTACCTCAAGTTTAAGAGTCCAGTACTATATACATGCAAACCAGTTTTAAGGGTTTTACACTGCAGAGAGATGTGAAACAGTTTTAAGTGAGTTTTGCAACCATGCTTGCTGGAATGAGATGAAGACATCAAATAATTTTACATTTAGAAACGTGATAACTACGGTTACCAGGCTCCAGGCAGTAAACCATGCTAAATGTCCTCGCTTCCTAAACCCTTTTTTCACTGTTGAAGTCTGAAACCAGTCTCCGCAGATCAAGGTGAATTAGCACACAGTCACACACATACAAACACAGACACAAAAACATGCACACACACTTACACATGGTATTTAGGGATTATTGGACAATCTAAACTAGATTAGAAAGCATAAATCCCATCAGAGAAACCTGATCCAAACCAATCCTTTAATCTGATCTGACCTGGCTGTTAGGATGTGAAACAGCTCAGCCGGATACACATGTGGTCAGCGATGCCTGTGTGTGTGTGTGTGTGCATGTGTGTGCTTCTTTATATCTGTATAAGAGAAAGGGTGTGTGTGCGTGTCCATCCCCTCAAAGGTGTGATGAATGTGAGAGTTATGCAGCTGTGGCGCCATCCAGGAGTGCAGTAAAACACACTCCATTGGACATTAGCAGTCAGTACATATGGAACAACATTCACACACACACACACGCACCTGTAAACATACCCTCCTTGCAGTCTGGTTACTGGAAAGCTGAACACTGTCGGTATTTTGGTTTATCTAGGATGTGAATGTGTACACTGTGGAGATTTTTGCAGTGAAAGTGAAACACACACACACGCGCGCACACACAGAGTTTTTATTGAGCCTCCTCCAATGATGTCCAGTCTTTTATTGGAAAAAGGATGCCTCTTCCTGTCAATAAACACACAGCGCTCCTCCACTCAGTTTATCACCTCTAGACGAGTCCAACCTTCCCAGATTCACCTGGGATTAACAACACTGCAATACTTTGAAAGCTATCTATTTGTAATTAGTTTTAGGTTATGTGTGGTTTAGTTCTCTAGTATTGAGTGGATTTGTTTTACAAATATGTGCTTTCAAAACTTAAGTATTTTAAGTTTATTTTTTTTTAAGTTTAAGATTCATATTCTTGTATTCTCTAGTAACACCCTGTGCTAGGGCAGCAGTAGACTGGTTTCACTAACCATAAACTGTAACTTTTTTAATCTAAAGGCTCCGCTACACCGAGTGTTTCAATTGCCACTCTCCAAAAGGAGTGGGTATGTTCTGGTGGGCTCAACCTGCACAAAACAAAGATATGATGACTCCTGTGGTGCAGCAGCTTAATGTGCTGTACTTATCAAGACACACAGAGGCTACACTGCATAAGCTTAGCTATGACAGAGAGGGAAGAAGAAGAAATAAGAGTAGACAGCAGTGTGGGAACATTTTGGGTGCATCAAAAATGACTGTCAAGTTTAAAAGACAACAGATTGCCTGTCTGCAAAACCTTCTGCAAAAAGAGTTGCAGCTTAACGATAAAATACGCCAAACTTGATGCAGCATCAGCAAGACCACCACCCAGGTTACATGGCACTGTACTTTTGAACCTACATTCAGGACAGAAGCTCAGGTCTGTTGTCTTGCATGCAGATCACCAGCCCATCACATTTCTGTCTTCTTTCCTGCAATTATAGCAGTTACAAACACTGATTCAGTATCCTCTCCCTTCCTTGAAATTTCAGATTTATCAACTCCTGCTCAACATTCATCAGCTCCAACTCAAACATTAAACAATCATGCTTTGGTTTTCGGTGCACAAACAAGACAAAAGCGCAGAATGTCCAGCATAGAAATTGCACTAGCAATAAGGCTGAATACTCCAAAGCGATGCAAACAGTACAACACACAAGCCTGTGCTTAAAACAGTGTATAACAGAGTAGGCCACTAAAGCAAAGCTGCAGCCTCAAGTCAATGCAGGAGTATCAATTAGGCTTAAAGGTAATACATAACCATTTAAAGATATTACCTTGGAGCCTAGTTACTTAACAAAACATTAATGTGAACCATAGACTGTATGAGCACTGAATGTAGAGTTGGTAGCGTCACCCATTTGTTTCTAAAGAGGAGTTTTGAAAGCCTACACCCGGTGGTTGCCACATTGGAAATGCTGACTCAATTTAACTTTCAGTTAACCAACCCAGGCCTTAAGCCTCCTTGTAAAAGGCTACAATGTGCTCTCCAGTCAGTAAAGTCAGTCGTGCCTCTGAGTCACCGATCTTGTGACCTGAATAAACTTGAACAAACGATTATCAAAAAATGTTGTTCCCTGTGAAGTGGGTGCAGTTGGAGCCCCAAGCCAGGCTATAAATGTGCGTATTTTTGCTCTAAAAACAGACATTTATGGCACAGTAGTTTCTGGTGCTCCAACAGACAGCCCCAAGTGGACACTCAGGTAACTGCAGTTTTAAGTACTCCTACAACAGCTTTATTTCTCAAATGCAACACGGCAACAAAGCAGTATATGTTGTTCTAGAAAGAAAATCTAAATCCATACAGATGTTTTCTGCATTACTTCTTTTTCTTTATTTGGGTCTTATTTTTGCAATGAGATTGAATGTATTCAAATAGTTGTTAGTCTCTCCAATTAAATCCCATTTAAAATGCCCCTTAAACATGTCTTACAGACAGTATGTCGCTGATCTTTCTCAGAGATTGAGTAATATTCCTCCGCTGCACACATTTCATTCCATGTTTGGTCATTCAAATAAATCAATATGTCCAGCAGGGACTACTTGTGCCCAATAAAAAACTTCTCTGAATCAGCAACAGGATGTAATAGCTTTTCAGGGAATGAAGATGAAGATAAAATGCTACAGGATACAGACAAACAGTGATGTATGACAGTATTTGCAGATGAACCACTGTCAATTAACAGAGTTGATATTTCCCCCCAAAGATCTTTAGCTGATAAACCAGTGCATCACTACTCTGTGGGGGTTTGTTCAGTGACCATTTAACATTATTTCCTCCTCCCCTCCCTACACTACATTTATGTTGTGTAAAAGAGAAACAATGCAACCTTCCTACTTTACAGTAAAAAAAAAAAATGAATGAATTTTTAAAAACTTTCTAAATGTTGAATCCAAAACTATGTCATGTGTAGATGTCAGTCTTGGCTCTGGGGGATTATGACTGGCACTTTCCGCAATCTCTGACATTTGAGGAACAAAATGATCGGGCATCATGCTACATTTTTCTGATCATTTGCAACAAGCTTGTGCTGACCTGTTGCTTCATCAGAATTTCATGTGAACATGGATGGAAAAAATAAACTGTCAGTGAAGTGAAGCCAAAAAGCCTTGTGCTGAAGATTTTAATATCAGGTAAATGTGATGATTCGTTTTGTTGTGATTTACACCTTAAGTCTGACACGGGGGATGTCTTCTTGACATTTCATTCTTTCTAATACGACAATACAAACAGCAGTTGAATGCAGATCAACATTAACGCTTTAACAGACAAAAACAAAGAGCTAAATCGTCTGTCGAACTCTGCAGAATTTTTGAGTGGAATCAGTATGATGCAAATTTTAAAGGATCCATGATCAAAGGCAAAATGAGCGGGGGGAAAAATTCTGACCCTGAAGCTATTCGACACCTCATAAAAGTACAAAAGAGAGACATTAAATGGAGGAAAATAAAAAAAGAACAGAAGGGCCTCAAAAATTCAGAGCCATCACTGACATGAATGCTAAAGAGGTTGTAAAAATACTTAAAGACAAGTGTCACAACTGTAGTTAAGATTAAACATCTGTACAGAAATTAAAAATTACTCATTTTTCTTACACTGGTCTTTGTTTCATTTTATCACCCTCTTCTCCCCCTCTTCTCTTCCCAAAACTTCCTTTTCTATAAAAAGTGTTGGCATGTATCTCTACTGCGTTTAAAGCCAATAACTGTCAAGACATTTCACCACTCACACACACACACACACACACACACACACACACACACACACACACACACACACACACACACACACACTCTGAGGGAAGATCACAGGGTATCCGGTTAACTGTAATGAAAGGACGTAAAAATGGATGCCTGCAATACAGCCCACGTCTCTACCTCTCTTTCTTTAACACACATGCACATTCACACACACAGCAGCTGCATTTACAGTTTGCTCATGTCTTAACAACATGACAGAACACCTGGATCCCACCAGGTAAAGCAACACACACACACACACACACACACACACACAAAAACACACACACACACACACACACACACACACACACACACACACACACACACACACAAAGCATTATTTTAAGAACATGAAAACAGAAGAAGCTCCTCTGTATGAGACGTGGGAACAGTACAGTGATTACTCATCACTCCTATATGCATTCAAGACATTTAACATATTAGGAAAGTTGTAGAAGAAAGAGGATGCACATAAATTACTGTATAGCCTTATTTTGTTTTTTGTTCGTTCAAACCAAAGAGGCAGTGATGGCCTAACAATAGAGACTGCGCAAAAAGAATGGCATACCACAACTAAATAAGATTTTACTAACAAGTTGATATTCTAAGGCACAGTAATCAAAGTACTGATAAAGAATGTTCAACATGAGTGAGGTTACTGACTGGTCGTGCATTTCTGTTCCAGGGTGCAATAATTTGGTTGCTCATTCGTTTCTCTACGAGATGAAAAGGAATTACATTGGGAATCAAAAAGAGAAAGCTATCTAAAAAAAAAAGAAAAAGAAAGAAAACTTGGTGAAATGGCAGAAAAATAAATGCTGTTGAAAAGAACCAGAAATCAAATTTCTGGACCTGACCAGAAATCTAAATTTAAAAAGCATTTAAACCGCAGGATTAACATGAAGTTAATTTCAAGGAGCTGTTTTACCAAGAATTCTGGGCTGATGACATGTAGTCATGCTGATGCCTTATCTTTCTACCTCTGCCGTATTTTCAAACTTCAGGATTACCCCCAGTGTGGATTTAGAGACGTCTGACCAACAAAAAACTTCACAGAAAAGGCTAGAAAATATAAATAAACAAGGGTCCACATGGAATTGGCTATGTTCATTCAGCTTGTCAAATACAGACCAATGCATTTTATCCCTTTCAGTAGACTGGTGCTATATCTGTTGTTACACAGTACGTTTTCAATTTTGTTACAGCACCAGCTGCCATTGTAAATTAGGGCCAATTTCCTATAAATGGCATCAGCATTGCCTGGTTTCTGGAGGTGTCAGCATGGTATCCTGATACCAAATAGAGGTGGGCTTTAATTAAACCCTTAAATCAAAGCTCAAACATAAAGCACTTTTAAGCTTTACAGTTTCTTATTTGAATTGCATATAAAACCTGACAGCCACAGCTACTAGAATAGAAACACGGGCTGTTCAAATTACATTATTGGCCTTTCAGATAAAAAACAGAAAAGAAGACGACACTATAAAGAGTGTTGCTAGGTGAGGGTGGCTATGTAGCACCAAACTCCCTTCACAAAACGCAAAATTTTGTTTATCATTCACTTTTGAAAGGTCAGCATAAGGTGCTGAGATGCAATCAAACTAACTCGGCATAAGGACCCACAATCGTATATTCGGCGTGTATGAAATCTACACATTTTGATGTGTAGATGTTTAAATAGCACCACAAAATATTGAGAAAAACGGCGCACCAAACATACTAATATGACTGAGTTTCTCAAACTGTGCAATTGTTGCTGATACTCTACAACTGACGATAGACAAATTAAGATTAGGTATAAAATTTTCAGGGGGCCAATTCGCCAAATGTGTCAGATAAATCATTCATGATTACCTTGAATTAGCTGATTTTGATATCAAGTTTGGCCTACTGACACATCTCCCACATCAGGGAGGAAAGCGCCTGACTGTGTTGATGCAAAAGCCAAAACAACAGACGAGCAGCTGCAGCCCCTCAGTATAGCATCTTCTCTGTAGCGACCATGCGGTTTTCCTCGGGGACAAACGCTCACTCACAGAGGGAACACATGTCTTAAAGCCTCGCTTTCAGGCTGACACCACAGCCCCGGTCACCACGAAGACTGGAGCAGGTATCATTCAAACCTACCGCCTGCAGCTTGTGTCGAACAGCCGCCTTTCCAAACGGGGGCGGCGGGTCGCCCTTCCTCTGCAGCCCCCTCCGCGGTGGCTCCCCGTCGGCTTTGTTAAGACCCCCGGCTCGATCCTCTCTTTTCTCCCGGCTCCTGGCGCCTCCGTCTCCGCCAGCAGAGTCCAGGCTGCTGAAGTTCCACACGATGAGGGTCTGGACCAACAGGACGGCCAAAGCCGCGACCAGCAGGGCGGATTTGGAGCGCCGGGCGAGCCTGCGGGCACACGGGTTACCGTTCATCCTTCTCCTCCTCCTCCCTCTGGCTCAGGCTGAGAGCCCCATCCGCTAAACGCCAACAGCGGGGTGTGAATGCTCCCCTACACGGCCCGAGAGGAGCTTCTGGCAGGCGGAGAGGAGGGAGGAGGGAGGAGAGAGGGAGGGAGGGAGGAGGGAATTTGGCAAAGGCTTGAAATGAGGAGAGAGGTTTGGATGTTTAGAGGCAGCAGAGGACACGGATGCCCTCATGTGGCCAATAATGACTCAACAGTTTAGTGGAGGCGTTTATTTGGTCATTCACAGCAAATGACGCAGAAGAAGAGAGACAGAGGGGGTCTGTGCAGGGCCGTAACTAGTACTCGAGTTGAGGGGAGTGAAAGGGTATGGCATCCCCCCTAAAATGAAAATGGTCAAAATCATCCCCCTCCAAGGCTATGTTCACACTGCAGGTCAATTCCGATTTTTTTAACCATATGTGACACATATCTGATTTTTTCATGTAAGTGTGAACAGTGCAATTCAGATTTTTTCAAATTCGACCCAGGTATAGATATATATAAAAATGAATTGCATATGAAAACAGTTGAACTATTTACGTATCTGCTGCTGTAAAAACTAAAGCACAAATTCAAAAAAGAAAGAAGTGCAAAGGGGGAAAAGACTTCTCTCTGCACCCTCTGCTTTAATTTTGAATACCTGACATAGATGATTTATTTCAATGTTCAAAAAAAATAAAATATAACATTAATCCAAGAACAACAAAGCGCAACAGTGCAAAGCCTAACAGTGAAGCTGGTCCATCTGCTGTGAGAACCACTGAAATACAATACAAGGATGATTCAATTTGATAAACAAACAAAGTGTCCTTTGTGTGAATGGCTTATGTGGCTTCAGCCATGCAGAAAACATGCACATGCAGTGCGCTCCAGCAGCTCTGTGAATCTTGCTCCTCTCGCTGACTATGTCACTTTCCACCAGATTAGTTTGATTTCATGCATATTGCAAAGAAGTGCCAGCAATCTCATTTACTGAACATCTAATATTAGGACATGTCTATTTTGCTCCCACTTCTTCTCTTCTCATTCTTTTCACCTTATTTTTTTCAGAGGCTTTTTTCTAGACATTTAAGATCCAGATCTTTGCCCACCACAATAATTTTAGATTTAGATATTGTGTTAACTGTAAAATACCATTCAGACACATTTTTAAAAGAATTTTTCCAGACCTGTGGTTGGAACCAGCCTTTGTGATTACAAAATGAGACCCTGAAGTAGCAGAAACTGCAGTTCCTTGAATGGCCACTAGAGGCTGCCTCCAAAAGTGCATAAAGCTGCTGGTTGCCACATTTATGAGAACTCCTCAGTGTATATTTTTATTGAAGTTACTCATTAAATTACATTACAACCTAAGACTTTATAAAAACTAAATCTGTATGAGTCAGTCCTACAATATTTCATCCATGCTCACCTGACCCCATTAGTCAGTACAGTACTGTATGACCCTGTTGCACTCCTCTTTACACATAAATCACTACACACTGCAGTACCACGCTCACACTCAAACAAGACGCATTTAGAGACAAGTTCATACAGGAACAAAACTTAGGGGACAAATAACAAAAATGAAGCAAAGTTAAATTCAAAGTAAAATAGATTACTAAATTAGCCCAAAGTTCAAATAGCCCTAAAGATAAATAATTGCATGAATAACTAAGCCTCCCACAACTAGAGCCACTGATTTAATGTACCAGGAGGCTCATTCAGTGATCAACCTTGATATTGGTTTTGTTTTTTTAAATTTCATCCTAATGTTTTATTTGAATTAAACTTTTTCCATAATTTACCCTGTTTTTCTTACAACTTTTCGTCTTAATTTCAATTTGACTACCTTTGGGTTATTTTTCAAGACCTATTTTGAAATGAGTTGAAAACTTCCTATTTTGGCCTACTTGATTGGCTGTATGTTGTCTTTGATGCTTACCAATATTCACACACTTAGAGGCTTTCTGCCCTGCAATCCTGTTAATTTATTTCCAAGAGTCACAAAACCACCCACTTTAATTCTTTTTAGTTTCACACAGAACTCAATTTTAAGACCTGTTTTAGAAATTAAGAAGGTACAGTACCTGAAACCTTAAGCAATTCAACACAATTTGATGAAGTGCAGCAAAAAGAGAACATCTTTGTAGCATTTGAGTTTTTGATTATAGAATATTTCTTTGGTGGAAAAAAGTGGTAAAACTGTTTAATGTGACCACATAAAGTTATGAATTTGCAGTTACATGGATAATTGTTCACAAAGGCAAGTTACCTCTAAGTTTTTCAAATTCAAATTTCATTGTTTTTAACAGTACCGACCACCTTTAGTCATCTCAGTTGTACTCATATTGAGTCTGTTTTCAAAAGGAAAACCTAGAAGAAAGAAAACACAGATCGGACTATACTTTGCGTTTAACATCAAACAGCTTGATAAATTCAGAAGCAAGTTTCCATGTTGCAGTGTATGTGGGCTACTTCTAGTTACTTCATCATTCGGCTTCTATTTTAAAAGTAATAGCAGTAGTAATGCAGCAGCTAAAACAACTCCAGCACCAACCATCAGCAATCCATCTTGTTGGACCGATTGGGGTCTATAAGGTGTCAGGCGAGGGCAGATTACATTGATGATGTGGATTCGATTTGGATCCCAGACACAGTCTTCCTCCAGGCCGCTTGGCACCATTCCACTGTTGGGCGGTACCCAAGCGGTGTCATACACCCGGCCATAAGTGGGGTCATGCCAGGTCTTCTGACGTGGGTGGCCTTGCTGCCTTATGGCGATCACTCTCCCCACGTTGACCACAACCTTGATGACGACCTTGTTGTGCTCAGGGTGGCCAATGGGATAGCGTCTGGCTTTCTCCAGGTCTCTGCTGAGGTAGACACCACGTCCAAGCATCCCGTCTGAAGACTGGCGAAAACCTGTGGTCAAAATGGACCCAGCAGCCTGCCTGGTTGTTCCATGGTACATAATGTACTTTCTTCCACTTTCTGGACCAGAGCGACCCACACGACTCACTCCAGGTGGTACATCACCATCATCTTCAACCCACTGGTAAGCCATGTTTGATTCAGTATAGCTTTACTGAACAAAAGGAAGACTTTATGTAAAGACCAGAATATTTTTTTTAAATTGAGATTGATGCAAACAAAACAAATTTAGAGCTTAAACCAGAAAATTATTTAACAATCTAAGAGCTCTAAATGGTCAAACTTGATTTCACAAAATGAGAACCAGTTTCAGAAGGGCAGCATCAAAAAAAAAAAAAAAGATGTCACGAGACAGGACAGTCTGGCGCATTGACACGATTAACCCTCAACTATGACAGGTGTGACTGCAGATGAATCTAAAAAAAGCACCTGATGAGATCACAAAGAAGGGCATGTCAGTCAGATCAGTCTCGAAGGCACATGGGATCTGCCATGTAACACTGAGCAGATACCGCAAATCACTGCAGAGAGACCAGGGGTCCAGTGATCTCCCCCCGGTGTAGATTACTGGAGCAGCAACTAAGTTTTCTCTGAGGTGCAGGAGGCAACGTCAACTGATTATTTGACTCAAGCAGCAGACCTGTATTATGGACTGACTCCACATGGGGTAAGCATATGATAGGTCAACCAATGAAGACCAGAATAGAACTGAATGCTAGTGTAGGTGCCAGACTATGTACTCAGGTTTTCTATTTCACTTTTATTTAGGTCAGAGAGTTTGCATATCAACTGGCAATAATATGTAACGTCAAACACACAGAGACAGTTTTTTTGTTAGACCTACATGTTCTTTACACAGCTACATTGTGGTGTTCATTAAGCATACATACCATCAAGGAAGTTTGTTCTTGACTAGTTTAAAAACGTACAAAACACACATCCTCTTGGGTCAAAGAGAAAGTGGATTTGAGTTATGGTCAGTCACAGACAGAGAGAGAGAGAGACATTTTGGATTGTTATTTTATTTTAATAAACCTATTTTTTTAAAGTATATCACATAATGTGGCCTTTATTTATTTATTGCTTTTTTTGTCCAATTGTTACAATTTAACTCGGTAGTCGGATAGGTTGTCACAAAGGATCACCATGTATTCAACATCACCTCATGAGGTCAGTTATATTCTTGCAGAGGTTTGACTTGATGCCATTTGCACTAAACAAAATGGGTACTGTGTATTATTAAAGTTTGAGAACTCCAACTCAAAAATTCTGTGAATTAAATGTGCTGGAGCAAAAAGTGATACAAGCATACCTAGTCTCCCCTTCGCAGTGCAGTGTTGGATGTTTGCACGTTAATAGAACTACCTCTGTAGCCATGTTTACATGGACAAAGTTTCTTGATCCGATTAAAATTTGAGCGATCGGATAATCTGAATAAACTATTTATATGGGTGCAAAACCAAATAATCCGATCATGACGTGCATATCCATGCACCAAGCTTGATTCTGATTAGAAGCATTTGGACATGCGCAGAGTTGTCTGATTTCGCTAAAACAACCGCAGAAGAAGAGTTGTATTTACGCCTGCGCTGTCAACAAACGTGTCAGTGGCTCCCTCCACCCAGTTCAGGAGTTGTCTCCCTGTTAAATAGTGTCACTAGATGGCGCCCTTGCGTACCTATTTTACTGCTCTGTGAAAGGTTGCACTGTGCGTGCAGATGTGACATCATTACGCTGTATGCACGCCTTATGTCATCAGAGGAGCAGACCCGGCACCTGCGCTTGTGTTTTACGCTAGAGTGTAAATAACAAATAACAAAGGCTAAAGAGTGAAGATCGAGTCAGGTAAGAGAGTCACAATCTGAATAAGTGCTTGCATGGACGCGTTTTGGAATAACAATCATGATAAACCACCCCTCTCGGTAGGAATACAATTTCTTGCCGAATGAGCAGAATTGGATCAGAATCCTCCGATCGACATGTTTACATAATGCACTTTTATTCAGATTGGGCATTTATGCCGATTATTTGTGCCCATGTAAATACAGATACTGTCTACCATCTCTAACTTTATTCCATCATTTTCAAAGAGTAAGACAACTTCCAGTAAACCACTGCAAAGTAATTCTCTTCCTGCAAAAGCCTTTGCAGAGTCAACCGGTTTTCTTAGTTCTTAAATATTTCCTAATAGTTTAAGGGAAAAACAAAAATTGAGTTCACATACCTGTCCTCAAGGAGCTCAGTCTGCTTTGTTGTAACGAACTTCAACACCAGTTTTAAAGTTTGATGAGCACACGTTCACATCTTTCACTTTCATTCCTGTCACATGTAAAACAAAAACAAAAGGGAGGACTCAGCTGATAAAGGTAACTTCTGTTGTGACCACTTAGAGTTATGAATTTGTATTTACTAGGGGTAATAGCTCGCAAACACATTTTTCATTGTTCTTAACACCATCAACCACCTTTAGTCATTTCAGTTGTATTCATATTAAGTGTAATGTTTTAAAGAGGATTAACTGAAAATAAAAAACACACAAATCAGACTATTTTTAGCTTTTAATATAATCAAAAAGCTTGATAAATTCAGTAGCAATTTGTTCCCATGTCACAGTGTATGCACTTCTAGTTACAGTATCATTCAGCTCCTAAGTGTTAGCAGTAGAGTTGTAGCAGCAGCAAGAACTCCAGCAGCACCGATTGCCAATAATTCATCTGTGTTGACAGAGGAATTGGGTGTCGGGCGAGGGCAGATGACTTTGATGATTTGGATTTGATTTGGATCCCAGATACAATTTTCCTCCAGGCCACTTGACACCATTCCACAATTGGGAGGAACCCAGGCAGTGTCATACACCTGGCCATAAGCGGGGTCATGCCAGGTCTTCTGACGTGGGTGGCCTTGATACCTTATGGCGATCACTCTCCCTACGTTGACCACGACCTTGATGACCACCTTGTCGTCCTCAGGGTGACCAATGGGATAGCGTCTGGCTTTCTCCAGGTCTCTGCTGAGGTAGACACCACGGCCAAGCATCCCGTCTGAAGACTGGCGAAAACCTGTGGTCAAAATGAACTGAGCAGCCTGCCTGGTGGTGCCGTGGTACATGATGTAGCTTTGAAGACTTTGTGGTCCAGAGCAACCCACACGACTGACTCTTGGTGGCACATCACCATCATCTTCAACCCACTGGTGTGACATGTCAGTATAGCTTCACTAAATCAAAGGAAGAATTGATGTAAAGACTTCAGAACATTTTTTTAAATTGACATTGATGCAAACAAAACAAACTTAGAGCCTAACCCAGAAAATTATTTAACAATCTAAGAGCGCTATAAATGGACAAATTTGATTTCACAAAATGAGAACCAGTTCAGGGGGAGGCATCAGAAAAATAACTCTTAAACTGATTACATCACAAGTAAAATCAGATAGATGTCACGAGACAGGACAGCCTGACAATATTAACCCTCAACTATGACAGATGTGCCTGCAGATGTATTTAAAAAAGCACCTGATGAGATCACAAAGAAGGGAAAGTCAGTCAGATAAGTCTCAAAGGCATATGGGGTCTGCCATGTAACACTGACCAAAAACGGCAAATCACTTTAGGATCACAAGATTGTTCATTACAGTAAAGCGGAACAGTGGCTTGGGGGGAAAACCAAAATCTCTTTTTGGTGTGGCCTCTGTTTTTTTATTTTGTTTTTTTGTTGTTGCTTTTTTGTCCAGTTGTTACAACTTAACTCAGTAGTGGAGCAGGTTGTAACAAAAAATCACCATGTAATTGGCATCACATCATGAGGTCTGTGATATTTTTGCAGAAGTTCGAATTGATCCCATTTGCAGTAAATAAATATGGGTACTGTCTATTATTAAAGTTTGAGAACTCCAGTTCAAAAATTCAGAGAATTAAAGGCACTGAAGCAAAAAGTGTTACAAGCATACCTTGTCTCCCCTGTGCTGCGCAGTGTTGTATATTTGCACGTCAATAGAACTACCATCACTAACTTTATTCCATCATTTTCAAGGAGTAAGGCAACTTTCAATAAACCATTGCAAAGTAATTCTCTTCCTGCAAAAGCCTTCCCAGAGTTCACCGGTTTAATTAGTCCTTAGATGTTTCCTAATAGTTTCAGGGGAAAAACAAACATTGAGTTTACATACCTCCTCTCTGCAGGTTCCTCAGAGTGCCAACTAAGAGCTCAGTCTGTTTTGGTTGTTTTATGAGCACACGTTCACACTTTTACTTTCATTCCTGTCACATGTAAAACAAAAGGGAGGACCCAAGTGGAAATTTAAAATGTTTTGATAAAGAAAAACTAAACTTGAAACGGCAAAAACTTATTTCAATAGAAAATGTCCAACTGAAAAAATCCAAATTCAAAAACACCAAGAGGAAATAAACCAAAGAAACAAAAAGGCAGTGGAAAAACATGAGGTAGGGTTGCACAGCAGCATCGAAACATGGTAAAGCTTAGACAATGACAACAACGCATTAAGGGAAGACTGGGACTTATAGGTAACAAGCAACAAGAGACAGGGGAGACAGGAAGATACAGGTGCAGACAATCACAAGGGAGGGAAAACACAGGAAGTCAAACTAAACCAGACACACAAGGAGAGGAAACTACAAAATAAAACAGGGACACTGAAAACTATCAACAAGAATAAAACACTAAAAACAAAAGGAGATCAGGATCATGGACACACTGAAAACGCACATGAAACATGAGCACAGGGGATCTATAGGCTGAAAATGGGAATAAAGGAAAATCTAAAACTACAAGAATTAATCATGACAATTTTACAGTTTTCTAACTTTTGAGTACAGTCAGACAGAATGTATTTACTTAGGTGTGGTCCACACATCAGTGGATTTTGGTTTCTGTTTTGGAAGCAGTGGAGCGATCAGTGCCTCTAGGTCATTTTTAAATAAGACTTTAATGTTGGCATCAAGGCTCAATATTAAACTTTTTGGGTTTAAATTGTTTGTTTATGTGATGTAGTTTCTGAGCAAACCTGTGCACCATGTCCTGTCAGCACCACCATTTCACTCTGCCTGACAGTATGTACCCAATCCCTCCTGTTAGCAAGTAAAACACTCATCATCAAGGAAATTTCAGTGTCTCTGGTGTTAGTGTTAGTATTTGACATGACATTTTAATTCTAATGTTCCACCTGGTGTCATGGGTGAGCCTTTCTGATCATTTCCTGTGCATGCCAAGCCCTGAAACCAAACCGCACAGGAAGATGTGGCACTTGTAGCTGCAGCTTAAAAAAAATGAAAAAGGAAACAGGCTGCAAAATTATTTCCTTAGTGTTTGTTTTGGTGAATCTTCTGTGAGCTCACTTTGTTTTATAGCTTAATCTTGACTCCTCTGAACAGTCACCAAACTAAAGACATCAACTGTTAAAATGTGCTAATACTTTTCATTATTAAATATATAAGTAAGTGAATCACAAGAAAGTGTGGAGAGGAAATCTCAAAAAGTTTTACCAAAATTAACAAGGAAGTGTTTACTCATTTCAGTTGTATTCATATTATGTGTAATGTTTTAAAGAGGATTAACTGAAAATAAAAAAACACACAAATCAGACTATTTTTAGCTTTTAATATAATCAAAAAGCTTGATAAATTCAGTAGCAATTTGTTCCCATGTCACAGTGTATGCACTTCCAGTTACAGTATCATTCAGCTCCTATTTTAAAAGTCTGAGCAGTAGAGTTCCAGCAGCAACAAGAACTCCGGCAACACCGACTGCCCACAATCCATCTGTTTTGGGTATCTGGTGAGGGTAGATGACTTTGATGATTTGGATTCGATTTGGATCCCAGACACAATCTTCCTCCAGGCCGCTTGGTACCATTCCACAATTGGGAGGAACCCAGGCGGTGTCATACACCCGGCCATAAGCAGGGTCATGCCAGGTCTTCTGACGTGGGTGGCCTTGTTGCCTTATGGCGATCACTCTCCCTACGTTGACCACGACCTTGATGACCGCCTTGTCGTCCTCAGGGTGACCAATGGGATAGCGTCTGGCTTTCTCCAGGTCTCTGCTGAGGTAGACACCACGTCCAAGCATCCCGTCTGAAGACTGGCGAAAACCTGTGGCTAAAATGGACTGAGCAGCCTGCCTGGTGGTGCCGTGGTACATGATGTAGCTTTGACGACTTTGTGGTCCAGAGCGACCCAGTCGAGTCACCCCAGGTGGCAGATCGCCGTCATCATTAGGCCACTGGTACTGCATGGTGCTTTCAGGATCACTGTAGGCAAATCATCATTTAATTAATCGAAATTCAAACTTTACCAAATAAAACAGATCTACCAATACTTGAATTTGAAGGTGCATTATAAATTATTTTTATAAGAATGAGGATGAAAGAAAAAAGAAAAAAGGCAAGAATCTTCAAGTTGCATAGGCAGAATGAAATGATCAATTCCATCTTATCTGGATTGTTAAATTCTTTACGGCAGAGAATTACCTCTATTTACACAACAGCAACTCAGTTGCATCATTGGCACATGACCTTGACTTCTCTGAACAGGATTCAGACCTTTTTGGTTTATCGACTACAAACTACTTATTACCCAGGCCCAAAACAAGACCTGTAATTTTTGTGAGGTTTTATTTGTGAAGTTTTGTTTGGTGTTAAATCTCGAATCAAAAATGTATTTTCTTGTTTTTGCTGTATGGCTTTTGTCCCCTCTTTTTAATTTACACAAACACGTCTTGTTGATCAATGTGTATATATGAATGTATACACACACACACACACACACACACACACACACACACAGTGGCCTATGTAATGGAGTCTCTAGGTCGTCCACTGTCGGCCACTGCACATGGTCAAGTGGAAATTTCCTGTCTGTTCAAAGCCTAATCTAAAAAGCACTTTTTAATGTGCACTTTTTTGAACCTTTCTTTTATATTTTTATATATTTTTCAGATTACTACAAAACTATAGACAGCATTTTTACAATCTCAGAGGTTTTTGCGCAAAGAATGAAGGAAGGCGATGCAAACTGGTTGATACAGAGCAGGCAAGGGCAAGGCCAAAGATAGAAAAGAGCAGGATGAGGTCCCAACACTGGAAAACTTTGTATATACTGAACATGGGTGGCCCTCAGAGAAGTTAAACAAGCAGACTAAATCATCTTGGGCTGGCAGATAAGACAAGAATGAACAAAAACACGAAGGAGGACCATACCAAGATGAGACATCTGTGTATCGTCAAGGATTACGAGCACAGTCATCGCCGAACTGAGTAACTTCATCTGATCTCAATTATAAAACTTTTTTTCCACATACTGGCTACTAAGGATGAAAAAATATGTGTCCACATACCTCTCTCCCACAGTTCCTGTAGAAAAGTGTTCCCGGAGGTCAGTCTGCTCCGAAGAAAGACTTCAAGCAGTAACAGAAGTTTCTCGAGTATATGGCCGTGGGACTTTTTGTCCTCGCGAGATTTCATCTATGATGCAACGTGGCATGATGATTTCCAGTCCAAACCTCCAGGGGAGGATCCTGAGGCCTCGTTGCAGTGATTTTTTATTATTGTTGTCCTTGTTAAGATTTTGTTTCTTTTAGATAATTTTCTGTTATTTTATTAATTTTCCTCTTAATATCTTGTGGTTTTGGTACTTTGCTTCTAAAGATCCTTTTTTTTGTTGGTATTTTGTGTTTGTTTGATTTACGGTACCCCATGACCCAAGCATAAAGATAGATGAGAGAAATGGGCAGCAAGAGCCAGTACATTACTGTTATTATCAGCAAGACACCTCAGTTAGACCTGCAATCTGTAAAGGATGATAAAAAGCTCTAGCTTGCTCTAGCATCCTGCATCTATGTTAGCATCCATACTAGGTGTCATTTAAGGGCCCAACTGCATGCAAACATATACATAGAAAGAGACAAATCTGTTGATAGAGAACTGTAGAACACTCGACAAAACTATTAGAGCAAAAGAGGGTAAGGCCATACGCTAGACCTCCCTCTAATCCTCCACTTTAATGTGGGTGGAGAGGATAGGAGAAAGAAAAATATTCAGAAGAGTGTGTGGTGAGATGCTAGAAAGAAGACAAGGATGTAAAAACCATGGTTTAAAACCTGTTCTACCTTCCACCTTTTCCCCACTTTCATGGAAGAAAAAGGGAGAAAAAAGGGAAGAGTCTGTAAAAAGAGGAAATGGAGGGTTTAGCCTAGGTCATTGAACAAGAGCTCAACCTGCAGGGTCATGCTGTACGCTTTGCCTCCCCCTACTCCAAAATGTACATGACAAAAGAGGAGAGAAAAGAAAACCCCCTTAAAAATGTGCCTGTGAAAACAGCTGACCAGACTGGAGCTTACCCCAGCTTGATTAGAGCCACCTCTAGACAATAATTTTTGCTACAAGCCATGCATGCAGTTACTTTAAACTAACAACAACAACAAAAACAATAATAATAATAATGATAATAATAATAATAACAACAACAACAACAACGATAACAATAATAATAATAATAATAATAATAATAATAATAACAATAATAATAAATAAAAATCAATCAATTCTTATCATTATCATTATTATTATTATTATTATTATTATTATTATTATTATTATTATTATTATTATTGTTATTAATAATAATAATAATAATAATAATAATAATAATAATAATAATAATAATAATAATTGATTTATTATTATTATTATTATTTGATTAATTGTTTTTTTAAATTAAATTTCACTTCGGGGATCAATAAAGTTATTCTTATTATTATTCTTATTATAAATAACATGCACTTTGCCTTTTTGACAATAAAAGAGAAAACCAGGTTTAATAAGACCAATTTATTTTCCAGGATACACTGACAAAGTAAAAATACACTGCCAATAAAATGAAAACAAATGCATAATGATACATCTGTACAATGTAAATTAACTGGTAACAGCTTTTTTGGCTCACATGTCACCACATGTCACCACATGCACCGTGACGCGGCACAGGCTGTGGCTTTATGGTATCAATGATATCGATTCGATTTGGATCCCAGACACAATTCTCCTCCAAACCGCTCTTCACCATCCCACACATTGGTGGCACCCAGGCGCTGTCATATCCATAGTGTTGCCAGCATTTCTGTAGTTGGTGTCCCTGGTGGTTGATGATGATCACCTTCCCTACATTGACCTTGACTCTAATGACGACCCTGTCCCACACAGGGTGATCTATGGGATAGCGGCTTGCTTTCTCCAGGTCTCTGGTGAGATAGACACCAGGTCCCAGCATCCCACCTTTAGACCGGCGAAAACCTGTGGCTAAGATGGACTGAGCAGCCTGCCTGGTGGTGCCATGGTACATAATGTAGGTTCTACCGCTCTCAGGCTCAGCGAGACCCAATCGAAAAACTCCAGCAGGCAGGTGAAAGTCATCTTCAGCCCACTGGTACTGCATGTTGTCAGAGTCACTGTAAGAGAGTTGTTTTTTAGTCCAGAGATGAGCTCACTTTTTAACATTGTGCTGTCATGCAAAGCCAGCTATGTCTTAATGTAAGTGTGTACATGCTTGACAATGGCGATGTATAATTTTCAAACTTCTGAATTGTTATCATGTATTATGACTCTGTTCCATGTTGTAAGGCATGTAAATGTCAATATTCAGATTAATTGCAGTCATTTCCCAGCTTCCTTATTGATGAATCGCTACACAGATTGAAGACAAACATGATCAGGAGAGTTTAAAAAATCCTATTTTGAAATGATAAAACACATTTGACAGCCAATTAGATCACATGAGAACACAGCCACCTAAGCATTCAACCATTTCCTGTTGGGCCTTAATTTTTGAAAATCATAAATAAAACAGACAACGGGAAATATTCGCACATTTGACAGGTGACTACTTTGAAAAAGGGTTAATGTTTATTTTGTTGTCTTATTTGTTCTCCTTTTTCTCATCTAAGAAAGGGGCGCCGGTCAGGCTGGCGATCCGACAGTTTTCCTGTTTCAGTCACCCTGTATGCATCTGTCTACTGTGTGTTTCTCGGAAAGGATGAACTGTATGTGGGAATTTCCCCTTGTGGCACTAATGAAGATTTATCTTATCTTTTTTTACACCACATTACTATGTTTTAAACTACTGGGACAACGTCTTAGTCTCAGCCTTGCATTTCTACATAGACTTTTTTAGTCAGCAAGCCCACCCTGTGGAACTAAAGGGAGCATGTTTAAAACTTTATACGGACATATACTGAGTGAACTCCGTCCACACCTCTTAGTTTTCTCTGTATTTGATGATATTTTAACCCTTCCTTCTACCTTTATATCTCTCTCTGATGAATTATTCACAAAAGTCATTTTAACCACAGCTAAAGTTTCAGTTGTAAACTTTAAATCAGACTTTTCAATAACTTGTGCTCTTCTATATTGGTATCCTGATAAACTTTTCAAATACAGCAAAAGAAACAAAGTGTGTGTTCACATACCTTTCCTCTCTCTTGCTCTCCCCAGTAATGCAGACTGCGAGGTGACTTCACTTTTATAAAGGCCTCAGACTTCGGGAGGGAAAAACCATATATGGTTTTCATGCTTTCACTTTCGTTTCACCTTTTGCTCACATTTTCTGACTTTCGTTCATGTTGGACAGGAGTTTATATAAGAGCTGCCCACAGGATGTGAGGGATGTTTGCTGCTGCAGTGAGCGAGGAAGTTTTGTGACTTTCCAGGTCACTCCCCTGAGGTCACAGAAATTTTTTCTACTGTTGTAAGACGACTACAGTAATTTTAGGCAAGGAAAACTTTTTTTTTAATTATATGAAACCTTTAAAATGTTGTTTTGGACCTCTACAGTATCTTTTAAGATTGAACAACACAAACTAAATGGGTTAAGGAAGTAGATGACCAGAAACGTCAGGGCTCATGGGGTGAAATTAAAGTTCTTGTGCTGTTACATCTGTTTTGTTTTGTGCATATGTGATACTCTAAGTGTAGCTCTACTGTCTAAAACAAATTTCCTGCAAAGGACAATTAAGTCAATCTTGATGTTGATCCTGATCTTGATGTCCACAGCCTGGGATTCAACAGAGCGATAAAACTGGTATTTCTCCTTTAAAAAAACAAACAAAAAAACTTTTTCTCCCAGAAATCCTTTTTGTAAAGTTGTCAGACACTCAAATTAAAATCTGAGCCTGTCAGTGAGATAAAAAACACTTTTACTGGTCTGAATTGACCAGGGAAAATTACATTTCATTGTAGCTGTAACAGCATGTTCCTCATCTGAAGCAATAGAACTTTTCATATATCATTTTGACATTTGGACTCTGAGATATATAAAAATGAAATGTGGGGCCCAGTTTAAGTAATGCAAATCTAAGCAAATGAAATTCTTCAAAACGTTGCTCACAAATAAGTCAATGATGTGTTGAATCTCATTTGAAAAGTTTCTGTTTTGAAGAGTATGTTTAAAGATCTATTAACGACACACCCTTGGCTTACATAACATATTTTTGACTTGGTTGTCCCACAGAATCAACCATGGCTGTTTAATAAGTTGTGACTCATCATGAACGTTAAATGTCAAATGAGCATTAAATCTCTGGATGATTTCACTTCTGAGACGAGTTAATTAAAATCAAAATGGTTGACTTGATATTTTCCATGAGCTCTACTGATAAAGTGATGACACATAAATCTCTTTGTTTCAGCCAAAATCCAATGCAACACAATGTTCTCAAAAAGTAAAATGCCACACTTCATGACTCATCTGTTTTCCTCTCTCTGCATTATTTCTCTTTCACAGTGTGATGTTAACTCTGTCACCCGGTATCTGTGTCGTTTGTTGTGTGTCATGGGTGGAGATTCATATTCACAATTTTTCCACTGAGGTAAAAGTACAATAAGAAACTGTGACTGAGCAGCTAAAAAGTTAAATAAAGTGAATCAAAAAGTACTTACAGCTCACGCTGGATCTTTCTCTGTTCCCCTCAAGACAGATTTAGTGTTTGCTCTGCAGACCAGGCAGTCTGTCTTCACCTTGAGCTGCAGAGATAAGAGTGTAGCTGATTATGAGCAGATATATGTGTGTGTTGGGATGTTTTGAGACTTAGTTACATTTTTTAAGGCTGTTTTTTTTTCTGTACGATCATTTGTAATTCATTGTCAGGCAGAGAAAGTTCACAGTCTGTGCGGTTTTGCTTTATCTAAAATTTAATCAGAAGACTTTTTTTGCAAAAAGACTTCAGATGAAATGCTATTTTGTGTTTGATGTTTTTAAGAGGTGTGTGTGTGTGTTACAGGTGGAGGAGTAAAATGTGATATACTACAATGTGACACTGCACAAGACTGCTTTTGCATTCCTTTTTTTAAAATATCTGTGTTTAATAGTAGAAGTGGTTATATTCAGTAATCAGTCCGATTCTAGACCTTGCTTACCCCTCCTATCTGTGAAGTGATGGCGGCCTTTGAGGACAAGAAGCTCTTGTGATGCATGAGGATGATTCTATCAATTTGTACATGCCCGGTGGAGACTACGCCCAGGGTGTTAATTCCTTAAAATTGTACATCTTGAAAGTACTGAAGGTAAAACTTTCCTTTCAATGTTCAAAATTCAAAGGCCAGTTTTGTGCATCTCAGGGGACAGACTAAAAATAAAAGTGGGTAACTCTCCTGATGTAAATTCAAACTGGCTACAGATGTAGACGCTCTCAGGATGGCCTCCAACAGATTATATAAATTTCTTTGGCATAAGTCTAATCTTTGGCTCGCTCAGCCTGTGATTTTCTTCTATGTTGACACACCTGTTTTTAATCAGCTGCTGTCTCCTGATGGTTTCATGTAAAACAAAACTGAAAGGTTCAAGAAGTCTTTTAAAGTTTCGTTTTGTTAACTCACAACGAACCTCAAGGGACTCGGGGGAGGGAGCAAGATTAACTTTTAAAGCTGTTAAAACACAAACAAGTCAAGTGTCACTATGTCTGGTTTGCAGCTTGTTCTGCTGCCCTCTAGTGGACAAAATTAAATAACAGCTTTCATTCTTTTGGATATCTTTTATTATCCAGGATTTGTAAGCAAACTGAACAGTCTGGTGGTAATTCCCTACTGAAGACAGACATTATTAACATTTCACAGTTATTCTAAAAACAAAAGATTCAACCATTGTGAAAAAAAAGTTAAAAAATCAAAACAAAACAAATAAGCAGGTGTGATGATACACGACAGTCAGGGGTCAAATCAGTCCTATAAACCAGGTCACTTTAAAACTTCTGTGAGGAGTTTATAAATGGTGAAAAACCTCTTGGTGATGCCTCTACAAACGCAGACGAGACCATCAAGAGTAAGATTGACAATTTTTAGAAGTAATTTTTCTAATTCTATTAAAACTTCCTATAATGCAGAGTCAAAAGCCTGTGGTGGTGAGTGATTTCAGGTGTGTCCAATCATACTTTTCAGTACAAGCGACGCACAATTTGGGAGCGAAGTGACGTGCAGAGAGCAAAGAGGTTGTATCAAGTCCCTCAATTATTTATTGGTGTGTTTTGGGTCTAACATAAATCAATCAGTGCTTCTGCTCTCATTCCCTCTAAGTGTCAGGTACACCTGCAGACAGCCCCATCAGTGGTGGATTTCAGTCTTTCTACTCAAACAGACCAGGCTCAAGCTAATGTTCAACTTCCCTCTTTCTACTTTTCCTCTACAAACACAGAGAGAGCACACTGTGTGAGTTATGTTTATGCAGAGGGATTGATGTTAAATCCACTGTAACAAACACTCTGAACATTAGAAACAATCACAGACTCTTCAAATTAACAGACAAGTGACCAAATAAAAAAATAGATTTTACTGTATCTACAAAAACACAGACATTTCATCTCGGGTGGGAGCTCACAATGGCGAGCCGTTCCGAAATGCAAATTGCAAACGCTGCCTTCACATGTCACTTGTGTGCCTCGAACACCAGGTAGGGTAGTCAAAATTTGCATTCACATTTTTACCATGTCTTTATTTTAAACAGTTATCTGAAATTGTAATCAGTATTTCTGAATAACTCCCACTCATGTGTACCCCTGGTTGACTTCTGAAAAATGAATAAATAAATAAATATAACAAATGAGCAAATCTTTTGAATGGCTCATTGAAGGAAATGGCTCCTCAAGATCCAGCTCGTTTTAAAGAGCCATCATGCTGCGTTCCAGTTACCTCGAAATTCCAATGTCTGAGCTGGGAATGACGCTACACCCGAGTTGACGACGTTTCAGTTTACAAGTCGGAAAACCAAATGGACGCCTACAGTTACCTGTTGTTAGCTGTTGTTTACAATCGTCAGCTGTCGTAAGCGGTTGTCAGCTGTTGTTAGTTTTCTCTACAAACATCAGAGCACCGTGTTCATAGTTAGACGTTGGGGAGTACAACAGATACCACTTATTTAATTTCATAAAAACAAAACAGAAGTCCTAATAAATAATACATTACCAGAGCTTTCACTTTCTGAGTACAACTGGAACGCAGCATAAATCCCATCTCTAATTGTGAACTCTGATGACCTTTTTACTCTCTCACTAAAGCTCAATGTCAGGAATGTACAGCGCCACTGAGAGAAAAATTGTATGTGTATGCTACCACATGTGTATTTTATCATTATATAAATATGTTGATCATCATTTACTGAAACTCACTTGGTGTGAATGCTTGCAGAGTCATATCTGTTTCTTTTTAATGAGCATGGGAAAGGAGAAGTATGGCCTTGGAGTTGAGACTGATACTTTTCCGCTGAAGCCATGAAACTAGATGAATGCTACAATTTCACTCACAGGTTGTTTTCCCAACAGAGTGACATTGAACTGATAAGCAGGAACTTGATGATGAACTAAGCTGTCTTTGTTCTCCCAGTACAGACCACAGCTGCAACCTGTGCCCTATTCGGATACTGTTGTAATGTCATGCCACTTGTGAGATGATGTTATTGGGCGGGGGTTTCTGTTTCTTAACTGCACAAAGGATGTGTAAAAATCTGAATTCCTCGGTCAGAGGAAGCTGCCTTTGCTTGCAAGTAAAAGACATCCAAGAAAAAGAAGTCCACTATCTCTGTCGTTCTTCTCAGCTGGCTGCAAGTCAGATGCAGTTTAATTTTTCTGACAGCCACAGATTTCAGACTTCAGACCCGGGTTTAGAGGGTGTAAGGTGAAGACACTTCTTTTTTACGATAGCGACGCATCGCCTTTCTACCTGTCCACCACACCCCAGGGCGCCAACATGGGCTCAAGTTCCCCCTGCTATTTCAGTAGTGTGGGTGCTGGCGGGTGAATCAGGTTGAAAATAACAATGACACCTGTGCTGCATGCCAAAATGATTTTTACTTGGTGCAGGACAGAGTGCGAGTGAGTGCGTCGGTGTCAGATCAGAATGACAGCATTCAAACGCAAGAGCATATCTTAATATTGTCAACCTTCACGGAGACACGCTTTGGCTGTTAAAAAAAGGCTAGATGAGATTTTTGTCAGAAATTCTTATCTTCACATGTACTGGATAAAGTCAGCAAAGTGATAAGGTGTACATCTCTGCCCACAGGGGGCGCCAAACTCCTCACAGCAGCTTTAAGTTTTTATCACAGCCTGCCATGTTCCCAGCAGTTACTTCTCTGTGGAGTGACTCTTCATGTGGAGCCTCACGTAAGTCTTTCGGTGGAAGCCTTTCCCACATATCTCACAGCGGTGTGGTTTCTCTCCAGTGTGCGTGCTGGTGTGCTGCTTCAGCGTGGAGTGGTCACTAAAGCACCGCCCACAGACGTTGCACAGGTATGGCTTCTCGCCTGTGTGTGTCCTGATGTGCCGCATCATGTTGTGTCTGCAGTTGAAGGATTTTCCGCACTCACTGCAGAGAAAAGGCTTCTCCCCCGTGTGCACCCTCATGTGCATCTCCAGGTTCCCCTGACTGTCGAAACACTTCCCACACACCTCGCAGACTTTCCCATTTCTGTGCGTTTTCAGGTGGTTTTTTAAGTTTTCCTCAGAGTCAAAACGCAGCCCACAAACGCCACACAGGTCTGTGGAGTGACTTTTGGCATGATTGACCAGAGAGACCATAGAGTGGAACATTTTCCCACAAACTTCACATATGGTTCGAGACTGCTGCTTCTTTGGTGATGCTGTTTGTACTTTCTCCTCACCGTCATCACCGTTTTCATCTTCGTTAACAGGCGAAGCATCATGGACCTTCTTGTGCACGTGAATCATTAGGTGGCGCTTCAAGGTGGAGTAGTCATTAAAACATTTACCACAGACCGTGCAAGGATACGGCCTCTCTCCTGTGTGAATCCGGATGTGTCGCATCATGTTGTGGCGGCAGTTGAAGGATTTCCCACACTCACTGCAGTTAAATGGTTTCTCTCCTGTGTGGATCCTCATGTGAGTCTCCAGGGAGCTGGAGGCCCCGAAGCATTTTCCACAAACTCTACAGACTTCAGCTTTCACGTGTGTTTTAAGGTGGACTTGAAATGTCTCTTCAGTTTCAAAATGCTCCCCGCACACACCGCAGACGTCCTTCGGGTGACTCTCCAGGTGATTAACCAGAGAGACAACAGCGTGAAAGCCTTTCCCGCAGACTTTGCAGCAGATTCTTGATTTTATTTTTTTAGTGGGGTACAGTTTTGGGGCCATTGGTAGACGAGGCATCTTTCTTTTCGGGGGGCCTTCACTCTCGCTATCACTCTGTGAAATCGCACTTCCCCTCCACTCATTGTCACTATTGTCTGTAGGAGATGAGCTGTGGGACGCAGCATCCTCCACCTCAGCCTGCTCCCCATCCTGCTCAGCTGAAGTACCAGGCAGAGGATCTCCCTCTAATTTGATACTCTGATATTCAGAATGAAGCGGGCTAACCTCGTTTTTCACGTACGGAGGTGTGAAGATGAACCTGATGGTGGTATCCTCCTGCAGCTCCTGGAGTGGCTCCAACTCCTGGCTGTTGGGGGGGTCCTCCTGGCTTTTTTCAACATGTGGGGGCTCCTCGTCATCGTCATGGTCCAGACTGGGGCTCCACTCCTCGTCCCAGACAGAAAGAGCAAGCTGAGGTTGATCTGAGAAACAAAACGAAACATCAACTTTTAAAAACCTCTTTAAAACTTCAAAACTCTTAATGGACAATGGATGGATGAACAATCAGAGTATCTGAAGTCTATTGGAATGTGGATACTCGCTCTAACCCAACTATTCTAATCTACTATTCGGCTCTCTCGGTATCGGCCTTGGCCAAGGTCAATGCTGGCATAACTCCTCCAGGAGATCTCAGCAATTCGATGCTCTGAACTTTCCTCCCCAACACCTTCCTTCACGGACACCTGCGGATTGTTGACTTCGTCTGGAACTCAATCAAGGTCATCACCACAGCAACAGCTGTGCTATCGCGCTGACACCCTGCGGCACCAAGATTGTGGCGATGGACGGAGTGACCTCCTGGGCCTATGATCTCCTGGGCCTACACACACACGCATCCATGAGCCTTCACACACATGCACATACGCACACACTCACCTCTCCCCCACCCAACACCTTCGATGCTTCACCCCTCAGTGCGGTGGGTGGTACCCTGACTGGCGCCGCCCGTGGGCAGCGGCTGTGGGCTTCCCACCATCACTGATGATGACCCATTCCACTACCCCCCCCCCACAGCAATTGCGTGCCTCCGAATCTCTGTGTATGTGATGTCAGTGATGTGCTCATGTTGCTGAGGGTTTTTTTGTCACTGCACTCATATTAATGAAAGCAGTCTCTTTTTTTACCTCCTCCTCTCCCTCCCTCTTGTGTGTACTTTACCAATCTGTAAATGCAATTTCGTTGCGCACAAGTTGCAATGACAATAACGACCATACCATACCATATTATTCCTTGAATAACATAATAAAAGTTAAACTATTGATCTAAATTTTTAGTTTTCTAAAGCATGTCTGTCTGACTGGATGATATAAAAGTCATGTGTATTACTTCTGCAATTTCTGCACCACCTTATTAGTCAGATGGTGTTTTCACGAAAATCTCTACTCTCTGAGGACAACATTCAGTACATTTTCCAGTTTTAATTGCAATTAATTTCACTGATTTAATTCATTTATAATAATTCCTCCTTACTATGGTGACTGCAATAGCTTTTTTTTAAAAAAAAACTTCACCTGTGTAAGACTATCCTCAACCTAGTGAATGATCAAACATCGGGGTCCTGTAAAAGGCATTTGTAGTTTCAAGATCTTTTCTTATATCGGACACAATTAAAGTTTAATCAACTGTTTTTTTTTAAAGCTTTTCAAAAAACGCCTTATATGCCGAATTTTAGGGATACCATTGTTACAAACATAAAATCCTTTATCAGAGCAAACTAGTCACACACAATGAGAAATAAGTTTGTAACTGTTGCATTTTCAATTTTTTATAATGGAGTTTGGCTTCCTGTAATTGTTAACATTAGACAGGCATCATGTTACCCCGGAAGAACCTGAGTAATAAGAGGCAAATTAACCTGATAACAAACCTGACGTAGCATTTATCAGTATTAGCTATCAATTTGTTTAGAAGAGGAAAAGCAGGGGACTAAATTTCAGAAAAACTGCCAATTTACATCAATTGAGCTGAATTAACAGCATTGTTTTAACATCTCCAGGCTAATTTCAGCAGGAAAAGTGGGCGTTGTTGAAGCTCTTGTTAATAGCGGTTCAGAGCATAGTCAGAGCCGGGCTCATGGGTTAACATATTAAAGAAGTATACACATGTTCAAGACAAACCTGAGTGTTTGTTTAACTTAGTATCAGTTTTGGAAACTGTCTGCAGCATCCTGCGCTGCCGGCGGATCTCCCGTTTGGACAGCAGGATCTCCTCTTCATAGCCCGCGATGGTCTTCTTCACTGCCTCGAAGATCTCCTCTGCGGCCGCAGACAGACGCTCATTGACAAGGACTCTGAGCAGCTGAATGCTCGACATGATGCCGGACAACAATCGGCTGTGTTCACAGCCCGATAAACGTCTGATATTTGTGGGTTTTCTGCTGTTTTCAGCGCAAGAACAACAGCTTGGCGTGCAATGTTCAATCTCGTGAAGACAGCGCCAGTGTGGCGCTAGCATAAAGCACATCCGGTCACTTTTCAAAATAAGACTGATCCCAACATTTTAAGAATGAAACATAACATTGGAGCTTAGGTGAGAATTTTTGAAATACAATTTTCAGACTGGAAAAAAAAAAAAAGATGAAAATTAAAAAAAATATTTTTTTCTTAAAAAGAAAAGTTTCAAAGACATTGGCGAATTTTTTTTGCAGTTCTTATACCATTTTGAATTTTTGAAATGATTTTATAGTTATGTAAAATGTTTTTGCTGTTGGCCTTTAGGGCCACAGAGAGATTTTCCAAATCGGAGATTTGCAGAAAGAGATACATAAATGTTGAAGCCACTTGGTTGCCACTAAGTGAGTGGAAACTGACTGCAGACCAGTCAATACTGTGGAGGATTATGGTCTAAAAGGTGTCCCAAGGCTGGCATGTCCTACATACAGCATATGGTTAACACCATTCATCCCTTATGGATGTGGTAAGCAACAGTCTTAGGCATACACGACCACTAAGAAACAGAGAGAGCAAGAAATATGGAACTCCTGAAAAGTGCAAATGCTGTTGTATTAACCAGGGATCACTATAATCAAAACCATCTCTTAATGAAGATGTGATCAGCTATTTAACGTCTGTCATTGATCCATATTAAGTGCTTGACAGCCCTGGTTATTCAATTTGACTGCAAACTAAATATCTAAAACACAAAAGTCACCCAATAAAAAAAGTTCAGTAAGTAGGTTCAGAGATGTAAGTAGGTTCTGAAAAATCCACTTAAATCTGCATAAACGTAATCATACACTCAGAATAAAGGTCTTCTGTTGTTTCTTCAAATCTGTTTTTCAGTAGGAAAAACCTGGACTTTGTATCTCAGCGTTTTTCAATTGTTTGTAACAGCTGTGTTTAGTATTAACACAAATCTTTGGAGGTATTTTTCTGACTAATGGGGCGATTTAACACAGTGTTTCCAGCAGATGGCGTCCTACCCAAAAGAAACAAATTACTACCCTGTATGTCAACATGAAAAACACTTGACAGCAACAACTTGACTCCAACATTCAATAGTTTTATTGTGAAAAAGTTGGTCTCTTCATCCCCTTAACTTGAAACTGTACAATCAATAATTTAAAAAAGAAAATTGGTCGGCTTGGTGTGTAAATAACACACTCTCTCACACACACATTCACACACACAACTTGTTTAAGATTACTCAGCAGCTTTAGCCACAAACCAGAGTAGTGTATTACATTTTTTTGTCATTATCATCACAACAGTTTGCTCCTCTGTACAAACACTGAATACATCAGAGGTTTTCCCTGAATCCAACATCATCCTCCACAAACATCTCCATCTTTACGGATGTCTCATGAAATCCAAACTTTGCTCAAAAGAAACTCTGAGGAAGAGAGGAGATGCAGAGCCAAAACAAGGAGGGGGGGATGCTTTTGTTATACAGTAACACAAAGACGGAAATATAAAACAACACAAAACAATCAGGCTGATATAAACAGGGAGTGGGCAGCAACTTGGCAACAAACTACTTTAAAAAACACAGATGGTGACAGAAATGAAATTATAAACCGTCAGCTGATTTACTCCGACTCCAAACCACAGCCATGAGTTAAGCAAGTTTCTTTATGAACCTCCTAAAGCGTCAAACTTGGTGTTTTTACAGATTTGAATCCATTTCCCTCAACTTGAAAGAAATTTTTTGATCATTTTACCTTTATTGGAGTATTTACCCCATATTTATAACAGCTTTAAGCCTCATTCTAACAAATCATAAATCCTACCACCCTTTGGGTCAGCACAGATTTGAGCATCAGATGGGTTTTGTCAAATATTCAAGGCAACGGTCATTTCAACAGTGTTTCTATTTTATGCGATCCATGACAAGAGTGTAAAATAACATAAAAAACTTAGCTAAAGTAAAGCTAAATGACAAAGAGCTCCATCTCCTGAATGGCTCCAGTATAGATAAAAAAAAGCTTGCTTTCTCCATGTGAACAGATGGGTCATGGGTCAAACTAGAAATACAATATATAATCAAAGAGCAGACCACTGGGAAAAAAAATAATAAACAGAATTTGGATAGAGACTGAAATTCAGTCAAATTGAGACTGATGTCCTTTACATAAGTGCCAGTAAATAATCTGCCTTGTGAATACAAAAACTCTGTTTTGCTTCATATTTATTAAGATGTGATGATCTTATGCGAAAAAATATACAAACATATTTTTAAAAAAGAGGGAAAAACTAGAGCAGCCCTATAATTTAGCAAATCAGATCAGGACTACAGACAGATAGCCCTGTTAAAAAAGTCAGTTTAGGATCATGGGACAAAAAAAAATGATGGGTCATCCAAATAAAGAATATACTTATTGCTTCTGTCTTGCATTTCTTGTGCCTTTATGTAATTATCTGACCTGATAGCTACAACAAAATCGACCTAAAAGCCGTGCAAAAAGGTGTTTTAGAGTTTGAGATTACAGGACAACATGGGCTTTTCTTGATGACTCGTCTTACACTTGGAGGCGATTTACAACTATAATCACTAATGAATACCCTCCAAATGCTCTGTTTGGAAAGTCAAGACTTAAAATTTTAAGAGAAAAAGCACACTGCAGCAGCAAAGATTTGAGCTGAATGATAGTGTTAAGTAGAATCTCAGTTTTGAGCAGGTATAACAGAACATCTCATTTCTTAGTGTTGCATATGAGCAGCCTGGGAGGGTTGCTTTTGCTGGTAAGAATGCTGTTCAGTTTTAAAACCACATAAAAAAATACTCATCTTGGCCAGTCAGGAATACACAGAGGACTAGTTGTCTTAGGTGAGCTTAAGGGGCAAATTGTCGTCATAGTTGATCCATCAACTGTTGAGATATTGAAATCAGGGCTGAAAATAAGCTCTTGCTAAACAACCCAGCCCACTTAGGCTCCAAAACTTTAGATATAAAAACCTGCAAGGCAAAAAAATGTTCTGCTTGAACTTCTCACCATCTCTAAGCACATGAAACCTGCACTTCACAAGAACTCACAACTTCGTTTAACAAGCCAAAAATGCTCTAAACCACGGATATAAAGTTCAAATGATTCCTATTTGACAGTTTTAAGCAAGTTACAGATCGGTGTGTGTTTTACACCCTGCAGTAATCTGATTCTAGATCAGCTGAAATCCTCTTTAAAGTAGAGAGGCTTCACTGGGTGTGTCAAGACATGTCAAAGTCTGAAAGCAAAGACAGATGAGATCAAAGGGGGAGGGAGAGGAGGGATGAAGAGTTCACAGGCCTTCACACTAAATGGCAAACAATCAAACATGTAGAGCTCATCCTGAGCTGAAGGGACTGGATTTAAAAACAAGAACCTGAGGAGGAGCGACTACAATCAAATTCAAATATGTCGTAAAAATAAGCAGCCAAGCGGATTTTTATATAATAGCAGAATAAAAGAAGGCAGAGGCTGAGGAGGACGAAGAAACAAACCACGCTGAGCTTCCTGAAGAGGAGTGACGAGGAGGATGAAAGAGTAGCGAGGGGGGAGAGACGCAGCCGGGGTGTACTGATGAAGCCCTCCAGAGATCTCTGAAAAGAGCATCTATTATTCAGCAGCTATGAATCATGGGACAGCAAGCAGGCAGAGGAGGCGGTGGAGCAGATCAGAAGGGGGGAGAAAGAAGAAAACATGCTGCGTTCGCTCCCGTGGGAGATCCAGTTGGAAAAGGTTTGGTGTGAAAAAGCAGCGACAGGGAAGAGTTCATGTGTCGGCACTTGTTTAGACTCAACTGTCGGTTCAGCCAGATCATTTTCTTTATACAGAGACTGAAGAGATACAACAGCAACATGTCTCCCTGTTGTTCGACAATATTTACACCTGGTCCACCTGTGTTTTGGGGACGTCCCACTAGACCTGAAGGCAGCATGGAGAGAAAACTCAGCTGCTCACTTTTTCAGCTTGTTGACTGTTTTCTGCAGTGTGCCAAAATGAGCTGAAACAGCTTCCTGAAAGAAAGACCTTTACTGCTGCAACCAGTGACAGCTCTTGACATTGACTTATCTGCCGACAACCGTCTAAAATATGTTTCATACTGCTGTTCATGTGTCCAGCAAAATAAAGAATTTAAAAAAATGTTTTTTTGAAGTGTGAACCCGATTTTAGCTCATGCAAACTATAAATCAACATGTCAAATGTAAAAATCAAGAAGTTAGCAACTGCTCCTCTTTCCATCTCCAACAAACGTTTTCTGGACCTTCAAAATTAGGAGGTCATCTTTGATAGTGCAGGACCTGGTAACGGACAAACGTAGCAGTTGCTGAAGATATCAGCTAATTCTAACTTGCAATCTCAGCAATAGATTCCCACTTAAACACAAACTCCACAAAAACCACCAGTTTGGCCCGTTAGGCTAACATGGGTCACTGTTTACTATCAACATTTTACCTGAACACTCCTCATTCCAGCATCCTGTCCAGCTACTCTGACCGGTTTCTGTTTTCACTCATCACAGTGCCTTCACCTACAGCTACAATTTTCAGACCTCTTCAGATACCCGATCTTCTTCTGCCTCCGGGTCAAACACTGAAACAGAAGTGAGGAAAACACGACATGGAAAACACATGAGGTCATAGCAGGGATGGGAGGAATCTTTGACGGTAACTGGGTTATCTGACAGATTTGGAGGCAGTGTGTTTTTATGGCAGAAGACACTTAAAGTGATAATCAACCTAAAACACTGATCTCTGCAGCTTTTGAATGTTTGTAGTGTTGTCCTTTATTTTTATTCAACTTTAAATAAAGTTAGAGTAGAGTGTCACTTTGAGGGAGCACACAGCTGATTTAGACTGTGCATGTGTTACTTAAATAAGAGTCTGCACATGCTGCAGGTAACAGGTCACGATGGCAGGTGGTGTGAAATCTGAGAAGATTAAGTCTAAAATTTGGCAAAGAAAGAAGGAAACAGGAAGAAAAGGGAGGATGACAGAGATAAACCCTTAGCCAAATCCTGACAACACCCCTTCTTGATCCTTTACTTTTCCCACCTTATTTTCACACCACAACATGATAAATAAAACTACTCAAATTTTGTTGTATCAATGGCAATTTGTAGATGCTTTTGATACTCGTTTTGTCCCCCAATAAACTCGAAACAGGAAGCTAAAAAAACTGCTCAGACTCACGGCACAAGAGCAAGTCTGGTCATGATGTGTAGTTCAGGTTTGGGCAATAACGAAATCAGTGTCAATAACTATGATAAAATTTAACACGGATGGAGGATTGTAGGATGTCTTTTTGTGTTTTAATCACTGTGTGAAAACTGTAGCTGTTTTATCTTTGTTTTTGGCCGTACCTGTGTTTTATTTTTATACTCTCTATTCTTCTATACATTTTTAATGCTGACATGGACCTGTGGGTCTGCATTAAGTATTGAAGTGAAACATGCTGACCTTTACGTTGGCTCAAAGACTGGATGAAGACGTAGACGAAGCTTCAGTCATGCTGACTCAACCAAACTTTTGTTCAACTTATTAAGAGGCAAGGAGGTGAAGTTGGGGAAGGGCTTCAGCTTCCTCACTAGCAGCTACAGTATGTTTGCCTTTCAGGTAAGTCAGCCCTACTCTGCATCAAACAAATCATGACCTTTAAATCTTAAAAACTGTTAGTAAAATGAAATCTAGCATCCATACAGAGTGTGCAGACAGATGGGCTATTAAGACCCCAACTTTTTTTTCTGTCCCATTTATTCTTGCTGCAAAGATGGGCTTTTCTAAATGGGTGTGTATTTGGCTTCTGGGACTTCTGGAGCCAGCCCCAAGTGGACACTTACGGTACTGCAACGTAACGTCTTTTGTAAGCAGGAAAAAAAATCTCTAAAATGAAACCAAACCTCAAACCACGTTGAGCCACTGTTGGAGTTTTAGCACTATGCTCATGGTTTTTGTCTTTGCATTAAAATAAAAGTGGTCAATAACTGCTGCAATTTGAAAAATGTATATATTCGAGTGTTTAATGATTGGGGTAAACCCTCTACTGTCTTTACTTGTAAAGAAACTCTTCAAACTTTCATTTAACAGTGGTGATTTTGTTGTGTTGAACTGTGCTGCCCTCGTTCAGAGTGTGTCTTTTGGGATATAGTTGGAGTTTAAAGTTAGGGTTTCGAGGGACTCCCACTTCACCAATCTTCACCAAGTGTTTTTTGTTTTTGTGGATCAAACCAAACATTTTTTAACAAGTGTTTAAACACATCTGGTCACCATCTGCTCACCAGTGACTGACTGGCTGCTCATTAGTGTTTTGCTCATTAGCTTATTGGTTGTTGAAAAGAACCGATGTGGAGAGAAAGAGGTGTGAGTTTAACCAGATGGACAAAAAGAGACGTGAGATAAAAAAAAGAACTGTCTTTGAGGTGATTTCTATGATGCACCGATGCAAACCGTGGAGTGCTTCATGTTGAGAAACTTGATACAGTTGCTTGAGTTGGTGAAGGATTTCTGTACATGTAGTTAAATCTCAAGCAGACAGGAGTGAATCCAGAGTCTCTTTCTCTCATTCATAGCAGTTACATGTTGTGAGAATCAGCTCTAAATGTTTGTAGTCATTCTCTGAAATCTTGAGGCACCATTCAAGCCCCACCTGTACTTTCAACACAAAGATGAGAGGTAGTGCTCATCCATCCCTTTATCCATCATTCTGCTCTTTAGCTCTTCAGGCTCAGGGATGCGCTCCTTTCTTTTAAACATAAAAAACCTGTATATCCTTGTCCTGAATCCATGCTGTGCATCTTTTATTTTCTCTAACCTCCCCTCCTGATTGGTCAATTAGGAGATTTTACAGTTGTTGCGGGTGCAGTTCTGCGGTGGGCTCTGCGGTGGACGGATAGACTTGGAACGCTTCAGGCTGTTGCCTTTAGAGCCGCCGGCCGGGTTAGCCAGCGAGTAGGAGCGTCCGTGCATCATGACGGCGTTCATGCCATTAGCCATGGAGAAGGACTTGAGGTGGGACTTGATGGCCACGGGGAGCGGGAGCTTGTCGATGAGGTGGACAGGCGTGCACGACACAATGGCTCTGCAGCAGAGGTCTTGCAGGCTGAACACTGCAGAGTAGAAGGCAGAGGTTAGGAGTCAGGACTTGATTTAGCACAAATAGTAAAATATTCAGAAGAGATTCAAGACTGGTCACCTCTGCAGCCGATCACAGGGTTGCTGCTCTTTCACTTTACTTTAAGATGAAGATGTGATCATGAGGAGGCTAAAAAAAGCTCATTGAACTGCTTTACGCACTTTGTGTGGTCATCAGTGATGTCAAAGCTGGTTGCCCCAAATGCAAAGGAAACATACTGAAACTCGCCGCCCTCATACTCTCACCATGTCTGAGTCATGACTTGTTGGTTTTGGAGTACGATCACAACACAGCAAATTAGCACAGAATACATTAGAACTGACATCCTCATGAATAACAAAGATTTATCTGGTTTTTACCAGATAAATCTAAATGAATCATTTGCTGAAATATGTTTGTCAGTTTTTCAGGTGTTTTTATAGAGTGCAAGAATCAGTGGGACTCAGAGCGACAGGCCCCGATCGGGAATTCAAACCTTATTCTGACATTTGAAATGACTTCAGAGCCAAGACCATGAGACCTGAATGATAGATGTTCAACACAGTGAGTCTCTGAGAGTCTGTTCATCATTTATTCTCTGAGGTTTGGCAGGACATCATTTCGACCTGATTTGCTCTTTAATTACAGACAAAGGATGACAGGCATGAGGGAGAATTAATTAGCCTAGGAGGTAATGTGTCAGCCCATCTGATGACTGTGGCACATCAGCGCAGGATGACGTATGAGAGAGCCCTCTGGAGTGATGAAGATCTAGTGAGGTGCAGTTTATTCATTTAAAATTACATTATTTAAAAATATACAGAACTGCTGCAGTGAACATCTCACTTACTGTCATGTTTTAGGATTTCATTCCCTGTTTACATCACTTAACTTTGAGCTTTAAGTCTTTCATTTGTCCTGTCTTTTCACTTCCTGATTGTTGTTGAGTTGCTCTAATTTTTGCGATTCTGTTCCCTGAGTTTTGAAATATACAGGCATTTTTTTATCAAAGTATTTTTTATAACAGGACTGAATCAAGGTCTGTGATTCACATATGCAAAACTGATTCTTAGTTTCTGTTTGACTCCACAAAACTATCATTACGTCCTCTTTTTGAACCAACTTTCTAATTTTTTTAAGCCCCCTGGTGTCCTCAAAAAAGGCTGATGGGACTCAGAGGGAGTTTGGAGGATCACGAGGCAAAGCGCTAGATGCAAAAAGTTAGAGTATTATTGATGATGAAAGGGAAACTGTGAGACTACAACGAAAATTAGCTTTAAACTTCTGGAAATCTTGTCCAGCATCCAGATTTTCTTTTCCAGGGTGAGTCTCAACTGTCATTTCTGTTTAAGCATGTTACCGCAGCTCAGAAATAAGTGGTATGAATTCACTTAATTCTATGGAAAAGTCCCATCAGCTCTTTGAAATGTGAACCAACGCTGTGCTAACATCTTTTTCAGCCTGTCCTTGGTGTATTCTCTGTTTCCTTACTTTCGCCCACCTACCAGGCCGAGAAAACTGCTCCATTTTTTTTCAGTATCGCTTAATAAGCAAACTTAAAAGGAAATTTTTGATGAACAGTTGCTCTTTGATTTTATGACTTTATTTGTGATTAACTGTCATAGCTTATGTCTTTGATGTTCCTAGAGTTCACCAACCCCCTCCACTCACCTCGGTTGGGCCTCCAGAACTTCTCCATGCCGTGCCTCATCAGGACGATGCGCGACAGCTCTGTGAACGACTCGATGACGTTGAAGTTGCAGAGAGGGCTCACCTCGAAGAAGGTCATCCCGTTCTTCTCGGCGTATGCCCTCGCCTGCTCAGTGGGGACTTGCCGCTTGAAGGCCAGATGCAAACGGTTGCCGACGAGGATTCGAGGCACGCCAGGGGCATGCTGGGAAAGAAATCAAACAGCGGACTGAATTAACAGAGGGTAACAGCTGAGATTTGTTTTGTTTCACATTAAAGCAGACATTTCTCCCTGTGATGCTTTGACTCGAATTGAACAAAGTTTTGACCCCGTTTAAAATGTTGAACAAACAGATTTCTATGTTTTTTTTGCAAATGAGTTTGAACTGAAAAATTTCATTGTTTTATAACAAAATAAATAAATTTGATAGTTCTAAAAAAAGCTAGGCTTGGGGGCTGTTGACCATTATCTTGCCTCACTCCTACTTTTTACAATACTTGATGAATGTTTGAGAAAAAAGAAAACTGGTTTCCAGAGTTTGGAAAGTGAAATGTTGTCATTTTTTTGCTCCATATAGGAATTCAACTGTTGGATACTTTGGAGTCTCCTGTGTCATTCTTTTTGTGCTGTAGTGCTCTGAATGAATTCAACCGGTGAACTGTTTTGAGACCATGCAGTGATTTCCACTACAGAGTCCTGTCTGTTTTAATGCAATGTTACCTGAGAGCCTAAAGATCAGTGCCATCCTGTATTAGTTTTGCTTCTTTTCCTTTTTTTTCAAAGATTTCTCCAGATTCTCTCAACCTTTTAATGATATGATGTATTATATAGATGGTGAAATCCTCAAAGTCTTTGCAATGTTACACTGGAGGCTATGATAGTGAGACTGTTGAACTATTTGCTCACACAGTCTCTCACAAAGTGGTGGACCTCTTTACATCTTTTCTTCCACCTTTCCAAACTCTTAAAGAATTAAGATTGTAAGTGACCCTCCTCTACAGCTGTTCTCTGCTTATTTGTACTGCTTTCATCTTCTTTGTCACTTTTTTATTTATTGATCCTGTCCTTAATTTTTTGTGTTCGTTTCATGAAGTCTTAATGTAGCACTGCCATCAAAGAGCATGTTCAATCAGCCTCCCTTCATTAAAAGAGTTCAAATAAACTCAAAAATATTATCAAAGAAAGAACGAAGCACAAAGAAGGGTCCCTTATCTGCAAATATCAAAACAAATGCAGCAGCTCTCGATTATTTATAACTTTTTCTACAATATTTATCAAGGCTGCTGTCACACTTGGATTAAATCTGTTTGTCTTTGCGTCATTTCCACTTGATTTTAGCACGAGACAGAGGGGAAGTGGATGGAAGATGTTACATTCAAAGCCTCCAGCAGAGGTCTGTTATTAATTCAACAAGCTCAAAATGGCAGCATGAATGTCATCCCGCCGCTCAGGCTCACATCTCTCTAAAACATCCCCGTCTGTTCTGACAAACTGGACAAAACATGATGGCAGCAAAAGGTCGACCTCCCTTTGCTCCTTCACTCCTTCTCTCCTCCTGACTGTCACCATTCATCAGACTCTTCTCTGAGATTCCTCCCTGTTGCCTCTTCATGCTCTGAATCTCTGCACAGAGGTCTGCCCGGTACCAGCGACAGCAGCAGAGGAAACAGTTCCAGATTTGGAGGCACGTAAATGGTGGTGAAAACAGCTGCAGCCAGACCAGGAGGCTTTCACCAGCGCCAAGATTTGTTACTTTGACAGTGACCACCCAGAATCACATGTGATAAAACGCCTGATCAAGTTTGGACTGCGTGTCCTCATATGTTCACAATCGTTTAACTTCCATCAAATAGATATTTTCCATCTTCTCCTTCTCGCTACCTTGAGCCTGCTGTGACCACATCACGTCTGTGGAGGTGGAGCAGGAAACATACATTCCACAGGCTGAAAATATCACTGCACACACACTCACACAAGCAAACACACACACACACACACTAACACACACACACAGGACACGGACATCCTTTTTTTCCCAGTCAGCAGGAAGGACATGATGAGAGTAGCCCACACACCCACGCACACACACACACTCACAAGCATGTGGTCGTCTTAAAGTGGTTCACTTAACTCTCTCTATTGACCCTTTGTTCCATCTCATATAACTGGAACATTTTTCTAATCGCCAAGGTTTAAAAGCAAAAGGATCAAATTAAATTAGTCCTACGCTGTCATGTGAAGATCCAGTGGGATAGATGCAACACTCTACAAGACTCTGACTGTAGTATCTAGAAGTGCATTCATGTAAGGCAGCCCGGACCTGGAGTACACACTAGCAACAATAAACCAATCAATGCTTAATGTGCCCTACAATCCGGTGCGCCTTATATGTAAACAAAAACATATTAAATCACAGTGCGCCGTATAACCCGGTGCACCTTATTGCCCCCTAAAAATCGGTGTGTAATGCCTTTATCCTCGATAAATGTATGAGTATTTGATGGAAAAAATGCTATCCAAGATGTGCATAGAGGGTGCAAATAAATTGTCTGTTGACTATATTTAGAAATGATGATGAAGATACGAGGAGCAAGGCTAGAATACTGAACTAGAGTACTAGAACTAGAATACTGACAAATGTGGGTCTGACTTCCTCCTCTGTGAGCTGAATCAGCTGGAGGAACTACTTACCAGGATAGAAAATCTGAAAATTATCTTTGCTGGTATCTATCTAACCAATCCTAAAGCACCCATCCATCGCTCAGACTCACCTCATCGATCTCCCTGATCCACCTGTCAATTCCATCAAAGGACCAGCGGTTGGTGATGTCGTACACCAGCAGGATTCCCTACAGACACACAAACACACACAGAGAATAAACAGCAAAGTCAGACTTTAGGTAAAAATCAGCAGCAGCTAAACTCTAATTCCCCTGATTCTCTGCTGAACACGAGTGCTATTTAATGTCTCTTGTATTTTTTTCTTTTGTTTTCTTTTCATGTTTCTGCTCTTTACAGCAGATTTGAATTGATGTACACTAAATGAGGATGTTTAAAACTTGATTTCTAAATAAAAATAAAATAAAAATTTAAAAAAAGATGCTGATGATGTAAAAAAAAAAAAGATTAAACAGCAAGTCTCTGAGCAGCAAAGCAAGCACAACAGCTGATTTGTAAATTTGCATTTGATCAATACAGTCAACAGATAAACACTCTGTTGGTTTCCTCTCTGAGAAAAGAAGAGTCTCTGCAGCAGGATGACAGAATGAAGCTGTTTACGCCTCAGTCCAGTTTAGTGCTGTATTTCTCACCTGTGCCCCGCGGGAGTACGAGCGAAAGATGGTGCAGAACCTCCCCTGTCCTGAGGTGTCCCTGTGGAGGAAGAGAAAAGGGAGTTTCAGATCTGTTCAGCTGCAGGGAAGGAAAAACTTCCCTCTTCTTTTTTTTTCTAGGTTTCATCATTGAGGACAAAACACTGGCCTGAAAACTGGTCTGAATTTCTCTTCCAAAAATCTCTTCATCACTTTTGGCAGAGGCAGCAGTGATCAAATTTTTATGATCTGGCTCAGAGAGGCAGACAGCTCCCCAAACTGAACGAAACAAGACCTACGCCTTGAATATATTCACACTGATCAACGGTATCCTTGTGGTACACTCTTTTAAGCAACTTTGACAAGCCAGCAGTCTGTACTTATGTGTTACATGGAAATCAGAGTTTGACTATTTTTTTCTTATGTCTCTCAAATGTTTTATCACCTATTTGTAAAGTCAGTATGACAAGTCCTACAGGCTGTAACACGTGCTAAAAGCAGACAGCAACATTTGAATTAAACTGCCTTCTCTGTCTGATATCTTCTGTATGCAAAGGCTAAAAGAAGATCTAAATCAATTCTTGCCCGGTGCTAGTAAACTGGGACGAGGACAGACATCTAATTTATTCAAATTAAGCTTTAACTGTGTAAATGTAGCTCGGATTTAATGTGCATCTAAACCAATACAGAACAGGAGTGATTTGTAGTGGTTTGTGTGAGCATGCCACACCATTTTGGTTTTGCCTGGAGTCAAAATGTCTGTGCTAAGAGCCAAACACACCACCTGCTCCGATATTTGTTACAAAAACCAACAGAAATGTCTGAGAAAACAGTCAGTGCTTTTTTTTTTTTTTAATTTATTTCCGACAACGATTGGCGTCCTTTCTTTCGTGCCAACCACTTCATCTGAGACCGTTTCAACCCAAAACAGACATGACTCTGTGGTGGAAATGACTGCATGAGCTCAAAGCTATATCTGTGAACACACTGCAATGTTGAATCCACAAATACAGGTCTAACTGTGTCATGCAAAGACAATAAAAATGATCCAGCAACTTCTCTGGGCCTGAGTCAAATGAAGAAAGACTGAGATGAAGCAGAAAACTTTCTTCAGAGCTTTTGAATCATAATCTGTTATTTTTTTTTCATATCAGGGATGGAGAGAAGAGAGGGACTCCTTGGCTTGATATCACTGTACAGTTCAAAGCAAGATTCCCTGATGATATGGGGATGTAGAAGTGTCCATGGCATGGATAGCTCACACATTTCAATACTTTTGATGTCCCAGGAAATAGTCCAATCCTACTCTCACAAGGGTTAGTTGCTCTTTTGCTTTGTACAGATTAAGAAACACTTAACTAACTTGAGAAACAATAACAAAAAGTTTCACAAGAGATCATGTAAGTAGAGCTTAGCAACTCAGTCGAGGGATTTTGGGTAAGGCAGTTACTAAGTTTCATTAAATTTCTCAGCAGTACACCTCAAAACACGAGCTTTAAGCACATCCAAGCCAGAATAAAAGAAGACTTGAGTGCTCTGCTGAGCTCATAGTAGTTTAAAAGAAGACAGAGCTTTTTGTTGTGATATGAGGTGAAGAAAAGACCAAAATAACAAACGGATCAAAGCAGTAGATCATAAACTCTTGTGCTCTCTGGAGTGAAGCTTTTTGTAGGGCTGTCAGGCACTTTTACTTACCCTCTGGGCCTGTCAGAAGCAAAAACAAGCACGTACTTTGGTCAGGAACATTTGCCCAAAAGGATAATGTTGCAGCCATTACAGCTCGCTCACAGATGCCAGCTAAAACAATCCACTGGAGGAAATTTTCTAAGTATTTGTACTTAATAGTCAATTAGACCACAATTTGCGTAAAAACAGGCCCTCTTTGTATTGGCTTTGTTCGTATTGCACAATCTGAATAAATAGTCCTTTTGTTCGGGACTATTTTCAGGTGTGGATTAATCCACATTTGGAGGTGGATTAGTGGGTTGGTTCAGTATTTGGGGCAGCAGGATGGTGTATATGTGACTGAGTCAAAATAAACAAGAGTATGTGAACACAGACGGTAGAAAAGACAGAAGTGGAGAGCAAGCAGACGATGAGGCTAAGACAGTGAGTCAGAAGAAAAGAAAACATCCAGACTGTGAAAAATCAGTACACCAGTGAAGAAAGGAGGAGGGGAGATCGTCCCTCATTACGCGGACTCCAAACTTTTGCCTCCACTGGGAAGACAAGGCGTTGCTGCTCCGCAGAGAAGTTGGATTCTTTGGCCTACTTCCACCAAACAGGACTGGCCTTGGACTGCAAAGTGCCTCAACTGATAACTACATGTATTTTGCTGCAGCTATGTTGATGTCACATGGTTAAACAGGCAGGAAACATTACTGAGAGACCTGCTCTTGAAACAGTTCGGTATAGTTTTTTCGGAATAACACAAATACTGGGTGTCTTATATATTCTCTAAGACAGATGCTGTACTTTTGTATCAGATCATATGTGTGGAAAGCCTCTCAAGAATATTTTTCCCTCTCATCTCTTTGAAATCTTGTTTTAATGCATAAATAAATTAATCTTGTATTTTGTTCTATGTATGCATGTCTTAAGCCTCTTCAAACAGAATGAATATGATATGAATGCAACCCTCTCTAATAGAATATTACTCTTCACAGCTTCCACTCACTGAAAGCTTCACATCTACTCATGTTTTTGAACTCTATTGAAGCTCTGAGATGTTGAGACTGAGTGAAATATTCAGAACCAAAACTCCATGTTTTTTAAGGCCACGCTGTCTCATCAAAAACAGAAATATCAAACATGCACTGAGCATAATTTAACTCATATTTCTACAAAATTCAGAGAGAAATGCAGCATCCGTCCTCTTTGTCAAGTGGAATTTAATGTTGGGCAGATAAAACTAAATCTATCTTCACAGGGGGCGAACATTGTGTGAAACTGAGAAAACAGTTTGTTCATAGAGATCTTAAAGGTTTAGATCAGAGCTGTGTCGAGGCATTAAAGGACACGTGTCAGATAGAGGGTCTTAATATTGTACAAACAAAAGTAGATCTTTGGTTCAGCAGTGATGTGTGCTCACCAAAGCTCCAGCTTCACTCTCCTCCCGTCCAGAAGGATGGTGGTGGTTTTATAGTCGATACCTGGACAAAAAGAGAGAGAGAGAGGCAGGGATGAAGGAAATGAATGCATCAAAAATACATCAAATCATTATAACACAGCAGTGAGAGACATGCTCAGGCTGTAACAATAATTCTTCAACTATCTGAGCCATCAGCAGTGTATTCACTCAATAAATAATCACAGTTCACATCTTCTATTTGAGTTTTTTTAGGTTTGCCTTTTAAATACAGACACTCACACCTGTAAGTTGTTCATCCCCTCTTCTCTGACAAATTTCTTCTCTGTCCCTGAGACTCAAACAGCACTGAAGAATGTATGAAATATGTGTGGTATGTACTCCTCTGTGTACTTGGTTGAACGCTGAGTTTTCTTAAGTGGTGTGCAGGATATTATTTCATCACACTCCACCCTTTTGAGCACTCACTGCTCACATCCAGTGATGAAAAACATCTGCTCTGTCCAAACATCGAGACAACCATCAAATCACACAAAACAATCATTACAAACACAGTTTTATGTTTGTAACTATTATCACTGAACCTCCCTGAAACACGAAATCTCTGAGCTCTGCACTAAAACCAAACAAACTACAGACAAAACATCCACATGGTAATGTGTACTGGACCAAAATCCACCAACTTGATGATTAGGGGGGGGGTTACCAATTTTGTCCAAATTTGCAAACTGCATTCTGTGTACGATATCAGCAAAAAACTGAATATCTGATTATATCGGCCTGCATCTAAAATCTCCAATATCAGCACTCCGATACAAGCAGTTCATTCCAGACTCCGATCCAGCATCACTATCTAGCAGCACCCAGATCCAGCATGTAGAGCCCATGTTATCGCAACAACAGTGTGAACTCAGGTACTAACTCAGTACCAAGGAGTAGGAGTGATGTCGGCCCTGTGGCACTGTTTTTCATACAAGTCCGAAGAAGAAGTTGCAGCTGAGTGTAAAACTTGTCATGCACAAGTTTTGCTAATATTGGATCAATATTGGTATCGGCCAATACTAAGGGTTACAATATCGGAGGTAAAAAGTTGTATCAGGACACCCCTAATTCTGTCTGCAGTTTCACAAGAACAGTCAGAAAATGACCTCAGTCAGTGGGTGTCAACCTCTGTGGGCATCTGAATTTCATGGTTAAACTCTTATTGTGGAAATTCATAGTGATGCCTCACTATGACATCTAAAGACAAACAAGAACATCAGGAACAAAATTTGAATATCCTTATTTTAAAGCCTGTATCTGGTGTGAAGGCAAGACGTCATCTGAGCTTCGCTTTAACAATATTCAAATAAAATATTTACATTTGACTGTCAGAAGTCAGTAGGATGAGATTTTTCTAAACTACTTAAGTATGTAGAGAACAAAAAGAAACAAAGACTGCTTTGTCCACAGGAGACGCCAAAATGAACATAAACTGGAAATTTATTGAAAGAAGCAACAGACCATCAATATTTGTGAAAATATTTTAGAGTGAACCAACTGACGGAAAAAAAAGCTTCTCAGTGCTCAAATAAAACACAACATGAAGAAAAAAATGAAAATTAAAGATGTCCTTTCAGAACTCTGATAAATGTTATGAAATCCTCTCTTACGGTTTAACCATGATGACGTAGGCAGCAGCGTTCAGCCTCAGGCAGCAGACAAACCTGTCTGACTGCTACACCTGTCGTCCTGTTACTCCACGTCTCTACACGTTCACCTGTCTATGCTCGCCAGGTTCCTGTGGCTTTCACTCAATCTGGTACCACCTGAGGCCTAACAGGTGAACCACTGAGATAATCACCGTTTCCACAGCCTGGAAGATGTTAATCTTCCCGTAAGAACCAGATTTATGTGAGATTGTGTAAAAGTTGTCACAGAAGGAGTCAAAAACATCGATTGGAATCATAATATTTTTATCAGGACTTTGGCCGTTATCGCCAGAATGGCAAAACTTATCGTGATAAATTTTTTAGCCTATATCGCCCATCCCTATTTTAACATACTACTGATTACAGTTTGACAAATAGACAGGTTCATGTAGTGCTGCAGGGATTTTTGCAGTTTGTTTAGAAAACTGGCTGGTGAGATTTTTTAAATGTTTGACTCAATAACTGGTTAGAAATGAAGATAATCTGCAGATTTATGGAGAATGGAAAAATCTTGGTTGCATTCCCCTGACGCAACCAGCAGCTTTAAATGACTACTAAAAAAAAGATTTTTCTTTAGGTCTCACTGTTGGTCTAATTCCCTGATAGTTAATTTGATACATTTCTAAAGAGACACTAATGATTAAAAGATTCAACAAATCTTTACATCTCTGGCTTTACTCAACAGAGCTTGGCACCACTATCAAACAGATTGTTTTTATAACACAGCACTTCAACCTGGAAATAACCAGTCTAATGTTAGATATTAGGACTCCTGGGAGAAAGACCTTAGTAATACATCCATTTCCCAGACTCTCACACATGGCTGCCTCCGCCTCTGGCAGGTAACAGCTGCTGGCTAACAACATTAGCAATATCTTCCAATTTTCCAGGCAGCATGAAGCTGCTGCTGGGCTAAAGTGCTGAGCTCAGCCTCGCCTAATTTAATTGGAGAGAGTGCAGAGCTTCGTACCAAGTGGCTTCTCTCCCCTTCTCTCCCCTCGTTGCCAAGGCTCACTTAGATTTCCCAGATAATCAATAGCTCCTCTGATGTCTCTGATGTCTTAGCTGAACGCGGCTGCTTCTATTCTCAGAGGAGGCTGACGTTGTTTGTTCTGTGGATGTGCTCAAAGCGGCGTGAAGCTTTTAATGTTCGGCTTTTGTGTAACTGTGTCAGAGATGCTGTGATTTAACTCTGCGGTAATGAGATGATGTTTTCGTCGCCGTGCAAAACACTGAGTCAAAGAGTGGGCAATAATGTGAGCATCCTCAGAGGAAATTAATAAGTAAATCTAATCATGGGGAGATCCTCACAGAAATCAATGGAGAAGCTGTTGATGGAAACAGACTCAGACAGCTGTCTGCAGTTAGTAGATGTAGAGGACAGGTTAGTGCTGAGCTGCTCCTAGTCGTCAGGGAAAAAACTTGTCAAATCTTATTTTATTCACTGGCTTGTGTCGACTAGGAACACACGCATCTTTTGCAGTTATTATTTCAACTCAGGCTGAGCTGTATATCTACTTCATTGATTGCAGAAATAATTTGTGGTTTAGGACAGTTTTTAAAATAAAAACCTAGACTATATCACAAACTCTCTCAGTGTTAATGGAGACTTTGTTTCCAATAAATGCGATGCAAACCATAGTCTCCTGCAACGTTTGTTCAAAGGCTCTCACAATGAAAGGCAGCAGGGTGACCAATTCATTCAATCATCTTTACTAAGTCCAGGTATCTCTCTACTCGATGCAGAAGGTTGCTTTGTCTCATCTGCACCATTTGTACACATGAAATAACCAGAGAGCAAGAGGAGATGTGATTTTATTCACTACAACAGACGTATGATCCAGTCGAGTTATGTACTCTTTCATGGGTTTCGACTGTGAATGACATACCTGTTTACAAACAGCTTACTCCTCTTATGAACACAGAAGTGAGCCAATCAGCAAGAGGCTGATATCTTGTAATGAGTCATTTCTCTTTTTGTTTGTTTTTCAATTTGAAGACGGAAAATAAAGTGTTATTAAAGTTGTGAATCAAATTCGGAATGAGAAAAGCTGAGATTTTATTTTGAGCTAGGGCTGGGCGATATGGCCTCAAATCAATATCACAATATATTGAGCAGTTCACCTCGATAACGATAAAATGGACGATAACTACTCCACAAGCTACTTCGTCTACTTCAGCCGCCGCTCCAGCTGCTACAACTTTTGAACCGTCCTCCTTTCCCTCACCTGTCTTTCCTTCATTGTTACGGACTGATGGGGTGGAGTCACATCTCCATATCTCTAGAGGGACATGAGACCATAGCCTACCTACACAAATCCAAAACCAACTTTTATTTATTTATTTATTTGACACCGAATATACTGATATGGGCAAAATGATGTTGGTTATTGTTGTAAATTTGGGTATGAGTAACTTTTCGGTTTACCGCCCAGCCCTATTTTGAGCTACATTACCCAGCTCTACTCTCACTACCAGGGTGTAGCAGGGTAAACATTGAATGCAATTCCTGTCAAATATATTTGTTGTGAAATCCCCTCGCCTGGCCTGACCAGACTAGAGCATGAAAACAAAGAATAGGGAGGTTTGAGGGTGTTTATCTGCCAATTTGACTTATTGGTGGTTCATTTCATCCATCAAAATCCAGGGCACCAAATCCACACTCCGAGCTCCAAACTGGATAAAACAGGCACTGCGGGCGTCTTTGCTGTCTACTCAGCTCAACTTCATTTATATAGCACTGCTCATGTATATGAGCATGCAGCTGAGAGTGCTTCACCAAGGAACAGTCAGACAGAGAGTAGCAGCTATAGATCAGAATGTTAACAGACTAAATCAAAAAAGAGACTAAATTATCACATAAATCAAAAACAAATAAAATTGAATAAATTGAGGGTGGTTGGCATGGCAGTTTGATTCCCGGACATGACCCTTTGCTGCATATCTGCACCTACTTTCTACCCTTAAGAGTTTCTGTGTCCTCAGCCATCAACCAAGACGAAAAAACAATACAAAGAAATACCAGAGGGAGAAAATGTTGTCAAACCAAAGATAATACTGCAGTCCAAGGTTATAAATAAAAGCACTTCAGATTGCATGCCAGATAAGGGTAGGTCTTTAGTTCACTTGAAAAGAACAACAACCAGAGAGTTCCCCATTTTGATGGAAAAGCAGTGAGATCCGGAGTTTTGTTGCGTAAAAACAGAAAACTCTCTTAGAAAACAAGTGAGTGTGCAGGAGATAGACATAAAAATAGAGATAAAGCTGTCACAAAGACTCTAAAATAATCTTTAAATTTTGTTTGTTTTGAAGAAAATTTAGAAACAAATCTTCAAGGTAGTACTGACCAGCTTTACATTCAGCCTTTAGGATGAGACTAAATCCGTCTCAGTGAAAGCAACTACAAATGGACTGATAACGCGGACTCAATAATTCATATTCAGTGTTTTTTTTTTGCAGATAAATGGATGAGTCAAAGTAAGGGAACAATTTTTACCTGAGATAAGTGCAAACCTTTGGAGGAAGCCAAGTTTAGCACTTCATTTCTTACAGCTACAGAGAATTAAACTTGGAGCAGCAGGACCCAGAGCTGTAAAAGCTGAAATGTGCTGTAACGACAGCGAGCCACTTATCAGGAAATTATTACATGTGCAAGGTGTGAATAGCATGTCCAGACTGTGAGAGAAATGGGGAGAGTAGGAAGTGAAGAAAATCTGCTCTGGCAGCAGTGAGACTCCATTTACAGTTAAGCTCTGTTAATATTGAACATTCAGCGTGTCAGTCTGTGCATCGTTCAGGAGGATTATATCAGCTTTGCATTCACCTATCTACCCTCTTAATCCCACACCCCTCCTCCAGGGCAATGTGAGGGAGGTAAGGGGGGTTATCTCAGAGCTGGCCTGCATCCAGAGATAACTGTTGTGTATGGATATGCAACTGTCAACACAGCCCGTCTCTGCTGTAGAGGAACAATGGGCCGCCGTGCCTGCCTGACCCCTGGGGAATATTCCTTTGTTAGAGGGAAATAAAAAAAAAGGTTTAGGAGTCCTACTTGTCTAGCAGCTGCTCTGAAAAGTGTCTTTTCAGCCTGATTTTGCATTTTAATTAGCTTCAACCCTCCAACGCTGGTCTTATCAGATGGCTAACAACCACCGACGATGAAATTCAAAACCTTATTGAAGCAGTGTGTTGAATTAATCCTCAGATCCACTCATGATTCTTTGTTAACCCAACATACTAAAGCCAGCCTCTCTGAGGGGATCATTTAATGGTACTCATGATTCTTGTGGTGAAACAAAAGACGTTTTTTCAGACTAAATAGACAATAAAGTAGAAGGTGAATTTTGGTAATAAAACAGCTGAAAGAGTCAGACAGTCTCGTCAAACTACCAAAAATGTGGTATGGCAAAAATGGTTCGCTGTGGCTCTGATGTAAGTGACCAAGAAAGTCATATTTTTCAAACTGAGAGGATAAAATACTATTACCTGCGTCCCTCCAAGGGGGGAGTATCAGTGTGTGAGGTATGATCTACTATCAGTGGCCAAGATATGTGTAAGCCTGCTACTTAATTACCTTTCTCCTAAGTCTGCACTTCCATTAAGAGAAAGAAAAGCAATGCCCCCGTCTCAACATGTCCACTACGGAAAAGAATAGCGAGTCATCTCCATCCATTTCCTGTGCTAATGAACTGGCTGATGAAGGATGAATTGACTTTTATCAGAACCTGTATGCGAATGATGGCACAAAATGGTGTCATGCGAGGTACGAAACATGTCAGACCTTGCCAAGCAACTCTGTGACAGACAGCCACACCTCTCCACTAAGTACAAAACACAACAGGTTGACACAGTGAGCTTGCCCATTACTAGGAAATTGTTGAACACTTTTATCAGGCCAATCTAAAATAATGTGACAGGACAATCAAAACATGTTTATGTGATCCAAGGAGAATTTTTTTAAACACAAAGTTTCCACCCGCTAGGAGGAGATGATGGTAAACTTTGTCTGACTGCATTAATACTGTGAAAAAGTATGGCCATAATTCTTCTGGGCTCCATTCTACACGCGAAATACCTGTGAAGCATTGGTTCATATTATAAAATAAATTCATAACTTTGTATATTGTATCCATATTGAGAATCATGTTGCTATAACATTTAAAATTGGTACATTGTTCAGCTCTAATGTCTAGTCCCTGGTTGGTCTAGGTATATGTTCTTCATAAAGCAACCAATTGCTGACCATATACAGATTATTCCTAAGCTTTCCCAAAATCAAAGAAAGGGTAACCAATTACAGCCTGTGGACATTTGCCATCCAATTAAATCCTGCTCTTCTGTCCTAATTTTCTCCTCTTGAAATATTTAGGCTCCTCACAAGCGTTCCCTCCACCCTAAACTCTCTTTGCCAAAGGCATGGAAATCAATAGCAGAGCTTCTGCCTGCTCAAACATCTTGGCTGAAGCGTTCAGCCGCGTTCATCACTGCCCTCCATATTTAATGAAGCTGTTTGAAGGCTTTTGATGTTGCCCGCATCAGTTAGGACATCCTCTTCTTTTAGCGAGTACGTGGAAGATGGCCAGGCTCACTTAGAAAGACAGTCCGTCTTTCGAAGAATGACATGTTCTCCACAGACTGGCTGCACAAAAACCTAAGGGGTGTAAAGCTAGGGGTCATTTCACTAAGAGCCTTGAACAACTAATACGCAAATTTTTACAAACCAAATATAAGTAAATGACTGTGAAAACAGTTTGAATTTTCTTCAAGGTCAGATATTCAGTTAAAAGATTATAAAATGAAATCATCTTTTATAAAACAAAGTTGAAATTTGTTAAAGCACTAACAATTACTAGAATACATGCCAATCCCCCAGGTATACAAAGACTAAAAGAGAGGCTAATGCAAGTACAAAACATTTAGATTCACAAAATCCTCCCAGGAGCTGTTATCACGACTGATCCCAATTCCACTCAAAACCTTTGATGACTCTAATTTGACTAGTCATGCACAAAAATTTTTAAAAAAGCACAAAATTAGGCTTCAAATAAATCTACATCAACTTACGGATTTCATTGCAACTGTCTATCTTTTCATTGCAATGAAATCACAGCAATGATCTGTATAGATTTGAATTATTTATGATATGTTAGATACATTTAAACTGTTTCTTTCTGCAGACAGCTGGTCTGCATCTGAAGTTTGCATCAAGGGCTGAATCATAAACTGTTTGACCATCACAACTGCAATAAGCACATGTGCAATAGTCACAGGACATACAGTGTCAATCACATGGCCTTGAACACATCATGCTGTCACCACAATAATACAATACATAGCCCAAAAAAGGAACAATACATCAATTGTAGTTTTCCAATATCATGCAGCCCCTTTTTGAACACTGTACTTGTTCATATTACAAATTCCTACATCAGACCTAGCTTAGCACACCCTGACCAAGCAAAGTAACATTTAACTGGATACGAATCAGCCTTAAGTGGTTCGGAGCAGCGTTAAAGTCAATCACAGTGCAGTTTCTGTCTCTTCTCCCATTGCTGACAATGAGGGGATACAGCATATCTGCAACACAATATTGGTCTATAATAGTGCTGAGTGAGTGCTATAGTGGTTTCATTTTGCTCAGAACTGTTGTTATAAAAAATGAAACAACTATGCAAATAAGGTGCAGAATTCAGAAGCAAGGATACAGGAATGTATTGTGTATATGAATAACCAGGTTCCTCTGCATGCATGCATGTCAACACCATATCCTGAATATCATCAAAACAAACTCAGGTCTATGTAAACACACTCAGAGTTACCTGCTGCTATCAAAAAAGTGTGTCTTTTCAGCGTATGTGCGAGTCTAAAAACATACATGACCTGATGCTCATTCTCCTGCAGAATACCAACACTCAGCACCTCACTCTAGTAGAATTCATTATAATCGAGGCAGTGGTGAAAAGGGGGTCACTCTATAGACTGATGTATTTTTTATAAACTGTAGCTTTTCTCCTGAGGGGTGGAGTGGATGGAAATCTGCTTCATCTGACAAACTAAATGGATACTTGGGGAATAGTCCACAACTGCATCTCTGATGAGGGACATCTCCTTGAGTAAAAATCTAACCACATGCAGCTCATGAGCACAGTTAATCTTTAAAACATAAGTGACTGATCTGCTTTTATTCCAAGTGGTTTCAAGTGGAGAAGAGAATCACATGCATGTAATGGATGGACTCGGTCCTGTTGTGCACCCCATTAGTGTTTCCTGACAAAAAAAACCTATTTAGGCACAGCCAGAGTATTTTAAGTGAATCATGATTGCTTTAGAAAATTGATGGTGCAACGTCTAACTAGTCAACCATCTGCAACCTTGGACAGAATGGAGTTTTCACACGTTTAAGCAATTCTATAAAAATCACACATCATTGATAGTATAGCTGACTATTTTTCAAAGCAAACCTATTTCATTTAGATGCATTAAGACAGTGTTATTTCCTTGGTGCAGCCGGTACAACTGATAAGTAGGTATGTACGTTCACTCGTGTGCAACATCAAACCACTAATTCCAATGTATAATTTTCCACCCACACAGATTTTATGATATGTTTTTACATGTCTTTCCTCTAGAAAAATGGTATTAGGGTGGGCAATTATTTAGAGAAAGGAGGTTTAGAAACAACAAAGCAAACTCACGTGTATACAAGCTGCAGCAATGTGCTATTTATAAAGACCAAACCATGTAGAGAGAAGACGATACTGAGAACAAAAAAACTCATTCCTGCATCACGTCTTGGTTTATGAATTCAAATCACTGCAATGAAACACTGATTCTCACTCAACATTAAAAGAATCATTAAAAAAATCACAATCTAGCACATTGGAAAATGGTCAAAAATGGGGTGTGTAAGACTCATAAGGAACTGACTACACGATACAAAAATATCAGCAGCTCCTTTAAGAAATTTCTCTCACTTCTCTGTGATCTATCTGCTCCCTGTTAAAGGCTTCCCTTTGATAGGAGGAGATTGTGAGTGTGTTTGCTACAGCAGCCACAGCCCACCAGCTCACTGCAGCAGCAGGCAGTGATCAGATAGCGCTCAGCCTCCCAGCAATAGCAGCAAGACAACCAGGTGATCTGAGCTCTTACACACAGGGAGGCATCATCTGACTGGTTCACAGCTCCATCAGCTTTCAGCCTCACAACACAGAGGTGTTTACAATGAATCTACTCTTAAGTAAAAACGTGATATCTCTACTGTAATGGCAACATACATGCATCTATGACCAAGCAGGCTGAAGCTTGAATAGACATGAATATATCGTACAGATATTATAACACAGCATTGTTTAGTCTGGTTACACTGTACTCAGTTAAATTTTAAAAGCCATGTTAAAAAGATTTGCCAAAGGATTAAGGATTATCTTAGCTGCTTCCAGATAAGAAACTGCCTTTCTGTTTTTAAGTACTTTGATACTCTCATATCTGTCCTATAGTTTAACTGCTCAGTCTCAGGGAAAACATTCAGTTCACAAAGGGCCAGAAAAACTTGGATTAAAACACTGAGACACAATCACTGCAGCATTTTAAGTGAATACAAGATTTTTAGTCCTTGTTATTTATTGATATCTGTTACATAAAGCTGGCATTTTAATGTTTAAATACCCTCAGTCTTTCTGTGAATACACAGAGACAACAGAGCTGCAGTAGATCCACCAGAGCAGCTTCCAGTGGGGATGGTACAGTTTCATTCTGCAAAACATCTCTGGCTCAGACAGCCCTTTCTGTGAAAGGACTAAAAGGACTAACTCTGTCTGAACACTTAGATCAATCATTCCCCTGGTCAATTGGGCGACAAACTCTTGCTTATATGGTTCAGGAAAGCATCTTTGGAGGGAGATATTGGTAAATGTATAAACACTATGACACTTGCATGTTGGAGACATATGTCTCTCTCTAACTGAGACCTGAAATAAAATAATAGTGTCAGCTTGTGGTCATTGTCAGGTACATTAAAATAAAAATCTAAGTCAGCCAGTGACAAAAACAAAAGTTTTAGGGGTTGCATTTGAACAAAGTATTAGACTGCAACCTGTTAAACAGCTGCCAACAATCTGGTGGAGCAATTTCAAAACAGTTTAAACCTATTACGAGTTTGCACCAAAACATATAAAAAATAGAGCTAAGGTTTAAAAACAGGGGCATTGTTCAATGGGGAAATGAGGAGGGATCTAGTATCATACTGGAGATGATGTTGCCTGGAAAGTATTTAGTGTTTAAAGTTGAGGTCTAACCTTGTTTCCAGACAATGAAGTCATCAAGCTATTGTTTATTTAGAGGTACAATCCACTATCCTGACAACAATACGCATACAGTCATGACTGTGTGACTTGCTTCTTTATGAATGCTCTGTGTAAAGAGCAGCACAGAACTCATTGTGTATTCCCCACAGTCCACACAGCAAAATGAGCAGCTAGTAATTTCAGGACTTTTGTGATGAGCAAGCATGACATAACAGGAGGAGCTCATCATCACAAGAGGGCAAAAACAGAGCCAACTGATCCACAATCAGCTGAGAAGAGAGTGACTCACCACTACTGTAAGCATAAGGAGACTCTGCTGATCCATCCTGCAGGCTGTCCAGGATCTCTCCTTTGCCCACGTCGCTGTCTCCAACCAGGAGAAACTTGAGCAGGTAGTCGTAGCTTTTCACCGGGCTGCCCTGGCTGCCCATCCTGTCTCACATCTGAGCCCAGGGGGCAGAAGAGGCTGAAGATGAGGGGCTGTAAACTTCTTTCAAGACACAAGGATGGGTATCCAGCTTCAGCCAACCAAGAGTGATGTTTGATATGTCTTGAACTTGCTTGAATGAAGGTCCACTAGGATTCTGTCCTTGTTTGCCTAGAAACTTTGACAATCCACCAATATTGTGATAACATTTAAACTAAAAGAAAGGCAAAAAATGAAAAATAGTATCTTTGCTTCAAACACAATAATTCTCAAATGCTGTGAAGAGCAAATTTAACTTATTGCCAAAACAGAAGATCCCCTAAAAATCATAATTAGGTCTCAATTAGTGCTTAGTGTGGAGGAAAATCTTCTGTAATAAATCAGTACTAATTTTAAAATCAAACACTGGCAGTTTGTGAATAAGTGCAACCGCAAACAGAATGAGGTTTTAGTTCAGTCTATCTTTAGTGACAGATAAGAAACTGTTTAGGAAAAAAGGCATTTAAAGTGTAAAATAGCCTGTATCCAGATGGGATGACTCCACCAAAAGTCTACGTTGGGAAGAAGAACATGCTTATTAACTGCTATAATGTTATGATAACCCAGGTGGGTAATTTCTAAGTATTTCCCGAGCATAAATTTGGGCTGAGATGCTTTTTGTAGCGGGTAAATTACCAAAGCTGAATGCGTTTTTGTTCCCAATCAAAAGACGCTTGTTGGCTGAATTAGCAGGGAAACAACAAGCTAGCCTAGCCTAGCTTGTGCTAACGATAACTGCCGCGACATATATTTAAAGACAGTGTCAGTGGTAATGCGTCGTGTCAACCACAGACAGATATAATTTTTTGTAGGTTTTTGCAGGCGTACCTCCCAATGGGTTTAAAAAAGACTTCACAGCAAGCTTAATGCTAACTTAGCTAGCGCCTCCTGTGCCTCAACTTCAACGTTCGTCCGTGTAATTTCAGGCCCCCTGGTCTTCCTTCAGTCCGGTAACAAAGATCATCGGAACTTCACTGCGTTATATCCATGAAAAACGGTATCTGCAGCTGTACTTTTACGTCCAGTCCAAATCTCTGAAGATGTGGTCAGTGATCTCAACTGCTGAGCTTTCCATTTTTCTCCATTATATCCAATTATAGTCACAGCTGTGGCTCCTCTACGCCGCACAATACTGAATACGCTGCTACTGCTGACAGATCGGCTGTTGGCTACAGCGCGCTACTGTCTCTCTTCTCTCTATTCCCGCCCTCTGGGTAAATGCTCCGCCTTTCAGCTCAGTGATTGGTCAAAACTCCTTCTGTGACTTACAAAATGCCAATCATTGGCTGAAGAGAACGTCTATCATACGCTGTTGTCAACAACACGCAGATGGTAAGGGGAATGTGGATAACAAAGGTGATTCATTTCTCACTGAATACATTCAGAACAATGGCAAAGACATCCTATCACGTGAGGAAAACATGGTTAAACCAAAGCTTTGAAATTTTATTGTTTTTAATAATCAAATGTGACACAAAGGTCCTGAAGTAAAATCAAAATGCAGTACTCAGAAAGGGTCAAGTGTGCCTTATTAGCAAGAAAAGCTCTTTATTTGCCTCACTGACATTAATAACATCAAACTAGAGATAACTACTATTAGGCCTGCGGACTGTAATCACATTAAATTAATTTAACATAGTCCATAATTACTCCCTGTACCTGTACCTAACCCTGTAAACTGAATTCATGTTTCACCATCACATGAGCTGTTGTTGTTGTTGCTGTTGTTTTAATGTTGCTGCTGACCCCTGTCCCTTTCTCCCTCCCTCTACCTTACTCATTCTCTCTCTCTCTCTTCCCCTCTATCTTGTTCTCTCTCTCTCTCTCCCTCTCCCCCCCTATCTCTCTATATTCCTCAAGCCATTATCTTATGCGAACCAGATAATATCTCAGGCTCATGGATTACTATCTTGTGATTGCGGGGATTAGTGAGTGTGCATAAATGACATAATTTTGTCATGATTATATCACAAATTATGTTATGCTTGCAAGTCAATATTTATATTATAGTTATGCTGGGGGTTGAAAATAATGATCCCGTATGCACAATATTTTTTCCATGTGTACAAACAAGACACTAACTTTTGCGCACAAGGAAATCGTATTGATAAGATAGTTATTTTGTAATCACAGGTTATTTTCTTGTGTGCATTAGAAAGTAACTAAAAACGACAGATAAGAACCACAAGTTTTCCTCCTTGTGTAAAAATGTATCATTTTGGACTTGAGGGGGTTCCTTATAAAACAGCACGCTGAAATATTTAGTACCGTTATGAAGTACAGTAGCAGGATGAGTGTGTATTTGATGCTATAAATGTGCCTAATCTATTCATGACTCATCTCTCTTAAGCTGTGCTGGAACAACCCGCTGAGGATGAACACCTACTCACGTTGTGAATGAAGCATACAGATTTATATGGACAGTATCAGTTTGACATTGAAGGATAACACGATGAGTGAAGCCCATTTAGCCTGGTAACAGCTTAGAAAATATATCATTATGTCTTCTTTCAAGGCCTCTGTGACGTGCATTTTAATTGGGTTGCAGAAATATAGAGCTCTTCAGAGTCACAGTTCGTAGTCATGAAATGTATCCTTGAATAAGTCATTCATATTTAATTTTGATGTTGTTATTCCTGCATTTTGAATTTTATGTGAAAGGACAACTGAAGACAGAAAATGCTGAGAATAGAAGATAAGGAACTTATGTTAAAAAATCATGATGGACCCACTTCAACAGTCATTTCTGAATACACACTTCAGGGTAAAGGTAGAAAACACCGGGGTTGCAAACAAAAAGTGGCATTGAATCCTGTCACACATTGACTCAGCTGCAGAAAAACTCTAATGGACAGTCTGAAGTTGAAGTGTAACAACAGATATAAGCAAGCATGCATACTGCTGTTTAGTGGGTGTAAAAAACTATATATCTCACAAAGACACTCATAGGGTTGCGGCTTCAACATGTGTCATTTCCTGACATTAAATCATGTCAAGCACTTTATACTGCATTTCCTGTCATATGAAAAGTGCTTTATAAAGACAGATGTTGTAAGACTCATATAATTTCTCCTTCACTTAAACCAATACAACTGGATCACTTGAAAAAACAGAGACACACATACTTAAAATATGTAAGAATTTTATTATATGACATCTTAACATTTAGGACAGATACATGATAAATAAAAAGTTAACAAAATAGGTTGAAAAATTTACAGGTCTAGAAATGTAAATCTGATTTTCAGGGTGCTACAGGGTTTGGAGAAAAGATTTAGGTGTAAATTTACAACAAAGAAGTAAGAAATATAATCACAGTTTCTTATTTTGTCAAATACAGAGATTGGTCACAAAGTGTTTAAGACTTTGCACAAAGGCTCAGAGTGGGGGGAACAAAGATTAAAGTAAAGAATTACAGGGCATCATTTGATTGAAAAAGTCAAAAAGAGGCACAAAAAAGACTAATGAATTCAACAGAAAAGCAGAACTGTTGATTTTTTCTCTGTAACAGACTACTAGAGGCAGATATCTCCAGTGTATGAAGGAAAACATGGCAACAATTGAACATAAGATAACACAATAATCATTTCATTAATAGATTTAAAAAAAGTTGTACTACATATAAAGAAAATCTAGAAGTCCAGTTAGCATCATTTCAAGTAGAGTCCTGCTAATATTAAATAATAGTATGACATCTATAGGTTACAACTATTCATGTGGTCAGTGCAGTTTTTTATTAATCTTGCTCTGAGCTTTTTGTTAAAAAATAATTATGTACTTTGTGTTGAGACTTCTTATCTTGAATTTTCACTTCATACATTCAGTGTTCACTGATTTTATGACTTGTCTTACAGCAGGGGTTTCCCCAGTTTTTAATCTTGTGTTTAAATGGGTTTATTCTTATTGAAATTAACATGAGAGAAGTAGTTTGGTCCTTATTTGTTGTTTTCTTTCTAGAAACATTAGAGTCTTAAAGTCACTGTAAGGTTTTAAACTGAACTTGAAATAACTTGTTCTGATGCCTGCTCATGACCTATAAAGTAAAATGAAATTATCAGAGGCTGAAGCTGTCATTTTTTTTCTTTATACTTGATTTAATGCCTTATTTGGCTTGTTCGGGCTCTGCAGGTGGAGTTTCGCAGTGAAATGTTTGTAAGAAAGCTCAGGAGTTGTGTTTTCTCTGGAGTATTTTCTATTTACTTAATCTTATTGTCCTCAGGGCTGATATTGGTGCAGGATTACCAAAAATACATGTTTTCTGTTGAAGTATTATTCCAGACTAAGAAACTCTACAACCACAGCTTTGTTAGAACAGGATTTAATGCTAATATGCTTCACTGCTCTTCCAGAGGTGACAGAGTTAAACTGTGGGCATATTTAAGTTATTCAGACATCTACTGCAACACCTGAGCATGCATCATTTCACTGATGTAGTGATAGGTAACATTAAACTGATATAACTGGCCATAGTTGCAAGCTAAACAGAAATAAATCAGATTTTATGACATTAAATCGATGTTAAATTTAAGAGAATTATTTGACACAGCTATAAATTACTCCATCACTCTGCATTCTGCAAAGTAGTATTTCAAAGAACAGCCTAATTCAATTATTTGCTTGTTCGCTTTAGCATTAGACATGTCTTTACGATGGTAAATGAAGGTGCTCATGGGAAATGCAGTCTTCACTGTCATAATGACTATACAGAAGACTGGTCTCATAGTCTCAAAGTCTTTTACTTTTGTAGGTCATATAAAGGCATCAGTACTCATGTCAGTGTATTTCCAAGCCAGCTAAAAACTCCCCAGAAGAGCACGGCCTTATCAGGTGATTAAGTGGATCACAGCTCTTGTAACAACTGTGAGACGTGACTATTTGCTGGTTTTCATATTTGTAGATGACGTTATTGTGTTCATTGAGCTTGAAAACTCTGACTCACTCTGTTTCTCTTGTGCACTCTGATCAGAAAACATGACTCAGCAGCTTTAGTGTTGTTAAAAACACACTTTCTCTCGTTCATCTAACATAGACACAGTGTTACCTAAAGGTTTTGCTCACCCTGGCTGCCCTTGTCCCCCTTTTTCTGTCTGTCTCCTCCTCATTATTTATTCAGTCACTTCCCTTTCCTCTGTTGCCTCATGTCTCCTTTTTCTCTGTTTTTGTCACTCCTCACCAGCTGATGTCTCTCAGTCTGTCTTGGTGCTTTTGTGTCTCCAGGGGTAAATCAGCTCCCCAACAAACAGTTTCTTGATCAGAGCGGCCCACGAGTCTTTAGGGTAGCAGCTGTAAGTTGGGGTGCGGTACGTCTGGACCACAGTGCTGCACTTCAGAGGGTTAATCTGTGGAGGGAAACGTACAAGTAAGAAAGCAAGTACTGAAAAAGACATGAATTAAATGACTATTTTTATAATAACGATAGAGAAGTATCCCATTATTGTCCATTTAAGTTTCTGCAAGTACAACAGACAGGCAGCTTTTTCCTCTTTCAGTTCTGTCCTGTTTTATTCAACTATATATGTTTGGTTTCAATTTGATCTGATTCCTTTGCACAATAAATAAACAACATAAAACTAAGAGATTAAAGAATTATTTCACAAATGTTAATTAGAAGAATATTTGAGCTCTTTTCCTGACATTACTTGAAACAAAAACGCATGTTCTACTTAAAACCTATCTTATCTTGTGCATGTTGTGTTTTTGAAATTAAAGTTAACTCAGTCCAGTCAGTCTTTTCTCAGTGTTTTTGAAGCTTCAGGTTTCCACGTCATGCAGTTCGTGCAAGTTTAATACTTCATGATGATTCAAATTAGGTATGATGTCTGAAATCCCTCAGGTGCATCCAGGTGTTACACTCGTTTATCCTCAGAAAAACTTTCTTATCTCCATAAATGAATCTCAAAAAAAGTTGCACAAACTTCATGCTGCATCAGTGGAGCTAAAAAAATCTCTGTGAAGTTATGTTTTTATCGAAGGAGGGTATGGTGTTCATCAGACAGGTCAATCATAATATTCTAAAAAAACAGAGTCATCTACACAATTATTTAGTCACTTGATTCCAATTTACAAAGCAAAAACTTTGTTTTAACGTCATATTTTGTGTCATTTTTTGCCTTAATTTGATAGGACAGCTGAAGAAAGAATACTCTCAATACTGAACACTTTTAATGAAAAAAAAATAACCTGGAGGGTTATGCTTCACTTACTGTCTCAAAAGGGAAAAAATTAACGCTCCCTACAATGATTATTGACTAACCCTAACAGAAAAAGACACGAAAGGACATCATGACAGCTCAAGAAAACAAGTGGTATTTTCTTCTGATTATGGAATAAGTGAAATTTTCTCCAGCCCGGTAAACTGAACAAAACAAAAGGGGTGATGTTTGCGTTTCAACAGACAAAGAATAACAAACCAGTGTGTCTCAGAATAGCGACAGAAAATCACAGCAAAAAAGGAAGAAATGCTGAAGCAGAAGGTCAACTTTGCAATTTTAATGTGGTGTAAACATTCTGATGTTTTTACACAGCAAGGGTCTTCCTCCGTGTACTCTGTTTAGTCTGAGGAAGACACCTGATTCACACAACCTCTTAACTTAAATGTCATTGCCTTTTTTGTTCTTGTTGGTTCTCTTTAAAAACCCATAGGGGTTTCTTTCATTCCACCGTCACTTTTTATGCAGATGTCTTTGTCTGTCTTGTTCTGATCTTTTTCTTTGCACAAATAAATCAGAATAAAAGATAAAAAATACCTCCATCAGCAGGTGAAGAGCTGTCCCCGGCTCCTCACAGAGAACCCTGAACTTTACTCCCTCTGAAAAAGATAAAACACACTGATCATCAAAAACTCTACACCTGACTGAGTTCAGAGTTCATCCCACAATAGTGTTGGCACTTTTATTACTGTACGATTTGAAGTGCAAGTTGCTTGATTTGTCTGCAACATTATAACAAGAGCATGAAATAATAAAACATGTATTTATTCTTAAACTTTTCTATTGGATTAGATTTGATTAATTATCTCTGAGGAGAACTTTAGCTTGAACAATCAATTTATAAGACGTTTACTTCCCTGTGCAACTTGATGCATTGTAAACAAAAAGAGATTGTCGAAGACCTCCTTTGCTTTAAAGTGACTTTAAATGACATCTGCTGGACAAATATAGTATGATGGACAATGTGAAAATGTGATATACCTCCCAGTCTGTAGGAGCGACAGATGCGAAGGCCCATGGCAAACAGAGGGAAAGAGTTGATGAAGTCCACACTGAGGTGGAGGATGCCCTGGAACAGCACCACCCCCAAACGCAACTGCATAACACACAAATATACAAATGGCTATTTTTTCAGGTTTGTAAATCAATACAAAAAATTAAAGAGAAAGAAAAAAAACTGTTTGTGCATGTTGCTTGATTACTTTGAGTAATTGGAGGCGTGATTCTGTAGTGCAAATCACTGCATGGACTGAAAATAGCATCCAAACACCACCGTCTTAGAACACACTTTATTTTTGCATCCACAAATGAAGGTATGCTAAACTGTCTGTAGCAGGACGAATCAAAATATGATATTCTTTTCAGAAGATTTTTGGATCAAACTCAATCTACTATTTTATTTTCTACTTGCACCATGTTTTTCAGTCATAAATCAGCCTATTTATTACTTTGACAGAAGAATCATGCCATTTTCATTACCTTGAGTGATACAGATCATCCTTTACAGCTGTGTTGGTAATTGGCTTTGTATCTATTGTCATAGCTTAATTTTGCACACATGATGGTGTCTTGTCTTACCAGAGTGAAGACCAGGTAGTAGAGTGCTGTGGTGGGCAGCAGAAACAGCAGGATGGTGAACAGCAGAGTCCCAATGAAGAGCTGAAGTATCACAAACACACACAGTAAACATCAGCATCTCTCAGATGAACACTTCAATATGGTTTTGTTTGTGTGTGTGTGTGTGTGTGTGTGTGTGTTTGTGTGTGTGTGTGTGTGTGTGTGTGTGTGTGTGTGTGTGTGTGTGTGTGTGTGTGTGTGTGTGTGTGTGTGTGTGTGTGTGACCTGGTCCAGATCGTAAGAGCAGGAGTCCACTCTTTGCCGCAGGACGTTCCACTTCTTCCCTCTGAAGAGCCTCCAAAGAGACGAGAGGCCATAGATCTTCAGACAGTATAGCCTGACAGACACACAGACAGACAGTCAGGGGGACAAAAACCATACCAGATGAATAAGAGGAGGAGAGAGACTGAGTGACAGAAGAATGTGTTATTAGAAAGCAGGATAGAAAAGTTCAAGGGTTTATTAAAGAAAGTGGTCAAAAACCAGTTCATAGTCAACTTTTCACCACGTCCAGGTCTTAATCTTGATATAGTCTAACTCCCTCTTAAACTTTGAGTCTTTATCTGTCTTAAATTCCTCTAGTCTTAATCGTTTCCAGCCTGCAGAGAGAGCCAGATCATCTTCCTCCATCTCACTCTGAAGTGAAGCTTTTCCACATCACTTCTCCTCTGTTTAAACCGAGCTGTGGTCTGATCAGGAGATTTATATTTAGGCCACATCATACAGATTTAATGACTTACCCTGACAAAGGTTTTAACCACACATCAGACGTGTTCCAAAAAGCTGTTAGAGCATAAATATGTAACCAGAAGAGTGGGTAATATTTCATTATACACCACAGGCGAGCGAGCTAAGCTATCTTTAGAGCAAATGCATAATTTAGTCAATCCTCTCTCCTCCAATGATCAAGACTGTTATCACAGCTTTCAGGCTTCAGCAGAGACCATGAGTCCTGGTTTCAAATAAAACACAGGAGGTGTGTGCACCTGGAGTTCAATCTGACTATCATGGTTAAAGTTTTAAAAGCACAAATGTTCATTAGATTGGCTAAACAAAAACATAATAATAGTATTTAAAAAGAGAGATTTTTTAAATCTGGAAATAGATGCAACATTTATCTCTTCAAAGCCACCAAACTCCACTGGTGAAACTTTTCATGGTGCAAGAGAGTGGCTGGTCAATCCCTGTGTTAGCCGGGATTGACCAGTCTGTTTGATCTTTGTGGCCAAAATGCTCTGCACTGGTTTGAGAATGTGTGCACTCATGTGTGTTGGGCCACATTTAGGGCCATGTAGAGTAACAAACCATCTGCTTAACTGATTCAATATTTCTCTGCTGTCTCTCAATCTCATCATCCCAACATGTGGAGACACACTTAATGCAATGAACACACTGTGCACAAAAATGAAGGATAATTCAAGTCCAAATCTATTCACTAGAGAATACTGTAATTAATTTATGAATACTGGGTTATCCATGTAGGTTGTGTTGCAATCCATAAGCACACAGCACAGTGAAAATACCAATTTTTAATTTAGGAGAGGAGGAATTGTAACGTGGATCATCCTTGACTCCATGAAGAACACAATCTGTCTGGCCAAATCAATAAGAAAGTAAACCGGTCACTTCTGTGAGTCGGGTTTTATATTGAAACATAATAGATCAAGAAATCAGGCGAACATCTATTATTAAGACAAATAAAAAAGGACATCTTTTCTGTCTTTAAAGCATGTGATGTCTGACCTGGCTCCGTAGACGTAGAAGCAGTAGATGTGGAAGGTGAGCAGAGCGACCATGTCAGAGAGCAGCGAGAGAGCAAAGGTCAGGCCTAGGCAAGCTGAGAGGCCACCGTACCACAGGATCCCCTCGATGAAGGGTGACATGAGATGGATATAGCCTGCATGGAAACAAGATGTCTGACTCGTGTTTTTCTTTTTTATGTTTTCTGCATTTTTTATTTTGGCTTGATCATTTTAAGATACACGTTTGAGAAAATATCAGTAAAACCCAAAGTGCTGAGTGTGTTTGTGCTGTGACTCACTAATCCAGAGGTGGATGTGATACAGAAAGAAACGACCCAGGACCTGGTCCAGGGCCCGGTTCATCTTCAGCCCCGCAGGAGCCCCCATCAGCCACTGCAGCAGCTCCTCCAGCTCCTTCGCTACATGCTGAGGAAGAATCAAATCAGAGGAGGTAAATCAGAGGCCACAGAAAATGCTTTCAGGTTTCTTTAAACCAACCAAATAAGAAAGAGAGGGGGACATAAAATGTGAAAAAAGACCAACCAGAATCAGTCTTAAAACAGAGTAACTATATGCTAGAATATCAGATAGTTTTAATAGAACAATTACAATCTGTCTACAAGGGTTAAATGACTGTTAGTTTTGGATCTCAGCTGATGTAATACACTTACATCAGCTGCAGGCACCAGTGTGTTGGCTAACATGCGGATGTGGTCATCTCTGTAGAGCCACGAGATGAGCAACAAGCCGAGAGCCACATCGATCAGGAATGACACCAAGATGTTTGATTTCCTGCGAACAGACAAACATGAAAACTCCAAACAGAGAACACAAGAGCAAGGAAAGTCCAGAACATCCAACAGTTTGTCTGCTGATTTCTCTAACAATCACCTCATGAACTCTGTGTGTCCTGTTGCTGGTTTTGCTGAACTTAGCGTCCTCAGGTGTTCAGTTCTGTAGCTGAGCTGGACACAGGTAGACAGCTTACTGGACAGGAATCGGAGCGGGTACAGACTGAAGATCCTGGAGACAGAACACAGTTTGTATTACTTAAATGTTTATGACGATCAGGAAAGTTTTCCTGCGAGAAAAACCTGAAGCTTCCTCTTCTCACCTCACGTTGCAGATCCAGGTCCATACAGAGAGCAGCCAGCTGATGAGCAGGCAGAGCGGCACAGAGGCCTGTTTGAGCAGCTCCATGATGATGCTGGCCTCTCTGCCTTCAGACTGCCAGTGTGTGGACTTCAGCGGCCCATCGTCATACCTGTCCAGGAAGAACAGCGGCTGGCTACGGGCCACTGTCTGAAACACCTGAACCAGAAAGGAGGAAGAATCTTGAGAACAAGCATGACCACCTGTTTACACCTGCACACACACTTTACCAAGAGGCTCTCAAACAAACAATCCCTCTTCAAGCCTAAGTTTACAGCATCTGTTTGTGAACTGTCATTATAAAGGCAGCTCAGAGAAACTAAACTGAAACTAAACAGCTCTGTGACTTTTCTCCTTGTCACCTCTGTCTCCTACCTGTCTCAGCTCAGACGGTGGCTCTGTTTTGGGGTCTGGAACTCCATTTTCGATCGGGTGAAGCTGCGACAGCATCACTTTCCTCTGTTCGTAGTGGACAAAGATCACCTTCTCCTCCTCTTCCCCTTCCTCCTCCTCCTTCTTCTTCTCCTGCTTTTTTTTGTTATCACTGTCATCATGCTGATCATCTTCTTCAATCTTCTCCTTCTTCTTCTCCTGCTGTTTTTTGTTATCACTGTCATCATGCTGATAATCTTCTTCAATCTTCACCTTCTTCTTTTTCTTTATAGAGTCCTGCTGAGCCGCTTTTCCACCTGGTCACAAAGATAGATTCTTTTTAAAATCCTGCTTTTCTCTCAGAAATTTCTCCTGGGGTGTATGAAGTATTCCAAACAGATAATAAACTAAACGATGTTTCATATTTCAAAATTTCAACTACAGCTAAAGATGACAATTTAATATCAAATATAATGTCTGTGTCTATTCAAAACTGAAGAGCTTCAAACCAGGTGAATAGATGTCTGAGGCTCTTACTCTGGTCTCTGTTGAGGATCTCACAGGTGAAGCCTGTTTTGCCCATCTGCCGCTTGATCTGAAGCCAGCGTTCCTGAGGGAAGATGGTGCTGAGGTCCCTGAGGAAGCTCTCCATCCCCTCTTGACCCTCCTTGGGTAAACTCCATGAGCCCAGCACTGAAAGCTCCACTCCACTCTGAGCCTGCATCTAGAGGAAACAAGGATGAAGAAGAGTTAAAATTTCTATACAACAACAAAACATGTTCACTAAGTTCAGCAAGATAAAATGTCACTTTCAGTTATTATGTGCTTGGACTAGAGTAACTTGAGATAAAGGTCACAATCGGGAGAAATCCAGAAATCTCTTTTGGCAATATTTTACTGAGTAAACACAGGGGAAGGTCAATAATAACAAATTAACCATTCTAGTTCAGGACTTTTTTCTCATTTGTTCCTGATTTAATTTCATGGAACACAAAAAAACACAGGACTCTTACAAATGCAATCAGTCAACCTGCTCTCCAATTATTGGCATGAGCTGCTGAAGTCTGGTTTTGGTCAACCACTTACTTGAAGTACCTTCCAAACAGCATAAACTGTATTAAAGCTGCGTTTTGAATTTTGAAATGATCCCAAGGAGCTTTTGTTTCTAAAAATCTTATCTGAGTCTAATTTGAGCGATCCACTCCAATAGAAAGCACAGAGGTGTGTTCTGTGCTGCACCCACCTGCTGGATGTACTGTTTGACTTGCCCGGGGATAAACGGGTAGTGGATTACAGCCAACACCACAGCGGAGTCATGACCAGAGATCCAGCGGCCGACCAGAAGCCCACTGTCTGCCCGGTTACAGCACTGTGGGAAGAAGATCTTCAGTACCATGACTTCGCCGCTGCTCAGTGTTCAGCCACTAGGTGCTCCAATGATCTGATAAGGAGACAAAGAAATGACCAGGTAAATTGATTTCCAAGTCTGCTGGACAGAGTAAAGAGGCAGCTCATGATATGAATCTTTTTATCTGAATTTAAGCCAGAATCTGTCAGTCTGTCTCTCATTACTGACTAACATTTTGGCTTTGGCTCTTAGCCACAACTCCATCACTTCTTACTGAAGATATAAATCTGTAATAAATCCATACACTGTCAAGTGTTATCAAAACAGAACTTGATCATTTGCACATCATTTGAAGCCTACATTTCATTGTAAACACTCGTTTTCAAGTTAATGCCAGCAACATATCTCAGAGCAGTTGAGGTAAGTAGAACAAAACAAAAAAGAAGCTGTTTAGTGCTTAAAAAAGCCCTGAAGGAACATCTTTAAACTAATGTGGTTAATTCGCAACAGGTTTGTAACTTTTTTGAGTGAAAAATTGCATTACAAAGGTGTGATGCAATTTGAGAGACTGGATGATGAAATGGTTCAGCTCTTTCAATAATGTTGAATGTCAGAAATGATCCAGAAAATCTGGAGCAATCATTGACATTATTTAACTTTTATAGACTGTTGTTGAAGAAGAGGTGATGCAAAGCTATGGCAAACATACCCATGCACAAACTTTTTAAATATTTGTTGCTGGCATCAAATTTAAAATGAGCATACATTTTTGTAAAACAACAGAATTTTTCAATTTCAATCTTCATATCTTATCTTACTATTTTCAATTAAATAAAGGCTTTGAATTATTTGTGAACCATTTAAATATGCTTTTAGTGGTATTTTGGAAGTGCCCCCACTACTTACATCTGGGGTTGCACTCTGTATATCCTCTATAGGTTGAGAGGGGATATATAATTGTTTTTTGTTGCATTCAAAAATAAGCTCCACGTCAGGTAAAATAAAGAGCAACTGTTAATCAAGGTCAGCCCCACCTTTGACAATCATCCCAAACTGTTACACACGCCACAAAAGGTATCTATAGCAGAATAGACTGTACCTGATGTTTGCTGAATCCAAAATTGCATCAGTTTTTTAATAAAACGAGTAGCTCTTCTAGTATGGAATAATATCTCCGGGTGTAGTTGTGTTTATATTAATATGATATACATGTATTAGCGAACAAATGGAATGAAGCTAGCCTCGTGGGATAGTGGGTTGACCTCCTTTAATGTCCTTCATATATTGAGTCTGCAGTGTGTTGTTATGGCAACATGAAGGCCCGGGGCAGGAAGTCATTGATGTTGGAGACTGCACTGAAAAGTAGGTTAGCTGCACCGATAGCGAACAATCTGCAAAAGAGCATCTTACAAGAAGACAAAGGAAGACTAAACATTTGCACTTAAACAAGTCGAAGCTGGTCAACTCTCTGAATGAGCTGAAATATTCATTTTTGAACATATGACTCACCCTCTCCTTCAATTGATCAAACTCAAACCAAATTACTTGTTTAAAACTAAAACATAATCAAGACTGAAAAACGCTATGATTGGCAAATGCTTCACGTAAGAAAAAAAACACGAGATCAACTTACTTGCCGTAAATTCAAAACAAGCTTTTTCTTTTCATTTATCTCGTCGATACAGGTCAAGCTAAGCGATGAGCGGCGCCATGTTTGTTGTTGACAGTCCTTCTGAGCTGTTCCGGAGAGAAACATAAGTTGGTTTAAGTTCCGGTCACGTTACTCCTGTTTGCTTTTTTTAATCTCCGTAAATGTCATTAAACATATGTGACAAGTCTGAAAAACACAGTCCCTAAATTTATTTTAGAGAAAACTTTAAAAAAATTATTTCTTCGCGCAATTACAAGTAACGGTGGAACGGTGTAACGGTGTTTTTTTTTTTTCCGCATCGTGAAAAAGTTGCCTTGCAGTTCCGCAATATGGCCATCGGGGGGAGTAAACATCAGGGTCACCTGTCGACCTCATCTGTCCCAAAATTCACAAAAATGCAGGTTTTGGCAAACAAAAAAAGACAAATTCGACTAAATTCGACTAAATTCTTATTAAGAACACAAGTTTTAAGAAAACAAGAAGAAGAGCAAACAGATAGAAAAGGCAGTCGGTTTTGTCATTATGTAAAAGTCTGACGTTAAAACTTCATCAGAGTTTAGTCACATCACATATATAAATATCCCTGACATCTACTACATGTGCGATATGTGCAAGCCTTGATATTTTATTTCAATTTCTCTTTTCATTTTGAAAAATTAATGCCATGCACTTCCAACTAGCCATTCCACATGAACACACAAAATTCTCCCACAAGTAAACCCGCAACTAAAGCTCCACATCAACAACAACAAGAGTAAAAATGAGAATAAGAATAAGCATTTTGACTCACCAGTTCGTGCCTCTGTGCCTGTTTTCAGAGCTGAGGTTCAATGAGGTGTTGGTCCAACTGTCAAGATATTTATCTCCTCCTGCAGAGACTCAGCAAGAGCGGGAAAAAAACCCATACACCAAAGAATTGAAATGAATGATAAAAGCCTAACTTTTTCTTGTTTAGGAAAACTCTGTAGTTTTCTTTTTTTTTGTGATTTGATGGTTGCAGCTCACTACAAATTTTGGTCACAAAGCCAAAATTATTTGATTGATACACTGACATAAAGACATTTTTACTTCATGTTTGTTATGCTTGTATTTTATATTTTTTTGCATTTATTTTCATTTAGCGTTTTATTCACTTCTCCATTTCTTATTTTTATGTACCGGTTAAAATAAGTATTAACCTTTATGGATGATTTGTTGTACTCCACCTGTGGATCTATTAGTGTAGCCAATCACATTGTAGACGCGCACAAAGGTTCCTTATGGCGTTTACACATCCACGAATTTATTAACCGATTCCGTGGTGCGGGTTTAAGAGGTAAAGTCTGTTTGGTTCATAAACAGTCCATGGTTTGGATTATGTGGATTTTAAAGAATGAACTACAGTACCCAGTAGGTCTTGCGAAAGAGAACCGCAATGCTCTATGGGTAATAGTATAGTAAACAGAAGCACGTTGAAGATGGACAGAAAAGAAGATTACCGTACGGATATTTTAGGGAACTTTAAGACGTCTTTTTTCGCCATGAATCGTCTGGTTTCATTTCCCTGGACAGTGAGTATGACTAATTTTAAAAAAGTTTAAATCTGTCTTTGTTACACAGCTCCTGGTGGTAACATCACACCAAACCCCTTTCAAATGAGTATTAATCTGTCATTTCGAGTCTTCTTATAGAATGTACAGATAGTCAGAGAGCAAGTGATACTACCTTCTCAGTTTTGGGACTTTTATGCATCAATCGGCTTAAATATTATCCACTTGCTCTTCTGTATTGAGATTAATAAGTTTGAGACCTGTTTGTCATTCTCTTTTTCAGTTTTTAGAAAAGGACCTCGAAAAAAACACATCATCAGATTTGATTTTAGATATCCTAAAACAGGTAAGAGGACCTGTCCATACACCTTTTATTGTGTTGTATACGTTTAACAATTGAGTTTTGATCAAATCAACATCAATGTATTTTCCTGTCTTCAACAGACGTGTCTACACCCTTTGTGTCAGAAGTTCCCTCCATCTACCAGATTCAGGAGGTTGTTTCTCTCTGAGCTCATCAAACGGGTCAGTGATCTCCCTTCCTGGGTTCATAAGGCAGTTGTAGAGTTATAACTTATGTTGGAAGTGTTTCCTGGTTTTAAATGAAGGAGTTTAATAAGAATGAAGGAAGAAGAGAAGTCTGAGAACCATCATGGTTAAAGAGATTTATCATCAGTTCTTGCAGAAAATCAAGTGACAATCTTTCTTTTCTTAAGGTTTCATAACTCAAACTGTGACCACTAAAGTTAGATCTTTCCCTGAGTTATATTTTCTCTCCTGTCATTTCTCTGAGCAGCAGGAGGCCGCAGGCTGTGATCCTCTGGACGAGCTGTATGACGCTCTGTCTAAGGTGGTGGGCACTGAAGAGACAACAGAGTGTTACAAGAGCTACATACTGGTATAAAACACTCACCTTTCACTGTAATACAACCTAACTCTATGCAGTGTTGGTTTTAGGTCTTTTAAAACTCCTGCAGGATTTAACACCACAGCTAACAAAAAGCTTTAACTTGTTTTCATATTAAAAAAAAGACATAACACCAGATTTCAACCATGTCCATCCTGATACCTTGATGTAAGTGTCGTTTTACTCATGCAGCCTGGCGGTGATGCTGTCAGCCTCTTGGAAAATGTAGCTTTCATCTCAGAGGGAACCACCGGACTGGTGACCTGGGAAGCTGCTCTTTACCTGGCAGAGTGGGCTCTGGATCACCAGCATGTCTTCACTGGCAGGTATCTAACCCTGAAACAGTCCTGTAACTTAGGAGACGAGCATCTGTAGTTTTTAGGACTCCATCTTTTAGCAGGCATCGAGACAAGAGCGATCAGATTTCAAAACAACACAAATCAAGAGCCGCCTGTCTCCTAAACACTGTGGATTTTACACATTAGACAATTTGTAGGTTTAATCATGTGGCTGTAACATAATGTTTTACTCACCTGTGCATTTTCTTCATAAGCTATTGTTATGATATATTAGTTTTTATTTGTTTTCTCACTAAAACAAAGTCCCAATTGACTGCGCTGAAATGGCAATGCTGTATCAAATCTTGAACCTCTCTTCTTCTGGGCGTGTTTCAAGGACAGTTCTGGAGCTCGGCAGCGGTGTTGGTTTGACTGGTATCACCATCTGTAGATCCTGCAGCCCGAGCAGATTCATCTTCAGTGACTGTCACCCAAGCGTGCTGCAGAAACTGCGAAAAAATGTAGAGCTGAACGGTCTGATGGAGCAAACAGCTCCTGTGGTCAGTGTGGAGGAGCTTGACTGGATGGCGGTGACAGAAGAGGAGATAAAACAGCTCAGGGCTGACGTCGTCATCGCTGCAGGTTGGTGGTCAGAATTCAAGTTGAGGTTTATCATCCTGAAACAAATGTGATTTACAGCTAGCACTAAAACACAGGAAACAAAAAAGAAAAAAATTGAATTCACTCACTGAAAAATGATTGAACACTGCTCCTCCTGGTTCAGATGTGGTGTACGACCCTGATGTTGTGGAGGCGCTGGTGAAGCTGCTCTCAAAAATCCTCAGGTGTTCAGTTCTCCATGAGGTCCTCATCTGTTCCACCATCAGAAACCCGAAGACGTACAGCAGCTTCAAGCAGCAGCTAGGTGAGAATTTTTTAGATATTCGAGTCTGACTGCATAAAAATCAGGGAGAAAAACTTGTTCATATCCAGCTTTATTGAGGATTCTTGATATTTTAGACTCATGATCTTAATTATGGTGTACAAAGGTGAAAAAAAACCTCTTTCATAACATATTTTTACTTTTTTGAGAGTGAAGGGTTTTATTCAGATGTTTTCAGCTCGTAGTGACTTGCTTTCATTGCTTTTGTCTCTGCAGAAGCTGCAAGAATCAGCCATCGTGTGATCACAGAGCCCATCCGCCATGTTTTTCCTTATAATAGAGATTCCGATATTGAACTGATTCAGCTGCACATGTGACACAGATTTAACATAATAAAGATTTTATTTACAAATGTACACAGTAAAAAATGTCATTTTTTACACTGAAGTGATGTGAAGCAGGAATGAAGAGGCAGAGAGTTCGTCTCTCTGGAGGTTGACTGCAGGGTTTCGTTTTTTACATCTTTGAAACAGCCAGAAATTCAACTTAAGATTTTTTACCCTCTGAAAAATCTACATACTTTTATTATCATCATTCTTCTTCCTGAACCCAAAGAGACTATTAACTTCATACGACAAAATACTGATTAAACTGATGTCCCTAATTTCTGTTGCTCATTCTTACTCTTTTTCTCAGCGTTTTTCGGTTCTAGCTGGTTTGTCTGAAATCAGAGTAATCCTGAAAACATTGATGGTAAAAAACTAAAAATTCCCAGTTCTTTTGGTCTTCAAAAAAAATCTTATTTCTAGTTCCTAATCTGGTGTTTATCAGGGTGCTTTAAGTAGAGGGAGGACATTCTGGTCCCAGTTGTCGTCCCAGCGCTGCCCTCTGCTGGTGTGAAGGTTTCTCCTATAAGTGCCCAGTCTGCCATCTGAACTGGGAAAGTCTGACAGAAGAGACTGAAACAAAACAAGACACAAAAAAATCAGTTAATAAAAACAAGAAAAAGCAGTGATAGAGAGATTCAGCATCTTATCCACTTCTACACTTCGCTGTTGATCAATCAAAAGCTATGTGCAGTGAAGTCGGCTGAAACATGTGTGTGTAGTCATGATGATCACATCATAAATGAGTATCGAGGTGTCTTTTGTAGGGACTGTATCTGCAAGATTTATCTGAATATCACAGATTTTCCTCTTTTTTACAACAATTTACAGTCTGACATTTGAACTGTCAGACCAGGCTCATCACTTGCAGTCATGTGGGGGAAACCGTGTATGAACTGAGTATATACATTTGCCTACCTGAGAGTTTTGCAGTTTTCCAAATAATTATTCAGAGTATTTTGACTTTTAGCTTCATGAAGCAACAATCAAGTTCATGAATAAATGATGTGACAGAAAGGGAATGCACAAATAGCCTGTTTTGTTCCATTAGAGGTGAAACCGATCAACAGTATACTAAAACTATTAAATGTTGACCAAATGGTCTGTGTGTTGTTCAAACTCCCTAAAGATTATCCTGCAGCCTGCTTGATAAGTTTAATTAGATGCGTCTTTTTGTGTCTGTGTTTTGGTGCTCATATTGTTCAGGTTTGTGCGTGCGTGTGTCTCACCTTCAGTTGCTCTGCGAGCTCCTGAGAGTCTTTGAAGATCAGCCCATTCTCCTCGTGCTTCACCAGCTCATGTAAACTGGGACAATACCAGAGTGTCTGATTAGCTTTGTGTCCTTTTGACATTGACAGCCTATACTCTACTGTGAAATTAAGGTCTGCAGCAAATTATGTGATTTTCTGCTTTGAAAGTCCTTCTTCATTTTAAACATAAAAACAGAACAAAATGTAATCAAATGGACAGAAGAACAGCCAAACAATAAAAAGGTTGAGGACAAGAGAGGCTGAGAAATAATAAAACTGATTATATGATGTAGCTCAGTGGTTCTCAACTAGCGGGTCCCAACCCAAAAGCGGGTCGCGAACACGTTCTGGATGGGTCACGAACAGCTGTCAAAAAAGTAAATATTTAATACGATATTTATTAGAAATTTGATATTTTCTGTTTATGCAACTTCAGTAGTTGTCGTCCTCCTGTTGTCCCCTTTGTGTGCTCTGAAATGCACTTTACTCAATAAAACAAGTGGATTTATGTTAAAGATTAGAATATTTAAAGGTTTTCTTATCAAAAAAATAAAGTTGCTTGGTTTTAATTCAATGAAAGTGGGTCACCGCTTAAGGACCATGGGAAAATGTGGGTCCCAGAGTGAGACCAGTTGAGAACCACTGATGTAGATAAATCTGAATCAGACCCCCTGATCGGAACTCACCAGTTGAAGTTGATGGCACAGACAGGTAGACAGCAGCCGAACATATCGACCACTTTCATTGGCAGATCCAGACCGCTCGATGACATGTGGAGACACACACCCAGGTCTGCTGAACCTGAACACACACACGCACACAATGAGGTGTACACTTAAAGACTTCAGGTAAAAGACACTCTGAGCATAAATGTCTGTTATTCTCTATAAGACTTTCAGCCTTAAGCTATGAATGTTTAACCGAAAAGTGGGACCTCGGCCTTAAAAGTTTAGATTTAATCAAGTTACTGCTCCAGTTGTAGGATAAAACATGTAGAATAGTTATCCTAGTCTGCAAAAAAATAGTTTTTATAAGAAGAGCTGAAAATAAGCTCTCATCACAGAGAGTCTTACCTAATAAAACTGGATAGTCTTCAGCCTCCAGCCAGGGGGTGCAGATCTTTATGTGATCTAAACTTAGAGCGTCAATCAGCCTCATGTAATGTTCCTTCTGAGGACCTTTACCTGCACACACCACACAGGCAGACTCATCAAAAGAGTAACACACACAAAGAATAAAACGTGCAGCTCGTCTGGAATCAGATGTTTTCAGAGGGTGGGACAGCAGATGTTTACCTGTGATCACACACACTAAAGACGGTAAAGAAGCTCCTCCTCTAATAAAACCCTCATAGTCTGTTGAGAAAAAGCAGATAAGAGACAATGAAACACAAACACACACTAAAGTTATCAAATTTAAAATGAACATATACGTTTTTATAAAATAATCACCTTTTACAGTTTTAACATTTGGAGTTTTATCATTGCACTTTTTACAATTAAATGCAGGAATTACACATTTTGCAAACCACCAAAGTGACAGTGTCCAAAATCTTTTGGAATCAGGGTTTCATCTTAATCCTGCTGCATGAACAAAGATGAAACTGCAAATTTTTAAAACTATTTTCTACCTTCAAGAGCCTTCAGCAAGATGGAAAAATCCTCATCCTCTGTGGAAAATGAGCACAGACACAAATTGGAAAAAATGTCAAATTTCAGTCAGGCAGTCAGATAAAAGATTGGAGACCAATGGATTGTGTTTTGGGAAAAAAAGCTATAATCATCAGAATAATGAAAAAAAAACTGCAAACATGTGATTAATATATCTGAATATTTGATTTATATCAGGGTGGAAGTTGTTGTTAATTCAATTTCCGAAGCTCTGTATCGCCCCAGGTCACAAGCCTCTGATTGTCCACATTTCAAAAGCAAATCCACATCTAGCTTTCAATCTGACAGTCTCTCTCACTGTGGTTTAAAGTGATTGTAGTCAAACAGAAATATGTCATTTTGTGATACTTCATGACATAATCAGACATAGTTTTTTTTATCATGATTCCAAACAAATAAATCCTTACTTAAACATTCAGAGCGTATGTTTTTGTGATGGTGTCAAATCCACCTTTACAGTCTCGTCCTCTCACCTGTCCAGCTGGTGCTGCTGAGCAGCAGCACTGGTCGCTCCTCTCTCAAAGTCACTGTGTCATCAGTGAGATCACAAACTGAGAAAACAGTCCTCTCCACTTGAACCTCTTTCTCTGCAGACCTGAAACACACACCAGTGGAACATGATTTATATACTTCGATGCATTGTGAGTACCTTTTTATCACTCTGATTAAAATACATTTAATATTTCTGTGGTGTTTTTCTCACCCTTCATTCTGAAACTGAGGATATGTTTTGGCCAGTCTCATGAAGAGCTCGTGCTGAAGTTTTAATGGCGTCTCTCTGAAGATGGAGGCCGGTCTGTCGTATAGTGTTGTCGCTCTGCAAAGATACACAACCGTCCAAACTGTTTCTCTCTCTGATAAATTTTCACTCAGAACTGTAATATGAAAGGTAATGCAGAAGTAGAACTTCAAACATTTGTACACATGACAGAACACAAATCCTCAAATCATTTCCTCCAACTCCGTTTCCCTGATACTCTATGTTCAAACAGTCAGGCCTAAGGATGAGACAGGCTGAGAGACTGACCTAAGAATCCATTTTTTCTTTGTTTCGAACATGAGTGCAAAAAAAAAAGAAAAAGTAAAGTCATACCTGATGCCCCAGTTTTTTTGCAAGTCTTCCTTCATTGCATTGGTGACACACAGATTGTGAGTGGCCAGAGGGCCAAATAAGTGTTCATACCTGGAGAAAGACAAAATCATAAAACGTGTTAGCCATATCATTGCCAGAAATCAAGAGTATTTTGATACCTATCTTCTATTTACTGAGGACAGCTTTGTCTACAGGTAACTTCTCATCCAAGCAGGCAAAAATTAGATGTGATGTTCCCCACAGCTCCATCATGGGGCCTCTTCTATTTGACATCTATAACATCTACATTCTTACTGTCTTAATATACTCTTTTTTCTTTTTCCGCTTTAAATTTTAATGGACTTATATAATGACTCAACAAGTCCTCTTTCAATTATCTTTTTTCAGTGTGTTTGCTGACCTCTGTCACGATTCTTTTAGTGTCTTGTGTGGAGCAATGTGAATTTCCTTGTTTCCAAAACACCTGACATCTTCAGAGAACTTACCACTTTGCCATCTGCACCAGTGGGTGTCTTGGTCCGTGACTCAGGGCCATGATGGTATAGCCATAGTTGTGCCAATCGATGATGAGTCTGCTCCCTCGCAGGATGCTAACAAACCACACTACTGCGATACTTGGCAGGCCTGGGGGATTCTGGGATACAAAGGAAAACATCATTAACATCCACCGTAAGGAACAAATACAAATACAACAATAAAAATGACTCAAATAAATACCTGTAGAAGGTATTTTGAACAATATTTGAAATTGGAAAATTGAAACACGTTAAAGCTTGACTGTTAAATCAGTTTGCTGAAGGTACTTACACTGAAAAATAACATTAGTCTCTTTATGAAATCAGGAATCAGTGCATCATGATTCAGGTGGAAAAATTAAGAAAAATCCTCATGAAGAGCACAACTTTAAGTGAATTTTTCAACCACCATGTTGATAACTTCCAAAATTTCTCATCTTTTAAAATTTATTCTGTTTTTATCTCAAAATTGGTGTAGCTTTTAAGCAACATATCAACACTCATGAACGTTGATTTCTTAAAAACTTTCAGAGTAAATCAGGTGTCTAGTTGCATTTGTTTTGCAACAAAGATTTTAAAGCCGTCCCTCTTACTATGTATGCAAACTGTACTTGAATATACAGTAATACCCTTTTAATCTTGGTACCTGCAATAAGATATGAGACTGTGTGTCCATCTTCAGCAGCACAAAGAGAAGCTGGACAACCTGAAGGATCACCTTTGTCACATATGAAAGGATTTTTGGACCAACTGAAATAGAAACACAGCGAAACACGGCACACCTTTATTTTTTTTTAACAGTAACAACAGGTACATCCTGAAAGTGTGGTGGTGACAGCAAGAATTTCACATTCATCACAGACAGACTTTCACTTACTCTGGACACCTTTCACTTCTGATATGGGGAAGATTCTTATTTTCTCTTCTCTCAACACATCTTGATGAGGTTTGGAATCTAAAAAGTAAAAAAAAAAAAGACTTTTACAACCCAAATGGTAGGGGAGAGTGGGGTAAGATGAGCCATTTTCATATTTCAGATCACGACATCAAGGTGATCATTGTTTTGTCTCTAACTAGTGTATCTGCATATATTTCAAGATGTTGTGCATCCCTGCAAACCAACAGAATGAGTGTAAACATAACTGTCTTGATAATATAGCATGCCAAAAAAGTGGTCTCCTATGGTCAACTTACCCCGTGTATGGGGTATCACACATCACAATACACACACTGAACACCACTTATTGTGCAGGTCCCTCTTTCTTAGATTAGAGCGAGTTCAAATAGTCCTTCTTACCTAAAAACCCGACAAAGGACACATTAAACCCGTGTTTGCTCAGAGACAAGGCGTGATACTGCATCCGAGGGCTGCGACCGATATCACCTAACACCAGCACACACACTCGCCGGTCAGTCCCTGCGTCCCGCCGCCGTAAACTCCGTAACCACAGCAACAGCAGGACGGTTACGACAGCTGGGGACACGACCTGCCACGTTACATCTAAACCTGAGGAGACAAAGACAAATAACAACGCTAAAAGAAGTACTAATACTGGCAGGAGAGCCGTGGAGGTGCTGTAAGTCGCCATGTTTGTTTGTAGTGACGTGTCTAAGAAAAGGGGAGGAGCTTCAGATTTAAAGGGACCACACAGATAAGGAATTTCCTACTAATTTTGCAACTATGTTATCGTTTATGCAGTATAGGTCATAAATCCCGCCTCCGCCAGCAAAGCTTATGGAGCTGTGGACAAACTTTAGAAAGTTATTACACAGAAAATAATTCTTTCCCCCCCCCTGCTTGTGATGTTGACATGTAGTTACTGTAAGACTGGTTTGTGCTCAAGTCCTCTTTTTTCTGCACAGCTCTGTTTTTAAAAGTTATTAGAGGGTTCATGTTTTCTATGATTGACACTTGATACAGTCTATAGGCGTACGAAGATTGCGTAGCTCTCCCGGGGATACGCAGTTTGAGCCGAGCGTCAGCACAGCGACTCCAGCCGAATGCGCACATTGCTACTGCGCAAGTGGTGGAGCGCGTACAACGCTACTGTGCAATGTTGGTTTCAGGAAATGGAGAAAAATCGCAGAATTACCGAGAGCATTTTGGCTTCAAATCTGTATACTGGCGGAACCAAGTTGTCCACAGTATATACAGTCTATGCTTCTAGTTGATCCCCAAATGTGATTCTAGGGGGGATGTTTCAGTGGCCAACATAAAATATTACTATGATCAATTTTTTTCCTTGTGAGAGGAGGAAAATCAATAAAAGAGTTGTGCTGTGGCAGGTTCCTGTAACTTTCTTTGTTTCTGAATGCAGCTGTCTTTTGTTGTTACTCAAAAATTTCAATCAAAACTTAAAAGTGTATTTTTTGTCCTCACTCGGTTGTGTGAAAATTTAAAGATAATAAAACACCATAAAGATTTTGAACATCTGTTTGTGGTTTAGACGGAGATTATTAGTATTGTGCCAGTTGTTGTCTTACAGAAAGGACTTTTTTTTTAAATGTTGTGCCCATAAGGAAACAATTTCTTCACACAATATAATTGTTAAGCAGGGGCAGGTTACTTAGGTTGAGCTCGCAGATTCATATCTTATTTGCAAAGATAGTTCTACTTTTATTTTTGGCTTTCTGGTCTTCTGCGGAGAGAGGCAACACAATTCAATAAACTAACCTCTTGTTAAAACAGAAACAGCTTTTCAAGAAAAAAAAAATTTAAATAAATTGGTGAAATAAATTAGACTTGGTGATATACTTTAATTTATTTTATTATATATTTTTAATTTTTCTTGAAATTTTCTTATTTTTTCTATCATGATGGGGTTTTTACATTTTTTTTCCTGAAAAGTCAATGTTGGTTAATGATTGAAAAAAAAAGTTAAAAACGTAGACTTTGGTCTGTTAAGCCCGGAGTTTTATTCCTTTACAGGATGTTTTCCATCTGCCAAAGGTTAAGTATTACAACAACCAAAGAATAAATAAAACCAACGTTTTCAAGATAAAAAAAAGATCAAACGTGAGCCCGATCTGACAAATAAGTGTTTGACCTTTGTTGACATCTTCAGTCTCTATGTCTTACTGTTATATAGAGCTACAAATCTAATATGTGGTCTCTTGACATTTGAAGTGTCTATTGAAACAAGCGTTTACGTGTCACGTGACTTTGAATCTGTATAATACCTCTTTTTTCACGTATTGATTTCTGATTTCGTAAAAGCAGCCCCTATGACGCCACTGTTCCCTCCCCCAGCCTCCCCACTTTAACTCTCCCCCTGTCAAAACAGACACAGCCCGTCATCCCTGCCCCTCTCTCCGTCTGGTCTCTGTCGGAGAGAAAAACCATTCCGGAGCCTCAAGGCTGGGATTATCGGCGTGAGAAGATGCGGGCAGCGGCGCACACGCTGGCCGCAGTGCTGGCTCTGTTTGCCGCAGTGTCCGGGTCGCGGGCGGAGGTGATCGATGACATCCTGAGCAGCCTGAACAGAGGAGCATCCTTCCTGGAGCGACAACATGAGCACATCAACCTGGATGGGGTGGTGGGGTTCCTCATGCTGCAGGGTAGGTAAACACGTCCTGAACTGTAAACAGGCTGCAGAGGAGACAAGCATGTGTCCTACCAGCTGCGAAGGCGAGGCTGGGCAAGTTTGTTTATATAGCAAATTCCAGCGACAAAACAATTTAAAGTTTTTTTCACATTTTGACATTTTGAATCAAAATGCACGCTAAAAGAAGACATTTAAAATCGTTTAAAGAATGTAATATAAACAAGTCACGAAAAAGCGAATGTAATATATACTGGTGTATTTTATATACCATAATAGCTTTGCAAAAGGAGGCTGTAAACAGGTGAGTCTTGTGGCTGAGAGTTGCAGCAGACCTGACATTTTCTGTGAGTTGATTTGACATATTTATGGCATAAAAACTTACTTGCTTTTTCATGCTTTGTTCTGACTGGGGGTAGAAAGCAGGCCTGTACCAAACAGAGTGCCCTAGATGGCACTAATGGAAAAAGTACTAATATTTTGACCAAAGTAGTATTTCAAACTTGATTCTCAAACACACTGGGAAGCAGTGTGAAAACATCAGAACTGGACTAGTTTCACTTTCTCAGTTTAAGGGAAAATCTGAACCAACTGTAGTCATCTGACTCATGAGAGACCTTTAAAGACACCTTAAACCAACAAGTCAGCTGCATGAGCCAGTTTTTCAAGGCCTGGAAAAACTGGGATAGGCTGGGATATAAGTCCTTTAATCCTTGATGGTAGGCCAACTTTATAATTGTCTTAATGTGGTTTGTAAAATTCTAGACTAAGTACATAGAGATATGTGGCTTTGCCAGCATTTGCCAGCAACAACAAACTCAGTGTTACCTTAAGCTGACTGGAGGAAAGCAACACCCACCAGCTAATAATTTTTATCCGTACATTTACTCAAAGCTTGTATGGGGCCATGGTGACATTGACATGTACAGTATAACTATGTGTCATCTGCTTAGTCATGGTAACTTGATTTCTTATTTCCTATAACCTGAGCAAAAGGGAGCATAAAGATGTTAAATAGAAGAGGACCAAGGATGGAGCCCTGTGGAACTCCACATGTAATTTTTGTAAGCTCTGATGTGAAGTTGCCAATGGACACAAAGTAGTCGCTGTTCTTTAACTGGAATTGAAACCAGCTGAGTAATTTGCTGGACAGTGTCACACAGTTTTTTAACCAGTAAAAGCGGTACAAACATCAGAGAATAGTGAGCTTAACCAGTCTTGGTACTAGATTGAGGTTGGAAATTTGACTGGGAAAACACTAAGAAAAACGTTAAAAGTCAGAGGCTCATTTTTTTGTAAAACACGTTTTTTAAACCAAGTATTTACTAACAAGATGTTCGATTTCTTAACGGGCACAGTGCTCCTGTAATGGAAGATTTTGAGGGAAATTATGAGTTTTAAGTCTATAAAGTTATTGACGAACAAAAAACTTTTTCTGTGTCGTTACATTTTTGTGTTGGACCAACATGTTTACTATTTTTATACAGTTGTATTCTTCCTTTGGTTAATGCCAGGAGAAACATTACCTTCAATGTTTTTATTATCAAGTGAAAATTTTGTTGAATTTTGTACATTTTCCAAAAACAAAACTACTTCTAGACTTTGCCAGGAGTTAGAAGAAGTTTCTCATTCCAGTTTTGAACCTCATAGTCAGAAAAATGTTGCTCACTTGGGCTCATGAAAGTTTGAATGTACTGGTGTTGTTGTTGCTTAATCTCCCACACAGACAAACATTGTGCACAGACTGTGTCTTATTCCTCACTCTGACCAGAAAATGTCTGTGTTTCTGTCTCAGCTGAACTGAAGGAAGCTGTTCGGACATGGCCTCACACCGACCCTGTCAGCTGGGCTCAGAGAACCACTGCTGTCGCTCTGGTCAAAAGACTGGATCAAAGCTTTGAGAAGGCAGTCGCCGCCCTGCAGCAGAACGACCCGAAATACTACAGAGGTGAGAAAAGACTGCTTGATCACTCAGTGTGGTATTTATCTAAAACACAGTACAAATACTGGATCCATAAAAATCTTGATTATTCTCCTGTCTCAACCTTGGATGCTTTTACATAGTTTCAGTTTCATGTTGCTCTTACATATTTGCACTTATTGCAAAAAATACAAGTGAGGTTGGGGTGAAAATCTCTTCCGTTTACGTTCATCTACCTTTAAAACTTTTGGAAATTCTCAGGAGTTTTATACATGTGTAAATACACTGTAATAAATTTGTATTATTTCTTTTCATCTCCTTTTTTTCTGTGTGCTGTGCAGAGTTTGAGCCCCTGCTGTCATGGACTTTCTGGTTGATTCCTCAGGGGTGGAGCTCCACAGACCCCAGTCTGGTCTACTCCTCCACCCTGACCACTGAGTGCTACGACGAGCAGCTCAGCGACAAATGTCTGACCCTGCTGCTGGGAACCTGGTTTGAAAATACACCTACAGAGATGAAAACACACACTGACACATAAAACAAACCAGGCTGAGGATCACCACTAGTTAAAACAGACAATCCTTGACAGAAACTGTGCTCTCTCACAAACCTTAAGAAAACATTTTAGTCACTCATGTTGACCTGAACTACATAGACAGCTGATGGTAAAATAACTAATCCACTATTTCAACCTATTTTGGTCTCCGAGCATTAACTTTGATTGAATTACTTAAGTCCTCTTACCATTCAGCTGCCAAAATGTGGATAAGAGGAGCCCTGAGAAAACTTTAGCTTCAACTTTTGTGCCCTCAGAGTCGCCTGCCAGGGTGACCTGCCCTCTGATTGGAGGAGAGTGTTGGAGTCATCTGCAGCCAGACAGGATTTTACAGCTGCTTGTCTGGTCTAAAAATGGAGGACTTATAGTTCTTAGATTAAAAAGAAAAAGAATATTTTAGAGAAATTTTTAAATTTAGGTCAACATCTTTTTTAAAAATCACTGAGGGCTAAGTCTTTTATCCCAAAGTAATAAACAACAATCCAAAAAAGCTTCATTTAGAGTAAAAATACATAACAGTTGTTGGTTTTGAATTCTCTGAAATTAGGTTTTGCTGCCACCCTTTCTCCTTTGTAATCACATTGTAAATAATCATGTCAGATTTCAACTTGACAGAGGGACAGTGTCAGAGGGAACTTACCTTTGTAAGAAGTGTGTTATTGTACACAGGAAGATGAACGGGACGCCCTGCATCGTCACCAAACCTTGTCGGGACACCATGACACGATTTGGTTGCCCACATTACTCTCTGTCCCATCAGCTGCTCTACTTCATGATTGGAAAAATGGTGAGACGTGCTACTATACACAAAAGGAAATGTTTATTTGAGCATTAAAGGTAATAATAGAGAGTGAAAAAATTTAATAAACAGTGAACATCCAATGACAATCGTTCACTTCCACATGTGAATCATCTCTTTATACAGCTCTTTATGTTTTGACAGACCTTGACATTCACATTCTCCATGTTTGTGCCCTGAAGTACAGAAACACAGAGAAGTTTTCCTCATTGTGTGCACTCACAGTTTTTAAATTAAAAATTCCTTGCTCAGAGAGGCTGCACCAACTTGCTGAAAGGCGACACTCGAGCATCTCGAGTCAACATGACAGAGCGAAGCTACGAGAGAATCTTCTGCTCCAACATGATGAAGACCAACCAGGACATCATCAAAGACGGGCTGACTGAACAGACGGTCGACATCTTCATTGAAAACAGTCAGTGTCTGCTCACTTTTTTAGACCTTAATTTTTCCCTCTCTTTTTCCTTCATGTGTTTTCTATCAAATTTACTTCTACAAACTACTTAGATTTTACATTGATTTAGTGAATCTCTTACTTCTTATTAGTCATTAAATAATTAATTTATAACAATAAATGACATTTCTATTAAGTCCAGCTCACTCTATGTGGACAACAACTAATGAAACACCATGTGACAAATTATGTCGAAACAAATTTGAAGTGTATAAAACAATGTGTAATAATTTGAGGTTTTTTTTTGACACTTTGTGGCCTCTACAGTTTCTCTTAAGTGAGGGGATTTTTGAGAGACACACATTGCAGAAAACTTAATTCATGATTGTCTGACCTAAGTCTCTCTGTTTCTTATAAACAGTCCTCATATGTGGATTGGCCGGTTTCTCAGACTTCTACAAAGCTGATTGGCTGCAGCACATCCTCAGGCTGCAGGATGAGGAAGTGGGCTGCTTTGGGAGGGACAGTGAGTTGTTGAACACCGTTATAAACAGAATTACAACCTGTTATAGAAAACAGTTAAAACACTCTAGAGTAATCTTTCTTTTCCTATTTGTTTTGTCATTAAATCTTGAGTGTTTGTTCAAATCAAAGTTCAAATCTTACTCTAACACGGATCTAAAAACATATTCTTTATATGACACTAATGGCAGAAATGTGACTGTACTTTAACAGAAGGTGACTTTTATACTGTCAGCAGAAATCATTTGTAAAATTTGCTGCACAGATGAATCTACGGTCTGTTTCCCCCTCTTCTTTCGTTTTCAGAGAGCATCATCTCTCAGATCATCGGAGATGAGCTGCTGGAACAGCTGCAGCCTCACAGGAGAGTGAAGAGGAGGGAGAAAATACTGCCAGGTCAGATTATGATGGACAGACTTCATGAGTATGCTAACATCAAACAGACTCTCTCTGTCTAGGTCACTTCCTTCTTAGACGTGCTTGTAAAACTGATCCTTCGAAGGGTGGTAATAGTTTTTACCTTAAAATTATATATCTAGACAACTAATTTAATATCAGCTGCATGCTACAACTAGTTTACCATAAGCTTAGCCTCAAACTACCAGTCTGCTAGCAAATCAAAGATAATAAAGTACAAAAGTCAATGCTCCCCTCATGTCAGATTAATAAAGTTTACTCAAGGTTATCATTAAGTCTTTGGTGGGACTTTGGAAGTATGTCAGAGTCTAAACATAGAATTACTTGTTGCCTACCCCAATGTTTTTCCTCACTATCTGTCCCTTCACATCTACACTCGTTTTATGACAGTTATTTTAACATTCTGCTGTGTCTTTGACAGCTTAGCTCAAAGGAAACAGGCACTTCTAAGTTTTTTTTATCTTTCCCTGTGTGTCTGCTCTCTTTTGACAGACGGCTGCTCCAGTCACATGACTGCGGTGGCTGTGGGGGCTCTAGGAGGATACCTGAACTACTACCTGACAGAACAGGACATAACAAAGAGACCGCTCTCCTGAACACGACCTTCCCTGCCTCTAATTCCTCACCCTCCTTACCCTCCTCCCACATGTCCTCCCTTGATAAAAACTCTGTAGATCATCAGGTAGAGATGGAGACTCATATTTCTTCATGAATTAAGTCATAAAATGATAGAAAATGCTTCATTAAACTCTGGGATGTGGCTGTTAACTCTTCCAACCAATGTTTTTGTATATTATTTTCCAAGATTATTACAGGGAAGATGTTCTCATTGACGATCCAAAAATAATTGTCTTTATTTTCTTTAAATAACTACTTTTCACAGACATTTTTTAACTAAAAACAAAGCCACAGAAAGTGACAACAGACAGAATATACATAAACTTTGAATGCTTGTGAATAAACTTGCATACAAAATGTTATCATGTATTTCATGTTACAGAATAAACAACTAATGTTAAAGGTGTGCTGGTTATTTGTAAAATTAATATCATTCATATAATTAGGTAGAAATGATAGTCACAGCAAATCAACTCTGACTTTAATGTCCCTGAAGGTGAGCCTTAGATAAAAAAATTAGTCGTGTGTTTGTGTGTGTGTGTGTGAGAGAGAGATAGAGAGAGAGAGAGAGAAAGACAGGGGGATGAGAAGGGAGGAGCAAGTCCAAAAGCTGCACATTAAGTGTTTCGAACTGCAAGTCCTGTTGATTCCTTGGAAGTTCAAGCTTGCACAGCAGGCTTCATTCAAGATACATCTGTGTGTGTGTGTGTGTGTGTGTGTGTGTGTACCGCTACATGTCGATGACTGTCTTCTACCTCGAGTTCACTGTCTTAATCCAAACAGAGACACGCAGAAATCTCTGGCTGCGCACCGTGACGGCAGTTCTTTGGTTATTGAAAGTCTGTGTGATGATGTCACTTGTTCCAGCCAGTGACCTCGTAGAACAGAGCCTTCAGCAGCCGAGCCTCGTAGGTGACCGTGTTCTTGCCGATGTGGATGCGGACCTCCTCCAGAGGCTGCTCGATGATGGCGGGGACCTCCCGACCATAAGCTGCAGGTGAAACAAATGAAAATCCTTTATGAGCAAACACTCTTCAACATTTAGTAACAAACACAAGAAAATGTTAATGGGAAAAACTTTCAAGCAGCATCACATTCCTGTTTAACAGCTTTCTGTTGCTATCATGTCAGGCTTAGCTAGAAGGACAGCGTGACAAAAACACGGCAGATAAAACAGATTCCTGGATTTAATTTATACTCACTACCTGAGTCCCTCAGAGCTCTGTCCTGGGCCCCCTTCTGTTTCTCATCTATCTACTCCCTTTTTTAAATTTAACATCCATTTTCATTTCTATGAGGACCCAGCTTCACCTGATCAGGATCAAAATCAGATCCTAGTTCCAAATTCAACATCCATATTTATTCATAAAACACATCTAAAACAACAGGAGATGTCAAAAGTGCTGTACATTCAGAATGTTAGACCAAAAACAAAACTAAAAAAAGGCACATTAAACAAATAAAACACTGAGATAATTAAATAGAAGTGTTGAGACCAACAGAAAGAAAAACAGGAAGTAAAAAAAGTAAGATTTGAAAACAGGCAGCAAGAAGGCAGCATGGTTTACTTGCAGCCTCCTAAAAATAAGGCTCCATGTATTGGCACCAAATTCATATATTAGCCATAAAAAGCATAAAATGAGGAGAACTGATAATGCTAATTAAAGCTGAGTCAAGCAGTTCTAAGAGATACATTTACAGATATAATGGAAATAATAATTATATAACTGCAAGGACAACTACAGGTAGATTTAGAGCTGGAGATTAGCCACAGAATCACTGTGATTATGAGGATAAATTTACTGGAAAGGATTAATGTCAGTGCTGTTTGATAAATGCCTTTTTCATATGCCAAGTGTGTCAAGCTTTCAAATCATGCTGCATGGTTACAGTTTATATTGACAATGGTGAGAGAGGAATCCATAAAGTCCTATGAGAATTTTAAAACATCAGGTCCTGTTTGTTCTACATGCAACAGCAGCTTTTATTTGTAGTCGATGACCGTCAAAAAGCTTTTTAAGTGTATGTGTGTGTGTGTGTGTGTGTGTATGTGTGTGTGTGAGTGTTTTGCTGCAGCTTACCCTCACAGTGCTCCAGGAATTGAATACACTCTTGTACCACAGCGTCCCTCAGCATGACCATATGTTTGGACATGTTCTCCAGGAGAGACAGGAAACAACGCTTGGCGTAGAACCACGTGTCTGTTCCCAACTACACACACACACACACACAAGCACACACAAAAACTGTCTTTAGGGATAAAATAGGGATCAAAATTCAGCTTTTACTGCAGCATAACAACAGAAATAGACATGGATAAATAAAGAAAGCTCCAGGATAAACTATTTCTGTAAAATGAAGAGTAATACTTTTCACTAAAGATGAAATCAACTGCACATTTTTTGAAGTATATTTACAAGCATATTTCCCACAGTATACTTTGTACACGGACACAAATATACTACCTATGTACTTACAAGTAAACTTCTTGGAAATGAATTGTCCCAATTTAAGTTCATAAAAGTACACTTGAAGTAAACTTCTTAGTATGCTATTAGTTTACCAGTAGCATACTTCTAGTCCCCTTTGTAGTTTATAAAAGTACACTGAAGCATACCTTTATTATGGGGGGTCATTTTTGCCTGTAATGGATAGGACAGAGTGGACATGTGGGAGATGGCGAAAGGAGGGTGACATGCAGCTAGGGACCAGGGCTGGAATCAAACCTGCGACTGCTGGGTTCATGGTCCCCATCATGGGACAAATCTCAACCCACTCGGCCATCTGCCTGTCTACTCTGGAGCATACTTGCTATTGTACTGGAGCATATGCTATTATTTCAATAGGAGTATATATTTGTATACTTGTATACTAAAAAGATATATGGAAGTATTCACTTAAAAACTATACTTAAACTTAAGGCACAAATACATACTTCAGTTTATCTTGATCAAAACTTTAAGTATAAGTTTAATATATTTACACTCTTAGTACAAGCCAAGTATACTTAACATGAACTTTGTTAAGTATATCTCTGAAAAGTGCATAAAAAGTAACCTGAAAGTATACTTAGTTTAAAAACAGTATACTTAAAGTACACTTCAACATACTTCTTTTTGGAAAGGGTAGGCTTCACATTCCTGAACTCTCCTCTGCTTTCTCTGCTCGTGTAACTCTGTGTACTGGTGTTTGTTGTGAGGATGAGAGGGGGAAACACTCAGGAATGACGGCTTGTGTTCTCAGCTGGAGCTTAGTGGACTCAGCTGCAGCCTGAGTCTGCTGTTGCGACTGAACCGGATCAAAAGGTCCCAAAAAAAGAGCAGCTCAGCCTCAGAGGAGAGACCTCAGTGGGAGGGCTTAGACCTGTATTTTAGGCTCAACACATGATGCTTTGTCTTTTATGTTTGGTCTTTTAATGTCATACAAAACCTGAAAATAAGTGTTTTATATTGTCATGTGACTGGAAGAGGGTCTGTAAAAGAGCAAAGATATCAGTTCATAAATGTCTGACCTTCTTATTGTAAGGCTCCAGGCTTTTGATTACTCGAGAGATACCAAAGTCATAGTTCCCTTTGGCACAGTACAGAGTCCTAAGAGAAGAACACACGTTAAGAGAAAACAGTAAGAAGGTAGTGGACATGGACTTCAGCTGCAGGAAATGATAATGTGGATATCAATAAACTTATGTACTGTACATACTGTTTATGAATATATGTTTATCTCTTATGTGCAGTGGTTTTATTGTTGATGTATCGTTGCTTTGCTCCTCTCTTTAAAGTTGAGCAGCAGATTATAAAAAGCTTCAGCCTCTGCCCTCTACTGCTAAAAAAGCCCCTGGTGTTCTGGCCCTGGAGCAGTTTTCCCAGCAGGATTAGGGAAGCAGCAGCCGAAACTCACCCAATGACTAGGTTGACAATGCAGAGGTGGAAGACTTTCTTTTCAGGGTCATCGTAGGAGATCTGCTCCTCCTCTTTCTCAATCTTCTTCATCAGCTCTTCCGCCTGACAGACCAAGATGATATGAAGAGACAGAAAGGAAATCAAAATTTAGCAAGAGGAGAATGAAGGAGGCATGCTTAGTCTTTTCAGCACCAAAGGTTGATGATATGTGCAAAATCTTGTGAAAAGGTGGTGAGAGTGACTGTTTAAAAGACTGGCCATTTTCAGTGTTATTTCTTCGCTTACAGCACTGACTATGGAGTCGGATAAAAGCTTCCTGAGAGCTCACCTCTTCATTCTGGCTGGTCATGATGTAGGACACACACAGGTTGGCCAGAACCACAGCACTCACATTCAAGATCTAGAATAAAAAACACATACACTCACATATTATATCCCTTTGTTAATGTTTTTTTCTTTTTTTGGCATATTCATCTATACATGTGTCTTTATTCTGCGTACCATCTTTAAAGCTCCTGTGAGGAGTTTTTAAGACAAAAAATATTGATGCCTTCTACGGGCGATAAATGCAAACTAGATGATGTGCAATAACAATAGAAATTTTTAGATTTCTCCAGATGTAAATAGTTTGTGTTTTAATTCAAGTGATGGGGGTTTTACGAGGGTGCAGTATTGGGTAACTGGTCACATGATTAGATTAGGGGTTTTAGGTCATGCTGAAGTTCAAACTTAGGTAAGCATAGGTGAAGGGATCATACAGTTCTTACTGTAATCTCACATCGTAACTCTCTATCTCTGCAAAAAAAATGTGGATTTGTGTCATCATCATTTTACAATCAATGGAAATGTTACCGGGAGGTTTTTTTATTTGGTAAATATGTTTCTTGGAAATGGGCAGGTGAAATAAACAATAGAATTGTCACTGTTCCAACAATTAACTTTTCAGGCCATTATCTGCTCATACTGATACTGTTCAGCTGACTTTATGTATCCTCACTTGTTTTTTAGCATTTTCGAGGAATATTGTGTGTTTTTTTTTCCTAAGCACCACAGTTTACAGGAGTTTCTGGTCCACTACTGCCTGTTAGTTAGTTTGCTAATAAATATGCCAAACGTTGAAAAGAAAAAAATTAAACTGTATCCCTTCAGTCATTGTGTTGTGTTTGAACTCCATTGTTACGAGTGGAAGAAAAACTTTTTGGCAGTGTGGTCGAGTGACTTTAAAAGGAGCTTGCTTCAATGTGTTTGAATTGGCATATTTCTGGCTGCAAGGGCCATTCAAAAATGTTGCTTCTATAAGTCATGTGGACCCAAAGATACTAATATTCTAAATATAACAGAATCCTTTGAAATTTCAAAGAGAAAATGACGTAAATTTCCTAGACACACATACATTTTTTTCAGAACAACAAAAAGAAACAACTGTTGAATATTAACATGTAATATGATATGAAAGGCCACACTTCAATATTTAGGGACTTTTCTAGTGGTCTTGTTGTTTGAGCCTTTTCAACCGGTTCCTTTGCTGGGCTTTCAAACAAGACATCCAAGATGAAATTTTAAGAGGCAGATAAAGAGAAACGAATACCACCGCAAGCTAACAAACAAAAAAAAACAAAAAACAAGAAGAGGCAGCTGGAAAATTTCAATGTCATGCACAGCTGTAAGAAACACGCCAGAGGAATCAATAAAAAGCAGTACAGTCTCTGTTTTACCGATGGTTTGCACTTGCACGGACACTCCTGAATGTTACACTGCTCCACCTGGACAGAGAAGCAAACTATTCAGACCTGACCCCCTCTTTCCTCAGAGTGGCTGATACAGAGCAATGTGTGTGAGTCATCTTAAATCACTTACGTTATCGTAGTGTTTCTTGACGATGGGCTCATAGAAGCTGATGGCCTCCTTGTACTTGTTCTGCATGAAGAGCACGTGGGCGACATTCAGCTTCCAGGTGTCATTGTTACACACCTCCGCTGATTTATGAAAAATCTTCTCCACCACCTGGAAGTTCTCTCTGTTCCAGTAGATCTTTGCTTGAGCCATGAGGACCACAATGTAACTGAAATAAGACCAAGAGTACACAGGGAGGATGAGAAGACAGTATCAGGTACGGCTTCATGTAGAAAAAAACTACCTGTTTTTAATGTGGAGTAAGAAACAGGGCCAAGGTACAGTTGATCAGATCTTTAAGTTAAAATTGTTCTCTCCAACTCTCCAGTTAAGACACTTGGTTTTGTGAATTGAATTTGACCTAGAGCTCATGTGAGGAACTTTCTGTTTGAGCTCATTTTTTGCCTCCTGTGGACAAAGTGGGACCTTTTTTCTCTTTGCTGATCTTGTCTCATACATGTCAGTCACAATTTCTGTCAAAAATATCTCCAAGTTGAATTTAGCTATAAAAATATTCACACAGGAAAGGAAATGAAAAATATTTAAAGACAGGGAATGACCAGCTGACAGGAGAAAACAAAATAAAACTCAGAGAGCTCTGCGTGAACATGTATGTGTATGCATGTCTTTCTCACTTTTCCTGCATTAAGTCGTAGTCCTGTATAGCTTTCTTCTTCACCTCATCATCTCGAGCATGCTGAGCCTCCTGCGCCTTCAAGAAAACATACAAAGGAAACATTGGCCGAATACTTTCTATAACACAATCCACGTTTCACCTTGCCATAAGAATAACTAGTGCTAGTGCTGTCAGTGTTAACTTAGTTGATCATGGTTAGATTAAGGTCTGAAATTAACATGTTCAACATTTACTGTACATGTGGTTGTTTTGCTGGTGTCTCCCTGCTGCTCTCATAATGAAAAAAAACACCACCACGTGCTTTTGAATGGCTCATTTCACATAAAAAAAACTCACAGATAGCTCAGCTGAGAATTCAAAAATAAAATACACTTTGTGTCAAATGAAATTTATTGATCACTTAAGTTCTCTGGGTTTACCACCTAAAAGCTAAGCATACAGGAACAACTGATCAGATCTCACTTAAGTAGCAGAGCAGCATTTGCTTTATTAATAAATCTAAAGTAAAGATGATAATAATAATTGTTAATGTGGACTTTCAAACTGTTTTAAAATGCAAAATAATGGAATTATAAGTATGCAATTAAGAATGGGATTTTCAAGTCCAACAGCCACATGCCAAGAAGCATTTTTGCACACTTAAGAGTGTATAACAATTTTTACTCCCCTGCATTTTTCTAAAGCTACCTACTATGGTCACTTTTTCAATTGCCAGGATGAATAGCAGCAAGATTAAGCAACATGAGCAGAAAGTAAACGTTTTTTTTTATATTTAAAAGAAAAAGAAGACCCATAAAATACAAATACAATTATATGCTATCAAACACAATATTGAAAAGAAACAAAGAAAGCACAGAAGTTGAACAAAACTACCTGCTTGGCCAGTTTGCGTAACTGCTCTGTCAGTTTGCCGTTCATCTCGTCAAACTTCCTGAAAGCCTGTAAACAGCAAAGAGTTAGTGAGATAGGGTCTTTATGATTTAACAATAAAAGACTAATGCTAACATAGCTGATGAGTTACAAAAGAAAACATAAACCCTCTGAGATGTAAACAGTAAAATCAAGGATACCAAAGCCAGGGAAACTATTTGAGTTTCAATGTGGCCAACGAATAAACACATGAACTGGTTATCTTTACAGTACCTCCTCTGGTGCTGTCTGGCAGGTCAACAAGGCATCAAGAAACTCATACATGTACTGAAAAGGACATAAACACAAACAAATATGGATGATACTGAGAAACTTTCTAGAATTAACGAAAACATGTGAGCAGGTAAGTTAATGACAGAAAAATGTGTACGCGGAAGTTGATGTCTATAATTTTGGTGTGGATGCAGAGAGCGAGTTACCGGTGAGAGGAACTTGTAGGTGAGATGAGCATTCTCTGCCAGGACGTCAGCTGCCAGGTCAAAGTACTGAAAGAGAGAGAGAGAGAGAGGGAAAGAGTGTGTGTGTGTTTGTGTGAGTGAGAGGGTTTCCAGCAGAGACATTAATACCATTTTAATGAAAAAGCAACACCTCTCACACCACGTGGTTGCAAATCCTTTTAAAGACGCTGTTAGTTCCTGTGTGGACTCTCAGTGTTTTACCTTATGGTGGAAAATGCTGACACAGGCACCCCCCATGAAAAACAGGGGGGTCATGATCTCATAAAAACACCTTGATTAAGTCCTGGATGAGTCCTTGAAATAGGAAGGATATTTTGGGGGCTTTCTTTCCCCTCATATATAACACCATATATATCATAACACTAAATATGTCTCTATGTTAAACAATTAAATAAAACAAAAAAAAAAATTCAGATTCTTAAAACTTCCAACTTCTTCACTAAACTCAAAGTCTGAGCTGAACAGTGTCAATCATCTGTTTTTTCTTATATATAAGATTAAGATTCCACAGCAGTGATGGCAGCTTGTTCACCTTTACCTACGACCTGGATTGGTTTGAAGAAGTCCTGAAGCAGGTTTGGACCCCTTGCTTGAGGATTCTCAAAGCCATGGATGACTTAATCTAAAACCCTTCATATCCTGTTTTGTTGTGGACCAGCTTGTTTGTACCTCGTGTTTGCAATAGAGCAGCAGCAGGTTTCCAAAAGTCTCCGGGGGGAAGGAGGGCTGCTGCAGCAGGAAGGCCAGCTTCTCAAAACCCTCTGATGGCTTTGTGTCCATGTTGACCAGAGCCTGGTTGTGGAGGGTCACTGGGTCAAGCTCCTGGAAAAACACACTCAAGTATCGGAATTTGTACCATGGTTTTAACTGCTTTCACAGTACTATCATATATAACGACTATGATATAACGATTAAGTCTATGTTTGCATTAAAATCTCAATTAAAATAGAACCTTTTATTCAGAAGGATTGGCTAAAATGCTTGACAATGAAGTACAGAGACAGGAAGAAAATCAAAACTTGCATATAGTTGGTGATAAACTCTAAAAAGTAAAAAGTCTGCAGGTTTCTGGAACTGTATGATCGACTCACTTGTTGTTTAAGATAAAATTTTGGCAGCAAAGTTTCAAACTGCTGGGTTTACCTTGAATATTTTGGGGAAAATTAAAACATATTTTAAAAAAGTTAAAATGGAGATACAATCAATCATTTTGAAAAATGTTTAACAATCATTCAATTTACATGAGAGCATTTTCCTCTCATGCTTTCACCCTAACTTCATTTGTTGGGTGTAAGTTTCTGCATGATATGATCATATTAATCTAGCATGTTCAAAAAGGACAAAAAGTATAAAAATATGCAGTCATTATAAAACTATGAATTTGAATTCTTAGGAGAAAATTTTGACTGAAAGAAAACTGCACTTAAATGTTGAAAACACTCTTGGAACAGACAATCAAGTGCCACAAGAGGGCAGTAGCTAGACACGAGTCTCGCTTATCACAGGTTGAACTGACAGCCCTGACCCACTGGGTGACAATTACAAACTGAACCAAGGACAGTGCCCTCGTCGGCACGCATTAATTTTAATGAAGCAGATTTAAGATGATAAAACTATCATTATTATGTTCATGTAAGCCTTCAAACCTCCTCTCTGCTCTAATACTCCATTCATCTCTCTTATCCTGCAGCTGACAGGGGGGGGCAAGTCCAGACAGCCTTCATTCTCATTACAGCAGAATTATCGCACATTGCCGAGGGGTGAGGAGAATCCAGCTGCACGCACGCACACACACACACACACACACACACACACACACACACACACACACACACACACACACACACACACACACACACACACACACACACACACACACACACACACACAGTGTACAGAGATAGTGAACAGGCGATAATGTTACCTCCTCTGATCTGGGAGGCATGTCTGTCAAAGCCTCCTGAGCTCCTTTCACTGCAGAAACACAAAGGAGTGACAGCAGTGAGTTTGAATCTTTATCAGTGTTATTGTGTGTTTTTGTTCTTCAGTGGACAAACAAACTCCAAAAAAGAGCCTTGAAAAAAGACTTTCAAAGCAACTCCAAAATCAACACTTGCGTTTCGATTTCTAGAATGAATATACTCGTATTCTAGGGTCAAAACAATGTGTCGAATGCATTTCCTTCCTAATAAAACTATGCATGAATATTTCAGCTTTCTAATATTTCTACCTCTATGTTTCCAGCTTAAAGTTCCCACTTCTCTGCCTCTTAAAAATCAATGCAAACAGTGGTAGTCTTTTTTAGAAACTTCTACAGACACCTTTAGGTTGGTGAGTACAGGCATTTAGGTATTTTGAATACAGCCTCTTGTTTTTCATTATCTGGTACAAAAAGTTTGTAAAAGTTCCAGTTAGGCAATTTAAGCTCTAGTCCAAGGGCACTATGTAGTTAAACTTAAAGTTTCAGTTAATTTTTTAATTTACAGCTGAATTTTCTACATAATTAAACTTTTCTTTTGTGCTGTTAACAGACTATTTTTAGTGAAGGTAAGGACAGGAATGTGCGAAAGGGAAAAAGGGAATAATTTAGAGGGACATTGCAGCCTGATAGTTAAGTCCTTTAACCACTTGGGTATCAGGACACTCCTCAGACTCCTTTTTAAGCTCTACATGTAAGCTCGTCTCTGCAGCCTTGGTTTGATGTTGGAGAAAGTTGGTAGGACGACCCCACTTTTGAAGATAAAAGGCTTTATACGAGCTTTCCCACAGATATCTGTCCCTCTTTCTGTATTTCTCTCTCTCTCTCTCCCTTGCTGAGTTTTAAAGCTGAGGGAAATAGTGATCTGATTTGGGACTGAATCACATAACCCGTTGTTGTGTAAGCTGAACAAATGCAATTATACCTACGCCACTGTTGTTGTGATATTTGGTTTTGCTCTAAGTCTATTTTTGTAAGTTTGTGCAGGAAATACATTGTCTGAGAACGGAGCATAATACTGTCTGCTCAGCTGTGACCCTCTGCTTCATGTGCTGCAGTTATCGCCCACTGATAGGTAGTTGATCAAGCTTTGATTTAAACTCAGTCTTTACCTTCAAATTAAGGTTATTTTAGCAGATATCTGTTTGGTCTGGTCAGTTATGTATTTCTAAATAAGACTGAAAAATGATGCCCAAATGTCAATAAAACTATAATGGATTTGAAAATAAGCTTTGGTGTAATGCTTACATGACACAGTGCTTCAGCTACTGGCCAAACTTTTCACTTTTAACAGACAAACAAACTACAAAGTGGCAAAGCATATCAACGATGAAAACTATTGATAAATACAAGTAAACCAATTTAAATAAAGAAAGGTATAGTTTTAAATACTTCTGAAATGTAAAATAGAAAGTGAGGCCAAATCAAGTGAGTGTGAGGCACCATTAAGTAAAGCACATAAAAAAGTAAAGTTGATAAAAAAGGAACATTTTTTTAAGTCTTTGAAAATGATATAAATACAAAAATTCATGTTAAGTTTAATTTTAAGTTAAGATGATTGGTTAATTACTGTATAAATAAGTAAGTTACATAAAAAAATCAAAGTAGGTTAAGTTCTATGAATAGGTTTGAAGTACTGCAAAATTAAGAGATGGTGCAAATTACTGTAACACAATAAACTCTGGTAAAGTAAAAAGAGGTAAGGATGAAAAAGTTAAGTTAGGTTAACTAACATAAAGTTAAGTTGAACTAAGTGACAAAAGTAAAGTTTTTGTCATCAGTTCGTGTATTAACTATTTCTCCGCACTCCTTTTTCTTTTTGTTCTTACATTTTTATATGTTCCAAGTTCAAGACAATGCAGTGAGACAGTGTTTGTGTTTCTTACGGTTCTTCTGCTGGTACTCGATGGCGGCTTTGAGGTTGAAGGTGTCTATCAGAGCGGTTTGATGTAGTACCAAGGTGTTACCCACACTGTGAACGTCGATGCCCTCAGTTGTCATTCCCACACTCAGCTCTAAGAGATGAAAAAAAAAAGATAGGTTAAGAAGGTTAATGATTAATGAGGCATAAGAAGAGACATGCGATACCAGAGGTGGAAGTTCATCTATAGCAGATGAAAATAGAAGTACGTGCACAGGTGAAAAGAGGAAGGTACACAAAAATAAGGTTTCACCTGGATGTTCTCTTATGCCTCGTTCTATGATGTCGCTGATGTATTTGAGGGCCTGTGAGTAGTTCTTCAGGCTGTAGTAGCACAAGGCGATGTTGTATGACAATGCTGCAGGAGAGAAAAGGACAGAAACACAAAAACAACAATTTAAACTGTTATGTCACCATATAGTCAGGAATCAGGAGCCATTGATAAAATTTGATTCTAATTGGATTTCAGGACAAAATACACCATGTCTTTTAATTAATTGATAAACCTACATGACAGAAATATATAAGTGAAGAGATTTTCTCACTTTGAAACTCTTTGATAAAAAACCAAAGACTTGTAAAATACTATAACAGTGATTGTGAATAAGAGCACAAAAAAGTAGGGTCAGCGACGACGATGATTTCATGTATTCACCTGGGACATATCCCAAAACTTGCATTGCAGATGTAAACCTCTTGCAGGCCTCCTCGTGTTTGCCATCCTGGTACAGCAAACAGCCCATGTTGTGTATGTAGTCTGGGTCATCTTGAGGCAGCTGCTCCAGTAGTGACTAAACACACATTCACAAAGATAAATACAGTTTTCTTCCCAAAAAATGAATGTGCATATCGATCCAAACTGGCGCACATACTGAACCAAAATGGCATCATTTGTATGTTTAAACATATGATGCAAGAAAACTCATCACCTTGGAAGCAGAGTAATCTTCCTCACAATATTTGATGCATGCTTGCAGCTTTACCATCTGTGCCAGAGGAAGAGAGAGAAAAGGAGGTGGAGAGAGAGAAAAAGTCCAAACTGTTATCCATGATTCCTTATCATGACTCAATTTACTTTTCCACGATTAAAGTGAAATTGCTGCATTTTTTTTTAGATTTTGGAATATTTTAGGATCTAAATAAGTAATGCATACAAAAGTTACAGTTACAGTATAGATATTCAAGACGGGCTTAACCAATCAAAATCTTCTCAAAGTAGCTTTAAAATGGACATATCTGCCACAAGGGATAATGACCTCAACTACAAAGCCTTTTCTTAAAGCAATCCACTTAAGCATGTTCACAATTTGTATGATCTGAATTCATGTAAACCACAAAATATGTAAAAACAGGTCCCCTATACCTGAGCCATACAGAGCTTGTTTATGGTCCAAGTGCATTTGTTAGAAAACTTGTGTTGAACAACAGCTCCCAGTGATTTAATGTGTGTAACAGATGGAGAGAACAGAGTGGATAAAATCAATGTATGTAAGTGTGAGGCATTTTTAAACTGCAGATGGAAGCAGTGATAGAACACCTGGACCTAAACACTTAAATTTCCCCTCAAAATATGGTAATGAATCCAAGTGTAGCAGCTGAGAAGTTAGTGTTTTGGAGGTTTAACATGTGAGTGTGTGGGTATGAGTATGTGCTGCACCTTGGTGTGGCTGTTTGGGTTGTCCAAAGCAAAGGAGGCCTTGGTGGCTTCGGGATAAGCACCAGCTTTGTACAGGGACTGGGCGTAGTACACCTTATACTCCTCCACCTCTGGGTGCAGCTGGGTGAGCTGTTCATAGCACTCTGCAGAGTTGGTGAAATCCTGGATGTGATAGTAGCAGAAGCCCAGCAGAGACAGCGCTGCCCTGGACTGTGATATTATTGAAATAAAGAGAAATTAAGTCTCTTTGTGTCTGGGTCTCTGTGTAGGACACTTGTATTATTCATAACAAACAGGTAACATTATGCCAACATTTTATCAGCTGCTAAACAAATAAAAACTCTAAAAATGTTTTCTACAACTTAATATCATATCATACTCACCTTTGTGTGTTTCTGGAGTTGACCGTTTAGAATATGAATTGCTTCCTGATATTGTCCGTCTTTTATCTAAAACACATGTTGGTATTAGATGTTGGGTTTTAAATGCAGAGTTTCAGTTTTTACGGTAACAGACCAGCAGAAAAAAACTAAATCTAATCTCTAAGTAGGCTTCTAGCTTGTATTACTTTAAGCCGAATTTATTTACATACACTGACGGTTTTAAATTGCTGTTGTGAGATACCTGTATGTTTACCAGCGAGCAGAAAAACTAAAACTTCTTGTTTTTGGATGCAGTTTCGGTCGCCGCCATGGCAGTGGGGATGCTATCACTATTGCTAACTGCAACTAAAACAGCCGTATTCTCACCAGTTTGTAGATCGTAGCCGTGTATTCTCCATCTTTTATAGCTGTCATGGCTTCAAACGACCCGTTTTAAGACTATTTGTACCACTTCATGCGATGTTTATCCGAAAAAAATGTTAATGTTTTCAGTAACAGACATCAGTACAGTTGACGGGGCACATTGAGCTGTTACTTAGCAACAGAGCAAACCGGAAATGGAGGATTTGACGAACGGGCGGATCGACCAATGATGTGGAAGGTAACGTAATTCAACCTTTTCTGTGAATGTTTATGGAATTAAAAAAAAAAAAAACTTTTCTTTCTTGTCTTTTCCTCTTACTCCTTTCTTATCGTTTTTCGAGCTTTTTAAATTATTCCAAGTTGTCAAAAACTGCAATCTTTATACCACCCACTCACCACCACCACCACCACCACCATCTCTCTTTCCTTTTCTTCTTTCTCCCAGACTTCACAATAACAGCACAGTCTGGTAAAACTCACCAATGATCTCATACTTCTAGGATCCAAGTTTTGACTTCATCCAATTGTCGTATGATAGGAAACACACACTAAATAGCCTACACACATGTGCACAATCAGTGGTCAAAGCAGATGAAACCAACCAAGGTCCTGGAGCTTTGCCTCTACCCTAAACCACAATGTGCTGACCACTGGGCCTCTGTAATGATGGGGAAAGATGCAGTGTGCGTGTGTGTGTGTGTGTGTGAATACGTGTGCTGCAAAGTGGGAGTATGTGTGTCTGCTGTATATGCATGTGGATGCATGCTTGTGTGCAGCTTGGCCGTGTTTTCTCTCTCTCCTTCTCTTGCATGCCTCTTACTGGCTTGTGTTTGGACTGTTCAGAAGCTTTACAGTAAAGGAGCTGCAGAACTACAGGTATACACTATTTTCACACAGGTTTGTGCAGAGAGCATGATTTTATTTTTTGTCTTTGGAGTAAAAGTTTGTTTTCAACCATTTTTTTGTCTGTTTTGAAGTTGCTTTACTTTAAACAGAAAGTAAAATAACTGCAACAGCGGCTGTTAAATGGCTTAGGTAATACTTTGCTTTGTTACTACTATAAAGGGTATTTTTATATTCATGCAGCTTAAATGCATGAGCAATAAAAATTTAATGTCTTACATGAAACGAAATAACTTTTTTATCAATGCTGAGCATGAATCTGAATAAGGCAGTTAACTTTAAATATTGACTCACTGGGAAAACTTCTCCTTTGGTGGTCAAACTGAGTGAAGCTGCATATGATGATTTTCAACATTGTGTAAAAAGCCACAGGTCCATCAGAGGAAACAAGCAGAGGAGGAGAGGGCATGTGCAGACTTAGTGTGGTTGTTTTTGTGTATGGGTATGCATGCCTGGAGGGACAGGAGGTGTTTGCATGTGTGATTTGTTTCTTTGACTGTTTCGGGACAGATTTTTCAAGAAACGCAAACTTTTTAAACCACAAAAACAATGAAACTCTGATTATCAGTATTGTTCTATAATTAAAAACTCAGGTGACAAAGTACAAAACCTGTGTAGACGAGGTTGAGATCTTTCTTTTAATGCTCTCGTACTAATTTTTGTCAGAAAAGCATCATGTAAACCTTTAAAAATATACTAGACAGATGAAATTACACTTTTTACAACCACTATATTATGACTTAGCTAGAGATGTTTGTCTGGACAAGGACAAATGTGAAGTTTCATATCTTCATGCCTGTCTCAAGTTGGATGGCAAATATTGTAAATAGTAAAAAAAAACGTATTTGTTTCAAAACCTTAAACATGGGCTTGAGAAATGGTCATGAGTGCTAAGGTGGAGAAAACATGAAGTAATATTACACATAAATGATATAAATTCCTGCAAAGATGATCAGGTTGCACAATTTGGAGTTTTTCTTAAAATTTCAGATGTTGAGTTGGCCTTAAAACTAAAAACATCTTGTGCAGTCTTAACTTTGAGTTTTAAGCTTTATCATTTTTACAGTTTATGTATTTGTCTGTACTTTTAGAGTTCCCTCCTTGTAAAGATGCACAGAGGAGGGGCATAATGTTTTGTTTGACAGTCTTTGAAGAGTTTAGATGGTCATTTTTGAATGTCAGCATTTTTTCTTTCTTCTTAGACTTCTCTGCCCACATCAGAGCCGACCTGTGCTAACTAGCAGGTCCATCTATAAACATGTGAAATTTATCTAAACACACATGTCAGAGATGACACATTGTGTAGTCTACTGCAGCTCCTGTGTATTATTACAGGTGTGTCTGTGTGTATCCCTGGTACAAATATGAAGTTGCTAAGGTAGTTTGAGAGGAGGGCTGCAGAGACATGCCAGGTCTCACTTTTCCAAGTCTCTCTGTTAGCTGGCTCAGTGTTTCCGCTCTCTGACTGCTGCTTGGACTCATTCCTTGATGTGAGCCAACTCCAGGAGCCCAGAGTTTAGCCTCAGGGCCTCTTCTCCTGTTCCACCCTCTGACACGCCTGGAAGACTTAAAAGTTTTACTCTGAGAAGTTAAATTTCTTTTTTCTCTGCTTTATTAGGAGTGATGGCCACAGTGGTAGCAGAGCTGTTCAAGGTTTAACACCTAGCTGTGGAGCCATTTAATCCCTGCAGCATGCAGATGGAGGGCTGTGCAGAACAATTGGAACTTGGATAATATGCAGTGTGCCACACAGGCCTCCTCTGTGTTTGAAGATAGAAGTAAAAGAGGATCTTAATTATCTAATCAATAAAATTCATGTTATTGATCTAAAAGAATGTGCCAACAGTTGCTAAAATGCTCTATTTAAATTGTCATTAGATGCACTGTTAGCTTCAAGACAGACAAACACAGCAGACTTAACTGATCCTGCAAATGAACAAGTCTGCAGATCTTTGAAAACTCACCAAAAGTTTCATGGTAGGCTGTTTGTGTTAACCTCGGCTGTGTCCAAAATGAGTAACTCAATCCCCAACCCCTAACCCCTATATGAGGTTTCACTATATAGCTGACTATGTAGTAAGTTCAATCACCGGAGGCGTCTCCAATGGTAACATTGGAGATGCAATGAATGATGGGATGCCCACCACCAGTGAGTGACCATCGGATGGTCACTACATTTTGCAATGCTCTATGGAAAATTTCGAGTCACCTATATTGGGCATTGGAATTGATCACTCAGGCTTTGGACACCCCTCAAAATGGCGCTAACCCCCATATAGTCGCCTATATAGGGGGTTAGGGATCCATTTCGGACACAGCCTTAAACAGCCAAATTTGTCCTCCCAACTTCACCTTGAACTTTTTTCTGCCTGCCTCCTTGTAAAAGTTCCAAATGAAGTTGGGGTGAACAGCAGGGAAATACTGGAAAAAATGGGTTGATGACCTCTGCAAACACAGCCACATCTGGGATGCCTCAAAACCACCATTAATTTTAATAATAAGAAAAACTTTATCAATCCTCGAAGGGATATTCAGTGCTCTGTTGTTTCAAATAATATGTTTAATGTCATGTCCTGCCTGTGGACATCCCTTCTCAGTCTAAACAAGTAACTTTGGAAATTTTGGGGGGTCAGAGCTGAAAATGTGATGACATTTTCAGAGGTGTGTTTGTGAAAGATACTTAGGTATTTCTGCAATTCTTTTGAAAAATATTCTTCTTTACTTTGTTCGTCTAGGTGCTGGACCGATCATGGCCTCCAAACTGAGCGTGCTGCTGCTGTTGCTGGCTGTTGCCACGGTAAACGTGCTGGCCCAGAGGCGCCGCCCGACATCAACATCGACTTCAACGTCAACAAACACGGATGAGTGGAACTACAGGGATGGCTGTGAGCACCCAGATTACTCTCTGTTTTCTCTGGGTCAAAGGTCAAGTTCAGGGCTCATCATGGTGATGTCAAAGCTAGAGGTGAAAATCATGCCGAATCCTTGCTGTTGAATTTATACCTTTTAAAACAGTAAACAAAGCAAGTGCCTGCAAACTTCGGTAAACTTGTGCGTGAATAGGCGCGCAAAGTTGTAGAGTCCCTGTTTCTAGTTTTTAGACATGGTCACCCTCATAAATTAGCCTTTTTAGAGCTTCTTCAAAGTGTGCTCTTTTCAATCAAACAAAAAAAACGAGGAGCAGTTTTGCAAACTCAATTACTACTCAACAAGAAGGATCTCAGCATCGCATAAAACTGCTAGTGGCAGAAAATGCTTCAAAATCCAGGGATATTTTGCCCAATATCTTCAAATATGATCCAGGTATGACAAAATCTATTCCGGATATTGTCCAACCTACATTAGTATCAAATGAGAGAAATTCTCTTCAGTGTTTGTCCTGATTCAAAGATTATCACTAATTATCTGTGTGTATATGATCTGAGCCAGGTTCTTGCAAGAATTGATTCTTGGAGTTTTGATGCAGTGTTTTTCCACATTTGTGTTTATGCACCGTTTAAAAGCAATGCGTGATATGACATTTGACCTTTGAGCCCTGGAAGTTTGGACAGGTGCAGAGTGGACTCAAACTTGTCTCTATTTGTGTTTGTAAAAACCTAATCACATATTCCACATCTCTTCAATCAGAATACTTGACCAGAATTGCAGGGGGGTCTCCCTTAAACTTTGGCCACAATTCTACCGTCATAGACATTTTGGACTTAGGATCCTTACCTTGCATATGGCATGTATATGGAGCTTTTTAGACTACTTTTGTCCGCAATAATCCTTTAATGTTCTTTCTGTTTTCAGCTGAGAAGGTGAACATGCGTAATGTCGCCAACCTGACTCAGGTTTTGGACAACTGGAGGTTTGACATCCTGAACCAGATGAGAGGACTCCTGCAGAACGACCACCAGTCTCTGCTGCCTGACTACGCCAGGTATGGAGGAAGAGATTGAGCAAGAAAGACCCAAAACCTGTGATATGAAAACAGCAGCTGGTCAAATACTCTCAACAGATCCATTAAGGAGCCTGTCTTGAGTGTTTAATCCTGTAATTTAATCTTTATAAGCAGATGTGCTTTTCTCAGTAGTCACTGAGTTGTACAGTAGTTTGGTTTCCTCTTCATCCTCAGTCTGTGAAGAACCAGCCAAATTTGACCCTGTCTGCCAAGCTGCAGCTCACGGTCATAATTTTGGTTTCGTGTTGTTTCTCTCACAGTTCCAGCTGCTGAGGGTTCACAAAAGCCTTCAGCCTGACTCATGAGGTTTCCAACAAGAGCTAATACAAACGCTAACAGTTATTAATGTAAGAAGAGTTGCAGCTAGTGTTGAAGGACGTTTTGAATCCAAAGCAAACAAATCATTTACACAAGAGCTGCAGTGTTTTCAGTGTATTCATCTGATCAGAAATCTGATCAGGGACACCAGACAAACCAAGGCCTTTCTGGTCCTCTGCAGATCCTGGGAGGGTTTCTGATTAACTGTTTTATATACAGGGGCAAGTTGTGAAAAATATATTCCTACAGCTGTTCTGTGTTCGAATCCTGTGCAGGCAGCTGTGCAGCATCCTCCAAGTTCAAATGTGACCTCAAGAGGCCTCACCGATGCTGTCAGGAGAGAAAACAGATAAAACTGGAGAGCAGAAGTGACTCTACAGTTTTTCCCACTCTCTTCAGTCTTCAAAAGATTTATCTTTATTTTGATTAATTTATCATAAGAGACATTGATGCACATTAATAAACATGGGTATGTAAATGTGCCAGATTGTAGCCAAAGGCAAATTTCCATCTGTATTCCCTGGTAGGTTTGTGGTTAACATTTAAATGTACGTAAAGAATGCACCTGAAATAAAATTAAGAATACATAAAACCAGGTAGCATGAACTTTACATTACTTTAGAAAGACCTACAGCACTTATAAGAGTGCAGAAGGTGAGTACAACTATGCTCCAAACAAATAGGAAATAGGGTTAAAGTTATGTTGTGTTCACGCCAAACACAAAAAAATTCTGTACAGAATTTACTTTATTCACCTTTTTCCTGGGGTTGAAAAATCTGACCTTGGGCAGATCACTTTAGTTGCGTTCACCATTGTAAAGATGATGGTGTAAATTGAAGTGCTAGTCTGATTGCACAATTTTATGACACAATCTATGGTTTACATAATGTAGAAATATTTACAAGTCTGGTGCATCAAAACATTAAAACTTTAAAATACAGGCATCTCAAGAAATTCCATCTGAGAACATCTTGCACTTATAAGTTTGCAGATCTGAAGGTTAATTCACTACCATAAGAACACAGAAAGAGGGAAAAGGGAGCAAATGTGAAAAGTGAGAAGAAGAATAAACTCTGAATCTAGATGTATGAGGTCATATAAAAAGAAAATAAGACAGAGTATATTCCTTAAGCCCTGCTGCTCCAGGACTGATTTTGTTATAATGACGTCTTCTCCTCTAACCTGCGGTGAGGAGCAGGAAACCCCAGAATTCCTTGTGGAAAACTCCATCACGTGTCCTTTCTATTTTGACTCCTAAATTGTAGTTTCAGAGGCAGTTTCTTTTGACGACTTTGGTCTCTGAGAGTACTCAACAAAGCTGGACTTTATTTCCAGTTGAAGGAAAATCCAAATTCCTGTGGGGACTCTCGCCACCCAGACAGTTTTATTTCTCTTATGTGGAGGACTCTGCCTGTTTAAAACACCAAGGACGACTAAACCAAACTCTCATTACAGTCAGCTGACCACTCTCATTTTAAACAAACAGGAGGATCACAATAAACTCTTCCTGAGAACAGACAACCACAGTCTCTACCTCACATTTATTCAGCATCCCTTCCACAACCATGTGACTTTAAAGCATCACAAAAACCTCTGAGTTAAGATTGAAATAAAATAACCTGAAACAGCCACATTTGAAGGCAACCTTCTTGAGTTTTTGTGGGTCAAAGATTTAATAGACTTTGATTCTTTCATTTGAGTTAACAACACAAGAATAACTGATCACAAATATTTTTGCTTTATCTATGACATTAGACTATATAACTTATTTTGTTAGATCTCAAACACTTTTCTAAACCAAGCTCATCGCGAAGTGACACATGCTTATAATCTGTTTCAAACTCTCTACCTCTATTGTTGGTTTTAAGGTCCATCTATTCTCTGTTACTAAACATCGGTAATGTTGTGAAGAGTCAGGGAAAGTCCAATAAGAGAGCAATTTTCGGTATGCGTGTTTGTGACTGCTAATTTTAATTTTCCTCCTCTCCCCTTGATCCCCTCTCTGGTCAGCAGCATAAAGAGCTTTAGGATTCTGCTAAGGACTTAGGACCAGGGAGAATTCATTAAGAACTTCTGGATCTAGGTTTTGTCTCTTTTCTTACCCCCAGGTGCAATAGTTGTAATTGAAGGCCGGCCTTAGTCATGGGGATACATTTTAACAAGAGGCACTATCTACTGATGTGAATAAATTTTGGCATTGGAAGGCCAAGCATAAATTGACTGCTCTGTTTCTTTTCAGGATCCAGCCACTCTCTGAGGCTTTAGACGATCTCTACAAGGAGTTCAACGCCCTCAAAGCTCACCTTGGCGACCTGACCGAGAAGTTTGCTGCCATAGAAACCTTCATCGACGAGGTCAAGGCCAACAACGCCAACACTAGCCCCGCTAATCCTGCTCCGGCTGCTGTCCCAAGACAGGCCGGAAGGAGGGTTGTGAGGAAGAAGGCCACTCCCGCCTCCTAATCAGCCAATGACCTATTACAATTAAGCTAAAATTTGCCTTTTTCTATCTCTGTCCTGATTGTATTTCAACGTATAAGATTGAAGCTAATCCCTCTTTAGTTAGACTAAAGTTGTGTTATTGTCTTGTTCTTTGTAACAACATTTTTTATGTAAAAAACTCAAAATCTGAAATAAAGGTACACACCAAAATTAGGAAAACACAGTAAAATAATGATCTGAAACACATGACACAAGGAAGTATCCAGGGAAAAGTACTGCATGCTTGAAATCTTTGCATTAACATACTATTTACGAGTAATTATACTTGCAGGAAAAACATGAAAACTTCTTTCTTTTAGCACAGTTAAGATAAAACTGAAGTTGACTTCAGACAGTTAAGTTTAAGTTGTGAGTTTGTTACACTCTATGCTGATAATGGACTGAAATTATATTCTGTTTTCCGAGTTACAATGACTTAAGTGGTTAAATCCAGAATACCAATCAGATCTTGCAAAAGTTCAGAGATGTAATCTGACAGAATTTCTTATTCTTGTGTGTTCAATCATTCTGGCAAGCTGAGCTGGCTGAACTTATTCTGTTGGTTTTTATGCTTTTTGGTTTGGGTTTACTGCTGCATTATATGAGTTCCTAATAAACTCACTTATTGCATCAATACATCATGTCGGTTATTGCCTTTTCACGCCCTCAAAGAAGTATTATGAACTTCTGAAACTGAAAAAAAAAATTTTGTCCATATAAAATTTCCTTGTTGAAACATTCATGTTTGGTGCCCCCCTGTGGACATAGTGGTCACAAAGATAGCGTCCTGCTTTTCTCTGAAAAGTCAATTGTTACCAAATAAATAAAAAGTGTGACCAAAATAAAAACAATTACTCCATGGAATATGGTATTTTTTTAGTTTTTGTAGGTGAGGCACCATGTCAATTTCAATTCATTTCATAACCAGAAAAAGTCTCCTTATGGAAGCTTTGAGACAAACAGTGAATGAGTTGTTGCTCTTGTCAACAAAGATTATTGGTATTCTACTGGTTCACCTTGGTGAGTGGGTCAAATTGGTGTGGATCCATTCAGTTCCATTTGCTGTAATTCGTTTCTTCCTCCCTGGGTGATGGAGACATTAGCAATGGTCACATGAGTAAATGCCTCTGAGGGCAATTGTACAGACCTTTGACCCAGTGCACAGAGTGGCAGAAAATCCTGTCAGCAGTGCTGCAAACACAACTATCTTGACATTAAATGCTGTAGGTTTGGTTATTTGTTCTTGTTATGGTGTTTAGAACAACCATGGTGGGTTCAAATTACCTCCTTATGTTGTTTACAAGTGAACGTGTGGACCCACAGGGGACAGCCATGATGCCTCAAGACACCTGTCCACTTCAGACACCTCATTAGCTGTCCTAAATTGAGAAGTGTTCCCAACAAAACCAACACTTTGCATTTTTTATACTTTCTTTTTTTAAATGCATGATTTTAAACAAGGACAGGAAAAAGTTGATAAAAAATGCCGCTGCCAACTATCCCATCATGCTTTGAGAAGCAGAGCGTCTGTTTGCAATATACAGTAAATGGAAATGAGTTTTCCATGGTGCTCCTTGTGTTGTCTTCAAATACAATCCACCCCATTTCTAAATAAAGGACTGTGATTGGTCCTGTCAATCTGTAATGGAAATCATTGAGCGAAAATGAACATGAGCTGACTGATGTGTCTGGCAACTCTGTAACCAAGGGAAAACCAAAGAAAGAGCTTGAAAATTTTTCAATGGTGGAAAAGGCATGAAGTAAAACCAAAATGCTCACAGATTGTGTTCTAAAAATAGTCATGGTTAAGATCTGTGTGGGCATGAAATATAATCAATCAGAGATGTCATCTCCAAGCTGCCAAAAAAGAAAGTCTAACTAACTCTTCTGTATCTGGGTCTCTGAGCACTGACCCAGTTTGCATTACATAAGAGCCACTGTGAGAAATATCAGTAATCCCATACACTCTAGCATACCACGTGTAATCTGTGACTGCTCTCAATCCTAACTTGGAGCGCTGAGATGATGTGGGACGGATCACCCAGAGAAGGGGAAACAGGGTCATAGTTACTGAAAACAAACTATTAAAAACAGAACTTTTATGATGGAGCAGTGATTGAATTAACAGTGACAACAAATGCAAAAAACACAGGTTGACAAAATGTGTTAATGTTCAGGATTTAATTAGCAGCTGTCCAACAGAGTTGAAAATGGAGCCAAAGGAAGATCAAAAAGCTGCAGCTCCTGAAATGGCCACTAGAGGCATTTTCCAAAGGTGAGTCAATCCTCATTTGGTCCTCTATTAAAACTTAAACTCCATACCCAGGATGAAATTTGAACTTTGGATATGGTATCTGTGAATTCCCCTTCACTGGTTTCCTTGAGTAAAAGTAGAGGTCGGGTGATTGATATTCGAAAGAGCAAATTTTCCTGTGATTTTGTTCTGATTTTCCCTTGAGTTGCAAAGTTGAGCAAAAACAAAGCGGCATGGCTGGTAAATCTTTCACAGGTTTGACATCGTTTCAAGAGGCATATGTTATCACTGAGTATTAGCCAATGGGTTCAAAGATTGGATGTCATAAGACACAACCAGAAGGTTTTTAAGTTAGATCTTAGCCTTTTTTGTGTGTGTTTTTATTAATGCAGATGTGACAGCTCTCTTTTTTCTCAGTTCACTGACTAACCATGCAGTAAGTTCTGTGAATACAACATAAAGGCTGGTGTGAGAAAAAAAGGACTCACTTTCATGCCATAATTCATGCTCACAGAGTGTGATTGCTTCGCCTCACTCGACCAGTTCAGGAGTGGATCTGTGGCTGCAGCTCCTTGGCTGTCCTCCCCACATTTCTGTGTCAAAGGGGAACTCCGATCAATAACAAATTTCATGCTCTCTGGTGTCAGCGCCGCGTCACAGTGACTGAAGAAGAACCACTCAGCTTTTGAAACTTTCATTCCTGTCGTTTCTGATGATCCTGCTGAGAGCTAAAAGATAGCTTTCTGGAGCTGGTTCTGCCCATTTGTCTTTGTGTTACTATCATCACAAACCATAAAAAACTCCTCTACCCTCCTGTCTCCTTGTTATGTGTCACTTTTAAACATTTGACCTCCGACCTTTCATTAGGTGGACAGTTGTATGTCATCGTATGTCACAAGTCTCTTCCAATCAGAAGTTGTTATTGATTTTACAATACTTCACTCAGAGCCTCTTGATCTGGAGGTCAGTGGGAGGTGCGGGCTCATCTGAAGAGTTGACCTTCTTCATTCAGCAACAACCAAAAGTCTCAACACGATTAGATTCACCTTGAGTAGGCCGATGAAACAGGATGGTGACAGGTGCTCCTGATAAAAGATAACAGTCTTTGTAAAGAAAAGAAAAACTGTGATTTCACCTGAAATATTTGCTGAATTTCCCCACAAAGTCATGACTGGATCTGCGCAACAATAAAAGTAACTCTCGAAGCATTTTAGCCCTCGATAGAAATTCAAACGTGAAAAAGTGTTAGAAGGACAAAGAGGGACTTTTAAGAGGCTCACACTGGATGCAAATAAAATGATTACATGCATCGACTTTGCTAATGTGATTAAATGCAAGCTCTTGTTGGGCAAGATACAAATGATGTGGCACAAATTGCAGAAATTGAGCAAGTTGCCCAAAACGGACATCTCTGACTTTTAATATGTACAGACAGATGCAGAACAAGGGAAGATCACATCATGATATTTAACACTGATTATATATGGTTAAAAAAAAGTGCCTAAATGGTCAGCTGGCCCTTTCAAACATTTTGTAAAATTTATATTTTCAAAGTGTAGTGTAAATAAAAATAAATCAGGTGTCACATTTCAGGGTGAAACAAAAGGGGGAACGACCCAAGTGCAGAACAAAAATGATTTATTCAAAATTAACTAAATAAACAGCAACAAAAACTTACTTTAACATCAAACAGAAAAATTCCCAAAGGTAAAAAAAACACAAGGAGCCACTGGCATGCAGACATACAACACATTCACAATGAACAAACAGGGGAAGACAGGGACTATATATACACACAGGGAAACGAGCAACGAGAGGCAGGTGAGACACTGAGACACAGGTGCAGACAATTACTAAGGAGGGAAAACTGAGGAAGTAAAACAAGACTAGAAACAGGAAATAAACTACTTCAAAATAAGACAGGAAACACTGAAAACTGATACAAGGAATAAAACAGTGAGAACATGAGGGAACCGGGGTCAGAAACAAACTGTAAACTCACAAGACAAGACTACAGGGGAACAGGAACAAAAGGGAACAGAAACACTGGGGACAATCACAAAGAAAATACACTCCAGGGAAAAACTAAAAACCAGATCATATCATGACATCAGGAGCACATCCATGTGTTGCATCTGCAAATAGTGCAAAAACACACAGACTTTCTGAGGGCAAAGTAAAGCGATGAAAAAATGTCTTAGTTGAGCACACGCTTAACCCATCGACCCCATCTGCAGAAAACTGTAGCATACCAAACATCCCATTTCTACTGGCAGTTTTTCATGAAAGCTGCTGAGATGACTGACATCCATTGTGGCTCATACATTAACCCACAGCTCACACAAAAAAGTCTGAAGTATCTCTTTAATGTAGGAACAGGTTGCTGCGTGCAGCTGTTGGGCTCTTTATAGTATGTGTGCAACAGTAGAGGCTTGTGACAGAGAGGAATGAGATATATCAGTCTGACATACACACACACATATTTGTTTTATGATATATATATTATTGGTTCGGGCTTGTTTGAAGGATTTGTAGACAAGAAGAAAAATACTAAACTCAGCCAGACGTATTCTTCACTGGCTGTCTTTGCCTGTAGTTGATAAGGATTTTGTTTTATTCGTATAAAACCATTCATAGATCTTCAAGCCTAGGACGTTGTTGTTTATATCGTATTGGCTGTAAACTCAGCGGGCGCTCAGTCTCACCTGTCGCCTGGCAAAGGGGAAGATTGCTTCATTTTTCCAGCAGACGTTCCCTTGTGGAGCTGTTTGCATTTCCAGGAATCAAGAGCAGATCTGTTAGCTGGAAAGTCAACAGCCCTTATAGATAAAGCTTGAAGGTGAGAATTTCTCAGCAGAGTATGCCTGAGCAGAAAAAAAAAAAAACAGCTGCTGAAAGATGAGGCTGAACTTTCCTCAACTCCAGCAGGGGGATATTGCACTGAAGGTCAATTTTTCAGCTGCAGGGAAGGTAGTCGCCTGTGTGCAGGAGGGCTTAAAAGTCAACACGGACATACTTCATCTTAGCTGCTCTTACTTTTTCCAGACTGGAGACACATTTTAGATTAATAAATTTCAAATCAAAGGGGAGGAGTTCATGTGCTCTCTTTTGGATATCTTCATGAATTTCAGTCATCGTCTTTGTCTCTTTACAGCTACTTTTCATCACGGAAATCAGAGTCAGTTTGAGGGAAAGGGAGGATGCTGCAGCTATTAGCTGGCGTCTAAATCTGAGGCTAAATCTGCAGTCCTTGGGGGACGGATGTAGAGAGCTGTCCCCCTTCCCTGGTAATTTTAAGATCTTAATCTGTTTGAGTTGGAAAACCCTTTACAAACTGCAGAGCGAATGTCTCACAATCCCGCCTCACTGACTGAGAGAAACATCTCTGCTCCCCTGGATGCAACAACATAGAGAGGATGAGTGACGCTGATAAATGAGCTGTTCTTGATGCTGCTTTCACCTGAATTCAGCCTATATATGCAACAGGAAAAAGCTAAAAAAAGAACAGAAATACTACATGCTACAATACTACTACAAAACAGATTTTGCATTACACCTGGTAAAGCTGGTGACTTGTGTCTCAGTGTACATCTTGAGAGTCTGCGGTTGGTGAGTCTGCTAAATCTCAAGACATAGTCACAATTGTCAATAATATAACCACACTCTATTCTCATGTCGATGTACAAATACATGCTTTGTTCTCAAGCAAAGAAGAAAAGGTTGAGGATAACTTCAGAATAATGGGAGAAGATCTTTGTGATTGGCTGAACTCTAGGGGCAGTTGTTACAGAGTGATGAATGGGAGCAGTCTATGGAAACAGAGAGGTGTAGTTCATTCAGTCACGAGTCTTTGCTGCCTCGCTGAGACCCACACAGGCTGTCCTGAATGCAAACGAAGCCCACTCTTCCTGATCCTCCCTCCTTTGATGCTGTACAGCTGCTGCTCCTTAAGTTGCAGTAAATGACATGTGAGAATAATAATAAAAAAAAAACTCCTGAGAAGATGCTCAGTAACACAAGCCTGATTTGAAAAAGCTGGAAAGACAATCAGCAGCATACAAACGATGGAGCTGATGGGATTCCTCTGGGGCCTCCCCAGAGGTTTGGGGCTTTTTATTACGACCCACTCCAACCCTATACTCTTGTAACCGCACCTTCATTGTGGTCATGACCCATTAAGTGCTTGGAAAAACTATAGTTCATGCAGAACTTAAATCAATCATAGGGATAGAGTTGATTTTAGCCAATTTTGTTCTGGTGTCCAACCTGAACTCATGACCTCAGCCAAGTATCATTATAATGTTTGTAGCTGGCTGGCAACTGGGGCTACACAATATATCGGTTAAGCATCGTCATCGTGATGTAGGAGGTGAATGAACTCATCTAATTTCAAGGGTAGCTGACTGAGATACACCGCATGTGACTCTGCATGTGCTGTGCTGTGATCCACTAATCACATTTGTTCTTTACTCAGTTGCCAATCAGACTGCCCTACCAGCCTTCAATCACAATCAGAAAGGAGGAACCCACGCCCCTGCACATGGAGTGAGTCTCTGGTGCTGCCGGTGTTGTGCAGAGAAACACATATACACCGAGAATTACTTCAGGAACATTACTCATCACTGTTTCGCCCAACAAATAAGAGTTATATGGGTTTTAAATTGTACATTTCCGTGGACCACTCTACTATGAGCGGTGTGTGTTTTGTGAGGTGCATGCAATTCAGCCTTTCTGGCAACATTAAATTTATGTGTAAATTTGGGGATTTTCACATGACACGTTAAGAGGACTGACTCATCTTTAGAATCAGCCTCAAGTGGTCTTTGATGGAACTGCAGTTTTTGACACTTGTCCATTTAATTCCTCAGTCCTGTATATTTTCCTTGTATTTGAAATAGTCTGATGAAACACATGGATATTCAAGTGTAAAGATTCAAGCATTTTAAGGGGCTGGTCACAGTGAGTATTTTTTCCTCTGGTGAGTTTAATTGTTTTTGGCAGGGTGATCCTCCTGTGATTTTGCTGCCTTCACTGCAATCACGGAAAAAGAAACGCCCTGTAGCTCCTCCCTAGTTTTGGCATCTGTTGTTATGAAGCTGCTGCATGTCGAGCTCTGTGGCACTGAGGAGGGTTATTGGAGTTACAGCTCTTCAGATCAGAAATGATAAATTCCCTGACTTCCTCAGCCACTCGTGCCCCGCAGACGTCAAAATATTTACTTGCCAAACTGGAAAGTAATTAAACATGAGCACAATTTTCCCCATAATTCTCATCATGCTCTGAAATGAAGCAGAAACTTCCTAAAGGAAGTCAGTTTGGTCATAATAGTTGTCACATATTTACATTCATATCCGCTGTAAGAAACCCGGTTTCTGCTGCTCGGTTTAATAACAACAGACTTTATTAAACCAAATGAAGCTAGGGAAATGTTATGAGATTTATGCAATGAATGAATTTTTAGTATATTAACTGATTATTTATATGATTGTGACTCTTATCACACAGTATATTACACCCTTTAATATGCCATCACTCCATTGTTGTGTGCCCCAACATTTATTTTTCATGGAAAATTTAATTTAGCTTTAGTCAGAATCAATCAGTGGAACACAGTTTTTATATTCATCTAATTTTAGTCCAGCTTTAGTTGATGTTTTTCTTAAAATAACAATATTATGCCAAAACTTGAAAGTAAAGCAATACAATCAGTCAAATCAAGAGGAGTCGAGACAAGGGTGGAGGAACACAATACGCCATAAACTGACGAACAATAATCACCTTACTAACTTAACAACTGGCTTACATGTCACCATCCACTTCTTTGACATTGTCTTGTTGAGGGATTGCCTTTCAAGCTTTTATTTTTACATATTTTTGTCTTGCATCCAGGTTTATTTTCTGCATTGTGATGCTATGCTCTTATTTTGAAGTTTACCACTTTGGGTACATCATATCTCTTAAAAGGTTGCTGCAGATGCTGCTGCTGCTTCCTCTTCGTCTCTCTTCTGTGTTATGATGTATGACAACTTGAGTAAAAAGACCTCTGCTATGAAGTCATGGCATTGATGTATGCTTTTTTAGCACGGTATCAATATATTTTGCATGTAAAAAAAAAAAGAAAAGATGTGTGGAGACGTGAGAGAGCTTGTACATGTGCTGATAAATGATTGGTTGAAACGTAAAAGTGTCCAGGCAGATCTGACCGTTTTGTCAGGTGGTTATTCCTCAGAGCTTTGTGAACAGAGATTTTGCCACAAATTTGGTTGCCAGTTCATTCACCACTTATGTTATCATCCCTTTTAGTCATGAAGAACCAGCATGTAAGGAAAGACTCATCTTCAATATGTCCCACCTTTACTGTTGTAAAGTTTGCACCCTTGTTGGTTTTACTTTCAAACTTTGTGTTACCTGTAAATTTGTGAACCTTGAGCATTGTTGTTTTACATTTTTTGATTTTGTCCTAAAAGTTGTTTCAAATTACGCAATATTCTTTGAGGGGAATTCAAGGATTTACTGACGAATAGGAACTAAGAGTTTTTGAACCCACTGCTCACACTTTTATTCACAGGAATTCAAAATATTATTTTTCTCTGATGTTAATTGGAAAGAAAACAACAAAAATACCACAGTCTATCCAAAAATTTAATTGCCTGATGCAGATTTTGAAGAAAAATCTGGACTTTTCTATTTTTTTTTTGCAGTTATTTGATACAATGATAACTCTTTCCCTCTGTTCTCCATCTCTCCCTGCGAAGCTGTAGGAGATTTGTTCAGCGCTGGTTTTGTTTCCCTGAAAGATCATCTTCAGTCTTTTCTACACTCAAACTGTTTGAAACGTATTTTTCAGCCCTCGTCTGGTTTTTCTCTGTTGTTGTTTTCCAATAATGAAGCAGACGTCAAGGCCAACACATTCAGCCCCTCTGAATCTTTTTTCTCTCCTTCCCTCTCACTCATGCAAACAAACCCAGGCAGGCAGAGTAATCCCCCCTCCATCTCCCTGTCATGGCTTCTAATCCAACTCCCAGATGCCCTCGGCTCCTCAGCCAACTCTGAGTGTGTGTGCGTGTATGTGTGTGTGTGCGATTGTGTCGGTGTGGCAGCGGCTCAGCACACACAAACAGAGGGATTTTGTTTGGAAACAAAAGAGGAAACAGCTGGAATCTTCGAGTTTCTTGTTAATATGTTTGGAGACTCTGCAGACTTTTTGGATGGGAGTCACGAACAGCAGAAGGAGCTGCAGAAGCTAATTGCTACTTTCATGTTGGACCGGTAAACGAGTTGGCTCATGGTCAGGTGAGAGGGGCTAAGCCATTGAGACACTGCACAATAAATAAAAGAAGAAAAGTAATGTAATAAATGTTCAGGTGAAGGTGCCGCATGTAAGGTAGCCACTACTCACAATCAAGCTGCAGTGTGCAAAAGGATTTCCATTTAAAGAAACAGGCTGCAAATTCAGAAAGAAGCGTACAAGAGTCAAAATCGTGCATCAGCAGAAACAGGCTGAAAATGAAAAACAGGCTGCAAGAAATGCAAACAAATACATTTAAATCAAACATGTACACAAACAGTGAGGGATGTGTTTCATGATTAAAAAAGAACAGGATGAGGTATTTATCTGAAAACACAACTTTTACGTGCACAGGGCAAAAGATAAGAGGTATCTCTTTGACCACAGGGGGCGCCAGATCCAACACAAACCTAAAGCCCCTGAAAGCAGCTTTAAGCTTGATGAAATGATGAATATTAATAAAGGAAAGTAAGAGCTTTCAAAACCTTTAGGTTTGCAAGCTCTCAAAACCAGCAAGGTCCACATCAGACACAAAACATTACGAAACTTAGAGAGCGTAAATGTGTGAAAACATATAAAAAATGATGCCCAACACCTTAAAAATTAATCAGATGTGCAGTGTGCAAGTTTCTTCCAGATTGATGCACAAAGAAATCTAATCCACCACGAGGATCAAGAAGAGTTTGTGCAAATCAGATATTTTTTAAATCAGATTTTTAAGTCAGATTTTCCACTTTCACATCACTGCCTTATCTGTATACTGCATTGTTTGTTTTACAAATTCAGGTCAGATGATTTTAAAACGTTTCAAGTTTTATTGTGAATCCAAACATAAAATATCAGTTTTTGTCTCTTCCAGAGTGCAGATATATTGAACATTTACACCTGTCTTTTTTTATTCAGTTCTGTGACTTTTGGACATAGGTATACTCCAATACTCAACCTAAGGAGACAGCAGCTAAAATTAAGCATTTCAGACACTATCATTAAACTATTAAAAAGGTACCAGAGAGGAAGTAGAGTCTGAAAAAAAAAAGCATAATACCCCCTCTTTAAGAAAGCTTGAGCAGGTGTATGCATACAGCCTTAAATAACAGTCATAATAATCAAATTTAAAAGCAGAGTTTCTGTCCAAGACAACTTTCGTGAATAGTAAAAAGTAGCAGGCACAGAACTGATTGTTGTCCTTGTTGTACCCCAAGTGGATTTGTAACTGCATGTTTGGAAAACCCAGTGACATTAAGACATTTAAGTAAGATGCTGTGGTTAACAGAATCAAAAGCCTTGGAAAATACAATAAACCAAGACAGGCAACACTGTTTACTGTCTGGGGCTTCAAGAATGTCATTTCATGGCTGCAGTGGTCGTGCTACGTTTTTTTATTGAACACGACTGAGAGACAAAGGGTATGAAATCGGAGGTAAGGTATTCTTTTATCTATTTGAGAACTCTGACTTTAAAACTTCTAACTCGGTTTTAACCAGCCCCGCCTGTAATATCTGAAATTGATGTGCCAATAAAATATTTGTTACTATCTGCAAAAAAATAAAGACAGGAACTGTATATCAGGATAAAATTTAAATTAAAACCGATCTCTTGGGTGTTAAACTGGGTTTTCTGTGAACCAGATCACAGATGGGCTCCAGCGGGCAGGTAAAGGTGTCTGAGGTTATTATAGGGCAGTCACGGTCTACAGCTTTCCATCAGGACCACAGTTAAGGCATTATTAGAAAATGTGTGTGTGCAGCTGTGTGTGCACAAGTGAGGAGGGGACAGAGATGAGAGAATCAAATTGACAAGGGACATTTTCCGCTCCAGGTGTCACCTACTTGTTTATCAAAGTGTCTGTAATCAAACTGCCTCCAGCAGAAAACGGAGCTGCCGTCGTCTCTGTCTCCTAATCACACCAACCCGCCTGAATGTCGACGGCACAATTTGGCTTCTTGAGAGTCCTGACATCCTGCACGCTCGTGTCCTCTGCGTCTCCAGTGACATTAATGTCGCCCTGATGAAAGACAGCCCGTGCCCGGATGTCAGCGGAGCTCCTGTAAATGTCAGCCGAGCCGTCAGGAGCAGCTTCCGATGAGAAACAGGAGACAGAGCAGAAGGTTGTGTTTTCTATGCTAACATTTTCAGGTGTCTTTCTCCTGCCTGTGTTTGGCTTTACCTCTGCCGTCTGACATTCCTCTTGAGTGTCCTCTGAAGAGTGTCGCAACATGTTTCATGCACAGGCTGTAAGAAGGTGTCCTGTCACTTCAGGAGAAATCTTAGAAAAACCAGAGGAATTATTTCAAACTGCAAAGCTACAGAAGCTCCACTGAAATCTGAAAGATTTACTTAAACCTAAAATATATTGTTGAGTATTTTGAAAAAAGTAAACAAATGTTGGAAAATCAATGGATCAAAACTGTTGACAGAAATACTACAGGGAAAATTAGGGTGATTTAAGCCAGTTCTTACTCAAGGAATAATATTATAATTTAAAGTAGGTTTATAACTCTTCAAAAGTAAGAAAAATACATTTTATGAGGGATAGACTAAGGTTACACTTTATAAGCTTGCAAGGTTTACACACAAATATGTAAAAAAAGTATCCCTACAAACCAAACAGCACGTGTTGTGCTCTTCCTCAAGGGGAAAGGATGGTCAAAAGAAACTGGAAGCAGAGAAGTAAATATGGTTAAATTTGTTAGTGGTGGGATGAGATACGGAAAGACAGAGGCAGTCTGCAGCAACCTGCAGGACTGTATCTCTGTAGACAATTATATAAAAGATACCGCTGTGCCTGTGTCCGCACACTCGATGAAAAAAATCAAAATCTACTCACAAATGAGCGGAAAAAAAAAGCAAATGAGACAAGGAGCACAAGGGAAACAATTATGCACTCAGTCCTTTACTGAACATGCACTATACATAGTTTTCTCTTCACAGACTGCAAAATAGCTCTTGTAAGCACAAAAACATAGGTGAGTGCTGTGTAAGCGCTTGTAAACATGACGTGTGCAGGAGCTGTGTGATTTTGTGTGCTTGGCTCTTCTTCATTTTCGCTTACTCATCTTGCATGGACTGTTTGCTTTTGTGCTTTTTGGCCGCATTTTCCTGCCATGAGATGCAACTTTTGTCAATTCTGTCCTATGGAGAAGAAAACAACCTTTTAAATTATTTGTTAGTTAAATGGAGCTTGGGTTGATGCACCCAAGGAAGTTGTAAATCTAGATGACTTTTATGTCACAGCATCATACAGACGAGGAGTTCAAGTTGCAATTTTTAATCTAAAGCACACTGTTAGCTTCTCTTGCGTGTGCAAATCTGTTCAAAGAAATGAAAATATTTGCCTGCATACCTACTTTCGCTCTCCACACAGGCTGTTCAACCTGCTGATACGAAAACCCGTCAGCACCTCTCAGACTATAAATATCCTACAAACGAAATCCAGATCCTCACCCACATTTTTATGCAGAGTATTGAAATAGAGATTTGGAAAGTCAAAGTGAGAGCCACGCAGAGCAGACAGAGTATGAGAAATTATCATTCAAGCTCTGTATATCACAACAGTGACAGTAAGCGTGAAGTGTCAGCTGTCAGCACTTGTTCTGTGATTCACTCTGTGTTTAACTTTGAACCCACAAGGTCAGACGGTAATTGACCTGCCATGGGATTCGCTGCGTTTGATTTAAGGCGGTCCTGATATGCAGCGTGTATTCCTCCGCTGGGATCCACAGGAGAAAGTAAATAACACTGCTGCTGCTGCTGCTGTGGAGGAAGACCCTGTCCAAAACAGTGTAAACAACAACATAAAAAACGTCTCAGGAAGTGGGGATTTGGGCTTTTGCTGGAAAGATTCTCACCGTCATTCATTTTAAAGGTCTGTCTCCTGGGGGATGTTTCCGTCTGTGATCCTGTTGGCTTTGTTTGGAGAATCTCAGAGGATGGATTTATGTCAGGCCAGTCAGTCTGAACTGAAGCAGCAGAGTCCTTCAAGTGTTAAATTGGCTGCACTGGGAACAACATAAATCCCGGTTTGTGATCAATAAAACTTACCCTGTTTGTTAACCTACAACTGAAATATTAAATTATCAAATACCATCGTCATATTTTTTGTAACACTGCCCACTAATACGTCATGTCATGTTGTAAAACTTTAATGCAGCTGAACCTTTCTCTTTTTCTGTGAGAAGTGAAGAGAAACCACCAAGATTGAACTATAAATAAAAGACTTGTGCACCTTGATAGCATTAAAACTGGTACAAATTCCTATTTTTATCTTATTCAAGTATTTAAGAGAAGAAAAAAAAAAACATTTTTTTCTTTAAATATCATTCATGGCATGCTTTGGTTCTCTCAAAAACAAGGTACTATTGTGGATCCCCAACTGTTTGCCAAGTGATTTTTATTTGTGTAGCATTTCATAACATTTAACTTTATGATTTTGATAAATGGAGTGGCTGCTACAAGCTAAACTTGGCTTTACTTTCATTTTTGCCAAACGTCATTCTGACGATCAGCAGACAAAGTATCCTCCCAATTATGCAGACTAAGATTTATGGTCCTGCTTCTGTCTTGCCATTGTGACTGCTGCACTGTACCAGCTCTGTACCAAAACATTCAGCACTACCACCTTCCTTGATATCCAAATACCCTCACTTCTGTACAGAAAAAACCTGTATTATGAAGGTATAAACACTACATTCTTGTATCATATCATGGGTATTTGCATATTTGCCCACCGCTTCTCAAATTAACACACAGTAACATTTTCCTTTTAATTGATTAACTTCGATCATAACTGTCTGCAAGCTTTTAAAGATATAGACAGGTTTCACTTTTCACTATAGACATTTTTTGTTTTTACCCAAAACGACTCCATTGTAATAAATGTGCAAAGTGAGTATTTATGTCAGGATAACAACATTGTCCTATTGCAGCATCTGTTTGTTTCCACTTCAGACATGTTCTTTCGCATCTATACCAAAAATAGGTGTTAATTTGATGAACGAAGCTGGAACTTCTTTTGAAGACAGAGTTCAACTGTTCCTAACAGCTGCACACGCAGAGGAGTCTCTGCTGTCATCTGATGCCAACAAGGACTGATGTATTCACACACACAGGCTGACACACACTTTTAAAGAGGTGCAATTCATGCTAACCGCACTATATGTCTCTACATGAACAGCGCACCTGCTTCCTTCAGCCCTAGAAGACTAAAAGATAAACACTTGATCACATAAACACTGATTAACACATGCTTCCTTAACATGCATACACAACTACACATGCACACACACACACACAAACAGGCACAGAAACAACTGCACATGCGTAAATTTCATTTATAGGCCGGTCACGGAGACAGAGCAGACGGTGGAGGTTGGAACTGCTGGTAAGCTGTGTGTGTGTGTGTGTGTGTGCACACGTATTTGTATGTGTGAGTGTGTTGGCCCTGGACTCACGGCCATGTGTGGCCTCACAGGCTGTGGGATGGCAGCCCGTAGAAAGGCCTGTCTGGATGTCAGGGGGAGTAAATTTTTGTAAATGTGCTGCACCAAACTGAAAATTTATTTGGACTCTGATTGTGTTTGCCTGTCTAATGTAAGAATTGACTCTTGGCTCCTCTCAGATCAGCTAAAAATGCGTCTCCTTTAGAAATCTTCCTTTCTTCACCCTGTCTCTGGCACTCAGTTCCAATTATTTGGTGCATTTTCCTGTTTGGATGTTTACATGTACAGGTGTTCATTTTTGGTCAGAGTGTCTCATAATCAATGCCAGACTCTGTGGCTTCCTTCCACGGTTGTGGATTCATCCTGGACCCTTCAGTTCTCCAAACTATAATCCATTTATGCTGCTGATGAATGGCACCCCTGGGTCCCTGAGAGACTCCACAAACACCTGACAAGGAGCCTCTTCATCCATGGGACAAGTTTCAAAACACTTAGCATGAGTAAAGTGGGATTACAGTAGTTTCTCCACCTTATGACATTAAAACAGCGTCTTGAAAAATAAACTGTATATGCTCATTTTAAATTAATGCCAGCAACACATTTTAAAAAAAAGTTGGTACAGGGATAACAAGACACTGAAAAACTTGTGCACTACAAGTTTTTGGAATATCTTTTCGCTCATGAGGCCAGTTAGCAAAAAAAATGACATTCAGAGAGGCTGAGTGTCACTGAATGAAAGACAAAAGGCGTTCACCACTCTGTGAGAAACCGTGTAGGCAAATAGTTGTAACAGTTTCAGAGTAATCTTTCTGTGTCTGTAACTAACTGTTAAAGGGATATTCTGGCGTAAAATTAAGTTAGAGTCAAACATACCGTAACACTGAGTTAGACAACCCATCAAGAGATGAATGTTGCCGACCGCTTGCCTCTGTAGTTATACCAACTTAAGTAAAGACTGCAGGATAGCAATACACAGCGGCAGCCGCTTGTTTGTATGGAGACCTCTGAGTCCATTACCGCCAAGCACATCATTTCTTTATCATTTCCTTGAAGTAATAATCATCATACTAATCACTTTGCACTGCAGATGTGGTTGTTCTTTTGCCTTAGCGACTCGGTCTGATTGCATTTCCATGAAGAAATTAGCATAAATGTTCTTCCTTGAGCTGCGTCAACCCGCTGTAGTCCATAATGGACTGACCTGAGGTCTCCATACAAACAAGCGGCTGCCGAAAGAGAGTGGGTGAGTTGTGTTTAGTCTGTTTGCTAAAGAAATTAGGTAAAGCTAATAAAATGTTTGGTGGCTAGTGCTATTGCTAGGACCCTATATGTACTGTTGATGAGGTTAGTTGCTGTTCTGAGCATTATTTGTGGCTATAGAGTGGCGTTTTGGTTGAGCGCGTGGCTCCTCAGACTGCTGTGTATTGCAATCGTGTGGTTGTTACTAAAGTTGGTATAACTACAGAAGTGAGCGGTCAGCAACATTCATCTTGACCCTTATTTAATTTTACGCTGGAATATCCTTTTAAGGCGTCATCTACAGTACATGATATCATTAAAAGAACAGACATGACTCTGTAGTAGAAATCACTGCATGGACTCAAAAGCACTTCCATAAACCATAGTTTGTGAACCCAGTTTGCCCATAAATCTGTGTTCAAACTGTACTGTGCAATGGAAAAACCACGTTAAAACATGATCCAGATGAACGGGTGACTTTTCTGGGCCTAAGCACATTCAAGATGGGATGAGGCAAAGTGGACCTCTTTCCTGGTCTGATAAATTCATTAAGGCATCAGTTCAAAGTTCATGACAATGCCAAACCACATTCTGCATTTTATATTACAACAGCATGGCTCTGTAGTAGAAGAGTCCAGCTGCTAAACTGAACTGCCTGCAGTCCTGACTTGTTACTCGTTAAAAACATTCAGTGAATCATCGACAAATATGACAAAACAGGGGCAGGACCAACCTTGAGGTGTTGAAATTCTATAAAAAGGATCTCCTGAGTTTGCAAACATTTATTGTGTTGATAAAAGACAAGGTGATGCAACACAATGCCAAACATGCCCTTGCCTATCTTATTTGAAATGTGCAAATTAAAACGAGCATGCATTTTCCCTGAACAAGTTCGTACAACCTTCCTTGAGTACAAGGCTTAGAGAAAAACCTTCAAACACACAAAGACAAACACACACATACACACACTCTCAGGTGTCAGCACCCGCACCTGCACCCTGGCAACTCCAGTCCTTATTCTCCATGATGGACAGGTGAGATCTTACAGAGGAAACCCAACAGGTGTTTTAATAAAGAGCCTCCATGGGGTGAAAGCTTTGATGGGATCACACACACATGAAAACGCACTCAGATACACACACACACACAGAGGCATAATGTCATTCACTTCATCTATAAAAGGATACTTAAAGGGGGCCAGGTGGTCGGAGTCACACTCCACCACCTGTGTCATCGCTGAGACCAGATGCTTCATGCTGCAAGAGGCACTCAGTAAGAGTGTGAGTGTGTGTGTGAGACAGCAGGAACTCTACTCACCTAGAAATCATCCCCCTTTATTATCGTCCCCATGAGGTCTGGAGGAGCATCTGTGTGTGTGTGTCAGACAGTAGGAGGTGATTCATTAATGTGGAAGGATTTCTCAGTTTCACGGCTCGCTGGTGATCCGGTGAAACAGCACACTGAGCCGAAAAAAAAAAGACCCCTGAAACAGAAACAACAATATTATCAAATTACAATCAGAGAGTAAAAGAAAACAGTCTTGAGTGGAAAGCAGACAGCGCAAAGAGAACACTAAGATATTGAGTATTATCATTACAAAAGCCAGGCCTGCTGTTCGTTCAGTGGGAAATAACCACAACAATCTTGATGCCAAGGCTAAATGTAGCTAAATAAAACAGGTGAGCTGTAAATAATTCAAACTCTGTCATCATGTAAAGACAGAACTGAGTTGTAAATGTTTTAGGAGACTAATGGTTCATTTTTGAAGCAGATCGAGCAGAATTTTAACCCTTGATTGCATTTTAATCACATGATCAAAACTCCAGTATTTCACATTTCAAAACAGTTTTTAAGTCTGTATTAATAATGTAAAGCGATTCGTACTAGTGCCTTGGCGGGGCTTGCTGGAGCAAAGAGGGAGGGGAGAGGAAGAGCTGAGGGGAAAACTGGTTGGGAGGGGTAAGGTTTACATTCAAGATTTCTCCCCAAAACTGACACTTCCTTAGATTCTGCCTACCCCACCTTTAATGCAACAACAAAAATGATGATTACCAATTTATCCAGACGGGGTATGTTATACATGTAATACAAGTCAAACTTTAATAAGCTGGTTTTACCTGTATTTCTTTTGTCTGAAAGTAATCATGTCAGCTGGGCTTAAATCAGGGCAATAAAAGTCTAAACCGTCTGACTCATTTTCAGGTGAGAACGCTTAATAAAGCAGCATGTTACCAAATAGAGACACTACTGTTCATCTTGCATGTTTGACCTTTTAAAAGGCAAACTGTTCTGTTGGTGCAGATTACTGCCTTCAGGCGTGAAGCAGCAGAATGTTGTTTCTGACCTTTGCTCTTATGGAAATAAAGCACCCAACTGTTTAAAGAGGTAATGTCTGTAATGTTAAGGTATCTGAATATTGTTGTTTGGTGTCGTGCTGTGTGAGGGAATCCCTCATGGACGTCACCGGAGCTGTGATTCACGTCAGTCACATACTGCTTGAGCGGGGGGTCTCAACCTGCACCTGCTGGGACCCCTCGCTGGGTCCTAACCCCTCAGGGTGGGTGGAACACACAGTCAGCCTCCTGCTGCTTCCCTGGAGACAGTTTCATTAGTCTGTGGCTACAGAGTTTGAATCTTTAATTGTGTTCAGGTTAGTTTGAATCAGGAGGAATTAATTTAGGCATGTTGCTCTCTGTCTGTGTGTTTTATTCAACAGCAAGTACAAATGTCATTCCAATACTCATATCTATGGAAAAATATGTGAAGTAGGGATGTTCTGAATGGACTCATTTCATAGTCAGGGAAATAGTAATTTCACTCAGTCAAAATTGGGCACAACAGACACAGACAATGAGTTACTGGTAGCAGCAGAGGACTGGCAATTTTCTTAATTTGAAAAAAAAAATCTGCAACAATGAGAGTGATACAGGTGTAAACTAGGGGTTGGAATCACTAATGGCCCCATGATACGATATTAGCACGATACTTGGGCCGCAATGCAATATTGCGATGTTTAACATTTTGCAATACAGTGAGTTTTGTGATACAATATATTGCGATTTATATAATTTTTTCAACTGTTTAGCTAATTCAGCATTTCGCTTTCCTTCATGTTTGTCTAATTTACGCTGTATTTTATTTTCATGTAGCACATCTTGCAAACCTTTTATATATTTGTTGCACTAACTTTCTCCTGCTCTATGATGTCTGCCGACCTCACTGGACAAACAGTTGATTTTATTTTTCCATTATCATAGATTTGACTTCACATTAGTAATTAACTTGAAAAAAAATCGATACTTGGTAAATGAGACGATACGATATTTCACCAGACAAAATATCATGATACCATGCTGTATCATTTTTTTCTTCCAACCCTAGTGTAAATGGTTAAAACCCCTCAACATCAGGATCTATTTCTGTATCGAACATTTCTAAAACTCGGTCAGACCCACTCTTGGTTAGAACAATTTGTTCTGTGAGCTAATAAAACAAGCTCCTTCAGAGGACACGTTTCAGTCAGATGCGTCAGTTACATTGCGACCCTCACAGTTTCATTGCTGATGGCCAAAGCAAGCCTAAGTCCTCAGTTTTTTTTTCTACCGTTAAGTCAATAAGACCCACAAACATGTAAAAAGAGACATTGCTTCTAAATTCAGGCATTCCCCTTTAAGTACTGAGGCCAAAGTAAAAATTACCTGTCACACCGTGCAGAGGAAACATAACTATGAGTGCAGCAAGCTGGTTGGAGAGTACAGCCGTTCACTTGGCTGCAGCTTTATGTAGTCAGCTAATGATCAGAGTGGAGTCAAATTTAATTTAGACAGAGAAATATATGCTCTCTCTCTCTCTCTCTCTGTGTGTTTGTGCTATATATGAGCAGAGTATATATTTGTGTGTGTGGAGGTCATCGGTCCACTGGGCATCTCAGCTCTAATTTGATTAATTTTGCCCTCGTTGAACTGGAAGGTCTCATCTAAACAAGGTGAAATGAGAGGTGGAAGGACACACACACAGACAGACACACACTCGCACACACACACACACACACACACACACACACACACACACACACTCTCGCACACACACACTCACTTACACATTCTCCATCTTTAAGGATGCCTGACATGAAGTATGGTTGTAATCTCTGTGTCTGCTCTAGAAACAATCACCTGTCTGAGGTGTGTTGCTCGCTGATAATTCTCATCCCCTGCTGTTTGTAGTGAAGGACAGCAAAGAATGGCGAACTGAATATTTCTCCGTTCTGCTCAAATCCTCAGGAAGACATTGAGTCATGTGATCATGACAGACACGATCAAATCTAATGAGGATAACTCCAAAACTCAGAGGTAGAGTACCAATTATGTAAGCCACTGTAATGTCAGCCATCAGTTTGTGGACGGTGATTTCAAAGCTCAATGATCGGATTTTTCCTGTCACCATGTTGGTTTCGCAGCAACAAACTCTTTGTACAGTCAGTGTATAGTGAATTTTTAAAGGGGTTATGAGCCCAAACAGTCATTTCTCTTAACACACTGACACCTCAGGGCTCAAAGATCATGGTTGAGGGCTAAGTGTTGACCTGTTTGCTCACAGACAGTTTTTCTTTCTGAAAGACTCTGAAAGGCTCTCTGAATATCCTTTTTAGTACTCAGTCATGTTATTAACCTGTTGCTAACTAACCTCATTAATTAATTAATTGTTTTTCCAAGTGTTTTTTTAACCTTACTCAACTTTTCAGTGTTTTGTTGCCACTGTGACTGTCACAACTTCTTGAACTTTTTTGCAGGAATCAAATTTAAAATGAGACAACACGTTTGATCAAACAATTCAAAATTTTTCTACATTTCAAACAGCGCTTCAACATTTTAGAGAGTGAGAATTCATCTAAATAAATTACATTTTGGATTTCTTTTCAAAACTGATACACGAGCAAATGAGATCAAGATATTCTGACATTTGGCAAACAACTTAAATCCAAAAGACAAAAAACCTGCTGATGAAAATATGTGAAATCCCTGGAGCTCCAGAAGACGTTGAGCTTGAATATTTTGGTACAATAATTCTTTGATTCATTCAGAACATTTTTAACCCAAAAAGGCATCTTGGGGTGTGAATACTTAAAATGAAACTTTGCACTTATTGGTCTTATCTCCTCTCTCCGCCATCCCTCTGTGTTCTGACGCTCCTCTGGTGGATCTATTTGCTTCTAAATCACTTGGACACAAACAATGTTGCCCTCTTTATGGTGATGATACAAGCAGCCTTGAGGGACCCAGACTCCAGATTACGATCAGGATTAGCAATCAATCCTTCATGCAAACATGTTTTCCTTGCCACTTTTCTTGTGTTGCTGTTTCAGTCTGTTTTCACGCTGACGTGCCAGGGAGAGAAACCAGAGATAAAGACAGGTGGAAAGAGGGGAGTGATTGTGTTCTCCTTCAGCTAATGAATCCACGTCTGTCCAATCAGCTGCAGAGATCCCTGAAGGCTGATAACCAGCACTGTAATTGAGATTGACAAATTGGCCGTATGTTGGTTAAAAACACATCGTGACAGCTTAGACAGTGTCATTATGGTACAGAGAAAAGTTCACCTGTTTTTTTTTAAGCAGCTTTGGAGTTTGATCAAGTTTGTCCAGTTACAAGAGGGTAAGGAATTAGGAAACTGTAATATAGAGTATTGAAAAACTCAGTAACATAAAATTGCAACTTGAGTATCATACTTATATTGTGACTTGGGGCCAATGATGATTGCCACTCCTTTCTCTGTTTATAGGACAGGTTTACAATCCTTTAAGTAATCCTGCTTTATCACGTTAGATAGGAGCATAATTCACAATTTGAACATCCTGAATAATTACAGATTTATTGCAGCAAAAATGACTGTTCAAGGAAGCTGAGCATTGCAGTCACTAATGTAAAAAGTAAAGGGATATTTCAGCATTTTAGGAGTGCTTAACAAATAAAGTTGAGTTGAGTTGAGTGAAGATGCATGAGTTCTACTGCTCAGCTGAGCCTCTTTAATGTACGTTTCACTGAGAAATGTTTCAGCACTTCACTTTGCTATAAGTTCCATTGTTTTTGCGTAAGTTTACAGTTTCTGTGAATATTCAACTCAAAAAAACATAGAACACAATTTCTCTGTTTCATACAAAGTTCTCACAATCAGTGACCAAAAATTAGATTATGGCAAAGTCAAAGGCTGATTTTTGCCAATCCAAACTACAAGAAAAACAGCCAGAGCAGAAAAAAAATTCTCAACAAGGTAACAAAAATTGCCTGCTTGGAAATTGTTTGGAGTGTCTGTGTTTGTCCATGGTTTTCTGTTTACAGTAAGAAAAAAGGCTCAAAATAACATTTGCACCAGGGCCATCACAGACTTGCTTTTTGGCTTTTCAGCCTTTATTTAAGAGGACAGGACAGTAGACAGAGCAGGTAACAGAGTGAGAGTGGGGAGTAATATGCACAAAAGGAGCAACAGGTTGGAATCACACACGAGCCACCTGTATGTATGGGTGTGCACTTAGACTGCAAGGTCTACTCTCTCCCACCGCCACTCTTTATAGAGCATACAACTGTATTTGCTTCTGGGAATCACTGGAGCGGCGCCCTGATTAAGGAAAAACGAATGTTTACTGCACTACCATATTCAGTGCATTTATATACTATTAAAAAAATAAATTCATTGTGTTGTCTAACTGAAACTGGGTATTATGACCACATAAAAGATTTAATATAGAAGTAATTTTATCACGTTCCATGTTTGCTCCACTGCTGTGGCAAAGCACAGACATACTGGATTGGTTTGTGCTTGATGTGCTGCATTTCTGCATCGTCTCAACTCCACCAATCTATTGCCTCCAGTGATTTTGTATTTAAGGCAGGAAAACCTAAGACCAATCACAGCTGTGGTGGAAGTTTGGCCAAAGCTGTCCTATTGTAAGTGTGTCTGTGTTTTAGTTCACAACCTGTTGGCCTCTTGCTAGTGTATTTGTTGATTGTTTGGGTACATGATGTAACAGGTCAGCCAAAAGAGGGCCTAATGGCAATGGGCTGAAAAGGAGCAAATCACGACCCAACCTATCTCCCATAGAAAACGCAGAAACTTTGCCAGTAAATCGATTATTACCTGTTGCCTACATACTGTGACGAGGACAGCAATCTGATAGATTACCTGATCAAGTTATGACTGTAGCTCAACATAACTGTGCTAGTAAAGGTACAGATTGGTAAACGAAGAGAAATATCCATTCCAAACAACACAGGAATGACTCGCTTGTTTTCTAAATATTGAACACACTAAACATCTGTTATTTTTCAGACTTTTCCAATGTTCAGCTTGTGAAAGGATTAGAATAACGGTCAGGACAGAAACTGAAGTTTATGGCAATAAAAAACAGAAGAATTGATGAGCTGTCAGCCAAAGGAGCGACCTCGTCCACGTCAAATATCAGAGCGGAGATCGCAGACTGACTGAATAAAACATCGACTCAGCGAGCAGTCGGACCGGATCAGACGAGTGTTCACTCCACCCTGTTTTCCCAAGGTGGGGATTTATGGTGCATCTCCTCCTTTTCACATCCTTTTGACACTTTCATTACAAAGTAAAATATCACTGAAATTGGACATTTCCTTCTGTAGGGGAGAGTGAGGCGAGCGAGACAGGTGAGCTCTTCAATAACAAGGTCCACTCTTCGCCTGACTAATCCTGACATATGACAGAGGAGCTCTCAGAAAAGAAGGATGGAGTGGCGTCATGCTGGGGTCCCCAACGGGGCCCACGGATCCCTGAATTGGACGAGACCCCCGGGTGTTAATGGTCCCTGTGAATTTCAATCTAAGCTCAAAGGATTAGGAATGAGCACAGACTTTTTCAAGTAAGGCTTTCATGGGTGCTGCAGACTCAAACCCCCACAGCTTCTCAAAAACTAAACAAAAGCTCTTTTTTTTTTTTTACCCAAATACACCACGTGTACAATTTAAGAGAGAGTACATTTTAGATAAAGGTTGGGAATTAGGTTAAAATGTTAATGTCAAAAGGCAGAGCTTCATTTCAGAGTTTTATTTCCTTAAAAAAAGAATAATTTAATATAGCACCGGGTCCAGACCTTTGAAACCTCCTCCGTGGAATCCACTGAAACGAGTGTATTGAGTTGTCAATTTTGTCCGATATCCGGCCACAGTGTTGCAAGAAAAAGCTGCAATATTCTGAAAGCAAAGTAATATTTTCACAAGAAAAGTTGAGTTAAAATGATTCAAGTCAAGTCACAAGGTCACTTCATGAGAGTTCTCCCAGTGGATGAAGAGAAATAAAGTTTTGTGTTATTATTGAAAGAAATTTGCTTGCTGCTTGAAATGGATTTTGAAGATTTTTCTTTCCACAGGTTTCTACTGCAGCTTCACTTTATTCCCTAAAACTATTTGACAGAAGTTGATTTTTCAGGGACAGAGGTGTACAAAAACTTGGCACCTCAAAAAATAGAGAAAAATATCTACACTTGTTTTCTTTATAATTGCGCCTTTGCTGGGCTCAGGTTCAAGCAGAGGTTTAGTCAAGTTCAAATGGTTTTTACATTGATTTATTGGTAAGTTTCATCGTATTTTATGAGTTTTAAATCACCGCTGTTGACTGATTGCTATGGCAAATGTAATGATGTGTTTTTATAAATTCTGTTGAATGTTATTTTTAAGTATTTGTCTTTCAATTGTTATGCTAACTTTGTAGCTGTGTTCAAATTGCTGTAGAAATACGGTTTATCATCTTTATTACAAAGGCATTGCATTAAGTATAGTTAGCACAATTGTATAAAAGCAATATCTCTCTCTTAAGCCAACTCAAACTATAAAACAAAATCTAATTTTAAAGAATTTTGATCTTTTCAGCTGAAGTGTCTGATGCAAAGATACAGAAGTCTGAAAAGTTCAGGTTGTTAATGAAGGTGAGGGCGTTTGTTCTGGTCCAGCTTCTATCTCTGCAGGGAACTGGGAGCAGAGATAGATTGAAGGGAGAACAGAAGGACAATCTATCTACCTTCTTCCAATTCCTGCTGTCGCTCCCTCGTCTGTCACTTTTCCTCCCTCTATGTCCTCACAGCTGCAACCATCAATCACATCTGACTCTACTGTAATGGCCAACTTTCTGCGGTGGAAGCTGCAGATTTACAACTTTGGCCTTGATGTCCAAGATTCAGACTCTTCTGTGTCAAACATGGACACATTTGAATAAAGTATTTCTACTGTCATCGCAGGGCAAATGCAGAGGACAAATAGTTTCAACTTCTCTCTTAACTTAAGCAAAAGTTAAGAGTTTAACATCTAAATTTCAGCACAAAATGACTCTGAATACCTGTTGCTGTTATTTAAAAAGACTTGTATGGAGGCATTTTTTAGGTTTAGTGAATTCTGTCCATCCTCAGCTGAACTGGTCCTTCAGGGATCCCATTGTGGAGCTGAATAGATGAGTAGCGTCTGAGCGAGTTGAGACGAGACAGGGCAGCAGGTGCTAAAGCCGTTTAAGTCCCCGTTCCACCTGGGAGAAAGCTCATCTGTATCCCATGAAAGCAGGAGCAGGTGTGAAATTAAATTATGACTTTGGTGATTTGAAGTACAAGCGCAGGCCTGTTGTGCTGCTCGGCTCTCTGAAGGGAGTCTACGTGGCTGGATTGATTGCTGGAGTTGCACGGGCAGCGTGGCACTTGCATCACTACACAATCACCTTATTATGAGGCAGGCTAAACTAGGAGACTCCACACACCCAGAGGCAGAAACACATAAATAAAAGCTGTTTCGCAAAGGAGATAGCATCGCCTGAAAGAGGTGATACAATTTATGTTTTGGCATGGTTTTAAGGTTCAGCGCTAACGAACATGCGACTATGCCAAAAAGAAAACGAAGTCAAACAGAAAAGTCAAACAGAAAAGACATTAAAGTTAGTCTGTTGCCCTCTGCTGTCCACAAAGCGGTACAGCAGAATTTTCTTGATTGATTTTTTTCACCCTGTTGTCAATACTCCGCTAGTCCAAGAAAGCAATTTTCTCGTCTCACCCTGTCAAGATTGTTTTAAAGCTAACCACCTGCTCACTATTCACATATTCTCTTTATCCGGGTCAGGCTTATTTTGAAGAAGGACAACAAAACAGTAAAATTGTGTCATGCTAAAAAGACAGCTAGAGGAACATCTCCCATCTAATTAGGTTAACTTACCACAGATAAGTAACATGACTGGGTGTAATAGGGACATTCAGAGAGGTTGAGTCTCAGAGAGAAATATTGGAAGAAGTTCTTCACTCTGAGAGTTAGAGTACATGAGCTAATAGATTACTAATATCAGAATAATGTTCCTGGATGTGGACCTATAAAAGAATTTTCTGATTTCATCAACTAGATTTCAGAATATCATTAAAATATTCAGAGGCACTGATCTTCAGGTCGTCAGGTAGCACTCCATTAAAAAAACAGAAATGACTCTGTAGTGGAAATTACTGCCTGGGCTTAAACTCACTCCCAAAAACTGTCTGTAAACTGTTCATAAATGCATGTAAAGCTGTACAATGCAAAAGTGGACTGGCTGGTGGAAAACTTAGTCTGACAAATAAAAGTTTTTTGGAGACCATGGACGTCTCATTCTCTGCTCTAAGGAGAAGAGGGACCACCTGGTTTGTTATCAAGCCCACTTTTCAAAAGCCAGTATCCTTGATGGTCTGTGGTATGGGTACCCTACTGACCTGTAAAAGGCTCCAGTAAAGGGATATTCCGGCGTAAAATTAATTTGGGGTCAAACACACCGTAACACTGAGTTAGACGCCCCCTCAAGAGATGAATGTTGCCGACCACTTGCTTCTCTAGTTTTACCAACTTTAGTAATGACCGTACGACAGCAATACACAGCGGTCTGAGGAGCCATAAACAAACCTCAACCAAAATGCCACTCTATAGCCACAAATAATGCTGTTCTTCCTTGAACATGCAGGTTTTGGGGCAACATATGCTCCCAATTAGACTATGACTTTTTCAGGGAAGACCTTCCTTATTTTAGCAAAACAATGACAAACCACATTCTGCAGGTATTACAACAGCATGGCTCTGTAGTAGAAGAGTCCTGCTGCTAAACTGAACTGCCCTGAAACATTTTTTTCTGGCACAATGAGGATATATCTTTCAGTAAACTTTTTCAGTTGCAACATTTGATATGTTGTTTTTGCATTAATTACAATTAAAGATCGGACATAAATGATCTGGAAAGCCTTAAATTCTATTTTTATGCTAATAGTCTGAACTCCTGTGAAATTAAGCTTCAAAAACCAGTTGTTGGTAGTCTAGTTTATTCAGTTTACTTAGCATGCATTCAAACATTAACATTTTTACTGGATATTTGTTTTTGTCAAACAGTGCCTGTGTAACCTCCCTCTTCCAGACCTGGGTTAACCTGATAAATATGTAAATACATTTCTATTTGAATCCGGAGTCAGAGGCCATTACCTCGTGGACAAAAATAAACATTCTCAGAGAAAATATTTGTGATTTTTAGGGAACATTTGGCATAAAACCAGTGAAAGATAGCAGCATCAGATAATGAAAATACTGGCATTGGCCTTGAGGAAGTCATTTTGGTGGGAGTCTGATACGGATGGCTGCTGGAGACAGATACACAGAGAGAAAGTCCCATTAGATTAGGAGAGAAGAGCATGAAGAGGAGGTTCAGCAGAGGGTATAATGAGCTGCAGGTCAGCACACGGCCACAGTTCTTTACCGAGGGGAAATCAGGGAAAAGAGGGGATGAGCCGGGGTGTTGGCTGCACACACACACACACATACAGGCACGCACACACTGAGTAGTAAGTGTGTCGACAGGCTCGCAGACACACAGATGGACTGATATTCATGCATGCACATAGCTCCTCTGCAGCTTATTGAAGTCAGTGGCTGGTCACAGAGAGGATTAACAAGCCGACTGACTGCCATTCGCTCTGTTTCTCTCTTTAAATCCCATTCTCTTTAAAATCATTCAGGTTCCCTGTTTTTGACTCTCTGAAACCTTTCTAAATGTTAAACTGCATCAACAGCCTCTGTGGTCACTAGAAGGCAGAAGAACTCCAGCACAAGCCGAGAGAAAGCTGACTGTCATGAAGGAAACATCTTTATTAAAACTCTGATTCAGGTTGATTTATGAATTAATATATATTTGAATCAACAAGTCTTACAGTGCAAAACCCCCAAAGTTCAATACTTTTACACATAATAAAACTTGTGTAGCTTAGTTTTCAGTGTTTCATTGTGCAGACGAAAACCCTCCACACTTAAGAGAGAAAGTTTATAAGTTTTTTTATTAATTCTTGATTGTCTGAAACAGCCTTTAGGGGTCAGGCATAGGATAAAGCATGACTTACAAACAGGGCAATTTTTGACAGTTTCCACAGCAAAGAATCACAATGAGATAAAAGAGTTAAATGAAAGCAGGATACGATTTTTTGTTTCAATAAGCAGAGAGATAAGACTCATGGGTTTCTCTACAGGGGGCACCACAACTCACAGAAACACTAAGCTGTTCAAATAAACCTTAAAACAGCAGTAAACAAACTTGTATGTCTGTTACAATGAGTCTACAGTTGGCTCCTTAATGTACAGCTTGATTTCTAAACCTGTGGATTTTTTGCTAAACATGAATATTTTGACAAATGATCGAATTGCACATCTTGAGGTCCATTCAGCTCCAGGTTCATCGATTGTAGATTCAGCACTAGATAGTTCTTGACTTAATCCAACATTCAAACCGAGGTCCAGGGGAGCAAAGTGCCCGTAAAAATGTCTGTATCTAACATGCCCGACACCTCTATCAGCAATCCATCCTGAGGGGAATTTGCATAAATGTTATTTACCAGACAAAATAAACAACTTACCTCTCCCGAGACCCCCCTAAATCCCCCTTTTCACGTACCCATCCAGACACTTAATTGGAAAAACACAACCAGGAGGAATCTGCTGAGCATGGAATTGATTCGCAGGTTATTTTCGCAGCAAACTGCTGTTCATTTTTCTTTTTTTATTTATTTTTGTGAAGCTGCTGAGAGTGAGAAGAGGTATTGGGGCCAACAAGGTGACCGAACGCACTACAGTGGGAGTCAGATCATTGACTCAAGAAGACAGCACATTGGTGGGAGAGCAGCGTTAGTTATGTACTTAAAATTTAAGAAGTATTAGCAGTGGAATAAGCCATAAAGTGCGGCCATATACTATTAACCTCATAACTTAATGTTTGGATTTCACGACTTCCTGGTAAATTTCCTCGGTAACATTTACTTCTACTGCCCACTTTTCAGCCAAAATGTATAGCTGTTAATTTGTGAATGACAATTAACTCATCTTTTTTGCCAGCTTGCACAATCCTTGGGTCCGCCATCATCTGCAAGGCTTTTCCTCTCTGCTTTATTACAACAGCTGAATCACTATTTTATGTCTGTTGTTTTAATTTTTCCATTATCAGCTGATGCTATGTCTGTATAAAAGATGCAGCACGTCTTCTCTGTGTCTGCATCAGCTATTTGTGATCAACCTCACAGTCTGTTTAGGTAATCGTGAGTACAAACTTGCCAGAGAAATCCCCCAAAGTTGATCATCAGACGATGTCTCTGAGGTTGATAGTCATGCAGTATGATTTTTCAGCTTCCCCAGCTTAGTTTAATTCCACAACTGGATTAAACTTCTGACTTTAAAGAGCTTCTCGATGTTGTATAGCTCAGGCTGCAAACACTGAACACAGGCACCTCTCAGTGAAACGTGGAGTCAGAGAGCTGAACTGCTGACTTTGATGAAATACAACAACCTCTTTAGTCCATAGACTGCAGTCAATTTAAGCCAAGGTCGCTCTGAGACGCTGACAGCTCTAAAATATCAGCACAGTGCAGAGTGTTTACCTGCAGAATCCTGTGTGAGTATAAGTGTGTGTATGACAGGTAGAAATGTGACACCTGAGTCAGGGGAAGTGTGTTTCCTCCGTCTCTGTTGTCTGCAGAAGAGTCCAGATGTTGATCACTTTCTGGTGGAGGTGTTAATCTGCGAGGACATCTGCACAATAAGCTGCATTTTTCCCACGATCCCCATTTACCTCCACACAGTCACCTGCTGTCTTTTCATCCGTCTACCTAAGACATAACATGCAACTTTTCACAACAAAAGATTGGAGTCTAAATTTGGACACACAATCTTTCACCAGGAAATCTTCATTTGTAATTCATCAGGGTTGTTGAAGCGATATTTGGGGTTGAACATAATTCAAACAGTAAAAGTTGAAAGCAATGTTTTCCCTACTATTACTTTCAACTGCCACCCCAAAAGAAATGTGGAAAGTTTTATCGATTTGATCTATTTAATCATCAAAAATCAAGCAGTTTCTCCAAAACATGTATGTGGTGCTCATGATCATACATCTTTAACCAAATGTGAGATTCTGCGTTATTTGTTCGATATGAGAGTGTGTTTAGTCCTCAGAGTGGAGTCATTTTCCCCTCTAATGAGTGTGTGTGTATAAACTGGGTCCTAATAGGATCAGTGGAGTCCTATAACAGCCCACAGCTCCCACTGAGAAACAGCTGGAGGGAATTCACTTACGTTCTGTCTCTCCAACAAACACATACCAATCACTCCATGAGATGGACTAAGGGAGCTATAATGTGGTTTAATCTGCAGCACCTTCAAAAAAAGTAAAACTGGCTCAAACAAACAAATTTCAATACTGGAGAGTTCTGCAGAGCTCATGGTTACAACTGGCTTCAAATATCTGACTTTCTACAACATCTTAAGTTTGTTCATTGACATATGCACCGTATTTGGCACTAACCAGCTTTTAAATGTTAAAATCCAGACATTTGGATGTTTTGGACCTAAATTCATCTATTTTCAAGCAGTGAAACTACTGCTAAAGCACCAACTTGTTTTAAAAAACACAGTTTTTTGGATGCAATTTCTTGGCTCAATTGAAAAATAACTGTTGGGTAAATAAATTAGGCTAATGTACCTTTTGGCTCAACATAACAGTGTTAAAAATGGTTGCAATATTGTTCACATTACCTGAAGTTATTGAATTATTTTGTAAAATCCACCCTACCCTTTCTTGTTTAGTTAAAAATTGCACACTGAATATTAGGCACACACAGACACACAATACACACTCTGGTGTCCTATATTTAAAGGCTGCATGCTAACTAGCTGCCTATGCTTAAGACAGTTACAGCCATGTTTTGGTGGAGTGGTCATACATCAAATATTGTTGGACACATGAAATCGACATTTCCTTTTCCAACATCTCAAACAGACAGTTCACTGGTTCCAATATCAAGTCATCATACGCACAAGTAAATATCACATGGTGTTCCCCAGGGTTCAGCACTGTGCCCACTTCTCTTCAGTCTTAACAGTTCCTGCTGAGAGGACTTATCTCTTTCCAAACTGTGTAAAACAAAGATGCAATTTTCAGTGACACCAACCATTGGTCTCTGAGATGACTTTTGAAGTCAATTGCCAACGGACATCATGCTGGGAATGCTAACTCAACCTGATTCGGACAACCTCACAAGAGGCAGATCTATGCACCCTTCACTAACAGTCACCTGACCTCTTCGCATGCATCAAAAACCCTGATCTTAACAGTAATTTAAGGTTCAACGAGCAGGATAATTCAGTATTTAGGTCCAACTTCTTTCAACTTTGAGCCATATCCAAAATCAGAAATCTCCTGTCAACTCCTGAGCTGTAGTCATTCATGTTCTACTGGCCCCTTCAGACCTACAGTATCTACAGATCTGATTCAGCTATTATGCAACAATTTTTCATATACAGCTTGCAGTGTTGTTGCCAAGCCATCATGGTGATCAACAAGGACGAAGAAGCATTGCCGTATTTCTCTACCCTTGCATCCTCACACTGAATTCAATTTGAAACAGACAGTGTTTTAATGGCTTCTCTGGGTAGAGAAATACCTAAACTTAACTAAGTCCCCACAAAGTGAAAAGAGGCTCTTATTTTGGGATATCAAAGTTTGGAGGCATTTTCTGTTATTCCTTATTCCTCAGCATCTATCAGTTTGAGGAAAAACAGAGGCAAAAATAAACAGATTCTGCTCTCAGGTGAAGATGGTGCCCAAATGGAAAAAAATCATAAACAATAAAGGCTGCCTCACAATTATGGCCCTCCACATTAAAACCCTGAGTGTGCACTCAAGGATGAGTTAGCTGTGGTGTGTAGCAGCAGTGTGTTGTTGTTGTTGCGTATCATGTTACAGACTGCCGCAGTGAGATGTGTTAACTCGGACGTCGTGATCTACGGGCTGGTGCCGAGATTTAATTCTGACGGCAAACAAAGCTGGGGCGAACCCACAGATGGTCCCATATATCCAATGGGAAATCTTGTCATGGGGCATTCATCCAATAGCACTGCAAAAAATGTGAGTGTGCAGGTGTGTGTATTTGTGTGTGTTTTTGAACCAGAAAGGGGATTTAATGGTCGCACAGGCAAAGTGATTCATAGCTCTATTTTGGGAGCTTAAAACCAAACAAATTACAGGCTGATATAGAAGTTTACTCTGGGTTACTTTGAAGAGGTAAATATTTGTTTGGTTGCTAATTGGATGATTTCATCAGTGTTTAATAACTAGAAAGATTTACCACTTTACATGACCTTACTCAAGAAGTTTTGTTACTACTGTGGGAGCATACTAATGGATGATAATGACACTAATAACAATGTCAAAGTGGTCAAAAACAAATGGGAAATTCTCAGCTGTGTCAAAGTGCCCTTTTTATTTTGTACTGAGTGAATTAATGTCCTTAGGAATCCTCTCTTTGTCTTCTGACTATTTTGCACAAACCCATCCACAGTGTTTCTACAAGGCCACTACACACAGATACTGTAAACAGAAGGTAGATATCACAAGAAAATAAACTGCAGCAGTAGTGGTAACATTTGTAATAAGGCTGGGACGATACGCTTTTCTCCTGATTCGATTCTTCTGTGATATTTTGGGTGCCGATTCGGTATAAATTGCGATACTATGACATTGTCGATTTTCTCTATTTTTAGTCTGCATTTTTAACACCAGTGAAACAGTTAAATGTTTTAAAAAAAATACACATCACATGTAAGTCAGTTTTTAAGATTTATTCTTAAATTAAAAATTAAAAATAAAAAAATAACAAAAATAAAATATGATTTTTCGAAAAAAAAAATCGATTTAAAAATTCCAAAACAAAAAAATTGTGATAGTTAATTGAATCAATTTTTTCTTTCTTTTTTTTTTTTTTTAAAAAAAAGGCCTTAAAGAAAGAGTAGCATGACAACATCACTACTGGTAGCAATTGCAGGGTGTTTTAAGTGGTGCAACAACAGGTTTTTAAAAGGATGCAAGGGTTTGTGTTTTTTGTGGTGTTTTTCCTTCTCTGCATCTCTTTGCATTGTCCCTCAAACAACATCATTGGAGCAGATGATACTACAAATAAACACCAGAACACATTTGCTGCCATCCCACTGAGCACTTTTTGATCTAAAAGAGGTATAATAGACGCCTAGATGTAGCCTTGACAACCGGTCTAAAATCAAGCTACCACAGGTCTAAAAATGAAAGGTTTTTAGACGTCTAAATTTAGACCAAGTTTAGACTCACTGGCTAATAGAGCTGTATCGATACTACACTGTATATTGCTCAACAGCTACCATAATTATTTTGGTTTTGTACTTGGAGATCAGTTATGCAACTCACAGTTGCTTATTGAAATAAATAGTTATCGAATAATGGGTTAAAGTGCAACATCTACATTCTATCTAAAAATATACTGAATCTAGATGGTTGAAATTAGGTCTAAAAAAAAACTAGACTAGACTAAAACTAGACATCTACCAGCCGTCTATTACTCAGTGGGATATACCTTGTTTCATATCAACAGCTCTGCAATTATTTGCAGAATGTGTTAATGGAGACAACTGAAACCTTCCACAACCAACTTGACTGATTTACTTTGAAACCAGTCCAGCTGACTCATTAATTTGTTATATCAATCACTGAATCCGGTTATGTAAAACAATCAGAGGGGTGAGGCACTGGCATTGATCAAGCTGCCATATTTTGATCCAGTCATTGGGCTGTTTGAAGCCACTGACATCCATGCCAGAAATTTCAACTCTGACTTACTGACTAAAAAGGCAAGAAAAATGTTAGGAGACAGCGAAAATTGAGCCAAACACATTTTTTAAACAATAAAATAGTGACAAACCCTGCAATGCTACAAGATACTATTTGTCACCTGTGCTCATTTACATTCCAAACCATAAAGCATAGACAGACTGTATGGCAACACTTGAAGGCTACAGAAAAAACAATTTTAATAAGTTTAACCAACTGGTAATTCTTGTGACAACTAGTGAGGATGACGAACTTTAACTGTTTAGGCGACAAACAGAAGATGACAAAATGGTAAGAACTTGTTGAAACTGAAGCACAAAAATATGAGACACATGAAAAATGTTTTCTGTCAGCTCAATCCAGGCAGCAATTATCTTCCTCAACATGAGTCTGAAAAGAACTTGGTGCTTGTTAAACAAGGTTTCCTGCTGCAATGAAACATCTTGTTGTCATCTCTGAGAAGCTTGACTGACAGGTAGAGAACACCTGAGCTTCAACAGGCCTTTAGAGGAGAAAAAATACTGGATTTAGTTAACTGACAAACTTTACTTCATGTCATGTTAGAATATAACAAAAGTAAAGTTTGGTGCAGAAAGTGTGAGTTCATTTCTGTTCACTGTTGAGAGTTTCAGTCTTGGCAGTCATGACTGTAAGCTCTCCTCAGCATTTGCCATCTTTTAATAACCACTGATGCATTCAAGAATGAGTTATCTTATTTGTGTTTTTACATTTTAAGTGACGGAGTTGATAGATAAAGACACGGCTACGCATTATTTCAATGTGATTAGACCCAAAACATTGCTCACACCGATGAAAAGAACATACTTCAAGCAAGAGTTGAACCAGCGACTTAATGATCACAGCAATTTCGGGAAAATCCTACAGTGCTCCGCGCAACCAAGTGAGCTATCGAAAGGTGCTCTATGGATAAAACTGCAGAAAAAAAAGTACCTGAAACAACACACTATGCCAACACAACTATTGGAACCCATGGTCAATGAAAAGCCCAGCCCTACCTTGAGAATAGAACTTAACAGTTTGTACCCAACAGTCATTGCCAAGGACCCAGAACTGATAATCCGGACGTTTAGGCTGGTTGAAAAAAAAATTGATGGTTGGAAAAGTAACTAAGTGTTATCTTGTTTGTGTTTTTACATTTTGGAGGAGCCGAAAGATGAGGACAAGGCTTGGCTTTATTTCAATGTGAATAGACACAGAACATTGCTCACACCAATGAGATGTAGGTGCTTCGAGCGGGAGTTGAACCAGCAACCTTCGAATGACAGCACTTGATACAGTCTTGTGCTCTACCAACTGAGCTATCAAGGTGCTTCCAACTAACAACTGCAGAAAACATAGTGGCTGAGACAACACTTTGCCCACACAACTACTCAACCCACACGGTCAATGAAAAGCCCAGCCCTACCTTCAGAACAGAGCTTCACAGTTTGTACCCAACAGTCATTGCCAGGGACCCACAACTGATAATAAGGACTTGTAGGCTGGGTGAATAAAAAAATTGAGGGTTGGAAAAGTAATTAAGTGTTATCTTGTTTGTGTTTTTACATTTTGGAGGAGCTGACAGATGATGACAAGGTTTGGCATTATTTCAATGTGATTAGACCCAGAACATTGCTCACATCAATGAAATGTAGATGCTTGAAGCAGGAGTTGAACCAGCGACCTTGAAATGACAGCACTTAATACAGTCCTGTGCTCTACCAACTGAGCTATCAAGGTGCTTCCAACTCACAACTGCAGAAAACATAGTGGCTGAGAAAACACTTTGCCCACACAACTACTCAACACACACGGTCAATGAAAAGCCCAGCCCTACCTTCAGAACAGAGCTTCGCAGTTTGTACCCAACAGTCATTGCCAGGGACCCAGAATTGATAATAAGGACTTGTAGGCTGGGTGAATAAAAAAATTGATGGTTGGAAAAGTAATTAAGTGTTATCTTGTTTGTGTTTTTACATTGTGGAGGAGCTGAAAGATAAGGGCAAGGCTTGGCATTATTTCAATGTGAATAGACCCAGAACATATCTCACACCAATTAAATGAACGTGGTTTGAGGGGGATTTGAAACAGCAACCTTGGAATGACAGCACTTCATACAGACCAGTGCTCTACCAACTGAGCTATCAAGGTGCTTCCAACTGACAACTGCAGAATACATAGTGGCTGAGAGTACACTTTACCCACACAACTAGTCAACCCACACCGTCAATGAAAAGCCCAGCCCTACCTTCAGAACAGAGCTTCACAGTTTGTACCCAACAGTCATTGCTAGGGACCCAGAATTGATAATAAGGACTTGTAGGCTGGGTGAATAAAAAAAATGATGGTTTGAAAAGTAATTAAGTGTTACCTTGTTTGTGTTTTCACATTTAGGAGGAGCTGACAGATGAGGACAAGGTTTGGCATTATTTCAATGAGATTAGACCCAGAACATTGCTCACATCAATGAAATGTAGGTGCTTCGAGCTGGAGTTGAACCAGCGACCTTGAAATGACAGCACTTCATACAGTCCTGTGCTCTACCAACTGAGCTATCAAGGTGCTTCCAACTCACAACTGCAGAAAACATAGTGGCTGAGACAACACTTTGCCCACACAACTACTCAACCCACACGGTCAATGAAAAGCCCAGCCCTACCTTCAGAACAGAGCTTCACAGTTTGTACCCAACAGTCATTGCCAGGGACCCATAACTGATAATAAGGACTTGTAGGCTGGGTGAATAAAAAAATTGAGGGTTGGAAAAGTAATTAAGTGTTATCTTGTTTGTGTTTTTACATTGTGGAGGAGCTGAAAGATAAGGGCAAGGCTTGGCATTATTTCAATGTGAATAGACCCAGAACATATCTCACACCAATTAAATGAACGTGCTTCGAGGGGGATTTGAAACAGCAACCTTGGAATGACAGCACTTCATACAGACCAGTGCTCTACCAACTGAGCTATCAAGGTGCTTCCAACTGACAACTGCAGAATACATAGTGGCTGAGACTACACTTTACCCACACAACTACTCAACCCACACGGTCAATGAAAAGCCCAGCCCTACCTTCAGAACAGAGCTTCGCAGTTTGTACCCAACAGTCATTGCTAGGGACCCAGAATTGATAATAAGGACTTGTAGGCTGGGTGAATAAAAAAAATGATGGTTTGAAAAGTAATTAAGTGTTACCTTGTTTGTGTTTTCACATTTAGGAGGAGCTGACAGATGAGGACAAGGTTTGGCATTATTTCAATGTGATTAGACCCAGAACATTGCTCACATCAATGAAATGTAGGTGCTTCGAGCTGGAGTTGAACCAGCGACCTTGAAATGACAGCACTTCATACAGTCCTGTGCTCTACCAACTGAGCTATCAAGGTGCTTCCCACTCACAACTGCAGAAAACATAGTGGCTGAGACAACACTTTGCCCACACAACTACTCAACCCACACGGTCAATGAAAAGCCCAGCCCTACCTTCAGAACAGAGCTTCACAGTTTGTACCCAACAGTCATTGCCAGGGACCCATAACTGATAATAAGGACTTGTAGGCTGGGTGAATAAAAAAATTGATGGTTGGAAAAGTAATTAAGTGTTATCTTGTTTGTGTTTTTACATTGTGGAGGAGCTGAAAGATAAGGGCAAGGCTTGGCATTATTTCAATGTGAATAGACACAGAACATTGCTCACACCAATGAGATGTAGGTGCTTCGAGCGGGAGTTGAACCAGTGACCCTGGAATGACAGCACTTCATACAGTGCTGTGCTCTAGCAACTGAGCTATCAAGGTGCTTCCAACTGACAACTGCAGAAAACATAGTGGCTCAGACAACACTTTGCCCACACAACTACTCAACCCACACGGTTAATGAAAAGCCCAGCCCTACCTTCAGAACAGAGCTTCGCAGTTTGTACCCAACGGTCATTGCCAGGGACCCACAACTGATAATAAGGACTTGTAGGCTGGGTGAATAAAAAAATTGATGGTTGGAAAAGTAATTAAGTGTTATCTTGTTTGTGTTTTTACATTTTGGAGGAGCTGAAAGATGAGGACAAGGCTTGGCATTATTTCAATGTGAATAGACCCAGAACATTGCTCACACCAATAAAATGTAGGTGCTTCGAGCGGGAGTTGCACCAGCGATCTTGGAATGACAGCACTTGATACAGTCTTGTGCTCTACCAACTGAGCTATAAAGGTACTTCCAACTCACAACTGCAGAAAACATAGTGGCTGAGACATGACTTTGCCCACACAACTACTCAACCCACACGGTCAATGAAAAGCCCAGCCCTACCTTCAGAACAGAGCTTCGCAGTTTGTACCCAACAGTCATTGCCAGGGACCCAGAATTGATAATAAGGACTTGTAGGCTGGGTGAATAAAAAAATTGATGGTTGGAAAAGTAATTAAGTGTTATCTAGTTTGTGTTTTTACATTTTGGAGGAGCTGAAAGATGAGGACAAGGCTTGGCATTATTTCAATGTGAATAGACCCAGAACATATCTCACACCAATTAAATCAACGTGCTTCAAGGGGGATTTGAAACAGCAACCTTGGAATGACAGCACTTCATACAGACCAGTGCTCTACCAACTGAGCTATCAAGGTGCTTCCAACTGACAACTGCAGAATACATAGTGGCTGAGACTACACTTTACCCACACAACTACTCAACCCACACCGTCAATGAAAAGCCCAGCCCTACCTTCAGAACAGAGCTTCGCAGTTTGTACCCAACAGTCATTGCTAGGGACCCAGAATTGATAATAAGGACTTGTAGGCTGGGTGAATAAAGAAAATGATGGTTTGAAAAGTAATTAAGTGTTACCTTGTTTGTGTTTTCACATTTAGGAGGAGCTGACAGATGAGGACAAGGTTTGGCATTATTTCAATGTGAATAGACCCAGAACATTGCTCACACCAATGAAATGTAGGTGCTTCAAGCGGGAGTTGAACGAGCGACCTTGGAATGACAGCACTTCATACAGTCCTGTGCTCTACCAAGTGAGCTATCAAGGAGCTTCCAAATCCCAACTGCAGAAAACATAGTGGCTGAGACAACACTTTGCCCACACAACTACTCAACCCACACGGTCAATGAAAAGCCCAGCCCTACCTTCAGAACAGAGCTTCGCAGTTTGTACCCAACAGTCATTGCCAGGGACCCATAACTGATAATAAGGACTTGTAGGCTGGGTGAATAAAAAAATTGAGGGTTGGAAAAGTAATTAAGTGTTATCTTGTTTGTGTTTTTACATTGTGGAGGAGCTGAAAGATAAGGGCAAGGCTTGGCATTATTTCAATGTGAATAGACCCAGAACATATCTCACACCAATTAAATCAACGTGCTTCAAGGGGGATTTGAAACAGCAACCTTGGAATGACAGCACTTCATACAGACCAGTGCTCTACCAACTGAGCTATCAAGGTGCTTCCAACTGACAACTGCAGAATACATAGTGGCTGAGACTACACTTTACCCACACAACTACTCAACCCACACGGTCAATGAAAAGCCCAGCCCTACCTTCAGAACAGAGCTTCGCAGTTTGTACCCAACAGTCATTGCTAGGGACCCACAACTGATAATAAGGACTTGTAGGCTGGGTGAATAAAAAAAATGATGGTTTGAAAAGTAATTAAGTGTCACCTTGTTTGTGTTTTCACATTTAGGAGGAGCTGACAGATGAGGACAAGGTTTGGCATTATTTCAATGTGAATAGACCCAGAACATTGCTCACACCAATGAAATGTAGGTGCTTCAAGCGGGAGTTGAACGAGCGACCTTGGAATGACAGCACTTCATACAGTCCTGTGCTCTACCAAGTGAGCTATCAAGGAGCTTCCAAATCCCAACTGCAGAAAACATAGTGGCTGAGACAACACTTTGCCCACACAACTACTCAACCCACACGGTCAATGAAAAGCCCAGCCCTACCTTCAGAACAGAGCTTCGCAGTTTGTACCCAACAGTCATTGCCAGGGACCCAGAACTGATAATAAGGACTTGTAGGCTGGGTGAATAAAAAAACTGATGGTTGGAAAAGTAATTTAGTGTTATCTTGTTTCTGTTTTTACATTTTGGAGGAGCTGAAAGATGAGGACAAGGCTTGGCATTATTTCAATGTGAATAGACCCAGAACATTGCTCACACCAATTAAATGTAGGTGCTTGGAGGGGGATTTGAAGCAGTGACCCTGGAATGAAAGCACTTCATACAGTGCTGTGCTCTACCAACTGAGCTATCAAGGTGCTTCCAACTGACAACTGCAGAAAACATAGTGGCTGAGACAACACTTTGCCCACACAACTACTCAACCCATACGGTCAATGAAAAGCCCAGCCCTACCTTCAGAACAGAGCTTCGCAGTTTGTACCCAACAGTCATTGCCAGGGACCAAGAACAGAAAATGAGGACTTGTAGGCTGGGTGAATAAAAAAATTGATGGTTGGAAAAGTAATTAAGTGTAATGTTGTTTGTGTTTTTACATTTTGGAGGAGCTGAAAGATGAGGACAAGGATTGGCATTATTTCAATGTGAACAGACCGAGAACATTGCTCACACCAATGAGATGTAGGTGCTTCGAACAGGAGATGAACCAGCGACCTTGGAATGACAGCACTTCATACAGTCCTGTGCTCTACCAACTGAGCTATCAGGGTGCTTCCAACAATTGCAGAAAACATAGTGGCTGAGACAACACTTTGCCCACACAACTACTCAACCCATACGGTCAATGAAAAGCCCATCCCTACCTTCAGAACAGAGCTTCGCAGTTTGTACCCAACAGTCATTGCCAGGGACCCAGAACAGATAATGAGGACTTGTAGGCTGGGTGAATAAAAAAATTGATGGTTGGAAAAGTAATTAAGTGTGATGTTGTTTGCGTTTTTACATTTTGGAGGAGCTGAAAGATGAGGACAAGGCTTGGCATTATTTCAATGTGAATAGACCCAGAACATTGCTCACACCAATTAAATGTAGGTGCTTGGAGGGGGATTTGAACCAGCGACGTTTGAATGACAGCACTTCATATAGTCCTCTGCTCTACCAACTGAGCTATGAAGGTGCTTATAGAAACAACCGCAGAAAACATAGTGGCTGAGACGACACACTTTGCCAACAGCTACAAGGTCAACGAAAAAGGTTGAACAGTGCATAAACCAATGAAATCTGGTGTTTGGAGCTGGAGTTGAACAAGCGACCTTTGGACCACAGCGTTGCAATACCTTCTTACAGTCCTCTGCTCTACCAACTGAGCTATGAAGGTGCATATAGACACAACAGCAGAAAACATAGTGGCTGAGACGAGACACTTTGCCAACACAACAATTACAGCTACATGGTCAATGAAAAAGGTTGAACAGTGCATAAACCAATGAAATCTGGTGTTGAACCATTAACCTTTGGACCACAGCGTTTCAATACCTTCTTACAATCCTCTGCTCTACCAACTGAGCTATGAAGGTGCTCATAGACACAACCGTAGAAAACATAGTGGCTTCGGCGACACACTTTGCAAACAATAGAATCAAGCCACCTGGTCAACGAAAAAGGTTGAACAGTGAATATACCAATGAAATCTGGTGTTTGGAGCTGGAGTTGAACCAGCGACATTTGGAAAACAGCATTTCAGGAACTTCTTACTGTCCTCTGCTCTACCAACTGAGCTATGAAGGTGCTTATAGACACAAACGCAGAAAACATAGTGGTTTCGGCGACAAATTTTGTCAACATAACTATTGGACCAACATGGTCGATGAAAAAGGTTGAACAGTGCATACACCAATGAAATCTAGTGTTTGGAGCAGGAGTTGAACCATTGACCTTTGGACCACAGAGTTTCTTGAATGTCTTAAAGTCATGTGCTGTACCAACTGAGCTATGAAGGTGCTTATAGACAAAAACGCAGAAAACATAGTGGCTTCGGCGACACACTTTGTCAACAATACAATTGGACCCACATGGCCAATGAAAAAGGTTGAACAGTGCATAGACGAATGAAATCTGGTGTTTGGAGCTGGAGTTGAACCAGCGACCTTTGGACCACAGCCTTTCAGGAACTTCTTACAGTCCTCTGCTCTACCAACTGAGCTATGAAGGTGCTTATAGATACAAACGCAGAAAACATAGTGGCTTCGGCGACACACTTTGCCAACAATACAATTGGACCCACATGGTCAATAAAAAAGCGTTAACAGTGCATAGAGAAATGAAATCTGGTGTTTGGAACAGGAGTTGAACCAGCGACCTTTTGACTACAGTGTTTCAGGAACTTCTTAAACTCCTCTGCTCTACCAACTGAGCTATGAAGGTGGTTATCGACATAAACGCAGAAAACATACTGGCTTCAGCGACACACATTGCCAACATAACTATTGGACCCACATGGTCGATGAAAAAGGTTGAACAGTGCATACACCAATGAAATCTAGTGTTTGGAGCAGGAGTTGAACCATCGACCTATGGACCACAGCGTTTCTTGAATGTCTTAAAGGCATGTGCTCTACCAACTGAGCTATGAAGGTGCTTATAGAAACAAACGCAGAAAACATAGTGGCTTCGGCGACACACTTTGTCAACAATACAATTGGACCCACATGGCCAATGAAAAATGTTGAACAGTGCATAGACGGATGAAATCTGGTGTTTAGAGCTGGAGTTGAACCAGCGAACTTCGGACCACAGCCTTTCAGGAACTTCTTAAAGTCATGTGCTCTACCAACTGAGCTATGATGGTGCTTATAGATACAAACGCAGAAAACATAGTGGCTTCGGCGACACACTTTGCCAACAATAGAATTGGACCCACATGGTCAATGAAAAAAGGTTGAACAGTGCATAGACCATGAAATCTGGTGTTTGGAGGAGGAGTTGAACCAGCGACCTTTGGACCACAGCGTTTCAGGAACTTCTTACAGTCCTCTGCTCTACCAACTGAGCTATGAAGATGCTTATAGACACAAACGCAGAAAACATAGTGGCTTCGGCGACAGACTTTGCCAACAATACAATTGGACCCACATGGTCAATGAAAAAGATTGAACAGTGCATAGACCAATGAAATCTGGTGTTTGGAGCAGGAGTTGAACCAGCGACCTTTGGACCACAGCCTTTCAGGAACTTCTTAAAGTCATGTGCTCTACCAACTGAGCTATGAAGGTGCTTATAGACACAAACGCAGAAAACATAGTGGCTTCGGTGACAGATTTTGCCAACAATACAATTGGACCCACATGGTCAATGAAAAAGATTGAACAGTGCATAGACCAATGAAATCTGGTGTTTGGAGCAGGAGTTGAACCAGCGACCTTTGGACCACAGCCTTTCAGGAACTTCTTAAAGTCATGTGCTCTACCAACTGAGCTATGAAGGTGCTTATAGACACAAACGCAGAAAACATAGTGGCTTCGGCGACAGACTTTGCCAACATAACTATTGGACCCACATGGTCGATGAAAAAGGTTGAACAGTGCATAAACCAATGAAATCTGGTGTTTGGAGCAGGAGTTGAACCAGCGACCTTTGGACCACAGCCTTTCAGGAACTTCTTAAAGTCATGTGCTCTACCAACTGAGCTATGAAGGTGCTTATAGACACAAACGCAGAAAACATAGTGGCTTCGGCGACAGACTTTGCCAACAATACAATTGGACCCACATGGTCAATGAAAAAGATTGAACAGTGCATAGACCAATGAAATCTGGTGTTTGGAGCAGGAGTTGAACCAGCGACCTTTGGACCACAGCCTTTCAGGAACTTCTTAAAGTCATGTGCTCTACCAACTGAGCTATGAAGGTGCTTATAGACACAAACGCAGAAAACATAGTGGCTTCGGCGACAGACTTTGCCAACAATACAATTGGACCCACATGGTCAATGAAAAAGGTTGAACAGTGCATACACCAATGAAATCTGGTGTTTGGAGCAGGAATTGAACGAGCGACCTTTGGACCACAGGCTTTCAGGAACTTCTTAAAGTCATGTGCTCTACCAACTGAGCTATGAAGGTGCTTATAGACACAAACGCAGAAAACATAGTGGCTTCGGCGACACACTTTGCCAACATAACTATTGGACCCACATGGTCGATGGAAAAGGTTGAACAGTGCATACACCAATGAAATCTGGTGTTTGGAGCAGGAGTTGAACCAGCGACCTTTGGACCACAGTCTTTCAGGAACTTCTTAAAGTCATGTGCTCTACCAACTGAGCTATGAAGGTGCTTACAGAGACAAACGCAGAAAACATAGTGGCTTCGGCGACAGACTTTGCCAACAATACAATTGGACCCACATGGTCAATGAAAGAGATTGAACAGTGCATAGAGCAATGAAATCTGGTGTTTGGAGCAGGAGTTGAACCAGCGACCTTTGGACCACAGCCTTTCAGGAACTTCTTAAAGTCATGTGCTCTACCAACTGAGCTATGAAGGTGCTTATAGACACAAACGCAGAAAACATAGTGGCTTCGGCGACAGATTTTGCCAACAATACTATTGGACCCACATGGTCAATGAAAAAGATTGAACAGTGCATAGACCAATGAAATCTGGTGTTTGGAGCAGGAGTTGAAACAGCGACCTTTGGACCACAGCCTTTCAGGAACTTCTTAAAGTCATGTGCTCTACCAACTGAGCTATGAAGGTGCTTATAGACACAAACGCAGAAAACATAGTGGCTTCGGCGACACACTTTGCCAACATAACTATTGGACCCACATGGTCGATGAAAAAAGTTGAACAGTGCATACACCAATGAAATCTGGGGTTTGGAGCAGGAGTTGAACCAGCGACCTTTGGACCACAGCCTTTCAGGAACTTCTTAAAGTCATGTGCTCTACCAACTGAGCTATGAAGGTGCTTATAGACAGAAACGCAGAAAACATAGTGGCTTCGGCGACACACCTTGCCAACATAACTATTGGACCCACATGGTCGATGAAAAAGGTTGAACAGTGCATACAACAATGAAATCTGGTGTTTGGAGCAGGAGTTGAACCAGCGACCTTTGGACCAGAGCCTTTCAGGAACTTCTTAAAGTCATGTGCTCTACCAACTGAGCTATGAAGGTGCTTATAGACACAAACGCAGAAAACATAGTGGCTTCGGCGACACACTTTGCCAACATAACTATTGGACCCACATGGTCGATGAAAAAAGTTGAACAGTGCATACACCAATGAAATCTGGGGTTTGGAGCAGGAGCTGAACCAGCGACCTTTGGACCACAGCCTTTCAGGAACTTCTTAAAGTCATGTGCTCTACCAACTGAGCTATGAAGGTGCTTGTAGACACAAACGCAGAAAACATAGTGGCTTCGGCGACAGACTTTGCCAACAATACAATTGGACCCACATGGTCAATGAAAAAGATTGAACAGTGCATAGACCAATGAAATCTGGTGTTTGGAGCAGGAGTTGAACCAGCGACCTTTGGAACACAGCCTTTCAGGAACTTCTTAAAGTCATGTGCTCTACCAACTGAGCTATGAAGGTGCTTATAGACACAAACGCAGAAAACATAGTGGCTTCAGCGACACACTTTGCCAACATAACTACTGGACCCACATGGTCGATGAAAAAGGTTGAACAGTGCATACACCAACGAAATCTGGTGTTTGGAGCAGGAGTTGAACCAGCGACCTTTGGACCACAGCCTTTCAGGAACTTCTTAAAGTCATGTGCTGTACCAACTCAGCTATGAAGGTGGTTATAGACACAAACGCAGAAAACATAGTGGCTTCGGCGACAGACTTTGCCAACAATACAATTGGACCCACATGGTCAATGAAAAAGATTGAACAGTGCATAGACCAATGAAATCTGGTGTTTGGAGCAGGAGTTGAACCAGCGACCTTTGGACCACAGCCTTTCAGGAACTTCTTAAAGTCATGTGCTCTACCAACTGAGCTATGAAGGTGCTTATAGACAAAACGCAGAAAACATAGTGGCTTCGGCGACACACTTTGCCAACATAACTATTGGAACCACATGGTCAATGAAAGAGATTGAACAGTGCATAGACCAATGAAATCTGGTGTTTGGAGCAGGAGTTGAACCAGCGACCTTTGGACCACAGCCTTTCAGGAACTTCTTAAAGTCATGTGCTCTACCAACTGAGCTATGAAGGTGCTTATAGACACAAACGCAGAAAACATAGTGGCTTCGGCGACAGACTTTGCCAACAATACAATTGGACCCACATGGTCAATGAAAAAGATTGAACAGTGCATAGACCAATGAAATCTGGTGTTTGGAGCAGGAGTTGAACCAGCGACCTTTGGACCACAGCCTTTCAGGAACTTCTTAAAGTCATGTGCTCTACCAACTGAGCTATGAAGGTGCTTATAGACACAAACGCAGAAAACATAGTGGCTTCGGCGACACACTTTGCCAACATAACTATTGGACCCACATGGTCGATGAAAAAGGTTGAACAGTGCATAAACCAATGAAATCTGGTGTTTGGAGCAGGAGTTGAACCAGCGACCTTTGGACCACAGCCTTTCAAGAACTTCTTAAAGTCATGTGCTCTACCAACTGAGCTATGAAGGTGCTTATAGACACAAACGCAGAAAACATAGTGGCTTCGGCGACAGACTTTGCCAACAATACAATTGGACCCACATGGTCAATGAAAAAGATTGAACAGTGCATAGACCAATGAAATCTGGTGTTTGGAGCAGGAGTTGAACCAGCGACCTTTGGACCACAGCCTTTCAGGAACTTCTTAAAGTCATGTGCTCTACCAACTGAGCTATGAAGGTGCTTATAGACACAAACGCAGAAAACATAGTGGCTTCGGCGACAGACTAGGCCAACAATACAATTGGACCCACATGGTCAATGAAAAAGATTGAACAGTGCATAGACCAATGAAATCTGGTGTTTGGAGCAGGAGTTGAACCAGCGACCTTTGGACCACAGCCTTTCAGGAACTTCTTAAAGTCATGTGCTCTACCAACTGAGCTATGAAGGTGCTTATAGACACAAACGCAGAAAACATAGTGGCTTCGGCGACAGATTTTGCCAACAATACAATTGGACCCACATGGTCAATGAAAAAGATTGAACAGTGCATAGACCAATGAAATCTGGTGTTTGGAGCAGGAGTTGAACCAGCGACCTTTGGACCACAGCCTTTCAGGAACTTCTTAAAGTCATGTGCTCTACCAACTGAGCTATGAAGGTGCTTATAGACACAAACGCAGAAAACATAGTGGCTTCGGCGACAGACTTTGCCAACAATACAATTGGACCCACATGGTCAATGAAAAAGGTTGAACAGTGCATACACCAATGAAATCTGGTGTTTGGAGCAGGAATTGAACCAGCGACCTTTGGACCACAGCCTTTCAGGAACTTCTTAAAGTCATGTGCTCTACCAACTGAGCTATGAAGGTGCTTATAGACACAAACGCAGAAAACATAGTGGCTTCGGCGACACACTTTGCCAACATAACTATTGGACCCACATGGTCAATGAAAAAGATTGAACAGTGCATAGACCAATGAAATCTGGTGTTTGGAGCAGGAGTTGAACCAGCGACCTTTGGACCACAGCCTTTCAGGAACTTCTTAAAGTCATGTGCTCTACCAACTGAGCTATGAAGGTGCTTATAGACACAAACGCAGAAAACATAGTGGCTTCGGCGACACACTTTGCCAACATAACTATTGGACCCACATGGTCGATGAAAAAGGTTGAACAGTGCATAAACCAATGAAATCTGGTGTTTGGAGCAGGAGTTGAACCAGCGACCTTTGGACCACAGCCTTTCAGGAACTTCTTAAAGTCATGTGCTCTACCAACTGAGCTATGAAGGTGCTTATAGACACAAACGCAGAAAACATAGTGGCTTCGGCGACAGACTTTGCCAACAATACAATTGGACCCACATGGTCAATGAAAAAGATTGAACAGTGCATAGACCAATGAAATCTGGTGTTTGGAGCAGGAGTTGAACCAGCGAACTTCGGACCACAGCCTTTCAGGAACTTCTTAAAGTCATGTGCTCTACCAACTGAGCTATGATGGTGCTTATAGACACAAACGCAGAAAACATAGTGGCTTCGGCGACAGACTTTGCCAACAATACAATTGGACCCACATGGTCAATGAAAAAGGTTGAACAGTGCATACACCAATGAAATCTGGTGTTTGGAGCAGGAATTGAACCAGCGACCTTTGGACCACAGCCTTTCAGGAACTTCTTAAAGTCATGTGCTCTACCAACTGAGCTATGAAGGTGCTTATAGACACAAACGCAGAAAACATAGTGGCTTCGGCGACACACTTTGCCAACATAACTATTGGACCCACATGGTCGATGGAAAAGGTTGAACAGTGCATACACCAATGAAATCTGGTGTTTGGAGCAGGAGTTGAACCAGCGACCTTTGGACCACAGCCTTTCAGGAACTTCTTAAAGTCATGTGCTCTACCAACTGAGCTATGAAGGTGCTTACAGAGACAAACGCAGAAAACATAGTGGCTTCGGCGACAGACTTTGCCAACAATACAATTGGACCCACATGGTCAATGAAAAAGATTGAACAGTGCATAGACCAATGAAATCTGGTGTTTGGAGCAGGAGTTGAACCAGCGACCTTTGGACCACAGCCTTTCAGGAACTTCTTAAAGTCATGTGCTCTACCAACTGAGCTATGAAGGTGCTTATAGACACAAACGCAGAAAACATAGTGGCTTCGGCGACAGATTTTGCCAACAATACTATTGGACCCACATGGTCAATGAAAAAGATTGAACAGTGCATAGACCAATGAAATCTGGTGTTTGGAGCAGGAGTTGAACCAGCGACCTTTGGACCACAGCCTTTCAGGAACTTCTTAAAGTCATGTGCTCTACCAACTGAGCTATGAAGGTGCTTATAGACACAAACGCAGAAAACATAGTGGCTTCGGCGACAGACTTTGCCAACATAACTATTGGACCCACATGGTCGATGAAAAAGGTTGAACAGTGCATACACCAATGAAATCTGGTGTTTGGAGCAGGAGTTGAACCAGCGACCTTTGGACCACAGCCTTTCAGGAACTTCTTAAAGTCATGTGCTCTACCAACTGAGCTATGAAGGTGCTTATAGACACAAACGCAGAAAACATAGTGGCTTCGGCGACAGACTTTGCCAACAATACAATTGGACCCACATGGTCAATGAAAAAGATTGAACAGTGCATAGACCAATGAAATCTGGTGTTTGGAGCAGGAGTTGAACCAGCGACCTTTGGACCACAGCCTTTCAGGAACTTCTTAAAGTCATGTGCTCTACCAACTGAGCTATGAAGGTGCTTATAGACACAAACGCAGAAAACATAGTGGCTTCGGCGACACACTTTGCCAACATAACTATTGGACCCACATGGTCGATGAAAAAAGTTGAACAGTGCATACACCAATGAAATCTGGGGTTTGGAGCAGGAGTTGAACCAGCGACCTTTGGACCACAGCCTTTCAGGAACTTCTTAAAGTCATGTGCTCTACCAACTGAGCTATGAAGGTGCTTATAGACACAAACGCAGAAAACATAGTGGCTTCGGCGACACACTTTGCCAACATAACTATTGGACCCACATGGTCGATGAAAAAGGTTGAACAGTGCATACAACAATGAAATCTGGTGTTTGGAGCAGGAGTTGAACCAGCGACCTTTGGACCAGAGCCTTTCAGGAACTTCTTAAAGTCATGTGCTCTACCAACTGAGCTATGAAGGTGCTTATAGACACAAACGCAGAAAACATAGTGGCTTCGGCGACACACTTTGCCAACATAACTATTGGACCCACATGGTCGATGAAAAAGTTGAACAGTGCATACACCAATGAAATCTGGGGTTTGGAGCAGGAGCTGAACCAGCGACCTTTGGACCACAGCCTTTCAGGAACTTCTTAAAGTCATGTGCTCTACCAACTGAGCTATGAAGGTGCTTGTAGACACAAACGCAGAAAACATAGTGGCTTCGGCGACAGACTTTGCCAACAATACAATTGGACCCACATGGTCAATGAAAAAGATTGAACAGTGCATAGACCAATGAAATCTGGTGTTTGGAGCAGGAGTTGAACCAGCGACCTTTGGAACACAGCCTTTCAGGAACTTCTTAAAGTCATGTGCTCTACCAACTGAGCTATGAAGGTGCTTATAGACACAAACGCAGAAAACATAGTGGCTTCAGCGACACACTTTGCCAACATAACTACTGGACCCACATGGTCGATGAAAAAGGTTGAACAGTGCATACACCAACGAAATCTGGTGTTTGGAGCAGGAGTTGAACCAGCGACCTTTGGACCACAGCCTTTCAGGAACTTCTTAAAGTCATGTGCTGTACCAACTCAGCTATGAAGGTGGTTATAGACACAAACGCAGAAAACATAGTGGCTTCGGCGACAGACTTTGCCAACAATACAATTGGACCCACATGGTCAATGAAAAAGATTGAACAGTGCATAGACCAATGAAATCTGGTGTTTGGAGCAGGAGTTGAACCAGCGACCTTTGGACCACAGCCTTTCAGGAACTTCTTAAAGTCATGTGCTCTACCAACTGAGCTATGAAGGTGCTTATAGACAAAACGCAGAAAACATAGTGGCTTCGGCGACACACTTTGCCAACATAACTATTGGAACCACATGGTCAATGAAAGAGATTGAACAGTGCATAGACCAATGAAATCTGGTGTTTGGAGCAGGAGTTGAACCAGCGACCTTTGGACCACAGCCTTTCAGGAACTTCTTAAAGTCATGTGCTCTACCAACTGAGCTATGAAGGTGCTTATAGACACAAACGCAGAAAACATAGTGGCTTCGGCGACAGACTTTGCCAACAATACAATTGGACCCACATGGTCAATGAAAAAGATTGAACAGTGCATAGACCAATGAAATCTGGTGTTTGGAGCAGGAGTTGAACCAGCGACCTTTGGACCACAGCCTTTCAGGAACTTCTTAAAGTCATGTGCTCTACCAACTGAGCTATGAAGGTGCTTATAGACACAAACGCAGAAAACATAGTGGCTTCGGCGACACACTTTGCCAACATAACTATTGGACCCACATGGTCGATGAAAAAGGTTGAACAGTGCATAAACCAATGAAATCTGGTGTTTGGAGCAGGAGTTGAACCAGCGACCTTTGGACCACAGCCTTTCAAGAACTTCTTAAAGTCATGTGCTCTACCAACTGAGCTATGAAGGTGCTTATAGACACAAACGCAGAAAACATAGTGGCTTCGGCGACAGACTTTGCCAACAATACAATTGGACCCACATGGTCAATGAAAAAGATTGAACAGTGCATAGACCAATGAAATCTGGTGTTTGGAGCAGGAGTTGAACCAGCGACCTTTGGACCACAGCCTTTCAGGAACTTCTTAAAGTCATGTGCTCTACCAACTGAGCTATGAAGGTGCTTATAGACACAAACGCAGAAAACATAGTGGCTTCGGCGACAGACTAGGCCAACAATACAATTGGACCCACATGGTCAATGAAAAAGATTGAACAGTGCATAGACCAATGAAATCTGGTGTTTGGAGCAGGAGTTGAACCAGCGACCTTTGGACCACAGCCTTTCAGGAACTTCTTAAAGTCATGTGCTCTACCAACTGAGCTATGAAGGTGCTTATAGACACAAACGCAGAAAACATAGTGGCTTCGGCGACAGATTTTGCCAACAATACAATTGGACCCACATGGTCAATGAAAAAGATTGAACAGTGCATAGACCAATGAAATCTGGTGTTTGGAGCAGGAGTTGAACCAGCGACCTTTGGACCACAGCCTTTCAGGAACTTCTTAAAGTCATGTGCTCTACCAACTGAGCTATGAAGGTGCTTATAGACACAAACGCAGAAAACATAGTGGCTTCGGCGACAGACTTTGCCAACAATACAATTGGACCCACATGGTCAATGAAAAAGGTTGAACAGTGCATACACCAATGAAATCTGGTGTTTGGAGCAGGAATTGAACCAGCGACCTTTGGACCACAGCCTTTCAGGAACTTCTTAAAGTCATGTGCTCTACCAACTGAGCTATGAAGGTGCTTATAGACACAAACGCAGAAAACATAGTGGCTTCGGCGACACACTTTGCCAACATAACTATTGGACCCACATGGTCAATGAAAAAGATTGAACAGTGCATAGACCAATGAAATCTGGTGTTTGGAGCAGGAGTTGAACCAGCGACCTTTGGACCACAGCCTTTCAGGAACTTCTTAAAGTCATGTGCTCTACCAACTGAGCTATGAAGGTGCTTATAGACACAAACGCAGAAAACATAGTGGCTTCGGCGACACACTTTGCCAACATAACTATTGGACCCACATGGTCGATGAAAAAGGTTGAACAGTGCATAAACCAATGAAATCTGGTGTTTGGAGCAGGAGTTGAACCAGCGACCTTTGGACCACAGCCTTTCAGGAACTTCTTAAAGTCATGTGCTCTACCAACTGAGCTATGAAGGTGCTTATAGACACAAACGCAGAAAACATAGTGGCTTCGGCGACAGACTTTGCCAACAATACAATTGGACCCACATGGTCAATGAAAAAGATTGAACAGTGCATAGACCAATGAAATCTGGTGTTTGGAGCAGGAGTTGAACCAGCGACCTTTGGACCACAGCCTTTCAGGAACTTCTTAAAGTCATGTGCTCTACCAACTGAGCTATGAAGGTGCTTATAGACACAAACGCAGAAAACATAGTGGCTTCGGCGACAGACTTTGCCAACAATACAATTGGACCCACATGGTCAATGAAAAAGGTTGAACAGTGCATACACCAATGAAATCTGGTGTTTGGAGCAGGAATTGAACCAGCGACCTTTGGACCACAGCCTTTCAGGAACTTCTTAAAGTCATGTGCTCTACCAACTGAGCTATGAAGGTGCTTATAGACACAAACGCAGAAAACATAGTGGCTTCGGCGACACACTTTGCCAACATAACTATTGGACCCACATGGTCGATGGAAAAGCTTGAACAGTGCATACACCAATGAAATCTGGTGTTTGGAGCAGGAGTTGAACCAGCGACCTTTGGACCACAGCCTTTCAGGAACTTCTTAAAGTCATGTGCTCTACCAACTGAGCTATGAAGGTGCTTACAGAGACAAACGCAGAAAACATAGTGGCTTCGGCGACAGACTTTGCCAACAATACAATTGGACCCACATGGTCAATGAAAAAGATTGAACAGTGCATAGACCAATGAAATCTGGTGTTTGGAGCAGGAGTTGAACCAGCGACCTTTGGACCACAGCCTTTCAGGAACTTCTTAAAGTCATGTGCTCTACCAACTGAGCTATGAAGGTGCTTATAGACACAAACGCAGAAAACATAGTGGCTTCGGCGACAGATTTTGCCAACAATACTATTGGACCCACATGGTCAATGAAAAAGATTGAACAGTGCATAGACCAATGAAATCTGGTGTTTGGAGCAGGAGTTGAACCAGCGACCTTTGGACCACAGCCTTTCAGGAACTTCTTAAAGTCATGTGCTCTACCAACTGAGCTATGAAGGTGCTTATAGACACAAACGCAGAAAACATAGTGGCTTCGGCGACACACTTTGCCAACATAACTATTGGACCCACATGGTCGATGAAAAAGGTTGAACAGTGCATAAACCAATGAAATCTGGTGTTTGGAGCAGGAGTTGAACCAGCGACCTTTGGACCACAGCCTTTCAGGAACTTCTTAAAGTCATGTGCTGTACCAACTGAGCTATGAAGGTGCTTATAGACACAAACGCAGAAAACATAGTGGCTTCGGCGACAGACTTTGCCAACAATACAATTGGACCCACATGGTCAATGAAAAAGATTGAACAGTGCATAGACCAATGAAATCTGGTGTTTGGAGCAGGAGTTGAACCAGCGACCTTTGGACCACAGCCTTTCAGGAACTTCTTAAAGTCATGTGCTCTACCAACTGAGCTATGAAGGTGCTTATAGACACAAACGCAGAAAACATAGTGGCTTCGGCGACAGACTTTGCCAACAATACAATTGGACCCACATGGTCAATGAAAAAGGTTGAACAGTGCATACACCAATGAAATCTGGTGTTTGGAGCAGGAATTGAACCAGCGACATTTGGACCACAGCCTTTCAGGAACTTCTTAAAGTCATGTGCTCTACCAACTGAGCTATGAAGGTGCTTAAAGACACAAACGCAGAAAACATAGTGGCTTCGGCGACACACTTTGCCAACATAACTATTGGACCCACATGGTCGATGGAAAAGGTTCAACAGTGCATACACCAATGAAATCTGGTGTTTGGAGCAGGAGTTGAACCAGCGACCTTTGGACCACAGCCTTTCAGGAACTTCTTAAAGTCATGTGCTCTACCAACTGAGCTATGAAGGTGCTTACAGAGACAAACGCAGAAAACATAGTGGCTTCGGCGACAGACTTTGCCAACAATACAATTGGACCCACATGGTCAATGAAAAAGATTGAACAGTGCATAGACCAATGAAATCTGGTGTTTGGAGCAGGAGTTGAACCAGCGACCTTTGGACCACAGCCTTTCAGGAACTTCTTAAAGTCATGTGCTCTACCAACTGAGCTATGAAGGTGCTTATAGACACAAACGCAGAAAACATAGTGGCTTCGGCGACAGATTTTGCCAACAATACTATTGGACCCACATGGTCAATGAAAAAGATTGAACAGTGCATAGACCAATGAAATCTGGTGTTTGGAGCAGGAGTTGAAACAGCGACCTTTGGACCACAGCCTTTCAGGAACTTCTTAAAGTCATGTGCTCTACCAACTGAGCTATGAAGGTGCTTATAGACACAAACGCAGAAAACATAGTGGCTTCGGCGACACACTTTGCCAACATAACTATTGGACCCACATGGTCGATGAAAAAGTTTGAACAGTGCATACACCAATGAAATCTGGTGTTTGGAGCAGGAGTTGAACCAGCGACCTTTGGACCACAGCCTTTCAGGAACTTCTTAAAGTCATGTGCTCTACCAACTGAGCTATGAAGGTGCTTATAGACACAAACGCAGAAAACATAGTGGCTTCGGCGACACACTTTGCCAACATAACTATTGGACCCACATGGTCGATGAAAAAGGTTGAACAGTGCATACAACAATGAAATCTGGTGTTTGGAGCAGGGGTTGAACCAGCGACCTTTGGACCACAGCCTTTCAGGAACTTCTTAAAGTCATGTGCTCTACCAACTGAGCTATGAAGGTGCTTATAGACACAAACGCAGAAAACATAGTGGCTTCGGCGACACACTTTGCCAACATAACTATTGGACCCACATGGTCGATGAAAAAAGTTGAACAGTGCATACACCAATGAAATCTGGTGTTTGGAGCAGGAGCTGAACCAGCGACCTTTGGACCACAGCCTTTCAGGAACTTCTTAAAGTCATGTGCTCTACCAACTGAGCTATGAAGGTGCTTGTAGACACAAACGCAGAAAACATAGTGGCTTCGGCGACAGACTTTGCCAACAATACAATTGGACCCACATGGTCAATGAAAAAGATTGAACAGTGCATAGACCAATGAAATCTGGTGTTTGGAGCAGGAGTTGAACCAGCGACCTTTGGAACACAGCCTTTCAGGAACTTCTTAAAGTCATGTGCTCTACCAACTGAGCTATGAAGGTGCTTATAGACACAAACGCAGAAAACATAGTGGCTTCAGCGACACACCTTGCCAACATAACTATTGGACCCACATGGTCGATGAAGAAGGTTGAACAGTGCATACACCAACGAAATCTGGTGTTTGGAGCAGGAGTTGAACCAGCGACCTTTGGACCACAGCCTTTCAGGAACTTCTTAAAGTCATGTGCTGTACCAACTCAGCTATGAAGGTGCTTATAGACACAAACGCAGAAAACATAGTGGCTTCGGCGACAGACTTTGCCAACAATACAATTGGACCCACATGGTCAATGAAAAAGATTGAACAGTGCATACACCAATGAAATCTGGTGTTTGGAGCAGGAGTTGAACCAGCGACCTTTGGACCACAGCCTTTCAGGAACTTCTTAAAGTCATGTGCTCTACCAACTGAGCTATGAAGGTGCTTATAGACAAAACGCAGAAAACATAGTGGCTTCGGCGACACACTTTGCCAACATAACTATTGGACCCACATGGTCGATGAAAAAGGTTGAACAGTGCATAGACCAATGAAATCTGGTGTTTGGAGCAGGAGTTGAACCAGCGACCTTTGGACCACAGCCTTTCAGGAACTTCTTAAAGTCATGTGCTCTACCAACTGAGCTATGAAGGTGCTTATAGACACAAACGCAGAAAACATAGTGGCTTCGGCGACAGACTTTGCCAACAATACAATTGGACCCACATGGTCAATGAAAAAGATTGAACAGTGCATAGACCAATGAAATCTGGTGTTTGGAGCAGGAGTTGAACCAGCGACCTTTGGACCACAGCCTTTCAGGAACTTCTTAAAGTCATGTGCTCTACCAACTGAGCTATGAAGGTGCTTATAGACACAAACGCAGAAAACATAGTGGCTTCGGCGACAGACTTTGCCAACATAACTATTGGACCCACATGGTCGATGAAAAAGGTTGAACAGTGCATAAACCAATGAAATCTGGTGTTTGGAGCAGGAGTTGAACCAGCGACCTTTGGACCACAGCCTTTCAGGAACTTCTTAAAGTCATGTGCTCTACCAACTGAGCTATGAAGGTGCTTACAGAGACAAACGCAGAAAACATAGTGGCTTCGGCGACAGACTTTGCCAACAATACAATTGGACCCACATGGTCAATGAAAAAGATTGAACAGTGCATAGACCAATGAAATCTGGTGTTTGGAGCAGGAGTTGAACCAGCGACCTTTGGACCACAGCCTTTCAGGAACTTCTTAAAGTCATGTGCTCTACCAACTGAGCTATGAAGGTGCTTATAGACACAAACGCAGAAAACATAGTGGCTTCGGCGACAGATTTTGCCAACAATACTATTGGACCCACATGGTCAATGAAAAAGATTGAACAGTGCATAGACCAATGAAATCTGGTGTTTGGAGCAGGAGTTGAACCAGCGACCTTTGGACCACAGCCTTTCAGGAACTTCTTAAAGTCATGTGCTCTACCAACTGAGCTATGAAGGTGCTTATAGACACAAACGCAGAAAACATAGTGGCTTCGGCGACACACTTTGCCAACATAACTATTGGACCCACATGGTCGATGAAAAAGGTTGAACAGTGCATAAACCAATGAAATCTGGTGTTTGGAGCAGGAGTTGAACCAGCGACCTTTGGACCACAGCCTTTCAGGAACTTCTTAAAGTCATGTGCTCTACCAACTGAGCTATGAAGGTGCTTATAGACACAAACGCAGAAAACATAGTGGCTTCGGCGACAGACTTTGCCAACAATACAATTGGACCCACATGGTCAATGAAAAAGATTGAACAGTGCATAGACCAATGAAATCTGGTGTTTGGAGCAGGAGTTGAACCAGCGACCTTTGGACCACAGCCTTTCAGGAACTTCTTAAAGTCATGTGCTCTACCAACTGAGCTATGAAGGTGCTTATAGACACAAACGCAGAAAACATAGTGGCTTCGGCGACAGACTTTGCCAACAATACAATTGGACCCACATGGTCAATGAAAAAGGTTGAACAGTGCATACACCAATGAAATCTGGTGTTTGGAGCAGGAATTGAACCAGCGACATTTGGACCACAGCCTTTCAGGAACTTCTTAAAGTCATGTGCTCTACCAACTGAGCTATGAAGGTGCTTAAAGACACAAACGCAGAAAACATAGTGGCTTCGGCGACACACTTTGCCAACATAACTATTGGACCCACATGGTCGATGGAAAAGGTTGAACAGTGCATACACCAATGAAATCTGGTGTTTGGAGCAGGAGTTGAACCAGCGACCTTTGGACCACAGCCTTTCAGGAACTTCTTAAAGTCATGTGCTCTACCAACTGAGCTATGAAGGTGCTTACAGAGACAAACGCAGAAAACATAGTGGCTTCGGCGACAGACTTTGCCAACAATACAATTGGACCCACATGGTCAATGAAAAAGATTGAACAGTGCATAGACCAATGAAATCTGGTGTTTGGAGCAGGAGTTGAACCAGCGACCTTTGGACCACAGCCTTTCAGGAACTTCTTAAAGTCATGTGCTCTACCAACTGAGCTATGAAGGTGCTTATAGACACAAACGCAGAAAACATAGTGGCTTCGGCGACAGATTTTGCCAACAATACTATTGGACCCACATGGTCAATGAAAAAGATTGAACAGTGCATAGACCAATGAAATCTGGTGTTTGGAGCAGGAGTTGAAACAGCGACCTTTGGACCACAGCCTTTCAGGAACTTCTTAAAGTCATGTGCTCTACCAACTGAGCTATGAAGGTGCTTATAGACACAAACGCAGAAAACATAGTGGCTTCGGCGACACACTTTGCCAACATAACTATTGGACCCACATGGTCGATGAAAAAAGTTGAACAGTGCATACACCAATGAAATCTGGGGTTTGGAGCAGGAGTTGAACCAGCGACCTTTGGACCACAGCCTTTCAGGAACTTCTTAAAGTCATGTGCTCTACCAACTGAGCTATGAAGGTGCTTATAGACACAAACGCAGAAAACATAGTGGCTTCGGCGACACACTTTGCCAACATAACTATTGGACCCACATGGTCGATGAAAAAGGTTGAACAGTGCATACAACAATGAAATCTGGTGTTTGGAGCAGGGGTTGAACCAGCGACCTTTGGACCACAGCCTTTCAGGAACTTCTTAAAGTCATGTGCTCTACCAACTGAGCTATGAAGGTGCTTATAGACACAAACGCAGAAAACATAGTGGCTTCGGCGACACACTTTGCCAACATAACTATTGGACCCACATGGTCGATGAAAAAAGTTGAACAGTGCATACACCAATGAAATCTGGTGTTTGGAGCAGGAGCTGAACCAGCGACCTTTGGACCACAGCCTTTCAGGAACTTCTTAAAGTCATGTGCTCTACCAACTGAGCTATGAAGGTGCTTGTAGACACAAACGCAGAAAACATAGTGGCTTCGGCGACAGACTTTGCCAACAATACAATTGGACCCACATGGTCAATGAAAAAGATTGAACAGTGCATAGACCAATGAAATCTGGTGTTTGGAGCAGGAGTTGAACCAGCGACCTTTGGAACACAGCCTTTCAGGAACTTCTTAAAGTCATGTGCTCTACCAACTGAGCTATGAAGGTGCTTATAGACACAAACGCAGAAAACATAGTGGCTTCAGCGACACACCTTGCCAACATAACTATTGGACCCACATGGTCGATGAAGAAGGTTGAACAGTGCATACACCAACGAAATCTGGTGTTTGGAGCAGGAGTTGAACCAGCGACCTTTGGACCACAGCCTTTCAGGAACTTCTTAAAGTCATGTGCTGTACCAACTCAGCTATGAAGGTGCTTATAGACACAAACGCAGAAAACATAGTGGCTTCGGCGACAGACTTTGCCAACAATACAATTGGACCCACATGGTCAATGAAAAAGATTGAACAGTGCATACACGAATGAAATCTGGTGTTTGGAGCAGGAGTTGAACCAGCGACCTTTGGACCACAGCCTTTCAGGAACTTCTTAAAGTCATGTGCTCTACCAACTGAGCTATGAAGGTGCTTATAGACAAAACGCAGAAAACATAGTGGCTTCGGCGACACACTTTGCCAACATAACTATTGGACCCACATGGTCGATGAAAAAGGTTGAACAGTGCATAGACCAATGAAATCTGGTGTTTGGAGCAGGAGTTGAACCAGCGACCTTTGGACCACAGCCTTTCAGGAACTTCTTAAAGTCATGTGCTCTACCAACTGAGCTATGAAGGTGCTTATAGACACAAACGCAGAAAACATAGTGGCTTCGGCGACAGACTTTGCCAACAATACAATTGGACCCACATGGTCAATGAAAAAGATTGAACAGTGCATAGACCAATGAAATCTGGTGTTTGGAGCAGGAGTTGAACCAGCGACCTTTGGACCACAGCCTTTCAGGAACTTCTTAAAGTCATGTGCTCTACCAACTGAGCTATGAAGGTGCTTATAGACACAAACGCAGAAAACATAGTGGCTTCGGCGACACACTTTGCCAACATAACTATTGGACCCACATGGTCGATGAAAAAGGTTGAACAGTGCATAAACCAATGAAATCTGGTGTTTGGAGCAGGAGTTGAACCAGCGACCTTTGGACCACAGCCTTTCAGGAACTTCTTAAAGTCATGTGCTCTACCAACTGAGCTATGAAGGTGCTTATAGACACAAACGCAGAAAACATAGTGGCTTCGGCGACAGACTTTGCCAACAATACAATTGGACCCACATGGTCAATGAAAAAGATTGAACAGTGCATAGACCAATGAAATCTGGTGTTTGGAGCAGGAGTTGAACCAGCGACCTTTGGACCACAGCCTTTCAGGAACTTCTTAAAGTCATGTGCTCTACCAACTGAGCTATGAAGGTGCTTATAGACACAAACGCAGAAAACATAGTGGCTTCGGCGACAGACTAGGCCAACAATACAATTGGACCCACATGGTCAATGAAAAAGATTGAACAGTGCATAGAGCAATGAAATCTGGTGTTTGGAGCAGGAGTTGAACCAGCGACCTTTGGACCACAGCCTTTCAGGAACTTCTTAAAGTCATGTGCTCTACCAACTGAGCTATGAAGGTGCTTATAGACACAAACGCAGAAAACATAGTGGCTTCGGCGACAGATTTTGCCAACAATACAATTGGACCCACATGGTCAATGAAAAAGATTGAACAGTGCATAGACTAATGAAATCTGGTGTTTGGAGCAGGAGTTGAACCAGCGACCTTTGAACCACAGCCTTTTAGGAACTTCTTAAAGTCATGTGCTCTACCAACTGAGCTATGAAGGTGCTTATAGACACAAACGCAGAAAACATAGTGGCTTCGGCGACAGACTTTGCCAACAATACAATTGGACCCACATGGTCAATGAAAAAGATTGAACAGTGCATAGACCAATGAAATCTGGTGTTTGGAGCAGGAGTTGAACCAGCGACCTTTGGACGACAGCCTTTCAGGAACTTCTTAAAGTCATGTGCTCTACCAACTGAGCTATGAAGGTGCTTATAGACACAAACGCAGAAAACATAGTGGCTTCGGCGACACACTTTGCCAACATAACTATTGGACCCACATGGTCGATGAAAAAGGTTGAACAGTGCATACACCAATGAAATCTGGTGTTTGGAGCAGGAGTTAAACCAGCGACCTTTGGACCACAGCCTTTCAGGAACTTCTTAAAGTCATGTGCTGTACCAACTGAGCTATGAAGGTGCTTACAGACACAAACGCAGAAAACATAGTGGCTTCGGCGACAGACTTTGCCAACAATACAATTGGACCCACATGGTCAATGAAAAAGATTGAACAGTGCATAGAGCAATGAAATCTGGTGTTTGGAGCAGGAGTTGAACCAGCGACCTTTGGACCACAGCCTTTTAGGAACTTCTTAAAGTCATGTGCTCTACCAACTGAGCTATGAAGGTGCTTATAGACACAAACGCAGAAAACATAGTGGCTTCGGCGACAGACTTTGCCAACAATACAATTGGACCCACATGGTCAATGAAAAAGATTGAACAGTGCATAGACCAATGAAATCTGGTGTTTGGAGCAGGAGTTGAACCAGCGACCTTTGGACGACAGCCTTTCAGGAACTTCTTAAAGTCATGTGCTCTACCAACTGAGCTATGAAGGTGCTTATAGACACAAACGCAGAAAACATAGTGGCTTCGGCGACACACTTTGCCAACATAACTATTGGACCCACATGGTCGATGAAAAAGGTTGAACAGTGCATACACCAATGAAATCTGGTGTTTGGAGCAGGAGTTGAACCAGCGACCTTTGGACCACAGCCTTTCAGGAACTTCTTAAAGTCATGTGCTGTACCAACTGAGCTATGAAGGTGCTTACAGACACAAACGCAGAAAACATAGTGGCTTCGGCGACAGACTTTGCCAACAATACAATTGGACCCACATGGTCAATGAAAAAGATTGAACAGTGCATAGAGCAATGAAATCTGGTGTTTGGAGCAGGAGTTGAACCAGCGACCTTTGGACCACAGCCTTTCAGGAACTTCTTAAAGTCATGTGCTCTACCAACTGAGCTATGAAGGTGCTTACAGACACAAACGCAGAAAACATAGTGGCTTCGGCGACAGACTTTGCCAACAATACAATTGGACCCACATGGTCAATGAAAAAGATTGAACAGTGCATAGAGCAATGAAATCTGGTGTTTGGAGCAGGAGTTGAACCAGCGACCTTTGGACCACAGCCTTTCAGGAACTTCTTAAAGTCATGTGCTCTACCCACTGAGCTATGAAGGTGCTTATAGACACAAACGCAGAAAACATAGTGGCTTCGGCGACAGACTTTGCCAACAATACAATTGGACCCACATGGTCAATGAAAAAGATTGAACAGTGCATAGAGCAATGAAATCTGGTGTTTGGAGCAGGAGTTGAACCAGCGACCTTTGGACCACAGCCTTTGAGGAACTTCTTAAAGTAATGTGCTCTACCAACTGAGCTATGAAGGTGCTTATAGACACAAACGCAGAAAACATAGTGGCTTCGGCGACACACTTTGCCAACATAACTATTGGACCCACATGGTCGATGAAAAAGGTTGAACAGTGCATAGACCAATGAAATCTGGTGTTTGGAGCAGGAGTTGAACCAGCGACCTTTGGACCACAGCCTTTCAGGAACTTCTTAAAGTCATGTGCTCTACCAACTGAGCTATGAAGGTGCTTATAGACACAAACGCAGAAAACATAGTGGCTTCGGCGACAGATTTTGCCAACAATACAATTGGACCCACATGGTCAATGAAAAAGATTGAACAGTGCATAGACCAATGAAATCTGGTGTTTGGAGCAGGAGTTGAACCAGCGACCTTTGGACCACAGCCTTTCAGGAACTTCTTAAAGTCATGTGCTCTACCAACTGAGCTATGAAGGTGCTTATAGACACAAACGCAGAAAAGATAGTGGCTTCGGCGACAGATTTTGCCAACAATACTATTGGACCCACATGGTCAATGAAAAAGATTGAACAGTGCATAGACCAATGAAATCTGGTGTTTGGAGCAGGAGTTGAACCAGCGACCTTTGGACCACAGCCTTTCAGGAACTTCTTAAAGTCATGTGCTCTACCAACTGAGCTATGAAGGTGCTTATAGACACAAACGCAGAAAACATAGTGGCTTCGGCGACAGACTTTGCCAACAATACAATTGGACCCACATGGTCAATGAAAAAGATTGAACAGTGCATAGAGCAATGAAATCTGGTGTTTGGAGCAGGAGTTGAACCAGCGACCTTTGGACCACAGCCTTTCAGGAACTTCTTAGAGTCATGTGCTCTACCAACTGAGCTATGAAGGTGCTTATAGACACAAACGCAGAAAACATAGTGGCTTCGGCGACACACTTTGCCAACATAACTATTGGACCCACATGGTCAATGAAAAAGATTGAACAGTGGATACACCAATGAAATCTGGTGTTTGGAGCAGGAGTTGAACCAGCGACCTTTGGACCACAGCCTTTCAGGAACTTCTTAAAGTCATGTGCTCTACCCACTGAGCTATGAAGGTGCTTATAGACACAAACGCAGAAAACATAGTGGCTTCGTCGACAGATTTTGCCAACAATACAATTGGACCCACATGGTCAATGAAAAAGGTTGAACAGTGCATAGACCAATGAAATCTGGTGTTTGGAGCAGGAGTTGAACCAGCGACCTTTGGACCACAGCCTTTCAGGAACTTCTTAAAGTCATGTGCTCTACCAACTGAGCTATGAAGGTGCTTATAGACACAAACGCAGAAAAGATAGTGGCTTCGGCGACAGATTTTGCCAACAATACTATTGGACCCACATGGTCAATGAAAAAGATTGAACAGTGCATAGACCAATGAAATCTGGTGTTTGGAGCAGGAGTTGAACCAGCGACCTTTGGACCACAGGCTTTCAGGAACTTCTTAAAGTCACGTGCTCTACCAACTGAGCTATGAAGGTGCTTATAGACACAAACGCAGAAAACATAGTGGCTTCGGCGACAGACTTTGCCAACAATACAATTGGACCCACATGGTCAATGAAAAAGATTGAACAGTGCATAGACCAATGAAATCTGGTGTTTGGAGCAGGAGTTGAACCAGCGACCTTTGGACCACAGCCTTTCAGGAACTTCTTAAAGTCATGTGCTCTACCAACTGAGCTATGAAGGTGCTTATAGACACAAACGCAGAAAACATAGTGGCTTCGGCGACACACTTTGCCAACATAACTATTGGACCCACATGGTCGATGAAAAAGGTTGAACAGTGCATACAACAATGAAATCTGGTGTTTGGAGCAGGAGTTGAACCAGCGACCTTTGGACCACAGCCTTTCAGGAACTTCTTAATGTCATGTGCTCTACCAACTGAGCTATGAAGGTGCTTATAGACACAAACGCAGAAAACATAGTGGCTTCGGCGACAGACTTTGCCAACAATACAATTGGACCCACATGGTCAATGAAAAAGATTGAACAGTGCATAGACCAATGAAATCTGGTGTTTGGAGCTGGAGTTGAACCAGCGACCTTTGGACCACAGCCTTTCAGGAACTTCTTGAAGTCATGTGCTCTACCAACTGAGCTATGAAGGTGCTTATAGACACAAACGCAGAAAACATAGTGGCTTCGGCGACAGACTTTGCCAACATAACTATTGGACCCACATGGTCGATGAAAAAGGTTGAACAGCGCATACACCAATGAAATCTGGTGTTTGGAGCAGGAGTTGAACCAGCGACCTTTGGACCACAGCCTTTCAGGAACTTCTTAAAGTCATGTGCTCTACCAACTGAGCTATGAAGGTGCTTATAGACACAAACGCAGAAAACATAGTGGCTTCGGCGACAGATTTTGCCAACAATACTATTGGACCCACATGGTCAATGAAAAAGATTGAACAGTGCATAGACCAATGAAATCTGGTGTTTGGAGCAGGAGTTCAACCAGCGACCTTTGGACCACAGCCTTTCAGGAACTTCTTAAAGTCATGTGCTCTACCAACTGAGCTATGAAGGTGCTTATAGACACAAACGCAGAAAACATAGTGGCTTCGGCGACAGACTTTGCCAACAATACAATTGGACCCACATGGTCAATGAAAAAGATTGAACAGTGCATAGAGCAATGAAATCTGGTGTTTGGAGCAGGAGTTGAACCAGCGACCTTTGGACCACAGCCTTTGAGGAACTTCTTAAAGTAATGTGCTCTACCAACTGAGCTATGAAGGTGCTTATAGACACAAACGCAGAAAACATAGTGGCTTCGGCGACACACTTTGCCAACATAACTATTGGACCCACATGGTCGATGAAAAAGGTTGAACAGTGCATAGACCAATGAAATCTGGTGTTTGGAGCAGGAGTTGAACCAGCGACCTTTGGACCACAGCCTTTCAGGAACTTCTTAAAGTCATGTGCTCTACCAACTGAGCTATGAAGGTGCTTATAGACACAAACGCAGAAAACATAGTGGCTTCGGCGACAGATTTTGCCAACAATACAATTGGACCCACATGGTCAATGAAAAAGATTGAACAGTGCATAGACCAATGAAATCTGGTGTTTGGAGCAGGAGTTGAACCAGCGACCTTTGGACCACAGCCTTTCAGGAACTTCTTAAAGTCATGTGCTCTACCAACTGAGCTATGAAGGTGCTTATAGACACAAACGCAGAAAAGATAGTGGCTTCGGCGACAGATTTTGCCAACAATACTATTGGACCCACATGGTCAATGAAAAAGATTGAACAGTGCATAGACCAATGAAATCTGGTGTTTGGAGCAGGAGTTGAACCAGCGACCTTTGGACCACAGCCTTTCAGGAACTTCTTAAAGTCATGTGCTCTACCAACTGAGCTATGAAGGTGCTTATAGACACAAACGCAGAAAACATAGTGGCTTCGGCGACAGACTTTGCCAACAATACAATTGGACCCACATGGTCAATGAAAAAGATTGAACAGTGCATAGAGCAATGAAATCTGGTGTTTGGAGCAGGAGTTGAACCAGCGACCTTTGGACCACAGCCTTTCAGGAACTTCTTAGAGTCATGTGCTCTACCAACTGAGCTATGAAGGTGCTTATAGACACAAACGCAGAAAACATAGTGGCTTCGGCGACACACTTTGCCAACATAACTATTGGACCCACATGGTCAATGAAAAAGATTGAACAGTGGATACACCAATGAAATCTGGTGTTTGGAGCAGGAGTTGAACCAGCGACCTTTGGACCACAGCCTTTCAGGAACTTCTTAAAGTCATGTGCTCTACCCACTGAGCTATGAAGGTGCTTATAGACACAAACGCAGAAAACATAGTGGCTTCGTCGACAGATTTTGCCAACAATACAATTGGACCCACATGGTCAATGAAAAAGGTTGAACAGTGCATAGACCAATGAAATCTGGTGTTTGGAGCAGGAGTTGAACCAGCGACCTTTGGACCACAGCCTTTCAGGAACTTCTTAAAGTCATGTGCTCTACCAACTGAGCTATGAAGGTGCTTATAGACACAAACGCAGAAAAGATAGTGGCTTCGGCGACAGATTTTGCCAACAATACTATTGGACCCACATGGTCAATGAAAAAGATTGAACAGTGCATAGACCAATGAAATCTGGTGTTTGGAGCAGGAGTTGAACCAGCGACCTTTGGACCACAGGCTTTCAGGAACTTCTTAAAGTCACGTGCTCTACCAACTGAGCTATGAAGGTGCTTATAGACACAAACGCAGAAAACATAGTGGCTTCGGCGACAGACTTTGCCAACAATACAATTGGACCCACATGGTCAATGAAAAAGATTGAACAGTGCATAGACCAATGAAATCTGGTGTTTGGAGCAGGAGTTGAACCAGCGACCTTTGGACCACAGCCTTTCAGGAACTTCTTAAAGTCATGTGCTCTACCAACTGAGCTATGAAGGTGCTTATAGACACAAACGCAGAAAACATAGTGGCTTCGGCGACACACTTTGCCAACATAACTATTGGACCCACATGGTCGATGAAAAAGGTTGAACAGTGCATACAACAATGAAATCTGGTGTTTGGAGCAGGAGTTGAACCAGCGACCTTTGGACCACAGCCTTTCAGGAACTTCTTAATGTCATGTGCTCTACCAACTGAGCTATGAAGGTGCTTATAGACACAAACGCAGAAAACATAGTGGCTTCGGCGACAGACTTTGCCAACAATACAATTGGACCCACATGGTCAATGAAAAAGATTGAACAGTGCATAGACCAATGAAATCTGGTGTTTGGAGCTGGAGTTGAACCAGCGACCTTTGGACCACAGCCTTTCAGGAACTTCTTGAAGTCATGTGCTCTACCAACTGAGCTATGAAGGTGCTTATAGACACAAACGCAGAAAACATAGTGGCTTCGGCGACAGACTTTGCCAACATAACTATTGGACCCACATGGTCGATGAAAAAGGTTGAACAGCGCATACACCAATGAAATCTGGTGTTTGGAGCAGGAGTTGAACCAGCGACCTTTGGACCACAGCCTTTCAGGAACTTCTTAAAGTCATGTGCTCTACCAACTGAGCTATGAAGGTGCTTATAGACACAAACGCAGAAAACATAGTGGCTTCGGCGACAGATTTTGCCAACAATACTATTGGACCCACATGGTCAATGAAAAAGATTGAACAGTGCATAGACCAATGAAATCTGGTGTTTGGAGCAGGAGTTCAACCAGCGACCTTTGGACCACAGCCTTTCAGGAACTTCTTAAAGTCATGTGCTCTACCAACTGAGCTATGAAGGTGCTTATAGACACAAACGCAGAAAACATAGTGGCTTCGGCGACAGACTTTGCCAACAATACAATTGGACCCACATGGTCAATGAAAAAGATTGAACAGTGCATAGACCAATGAAATCTGGTGTTTGGAGCAGGAGTTGAACCAGCGACCTTTGGACCACAGCCTTTCAGGAACTTCTTAAAGTCATGTGCTCTACCAACTGAGCTATGAAGGTGCTTATAGACACAAACGCAGAAAACATAGTGGCTTCGGCGACAGATTTTGCCAACAATACAATTGGACCCACATGGTCAATGAAAAAGATTGAACAGTGCATACACCAATGAAATCTGGTGTTTGGAGCAGGAGTTGAACCAGCGACCTTTGGACCACAGCCTTTCAGGAACTTCTTAAAGTCATGTGCTCTACCAACTGAGCTATGAAGGTGCTTATAGACACAAACGCAGAAAACATAGTGGCTTCGGCGACACACTTTGCCAACATAACTATTGGACCCACATGGTCGATGAAAAATGTTGAACAGTGCATAGACCAATGAAATCTGGTGTTTGGAGCAGGAGTTGAACCAGCGACCTTTGGACCACAGCCTTTCAGGAACTTCTTAAAGTCATGTGCTCTACCAACTGAGCTATGAAGGTGCTTATAGACACAAACGCAGAAAACATAGTGGCTTCGGCGACAGATTTTGCCAACAATACAATTGGACCCACATGGTCGATGAAAAAGATTGAACAGTGCATATACCAATGAAATCTGGTGTTTGGATTAGGAGTTGAACCAGCGACCTTTGGACCACAGCCTTTCAGGAACTTCTTAAAGTCATGTGCTCTACCAACTGAGCTATGAAGGTGCTTATAGACACAAACGCAGAAAACATAGTGGCTTCGGCGACACACTTTGCCAACATAACTATTGGACCCACATGGTCGATGAAAAATGTTGAACAGTGCATACACCAATGAAATCTGGTGTTTGGAGCAGGAGTTGAACCAGCGACCCTTGGACCACAGCCTTTCAGGAACTTCTTAAAGTCATGTGCTCTACCAACTGAGCTATGAAGGTGCTTATAGACACAAACGCAGAAAACATAGTGGCTTCGGCGAACAGACTTTGCCAACAATACAATTGGACCCACATGGTCAATGAAAAAGATTGAACAGTGCATACACCAATGAAATCTGGTGTTTGGAGCAGGAGTTGAACCAGCGACCTTTGGACCACAGCCTTTCAGGAACTTCTTAAAGTCATGTGCTCTACCAACTGAGCTATGAAGGTGCTTATAGACACAAACGCAGAAAACATAGTGGCTTCGGCGACAGATTTTGCCAACAATACAATTGGACCCACATGGTCAATGAAAAAGATTGAACAGTGCATAGACGAATGAAATCTGGTGTTTGGAGCAGGAGTTGAACCAGCGACCTTTGGACCACAGCCTTTCAGGAACTTCTTAAAGTCATGTGCTCTACCAACTGAGCTATGAAGGTGCTTATAGACACAAACGCAGAAAACATAGTGGCTTCGGCGACACACTTTGCCAACATAACTATTGGACCCACATGGACGATGAAAAATGTTGAACAGTGCATAGACCAATGAAATCTGGTGTTTGGAGCAGGAGTTGAACCAGCGACCTTTGGACCACAGCCTTTCAGGAACTTCTTAAAGTCATGTGCTCTACCAACTGAGCTATGAAGGTGCTTATAGACACAAACGCAGAAAACATAGTGGCTTCGGCGACAGACTTTGCCAACAATACAATTGGACCCACATGGTCAATGAAAAAGATTGAACAGTGCATAGACCAATGAAATCTGGTGTTTGGGGCAGGAGTTGAACCAGCGACCTTTGGACCACAGCCTTTCAGGAACTTCTTAAAGTCATGTGCTCTACCAACTGAGCTATGAAGGTGCTTATAGACACAAACGCAGAAAACATAGTGGCTTCGGCGACAGACTTTGCCAACAATACAATTGGACCCACATGGTCAATGAAAAAGATTGAACAGTGCATAGAGCAATGAAATCTGGTGTTTGGAGCAGGAGTTGAACCAGCGACCTTTGGACCACAGCCTTTCAGGAACTTCTAAAAGTCATGTGCTCTACCAACTGAGCTATGAAGGTGCTTATAGACACAAACGCAGAAAACATAGTGGCTTCGGCGACAGACTTTGCCAACAATACAATTGGACCCACATGGTCAATGAAAAAGATTGAACAGTGCATAGACCAATGAAATCTGGTGTTTGGAGCAGGAGTTGAACCAGCGACCTTTGGACCACAGCCTTTCAGGAACTTCTTAAAGTCATGTGCTCTACCAACTGAGCTATGAAGGTGCTTATAGACACAAACGCAGAAAACATAGTGGCTTCGGCGACACACTTTGCCAACATAACTATTGGACCCACATGGTCGATGAAAAAGGTTGAACAGTGCATACACCAATGAAATATGGTGTTTGGAGCAGGAGTTGAACCAGCGACCTTTGGACGACAGCCTTTCAGGAACTTCTTAAAGTCATGTGCTCTACCAACTGAGCTATGAAGGTGCTTACAGACACAAACGCAGAAAACATAGTGGCTTCGGCGACAGACTTTGCCAACAATACAATTGGACCCACATGGTCAATGAAAAAGATTGAACAGTGCATAGACCAATGAAATCTGGTGTTTGGAGCAGGAGTTGAACCAGCGACCTTTGGACCACAGCCTTTCAGGAACTTCTTAAAGTCATGTGCTCTACCAACTGAGCTATGAAGGTGCTTATAGACACAAACGCAGAAAACATAGTGGCTTCTGCGACAGATTTTGCCAACAATACAATTGGACCCACATGGTCAATGAAAAAGATTGAACAGTGCATAGACCAATGAAATCTGGTGTTTGGAGCAGGAGTTGAACCAGCGACCTTTGGACCACAGCCTTTCAGGAACTTCTTAAAGTCATGTGCTCTACCAACTGAGCTATGAAGGTGCTTATAGACACAAACGCAGAAAACATAGTGGCTTCGGCGACAGACTTTGCCAACAATACAATTGGACCCACATGGTCAATGAAAAAGATTGAACAGTGCATAGACCAATGAAATCTGGTGTTTGGAGCAGGAGTTGAACCAGCGACCTTTGGACCACAGCCTTTCAGGAACTTCTTAAAGTCATGTGCTCTACCAACTGAGCTATGAAGGTGCTTATAGACACAAACGCAGAAAACATAGTGGCTTCGGCGACAGACTATGCCAACAATACAATTGGACCCACATGGTCAATGAAAAAGATTGAACAGTGCATAGACCAATGAAATCTGGTGTTTGGAGCAGGAGTTGAACCAGCGACCTTTGGACCACAGCGTTTCAGGAACTTCTTAAAGTCATGTGCTCTACCAACTGAGCTATGAAGGTGCTTATAGACACAAACGCAGAAAACATAGTGGCTTCGGCGACACACTTTGCCAACATAACTATTGGACCCACATGGTCGATGAAAAAGGTTGAACAGTGCATACAACAATGAAATCTGGTGTTTGGAGCAGGAGTTGAACCAGCGACCTTTGGACCACAGCCTTTCAGGAACTTCTTAAAGTCATGTGCTCTACCAACTGAGCTATGAAGGTGCTTATAGACACAAACGCAGAAAACATAGTGGCTTCGGCGACAGATTTTGCCAACAATACTATTGGACCCACATGGTCAATGAAAAAGATTGAACAGTGCATAGACCAATGAAATCTGGTGTTTGGAGCAGGAGTTGAACCAGCGACCTTTGGACCACAGCCTTTCAGGAACTTCTTAAAGTCATGTGCTCTACCAACTGAGCTATGAAGGTGCTTATAGACACAAACGCAGAAAACATAGTGGCTTCGGCGAAAGACTTTGCCAACAATACAATTGGACCCACATGGTCAATGAAAAAGATTGAACAGTGCATAGACCAATGAAATCTGGTGTTTGGAGCAGGAGTTGAACCAGCGACCTTTGGACGACAGCGTTTCAGGAAGTTCTTAAAGTCATGTGCTCTACCAACTGAGCTATGAAGGTACTTATAGACACAAACGCAGAAAACATAGTGGCTTCGGCGACAGATTTTGCCAACAATACAATTGGACCCACATGGTCAATGAAAAAGATTGAACAGTGCATAGACCAATGAAATCTGGTGTTTGGAGCAGGAGTTGAATCAGCGACCTTTGGACCACAGCCTTTCAGGAACTTCTTAAAGTCATGTGCTCTACCAACTGAGCTATGAAGGTGCTTATAGACACAAACGCAGAAAAGATAGTGGCTTCGGCGACAGATTTTGCCAACAATACTATTGGACCCACATGGTCAATGAAAAAGATTGAACAGTGCATAGACCAATGAAATCTGGTGTTTGGAGCAGGAGTTGAACCAGCGACCTTTGGACCACAGCCTTTCAGGAACTTCTTAAAGTCACGTGCTCTACCAACTGAGCTATGAAGGTGCTTATAGACACAAACGCAGAAAACATAGTGGCTTCGGCGACAGACTTTGCCAACAATACAATTGGACCCACATGGTCAATGAAAAAGATTGAACAGTGCATACACCAATGAAATCTGGTGTTTGGAGCAGGAGTTGAACCAGCGACCTTTGGACCACAGCCTTTCAGGAACTTCTTAAAGTCATGTGCTCTACCAACTGAGCTATGAAGGTGCTTATAGACACAAACGCAGAAAACATAGTGGCTTCGGCGACACACTTTGCCAACATAACTATTGGACCCACATGGTCGATGAAAAAGGTTGAACAGTGCATACAACAATGAAATCTGGTGTTTGGAGCAGGAGTTCAACCAGCGACCTTTGGACCACAGCCTTTCAGGAACTTCTTAAAGTCATGTGCTCTACCAACTGAGCTATGAAGGTGCTTATAGACACAAACGCAGAAAACATAGTGGCTTCGGCGACAGACTTTGCCAACAATACAATTGGACCCACATGGTCAATGAAAAAGATTGAACAGTGCATAGACCAATGAAATCTGGTGTTTGGAGCAGGAGTTGAACCAGCGACCTTTGGACCACAGCCTTTCAGGAACTTCTTAAAGTCATGTGCTCTACCAACTGAGCTATGAAGGTGCTTATAGACACAAACGCAGAAAACATAGTGGCTTCGGCGACAGATTTTGCCAACAATACTATTGGACCCACATGGTCGATGAAAAAGGTTGAACAGTGCATAGACCAATGAAATCTGGTGTTTGGAGCAGGAGTTGAACCAGCGACCTTTGGACCACAGCCTTTCAGGAACTTCTTAAAGTCATGTGCTCTACCAACTGAGCTATGAAGGTGCTTATAGACACAAACGCAGAAAACATAGTGGCTTCGGCGACAGATTTTGCCAACAATACAATTGGACCCACATGGTCAATGAAAAAGATTGAACAGTGCATAGACCAATGAAATCTGGTGTTTGGAGCAAGAGTTGAACCAGCGACCTTTGGACCACAGCCTTTCAGGAACTTCTTAAAGTCGTGTGCTCTACCAACTGAGCTATGAAGGTGCTTATAGACACAAACGCAGAAAACATAGTGGCTTCGGCGACAGACTATGCCAACAATACAATTGGACCCACATGGTCAATGAAAAAGATTGAACAGTGCATAGACCAATGAAATCTGGTGTTTGGAGCAGGAGTTGAACCAGCGACCTTTGGACCACAGCCTTTCAGGAACTTCTTAAAGTCATGTGCTCTACCAACTGAGCTATGAAGGTGCTTATAGACACAAACGCAGAAAACATAGTGGCTTCGGCGACACACTTTGCCAACATAACTATTGGACCCACATGGTCAATGAAAAAGGTTGAACAGTGCATACAACAATGAAATCTGGTGTTTGGAGGAGGAGTTGAACCAGCGACCTTTGGACCACAGCCTTTCAGGAACTTCTTAAAGTCATGTGCTCTACCAACTGAGCTATGAAGGTGCTTATAGACACAAACGCAGAAAACATAGTGGCTTCGGCGACAGATTTTGCCAACAATACTATTGGACCCACATGGTCAATGAAAAAGATTGAACAGTGCATAGACCAATGAAATCTGGTGTTTGGAGCAGGAGTTGAACCAGCGACCTTTGGACCACAGCCTTTCAGGAACTTCTTAAAGTCATGTGCTCTACCAACTGAGCTATGAAGGTGCTTATAGACACAAACGCAGAAAACATAGTGGCTTCGGCGAAAGACTTTGCCAACAATACAATTGGACCCACATGGTCAATGAAAAAGATTGAACAGTGCATAGACCAATGAAATCTGGTGTTTGGAGCAGGAGTTGAACCAGCGACCTTTGGACCACAGCCTTTCAGGAACTTCTTAAAGTCATGTGCTCTACCAACTGAGCTATGAAGGTGCTTATAGACACAAACGCAGAAAAGATAGTGGCTTCGGCGACAGATTTTGCCAACAATACTATTGGACCCACATGGTCAATGAAAAAGATTGAACAGTGCATAGACCAATGAAATCTGGAGTTTGGAGCAGGAGTTGAACCAGCGACCTTTGGACCACAGCCTTTCAGGAACTTCTTAAAGTCACGTGCTCTACCAACTGAGCTATGAAGGTGCTTATAGACACAAACGCAGAAAACATAGTGGCTTCGGCGACAGACTTTGCCAACAATACAATTGGACCCACATGGTCAATGAAAAAGATTGAACAGTGCATAGACCAATGAAATCTGGTGTTTGGAGCAGGAGTTGAACCAGCGACCTTTGGACCACAGCCTTTCAGGAACTTCTTAAAGTCATGTGCTCTACCAACTGAGCTATGAAGGTGCTTATAGACACAAACGCAGAAAACATAGTGGCTTCGGCGACACACTTTGCCAACATAACTATTGGACCCACATGGTCGATGAAAAAGGTTGAACAGTGCATACAACAATGAAATCTGGTGTTTGGAGCAGGAGTTGAACCAGCGACCTTTGGACCACAGCCTTTCAGGAACTTCTTAATGTCATGTGCTCTACCAACTGAGTTATGAAGGTGCTTATAGACACAAACGCAGAAAACATAGTGGCTTCGGCGACAGACTTTGCCAACAATACAATTGGACCCACATGGTCAATGAAAAAGATTGAACAGTGCATAGACCAATGAAATCTGGTGTTTGGAGCAGGAGTTGAACCAGCGACCTTTGGACCACAGCCTTTCAGGAACTTCTTGAAGTCATGTGCTCTACCAACTGAGCTATGAAGGTGCTTATAGACACAAACGCAGAAAACATAGTGGCTTTGGCGACAGATTTTGCCAACAATACAATTGGACCCACATGGTCAATGAAAAAGATTGAACAGTGCATAGACCAATGAAATCTGGTGTTTGGAGCAGGAGTTGAACCAGCGACCTTTGGACCACAGCCTTTCAGGAACTTCTTAAAGTCATGTGCTCTACCAACTGAGCTATGAAGGTGCTTATAGACACAAACGCAGAAAAGATAGTGGCTTCGGCGACAGATTTTGCCAACAATACTATTGGACCCACATGGTCGATGAAAAAGGTTGAACAGTGCATAGACCAATGAAATCTGGTGTTTGGAGCAGGAGTTGAACCAGCGACCTTTGGACCACAGCCTTTGAGGAACTTCTTAAAGTCATGTGCTCTACCAACTGAGCTATGAAGGTGCTTATAGACACAAACGCAGAAAACATAGTGGCTTCGGCGACAGATTTTGCCAACAATACAATTGGACCCACATGGTCAATGAAAAAGATTGAACAGTGCATAGACCAATGAAATCTGGTGTTTGGAGCAGGAGTTGAACCAGCGACCTTTGGACCACAGCCTTTCAGGAACTTCTTAAAGTCATGTGCTCTACCAACTGAGCTATGAAGGTGCTTATAGACACAAACGCAGAAAACATAGTGGCTTCGGCGACAGATTTTGCCAACAATACTATTGGACCCACATGGTCAATGAAAAAGATTGAACAGTGCATAGACCAATGAAATCTGGTGTTTGGAGCAGGAGTTGAACCAGCGACCTTTGGACCACAGCCTTTCAGGAACTTCTTAAAGTCATGTGCTCTACCAACTGAGCTATGAAGGTGCTTATAGACACAAACGCAGAAAACATAGTGGCTTCGGCGAAAGACTTTGCCAACAATACAATTGGACCCACATGGTCAATGAAAAAGATTGAACAGTGCATAGACCAATGAAATCTGGTGTTTGGAGCAGGAGTTGAACCAGCGACCTTTGGACCACAGCGTTTCAGGAAGTTCTTAAAGTCATGTGCTCTACCAACTGAGCTATGAAGGTGCTTATAGACACAAACGCAGAAAACATAGTGGCTTCGGCGACAGATTTTGCCAACAATACTATTGGACCCACATGGTCGATGAAAAAGGTTGAACAGTGCATAGACCAATGAAATCTGGTGTTTGGAGCAGGAGTTGAACCAGCGACCTTTGGACCACAGCCTTTCAGGAACTTCTTAAAGTCATGTGCTCTACCAACTGAGCTATGAAGGTGCTTATAGACACAAACGCAGAAAAGATAGTGGCTTCGGCGACAGATTTTGCCAACAATACTATTGGACCCACATGGTCAATGAAAAAGATTGACCAGTGCATAGACCAATGAAATCTGGTGTTTGGAGCAGGAGTTGAACCAGCGACCTTTGGACCACAGCCTTTCAGGAACTTCTTAAAGTCACGTGCTCTACCAACTGAGCTATGAAGGTGCTTATAGACACAAACGCAGAAAACATAGTGGCTTCGGCGACAGACTTTGCCAACAATACAATTGGACCCACATGGTCAATGAAAAAGATTGAACAGTGCATAGACCAATGAAATCTGGTGTTTGGAGCAGGAGTTGAACCAGCGACCTTTGGACCACAGCCTTTCAGGAACTTCTTAAAGTCATGTGCTCTACCAACTGAGCTATGAAGGTGCTTATAGACACAAACGCAGAAAACATAGTGGCTTCGGCGACACACTTTGCCAACATAACTATTGGACCCACATGGTCGATGAAAAAGGTTGAACAGTGCATAGACCAATGAAATCTGGTGTTTGGAGCAGGAGTTGAACCAGCGACCTTTGGACCACAGCCTTTCAGGAACTTCTTAATGTCATGTGCTCTACCAACTGAGCTATGAAGGTGCTTATAGACAGAAACGCAGAAAACATAGTGGCTTCGGCGACAGACTTTGCCAACAATACAATTGGACCCACATGGTCAATGAAAAAGATTGAACAGTGCATAGACCAATGAAATCTGGTGTTTGGAGCAGGAGTTGAACCAGCGACCTTTGGACCACAGCCTTTCAGGAACTTCTTGAAGTCATGTGCTCTACCAACTGAGCTATGAAGGTGCTTATAGACACAAACGCAGAAAACATAGTGGCTTCGGCGACAGACTTTGCCAACATAACTATTGGACCCACATGGTCGATGAAAAAGGTTGAACAGCGCATACACCAATGAAATCTGGTGTTTGGAGCAGGAGTTGAACCAGCGACCTTTGGACCACAGCCTTTCAGGAACTTCTTAAAGTCATGTGCTCTACCAACTGAGCTATGAAGGTGCTTATAGACACAAACGCAGAAAACATAGTGGCTTCGGCGACAGATTTTGCCAACAATACAATTGGACCCACATGGTCAATGAAAAAGATTGAACAGTGCATACACCAATGAAATCTGGTGTTTGGAGCAGGAGTTGAACCAGCGACCTTTGGACCACAGCCTTTCAGGAACTTCTTAAAGTCATGTGCTCTACCAACTGAGCTATGAAGGTGCTTATAGACACAAACGCAGAAAACATAGTGGCTTCGGCGACAGACTTTGCCAACAATACAATTGGACCCACATGGTCAATGAAAAAGATTGAACAGTGCATAGTCCAATGAAATCTGGTGTTTGGAGCAGGAGTTGAACCAGCGACCTTTGGACCACAGCCTTTCAGGAACTTCTTAAAGTCATGTGCTCTACCAACTGAGCTATGAAGGTGCTTATAGACACAAACGCAGAAAACATAGTGGCTTCGGCGACAGATTTTGCCAACAATACAATTGGACCCACATGGTCAATGAAAAAGATTGAACAGTGCATACACCAATGAAATCTGGTGTTTGGAGCAGGAGTTGAACCAGCGACCTTTGGACCACAGCCTTTCAGGAACTTCTTAAAGTCATGTGCTCTACCAACTGAGCTATGAAGGTGCTTATAGACACAAACGCAGAAAACATAGTGGCTTCGGCGACACACTTTGCCAACATAACTATTGGACCCACATGGTCGATGAAAAAGGTTGAACAGTGCATAGACCAATGAAATCTGGTGTTTGGAGCAGGAGTTGAACCAGCGACCTTTGGACCACAGCCTTTCAGGAACTTCTTAAAGTCATGTGCTCTACCAACTGAGCTATGAAGGTGCTTATAGACACAAACGCAGAAAACATAGTGGCTTCGGCGACAGATTTTGCCAACAATACAATTGGACCCACATGGTCAATGAAAAAGATTGAACAGTGCATACACCAATGAAATCTGGTGTTTGGAGCAGGAGTTGAACCAGCGACCTTTGGACCACAGCCTTTCAGGAACTTCTTAAAGTCATGTGCTCTACCAACTGAGCTATGAAGGTGCTTATAGACACAAACGCAGAAAACATAGTGGCTTCGGCGACACACTTTGCCAACATAACTATTGGACCCACATGGTCGATGAAAAATGTTGAACAGTGCATACACCAATGAAATCTGGTGTTTGGAGCAGGAGTTGAACCAGCGACCTTTGGACCACAGCCTTTCAGGAACTTCTTAAAGTCATGTGCTCTACCAACTGAGCTATGAAGGTGCTTATAGACACAAACGCAGAAAACATAGTGGCTTCGGCGAACAGACTTTGCCAACAATACAATTGGACCCACATGGTCAATGAAAAAGATTGAACAGTGCATACACCAATGAAATCTGGTGTTTGGAGCAGGAGTTGAACCAGCGACCTTTGGACCACAGCCTTTCAGGAACTTCTTAAAGTCATGTGCTCTACCAACTGAGCTATGAAGGTGCTTATAGACACAAACGCAGAAAACATAGTGGCTTCGGCGACAGATTTTGCCAACAATACAATTGGACCCACATGGTCAATGAAAAAGATTGAACAGTGCATAGACCAATGAAATCTGGTGTTTGGAGCAGGAGTTGAACCAGCGACCTTTGGACCACAGCCTTTCAGGAACTTCTTAAAGTCATGTGCTCTACCAACTGAGCTATGAAGGTGCTTATAGACACAAACGCAGAAAACATAGTGGCTTCGGCGACAGACTTTGCCAACATAACTATTGGACCCACATGGACGATGAAAAATGTTGAACAGTGCATAGACCAATGAAATCTGGTGTTTGGAGCAGGAGTTGAACCAGCGACCTTTGGACCACAGCCTTTCAGGAACTTCTTAAAGTCATGTGCTCTACCAACTGAGCTATGAAGGTGCTTATAGACACAAACGCAGAAAACATAGTGGCTTCGGCGACAGACTTTGCCAACAATACAATTGGACCCACATGGTCAATGAAAAAGATTGAACAGTGCATAGACCAATGAAATCTGGTGTTTGGGGCAGGAGTTGAACCAGCGACCTTTGGACCACAGCCTTTCAGGAACTTCTTAAAGTCATGTGCTCTACCAACTGAGCTATGAAGGTGCTTATAGACACAAACGCAGAAAACATAGTGGCTTCGGCGACAGACTTTGCCAACAATACAATTGGACCCACATGGTCAATGAAAAAGATTGAACAGTGCATAGAGCAATGAAATCTGGTGTTTGGAGCAGGAGTTGAACCAGCGACCTTTGGACCACAGCCTTTCAGGAACTTCTTAAAGTCATGTGCTCTACCAACTGAGCTATGAAGGTGCTTATAGACACAAACGCAGAAAACATAGTGGCTTCGGCGACAGACTTTGCCAACAATACAATTGGACCCACATGGTCAATGAAAAAGATTGAACAGTGCATAGACCAATGAAATCTGGTGTTTGGAGCAGGAGTTGAACCAGCGACCTTTGGATGACAGCCTTTCAGGAACTTCTTAAAGTCATGTGCTCTACCAACTGAGCTATGAAGGTGCTTATAGACACAAACGCAGAAAACATAGTGGCTTCGGCGACACACTTTGCCAACATAACTATTGGACCCACATGGTCGATGAAAAAGGTTGAACAGTGCATACACCAATGAAATCTGGTGTTTGGAGCAGGAGTTGAACCAGCGACCTTTGGACGACAGCCTTTCAGGAACTTCTTAAAGTCATGTGCTCTACCAACTGAGCTATGAAGGTGCTTACAGACACAAACGCAGAAAACATAGTGGCTTCGGCGACAGACTTTGCCAACAATACAATTGGACCCACATGGTCAATGAAAAAGATTGAACAGTGCATAGACCAATGAAATCTGGTGTTTGGAGCAGGAGTTGAACCAGCGACCTTTGGACCACAGCCTTTCAGGAACTTCTTAAAGTCATGTGCTCTACCAACTGAGCTATGAAGGTGCTTATAGACACAAACGCAGAAAACATAGTGGCTTCGGCGACAGACTATGCCAACAATACAATTGGACCCACATGGTCAATGAAAAAGATTGAACAGTGCATAGACCAATGAAATCTGGTGTTTGGAGCAGGAGTTGAACCAGCGACCTTTGGACCACAGCGTTTCAGGAACTTCTTAAAGTCATGTGCTCTACCAACTGAGCTATGAAGGTGCTTATAGACACAAACGCAGAAAACATAGTGGCTTCGGCGACACACTTTGCCAACATAACTATTGGACCCACATGGTCGATGAAAAAGGTTGAACAGTGCATACAACAATGAAATCTGGTGTTTGGAGCAGGAGTTGAACCAGCGACCTTTGGACCACAGCCTTTCAGGAACTTCTTAAAGTCATGTGCTCTACCAACTGAGCTATGAAGGTGCTTATAGACACAAACGCAGAAAACATAGTGGCTTCGGCGACAGATTTTGCCAACAATACTATTGGACCCACATGGTCAATGAAAAAGATTGAACAGTGCATAGACCAATGAAATCTGGTGTTAGGAGCAGGAGTTGAACCAGCGACCTTTGGACCACAGCCTTTCAGGAACTTCTTAAAGTCATGTGCTCTACCAACTGAGCTATGAAGGTGCTTATAGACACAAACGCAGAAAACATAGTGGCTTCGGCGAAAGACTTTGCCAACAATACAATTGGACCCACATGGTCATTGAAAAAGATTGAACAGTGCATAGACCAATGAAATCTGGTGTTTGGAGCAGGAGTTGAACCAGCGACCTTTGGACCACAGCGTTTCAGGAAGTTCTTAAAGTCATGTGCTCTACCAACTGAGCTATGAAGGAGCTTATAGACACAAACGCAGAAAACATAGTGGCTTCGGCGACACACTTTGCCAACATAACTATTGGACCCACATGGTCGATGAAAAAGGTTGAACAGTGCATAGACCAATGAAATCTGGTGTTTGGAGCAGGAGTTGAACCAGCGACCTTTGGACCACAGCGTTTCAGGAACTTCTTAAAGTCATGTGCTCTACCAACTGAGCTATGAAGGTGCTTATAGACACAAACGCAGAAAACATAGTGGCTTCGGCGACACACTTTGCCAACATAACTATTGGACCCACATGGTCGATGAAAAAGGTTGAACAGTGCATAGACCAATGAAATCTGGTGTTTGGAGCAGGAGTTGAACCAGCGACCTTTGGACCACAGCCTTTCAGGAACTTCTTAAAGTCATGTGCTCTACCAACTGAGCTATGAAGGTGCTTATAGACACAAACGCAGAAAACATAGTGGCTTCGGCGACAGACTTTGCCAACAATACAATTGGACCCACATGGTCAATGAAAAAGATTGAACAGTGCATAGACCAATGAAATCTGGTGTTTGGAGCAGGAGTTGAACCAGCGACCTTTGGACCACAGCCTTTCAGGAACTTCTTAAAGTCATGTGCTCTACCAACTGAGCTATGAAGGTGCTTATAGACACAAACGCAGAAAACATAGTGGCTTCGGCGACACACTTTGCCAACATAACTATTGGACCCACATGGTCGATGAAAAAGGTTGAACAGTGCATAGACCAATGAAATCTGGTGTTTGGAGCAGGAGTTGAACCAGCGACCTTTGGACCACAGCCTTTCAGGAACTTCTTAAAGTCATGTGCTCTACCAACTGAGCTATGAAGGTGCTTATAGACACAAACGCAGAAAACATAGTGGCTTCGGCGACAGACTTTGCCAACAATACTATTGGACCCACATGGTCAATGAAAAAGATTGAACAGTGCATAGACCAATGAAATCTGGTGTTTGGAGCAGGAGTTGAACCAGCGACCTTTGGACCACAGCCTTTCAGGAACTTCTTAAAGTCATGTGCTCTACCAACTGAGCTATGAAGGTGCTTATAGACACAAACGCAGAAAACATAGTGGCTTCGGCGACAGACTTTGCCAACAATACAATTGGACCCACATGGTCAATGAAAAAGATTGAACAGTGCATAGACCAATGAAATCTGGTGTTTTGAGCAGGAGTTGAACCAGCGACCTTTGGACCACAGCCTTTCAGGAACTTCTTAAAGTCATGTGCTCTACCAACTGAGCTATGAAGGTGCTTATAGACACAAACGCAGAAAACATAGTGGCTTCGGCGACAGACTTTGCCAACAATACAATTGGACCCACATGGTCAATGAAAAAGATTGAACAGTGCATAGACCAATGAAATCTGGTGTTTGGAGCAGGAGTTGAACCAGCGACCTTTGGACCACAGCCTTTCAGGAACTTCTTAAAGTCATGTGCTCTACCAACTGAGCTATGAAGGTGCTTATAGACACAAACGCAGAAAACATAGTGGCTTCGGCGACAGACTTTGCCAACAATACAATTGGACCCACATGGTCAATGAAAAAGATTGAACAGTGCATAGACCAATGAAATCTGGTGTTTGGAGCAGGAGTTGAACCAGCGACCTTTGGACCACAGCCTTTCAGGAACTTCTTAAAGTCATGTGCTCTACCAACTGAGCTATGAAGGTGCTTATAGACACAAACGCAGAAAACATAGTGGCTTCGGCGACACACTTTGCCAACAATACAATTGGACCCACATGGTCAATGAAAAAGATTGAACAGTGCATAGACCAATGAAATCTGGTGTTTGGAGCAGGAGTTGAACCAGCGACCTTTGGACCACAGCCTTTCAGGAACTTCTTAAAGTCATGTGCTCTACCAACTGAGCTATGAAGGTGCTTATAGACACAAACGCAGAAAACATAGTGGCTTCGGCGACAGATTTTGCCAACAATACTATTGGACCCACATGGTCAATGAAAAAGATTGAACAGTGCATAGACCAATGAAATCTGGTGTTTGGAGCAGGAGTTGAACCAGCGACCTTTGGACCACAGCCTTTCAGGAACTTCTTAAAGTCATGTGCTCTACCAACTGAGCTATGAAGGTGCTTATAGACACAAACGCAGAAAACATAGTGGCTTCGGCGACAGACTTTGCCAACAATACAATTGGACCCACATGGTCAATGAAAAAGATTGAACAGTGCATAGACCAATGAAATCTGGTGTTTGGAGCAGGAGTTGAACCAGCGACCTTTGGACCACAGCCTTTCAGGAACTTCTTAAAGTCATGTGCTCTACCAACTGAGCTATGAAGGTGCTTATAGACACAAACGCAGAAAACATAGTGGCTTCGGCGACAGACTTTGCCAACAATACAATTGGACCCACATGGTCAATGAAAAAGATTGAACAGTGCATAGACCAATGAAATCTGGTGTTTGGAGCAGGAGTTGAACCAGCGACCTTTGGACCACAGCCTTTCAGGAACTTCTTAAAGTCATGTGCTCTACCAACTGAGCTATGAAGGTGCTTATAGACACAAACGCAGAAAACATAGTGGCTTCGGCGACAGACTTTGCCAACAATACTATTGGACCCACATGGTCGATGAAAAAGGTTGAACAGTGCATAGACCAATGAAATCTGGTGTTTGGAGCAGGAGTTGAACCAGCGACCTTTGGACCACAGCCTTTCAGGAACTTCTTAAAGTCATGTGCTCTACCAACTGAGCTATGAAGGTGCTTATAGACACAAACGCAGAAAACATAGTGGCTTCGGCGACACACTTTGCCAACATAACTATTGGACCCACATGGTCGATGAAAAAGGTTGAACAGTGCATACACCAATGAAATCTGGTGTTTGGAGCAGGAGTTGAACCAGCGACCTTTGGACCACAGCCTTTCAGGAACTTCTTAAAGTCATGTGCTCTACCAACTGAGCTATGAAGGTGCTTATAGACACAAACGCAGAAAACATAGTGGCTTCGGCGACAGACTTTGCCAACAATACAATTGGACCCACATGGTCAATGAAAAAGATTGAACAGTGCATAGACCAATGAAATCTGGTGTTTGGAGCAGGAGTTGAACCAGCGACCTTTGGACCACAGCGTTTCAGGAACTTCTTAAAGTCATGTGCTCTACCAACTGAGCTATGAAGGTGCTTATAGACACAAACGCAGAAAACATAGTGGCTTCGGCGACAGATTTTGCCAACAATACTATTGGACCCACATGGTCAATGAAAAAGATTGAACAGTGCATAGACCAATGAAATCTGGTGTTTGGAGCAGGAGTTGAACCAGCGACCTTTGGACCACAGCGTTTCAGGAACTTCTTAAAGTCATGTGCTCTACCAACTGAGCTATGAAGGTGCTTATAGACACAAACGCAGAAAACATAGTGGCTTCGGCGACAGATTTTGCCAACAATACTATTGGACCCACATGGTCAATGAAAAAGATTGAACAGTGCATAGACCAATGAAATCTGGTGTTTGGAGCAGGAGTTGAACCAGCGACCTTTGGACCACAGCCTTTCAGGAACTTCTTAAAGTCATGTGCTCTACCAACTGAGCTATGAAGGTGCTTATAGACACAAACGCAGAAAACATAGTGGCTTCGGCGACAGACTTTGCCAACAATACAATTGGACCCACATGGTCAATGAAAAAGATTGAACAGTGCATAGACCAATGAAATCTGGTGTTTGGAGCAGGAGTTGAACCAGCGACCTTTGGACCACAGCCTTTCAGGAACTTCTTAAAGTCATGTGCTCTACCAACTGAGCTATGAAGGTGCTTATAGACACAAACGCAGAAAACATAGTGGCTTCGGCGACAGACTTTGCCAACAATACAATTGGACCCACATGGTCAATGAAAAAGATTGAACAGTGCATAGACCAATGAAATCTGGTGTTTGGAGCAGGAGTTGAACCAGCGACCTTTGGACCACAGCCTTTCAGGAACTTCTTAAAGTCATGTGCTCTACCAACTGAGCTATGAAGGTGCTTATAGACACAAACGCAGAAAACATAGTGGCTTCGGCGACAGACTTTGCCAACAATACTATTGGACCCACATGGTCAATGAAAAAGATTGAACAGTGCATAGACCAATGAAATCTGGTGTTTGGAGCAGGAGTTGAACCAGCGACCTTTGGACCACAGCCTTTCAGGAACTTCTTAAAGTCATGTGCTCTACCAACTGAGCTATGAAGGTGCTTATAGACACAAACGCAGAAAACATAGTGGCTTCGGCGACAGACTTTGCCAACAATACTATTGGACCCACATGGTCAATGAAAAAGATTGAACAGTGCATAGACCAATGAAATCTGGTGTTTTGGAGGTGGAGTTGAACCAGCGACCTTTGGACCACAGCCTTTCAGGAACTTCTTAAAGTCATGTGCTCTACCAACTGAGCTATGAAGGTGCTTATAGACACAAACGCAGAAAACATAGTGGCTTCGGCGACAGATTTTGCCAACAATACTATTGGACCCACATGGTCAATGAAAAAGATTGAACAGTGCATAGACCAATGAAATCTGGTGTTTGGAGCAGGAGTTGAACCAGCGACCTTTGGACCACAGCCTTTCAGGAACTTCTTAAAGTCATGTGCTCTACCAACTGAGCTATGAAGGTGCTTATAGACACAAACGCAGAAAACATAGTGGCTTCGGCGACAGACTTTGCCAACAATACAATTGGACCCACATGGTCAATGAAAAAGATTGAACAGTGCATAGACCAATGAAATCTGGTGTTTGGAGCAGGAGTTGAACCAGCGACCTTTGGACCACAGCCTTTCAGGAACTTCTTAAAGTCATGTGCTCTACCAACTGAGCTATGAAGGTGCTTATAGACACAAACGCAGAAAACATAGTGGCTTCGGCGACAGACTTTGCCAACAATACTATTGGACCCACATGGTCGATGAAAAAGGTTGAACAGTGCATACACCAATGAAATCTGGTGTTTGGAGCAGGAGTTGAACCAGCGACCTTTGGACCACAGCCTTTCAGGAACTTCTTAAAGTCATGTGCTCTACCAACTGAGCTATGAAGGTGCTTATAGACACAAACGCAGAAAACATAGTGGCTTCGGCGACAGACTTTGCCAACAATACAATTGGACCCACATGGTCAATGAAAAAGATTGAACAGTGCATAGACCAATGAAATCTGGTGTTTGGAGCAGGAGTTGAACCAGCGACCTTTGGACCACAGCCTTTCAGGAACTTCTTAAAGTCATGTGCTCTACCAACTGAGCTATGAAGGTGCTTATAGACACAAACGCAGAAAACATAGTGGCTTCGGCGACAGATTTTGCCAACAATACTATTGGACCCACATGGTCAATGAAAAAGATTGAACAGTGCATAGACCAATGAAATCTGGTGTTTGGAGCAGGAGTTGAACCAGCGACCTTTGGACCACAGCCTTTCAGGAACTTCTTAAAGTCATGTGCTCTACCAACTGAGCTATGAAGGTGCTTATAGACACAAACGCAGAAAACATAGTGGCTTCGGCGACAGACTTTGCCAACAATACTATTGGACCCACATGGTCAATGAAAAAGATTGAACAGTGCATAGACCAATGAAATCTGGTGTTTGGAGCAGGAGTTGAACCAGCGACCTTTGGACCACAGCCTTTCAGGAACTTCTTAAAGTCATGTGCTCTACCAACTGAGCTATGAAGGTGCTTATAGACACAAACGCAGAAAACATAGTGGCTTCGGCGACAGACTTTGCCAACAATACAATTGGACCCACATGGTCAATGAAAAAGATTGAACAGTGCATAGACCAATGAAATCTGGTGTTTGGAGCAGGAGTTGAACCAGCGACCTTTGGACCACAGCCTTTCAGGAACTTCTTAAAGTCATGTGCTCTACCAACTGAGCTATGAAGGTGCTTATAGACACAAACGCAGAAAACATAGTGGCTTCGGCGACAGACTTTGCCAACAATACAATTGGACCCACATGGTCAATGAAAAAGATTGAACAGTGCATAGACCAATGAAATCTGGTGTTTGGAGCAGGAGTTGAACCAGCGACCTTTGGACCACAGCCTTTCAGGAACTTCTTAAAGTCATGTGCTCTACCAACTGAGCTATGAAGGTGCTTATAGACACAAACGCAGAAAACATAGTGGCTTCGGCGACAGATTTTGCCAACAATACAATTGGACCCACATGGTCAATGAAAAAGATTGAACAGTGCATAGACCAATGAAATCTGGTGTTTGGAGGTGGAGTTGAACCAGCGACCTTTGGACCACAGCCTTTCAGGAACTTCTTAAAGTCATGTGCTCTACCAACTGAGGTATGAAGGTGCTTATAGACACAAACGCAGAAAACATAGTGGCTTCGGCGACAGACTTTGCCAACAATACTATTGGACCCACATGGTCAATGAAAAAGATTGAACAGTGCATAGACCAATGAAATCTGGTGTTTGGAGCAGGAGTTGAACCAGCGACCTTTGGACCACAGCCTTTCAGGAACTTCTTAAAGTCATGTGCTCTACCAACTGAGCTATGAAGGTGCTTACAGACACAAACGCAGAAAACATAGTGGCTTCGGCGACAGACTTTGCCAACAATACTATTGGACCCACATGGTCAATGAAAAAGATTGAACAGTGCATAGACCAATGAAATCTGGTGTTTGCTTATAGACACAAACGCAGAAAACATAGTGGCTTCGGCGACAGACTTTGCCAACAATACAATTGGACCCACATGGTCAATGAAAAAGATTGAACAGTGCATAGACCAATGAAATCTGGTGTTTGGAGCAGGAGTTGAACCAGCGACCTTTGGACCACAGCCTTTCAGGAACTTCTTAAAGTCATGTGCTCTACCAACTGAGCTATGAAGGTGCTTATAGACACAAACGCAGAAAACATAGTGGCTTCGGCGACAGACTTTGCCAACAATACAATTGGACCCACATGGTCAATGAAAAAGATTGAACAGTGCATAGACCAATGAAATCTGGTGTTTGGAGCAGGAGTTGAACCAGCGACCTTTGGACCACAGCCTTTCAGGAACTTCTTAAAGTCATGTGCTCTACCAACTGAGCTATGAAGGTGCTTATAGACACAAACGCAGAAAACATAGTGGCTTCGGCGACACACTTTGCCAACATAACTATTGGACCCACATGGTCGATGAAAAAGGTTGAACAGTGCATACACCAATGAAATCTGGTGTTTGGAGCAGGAGTTGAACCAGCGACCTTTGGACCACAGCCTTTCAGGAACTTCTTAAAGTCATGTGCTCTACCAACTGAGCTATGAAGGTGCTTATAGACACAAACGCAGAAAACATAGTGGCTTCGGCGACAGATTTTGCCAACAATACTATTGGACCCACATGGTCAATGAAAAAGATTGAACAGTGCATAGACCAATGAAATCTGGTGTTTGGAGCAGGAGTTGAACCAGCGACCTTTGGACCACAGCCTTTCAGGAACTTCTTAAAGTCATGTGCTCTACCAACTGAGCTATGAAGGTGCTTATAGACACAAACGCAGAAAACATAGTGGCTTCGGCGACAGATTTTGCCAACAATACTATTGGACCCACATGGTCAATGAAAAAGATTGAACAGTGCATAGACCAATGAAATCTGGTGTTTGGAGCAGGAGTTGAACCAGCGACCTTTGGACCACAGCCTTCAGGAACTTCTTAAAGTCATGTGCTCTACCAACTGAGCTATGAAGGTGCTTATAGACACAAACGCAGAAAACATAGTGGCTTCGGCGACAGACTTTGCCAACAATACAATTGGACCCACATGGTCAATGAAAAAGATTGAACAGTGCATAGACCAATGAAATCTGGTGTTTTGAGAGGTGGAGTTGAACCAGCGACCTTTGGACCACAGCCTTTCAGGAACTTCTTAAAGTCATGTGCTCTACCAACTGAGCTATGAAGGTGCTTATAGACACAAACGCAGAAAACATAGTGGCTTCGGCGACAGACTTTGCCAACAATACAATTGGACCCACATGGTCAATGAAAAAGATTGAACAGTGCATAGACCAATGAAATCTGGTGTTTGGAGCAGGAGTTGAACCAGCGACCTTTGGACCACAGCCTTTCAGGAACTTCTTAAAGTCATGTGCTCTACCAACTGAGCTATGAAGGTGCTTATAGACACAAACGCAGAAAACATAGTGGCTTCGGCGACAGACTTTGCCAACAATAACTATTGGACCCACATGGTCGAATGAAAAAGGTTGAACAGTGCATAGACCAATGAAATCTGGTGTTTGGAGCAGGAGTTGAACCAGCGACCTTTGGACCACAGCCTTTCAGGAACTTCTTAAAGTCATGTGCTCTACCAACTGAGCTATGAAGGTGCTTATAGACACAAACGCAGAAAACATAGTGGCTTCGGCGACAGACTTTGCCAACAATACAATTGGACCCACATGGTCAATGAAAAAGATTGAACAGTGCATAGACCAATGAAATCTGGTGTTTGGAGCAGGAGTTGAACCAGCGACCTTTGGACCACAGCCTTTCAGGAACTTCTTAAAGTCATGTGCTCTACCAACTGAGCTATGAAGGTGCTTATAGACACAAACGCAGAAAACATAGTGGCTTCGGCGACAGACTTTGCCAACAATACTATTGGACCCACATGGTCAATGAAAAAAGATTGAACAGTGCATAGACCAATAGATAGACACAAACGCAGAAAACATAGTGGCTTCGGCGACAGACTTTGCCAACAATACAATTGGACCCACATGGTCAATGAAAAAGATTGAACAGTGCATAGACCAATGAAATCTGGTGTTTGAGTTTGAACCAGCGACCTTTGGACCACAGCCTTTCAGGAACTTCTTAAAGTCATGTGCTCTACCAACTGAGCTATGAAGGTGCTTATAGACACAAACGCAGAAAACATAGTGGCTTCGGCGACAGACTTTGCCAACAATACAATTGGACCCACATGGTCAATGAAAAAGATTGAACAGTGCATAGACCAATGAAATCTGGTGTTTGGAGCAGGAGTTGAACCAGCGACCTTTGGACCACAGCCTTTCAGGAACTTCTTAAAGTCATGTGCTCTACCAACTGAGCTATGAAGGTGCTTATAGACACAAACGCAGAAAACATAGTGGCTTCGGCGACAGACTTTGCCAACAATAACTATTGGACCCACATGGTCAATGAAAAAGATTGAACAGTGCATAGACCAATGAAATCTGGTGTTTGGAGCAGGAGTTGAACCAGCGACCTTTGGACCACAGCCTTTCAGGAACTTCTTAAAGTCATGTGCTCTACCAACTGAGCTATGAAGGTGCTTATAGACACAAACGCAGAAAACATAGTGGCTTCGGCGACAGACTTTGCCAACAATACAATTGGACCCACATGGTCAATGAAAAAGATTGAACAGTGCATAGACCAATGAAATCTGGTGTTTGGAGCAGGAGTTGAACCAGCGACCTTTGGACCACAGCCTTTCAGGAACTTCTTAAAGTCATGTGCTCTACCAACTGAGCTATGAAGGTGCTTATAGACACAAACGCAGAAAACATAGTGGCTTCGGCGACAGATTTGCCAACAATACTATTGGACCCACATGGTCAATGAAAAAGATTGAACAGTGCATAGACCAATGAAATCTGGTGTTTGGAGCAGGAGTTGAACCAGCGACCTTGGACCACAGCCTTTCAGGAACTTCTTAAAGTCATGTGCTCTACCAACTGAGCTATGAAGGTGCTTATAGACACAAACGCAGAAAACATAGTGGCTTCGGCGACAGACTTTGCCAACAATACAATTGGACCCACATGGTCAATGAAAAAGATTGAACAGTGCATAGACCAATGAAATCTGGTGTTTGGAGCAGGAGTTGAACCAGCGACCTTTGGACCACAGCCTTTCAGGAACTTCTTAAAGTCATGTGCTCTACCAACTGAGCTATGAAGGTGCTTATAGACACAAACGCAGAAAACATAGTGGCTTCGGCGACAGATTTTGCCAACAATACTATTGGACCCACATGGTCAATGAAAAAGATTGAACAGTGCATAGACCAATGAAATCTGGTGTTTGGAGCAGGAGTTGAACCAGCGACCTTTGGACCACAGCGTTTCAGGAACTTCTTAAAGTCATGTGCTCTACCAACTGAGCTATGAAGGTGCTTATAGACACAAACGCAGAAAACATAGTGGCTTCGGCGACACACTTTGCCAACATAACTATTGGACCCACATGGTCGATGAAAAAGGTTGAACAGTGCATACAACAATGAAATCTGGTGTTTGGAGCAGGAGTTGAACCAGCGACCTTTGGACCACAGCCTTTCAGGAACTTCTTAAAGTCATGTGCTCTACCAACTGAGCTATGAAGGTGCTTATAGACACAAACGCAGAAAACATAGTGGCTTCGGCGACAGATTTTGCCAACAATACTATTGGACCCACATGGTCAATGAAAAAGATTGAACAGTGCATAGACCAATGAAATCTGGTGTTTGGAGCAGGAGTTGAACCAGCGACCTTTGGACCACAGCCTTTCAGGAACTTCTTAAAGTCATGTGCTCTACCAACTGAGCTATGAAGGTGCTTATAGACACAAACGCAGAAAACATAGTGGCTTCGGCGAAAGACTTTGCCAACAATACAATTGGACCCACATGGTCAATGAAAAAGATTTAACAGTGCATAGACCAATGAAATCTGGTGTTTGGAGCAGGAGTTGAACCAGCGACCTTTGGACCACAGCGTTTCAGGAAGTTCTTAAAGTCATGTGCTCTACCAACTGAGCTATGAAGGAGCTTATAGACACAAACGCAGAAAACATAGTGGCTTCGGCGACACACTTTGCCAACATAACTATTGGACCCACATGGTCGATGAAAAAGGTTGAACAGTGCATAGACCAATGAAATCTGGTGTTTGGAGCAGGAGTTGAACCAGCGACCTTTGGACCACAGCGTTTCAGGAAGTTCTTAAAGTCATGTGCTCTACCAACTGAGCTATGAAGGTGCTTATAGACACAAACGCAGAAAACATAGTGGCTTCGGCGACACACTTTGCCAACATAACTATTGGACCCACATGGTCGATGAAAAAGGTTGAACAGTGCATAGAGCAATGAAATCTGGTGTTTGGAGCAGGAGTTGAACCAGCGACCTTTGGACCACAGCCTTTCAGGAACTTCTTAAAGTCATGTGCTCTACCAACTGAGCTATGAAGGTGCTTATAGACACAAACGCAGAAAACATAGTGGCTTCGGCGACAGACTTTGCCAACAATACAATTGGACCCACATGGTCAATGAAAAAGATTGAACAGTGCATAGACCAATGAAATCTGGTGTTTGGAGCAGGAGTTGAACCAGCGACCTTTGGACCACAGCCTTTCAGGAACTTCTTAAAGTCATGTGCTCTACCAACTGAGCTATGAAGGTGCTTATAGACACAAACGCAGAAAACATAGTGGCTTCGGCGACACACTTTGCCAACATAACTATTGGACCCACATGGTCGATGAAAAAGGTTGAACAGTGCATAGACCAATGAAATCTGGTGTTTGGAGCAGGAGTTGAACCAGCGACCTTTGGACCACAGCCTTTCAGGAACTTCTTAAAGTCATGTGCTCTACCAACTGAGCTATGAAGGTGCTTATAGACACAAACGCAGAAAACATAGTGGCTTCGGCGACAGACTTTGCCAACAATACTATTGGACCCACATGGTCTATGAAAAAGATTGAACAGTGCATAGACCAATGAAATCTGGTGTTTGGAGCAGGAGTTGAACCAGCGACCTTTGGACCACAGCCTTTCAGGAACTTCTTAAAGTCATGTGCTCTACCAACTGAGCTATGAAGGTGCTTATAGACACAAACGCAGAAAACATAGTGGCTTCGGCGACACACTTTGCCAACAATACAATTGGACCCACATGGTCAATGAAAAAGATTGAACAGTGCATAGACCAATGAAATCTGGTGTTTTGAGGTGGAGTTGAACCAGCGACCTTTGGACCACAGCCTTTCAGGAACTTCTTAAAGTCATGTGCTCTACCAACTGAGCTATGAAGGTGCTTATAGACACAAACGCAGAAAACATAGTGGCTTCGGCGACAGACTTTACCAACAATACAATTGGACGCACATGGTCAATGAAAAAGATTGAACAGTGCATAGACCAATGAAATCTGGTGTTTGGAGCAGGAGTTGAACCAGCGACCTTTGGACCACAGCCTTTCAGGAACTTCTTAAAGTCATGTGCTCTACCAACTGAGCTATGAAGGTGCTTATAGACACAAACGCAGAAAACATAGTGGCTTCGGCGACAGACTTTGCCAACAATACAATTGGACCCACATGGTCAATGAAAAAGATTGAACAGTGCATAGACCAATGAAATCTGGTGTTTGGAGCAGGAGTTGAACCAGCGACCTTTGGACCACAGCCTTTCAGGAACTTCTTAAAGTCATGTGCTCTACCAACTGAGCTATGAAGGTGCTTATAGACACAAACGCAGAAAACATAGTGGCTTCGGCGACACACTTTGCCAACATAACTATTGGACCCACATGGTCGATGAAAAAGGTTGAACAGTGCATACACCAATGAAATCTGGTGTTTGGAGCAGGAGTTGAACCAGCGACCTTTGGACCACAGCCTTTCAGGAACTTCTTAAAGTCATGTGCTCTACCAACTGAGCTATGAAGGTGCTTATAGACACAAACGCAGAAAACATAGTGGCTTCGGCGACAGATTTTGCCAACAATACTATTGGACCCACATGGTCAATGAAAAAGATTGAACAGTGCATAGACCAATGAAATCTGGTGTTTGGAGCAGGAGTTGAACCAGCGACCTTTGGACCACAGCCTTTCAGGAACTTCTTAAAGTCATGTGCTCTACCAACTGAGCTATGAAGGTGCTTATAGACACAAACGCAGAAAACATAGTGGCTTCGGCGACAGACTTTGCCAACAATACAATTGGACACACATGGTCAATGAAAAAGATTGAACAGTGCATAGACCAATGAAATCTGTTGTTTGGAGCAGGAGTTGAACCAGCGACCTTTGGACCACAGCCTTTCAGGAACTTCTTAAAGTCATGTGCTCTAGCAACTGAGCTATGAAGGTGCTTATAGACACAAACGCAGAAAACATAGTGGCTTCGGCGACAGACTTTGCCAACAATACAATTGGACACACATGGTCAATGAAAAAGATTGAACAGTGCATAGACCAATGAAATCTGGTGTTTGGAGCAGGAGTTGAACCAGCGACCTTTGGACCACAGCCTTTCAGGAACTTCTTAAAGTCATGTGCTCTACCAACTGAGCTATGAAGGTGCTTATAGACCGAACGCAGAAAACATAGTGGCTTCGGCAACAGACTTTGCCAACAATACAATTGGACCCACATGGTCGATGAAAAAGGTTGAACAGTGCATACACCAATGAAATCTGGTGTTTGGAGCAGGAGTTGAACCAGCGACCTTTGGACCACAGCCTTTCAGGAACTTCTTAAAGTCATGTGCTCTACCAACTGAGCTATGAAGGTGCTTATAGACACAAACGCAGAAAACATAGTGGCTTCGGCGACACACTTTGCCAACATAACTATTGGACCCACATGGTCGATGAAAAAGGTTTAACAGTGCATACAACAATGAAATCTGGTGTTTGGAGCAGGAGTTGAACCAGCGACCTTTGGACCACAGCCTTTCAGGAACTTCTTAAAGTCATGTGCTCTACCAACTGAGCTATGAAGGTGCTTATAGACACAAACGCAGAAAACATAGTGGCTTCGGCGACAGACTTTGCCAACAATACAATTGGACCCACATGGTCAATGAAAAAGATTGAACAGTGCATAGACCAATGAAATCTGGTGTTTGGAGCAGGAGTTGAACCAGCGACCTTTGGACCACAGCCGTTTCAGGAACTTCTTAAAGTCATGTGCTCTACCAACTGAGCTATGAAGGTGCTTATAGACACAAACGCAGAAAACATAGTGGCTTCGGCGACAGATTTTGCCAACAATACTATTGGACCCACATGGTCAATGAAAAAGATTGAACAGTGCATAGACCAATGAAATCTGGTGTTTGGAGCAGGAGTTGAACCAGCGACCTTTGGACCACAGCGTTTCAGGAACTTCTTAAAGTCATGTGCTCTACCAACTGAGCTATGAAGGTGCTTATAGACACAAACGCAGAAAACATAGTGGCTTCGGCGACAGATTTTGCCAACAATACTATTGGACCCACATGGTCAATGAAAAAGATTGAACAGTGCATAGACCAATGAAATCTGGTGTTTGGAGCAGGAGTTGAACCAGCGACCTTTGGACCACAGCCTTTCAGGAACTTCTTAAAGTCATGTGCTCTACCAACTGAGCTATGAAGGTGCTTATAGACACAAACGCAGAAAACATAGTGGCTTCGGCGACAGACTTTGCCAACAATACAATTGGACACACATGGTCAATGAAAAAGATTGAACAGTGCATAGACCAATGAAATCTGGTGTTTGGAGCAGGAGTTGAACCAGCGACCTTTGGACCACAGCCTTTCAGGAACTTCTTAAAGTCATGTGCTCTACCAACTGAGCTATGAAGGTGCTTATAGACACAAACGCAGAAAACATAGTGGCTTCGGCAACAGACTTTGCCAACAATACAATTGGACACACATGGTCAATGAAAAAGATTGAACAGTGCATACAGCAATGAAATCTGGTGTTTAGAGCAGGAGTTGAACCAGCGACCTTTGGACCACAGCCTTTCAGGAACTTCTTAAAGTCATGTGCTCTACCAACTGAGCTATGAAGGTGCTTATAGACACAAACGCAGAAAACATAGTGGCTTCGGCGACACACTTTGCCAACAATACTATTGGACCCACATGGTCAATGAAAAAGATTGAACAGTGCATAGACCAATGAAATCTGGTGTTTGGAGCAGGAGTTGAACCAGCGACCTTTGGACCACAGCCTTTCAGGAACTTCTTAAAGTCATGTGCTCTACCAACTGAGCTATGAAGGTGCTTATAGACACAAACGCAGAAAACATAGTGGCTTCGGCGACAGATTTTGCCAACAACACTATTGGACCCACATGGTCAATGAAAAAGATTGAACAGTGCATAGACCAATGAAATCTGGTGTTTTGAGGTGGAGTTGAACCAGCGACCTTTGGACCACAGCCTTTCAGGAACTTCTTAAAGTCATGTGCTCTACCAACTGAGCTATGAAGGTGCTTATAGACACAAACGCAGAAAACATAGTGGCTTCGGCGACAGATTTTGCCAACAATACTATTGGACCCACATGGTCAATGAAAAAGATTGAACAGTGCATAGACCAATGAAATCTGGTGTTTGGAGCAGGAGTTGAACCAGCGACCTTTGGACCACAGCCTTTCAGGAACTTCTTAAAGTCATGTGCTCTAGCAACTGAGCTATGAAGGTGCTTATAGACACAAACGCAGAAAACATAGTGGCTTCGGCGACAGACTTTGCCAACAATACAATTGGACACACATGGTCAATGAAAAAGATTGAACAGTGCATAGACCAATGAAATCTGGTGTTTGGAGCAGGAGTTGAACCAGCGACCTTTGGACCACAGCCTTTCAGGAACTTCTTAAAGTCATGTGCTCTACCAACTGAGCTATGAAGGTGCTTATAGACACAAACGCAGAAAACATAGTGGCTTCGGCGACAGACTTTGCCAACAATACAATTGGACCCACATGGTCGATGAAAAAGGTTGAACAGTGCATACACCAATGAAATCTGGTGTTTGGAGCAGGAGTTGAACCAGCGACCTTTGGACCACAGCCTTTCAGGAACTTCTTAAAGTCATGTGCTCTACCAACTGAGCTATGAAGGTGCTTATAGACACAAACGCAGAAAACATAGTGGCTTCGGCGACAGACTTTGCCAACAATACAATTGGACCCACATGGTCAATGAAAAAGATTGAACAGTGCATAGACCAATGAAATCTGGTGTTTGGAGCAGGAGTTGAACCAGCGACCTTTGGACCACAGCCTTTCAGGAACTTCTTAAAGTCATGTGCTCTACCAACTGAGCTATGAAGGTGCTTATAGACACAAACGCAGAAAACATAGTGGCTTCGGCGACAGATTTTGCCAACAATACTATTGGACCCACATGGTCAATGAAAAAGATTGAACAGTGCATAGACCAATGAAATCTGGTGTTTGGAGCAGGAGTTGAACCAGCGACCTTTGGACCACAGCCTTTCAGGAACTTCTTAAAGTCATGTGCTCTACCAACTGAGCTATGAAGGTGCTTATAGACACAAACGCAGAAAACATAGTGGCTTCGGCGACAGATTTTGCCAACAATACTATTGGACCCACATGGTCAATGAAAAAGATTGAACAGTGCATAGACCAATGAAATCTGGTGTTTGGAGCAGGAGTTGAACCAGCGACCTTTGGACCACAGCCTTTCAGGAACTTCTTAAAGTCATGTGCTCTACCAACTGAGCTATGAAGGTGCTTATAGACACAAACGCAGAAAACATAGTGGCTTCGGCGACAGACTTTGCCAACAATACAATTGGACACACATGGTCAATGAAAAAGATTGAACAGTGCATAGACCAATGAAATCTGGTGTTTGCTTATAGACACAAACGCAGAAAACATAGTGGCTTCGGCGACAGACTTTGCCAACAATACAATTGGACCCACATGGTCAATGAAAAAGATTGAACAGTGCATAGACCAATGAAATCTGGTGTTTTGAGGTGGAGTTGAACCAGCGACCTTTGGACCACAGCCTTTCAGGAACTTCTTAAAGTCATGTGCTCTACCAACTGAGCTATGAAAGTGCTTATAGACACAAACGCAGAAAACATAGTGGCTTCGGCGACAGATTTTGCCAACAATACAATTGGACCCACATGGTCAATGAAAAAGATTGAACAGTGCATAGACCAATGAAATCTGGTGTTTTGAGGTGGAGTTGAACCAGCGACCTTTGGACCACAGCCTTTCAGGAACTTCTTAAAGTCATGTGCTCTACCAACTGAGGTATGAAGGTGCTTATAGAAACAAACGCAGAAAACATAGTGGCTTCGGCGACACACTTTGCCAACATAACTATTGGACCCACATGGTCGATGAAAAAGGTTTAACAGTGCATACACCAATGAAATCTGGTGTTTGGAGCAGGAGTTGAACCAGCGACCTTTGGACCACAGCCTTTCAGGAACTTCTTAAAGTCATGTGCTCTACCAACTGAGCTATGAAGGTGCTTTACAGACACAAACGCAGAAAACATAGTGGCTTCGGCGACAGACTTTGCCAACAATACTATTGGACCCACATGGTCAATGAAAAAGATTGAACAGTGCATAGACCAATGAAATCTGGTGTTTGCTTATAGACACAAACGCAGAAAACATAGTGGCTTCGGCGACAGACTTTGCCAACAATACAATTGGACCCACATGGTCAATGAAAAAGATTGAACAGTGCATAGACCAATGAAATCTGGTGTTTGGAGCAGGAGTTGAACCAGCAACCTTTGGAGCACAGCCTTTCAGGAACTTCTTAAAGTCATGTGCTCTACCAACTGAGCTATGAAGGTGCTTATAGACACAAACGCAGAAAACATAGTGGCTTCGGCGACAGACTTTGCCAACAATACAATTGGACCCACATGGTCAATGAAAAAGGTTGAACAGTGCATAGACCAATGAAATCTGGTGTTTGGAGCAGGAGTTGAACCAGCGACCTTTGGACCACAGCCTTTCAGGAACTTCTAAATGTCATGTGCTCTACCAACTGAGCTATGAAGGTGCTTATAGACACAAACGCAGAAAACATAGTGGCTTCGGCGACACACTTTGCCAACATAACTATTGGACCCACATGGTCGATGAAAAAGGTTGAACAGTGCATACACCAATGAAATCTGGTGTTTGGAGCAGGAGTTGAACCAGCGACCTTTGGACCACAGCCTTTCAGGAACTTCTTAAAGTCATGTGCTCTACCAACTGAGCTATGAAGGTGCTTATAGACACAAACGCAGAAAACATAGTGGCTTCGGCGACAGATTTTGCCAACAATACTATTGGACCCACATGGTCAATGAAAAAGATTGAACAGTGCATAGACCAATGAAATCTGGTGTTTGGAGCAGGAGTTGAACCAGCGACCTTTGGACCACAGCCTTTCAGGAACTTCTTAAAGTCATGTGCTCTACCAACTGAGCTATGAAGGTGCTTATAGAAACAAACGCAGAAAACATAGTGGCTTCGGCGACAGATTTTGCCAACAATACTATTGGACCCACATGGTCAATGAAAAAGATTGAACAGTGCATAGACCAATGAAATCTGGTGTTTGCTTATAGACACAAACGCAGAAAACATAGTGGCTTCGGCGACAGACTTTGCCAACAATACAATTGGACCCACATGGTCAATGAAAAAGATTGAACAGTGCATAGACCAATGAAATCTGGTGTTTTGAGGTGGAGTTGAACCAGCGACCTTTGGACCACAGCCTTTCAGGAACTTCTTAAAGTCATGTGCTCTACCAACTGAGCTATGAAAGTGCTTATAGACACAAACGCAGAAAACATAGTGGCTTCGGCGACAGATTTTGCCAACAATACAATTGGACCCACATGGTCAATGAAAAAGATTGAACAGTGCATAGACCAATGAAATCTGGTGTTTGGAGCAGGAGTTGAACCAGCGACCTTTGGACCACAGCCTTTCAGGAACTTCTTAAAGTCATGTGCTCTACCAACTGAGCTATGAAGGTGCTTATAGAAACATACGCAGAAAACATAGTGGCTTCGGCGACACACTTTGCCAACATAACTATTGGACCCACATGGTCGATGAAAAAGGTTTAACAGTGCATAGACCAATGAAATCTGGTGTTTGGAGCAGGAGTTGAACCAGCGACCTTTGGACCACAGCCTTTCAGGAACTTCTTAAAGTCATGTGCTCTACCAACTGAGCTATGAAGGTGCTTATAGACACAAACGCAGAAAACATAGTGGCTTCGGCGACACACTTTGCCAACAATACAATTGGACCCACATGGTCAATGAAAAAGATTGAACAGTGCATAGACCAATGAAATCTGGTGTTTGGAGCAGGAGTTGAACCAGCGACCTTTGGACCACAGCCTTTCAGGAACTTCTTAAAGTCATGTGCTCTACCAACTGAGCTATGAAGGTGCTTATAGACACAAACGCAGAAAACATAGTGGCTTCGGCGACAGATTTTGCCAACAATACTATTGGACCCACATGGTCAATGAAAAAGATTGAACAGTGCATAGACCAATGAAATCTGGTGTTTGCTTATAGACACAAACGCAGAAAACATAGTGGCTTCGGCGACAGACTTTGCCAACAATACAATTGGACCCACATGGTCAATGAAAAAGATTGAACAGTGCATAGACCAATGAAATCTGGTGTTTTGAGGTGGAGTTGAACCAGCGACCTTTGGAACACAGCCTTTCAGGAACTTCTTAAAGTCATGTGCTCTACCAACTGAGCTATGAAAGTGCTTATAGACACAAACGCAGAAAACATAGTGGCTTCGGCGACAGATTTTGCCAACAATACAATTGGACCCACATGGTCAATGAAAAAGATTGAACAGTGCATAGACCAATGAAATCTGGTGTTTTGAGGTGGAGTTGAACCAGCGACCTTTGGACCACAGCCTTTCAGGAACTTCTTAAAGTCATGTGCTCTACCAACTGAGGTATGAAGGTGCTTATAGAAACAAACGCAGAAAACATAGTGGCTTCGGCGACACACTTTGCCAACATAACTATTGGACCCACATGGTCGATGAAAAAGGTTTAACAGTGCATACACCAATGAAATCTGGTGTTTGGAGCAGGAGTTGAACCAGCGACCTTTGGACCACAGCCTTTCAGGAACTTCTTAAAGTCATGTGCTCTACCAACTGAGCTATGAAGGTGCTTACAGACACAAACGCAGAAAACATAGTGGCTTCGGCGACAGACTTTGCCAACAATACAATTGGACCCACATGGTCAATGAAAAAGATTGAACAGTGCATAGACCAATGAAATCTGGTGTTTGGAGCAGGAGTTGAACCAGCGACCTTTGGACCACAGCCTTTCAGGAACTTCTTAAAGTCATGTGCTCTACCAACTGAGCTATGAAGGTGCTTATAGACACAAACGCAGAAAACATAGTGGCTTCGGCGACAGATTTTGCCAACAATACTATTGGACCCACATGGTCAATGAAAAAGATTGAACAGTGCATAGACCAATGAAATCTGGTGTTTGCTTATAGACACAAACGCAGAAAACATAGTGGCTTCGGCGACAGACTTTGCCAACAATACAATTGGACCCACATGGTCAATGAAAAAGATTGAACAGTGCATAGACCAATGAAATCTGGTGTTTGGAGCAGGAGTTGAACCAGCAACCTTTGGAGCACAGCCTTTCAGGAACTTCTTAAAGTCATGTGCTCTACCAACTGAGCTATGAAGGTGCTTATAGACACAAACGCAGAAAACATAGTGGCTTCGGCGACAGATTTTGCCAACAATACTATTGGACCCACATGGTCAATGAAAAAGATTGAACAGTGCATAGACCAATGAAATCTGGTGTTTGCTTATAGACACAAACGCAGAAAACATAGTGGCTTCGGCGACAGACTTTGCCAACAATACAATTGGACCCACATGGTCAATGAAAAAGATTGAACAGTGCATAGACCAATGAAATCTGGTGTTTGGAGCAGGAGTTGAACCAGCAACCTTTGGAGCACAGCCTTTCAGGAACTTCTTAAAGTCATGTGCTCTACCAACTGAGCTATGAAGGTGCTTATAGACACAAACGCAGAAAACATAGTGGCTTCGGCGACACACTTTGCCAACAATACAATTGGACCCACATGGTCAATGAAAAAGATTGAACAGTGCATAGACCAATGAAATCTGGTGTTTGGAGCAGGAGTTGAACCAGCGACCTTTGGACCACAACCTTTCAGGAACTTCTTAAAGTCATGTGCTCTACCAACTGAGCTATGAAGGTGCTTATAGACACAAACGCAGAAAACATAGTGGCTTCGGCGACAGACTTTGCCAACAATACAATTGGACCCACATGGTCAATGAAAAAGATTGAACAGTGCATAGACCAATGAAATCTGGTGTTTGGAGCAGGAGTTGAACCAGCGACCTTTGGACCACAGCCTTTCAGGAACTTCTTAAAGTCATGTGCTCTACCAACTGAGCTATGAAGGTGCTTATAGAAACAAACGCAGAAAACATAGTGGCTTCGGCGACACACTTTGCCAACATAACTATTGGACCCACATGGTCGATGAAAAAGGTTTAACAGTGCATACACCAATGAAATCTGGTGTTTGGAGCAGGAGTTGAACCAGCGACCTTTGGACCACAGCCTTTCAGGAACTTCTTAAAGTCATGTGCTCTACCAACTGAGCTATGAAGGTGCTTATAGACACAAACGCAGAAAACATAGTGGCTTCGGCGACAGACTTTGCCAACAATACAATTGGACCCACATGGTCAATGAAAAAGATTGAACAGTGCATAGACCAATGAAATCTGGTGTTTGGAGCAGGAGTTGAACCAGCGACCTTTGGACCACAGCCTTTCAGGAACTTCTTAAAGTCATGTGCTCTACCAACTGAGCTATGAAGGTGCTTATAGACACAAACGCAGAAAACATAGTGGCTTCGGCGACAGATTTTGCCAACAATACTATTGGACCCACATGGTCAATGAAAAAGATTGAACAGTGCATAGACCAATGAAATCTGGTGTTTGCTTATAGACACAAACGCAGAAAACATAGGGGCTTCGGCGACAGACTTTGCCAACAATACAATTGGACCCACATGGTCAATGAAAAAGATTGAACAGTGCATAGACCAATGAAATCTGGTGTTTTGAGGTGGAGTTGAACCAGCGACCTTTGGACCACAGCCTTTCAGGAACTTCTTAAAGTCATGTGCTCTACCAACTGAGCTATGAAAGTGCTTATAGACACAAATGCAGAAAACATAGTGGCTTCGGCGACAGATTTTGCCAACAATACAATTGGACCCACATGGTCAATGAAAAAGATTGAACAGTGCATAGACCAATGAAATCTCGTGTTTTGAGGTGGAGTTGAACCAGCGACCTTTGGACCACAGCCTTTCAGGAACTTCTTAAAGTCATGTGCTCTACCAACTGAGGTATGAAGGTGCTTATAGAAACGCAGAAAACATAGTGGCTTCGGCGACACACTTTGCCAACATAACTATTGGACCCACATGGTCGATGAAAAAGGTTTAACAGTGCATACACCAATGAAATCTGGTGTTTGGAGCAGGAGTTGAACCAGCGACCTTTGGACCACAGCCTTTCAGGAACTTCTTAAAGTCATGTGCTCTACCAACTGAGCTATGAAGGTGCTTATAGACACAAACGCAGAAAACATAGTGGCTTCGGCGACAGACTTTGCCAACAATACAATTGGACCCACATGGTCAATGAAAAAGATTGAACAGTGCATAGACCAATGAAATCTGGTGTTTGGAGCAGGAGTTGAACCAGCGACCTTTGGACCACAGCCTTTCAGGAACTTCTTAAAGTCATGTGCTCTACCAACTGAGCTATGAAGGTGCTTATAGACACAAACGCAGAAAACATAGTGGCTTCGGCGACACACTTTGCCAACATAACTATTGGACCCACATGGTCGATGAAAAAGGTTTAAGAGTGCATACACCATTGAAATCTGGTGTTTGGAGCAGCAGTTGAACCAGCGACCTTTGGACCACAGCCTTTCAGGAACTTCTTAAAGTCATGTGCTCTACCAACTGAGCTATGAAGGTGCTTATAGACACAAACGCAGAAAACATAGTGGCTTCGGCGACAGACTTTGCCAACAATACAATTGGACCCACATGGTCAATGAAAAAGATTGAACAGTGCATAGACCAATGAAATCTGGGGTTTGGAGCAGGAGTTGAACCAGCGACCTTTGGACCACAGCCTTTCAGGAACTTCTTAAAGTCATGTGCTCTACCAACTGAGCTATGAAGGTGCTTATAGACACAAACGCAGAAAACATAGTGGCTTCGGCGACAGACTTTGCCAACAATACTATTGGACCCACATGGTCAATGAAAAAGATTAAACAGTGCATAGACCAATGAAATCTGGTGTTTGGAGCAGGAGTTGAACCAGCGACCTTTGGACCACAGCCTTTCAGGAACTTCTTAAAGTCATGTGCTCTACCAACTGAGCTATGAAGGTGCTTATAGACACAAACGCAGAAAACATAGTGGCTTCGGCGACACACTTTGCCAACATAACTATTGGACCCACATGGTCGATGAAAAAGGTTGAACAGTGCATACACCAATGAAATCTCGTGTTTGGAGCAGGAGCTGAACCAGCGACATTTGGACCACAGCCTTTCAGGAACTTCTTAAAGTCATGTGCTCTACCAACTGAGCTATGAAGGTGCTTATAGACACAAACGCAGAAAACATAGTGGCTTCGGCGACAGACTTTGCCAACAATACAATTGGACCCACATGGTCAATGAAAAAGATTGAACAGTGCATAGACCAATGAAATATGGTGTTTGGAGCAGGAGTTGAACCAGCGACCTTTGGACCACAGCCTTTCAGGAACTTCTTAAAGTCATGTGCTCTACCAACTGAGCTATGAAGGTGCTTATAGACACAAACGCAGAAAACATAGTGGCTTCGGCGACAGACTTTGCCAACAATACTATTGGACCCACATGGTCAATGAAAAAGATTGAACAGTGCATAGACCAATGAAATCTGGTGTTTGGAGCAGGAGTTGAACCAGCGACCTTTGGACCACAGCCTTTCAGGAACTTCTTAAAGTCATGTGCTCTACCAACTGAGCTATGAAGGTGCTTATAGACACAAACGCAGAAAACATAGTGGCTTCGGCGACACACTTTGCCAACATAACTATTGGACCCACATGGTCGATGAAAAAGGTTGAACAGTGCATACACCAATGAAATCTGGTGTTTGGAGCAGGAGTTGAACCAGCGACATTTGGACCACAGCCTTTCAGGAACTTCTTAAAGTCATGTGCTCTACCAACTGAGCTATGAAGGTGCTTACAGACACAAACGCAGAAAACATAGTGGCTTCGGCGACAGACTTTGCCAACAATACAATTGGACCCACATGGTCAATGAAAAAGATTGAACAGTGCATAGACCAATGAAATCTGGTGTTTGGAGCAGGAGTTGAACCAGCGACCTTTGGACCACAGCCTTTCAGGAACTTCTTAAAGTCATGTGCTCTACCAACTGAGCTATGAAGGTGCTTATAGACACAAACGCAGAAAACATAGTGGCTTCGGCGACAGATTTTGCCAACAATACTATTGGACCCACATGGTCAATGAAAAAGATTGAACAGTGCATACACCAATGAAATCTGGTGTTTGGAGCAGGAGTTGAACCAGCGACCTTTGGACCACAGCCTTTCAGGAACTTCTTAAAGTCATGTGCTCTACCAACTGAGCTATGAAGGTGCTTATAGACACAAACGCAGAAAACATAGTGGCTTCGGCGACAGACTTTGCCAACAATACTATTGGACCCACATGGTCAATGAAAAAGATTGAACAGTGCATAGACCAATGAAATCTGGTGTTTTGAGGTGGAGTTGAACGAGCGACCTTTGGACCACAGCCTTTCAGGAACTTCTTAAAGTCATGTGCTCTACCAACTGAGCTATGAAGGTGGTTATAGACACAAACGCAGAAAACATAGTGGCTTCGGCGACAGACTTTGCCAACAATACAATTGGACCCACATGGTCAATGAAAAAGATTGAACAGTGCATAGACCAATGAAATCTGGTGTTTTGAGGTGGAGTTGAACCAGCGACCTTTGGACCACAGCCTTTCAGGAACTTCTTAAAGTCATGTGCTCTACCAACTGAGCTATGAAGGTGCTTATAGACACAAACGCAGAAAACATAGTGGCTTCGGCGACACACTTTGCCAACATAACTATTGGACCCACATGGTCGATGAAAAAGGTTTAACAGTGCATAGACCAATGAAATCTGGTGTTTGGAGCAGGAGTTGAACCAGCGACCTTTGGACCAAAGCCTTTCAGGAACTTCTTAAAGTCATGTGCTCTACCAACTGAGCTATGAAGGTGCTTATAGACACAAACGCAGAAAACATAGTGGCTTCGGCAACAGACGTTGCCAACAATAAAATTGGACCCACATGGTCAATGAAAAAGATTGAACAGTGCATAGACCAATGAAATCTGGTGTTTGGAGCAGGAGTTGAACCAGCGACCTTTGGACCACAGCCTTTCAGGAACTTCTTAAAGTCATGTGCTCTACCAACTGAGCTATGAAGGTGCTTATAGACACAAACGCAGAAAACATAGTGGCTTCGGCGACACACTTTGCCAACATAACTATTGGACCCACATGGTCGATGAAAAAGGTTTAAGAGTGCATACACCATTGAAATCTGGTGTTTGGAGCAGCAGTTGAACCAGCGACCTTTGGACCACAGCCTTTCAGGAACTTCTTAAAGTCATGTGCTCTACCAACTGAGCTATGAAGGTGCTTACAGACACAAACGCAGAAAACATAGTGGCTTCGGCGACAGACTTTGCCAACAATACAATTGGACCCACATGGTCAATGAAAAAGATTGAACAGTGCATAGACCAATGAAATCTGGTGTTTGGAGCAGGAGTTGAAGCAGCGACCTTTGGACCACAGCCTTTCAGGAACTTCTTAAAGTCATGTGCTCTACCAACTGAGCTATGAAGGTGCTTATAGACACAAACGCAGAAAACATAGTGGCTTCGGCGACAGACTTTGCCAACAATACTATTGGACCCACATGGTCAATGAAAAAGATTAAACAGTGCATAGACCAATGAAATCTGGTGTTTGGAGCAGGAGTTGAACCAGCGACCTTTGGACCACAGCCTTTCAGGAACTTCTTAAAGTCATGTGCTCTACCAACTGAGCTATGAAGGTGCTTATAGACACAAACGCAGAAAACATAGTGGCTTCGGCGACAGACTTTGCCAACAATACAATTGGACCCACATGGTCAATGAAAAAGATTGAACAGTGCATAGACCAATGAAATCTGGTGTTTGGAGCAGGAGTTGAACCAGCGACCTTTGGACCACAGCCTTTCAGGAACTTCTTAAAGTCATGTGCTCTACCAACTGAGCTATGAAGGTGCTTATAGACACAAACGCAGAAAACATAGTGGCTTCGGCGACAGACTTTGCCAACAATACTATTGGACCCACATGGTCAATGAAAAAGATTGAACAGTGCATAGACCAATGAAATCTGGTGTTTGGAGCAGGAGTTGAACCAGCGACCTTTGGACCACAGCCTTTCAGGAACTTCTTAAAGTCATGTGCTCTACCAACTGAGCTATGAAGGTGCTTATAGACACAAACGCAGAAAACATAGTGGCTTCGGCGACAGACTTTGCCAACAATACTATTGGACCCACATAGTCAATGAAAAAGATTGAACAGTGCATAGACCAATGAAATCTGGTGTTTGGAGCAGGAGTTGAACCAGCGACCTTTGGACCACAGCCTTTCAGGAACTTCTTAAAGTCATGTGCTCTACCAACTGAGCTATGAAGGTGCTTATAGACACAAACGCAGAAAACATAGTGGCTTCGGCGACACACTTTGCCAACAATACTATTGGACCCACATGGTCGATGAAAAAGGTTGAACAGTGCATACACCAATGAAATCTGGTGTTTGGAGCAGGAGTTGAACCAGCGACCTTTGGACCACAGCCTTTCAGGAACTTCTTAAAGTCATGTGCTCTACCAACTGAGCTATGAAGGTGCTTACAGACACAAACGCAGAAAACATAGTGGCTTCGGCGACAGACTTTGCCAACAATACAATTGGACCCACATGGTCAATGAAAAAGATTGAACAGTGCATAGACCAATGAAATCTGGTGTTTGGAGCAGGAGTTGAACCAGCGACCTTTGGACCACAGCCTTTCAGGAAGTTCTTAAAGTCATGTGCTCTACCAACTGAGCTATGAAGGTGCTTATAGACACAAACGCAGAAAACATAGTGGCTTCGGCGACAGACTTTGCCAACAATACAATTGGACCCACATGGTCAATGAAAAAGATTGAACAGTGCATAGACCAATGAAATCTGGTGTTTGGAGCAGGAGTTGAACCAGCTACCTTTGGACCACAGCCTTTCAGGAACTTCTTAAAGTCATGTGCTCTACCAACTGAGCTATGAAGGTGCTTATAGACACAAACGCAGAAAACATAGTGGCTTCGGCGACAGACTTTGCCAACAATACTATTGGACCCACATGGTCAATGAAAAAGATTGAACAGTGCATAGACCAATGAAATCTGGTGTTTGGAACAGGAGTTGAACCAGCGACCTTTGGACCACAGCCTTTCAGGAACTTCTTAAAGTCATGTGCTCTACCAACTGAGCTATGAAGGTGCTTATAGACGCAAACGCAGAAAACATAGTGGCTTCGGCGACACACTTTGCCAACAATACAATTGGACCCACATGGTCAATGAAAAAGATTGAACAGTGCATAGACCAATGAAATCTGGTGTTTGGAGCAGGAGTTGAACCAGCTACCTTTGGACCACAGCCTTTCAGGAACTTCTTAAAGTCATGTGCTCTACCAACTGAGCTATGAAGGTGCTTATAGACACAAACGCAGAAAACATAGTGGCTTCGGCGACACACTTTGCCAACAATACAATTGGACCCACATGGTCAATGAAAAAGATTGAACAGTGCATAGACCAATGAAATCTGGTGTTTGGAGTAGGAGTTGAACCAGCGACCTTTGGACCACAGCCTTTCAGGAACTTCTTAAAGTCATGTGCTCTACCAACTGAGCTATGAAGGTGCTTATAGACACAAACGCAGAAAACATAGTGGCTTCGGCGACAGACTTTGCCAACAATACAATTGGACCCACATGGTCAATGAAAAAGATTGAACAGTGCATAGACCAATGAAATCTGGTGTTTTGAGGTGGAGTTGAACCAGCGACCTTTGGACCACAGCCTTTCAGGAACTTCTTAAAGTCATGTGCTCTACCAACTGAGCTATGAAGGTGCTTATAGACACAAACGCAGAAAACATAGTGGCTTCGGCGACAGACTTTGCCAACAATACAATTGGACCCACATGGTCAATGAAAAAGATTGAACAGTGGATAGACCAATGAAATCTGGTGTTTGGAGCAGGAGTTGAACCAGCGACCTTTGGACCACAGCCTTTCAGGAACTTCTTAAAGTCATGTGCTCTACCAACTGAGCTATGAAGGTGCTTATAGACACAAACGCAGAAAACATAGTGGCTTCGGCGACAGACTTTGCCAACAATACAATTGGACCCACATGGTCAATGAAAAAGATTGAACAGTGGATAGACCAATGAAATCTGGTGTTTGGAGCAGGAGTTGAACCAGCGACCTTTGGACCACAGCCTTTCAGGAACTTCTTAAAGTCATGTGCTCTACCAACTGAGCTATGAAGGTGCTTATAGACACAAACGCAGAAAACATAGTGGCTTCGGCGACACACTTTGCCAACAATACAATTGGACCCACATGGTCAATGAAAAAGATTGAACAGTGGATAGACCAATGAAATCTGGTGTTTGGAGCAGGAGTTGAACTAGCGACCTTTGGACGACAGCCTTTCAGGAACTTCTTAAAGTCATGTGCTCTACCAACTGAGCTATGAAGGTGCTTATAGACACAAACGCAGAAAACATAGTGGCTTCGGCGACAGACTTTGCCAACAATACTATTGGACCCACATGGTCAATGAAAAAGATTGAACAGTGCATAGACCAATGAAATCTGGTGTTTGGAGCAGGAGTTGAACCAGCGACCTTTGGACCACAGCCTTTCAGGAACTTCTTAAAGTCATGTGCTCTACCAACTGAGCTATGAAGGTGCTTATAGACACAAACGCAGAAAACATAGTGGCTTCGGCGACAGACTTTGCCAACAATACTATTGGACCCACATGGTCAATGAAAAAGATTGAACAGTGCATAGACCAATGAAATCTGGTGTTTTGAGGTGGAGTTGAACCAGCGACCTTTGGACCACAGCCTTTCAGGAACTTCTTAAAGTCATGTGCTCTACCAACTGAGCTATGAAGGTGCTTATAGACACAAACGCAGAAAACATAGTGGCTTCGGCGACAGACTTTGCCAACAATACTATTGGACCCACATGGTCAATGAAAAAGATTGAACAGTGCATAGACCAATGAAATCTGGTGTTTGGAGGTGGAGTTGAACCAGCAACCTTTGGACCAGAGCCTTTAAGGAACTTCTTAAAGTCATCTGCTCTACCAACTGAGCTATGAAGGTGCTTATAGACACAAACGCAGAAAACATAGTGGCTTCGGCGACAGATTTTGCCAACAATACTATTGGACCCACATGGTCAATGAAAAAGATTGAACAGTGCATAGACCAATTAAATCTGGTGTTTGGAGCAGGAGTTGAACCAGCGACCTTTGGACCAAAGCCTTTCAGGAACTTCTTAAAGTCATGTGCTCTACCAACTGAGCTATGAAGGTGCTTATAGACACAAACGCAGAAAACATAGTGGCTTCGGCGACAGACTTTGCCAACAATACTATTGGACCCACATGGTCAATGAAAAAGATTGAACAGTGCATAGACCAATGAAATCTGGTGTTTTGAGGTGGAGTTGAACCAGCGACCTTTGGACCACAGCCTTTCAGGAACTTCTTAAAGTCATGTGCTCTACCAACTGAGCTATGAAGGTGCTTATAGACACAAACGCAGAAAACATAGTGGCTTCGGCGACAGACTTTGCCAACAATACTATTGGACCCACATGGTCAATGAAAAAGATTGAACAGTGCATAGACCAATGAAATCTGGTGTTTGGAGCAGGAGTTGAACCAGCGACCTTTGGACCACAGCCTTTCAGGAACTTCTTAAAGTCATGTGCTCTACCAACTGAGCTATGAAGGTGCTTATAGACAAAAACGCAGAAAACATAGTGGCTTCGGCGACAGATTTTGCCAACAATACTATTGGACCCACATGGTCAATGAAAAAGATTGAACAGTGCATAGACCAATGAAATCTGGTGTTTGGAGCAGGAGTTGAACCAGCGACCTTTGGACCACAGCCTTTCAGGAACTTCTTAAAGTCATGTGCTCTACCAACTGAGCTATGAAGGTGCTTATAGACACAAACGCAGAAAACATAGTGGCTTCGGCGACAGACTTTGCCAACAATACAATTGGACCCACATGGTCAATGAAAAAGATTGAACAGTGCATAGACCAATGAAATTTGGTGTTTGGAGCAGGAGTTGAACCAGCGACCTTTGGACCACAGCCTTTCAGGAACTTCTTAAAGTCATGTGCTCTACCAACTGAGCTATGAAGGTGCTTATAGACACAAACGCAGAAAACATAGTGGCTTCGGCGACAGACTTTGCCAACAATACAATTGGACCCACATGGTCAATGAAAAAGATTGAACAGTGCATAGACCAATAAAATCTGGTGTTTGGAGCAGGAGTTGAACCAGCGACCTTTGGACGACAGCGTTTCAGGAACTTCTTAAAGTCATGTGCTCTACCAACTGAGCTATGAAGGTGCTTATAGACACAAACGCAGAAAACATAGTGGCTTCGGCGACACACTTTGCCAACAATACTATTGGACCCACATGGTCGATGAAAAAGGTTGAACAGTGAATACACCAATGAAATCTGGTGTTTGGAGCAGGAGTTGAACCAGCGACCTTTGGACCACAGCCTTTCAGGAACTTCTTAAAGTCATGTGCTCTACCAACTGAGCTATGAAGGTGCTTACAGACACAAACGCAGAAAACATAGTGGCTTCGGCGACAGATTTTGCCAACAATACTATTGGACCCACATGGTCAATGAAAAAGATTGAACAGTGCATAGACCAATGAAATCTGGTGTTTGGAGCAGGAGTTGAACCAGCGACCTTTGGACCACAGCCTTTCAGGAACTTCTTAAAGTCATGTGCTCTACCAACTGAGCTATGAAGGTGCTTATAGACACAAACGCAGAAAACATAGTGGCTTCGGCGACACACTTTGCCAACATAACTATTGGACCCACATGGTCAATGAAAAAGATTGAACAGTGCATAGACCAATGAAATCTGGTGTTTGGAGCAGGAGTTGAACCAGCGACCTTTGGACCACAGCCTTTCAGGAACTTCTTAAAGTCATGTGCTCTACCAACTGAGCTATGAAGGTGCTTATAGACACAAACGCAGAAAACATAGTGGCTTCGGCGACACACTTTGCCAACATAACTATTGCACCCACATGGTCAATGAAAAAGATTGAACAGTGCATAGACCAATGAAATCTGGTGTTTGGAGTAGGAGTTGAACCAGCGACCTTTGGACCACAGCGTTTCAGGAACTTCTTAAAGTCATGTGCTCTACCAACTGAGCTATGAAGGTGCTTATAGACACAAACGCAGAAAACATAGTGGCTTCGGCGACAGACTTTGCCAACAATACAATTGGACCCACATGGTCAATGAAAAAGATTGAACAGTGCATAGACCAATGAAATCTGGTGTTTGGAGCAGGAGTTGAACCAGCGACCTTTGGACCACAGCCTTTCAGGAACTTCTTAAAGTCATGTGCTCTACCAACTGAGCTATGAAGGTGCTTATAGACACAAACGCAGAAAACATAGTGGCTTCGGCGACAGACTTTGCCAACAATACAATTGGACCCACATGGTCAATGAAAAAGATTGAACAGTGCATAGACCAATGAAATGTGGTGTTTGGAGTAGGAGTTGAACCAGCGACCTTTGGACCACAGCCTTTCAGGAACTTCTTAAAGTCATGTGCTCTACCAACTGAGCTATGAAGGTGCTTATAGACACAAACGCAGAAAACATAGTGGCTTCGGCGACAGATTTTGCCAACAATACTATTGGACCCACATGGTCAATGAAAAAGATTGAACAGTGTATAGACCAATGAAATCTGGTGTTTGGAGCAGGAGTTGAACCAGCGACCTTTGGACCACAGCCTTTCAGGAACTTCTTAAAGTCATGTGCTCTACCAACTGAGCTATGAAGGTGCTTATAGACACAAACGCAGAAAACATAGTGGCTTCGGCGACAGACTTTGCCAACAATACAATTGGACCCACATGGTCAATGAAAAAGATTGAACAGTGCATAGACCAATGAAATTTGGTGTTTGGAGCAGGAGTTGAACCAGCTACCTTTGGACCACAGCCTTTCAGGAACTTCTTAAAGTCATGTGCTCTACCAACTGAGCTATGAAGGTGCTTATAGACACAAACGCAGAAAACATAGTGGCTTCGGCGACAGACTTTGCCAACAATACTATTGGACCCACATGGTCAATGAAAAAGATTGAACAGTGCATAGACCAATGAAATCTGGTGTTTGGAACAGGAGTTGAACCAGCGACCTTTGGACCACAGCCTTTCAGGAACTTCTTAAAGTCATGTGCTCTACCAACTGAGCTATGAAGGTGCTTATAGACACAAACGCAGAAAACATAGTGGCTTCGGCGACACACTTTGCCAACAATACAATTGGACCCACATGGTCAATGAAAAAGATTGAACAGTGCATAGACCAATGAAATCTGGTGTTTTGAGGTGGACTTGAACCAGCGACCTTTGGACCACAGCCTTTCAGGAACTTCTTAAAGTCATGTGCTCTACCAACTGAGCTATGAAGGTGCTTATAGACACAAACGCAGAAAACATAGTGGCTTCGGCGACACACTTTGCCAACAATACAATTGGACCCACATGGTCAATGAAAAAGATTGAACAGTGCATAGACCAATGAAATCTGGTGTTTGGAGTAGGAGTTGAACCAGCGACCTTTGGACCACAGCCTTTCAGGAACTTCTTAAAGTCATGTGCTCTACCAACTGAGCTATGAAGGTGCTTATAGACACAAACGCAGAAAACATAGTGGCTTCGGCGACAGACTTTGCCAACAATACAATTGGACCCACATGGTCAATGAAAAAGTTTGAACAGTGCATAGACCAATGAAATCTGGTGTTTTGAGGTGGAGTTGAACCAGCGACCTTTGGACCACAGCCTTTCAGGAACTTCTTAAAGTCATGTGCTCTACCAACTGAGCTATGAAGGTGCTTATAGACACAAACGCAGAAAACATAGTGGCTTCGGCGACAGACTTTGCCAACAATACAATTGGACCCACATGGTCAATGAAAAAGATTGAACAGTGCATAGACCAATGAAATCTGGTGTTTGGAGCAGGAGTTGAACCAGCTACCTTTGGACCACAGCCTTTCAGGAACTTCTTAAAGTCATGTGCTCTACCAACTGAGCTATGAAGGTGCTTATAGACACAAACGCAGAAAACATAGTGGCTTCGGCGACAGACTTTGCCAACAATACAATTGGACCCACATGGTCAATGAAAAAGATTGAACAGTGCATAGACCAATGAAATCTGGTGTTTGGAGCAGGAGTTGAACCAGCGACCTTTGGACCACAGCCTTTCAGGAACTTCTTAAAGTCATGTGCTCTACCAACTGAGCTATGAAGGTGCTTATAGACACAAACGCAGAAAACATAGTGGCTTCGGCGACACACTTTGCCAACAATACAATTGGACCCACATGGTCAATGAAAAAGATTGAACAGTGCATAGACCAATGAAATCTGGTGTTTGGAGCAGGAGTTGAACCAGCGACCTTTGGACCACAGCCTTTCAGGAACTTCTTAAAGTCATGTGCTCTACCAACTGAGCTATGAAGGTGCTTATAGACACAAACGCAGAAAACATAGTGGCTTCGGCGACAGATTTTGCCAACAATACTATTGGACCCACATGGTCAATGAAAAAGATTGAACAGTGCATAGACCAATGAAATCTGGTGTTTGGAGCAGGAGTTGAACCAGCGACCTTTGGACCAAAGCCTTTCAGGAACTTCTTAAAGTCATGTGCTCTACCAACTGAGCTATGAAGGTGCTTATAGACACAAACGCAGAAAACATAGTGGCTTCGGCGACAGACTTTGCCAACAATACTATTGGACCCACATGGTCAATGAAAAAGATTGAACAGTGCATAGACCAATGAAATCTGGTGTTTGGAGCAGGAGTTGAACCAGCGACCTTTGGACCACAGCCTTTCAGGAACTTCTTAAAGTCATGTGCTCTACCAACTGAGCTATGAAGGTGCTTATAGACACAAACGCAGAAAACATAGTGGCTTCGGCGACAGACTTTGCCAACAATACAATTGGACCCACATGGTCAATGAAAAAGATTGAACAGTGCATAGACCAATGAAATCTGGTGTTTTGAGGTGGAGTTGAACCAGCGACCTTTGGACCACAGCCTTTCAGGAACTTCTTAAAGTCATGTGCTCTACCAACTGAGCTATGAAGGTGCTTATAGACACAAACGCAGAAAACATAGTGGCTTCGGCGACAGACTTTGCCAACAATACTATTGGACCCACATGGTCAATGAAAAAGATTGAACAGTGCATAGACCAATGAAATCTGGTGTTTGGAGGTGGAGTTGAACCAGCAACCTTTGGACCACAGCCTTTCAGGAACTTCTTAAAGTCATGTGCTCTACCAACTGAGCTATGAAGGTGCTTATAGACACAAACGCAGAAAACATAGTGGCTTCGGCGACAGATTTTGCCAACAATACTATTGGACCCACATGGTCAATGAAAAAGATTGAACAGTGCATAGACCAATTAAATCTGGTGTTTGGAGCAGGAGTTGAACCAGCGACCTTTGGACCAAAGCCTTTCAGGAACTTCTTAAAGTCATGTGCTCTTCCAACTGAGCTATGAAGGTGCTTATAGACACAAACGCAGAAAACATAGTGGCTTCGGCGACAGACTTTGCCAACAATACTATTGGACCCACATGGTCAATGAAAAAGATTGAACAGTGCATAGACCAATGAAATCTGGTGTTTTGAGGTGGAGTTGAACCAGCGACCTTTGGACCACAGCCTTTCAGGAACTTCTTAAAGTCATGTGCTCTACCAACTGAGCTATGAAGGTGCTTATAGACACAAACGCAGAAAACATAGTGGCTTCGACGACACACTTTGCCAACAATACTATTGGACCCACATGGTCAATGAAAAAGATTGAACAGTGCATAGACCAATGAAATCTGGTGTTTGGAGCAGGAGTTGAACCAGCGACCTTTGGACCACAGCCTTCCAGGAACTTCTTAAAGTCATGTGCTCTACCAACTGAGCTATGAAGGTGCTTATAGACACAAACGCAGAAAACATAGTGGCTTCGGCGACAGACTTTGCCAACAATACAATTGGACCCACATGGTCAATGAAAAAGATTGAACAGTGCATAGACCAATAAAATCTGGTGTTTGGAGCAGGAGTTGAACCAGCGACCTTTGGACCACAGCCTTTCAGGAACTTCTTAAAGTCATGTGCTCTACCAACTGAGCTATGAAGGTGCTTATAGACACAAACGCAGAAAACATAGTGGCTTCGGCGACACACTTTGCCAACATAACTATTGGACCCACATGGTCAATGAAAAAGATTGAACAGTGCATAGACCAATGAAATCTGGTGTTTGGAGCAGGAGTTGAACCAGCGACCTTTGGACCACAGCCTTTCAGGAACTTCTTAAAGTCATGTGCTCTACCAACTGAGCTATGAAGGTGCTTATAGACACAAACACAGAAAACATAGTGGCTTCGGCGACAGACTTTGCCAACAATACAATTGGACCCACATGGTCAATGAAAAAGATTGAACAGTGCATAGACCAATGAAATCTGGTGTTTGGAGCAGGAGTTGAACCAGCTACCTTTGGACCACAGCCTTTCAGGAACTTCTTAAAGTCATGTGCTCTACCAACTGAGCTATGAAGGTGCTTATAGACACAAACGCAGAAAACATAGTGGCTTCGGCGACAGACTTTGCCAACAATACTATTGGACCCACATGGTCAATGAAAAAGATTGAACAGTGCATAGACCAATGAAATCTGGTGTTTGGAACAGGAGTTGAACCAGCGACGTTTGGACCACAGCCTTTCAGGAACTTCTTAAAGTCATGTGCTCTACCAACTGAGCTATGAAGGTGCTTATAGACACAAACGCAGAAAACATAGTGGCTTCGGCGACACACTTTGCCAACAATACAATTGGACCCACATGGTCAATGAAAAAGATTGAACAGTGCATAGACCAATGAAATCTGGTGTTTTGAGGTGGACTTGAACCAGCGACCTTTGGACCACAGCCTTTCAGGAACTTCTTAAAGTCATGTGCTCTACCAACTGAGCTATGAAGGTGCTTATAGACACAAACGCAGAAAACATAGTGGCTTCGGCGACAGACTTTGCCAACAATACAATTGGACCCACATGGTCAATGAAAAAGATTGAACAGTGCATAGACCAATGAAATCTGGTGTTTGGAGTAGGAGTTGAACCAGCGACCTTTGGACCACAGCCTTTCAGGAACTTCTTAAAGTCATGTGCTCTACCAACTGAGCTATGAAGGTGCTTATAGACACAAACGCAGAAAACATAGTGGCTTCGGCGACAGACTTTGCCAACAATACAATTGGACCCACATGGTCAATGAAAAAGATTGAACAGTGCATAGACCAATGAAATCTGGTGTTTTGAGGTGGAGTTGAACCAGCGACCTTTGGACCACAGCCTTTCAGGAACTTCTTAAAGTCATGTGCTCTACCAACTGAGCTATGAAGGTGCTTATAGACACAAACGCAGAAAACATAGTGGCTTCGGCGACAGACTTTGCCAACAATACAATTGGACCCACATGGTCAATGAAAAAGATTGAACAGTGCATAGACCAATGAAATCTGGTGTTTGGAGCAGGAGTTGAACCAGCGACCTTTGGACCACAGCCTTTCAGGAACTTCTTAAAGTCATGTGCTCTACCAACTGAGCTATGAAGGTGCTTATAGACACAAACGCAGAAAACATAGTGGCTTCGGCGACAGACTTTGCCAACAATACAATTGGACCCACATGGTCAATGAAAAAGATTGAACAGTGCATAGACCAATGAAATCTGGTGTTTGGAGCAGGAGTTGAACCAGCGACCTTTGGACCACAGCCTTTCAGGAACTTCTTAAAGTCATGTGCTCTACCAACTGAGCTATGAAGGTGCTTATAGACACAAACGCAGAAAACATAGTGGCTTCGGCGACACACTTTGCCAACAATACAATTGGACCCACATGGTCAATGAAAAAGATTGAACAGTGGATAGACCAATGAAATCTGGTGTTTGGAGCAGGAGTTGAACCAGCGACCTTTGGACCACAGCCTTTCAGGAACTTCTTAAAGTCATGTGCTCTACCAACTGAGCTATGAAGGTGCTTATAGACAGAAACGCAGAAAACATAGTGGCTTCGGCGACAGATTTTGCCAACAATACTATTGGACCCACATGGTCAATGAAAAAGATTGAACAGTGCATAGACCAATTAAATCTGGTGTTTGGAGCAGGAGTTGAACCAGCGACCTTTGGACCAAAGCCTTTCAGGAACTTCTTAAAGTCATGTGCTCTACCAACTGAGCTATGAAGGTGCTTATAGACACAAACGCAGAAAACATAGTGGCTTCGGCGACAGACTTTGCCAACAATACTATTGGACCCACATGGTCAATGAAAAAGATTGAACAGTGCATAGACCAATGAAATCTGGTGTTTGGAGCAGGAGTTGAACCAGCGACCTTTGGACCACAGCCTTTCAGGAACTTCTTAAAGTCATGTGCTCTACCAACTGAGCTATGAAGGTGCTTATAGACACAAACGCAGAAAACATAGTGGCTTCGGCGACAGACTTTGCCAACAATACAATTGGACCCACATGGTCAATGAAAAAGATTGAACAGTGCATAGACCAATGAAATCTGGTGTTTTGAGGTGGAGTTGAACCAGCGACCTTTGGACCACAGCCTTTCAGGAACTTCTTAAAGTCATGTGCTCTACCAACTGAGCTATGAAGGTGCTTATAGACACAAACGCAGAAAACATAGTGGCTTCGGCGACAGACTTTGCCAACAATACTATTGGACCCACATGGTCAATGAAAAAGATTGAACAGTGCATAGACCAATGAAATCTGGTGTTTGGAGGTGGAGTTGAACCAGCGACCTTTGGACCACAGCCTTTCAGGAACTTCTTAAAGTCATGTGCTCTACCAACTGAGCTATGAAGGTGCTTATAGACAGAAACGCAGAAAACATAGTGGCTTCGGCGACAGATTTTGCCAACAATACTATTGGACCCACATGGTCAATGAAAAAGATTGAACAGTGCATAGACCAATGAAATCTGGTGTTTGGAGCAGGAGTTGAACCAGCGACCTTTGGACCAAAGCCTTTCAGGAACTTCTTAAAGTCATGTGCTCTACCAACTGAGCTATGAAGGTGCTTATAGACACAAACGCAGAAAACATAGTGGCTTCGGCGACAGACTTTGCCAACAATACTATTGGACCCACATGGTCAATGAAAAAGATTGAACAGTGCATAGACCAATGAAATCTGGTGTTTTGAGGTGGAGTTGAACCAGCGACCTTTGGACCACAGCCTTTCAGGAACTTCTTAAAGTCATGTGCTCTACCAACTGAGCTATGAAGGTGCTTATAGACACAAACGCAGAAAACATAGTGGCTTCGGCGACAGACTTTGCCAACAATACAATTGGACCCACATGGTCAATGAAAAAGATTGAACAGTGCATAGACCAATGAAATCTGGTGTTTGGAGCAGGAGTTGAACCAGCGACCTTTGGACCACAGCCTTTCAGGAACTTCTTAAAGTCATGTGCTCTACCAACTGAGCTATGAAGGTGCTTATAGACACAAACGCAGAAAACATAGTGGCTTCGGCGACAGACTTTGCCAACAATACAATTGGACCCACATGGTCAATGAAAAAGATTGAACAGTGCATAGACCAATAAAATCTGGTGTTTGGAGCAGGAGTTGAACCAGCGACCTTTGGACGACAGCCTTTCAGGAACTTCTTAAAGTCATGTGCTCTACCAACTGAGCTATGAAGGTGCTTATAGACACAAACGCAGAAAACATAGTGGCTTCGGCGACACACTTTGCCAACATAACTATTGGACCCACATGGTCAATGAAAAAGGTTGAACAGTGCATACACCAATGAAATCTGGTGTTTGGAGCAGGAGTTGAACCAGCGACCTTTGGACCACAGCCTTTCAGGAACTTCTTAAAGTCATGTGCTCTACCAACTGAGCTATGAAGGTGCTTACAGACACAAACGCAGAAAACATAGTGGCTTCGGCGACAGATTTTGCCAACAATACTATTGGACCCACATGGTCAATGAAAAAGATTGAACAGTGCATAGACCAATGAAATCTGGTGTTTGGAGCAGGAGTTGAACCAGCGACCTTTGGACCACAGCCTTTCAGGAACTTCTTAAAGTCATGTGCTCTACCAACTGAGCTATGAAGGTGCTTATAGACACAAACGCAGAAAACATAGTGGCTTCGGCGACACACTTTGCCAACATAACTATTGGACCCACATGGTCAATGAAAAAGATTGAACAGTGCATAGACCAATGAAATCTGGTGTTTGGAGCAGGAGTTGAACCAGCGACCTTTGGACCACAGCCTTTCAGGAACTTCTTAAAGTCATGTGCTCTACCAACTGAGCTATGAAGGTGCTTATAGACACAAACGCAGAAAACATAGTGGCTTCGGCGACAGACTTTGCCAACAATACTATTGGACCCACATGGTCAATGAAAAAGATTGAACAGTGCAATAGACCAATGAAATCTGGTGTTTGGAACAGGAGTTGAACCAGCGACCTTTGGACCACAGCCTTTCAGGAACTTCTTAAAGTCATGTGCTCTACCAACTGAGCTATGAAGGTGCTTATAGACACAAACGCAGAAAACATAGTGGCTTCGGCGACACACTTTGCCAACAATACAATTGGACCCACATGGTCAATGAAAAAGATTGAACAGTGCATAGACCAATGAAATCTGGTGTTTGGAGTAGGAGTTGAACCAGCGACCTTTGGACCACAGCGTTTCAGGAACTTCTTAAAGTCATGTGCTCTACCAACTGAGCTATGAAGGTGCTTATAGACACAAACGCAGAAAACATAGTGGCTTCGGCGACAGACTTTGCCAACAATACAATTGGACCCACATGGTCAATGAAAAAGATTGAACAGTGCATAGACCAATGAAATCTGGTGTTTGGAGCAGGAGTTGAACCAGCGACCTTTGGACCACAGCCTTTCAGGAACTTCTTAAAGTCATGTGCTCTACCAACTGAGCTATGAAGGTGCTTATAGACACAAACGCAGAAAACATAGTGGCTTCGGCGACAGACTTTGCCAACAATACAATTGGACCCACATGGTCAATGAAAAAGATTGAACAGTGCATAGACCAATGAAATGTGGTGTTTGGAGTAGGAGTTGAACCAGCGACCTTTGGACCACAGCCTTTCAGGAACTTCTTAAAGTCATGTGCTCTACCAACTGAGCTATGAAGGTGCTTATAGACACAAACGCAGAAAACATAGTGGCTTCGGCGACAGACTTTGCCAACAATACAATTGGACCCACATGGTCAATGAAAAAGATTGAACAGTGCATAGACCAATGAAATCTGGTGTTTGGAGCAGGAGTTGAACCAGCGACCTTTGGACCACAGCCTTTCAGGAACTTCTTAAAGTCATGTGCTCTACCAACTGAGGTATGAAGGTGCTTATAGACACAAACGCAGAAAACATAGTGGCTTCGGCGACACACTTTGCCAACATAACTATTGGACCCACATGGTCGATGAAAAAGGTTGAACAGTGCATACACCAATGAAATCTGGTGTTTGGAGCAGGAGTTGAACCAGCGACCTTTGGACCACAGCCTTTCAGGAACTTCTTAAAGTCATGTGCTGTACCAACTGAGCTATGAAGGTGCTTATAGACACAAACGCAGAAAACATAGTGGCTTCGGCGACAGACTTTGCCAACAATACAATTGGACCCACATGGTCAATGAAAAAGATTGAACAGTGCATAGACCAATGAAATCTGGTGTTTGGAGCAGGAGTTGAACCAGCGACCTTTGGACCACAGCCTTTCAGGAACTTCTTAAAGTCATGTGCTCTACCAACTGAGCTATTAAGGTGCTTATAGACACAAACGCAGAAAACATAGTGGCTTCGGCGACAGACTTTGCCAACAATACAATTGGACCCACATGGTCAATGAAAAAGATTGAACAGTGCATAGACCAATGAAATCTGGTGTTTGGAGTAGGAGTTGAACCAGCGACCTTTGGACCACAGCCTTTCAGGAACTTCTTAAAGTCATGTGCTCTACCAACTGAGCTATGAAGGTGCTTATAGACACAAACGCAGAAAACATAGTGGCTTCGGCGACAGACTTTGCCAACAATACAATTGGACCCACATGGTCAATGAAAAAGATTGAACAGTGCATAGACCAATGAAATCTGGTGTTTGGAGCAGGAGTTGAACCAGCGACCTTTGGACCACAGCGTTTCAGGAACTTCTTAAAGTCATGTGCTCTACCAACTGAGCTATGAAGGTGCTTATAGACACAAACGCAGAAAACATAGTGGCTTCGGCGACAGACTTTGCCAACAATACAATTGGACCCACATGGTCAATGAAAAAGATTGAACAGTGCATAGACCAATGAAATCTGGTGTTTGGAGCAGGAGTTGAACCAGTGACCTTTGGACCACAGCCTTTCAGGAACTTCTTAAAGTCATGTGCTCTACCAACTGAGCTATGAAGGTGCTTATAAAAACAAACGCAGAAAACATAGTGGCTTCGGCGACACACTTTGCCAACATAACTATTGGACCCACATGGTCGATGAAAAAGATTGAACGGTGCATACACCAATGACATCTGGTGTTTGGAGCAGGAGTTGAACCAGCGACCTTTGGACCACAGCCTTTCAGGAACTTCTTAAAGTCATGTGCTCTACCAACTGAGCTATGAAGGTGCTTATAGACACAAACGCAGAAAACATAGTGGCTTCGGCGACAGACTTTGCCAACAATACAATTGGACCCACATGGTCAATGAAAAAGATTGAACAGTGCATAGACCAATGAAATCTGGTGTTTGGAGCAGGAGTCGAACCAGCGACCTTTGGACCACAGCCTTTCAGGAACTTCTTAAAGTCATGTGCTCTACCAACTGAGCTATGAAGGTGCTTATAGACACAAACGCAGAAAACATAGTGGCTTCGGCGACAGACTTTGCCAACAATACAATTGGACCCACATGGTCAATGAAAAAGATTGAACAGTGCATAGACCAATGAAATCTGGTGTTTGGAGCAGGAGTTGAACCAGCGACCTTTGGACCACAGCCTTTCAGGAACTTCTTAAAGTCATGTGCTCTACCAACTGAGCTATGAAGGTGCTTATAGACACAAACGCAGAAAACATAGTGGCTTCGGCGACAGACTTTGCCAACAATACAATTGGACCCACATGGTCAATGAAAAAGATTGAACAGTGCATAGACCAATGAAATCTGGTGTTTGGAGCAGGAGTTGAACCAGCAACCTTTGGACCACAGCCTTTCAGGAACTTCTTAAAGTCATGTGCTCTACCAACTAAACTATGAAGGTGCTTATAAACAGAAACGCAGAAAACATAGTGGCTTCGGCGACACACTTTGCCAACATAACTATTGGACCCACATGGTCAATGAAAAATGTTGAACAGTGCATACACCAATGAAATCTGGTGTTTGGAGCAGGAGTTGAACCAGCGACCTTTGGACAACAGCCTTTCAGGAACTTCTTAAAGTCATGTGCTCTACCAACTGAGCTATGAAGGTGCTTATAGACACAAACGCAGAAAACATAGTGGCTTCGGCGACAGACTTTGCCAACAATACAATTGGACCCACATGGTCGATGAAAAAGATTGAACAGTGCATAGACCAATGAAATCTGGTGTTTGGAGCAGGAGTTGAACCAGCGACCTTTGGACCACAGCCTTTCAGGAACTTCTTAAAGTCATGTGCTCTACCAACTGAGCTATGAAGGTGCTTATAGACACAAACGCAGAAAACATAGTGGCTTCGGCGACAGACTTTGCCAACAATACAATTGGACCCACATGGTCAATGAAAAAGATTGAACAGTGCATAGACCAATGAAATCTGGTGTTTGGAGCAGGAGTTGAACCAGCGACCTTTGGACCACAGCCTTTCAGGAACTTCTTAAAGTCATGTGCTCTACCAACTGAGCTATGAAGGTGCTTATAGACACAAACGCAGAAAACATAGTGGCTTCGGCGACAGATTTTGCCAACAATACAATTGGACCCACATGGTCAATGAAAAAGATTGAACAGTGCATAGACCAATGAAATCTGGTGTTTGGAGCAGGAGTTGAACCAGCGACCTTTGGACCACAGCCTTTCAGGAACTTCTTAAAGTCATGTGCTCTACCAACTGAGCTATGAAGGTGCTTATAGACACAAACGCAGAAAACATAGTGGCTTCGGCGACAGACTTTGCCAACAATACAATTGGACCCACATGGTCAATGAAAAAGATTGAACAGTGCATAGACCAATGAAATCTGGTGTTTGGAGCAGGAGTTGAACCAGCGACCTTTGGAACACAGCCTTTCAGGAACTTCTTAAAGTCATGTGCTCTACCAACTGAGCTATGAAGGTGCTTATAGACACAAACGCAGAAAACATAGTGGCTTCGGCGACAGACTTTGCCAACAATACAACTGGACCCACATGGTCAATGAAAAAGATTGAACAGTGCATAGACCAATGACATCTGGTGTTTGGAGCAGGAGTTGAACCAGCGACCTTTGGACCACAGCCTTTCAGGAACTTCTTAAAGTCATGTGCTCTACCAACTGAGCTATGAAGGTGCTTATAGAGACAAACGCAGAAAACATAGTGGCTTCGGCGACAGACTTTGCCAACAATACAATTGGACCCACATGGTCAATGAAAAAGATTGAACAGTGCATAGACCAATGAAATCTGGTGTTTGGAGCAGGAGTTGAACCAGCGACCTTTGGACCACAGCCTTTCAGGAACTTCTTAAAGTCATGTGCTCTACCAACTGAGCTATGAAGGTGCTTATAGACACAAACGCAGAAAACATAGTGGCTTCGGCGACAGACTTTGCCAACAATACAATTGGACCCACATGGTCAATGAAAAAGATTGAACAGTGCATAGACCAATGAAATCTGGTGTTTGGAGCAGGAGTTGAACCAGCGACCTTTGGACCACAGCCTTTCAGGAACTTCTTAAAGTCATGTGCTCTACCAACTGAGCTATGAAGGTGCTTATAGACACAAACGCAGAAAACATAGTGGCTTCGGCGACAGACTTTGCCAACAATACAATTGGACCCACATGGTCAATGAAAAAGATTGAACAGTGCATAGACCAATGAAATCTGGTGTTTTGAGGTGGAGTTGAACCAGCGACCTTTGGACCACAGCCTTTCAGGAACTTCTTAAAGTCATGTGCTCTACCAACTGAGCTATGAAGGTGCTTATAGACACAAACGCAGAAAACATAGTGGCTTCGGCGACAGACTTTGCCAACAATACAATTGGACCCACATGGTCAATGAAAAAGATTGAACAGTGCATAGACCAATGAAATCTGGTGTTTGGAGCAGGAGTTGAACCAGCGACCTTTGGACCACAGCCTTTCAGGAAGTTCTTAAAGTCATGTGCTCTACCAACTGAGCTATGAAGGTGCTTATAGACACAAACGCAGAAAACATAGTGGCTTCGGCGACAGATTTTGCCAACAATACAATTGGACCCACATGGTCAATGAAAAAGATTGAACAGTGCATAGACCAATGAAATCTGGTGTTTGGAGCAGGAGTTGAACCAGCGCCCTTTGGACCACAGCCTTTCAGGAACTTCTTAAAGTCATGTGCTCTACCAACTGAGCTATGAAGGTGCTTATAGACACAAACGCAGAAAACATAGTGGCTTCGGCGACACACTTTGCCAACATAACTATTGGACCCACATGGTCGATGAAAAAGGTTGAACAGTGCATACACCAATGAAATGTGGTGTTTTGAGGTGGAGTTGAACCACCGATCTTTGCACCACAGCGTTTCAGGAACTTCTTACAGTCCTCTGCTCCACCAACTGAGCTATGAAGGTGCCTTATAGATAGAAAAGCAGAAAACATAGTGGCTTCAGCGACACACTTTGCCAACATAACAATCAAGCCACCTGTTCAATGAAAAAGGTTGAACAGTGCATACACCAGTGAAATCTGGTGTTTGGAGCTGGAGTTATACCAGCGACCTTTGGACCACAGCATTTCAGGAACTTCTTACAGTCCTCTGCTCTACCAACTGAGCTATGAAGGTCCTTATAGACACAAACGCAGAAAACATAGTGGCTTCGGCGACAAACTTTGCCAACACAACAATCAAGCCACCTGGTCGATGAAAAAGGTTGAACAGTGAATATACTAATGAAATCTGGTGCTTGGAGCAGGAGTTGAACCAGAGACCTTTGGACCACAGCGTTTCAGGTACTTCTTACAGTCCTCTGCTCTACCAACTGAGCTATGAAGGTGCTTATAGACAGAAACGCAGAAAACATAGTGGCTTCGGCGACACACTTTGCCAAAATAACTATTGGACCCACATGGTCGATGAAAAAGGTTCAACAGTGCATACACCAATGAAATCTGGTGTTTGGAGGTGGAGTTGAACCAGCGACCTTTGGACCACAGCGTTTCAATACCTTCTTACAGTCTTGTGCTCTACCAACTGAGCTATCAAGGTGCTTCCAACTCACAACTGCAGAAAACATAGTGGCTGAGACAACACTTTGCCCACACAACTACTCAACCCACACGGTCAATGAAAAGCCCAGCCCTACCTTCAGAACAGAGCTTCGCAGTTTGTACCCAACAGTCATTGCCAGGGACCCACAACTGATAATAAGGACTTGTAGGCTGGGTGAATAAAAAAATTGATGGTTGGAAAAGTAATTAAGTGTTATCTTGTTTGTGTTTTTACATTTTGGAGGAGCTGAAAGATGAGGACAAGGCTTGGCATTATTTCAATGTGAATAGACCCAGAACATTGCTCACACCCATTAAAATTTAGGTGCTTGGAGGGGGATTTGAACTAGCAACCTTGGAATGATAGCACTTCATAAAGTCCTGTGCTCTACTAACTGAGCTTTCAAGGTGCTTCCAACTCACAACTGCAGAAAACATAGTGGCTGAGACAACACTTTGCCCACAGAACTACTCAACCCACACGGTCAATGAAAAGCCCAGCCCTACCTTCACAACAGAGCTTCGCAGTTTGTACCCAACAGTTATTGCCAGGGACCCACAACTGATTATAAGGACTTGTAGGCTGGGTGAATAAAAAAATTGATGGTTGGAAAAGTAATTAAGTGTTATCTTGTTTGTGTTTTTAGATTTTGGAGGAGCTGACAGATGAGGACAAGGTTTGGTATTATTTCAATGTGATTAGACCCAGAAGATTGCTCAGACCAATGAAATGTAGGTGCTTCAAGCGGGAGTTGAACCAGGAAACTTGGAATGACAGCACTTAATACAGTCCTGTGCTCTACCAACTGAGGTATCAAGGTGCTTCTAACTCACAACTGCAGAAAACATAGTGGCTGAGACAACACTTTGCCCACACAACTACTCAACCCACACGGTCAATGAAAAGCCCAGCCCTACCTTCAGACCAGAGCTTCGCAGATTGTACCCAATAGTCATTGCCAGGGACCCAGAACTGATAATAAGGACTTGTAGGCTGTGTGAATAAAAAAATTGATGGTTGGAAAAGTAATTAAGTGTTATCTTGTTTGTGTTTTTACATTTTGGAGGAGCTGAAAGATGAGGACAAGGCTTGGCATTATTTCAATGTGAATAGACCCAGAACATTGCTCACACCAATGAAATGTAGGTGCTTCGAGCGGGAGTTGAACCAGCGATCTTGGAATGACAGCACTTCATACAGTCCTGTGCTCTACCAACTGAGCTATCAAGGTGCTTCCAACTCACAATTGCAGAAAACATAGTGGCTGAGACAACACTTTGCCCACACAACTACTCAACCCACACGGTCAATGAAAAGCCCAGCCCTACCTTCAGAACAGAGCTTCGCAGTTTGTACCCAACAGTCATTGCCAGGGACCCACAACTGATAATAAGGACTTGTAGGCTGGGTGAAAAGACAAAACGTGTGGTAGAAACATCCAGTCAGTGTTTTATTCCCACTTTATTTAGCTTACTATGTGAATTTTAGAAATAAACCTTTTTATAAAATATAACTGAAGTTTTCTGACTGGATCTTTGCTTCCTGACCCAGTAGCCATGTTGATATTTAGCAGTGAAATCTGAACCTTTTGCTTAAAAAAAAATAAAATCTTGTTAAGCAATTGAGCCCGTTCCAGTCCATCCCTTTGGCTAGTCAGAAATATTTTTTTTAGGGTAGAGAATCTATTAAATGACTGTATGATGTAAAAACATAGTGACCTCGTAACAAACAGAGGTTACCTGATCTACAGTCTATATTGCTGATGTCATGGACAAAAAAAGGCCCATGAAAGCTGATCTGTAGGACAAAATGTTCTCTGGGGCCAAAGCATATCCATTTCATCCTTCTGTGGACTCTCAAGAGTTTAAACTGGAGTCACTCTGAGTTGAAGTAGACAGTAGAAATGATTTGTCCCAAGGGTTTATATTGCCAGTGTTCAGTTTGTCTGCAGATAAATCCAACAGCTTTATCTCACATTTATCAACGCACCGTTTTCTGCTCTGTTTATTGACATTTCTGAAGCACTTTGTCACTCTGAATCAGTGTGAGCTGACATACACCACACACAGCATGCACACACACATTTATATATCTACACACAGACATACACCGGCATGCAAAGGTTGTATTGATCTGGGGGTGGGGGCCATAAAATGGGAGGTGATGGATTGGTGTGGTGGGCGGCTCGGCCTTGTCGCGGCTGATTTTCATGCCTGGAGATGTGGGCCCTCTGAGAGCTGATCGATAAAAAAGGCCGTTCGGTTTCTACATATTCATCAAGAGAGACACACCTGAAAAAACACAACAGAGAGGTGTGCCATGATAACAGATAAGCATATGCTGCAGGTGTGTCATTTTGGATTGGGATTTTTAGACTGACTGTGTTTTAATTGAATTATTTGATGCCCTCGTGCCATTAAAACTCTAGTGCATCAGAGAAAGAGAAATAATAGTTACTCATAATAATAATAATGATCTAATACAGTAATTTAATACAGTCACACTTGTTGCTGAAGTTACATGCTCACCAAAACCAAAACCAATACTGTATGGCTTGATCTTCAGGCATCACTTTGTTAAAAACAGACATGACTCTGTAGTAGAAATCACTGCATAGGCTAAAATCACATCCATTACCACTGTCTGTGAACAGTGTTGCTGCATCCATCAAAGGAGGTTAAAACTGAACCATGCAAAGAGGGAGCCATTAAAAACACGACTCAGATATAGGATAGGTGATCGAAACTGTCTCTTCCAGAGAGGAGAGGGACAAGCTGGCTTCTAATCAGCTCACTGTTCAAAGCCAGCATCCCCGATGGCATGAGAAGCTCACACATCTGTGAAGGCTCAACTAATGCTGCACAATATACAGGTTTTGGAGGAAAAATGCAGAGGTCTAAAAAGATGTTTTGGTGGCTAGTGCTGTGGTTAGTACCCTATATGTACTGTTGATGAAGTTAGGTGCTGTTCTGAGCATTATTTGTGGCTATAGAGTAACTCTTTGGTTAAGCGCGTGGCTCTGTGTATTGCTATCCTGCGGTCATTACTAAAGTTGGTATAACTAGAGAAGCAAGCGGTCGGTAACATTCATCTCTCTAGGGTGTCTAACCTGGTGTTATGGTGTGTTTGACCCTAACTTAATTTTAGCCCGAAATATCCCTTTAAGCATGTATTAGAAAATGACTTTGTAGTAGAAGAGTCCTGCTGCTAAAGCAACTTGCCTGCCGTCATAACTTGTGATCCATTATGAATTGTGGTTGAAAACATTAAGGCATAGGAGTCCCTGAACAGTTGAACGACTAGTTGCCTCTATCAGGCAAAAATCAGGCAATAATATAAAAAACTAGTATGCAAAGCTTAAAGTAAGGTCTTTTGAAACATTTTGTTCGAATCAACATTTCGACATTTATATTTCATTACAATTTTGTGTTATCTATTTCTCAGTTTGAACATTCAATATCTTTTCTTTTCACTGTTTTTAATTAAACATTGGCCATAAATGATTTGCAAATCATCAAATTCTGTTTCATCAATAATTTAGAGACAGAGAGCGAAAGAGCGAAAGAGCGAGCGAGCGAGAGAGAGAGAGAGAGAGAGAGAGAGTTCAGAGCTTCTCGGTGAGCGTCCTGCTCTATCGGTCAGTTATCTTCTCACTGTGATGTTGCAGGATGTGGGTTGAGATGCTGAAGTAGCAGCAGGAGGAGGTTTTCTCAGCTCTCTCGGAGAGTCCGGACCACCTGTCACTTCACCGTTTTGAGGACGAACTCATCCAAAGAGGAGAACAGAGGCAGAGACGCGCGTAATTTCTCTGTGCGTCTTCCCCGCGCCATGCCTCCTTTCCTCCTCTCCCTCCTCTTCCTGTGACTACCTGTCTTTTCCTTCTTGGATGAACTTTCTCTCCGTGAGTGGGAACGCGGCTGAGATCATGAAAACGACGCGGAAATGTCGCGCGCTGCTGTCAGTGGGTCTGAACTTGGTGGCTCTCTTCTTCTCCACAACCGCCTTCATCACCACATACTGGTGTGAGGGCACCCAGCGCGTCCCCAAGCCCAACTGCAGCAAGCAGCGGAGACACAACTGCATCGACTACGGCGTGAACGAGACGGACCCGAGCAAGGTGCACTACAGCTGGGAGACCGGGGACGACCGCTTCCTCTTCCGACGCTTCCACACCGGTATCTGGTACTCCTGCGAGGAGAACATCCACGAGGCAGGTGGGCACAGTGTCCAGGTGTCTTTCTCTTGAAACCCAAACGTGTTCAGCAGTTACTTCGCGGTTTAAGCAACAAAAACTGCATTTTATCATCGAGAAAAAGATTTAACATAACCGTGTCCTGGACGCTCTTTGAACCAGTTTTTACTCGAATCACGCAGAGGTTTTTTTTAACATGTCATTCAGCATCTCACAGAAAGAATCTTTATCTCTTGTCTCCAGATATTTATGCTTTAAATCCTTTCAATCGCAGCTCCTCTGCTTCAATTCCTCCTGAATGTTAACAGGTCACTCGGGTCATTTTTACGCACGCACCAAGGACACATCTCTACACGTAAAATCAACATGTTTTCCTGCGGTAGAGTAGCATTTCTTTTTGTCCCATTAATAGCAGTTACAGTGATGTTTGTAGCAATGAAAATCACTAGACATGTAAAGCAGTTTCCAGGTGTAAGTTAGTAGGGTGAAATTTAAATCCCCTCTTGAATCTGCATGAATGAAATGACACTTCAAGGTTTTAATCTGCTTGCTTGTCCTTAAAATAAAAAGGCACTCTCAAACCAGTAAAAACATAAACTGTGATTGCATCTTACTTTAAATTTGAGGATTTGCTGCTACTCTGGCTTCTTACAGATGCCGCTTTGTGGACAGAGTGATGTGCAAACACTTCATAACATTTCAGAGATTTGTGATAAAGCAAGATAATAATCTGCATTTTACCAACAATTACAGAAACTGTCATTCTAGCCCTGCTTGTAACTACTACTTAGAAACATAGATTTGGTTTCAACTTCAATGTGACACAAGAGCCTCTTTCACTCATCCACTCCTTAAACTCTGCAAAATTTTTAAGAAATGAGCGCCCAAAACTTTAAAAGTTAACTTATGTCCCTTACAAGCTGATGTCTTTCTTTGGACAGTGTTTGGGGGGCTAGGGAGGGAGGCAAACAGTGATCCTTAAAAATCACCAGAGTCGATGTTTACAACATAATGACAGCATCAGAATCCATACACGATAATGCAATTTTGCATCTATATGAATAAGTGATGTGCACATTTAGACACTTAAATGACTAAAAGTAGACAATTAAAAATGGGCTATTGCTCCTGTTAGTATTTGCTGTCATAATGCAATCATGCTCTGCTACTTGGATGTAAAGATGTAAAGATGGACAGTTGACTTCTTGTAATGTGCTGTTTGTCAGTATTTTTATTGCGGAAACTGGTGCTTAAGTTGTATGTAGGCTTTACTGGGCCAATGAGTAACAATCACAGGTATGTCAGCATTACACTGCAAGACGGTCTGAATGTTCAAAGCCACTGATCTCACATGCACTACAAACCACATTGTTTATACCATCAGCAGGATTAGCCATGTTAAATGCATGAAGAGTGCTTTAGATCTGACTTCTGCTGCCGTAAAACACAGTGCTTGGCATCACTCAGCACCTTCCATCACCTATCGGCACCTTTTGGCTACTCTTGGATTGTGAGTGGTCGTTGACTGCCCCGTGAGCTACACTCACGTTACCATTCATGAGTTATAAACTGAGCAGTTCAGTTCAGTATTTATAAAAATGTGAGTGCATTCAAAGAACACATTCATTTTTAATCGTTCACACACAACACTGCTCTTAATAGTAGTATAGCCTCTGTGTGGAACCTATAGTTTTGGCGCCCTCATCTTGCTGACTTTTAACAGTCAAATTTATCATTTATTGTGATTGTTTCATGTGAAAAATGTAAAAGCTGTTTCTTCTACTGCTTGGCTGACACGTGCCCCATTGCTCAAGTTTCAGGCAACAAAAGTGTTATGAAAATAGTCATTCAGGTGTGTGTTGAATTGACCAAAATTCAGAAAAAGCAAATAAACCATTAGGGACCAGATACCAATTAAAACCAACTGATTCACATAAATCTAATACGGTGCCTTTTGTTGCCCTCTTGTCATTTTCTGAAAGACTGTCAGTTTGCTAAGTGTTTTCTTTTGGGTGGTCGATCAGTTGGTCAGTCGTGGTCATAGTAAGTGAGGTGGTTGATCCAGAAGGTGAAACAAGTTGTCTTTCACTGAAACTGCTAACCAACATAGTCTGCAGATTGGCAACGTCTGTCTTATTGAACCCCAACCACTTCTATAGGAGTAAGCAAGATCTATGTGTAGCAACTAAATCTTGCAGTATGGTCTCTGAGGCTGGTGGGGTTTGCTAAGTCATTTCTTACTTCAGCTATGTGGGCAGCTGTGCTAGCTTTGTTTGTTCAAATGTGCGAACACTGCATGTCCTCATTCTGCAATCGTCTGTTCTGCTAGGCATGATCTTATTATGCAGACGCATGTGGAAGCATAAGTTGTGTTTTGATCGTTTTCTGCAAAATGAGTGACACACTACATATGACCATTTTGCACTCGGTTTAAACAATCAAACAAACAAGTTATTAACTACAACAACACATAGCGTACACTCCAACTGGTCAACATCATCACCCTCTTGCCCCTGCACTAGTGAGAATTTTGCCATGGGGCTGTCAGCTATATGATGGGTTGTATTCCTGCAGGAGCTATGAAGAAATAACAGCTATAACCCTGCATCTGAAGTATATAGCAGCATTTCAGCTGTGTTCAGAGAGGTTTTTAGCAGAATTCAAATTCCAACACAACTTAAGATGCTATAAAAGATGAAAGAAAAAGTAACCAAATCACAACCTGAAGTTTCTTTTCAGGTTAAAAATTTGTTAAGGAGTTTTGACTTATTCAGGTGGTTTCTAAAGCACCCTCTTGTATGTTGGATGTGCTCTAAACAGAGCACTGCACTGAGCCGAGCCTTGAACCGATCGTCCTTGGAGTGAAACAAGAGGCAGGGCAGATTTATTACTGAAGCACATTCTAACACAGAGTCAATTCAGAGTGTTTTTACAAAGGCAAAGATGTGCTCTGAAAACAGCAATGAGGGACAAAAAGAGGTGATAACCAGAATAAATGTGATTAAAATTGAATACACAGGAATGTTAAGGGAAAAAATATAGTTACAGAGTATTTTCAAAATGTTAGGGGACCCAGATGTCACAAGATATTAAAGTGTAAGGGAAAGAAGACAATAAAAAGTGTTGGTATGCCTGAAGTCGCAGCTAAATTGTTAGTTAGCAATTATTATCTAGTGTTTATTTTCGTTGTAAAGACATCAGAACATGAAAGACTGTGGACATTTTGTCTTATTTATGTCAATTTCTGGTTCTTTTACAGCAGAAATGATTTGCCAAGCTTATATTTGGATCTCAAAAAAAGAAAATTTCACAAATCTCTTTTGAGTTTGTTGTGCATTCAGCCTTGCACAGTTTGTGCCCAGTCTGTGACCTTTCATTCGGAGTCATTTCTTTCAGTCATTTCTCTCCTACAAACCCCTAATTCAAAGCATCAAGTGGTGAAAAATGAAAGGGTTTAATGCACTAAATCCTCACAGGTGTTGTCGCTTGTGAAATGACAGATTGCATGTCTTCTCCATTGGTGTGTGTACACATGATGCCCGTTTTACACCCCAGTTTTCCTCATTGAATAAAGTGAACTCCCAGTGAACTCCCACTGGAAACACTCCAAAACCAGACCCCCACAGTACTGGATTTGTCCTGCTCTCGTGCGATACCACTTTCATTTCAATTCAGCTAACAGAACAGCCCATGGAGCATTCGCTGACTTGAATCAATAAGTTGTACTTGAAGAACATAATGCTAATACGTAATAGCATGGGATATGGCGTATAAACAGTGACAGATGATAATTAACATGGAAAATAGCTCTCTGGGGCTGATTCCCTGATAACAAAGGTGCTGCTGTGTCTCTGAGAGGCAGTGTGGCCAATCGCATCAGCTTACTGACTGGAGGATAATTATCATGTGATGAAAAATGCAGTTTGAAGTACATTAAGCACACCTTGTTACATCTTTTCTTGATTAAAAGGAGATCAACCACCACTCTCATTATAACTCTGCAAAGCTATTTCTGGTTTTAATTTATAGCATCTCACTCTTGAAATTATGGTCAGTCTCAGAAAATAATATTCTCATTACCAATCTTAAACTCTAAATTTGCAATCTTAGCCTTTCAGTGGAAAAATAAAACACTTTTCAACAACTTGGGAACTAAGGTTGACAAGTTTCTTTACTTTCAATGTTAGGTGATTCAAAACAATTCATTAATTTAAGCTTTGAAATGATCAAAGGCACCCAAAAAAATCCAAACTACTAACTATACCAACTCCTCTGTTAGTGAAAGAGAGAGAGGGAGATCAAGCGAGAGACAGAGACAAAGCCCAGCAGGGATTAATCAATAAAGTTTGTCAAAGAGAGAGCTCAGGTGGAGAACAAAGTCATGAAACTATTAAGAATAGTTTATTTCATGGACTGTGTGATAGATAGACTTAGTCTTGGTGGTGTCACGCATGTGTTTCTGAAGCAGAGTTTTGAGGCTATTAGTGACGGTTGCCATGCTGGTAATGCTGACTCAACCTAACTTTCTGTCCACCTACCAGGTTGACCAGTCCTTCAGCCTCTTCTCAAACAGCTACAGCATTCCCGTCTGTCAGTCAAGTCAGTCGTGCTTCTAATTAGCCAGCCTCCTAACCTGAATATCTATCAAACAAACTTACAACAACAACAAAAAAAGAACTGCATGCAAAGTCAGAAATAAGCAGTTGAGACTAAACCCGTTTTTTGAACCAGTCTGTATGTTTGACAAATGTGTTTATTTTAGCAAAAACAAATTTCTTTTTTTGATGAGTGTTTAATGGTCTCTGGTGCATCTGCAGTCAGCCTCCAGTGGACACTTGGGGAACTGCAGTTTTTAACACTTCCTCATTAGCTTTATTTCTCAAGACTGGAGATTGCCGCTTTGTTATTTTCTAAATGTGTCAGATGGGTTGTACTACAGCGTGACAATCTGGAGATGCTACATCAAGTTTAGGGGTTTGACCTTTCACTTTTTGCAGATGGACATTGTCTTAATATTTCCTTGGTCATTCTTGGTGTACCCAAAATGCTTCCATTGCCAGCTGTACCTGTTTCTTTAGTGAATACAAAACTTTACTGCTTGGTCCATCTGTTATGGTTAAGCTAATGTAGTGTAACTCATGTCTCTTGGACTGCTGCACAGCAGACATCAGATAGTTATAGTCTGCGTAAATTGAAACAATGCTTAAATAAATGTGCCTCTCTGCCTCTTTTTTTGAGAGTGACAGAGGCAACATTTGGTGTTGTGGAGCCTTCACTTTTAGATAAGCTCAATATTTTGGGCACAGTTGATAGTGATAGTTGTAAATTGTTAGAGTCCATAGACAACGCAGAATTTGACTCAAACTATCATTTCCTTATTGGAGCTTTAAGTTGTTCTGCATTATTAGGAAAGTGGCTGATTTGACTGATGGAGTGTTGAGTAACAGCTATTAATATATAATAATGACAAAACTATTAATATAATAAATCTCAACACTTTTTTCAGATAACATGGTTCTTTTGGCCCCTGATAGTCAAAACCACACACCTATATTCTCTTTAAATTTGTATTAAATCACTGCCAACTTGTTCCAAAAGTTCTGGGTAAATAAGCCGCGTCACGACATGAAAATTTATTGAAACTGTAAATAAATGTTGTCAGGGGAAAGGCTTCTGAGATTTAGAGGTGAAAAAAAATGAGGGTTTGCTTCAGGGCGCTGACACATCCAGGGTCGCCGCAGGGTTTAAATACACAATATGATCTTATTTAAGACGGTGCATCATCTGTCAGCATCCCACTTTCTGTCATGGTGGAGAATATTTGAGCATTTCTCACTGTAGTAAAACACAAACTGACAGCACACATTTAGCTGGGATTTATACTTTCTGTGTTTTCATTCTGCTGCCTTCACATGTCCAGAAACAGACGTCCACCTCCTGAGCCGTCACAGGTTCAAATAAAAACACACTGTCATGGTCACTTCAGTGAGGCTTACTAACTTCATTACATCACTACAATCTGGCAGGACTATTGAAGAGACACGTAAGCAGCTCAGTTTGATACTGTTTAAACAGCAGTAATGAGAACAGAGTCTGGTGCTCCAAGAACAGGCTTTAAGTCTGCACAAAGTTCACTTCACATCAAACATGGCTGTCTGTCAACTCCAGCAAATTCATCGATGTTTCTGCAGCTCTTCAGGCTAGTGCAAGTTCATTTTAACCCATAAGTGGCTGAGCTATAAAGAGGCAGAGAGGTGGAGGCCAGTTTCTAGCCTCCTCACAAACAGCTACAATGTCCCCATCAGTCAAGTCAGTCAGGCTTCAGATTCGCTCAACTCATGACCTTGATATCTTTGATATCAACGTGTAACATAATATGTATTTCCCATACAGTATGGGGAGTAGAAGATAGGAGCTACTCAGAGAAAAATGTCTTTAGAACGGCGCCCCAAATATGTTTATTTTTGCTGTAAAGATAGGCTTTTTTAAATGAGAGTGTATGTGATTTCTGGTGCTTCAGCCGCCAGCCTCAAGTGGACACTCAAGGAACTGCAGTTTCTAGCACTCCTAAATTAGCTTCAATGCTCAAGACCTGAGATTGCTGCTTGTTGTTTACATTTACTGAGTGCCAGAGAGAGAGGAACTGGTGAGCACTTTTTATCCAGGGAGGAGCCTTTGTTTGTCACCCTCCTACAATTGTTTTCTTGTTGAGGGTTTTCTTTTTCACCTCTTTTTCCTCAGCATGTTTTGGACTACTGGGATTATACTGTTTGTGTGAGTTTGAGGTGGTGCCAGTCCAGTTATTGATCTTATGTCTTTGGGTAGTTTGAATTCTTTAATTAGGCAGCGGTGCGAGGAGCAATGGTCCACTGCTGGCCCAGAACATTGGTTCATTTTTCATGTGGTTTTATTTTCCAAGTTTTTGGTATTTTTGGGTTACACATCCATTACAATAGAACTTTATTGTGAAAGCTGTTGTGTGGCAATTTCCAATATGGCACCCACCATTGCTGGGCTTGGAAACTGCTCTTCAGAGACCAATGGATGATTTTATTATGTGTACATCTTTATTTTATATGGTCTGTGGTAAATTAAGCATTTCTTGAACTGGACTCTAGATATGTCATATTCTTTGGTAAAGTCATATATTTTAAATGGGGCTCTATAGGGATTGGATCACTTTTGTAACCAGCCCCTAGTAGCCAGTTAAAGAACTGCAGTTTTTAGGGATTGTGTTTATGTTTCCTCTTGTGTGATTGATTGGGTCAGTGGGTCAATCCTGACACGAGCTGCTTCTCCCCCACACACCTAAAACCTTGAGCACTGTAGGGTGGGCAGCATTGTGGGTAATGATAGCATAGGCACTAAGCTGATACCAAAGATGATTGCACCAAATAAATGATCACATCCTTGTTTGATCTACACAATTTCTGAGCCTTCTTTAATTAAAGCTCTACTTGAGTAGAAATAAATCAAGGTGCATAAAAGGAGACTGCAGATAAATAGCTTCTTTCTTACTCAGATTAATGTGATGCGGCTGAATGAGGCACACAGTGCTAAAACTTTCAAAGTTATGGTACGTTAGCTGTTGCTTCACAAAGCCATTCATACTCATTACAGCTGCAATTAGCCTTGAATGGCATCAGATCACCCATTAAACAGACTGCTGAGCTGCTGGGAACAATGAGTAAGTGGTGTATAAGTGAACCAAAAATAGCCCACAAATAAATTTGAAACCACCTGCAGCCTCTTTAAATTAATTTTTCCCGCTACAACCCAGACGTGGAGAATGATAACTGGGATTTTCAAGGTAATTGACATGTTTGAGCACTGTTGTCTCCTATGTGCAGCAGGTAGGAGTAGGAATACTGATTGTGCTGTTAGTTAGTCCTGTCGGCAGGTCACGGATGAGCCCGCTCGCTCCTTAATTACATTTTAGATTCATGTCCTAATCAGACGCCGAGCCGCTCACCTTTGAGCTGTGGCACGCTTTCACTGCAGCTCAACAAGTCATGAACGCATTTTTCTGCCACTAAACTCGGTCTCTCCACTTCCCTGGGGTTTTGACCTTGGAAAATATGAATCATAACTACCCAAGAAGAGTTTCTCTGCTGTGTTTATAAAATAATATGCTGCATTTTAAACAGTGACTCACTTACAAACTTTAAAGCAACAGTAATGTTATTTTGGTTTAGTTATGTTAAAGTTTGTCCAGCAAATGAAGGCATGGTCAAAATACAAAGCTGAGACAAGCAGAGAGATGAAAAATTATGGCTGATTCATAATGTGGGCAAATAGAGCACAGCCATTAAATTATCTTACATTATCTTTACATTTCCTTGTTTGTCTTAAATTCTATTGCCACCCTCTGTTACAATAATTTCATCATCCAGCCTTGAGTTCAACTCTCTGCTCCTGGGAGCTGGATCAAATGGGTTTGTTCATGTGGAAATGAGAGCGAGCAGAGCAGGAAGGTTAAAGGGTCAGATCATCTCCCCACTGATGGAACCATCAAACACATGATATGACAGGTGGTGTATGTTTGCAATGCCCACCCCCACCAGTTTGTGGAAGGGACTAAATTCAGTTTGATTTAAATAAAGACAAATCTCACCGAGGGAACCTTCAAAATGCATCACATAAAGAATGGATTCAAGACAGTGTTGCCAATAGCCTTGCAGTTAAAGCACACCCCACATTTGATACCTTCAAGCCAGTTTGGATGATTGGGAATGCCAATTTTGGCCCATATGTCCAGTTTAAATTTCATTTTCTGGAGCAGATATTGAACTATAAAGCTGTAGTAAACTAATAATGGCACTAAAAATGTCAATACAAAGAGAGAGTAAAATATTTTTTCCAAAATTTTCAGATTGACTTTTTTTTTTTTTATTGTGCTAGTGTAACTTCTTGAAACTGTTTTGTTGTAGTCTCTTTCAAACTTGTGAGTTTAACTGAACACCTACTAACATAGATGTGTTGCGTTCGGCTGAATTAATGCACATTCATGCACCTGTGCACAAAAGGCAGACACAGATGGTGAACGACAGTGACGCTGCAGTTTTGACCTGGAAATAACTTTCACTCCACTCGTCTTTCGGCCCCAAAAACTTAATCATCCTCAGTAACCGGAAGCAGACAGCGTCTTCATCTGTTGTTTGGTGGTGGAGGTGTGAGCTGGCGGGAGTATGTCTGTTTGTGTCTGTGTGCGGGGGAGGTTATACGGCTGTGTGAGGGTGCTGGTGGTCATGCTGGTTATGGATGGGGCTGCTTGCTGCCTGAGACACTGCAGAGGCTGAGTTATGGCTCATGTTGTGGCTGCTGATCTGTGACCTGCAGGGTCCCACCGAGCTCTGATCAACTCTCTGCAGCCTGAATGTGCAGGAGAGCAAAGATGATACTGCAAAAACACTCCTGACATGAATAATACACTTATAATATGTGAGGAAAAATACTGTAAAATCCCTATGAAGTAAAACCATTCCAATATAAATGTTCACAACATTAAGGTGACAAAATAGGCTCAATCTTATTTAAACTTTGGTATAGTAACTGTAGAGTAGCTCTATAACCTCATGGTTTAAAGGTCACGGCTACTTTTAAACATTTTGATTCACAAATATCTGTAATAGACATTAAAGGTTAAGTTATGCCTGAGTTTGTAAGAAAAAGTCACAGGTACATTTCAAAGGAGACCTTTTGAAAGCTTAGCTTTAGGCCTATGTCACACATCTCCTCCTTCTTCTTTATTCTCCATTTCAAGCTATACTTCTTAGGCTTAATGCATTTATTCAAAGAGGATAGGACAGAGTGAATAGAGCAGGGAACCTGTAGAGAGAGAGTGGGAGTGAGAAGCAGGAAAGAAGCTGCGGGTTGGAATCTAACCCAGTGCATTAACTCAGCAGACTCAGGGCCAAACCAGAAACCCCACTCTCCTTTTCCTTGTTATAAAGGAAAATCCTTGTCATATTTAACAATGTTCCAAAGCAACTAACTGCCTCATGCAAACAGAAATTTACTTTTTAAATATCTAAGTGGTCTAAAAGTGAGAAAGTACTCAGAAAATATTGTGCTAAATTTTTGTAACAAAGCTAAACACAGGATCAGAGTCTGCAGGCAGTTTATGTCAAATTGGATTACTAACTGTGGCTAACATTAGCAGAACTAGCACCACCAGCCTTCAGTCCTCCTTGCAGGTTAACACCCACATAACGGCTACACATTGCTCTGGTCAAGTGATTTCACCAGACAGTCTGCATACAATTTTATCTCTTAAAAATACGAAATAATTAAATAAATAAAAAAACACTGTGATATGAGATGCAATCTGATGTTATAGCAGCAGTCATTAACCAGAACTACAGCTCTAGCTAGTTGAGGGTAGCTACACTTCAGCTCAAGGTTTATTTATGCAGTACATCATCTAGAATATGGTTAGAAGGCTCCAGCCACATTCTGTGTTGATTTTGTTTGTATATCTACATGTCTCCTGCAAGTTTGCAGATATGGGCCAAATATTACTGTGCCACCGAAGGATCATGGGTGCAAAAAAGCCAACAGTTGAAACCAAAGACAGAACAAATTTGTTAAAAAAAAATCCAGATCTCTCGCTCCATGTTGTGAAGTATCTAATGACTTTACAGACCTTAACAAATATATTATATCTTCTCCATCACTGTCACCATGTTTGGTTCTGTCATAAACTTCTGCCCTTTATTCTTTTTGGGGTAACTTTTGAGTCTGAGTGGCACTCTCCAGTCAAACTTGATGTCCATTCAAACACAAAAGGACGCATAGATAAGGTTCTTGTAATGGATGGGGAAGGGGAGCATAAATAAAAAACACTGCATTATGTGATGCCATCTGTGATCTGTACTTCTTTACATCCAGGTAGTAGAGAGATAGGGCATTATGACCGTAGGTAATAACTAGAGTCACAGCCCTGGTAGGTGGAGGATTGTCCCTAGGGGGCAATTGGAGAGATTTAAGATAAGCATGAAAGCCTTTTTTGGTGTTGCCACTGACAAGCACGCATCAAGTTGAACTGATAAGATTGACCTGGACTGGAAGTCAAACATGGGAATGACACAATGTTCATGTTTTTCACTTATAAGGATAATGTGTTTGAACACAACTCAAGAATTTCTTTTAGAGATAAGTAGAAAAAGGTTTTTCTGTTTCGGGGGCAGGTGTGTAGGAAAGGGGGTAGATGTTCAAAAACGAAGGAAGAATCACACACACCGTCCAACTTGCAAGTAAAAACATTAATTGGTGGCAAAGTTTCGGTCTCAGACCTTAATTAGGCAAACCTGAAGTTCTTTTCAGAGGTAAGTAAAATGTATTACAAGTTTCTTTCAATATAAACATTCCTAGTCTTAAACTGCCCTGACACTTCAATTGTTTTTGTAAATAATGATAGGTTTTCTAACTGATACTCTGGAGAATTAATACTTCTAATTCAGTCCCTTTCTCATGCGGAATTTTCTTATGTAACTCTGTACTTTTTAATGATCAGTCTGACTGCAGCAACACTTCATAATGTGTTTCTTCCTGTGTCACCGGCTCCCTGCCTGATGCCCTTTTAGCTTGAATTGTTGGTTTGATGCAGTGACACTAATGCTCATTTTATCCTTTCTCTGCCCTCTTTACATTCATTTTCATCCTTTCATCTTTTTCTGCTTCTCATTAATCACCTAATTTGCTCCACCTCTCCTTTTTCTTCTTCTCCCTTCCTTTTCTCACACCTCCTCTCGGCTTCTGTCCCAGCTCATTTCACCTTGCGTTCTTCACCTCTTTTTCCTCTATACATTCTTCTCTACTTCCCCCCTAACTCCCCACCCCCTCCTCTCGCCCCTCTCAGGTGAGAAGTGTCGGAGCTTCATTGATCTCGCCCCAGCGTCTGAGAGAGGTGAGTAATGACAGTCATTAGGCTTCTTCACCACTCCCTGCCGCTCCCCACCTGTTCTACAGGCCCAGAGAAACCGGGAGAAAAACAAAAAATACATACATGGGTTGTTTCTGAGCGTTAGGAATTCCCAGAAGCCTTTTTTGTCCATATTTATCATCATACAGACACATTTATCAGATAAAATGAAATGAGGTATTAATTTCAAGGCATGGATTCTGTACAGGGAGCTTTGCTTTTGTTGTGCGACTCAGAGAGAGAATATGAAATATGGGACACCACAAATTTAAAGGGATATTCCGGCGTAAAATTAAGTTAGGGTCAAACACACTAAACAACGAGTTAGACACCCCATTGAGAGATGAATGTTGCCGACCACTTGCTTCTCTAGTTATACCAGCTTCAGCAACGACCGCAGGATAGTAATACACAACGGGCTCAGGAGCCTAGAGCTCAACCAAAATGCCACTCTATAGCCACAAATAATGCTCAGAACAGCACCTAACTTCACCCACAGTACGTATAGGGTCCTAGCCACAGCACTAGCCACCAAACACCTTTTAGCTTTGCTTGGTTTCTTTAGCAAAGAGACTTAACACAACTCACCCACTCTCTTCCAGCAGCCGCTTGTTTGTACGGAGACCTGAGGCAAGTCCATTACGGACTACAGCGGGGTGATGCATCTCAAGGAAGAACATTTACGATACCTTCTTTATGGAAATGCAATCAGACCGAGACGCTAAGGCAAAGGAATCATCCTGCAGTGCAAAATGATTAATATGATGATTATTACTTCAAGGAAATGATAAAGTAATGATCATAAATGTTCTTCCTGGAGCTGCGTCACCCCGCTGTAGTCGGTGATAGACTGTGGTTAGTGCTGTGGCTGGGACCCTATATGTATCGTTGATGAAGTTAGGTGCTGTTCTGAGCATTATTTGAGGCTATAGAGTGGCGTTTTTGTGGAGCATGTGGCTCTTTTTATTGCTATCTGCAGTCATTACTGAAGTTGGTATCACTAGAGAAGCAAGCGGTTGGCGACATTCATCTCTTGACGGGGTGTCTAACTAGGTGTTACGGTGTGTTTGACCTTAACTTAGTTTTGCGCTGGAATATCTCTTTAAAACTAACTACCTGCTCACTATTCAAATATTCTCTTTATCCCTTGAACTTAACACGTTTATCATTCACCATGTTACACCTACATGCACAGATGAGGAATATGTTGTATGAATAATAAGCTCAAATAGAAACTCCTTTTACACCCCTTTTCTCCTGGATAACACCTGTACGTAGTGCCAGATTACCTATTTCAGAAAGGAACAATAATTGATTGAACACAACCTGAGGTTGTACTTTAAAACTGTGGTTTAAGATGCATTCAAAAGATTTTATAACCATTTTATTTGAAGCTTCCCAAAGCCTTCACCATGATTATGTTGACAGAGGAGGGTGTAGAGGGAAAGTGACATTTATTAATTGATATGAAACAAGCTCCGTCCTGTCTGCTGTGGTGTCAGCTGTGATTTATGGAAGTAATAGCAGCCAGTAGACTCTGGAAAAATAAGGCCAATGCTGTATTTTCACATTAAAATTAAGCAGATTTTGAGTGAGTTACATGAAAAAGAAATTGTTGTACTTTTCCACAAACAACATGCTGAACAAAGAGAGAGGTTAACCTTATCAGAGGCCAGTAAATCAGACTTTGTCACTGCTGTTTCAGGCTGTGTTTCCATCCCATCATTAATTAATTGACTTCCTCTTGTGTCAGCTGAAAGGGCGTTTGCATTTTTCTATCAAAGCTGAAATACAGTTTTAACATTTTACTGTTGTGTCTGAGGTTGTAAGTTTTATAAATTTGTGAGTCCAACATTATGATGATATAAACATCTTTCTAACTGACAAACTATAAGAGATAAAGAACATCTGGACAGATTTTAAGCAATGACTACAAGTCCAATTGGTAAGTCAGAAACTTCAAAAGACTGCACAAATTGATCATGCATCTTCGCCATCTTTTGTTGCTGCAGGAACCCTACTTGTCACCACAGCGGTCAGTCATGGTGTTGTGTTCCTCTTTAATCAATGGTATCATAAGTCGCATCATTAAAAAGTGACAGGAAAAAGTGCAGTGCTATAAAAAAAGGAAAACTTTTTTCCAATTGAAAGAGCTGAAAACTAGTGACTAAAACTCGTTTGAAGTTTGACCAAAATCCTATATGTTTACATGGATGATGCAGACTGTAAGACTCATTCTCTCCAGCCAGTTGGGGAGCTCCAAATGTTTTGGCTACCTTGTTGGAAAGCAGACATGTCATTTTTATTTTATACAGTTGCTGTCAATCAACCATGCAGCAACATCAGGTGGTGATAATTAAATCAAGACAGTTACACAAGTGTCCACTTGAGGCTGGCTCCAAAAGCCAAGGAAAAACCCATTAGGCCTCGTGCACAAGTGGTTAACCTTACAGAAAATTTAAACATGTCTAAAGCCTGGTACAAAGTATTACTGTGGTCTACACAGCTCATTTCTGGTTCAAACCATTCAAACTACGGTTATTACAAACTGTTCAATCATATCTGTTTTAGCTTTATTAAGTGAAGAGTTACACGTAGATTTACATAATTAGCATCTCCGAAGGTTGTTTAGCTGGTAAGCACATAGTAGCTGTTTGCCAGAAGGCTCAAGGCCTCCACCAGCTTCACTGTTTTTAATGTTTCTAGCTCAATTGAAAGCAGTAAATTTATTCAGCATTTGCATTAAGGTGATTACCATTGTCGGACTTTGCCACACCTCTTCAGAAACCAGTTACTACGTTTACATGCTCGGTCAAGGCAAGCTACAGTCCTAGCTTGGTTCGTTGATTACACAGGACTACTGTCCTTGTTCCTGTTTACATGTACTGGGCAAGAACAGAATTGTTGACAGCACATTTGCCTCAGTAGGTGGTGACATGCTCATTACCATTATGCCATCTCTCAAGTGACATATTGCATATTAAAACAGCCAACTGAATGCATTAGCAAGAGGCTAACGGGATCTACATCGAATGATGAAAACACTGTCACTTTTACAGCTCTGTGCCGTTGGTATGGGGCAAGGTTTTTTTCCTACCTGAATTCCTGGCAGCACATCTGCACTGTTCAATTTCCAGTTTAGAGTCTGGTGTGCAAACTCTAGGCATATGCAGAACGCATCAGCTGGTTTCAGTTGGATTGAGCAGTATACATAGATATGAAAATGAACACCCAACTGCATTACACAGGTATGTCGGTCAAGCTATGAGAAGTTTGATTTGGTGCGATTTCGGTCGACTAATGTGTTCAGATGGTTTTTAAAAGTCCAGTTTCAGTCAAAATTGATTTTTTAAACTTCATACTGAGAGAGTGACGTCACTGAGGCTGTATTTGATAGAGTCTATGCTTTGCTAAGCAGCTAACATTAGTATTCTGACCCTTACTGGCCAAATTTGATGCTTGCCAGGAAAAGGTCAACATAATAGAAGGTGTACATTTGTAACTTAAGCACTCTAACTCCCAGAAGTTATTCTGTCATATAGGAAGTAGTTAAATGCTAACATTCAGTGTTGTCGTATAGTAGCTCATGGGTTGCAGAATATATCATTTTAAAATACACAGGAGAATAACAAAACAGCATTTGAGTTCCTAACTTTATGGTGTTAGAGGAAAAAAAAAAAAAGCACTGTGAATTTGAATTAACTTAAAAAATGTTCGGGTTTTGCCTTTTATTTTTTCTTCGGGTGTTTTCAACATGATCCCTTCTTGAGAACACTTATCAGGTGCTTGTTAATGAGAGACTATCTGAGAAGTCTCCTCCAGGTTCCTTCAAACTGCAGATAAGAGCAGTTATTTCTAACAGCGCATGGTGTTTATATCCTGAGGCGCATAAAAAGAATATTTTAACGTCCAGAAGAAAGGGAATATCTTGGTGCATGTGGGTGTAGCCTCTAATTCGCTGTTTCATGCAGAGTAGGTGGTTAATAATGGAAGTTCTGTGATGGTTTCATCTGTTAATGCCATCTGGAAGAAGAGCATGATGCAGCACAGAGCAGTGGTGAATGATGGGATGTACTGAGCAGGGCGACCTTGCTTCTCATACAAGGATACAATATGTAAATCTGCCTTCTTATGAGCTGTACATGTTCACTGCTGTGTTTTTGTAACTCACAGATGTTTCTCAGTGAGATGCAGGTTTGTGCTTAATGAAAATAACTGATTAAAAGAAAACATCAGAGAGCCAGGGTGTTGTCCTTCTGCAGAACACAAAAACCTGAGAAATTACCCTCAACCAAATTTTGTACACTATCAAGCATATCAAACATCACAACACTTTTACTTTTTATTAATTAGTTTAAAGTTTTCATTTTGGTCTGTTAAGGAAACAAAAAGGGAAGATTACTAAATACTTGACTCAAAGGGAGACCATACCAGAAGGTTAGTTTCCAACAAAAAACATTTTATTTACAAATACAGTCAAAAATTAAAAATAACTTATTTGTTTGATTAATCTCTAAGCTATTTGAAATATTAAAGTTTTAACAAAACTTACTTTCTGCAGCACTTATCTGATCACTTTATTGTGTTTCTTTTGCTCCAGTTTGTTTTCCTGTGTGCCACCATGCTTTACATATGACATGCACAGACACCCCATTTCAGGACTATGTGAAGACACTGATCCTCTACTGGCACAAGTGTCTACTTGGACTTGAAGGTTAACTGATTATATTTGATTCGTATTGCAATCTCTTTAAAGTTTAAAAGGTCAAAACTGAACTCTTTCAGGTCAGCTATTTTTGAGCTACTATACACAATATCTCAAAGGCTAGTGGTGTAGTAGACATACAGTAAGTGTGACCCACTCTCTAGTATAACTTGCAAAGAGGTGTTCTTTTGCACTACCATATTTATTTAGAAGCAGGCCCTCCAAGAGGTGAATGACTGCTGCCAAGCATATTGGGAGCATAGCAAAGTAGAGGCTTAAGAGAAAAAAAAAAACAGCACACTATGAAGTAGTTAGTAACAGTTTCTGCTCTCTTCACAGTCACAGTCCTGTCGAAAATAAAAGTATAAATGTCAAAACAAGCTCAGGAAATGCTCAAGACACCTCTGTGAATGACTGTCAAGCCCATATTTGCTTTATCCCTGGATCGTGTACTTTTTACAAGTGCTTTTACAAAAACGGCTCTTGTTCTGATTCTGTCGGGAAGTTGTAATGCCAGTTTATCCTCATGTAAATTTATTTAACGAGAAAAGCTTCAATGAGACTGAAATGTCTTTTACAACAATGCCCTGGCCAAGATCAGCAGCTGAGGCACGTTTAACTTAAACCCAGCACTTAATCAATCCATCAATATTCCTCTCATGGAGGTTTCCCTGTGGGTCTGAATCTTATGAAATCTCCTCTCGACATGAAATGTTTTGAAAGATGATGAAAGATGAAAATGTATAATGTATTACTGTTGACAGCACGCACCACTGGCCGACTTATCATGTAGACACACCCACACATACACACACTTGAAGTAATTAAAGATGTAATTATGTGAGATGAGGTTCGATGAGCTCCTTCCTTCCTGTTATCAGCGCTGCAGGTTGAATTCCCCTCAGTGCAGTCTTTAATTTGATGAAGCCCAGAACTGCTGCTTCATATACACCCATACACATCTATTACACTGAAAAAAATATTATCAGTACTGTTGCAATTGGAGTTTCCCTCACGGGCTTTTTTAACCCTTAAGGTAGATTTTGTGGACTGACTGGAGGTCTCATTTCAAGGTAGTCCATCCTATAGTTATGGAGATATCTAAGTTTGGACCAAAATGTCCAACATTCACTGAGCAGAAAGCAGCACCATAAGAAAATACTACAGAGTTTACAGACAGCATTTGTCACTGTGAAGGTTTCAGCTGCTAAAACTGCAGTTTTGTGGTTTCTCCTTCAAATGCTCGATCTGAGCAGTATCTCATTTGTTTCTCACCTCAGCATCATTAAGTGGTTACTGCTGTTTTGATCGCTAATGCCTCCAGAGGATTCTTTTGTCTTTCTTTCTCTCATATCGGTTTTTATCTCTAGTCTTAAATTTCCTGCACCTTATTTTTTTTTTGGTGTCATTTTAAAATCCACATATTCCAGAGTTCTTTTTTGCCACTGGTTGTTGTACTACTTTGTGCTTCACTTTGCCTCTTTGTGTTTTATCACTTTTTTCATCTCTACTTAATGTTTCGCCTCTGTGCAGCTCAGATGTTTTGTGTTTCTCCATTTTATGCTTAGCCCCTTTTTGTTGTAATTTCACTTCTTTTTCTTGCGCCATTTTGTATTGGCCACTTTGTGTTTGACCACTTTTATGTCCTAACACTTTTTGCATCTCCACTTAGCGTTTTAGCTACATTGTGTTTTTCTGCCACTTTGTGTTTCACGACTTGTTGTAATGCCATCGAATGTTTGGCCACTTTTTGTTGACATTTTATTTGAGACTGTGTTTTAACTGTTTGTTTTTTTTACCACTTAAGACTTTGCCACTATATACATATATTACCACCTTTTGTTTCCCCACTAAATGTTTTGGTTCTTCTGGTTTAACTACTTTGATTTTCCTTTCTGGTTTTGACTGTTTTGTGTTTTGCTTTTTTAATTTCACCTCTTGGTTTACAGTTGATTACCTTACTTCACGCCATGTGACATCTTCAGATATGAGTCTTAGTTGTGTTGAATGTTCGTAAAATCAAAGAGTGGCCCCAATTACGTTGCATCAGTGTAGAGTAGAAAGTCCTTGTTTCCTCCTTGTCATTGCTATCAATCACTTCTGGAAGAAATCACCAGTGATTTCTATAATGAAAATGGTTACACAAAATCTATTTTCTTGTCAACCATTTTATTTTTCCATTAAATTCAATCCTTAATGTAAAATCAGATATCTAGACTTTGGATATGACAGTGCCTGGCATGGTCCATGAAAACTTTTGCAATAAATTAACATAAAGTTGTGGGTGTTGAGGGAACAAGTTGTTCCCCTCCAATCGTGATACTTAAATTGAAAACTCAGCCTCAAGTTTATTCTTCCAACTCATCTACATCCTCAACAGAGCAGAGCAGAGCAGATAATCCTGTTTAATGCTGGTGTTGTGAGCTTCAGTGATTCAAGAGGAGCTTCTGCCTTTCAGAAATTACAAATGTAGGGAGCATTGGAGAGAAAAGTCTGGAAGTTAGAGAGGATCCTAAGGGTCGTTTTCAGTTGCAGGATGACAACTCGTGTCTGCTTTAAAAATGTTCACATTGCCGGGCGTGAAGAAGCACAGTAGAGTTGTAAAACCTGTTCATCATCCTGCATAATATCTCTCTCTGCTGTGATGGGATTTTTTTTTTCATACAGGGTGTATAGCGCTGTATGACCAGAGGGCTCCTCCGACACAGTATAGAGCCTATCAGTGTGTGTCAGACATGCAGGTGCTGATGTCAAACACACCCTGTCCTCCTGTGGGCCTTTTGGAAACAAATATGTCACTTTATTTTGAACTCAGTGTCCTAAACTGCCTGTTGAGAAATATGTATTATCATTCTGCAAAGATTTATCAAGCTACCAAACACAAAATGAAAGAATGAAGACTGAATAATGGAGCAATCATTTAATGTCCTAGCCCTTGGTGTTGCCGGAAGGCCAAAAATACAACAAAAATGAATGTCTAATAGCCACATCCTTCTTTGTACAGGAAAGACCCTGAGGTGAAGGTTGACAATGATACTTTATTAAAAAATAAGTCCTTGTGAAGTATATGTTTCAAGGGCTAAATCATTTTAAAATTTTAACTACACAGTACAAGGTCAACAATTAATATTCAAATGAGGCATTATCATAGGAGTTATGATAAAAACTGATTAATATATTGGAAAGAAGGGTGTGTGTGTTTCTGTGTGCGGGTGCCTCAGGTAAAAACACTATTGTTATTCATGGATTTAAGAAACTAAACTGGAACATACATTTTGCATGATGCATAGACTAAAATTTTAATGGCTATTTTGAGAGTTTTAAAAATGAATTTTGCGGATTAACTTTTGTTAAAAATTTAAAAAGGACAATTTTTTCAGGTACCTCAAATCCAGAATATTGGTTGCGTCAAATAATAAGACAGTCTTGTTTTATGGTGGGGCTCCCGGTAAAGAACAGGTCGAAGCTGTATTTCTGTCTGAAAACTACCATTACATCCAACAATGTGCAGTTTCTATGCAGATGTGTAGCACTTTCTGGTTCCATCTGTTATCACCACCCTGCCAGCAATCTGTATGCTACTTCACCTCTTGAAATGGAGACACTGACAGAACTTAAGGTTTTTTACACACATGGCTGAAACTGAAGCAAGTCTAACCGTTCATTTCAAAATTGAAGATCAGATACAAACACCTTGGACATAAACATGTGGTCAGTCATAGTTTATCTATTTTTTGTTTCTATTCATGCTGGTCTGTATCTTTATTGCATATGCTGATCCTTTTGTGTGTTTTTAATGAAGTCAGTACTCTGTAATTTCTTTTTTTTAAATTTTGGAAACCTAACCAAGGGCAGGGGTTATAAATAAGCCATATCTAGTCCAATGGCATCAACAGTACAGAGAAATGCGATGCTAGAACAGACAGAGGCCATTGTATTACAAAAAGTACAGATCTGTGAAAGTGTCCGTTTTTTATTATTTGATACACAACCCATTAGACCTCTTGCTAATATGTTTGTCAGTTATTTTGGTACCTGACATAATGGTTCAACCATTAGATAGTCCACTACGTCCAGAGCTGGAACAACAGTCCAAATTAATTAACTAATCAAGCCCTAACTGTTGCTTGATAGAAATGTGCATGAGAATAAAGTCAGTATGAAGCAGCTGAGGTCACCCAAATTGATTTTGTGTTGTTTCTGAGGAGGACAGATGTGAAACCGTTGAAGGATCTAGCTGTATTTAGAATTTGTAAGTGAATCAGCATTGTTGCCGAAGTTGCGCTTTCTCTGAGATTGCATGTTTGGTTAAAAATAGTAAGAGCATATTTGATAAAGAACAGGGATTAAGCTGTGGCACTCAATCTATGAAATGTATTCAGCTTCAGAACTGGAAAGCATGAGAAAATGAAGGTACCTGCGTGGGCAAAAATCAGATGTGCTGTTTCTCCTGTGAGTCTGGACTCAAATCAAACCGTGGTTTGAACTTTTCCCCTCTTTATACCTTCAGTCACGGACCAAATGTGAGCTTTTGGCCACACACAGTGTCACAAAGTTGGAGGGAAAAATTGTCAGAGGAATATTTGCCTTGAATACATGTATTTAGAATCAAGAAGGCTGTTAAAAACACATCAAGATGAACTTTTATACCTTACCCTTTTAAATATCCTAGCCAATGGCCTGTATGATCAAAGTGTAAGACCTTTCGACGGTCGTCCATTTGTACACTCTTTCTCTACTAATACCTATGTGTTAAATTCCCACAAGCATTGAACAAAAGTATTCACAAACATGAGCTCTTGAAATAATTAAGGTGACATTTCAACCAAATTAGTATTCACAACATAGTATGGAAACTATTATTTATGGTTTCAGTTATTTTTTATTGCAGGGAAAAGGTAATTTAGATGGCATGCACATAAATCCAGAAGGGGGCTTTTGGTTCCTTACACTTTATCCCAGAGAGAAAAAAAACAAGCTCCCACTATAAGTTTTGTGATTTATATTGTGTGTTTATTTTATTGCTGTTTTACTTTAGTACAGTGTTACATTTGAGTGTCATCTGCATATGTAGATGTGGCACAAAATCTTATAGGGATCTGTGTTCAAACTGTTGCAGTTTGAACACTTTGAAATGCTTGTGGAGCCACTAAGACAATGATGGGACCTTAGTGTTTGGTGTACTAAGACTGGACTGTGGCACAGAACTAAGAAAAAGTCTAGTTTTTGTTTTGTTGACTTCATACTTTATCCAGTGTTGATGTTTGCCAAAGAAAAAAGATCTTTAAAAGCAAGCTGGAGGTTATAATTTAGCCTTATTGCTACTTCCTAAAAATATATTTACTATTATCATTTTAAGAAAATACTTTGATGAGGAGTACTTTTTAGGGAAATCAGGATCAGGTGCTTTGTTATGGTGGGAGGTGAGAGCTAGCATGAGGAAGGTTGATTTGAGGATACCAGAGCTATATGCTGAGTTTCCCAGAGGTGCTGTGAGGCTACCTCAGAGAGGGGAGGTACCCACTTGATGTGAATAATGTGTTGGCTCTTGCTGTCCATCAATCCCTATCTCTCTTCATGTCGGAGTGTTTGGAGACATAAGAGGACATGGGGTAGGTTATGTAACCAATCAGTAGGGCTTGCCTCATTTAAACTCAGCAAGCTGGTAATATTAAATTTCATCGGACGATTCATTTCAATTCTATTACATTATGTACATCTCTCCTTTTGTGTTTCAATGATTTGCATAGGTTAAGTGCTTTTTCATAGCAGGTTAAACCATAAACATCCTATTTTGGTCTTACTGGATTGATTGATTGTCCATGATTTTCAACAACAATATCAATTTAGAGTTGTCAGACCGCCATGCAGTTGTCTATTTTGCCTCAGTCCATGTTTAAAATGCTCAGACTCCGAGGAGCTTGACAACTACAGTTTAACATGGTACAACCTGCATTTGTGGATGGGACAACAAACTGTTGGATTTTGGAATGATTTTGAGCCCATACAGTGATTTTCAGTGGACTTGCAACCTTTTTTAAAACGAGTATTTATTATTCTCATCAAACAATTACAATTTCCTGTTAACATGTATATTGTCTTGGCACTATTTTCAATTAAACATAGGCTTTAAATGATTTGCAATTTTTTTAAATGAAATAATAAGGACTTGTGAAGAAATGTATCTGACATGGTTTAATAGATTTTACGTTTGACCTATGTTACATTTTGCTAAGATTAGAGAAGGCAGGCTTCATGACCTATAGTACGATCAGTCAGGAGGGGGAGCTTCAAGTGTTTTAGCTGCTCTTTAGGGGAGCTAAAATGTTGTCCATCTTTTTTTATAGTGTACGTCATAGGTATTTTTGTGTTTACAGGTGTGTTATGGTTGTCTGTGGTGTCAGAAGTGCTCTACATTCTGCTGTTGGTGGTCGGCTTCAGTCTGATGTGTCTCGAGCTTTTCCACTCCAGCAATGTTATAGATGGTCTTAAACTGAACGCCTTCGCTGCTGTCTTCACCGTGCTGTCTGGTAAGTTGGGGTAAACCCAAACTACTTCTCTTAATCATTTTTAAATACTTATGCCTATGTGGTAAAACATCTATTCACTCTGATAACAAATGGAACACTTCTTCTGCCGCACTGAAAATAGGTTGAGTCTCAGAAGAAAGTCTGACTGTGTGTCCTGTCGTGTCAGGACTCTGACGCAGATATTTTGTTTCTAAAATCTTTTAATCTCTGTGGGATCGGGTTTGATAAATAAAATTTATGATTACACATTCAGAAATAGTCTCAGAAAAAACATGGGGTGGAGAGAGACTGATGCAGATTTGTGAGAGGTTCTTTGGGGCCAAAGGTTATCCCCTGGAAGCCTTCGTCATGTAGGATGCCAGGGATTTTTCTCCCAACTCATATTAAACCTCTTACACAAGAGGCTGGCACTGTGTCACTTCTCACGCAGACACATACACACATACTCTGCACTTTGCTAGCCTCCTCATCAAGCCTCTCTAAGGATGTTCCAATCAGACCAGTGGTTCTACTGTAGGCACATTTTACTCACTGCAGCAAAAGTGATTGTTTGAGTTCTTGACTGTGGTAGAAAGTGAGTAAGACTATTAATTTGAACACTTAACTTGGAAACAATTATATTGTATTTGTATCAGAATACAATACTTTTTTCTACCACTCACTCCTGAAGCAGATATTTTACTGTGTACTAAATTTCTGTTACATATTTTCATGTTTTCATTTTCTGCATTTATTGTCATTTAACTATTAGCTGAAAAGTTTGAAGACTGTCCAAACCTCAAACCTATACTAAATCCTAACTTTTATTTCCATCTTTAAAAATAAAACTGAGTGCTTAGAGGATCTGCATTTTGTCCTGAGGGAGGGTTATGTCCCCCAATGTGACCTTGAAAAGACACTATTTTGTCCTGTCAATATTCATAAAAAAAGGTCAGCACGAACTTGCACTCACAGAAACACAATTCCCAGAAATCTGAAATCGTCAAGGCTGTCAGGCTGGAGGAGAAATGGGACTCTTTTATGGTGAGCTGTAAATCTGGAGCAGCTGAGTTTTATTTGCAAGCACAGTGAGGCTGATTATAAGTGTGTGCACTTGCCACACACACACACACACACACACACACACACACACACACACACACACACACACACACACACACACACACACACAGTGATGTCAGCTGTTGATGGTGTTGTTTTGATGTATAGCCTCTACATTGATCTCTCATTAACTCATAAACAATGTTGCCTTTTGATTTACTGTACATTTATGAGTGATTACATTCCTATCTCCAATTGATCAAATCTCATAACTGGAAAGTTAAATTGATTCAAACTGCATAATTAGTAATTATTATAGTTACATGTGCTCTGATTTATAACTGCTTTTATGCTGAGCTGCATCTTGTAATTGATTTGATTTACATTTGTTTTGCTACTGGTAATTACAGCAGATCATCTTGTGCTGAGTTCACATGTAGGAAAATAGCTGGCAGATAATACTTTGCTATTTTAGTGCCTATTGTGCAAAAAAAATGACTGAATTGACAGTCGAGGTGGTTCTAATTAACGTATCCCTTGTCTTATATTCCTATCTTACATGTGCCAATGTACACATACTTCTTTCGCATTGCCATTTTGTTTGTTCACGTTTGTTGCTGGGCAGAACGCTCTGTACTCTAACTAGTCAACGTCACTAACATGTTAGAACATACGAAACATGTTGGACTCTCTGTCAAGAGGACATGAGGCACCCCTTTTGTGCTCTTGATTGTAGTTATTCTGTAAAATAATTGTTTTTCAGGGTCCCAGACCTTTACCTTTGCCATATTGGGGTTTCGAGGCACTTGAAATGTGTTGTCTGACCTTGGCACTATGCAGCCCGCATTTCTCTACTCTGATCATTCATTCAGCTGTTTTCATTTACTCTTGTAACATTTAGGTCAAGCAAGAGTTCCCGTTTAACCCTTTAAAATTTAAGTACAATTGATAGTTATACAAACAAAAAAAAACTTAAAAGGGAAAAGAAAGGTATCACAAATATGAGTTTTTGTGGAAATCTTCTTATTAAAATGTCAGTTTAAACTAGGCTTCTTACAAATTTGAAAAAATGAACCTACCAGCTTGGATCTTATTGCACTGGGGTTCTGATGTAAGGTGAAATTATCATTGCCCATTAAAAATTTCTTATTCATTTTTTTATATTAGTTTGGGATTTTTTTAAAGATAATTTTTCGGAATACTTTAATTATTACTTTTGAAAATGAGTCTTGGCATGGCTGCTTAGATGGAAAAATGACTTTTCTTTTTTAAGGTTTCATCATCATTTTTGTGAAGCTTGTTTTACAGAGAAACTTATTTTTGAAAAGATGTACATTAAGAAGCTCCAAATGAAAGAAATAAAAAAAGCTACATAAATAGGAATGGTTTAAACGGTTGTACTGTTGTATGTAAAGATACTCTTATAGAGATAAAAATCTACTGAAAATTTGTCTTCAATTACTTAAATCTAACATTTTATTCTATATCTGTATTTTTAATAGAGGTCCCTGCTATGTTACATACAGTGATGGTTCTCAGTTGGCAACATAAGTATGTATGTGTGTTTCAGGTCTTCTAGGTATGGTGGCCCACATGATGTACACACAGGTGTTCCAGATTACAGTCAGTCTTGGACCTGAAGACTGGAGACCTCACAGCTGGGACTATGGCTGGTCCTTCTGGTTAGTCCCCCCTCCCCTCCCCAACACACACACACACACACACACACACACACACACACACACACACACACACACACACACACACACACACACACACACACACACACACACACGAAGAGGCTAATAATTTTCATTGGCCCTGCATCATTAAATGCCAGAAGAAAAATATTCACTGTCTTTCTTATAAATGGGTTTCTAGGTTATTTTTTGTGGAGGTGTCTATTCACTTCACAGACAATGATGAGGTACACGGGGAGCGACAGGGCTGTTGTTTCTGAGATAATTAGCCAGACAAGACGCACCTTGACCTTTTCTGCTCTGTGCTCGAAGGTGAAGTCGCACTGCTGCAGCTGCTGTCTGAGTTCATGTGGCTCATTTGTGGATCAAGGACAGTGAATCTTAGAAGAAAAAAAATGGTGTCTAGACAAGTTAATAAATCACACGTCAGCGGCAGGTATTTGACTGGCTGTTGTAGGTTTCTGGCCAAATCACATTATTTTGTTCTGCAGATGGCATTAATTCAGATGTTTAACACTGATGTTTATGCCTCTGTTGTCTCAGGACACTAACAGACTGGTTGTCACAAAGTTGAGGTTCAAAGTTAAGTTCCTCCTTGGTTCAGACGGCAAACTGTTAATGAAGATCATGTGATTCAGCTGCATTAGAGTGTTTTTAACTGCTATCTAATGATGCGTTTACACCAAGCGCGAATAAAATCATCTACTCACTTAATTCACATGTATCTGGATGCAAGAATGTTGTGTATTTACTCAAATTACTCGCTAAATTTGCATATTTGTATTGCATCTGTAGAGTGCCCAAACACATGCACAATTGCAAAAGAGGAGACGGAAAGAGGAGGGGTTCCTGCATGTTAGGTCAGTCTGTTTACATCAAACATAGCAGAGGTCGACCACATCGTGATCGACACAAGACATTCACCTGTGAACAAGTCTGCTGTAATCTAAAAAAAGCTAATTTTGATTCACTGTTTGAGCTTTGGCAATGTTAAATATGCAAGACGGTCTTCAGTTTACTCATATTTGTGATATCTGTGCACTGTCTGCTTTTGCAGCTTGTACATTAGACAGTACAAACAACTAACATGGGGCATGTGTTGAGGGACTATATCTGCAGTTTTTGAAGCCAATACAGCACAGCATAACAGGGTTTGTAAATGCAAGTACAGAATGAGAGGAGAAAAGCCAAAGAACACCTAAAAAATAAACACTCTACACCCATTTCTATTTGAAAGCAGCAAGAGTCAGCTCTTCTCAGTCTTTCTAAAAGGAGATTTTATTCATCAGTCATTCAAGGCCCCTCATTTTAAAAAGACACATTCAGGATTGTTAATGTGGAATAAAATTGCCAGGAATATTTAACCTCTACCTAAGTGTAGGGCCAGAGATCTCCTTAAGGGTGCATAAAAAGTGTTAATGCGGTCTGTTCCTGAGGGCCATGAATGAGCAATGTGCCCACCCATGTGTGCGATTTAAAACTCTCCAGAAACCGAGTCCAGCAAAATTAAAGCACTGTGAGAAATGGTTTTAAAAGTTTAAAGCCAAGCCAGGTCACACAAACTAGGCTTTCCTTCCCCATACCACTATGCTGGTTTAGTTCTCCAACGTAGCATCTCCATAATCCACACTGAATTTACAACCTCTGCCTTCTCTTACCTTTGGGTTACAATGATCTTACTCTCCAAAGCTTTTAGAGCATGCTTTCATTTTACAGAAATCACTTCCAACGCTTATCACTGAGTAAACACAGAAATTACACCATCTGAGCCTGTGAACTTAACAGCACAGAGAGCTACCTCAGGGGGAAAACTCCTGTGAACCCAACAGCTGCTTCTTCATCTGAAATGGTTTGTTTACACGCAAGAGGCCAGGGGTAACCGATGATTGGGCTTGTGTATATGCTAAAAGACAAAAATATGCTTAGATAGTTGTTTATTATTTCTGTTGAAAGTAAGAACTGCCAATAGTTGATTTACATCCAATTAAGTAACATCAAATTAGTTTGAATCCCTGTTTGATGAGATAAATACTGATTGACTGGATCAGTCTTTTTGTTTCTGTTTTTGTCTCTGTCTTAAGGTAAATTTTCTCTGCTTGTCTATTTATCACTGTTTGACATTATCCTTGCACTGCAGTTTGACTTCGCTCAAAGGGACTGTTAGCTTCCCTATTAACAACCTAATATCACACCTATTCCCTAAAGAGCAGAGACTCTCTCTCAATTAACAGCACATCAGTTATGTGCTCGCAACATTAGCTGGTAGAAAGCCCGAGGCTGCAGACTTCAGAGTACACAATGAATCACCACAGATGTTTCTCAGAGTGGTTTTAGTTCAATAACCACCTCATTTCTCCATCTGTACGGTCATACCTCCTTCTCAGAGTGGTGTTTCCAACACCCCAAGAAAAATACGAGATTCGGCTGTTCACATGTCTTTTGGTCAACAGTAAGACACCCTCACAACTACCACACATAAACATGACCTGCGATGGACCTTTGTTATGATGACTAGTGAAACACAGAGTAAACTGTTAGTGCCCTGTCATTCTGACCCCATCATACAGATGTTGTAAATGAATGCTAGGTTCCACTAGAGTGAGTGTAAAGCTCGTTTTCATCTTCATTCCCACAGCATTTTTTATCCCTCTCTTTTTTTATCAGTATGGCCTGGGGTTCCTTCACCTGCTGTATGGCTGCCTCTGTCACCACCCTCAACTCCTACACCAAGACGGTGATCGAGTTCAGACACAAGCGAAAGCTGTTTGAGCAAGGCCTACGTGAGGAGCAGAACTACCTGGACCAGGAGGCCTTCCACTATTTTCGGGACCGCTCCCTCCAGTCTATCTCCAGCACCGTGGAGGTCTACCCCGGCCATGGAGGAAGCAGAGGTGGACTTGTTGTCGGAGGCCCAGGTCCAGGTCCAGGAACAGGTCCTGGCCCAGGTCCAGGACGGGGCAAGAGATCCACGTCAGCCTCCATAGACCTGGGGGAGAACACAGACTCATTAGGGGAGGAGCAGTGCTGAGGTTTTAAGGAGGAGGGGAGGGTCATGTTTCAAGGGGATGTGGTCACAGGAGGCAAGATGAGGTGAACTGCTCCTTTAGGTCTGAACTGGTTCTAGTACCAAAAACCTGAAAGCACAGCAGACCTTACTTTGTGTTTGATTTGTAACTTGGGAAGAAGAGACACAGGAGTATTTGTGGAATAACTCGGTTTAAGTGTGAAAACCAAACTGAGACTTTTGACTCATGGACCTTGGATATAGGATTTTTCTTGGATGGAAAAGAGATGTTTCCCAGAATAATTTGAGGTGCTATGTGTAGTATTTTAATATCTTCATAACCAATTTTATTACACTGTAGTGGGCCTGTGTGTAGACAGCTGTACAGCACCCTCTTTGGCCAGAAGTTGCAACGACAATTGACGGCAAATGCTCTCTAGATTTTTCAGCAGTATTTGTGGATTCAAACCAATAATTAAGCAAATTCAGAGTTGTGCTTCTCGCATAGATTTGTTTACAAAAAATCAGAAATATTTATTCGTGTTGAAACACAACTGACCATTACCCATTTTCTCGATGACTATACCTTTCTAGGAAGAGACGCAAATTCAAATTCAATCACTGGTAAAAGGAATGGGCCTATGAAGAGTTCAGAGACACTCCAACATAAGATGCTCTATGGTGGATTTAATGTCCGAATCCATTATTTTTATCTTGCTCTTATTAGGTTCTCTAGAGCAAATAGACTGATTCAGAGATGGAGAGGCAGAAGAGCCTGGTATGCCTCAGGACAGAAAAATTTCACACACAAAATACTACACATAGCACTCTAAAGGTGGTCATGCGCAGTCCATGCCCTATTTATGACGCTGAATGTGAACTCTAGTAATAAGAGTATTATTAAAACTACATCTGATTATTTATCAGCTATATTGAGCCTGTTACTGAAGGTTAGGTATTAAAATGTGTGAACGCCTTCTTCACCGTTAGCAACTTGAGATGATTCTTTCATTTCATTAAAGCTTTACAATGAATTTGTGCAAGAGTGAAAGCCTGCAGATCTTTATTAATTAAACAAAATCAGAAATATACTGCAATCTGTGTACATTAGATTGGCATCAGTTAACAGGGAATCAGATAAAACTTGTACTCAGTCAATATGTTGGTGCTTCCCTGCCTATGTATCAAAAAGAGTTAAAGCATATAAAGCATCTTCTACGTTCATATTTTCTCTCAAAGCTAGCAAGGACCACTCTTCTGACATGCAGTGGTTTGACAGTTTTAAAAGGGTTCAGGGGAGTATTTTCACTGAGCACTTGGAGAATAAATTACTGTCACGCAAGTCAAACTCTTCAGGCTTTCACTCTTGAACTTCATTCCTCTTCACACAACGTATTTCCTGTTGAGTTTTGTTTGTTGGCAGGGCTGCGGGTTATACACTTCTCACCAAATGATTTACTGTACCATCTGACAGCCCCATCACCCGAGGGTCAAAGATCAGCCCTCTCACAAAGTTAATGTGCTACACTGGCAGGGTCCTTAGGGGGGAAGCTGTTGAACCTCCAGCTGCTGCAGGGAAATGTTGACCTCTAACCTCTGTGAAAATTAGCTGCATGAATGTTCCCTGTGAGGGTCCCAAGGGGATATAAACGGCACCTTGGAAATAAATCCCTACAGTTAACTGAGGGCTCCATTCCTAAAAGAATAAGCTGAAAAAGAATGGCTAACATCCATAGGTGGAAGCTGTAAAGAATCTGTATCATCCTGTCTTTTCAGATATGAAAAGAATATTTAATTTATAAAAAAATTGACTCTCTTGGTTTGTTAAAATGGAATGAGTCACCTTATGTGAAACAGATTTGTGGTCTGTTGATGTTTTGTCCAAGCAAAAGAGAGCGAGGGTATCAGAGGATGCTTTTTACAACTTTGGAAATGTTAGCCAAGAGCCAAGTGCACCTGTCAACATTCATCTGGGTGTAAGGATCCAGTTAAAAAAGTTACACATAAATCTAAGATATTACAAGCAGAATAAAAGTAACAGTCACAAAACTTGAGAGAAAAACAAGGTGGCAGCGAGTCTTGTTTACGGGATGATTAATGGCGAAGCATTAGGACTTAAAGAGAGTCATTCACAAACAGACCAACCCTCTGGAAATCTGCCCAGACAGTTAGCTGATAAAAAGATTTCGTTTTACAGGCAGAATCATTTTACGGATTGAACAACTCTTCCCTCAACTGCAGCATCAGATATAAACAACACTTCTCCCCGTACTCATGGGTGCTGATGACTCTTTCTAAACACCTTGGGACAAATACTAAAAGGTCTGTGAGAGAAGTGACGACTTCAGCCGGCTTGGTATAAATTTGACTCAAGACATCAGTCATAACTCTGTCAGGTGCAAGAGAAGACTTACTTTGTTTAAACTCAGCACTCTACTCTTTGAGCTTCTCATTACACACAATGTTGGCCATACGCAGAAGATACCTGAGTCCCTCGTGTCTGATAACCTAGTTTGTCTGACACGTGCTCTGCTGCCGGCACTAGATGAGAGAGTGAGAGGTCATTCACTATGTCTTAAGGTGTCTTTGCATAAAGCTGGAAACACTAGATCAAAATTTTACTTCTGCAGCAAAATTTTTTCAGTATATAATAAATAAGCTTGTATTTTAAGATTACTACTGGAAAGAAAAAGAACAATTTTAACAGCTGGGCTGATATTGAAAAATGACTCCCCCTCTTCCTCCCCACTGCTCTTGGGCTCCCATAGCTTACACCCACCACTTCATTTACTAACATAGTTGCCAGTATTTATGATGAGTTTGTTCCCAAAAAAGGAAACATCTTGTCACTGGATTGGGATTGGTTTGGTTTAGCAGCGTTAGACCCAAAATAAACCACAGCCTGCTGCAGAATTTGCTCAAAAGAAGTTGCATTTTGAGGAAGCAGCTAAACCAATTCAGGTCAACATCTTCATCAGAGGCAGGAACTTGAGCGGAGGAAATGTATCTCACATTAAGAGATGCACAAGGTTGCAACAGTCCACAAACAATACAATTAAGCCAATATTAGCCGAACCATTTTGCCATTGCAAAACATTACAAGTAATGGACACTGTGGAAATCTATAACTGATACTGTGACATTGCATATCACCAAAGATATAGTGCGCATACAGTGGAGTACAAGGGGTTTATCCACCCAGCCACAGGTATCTGGGTCAACTGGGTTCTGTGAAGTATCTGCATCCCAATTAATTTTTCTCTCAGTGACCAAAAATTAGCTTTTACACAGTTGAATTGGTTTTATACATTCAATTTAACAATTATAATGTTGGGTGAAAATAAAGTGGACAGATTTTTACTGAAAAAAAAAAAGTTGAAAAAAAACATCCTTACACTTTCATTGGTTGATCTGGAACTTAGAAAAAAGAGCTCGAATAAAAGACCAGTAAAAGAGAAGTGAAAAGAAGGTGGAAATTGTGAGAAGTTTGGAGTCATTAAGTTTCTGTGAGAGGACCAAACTTGGCTCAAATAATCTGAAGAGTTTCCAGACTTCTTCAGTGAAAGTCATTTAAATGTAACGCACAAATTGCTTTTATTGCAGCAATCAACTTTACTTGAGTTTTTTTCAGCTGGCTGGAAATGAACTAACAGGATGTTGAACAATCTAAGTGAAGACAAGAGATAAAAAGGAATTATGTTTCAAACTTCATTAAAAGTATGTTAGTTGTTCTATCACTTCGGTTTTTGCTCATATCAGCTGTATTTATTTGATTTATTTTCATACACAGAAATGCTGAAAAAAGTTAACTATTTCACTAACAGATGAATCATGTTTGGGATTTTTGTGGTATTTAGGATCAGGTATTTGTAGATAAATATTGTAAACTGGACAGAAATCCCAGTTCCTGCTGATACTGAAGTCTTTGCACTTTCTTCAAGATGCTTTCAGTGTACGCCTCAGACTGGGAATATTCTGTGTGTGTTATGTAAGACATGGCAGATTGTAAACAGCAGGGATTAAATTGGCTGAGAGTTTCGGGAGGTTTTGGGGTTAGACATAATCCAAACACAAATCTTCGTGTTGCCTGTCTGTAAACTGGTGGTCAGTGGCGGGTTGTGAATCTTCTGTACACAGATGTAAACATGCTGGTGACTAATGAAAAATGCTGTTTGAATGTATTTAATTACATATATTTATCTATGTACTACACATCATGCTTCCTGTCTTTTGTCTGACTGGATTTTTTTACATTCTTTAAGCCCTCTGAGATACAACTGAGCACTACTTAAGATTATATTCCCTGGTGAAACATTATGTTAAAATATAACCTCAAGTGGCCAGTTAATTCAACTTACATTGTTAGGGGGACTAGAAAGTTGAGTGTTACATGATGAGCAGATTCTTCTTGGACAAAAATTCTGTAAAATTCAGGGTATAAGATACACTTTCAATACCTTTTTGTTATCCAAGAGCTGAGGGCTGTATACCAGAACAACTTATATACCAGCATATAAGCAACGAGAGGTATTCTATTGTGTTTTTGCTTTTGTACTCCTATTACATAATGCGTCTCACCTATGATCTCAGCAATGTTTTGAGAAATAGTTCCTTGAAAGCAGTTATTAAATGCATTTTTTCAACAATAAACCTTACATTAGTATGCAAAATACCCAGTGGCAATTTGGGGATTCCCCTTATCAACTTCTACAATATTATGTTAAAGTCTTACACAGATTCATTAGATAATATACATGTGATGAACTACTGCATACAGGGTTTGAAAACACATTACAAAGGCTGTTATTGACAACAAGGCCACTACAGAATTTCCCTTTACTTCCTACTCAAGGACAGCCCTTAAATCACAGTTTAGTCAGCGAACATGGGCTTGAATTTGAAACATTTTCTCTGACCCTAACAAAAATGGACCACAAAGGCTTAGCTTCCTTTCATTGCCATCCTGAAAAAGATAATGTTCTGCTTCAAACCAAGATCTGACAAACAGAACCGGATCAAATAGGAGCACAGTGGCTCCATTTAAAGACAGGCTCTCTTCCTCTATCCTGTGACTGGGCCTGGCTGTCCCTGTGCCTACACATCTTTTAGCATCAGGACCAGAAACTTCACCATTTAGCCATTCTTCCTCAAGGTTTATATCTGTTCCTTTTTCATAGCGTAGTAAGTTCTTTGCTTTCCTAAAAACTTGGTTACTTGACTTCTTGATGTCTTGCCAAATGTTAGCTCTCTCCAAACATACACTTGCTTTGTTGTCCAACCAGCTGGCAGGGAACATACTGTATAAGAGCAGCAACAGGAATTCTGTTACATTCTCCATCTTCCTGAGTGGAGCTTAAACCCCCACCTGATCAAGCCCCGAACACGCTCACCGAGGAACTAACAGATGCCTGACCTGCGTTGCTCCAGTTGTCTCCAAAGTGCTGTCTTTGTTCCAATTCAGCTTTTTAGAAGTAAATCCAAAGTAGGTAAGTTGCTTTTCTGCACTGAGTCCAATGTGTGTAAACACCAGAAAATGTGTGGCAGGGGCTACCTTAGTTTATGACATTCTTCCTCCAAGGATGCCACTATGCTGACATTTGCAGAACCTGGACCACCGAATCAGATGATCAATCTGATGTAGCTGTTGGCTAGTTGACCAAACACATCAAATAGTAAGCCCTGTAAATTTTCTGAAACTGTTTTGGCGTTACTGATTTATTAAAAGTTATTAGTTAATTTTTGCCGCAAATAATAGAATTTTAATGTGTTACTTGTCAGGTCACAACATGGATAGCTCGCAGGGTTGAAAACAACACATATGGAAACAAGAAGTGTGAACTTGAGAGGGGGGTTTGTGAGTACTGGAATAAGGTTGTTTATGTCTTCGATAATACTCACAACTGGAGATTGACTCATAAATACACTTCAGAATTTGGATGTTAAACCTATTTGTTTATTTAGGATCCACATTAGCTGCGCTCTGGAGCACCGCTAGTCTTCCTGGGGTCCACAACAGACTTCTTCTCTTGATGTAATTTAAGCGCACAAATTATTCATTCAGAGGACAAATTAAGTGATGTGAGGCAAATAAATTACAAGTTAGAGTGTGTGAAATCCCATTTGTGAGTGTAAATTATAACTTTTCTGATTTGCAGAGATAAATCAAGCTTGATGCTGACCTGCAGTTATAGATTCTTTCCCTCACATCCCTTACAGTCCTGTCCACTAGATTCACTCTGATCCATAATATGTCCACAGACGGACCTGATGGATGGACTCTGTGAACTGTAATGGCCAGCAGAGATGCAGAGTGGGAAGATTAGCCAAGCAGTTAAAGCCTCTGTTTCACTGCATTGACACATGGTGTAAATGGAGATTGAGAATTTATATCAAAGAGGGAGACTGTTCATGCTTCATTACAACATGCAGAGCTATACACTGACACAGGAGAGTGATACTGAGGGCGGCAGATGAGGAAGTTTTATTTCTATGTGATTATTTATGGGTCAAAGCTTGGTATGTGATCTCTGGAGACTACATAGAATACCTAGACCAATTTGGAGCCACTTAGGTGTATACATGCAAGAGAAATTGATTCCAAACCACATTACCAAGGTATGTTAGTCCCACTTTGAAAAATTCAACTTTGTGTGACCAACTCTAATCCTGTGAAACCTCATAACACTTCATTAATGCAGCCTGTCTGTCCTCAGCATAAATGCTTGGAATGGTGAAGCATAAAAATGTTTTGTGCTCTCCAATCAGTGTTCCCTTTTGCTATTGTGACATTGCAGGACATGCAATGACGAGCAAATGCACAGAGACACAATGTGCAGAACTCACCAGGTATGATTTTTATGTATTCTAAAATAAAGGTTTGAATTATATTAGGCATTAAACTATGTCATTTTCCTCCCATGTCATGCAGTCATACTTTCTAGAGCATGCACTTTGTCATTGGTCCATCCTTTGTACATGTATTTGACTAAGTGACTAAAACCTGTTTTTAAAAGGATGCAGATGACTGTCAAATCATAAAAATGTTGGGCAGAGCCTTCCCCAGCCCCGGGGTTCATGCATTTTTGGAAAGTCATACAGGCAGAAAGTTTCCTCTAGTTGAGGGGGTGCGGTTGGAAAGGGCTAAATAATTAATCTCAGGATTTATTTTAGATCTTGGTGCCTGCTGTGGAGACACACTGACTTCTTTCAAAGTTGAGGTTTTAGAAATGAGGCAGACTTTCTTTTTGCATAATGTGCAAGACTAATGCTGCTTTCTTTCACATTTAGGGCTTTCCTTATTGTTTAGGAGCTAACTTTTAAAGCACACATTGTTTATTTGGTCTCCAAACTCAGGGTAAAACTCGACTTTTATTTTAGAAATAGATCTTGCTTCTCTTTTAAAGCAAGGAAACTTCTTGTATCAGCAACCTTTCTGCCTTTGTTGATTGCAGTGATGTGCACTGGCTGAGTCTGGTTTGGAAAAACCATGCTGGGGTTGGTCCAGTACCTTTAAAGAACAAAAAGCCACTTCGTCTTACGTTCATCTTTTCCTAATTTATGCACCAAGATGGGAGAAAAAAGATCATTCAGTTTTGCTGCCCCCTTAGCATGAAACACAAGTCCACAGTGATTTAAAACTATTGGACCTTATTTCATTTAAATCCTTTCGAATAAGTCTTTTTGCACTTGCCTCTTTTTCAATTGTTATTTTTATCTTATTGTGAGTAATCTGTCTTTTAATTATGTAATATAAGACCTGTGCTGTTGACCTCTTGGCTGGTTCACCCTTGTAAAAGAGATTCCCCTCTCAATCTGGGTGGTCCATCTGGTTAAACAAAAGTTAAATAAAAAGACCAACATTGGCATTTCATTTGGAGTCATGACTGATAAATATAGTTCACCGTCTTCTCTGCTAGGTTCTCCAACGCTCCTATATGCAAAATGTTTCACTAATTGCCGCTCTGGTGTTTCATAGAGGACTTGTTGCAACTGGAAAGTTTGTGGATGTGAATAGCACTCTGGGAATTACCTAAACAACAAAAAATGACACAGTAGACACAGAAATACTCCAAATTACTGTTAAAAAATTGGCACAGTTATGTACACTCTCTTGTGACACCAAGATAGTCTTTTTTTCTTGTTTACCCTGGATAATTGATAGTGCAGCTTTAAGTGTGATTAAAAGTTCTACCCACTTCATAGCTCAACCACCGCTGGTTCCATGATGCTCCTACACAGCCTCTAAATAATGACATGTACCTGTAAGTTGGCACTCATTGAGGTTCAGCTCAGTCTCAGTCCTTGGAAAAAACATTAGATGCATATTTCTGTGCGGCTCCTGGGCTTAATGGGGCTTGATGATGGTAATGCTTCATCTCAAGGTGGACCTGCGTTTTTCCAGTCAGTACAAGCAGGCCCACTCTATAACCTTCTTTATTAATGACAGCCCTGTATTTAACAAGAGCTTTTTTATTCTCTGCCCTGACACTGGATATCAGTCATTCAGATTTGTTTGCAGTGAGTCTGGTATTAGGAAGACAAACAACATTTTTAAAGAAAATGCAGAAAAGAACAGCTATTTGTTTGCATCAGAAAACAGCAGGCATTTGTAAAGAAACAATTCATTTCCAAATGGACTTTCCAGTGATCAATATCTTTTATTCTTATGGACTGAACTCGCCATCCTTCAGCTACGTTCACCACTCTTCAGTTTGATCAACAACATAACCGTTTTCATTAATAGAAACGTTTTGGTCAGTGGAGCTGAACGCACTGAAGCTAAAATGTTTAATATAAGCTCAATAGTTCATGTCAGCCTTTAAAAGAGCTCACTAAATTACAGCAACTTCAATTAGGTCAGTTAAATCTGAGACTTCTGGGGATTTTTATTTGGAGAAATTAAAATTAGGTCAAGAAAACACACATTTTAGAGATTTCAAGAGTTTATCCCCAGATGTTTTCAGAAGCAAAATGATAGAAAAATATTAATAATGCATACCTTCTATTAAAACACACAAATTAGCCAGAGCATTACAACTACTGATAGGCAAAGTCAATAACTTTGGTTAACCCGACGGATAGGGTTAATTATAATGGTAATACTAATAGTTGGAGATTACTGCCATTACAAAACTCTTGCATCACTAAAAGTCAAAACCCTTTAACGCTCAATTCATTTGTAGAAGAATTATATTGTCTAACAGCCTGTAGCCTTCTGTACATAAGTTAAGAGTTTTAACTCTAGAAACCAATGTACAACGAAGTTTAGCCAAAACCCATAGCTTTTACGGCACTTTATACCGATGATAATATGGGCAGAGGTGAGCCATGTTAAGCACATGTTCATTCAATAAAAACATTGTTAAACAGGCTTCAATCATGCTCCATAATGCAACCAGTGAACCAGTCAACTAGATCAATACTTCAAAACTTCAATCAATCAAAGTTATAACACATACCAAACAAAGACACAGTGCCATACTCTTGTCCCATGTAACCCCAAAAAATAAAGTCTTGCCTGATGCATATGTCAGTAGTTCTTGTAGTTCCCCAGTAGGGAGAGCAACAAGAACTACTGAAACCAAGCTAAATTTTCATGTTGCCTTTTTTTCTATCTCCTCCTGTAGTTGAAATGAAAGCTATTTGTTGCTGTTTTGCAGCTTTAGCACCACAACCATCTTTCTCCTCCCCAATGAGCCACATCAATAATGTTGCAGAGCTATGGTGAGCTTGCAGATGCTCCTTAGAATTTGGAATAGAGTTCTTTGCACCTGACAACCCAGTTTTGTCCTCCAGGCACAGCTTACATGTAACTATGATGTTGTCCTTCAAACGACTGGGGATATTTCCACAAAGCAAACACTATCTGCTGTCTATCATCTCACGATTAGTTGAATTGGTATGCCCACTGATGCAAGAGCAAGTCATCCTTCTTGCCCCCTGGCATGATGAAGGAGGTAAACAGAAATGATGCGAATGCCTCAGGCATTTTCGGTGTTGACCAAAAAAAAAATAGGATATTTTTTTTCTGCTAAGGATTAAAAGTCATAGGAATAATCAATATTATTCCTAATAGAAACAAAATTCCAATACTTCGAAAAATTACTTTAAAATATTCAAACTTTACAAGTTAAAGGTATGAACTGACAATGGGATTGTGGATGTAGATGTAGACTTACAGCCCTAACACTGATAGTGGGCTGGTTGAACTGTTGTAGAGCAGCTTTGTACTTTTTCTACTGCCTTTTTAAGTTTCCAAAAACATCTTATAAACCATAATGTATTATTTACAATTGTGAAAGAAACAGTCACAGAAGAGAGGGCTGAAGGTCTGACAGGTTTGGTAACTCTGTATTTACTTGCAGTCATCTGAGCTCCAAGCAACAAGCTCAGCTGCTCTAAGGGCAACAGGAACCCTTTTTTTAAAGCCAAGTACTTCTGCCATAAAACTGAACTGAATCTATCTTAATCTTTAGTGAAGTTAATTAAATGTCTTGTTTAACATTTAACGCTGAAGTTTACAAAGAGCAAATGATTTTGTTCTTGCCAAAGCTGGTTCCAGGAGGCCGAGCCAAAAAACAGGATCAACTAGAAGTATCTTTATTAGCTGTAAAATGTTTTACTGTCTGGATGTCCCTGTGCCGTCACAGCCCTGTGTGAGTACTGTAAAGCCTCTCTATCACAGAGGCAGCAAAGAAAAGGAGCAGTACGGCAGTTTAACACGGCTTTAAGACCATCCTGGTGAATCCCAGAGGACGTTTCAAAGTCAGTGAGCGGGCACAGAGATTACTCATTAAAAGTTGGACTTTTTACAAGTCTGCCTTTGGTACTTATCAACTGTAAAACATCCCGCCGGGTGCACAGCTTTTATTGGAGAGGAGACAGCTGTATATCACCTGCCTTTAAACTTGACCTCAGGGACGTGTCTTTGGAAAGCTTGTGTGCTGCTGTGATTTGTGTCTCGATCTGGTTCGTTGTCACTGACAGTTTATTTTGTGCATCTTTGTTTCCACACTGCACAACAGGGAGATCCATGAACATACTCCTCTTAAAAAAGGCTTGAGTTCTGGTCTTTAGATCTGCCTGGAGTGGGGTTCGAAAATAAGTGTCCACCTTAGCACTTTCACCTGGAAGCCTGTTTAAAAATAAGTCAACTGAATTTGATTATAAATACACATCACAAAATTTCTTCCAAGATTAACCAGTTCATTTTTATGAATGAATCTCATTAATGTGAGATTGAATGAACAGGGAGGTTGTAAAGTTGGGCAAGAAGTGGGTGACACCCCAAACTAATGATCAGTTCTTCAAAATGGGTTAAGAGCCAAGTGGTTCTATGACAGTTTAACCAGGCACAGCCTCAATACAACCTTGTATTCAGTTTTTTTAGATAAAAATTCTGACAAACCATGCCACAATATGAGATGCTGTCTGTTATCTCAGTCAATGAGACTTCGTAGAAGTCTCATTGATTGTTGTTACTGCACTGCAAAAATTACTTAAATCACAGCCACCATTAATTTTTGTTGTATCTCTGTTGTTGGAAATGTAACATAACCTTGCTAAACTTGGTGCATTGAAGTAAATGGATTCTCACTGTTGGTAGGTAGTATGTGGTAATACCAATGCCCATTGCATGTGGCGTCGTTTTTTTAAGTTGTGTTGTTTGAGAAGTTCTCTGATGCAACAGTCTTACTTTGTTTACTTTGTGTCTTTAGTAAGTTTTTACAGTTTTGGTCGAGAATCTACACAAAGCTCCTGCTCTCTACCCTGATCTCATGAATGGATAAGTCTGACTCATCTCTCCCTGCCTGCCTCTTATGATTTTTGTATGTGTTTTGACCTTTAGTGATCTCAGACTTTTTTAACCACTGGATTCAGAATTAAGCTTTTGGGTTTGAATTAATCTTAAAGACATTTGGATTCAACTCTGGCCTTATCTACCTATCAATCGACCTCACAGATATTCTTATCATTAATAGTTGACCCACTACCCCTCCTTGGCCAAAAGCGTAGGAACTTTAGAGCTCTGAAAGGCTTACTGGCTACTTAACTGGACTGTTGCTGTAAAATTGCATCATGAAGCAGCTCTTTGATGCCATAAGTGTTGTATTATTTAGCGTCATACGAGTTTGAAAGGTCAAAAATCGACAGCAGTAGAACCAGATGAATAAAAGTTTTTTCTCCAATATGGCAATGGAATAAATTTAAGGCTGTTATAATCTCTTCTAACCAGTAGAGGCAGTCTCACATCTTAAAAGCTGACATATTTACTATTGCCACTTACTGAGAAAGTGAGCAGCATTTACCTCTGGTAAATTTCAGTGATGAACAATAAGCTTAAATGAGCTTAAAGGTTTGTGGACAGCCATGTTTAGAGAGGTGTTATTCACAGTTTAGTTTTCGCTGATTGATTAGTGAGTAAGCACAGATACTGTTTTTATTTATAATTAAGTCCAGAAAATGTTCTTTTTCCATTGTTATTGACATCATTGCAACCCAAGAGACTACTTCCTTGAGTATTTCAGTCATTAGTCATTGATTTCCAACTTAAGATACTAATTTAGGCTGGGGATGTGTGTTTAGTTGGCAAAACAATTAAACATCATCACCTTAGCTGGTTGCCCTCAGATTTACTAGTCAGATATACTCCATTAGTTGTTAATTTCAACTTAAACCATGAAGTTTCCCAAAACAAATTGAAATTATTTCAGATTACACAGCACCAATATGAGACAGTTTCATATTAAACCCTTACTATGACAACAAGTCACCTTACTATGACTGGGGCTCAGCTGACCCTTTTCAAATAACAAAATCTTGAAAATCCAACAGTGTCAAAAGACTTGTTTATGAGATAATGAGCGCACAAGGGGACCCATGAAGCCTCTGCACTCCAAAGAAGTTTAATACAAAGACTGTCTTATTACCTGCATTAAAAACTACGGTGTAAAGCTGTGGTGTTTGTACACAGAATGTCAAAACTGGTCTGAAACTGTAAATCTCTGGGAAATAAGTGGGTATGTTAGCGAATACTTCTTTCCCTCCAATGATGCTCCTCAGGTAATATGCCACAGGGTGTAAAAAGTCAATATTTACCCACCTTCAGAGGCTCACTGGTGTATCTGAATGCCTGTCCTTTATCTCTCTCATCTGTGTAAATGAAGAAAAACAGCAGTTTGTTAGTCAGACTGCTCTGTCTGTCTGTGACATTAACAAATAACAAACACTCCCTTCAGAGCCAAATGAATCGATTGAGCACAAACCAAGGGGAATGACTGTTAGCCTAGCGTGTCTGAGTGTTTGTGTGTGTGTGTGTACCCTTTCAACATGAGAATCAAACCTTGAGAGTCAGAACATTTCGGATTGGTGACGATATTTCATTTCACCTATATTTCACAGTGATAAGAAGAATGCATTCTGTAAGGCAGGGTCCTCACATGTATAGACATTTAAGTGTGTTCGTAGTCTAACTGCTTGACTGTCATTTATAAACAAAACCAGCTGATTGTGTTGAGCCTCTCAGGTGGCTGTCTGAATACATAGTGTGTGGATGTGTGAGTGTGTAAGCTTCTCCACTTGTCTCCATTGGATTTACGTGACATTTGTAAAGTTTAGTCAATAAACACTGTTACATGCTTACATAAACACTGTCCATTTAAACAACATGTTTGTGAGATAAGAAGAACTTTATTGATCCCCGAAGGAAAAGTCAATGTGATTCATGTGGTGATGGTTTGGGAATAAGTGTTTGTGATCAACAGGTCTTTGTTACTCTGAACATAACGGCTGAAGATGTCAAAAACAGGTGATTATGGTGATTAAATGAAAAGAGGTTTGATTAGATGGATCATTCTTCTCTTTTGGCAAATAATAATCAAGTTTACACTGGTCAGCATTCAGATCTGATTACAATCAAGCGCAGATGTTGTAAATCTGGCTGATACTGTTTGCAAATGGTCTCATTTGAGGGGGCTTCTAAGTTTTAGCAGTCTTTTATGACTTGAGGTCCACTGTGTTTTATGAACACAGCCGTCTACCAGCAGATTTTGGATCACTTCATGCTTATGAGCTTTATGGAGCTGCTCATATCCTTTCACAGTCAGACTTAGCACCTACCTTCAACACCAAAACTCATACCAAATATTTTAATATTTAGCTGACTGTGATATTACTCTTCTCAATTAGTTTCTTAACATCCCGCCCATAGAATAAAAGTGAGAGTAGATTTCTTTAAGATATGACAGCTTGTTTTTACACCCTTTGTGAGAACTGGAGGCTACAGCAGCATGAAAATAGACAGAAAACATATCATTAAACCTTATTTTCGAAAAACAAAATATATATATATTCAACCTGTTTGCAACAAACTTCAAGTAACTTTGATTTGTTGTTTAAGACAGTCCCAGCTTCTCAAAGAGGAGGACGGACAGCTAGGGAGATAAACTGCTGAACCCAAGCATTATGCTGTAAATGTTGCTGGGTTGAACCTTTATCTGATCAGCTCTGTATCCGACTGTACAGTCTCCTGGGGCTCAGTATGAAATGTCAGTTAAATATCACGAACATCAGTTCCCACTGACCATAATACTCCCTCTGAGCCCTGCCTCTCATATAAGCAGTGTTGAAGCTCAGCAAAGTGAGCAAGCAACAGCTGGCATACAGATATTAAAGTGATCAGTTTCCACCCTGAAAACACAGACTGATGTGCTGAGATACCGGACACCCACTCATCCTCAGGGACGCTAGATTTCACACTGATTTATCTGGGTGGAAACAGACATAGTTCAACTCAAGAGAACACAGGTAGCCACTAACTTGACTGGGATACAAACAACTCAAACAGAGATAAACTGTTTTGTTTGTGGAATATTTGATTATCTTTTCTCTACATCCATTCAATCTCTGGGGCGTCTGTGTAACAAGTGGAGTTCATGAATGAGCCCCTACTGACATCTAGCGGGCGATTATTTTTATTACACCCTCCTGAAAAAACCTCTCAATACCTGGATCGGTTCAATCGATAAGCGAGACCAGCATTTAATGAGCTCAAATGTTTCAAATTTAAGTCGTTATATTGATAAATATACTTGGACAACAGTGTCTTGACAGCTTTCCCCTCATTTTAAGTGATTCTGCGAAGTGCCTCTGCCTCTTTTGACAGATTAATATTGAAATTATACTTTTTTGTTGTTAATTACTTTATGTCAGATTATACTTAAGATTTCAGAAAATTAATGATATTTACATTGGAAGTGATATTAAACTGCATCATGCTTGAGTGTAACAGAATTCATGTTAAACACTAGCCTCTAACAGATTTAGATTTGATTTGTTGTTATTTAGGATGTCAGAAACATGTTATCATCCAGAGGGATATATACACTGCCATAAAAACCATACAAAGCTGCCTGCAGTCTCTACATCTGTTCTCGTTTTTTTTTTTTTTTTTCATCATGTCTTTGAGTGTAGACATTAATGCAAATTTTTGAAAATGCCATTAATCAGCCGAGCGGAAGCTAATCAGTACAACTTTAAATTGCGTTACGTTAGTGACATGATTTTCCCTGCATGGTAGCACCATCATCAGGTCGATATGACTTTTAATACCCTCAGCCTCATCAGCCCTTTGGTCATCAACTTTTTTTTGTAAGGTAAGACCTTCTGTGCAATTCAAACTCTAAACAACAAGAGATGGCATGTGCTGAGCCCTTGATATCCTAATTTTTTTTTTTTTTTAAACACACAAGGTAATATTTTTGGACTCTTTTACTCTTTTACTTTCTCAGTTGAGTCACTGGCTCAACTTACCCCAGAGCTACTATTATGACTTTATTAGTCCTCTAAGCTAAAATGGTGGACTTTAATGCTAGGTTTTTGACCTCATGTTGTAGCTCATAGATACCACAATTATTGTATAAAACAAATATAAAATGATCTTTTTTTGGTCTAAACACATTTCTAATAAAACTTATAACAGCCTAAATTCTAACCTTCTCAGACTCCATGAATTGATGCCCATCTCCTAAATATTTGGTCACATGATCAATTTCTTTTACCATTTCCAAGCAGGGGGTGGCTCAGCTTACCCTCTGGCTCCACTTACCCCACTTTCCCCTACTGGTTTGGACTTTACGGGTTGCGCGTATTTGCAGGTTTACTAAACTTTAGCTCTAAACCAACACCAGGGTAGCACCTGAAAACGCAGCGCCACCTGACATTTTTGGTTTGCTAACAGCGGCCTTTGTTTCCGCTGTAGCTAAATGGGCACAAAGGTAAGTACACGGCCTACACAGAGTTTAGGCTAGCTGTTAGTTCAAGACTTTTTCTTACCGCAGCAGTGTTTTGGTCGTCCTCTTCAGCATTCACACGGTCTGTCTCTCCAAGGTTAGCGTTCAACATCCCCACACCTGGAATTTTCCGTCAGTTATTGTCGCCACCAACGTTCGTTCAACTTCCAATTGCTGTCTCAATGTTTATCAACGCAACACAGTCCACAAGCTGCTGATAAACACAGTTATCTCGGCTAACTAGGGTGCTTCATAACTTTAAGTGCCTAAAAATGTAACTAACGGAATTTAATTTTCGAACCATATTGAAACGTTCAAAACCTACCAATCAACAAATGGCACAGCCTGAGCTTTTGCCAGCGTCGCTTACGTCATTGAAACGTCATTACGTAAATAAAAATATACATATGTTTATGCATTTAAAAAGTAGACTTTTTGTCTGTTTGTTTGTGTTTTCCCCTCTGAAAATTAACAGTGTTTAATAATAATAGTTGTACACATTGTTGTTGTCTAGAAACTTCTAATTCTTGTCATACTTATAAGATATGTAGCTAGCTAGCGCAAAGTTTTGGGTTGCTTTCTATGCTAACTAGCAAACATAACTCGTATTAACCCATAAGTCAATTGAACTGTGATGTATTCAATTGTAAAATCATTTTGATTTCCTAAAAAAAGATAGAAAGAAACTAATTCAGATATTACAAAGATAATGTTCTAAAGAGGCCTTAAATTCCACAAATGTGCATGGTAATATCTTGTATTAACCATTATAATCTTGTTGTGGGCATGCTAATTTTTTGTCTGCATAAAAGATTTTCTTGTGCAAATATTTTATTGACTTTGTACATCAGGTAAATAGGTAAAATAGCATTGTATTCCCTACTGGTTTTGTTTTGACTTGACATAATTTACCACTGCAGTTTAAGATGTAACAAGACAACTTTTGAAGAATTACACAAACAGTTCAGTGCTTTTGTCTACTATAGAGGTTACAGAAATGTTCCAGGTCTAGGTACTCATATCTACAGGGCCAGCTATTTCCAGTTTATAGAGGCCAAACACTTGAGTTCCTCTAGAATGCAGAACTATCATTCTTTGTAAGGCTGTTGGTTTTTTAGCTACATGTTCTAAAATATGTTACCAAATTATCATTACAAATGTAGAGGACCAGAGGTGGATTATTGTTTTTCATTAAATTTTAGATATGGAGGATCAATGGAAAGTTAAGGGCCCTCAAGGTAAGAGCTTTTAAAGACTGGGAGCTTCTGTGAGCTCTATATTCTTTGAAATCTTTAACCAAATTAGCTAAAGTCAACAGCCAGCTGGCCTCTTCTTATCCTATTATGGTTGGGCCTTCTCCACTGGATATTTGGAATTTGAATATCCACACAGGCTTCACTTCACCTTATGTAAGGCTGTTTGAAGTGAACCGCTGTGTACTAGCAGCTGTAGCTCACACTGTCAAACACTTATATTATCTCATCCATAAATATCAGAGTTCTTTGTCACGCTTTAAATGGATTTAAGGAAAGAGTAACGTATTAAGGTTTAAATACACTAAATATGCCGGTTACCACCATCCATTTAAAGCTGTTTTTATTGCACAGTAGTCCTACATTGCTGTCAACCAAGTGACATCTGCAAAACCCAAATCCTTTACATTAGTAAGTAATGAGATACCAATGATAAATTTAATTTTGGTTTCTTTCAATTGCCATTTACTCTTCTGTAAACAATAGTAATCACATGAAGCCTATTAAGACATACACATAATCGAGCTTATTGGAGCTGCTTCACCAGCTCCTTCTCCACCTCAGAGTCTAATTGTTCCTGCAAATTTGACGGTTTTTCTCGACCCTCTTTGACCTTGGGTTTAAAGTCCAGAGACACGAGTTCCCTCTGAATCCTCTGCTCCCTCTGTCTCCTCAGCAGTGCCAGGATCTCCTTCCTCTGGTCCGCCATGGCCTCAATCCGCCGCCTCTCCTCCTGCCTCTGCCGGAGATCGGGGACACTCAGCAGCTGCTCCGGGGTGAAGGGTCTGGGACCGGCGGTGCTGCTGTCCCGCGGCCGGGACACAGGCAGTCTCTGACGGATATCTGCGGACACCAGGCGGGACTCCAGCGGAGGCAGGAGCGAGTGAGAGCTCCAAAAGTGCTTGGCGTGAGACACATCCTCCGGAGACGACTCTTCAAACACGATAAGGGATTGATCAAACTCTTCCTGGTCAAACATAATCCTTTGTCATAAAGGAAAAACAGCAATTCAAAGGCGAAGTTTGGAATGGTCACCATGGAAACGGGACTGCTACGGCAAGCCAATATAACCAAGAATCATTCTGGGGTTTCGACATTGCCTCAGTGTACCATTCATTCGTAGACCGAATGTACGGTGGTCCTGAAGGGCAACTGCAAAACATTTTATGACTGCAAAAAGCATTTCACTTAATGTAAAAAAAAAAACTTTGTCAAACTAGTAATTAGATAATATATAAAGATCAGAACAAGCTGTGATCTTGGTTGGTAAGTGGAAATGCTTTAAGTATCACTCTAGCTACAATAATAGGAGAGGCAGTTGTTTCGCACCGTCTACCTAAGTTGTGCACAGCTGTGGCATTTCTGGCTGTATAAGCACACAGGCTGCACTAAGCCTCAGCCCACATTAGGTCAAGACCTGCAAGTCTACCTGCACAAGTAGCCTACATGGTTGTTGTGTATCGCCCACCAGGGGGTCACTTGGATAGCTTAATTGTGGAAGTGGATATGTCACTCTCAGACACACCTGGTGATGGCACACCGCTGGTTGTTATGGGAGACATGAAAATCCACAAAGTTAGAGCTGAGGCAACTGATTTTAATTTCTGTACTGTCCTTCTTTCACCTAAAACAGATTCCAACATCTCCAACACACAAAGGTGGCAATACACTGGATCTAATATTGATTTGCAATTGCTCCACAGCTGAGTATGACACCTCTTCACCTTTCTGAGAAGGTGAAGAGGTGTCCTCCTGGCTTAATACCATACCACAGAAACATTTGGTCACCCAACACAGCTGTCTGACAAGGTCTCAGCTGCAATGGCTTCATGTAAAATTCTGCTCCTCACTGACCTTCTCTTTGGACAAACTCTGCCCCCTGGTGTCTAAAGTGACTGGTCCCCTCCTTTTCTCAACCTCACTTGATGCAATCATCTGCTCCCATGGCTTTTCTTATCACTGCTATGTTAATGACACACCGTTTTTCCTATCCTTTGCCACCAGACGACAAAACTCTCTTAACTCAGATGTCATCCTGCATTGCTGATATTTCTAAATGGATGAGGGAACCTCACTTTCAGCTCAGCCAGTCCAGAACTAAGCTTATTATCATTCCAGCCTCCTGCTGTGGAACCACAGATCAATATCCAGTTTGGATCAAATGAACTAATGCCTACTGAGTCTGTCCAAATCTGGGTGTGATGATTGATGATCAGCTTACCTTAAAGGTTCAAGTGGCCTCGATTGTGCGGTCCTGCCGATTTACCCTCTATAACATCAAGAGGATCAGACCCTACCTAACAGAGCATGCAACACAGCTCTTGGTACAGGCTCTTTTAATATCATGCATTGACTACTGCAACTTATTATTGGCAGGCCTCCCTACATGCACATTTAAACCTCTGCAAATGATCCAGAGCGCAGCAGCGTGTCTGGTCAAACATAACTGAAGAAATATTGGATATTTTTGTTTAACTTCATCTGTCAAAGTCAAAGCTCTTAATTTGAAGGCAGGACAACTAAACCTCTCCTCTCTTTGTATCAGGCTGGATGAAAGTTGCCCATGGCAGCTGCCAACTATGGAAATGAGGCGGTTCTGCATGAGCTGCTCCACCCCCAGGTGTTGCCGAGAAGTTTAAATAGTGCGACAGGAGGAAGGACCTCAACCTCATCATCTCCATCACTTCAACCACCTGACATGATAGTCTTACTTCCCTGGAGTTGAGCCTCCATCCTGCACTGAGGGCTAACGCACTGCACAGTAAGTAAAAAGACTTCTGATAACTCTAATTGCACCTAAAGTAAACAAAACCTTTAATACAGAAGTAGGTAGAGAGTTAGATTAGTTTAATGCAAGAAATTCTGCAGAAACAACCAGTTAAACCAGTCACAAAGTCTATTTCTTTCACTTAAATATGCAAAATAACTTTAGAGAACAACCTCTAAGAAGTTTGTTAATAACTATAAATCGTGTGTCTGCGTCTTTATGACCTAGAATTTAAATATTTTCTCCTTAAGAGGTAAAAAGAGAATTTTTTGAAACAGTTTTAAGTGTACATTAAAACCAGTATCCTGGTTTATCCTGAATGCAGGTGATGGGGGAAGCTTTAAAGAACCCCGAATGGCATTCTAACTATTTTTGCAGGTTTCTGGCTGACTTAAGACATGACTCATCTCAGTTAATATGTCAGAAATCCTCATTTGAGCTGCAGGATTTTAATTCTTGCTTACATACCTGTTCTGTTTAGCCTGTGTGCCAAAGGCCACACATGGATGCACCTTGTGACATGTCACAATTTTGGTGTAAACGGTAAGCTTGGCTGGACACAGGAGCTGAACCTTATAAGGTAGTATGCCCGCTAAGTCCCTAGCATCCCTCTTTGGGCTCCCAGGCTTACCAGGAGCAAAAAGGGTTAGCCAAACATGGGCATTCCAGCATGGCAGCTCAGTTGTTTGATTATAGGGGTTATCTGTGTGCTGCTTTTCATGTTTTATTGCATGCTGCTCAATAGGAGGTCAAAGCAGCTTTGTGACCCGTATGAAGAGGCAGAGACAAGGATAAGTCAGTAAGTAGCTCTTTGCAAAGTCTGTCGAGGTCGTTATCAGCTGTAGTTAATCAGGCAGTTCACTCATTAAATGTAAATGATCACGGTGATGCTAAGGTGGAAGAAAGATAAGGGGGAAGAAACAACGACAAAACATGAGCAAATGTGTGGGTTTTATTGTGGTTAGCTGTTAAAACACTTTCACAATCACTTTGATGGAGTTGGGTCTGATATTTTTTTCTCCTCCACTTAGTGCCAGATAGTATCAGTTGTTTACCATGCATCCAAATTTAGTTCAAGATCTTATTTATTGTGTTTACAAAGGAATTTGAGTAAATCAGTCGCTTGCTATTAAATCTGTGTCTTAAAGTTTTCTCTGACTCTAAAGATGGACGAAAGAAAATTGTAATAATCGGAAAATCCAGCTCAGCGATGTAAATATTGGAAATTTTTCAATCCATGCATGTAAAAAAAAAGTAGTATGACAGAAACTGAGCTAATAGCAGGACAAGTTTTTCCAGACAATGTTCTGTGTGACAAGAGCTGCTTCAGGAAAGGTTGTTACAAATAAGTGATGCTCATGAATTTACAGCATGAACTTTGAAGGTTAATAATTGGATCAAAGTTGTGGCAGTTGTGGGTTGTTTGTTTTTGTTTCCAAAGAATTTGACCACGAAGAAATCAGAGTCTGAAAAGTGATATAATTGTCAGGGTTTGAAATTCAGTAGATGTTAACTAGAGCTGTCATGTCTTAGAAAATCTGCTACGTGAAAAAAAGTTGTTCACTATTGAGGTGACAATGTTATCAACGACTGAAGAAACTGTTAATGTTGATGAGAGACTTGCCATTTTATTTGTGGGTTTAACCCGGTTATTGGTAACTGGGTGTCTCGTTCTGTTGTCTGTTTTGTCCACAGGCCAGAGGTAGAACAGAGGTCAGAGGTCAACCCAACTCCCTTCAACCCCTCAGAGGTCGACCAAGTCACTGCTGACACCCAGGATCACAGCTCCATCACCTCTGAGGTACCAGAGACCAACTCAGACACAGACAGCGCTCCTGAGATCGATTTAACTGCCGACGGCGACACTTCTAACATGGCTGAGGAGGACAAGTACCTCTTCCTGGAAAATGATTTCCGTAATAGCGGGGTGGCGCAGGCGGATTGGTCGGCCAAGAAGATGGTGTGGATACCATCAGAGAGGGAGGGGTTTGAGGCGGCCAGTGTGAAGGAGGAGAAAGGTGATGAGGTAATGAACCGCCTGTTGATGTCAGTCATAGATGATGCTGGAGTGTGCTTCCTATCAGCGCATGCTGCTCTGGTCACATGACTTAAACATTTTGTATCTTTATACTTTGACAACTGAACTCAGTGCACTGAAAAAACACCTATCTGACTGTATGAGTGGCTTTGAAGCTTACATTTTATGTTCATATGATGCACAGATACTGCACACAGCGTTGTCGGTTTTTAATGTGGTCAAGTTGAGGGGCAGCACTGATGTGAAATCAGAGAGATCTTTATTGCAGATTCATTTCAGAAAACAAAAAAATGGTGACAGCATGACATGTTTTAAGTCTCAAGAATGACATTGCACCTCCTGCAGTGTGGCTGCTGCATATGCACACATTGTAATTGTAATGGACAAATGACATAGTAATGTTAAATCACTGGCTGGTAGCTTCAAAAAGAGAACTGCAATGGTTGCTTCTGGTTTCAAAATCTTACTGTTTGAAAAAGAAAAAACTGAGTCTTTGAGGAATCTTTCTTTTATGTTTATAGACACTCAATCAATCTTGGCTTGTCAAAGGCTATAGTTACCCCATTGAATAACATTTCAGCTCATTTTAAACAAAATAATGTAAATACAAAGAGTCTTTATTTTAACTCATGAGAAACTTAAAGTCTTATACACAAAGCCTCATGGTAAAGCAGATTTTCTGCTCCAGGTGCTGGTGGAGCTCTCAAACGGTCAAAAGGTGACGGTGAACAAAGACGACATCCAGAAGATGAACCCGCCCAAGTTCAGCAAGGTGGAAGACATGGCCGCTCTCACCTTCCTCAACGAAGCCTCCGTACTGCACAACCTGAAAGATAGATACTTCTCCAGCCTCATCTATGTGAGTCACACACAAATACACAAACAAACACAAGGTGAATGAGAGAGAGAGAGAAAGACTGAGATGCTATTTATTTTAGGAAGAGGAGGTACTGGGCATTAACTACAAGATGCTACAGTGTCGGACTGGCTTCAGTTTTTACAGTTGAGTTGGGTCAAAGTATTTCCACAACAGTGCTGACATACTGTGCTGATTACACATATTGAAGCCAAGACAAAAATAATCTGTGGGTGGAGCCAGCAGGGACTAATATCATGCCCGTTCAACCAAACAAAAAACACTATTTGATTTCACATAAAACCATCGCTACTGACAGGTCACAGCATGGGGGGAGCTCAGAATCTCTGCAATGATTAATTTTTAAATCAATGTCATAATGATCATAGCTAATTGTTTCAGTTGATAAGTTAGGTTGTTAAACTTAACTTTTGATATTTAATGCTGCCCCCCTGTGGACAAGTGAAGAACTGCTATATGACATTTAATTTGACAATCAATTTGAGCCTTTACAGAATATTAAAGTGATTGTTTACCGCCAACAGAATGAAAACATTTAGAGCTCTCCTTATTAAGAGGCTGCAGTAAAGATCATTAACCCCGCCTCCTTCATGTTAACAAATGGGACATGGGTCACTCCATAAACTTAAGATGCATGTCAAATAAATTTTTCTCAAACATATTCTCTGTCAGTTCTTATTTTACCAGCAAGTTTAATGTGTGTTTTGGTTTAAAGACAGGATGTGACCTCTTCTTTTAGGCCTACTTGCTGGGTCACTTATGCATATGCCTTTGCTGCACCAGATCAACATGCCATTTACCACAGAACAGAAATGAAGTGACACTGTGAATTCTGTAAACAGTTTATGGGTGTGCGCTGTCAATCCAAGTCAGGTTAAAGCCAGATGAAGCTACTGCAGGTGAACACTGATCATTTGATTGAGAAAAATAAAACACAAAAGGGTGAGCACTCAGATCAGATATCAGACCTAGTTTCAGTTTAATGAGATAAGTTACATGCAAAAAGTCAAGTTTTCTACTGTGATAAGAGTCTTAACTTACATTAACCTTCAGCTTTATATCACCCTAAAATACAAGAGGGATATTTTTAGTTATCAAACAGAATTTCTTCATTTGTAAAGTAACTTTTCTGTCTTATACTCAAGGCTTTAGATGATCCAGTTGTAAAATAATTCAGATTATTAAAGGAAGTTTACACTGAAATTAAACATGGAATACATCTCTTTATACAAAATAGAAAATAAGATGATGAACTTAAATGCTGATTATGCCTGAATTCTGAACAGATGCCCTAAAGCACTTTTCGACACTTGTGCAAACCTAAACATTAGCAGAAGTACGTTATGTCCTATCACGGTCAGCAGGTGGAATGTAGTGTCTTACATCTCCTTATGAAGTTCAGATGGTTGGGTCCTTGTCTAATCTCTCTGTACAGATACTGTGCACTTTATGTGGATTCTGGACAAGATGGCAGGATCAACAGCTTATGTTTTTATTTTTTCAGTCAGTCCTACAAAGTCTAATAAGGTTGGGGATGTTAAATTAAAAACCGAGCTGGTGCATCTAATGCTGACTGCCATGAGGATCACAGGAGGTTAAGACCTTCAGTCCCTCCAGTCCTTATATGAGCAGACGGTGTCTGAGCAGCATAAAAAACATGACTAAGGCTGAATATGAGCTGTGACCCTGAGGAGGATGATACAGTCCTGCAATTTCAATTAAAATGGATTATTAAAATTTCTTGTATCAAAAGCTTTAGTGTTGTTGTTTGCTCTGACACTATGGATGTAAATATTGTGTTTATTTCAGACGTACTCTGGTCTGTTCTGTGTGGTGGTGAACCCCTACAAGATGCTGCCCATCTACTCTGAAAAGATCATTGAGATGTACAAGGGAAAGAAGCGTCATGAGGTGCCACCACACATCTACTCCATCACAGATAACGCCTACAGGAATATGATGCAAGGTAATTCACTCATTTGGAGTTATTGTCAGTCTATTTGAAATAATTATATTATCTAACCAGCTGGTAGTGGATATTGGAGTAGAGGTTGGTTTGATTAAAAAAATTAGCATTTAAAAGTTGCTGTTTTCTCGCTGTTTTGAGGTACTTGTTGTTTTTTGCATGTTTTTTATTTGTTTAAACTCAGAAAAAAAGTTGAAAATGCCACAAAAACGCTTTTTTTGCTGTCATAGTGTTAAAAAAAGCAAATGTTTAGAATTGAGAAGTTGGATCTGGTGCATTTGTGGCATTATATCTCTTAAGATAAACATTAAAAGTGGCTACTTTTATTCTATACATAACTTGGAGAACAGAGACATATTTTAAGAGGCTGATTAAAAGCACATCAGATCTCCATAACATGAGGCAAAGCTCGGTGTTTTTCATCAGGAGGTTCATGGTAAATAAATCTAATGTTCACTAAAGCAGCAAGCTCACAACCACTCACTAAGTTACTGAATAAGAGGAAAACAGTATCAGAAAGACACCATGTTTTAAGCCTTGGAGCGTGCCGTCTGCTCCCTGGACAGTCTACCAGTGACCTCAGACCAACTCCACACTTTCCATTCAGTCCCAGGATGGCCATACATGGAGCAAGGAGACAAGATTACAGAGATGGAGTTCTGCATCCACCTGCTATTTTTAGACGATATGACTGATGGAAGCTAATCTTCCTCTGAACGAGATTTCTGAGCTGTTTTTGCTCTCGTGCCTGAGTGAAGAGCAGCACCACCTCAGAGTTCATGTTTGGTCTGATTCAGCTAAAGAGTTCAGCCCACTTAGCTTTCACATCCATTTAAACCTCTCTTATTCTCTCTTTCTCTCTTTCTCTCTTTCTCTCCCCAGATCGTGAGGATCAGTCCATCCTCTGCACGTGAGTCAAAACATACAGTATTTCACCATTTTCCATAACGCCTCAGCAGGCTTTTGTGCATTCACGCGCACATGCACACACACAGTTTACAACCCTGATAAAACCCTGATAACACATTTTGAAATTATGAATCTTTTTGTTTGTAAAATTAAAAGATAACACAACAGAAATGTCTGGGTTCTCAAAACTGAAAACATCTTCTTGTGTACTCAGATGGTCTAAACATAAAAGTAGTTTTTTCATCTACCTTGAATAAAACTTTGGTCTGTCATCTCCGTGTCTCTTCTCTCACTGACATTTTTCCTCATATTTTTCCACGGTCTCCTCACCTCTGTGTTTTAGAGGTGAGTCTGGAGCAGGAAAGACAGAAAACACCAAGAAGGTGATTCAGTACCTGGCTGTTGTCGCCTCCTCACACAAGGGCAAGAAGGACGCAGCAGCTCCAGTGAGTGAAAAAAGTTCAAACATTTGATCATAACTTATAACTTTAAATCTCAAAAGATGTCACTAGCACAGGTTTTGTTTTTTTTTTTATTTTGACTTAATTATATATGCAGCATGTTTTGTTTTTTTTTAAGCAAATTTAAGTGGATGACTTTCAACTATAAAGGTTATGGCCTCCTGTTCTGCATCAAAGTCAGATCAGACATAGACTAAGATAAGACTCTAAGCACATAACAATCTGGATTAAGATGCCGCAAAATATCAAAATCTTAAAATTGATGATCTGGAGGCACAAACAGTATCAATTATGATAAAAACATCATTACTTTGGAAAGTTATTAAAGGGTTTTCATGGGTAAGAATAAGTAGATGATGAAGTAATTTAATCATGGACTTGTGTACTGTTGTTTAATTACAGTGTTGATTTGCATTGTTAGATAATTTCATCATAAATGCACTGACAGAGTTTAATTTCAGTTGCTGTGTGGATGATGTAGCATCAATAAAGCATGCTTTGATGGAAAATATTCCAAGTACAGGAGATCATTGTGCAAAGTCTTCTCATCTCCTTCACAAATCCCTCATAACACAGATTAAAAGGCACAGCAGCTGTGAAATCAGGTGAAAATAATCCAGTGGAGAACTATCCGTGGTTTGTTTTGCTAAGATTTGTTGATGCCTGACCTCTGGCCCCGCCGCTCCGCTGCATTTAAAGCTGTCACGCAAGGAGCCGATTTTGGGAATTATTAAAGAGAGTCAGAGAAGTTGAGTTTGATGTGTTCAGTTTTCCGAGAGTTTGTGTTCATGTTTCTATCTGCAGGCAGGGCAGCAGACACAGCAGCAGCAGCAGCAGCAACTGGCCTACGTAAGTATAAATATCTCTTATCATGAATCTGAATGGTCAAAATTTTGCTTACATTTCTGAGTGATTAAAAAGTTGGGTTTTTTTGTCACTCCAACTGTCAATCCAACTAAGTGAAAAGCATCAGTACAGGAACCATTAAGCATGGAGGCAAATGACGTCAATGGCTTGAATTAGTTGGTACCAGTACATGGTTTCAGTTCCCATTCTTAGTCTGAGGTCAACTTGTAAAACAGTTTGTTATCTCTACTAGTGAAGAGACTTGATCTGTAGTTATTGAAATGTATAAACTTATTTTTATTGGCATTTGTCCAAGATAAGTTTAAAAATAACCCTAATTGGATAAATGAAGTTTAAATGCACATACTTTAATAAAAGATACCTACAGTGGGTATAAAACAGCTGTTTAACCTTAATTTTGACTGAAGGGGGAGCTAGAGAAGCAGCTGTTGCAGGCTAACCCCATCCTGGAGGCCTTTGGAAACGCCAAAACCATCAAGAACGACAACTCCTCTCGATTTGTACGTTTTTACACCTTACTCAAAACCATTTCAACTCTGCAAATATTCCATTGATTTACACTGTTTTTACCCCTCCACAGGGAAAATTCATCAAGCTCAACTTTGATGTGACTGGTTTCATCGTTGGTGCCAATATTGACACCTGTATCCATTTTTAAGATTGATTGTTAAACTACGATGGTGTAAATATGTCCCACTATGCTTGAAATAGCAACTGAAACCAGACTTAGTTATCTTCTTAACCCTCTCCTGACCCCATCAGACCTGCTGGAGAAGTCTCGCTGTATTCGACAGGCTAACACAGAGAGAGCCTTTCACATCTTTTATTACATGGTGGCTGGAGCCCAAGACAAGATGAAAGGTGAGAAACTCCCAAATCCCAATTCCTTTTTTTAAACCTAAAGTTATATTGAAGCCAGTACGACAAATCTTTGAACTAGAAATTTTGTGTACTGGAATAACCGATATTTTATTGTTGCTGTAGGCCTTAAATGCTGATCATGCGCTGTGTCTAAGCCACCAGATGCAAGCTGGGTCTGTAGTTCTGTTTAATGGCATCTGCCATAACACATTAAAGCTAGATGTCAACAAGCACAGATGGTAGATGGCATCTTATACCATGGGAGTTTGCCAGTATTTTGATTGGGTCAACGTTAACCTGCAGTGAGATATGTAATAATTACTTTGTCCATAGGGGGCGCCAAATTTTACACAAACCACTTTGACAAAAGTGTGGTTTTCAATTAATTTTTTAATGGGTAGACTATGTGGAGGATATTTTTAGTGTAAAGTTAATTCAGAGGGCACAACACTTTAAATTTGAGGGTGATAGCTCATCTGTTACCAACAAAGCAAACAGCAAGTGATGTTTTAGGTAAGGATGTGCGTATTTAGAGTGCGCAAATTGAATTTGAGGACTAAACCAAAAGCTCCATCTAGTAGCCAAGCTTAGAGACACTGTTTGTCGTAAAAGTACATTCACAGTTTTAGCTATTATATTTTGCTCTTGACCCTCTTCTGATTCTCCAGGTTGTTTTCTCTCAACATATCATCAGAAATTTTACCATGTTTCTTTGTGCGTATGTTCAGAGGAACTCCTGCTGGAGGACTTCAGCGCTTATCGCTTTCTAGTGGCCGGTCATGTTGAGATCCCTGGTCAAGAGGATAACGAGCTGTTTTTAGAGACTTTGGAGGCCATGGAGATCATGGGCTTCACTGAGGAGGAGAGAATGGGTACAAACCGCTTGGAGCTTCTCAAAGCTCACACTTTTGTTTAAACACTATCTTGAAAATATACTCACGGGTAGTTTTCAGTTTTGGAGTCTCAGTTTGGGACATTTTTGGCACAGTGAAAATGAACTACTACAATCTTTATTAGAAATGCTGTATAATATGAAGGTTTAATTTAAGAAAATAAATTCAGTGTGACATCTGTTGTATTTCAAGTTCTACCATTTTCTTGCTTTTTAGTTCTAGTATATTGATATGCTCTAAAAAGTAACACAGATCCCATATTGTTGAACATCCATTCATGCATTAACACAGTTTTTAATCTGATTGCATTCCTTTTCTTGCTGCAGGGATGTTAAAGGTGGTGTCCACTGTGCTCCAGCTTGGCAACGTCAAGTTTGAGAAGGAGAGAAACAGTGAGCAGGCAACCATGCCTGACAACACAGGTAAATATTTAAAATACCTCCAACTTAGGCACTTTAAAAAAATAAAAAAAAACTCCCCTTAACCTTGTCTTTCTACTGCTTTCTGATACCTGTAAACCCCAGCTGCTCAGAAGGTGTGTCACCTGCAGGGCATCAACGTCACCGACTTCACCCGTGCCATCCTCACCCCTCGAATCAAAGTGGGCAGAGAGGTGGTGCAGAAAGCACAGACTAAGCAGCAGGTAACAAGAAAAAAAAACATCATCAACAGATTACATAAAGGCTTTCTAAAAGAATTCTTCCAAAATGTAAATAAGGAAAAGCAGATCATCTTTTATAATGTCCCCTCAGTGATTGCAGTCATTGAAGTCTGTTTTATGGCAGCCTTCTGCAGCAGTGTACCTCAGCAAATCCATTTAATGATTCTTTACTTTACTTTGTCCTCCCGCCTATGAACCCCAAAATATTTGTTGTGTGTGGTGAGGTTAAACAATCCTTATATTTACTGCATCTTCACCCTCCTTCAGGCTGATTTTGCGATCGAGGCTCTTGCTAAGGCGATGTATGAGCGCCTGTTTCGCTGGATTTTGGCCAGAGTGAACAGGACGCTGGACAAAAGTAAGAGGCAGTCTTCATCCTTCCTTGGTATCCTGGACATTGCCGGCTTTGAGATTTTTGAGGTTAACTCTCACTTACTACATAAATTGAAGATTTTTGGTGGAGTTTGTGTTTTTTTTTTAATCTTTGGGATGTTTCTGCGCCTCAGGATAATTCCTTTGAGCAGCTCTGCATTAACTACACCAACGAGCGTCTGCAGCAGCTCTTCAACCACACCATGTTCATCCTGGAGCAGGAGGAGTACAAAAGGGAGGGCATCGAGTGGAACTTCATCGACTTCGGCCTGGACCTGCAGCCCTGCATTGAGCTCATCGAGAGGCCGGTCAGAACCAGCAGACAAATCCATCAAACCAATCCAATATCGAATTTGTAGATTCGATCATCAAACATAGAATTAAAGAAATACTTGTGCCTAAAAATTAGGCCTTGCTATAACCCTCAAAGTTAGAAATTCAAACATATTTTTATATTCTTTTTGTTCTCCATCGTCCTCCTCCACAGAACAACCCTCCTGGTATCTTGGCCCTGCTGGATGAGGAGTGCTGGTTCCCCAAAGCCACTGACGTCTCCTTTGTGGATAAGCTGCTGAACACTCACACCGGCCATGTGAAATTCTCCAAACCCAAACAACACAAAGACAAACTCATGTTCAGTGTCTTACACTACGCCGGGAAGGTGAGATTAACTCTTTTTGTCTGAGTGTGAGCATCACAGAAACCTGAACGGCTGAACAATCGAATTAATGTTTTTTTTTATTTTTTATTGTTTGATTAAAAAAATGGTTTTGGAGAATAACTGGGGCTTTTTTTCCAAAAGTAAATTTATTTATGAAGTATTTATGAAGTCTTCTTTATAAAGAAAAAAGAATGAAACAGGAAAAAGACAGAATTAAGGAAAGAAAGAAAGAAACATCTGTATGTTTTAACACTTTGTTTATGTTTATTGGCCTGTGTCAGCATTTTTGTTGCTGTTGTTTTAACTGTTGTACCCTACCTTATTCAGTAAAAAAAAGAAAAGAAATAATTTGACTCCTGTGTATACAGGTGGACTATAATGCGGCTAGCTGGCTGACTAAAAACATGGATCCTCTGAATGACAACGTGACTGCTCTGCTCAACAACTCCTCCAGTAACTTCATCCAGGACCTGTGGAAAGATGGTCAGTCCTCTATCACCTGTCAACACATGTTTCTCCAGACTTCTTATCTGGTAAAAATTAAGTAATTTGTGCTTCATAAATCCTTTCTTTTTTATCAGCGGATCGAGTGGTGGGTCTGGAAACGATAACGAAGATGTCTGAGAGTTCCCAAGCCACCAAGTCAAAGAAAGGCATGTTTCGCACCGTGGGCCAGCTGTACAAAGAGTCTCTGGGCAAACTGATGACCACGCTGCACAACACTCAGCCAAACTTTGTCCGCTGCATCATCCCCAACCATGAGAAGAGGGTGGGTCACCTGCAGAGCTTTTAAAACCTGCTGTGAGTCAAAGTTTAGTGCAGAGGAAATGTTTTGTGCATGCATTCAGTGTTTGTTGGTCCGTCGCTGTGTCACAGTCTGGAAAGATGGACGCCAACCTGGTTCTGGAGCAGCTGAGGTGTAACGGTGTGCTGGAGGGAATCAGGATCTGCAGACAGGGATTCCCCAATCGTATCGTGTTCCAGGAGTTCAGACAGAGGTGAGGGAGCTGTAAAAACACAAATTTAACATATTCAGAATGATTTTCACTCTTTATGAATAGATATTTGAATTTTAAGAGAGGAAATCTTACAACATACATTAAAATTTGACCTTTTAAACACCTCCTTGTTGCACATTATATAAAAAAAACTGCTTACCTGATTCAAACTTAACAACACAAGAAGACAAATCAGTATAACTCATAAGTATGATGCAAACTATTAGTATACTCAATGCATGAAAAAGTAAGTTATTGAAGTTTTCCTTTTTTTAATACAATAAGGTAGATTTAGTATGAAGATGCGAAAACTTGCAATACAAAGAGTTTAACTGGGGCAGAAACAATAAGTTTACAAACGTATCTGTTACCCAACCAAAGTATCTGTAATAATCAGCATTTGGCAACAGAGCTGTCAATCGATATTTTCAAAATAAAACACCTAGCTGAAATTAAACTTCTCAGAAAAATGAACACTTCTATGTAGACAAGCAGACACCATGTTTGAGAAAAAATTAGTGGCAGTCACCAGGAGGAGCTCTGACTGTTTGGGCTTCACAGTCAGTGAACACTTATGGAGTCCATTTAATTAACAGTCTACAGTTCTCATTAAATTAGATGTAGTGTTGCAGTTCCTCACTTTGTTCACTAGAGGATGGTACAAAAACGTAGCCTTGTATATAATGTTTATCTGTTTTTTTTTTTCTTTTGGTAGATACGAGATTCTAGCTGCAAACGCCATCCCGAAGGGCTTCATGGATGGAAAGCAGGCGTGCTGTCTGATGGTGAGTTTTATCCAAAATAGTCTGGATTAGTTTCAGGATATTGTGTCCACAGAAATACTCAAAATGATTTTGATGACACTGTTAACCAGTTTCTTGTCTTCCTCCTCTTGTTTACTTCTGCTTGTCCTGTCTTCCTCAGGTGAAGCACCTGGACCTGGACACGAACCTGTATCGTATCGGTCAGAGTAAGATGTTCTTCAGGACTGGAGTCCTGGCTCAGCTGGAGGAGGAGAGAGACCTTAAACTCACCGTCGTCATCATCGCCTTTCAGGCACAAGCTCGAGGCTTCCTTGCCCGAAAGTACGACCAACTGTTAAAAATGAGTCATCCCCTGGCCTCATGAGATTCACATGAGGTTTCACACAAGCTAACATCTCTCTTTCTTCATGTTTTTAGAGCTTTTAGTAAACGTCAGCAGCAGCTCAGCGCCATGAAGGTCATCCAGAGGAATGCTGCCTGTTACCTTAAACTCAAAAACTGGCAGTGGTGGAGACTCTTTACTAAGGTTACACAGACTCATACCTGCACCTATAAACATTAATATCCATACAATTAAAAGGTCTTCAGAATAAACCATCATACAAACTCAATGTAGAATTTCATAGTTAGTAAATCCTTTAAAACCTGTGATTCAAACCAGTTAAAAAAAACAGCATAAAAACAGCATGCTAGTTTTATTTTTATTTTCTACAGTATACGGTTATGGTATTGGTTTTTCACACACAATAAAAAAGTTAGCCCAAGTAATGTTTCCTTATATGAAACGAAATTTCTTTCACCTTAAAAATTCTGAGATGTGTGATATATATTCCTGCGATCCAGGTGAAGCCCCTGCTGCAGGTAACAAGACAGGAAGAGGAGATGGGTCAGAAAGATGCAGAGCTTAAGGAAGCCAAAGAGGTGGCAGCCAAGAGCGAGGCCGCGCTGAAAGATATCTCCCAGAAGCACACCCAGGTGAGCGAAACCTGTTTTTATTTTTAAACCTCATTACTTATCCTAAAGGTAAAGCTTCAGAAACGACAGAGATTTGTATGTACAGCTGATAGAGGAGCGCACCCAGCTGGAGACGAAGCTTCAGGCTGAGACTGAGCTGTATGTGGAGGCCGAAGAGATGAGGGTGAGACTGGAGGCGAAGAAGCAGGAACTGGAGGAGGTGCTGCACGAGATGGAGGCCCGACTAGAGGAGGAGGAGGAGCGCAGCAACGCAGTGCAGCAGGAGAGGAAGGAGATGGAGCAGCAGTTACAGGTGGATGCACATTATCATGAATTCGAAAAAGCAAAGCCTTTCTTTTCAATTAGAAAAGGTGCCTCCCTGACATTTCCTTGCTTTGTTGATTTTCTTTGACTTCACCTGGTGTTTTCCTGCAGATGATGGAGAATCATATTGCAGAGGGAGAGGACGCCAGGCAGAAGCTGCAGCTGGAGAAAGTGGCTGTGGAGGGAAAAGTCAAGAAACTGGAGGAAGATGCACTTCTGATGGAGGACCAGAATAACAAACTGCACAAGGTAAAAGAAAAAATAACAGTTTTACTTTACCCGGCTAGTACTCTGTACAGCTTTTAAACTGTATTTTGTGTCGTTATGCAGGAGCGACAGCTGCTGGAGGAGAGGATGGCTGACTTGAGCTCTAACTTGACGGAAGAGGAGGAGAAGTCGAAGAATCTGACCAAACTTAAAGCAAAACATGAGTCCATGATCTCTGATTTAGAGTGTAAGAAAAATATCCTGCTCATTTCTTCAGCATAATTTTATTTACATTTTCATTAAGAAGCCCTTTTTTCAAAACCCAATGAACAAAGTTCTTCACAAAGGCTGAAGAATAAAACGGGCAGGTCATAAAATCATGGGTAAAGAAAATTAATGGTTTAGAAAAATGGGGGAGTGGTGGGAGTTACAGCGTACATCCATACTTGATGCAAATGGGTTCTGGCCAATCTTCTTGACACTGCTTCGCCTTCCTTGTCCTTTTTATATTACATTTCTTTACAGATTCCTCCCTCTGTTCGCTCTCTTGCTTCCCTCTTCCCTCATTTAGTTTGAGGAGTAGTTGAAGGTAGAGTATACATCCTTACCCAACAAAGGTGTGTTCTTACCAAAGCAAATGTAAATGGGGGTGTCCAGGGAAGGTGAAGTGTAGATCCTAACAGGAGCGAGTGAGTCTTAGCCCCAAGAGATCAACACCCTGCCTTCTCTGTCTTCTACAGACTTACACAAATAAGGGAGGGGGAGGTAAAGCGTACATCCTAAATCAGGAGGGTAACGTCTTGCCCAAACAGAAATCTAGCCATCGCATTGTTTGTCCAATCCTCTTCTAAACATCTCTCTTTATCCCCCTTCTTGTTTGTCTTTCCATCTTTCCTCATCTATCAACAAATGTGGGAGGTACAGCGTTCATCCTTACCTTGTGGAAATGAACCCATTCTTTGACTTTTCAGTCCTCTAACATCTTTCTACTGACATTTTTCTCCTTGATCCCTCTTCTTTCTCCACTTTTCCATATGGCAATGGGGGCATAGGGGATGTAGAGTGTACATCCTGACCTGGTATGGATGACCTCCAGCCAAATGACGCTCATTCCTCAGGCTCTACCTCAACTGCTTTATTATCAGGATTCCTCTACAGACTATCCTGATTAGGCTCTCTATGAAAATCCAAGATTATAAATTGAGGTGTATTATATTTTTCTTTGTATCCTAGTGAAGCAGAGTGAAACCTGAAATGAAAGTCTTTCTTCCTCCTCCATGTTTGCAGTGCGTATGAAGAAGGAGGAAAAGGGTCGTCAGGACATGGAGAAAGCCAAGAGGAAGGTGGATGCAGAGCTTGCCGACCTCCAGGAGCAGCATGGCGACCTTCAGGCTCAAAATGCCGATCTTCAAACCAAGCTGGCCTCTCAGGAAGACGAGCTCGCAGCTACACAGGGCCGGTAAGAGGAACGCCTCAGACAGGTTGTTTTCATCATACATTATAGCTGGACAGAAAAATATCACACCAGCGATTTAGCCAGTGCTGGCTCTTAAATTCATTACTGCTTCTGGAAAGTAACTCCTGAAAATTAAAGAAAGCTATAATAGAAACTTTTCTGTTCTATGTCAGCCTGGAGGAAGAGAGTAACCAGCGTGGAGCAGCGGTAAAGAAAGTTCGGGAGATGGAGGTCGTGATCTCAGAGCTGCAGGAGGACTTGGAGGCAGAGAGGACTGCCAGAGCAAAGGTGGAGGCGGCACGACGAGACCTTGGAGAGGAGCTGAACGCTCTGCGCACCGAGCTTGAGGACAGTCTGGACACCACTGCCGCCCAGCAGGAGCTACGGTCTGTAAACCCGATGTAGCCAACATTTGAGGAAACCCTTAACTTACCAACATAATCTTTGACTTTTTAGAGTGTAGAATGGTAAACATCATTATCATCTGCATACAGGTTGACTTTTCAGTTTGTTAGCTTAGGTTTCAGGCTGCTATTAATGTTGGATATGTTGAGTTTTGATGTGATGTTTCATCTAATGGGTAGGGCAAAGCGTGAGCAGGAGGTGGCCATGCTGAAGAAAGCCATGGAGGAAGAAGGACGGAGCCATGAGGCCCAAATCCAGGACCTGAGACAGAAACACAGCCAGGCGGTGGAGGAGCTCAATGAGCAGCTGGAGCAGGGCAAGAGGGTAAAACACCCTCAAAGATCAGTATCTATGCACTTATTATTAGCAAAACAGATATTGTATTGTTGATGAATCACCGTGTCTCCCTGTGCAGGTGAGAGCTGGTTTGGAGAAAGCCAAGCAGGCTCTGGAGAAAGAGTCTGCAGATCTGAGCGCTGACCTGAGATCCCTTGCCAGCGCCAAACAGGATGTGGAGCACAAGAAGAAGAAGGTAGAGGGCCAGCTTAATGAACTGCACGCACGCTTCCAGGATAGCGAGAGGCAGAAAACAGAGCTGGGGGAAAAAGTCTCCAAGATGACGGTGAGTCTTTGAATTAAGCAGGGTGTTAGTTTAGGCAGGCAATAAATTCAAGCTCAGCCTGCATCTGATCCCAACACTGGCCCATATCAGCTAACAGCACAACTGATTACCTCCCTGCTTCCTCTGCAAAATGCTTCACAACCTCGCTCCTCTACTGTTATATGTATCTGCTCTATTCTGTATCCTGTGGGGTCTTTTCTGCTGCTCTTCCCACACTGGCTTTTCATGGTTGCACATGAAATTGAGGGGAATTGTGCTCGGCCCACTGCCTCCAATCCAGCTCCTCCCTCTTACTGTCTGATTTCACTAGTGTCATATCTATTGTCACTGATGCCTGCTCTGATTTGTACTTTGGGTACTCTGGTACTCTGGTACTCTTGTACTCTACAGCTGCTGCTCTCCAAGCCTGGAAAAGCATGGAAGAACTATACCACTAAATAAAACTATAATGGTGCAAGAAAAATTGTTTTGTTTGATAAAAGGTCATTAATCATTGTATTATTTATTAGTCAAACTACTTTGTGTAAATATATTCTGTATAATAACTAAAAAACTGTTCACAAAAGTGTCAGTGAGCATTTATCTTTGCTGGACTCAATATATTTTCCAGTTATTTGTCATTTAATATAAAAAAAAAGCCTAGAAAACAGAAGTTTTGGTGCTGAAGTGCACATCTGTGTTCTATTTTTCTCCAGATGGAGCTGGACAGCATGACGAATGTGCTAAACGAAGCTGAAGGAAAGAACATCAAGCTGAGTAAAGACCTCTCCACTCTGAGCTCACAGCTCCAAGACACACAGGTGAGAAAGTCCTCTTACACCTCACTTGAATATTTCATCCAATAGAAGACCCAACTTTACTACTTGCCTGAACCGAAACTTTAAATCCTGCAAGAAGATCAGAAATCAGTTGTAGATGTTAACACAACTCAACTGTTGTCAAGGTAGTTCACTCACAAGAGAGGATGATGATTGTCTGTGCAAAATTTCGCTCATCTTTAGTTATTTCAGTCCAAACCAAAGTCATTTTGTTTGATGTTTTTTCCCTCCAGGAGCTGCTGTCAGAGGAGACCCGGCAGAAGTTGAATCTGTCTGGACGCCTGCGACAGATGGAGGAGGAAAGGAACAGCCTGATCGAGCAGCTCGAAGAGGAGACAGAGTCCAAACGCGGGGTGGAAAGGCAGGTCTCCAGCCTCAACATGCAGGTGAAAAACATGAAGAAACCTGAACTCTAATCAAAATCTGACAGTTCAGCAAAAGAACGATGCAGAAAACAGTAGTCATAATCTCTGTTTCAAATCCTCTCAGGTGTCGGACTACAAGAAGAAGCTGGATGAGATGTCCGGTATGGTGGAGATGTTGGAGGAGGGGAAGAAGCGTCTGCAGAGGGAGCTGGAGGCATCAAACAATGAGTATGAGGAGAAGGCCTCAGCCTACGACAAGCTCGATAAGAGCCGGAGTCGGATGCAGCAGGAGCTGGAGGACGTCCTCATGGACCTGGACGGCCAAAGGCAGCTGGTGTCCAACTTGGAGAAGAAGCAGAAGAAGTTCGACCAGGTGACACTCTCTTTATACGTAACTAAAAGTGTGCAGAGCATCCTGTCTTTCTTGTTGAACTTGCATTAACCCCTTCTCTCCTGTGATCTGCTGTGATGGCCAGATGTTGGCAGAGGAGCGCGCAGTCTCCAGCAAAACTGCAGAGGAGCGAGATCGAGCAGAAGCAGAAGCCAGGGAGAAGGAGACAAAGGTGCTCGCTCTGTCCAGAGCGCTGGAGGAGAACCAGGATGCTCTGGAGGAGGCAGAGAAGATCATGAAGAGCCTCAAAGCTGAGATGGAGGACCTCATCAGCTCCAAGGACGATGTGGGAAAGAATGTAAGAGCAAACTTCTGATTACGTACAATCAATTTTTTTAAAAGGCTGCATGAAATCACCTCTGAGTTAACGTCTCTCGATAGGTCCACGACCTGGAGAAGGCCAAGCGAGGCCTTGAGGCCATGGTGGAGGAGATGAGGATACAGATGGAGGAGCTGGAGGATGAGCTGCAGGTGGCCGAGGACGCCAAGCTGCGTCTGGAGGTCAACACTCAGGCGCTGAGAGCTCAGCACGAGAGGGAGCTGCACGCTCGGGATGAGATGGGCGAGGAGAAGAGGAAGCAGCTTCTCAAACAGGTAGAATGCAACCAACAACTCTTGTCCTTCAAGAATTTTGAAACAAATTTGTACAAATTTTTAGATTAAAACGAGGCAGCAATAATGCAGCAACAGATTCAGAGTCACATAATATTTCTCATTACAGGTTTTGTCTGAATAAACACCAGATCAAAGAAAATAAATGAAAAAAATTTAAATAGGATTGGAGAAAAGTTTCCAGGCTACGTGTCCCTCATGCTGTCTCTGTCAGGTGCGTGAGCTGGAGTCAGAACTGGAGGAAGAGAAAAAGCAGCGGGCTCAGGCATCAGGCTGCAAGAAGAAACTGGAGGGAGAACTGAAGGACATGGAGGACCAGCTAGAGGCCACCGGCAGGGGGCGTGACGAGGCCATCAAGCAGCTACGCAAGATCCAGGTGAGAACAAATATCCTGTGTAATGCATCAAGTGTAAAAGCTGTAAAGCTGAATCATCTTGACGTCCTCTGCGCTCCTCCTCACAGGGTCAGGTGAAAGACCTGCAGAGGGAGCTGGAGGACTCACGTGCGACCCATAAGGAGGTCCAGAACTCAGCCAGGGAGGCCGAGCGCAGGTCCAAAGCTATAGAGGCTGATATTGTCCAGTTACAAGAGGTGAGTGAAAGACTGCTGTTTAGAGGAACTTGAGAATCTGTTAGTTTTTTCTTAAACTTTGGTGCAGATCTTGATCAGATTTTCACTGAACTTATTTTGTTTTACATGCTAATCTAAGCAGCAAAGGAAGAGTCAGTAAAAGAAGATAGAAACAACATTTTGGGTCTTTTTCAAGATTTTTCTTTTCAGTTTTTGTTTTATGAAGTTCTGTCAATTGTAGTAAAAAAGTCTCCCAGTTTCGCCTACAAAAAGTGCAGATTTGCATTTTTTTTATTGTCTTACTGATGGTGTTTTCCGTCTCGCTCTGCTCTGAAAACTGCTTTTTTTTCAAATTAATTTTCTTTTTTCTTTTTTATTGATTTCATTTTACATATATTGAACAAATTTCCAACTGTATAGAATATTCGCATACTCCTCCATCATGGAGCAGAGACAGAGTTAGACATAAATTCTCAAGTAAAGTTACTGTAGAATAACTGTGAAGTAAAATAAGTTTGTAGCCTGAACTAAGGGAATCAATAATCTACAATACACAGTGCCCTTACTGCCCAAAGTCTGCTCTCAACTGAGACACAAAATCAGCCCAGTTTTTCCAGTAGTTTTTGAAAGTATCTGTTTTTAGTCCAGATGAGAAAGTCAGCTTCTCCATTCTATATATACAGTTTATCGATCATTACCTCTATCTAATCGTCTATTTTTGGTGCATCTGTTCTGATAACTGCTTTTACATCTGTGTTTTTGGTCGTCTTAAACTTTCTTCTTTCTGTCCATCCAGATGTTAGCAGCAGCAGAGAGAGCTCGTAAACAGGCGGAGACGGAAAGAGACGAGCTGGCCGAAGAGCTCGCCAATAACGCCTCTGGAAAGTGAGTGTGGTATATTATCAACATTTATGTTTTAGCTATCAAAAAGACAAACGGGAGAAACATCTGAGCAAGTTAAAAGAGGAGTTTTTCACCGATTATGAAAGAGTTAAAATCGGTTTCGATTCACTTTGACAACCCACAAAAGCAAAAAGATGTCATCCTCATCTTCTCTCTGTTCAGATCCATGTCCTCTGATGAAAAACGCCGCATAGATGCTAAGATCAACCAGCTGGAGGAGGAGCTGGAGGAGGAGCAGGCTAATGTGGAGAGCCTGAATGACCGACTGAGGAAGAGCCAGCAGCTGGTAGGTTCAGGGTGGACCAGATGGAGGGTTTAAAATCCACCACAGAGGGTTTAAACAAGGAGGAGCCAAGAGTGTTAAATAATGAGCCTCTTAACCTCTGCACAAACTTTCTTAAAGGGGAGAAACCCTTTAGAGTTAGTCACATAACTACGACTCGGAAAAGATCCATAAAAATCTGTATTTTTTAGAGACCAAGGACTAAAGAAGGTACCTAAGCCCCCACTAGTGTTTGAGAAAGTCACAGGGGCTTTATTTTACCAGTATAGTAGTTGCATTTCCTTCTCTGAGTGTTACCTGGTCCTGACCTCTTTGTGCAGGTGGAGCAGCTGGGTGCAGAGCTCACAACAGAGAGGTCCACCTCTCAGAGTAAAGAAGGATCCCGGCAGCAGCTGGAGAGACAGAACCGAGAGTTGAAGGTCAAACTGCAGGAGATTGAAGGACAGGGCCGCTCCAAACTCAAATCCGCCATCGCTGCCCTGGAGGCCAAGCTGAGAGAGGTGGAGGAGCAGCTGGAGATGGAGAGCAGGTAACACTGCATGACGGAGGATAATAAACTGGAAGAAAAAAGCTCTGAGCAGCTCTAAAAGTGACTTTGTGATTTTTATGTTCGGCAGAGAGCGTCAGGTCACCGGCAAGAATCTGCGCCAGAAAGAGAAGAAGCTGAAGGATTTGAGCATCCAAGTGGAGGATGAGAGGAAGCAGGCGCAGCAGTACAAAGACCAGGTAATTCTGTTTGACATGCAAACACAACAAGGGAATTCGCTGAGCTTTTTTTTCACCTACTTTTTCTCTCCGTTTGCTCCATTCAGGCAGAGAAAGGCAATATTCGGGTGAAGCAGCTGAAGCATCAGCTGGAGGAGGCCGAGGAGGAGGCTCAGCGCATGGCAGCAGCTCGAAGGAAACTGCAGAGGGAGCTGGAGGAGGCGAGCGAGGCCAACGACACCATGAACAGGGAGATAAGTTCACTCAGGAGCAAACTGAGGTAAGGACAGGTCGTTCGTCATCTTTTTAATCACTTCTGAAAAACTCACTTTAGCAGACTTGCTTTTGTGTAAATTTACCTTTTAGCTACTTTTTAACTTTAATGTATTGACTTCTTTAAAAAGTTGTATTCTAATGATTTTGTTTGAGTTATTTGTTCGCAAGTCTTCATTTGATCCCCTAACATACTTTCTTTTATCACGTTTACTTTATTTACTTATTTATTTTTAATTTTGTTTGTTTATTTGTACCTCACAGCTCCTCATCTTCTAATCTGTTTTCATTCTGATGTGATGTGTTGTCTACCTTTTTTACCTTTTTTTTTTACACATTTTTTTCTTTCTTTCTTTCTTTCTTTCTTTCTTTCTTTCTTTCTTTCTTTCTTTCTTTCTTTCTTTCTTTCTTTCTTTCTCTCTCTCTTTTTTATCCCCTCTTCTGGTAATCTTTATTGGAGAACAAAGTTGCAATACAACCTGACACAGAAATAAAATTAGAAAACATCATTAAAACATTGCGATACAGAGTTATGTGAACTTAACAAACAAGCTGGATACATGTTTAAAGATTTTTTTCAGGAAACAAGAATTCTGGAGTTTCACATTTTGGGGAAAACTTGAATATACGGGGTTTATAATAGAAATGTTTCAGAATCTTTTGTTTGATTTATGTTTTAGGGGATTGTTGATGGTTTTTATTTGTTTTTATTTTTCAATAGAGTCATTGGTAAGTAACAAAGTCTTTGAGAAACTTGCTCTTGAAATTCTAGTTTAAATCCCAGTAATGGAGAGATTGGTCAAATTACTGAAAATGTATGTATTCATGATTTCAAATGTCCTCTTCCTCTTTTTATTTCTTGCTTCACACTTTTTCCTCAGACACCTCTGACCTGCAAACTGTCCTCAAAGCCTCCTGGGAATGTTCTCCTCTTACTCATCAAGCTTTTTTACTCTCATTTCTTCATCACTGTCCTTAAACCTCTCCAGTTTACACCTGCTTTTCAGCATTCAGGGGCTTTTGAAAACAATCTCACTTTTGCAACAAGCTGCTCTCTGTTCTTCCTCTGTCCTGCACCTCCTTCTGACCCTCCTCTTCCTCCTCTCTTTCTCTTCCTCCTGGTGCTGCTCCTCGGGTATTCCCAGGCGTGGTGGCGGCAGCGGCGGGGATGTGTCTTTCAGCAGCCCCAGCCCTCGGAGCAGTGGTGGAGGGATGAGAAGCCTGGGGCTGGGAGGGAGCATCAGCAGGAGGAGCACCATCAAGGAGAACTCAGTGGAGCTACATGAGGAGGAGCCGCGGTCCCCATCTCCTCGTGCCTACAGCCCCCAAATGGAGAACCGCACAGAGGAGTACCTGCCGGACGAGTAGAGGGAGACAAGGGATGTAGAATAGGATTCAGCTGGGACAAGGGTCTGTTACAGAAATTCTTCAACACTTTTCATCTATGTAAACCTTCGCTAAAGCATGGCACCCTGAAAAAACTAACCAGAAAAATTTAATGTCTCTTAAAGAAAATGTAAAAGCAACTTTGGGGTTAAAAGAAAGAAAAATCACAAAAAATTATAAAAACACAACTATGAGACATTTCCACATTTTCTTTTTAAGTATACCAATCTCTGTAATTTTTTAAACAGGTTCATTTCTTCGATTTTTAACATCTTTTTTATTTTACAAAGACTATCCATTGATGCAAAACAATTTTTTGAGCAAATACTGGAAAAATCTATAAATTAAGAATTAATCACCTTTTGTCATATGAACCCAATTAACTGAAAACAATTTTAATCTTCAGAGTAATTGTTGATAAATTCGACAAAATCATACCTAACTTTCCCATCATTACTTATTCATCAGTTTATTTTCTTTGGCGATTTTCTTTGTCTGAGTTCTTCTTCATCAAATTGACCCTAAAAATCACATAAACATATCAAAAGTATGTTAGATTAAACAGAGACGATAGATTTATCAACCGACAATGACAAAAAAAAAATCAATATTTCTATCCTTTTAAAATCGTTTCATTATGATTAACTTTAAATTTTTTCCACATTTCTTTACCTCAAAGAGTTTATTTATTAATTTGTTACTCCTTAAAGAGACACTTCTCAATTAATAATTTAAAACATCTGCTGGTTTCAACTTCTCAAAGTGCAAAAATATTAAAGATACATTTTTGAAAAGTTATGCAGAAAGTTTTCACTGTGATCTTAAACTGAATACATATTTTAAATCAGATTTAAAAGGCAGCAATGTTCATATCAGACAGTATGGGATGGACAGCACAACTGCTCCCAGAGGGTGAAACCAAAACGTCTCTTGCTCCCCCTGGTGCCTGGCAGTGGTACAGGTCTTACAGTCTACCTCTGTCATGTTAACAAATGGGACAGAACATTATAATTATATATAATTTAAAATTATATAAATATATAATTTCCTGAAACATGCTGTCTGTTAAAGAAGGAAGTTTTATGCCTATGTATTTATTCTTTGAAGTTTAGTTTTCAGCTGGTGGTGCAGATGAAATATTAACCTCTATAGAAATCAAAAGCAAGCTGTGGCTGTGAGTAACTCAACAAGAATTGAGCGCATTAATGAATCTCTGTAGCCGCTATCAGGACAGCTCAAAATTTATAACAATACTTATAAAGATACCAAAACATTTACAAAAGGGACATCTACAATTTTAATTTCTAAAATCAAATCTTCAACAAGTTTGTTAAGCTAATGTAGGAAAAAGGAAAGTAGAATAGATATGTCAATCCTCTGCAATAAATATAACATATGTGTTTTAATTTAATATACAGATATTTATTAATCTTCTAGGTGGTTTAATTTTATTATTTTTTTTGCATTAATTTTCTCTAAGTTTTGTTACAGCTGAGTCACAGAGTTTAAATATATTTATACTCCACAATCATTCGGGATATTTTAAAGAATCTGGGTACGAAAATATTTGATCTGCTGCACTATGAACAATAAACAAACTAATTTAAGTTTAAATGTCACCTGTATTTGCTTTCTTTTTATGACAATGTTGAAGATGAGAGCTTAAAATCACTATGAATGTTTGTATTGTTATAGAGATATTCAATATTTTTTATTCAGGATGAAAAAATGAGGAAGAAGACGCTTGATATCTCTCCTTGTGGTAGAAACTAGAAGTCACATTCAAAGTCCAGCAGATTCAATATTTTTACATTAAAACATATGAACCAAAATTTAGTGAAATATTTTTGCTCCTTTTAAGTACAATCTGAGGCTATTCTTTCCCTTTTTGCACTTCTTCACTTTAAACAGGATTCAAAAATATAGAAATATCCATTCATTTTAAAACAGAATGTAAAACTTTGATTTGTAACCCAGCTGTTGTATATTTATTCTCCAGATTAGGCGGTGTGATTTAAACCTCACAGATACACTATTTTATATAATCTGTAAGAATAAAATGAGTTGAAGTACAATGAATGCTGTGATGAACCTGTGAAGTGACATTAAATAAACTTATACATCCTTTAAAGTGTCGTCGCAGTTCCTTCTTAAAGAATAAAATCATAGACTCTTATTTTTAACATTTCAAGTTTTATTGCTTTTCAGAAACAGAAGCAGCACTTGACAGTAAACAAAGAGCAAAAAAAAACAACAACATTAATACTTTGTGAGCGTGTAAGTCTTCCTCTTGAGGCAAAAAGGCAAACACAGAAGTTCCACTCTTTTCCCGCGTTTCCTGCAGTTTCTGTTTTAAACTCGCCCTGAGCAGCTAAATTCAGCTGAAGCACAACCTACAAACTCATCCTACATCCTAGTGAGCCTACATAAGGTACAGTAATTTAACGTAAACACACACACTACAACTCCATCTATAACACACTTTTTTTTAACATAAAACACAAAAAGCCTTCACTGAAGTTTTCAAATCCTTTCCTGCTTCACTCCTGCAAAGACAGAAGTCGAGCCCTGCAGAAAAAGACGTCTCATTTGAGAGGTAAAAGAACACATTTCCACCAAAATCACCAGGAACTTTTAGTCGAAGAGCTGAAAATGGTTCCTTCAGGTTGTTCTCAGAGTTATTCCAGTTTGAGTACCAGAGCAGACTTAGAGTACAGATGAGTAAAACAGTTTAATGAAATGATCTAATTCCAAATTAAGACAGAAGCAGTGCTTTGCAGAGGGGTTGTTTTAATTTAGAGTATCTAAGGGCAAAATAACCCAGAAATGTTCATCCAGAAACCAGATAAAGATGTTAAAAGAGTTGATTCTCTTCCAGTATGGATACCCCAAAGCATCTAAATACCACTGAATCGCAGTGATTTTGTCACAATTTCTCATTTTGTCTAAGAAGTTCACACAGATTTTTTGGAGTGGGGTTGTATATTTGGTGCAGACAGACTAAGATGTACATGTGGCATCCAAAAGTAGTGTGAAAACAGAATGGGCTTCCTGACAGCAAAGCTTAGAAGGTTTCCCCAAACACAGTGTACACTTCAGTGACAATAGTGCTTTGAATGGAAACTCTTAAATGGTTGATGGCCCAACTCTGGCTAGAAGTAGCTTAAAGTGGATGTGACTGCAGGATAAGATTGTGTAAGAGCCAAGCATGAACTGAAACAATGGGAACAGGAAAGAGAGAATAAAAGACTCTAAATCAATCACCCTTCCCTCTCCACCAGAGTCAGACACCCTCCAGGTGTGTTAAGATGTGTGATAAAGACCTCATGCAACCCCAGTCCAAAATAAAGACCGTAAACTCTCTCTTTGAACACAGCCGGCAAACTTTTACTCAGAGTTCATGGTTGACTTTGTGTTAAATGTCCAAAAACAATCCTTGTCTTGTTTTATCACGATTTTGATTTCATTTGTAAAAATCATCACAGGATCCGTTTCTTTGGAGGATCTGCAGCCTCTCAGTTTCTATCTGTGATCTGATCATGAGGAGGGAAGGATGAAAGTCACCGATTTTTGAGACTTACACTAAATATATGACTCTACATGTCAAAAAATATATATATTCCTAAAATTATGTTTTGTCAGCTAAAGACTTGCTGATGGTGCAAACAACAATATTGCACCAACTGTAGTACGTTGTGATAAATATAAATCATCCTCTTTTTTTCTTCAATGTTTTAGTGGCCAGGCAGAATGAATAAGAGATTCGTTTTGGTTTTTGTAACCAGAAACAGACCTGTAGGTGTGTCTGGCTCTACCCTTTGACATCTTCATTCCAGCAAAAAACACTGCAGCACAGGAGGAAAACAAATTGCTCAAGGAGAGGGAGAGGTTTGACATGCATGCCTATGCAAATCACTCCCATCCATTCATCATATTAGGAGCAAACTCCAATGCTGAAGCTTTTTTAGTCTAGTAGGAGGGCTGCAGAAATGACACAGAGGCTGCTTCACTTCCACATTTGGGGGGTTGTAAGGTTGGAGAATGAGTAGTGAATGTACTGACTGTGCAGGCGAGGAGAAAAACAGAATGTTTGCTATTATATCCTTTTGCAAATTACTTTGAAGCAACATTTGGAGGAGTTTGAAAAAGCGGTTATGTTCGGTCATCTCCGTAACATCACTGTGACTGTGTAAAATCATCGAGAAAGTGTTTTTTCACCTCATCCACAATTTGGAACAAACTAAGAATCTCAAATTGAGACAGACAGAAGTGCATCACAGCTGATGAGTTCAAGGACAAGTAATACTGTTAATAACAGAGCTGTATGATGGATGTTACACAAGAAGCTCCAGCAGAGGGCTCTGAACTCAGAGTCTTGAGTTCCTCACCATCATCACATCAAACCATGCAGATCAAGGGGTGAAGCCTTTTCCCCGGCTGTATGTCTCTAAAATCTGCTTCACATTCCCTCCCCACCCTACCCAAGCAAAAAAAAGAAAAGGTAAGAAAGGTCGAACACAAAGAAGTTCAGTAGGTTAGTTCAAGCTAAGTGCGAGTGCTGAAAGAAGTCCTGCTCACAAACAAACAGAAACTCTGAATCGGACATCCTGACAGTCTTCATCGTAACACATCCAACAGATTTATCTCCACAGCTCGCAGTCAGAGCGTCCCTTTAATGTGCAAACTCATGGTGCAGTCGCTCCTGTTTTTTCACATCCGGGCTGGATGAACAAGGAGCATCGAGCAGCTCAGAGAAGGATGGAGGAGGAGGGCAGGTCTGAGGCTCTTCACAACAGCAGTTTGGATCCTGCTCCGAAATCTAACCTTTTCACCAGCCTTAGAATAAAAACACAAAACACAGTCAGAGGGCTCATTTTAGACTTTTAAGGCCTGAAAACCTTCAAAGGTTCACAAAGTCAGGATGGGACCAGAAATTGGCAAACAAAATCAACAACCAGATACCTTCTTGCTTTCATTATTCTGGGAAAATTTTTCATCATTAGTTCATTTTCAAGCCGTGAACAGGCAGAACAACATCACTGCATGACTCCAAACACTGCAGGACTCCTCACCCTTTGTTGTAGAGGCCGTTCGTAGGATGTGTCTCTGAGTTGTTCTGTCCCGGCGTCACCCCTGGTGCGCCAGTGTGTCCTCTGCGGTTCACCGTCTGCTCTTGGACGTATTCCCGACAGGATGCTAGTTTGGACTCTAAGTTCTAGAAAAATAAAACAGTTTCAATTATATGTGTAAGTTCCTCTGTTTGCACTAAAACCCTGTAAAGACATGTTTTGTTCTCACGATCACTAAATATGTAGTTCATTGTCTTTTTGCTACTTTTTTAAAAATTGGCAAACCACACAGTCCTGTTTTTAATCAACAATTTACCCAGCGATCATGTTCACAGAATTGGGGTTGTACCTTTTCTACTTTGCACAGCACTTTGGTCAGCTTTGGTTATTTTATATGTGCTATGCATACAAAGTTGTCTTGACATGAAGTTGACTAAAAATAAAAGAATAAACTCTTATGCAACAGAGCAGGAATAGTACGCTTCTGAGAGTAAAAACCAGAACCTCCCTGCAGCCACACATGATGTAAGAGCAGCAGCTGATGGGAACCCGGAGGGCTGAAACACAAGAGAGGAATCTGTTGGTGTTTACCCCGACTTTTCTCAGCAGCTCCCCGACGATGTTCAGGGCTGAGATTCTCGCCGATGTGGTGAGAGGAGTCCCTGAGAGGCTGTCAGCTGCAGGGAAAATGATTAACTGATTAATTCGCTAATAATCGAGGTGACTGTGATGTAACGATGAAAATCTGGAACATTTCGCCCTGTTTGTACTAAAAGACTTCTGTGATAAAAACTGTTATAAACATATTTTTGTGAGTTTTTGTTTTTTTCAAAGATATCAATCACATCGACCATGAACTGACCTCTGCTGATGGACGGCAGCGGTGTGGTGAAGGACTCTGCTGAGGCTGCAGGTCTGGACGGTGTGTTGGTGGCAGAGGGGGCAGGCTGGTTAGAGGACGAGGACATGTTTTTGTCCTCCGGTCTTTTGTCTGGGGGGGTGAGCGGTGGGGTGGGTAAACCAGCTGAGGACGAGGCGGCGGTGGGGGAGGGCTCTTTGACTGCTGAGGTTAGAGACGGCTTCCTATCCTGGACCTGCTGCTTCTGCCGCACCGCCAGCTCCTGTCTCAGATCTGACACACAAAACAAATACAGCCAGTTTTACCACCGAGCATCACGTTTCCACTCAGCCAGATCACACCGACACACTCCAGAGTTAAGCTCTACCTCTGGCCTCGTCCTTCAGCCTCTGAACTGACTCCAGCAGATTCTCTTTCTCGTCTAACTCGCTCTCCAGGAAGGCGTTCCTCTCGATGACCTGGTTCATCCTTTGCTCAAAGTCCTCCAGAGACATGATGGTCGCCCTGGACACAAAAAAAAAGATAGATTGTTGGGGGGGCTTTAGGACCCAGGGGAATCAGGGAATAGACCGAGTCATATCAATTAGCAGTCTTGTTACTGTCACGTTCATTTTAGTGATTATACCTTTATACTTCCTAACCTTTGATGGGTACAATAAGACACAAGAACTCAAAACTTTTGGTCTAAATCAAAAAGTTCCTGTTCCATGGAATTTCAAACGGTTTGACTACCTGTTCAAAACTTCTCACAGTAGCTTAAAGTGGATTTTTAGTTTGGTGTTATGGTATTTTCTCCTCATGAAATTTAACTTCTAATGTCATTTTAATGAAGGATTGAATGTTGTGGATGATCCCATATGACATTAGATGGAGTTCACAGAATCAACAAAGGGGGCTGAAGACCTTGAGAGTTAATTTTTACTTGCGTAAATTACACTGTAAAACTTGTATTGGGAAAAGTTGTTTTTAAGAGGCCCAGGAAACATTGTCAGGCCTGAACTTTGACTAGTTTCAGTGACCTCTGACCTCTTCGTTCTCTCCAGATCATCATTTGCCTGCTCCAGCTCTCTGATGTATTTGTGAAGCTGGTCTCTGATGGCCGTGGTTTCGGCGAGGTCTCCCTCCAGGGTGGAGATCTGACGGTATGCCTCTGAGTGCTGCGTCTCATACTTCTCCTGCAGAGGGACAAAACACACGGTTAGGAGAGATTCAAAATGCACAAAATGTTGAAGCGATTTTCCGATATGCTGACATTTGAAACTGTGTCCCTGCAGCTGACATGTTGGCATATGTAAGCAGTCATTATGTGACACCTTTTTGGCCCATCAATATCAATAGAAATGTTCATATCTGGCACTATCATAATTAACTTTTTAGGATGTCATCTGGAGATTAAATCTGGAGGCCTAGAAATGACATTTGGAAATAAATTGCATCAGCTGTTATCTTGGCTCTTGGCTCATTGGGCCTATGGAAATAAAATAAACAAATCAGGTGTACAGACACTGCTGGCAGCTTTGTGAATGTAGCTGCTGTCAAACAATGTCAATGTCCTCTTTCATGATAACACATTAAATGACAGGATCAAATCTATCTGTTACTGTCAAGTGCCGTAAAGATGACCACATTTCCCCTATTTCAGCCTCTCTTCACGGGCTTCCTGTGCGTTTTAGGACTGATTTTAAAATTTTGTTATTGACTTATAAATCTTTAAACAGGCTTGCTCCTTTTTATATATTTCACCTCGGACTCTCAGATCCTCTGACCAGTGCCTTCTGACTGTCCCAAGGTCAAGATTAAAGTTCAGGGGTGACCGGCTTTTTCCGTTGCTGCTCCCAAGCTCTGGAGTGCTCTTCCCCTATATGTCCGACTGTCCCGCTCACTGCCTGTTTTGAAATCACATTTGAAAACGCTCTTTTACTCCCTGGCTTTTAACTCCTGAGAACTTCGCCTTTTAAATCATGTTTTTACTGAACCATCTATGCCCCCCTGTTTTTAATGTGCTCCTGTGCCTTTGTTTTATTGTTCGTGTTCATTGTCTGTTTCTATTGTTTAATTTTACTGTACAGCACTTTGGTCAGCGTTTTGTTGTTTTTAAATGTGCTTTATAAATAAACCTGGATTGGATTGGACCTGAAAGTGTTTGATAATATATATGTTCTATTATTTGAGGAATAAGTAAATGTCACCTCAGGGATGAATACTTCATGTTTGGACATCTTTACACTCTTTTTTCTTCTTCGGAGACATTCAGTAATGACATTTAAGAAATAACCTGTAGACTGTTCTTAGCCTACTGGGTGAAGCTCAGCATACTCTCAGGACCTAAACCTGATGTCCAGATGTCTGTTGTGGAGCTGAAATGAGCAGCATTCGACAGAAGCTTCTGGAGACACTCGAAGGACATCATGAGCCTCTGGAAGCCCAGATCTGCCTCCACGCTGACGGGCTGGTTATTGAAGCGATGAATTCATTCAGCTGGAGTGGAGGCTGCTGACTTCCTTTCACTGATGCAGTTTTTTTCCCTTCTTTTCAGAAACTTTTGAATGAAAAGAATGAAACTGGCACTGTTCGAAAAGTGCTGTTTTGCTCCCCCTCACCTGTCCCTCAAAAGCACTGAAATGTACTTTTTTTCCCCGCCAATTCCTGACATTTCAAAATATTTCCGTGAAACTGACACGTTGGAGCCTGTTGTTTAAAGTGAGCTGCCTTTACATGCACATGATAAATGCCTCATCTTGTGGGCAGTACAGGATATATGTATCTGTACAGGTCAAATATATACGGACAGGATTTATGGATCTGCAGATAAAAATAGTTCAATATTTAAGCTTTCATCTGGCTACACTTCCTTGTTCTTAAAACTTTATTTTCTCTCTATTTTTCAGCATTGTTTTGTCACACATTTCTGTTTCTAATTTAATTTTTTTATACTTTTAACTTTTTTAACCTTCTCATGACTCCATAAACTGCAATTTAAAAGCACATCTCCCATAGGGGCTGTTAAAAATCGGAACCCTTTAAATGTCATTAAAGTGAAATGAATTCAGTTTATAAAAGCTAGCATTTACTCATAAGGGAGCGGTCATAATGCGTTTAAAAGTCCTGTTTACAACATATCAGTTAACAAAGTACATAACAAACTTGTAAGTTTAGAAACATGAGAGGACCCTTTGTAGAGTCAGCGTATTGCAGATTATTCTTTATGACATTTATATGAAATCATTCAGATCACATTTCTTTCATCATCTGTTGAGTGATGGATACTTGAACACATTTAGAAGTTTGAAATGGCAAATTATCCTTTTTTACTGTGTCTCCAGGCTGCATCAAGTGACTCACTGCAGAAACTGACAAACAGAGAGGACACTGTGTCAAGCGTCAGCATGCTTCAGCTAAATTCCTCACAGGCTCGACATACTGGTCAAACACGCTGTCAGAGGTAAAAACCTGCGACAAAACCTCACGACACAGTCTGAAAACTGCCCACAGCACAACCTCCTTCTTCACCTTTTCCTCTGGAAGTCAGCAGCCAACCAAGACCAACCAGCCGAGGAGCGAAAACACAAAACTCACTCTGCTCACTCAGACTTTTTGATTGTTATTCTTGCTCCAGTGATTTCAGTGCTTTTGTGCTGCATTTATATAAATGGCTATCATTATGAATTCCTGGGCAATCTAATCCAACCCAATACAACAGCTCTAGCTCAAATTCAACTTTAAGGAAGTGTCTGAATTTTCAGTTTTTGTCAAGTGATAACTGTTTTTTAGATCTATCATTGAAGACAGAGTGGGTGGTCATGTGTTATATTAAAAGGTGTTTTTTGTCCACACCAAAAAAGTACACTCCAGTACACCACCAACTCCCACTACAGCTTCAACAATGAATATAACGAACAGCTTTGTACAGCCTCTCAGAGTCCAGGTGAACTCGCCCATGATTGTTTTGCTCGCTTGCTTTCTCCACGCCCTCCTCCCTGATCTCCTCATCCAAAAAACACACATGCACCGGGAAGAGTTTTACAGGTGGTTGTTTGCAGTGAGAGGGGCGACAGGAAAGAGCAGGAGAAGGTAAAACCTGAAGAAGATTAATCGAAGATGACCCATATGATAGTTTGAAGGATGCTTGAAGGTTGCAATATATCGATTATATTTCTCTCATATGAAGCAAGACAGGCAATACTTGATAGATCACTCCTTGTTCGGTCCATGTTGTTCTTTAACGGCTCTACATTAAGACTTTGGGGGTAGAGTGTACATTTACATGTTTACACAAACCTCTCATCAGAACTTCATTTATCTTCTCTTCATTTTTGTGATTTTGGATGACGGCACCTTTAAAATAATCCAACTTCCTCATATAGATTCAGTTTTTCCTACTCTGTTTTATTTTGTTCTTCAAAGGGATAAACAAATGTAGAAGTGACTCTGAGAGGTCTTATGGGGAGTGCTGCCATCCCCTCCAGACACAGACCAGCGAGAGTCATCAGCTGCCTTTCTCCGTCCTGAATCAATCCTCTGTGAGTGTTAAACTGTGTGTCCTCTTGAGTGTGTGCTTGGATGAGAGCGCCAGAAGAGCCTATTCAGCACTGGTAACAGGAACCATGAAAAAAACACTTTCCATCAGCTGATAAATATGGAAATTCCCAGTCAAATACCTCCAGATGCTTATTGAGGCTAGTGAATGTTATCAAAATAGCCGTGTAACACTGATACAAAAGTTTTATGCTCCAGTACTTGGCTACAAAACCATTTAGCGACAATGACTCCTGTTTCCAAAGCGGCTCAAAACCTTCAGGGTGGGTCAGGAGGATATGTTGCACAACTCTTATACCCATCCTGATGCACTGGGACCAAACAGCCTCACACCACTGTTTGAAAGTTTGTTCACTTCTGAGCGCTGTCTCTAATGACCAGAGGGACAATTTCTCTCTGTATCCCATCAAATCTATTTTTGAAAACTGTTTGCAGACTTCAGTGAGGTTTTTTTGATTTGCAATGTTTTGAAGTTGGAATAAAAAACAGGTCTACAGAATATTGAATCACTAACGTCTCTGGTACCTTGTAGTTTTCCAGCTCCATACGAAGACGATTATTTGCAGCGATAAGCTCGCGGTTTCGTGCTTCACACTGTTTCAGCTCTGTCTCCAGCTCCACCTCATAGTCCCGACTCATCTGCTGAAACTCCTGCAGCTCCTCTTGGGCTTCCTCTGCACTGCACACACAAACACACACACATGCACAAAGATTATAAACCACATTTTTTGTTACCTTTGGATGCAGACACTCCAAACCATTTGAACTATTCTTCAATTTATTAGTTTTGATTTTCTTTGAACACACTGATGTTCGGAGCAGAACAATCACGTGTTGTCTCAGAGGAAGGTTGGCTAAATGTTTCTAAACCAAACCTGTTTGGATAAAAAACACAACCTGAACATTTCCCATCAAACCAGAGGAAGCTCGGGGCTTGATTGATTAAACAGCAAAGTCCAAACATCACAGAAATGTGTTTGGTGGGAAAACACCTTGAAGTTCAGATTATTTGTCCTGCAGGAGAGTCTTAAGAGTCACATTACTTTAAACAGTTTTAATTATTTTCTTCAAATATATTCATAAAAATTGTCCAGAAGCCCCGAAAGTTATTATTTTGTTGGCAAAAGATTCTCATTTATTCTTAAAAAAACTTACATGTAAGTGAAATATTGATATGCAATGAGTGCACAACAGAAAATTTAAAAGCATCAAGCCGACTGGAGCTTTTTCTGTGAAAATAATATCAAATCTGTCAACTCTGCAAACTGTGTATGAATTTTTTTATGAACTTAGTTTTAATTCCATTTTAGGGTTACTGAAACTTATATCCAACACAAAACACCACATGAATTAATCAATGCATGGTATCATGAAGGGGGCAGAAGGACGATTTATCAAATGCTACAGTAGTGCAAAAATGGATGTGCTTTCCAGTGGCATGGTACAGCACTGAAAATGCACAGGTTTTTTCACTTCTTTATTCTTGAGGTTGCCAGGTTGGAGGATGAGGCAGAGGAACATGTAGTGAAGTCAAAGCACAGTGGAGAAACAAGTGGGCCTTCCTACAGCAAAATATCCATGTTACTAACGAGAGCTTTAAAGTGGCAAAATATCTTCATCTTCAAGAAATACAGACAACCCCCCCCCCCCCCAGGGAAACTACTAAAAAATGTTTCCTTACAATTTAAAAAAAACTGTTGGAGAGCTCCAGAGAAGAAATGAAAAGAGACTCGGGTATGTGAAAAAAAACTACAGTGAAACTCAGACTTACCTCTGTTGATGTCTGGCAGCCTGTTCCCTCCAGTACTCCAGCTCCTCCTCCAGGGACCCAAACTCTGGAGGTTCTGGATCCCCCATCTTATGCCTACCGCTGCCCAACCCAGAGTAAGAGCTGATTCTCCTGTCTCCCCAAAAAAAACAAAACATTAGAAAAAACTCCTGAAGGATTTGATAAAATAAAAAACTTCAGAAAAAGTCATTTTTTGCATATTATATTCTGCCCTGACAGAGTTTTGCCATACAGTAATCTTATAAAACATGAAAAAATCAATAAAGTCAAAAAGAAATCTAAATAGGTTGTATTTTCATTTCTAACAAATGCTTTGCTGAGTAAGGTACTCAAAGTTTCAATACTTTGATTCTTTTCTATTCATGAAATTGATTCAATATCCATTTTTTAATCCATCAGCATCTGAAAAGCACCAATGTCTTTTTAAAAAAATCACTTACACATTTTCATCCAGGTCTGAATTTTCTGTGTAAGTAGTTCATTGCTTGAACTACTTGAACAGGATTGAATTTTCCTGGTATTATATCAAAATAAGAAATACTGGTCATGAAATTGTGACAACCCTCTAGCGCAACATGATATTCCTGCAATTTGTCCAGTCAATTCATCTGACGTAGGCCCAGTAGATTATCTGTGGGGTGATGCCAAGAGAAAGACGAAAAATACCCAACCCGAAAAATCAGACAAGCTGAAACCTGGGCTTCAATAATACCACCTCCACGCCACACCACAGTGATGCAGGGAGTGGTGATGAAGGAGCCTCACCCAAATACTGAGTGCAAAAAAAATTACCAACTTTTCACAAGTCGGACATTTTTGCACTTTTAATCTTTATTTTCATTTATCTTTGAAAATATTGGAATAGTTTCAGAAAGAAGATTTCTGTTTTTCGTGAGTCAAAAATCACCAAAAAGCAAATAAAGATTAAATAAAAAATAAAATAAAAATGAAAAAAGATTATATAAAGTTTACTTTTAGAGCAAAGTTATAAAAATGACATTTTCCTCTATTTAAAAAAAATGCACCTGTTGTTTAAAAAAAATCACGTAAAAATCAACATTTAACCCTTTTTTCCATACTAAACTTACGCCGAATTAAATAATTTATTCCAAACACCACAAACAGATGTTTAAAGTTACCAAAATTCCTGAAAATGTGGCTCCTTAAATAAAAAAGTTGAATTTTCAAGGTAGTCTGGTCGGAGCGAGCCGAGAGTAAAAAAGGGGAACCAAAAGCCGACGTCACCCAACAGATAACGGTTAATTCAGAGCCTAATAAGGTCTATTACAAGTATCACCTGCTATCATAAACATTACAGGGGACTATTAAAAAGTCACAACAACAAAACTTACTATAAAAAACTACAAAAAAGTAAGGAAGAGAATTGTAAATTCACAGAAGTTAGCTGGTTGAGCTAACGGAGTTTAGCGTTAACCATTTAAATCCCAGCTGAGAGGAACATATCACCGCTAACTTACGCTCAACAGTTAGCTTCCTTCGATGTAGTCCTATCCGGTTTTCTGTTAACTCCTCTTCATCTGCACGTATTAATGGGGACTACTGTTAACCGGGTTTCATCGAAGTTACACCGCATAAGAAAACAGTTTCGGGACTCCTCCGTAGTTGAGAGCCACAAAGTTGCGACTGTCTTGGGAAGAAGTCGAACAATACATGTAGCCATTCATATTGTCCTGGACGATCGACCAATCACAAGTTAGGTAGAAGCCTCGTCGCCTTTTACTATTCGTCAATAATCCGTCAATCAAATATCACAAGGCGGGACAAGACTCACTGTCCAATCAGAGATGTGACACCGGTGTGAGAAGGGGAATCTGCCCGCAGTCTAGACGTTTTGATGGATTACCAGCGCCACTGATGCGTTTGGGTGCAGTCGGAAATACGTATTATCATATCATCTGTGCTAAAAGGTTTAGCCGGCTCTTTAAATTGTGTTTATCTGATAAATGTATCATTAGACAAAGAAAAAAAATAAAATAAGTAAATGAATGATAGAATAATTGCTTTATATCAGGTGTATAACCACAAAGTAGGCCTAATAATTTTTATGTTGTTGTTGTTTACATTTTACGTCAAAATTATTAACCATAAAAGAGTCCAAATAAAATGATCGGACAAAACGTATTTTTATTCCTTGGTATATTGTGTGTGACAATAGTCAAAATTTTGAAAATATATTGTACACACAAAAAGCAAATACGACTAGTCAAATATTGTTTAGAAACGTCTATAAATTACAGACAAGGTAAAAAACATTGAACACAGCATGAAATTAAGAAGATGTGGCTAAATGTTTCATTTGGTCCTCTGCCCCATGTGGCTTACTCTGCATCTCACTACCAACATAAATAATTGATTGGCTCTATCTCTGACTGATATTGGAAGAACCCATGTTAAACATATGTCTGAGTGCAGAGACACCTGATTGGGGGATTTTACTTCCTGGAGTTGGGGTCAGAGGTCTGTCCTTTTCAGAGGGATTAACCGGCCTATCTGATCCTGGTTAATCCACCCACACCATCACTGGAGCATAAAGCTGTGATACACACACTCCAATCCGCTCTTTCCTTGCTTCGTATTTGGATGACGTGTTTCAGAGTTTCCTGCACTGTCCATAGATAATAAAAATGAACCTGTATCCTGCAGAGGAAAAGAGGATGAATGATTTTAACTATTTTTAGAAATACAGAGAAAGTTAAGATGAATATTTGTGTACAGAAGGTGGCCAAGTGTGTTACTTCTATTTTGCTTGTTTTTACACTCTAAAAGACAGTCTGCTACAATTCAATAAGACTTAAATGTCTGTCATTTCAACCTTGAAAATAAGAACCAAGAATAAATACAACAAAATGATTAATTTTTGGCCCAAGCACATTACAGCGATTCACTATAGTTACTGTTTTCCATCATTTGTCCCATTTTTGAGGGCCCAAGTGTGCTCTAAATGTCCCCAAAACTTACAAGTCCATCAGGTCTGGTGAAAGAGGCTTGTTATTGGTAAGGGGTATGGCAAATTGGCTCACTAGCGTTCCCCTGCAGTTTATTAAAATCTAGCCCTTCTCAGCAGTTTCACCTAGACAGATGATTTTTCTTACACACATTTGGCTTCCCAAGACCTAAAGAATTCTCTAAGCATTGCAGTGAAATATTGACAGGAAGTCAGGTATTTGAAAAAACTCTGAAAAACCACCTCTTTTGGGGCTATCCTTTAACAAGTCATTCTCCATTTTCATCACATCATTTCCCATTTTCACCACTTTATGTTGCATTACTTGGATTTCTGCCTCTACTACTACCACCACAGAGTTATGATGCAAACACATGCAGTCATGAACAATTTTGAACATCTTTATTTCTGTTTGGAACATGAAAAAACACTGTATAATTTAATTTTAAGTTTTATTGAGAGGGGCTGCATTTTGGAGAGAATGAGCAGATTTTTATTGATATATATCGAACTTTAAATAAATTATACAGAAAAAAAAATACAGGGCTGTGTCCACATCTCAACAAATGTCTCCAAAACTAATCCACTCTGGAGTGGAATTTCACACATAAAATAACGATATAAGGTATAATGAAGCCAGTTTTATTTTTCTGATATAATGACATTTATTAAATAAAAAAGAAGAAAAAGAACAATGAAAAATAATCTCAATCTAAAAAAAAGAGATAAATCCAGTTTGTCAGTAGGTGATAAGCGACATGATAAGGTTTCTGGGCTGATGGCAACCTATGTTATATTTCAAGTAAGAGGACAGGATTTAAATACAGTTATAACATCACTGGTCAAACTAGAGGACACAACACAAGTGGGAAACACTAGTTTATATATTAAAATAAGGATAGCTGATACGTCTTTGATTGTTTAACAATTATTAAAGCCATGGGGAAGTATAGAAAAAAGAGTATTCATAAATATAAGTCTGGGGATTTTTTTTAAAGTTGACCATGAAATCAGCAAATTCCTTAAAAAGACCCTCTAAAAACTATGAAATACACCAACAAGCTCTGATTTTGCAACTAAATCATGTTTCTGAGCAGCTATTTGAAGTAATATCAACTTGTGGCTAAAGTAAGTAAGGTAATAGTGAGAGGAGCAAAGAAAGAAGGCAGGTTAATCTGTGTATAAAAAGCATAGACGGAGCTTAAAGGTGGATGTAACCTCTCAGTTTCAAAATGTAAATCTGCAGTCTTCTGAACAGAAGAATCACCCAGCAGAGGGCGACTGCTGGATAAAAAAAGGAAATGTCTATGTCGTTTCTCAGCAAAATGTTCCCATTGAGGTAGCAAATCTCGCTGGCTAAGATAGCATCATGAATGACTTTCACATAAAAGAACAAATCACAGACTTTAACAGAGATTACATCAATGGATTACCACACACATACACTCTCCTGCTCATACACTGTATTCAGGAATAATCCACTGTCAGAAATAATCCCAAACAAATGGATTATTGTCCCCTGTAGGAGTGAATTTTAATAAAAACTGAAGCTCCCAGATGTTTTTGGATATTGTTTGGCCAGTTGTGGTCAGAGTTTGTAAAATATAAAGTTGATCTTTTTCGGGCATTTCTGGGTCTTTTTTAGGGATTTGTTGATATTGAGAAAAAGACTAAAAATAATTGTGTTGGTCCTTTGACTTTGTGTTTTCTTCAAACACATACGTCATCGTTGCAGTATCTTAACACAATGACTAAGTATTTGTAAAACCAAAAAAAAAGAAAAGAAAAAGAAAAGTGCTGCATGGGTTTTCCTTTAAATACTCTCCAATCAGCCTGATACACCAGTGCATCTCAAAACAAATGCAGGGACGCTATTTGGGATTTTTCACAAACTGGAAAAACACATATTTAATAATGTAGACTATTTTGTTACCATCTTTTTATGCAGATGCTTGTTAAGAACAGTCCTGTCTGAGGAAGGAGGCACAGTTGGTAGAAATTATAAAGTTGAGCCCTTTAATATGATCTCACGGGCTTCACTACATGTCAAACCAGGACCACCTGCACAACAGAGCATGCATTTAACATTAGAAAAATGTAAACCATCAACCAGTCCATCTCATGTTAGAAACTATATGACAGGCCTCTCTGAACACCCTGTGTTAACAGGTAAACATTGGTTTTGCTCCAGTATATTGCTCCAGTCTGCAACAATGAAAGAATTGTTACGACTGCAGTGTAATCCTGAGGGGAAAAGTATGTCCTTGTTTTCTCTGAAAAGCTCTGATTGTTATCCCTGACAGCATTACATAGAGAATCCCTATGGAGTGAGACATTTTTATTACCTCTTATAATGCAGAAATATCTTTTTCATTGTTTTTTTTCCCCAAAGCCATCGAACTCCTTGGACAAAAGTACCAGTTGGTGAACAACTGTAGTGTTTCAATAGTTAATTTAGATCAGAACAACTGTAACAAAACACTCGTTGGGTGTACTTTTAGCCATAACAGCTCATCTTGTAAGTTCAAACTGCAGAACTTTACTTCAGCAGTACCCACATTTTTTAATGTGTTGGTGAGTACAGTATGCTTTCACAAGAAGTGCTCACGACTTTCAGGCCTGCTTCATGCTAAAATCTGCACTTTTGCAAAAACGCTACAAATCTGTATTGCAATGTAACTCACCAAACATGTTCATGCTCCCGTGAGGAAAAACCCCAGAATATTAAATGGACAGCACCAAACATTTGTAACTCCTGACAAGCTGAAATAAAAGTCATTAGTCCCACCTCCTCCATGTTGACAGATGGGACATGAGTGAAACTTTAGAATGAACATACAAGTCAATACAAATGTACAGAACAATGTTTCTGTCATTAAAGTTAGTTCCTAACATGCTGGTTGGTGGCTAAGTGCTATTTTTCTGAAAAGTTAAGATTTGTTATTTGAAACATGAGCATTTGCTCTCAACTGAATCTGCTTTGCTCTGGACAATGTTTTGGCTGCAGAAGGGATGCCGGTCCGTCAGTTCCACTTTCCAGATTGCTTAGATGTCTTGGCTCTAAAATACATCACCAGTGCTGCATGTCAGCACCCATAGTGGGGATATTTTGGCTTCATTGTTTCACAAGAGGAACAGATAGAGGTGTATCATCCATTTCTATATACAGCCAAGGAGATGAGCTCACTCAACCACCCTGACTTACGTTACAGTGCCAGATGCTGTAAGAGTATAACAGCTGGGCTTCTTTAATCCTACACCTGAGCCTTAAAGAAGAGTCAAACCTGCTTGTGGTTATGGATTCTGTTGTTATAAATACAAGTAACTTTTAAATACGTTTGAGTTGTACAAGAGTTGTGACAGAAGCCCATTGGAACCTTAAGAGTAGACTATTTTGTGCGTTCATAACAGATACTCTTTCCTGTCAGTAGGATATTCCTCCTTTAAGCTCTTCCAGATGAGTTGTAGTTGTAGTTTATGGGTTTGTGCTGAACTAAAGTAGATTCCCAGGTGTTTCTACACAGATGCTCACAATCTGATGCAGGGTCCTCCCTCTCCTTCTCTGTTAGTTTCTCTTTTGGGCCTTTAGCTTTTTTCGAGCCAGCCGGGCCTCACGCATCTCCTCCAGGGTTTTACGAGGGTCCATGATGAAAGCCAGCGCCACGCCAGCGGTACCATCACCGTCCTGACGAGAGAAGCAAAGGAAGGTGGCCCAAAGGAAGGCGCAGCAGCCCATGAAGGCTGTCCGCATGTACAACGGCATAAGGACAAAGTTCAGGAACTGAAAAGTGGTAGGAAACAGAATATGAAATATCATTAGATTTTGATCAGATTTTATCAACTAGTCAACAGCATTACTTTCTTGTCCTCACTGAGGGATTGTGCTGATGCTGATCAATACTTTTGGGGTGGTCAGATGGTCAGATTTTAGGTGTTAAGTCCTTGTACGAAATTTCTAAGTCTGAGAATACAACAGTTTGATTAATGTTGAAACATTAAACTTGAATCTTTCAATTGAAATCTCTACACCAAAATTCAGAACTCAGAATTCTGAAAAATGAGCCAGACCTTAAAAAAATGATAAACAGTTTGTGTGAAAATGTTATTGCATAAATGTAAACATGACATTTACCTGCATAAATGGCCAGTACATGAGTCCAGTCTGAAATTTAAAAAATGATATGATGAGACACAGGAGGGACAAGAACATTTGTATCAATGCAAATCTCAGCTCTTAAGCCTTTAACTGGTTACTATAGGAAAGATTATTTTCTGAGATGGAGTAGAAATATATTTGGCACTGAAATTCTAATCTGGAAACTCACTATTTTGTCTTCTAAGTGTCCCTTATACTATCTCATCAATCTTTGATCCGGCATGATGATTCAGATTTATGAATTTACCACTGTTTAATGTGACTCAACAGCGTGACAAACTCTTTCTTTCAAAACTTCTGCAAAATATTCTGCAAAAAGTGTCAAAAGTAAGTTACTTTACAGATAAATCTTGTGCATATATAACTTATTGCCAAGGGGTGCAGAATAAAAACTTCAAGACTTATATATTGAGACATAAAGATGTTAATGAAAATGTATTCTTGTGTATGTGTATGAGGGGCTGAGTTTTGCAGTACTGTACAAGTCCTGACTTTAAAAAGAAATCTCTGTTTACAAATGTTTGCGTGTCACAGAGATTTACATCTGACAGACTTTCCGCTCCTGGACGTCCTGAAACTGACTCGATTGAATTACCTCATTTGCCCCCGGGCTGCGTGCCCTGCAATGCGCAAAAAGCAGCAGTGGCCCAAACTAGGTTAATCTGTTTGTGGGTGCGTGGCACCATGTGAAGGGAAGAGAAGGTGACTTTCCTTCGCTTCGCACCGAAGCCTCCCTTTACCTCTTCTCTGCTTACCTTCCAGGTGTTGAAGAACTTTTCTCTCCAGTCTTCAAAAATGTCCTCCTTACCCTCCAGGAAGCTCACTCCTGCAGGACAGAGGAAACATTTACGCACAGTTTACGCACCTTGTAACGCACCATTCAGTGACTGTTCACTTTGGCACACGTGGTGTTTGATTGACAGATCACCTTTATATGGCACGTCTTCACCTTATACTTGTATGCACTGCCCCTCATTATTGACAGAAAGAGAAAAAAATAGAACTTTTCATAGATTTCTAATCAATGAGACATTTTCATCTTAAGATTTTAAGACTTTAATTGCTCACGATTCTTTCAAAAGCACTACTACCTGTTTAATTATAACTCTCCATATATTCCTGGCCTGTGTAGTAGCATGAGGTTTGGATTTACATGCCTGTATAGAAGACACTGGTGGCCAAAGGCGACGCAAAGCTCTGGTCCAGCAGAAGTTTTCTGAAAACCATGCCGGCGGACTTCCCGGGGAAACGCCTCTCCAGAGCCCTTAGCCAGAAGTAATTGAAGTTTCCATGGAAACTGATTGCCACGATGGCCACGTTGCGGGTATGTTTCCAGTCCATGCGCTCCTTCTGTGCCATGAGCTGATGCACAAGGTCACCACCGGCAAATAAGCACCCGTACAGAGTGACATTGGCCAGCCAGGGGAAGCGTTTGGCTGCTTCTTTGAGTACTGCTCTCCTCATGTTGGCACCAGAGAAGAGGATGGGGTCTTATTAAAAGATGTTGAGCTGCCCAAATGGCTTCAAATCTATAATCAAAGCGCAAGCATGCTGGTTAAATTAATAGGACTAGGCCCTGATGACAACCGGTTGGTCGACAGGAAGCAATCCATCTGTTAGCCGTAATCAGGCAGGGATTAAACGTTTCCATCGGCAGCAGGAATTTCAAACATGATCAGACCTCAGGTGGTTAAAAGGAAACGTTATATCCACCGTAGAAAAAGTTTGTCAAACACTCCTACTGGCATCTTCTCGCTGTGCGTAAAACCTGCCATAGCTGGCATCCCCTTTGTTATTTAGAGACGGCTCCTCCAAAGTGTCCCAACATAAAGTCCATGGTGCGTAAAATACTACATACAACCATTAACATCAACGTGGTAATGTCTCCAGTTGAACATGAATGTAAAATGTAGATTATTCTTTCGGCTCGCCGCCGCCGGTGAATCAGGTGCCTTTACAGCAAATCCTGCGGGTCAGGCGCTAATCTGAGGGATTGTGCCTGCAGGCTGCCCAGACGCAGATCTACGTCTCTCTGAGTCACGGATATCAACAGTTGTAGTTTGGTGTGCAGAGCACGGGCACGAGGCGAGTGCAGTCGGTCCACGCACTGTGAGATCAGCCGTGTGCGTGGACTCTGAAATTCAGGATGGTTTTGGCATCACAGCAGCGAAGTTTTACGGGGTATGCAATGTCAGATTTTTAATCTAGATAGGTACATTTCGCATAGCAGTGTATTATTTAGACTTTTAATTTCTTTTAATTAGTATTGGTTTATTAATGTCTCATATAGAGGGGAGAAAGGATCATCGGAAGGGATCAAAAGGTGCGTCTGAGGACAACCCACTGGTCCCACTAGGTTTTAAAAAAAAAAAAAATTTGCAGCAAAGAAACTACAAGTCTGCTCCACTCAAAATCCTTAGCAAATAAAAACAAGAGTAAAGCAATTTACGCCTGTATTTACCCCATGATAAGTCATGGGCCACATGCTGTATCCACTACAGCCAATAGGGAGCGACTTCTCTCCATTTAAAGTCAACACCAGACTATTAATCTAAGATGGTTTTATTCAATTTATTTGCTTTACGTTTAATACAAATCGTTTAATATTCTTAACTGTAGGTTAAAGGTTCAGAGAGTTTGCAGACTGTCCAGTTTTACATAACAAAAACAAAACAGAACTATTTTTGTTAGTTTTAATGGATCATATTCATATTCTGGTCATCACAGTTTGGGCAATAATAAAAGGTACCCTGATTAAAGTCAGAAATTGGCCCCTTAATGTGTACTTTAGCTTCGGTCTGTCAAAGTAATACTCTTTAGAGAAGGCACTCCGACACTAACATCACCATAAATTATTACATACCCTTTAACAGTTCTAATTTTGATTATACACTGCATTTTAATACAAAGTAAATAAAAAATTGAGGTTAAATCAATAATTTTGACAAACATCGGCTAATTTCATCATTTTTACTGTGATCTGATGTGACAGTTGATTGGGGAGGGGTAATGGAGCAAATCTAATCCCATTGGCTCATTCTCTTGTCGCTCAAACTTTTCTTCCATCTGATTGGATGTTGCCCCGAAGCCTCGGAAGTGTCATTTTTGGACTTGAGTAAAACTTCGGCATATCTAGCAGTGGTGTGGTGGCGAGCTGATTCAGAACTTTTGGGAAGATATGGTCATAATCGGAGACTAAAACAGGTAAATTGGATAATTTTTTTCCCCACGTAAAATAACAGACCTTTAATGTAAAGGTTTTGGTCGTTATTTTCTTTCGTAATGTATTGAGGGTGTTGTGTTTGCTCTTTCAAGCATGATCCGAGCTTCATTGTCTTTTTGCCACAAGCTAGCCCCAACTTTCCCCAAGTTTTCTCATAGAAGTAACCCTACAGCAAACTACTCAGAAATGTTGTCGTATTATCTCACATATTTAGGAAAATAGCACCTTTCATAACGTAAGCATTTGCTCTACTGTTCTGCATTGTTTCAATGTAGTCTACAACCGAAACCGACAACTTTTCTCCTTGTTCGCTCGTTGACATCAACCAGAGAACACCGTTAGACAGGGGTGAAGCAGCTATAAAAGTTCATATTTCTTGGATAATAATGATTCTAATTGAACAATTATGACGCCGAATTTTTGTAAATACACAGCTCATGTAGTAAAATATTGAACTGGAGCATTAAGTAATGCATAAATTGACTGTTAGTGAGGCTAACTAAATATCAAGAGTTTTCCTGACGGAGTTTCTGGGAGTAGTTCCATTTATGACAGATTAGTCTGGATTATAAGGTCTAGATCCATTTATCTACTTTATTTTGACATCAGAACACTAAAATACAAGAAATTATGCATATTGAAATAATAGATAATATATTTTACATAGACTACAAGTAGGTCTGTCACAGTAATGGTGGGCGGGGGTTTAAGCTGATGAAAATAACTCCAAAATAAGGAAGTTGTTGAAGCGAGTTGAGACATGTTTGTTGTCTCCTGTTGCTGTCTCTTCTTGTCTGCTGTAATAATAACGATAATGTGCATTTGCACTGGAGTGCCTCTCATAACTCGTATGTTAGTCAGAACATGTGCTGCATGCCTCAAGGAGATGCCTGCAGCCTTTTAAACTCCTGGGATGATGACAGTTGTGAAGATGACACTCAGCCAGACTAAGAAGAATTTAAGAGCTTTGCACAACTAAAAAAAGAGCATGTCTTGTCTTTTTGTTGGCTTTTTCTGTTTATTGGCCCAGTTAGAAACATCCTTGTTGGCTGTCAGTGGACAAACACAACGTTTTCATAAGGAATAAGTCAAATCCTGCAAAAACAGCATGATCATTTGTTATTAGGCACATATTTGCAACAGCGACAAAGACTTGTGAAAGAAAGCAGGACAGTAGGACATCCCTCCATGACCTAAATACTTTGAAAAACACTGCTGCTAAATAAATCTATGCTTGGCTGCACATTTTGGCATGAAAAACACATGAGAAATAACGGCATCAGGAGGCTGTTATTTTGTTTCAAACCCACACCCATTTCATAGTCAAGAGATTTTCTGTGTTATATGAAAACTGGCTTGCCTGGCTAAGTGCCCAGCATTAGCTTAAATTCTTTTTTATTTGGGAGAGAGAAAGAGGGATTATAAAATACAGGATTAGAGCGAGAGAGAGAGAGAGAGAGGGAGAGGGCCATAGCCCCCCTTTTAAAGGACAGAATCTGTGTTGTGGGTGGGTGGGTGTGTGTTAACAGCTGGACTGTTTGTCTGCAGAAAGAAAGGAGTTTCTTAAGGAGAAAGAGGGAGGGGCAATGCTATACATGAGTATGTTGTTTATGACGCACAGCAGGCCTGCATAAATCTACTCTGAATCTGAATTAATGAGTGCATACATACATAAATACTGTGGTCTGACAATAAAACTGTGTACAATGGAGGAAAGTATTTCATTAGCCTACAACTTTAAGCCACTTGAAGTTCATCTAAGTACATCTCTATAATACTATTTGATCCTTTTTCAAAACAATCCCATTTATTGATGCAAAAGTGTAAATCACACGCTAACCTGCTCTTGATATGCAGAAAAAAAAAACCCTAAAACTTTTGTACCTCAAGAAATTAAGGGATGAACAATGCATTTTTAATAATAGCTCCGGAGTATAAGACATGCATAACTTTTGCTGTTCCCCGCATATCGACTTCTGTAAATAAATCTGTTTTTGGTGAAACTTTGAAGATTGCAAATTAAGATTTATTTTTCACAGTAGTTGAAGTAACAAACTAGCCTCTCCTGTAGTAAAATATGACACATTTTACAAATAAATACAACTTTTGCAGCAGAGGCAGGAACTGCTGGGAAACTTACGATACGATCTACAGTAAAGTTATGTCACAGCCACGTGATGTCTAGCCAATCAGATAGTGTTGTATTAGTTGAAACTGTACAGTGAGGGGAAACAGATCCAGAGGGAAAGACACACCAGGATCCAAAACGTAGCACACTTTTTAACTGATTAAAGTTTTTAGTATGAAATTCAATTCTGATGAAGATAAACGGCCACATGCTGAATGTCGGCCCTGATATTTGACAATGAAAACATCCTCCTCTCTTAAAAATATGAATACCTTGGTGATTCAAAATGATTTCAAAATATCACATTCTGTAGTACTTCAACTTTCAGGATGCTATCTGGAAAACACACTACTTTTATCTGTTAGAAATGTTTTTGAACTTGTCTATCGCCCCCTACTGTACTGGAGTTCAGTGTTTTGAACAGACAAAATGAGCAAAAATTTCCCTTTATGACACATTATTATCCATTCACTGTATAAAAAGTAGGTTTATCATTAGAACTCATCTCAAACTTCTATCATTAGAGCTGAGGATGTGAGTTAACCTACGCATTAACACATTACCTCTGACCCTAAATGATGATACTGTTTAAACTGTAAGTGTCAGACGCACGAGGTATTTGTGACTTCCTCTTTAAACGCTGTAAAGGAAACATGATCGACCGCAGGAGAGAGACCAGGTTGTGTCTTAAGTTTGACTGATTTCATTTAAAGAGGAGTCTGATACACCTGCAGGATGAGGTTGCAAATATTGAATCAATGCTAACACAGTCAGTTTTCATGCAACAGAAGGGAATAAATATTACAAGAAAGAAAGAAAGAGTTAAACCTTAATTTTTGAAGATTTCACCACCTGGAGACTAAAGTCAGCACTTTCCTGTTTGTATTATTTTGTATTAGAGTACAATTAAACAGTTAAACAATGACCTGATGCATCGAAGCAGCTCAAACATAAAGGTCACAGGAATAGATCACTTACAGGCATGTTATTTCTGCGAGAAAGGTTAACTAATCTAGTATTGGAGGTCAGCCATGATGTATTTTAAGATCAGCATCATGAAGCAGTTATGATCAGGCTAGTTTTTTCGTCTGGTTGCTGGCTGGTAGGAAGTGGTTTCTTGTTGTTGCCACACGTCCTCTGCAGGAGAAAACGCTCTGAATCCACATGCACCTCATACTCATGATGATACATGCCAGATCTTTGAATCTGCACACTATTAATGTGAAGTTTTACTTAATAAGACCATTAAGAGTACAGAGGTCAGTCTTCGTGTACGAACTCATCCGTTTGACTCCTCTAGAAAAAGCTGCAAATATGATATTATTAGATCACAAGCTTTCACAGTAAAACAGTCACTCAAGTCTGAATTTATAGAAGCTTAAAAGCATTTATGTGAAATAAGCAATGCTCCCTCACTTAGCATGTAAACATTTTTGAATGGAGGACTGAGTAAAAATAGGTGTCAATATATTAGTGTCAATATCTATATCTGTCAAACTGAGAGTGAAGATGTCGGCAACTTGTGGATTTATTTTGGATTCAGTGCAAATACAGATTATTTGAAAGACATGAAAAACAGCCTTTGTCAAACTGCCAGTTCAAAGTGCCATATTTACACCCCTGTAACGTCTCACAACTGGCATAAATGTATCAGAGGCGTCATGGTGGGACCAAGTATCTCCACCCCTGTGCTGGCAGTGGAGGACATAGTAGTAATAGAGGTGCTAGAGACAAAATCACTGTGAGCCTGCAGAGCAAGCAGGATTGTGTGTACGTGTGAGAGTGCATGTGAGTGTGTGTGTGTGAGTGTGTGTGTGAGTGTGTGAAGCTCCTGCTGTGTGTTTGAATGTAGGCTTCTGCAGCATCTTGACACAATGTGAAATCACACTTTGGGACCCCAGGATTAAGCAATTTTATTATTGCAAGATTGAAACGAAAGTGTGACGATGGCAGTGCTGCATTCAAGCATTTTTGCCGAAAAAAGAGCTTTAAAAATCTGAGAGATACAACTGATTTACAGTTTATATAATATTGATTTATTTATTGCACATTGCACTTATGTTTTTTGTCATGCAAGCCTAGTTGAATTTTACAGCGTCTTAGTCTTACCACCAAAGCTCTGTGATTCTCTAGTCATGCAGAAATTTCAGGTCAAAACAAAGGTTAACAAAATATGTTAATTCAAACCAAAATTTTTTTCAGTATTTTTTCTTTTTTCTTGGTAATAAACAAGTAATAAACATTTTATTTGCATATTTTTAGAATAAACAGAGGGAGGTAACAATGATAAAACCTTCTTGGAAATGTATTTGCAAATTAAAGATTTACAGAGGAAAAGCAGAGAAATTGAAGTAACTTTGTGAAGTCCTGAGCGAATATGTTTTGCATGTTCGTTTGTTTATGTCTGATTTTTTGTTGTGTAAATATCTCTCTCTCTCTCTCTCCCTCTCGTGTGCGTCAGGAGGCGGGAGGATGTCTGTGGAGGTGGACTTGTTGCTGCAGGAGGCGAAGGAAAGCATAGAGGCGGCCCAGAACTACCGCAGTGAGCTCCAGCAGCGCCTAAATGGCCTCAACCAGGCCCGCAAACAGGTACCACTGTCTGTCCTCACCTTCACTCACATACAGGATAAAGTTTGGATGCTCAGCTGCTCTTAAAACCCTCCTTCTTCTCCCAGACCTCTATCTTTTTCTTTTCATCTGTCAAAACTGGTGTAACATGAAGTTTGTTGACCCCTTACCCTGTTAAATCCCAGGAGAGTGTATTCTCTCTCTCTCTCTCTCTCTTGCTCTGTCTGCTATCTCTTCCTTCCTCCTGCTGTCTGGATTTACCCTCCAGCTGCTCACAGTAAACAATGCTGCTATTTCCTGTTGCTAATATCAACAGCCAGACTAAGTTTGAGGAGATATGAAGGAAAAGAGAGAGATATTGGAGAGAGCGGACTGAATTCAACTTTTATTGTTATTCTGAATCACCACCCAGTGAAAGTGAGGTCATGTTTGGGGTGCAGAAGTCTAACTGGAGTCGCTGCATTAGTTTGGATACAACTTGATTTAAGTTTCAGAGCAAACTTAGGCAGGAAATGCAGATCAGTATCTCACCAGAAAGCAGCAAATCAAAATCAAGTCAAAGTTTATTTTTGATAACACATTCAAGATATAATGTGCATATATATTTATAGAGTGCATAGAGTATTGATAAATATTATTAAGAGATAAATAGGAATAGATTTAAAAATGACAGAGTGTTATTTTATCATTTGTGAGTACTTTCCGTGCAGAGTTTGCATGTTCTCCCCGTGTTGCCTGGGTTCCCTCTGGGTACTCTGACTTCTTCCCACAGTCCAAAAACATGCTTGTCAGGTTACTTGGTCCCTCTAAAATGCCTGTAGGTGTGGGTGTGTGCGTGAATGGTTCTATATCTCAATATGTCAGCCTTGTGATAGACTGGTGACCTGCCCAGGATGTACCCTGTTCTCAAATCAAGTTCTTGTAATTGTTTGACAGCATTACTTTTAAATTGAACTCGTCTTTGCTCTCATATTGTGCTACATATCATATCCTGTGACTGTGGGAAAAACCCTGCCCTACTGTCAACTTAAATGTGACAGAAAGCTAGGATGTGGCATAGAAATCACTGCATTTCCATTATGCTGTTTAAATGATTTTCTTAAATAAAAAAATCAATGTTACAGCACTTCTTAATGGGATATCCTGGTGTAAAATTAATTTAGGTTCAAACACACCGTAACACCGAGTTAGACACCTCATCGAGAGATGAATGTTGCCGACCGCTTGCTTCTCTCGTTATACCAACTTTAGTAACGACCGCATGATAGCAATACAGAGCGATCTGAGCTTCATTAAAATGCAATCAGACCAAAACGCTAAGGCAGAAGAACTACCGTGTATGCAGTGCAAAATGATTAATATGGTGATTATTACTTCAAGGAAATGATAAAGAAGTGATCATAAAAAAAAAGATGATAAATGTGCGCAGCTCAAGGAAATGACAAAGTAATGATCATACATGTTCTTCCTTGAGCTGCGTCACCCCGCAGCAGTCCGTAAAGGACTAGCCTGAGTTCTCGCTACAAACAAGCGGCTGCTGGAAGAGAGTAAGGGAGTTGTGTTTAGTCTCTTTGACAAGAAATCAGGCAAAGTTAAAAAGATGTTTGGTGGCTAGTACTATGGCTAGGACCCTATATGTACTGTTGATGAAGTTAGGTGCTGTTCTGAGCATTATTTGTGGCTTTAGAGTGGCGTTTTGGTTGAGGTTTGTTTATGGCTCCTCAGACTGCTGTGTATCGCTATCATGCAGTCGTTACTAAAGTTGATATAACTAGAGAAGCAAGCAGTCGGCAACATTAATCTCTCGAGGGGGTGTCTAACTCTGTGTTACGGTGTGTTTGACCCTTAATTAATTTCACGTCGGAGTATCCCTTTAAGACCTCTGGTTATCTTCTTGTTTACTCTGTAAAACCAACCTTAGTGAACATTGTAATTATGTCACAATCAGGGGCATGAGAGCATGTCTAGGTCTTGTCCCAGAGCAGATGATGAAGCACTATTTAAACATCTATTTTATTTATTCAAACAGTCCCATTAAGATTGAAAATCTTTTAACAAGAGTGTTCTGGCCAAGATCAGCAGCAGCAGCATATTACAAACGTATGAGACACAATTCAGAAAATACTAACATATCCTTTGACACAGAACAGAAGGTCACTAGTAAAAGCATCTACAGCCTGATGCATCCTTCTCCAACACCTTCGGAAAGACCAGCTCTCTTAGACCCAAATCCTTCAGCATGAGATCCCAAACTATAGGAGAAGCGACCCTGAAAATCTTTCTCCTCGTTTGCACTCTTTCCTCCCTAATCTCAGTTCAGCAGCCACTGGCAATGTCCAACTTTCAGTTTATTATAGAGAGTCAAATAAAGCATACTCTTTCAATTACTGTGAAAGTCTCTCACACACAAACATACAATAAGGTAGTTTGTGTTTGTGAGTCTGTCTCCCCTCCACCCAGTCCCAGCTGTTTCATCACACATTATCTCTCTCCATCAAGCCTGTGCTGTGGTTTCTTTCCCATAACCCCTTTCTTTCCCACAGCAGGGATGGCTCAGCACCAGATTGAAGGAATACAGGAAACAGACACACACACACACACATAGAGGAGGGAGATAGCAGAATGAGTGTGTTTAAAAAGTCTGACAATACTATCACTGCTGCATCTCGTCTTTGGAGGAGTCGTCCTCCAAACACTCGTCTGATTTTAAATCAGCTCCTCCTGTGTTTGACAATCGTTGAATAATGTCTGTGCTTATTTTGAGTTCCACTGTTATCTGACGAACGCAAAAATATTGATCATCACTCGTCTGTGTTGTACTGATAATCGTCAGGAAGTGATGCGATGGGTGCCTCTGGTGGAAAACGTCCTGTTACAGCTCAACACACACGCACACACACACGCACACACACACACACACACACACACGTGAAGTCCAGTGTGTATTCTGGCTCAGGTCCTCTGGTGTGTGTTTCCACTCTCATAGTCATGCTGTCCTTGCTTTATCAGTGCAGCAGTTGTCAATCAGCCTTCCGTTTCCTGATATCTCTTTATCACTCTTTCAGTGTACTCATTGTGAAATGCCTGAGTGAGTAAGTGTGTGTGTGTGTGTATCAAATTGTGTTTGACAAAGAGGAACTGAAACATGGACTCTACCACTGATGGAAAACCAGCAAACCTCTTTGCAAGCTTCCCGTCTCGCAGTTTGAACTGCTTTTTGTGGTGGTAGCTGAAGCACTAGTTGTAGTAGAAGTCATAGTTGTAGTCCACATCCTGCTGTGCTGCACTATATTTCAGCCAGGACCAGTGTAGTGAAAGAAAAGGACTTATTTACATGCAGGAAGTCCTATGTGTTGGTGAGAGGCCACTGCTTCCATGTGTGTATGTGGAAACCTGAAGCAGGGAGAGCAACAGAACAGAGCAGAGCAGGCATCACAATACATAAGCAAAGGACTGCTGGAACGATATTCAGTGTTTGAGTACAATTTGAACTCAAAGGTTTAAGGAGTTGAGTGTATGTAGTGAATGCATTCACACTTGTCTACCTATTGAAAGGGATATTCTGGCGTAAAATTAGTTAGACCCCCCCTAAAGAGATGAATGTTGCTGACCGCTTGCTTCCGCGGTTCACAGCGGTCTGAGGAGCGATACTCAAACCACTCAGACGAGTCCATTACGGACTGCTGTGGGGTGACGCAGGTCAATGAAGAACATTTATGATCATTTCTTCATGGAAATGCAATCAGACCGAGACGCTAAGGCAGAAGAATTACCGCGTCTGTAGTGAAAAATGATTGATATGGTGATTATTACTTTAACGAAATGATGATGTAATGATCATAAAATCATAAATGTTCTTCCTTGAGCTGCGTCACCCCGTAGCAATCCGTAATGGACTGGCCTGAGGTCTCGCTACAAACAAGGGGCTGCTGGAAGAGAGTGGGTGAGTTGTTTTTAGTCTATTTGATAAAGAAATCAGGCAAAGTTAAAAAGATGTTTGGTGGCTAGTGCTGTGGCTGGGACCCTATATGTCCAGAAACTCTGAAGGCATTTTTCTGGGTTTCACTGATAGTGTTAGTTAATGCCCTCTGCCTTTGTAGGGCAGTATAAATTTCTGCTGCTCTCCAGTTAGCGCAGAAGTTTCCCCATCCTCTTCTTTAGTCCATCCATGGAGTCTCTGTCGCTTCCCTGCAAACCCAGTTTCATGAAGGTGTTCACATGTGGCCACAGTAAGTGGCATCTCTTTGCTGCTGTCAGAATCTGCCATTTTTGGGTTTGGTTGAAGCCCACTTATTGGAATAGCTGATCAGCGCCTAGCAGGGTGAGCAACACATGATGCATTTGAGAATAATGTATAGTCAAACAGACAGCAGGAGTGGAGCGCTGAAAAGTTTCCAAAAAGAGCATACATGTACTTCTACATTAGTGTTTGTCAGAGTTTCTTTAAATTAGCTTAAATAGAGTAAACCCTGTTTCGGCTCTCTATAGTTAATTTTCTGGACCAACTCTGGCTGGTTTCCCAACAAAAAGGTGAGCCGCCCAGAATCTCCTTTGTGTAATACACCGACTACTGACAAGTGTCTCATATATCCCTACTTCAAATAAAATGAACCATCCCTTTCACTTACCAGGGCGCAGTGGCGGTGCTCTGGTTTCACTTCTTGAGAGGCGTCACATTGCTGCGAGCGTCCTGCAGAATCAGCCTGTGCAAGAACCTGCTGCATACTTCAGTTTTAGTCCAGATTGGCAGAGTTCTATCAAACACAACACAGGAAAAAATGCTGGTAGTAGAAGGCAAATAGGAAGTCCCCCCTGGCACGGATCATTGCTCATTGTTTGAAAGAACAGGACGAGTTATATGAAGCTTGAGCAAGTCATTTTCAAAAAATGCACCACTCATCTGTCTGTGCTGCAAAGAAACACTACCAATAAATTAAAAAACAGCTATTTTTTGGAATTTTCGTACCGATTTATTCATAGTTCCTTTTAAGGAGGTGCCCTGTAAAAGTGAAGTGTGTTGCACTGGCAGGAATGTAGAACATGAAACTTGCCTGAAACTGAAAGCTGTGCCTTTATTTAAAGAGCGGGTTTCAAAATCTAAAGGAGAAAGAGCTTCACAAAGGCAGCAAAATAGAATATAAAGGTCTCAGATCATAAATATTAAAACAGTCTATAGAATAAACTGGACATAAATGGCATCAAACAAAATCAAATAAGAGCCACCAACTGTAAAAGTTTTAAATATTAGACAGTTAGTTACACTCACTAAGTTCTGTCTTGAATCTGTCGTTGTCTCCGTGCTCTTTAGGTCCGGGGAAGCTCGGGTCAGGCCCGTGAGGCTCTCCGGCGGCACTTCACGGAGCTGCAGGCAGCTGCAGGACGGCTGCTGACGGAGCGACTGAACGCCCTGCTGGCTGAGGTGGACGCCATCGAGGCGGAGAGCGTGAAACCGCTCGATGACTGCCAGAGCCTCATTGAGCACGGGGTTGGCCAGGCTGACGAGCTGCTCAGAGAGGGTCAGTGATTATTTCATTTGAGGAACATGTAAGGAGTGCTCACATGAGTTGAACGCTAGTTCTTCTGTATCTCCAGGGGAAGCAGCTCTGCGTTGTGGTCTTGGCGAAAAGGAGGATCAGCTGGGCAGTTTCACCAAGAAGGCCATGCACATCCAGTTGGACAGGTAGGACAGAGATGGTCGGTTTGACTGTAGGTCAGTGATGCCAGATGGGAAATATAGAATTATCGTAACAGAGACTCAAAATGATCGTATTTTTGGGAAAATTATCCTACACCCATCATAATCAAAATAACAATCTTACTGTTGCATAATAGTCACATATAGTCACTCTGTTTAGTGTCCTACAGGCACTCATGATTTTGTGGTCATTCACCACCTCGCCCCACAACTGCAGCTCCAACTCAGCTGTGTTACACTGGTGCGTCCCCTTTAAACAAATTACAGATGGGAACTACTCAGCCAAATCATGAGACCTTGAGGTCACCTACTTTTTAAAAACAGTATTCATAATAACTGATGAGGAAGTAAAGAGTAATCTGACTTAACTTAGTGAAATCTGTTTTAGACACAAAAATCAACACACGAGGATTCTGCTCTCGTTAATCACCGTCCTCTTCAGTGGCGCTCATTTTTCTCAACTGACTTCCCGACTGAGCACGATTGACAGCCAATCATGCTTGTTGTTCGGAGACAAACATCGCTCAAACTACAACTGGGTGAACACGTCATGTGGTAAAAGATGCCTTCAGGTTTCGCGAATAAAAAACTGGAAAATGAAGTGTCTGGCAGACTGAGTCAGTCCTGTTGCACCACACGTTCACGAAACTGTCAAATTATGGTACATTTACCCTTTTATTGATTGTACATCGTACACGGGGAAAAAATATTGTACAAATACAATAATTATCGTACACCTGGCAACCCTGCTATAGGTGTTTTCAGAAGTCGAACTGCCTGTAGTTATGATTAGCTATTACAAAAACTGCATGCAGCCAGGATTAGGTACTGAAACTATCTAAAAAGAAAGAGTGATAGAACCTCAGTTAACTAAGTTTGATATTTCAGGTAAAACAGCTGAAATTCCGGAGCCAGTTACTCTGCAGTTTGAACTGTAGCATGCATGTGAAATTATGAATGAATTTAGAAAAGGCTAAAATGCGCTGACATTACAACATTAGTCCAAATGCTTGGGTTAGTGTCAGTGTTATCAGTGTAAATGTGATGGTTTGTTTCTCTCGTGGTGTCTCTTGTCCAGCCTCCCTGAGGTTCCAGCGTTGGTGGATGTGCCGTGTGTTTCAGCGCAGCTGGACGACTCACTGTTGGGTCTGCTGAGGGAGCGTGTGTCCCGTCACGGCTCTGTGTCCTCACACCCACCGGCCCAGATCGAAGAGCTGCAGGAGAGACCGGGAAGCATCCTGGTCCGCTGGTGCAAGGTAAAAACCAACAAATTCTTAACTGCAAATTAAAGAGATGCCATTCCTTCATTATGCTCCCTGTGTTTTCAGGTGGACGAGGACTTTGCAGCGGCAGATTATCGGCTGCAGTACCGGCGAGCTGGCAGCGGGGGGAGTCAATATGAGGACGCTTACATCGGTCGGGACTGTGAGTTCCTCATTCTCCACCTGGACCCACACACGGATTATCTCTTCAGGGTCTGCGCACGCGGGGAAGGTCGCACAGAGTGGAGCCCCTGGAGCATCCCACAGACCGGATACACCACACTCACACCGCACGGTAGGAGGGGACTCTGCCCACCTTCAAAGCTTTGGGAAGGTTTAGGGGTGGACATGATCAAGATGTTTCTGCAACAGCACCTTGCTGAAGAATTCCTCCTTCTTCTGATCAAATGTGTGTGTTGTTCTCTGGTCATGCAGAGTGGTGTCCGGGCACTGAGGGCTACATCCTGAGCAGCAGGAGAAACATAGCTCTGAGGAACGACTCCTCACAGTCACGCTGCACCGTCCTCTACTCGAACGCACCCACCTACTTCTGCGGCCAGACCCTCACCTTCAAGTACGCACACACAGACACCAGTCTAAACATTTGCTGTAAATCCTCAAATATAGACCGCACAGAAGGAACCTGTTTTTACTGGCATGTCTTTATTTTAAACTTTCTCTGTGTGAGGATTATAATTGTTCATATTCAAGTACAAAGCGAGGGTCTGATTCACTAAACCTGAATCATACCAAAACACAATTCAGAGGCTGTATTGTTTGGAAATTTTGATTCAAAGTCAACCAAGTCTCTTACAGTCTTCTTTTCCCAGTTTTAATATTACTTAAAAACTGTTATCTTGACAGTCATTTGGTTTTTATACTTAATGGGACTCTGTATGTGTGTTGCTGTCTGTGTAGGATCTCTGCAGCAGGTCCCATGGATCGGAGGGACAGTCTGGGGGTGTGTGTGGACAGCAGGAGGGAGGCAGAGTCACTTCAGAGAGACCAGGCCGTCTGCATTTCCACTAATGGTACACTGGCACAGATATTATGTTATTTGTTATGCTGAGGTTGTGACAGACATAGTTTGTTAACAAATCTTGTAGAAATGCAGTTTTAACAGAGTTAAAGTTGTTAAACATTATAGTGGAGTGGCATTTTTATTTATGTGGTGACAGAAAAAAGCAACTGAAACCAGGATAGACTGTTCAAAAGAGGAAAGTTAAACATTTAATCTAATAATATGGTGTTATGAATGCAACCACACTTGCTTTAAGTTGTCCTTTAAGTGGTCATAAGCATGTGTTAATGTCATGCTATTCTTTAAAGAGAGGATATCTTGAATCCATACTCGTGCTGCGGGCCCCTCTCTACCTACCTGTAGTTTTAAATGAAGATGACTGCTGCTTTGTTATCATGCAGCTCTACAATTGTTGTTTCATTGCAGAAGTTTTATGAGGAAGGAAATGAGTTCAGCATGTTTGTTTGACCTCAAGGGTTCACTTATAGAGCTTTTAGTTTCACTGAAGGTATACAGCTGCGAGTTTATAAGAAAAATCGATCAAATTTTAATGTACCATATTATTGATATATTCTATTCAGACCACAATAAAATAAAACCCCATACTCTTACTTTTTTCTGCAAAAAGTCTTTATACATTTTCTTAATTGAGTCAATTAAAAGGGGTATGCATGGACGCAGCAAGATAATACTGCCTTCAAATTCCAAGCTAGAGGGACCCCTCTTCAGAAGGTATTAGAAGTGCGTCTTTTATACCAGATTAAAGGTGGGATTCCTCTGCTGGTATAAAACAGTTCTGTCAATGTTTAGGTGCTGTTTTTGTCAACGGTAAGGAGATGACCAACCAGCTGCCGGCTGTCACTGTGGGCTCATCTGTGACCTTCGACATGGAGGTGGTGAACCTGTTCCCAATCAGCAACAACAACCTGAGCGAGGGGGGCAACTTCAAGCTGAGGGTGACCATTGGCTCAGGGAACAGGGAGGTGGTGTTCGATTGGCTGGTGGACCAGGCGGTGGACTGCCTCTACTTCGGCTGCTCCTTCGTCCACTGTGGCTGGAAAGTGCTTGTGTATTAGAGCAAAGATGGATCTGTTTAATTGCTGGAGTTCAGTGGGTGATCACACAAGCACAGTTTTTCTGCTTCCTACATATCAGGTCAACAACAATATGAGATATCGATCATTTCTTCCCAGAACTCGCAGATACTTCAAAGCAACCTCCAAACAGACCATAATGGCTTTTTTTGAATCATGCTTCCTAGCTGGTTTTCCCTCCATTGGGCTCAGAATTTAAGTGTGTGACTTTTTACAGAGAGAATGCAAACAGGGATGTGTCTTAGTAACAAAGCTTTGTTTATCCAGAGAGAGTATGTAAATAGCTCTTCTGCCACCAAACTCCATCCACAAAAACAGTCATTTTACTCATCAAAACATGGGAGTTGCTGGTCTATCTCTGGTGTTCTTTTTGCACTTTGTTGGAGCAGAATGAAGCAACTTTTGGTACAGTTTAGACCTCAAGATTTGCAATAATAAAGTAGTACCAGGCAATTAAAACACCTGGGTAAATCTGTTTTTAGACAGCGGCCTGATCCTTTTTGTCAAATATGATTCTAAAGAGACTCTGATTGTCATCTAAGGTGTGTGACAACAGTAAGGACAGGATCCCCATAGAAACAAACCTGGTTATTCTCAAATGAGATGTACAGAAAAGAGTAAGGGTAATTGTTTGGGGGGTTCAAACTCTTTTTTTGAAATTCTGAGATTAGAGTCAAAGTTTGAGGCTTAAAGTCAGAATTCTACTAAAATTTGGGTCATTTTCATTTTTCGTAGAAATTTTTTTTTCTATAGAATTCTGACTTTGTTTTAGATGTACAGAATTCTGAGATTAAAGTAAAAAAAATGAGACTTTTCCAAACAAAAGTTGACTTTTTACTAAAATTCTGCTTCTCCTTTTTCCTGAGGATTCTCACGGAAATCTCTGAATTTTGGGACTGAAATCAGAATTCTCATTTCTTTTCTCAGAATCCAGACTTGACTTCTTGACATTTTGTAAAATAAGAATTCCAAAATTTCAACTCACTTTGTTGCAATGATTCGGCTTTTTTCAATTAGAATGTTGCCTTTTTACTCAGATTTCTTATGTTTTAGAATTCTGAGTTGTCTTTTTGAAAAATCTCTTTAGCTGCTAAAACCTTTAGCTGAGAATGATCATTTTCAGAATCCTGAAATAAAAGACAGATTTCTGATCTTAATTTCAAGATTCGAAGATTAGTTGTAATTCTGTCATTTTTCTCTAAATGCTTGTTCTGTGTGTTGTTTTTCTTTTTTACAATTTTCTTACCTTTTTATTAGAATTCTGACTTTTAACTCTGAATTGTCTTCCAGACTAAGTTATGACGTTTTCTCAGAATTCTAATTTTTTCCCTTCAAAATTCTGATTTGTTCCTTCAAATCTGAAATTAGTTAGGATTCTGACTTTAATCTTGAAATTCTGGACATTGAGAGTAAAGTTGGAATTCTGTCTATATCTCAAAATGTAGTTGTTTTTTTTCAGTTTGAAGGCTCTCTGAGGGGAAATCTGATCTTTCTGGACTCCTCTTCAAAAAGCCTCAAGAGAGAACAGATATTTGTGTCACAACAGTGTTTTTTTCCTTTTTCTTTCAGTTTGATTCTCAGCCTTCTTCAGAGGTGGGCTTTTGTTTACAGCTTTGTTTATTGTGTGGGTTTTCAGTGGATTGAGTTAGATGTGAATCTATGCAATGTTTAAATAAAGTAAAGCACAGCCTGATTGGACATCCAGAGCTGTATAGGATGTAACATGTTACAGTTTTTCTGTTTCCAGGGTTCAGACTGCTTAACTTGCAGTTTTTTTGTGTGTTTTTTTTTAAACTGAACAGAAACATTCACTGTGAAAGCCACACTTTGTCACCTGTTTGTTTTTTTCTTCTTTTTTGTTGTTTAAAGGGACGGTTCAGCACAAACACAATCTGGTCTGTTTTTTTTCCTGACCGAGTGGAGCTTTAGGGCAAACTTCTCCAATCTTTGGAGAAACGAATAACAAGAATAGAGACAAACATTCAAGATGGTTCAATTATATGAATAAGAGGAAGCTACAGTAGAGTATGAGAGATTTGGATTATGAAGTTGTTAATTTACAAGAATTAACATTATATTCAAGAGAATAACATCATGAATTTGCAGGACTTAACTGTAAATTGAGGAGAAAAAAAAGTTAGTGTATTGTTGGCTTGTATGTTATTTTAAAGGGTAAGTCGTTTTGAATGTGTGTTTATTCTTGTAATTGAAGGAGTTATACCTTGTAAAACGTACTTGTTTTTTCTCCTAAATTTACAGCTTTTTACTCATAAATTGTATGACTTTTTTTAATGTTGTTCTTTCGAATGTTTATTATTCTAAAATTTATTCTGTAAATCTGGTAAAATTGCAAGTTTTTCCTGGACATTTGCCACTTAAATCTCATAAATTTATGACTTTGTAGATTCAAAACTATTAAATTCGACCCATGAGTTTATGTTTGTTATCTTAAAACCTAAATCTTGCCATTTAACCAGTTCATTCTTGTAAATTTACAACTTCTCTCAAAGGGATTTTTTGATTTTTTTTCCCTTTTAAATGTGTGACTACAGTCCCCTTAATTTATGAGTGGGACACTTGTTAATTGACGGTTTTAATCTTTAAGATTTAGTGGTGTACTGTCATAATTTAGGACCATTGTTAATTTACGGTCTTTATCCTTTAGATTTACAACTTTATTTTTCACATAATTGGACTCGTCTCTTATGTGGCCCCAATCCTCTGTAGCAGGAAGCTGTAGCCTTAAAAAAAAATCATAATGACTTGTCAACTGTAAAATAATAATACCATTACTCTGGATGATGTTATAACTGCATTGACAATCCTAACAGTATTTATGTGAAACCTGCCGTTTCAGTCTACAGATGAGAGTTTGAATGAGCTGATAGTTATTTATACATTTGAAAGGAGCTGTTTATTTTACTCTGATTCAAATCTGATTATCATTTCTGTTTAATATGAATGACTGTCACTGTTGTTAAGAAAAGAAATCTGTAAGATGGATTATCTCACCTCAAAAACTTTTAGATATTATTACAATTTTGTTTTCTTCTAATACCAAATTTATTGGTTGATGTATTTGGGAATTTTGTCTGAATAGGGTGAAGTTAAAAAAAGTCAGAGCTTGTTTGGTTTCCCTGTGAAATTTCAAACTGAAGAAGTTTTTGTTTGACTGTGGATATTTAGTTCTTCACCAGACAAATTCACTGGCTGTTCATTAATGTCAGAGGGAATGCTGAAGCATCTTCATGCTACACTCCATTTCAGCAAACATTTATCTGCATTTCTGTGACCAAACCTGATCAGGGATTTTATTCTTTGGCTGATCTGGGGTCAGAAAACAATTGAACTCTGGAGCGTCCAGTTGATGGTACAGATTTCCTGAAACCAGTGAACGCAACTTTACTCTTGTTTTTTCTTTTCAGCCACAAGGAGGCAGAAAACTTGACAACGGGGAGCCAACATTGACTCCTGCTGGTCAAACTTATGAACTGCATTTGTTCATGATGCTGTTTTCCAACAAATTTTAGCCAATAAAGTTATCTTTTGAACGGATTTGGTTTTAATGTACTTTGTGAAATGATACGACTTTATTCAGAGCAGTCGCATGATTTCTATGGGGCAGCTGTGTGTGTCGTAAAAGCTAGCTATTTCGTAGACAGCTATCAACAGTACTGAATTAGCTAAGTGGAGCAATATGCAGTTACAGCTTACTTCCATAGGGGGCATCAAAGATAACAAAAATCTTGAAGTATGGTGAACATTTGCAGAACTATGGAAAAATCAGGCATATTCATAATATAACCTCACTCCTGTCACAAGATGTTAAGACTTTGTGCTCCTAATGTCACATTCTTACTATAATATGTTAAATATATGTTATAATACGTTTCTACTTTGTGAGAAAAGCTGATATTTCTGTAGGAAATGTGTTTGCACGAAATAGTGCATATATTAAAGAAATTAATGGACACTGAATAATATTGTACAAAATTGTTTCTTTTAATAGAAAACCATTTGGACTCAATTCAAAGAGTTCCCACCTTCAAAGCGGATTTTTTTCATAAATGGTTGAAGAAAAGTTTTGTTTTCTTGACATGGCTCCTCCCATTTTGTGCAAAATGCTGCTGGTCTCATGTGAACTAACAAAAACAATTGTTAAAGTCTGCTCCATCAGAAGCAAAATACTTCAAACTGACATAAAGCTTTAAAAGAGCAGGGTCTGAGGTGACTTGTTCATATTTTTGCAGACATGTCCGCTCTGCAAACTGTTCAACATGAAGCAAAAATCTGAAAAACTACAACCCAGCATGAGGATTCTGTGCTTTTTGTCAAACTTGAGATAATTTCCAAGCAGAGAAAACTTTGCAGAAACTTATTTACAAAAAAAAAAAAGCACGAAAGACATTGTTTAAAAGGAGCCAAGAAACACAAAGCAAAATCCATCCCCTTTGGTGTGAGAAATAGAAAAGTAAAGACCTGAACCTTTACAAACAGAACAAAAGCGGATTCATCTCTGAAGGTTTCAGCTGCAAAAACACAAAGAAATGGATGAAAATGCGCTTCAGACTCAGTTTGTGTTGATGCTTTTTCCTCTGTGCTGCTGCTGACTCTAAATATGCACAGCAAATATTCCTCATTTAGTCCTTAAGGATTATGACACAATGATTTGATACTGAGCTGCAGCAAAAAGTCAATTAATCGGTTAACACAGTGGTTCTCAATCCCGTCCTCGAGCCCCTCCTGTCCTGCATGTTTTAGGTGTTTCCCTGATCGAACACACCTGATTCAAATGATCAGCTCGTTATTAAACCATTACAGAGCTTGATAACGAGCTGATCATTTGAATCAGGTGTGTTGAAGCAGGGAAACATCCAAAACATGCAGAACAGTGGGCCTCCAGGACTGGACTTGAGAACCACTGGGTTAACAAATGAGATGGTTCAGTGTGCAGATTTGCTGCTTTTCTTTCTCTTTTATGATATTTTACAAAAGATATTATGATTTTGGACATGTGGTTGAATAAAAGAAGCGTGACACTGACACCACTTTAGAGCTCTGGGTAATAGTAACAAGCATTTTTTTACATTTCTATAAACTTTTAGGGACTAATTGAAATTTATATAAAAATAATTATTCACAGCAGCTTTTATATAAAGAAAAAGGCAAAAAAAAAAGGCTTTCAAAGCACCAGAAGACATTTAAAATGATAATACATTCTTACTTGAAAACAACGAAGGAGCATGGAGAGTTTGTGAGGTCTGTCTGAAACTTCTATATCGTCTTAAATCAGCAGATCTTTCAACCCTCATTAGAAAAGAAACAGTTTTCTGCACACAAAGACCAACTTCATTACAAAAAAAAAAACTTCAGCAACACTGAATTCATCAAACATAAGCCTGTGTTTTTTGCTCTTTCCACATTTTAGGCTCAGAGAAGGGCAGAGACACGTTTAGCACCAGAAGCAGAACCTGCTGTGGAGGCCCTGTGTGCATATCATGTGTGCAAAATATCCCACGAGTCCTTTTGGTGTTTGTGGGTTTGCAGGAAAAAAAACAGAAACAAAGATTCTAAAACTGGAATAGCTGAGACGATGTGAGTTCGTTTCCACTTGTCCATAAAAACCAGAGATTAGATTTGTGTAAAAATAAAAAAACTACAACTGTGAAAATGTGAAAAAACAAACAAACAAAAAAACAGCAACACAGGACATAAGGCCAACAGACCTCAGAGACCAGATTATGCAACCAAAGAGTCAACAAAAGTCCCTGATCATTTGTCAACATCTAACATGAGCTAAAAATAAACCCCATCAGAAACAAGCAGACCTGATAACAGTCTTGGAAACCTGCTTAAACATTTATGATCAATATCTTGATGATGAATTTTCCTGTAAACAGAAGTGAAGAAACCTTTGGTGGAGCGGAGTTTGGCTGAATGGTACAAAGGAGAGACACTGTGCAGAAAAAATGATGTAGATCTATGAGAAACAGATCATGGTTTCAGTCTGGGTTAGCCTTGGTGTACCAAACTAAGAAACATGGAGCATCTTGTGAAGGTGTAATTTAAAGTGTGTGTCACAAAAAAATAAAATAACAATCTTATGTTGTCCAATGGATCACGAATCTGAACCCACTGTGCAAGACAACAAATGTGTTATGAAGGACAGGCTAACAGGCAGCTAATGCATGCTTTAGCAACTGCTGTTTGTTCTCAGCTGTTCAGTTTATCGTCACAAGATGATCCACGTTCCTCATTTTAGTGCAGACAGCAGCTGGCTGCTCCTCTAACATCCCCCATATATGTTTTAGCATGTATAGATTAGCCTTAGAGTTTGATTTGGGACTTTTTTCTGAATAATTACATTTTTTTTCTCACAAGGAAACCACTTTTTTTTCTTGAAAATTATCATCTCGACAACTGTGCCCCCCCCCCCATTATCAAACTTCATTCAAAACAGTTATTGTGTCTCAAAGCTCCATAGGTAGACCAGCAGCTCCCATAGTTTTAGGATGTTTAATGTCAAAGCAGAATGAAGCCAACTGCTCTGACTTTCCATGGTTATGAGTCAGTCACACCCTACACTATGTAATCGTAGCGCTCAGTTTTAGATGTTAGCTGAATTATGTCTTAGAGTTGAACATTACAGAAAGATAGTTAAACCCTTGTGTCATCAAACAAGACACTCACTGTAACCAGAAACAGCCTTAAAGTCGCTCTTTCCACAGCCAACAAATTCCCATGATTTCATATGCACAAAACAGTTATCATGTATATTAAATCATGGGAGTTGCTGGTCTGCTTCTGGGTGTGATCTGTTTGCCTATTGTATTAATACGGTGCAGAATGAGACAATCCCTATACCTCTTTAAAAGACACTACATATGGAAAAAAATAGTCCTTTCTTCTACACCAGCAAACTCCTTGAAAGAAACAGTAATTTACCTCACAGTAGGATGGGAGTTGCCAGTCTACCTCTGGCGCTATCAGTTTGTCTTTTGTGTCAATGCAAAGCAGAACAAGGCAACAACACATAATTGTAACAACAACAAAAACAACAACAACAGTGTGTGTACCTATTAGTTTTTAAGAAGTGGCTCCGTCCCCGAAGCCACCAGATTCCATTGATAACAAAACATTGTCCTCTAAGCACAGTGGCAGCTGCTTGTATACCTCTGTTATTTGGAGTCCAATAACACAATTTTGGCGAGAGAGTTCCTGAACTTTCAGTATCTGTTAGTTGGTTGGACACCAAATGGTGCAGAAATAACACCCAGGTTTTTAAAATACCCGAATTGGCAGACACACATTAGGTGCATTTTTGTCACCGACAGACTCGGGCTGTTGTTTTTAAGTGTCTGAAAATATTTTTAATGAACATATTTAACCAGAACCAGCTGTTACAGTCGGTCTCTTCAGCACCACTGAACTCTATTAAAAAAACAGCAATTTTACCTCACAGAACAATGGGAGTTGTTGGTCTACCTTTGGTGATATGACCAGTTTTCTTTTTGTGTTACTTGTTTAGCAAAATCAAGCAGTCCACAAGTCCTCATGATACATGTTTACCCCCTAAATCGTGCTAACGTAGCTCTCAGATTTGAAATACCTGAGTTTGACTGAAAGCTTTGATTCGGCTGCTTCCTGTTGGTGTTGATGGCCTCGTGTGTGTGACAGAAAGCAAAATGATGCGGCACCTTCGACAATAAAGAGCATGATAAAAAAAAAAATTGCATCAACTTTTCAAACTGTTTCTCTCGGTATGTAAAAAAAAATAAACAATCTGAAGCCTCTTTTGGATGTAAATGTGTAGAAATCAAACAACTTGATCATGTTACTACCCCTAAAAACAGAATCCCAGAAGTATCGTGTGTGTCTGTCATCCCTTTGTAGATTTTTAGATCACTAGTCCTGCTTGGAGATCTCCGAGGACTCTGTCTCTGCATCTATTTTGAAACTGAATCAGAGCTGCAGAGTTCCTGCTCACTAATCAACCTCTCAGTCACTGCCCCTCCCTCCTCCTCTTCCTCCTCATGCCGATTCCCATTCTCCAGGCATTCGTTGTTCGTCTCATCGCTACAAGGTTTATACTCTGACGGGTCGAGATCTGGATCCGGATCTGGCTCAGGTTGGGACTCCACAGCTGTCTCCCAGTCCTCCTCCTCCTCCTCTTCCTCATCCTCGTCCTCCTCCCCTCTGTCCCTCTCTGTGTCTCTCTGGCTGCGGAGGAGGCGGAGCCTGGCCATGGCGCGGTCGATGGTGAGCGTGCTGACCAGGTTGAAGTCGTGCATGCTGACCAAGTGCAGCAGGAAGTTGCGGCAGAGGCTGCGTTTGACGATGTGGTGGCCGTAGTGGTCGGCGAACATCAGACAGGCCTGGTTCATCTGGTTGTCTGCGATGAAGCTGGAGGAAGAACGGAAGAGAAAGAAAATGTGTTTACTTTTTAATTCTGAGTGTTGTCTCTATTTTGGATTCTATATTTGACCCAAACTGAGTGACACAGGGCTGGAGCGACATTTTTTTAAATTTAGTGTTTTTCTTTTCATCAAGGTCCTTTTTATGTCTTACACAACAGAGAGTAAAACACACAACATGGCATATTTATGTAAGCAGTCTGTGAAGTTTTGTAGGAGCTGAAATCATCCCAGATTTCTGTGGGAAAATAAGGGGAAACCAGCTTGTGCCAGGTTACTTTAGGAGTCTGATTATTCCACAGGGAAATGAAGTGTACAGTGGTTCAGCCAGAAAACCAGGAGCAAGTTTTAGGAAGATTGGCCGTGGTGGTCGAAATATAGAGCTCCACAGTATAGGATATAACGTGACAAAACAGAAAAACGAGAATTGATTTTCTGATTGTTTCATGACAGTTATACTCCTAGGAACATGTCCAGATCTCTGCACAAACAAACATGAAGATGCTGGATTTAGTTTCCTTACAGCTGGAGTCCCACCCCCTTCTGCCTGCTGCATGTTTCTTTGCCATGTCACTGTTACTACATCTAAATCTCTAACGAGGTTAAAACAGCCACTTTCAGTTCTGAATCCTCATCAGGCAAACAGTCTGTTGACAGTCAGTCTGAATCTTTGCCTGGTGAAGGTGTGGGACAGAAATGCTGCTTATAGATACACTTTTTGAGAGTCTGATAGTGTATGAGTCATGCTCTTTCTGACACACTTCCTATGTAATGAGCCAGGGGGCTGTCGGCTGTGGAAACAAACCAGACCTCTTGGTGGTAATGCACAAAATTAGATCTGATCACACAAACGTATATCAGATATGAATTCTCTGGGATTTATTTCACCTCCTCCCTGCTTCATACACACCCGTGCTTCATGACGTGGAGGTTCCACAGCTTCATGATCTCTTTCTCTCCTTCGTTGACGTCTGTGAACTCCTCAATTTGCTGCAGAGATGCAGAAATCAGACTAAAGTCAGATCTGTTTCATGGCATTAGTTGACATACACTTCAATTAAATTATCAGTTGCTGTTTTCCGTGGAGCTAAAATATGTTTTTGAAGTATTTAAAAGTAATCCAGAGATTTCAAGCTAAGCATGAACAAATTCCTCAAAAGGCAAAAAAACAAATAATTGAACCCTTTCACAGATAGAGCAGATAAACTACAGTTCATGCATAAAATCAATAAAAATACCTTTGTCGTCTTCTCTTTGAGCCAGTCAGGGTCTCTCTCGTCCTCACTGTCTACTTCCATCTCCTGAGGCCGCAGTGGCACGCAGCTGTCGCTGTGGAAATAGAGGCGGTTGTGTCCGCTGATGTACGTCCTCTGCTGCTCCTGATCGCCATCCTCCGATTCCAGAAACTCAGAAAGACTCGGCTTCGTCCTCTTGGGTCTGAGAGTCAGATATTTAGATAATAGCATTAACTTGTTAAGATGTTTTCTGACTGTTCCTGAATGCCTTTACTTGTACTACTATTGATTAATCACCTCCATTGTTGTTTTTAACATAATCGTACCTGCAGCACTTCAAGGTTATCCACTCTATCTTTGGTGATTATTTAAGGGAATTAAACATTATAGTAAGATTAAAAATGTAAAAGTAGTACCTGCAGGTGAGAATGTGTGTAACAGACGTCCTCTTCACGGGTCCGTTCCTGCTGAAGGCGAAGCCCGGCTGGCTGTGGATGTCCTGAGGGTTTCCTGCGTACGAGCCATCGTAACACTCGTTGATAGAGACCTCGATCTTTGCTCCTTTGGGATGAGGCTGACACAGATCAGAGGATTTATGTTTGACTGATAAAAAACAACAATCTGAAAACGACACACTGAAAAACGGCAGGAACTTTGGACACATTCTTCCTGTGTAATGCTGGATACAAGACGTGAACTGAACAGATGTAATGGTTTCAATCTTGTAGAAAAGCTTTACACAATTGTTTTATTGGTTTTTATAGTTCCTAACTTGTCTTCCTGATTCAAGATGGCTGCATGCAAGGATGCAGCAGCTCGAAACTGTCTGTCATATATAAGCGTTTTTAGTATTTAACAGTTGATAGTTTCTTCATGCCGCTGGAGCCACATATTCAGCCTCTTTTATCTCTTATGATTTACCCTGCTATCTCTATTTTTCTTTCTTTCCTCTCTACACCCAGAGTCAGTCTGTCTCACCACGTAGTTGAAGATGAAGCGAGGATGGGACAGTTTTAGGTGTTTGAGCAGACTGTAGAGCTTCCTACAGTTCAGCGTGCACCACGGGCAGTGAAGGTCGTCTCTGGCCTCCGTCTGCTGCCGCGTGTTGTGGTTGTACTGGAACTGGACGAAGAAACGGAAACAGTTAAAGTGAGGGCGATCAAACAGCACCAGTTCAGCATCAGTTAGTCACATTTTACGGTCATTGTAATGATAATAACAGATAGACTCTTGTGTGAATGTGAGACGGCAGATCTCTGTTCAAAGAGTACTGACCTGGTAGAAGATGCGTAGTTTCTGTCTTGGTTCAGCTAAGATCTGTTCTCTCCTGCTTTGCACATCAGGGTTTATTGATTCTTTAACAGCTGCAGAATGAAGCAGAAACAGCTGATCACTCAACTTTTCTTAACAAAGTCACAAATCTTTCAAACTGAAATAGACAGATCTGCTGCTGTCCTCTCACCTAGAGTGTGCGTGGCTCTCTGGGTGCTGGGTCTGCTGTCCTGGTTTGTCTCAGAGTTGCGGGTGGCAAGAGGTTTGGCCACGGGCGCTGTGGAGCGATCGGGGGAGTCCGAGGTCCAGCGCAAAGTGAACTGAAGAGTCGGACCCTGAGAGAAACTCTCAAAGGGAGGCAAACGCTGCAGAATAAAGGCAGAATAACATTTGAGCAGGATAAAAGCTGCATCTGGACCGATAAAGTCAAGGAGAAATGAAACGAAACAAAACCTCACGTGTCTGAGGCACCAGGATTTTATACGCCTCCTAAGTTCAAATCTTCTTGCCTTGTTAAGATTCTTTTACACACCTTTCCATCCAGGATAGTCTCCCAGGTCGCTCTCTTCTTATTGACCGGACACTCCTCCATCTCTTGCATAGACACCTCATACTCCCCGTCCAACAACTGCAGACGCCTGCACACAAACACAACAACGTCTCATCACTGATTCTGCAGCATTAAGACCTGAACAATACTTTTTCATACATGTAAGAGTTTGTTGTTGTTTGTTTTTTTTTCTTACATATCTGCGTTTGTAGAAAAAACTAAATGCAAAAAAATTCCAGAACTGTGTTACACAAAAGAAAACATTGAGCAATTATTATTCTCAAAAATTACAAATATGGATGAATTTGGGATTAAGATTAAGAAATAAAAGACGGTGTAAGACAGCAACTGTGTGTATGCATGCGTGTATCTTTGTGTGTCTGTCAGTTTCACCTGTTTTTATCAAAAACTGTCATCTGAGCCACAAATGTGGTTTCTCCCTCGTCCCTGAGAGAAGAGCTCCTCCTCTTCCTGTTTATCACTTCCTCTGTAAAATCTGAAACAGGCACAGAGAGAAAGAATTAACCCACATTTTCACTCCACCGTTCTTCAAAGTAACCGTTTTCCCTCATATCTGCAGACTTTGCCAATAATGTACCCCTTGAGTTGTGTTTAAGCCTAAAGACTGGAATAATAGTAATAACTACACATGAGGGAGGGCTTTCTGGATGGGAAAACATGAAGGTTTGAGGGAACCGCAACAGTCCAAAAGTTTCCATAGACCATCTGTGTGTTCAGCAGGTCATCTTTGACAGTCAGCTCACCTCTGCTGTGGTGATTCTCCCCGTTGATCATGCCGTTGATCTGTGTCCGTGAGCATCCTGGCCTTGATACTCTGAAGAGCAGTGAGTAGGACTTGACCATGTGAGAGTTACTGGGTTCAAAGTCGCTGCTCGGGACCAGCAGGGATGAGGTGGAGCCTGGCTTGGCCTGGCCTCCGGATCTTGTGTCTGGATTCAGAGGGACCTGCTTCTTACCTGCAGGAACCTGCTTCACCGGACAGCTCACATCCTGGATGGGAGGGAAGGAGAGGAAAATCTCAGAGGTTTGTTACTGCTTAAATTTCAAAAAGTTCAAATGTTTTAATGATTACCACACTCACCTTCCTCTTCTTGTGGCATACTTTGAGCAGCAGCACCTCCAGAGAGACAGAATTCTGCTCGTTCTCACAGTCCTGAGACGGCTTCCCTAAAAAAAACAGGCAGAAAACTTCTTATATCGGCATGAGGACTTTATCCAAAAAAGGCAAACACAGCGAAAAGGACATACTTACCAGCTTTATGGAAGAAGCCAGTAAAGGTGAGCTGCAGATTAGAGGCTAAGCTAAAGAAACAAAGAAAAATAAGTTTACATAATCAGTTTTAAGATGTTGCACGAGAAAGATCTAAAACTGGCATAGACACTTTGTTTGTGCTCCTCCTGTCTTTAAAAGAGCCACATTTGAAGCTGTCTGAGCGACAAATAATTGAAGAAGATATACTGGGAAAAAACACGAACTGAAAACAGCAAGACCCTGCTGAATATCTGTGGAACAGCTAATGGAAAAATGCAGACAAATCATGGCTCACATTATTCTTCAATGGAAGGAGCAACAAGGAGAAATAACAGATTTGTGTCCACAGTCTGTGTAAACTATGACTTATGAATACTCGACATGTGTCGGGTTTTCTCCTTCTTAATGTCAGATGACGCAGAAATAAAAATAACAGCAGAGCGGGCAAAACTTGCGGAAAAATCTGCAGCTTGTGCGTTTACCTGTGAGTCTCCTGTTCTCCTCTCATCTTCTCCACTTTGAACAACAGATTGTCAACCTTGGAGCCTTTCCTGAACATGCAGACAAACAGAGGGGTTACTGAAACAGACCGAGCACACTGCCAGAATAACAGATGACACTGTGCAGTACATCAGCTGATTCTTACACAAGGATAGATCAGAGCCAGATTTGAGTTCACTGACTACAGTAGCTGCTTCAAATGTACTCTCATGGCCATTTGGCATCAAGAAAGATAGATGACTGTACCAGACACACCAGAAAAAAGTACATCAACTCTAACGATAGAAGAAAGAGATGTACTGATTATTTTAAAAAATCAGATTCAACACTGTTATTTTGAAAACCCCATCAAGTATGATGAATAATGGCCTCAAATATTGTTAACCTGAAATCATTCACACATTTTATTATTATTAGATATTTTGCAACCCTTTATGTGTGCAAACAAACACATAATAAGTTTAGGCACAGTACAAGGATTTCAATCTTTATTTTTTACATTTTATCCTGAACAGAAAAAAAAACCCATATAAGTCAATATTGTTGTCATGCAGCTTTAATCACTAGTTAATATGATCAATAAAAAGTTTACTTAAAGCTCAAGTACTGATATTTGCCAAGAAGTTTGATCTTTACAGCCTTACATATGAAGCCTGTATTCGACTTTGTGTTCAGCTTCAGATCCTGTAGGAGATACTGCGAGAGGATGTGACTTTATGTTTAAAACTCAAACAGCATGTTCTGATTTGTGCACTGAACTGAAATGAAAGGGGAAGCTGGTACACCTGGATCACATTGGGGATTTTTGGAGCGCAAATGACTAACAAACTCACATAAATCTGCCCAACATCAACCTGGATGGAGGTCTAATGAGCAGAAGTAAGTGGAAACACCTGCGAGGCTGAGCAGAGTCTTACATTAAGGAAAAAAAAAAAAAAAACCTTAACCAGAGCTCAGCTTTGAATCAAACTGGCCTGACTGTAACTGCACAACGATGCAACCATCATATACATGCAAGCTTTGATTTCTGGTTTACAGTTCACTTCAACTTTATGGCTATTGAATCATTCTGCAGGAGGATGTGGCAGCTACAGGACATGCTGTATGCAGGGAGCCTCAATGCTTTATTGGCTTTCAGTAAGTAGACTTAAGTAGAAGCACTGTTTGCTTTGTAATTTTGACTGCACTCAGCCTGACAAGGAGACTGAAAATGCACACCGCTCTGAACATCAGCAGCACTGAATCCCATTCATGAAATCCCCCGTCTTTGTGTCTCTTTAGCTTCTGCCTTTAAGATATTTGTGTCTTTATGAGCTTTTATTAACTCTTAGAAGTGAGCATGTGTGTGTAGCTAATTCATCTTCTATCACAAGCAGCGCTCCATGTGACTAAAGCATGCAGCACGAGTGCAGCAGAAAGTGAAAGTAAGACGTGTCACCTACTTCACCTTCTCCACTCAGATCAGGAATAATAGCGCACCAAGTTAACGGCTGCCTGTTTGAGTCCCAAGACTCATTCAGAGCTACAGAGAGGGAAAACACTCGTCTGACAAGTCATGACCAAATAAGGAGTGAAAGAAAACTAAAACTCTAATGCATGTTTGTGGACAATCCTCATAAAGAAACACTGATAATGTTGAACAGATTAAAACACCAGCAATTACCAAGAATAACATTTTTAATAACTATTTTGTTATGCATTACAATTAAAGATAGACTGTTTAATCAGTCATAGTTGTCCTATCTTGTTAACATATCTCTTAAAATATTTCGGATGGGTCATTAGTTTCAATTAAAAAAACATTTTACTCGGTTAAAATTACTTCAGAAAAACACACTGGCTTAGGTTTCATTTAGAGCGTGGCATGTTCGACCCTTTTGAGCTTTTTGCTTTAAGAAAGCATTGCAAAAAGTCCACAGAAATGACAAAGACATGGTGATACACAAGTGATAAAAATGCACCTACTTTTAAACAACTAAGTCATTGTGTCACATACATTTTTGGACAAAGAAAAAGAAACAAAAAGGGGGAAAATGCCTCACTGTCTAAGTCTGAAGAGATCAGCCTGAAAACTGCAGTTAAAATACAAACTAACACCTCTCAGTACAACCACTTCATTCTTGGTGTTCATCAATGAGAAGAAGATGCAAAGGTAGTTACTTGCCCCTTTTTCTGACAAAGTTCTGCAGCCCAAGTTTTTCACAGCCTGACTGTGATCCTTCATCCAAACATCCATGTTATCAAACCAAACTTAGCTCTCTGCAGACTGAACCACAAGCAGCCCCATGTGTATTCGGTGCAACGTTTGTATGCAAAACAGCCTAACCGAAATCATCTCTTGTATCTCAGCTTTAACTGATCCAGTCAGCCGCTCCTGCAGCAGCCGACATGTCGGTTAACTTTCTCTCCAGATAACACTTGAGCTGCTCTCTAAGAGGCAAACCACTCAGCTTACCGTTCTGAAAGCTGCAGCAGAGACATTAGAAAGAAGACAGTGCGAGACAAAACCAGTCTCATACTGTCTCACAGTCTCACAACTTGTAGAAGCTGAAAATCAACATGAATACACATGAAACAGCCCCAAACTGTGAACTGAAGTTTTCTTACCGTTTAATGTTATTCCTTGAGTTTCTGTGGGACATATACGTGAGTGTCCTGTGCAAGAATATGGGCTGAAACAAAAAGACAGTGTCACAAGTCTGCCAACAAGCCAAAAGGTACATTTATACAGTATCTCTCTGTATCTCAGGTGGTCAATTTAACCATGTGACTATTGATGGGTAGGAAGAGACACACTCACAGCGATCAGGTTCCTGGTGCGAAGAAATCTATAGATTTGGGTTGGCTCTGAGAACAAAAAAAGGTGAATTACTAGCACTGATATGTTTTATTTACTATTTATGTGTAGGAAAAACAAGGGACTTGGGTTGTGCCACTGAAAACTTTCAGTCTTTATGTGATAATAACTGTGAAGAGCCATTGTCACAACCCCAATCCCCAGAGAGTTCTGATGATGTGTAAAATGTTGATATGGTAACACATTAAATGTTGAAGCTGAAAAGTCTTGTTTTGAAAAAAAAAAAAAAAGATAATTTTTAAATCTAACACTAACAACACTTAAAAAAGAAACACCTGGAGGAATAACTCCCAGTTACACCGACTCATTTGCAACAGCTTAAATGAAACAGGGAAAAAACAGAGATGAGAGACAACATAAGGGACTGCAAAAGTAAATAGTTCCTCAGTTGCAAAACAGAAAATGTGTATATTTCCTTGTCTATGGTACACAATATTATTAAAAGATTCAGAGAACAAATGAACAATCTCTGAACAAATGAAGCAAAAAACAAAAATAACACTTAATGGGTGTGATTCCAAGTCCTAAAGTAGCACCGCATTGAAAACAAACATGACTCTGTAGTGGAAATCACTGCATGGGCTAAAAATTATAAACAAAAAAACTACTGTATGTAAATTTGCATTTGTAAAGCAAGTAAAAACTGTACCAGACTAACATGATCCAGATGTGCCAGAGTCCATTCAAGATGGACCAATATAATGTTGTGATTTTAGAAACTTACTGGAGATTAAGGTCTCATACTTAGTGTAATCAATCAGCTCTTTGCCACTGTAATGTTTGGTACCCTTTAAAATATGTGCCAAAACATGATAAACAGGTGGATTAAATTTCCAATAACTTTTATTTCCCATCTATTAAGATATGAACATGCAAACAACCTACCCACTTCGAATTATGACAAGTTGAATCACAGACAGTAAATGTAAAGTATGACAGCAATTTTGGACTCTAAATAAATCTGTAAAAATCAGAGCACAGTATCGATAAGGACAAATCCAGTTAAAGAAAATTGAACTTTTGGGGAGCAGTACTAATACAAGCAGCAATGAAATGTTTCCTCAACAGCCGTGCAGTCCTTCATTTCGCCACTCACATGGTACCTTCAAAACTTTCAATGACCTTGAAATCAAACCATGTTGTCAGCATTTCTTGAATGTATGATTAATGTCAGCAAACACTCACTCTCAAAGGCCTGCAGGAACAACTCGTGGTCGGCTTGTATGAGCTGCATGTTGGGCTTTTTCGTTGCAGCCATCGCGGAGGAAGAAGACTGGTACAACCCGTTGGCTTTCCCTCCAGAGCCGATACCCGCCGGGTGACTTCCCCCCGATGAGCTATGCTTTTGTGGAGCCATTTCAGAAAATATGGCAAATGAAACTGTCCCACCACCAGATTTACACCGGTATAATTAAGGGATACAGAAACTCAGGTCCTCTTCCTTTGTCAAAACAAAAGAGCAGCGGTTGGGGAAAACCAGCCGTTACGCCGTTAAACGCTGTTATCTCCTCATTTTAAAAGCGGCGTCAAAAAGTTTAAGTCCTCCGAATATCACACAAGTTATTTTACATGTCAGGGTTTTTGTTTATGAGCCCGTGACAGTTTTCTGGTCGGGGAACAGGCTCGAAATGCGCGAAACAAGATCTCAACCTCCGGTGTTACCGCAAATATTGCTACCAAACTATTTTTGCTACGAACCGGCTCTTTGCACGACTGCGCCTGCGCATAGCAATAGTCTCGCGCTTGCCACGACTATGAGCGATGTCTAAAAATGTTTTTTTAAGTCCATCGAAATATTCTCATTGAAACATTAGGTGAGGATTCTGTGACATACAACCAATACGATGCATATGGATTGATCAGTGGCAAATATGAAATGGTTCTCACCTGTGAGCAACATTCGATTGAGGATTTTATCGCAAAGAGACACGCCTTTCATTATCTTTTAGATTAAGAACCATAAAAGATTAATGAAATGTATTTGCTTTGCCTCTTCAAAATGTCTACATCATTTTGTGACATTAAATAAATATTTATAGCAAGGCAAACATCTATCTATTCGCGCTACTGGGGGCACTTTTCGTATAGGGAACATAACTCGGCATAACACCGCTAAGCTTGCTTGCTAACCGGCTAATTTCCTTAGCCAGTTAGCAACACCTGGGGGCTAAACGCTTAGCATCGTCTGCCACTTTGACATCATTAGTTTAGACTTTGAGCGTCAGAACCAAACGACAACTGGCTCATCACAAAAAAGACACAATTTGAGAGGATTTTAGTAGCACAATTTTATCAAAATTCAAATTGTAACACTCCTATCCTCAGTTGGCAGGATGATGTAGCGGCATTGTCAAACTCACAGAAAAACAGAGGATCTAGTCCTTGCTGTCAAAATAAAAGATAATTGAAAGTCTATTGCTCCAAAAACAATTACAGTCTGCCTCCGTGTGGACATATTTGACTACTTGAAAATAGGAATAATGCTTAATGGAAACGTACACAACCTTTCTACACTTGTTAAGTGTAAAATGTGATCAGACCAGCAAGGTTTTTCTTTTATTTTGAAAGTAAACGTCTTTGATTTCCGTTACTTTTGGCCTCATAACTGTGTCTTGACAAATGGACGCCAAAGCTTCCATATGACTCGTGTTGAAAGATACCGCCTTCTTACAGCTCTAACCAATCAGCGTGCTTGTATACAAAGCTTCGTGTTGTCATTGGTGGGAATTTTTGACCGGTCTTAACTGCATATGTTGGAAGCTGGGGGGTGAGGCCGGCGCTGTAAGTAGACGGGCGAGTTTGGTCCAAAAACCTAACGAGGTACTAGATTGTACTGAAAAATAAAAATAAAGAAAAATAAATAAATATTCAGACGCCCATCAGTAAAAGTCATTGCTCAATACCATCAAATTTAAAGGCTTTAATGAAATTGCAATTTCTGTTGAATCTAAATTAGCCACTTCAGTTTTGGGAAATCAAAGTTTCTATCTAAAAGTGAATATGAAACGTGCCATATAAATAAAGTTGAATTGAATTGAATTAAAGACAAAGATCTAAAAAAATTTGAAATATAAAATCACTGAAAGAATTAAGAATGTGTGCATTTTCAAGAATGGCAAGCCATGGACGAAGGACCTTTAATGTTTTTATCTCTTGGATATGTTTGGTCAGTGTAAGCTGTGATGTGGTGTCCCTCAAGGCTCTTTCCTGGGTCCTCTCTTTTTTTTCCCTCTATGTCAGCTCTATAAATTGTGGTTTACAATATTTATATTTTCTCACCATCTGCTGCTAAACCAGCTCTGAAAAATCTCAGTTTCCAAATTAGACAGACTTGGGGTCTGGATCAGCATGTGAATGGCTTGGTTTGCTCACTTTTTTGCCATTTACCAAGAATTTTTCAAAACTCAGGGCTGTTGTGTTAAATTTAAGCCTGAGATGGTTGCTTGTCATGTTTTTGTTTTATCTCAGTTATTGTTTTTTGTAAAGATCTTTATTATGGCTTTTCTTGAAAGGTGCTACACAGATAAACTTTACCGACTTAAGAACTTTATTTTCTGCTATTTATTATGATAATGCTGGGAAAAGAGAGAAAAAAAACTACCTTGTTGAAAATAAGACAATTAAGATTCTATACATGCTCATAAAAGATATCACATAGGTCACATTTACCAAATGAAAAGAATTCATCTTTGTGTCCAAACCACTTAATGGAAACTGTAATGAGGACAAAAATAGCTCATGAGCACGCAGAGCACCCACACACTGATATATTTCCACCTTGAGATTTCAAAAACCAACAAGTCAGAGTCAAATGAGTCAAGACCAAAGAAAATAATTGTTCAAAACCTGTTTTTTTTTTAACTATCACATCAGAGGAACTTTAACTTTTTAATATTTTCCAATATTACAGATTCAACTCTGTCCTTGTATGATATAAAGTGTTTATAATCTGACACTCATGTTCTTCCAAAATAGAGTATCTGAAGATGTTCTGCTACAATTGAATATTATAAAGCAATTCAAAGCCTCTGCCAAATTAGAAGCAGCATGTTTTTGCCGGCAAAATGAGTGTTTCATGAAACAGGGCATTCTGACCCACATATCCATCTTAGGATGACAGAAAGCATTTATATTTTTTTACAGATATCACCTCATCGTTTTTTTTAAAAGATTTCTTTTTAATAAGAACAAACATTGAAGTGAGAAAACTTTTCTTAAAGCTATGCTGACTGGCGATGCAGTTGTGAAAAATACTTGAAATTTCGTTTTTCATAATCACACAGCACAGCATGATGTAATTCATATTATGAAAAAAGTTAAAATATTTGTATCTATACAAGTTGTCAATAAGCTTTAACACTTATTAAAGCTTTAACAGTTAACAAAGCAGGAGAAAAAGCCACTTTGACACAAATAATTTTTATTATTCAAACATATTCCCTTTGTTAATAGCCATGGTAGTGGTTTTCAATGTAACAGAAATCAGCGCAGACAGTGCACACAACGATTCTTAGACGGTAAGCAGAACCAACCTGACCCATACCTGACTAAATCACTCATTCTTTTTTTGTTATAAACTTGTTACAGTCTTTCGTGGAGTTGTTTACTGGATTGTAAACAGTGAGGTGTAAACTTGGAAAAATTAAACAACAGTCTTTATAAGGGACAAGAGACAACACTAAATTCATACAGAAACCTCTGTCTCCAACCCCTTCTGCCTAATATGAAGAAACAAAAAATAAACCACTTAAAAGATGACTTGATACCCAGTTTATCGACTCAAAGTGTTTTCTGTGCTCATTGCTAATGACAGCCTCAGTAAACCTCAGACACCCTTTTTTTCAGGGGGTGCGTCATGCTGACAACCCCTTCATATTACAATCAGCAAGAGGTAACACAAGCAACTATCAGCATGTCACAAGATACTGACTTGTGCTTATAGAGTAGTATCTTATTCCCATAAAAAAGTAACATTGCTGCACCCAGTGTGCACAAGATTTTAATTTGTGCATACAGGATGTCTTGATCCAACAAGAATATGACAACATAACTGTCATATGGAAATAAATTATCTTGTACACACAAAATGATGTGTACAACATAACTTCTTTTAACATAACTGTAAAATCTTGATACAGAGTAAGTTGTTCCCAGAAGATAAGTTTAGTGTGTGCACAAGATTTTAACTTGTGTGCACAAGATAAAAACTTGATCGCACAAGTGTAACAAGTGTTTCCATTGCCCTTAAATTCCCAAGATTAAGGCTGCACGCTGATGCATTTTCTGTGGGTTTAAAAGTCTTCCAGTCTGACGCCCATCTTGACTCAGTCACAAGTATCTTGCAGACTGTTTCTTAGCCTGGGACTGTTCATCTCAGCTTTGACATGAAGCGGCTCATACCACCATTTCTTATAAGACAGAGAAAGTACAGCTGCAACCGATGAACAGGACAAACAGATAATACCTCAGTGCCTCTTGATATCGTTCTTGCAGATATTTATACGCACAGATGAAACAGATTTTGTATGAAAAGTAGCAAGATTCATTTGTAATGATGAGAAAACCATTCATGATACTTGAGGCAATTTTGTTGCTGTCTTGTGACGTAGGAAATTAATCAAGTAAACCACAGTATGACCTATTTTTCAAAGTACATCAGCAGTTTTAAATTTGTTAAAGTGGCCGTAAAAGAAAAATGACTCTTCATCTTATATCTAAGAAGAAAAATCATACAAATTAGTGTTTTTCTGTGTAATGAGGTTGTTAAAGCTTAGCCAAAAATATGAAAGTGCAAAGATGTCTTCAGAAGCTGCTATGGTTCTGTAAAAGTATTACTCCAGCATATTCAACACCTAAAACACAGAGACAGACAGACTGATAGACAGTTAGATCAATAGACAAGCCAAACACCCTCTAAAATAAGAGTACCACGGTGAGACTGCATGTTAGAAGAGTCCACGTTAGGCTTTCTTGCTCGGTTTACTTGCCCATCAGTGCTCCTGACTTCATCTGGGACGTCCTTAAAATTCAACTGTGAGCAAAATAATCCAGACCGTTCACAAGGGTTACATCAGGTTGAAAACTACCCCGTGCATTGTAACATATCCTGCCTCAAACACCCTTTTAGTTGATGTTTGGCCCTGGTCAGAGGGGTTTTCAGTGTTTTCTCCACAGTATATAGGTCATGAGGAGAATGAGGCCTGCAGACAAGCCGGCGATCACAAATTGGTGAATGGAGAGGACGTTTTCCAGCGTGTGGATCCTCTCCTCCATGGCACTGGTGTGGAAGTAGTCATAAATGCCAGCGCCAATGCTCCAAATCGCCCACACAGCGTCCACCACCAGCGGCATGATGAGGCGGGCGGGGGGACACTCAGCTGCAGGTCAGACTGGATCTGTTTGAGACACAAACATGTGTTAAACCTTGAAGATTTGAATATTTCTTTTTCTTTATTTCACACAACTTTCATCAAAGATCCTGCAGAACTGAGTTAGTGTCCAGATATTTGAGTGCTAACAACCCAAGTGCAGCTATTTGTTGTTTTAACTGACCATTACAAAGCATAAATGAGACGCTATGTGTGGCAAAAACTTAAAAATGTTATAATACATCCACAATGCTACCATGGCACGTTTACGTGTTTGTTACAATACAATTGAAAGGGTCTCTTGGTGATATATCTCTTTAGATAGCCTAGAGTGTTAATAATTAACATAACAAAAAATAAATGTGAATGATATTTTGTATTTTCATCACTTAGCTTAGAAAGTACAGAGGTGTAGCATGTATGTAGCCGGTTAGCCTCAACGTTAGCAGACAAACGAGCTCGTTTCTTCCCGAAACGCCAGCACAGATTTATCCGGTACGATTTTACTCACAACATGAGCCACTTCTGATATTCACAAGGACCACATTTGAATATGCAACTTTTCCATCAACGCTTTTCGTCCATGATGAGCACCATGTTCCAGGCAAGGAATGAAACCCAGCAGCTGTGATCTACTTTTAGCTACTTCCGGGTGTGTTCAGCGTCCAGAGTCACTGCGGTCAAGACAGCCGCTCTTAGTATTTTCGTGCGTATTGGGATAATTACGGTAAATGTAAGGCTTGGCGGAAGGGTTTTGTCTCGATACAATTTCAATATCATAAATATTGCTAAGTCTTGTCTTGAACTGGCTTTGAATTGCAGCTGTATGACATAGGGGGCAGAAACTCAGGGAAATGATAAATCAAACAACTCTCTGAGAAGAACAAAGCGCGAAGATACAACCGCGAAGCTCCAGCAACATCCGTTTTTTTCAGAATAAAGTGCTCAATATTTATCGTTTCGTCCACATATTTAAAGGGATACTCCGGCGTTCAATTATTTCAGTGTCAAACACACCGTAACACCAAGTTAGACACCCCCTTGAGAGATGAATTTTGCAGACTGCTTGCTTCTCTAGTTATACTAACTTTAGTAACGACCGCATGATAGCAATACACAGCGGTCTGAGGAGCCATAAACAAACCTCAACCAAAATGCCACTCTATAACCACAAATGGTCTTCAGAATAGCACCTAACTTTATCAACAGTACATATAGGATCCCAGCCATAGTACTAGCCACCTAACATCTTTTTAACTTTGCCTGATTTCTTTAGCAAAGAGACTAAACACAACTCACCTACTCTCTTCCTGCAGCCGTTTGTTTGTAGCGAGACCTTAGGCAAGTCCATTACGGACTACAGTGGGGTGACGCAGCTCAAGGAAGAACATTTATGGTCATTTCTTCATGGAAATGTAATCAGACCGAGACGCTAAGGCAGAAGAACTACCGGATCGGCAGTGCAAAGTAATTAATACTGTGATTATTACTTCAAGGAAATGATTAAAAAAATAATTTTACTCATTTTTTAAGAGTGAAAAATGTTTTTTCTTTTTGGAAATAAATGTCTAACCCCTTCACCCATGTGCTTCTAACCTTCACAGACTCCATGAATTGATGCCCATCTCCAAAATATTTGGTCACATGATCAATTTCTTTCACCATACAAGGCAACAGGGGGTGGCTCACCTTACCCTTTGACTCAACTTTCCCCACTCTCCCCTATTTGGAATCACAGCAGAACAAAACCGCTCACTTAAACACACGTGCACCAGAGTCCGAGCGTTTACCGTAATTATCCCAATACAGGCGCACTTAGAATTCAACGACAGCTGAGTTGACAATATCCGAGGAGCTGGCTCGACCGAAGTCAACTGTCTGTTTCTGTTAGGGATACCATATTTCACTCAGCTAAATTAAGACCGAAACAGCTTTATCTGAAGCAAGTTCAGTTATAACCAGGAAATTCGAGGGTAAGTTAAAAAATTATCTGTCGTAAATTCGGCGCTGATCAAGTGCCCTTTCGAAGGCTTCACATTTCATCAGCCCGCATGCTCTAGAATTGCTCATTGGATGCATAAGATACAGATAAGCAGGGCAGGAAAATTCTCCACAAAGTTCAATGTTTCTTATGCATTTGGTTTCGCTGTATTTTTTATGTTGAATTTTTGCACATTACTTAAAAACTTATTTAAAAGGGGGGGGTAAGTCGATCAGGACAAATCTAGTCAAAACTGTGAACAAACTGGGTGGAGTTTGGTTACACATAGTCCTTCAAAGCAAGACAACTAAAGGATTTCACAGAATAGTCAACAATTTTGATTTATAAACCTTATATAGTATGATTAAATTCTTAGACTCCGCCCCCTTTACACTGCCAGGCGCGGTGGCCAAGTGGTAAGGCGTCGGTCTCGTAAACCGAAGATCGCGGGTTCGAACCCCGTCCGTGCCTGCAGCATGATGTGAATGGGTGAATTTATTTTCAAAGGTTTATCGTTTGGAGATAAGATTTGGAGATAGACATTTTTCAATGAAAGCCATGAGCCATATCTAATAAAAGCTGTAGTTTACTGAAGCAGTTTAGTGCTTCTGGAAGAAATAAGATCACTAGTTTAATTTTTCCTGCTTGACTCACTGGAAAAGCAGCTGGAAGGGCACACAGAGGACAATCCTCATTATCATTGTCTGGAAGAGCCTCTGGGAGGAATCTTTGTACATTCTTGTAACTGAAAACAAATTTATAGGACACTATTTTAGTTAGTTTAGTAGTTTATTTTTACTCACTGAAAAGGAGCAAGGCACAAGGGTATCAGGGAGTCAACCCATGCAACCCTTTTTTGATTGCATCTTGTGACCACTATGCTAACAATTATGTTTATCAAACTAACCAAAAACTCAAAACCATGGAAAATGTATACATCGAGCATCTTCTATTGACTGTCCACAGGGAGGCACCTAAACATCTCATACTCTGTGTTTTTTAAGCCACTCTACAACTATATTTTTTCTACAAGTACTTTGTTATGTATTGTGAAACCAACTGTTATCTTGACTTTGAATAGATGATGAGGGAAATGTGAACCTCTAAATTAGAAATACACAAAGAGTGGCATATGCCACTCTTTGCCAACCCTATAGACACGCCCGTTATTTTGAAAATATTTTGTAATAATTTCACACAAATTGCATTTTAAGTCTGTTTTTTTATTTCAGGGAAAATGTTAGCACAGTGAATCTGTTTAACTTGCATCAAGAAACTAGCTTCTTAATACCCATTCCCTTAGCTTTGTATTCTCTTCATGACATTAGCTGCATCAATGCTACACATCACACTGAATAATATCCACCCTCCCACGAACTCTTAGCTCTGTGCTTTCCCAATCAAAAATGTTTCCCCTGGATGTTCCCTCTCTGTTGTAAATTTCTCTGATCACTCTGTCTGGGAGGACAAAATCCCACATGTTTACATCACTGATCTCCCCAACAAAACTTTGATTGGCATCAAAGTCACCAAGATAGTTGTCTGGATCTTGTCCGAGGATGACCTTTCCCCCACTACGAATAGTGTGACCCTTCTTGTAGACTTTGGTCAAGCTCTTCTTTCCGTCAATGAAGATGGCAGCCGCGCCGGAGCTGGAATCCCAAGTCACGCACAGGTGAGTCTGCATAGGGCCGAGCTCAGGCACCCTAAAGAAAACTCCCTCCCCACTCAGGTAAAAGGACAACCTAAACACAAATACTGAAAGTTATAAATGCATCATCCAGAGCCCATTTAATTACATATTAGGACTGTCACAATACCAGATTTCATTTCACATTTATCATGGCCATAAAACTTCTTTGGAGAAGACATTACCTCATAAAACTGTAGTGGAGACAACCGCTCCTTGAACCTCAACACTCCTCCAGGAGTGTGAGACATGCATTTGGTTTCCAGAGATGAGACAATGTAACTCTTATGCCGTAAAAAAAACAGTTTTTAACAACTCTCTGTCTTTTAGAGATAACCAAGGGAAGGAACGTTTATCACAATTGAACCTCTTCTAAAGAGAAATAATTTGGATGCAACAATACTGAATAATTATAGAGCAGTTTCAAATCTGCAATTTTAAGTAAGATTTTAGAGAAGCTTGTTTTTAATCAGTAAAAAGATTTCATAAAATCGGTGAACACCAATCTGGTTTTTGACAAATCACAGTACAGAGTATTGTGAAAAATGCCGTCAGTCATTGTGCTGCTTCATTTGAGTGCAGCCTTTGACCCAGTCAATCATGAAATACTTTAAGATAGGCTTCACAATCTTGTTAGCATATCTGGTACTGTTTTTAATTGGTTTAAATCTTTTCTTATCGACAGAAAATTCTGTGTGAGCATGGGAAACTGCTCATCAGGATTATGTAATGTAAATTGTGGCGTTCTCCAGGGTTCAGTTTTAGGTCCTACACTTTTTAACTTCTACATTTTACCATTGAGAAACGTCATTATATTGATTTTCTGTTTATGTAAAGCCCTTTGTGCTACATCTCACTGAAAGAGAAGTACTAAATAAATAGAGGCTGTTTGATTGACTGATTAATCATTGACCACCTCAGGAAGAAAAGAGAATGAACTTTTATTACCTGTCCTGGAATCATGTTTTTAATTACGTTTTCTATGGTTGGCACTTAATACAGCCTTTGGGCATACAAAGATTGTTATTCCCCCAAAAGAAAATCTGCCGGTCTGTTACAGTCCATTTGCTCTTTATGGTAACAACATTGATCTAATTTCTAGTATTTTTCTAAATGTTAAGAAATCTTGAGCTCCAGTCCTACCTGCCGTCCAACTCTCGCCACAGGTTTAGCTCATCGTAGTACTGGGTCCGGTATGCAAAGAGGATGATTTCACGCTCACTGCTCAACTCTGTGGCCACTCGCATGCACAGGGTGAAAGCCCCCAGGGTCAGAGGTGCCTGAGGGATCATCTCAACATAATTTGTATTTGACTCACTTGAGAACACCAAGGACTTGACGGTGACACCCCCTGATGAGAGGAAACAAAGATTTTCTAGTGGTAAACAACAAAATCATCATCATAGTGATATTATGTCAGACATCTCTAGAAATAAATGTATAAATGTCTTTTGTTAAAGCTTTAGAATAGCTTTTAAATATGCAAAGAAATGCCCTTAAAACCAAGAAAGAAAAGAGAAGACAAGGTTGAAAAAGGTCCTAATTACCTGCCAACACTATGGAGGTGGCGATTAGGAAAAGGACCACAGAAAGTCTCATTTTGCCTCTGAAAACAGAGACAAAGGAAAATAACTTACCAATGAGTCTTCAAAGGAATAGTTCATGTATACTTTTTAAAAATTGGATCAAGCTTACACTCACTGTGCTGCTGCCAAGATACAGATGATGTGAACAGGAGGACTTTTGAGTAGAGAAGTTCCTCCCTGTTAAGAGGGATTGTACAATACTTTGACCCAGTAGTGATGAGAACAGCAGTGCTTTTCGATGTACTAAATCACTAGAATCAGTTCACTAAAAAGATTTGTTCAAAAGATTCATCCACCGAATCACTGAATCATTTTGCCCTTGGCGGGAGAAGCCTGTGACCAATTTGTGATTCATTCACCAAGTGATTCAGGCGTCAGTGCATGTGGTCCCTCGTTTGCCGGCTGCTGGGCATCTGAAGTGAGAAACAAACAAATCACCTGAGGAAGTGTACGTTCACTTAAAAGATTTGGTTCTTTTGAACGAATCGTTTGTGAACGACACAACACTTTAACCTGGTAAGCAGGACATGTCAAGCAGGACTGGATATGAACAGGGTTCAGAGGGCAGAGATATTGATCTAAAACAATAGAGTTTACAAAGTCTAGCAAAGTTAAGGACTTTGTATTTAGAAAGAGGAGCCACATAGCCGAAAGATAAATGGTTAGGGTGCTCTTTGAACATACTGTTTGCATTGAGAGACATTTGCAAAGAGGTGGTTCAATCCCAAAATCAGCTATTGTCATGTTTGCTAAAGACTTAGGTTGTCTTTATGGATATAAAATTGTTTGTGCCTTTGCTTTTTTATGCTGTAAAATTGCAAAGTCAATTAACTCATGAAAAATCATACTTGTTCAATCATGAAGGCTCTGCTGATTATTTTAATTTAAATGATATTGAGATCAAGAAAACTTCTTGTTGATCAACAAAAAGTACTTGTTCATAGTAATCCATATTTTCAGTTTTTGTTTAATTGTTATGTCATAGGTGTTGTGAACCTCAGCTGATGAATGTTAAAAACTTGATATTTTTTTCACAGAGTTTATAAACTTTGATATTAAAAAGAAAGCTCTATTAACTATCATCATGTACACTGTCCAGTATCAGTGGGATAAACCACTTTGAGGTGACTGGCTTTGGTAGAACTTCCTTATATGTCTTAAATAAATCATAACAATACACAACTTGTTGGCAAAAATATTTATTGAAGTGTCAAGAAAGACATTGTGCGCTGGTCAACCATCATGAATGATTCACACATGGATGTTATACAGATGTTATTTTGGCTGACTATACATTGCAGAGCTTTATCTTGACCTTCTTGCCTGTCATGTTTTTGCATCATGACTACACCTCCATGTTTATGACATGAGTATTCCCGTTAACTATAAGCTGTGCAGTTTCCCAGTTATAAACATTTGCCTTCACATCTCCCTGCCGAGAATACTCCTTTTGAATTGCGCTGTCAGAGAGGACAGAGTCCCACATGTCCACATCAGAGAGTGACCCAACGAAGCTCTGACACGCATCAAAATCACCCAAAAAACTGTCTGCATCTTGTCCAAGGAGGGCCTGTCCTTCAGCTTGCACAGTGAAAGCCCTCTTGTAGATTTTGGTCAAACTTTTGTTCCCGTCCACGAAGAAGCTTGTTGCACCGGTGATGGAATCCCATGTCACACACACGTGGCTCATCAAGGAGTTGAGCTCAGGGACGTCGAAACGTACGTGTTCTGAACTGCTCTGCAGGTAGAGGGACAAACTAGACAAAAACATGTGAATATATATTATTCATGCTTGTATAACAGAACATCAGAGTGTTAACTGATACAAAAAAAGATAGAGAAGATGAAGAAATAACCACTGTATACAAAGGAAACACGGATTAATAGGTTTTACTATTAACTATTACTTAAAATGTCACAATTTTTTAATCATGAGGGCTCTTCTGAACCAAATGTCCCTGTTGTCACTTTTAAAAAAGGAGTTGATACTGGGGCTGCTAATGGTAAAAATGATAATCAATTATTTTAAATAATAAGATCACCATTACTGAACACTCGGTATTTAACCTCTGAAACCGATAAATTTACAAAACTGAAAATATAAAAACTTTGAATTCTTTGATAAGCCCAATAAGTGAAAAAGAAAAAAATGTTATGCTTTTTTTTTCTTAAGTGTCTGTCTAACTGGGATATTTTAATAAGTGAATAAATTTTTCACTTGATTTTAATCAAAACTGGACTTTTATAAACCAGGAAGTCAAATTTTTGGTAGTTGGACTAACAAACTTCAATGATGTCTACATATATACATCACGATCTGACCCAAAGTGCCCTAGTTGAATAATATAAACGCACTGAAGGAAGCTGTACGTAAACAAAACCTCAGCAGAAGAGGAAGAAAAGTAAACTAGATAAAGCTGTCAAATTATATGTACATTGCTTTCTGCACAAATACAAAATTTTGCCTTCAAAAAAGTCTGTGGAAGACTTTGTAGTAGTACATGTCTACCTGCCGTCCTTCTCACGCCACACACTCAGCTCATCATGGTCCACGCTCCTGAATGAAAAGAGGGAGACCTCACGACGACCGACGAGCTCTGTGGCTGCCCTCATGCACAGAGTGAAAGCTTTCAGGTTCAGATTTGTCTTAGCATCCATCACAACATAACTGGTATTAGTCTGGGTGGGGAACACCAAGGTCTTCCTGGAAGTACCCCCTGGAAAAAGAAAATGTTACAGTGGTTCTGAAATTTGCTTTATTGCACTTGTGATTTTTTGTAATCCCCCCCCCCCAAAAAAAAGAACCAAAATTACATAAAATTCACTTTTGTAATAGACAGAAAAAATAAAAAATAAAGCTGCAGGCAACACATGTTAGGGCCTGATGCAATGGATGAGCAATGGGATCTTCCTTTACTGTAACCATTCCTTTTAGTGTTACAACTGCGATGAGCTAAATATATGTGAGAAAAAGATAAATTAAGACGATTATTGCGAATGTACCTATTGAAATATGCAGATAAAAGCACTGAGTAAACATTGTAGTACTGCATCTAGCCAGTTGGTGGGGCTTATACCACCAGAAATGTTTATGATGGCCTATTAGGAGCTGCGTCCAATAGGTTGCACAGTAACTTTTGCAAAAATGCACAGTTTATGAACTTGAGTTCAGTTTGGAATTATCACAGAATTTTTTCAAATGTTGAACAAATTGGGTATTGTATGTGAGAGTCATTACTATATATCTCACGGTACCAGAAATAAGAACAGATGTGTTCAGGGATCGACCTTTATGGACCTGTACATTTCAACAACTGAATACACAGATTTATTTTTTGGCAATAAACATGAAAAATGACCCAACTGTGATAAAGGTGTGTGCCATGAATTTCTTCGTCACCTCTGAATTCAACCATCACGTTTTTAGTCAATGAAAGTCTCAAAACCTAAACATGAGATTAGATCAACATTAAATCAAAACTGTGCATGCTTAAGACTCAAAGGAAAAGAATAAACTTACTGGCGAATGCCACAGAGACTGCGATGACAAACAGGACACCTGAAAACTTCATCTTGTACAAATCTGCAGGATGATTAGCAAAGTCACTCAAATGCAAAGTTCAGTAGCTGTACTAACTTTTTTAGTCTGTATAAAGATTGAGAAGTTTAAGAAGATTCATACTCACTGGGTTGCCACAAAATGACTGTAGACCATCTGAGCAGGTAGGATTTTTATATTGTGATTTCTCGATCTCCTCCCCATAATTACTCACTGATAGACAAACATGGTCATCAACAAGTAAATACATCTTATCATTACATGATTCTTGGCTTAATATCACTATGTGGAAATACTGAGTCATCCTAAATGGGACATCAGTGGTGATTTTCCATTGAACAACAATCAGGTGAATCTAACCCAAGTGGAAATCCAGCCAATTATCTCGCCCACTCAGTATTAACAGCATCAGCAGTATTCCTGTCTTGTTCCAGCTAATGAGCACATTTCAAGCTCCAGTCTGGTTTTAGACAGGAACATAGAACTGAGTCTTTGCTTATTTTTGATACTTGTGATCTACTTCTGAATTAGCAGATACTATTGTGTGCTCTGACCTTGTGCTGTTGGATTAAGGTGCAGTATTAGACACAAGTTAAAAAATTTCACATGTCAATTTGAGAGCACATTTCCACTTAATGTGACGTGAATTTTGGAGTACCTCAGGGATCGGTTTAGGGACAGATTATGTTTTCTGTCTTCATGCTGCTTGGTTAAATAAAACAAAATATTTCATTTCACTGCTATGCTGATGAAAATCAGCTGTATCTACCTGGAGATGCAAGCAACACTGAAACGCCTCTCACCTCACACACTTTTTGCTGGTATTAAAAACTGAATGGCAGCAAATTTCTTAAAATCAAAGCTGAACAAAACTGAAATATTCAGTATTAGCTCAGAGAACTTGCACCCCGATGTTAAGTCCTGCCTTGGTTATCTCTCACTTCACGTAAAACAAAATGTAAGAAACCTCAGAGTTAATTTTGACAGTCACCTCACCTTTCAGACACATACAGAAACAGTTATCAAAATACTCTATTGCCAGCTAAGAAATATCACCCAGATAAGATCTGTGGTGACTTTAATGATACACTTTTTGTCATTTTTGCACTCTTTGTCTGTGATGCTGCTGTGACTAAAAAATTTCCCCCATGGGAGATCAATAAAGGAATATTCTATTCTATTCTATTCTATTCTATTCTATTCTAAACTTGGTATTGGTCCGTACACTTGCCATGCTAACCTTGAAAGGGACTGGCATGTAGTTGCTACTCCAGCTATCCTTATGTTACACGTGACGAAAGCCAGTTGGGGTGAGTCCTCACCGAACCCATTGAGATTGTATTGTAATGCCAGAAATTAAACAAACAAAAAGAGATTTTGCATAGATTTTATTTCACTGCGTCGTCTATAGTTTTGGCTCAAAAGAGGGATGCTTTACCTCATCATGGAAGATGTCACTGACTGTAGCCCCTTGTTTTATTAGCTAGTATCTGGTATTAAAAAGGAAAATATTACATGTTCAAGAGAGACGGTGGGATTAGAAAAAGATGGTTTGTAACTGGAAGGCAACATCATGCCATAAAGGGTTATGGTTAAAGTCCTGCAGATGTGTGTGCTCTTCTATTAGTCATTATTTAGTTTGCTGTTCTCAGCCTGATTCTCATGTAAACCGCTGATAAATGACCTGAACTACACTTGTATGCACACCTGGACTTTGTAAACTCCTACATGTTCAAACTTTTTAACTTTGAACTGTCCTGAAAAAAGAATCAATAACATTATTACCTGAACATTAACAAACAGGTTGGCAGAGATAAGATGAGTCAAGGAGGTAGAAAGGAATTAAAACAATTAACTTTGAAAGTTTTATGAAGTATGGATTAAAGATTGTAAAGTTGCTGAAAATAAAAGCAACATTTCTCCCTAAAAGTTGCAGTAAATGATCTGCAACAGTCTGAACAATTGTCAGTTATCTGCAGCAAACCTTTAACAAAACAACTTAAGATACAAATTTTTTTTTACTGCTGCTTTCTGGTTTTTCATTTTTTGCAGCATGTTTTTTTTTTCATCAAGATAGGATAAGATTGAGACTCAACTTGTAAGATCAGACCTACTCTGATCCATCTTTAACTGAGTGAAGCACCTTGCAGCATGTAGCAAGAAAAACTTCTTTTTAACAGGCAGAAACCTTGAGCAGAATCAGACACCTGCTGAGACAGTGCAGGCAGTGACGCTTGTAGTTGAAGCAGCTGGAAAGCAGGCAAGTCCACAGCAGCAGGATGTCTGCAGCAAAGAAACCTATGGGATGAGGGAGCTCAGGGACTCCCAGAAAAGACTGTGGATAGAGACTTTAAAAAGTCAAATATGTTCTCTTTATTTGAAATGCACAGCTATAAACTCACCTTGCTTTTCACCCTTAGGCCTCTTTCAGTCGCTTTTGAATCAAAAATTAATAATGCTGTTATAATCTGTCAGATTATGTCACCAGTCAAGTTTTATATTTCAGGATTCTTTTACATGGTTTGGATCTACTCCTGCAGATTTGTGTGCTATCCTTGTTTGTCATTACTGAGTTTGTTGTACCTGTCTGGATTTTTCTGCTAACTGCTGATAAATGATATTTACTTTTTTATCATGACTCTTGACCTCTGCAAACTCGACCATGTTTTAACCTTTTGACACTACCTGCCACCCACACTGTCCTTGAAAAGGTTAAGCAAGAACTTTTGTAATCTGCACCTGTCCAAACAGGTTTTCCAAAGATAATTTACATCACTGACAATTTTACCAACATTGGTTTCTGAATATTTTATTAAACATAATATAAAAAACACTAGCTGTACTTAAATTGCACAAACTAAAGGTCCTTATCCAAAATAAATACACACCTGCTCATAAAAGCCCACAACACAGAAATAAAACAAGGAGACAATAAAGCAAGACATACCAATAAAAGGCAACATGACTTCAAAGAGGGCTAAATAAAATAAAGAGAACCATGAAAAACTGAATTTCTGGGGGTCAGACCATGACATGCTTTAAAAGAAATTAGTTGAATCTTTAAATCAGGTCTTAAAGAAATGGAAAGCCAAGGTAAGGTAATTAAAATAGAGTGAATGTAATATGCTCTTTTTTCTTACACTGTAAATTATGACCAGAATTATACATTATCAAATGCTGTATTCAAACCAACTCCTATAATAACACAACAAATGACAAGAATGGTGTTGCATTATGGGATGGTAATTTCAAACAGTCTAAAAGGACAGATAGAAGGAAAGAAGGACTCTATTCAATGATCCAGACTGTTTGGCAAAGCTCAGCAAAGACCAGGAGGAGGATTTTGAGGCCCTGCACTGCAGTGGCAGAGGTAGCCAGAGCAACGGCTTAAGGCCCTGTCCATCAGTATGGATGTGTGAGATGGTGACCTGAAGAACGTCCTGCTGAAGTGAACATCTAGTCAGGGTAGGGGTTGTAAGCGAGCCATTCTCAGGGTTCACCTGAGCGGCGCTGTGGGGGGACGCGAAAGGGCATTCAAGGTGCCCACTAATTGTTACAGGTGTGGTGCACATAAAGCCTCTGTTTTTTGACCGCAGGCTGGCGGCTGGTTTGTTTTTTTGAGTTACTGGTTTGTTGTGCTTTTGTGCAAAAAAAGGACAAATGGATTGGCACATCCAAATGAAGCTTTTTTTTTATTTTCACGAACATCCTGGAAAACAAATACATCTATACAGTGTCATAAAATTCAAGAGATGTGAAAACAACAGCTGCAACTTCAGACGTGGCAGTACGAGCAGTGACATCACAACAGTGTGCCATGTAGTGTCTGAAACCTCGCATTTATAAATAAACGCTAGATGAATAATGAATGCTGTTAGCCAATGGAGACCGACATCCGCACATCGCGGCCATCTTGCTTCAGGCAGCTCGCCCACTCATAACGTTACAGTCTACGGTGCATGTAGCATTTAAATAACCATAGATTGCTTAATTTCTCACCGATTTTCGAATGGTTTGGTTTGTAACAAACCTCAGACTTCAAGTCATGTTCCTGCATACTCAAAAAAAATTTATTCATGGATTTTCATAAATAAACATTAGGAGATATGTAGAGCAATAGCTATAGGCCTACACACACAAGGCAGTTATATTGAATCATTTATATATAGAACATCTATTCATTCCATGCATGTTATATGTGTAATAATCCCATTATAGGGATAACTATAATACCATATAGCAAAAACATATATAAATATTTATATTAATATAAATGTCTGCCTCATGTTGCCATTTTAGATGTTTTTAACAAACCAAATCATGTGCAATTTAAGTTATGTTGAAACGAAAGAGCATTTCTACCTCTCCAACTGATGCAAAATTGCTGGGTCAACTTTGTAATACATACTTGGTCTCACGCACAGCGAGTCTGTTAGCCAAGTTAGACAGCTGATAAACACAAGCGTCACTTAGACGAAAAATATAGGCTGTCATACAAGAAATTGAAATCTCAATTGTGGTCTCAGCCTTGACAACTCACGCAAAGCTACTCAAAAGTTAGCCCTTGCGCGCAAATAGCCATGAAACAACTGTACTGCACGATTAAGTCTTTTTTTCTCAAAGAAAAGCTCCCATTTAAATATGTCCAAGCATCCCGACTCATAGTCACATGATTAAGGTCTGTAATTTACAAAACCATTTGTAAATCTGTCAAGATTTCAGCGAGTTAAGAGTATTTTTGATCATGCACATTACTCACCTTCCGTCAGCTACCATACAATGTACTAGAATAGTATACTGGAGTAAGATGGCTGCCGTGTACGGACGCCGGTGACTCCGCCTCGAGTCATCTAGGCTTTCTTATATATGTCTATGAGTCCGCCGACCGGAAGAACACCAACGAAGAAGAAGGCGCCGAACACCAACGAGGACGAAGTGTCTGAAACAAGCCACACAGAGAGAGAAGAGAGGGAGAGATAAAGAGAGGATTGTAACCCACATTGGCGGCGGTCAACAGTTTGGCTAACTTCAGCAGGAAGAATGAACTCTTATCTCAGTGCAACGTTAGCAACACAGTTATATCATGTAAAGGAGGGTCAACGACCAACATGATTAAACGCCTCAGGATTCATGGAGGAGAAATACCTGAGTGCCCGACTTTGGCGCGCTTTGCCGGTCTTCCAGAATCAGATAAGTGAAACAATAAACCTGTCTTCTGCTAACATTGAAGCAGCAAACAAATTGTACTGTGTACGGTGGGTCAACTTAAATATCCAATAATGTTAGCCCTCATACTTTTTCATAGACAAACGACCTGACAACAAAAGTTGATATTTATATACTGGTTTAAAATGGCCCTGTGAGAAATCCATAGTAAAGTTCTTATAAAGTTAATATAATAAAAAAATTCATGGAGAAGTTCATAAATGTCATCCAAAAAGAAGAACTCTGGTTGGATGGAAGGAAATAGAAAATGGCACAACTAAAGGAGTACAAATAAGAGCCTGAACTAGCAGATAAAAATCTGCCTCAAAACTCATGGTCTCAGGTGCCTTTATGTCGGATATTCTTCTGACTGTGTGGCAGGATGTCATGAAAATCTATGGACAAGAAAATCAATCTAAGCTCCAGGGATGGTGTGCCTGTGACTCAGATTTGGTTCCAAATATAAGTGACAATAGGTTTAAAGAAATGGGTCTCAATGGGTTTAACCAACTATAATTCATTTGTCCACAAGGGGGCATAACATAGTTTTGAAGCTCTACAGAGTAAATACAAATTGGAGAAAGATGACTCCTATAGATATTTGGAGGTCTGACACTTCTTTAACCAAAACTTAGGAGGTCTTAGAGCAATTTAAATTAGAGTTTCTACAGGCATTTCTGTTTTAATTGAAATCCCAATCTTGTGATACGATCATTTCAAAACAGTATATTGCCATCCAAAAATCTAAACATGATAACACTGAACACATAAGGAAGACGTGGGAAAGAGAAAAACAATCTTGATTCCTTCAGCAAACTGGGAAAACAGTGTGCCAGTTACAGTTTCAAGTTTTACCAAATGTGGACTAAAAGGACTGAATATGCTAAACATGCATGACCCGATTTTGTGTACATTTGTATGTAATTTCTGAAAAATCCGATTAAATCGGCCAATTTTTGCCCGTTTGAGACTAATTGGTAATCGGCCAAATCTCTCTGATTGTCGCCGATATTTTCAGAAATAATACGTGGAGAATAGGATTCGTTTTCACTTCGAAAATGTTCCGCCATTTGAAAAGATCCCCTGACTTATCCTGTGGCATAGCGACCTCATGACAATCTTCATCCACGAACTACCTCACAGCACAGCAGAGTGACGGATCTGAAGCAGGCAGCTCAGGGACCCACGGAGGAGAGTGGTCCATCTCAAAGGTAAATAAACCAGTTTGTGAAATACACAATAAGTCCACAAGTTTCAGTTCAACCCACTTCACGATGTTCCCCGCTGTGTTGGTTTCGGTCACGCCGAGTTCATGGTGAAGCACCATGTAATATGCAAGCTAAAGTTAGAGTTAGCCACCTGCTATTAGCCGTGCTACACCTTTAGCCGTGCTAGTAACGGTAGAATAAACAACAGTACACATGACGTGATCGAGCTACTTCTTTTACTTGCAAAGTTCGAAATGCCTTTTTGGTCCGAGTTAAATACGTGGAATATTACTGAGATCATCAGTTGGTCTTCCTGTTGGCGTGAAGAGCAGTAGCCTACAGTATATTGAGTTTAGGTGAGTTAGCTTTATTTTTATATATTTATATAGGCTATTTATTTTAGAGGATGACGAGTGTGTGAGTTTGACAAGAAGGAGGTTGACAAAATAATTAGATTCACACCCGTTAAAGTCTAAATAATAAGCTGAAAATAATTAGTTTATCGTCTTTATTACAGTTAAAATAAATCACCAGGGGTGTAGTGTAAGTCATATTATGTAAACACAACTAAGAAAAATGCTTAATGTAGGCTATGAGTTTGAAAATGGCTCATATATAACTAGACAGATTCTTTTAAACAATGCATATTTAATGTATACTTGCTGCTCTCTCACTTTTTTCTTTTTGTTGTTGTTTTTACAGATGTCAAAAGAAAGCAAGTGTAGCAAGTTGTGGGACCACTTCACCTTGAGCAAAAGAGTTGGAAGTTAACTTAACTGTTTGCACTTTACACAAAATACCTCATTCTTTTCAGTTGTTTAGCAAAGTGTTTGAAAGGCTCGAAAGCAGCCATTTATAAAAAAAAAGTGTTGCCTGGCATGATGCCCATTGAAGCACTGCTGCCACACCTTGCACTGGCTGCTTGTAGGGAGTAATGAGAGGGAGTGGGTACTGGAGGCGCAGATACCCACTGTCTGCTAGGATGAAGTGCCCTGGAGGAGGGTACATCGCCCATCTGTACATTGGGCTGTGTCAGAGTACTCTGGCGTAATGCACAGACCCCAGGCCAGCCCACATACGTGTCAATGAAGTGGCCATGATGGCCACAAACTGCTTGCATTAGCACAGATTCAAAAATTTTTTTTGTTTAGATAGTGGCCATCAGGGCCACTTGGGGGGCTTAATTTGCACATGGCACATTTTGATTGCGCTGGCACCTTTGTGAAAAGCTCGGTGCTTTGCCAGCCCTGCAAACCCCTGAGGTACGGCCACTAGATCATCGTCAGAGCTGGTGGGGTAGATGATCCTGTAGGGAAGGGCCACTACCTCCTCTGTAACTTGGTGGATGATGCGGTGGACAGTAGAGCAGGGCATCCCAAACACCCTTGAGACCACCCTGTATGATACCCTACTGGCCAGCCAGAAAAGGAACACCAGAGTCTCTAATTGTGGTGCCCCATCCATGCCTCTGCTCCTGATGAAGAAGGTCCAGCAGCAGTGCCAGGGACTCTCTGCCCAACCTGAACTTCTCCCTGGTGTCAGTGCTGGAAAAAAAAATGTTGGAGGACCCCTGTGTTGACCCTGCAGTACAAAAGTCTGGTCTGTGTTGGGAACAGAGCAGGAGAACAAGTAACACGTTTGTTACTGGAGGGCAACATCATGCCATAAAGGGTTATGGTTTGTTTATACACAGATTGGCTGAAGTCCTGCAAATGTATGTGCTCTTCTTGTTAGTCATTATTTAGTTTGCTATTCTCAGCCTGATTCTCACGTAAACCGCTGATAAATGACCTGAACTGCACTTGTAAGCACACCTGGACTTTGTAAACTCCTACATGTTCAAACTTTTTAACTTTGAACTGTCCTGAAAAAAGAATCAATAACATTTTTATTACCTGAACATGAACAAACAGGTTGGCAGAGATAAGATGAGTCAAGAAGGTAGAAAGGAATTAAAACAATTAACTTTATTAAGTATGGATCAAAGATTGTAAAGTTGCTCATATTGAAAAAAAGCAACATTTCAATAAATGCAGTAAATGATCTGCAACAGTCTGAACAGTTGTCAGTTATCTGCAGTAAACCTTTAACAAAACAACTTCAGATACAAATTTCTTTTTCAGCAGCTTTCTGGTTTTTCATTCTTTGCAGCATGTTTTTTCATCAAGATAGGATAAGATTGAGACTCAACTTGTAAGATCAGACCTACTCTGATCCATCTTTAACTACGATGAGTGAAGCACCTTGCAGCATGTAGCAAGAAAAACTTCTTTTTAACAGGCAGAAACCTTGAGCAGAACCAGACACCTGCTGAGACAGTGCCGGCAATATGGGGAGATAAAGAAAGAAAGAGATTGGTACAGTCTTAAGATCAACAACAAAAACAGTTAATTCACTCAACAACTAGTTAATTCACATAGTGCAAAACAGATATCAGGTTTCTTTTACATGGTTTGGATCTACTCCTGCAGATTTGTGTGCTCTCCTTGTTTGTCATTACTGAGTTTGTTGTACCTGACTGGATTTTTCTGCTCACTGCTGATAAATGATATTTACTTTTTTATCATGACTCTTGAACCCTGAAAACTCGACCATGTTTTAACCTTTTGACACTACCTGCCACCCACACTGTCCTTGAAAAGTTTAAGCAAGAACTTTTGTAATCTGCACCTGTCCAAACAGGTTTTCCAAAGATAATTTACATCACTGACAATTTTACCAACATTGGTTTCTGAATATTTTATTAAACATAATGTAATAAAGCACTACTTGTACTGCAAAGTCGCACAAACTGAAGGTCCATTTCCAAAATAAATACACACCTGCTCATAAAAGCTCACAACACAAGAATAAAACAAGGAGACAATAAAGCAAGACATACCAATAAAAGGCAACATGGCTTTAAACACGGTAGTAAGTTTCTTCTATATATACACTCACCGGCCACTTTATTAGGTACACCATGCTAGTAACGGGTTGGACCCCCTTTTGCCTTCAGAACTGCCTCAATTCTTCGTGGCATAGATTCAACAAGGTGCTGGAAGCATTCCTCAGAGAGCTTGGTCCATATTGACATGATGGCATCACACAGTTGCCGCAGATTTGTCGGCTGCACATCCATGATGCGAATCTCCCGTTCCACCACATCCCAAAGATGCTCTATTGGATTGAGATCTGGTGACTGTGGAGGCCATTTGAGTACAGTGAACTCATTGTCATGTTCAAGAAACCAGTCTGAGATGATTCCAGCTTTATGACATGGCGCATTATCCTGCTGAAAGTAGCCATCAGAAGTCGGGTACATTGTGGTCATAAAGGGATGGACATGGTCAGCAACAATACTCAGGTAGGCTGTGGCATTGCAACGATGCTCAATTGGTACCAAGGGGCCCAAAGAGTGCCAAGAAAATATTCCCCACACCATGACACCACCACCACCAGCCTGAACCGTTGATACAAGGCAGGATGGATCCATGCTTTCATGTTGTTGACGCCAAATTCTGACCCTACCATCCGAATGTCGCAGCAGAAATCGAGACTCATCAGACCAGGCAACGTTTTTCCAATCTTCTATTGTCCAATTTCGATGAGCTTGTGCAAATTGTAGCCTCAGTTTCCTGTTCTTAGCTGAAAGGAGTGGCACCTGGTGTAGTCTTCTGCTGCTGTAGCCCATCTGCCTCAAAGTTCGACGTACTGTGCGTTCAGAGATGCTCTTCTGCCTACCTTGGTTGTAACAGGTGGTTATTTGAGTCACTGTTGCCTTTCTATCAGCTCGAACCAGTCTGGCCATTCTCCTCTGACCTCTGGCATCAACAAGGCATTTCCGCCCACAGAACTGCCGCTCACTGGATATTTTTTCTTTTTCGGACCATTCTCTGTAAACCCTAGAGATGGTTGTGCGTGAAAATCCCAGTAGATCAGCAGTTTCTGAAATACTCAGACCAGCCCTTCTGGCACCAACAACCATGCCACGTTCAAAGTCACTCAAATCACCTTTGTTCCCCATACTGATGCTCGGTTTGAACTGCAGGAGATTGTCTTGACCATGTCTACATGCCTAAATGCACTAAGTTGCCGCCATGTGATTGGCTGATTAGAAATTAAGTGTTAACGAGCAGTTGGACAGGTGTACCTAATAAAGTGGCCGGTGAGTGTATATATATACAATAACAACAAGCAGAATGTTATTTGAGTGATTTTGATGCGAGTCAGAGCTTTGTTGGGTCACTCTCTGATGTGAACCTGTGGGACTCTGTCCTCTCTGACAGTACAATTCAAAACGTGTATTCTCGGCAGGGAGATCTGAAGGCAAATGATGTTGACTGGCAAAGTATACCGCTTGAAGTTCATGGAAATGCTCATGTCATTAAAATGGAGGTGTAGTCATGATGCAAAAACATGAAAGGCAAGAACAATGGAGGCAAGAAGGTCAGGATAAGCTCTGCAATCAAGACCTGGCTCTTTTGGCTCCTAAAAAACTTTTGATCATACCAGGAGGAGGATTTTATTACTGTACTCCTCCAGCTTACAAAGTATATGACCTGTCAGTAGTTGCTCTCCACCATTCTTTTACAGAGTCACCTTAAACAGACAGATAACAAAAGCAGACCAGACAGCGAGGAAGCAAAAAACTGTGAAATTAATATACAAAAAAATCAAGTGGTTCTCTTTCTGATGTTGTGGTTTGCTAGTTTGATTAGACATTCCATAGCTGATCAAGCTATATTTGGAGATGAAGAGAGCTTAGACTTATTGTGAAAGTAGCTGCTGAATTTTGCACTTTGGATGCATTTTTTTATTTCTGATTCATACCTGTGAAAAGATAATTACAGTGAAATTAATTGTGAGGAAATAAAACCACAAATAATTGTTTGTCATTAACGTTAGCACAGATCTCAACGATATTTCTTAGATGGCAAAAGCATAATTGGATAACTGTTTCTGTATGTGTCTGAAAGGTGAGGCGACTGTCAAAAGTAACTCTAAGGTTTCTTACATTTTGTTTTACGTGAAGTGAGAGATAACCAAGGCAGGACTTAACATCGGGGTGCAAGTTCTCTGAGCTAATACTGAATATTTCAGTTTTGTTCGGCTTGATTTTAAGAAATTTGCTGCCATTCAGTTTTTAATACCAGCAAAAAGTGTGTGAGGTGAGAGGCGTTTCAGTGTTGCTTGCATCTCCAGGTAGATACAGCTGATTTTCATCAGCATAGCAGTGAAATGAAATATTTTGTTTTATTTAACCAAGCAGCAGCATGAAGACAGAAAACATAATCTGTCCCTAAACCGATCCCTGAGGTACTCCAAAATTCACGTCACATTAAGTGGAAATGTGCTCTCAAATTGACATGTGAAGTTTTTTAACTTGTGTCTAATACTGCACCTTAATCCAACAGCACAAGGTCAGAGCACACAATAGTATCTGCTTATTCATAAGTAGATCACAAGTATCAAAAATAAGCAAAGACTCAGTTCTATGTTCCTGTCTAAAACCAGACTGGAGCTTGAAATGTGCTCATTAGCTGGAACAAGACAGGAATACTTGATAATGGAATTTGACTTCCACAGTGTTAATGTTGAGTGGGCGAGATAATTGGCTGGATTTCCACTTGGGTTAGATTCACCTGATTGTTGTTCAATGGAAAATCACCACTGATGTCCCATTTAGGATGACTCAGTATTTCCACATAGTGATATTAAGCCAAGAATCATGTAATGATAAGATGTATTTACTTGTTGATGACCATGTTTGTCTATCAGTGAGCAATTATGGGGAGGAGATCGAGAAATCACAATATAAAAATCCTACCTGCTCAGATGGTCTACAGTCATTTTGTGGCAGCCCAGTGAGTATGAATCTTCTTAAACTTCTCAATCTTTATACAGACTAATGAAGTACAGTCATTGAGCATTTGAGTGACTTTGCTAATCATCCTGCAGATTTGTACAAGATGAAGTTTTCAGGTGTCCTGTTCGTCATCGCAGTCTCTGTGGCATTGGCCAGTAAGTTTATTATTTTCCTTTGAGTCTTAAACATGCACAGTTTGATTTAATGTTGATCTAATAATTAGGGTTCAAGAGTTTAGTTGCTTTAAAATGTGATAATTGAATTCAGAGGTGATGATGAGGAAAGTCACAGCACACACTCTTATCACAGATTAGTCATTTTTTCGGTCAATCGGAAAAGTGAACTTCATGTCATTTTGGTTCATGCTTTTTGTGTTTTGGTCAGACTAAATGTTCAATAAAGCAAATTTCAGAACCACTGTAACATTTTCTGTTTACAGAGGGTACTACCATGAAGACCTTGGTGTTCCCAGAGGAGAGTGACGACAGCTATGCTGTGGTTGGCCCTCAGACAACTCTGAACCTGGGAGCTTTCACTCTGTGCATGAGGGTAGCCACAGAGCTCAGAGGTCGTCGTGAGTTCTCCCTCTTTTCATTCCGGAGCGTGGACCATGATGAGATGGGTGTGTGGCGTGAGAAGGATGGCAGGTAGACATGTACTACTACAAAGTCTTCCAGCTAACACAGACTAAAAACAACCATGACAGACTACTATTGCTATTAATGCTTATTACACTATTCGGTACTGCAGGAATATTACCATATACAGGACAAATACAAGACAACCCTGATGTTTATATCAGAAAGGGCTTTTTTGAAGGCAAAATTTAGTGTTTGTGCAGAAAGCTATGTACATATAATATGACAGCTTCATCTTGTTTACTTTTCTTCCTCTTCTGCTGAGGTTTTGTTTACTTACGGCTTCCTTCAATGTGTTTATATTGTTCAACTAGGGCAGTCTGGTTCAGGTCATGGTGTATATATGTAGGCATCATTGAAATATGTTAGTCCATTATAACAAAAATTTGACCTCCTGGTTTATAAAAGTCCAGTTTTGAAGTCAAATTAAGTGAAAAATTGATTCACCTATTAATATATTCCAGTTAGACATACAGGCTTTAGTTAAAAAAATGAAAATTAAAAAAGGTATAGCGTTTTTTTTCACTTAGTGGGCTTATCAAAGAATAAGAAGTTTTTACATGTTCAGTTTTGTAAATGTATAGGATTCAGAGATTAAATCCTTAGTAGATATGTTTAATAATAGTGATCTTAATATTCAAAATAGCTGTGATTATAATTTTTGCCATTAGCAGTACCAGTACCAACCTCTTTTTTAAAAGTGACAACAGAGACATTTGGTTCAGAAGAGCCCTCATGATTAAATAATTATAACATTTTAAGTAACATTGAATAGTAAAACCTATTAATCTGTAAATCCTTTATATACAGTGGTCAATTTTCTTCATCTTCTGTATTTTTTGTATCAGTTAACACTATGATGTTCTGTTATACAAGCATGAATAATATATATTCTTATGTTTTTGTCTAGTTTGTCCCTCTACCTGCAGAGCAGTTCAGATCACATACGTTTCGAACTCCCTGAGCTAAACTCCATGATGAGCCACCTGTGTGTGACATGGGAATCCCTCACTGGTGCAACAACCTTCTTCGTGGATGGGAAGAAAAGTTTGACCAAAATCTACAGGAGGGCTTTCACTGTGCAAGCCGAAGGAAAGGTCCTCCTTGGACAAGACGCAGACAGTTATTTGGCTGATTTTGAAGCGAGACAGAGCTTTGTTGGGTCACTCTCTGATGTGAACCTGTGGGACTCTGTCCTCTCTGACAGCGCAATTCAAAACGTGTATTCTCGGGAGGGAGACTTGAAGGCAAATATTATTGACTGGGAAACTGCACAGCTTGTACTTCACGGGAGTGTTCATGTCGTAAACGTGGAGGTGTAGTCATGATGCAAAAACATGACAGGCAAGAAGGGCAAGATAAGCTCTGTAATATATAGTCAGCCAAAATAACATCTGTATAACATCCATGTGTGAATCACTAATGATGGTTGACCAGCGCACAATGTCTTTCTTGACACTTCAATAAACATTTTTGCCGGCAAGTTGTGTATTGTTATGATTTATTTAAGACATATAAGGAAGTTATACCAAAGCCAGTCACCTCAAAGTGGTTTATCCCACTGATACTGGACAGTGTACATGACGATAGTTAATAGCGCTTTCTTTTTTATATCAAAGTTTATAAACTCTGTGAAAAAAATACCACATTTTTTTTAAAATATTGATGAGATCTGTTTGTTTTAATTGTTTGTCACTTTAATGACAAACAATTATTTGTGGTTTTATTTCCTCACAATTAATTTCACTGTAATTATCTTTTCACAGGTATGAATCAGAAATAAAAAAATGCATCCAAAGTGCAAAATTCAGCAGCTACTTTCACAATAAGTCTAAGCTCTCTTCATCTCCAAATATAGCTTGATCAGCTATGGAATGTCTAATCAAACTAGCAAACCACAACATCAGAAAGAGAACCACTTGATTTTTTTGTATATTAATTTCACAGTTTTTTGCTTCCTCGCTGTCTGGTCTGCTTTTGTTCTCTGTCTGTTTAAGGTGACTCTGTAAAAGAATGGTGGAGAGCAACTACTGACAGGTCATATACTTTGTAAGCTGGAGGAGTACAGTAATAAAATCCTCTTCCTGGTATGATCAAAAGTTTTTTAGGAGCCAAAAGAGCCAGGTCTTTGCTGAGCTGAGCCAAACAGTCTGGATCATTGAATAGAGTCCTTCTTTCCTTCTGTCTGTACTTTTAGACAGTTTTAAGTTACCATCCCATAATGCAACATGATTATTGTTATTTGTACAGTATTTGATTGTGAAACAATACTGTAAAACCATGGGAAACATCCATGCTGCAAATTTCACAGTAATTTGCTGTGCCAGCATTGGTTTCACAGTAAAATGCGAAATTATAAGATTATATTGTGAACATTACAGCCAAAGTTTGTAAAGGGACAATACAGTGATTTAATGTGAAATATTACAGTTAAATAAAGTACAGTTCTGATCATGATTTACAGTGTAAGAAAAAGGGCAAATTACTCCTATTTCTATTACTTTACCTTTACCCATTTCTTCAGGAATTGATTTTAAGGTTCAACTCTTTTCTTTTAAAGCATGTCATGGTCTGACCCCCAGAAATTCAGTTTTTCATTGTTTTTAGTACTTTCTCTGTATTTTATTTAGCCCTGTTTGAAGTCATGTTGCCTTTTATTGGTATGTATTGCTTTATTGTCTCCCTGTTTTATTTCTGTGTTGTGAGCTTTTATGAGCAGGTGTGTATTTATTTTGGATATGGACCTTCAGTTTGTGCAATTTAAGTACAGCTAGTGGTTTTTTATATTATGTTTAATAAAATATTCATGTAAATTATCTTTGGAAAACCTGTTTGGACAGGTTCAGATTACAAATGTTCTTGCCTAAACTTTTCAGAGACAGTGTGGGTGGCAGGTAGTGTCAAAAGGTTAAAACATGGTTGAGTTTGCAGGGTTCAAGAGCCATGATAAAAAAGTAAATATCATTTATCAGCAGTTAGCAGAAAAATCCAGTCAGGTACAACAAACTCAGTAATGACAAACAAGGAGAGCACACAAATCTGCAGGAGTAGATCCAAACCATGTAAAAGAAACCTGAAATATAAAACTTGACTGGTGACATAATCTGACAGATTATAACAGCATTATTAATTCTTGATTTAAAAGTGACTTGGAGAGGCCTAAGGGTGAAAAGCTAGGTGAGTTTATAGCCATGCATTTCAAATAAAGAGAACATATTTGACTTTTTAAAGTCTCTATCCACAGTCTTTTCTGGGAGTCCCTGAGCTCCCTCATCCCATAGGTTTCTTTGCTGCAGACGTGCTGCTGCTGTGGTCTTGCCTGCTTTCCAGCTGCTTCAACTACAAGCGTCACTGTTACAAGGCTATTGTTAACCCCAGAGCATCAGTATAACACTTTTGATCACTGTTTCATATCTACTGTTCCTTTTTTTGGCATTAGTCTCACCATTTCTATCACTGTAACAAATGTGATGTAAATGTATTAGCATCAGTCTCACACTTTAAATTATAAATAAATAAAGTTCATTAATTAACATCAGTTTCACTATTTTGTATCACTTTTAAAAAGCTCATGTTAATTGTAGAACTTTTTGATTCTTACCTTTAACTTCATTAACATGAATGTTAATACTGCTACAATGTCACCATAGACCTGTTGGTGTTTACATACGTCTTCCTTTATTTTTTGCACTATTTGAATTAGTCAGCTGCTGAAATAATGAACTATTGTTGATGATCTTAAGTCTGTATCAGTCTCTCTCTTTCTTTATCTCCCCACATTGCCTGCACTGTCTCAGCCGGTGTCTGATTCTGCTCAAGGTTTCTGCCTGTTAAAAAGAAGCTTTTCTTGCTACATGCTGCAAGGTGCTTCACTCATAGTAGTTAAAGATGGATCAGAGTAGGTCTAATCTTACAAGTTGAGTCTCAATCTTATCCTATCTTGATGAAAAAAACATGCTGCAAAAAATGAAAAACCAGAAAGCAGCAGTAAAAGAATTGTGTATCTGAAGTTGTTTTGTTAAAGGTTTGCTGCAGGTAACTGACAATTGTTCAGACTGTTGCAGATCATTTACTGCAATTTTTAGGGAGAAATGTTGCTTTTATTTTCAGTGTGAGCAACTTTACAATCTTTGATCCATACTTGTTTTAAATAAAACTTTCAAAGTTAATTGTTTTAATTCCTATCTTCCTCCTCGACTCATCTTATATGTGTCAGCTCTGTTTGTTCATGTTCAGGTAAAAAAAAAAATATTATTGATTCTTTTTTCAGGACAGTTCAAAGTTAAAAATTTCGATCATGTAGGAGTTTACAAAGTCCAAGTGTGCTTACAAATGCAGTTCAGGTCATTTATCAGCGGTTTACGTGAGAATCAGGCGGAGAACAGCAAACTAAATAATGACTAATAGAAGAGCACACACATCTGCAGGACTTTAACCATAACCCTTTATGGCATGATGTTGCCTTCCAGTAACAAACCATCTTTTTCTCATCACACCGTCTCTCTTGAACATGTAATATTTTCCTTTTTTAATACCAGATACTTCTCTAAATAATCAAACAAGAAGCTAGTCGGTGACATCTTTCATGATGAGGAAGAGCATCCCCCTTTTGTGCCAAAACTATACTCATTGAAGGTGAATAAATAAACAGAAAGCTAAAAACTTACTTTGAACTTGTTTTAAAGAACTGATTTTATTTTCAATGGTTATACACGTGATACATTAATATGTATCACCTCCTAAGTGGTCCAGATGTAAATATGCTACCACTTTTTATTATATCAAACCTGCATTTCACTTTGTCCTATAACTTTTTCTCGACTCGTCTCTGTGCTATCTTTTGCTGTGCTAAACTTTGTTTCCCTTTCCCTCTTTTGATGGTGATAAGTCAAATTAGACTGGTATCATCATTTAACAACAGTCAGGAGTCATGTTTCTAGATGTATGTGAATGTAACTTTTCAGAACATCCCTAGCAATATGGTGGCAAAGTTGATGTATGATCCAGCTGGTCAACTGGTTCCCAAAGTGTGCAGCTGGGGGTAACACATAATAAGGAATATTTGCCTTGACAGTGGGGTCCTTTTCACAGCGGATCCGAATGGTATTCAACTAAAAACACATCATAAAACACGATGAAGTCTACGCAGCTCTTGTGTTCACAGTGAATGTGGTGAAAGTAGGCATGTGCCGATATGAAAAAATTTGATATCACGATATTGGTGGCCCAAAATATCACGATTCACGGTATTATCATGATATTAGCGCATTGCTTTTAACATTATTAAAAATGGCAAAAAACTGCGAAATCATTTCTCTGTGCACAGCATGACACACAAACAATATGAGCAAGAGGCAACTAACGCAACATTGGGAGCATTAGCTTTTTGGAGCTAAAGTTAGAAGAAACATCACTAACGTCAATAATAAGCAGGAGAGTAGACCAAACTTGTTGTGGTCATGTTGTTTTTACCTTGATTAGGGCAAACAATGCTGGATGGTGTTCACGGAGGTGGGCATGTAGGTTTGAAGTGTTAGACAACAGCGCAGCAACTTCCTTATGGCATAACCTGCAGATTGGTGTCAGGTTTACCTGCTCCGTCTGTTTTGTGAAGCCGTTAAACGTCCATACTGCAGACAAAAGTTTTTTAGTAGGAGGATACAGCCGAGGCGTTTCGTCATTCTCAGTCTCTGACTGCTCTTGGTCCGGTGTTACGCCGTTGAATGCACCCCTGACAGGAGCGCGGTTAAAGGTACATAACAAGGCGAAATAATCAAAGTTTTCCTTACCGTTGGTTGGATTCAAAAGCGTGTGCCTTTAATGATTTTATTTAGATAAGCCGAAAACAATAGCCCTCTGATTCGGAATATTTGCTGTCCAGAAAATATAATGCTCTCTACCTTGACAGATTACTGTACAGTTTATGTACCCAAGTACACCTCTATATGTGCATTTTGGGACACATAAAAACAGAACGTAAGTTTGCTGCCCCATTTGACATGTTGTCATGATCCAATACTTGTGTTTTTTAAAATGCCAGATCATATCTCCTCCACTTTAAGAAGCTAATGAGTGGATGGGATGCATTGTGGACATGCTCCAACAGTGCTTTGGATGGCCATAATGCATTGTTTGTGGCCACACATTTCACACATCTCTTTTATTGTTCCCGTTGTTGTTAGGCTGGCATTAAGGAGGAGATGTGTGCATTAAGTCTGAAAACACTGGTACCTGACAGTGCAACATTTTAAACACTGGTGAAATGTTAACAGCAAGCTTGGTATTTTCTTTTACATGTATAATTGTTGGGCTAGCCCCACCAACAATTTTTCAAAAATTCAGCTAATGTAGCATATGTTACCTTTAGAGATGTGCTTTGTTGGGCTCGTACATCCTGGCCAAACTAGTGACCTGGACATTTGCAAAAGCCAACTATGCATCATACACCAAGTTGTGCAAAGTGTGAGGGTCTATTCAATGCTGCTTGCGGCCTTAAATAAACATTACATTCAGGGTTTTTGTGTGAAGAAAAAACAGACTGATTTAGCAATCTCACAATGTGACAAAAAGTGGTTGTAAACTTCTAAGTTGCTCTTTTCAACAAAATCATTTCAACTTAGTTACAAATGTTACAAAAACTTGTTTGTTAAAGATGAAATTTAGATTACTTTAACAAAAACAAAACTTTTTTAAGCATTGTAACCTCAAATATGATTTAAGTGTTTAATTTGATAACAGTGTTATAGCAGTCAAGGACTTATGCCACAATAAGTGATTTTTACATTTAAATAGGCAATTTTTAGCAAAAATATTGTGTTCATTTCAGTTTGATGTATATTTAAATATGTGGCGCCATGAAGAAATCAAACGCCAAACGTCACAAACTGCTGGATGGTTTTATGCTGCAAAGTGATGAACTTTTTTAAAAGTTTTCTCTATTTCTAAAAATTCATACTGTAGAAATGGATTGAAAAACGTTACAAATATTGGTTTGACGGATGGAAATGAAATGACAGATTTTTTGTTTGCATACTTAAAATGACTGGAACTTTGTCATCTTCCAAAGTAAGGCATGGCAGAATCTGGGTGTATAATGTCTTGAATTCCAATAAATATCACATCCACATAGTCTGTGCAAGCAGAAGCCTTTATTGAAGTTCAAAGAAGTACATTATTAGCCAATCAACCATTTCTCAGATACACAGTATGTGTGTGCTGTATGAGACCCATGTGTTTTTTATTTCATTTGATATGTATTCATTGCAGAGCTCTTTAATTTTGACACTTTGACAGTGCCTACATTATTCCTGCATGTCATGTTTGAGCATCATAACTACAGGAGGTGATGTAGGGCATAAACCTTCCCAAATAATTTGAGGTTTCCTGTGGCCCAGTTGATCACATTTCCCCGCACAAATTGGTTCTTTCCCCTTGAGTTGGCCATGTCGACCATGGCGGTGTCTGGACGGACATAGCTCCACATGTCCACATCAGAAATCTCTCCGACGAAGCTCTGATGGTAGTCGAAATGACCCAGGCAAGAATCTGGATCTTGTCCAAGGACAACAGTTCCCCCAGCTTCGATAGTGTGACCCTTCCTGTAGATTTTGGTCAAGCTTTTCTGCCCGTTCATGAAGATGGTTGTGGCACCTGTCTTGGAGTCCCAGGTGAGGCAGAGGTGGGTGGTCAGGGCTCCGAGCTCAGGCACTTTAAACTTAACGCCTTCTGAGCTTGATCTCAGGTAGAGGGACAACCTACAGGACAGGAATATGAAAAATGATGCTTTATGTTTCTTTTACACTAGTATATTTTTAGTGTTATGGCAACACAACAGTCATGGAAGCTTGGTAGCTTCCAGTAATTTGTCAGAGTCAGCTATAGGAAAGATTGATCGTGGTACTTATTTCTTTTTGTCATTTCACAAATGAAAACAGCAGCTCAGATTTCAATATTTGTTTGCAGCAGCCTCCATGTGTGCTGGATTGAAATAGACATTAGCAGAGTCCTGCACATTAATGCACTGAGCGAGTTCAGATTGAAAGCAAAGGTGGGATTTCTATCAGCACCTCTTGGATATTTGTCGGAGATGGTGTGGGTTGTTTGTAGCTGTCATCAATTTGGGGGCAAATTATGGTATGTTAGCACACTTTTAAGGCATAATCTTTTCATTTTAACATCAACAAAAAGGGACTGCTAATAAGTATCATCTTTCCAGTAAACCTGCGTCCAAGTAAAATTGGAATGTGTTAATAATACATTGATGATGTACATGGTTACAGAAGATAATGAAAAAAAAGGTGAGAAAAGGTCAGAATTAAGACTCTGCACTAAACAATCTGACCTTTTTCTTAGAATTCAGAGTTTTTAGTCAGAAATCTGGCTTATTTTTGTTTATTTTTTCCCCTGAATTTTATTTTATACAGATATGTTAGTTTTCACATAATACATTAAATTTCTCATTCATGAGAAAAGGCCAAAACTTTAAGAAATGGTTGTAAAGGCTGGAATTCTTACTTTAAACCTTAAATTGAATCTTTTTCACTGACTTCCAACTATATAGTTTAACAGAATTCTACGTTTCAAGTCAGAAGTCTGACTTTAGTTGCATAGTTCTGATTTTTCTCAGAAATCAAAAATTAAAGTCAGGATCCAGTTTTTTTTTTAATACTGAAAAAACAGAACAAAAACAAAACAAAAACCAGCCAAGTTAAATAAGCTTTTTGAACCTTTAAATTTAAATGAGTAAGATTTGTTTTTTTTTTGTTTGTAATCATGGCTGAAACCATTGTTGGTCAAAGATCTTTAAAACCAGAATAGAAACATGAGATGAGACAGGTAGATAAAAGTGTGGTGTTAAAATTATTCAGTTATCATCATAAACAGTCAAGTCATTTTCACTCTAACCCTGAGTGTTCTCTGCAAACACAAAACCCCAAAGGAATACGTCATAAACAAGTAAAGGCATTGTGTTAATCTGCTGTGTCTCTCTACTTATCAGACCTGACTATAACTAAGCTGAGTTAGCATGCTTCATACAAGGATTGCTAATGTGTTGTCTACTGATGGGTCTAATGGGTGATAGATGTTTTTAGTGCTGTAATTGTAAGCCTGTTTAGTCTATTTTAATAATGTTAAAAAAAATTACTGATAGGAGCTTTAAAATACCATTCAAAACATGATAACTTAAGGTAGCAAAGTATCAAACATTGTGACATCCGTAATAGTAGTGTTTAAGTGCTAGCAGTGCCAATTTATCAGCCCTAGAGGAGCATTAGTTTTGTGCAGCAGTGGATGCAATAGTATGTGTATTGATTGTCTACCTCCCATCTTTCTCACGCCACACGTTCAGCTCATCGTGGTCTTTGGTGCGGTATGCAAACAGGATGACCTCTCTGTAACCACTGAGCTCTGTGGCCACCCGCATGCACAGAGTGAAGGCCTTCAAGTTCAGAGGTTTCAGCGGTGTCATCACAGCATAGGTGTTGGCTGACGGTTCTGGAAACACTAAGGTCTTGTGGCTGTATCTCTCTGAAAAACAGGACAGAGGAAAATATGAGTCTGCATTTTCAAAGGTTCAATAATGAATTAAATAAAAGCCCGGCAGACTTGATAGAATTAGAGAAAAATTTCAACATATTTCTGGAGCTTTTGACTTTTTTGCATGAATAAATGATCAGAAAACAATAAATATAGTCACTGATTATTTTTCTGGTCACAGTTAACCGTCTATCATTTTGTTTCTTTAATTACATTCTGAAATATGAAGATAAGTGTCTAAATAGGGATTTAAACATTATTTTTGTAAAGTAACAACCTGGAAAGAAAGGTTTAGCAGTCCCTGCAAATGCAGAGGAGATGGTGAAGAGGAAAAAGACAGCTACAGGTTTCATTTTGTCTCAGTAGTCCTGCAAGAAGAAAGAAAAACAACATAGTTACTCATTTTTACTGTTAGTCACAAGCTATTCTTTGCAGCTTTAGTTGATCTAACTTCGAAGAAAAGTTGTTTAAAGTTATAAAAGCTGGATGAAGCTCATACTCACCTTGCAGTTGGTAAGAATCTGCTGCAGACACTCTGAACAGAAGAGTTTTTATGTTGTTTTGTCCCGACTCCTCCCCAATTACAACACAATGACATACAATTAAATGCATCCAAACGTAATCTTTAATTTATTCTTGGCTTACAAAATCAACATCAGTTTGAGGAAGTAGATGAATTTCATTTTTCAAGCAAACAACACCCAACAGAAACAGGTTAGGATCATGAAACATAAGGGCTGACAGGTGTGGACATTGATAAGATATCCTCTGTAGAAGTTAGTTGCAGACCTGGTGCTTTGTGTGGCTCAGAGCCCAAACTTATGATGGCAGGAATGCACCAACTCTGGTCCCCTTCCCGTCAGAGAGTCAAAGCAACCCATCCTCAATTAGAGGTGGGCCTATGGGACGCAGACTCCATGTTGTTTTGGGGCTTAGAAGGGCACTGTAGGTACAGATACCAGCTGTAGAAGCCCTTAGAGGTCTGGTATTGCTTTTCTGGGTGAGATGTTGGAAGAAAATAGCTGCAGTGAGAATCAAGACTGTGGCTGAATGTCAAATTACACAGATGAAAAAAAAACTTTCTCGCCATAATCCCAATTTAGTTTAATTATTTTAGAATATTTTTTTCTTGGTTATCATGTTTTTATAAACCCCTAAAAAAAATCTGTCAAATAAAATGTTTTTGAAAGTTTGGTTTGCGTTATTTTCCCTTAGATTTCATTAATGCTAATCATCTTACCAAGAAGGAAACCGCCTTTGACTGGTACAGAGCTCTCACACTGGCCAAAAAAAGTGGACTTTAGGGGTCATAAGGGGTCAAACATGCCTGTGTATGGTGCTCCTTGTGGCTTTGTATGAATGTAGCCGTAGGTAGGAAGAATAAAGAATGGAGTGATGGAAGAGTTTCTCAGCATCTTGCTGAAACAAAAACAGATGTACTTCAGCAATATTCCATATTAAATAGATTAGGGCTGTTTTATAGATTTATGCTCACAAACTTTGTTTTTTTATAGTGTCAATATTCTCCTTATTCACCATCTCTCTTTTCATTTTATGTGTTGTGAGGACCCTCCAAACCTCCATGCATGCAGGAGAATCCAGCGTTTCAAGTCACACTACCATGAAGTATGGGTAATTCTCTTTCATGAAGTCCGCAGGTATGCACACTTACAGAAAATGTCTGCCAAAGATCCCTCATGCTGTTCCTGATTTGACAGCACTCGCAGACTCGGCATTAATACTGGACCTGTAAGTGTACAGTGATGGTCATGAATGAACCTCAGTTGGATCAGAATTGAGGGAATCTTAATATTTTGACAAAGTCATTAAACCAAAGTTAAATATACATTTTTATCTTTCGTTAAAAAACTCAGTTGTCACCAACATAGACGAGAACAAACCAATTTAGGACCACCATACAGTTGACACAAGGTCAACATGTGGACCTGTGTTAACTTGTTGACCTTGTGTCATGTTCCTCAAAAACTTCCCTTGACTTCCACTTTAGTAACTATTGACTAATTTTATGAACACAGTCATGATGGTGAGGCATGATTTGGCTGTTTCTGTAAGTCAAGTCGTATCTTTACTTCTAAGTTTTGCAATTCAGTCAGATTAAGCAACATCTAGACCTGTGACTACTAGGTATTTCTTTGAGAGCATTGGGTGGTCTGACATGACTGCTCTTCTCATTGCTTTTACTCTTAAATAAAGATAACATCTACCAATGGTGAATTGAAAACATGGTCCACTCACAAAGACAAAGACAAAAATTATAGATGCATGACAATAAACAACATATCCTTAAAAACATAAAACCAGACTTCTTAAACATTATAAACAATAGCAGAAATCACATTTTGTAAGATTTTACTAGTCCTGACCATAAAAACTGGACTATCAGGCTGTCAAACATTACTGACACTTTATCAAATACAAATATTACAGAATAAGTGCACAGCTTTACTTTGCTAAAGCTCTGTTTGTCCAAACTACATGAGGGGGGAGGGGACAGAGAAACCTTTTGTTCTTGAAACCAAATATGGTATGGATTCCTTCAGGTATTGCTCAAAACAGAGCTCTGACCTTTCTTGAGATTATGATCACAAATTGCATGAACCCCGATGTTTTGAAATGAGACTGGGAGATGTTGTAACTCTCAGTGCAGGTTGCTCTGAGCAACCATGCTGCTTCTCCTCCAGACGCTCCTTCAGATGTTTCCATTCCTCTTCCCATGCCGGAATCACAGTCTTGCCCCTGCTTAATTTCCAGAACTTCTCAGTCCTTTCAGCATCATAGGCCTCCTCAGATCCTCCTAACAGGCTTGTTGGCACTGCTGTGTTTGATGGAATAAAAGGCCCAGAGCCTGTTCTCTCTCCTCAGCAGCTCCTCGGTTCTGGATTAGTCTGCCAGAGGCCATAAGAACACCTACTTTTGGTAGGCCTCCTCTTAGTCCCTGCTCTAATTATACCTTAGACATGTTTTTGCAATGTTGCAGTGTTTTGCAACTCTTATTTTGTTTGATGCCCCTTATTTCCTATAAAAGTATCTTGACTATGTTTATGCTGGCATATGTCTGTCCTTGTGAAGCACCTGGATGCTGAGCTTCTTTTGCTTTTAAGGTGTTAAAGAGGATCTGGGGTTGTCTCTCGAGGCTCCTCATGTAATTAAAAAAAGTGAGACTTGTCTGTATTGAGTAAAAACTCAGAGCCTGAAATTTTTGGTGTTTGTGTTTATTTTCATTTGGGCTGACTGATTTGAAAAAAAAACAAAAAAAAAAACTGCAAATGATTTCTAACATTAAATCAACTCCCACTGGTTGTAATTTTTTTGCATTTGCAAAACCTATGCATCATACACCAAGTTGTGCAAAGTGTGAGGGTCTATTCAATGCTGCTCGCAGCCTTAAATAAACATTACATTCAGGTTTTGTTTGTTGTGTGAAGAAAAAACAGTCTGATTTAGCAATCTCACAATGTGACAAAAAGTGGTTGTAAACGTCTAAGTTGCTCTTTTCAACAAAATCATTCCAGCTCGGTCACAAATGTTACAAAAACTTGTTTGTTAAAGTTGAGGTTCATGTTACTTAAAAAAAAAAAAAAAAATTTAAGCATTGTTACCTCAAATATGATATGTGTTTTTTTTTATAACAGTATAATAGCAATCAAGGACTTATGCCACAATAAGTGATTTTTATATTTAAATAGGCAATTTTTAGCAAAAGTATTGTAATCATTTCAATTTGATGTATATTTAAATATGTGGCGCCATGAATAAATCAAATGCCAAACTTAAGTGCTGTATGGTTTAATGCTACAAAGTGATGCAAAATTCACACTGTAGAAATGGATTGAAAAACGTTACAAAAATTGGTTTGATGGATGGAGATTAAATGACAGATTTTTTGTTTGCATACTTAAAATGACTGGAACTTTGTCATCTTCCAAAGTAAGGCATGGCAGAATCTTGGTGTATAATGTCTTGAATTCCAATAAATATCACATCCACATAGTCTGTGCAAGCAGAAGCCTTTATTGAAGTTCAAAGAAGTACATTATTAGCCAATCAACCATTTCTCAGGTACACAGTATGTGTGTGCTGTATGAAACCCATGTGTTTTTTATTTCATTTGATATGTATTCATTGCAGAGCTCTTTAATTTTGACACTTTGACAGTGCCTACATTATTCCTGCATGTCATGTTTGAGCATCATAACTACAGGAGGTGATTAAGGGCATAAACATTTCCAAATAATTTGAGGTTTCCTGTGGCCCAGTTGATCACATTTCCCCGCACAATTTGGTTCTTTCCCCTTGAGTTGGCCATGTCGACCATGGCGGTGTCTGGACGGACATAGCTCCACATGTCCACATCAGAAATCTCTCCGACGAAGCTCTGATAGGAGTCGAAATGACCCAGGTAAGAATCTGGATCTTGTCCAAGGACAACAGTTCCCCCAGCTTCGATAGTGTGACCCTTCCTGTAGATTTTGGTCAAGCTTTTCTGCCCGTTCATGAAGATGGTTGTGGCACCTGTCTTGGAGTCCCAGGTGAGGCAGAGGTGGGTGGTCAGGGCTCCGAGCTCAGGCACTCTAAACTTAACGCATTCTGAGCTTGATCTCAGGTAGAGGGACAACCTACAGGACAGGAATATGAAAAATGATGCTTTATGTTTCTTTTACACCAGTATATTTTTAGTGTTATGGCAACACAACAGTCATGGAAGCTTGGTAGCTTCCAGTAATTTGTTAGAGTCAGCTATAGGAAAGATTGATCGTGGTACTTATTTCTTTTTGTCATTTCACAAATGAAAACAGCAGCTCAGATTTCGATATTTGTTTGCAGCAGCCTCCATGTGTGCTGGATCGAAATAGACATTATCAGAGTCCTGATAATGTAGTCCTGTACAGACATACCCCTGTAAATCAAAGATCTTTAAAACCAGAATAGAAGCATGAGATGAGACAGGTAGATAAAAGTGTGGTGTTAAAATTATTCAGTTATCGTCATTAACAGTCAAGTCATTTTCACTCTAACCCCGTGTGTTCTCTGCAAACACAAAACCACAAAGGAATACATCATAAACAAGTAAAGGCATCGTGTTAATCTGCTGTGTCTCTCTACTTATCAGACCTGACGATAACTAAGCTGAGTTAGCATGCTTCATGCAAGGATTGCTTATGTGTTGTCTACTGATGGGTCTAATGGGTGATAGATGTTTTTAGTGTTGTAATTGTAAGCCTGTTTAGTCTATTTCAATAATGTTAAAAAAATACTTATAGGAGCTTTAAAATACCATTCAAAACATGATAACTTAAGGTGGCAAAGTATCAAACATTGTGACATCCATAATAGTAGTGTTTAAGTGCTAGCGGTGCCTATTTATCAGCCCTAGAGGAGCATTAGTTTTGTGCAGCAGTGGATGCAATAGTATGTGTATTGATTGTCTACCTCCCATCTTTCTCACGCCACACATTCAGCTCATCGTGGTCTTTGGTGCGGTATGCAAACAGGATGACCTCTCTGTAACCACTGAGCTCTGTGGCCACCCGCATGCACAGAGTGAAGGCCTTCAAGTTCAGAGGTTTCAGCGGTGTCATCACAGCATAGGTGTTGACTGACGGTTCTGGAAACACTAAGATCTTGTCGATGTATTTCTCTGAAAAACAGGACAGAGGACAATATGAGTCTGCATTCTCGAAGGTTCAATAATGAATTAAATAAAAGCCCGGCAGACTTGATAGAATTAGAGAAAACTTCAACATATTTCTGGAGCTTTTGACTATTTTGCATGAATAAATGATCAAAAAACAATAGATATGGTCACAGTTAACCGTCTATCATTTTGTTTCTTTAATTACATTCTGAAATGTGAAGATAAGTGTCTAAATAGGGATATAAACATTATTTTTGTAAAGTAGCAACCTGTAGAGACAGGTTTAACAGTCACTGCAAATGCAGAGGAGATGGTGAAGAGGAAAAAGACAGCTACAGGTTTCATTTTGTCTCAGTAGTCCTGCAAGAAAAAAGAAAAACAACATAGTTACTCATTTCTACTGTTAGTCACAAGCTATTTTTTGCAGTTTTAGTTGATATTACTATAAAGAAAAGTTGTTTAAAGTTATAAAAGCTGGATGAAGCTCATACTCACCTTGCAGTTGGTAAGAATCTGCTGCAGACACTCTGAACAGAAGAGTTTTTATGTTGTTTGTCCTGACTCCTCCCCAATTACAACACAATGACATGCAAACAAATGCATCCAAACTTAATATTGTGTGTGATGTTGGAAGTAAATAGCTACAATGCGAATAGAATCAAGACTGTGGCTGGATGTCAGATTACAAAAATGAAAACAAAGGACTTTCTCCCCATCATCTAAATTTAATTAAATTATTTCAGGATATTTTTCCTTAGTTATCGTGTTTTAAAGAGCCTTGTTTGTTTGTTTGTTTGTTTTTTTGTTTGTTTTTAAATTGCAGTCAAATAAAATGTTTTTGAAAGTTTGGTTTGCGTTATTTTCCCTTAGATTTCATTAATGCTAATCATCTTACCAAGAAGGAAACAACCTTTGACTGGTACAGAGCTCTCACACTGGCCAAAAAAAGTGGACTTTAGGGGTCATAAGGGGTCAAACATGCCTGTGTATGGTGCGCCTTGAGGCTTTGTATGAATGTAGCTCTAGGAGAAAAAAAGCATCTGGTTTAGTGATGGAGTGATGGAGGAGTTTCTCAGCATCTTGCTGAAACAAAAACAGATGTACTTCGACAATATTCCAGATTAAACAGATTAGGGCTGTTTTATAGATTTATGCTCACAAACTTTATTTTTTTATAGTGTCAATATTCTCCTTATTCACCATCTCTCTTTTCATTTTATGTGTTGTGAGGATCCGCTAAAGCTCCGTGCATGCAGGAGAATCCAGTGTTTCAAGTCACACTACCATGAAATATGGGTAATTCTATCTCATGAAGTCTGCAGATATGCACACTTACAGGAAAGTTGCAAAGGCGCTGAAACGTCTGCCAGAGATCCCTCATGCTGTTTCTGATTTGACAGCACTCGCAGACTCGGCATTCAGTCTGGACCTGTAACTGTACAGTGATGGTCATGAATGAACCTCAGTTGGATCAGAATCGAGAGAATTTTAATATTTTGACAAAGTCATTAAACCAACGTTAGATAAACATTTTTATCTTTCGTTAAAAAATTCAGAGTTGTCACCAACATAAACAAGAACAAACCAATTTAGGACCACCATACAGTTGACACAAGGTCAACAAGTGGACCTGTGTTAACTTGTTGACCTTGTGTCATGTTCCTCAAAAACTTAGACTTTCACTTAAGTAACTATTGACTAATTTTATGAACACAGTCATGATGGTGAGGCATGATTTGGCTGTTTCTGTAAGTCAAGTCGTATCTTTACTTCTAAGTTTTGCAATTCAGTCAGATTTTTGTTTGTCCAAACTACATGAGGGGGGAGGGGACGGAGAAACCTTTTGTTCTTGAAACCAAAAATGGTATGGACTCTTTCAGGTATTGCTCAATACAGAGCTCTGACCTTTCTTGAGATTATGATCACAGATTGCATGAACCCCGATGTTTTGACATGAGACTGGGCAATGTTGTAAGCGTCAGTGCTGGTTGCTTTGAGCAACCATGCTGCTTCTCCTCCAGACGCTCCTTCAGATGTTTCCATTCCTCTTCCTATGCCGGAATCACAGTCTTGCCCCTGCTTAATTTCCAGAACTTCTCAGCCCTTTCAGCATCATAGGCCTCCTCAGATCCTCCTAACAGGCTTGTTGGCACTGCTGTGTTTGATGGAATAAAAGGCTCAGAGCCTGTTCTCTCTCCTCAGCAGCTCCTCGGTTCTGGATTAGTCTGCCAGATGCCATAAGACAGGAAACTCTACCGGAACTTTTACAGAACACCTTCAGGCCTCCTCTTAGTCCCTGCTCTAATTATACCTTAGACATGTTTCCACTCTTATTTTGTTTGATGCCCCTCATTTCCTCAAAAAGTATCTTGACTATTTTTCTGCTGGCATATGTCTGTCCTTGTGAAGCACCTGGATGCTGAGCTTCTTTTGCTTTTAAGGTGTTAAAGAGGATCTGGGGTAGTCTCTCGAGGCTCCTCATGTAATTAAAAAAAGTGAGATTTGTCTGTATTGAGTAAAAACTCAGAGCCTGAAACCTTTGGTATTTGTGTTTATTTTCATTTGGGCTGACTGATTTGAAAAAATTGCAAATGATTTCTAGCATTAAATCAACTCCCACTGTTTGTAATTTTTTTCATCAAATGATGAACAGTATACTATTTTGCATTCCAAAACAGCTTTTTAGTCCAACCATGTAAAGCATTTTTTTCAGTGTCCCAATTAAAGAATCAAATAAATGCAAAATTTACTTTGGCATATCAACTTGATTACACATTTAATTGCTGCACTGCTAAAACCATGAGCTGTTTCATGACCATATTTAGCAAAAAGTCAAGGATGCTTTCATCATAACCCGTGTTTGATCAACCAAAAATGGTAATAACTGTCACCCTCTGCTGATAAGTTATGACTTGTATAAACTTTTAATCATTGTGTGACTTGGTATTTCACTATAGAAAAAAGAAGTTGTTTCAACTTCCGTGATCATTCTGCTCAGTTTTGTTTCTTCAGTATTAGGTAAAAATGGGGTAAAGCACTTTAAAGTGGCTGGATTCCTTTTTAGTCTTAAATAAATCTCACTAACACAAGCATTGTTTGCAGAAGTGTTTATTGAAGTGTTCAGATGTAAGCAAATCAACTATCACTAATGATCCACTCATGCATGTTACTGTACTGTAGTTTAGGCTTACTGTCCATCAAAGAGCTTTATATTGACTTTCTTGCCTACATAATGACAGCATGTTATGTTTTAGCTTGTGATTAAAAACATGGACACCTCTGTTAACTAAGGGTACTGTGGTTAACCAGTTGAAAGAATGTCTCCTGTTATAAATGGTGCTGTCTGGGAGAAGAGTCCCAGATCTTTACATTAGAGATCTGCCTAGCGAGAGCTCTTTTCCTGTTTAAAATCTCTCAAAACAGAATCTTGATCATGTCCAAGTATGACTTTACCTCAAGATGCGTACTGTGAAGCCTCCTGCAGATTTTAGTAATGTTTTTCCCACTACCTGTAGAGGGCAGCTACACCTGGAGTGGAGTTCTGGGTGACACAAAGGTATGTCGGGCGCCACAGTGGTGAAGTGGTTAGCACTGTTGCCGCAGAGCAAGAAGGTCCTGGGTTCGAATCTGGGTCAAGGTGTTTCTGTATAGAGTTTGCATGTTCTCCCTGTGTCTGCGTGGGTTTACTTCAAGTACCCCGGTTTCCTCCCACATCCCAAAAACATGCAGAATTGGGGTTAGATTAATTGGCCACTTTCAAACTGCCTGTAGGTGTGAATGTGAGCGTGGATGATTGTTTGTCTCTAGATGTCAGCCCTGCGATGGACTTGCAACTTGTCCAGGATGTGGACTGAATGGACACCTTGGGATAGGCCCCAGCTCCCCCGTGGTAGAAAATGGATAGACAAAGGTGGGTCTGCAGGGTTTGGTGTTCTTCTTGGAAAGCAAGGATGCCTAGTCTTTGGCGCTAAAAAGGAAAAGCAGCATTTGTTATGAAGCAATACATGCATTATTTTTATTTTCAGTGTGTAATTGTGTAGCACAATTTAAATGAAATATGCAAACCATCAAAATCTTTTCACTTACATTTTTATTGTTCTAAATTTTTACAATAATTCCTTAAAAGATTGCAAAAAATACCCCAAGAAGTCTGACAAAAGTGACAGAAGAGTCAGTTTTTGTTATGATGTGACTTTTTTATGTTTGTAAGGTTAAATTTAACTAAAGGAGGATTCTGTGTATGGCCTCCCTCTGCTGGTCGTGTAATTTTAAGCACCTGTATTGTTGACGGGCTTTAGGACCCAGAGGAGCGGGTTTGATGTCATGTGTGACGGTGACAAACATGGCGGAGCACAACATGACTCAAAGCGGAGAGAAGTTCTATAATGAAATATTGAGGTACGTAGTCAAATATTTTGTGGTCTAACAGCTAATATGAAGACAGGAGAGTGATAAAGTTAACATATTTTTTCATGAGTGGACTTGCATGAGAGAGTTTCGTGCTGTGGGGGCTTCTCAGTGGTTACTGTATCCACAGGCGTGACAGTTCATTTGACAGGTTAATGGTGTGAGCTTTTTGTGTTTGTGTTTAGTGTTTTTCAGGTTGTAAACATATGCAAAGGAATAAATATGAGTTTCACTGGAGAGAAAACAGCTGTACAATAGTCCATGAGTCACTATTATCATTTGTGTTTCAAACTTTGCTCTCTGTCGCCCGCTAGAGGGGCGCAAACCATCATTTATTCAAACTCAACATTTTACACATCATCCCAGCTTGTTGTAGTCTAATTAGGGCTGGGTGATATGGGATAAAGTTTATCACGATATATATTTTTTTCATATCAGTCGATATGATCAGGATATAAAAAATTAATTTAAGTGTTTATTGGTAGCATGTCTTTTGCAGTACAATAAGCTACTGCATCTGTGAGGTCTTTTTGTCTCTGTGACCTTTTGTCATAAGGCGTTGCGCTAGAGAAAGTGGACTGAATGGTCGGCTGTTTCAGCTGCACAGGTCCCATGGGCCCCTTGCTCCACACGGGGTTTGTAACCTTTTGCCTTGCGTATGCTCTGCCGCATGGCACTGCTTCAGATGGTGAAAAAGATTTGAGATATTCACCAACTTAGCGAGAACATGTACTCAACATAATTTGCAATGCACATTACTCTGCTTCATGTCTGACCTCAAAAAAACAAAATACCTCCACATCTCCGATGTTTTTGTGTCAGTGTTGTTGATGATGTCGTCATCTGTTGAGCCTTCATCTGCATTTCTGTCGGGGGTAGCACTCATTTTCTTTTTTTCTCATTGACAGTGCTGTCGGCTTCACGTGTTTAAGTGCTATGGTTGCGTGTAGCTGCGGCCTGCTACTATGCAGTTGTTTGCGTCTTGGTTCTAATTCAGCGCATGATTGGTTCAGCGCAGCGCCGTCCCGGAGTAACTCCCCTTCTCATTGGCTATTCGTATAGTCTACCAAAACATGGCAGAATGCCAACTATTGTTAAGGATTTTGACCATGTTTTTTATTGATATTGAGGGAAATAAATTTTCGATACATCTTGTTATCGTTTTATTGCCCAGCCCTAAGTCTAATCATTGGTGTTTTTTTTCCTTTCTTACTTTTCAGTCCTTCTGAACTATTTGCTGCCCAGTCCAGGAGTCACAAGCTCCCAGTCAGAGGACAGAAGGATTTCTATCCCAATGACTCAGAAGAGCAGAGACAGCGGCTGGAGCAAAGTCTGGAGGAGCACTGGAGCCTCATATCAGAGGAGAGGGTGGAGAGGCTGTGAGTGGAAGTCACATCCATCAGTTCAAGTGTTTGTCTTTCAATGCAATTTCAATTACATTTTATTCAGTCCAGTTCAATTGAGTTAATTCAAACAACTGTGCAGCATGTGTAAACAATAGTGATGGCCAGATGAGGCCCAGAAAGGTTTTGAGGCTTTCGTTGTTTGGTACAAAAACCCATGAAAAGACAGTGACATCTGGTGGCTGGTAACATGCATAGCAGCCCTTATAGTTACAGTTTCAAGCACCACCACAGCATGCTGATATTCGTAAATTTAATTTAGTTTTAAAATTAAACTATCTGTACACTTAAAACTTGATACCATCTTGCAATATGTGGCAGAAAAAGTAATAATTTTGCATTTTATCACAACTCTAATATTTGATATCCATAAAATCACCACGTGATGTGTAAAAATACTCAGTTTGCACTAGTTGGAGATGTAGTAACTGTGTCTTCCTCTTGAATATAACTGTATTTCTTAGTTAAACTGAGAAAAACAAACAAGCGGCAGATTTTTGGGCAAAATTCAACCATGACTTATGTCACTGTAGGGGAAACCTGGTGAAGGCGACATGGATTCCAAGTGAGAAAATAGTGGAGCTTCAGACTCCTGCTGTGAGTACTATTTTGTGACATTCACACTCAGTAATAAGCTTTTCTTATGCAACCCCATTTCTCAAGCAGATAGGATGCTGTGTATACATTAATTACAACAGAATTTGTTTATTTCAAAATACTATAAATCCTACATTTAACATGCTGAAACTGAAATATGGTTCATAGAAAATATATGCTCATCTTTAATTTGATGCTGTTGAATACGGGAATCAAAAAGATTGTCTCTCAGACATAAGGATAGGAAGTTAAGACTGTCACAGTGTTGAGTTCCAGCATTTGGAGCATCATTATGCAAAAAGTATGACAAAGTAGAACAAATGAAACCACCGAAAATGTTAAAAGAGTTGTGTTGAAGGTTTCAAGATTTCACAGGATGTCTTTGCACTATTTTCAAAAAGTTTGTACGTTTTTCAAACCATCATTTCTGTTTTTATCACATTTTCTCACAGGGGAAGTTTTGGCAGACGATGGGCTTCTCTGCTAGAGGGAAACAGTATCTCCACCCTGAAGAGGCTCTCCACCTGATGGAGTGTGTGAGTTTAGATTGAACCTGTTTTTTTTTTTTTTTAATTATCATTTATTTGTGTAGGCTAAAGTAAGTCATTCTTGAATTTGACAGGGAAGCGTGCAGGTGTTTTATCAAGATCTGCCGCTGTCCATCCAGGATGGCTATGAGAGGTTTCTGTCCTCGAGCACAGTGAGCCTCCTGCAGTATCAGGTATGAACCGACCTGAGTCTATTGTGTCTAGTTTAAAGCTCCTGTAAGGGACTTTAGACTTATGTAATTTCTGGCATCCTCTGTGGACAAAGCAGTCTTATCTTCTACGAACTTAAGCAGTGTTTGTGATCAAAAAATCTCATCCTGCTGACTTTTGATATTTAAATGTATATGTTCAAATATGAGCATATCCTGTCGGTGTAAACATGAAAAAAAGCTTCTGTTTTTGTAAGTTGATAAGTTGCAGAAAACTGTAGGAAATCTAGAAAAATTAAACCTTCAGTTTTGTCTGACTATTTGGTAAAAGTACTGCAAAAAGTATATTTGCAAATAAAGTTGTCAATGCTGAGGCAGACTGGTGAGACTCAGTCAAATAGAAACTGAACTAAAATTGGTGTCAGCTGTCTAAGGGTCTCTGTCTTAAGGTTTATGACATGAAGATACGTTTGCACTCTGGTTTAGCAGCAGAGGAACATATTGGTGTGTAATTGCAGTATTTTGCTGCAGATGGTTTGCAGACATAGCTTTAAAAGGACTGCACAGATAATCTTGTTGTCTAACATCTCTTTTTTTATTACAAAGGTGTTTGCACATTTGAAGAGGCTCGGCTACGTGGTGCACAGATTTGATCCCAGGTAATGACATATTAATTTATAAAAGTAAAAAAGGTAGTGTTAGTTTTACTCAGTAAAGGAACACATTTTTTTGTGCAGACTCAAGTGGAAAGAGTTATTTTACATCTGTCAAACATTTATATTTGTTAGATTTTTGTGTTTTGACCTCTTGCAGCTCAGAGCCATCGTCCTATGCCAGGCAGCTGAACCTTCCTCAATCATGTAATAAAGAAAGAAGACAACTGAAAAGGAAACGTAGCGCCAGCCCGACTCCTTCAACAAAATCAACAAGGTAAGTTTGTGAGTTTTTAAGTATCATTCACTAAACCTTGAAGTGTCACGGGACCAGTAGTTGAAGATATGATATTTTTTGCCACTTTGCACTCTCTTTAGTCAAGCTGAAACACAGAAAGAGTCCACAGCTGACATAATGGAAGAGGAGAAGTGCAGCCACGAGGAAGATGAGAGTAAAAAACTCCCTGACTCAGATTTGAAGACCTGTTCAGAGACTTCAGATACCCAGACTGGTCCAGCAGATTCAGGCGGAGGCAGGACCTGGTGGATGGCAGATATCTCTGGGGATCAATCAGAACACCAGCCGGCCTCTGGTTCCCCACGCTGGCACTTCAGCTCCATCTCCTTCCCCGACCTCGGCTCCAGTGAGCGCCACCCGAGCTGCCTGTTTCCTCCAGACCCCTCTCTGCTCCCAGGGTCTTTAGCTGTGGGGGTCTGTGACATCACCCCCTGGAGAAGCAGGATCAACCTGCGACAGGTGAAGATGTCCGCGAAAGAGCAGAAGAGGGAGATGGACAGGGGGAGGCGCCGATGGGATATCAACAGAGACAAAGAGGTTTGTTGTGTAACAAAACATCAAAATGCAGCAGGGGGATGTCCTTTAGAAAGTCATCAGTTGTTTGGTACTTATAATCCGTCTGTTTTTTTTTTTTTAGGTTCGGCGGTGCAGAAACTGGGCAGAATATCATAAACTCCAGGCGAGGCGGGAGGGGAGGCGTAAAGGCCAACCAGAACACCTGTGGAACAGAGAAGTGACCCCTCTACACGACCCGAGTCAGCCAATTCCCACTGGTGAGATTAACTGGACCTAGTTTGTGATATAAATCCATCTATTATGATTATTAATTTCTAACTATTATATTTTTTTAGCGGAGCTGTTGGAGACAATCAGTGTGTCTAAATCTTCAAATCTTCTCGAGGGGGCCTCCAGGTATCAACTCATTTTATTTCTTTCCTTGTTACTGAAAACTGTAAGAACTACGATTGCATCGGTCAGAAGAGATGGAGCAATTTTTTATTTTTTTTTGCTTGAAACAGCCCTGGTTTTCAAAGTATTTCTCCAAACTGTGATGCTCAATCCATCTATACTTGTCTGAATGAGTGTCTTACACAGCTGGGAGAAAATCTGAATTTGCAGTACCACTGTAATCCCATAGGGGGATATCTGGTATGCATAAGGTATTAACTTATGTTGGGAACAAGTTACATCTCATAAGAACAAGACAAGGTAGTTATCTTGTGTACAAAAGACATTACACTATGCAAATGAGTTATTTTCTCTTGGAAACAAGATAATATCTTGTTAAAACAAAGGAAGAAGGTTATCTGATGCAAATGGACTTTTCTCCCTCAAAACTCCAGTATTGGAGCAAGATATTATCTGTTTAGAACAAGAGCAAGATACCTATTGAATGAGCACTTCATGGTTAATTTTGTGTGTTTTGTTAATGTTTAGCGAAAGAGTTATTGTCCTCTGAGAGTGAAACAGTATCCTGCTAGAACAGGCACTAAATGATCTTTATGTAAGATGGGATCTTGATAGAATAAGAACAGAATAACTACTGCTTAGTATCGGTGATTAATTGGTGCAATAGAAGTTCCTGTCTTGTAGGAGCATTGAAGTGTTTAGTGGGATCATGAACAAGGTAATTCGCCTTCAGTACCAGGTGTGTTATCTTGACTGAAGATGTTTTCTTCTAATATAAGCAAGATAATTGAAACAAGATCAGAATCTAATAAGCACCAGATGATTTTCTTGCATTGTCTGCCTTTTATGCCCAATTTAGCATATCCAATTAAATTAGAACATTGAGCACACGGGTTGAGTGAAATTATCGGAGTGTTTTATGTCCACTGTGATTACAAAGCCAACCAGACTTTGATCTTGATGTTAAATGAGGTTGTCTCTTTATCATAACCACTCATGATCTGTCATTGATAAACCCGTAAAGGCTGTGAGACAAAGGCTTGAGAGGCCTCTTCAGCTGATGTGTTGTTTGCTGTGACGGACGCTGGATGAAATGTGCTTTGTCCTCTTAGGGTAAAAGCTTCAGACCAATGGAGGATTCGCTTTAATGTTTACCAACCCGACACGGTAGCTGACTTCAAGAAGACCAACCCTGGGAGACCGTACTGCCGCATGTGTGTGTGCAGGTAAGCAAACACACGCGCTAACGGACAGGGTGTATTTATTTAAGATTGGCTTACAGGAAACAGCAGAATTAAGTGAGTCACAGCAGGTGAATGAGAAAACATCCTTTGTCGTATCTTTCTTTTGTTGACCCTGATGGCCACTGACCCTTTGATAAGTTGATTATACTTGAGCCATTGTTGTGTTTCTGAGGGACATTGGTATCATTTTTAGCTGTAATTTGACAGATTTTGTGAGGCTGGTCAACACACAGGCAAGGTATGAAAGATGAGATTTCCTTCACCATTTTACAAAAAGGCGTTCTGTCGTATAAGCATGTCAGACCAGCAGGTGGTGATCTGTGTGATCAGTCACGTTGAACCCCACATTGGGTGTCTGCGTTTTGAGCATTTCTATACCGTAAACAAAGTGTAAGATTAGAAACTCTTGAGTGTGATTGATCGATTTGCCCTCATGTTACGAGACAATGATAAAGAGCAGCTTGTTTCACAGGGTACTGAGCGGAAGCATGTCTGTAAGCCATCATCACGGTGCATGGGCAGTACATATGAGCAACATGAGCCATGCACAAGATGAGGTTCTGATGTCAATGTCTTCCAAATCTTAAGTTTTTATGAAAGTCCACATAGAGCCTGGTGTCATCAGACTCCACAACTGAGTAACTGTCCGTTAATAAAGATGAATATTTGAGTGCCGCTTTGAAATATCATTCCTTTAAACATGGACAAACAACTCCACACACAGTGCCTGATAAAGGAATATTCTGGTGTAAAATCAAGTTAGGGTCAAACACACAGTAACACCGAGTTAGATACCTCCTCGAGAGATGAATGTTGCCGACCGCTTGCTTCTCTAGTTAAACCAACTTTAGTAACGACCGCAGGATAGCGATACACAGCGATCTGAGGCGCCATAAACAAACCTCAACCAAAACGCCACTCTATAGTCACAAATAATCAACAGTACATACAGGGTCCTAGCCACAGCACTAGCCACCAAACATCTTTTTAACTTTGCCTGATTTCTTTAGCAAAGAGACTAAACACAACTCACCTACTCTCTTCCAGCAGCCGCTTGTTTGTAGCAAGACCTCAGGCCAGTCCATTACGGACTACAGCGGGGTGTCGCAGCTCAAGGAAGAACATTTATGATCTTTTCTTTATCATTTCCTTCAAGTAATAATCACCATCATTAATAATTTTGCACTGCAGACACGGGAGTTCTTCTGCCTTAGCGTCTCGGTCTGATTGCATTTCCATGAAGAAATGGTTGTTACTAAAGTTGGTATAACTAGAGATTCAAGTGGTCTGCAACATTTATCTCTCGAGGGGATTGTTTAACTTGGTGTTACAGTGTGTTTGACCCTAAATTAATTTTACATCGGAATATCCCTTTAATGAGGAAGCTGCATTTATTCCCAGATGCCACTTTACTCTCCTGTCCACTGTTGTAGCCTTCAGCTCCAAAATCAACTGTAATGGCTGCAGAGTTACACTTTCAGAGCAAATACCCCTCACTCTTGATTTCTGGCCTCATTACTGCAAGATTTCCATCACTGTTTGAGACAGACCTTTGTCAGAGACAATCACCCAAATATGGACAGGATTCTTTTGGCTTGTAGTCCTGTGGAACTCTCAGAATTAAAACACCCTCTCTGTTGTGTCTCAGTTTCAGCGACCCTGTACCGGACCTGCGAGCCATCAAGCAGATGGCAGTCCAGAGCGGAGACATCCAGGTGATCTGTGCTGTAGTGGACTACGGAGACATCTCCTTCTACGCCTTCAAAGACTTCCAGCTGCCCACCGATGTTTACCCCTGAGACCTCTCTGCTCTCCTACATGACTTTAAAAAAGTACCTGTGGACTTTTGCATGGACCTACAGTATAGCTGGATGTAAAAAAGGAAGAATTATGTGAAGACCTAAAGAAAGCTGCTTTTGTGGGAATAGGGAGGTTGAGTGCCAAAGTTTTCAAGGGCCTGTGTTTCTTTTCTTTCACTGTCAGTGCTACCTCTGAATGGCTGCAGAGTTTGACATTTTTTATATCGAATCAATCAATTCATACACATTAAGCAAATGAAAACCAGTAATGAAATTAAGTTTATCTTTTGGTGGTCTTTTTTACTTTTACACTCAACACTTAGATGGGTGCAAACTGTTAAGTGCACTATGCTTTTTTCATTAAAGCTTACAATATGAAAAAGCCGTTCTACTCCCTGATGTCTCACTGTCACGCTTTCCTTATGTTGACTCTCTGCTGTGATAACAGAAATCTATGGGGAGGATTGTTTTGATACATTTACAGTGCAATAAATCAGATCTATTGATGTCTCTTCCTGTGTATTGTTGCTCTGTTTATGTAACCGGACTCTGCAGTTTAAAAGCGCTCGCTCAGGTGCAGGTGACAGCAAACAGCCATGGTCACTCTGACAGTTCTCACTCTCCTCTCTTTGATCGGTGAGTTTTTTTTACTATGAAACACTGAAGGAGTAGAACAGTTCAAGTGCAGGTTAAGTATTGTAAGACTTTTTTCCTGTCATATTTAGGTCTTTCCAGCAGTCGGGCTCCAGACTGCTCATATACGAGTCTCTTGACTCACCTGAAGCTGACGCCTGCAAATGACGTTCTTCAAATCATGCGACCTGTGAAGAACTGGACCACGCCAACCCTGGTACAGCTGGACATGCTGATTTATGGGATTTTACACCTGGTGAGTTTAATTATTGAAACAACACAAAGAGCCTGTGCATTATGTTATTTGATAAGATAATTTTATGAGTCAGTCAGACAGAAATGGACAAAAATCATATCAAATCAATTTAGTTTAATTCTTCCAACTTTACTCATTAGAGCTTGTTTATTAAAGAGAAATAAACCCTGTGACACAGCGGAATGAAAGAACCTAACTACTGATACTGATACAAAGTAGGCTGGTCTGCTGATAAACTGAATTTTAAAAAGCTGGACTGGTCTTAATAGGAGGATAAATAGTCTGTAAAGAAACACATAATTGATATAACACTCAGTGAACTAAAATGATTTATTTGAATAGAATATATAAGTGTACCACAATCATACAAAAGAAGTATGAAGCAGATTTAAGGAAAAAAAGGTTTGATTCAGCTCCTTCACAAACAGCTGCAACGGTACCATGAAAGCCCAAATCTTAGCAAGTGTTTTTCTTATTTCTTGCAAGTAAATGTTCTTATAAAAATAACCGTATGTCTCAATAGGCTTAATTCGAGCCAAATCTACCCCAAAAGTCCAGTAAAATGTCTTATTTCAAGACATTGCAATACAAAAAAGAGGCCTAAATTGGTTGTAATGTATTAAGACATTTGCCAATGAAAAAAGAAAATATTTTTTAAAGAACTTTGTACCTGCGTATTTTAAAACTCTGAACTGGTCTCATTCGCATGATACGTCCTCTCTCTCTTAAACCTTAATGCACTTGCATCCTTTACTAGGTCAAGTTTGTTGTACCATTTGAATATCAACTTCAGAGACTGTATTTCTTTTTTTTATGTTGGATGTTAAAAAAAAAATAATGATTGTCATGATTTGCCGTATAAATACTGACTGGAATGCTGCTGATGTGTGCAGGATGAGAAGTCTCAAACTGCGGAGAGTCACATCTGGATCCAGATGGTAAGAAACGATCTTGTAAAAATCACAGGTTAAATCGTTTTGAAGTGTTTCCATTTTTTATGCACCAAACTTAAACTTTCCCATTTTGTAGATCTGGATGAATGAATTCCTGACCTGGAATCCTTCAAAATTTTGTGGAATCGGCTCCCTGGCCATCCCAAGAACGAGGGTGTGGCTCCCAGATGTAACCATCCAAGAGGAGTATGTATAGTGTTCAGGGGATATAGGAACATATTTGGATTTGGATTTTATTTGATTTGGGAAAACAGTGTTCTTTATTTTACAATTTAAGTAGGTTTTACAGTGTAAGGATTTCTGTTTGTGCACCCAAAAACAGAGGCAAAAATCTGAAACTTACATGTTTTATGACGTGAACAGGTTCATGTAAGCATATTAGTGAAAAAAACTTCCATACATATATGATGCCTCAAGTTTAAATATAAAAATGAAGATATAACTGGACCCTAATATGGCACATTCATAATAATATTATGTAAACTCTATGTAGTTGCTAAAGATTAGTATTGTTAGTTGCCTGAATTGATTTATTCGAAGCTGTCGTCTCACCTGCCTCATCATAAAGCTGAGTAAACATCAGGTGATTCACCTTTGTGTGTGTATTTTTGTTCTGTTTAATATCGAGTTATAATTTAGCTTCCTCCATTGTTGTTCTGGCTTTATAATAATTCTAATGATTATTCTTGTGCCCTTAATGAGCTCTCAGTAAACACTGAGTAATAACTAGGTAAGTCATTTTTAACCCTTATGACAATTTACTGATAAAAGACTTCCTGCTTCTGTTCCATTTCATTTGCCCACCTGGACTTTTCATTATATTTAGATCTCTCTGTGACATCCTGATTTAACATATAAACAGTTTTTGTTTGATGGCTACTTTTCAGAGGTGTAAATAAAAGTAGGTAAGTAACCAGCAAATTAACAATTGTCAAGAACTTTGGGGAATTTTACATCTGTGTGCTTGTTTGACCTTCAATAAGCTGAAAAAAACACACAAAAAAACTAGTTTAAAAGATTTCAGACCATTTCTGTTCATCGCCAGGAGTTTATATTGGTTGAAAAATAATAAGTCACATGTTATAAACTGAATCGTAATGTGAGTTTGTAATGGTCTGTCATGTTATTATTTATCTTCCTTTTGCATATTGCCTGATTTTACGACTTACCATAACCAATATTTGTCTGTTCTGTCTGCCACATGACAAAACATGATGTAACATACCATAACTTCACAAAACATAACATACCTGCATTGTAAACATATGTAAAGTCACATAATGTAATTTGGAATGACACAATTCAACCTAATGTCACTAAATGTTTGTAAAGTAAAATAACACTGTGTAATTTAACGTAACATAACATACGTTTTCCGTTTGGGAAGGTTCCCTCAAGGAAATTTAAATATGTAAAGACATACATCGTGTTCAAAGTATTCTGGAAAGTATTCTGACAAATTTTAACTCCCTTGTGTTTTTTCTTTCTTTTTCTGTTCCTGGCTCCCCTCATAAAACCCTTTTTTTTCTTCCTCTTTTCAGTGCCTCAGATACTGGGAGCATCTATGTCGGCCCGCATGTTAATTTGTTGTCCAATGGTTTTGTGGTGTCGACCGCACGCCAGCGGCTGACCTCCACTTGTGAGATGAACCTCGGCATGTTCCCCTTCGATGTACAAAACTGCAACATCACCTTTCAATCCATGAACTCCTTTGGTAAATCAATATAAGTTTACTTTTAAGCCAATACAAAGGAATATGTTTTATTGAATTGTTATTGACTTGATCTCTACACAGCTTCAGAAATAACCCTGGGAACCCTCAACAATGACACCATGCTGTATAGAGTCTCTGAGCAGTTCATGGTGACAAATGGAGAATGGGAGCTTGAAAAGCTGGAAATAGACGAAACTTTTATTTCCAAAAAGGGTATGGATCAGGCCAGGCTTGTGTACGTGGTAAGAAATGATGTGTAAATAATTTAAGAGCAGTTCCCCACTCTCTAAGTGATTTTTTCTTTTAAATTTTAGACTGCCTTGTTTTTTATTTTCAGATTTCAATGTCTAGGAAGCCCATGCTTTATGTGATCAATCTGATCGTACCGCTGCTCTACATGCTGGTCCTGGATTTGGCCTCATTCTTCATCAGTGACAGCAGAGGAGAGAAACTGGGCTTCAAAGTGACCATCTTGCTCTCCATCTCTGTCCTACTGCTCATCTTGCAGGACATGCTGCCGTCCACTGAGTCCTCCATGCCGTATATCGGTGAGCCACTATATAAACCTAGGCCCTGCTCTCAGGGCTTTGTGACTGTGACCAGTGATTCCCTGAAAACCCTCTTCAAGTTTGGATCGAGTTGTTTACAAAGTCCTTGAGATGTAATTGAGACAGGCTGGACAGCCAAGATTGATTCTCTTCAGTTGGATGCTGACAGGGATAGGAACTGTTAAAGTTTTAACCATACCAGTGTCATCATAGATTCTGCTTTTTAGATTCTTTTATCACTTTCAATGGGTTTTCTATTTTGAAAAAGAGTCAGTCTGAACAGGTTTTCTGTGTCAACAACAAAAACCTTATTTCACATTTATTCTTCCTGATTTTATAATCATTTATTATTTACAGGTAAGCTGATTGCAGGTGCAGCCTAAAAACAAAGATGGCTCATTTCACATAGCAGCTAAAGAAAATTAAAGAAGAAAAATCAAAGTTTCTGTGAGGAGTGTTCGGTTTGATTCAATTTTGGTGCCCCCCTGTGGACAAAGTAGCATTAGCTCATCTTGTTTTCTACATGGCTGAGTGGAGCCTTCTTACAAAATCTCTAACTTTGCTGACTTTTGACAATCAAATGTATAGTGTAAAGACAAAGCTTTTTAAAACATTTTTTTTACAGCTAATCTACTGACATATAACTTCAGGAATTAAAAAATGTATTATTTACATTTTAACATGTAAAAGTCCTCTTTTTAGATATTTCTACATAACATATTAAATATTCTGGCTGATGGTTTGTTTAATTTTGTATATCAAAAGGCATCAGTATAAATTTCTGTCTATTTCAAATGTGTCAAAAAACTCCTCACAGGAGCTTTAATACGTGTATCTTGTATCATCTTGATGGACTGGATCAGACAGTTTCTGAAAAAAAAAATCCAGTGATCTTCTCTGTGGGATAAGATAAGAACAACTTAATTCAATAGACAAGACCCAAAAACAGTTTTTTTATTGCTGGAAAGTCAGTGGTCTCATGGCGCATGTGGATTTTATCATAAGTTTGTAAATTTATTTTTAGAGCTGATACTGTAAACACATTAATATAAAGTTGTTTAAGACAGCTTTTGGACAGCTCCTGTTTTCTGTCTGCCACAATTTGACTTGTTGGTTGTGTTTGCACAGGACTAAGTATGCAGCACTATAGTAAAGTATCAAAAAGAGAACTATAGAGCACAACCTCTAATGACTCTTCCTCAGAGGAGGTAACAGAGGTGTAGTAGGAAGAAGACTGTGATGCAGTGTCGGAGCCAACAGGGTGAAACAGCACTGTGTGTGTGCATGTCTGAGTTTGTAAGTGTGTGGTGCTGTATGTTTACTCTGCCTCTCACGCTTCTTTAATGCTGTGTTGCATTGTGCAGTCACGTAATGAGATGCCAATGCCATCAGTTGCGGGGTGCAGTGTATAACTGTGACAATGGTGGAATTTTGTTGTGGCTTTGTAAGAGGCTTCGTTCACCGTGTTTTTTTATTTAAAATTTTTTAAAATAAATTTTACCCAGGAGTTTTGCACCCTCACCTTACTCACTTTGAGTCTTAATGTTTTTGCACCTTTATTTTAGCCAAATACTGCATCGCCATCTTCGCTGTCGTGGGATTAAGTGTTCTTGAAGCCATGCTGGTGAGCTTCTTGACCGACTTTGATGATTATCGTGCCACTCTGACTTTACGCTCTTCTAGTACCAAGGAGGAAATTGAGATGGAGGATGGTAACAACAAAGGTACGTTTTTGAGTCCAACAGGCTTATTACACTGGCATTTTATTTTTGAGCTGGCATTTCATACAATATTATGATGGAAATTATGATTTTAACCACTTTATGTAACAAAGATCCTAGAGTTGAAACAACTTTGATCCTGCTCATAAATTCTAGCCCGTCTGTAGCGTAGGAGTAGGCTGATTGTGGGCCATGGCTGATTTTTGGGGCTGGTATTCAGCTGTTTGTCAGTGAGAATCATCTGCCTCTTGTTTATAGATGGTTGTTAAAATCAATCTATTAAAAGCGCACTACTGTAGCTCTGCTGTGTCTGTTTTCTTACACCACTTTCTGGTCACACATACATCTCAACAACTCATACTCCAAATAATTGGTATCAATATCAGTATTGACCTGTACTGATCTTTGCTGAGGTGTCTTATCTCCCCTCACAGAGCCCCTTGGAACTGAGGAAGAAGCTCAGGTGAAACAGGAGAAAAATGTCCCCTCTCTTAGTGGTCCTGATGGCCTGGAGCTGCTGAGATTGATCCTGCAGGAAGTGAAGGCAGCACGAAAAGAAGATGAAAGAGAGAAAGCAGAGAAAAAAAAAGGCGGCTACTACAAAAGAATCGCAGAAATCATAGACCATGTGTTCTTTGTCATTTATTTTTTAGTTGTCATTGTTTTTCTGTCATACATGCATATCAAATGGATCCACAGACTCTTTTTATGATCAGTGTATTATCTCCCACGTTTCTAAAACATGCAGCGATGATGTGTTTATTCCATGTATTTATTTCATTGGTTTAAAATGTTAAAGGCAGAAAAGAAAGTTGAGTCTGATCCACAGTGACGGCACAATGCTCTTGTAGTCTTTCAGTTTGACTGGTTACTATTCTGCAGAGAAAGTAGGAGTCTGATGCAATATCTTTGTTCATATCTTAACATAATCTCAACATACCAGTCCTTCTCTTCACATTCCTGGTCAGATTTTCTGTGCTGCTTTCTTTTTTGTTGCCCAGCCTCTGTGAAATCTTGCAACTTGAACCCTTAAACCTCAAACCTCAACCTTCAACTTAAGTTTCAGAGTCACTGCTGCTTAGAGTACCAGTCGTTTCCCTTAATCTCTTTCGCTATATTCAGAGGTGTTAAAGTGTACTAAGGTGCATAAAATGTAAGCATCCATGCATTTTATTTGCTTCTTTTTCCTTTTATTGTTGGATTTATTCCTAGTTGTTTTCTTGAGAGTTCAGTGTGTGGTAATTTTAACTCCTATCCTTGGAGCTGCAGAAGCACCATACAAGTATAGAAATATACCCAGCTTCAAATCTGTACACTGGCAGAAGGCAAGACCAAGTTGTCCATAGTATATACAGTCTATGGGTATAGCCAGCCTAGCCCAAACATTGACAAAGTGCTTTTAACAAGAGGTGATGAGGAATTATGATAGTAATCATATCACTGTCCTAGCTTTTTGAAATATGTTAACATTAAATTTGTTCTTTTTTTTTTGTAATACAGTAAAATTTCACTGTTTCAACATGTAATGTGTAACTTTGCACTGTTTTTAATTAGATGAAGACTTTAAACGGTATGTAAATCATCGATTTTTTGTAAAAGTGATACTTTACAATACTAAGTCCTTGCAATTTTAATCAAAAAATTCAAATACATTTGTAGTTGTTGCAAGATTTACTTTAAAAGTGCACGACAAAAACAATGGCAAACAGGTGAATAAGAGACGTGACACGTACATGTGTCATATGACTGAGGAGTTGACAGTTTTGACAACTAACGCAGTACGGAGGGGCGGGTTAAAACAAATCGTGGACATGAATTAAAACTGTGACGATTGAAACAAGATTTTGTCTCTTTAAACCGAGTTTATTACCAGCATTTTCGACATAACTGCACATGAATGATAATAAAAAAACACCTCCCTAATCAGATTTCTCAAGACCTTGTGATGTGACTACAGACACTAACTACAAAACAGACGAACCCGATAAGGAGCACGAGGCTAAATGAAAATAGGAACGTCTACAAAGCCATTCTACCTTCATAATAAAAGCTCTGCATTCAGTCAACACACTGAAATAATGTAACAAACACTACGTAAGTTTTATTCTGAAATCTGTAACCGGAAGTTTAGTGTTCCTTCAGCGCTCACTTAACGGTTATTGATGCGGGGCAGGTCAGCTGTTAGTTCACAGCTTCAGTTAGCTGAGTGTCAGAGCGTTGCTATCCAATGGGGAAGTGTTTTTCTCTCAGCATTAGGTTTAAATCGACCCTTCTTTAACTTTCCGACAACACCAAAGCTAATGTTAGCCCTGGGCTGAAACGTTCGTGTTTATTCTGCTGGCTAGAAGGGGTGACAGCTTGGAGCATCCTGTTAGCCTAGTAGCTACAGAAGCTAACCAGAAACAGTGGAAAGGAGTGAGGTGAGCTGTGATTACCTTCGTTTTTATTAATGACACCTGTTTACCTGTCACGTCTATGATTGTTTTATTAACGTAACGACAAAACAATGTCTTTATCATGTTATAGCCAGTTTCATTTAACCTTCGTAGTTAGCAAAGAGATGCCACCACAAAAACATCAGCACTAAAAAAGATCAACTTTATAAAACTTTGACGGCTGTTACAACTGATGATAAACTCTGTAATGTTCAAACTGTTGTTATAATCAAAATGAAACAAGAAGTATTACTTCAATGAAGTCTTTTAGCAGCCTACACAGCAGCATATGTTGTACTTTAAAAGCCACGTTTGCACTTCAAGTGTATGTCAGATTGAAAAGTTAAGGGTTTAATCCTGGTACTAGGGCTGGGCAATATGGGAAAAAGTTAATCATGATATATTTCATATCAGTCGATGTCGATATTTATCATGATATAAAAAATTAAATTTAACAGTGCTTATTGGTAGCATGTCTTTTGCAATACAATAAGTTACTGCATCCGTGAGGTCTTTGTGTCTCTTGGACATTTTGTCGTAAGGCGTTGCGCTAGAGAAAGCGGATTGAGTTGTCAACACCCCTTTTTTCCAGGACAAACATGTGACGTTGACGAGCAAAACATGAGTCTTAGATGACTAAAATGTGACGAGACGAATGTGTGTTTATGTTGACGAGACGAGACTTTCAAAATCGGCTGTCTGTCATGATAGCATGTACTGAGTCGGCGCAAGTACCAGATAAGCACATTAAACTATAATCCATAAACGTAAGGTAACAACCGAGACCTAATGGTGCTGTGACAGCAACGCGATCGAGTTTGAGACAGTGAAAATACAGTTGGTATGTTGTATCTAAACAGGTTAGCTTACATGCTAAAGTTGCTTAGCACAGATGAAAGTTAAAACAAAGACGTTTTGCAAACTGTGATAGCACACAAACCATCGTCATATAAGATATCCGACGCTATGACTCGCCACAAGTTGTCCTTCAGGTAGTTATCTTTGTAATGTTTGTCTTTTATCAAAAAGCACTCTGTTCTCCGACACGTTAACAATCAGCCGGTCGGCCATGTTGGATATACCGATGAATCAGACGTCGCGACAACACGGAATCTGATTGGTCAGAAGTGGACACACAATATGTGAAACTTAAGAAAATTCGACCATGATACGAAAAAATAAATGCCGCAAGGACGGGAAAACCTTGCTGATGTGAACGCTTGTATTGACAGGATACGGGTTCAAAAAAATATTGACGTCCAAAATAATCGCACAAAAAAAACGCTCCCGGTGTGAAAGGACCATTACTCTGCATTTCTCACCGACAGTGCTGTCGGCTTCACATGTTAAAGTGCGATGGTTTTGTGTAGCTGCAGCCTGCTACTATGCAGTTGTTTGCTGCTTGGTTCTAAGTCAGCACATGATTGGTTCAACGCGAAGCGGACCCGGAGCAACTCCCCTTTTCATTGGCTATTCGTATAGTTTATCAAAACATGGCAGAATACTGACTATCGGAAAGCATGTTGACCATGTTATTGATATTGAGGGAAATTAATTTTTGATATATAGAGTTATTGTTTTATCGCCCAGCCCTACCTGGTACAAAATGAAATACACAATAACTGAGGGAGTCACACATATCATCTGATTATTGGTATCGGTCAGTTTCAGCTCTGTTGACAGATTTTGCTGTAGCTGATTTATGTCTATGGGGTCACATCAAGTTGACATTGATGGGCTAGTAAGTCTCATACAAGCTGCATAAGCCCAAAGGATGCCAAGATCAGCTTTTTGGCTCCTGGTCCAACATTTGAATATTATTTATCTGCTGATACTGATCCTGAGTCGATGCTTTAATTTACCCAAACAATCCAGCACAGACTTAGTAGATATCTGTCTGACATGTGTTTGGTATTGCCTGAGGTTTCTCCTTGTTAAATGCAAAGTGTTACACTCATGTAGATGAAGACGAGAATTGTGTGGGTCTGATCTCAATCTTCTTATCCCATCTTGTTGTTGGTCTTTGTAAATATCATTTAGAGTGTGATCTAGAACAGCTCTGTTTGTAAAGCCTCTTGAGATAACATTTGTTTTGAGTTGGTGCCATACAAATAGAGATTAACTGACTGATAGGTAATAGTGTTGGAAACCTCTTCACAGAAGTAACTCGAGTAAACAGTTTCACTGAAAGGTGTCTTTTTAAGTTTATTTCATTTAACTTAGTCTAGCTAAACTTGATGTAATACCCAAATAAAGTCATAATTCTGCCATTGTGTCATGTTTTAAAACTAAAGTTTCAATGCCTGACACACATTTGACTGTTAGAAGTCAGCAGGGGGAAAATTTTTGTCACTAGTCACTTCTGCTGCTACTTCAGCATGTAGAAGACAAGAAGAGCAAAGACTGCTTTTTTTCACAGGGGGTCAAAATTGGGGCCAAAATGGCCATAAACCAAAAGTTCCACACAGGAGCTTTAAATCACTGCATATTTTGTCAGAATATGTACAGCTTTGTTGCACTGCTCTGGTAAGGGGATGTAACGTATAAAAATGAAACACAGAAATGCTGAAGTTAAAATAAAACATTGCATGATAAAAAAAGAAAAAAAGAAACCCTATAAATTGAACCTAAATTGCTGGACGATCAATGGTGTTGATGCTAACAGCCTTCCAACTAGTGGGTGACTGATACTGGTTTTCAACGACTATTACCGTTGTTTATATTTGAAGAGCCGGTCGGCTGGTGGCAAATTTTTATGACCTATATCATGTTTTTGTTTTTTACATTTTATAAATTGTAAGAATTTGCTATTAAAAGCCATTCACATTAAAATCTATGATGTGCTTATCAAAACCAGAAACGTGTTCCAGATGAAAAAACATTGGGCTAATATTTCATAATATGAAATATTTTAAGCTAGGTACAACATTATTCTATAAATCATAACAGAGTAAAGATCGAACACATCAGTAATGAATGGATTTGACCTGTTGTCATTTAACGTTTAATCATTTACGGGGATGTTGGTGCTGCTCAGGGCTGCCTGCCTTCAGTGTTTGTAGACTTGATATGTTAATTTTTATAACTGGCCTCATTAGCCCAGGTGCTGCATATTTCAAATCTCCATTAATCTGCCTGATTAATCAGTCTAGCCCGAATTGTTCCATTGCAGTGATTTTTGGAGTGGCTCGGTGATTAAGGACTTTTCTTGAGAACTCATGTTTGTCTTGTAAATCGTTACAATTGAATCTGTACTCCGTTAAAGAGAGTAAAATCTAGGCTAGGCTTTAACAGTGTGCACTAATGTTTTTATAACATAGATAAAATTAACAATAACAGTCCTTAAAAATACCAAAAATACCAAAATTTCCTTAAAAACATGGGTTTCAAAGAGGGTAAAAAGGCTGTACAGTTGTTATTTTAAACATTTGAATCACTGTTGGCCCATATTTTCTCAATCGCAGTATCTTAATCATAGTTTTTTTCACATTACAAACTGTTTTTCATATCAAATTAAAAAGTAAAAAGAGTAAGTAACTTAGAGAATGATCTCAGCACTCATTATTATCTGTGGTAAGTCAAGTTTACAGATGTCAGTGTAAATCTGTGTTTGTATTGCTCGACTGAAATGTTTGATGAGGGTTTCTACTGTTTACTCTGACTTTAAAAAGGTCTTTTGGTTTCATATTTTAACTTGTTTTGTTTACCTAAGCTAAACTGCCTTTTTCTTTGTAATGCCAACTTGATAAACTTTAATCAACCTGATCATTGTTTTTCTTTTAGGTGAAGAGACCAGTGTCATCAACCATGGCAGGTGGAATTACAGAGACCGGAGAACCCTACTCCCCATTTGTGAGTTTCCTGCAGGATACTTTAGTTAATTACTGATCTGTTTTGGTCATATTAGGTCAGGCACACTTTAACACGAGCTGTTTTAAAGAAAGTTGAACCATAAAAACTGTGACTGTTGGCCTGTTATTCAAAGTTTTGAAAGTAAAGTTCACCTGCTAATCATGAAAATGTGGGATAAGGAGTTGTAGTATTCTCTGAAGTTGCTTCATCGTCAACTGAGTGAATAGAAACAAACATTTTTATTCACATTTTAAGTGTTTGCAGACTTTTCTTTAGACTGAATGAGTAATGTCTCTGTAAGTAGGCAATGGTTCATATGAAAGTGCTGTTAAACATAAAGAGGAAGCTTATTTGCTTACACATCTTCCTCTTTAAGGTGCAGGCCCGGTTTTGACGACTCATTTAAGCTGCTGAATCTGCCCACGTCTGCATGATTGTACCACAAAGATGAAGTTCTGCTCGTAGAGTGTTTTCTTCCAGGAAGCTTCGTGTTTTAAATCATTAAAGCGTTCTGCTACCTGATCAGGGGTAACAGCTTCTCAATTAGCCAAGTCTTTCTTCTTCAGAGCTGGAGTTTTATCAGGCTGTGTGTGAAAGAAAACCTGATACTGTGTGGTCTGAAATTTTCCACCAAAGAAGGAAAACATTATGTAACTCATTAGTATTTAATGACACTTGATCGATCCCTGTTGAGAGTCTGTGCAGCAGCAAAACTAACAGGATTCACTTGGAAGCATCCAGATAGTATTCAAGGGAGTTTAAACTCTGTTTTTTCCTAATATTATGGAGTCTAAATATTTACAGGTTCAAGAGATGTTTTCATTTGCAGGACAATTTTGTAATGGCTGCAACTTGTGAATTATCCGCTTAAAATGCTTTTGTTGCCATGCACTAACAGCTTAGATAATTATTAGTGTATGAAAATATTACAGGAACCATGCCCACAAATACAATCCTATTTGTTTTTCCATTGTTAGGGAAAAACAGCTTCATTGCTCCATTCAAAGCCTCCAGGCTTCATGAACAAAAGCAGAGATTTTTCCACATAGAAACATGATGGTCCAGGTTCATCACTTCATATACTGATGAGTCCGTTTGGGGTCTTTATGTATAGTTTACACCAATAGTCTTAGCTTTATCCAAACTAACATCAAGTGGGGTTGTAGGCTGGTTCTGTAGGGTATAAACGCTGTCCTTGTATAGAGACTGGTGACTTGGAGGGATGCACAGCTGTTTCAAGTTGATCATGTTATAAGAATAGTGTTTAGTTTTTCTGTATGGATTCCTTGCATAGTGCTCCCAGACACTCAGAATAATCATTTTAACTCATCAGTGTTGGAAAAGCAGTTTTTAACACTTTGATGAGGCCAATACAAATATGACAGAAGGAGCCATCACAGGTTCAAAGAAAGTCTTTGTACATTTAAGTCCTTCATGTCCCCAGAATTTACAAGACTGGCCCAAGTGTAAGGTACAATAATTTGGTGTGGTGTTAGCATTTGCAGTAAAAGATGTTTTTGGGATTCATTTTGAATTGGATAATGTAGACATGAAAACTGAGAGTTATACTTTTCATGCACTTTTTGGTTAATTTATCACACTCCTAACCATCACTATGATGTTACTGCATGTTTTTCTCTTGCCCTAGATGAGCACTTAAAGTGTACAAAATGCTGAAAATATCAAAACAGAGTCCTCCATGAATTCTTCTGCTAATGTGCCTGATTAATCTTCATGTCATCTCTTCTAGGTGGGGTTGGTGTATATGTTCAACCTCATCGTGGGCACAGGAGCTCTGACGATGCCAAAAGCCTTCGCTGCAGCTGGCTGGGCTGTCAGTATAGCACTCATCTCCTTTTTAGGATTTATGAGGTAAGTCCTGTTCTACCCTGGCCTCAAATTGTTGCAACACTGCCAGTGTCTGCTTTGTTTTCATAGTTTATGTTGTGTCGTTGTAAATCCACACAGCATACTGTATTTGTTTCAACTTTAAAACAAGACACATGTGTAACTCTTTTGTGATGTACAGTTAATCTTGCACAAAGCCAGGTTAAATATGTGATTTTGTTCATTTTGTATAGATGTTGATTTTTACATATAGGTTTTCCTGCTTTACTATTAAAGCAGAATCAAACCCTAAAATTGAGCTGATAGATGATGTGTGTTTCCATTGTTGTAATGATAAAGGCCTGCATTAAACACAATAGAAAAGACTGAATATGATGAAGTACAGTGAATTAGATTAGAGAAACTTTAAAGAGAGTCTCAGTTGTTACACAAACCCTGAGAAGATGAAACTGTCCTCCAGGTTTAGATAGAGCCGTAATGTGAACATTTACATCCATCCTGACATTTATTTACTTGGAAAGCCTCCATAACTGCCCTGTTGACCTGCATCCTGGTTTGTTTTGTCAGCTGACAGCCTGGTGGCTGCCTCTTCTGACTCGGAGATAAAACTTTATTTGAATGTTATAGTATAAAAAGGACATTCAGAGAGGCTAGGTCTCTTGGTAGATGGGAGGAGATTTACTATTCTGTCAGAGACTGAGTTCAGCAATTCAAAAAATACGCTCTTTAGCACAAAACTGCAAAGAATTCCCACATTTCATCATTGTCAGAGCATAATATCATTAAAAGATTCAGAGAATCTGGAGAAATGTCTGTTTGAAAGGAAAAAGGATATCGCATTGGTTTAAAATCAGGTCTAGAAACCATTGTCTGTGGTCACAGTTTGTTACTGCATCCACAGATGAGTCTTAAGTTTTCATAAAATAGTAAAAAAATCTGTTTTAATATTTTTTACGTTGTCTGAGGCTTTAAATGGTTTGCATACCATCAAATTTAGCATGTAATCAACATTTTGCATGATGTCCAAACCCTCACATAACAAGAGTTGTAAAATGGATTTTGAAATTTGCTGACAACAGCCAGATAAGCTAACATTGAGGCTCATGGTAAAGAAGAAAAGGAGGAAAAGTTGTTAATGAAAACCTACTGGGGCTAAAAGACTGGATTCATAAGACTTTGTTGATTTAGGAGGGACAAAGAAGAGAGTTATGGCTTCATATGTTGTTTTAGAATATCTACAATATTTTCTTTAAAAAAAATTGTATTGCCTTTGCAGCTTCAAATACTAGTTTCTTTTATTCAATATATTCTCATACTGGGCAGGTATTGTATGGAAACAAAGGCTGATATTTGAGCATTTCAGTCAGTTACTCAATCAGCTGATGTCTCTGTTGCATCATGCTAGGAAGTTCATTAACCGTGTATTTAAATCATTGAATCAAGTGTGGGGTTTGGCCCCCTGGTGTGCCTCAAAAGTACTGCCTGTATGTCTTTTATGTTTGGATATCATTTACCGTGTGCACGTATTTTGTAACTCAAAGTGTTGGAGGTTTAATTTCTTTGCATTGCCTGGCTTTAGGTCCACTTTCATCGTGAATTTTCTGTCACTGATTTTAAAGTTTAAGTCAAATTCTTTCTTTTTTGCTCAAATTTTATAAAAGACAGTGTGATAATAGCCTTTATTCGGATCAGAGTGATTAATAGCCGCTTATCAAGTGTTTTTCCTCCCACCAGCTACATGACCACCACGTTTGTGATTGAGGCGATGGCGTCGGCGAATGCTCAACTTCGCTGGAAGAGGAGAGAACAGGATGAGGTGAGATGACGAACTGTGCCGAAGCAGTCGCACTCTATATGTAAATATCTTTAATAGGTTGGTTGGACAGATGGCTTTCTATTAGCTGTAAGTATGCATGTCAGACAAACCAAATATTCAAGAAGTAAAAGCTTTTCTCCATCAGCGGGGGAGTTGGTCCAATAAGACATAACGCCAAACACTATTTACACCCCTGAGGCATGAAAGTGGAGCTAATGTTGGAAAAGATGCAGTACAGGGACGTTTACACTCCAAAGTTTAGACAGCTAATGAAACTGTGATTTTTTTGTGAACAGATGCACAGAGGAAGAATCTGTCTCTGAATAAACACCCAGAGCTGTTTCAGTTCAGACTAAAACTGCGCTCATAAAGAGACACAGATCAATAAGAATTCCCATTTTGAAGCGCGACGGATCTCTGATGTCTCACTGACTCTCAAAAACAGCATGAATACAAATCCTGCTGCTGTTTGGATTAAACAATGTGAACAAGTTCTGCATTTCAGGATTTGTTGTCTCAGGCTGATGCATGCAAACGCAGTGTAAGTGGAACTGTACACTGACGTATGCATGAAGTAAAAATGTAGGGTGTGGGTGACCAGTTTACACCAGTATAACTCAGATTTGTTAATATGAAGAAGAAGAACTTATTGATCCCCGGAGGGAAATTCTATATCAGAGGGTTAGTGAAGGAGCTCTTTAAAGCTGTTATTTGAAAAAAACTCTGTGTGGCCCATAAAACCTCAGTGGTATTACTGTGTAGTCTTCTTAAAAAATAATAATCATAACTGTATTTCTATATGGATATTTTTATTGATATATCTCTGTTATATCAGGTATATTCAGGTTTAAATTGATTGATTAATATTGCAAAGTTACAATGTTTCAATATTTTTCCTGAGACATTAGGGCACTATCTTTTAGCTTTGGTAAGAACCCAATGATTGAGGTATCATTGCATACCTAATAAAAAAGACATTAAATGTTCTGATTTATTAATTATCATTCCATATTAATAAACAATATAACAAATAACTTTATCTTCCTTAATTGTAGCCTAATGGATACTTTTTAAAAGTTGTTTTGTCTGTCAATTTCAAATTTTTCTTGATAGGAATAGGTTTTTTTCTCGTTTGTAACTCCGTAAAATAAATCAAACAGTTTAAAGGCCAGAAAAAAATCTTATTTCAACAGGATGCTGTTGTTGTTTTATTGTCCAATCAGCGCAGAAGTGAATGTGTCTCCTGCCTCCATCTATTAAAAACTCCATGTTGATGAATCTGCCAGTAAAAGACTGTACTCCATTACCGCCTCAATCGTCAATCATCTTTACTTTGACTAAAGAAGAAGACTTTGTGGGCTTTAAATGGCTCGGCCTTTGCGTTTTTGTTTCTCCCCGCGGTACAGAAGTCATTTTGTGGGTTTCCACTTGAGGAGTTATGAGCCTGAGGACAATAGCCCGGCTCTAAGTGAGCCCCAAACACTCGGTCCTGATTCATGGCTGCTGTTCTCCTCTCCGCTGCTCCCTCCTACGTAATGGAAAACAAGAAAGGGAGGAAACTGGAAATGTTCGCAGCTGAATGCTTTTTATTTCTCTCTGCTTGAGCGGAGGATATTTACCAAAGTAAAGGACTTTTCCACCGCAGTGCATCATATGTGTTTGCCATGAAAGCCTCATTTAGGTGTATTAGGTATGAAATAGATCCGTGAGTAAGGGGAGGGTCTGTCTGCAGAAATAATTTGAAGCTCCTCCATTTGGAAACAGCAAAGACTTGAGGCTTTGATGTAAACAGTTATAGTAACAAACTCTTTCTAAACTCTGTGTCCGATTGGAGACAGACTCTAACATCACATGACCTGTTGTTTTGCGTTTTTTCTCAGTTATGCTTTGATTAAACAGTTCATAATTTTTACTGAGGGAGTGATGCTGCTCTCTACTGGAATTTAAAATGAGTTACTGCCACCACATTGCTCAATATCTTCTCTTTAAAGTGCTCCAATATGGACCTAATTATCTTTTCCCAAATGTTAAGAATGTGTAGCCCATTTTTTTTTAATTGGCAGTAAAATTTAAGAAAACATCCAAGCAATAGTTGTTGTTTATGAATGTCAAACATGAGGGAAATTGGCTTAACAACATGATTTTTCATTGTATTTATTTGCTTTCTTTGCTTTTTGCAATTGAATACAATACAACAAGCAAATCATAATATACTGGGAAGATGGAAATGACAAATGTGGCAATTTCAGGGAAAATAATACACAAAATAAAATATTCAACAAGACGCAGAAAATGTGCACAATTTGCCCATTGAAGACCCAGGCGACACTCTTTTATTGATACTCAGAGGTTTACATGGGTCTGATGTTCAGTTTTGTTTTTAAAGTTAGTTAAACTTTGTTAATTTGAGCTTCTTCAGATTTAAGAACTCCTCTGACTGGCTTCTTCTGCTGTTTTAGCTGTTAGCGTTTTTTTCTTTGCTGGGGTTTTGGTTTGTGGTGTCGTTTCTTGTTTGCCGTTTGTCACGGATCCATGAGCTCCTGTCACTCCTTATCTCCTCTTCCTCTCTGAACTCCAGCCAGCATGTCACTGATTAACTCAGCTGACAACACTCCCCAAAATTGCCGATCATCGACAGCTAATTGACATTAATCTGCAGAGCATCGAGTGAAAGGATGGAAAACCCATTGGTGTGAATTGTGAAGTGATCCGCTCTCCAGCTGTTGCTTGTTATTTCCAGATGTCACCCTCCTCCGTATCACAAACAGAGCTGATAAACTCGGTGTTTGAATCGCTTGTAAACTGGCTGTAGTGGATGTTTACAAATTACAGCTTGTTGTCTTTACAGGTGGCTGACAGCGACTCTACCTCAGAGTACTCTGATGATGACATCATGGGCCGAGGTCGATCGGAGCCAGAGACGAGGCCGATTCTGTCTGTCCGTGAGTATCGTGAGTATTTGAGTGTTCAGGGTATAATAGTTTATTGCTCTCTACTCAGTACTAACATAAACTTCCTTTAGATGTTAGAAAAATGATTATTTGGGAAAAATTGTCAATAGTTATCTACCCGCTGCCCTATTTTGCATATTTGAGGGTCTAAATGACTAATGACAACAAAAAATGGATTCAACCTTTTTGACTCTAGTTCGAAATTCTTATTCCAGTGTTTTCTTGAAATAAAATAAGTAATATTTAACCAACAAAAATAAGTTGCCTTTATCGTTTTGGACATTTTAGGCTCTCAAAAGAGAACGTATATACTGTGACAAGAGCTTTGCTTTTACGTTTATTTATAAACAGTAACATTACTTTTCTTTTGACAGGTTGGTGTAGAAAAAAAATCTGAAACCAAAACTATTCAAATGACTGAAAATTGAAAGTAAAACACAATGGCAGCATATATGATGCTTTTTAAATACCTTAATGCTGAAGACTCACCAGTGGTGAAAAGGTGCAACTTCTTGATTAAACCTTGGTCAAGAGTTTATCGCACCCTTTGTAGAAGTTTTATCATGCCTTTAAAAAGCCGTAATTCAGCCTTTATAACGCCCTTCAAAATCTCTTAATCACACCTCTTATTAAACTGTAATGAGGCTTTTATTACAGGTCTTCTTACAGTATTAATAATAGCCTTATTAAACTTCTATCACAGCATTTTTGTCCTCTATTAAGCATTTATAACACCCTTTATTAAGCTTTCATTACATCTCTCACAATGCCTGAATTGAGTTAATGCTTTACTGAGGCTTTATACCCAGTACTTAACCTGTTTTAAGTCTTCATTACACCTTAAAATCTTTATAACATCCTTCATGGAGCCTGTCTTACACACTTCATGTGGTATTTGAAAGATTTGATGACAAGAGTGAACCAAGACGCTGCTTCAGTTCCTCTAGCTGTGACGTGCTTTCTTCCTTGCTGATTTATTATCTTTTTAGTGAATTTTAGTCAAACTTTAGATAACTTGCTTCAGTTCCCATGATCCTGATTTCAGAATCTTGTTTCTGCATCACAAGTGACATAATTTTGTGTTGACTCAGGAGATCCAGGCAGAGACCCACATTACAAAGTTAATGTTGTCTGCAAAATTCTCACTCAGGTTTAACTCTGACCACTCAATGGCAGTTTGATATAATACACATTAAAACAACATTACCTTCTCCAATCAAAAACGCATCTCTCGTCACCTAAGAAAACTATTATATTGTTGTATTTTGTCAAATGCACAAAAATTGTATATTGACATGTAATGCATCATTTTTTAATTTACATTATATATCTATTATGTATCAATTAATATTGGCACGGCCATTGAAAACCTGTTTTTAAGAAATGTGGAACCTGCTTTTTTGTTTTTGACGAATAGTATTCCACCGTTGTCTTTAAATGAATGATTTTTGCCTCATTGTATATCTCATGCAACATGCTCCAAAATCTAAAGTAGTCGTTCTTCCTCAAGTGCCATCAGGTGCTAAAACACCTCTCTCTGCATATGACACTGGTGTATTAGCTGCATTGGCATATATGATGCAGCTCACCCTTTAGATGAGAACAAGTGTGTGTTGTACTCCAGATTGAGACTGTAAAACCTGCACTGATTCTTTGTTTACATACTCCTGATTGCTGCTTGTCTGTGAATGTATGCGCAGTAGGGGCAGATTATAAAACCTGATTTGCTCTCTGGGATTAATATTGTTTACTGTGTTCTGATCTGAAAGGTGACATTAAGCCAAATGAAAACATCATACTGCTCTTTGACCCTTCCACCTGTTCATGAGATTTACTGATGATGTCTTTGTCTTCGCAGAGCGATCTGGAGGTCACGTCGATCATTTTGACATTGTGGAGCGGGTTGAGATGGGTCAGATGGCCTCCATGTTCTTCAACAAAGGTAATATTCCTCTCCCCTCAAGCTTCTTATCTCGCTTCCCATTATTCAATTAACTGCAGACGCCACCGCCATCGGCTACGTGGAGGAGGAGTGAAGGTTGTGTGGGATAATACAGATTTTTTTTTTACACTATTTCTGTCCGATCTTTACTTTAACAGAGGAAGGCTGAAGGCTTCTTAATTGGAAGTAATTATAAATGGATAAATTGCCTGTGGTTGTAATTACCTGTTTGAGACCCCATCAAGGTTGTTAATCTCCCTGCAGCATGTGTGTGTGTGTGTGTGTGAGGGGGCACATGCTGTACGAGACTGTAAAGCTTCAGTCTGGATGATCTGGAGTCTAATGAAACCTCTGTTAGCTAAAGTCAAATTCACCTTGAATGGTTCAGAACAACCTCCCGGCTTTACATTTCTTATTCATATCACTACATTGTCCTGGCGGTGTATAAGCAGCACCTCCCTCCTCTCCTCTTCACCCCCCTCCACGTGTCGGCTTACATTACTCCCAGCGGCTCTCCTTAAGCAGATGCGAGTGACTCAACAGTCTGCGGTGTCCCTGTTGTCGCAGGACTCAAAGAACAACAAAAAGGTCAAAGCTCTGACAACATCATCTGTGCTGACACGCTCTGTCTTTCAGCCTTTCAACACTAGGTGGAGCACTTGGCACGCACGCACATCGTCGCACACACACACACGTCCAGCAGGCTCATGTTCACACCCACACGTGTGAATGCACTCATGCATGTCGTCATGCAGCTCCCGCTGTTCAAGCTGCAGTGAGCTCTCGCCACCGCTCGTGTCTCCTGACGGTTAAAGGTGAGAAGATAAAAAAAAAATCTGTGCAGATGACTCCTCTCTGCATTAAACTGGAGGTGAGACACGTGGAGGTATTGATCGGTAATAAGGAAATTAGTTTTCTCTCCTTTGCTCTCTCTCCACATGTGATGGGATAGCTGCCCACTGACTCAAATCAGGGGAGAATTAGACAGACATGAGTCCTGATGCACTCTCGGCAAGGAGAAGGGAAACGCAGCTCTTTTTGTCTGCTCTGTCAGAAATGACCTGCTATGTCTTTACCTGCTATCAAGAATATTGATCCCATTGTGTGAACCTTCTGTTCGTGCACACCTGAAACAAACGGGTCAAACAAGCACCAAGAACGGACACAGAAAGGCCAAATATCTCAAAGGTTTTTTGTTGTTTCAACATTGGAGACCCTTCAAGTCCATGAATAAAACAATCCAATCTAAAATCACTCATACTTGGTTAAAATTTAAGCAAAAGCAAAAACTGAAATGATCATTTTGAGTTTGTTTTTGATGCATTTATCCAGATGGACATAAAATCTTATGGTGCACTGTCCCACTATTTTAGAAATCAAATACAGATGTTGGCGATTTAAGTCAGAATGTCTGTTCCTCAAATTCAAAGACCAGTCAAAATGGTGTCATGAAAACTAACAAGTATGGATTAAATAGAGAAGACTTAGTCCTGTGTAAAAGAGTTGGACATAACTCAGTGAATCTAAGGTAGAACTACCTCAAACCTGCATTATTTCTAATGGCCAGCAGGGGGCGACTCAAGTATAAGCAAGAAGTTATATGTACGAAACCCACTGACATAACAACTCCTCTTGTCAGTGTGTTTATTTATTAGTTGAACTATTTCCTAAAATCTTCATGATCTAAATCACAAGAATGAAGACCTCCTTTACAAAGCATGGTGCTTAATACGGCTCCATGATATTAGGATTAACTGAAACTGCAATCAATTTTCTTGCCTGCGATTTATCAGGGTATGAAAAAAAAACCCCAGATATCTTACTAGATAAATGCAGTATGTTTTTCTCTTTCAACTTCATAGTGATTAGAACTGTCAGTTATAAAGTTTTTTTTATTATTATTATTATTATTATTATTATTTGGATATTTAGGACCCTCCTGGTTTTATCTCTTAGTGTCTAAACCCTCTGAGAGAGACTGGGGCATTCATTAAAGAGACAAGAGGAGGAGAAAGCACAGGTGGAGCAGCATGTAACTTTATGAACTTCATTAATAAAAAAAAAAAAAGTAAGGATTACAAACTGGTTGTTGTGACATTTTCTTCATTCATAATTTTTTTTTGGCTGTGCTTCACTAATCAAGTCACAACTTGTGTGCATTAACAGAAAGGACAGACTCTGGCTGACCTCTGCATGCTGAAGCAAACAACAATTTATGTTAAACATGTGCGAGACCAGCTCAGCTGTCTGGCTGCACTAACGCTCTACTCTGCATAGATATTGTTTCTTTTTTGTCTCCTGGTACATAAAAGCCCATTTCACCTCAAATAATAACATCGAGTCAAATCCGTTTGTTGAAATGTTGGAGCTTCAGTCAGCAGCTTATACATAGACTAAGATCCAACAGTTCTGACTTCAAAGTGATTGAAAATATACCTCAAAAGTATCTGCTATTGCTAAAAGTATTGAGAGCTGTCATTCACTTTTCAAATATGAATCTTTAATCCATAATGCCTAAAAATGTTTTTCTAGTTCTCTTCCAAAGATTAAGTTTGTGTGCAGTTGTCTGAATATCAGAAAAACCAGCAGCCTCTTTTTTCTTGAAGTGTAGTATGAAACAAAATTCATCCAGAGGCAAAGTGCACCAGGTGTCCTCCTCTTTTTAAACAGAGTAACAATGAAGAGTCCATCAAGGTAAAGTGTGTTAAAGCAGTTTTAACACTCCTTCACACTCCGCACAGATCATAAACCAGAGGCCTGCTGTGCTTTGTCTTTTTCTCCTGCACCACTTTTACAAGCAATTAAAAGGTTTCTCTGCTGCTGAAGAGAAGGGAGGCTCTCTTAGAGGGCATTTGACTTCCTCCTGGACTGAAATTGACATGGCAGCGACAGCAGGCTTGGATTAAGGCCATGGGTATCGTATCAGGCTGACCTGCAGCCACTGACAGGAATGTTGATGCGGGGCTAGTTTATCTGCACCACTGAGGAAAGGTGTGACTATAACCTTCACACTGATGATTTGAAAGGTGATTAAAAGTCGACTTTAGCGAAAGTCACAGGGATACTAACGGAGTAGTCCTTACATCAGCATCTTGTACCAGCTCTTCTTCTGCGATGTGATGCAGTGTTAATGAAGTTCTGACTGTGCAATGTCAGTTTTCCCCTGTTGTACAAAAGTAAAGCCACAAAATGTGAAGAAGACGTTCAAAAGTATGAAAAGTCCAGTGACTCTTGTATTTGTTGCTTTCTTACATTAATCTAGTGTGCACAGCCTTGCAGTAGCTGCATTTGTCTGCAGAGTTGTCAGTCACAATGTTGGAACAGTTTTTGCAGCATAAACTGGCAGGAACCATTCAAAAACAAAATCCTCTAAACAAAAAAACTCTTGGACATAAATTGAATAGATAAAATCACTAAATCAACCAGAATATTGCACAGTCTGCAGAGACTGGATGGCGTTAAAGAAAAAGCTGTTCATTAGTCCATTTGGTCTTGCTTTCATTCAGTATGTTTACATGACTCTTGAGAAAACCGAATTATTGCCTCACTCCGATTAAGACTGGACAACTGAAGTGCATGTAAACACCTTAGTCCCACTATAATTGGAGTTTGAGAACTCCAATTGGAGTCGGAGAACTCAGATTAAGACACCCAGATAATGCGATTGGAATTTGATTTTCTCTACCATGTAACCAGCGTAGTCGAAGTATGATAGGACAATGCATGTGCATGTGCGGTACGCCTCTGTAACCCTGGAACAAAAACACCAGAGAAGGGGAGTAGTGTGCATCTCATCTGCAGAAAAAGTAGCGTGTACATCAACGCCGTACGATGCTCCATCTTCTTGCTCGAAAATGCCCAGCAGCAGTTGTAGCCACGACTGACGTCTGGCGCGGACCAGCTGTTGTTGTTGGGTCAACTGGAAACAGCGCCACTGAATAGACCCTTATCGCCCCCCAAGTTTTGGGGAGGAGGGCACGTTCACCTCAATAATTCAATTTTCTCAGCTGCATGTATATGCGGACAAGGAGAGAAGTCCGATTCGGCGAAAAAAAAATATTATGAGCTTAGTCCGCTTAAGCTGTGCATATAAACGCACTGAGTGACCTGTTCTGCCCAGCTTAGGGCAGATTGTCGAACAGGAAGTAGCCCAAGTAAGAAGAGAATTTCACGATGTTAATGGCTCCGTAGTGCTAGCAGGTGTCCTCGATGCAGTGGAGTGAGGGCTGAAGATCTTCTTGGTAGGTTGATTGTAAGTTAGGTCCAGGTGGTCGACCTCATTTGGTGACCAAACTCAAAAGGCTTCAAAACTCTGCTTAAGAAACCAAAAGCTGACAGATGTTTCTGTTCACATTTACAGGAAGTTTTCAGTAACTTTGTGCACATCTGAAAGTGAAAATGAATCAACATTTCTGAAAAGATGACCTGATGTGATTTGGCTGTAAAACTCCTCTTCAGACAGAAATTGGGTGCTTCTCTGAGACGAAATCCAAGTTTTGTGAAGTCTGTGAAGCTTTAATGCTCTCTACCTTTTCAAGCTGTCAACAACAGCATTGTTTCTTCACTGTGTTAGATCCCTCTCTGACGTACAGAGGGCCGTAGCTGGGAACAGTGATTCACTCTAGATTCTGTCTTAAATGAGAGCCAAACATAGCCCCATCCATTTTTAACACCTCACTGGCTTTTGCTTAAATGTCAGACTTGAGCACTGAGAGCAAATGAGAATGAAAACTGGGACTGCTCAAACCATGGGGAAGATAAATGGACATGTTTGTCAAAGCCTGCAGCCCAATCATTTTCAATGAGCCACTGCTACAATAGTTTCCTGTGTCGGCTTTGTAAGAGACGCACTTTAATTTCAGGGTCGTAACGGCCGACTGTGATCAAGCTGGCAGATCGATATGACAAGTCGAGTCCAAGGAGAGAAGCTCACTCTGTGAAAGCTTTATTTGTTACTTTAAGTGGAACCGAGTGAGGCCTGCTGTTTTAACTCAAACTTTGTTCACTTTTCCTCTCAGACTTCATCTTAGTTCACCGATGAATAGAGGGGTAAGCAATAGGGAGCAAACCCCCTTCCACACATGCACTACACCCCTAAAATTTCCCAGACATTTACCAGGTGGAACGCATGAGTGAACTCACCTTTATAATTCCATCACTTCGACCTCATTTAAAGCTTTTCCCACCAGACTGTTTGTTAAAAGCCTTAAGAAAGTGGGCCTGAGCAGATGTGTGAGTGCTGCAGGGGATGGTCTGGTACATTCTGCATGAGGGAGTATGAGGAGGACGACATTTTTCTTTGGTTTAGTGCTCACATAAGCTGCTTGTCTTTTCTTGTGATGCGCGATCGACTAGGGCTGGGCGATAAACCGAAAATTTACAGATACGGAAATTTATGACAATAACTGATGTCATTTTGTCCATGTTAATATATTTGATGTCAAAAAATAAAAATAAAAGTTGGTTTTGGATGTGTGTAGGTAGGCTATGGTCTCATGTCCCTTTAAGACGCTGTCCTATGTCGGAGATGTGACTCCACCCCATCCATTTGGTAACAAAGAGAGAAAGACGGGTAAAGAGAGAGAGGACGGTGCAAAAGTTGTGGCGGCTGGAGGGATGGCTGAAGTAGACTCGGTTAGCAGACTCAGTGGCTATCATCCATTTATTGTTATCGAGGTGAACTGCTCCATATATTGTGATATTGATTTTGAGGCCATATCGTTCAGCCCTATAAATACAATATAAATACATATAAACACACTGATGTTATCTGTCGTCTGTGCTTGTTTACATCTAGGTAGTAGAGCATTGTAGCATAATGTAAACAGTCATTTACAAGAGCCACAGTACTAGTGGTGGGTGGCTGCACTACAGCTCAGGCCTAAAGTCACATGCTGTAAAGAATCTCTGCGAACCTGTTTGTGTGACAGGCACTTCATGGGAGTATGAGCTGAAGCCAATGAGAAAAAGTTCCAGCACTCTTGCCGTCTTTATGCAGATGTTTTGGTCAGTTCAGGTGCTCACCAGGCCCACAATCATAGAAATATCGATATGTAGCTCAACTTGTTAGGAAACGTTGTGCTGACTAGTGAAGGTGGTGACATTTAATTATTTGTTTGACTAAATGCAAACAATCCAAACGGCCTCAGATTTATTCATTTTGTATTTTTGATTGTACCAGCAAACTATTTGATTGAGTATGTGCCACACCGAGAGATTGTATGTCAAACAGGTGAACTTTAATAGTTCATTTCTTACTCCACTCTGTCCTATTTACTTATTTTTAGAGGCGTGCTGTTAATAGTGTTGCTGCCTTTGGGCTGGCTCAATTTAGATTTCATTTGTGAAAGTCTCATCAAAATTTGACCTTTGTCCTCCCAGAAGGAGTAAACTTTTACACAAGGAGAGGCAGATTAATGAAGTGAAATTCAGGGTTAAATTTCTCTCACTGTCTCTTTTATTGCAAGTTTTTTTTAGCTAACATTTTGGGATCAATTTAAACCCCTGCTGTAAAACTCCTGTAAGGTAATAGAGTGCCCTCCCACATCATGTACTTTACTCAGTAGTGTCTTCTTTTCCTTTTACCTCCCCAGAGGAGGTTGTCAGGTCTGTCAGTCAGACGTAGAGTGATCATGAATAGTGATGCGTTTCACAGCTACATGAAAGAGTGGACTCTTGCTTGAAAGACCCATTTTACAGGCTTTCTCACCCGTGGCTCAGAGTAATTGGGAAATATTAGTTACAGTGCCGTGAAGGCCCGTATCCCTGTGGTCATGCAGAGCTCGCCCTGGCCATTGCCTACTGACAGCGACGACAGAGTACAGTATGTTCTGTTCCTGCTATTCACCACTGGGACACTAATGTGACTCGACTAGCTTTGTGCCACAGGAGACATTATGCAGCCGGAGGAGGATTTGTGTCTTCAGCTGACGATGTGAGACGGAAGATTGAGAAAGAATTAATTTCCCTTTTCTTCCGTAACCTAATCCATGATCCTTTTCATTTTGGACTTGGACTATATTAAAATCATGTTACGTCATACTTCTGAAGTTTGTCCAGTATTTCATCATTCACTTCTCTGCAGAACAGCCCTCTCTGTGCTTTGCACTTAAGGGTGCATAAAAAAAGAAAGGGCTGTAGTCGTAAGTTTTAGTTGCTACAGCTGAATAAAGTTGAACCATCTTGAGGTCACTTCTGAAAGAAACCCGTCTCATCCTTGTCCATATTTTTATACTAAATTTGAAGGAACCTTTACTTACTGCCCTTCATCTTCTATGGGACATGAGATTTCACTGAGCCTCTTCCATTGCTGTCCGGTCTTGGCAGCATGTTGCACTTCACCCCATGACGGGTTCATTCTAACATTTCTTGTGCCGCAATTTCTTTTTGTTACAGCATTAAAATTTCATTTATATCCAAAGAAGAAGAGTCTGACTAGTACTGGGTGTCTTTTAGTAGCAAAGTGTAACAGGTGTGTGGGAGTATAGACCTGGGTGAGGGATTCTATTAGGCAAGAGCCAGTTTTGTTACTGTCTTGTTAGGACTGAGGAGGGTTTTGCAATTGGTAGCCAGTGGGGAGAGATGAATACCATAGTGACAGGCTCTTTTTTGGCCTGATTAATGACCAGACAGGCTACTGTGTTCTGGATCATCTGCTTTAGATGTCCTAGAGCAAACTCCAGATGTTTTGGAGTTTTGAATGTGCAAACAGGGAGGCCTGCCAGTAAGGAGTTGCAGTCAAGGCATGATATTACAAAAGCTTGTGTATGGGGCTGTGCTGCATGATTGTCAGGTGGAGTCTGATTCTTCTGATGCTATAGAGGGGAAGTCAGCATGACTGAGCACTTTAGGCCACATGAACCTCAAAGGTCAGCTGGCCATCAGGGCAAGAGTTTATTTACCAGCTGGATCTTGATCTGTGGTTGTATGGATGGATTGGCTGGGATGAAGAGATAATTAGTTTTGGAGTGGTGTTTCAGGAGGATCAAATCCAGGTGGAGAAGGTTGAGTCATGTGGTTGAATTGACAGGAAGAGCTGGGTATCATCTGCATAGGAGTGTATTAAGAAACTGTGGGAGCGCATAATTGCACATGAAGAGCAGGTGTCCATCTTGAGGCCACTCCAGAAGTCCTGTCTAGTTCTCCTTACAATACATGGCCAAGCAGTAGTAGACACTCAAAACTCTAGTGGTTTTCACAAGCTATAAAAGTTAGTACACTCTCACTGTTAAATAAGGTAAATTGTAAGGTTAAGGATCCATTTTTGTATTTGAAATAAAACACATTTTGATTACAGATCTTATAAACTGGCTGATATCAAGTTTTTCCTTAAGTCTCTGAAAGCGGACCATGCTTTGGATTAAAATGATGTAAAGTGTTGTCGAGAGCTGAAGTCCTCAAATTGATTCAAACACTTCCCGAAGATTGTTTGTTTTAATCATGGATTATTAAAGATGATCAAAACTGGTGGGTTTAATAATCAAAAGATCAATCACAAACAAAAATGTCAACAAAAAAAAAGCATCTTGCAATAACTTTGAATTACTTTTGGGTAAAAAAATGCAATTTCAGTATTTGATAGAGGAAGTCTTTCTCAAATTTGTGAAAATGACTCAAAGAAAAATCTACAGCTGAGATCCATGTGGAAGTGCACTCACAGAGATCCACTATCTCTGCATCCAGGTCCTTCTACCTCAAGCTGGGTGAGGTCTGCAAACTAATTAACAAGGTTGAATATATAAAACCTTTGTTTAAAACTTGGCTGTGAGGAAGCAGGCCCCAAATAATGGACCCCAGAAGACACGGTCATTGAAAAAGAGGCTTAGTGCCTCTAAAATGTTGGTATTGGCATTGGATTTCTGGTCCTGGACATGGAAGACACTGCTAGAATCAACATCATGTAAATCCCTCAGTGTTTCTGGAGTTTGATGGCCACTTAAAGCTGGGTCCACTGTCAGTGTCTGTGTCCAAAAAGCCCATCTCTTGTCCAGCTTTTTAACTCTTGGATAGGCACCCTCGACCCTTTAATTCCTAAAAGAATCAGTCTGCCCTGTGAGGCTGTAAATCTGTCTTGTTTTATTCCATTTTAATAGACTCTGTGCTCTAATTTCCTTGTCAGTAATGTATTAGCTGAGGAGTCCAGTTGGACGTTTGAACCTCCCTTCGAGAATTCAACAGCTTGATGGATGGAAGGTGCTCCAGGATGATCCGTCTGCCTGTTAAAGCTCTCGATCTTGTCTTGGCAAAGGCGGCCAGGCCAGACTGGGTCGAGCCCGCCAGTCGAGAGGGTGGATGAAAACAAAAAAGAAGATGTTTAAGAGCTTGTCTCTGTGAAGAGTAAAGGGCTGATGAGGAAAAATTTCCTTCATGGACTGATTAGCTTTTTAATTAATGCTATTAATATTTTTCATTGAACCAATAAGACGGGCCTCTGCTGCACAGGCTGCTGTCCTAGAAAAGGGATGGGGGGATGAGTTAGAGGAGGTGTGGATGAGAGTACATTTTAATAAAGATGGCACCAGAGTGGTAAAGTTTGACACACACAGTCCATCAAAATGTTTTTCGGGTGAGGACTTGAAGCATCTAATGAGGAAGAAAAATGTGTTCGGTTCTTACGATCTTGAACTGATTTCACTGAGGTGACATCCTGCACCTTCAAACCTGGACTTGATTTTAACATATTTGACCCAAATGATGAATAGGTACAGCGGTTTTAGATTTGTTTTTTGGAGGCTGCTCCACCTGGAGGCTGTAAAGGCTTCAATGTGACAATAAAAGGAAAATCAGCTGATCAGAGTACGGCTAACTAAAGATAATCACCATTCCCACTGTGCTTGAAAGTGGTTAAACAGTTATCACTTCAGGGGTCATGATAAGAAAGTAGAAAACTGATTTGTATCATGAATCAGATATTAAAAGTTGAATCCTTGTTTTTTAGATTGACATTTGCATCAATGGACAAAACAAGCACCCAAGCTCCTCCTACAAAATGTGTTTTATAGAATTAAAAAGAAAACTCTTTTAAAGATCTTTTTTTTAATTGCTGGGTTATTTATGTTTTGATTTTTTTTTCATTTTTCGTCTTTCAGTTGGCGTCAACATGTTCTACATCTGCATCATCGTCTACCTGTACGGCGACCTGGCCATCTACGCAGCAGCTGTGCCCATCTCTCTGATGGAAGTCGCCTGGTAAGACTCTTCATCAAATTCATCTTCTGTTTTAGTGCAGAATTAAACTCGCATATCGATAGATTTTATGGATGTTCTCTCTGAAGAACATTCCCCACTTTCCATTTTGGCACAACAGAGCACCTCTGTCTTCATTTCATTGACTCCCCTGCCTCCCCACTTTGGTCTCGCTGTCACCCCCTGAACTCCAGATTAAGACAATAAAGCTCTACTGACAGACGCTGACCTCTTACTGCTGCTCTTGGCGTGGAAGCTGTGTTGACTCGCTTCCAGATAGATTTTTATTGGAAGTCCTTTGGCAAGACGGGGTGAGAATGAGGTATTTCATATAGTTACTGACTCTGCCCTTCAGATCCTGGACCACAGAAATAGCCCTTTCCTTTTTAGTGTTGTTTTAGTGGGACCATTTCAGAGAGATGGAGTATCAAGTCTCAAACACTTTCAAAAAGTGGAGGAAAATTTGTACTGAATGACCTCTTGTAAACGGCCACTATTGATCCAAATAAAGATCTCCAACCCCAGTTTTTCAAAGTGATACATGCATTGGAGTTAATGTTGAATAAGCTTCAAAAAGCTCATTCTGTCTCGATTTTGTTAAAGCACTTTGCTGGTAACCTAAAATTTGTAAATGAGGTTTTGAGTTTGAATGAGTCTGACTGAAAGAGGAGAAAAAAATCTGACAAAAGACGATTAAGAAGCTTTTTATTTTTTAAATAACACAGCAGATCATTAAAATGTGAGTGTAGGCTTTCTCTCACCTGCTGCAAAGACTTTTTTCCTTTGTTCATTGTGAATCAGTGCTGTTTTTTTATACAGAGATTTGAGGTAGTGATTTTATGTCTAGACTGTTATAACTGCGACTGAATCAGCTCGGTATAGCATTTAACAACAGGGTCTAAAATTCAGAAAAAGACTTTTTTTTTTCTCTCACTGAAAACTCTTTAGAAACAGCTGGTATTCTACTGGCCTTCCAGATTCCTCTTCTTGTTCTACTGAACAAATTTACCACATTGCCATCCATTTCAGATCTGAGCCTACAGTTAAGAAGATCTGACTGTTACAGTCTCTTTTTCTTTGTAAATGTTATGACAAAGCAAGCGAACCTCATCTTGTCCTGACTCATCCTGTTAAATTCTCCTCCACTGTGGTCCGACACTCGCTATCCTTCCAGTGAGAATAAGTGTGAGATGTAACTGAGACTTCAAAAGCACTTTGCTTCGCCTGAAGGCACCAAATCTACAGAGTTATAAGTAGCATGAGCAGAACCAGACGATTATACTGAAGCTCTATCAGTCATGCAACAAAGATAGGGTTTGTGAGTGAAGATACTCTTTAGGATCTCACAACCTCAGCTGCAGTTTCGACTCATCCAATTGCGCCTTTGACAGCATCTAAACCTCTGCATTTCTGCTCTTTTGTTTCACACAGGCTAGTTCCCTTCATGTATTTCTTTGCCTTGAGTGTTTGAAGTTTTAAAGATTTCACCTGCAACTTAATCACAGTAAGTGAGTCGCATGTGGAGGAAGCTTGTTGTTAAAGAAGTAGGGTGCCAAAATAAACCACAAAAAAGGAAATTTAAAATGAAAACTTTAGGTGTTTAAAACATTAACAGGTGAGATGCATCAGTGGACCGCTGTCTTTCTCTATTTTTCTCTGATTTATCTGTCAGAAAAAGATGGAACTTTTAGACAGACACATGTGAGAGAAATGGCCCACAAGTTAATCGATCACAGGTGTCATCTTCTGCAGATAACAAAAAGAAAAGTGCTGTAATTGGATGGCAAATATACTCGAGTGGCTGTAAAACCATCTAGGTGACCTTTGTCTCACATCTCACATGGTTACTAATGAATCATGACACTTTGTCTGTTTGTTTTTTGTCCTGTGCAGTGGAAACCACTCCTGCAGTGCTGGAAGTGTGAAGTACAACGACACAGACCCGTGCTGGGGTCCAGTCACGAGGAAAGATGCATATCGAGTGTTTCTGGTAAGTGTTGTTTTTGGTCCAGTTGGGAGGGGAGAAATGTGAGTCTTGTAGTGAGTCTTTGTCACAGGCAGTGGGGTCTGCCTATACCTCCAATCAATCAATGCCACAGTGATGTACAGGTGTCTGGCAGGGTGGTGATAAGAGATAATTCTAGTAAGAGCTACACATCTGCAGAGAAACTGCATGTTGCTGGATGCGTGGGGGTCAACATCAACTAATTGTTGTGTCCCTGAGAACATCTCAAGTCTGCTGTAGCAAGTCGAGGTGATTCATCCAAGTGAGAAAAAGATTCTTTGAAAAGTGTTGCAGGAACGTCGTGGTGTCTGCGGTCAGACGGGAGGAGAGTGAAGCATGGGTTGAAGGTTGTCAGGGGTCATGTGCTATTTGCAGCAGTCTGTCAAAGATGGCGAGACCAAAACCTGACAGATGAGAGAGACAAGTTTGCAGACGTAACACAGCGTTGTTGTCATTGGAAAAAAGGTCTTAGTGATCCATGAGCAAGAGAAAACTACAAAAACTGCTCTCATTTGTAACAATGACTGCGTAGAGACTGATAAAAAGCGAAGTTTTGGTTTGTTTCTACATAAAACGGTAAGGACTAATGAGGAATGTGAAATAATGCATGTCCAGCTTGTGTCAGATGTGATCACTCCTCTTTAAAGTGTCTTTTAAATGATGCATCTGCCTCTAAGTGTGCAAGAAAACAGTTTTTACCCTGCGTACATCCCTGATCGCCCCTGTGCCAAATCTTACCTGCGCTTCTGTTGGATACAGCTCCGACAACTTCTCTTTGTCCTCTGAGCTCCTCTCTTACTTAAACTCTCCTGGACACCCCCTCCTCTGCAGTCTATAGAAAGTGTGTGTGTCTCTTTTTGTGTGTGAGTATGTGTCCTTGGGGTCTTAAGTGAGCCAAACTCTCTGATTTCGACTCCTGCTTTAACTTTGCCAGGCGACAGTGATAGATGTGCTGATCTCCTCCAGTATAATCTCTCAGTCTCTGTCCCTCTCTCCGCCCAAACCCTGTGTTCTGCCCTCACTTACGTTTTAACAGAATGAGAAAATAATTTGCCAGTAAATGAACTTTTCCCCTTTTATCTCCTCCGGGATGAGCCTCTTACTTTATGGGAGCAAAACTGAAACAACACTGATTTTCTATCTCTGCTCTCAGTCGGTTTTAAACTCAGAATTTTCTGTTTCACCGTATCAGCTCAGGGGGGAAGATACATAACTTTAAAGATGTTTTTGTCCAGTGAACACTGTTAAGAGGGCATGCACTGATCTGACCCTTTTTTGTCTAACTTTTAGTCTCTCATTGAGTAAAGTAGCAAGAGGCTGTAACCACACAATACATCTTTACTGCAAATGGAGACTTTAACACAAAAAGCCTCCTCAGACCTGTAACAATTAAGCTTGCATGGTTTAAAAGGTTTCTGCATTAAAGGGCACAAAATCCTGCAGCAAGCATGCACAGTGGAGCTTTATGAAACACACGAGAGACAAGTTGAGAGACAACCAAGTAGTTTGCATTCACATTAGGAAATTAGACCTGCTTTTTCTGCAGCTGTTTGATATTTTTTTTAACACAGCCCAGTAAAGCTCAACAATTCAAATTTTGCAATAGAGAGATTTTCTTATTTTTTGAAAAATATTCACATATTTTGAACCTGATGCCATCAGTATGTTTTAAAAATATTAGGGCCGGGTCATCAGCTCTTTTTTTAACAAGACTCTGAAAACGTTGGTGAACCCAGAAGACCAGGTTCTGGAGTTTAGAAAGTGAAATGTTGTCCCATTCTTGTCTGATAAAGGATTTCAGCTGCTTAACAGCTCATGGTCTCTTTTGTCACAAATAAAATATTCACAGTAAATGAGAAAATTGACTGTCAAAAATCTATAGACACCACTGAAGCATGCAGAGGACACAATAAGCAAAGACTGCTTTGACTGATGGTGGTGCCAAATTTCACACAAACGGAAAGTTCCTCAGGAGATGCTTTAAATAACCAAAAAAAGTCTTTTTTTGGGACTGTTTTTGCAGCCAGCTTCTCCTTCATTCCTACTTCAGATGTTTTTAGAAATGTGCAGTGACAAAGGAAGCAGAGCAGGAGGCTGGTTTGGTGCTTAACTGTAATAGTGGCTGATAACTATCAGCTCAATAAGGTCAATACTAACAGATCAGATAAGATTGAATCATCTGTGTCACAGTGATATAACTGCAGTAGAATTTAATCTGTTGTCATTGTATAAGGTCCACTTCTTATTTTAATGAACCACTTCCTGCTGCTTTAACTTGGTAGTCTTTAAACCAAGGAGGAGTGAGGATTTAACATCTTACTGCTAATTTATTCTCTGCTTTCCATTTTTAAATGAAGCCCCAAATTAGGCCCGTTCTGAACTCATGAATAGTTAATTCTCTTAATAGTATTTTCAAGCATAATATTGTTCTTTGACTCACAGTTATTCATATAACTGTAATGTTATGATCATGTTACTGTCACATTCATAGTTTGGGTTTTGTTTTCTCATCAGTTTGTTCAGATTTTCTTTTAAGGAAAAAGTGTGTTTTTTTTACTTTAATGTTGTGTTTGACCTTTGGCTAAATAAATCAGTAATCACTGAGCTGTTATGAAACATTCAGCACCTCATCGTCCAGCAGCTGGACCACCTCCTCTCACTTCTGTGTTTCTTCTCGGGCCAGGGGCTCTGGCCTGAAGATGGTGCCCTGACTCTGAATGATGAGTCTAAATAATTGACTGTTTCTCATCAGATATGCTCCTCCCTGTGGAAAGAGCGATCACCACATGCCCCGCCCAAGACCCACCTGTGCTCCTTTGTATTCTCAGTGTTGTGAGCTGGGCTGCAAGGACAAAGTGCCCTTCTTTTTTAGTTTTATTGAACCAAGTTTCTGCAGTGCTTTAATTCAGGTCATCAGGACTTTAAGAGGGGTCAGTCAGTGAAGCCATGCCCAAAATTGGTACCTGAAAAATAGATTCAAAAGTGTAAATTTAAAGTTTAAAAGAGCACTTCTTGGGAGCGCTGAACCATCTGTGACTTAATAAAAGTGCATCAAGCAGGGCTCCATATCTGCTGGTGCTCCTGGGCTGCATTTTTAAGGCCCACATTCCTTAACATTCATCCAGCATAACAGTCGACTCGCGGCAAACTTTTCTGAATTGTTTTTACAGAATAAAAAAGTGAATTCAGATGGGATTCAGCATTCATTCACCAAGTGACTTTATTGAAAGATAAGGCATATTGAAATAGAAAGGGGCAGTTTGGGAAAAACACATGTAAGAAAACAAAACAAGGACTAGACGTTAAAAAAGAAACTGAAGGGATATTTCAGTATTTTTAAAGCGAGGTTGTATGAGTTAGATGTAAATATTTTAGTCACAATAGATGCCACTCAGATTGCTTGGCCCTTTTATTGAGAAACTGCAGAGAGAACCGGTGCACATGCGAGGCTACAGTTTTCTGCAGATGAGACGACTTTGTGATATAAAATAACTCCTTTATAGAGACTCTGATCCAAGCGCATATCTCAGTTTAAGCGAATGCTCTTGAGAGATTTTCCTCAGGACTTGTTTTTCCATCAGAAAGCCCATTTGTTTATGCACTATTTACTGACACAAATTACATAGTACTCCTCTGCCTGCAGTGCACTTATGAGCAAAATGGGTCTACAATGTTCTTCCATAGTGAGAATTTTAGCATAATCTAAAGCACCAAACGGCTCAGATCAACCTACAGACACTGTGATGTGTGTAGTATTTGTTATTTCAGTGCCCTCCTCCTCTTCAGCAGCTAGCACAGTGCATTTTGATAAGGTAAACATATCCTGTGGACCATTTCTTGTGTCATTATGCTGTAAACAACAGAGCGAGATTAACATTTACTCTGAAGACACTCTTTCGTTGAACTTTTCTGGTTTTCCTGAATTTTAAAATAAGTGGGTAACAAACAACGCCTAGGGTTCAGTACAGCAGTGGAGTTGAGTTGGTGAATGTTTCAGACAGTAGCCTTGTGTGAACTGCTGCTATATTCTGATTTCTTAAACACTGTTTTTCAACTGTTGGACTTTAACAAGCTTCTGTGGACACTGTCTTTTTTTCAAAAGCTTTGAGGTTTTTGATCATGTCTTCTTTTAATTGACTAAAGATGAGGTGGTTTGGATAACCCACCCAAGAAACAGTTGTTCTCTTTCCCATGAAAAGTAAACCTCATTTTCCCCAGAATTTTTGTAGACCGAGCAAAGATGTAATAACCCAGCGAAGCCCATTTTTCAAAGTCAAACGTGCTGGAGAGGGCTGAAAATTTGAAAAATGTGGGCATGTCCACTTGCACAATTTTGGCCATGCCCACACACTGTACCTGTATTCAAGAAATCACAGCACTGCAGGACTACTGTGTACTGAGTTTGGTGACTGTATTAGTATTTTAAGGCAGCCAAACAGCTGACCAGAGCCCTGTGTGTACGGTCTTGCATTACATTTGTTACAACTAGGGCTGGGCGATATGGCCTCAAATCAATATAACAATATATTGAGCAGTTCACCACAATGGTGATAAATGGACGGTAACTACTCCACAAGCTGCTTACATTAACTTTGTCAACTTTAGCCGCTGCTCCAGCAGCTACAACTTTTGACCCGTCCTCCATATATTGAATATATCGGTTATTGCTGTGAATTTCAGTATCTGTGAATTTCGGTCTATCGCCCAGCCCTATTTACAGCGTTGTCACATTATACTATATCTCCTGCAGAATTGGTAAGAGCTGAGCAGGTTCAGCTGATTTATATTACAACAGTTTACTGATTCACTGAATTCTTCCCTATAATAGTTAATATGTTATAACTCTGAGCCCAGACTCTGAAGTTTAAACATCTAAATCTATTAAGGCTCTATTTAAATCTAATTAGTACTGTAGTTTTGTCCTGTATAAATTAAGTTTGGATTATTGGACACCATCAGCGGCCTGCAGCAGTGGGAGACTTTTCCCCGGCTGTGTCCTGGGAAACTGCTGCATTGAAGCATCACTGCTATGACATTTTTAGAGTTTAGAAAATGAGGAGAGATTAAAGAGCAGCCTGATTATGGTGTTGCACTAAAGAGCCCTAATCCCTGAGTGGGTTATTGTTGTTGGAAGAGGGACTGAGAGGCAAAGGGACAGAGAGGGAGGCTGGTGTTTGAGCGGTTTGGAAACAGAGGGTGTTGTCACATGAGTTCAGAAGCTTTCATTTAGTGCTTTTGCGTGTCTGAGCCCATCTTTACCCCAAAAACCTGTCCATGTCTTTAGAATCTGTCGGCCTCATCTGCCAGTCAAAATGATTATTTCCAGTATTTTCCCCCTAAAGTCACAGAAGAGTGTGAAAATTGTCAATATGAGCAACCAACACTTCCAAATGCACAGATGTTCAGTTTGAAATGATAAAAACCACAATTACTAATAAGTTGTCACATTTTTTTAGAAGCTAACCCTAACCCGTATTCTCTAACCATGTCTCAAAATCTTCTCTGAATCTCTCCAACAATGACACATTATCATGGTTGATTGGTAAGTAGATCACTAATCTTATTGTTCCTCTACCCGTCTGTTTCCTCATCCTAAAAGCAGCTGAACAGCTGGGTTTACCACAGAGTTTCTTCTCACTTTTCACCTTGTTCAGTCGGTGTACCTTCTGTCTGGACTGGAGGTGCTTTTAAATTTTGTATGTGAACCTCCTCAACAGTTTTGTCAGGTTTACCCCAGATGGCTGCACCGCTGCAATTGGGCTGCTTTGTTCGCAGTGGACAACAGATTGTGGGTTATTTTTAGGTCTTAGAACAGCTGTCCCTGTACAGATGAGTAGACCTTTACCAACAGCAGTTCAGAGAGAGGAATGAGGAGGGACGTGGAGTGTGAGTCAAAGAATCTAGCCTGGGGTCTAGTTTTCTTTATTTTTGATCATGGGTTGTATACTGCATATCAGAAGCTCAGGGTTTTAAACAGTTGACCTCTCCTGACCATCCCTGTGGAATCACAAAAAAGTGATTCTGCAAGAAATGGACCCTATTGTTCCTCTCAGCAAACAGTTTTCTCAAGAGTTTATGACCCTTTTCACTAGTTTCATGTCTTGTGTAATCCACCTTGATGATCACCTTTGATTTGATCAAATGTAGAATAAAATGGTTGATAAGCTAAGACATGTTTCATAGCACTGCTACCATGTGACTGAGTGACCCGTGCATGATGATGTGGGCAACTCAGGAGTTCATTGCTCAACTTTCTGTAGAATAGCAGGTTGTTTAAAACTTGTTCTTAGCTGGCCAAAATCAGCCAAAAACGCAAATATATTTTGTGAAACCCCTCTAAAAGTTTGCAAGGGACTCGGATATTTCACTAAACAAAAATATCTCATTGAATTAAAAAGCCTCAGAGGAAAAAAAAAAGATTTTATGAAACTCAAAAGCAATTTTCACATAGATGATAAAGCCGGACAACTGAACCCTTCCTGCAGATCGTCTGACAACCACAAGGGGGCACTGATTGCCGTCACCTTAAAAAAATGGCTAACTTGATACTTTTGATGTTTTCAAGAGTGCCAAAACATTTTTCTTTCAAGGTGGCTGTGATGTGTGTGAGGGCGCTAGGGCAGGTGGATTGTTGTGAAAGTAGGCAGGATGTCACTTGTTCTGCAGCTCCTGTAAACAATTACAAAATCAGCACAAAAGAGAATTAGGATGGTGGATTGCATGGTCCCTGCTTTTGCTACCTTCACTGACCTACATAAACCAAAGCCTGGGTGAAGATATGACCTATATACCTAAGATATAACCTAAGATATAACTTACTTTTTTCTAATTAATATAAAACAGTAGATATAACTAACCAACAGGTTACATAACAGTGAATATGTCAAATTCTTATGTACAGTCTGAAGTGTTGATACCAACAGAAATCGTCTCTTAGTATGTTCAAAAAGGCTTCAATCGGCAGGTGTTTATTTAACATCTCTGCAGCAGGTTCTTGGACTCTAGTGTTCTTCTCTGCAGATTGCCTGACCCTTTCTTCTCCCTCTAACACTAGGAGAGCACGTTTGAACTCTGTGTGTTTCCAGGCAGAAAGTTTTCCTCCCATGTCGGTCACATCATCTTGACATCGACACTCTCCCTGCAGGGATTTGTGTTACTTCAAGAGGGTTAAATTCTGTTTGATCTTTACGTTGAGTTTTTGGGTGTTGTTGTTTTTTGCTCAGCTTTCTATGTTGTTTTGGTCATCGACATTACTTACAGAGACAGAAGTTCTGGATTCACAAAGAGACAGACTAGTTACTCCATATAAAACAAGCCCTGAAGCTGCTCTGTAGATATTTCATCAGGTCACATCTTTGACTTTATCAGTATCGACTCCACACATCAACACTATCAGCTGTCGACTTGCCACTGTGGCCATCTTTTCCTAATCTGAGCTCTGAAAGCTCTTAAGAAGATCAATTGAACTTGATTTGCGCTGCTGCTGATTGATTCCTCTGTACCCTGCTGGAGTGGACGACTGGGAGCTTTTCCTCCCGTATCTTCAATATTTGTCAGCACTGAGGGTGTGAAAGGAAAATAACGGAGGCCATTGCATAAAGCCGCCCTCACTGTTGATCCTGGCCTTTTTACACAGCTGTGATTGAAAAGATTAAGCGAACTACAGCGTCAGGGTCCTCTTGGGTTTGTTTTCAGCTCCAGCAGAGATTCCCCGAGACCTCAATTAAACTTGTCTGTCCTTGATTGTCCCCTGCTTAGTTTCCTCTTTGAGTCTCCCAGCAGGAGCTTTGTCACAGTAGCAGCAGTCGGTGTCGCACCCTGTTGGATGGCCGCTACAACTTAAACGGCTGATTTATTGTTCTCGCAGTATGTGGGAAGTGATGGAAAATCAATGAGGTATATGAGCCCCAATACAGTTTATGCTTACGCTGCACTGTTCATTGCTTATCTTTATGCAGATGTTTCAATTATACTGTGTTTCTATTAAGCTGCGCACTGTCTCATGTATTGAGATAAAGTCAATTTAAAGTGTGGGCAAAGTTACAAAGTTGTGAAATGGCCCACCCAGCTATTTCCTTCAGTATAGAAGTGATTGATCATCTAAACGTCTGATAGAGTTTTTCTTCATCAAGAGAAACTTCAGCGACCTCAATGCCTCTTTTCTATCCGGGCCTCCTGTTGTCTTTTACCGTAGAAGTGTCGAAGTTAACGGCAAAAACAATCGAACAGGAGGACCACATCCTGAGTTATTGTTTTATCAAATGCAGAGAAGAATCTGTATTTCCTGGTATGAAAATTTTAAATACTCTCATTAACTTAAAATTCTGTTTTGTCCGTGCAACAATTGAAAAGGAGTGAAAAATAAATAGACCAAAAAGTAGAAAGAAAATAAGTGCAGTCTTAAGTCCTTCCTACAGGTGAGGTTATTGATACAACTTTTATGATTATAGCACAGGTATTTTAGAGCAGTCTCAGCTAGAGATGCACCAGTCCATTTCTTTCTGATCCAATCTGATACTGATACCGATACTGATACCTTGGCTGAGCGTATCAGCTGATATCTGATACCGATCCAATACTACTGTTGAATGAATGAACTGTATACCTTGCCCTGTGAGTGAACACATCAGGCTTGACAATAGCCTTGATAAAAAAAAGGCAACAAACTAACACAGATATAAATTTACTTAATATTCTCTATTAACAAATAACCAATAGCACATTAGCACACAACAAAAAGACGTAAGACTTCCATGTAAACCATAGACTGTTTATACCATGGACAACTTGGTTCCGCCTTCTGCCAGTGTATGGATTTGAAGCCGAAAAGCTCACGGTATTTCTGCGATTTTTCTCCATTTCCTTAGCGTTGTGCGCATTTGGCGGGAGAGTTGCCGAGAGTCGCTGTGACGATGCTCGGCTCAAACAGGGTATCCCCCGACTGAGCTACGCAATCTTCGTACGCCCATAGGCTGTATCAAATGTCAATCATGGAAAACGTGAACCCCTTAATAACTTTTAAAAAAATGGAGCTGTACAGAAAAAAGAGGACTTGAGCACAAACCAGTCTTACAGTAACTACATGTCAACATCCCAAGCAGGGGGGAGAAAAAAATTGTAATTTGTGAAATACATTTTTAAAACTTGTCTACAGCTCCATAGGGATTGCTGGAGGAGGCGGGATTTATGACCTATACTGCAGCCCGTCAACAGAGGGTGCTGTTCTAGGGGTGACTTCACCCAGCGAGGAGGCAGACTGCATTCATTCGATACACTGTCTATGATGTAAACATTTAGTGCAAAAGGATAGACAGACATAAAATACAGGGCGAACAGAATCGCTGTGTTGCTGTGTATGATGTTAATTAAAAGAAAACAAAGACTCAATCAAAACACTGGATCGGCATCATTCATCAGATATCTTATCCAGTTAATTTGTCAATATCGGAGCTGATATTCGATCCAAATATCAGATTGGTGCATCCCTAGTCTCAGCCTCAGTTTCAGTCCCACAGATGTCCATCACAGGCCTCAGAGTCTTTTATTAGATGTACACAGTAAGTAGGAGCAGTATTTACAATAGTAGAGCAGCAGAGACTCCCTCAGTCCAGGATGTAGCGCTGTGGGAAGAGATGACAGTGCTGAGGGTTTAATGGAGATTACCGCAGCTGGAGGACGTATTTGAGCTGGTATCCACATGGGGGGGGGAGTCCACTCCACACAGCAGCAGGAAGCCGTGGATCAGATGCATAATGTTTGAATGACTGGTGGTGATTGGTTATAGAGGAGGCGTAGTGGTACCTGGAGAATTTCTCACTTTTTTTTTTTCAAGATTAGTCCTTTTTAAGTTGCAGATGGAGTGATTCATTGATGTTTTCTGCAGACTTGTTTGCACCAGGTAACAGATGCACCCATGTGTAATGTTTCCTTCACTCTCCAGCCTTATCAGACGTGTCCTCGTCATGTTCAAGGACATAGAGAGTGTGTTTGTCTGTGTCTGTGTTTGGCTCCGATGAGACAAACCTCCAGGATGGGAAATTGACTTGTCAAATGTAAATATCTACTGACAGATAAATGTTCAAACTTTGTAATAACTCATTATTCTTCCTCTAAAATTCACCACTCTAATTTTTTTTGACCAGCTTTAGGCTGAAACTTCCCGCCCTGCTGTCCATCTGTCATTTTAGCAAATGCCCCAAACTGACAGATGTTTACTTCCAAGTGAGAAACCACTCCACTGCTTCACATGAGTAATTTCTTCTCCTTGAGGAGGTACCATGAAATAGTCTGGAGAGGTTGTGGAGTCCTAAAGGCCCCCAAAAGAAGGGATCCAAGACTTATGATGGACTTTGAATTAGAATTGTAGTAGACTTCTTCAGACAATCACTATCATTATTTACAAGTAGGTTTAAAGAAGTGATTTAATCCAAGTCAAGCTCACCTGAGGTGAGGAAAGCTCTTAAATTTGAAGAAAAAGGCCTGAGTTATTCAACCCAGTAACCAGAGCGTCAACTCTAAACCTGACTGTTTACAACAACAGATAAATAGAATGGGGTCTGACAAAGCTACTGTTAAGTTTCGCAGTAAATTGAGCTATAAAGGAATAAAGGACTCTGAACTTGAAAGTCCATTTTGTGTCTTAACCCTGATCAAACCTTTGAACTTTAGAGATCTAATCAGAAAAACCCAACTGACTTTTGGGGATTTGTAATTGCTTGGAGTTTTGTTGACTGGCTGACTTTGATTTCAAGAGATAAAAGAAGATAAAACAAAGGACTTTACTTAGTAATAAAAGAAAAGGTACAGAATGTTTGAGTAAAATCATTATAACCTGTTGTTTTCATTACCAACTTGGAAAGTTAAGGGAAGTGAAGTATGGTAACCAAGGTACCCAAAAAGGTTAATTTGATCAGACTATACAACACACAAAACCTTTCATATATAAAAATCAGCGTTTTTTTTTTTTTTCTTTTTTTTTTTGTGACTTTGACATATTTCAGCTTTTACTCCAGAGGAAGACTGCTAAAGTTTGTAGTTGTAGCATGTCGAGGTGAAGAAGAGAAAAAGGTTAAATTAGAAATATTAAACCTAATGAACCAAGGTACCGGTACCCCTTTAGCTTGAGGGGATCCTATCAGATTGTGTCGACTGGCACCTTTTTCCTTTTTTTATTGGCTCTGGCGGTTCCTATTTTCTATTCATATGAAATGTAGCTCTGCAGCTAAGGAGCTGATCATCCTTGGTGAAAATACCCTAAGGATCAGCATGAGCCGGGTTTTGTCTCTGCACTCTCTAAGCTGAACATAGTTCAACTTTTTGGACGTTGCTGTAAAATTTACCAAACAAAAATGTCCTGCTCTGTTTTTTGTTGCTGAGGATTTTCCAAATGTCCCCTTTCTAAAACATCAGGATTAGATTTGGGACCCAAAAACACATGGCTATATTTCATTTCATTTAAAATAGAAACACACCAATTAAATCAATGGCTTTGTGCACCGGAAAAACTCTAACGTGACAAGTGTTGCTCATTTGTCATGAAATCCTGTCATAATGCACTGCAAGCTTTGAGATATAGGATGATAGATGGGTAAACGATGACATTTTGCCAGGTTGGATCTCTTTGAATTCAACTTGAGGTCTTGAAAACAAGAAAATATTGATGTATTTATCAAGACATTTGAGTGTGATCACCTTTCCATGTGTGACTCTGTAGGGAGGAAAAAATGTTCAAATAAACCATCCAAATACATGAATTCAGAGACTATTTGTCTATGTGACGATGGTTTATGAGCATTTCTCCTTAGAGGGCACGATAAAGATAATGTGCTTCATTCGTCCTTTGCAGTGCTGTCAACAAGGTCCTTTCATTGTGATTCTTTTGCTCATATTTTGGGATGAGGGAGGCAGAGAGTGAGACAAATCTACGTCCCCTTTTACAAGGACGTTTTAGAGGATGTAATACTCACACTTACTGAAGGCAAACAAACAAGATTCATCTGATTTGTGGTTTAAAACGCAGATAGAGCCGTCCACATACAGACCCGGTGTTAACTTTAGCTCTTTACCTGCAGGGCTGTGCACGTGTGCAGCTCTCATTTCCATGCGGCAGGTTAACAACTTGAGAGTGTTTCTGAATTGATTGGGTATTTAACTCTCACTGCTCTGTAGTCACTCCTCAGGGAGCAGCAGCTTAAGTGCTGTCCACTGACCTGTGGTGCCCTCCCCCAAAGGAAAAATAAAATTCTTAATCATTGCCTTTTTTCAATTACACCTTGATGAATCACACGCTCACCAGACGTCCACTTTGTTGATGTATCTTTTATTTTCTCCTCAGGTCTCTCATCAGCCTAATTTGGAAACTCGTGTAGCTCCCTCCCCTTCCTCTCTGTCTCCCTTTTTTACAACACCTGAGATGATGATGATGATGATGGGCGGAGTGAAATAGCCACCGTCATATTAGACCTCCAGCAAATTATCGTTTCTCATTTCCTCCCCTTGATACGTCCCAAACCATAAAGTCATAAATCTTCAGCCCTTGCTGTTGCTCATTATTTTTACCTGCATGGATGTAAAATGGTTTCTTTTTTGAGAAGAATTAGAGCTTATCAGCTAATTAGGTGCAACAGCAGCTTGTTTGAAGTTATCACAGCTGAAGTGGATGGATGCTCATCAGTGTTTACAGTCCTTTCCTTCTATGAAGAGGGTGAATAGATCTCAGTACGGCTGTAACAGGGTTTTCTCAGGATAAAGTAGCAAAGTTGTTTTTTTTTTTTTTTTTATGTTACAGTGCTTTGTGAGTTGTTTAAATATGTGTAATAACTAGGGGTGGGAGAAAAAATCGATACAGCTTAGTACAGCGATATTTTGTCTGGTGATATATTGTATCGTCTCATCCACCAAGTATTGACTTTTTCAAATACAACCTTAAAGCTCCCGTGAGAAATTTTGACTTGTGTAAATTTTGGCGCCCTCCGGTGGATATAGCAATCTTTGCTTTGAAAAGGCATCAATTTAAATTTTGTCTAAGACGAGTGGTGCTAGTTCTGCTGATGTTATCTCACTATGCAACCTAGTTCGACATTATTTACCCGCTGACTCTCTGATCCTGTGTTCAGCTCATTTTGACTGTCTGCTGAGTGTTTTCTTGTCAAGCTAGCTCGCTATTCAAATTTGAAATTTCTCTCAATAACTTGGAAACGAAATGTTACAGAACATCCCTGGCACAGGCGGTTGCATTATAGCTGCTCATGGTAAATAGACCACTGCAACTTTGGCCTAAACTTGAGCTTTTTGTGGGTTTCACGTTGAGCCAGAAGTTGGTTGGAGTTGCCATTTCAAATATGGGGACCCTCATTTTTGGTTTGGCTTTAGAAACCAGTGGGTGGTGCCACCAAAACTATTTTCATACAGTCTGTGCTTGCAACCAATAGAGTCCCCCCTAGTGGTCAGTGCAGTAATGCAGCTTTTTGGCATTTGTGCATTACCTTCTCTTTTTAAATGCTGGATTATTTGTTATAGTCCTTCATCATAAAATCTTAACTTGATGGTGCTGGTATGTAAAATGACCTGAACTGTGGACACATTCAAATGTAAGACAACATTAATGTGTATTAGTCATTTTGACTTCCTGTATTAAACAAGAACAGAAATTATTCAGAAATTATGCAGAAGTATTTTAGGGTTATCTAGATTTTCTCGACTTATTTCCCATTTCGAGTTTGAAACCAGTCTAGCTGAAAGTGACCTTGCTGCAGACAAAGGGAGAGCACTCTGCTGATAGACCTTGACTTGTTAATTAAATCATGGAATGGAAAAATCACCTGCATTATCGCCCTGCCGATGACCAATGTGTGATTAAGGTTTACACATGAGGCTTTCCACAAACAGCCCAGCCGACTGATTTATTTGACCTGCATAAAAAGTCTCTGGCTGACAGTGATGTGTTGCTTTGATTTAGTAACACTGCAGTAAAATAAAGGTGTTTTAGCTTTCTTATTTTTCCCTCAGGATGTGGATTCAGTCCAGAGTTAAACTTGACATTAGTTTTTGTCCCAAACTGTCCCAGAGAATGTGATCAAAAGTGTTGCATATATTTCATCAAAGTCAGCTGTAGAGAAACTCTGTTTCATTTAATGGTGCGTTTTTATTCCTGGGTTAGAGTAAACTGACCCGCTCTGCACTCTGTTTCTGGAAACCTGATGATGCACTGTGCTCACATCTCCACCCTCTCTTAATCCCTTCTCCACCTCTCCTTTTGTCTGCATGGTCTTCTTCCCCTCATTAGAGTCCTATCTTTAATCGTGTGGAGACATGGGCGGTCCCCAGGGCCAAATACCTAATTAACAGTACGGCTGCTGTGGTCGATGTGTTTCGCCTTCTCCAGCAGTGAATGAGATGAAAGCTTCTCTGAGAGTTTGTTCAGATTTGTGTTATGTGATTTTCAGAAACCTGCTCACGTAGGCGATAATGTTTTTCTGAGTTTATTCTCATGCAGCGCCTAATATCTAATGGTTTACTGATATCCATCTTTCTGTTAAATTAAAGAAGTTTGATTGCAGCCGAAACCGACCTGACATCTATGAAAAATATCTTGCAAGTTGCACTTTTAGTTAAACTGGGAACACTGTAAACTTTCTAATTTGACAATAATCTTTGTTATGATGTGGTTTTTAACAAAACTGTATCATTTTGTGTATCTCGGTATCTGGTAGGGTTGACCTGATCCAGTCTTTTAATACTAAGCATCTATTATTTTTCCCATTTTTTCCACAGACTGTCTTTCAAAACTATCCCACAAGTTGAACTTCTGGGAGTGAGAAAACGCACTTCCCTTATTATTCATTTCACAGCTTTGCTTGCATGTATTAGAGTGCAGTGATTAACTTAAAAACCAACCAGAATAGAGCTTTAAATTTGACTGTGGTCTTTGAATATTTCATAGCAGCAGAGGCATTTGCTTCATCAAAACAGTGTGTTTTACGAGCCTCAGTATCTGGTGGCGGTATAAAACAATGTCAAACCAAGACTTGGACAAACTGAAGGACCTCTAGTGGTTTGAATCGTCTCCCAGTTGGACTCATTCCATCACAGCCTGGTTCACCGGTCTGCTGAAGTCCACGTCAGTCCTCTTTTGGATGCAGGGCATGCACAGAGAGTGATGGCATTATTTATTCATCAATACATGTGTGTTCAGGATTTTTTTTTTCTTACCATTAGTATGTGTGTGCGTGTGTGTCTGCATGTGTCTGTATGTTTAATTTATGTCGCTTGATGGTGACCCAAAGACCCAGAGGGACGGGAGCAGTGTCCAGAGCTGACAGAGACGGTCACATTAGAGATGGATGGAGGCTTCTGTTGGCAGCAGATAAGCCCTCAGTTATACAGGCTTTATGTTGGTTCATGAAACCTCAAAGTAAACATACACAGGCTGAGAAATAAGCACAACATTGACTCTAAATCTGCCAGTGGTTAAACTATATAACTCTTTTTAAATTCCAACATCCGAAATGAGTTCTACTAGTCGGACTGATAAGGATGCTTGTGTCCCACACGCTTGCTTTGATGCACTGTCAACAGCAAACTGCAAAAGCAGCCGATAAACAAAGAAAGATGTTTGATGGAAATTAGCTGAACAGTCTTATTCTCCATCCTTCATTTCAATGTTTGACATTTCCTACACCGCCTGTGTGAGCGTAAATTAAAAATCCATTCCTTTTAAATCAAAAAATATCCCTGCAAACATTCACAAACTCCTCTATAACACCAGGATGCTGTAGGGTTGGGAGGTGTATTTGATTGTATGCACATGTTCTTGAATTCAGTGTATGCACAATAGGGATTTCCTCTCCCAATACTGCTGCTGCAAACACTATGGAATGTGTTTGGAATAAATTGTGACAGACAACATTATTGATTAAATCCTGTCTTTTTTAGTTTGTGCTGCTCCAACATGTCAGAGCAGGGCTTCACAGATGAGCCACAGAGCACTGGCTCCTCCTCGCTTTAAAGTCAGTGTCAGTCTTTACAGTGAAAGTAAACTCTTGTTTCCTCAAGTTTAATGCCAGCTTGTTACATTGCTGCAGGGATTTACGATTAGTCTACTTCATCAATTATGTATTTCAGCCGATGACTTTGTTATCCTATGTTCGAGATGACAAACCTACTTACCCAGATACGGTGATGTGAAAGGAAACCAAGACCAGCGACAGATGGAAAGTGACAAGTGAAAATGGGTGATCTCTTTTCATCTTGCAGCACTAGGATTTTATACAGTTATTGCAAAACACACAAAAGGTAATAGTGCAAAAAAGTGATATAAATTTAAGGTTATATTGCCCACCCCTATCACACAGCTTTGTGTGGCTCACTGCCAGCTGGGACACTCCCAACAGAAAATGATGCAACACAGAGACAGAGAAAAGTGAACTTCCTCAGTGCCTGATTCTCCTTCAGTGAATATCAATGAAAAGATATGCAGTGGATCTTATAAATATACAAATTAAATAAACATCAGAAGCTGAAATCAGAGATTATCTGTCTTTCTATCTTTGCTTGAAAATGTGCTCCATTTTGGTTGATGATAACTTGATTAACCAAACTCGGTGACAGTTTTCTGTCACCTCCATCTTATTGAGCAATCACTGAGATGCTCACTCTTTGCCAAAGTGCACTCATCTTGTAATTTGTTTTAATTATGGTTTCACATCATTGTCACTTTGCATAATGTTGTTCATAACATTGCATAATACAGTCATTTACATGCTGCTTAATGTTGGCATTCCTGCTCAAGGTCATTTGACCCTAAGGGAAATCTGAAGCTGAATAGAGACATGTATCATAATCAGTGGCATTCATTATTTCTTGATAAATGACAAGTCAAATCATTGTTTCCATCCATTCTTGTTTTTATTTATCTATTTTAATTGTGTTGCTTTATGAAGATGTTTGCAAGTGATTAATGACACTGAAGGGAGGCTCTCTTTCAACCTGACAAACCAATACTCCCAGTTTGTTTGTCACCTGGCTGGTGATGCCTCCCATGCTATTGTCTTCAACCCCCCTTCCCTCCAAACTGCCCCCCAACCATGTTCACCTTCGTTTCAGCCCCTCCCCCTCACTGCCTGTTTGTTCAGTGAATCAGTCATTGTGTATTTGCTATCGTAAGGGTTTGTATGTATCTCCTGGACATTTATGGCTCATTTTATTCCAACTCCAATCCAGTACCACCGTGCTCATACCACCCCTAGTCTTTCATCATACATGTCACCACCATAGAAGTGAATTACCCTATATAACATGGATGTTATATGGAGTGTTGGTATTTTGTTCTGCGTCATTAAGATGAAATATAGTCAGAGAATCAAAATAATCTGTCTTTGGATAGCTGTTGGTACTTGTTGTTGTCAAGCATTGTGTGTGCATGTATTGTGCATCATTGTGTATTGATTTCAATTAGTCCTGATGATGAGAAAAGCAAATTATTGATCCTTTGTGTTTGGAGTAGGAGTGATATTTTGATTATGTTACACTGTACATTGAAAACGTCTTCTCTGATTACTTGATTCTTTATTAAACTCACTCCAAGTCTCATCTAAAGCTCTTTGTAAGTGCATGGAAGGGTCTCATCTACCATTGAAAACTAATGTTTTTGCCACACTGTCAACAGGAAGGGCTGATTTTATAAACTGAAAAAAATGTGTCAGGCTCCTTTCCGTACATGGGTTTGATATGACATATGTAATATAGTTGTCCCTGGCATTGCTCTTGCAGATTTAATTACCAGTGTTATGGGGTTTGTCCAATCAGAATGAAGTATTCCACACAGCTGGGTGATAATTGATGTTAAATGATGTGAGGAGAATCTCTGAGTTACTGCAGTTTCTGTGGCTGATCCGGTCATGAACACATCTGTGTTGGTTTGGTGCAGAGTTGTCTGCGATGCAATACATGTGCAATGTATGATCAGAGTAAGTTTGCTAAAGACTATTTGGTTTTCCATTTGAAATCTGTTTGTTATCAGGAAATGGTGTGGGCTCTTGATAATGGTAATTGTAATCTCTCTCTCTCTGTTAGATTGAGAGGGGGATTACTGTGTCCAGGCTGGACCATCGCATGGAAGCACCAGGGCACTTTGCTGGTCTTATTCCCTAGTGTGATCTCTGCTTGCCCTCTGACTCTTTCCCTAACTCTCTTTGTGCCTAAAACTGTTAAGCTTTGGTTTCACAGTGACAGCATGGCAGGCTCAGCCAAAGAGCTCAGATTGCTCCCTTGGATATAAACTCCACCACAGTGACGTCCAGGAGCTGGAGGACATCTGTGGCTATCAAACTGTTTGGCTGACCCTGCAGAAAAGAGCAGAAAATATGTTGATTAATTACTTAAATGGAGTTGGACAGTCAGGGGTTGACTCCTGTAGCCCAACTGTGATGGATGAAGAGCGAAGGCAACACATGGCTCAGGAGAAAACGCTCACATATGTGGAGATTAATGAGACCAGTGGATTGGTCCAAGGCCTCCGACTGACGCAATCTAATGCCAGTTAAATGCCTTCCCATACTCTCTGCATCCTCTCATCCGCACAAATCCAAAACACTGGTCCTTTATGGACTTCCAAAGTGATTGACAGTCTGTGCTGCCAGTTGGTGGCGGGGTTTCGCCATTATTGAGATCACCCACCATATCTAAGCCCTATTAATCTCCTCACTTCTAACTTATAACTCTTGGACGTCACATGGGGTGCTTGAAAACTGGATGGAAGCTGATGTTTTTGTTACTTTTAAAGTCCTTTTGCAATTTATAAGAGAGGACATTTGAAAGCTCAAATGAAGGGGGGCTTCAGTGGGCATAAAACAAAGGCAACTTCTCAGAATTTTTCTTATTGGTAGCATTGGACCCTCTACTATAAACTAGATGAGCTAGCAAAGACCTGAAAAAAACCCTTAACAGATTTTGATATGTCAACATTTTAGCTCTATAGGACAGAGAAAAACAGTCGTAATTTGAGAACATTTTCCATATAAAAAGGAAAACCAGCATTGGAAGAAAAATTGGAGCACTTTCTCTGCTCTTGTGTGATCAGTGATGCAAGTTATTGCCGTGTTTCAAGGAGGAGACTCACTGCATGTGACCACAACGCCTAAGCTTACCTAGTAAATGAAAAACAGTGAGCCTAAATGGTTACTTTTTGGCATTAATTGATGAGTCTTTGGAGCTGAAATGGTGCCACCAGCCTTCTTTGAAGTAGATGTTCCTAGATGACTAATTTTGTCACCATTTAAATAGGAATTTGCAGTATTTTCTGACTAACTGATTAATGTAAGGGTAAAAAAAACACTCAGAAAACGATAAAAACTGCATAATTTACTCACTGGGTATTAAAAACTGCCAGTAAATGATGTCAAAATGTGAAATTACCATGAAACTTATTCTTTTTTTATTTATTCCTGCCAAGGCAATTTCTCAATTCGACAATATTATGTCACATCACAACATTTCTTATCCACAGGTTGGAAGGGAGCAGGGAGAAGACACTTTTTACATTAAACAACATCAAAGACAATAAAAGGCCAATTTAGGACAAAGTTTTGTGACCATCATACACTGAAGGGTTAAGTTGAAAAAGTTTGCTTCATCTTCAACAACAATATCGCTCTGGTATTGGAAAATTGTTAGCAACAGTGGAAACACTTGATCATGCTTTTGGTGTCAGAAAAAGACATGAGAAGTCAGTCCAGTTACTCGGGTGCCATGTGCTGCAGTGTTGCAGATAGATGGGAAGCAGAGAAGTGGGTTAAGAGAGCAGTGGGCAGCAGGTTGTTTGGCCCTCTGGCTCTGACATGATGAGAAAATGATGTTTTCCTCAGAGCATTGTTGTGATTTGGGTCATGGTCCGTAATGAGACCTCAGTGTACCAATGATGATGTGCAACAGAAGTGTGGTCAGGAGCCAAAATAATGATTGTTTCACCACAAAGAACCAAAAGTGCATTTGAATGAGAATAAACACGTGTTGTGCTGAAAGGCTTGTGATAAATAGGGCTCAAGAGACGGTAATTATTCCAGTTTATCATCTGCTCAGGTGTTTGTGTGTCATTATTTGGTTTTATAAACTAAAAAGATTTGCGACCTGAGGTGATCATTAACTGAGATGCTCATTTTAACCAGAAATAATCAGGCTGTAATGCCAGTGAAGTGACATTTATTTGGTTTAACATCCATGAATAACCTGTAACTTCCAAAAAGTTTTTGAAACGCTGCAGTAAAATTTCAAAGAACAGGGTTTAATGGCTGCTCTGCACCAGCTGTGAACTGGAATGATCCACGGGAGCGCTCCCATAACTAGGAAACAAAGATAAAACAGGGCCCAGGTTTAAAAACAGTGGGAAACTCCTTGAGTAGGTCAATAATGTGCAACCCCAACTCCAGGAACGTTTGGAAACTTTGTAAAACATGAATAGAACAGATTTTGATGGTTTGCAAACCATTAAAACTCTGGGCAGGGCCTCTAGGCAGCACTGCATTAAAAACAGACAGGACTCTGTAGTGGGAATCCCTGCAAGAGCCCGAAATACCAGAGACTCAGAAAAGGTGGAATCTATTTTGTGGTCTAAAAGATCAAAATGTGACCAGCCTCCCTGATGGTATTAGGACCATAAGTGTCCATGGCATGGGTAGCTTCCACACCTGGGACGACTCCTTTAAGGCTGAACAATATATAAAGGTTTAAAAGCGACATATGCTGCCATCCAGACAATGACTTTTTCAAAATAATGACAAACTACATTCACAAAAGCATGGCTCTGTAGTAGAAGAGTAATGCGGCTCAACTACAACCCAGACTTGTCACCCATTGAAAACTATTACAGCAGTTTACACAGTGTCCAAACTTTTCTGGAATGAGGGTTTCATAAAAGTTTAAATCGAGGACCTAAAATTGGGTAAATACTCCAAAACAATTGGCTGGGCTCTGAGTTGTCAGTTGCTATTTATGTAAAATGCTTACTGTTAATGTGATAAACCGGAAAAGAGAGGCTGTGACCCTAAACACTAAGTAGATAATGCCACAACCTTTTTCTCAAATGTTTGTTGATTCATCTCCAGTCTCTACCTCCTGTGAACGAGGTAATAGGCCAATCTTAGTGTTTGTATCCATGATTGCTTTGGTCACCTTTGCAGCTTCTCATCGCAGCCTCGCTGTTTATTGTGTTTCACTGAAGTGTGTGATTGCAGCCAAACAGGTGGCTGCTGCAGGGAGTGTCGTCTTGCACATAGGAGGAGGAGCGGCAGGTTTTTCTTTCCTGTCAGAAGTGAAATGCTCACTGTTGATAAGTGAGCTGCAGTGGAGGGGTAAAACCCATCAGCCTGCTAGAGAGGAGTGGGTGAGGAAGAGGGGGGAGTCCAGCCAGAATTGATTCACGCCACTTTTCCTCTGACAGTTTGTTTTTGTTTATTGAGACATTTATTAAAGTGAGCATGAAACGTAAGCAGTTTTCTGTGGCCAGGAGAGCAAAACTGCAGACAAAATGTGCATGTCTGTTTTGTGAGTAAAAGTGGGATGAAATTGCTGGAACAGCCCGAACAAAGTATTGAATGAATAAATGCATCGGAACAAATTGTCATTCAATCTGTCTGTGCCATGAAATCCTGGCTGTATTCATCCTGTGCTCTCCTGGTGTCTGGCTCTTTTATTTTCAACCCTGCTGCAGTTCAGATTTGACCATAGATAGCACTGTTGATCTAATGTGTATATACAATCATGTGCACAGGATTTGATGATTGATGATGCAAGTTTTTTTTCATATTTAAAAGTAAAGTTTACAGGAATCCCTATGCAGATATATTTTTGTTTCCCAGGAGAAGAGCTGTGAATTTGTTCAATCATGTCCCACATCAGGAAGTCTAGAGTGCAAAAAGCATTGCATCTGCATCCCAGCAGTATGTATGACACCAATCATGTGAAGCTCTAAGCTACCCAGTGTGCTACCTCAGTGTGTTAACAGAGGCAAGTGTGTTAATGTAAAATCAGTGACTCAAATTTCGCAGACAAAAAGAAGGAAAAGACGACACCCTGACACATTTATAAGAACCGATGAGGTTTTATTTTAGGGCTTTTTACTATAAAGTGGACAGAACTCCTTGTAAAGGAGGAGATTATAGATCTACAAGTGTTTTTATGGGCCGTCTACCTAAAGGCCAACTACTTAGGAGTATCTTAACAGAAAAGTTTGACAGCAGATTGAAAAAAATAGCTTTATTGACAACCTCTTCCACTCTCCAATTTCACAACAACGCTGGAGTTCCAACATCATTGCTCTGCATCCTGTAAATGTGTAATATTAATGTCCCAGTGTGTGATTATGCTTTAGATTATGTCCTTTGCAGAAGTGGAAGAAGCTCGGCTTGTAAACACACTAGGAGAAGGAGCATTGGGGCAAAGTGACTCTAACCTGCCTTTGCGCTTCTGTGCAGTGTACATGTCAGAGCAGGTGTTACAATATCCCACCTTGTAAAGTTAAAAACAAGAAATCTTGTGAAGCTGGGTCAATGAAGATGCATGACCAAAGTTTACAATTTGAAAGTAGAAAAAGTAGAACCCCAAAAAGAACTCGGCTGCATGCAAACTGCCAGTCAAAAATGATGTTTACCTCTATAATTCTGGCCACAGTAGCCCCAGTGTTAGTGTTCTAGCTGCTGCAGATGTAGCTTTCCCACAAGAGAAGAAGGCTCTACGGTTGTATTTCTTCAGAGGTGTTGTCTTCTTGCACGGGTCTTTTTGTTGAGATACGGTCCAGCAGTCTGGTATCCTCAGGCCTTTGTTTGGTGTGGGGTTTTATGGAGGGCTGGGAGCTGTCGAGGGTGCAGTCTTGATTCATTAGAGGCAGAGAAACTGTTCATCAGCTGTGTGTCCACATAAAGAACAGCCTCAGCGCCTTTTAAGCCTCAGGGGTAACACCGTCTCTGAAACACTGGACTAAATTCTGCTCTGTGCGTTCAGATCTGTCTGAGTTTGAGCTTATTTGTCTCTAAATGCTCAGAAAAAGACTGTTAAGGCTTGTCGACAGATAAAGTTGTTTTCTAATCTTAACTGAGGGGGTAACGACTTTTTCAATATGCAGAGGAAACACTGAAGGTAAAATAAAGAGCCTCTGCAAATCTTAACCAAATCAAACTAAGTAGTAAACAACATTAACAAAAAAACTCTATCAAGCCCTCTAATCCACCGTAATGAAAAGAGTGACAGAGAATAGGGTTGTAGCAGCACACCAGTATTGACAATAACTGTAAATGAAGGAAATGGTAAAATTGTACTAATGCTAAGCACACTGTAATGCAGTGTAATTTACCTGTTCATAAAAAGGGGGGACAACAAAGATACAGCAGCTGAAAAAGTCAGTGATGAGCTAGCTAGTTTGCTAGCTCGTTGAAGAGTATATAATTAGGGCCTGATCGATATGGATTTTTCAGAGCCGATGCTGATTATTAGGGGTGAAAAAATCTGATGTGAAGTTATAAAAATATATATATATACTGTAGATTACTGTAGGCTACTGCTCTTCACGCCGACAGGAAGACCAACTGATCAAACTCGGACCAGAAAAGTGTTTTTCTACTGAACTGAAACTTGTTGACTTATTGTGTATTCCACAAGCTGGGTTATTTACCGTTGAGGCGGACCACTCTCTTCCGTGCGTCCCTGAGCTGCCTGCTTTAGATCCGTCACTCTGCTGTGCTGCTATAAAAGACTCGTTGAATACTTTGATGTGTCTTCCATCCAGGCTGATGTCTGCCTTTAGTTTACAAAGTGATCTTCGGACAGAAAGCAGAGGTGGTGAGAACGGACCGGTTGTGCTGAAACATTCAGGGCTAAATTCTGCTGACAGTCCGCCAGCTGCCATTAATTTCACTTTCTTCTTCAGACACATCTCTCTTCGTAATGGTTCATTCATTACCTCCAATAGATGTTCAGGATTTATGTCTTGGCTTGCCTTGAGCTTTGGCTGCACTTTGCCAAGAGGACAGCTGGTAATTCTTTAATACAGAGACACACAGGCATCATCATTATTCAGCAGAATTAAAGTCTATTTATTTCTCCCCTCTCACCCCCACTGACACCGGAACCAGCCATGTGTACATCTGGAAGTTAAAGCTGACCCAGCTGTTTGTATGAAATGATCCCCTTGTTTCCTTACACATAAGCTAAACTAAAGGAAACACTCTGCAGGGAGCATCCAGATACCGTTAATTACCATTTTGCAACACCACTAGCTCATTAATTTGCCGCATTAAAAGAAAGGAGTCCCTTGATATGTCTTCTTCCAGATAATCAATTCACATTAATGCTCAGCCAATGTTTATGTCATTAGAATTTTAGTGTGATACCGCAGCAAGTTTCTTGAATATTTTAATTCAGCAATCAGTTTGACCCCTAAAATATAATCACTGAGGAACAAAATAAAAAATAAAAAAAAAACAAAAACAAATAAGTAACATATTTATGATGTGTCCAGTCATAAAGGCTCATTTTCTATGGACTGGGGGGTGGAAGGATAGAGAGACTGGCAACATGCAGCAATGAGCTGCAGGTTGAATGTAAACCCAGACCACTGGCTTCAAGAGCTTTGGACATGAGGCATCAAAGTTAACCACTTTCCTCAGTAGGGCTGTAAAGTCCTAGTTGTCTGGTCGACTTATTGGTCGATATGTGTTGAGTCGACCAAAGTTCTGTTCGGTCGACTCGATTTTTTTCCCGCGTCAGTTTACAGTCTACAGTTAATTTTATCAGGAAGAACGTACCAAGTGTTAATGGGGAAGTTTTCAGAGCACCCCCGTTTCACAGGTAACAGTCTGTCTCAGAACATTCCTCTTTTTTTCACCATTTTGGATTCGCCCAATCTACCGGAGAGCGGCTGGAGACAGAAGGATTGAAAAGCGTCCATGTCAGTCAGCGTCCAGTAGTTTACTAAATATTTATTTTTGTTTTGAGCATCTCAACCTGCCTTGTTGTGCTGATATCAGTATATTCACCCCGCAGAGCTGTGCTCCAGCCGAGTTTTAAATGACCAAGACCAAGAACCCTATCCTTCAGTGATGCCCTCATAAGTTTGCTTTTAAAGAACAATTTCAGCAAGCTCTAGTTAAATTGTAAATAACAGGGTGGATAAATGGATGAAGGGTGAGTGAATGCATGGCTAGATGGATGGATTTATGCATAAATGGATGGATGCATTGGTAGACGTGTGTATGGCTGGATGGATTCCCGAATGCATGGATGAGTGCATGTGTAGATAGATGCATAGATGAATGGGTTGATGGGCGCAGCAATGGATGCATGGATTTTATGAGTGGGTTGATGGATAGACATGTTGCACAACCCCTGTGTTATAAAGGAAAATTAGAAATGCACATTTTCAAACTCAGGATCATTGCACCGGTTAGTACTGAACATGCAATCATACCACTATCAAACTGCAATGTGATCTGACTCAGCCTCCTAAAGGCACATTTATTGAGGCAAAATGTGAGTACAACACCGTCCCTGATGTCGTCACACCGTGCAGATTCACTGATTTGCACATCGTACTCTGCAGGCTCAAGAAAACATCTCTAATCCCGACCAAAATTGCATAATAATCATTCCGATATGTTACAAGAGGGGAAACTCATGTTCATGCAAAATTATACCACAATCTATTCAGTCATTGTGCAGCTGTATTAAAGGGATTATGCCATGCTACTATGATTATTCCTTGGCTTAAAGAGGTTTTCTTCGGTCTTAAGATAATGATGTGTTGACTGTGACATCTCTATTGCACAATATTATTAACATTGAATCGTGTTTTTGAGGTATTTCGCCACAATGGTGGGAAAATAAGCTGGTATTTCCACACAGACACACAAGCATGGTTTTCAAATAGTGATGGGGAATTTTTCTAATAGACTAAAATATCTATCATCGGACCATGTTTTTTTGTCGATGTCTTACATGTGACTGTCATCCTGCATATGAAACTCTAAGCTAAAGCCAGGCTCTGTTTTCTCTTGGTGGTGAGTGTGCAATGTGTCTGCAGATGGCAGGGTGAGTCGCCTAGTTGAAACCCTGCACACTGCTCTTCAAATAAGATGGCACACAGGTGACTGCTGCCTCTGGGATCACACATCACTCAAACCATGCAGACAGACCTGAGAGTGGCAGAGGATGAGGAGACGAGGGGATGGGAATAAGTCTGCAGGTGTGAGGGAGGAGTGAGGGGATGAAATTGGAGGTACAGTAGCTTAGCCGCTGCCTCTGATAGCAGCTCTTGATAAAGAAAAGCATCAAATGAGCAATCAGAGGATTCTGACTTATGGTGGACTTCTTTATCTGTCACCTATCTTTGAGAGGGCTGATGGGACTTTGACAGAACTTGGGAGGTATGATGCCATGTAGATGGTATTTCTAAACTACATATCATGGAAGTGTCACAGCTGCAAGTTCACGAGGACAAACATGCAAGAGTGAAAAAAGCAAAAATGTTAGCTGCAAGAGGGACATCTTTTAAATGCTCTATAATTGTTAATGATTGTTAAAAAAGGTTAAAAAATTGACCTTTACTGTTTCTCAGAACCATTTTCAAGTCTTTAAATGTACCCTCACCTAAAGGCGATAATTGTCTAGCATGCCTGATGAACAGATAACTTTGGAGTCCTTTTAGTGGGAAGACAACATCACTTGCTTTCAGTACGGCTATGTTGAGCTGGCACTGAGGCTAAAGCTTGACCCACCGTGCCTCAGTGTAATCTTACACTCGATAAGACAAGAAGATTGAACAGATAGAGATGTCTAAAAGATACAGACATCTTTATTTTATCTACATATCTAGATTGCCATCACATTTATATTCTTATAAAACATGAATGGTATTTCTTGTATTTTTAACCTCAGTTTGTTTTACATTCATGGGGGTCTAAATCATTTATAGGCACTTACATGCTCCTATTTTAGAGTGAGTGGGATTTTACACCCCGTTGAGCTTGGTTTTATGCTTCTGAGTCTGAGCCAGACCTATGCCATACTGGACTGCTTGGTCATTGGTCAGCTTCCCCAGCGGCCCCATAGCCTTCCTCCAACATCCCCTCCTGTTTCTTCCATGCAGTAGGACTTGCGGAATAAATAGTTTTTTTTAACAACTTGTGCAACATCTTAACTTTTAATGGAAATAGTTGAATCATAGTAGCCATTGCAGCCTCTTTTGCCATTAATTACAACATTTTTCTACCCATTAGTCAGATCTTCAAATGTGCAAAAGTAGGGTTAAAAATACCAGAAATCTCTCTAAAAATATGGAATGCTTGAAATTTCTGTTGAATACAAACGTCTGTGATTATTATGATGCCAGTCAGGTAGTTTCCCCTGAGTCAGAGACCTCATTATTAAACTGTCTGAAGGTTTGTGAAGCACAAAAATCCGACCTCAAGGATTTCCACATTTTAGACACACATTTCTCAGAGAAAGGGGAAAATCAGGTTTGAGTGAGCAGATGTTCATCATGCTCCTCCTGTGTAAATCATTTTTACTGACTGACGAGCTCTGACATTTACAACATCATTCATGTTGGCTGACATCTTAATGTTATTGCCTCAGTTTGTGGTTATTGGATGGTAAAAGGAGTCTCTCGCTTAAAGCTTAATTTTACAAGACAGGGTTTGATTCCTGTCGTCCTTTTCTGTCACATATGTAATGGTTTTTTATGGACCATTAACAAATGCTTTTATCTGTGCTCCCTCCTGCAGAGCATCTTCACCGTCCTGTTGGGGCCTTTCACCTTCTTCAACGCCCAGAAGACCAAATATCTCCAGATTCTCACCTCACTTATGCGCTGGCTGGGTAAGAATAAACTGATGTCCATTGATTCAGTGGTTTTTAGTAGTGGTGGGAATCACCACAACATCGTATCACCATTTAATATATTGTGATTTCTACAATTTTTCAACTGTTTAGCTAATTTAAGATTTATTTATGTTTGTCTTATTTACGCTATTTTATTTAATCATGTAGCACATCTTGCAAACCTTATATATTTGTTGCACCAACTTTCTCCTGCTCTATGGTGTCACCTCTGCCAACCTCACTGGACTAACAGTTGATTTTATTTTTCCATTATCCCAGATTCCACTTAATATGTAAATTATTTTTAAAATTTGACACCTGGTAAATGAGATGATACGATATATCACCAGACAAAATACTACAATACTGTGCTGTATCGATTTTTTCCTCCCACCCCTAGTTTTTAGTGTAAAATAGGCAACATAATTAGAGTTCTTGCGGGTCCTTCAAAAGTCTTAATTTTTATTTTATAAATTCAAGTCCTTAAAAGTCTTTTTTTTTCACTTGTGAGGGGTCTTTCAATGGCACCTCTAAAGACTTAATCATATATTCACTCTGCATTTAAAAGAAAATACAGCTCTGTTTAGTTGTTAGTTTTTCTTTGCTCGAATTAAACCCATCTTGATTATCTACATTTTTCATTTTTTTACCACACAAAAACTTGACTTCGCTCATTATGCTTTGTGCCTGAGAGGAAAACATCTGAATCAAACCTCTTGTGATACAGTTTGCAGCAGGGTCGCTTATGTCTCTAACAGTAACTAGCAATGCATTGTGGCTTATGTTAAGTCGAGTGCATGCATCGGTTTACAGCTGCGTTGACATTATGTTTGCACAGCTGGGCATGCAGACAGCAGAGGAACAGGAGACTTAAGTTGAAGGTGAACCAAATGCGGTTAAAAAAAATCAGTTTTATTACACCATTCATTTTCTGTTGTAAAGAAATGCCTGTCACATTGCATTTACCTGTCTGAGAAGTAATGTTTATATTTTTTAGGTCTTAAAAAGTATCAAAAACTCTTGAAAAACTAAACTCTTAAACACAAACTCAACCTTACGAGATGAAAATAAATACGAGATTGAAATGTTAAGTCTTATTGCACCCTCAAAATATTTAAAGGAGCTGCATTTAATTGCAGCATAAATAGTCAGTACTTCCTCCTGTTGTTACTTCAACACTGCACTGAACATTTTACTATATTTCTCTTGGATTTTTCTCTGGATGTCATCACTCTCCCTGTTTTCAGTTCTGTGTAGTTTCCTCTAGCCTTCTCTTTCTGCCTCTTCTTTTTTTTACAGACACACATTTCCATTTACTCTGTGTCTCCCCACATTTCTTTCATCCCTCCCTCCTCCTCTCCCTCGCCTGTGCGGCTCCGCTCAGGTCCGTCCATCATGGTTCGGTCCTGCTCTGTGTCTTTGATTCCCATCTCCTCTCATTCCTCAGCCTGACAGGCCTGACAGCCCGTCCCAAGCTTGATTGGACCGTCACTCACAGGGCGACGGGCGAAAATAAACCGCCCGTCCTGTGCCCGCTGTTAAAATCACAACACCACTGAATCATGGCGCTCCAGCCATCCCCCGCACAGCCGCGCGCTAACCCGCATAAAAAAAACACACACACACACACAAACACCGTCCACCCAAAAACACAAGAGAGTTTCAGCTGCACCTTTCACTCTTCTTTATCTCCTCTCTCTCCTCACATGTTCTCTGTTTGATCACTGCTGTCGTGTTTGCAGGGCTCTCTACAACACTGGCTAATGATTTAAAATGACTCCAGTGGAGGCTCCATGTTTTCTATGTGTAGACACCTCGAGAGCCAACAGATCCAAATAGGTTTTCTTCTAAACCAGGAAAATTGTCAGAATAAATGCCAATTTTAATGAAAGCAGGAAATAAAAACATTGGAGTCTAATGCTGTAAGTCAGTGTTTAAACTGATAGATGTCGGTTTAGTTTGGATCTGATGACCACTGACAGTAACCAACACAAGAAGTATCTTGAGAGATGGCTTAAAAGGTTGATATGCAAGTGTATTGAAAACAGCAGTCATACATTAAAGGGATATTCTGGCTTAAAATTAAGGTAGACTGCAGCGGGGTGACACAGCTCAAGGAAGAATATTTATGATCATTTCTTTATCATTTCCTTGAAGTAATAGTTACCATAATAATCACTTTGCACTGCAGACGCGGTAGTTCTTCTGCCTTAGTGTCTCGGTCTGATTGCATTTCCATGAAGAAATGATCATAAATGTTCTTCCTTGAGCTGCGTCACCCCATTGCAGTCGGTGATGGACACGTCCGAGCTCTACCTACAAACAAGCGGCTGCTGGAAGAGAGTAGGTGAGTTGTGTTTAGTCTCTTTGCTAAAGAAATTAGGCAAAGTTAAAAAGATGTTTGGTGGCTAGTACTATGGCTGGGACCCTGTATGTACTGCTGATGAAGTTAGGTGCTGTTCTGAATATTTTTTCTGGCTATAGAGTGGCGTTTTGTTTGAGGTGTGCGCGTGGATCCATAGACCACTGTGTCGTTACTAAAGTTGGTATAAATAGAGAAGCAAGCGGTCTGCAACATTCATCTCTTGATGGGGTGTCTAACTCAGTGTTTAAGTGTGTTTGACCCTAACTTTATTTTATGCCAGAATATCCCTTTAAACTGGAGCTAGTTTGGGTGAGTTTAATTAAGGGTCAAGATTTTAAAAATATAAGCGTAAATCAAGAACGAATCAGCTGTGAGGGTTCAGTAAAAACTAGTGAGTGGATCATGTGGAAAGTATACCCAGAACACATTAGCACCATAATAAAATAGCTGAATTGACTGTTATTACACAGCAACACAAAACCACCAACACAGCACAAACTTTTCCAACTTTATCTCAGGGCATTTTTCTGTCCTGTTTGTCCATGGACAGTAAAATATAGAATAGAAATTACTCCAGTGCTCAGATGGAGCCCAGTTTGATGGGTCCTCTCACATTAAGACCTTCATCCAGTTCAGAAATGTGCCGTTTTTATGCAGATGTGTAGCTCTATCTAGATCATTCTAATCCAGAAAAGACTGAACAGTGGACTAAGTACTTCCCATGAGAATTTTGGCAGTTTGGCACCAAGAGTGAAAGCTTTTTTTTTAACAGGAGCTGCAGCAGATTTTTCTGTAAATAATTTAGCTTTTTTAAAATTACGCTACATGTAGACACCTTAGTTTGGTTATTTTAACATCCTTGGGTTTCAGGGTCTGCAGACATGAGACCTCCCTTCCTCTCCCGACCATCACTCACCTCTCTCTGGCTGCACCTGCACTCACCTGTGCCACCCTGCGAGGTTACGGGGTGTGTTTAATGTCAGGGTTCACAGCTGGCTGCTGTGTCAGGGCCCTGCCTCCCGCCCTCGGCTCTGGCCTTGTCAGCATCGTTGCCACTCAGCTGTAGTAACCTTCCCGTCCACTGAGTCCTGCTTTTTCTTTTTTTGTATCAAACATGAGTGATGGTGTGACTTCCTGTGAAAGTGACATGCTGTGATTTTTCAGGGGAGTAGCCATTAGCCCAGGACAGTGTGACACCTTTTTCCACCTAGAGAGGACTGCAGAGATTTAATCGCTTTTTCCCTCCTGCCATGTTACTTAATTGTTCATTAATTTAATAGAAAGAGGAGCAAAGGGCAGAGTTTGGGCTCAGGCCATCTGTGCACATTATGGTTGGTCATTCCAAGTACATCGTAAGTGCTTCATTTTTGCCAAAGAGCATGATGCTCTCAGCTATCCGACCATTTTCAGCAGGAGTCTGTGCAATGGCCTGATCCTGTCACTTTCTAGATCTAAGGTTGTGGTCAGCAGCTGTTTAAGAAAAGTAAGAAGTCTTGCTTTTATTTTCCCAAATATTACAAACTTGACCTTTAATGTGCAAAGTTTTCCCAACAGGTTTCCTCCAAATGTTCTTCTCCTTTCCTAAAACACTGTCTGTGTCTAACATGTATATTTTAGACCATGAGAGACTCAAAAACCATCCACCCCTAAGAGTCAGCATCCATTTCTTTTGTAAAGTTCAAGAGCTCGTTAACCTTTATTCTTTTCTCTTCGTCTCTCTGTAATAACCAGCTGAGATCTGAAAGAGTTCAGCTGTGAATGGAGTCTCATACAGCATGCATGAACGCCGCCTGCAGTACATCATGTTAACCTTTTTCAAACAACTTTACCTGCGAGTGACATTTAGGAATATAAATGTAACCATAAGATTCTGCTTCTGGATGTTATCTCCAACTAAGTTGCACAAAAATATTAGCGGTCTGTTTTAGCATTTCGTAGATTTACTGAGAGTGCTGGTAGTTGGAGTTCTAGTATTTTATTAACCCCTAATAAAGGATGAAACTGCAAAATGATCATCTTCACAGTGAGAAACACACTTAGAGCCTCTCTAATTGATACAGAGTGTGATGAGGGGAGAGGGTTTGTTAACCGCCTCCTCAATCTGCAAACCAGTATCAATCAATTCTGTCCGTCTCTCCTGGGATGGACGGATGGAAAGCTGCCTGGAGCCTCAGGGGAGTTACTGTCTTTATTAACTGTGCAAGCAGTGACATATGGATTGTGGGTTTCCCAAGAGCAACTGTTGCTTTGATTTCAGAGCAAGACTAAAGACGCACAGTGGTCCTTCATCAAAGAGAGTCCTGAGTGCAGGTTTTAGTTTCCGAAACATCTTAACAAAAAGAAAAATGCAGTTTGAAAGTTAAGTGAGGTTGAGTTGTCTTACAAATTCACTTTGCAAAGTTTAGTGGATGAGATGCAAGTAAGGCTTTTATTTATATGCAGTAAACCTTCAGTACTGTCGGGACTTGGTTGATTGCTGCTTGGTCGTGTTATTGTGTTCCCATACTGAACCCAAGTATTCATAGACGGATTCCCACTGCTATAAAAAACATAACATATAACTTGAATTCTCTCTCTCTCCCTCCCTATCTCTCTGTATTCCTCCTCAACCCAGGTTTCTGCCCGTTAAAAGGAAGTTTTTCCTTGCCATTGCCACTCGTGTTAGATGAGATGGGTCAAATCTGTCCCATCTTAAGGTTGGGTCTTGATAACTCATCAAACAATGAGCGTGGTCTAGACCTCTTTTTCTTTGGAAAGTGTTTTGGGATAATGACTGTTGTGAATTGGCACTGTATAAGTAAAATTTGATTTGATTTGATTTGAATTTAGATCTCAACATTTAACATATCGAGTGCTGCATATAAAAAACATGATACTGTACATGAAAACACAACAGAAGATTGTTCATGCCCCTGTGTTGAAGCCATCATAAATGGTTTTAACCTCTGTTTCAAGGATTCAGTTTTTGTTTTCCATATTAAAGTCTAAAAATAAAAGCCCCTTACCCCGCTGAGGTTTAAGTTTGTGTGAAGTTGAAGCTGGTTTAGTGACTGAATTTTCTGTCAGAAGATCTTCTCTTTTGATTAGTCTTATTTGTGCAGAAATCACTAAACAAGTTGTGTTTAATTAAAACTTATAAAAAATACAGAAAGGTATGGTTATTTCCCGAAGGGCAGTTCTGATCTTTTGGAAATGTTTCTACAAAAATCAATCATAAAATGAAATTCTACATTAAAATCTGCTGAAAGTAATCTTGCCAAATATGATTATCTGAATGTAGTCACCCTGCATCGTTTTCCTCTGGACAGAAACGATAATAAGCCCAAGCTTCACTGATCCATTGGTCTCACCATCCATCTTCTGCCTTTAGTTTACTTCAACATGGTGTATGGAGCACAGGAAACACCCGCAGGGGTTTTCACAGCTGCCCTGTGCAGTTGTAAATGGCTGAGGGATGGAGATATCGTTTTTGAAGGTCAGGGGGACTCTGGTGGCTGCTTGAGTGGAAAGTTAGGCTTGTCATGGACAGGCGGCGCACAGGGGAACCGCTGAAACATGAGCGGTTTTTAATGAAGCGTACAGCAAGCCCACAGTTCAGAGGTCCAGAAAAATTACATTTAAGGCTAGATTAGAAAAAATCACTCTATTCCTGTCTGTTTATCACAATCTTGTTGTCAGACAAGGACTGAAATATTAGCCTTTTTCTTTTTTTTTTTTTTTTTTGAGTGCAGCTAAATACCAACATGATCACAGCCACCTTAAAGGTTCTCAGAGCTCCTGGTCTCATCTCTGCTCAGTATTGATGTTTGTTTGGGTAATCAGAGGTTGAACTTCCTGCTGAGATGAGTTTCTGGGTGATTAGGGGAATGTTTTTCGGATGTCTGCTTTGGTTGGGGGACGTGATCAATTAGATCCATACCTGCTAACTAAGCTTTAATTATGGGTGCTGACCTCCAGCTGTTGTTTACCTCGAAGTTTCCTCAGCAAGAGTTATGTGAAGGGAAGAATTAAAGCTGAAGCTGCTGATACATTAAAAAAAGGAGACTTTTGCTTGGTGCTTGTTGGTGTTGCTCGAATTGTGTGAATATTTAGAGGCTTGAACAAAATTCTGCAGTAATTCTGTCGTAGATTAAACTGATTTATAGTTGACTGAGTCAAAACTGCTGTTTGACAACTTCTGCCTAACATGAATTTATTGAACTAAAACACACAAAAAAAAAGTACAGTATAGAAATGATTTCCTGTGTTTTGTTAGCCAAAGCCTTCCTGTCTGACATTTAGATATCACTCACTTTTTAAACTTAAAAGACAAATGTGCTTTCTCTAAATGCTCCCTTTGTCCCTCTGCTTTACCAACACACACAATCCTCCTTCAGATAGATACTTACAGTTGCTGCGTTCGAGTTACCTTGGAAGTCCAAGCTGAAAATGATGTTGCACCTGAGTTACCAGTGTTTCAGTTACCAAGTCAGAAAAAAAACAAATCGGAGGCGGAAACTAGATGGCTACATCTACGAAAGTTATTTTAGTGCTTGCCTTGTCCAAATATAAGGTAAGTGCTAAAATGACTTTCGTAGATGTAGCCATCTTCTTTCAGGCCTGCTTTTTTCTGACTTGGTAACTGAAATGCTAGGAACTCGGGTGTGACGTCATTTTCAGCTCCGACATCTGACTTCCAGGGTAACTCGAACGCACCTTGTTTCTCCACACTCCCAAACTTTCTTGCAAATTGATTTGAGCTTACAATAAGAGCATGCTGTAGTTTACATAATCTGCTGTGAAGAAAGAGAGTGTAAGATGACAAGTATCATTTATTCTTGATTATCTTGTTTTTGTGATCATCCTCACAAGCAAGGACGGGGCGAGGTTCATCATGTATCAGCATGTATTGTACCTTTATCTGTTAGAATATTTTATTTCGACACAGAGCTCTCCCTGATCATATTCAGTTACTTCACCCAGACAGCACCATGACCACTACAGTCTCTTACAGAGTAGAGAGCACCTCAGAACCAAAGTCTCATCGTAGGATTTACTCTCTCATCACCCTGAGCCATTTCAGCCAATTTTCTCAACATCTCCAAACCTAATTGAATGGTTCTCTTTCTCGCAGGTTACAGAGACAGATGCATTAGCTTGTTATCTGGCTTCAGTGTGTAGATATTCAGAGCTGTATCAGAGCGAGCGGGCTAATTAATGTTTTCATGAAGCTGTTAGATACTGTCATGGAGTCTGGCTGTCTCATCCCTGTGCACCTAAGCTGCAGCAGCATGGAGCGCTTAACAGAGGGCTGACTGCTGTGCTGCTCTGTGCAGAGCTTCCTGATAGCTGTATCTGAGATCGTACTACTTGTTGCCACTTATCACTCAGCCTCCAACCCCGTTCAGATGCAGCATGCCAGCTGCTCTACTGATATGTTTGAAGTGTTTCAGCTCCACCACAGCTAGAAATCCAGAGACCTTGGTGAGAACTCGGCAAAGAGCCAAGGCTTCCGCTAATTACCTAAGAGATAATCCAAGAGTGCTTCACTTAATTAACGATGGGATGATTGCTGTACTCTGAAACCACTTGAGGGGGGACATGTTTGGATTTGCAGGCACGATGAGGGAGGAGAAGCGCTGCACGACCAGACCGTTGCATCGCATGCAGCGCAGTGTGTTTCCTCAGTGTCTGAAATGCTGTCACAGCAGGACCACTCATCTCAAGCACAGCTGGGAAGTCCTTGACCTTTACACAGTCATCAATGAGAATTGCTTGCACTTAAGTGTCCACCTCTCAGAGAAACGAGACCCCCCAGATTGCAGCTTTCCCGTGCTCCATCACACACAAGATTGATCACCCCCTCTCACCTTCCTCCATTTTCCACTCATTAATTGAGTCCGGGAATCCCATCTCTCCTGAAGAATCCTTCTCTGTGCGCGGTCAATGACTCCTTGGAGCTTTAGCAGTGTGTGCCAGCTTCCGCTTAACAGCAACAGCTTTGTTTGCCACTGGTGAGAATACATCTGTAAGAGCTTTCTCTGGAGGGTTGTTAAGCTGAAGCACTCCTCACAAGGTCACTGCCATCTCCACTGAGGTAATATAAATCACCGACTGCGAGATGGACGGGCGCTGGTTATGTGGAGGTGATATGTGGCTGGGTGACACCCTCTCAATTCACTTAGTTCATGTAGTCGTGTCAAGTGCAGTGAGAGAGTATCGGCATGCCAATTTGAAAGTGCAGGTAATCACGATATCTGACGTACTGCATGTATGCATCTGCTGAGTTCTCTCAGTGTTGTTAAACCGCTGTTCAATAAGAGCTGAGACACATTAGTGTTGCGTTCTAGTTGTACTCGGAAGTCGCAATTTCCAAGCTCCGAGTCAGAAATTCATCCGGAACGCCCCCTGAAGTCAGATTTCTGATTTGGAAAGTCGGACGATCATCACCAATCCCGACTTGACCACAACGTCGTAATCCAAGATGGCAGTGCAGTGCACCAACAGTGAAGAGTAACAGTGAAAGCTCTTGCAATGTATAATTTATTAATACTTCTGTTTTGTTTCTATGAAATTAAATAAGTGGTATATGTAGTACTGCCCAACGTCTAACTGTGAACACAGTGCTATGGTGTGTGTAAGAGTAAAATACTGAGTTATGTGTTGTTTACAACTGGTTTAGCTAACAACAGCTGACAATGGCTAACAACAACTGACAACAGATAAAGACAGCTGACAATTGTAAACAACAGTTAACTGTCTGCATCCATCTTGGTTTTCTGACTTGTTAACTGGAACGCCGTCAACTCGGGTGTAGCATCATTACCAGCTCCGACATCCGACTTCCGAGGTAACTGGAATGTAGCATAGAATGTTAAAAAGAACATAATATGCTGGTTTGCAAATTATTTAAAGCATATTAAAATGACGTAAATTATGACAGGATAAGAAAAAAATCCATACCTGCTAACTAAGCTTTAATTATGGGCGCTGATTTTCATCAATCCAGAGAGTGTGGAGGCCATAATGAATCTAAACACCACATTCTGTTTCCTTGCTCCTTCAAAGCTGTCAAGGTGATCAGACATAATGTGTTTTTATTCCACAGGCATTGAGATTCCAAGCTGTAGGTGCAATGAGTGCGATAAAATTGTCACAGGCAGACGTGACTCGCCCTCCTCGTGTAGCAGCATACAGCAGAGAGTCGGTGACAAATGAGCACATTATGAAAAGCTTCATTCTGGCAGCTTTGTTCTTGGTGTTCAGCTCCCTTCCACCATCTGATTGACTTTCAATTTCTTTGAAAACTAAGGCATTAGTTCCTGTGTCTTAAGTAAGATGAATGAGTTCTCTTCCTCTCATTAGCATAAATCTCTGTGAATTATGTGTGAGCAGAAAAAAAGAGGTGTTATGCTTTTGAATCTGCAATTTGAAAGAGTTCTGGATATTATTCTCTTTTTAACCCTTATTGGCCTTTTTTAAAGGAAGTCTGTTTTTTATTTTTTATTATTATTTATTTTTTTGATAAACCTTGATAAAGAAGAGTTCTAGGTCTACGCCTTCCCCGTTCGGTATGGAATCACCTTTGGCCCCATGATACAATACCATTGCCATACATAATACATAGAATCATATTATTGCATTGTCAATCACTCTTATCACTCTTCCTCATGTGCTCATTAAGTTCACAATGGACTTCAATCTGTTATATCTTACAGTAATGTCAAATCTAGGCCTGGGTTTAACAAAACACTGGAATTACCCTTTATCTGGGAGCTTCCCAGTACTACCATCCAGTGTCCTTTCTCACAGCCTCTCCTGCAGCATTTTAATCTTGGCTGATCCTGCAAAAAGGTGCTTTAGGTAGTGTATTAGTGCACAACTACCCTGAGGCACTCTTAATTAAAAGCCCCACGCTAGTTTCCTTCCTGTGAGCGTCGGTGTCACAGAGGAGAGAAGCTCTTTCTCCCGTCCGCCACCTTTTCCTCTCTGGTGTACAGCAGGGAGACAGGTGGCTGTGCTCGGTCGTTCACACATTGTGAGCAGTACAGACAGAGAGGTGGAATGAAGATGAGAGTTTGAAGGAGAAAAAAGACAGAAGGAGCAGAGGGAGCAGACAGATGGGTAGTAGTGATGGCTCTTTCACACATAAGAGATGCTTTTTTTTATGGAGGAGAGAAGTAGAGAGTCATGCAGAAAACAATCAGCGTGTCTGCAGAAGAGCAGACAATGGGAGATGGTTTTATGACCTGAAAAGACCCCCATATAAAAGTGATAGATAGCTTGTGGGGTTACTTTTCTCCTGACATTTTTTAGATTTGTAGGAGCAGAAAGCTGTTTTGGCTGATTTATCTTTTCAGTCATGTGTTGAGCCAAAATGCCTGATAGCTCTTTGTTCTTGCCTCTCTAAAGTGAGAGTTTGATACTTTTTTTTTTGCTTGTCAAATATTCTGATAAATTACACCAATTTAAGCGAGTATAAGTGTAAAGAAATCACGAGGTAGTTGCAGGTCTGCATCCATGTGTCGTGTCCTTGTGAGTTGGTCGGCTGCCCGGCTGTTTAACCTCTGTATGTACGGAGGGGTTGAAGTCAGGACGGGGGAGGACTGCACCTCCCAGAGCTTTTCCCAGAGCCTGAGATTACATTGGATGAAAGCCAAAAAAGCATCAAATATTGACCACCTACAGGGACAGGTTTACACTGGCAACAGTTATGTGGGAGGGCTCGAACATCTACGCTTAAAGATATGAGAGAAAACTGTGAAACATGGATGAACAGTGTAGACGAGATCATTTACAACTCCCTGTCTATGCATTGATCAGAACAGAAATATTTCTATTCAACTTAATTTGTTTGTCTTTTCACACATTTGGATGCTCAAAATTCCTGTTTTTTTTTGTCTCTTGGTAATGTCTAGGTCAAATACTTTCCAGTTCTTCCTGATAAATTTATTTAAAAAATCTCCCAAGGACTCCTTCATCTTGTAGTTTTTTTTCCCACCCACCTCCCTAACACCTCTGCTGATAGTTGCTTTTTCTGTCCGTCCCTGGTAATTAGAACGAGTTTTGTCCTCCTGATGTACATTAAAGTGTCACTGTGAGAGCACCGTAGCTGATTAATGGAGCCTGTTTGAAACTTTTACTTCCCACCTTCCTCTATTTTACTTCTCCTCCATCAAGCAGCACAACCTCTGCTGGAAACAGAAACGTCATCGCTCGGAAACCTGCTGCACTTACCCTTTTAAATTTCTTCATTAAAAGCAGCAGGTGTCTCTTTCGTTCATTTATTCACAACACCCAAGTCTCACCGAGGTCCGTGGCAAGAAGCATTTTCTGCACGTGTGACGAATGACAGACTTCCTAAATGTCACCCTGTGTTTAAAGGACAGTCAGATGATGAAAGTTTGAGGAGCTGGCTGCTCGCCATCACAGGGCTATGACTAACTCCTGGTGTCACGGCCTGATTGAGTGTGTGGAGGTGAGATAGCTTACCTGGTCACATGACTGTTAGCCAGTAACCACACCACATGCCATGCTCATAGGTCTCCTTTAGACACGCTCATGCTCGTTTCCAAAGAGGCACGTCTTTAATCAAATGGAGATGGAACTGAACAGCAGGAGGTGGAGACACACAGGGGCAGCTTTTCTACCTTCACCTGCCTCCAATGACATCATGCTGGGCTGTGAAATTTTCCCTGCTTGGTTTTGTTACACCTGATGTTTCTGGGACAAACTGCCCTTAATGGCAGCTGTACGCAGGGAGAATAAAGCTTTCCACATTTTGTGTTTCGCTTTCCTCTTTTAAAGCAGATGCAGTGTTTTTATATAGCAATAAAAGTGATTTAAAAAAAGGAATGGCTTATTTATCCACAAATTTAGGCAATCCACACTGCAAGCAGAACACAAAGCATCAATAACATGGACAATAGTAAACATTTAAGAGCAAAAATCCAAGGAACAAAACTTAACAAAGACATAAATATTTGAAAATAAAGAAATAAAATCAAACCCTGATTCCATTCAGGTGTGATTTTATTGCAAATTGATTAAACAGATGGTTGATTAAAATAGTACAAGTACATTTTAAATTTGATGCAAGCAGTTTGTTTGCAAGCAACAGTTTGGATAGCACCGTGTTTATCATTGTGTGTCATCAGCCACTCTTTTCCCAACACTCTGTCAGTGAACCCAGGAGACCAGTTTCTAGAGTTTGGAAAGTGAAATGTTGTCCCATTCTTGTCTGATAGAGGATTTCTGTTGCTCAGAGTCTCCTTTGTCCTGTTTTTGTGTCATGATGCTTCAAATGTTTTCAATGGTTGACAAGTCAGGACTGCAGGCAGACCAGTTAAGCAGCAGTCCTCCCTGAAAAATAATCCCCATACTATGAGGGATGCTGGCTTTTCAACTGTGCTTTAAATGGCTTGCATGAGCATTTATTTTCCATGAAACTGTACAGTTTTCCGTTTTAACATTTGTTTTGTAGCCCTTACACTAATTCCAATCAGATATAGAATTTGAATAATTTGCAAACCACCACAATCTGTTTTTACCAGCTTTTTACACAGTGGCTCAACTGCACAGTGGGTTCCATAGAGCATTGAAGGATAGGTTGATAATGTAAACTCAAGATTTAACCACATGCAGCCCAAAACACAAGACGCTTAATCCTGAATTTATAAAAGTTGTTTGAGTTTTATTCATTTTTGACAAGAAATTAATGCTGGAACTTAGTTTAAGTCCCGCTCTATAACACCAGAATGACTGCAGAGCACAGCTCTTGCCAAGCAGATTAAAAGCAAGTCCTGTAATATTAGGAAAGTCTGTCCTCCTTCTGTCCTCTATAACTAACAGGAGTGTTTCATCATGTGCGTCTTACAAAGACATTGCAGATAGCTATTCGTTTGTCTGTTTCAACACTTCAAAATACTTGAAGAAAGCTCAGGTGTTTAAGTTTGTTTTTTGTGACTTTCTACCAGTCTATTTTTTTTATTCCTATTGTCATTTAAAGGACTAAAAAATACCCTCATATCAATTACATCACCCTTCATGTTGAATCTAACTAAGCTGGATGTACAGCAGGTTCACAGCCATCTAAATGTGTCTTTATTGGTCCTAATATGTCTCCTTTCTTGTCTTTCTTCTGCAGCCTTCACCATGATGATCATCTTGGCTCTGATTCGTATCGGTAAAGGCACGGGCGAGGGTCACCCACCAGCCGCCTCCCTCTCTGGGGCGCCCAACCTGTTCGGGGTGTGTGTCTACTCCTTCATGTGTCAGCACTCCCTGCCCTCCCTGGTGACGCCCATCTCAGACAAAAAGCATGTCGGAAAGCTGGTGTTCGCAGACTACGTGCTGATCCTGGGATTTTACGTGCTCCTGTCGTTCACCGCCATCTTCTGCTTTGACAGCTCCCTGCTGTATGATATGTACACCCTCAATTTTACAGACAACTGTGACGTGTTAAATATCCCATTCCTGCGCTACTTCCTGGGTCTCTTCCCCGTCTTCACCATCAGCACCAACTTCCCGATCATCGCCGTCACTCTTCGCAACAACTGGAAGACCCTTTTTCACCGGGATGGAGGCACCTACCCTTGGGTTGTAGACCGAGTTGTGTTCCCGCTCATCACTCTAGTTCCTCCGATTGTGGTGGCTTTCTGCACCCACAACCTGGAGTCCCTGGTGGGCATCACAGGAGCGTACGCCGGCACAGGGATCCAGTACGTCGTCCCAGCTTGTCTCGTCTTTTTCTCTCGACGCCATCTTGAGCCCGTGATGGGCAGGGATGCAGTTAACAAGCACCGGTCTCCTTTCCGCCACTCATGTTGGGTGTGGTTTGTTTGGCTGTGGGCCGTCTCCTGCATCATGTTTGTCACAGCCAACATCATCCTGACTGATACTAAGAAATGAGAATCCACAGACCCAAAAAACTCTTGAAAGAAATCTCTGTTTGGCCAGTTTCTTCGTTCTCTGACACGAGGCCTTACTTGCTGCTGGTTGGACAGTGTGCCTTTTTATGGGACATTTGTTGCATAAATTAAATGTAATTAAGAGTAATTTATCAAATTCTGTTAAAAGGGACCAAATGCTGCGTGTTTTTGTTCAATTAAGATAGCTGGAACTGTGCATTGAAACAATGTAGGGGAAATCAAATGGGTGATTTTGTGAAAGGATGTTTTGTCAGTCAGCAGTCCACAGTTGGGGGTTTGAAGGTTTTGCACTTACATGGCAATATTAAAATATATCTTGAGTGTCAGTTTGCTTCAGAAGAGAAGCTGCATACCAAATGGTCAGCTTGATTGCTTGTCAAGTTCTTGGTTTCGAAGAGTTGGACAAAGTTTGGACACAAACCCCCTGACTTGTAAAGGTTCATGGTGGGAAGCGTTAGACGTGGCTCACTAAAATAATAATCACTTTGAAGCAGGTTGACACTTGAAGGTTTTCTGTAGTGAAGTTCTCTGTTTTTGGTGTGTCTTATTAAAATCCACAACTCTTGAGAAGGTAGAGTGTTCAGACTGCGTAAAAGACATGGAGACATGAAGACAAAGTCACTTGGACGTTTTCTTTTTTAAAAGCCATGAGATGAACTTGGTGTCATTGCCGTTCACTTTTTCAGATCCAGAAGTGACTGTATTTGGACTGGTGTTTGTAGCAGGCTGTGTTTTTAGCTTCAGTCGGCACCACTTTGACCAGAATGGTTCATCTGGAGTTCACTGTAAAGCTACATCCACTTCTTCTATGCAGTCTAAGGTGTAAAACTAGCAGCACTTTATGTGTGTAGGTCTTTACTTTTAGCTTGTCTCATTTAAATCCCAAACTTCTGCAAAGGTAGGGTGTTAAGACTTCAAGAGATACATCAGACCTTTAGGGCCCGATGTTGCAGCGGAAACGTGTTAAAATGATCACAAGAGCCGAGTCGTTCATGCCAAGCCTTGTTCTTTGTTATGAAAATAATTGGTGATGTGATTTGAAACAAACCCAACAGGAGAAGGAAAGCAAAGAATCAGGGATGATCACTCTTTCTGGCTGATGAGTACACATCCCTCAGCACCGTCTGCCTCTGATCTCCTCGTCCCGCTTGCGAACAATGAAGCTCCGGCGTGACAGATCCTCTGACGGATAGGCCTTGAGGAAGAACTCCATCTCTGTTTATCACCGGGCATACCGCATCTGTAGTCCACACGCAAGGCATGTCTCGCATTTTTACTGCTCAGCACCCGCTCATGACTCTGTCAGCCTCACACTGTATCTATCACACGGGCCGACACCTGACCTGACAGGATAATAGTGATCTACAGAGCCTCCGCTCCGGATCTGCTCAGGCATCAGTGGACTGAAGTGAAGTATAGGGAGCCGATTGTGACGAAGGAGCTTCATACACTACCACACCTCTACTTTAACATAGTGATGCGGATTTCTCCAACATGTGGCAGCTCCTTTCATGAGTTGTGCCTCTTGTTAATGGACTGTATCATCGCCCACACACCTCCATCCTTTGCCTGTTTCAGTTTGTCTTTGTGTGTGTGGTTTTTTTTTTAGCTCCTTTAGGCTGACCCAAAATACACTGGGACATAAATAGTGAATGGTTGGTTTGTGGCACTGAGACTGGACTGGTGTCTAGGGGACTTGATTTTCCTGATTATTATGCAGTTTCTGGACTTTTAAGATCAACAAAGCCATTGTCTCTGGTAAGAAACATTGGTGCCTCAAAGCAGCACAAGAAATTTTAACTTCAAAATAGATCGACTTATATCTCGGGAATGGACGTCTGAAAGTTGGACCTGTTGAAACAAGTTTATAGCTGTTGAGTTGGGAGATATATATGAGTAATATTTAGGTTTTGTTTTAAAGGTATAACGACAACAAACCTGCAGGGAATCCTGATGTTGATAATGTAGTCACGCACAGTATGGCCACAAATGCACATGTTCCTGATTAGCAGATAGCTTCAACAAGACTTAAGTCTAAGGTTTTAATCAAATGCGTGGTCCTGTATGAATTTGTTTTCTGGTTTTTTTTGAGTTGATTTACTTTCTTCAAACTCTTATGAATTTCGAACTATATTTAGAGTTGTCAGAAATTCCAACTTTCCAAGGGGGGAAAGTAGAGAGTAAGCAAACAACTACAGCAATACCTCTGCTTTACGTTGCAAAACAAATGGGATAAAGTATGTTTAAATATTACAAGTGCAATAATACCAATAAGTATCTAGATATAGGAAAGACTAAGTCAGGGGAAGAGATGTAGCCCTGCAAAGCATTTACACTTCTCCTACGTGAGTGTAATTTCCCATAAGCACAGTCTATTTTCTTTATTTCTCTATCGAAAGCAGTTAACTTAAATCACAATCATTACAACGTTGAGGTCCTTTTATTGCCTTTATGGCTGAATTGTGGTGAAATGAAACAACATATCTGAGCTTTTCTTTTTTTGACTTATGATGCTTTTTAGAGACACAGCCATACCATAAGATCATTTTGTGAACACAAAGCCTTGGTAGCAGTCTGACTCCATCCTTGTTTAAGTGAGATATATTCTATATATGTCTCCTTCGTCGGCCAGTCCTGCCTGAAAAAAATTCAAATAAATGCTGTTGTCACCGGTGAGAGCTGTAGGGTTCACTCGCTGTGGTCAAAGGGACACGACAGGACAGGTTGTCACGAATTTGTTTTAAATGCTGCTGCTGTTGTGGTTAATTACGATGCAAAGCCTGTATCAGGGTGAGCGGCAGTTCAGTGGGTTGTGGAGCTGTTAGAGAGGCTGTGCAGTGGTTTCATCAGCTGCTGGAGTAGAGCTTGGACTGAAAGGTAATGTGCTGTGACTCGGGTGTTTTAAAGGCACTGGGACTGTAGGACTTCTGTTGTAGATGTGTTGTAGCATCATGGAAGGGTATGTTTTGTTGTCTGCTTTGTTCTGTTTGTTTTATCAAACCACAACATGAGTTTTTACTTTACTTCAGGGACCAGCAATAACATTATGAACACCTGAGTGCTATTTCGGAATGTGTCATGTTTGTTAAAGAAGTAGAAAAAACATAAGGAACATTGTTCAATACAGCACACTCTGGTACACCACCACTCACAACGTCTTCATTAATCACTCCAATAACTGCCTGTCTGACCATGTCAATGAAAACTAAAGCTTGTGTTTGGTCGCATTAGATTTCCAGTGTTTCCCTCTGTGCAGATATAAACTTTCCTGCTCTCAATGGGTCAAATTCATCCATAATTTCAGCATTTATAGGATGCTAAAGGCCATGTTGTTGCTCTGGTCAGTATGTGGTTGTTGACTTTTTTTCTTGCTTGGCCGGTTGCAAACCAGGGCCTGTGAACTAGAACTAAATGTAGCAGAAGTGATGTGTCCCAAAGTCTATGGACAACCCATTTCAGGGAACTGTGGTTGTTGATCTCTTGTGTTTGGGGGCTACATGGAGCATGGTAGAAGCTACACAGTCCCCATCAGGTTACTTTTTTTAGAGCAAAAAAGTCCATTGTCTGTCGTCCCAGTCTGTAGTCATGTTTATTTCTGCTACATCACATTTTGAGATGGGGCTCTATGAGGATGTGCTCACTTTTGGAGCCAGCCTTCAGTGGCAAGTTGGGGAACTGCAGTTTTTGGGAGTTCAAAGTTTTGCATGAAATCATCTTCTGAAGGCCCAAACAACACAATGTGGATTGAGAGTTAAATAACTCAACTAGAGACAACAATAAGCAGCAACAGTCTCTTTTTTGCACAAGTTTAAGCATTTATAAAAATAAAGAATAAGTCAGTTGGATAAAAGATAAACCCGTGTACAGTTTTTAACAAACATGTTTTTTACACCTGTATGTAGTCATGTTTATTACTGCTGTAATTTTCAGATTTTTAACATGGGGCTCTATGCAGATTGGCTCACTTTTGGATCCAGCCTCCAGTGGTAATTTGGGGAACTGCAACTTTTGGCACTTCTTTGTTGGCTATTAATTATCCGAAATATTGCTCTTGAATAAGAAGGATAAACAAACAAAAAGCCCAGGTATAATGTGCCAAACACTTTTACCTGCTTGTAAGTGCTAACATTGGGAAAAAAAGTATATATAACAAATGTGAAAAATAACAGATGTGAACAGACTTAAAAGCGTTTTACTCATTTCAGCATAAGTTACTATTCAAAAAGCATAAATAGCAATGCGAAGTCAAGTTTAACTTCTAGATTAAAGGCAGAAATAGGCAGCAAACCAATCCCCTTATTATGCATAGGTTTCAACCTTAACATGTAATAAAAAGTAAGTTGAAATGGACACAAATAACCTCTTGTATAGTTTTCAACAAACCATTTTGTACCAGTCTGGAGTCATGTTTATTCCTGCTGTAAAGTTCAGAATAGTAACATGGGGCTGTATGGGGATTAGCTCACTTTCGGGGGCCAGCTCCAGTGGCGATTTGGGGAACTGCAGTTTTTGGGACTTCTACATCTGCTTCAGCTCTCGTCTCTAGAAATCCCTGTTTGGTGTTACTGTGAAACCTGCAGCAGCCTGTGCATGCAGACCCGCATACACAAGCATTTTTATGTGTTTGAACATGTTTACATTCCCACTTCTGTGCCGTCTATTTCTCATTCTCACACATTTTCTGGTGTTTCTGACTCAAAGGGAACATTTTAACAAAGGTACGCACTTAATCACATGGAGTAGATATTTGTAATGTAAAATAAAAACAAAGATGTGACTGTGTGTGTTTATGTGTCTGTGTGAGTGAGTGAGAAGATGTGAATTCTGCTGAAAGTGGTTCAAATGACAAATGACCCTTGTTTGGACTTTTGAAATGTGCCTTTACTATTGTACAGGGTGATTTTCTTGCCCTGGACTTATGGACTCTGCTGTTTCTTTTCATTTTTAAAAACAGTTTGCCAGAAATCATCTGCATGTAAGCCATTTTTATTCAACTGACAATCTGCGCGTGAACCTCAAACGCTTCATATTCCTTATTTTTCTTTGCTCGTCGTCTTTGTTTCTATTATTTTTTCTGTTGTTTTCATGTTTACTGTATTTCTGTGTCGTTTAATCTTTTCATTTCTTCTCCTTGTTTCTGGTATTTGTTTACAGTGATTTTGCCAGCCTGTGATTCTCAATCGTTTAATTGGGTGTTTATGCTTTAATTGATGTTCTGTTTGATTTTTATGAATTACAAAGAAAAAATAAAAGCTTTATGTTCATCTAAAACTCACAAATCTCAGTTATTCAAAGGGAAATTAGCTTTTCCCAAAACCTTGGACATCTTTACAACCATACCAATCATTTTTAACACGTACTGGCGGCAGATCAGAGGATCTGGATGAAGGAGGAGTGGGCTGCCCAATCTTGGGAGGATGTTATGTTTTTTGTCAGGGTGGGCAGATGAAGCTTTATTATGCTTTGGAGCATTCTTTCAGTTTTTGGCAAAGAAAAAAAAGATTTCAGTGACATATGGGGGCTCGTACAACTTATGTCAGCTCTGAAGCATTCCACTTCACTGATATCCATAGTTTGAGTTGAGAAATAGACATGCTATGAAATAAGACTAGCCATACAGTTAATTTTTGTTAAGCTGTTGCCTTCTACAATTAACATTTTTTTGTTAGTGGGTGTATGGTGGGGAAAAAAAATGAGTTGCTATGAAACCGTAATGTTTATATTTCGGGCAGATAAACATTAAAGCTTCTGTTGGTGTTCCTGTGGTGTTAAAACTGTACAAAGTACACCCATTAAGACTTATTTATTTATTTTTACAGCAGGAAACAAAAACAAAAAATACTTTGACAACATATAGTCACTCGCTGTTACACCCACCTCCAGTTTCAGGCATCAATAATCAATCAAAAAAAGGAACATAACATTCTTAAAGATTGTGTAGTTGGTTTTAAAGTTTGCGAAAAACTCCTTACTGTAGCTTTAATAAACTGTCCATGTGTCGTTTTCAGGCTCTTGTCTTTTGGCTCTATGATTGATATTTTGATGATTTATGATATTTTTACATTTGCCAAGTGATTCTGTAAAGTTTGAGTAAAAGGCTAATGTTCACTAATTTTGAGTTTTATCTAGCTGTGTTGGGCAAAAAAAGTGGAAAAATTGAGCAACATCCTGTCCTGCAATCCATGTAACAGCAGCAGAGCAGATCAGCGCATCTCTTAAATTTCCTGTCATTACAAAAGTAAACCAATAGCGATATAAGCGACAATGTTGAAAGTTGTTTTTGCGTCACTTAAAGCTTCCTATAGAAAGCTAAAGCTTAATGTTATTTGACCCTTGTTCCATCCTGTTTGTTCTGGTGACCCAGCTAATATGTGTGTATGTTTTCTTTGCAGTTCAGGGAGTGCTGATTGGCCATATTAACTTCCATGTAGAGCACCTGGACCCAGCGCTCCTCCTCTGTGGTATAAGCCAGCTTCTAGTTGCTTCACTCTCAACTCAAATTTAGCTATAAATTCATGTTTTTCCTTTACTTATTAATGACTTCTTCACTTTAAGCATCAGATCTTGCGCTTCCTGGTGTCAAGGGTTATTCTTCTTTGCTGGGTTTTACTGGTCTTGTAATTTTGGCCTCACTGCTTAAGATTCCTAGTGGTTCTACAGCATTAGGTCCATATCTTTGAGCTTTCAGAAAATGTGCAAAATGCAAATCATGGACTGAAGGCCTCATCTGTTAAGATTTTTGTTTTCATATTTGTGCATATTGGACAAATTCAATCAAGATCAGCTCATTGCTGAGAGTTTAATTCTGCAGATAATCTGATCCAGTTCGTGCTTCATTGAAGAGAAAAGCACATCTGCTTGATTGCATTTCTTAAATACATGAGTTTTTTTTTTTTGAATCTCCAGGTTTCTCAGCAGGAGATCAAATATCCGCAAACAAACATCAGGCAGCACCTGCTCTCTGCATTGCAGAAACCGAGCAGCAATTAAACACACGGTGAATTCATTAAGCAGCACCAAGTTTGCATTTCCAATTACAACTCCACGCCCAAACACACCGGCACACCCCACAGCCATAAAAAGGGCAGAGGGTAAATTCAATTACAGCCGAGCAGCCTGCAGATTGAAATTCAGAGGGGGAGCTTTGGTTTGATCATAAAAACACAGATCTGGTATGTCAATAAAAAACCACTCAGGTGCGTCAGGAAAGATTGAGGTGAACGGAGGTGTTAGCATAAAAAAAAAGATGCCAATTACCTGGAGAGCAGGTACAAATAGTGCCGACTTTGAGGCTGTAAAATAGTGTAGGAGTATGGCTGAATACCAAAGCGTGTGATGACTGGAGTAACAGCAAAGCCGCGCTGATTCATGCTTTCATTTCCCAGGAGAGACTCTTTTATTTTTATTGGCACCAGGAGGGAAGAGCTGGATGTGTTTTTGAAAACAAGCAGATTGGAAAGCAGCCAGATGATCCGTCACTCAGAAGGAGGGAAGAGGAGGAGGAGGAGGAGGCTTTTCTCTTGTTCTGCTGTCATCAAAAATTCTGACACTCAACAAGGAAACTCTGTGCCGGATGGATTTATTCAACCTTAAAGGAACATTTGTTTGTTTTTGCAAGAGGTTGATTTCATTCACCTGCAGCTTTACTGAGATATAAGGAGGATGCTGAACAAAGCTTATAATGTTGATATCTTTGATTTACACGGCTGTGTTGACTCGATCCTGATTGGTCGGTAACTCTAATCTTCAGATTAGCGAAGAAAAACACCTGACTTTCAGCTGAGATTGTAAACTTTTAGAGAAAAAGGTCACGGCATCATGAAAGCAGACACCTCTGTCTCTTTTTTTCTTTGATTTTCTGTTTCTGCTGTCAGTTTGCTGCTGCTGTACTGTAAGTTTCCCTCTAAAAAGTCTGAGTGTTTGTTTCCCTCTGCTGCTGTCCCCTCGCCGAGTCTGTAAAGTCAGCGAGATGATCAGAGGAGGACTCCATGTTTGTCCTTGTGAGGAGACAGTAACACACACACACTGACTGCTGCAGCTTTATTACTCCATTTATTTACTCTGGCTGCTTCAGGTGCTTCTCTGAGACCTGCTGTCCCCCCACAGGTGAGCCCCAGCGGTGAGGCCGATTATGACTCTATCACTGGCCTTATTAAGTGTCAGCAGAGGCAGGACACTGTGAGTTGCTGCAGAGTGGAGTCAGTGCAAAGGAAAGCGTACACGGCGCCTTGTTTCAGCGCTCATTAGCAGGTCAGTGTTTCCCTGTCTGCCGTCCTGTCTGAGGGCTTGCGTTCACCTTGGCTCAGCCTCAGTGATGGGAGTCATTTCAGGCAGCAGCAGTAAACACAGCAGCTACAAGATAAGACGTGACTGCCTTTATTTAAGCAGCGCCGGGGGCTTGTTTACTGGCAGTGTCTCTAAGTACCCCGAAGAATGAGTGAGGTGGAAAAGAGGCATTAAAAGTTGGGATCTACGTCATCTGCCAACTGCCTTTGTTCACTTCCAGCATCATTCACATTTCATATTTCTGTGCCCGAGGTTTTTAGCACATTTGGATCTCATTAGCAGCCAGGTGTAGGCTCATCTTGTACTGACAGATGGCTTTCTTTTAATTCCAGACAGATGCTTCACTTTTTTTTAATGACCTCTTTTTTTTTTTTCTGCCGCAGTGCTGCGAGGTTCATTAGCACAAACAGGGCTTAGGAGACGTCTTGGGGAGAGATTAGGGTCAGAGTATTTTAGGGATGGTGGCCAAACCCTGACTGAGAGACTCTGACAGGCTGATGGACACTCAGGACAGGGGTGGACGTCTGTCTCAGAGGTGATAGGAGAGCATTTACTCAACTGTCTGGATATCAAACTGTAAGGACACACAGGAGGTCATTGCATCAGGTTTATTGGCAATTCACACAAAAAAAGATGGTTGTTTTCTCAAAGACTTTCTCTGATGGCGGTCGATATGTTTGCATGTGTTCATTATAATGCAATTAAGCTGCAAAACTAACTCACAAACTTGTTTACATCATGTGTTTTTCTGCCCCTTTTTTATGACAAACAGCACCAAACACAAATCTGAAGATGTTTTGACGCTGATGTTTTCATATCTGAAGAAACATGGAGTGGACGTCGTCTGTCTGTGTCATTATAAAATCTGTAGTCCAAAATGAGACCTTCTTGAGACTATTAGAGGTGATTAGATCTGTGCAATTAACCTGATTTTAATATTGATTATGATTTTGGCTCCCACTATCATAAAAATATGATAATCAAGACTGAACAGTTTTTGTGCCACCCTGCTCACATCGAATGACATGTACCCTCTCTCAAACCGCTCTCACTTTTACTTTTACATCATAAGCAGCTCCGATCAATGAGAAACAAAGTTTGGGAGCGCTGCTTTTAATCAGTGATGGTTAACCTCCTGTGGTTGTGGTGGAAATAATTCAACTGCTCTTTTTAATTGCAGATTCCTCCTTAAAACCTCTAAAGACAACTAAAACTGACATTCACTCTGTGTCAAACAGAAGTACTGAATCACTAGGGTGGCTTTATTTTGAATCCCCAAAAAGAGGGCACTACTACGTGGGGGCGGAGTCATGGAGTCGTTTGAGTTAATTTTGAGAGTTTTTCAGGTCAGATCCAGTGTCTTTTACGCGTTTCTAACTCAGTAAGTCCACGTGACACAAACTTGAAACTTTCATACAAAACCCCGGACATTTGAAGGATTTTATAAACTTCCCCGGATAAAGCTGGACAAGGCCGGACAGCCCCCCCAAAAGAGGACATGTCTGGGTAAAAGAGGACGAAAGGTCACCTTATACTCAAGTGCTTTAAGTTTGAGCTGGAGTGTGCAAAAAAACACAGACCTGTGGCTCTCATCTGAAGGATGTCTTTAGGTTAACATGTTTTACTGTCATGGGCAACAAGTGGTGCATGAAGAAAACGACCAAACTGGAACTGAAGTGCTACTGCATTATCCAAGAATCACTGGACATGAAGTTAACTTGTAAATCAGGAGCTATTGGGAACACCTGTGGCGTTGCGCTTCAGCTGACGTGAATCAGCTGAGGCTGGGGGAGGTTATATTAGGTGGCTGAGCTCTCCCTGCTCAGTTAAGTTTCAAATGATTGGTAAATTCTGAGGTTAACTCCATTTTAGGGCCCTGAAACTCTTCAGATGTTGTCTTTTCTGAGTTTTAGACTACATTTACACGTACCCGGCTATTTTCATAAACGGACATTTCACACCACTATGTTTTCAGAGAAGTTTTTGTTTACACTTACTCATATATACTATATGCCGTCAAGAGCATATCAAACATGTAGGTGGCAGTGTAGCGAGAAGCCCATGTTAGCCAATCAGAATCCCGCATAGCAGCAACAACAACATCCCTTCCTTCTGTACTGCGCGCAATCTACCCAAATCTCTGTTTACCTCCCTTTTCTCCATGAACATGTAAATGTGCAGATGGAGTTTTCCAAAATCTCCACTTTGGCCAGAGTTTTTAAAAAGCATCATTTTAATGGGCAAGTTCTCTGTTTTTAAAAATAACTGGCTATATATTACCGGGGCCTTACATAGTTTTTCTCTCCTCTACATCTGGCATTCTTTGCGAAATTTTACTCTTTCTTCTCCTCTTCCTGTCGGACGTATCGACAGGAGCCGTAGTTAAATATTCTGCAGGTGTCATGTCTTGGTAAGAGTGTCAGAGAAAGATTTATCACCATTACACCGAACATGTAGATGAGCTGCTTACATGCTGTTTACATTCAGGAGGTGTTCACGTTTACAGCCGTTCATCAATCAACACTTCCCACTCCTCCAGCCAGCAGATACCTCCTGCTGATAGTTTTATCTCTCATTACATGTCGTCCTCATTGTCTGATTAGTGCTGATTCTTTTAAATCCCTTCAGGAGACACTCATCTACCTAAAAATGGCCTTTGTTTCCCAGCGCCACATGATGGTCTAAATGCTGCTTTAAAGGCTTTTCCGTCCTGAGGGAAACACTAATCTCTGCAGCCTTTTACTTTTTTGGCAGAGGGAGGAATGTTAATGTTAAATACCTTCACTTTAGCATCACTTTCAGCCTCTAAAAAGCCATATTTGTCTAATCCTAATTCATGCATCATTATATGTTTGAACCCTCCACGAGTCATCCGAGCTCAGGAGCCAAATGAGCACGACAAATGTCCAACAAAGTGTCCTTAAACACTAGAAATCCTACTTTAGAGGTTATTTATATCAGCGTGAGGACAGACATTTGACTCTGCAGACAGAAAAAAAAGATTGTCGTTGAGCTCAGCTCTCCATTACAGCTGCCGGGTCAGCGAGCGTCTGACTGCTGTCTCCTGCTCGCCGCTTCACTGAGAAACCTTTTTACTGGAGCTGGAGACCCTGACACCTGTCTGGTTAACAGATTCAGCCCATGACACACGGCGTGCCGCCATGCCTCGTGGCTCTCTGTCATCCAGCCATTGCACCGGCTGCTTGCACATGACTCCATCCTGTTGCTTATAGCAGGCTGCAAGACTCTACACGCTCTGGACCTGTGATGAGTGCGAGGTGATGCATGTAGAACTACTGGAAAGCTGCACAGCTGAGTGATGCTTTACGTTTACAAAGCCATATTTTGACACCTTTCAAACATTCAAGGAGTCCAATGTAAAAGGAGAACAGACTTATGGGGCGCTCACACACCAAGCGAGAGTAAAATCATCTACTTGCGCAATTTAGATGCATGAATGAAAAGTATTTACTTGCTTCATTCAATGGTAATTGCAACTGTAATCCCTTTGCAATTGGTAATCCCAATTCAACCGGCGAGATCAAGTGATAGACAAAGGTTTTTTTTAAAAACTTACCAGGTTCCAGGCTTCCAAGCAAGCTTCTTCTTATTCCGGTTTGCGAAATTGAAAGAAAAGGTATCATATAATTTGAGGCACAGTTTGTCCTCCATTTTAGATATCAGTGAACAACCATCTGTTTTCATACGTCACCCAACAACCTTCATGCTGAATAGTTATCGTGCCGCGAAAATACGCTCAAGTTGACATTTCCAGCTTACGCCCAATTCCCATCATTCGCACCGTCAGAGTAGTAGGAGCATCTAATTGCGTCTTTGAATTGTCTTAACGTAATCATTAGTGCAAATGATTTTACTTGCGCTTGGTGTGTGGTGACAGGTACAGTTTTGTATCGTCATCTTTTACATTTGTGACAGGACTGTGGTGTAACCATCCCTGTAACTCCAAGCGAAACACAGGCTTCAGGAGCTGCTTGTGTTTTCTCTCCGAGGTCCTGCAGCTGTCATCTATTCAGTGTGGACTGTTTGCAGAGCTCTGAGTCGACACTGACTCTGTCCGCCTGTATGTACCCAGAATTCACTGGGGCCTCTGCGGTTAGGAGATCAGAGAAAGCAAACACTCGGGGACAGGGCGGCCGTCATCAGACTTGCTGCTGGTATTTTCTCTCTGTGGTTGGCTGTCAGGGGGGGATTGTCCTCTAGACAAACGTAAACAGTCACTCTGTGAAAGGAATAATGTTTTTTCAAACTTCCATTTTTCATTTTTTCAGTGTTAACCTTTGAGGGAGTATGTCTGCGAAATGCTTTGCGAAGCCACTATCTGAGAATTTGACTTCTTTGTACCAATGTTGAAATGACAGTTATGTTTAATGTAACTATTGTCCTAATGTTTCACTCTTTAAATATTGTGTTTTCATTAAGAACTGGTGTAAAAATGGGGGAGATTTTACTCTCAATCACCAGTAACAGATAGCATCATGTGAGCTCTTTATCCAAGGTAGTCTCATGTCTCCATCATTAAAGCGTCATGAACCGTCTCGTTTAAATTCTCATCCACGAGTTGATCCGCTCTCTGGGGTGAAATCTGAGCCACACCTTGAGGAAACCTGTCAGAAGGTCAACAAAGTTAATGATTTAATATTGGTCTGCCCTCCTGAGGTTTACAGAGGCGACAGCTGATCGTCATTCATGATGTGTCCTCCTCTCATAATGGATGAGGCAGGAGTCGCGAGCTGAGCTGGGAGGAAGAGCAGCTGGCAGGAGCGGTGACGGCTTCTGGTCAAGTAAAACAAAAACAGATCTAGAGGTAGATGCATCACTAAAATATGAGGAATAGACGTTCCTACGGGTGAATTTTCTGTCTTGCTTTGAGTCTAAAAAGTCCAACCAAAGCAGCTGAAAAACTCCTTTAGGGTGATGAATCAAAGTTTTCGCCGTTGGTGATTCACTTGTTTAATGGTTGATTCCATGTTCTTCTGCTTCTTCCCTGATTCTTTCACATCGCCACATTAAGATCAATTTTACAGCCAGTGCATTTTAACAGCAATCATTTCTTTCCAGAAGCTTCCTTCAGGACAGGACTCTGACACTCAATCCTCAGTGGACGGACTCGTGTCAAAGTTTGGATTGATGTGGTCGAACAGCAGAGCAGAGGGGGGTCTGGGAGTCACCTCCACGCTCCTCTTTCGGACTCCCGGTCAGAATACAAAGTGTTGAAAGTGACAGAGCTGCAGAGTGATGATGCTGAAACAGCCGCAGAGGGACAGCAGATGGACAGGACATGAGATCACTTTGGTCATTGACTGATATCTGCTCAGCCAATGAGCATTTAGATCTCCAAACTGCCTGGAATGCACCAGAAACTTTTGCTCACATTTTTAATTTTTAAAAGCCGGGCTGATGACGGTTCAAGGAGGAGTCACCAGCCACCAGGGTGCTGGAAAAGAGGGTCAGATCGACAGTTGAACCTCGGATCGATGAGGAACAATGTGGTTTTCGTCCCGGTTGCAGAACTACGGATCAAGACTTTACCCTTGCTTGGGCTCTTGAGGGGAGATTTGAGTTTGCCCAACCAGTCCACATGTGTTTTGTGGACTTGGAGAAAGCCTACGACCGTGTCCCCAGGGGAATCCTGTCGATTTACCGGTCAATCTACGTGCCTACCCTCACCTACGGTCATGAACTTTGGGTAATGACCGACAGAACAAGATCGCGGAGCTTGGACACTCGGGAGGCCTTCAGTGTAGAGCCACTGCTCCTCCACATTGAGAGGAGTCAGCTGAGGTGGCTTGGGCATCTGGTTAGGATGCCTTCTGGACGCCTCCCCTTAGAGGTGTTTGGGACGTGTCCCACCGGGAGGAGACCTCGTGGCCGGCCCAGGACCAGGTGGAGAGATTATATCTCTCACCTGGCCTGGTAGCGCCTGGGAATCCCCCTGGTTGAGCTGGTGGAAGTGGCTGGGGTGAGGGCCGTCTGGGCTTCCCTCCTGAAGCTGCTGCCCCCACGACTCGGACTCGGATAAGTGGAAGAAAACAACGACAACGACAAGCCTGGCTGGGTTTACTTTAACTTTATATACAGTGCAGTGTAATTGATACAGAGTATATGTGTGTTTTCTGTCAGCTCAGATCTCACAGTGTGTAATCACGACAGAGAAAGTCCCCTTGGAGCAAACAGCCTGTGAACTTTCAAAGGCAGAAACCTGACATTTCTTCCTTTTTCATCAGACGCTTGTTAACTGATGAAACATCACACTGTTGGCAATGAGGGAAAAAAAAGTATTTGTAAAGATTTTTACAAAATAAGGGCATTAAGATTTTTCCTTTTTCAATCATTCAGACAGTGACATCTTCAAATCACAAACAGCAATTCACAAACAAACCATGAATGAAACTGAGGAACATAGAAGAGTGAAAACTTTTCACAAAGTTAACTTTTGGGACATTTACGCCTTTATAAAACAGCCAAACGGGGTTCGAAAAACATATGTAATATTAGAAGTGGAAATATAACAGCCAATCCTCTGCATCATGGCAAATCAAGATGTTACTGTGTTAAGTGAAAAGGTGGGTGAGCTGACATGGGGTCAAAAACTCTATTTCTTAACCAAGGATTTGTTTAATCATGAAAGTAAACACGTGTAAAGTTCAAATATACCTTTAATTTTTCATTTTTTAGCTGTATCCACCACCGATTGTAGCCTTGATGTTTGCTGCAATGATTCATATAAACTTCTCCTGCAAAATGTTGAGGAACTTCTGCAGAGGTATACCATCCACAGCCTGAGGAGACAGTTTGTAGTAATTGAAGCCACCTTTGAAGCCGCTGTGGATTTACATGTCTGTGCTCCCAATTAAACCCTCAATGCTGGATTTCCTCACAGGCTCGGTGTTCAATCTGTTGCTGCATCTTTGAAATCTTACAGGAGCATCATTTGGGATTCAGGCTGCAGTTCAAATGAATCGATGACATACTGTAACACCCCCCCCCTTCTTTTTCTCCTCCGTCTGAAGCCATCTGTCCCTCCAGTCTCCATCCTCCTCTGCTGAAATCCTCTATGTTATGTACAGCAGAGCACATTTCCAGCAAAACTCTTGTTTTGTTGTGGTAAATACCAGAGTTTCTCCAAGGGGTAGAACTTCAGTCTCAAGCTTTTACCCTCGGAGAAATTCTTTTCTGCAGCTTACTGTGAGGCTAAGAGATGGTGAGGACCACGGAGGGGGGAGGCACCACTGAAGGTTGTCCTCACCTTGTTCAGTTGGCATTATTGCTGAAAATGATCACATATGAATTGCAGAAAAGGTTTCTTTAGAAATATTGACATAAAATGCATCTAAATCACATTCATGTTTTTACAAGTTGACAAAGACTGAAATAAGGAGAAGTTAGCAGACTTACTTTAGCATCTGTCCTGAGCATTTCCAGTTGTTGTCCATCCCAGTATGTCTTCCTTTCAACAGCTCAATGTTGGTCAAGAGTGACTGGTTGTGAAGTCTGTCATAACTGTTGGTTAACTCTGGGAATGATTGTGTAGCTCTCTCTGGACAGATTGTTCAGTCTGACCTCAGCATTAGTCTTTGTTGCTGTGGTTGCTAATATGACCTCTGACCCTGATCCTTTGCTACACATCATCCCTCACACTCACACTCAAAGTGTTGTTACCAGGGGTGAAAGTAGGATAAGGTTCTTGCAGGTACTGTACCCGTAAGCTTGTGCAAGAGGAGCACACCCGAGTTTAACAAGGTGCCGACTCTGATGCCACAGTATCATCATCATCTGCTGCATCTCTCTTTCTCTTGAACATAACATTTATTTTTCTCTGAATTTTGTTTTATTTTTGCATTAAGATTGAAGCAGCTGTCTCCATAGATATATATAGAAAGCCTAGATGACTCGAGGCGGCGTCACTGGTGTCCCTACACGGCGGCCATCTTACTCCAGTATACCATTCTGGTATGTGCTATGGTAGCTGACAGGAGGTGAGTAATTTGCATGATCAAAAATACTCTTAACTCACTGAAATCTTGACAGATTCACAAAAATGGCAGCTTTTCTTTGAGAAAAAAAAAAGACTGAATCATGCAGCACAGTTGTTTCATAGCTGTTTGCGCACAAGGGCTAACGTGAGTCATTTTGCATAAGTTGTCAAGGCAAACCACAATTGAGATTTTAATTTCTTGTATGACGGCCTAAATCTTATTTATTTATTTATTTATTTTGTCGGAGTGACAGTCTTTGTAGATGTGCTCGTGCTGTCTAACTTAGTAACAGACGCGCTGTGAGTGAGACCAAGTACGTATTACAAAGTTGACCCAGCAACTTTACATCAGTGGTAGAGGCAGAAATGCTCTTTCGATTCAACATAACTTAAGTTGCACATGATTTTCTAACTGTTTGGGTGGTAAAAACATCTAAAATGGCAATATTAGGCAAAAATTTATATCAAAAATAAATATTTATATATGTTTTTGCTATATGTTATTATAGTTATCCCTAAAATAGGATTATTATTAATATAACATACATGCAATGATTAAATGTTTTCTATGTAAATGATTTCGTATAACTGCCTTGTGTGTGTAGGTCTAAAGCTACTGCTCCACCTATCTGCTTAATGTTTAATTATGAAAATCCATGGTTAAAATCGGTGTAATCAGTCTACATGCACCGTAGACTGTAATGTTATGGGTTTGGCGAGCGTCCCGTAGCAAAATGGCCGCCACGCGCGGACGTCGGGCTCCATTGGCTAACAGCGTGTGTAGGCCATCTAGCGTTTATATGTATATCTATGGCTGTCTATTTAAAAGTTTCCTCCTTCCGCAAAAGGCGGGAGGTGAGCCCCAGCGCCTAGGCAACCAGCGTCCAATCAAAAGTGCGCTGTGAGCACTTCTGGAGTTTTGTTTGCGGAAGAGAATACGACTCACTCGCAAGCAGCATGATCCTGTCGGATTACTACGGTTACAATACAGAATGCAGACTGACCTGCGACAACACGGTAAGCAAATGTAGTCTTCATACACTGCAGGAGTGAAAGTTTACGTACCGCTGCGTGCCGGCTTGGTTGTTACTTGAAACAGGCTCTACCACTTACTTTTATGGCAACTTCTCTGGTTCATAAATTTGTGAAAATCCTTTCAATCTTTGCTGTACTTTTTCTTACCTATTTTTTAATATTTTAAGTCTTGCAGACCCAGAGGTTATCATTTATATAACACACAGAAAAGCAGAAAATCCTGATTTTTAAAAACTAAAACCAGAAAATGTGAAAAAGACTGCAGTGATTCATCTTCTGATTAATTTGTGTTTTAGCACTTCTTGTCCTTGTTGAATATGTTTGACTGGATCTCTGAGATTAAACTTCTTTTTAAAGCAGAGGAGGTTTCATTATCACAGGACTGTAATTAATTTTTCCCTCTTTCACACTTCAGTAAGCCCCTCTTTCTTCTTTTCTTACCTGCCGCCGTGCCCTTGGTCTGGGTCGGTCCTGTTAAAGCTTGTGTGCAGGGTGCAAATTGATAGCAGGCTTTGGATGTCATATCTAATTAGTCTCCAGGTGCCTTGTTTCTCCACTCACCGTCCCATCCCACCACCATCTCTGCATGACTTTGGTGCATTAATGCCAACCTCCAATTTGTTCCCACCCAAATGACTTGTCCGTCAGACTGCTTAATCAGACCCCACTTGTCCCGACAAGTGCCAAGAACTCGTACAGCGGTCACTTCTACGACGTCAACGCGTGCACGTGGTCACCTCTGCTGAAGGTGAAGTTTCTATTCTGAAATAATCTCATTCTTATTTTGCATATTTGACCCCAAACCTCCCTTTGTTTACTACCTAAGAGCATCACTCACTGCTTTGTCTCTCTTTTTCTGCCTGAGAGCTCTGAAACAGCTCCTCCATCATAACTGTGAAACTGTTTTTGGTCTGAATGTCGTATTTTATTCATGTTTATTGAATTTTCACACCAGGCTGTGACTCCGCTATCGACTGCTGTCTCTTTCAGTCTAACCTGTAAACAACTTCACAGCTGCAGTTAAAAGACCACATGGGATCAAAAACCGATATCACAGCATGAAGAGCTGCAGATTTAACATCAAATATGACGCTTAAATACTCGACTTATGTTGCCCTACACTAACAAAACTCCTAGACGCTCAAAAATTCTACCTCATGATGGTTGTTTTTGGATGAGACATCATTTACTACACATTTTTACTAAATTACAACAGTTTTTATAGTTTGCCCAGTCATTACACCTTTCTTTTTACTCTTTTTTCTTGTGTAACATCAGAGATGACAGAAATCTTTTCCCACAGATGGTTGTAATGGTGAAGAGTGACACGGACTCCATCACCTAAAAGGATGTACAGCTGAGAAGCAAACCGAAGAGTAAAAGTAGTAGAGGGAAGTGAAATATCACTTTAATATCCTGTCCAAACAGCTCTTACAGCGCCCTGATCCTCCAGTTGTCTGCGTGATAAACAGAAGTGTCCCTCCTGTCTGAGTAATCTGAGCTGGTTTCTCTCTGCGCTCTCCGAGGACTGAAGGAAACCTTTTTATGGCTTGTGTTCACAGAGACACGACAAGGTATCTGTCCGTCTTAAACACTGTCCCATCTCTGGGATTATCCGGAAATTTACGCATTTGTTTGTTTTCAGGCCGCTCTGATTCGAGCGTGGGTAACTGGCGCTCTTGTTTCTGTCTCACGGGAGTCTGGAAACACTGTGGTTAAATCACTGCTAATGCGACCGGGCATGTGTGAGACATCAGTGTTCTCTGGATGTGGGAACGACACAGAAAGGCCACATGTTGGGCATCCTCTGGATCCTACCTGAGCTTTTATTACTCCTGTTTTATAATCACTTCGAACTGATTGATTAATGGAATTAAAAATCTGGCAGAGGAGTGAAGGAACTTGTGATGTCCATCTCTCAAATCGCCGATATACAACCCAGGAGTTGTGGACGTTGTGTCAACTTTTCATAAAACAGGCATGCATTGTCTGGATGGACGCTCATGTAGCTCCTAAACCTTTATTTTTTCTGGCATAAATGGAGCCTTCACAGATGTGTAAGCTACCCATGCCATGGACACTTTTGATCCCCATACCATCAGGGATGCTGGCTATGAGCTGTGAGCTGATACCAAGCTGGGAGGTTCCTCCTGTGTTAAGAGCGTTGTCTATTATTTCACATTTTGATTTGCTGAACCACAGCAGGCCTTCTCAAATTGGCTCAGGCTCGAAGCAGTTAGTGGTGTTTTCATCTTTGAATTGTTCAGTTTTAACCTGCATTTGTAGAGGAAGTAAAAAAGTTCACAGTCAATGGTTTTTGGATGAGATTTTGAGCCCATGCAGTGACTCCCACAACAGAGTCCTGTCTGTTCTTATATAGGCTTAATCGAGTTGACTCAGTATCCTAGCTCTTGCAGGTTTAGAGGTGTTTTGAAAGGCTTTTTTTCAGTGTGCTGTTAATTGCATTATGTGAGCTACCTCCACATAGTAGTTATGGCATTAAAAACAACAAAACACAAATTCCCAGTCTTTATGCTGATGGTCTTACTCGTGAAGGTCTTAAAGAGACATCACTGCAAATGTCCATCTGTCTCATATCCTCCAAAACTCCTCATTGCAGCCTTAATGTGACAACATTAGTTTTAAGAACACTTATTGTCATCTGTGGCAAGTTGAAGAGTGTGTCTGTGAGCATGTGAGTGCTGTACGTGTTGAATGGGGGTTGGAAGGGTGGGTGGGGTTCTGTATTTGTATTTTTATTTCCTGTTTTAAAAATTGTTTTTAATATCCTGCTTTAATGGACAGCACTTCGTGTTACAGTCTGTGTTTAAAAAGTGCTTTATAAATAAAATTTGATTGATTAATTAATATTCAGGTTGTAAATGCCTTTAAGAGTTTCTAAAAATGTTTTGAAAAGACAGTCTCTTTCTAAAAATATACAAAATATAGATCGAAAAGATTGCAAAACAGGTTTTGACATATTTTGATGTCACCGAATTTTTTTCTTCTCTGTCAAACAGCAAAATAATCAATCAGAGAAAAAGTGGCTCCATAAATCAAGTTTACAGAAAAGTCAATAGCAGGCTCTGGATAAACTTCAGCATCAATTGTAGAAAGTTTTACAAAGAAGGAAGCTGAGATAAATCTGTTTCTCTGCTGTACAGTGGTCAGTCCTTCAAGATGAATGATTTAATTTCAACCTGCTGTTTGTAAAAACACTTTTTAATCCTCCAGGTAAACACCAAGTCGACATGGAGACAGAAAGACGTATATCATAAAAAATTGAGTAAGCTGATATACCGTAAAGTTCATATTTGAGACACTTTAACTATCTTTATCGATCAAAAAATTAGGCTACGTCCTTTACACAGGTGTGGCTAATCATTAATCATTCATGCTTTCCAGGGTGTATGTAATTGTATCTGTTTTTTTTGCAGAACCTTTGAGATCAAAGTATTTGTTGCTTCTTTTACATCAAAGTATGGATCAAAGTACTGACGAAGTGTTTTCACACTCTTATATGACAGGAGGGATAGGTTCTTTTAAAAAGGCTTCACATGCAGTACTGATCTTCTTGGAGCAAATTGAGAACCAAAGTTAGTTAATGTCGTCCAGACGAAAAGACTCCACAGTCAAACCTCACAATGGTTTAGTTATTTATATGCTGCTTGCGACAAAAACGTCAGAAAAATCTCCTTCATTATGCGGATGTTTCCTTGAGGGGAAATGCATTTTACTTGCTCTCTGTGTTACATTTTAAACCGCTTTTCAAAGGTGTGTTCGGCTTGAATGCAGAATGTGTTTACTCAGAGTCAATGGAGAATCAAAAGTAGATGCAAATATATGTAAGGCTATGGGAATTGAGGCTTGTAATAGTGGTTGATGGCTTGAAATGCTGTTTTAAACTCCGCTTGGCAAGTTAGAGTTTCTCCTTTGGTGTTTAAGATACAAATTTGGGAACCACTCAACCATGTCTTATAGTCTTTTCTGTATGCCACCCTTCAGCATTTCTTTCACTATACTATTCTATTTCCTTTTAAGATACGAAACGATACGATAAGAAGAACCTTATTTATCCCCAAAGGAAGATTCAGCTTCTTTTTCCATTTGTTCTATGATCCATTTTGAAGGCATCGTCACAAAGAGGAGACTGCTTTAAAGTGTTTAGTTTATGAAATAAACTGTTTATTACACGTTAAAAGGATTTGCAAAATATGCATCCAGAGTCAATATTCCACTGGTAAGTGTAAGAGCATTTCAACTTTTCAGGGGTTCCACGTAAAAAATCATAAAAAAACAGCCTGTAAAATGTAGCACACTGTTTTTATTTTTGCTTTAATGACTGCTGCGCAAGTGTCTATATCTCTTCCAGATCATTTACAAACCCCAAACTTAATCCACCTCTTTATCCACCAACATGTCCTGCTAATAGCATGAGGAGAAAAATCTTTACGGCTGCACGTAACGGCTCATTTCTCTGCCGAGTAACCAAAGTCATTTAAAGAGAAGCAAACCGGTTTCGCATTTATGTTTGTGTAAAAGGACGATCTAAAAACCCAGTGGAGTGAATCAAAGCTTAACAGTTTGTCATGGTCTGAATTATCTGCAAAGTGGGTCCCTCTCAAGCAGAAATATGGACTCTATAGCATATCTGCTGGTTTGTTACGTTGATGCAAAGGAAATCGAAGCATGTGTAGCACCCTTTGACAGATGTGTGCCTCCAGTTTGCTGGGAAAGTAATCATTCTGGGGTAACTGGCCTCTGGTGCTAAGTGGGATTCATTACAGCCAGGATTGGTGTCATCAGTCGGTGCATCCAGGTAGCTCTGTGCTGTGATGATCAATGCTAATGTATGTTTGGACCCCAGTGTGTGCTGTAATTATGGGGTATTTGCTCAGCATGTTATGGATGAGCATATTAAGCCTCGTCTTGTTGGTGTTCCTCGTTTATTCTCTCTCATATGAAGGGAACCTTGACTGGGCTGCCACAGCTCAGACTCTCAGGACAAACAGACCTTGTCTGTCAAACAGATCTCCCGCGCTCAGCTCCCACCAGTCATGCAAATTAGCTTCTTTCAGTGGATATACACTGTGATGTAGGTTTCCTCATATAAAAGAAACCCTACAAAAAGTACCACAGTAAAATCTAGAGATGCATGATATGAAAAACTTAAACCGATACCGATAACCAATTAATTCCTGCTGATTGTGGATACTGATAAGTTAATATTTGTATTTAATATAATCTTCGGAAAAAGGTAGATTGCCTTCTCCAGGTCGGAGGGGAGGTCCTGCCTCAAGTGGAGGGGTACCTCAGGATCTTGTTCACGAGTGAGGGTAAGATGGAGCGGGAGAGCGATAGGCGGATCGGAGCGGCGTCAGCAGTGAAACAGTGAAGCCCACCCTCACCTTTGGTCATGAACTTTGGGTCATGACCGAAAGAATGAGATCGTGGATACAAGCGGCTGAAATGGGTTTCCTCTGCAGGGTGGCCAGGCTCAGCCTTAGAGATAGCGTAAGGAGCTCAGACACTTGGGAGGCGCTCAGAGTAGAGCCGCTGCTCCTCCACGTCAAGAGGAGTCAGCTGAGGTGGCTCGTGCATCTGGTTAGGATGCCTTCCTGACACCTCTGGTTAGCGGTATTTTGGACATGTCCCATCGGGAGGAGACCTTGTGGCCGGCCCAGGACCAGATGGAGGGGTTATAGCTCTAGCCTGGCCTATTAGCACTCATTAATTGTCAGTCAGGCAGTGAGGGGGCCAGGCTTGGGTCCTACTGGTAAGACATGGTAGACAACATAACCAGCATGACGCGTTATGTTTAGCAGCTACACGGTTCACAAATTTTTTTACATTTTCATCAATTTATTGGATTTAATTAAACTATTGGAGCGATAAAAATGATGTAATTTTATTCCAAATCGGTCGATATTTTACTGGCTCGATAAGTATTGTGCATTCCTAGTAAAATCAAAACTTTTTCCCATAGAGGACAACAAGAGACAATGTCAGTGAAATGACTCACCAAGTTCATGAACCTAAACATTTTCTGAGTTGCATTCCTGGGCCCTTTGTTTTCCTCCATCATGTGTTTGGAGACCCTCTTGTGGCTCTGAGGCCCTCAGCAGCTTAGTCTGCTTCCTGCCGTCTCTGGAAACACTCTTGGCCTGTTGTTGGGAGGCAGCTCAGCAGCAGAAAAGCAGAGGGAAGGGACCGACGTGAACCAGTGTTTCTCATTCTGGACGGAGCGAGGAGCAGACAGACGGCAGCTCTGTGCTGTGTGGGCTCCTCCGGGACCGCCGCCACTAATTGTGCAGGAGAAGGAGATTGTTTTGGCAATAATGAAGGATCTGTTTGTTAACCCTGTGACTTTGCTGTAGATGGGGAGTTTGTCCACTCACTATGTGCCAGATGACTCCTGTTTAGTGCTCTGCTGGAACGGATTTGAGGCTCTGATTTTGTAGAAAACAGCCACAAATAAACGCAAAAGAGACCCATCTGAACCTCGAGACACGTTCTGACTGCTGCAGCTGTTAGCAGGTTTTGAGATTAAATTTGAGATTGATGACACCATGTTTGACAATAAACTCTCATTAGTCGCCCTTCCAAGCATCAGCAGCCACAAATCCTTTCTCCATGCATGTACACTGAGGCTCCTCCTTTCAGGTTTGCAGCCTTGAAGAGTCAATACATGATGGAGATGATTGTTGAAGCAATTTGAGAGGTTCAGTGTCAAGGTTGAGGGAGGATCCAAACTGTGACGTGATGTAATTTTTGAGCTGGTCCTTGTGGTGTGGCTCAAGGGATGGCAATGTCTGTCCATCTGAAGCATAGTGGATCAACTCTTAATTTGGCGCAGTTATTCCTGGTCCAAAGAGGATAAATTCAGCTGATTTTGGCGACCCTTTTACCTTTTTATTTGATCCGCACAAATTTTAAGACACACCCTAAAATCCCCAACCGTCTGAACTCCTTGCTTTGTATCTTTCACTCTAACTATCCTAACATTGTTGTTCAAAATACAACGTCCCCAAAACATTTAAATCTTAAAGCCCAAGGTACCAGAGGATAAACCATGTTACCTTTTTTTTTTGAGCTGTTCAAAGTACCACCAGCAGGTAGAAGCAGTTGTTTAGTTATGATCCTGAGACATTAAACCCTTGACATGCCTCAACTTCTGGATGAATCAACATGAAATGGAATACAGGTATTCAGGGTACCCAGAGGATGAATCCTGCAGACTTTCATTAGTGTTTAAAATCACATTCAAAGGTGATCTAAAGGCACAAATTTTGAGGCATATGTTAAACTATGATATATTTTTGAATTCTTATCCTTCATCTGTTTGTGAGACATAGTTTAACATTTATTACACCAACTGAATGTAATAAATGGAGAAAAATTTTGGAAAGACATTCATGGTATTCAGTTTACATCCATATCTTGCTCTGTATTTTTATTGTTTCAGTGTTTTAAAAGGTCCCAATAATGTAGCTTGACGATCAGATTCAATTCTTAAATATTGGCTACAAATTGAGGAACAAGTCATTTAAGCTCTCGGCAGTAATTTTTTTTTTCACATTTATGAAATAGATTGATCCAGCCTGAGTGTATGAACCTCAGGAGAAGGGCCAAACAAGCACAGTGGGAAATGGTGGGAGAAGAGCACCATGACAAGAATAAAATAATACGAGTCTTTGGGGCTGAAAGAAACAGAGTAATTTCCAAATGATAAAATGGCCTCACATTCTTCTATCCTTTAACCCGACCTATTTGGTGTATTGCATACAGCAGAAGCAGCTCATTCCACGAGGAGTGAAAACCAAATCTTAAGATATAATTTTCCATCCTCTGTCTGCTCCCTCCCTGCCCTCCTCCCAAGGTTCATTCTAGGAATCACACCAGATCGATATTGTGTTATTTGTCCGTCCATGTTTTCTGAGGAGTGAAATGCAGCCGGCCTCCTGCACGACCATCAAACCAACCCGCCTCATCTCACTGAACGCGATGACTCATGTCGTGCCAGTGTCGTTTTTACCCGTAGGACAGACAGGCTATTTCTGAGACGATATACTTTATGACAAAACTATAACTGCATGACGTGATTCATTGCAGTGGCCGGTTCCCTGACTTTCATATGATATGTGCATGTGGACAGTTTATGAGATAATTTACACTTTCAGCTTTTAGTTTGAATGACAGCAGATTTCTCTAATTGGATCTGAACTGTGGCATTAACTCAAAAGACAACGTCATCAAACACTCCTATTGTTTGTGCTGCAAAGTTTAAATAGCTGGTCCTTCTTTGTTGTGAGCATTCGATGTAGTCTCTTTATATCAGGATATATGATAGAGTTCAGTTCAAGGTTAAAGGTGGACCATCTCTAAGTATGTTAAGTCCCAAATCTTTCAGAACATTTGACAACCACCCTCGAAGAAAATCTTTAATTTTTAATTGCTGCCCTCAAAAAGTGTTTGGATGCATATCAGACTGCACCCATGCCTGTACTCTGACCTTGTTCTGAAGCACTAAAATGAGGGCAAAGTGACTAAAGCTGTTTTCTCTGCAGTGACCTGACATTTAATAACCGCGCATGTAGATAACCTCCAACAGAGAAGACATTTAAACTCTGAAAATACCTCGCCTAAAACGGTTAACTGGCCACCCCTGTGTTGATGAACACTGATATTGTCTGTTGGCTCTACTGGTTTGTAGGTTTTGGCAAATCAAACTTGATCCAAGCAGAAATTGATGCAGAGCAAATGTGTCGCATTAGCTTTCAGTCTGTTTCAACCAGAACATTGTGATTATGATCAAAAGCACTGAAACTGATGCAGCAATGCCTGATTTCAGATCCTCAAATATCCACCAGGTTTGGTGGTCTTTGGCACTGCTGTCTCTAATGATGCTGCTCTTAAACTTCAAGCCTGGCCATCTTCCCAGCAGCAGTACTACTATTTGAGATCAATTTTAGGTCAATTGGTCACGTGATATGGAAGTTATTGAATGAAAACAACCTTGTTCAACACCCAACGTTGACAGCGAAGGTGCAGAGTAGATTTAACCACGCTGCTGTTGCTATTCGTGGTTAAGGAGAGTAAGGAGACACTGGTAGATCTGCAGTGAACATCTGTTGGATATCCAACCTAAAACTAACTTCACCGCGGTGTAGATTTAAGCGCGCTGCTCTTGCTGTTCCTGGTTATGGAGAGTAAGAAGACACCGGCAGATCCAAAATGAGTGTTTGTCGAATTTTCAACCTAAAACTAACTTCACCATTGTGTCTACATGAAAAAACATTTGTTGCCTCGCCTGAATTCTTTTATGTGCACATGTGCCCCTAAATACATTTTACAATTTGCACACATCTATTTTTAGTTGCAAATGCGAGTGAAACGGTCGCATCGTCGAGCCCTGTCCTGGAGGCTCTGGCAAAAAGGTTTAAGCATAAATTTCTGCAAGCGCTCACAAGAAACTTTGCATAAGTAAGTTCTTTGAAACTCGACCCAAACATATCAACCTCCCTGCAGTTTGGACTTTCTTGGCCTTAACTTTTTAACCCAACCTCCCATTTTTCTTACTGTAGTTATATGACCACAAGAGGTCACTGCTAATGACAGACATTGATCTAGCACCCATTAAAACAGCCTCATTTGGTGAAGACAGTGAGGTTAAATGAAGTGCAGTCATTTCAGTAAACAATGAGCCCTGTCTGCTGTTCGAAACCATGACTCCTTCCCTCTTCATCTGTTTCCTCTGATGACATGGAGCCATTATGACTGTCCACTTACATCGGCACCGCTGACTGCTCTTCTCAGACGTTCAGTCTGAGCCGCCACCTCACTGCACACAGACTAAATATTGTAAATTAATTACTTCTCATATCTTAGATAAATAACCATTAAAGTTTTATCCTGGTGGCTGCATGAAGCAATGACAAATCTCCTGTGCAGTGCACTGATAATGTAATTCAGGGACCATGTCAATATTTATTCATCATTATAATTAGACTTGGAGCATCTAGTGCTTGAAACAGCTGTAGCTGATTAATGCCATGCAGGTCCACATAAATGAATTTATGCTCTCAGCACAAGGCCAAACAGAGCAGCGAGAAGTGTCGACTCATTCTGATGTTACTGGCTCGAGTAAGACGAGATCAGTTCAGGAAAACTTGTTAAAGTCGTTTCCTCAGGATGCTGCCAGCATTTTCTTCTAAAAATGAGGTTGCTTTGCTGTTTTGTCTCAGAGGAAATGCGTTTGCAGGATTACAATTGAACTGTTGTTATAAATGCAACAAGTGGGAAACCCTTGAGCTGTGTTAACATGAATGCACTTCAATTTTTTTTTTCTTCTGTCTCTTGGATAGTTAGTTTGACTGCAGGCTTATTTGTGTTTCTGAAACTAGATATTCTTGAAAGTAATTTTTACAATGACAAGCTTTCATCAATGCTCCCTTTAGTGAACCTCCTTTTGCTATTTTTTCTCTGATAATCACATTAAGCAACCTCAGACCACATCTCAAAGACCAGAGGAAAGTTAAAAACTAAATTTGGCACAGCTCACAGGAAGGAGAGGGAAATGGCAGATTCTCTGTGATAAATGGGATCGATGTTTGGCTCCAGAAATGTCAGAAAAGACTCAAAGGTCAATTCTAGTTTCCGGTGAAAGCAGTGGAGATAATTAGTTATTGGAAGAAGGAGCACATGCTTGGGTTCATCTCATTGGTCCATGAAGATGTAATTTTGTGAAGGCAGGATAAACCTCAGACCAATTTCCTGCTTTGGCAGATTTAACTGCTTTCTTCTTCCTCGAATGAGCGCAATAAATTCTCGCTGGAAAAATGTTTGCTTTGTGGTTGAATAGCGGGTAAATAATGTGCTCTCTCAAGGTGTTTTTGGTGGGATTCATCCATATCACAAGGCACAGTGATTTAACCTGCATTTAGTGTTGTGCATTCATATTAGACTGCTGTGTGCACCACAGGAGCAGACCAAATTAATGGACTGTCCATTTTTCCAAGTATTACATCTACATAACAACATATGCAAGGAATAATAGCAAGCCAGAGGTCATGCTTAAACCGGAAAAGACAAATCTGAGTGAAAAAGGCCATTCGGAATCAGTGAAATCTGGCTATGTGTATTTCATGTTTTTGAGGGTTTTGTCCAGTTATGTATGATTATCTCAAACCTCCCTCCTGTGAATTTTGCCAAGTTTGTAAGGCGAATGTCCTGGTGGATTACGGACAGCAGGAATTGCGAGAACTCACAAGAACCTGCGGATTCACATGCAGTTGCGTGTTAACGAGATGTCTCTATAAAGACATCCACATAACTATGTAAGCTGTACATTGTGTCCTTCCAGGGGAGGAAATCCACTTCTTGACTTCTAGATTCAGCATCTCCTCATCCGTGGTGTCATCGGGGTGAAATGCTGTTTAAAAACCTTGAACTTGTTTGTCCCCGGCTGTTTGCACGGTGTGAAATACGATCCGCCTGAAAAGAAGCCGGATGTTTTATTTTGAGTCTGTGCCTGACTTCCTTTCCAGCACATGTTAATCTGTGCTGAATTTATGCTGCATGCTGTGGCGTCCGGGAGAAATAGAACTCTTGCAATCGGCTGTGGAGTCCGCTGATCCGCAGTGGAACGGAAAGAAGCCAGTGGAAATTGACACATTAACTTGAATGGTAACGATCAGCTGCTATCAGCGGATACGGCCTTTTCGTAGCTGTTCTGAATCCGGTGGAAATTGGGGGTCAGGGTCTGATTCACTTTGCTTAGCTTGAGACTGAACAAAAGCACCAACAATTGTGCATCATTTGCCCCACTATTTTCTCTGTCTCCAAGTCTAAATCACAAATACCAACAGTGATATTCAAGAACAAAAACACCCACAAAATTATTCAGCTCTGTGCAGTTTGCTTCAGTTTTGTGTTTTTGTTGTGACCACAATGAGCTGTCATCATTTCCACTCTCTGCTGGACAGTGCTGTGCTGTGCACTCTAATCCTGACAATGCTTAATTCTATCCACACACCTGATGAGATTGATGAAGAGAGAAGCTCTTTACCTGCATATTATGGTGTTAATTCATGACAAATCTGCAACAATTTAACAGTTTAAACCCTGAGCAAGCCAGAAAAAGCAGTTCATTCAGATAGAAAATAAAAACCCCAGAGCCCCCAGACTGATTCAACACTTAACTATTATACTCTAAATCCTTAAAAATAGGCCTGGGGCTTTTGTTCGCTGAAGGTACCAGACTAAAACAGGCTTGTATTACAGGTAGGTCTTTGTATTAAATTCCCTTTGTTTGTGGATTATACTTGTTCATGTTTTCATACCTGATTAATTTAAGGATTGCACAGCTCCTGTGCTGACTAAATCTGTGCAAATGAGACAAAAATACATTTTGTAATTTGCAAAGCACATGCAAAGGCTTAAAGACCCCAAAGACAGCATTGTGGAGCAAATAGCTTCACTGTGCTCACAAGTGCGTTTTGCATATATCTAAATAATCCATTGTGCATTTATATTCAACTAAATACAAACGAGCTGTTTTTGCGAAAACACATAATTCACTGAGGATGGTATTAAAAGTCTCCTGCAGTTAGTGTGAGATTTTGACCAACTGTGCTTGAGTATTGAGAAGTATCATCACACTCAAACTTACCTTGACAAACCATTAGTGTTATAATAAAGAGTTAAACCAGTCTGAGGGCTGTATGTGGCTTGACCCCCCACATACAAGCAGTGTATTTTGAGCTGCATTTTTCTATCTCGCCCAAGGATGCATGATGGATATAAGCTCTAAAATCCATAATAAATCCAATCCACAATAAACTGTCCAGGACCTCTCCATCCACTTCATCAAATACTCTTATAGTGTTGTCAGGATTAGAGTTCACAGAACAGCTCTGAGCAGCAGAGAGTGAAAATGACAGTAAGCAGTGATCCAATCTTTCTTTACATGTAAAAGCCATGACTCTGTCAAAATAAGGGGTCTAGCCATGGATTGTACATGTCCCTTATTGGAGCATTTATGGTGTGTTGTGCAGAGTTTGTTTGCTCCGTTTGATTGGTAAGGTTCAGGTGTGCTCCGCTCCCTATAATCACCAGAGTGTCCTGCAGACTGCTTGGCATGGTTTCGATGAAGAAGAAACAGCTTCACCGGTGGTGGTCATGGCCAACAAGGAGATTAGTGACAGTACTGAGCAAGCGGAGGCAGCCCGACCCAATCAACATGAGGAAGAGGAGGAGGAACTCGTTCTGAAAAAGGATGCGAGTCGCGACATCTGTTGTCTGGAGATTCTTCAGATTTAGAAAATCCAACAACGATCAAAGAACAATACTACGCAAAGAGTGTCGTGTGGCTGTCGTTACTGGATGTAGAGACACCAGCAACCTCTTCCACCACCTAAAGATGAAACACACCAAGCTCTATTATGAGAGCAAAAAGGTGCGTGCCGCACCCGCTGCACCAAAAACTAAAGTTACAGCAGCTCCTCTGATACAAAAGAGCTTGGCAGAATCTTACGCCAAAGGTACGCCATTTGATAAAAAATCGCCAGACTGGTCTGGCATGTTTACATTTGTTTACAAATCCGAGTTTAAAAATAAAAGGGAAATGAACAAATGCGACAGTATGGTTATTTTTAAGCCATTACTTGAATTTACAGAGGGAAAAACATACCCTGACATGTACCGTTACCCTGATATGAAATTACTCATACCCTGATATAAGATTTTGTTCATACCGCCCAACACTGTGCAATTATCACCAGCTCTCAGCGGGCATTAACAGTGTCATGTTGGGAGTTGATGTTTGTTCTGGTGTTTGTGAATTAGGTGTTTCATGCAATGAGGCTTATTTGCATTGAAAGCGTCATATTTTCCTCCCATGCAAACCTCTTGTAAAAACCTGCGAACAACACCTGCACAGATGCAATGTCCTCTCCAGCATAGTTTGTAGAGCAATTTAGCTCTGTACATGCTCCGTGGATTAGAAGGTGGGGTTTTATGGCTCATCTGAACAGGTTTAGCATGTGCTAAAGCTATGCAATTCTGTTGTGAATCAGGCCCTCAGACTTTAATAGGCTCAGTCGAATCGAGTCTGGTCAGCTGTGGAGCCAAAACAACGTTAGTATCCTGCTTATTGATGATAATGTGTTTAGTCATCCTCATCCCTCCTCCCCTGTGTCTGTCCCCAACTGATAACACTGGTCCCAGTTCAGAGTTGGACCCTTGCTTTGGGGAAACCTGCGTTCAACTTTTAATCAAAGCAGCAGCTGTGGTTAGTGTGTGGAAGGGGGGCTGAGTCTGGCCTCCCCCCTGGGTAATCAATTTGCAGAGGCAGATGCTCAGCGGGGCTCAAACTTCTGTGGCTTACGACAGATGTTCTCTAATACATATCAAGGAATATTTTTTCTTCTCCTCCGATCATTTGTCTTTTTTTCATTCTTCCACATTTCAGGCATCACTGAGCAGATATGAGCGAATGCTTTTTGGCTAATTTGAAATTGCACTGAATGATTGGAGGGAGACGACACCAGCAGGGATGAAGGTGACACAATTAGGACTGATTGGCTCCGGGGATGCCGATGCCCTCTCACACTCTGCAGTTTTTAGTCAGCACCTTCTTCCTCCTCCTGTCCTTTTCTTGCAGGTGGAGCTGGAACACCACAGATCAATTTCTCATGCAGCACCTCCAGCGTTGGACAGGTGGAGACAGATGGCGCCACGTTGGCGGCCACTCAGAAAAGTTTCCCGAATCTTGGACGCTGATGAATAGCAAATAAAGTATCTGCAGGTGAAGAGGAGAAACCACGGCTTCATCATAGAGTCGCGGAGAGAGAACAGAGTGGAACAAGAAGTCCAGTCATTAGAGAACAGGTCCAGATTTCATGTAAACAAACATTTATCAACATGCAGAGGCACCTGTTTGTACCCCTGCATGTTTCTAGACTCTACAAGCCCACATTTATGAAGTCTAGAGTGAACCAATCAGATAGCTTGCACTCACCAGACCTTCTGTTTGTGGTCTACTGTATTGGTCATATCTTGAATTTGTCATTTTTTTGTCATCATGTTCAAAATCTTTTAAATCACATCCATTACATTTGCACCGATTTATCATTGGGGCACAGAATCCTTTGAAAATGGGGTCCTCTTTTCAGACCAGGGTTTTCGTTTTCATTAGCGTCACCTGGAAATTGAGTTTGGTTATCTTGAGATTCAGAGATATAACTCCCAATTCGGAGGAAAAACAAGGTCATTTCCTCGTATTACATGGGTTTATCAGAGATCAGTGCCATGTCAGCATGAAAAGACGGTGTCTTCACATGATGTACGTTATCTGTAAATATCACACTGCAGTCCAGGACTAAGGCTTAAGTCTAACTTGGGTCCCCATTTGGAGCACTGTTTGTCATAGTAATCCAAGGTTTCATACGTTGCAATCTTATAATGAAACAGCAGTCCTTCTTAAAATAACTGGAATACTGATGTGGACTCAGATATTACTTTTTCACCAAGCAGATTCCAGATTCCAAATTTGGGACCACTTGTTTGTGTTTCATCCACTGAAAACTGCCTCTCAATCAGAAAAAAGGGGTTCCAGAGTAGCACCAACTTTTTGGTGGTCACATTTTGTCATGGTCATTCTTGATCTACTGTATGCCTTGGACTTAACTTTTCCTTTCCAAAAAAAAATCTTCGATTTTCTTCTTTGAGAAGTTCGGCTGTAGTCAGAGAGAACAGGTCTTACCACTTGAGAAAAACAAATCCATTACCCGATTCTCTTGAGTTTCACACATCATAAAAAGCTTTTGCATGCTCAACCAGTCTTAGATTCCCTTTGAAAGTCTTTTCAGTTCGGATAACTCTCTTTATTTACCTAAATGCACGTGCAATTTGATATTAACTGTCTTTTTCATCTTGATTGATAGCTCTTAATATCTCTATTGTTTTTTATTCAGTGTCAGAAGCCGTTTAGATTTCTCGGAGGCTGTGATCTGTGAGGAGAAACTTTTGACCCGGGTCTCTGCTGACTTTGAAACGTTTCCACGTACTCTGCAGAAAAATAAAATAATGAATAATAGATAAAAACTGAATTAGAGGAGAGGAGTCAAGAGGGCGGGAGGAGAGGGAACAAATTTGTGTAGGACTAGAGACCTGTGGGACGGCAGGTACAGCAGAGGGCAAAGAGTCAGGACGCTCTCGGGCCGACTGCTGTTGTGGCGTTCACACACACACACACACACACACACACACACACACACACACACACACACACACACACACACACACACACACACACACACACACACTCTTTCCACCCTTTCCAGCGGCTGTTTAATCCAGCGCTCTCTCAAAGTTTTACCCGCTCAAGATGGAGAAGTCGTCATTTTGTAATGAATTATCAGACTTTTAAATTTTTCCAGAGTTGACAGAGTACTTCTCCACACATGCCAGCATCTATATTACTTTCTGGGACTGCAATGAACAAGCTGTCACCTACAAAACTTTCTTCTGATGAGTGGGTAAGAAGAGAAATGGTACTTGCAGGTACAATGACATCAAGGACATTCACTTTGTGTTAAAGCTTGACGAGTCGGACCCACTTTGCTTTAAATGTTTTGTAACTTCTAACGCTCTCTAAATAGGTCATGTGGTCGCCGGTCTGCGGCTCATGTCCGTCTGTTTTTCATTGGAGTTCATGGATATGTCAACGTATGTTACTCTGTGACGCCTGAGCTCGTTCCACTTTTATATCCAGCATAAAGTGGGCTGCAAATTGAGAGGCTTTACAACAGGTAAAAGGGAGCGTGCTGAAGGTCAAGGTAGCTCGCCTCCCTGAGATGTGGGAGAGCAGGGAGTGTACGGGATAATTTCTTTGCGCTGGGGAGGACTGAACACATAAACGGTTTCTACTTTCTCACTGATTTCCTCCTGGGAAATTTCCACTTCAGAGAGGACGGCCCATACTTCTTACCTCTCTTTCGCACAAACTATTTCTGTCTTCATCTCTGATCTGTGGTGTGGGGGACTTTTCTTTTTACCGTGAGCATATTTGTCCTGTTTTTATCTACAACATCTCCTATCATGTGTGCTCTAAATTTTGCTTTTTGTCACAGCACTTTAATGTAAAGCACTTATCTTGTAATGAAATGTACAACATGGTACAAATAAAAGCATTGTGGTCCAGTTCCTCCCACATGTGACAGGAGATTAATGTTTGTCCTTGTGGAAGCGTCTCCTCTTTTTTTGTGATCTGTTTGTGCAACGGAGATCTGCATATAAAGGAAAATAAAATGTGACTTTCTATTAATCATGTTTTGAAACTACATTAAATACTGGTTTCATTAAGGTGCATCAAAAGTTAGAGATAGAGACAACTTGAACAAAAAAGTTTATCCCTCTCTTGCAAACATCTTGCTTTTGTCATGTTTCATCTTTACTTAGTCATGTAGTATTTTTGTAGTATGTAGTATTTGGTCAGGGATTATTTTTTGTTTAATTATGTTTGTTTTATGATTATTGTTTGTTGTTATTTTTTGTTATACCTAAATTACCTTTGTAATCATTTTCATTTGTGTCCTTTTGGTCTCACCTGTGTCTGATGATTTACTTGGTATTTATTTCTTTTATCAGTAGATAAAAGGAAAATAAAATAAAATCTAAAGAAAATAAAAGTTTAAAATAATCAAACTGCCTGAAATTGGAATAAAATCAGTGTATCTAAAGGATTAAAACAGGCTCACTCATGCTTCATGATTGTTTCATGGTGCAATGGGTGCACCAAGGTCAATCTGTGCACAGTTTAAAGATCGTTTAATGAAGACGCTCAATACTCATTAGCATGTTTTTCTACTGTGTTTCATATGATGGATATGATTGCACATTGTTGCTGGCCTTGCATGCTTCTGTAAGCATTTAAAACTGTTTCTGCTCGAATGTGCAGACAAGATTTATGTTTTTACATAGAGGAGGAAAGCCTCTGTTTTCATAAGAACCACCTATGTACATGTGGACTACACCTTAGACTTACAATACTATGAGCAGGTCTGAATTTGTAGAGCATAAATGAGACTAGGAGCTCTTTAAAATGTAGATCTTACTCCCCAGTAATTGTTTGTTTATCATGCAGGTTTGTCAATGCCTCTGTTGATTTGTGGACAATACCCTTAAGGTGCTATTTAGCAGCAGGGGTATATAAATAGTGGTTTGGGCTTTGGGTTGCCCTTAAGTGGTGATGACTCATTTTTAATTAAAACTTAAAAAACAAGTTGAAGAAAGGTGGAACAAAAATGACCAAAGAGCAGAAAAACAACCAATGGGGTTGAAACAGTCAATGAGCGACTAAAACAATCAAGAAGTTTTCTCCAACTGCAAATTAAAACTTCAGAAGTCGTCTTTTGTTTTCCACTTCACCCAAAGCTGTCAGGATGACCCTCATTCTCCCTAATCGCTTATAAATTTGAAAAGCAGAACCTCCTGTGTGCTGCGTGTTTCAGAGCAGATTTAGGTGCTCATCCCTCTTGTGTTGTTGCTGTGCCACATTCGGCCTTGTGACGAAAATCAATAGCAAAAATGATCAGGAGTCAACCATCTGTAATGTCTGTGATGGTGAAATCCATAGGCGAGGATGAGGATGAGTCGATTCCTTGTTGCCAGACCGAGGCTCATTAACTCTGAAGCAAAAAACAATTCATGGATCAAACTGAACTGATGGATGATGGTGTCTGACGGGAGAAGAGGTGCAGGATATGCTTTATGACACTGTTACTGTAACTACATTTCCTGGCCTTGAGACCGGCTCGAAGATGTTGGATGTAGTTTATGGTGTTGATATACATCAGCTGATTGATATCCACTGAAACAGCAAATGTTGATTTTTCTCATGCTGTATTTATCCAGCAAAGGTTTGCTGAGCACGAAGGCTCTTTTTCTGGAAACATCCTGTCTCAGACTCATGTGTCAGTCTCACCTGAGGTTGACCCAGACTCAGTTTGGTTTTCTTTTTCTGTTTATTTGAGCTAAAGTGCTGCGGGAAGGACTTAAACCGGACACAGGGTCTTTCTAAAAAGGGAGTTTGGACACCTGGAGGAACAGCTGAAGCTGGTTCTGTGTATTTGGCTCTCCCTGCTGTTGTGTGGTTGGCCTTTTGGAGCACTGGGACGAGCTAAAAGATGAGCTTTGGCTGCAAGATAAGGGGCATCTGGACAGCTGGAAAGCAACCTTGGTTAACTAGAAGTTAATTCAGATCAACTCAAAGGGAACTCTGGCTTTCAGACCAACATACTGGGGAACTGATAAGACCAAAAGGGCTGTCAGATAGCTGCCTATCTAATGCACCTACAGAGACTGATATGAACCTGGGGAGCGTGATGATACACTGGAAATCTTCCAACTGTGGAGGCTTCAAGAGATACTAGGAGAGCAGGTTAACTAACAAGTGACTGGGCTGGCTTTTATATCAACAATAGGAACAAAAGTGATACTCCAAGGACCAGCAAAATGGGAAGAAACCGAGGCCTATTACATATAATAAAAACAAAGTTCCTCTGACTGAAAAAACATTGTACAAAGACTTCAAAATGACTAAAAAAACCTTGTTGATTTTAGGCAAGGACTTAAACTTCGAGAGGGGATCATACCCTCCACAAAAACTTTTACCTCTGCCAGATATCGTGCTCTTTTATAAGCTGAGTAGGCACTTTGGCTGGTTAAGCTTTATAAAACTGACAGGGAAAACATTTTGGGATGACCAGAAGGGCATTTGGTTGGGGCCTTTGAGCAAATATATCAATAATATTATTCCCAAAAGCTGGGACAAATATTTCCAGCCTTTGTCAGCATTCTTGCAGTTGAGTTTTCAAGTTGCTGTAGTAAATATTTTTCTCTGCTCTGGCAGTGGTTTTTAGGTGAAAATGTGCTAATTTTTTGCAATTACTCAAATTTGAGGCCCAAAAACTGAGACTTAAATATGATGGCTAAAAAGAGGAGCACAGCATGCAGCTAAAGGTTAAGTGTCTTGTTGAAGGGGAACCATGTTTGCGAGTTAGGGGTGGTCCTCAATCTCCTCTGAGCTCAGATTTATCATACACACTTGCAGTGTTTGGGTAATGCAACCTTTGATGTCAGAGTTGCCCTCGGCTTCATCTCGCAGATGGAGGAAGTGTCTCGTATTGTTCAGTCCGGGCATTTCATTGCCTGAGAGATAAAGTAGAGGCATTCACCAAAGCCATTCTTTAAAACGTTAAATGGGGTTAAATGGACAAGCATGTTGACATTGGAGTTTCTTCCAGGAACATTAAGCTTTTATTGATTTTACCTTGATTACACGCAGGCTTCCCATTGTGCATACAAAGACGGTCTCCACCATTTTCTCATAAATGAGCCCTGAAGAAAAAGGGGAATGAGCCGATGGGAAGTGGAATATTTCCATTTTTTACTTAACCTTGAATCCGTCTCCCTCTGTCTCATTATAAGGAAAGGGAATAGCTCTCCAAAATGATCTGGCTTGTCCTCCTTTCACGAGTCTCTCATTGACACAGGAAATGAAATAGGGGAGGAAAGGAGGACCCCATTAAAGCACTCCCATTGCCCTTGCACCGGCCATAACCAAAGACATGCAACGTTGGAGGATTAGGCACACAATGAGAGGAGGGATAAAACTGATAGAGGTTTTGAAGGTTGATGCCAATGATTGGCTGATGCTCATAAAAAGCTAATCAGTGGTTTTATCAATCAACAAACCCATACAATAATAAATCTGAAGCCATGATTGGTGTATCCATACGAAATGCTTTGTCAGGGTTGGGCAATCAAGTCATAAAGGTAATGATTTAAGATACTAGTTAACCTTGATTGAATTAACCTTCATAAAACTAAAGTTAACCTTTGAGAAAAGTGGATAATGACTTCAAGGCTGTTACCTTTTATAGAGAAGATGTTAAAGTCAAAGTTGGTGAGGAATTTGATGGAAAACTTGACTTTCAGACACATTCGGCTTAAGTGGACATAGTTTACACTTAACTTAGACAAGGGGACGGGACTTCACCAGTAAACAAGCATGAAATAGCTGTGCAATGACTAATTATTCCTTAAAGGCCAACCTCTCAGGCTTTATGTTTATCCTTGACTTTGGAGGCAAGTCACTTTACCATACATGGCTACACAATGGATTCATGATTAATGTTCAATTACCTTAAATATGATGATAAACAACACAAGCTACTTGCTGCAATTTTTCCCTTGAAAATTTAGTTAAAAGGAGACAAACTCGAGATGCTGGTTCAACTCTGGCCTATTCAAGAAGGAAGGGTGAAATCTGCTGTATAAATAGCAGTTTATCCGTCTGCAGGAGTGCCTGAATCTTACCTGGCTGTTTAACCAAAACACACCTTGAAATAACCATGGGACAATCCAACCTCTTTGCACTATGCCTTTAATTTAGCACCCAAGTTTCATCCTCTGGTACAGGAAAATATAGCTACTTTGCACCATGCCTATACCAAAAGTTGCACAGTTGCCTTGGACAGAAGGTGGATCACTTTACTTCCTGGCTTCATTAGTTGCCTGGATTGTTAACCTTGTTTCCTATCCTTCATGTTGTGAGTGTGTACGTTGAGTGTAATGAAGGGGAAAGAACAAGGTTTTCACAGGACACCATTAACATGTACACATCATTTGAATGCAAGCCTGTGTGCCGTGGAGCAGATAAGTGGCATGTCATTAGTGACATGAATATGGCTTAAAGGAAAAGGGAGGAGGTCATAAAATCAATTGTTTCCAAATGGCCTCCAGTTGCTACCTTTTTTGTGCTAATTGATCAAACTGCCGCTTCATTAATGACATGTCACTGTAATGGGGGATAAATTCTCATCAATATCAGAAGGTCACACTGTAAGTCAACTCCCCAACAGAAACAGGAGGAGGAGCGTGAGCGAAGTTTATCTCCTGACGTTTGTAACCAAAGAGCTTGTGAGAGAAATAAAACGGCATTTTTTATTCAATGTCCTCTCTGCTGACACATCAGAAAGTCCACAAGAGTTATTGTCATTCGACCTGCATGCTCAAGATTTATGGTAAGTGTATAATCACTGTTGTTGCAGCATCTGGATGTGTGTGTCTGAATGGCAGGGCTCTGGTCTGAATGCCTGATCAAGTGTTCGATTTTTTGCGGGCAATCTGGTCTTGATTGACGTCAAATTTTCAACATGTCACATACAGAGCAAAACTGCTAAATTGGTATGATAATTTGTAACCCAAGGACAAAGATGTGCCACTTTACAGCACGGTTCATTTACACACTAAATTTGGCCTCTAATTCGCAAAGTGCTGTTGAATAAGCAGCACATCTGAAAACAAAAACGTTCTGACAGGAAACAAGGACAGACTTCATCATCGGTAAAAGCTTTAGTTTAACAAAATATGATTTGACACTTTATCAAAGGTTATGGTTTGTATTTATTTGCAGCTTCTGAATAATTGAAAACTTACAAACAATATGTAGACCTATTGATCTACACACAAACTTCTCAGCCTGCAACAAAATAACAAAGCAAACCCTCATTTGTTTGAGGCACTGGCTGTGATTTATGAATGTGATGCCAACACCAGGCCCACTTGCCCTGTATCCCCTCACTCCAGTCTCCCAGTGGCATGCACTCACTCTGCTCCAGACTCAAACAGGCCTTAACACAATCGCCCACGTCATAAAAAAGACACATGGCTCTCCTTCTTCATATAATGTCCTGAGCTTGCAAGAAGTGCAGCCTCAGAGTCAGCACAGTGTAAAACAACACAACATGTCTGCAACCTCACTGATGCAAGAGTACCATGCTCATGTAGGAAGGAGCCGTCACATGAGTCAGACATCGTGGATTTTGGGGGGGTGAAATGTACTAAGTACTAAATGTACTAAGCTTTTTTTTTAGTGTAGTTTTAGAAAATCACAACTCTAACACTAGTGCTGCATTCAAGGTGTACTCAGAAGTTGGGATTTCCGAGCTTAGAGTTGGAAATTTATCTGGAACGCCCCCCTGAAGTCAGATTTCGGACTCAGAAAGTCAGGTGATCCTTATCAACCCTGACTTGACCACAACGTCATAATCCAAGATGGCAGTGTAGTGCATCAACAGTAAAGACTAACAGTGAAGGCTCTTCTAATGTATTATTTATAAGCACCTCTGTTTGGGTTTTGTGAAATTAAATAAGCAGTATATGTTGTACTGCCCAACGTCTAACTATGAACACGGTGCTACGGTGTTTGTAAGAGTAAAATACTGTGTTATGCGTTGTTTACAACTGGTATAGCTAACAACAACTAACAACTGCTGACAACGGCTAACAACAGCTGAAAATTGTAAACAACAACTAACAACGGCTAACTGTCCGCGTCCATCTTGATTTTCCGACCCAAGTTGACTGGAATGCCATCAACTTGGGTGTAACATCATTCCCAGCTCCAGCATCCAACTTTCGAGGTATCTGGAATGCAGCAAAAGAATTACAGACTCTGTATTCTCAGCGAGTCCAATGCCCCAAACTCTCATCCACAGTCGTGACCTGATACTGGTCTGATCCACACTTATTCTTCACTGTTCGGACAGACTCTGTTCAACCATTTCTGAATTACGTCTTTGTTTTTGAATGATTACATAATCTAAACCCAACACTGCAGACCCTCACATGTCGCTCCCCCCATCTCTTCCTGAGAGTGCGGTTCAGAGTACGGCCCCTCTGGGATCTGGACTTATCTGCAGGCCTTGGATAATGGATAATGGAAATCAGGCTCCATCATGGCCAACAATCTGCTCCATTGAGAGCTCCTGGCTCTGCACACTGGCCGACCCCGAATGATTCTCTCAGCGCCAGCACATACTGATGGTTGCTTACTAACCCTGGGGTCCAGATGCCGAGGCATCTGCCTGCAAATACAATGTAATGCTGGAGCCCCAAGGGACTGGATAGATTCCAGCAGACTGGAACCACCGAAGGCTGGTCCTCAGTCTGTCCCTGCAGATTATAGATGTGTCCTCTAAAGACCTGAGATTGCAGGAACACATTCAGGACAGATGAAACAATTAGCAGTGAGATAGACGAGTGTTTAGGTTGATTTAAATGACACAAGAGAAACTTTTCAATTTATGCAAACTCTTAACATCTACACTCTTCGTTTTGTTGCACTAGTCCAGGTCGTAAACTTAATATAAACAAATATGTGGAGGTTGATCTGTGGGCCTTTCCTACAGAGGACAAGCTAAACTAACCACCTCTGAAGCTTATAGTAAGAACTTATCATACAGCAGGAGAGACACAGTTGGTTATTATGGCTCAGTGCCATTTAAATGCTGCAGTACTCGGTGCAAATAAGAAAGGGTGAACCTTACAAGAGGCAACGTCAGCAAGGTGCAGCTTGTACCTTGATTTGAGAGACCATTTGAAGCCCAACAGTGCTGACCACAGAGACTGCATGCTTGCGTAAATAAAGTTCAGACAGAATAAATCAGCAGATGCAGATTTATTTTACGCATTGATGTCTGCAGAGGTCAGTTTCTGGGTTTTGTGCAACAATTTTTGCATCAGAGAGAATGTTGTTTGTTTGTGCTGCTCTTATTTAATAGTCAAAATGGAACTGTAAAATCACTACAAGTCCCCTGGAGTTACACTGCCTTTTTTCTTTTTTTAATTAAACTTATTTTTGAGCAATTTTGATCAATATGTGTCCTGTTTTTTGATTCAGAGCTGACTAGATGATGCAAAGTCTTTGTTCAGCCTGTTAAAATAAATCTGTGTTTGAGCACCCCTCCTGCAGTGCAGCTCTGACTGTGATCTTTGAATCTATTTGACATCATGCTGCTTCGAACCTCACAAAGAAAAGATGATGCTTATCGGATTTATCTTAATATTTACACATGCAACTTATCGGTAGTATAAGAAGAATTTAAAGGTAACAAATCTGCCTGCTTTGTTTCTGTTCTGGATGTCATTTCCACTCCTGTCCTGCGTGCAGCTTTTGTGTTTCCCTCCACAGCGCTGTTGTCTCTGCAGTGGAAGGGGAGTTCAAGGATTCATCAAAAAAACAGCAGGCCTCAGTCTCTGCAGAAACCTGCTCAGTTGGCCGGATCAGGTCCACACATCAGGACGCAGCTAATGAGAAGGGCCTCGTTTGGTCAGTTTGTGTGTGTGTGTGTGAAAATGAAGTATGGCTCTCTGCCAACACAAACCCATCCAGGTGGTTTGATTAAACACTTCACTAACACATTGTCTGTGGGTAAAGCAAAGGCCCTGAGAATAGCAGTGAAGGGTAAAGAAGAGCAGAGCTGGAGCTAATTCTAGAAAGAACTAATTCTGTTAGAAGGAAGTTAAAACACTACATTATTCTGATTGTTATAACAGAAAGAAATTGAAATATTTGAGTTCTCTAAACTGTCTAGTTTCTAAGATCATGGGGCGTAAAAATGATTAACTGCTCCTGCTGGTTGAAGCCGTGTGTGAATGGACCCTGCTGGTTCAAACTGTACATCACACTACCTCAGGGCATTACAAACCTTAAAGGGATACATCTTTTTAGCTTTGCCTGATTTCTTTGGCAAAGAGACTCACCTACTCTCTCAGCAGCCGCTTGAGCAGTGCGGAAACCTGCTGCGGGGTGACGCAGCTCAAGGAAGAACATTAATGACCATCATTTCCTTGAAGTAATAATCATCATATTAATCATTTTGCACTGCAGACGCGGTAGTTCTTCTGCCTTAGCATCTTGGTCTGATTGCATTTCCATGAAGAAATTATCATAAATGTTCTTCTTTGAGCTGTGTCACCCTGCTGCAGTCGATGGACTCGGCCTGAGTGGCTGCTGGAAGAGAGTAGGTGAGTTGTGTTTAGTCTCTTTGCTAAAGAAATTAGGCAAAGCTGAAAAGACGTTTGGTGTGTTTGACCCTAACTTAATTTTATGCCAGAATATCCCTTTAAGTACAAGTATAATGATGCACCTTTACCAGGTACTATTTGACATATCTCATGCAAAAAAACATTTATATTTTCCAATCTTTTTTTCTTAACTTTGAAATCCATTTAAAATTAAAAAGTTATAATAATAATAAAAAATATTTTATATGCAGTCAAGGATTTTCATAGATCTAGATTCAGGGCATCATAAACTAAATGCACACACATCATGTAATACTTTTACTGTATACTTCTTGAGTAATAATTCATCAAAGATTATTACATTGGTTTTCGACTCCTTTTCCTGAACTTTGACCTTCATTTAAAACCAAATTTTCAGTTGGTAGTTAATGATTTTCATATATTTAGGCTCAATTTGATACTAATTTCTTAATCAGTAGTCAAGGATTTTCTTACATCTAGACTCAGAACATAACATCTCACATGCAGACTAACAGAACTTCTAGCATTAGTGGCATTTTTGATCATCTGATTGCCTCTTCTTCTGAAATAAAACTTACTAATAAAACTTTTAAGATCCCTGAGGTCAGTACCGTCCACATCAGAGCAGGTTCTTGTGTCAGTTTGAAGCAGATACTCCAGGTTATTGAAAGTTCAAGACTCTTATGATAATGTTGATGTGTCTTGTCATCATTACTCCTCTACTCTGCTAATCCGGTGTACACAGCGCCTCAGGATCCACATTAGTCAACAGAGCTGTCAATTGAGGCATTTTACCTCTTCTTAGAGCATCAAAAAACTAATTAAAACTCATAAAAATGCATGCTCAGCCATCATGCATTAACTCAAATTAGGGAGGACTATGCTTATAAGATGACCTCACTCTTCACAAGTGAGTAACATAAGACTTTTTGAAGATCAGCGCTTTTTTAATTTATGAGAAAGATGACATGATGGAGGAAAATGACCAAAATGTGACTAAAACTGAAGTAATTTTCATTTAAAACCAGGGCTAAAATCTAAATTGGCTGCCAAAATTAACACTGCAGTGAACATACTGGTGTAATATTATTTAATGTGTATTCTAATTTTATTATTTGACTCATGTCCCATCTGTAAACATGGAGGAAGTGTGCTTTGAGACCCATACTGTTGTCAGCCAGCAGGGAGAGCTCTGTATTATTTAGCTTAATTTTTGGTGGAACTGTCATGACTTCTTGTTTTTCTATTCTTTTTTTTCAGTGCAGATTATGAATCTGTTTGGTGAGGTGATGGTCAGAGATCATTTGCTCATCAAAGATGAAACCAAGGTTTTAGCAATGGGTTTGATATTTATTGTAAATTACCCATAAACTGTTGAACAGTAGTAGTGAAGGTGTCTGGGCCTATTGCCTTTATATAAGTTTTATCAGAGTTTAGATGTAGGAAATCTTACAAACTTCATTCATGGACAACAGAAAGAACGTTTTGGATCGATGATAGTGGATTATGGGTATCTGGGTATCGTCTGTGTAACAGTGATATAAAATGTTGGCTGAAAGGCTGACAAAGAGGAAGCATAAAGGGAGAACACAATAGGTCCAAGGATCAAACCCTGGGGAACTCCGCACAGCGGGGGAGCAGAGGAGGATATATCGTTGTTGAGAGTGACCTTTAAACACCTGTTGCAAAGGTAGAACCATATAAATCCGACAAAGAGGCAACAGTCCCAGTTGAACTGGTTGTAGGATCCACTTTGTTGCATATCATGCCCCCTCTCCCCTTCTTTCCTCTCTTAAACTGTCCTGTTGGGAAGGTGAACATTAATAAACTGAAGCCTCTTCTTCACAACCACAGCTCCTTTTCTTATGTTACAACTGTATTGCATAATATACAGCAATGACTCCTCTTTTCTTTAAGCATGAGAGCAATCTGACCACAATGAAAACAGTCTTGATACCTGGGACACTATGAAACATGATACAGAATGAAAATTTCTCTGAAGCACAGCTGTTTGTCTCAAAATGGATGGGATAAAATCGAAAATAATACATTTGTAAAGATAAGAGAAAACTTGAGGAAGTGTTTGGTGCTTGGTACTTTGGGATCAAATCATTAAGTGACCCTTACCTTACTCAGTTGAAAATAATAAATTATAGGCTAAAGGTGGAAAACTTTATATTGATTAAGCTGTTTTTCTTTTTTTACTTCAAAATGTTCGCAAAGTTTTTCATGCTCACTGCATCCCGACAGTAAGGAGGGGTCTGTTTTGTTGCTTGCAGAGTTGATCATTTTATCGGCTCCCAGTGTGGACACCTAACTTTGATTTATTTCTTTATTTTCAACAAGCAGAACAAACCAAGAGTGAAACCTTTTCATGAGCCAAAGCTTGATATAACTCAGTCTCGTATTTATCCGTTAAATCTCAAAACGAATTGTCCTGCACGTCTCATTTTTCTTTGCTTCCTTTCTGTGAATTCATACATTTCTAAGAGGAATGAGAGAGAGAATGAGTTAGTCACATTACCACGCACACAGACCACAGAATATTATCATTAATTACTGAGTGAAATGAATGAATATTAGTCTGCTTATTGAGCAAAGAGAAAGAGTTAATATGTTGGTCCAGAGAGATTTACAGTGAGCATCCAGGGATGGGTTTATTCAGCCATGAGTCAGTTCTCACACTTATTAAGGGCTAATCTCTCATGTCAAATTAACATCTATGTTTCTATATGATTATAGGCTTCAATGCAAAGAGCTCATCTCTCTGTATCATCAGTAAGAGGCTCCACTTTAAAAGTGCATCACATTGGGATAGAGCTATATGACCTTTTAACACCAGGAGATCCTCGGATTAAATACAGTCAGCTTTTCCTGGGTAGATTTAACAAAGAAAATACAACTCCAAATCCAAAAATGTCAAGATTTGCCAGAAAACCTTGCCTGTCGAGAGTTTATCTCTACATCCACAAATGCAAGTAAAACATGAACCATGCAAAGAGGAAACCAGATATAAATCCAATCCAGACACACTTCTACACCACAACTTCACAGGGCCTGATCCAATTTGAGATAGACTGAGGTGAAGTGGAAAACTGTGAAAACTGTCCCGTGGTCTGCTACAAAAATCTTACTTACTACATGAGAAACAAGTCCAGGGACAGATAGAGTGTGTGACACTCAGAGGGAGGGGTTATAAAGTTTGATGGCTACAGGCAAGAATGACTTCCTGTGACGCTCTGTGGTGCATTTAGGGGGAATAAGTCTGGCACTGAATTTGCTCCTGTGTTCAATCAGCACGTTATGGAGTGGGCGGCGGATGCTGTCCAAGATACCATGTAACTTTGACAACAGCCTACTCTCTGTCACCACCGTCAGAGAGTCCAGCTCTACCCCCACAATGTCACAAGCCTTGTGGAAGAGTTTGTTGAGTCTGTTGATATCTGCTGCCCCAGCACACAACAGCAAACAGGATCACACTGGCCACCACAGACTCATATAACATCCTCAGCATGGTCCTGCAGATGTTAAAGGACCTGAGCCTCCCGAGGCCCTTCTTTTAGACAGCTTCAGTGTTTTTAGACTAGTCCATTTTGTTATCCAAGTACACCCCCAGGTACGTGTTATCCTCCACAATGTTCACACTGACCCCCCTGGATGGAAACAGGGACCACTGCTGCCTCTGTCCTTCTCAGATCCACTTCTCTCTGTAGGGATCCCTCTTGTCATGCAGTTATACTCTTCAAATAACAGTCTGACCCTCTCATATAACGATATTAGGCTACGATTAGGTAAAGGTTTTGGATTGAACAGAATTCCTCTTAAAACTCTACTCCTTTTACTGCATAACTGCTCATAATTTATTCATTTCACACATCAGTTGCATTCCTGGTTAAATTATTTCTGAATATTAACAAATGGGGCCGCTCGTGAGTTTTTTTCACTGTAAGATTTGCCCCTGATGGAAGCTCTAACTCGCCTGCTAATGTGAAATAATGATCAAGGTTAATAGCTTTACTCTCCGGTGTGGTGCCAGGAGTGTCAGAGAGCTATGTTTTTTAAATGGCCTCAATAATTCCAGCAGTATGCAGTCCAGATCTACAGCAGCATGTGTGTGTGTGTCCGTGGATATTTTGGACATCCCAAATGGCTGATGATATTTTATCTGCATGTATGGGATCATTTATCATCTGCACTGCAATCAGCCAGCCCCGCCATCAATTCTGCAGCTTCTAGAGAGGAGTGCAGAATACATAAATGCTTCATCGCTGCATCATTATTTCTCTGTTTGTCTCTGGGCAAACCTGAAAAAACATGAGTCCAGAGCCTAAGAGGCACGAGAGGTGTGAGGAAAGAGTTTACCAGCTGTATGGATCACTTATAAACATTCTTACATTTATGGTTTTACTATCTATGACCTTTCAAACCCATATTCTGTGAATCTGCTTGTTTGCTTTGAGTTTATTCCCAAGACAAGACGAGTTTAAAGCTGCTACGTCTGGGTTAAATGTAAGTTTCTCCTTCTCTACAGGCTGAGGATTAAAAACAGGAGTTTGGATCACAGCCCTCTTCAAACGCCGGCATTAATAGTTTCAAGGAGACAATGTCAGAGGGAGAGTAATCTTTTATTTATTATCAGGGTTTTAAAGAGTTCACACGCAGGTGAAACCAAGATAATGACAGACTGCTGTGGATTTTCTTAATGATTTCATCAGCATTTCTGTATTTTTTAACCTTTGCTTCAACTTTTAATGTTGTTTACCTTATTGACAAACAGGTCAGTAAGCAAGTACGTCATGATGTTTCACTCAGAGATGTACTTTTAGCTACGCTGCACATCCACAAGCTTTTTCATGTGTTTTTATTTGAGCAGCCTTTACATGCAGGGTTTTAGCTCTAACTCACAAACTAAGGCAGTCTCCTCTCGACCCATTGGCTGCTTCACTGTCACATGAGTCTACATCCCAGTTGGGCATCTGGATCAAGCTCACCTGGGTTTTTTAAAGGCTTCTAGGCTCCACCCACTTCTTGTAGTTTGTTAGCATGTTGCTCATGTAGCATTATGTACTCACTCTCTCATACTTTTGTGTTTGTTTATGCTACTGTTGGCCTGCTGCTCCTAATTCATCAAATTTCCATGGTTATGCCGTTGAGAAACATGCCGCTACCAGAAATGAACTCTGTTTTCCTCCAACAAGGTAAGTGTCTACTGCCTTTGCTAATGTGTTTGCTAGCTCTCTGTTTAGCATCTGTTTATATCTGCTGCTCCATCTCTGGCTGTCCTGCTGCTTGTGTTTTATGCTTTTTGGGTTTTTATGAAGCAAACACTTGCTCTAGTGGCTCTGTTGTAGATCAATATGCAGCTGTTTTGTAGATATGCTTTGGATTGTGTGCATTGTATTTCTGGGGATGCTTTTCACTAACTTAGTCAAATGCTGACTGTTGCATTTCAAATCTTATGAACCAAACTTGTGAGGTTATGGTTTTGATTTCCTCTAAGCCTGCTGTAACCAGTCCTCAAGTTGAGGGTTATACTATATGTTGCTTAAGTAGCTTATTTTTATTGTATTTTGAGAAGAAGACCATCCAGATATTTGCTTTTTATTTAGGTAAAAGCTTGTATTATCTCTCAGGTGACAGCAAAGTGTCTGCTGCTCATACTACTGGTAGTGTGGAGAACTTTTTGCCGCACATTTTTTGTGTTGATGCAAAATGTCCATGCTGACAATTATTGGTAAAATCTAAGTTTCTGGACTGTTTTCTAAACTCAAAACCTCTTGGTGTTTTATGATGCGGTTGTCTTGTATATTGTGCAGTAGAGGTTGTGCTAACTTGCTTGTTTGTGTGCTACACCCTGAACTCCAACAAGGTTCGTAGAAAGCTGGGTTCACTTGAGTTTGACTCTTATCAAAGGATCTTTACCAAGAATTTACAACCCAACAACAGCAGACTTACCATCAGTAACTGTCCACACTTTGTGACAATATTCACGGTCTGTTACAGGAAACATTTAGCGTAGCAGTGGGGTGAGCACTCCTGGTGCACTCGAAATGTAACTTTGTGTTTTTCTGCATCCATCTGCACCACTCTGCAACCCCTTCAAACAACATTTGGACATCCAGTCAGCCCTGTGCCTCATTATCATAACATTTCTGCTTTCTCCACATAACTCAATAATGAGGTGAGAAACCAAGTGGCTGCAGAGGTAGAATGCTTTTTGCAATAGAATTTAATATCTTACTTGAAATACAACCAGGACATGGTGCACACTGCTAAAAATACTTTTGTATGAGACCACTGACAGCACCATGAAGTTCTTGAAAAATGAAGGAAATAATATTTTTTAAAGTTTAGAGTTGACTTTAAAGTCTAACTTATTTATTTCTATGCACTGGCCTCTTAAAGTATAAAATTGATGATGCATACTGTATGCTGTGAAATTGTTGTAAGGAATTGAGACACAATCTTGGCTCTATTCTGAGTTAATGTGCTTGTAAATATGTCTGCTGACACTGATGGTTGTTTATGTAGCTGATCTTTTACTGCTTCTTTATACTGCTGTTGTACAGATCTGCAGTTATACCAATTCAGCTTTAATTTGTTGTTGTGAGAAAGCTGTCCTTCAGGGTGTGGCATTGGTATGGTGATACTCTAATATTGTTAAAGATTAACTGTTTGTGTGTTGTATGCTGAATATGATAATTTATGATCGATAGTTTCTGATGAGGGCAGCTTTGATTTGTGTTTCCCTCTAGTTTAAACAGTCTTGTTGCTAGAACTGGTACTTAGTGTTGGCTGTAGAGAAGTAAATATCTGTATTCTGTGTATAGAGTTTACATTGTAATCAGTTGTTTTTCAGCTTTATTCAAAATTTTAGAATACTCCAAAGCTGTTTTCTCGTCTGTGCAGCTTGAAATGCGTTGCCTTTGAGTAGTTGTCTCTTTGCTACATGTAAAAGCTTGACCTGCCATGATGTTTTAAATGTGCAGTGATGGAAGAAGAACTAAGCTAACACTTTACGTAATAAGTTAGTGTGGCATTTGTTTCTCACTGAATTGATCAATCACAACATATCAGTAGAGCGCTTATTATGATTTCTCAGAAACCAAATTAAAGCTTCTGTTGGTGTTGGTTTTGGCACCCTCTATGACAAAGAGACACCTCCTTATTCTCATGCTAATTGACACTCAAATGTATTATAAACCAGGAAACCCGTATAAAATGTATAAAAGGCTGTTTTGGCAGCTTGTGGTTCATCAGTTTGACTGACACCTACTCCCCCACCAGCAGTTTCATACATGTCACATATAATATTATCATGGTTATCATTCTTCAGAAGTTCTTGTTTGCTCTTGTAGGTCACAAAATGTTATTTGTTTTAATATTGTTCTGTTTTTTTAGTGACCAAGTAAAAAACACCCACAGGAGCTTAAAAGTCTTAAACTGCTACCTTTGTCCAACAGTCATTTAGAGACTCTGTGACAAAAAAAAAACCTCTAAGTACAGTTTTCAGCACTAATAAAGTTTAGTCATATCATTCCTGAAAAACTAACAATGTAAATTCTGCACAACACAAAAGAACATCATACTTGTTGATATTTTCTCCTCTTTAAAGTGACTTACTGATGGCGTTTTGTGGTTTACTGCCAGGTGATTAATGAAACAGCCTCATAAATACTTCCTTCTAGCTAGGGAGCTAATCGAGAGGCTGCATTGTAATCATTACTGTCCAGTTGCTGCAGCAAGAAAATAAAAATTAATTATAAATAATGAGCTTCATGAATATCTTTACATAAAAAGTATTGGCCAATGCATCTGGTCTGATGATTGAATACAGATGTAAATTGATTAACATAACTAGCATAGAATAATGTCACATTACATGGCACTTTATCACGAATATATGGAGGATAATTTTCTTTTCTGTATCTCAAAATGTGACCTGGCAGTTGTTGTAACCCATGTCTAATAAGATAACTGTTAATAATGGAAACTATCATGTGATTAGGTTGCCTCCATCAACAGCAGTCTGATGTTTTTAATCCAGCTATCGCTCCTGTTATCACAGTCTGCAGGCGGTAGCACAGGCTGAGCTGCTTTTGCAGTAATGGATGCTACTCAAGATGCCAACGTACAGGAATAACTCACCAGATTTGTCTGTAGAAGTGCATTAATGTTGTAGCTGCATGTTGGCGCCACCCTAATTTAGCTCTGTTGTGTCATGAAATAAGGAAAGCATTTTTATATAGAAATCTATCAGTATGATTTTGCAATTTTTTTAGAACAGATTTCTATTTTTGGTCATAATTTTGTGAAATAAGATTTATTTGTGGATTTAGTGGCTCAAATAAGTGTGATTAAATGTCTAGTTATGAATCAAATAAACCATGTCAGATTGGAGTTTTTTACAGAATTAATTGGGTTCAGTTTGAGTTGCACTTGCTAAACTTTTCTTACAAAGAATTCAAATCTTTCTAAAAGGTACAGGATCACGGGTAAAACATTATTACCCGAGTTAAAGCAGAATCAGATTCTCATTTTAAACATTATCATAAGCCCCGAAGTGAATTCATAGATAGAATCCCATTATGGCTTAGCCTTAAGAGTTTAATCTTTCCATTTAATTCAACTGTAGACTGGTTAGAGGCTGTTTGGTTCCCAAAGCTGGATCCATACTGTGTCAACTTTAAACATATACTCCGCTTACAAAGTCATCTGCTGTTTTAAAGAGGCAGTATGTGGAAAAGAGAGAAAAGCACAGTCACATTCGTCTTCTCCCTGTTCCCAATGTGTTTAAGATACAAAATCAAGATGACAGATTGTTTCAAAAGGCCTTTAAGATGACCTTATTCTTTATTAAAGGGTACTGTAACAATGGAAATACATATGATACTTTCTATAGTTTCCCTTTATAAGATCCCACTCAAATTACATTTAAGACCGATGGAGCAGGAAGCTGTGATGCTTCTCTGCACACCCAAGGTTATAGACCTAGAAAAGATACTTAAGATATGTCAATGTTTGGTAGTGAAAATAATCTGAATTTATCTCTCTTCTGACATGTCGGGTGCTGAAATGATTTGGAGAGTAATGAGAAAAAAAATCTCAAGTTGAATCAGATTGAGAGGCTACAGTATATTGTCTCCCATAATTCTTTCATATAGCAACACAGCATTTAAAAATCCTTTAAATAACAATCAACAGGTTAAATTCTTATATTAAATACTTTCAACATTTCCGTTTCTTTTATAACTACTTTAAGTTTGGCTTAGAAAGTCCCAGCAGTAATTTGCTCCTCCTGTTTATTCTCATATACATCTCGCTGCCCAAGATATTATTGCACTGATAATTGAGAGTCAGCACTCTCAAATACACTGTCGGTGTAGAGTTTACTTTTTGCTTGAACCAGAGGCTGAGGAGGGGTCCCCCAGGCATGCCTCTTCTCGAAGGAGCTCTGTTTGAGAGCCCAGCAGAGGTCCAGTAAGGATGGGGGCTCAGACCTCAGACTCCAGGCTGGATACTCGGCCCCAGGGTTTTGGCACATAGGGACTGTTGACTCTGCGCGCCACCAACACCTGCCTCCGCTCCCTGCCTCCAGAGCCCGGCTCCTCTCTCTTCCCTGTGCCATCATAGGGTCCAAACATGTTGTTGTGATAGACCACCTGCCTGTCGCTTGTTCGAGGCAGCATCACCGCGTTATCTGGGCAGTGGCTTGTGCAGGGAAACAAGTGGCACACGTCCTTAGAGCCGTCATAGTACTGGGCCGGCCCCTGGGCCAGCGGCCCCACATACACAGGTAAGTCTGTGTATGAGTTCAGGTAGGTGGAGTAGTGTCTGTGCACCACAGTGGAGGAGGAGCGGCGCAGGGCAGCGGCGTTCTGCAGGATGGCTTCCCTGTACGAGGGCAGCCGGGTGGACTCAGAGTACTTGAGCTTTTGTTTGTAGGGGTAGGAGCCCATGTGGGCTGGGTCCAAGTAGGCGGGCTCAGCAGCCAAGGGGTAGCAGGACAGATTGTGGCCCAGACTGCCGTAGAGCTTGTGAGGCTTGGGGTTTGCTACCACAACCCGTGGGAAAAGGTCAGGCATGTCTGAGCGGTTGGGCTGACCCGTGGACGTGCTGGGTTTTGTTTCGTCTACCTGATGGATCCGATCGTTGCCCCATGTGGCTTTGAGGAATGAGGCGCGGCGGTTGAGTTTGTCCTTCCCCAGAAGTGGGATGTCGTCCATCTCAGGCTCCAGATAGGACTTCATGCAGGAGTTGCAGCTGGTGCTGGCACCCGGGTAGTGTCCTGAAGGGGAGGCCATGGCAGCAGCAACAGGGGCGTGGTTGTTCAGGAGGTGATTGGCTCTCAGCTCAGCAAGGCAGGATCGAGGTTCATCATAGTCTGCTCTCACTCTGGGGTCTGCAGCATCAAACATGTAACTGTGGGACCTCCTTCTGCGGCTCACGCAGTCAGGGGGGTAACTAAACTTTCTCCTTAGAGGTCCTTTGTGCTCCACGTAGATATCAGGAACCTGGAACTCCCGATAGGGAACGAAAGGGGACGTTGGGTGCCGAGGCTGGCTCTCCACATACAGCCTGCTGCTGTGGTGGGGGTTGGGAGTACCGGAGGGGGATGTGTCCCGCATCGCGATGTGAGGGCTGCTGAGGCTGGAGATGGGCAGAGTCCTCTCTAAGACATGCTGACTGCCACGGGCGGGCAGTGTGTAACGGAGAGGGGTAGGTCTTGTCACCACACGGGGCTTTTCTAGGAGAGGCTGGGTGACACTGTCTGCGTAATGAATGGGGAAAGTGGGTGTGAGGGCTCTCTGAGGGTATGGTGAGTGGTTGTCAGTGATGCTGGAGATGTAGGGCAGACGGCCGTGGGTCATCTCAGTGGTCACTCTTGGCGGCAAACCCACCCGCACATTTTCTGCTCCCCGCCTGCTCCAGTTCTCTATGGTTTTGGTGGCGTTGTCCAGAGAGTTCTCCACTCTGGCAGAGGAAACCATGTCCTTGGCTGTCTGCAGCATCTTCAGCATGTTGGCTTGTGTGTAGTTAGTCGTGACGTCTGGACTCTGCATGCTACCATTTCGGTCAGTTTGCTCCACCCCATTGAAGCAGCTATAGATACCCTAGAGAAACAGAAGGGTAAAATCAGGACACCAGAAAAATCTACTTAACTTCTCAAGTCATGCTTCTGTTCAGTCATTGTGATTAATTTCTGTCAATTTCTGCAGAATTTGTGTTGTCTTACTGAGCAAATGAGTCAAAAACAACGGTTTAAGAACCTGCCATTGCAGAGAGAGATTTATTGTTGTCTCTGATCGCTGTCTGCAGGCGGCTTCATCTTAAAAACAGCTCAGGCATTTAAATGAGCAAGTTGCTGATCATGCACTTACTGTATTAGTTTCTCAGTTTTTCCCCCAGCAGCTTCATTTTACTTTTAAATTGTGGATCTGTTTGGAATATTAAACTCACCTCTGACTAGCGATGACAGACAGATGAAGGTTTTTTTTAATAGGACAATTTAAATTCAATTTCTCAAGGATCAGACTGTTTCACCAGGTATCCCTGTAGTTCTTTTATTGCTTTAATCTTGTTTTATTTTCCTGCGTATTTTTAATATTGTTAATTCCCCTCAACTACTGTGGGTGTGTAGTCATTTAACGTAGTTCATTTAAAGTTATCCTCAAACAGCAGTGGTGTCAGCTAAGCAAGGCTGAAACAAATTACTTAAACCACAACTTCTGTCTGGAAAGAGTCCTTCACACGTTTGGCATTTCAATAACTTCAACACCACTCACTACATTAAGAAAGGAGATTCAGTCTTCCCACTGCATTGATTATACGCACACTTGAGAGCCGGGGCTGTTATTTTTGGAAAATATAAATCAATACTGTCATTAACCGCTCACTGCTGTTTGCACTGTTTCAAACTCACTCTGCTGATAGCCAGGAGGAAATCCAGGCGGTCAGATTTTCGGACTGAATGTCGAAGTTTCCAGTAGAGCAGATGTTCCCAGGCGAAAACCAGCAGGCTCAGGCCCATGGCTACCAGCAGCATATAAAAGACCCCCGCCATGTTGTCGATGTCCAGCTTACTGCTCATCACCTCTTTCTTCTCATTACGGCAGATTCCTGTGAGCCAGACGGTCTGCAGCTTCTGTGTGTCGCCTGTGTGTAAGCACAGCACATTAAAGGCTCATTTGCATAATATCACATTTATTTTGAGGGATTTGAAGGGAGTAATGAAACACCATCACACCCTTCATGAAACGCATTTGCGTGGAATCTTTTGTGTCTCTCAAATACCCGGATTAATATTTTTTTCTTGTTAATACAAATCCTTTCTTGTCACTTATTAGATTTTTAATTCGTAATTATTTGTTCCAATAGATGAAAAGCTGTGTAATGATAAATAAAAACAGCTACTGGAACATCTTCTAACTACAACTGGAAGATAGGAAGAGGTTCACCACTCTGTGAGATAGGGCTGGGCGATATGGCTTCAAATCATTATCACGATACATTGAGCAGTTCACCTCAATAACGATAAATGGATGACAACTACTCCACAAGCTGCTCACCCCCTCCCACATTAACTTTGTCTACTACAACTTTTGAACCATCCTCCATCTCCTCACCTGTCTTTCCCTCTTCCCTCTATGTCTCCGACGTAGGACAGCATCTTAAACGGATATGAGACCATAGCCAAATTCAACTTGTATATATTTATTTATTTTATTTTGACATTGGATATATTGACATGGGCAAAATGATGTCGGTTATTGTCGTAAATTTCGGTAACGGTACATTTTTAGTTTATCGCCCAGCCCTACTGTGAGAGACTGTGTGAGCAAATTGTTCAACAATTACAGAATAATTTTCCCCAGGGTAAAACATTTAGTGGATTTCATCGTCTACATGTCACAATTTAATTTAAGAGAAATCTCTGTAAAAGAAAGACAGGGACCAATACTGAATGGCCCTGATATTCAGTCCCTCAGGCAGTACAGCATTAAATACAGACAGGACTCTGTAGTGGAAATCCCTGCATGGGCTCAAAATCACTCTCCAAAACAAAATCCAGAAGTCATGTAAAAACTTTCTCTGTTTCTGAGCCCTTTTGAGATAGCCTGAGACAAAGAGGAAAACTGTTTATATATAATGAGCATATATTTTTCATTATTCAGCAAGATTTTTTCAGTTTCATCATTTAATTGGTTGCTTTTTCTTTCACTTTGATCAAGCAAAGAGTTGAAATGATTTGCCTCGCTAGGATAATAAAGATATCATCCAAAATACACTGAATAATAACACAATGAAGGCTGTAATTAGTTTTGCTATTAAAATCTATCTAGGAAAAGTAATTGGCATAATAGATTGAGGTTAATTCCTAAAGATTGTGTTGTTTTTCTCTATTTCCTAATCCTGTTTAACTCCCTCTGACCCTGCGGACCCTTCAGATCTCAGCAGACCTGATCTCAGTGTTGAATAAGCGTTATCAGAGACTTTACACAGACTGTTAATTTCTACAACTGGAAACCATCATTATATTCTCACTCACAACAAAGATAACTAATTAACTGCTCAGGTATTAACCTCTGGATATCCTCCAAAAATGAGCTCCATGAATATTAAATACCCTGTCTGTTATACTTTTGTTTTGTTTTATACATTTCTGCTATTTTTAATCATTCCAGTCTAATCATACTCGACGCACAGTACTGCTTTATTCCTCTTTCTGTCTCTTGCATACGTCTGCCAAAGGTGATCCGACTCTCGCCTCAGACTTCGAATTCTTCCCCCCGAGGAGCTTGGTTAAGCAGAATAAGTGCCACATTTAAAATCACCTCTTGAAAGTTATTTTTATTGACATGAATAAATGATGTGCTTCTCACTCTCATAAATTTTATTGTAATAATATTTTGTACCTTATTTACATCCCTGTGTCACTTTTGCAGCTTTTATTGTGTCATTACAGAATATTATGAGCTCTTATGAAACAATAAAGGTGTCTTCATTTCCATTTACTCCCTCTCAGGTTTATGAAAACTTGCAAACACAGTTTTTAAAGCATAGCTGCTGAATATCCGGTGACTTTCAGCTTCCTGTATAAGTATTTACCATCAGCTAGGAACTGAAGCAGAGCCAGGTCAATGGGCCGTTTCCAGCGTGAATCCTTCTGCAGGGCGATGCCATAACCAGTGGTAGCAAACACTTTCCCACTGCCAATGGTCACCAGCTTGCAGCCCTCATCTTTGCCAGCCATGTAATTTAGCACAGCAGCATCATAGATAAAGGCGTCCAGTTTCCTAACAGGATTACAGAAAGACACGTTTTGGCTGTCAGAAAACATGTTCGGCTTCTTTTTGGCTCCATCTTCTGCTGTAAATGTTTGTTTTACCACACTTGGCAGACACTTACCCGGTTTTGAGGCTGTTCAGGGCATCCTCCACTCCCTTCTGGTTGTATTTGACCATGTGGGAGTGCATCTCGGGGTAGTTGCTCCTTATGTTACGCTCTGTGCTGCCATTTGGGACCGTACCAAAGCGGAACGGAGGGTACTGCTCCTGCGGCTTTTGAAACTGTCAAGGGAGATAGAACAAGAGTCAGTGACAAAAACAGTAGTGGATGTTTGGTGAACCGACATTAGAAATATTTTGTTCTGCAAAAACACTTGTTGTAAATTGATAAAAAGAGACAAGAAGAGCAGAAAGAACAAAACTATTGATTTTCTACTCCAGTTTTTTGACAGTTTAATAGTCCTACTACTACCATGCTTAGTTATTGGGGGTTACAGGTTGTCTGGTGACTTTACCACATCCCATATTTCTGTCTTTAAAAAGTGCTGCATCACTGATAGAAAAGTCTTGGAAGCTATTGCAGTGACATTCACCTTCTTGGCTTTTTTCTCAACGTCTAAGTGCTATTGTGCTTCTCATCCTCCTGGCGCTTTATCTCTTAATTTACACATCCAAGCATTCAAAGACCCAGCAATCAGACACTGTCTGCAAAGACGTCCAAACTTCCTTTATCCTTTTCTTGTCTGCTGTTAAAGATGAACTTCTCATTTTATCTTTTTTGCTCTTGGCAGCTCTATATACCTTTAATTAGCTGTGAAGACGAGATGTGGAATGGGGCAGAAATGCAATCGACAATATTGCACTTTTTCATTAACCTTATTCAAATATGTTCTTAGTACATTAGCTGAGGGACAGTTTGTACTGGAATTTTTTTGCATGAGAAAATAGGTAATATGATGTCAGGACGTTTTGAAAATGGAGCATAGCCCTGCTGCAATCTGATAGCAAACCTTGAGCTGTCTGACAAGGTCAAGTTTATATGTAGAACCCCAAATCACGACTGTATCCCCCTGAGGGCTTTACCACTCTGTATAACATGCCTTCCATTTTTAAACCTTCAATTCTGGGTGGATTCAAAGATGGAGACAACTCATCCAAGATATACAAATCCAAGGTACAAATCAAAATACCTGATCTTGAAAAAACATGAAATCCCTCGATATTTTTTCTCGTCCTTGCAACTTACACTGCGCACACTGCGAGTGGCTTGTATTATTCATGGTCTTAATGTTGCTTAGGGGGTTGAAGACAGACATTCAGAACCGGCCTGTTTTCATCCCCACATCATCAAAGTTTGACACTTCATAAAGATGACCTCTGCATAAGACACACTAAGCTTTAATCTAACTCCTATTTAAATCCATCTGTGCCATTATTACATGCTCAAACTAACTATCCTGGTTAATATAATGCCCCTCAGGTGGGGATGGATGTTACCCAAAAGACCAGGGTGAAGTATCTTGTAAAAATATTGATTGTGTTTTGTATTAATGTGGGGTATTTGGTTGTTGCAATGCCGTAAAACAATTGTGTTTTCGTATTAATGTAGTCATTTTTCAGGCCTCAGTCATTGTCCAGTGATGTGAAGCTCTCTGTCAGGCAGTATATAGGAAACATACAGACATCATGTATATTTCTGTCTCTCTCCTCTACTCTCTGTCTGAACATCAGTGTGTACTGACCGGTGATCGGGAGATTCAGTGGTTTGTGGTTGTGATGGTGGGTAAAGCAGAGACACACACATTAAAGACAGAAAACTGTGCAACCTCAGCTGCAAACAAACTAAATCCAGCGCCTTCCTGCCGGTTTGTGGATGTGCCTATTGGTCTTTGGAGAGCCAGGCAGTTTTGCCATATTTTTGTCTTTACTGGTGTTCTGTCTCTTTACTTTATCTCTGTTTGATTGAACACTACTGTAAGCTCTCTCACTTCCATTTACTTGGAGCAGCTTATGGTGAGAAATGTGGATCTTTTTTTTTTTTTTTTTTCAGAGGTTTGGTCCATTTGGTGTCATTTTAAGCAGTCAGTATGAAAATATCTAGTGTAAAGTAACAGTTACTATATCACTTTAGGCAGTCCTTATGAAAAAAGTATCACATTACCAACTAGAGAAGCACTCGGAGCACGCAGACCTCCGCCAAGCAGCTCATATCCCCCCTTATATTGTGATTCACACCAACATTTTTACTGTTACGTGTCTTTTATTAACTTTTATTTGTGTTTAAACTGGTATGTTCACTGTTCATAATGTTCCTAAAACAAGAAATGCCCTGACCGGGATTCAACACAGGACCTTCTGGTTGTGAGGCGACAGTGCTAACCACTACACCACTGTGCCGCCAATCTACACCACTGTGCTGCCCATTGGTTATCTTTCAGCATTGAAAATTCCAACAACACCCTTATTTTTGTGTGTTCTGGATCACAGTAACCAGAATTTTGTCCGGATCACCACCAAAATTTAATGGGATCCTCCTGGGGCTGAGACGCACCTCAGGTGAAAATTTCAGGTCAATCCGTCTGTTACTTTCTCTGTAAAGTTGCTAACAGACAAACATTGTAAAGCATCATTATCATACTGTAAATGTTGTGTAGTTTTGTATTGGCTACTTTTGTCTTGTTGTGTTGTACTATCCAGCACTACATAGTATAGACTTGGAATGTTTTTGTTATTCCAACAAACAATACCCCCACACATAGTACAGTTGTGTTCTTGTGTTTGACTCTCTGTTTGAGGACTCTGCATGCATTAATATCCTAAGGACCAGACCTTAGTTCAGTTTGCAGTTTGAGTACAACTTTTCAGTCGTCTGTGGACTTCGTCTGTATACAGTGAACACTCCATGTGGGGAACAATAGGAGCGAAACACAATCCACTAATGCAGTCTTGTACCCTCTGGCAGTCATAACGGAGATGCTTCAGTTAATGTCTATAACTTCAGACCTGAATGCAAATGAAACAAACTTTCCACTCTCAGGCGCCGTCTCACAACTCTGACTCCATTATTGCTCTGGAAGTTGTCTGTAAACAAAGGCTCGTCCTATAATGTTTCTCTTTCTATAGTAGGAAAAGTTGACAGATACTCACAGAGGATGCATTCATGTCTGATGATTATCAGTACAATGTAAGGTGAGCATTTGCCATAACCTTTCTCCTGAAAGGTTTTACAGCTCTCAAACAACAGTCATCTACTTTAGTCTCGTGAGAACAGGTTATGTACAAGACTAAGAGATGTCTCTGCTTTGGATAATGACAAACAAAACTGATTTAACCATTTAATCCAACAAATAATGTGCTCATTTTTATAATAAGTGCAGTGCTTACTGCCCTTGAGATTAAATTACGCCTCATATCTTGATTGGATGCTGCTGATACACACCTGACCGGTCCGTCTTATAGTGTGTTAGACAAAAATGAATTAAAGGAGGTTGGTCTATGACAGAGTTAACATGATGTGTTACCCCATCACAAGGACTTCTCTTAAGTGTTGTGAAGGTAATCATCTACCTTAACGTCATGCCGTGTCCTTCCTGCCGCTTTTTTCGTCTTCATCGCCCCCTCTTCTGATACAAGGTCACTTTGTGCACCTTCATCTTGTTCCTGATTTACATTTACTTAACCTGTGGGCTTTTGCACAGCTGGACAAACAGCAGTTCAACCCTCCACACCGCCTCACAGAGCTCCTCAATAATCTATGGACTTGCTGTCAAACGGCTCTGTTGCTTTCCCCTGCCTCGCAGACTTAATGTATAATGAGAGCGGAGTTGTAAATGACTTTGCCAGAATGGTAATGAGCATTGGACAGCTTGGTCTTTTCCTCAAATGCCTCTTTAATCCCCTCAGATGCCTGTGAGCAAAAAAGTCTACAAACCATTTCTTGTGCTGACGGTTTAACATGGATTTCCTTGTCAATACTCCATAAAACAGATCCTCAGGCCAGACAAATATGCATAAGATGACACCAGAAATTATAATCACTGTGTGCCCAGAAAATCCACTGATGTATTACATTTCATGAGCTTTTCACAGACATCCCGATCTAAAGAGTCTGGGGATGTAATTCAATTTCACCACTTAGTCTCTAAACCCTTTTTGTGGAGAGTGAAAAGTCACAGCCCTGACATTGTCTCTTCTGGATGTTTGCCTTCATAGCTGGACCACACGCTGTTTACACATCCCTAAAAATAACCACTTTGTGTTTTTCCTAAGCTGTACATCAAACATAACAACACGCTCCAACTACACACGCAGGACTGTCAATGACAGTGACAGGGCTCTGTACCTTTTTGTCACTCAGTCCAGAGACAGTGTCGATGTACTGCTCCTGGATCATGAAGGCTGCGAGGTTGGCCGTGTAGGAAGCCAGGAAGATGACGGCGAAGAACGCCCACACCAGGACCATGATCTTACTGGTGGTGCCCTTTGGATTCTCAATGGGGACTGAGTTGTTGAAGACAATCCCCCACAGCAGCCACACTGACTTTCCAATGGTGAAGGTGGGGCCTCCGGGATCTACGAGGAGACAGGCCTCAGCACAGATAGATATACAGAAGACTGCGCTGTAGCAGCCTGCTAAGTGGGGGCAACTTTCCCATTAAAAGCATTAGTTGTACATGGGCAATAAATCATATCTTGTTCATTTCTCAACCACTTTTCATGTGATTTATTTTCAATCCCACTGAGCAATAGACAGCTATTAAAAGTCTAGTTTTTTTTTAGACCTAATTTCAATCGTCTTGATTCTGTATATTTTTAGACGGAATTTGGACGTTGCGCTTTAACCCTTTTATTCAATAATTATTTATTTCAAAAAGCAACTGTGAGTTGCATAACTGATCTCCAAGTACTCAACCAAAATAATTATGATAGCCATTGAGCAATATACAGATATAGCTCTGTTAGCCAGCTAGTCTGAACTGGGTCTAAATTAAGATGTCTAAAAAACTTTCATTTTTAGACCTGTGGTAGCCTGATTTTAGACCAGCCATCTAGGCTACATTTAGACATCTATTAGACCTCTTTTAGAGAAATGCTCAGTGGGATGCGAACACATGCAATTAATACAGAATATTTGATTTTTTAAACATTTTTAAGTCAATGTTCTGTATTAGTAGCACATGTTTTGGCAATGACAATAAAGTAAACTGCATGGAAATCGGTTGAGAAAGAGCAAGTTATGAATTTTTTTTTCATTGTGCATGCATTGCCTTAAATGGGAACAATGCCCACGCCAAGATGGCTGCCATGTAGGCATGCAGCTCAAAGGGACATGTCATATCTACTATTTATGTCTATGGACCTCAGTATCAGCCACAGGAAGTCATGGACATTTTAAGAGGACATATGCTCATCACTTTACAACAACTATGATTCCTGAACAACAAAAGAAGCAGACATTAGCTCCATATTTTCACTTTTGGTGTATTTTTAAATCCACCACCTCAATAAAGAAATTTAAACTCTATGCCAATACAATACACATTTTTTAAAGTCTCCTCTGGTGATTTACCAAATTTAAAGTGGAATAAATGATCGGCCTTGGAAGAGTTAATTTTAGAAAAAGGCTGTAGGAATGGCAAAAATTAGCTCTTTTATTCACCAAAAATTCAAACTTGCAGATATCCAGTTAGTTTAGTAATATGGGTCAAAAAGTCAGAAGGAACAGTTTCTAAACTGGTGGAACAAAGCTGCAAATGTATGTTAAATGTACAGGTTTGTCTCAGTCACATCACTTTATCTATTGTCATCATAAAAACTGAAGCTGAATGTTTTAATCAGAGTAATTAGAATCATTTTAAAGAAAAAACAGGACATGTAATTGTAGTGATATAGCAGATATTGCAGGACTGTTAAAGAAAGACTATCAGCATCATCATTCTTCTTATGTCCTCAGTTTCATGCAAAAATGGTGCCAAACACATTCTTTTCAGTTTTGCACAGAAATAGACGCAGATGAATCTGTGGATTTGTTTTTTTTTTGTATGTCGTATTTTAGTGCACTCTGGGATATGCCAGTGTCAGTCTGATTTTATATCATACTCAGTCTGACACATTTAATATGAAACTCAGTGCTGTAAGTTTGCAGACTGACTTATTGATCTTGCCAGCAGTGAGGCAGCTGGCTGGTGATTGTTTGACATTCATCTCAGGAAGAAGTCGCTGAAATATTCTTAAAAAATAAAAAGGAAAAAGAAACACAAAGAATAAAAGTCAAAGTCTTTTCTATGCAACAGGAACAAGTCCAGTGTGACCTTGATTTAATTCTGACATCATGTAAGTGATTTACTCTAAAGTGCATAAAAACAAAGATATGGAGCAGAGCCATGAGTGCAGCCCCTTTGGTCTGTCTTCATCCATTATAAGAAGTTTTATAGAGCCAAAAGCTCAGAGATGAAACGGCACTATCTCAATTTTCTAGGCATTGATCCAATATGTGACCACTGTAAATAGGCTCAGATTTCTTCTGTTCTCCAAAAACCCCTGAAAACCTAAAGACTTCACTTTTTCTCTCCTCTGTGTGGAAGAACAGTGAAGTACAGTGTGCTTAGAAAATGAGTTAATCTGAGCAAATATACAGTAGTCTTTAACGGGTGACAAAGCAAACTGGTAAATCTAATATTGGGTCTGGATCTGCACATTAATTTAAAAGCAAGCTCCCTTTTTAGAGCCTTGTTAGATCTTTGTTGTTGTTTTGGCTCTGAAAAGAGGATCGGCAAACTCACCCTTGGCGCTGACCAGGCTGCGGTTGTAGCCAACAGGGCTGCAGTATTCAAAGACGAAGACGGTGATGGCCACAACGGTCAGACACATGACGAACATCATCACCCAGACAGCTGGACTGTAAGGCTCTACAATGACAGAAAAACAGTCCGGCCGGAGAAATTAATTTAGAGATCACTGAAAAATTCACAACCTTTCTATTAAAAAACCCACAACAAGTAAACAAGATATATGAAACCCTTATATGTAAAGATGGACATATTATCCTGGCCACTGCGATTTTGAGTGACCAAAATTTTTAAATATTGAAAAACTGTTAAACATAATCTCTAAAACGAAAAAAAAAAAAAAAAAAACGAGCTACTAGTTATTAAGAATGAAAGGAAAACAGTGAAATGCAAATATATTTGTTTTACATTATATCTCCTATATAGACTAATATTTAGTGGAATACAAAATTCTTACTTTTTACCTCAGTATTAGTCAATTTAAAATCAATGTATGAAAACCAAAATTACAGAACCAGAATCAGCGTTGCTCTTGACTTTATGCTATCTCAATCACTTTGCCACCCACCACTTTGCACCAATGATGCAGTTTTTCGAATGAAAGGTGTTAACATCTATACTATCAGGTATTCGTGCAGGCAGAGGTGTTTCTCACCTAAAAAGGCTGATGGTGAGACCGTCCCGTTGCTCCTGGCCACCATCACACTGATCCCCGTCTCCACGAATGGCACCGAGAAGTCAATAATCTCTGAGCGCTCTTCATTGATGGTCAGCGAGCCGATGGCCATGTCTGCCCGCTTGTAGAACACCTGTGGCGAGAGGACAGAGAGATTTCTATGAGATTAAAACGCTAATGGATGGTGGATGTTCTTCTGCCAGTGACCTTGTGCGGTTGTGTTTGTCGTCAACCGCTGACCTCTGACATAAATCTCATCCCCCAGTGATGTCAACAAACTCAGCCTCTGTCCCTCAAGTGATCGACTGTCTGCTTCCTCCAGATGGACGCAATACAAAAGCCCATCCCAGTGTTATCTTGCTTTCACCAATGTATTGTAAAGCCAATCTAATCCACCTCTAATCCTTGGCATAGTATCGGAGAATATAGCATAATGCCTGTTACATAAGACGTCTGCTGACAAATATAACTAGCAGGAAGTGGAGCGAGATGCTGTGGAGTTAAGGTCACTGGGGCTGAGGTGGAGTGTCGTGTTTATGGAAACACTTGCACTGGAGCTTGACAGATATACAGTATACACCCATATGTTTGTTTTGCTAATGTTGCTAGGTGATAAAGCATCTGTGAAAGCTTCTGTTGACAGAAAAAACACAGATTACAGATGTTGGATGCTCTGACTGAAACTTTTCAGTACCCTCTGCATTGTTTGCAGGACTTGCATCATGTAGATGATGTACTGGGATGTTGTTGGAGGTAGGGTGACCATATGTCATCTTTTACCAGGACATGTCCTCTTTTTGGGGGCTGTCCGGCCTGTCTGGGGGGAGTTTATAAAATCCTTCAAATGATCAGAGTTTTGTATGAAAGTTTTTAGTTTGTGTATCGTGGACTAGAAGCATGCAAAAAACACTCGACCCGACCCGAAAACTCCTCAAAATTTTGTGTGCGATTTCGCTCCGCGTAGTAGTGTCCTCTTTTTGGGGGATTAAGAATATTGTCACCCTATTGGAGTATTATAACAGTGTGTGAGCTTTCAATCATGACTTGCAATGTCAGTAAAATTGACAGACGACACATTAGTAGGGAGAGTAGGAAGATTTTTCTCAAAAATTCATTGATTGTATAAATGGATTTGGTCTCAGAGGGCTCACCTTTGGGTTTCTGTATTGACAGTTTGATGCCAAAAGATTGTGATCACCATTTTTTGAAATGCTGACTCACTCTAACTTCCAGATACCGATGAAACTAGCAACACATGAAGCCAAAGAAATCGGTTACATGCCCAAGAAGTTGCCTTTTGCATAAAATGACATTGGTGTCCAAACTCCATATTGGTAAGACCCGAGTTGGATTCTCTCAGGGTCCACCTGTACAGTTTAAACAAGCCCATCTGTCTTTTTTCCAGCTCTGTGTGCCACTCCACTGTTCATCATACTGATGGAGAGCTGGTAGATTCACAGTCCGCACACTCTACCTCATGCACGCCATTAGCTCTCCTATGGAGGTTGATGCCTCATTGAGCACAACAGCCTTCCTGGTTTGGGGAAAAAAAAGAAAAATAAGAAAGGCCAACTAATGTTGTATCCTCCAATTCCTCAAGAGGATGGCCGGCTGGGGGAAAGCGGCTGTGGAGATTATTCACAAGGACACCTACTCCTCCTTTTTTGTACAACAGTCCCTCCCTCACCCACCACGGTGACCTTGGTACCTGCTCATGTACTCATTAATCATGACTTTAGATTGCTTTTCATCTATTTTTTTTTTAATTCAAGAAGAAAAAATGTTCAATATAATTTATCATCGCAGCAAAGTCAGACTATGTTTCCATAAAAAACCAAGAGATTGATAGAGCTTTATTTCTTGAATGTTTTTAATAACAAAACAGGTTGAGTCAAAAGTTAAAGTAATAAGTCAGATTCTGTCTTAGATTTGCAGTCAAACGGCCTGTCTGTTGATTTTTTTTAGCATGAACAGAAAAAACATCCATTTTGACACATAAATATCTTATTTCTAAATCTGTTCATGTTCAACAGAAACCGAAACAGAATTACTTTTTTTCTGCAGGAGTGAATTGATTTTATCCAAGCCTAGAAAAGACTGTTCAGTCATTCTCTAAACCCACCAGACACAACTGACAAAAACAACATTTTTACTTTCTGAAAACAGGTGCTCCCTGACCAGTTCTACCTAGATTGGTAAATTTTACAAGTTCATGTTACACGACTGTTATATCTAACCCAAATTAAAAGTCATTAATTTTATTCATTAAAGGGCACATTTACATGCAGGAGTTGATCTATAGATCTTTAATCTCAAGGTAGGCCTTGCATCTCGCCTCCATCCCAACTCCTCTTTTTACTGTTCTCCCTGCCAGATTCCTTTGAAATGGCCACCGTCTGTCTTTAGTTAGTCTATGAATAGTGTATCATCAGGCTTTATTATATGTAGAAAAACAGTCCATATGAAGTGCAATGGTAGGCAGAACACAATCCTCAGTTATATCAAGTCATCTGAAGTTGGTGTGTTTATCAGTTTGAAGGATATCTGTACGCACCCAATCTGGCTCAAGCATTTCAACTTAATCTTCATGAAGCTGTGTTGCAAAGCAAATCATCTATAAGCTTTCCCAAGTACCTAGAATCTCTTAGAAATGATTGATCTGACCTTCATGCGAGAGGAACATCTTGACAGATCTACAACTGTATCCATGGATCAAACCCTAATACAATGCTCTCCTCCAAAAATGTTGATACTTCTTGTAGGTTTTTTGCTGAGAACATTTGAAATCCATTAAAAACACCTCAAAAGAACATACAGCACAATCCCACTCTTTTTTCTGTCACTGCGTTACTAAATGATGATAAATGAAGTAGCAGCTGGTCGGTCTTACCTCTCCGATCATCCCGTTCCAAATCCCTCGCACCAGCTTGCCGTGTTTGCCGTTGGTGACCAGGTAGAGGTCGTAGGAAAACTTGATGTTTCGGGATAACTTCTTCAGGATGTCTATGCAGAAGCCTTTACAGCACAGTTTCGTGTACGGCTCAGTGTGACCCACGATACTGAAAAATAAGAAGACCAAAACACGGCGTGTGACGATTATTCTGAAATCGCTTGTAACATTAGTATTTTATACCTCAAGGCTCTTCGAAAGTCAAACTCTCTAATCTGAAGGTTTTGTTGATCAGGCTGCAGAGATCTCATTGTTATAGATGATGCTATTAAACTCTCATTATATGTTACCAATTGAAGAAACCACCTATTATATTTCCCCGTAATTAATATTGAATATATTGAAATACCAATTTGACCCGGGCTCTCCTTCAAAATAACACGATACAGAATATTGACCAGTTTGTCAGGTTAATATCTTTGCAGATCTCCTCAGTGCTTTTAATGCTGGCCAAGGCATTTTAATGCTTTCATGTGATGTATAAAGTTGAAATATACTTGGATTATGAATGAATAAGAACCCACACAGCATATTTGCGGTTCTTACGGAGTTCAGGTGCACTCTAGTAATCTTCATTGTTGACTTTATCAATGAAATCAAACCGGTTTGGCTTTGACTCAACAGAAGATAGATATGAACATACAGTACATAATTAGACTGTGAAGGCATGAGGTAGGAGCTTCTGCAAACCACTGAGAGTTTGAAGCAAAGTAGAAAAAAAAAACAGTTGCCTCCTGACCTCCTAAAAGCTTGGGCAGCTAATTCTGTAGCTTGTAGTGGAAAGAAAGAGATGGACACTCCGATAGAAAGACATTTTAGGGGCAGTAAACGTAAAGATCTTATATTTGAGAGCTTCTTTTGTTTAAATTGCAAATGAAATGAAACTTTTCAAATCAGGTGAAGAAAAAACAGCTTTTTATGAGCACTTTTTCTCTGGTGGGGTCAGCAGGGATTAGTGGGAAGTTGAACAGTTCAACAAGGGATTACAAGACAATGCTACTTTACAAAGCCGTGCATCCTCCAAAAATAAAAGGGTACCACAAGTTCACTGCACAGCTGCAAAAAAGGGAAATGCACTTGATGCAGTCAAGCAGTAAGCATTTATTCAAGGTATAATGCTGATATAACTTAGGTTTTTCTCATAAAATGTTTAAGCTTTCCATCACTTATAAACAGCGCTGCACCATCTAAAGTTAACATCAAATATAACAGAAGTGTAGTAATGTTGAAACACAAGTATGTGCCTGAACCACACCGCTGATTCACTTCAAATAGAGCTCATCATTACTGCTCATTTCCAAAGATAGAACAGCTGAGGTAAACTTGAAAACCAGTGATGTAGCTTTTTTAAATCAGGAGCAGAGCAGATATCTCCTTGACATGAAAGCCGGGCCACTGATGTCAGGAAATTAGGGAGCTGGCGGAGGGGGGTGTTGCAGGAGGTAGAAGAAGAGCTACTCGGCAGGCTGGCACATTGTGTCACGGCCTCGGCAGATGGACGGACAGCTGGGCCCACCAAAACAAATCCGACACAAATTAATCACAAGCAAACAATGGCAGACAAGAGTGAAACTCAGCGCTAGATAATGTGGAGCAACTTAAATGAAACTGCAAAACTAGAATGTTACCTGATGAGAAGCAAAGGAGCACTTGACGACATTTGTACATAAGCATTTCTGCTGAGCTAGAAACTCAGTCTGAACTTTTTCTTATGTTTAAAAAGCAGAAATGCATTTAAAGGAGGCGGTAATTTTGCAGTGATAAAAGTGCATGTCCATGTTTTTGCTTTGAGTGCACCATCCTTTACCCTTTTACCTTATTTTACCTGATTCTTGTACATTTTCAAAAGACCTAACATATCTGCAAAAAAATACATGCATGTATGCTTCACAGTGCTTTTTGTTTGATTGATCTTGGACATTTACATGTCTGTTCTTATTCGCCACAATTACTACATGAATTCCACAGTTTATGATGATTTCATTCCTTGGTTAATCAGTCAGAAAGCATCATAAATGTTTGGATGATTTCTCTTATCCTGAAATTTGAAAATCAAATCAGAAATTTTCTGCAAATGACAAGAAAATTAGCTTCAAAATGTCCCTGTAGTGTTAATGCAGAGTTATGGCGTATAATTACTCCGTTATCAGCAGGATTGTGTGATGACCTGTGCAAATATAAACTACATTTTCACACATGAACACTGCAAAGGGTCCCTCAGCAGCAGCCTCATCTTAAACTGATTTATTTGCTGCTACAAATCTATTACTGCTGCATTTCTGCACAGATCATGCCATTAAAATGCTGCATATTACGCAAATAAAGTACTTTATGAGACTGTCCCGTCCTCACTGTGTCCTCACATCCCCCTCTCTTCCAAAGACAGCTTATCTTTCAAACCGCTGTCTTTGATATTGCGTGTACTACAGCATGCTAAACTGTGTTAATTAGGACACTGGCCTGAGTAATACCTACTGCATGCCAAACTGCCCCACTGACCCTGACTAACAGACTCCGCGTGCCTGCTTCCACACAGCTCTGATCTTCAGACGGAGTACTCAGCAGCACAAGCTTAGCTGACGGTCTGAGGCACGGCATACGGCGTCAAAGAAGCTGACGTAAGGGTAGAAATCAATTCCCCTTACTTATCAGCAGGATTTCCAAGAACACAGGGATAAAAATGTCCTTCAGTCTCACATTAACGGGATGACAGCCAAGATGTCAGTCAGAAACTAGTGCTTTGTAAAACACCCTTTACTCTGAGCTGATTTAGGGGGAGAAGGGCCAAAAGGAGTCTGGATTGTTTTGTGAGTGTGTGCTCCATCTGCCAATGTCACTCAACACATCGTAAAAATGGTCAAACTGACCGCTGATTTGGCTGCTCTCCACTGTCTCAAACAAGCATTGTCTATGCCTCGGGTCTGTTTTGTGACTCTTTTGTTTTGGCCCTCTCTGAGTGTGAATTGTGTAGTTTCACTCTGAATTGTTCGAGTTAACAACAGTTGATAATTCTTCTAAAGCCTCTGAAAACAGTCCAAATTGTTGGCGTAGCATTATAGCGTTATGGGAGTCATCATTAGCAAGAGCTACAGCAAATGGAGTTGGACTGTGCTTCAGCTCAGAAACAACATGTTCAAATGAAAATATCAATAACTCATTTTACGTATATCTTCAAGAAGTGGTGTAACAGCGATACAAACAATCAGAGAGCCACAGGTGGAGAGAGAAGTGCATGAAGAAGATGAGGAGGAGAGAGCAGTGGGTGTATCAGTGTGTGTCTGAAAAGCCAAGGGACTGAATCAGGAGCATGAGAGAGACAGAGTGCTAACAAGCTGGTGACTGCCAGGCTCAAAATTGAGAGACATCATCCATAATCTTTATCAAATACAAGCGCAAGTCTCGATGTAATGAGAGAAGATATGTCAGTGGATTCACGCACAGATGCATGGATAACTTTTGTCTTAAAACATCTCAGATAATGTCACATTTTTGAGCATTTTCTTAGACTTCTGCAAGACTTCTGGGGCAACATACCCTGACCATGATGAACTCTTTGCACTGTGATAATACAGCCCCTGAACTTCAGAGCTTCCTGCAGCTTGAAATGATAATTCAGAGAGCATGTCTGTTGTTGTCAGAGATGTTGAAGTGTAAAGCACTCATACAGTGCTCCGGCAGAAACTCATCGCTACCTTTTTTTCTGGTTTTGTTTAAATACAAACAAGTTCTGGAGGTGAATGTGGAACCGAATGTTCATTCACCTCCAGAAGAACCAGAACTAATGCTGCGTTCCAGTTACCTCGGAAGTCGGGTGTCGGAGCTGGGAATGACACCACACCTGAGTTGTTACAGTTAACAAGTCGGAAAACCAAGATGGATGCCTAATGTTATCCGTTGTTGGCTGTTGTTAACAATTGTCAGCTGTCGTTGGCCATTGTCAGTTGTTGTAAGTTGCTGTTAGCTTTACCAGTTGCAAACAACTCATAACACAGTATTTTACTCTTACAAACACCATAGCACCGTGTTCACAGTTAGATGTTGGGCAGTAAGACATATACCACTTATTTAATCTCACAAAAACAAAACAGAAGTGCTAATATATAAAACATTACGAGAGCTTTCACTGTTACTCTTTACTGTTGATGCACTGCGCTGCCATCTTGGATTATGACGTTGATATCAAGTCGGGGTTGGCAAGGATCATCCGACTTTACGAGTCAGAAATCAGACTTCAGGAGGGTGTTCCAGATGCATTTTTGACTCGGCGCTCGGAAATTCTGACTTCCGAGTACAGCATACAAAGTGATCTGTGCGAAGAGATGTGGAGGTGAACCAGTGAGCCATGGGCGCAATGCAGAGTGCACTAATGACACCTCACCCCTAACCCCCTCCTTCTCCAAACCTTCAGTCTAATGGACTCTGCACCCTCACATCAGGATTGAGAGGAAATGAGACGAGCAGACCGAGCCCGACCACAACAAGCTGAAACAAATGAACACTTTGGAGGAAAAGAGGCTGCCACAGCAGAGCGGGAGTAAACACAGCAGTCCCAGAATCCCCCGTCTCACCAGCTGCCAGGGTTCGAGCCTGAGCTTCAAGATGACCGTATTTTACTGAAAGTGGCTCTTTGGGAACAGTCACAACTGTTAGTTTATGTTATTTATCCAAGAGCGGATATTCTCATAATGTTTTAAAGCTGCTGTTTGAATGGTGACATGCAGCATGATGCATCACCTGTTTAAAAGTCTGTAAAGCTCCACCAGGTGAGCTTTACACCCAGAGAAAATGTGTAATTTCATCACCACATCTGCAAGCTACAGATTCAAAGTCAGTGAAATACAAACTGTCCCATCTGTTCAGAGCAGAAGGATCAGACAATAAAGTTGAGGATGGTTTCATTAGAATAAGGACGAGGCAAAAATATTTGTGCTATAAAACTTAACGATATGATGTTGGTTCTCTAAATGGTGTTACCCTGAGGTGATGACAAACTTTAACTCAAGATCATTGTGACCAAAATGTTAATATCTTCATCACTTTTCTAAAGGTGCTGAAACACACTGTAGCGACCTGGAGGTGAGTGACTGGACTTTGGACAAACAGCAGAGACTCGGAAGGCCGTTCATGTTGATACTTATGTGTTAGCTACGTGAAAATCTTTGCACCATTCTTCAGTTGTTAACCATTGGTGGTTTTGCATGATAAACAACACTTTCTGAGTGTTATGGAGAGTAAGGTCAGTTGATGAATTTGACACCATGAGTGTCTGCAGAGAGCTTGGAGAAGAGCTACTGGGCATTCACATTAAAAGGAGTCTGTTGAGGTAGTTTGTGTACTTGACGGGAATGCCTCCTGGACGACTCATCTCAGGAGTTCAGTGTGTGAAAAAACACTAAGATAAGGTGATGGTGTTAAATAATGATAATGAAATAATCAACTTCAAAATAGGCAAATTTATCAGTAATCTTTTATTGTACAGGTGAGGAGTAAGATTTCTGCTTGAGGTAAACGGCAGCAGGATCCTGATTGAAGTCCTCATACTTTTTGATGGATGTAATATACCCCTGAGGACACATTGTTGACACACTTCTGCTGGTTAATTTGTCTGCTTTTTCTCATCCTCCATATCATCCCATCTTTCAAATCAATGTGCCATAACAACCAATATGTTATGGAAGACTTTACACCGCTTGTACCAGCTAGATTTAACACTAACAGGTGGTGCAACCCAATGCAGATCAGAAGCCTTTATGTGAATGATGTATTACACTCGAAGTTTTGCTAAGTATTAAAAGTAATTTTATAAGTACTTCATTATATCCTCATCAAATTTGGAGGAAAAATCAATAAGACCTTGATCTCTCTCTCTTTGTGACCGTGCTGCAAATTTGTGTTCAACCGTGATGTCTCCAAAAAGAGTAAACTGCTGTAACTCTGGTACGTTTTCAAAATCCACTTCACATTTCATAACAAACAAGAACAGCCTGCAATAAACTTTAACTACCAAACCTACTGCAACCTAAAGCTCAGCAAGATTCACACCCTGCTGACTTTTTTTTGCTCGCACTCTAAACCACAGTCACAACTTATGGCGTGTGCTCGGAGGGCTTACTGCATTTCATCAAAACTTGAAAGTTAGAAGTTTCTTAGCACAGTTTTTTGTTGTTTTCTGTTCCTGTTGCTCCGAGGCTTATCGTAACTCCTCTTTCGCTGCATTCAGCCTTGGCTTTAATTAAATCTACTTATGATCTAACCTCCTTTGAAAGCAGCTAATCTACGATGACATTATCTCCCTGGGTCAATACCAGCGTTCATCAGGGCATCACCTCTGAATTGATCTACACCAATGTGCTCTGAAGGAGAAGAGTATTCCCCCAACACAAAACAAATAAGGACGCTCTGGATGTTTCTGATTCCACTGGAGAAACATGTGTGACTCAAAGGAAATTTCTGGTGTTAACTGCTTTAGTCTGAGCTCTGCTTGGTGTCAGACCTCTCTGTGGACCAATGAGGGAGCTACACAGATGGTCCTCCTAGCAGGTTGAATATACAGGAATGAAGGAGGTTGAGGGATTGAAATGGACAAACCTGCATCACCAATGACTCGCTGATGTGGATCAGATTTATTTGTGATTTTCAAGCAGCTTCTGGCTGTTTATGAGGAGGGTGAAATCTTTGGTGCAGACTGAAATTAACACCTACAGGTGTTTGCAGTCTGCTGAGGGTTGGTGTTTATTTCACCACAGTATTTATGAAGGGATGTCATGCTCACATTTTTTGATGCCAATTATTCTACAAAAGTAATTTACCTCGACATTAAGTCTGTCATATTGTGTTGATGTCACTGTCTTGGGTTGTTGTGGCTCAGCCCCTGCATATGATGATTTTTCTGAATGCATATAAGCAGCTCTTAGCTAACTGTCTACAAGAAGTAAGCTGGATGTAAACTGTGGCGTTTTCTTTATTTATTTCTGTGCAGCAGTGAGTAGTGATGCTGACAGCTCATCTCCACGACTGATGCAAAACAAGAGCAAACTGCAAAATTCAATGGGCATGTTTGCACTTCATTTAAGTGGAAATGTTTTTGTGAGTTCAACCTTAAGATTAGGAAGATAATAGGGAGAATATGAAGCAATTTTAGATGTATTGCTTACGATTTACCCCTCTGTGTGAATCTCCCCAGTCCATTTCTGATATATTCAAGATTAAGAAACAGTATTTAGTTGCAAAAAAAACCCCAAGTGATTAATAATTAAAAGGCTTAGTTAACAGAAGTGGTCCTTATCTCACTTTATGTAAATGCTTATCTTTAATTTGACTGCTGGGTGTGCTGGCAAGCACTTCTTCAACCTGAAGTGCTTTGTACACTGGTCAATATTAAGGTAACCTGCATGCAGACTGCTTCATTGAACTTCCTATTGACCTGATCTGCTTTAAATTTTTTACACCGTTTCCATCAGAGGGGATTGAACACCTTGTGCTCTGGCAGGATGATTTAGTTAGCATGAGTAATAAAGCGCTTCAAAGCCTCATGACACTGAGAGGACATGATCTTCATCTTCTGTCCCTCTCATCCTGTTAACACTATTGTCAGTAATGGGTAATGGCCGCTGCTCCTCTCCTCCTCTAATGAACACCAGTATCGGTCTGTAGGTGTTGAGGATTGATGACATGGCCTAATCGCCCCATCTAATTGATACCTCAGCATGCAGCACATATATTTTCCTGATTGGGTCACAGGTGATCCCTGGGATATTGCACTCTGGCCGAGCGGTCTAATGAGTATCTCACCTCATTGAGTGATAAGAAGCCATGCTGGGGCTAATGGCAGGGGAAGAGCCTCTTAATCTCACACCTAATGGCACTCTGAGGTTGGATACGAAATCAATTAAGCTGAGTGTGTTAATATGTAAGAATGCTTATGGGACTGCTAAGACATTAAATGGGTTAGCATAAGCACAATTTTTCTACAGTAGGTAAGTCAGGTATACTGATGTAGTGCTGGTCTGGTTCATTTCCTATCTGTCAGACAGATCTCTTTATGCAACTTTTGGAAGTTCTGTTCTCCCCTCTAAAGTGGGGTCCCCCAGGGATCTATTTTAGGTCCCCTCTTGTTCAGTGTTTACGTGCTCACTGCTACACAAATGAAACTCCGTTATATACCCGGTTACAGCCCAGCACCTCTGATGTTTTTGTGCACCCTATCTAATTGCAGTAGCAGAAGGAGGAGCTAACTACCTAGCCTCTCTGAGGTGTTGTTTATCAGCCTAACTAGAAAAAAACACCAATAAAGGGAGGTGCCTTCTTCATAAACACAGTAATGTATTGGCTCCCTCTGCTCATCCATCTTCATGCTTGGGCCATATGGTGGGTTATCAGAAGATCATAGTTATTGGTCCAGGACATGATGGGACAGGTTTCTTTACTGTCTGGTAATCGTTTTAATTAGTGTGCTTTTTATTTATAGGAAATAAATGACATCTTACCTTGGGGGGCATAAAATGCGCCACATCTCATTTTTTGTGGTTTCATTTTAAATATAAACATTAGGCAGATCCTAATGTGACAGTTCTACCCTTGTAATAATGGCAAATTGAACATTAATAGTATAAAGATATACAATACAAATGTCATTACTACGTCATCCTTCGACTCTGACCAGTTGAACCATGAAGAATTATCAGCATTCAAATCTTCCTGGTAAAAATTAAAAGTACTTGAAAATGTACTTGTTATTTATGTATTAAATGTACTCAGTACCTTCTTTTAATGAGGAGTAAAAAGGGTTGAAAGCAAGATGAATGTATGAGTAATTGGTACTACTGTGTTTAGAGTGAAGTGGAGTACAATAACTCCCACAAAAAAGACCAATTTCAAAAATTACTTAAGATACAATTGCATTAACAAAAAAAAAAAAAACCACTCAGTCACAGTAATTTAAGTAACAGCAATACGTTCTTTTTCACTGCAGGCTATAATCAAGCCCAACAGATTGACTGAACAACACAAGAAGGCAAATCTAGAGGGGATACCAGTATGGAATTTGGTAAATATCAGCAGGTATAAAAACCACATCAAAAAGCCAGTTTATTTATTCACCTGCTATTCTTGCTGTGGTAGGAGATATGTTCAAGGTGTTTACACATACCTGACTTCATTAGCATTTTAGCTGTAAGTTTTATATTGATTCACATTGGGTTTGACTGACATGATCAAGCTGACAACATGCTAACTGACAACTGGTGCACTGACATGCCTTTAAAGAAAAACACCTGCTTTGAACCAATTTTGTTCAGCACACACAGGGGAGTGAATATAGCCAATTTAGAGCACTGGGCATACCCACCAAGGCTGTTGCACCTTTAACTGAATATATGTACCTGAGAGGCTTGTAGAGCAGAATGTTGTTTCGCTCCTGAAATCCTGTCTTTTTCGGCTTTATTCAGAGGGGAAAAACATGAAATAGTCTTGAACTTTGGCCTACCCCAGTTTGGAGGTATTGGCTTCAAATTGTGACATATGTCTGTCTCACCTGGTTGGTGATGGCTGAGTCTTTGGGTTCTGATTGTATTTGTTTTCCTCTGGGTGTTTTAGTCAGGGTGTGACTGTTTCTGAGCATCAGTATCACTTACGCCTCTGTCTTGTTGGACTGCCTTCTGCAGGGCACAGTGTTGCTGACACATGTTCCAGTCACAGGGTCCACCGCCTCTACAATGACAAAGGGCCTCTCCTCCAGCGTGGCCACCGTAAGATGCCTGTAATCTGACACCGGCTCTAGGTAGGTGCCATATCGAGGCCACACAGGGTATCTCATCTGCAGGATGCCTGACTCGTAATTCCCCACCTGTAGGTGTGTAAGAGCAGAGGAGAGGCAACATGAGACAGTGAAAAATCTCTGCACCAAACTTCAGATGGTCATCATTATGTATGATACTGATGTGTGAAGCAAAAATACAGGAAAGTAATGATTCTTTAAAAGGGTTACTCAGACATAGTAAGTCAGAACTAAAGGCAAGACATATCAGCCTTGATTCATCTCTGACAACAACACCAACTATCACAACCTCAAATCTTAATCCAGCTGCCTCCAATCCTCTTAATGCATATGCTGTTATCACACCTCTTTGTGAGAGGTGCACCTGGACCTTCTGCGGCAAGGAGCTCTTTAGTTCATCAACAGTTCACAGGAAATTGATTTTGGGTCACTTGAGATGTCAAGTGTGCAATTACACATCTAAAGCAATGAAAGCAATTCCACCCCCCTATAACCAGTTAGCTTATTTTAATTGGATGTAGTGGGGGAAATGAGCGTTCAAGCAAACCGAATGCATAATCAAGACCTGATTTAAACATTTCAAGCTCACTTATTTGAAGAAGCCGTGACCTGGTAAGTAGAACATTGTGCATATTTGACTTGGTGACTCCTGCTGTTTAAATCAGGGAGAGAAATAAAGTTATGCAGGTCACGGAGGACCAGCTGGACCAATTACCAAAACACCAACAGTGAATGCTAACGATATGTTGTGCTATTAGTTGATGCTATAATACAAAGACTAAATTACAAATGGATTAAAACGTAGTTTGGGGCTTACAAATGAGGGGAACAATCTACAGAGGGTCTTAAGAAATTTTTACTTTAAATTTTTTTACTTTTTTCTGTCTTCTAAACAATGTATCTGTCCATGACTCAATAGGAGAAGTTGATAACCTGTTTATTTTAGGAAATCTCAGTAATTGAAGATTTGTAAGTGAAGTTAAGAGGCTCTGCCAAAAGATAATCTTAGTGCAGTCAAAGCAAAATGATAGTTCATTTTTTGGACCATGAACATACACTCACCGGCCACTTTATTAGGTACACCATGCTAGTAACGGGTTGGACCCCCTTTTGCCTTCAGAACTGCCTCAATTCTTCGTGGCATAGATTCAACAAGGTGCTGGAAGCATTCCTCAGAGAGCTTGGTCCATATTGACATGATGGCATCACACAGTTGCCGCAGATTTGTCGGCTGCACATCCATGATGCGAATCTCCCGTTCCACCACATCCCAAAGATGCTCTATTGGATTGAGATCTGGTGACTGTGGAGGCCATTTGAGTACAGTGAACTCATTGTCATGTTCAAGAAACCAGTCTGAGATGATTCCAGCTTTATGACATGGCGCATTATCCTGCTGAAAGTAGCCATCAGAAGTTGGGTACATTGTGGTCACAAAGGGATGGACATGGTCAGCAACAATACTCAGGTAGGCTGTGGCGTTGCAACGATGCTCAATTGGTACCAAGGGGCCCAAAGAGTGCCAAGAAAATATTCCCCACACCATGACACCACCACCACCAGCCTGAACCGTTGATACAAGGCAGGATGGATCCATGCTTTCATGTTGTTGACGCCAAATTCTGACCCTACCATCCGAATGTCGCAGCAGAAATCGAGACTCATCAGACCAGGCAACGTTTTTCCAATCTTCTATTGTCCAATTTCGATGAGCTTGTGCAAATTGTAGCCTCAGTTTCCTGTTCTTAGCTGAAAGGAGTGGCACCCGGTGTGGTCTTCTGCTGCTGTAGCCCATCTGCCTCAAAGTTCGACGTACTGTGCGTTCAGAGATGCTCTTCTGCCTACCTTGGTTGTAACGGGTGGTTATTTGAGTCACTGTTGCCTTTCTATCAGCTCGAACCAGTCTGGCCATTCTCCTCTGACCTCTGGCATCAACAAGGCATTTCCGCCCACAGAACTGCCGCTCACTGGATATTTTTTCTTTTTCGGACCATTCTCTGTAAACCCTAGAGATGGTTGTGCGTGAAAATCCCAGTAGATCAGCAGTTTCTGAAATACTCAGACCAGCCCTTCTGGCACCAACAACCATGCCATGTTCAAAGTCACTCAAATCACCTTTCTTCCCCATACTGATGCTCGGTTTGAACTGCAGAGATTGTCTTGACCATGTCTACATGCCTAAATGCACTAAGTTGCCGCCATGTGATTGGCTGATTAGAAATTAAGTGTTAACGAGCAGTTGGACAGGTGTACCTAATAAAGTGGCCGGTGAGTGTAGATCACAGTTTTAACTAATGAATTTTTAATGTGAACTTGTTTGTTTCAATATGATTTGATACCAAGAGATACTATAGAATATGAAATGTCAGGATACAGTTCAATCTGATGCAATAATACATGAGACAGTGAAGTATGAGATATTCACTACAAAGTGATATACAGTAGGATAAGATACAAAACAACATCATAAAATAAGATAAAAGTTACAATAAGATACAATATGATTCTGTACAGTCTGATAGGGAATTATAGTATTAGATACAGTACAACACAATACAATTTGATACAATACAATACAATTTGGTACAATGTGACTAAGTTTGATACAGTTTTATATTGGGATAGACTGATTAATCTGTTGGCCAGTCAATATGGCCGGTTATTGGCATTTTGACATAATCCGTATATGATGAGACGTCTTATCAATAATCGTCATCTTTTCTAAATGATACAACACCCTTCTCATCCTGACCTGCTCTCTGATAATCAGTAGTGGTATTGGCCTCTGAAAACTCTTACTGGTCAAACTCCAGTATAACATATTACGATGTCATAAGAAATGGTGCATTAAGTGACAACAATATGAACAGTAATTTGCAGATTTGCAGTGGCTTTTCCAGGGAATACTCTGTAACTCACAGAAAGTACTTATTTCTCACATATAAGATGACTAACATGTAAAGTAAAGGCTGTATTTCTTATATCCTAATTCCTAACTTCCCCTTGCTCCCCTTGGATTACAAAGTAAAATAGTACAATTTTGGACAAAAGGATGCTTCACCTTCATAATCTTTGCTCTGTCAGATCACATCATCCTGTCAGGATCATCACAATAAGTAAAAACATGGAGCGTGTAGGGGAGAAAGGGCAAACATCACAATCCTCCACTGACGTTTTAGTTGTTCCTCTCTCCTGTCCATCATATTGATTGGTCCTGCTGTTTATCCATCACTGCACTCATGGGCTTTTATCCCAGTCAATCAGAATTTCACATTTCAGTAAGAAAACACTATGAGATGTGAAACATCACGTCCCTGTTGGTTTTCTCAGCTATGGAGATTTTTTTATCATCCATTCAGAGAGGAAAATGTTTGCTTCCCAGAGCATTAAATTAAAAATAGATACCATGAGGAAACATTATTGTTGAGCTTCCTAAAATGCTGCTTTGAGACGTCCACAATCACCGGCTCGTTTTATGTGATGAACAATAACTGTCACTCTAGCTGCATTGAGTGTAGATTAAAAAACTCCATTAGGAAAAAAAGCTTAAATTAGATTTTATTCCTTGTTTACAAACCAGGCGCTGAGGCTATAATATTTCACAGATATACAGCCTGAGTGCAGCAGCTTCTCACTTTCATATATCACCGCACCTGATAAGAGCAGCAACAAGGAACACTTCCCATCATCCTCTGGGGCTCCTTCTCTCTGTCACCGCTCTCTTTTGTCATCCTCTTACTCAATCTTTTTGAGTTACTTTGACTTTAAAATCTGGAGGCTGGTCATAGAGGCTGTTGAACAGTATCTCTTTGGAAGTATCACATCACGAGAGCTGCATTTGATAAGAGCACCGCAGTGATTTCTAAGAGTGGATATGTGTATTTCTGAATGTGGGACTTATATCTACCTGTTTTGTTCTGCAAAGGATGGGTTTGAAAAGTTTTAGGATTGCAAATGTTTACCAGGAGGAAAGTCTGCAGTGAAATGGCAAACGCGTCTGATCTTAGCACATTCAAAGTTTTGCTTTTGCCAGTGCCAGGTTCAGGTTATTGGTATTGAAGTTTGACGATATAACAAACAAGATTTCTAACCAAAAAAAGGCATTTCTACTCAGGGTTGAGTAAACTTTTACTTTTTGATCCATGAAGAAAACAATGATCAAGAGCTGAAAGTCAAACTTTTACTGTTGAAAAAAAGATGAAATGAAACTAAAACAAGTGTTTCACAAATTCTTGCAGCCTCCATTAAATTGTTGAATATATCTCAGTTACATCATGCATTTAATTTATTTAATAGCTGATCATTGGATCACAGACTATGTTGTTAAATGGCGTCAAATTGGTTTGCCAAGATTGACTAACATTAGCAGAGCAAGCACCGCCAGTCCTCCCTGCAGGTTCAAATTGAAGGGATATTCTGGTTTAAAATTAATTTAGGGTCAAACACACCATAACACCGAGACACCATAACACATCATTTCTTCATGGAAATGCAATCAGACCGGGACGCCAAGGCAGAAGAATTACAGTGTCTGCAGTGCAAAATAATTAATATGGTAAGGTCTCATTACAAACAGGCGGCTGCTGGAAGAGAGTAGGTGAGTTGTGTTTAGTCCCTTTGCTTAAGAAATTAGGCAAAGTAAAAAAGATGTTTGGTGGCTAGTGCAGTGGCTGGGACCCTAAATGTACTGTTGATGAAGTAAGGTGCTGTTCTGAACATTATTTGTGGCTATAGAGTGGAGTTTTTTTGTTGAGGTTTGTTTATGGCTCCTCAGACTGCTGTGTATTGCTATCGTGCGGTCGTTACTAAAGTTGGTATAACAAGAGAGGCAAGTGATTGGCAACATTAGTCTCTCAAGGGGATTTCTAACTTGGTGTGTTTGACCCTAAATGAATTAATACTGAAAAACTCCACCGGCCACCTGTAATCTGTGCTTGTTTACATCATAGTAGTAGAGCGTTGTGGGATTATGTATGCCAGTGGGAAAACTAGCCAGCCAACCATCACAGAAAATTTTTGGCTCTATATACATTTGGAAGAATAAAGAAGAAAAAAAAACTCTTATTGTTTGCTTGTTAGGAACTTGAAGCTTCAGTGAGAAACATGAGTGTTGTGCTGATTTTGATGCCCCAATTAACAAAGCAGATTTAGTCCTGCACAAAAAAGAAAAATCTCATCCTGCCTTCTCTCCTGTTAAGCTGATTGCAGTTAAAGGCCTCGGCTGCTTCCTACCCCCTATCAGCTATTTCAGACACTAGAAATAACTATAAAGAAATAGTTATTCTCCTATTTGACCTGTAAGACTTTGTCTTTTTTTTCCTTTCAGAGAGACATAGAGACACATCAGTATTAATTCTAAATATTTGTACCAATTACTCACTTGATAATAAAGTTAAGGCTGCCAGCTACAATCTTTGGAGCTTTTTTAAAAACCTCTTTTGGACACAAGTTATTCAGATGCAGTGATGTATAAAAATGAGGCCCAGGTTTATAACAGCTGGAATTCCCTGTTAATATTTAATACAAAAGGTGATGCAGAGTATAATGCCAGGTATCAAGTCTATGCAGTGTTGAGCTGAGACTGGTAATATGGAGGTGATATATGAAGGTAACACACGGGCTCCCCTGTATTGTGTACAATAAGAAGTCTGGCAGAAATGCAATCAAAAGGTTGAATTGATTTTCAGCTCTGAGAGAAAAGCCGCCAGAGGCGAATGAGAGTTAAGCTGTGAATAGGTATCGAAATGTTTCTGGATTGAGCACAAAGTTGGGCTCTGGAGGGGCAGGAAAGGTGTTCCTTTTTTCGTTCACAAAAGGTTTAAATAAAGGTCAGTGTGGTGGAAATGAGTGCCGGAGTCAGTGGAGGATTAAGAGGACACATCTCAGCCGTGATGTTTATTATCTGTGTCCAAGTGTTTCTGATTGAACGCGACACAACCTTTTACAAGTCTTATTGAGCAAACCTCATCTTTGGACAGTGACTCATTCAATTCATGTCACTGTAACTGAATTACATTTAATGTCAGTCTGATGCAGTCTGTGGTGATTTCATAATCATCAAAGGTGACTGTGCAACACTTCAGGGATGTTTTTTTAGACTCAGCTTCTTCTTCTTCTGTCACACTGCACGAGTGTACTGAGATAACTAACATTTTCTTTGGTGACCAGAAGTGTTGCTGAAAAAAAAAGTAAGACACTGCCACTCTGTGATGATTCAGATAAAAAGGTTTTAGTTTCCTCTTCTGCTAAGTGTTCCTGCAGTTACATGTATGTTAATAGATTCATTAAATATTATGTACTTTTTTTATCCTCTATAAATCCTTTACACTCCAGGGGGAGGGCGGTGATGGTTCTCAGAGGACTGGTGCTTGTTGGAATGATTTTATGTTTTTTTTTCTTACCCAAATAGTTCAATTCTGGAAATCACACGATAAAAATTCTAGTTTATATAAAATACATTTGTATTTTTCAATCAAAGATCAAAACATTGCAACAAGTGGCCATTTAAATAAAAGCCAAAATGGTAAGAAGAGACAGCTCCCCGCTGCGCGTTGAGCTGTATGATTTGGATCCCTGAAAAGAGCCAGAATTCCCATCACTAATCTCAATAATTTTCCCTCTTTTGTCAAACGTACACCTGTAGAGGCAAAACCTGCTAAATATTAAGTTTATCAACCTGAAATGCAACATCCAGTCCTTTTAAAAGTAGCATTTTGTTGCGTATCGCTGTCTCTCAAGTACAACCCAAATTTCCGAAAAAGTTGCGGCAATGCTATTTGTAACTAGGGTTGTATCTTTGGTTCTAACCAGACTATATAAAACCCAAACCTGATCTCTATGAAGTAATTTGTCACCATATTAGAAATTTGACACATCCTAACTTTTGGTCAAACTTGAAAGGGTTAAGAGTCTCCTGGCTCCTTCTCTGTAGCAGAAATAACTTCACAGAAACTTTGAATCTAGATGGTTTTGTTTGCTTTTATAGCTCATAGAAATGTATCATTATTGACTTAAATCTTCCCTGCAACCATCTTAAAGCTTCTAAGACGAGCTTTAAATTTTAATATTTTTTAAAAAGATAAAAGATTTAACATGCGAAAAGAAAGAAATGCATATCAAAAAACCATCTTCTTTTTCCACAACAGAAGCTGTGATGGATGATCGTTCAACTGACTTTTTCACTGGGTCAAGATGAGGTCAAATTACTTTGCTTCTTTTACCATTACGGCTTTCATCAGCTCAGAGCCGCCATAAGATGGTTCACCTGAAAACATCAATACAACATGATGGCTTTAAGATGCCTGCAGTTGGTCATGTTCAGCTAAACTTCTTTCCGTGATCCAGAGGAGCAAATAAACCCCCTTCTAGTCTGATGTCCATATCACATCTGCTCCCTGGAGGATCAATTATCTTTTCAATCTCTGACAGAACTGGTGAAGCAGTTCGCTGCAGCAAAGTTACCTGATAAAACTGAGTACATGGGTTTATTTTTAAGAGCAGACAGCAGCAGGAGTGACAGTGTCTGCTGGAGTGCTGTGGGTGTGATTAGACGATGATCCTTCATTAAGAGGTTCATTGGTATCAGTGCAGCTCCGACTCCTCCAACTACAGTCTTTACAAAGAGATCAGTGATGTATGAAATCACTCTGCTGCTAGCATGAAGAGAAAGACGTCCCTGAGAGACTTGGAGAAACTGCAGAACAGCTCATCTATTTTCTTATCGGATCAAGAAATTCAAGGTCTTGTGCATCCAGTAATAATTACACATGAATAGTTTTTTTGGCCATTACAGTACAGTACAATGTCACGCTCCTTTAGAAAACTCACCTTATCCCACTGTCTCTCTCTGTCCAGAGTGATGATTATCATGGCTGGGTTCACCAGGTAACCATTGCTGTTGAAGGAGAAGTCGTTGTGTTCCCAGGTGACATTCAACATGTGCCTGAAGAGAAAAAAAGACAAAGAGTAAAAATGACTTCAGCTCACAAAGGCATCATGTTATTTCAACACTCCTTAAAACACACTCATTCAGCATGTTTGTCTGTGAATTTAAAGCGTTTAAAGTATTTTAAGGTCTGTTTTTTGTCTTTCACATTGAGGATTTGCCTCAGTGTGGTTTGGGAAAAAATAACCTGGTAAAGTTTAAGTAGTTTTTGCAGTGTTGGCTAAAATCATTGGCTCTAATATATGGATGGACGACCTTAACCTATCTCCTCCTTGGTCCAAATTTGAAGCCAAAATACCCAACCCTACAAATTCCTTTGTAGATTTGATATATTTATATAAAAACTACAAGTAATTTGTAGACAGAAATTTAAAGTGTTTTTCAGCATCATTGTTTTATTGGTTAAAATTCATTGGAAAAAAAAAACTATTATGTCAAAAACATATATACAGTAATGTTTTAAGTGAATCGGAGGCAGCTGGCCTAAACCTTTGGTTACAATAACATTTATTTTTAAAAGTGTGTAATCTGATTGTCTTGTTCTTAACATGCATCTTGTATTTTTACCAGTCTCTGAAAATTTTAAGGCTCTAGAAAAGCTTTTTTTTTTTTTTGCAAACTTAGCACAAAACAAATCTCGTATTTTCCATATTTTCCTGTTGTGTCATATAATAATCACAGCAAACTGAAAAGGCACCTCTTTGTAACAGAAACAGAGACAGAAATAGATCTTTTACAGGAATTGAAGCTTGAGGAACCAAATTAAAATCCTGAGATACTGAAAGAGTTGCAACCCCCCCGCTTGCGATGTTGACACGTAGTTATTGTAAGACTGGTTTGTGCTCAAGTCCTCTTTTTTCTGTACAGCTCCATTTTCAAAAGTTATTAGGGGGTTCATGTTTTCTATGATTGGCACTTGATATAGCCTATGGACGTACAAGATTGCATAGCTCACCCGGGGGATACACTGTTTTGAGCCGAGCGTCATAACAGTGACTCTCGGCGACTCTCCCGCCAAATGCGTACAATGCTACTGCACAATGTTGGTTTCAGGAAGTGGAGGAAAAACACAGAATTACCGAGAGCTTTTTGGCTTCAAATCCGTATACTGGCAGTAGGCAGAACCAAGTTGTCCATAGTATATACAGTCTATAGTTACACTCCTATAGCTTTAAATTTCTGACCCCTTTTGTGGGAAAGCACTGCATGTTTTTGACCAGGTCACCAAGCCTTTTTTTGAACTGAGCGTATACTGTCACAAACGCCTTGAACAGAAAGAGCAGCTGCGTCCATCAGTTTCCAAAGAAATGACACAATAGGGACAGAGAACAGTTCTCCGCCTCCTTTGATTTCAGCGTTTCATCCCTCACATCCTGTTTTATTAAACCTGTGGAGCTGCTCTCTCACCTCGCCTGTCATACCGACCGAGGTGATGAAAGCCTGCTGGGAGGAGAATAGCCTTCAGCTCCGTCTGTGTGAAAAGCCTATTTAATCTGGTAATCTGCAATAATCCCATTAACAGGTGAGCTGACTCATTATCAAAGCTTGTTTCAAAAGATCTCCAATCAAGAGCGGCCGAGTCTGAGAACGGAAGGGGATGTTAATGTTTGAAGTGAAGAAAGAGAGGAGATAGCCGACTATAAAGTTAATGGAAGTGCTCTGTTCTATCAGGCTGACCTTCATTGTGCTGAAAAAAGAGCGGCTTCTGCTTAAATCATGCCTGCTGGGTTTAAAAAGTCTAAAAGGAGGAGGTTTTACTGTATCAAAGGCAGAGATAATGTCTCAAGTCCTTCCTTTTTCATGAAACATTTTGGGCTCACAGAAAGGAAAAGTTGTCCCTCCCACAGCTTTGGAGGGTGCAAAAGAAGAATCGCTTGTCAAGAAAAATATCTGATAATGCTTTGTCCATAGATTGGTGACATGGCAGCTTCTCAAAAGAGAAGCAAAAACATTTGAAGCTCATCCTGACTGGCTGCAGCATACTGGTGCATTCTATTCAGTCCTACAAGATTCAAGCTACAATGGCTTTGGAGCGTAGCTGATCACTGGCAACAGATTACTCACTCCAGAACTCCCACCAAGCCTGCAGTGTGCCTACCACCAGATCTTTGGCTGGGGGAAAGGGGTAGATGGGGGGGAATCTGCAGCAGAATAAGGGAACCTCCCTTTAGACCACTTCTTCCCTAAACGGTCAAATGTAGGTTCTCTCTGCAACAAAATGGACTTCTTACATGCCCAGTGGCCATCCGACAAAGGCCTTCAAAAATACCTGAATCATCACCCTGCCCAAGCCATGATGGTGAGGTCAGCCGCAGACCCCAGGGCCAGTCTGGACAGCTTCACAGAAGTGGTCAATCAGCATTACCCCCAATTTCCACCGCCGATTGAAGCTGATCGTAACCATCCAAGTTAATGTGTCAATTTCCATCGGGTTCTTTCGGTTTCGCTGCAGATCGCCGGACTGCGCAGCTGATCGCAGGAGTTCTATTTTTTCCGAATGCTGGAGCATGCCGGATAAATTCAGCTCAGATTAAATTGTGCTGGAAAGGAAGTTGGCATAGACACAAAATAAAGCATCCAGCTTCTTTTCAAAATAAAACACTACGTGTTTCAGGCGGATCGTATTTCACACTATGCAAACAGGCGGGGACAAACAAGTGGAAGGTTTTTAGACAGCATTTCACCCGATGACACCATGGATGAGGAGATGCTGATTCTAAAAGTCTAGAAGTGGATTTCCTCCTCTAAGGACACAATCGACTGCTTATATGGTTATGTGGCTGTCTTTTAAATGACGATTCGTTATTGCGCGATTGCACGTGAATCTGCAGGTTCTTGTGAGTTCTCGCGCCACGAATCCGCCATGAAATTCACCTCACAAACGGATCTGGTAGGAATTGGCAGACAGCGAAAATCACCACTGTTCCGTATCAGAGCTGTTCTGGATGCGGTGGAAATTCGGAGTTAGTCTTTACATCAATGTCAAGTAGTGTACTGATATCAAAATCCTTGTCAACTGGCCCCCACTGCAACCCTCTCGAAGTCCCAATGTGCTTGCAGAAGCAGCGCAACAGTATCCCCACAGTGATAACTTGGGCAAAGCTGTTGGTGCACAAGTGTGAGTGTCTGCTTTAAACCAACTCAAGAACCTCTTCTGGTGCTGAGGGACATTTTACCTGTGAGTGAAATTTGTGACTTGTTCAGGCAGAACAATGTCTCATGGCTTGTTGTAAAGGGTATTCTGGATTCTAGCTTGATCACTTGCATGAAATAAAAAAATGTGGTCAGTTTCTTTCATACACTGCCAGCTCTTTATCCTGTTTTCACTCTGTCCTCTATTACACATTCCCATATCTGCTCACAACACTTCCAGTCTCCCTTAGTGACCTTCCTTCATGTGGGCCATAACCTAAATCTGGAGCACTTTCATTCTGGCTTTTCTCTTTGCTGTTTGAAAAGAAAAAAATGATTTGCTCACATGCCATGTGACACTGATTGCTCTTTTGGGCATGCTCTGAATCAGAGGAGTCCCACCCTCACACTCGTTTACTGACAGTCTGCAGGAGATTAAGTGCAGAGCAGAGTGGGAGATCGATGGCAGCTAGCAGAGGACACAGTTTTTGCCATAAAATGCTTTTCAAAACACCCAACAGATGGGAAGTCATGAATAAATAAATGACCGTTAACCTCTTTTGGACAGAAAGTGAAACCTTTACTGTTATCGGTGGGATTTATCAGTCATTAGAGACAACAGTTGTTCCTGTTTTGATACCTGCCTTTTCAAAACATGAGCAGGCTTTGCAGAAGAATACATCTTTACTGAAACAATAAAAAGACTTTTCCCCTGCAGAAAAAGCAATAACATCGGTTACTCAATACTTGGAACAATCTGTTATGACTGTTCCTGACACCTTAATGTCGAACATTTTTGTGCAACTCCAGTCATAACTATCTCCACAAAGCAAAGGTTGACGTATGCTGCAATTGAACTTTGCTAGATGAAGGTTGGAAAGCAAAGTTGGGAATACAGAGTGTCAGCCTTTATATCAAGAAGCTCCTGTTAGTCGTGAAAAGGACACCACAAGCGATGAGCACATTAGCCACGTTGACATGTGCAAAATTTCTTGATCTGATTGAAATTTGAGGGATCGTAAAATCTGAATATACTGTTTATATGGACGCAAAATCAAATAATGCAATCATGACGTGAGTGTACATGAACCAAGCTTTATTTGGATTAGAAACATTTGGACATGCGCAGAGTTGTCTGATTTCGCTAAAACAGCTGCAGAAGAAGAGTTGTATCTACGCCTGTGCTGTCAACGAATCAACAAACGCGGTAGTGGCTCACTTCATTCGATTCAGGATTTTTCCCTCTACTCAGAATGGACCTGAGCCAGGTTCTGAGAGTGGTTGTATTGCTAGCATACATGATCAAGCGGGCCCAGCAGCACATACTGATCCTGTCTTACAAGAGGAGAATGTATCCAGCAAGGAAGTTGTATTAGACACAAACCAGTTGCTCTTGGCTACTGCCCTTTTTAGGTCTTGTCACTAACAGCAGAAATGCGCCACGTTAAGTCAGGTTAGTTTTGCCCCAACAGACTCCAGTCGGAATAAGTGTTTACATGGATGTGTTTCGGAATAACAATCGGCAGAAACCACCCCTCTTGATCAGAATACAATTTCTTTCCAATTGAGCCGAATTGGATCAGAATCTTCCAGTCAACATGTTTACATAACATATTTTTACTCCTTTGTCCTTTGAGCAGACATACTCTGATTTGGTCCATTTGTGCCAAACGATTACATATAGCTATATTCTTGTATATGTAAGAGGACTTGGTCGTTTATAGAACAAAAACTGTAATATGTGTCATTCCTATAGTGTTCGTCCTTTTGTTGGATTCGGCTCATCTTGCTAAGCTGTAGTCAGGGTGAGTTTTTTTTAATTCTCTGGAGTCTTAATTCAAGCTACACATTATCCTCTGTATGTACTTAAACAAAACTAATGAGACACCATTATCTATACATAAGAAAGACTTACAGGGTCCTTCTTCAGTTTTTTTTCCCCTACCATCTGCATCATTAGCATTAAGCCTCTGCAGCTTTTTCCCCATGGGGTGAGCCATCGCCCTGTAACTCACTCTTGTTATAAGCAGTCTCCTTGTCTTTTTAGGTCCCTAAAGGCCATTTTTCTAAATGTGAGCACAGTCCTTGACTAGAGAATAACTCAGTAGCTGTTTTATGCCTCTGCTTGTGCTTTTGCATGTTAAATAGGAACGAGCTCATTTGCTGAAAAAGCATTTACAAAGACAAGATGAGCAAAATCAACAACATTATATTTTAACTTGGTGTTTGCTAGAAAAGCAGCCCTGAAGGGCATGATGCTCACTGCTTATAACACTAAATATTACTATAGGCTGTTATGATTGTTTAGGCTTTATCAATGTGCTTAAGTTGCATCATAAGGTGGGTTTATATTAAGTCTTACTGTTACTTCTTCAATAAAATAATTGTCCAGGACATGACTCCAGAATAAAAGCATCATGTGAAAACAAGCATGGCGTTACAAGGCCATTATTCTGTTTATTAACTTGCAGTAGAAATGTAAGCAAGATTGAGGTTATAGCTGTTGATAGTTTTATTTAAGAAGAAAGCCCAGGTCTGTGAGGGTATAAAACCTTAAACGTCTCTTACCTGAACAGAGTGTCGTTGGAGTTGGTGGGTTTGACGGGGTTGTGACAGTCACTGTGGCCCTCAGGAACAAAACCTCTCTGTTTCCTGAAACTCTGCACACCTTTCACCACGATGGCCACCCCATCCCTCACCCTCTTCCTCAGACTCATCCTCCAGCGGTCTGTGATGATGCTGATCAGCCCCACAGGGAAGCTGTCAGGCGGAGGGATGTCAGGGTTCCCCACTGCCAAACTGGGGATAATCCAGATGTAACCCGGCCCTACTAATCCGGCTTCAGTCGCCATGCTGAAGAGGTACTGAGCCTCTTCGTGGGAGCAGTAGACTAAGAGCACCTGGGCGTCGATCTGCTGCAGTAGCCTCCGCGCTCTGATGTCGTTCATGCCGTCAGCAGACATGTCAAAGGTCAGGATGTCCTGCAGCTCCCACATGAAGTAGCTAGTGTCTGTAAAGGATTTAATGTAATCCACGTAGGTTTCGTAGCCCGGGTAGAGGCTGGTTATGACTACAAAGCTGTCCCAGTTGTACTCCTCCATCACCTTGAACATGCCGTTGATCTGCTGCTCGATGGAGGAGCCCAGCTGGAGGAAGTTGGAGCCTTCACCCTGCAGGAACAGAGACATATTACCATAAACACCTCTGTGAACTAATAACTCATTACATGTAATTTTCTGTGGTTAATAAGCTTGAGTTCAGTTCATTCAAAGTGCAGAACGAACTCTTGGGGACCCTCTTTTTACCTCTGAGGGTTGGAACACACATGCACAGAAACACACACAACTAAAACACAGACGACTTCCTCACAGGGAGGTGAACTGCCCTGCAGGAGGCTCAGTGGTGCAGCTCTGACAGAAGCTAAGTGCTCCTGCTTTCTTGGTTCCTCGGGGGCCTCACACTCATTCATCACTTAAACTCGCATGTCTCACTTCTGCCGTGCAAACACTGGCCGTCATCCATGCTTGCAAATTCAGAGGGATTGCACTATCAGTGTGGCCAGCGCCCGCTCTGTTTTTCATCTCTCTTTTCTGCAAATAAGACGACCTTGAGAGAGGAATGGGGATGCTTTCCTGTTTTATTGTTTTATTAAAAAAAAAAAAAAAAATGGAGAGCAGGTTGAAAAGGCTTTGTAACTGCTTGTCATGTGTTGTTCTTCCCCCTTGAAATCATCATTACAGCAGTGTTGTAAAGTCTACATTTAAAAAGTTTAAGGTTGTGTTTAAACAAGTACTTTTTAATATTTGTCAAAATATTTGTCAGTGCTGAGTTATCCCGGTGAGTTCACATCCCTGTTGTATCAAAAACAATGATGAAACTCAAACATGAAGTAGCTTATGACAATCCTGGCGTAATCCTCATACTTGTTTTCCAGCTTCTCTGAGCAGCCCACTTTACAAGATTTGCAAGCCCTGACCTGGATATGACGTCAGGTTGTTCCATCCTTTTAGAACAATATTAAAGCCCACTTGGCAACTCTAATCCCCCCTGCATTCAAGGTCCATTTCTCTTACTATAACTAACCATATGGACTCCAACTAACTATTTCTTGCAACTAGACCAGTTTTTTTATTATTATTTTTTACCCTAACATGTTTCCACTATAAATTTCTTGCAGTCTTTGAGAGTCACTTGATGTTGTTGTAATGTTGCTGGTCCGGTTTAGTTCCCAGAAATTAAAGATGTCCCGATCTGATATTGATACCGGATATAAGTCTGATATCAGAAAAAAAATGAATACCAGATTATATCAACCTGCATCTTGAATCTTCAATATCATCACCCCAATACAAGTAGTCCATTCCAGACTTCGCTCTAGCCCCTCTGTCTATCAGCACCCGGGTCCAGCATGCAGAGCCCATGTGATTGTGTGTGTACTAAGGTACTAACAAAGTAACAAGAAGTAGGAGTGATGTCAGCCATGTGGCAGTATTTTTCGTTAAAGTCCAAAAAGACATTGCAGGTTGGTGCAAAACTTGTAATGCACAAGTTTGTGCTAACATCAGATCAATATTGGTATCGGCCAATACTGAAGGCTACAATATCGGTATCATATCAGAAGTAAAAACTTTGTATTGGGACACCACTACTAGAAATGTGTCAGCATCAATAAAGAGTTGAACCAAGTGACTCTCTTTTGGATTATATAAATAGAGGGTTAGGGTTAGGGTTAGGTCTAAAATTGAATGTTTTCTAGATGTCTAAATTTAGACCAAGTTTGGACTAGCTGGCTATATCTATACTACACTGTATATTGCTCAATGGCTATCATAATTATTTTGGTTAAGTACTTGGAGATCAGTTCTGTAACTCCCAGTTGCTTTTTTAAATAAATAGTTATCGAATATTGGGTTAAAGTGCAACGTCTCAATACGGTCTAAAAATATACAGAATCTAAACAGTTAAAACTAGATCTAAAAAAGAAAACTAGACGTCTAATAGCCGTCTGTTGCTCAGTGGGTACTGTGCATTTGTAGTCTTTTAGTAGGTTTACTCCATGAGAAACCCATAAGTCTTTATCAGCATTAATCACCAGTAGCTAAAAGCTGAAATACAAACAGCCACTAAAAGCCTTTTTGGGAGCCGTCTGAGCCCTCGCCTTATCTCCTTGCTCTCTCTGCTGTTATTATAACAGCGTATCATAATTAAAGTGACAGTGATGGATTGATGCTCCTCTATCTTTACAGCCATTAGTTTCATCAGAGATTATTTATTCTCCAGCACAGTCCAATTACTCCTCTTTGTCTTCACTGTGCCATGTCTCTCTGCTGAACAAACATCATCATTAAACCGTGAATCATTCGTAGAGCTCAGCATCATTGTGAGGTAATTAGACTGTGATGTGCAAATAAGGTTTATTGTTCTTTGATCGCTTTAACCATAAAAATTACTTATCTTTGACTGACTTTTAAAATTCTGCTCTTCTTCTGATTCGGTTTGAGGTTCATGTTTAGACTTCGGCAGTGTGGAAGCTCTTTCCCACCGTCAGGCTATGTAGGTGGCCCCCCTCCTCACTCTTCCTCCCTCCTTGGAAGAAAGCTCCTCCATCCTGATCCTGATCTGTGGGCCCTCAGAGCGGAGGATTTGAGGGGGTCAGGTACCCTGAGACAGCTAACATGCCTGTGATGTGATTCAGCCTGTCTCTCTGCTGTCCTTGGGAGAAGTTCAGTGCTCTTGTGATGTATGAGCTTCTTACAGTTTCAGACGTCATGGCTAAATCCTCTGACTTTGTGCCTTTGACTGTAACCGAGCTCACGCCCCTGAAAACATTTCCTTTTTTTTCCTGTTGGCTTGTTTCACTCGTCACTGCTCTTGTTCTCTCAGGCTTCTCTTTCATGCTTACAACAGTGAGGCTGCTGATGTATTTGATTTCAACACAGATTTGGCTTTACCATTCATTTATTAAAACCCCAAGAAACCTGCCATTTAAAAGAAACCTCAGTGTTTTCTTTTCTTCTTTTTTTAATGTACGACTATTTTAAACTGCTCTTTATCCCAATGAGCCGTACAACTTCAGCGATGGGGTTGTGCAGCCAAAATAATCATGTTTATTAACCCGTTTTTCTTTAATTTTAACAAATCTACACCTAACATTCGATTTTGAAACATGAACTAAATGCTCCATGTAATTTCAGGAGTTATTTTAACTCTGCACACCCAATAAGTTCAGGATTATGCTTGCTATAAAGGAAAAAGTGCACATACATTTCATGGCACTTAGAAATTGTTATCAAATTGCTCAAAGTGTATTTTCTGGGGCTGCTCGACGATTAATATTTTCAATATCTGAATTTCAAATTTCATAATTTTGCATTTAACAACCGTTTTTACTTAAATCTGAACAATAAACACACGCCAACTTCAGAACAGCCCTTAGATCTTAATCTTCCATAACAGTGACTGGTCTGCTGTCAGCTGCCTCCAGTTTAACTCATTCTGTAGTTAACCTCTTCAGTTTAGTTTCATCCGAAGATCTGTGGCTATTCACAAACTCATATATGACTCCCTGTCATCTTTTCTGATGTGGTTATGAGTCTGATTTCTTGGTCTTTCGGTGATATTTTTAATTTCCTTTGACACAATTGGCGTATTACTTCAAAATCCCATGAAAAGTTGTGTAATGTAAGCCCAGAATTTCTCATTGTGATGTAATGTCAAGTCTCTGAATGAAATGCAATTTTACACTCAGACAAATTTCCAAGGTTGAAATATAATCATGGGAGTTAAGCTGAAGTCAGGGCACGATCCCCTGATTGTGGTCGTTTGGTCAAAGATGGTCTTAAAGCTCAATCAGGACTGATGAAAGGCAGCCTATTCCAGGTAAATATGATAGGAGAAAATTAAACATGTTTAAAGTAATTGTAGGTCTTAAAGTTTGCCAATTTGTTTAATTATTGATGTGGCTTTTTCCATTAACCAGTAGTGCCCTTGCCAGCCTCCTACAAGGAGCAATTCAAAACATGATGGGCTGGCAAACAAAGCCGATCAATACAGTAGATAAACCATTAGCGGGAACTCTTTATCTTTTTTCTCCTCTTTCATGGTACAAACTGGAGGACATGTCAAATCCACAGACATCTTCAACTCCACCAGTTTTTCATGCTCTTCTGTTTTTACCAACATTGTGGATTAAAAAAAAAAACAACAACAAAATGAACTCATCACTGAATTTCTGATTCATTAAATTTAACTCAGAAGCTCAAATCATTAATTTAGTCTTTTCAACAGAATAATATGCTACTCACATACATGTCATGCAGTTATCTGCATCTTTTATGAGAAATCACTCTGGACTCAGTGTACAGGACCAGCTGTGGACTGAGATGGATTAGACTGCAGTGGAGTCCGGGCGGCTGCCTGCATCCATCCATACTGTGTGCAGGGATTTATGCAGGTTAGTCACGGAGAAGCCTGTGAAGATCGTATAAATCTACTCATTTTCTCCTTCCCCTCACTGTCCCACAGCTAATCTGTCAGAGTTATTGCCCTTATTTCTGCTCTTGCTGCTGCCTCCCTGCATCTGCAACAACCCTCAATCGCTTCATTCCCCAGCAGGTGCCAAGGTGTCAGTGTGTTTGCGCAGGTGTGTGTGTGTGTGTGTGCGTTTGTGTTTTTGTATGCCTTAAACATGGGAACTAGCCGGAGGGCATAGTCGGAGTAAAGCCTCCTGCAAACTCCAATCTCAGCAGCTCAATTAGCAGTGAGCGGGCTGATGCACGGTCCAAATGAGCCTTGGGCATTACTAAAGGCTCAGCTGCAGCTCAAAGGCTGGAGTCAGTGTGTGGAGCATGTACAGTCGGAGCAGAGGCATATGTTTACAGGGGTGAAATCAAGACTGCAATTATATTCAGTTACACAGACTGTAAAATGAATTTTGCACAAGTAGTGGTGTGCTTTGTAGGAGCCAAAATCAGAAAGCCTTTAAATGCAAAAACACTAATACCTCCAAATGACCTCTAAGTGGGTGCCATCATAACCTACCCCTGCACGTCCAAAGTCCGTCACTGACAATATAAACTTTAAGTATATAAAGTCCACAAACTTAAGGCCCTGACTGACAAACTTAAAGCTCAGTGCTACTATTCTTTTGTTTTGTTTACATGCATTAGACTTAAAATTTTTAACTTGGGAGGGTCTTGATATTGTGTTACAGAAAGTAGCCCCTTGTTGCTGTTAGCACCGCAAACTTTTCTAGATAATAACAACACAATGTGTGAAAGTTTACATGTTAAAGGAACTTAATTACCATCCATGGATAGAACTTGCACAATACAATCAGTGAAATTACACAAATCAAGACTTAGTCGCAGGTAAACACTACTTAAAATCCAGCTGTTTTGGGTTTAGATGTCCATAGTATATACAGTCTGTGGGAATCACTTACCAGAACCTAATTCAGTAGCATTAAATGTGTCTGTGCTGATGAATGATGACAAGCTTGCTTCCACGTTTTTTCCCACAATTGAAAAACACAAAAGTGTTACGTAATAAAGAATTCACCCAAAGCAAAATCAATCCTTGGGAAAGGTTTATTTTTGTACCTTCAGTGCAAAAATAGTGTAATCTGAGGCATCCCTTCACACACAAATACACACACACACACACACACACACACACACACACACACACACACACACACACACACACACACACACACACACACACACACACACACACACAAAGAGAAATCCTCTAAATCCAAATGACGTAGATGCAGAACAGCCCGGATAAAAAAGAGATTGGAGAAATCTCTGCTGCTTGAAAAATCTCCATCATCTGACAATACAAGATGATCATATTTCTGAATACTATAAATAATACATGTTAGATGATAACCTTTGGTGTTTGAAAAGGGGACCTTTACTCTATCAGGCGGTAAAGCTGTAGATGCACAGTGTTGACCACAGGAATAGTGGACAGTCCCAAAGAAGATTACAACCATTGAGTGAAAAGCTTAGCTACCCAGGGCTGAGATTACATTTACAGGTTGAACCATACAGAGCCCACGCTGCCTTATGAGCACTGATACAGAGGTGCTGCAATGGTCCACTCTGCCAAGTTTAGCTTTTTAAACCTTGAACACTTCTTACATATGTTGGAAACAGTCAACCCTCTCAAATTCCAGTGGACTGACTGACTTTGAAGAGGATGATCAGATTTGAGATGCTCTGAAACTGGTCTGATTTAGATGAGAGTGTAAAGCAGTGATAATCTCTTAAGCACAGCTGTTTATATTAGTGCCGCAGCTATGACACTGAAACCAACACTTTTTTTTGATTCACAGGACAAACACACAAGCAGCCATCTTGCCTGCATTAAAAACGCCTCACTGCATACCTGGAGGTTATCTCAATGACTCGGGACAGTGACTATTCATAGATTTGGGAAACATCCAAAAAGTGATGGAAACTAGGAATGAAGTCACAGTAACATTATGTTTTGTTGTAAATGTGTCATGACAGTGGGGGGAAATTAGCTGTTAAGACACGGAGCTCAGAGTTGTGTACGGTGGCATCAGTCACACGACTGAACTGCAGCCTCTCTGCTGTTTTTTATGAAGAGTGACTTCTGGCCACGGCTCTTTGCTGCGACATATGTCTGCCTCCACCACGCAGCAGGAAATGCCCTGGCACTACCTTCCTGTACTGCTGACGTCACACAGATCCTGCACAGCAACCGAGAACACACTCATAGCTCCCTGGATATTTTCCATTTAAAAGGAAAAATATTACACTATAGGCACAGTGTGAGGTAAGACTGGAGCAACATGTAAATAGGCCAAACCAAAGAAATTTAGGAGAAAATTTAGGAGAAAAGGACAATAAAAAGAAAACATAAACAGAACCTAAGTTGAATTCCAAATTTCATGTTTTTGCAACGGCTGTCAGTGCAATCAAGATAGTGTCCTATTTTGTCCCTTTCGGTGCACCATAGTTAAACTGTTGCAGTGTCTTCCCACAAGAATTTGTAACAGTGGCCAAGGGTGTACCACAAGGGTCCATTTTAGGTCCAGTTTCCTTTTTTTTAATTAATTAATCCCCCTCTAACATAACAAATTTCCATGCACACTTCTATGCAGATGACACAACTTTGTATTGTACTGCTTAACAATACTTTTATGATATTCTCAAGGGCAAAGGGGACTATTTTTCAAGAATTTGTCTTCCTTGTCGATATTGTGATTTACATACATGGATCTGCATCAGCTCTTAAACCTGTACAGACTGTGTGCCATACAGCTATCAGGTTTATCACAGGTTGTAACACTCATCATTGCACTTAATATGAATATGAAATATGTTGGGCGGCTCTTTCTGGCTGAGAGACATAGAGGGCATGTGTGTGTGTTCATCGTGAAGGCCCTGACTGGAAATCTACCAACATATATCTCATCTCTCCTCATTTAGTCCTCTGGACCATGTCAGACATGGTCCAATGACTGTCTTTAGCTCCTGAAGTTTAGACAGAGCGTAGGAGACTAACTTTGAACTTTTTGCACCACTCACTTGAAATTCTTTGCAAAGGATTTGCAAAATGAACACTTTGGTGTTTTTAAACCCTTGATCAAGACTTTAACTAGATCTGTTAGTACCTGTTTCAGCTAATTGTTTGACATCTTGTATACTTGAGTGTTTTTCTTCGTTTTCCTTCCCATTCTTAATAATTTTCTTTCCCATTCTTAAGCCAAATGGTTCCCATTGCTGCCTTCCAGGTAGTTTCACACACCTTGAAAAACAATGACAATATGCATCACATGAAGCAGTCAATGCTTCTAATATGCAAGGATTAGGTCCTTATCGTGGTGGTTAGAAGACAGGAGCAATCCAAACTCTTGTTGATGACACTATTTTGTTGTGTTTACAGTGGCAGCTCTGAAAATACAAATATGACGCACCAATTTTCTGTAAAATCCACCCGCTTCGTTAGACCGACAGCTTTCCTGTTTTGACATCCAGGGATGAAAATGGATGGATATAGTCTAGCTAAGATTGTTTCACATTGTTTTACTCATAGAAATGAGTACGCAGATCCCTCGCATTTTTACATTATTGGTCCCCGGCAGCTTACTTGTGTTGTGGCTTTTTTTATTAGCATCCTTTATTTTTGCAGTAGGTACATTTTTTTTTTTTTTTTTTTTGCATCAGCACTTTTTTTTTGCATCTTTAACATGGCCACCATACATCTTTATCTGTGATAGAAACATAAGTGCAAGAAAAAGGAAATGCTTGATGACTATTTCTCAGGCAGAGATTCACTGGTCATGACATGTAGACTGAGCTACTTTTCTTAAATTGGTGAATGCTCCTTTAACATAAGACTTGGTCCTTTTGGTCTTGTCCAAAAATACTCAAGCTCACATTTGTGGGGCACGAGTTACTCAGCATAAAAATGTGTTAACTGTCTGTTCTTTCCCCCCCTTAGGCTGCTCTGTGTGACTGCTCTCTCCCTGTCTGAGTCTAGACAGGTTACACTCTCACTGTGCTGGTGGTTTTAAAATGCAGCAGGAGCAGCAGGTGGAGACAAGTGAGCTGAGGTTTGTGAACTCAAACAGGAGAAAAAAGGAGCTGCTCTCGTTCTGAGAGAAAGCCCCGGGCTCATGTTCCTGCTCAGACAATCAGGGTCTGCTCTTGTCAGACTCAGATTTTAGCTCGCTCGCTGCGCTCTACCTCAGAGGATGTGATCTGTCGCACTGCACAATGAACGCTTCAATGCATATCTTCAATTTTAGGTCAGAACATTAAGTTTAATACATAACAAGGGAACGTTTATGATACCTTGTTTCTGTTAAGGGACTCAAAAACTACAAGGACATCACTGGATGTCTTTTTTGTTGAAAGTCATACATCTTTCAACAATGATGAAAAAGTTTGACAAAAGTTTGAGCCTCCCCTGCTTTAGTTTTGTCAGTCTCTGTAGTGTCGGACTAGAATCTGGATCTTGAGGTGGTCGGGTTTTATTGCAGTTTTGCAGTCTTGTCTGCTTTTGGTTCATCCCGAATTACCCTTTTCTCAGTACATAATCTTTCTTAATTCACAAGTTGCTCATCCAGCTGTAAATGATGTCATTGCATGGAAACAAAAATCATGGTTTGAAGTCTTTTGGCCCAAACAACTACATCAAGACTCTTGGAAAAAAATGCTGTCAGGGTTCACGCTGCAAGATAATCAGGCTGAGTATGAGCCTGATTCCCTCCCTATGACCAAAGTCAACAAAGGCCTGACTTTTGATGGTACATAAGATTATCTCGCCTGATTCTCCTGTAGTGTGTTGTTTGTGAAAACCACTGTAGTATGCAGTAAAATCAGAATTCATAAACATTAGTCGTGTTCAGTATTTACAGTCAGATATCCAGCAGTGTAGGGGAAACCTCAGTGAAAGCCAAACATGCTCTCTGTGGATTGTCATGTGGATGTCGGAAACAGAGAGCCAACTTGTTGTCCACCATATTTTTTTTTTACTCTAAAGCCACATTTCACCTCGAGATTGTTTTTGAGCCTCAGATTTGAGAATGCACTCATTGGTGAATGGGCTCTACTATATGTGTGGTGAGCTGTGTCAGTCATCTCGTTGCACTTTAAACACTTTAAAGACAAATCTGTTAAACCTGTGTGGGATGTCTCACATTTTGGTGTCTGCTAAAACTTTGTCTTTTTTCCTGGGCTTGGCCTTCTCTGAATGTTTAACCAAGTGTAGAGGTTAGAAAACACTCATAAGTCCAGTATCAAGTACAACGGATTTCTCCCAAAAGCAGTGGTAAATCCTTCAAGGACTTTGTATTTCACTGTCCTGGCAAAGACAGGCCTATTTTGTAGCTTGTAAACCAGGTACAGGCTCAGCTTTCTCGGGGCTTTGCAAACATTTCAGTCTTTTATGTCAGCCATAATTGCTGCCATTGATTTACCCACTGTTTGCAAGTTAAACCGATCCATGGGAACTGATTGATCTGTGGGCGGTAGTGAAGTACGGAGCTTTGATTTCTTTTCCACCTGAAGTTGACATATGGCTGCTAGCTTGAATGAGTTTTCAGTCCATACATGCATAAATAAGCAATTCTCTCCGAGGACTGAGCTCTGTTTAATACTCCTTGGTCTTTATCTTAACATTCGTTTAGGACTGCCTGGACCTTTGCTTGTGGTTATATCCCTTTTTCAGGAATAAAGATGATAATGGCACCTCTGCTCTGCACTCAATCAACAAACTCAAATGTCATGGGGACAGGAATTGGTTTATCACCTTTCTCAGGGCTGTCACTTTCAGGCAGATCAAACTCGGCTTTCAGTAATATGAATGAAAAATGAATGAGCTCCATTGCCTCGTTGACTACCTCTGACAGGGTCCCATAAATCAACCAACGGGCGGTGTTCCTGTTTACCGAGGAGAGGATTTAAAGAGGGTTGGGCTAAAATCATTCCTGAGTATCGGACAAAGTACTGTCATTTGTTTCCTCATACATTTACAGCCACTGAATATTAATATAGCTGGTCTAAATCCACAGTGTGTACAAGTTAAAAGAGGCGAGACAAGAAAACCACAGGGGGCATTAACAGCATGGGGGTCAGATATTAGAAATTGTCACACATCAGGTAAGGCAGGAAGGTGAGGTGTCCATCAGAGGTCTCTTAACTCTGTGTGCCGAAGAAGATTACAGTTGGTCTCCAACTGTGACTGCCGCATTAATTATGTATGCTCTCACTGTCCTATAAGGCTTTCTTAATGTGTTCACCACTCAGCATATATTAATGGTCTTAACTTCCTTCACTGGCTAATTGCTGATGAAAAGCAGTCATTCATCCTATCGCTTGTCAGCCTTTGTAATTATTCTCGTTTCTTATAACATCTGTTTATTGGGAAATTTATGATGATTGAGTTGCCATTACTGTCCTCGCGTTCAAACAGACGGGGTGTAAATGAGCAGCAGGAGGCTTTAACTGCTGAATGACATCTCTTTTATTACCTCCGAGAAGCCATGCTGATGGCACTATCACCCAGCACGCTCTCTGAAATGGGTGCAGTTGACAAGCGAGCCGGCCACAAATCATATGACCTTTGGAAAGTCTAACCAGTGTTTCCTTGTCCTTGCAAGATATTAACTCCAAAAATGAAAACCCCTTCTTCTTACACATATTCAAATTCAATATGTGTAGATTATAGTACTTGCATATTGGTGAAAGATATTTGTATATATAATGATTTTATCACTGACAAAATCCACAGATAGGATCTACAGCTTATGGAAAAGTTTGCCATTCTTTTTCAAGAAGTATTAGGAGAAAATTTTAGCTCTAGATTGCCAAACAGATGTTCAAATAAGTCTCAAAGGAAGTCGCAATAATTAAATGTAAATTGATATACATCCGGATCTTTTCTAGTGTCCCCAGGGGGATCAATCAGTTTTTTTTTCTTCTATCCCTGGATCCCTTCTGTTTCTAATAGGCTGCCATCCTTTGCTGACGATACTATCTCGTTTCTTTCAGATTGCACTTGATATTTACATCTGCACATCTTAAATTGGATACTATTTTAGTGTCGTGTTCACACCAGGCTTGTGTAAAATCATTTGCACAAGTGAATTACATGTAAAGTCAACGCAAGACGCCCGTTGTACTCAGGCAACGAAAAATTACGTGGCGTAATTAGTGCGAATTGAGCAGATGAAAAGCACAAATGACATGAATCCATATTGCGTCCAATTTGCTACTTGCTTCAAACGCCTATAAAAATATCTGAACTTATAACCAATCAGCATGGAGACACCCCAGTGATGTATGTCAACAACAGACCTGCAGAGATTTGTTTATGTGGAAATTGGAGGATTAATCGATCGTGACAGTATGCAGCTACCTGAGCTATTGGATACAGGTTTTTCTGTGACACCAAGACAGGAATAAAAGATAGCTCGGCTGGAGGAAAGAGAGTGTGGAGGTCTGATTATCTGGTAAGTTGTTTAAACTCAACAAATCCTCACAGTGTGGTCAACCTCTGCTATGTTTGATGTAAACAAACTGACCTGACCTGCAGGAACACCTCCTCTCCTTCTCTCCTCTCCCATAATCACACTTGTGTTTGGGCTCTCTGCAGATGCGATGCAAACACAAGAACTAAGCAAGTAATTTGTGCAAATGAAGCAAGTAAATACACAACAGTCATGCATCCTGAGGCAAGTGAATGAAGTGAGTATAGATGGTTTATTTGTGCTTCATGTGAACACGACATTACATGGTTAAAATTAGAATAAAATTCTATCTAAATGTAAATAGACAAAAATGTATTATTTTTACTGCCTCGACAAACTCAACATCACGTCATTATTTGCTGTCCATGTTATAGCACCTGTTTGGACACCTGCTTTTCTCTGTTCATGTTATTTCTTTGAAGAGAAACCTCTACTTTGTAGTAAACAAATTTAAAGACCATGAAAAGCGAGGATGCATTTCTCAACATGTGATGTTGTTTTTGCTCTGAGAACATGGTCCTCCGCAGAAAGAGCTGAAATGTCACCAATAAAAAGCTTTCCTCAAAGGATTATGGTGGGGCTCTGTGGCTGAGCCTTTTGTAGTGGATGGTGATGCACTTATAGATGGATCATTGCCACCAAATCCGACAACTACAACTTTGAAGGCTATTTGTTGGTTTATGTGTCACAAAGGTCTCCTGAGCTGTTTATTTTACCTGAGAGGTAACACTGCATCACTACTCATATTCAAGGAACTTCCATCAAGTTTCCTGAATATTTTCATTTTTCTTTTTCACTAAATGATCAGTTATTTTATTTTATAATGACAAATGGGTGGATCCATCTTTCTGTCGCTCATTGTTGCTGATGTGGGTTTGTGTCTGATTATTTGACTGCTCCCTAAGCATGAATCTAAAGTTCTTGATTGGAATCATATAATTCTTGCTCTAAGGGTTGTGATTATTACTGACGTTGCTGCCAAATCTGCTCAAGCAGATTAATTGAGCCTCTAAAAGACAGACTAAACCATCTGTCTACCTTTAGTGGAAGTATGCAGTCTTTGAACAAACGGTCCAAAACAAGATCTGTGTGGCATCCTTCTCTTTTATGTTATGTTTCTCTGTAATGACTGTAGGGTATTCATCTTTATGATTGCACCTGACAAATTTTCACAAATTTTGCATTTACCTGTTTAGTATACTGTTCAAGAACCATTTTTTGTGTCTTCTCAGCAGTATATCAAACCCACAGCCAGCCTGGTTAAGTCTGGCTGATTATCAATGAGTTGCACTCTTATCAGTTTACCATAAACAGTACCTGTTATCCAGATTACACATTACCAACCAAACTTCTATGAGTTTATTGTTTGTTGCTTTATTGTTGTTTTTAAATTATTCTGTTAATCCAATAACAAAGCTCAGTCAGTGGACAAATCTTACTGGGAACAAAGCAAATGTTTCGAGCAGCTCAGCTTGCAGCCTCTCCTGCACCATATATCCAGCTACTCCTTTCCTGTGTAGAATCATTTAATTGTAATTTCAAGTTATTGTTTTTTATTAATTCAATCAAGAAGGTCAGTCATTTGACAAAGACATCAGGTAGACATGCAGGAGCTCAGCTTACAGCCCCCAAAATGTATCTGCAGTGTTTTTCAAATTAGCTGGTGTTTTTAATAATCAAAAGGAAGAGCTTGGCATCTTATAGGATACAGAGCTAATGTTAGAGGCAACTCAGCTTGCAGCCTTTCCTGACATCCTGTACTATTCAACCACTTCTCAGAGTGCTGAATCAGCATTTCCGTTTAAAAAAACTGAGCATCTAATAAGAGGTAGAGCTAACTTAGACGGCAGCTCAGTTTGCGGCCCTCTTGACCCACTGTGGCTGTAATTAGGAGCCAAATAAACTTAAGTGTTTTGATGATTAACCACTTACTTGAGTATTTCTGACAGTTTCAAAACCCTAGTCTGTCTTTTTTTTTAAGAAAAGATCATGGAAAATCTTTTGACACACTATCATCAGCAAATATTACTGTGGTTTCAAAAGGGTAAGTTTTTAGACATATTTCACATTTTCACAAAGTCTTGGTGGCCAAATACTTGGTACAGCCTCACTCAAACTGTGTTTTGATAGATATTATTTTTACACCATTAACAAAAATCTTCTTTGACCTGTAAGACTGTAGATTGGATGAAGAAATGATCAAACCTTAATGATCTTTTTATGGCATATGCAACAGTAATAAAAAAAAAAGAACTTGGCACATAAACAAAACTACTTAAATGCAAATCAGAAGTACCTCTACTCTCTTCAGGCATTTCCATCCACTGCCACTTCATCGTTTTACTCTGCCTCATTTGGGAGGCAGCTAATTAAAGTAAAGATGTGACATCTGACATATGTTTCTAGAATATGATGCAGTGTTGTAAATTAAAATGATAAACAGGATATAAAACACATAAATTGGCTTCACCTTGATAGAAAAGTAAATTAGATCTTCTAATTTGTCCATTAGTGTACGGATAAAAAGCTGTCCCTCAGCCTTATGGCTCTGTTTCACACTTGTGTACCTCCTGCCAGAGGGCAGAAGTGTAAAAAACACAGTCTGTGATAATGCTGCCGGCTCTTTTATGGATTCCCTGATGGTAGCTGTTCTGCAGAGCCTTCCTGATTTAAATAACCGATCTGAATACAAACTGCAGGACCTGCTCTTTCTCAGATGTCTTATTAATCAGGTTTCTATTTGTATGGCACAATACTCTGCAGGTTTTTCCTGATGCTCTGAGACCGGTGTGTTTGCATGCATTAGATCCTGCCTGTAACTCCAAAAACTCTGAATTTACAGCAGATACAAACAATGATGACGGGCACAAAAGATTAAGAGCTCTTGGCTGCCCTGCTCAGTGCATGACTGTGAGCCTGTCATTCAGCCTATATATTAGGAGAATTACATGTGATTTACAACCCAGAGGTTCACTTTAGCTGGTGGCATCTCCACTGTCGCTTTAACAGCAGATAATCTGTATTCATACTGTCATTTCTCGTGTGTATTACTTGCAGCCTTCTGTTTAGCTACAGAGAGATGCTGACTGTGAATGATATCAATAAAAATGATCTGAAGATTTAATCAGGCTCCTCGGGCTTCCGAGAGGCATTATTTACCCAAAGTGCTTCTCTCTCATTTCAAGCCTCTGACTCACTGCGCTCAATTTTATGATCCAGAACAAAAGAGCAGCTTGAATGCTTGAACTGTTCTTTCAGAGCATGTGTTATGCTCAAGGAAAAAGTTGAGAGGTTATTCCAATAGTTCATGTTTTGCCACAGTTAGACTTTTGTTGTTTATTAAGTGTCAATCAACTTCTACAGATCGTGTTAAATAGGGGTGACCATATTCTGAAGCCCCAAAAAGAGGACACGTCTACGCGGGGGCAGAGTCACAGAGTCACGGGGTCGGCCATAGTAAATTTTGAGAGTTTTTCATGTCGGGTCAAGTGTTTTTTACGCGCTTCTACTCAGTGAGTCCACGTGACACAAACTCAAAACTTCCATACAAAACCTCGGACATTTGAAGGATTTTATTAACTCCCCCTGACAAGGATGGACAGCCCCCCAAAGAGAGGACATGTCCTGGTAAAAGAGGACGTATGGTCACCCTCCTGTCAAAGGACTGGTCTTCACCAAGTCAACAGTTCTTTATGCTGATTTTTCACTGAAATGAATCCCTTTGGGCTTATGTTTTTGTAGTATGGCTCTGTTCTTGGAGTAGTGCATTGAATACCAAAGCCTGAGGTAGGGAGAGCAGCAGCAAAGACCTACAGTGTACTTAGCAGATCAGGCATCAGTGACCATCCATATGACCTTGGTAAAATCAGACATCATGGAAAGCAAGAGCTGGAGTGGAAGCAGGTTTGCAGTGGAAGCACAGGGAGGCTAAAATGTCTGTTTTGATGTCTGCGCTATGAACAGATACAGGTTGGTGTGAGTGGAAACAGGGCCTAGATTTCAACGATCAAGACTCTTCAACTGTGTGTCTTAGTTTGAACAGACTGAATTAAGATTATCCAATACGAGTTCAACAATTAGAGGATGACGATAAATCCCCGACCAGCTCTTGACTTGTTCTCCATCCCCCATCCCTGACCGTGTCCCTTCACTGACCTTGTAAGGCAGGACGACAGCGGATCCTCCACTGATGCCAACAATGGGCACAGCTGTCTGAGTGGAAATGAAGTCCAAGATCTGTGCAACCGCCTCTGAGCCAACATTGTCCTCAAACACCACGCCATGGACTCGGTTGGTGGAAAGGGTGTCGCAGATCCGGGTGAGCAGCGCACGCGGGTTTGTGTTGTTGACAAGCACTGTGATGGGGTTCACTTCCAGAGGCAGGTCCATAAAGTTCTCCCGGCTTAACCTGCCTTTAATCTCCGTCTGGTAGGCCGAGCCGCTGAACACCACCGCCACGTTCACGGAGGGCATCGGGTTCCCGAATGGCCTTCCTGAACAGCCGGGGAGGTTGCAGAACAGCAGCAGCAGTAGCAGCGGCGGCGGCGGCCACCACGGGGAGTCGCTCAAGTGGCCTAGACGAACGCCCATCTCAGTCACCTACTGCCTGGAAAAACAGGAGAAACAGGAGAGGGAGGGATCAGAGAAACGGAGTGAAACATCAGACACACAGGATCAGGTGCTGCTTTTTTTTTTTTTTTTTTTTTACGAAATGTGAAAATACTCAGATGTCCCAACTTGGCAGGCAACCCAACTGCCTTTCGCTTAGTAATGGCTTATTTTGATTAATGATGTTTTAGCCTCATCTCTGCTCAGTGTGCTGGTCCGCTTGCCATAACTAAGACAGTGTAAGAGCCCATTAACTGAGGCCAGAGTTGTATTTTTAGAGTGTGTCAGCGTGCGACATGAGGCTGTGGCCAGGCTGTTGCGTCTTAGGGTGGCAGCTGCCACCCTGCTGCTGTTGTATTATGCCATCCAAACCAACAGATGGTGTCCAGTGTTTAATGCAACAAATGGAGAACAAGAGGATTTATAATTTTCCTCTCGTGACATTACTTTTGATGCTGTTGCTTAATTTTTTCAGCGGCCCAAAGCATTCAGACATAATCTGCCAAAGTTCTGCCTGCATGGTCTTTGGCTATGATTAATTGACATGCATAGTCTCATAATTGTGATTTGTAAGCCGTTTGGGAAATTGTTCTTTTCTAGTTTTGACATTTCAATTATGCAAACAGAAAATTCTGTATTTACAAAGGCATTCAAATCCCGGAGTCAGCCTTTGAAGAAATTCAAAGCTTTTTGTATTACATTGCATCACTAATGGACTGGACAGCAACCAGCACCTCTCAGCCAAACTATCTTAATTTCTCCCTAAAACCTCTAATTGCTTTGCTTTCTGCCCTGCAGGAGGTAATGGAGGAGAAACTTCATGGCGGAGCTCGCCAGTGTCAAACCCCGTAGCGTCAGTTAAACATTCATATTGTAGCCAGACACTGGTTCGTGTTGAGCTGTCAGACAGACTTAGGCTCTTTGTCAAATCTGTCACAGTTGTGTTAGTGGCCCTGAGGGAGAGCTGCGCACTGGTCCCCTGTCAAAGAGATCTGATCCACCATGTGATGGAATCCCAGTGGGGTGAATATATTGTAATCCCTTGGTAATCCCTGCCAGGCGTCATGGCCTACGGCTTGATTGTAGTGTATAAACTTATCAAGAGATTTGGATACTGCACGGGGCTCAGTGGAGCTGTGTGCTGCAGCTCGCTCCCTGCCCTGCTCAACACTGAGCTCCATTTGTGACATCTGACAAAAAAGGGCATGGAACCCTGTATTACAAATGGTCTGACAATGGCCCCATAGTTATTTTGAGGTCACTGTTGGCCATTTTTTGGAGCATTTACCAATGCTTCACATTCCTCAAGTCTGCAAGGTTATGTAAGTTGATTATGTCTACCAAGACTGAAAAGAACTGGCATGAAGAAGACACGATATAATGAGCATGATTTTTGCTCTTAACTTGTTTAATAAACACAAAACACTTAATGTAAAAAAAAGAAAAAGAATGAATATATCTGGAAACAACTTCCTCTCATGCATATAATCCTGCAACACTGCTGGTGTTGCAAAAAAAAAAAAAGTTTAGTGATCACAACACCTTTGACCTACACATTGCACTTGGACACAGTGTTACACTGGTGTCATAGTGTGTGATTTTATATCACAATAAAGCATTGCTTAGAGGGGTATTCCGGCATAAAATTAAGTTAGGGTCAAACACACTGTAACACCGAGTTAGACACCTAGTTGAGAGATGAATGTTGCTAACCGCTTGCTTTTCTAGTTTTACCAACTTTAGTAACAACCACACGATAGCAACGGGGTGTCTAACTCGGTGTTACGGTGTGTTTGACCCTAACTTAATTTTATGCCAGAATACCCCTTTAAGCATGAAAAGCACAGCAGTTAGGGCCTCACAAACACACATTGGGACATGCACACACACATCCCTTTATTACAATGCCAATTTCCTTTTTTAGCAGGACTTAGCACCTGCCCACGATGGCAAAACTCTCACTCCCAAAAAGTTGGATATTTCTTGGGTATTTGTCAAAAGGTAGATGAGAAACAGCTTCTACTTACCCAATCACAGTTTGTTTTCTACAGTAAGTTTTGACCCTATGCGGGTTCTCCCACTGATGCATTATGGCATGCAAAAGAAGTCACTTGTGCAAATCAAGCAAGTTACCACAAAATATTCAGTCATTAAATTATGTACAAATTATGTGAGTAAATAATTGCTTTAGTGTCCGGTATCAACACAACAGTGAGACTCTTAATTGGTTGACTTCCTGAATACTGATCTTGTGATTGTTGTCTCATTGACGCCACATACTAAAACCAAACAAAAGGCACAGACATGCATGTGAAGCTGTACGTGCTGTGTCTTACATGTGGATCCCCAGGCAGGAAGTGCCTCATCAATCACATTAAAAATTGATTAGTTCCCACTGTGAGAGGGCATTCGCCACATTCCTCTCAATGACATTAGCCATGTTTCAGCAGTGACAGCAGCGGCGTAGTTTAGGGTTAATGTCTTTGACGGGGAGAAATGTACGTGGTCAAAATGCTTAAAAGCTTCGACCTTCCGTGTGTTTAATCAAGGCTTGGAAACAGCTGAGGCAGATATATGAAGGTCAAAGCCTGGATACAGAATTAAAGCAAACGGAGTGAGTCATCAATAACCGTGGAAAGGCTTTGTATTGTCAACATGCCTGCTAATACCAAGGCGAGGAAATAACGACAGAAAACCACTTAGGATTACAGGAGCTTCCAATACACCTTATCTGATGTGAAGACTGCGGACAGTGCCGTTAGCTTTGTGACGCAGCTGAATTGCAGATTGGCTCCGAAGATTTGTTTGGCACTGACCCCTCAAATTCTGAAAGTCAGCACAAGATACGTAAAAGAAAGAGGCTTTTTATCTGAGTTTGTGTTAATCCTCTGAAAATGTATCTGTGTGTACAACAGCTGAAGGCATCACTCTGATGTTGAGGATCAAAAGTCACGGTGGACATCTTCTGGTTGGAGACATTTGGCAACAGGAGAATGCATGAGTGGATACATCCATCCTGAATTATCACGCCACAGTCTGTTTGGCTCTGAAGTTTATTGTAGCTCAGAAAAGGTACATCCTGTCTTCGCCACTGGCAAGAGGCAGGTTTCTGTTTGCGTCATGACCCCGCCATAAACTGAAGTCGGTGTGAGTCACAATGGACCTGATGATGAACTGAGAGAAATCAATTAAGACCAGAACTCAGTTTTTTATGTCATAAGTGATCAAATATACTCTTATGACCCATTTGATGAAAGCTCTTACAGAAAGTACACCTTTTTTTTCATATCGCTCAAATAAAAATTGATGGAGCTCATTACTTAATATTTCCTGGGATTTTGCATTTTACATTTTACATTCAGAATTGACTGTTTCACGTTGTTGAGACAGACTGATGCTCAATTAGTGGAAATATTTAGCAAATAGTGGGAGAATTGGTGAAAATTCAAGCTGCAAAAGTTGCATAGCTTTTTTGAAACTTAATTCTTTGCAATAATATGGCCATGCAAAGATAACTTTGTCGAAAGGAAAACCTTTGTACAATATTTTGCTGTAACTGTGATAACATGCAGCATTAAGTTGAGATGGTTATGGCTCGATTAGGTGTTTTAAGTTGTCTACTTTCCTTATCCCAGTCTAAAAGTACCAGATGAGAATTGATTTATTGACAATTATCAATTCGAGAGTGACACCTTTTCAAAGGTATATAATAGCCTTTTAGTGCTTTTAAACCTGTTTTACCTCGGAGAGTTAACACTTTACTCCAGCTACTACTGTCTCTCAACAACTTCTCCGAACCAAAAGCTCAAGAAGCCTCCGTCACTGTTGCCATGCTAGAAAAGCCATTAGTTTGAGCCGACTCGTGTTTCTCTTTCTATATTGACAATTCTGTTTGGTGAGTGTTCTGTTTATCAAGCTCTTTTTAGAAGGAAAGTTGGCAGACTGATGTTGTGATTTCTATATATGGGGGAAAGTTCAAAACATTCCCCACATATAGAATTAACACAACATTTTTACCCAGAAAGCATCTTCATAGTAAAGAAACAAAACAAAACAAAATCCACCTCTTTAAGTTGACATTGTGTGAGGATTTTAGTCCTCATGCTGTGCTGTTTTGACAAAGCCTTACCCCCACATCATTATTATTTAAATACATGCACACTGCTCTGTTTTATCTCTTAGTGACTGATTATTTGTGGGGTTGAAGTATTTTTATAGCCACTTTTGAAAGTCTTTATTCAACTTGTTCAAAGAAACAAAAAGTGATATGACAGAGAAATGATGATGATGATATTAAGAGTAGTTCGCTTAAGAGGCTACATTCAATCAGACATAATGAGAGACAACATTTATGAATCTGTCAGCGACTGTCTTTGTGTTCTCTCTCTGCAGTGTTGTTTGACTAACAAACATTTAAGAAGTGCTTATCCCCCTCTAGTGGGTGACATATGGAGGAAGCACTTCCTCTTCAGAATTAGCTTCATTCAAATGCTGCAGATAGGGCCTGCATTCAAAATACCTCCTCAGGCTTTATCACAGTATCACCTAATTTTCTTTCCTGTGCTTTCTTCACATTACTGACGCATTGATGGTTTGATAAGGTGACCAGGTAATAATGCAAATATCCGGCGCTGCATGTTCAGCCTGTTATCTGCTGCTGTAAGACCAATATTGTTGATAAGGTGAATTGAATCTTCAGCACACAGTGACACCTCCTGCTCTGTATGTATTGCGTTTGCAGGTATGGTGATGAGACTAACACACACCTGCCGGGGAGTATAATAAATGGTGTAAACTCACATATTGTTTTTTTATTTTTATTTATTTTCTTATTTTGTGCTGTATTATCTTTTTTTCAGGGAATTGAAATCCTGCATTTGCCTGTTGGCAGCCTGTCAGCTCTGATAAATTTATTGAAATGAAGGATTTTCTTCATTCTTATTGCACTGGCAGTTATTTACTGTGTTAAAGGAGCATTCTGGTGTTTCTAACCTTGGCCTTATTTTTACATACTTCAGGTCTGAATGATAAATCACCCATTGCTGCTTTTTCATCAGGCAGTGCAGCAAGGCTGTAATCCCTTTGGGCGAATGTGCCTGATCAAAGTACAAAGACCGTAAGAGCTTTTTTTTTTTTTCCGCCACTGGCAGGCTCAGTTTATTACTCCAAGTGATGACAACATTATCAGGGGTTCCCAAGTGAGATAAGCTTTTTTGTTCGCGTATAAGCCATTTTTAACCACAGGGGATTCTTCTTTCAAACAACCATCTCACCTGGTGGGTACAGGAGTAGTCGTTGGTGGTTGGGGAGTACCTCATTGAGAATGAGATGATCCATATTAAGAGGTTATTTCCAAATTATCATCATTTACTTTATCGAGATACTGTTTTCTTTTGTAAGCAAATTCATACATTTGATAACTTTTCAACTAAATTACTTGCTCACTTTAGCGCTCTATTTCTTGTTTGTTACCTACCTATTTATTACTTGCATATATATTTGTATTTTATTCAATTACTTATTTATCTACTAATTTTATTATTTTTTACTTAATTTCATTTATCTTGTATTTACTTAAGTAACTTTTTAACTTATGTAATTTATTTAGTACTTGTATTTACTTACGTCCTATGTTTATTCATTTTTCTGTACCTACCTACTTTATCGTTTTACTTAAGCATTTACTTATCAACTAACTTTGTCAACTAACTTACTCTATTGTTTTCTTATTTACTTACCTAATTGGCTAATAATTTTATTTATTTACATTTTATTTTCTCTACTAATTAAACGACCTATTTTCATTCTTGTTTACTTACCACTTTTTGCATGTTTAATTATTAATTTAATTTACTTACTACTTACTTACCTACACTTTTTAATTAATCATGTTCATTCGGTTACTTAATTATTTACATACATGCTTACTTACTGAACTCCTTTATTCAGGTTTTTATTTGTTTTACATTTTTATTAAGTTATTCATGCATGTTTATATTTGTTTACTTTTTAAAATTATCTAACTTCTTTATTATCTTTTTACTCATGTACTTATTTCTTTAAGTATGTTTTTTTTTTTATTATATTCAATAAATGAAATACTGACTTACTGACTCACTCATTAACCAACCCATCAAATAATAAATCTTTTAAGACCTTCTGCCTTTTATAAGATAGGACATCTCTGGAGATGTAAAATGATGGAGAGTGGGGAGAGAGACACATTGAATGACATTGGGATCCTTTGATGGGTATGGCATGGACCACAGCCTCTTTACTTGGGGTGCCTCCTCTACTAATTCAACCAAACCAGCACTGCAGCCTGTCCCTGAATGCAGCCATTACAGCCAGTTTTTAAGCAATCTGCTGGCACAAAACCCTCTTTACCTACCGGTCATGTGGACCCTTGAGTATGTTAAACCAGGGCCAAGGTTGAAAAATGCTGCAATTATTCTCTAAGATTACTCTTACAACAGCCAAGCTCAGAATTTTATGGTCCCATGTTATTGTTTCCTGCAGATTGGATTTGTTAAGCTCTATGTTTTCATATTTAAAGCATTTAAAAACCACATAAGAGAGAAAACTAACTGTCCTCCAGTTGCTGCAGAGGTGTTGAACCCACAGACTGATTTCCTGATCTAGCTCATTAGCGTGACACCGCAGTGTTAAATACATCAGGCATAGAGTGAGGACTCCTCGTTGCAGTGTTTAATGACAGCTTTTATATTCTGGGCATGACGCCTCTGCTGCAGCTGTTCGACACTGTGCACCTGTCCAGTATTCTGCCACATGATCACTAAAACAATGCATGCATGCATGTACAGTCTGCTGTGTCTGTGGCTCACATACTGATTAAGTCGTCCTCCTATGTGCCTTTTTATAAACTTTTTTGCAAAGTGCTTTCAATCAGTTTCTGATATTACTCAATGCTCTAATAGAGATTTATAAGTTTGTGACCTGAATTGATTTGAATCGTTAAATGTTTCCCTAAACTCATACAATACAGGACTGTTAAGTCAACAAGCCTTTAGAGGAGAGACTTTATATTAACTATGTAAACAGGTGAAGGAGTTTATTGATCCCAAACTAGGCCCCTATTAAGATCTGCTGCATCAACATACAGTCAAATTGCTGCATCAATATTTGCTTGAATTCTTGGCTCAAAAACTGAGACATACTTTGTCCTCCTACTCTATCCTTCATCCTCCTGGCTAAAAACATCAGTCTGTTATCTGTAATACCTAAAAACACCAGGTTAACTGACAAAGACCCCCCCAGCTGCCCCATGTATCAAGACTCTTGTCATGTTACATCCCAAAAAGTATCAGTGAGAGAGAGGCAGATGATACAGATGGATTGGTGGACAGAGAGTTGGTACTGGAGACAGTTTATTTATTGTCTTTTATCAAAAACCCCTCAGCTGTTTTATCACTGGGTGTGAAAAAGAGCTGTGCTTGTTCAAGATAAATAAAATGGCTATTTGCCAAAGTTGCTGTTTATGTAATTACTTAGTTTGTTTAGTTTGTGCATATTAACAGTGGAGTTGGTGCATTTTACTGATGGGTTGTAGTTGGCTCAAAAAGTACATATTTGCAGTGATTTAATGAATATGAGCAGATGAACATCCTGCAATAAAAACAAAACAAAACCAAAAAACTAGCTAATAATTCATTCTGGTAAGTCTCTGTGCTTGGAGAGGAGGTCACTGCCGATGTGACACTTCACAACACTAATAAAAGCATCAGTTAAAAAAACATATTTTCAGTACTGCTTTTCAAAATCAGTACTGAAAATCAGATTCATGTTCAAAGTATTATAGAAGTGGGATTTAAATCACAACTGTTGAGTTATTAAAAATGAGGGCACTGAAGAGACCCCATGTCCTTTGACTGAACTTGATTATTTCTGGAACAAAACGGTTTCATTATATTTAGAATAATGTGTTTCTCTCCATCAAATTACCAAGAGTAAGAGTCATATACTCCTTTCTGCTTCCACCTGTATGAATCTGCTTGACTGAGCTGTGGTTAAAATAAAATACAGCCCTGCTAAGCTCCTTAAATCCACGAGCATTTAACTAATCGGAATCATCGGCATCACAGAGGCTAGAGCGACCAAAAAGAGTCAATGAGCCAAAAAAATCTGCATCCAAAAATACACGAGGTTTGGCACAGTTGGAGAGTGTCCACAGGTCACAGATAATGTCAAAACAAACTTTTTCTGTGTTTTTACTTTCCCTCACAGCTGAAATACAAGCACAGCCTCTCTGCACTGGTTTAAATATGATTTATCTCCGGAATCTCTGACCCATCTCTGATAAACACACCAATATCTGCAGCTGTAATCATAGATCATAGACATATCCACAGCTCAGCATCTGCTTGCTGACCCTCCCTGCAGATCCTGACCGATCACTCAGGGAATGATGAGTCAGAGCATCTAAAGATGGATTATGATTATGAATAAAACTGCATCAATTCCAATCCCTGGTGTCATGGACATTTGATCAAACCCAATGACACATCTAGTCTTCAGGTTTTCAGTGTATCTGTGAGTATTTGGGATGCTTTAAGCTAAAGGTTGGACTAACTTACAAAGAAATACACCCCAGATTTAAATCATCCCTGACCCGGTGTTGAAGTGGTCAAAGCTGTCGCCTAAGAGGTTGATTGGTGTTTTGGTGAGTTTGCATGTTATCCTTGAGCTTGGGTGTTCTCTCTGTGCTCCATTTACCTCTTGTAGACCATACTCGTTGGGTTTTATAGCCACTCTAAATCGCCTGTCAGTGTGAGTGTTGGTGTAAATGGTTGTCTGTCTCCATATATCAGCACTGACTGGTGATCTTCCCAAGGTGTTCAACACATCTCACCCATTGTCAGCTGAGGTCTTGCCCTCCAGTGACCCTATCAAAGTATGGCGATGTGGACTGCAGGAAGGCCTCAACTAAAACATTTGAGGGTACTGTCTACAAATAACAGGGATACATTATTGGTATTAATGGTTGATTGTTTGTAGTTGTTGCCATAGTTTTCATCTGTTAAATCAGTCAGTATGTTTTCATGCACAACTGAGTAGAGCCACATCCAAGGCTTGATTAAAAAGAAACAACTAGAATTGGTGGAAGACGTTTTGCCCTTCTTCTGATGGGCCATTGGAGGAAGGGCCAAACATCTTCAAGAACTTCCACCAAGTTCAGTCTATGATAGATCTGTGCTTGATCGGTCAACCAACTTGCGCTAGCCTGAACCCCTTGGAAAATCTTCTCAGAGGACGCATAGATGAAGTAAAGGCCGAAGTGTTCAGTGTACAAATGAACATAATATTCAGAATACAGTTGTTTGTGTGGTGCAGAAACAAAACTTTAACTTCCCTTTGATATTTGAGTAAACCTGATGTCATTCTTCTGTATGTTCTCTTATTAGTAGTAGAGCTGCAGTTATCATGGTACTCTTCAGAAACAATCTGGCCATAGTTTGGCTTATCTCTGTTGCTGTCAATGTTAAGGCTGACCCTCACAATGTGATTTAACATATTGGTCAAGGAAAGCTGTTCCACAATACACAGAGACCCTGATTGCAAATGACAGAAAAATAAACTCCTGCTGTGATTTGATCAGTGTTGGAGCAGCACAGAACAAACTCATTCCAGAAAACAAACAAGCCATCTTGGACATTCAGGAAATGTTGTAGCCATAAAAAAGTTTAATGCTTCTAATACACTGTGAAACAGACTCACAGCACAAAAGTGTGTATGCATACATAAACAGCTAATACTGAGTCTCTGAAGGTCAAAGTGTCCAGCTGCTTTACAACATCTAAATGAACTTTAAACCTTTTGCATAAAACAGAATCCTAAGGCTTATAGTGCATGACATAAACAGCGTTTTATATTAGAAATTTTTCAGTATTTATTTCACTTTTTTCGGTGTAGTATGGCTGACATTTTGGGAACGTGTTGATTCATAATAACATAATTAATACCACTATTTTATGAATATATTATTTGAAAAAAGCAATGAATTGGCAAAATCAATCTGTCAATCTCTAGTAAAAAACTGCCTTTATTTTGAAATGAAGTCTACAGCTCTTTTGTAAGTTTCATAACTGAATGAAAACAAAGAATAGTTAGAAAGTAACTGTGTTTAATTGTTGAGCACCACTTGAATAAGGTCCAGAATTAATTCCTGTATAAACCTTGACCAGCATGGCAGAGAGAGTCCCCTTGTGGACCGCCTCTAAAACTGCCTGTTGATTTATTACTTTTTTGTGGTATTTTTCAACATCATGGTCATGTGATAAATGGCGGCATCACACCTTTGTATTAAACAGCCTCAGACTGAGCTGGAGAAGTAGCAGCTTTTCTGATGGAGGTGAACAAAAGTGATCCAACAAAAGAGGCTTTTCTGTGATTTATCTGTTTGTTTGGACCCCTGAGGGCAGAGGTATATCAGGACCAAGGCAGTGATTGGTTTCTGTCACAGACCTCCAGCAAATGACACTGCAGACATATTTAATACATGTACACCTTTACATTAACTGTACAGGACAAGTGATTGATCTGCTGAGGGATGAAAACCTGTCCGAGTGAAATCCCAATAAATCAGATTTGATCTTTACGGCTGCCGCTGAAAGATGACTGCAGGGGGAGGAGCTATAAGTGAAGAGGGGCTGCAAACACCTTGTAAATTTTCATATACCATAAGAGGAATCAATTGAAGGGTATTCAAGCTCGGACTGGTGTCTGTATGCATTAAAGGATTTAAATATTCAAGAGTGAAGTGGAGCTGAACTGAGCAGTTGGATTTTCCGACTCTATAGAATCAGAAGCGCCGCGATCAGCAGGTTTTAAATGCCACGGCAGATGGAAAGTAATGTAGTTGTACTTTATTGCTGTTCTGTCATTGAAATGCTATCTGACGTGAAGCTCCTATGCGGCATGCGTAGCAACACCTTGATCACACAACACGATGAGAGTCTTTTACCTCAAAACAATCAAAGAACGTCTATAATGCAGCGATAAAATCCGAACAGCTCTTACAAGATTCACATGCAGGACAGGGGTTTTCTTATTCAAGGACACCTTGCATGTGCTGGCTCGCCATTGGACAGATGTTTGATATATTTCGCTCCTGTTTTATTACATTTATGGTGAGTGCATCACTTAATCAGACGTGTTAGCTTTGTCAGCCTGCCGTGCAGAGATTGAACAGATTGTATGTGCAAGTGTTTGGAGGGTAATAATCTTGAGGAGGCTGTAGATTACAATAGCGTTGTGTATATAATCCATTTTGCTATAACACATGGATCGCATGCTTACCTGAGGCTTACAGGCCTGGACAGAACTTCCTGATTTAATAGTATGGCTTTGACCCAGCAGGTTGACCTGGCTTTCAACCGGTGTGACAGGTGACATTGAGGGTAGAAAAAAGTCAGACTCTCGGTCTTTGCAACCTTAGCTTCATGTGTATCTGTATGTGGAGCAGGGATCAGTATAAGACCCTGTTTAAGCTGAAACCATGGCTGCCTGTGCAGAACCAGACCACCCCCCTCTCCACCCTGCCACCAGTCCAGCTGTCACCAGCCTGCTCTCCCTGTAGACCCAGCGGCTGCCCACACGTACAGCTGATCTCTGACATACACACACACATACACATGCTCTAATCCACATATGAGCATACCACTTTGTTTTTAATCTATCCTCTGTGTGTGTGTGTGTATGTGTGTGTGTTTGTGTTTTCCTATCAGCGCTTTAAATCACTCTGACGATGTTTTCTTCCTCAGTCTCTGCTGCTAATGCGGTTAAAGCAGGCATGAATTAAGTCGAACCAACAAATCAATTTAAACTCACTCTGTGTCTTTTAGGAGCCAAATTTCAGCAAGTTCATCCAAGGTAAATACACTTATAGTGTGCACAGCTGGGCTATGCAGTTGGCATGCTCTGGGCCAAAGCTTCAGGCAACCTTCAAGTGGTGTCAACCCAACCAGCACCTTTGAATCCCACATATGAATAAAAACAAACAATGTGCTCAAAAGTAGCTCTCAAGAATCATCTGAATTCATGACTGTCTTTGCTGAGAGTTACACATGTGTGGTGTGGACTGATATGAAGTTTCAGATGTTTCTGAGTATCCTGATTTTTGAAACCATTATAAAATAAGAGCTAGACACAGTAAGGCCAAGTATTTATATGCTTTAAGCCTAGTTTATGCTTCAGCCTTGAACCAATGCCATAGTCACACCATAGTATAGTGTCCAACGCCACTATGAGCACTACATATTCTGTGTTGGAGTGTCCGCATCACTCTGCAATACCCCGCCCAAACACTAGTCAGCAGCGTGATGTTAATCACCAGCTCCTGGTCCTGCTACTTTTCCTACTAACCCCCAATTTCCACTGCATCTGGATTGGCTCCGATTCAGAACTGCAGCGATTTTTGCTGTCAGCCAATTCCTACTGGATCTGTTTGTGAGATGAATTTCGTGGTAGATTACGGACAGTGGGAATCGCGAGAACTCACAAGAACCTGTGGACTCACATGCAATCGCATGATAAAGAATTGTCTCTATAAAGACAGCCACTTAACTGTAAAAGTAGTAGATTGCGTCCTTCCAGAGAAGGAAATCCACTTATTGACCTCTACAATCAGCATTTCCTCATCTGTGGTGTCATTGGGGTGAAATGCTGTCTAATAACATTTCACTTGTTCGTCCCCGCCCTCTTTGCATAGCGTGAAATACGATCCACCTGAAACATGTAGAAACAAAATATCAAGCAGACCAATCACAGAGCTTAAAGTCCACATTGTTTTGTTGTTCGCATTGGGCTACATATGTAGACCTATGCAGACCTATGACGTATGCTACAGCGTTGGTCCGTCACAGATAAATCAGGCTTTACCGCCAACCTCAAAAGTAAAACCTACATGACTTATTTGCAAAGATTGCACTGCAGTGATTTAAGAGTTTAACATTCAGAAGCAACGCTTGAATCAAAAACAAAAAACACAAACAGAATTTGGACCAACTTTTTCCAACAGTGTACAGGAGAGAGAGGCTAAAGTACTGAGTCTGGCTGCAGATGGATAAGCACCACAGCAGCTTTCCCCTGTGTGCGAGGGATCTTGGTCAAGAAGTATTCATTTAGACTTTGGAGTAGTGGGCGGACGCATGCTAGTTATTGAAGGTTGAGTCTTAATTTCTGACTTTATTGCAGACATTTATGATATTACTCTTTGTACATTCACAACTTTATTATCACAAATCTACTTTTTATTCTTGTCACTTTACAGATTTTACAGCTCTGACTTTATCATCCAGATCCATTTTTCAAGTTATACACGTGGCCTTAATCCTTGGTTGCAAACTATAAAAAAGAAGCACTTGGAAAAAAAATTGGGGAAGAAAAAAGTTCTCATTCTCTATCTGCTAACATGTTTCCTGACATTGAATCTCATCCTGCTGTAGTTTTGCTCTTACTCACCTCCTGACACCTACACTTTATCTGAGTTACATTCATAAAAAATAACTACAAAGAAAAACTGAATTTCCTCTCTGATGGTTTTGTTTGATTTAACAGATCATAAAAAGGAAAATCTTTTATTTCAGACAGTTTTATTACCTGCTACAAACCCCTTACAGGAGCTTTAAAACAAGCATCACAAAAACTTTGATGCGGGAAATTCTTAGCTGGAAATCAGATAAAAATAAATTAAGAATGAATTTGCACTTAGACTAATATATAGTTTTTGATGGTTTTATTGGCTGCTTTACTGGCAGGTCTTGAAACTATAAAAACAGAGTGTAGACAGGCCCGGTTCCTCTAATTGCAGCTCAGAGATGTAAAACTTCTCCATAGAAAGCAATCAGAGCACGTCATAAACAACTGTGACTTTTATATTTTTCTCTGTAGATGATGTATTGATCTTTGCTGCAACAGAAAGTGAAAACTATTCCTCAGTTTTGGACGGGTTGTTTATGCTGCTCCCGAAACCATGCTGGTGCCAAAGGTTGTTGTCTGTCACTTGAGCATCTTTCTGGGTCTGCTGAGCATTTTGGCTGAATTCGTTGGGTGTCAGGAGGGAGTGACAAGAGTCACAGGAAAGTGGGGGAAATGGAGGAAATGTGTGAGCCAGAAAAAAAGCTAAGGGTGAGCAGTCGGATTTCTTCAGATTCATCACGCAAGTCAAACGCTGAGAGATGTCTCCTCATTCAAAACCATTGCAGGTTTGTTTTAGCGTCATCATCTTTCATAGAGATCCTCTCTACCCTACACTACCATGTCTCCACTCAGGGTTAATTGGAGAAAATTAAACGGTGCACATGCAGCTTTGAATAGAAAGCGATTAGGCTCATCAATTCCCTGTTTTACAAATTGCACATGCTCTTAGGAATGCTGCACATGCACAGGTTAGCGTCAGTATCCACAAGAGGCAGAAGAATGACAAGAGAGGAAAGACGGCCCCCACCAGCCTACGGCGTGTCAGTTTTCCTTCTCAATAGGGACAGGACGCAAGACGAGGTGCAAGCGATGCCGCGCCATGAATATAAATGGGCCTCTAGTCTCTGTTGTGCCCGTGAGCGCAGCCATAAACTCAGAGAGAGAGAGCAACACATCCTGTCAGAGTTCTTCTGCCCCGAGTTTAAGATCTCATCAGATACCTTGCATACTAGGAGAGCACCCCCAGGATCTGTGTGCCTTCAGAATCGCAGCACAGATCTGTGCTCCAACTTGAAAGGTGGCCCTGTCAGATGTCCATAAATTGGCGGGAGAAAGGATCACATGGTGATGCAGCATTGCCTGATTCAGAGGGAAATTTACTACTCCTCTCTCCTGACCTTGGATAAATTGCTCAGATATCCTGCAGGCTCCGCCACTCCCCCTACCGTAAATGTTTTACAGCCCTGCATGCTTGTGACTGGCTGTCAATCAGTGCAATATCCATCTGAAACAGTCGTCTGAGTGAGCATGACTGCTTGTTTCTGTTGTCTAATCTCTTTGCCCCATTCTCCCATCCTTTATTTCCCTCCTTCCGTCTGTCCTGTCGTCCTCTTCACTCTCTCCTCTCTCTTTCTGCAGAGGTGGGGATGATGGCGTGAGGTCTGATTTTTTAACAATTGATTAAGCAGATCGCCTCCAAGTGCCCATGGAAGAGCTGGACAGCTGACAAGGCAGCCGCTCACCCTGAGATATAAAACCCAGAGGTCATTTCTGCCCGACTGCAGGCTACAAATACACGCAAAGATGCTCCGGCTCTGGCCTCACGTGCACCAGCAGAAAGGGCCCCTCAATTTCCTAAAGAACCCTAAAAATAGATCAATCATCCTAATGGGTGGCTTTGGCTTTATTAAGAATGACATGATATGTTCTGTATTTGCTACAGATCTCTCAGTCAAACTGCTGCTTTCTGCTCATGTTTCTGAACCAGCAGGGCAAGAACCAACCATTAGTTCACAGCGCTCATTTCCACAGTTAGAATCTATACCAATATAACATAATGTAATGTGATTTGTGACCATTTCAGATCAAAGGAACCAAAGTGCTCAGAGAAACCACGCTAGGGATTCACAGGGGGGAAAGGAAAATGTCCTCAAAGGAAAAGGACAGAGGCTCAGAAGCAGGACTTTAAACCAGGGTTTGAATCTTGAGTCTGAGCAAGAGCCCTGAAGTTTTTTCAACATTATACCAATAACCATGAGCATACAGAACTTGGTATGATACATGTGCCACCTCAGCTTGCCACCTCTTACTTTCTCACATTACCCTGTGTTCTTCTTTCTGGATTGGCTTGCATGTTTCCTTGTACACTTTCTAAGATGTCTCCCTGTTTGCCTCCTCTTGAGCCGTGCCCTGCGTGATGACTTCGTTTAATCATCAACATTTCCTTGAGTTTATTAGTTGGTTTAGTTTATTAGTCATCTTTAGGGTTACCTTGTTTGGTACCTGTGCTTCATCTCTATGCCACCTTGTATACCACTTCGTACACAACCTTGTATGCTGCATTTCATGCCATTGTGTGTGCCACCATTTATGCCTTCATTTAAGCCACCTTGAACACTACCTTATGTACCAGCTTGTATCTTACCTTGTATACTTCCTTGTCTTCTTTCTTGTATACTACCTTGTATTTTACCTTGTAATCTACCTTGTGTACTATCTTGTATTCTACCTTGTGTACTACCTTGTATTCTACTTTGTATACTACCTTGTATGCCACCTTTAAGCCACCTGGATTATAAATTTAAACGTCCAATTTTTCAATCAATCAATCAATCAATCAATCAATCAATCAATCAATCAATCAATCAATCAATCAATCAATCAATCAATCAATACACTAGTACACCAGTTAGCATATCATACTGGTCACTTCCTCTTAGCTTCCTTTACCTTGCTGTACACGACTTGGACACTTCCCTCTACTACACTGTTTTGTACATTACCTTAAATGCTACCCTCATAACCTCCCTTGTACCCTTCCTTGTATGCTTCTTCAGATACTACTTTTAATGCATCCTTGCATGTTTCCTTAAGCAATCTCGAATGCGATGAGATGCTTCTTGTAACTGCCCATCTAATACTCACCACAGCAATTTTTGTAAATACTCACGACCGTTTGCATTTTCACATCACTGATTTTTCTTTTTTTTTGCTAAATCAAATTTGTCAGAGAGGGTAAAACTGTTGTTATGACTTATTTTGTTTATTCTGTGATAGATTTTGTAATGTAACCATAAATCACAAACTATTTCAATATCATAGTAACAACACTTCAACTTGTATTTTGTAGGCTTTATCAATACAGTTTGATTTGTACAGAGACAGTGCGTTGTAAACTCCTGGGGTGATGCAGGGAGGAAGTGCCCCCCAGATTAAAGGCCGAGCTATGAGGGAGACCCCTGATGTTTTAGGGGGATTTTTGGAACATTACATTGATTAAAAACAGATCACATCTCTGATAAAGCACAATATGACACAGCAGATCAGCAAATAAGGACTTAAAACAAATCACATCAGCCTGCACGCTACAGTTAAGCAGTTTGGCTTGTGATCTAAAAGGAGAAAAAGATGGACAGACACAGAGGAGTGAGGAGTGGATGTAGGGCAGAAGCTTTGTTTCTAACTATAAGTACGATTAGCGACGCCTCCTTCTGCACGAACATGTCCGGTAGTACAAATGTTTCAGCTGTTCTGTGCAGTTTCAAAGGCTTAGGCATATTAAGAACCTATATGGGCATTTTTCACTAATTTAGGTGTCATTTCTTGCTGGATTTCAGATGGATTATTCTGAAATGTGTGCAAACAAAATCAAGCAGCCACCTATAAACCATAAAAAGGATTCAATCATCTATATTGTGTTAGTAATACGCTCCTATCTTTATGCTGATTTTATTAGTTAATATTTGCTTAATCACTTCCTTTGTCTTTTCTTTATCGCTACATGTCAGTAAGCTTAATCACCCAAAGTAAGATAAGCTGTAGAAAGAAGATAAGAAAAACAGACATCTATGGGAAAACATAAGCCCTGAGTTGGCGATGGCATTGGTGAGACGGTGAATATGAATGTCCCAATAGCAAAGAAGGTTCACTATTTTTAAGTTAATAGCCAAATGCCCTGTATCCACTGTAGACCATGTAGGATGAAGCATGCAGGTAACACTCGTCACAGAAACTATGACTTTTAGGCGCTTTAGCTCAAATAACACGCATAGTTCTGAATTCCTATGTATTTTTTTTTAAGATTTTTTTTTTGGGGGGGGGGCTTGCGTTTGTTTGACAAAACAGCTTGACAGAGACACGAAACATGGGCAAAGAGAGAGGAAATGTCATGCAACAAACCAAACCGGGACCAGGTTATTATCCTGTAACCAAAGAGATGAAGACATTGAACATTCACTTAGATCTCTTGGCCAACAGTGCCCCCTAAATTCTTGCTGGTGCTTGAAAATTGGTGTACTACTGCTACCAAGTAAAAAGACTAATTCGCTTCTTGGTTTTCGCAAGTTTTTTGTTCTTACTGCAGTATTTTTTTGTTCTCATTGTAATGCAGTGTTTAGTTTGGCAGTTTTTGCAAATACTCAATTTTTTACCATTGGTATAACTTACTTATGCTTTAGATATATCAGATCATTCATACAAACAGTACCTCCTGCTGCTAGATTTTGTTTTTCTCTAAGAATCTACCAGCTGTCTAATAACACAACAGCAGCATGATTGGGATGGACTCAACTTTGGTGAAATAAACTCTGAATAAAACACAGGTGGCACAAAAGATTGAAGTCTGATTGAGGTCTCTGGGTATAGTGATTTTCATGTAAAATAGTTTAAACAGGATTATGTATGAATAACAATTGCTTTTTCATTTTTATCAGGGTAAACATATCAAATGCAACAGCTTCTCAACAACTTGGGAAATACAAAATAAAATTGATTTATAATAATTCAAGAGACGCAAACCGCAGCAAAATGTTGAACTTGCACAATTATATTTAGTAAGTAGTAATAACTAACAATTTTTCTCCACCAGATCTTGTCCCTGCTGATAAAATTGTTTTTTCCTGTTCTTTTTTACGCACAAATACTTTCTCAAGAAAACACTGACAACACTTTTTAGATTTGAAGACTGTCCTCACATGGTCAGTAAATGTATCAGGTCCTTACATGGACATAAAATCAGCACACATGTGTTTGTATGTGTAAGTATTGGGCCGGGGTGAGTGGAGGATTAGTAGAGCATCTGTTTAAACCAAAATAAATCTGCTTAATCAGAGAATAGATCAGTTGTGTTATTGATCAGGCTCGTCCCTCAGCATGTCCAGCTCAGCATGGTTGTACAAGTGTTACCCCGTGTTATCCTGTGTGTGTGTCTGTGTGTGTCTGTGTGTGTCACATGTTCCCTTGGCATGCACACACTCACGTACGTGCATGCAGATAGGAATATATCACGTGCACGTGCATACCAGTACATCCAATTACTGAGCTAGATATGGTTGGCATAACATAATGAACAGCCATTTTTCAGCTGCCTAACTGGTGCCGCACTGTTCACACTGACTCGGTCTGCGCTCTTATACATCCTCAGGTGGAGCATGTGGAGAAAAACATACTTATCTGTATAGAGTTATAGAGAGTAGATAATTCTTTCTAATTCAAACCCATAAGGGATGTTTATGATCCCAGCCAGTGCTAAATTTGTTTTACAGGCAAACAGCTGGGATAAATGACCTTCATTATAACCAAAGGTCTCTGTTAAAAGGCTTTTTAAACCAAGATACTACATTAAAGTAGACTTACAGGTGAATGATAACTCAGTTATTTGCCATCAGAGTTTATAGACAGCCTAAAATCCCAAAACTCTACACAAGAAAGCATGGCTAAAACACTGATTTGTTATCCTGAGTTGGTGAACTGACTGATAAAAAATGTGGGGACAGGAGGAAGAAGAAGAGAAGGCCAAAGGAAAGGATCGGAGAATTTTTTGTTGAACTCTCCAACCCCCAAACTTGTGATTTAGGGCTCATAAATGGGTATTGCTTGGACTTGGAACCACTGTTTTAAGTCAATATCAGTTTTTAACTATCTATAGACGATCTGACTGATTAATATGATGAGAAAATTCAAAACAAATTTCTTTTCTAGTTGTTCTCAGCTCTGAAAAAGCCCCTTTATCTAAAATGTATCTCCTATTTTTCTAAGCTTCCTCCTGAAATTCAATAACTGTTGCCAGTCAAAGAGGTGTGAAACAGACAGACTCTGCTCTGTAGGACCGGTCCCGGTAGATCCCATGTCTCACTGCACCCTTGTCACCTCTGATTTGAACCGATCGCATCCAGGAACTTGTGCTGTACTGTGCCATGCGACCCCATTTTCACTTTCATTCCTCCGTCCAATGAGTTTCAGTGTGGAAGACCTTTGCAGCTCATGACAGAATAATCTAACAGGTGCTCTGACATACAGAGACAGCCACACAGTCAGATACAGACAAGTATTATAGATGACTTCCTTCCTGTATTCAGAGGGATTCTTGACACTTTATGAGGAAACATGTCGCTGATAAGCAGCTGTTCCAGCTTGATGTGATAGTTTGCAGCTGATGTTTCAGGGCAGCGTTTTGGGAGCATTAAAATGAAATATGACTGTTGTTTCTCAACTCTTCTGATCCTGGTCTATGTTATTCATTGATTTATTGCCTTTCTGTGTGGTTGTTTCTCTGGGTTAACATACATGGGAGTTTCAGTTTTTCTCTTTAACCTTGGACCTATTTTTTTATACTGTTTTTTAAGTAAAATTCTGGGTGTAAATGACTTATAGATGCAAACACTTTACTTGAAGACATAACACAAAATAATTTTTTAAGACCAGTGACTTCTAAATTCTTTTATACAGCTGCTTATGTACATATCTATACACACGCACATATATAAGAAATTTTGGGATTTGCTGGTCAACACTGCGTGATAACAAATATTTCTCTGGTGTAGTCAATTAAATTCAATAAAGAGCTTTTTCTGAGCTGAATGAACTTGCCATTTCTCAAGTGGACCCTGGTTTGACTCAAAGGACTTGTCAGAAAAAGTTAAAAATCATTAACAGTTTTAAATATCAAAGTCCATGCTCTCATGGTTGAAAATGGAGGCGGGAGAAGCAGAACAAAACATTTGCATTGCTAAATTCCATCACCAAAGCCTCTGAGTAAACTAATCCCTCATAAATGAGCAGCTCTAATTTTTCCGCCTGTCACAGGAATGATAAGAAAGGCTGTTTCATTCATGTTTGGCTGATCAGGTCCAAGTTCTTTAGCCCTCAGCTTTTCCTGCAAAGATGTTTTCTCAAACTGCAATGTTTTCAGCCTCACTTGCACAGATCTTTTCAAAAGCAGTGCTGTTTTCTGTAAAGATCTCTCAAACAACATATACTGCAAAGATAACCTTTTAGTCCTACTATTTTGAATATTTCCTGCAAAGATCTCTTGTCAAATGTCAACATTCTCAGTTTCCCCTGCAATATTTTCCTCTCAAATGGCATAATTTTCGGTTTCTGCAACTGAAATCTTCCATCATCCAGTTATGTTTTAAGATTTTCCTGTAAAGATCTTCTCTTGTTCGGTGTTTTCAGCTGCTTTACAAAATATTGTTTCAAACATTTTCAGATTCTCCCACAAAGATCTCATATTTCCAGCAGAAGTCTTCTCTCAAACGACACTGTTTAACCTGCAGAGATTTATTCTCACACAGCATTACTTTCAGATTCTCCCCTCAGTCTTATTTTTCTCTTGGAAAGACCACCTCTTAAACAGCTTTCTTTTCTATTTCACCTGTATAGACCTCTAAAACAGCCTTATTTTCAGTTTCTACCTCAGCAATTTCCCCAATCAGTAGTTCTATTCAAAGTAGCTGAAGTAAGTTTTCTCTCCACATTTTGAAAATTCATTTCAAAATGTGGAAATCAGTCTTGCACAATGAACACAAATTCACCGTCACAACATATGCCTTGTTTTTTATGTATTAAAAGACTTTGGTTTTTGTGCTGCCACCTGCTGGATGGTGGTGTGCAATTGATCTTAGGTGCAAACTATTTAGCCACAAGTAGCCATTTCTTATTGTATTGACGAGGAGCACATGTGCATGTGCAACATATGACATCAGTTTGAAGAGCCCTGTAAACAGATGTACGTGACCGATCGATAACGTTTCATCAAACATTTTCAATCTTCATTTTATCCCTGCTCGCTGGTTTTCATCTACATTTCAATCTGATCAACCCTGTTCAATAATGTGTCATTGTACTTGTTGTAATTGGTGCCTGGGCGCCCTCGGTCAAACATCCATTACTGGTTCCAACAGAAACATAACAATACAACAGTTTTGGCAGACCAGCAACTCTTGTGTTTTTGGAGGTTGCTGCTTTCAGAGTTTGGTGTCCTTTAAAAACAGGGAAAGATATTATTTGTTTATGGAAAAAGGACAAGAAAATACTGTAAATAAAAGGGTCTACATTTTTCGAGATCCTCTGTATGATAACTTAAGATGCTTGTAGTGTCAATCTGAGTGAGTCATCGGCAAAAACCCACTTTTGGGGCTTTTCCCCTCAAGGATTTGGCAACTTTGCAGCTGTTACAGCCTGTTCTGTGGCTCCTGGATAAAGCCACTGACAGGAATAAACTTTTGTACTTATTAGTAAACAGACACCAAAAAATGTTTTTAAAGTGTATAAAAGACCCATGTCTAAGAAGCAAAAAAGAAAATCACCTTGAAAGGTCATGCAGCTTTTACTTCACTTCGAGCATTGTCTTCTTTCATTTGATTCACTTACTCCACCTGTCAGTCACTGTCAGCTCCTCTATAACCGATCTCACACAGACCTGAACTCTCACTTTACTGATTCAAGTCTCATTCTCCACATAAAAAAAGCGCTGCTCTGTATTCGAGCTGCGAAAGTGCAGAACGGATCCTCCAATAATTACAGGAACCACCTTTTCTCCCTCATCCTGAAGAGTCTCTCGTTCAATTTCCCACTCAGCACCAGCATCGGCATCTCGGCTCCTGTGGGCAGGTATCAAAGCCCCTCTCAGCTGCTCTATAACTATTTACAATGACGCATCGATCTGCTCTGTTTAATCCTGCTGGCAGCATACTGAGTTAAAGCAACAGTTACAGCAACCACACACCTACAACAGGCGCAAAAACCAAACACAGCGTGCCGTCTGATCCCCCCCTAACAAGGATGCTGCTTTTGATCTGATCCTCTGCGCTCTGATTATTTCAGTATTGACAGTTAGAGGAGAGCAGGAGGAGGAAGAAGAGGGAGGGTGAGTTTAAAACTAATAAAAGAAAACACTAAAAGAAAGGGCAGAAAGCAGGATCAGACTTTGCCCTGCAAGTTTAAAAGAAGACTTTTGCGTTGAGCCAGAGAAAGCAGGATCAAAAATGTGGTCATGTGGACTGATGGGAAATCTAGGTGACAGATGAAGGTGATTCGTTACCTGTGTCGGCAATCCACATCCAGCCCTGGCTCGTCACCACTCATCCCGTGTCCACAGCTTCAGCCGTCCTCTTCCTGTTTTCTTTTTTTTCCCCCTCTTTCTCTTCCTTTCTCTCTCTCCTCTTTTAGCCCTCTTCTTCTCTTTTTCCCTTCCTCTCCCTCCTCCCTTCCTCTTCCTCTCCCCTGCACTTGTTTGAGTCTATTTCAGTGGCAGCAACAGAGGAGCCCGCTGCGACTGTGGCATGGTTTCCAGCACTTTGGCAGAAGGTCACATTATCACTCGCTGGTAAGAAAAAAGGGGGGAGGGAGGAAGAAGAAGAGGAGGAGGAGGATGGACAGAGTGATCGAGGGTGAGTGAAGTGAGCAGGTGCCAAAAGGAGGAGAAAACAGGTTATCAGATGGTGGCTGTTTGCTGCTGCTGCTCTCGTGCTCTGGGCTAAATGTTCCAGGTGAGTTAAAGTTGAGACAGCTCCATCAGTGGAGGGTTTTCAGGTAAGACGTCCCAGAATGCTTTGAGGTGACGCCTGTGAGTTTGCATATTTGGTGCATGTTGTTTTGAGGTCTTCAGCAGATGCTCACCTCTGGGGAAAAGATAAATCCTTTCTTGGCTGCAGAATGAGACTTCCGAAAAGCTGCCAGAAACTTACAGCTTGTAATACATCAGCGTTAAAAAACAAATCCTCAAGCATTCAGCTCTTCAGTTTGTCGCTCTAACACTTACACAGACACACAAGTACTCCATCTTTGGCTGAGACACCTGTCCACTCTGTGAGTCCCATCAATCACAGATCCTGCAGGGTGACCCTCGTCTTCTTCTCCCAGCCTCCTGTCTTTGCCCTCCTCTGATTTGAGCCGCGATCTTGTGGCCGCTCCATGAAAATGAGACGGAGGATGTGATCCAGCTGCCCAGGACGAGAGTATCAGCGGGCGGCGACAGATGGTGGGACAGATGCGAGTCAGCGGTCGGAGTTAGTGTTTCCTAAAATGTCTGTTTTTAGTGCTCGCCTCCCCTTGAATTACACCTTGTTTGTTGTTTCCTTCAGTTATCTGCACTTGTTGTTATCTGTTTTGTTTCCTTTCCTACCTGTGCCCCTCCTTCCTTCTTTCCTTCCTCCCTTCATCAGCAGAGCTCTCACTCTGGATCCTCTGACCGGCTGTAATCCTGATTCCTCCACTCAGTGTCACAGGAAGGGCTTGTGAGCTCTAATCATTATGTAGTAAGGATTTATCCTCTCATTCTCCCTCACTCCCTCCCTCTCGCTCACCCTTCCTCCCTCCCTCCGCCCCTCCCGTTTATTTCCCTCCCTCTGCTGCTGGTGCGCCGGCCGCCTTACAACTCTCCCCGTACTACAGCCCCTGTTTCTTTTCTTTTTTATGATTTTTTTCCCACCCCAACAGCGTGATGCATCATCCCTCCTCACTCCCCCCAGAGACTCTTTCATTTGTCAACTCATTCTCTGGTGTTTTTGGCGGCTCTCGTTCCGCTCCATATCTTGTCAGTCTTGCTGCAGCTCACATCAACAGGTTTGTCCTTGAAATGCTCTCTGGGACAAGCAGAGTCAGTGCTCGCCTTTTCCTTCCTATTATCTCTCTGAAAAATGAGCTCAGTGCGTCTCTGAACAGACGGCACAGATAAATGGTTGTGTATACATCCATATCCAGTATTTATTCACTGTAAATGTGCGAGACTACATGATGTTCTTTGAAACCCGGGCCTCGTTTCTTCTCTTTTAGCTCACAGGAACAGAAGAGTTGAGGTATTCCTCAGGTTAAAAGCATTTTCTTGACGCCTTAAATCATCCCGAATGAGAACCAGACCACTGAAATATCTGCAGTGAATGAGGGGAAATCCATTTTGCATGTAAAAAAAATCCCCAAATAAGAGGTCAAAGCTTTCACACTGGCACATTGATTCTTAAGGGTTTTGAAGGACGTGTTTTAACTCTGCTTTAAACTTAATACCATGCAGTATAAGAACTGAACAAGACAACCAAAGTTAAAGGTGGGGTAGGCAGGATCTGAGGAAGTGTCAGTTTTTTGGAGAAATCTTGAATGTAAACTCTACCCCTCCCAACAAGTTTTCCCCTCAGCTCCTCCTCTCCTCTCCGTCTCTGTTCCAGCAAGCCCCGCCCACAAACAGACGCTCCTGCTCACTTGTTTCCTTTTCAATTAAATTCAGATATAATGCAGATAAATACTTCAGATAATTACAAATGGGGCCCAGTCAACGTGAAAGTAAAAAGCATTGGTGCTACTGTAGATGCCAACAGACTACCAGCAAACACAATGTTTGCAGGACTTCTACAACTAGGATAAAGTGACATAGTCCAGGACCCGAGGTAAACAGGTTAGCGACGCGACAACATGCAGCAGGTCCCGTTTGACAAGAAACACTTCTGTTACAGACACTTGGCTTACTTTGTTAAAGCGGTTTACCTGTCCAGCAGAAAGGTTACAGGGTCCATCAGATCCTCCTGTCCGGTCTACCTCTGTTTTAATCGCCCATTATTTCGCCAGAGTCTCTAGGATTTACTGTGTTATCTTGCTTGTGTTGGCAAAACAAGGAGTCAGACAATTTTCCGTACTTTCTGGTTGGTTTCTACTGTCCGATATTTTAGCAGGCTAACTTTTGTTTGGGCTCGTGAACGACACAGGGGGAGCAGCGTCTGCCTCACAACCAATCAGATTGGGGGAGGCAGAGAACAGCTTTGTTTACTGTCAGAAAGAGCGGGTCACTTAATAAATTTATATATAATAATATATATTCCCAAATGTTATCAATGACTAATAGCTATTGACTGATATTAAAAGCTTTTTTGTGTATACACCACAAAAACAGATTCTCCTTTAACGGAATCCTGCCTACCCCACTTTTAAAACACTTTGGCCCACAGGTGAACTCAAAGCCCAATCTAGCATACATACTGTACATGTAGAGTCTCACAGTGAGCAACAGCAAGACTGCATTTTTAGTTTTTCTTTCTATGGTGTGTTCAGCGATGTTGCCACAAAATCAGCACATGAGACTATGAGGCAGAGGAAAAGTTTGAAATGCTCCGACAACAGAAACTGCCTTTATGATGGAGGGATAACCAAGACAGACTGAAAAAAGAGAAATGTCAGGGGGAAATATCAGACACACTTCAGACACTTGGTGAATAACTGCTGTTAGCATTTCCAAGTGTCATCTTGCTAACTCCTCTTATTTCCAGCATCATCACACGAGTATTGGTAATTGGTATGATAGCACCATGTCAATTTTCATGTCTGTTGGTCAATATCACAGATTTATTACTCTATGATTGCTGAATTTGATGAGTAACAATTGCTGCAGACAAAAAGATTGTGTGACCTTGGCATGAGGCACGTGTATTTGAAATTTCTTCTCCCATTAGAAGACATGAATAAAATCGTTAAACAATGTTATGATTATAGGGCAGAAATACAGGTAATTTGTCCTTGTTGTAATGCAGCAGCCTGAGTAACCAACACAGGTATATGTGGATGTTAAGCTGCAAGGTGGACTAAAAGCTTGGGGTGCTAGCTCTGCTATTGTTAGCCACACTCAGTAGACAAAAAAGGCAATGTTTACCAGCAGATTTTTAAGTAACGGTAAAATAAACTGGATTTTGACTGTTTTCTAAGTATGTTCTCAACTCACAACCTATCTTTAAATGTCAATTTCTGATTAAGAAACAAAGGAGGATCAGTTTTCCTGGAAAAGTCAGGGACAAACAGCCTGAAGCTGTACCAGTGTGAATGTCAACAATATTTTTGTTGTATATCAGGCCACAAGGATCTTACTGTTGTAAAACGCAAAACAAAAATGAGGAACATTTTAAAGGTCATTTCATTTTATAGTACATGTGTCAAAGTAACTGCCAGTATCAACCTAAAACCCCCTTTTTTAGTCAGAGATGGGAGTACTGTATTTGCATCGCTGAGTTTTAAATGTGTTTGTGGGTCATATCTCCCTCTACATACCCTCCTCCTTAATGTGAGCCTGCTGTATTACTCCTAATTAGGCCTGTTAGGAAAAGATGATTACCAACAAAGGTGACAGATTGTTGTTTTGTTTCGGGAGCATAATGATTTAAGAATCAATAATCTACTTGGCTTCATGACTGCAGTACAGGAGCCAAGTAACTCAAACTGGTGACTCTCCAGCTGCAGTTTGATGCTAATTAGGATCTGGAAAAGTTGAGAAAACAGATCACAGAAGAGATTTGCAGACTGCTAAAACAAATTGGTCATAATGCAGGGAGTCATGATTTCAGGAAATTAAATAAATGCTGAATCACTCAATAGAATAAAACCTTAGCCTCTTATGTATGTGCAAAATTAACTCTTTTGAGCTATGTAGAAGTTTCTGTAATTGTCCTCTCAAGATTGCTGAAGAGGTAAGGCTGTTAAATTGTAGGAGCAGACATCTGCAAACAGGAATCCTTGATATAAAGTCATCCTCTGTTGGATAAAACCCAATTGCATGTCATTTTATAACTTCATAAGCAAAAATAAAGTTTCCATTTTTGCTTTACTTAAGAGGTCTAACAAAGAGTGAAAAATCAAGCCACTTTGATTGCAATTCATAGTCAAATATACGATAGAAAACCTTGAATCTAAAGTAGTTTTCTGGGAAATGCAACAATGTTGGACACCTCTGCTGCCATTTAATGTTCCTTCCCAGCCTTTAAAAGTGATGACCAACTTTCTAAAGGGCCTACTTTGAAGTTGTCAAATAGGGACTCCTCATGCATTGATACAGCACTACGAGCTACATTTAAAATTATGATACAGTTAGTATAGACCTCCTGCATGCAAAGTCCTCCTTTGAAGCTAAAATGTGGTCGGGTAACTGTTTGAAGTTGTTGTTCCCAACTTCAAACAGTTAGGAGAACCAAAAATGTAGAAGCACCAAAACTACTACAATCCAGTCGAGATGAGCTCTTTGTTGTTGACCTAGGTGGTGTTAAATTTCATATTCAGCTCTGCTGATTGAGTGAAATGGCCAGCAGCATCCTGATGAATAGAAGCTCTAAGAATTGAATCCCTTTTTGTCACACCGATTGTCCCAGTATTTCCTGTATTTGACTCTCTCTGATGCTGTAAAGGCTTTGACTCTGTGGTGAGTGGTTACCTGCAACCTCAATTTGGGGTTCAAGCCTGGTGTGCACACTGTAGAGCATGTGCAGAGCTACTATTTTCAGTCCAGAGTTATTCAGTTCAGAGTTATTTTGAGAGTTTAGTTTTCAGACTGTGTGAACCTTCTTTGCTGTTAAACACATACTGAGATACACATGAGATACTAAATCGCACGTGCAAATAAAAAAAAAAAAAGTGAATGTCACCTCCAGGGTTCCGTACCATCACCATCTTCAGGAGTATCATTTCCTGCAACTTTGACGTGCATTACTAATCAACCACTGGTCATTGCTCTGGCAAACATTTTATGATGAAAGGAAAGAAAAAAAGTCTCACCACAAAAAATAAACATATTTTGAGATTGCACACCTCAAATGTTAAGAGCATGTTTACCCTGAAATCCTGGCAGTCAATACAACTAGTGGACTAGTGGATTCAGAGTTTGCAGACTCTGAATCTGTAAATCACCCTCAGTGAACTTGCCGCCACAAACCCTGTATGTTGCACCACCTCACAGTGTGTTAGAGATAAGCAGTTTCCATTGAACATGCGCAAAAACCGATGATAGTTTCATCAGTGGTAATGTTGGTGTATTCAGTTATTGAAGAAAATAGAAATCTTGGAACTGCATGTACATTCAATCTGAATGATTGCATGAAAACAAATTTGTTTCCCACACTTTCTCTGCATGAGACCTGTTGTCTCACTATACAACCTAAGTCTGAATGCAATACTATCTGAACTACTTGGAAAACTAGAACACTTCTAACACAACGGTATAAAAGTAAGTGCATAGTTTCTTTAACAACCTCCTTTTTCTGATCTGTCCTTGCTCATTGTTCAGAGAAATGTCGTTTTGACTGCTAATATAAGTCTCCTCTCATCGTAAAAAAAGACTCAGGGTTGTCGTCTCAGACTGTTGAATGCATAAAGTTGTGTTTTGTGAAAGGTCAGGCTGGTATCGAGGACATGAAGCAGCACTGAGACACTCAGCTGTAACAGAGCAGTGCAGGCTGTCTGCAGGTGACTCATTTCTGTCCTTTCTTTTCTCAAACTCACTACAAACTGCCTGAAGCTGTTTTAGCTCAGTTCTTCTATTTAGGTCAGGACATGAGCCCCCCCTGGAGTTTGAGGACCAGAAATACGTCTGCTGACCTGCAGGATTAATCATCGATAAAAAGCAATTATAGCTGCTCTTTTAAACGCCTTTACCCTCATTTTGAACATTTCAGTGCTGCAGCCTGAGCTCTGATTTCACCTCCTACCTGAGACTGAGCAGATCAGTTTGTGAGCACTTCCAGGCCACATTTGCATATATATCATTGTCGGGCTGCAAACAATCCCCCCCTCACAAAGACAATTGCAAACTGTAGCAGAGCACATGGAGCCATTAATCTTAATTTCTGCCCCTCTGGATGAACCCCTGAAAAATGAATCCCCTCTCTCAGGCAGGAGGACATCAGCAGGATTTTATGAGCCTGTCAGGGCTGAACTGAGAGATGTCGTATTTGTTTCTCTGCGGCCAATGGCGGAGGCAGGTCTGCATGACCCTGGTCGATGACCGTACCATAATAAATGTCCATGAGCCCCCTGCTTGAGATCAACAGCATATAGAGTTGGCTTTCCTGGATCAATGGATGATCGATAAGGCAAACAGATAGGGCTGTAAAGCACGAGATAATTACATGTCGGCTGCTGCTGCTGGGACGGTGTCAGGTTTGTGCGTTACAAGATAACAGCAACAGCTGCTCGGGTCACATGACTCTGAAACACACTGACCCACAGTTAAAGCTGCTCCTTATCCAACCGCCTCACCCAAAGTTGGAGTCTCTTATTCTGCAGAAATGCGTGAGGAATACAAAGCTTAAGCAGATTAAGAACTATCTATAATACATCTGAGGCTTTGTTTAAAACAGACACTTAATCCGTAGATTTTAGAGACTGAAAATAACTTTTTAAATATCTCTCTCGCTTACTGTTTATATAATAAACAGCTTTACTTTCTTACAAATATAGGTCTGCTTTAATCTGCTCAACAAAGCCGCCAAGCAGAGTTTTATGTATTCAAAGCAAGTTTTATATTTGTCTTATTGTTTTTTTTCTCTTATCAGTAAAGGATAGACCAGCTATTGACCACAGTGTGCATGGAAAAGTTGCTGCTACCTCGCAGTTATCACTTTTTTGAAGGCTTAAGGTTGTCATCCTGTTTGTTGCATCTCTAGACCTGCACTCTGGAAAATTTCAGGGACCTGTACCTCAGAAATTTACCAGACTGTGCTGTTTTCAAATGGAGAGTGTGGAGGCTTCAGGAGGAAGATGATCTATGACCTATCCAAAATTAAAACCACCGCTCTTAAATTCAACTCTTCCAGAAGTTTAAATTTATTTTAAATCTTATACTTTATTTCCATTTCCCTCTCAACCCTTATATGATGTGTTTTTTGTAAACCCACAAATGTGTTATTGTTAATGATTGTAAATAAATTTATTTTCTAAAATAAAAAGGCACAGTGACACAGATTCAAATGCGTATATGGCTTTTTTTTTCTACCTTTCCATCCACGTGCTGACTAATCATATGTATCCACAGTATCCTCATTTCAATCTGCTCTTCCAGGTCTAAAATTGTGTTATATGCAATAGTGTTTACAGTCAAGATGTGCTACGGAGGTTATAGAAATGGAAAGTTCTCAATTTTGCGCTCACATTGTCGATTTCAAGCTTTCAAGAGGTTTCTCCTCTTTTTATTTTGAGGAGGTTTTATTTCCTACCTGATTTCCTTTACCCCCTGAAAATGAAATCAAGAAAATCCATCCCCAACAGTAATAGGAACATTTTTTATTTATTAATTTTTTATGGTCAGTCTAATACCACCACTAGTCCTGCTTGGTTGCAGATAAAAAAAATCATAAATTTATTCCAAAGTGACTTTAAATATACTTTTTTTTTTTCAACACTCATGATCATTAATCTAAGAGCACAAGGAGATGCATAAGTAATACTCTAAGTCTTGCCTCTGTCAACTGAAGCATGTTTGGGTATAAAACAGAGCGGTGCAACGAGACAGGTAGACCAGCAACTCCCATTAAAGAGGATATGAACTTCTGATTGCAGCCATTACAGCATGGTTAATGGCTGCCACTTTGGGCAGTACTCTAAAATAGTAGAATAGGGCCTTGATATGAAAACAATAACATTTTTCATTCTATTTTTTTTTTCAATTTTATAAATAATGCAACTTGCAAAAAATGCTTCTCTATGATTATAATTCACTTAATTAATTAATTGATTAATTATTTAATTCATATATAAACAGAATCATTGGGAACTGGACATCCTTTAGAGCCGCTCTAATGGTCCATCATTTAAATGCAGCTGCGCTCCTCTGCTGTTGATTCTTGCTCTGCCTGATCCCTGCAGGCTGACACACTCGTCTGCATACTGTTGCTGCAGGCTGGCACTCACAGAAAACTAAAAGGCTTTGCCAAGCAGGTGGGCTGAGCGAGGAGGAAGTAACACATGTCAGGGGCGGCAGCAGAGGGAAAGGCGGGCATATGCTCTCTCTTTGTGGCCTGGCTTCTCCCGCTTCACCAAACAATATGGCGGAGTAGCACATCTGACCCAAAATAACATCCCCACAGACGGCTATCCCTACGTCTTTCTCAAACTGCTGGCGTTTCACAAACGCTCGTGTTTTTCTTTCTGGGTTTGCTTGGAGCTGTTTCAGGAGCGTTTCTGAGATGAGTAAAAACACAGTGAGGCGAAAAGCCAAACTTGGCTTTCGTAGATCCCAAGAGAGAGGCCCAATTTATCCCCGTCGTCTCCAAGTATTGACCAACAGCGTCTCAGCTTACAGCCTCAAACCGAGATTTGTGTGTGGCACAGCGAGCCCCTCGGAGCTCTCTGCCAACACCCTGATCCTGACAGCAGAAAACAGATCCAGATAAACAAAGACTCGTCTTAGACATGCTGCTTTTACTGAAGGATGGAGATCATGTCTGAAATTTCCTCTCTGCTTAAGAATAAACAAACCTGCTCTCTCTGCTAATAGTATGTGTAACTGATGTTTATTAATAGCAGCTTTTAGAGTAGTATTGATCTGCCTTTTTCAGGATAAAGACATCCATAGAAGCAAAAAGGGTTCCATTTCAAAGATGTTTGGGTTACATATGCCTATTCCTCTAACAGCTCTTAAGAAGGTAATGCACTCTATGAAGTGTGGCAAACCATCATAATAATAACTCACCGGAAAATATGTTCTCGGTTATAAAGTTTTATTCTGGAAAACATCTCCTGCTTGGACGGCTTCTTCTGTAATTGCTTGAAACTTGCTGCAAACTTCACTGTTATGTACAAATACAAACTCGTACTTCTGACTCACTTTCTGCCTCTATGTTGCTGCCAAATGTGTTTTTGAGTTATTGTTTTATTCTGTACTCTCTCTCTCTGTCTTTTAAGCCCCTCTGAGGATGGGTGTTGCAATCAAGCATCTACCATGACAAAGATACTCGCATTGGATGGCTGTGCCTAGTTTATGTATTTTGTGTCAGTCCATAACAAATAAACCATAAATACACAACAAATTAAAAGTCTTACACATGCAGCTGCTGTAAGAAGCATAAAAAAATCTGATGTTTCGAGAGGAATGAAGAGAAATCGTTGCTCTAAGAGGTGTGTTGTTTCTTCACTGGGATGCTTCAGTACTTTAATAAGAGGGAGGTGGAAAAAGGCATAAAGCTGCCAAATATATAACTTTTGGTGTAGCAGAAGTCTGAAACAGTTTTATGATGCATTTTGAAGCAAAACAGAAAAAGAAACAAATACATTTTTGTCTATCAATCGACTTTTCAAAACTTGACTTTGAAGCTCCTGTGAGAGGCTTTGGGGTTGAATCAATTTTGGCACCACTTTGTGGACAATCCAGTAGTTATTATCTCTTACCTGGACTCTTGTACATGCATTGATAAAATCTCATCCTGTTTTCTTTAATGTTTAAATGTTTTAGTTGTTGCAGCTGTAGAAAATGCAAAATAAGGTTGTTTCTGCAGCGTTTTGTTAATCCTTGTTTTAGGACCATCAAACATAAGGATTGACTGCTTTGAAAATAATAGATTTCCCTGCGTTTTCATTCGACATGATCTCAGAAATTTGCACATATTCATGTTCAGATCTTGTAAAGATATATTTTCTCTACCCTAACCCTAACCATGAATCTGGGGGAACCTCTACAGTCTGCTCTGCAAACCTGCATTCACCTGAAGTTCCATCCCCTGCCTCCTCGGTGCTTCCCTCTGAATGCAGAGTGCTCTGAGCGTCCTGAGGCTGTCTGCTGTTTCCATCCAGCAGCCGGCAGTGTTTCGGTCAGGGCCTGAGAGCCTGGACACAACCTGTCACGCCATTAAGCATCTGTGCACTCTGGGAGCTCATGCCAGGCCTGAACCTGTTGCTTGATGGATGATGCAGCGACTGTAAACAACTCAACATCACTGCTGAGGCCCCCGTCTATTTCCTCTGTTTCCTGCCGTGTGTCACTGAATAAAAAGAGGATTTCAATAAGCAGAAAATGACACTCTGTTTCATTATCACGGAGACTGGCTGTTGTACAAGCAAGTTTATTTCCTCTTGTATCTCTCTACCATCTGCAGTTAAGCCTGGCTGAGCTCTTTGTTCACAAATAAATGTGGTTAAAGCTGTTTTATTCTTGTCTTACAATCTGAACTGATGTCCTTATGTCTTTTTCTGACACATCCTGATGGCAAACACACGCCAGTGTAATTTACTGATTTACAAACTAAATCAGGGGGGAGTTGATTGTTACCCATTCACAAAAAGTAACGAGTGATAGTAAGCCTGGAGGTTTACAGGTTGACTCTTCCTGCAGCTTTTATTTGTAAAAGAAAACCCAAAGATTTAGGAGAGTGAAATAAACCTTTTCTGCAGATGTAACTCTGCTTAAATTCTCCCAAGTAATTTCTGCTGTGGAAAAGGCTTAAAGCTCCAGTGAGGAACTTTCTGTTTGTGTTTATTTTGGTGCCCCCTGTGGACAAAGTGAGGATCTACTTCTGTTGTTTCTAGTGTCTCTGGGACAGTATGACAGACCAAAGAGTTTGGGGTCTTTAATATTGGTGTGCGCATTTGCTCACGCAGAGAATTGTATAATAGAGCTCTGGGGTGCATTTAGAGTAAGTTTCACAGGGTTTTCTTGGTATTATTGTTCAATCTGGAGGAGCCAGAGATCAACATGCAACAAGATAATTACCTCCAAGGCTTTAAAAAAAAATTCCACGTTCAAAGGAAACACTCATTTGCACCTTTTACACCTGGAAAACTGAAGTGCACATGCTTTACACAAAGAGGTTGTATGGCAACTCGCTGTGGTGCATTAAAAATTGTTACAAAGGCTCTAAATTTGTGCAAGACAAATTTGAACAGAAGTAATGTGAGAAAATAGTTGAATTCACCTGTTGTATTTACACACAAATATTAGTTGTCATTATCTGAATATTTTTTGGGTTATGCAAACTAGACTTTTTTAAACAAAACAAGTCTTATATTTTTTTAGGGCCTGTTTCCACTTACCGCTTTTGTTTTCGCAGGAGCAACATCAAGTTTCTTCACAAAACCAATGCAGTCCAGCTGACTAAACAACCCCCAGCTGGTTTACACACTTCACTCTTAAATATAAAATACTTGAATATTTAGTGCATTACTGTGCTCTGCAACCTCACCTCTACTTAGAAAGCAGAGGACATTTAATTTCAGCTTTATGAACAGCAACGGCAGATCTAAGTATGGAGGAGAAATTAACCACACTGATTTTAATGATAATACTTTGACAAGATGGGGAAATAGAAAAGCCATTAATATAACTCCCATTGATGTAGACAAAAAAATTAAAAAAAATTAAAAACACTGTCAGTGGACACGGGCCCTGATTTGAAGCAAGTATCTGCAGCAGGTTACAAAGTCTGGTGCAAATCCCGAAACTAAAAGAGTTATTGGTCTATGAACTGCAATGTTATAAAACAAATAAACAGACTAATGTAAGAACTCTGAGAGTGAAACCATCTTGCATAGAGCATATGACGAAATAGAAAAATAACATTATGCAAACCTGGCATTGACCTATTGCAAACCACCCAGTCTGAATCAGAGTGTGCAAAGCTTAACTAACTTCCACAGAGTGTTTGTTCCAGGACATGTTTTGAAAAGAAGGCCTCATACCTGCACATAGTATAGATATAGATGGTAAGGTGACATTTAGTGAGACTCTGGTGTCCATCAGTGAGTCCTGATTAGTCTATAATGATGAAAACAATATCACAGTCAGGTTGGAGATGTCAGACTGAGCAGCCTCCTGTGTTCGCTGACAGGCTCAGAGGTCTGATTGAGGACGCTCTCTGCAGGTGAACGCTCTTGTTAGCACCATCTATGAGACTTCACACACATGCTGCGGCTGAGAAGTGTGTCCTCAGCACCTGCCCTGACTGTGTCTCTGATCACCAGTGTGCCAGCGCCCTCTACAGGTCACTTAGAGGGATAACTGAAACACTAAGGGATTTTTCTTTTTGGCTGATAAAGTGAAAATGTAGCCAAAACCCCACACATTTAGGCGATATTTCAAATATATTTCATAATTTCTCGTGCTCTGCATGCAGGGCATCCACCTGCATGGTCCTTTTTGGCTCGAGTGTTACAAGCGCAGCCTTGCCAACCGGTCCTCTAATCCACAGGGTGAATAAAAATGGATTTGGCTGGAACAGGCGCTCAGTAAGCTGACTTAAACCATCAGGCATGATAGTCCACAACACAGATTCTCATGTGCATCATCTCATGTTTTTCACAGATCATACTTTATCTACCTTGTAGGTCTTCAACACATTTTTTTTTATTGTTGAACAAATGAGATTAAGAGAGAAGCTTTTAAATTGCTGATTTGTCATTTGCACAGATTGAAAAACCTTTTAGCTACATGACTCTGTAACCTCTTGATAATGATTTGAAAAGCAGCATTTATGCACATGTTTGTGCAGGCTGGAGGCTGTCAGGGTGAGCGAGTGTTTCCTGGCACGGCGTCCTCCCCTTCCTCCGTCTCCAGAGGCCTCGGGCAACAGACGGGTCACAGCGAAGCCACATTTTAAATCCGGTGTGCAGATGGACACCAGTAGTGGTTCTAAATCCTGTGCTGGGCAGCAGATAGAGTAGAGATAGACCAATGCATCAGTTACTGGGGTTTTATGTGAACTGTAAATGTTAGTCACTTTGAGTATAGTATTTTTATCTTTGATAAACAGTAAGACACTCTGTATTTGAAAAACGCCTCAAAATGTTTACAGGCGCCATTATAGAGACAGAGTCACTGCTATTCACTTCACCAGTAAGTGGCTGCAGCATTATGCACCAAGATGAAGAACATGGGACATCTCTGTAAATTGTACTTAACACTAGAAGGACCACAGAGCAGCCATTTGGCTTTACCCCCCTCAAGGTCCACGGGGCAGCCGATTGGCTGGAAGGATTTTAGCTAATATCCTAAATCACCTGTGAGCACTCATTTTGTTATGCAAACGAGGTGATCGTTGGTGCACCACAGGAGGGGACTGGACTAAGTGGTGTATGCAGTGGGAAGGGACAACAGAAAGAAAGGGATCAACACACATGGGTTGTTTACTTTGTTGCTGAAATTTATTGATTAAAAATAAACAAAATTTAAACAACTGTATAGAATAAGAACAAGAATCAGAATCACAAGGGGTTTTATTGCTATTGTCAATGAACAGGTTTCACAGACTAGGAATTTTTTACGGCGTGATGGTGCAACATTAAACAGAGTATAATATGTAAAATACAAGAATAAAAAATAAGAGCATGCAGGACATATATAAAGAATAAAAGTATGAAAGGCTATGTACAATGCTAGGATTTTTTACGGCGTGATGGTGCAACATTAAACGGAGAATAATATGTAAAATACAAGAATAGAAAATAACAAGAGCATGCAGGACATATATAAAGTATAAAAAGGTTGGTGATGGACTTCAGGTGAATATGCATGCATCATCAGGATACAGTGTTAGACTCTCACTCACAATCCTGGCACTGCCATGGTATCTCCCTTCTGCATTTCCCACATGTGTATCTGTAGCAGTCAACACATCGCACAGTGGCATGATTGTTCCTACACTGATTTTTAACCTGGCACATGGCTCTTTTCCCAGGGCTAGGTGTGGAAGGTTGTTGCCGAAGCAATTCTTCCTTTCATGCCTTCTTCGCAGTCACATGAGAGTTAGCCAACTCTCTTGCAAGCTCCACCAGGAAGTCCACCCGTCTCTCCTTCCTCCCGGTGCATGCTTGATACAGCACATGTGCATCCAATGCTGCCGTATCAATCATGTTATAGAACACAGCGACTGGCCAGCGCCATGTTCCTGTGCGGACAGTGTACTCCCGCACCATCTGGTCCATCACATCCACGCTGCACTTTGTAGCATTGTAAAGTTCATTGCAGTCCCTCTGTCTAAATGTGGAATTTCCTGGCGAATCTTGTTGACTGTGCCTAGGATGGTGGTTTTCCGCCTAAGCAGTTGTTGCGCAAGTGACAGTGATGTAAAGAAATTGTCCGTGGTAACATTTCTGCCCTTGTCCAGGAATGGTTCCATCAGCCTCATGACTACATTCTCGGACAGTCTCTCCCCACTGGGACGACTGGGGTCCTTGCCAAGATATGGGAGGACATTGCAGATGTACTTGGATTTCAAGTCACAAGCCACCCAAAACTTGATCCCAAACTTGTCAGGTTTCGTTGCAATGTACTGCAGGAAACAGCAGCGAGTCTTTGAGGGGAAAAGCTGTTCGTCAATGGTGATGTGTCGACCAGGGTTGTAGGATGTGATGCAGTTGGTGACAAATGACGACCACACAGCAGAAATTGCAGCAAACTTGTCAGTCTTTGTGCGCTCACTGCGGGTGTCCCTGTCATCAAAGCGTAGGTGTCGCATGATGTCTTTGAAGCGATTTCGGGGCATGGTTGCCATGATCTGGGGGTTTCCCAGGTTTGCTCACCAGCAAACCAGAAAATGTGATAAATTGTCAATCAAATAGTGATCCTGTGAATGGGACTGGTTGCATTCACCTGAGTCGTTATGGTCATTCTCACATTCATACTCTCAACAGCTTCACCAGAGTATAAAAAATGTAGTGTCATATGCAAACAGTATGCAATTTAACAATTTAGATACATTTACAATGTCATTAATATAAAGTACAAACAGTTTTTGTCCGTGGACCGACCGCTGGGGCATCTGCTGAGGTGCAGGAACATCAGGAGAAGTAGAACCAAACAAAACAAACAGAGGCCCAAACTGTCTGTGCAGTGGCTATGGCTGAAGCAGTTTCTGTCTACAGTTGTTCTCAGGTTGGAAACTCCCCTCCCCCTCCCCACTCACTCTCCCCACAACACAAGTTTCCTTGAAATAACTTAGAATATCCCGTCCTGTGGTGCACCAGCGATAGCCTCGTTTGCATAACAAACTGAGTGTTCAGAGGTGATTTAGTACTAGCTAAAAGCCCTCCAAGCCATTTGGCTGCCCTCTGGTCTTTATAGGTAGAACAGCAAAAAGCCGGTCCTTCTAGTGTTGAGGTTGGAGCTAGGGTTAGGGTTAGGTGTGGGGTTGGAGCTAGGGTTAGGGTTAGGGTTAGTGTTGGAGTTAGGGTTAGTGTTGGAGCTAGGGTTAGGGTTGGGCTTGGAGCTAGGATTTTTCTGAGTGCAATGAACCAACTCCCGAGTCTCTAGGAGGTTCCTAAAAAAATTTGATTTTTTCCCATAGGAATGCATGGGTTAGGGTTAGGGTTAGGGTTGGAGCTAGGGTTAGGGTTAGGGTTAGGGTTGGAGTTAGGGTTAGTGTTGGAGCTAGGGTTAGGGTTGGGCTTGGAGCTAGGATTTTTCTGAGTGCAATGAACCAACTCCCGAGTCTCTAGGACGTTCCAAAAAATTTTTTTGATTTTTTCCCATAGGAATGCATGGGTTAGGGTTAGGGTTAGGGTTGGAGCTAGGGTTAGGGTTAGGGTTAGGGTTGGAGTTAGGGTTAGTGTTGGAGCTAGGGATAGGGTTGGGCTTGGAGCTAGGATTTTTCTGAGTGCACTGAACCAACTCCCGAGTCTCTAGGACATTCCTAAAAAAATTTGATTTTTTCCCATAGGAATGCATGGGTTAGGTTTATGGTTAGGGTTAGGGTTGGAGCTAGGGTTAGGGTTAGGGTTAGGGTTGGAGTTAGGGTTAGTGTTGGAGCTAGGGTTAGGGTTGGGCTTGGAGCTAGGATTTTTCTGAGTGCAATGAACCAACTCCCGAGTCTCTAGGACGTTCCTAAAAAAATTTGATTTTTTCCCATAGGAATGCATGGGTTAGGGTTAGGGTTAGGGTTGGAGCTAGGGTTAGGGTTAGGGTTAGGGTTGGAGTTAGGGTTAGTGTTGGAGCTAGGGTTAGGGTTGGGCTTGGAGCTAGGATTTTTCTGAGTGCACTGAACCAACTCCCGAGTCTCTAGGACATTCCTAAAAAAATTTGATTTTTTTCCCATAGGAATGCATGGGTTAGGGTTATGGTTAGGGTTAGGGTTGGAGCTAGGGTTAGGGTTAGGGTTAGGGTTGGAGTTAGGGTTAGTGTTGGAGCTAGGGTTAGGGTTGGGCTTGGAGCTAGGATTTTTCTGAGTGCAATGAACCAACTCCCGAGTCTCTAGGACGTTCCTAAAAAAATTTGATTTTTTCCCATAGGAATGCATGGGTTAGGGTTAGGGTTAGGGTTGGAGCTAGGGTTAGGGTTAGGGTTAGGGTTGGAGTTAAGGTTAGTGTTGGAGCTAGGGTTAGGGTTGGGCTTGGAGCTAGGATTTTTCTGAGTGCAATGAACCAACTCCCGAGTCTCTAGGACGTTCCTAAAAAAATTTGATTTTTTCCCATAGGAATGCATGGGTTAGGGTTATGGTTAGGGTTAGGGTTGGAGCTAGGGTTAGGGTTAGGGTTAGGGTTGGAGTTAGGGTTAGTGTTGGAGCTAGGGTTAGGGTTGGACTTGGAGCTAGGACTTTTCTGAGTGCAATGAACCAACTCCCGAGTCTCTAGGACATTCCTAAAAAAATTTGATTTTTTTCCCATAGGAATGCATGGGTTAGGGTTAGGGTTAGGGTTGGAGCTAGGGTTAGGGTTAGGGTTAGGGTTGGAGTTAGGGTTAGTGTTGGAGCTAGGGTTAGGGTTGGGCTTGGAGCTAGGATTTTTCTGAGTGCAATGAACCAACTCCCGAGTCTCTAGGACGTTCCTAAAAAAATTTGATTTTTTCCCATAGGAATGCATGGGTTAGGGTTAGGGTTAGGGTTGGAGCTAGGGTTAGGGTTAGGGTTGGAGTTAGGGTTAGTGTTGGAGCTAGGGTTAGGGTTGGACTTGGAGCTAGGATTTTTCTGAGTGCACTGAACCAACTCCCGAGTCTCTAGGACATTCCTAAAAAAATTTGATTTTTTCCCATAGGAATGCATGGGTTAGGGTTAGGGTTAGGGTTGGAGCTAGGATTAGGGTTAGGGTTAGGGTTGGAGTTAGGGTTAGTGTTGGAGCTAGGGTTAGGGTTGGGCTTGGAGCTAGGATTTTTCTGAGTGCACTGAACCAACTCCTGAGTCTCTAGGACATTCCTAAAAAAAAATTGATTTTTTTCCCATAGGAATGCTTGGGTTAGGGTTATGGTTAGGGTTAGGGTTGGAGCTAGGGTTAGGGTTAGGGTTAGGGTTGGAGTTAGGGTTAGTGTTGGATCTAGGGTTAGGGTTGGGCTTGGAGCTAGGATTTTTCTGAGTGCACTGAACCAACTCCCGAGTCTCTAGGACATTCCTAAAAAAATTTGATATTTTCCCATAGGAATGCATGGGTTAGGTTTATGGTTAGGGTTAGGGTTAGAGCTAGGGTTAGGGTTAGGGTTAGGGTTGGAGTTAGGGTTAGTGTTGGAGCTAGGGTTAGGGTTGGGCTTGGAGCTAGGATTTTTCTGAGTGCAATGAACCAACTCCCGAGTCTCTAGGACGTTCCTAAAAAAATTTGATTTTTTCCCATAGGAATGCATGGGTTAGGGTTAGGGTTAGGGTTGGAGCTAGGGTTAGGGTTAGGGTTAGGGTTGGAGTTAGGGTTAGTGTTGGAGCTAGGGTTAGGGTTGGGCTTGGAGCTAGGGTTTTTCTGAGTGCACTGAACCAACTCCCGAGTCTCTAGGACATTCCTAAAAAAATTTGATTTTTTCCCATAGGAATGCATGGGTTAGGGTTATGGTTAGGGTTAGGGTTGGAGCTAGGGTTAGGGTTGGAGTTAGGGTTAGTGTTGGAGCTAGGGTTAGGGTTGGGCTTGGAGCTAGGATTTTTCTGAGTGCAATGAACCAACTCCGGAGTCTCTAGGACGTTCCTAAAAAAATTTGATTTTTTCCCATAGGAATGCATGGGTTAGGGTTAGGGTTAGGGTTGGAGCTAGGGTTAGGGTTAGGGTTAGGGTTGGAGTTAGGGTTAGTGTTGGAGCTAGGGTTAGGGTTGGGCTTGGAGCTAGGATTTTTCTGAGTGCACTGAACCAACTCCCGAGTCTCTAGGACATTCCTAAAAAAATTTGATTTTTTCCCATAGGAATGCATGGGTTAGGGTTAGGGTTAGGGTTGGAGCTAGGGTTAGGGTTAGGGTTAGGGTTGGAGTTAGGGTTAGTGTTGGAGCTAGGGTTAGGGTTGGGCTTGGAGCTAGGATTTTTCTGAGTGCACTGAACCAACTCCCGAGTCTCTAGGACATTCCTAAAACAATTTGATTTTTTCCCATAGGAATGCATGGGTTAGGTTTATGGTTAGGGTTAGGGTTGGAGCTAGGGTTAGGGTTAGGGTTAGGGTTGGAGTTAGGGTTAGTGTTGGAGCTAGGGTTAGGGTTGGGCTTGGAGCTAGGATTTTTCTGAGTGCAATGAACCAACTCCCGAGTCTCTAGGACGTTCCTAAAAAAATTTGATTTTTTCCCATAGGAATGCATGGGTTAGGGTTAGGGTTAGGGTTGGAGCTAGGGTTAGGGTTAGGGTTAGGGTTGGAGTTAGGGTTAGTGTTGGAGCTAGGGTTAGGGTTGGGCTTGGAGCTAGGATTTTTCTGAGTGCACTGAACCAACTCCCGAGTCTCTAGGACATTCCTAAAAAAATTTGGTTTTTTTCCCATAGGAATGCATGGGTTAGGGTTATGGTTAGGGTTAGGGTTGGAGCTAGGGTTAGGGTTAGGGTTAGGGTTGGAGTTAGGGTTAGTGTTGGAGCTAGGGTTAGGGTTGGGCTTGGAGCTAGGATTTTTCTGAGTGCAATGAACCAACTCCCGAGTCTCTAGGACGTTCCTAAAAAAATTTGATTTTTTCCCATAGGAATGCATGGGTTAGGGTTAGGGTTAGGGTTGGAGCTAGGGTTAGGGTTAGGGTTAGGGTTGGAGTTAGGGTTAGTGTTGGAGCTAGGGTTAGGGTTGGGCTTGGAGCTAGGATTTTTCTGAGTGCAATGAACCAACTCCCGAGTCTCTAGGACGTTCCTAAAAAAATTTGATTTTTTCCCATAGGAATGCATGGGTTAGGGTTATGGTTAGGGTTAGGGTTGGAGCTAGGGTTAGGGTTAGGGTTAGGGTTGGAGTTAGGGTTAGTGTTGGAGCTAGGGTTAGGGTTGGACTTGGAGCTAGGACTTTTCTGAGTGCAATGAACCAACTCCCGAGTCTCTAGGACGTTCCTAAAAAAATTTGATTTTTTCCCATAGGAATGCATGGGTTAGGGTTAGGGTTAGGGTTGGAGCTAGGGTTAGGGTTAGGGTTAGGGTTGGAGTTAGGGTTAGTGTTGGAGCTAGGGTTAGGGTTGGGCTTGGAGCTAGGATTTTTCTGAGTGCACTGAACCACCTCTCGAGTCTCTAGGACATTCCTAAAAAAATTTGATTTTTTCCCATAGGAATGCATGGGTTAGGGTTATGGTTAGGGTTAGGGTTGGAGCTAGGGTTAGGGTTAGGGTTAGGGTTGGAGTTAGGGTTAGTGTTGGAGCTAGGGTTAGGGTTGGGCTTGGAGCTAGGATTTTTCTGAGTGCAATGAACCAACTCCCGAGTCTCTAGGACATTCCTAAAAAATTTGATTTTTTCCCATAGGAATGCATGGGTTAGGGTTAGGGTTAGGGTTGGAGCTAGGGTTAGGGTTAGGGTTAGGGTTGGAGTTAGGGTTAGTGTTGGAGCTAGGGTTAGGGTTGGGATTGGAGCTAGGATTTTTCTGAGTGCAATGAACCAACTCCCGAGTCTCTAGGACGTTCCTAAAAAAATTTGATTTTTTCCCATAGGAATGCATGGGTTAGGGTTAGGGTTAGGGTTGGAGCTAGGGTTAGGGTTAGGGTTGGAGTTAGGGTTAGTGTTGGAGCTAGGGTTAGGGTTGGACTTGGAGCTAGGATTTTTCTGAGTGCACTGAACCAACTCCCGAGTCTCTAGGACATTCCTAAAAAAATTTGATTTTTTCCCATAGGAATGCATGGGTTAGGGTTAGGGTTAGGGTTGGAGCTAGGGTTAGGGTTAGGGTTAGGGTTGGAGTTAGGGTTAGTGTTGGAGCTAGGGTTAGGGTTGGGCTTGGAGCTAGGATTTTTCTGAGTGCACTGAACCAACTCCTGAGTCTCTAGGACATTCCTAAAAAAAATTGATTTTTTTCCCATAGGAATGCATGGGTTAGGGTTATGGTTAGGGTTACGGTTGGAGCTAGGGTTAGGGTTAGGGTTAGGGTTGGAGTTAGGGTTAGTGTTGGATCTAGGGTTAGGGTTGGGCTTGGAGCTAGGATTTTTCTGAGTGCACTGAACCAACTCCCGAGTCTCTAGGACATTCCTAAAAAAATTTGATTTTTTCCCATAGGAATGCATGGGTTAGGTTTATGGTTAGGGTTAGGGTTAGAGCTAGGGTTAGGGTTAGGGTTAGGGTTGGAGTTAGGGTTAGTGTTGGAGCTAGGGTTAGGGTTGGGCTTGGAGCTAGGATTTTTCTGAGTGCAATGAACCAACTCCCGAGTCTCTAGGACGTTCCTAAAAAAATTTGATTTTTTCCCATAGGAATGCATGGGTTAGGGTTAGGGTTAGGGTTGGAGCTAGGGTTAGGGTTAGGGTTAGGGTTGGAGTTAGGGTTAGTGTTGGAGCTAGGGTTAGGGTTGGGCTTGGAGCTAGGGTTTTTCTGAGTGCACTGAACCAACTCCCGAGTCTCTAGGACATTCCTAAAAAAATTTGATTTTTTCCCATAGGAATGCATGGGTTAGGGTTATGGTTAGGGTTAGGGTTGGAGCTAGGGTTAGGGTTAGGGTTAGGGTTGGAGTTAGGGTTAGTGTTGGAGCTAGGGTTAGGGTTGGGCTTGGAGCTAGGATTTTTCTGAGTGCAATGAACCAACTCCGGAGTCTCTAGGACGTTCCTAAAAAAATTTGATTTTTTCCCATAGGAATGCATGGGTTAGGGTTAGGGTTAGGGTTGGAGCTAGGGTTAGGGTTAGGGTTAGGGTTGGAGTTAGGGTTAGTGTTGGAGCTAGGGTTAGGGTTGGGCTTGGAGCTAGGATTTTTGTGAGTGCAATGAACCAACTCCCGAGTCTCTAGGACGTTCCTAAAAAAATTTGATTTTTTTCCCATAGGAATGCATGGGTTAGGGTTAGGGTTAGGGTTGGAGCTAGGGTTAGGGTTGGAGTTAGGGTTAGTGTTGGAGCTAGGGTTAGGGTTGGGCTTGGAGCTAGGATTTTTCTGAGTGCACTGAACCAACTCCCGAGTCTCTAGGACATTCCTAAAAAAAATTGATTTTTTCCCATAGGAATGCATGGGTTAGGGTTAGGGTTAGGGTTGGAGCTAGGGTTAGGGTTAGGGTTAGGGTTGGAGTTAGGGTTAGTGTTGGAGCTAGGGTTAGGGTTGGGCTTGGAGCTAGGATTTTTCTGAGTGCACTGAACCAACTCCCGAGTCTCTAGGACATTCCTAAAAAAATTTGATTTTTTCCCATAGGAATGCATGGGTTAGGGTTATGGTTAGGGTTAGGGTTGGAGCTAGGGTTAGGGTTAGGGTTAGGGTTGGAGTTAGGGTTAGTGTTGGAGCTAGGGTTAGGGTTGGGCTTGGAGCTAGGATTTGTCTGAGTGCACTGAACCAACTCCCGAGTCTCTAGGACATTCCTAAAAAAATTTGATTTTTTCCCATAGGAATGCATGGGTTAGGGTTATAGTTAGGGTTAGGGTTGGAGCTAGGGTTAGGGTTATGGGTTAGGGTTGGAGTTAGGGTTAGTGTTGGAGCTAGGGTTAGGGTTGGGCTTGGAGCTAGGATTTTTCTGAGTGCAATGAACCAACTCCCGAGTCTCTAGGACGTTCCTAAAAAAATTTGATTTTTTCCCATAGGAATGCATGGGTTAGGGTTAGGGTTAGGGTTGGAGCTAGGGTTAGGGTTAGGGTTAGGGTTGGAGTTAGGGTTAGTGTTGGAGCTAGGGTTAGGGTTGGGCTTGGAGCTAGGATTTTTCTGAGTGCACTGAACCACCTCCCGAGTCTCTAGGACATTCCTAAAAACATTTGATTTTTTCCCATAGGAATGCATGGGTTAGGGTTATGGTTAGGGTTAGGGTTGGAGCTAGGGTTAGGGTTAGGGTTAGGGTTGGAGTTAGGGTTAGTGTTGGAGCTAGGGTTAGGGTTGGGCTTGGAGCTAGGATTTTTCTGAGTGCAATGAACCAACTCCCGAGTCTCTAGGACATTCCTAAAAAAATTTGATTTTTTTCCCATAGGAATGCATGGGTTAGGGTTAGGGTTAGGGTTGGAGCTAGGGTTAGGGTTAGGGTTAGGGTTGGAGTTAGGGTTAGTGTTGGAGCTAGGGTTAGGGTTGGGCTTGGAGCTAGGATTTTTCTGAGTGCAATGAACCAACTCCCGAGTCTCTAGGACGTTCCTAAAAAAATTTGATTTTTTCCCATAGGAATGCATGGGTTAGGGTTAGGGTTCGGGTTGGAGCTAGGGTTAGGGTTAGGGTTAGGGTTGGAGTTAGGGTTAGTGTTGGAGCTAGGGTTAGGGTTGGGCTTGGAGCTAGGATTTTTCTGAGTGCACTGAACCAACTCCCGAGTCTCTAGGACATTCCTAAAAAAATTTGATTTTTTCCCATAGGAATGCATGGGTTAGGGTTAGGGTTAGGGTTGGAGCTAGGGTTAGGGTTAGGGTTAGGGTTGGAGTTAGGGTTAGTGTTGGAGCTAGGGTTAGGGTTGGGCTTGGAGCTAGGATTTTTCTGAGTGCACTGAACCAACTCCTGAGTCTCTAGGACATTCCTAAAAAAAATTGATTTTTTTCCCATAGGAATGCATGGGTTAGGGTTATGGTTAGGGTTAGGGTTGGAGCTAGGGTTAGGGTTAGGGTTAGGGTTGGAGTTAGGGTTAGTGTTGGATCTAGGGTTAGGGTTGGGCTTGGAGCTAGGATTTTTCTGAGTGCACTGAACCAACTCCCGAGTCTCTAGGACATTCCTAAAAAAATTTGATTTTTTCCCATAGGAATGCATGGGTTAGGTTTATGGTTAGGGTTAGGGTTAGGGTTAGAGCTAGGGTTAGGGTTAGGGTTAGGGTTGGAGTTAGGGTTAGTGTTGGAGCTAGGGTTAGGGTTGGGCTTGGAGCTAGGATTTTTCTGAGTGCACTGAACCAACTCCCGAGTCTCTAGGACGTTCCTAAAAAAATTTGATTTTTTCCCATAGGAATGCATGGGTTAGGGTTAGGGTTAGGGTTGGAGCTAGGGTTAGGGTTAGGGTTAGGGTTGGAGTTAGGGTTAGTGTTGGAGCTAGGGTTAGGGTTGGGCTTGGAGCTAGGATTTTTGTGAGTGCAATGAACCAACTCCCGAGTCTCTAGGACGTTCCTAAAAAAATTTGATTTTTTCCCATAGGAATGCATGGGTTAGGGTTAGGGTTAGGGTTGGAGCTAGGGTTAGGGTTAGGGTTAGGGTTGGAGTTAGGGTTAGTGTTGGAGCTAGGGTTAGGGTTGGGCTTGGAGCTAGGATTTTTCTGAGTGCACTGAACCAACTCCCGAGTCTCTAGGACATTCCTAAAAAAAATTGATTTTTTCCCATAGGAATGCATGGGTTAGGGTTATGGTTAGGGTTAGGGTTGGAGCTAGGGTTAGGGTTAGGGTTAGGGTTGGAGTTAGGGTTAGTGTTGGAGCTAGGGTTAGGGTTGGGCTTGGAGCTAGGATTTGTCTGAGTGCACTGAACCAACTCCCGAGTCTCTAGGACATTCCTAAAAAAATTTGATTTTTTCCCATAGGAATGCATGGGTTAGGGTTATAGTTAGGGTTAGGGTTGGAGCTAGGGTTAGGGTTATGGTTAGGGTTGGAGTTAGGGTTAGTGTTGGAGCTAGGGTTAGGGTTGGGCTTGGAGCTAGGATTTTTCTGAGTGCAATGAACCAACTCCGGAGTCTCTAGGACGTTCCTAAAAAAATTTGATTTTTTCCCATAGGAATGCATGGGTTAGGGTTAGGGTTAGGGTTGGAGCTAGGGTTAGGGTTAGGGTTAGGGTTGGAGTTAGGGTTAGTGTTGGAGCTAGGGTTAGGGTTGGGCTTGGAGCTAGGATTTTTCTGAGTGCATTGAACCACCTCCCGAGTCTCTAGGACATTCCTAAAAAAATTTGATTTTTTCCCATAGGAATGCATGGGTTAGGGTTATGGTTAGGGTTAGGGTTGGAGCTAGGGTTAGGGTTAGGGTTAGGGTTGGAGTTAGGGTTAGTGTTGGAGCTAGGGTTAGGGTTGGGCTTGGAGCTAGGATTTTTCTGAGTGCAATGAACCAACTCCCGAGTCTCTAGGACATTCCTAAAAAAATTTGATTTTTTTCCCATAGGAATGCATGGGTTAGGGTTAGGGTTAGGGTTAGGGTTAGAGCTAGGGTTAGGGTTAGGGTTAGGGTTGGAGTTAGGGTTAGTGTTGGAGCTAGGGTTAGGGTTGGGCTTGGAGCTAGGATTTTTCTGAGTGCAATGAACCAACTCCGGAGTCTCTAGGACGTTCCTAAAAAAATTTGATTTTTTCCCATAGGAATGCATGGGTTAGGGTTAGGGTTAGGGTTGGAGCTAGGGTTAGGGTTAGGGTTAGGGTTGGAGTTAGGGTTAGTGTTGGAGCTAGGGTTAGGGTTGGGCTTGGAGCTAGGATTTTTCTGAGTGCACTGAACCAACTCCCGAGTCTCTAGGACATTCCTAAAAAAATTTGATTTTTTCCCATAGGAATGCATGGGTTAGGGTTAGGGTTAGGGTTGGAGCTAGGGTTAGGGTTAGGGTTAGGGTTGGAGTTAGGGTTAGTGTTGGAGCTAGGGTTAGGGTTGGGCTTGGAGCTAGGATTTTTCTGAGTGCACTGAACCAACTCCTGAGTCTCTAGGACATTCCTAAAAAAAATTGATTTTTTTCCCATAGGAATGCATGGGTTAGGGTTATGGTTAGGGTTAGGGTTGGAGCTAGGGTTAGGGTTAGGGTTAGGGTTGGAGTTAGGGTTAGTGTTGGATCTAGGGTTAGGGTTGGGCTTGGAGCTAGGATTTTTCTGAGTGCACTGAACCAACTCCCGAGTCTCTAGGACATTCCTAAAAAAATTTGATTTTTTCCCATAGGAATGCATGGGTTAGGTTTATGGTTAGGGTTAGGGTTAGAGCTAGGGTTAGGGTTAGGGTTAGGGTTGGAGTTAGGGTTAGTGTTGGAGCTAGGGTTAGGGTTGGGCTTGGAGCTAGGATTTTTCTGAGTGCAATGAACCAACTCCCGAGTCTCTAGGACGTTCCTAAAAAAATTTGATTTTTTCCCATAGGAATGCATGGGTTAGGGTTAGGGTTAGGGTTGGAGCTAGGGTTAGGGTTAGGGTTAGGGTTGGAGTTAGGGTTAGTGTTGGAGCTAGGGTTAGGGTTGGGCTTGGAGCTAGGGTTTTTCTGAGTGCACTGAACCAACTCCCGAGTCTCTAGGACATTCCTAAAAAAATTTGATTTTTTCCCATAGGAATGCATGGGTTAGGGTTATGGTTAGGGTTAGGGTTGGAGCTAGGGTTAGGGTTAGGGTTAGGGTTGGAGTTAGGGTTAGTGTTGGAGCTAGGGTTAGGGTTGGGCTTGGAGCTAGGATTTTTCTGAGTGCAATGAACCAACTCCGGAGTCTCTAGGACGTTCCTAAAAAAATTTGATTTTTTCCCATAGGAATGCATGGGTTAGGGTTAGGGTTATGGTTGGAGCTAGGGTTAGGGTTAGGGTTAGGGTTGGAGTTAGGGTTAGTGTTGGAGCTAGGGTTAGGGTTGGGCTTGGAGCTAGGATTTTTGTGAGTGCAATGAACCAACTCCCGAGTCTCTAGAACGTTCCTAAAAAAATTTGATTTTTTTCCCATAGGAATGCATGGGTTAGGGTTAGGGTTAGGGTTGGAGCTAGGGTTAGGGTTAGGGTTAGGGTTGGAGTTAGGGTTAGTGTTGGAGCTAGGGTTAGGGTTGGGCTTGGAGCAAGGATTTTTCTGAGTGCACTGAACCAACTCCCGAGTCTCTAGGACATTCCTAAAAAAATTTGATTTTTTCCCATAGGAATGCATGGGTTAGGGTTATGGTTAGGGTTAGGGTTGGAGCTAGGGTTAGGGTTAGGGTTAGGGTTGGAGTTAGGGTTAGTGTTGGAGCTAGGGTTAGGGTTGGGCTTGGAGCTAGGATTTGTCTGAGTGCACTGAACCAACTCCCGAGTCTCTAGGACATTCCTAAAAAAATTTGATTTTTTCCCATAGGAATGCATGGGTTAGGGTTATAGTTAGGGTTAGGGTTGGAGCTAGGGTTAGGGTTATGGTTAGGGTTGGAGTTAGGGTTAGTGTTGGAGCTAGGGTTAGGGTTGGGCTTGGAGCTAGGATTTTTCTGAGTGCAATGAACCAACTCCGGAGTCTCTAGGACGTTCCTAAAAAAATTTGATTTTTTCCCATAGGAATGCATGGGTTAGGGTTATGGTTAGGGTTAGGGTTGGAGCTAGGGTTAGGGTTAGGGTTAGGGTTGGAGTTAGGGTTAGGGTTGCAGCTAGGGTTAGGGTTGGGCTTGGAGCTAGGATTTTTCTGAGTGCACTGAACCAACTCCCGAGTCTCTAGGACATTCCTAAAAAAATTTGATTTTTTCCCATAGGAATGCATGGGTTAGGTTTATGGTTAGGGTTAGGGTTGGAGCTAGGGTTAGGGTTAGGGTTAGGGTTGGAGTAAGGGTTAGTGTTGGAGCTAGGGTTAGGGTTGGGCTTGGAGCTAGGATTTTTCTGAGTGCACTGAACCAACTCCCGAGTCTCTAGGACATTCCTAAAAAAATTTGATTTTTTCCCATAGGAATGCATGGGTTAGGGTTATGGTTAGGGTTAGGGTTGGAGCTAGGGTTAGGGTTAGGGTTAGGGTTGGAGTTAGGGTTAGTGTTGGAGCTAGGGTTAGGGTTGGGCTTGGAGCTAGGATTTGTCTGAGTGCAATGAACCAACTCCCGAGTCTCTAGGACGTTCCTAAAAAAATTTGATTTTTTTCCCATAGGAATGCATGGGTTAGGGTTAGGGTTAGGGTTGGAGCTAGGGTTAGGGTTAGGGTTAGGGTTGGAGTTAGGGTTAGTGTTGGAGCTAGGGTTAGGGTTGGGCTTGGAGCTAGGATTTGTCTGAGTGCACTGAACCAACTCCCGAGTCTCTAGGACATTCCTAAAAAAATTTGATTTTTTCCCATAGGAATGCATGGGTCAGGGTTAGGGTTAGGGTTGGAGCTAGGGTTAGGGTTAGGGTTAGGGTTGGAGTTAGGGTTAGTGTTGGAGCTAGGGTTAGGGTTGGGCTTGGAGCTAGGATTTTTCTGAGTGCACTGAACCAACTCCCGAGTCTCTAGGACATTCCTAAAAAAATTTGATTTTTTCCCATAGGAATGCATGGGTTAGGGTTATGGTTAGGGTTAGGGTTGGAGCTAGGGTTAGGGTTAGGGTTAGGGTTGGAGTTAGGGTTAGTGTTGCAGCTAGGGTTAGGGTTGGGCTTGGAGCTAGGATTTTTCTGAGTGCACTGAACCAACTCCCGAGTCTCTAGGACATTCCTAAAAAAATTTGATTTTTTCCCATAGGAATGCATGGGTTAGGGTTAGGGTTAGGGTTGGAGCTAGGGTTAGGGTTAGGGTTAGGGTTGGAGTTAGGGTTAGTGTTGGAGCTAGGGTTAGGGTTGGGCTTGGAGCTAGGATTTTTCTGAGTGCAATGAACCAACTCCCGAGTCTCTAGGACGTTCCTAAAAAAATTTGATTTTTTCCCATAGGAATGCATGGGTTAGGGTTATGGTTAGGGTTAGGGTTGGAGCTAGGGTTAGGGTTAGGGTTAGGGTTGGAGTTAGGGTTAGTGTTGGAGCTAGGGTTAGGGTTGGACTTGGAGCTAGGACTTTTCTGAGTGCAATGAACCAACTCCTGAGTCTCTAGGACGTTCCTAAAAAAATTTGATTTTTTCCCATAGGAATGCATGGGTTAGGGTTAGGGTTAGGGTTGGAGCTAGGGTTAGGGTTGCAGCTAGGGTTAGGGTTGGGCTTGGAGCTAGGATTTTTCTGAGTGCACTGAACCAACTCCCGAGTCTCTAGGACATTCCTAAAAAAATTTGATTTTTTCCCATAGGAATGCATGGGTTAGGGTTAGGGTTAGGGTTGGAGCTAGGGTTAGGGTTAGGGTTAGGGTTGGAGTTAGGGTTAGTGTTGGAGCTAGGGTTAGGGTTGGGCTTGGAGCTAGGATTTTTCTGAGTGCAATGAACCAACTCCCGAGTCTCTAGGACGTTCCTAAAAAAATTTGATTTTTTCCCATAGGAATGCATGGGTTAGGGTTATGGTTAGGGTTAGGGTTGGAGCTAGGGTTAGGGTTAGGGTTAGGGTTGGAGTTAGGGTTAGTGTTGGAGCTAGGGTTAGGGTTGGACTTGGAGCTAGGACTTTTCTGAGTGCAATGAACCAACTCCCGAGTCTCTAGGACGTTCCTAAAAAAATTTGATTTTTTCCCATAGGAATGCATGGGTTAGGGTTAGGGTTAGGGTTGGAGCTAGGGTTAGGGTTAGGGTTAGGGTTGGAGTTAGGGTTAGTGTTGGAGCTAGGGTTAGGGTTGGGCTTGGAGCTAGGATTTTTCTGAGTGCACTGAACCAACTCCCGAGTCTCTAGGACATTCCTAAAAAAATTTGATTTTTTCCCATAGGAATGCATGGGTTAGGGTTAGGGTTAGGGTTGGAGCTAGGGTTAGGGTTAGGGTTAGGGTTGGAGTTAGGGTTAGTGTTGGAGCTAGGGTTAGGGTTGGGCTTGGAGCTAGGATTTTTCTGAGTGCAATGAACCAACTCCCGAGTCTCTAGGACGTTCCTAAAAAAATTTGATTTTTTCCCATAGGAATGCATGGGTTAGGGTTATGGTTAGGGTTAGGGTTGGAGCTAGGGTTAGGGTTAGGGTTAGGGTTGGAGTTAGGGTTAGTGTTGGAGCTAGGGTTAGGGTTGGACTTGGAGCTAGGACTTTTCTGAGTGCAATGAACCAACTCCCGAGTCTCTAGGACGTTCCTAAAAAAATTTGATTTTTTCCCATAGGAATGCATGGGTTAGGGTTAGGGTTAGGGTTGGAGCTAGGGTTAGGGTTAGGGTTAGGGTTGGAGTTAGGGTTAGTGTTGGAGCTAGGGTTAGGGTTGGGCTTGGAGCTAGGATTTTTCTGAGTGCACTGAACCAACTCCCGAGTCTCTAGGACATTCCTAAAAAAATTTGATTTTTTCCCATAGGAATGCATGGGTTAGGGTTAGGGTTAGGGTTGGAGCTAGGGTTAGGGTTAGGGTTAGGGTTGGAGTTAGGGTTAGTGTTGGAGCTAGGGTTAGGGTTGGGCTTGGAGCAAGGATTTTTCTGAGTGCACTGAACCAACTCCCGAGTCTCTAGGACATTCCTAAAAAAATTTGATTTTTTCCCATAGGAATGCATGGGTTAGGGTTATGGTTAGGGTTAGGGTTGGAGCTAGGGTTAGGGTTAGGGTTAGGGTTGGAGTTAGGGTTAGTGTTGGAGCTAGGGTTAGGGTTGGGCTTGGAGCTAGGATTTTTCTGAGTGCAATGAACCAACTCCCGAGTCTCTAGGACATTCCTAAAAAAATTTGATTTTTTTCCCATAGGAATGCATGGGTTAGGGTTAGGGTTAGGGTTAGGGTTAGAGCTAGGGTTAGGGTTAGGGTTAGGGTTGGAGTTAGGGTTAGTGTTGGAGCTAGGGTTAGGGTTGGGCTTGGAGCTAGGATTTTTCTGAGTGCAATGAACCAACACCCGAGTCTCTAGGACGTTCCTAAAAAAATTTGATTTTTTCCCATAGGAATGCATGGGTTAGGGTTAGGGTTAGGGTTGGAGCTAGGGTTAGGGTTAGGGTTAGGGTTGGAGTTAGGGTTAGTGTTGGAGCTAGGGTTAGGGTTGGGCTTGGAGCTAGGATTTTTCTGAGTGCACTGAACCAACTCCCAAGTCTCTAGGACATTCCTAAAAAAATTTGATTTTTTCCCATAGGAATGCATGGGTTAGGGTTAGGGTTAGGGTTGGAGCTAGGGTTAGGGTTAGGGTTAGGGTTGGAGTTAGGGTTAGTGTTGGAGCTAGGGTTAGGGTTGGGCTTGGAGCTAGGATTTTTCTGAGTGCACTGAACCAACTCCTGAGTCTCTAGGACATTCCTAAAAAAAATTGATTTTTTTCCCATAGGAATGCATGGGTTAGGGTTATGGTTAGGGTTAGGGTTGGAGCTAGGGTTAGGGTTAGGGTTAGGGTTGGAGTTAGGGTTAGTGTTGGATCTAGGGTTAGGGTTGGGCTTGGAGCTAGGATTTTTCTGAGTGCACTGAACCAACTCCCGAGTCTCTAGGACATTCCTAAAAAAATTTGATTTTTTCCCATAGGAATGCATGGGTTAGGTTTATGGTTAGGGTTAGGGTTAGAGCTAGGGTTAGGGTTAGGGTTAGGGTTGGAGTTAGGGTTAGTGTTGGAGCTAGGGTTAGGGTTGGGCTTGGAGCTAGGATTTTTCTGAGTGCAATGAACCAACTCCCGAGTCTCTAGGACGTTCCTAAAAAAATTTGATTTTTTCCCATAGGAATGCATGGGTTAGGGTTAGGGTTAGGGTTGGAGCTAGGGTTAGGGTTAGGGTTAGGGTTGGAGTTAGGGTTAGTGTTGGAGCTAGGGTTAGGGTTGGGCTTGGAGCTAGGGTTTTTCTGAGTGCACTGAACCAACTCCCGAGTCTCTAGGACATTCCTAAAAAAATTTGATTTTTTCCAATAGGAATGCATGGGTTAGGGTTATGGTTAGGGTTAGGGTTGGAGCTAGGGTTAGGGTTAGGGTTAGGGTTGGAGTTAGGGTTAGTGTTGGAGCTAGGGTTAGGGTTGGGCTTGGAGCTAGGATTTTTCTGAGTGCAATGAACCAACTCCGGAGTCTCTAGGACGTTCCTAAAAAAATTTGATTTTTTCCCATAGGAATGCATGGGTTAGGGTTAGGGTAATGGTTGGAGCTAGGGTTAGGGTTAGGGTTAGGGTTGGAGTTAGGGTTAGTGTTGGAGCTAGGGTTAGGGTTGGGCTTAGAGCTAGGATTTTTGTGAGTGCAATGAACCAACTCCCGAGTCTCTAGAACGTTCCTAAAAAAATTTGATTTTTTTCCCATAGGAATGCATGGGTTAGGGTTAGGGTTAGGGTTGGAGCTAGGGTTAGGGTTAGGGTTAGGGTTGGAGTTAGGGTTAGTGTTGGAGCTAGGGTTAGGGTTGGGCTTGGAGCTAGGATTTTTCTGAGTGCACTGAACCAACTCCCGAGTCTCTAGAACATTCCTAAAAAAAATTGATTTTTTCCCATAGGAATGCATGGGTTAGGGTTATGGTTAGGGTTAGGGTTGGAGCTAGGGTTAGGGTTAGGGTTAGGGTTGGAGTTAGGGTTAGTGTTGGAGCTAGGGTTAGGGTTGGGCTTGGAGCTAGGATTTGTCTGAGTGCACTGAACCAACTCCCGAGTCTCTAGGACATTCCTAAAAAAATTTGATTTTTTCCCATAGGAATGCATGGGTTAGGGTTATAGTTAGGGTTAGGGTTGGAGCTAGGGTTAGGGTTATGGTTAGGGTTGGAGTTAGGGTTAGTGTTGGAGCTAGGGTTAGGGTTGGGCTTGGAGCTAGGATTTTTCTGAGTGCAATGAACCAACTCCGGAGTCTCTAGGACGTTCCTAAAAAAATTTGATTTTTTCCCATAGGAATGCATGGGTTAGGGTTATGGTTAGGGTTAGGGTTGGAGCTAGGGTTAGGGTTAGGGTTAGGGTTGGAGTTAGGGTTAGGGTTGCAGCTAGGGTTAGGGTTGGGCTTGGAGCTAGGATTTTTCTGAGTGCACTGAACCAACTCCCGAGTCTCTAGGACATTCCTAAAAAAATTTGATTTTTTCCCATAGGAATGCATGGGTTAGGTTTATGGTTAGGGTTAGGGTTGGAGCTAGGGTTAGGGTTAGGGTTAGGGTTGGAGTAAGGGTTAGTGTTGGAGCTAGGGTTAGGGTTGGGCTTGGAGCTAGGATTTTTCTGAGTGCACTGAACCAACTCCCGAGTCTCTAGGACATTCCTAAAAAAAATTGATTTTTTCCCATAGGAATGCATGGGTTAGGGTTATGGTTAGGGTTAGGGTTGGAGCTAGGGTTAGGGTTAGGGTTAGGGTTGGAGTTAGGGTTAGTGTTGGAGCTAGGGTTAGGGTTGGGCTTGGAGCTAGGATTTGTCTGAGTGCAATGAACCAACTCCCGAGTCTCTAGGACGTTCCTAAAAAAATTTGATTTTTTTCCCATAGGAATGCATGGGTTAGGGTTAGGGTTAGGGTTGGAGCTAGGGTTAGGGTTAGGGTTAGGGTTGGAGTTAGGGTTAGTGTTGGAGCTAGGGTTAGGGTTGGGCTTGGAGCTAGGATTTGTCTGAGTGCACTGAACCAACTCCCGAGTCTCTAGGACATTCCTAAAAAAATGTGATTTTTTCCCATAGGAATGCATGGGTCAGGGTTAGGGTTAGGGTTGGAGCTAGGGTTAGGGTTAGGGTTAGGGTTGGAGTTAGGGTTAGTGTTGGAGCTAGGGTTAGGGTTGGGCTTGGAGCTAGGATTTTTCTGAGTGCACTGAACCAACTCCCGAGTCTCTAGGACATTCCTAAAAAAATTGATTTTTTCCCATAGGAATGCATGGGTTAGGGTTATGGGTTAGGGTTAGGGTTGGAGCTAGGGTTAGGGTTAGGGTTAGGGTTGGAGTTAGGGTTAGGGTTGGAGCTAGGGTTAGGGTTGGGCTTGGAGCTAGGATTTTTCTGAGTGCACTGAACCAACTCCCGAGTCTCTAGGACATTCCTAAAAAAATTTGATTTTTTCCCATAGGAATGCATGGGTTAGGGTTAGGGTTAGGGTTGGAGCTAGGGTTAGGGTTAGGGTTAGGGTTGGAGTTAGGGTTAGTGTTGGAGCTAGGGTTAGGGTTGGGCTTGGAGCTAGGATTTTTCTGAGTGCAATGAACCAACTCCCGAGTCTCTAGGACGTTCCTAAAAAAATTTGATTTTTTCCCATAGGAATGCATGGGTTAGGGTTATGGTTAGGGTTAGGGTTGGAGCTAGGGTTAGGGTTAGGGTTAGGGTTGGAGTTAGGGTTAGTGTTGGAGCTAGGGTTAGGGTTGGACTTGGAGCTAGGACTTTTCTGAGTGCAATGAACCAACTCCCGAGTCTCTAGGACGTTCCTAAAAAAATTTGATTTTTTCCCATAGGAATGCATGGGTTAGGGTTATGGTTAGGGTTAGGGTTGGAGCTAGGGTTAGGGTTAGGGTTAGGGTTGGAGTTAGGGTTAGTGTTGGAGCTAGGGTTAGGGTTGGGCTTGGAGCTAGGATTTTTCTGAGTGCACTGAACCAACTCCCGAGTCTCTAGGACATTCCTAAAAAAATTTGATTTTTTCCCATAGGAATGCATGGGTTAGGGTTAGGGTTAGGGTTGGAGCTAGGGTTAGGGTTAGGGTTAGGGTTGGAGTTAGGGTTAGTGTTGGAGCTAGGGTTAGGGTTGGGCTTGGAGCTAGGATTTTTCTGAGTGCACTGAACCAACTCCCGAGTCTCTAGAACATTCCTAAAAAAATTTGATTTTTTCCCATAGGAATGCATGGGTTAGGGTTATGGTTAGGGTTAGGGTTGGAGCTAGGGTTAGGGTTAGGGTTAGGGTTGGAGTTAGGGTTAGTGTTGGAGCTAGGGTTAGGGTTGGGCTTGGAGCTAGGATTTGTCTGAGTGCACTGAACCAACTCCCGAGTCTCTAGGACATTCCTAAAAAAATTTGATTTTTTCCCATAGGAATGCATGGGTTAGGGTTATAGTTAGGGTTAGGGTTGGAGCTAGGGTTAGGGTTATGGTTAGGGTTGGAGTTAGGGTTAGTGTTGGAGCTAGGGTTAGGGTTGGGCTTGGAGCTAGGATTTTTCTGAGTGCAATGAACCAACTCCGGAGTCTCTAGGACGTTCCTAAAAAAATTTGATTTTTTCCCATAGGAATGCATGGGTTAGGGTTATGGTTAGGGTTAGGGTTGGAGCTAGGGTTAGGGTTAGGGTTAGGGTTGGAGTTAGGGTTAGGGTTGCAGCTAGGGTTAGGGTTGGGCTTGGAGCTAGGATTTTTCTGAGTGCACTGAACCAACTCCCGAGTCTCTAGGACATTCCTAAAAAAATTTGATTTTTTCCCATAGGAATGCATGGGTTAGGTTTATGGTTAGGGTTAGGGTTGGAGCTAGGGTTAGGGTTAGGGTTAGGGTTGGAGTAAGGGTTAGTGTTGGAGCTAGGGTTAGGGTTGGGCTTGGAGCTAGGATTTTTCTGAGTGCACTGAACCAACTCCCGAGTCTCTAGGACATTCCTAAAAAAAATTGATTTTTTCCCATAGGAATGCATGGGTTAGGGTTATGGTTAGGGTTAGGGTTGGAGCTAGGGTTAGGGTTAGGGTTAGGGTTGGAGTTAGGGTTAGTGTTGGAGCTAGGGTTAGGGTTGGGCTTGGAGCTAGGATTTGTCTGAGTGCAATGAACCAACTCCCGAGTCTCTAGGACGTTCCTAAAAAAATTTGATTTTTTCCCATAGGAATGCATGGGTTAGGGTTAGGGTTAGGGTTGGAGCTAGGGTTAGGGTTAGGGTTAGGGTTGGAGTTAGGGTTAGTGTTGGAGCTAGGGTTAGGGTTGGGCTTGGAGCTAGGATTTGTCTGAGTGCACTGAACCAACTCCCGAGTCTCTAGGACATTCCTAAAAAAATGTGATTTTTTCCCATAGGAATGCATGGGTTAGGGTTAGGGTTAGGGTTGGAGCTAGGGTTAGGGTTAGGGTTAGGGTTGGAGTTAGGGTTAGTGTTGGAGCTAGGGTTAGGGTTGGGCTTGGAGCTAGGATTTTTCTGAGTGCACTGAACCAACTCCCGAGTCTCTAGGACATTCCTAAAAAAATTTGATTTTTTCCCATAGGAATGCATGGGTTAGGGTTATGGTTAGGGTTAGGGTTGGAGCTAGGGTTAGGGTTAGGGTTAGGGTTGGAGTTAGGGTTAGGGTTGCAGCTAGGGTTAGGGTTGGGCTTGGAGCTAGGATTTTTCTGAGTGCACTGAACCAACTCCCGAGTCTCTAGGACATTCCTAAAAAAATTTGATTTTTTCCCATAGGAATGCATGGGTTAGGGTTAGGGTTAGGGTTGGAGCTAGGGTTAGGGTTAGGGTTAGGGTTGGAGTTAGGGTTAGTGTTGGAGCTAGGGTTAGGGTTGGGCTTGGAGCTAGGATTTTTCTGAGTGCAATGAACCAACTCCCGAGTCTCTAGGACGTTCCTAAAAAAATTTGATTTTTTCCCATAGGAATGCATGGGTTAGGGTTATGGTTAGGGTTAGGGTTGGAGCTAGGGTTAGGGTTAGGGTTAGGGTTGGAGTTAGGGTTAGTGTTGGAGCTAGGGTTAGGGTTGGACTTGGAGCTAGGACTTTTCTGAGTGCAATGAACCAACTCCCGAGTCTCTAGGACGTTCCTAAAAAAATTTGATTTTTTCCCATAGGAATGCATGGGTTAGGGTTATGGTTAGGGTTAGGGTTGGAGCTAGGGTTAGGGTTAGGGTTAGGGTTGGAGTTAGGGTTAGTGTTGGAGCTAGGGTTAGGGTTGGGCTTGGAGCTAGGATTTTTCTGAGTGCACTGAACCAACTCCCGAGTCTCTAGGACATTCCTAAAAAAATTTGATTTTTTCCCATAGGAATGCATGGGTTAGGGTTAGGGTTAGGGTTGGAGCTAGGGTTAGGGTTAGGGTTAGGGTTGGAGTTAGGGTTAGTGTTGGAGCTAGGGTTAGGGTTGGGCTTGGAGCTAGGATTTTTCTGAGTGCACTGAACCAACTCCCGAGTCTCTAGGACATTCCTAAAAAAATTTGATTTTTTCCCATAGGAATGCATGGGTTAGGTTTATGGTTAGGGTTAGGGTTGGAGCTAGGGTTAGGGTTAGGGTTAGGGTTGGAGTTAGGGTTAGTGTTGGAGCTAGGGTTAGGGTTGGGCTTGGAGCTAGGATTTTTCTGAGTGCAATGAACCAACTCCCGAGTCTCTAGGACGTTCCTAAAAAAATTTGATTTTTTCCCATAGGAATGCATGGGTTAGGGTTAGGGTTAGGGTTGGAGCTAGGGTTAGGGTTAGGGTTAGGGTTGGAGTTAGGGTTAGTGTTGGAGCTAGGGTTAGGGTTGGGCTTGGAGCTAGGATTTTTGTGAGTGCAATGAACCAACTCCCGAGTCTCTAGGACGTTCCTAAAAAAATTTGATTTTTTTCCCATAGGAATGCATGGGTTAGGGTTAGGGTTAGGGTTGGAGCTAGGGTTAGGGTTAGGGTTGGAGTTAGGGTTAGTGTTGGAGCTAGGGTTAGGGTTGGGCTTGGAGCTAGGATTTTTCTGAGTGCACTGAACCAACTCCCGAGTCTCTAGGACATTCCTAAAAAAATTTGATTTTTTCCCATAGGAATGCATGGGTTAGGGTTAGGGTTAGGGTTGGAGCTAGGGTTAGGGTTAGGGTTAGGGTTGGAGTTAGGGTTAGTGTTGGAGCTAGGGTTAGGGTTGGGCTTGGAGCTAGGATTTTTCTGAGTGCACTGAACCAACTCCCGAGTCTCTAGGACATTCCTAAAAAAAATTTGATTTTTTCCCATAGGAATGCATGGGTTAGGGTTAGGGTTAGGGTTAGGGTTGGCGCTAGGGTTAGGGTTAGGGTTAGGGTTGGAGTTAGGGTTAGTGTTGGAGCTAGGGTTAGGGTTGGGCTTGGAGCTAGGATTTTTCTGAGTGCACTGAACCACCTCCCGAGTCTCTAGGACATTCCTAAAAAAATTTGATTTTTTCCCATAGGAATGCATGGGTTAGGGTTAGGGTTAGGGTTGGAGCTAGGGTTAGGGTTAGGGTTAGGGTTGGAGTTAGGGTTAGTGTTGGAGCTAGGGTTAGGGTTGGGCTTGGAGCTAGGATTTTTCTGAGTGCACTGAACCAACTCCCGAGTCTCTAGGACATTCCTAAAAAAATTTGATTTTTTCCCATAGGAATGCATGGGTTAGGGTTAGGGTTAGGGTTGGAGCTAGGGTTAGGGTTAGGGTTAGGGTTGGAGTTAGGGTTAGTGTTGGAGCTAGGGTTAGGGTTGGGCTTGGAGCTAGGATTTTTCTGAGTGCACTGAACCAACTCCCGAGTCTCTAGGACATTCCTAAAAAAATTTGATTTTTTCCCATAGGAATGCATGGGTTAGGTTTATGGTTAGGGTTAGGGTTGGAGCTAGGGTTAGGGTTAGGGTTAGGGTTGGAGTTAGGGTTAGTGTTGGAGCTAGGGTTAGGGTTGGGCTTGGAGCTAGGATTTTTCTGAGTGCACTGAACCAACTCCCGAGTCTCTAGGACATTCCTAAAAAAAATTGATTTTTTCCCATAGGAATGCATGGGTTAGGGTTAGGGTTAGGGTTGGAGCTAGGGTTAGGGTTAGGGTTAGGGTTGGAGTTAGGGTTAGTGTTGGAGCTAGGGTTAGGGTTGGGCTTGGAGCTAGGATTTTTCTGAGTGCACTGAACCAACTCCCGAGTCTCTAGGACATTCCTAAAAAAATTTGATTTTTTCCCATAGGAATGCATGGGTTAGGTTTATGGTTAGGGTTAGGGTTGGAGCTAGGGTTAGGGTTAGGGTTAGGGTTGGAGTTAGGGTTAGTGTTGGAGCTAGGGTTAGGGTTGGGCTTGGAGCTAGGATTTTTCTGAGTGCAATGAACCAACTCCCGAGTCTCTAGGACGTTCCTAAAAAAATTTGATTTTTTCCCATAGGAATGCATGGGTTAGGGTTAGGGTTAGGGTTGGAGCTAGGGTTAGGGTTAGGGTTAGGGTTGGAGTTAGGGTTAGTGTTGGAGCTAGGGTTAGGGTTGGGCTTGGAGCTAGGATTTTTGTGAGTGCAATGAACCAACTCCCGAGTCTCTAGGACGTTCCTAAAAAAATTTGATTTTTTTCCCATAGGAATGCATGGGTTAGGGTTAGGGTTAGGGTTGGAGCTAGGGTTAGGGTTAGGGTTGGAGTTAGGGTTAGTGTTGGAGCTAGGGTTAGGGTTGGGCTTGGAGCTAGGATTTTTCTGAGTGCACTGAACCAACTCCCGAGTCTCTAGGACATTCCTAAAAAAATTTGATTTTTTCCCATAGGAATGCATGGGTTAGGGTTAGGGTTAGGGTTGGAGCTAGGGTTAGGGTTAGGGTTAGGGTTGGAGTTAGGGTTAGTGTTGGAGCTAGGGTTAGGGTTGGGCTTGGAGCTAGGATTTTTCTGAGTGCACTGAACCAACTCCCGAGTCTCTAGGACATTCCTAAAAAAATTTGATTTTTTCCCATAGGAATGCATGGGTTAGGGTTATGGTTAGGGTTAGGGTTGGCGCTAGGGTTAGGGTTAGGGTTAGGGTTGGAGTTAGGGTTAGTGTTGGAGCTAGGGTTAGGGTTGGGCTTGGAGCTAGGATTTTTCTGAGTGCACTGAACCACCTCCCGAGTCTCTAGGACATTCCTAAAAAAATTTGATTTTTTCCCATAGGAATGCATGGGTTAGGGTTATGGTTAGGGTTAGGGTTGGCGCTAGGGTTAGGGTTAGGGTTAGGGTTGGAGTTAGGGTTAGTGTTGGAGCTAGGGTTAGGGTTGGGCTTGGAGCTAGGATTTTTCTGAGTGCACTGAACCACCTCCCGAGTCTCTAGGACATTCCTAAAAAAATTTGATTTTTTCCCATAGGAATGCATGGGTTAGGGTTAGGGTTAGGGTTGGAGCTAGGGTTAGGGTTAGGGTTAGGGTTGGAGTTAGGGTTAGTGTTGGAGCTAGGGTTAGGGTTGGGCTTGGAGCTAGGATTTTTCTGAGTGCACTGAACCAACTCCCGAGTCTCTAGGACATTCCTAAAAAAATTTGATTTTTTCCCATAGGAATGCATGGGTTAGGGTTAGGGTTAGGGTTGGAGCTAGGGTTAGGGTTAGGGTTAGGGTTGGAGTTAGGGTTAGTGTTGGAGCTAGGGTTAGGGTTGGGCTTGGAGGTAGGATTTTTCTGAGTGCACTGAACCAACTCCCGAGTCTCTAGGACATTCCTAAAAAAATTTGATTTTTTCCCATAGGAATGCATGGGTTAGGTTTATGGTTAGGGTTAGGGTTGGAGCTAGGGTTAGGGTTAGGGTTAGGGTTGGAGTTAGGGTTAGTGTTGGAGCTAGGGTTAGGGTTGGGCTTGGAGCTAGGATTTTTCTGAGTGCACTGAACCAACTCCCGAGTCTCTAGGACATTCCTAAAAAAAATTGATTTTTTCCCATAGGAATGCATGGGTTAGGGTTATGGTTAGGGTTAGGGTTGGAGCTAGGGTTAGGGTTAGGGTTAGGGTTGGAGTTAGGGTTAGTGTTGGAGCTAGGGTTAGGGTTGGGCTTGGAGCTAGGATTTGTCTGAGTGCACTGAACCAACTCCCGAGTCTCTAGGACATTCCTAAAAAAACTTGATTTTTTCCCATAGGAATGCATGGGTTAGGGTTATAGTTAGGGTTAGGGTTGGAGCTAGGGTTAGGGTTATGGTTAGGGTTGGAGTTAGGGTTAGTGTTGGAGCTAGGGTTAGGGTTGGGCTTGGAGCTAGGATTTTTCTGAGTGCAATGAACCAACTCCCGAGTCTCTAGGACGTTCCTAAAAAAATTTGATTTTTTCCCATAGGAATGCATGGGTTAGGGTTAGGGTTAGGGTTGGACCTAGGGTTAGGGTTAGGGTTAGGGTTAGGGTTGGAGTTAGGGTTAGTGTTGGAGCTAGGGTTAGGGTTGGGCTTGGAGCTAGGATTTTTCTGAGTGCACTGAACCAACTCCCGAGTCTCTAGGACGTTCCTAAAAAAATTTGATTTTTTCCCATAGGAATGCATGGGTTAGGGTTATGGTTAGGGTTAGGGTTGGAGCTAGGGTTAGGGTTAGGGTTAGGGTTGGAGTTAGGGTTAGTGTTGGAGCTAGGGTTAGGGTTGGGCTTGGAGCTAGGATTTTTCTGAGTGCAATGAACCAACTCCCGAGTCTCTAGGACGTTCCTAAAAAAATTTGATTTTTTCCCATAGGAATGCATGGGTTAGGGTTATGGTTAGGGTTAGGGTTGGAGCTAGGGTTAGGGTTAGGGTTAGGGTTGGAGTTAGGGTTAGTGTTGGAGCTAGGGTTAGGGTTGGACTTGGAGCTAGGACTTTTCTGAGTGCAATGAACCAACTCCCGAGTCTCTAGGACGTTCCTAAAAAAATTTGATTTTTTCCCATAGGAATGCATGGGTTAGGGTTAGGGTTAGGGTTGGAGCTAGGGTTAGGGTTAGGGTTAGGGTTGGAGTTAGGGTTAGTGTTGGAGCTAGGGTTAGGGTTGGGCTTGGAGCTAGGATTTTTCTGAGTGCACTGAACCAACTCCCGAGTCTCTAGGACATTCCTAAAAAAATTTGATTTTTTCCCATAGGAATGCATGGGTTAGGGTTATGGTTAGGGTTAGGGTTGGAGCTAGGGTTAGGGTTAGGGTTAGGGTTGGAGTTAGGGTTAGTGTTGGAGCTAGGGTTAGGGTTGGGCTTGGAGCTAGGATTTTTCTGAGTGCAATGAACCAACTCCCGAGTCTCTAGGACGTTCCTAAAAAAATTTGATTTTTTCCCATAGGAATGCATGGGTTAGGGTTAGGGTTAGGGTTGGAGCTAGGGTTAGTGTTGGAGCTAGGGTTAGGGTTGGGCTTGGAGCTAGGATTTTTCTGAGTGCAATGAACCAACTCCCGAGTCTCTAGGACGTTCCTAAAAAAATTTGATTTTTTTCCCATAGGAATGCATGGGTTAGGGTTAGGGTTAGGGTTGGAGCTAGGGTTAGGGTTAGGGTTAGGGTTGGAGTTAGGGTTAGTGTTGGAGCTAGGGTTAGGGTTGGGCTTGGAGCTAGGATTTTTCTGAGTGCAATGAACCAACTCCCGAGTCTCTAGGACGTTCCTAAAAAAATTTGATTTTTTCCCATAGGAATGCATGGGTTAGGGTTAGGGTTAGGGTTGGAGCTAGGGTTAGGGTTAGGGTTAGGGTTGGAGTTAGGGTTAGTGTTGGAGCTAGGGTTAGGGTTGGGCTTGGAGCTAGGATTTTTCTGAGTGCACTGAACCAACTCCCGAGTCTCTAGGACATTCCTAAAAAAATTTGATTTTTTCCCATAGGAATGCATGGGTTAGGGTTATGGTTAGGGTTAGGGTTGGAGCTAGGGTTAGGGTTAGGGTTAGGGTTAGGGTTGGAGTTAGGGTTAGTGTTGGAGCTAGGGTTAGGGTTGGGCTTGGAGCTAGGATTTTTCTGAGTGCAATGAACCAACTCCCGAGTCTCTAGGACGTTCCTAAAAAAATTTGATTTTTTCCCATAGGAATGCATGGGTTAGGGTTAGGGTTAGGGTTGGAGCTAGGGTTAGTGTTGGAGCTAGGGTTAGGGTTGGGCTTGGAGCTAGGATTTTTCTGAGTGCAATGAACCAACTCCCGAGTCTCTAGGACGTTCCTAAAAAAATTTGATTTTTTTCCCATAGGAATGCATGGGTTAGGGTTAGGGTTAGGGTTGGAGCTAGGGTTAGGGTTAGGGTTAGGGTTGGAGTTAGGGTTAGTGTTGGAGCTAGGGTTAGGGTTGGGCTTGGAGCTAGGATTTTTCTGAGTGCACTGAACCAACTCCCGAGTCTCTAGGACATTCCTAAAAAATTTTGATTTTTTCCCATAGGAATGCATGGGTTAGGGTTAGGGTTAGGGTTGGAGCTAGGGTTAGGGTTAGGGTTAGGGTTGGAGTTAGGGTTAGTGTTGGAGCTAGGGTTAGGGTTGGGCTTGGAGCTAGGATTTTTCTGAGTGCACTGAACCAACTCCCGAGTCTCTAGGACATTCCTAAAAAAATTTGATTTTTTCCCATAGGAATGCATGGGTTAGGGTTATGGTTAGGGTTAGGGTTGGAGCTAGGGTTAGGGTTAGGGTTAGGGTTGGAGTTAGGGTTAGTGTTGGAGCTAGGGTTAGGGTTGGGCTTGGAGCTAGGATTTGTCTGAGTGCACTGAACCAACTCCCGAGTCTCTAGGACATTCCTAAAAAAATTTGATTTTTTCCCATAGGAATGCATGGGTTAGGGTTATAGTTAGGGTTAGGGTTGGAGCTAGGGTTAGGGTTATGGTTAGGGTTGGTGTTAGGGTTAGTGTTGGAGCTAGGGTTAGGGTTGGGCTTGGAGTTAGGATTTTTCTGAGTGCAATGAACCAACTCCCGAGTCTCTAGGACGTTCCTAAAAAAAATTGATTTTTTCCCATAGGAATGCATGGGTTAGGGTTAGGGTTAGGGTTGGAGCTAGGGTTAGGGTTAGGGTTAGGGTTGGAGTTAGGGTTAGTGTTGGAGCTAGGTTTAGGGTTGGGCTTGGAGCTAGGATTTTTCTGAGTGCACTGAACCAACTCCCGAGTCTCTAGGACATTCCTAAAAAAATTTGATTTTTTCCCATAGGAATGCATGGGTTAGGGTTATGGTTAGGGTTAGGGTTGGAGCTAGGGTTAGGGTTAGGGTTAGGGTTGGAGTTAGGGTTAGTGTTGGAGCTAGGGTTAGGGTTGGGCTTGGAGCTAGGATTTTTCTGAGTGCAATGAACCAACTCCCGAGTCTCTAGGACGTTCCTAAAAAAATTTGATTTTTTCCCATAGGAATGCATGGGTTAGGATTAGGGTTAGGGTTGGAGCTAGGGTTAGGGTTAGGGTTAGGGTTGGAGTTAGGGTTAGTGTTGGAGCTAGGGTTAGGGTTGGGCTTGGAGCTAGGATTTTTCTGAGTGCAAAGAACCAACTCCCGAGTCTCTAGGACGTTCCTAAAAAAATTTGATTTTTTCCCATAGGAATGCATGGGTTAGGGTTATGGTTAGGGTTAGGGTTGGAGCTAGGGTTAGGGTTAGGGTTAGGGTTGGAGTTAGGGTTAGTGTTGGAGCTAGGGTTAGGGTTGGGCTTGGAGCTAGGATTTTTCTGAGTGCACTGAACCAACTCCCGAGTCTCTAGGACGTTCCTAAAAAAATTTGATTTTTTCCCATAGGAATGCATGGGTTAGGGTTATGGTTAGGGTTAGGGTTGGAGCTAGGGTTAGGGTTAGGGTTAGGGTTGGAGTTAGGGTTAGTGTTGGAGCTAGGGTTAGGGTTGGACTTGGAGCTAGGACTTTTCTGAGTGCAATGAACCAACTCCCGAGTCTCTAGGACGTTCCTAAAAAAATTTGATTTTTTCCCATAGGAATGCATGGGTTAGGGTTAGGGTTAGGGTTGGAGCTAGGGTTAGGGTTAGGGTTAGGGTTGGAGTTAGGGTTAGTGTTGGAGCTAGGCTTAGGGTTGGGCTTGGAGCTAGGATTTTTCTGAGTGCACTGAACCAACTCCCGAGTCTCTAGGACATTCCTAAAAAAATTTGATTTTTTCCCATAGGAATGCATGGGTTAGGGTTATGGTTAGGGTTAGGGTTGGAGCTAGGGTTAGGGTTAGGGTTAGGGTTGGAGTTAGGGTTAGTGTTGGAGCTAGGGTTAGGGTTGGGCTTGGAGCTAGGATTTTTCTGAGTGCACTGAACCAACTCCCGAGTCTCTAGGACATTCCTAAAAAAATTGATTTTTTCCCATAGGAATGCATGGGTTAGGGTTATGGTTAGGGTTAGGGTTGGAGCTAGGGTTAGGGTTAGGGTTAGGGTTGGAGTTAGGGTTAGTGTTGGAGCTAGGGTTAGGGTTGGGCTTGGAGCTAGGATTTTTCTGAGTGCAATGAACCAACTCCCGAGTCTCTAGGACGTTCCTAAAAAAATTTGATTTTTTCCCATAGGAATGCATGGGTTAGGGTTAGGGTTAGGGTTGGAGCTAGGGTTAGGGTTAGGGTTAGGGTTGGAGTTAGGGTTAGTGTTGGAGCTAGGGTTAGGGTTGGGCTTGGAGCTAGGATTTTTCTGAGTGCACTGAACCAACTCCCGAGTCTCTAGGACATTCCTAAAAAAATTTGATTTTTTCCCATAGGAATGCATGGGTTAGGGTTAGGGTTAGGGTTGGAGCTAGGGTTAGGGTTAGGGTTAGGGTTGGAGTTAGGGTTAGTGTTGGAGCTAGGGTTAGGGTTGGGCTTGGAGCTAGGATTTTTCTGAGTGCACTGAACCAACTCCCGAGTCTCTAGGACATTCCTAAAAAAATTGATTTTTTCCCATAGGAATGCATGGGTTAGGGTTAGGGTTAGGGTTGGAGCTAGGGTTAGGGTTAGGGTTAGGGTTGGAGTTAGGGTTAGTGTTGGAGCTAGGGTTAGGGTTGGGCTTGGAGCTAGGATTTTTCTGAGTGCACTGAACCAACTCCCGAGTCTCTAGGACATTCCTAAAAAAATTTGATTTTTTCCCATAGGAATGCATGGGTTAGGTTTATGGTTAGGATTAGGGTTGGAGCTAGGGTTAGGGTAAGGGTTAGGGTTGGAGTTAGGGTTAGTGTTGGAGCTAGGGTTAGGGTTGGGCTTGGAGCTAGGATTTTTCTGAGTGCAATGAACCAACTCCCGAGTCTCTAGGACGTTCCTAAAAAAATTTGATTTTTTCCCATAGGAATGCATGGGTTAGGGTTAGGGTTAGGGTTGGAGCTAGGGTTAGGGTTAGGGTTAGGGTTGGAGTTAGGGTTAGTGTTGGAGCTAGGGTTAGGGTTGGGCTTGGAGCTAGGATTTTTGTGAGTGCAATGAACCAACTCCCGAGTCTCTAGGACGTTCCTAAAAAAATTTGATTTTTTTCCCATAGGAATGCATGGGTTAGGGTTAGGGTTAGGGTTGGAGCTAGGGTTAGGGTTAGGGTTAGGGTTGGAGTTAGGGTTAGTGTTGGAGCTAGGGTTAGGGTTGGGCTTGGAGCTAGGATTTTTCTGAGTGCACTGAACCAACTCCCGAGTCTCTAGGACATTCCTAAAAAAATTTGATTTTTTCCCATAGGAATGCATGGGTTAGGGTTAGGGTTGGAGCTAGGGTTAGGGTTAGGGTTAGGGTTGGAGTTAGGGTTAGTGTTGGAGCTAGGGTTAGGGTTGGGCTTGGAGCTAGGATTTTTCTGAGTGCACTGAACCAACTCCCGAGTCTCTAGGACGTTCCTAAAAAAATTTGATTTTTTCCCATAGGAATGCATGGGTTAGGGTTATGGTTAGGGTTAGGGTTGGAGCTAGGGTTAGGGTTAGGGTTAGGGTTGGAGTTAGGGTTAGTGTTGGAGCTAGGGTTAGGGTTGGACTTGGAGCTAGGACTTTTCTGAGTGCAATGAACCAACTCCCGAGTCTCTAGGACGTTCCTAAAAAAATTTGATTTTTTCCCATAGGAATGCATGGGTTAGGGTTAGGGTTAGGGTTGGAGCTAGGGTTAGGGTTAGGGTTAGGGTTGGAGTTAGGGTTAGTGTTGGAGCTAGGCTTAGGGTTGGGCTTGGAGCTAGGATTTTTCTGAGTGCACTGAACCAACTCCCGAGTCTCTAGGACATTCCTAAAAAAATTTGATTTTTTCCCATAGGAATGCATGGGTTAGGGTTATGGTTAGGGTTAGGGTTGGAGCTAGGGTTAGGGTTAGGGTTAGGGTTGGAGTTAGGGTTAGTGTTGGAGCTAGGGTTAGGGTTGGGCTTGGAGCTAGGATTTTTCTGAGTGCAATGAACCAACTCCCGAGTCTCTAGGACGTTCCTAAAAAAATTTGATTTTTTCCCATAGGAATGCATGGGTTAGGGTTAGGGTTAGGGTTGGAGCTAGGGTTAGGGTTAGGGTTAGGGTTGGAGTTAGGGTTAGTGTTGGAGCTAGGGTTAGGGTTGGGCTTGGAGCTAGGATTTTTCTGAGTGCAATGAACCAACTCCCGAGTCTCTAGGACGTTCCTAAAAAAATTTGATTTTTTTCCCATAGGAATGCATGGGTTAGGGTTAGGGTTAGGGTTGGAGCTAGGGTTAGGGTTAGGGTTAGGGTTGGAGTTAGGGTTAGTGTTGGAGCTAGGGTTAGGGTTGGGCTTGGAGCTAGGATTTTTCTGAGTGCACTGAACCAACTCCCGAGTCTCTAGGACATTCCTAAAAAAATTTGATTTTTTCCCATAGGAATGCATGGGTTAGGGTTAGGGTTAGGGTTGGAGCTAGGGTTAGGGTTAGGGTTAGGGTTGGAGTTAGGGTTAGTGTTGGAGCTAGGGTTAGGGTTGGGCTTGGAGCTAGGATTTTTCTGAGTGCACTGAACCAACTCCGGAGTCTCTAGGACATTCCTAAAAAAATTTGATTTTTTCCCATAGGAATGCATGGGTTAGGTTTATGGTTAGGGTTAGGGTTGGAGCTAGGGTTAGGGTTAGGGTTCGGGTTGGAGTTAGGGTTAGTGTTGGAGCTAGGGTTAGGGTTGGGCTTGGAGCTAGGATTTTTCTGAGTGCAATGAACCAACTCCCGAGTCTCTAGGACATTCCTGAAAAAATTGGATTTTTTTCCCATAGGAATGCATGGGTTAGGGTTAGGGTTAGGGTTGGAGCTAGGGTTAGGGTTAGGGTTAGGGTTGGAGTTAGGGTTAGTGTTGGAGCTAGGGTTAGGGTTGGGCTTGGAGCTAGGATTTTTGTGAGTGCAATGAACCAACTCCCGAGTCTCTAGGACGTTCCTAAAAAAATTTGATTTTTTTCCCATAGGAATGCATGGGTTAGGGTTAGGTTAGGGTTGGAGCTAGGGTTAGGGTTAGGGTTAGGGTTGGAGTTAGGGTTAGTGTTGGAGCTAGGGTTAGGGTTGGGCTTGGAGCTAGGATTTTTCTGAGTGCACTGAACCAACTCCCGAGTCTCTAGGACATTCCTAAAAAAATTTGATTTTTTCCATAGGAATGCATGGGTTAGGGTTAGGGTTAGGGTTGGAGCTAGGGTTAGGGTTAGGGTTAGGGTTGGAGTTAGGGTTAGTGTTGGAGCTAGGGTTAGGGTTGGGCTTGGAGCTAGGATTTTTCTGAGTGCACTGAACCAACTCCTGAGTCTCTAGGACATTCCTAAAAAAAATTGATTTTTTTCCCATAGGAATGCATGGGTTAGGGTTATGGTTAGGGTTAGGGTTGGAGCTAGGGTTAGGGTTAGGGTTAGGGTTGGAGTTAGGGTTAGTGTTGGAGCTAGGGTTAGGGTTGGGCTTGGAGCTAGGATTTTTCTGAGTGCACTGAACCAACTCCCGAGTCTCTAGGACATTCCTAAAAAAATTTGATTTTTTCCCATAGGAATGCATGGGTTAGGGTTATGGTTAGGGTTAGGGTTGGAGCTAGGGTTAGGGTTAGGGTTGGAGTTAGGGTTAGTGTTGGAGCTAGGGTTAGGGTTGGGCTTGGAGCTAGGATTTTTCTGAGTGCACTGAACCAACTCCTGAGTCTCTAGGACATTCCTAAAAAAAATTGATTTTTTTCCCATAGGAATGCATGGGTTAGGGTTATGGTTAGGGTTAGGGTTGGAGCTAGGGTTAGGGTTAGGGTTAGGGTTGGAGTTAGGGTTAGTGTTGGAGCTAGGGTTAGGGTTGGGCTTGGAGCTAGGATTTTTCTGAGTGCACTGAACCAACTCCCGAGTCTCTAGGACATTCCTAAAAAAATTTGATTTTTTCCCATAGGAATGCATGGGTTAGGTTTATGGTTAGGGTTAGGGTTGGAGCTAGGGTTAGGTTTAGGGTTAGGGTTGGAGTTAGGGTTAGTGTTGGAGCTAGGGTTAGGGTTGGGCTTGGAGCTAGGATTTTTGTGAGTGCAATGAACCAACTCCCGAGTCTCTAGGACGTTCCTAAAAAAATTTGATTTTTTCCCATAGGAATGCATGGGTTAGGGTTAGGGTTAGGGTTGGAGCTAGGGTTAGGGTTAGGGTTAGGGTTGGAGTTAGGGTTAGTGTTGGAGCTAGGCTTAGGGTTGGGCTTGGAGCTAGGATTTTTCTGAGTGCACTGAACCAACTCCCGAGTCTCTAGGACATTCCTAAAAAAATTTGATTTTTTCCCATAGGAATGCATGGGTTAGGGTTATGGTTAGGGTTAGGGTTGGAGCTAGGGTTAGGGTTAGGGTTAGGGTTGGAGTTAGGGTTAGTGTTGGAGCTAGGGTTAGGGTTGGGCTTGGAGCTAGGATTTTTCTGAGTGCACTGAACCAACTCCCGAGTCTCTAGGACATTCCTAAAAAAAATTGATTTTTTCCCATAGGAATGCATGGGTTAGTGTTATGGTTAGGGTTGGAGCTAGGGTTAGGGTTAGGGTTGGAGTTAGGGTTAGTGTTGGAGCTAGGGTTAGGGTTGGGCTTGGAGCTAGGATTTTTCTGAGTGCAATGAACCAACTCCCGAGTCTCTAGGACGTTCCTAAAAAAATTTGATTTTTTCCCATAGGAATGCATGGGTTAGGGTTAGGGTTAGGGTTGGAGCTAGGGTTAGGGTTAGGGTTAGGGTTGGAGTTAGGGTTAGTGTTGGAGCTAGGGTTAGGGTTGGGCTTGGAGCTAGGATTTTTCTGAGTGCACTGAACCAACTCCCGAGTCTCTAGGACATTCCTAAAAAAATTTGATTTTTTCCCATAGGAATGCATGGGTTAGGGTTAGGGTTAGGGTTGGAGCTAGGGTTAGGGTTAGGGTTAGGGTTGGAGTTAGGGTTAGTGTTGGAGCTAGGGTTAGGGTTGGGCTTGGAGCTAGGATTTTTCTGAGTGCACTGAACCAACTCCTGAGTCTCTAGGACATTCCTAAAAAAAATTGATTTTTTTCCCATAGGAATGCATGGGTTAGGGTTATGGTTAGGGTTAGGGTTGGAGCTAGGGTTAGGGTTAGGGTTAGGGTTGGAGTTAGGGTTAGTGTTGGAGCTAGGGTTAGGGTTGGGCTTGGAGCTAGGATTTTTCTGAGTGCACTGAACCAACTCCCGAGTCTCTAGGACATTCCTAAAAAAATTTGATTTTTTCCCATAGGAATGCATGGGTTAGGTTTATGGTTAGGTTTAGGGTTGGAGCTAGGGTTAGGGTTAGGGTTAGGGTTGGAGTTAGGGTTAGTGTTGGAGCTAGGGTTAGGGTTGGGCTTGGAGCTAGGATTTTTCTGAGTGCACTGAACCAACTCCAGAGTCTCTAGGACATTCCTAAAAAAATTTGATTTTTTCCCATAGGAATGCATGGGTTAGGGTTATGGTTAGGGTTAGGGTTGGAGCTAGGGTTAGGGTTAGGGTTAGGGTTGGAGTTAGGGTTAGTGTTGGAGCTAGGGTTAGGGTTGGGCTTGGAGCTAGGATTTTTCTGAGTGCACTGAACCAACTCCCGAGTCTCTAGGACATTCCTAAAAAAATTTAATTTTTTCCCATAGGAATGCATGGGTTAGGGTTATGGTTAGGGTTAGGGTTGGAGCTAGGGTTAGGGTTAGGGTTAGGGTTGGAGTTAGGGTTAGTGTTGGAGCTAGGGTTAGGGTTGGGCTTGGAGCTAGGATTTTTCTGAGTGTAATGAACCAACTCCGGAGTCTCTAGGACGTTCCTAAAAAAAATTGATTTTTTCCCATAGGAATGCATGGGTTAGGGTTAGGGTTAGGGTTGGAGCTAGGGTTAGGGTTAGGGTTAGGGTTGGAGTTAGGGTTAGTGTTGGAGCTAGGGTTAGGGTTGGGCTTGGAGCTAGGATTTTTCTGAGTGCACTGAACCAACTCCCGAGTCTCTAGGACATTCCTAAAAAATTTTGATTTTTTCCCATAGGAATGCATGGGTTAGGGTTAGGGTTAGGGTTGGAGCTAGGGTTAGGGTTAGGGTTAGGGTTGGAGTTAGGGTTAGTGTTGGAGCTAGGGTTAGGGTTGGGCTTGGAGCTAGGATTTTTCTGAGTGCACTGAACCAACTCCCGAGTCTCTAGGACATTCCTAAAAAAAATTGATTTTTTCCCATAGGAATGCATGGGTTAGGGTTATGGTTAGGGTTAGGGTTGGAGCTAGGGTTAGGGTTAGGGTTAGGGTTGGAGTTAGGGTTAGTGTTGGAGCTAGGGTTAGGGTTGGGCTTGGAGCTAGGATTTGTCTGAGTGCACTGAACCAACTCCCGAGTCTCTAGGACATTCCTAAAAAAATTTGATTTTTTCCCATAGGAATGCATGGGTTAGGGTTATAGTTAGGGTTAGGGTTGGAGCTAGGGTTAGGGTTATGGTTAGGGTTGGAGTTAGGGTTAGTGTTGGAGCTAGGGTTAGGGTTGGGCTTGGAGTTAGGATTTTTCTGAGTGCAATGAACCAACTCCCGAGTCTCTAGGACGTTCCTAAAAAAAATTGATTTTTTCCCATAGGAATGCATGGGTTAGGGTTAGGGTTAGGGTTGGAGCTAGGGTTAGGGTTAGGGTTAGGGTTGGAGTTAGGGTTAGTGTTGGAGCTAGGTTTAGGGTTGGGCTTGGAGCTAGGATTTTTCTGAGTGCACTGAACCAACCCCAGAGTCTCTAGGACATTCCTAAAAAAATTTGATTTTTTCCCATAGGAATGCATGGGTTAGGGTTATGGTTAGGGTTAGGGTTGGAGCTAGGGTTAGGGTTAGGGTTAGGGTTGGAGTTAGGGTTAGTGTTGGAGCTAGGGTTAGGGTTGGGCTTGGAGCTTGGATTTTTCTGAGTGCACTGAACCAACTCCCGAGTCTCTAGGACATTCCTAAAAAAATTTGATTTTTTCCCATAGGAATGCATGGGTTAGGGTTATAGTTAGGGTTAGGGTTGGAGCTAGGGTTAGGGTTATGGTTAGGGTTGGAGTTAGGGTTAGTGTTGGAGCTAGGGTTAGGGTTGGGCTTGGAGTTAGGATTTTTCTGAGTGCACTGAACCAACTCCCGAGTCTCTAGGACGTTCCTAAAAAAATTGATTTTTTCCCATAGGAATGCATGGGTTAGGGTTAGGGTTAGGGTTGGAGCTAGGGTTAGGGTTAGGGTTAGGGTTGGAGTTAGGGTTAGTGTTGGAGCTAGGTTTAGGGTTGGGCTTGGAGCTAGGATTTTTCTGAGTGCACTGAACCAACTCCAGAGTCTCTAGGACATTCCTAAAAAAATTTGATTTTTTCCCATAGGAATGCATGGGTTAGGGTTATGGTTAGGGTTAGGGTTGGAGCTAGGGTTAGGGTTAGGGTTAGGGTTGGAGTTAGGGTTAGTGTTGGAGCTAGGGTTAGGGTTGGGCTTGGAGCTAGGATTTTTCTGAGTGCAATGAACCAACTCCCGAGTCTCTAGGACGTTCCTAAAAAAATTTGATTTTTTCCCATAGGAATGCATGGGTTAGGATTAGGGTTAGGGTTGGAGCTAGGGTTAGGGTTAGGGTTAGGGTTGGAGTTAGGGTTAGTGTTGGAGCTAGGGTTAGGGTTGGGCTTGGAGCTAGGATTTTTCTGAGTGCAAAGAACCAACTCCCGAGTCTCTAGGACGTTCCTAAAAAAATTTGATTTTTTCCCATAGGAATGCATGGGTTAGGGTTATGGTTAGGGTTAGGGTTGGAGCTAGGGTTAGGGTTAGGGTTAGGGTTGGAGCTAGGGTTAGTGTTGGAGCTAGGGTTAGGGTTGGGCTTGGAGTTAGGATTTTTCTGAGTGCAATGAACCAACTCCCGAGTCTCTAGGACGTTCCTAAAAAAATTTGATTTTTTCCCATAGGAATGCATGGGTTAGGGTTATGGTTAGGGTTAGGGTTGGAGCTAGGGTTAGGGTTAGGGTTAGGGTTGGAGTTAGGGTTAGTGTTGGAGCTAGGGTTAGGGTTGGACTTGGAGCTAGGACTTTTCTGAGTGCAATGAACCAACTCCCGAGTCTCTAGGACGTTCCTAAAAAAAATTGATTTTTTCCCATAGGAATGCATGGGTTAGGGTTAGGGTTAGGGTTGGAGCTAGGGTTAGGGTTAGGGTTAGGGTTGGAGTTAGGGTTAGTGTTGGAGCTAGGGTTAGGGTTGGGCTTGGAGCTAGGATTTTTCTGAGTGCACTGAACCAACTCCCGAGTCTCTAGGACGTTCCTAAAAAAATTTGATTTTTTTCCCATAGGAATGCATGGGTTAGGGTTAGGGTTAGGGTTGGAGCTAGGGTTAGGGTTAGGGTTAGGGTTGGAGTTAGGGTTAGTGTTGGAGCTAGGGTTAGGGTTGGGCTTGGAGCTAGGATTTTTCTGAGTGCACTGAACCAACTCCCGAGTCTCTAGGACATTCCTAAAAAATTTTGATTTTTTCCCATAGGAATGCATGGGTTAGGGTTATAGTTAGGGTTAGGGTTGGAGCTAGGGTTAGGGTTAGGGTTAGGGTTGGAGTTAGGGTTAGTGTTGGAGCTAGGGTTAGGGTTGGGCTTGGAGCTAGGATTTTTCTGAGTGCACTGAACCAACTCCCGAGTCTCTAGGACATTCCTAAAAAATTGATTTTTTTCCCATAGGAATGCATGGGTTAGGGTTATGGTTAGGGTTAGGGTTGGAGCTAGGGTTAGGGTTAGGGTTAGGGTTGGAGTTAGGGTTAGTGTTGGAGCTAGGGTTAGGGTTGGGCTTGGAGTTAGGATTTGTCTGAGTGCACTGAACCAACTCCCGAGTCTCTAGGACATTCCTAAAAAAATTTGATTTTTTCCCATAGGAATGCATGGGTTAGGGTTATAGTTAGGGTTAGGGTTGGAGCTAGGGTTAGGGTTATGGTTAGGGTTGGAGTTAGGGTTAGTGTTGGAGCTAGGGTTAGGGTTGGGCTTGGAGCTAGGATTTTTCTGAGTGCAATGAACCAACTCCCGAGTCTCTAGGACGTTCCTAAAAATATTTGATTTTTTCCCATAGGAATGCATGGGTTAGGGTTAGGGTTAGGGTTGGAGCTAGGGTTAGGGTTAGGGTTAGGGTTGGAGTTAGGGTTAGTGTTGGAGCTAGGGTAAGGGTTGGGCTTGGAGCTAGGATTTTTCTGAGTGCACTGAACCAACTCCCGAGTCTCTAGGACATTTCTAAAAAAAATTGATTTTTTCCCATAGGAATGCATGGGTTAGGGTTATGGTTAGGGTTAGGGTTGGAGCTAGGGTTAGGGTTAGGGTTAGGGTTGGAGTTAGGGTTAGGGTTGCAGCTAGGGTTAGGGTTGGGCTTGGAGCTAGGATTTTTCTGAGTGCACTGAACCAACTCCCGAGTCTCTAGGACATTCCTAAAAAAATTTGATTTTTTCCCATAGGAATGCATGGGTTAGGTTTATGGTTAGGGTTAGGGTTGGAGCTAGGGTTAGGGTTAGGGTTAGGGTTGGAGTTAGGGTTAGTGTTGGAGCTAGGGTTAGGGTTGGGCTTGGAGTTAGGATTTTTCTGAGTGCAATGAACCAACTCCCGAGTCTCTAGGACGTTCCTAAAAAAATTTGATTTTTTCCCATAGGAATGCATGGGTTAGGGTTAGGGTTAGGGTTGGAGCTAGGGTTAGGGTTAGGGTTAGGGTTGGAGTTAGGGTTAGTGTTGGAGCTAGGTTTAGGGTTGGGCTTGGAGCTAGGATTTTTCTGAGTGCACTGAACCAACTCCCGAGTCTCTAGGACATTCCTAAAAAAATTTGATTTTTTCCCATAGGAATGCATGGGTTAGGGTTATGGTTAGGGTTAGGGTTGGCGCTAGGGTTAGGGTTAGGGTTAGGGTTGGAGTTAGGGTTAGTGTTGGAGCTAGGGTTAGGGTTGGGCTTGGAGCTAGGATTTTTCTGAGTGCAATGAACCAACTCCCGAGTCTCTAGGACGTTCCTAAAAAAATTTGATTTTTTCCCATAGGAATGCATGGGTTAGGGTTAGGGTTAGGGTTGGAGCTAGGGTTAGGGTTAGGGTTAGGGTTGGAGTTAGGGTTAGTGTTGAAGCTAGGGTTAGGGTTGGGCTTGGAGCTAGGATTTTTCTGAGTGCAAAGAACCAACTCCCGAGTCTCTAGGACGTTCCTAAAAAAATTTGATTTTTTCCCATAGGAATGCATGGGTTAGGGTTATGGTTAGGGTTAGGGTTGGAGCTAGGGTTAGGGTTAGGGTTAGGGTTGGAGTTAGGGTTAGTGTTGGAGCTAGGGTTAGGGTTGGGCTTGGAGCTAGGATTTTTCTGAGTGCAATGAACCAACTCCCGAGTCTCTAGGACGTTCCTAAAAAAATTTGATTTTTTCCCATAGGAATGCATGGGTTAGGGTTATGGTTAGGGTTAGGGTTGGAGCTAGGGTTAGGGTTAGGGTTAGGGTTGGAGTTAGGGTTAGTGTTGGAGCTAGGGTTAGGGTTGGACTTGGAGCTAGGACTTTTCTGAGTGCAATGAACCAACTCCCGAGTCTCTAGGACGTTCCTAAAAAAATTTGATTTTTTCCCATAGGAATGCATGGGTTAGGGTTAGGGTTAGGGTTGGAGCTAGGGTTAGGGTTAGGGTTAGGGTTGGAGTTAGGGTTAGTGTTGGAGCTAGGGTTAGGGTTGGGCTTGGAGCTAGGATTTTTCTGAGTGCACTGAACCAACTCCCGAGTCTCTAGGACATTCCTAAAAAAATTTGATTTTTTCCCATAGGAATGCATGGGTTAGGGTTATGGTTAGGGTTAGGGTTGGAGCTAGGGTTAGGGTTAGGGTTAGGGTTGGAGTTAGGGTTAGTGTTGGAGCTAGGGTTAGGGTTGGGCTTGGAGCTAGGATTTTTCTGAGTGCAATGAACCAACTCCCGAGTCTCTAGGACGTTCCAAAAAAATTTGATTTTTTCCCATAGGAATGCATGGGTTAGGGTTAGGGTTAGGGTTAGAGCTAGGGTTAGGGTTAGGGTTAGGGTTGGAGTTAGGGTTAGTGTTGGAGCTAGGGTTAGGGTTGGGCTTGGAGCTAGGATTTTTCTGAGTGCACTGAACCAACTCCCGAGTCTCTAGGACATTCCTAAAAAAATTTGATTTTTTTCCCATAGGAATGCATGGGTTAGGGTTATGGTTAGGGTTAGGGTTGGAGCTAGGGTTAGGGTTAGGGTTAGGGTTGGAGTTAGGGTTAGTGTTGGAGCTAGGGTTAGGGTTGGGCTTGGAGCTAGGATTTTTCTGAGTGCAATGAACCAACTCCCGAGTCTCTAGGACGTTCCTAAAAAAATTTGATTTTTTCCCATAGGAATGCATGGGTTAGGGTTATGGTTAGGGTTAGGGTTGGAGCTAGGGTTAGGGTTAGGGTTAGGGTTGGAGTTAGGGTTAGTGTTGGAGCTAGGGTTAGGGTTGGGCTTGGAGCTAGGATTTTTCTGAGTGCAATGAACCAACTCCCGAGTCTCTAGGACGTTCCTAAAAAAATTTGATTTTTTCCCATAGGAATGCATGGGTTAGGGTTATGGTTAGGGTTAGGGTTGGAGCTAGGGTTAGGGTTAGGGTTAGGGTTGGAGTTAGGGTTAGTGTTGGAGCTAGGGTTAGGGTTGGACTTGGAGCTAGGACTTTTCTGAGTGCAATGAACCAACTCCCGAGTCTCTAGGACGTTCCTAAAAAAATTTGATTTTTTCCCATAGGAATGCATGGGTTAGGGTTAGGGTTAGGGTTGGAGCTAGGGTTAGGGTTAGGGTTAGGGTTGGAGTTAGGGTTAGTGTTGGAGCTAGGGTTAGGGTTGGGCTTGGAGCTAGGATTTTTCTGAGTGCACTGAACCAACTCCCGAGTCTCTAGGACATTCCTAAAAAAATTTGATTTTTTCCCATAGGAATGCATGGGTTAGGGTTATGGTTAGGGTTAGGGTTGGAGCTAGGGTTAGGGTTAGGGTTAGGGTTGGAGTTAGGGTTAGTGTTGGAGCTAGGGTTAGGGTTGGGCTTGGAGCTAGGATTTTTCTGAGTGCACTGAACCAACTCCTGAGTCTCTAGGACATTCCTAAAAAAAATTGATTTTTTTCCCATAGGAATGCATGGGTTAGGGTTATGGTTAGGGTTAGGGTTGGAGCTAGGGTTAGGGTTAGGGTTAGGGTTGGAGTTAGGGTTAGTGTTGGAGCTAGGGTTAGGGTTGGGCTTGGAGCTAGGATTTTTCTGAGTGCACTGAACCAACTCCCGAGTCTCTAGGACATTCCTAAAAAAATTTGATTTTTTCCCATAGGAATGCATGGGTTAGGTTTATGGTTAGGGTTAGGGTTGGAGCTAGGGTTAGGGTTAGGGTTAGGGTTGGAGTTAGGGTTAGTGTTGGAGCTAGGGTTAGGGTTGGGCTTGGAGCTAGGATTTTTCTGAGTGCAATGAACCAACTCCCGCGTCTCTAGGACGTTCCTAAAAAAATTTGATTTTTTTCCCATAGGAATGCATGGGTTAGGGTTAGGGTTAGGGTTGGAGCTAGGGTTAGGGTTAGGGTTAGGGTTGGAGTTAGGGTTAGTGTTGGAGCTAGGGTTAGGGTTGGGCTTGGAGCTAGGATTTTTCTGAGTGCACTGAACCAACTCCCGAGTCTCTAGGACATTCCTAAAAAATTTTGATTTTTTCCCATAGGAATGCATGGGTTAGGGTTAGGGTTGGAGCTAGGGTTAGGGTTAGGGTTAGGGTTGGGGTTAGGGTTAGTGTTGGAGCTAGGGTTAGGGTTGGGCTTGGAGCTAGGATTTTTCTGAGTGCACTGAACCAACTCCCGAGTCTCTAGGACATTCCTAAAAAAAATTGATTTTTTTCCCATAGGAATGCATGGGTTAGGGTTATGGTTAGGGTTAGGGTTGGAGCTAGGGTTAGGGTTAGGGTTAGGGTTGGAGTTAGGGTTAGTGTTGGAGCTAGGGTTAGGGTTGGGCTTGGAGCTAGGATTTTTCTGAGTGCACTGAACCAACTCCCGAGTCTCTAGGACATTCCTAAAAAAATTTGATTTTTTCCCATAGGAATGCATGGGTTAGGTTTATGGTTAGGGTTAGGGTTGGAGCTAGGGTTAGGGTTAGGGTTAGGGTTGGAGTTAGGGTTAGTGTTGGAGCTAGGGTTAGGGTTGGGCTTGGAGCTAGGATTTTTCTGAGTGCACTGAACCAACTCCCGAGTCTCTAGGACGTTCCTAGAAAAAATTGATTTTTTCCCATAGGAATGCATGGGTTAGGGTTAGGGTTAGGGTTGGAGCTAGGGTTAGGGTTAGGGTTAGGGTTGGAGTTAGGGTTAGTGTTGGAGCTAGGGTTAGGGTTGGGCTTGGAGCTAGGATTTTTCTGAGTGCACTGAACCAACTCCCGAGTCTCTAGGACATTCCTAAAAAAATTTGATTTTTTTCCCATAGGAATGCATGGGTTAGGGTTAGGGTTAGGGTTAGGGTTGGAGCTAGGGTTAGGGTTAGGGTTAGGGTTGGAGTTAGGGTTAGTGATGGAGCTAGGGTTAGGGTTGGGCTTGGAGCTAGGATTTTTCTGAGTGCAATGAACCAACTCCCGAGTCTCTAGGACGTTCCTAAAAAAATTTGATTTTTTCCCATAGGAATGCATGGGTTAGGGTTAGGGTTAGGGTTGGAGCTAGGGTTAGGGTTAGGGTTAGGGTTGGAGTTAGGGTTAGTGTTGGAGCTAGGGTTAGGGTTGGGCTTGGAGCTAGGATTTTTCTGAGTGCAATGAACCAACTCCCGAGTCTCTAGGAAGTTCCTAAAAAAATTTGATTTTTTCCCATAGGAATGCATGGGTTAGGGTTATGGTTATGGTTAGGGTTGGAGCTAGGGTTAGGGTTAGGGTTAGGGTTGGAGTTAGGGTTAGTGTTGGAGCTAGGGTTAGGGTTGGACTTGGAGCTAGGACTTTTCTGAGTGCAATGAACCAACTCCCGAGTCTCTAGGACGTTCCTAAAAAAATTTGATTTTTTCCCATAGGAATGCATGGGTTAGGGTTAGGGTTAGGGTTGGAGCTAGGGTTAGGGTTAGGGTTAGGGTTGGAGTTAGGGTTAGTGTTGGAGCTAGGGTTAGGGTTGGGCTTGGAGCTAGGATTTTTCTGAGTGCACTGAACCACCTCCCGAGTCTCTAGGACATTCCTAAAAAAATTTGATTTTTTCCCATAGGAATGCATGGGTTAGGGTTATGGTTAGGGTTAGGGTTGGAGCTAGGGTTAGGGTTAGGGTTAGGGTTGGAGTTAGGGTTAGTGTTGGAGCTAGGGTTAGGGTTGGGCTTGGAGCTAGGATTTTTCTGAGTGCAATGAACCAACTCCCGAGTCTCTAGGACATTCCTAAAAAAATTTGATTTTTTTCCCATAGGAATGCATGGGTTAGGGTTAGGGTTAGGGTTGGAGCTAGGGTTAGGGTTAGGGTTAGGGTTGGAGTTAGGGTTAGTGTTGGAGCTAGGGTTAGGGTTGGGCTTGGAGCTAGGATTTTTCTGAGTGCACTGAACCAACTCCCGAGTCTCTAGGACATTCCTAAAAAAATTTGATTTTTTCCCATAGGAATGCATGGGTTAGGTTTATGGTTAGGGTTAGGGTTGGAGCTAGGGTTAGGGTTAGGGTTAGGGTTGGAGTTAGGGTTAGTGTTGGAGCTAGGGTTAGGGTTGGGCTTGGAGCTAGGATTTTTCTGAGTGCAATGAACCAACTCCCGAGTCTCTAGGACGTTCCTAAAAAAATTTGATTTTTTCCCATAGGAATGCATGGGTTAGGGTTAGGGTTAGGGTTGGAGCTAGGGTTAGGGTTAGGGTTAGGGTTGGAGTTAGGGTTAGTGTTGGAGCTAGGGTTAGGGTTGGGCTTGGAGCTAGGATTTTTCTGAGTGCACTGAACCAACTCCCGAGTCTCTAGGACATTCCTAAAAAAATTTGATTTTTTTCCCATAGGAATGCATGGGTTAGGGTTATGGTTAGGGTTAGGGTTGGAGCTAGGGTTAGGGTTAGGGTTAGGGTTGGAGTTAGGGTTAGTGTTGGAGCTAGGGTTAGGGTTGGGCTTGGAGCTAGGATTTTTCTGAGTGCACTGAACCAACTCCAGAGTCTCTAGGACATTCCTAAAAAAATTTGATTTTTTCCCATAGGAATGCATGGGTTAGGGTTAGGGTTAGGGTTGGAGCTAGGGTTAGGGTTAGGGTTAGGGTTGGAGTTAGGGTTAGTGTTGGAGCTAGGGTTAGGGTTGGGCTTGGAGCTAGGATTTTTCTGAGTGCACTGAACCAACTCTTTAGTCTCTAGGACATTCCTAAAAAAAATTGATTTTTTTCCCATAGGAATGCATGGGTTAGGGTTATGGTTAGGGTTAGGGTTGGAGCTAGGGTTAGGGTTAGGGTTAGGGTTGGAGTTAGGGTTAGTGTTGGATCTAGGGTTAGGGTTGGGCTTGGAGCTAGGATTTTTCTGAGTGCACTGAACCAACTCCCGAGTCTCTAGGACATTCCTAAAAAAATTTGATTTTTTCCCATAGGAATGCATGGGTTAGGTTTATGGTTAGGGTTAGGGTTAGAGCTAGGGTTAGGGTTAGGGTTAGGGTTGGAGTTGGGGTTAGTGTTGGAGCTAGGGTTAGGGGTGGGCTTGGAGCTAGGATTTTTCTGAGTGCAATGAACCAACTCCCGAGTCTCTAGGACGTTCCTAAAAAAATTTGATTTTTTCCCAGAGGAATGCATGGGTTAGGGTTAGGGTTAGGGTTGGAGCTAGGGTTAGGGTTAGGGTTAGGGTTGGAGTTAGGGTTAGTGTTGGAGCTAGGGTTAGGGTTGGGCTTGGAGCTAGGATTTTTCTGAGTGCACTGAACCAACTCCCGAGTCTCTAGGACATTCCTAAAAAAATTTGATTTTTTCCCATAGGAATGCATGGGTTAGGGTTATGGTTAGGGTTACGGTTGGAGCTAGGGTTAGGGTTAGGGTTAGGGTTGGAGTTAGGGTTAGTGTTGGAGCTAGGGTTAGGGTTGGGCTTGGAGCTAGGATTTTTCTGAGTGCAATGAACCAACTCCCGAGTCTCTAGGACGTTCCTAAAAAAATTTGATTTTTTTCCCATAGGAATGCATGGGTTAGGGTTAGGGTTAGGGTTGGAGCTAGGGTTAGGGTTAGGGTTGGAGTTAGGGTTAGTGTTGGAGCTAGGGTTAGGGTTGGGCTTGGAGCTAGGATTTTTCTGAGTGCAATGAACCAACTCCCGAGTCTCTAGGACGTTCCTAAAAAAAATTGATTTTTTTCCCATAGGAATGCATGGGTTAGGGTTAGGGTTAGGGTTGGAGCTAGGGTTAGGGTTAGGGTTAGGGTTGGAGTTAGGGTTAGTGTTGGAGCTAGGGTTAGGGTTGGGCTTGGAGCTAGGATTTTTCTGAGTGCAATGAACCAACTCCCGAGTCTCTAGGACGTTCCTAAAAAAATTTGATTTTTTCCCATAGGAATGCATGGGTTAGGGTTATGGTTAGGGTTAGGGTTGGAGCTAGGGTTAGGGTTAGGGTTAGGGTTGGAGTTAGGGTTAGTGTTGGAGCTAGGGTTAGGGTTGGGCTTGGAGTTAGGATTTTTCTGAGTGCAATGAACCAACTCCCGAGTCTCTAGGACGTTCCTAAAAAAATTTGATTTTTTCAGATAGGAATGCATGGGTTAGGGTTAGGGTTAGGGTTGGAGCTAGGGTTAGGGTTAGGGTTAGGGTTGGAGTTAGGGTTAGTGTTGGAGCTAGGGTTAGGGTTGGGCTTGGAGCTAGGATTTTTGTGAGTGCAATGAACCAACTCCCGAGTCTCTAGGACGTTCCTAAAAAAATTTGATTTTTTCCCATAGGAATGCATGGGTTAGGGTTAGGGTTAGGGTTGGAGCTAGGGTTAGGGTTATGGTTAGGGTTGGAGTTAGGGTTAGTGTTGGAGCTAGGGTTAGGGTTGGGCTTGGAGCTAGGATTTGTCTGAGTGCACTGAACCAACTCCCGAGTCTCTAGGACGTTCCTAAAAAAATTTGATTTTTTCCCATAGGAATGCATGGGTTAGGGTTATGTTTAGGGTTAGGGTTGGAGCTAGGGTTAGGGTTAGGGTTAGGGTTGGAGTTAGGGTTAGTGTTGGAGCTAGGGTTAGGGTTGGGCTTGGAGTTAGGATTTTTCTGAGTGCAATGAACCAACTCCCGAGTCTCTAGGACGTTCCTAAAAAAATTTGATTTTTTTCCCATAGGAATGCATGGGTTAGGGTTAGGGTTAGGGTTGGAGCTAGGGTTAGGGTTAGGGTTGGAGTTAGGGTTAGTGTTGGAGCTAGGGTTAGGGTTGGGTCTTGGAGCTAGGATTTTTCTGAGTGCACTGAACCAACTCCCGAGTCTCTAGGACATTCCTAAAAAAATTTGATTTTTTCCCATAGGAATGCATGGGTTAGGGTTATGGTTAGGGTTAGGGTTGGAGCTAGGGTTAGGGTTAGGGTTAGGGTTGGAGTTAGGGTTAGTGTTGGAGCTAGGGTTAGGGTTGGGCTTGGAGCTAGGATTTTTCTGAGTGCAATGAACCAACTCCGGAGTCTCTAGGACGTTCCTAAAAAAAATTGATTTTTTCCCATAGGAATGCATGGGTTAGGGTTAGGGTTAGGGTTGGAGCTAGGGTTAGGGTTAAGGTTAGGGTTGGAGTTAGGGTTAGTGTTGGAGCTAGGGTTAGGGTTGGGCTTGGAGCTAGGATTTGTCTGAGTGCACTGAACCAACTCCCGAGTCTCTAGGACGTTCCTAAAAAAATTTGATTTTTTCCCATAGGAATGCATGGGTTAGGGTTAGGGTTAGGGTTGGAGCTAGGGTTAGGGTTAGGGTTAGGGTTAGGGTTGGAGTTAGGGTTAGTGTTGGAGCTAGGGTTAGGGTTGGGCTTGGAGCTAGGATTTGTCTGAGTGCACTGAACCAACTCCCGAGTCTCTAGGACATTCCTAAAAAAAATTGATTTTTTCCCATAGGAATGCATGGGTTAGGGTTATAGTTAGGGTTAGGGTTGGAGCTAGGGTTAGGGTTATGGTTAGGGTTGGAGTTAGGGTTAGTGTTGGAGCTAGGGTTAGGGTTGGGCTTGGAGCTAGGATTTTTCTGAGTGCAATGAACCAACTCCCGAGTCTCTAGGACGTTCCTAAAAAAATTTGATTTTTTCCCATAGGAATGCATGGGTTAGGGTTAGGGTTAGGGTTGGAGCTAGGGTTAGGGTTAGGGTTGGAGTTAGGGTTAGTGTTGGAGCTAGGGTTAGGGTTGGGTCTTGGAGCTAGGATTTTTCTGAGTGCACTGAACCAACTCCCGAGTCTCTAGGACATTCCTAAAAAAATTTGATTTTTTCCCATAGGAATGCATGGGTTAGGGTTATGGTTAGGGTTAGGGTTGGAGCTAGGGTTAGGGTTAGGGTTAGGGTTGGAGTTAGGGTTAGTGTTGGAGCTAGGGTTAGGGTTGGGCTTGGAGCTAGGATTTTTCTGAGTGCAATGAACCAACTCCGGAGTCTCTAGGACGTTCCTAAAAAAATTTGATTTTTTCCCATAGGAATGCATGGGTTAGGGTTAGGGTTAGGGTTGGAGCTAGGGTTAGGGTTAGGGTTAAGGTTGGAGCTAGGGTTAGGGTTAGGGTTAGGGTTAGGGTTGGAGCTAGGGTTAGGGTTAGGGTTAGAGCTAGGGTTAGGGTTAGGGTTGGGGCTAGGGTTAGTGTTAGGGTTAGGGTTAAAGCTTCTGAGAGGAACTTTTGATTTGTGTCAATTTTGGCGCCCCTTGTGGACAAAGCAGTCTTTGAAAAAAAAAAAAAACCTTCAAAACACTTTGTGTGGCTAATCATTGACTAAATTCACAAATTTGTTCTCCTAACATGACGGTTTAAATCTCATTATGTAAAAAAACAATAAGAAAATGATTTTACTATGACTTTATTTATCAGAGAAATGACCTAATTGTTCTATCTTACAATAAAAGAGATACAAGTATAAAAGAAAAGAAAATGAAACATAACAGAAAACAATAAATCAGTCAAACAAAATAAAAAAAATACCAACATAAGACTAAATAAGATAAGATAAAATTGAATAAATTATTATCATAAAAATAAAACGCAACTATATAAAATATATAAAAAATGAAATAAACATCTCAGAGAACAGCTTTGCAGTGATTTAGGGTTAGGGTTGGGCTTGGAGCTAGGATTTTTCTGAGTGCACTGAACCAACTCCCGAGTCTCTAGGACATTCCTAAAAAAAATTGATTTTTTTCCCATAGGAATGCATGGGTTAGGGTTATGGTTAGGGTTAGGGTTGGAGCTAGGGTTAGGGTTAGGGTTAGGGTTGGAGTTAGGGTTAGTGTTGGAGCTAGGGTTAGGGTTGGGCTTGGAGCTAGGATTTGTCTGAGTGCACTGAACCAACTCCCGAGTCTCTAGGACGTTCCTAAAAAAATTTGATTTTTTCCCATAGGAATGCATGGGTTAGGGTTAGGGTTAGGGTTGGAGCTAGGGTTAGGGTTAGGGTTAGGGTTAGGGTTGGAGTTAGGGTTAGTGTTGGAGCTAGGGTTAGGGTTGGGCTTGGAGCTAGGATTTGTCTGAGTGCACTGAACCAACTCCCGAGTCTCTAGGACATTCCTAAAAAAAATTGATTTTTTCCCATAGGAATGCATGGGTTAGGGTTATAGTTAGGGTTAGGGTTGGAGCTAGGGTTAGGGTTATGGTTAGGGTTGGAGTTAGGGTTAGTGTTGGAGCTAGGGTTAGGGTTGGGCTTGGAGCTAGGATTTTTCTGAGTGCAATGAACCAACTCCCGAGTCTCTAGGACGTTCCTAAAAAAATTTGATTTTTTCCCATAGGAATGCATGGGTTAGGGTTAGGGTTAGGGTTGGAGCTAGGGTTAGGGTTAGGGTTGGAGTTAGGGTTAGTGTTGGAGCTAGGGTTAGGGTTGGGTCTTGGAGCTAGGATTTTTCTGAGTGCACTGAACCAACTCCCGAGTCTCTAGGACATTCCTAAAAAAATTTGATTTTTTCCCATAGGAATGCATGGGTTAGGGTTATGGTTAGGGTTAGGGTTGGAGCTAGGGTTAGGGTTAGGGTTAGGGTTGGAGTAAGGGTTAGTGTTGGAGCTAGGGTTAGGGTTGGGCTTGGAGCTAGGATTTTTCTGAGTGCAATGAACCAACTCCGGAGTCTCTAGGACGTTCCTAAAAAAATTTGATTTTTTCCCATAGGAATGCATGGGTTAGGGTTAGGGTTAGGGTTGGAGCTAGGGTTAGGGTTAGGGTTAAGGTTGGAGCTAGGGTTAGGGTTAGGGTTAGGGTTAGGGTTGGAGCTAGGGTTAGGGTTAGGGTTAGAGCTAGGGTTAGGGTTAGGGTTGGGGCTAGGGTTAGTGTTAGGGTTAGGGTTAAAGCTTCTGAGAGGAACTTTTGATTTGTGTCAATTTTGGCGCCCCTTGTGGACAAAGCAGTCTTTGAAAAAAAAAAAAAACCTTCAAAACACTTTGTGTGGCTAATCATTGACTAAATTCACAAATTTGTTCTCCTAACATGACGGTTTAAATCTCATTATGTAAAAAAACAATAAGAAAATGATTTTACTATGACTTTATTTATCAGAGAAATGACCTAATTGTTCTATCTTACAATAAAAGAGATACAAGTATAAAAGAAAAGAAAATGAAACATAACAGAAAACAATAAATCAGTCAAACAAAATAAAAAAAAATACCAACATAAGACTAAATAAGATAAGATAAAATTGAATAAATTATTATCATAAAAATAAAACGCAACTATATAAAATATATAAAAAATGAAATAAACATCTCAGAGAACAGCTTTGCAGTGATTTACAACAGGTTAATAACATACTGGGGATGAAAAAGGACATTCATAGAGGCTGAGTCTCTGAGAAGGAAAGATGGGGAGAGGTTCACCACTCTATGAGAGACTGCATGACTAAATAGTTGAACAGTTGTTGATTTCATAAACTACACTTGATCAGTAAAAGATTCATAAATCTCCTCACAAAAGGGACAATGTAGAAAACATGGCTGTGATCTTAACTGAAAACAGACATGACTCTGTGGTGGAAATCACTGCATGGGCTCAAAATCACTTCCAGAAATCATTACCTGTGAGCACAGATCACATAACATCCACAAAGAGGTAAAAAATGTATCATGTGAAGAGAAAACCAAACATAAACATGACCCCAAAACTAGAAAGAGTTACACCTTCAAACAGAGTCAGTGATGTTTGTGGCATCTCTTATAACTGGTGCCTTTAAATGGATGAAAGAGGATGAGACTGGGAACATCATCTTCCTTTTCTGAGGTCTTCTGCTGAAATTGCACTCCAGTAGTTACATAACGACATCCATTGAGGCTGTAACAAATCGGGTTAATTTTGGGAATGGCTAAGAAAAATTAGAGCTGCATGGGGAGAAACTTGAGGACTTCTGTTTTTAGCTTTCTTATGGACTCTACATGAAAGAAGAATAATAAGTTAGGGTTTGGTTCCTCTATAGACTTGTTAGGTTTTCTCTGTGAAATTTTCTTTAATTGGTATTTTTGGGAGGTTTGGGGGATTTTCCCATCCACAACCAGTAGACATTGATTCCTCCCAAGGCTTTGGACATTTTTCACTTTTCATTTGAGGTTTTTATACTCAGAAGTGAAAACCTTGTGCATCCCTATATTATTAAACTTCTGGATTCATTATTATTTTCCTTCAATAATTCATTCTTTTCTTTCTCTATTTTCTCCTCTTTGGCAGTATTTCTTCCACTCTTTATCTTTCTCTGCCATCCATGATTCGCAGCCTCGTGCCACCAAAGTAAGTTTCTTAATGCCCACTCTCAGATCACCCAATTCCCCTGTCTGACCTTGCATTACCCACAATGCTGCGGGTCATCGGCCGTGTGCTCACCTAATTCCACAAATTGTGGCCAGGGCTCCTGTTCTGTTGAGCCCAGCACTTTAGTTTCCATTTTTAGCGCTGCAGCTTTTCAGGGTTCTTATCATTATTTTCCCTAATAGGCTGAAGGAGGGAAGGTGAGTTTCAGCCTGGCCGAGCTCCTAATGACGGCACCACCACACCCTTATAATGGGTATTAAAGCACAATCATATTAAGGTGTCCAGAGTAAAGTGAGTGTCACATGGGGCAGTATTTCTTCCTGCCTGTGAGCTTCATGTTTGAGGAGGCGAGCACTCTGCTGACAACGCTAAACACACACCTTGTCCAAAGGTAGTTTAGCAGAGTGTCCTCACAGGACATTCATCCTTTTCTCCCAACATAATCAGTGAATAGTTTAATGCATGAAATATAACAAGCTGTCATTATTGTTTAAATCACCTACCAACACTGCGAGTTCACTGGTACTGAAATGAAGTCTTTATGGTGTTACGTTCAAAAGTTATGGGCAATTTAAAAAATCCCTATTCAAGTCAATGGGATTGTCCGGGGCTGCTGCCCTCTATCGCAAGATCAGACACAATTTTTTTTAAGTGTTTAGGGTTAGGTTAAGGGTAGGGGTTAGGGGTTAAGGTTAAAATCACTGTCCATAAAAATTTCAAAAAGTAGTATGGTAAAAATTTCATATTTAAGTATGAAAAAAATGTCACAGTATAGCATGAAAACAAGTCAAATTTTAGTGTGAAAAAATCATATTTTAGTTTTAAAAAATGTCATCGTAAAGAATAAATAAAAAATGTCATAATATAGTATGAAAGTTAATTTAATGTTGAAGAATTAAAAAGAAATATATTTTAGTATGAAAATAAAAATGCCAGTAAAGTGTGACAAAAAATCTTTAATTTTGAAAGTGATAAATTATATTTAACAATAAAAAAGGCATTGTGTATGATAAAAACTTTTCATAGTATAGCATAAAAAATTATATTTTAAAGTGAAAAAAAACTATTTTAGTGTGAAAAATGGTCATAGTCCAGAATGAAAAAACGTTTAATTTTTAGTGTAAAAAAAATGAAATTAAATATGAGAAAAAAATGTCCAAGTGTAGTGTTTCAGAAAATTACTTATCTAAGAATAAAAAAATATATAGATTTTAGTATGAAATAATGACAGTAAAGTGTGCTAAAAAATTTAATTTTTAGTGTGAAAAAATATATTTTAGTATTAAAAAATGTCATCATGTAGTATGATAAAAATTTCTAATTTTAGTTTGAAAAAAAACATTTTAGTAAAAAAATGTCACAGTATAGTATGACAAAAATGTCAAAATGTAGTATGTTATTATTTTTTTATTTAAGCTTAAAAAAATCATATTTAAGTGTGAAAAAAATGTCAGTAAATCATGATAAAAAATTCAAATGAAAGTGCGAAAAAAGATTTATTTTAATTTGAGAAACAAATGTCACAGTGAAGTATAATAAAAAATTTCATAATATAGTTTGAAAAAAATGTCATAATGTAGTATGAAAGTAAATTTCACATTTAAGAATTAAAAGAAATACATTTTAGTATAAAAAAATGCCATTAAAGTGTGATAAAATTTTTTAATTTTTAATGTGAAAAATTATATTTAACAATAAAAAAGGCATTGTGTAGTATGATAAAAAAAAATTCAAATATTAGTGTGAAAACAGAAACATTTTAGTAAAAAAAAGTCATAAGATAGTATGATAAAATATCATAAAATAGTTTTAAAAAATGCCGTAGTCTAGAATGAGAATTTTCAGTGTGGAAAAAAAATGTTACAGTATAGTATGACAAAAATCTCAAAATGAAGCATGTAAAAAATTTCATATTTAGCTGTGAGAAAAATGTCATATTTTAGCATGAAAAAAAATCTTATTTTAGTATAAAAATTTCATGTTTAAGAAATACATTTGAGTATGACAAAAATGCCAGTTAAGTGTGATAAAAAAAATTAAAGTGAAAAATTCTATATACCTATGATATAAATGTCAAATTTTAGTGTGAAAGAAAATTAAATTTTAGTAAAAAAAAATGTTATAAAAAAGTATGATACAAATGTCATAGAAGAGTATTATAAAAATGTCATAGTTTAGTATGTTAAAAACTTCGAATTTAAGTTAGAAAAAATAATGTAACAGTATAGTATGAAAATCTAAAAATGTAGTATGTAAAAAATTCTATATTGAAGTATGAAAGAAATTGTCATAGTAAAGTTTAAAGAAAATCATGTTTTATTGTGAAAAAATCATATTTTAGTGTGAAAAAAATCTCATAGCACAGAATATTTAAAAAAAAAAGGATATTAATGTGAGAAAAATGTCCTAGTGTAGTATGTCAGAAAATTTCATATTCAAACAAAACTTATCATAGTATAGTATAAAAGAAATTTATATTTTAAAGTGAAAAAAAATTATTTTAGTGTGAAAAAAATGTCAAAGTGCAGAATGAAAAAAACTTAAATTTTTAGTGTTAAAAAAATGAAATTTAATGTGAGAAAAAATGTCAAAGTGTAGTGTGTCAGAAAATTTCGTTATTAAGAATTTAAAAAAAAATTACATTTCAGTATGAAAAAAAGCCAGTAAAGTGTGATAAAAATGTTTTATTTTCAGTGTGAAAAAAATTATATTTTAATAAAAACAAATATCATCGTGTATGTAACGGCCCTAAACATTTTGCAACTCTTGCAGGCGGAGCTTGTCCATGTATATTTTAGTGCGTCGACTCTGGCTTGTGATTGGCTCCAGCCGAAGGGGACGTGGCCTCTGGCAGCACTCCGCATGATGATTGGCGTTGTCCTACCTCTGTTCACCAATCGCGGGGATGCAGCTGGATGCTGAGGCTACGTGAGCTCCACCAGCGTGGCAGTCGGGGCGGCTGCCTAAGAGACACTCAGCTTACCATGTGGCTCTCGATATTGTAACTTGTTAGGCTAAAATGAGGCACAAGACTCTGTAAATGAGACAGGGCCAGTTTCAAAAACTGATACAGTTCAGCAAACATTGGCAGGTTGGACTTTGTATTAGGGTACACTAGGTATACGGGGTGCTGACTCCCCCTTGGTTCTGGTAAAATGAATTAGAGTCTTAAGTTTTGACATCTCCTTTATTTTCGGGATAATTGTTGGCTCCTCTTTAGTGAGTCCTCCTTTTCTTACCTTTTTTCTCTTTGTGTTGAGCAGCACCCACTGGCCTCTGTCTCTTAGGTTATGTTTTCGTAGTGTTTTTGTATTATTTATCAATTAATCATTGTGCCAATAAAATAACTAATAATAATAATAAGGGAAAAAACTTCATATTTTAGTATGCAAAAAATGTCAGAGTATATTATGGTAAAAATGTTAAAGTATAAAACCATAAAAAAATTTATATTTCAGAATGAAAAAAAAATCATACTCAAGCATGAAAAATAATAATATTAGGTATGAAAAAAAATTTAAATTTCAGTATTAGAAAAATTTTATATTCTAGTACTGAAAACAAAAATGTCATAGTATAGTATGAAGAAAATGTCTTTTAAAAGTATGATCAAAATATCACATTATTGTATGAAAGAAAAATGTCATAGTATAGTATGGTAAAAATTTTAATTTTAACATACACACACACACACAAGCATCATAGTTTAGCAGAAAAAAAATGAAATAAAATAGATTTATAAAACATGTCAGTATATGATGTTGAAACTTCCAAATTTTAGTATTAAAAAACTTATAGTATGTTAAAAATATCCCAGTATAGTATGAAAAAAGAAATCAAAGTGTAATATGATAAAATTTTTACATTAAGTAATGAAAAAATGTCATAGTATAGTATGTTAAAAAATGTTACAGTTTATTTAAAAAAAAACATATATTAGTATGATAAAAAATGTAAATTTTTTTGATAAAATTGTCATAGTGTAGTTTGATAAAGATTCACATTTTCAGATGAAAAAAATGTCAGCATAGTTTGATAAAATATTTTACATTTTTGTATTAAAAAATGCCATGGTATTCTATGATAAAAATGTCAAATTTTAGTATAAAAAAAGTCAGCATTGTATGTTAAAAAATACAGTTTAGTATTATAAAAATGTCATTTTATTGTGTGAAAATAAATCACGGTTAAGTATGATAAAAATACTATAGTACAGTAAGTTAAAATATCCTAGTATAGTATGATATAAATCTTATATAATAGTATGAAAAAAAAGTCATAGTATAGGTTGTTATAAAAATTATAGTTAACTGTGATAAGAAATGTCATAGTATTTTAAGATAAAATGTCATCGTATAGTATGATAAAATAAATTATGAAAAAATATAGAATTGTTTGTGAAAAATTCCATAGCATAGTTTGTTGAAAATGTCACAGTAAATTATGAAAAAAATGTCATAGTAGCCCACAGTGACATCTTTCCTGCAGCTTTGGCACTCTGCTGCAGTCTCACCTTGAATGACGGCCCTGCAGGTTCAGTGATTTGTTATTTTCCTCCTGTGTTAGGGACACTCCTTTCCTTCATGTCCATAATTGACTGTGATTTATTGCAGTTTGTCTCCCTCTTGTGAACAGTACAGGCTATTACAGCATGTTATGACTCAATGTTTTACAAGGAGAGAGAGAGAGAAAGATGAAGAGAAAGAGAGGGAGAACTACTTCACAAAGCAGAAGGAGCCCAAAACCTAAATGAGTTCTTTTCTGATCCTCTTTGCATCAAGAATAAGAAATGAAAGATCACCATACTTGAGGAAGTATTTCCCGATGTTCTTTTTTAAATCCACTCAGCATTCACTCTGAGTCTAAAGTAAAACTCTTCAGAGCGATGTGAGTGAATTTGGCTGCAGATGGCACTTAGCCGGACGAAGCGCTGTGGCGTTAGCAGCAGATGGTGAAGTGCTGAGCTGATGGATGCTCCGTCTAAAGCTCCAGACAAGAAGCCTGCTGCTCCTCCTCTGTCTGAGTTACTCTCCCAAACATCCACACAAAAACACACACTCATGCATAGATTATTTAAGTACTGCAGTTAGGAAAACATGGTGTGTTTTATGCTGCTGGAAAAGGTTCATAAATTGGACTTGTGTTAGTCTTTGTAACAGTATGACAGGTCAGAGTCTGATGGGTTTTAAAGGTTTCTTTTGACATAATATAGAACCAAATCTAAAATCTTCCCAACATGGCAGAGTTTGAAATCCTGATTGAAAACATGACCCTGAATCCTAATTAATGTCAAATACCATTCAGAGTCAAAATTATTGCTATAGCTAAGGTGCGTGACATCATATCATGCATCGATATAACACACCGACTCATGTAGCATCATAATATAACATTGCTTCTGTGCACAATTTAAAAAATATTTAAGACTCTCTGCATCTTTTAAGGCCTGTTTTAGGAAACCAAGTTCCGTGTTTTCAAATAATATAGGTACACAAAAGCCAGTGGTACCCTCTTGTAGCGCTAAAACAATAAACCCAGAGGACACAGTGAAGGAAAATGCAGCAAATCCATATGCAAGTCCCATATACAGGTACTACGCTTAAAACATTTTCACTTCCAGCCTGTGAGACTTTTACCCCATGCCGCTCGCCACTTTCTTTCCCTATTTCCTTCACTGTCTACTTTCCCATCCTCTCCAAATAAAGGCAAATGCCCAAAAATGCAGATTCAGCTGCCTGTCAAGATTCATATCGAATCCCTTGGTATAGCTAGTTGCCTTTTAAAACAATTACTCAATTAGAGTCACTGTTTTTGCAAGATTGTTTGCTTGGCCCCCCACATCACGAACACTTAGTCCTTCAAGTATTTCGCTGAGCGCCCTCCACAGTCCTGGAGCACTTCTGTTGCCCTGTTTTGATTTTTCTGCATGGTATTTCTGGATTTGATTTATTTGTATTTTTGATTTGCATTTGCAGTTACAATTTTTCTTACCCAATTTGTTGTTGACTTAAGCAGATGTTTAGGAACTTGCAGCACAAATCCCCCCCCAGAAAAGATTGTTTTTGCCGATCAGTTGACCTTGTTGGCTGCTGTAAACTTCAGCTTTAGTTTATATTCAAAACCACTATCACAAGGTTTTTTGAATCACTTTTCTTATAATTTAGTCTGTGTAGCAGTTTAATGAATGGGAACCTTTTACCTGTTTAGTCTGTGATGTGAGAAAGCTAAATGCATGTAAAAATCATTCGGTTGAGGAGTGGTGGAGACGGCATTTAACCCAACAACATGCTTTACTGTGATGGTGCATGTTGAGTATGCAGGAAAAAAGCTCTCTTTATGAATACTTACTGAATATCTATCTTTTAAATTCAGAGTAGTTACAATGACTTAAACACACTGGAATGAGCATAAATTTGCTGCATATAAATGAGTGTATAGAACAGATAAAAGTATGTGGAATCAGACGCATGAATGTTTCGTAAACTTACATCTGACTAAAAACAGGAGGAGACAAAACCTGTGTTCCTACTGTCAGCTGAGATGAATTGTTGCCATATAAACACCGGACTAAACTGTAAATGTAAGTGTGTCATCGGCTGCCCTGGATTCACTTGTTGTTCGGCTCATCAATCTTTGTTAATTTCATTTGCCCACCAAATTTACACAAGGGAATCCTGTCGTTGCAGAATTGATAGCGGCCACAAATATTTGAGCCGTGTTTTCCTTTGACACGGACACACGCTCCGTTTTGTCAGCTCCCCTCTGCTACATGTACTGTGACGTGATATATCGGCTCTTTTAGCCCCTGCTTTGGCTCAAATCCAAGGCCCATTTGTACAGATGGGGTTTTACGTGGGGCCATTTTAGCAAAGCACCCTCCCCATAAAGCCAAAGTGTCTCATCGCTTCATAATTGTGTGATTATGGTCGATTGCTGTAGTTGGGTTGACAGATTCTGCTGAAGCCCAACAGATGCTTTTATCATATTTTAGATCCTCATTTGACCTTAATCAAGCGTTGCATGTATGAATAAAAGGAGGAGATAATATTTCACTCAGGAGGAGGATCAGGTGTCTGACAGAGGAGATGCTGAGCTTGAGAAGGAAGATGAAATACTTACTCAGAGCCTCTGAGGCCTCCAGCAGAAATAGAGGAGATGCATAGTGCCACCAAGTGGGAACTAGATGAAGTTACACCATTTTAAAAAAGGAACCATCTGCTGAGACACACAGAGTATTTCTGAACCAGAAGAAAAGGTCTCTGTTGATTGAAAATTTCCGGTTTCAGGATGTAAACTTGCAGCTGTCTTTTTGAGAATCGTCTAAGTTCTTGTTAAAATGTTCCACTAAAGGTCTGTTTTGGTTCCCTTTATGTGTTCATTCAGAAGTCACTTTAAGCAAATGTTACAGAGTTAACACATTATCATCTGGACTAACATGACAACTCAAATGTAGCTTTTTTCTTCTCTTTCTTGAGTGAAAAATGAAGAAGCATTTTTGGATGTACCGCCCCGTACTTTGATAAATATGAAAGTGTTAACTGAGCTGGGTGTGCAAAGGTTTTTGTGTTAGTTTTTTGTATTCAGCACAAAGTCTGAACTTTGTTTCTTTTCCATTTCAATCCTGATGGTGATCACTCAGTCTCAGTGATGAAAGAAAGAGGTAAGAGTCTGATTTAGATGTTTTTGAGTGTAAGCCCTGAGCTGTGAAACAATCCAAACTGTAAGAAAAAGGATGCATGGAGTGTTCACATACTGCATCGACCACGTCGAGCGCATTCTGATGTGACACAAAAAAACAACAACAGTGTTGTTTCGGCGTGTCAATTTTTCTTCTCTGCTTTTTTGGAAGGCTGTGACAAAAAATCCCATCTCCCATTGTTTGGAGAGGCTCAAAGGATTAAACAAAGTCAACAGTGATGGAAAGGCACTGATCTTTTGAAGTATTTACATTTGTGTTTTTCTGCTTCTCCTCTATCCCCCTGAAGGCGTGCGTCTATATTTCTCCTCTCTCCGCCTCTCGCTCAGAGTTTGTCTTCGCTCCGCTTAGGTAAATGGCGGCCTCGGCGACAGACAGGTGCTCTCCATCTTGTAAATCCGGAGGGGGTTTGGCATAAGACAAATGGGTCTGGGAGAAGCATCCTGCCCCGTTCCACCTGGCTCATCCCATACTGTGCTGCAGTGATGTTGTGTCATGGGATTTGTAGTCCCGAAAGCAGGCAGCAGCTCATCACTCATCACAAAACAGCGCTGAGACACGGAGGCTGAAGTAGACAAGTTTATTAATGATAATAATGAGGATGATGAGGATGATGATAATATTAATAATTAGTCATAATTATAATAACGTTAATGTCATAATAAATAGAACTCTTCATCTGAAGCACGTAAAGAGAAGCATACAGAAAGAGAAAAAACAAAAACACAAAGTTTAGAGTACAGAGCCAGAGGAGGGGGGCAGGGACTTCTAGAGACATTTTTAACCTTTCAATATATCCATTTAATTTTTTAACATTTTTAAACTTTATTTAACTGGAACATTTACAAAAAGGAGAAAGAGATAGATTTTAAAAAATCCTTATAAATAAATTTGTCATTATTAGAACAAAATACAATATTTTGGGGAGTCAGAGGATGTAGTTTTTTTCTTTTGCCCCCTGAAAGGACAGGATGGGGGAGGAGGACAGATGGGTGAGGGGGAGAGAGAGGAGGAGAGGGTTAGTTATGTACAGAACACCAGGAATACAAAAGGGGCCGGTCGACTCACACACTAGAAGGCAAAGAGGGAGGGTTAGGATGGGGGAGGAGGATGAGGGTGGTCAGGGGACTCTCAGAGGGGGGGACATCCTGCAAGTGTCACAGCTCAAGCAGTTGTGCTCAGGAAGATCAGGACCAGTTCATTACACTGAAGGCATCAGAAGGAAGGAAGGAAAGGAGGGAGGAAGGGAGGAAGGAAGCTGTAACCTTGCTCCCTGCTCCGTCCCGCTGCTGAGGAGCGAGCTGGAGCGTCAGACGGTTTCTGTGCAGGCAGAGTGTCTCCGGCAGCAGAGGCAAACTCAACAGCTTGAGAGCAGAGACAAAGAGCCACAGTTTTGTAGGAATAAAAAACTACCTGGAAGAACGAAGGGAGGTGAAAAATCAACTCAAACAAAAGAGGAAAACTCTGCATCCACGCCTTACCTCTGATACTGGCAGATACTTAAATGGGCGACAAATCGTGTGTGGCTAAAGCTAAATGTTTGCTCATTGACTACAAATTCCATGATGCTTATGAGAGACACCTGCATCACAGAATTATGAGTTAACTTTATTTTCCTTTTATACAAAAATCAAGCACTGCAAGAAGAGCAATGTAAACTGAAGCCAAAGCTAACATAAAGTAGGTGCTTTTTGTAGCTTTTGTACTCCACCCTCTGCCTTTCAGTACAACCTGAATGAACATTTTAAAACAAGAGCAACACAGTGTGCAATTAAAATATGTGATTAAAATTGTGAAACTATTTCAGTTAAGTTGTATCTAAGTGCAACAACTAAATACTAAATTGGTTTGTTTGAAATGTTACTTAAATATTTGTTATATAAAGTAAAAGAAGTCAGTAAAGCTTTGCACAGAACTTAAACATCAACCTTAAACTTTAAGTTCTACTTTTAAGTTCCACTTTGAACCAACTATAGCTTTAGGAATAATCTTGTTTAGTCTACTAAAAGATTAAAGTTGTCAGAATTACTAGTCTAGTAAATAATAATATATAATTTTTTAAGCTTTAAGTGTCTATCATATGCTGTGTCTCAGCTATAGCGTAGCCATCTGAGACTAGCCAGGGTTGTAACTTTGAATAATAGCGACTGCCATGGCACAACAATGTTCGATTATCCAGATTCGATTTAAACAAGCACTGATGACAGATCTTGTAGCGCAGTATGGTTTGGCAGTATTACAATCTAGAAAAATAGAGACAAAGTTGCATTCAGGCTATTTCTGGTTCACTCAGCCAGAGTGAGGTGAAACCAGTGCAGGCACATGGACAATAACCTGTAGGGAGGACTGAAGGCTGGTGGTGCTAACTCTGCTACTGGTAAACCAACCAGTTTTCCCACAGAGTTTGTGGCTCCATGTTTATAAATTTTAAATTAGGCTCAATTTTTACAGTTTTCCACGCTTTTTTCTTACCTATGTATGAGACGACGAGTTATGATTCAAAATTTTGCTTTAAAAAACATGTAAAACTATTTAAGTTCAGGAATCAACGTTGACATCTTGTTTCACACGGAGTTCTTAAAGTTTTACATTTCAGTAACTTTTCAATCAAAAGTCACTCTAAACTGACTTTGACATTTTTAACGCCTGACATTTACCCCTTATTCTGCTATCCCTACTTAGGCCACTAGAGGTCAGTGCTTTACTTATAGCATGGGTATTGTTAGTGAGAAGCTCACAAACTGCATGGTCTCACTGGTTGCGAACAGTATAACATTACTTTTATGTTTTTGCATCAATATATCAACCAGAACTAAAAAAAAGAAAAATTATTTTCTGCAATTTAAATGTATTTTTATTAAGTATGTACTGAGACACAAGGACTTAATAAATATGTAAGTTCGTTCCAGCTCTGGATACTTTTTACAGACATAGGTGTATGAATATAAAGTTCTTTTTAATGATAGAAATGCCAATAATTGAATAATAATAATGCTCTCCTGTTGGATTATCTTATTTTGCTCGTTTGGTATTACGTATATTTTTTGCAGATTAAATGTGCATCTAGCAATTTTTTTTTTATCATCAGACTTAAAATAGTAAACCTAAACACTGCTCCTTTAAACTGCTACTATATGTACCACCTCTACTAACAGTACTAATAACAGTGACAAAAATACACATTATAATCAGCTTACTCCAACTGTTGCTACTGCATGTGCTTTAGCAATAACAGGACTTAAAAAAAGAAAAAAAAAAAGACACATTATAAAGTGACTTCATACTTAAAAAATGGCGTCGGATCCCACCAGGTTGGTTTTACAAGGTTAAGCTAAAAGACTTTTTAAAAGGAAAAAATATGCAGAAATATAGCCAAAAAAACAAAAACAAACAAACAAAAAACCCAAAACAAAAAAAACCCCTAAAACTACAAACAAATGCCACCTTGTTGCACCGTTTATGTATTCCTTCAGTGCCATAACACACAGTGTACTTAAACAGCTAAGTTTGCTTTATCCTAAAAACCCTACTTCATCAGCTAATGCGTATCAATCCGCTGCTGAAAACAGTCCCAACAAATGCAAGAGCACTTGAAGTCTCCAGACGCACAAACATGTACTCCTGGGTTACTTCTTTAAAGATATTAGTCTTAAGTTGTAGCTTTTGTTTTCTGGTTGAAATGCAGAAAGAAATTGAGAGATAATTGGACCAACACTTATCAAGCTGTTGGTCTTATTATGGGTTAAATTCATAAGAAAACTACAAGATAACTCAAGCCTTATTGCCTATGATTTTACAAACTATTAGTTAATCAAAAACAGGAAGTAACAGTAGCTCAGCATGTGTGACATCATATCTGTTTTGGTTGTGAAGTGCATAGATAGTTCATTGGATGAAATCAGATCATGTGACCAAACTTATAAGCTCAAATCAAATCAAAACTGTGGCTTTTTATCTCTTGAACTGTTCAGCTTTCTCTCTCTCTCCTCCGGAGCAGCTCTGCCTCCCAGGAAGTTCCTGCCAAAGTAAAACTCCCGCCCGCTCCCGAGTCGTTTGTGACCCACCACAAGTCTGTAAGTAGGCCAGGTGAATCATGTGACTCTCAGAAACAAACCTACAGGTATAAAAATGCTAAGCCTGCATATGATCGCTGCATGGGAGAACAAATGACCGACTTTACCCCAATTAGACTTCACAACAGTTAGTTGCCATGATATAGATACTCTTTGTAATATATGAGAAGCTGTCTACAGATGAACAGAGGTCGCGTGGGTAGGAGCCCTGATTCAGAACATTTTTTTTAACCTGAAATAAGATGAAGTTACTCAAGAGTTGTGAGGTGAGATTTACTGTACAGGATATTAACAGTACACACTGTAGTTTTGTACAGGAAGTCAGGAGCTTACCGAGTGTTTCCCTCTTGGAGCAATTCACACAAAACCACTACCAGCTAAGTAGTGTACCCTGAACTCTCAAACAAAGTTGTGCTTCACCTGAACCTGCTCGCCCCTTATGAAAAAAAAAAAGTTTCTTTTCAGGGCCAGCAGGTTTTTTTCCAATATGCAATAAAAGCGCCCGCCCACCAGGGTCAGCGTGAGAACAGCAGTTCATAAAGCGAGGCTGCTGCAGGAAGCTTGGCTTCATCAGTGCGGCGCTCGTTAGATTAGAACAGCGAGCTCTTCCTCCTCAGCGGTGATGAGCGAATGAAATCTGGGTCACGTCAATACACATCCGGGCTCCGCCGTCATCACAGAGTCTCGCTGTCTCCTGATCAAAGAGCACTGAGACTGTGTGTTCAAATCATACTTTGGTTCAAGTAAGAAAAGAAAAATCAATATTCATAAACTTTTTATCTGACACCCACAACACCTTGCGCTAATTAGCGAGTCTTCCCAGCTCCAATGAGGGGCCGAATTACTGATTCTTTTCCTGAAGTGTCTGTGGGCTAAAAGGAGGAGGATGTTCTGCGTCTGATGGGGGGGATGTGTGTAAATCTGTGTGTGTTTGTCTGTGTGGTAAAGGGGGAGGGTCGGGGGGAGATCAGTTCACACTATCACCATCACACTTTCAATCATATAACACATGATCACATGTTACAGTAAATATCAGGGACATATTTAATTGGAGGGGGGGTCTGATATCTATGTTCGGGGGCCAGAGGCTTTCCTGCCCACCCCCTCTACTCCCTGACATCACCACAGCCCATATAATAGATATGTATATATATTTATATACAGAAAAAGAATACATACTTATTGGACACCCTAGACATTAATGTACATTCAAAGAACTGAACCAACATTCTTCTTTAAACACGTTTACAGTGACTCTCCTGATAGAAAGAATTTTTCGCTTCCACCAAATCAATTTTTTTTCCTCTTTAAAAGTTTTCAGTGCTGCAAAAAAACAAACTCAAACACACAAATAAATATTCTCAGAATACATTGACAAAAGAAATCAACATATTTCAGCCCTCGTTCCTTGTTACCGTTGGATGGGCACTACTGTATTTCTATAATGTTTTATCTAGCGACATAGTCTGTATGCCTCAGGCTTGTGTTTTGGTTATGCACCTGCTGATGTAGTACGATGGGATTATTCGATTATAATTCAATCTGTTACATGGACGTCGATGAGTTATTCTCGTCAGGGTGGAAACGTGCATCCTTGGTAGTCGTACGCACCTTGTTTTCACGTTGGTCTGAAAGTTCGTCCAGCGGTGCAGAGCAGAGTGACACAAAGGCTTGGGCTCGGAGTCTGGCAGGTGAGTAAAGTCGGCGACTTCTGCGCCATTTTTCTCTAACTAGTCCGTGGTCTTTGACCTCTGCTGGGGCGTGGAGAGGGGCAGACCGGGGAGGCTGGGCTGTTTACCGTCTCACCGCCCCGCCGTGGCTCACCCCCCCCACTCCCCAACGCTGTAAACCAGTGACGCTGCCCATTGGGGAGGGCGGGGATGCCCAATGGTGCTGCCAGGAGAAAGTGACATCAGGACAGTATCCACAAGGGACGCTGCTAACAGTAGGCGCTGCCGGTCGGTTACACCGCAACAAGGAGGGAAGGTGCGACATCACAGGCCCGAGAGGGAAGGAAGGAAGTAAGTGTGGAAGAGAGGAAGGAGGTTAGGTCAGGGGGGAGGTTGGAAGGAAGAAGGCGGAGCAGTGAGACCAGGAGGCTGACCTTTGACTCCACCCACAGGAAGTACAGCGTAGAAAGTGCGTCTGCCTGGATGCCGAGCTCTCCCTGCCACCGTTCTGTTCATGTTTTTTTTTTTTGTACACAACCTCGGCGACAGAGCAGTGTGCCATAGAGAGAGGAGGGGGAGCTCCTCCCTCCTCCTTCCTGCATACCACAGAATCAGCATCAAGGGCCAACTGTTCATCTCCCTTACCAAAAAACATAAAAACAGATTTGTACATATATACTGCTTTATACACACTTTTTACCATTGTAAATCACAAAAGTATAGAAAAATAAAATGTTTTATAATAACGGGACACTTTTCATTCTCTCTCTGTCTTTTTCTACCCGGCAAAAAGGTGGTCCCTGGTGGAAACTGGCTCACTCCGTCTGTCTGTCAAGTTTGTGGCTGGTTTGACACCGCTGCCGCGGCGCCACTTTGTACGCCTCCCGTCATTCCCTCGCCAGCCTCAGTAGAGGGACTCCTTCTCGTCTTCTTCTTGTGTTATTTTCTTAAAGCTAGTTCTCCTTTCTTCGTTGTTTTCATCTGTGATGTCCATCAATACTGAGTACAGCTCTTCTTTTTGTATTTACTGGAAACAGGGGGAGAAAAGTGGGGAGACTGGTAAATATGCAGAAGGTGATGTTTCTGATAGGCATACATAATGAGAGCTGCAACTCAGTGCAAGTTTCTGAACAAGTTTTCAGGAAGTACATCTTTGGAATAAAAAACATATAGGATAATGTATGAAATAAACAACACACTTTTCTTTTTTTTTTTAAACTTCCCGGCCTCAAAGTCTGCGACAAGAAGTTCACCCTGCATGGATGGAGTCAAACACAGCTACAGGAAAAAAAGATTTCAACTCAGTTGCAAAAGTTTGGGAGGAGAGAGACAACAGCTTCATTCAGTTTCATCCCTCCTCGTTCTTCTTGTGTAATGTGACACAACAGAAGCCGGAGCAGAGGCCTCATGCCTGCCAAAACCAGCGCCACCGCTCTCCCCAGAATAAAGATCAGAGCGAGCTGTAATCAGATGAGCCGAGATCGGCGCTTTGGCACTGCAAAGGGAGCAGTCTGGGTGTAATGGGGCTGGATGGATGCAAGAGAATAGAGGGTGGATGTCTGTGGGTGCGTGGGCGTCGGGGCGGACGAGGCGAGGAGAAGCAAGGCGAGCGTCCCGGGACCTTCGTCATGACAGATGCTGGCTAATTCAGAGCGATCTCCAGCAGCTCCACTGGCAAAAAATAAATAAATTAAGAAATGAAAGAAGATGAAGCTTTAATTCGCCTTTGTAGTGAGTTACTCTCCGCCCTCTCCACCCCCACCTACCATCCAATCCAGAGAGACAAACACTCAACCCAGTGGCGTGCTCAATCAGCGTCCCCTGTTCTCTAGCTGCCCTCAACACCTCCCCTCTCCATTCTTTACCTCAGATTTAGCGAGCCCTCACCAGGGACCCACCTTACAAAAATATCCACATGCTGCCTTATGGCTCAGCAGGGAGGCAGCACAATAGCGCTGCAGCTACATATAGTCCTCTCTGACAGGCAGCGCAGAGCTCAAAGGGCTGCAGAGACAAATATATTAATCACCCGTGGATGTGAAGGATTCAGGGGAGGGTTAGTTCAGGTGTTACAGTCTCTGCCTCTTTCAGTCACAGTTTGTTAAACAAGTCTGCCTTTACTAATTAAAAGTTGAGCTGATTAAAGGGCTGGGTCACCCACATACCAAGAGTGATGTTCTACTTAGGCTGGCCTCATACTGGATGATTTTAGGCCGGGTTTAAGGCCTGATTTGCCATCTCCAATGGCTTGATTCAGGGCTTGTTGTGAACGATAATTTGTTTGAATAATTCCTGAAGTATGTGGCATCAAAATCACAGTTTTACTGAACCTACTGAATCAAAGATTGACAATGTAGGAGCTGTTTATAAAGTATCTGTCGAGAGGCAAACATGTAAGTCTGTTACACCATTTTTGACCAGAGTATGGAGTTAAGTTTAATGCTGTACACAGTCTAAATGTTCGACCACAAACTGAACTGCTCCCACAGTTTAAGGTGGTACTGCAAAGTCGAGTCCATATCCGCAGGCTTACAGAGGATGTTGATCAGCTTCACCCCCTCTACTGGGAAACTACCAGGATGCAAGCTGGGTTACAGTTTTCAACAGATGGGGCTGATCCGGAGTGTTTGGTGCAAGAACAAATCAGCTCTGATGGCAAATACAGTAAACTGTAGCCTAGCTTGCATACAGTTTCTACAGGCAGTTTCTTACACAAACTGGTAACTCATACAACCTCACTTCAAAAATATCCCTTTCTCTCTCCTCAAACAAACTGAACAAGCTGTGTTTGACTCGTCCATCTCTAGCAACACCCACACAAAACCAACTTCATCACTGGACATCTATACTTGCCTCAGCCTTTTCTCTGTTCATAACCACTATGGCCACTAGGGGTCTCTCTTGCTAAAATTGTAAATATGCTATTTTTACTTTTTGGTTTGATATCATCGTTTCGAATTAAAATGTTTAAATTAAGAACACGCAGCCAGAATACTAGCACTGATTTCAAACGGTCAATTTCTACCTCACATCCCGCAGCATTTTCTTGTATTTCATATTTTTCTCTTGCTTTCTAAGTTTGAAATTTATACTGTTTTTCTGTTAGTCGTAAATCTTTAAATTGGGAAAGTTGTTTTTGTTACATTGCATTGAAGTCTCTCAAGGCCAAAATTCCATTATTTTGCAGCTATCTATAAAGCTAAACAGCACAGACAGAATGAGAAAAGTTTTAAGGTAAAAAAAAAAAAAAAAAAAGAGAAAGATTTGCTGAAGTTTCCCAAAAATGAAATAAAAATAACACACAACTTTTTTTTGGTGAGAAAAATATCAACATCCATGTGTGAAAACAGACATTATGTTCTTATAACTGCTTTATTCTGACACTCAAAACAATCAGAGGTTACTCATAAGTCACATACTGACAACAAAAGAAATTATGAATAAATAAACGTCATGATGTTCTACTTTAAACTATAAAATTAATCCAAAAGAAAATTACTTTACACCTTTCAGACAATATATTCTCAATATAGAAAGTACATACAATTCAAGAACAAGTTCAGCTGAATTGAAAATACACAGATAACCCCACTTCATATAGGAATACATATAAAACAGTTACTTAGAGAATTGCGATATAGTGTGTTTGTGAGTTTATATATACATTTAAATGTATTTACAGGAACTGTAACTTTTTTGCTTGGTTCTCTTTTGTACAAATCTTTTAAGTGTTTTAATAAATGCACCTGCCAGCTTGTCAGGGCTTACTGAATACTTGTATTAAATATAAATAATGGATAAAGACTATTTTCTGCAGATATGTAAACATTTCTCGGTACAGCTATTACAAACTAACAAATGTTTGAATCAGATAGAGGTCTGGTTGCATATTAAGCTGGTTATGGAATACAACAAAATGGAACTAAACAAATCAAATATTAAAGTGTCTCTTTTATAAATTCACATTTATATGACTTTTGACTCACTGTTAGCATGATGAAACTGCTCAGACCTCTACAATACTGACTACCGGTTATTTACAGTACATTTTATGTCTTTTACACTTGAGCCTTGATAAGCTGAAACAGTTAAACAATTCTGAACTTTTTCTGTAAACTCTAGACAATCCGTGCAGACTGGTCTCAGACCCGTCCCTGTAATAACATGACAGTAGAAAGAAAAGAAGAGTATGTGATGTGCAACCACCAATATATCTCTATTTATGTATATTTTTACATCACTTTTCCTCTCATTGATGTTAGACAATAAACCTAGAAATCTTAAACCCCCCAAAAGTGCAAATTTGGGGATTGAACCTATTTTTTTAGAGCTTGATGAGAAGGCGACAAACAATGATCATTTAAGGCGTCTGTTCTGACTGCAGTACTCCAAAATCCTGCAGACCAGATGACTGCCGATGCAAAATGTTTGAGTGTAACTGCTCTACAGTATCACTCTAAATAAATATGCTGCACCCACACCATGCAAATGTAAAAAGTATGAATACATAAACTACGCTTGAAGCACTTTTTCGTGCACAAAAACACAAATTCTGTCTGAGTTTAGTGATTTCTAAAGTCAGTTACAACCATTTAACGACACTGAGTGATCTGTTATATGACTTAAATATGTCCATGGCCATGTTATGTTATTGATTTATTGATTTCTGAATAGGAAAATGCTTATTTGTATTAGCTGCAAAATTAAAGCCGATAAAATGCATTTTGAAAACATTAGTTTTTGTCTAAAAAGTGGGCTGCATTTGGGATACACTGGTGTAGCTAATGCACTAATACACGATGCAGAGAGAGGTTTTGCTCCCAAATGATGGACCTGGACTAGCAAAATGTTTGACACAGACCAGGGTGCGTGTCCAGACAGGAAGCTGATCAGATTTCAAGAGAGGCCAGCGTCACCTCCAAATCCTCGACTTTTTGATTATTGGCGATTTGCCTCGTCAAAAGCAGGACTAATATTTGGGCTGTGATCCAACAAGCTGCTGGATGCTTTTCCCTGCAATCCAATTAAGTAGATCTCCTTTTTTGAGTGCTTAAAAGGATAACTTTGGAGACATCTGGTTGAGTCTTAGATCACCTTTTTGTTGTGTTACTTTTCAAGTTTAAAAACTTACAAATGGGACTTAATGATTATCAACGAGTGACAACATACTTTATGCCATTTTTGCACAACACAGGGCTGCAGTTGCGCCACCCAAATCATACAAATCTGGACACAACCCTGCTGCAGACATGTACAGTTGAGACTGCCAGTGCAGATGTTACCAACATTCACTGCAAGAATTAATGTGACTGAAAAGCGACCCTTTTTCCTTTTTGTTTTCCAAGCTGTTATTTTGCTGCACAAAGCATGCTTCGGAAATGAAGTGACGCGGATGTTGGTGCATTTTTCAACAGCTTGACGTCATCATCAAAGATGTCAACAAATCAGTGTGATGTTATCTAGGAAGAAAACTTTGTGGAGGTTGAAAAGACTCCTGAAAGACTGGTCCTAGGTAGACGCCATAAAGGTTACCATAACTCGACTGCTCTACTGGAATTGCAAACTGCACTCAGGAGGAGCTACACAGCTGCACGGAAACCACACATTGTGGACTTAGTTAAAACTTAACCCTTTAAACTACATCTTTTATACCAGTACAACTAATAACCCAGATTTTACCACCACGATTAAATAGATCGTGCCGAAGAGGAGTAATATTTTCAATTAAAATGAATATGAAGCGTGACAAGTTCATCCTCCCCAAAATATCATGTAATGAATTATCATAATTTATGTATTTTTAAGTCAAATGACAGATCGCTATTCTAATACAGTGCAGTGACAGGGTTTCTAAAGCTATGATGAAAAATTGCAGCATGATGAATTACTTACAGTCAAAGTTACGATGCTAGGATCATAACTCATATCATGATATGAATCATATCACCAGATTCTGCACATGATCAGCCCTTATAGTATTAATGTGCAGTCGTTCAGTTCAAATAGATAAAGCAGGTAAAGAAAGCTAATGTAGTTTGTTTTTTAAGTGTAGCAGATTTTGAAGACTATAGAGTCAAACTGTCGTCATGTTATTACAGGGAAAAGGAGTGAAATCATAGAAAACTCTTAGCTTACTGCAAATTACAGAGTGTCAGCAAACTGCATCCACTTCTTACTCCTGTCTCTCCTCTCTCAAACATACAAGCAGACACACAATCGCACACATTCAAATGCATATACTGTAAATATAGCACATAGGCACACACATTCAGATCAGAAACCAACAAAAAGATCAGTTTAGTACCAGCCTAGCTCACTGACAGTGGTCACTAACTGATCTCCTGCACATGTACTCTGCTGAAAACCACTTCTCATGTTTAAAAGTGGTAAAAATAATATTCAAACCTCCTTCAGACTTATATAAAAACCCCAAATGGTGCGTAGGTACTAGCATAGAAAAGGAAGAACAATGTTTGTTACTCACATAAAGATCTTTTTTGACTCATGAGATTACTTTTTTTTAGATATACAACATTACTTTATATCATTTTTAACATCTTGACTAAACATAACTAGCTGTATATGATACTTTAATAAATATGTTACATCTCTGAAAGGGTTAAAAATAACAAAAAACAAATAAAGTGCAACAAACAGACTTTTTTTTTTTCTTCAGAGAGCACAAACACTTGTGTGAGTACATGTAAATAAAATATTATTGGCGTTAGCTTTGAGTCCATAGCTGCACTGAACTCTGGACAGCTCGTTGTAGCTACACAGAGAGTTTCTTTTCCACCTCACGTAGCACAAAGTTGTAAAAGAAGCCAACCACTGCTGCACTCTGCACACATTTACATTATGTCTCCTAACTCCTGGGTGCTTTTCAACAAGATCTAACTGTACTCGTATGTGTGTGTGTGTGTGTGTGTGTGTGTAGCTGAATGTTTTATACAGTATATGTCTACATAGATATAATACAGTAGCTTTAATAAGAACAACAGTACAGACTCATTTTATCACCCTCACTTGGGGGCTCTGCTTAAATGAAAATCAGCTCTTTCAGAAGCCGTGTTGCACAGAGGACAAAAACCTGCTGGTTGTGTAGGAAATAAAATGATCCCGCCTGCTGAGAAGTGAACAGCACTGATTTCTACTGTGTGAGTTTCAGTTTGCTTATCCTGAGGTAAAACATTTTGTGCAATGCTTCAAAAAGAGACGGTGACTAGTAGCGGTAAGAGCCCTCTGTCAGGTTCGCCCACCTCACTGCTGTGTCATTAGAGTGTGTGTGAGTTAATGTGGAAAATATGGAGTGTTACAGTGCACCTTGAGTGCAGTTCATCTGCCATGGTGTATTAGTGAGGATATGCAGCCGAGTCTCCTGCAAATTCAGCTCACATGCGACTATTTGCATTCAGCGGGAACATCTTTGGGAAATAAATGCAGAGGCTCCGCACACTGGGATGTTTTTCTTTGATTAGCCATTCATACATTTAGCATCTGAAGAGTGAAAACCTCGCTCTAAAGACAAAGGCGGAATCAATCATTAAACGTTTGAGTGAGAGCATGCTGCACTGATCCAGCACTAAAGTCCTGCAGTAAATCTCTTCAGAAGCTCTACTTGATGCATTGACGCTTCATGGGACTAAAGTATAATGTCAAGTTTTTGACTTATGGTTAAAATATTTTCCAGTTTGAAAAAATAATCTCCATCAGCATTTCTTTGCTCTAGTATTATTGGTTTTATCATATATTCTCACATCTTATACAGTATTTTTATGTGTAATACTGTGATCTTTTACTGGGATTTTGTTTCTGTTTTGCTCTCTCTATGGTTGTACAGCATTTCGGTCAATGCGAATTGTCTTCAGATTTGCATTATGAATAAATGACTTCACTTAAAAACCCCAAAATGTAGGATATAGTGAAGTCAACTGATAACTGAAGCACAATTTCAACTTTCTGATTTCCATTAAAGCTCCTGCGAGAAACGTTCTGTTTGTGTGAACTTTGCTGCCCCCTGTGGACGAAATGTACATCAGTGTAATATATAACTTGCTGCAGTTTCAGGCTCTAAAAACTGCTGTACCAAAATAGTCAGTGTTATTGCTAATACCAAGGCATGAATGTCAACCTCAGTCTACGTCAAAACTTCTTAAAATCTCCTCACAGGAGCTTTAAATTCTCAAAGATTTTACAAAGGGCACCAGTTTGAGCTAAAAAAGCTATCTTGTTCCTACAAGATACTTCGCTCCAGATGATGTCTTGTGAGCAAGACGATAAGATGTAGAATGATAGAGAGCAAAAGAAAAGGTTGTATCTTGTGCACACAAGATAACTTGATCCAATAACACAATAACTTGTGCATGCAATAAGATCATCTTCTGGGAAAGGGTTTGGCCACACAAGATTGTAAATTATTTCTACAAGATGAATCATATTGAATGCACAAGATACTTATTTTTTCCCTAAATAAAGAATAGTATTTTTGTGTCTTATTTCTGCACATACATTAATGACTTGTGCACACATTACATAGAAAAGTATTGGAGGATTTCAGGAGCTCTGCAGGATATGCTATTTTCATTACTTAGTATAGATCCAAGAAAACATTAAAGAAATTATTCTGCCAATTTTTGTGTATCCTGTTTGTCATCCAGTTTAATTTAGGGCTTTAAGATTTGACTCACTCAAAATTGGTTCTGTGAAAACTAAAAAACGTCACTGCCAACTTTTCTCATCAGACAAATTCTAAGCCCTGGTTTATTGCAAGTTAAACTCCACTAATTCTGTGTTAAATGCATGTTATTTTCCCAGACTGTAACTCTGGTAGTACAACATCCCTCTCATAAACATCACCACCTCTGCAGAATAGATGCATCCAAACTCAGATTTGCAGGAGACTGGGCTGCAGTATGATTTTTGTGAGTCCAGAACAGAAATCTGACCTTTATGACCCTTTTACTCTGCATGCTGTCAAACCACAAAGTACAGCTGGTAAGGCTCCACTGCAAGTGCACAACAGTAGGACACTCCAATGTTCAAAGGAAAACAAAAGCAGTCAGAGCAGTGCCGTCTTTGAGCTAAGAACCACCAAGGCCTGTGGATCAGCACGTGGACTGACCTCTTTATTTCTGCACCCTAAATACATGATAGAAGTCCTTCACAAGGATGGATAATGACCAGAACAGACCTGATCAGACCTCCTATGTATCAGTGTTTACCATGTTAATGTGAATATCATTAAAAAAAGCCCCGGTATGTTCTTATTCAGATGACAGCAGCTGCATACACACACCTCTGAGCATGCATCATGCGTGCTGCAGTAGGCTCACATTGGTAATGGTGACACAGCACCCAGATACAGCAATCAAGATAATGCACATGTGCATAAAACTTTCCAAAGAAAAGCACAAAATGAATACAAAACAAGAGCAGAACAATGATGACATCAAATCGGTTGTTGTAGAAATATCGGCTTGAGAGGGTGTTGGGGGGCAGGGTGGGGTGGAGGGGGCTCAGGTTGGGGACCTGGAAGCTTTTAGTTTGATTTAGCTCTCCACCGAGGACCGGCTTGTTTTGTGTTTGTATTTTTTTTAAGATTGTTTTTTTTTTTTTTCGTTTGTTTGTTTGTTTGTTGGGGAAATGTCTCTGTCTTTTCTCGCTTTTTTTCTTTCTTTTAGTAGGGAGTGAAGCGACTGTACCCTCCTCTGTATAGGCTAGCCTGCAACATCAAAGATGAAAAAGTACCAATCAGTATTCAGGCGACAGCTTAGTCTGTTTCTCTTTCTCCACAAATTTCCTTCCTTATTTTCATGAACTTAGAGTTTTCCTGTGACGGTTTCCATAAAAGAAGTTCATACTTTGATATACTTCAACCAATCGTCAGTGTGTGTTAGGATCAGGGTCATCAGGCGGATTGGTGTAGCTTAATTGGTTCAGCATAAAGAGCAAAAATCGTAATTGAAACACTGGGCCTGAGCGCATGTTTCTTTTAATTAATTACAATAAGAAATACATGAAATAAATACTGTGCTTTGTGCTTTTTTCCTTGAGGGAAACTATCCTTTTTCAAGCTGCAACAATATCAGAGATTGGACTAAAGCAGCAGAAGTTCAGAGAGGTTTAATCACAGCTCCTTTTCATGTCTAGCGGAGGTGTCTGCACCTTTCTAGAGGGGGCGAATCACTGCAGGATATTAGCCCTTAGATTTAGCACCATGCTCAAGATATCTAGGGCAGACACACGTGGAATAGAGCATGCAAGTGGGCCCGTGCATGCACACCTACACATGCACACACACTCACACAGAGCTCCTCTCATCTTTCAGTGGCTCTGCTGCAATTAGGAATTCCGACTAACTCCAAAGGCTACTGAGTGTCTTCAAAGGCTAATTTTGCCTAATTTCAGGGAGCCCTCTCGCTCGTATGAAACTTTCATCCATACAAGATGCTTCTCTATGCTAGAAGTGAGTAAAGAGAATTTCCAACCTCAGAGGAACTAATTATTGTATAGCTTTTAAATGCAAAAATGACTCCTCTCTGCTGGAGAAGCATTAATCAAATATGATTAAAGAATTAGAAACCAAACTGGTCTTCTCTCTTAAGCTCGCGAGTCGATTCGGTGTTGGCCTCAGAACAGCCCTGCTCCCAGCGGCCTCGCCATTTGTTCAACACACACACACACACACACACACACACACACACACACACACACACACACACACACACACACACACACACACACACACACACACACACACACACACACACACATACACATACACATCCCCTCTGGAGTCTGTGTTAGCTCCCTGAGCTCCCAACACACACAACATTAGCTCTGATATTTTTAGGGGCCAAATCCTGTCTTGTACTTTGATCGAGAGGACGAGCAAAGTGTCAGAGAAATGGAAGGAAATTTGGAGGAAGAAGAAGAAAGTATAAAAAACATTCAAGCACATTTTTAATTAAGTAAATGAAGAGGAAAAAGAAATGTCTTAATTAATGAAAGCTTTTAGCTAGCAGCTGCACCGGGGAACTGTACGCTTTATGTTGTTGAAAAATCGCATGCATGCCGGAATGGTAAATTTGAGTCATTTCTCAAGCAGAGAGCAACGCCTCTCTTCAAGCTTGTGGGCAGGAGGAGGGAGGGCGAGACAGCTCCCTTCCTCCGTCTTGCTCTCTCTTTTGTGTCCCACGGCACACTGCTGCATGCGTTTGATGGTCCTTAATCTCTAGGTTTTTTGGTCTGTGAGCCAGGTCCCATCCCCTCATCATCATCATCATCATCGTCAAAACAAAAAAAGCAAAGAGAAACTCTCTCTGTTTGGAAAAAAAGAGGCCCTTTTCGTTTATTCACTTTTTCATCTTTGATGTAACAGTAGCTGCAAAAGCTAGCTAAAAACAGACATTAACAATTTAACTTCATCCCTTCAAGTTTGGTTTGTCTGAATGGGGAGAAAATAAAGATGAACCAACTCACTCACAGCGAGTTGAGGGATGTTGAATGAACAGAAAGCTTTTGGAGATGTTATGTAAGATGTTACCAAAAAAATAAAAAAATAAAAAAATAAAAATAAGACTGCAGTAATCACTCATTCTCATTTCAGGAGGAACTCATATGAATATTTCATGAGGTGAGCTTGCATGGCATAACAGAAGTTTGTTGGAGCCAATTTCCACATGCTGGGTGTTTTTCAGTACTGCTCAGCTCCACTAGGGTGTGCCAGAGAGCATGACAAAACCAAATCAATTAATGAGTAGATACATAAATAAAAACCAGTGACCGCTACAGCCTCTGGTCTTTATTTTTTTTGGAGTGTGAATTGTGTGTGTGTGTGTGTGTGTGCTGGTTTGTGTCGTGAGGGTGCAGGCGGAAACAAGAGGGACGCTTCACACACTTACCATAGTCCCCACACTGTATGTGGCGGCCGGGCCAATCGTGTGGTGGTAGGGGTCTGCTGTTGCATAGACTCTGCCATAGCTGCACAACAGGAGGCAGAGAGAGAACACACTCATTGATCTATCATTGACAAGGAGAGCAGAACATTTATGCATGCTTGTTTAATGCTCAAGCCCTCAAGTCAACTCTTTCAAGTTTCTAACACAATCAATTATTTCCCTCCTCGGCCTCCTGGGCTTCCTGCATTATACAAGGTGGTTCAAAAAGGGGAGTTCAAAGGTTGGAGAATTATACTTGTCTTTTCATTGTCATCTTGATTGGCTGGATGGAATAAGTAATAAGCACAAAGAGAGAAAGAAGGCTGCAGAGAGGGAACACATTTGGAGCTGGAGGGCTTGGTCTCTCACCCTGTTCTTGTTTATCCAGGCTGCACACTGGGCTCACGCCCCCCTGTCTTTTCATTGTTGCTGGTTCGGAACTAATCCTTCCAATTTCCTTCTGAGACAGGACAAGATGTGTCTGCCTTATTTATTTATTTATTCGACTTCACATATTCCTCTATTTACTTTGCTTTTTTTTTTTTTTTTTTCCTCAATGCTCGCTTGCAAATGAGGGTCTGCACGGAGCAGATAAGGCACAACCAGCCAAGGACCGAGGGCACCAAATCAACCAGGAATAAAAAAAAGAAAAGGAGGAGACAGTGGAGGAAATTCTCCTAAAGGAAGGAGCAACATACATGCCGTTCACATGAGAAACATTAAGTTGTATAAAATCTAGTTGTAGCTCCAGCAGCACCCAAGGTCAGTGTGCAGGACGTGAAATGGGAAAGGGCTGCCTTGGCTCCTTGGGGAGGGGGCCGGTGCCGTGAGATGGTCAGAGGAAGTCTCAGTGGTCCTCTTATCTTCTGTGAGCACTGAACCCCACAGGCCCTCTAAGGCTAATATATCTACAAAATGACTCTCACCAGAGTGGCACCATTGATGACCAGCAGGTCAAACCACCCCGTGCAATGTCACAGAGCCTCTATGGAGGCTGATTGGACGTCGGCAGGGACTCTTCGATGTGACTGGCTCCCTGAGATGGGCAAGCTACTTTTGAAACATAAGCTAGCAGTTACATGAAGGTGGAGTGCACTGCCAGAGAAATGCAACGTGCTCAGGTAGAAAAAGCAGCTTAATGAGTCAAAGTTTTTATACACTGAACTAGTTTTATCCCAATTTAATGCTGTAGCTGTGAGAGTCGAGGCTGGAAAATGAAACTACGGGTCTTGCGAAGCAGTATCATGATCCTCTTTACTGTCTTTACTGTATGTTACCATGCAACATGACAAGTTTGTGATCTCTTGTTCATATGGCATCACTGCATCACATTGGGTTGTATTGTATCATATTGTATGGTTGTATTTTGTTATGTAATGCCTCACATTGCACTGTGTGACCAAAGACTGTATATACTATGGACCACTTGGCTCCGCCTTCCGCCAGTATACGGATTTAAAGCAAAAACGCTCTCGGTAATTTTGCATTTTCTCTCCATTTCCTGAAACCAACATTGCGCAGTAGCGTTGTACGCATGTGGCGGGAGAGTTGCTGTGATGACGCTCGGCTCAAACAGCATATCCTCTGGGTGAGCTACGCAATCTTCGTACGCCCATTGGCTGTCTCAAGTGTCAATCATAGAAAACGTGAACCCTCTAATAACTTTTAAAAATGAAGCTGTACAGAAAAAAAGAGGACTTGAACACAAACCAGTCTTACAATAACTACATGTCAACATCACAAGCAGGGGGGAGAAAAATTTATATTCTGTGTAATAAATTTCAAAAGTTTGTCCACAGCTTCATGAGCTTTGCTGGCAGAGGCGGGATTTATGACCTATACTGCAGTCTGTCACCAGAGGGTGCTGTTGTCGGAGTGGCTTCACCTGGCGAGGAGGCAGACGGCGTCCATTCTATATACAGTCTATGTGTGACGCATTAGAAATGATATTTAATTAGATTGAATCCCATTTTACTGCATCATATTGTAATATACTGTGATGCTCTGATCTACACTGTATCCTAGTGCATCATTGTATGTGTAAAATACCATACTAGTATTGTATCCTATCCTATAATGTTGTTATGGATCATAAAGCACTGCACCGCATCTCACTGCAACATAATGTATTATTGTATGGTTGCGTATGGATTGTATCTGTTTCCTTGTTTCTTGATTTGTATTTTTTCCTCTAATGTATTTTTCATCTGTTTGTTCAGGTTTGTCTCCAGTGTCCCATGTGCAATATTATCTATCTTTTGTAAAGGTTGAAGTAACAGCAGCCGGCATGACAAATGCGCTGCATCACGATAGTTAGCTCGGTCAGTGTTGGTTGTGTTTGCTCACTTAGAAATGCATTCATCAAGTTAACTGAGCGACTGTGTCTGATTCACCCAGACTTTGAAGGCGATAGCTGCGGGATGGTACACAATGATATCGCTACGAGAAATTGGTAAAATAGATGCCAAGACATAAAGGTGGCATCACTTAGTCTGTTGACCCAAAGCAGTTTTGTTTCGTCTTTGCAGCGGCTGACATTTTAAGTTGATCAATGACAGCTAAACTTCCAGAGAGTTATTCCACCATGAGAAAAGAAGCCTCACCACCACCCGGCTGCAGAGAAAGTAGTAAAACTGGCAGCGCTGCGACTTTCTAACAGTACCAGCGGCCTCTGTGATGCATCAGATTCACTGAGATAAACTCTTAGTTACTAAAAGGGCTTTAGTGATGCAGCCTGTAAGCACTTCAGGCTTGTCAGATAATAAATGTTTCATATTTTCAGCGGTTTCACGCGCCTTTCCCAAGCCTAGTGACCTCATTTTATGATTGGCTGACGGCTCCGCGGTTAAGTCTGATAAGGTATTGCTGAGACAATACTGACAAACCCCTATTGATCCAATGGGCATGACCGCTTATTCAAAAGGAAACAAACAGACAAAGCAAAGCAAACAACTTGGAGGCGAATTACATTAAATCTCAGGGAAAAGTATAGGCAAGAGAAACAGGAATTAAATCACTCGGAGAGAGAAAAAAATCCGCTGTCCAATTTCTGCTCTCGCCGAGCACGGCTGCTCATAATTCGAGCCGCGGCGAGGCCTGATAAATCTTACATTATCGATATGATCTTCAGGCTCTCAGGCAGGGTGTACGTTATCACAAGTGACATGCTCAATCCTTCCCAGATTAGATTCCCAAACCAGCCCACATCCCCGGCTGACAACGGCTTTCAGGGCCCGAAATGAATCAGCGCCGCCTCCTCAAACGGAGCACACCTGAACCAGAGTGACATCACTCAGAAGTGATAGAGTCCCTGCTGGTCCATCTCTCTTTCTCCTCTTTCTGTCTCCCCACCTCCTCTCACACAGACCTGAGGCCATTCATAAATACCGCAGTGATGTTCCCGCTCTGCCATCACAAGCAGAGAGTCACGACATATATCATTGCTTTTCTCATCCAGTCCAACAAGGTTAGCCCTCTTTTTGCGTTCTTTAGCTCCCAGCTAAAAGGAATATGGCGGTTTGTCTAATAGATAACTGGAGTGGAAGAAAAACCAAGGAAACCTTTGGAAAGTCGAGGAATTCTTGGCGAAGCGCCGGCCAATTTATCACAGACATCCTCTCTTAACAGTTAGCCAAGACTCATTTTCCAATGTACTCATTTTTCTTCAGTTTTTAAAACTCCATTACATTTTAATCTGCTGCTTTTTTATTTTTCTCTGCAGGAAAAACATGTTTTTCGACTATCCTGGAGACTTTTCAGTCTTTCAGCAGAAAAAGTTACAGAGTCTCAAAAATGCACAGAAACTCTGACATTTTCCTGGGTGAAATTTCCACAAGGACTTAGGGAGTCTATGTAAAAACACAATAAGAATTAGTGGGGAAAAGCCTGGGTGATGTTTGAATCATGCGACTGGCGCAGACCCTCAAAGAGCGACTTGAAGGCACGGTTGAAGATGTTCTTATTCATATTTATGAAAAACTGTCGAAAAACTGATGCTTTATCAACTATCATAGTGTGATATTACACTGAGGTTTTTGTGAAGTGCATTTCATGGCATGTCCTGGCCCCTCAGACTTATTTACCATGCTGCAAAAGATGTCTGGAAAATTTGGAGTGCAGATGCCCGTCAAACACGATGTCTCAGACAATTTCTGCAAATTTCCAGGAGCACTTTTTTCAGTTTGACTTGATTCCTCTTACAGAAAACATGCAGGGCAAGGTAGTTGTTGTGCATTTTTGCTTCTAACATGTAGTTTTAATGTGTTACATAAATTTTGGTTTGCATCCGAAAAGACAGCAAACAAACCGACTAAACCATGTACAGTCCAAATAACGTCAGAGTAGGCCTTGGTCTAACAGAACTGAAACGTCTCTGTTTTTACACTCTGAATTGCATCATAATAGATTGACACAAAATGATGAATTGCAGTTTCTCGCTGCGGACAACTTTAAGAAAAAAGTTGCAAACTCAATGAGGGGGATCCTTACCTGTCACTGTAAGCAGCGGTGGTGGTGGGCTGGGCGAATCTGTATGCTGCATAGCCACCCTGCAAAAATACCACAGTGTTAATCAATGATTAAACTCAACCTGCACAGAGAAAGGTTATATCTCAGAGACACGGAGAAACAACAACGAAGACACAAGACTTTAAATTGCCTTAATAGTTAAATGTCACTGCACAGTGTGTTGATCATCAGCCCACTTTCCAAAACTGCAGGCTCCCTTTCTGACACCAGAGGGTGCTGTTTGATGTATGGAGTATGAGACGAGGGGTGGCGAACGGGGGAATGAGGGATGTTCGCAGAGGCTCGTCCCAGCAGCAGCAGCAGCAACAGCAGAAGAGAGGCCAACTCCCCAAATTCCACCCATTTTTAGATTGAGGAGGTTCTGCTGCTTCATTATTGAAGAGAGCCTTTTTACTTTTACACGACCCCCCTGGCTCACAAATGAAGTAAGAAAGGCAGAAGACGGTCGGACCGTTGGGGAGTCAGGACCGCTGTATTCATTTGCCAGAGTGGGGAAGGAATTAAAGACCTCATTCTGGAGTGCTGCTATTACTCTCTTTGAAAAATGAAGCTGTTCTCCCACTGTTTTTCTATTAGTGCCAGTGCAGTGTGTGCCCATCTGCGTCCATACGTCAGATAGGTGCTTTTTAATAATGCATGTTTTCATTCATTTTTAAACTCAAGGGGGGGGGATGACGTCCAGCGGAGAGGCAGCGGTGGGATGGTCACGGCTGCGGCTGCACATGAAATCAGGTCAGGGGCCACTGTGATCGGATCACACTACCCCAATTCCCAACAAGGTTTTCCATAGAGACAGGAAGTCGGGCAGATGACTTCCTGTGGGACAGCCATGCTTTGGGACTGCGCTGATTACAGCAACAGCCTGAACAAACACGGACCAATAAATCACTCTCCCACATTGTCAAATCCTGCACACAACGCTGCAGCACATTTGTTATTTTGTCGTGAGGGGTGTGTGTTTGTTCATTCATGTGTGTGTGCGCTCATGTGTGTTTCTATATGAGGACGCATGCATACATATGTATTAGCACACTCGCCGTATGTAGAGTGTATTTATAGCCGCATGCGTCCCTTTCTGCTAATGCTTTATTTAGCAGGTGATCTGTTTCCAAAAGGCTGCTTCCACACATCAGCTGACCGGTCCTGCCCACTGAATGATTGTGGAGGACACTGAAGGCTAAGGGACAGCTTCCTCTTGGTCACTGGAGACCTTCACCCACTCTCAGCCAGTCTGAGGGAGTGCGGCGGCCAGTGCCAGAACTAATGGCAGTAAAGCGCCAGGGGCTGGCATGACACATTGAGTGATGGACCAACCTGGCCAGGCCTTGGTCAGGGGACATGGGGGTACCAGGACTTCGCTGGAGGTGGCTGAATGAGCATGAGAGACAAACAGTATCACTCAGAGCACAGCCCGGGTCTCGTCTTCGGTGGTGGATGTCACCACAATAAAAACCCGTGAAATACAGTCCTATCATGTGGGCTGGTGTGTAAGTCATATATCACGGGGGTTCAGCGTTTCATTACCAGACACTGGTTGTCGCCAGGGTGAAAGTGAGAGGCAACTGTCATAGCTCCTGCAGCCGCTGTCATCTCGCCATCAGCGCAGGGAAAAACACAGCGGAATCAAAGGGACGAATTACATCCTCCCACAAACGTTTGGACCAATGTCAAAGTGGGGCAGCGTGGTAATTTCGGCATTATCTCCACGGCGTCCCTGCTCTTCTCTGTCAAGGGCGACATGCAGCAAGGCCAGCCCCTGATGTGACCCTGCCTGCATGGACAGCTCCAGAGGGATGGCTAATCCCTTTATCGGCTGCCGCTCCTCTTATCTCCCACATGGTGATGGCTGGGAGGAGCCGGCTCCACTCAGGCCTGCGCAGACCCCCTCGGGGCAGGCAGGGATATCCCAGCCAAACCCCTCTGAGTGTACACAAATACAAAACATGAGAGAGGAGGAAGGAGGTATCGAAGGGAGCGGCGCAGAAGACATGCCACCTCAAAAACCCAGACTAATCTAAAGTAAGAAATGACCTAACTTGACACGGGACACTGAGCCCGGGTTTGCCTCTTTGCCAAAGTCTGAGATCATAGAAAGAGAGGAGGGAGGAGCTGAGGGGGTTTTAAATTTTGTTGTTGGGTTTCTTGGCACAGCAGACACAGGCCTAATCGACGCCGGCTTGGCAGCGAGGCTAAGAGAACGCTGGGGGCTGAGGAGATCACGTTTTTGTCTCCAGGGCTGGGCTTTTGTCTGCTTTACTTCTGTTTCATCTAAGCAGGCACGAAGAGAAGCCAACTGTACTTACATAGATCTCTGCACCATAGAAGCCATCCTGGTACACCACCCTGTGAAATTAGAGAACAGGAAAGGAGCATTAGTTGATTTGGCGTACATGCCGCCCTGCTGATTCCCAGCCTTTCCGGTTCGATCCTCCTTTTTTGGACCGTTTGTGGGTCTGTAGGGTCAGCTCTTAGCGGCTTTAGAGCACTCAAGCACAAATAATGAGTGACACATTAAAGCGAAAAGTGCAACTGTTTCACATCCCAGTCCAATTTTCTGCTCTGGTAAAAGTGTTTGTCTTTCCAGTTGCTGCAGTGTTGTCAGGAGGGTTGGTGGTGCTGGTGATGGGGAGGAGGGGACAAAAGAAGGAGCTCTGTCACATGGCCCCCGCTATATAAATCAACCAGCTGCCATCGGTAGCAAAGGGCCCCGGAGTGGGAGGGAGGGGAAAAGGGACGTGGGATTTCTAGTCCAAGCTTGAGCGGCCAGTCTCCCTGCAGTAAGACGGATCCTGATCTAATCACAGATAGACAGCTATACTGGGCCCCCGGCCGGCCTCCGTCAGACCTCTCCCACGGCCACACAGACCACTGCTGATAAGAGAGGAGTGTGAGGCAGGGCTGCACAAAGCCAGGAGATCAGAACAGGCCCTGGTCACAGTCCAGTGAGATCTGCCCAGTAATACGCTATCTCAGCTCCGTACAGCTCTCCCTGTGGCTTTGTTAGTTCCTCCTTTGTCAATAGACAACACAGAAATAAGGACAGGCAGAGCGAGGGCATGTACATACCTAGATACAAACAATGATTTCACTCCCTAAAGACATCTCTTGGAAATACAAAGAGTAAATGGAGTGCAGCACCTCAGGACCAGTGCTATTATTCTGAGAGATATGTGTGAAGCTCTGCTTTGATAACAAAAATGTACAATGTGTGGTCAAATCCTACACAAAGAAACAATCAGAACATGTACAAATAATGCATAGGTTATTACTGCTGCTGTTGCACAATCTCAACCACAACTCTGATGTGTTAAGACCATGCAAAATAAGCAACATGACTCTTAAGATGAAGGGGACATTGCTACCATGACTTTTGGTTTCCAAGAGGATTTCAATTTGGTCACCGTATCCTCTTCATTTGTTCCATGTCTTCCACCAACCCAGCTTACCTATGCTTTTTCCCTCAAGAGTTATGACAACAACCACAAGGAGCTGCAACCTTTGTATTGAAGTTAACATGTGCAGGGTGGGTGCTAGACTGTTTTTAATCAAGTGGCCAAACGACGTAAGTTAATTTTGTATTTCTTTATCTGGTCTATCACCTTTTATCATAGCATCCAAAAGATGTTAAATTCCCATTCTTAAAGCGACATTTAAAGGTGCAGTATGTAGAAATATGGATATTCAGCGAGAGGTCAGATCCTAGACTGAAATGCTCCCATACTCACCCACAACAGTGGCCTTCAAGGACCAGAAGTCCTTTTGATGTGTGTTAAGTATGATTTAAAACAACAACCACTCTCTTCTTATTCTCCTTTTTTTTTGTTTTTTTTTTGCATGGCCAGTCGCTTAAAATTAAAAGATGCATGCTAGTTTGTCCATTCTGTGCCACTGTAGAAATATAAACAGGGCAAGATGGCGGCCTCTGTAGACAGAGACTCGCTCCTTTTTAGATCTAAATGGTTCATTCCAAGTGAACAAAAACAAAACTCATTTTAAATTCAGGTGATTAAACTCGAGTTTAAATGTACTTATGAATATTTTATTACATTTCTCCCAAGTCTGCTCTGCTAATGCTACTAAATAATACACATTGCTCTTAATATCTTCTTAGCTTGAATCTTTAAGAACTAAATAAATGATGTTTGTTTAAAGTCACAACTCAAAGTGCTGAAAATACGTTACAATGAGATGCAAAGAAAGCTGCTAGTAATGCGGTTAAAACAGTTGATCTAAACCCTGAGAACGATCCTTTACAAAGGTGGCCATGGGGTTACGGATTTAACTGGGGAGGCCATGGCCACCTCTTAGCTCCGCCCCTGAATACAGGTCATTAGAAGTGGTAGCACAGATGAGCTGTGGGGTCAAATTTTAATGTGATCCAGCCACGAAAAAACACTATAAGAATGTCACTTATGTACTGTGACATAACCACTAAATTATGTGTATTTCTTTGATAAAACTATGAATTTATAACTAACTTTAAACCCTTACAGACTCAATATGACAAAGTTGTTATCTTTCTCATGTTTATTGTTGTTTTTTATACTTTAAAGGTTTAATACTCACGCTCCATAAGCTGGGATGGGTGGTGGCGGCGGAGCTGTGCGGAATGTGTTGTACACAGCCCGTCCCCGACCTCGCAAGTGGGCACCCCTATAGGCCACCGTAGCGCCTGTGGCAGGGTAGGGGAACCCTGTTACTACGGAAAAGGAGAAAAAAAAACACAGGAGAGGAGAGAAAATGACTTTCACAGAACATCCTCCACTTGGCATTGCTTACCTTATGACAGAATACATTAGAGAGAGACGTGTGGCACTGCTTTGCCTATGACAGAATGCATTATGGGGACGACAAGGAAACAATAGATTTAATCTTTTCTAGGTGCGCCTCATCGAGCACTCTCCCCTTTCCCAGCTCGCTGCTTTGTGCCGTACTCAGCAAGGATCCACATTTGCTGTACGCATCCTTCCCTGATGCCTGGTGAGGGGCAGCCTTGAAGCAGAGGCAGGTAATGGATGCAATACCACTAGTTTCGCACCACAGCTTTTGCATAGTTGAGACACAATGGGCTAGCAGAGAGGGGAGCAGTGGGAGGGTAGACTTGGGGGGGAGGTAGAGGGCGTTTCTGGGTGTCGAATTGAACGGGAGGTGAACGTTGCTGAACAACCAGACGAGACATGCAGATCTCTGCCCGAGGGGAAATGGAGCAGATGGGCTGGACTGCCAAGGCCCAAACCTCAGAATGACCCCTATCTGGAAACCCATCTGGGACCGTCTTTAGCCAGTCACACAGGTACATGTGTCCTCTGCTGACGGCAAGCAGGGAATCAGACAGGGTGAAAGACGTCAGGGTTAGTGCAAGGGCTGGTGTGATGGTGCGACAAAGTGTCGGCGGTCACAGATTAGAAGACGGGCCGTGTGATCTGCAGCTCTACTTAACCTTCAATCAGTCCAGAGGCCGTCTGATTACAAGCTGTGGAGGTGAATACAAACACACACACCATCCAAAACATGATTAAGTCGGCTTCCTCTCCTCCAGCATTTGAAATTCCCTCACATCCTCTCTCCTCTTGCTTTTCACCCTCTCTCCCTCCCCCAATCCTGGCCCATCACAACACACTCATTCCCATTATTCTTCATCCCCAGCAACGCCCCCTCATCACCCTCCACTCGCCTCATTCTCCTTTCTTCATTTCCATGACATGTTTTGGGTGAATTCATCACAGACCACTCCACTTTGTCCAATCAGAGATCACTCTGACGTGGAGCTGTGAGGAGCCTGTCTAGTCCTGCTTGGATGGGGGGGTTGAGGGTTGAGTAACACAGGTTAATAACATGTATTCAGCGTGTTTCATACGAACACGCTTCCACTGAGGAGACAGTCCCTCACAGTCGCAGATAAACTGGTTTGCAATAAAGAGCTGCAGCCACTCATATATAATCAGCGGTGTGAAGGTTTCTGCAGGGGAGGGGGGGGAGTGACGGCCTGGTGTTAGCGTGCCATGTGCGGTGTTTTCACCCTGCAGGTGGACGAGGCCAGTGAGCACCCTAATGAACGATGCACACCCCAGCCCAGTTGCTTCAATAAAGCTGACAAGGAGACAGATTAGTGGTGCTTTTAAAAACACAGAGAGCCAGGTTTAATGTCTTCTGCCATTAACATCACGCTCCATTAGTGGGTTTGCACACATATTCAAACCCTGCGTCTCATTTGGCCAGGTAACACCTACACACCCACAAGCAACCAAGGTGTGTGGCACTTTGTTTGCTGCCAACATACCAATAGACTGTCTGGACTCGGCGGGTGCCCCCATTCCCTCGAGTGATTTATAATGCTGACCTTGACATTTAAATTAGTCTCTTTTTTTGCAGCACTGGACATCTGAGCGCGGTTGCTAAAGGGCAGAAACAATCCTCTTTGATAGTTTTTGTGGTGTGTGTTTTTTTCCTCTTTTCTTAACAAATCACCGCTATTTCTAGGGCCCAGAGTCCAATTGCCTCTTTCTTTATTTTTTGGGGAATTTGTATGCGATATGCATACAGTGATGTATGTGAATGTAAACTTATAATGAGTTGGCGATAGGCTACACTGCTTCAATAATAACCCATAAATCAAAGGCACTGTCACACCTTGGTAAGCCTGTGAAAAGCAACAACAGCCTCGGTGTACGAGAGCACAAACCCGGTCTAGCCACCAAAGTCAAACACCTTTTCCGCGAGGTGTGTGCTGGAGAAAATATGAGTTATGCGCTGGAGGGCGACGGGGTCACGCTGCACCTCATATGTCATATGTGTCAACCTGAGAGAAGCTCAATACCTGCAGAGCCAGTTGGACCCGAGGTAATCCAGCTCTGTGCCAATGATGGGGTCATAACCAGCTCCCATAAAGAAAGATCTGATTTTCCACAAGGTTGATCTCTCTAATACTTCCTGCTCAAATACATCGGGCAATGAGCACTTAATCCACGCACAGGGGACCAAAAACAGCTTAATCTAATCAAGAGTCTGGAGCTTAATTATCCCCCTAACGTACACTCCAACAATGAAAGGATCTGTCTACATATATTAAGATGGCAATTAGCCTTTCTTTTCTGTCATTTACACAGCTGCAAGCTTTTCACGTCAAGTCCTCCACAAAACTGCACCTAAAATACGAACCGGTGGGTTCAAGTACTGCTCTCCGGCTTCCTTCTGAACAAGCTGCAGAGGAGAGCCTCTCTGTGTTTGCCTGGGGGGACGCAGCGTACGAAGGGATTTCTAAATGGCAGCTATCCATGGTGCTGAAAACATCCAAGCAGAAGACGTTGCCAGAAAAGTTGGACACTAATTGTGAAAACAAGCTCAAAAGTGGCAAATGTGTTGCACTCGGATCTGCATATAAATACTCTGAATATCTGAACAAATATGCATGGGTGCATGTGTAAAGTAGGTACTCTTTTACACATGTAGAGACCTACCAAGTGTGCTAGTGTGCAAAGTGAAGCTATTTTCTCATTTTTTGAGTTATTTCAGCCTAACCTTGTTTAGATATATAAAGTATTCTGTTGTAGCTGGAGCATGTATTCTTACGCACTAGTCAACCCTAGGTTCCAGTCCTACATGTTTATACATAATGCTGTACGTAGACTGATGATGTCATAATCTAACACATGGAGGTTGTAGACGACATCTCTTCTTTGGATCAGCATGTCTTGGCTGCATGTTCAAAAAGTTTGATGAAAAAAATATGAACTCCAAAAGCCAGTGCTGTTGCAGTCGAGTCACCCAACATTCAGCTAGAGTCAAGTTAAAGGCTATCATGAGCTCAAAATGAGGAAACAACAGAGGTACGACTGAAATGCTTAAAAGTCAAGATAGCAAAGAATGAAATAAAAGAAAAAAGTAGATAGAATAATAACACACTTAAAAAATACTTGATAGCATAATAAAACATAATAGAAACACATATAAAAGTCAGTCGGAATAGGTATAATATAAGAATAAAATATAATTTAGTGGGATTTACTGGGATATTTTTGTCATGTCAAAAAAAAAAGATAAATTAGCATTAGCCTCTGACTGATCCTGTTTGCAGGCCTGGAGACGATTAATAATCAATGAATGGGAAATTATCATTGAGGTTACAGCACTGTGCAAAAGTGTTAATTGCCTCTCTCACACCTTGATTCCACTTACATATATGTATTAAGGTGAGTCAACCAGAATTTGATTCATTTATATAATCTCTGTCATATCTGGTGTTTAAGAAACTCTAAATGAGTTTTCTTTGAACCTTTATAACTGCATAAAGTAAAGGTATGAGTAATGAAGAATACCTTGATGAACTTAGCTTTTAAAAGACACTGTTGTCAGTTTTGCATCAAGCTATAATGCATAATAAATCATACCTTATATGGCATTATGTTCAGTGCTTTTACCACTTCATAAAAATGTGATTTCCATGTGTTTACTAGGAAACTACAAAGTGGTATGAGAGAGGTGGTTATTACCATACCAAACTGGTCATAACTCTGCTTTTAAATCTGAATGGGGGGGTTTCTTGGTACTTAGCTGTAGTCTCTCTATAATTACATTCTCATTACATTAGTTAAAACAAGATGTGCTTTAGATGCCACTTCACCACCAGGTAAACACTTTGTAACTGGAGGAAACAGAAGGGTTACCTGTTTTCACACGTTTAATGGTTAAATACTTGTATTTGATTTGGCTGCACAGCTTGTATTTATTTATATCATCACAGACTGTGTACATACGCCTCTGAATGTGTTACCAAACCAATAAAATGACCAAACAAAGACATCATGGTGGTTTTCAAAAATGGCTGGATCCCTGTAAAAGCACAGCTGAGCACAGATTCTGGGGTTTTCTTACAAAAGCTTTCATGCGAACCAGATCGGCCCACAGGAATGGAGGACAAAGGTGAGCACTGTCACTGGATGCCTACCAGCTCTCACACACCGTGATTTGTGCCGTTGCCATGTTTTATTGCCAATCCTTCCATTTGACCGGGAACCCAATCACCTCGCTCCTCTTTCCTGCACCACGACCCCCCCAATCCTTCCTCCAGCAGGGCTCTGGGGGAGGTTTGGGTGATCAGTGGCAGCAGAGGACATGGCGCCACCTGCCTGTACCCTACCAACTATTCCCCCCACTCGAGCCCCCTCCTCCGATAGGTAGGAGGAGCCAATCTACTCTGGAAGAGGTTAAGAGCGGGGAGCCGGCATGAGGCTCTCATCCGTCATTCTCCTGAATGGGTTTTGAGGACAATAAACCTGTAGCGCCAGGACGAATGGAGACGAAGTGTGCTGTCACCCAGCCAGGATTTATGGCTCCCAATTTCACTGATCTCCCGCACAGAAATGAGGACTGATAAACAGTGATTAATCGCCTTTATATCCCATTTTACTCCCACCAAAAGTATATTAACTGTAGCTATAATGATTTTGGAATACATCCTGAATCCGCTGAACCTCATTCTTGTTTTCTTTCCCTTGTTCAGGGAAGACCGTGCGAGTCAAAAGGCACGTTTTATGTTTAAGTTTGATTTCCTTTGTTTAGAGCTACCTTTTGCTGCTCATCAGGGCGGGTTCTGTTTCAAAAATGTATCTCTTATTTATGTTTCCCATCTTCCCAGCTGGCAAGCATATGTTGTCGTTTAGGCTTGGCAAACTCCAGTGCCATGTCAAGACGACTTGAAAAATTAGCAGCCAATAAATCACCCAACCCCTCCTGCTTCCCCTGCCTGGAGTGGTGGACCACACTCCCTCTGATTTATGAGATGATTTGGGAAGTGTGTGTGTTTGTGTGTGAGTGTGTGTGTGTGCATGTGTGTAAGCGTGAGAGAGAGAAAGTGTGCATGAAAAAGGAGACTTGTATTAGTGTCTGTGTTCTACATAGGTTATCTATTTCTGTGTGCAGGAATGCTTTGGTCTGGGTGTAAAATCAGGGCAGAGGACAGTGTTGTGTGTTCATATGGGTCAGCAAAATGACGGTTTATACAAGTGAAAATGTGCCTCAAGGCAAATTTAAACTTTGGTCCTTTTGGAGAAGTGTGTGAATGAATACAAAACAATCTGTTGTGTCTTAAACAAATGTTAGCATATGTGCAAGCTGAAGATAAGCCCATCTAAAGAGCTTGTTTTTGCCCCTGAATGCTCAGATTGTTTTTCCAGAAGTCAGAGACAGAAAGGATGTCATGACACAGACTTTTTAACTGGAAATGGCTTCTCATTTCCCCTCTTTAAAGGCACTGTACGAAACTTTTATGTTATGCTGATTTTGGTGACCTCTTTGAACGACACTGGTAGTGTTTTCTCTATGATGAGGACTGAACGCAGATGATCCTCTGTAAAAATACAAATTTTCTTTGTCTAATGCATTAGTTAGTAACTACATCAATGATTAACTGTAACATAATGACAACAAGACTTAGTAAGGTCTGATTTATCACTGCTAGGGAGCTTGCAAAGGGGGACCAGATGTACAGATTTATTGAAACCCATCAAGGCCCCTCTGTAATCCAAACTTGTCTGAATACCATAAAAATGTATTGGCATTCACACACAGGATAAATATCAAATCCTGTTCATGGTCATGTTGCTCTTTTACCTTGCTAAAGACTGTTTGTAGAGTATCTGTGTCTCAAACAATATTTAACAGGAAATAAATGTCTTTTTGCTCATGCCAAGTGGAGAGTGCCAAGTATCGACTCGGCTTGTTGGTCAAAAACTCCTCACTGTGCCTTTAAAAGCCACCAGACTCAATTTGCAAACAGTTATCCTACCCATCAGAAAGCTGGAGTTTCTACTCAGTTACTCTCAGTACATTTACAAGGTGTAAAAAAACTAATTTGTTGTATTTGTCTGACTGAAACTGGACTTTTGAAACTCATCTAATAATGTGTTGGTCCAACTAGAGTCACAAAAAGTTGAATTTCTATGAGATACTGTACTTAGATGGTGCGGCTAGGGATCAACTTTCTCTTGTATTTATGCATTCCCATTAACAAGGAACAATAAATATACTTGAGCACTCTTTGCACTTTGAATTTCTTTGGCTTGGTTCAAACATCACCTTTCATGTGTGGATAATAAAACAGGACTGTCAGACAGCATACATGTGTAGATGAAGTCGAACATGTTCCGTTTTGTGTGTTCTACAAAGTAGAATCGGTGTTTTTGTCAGTGGGAGTCTGATAAAAATTAAGGCTCAGCTTTAAGTCTCTGTATTATATAGATTTTTAATTCAGTGAAAACTCCACCTGACCATGCATAATGTATACCTACTGTATATACGCATAAGGGATGAGCGTTTGTGTGTGTGTGAATGTGTGTGTGTGTTTGTCAGAGTGCATAATTATCAGGGGAAGATGTCGAAACCAATGGAGTGTTTGGGGGGAGGAGGAGATGGGTGGGAGGGGAGGAAAGGAGGAGGCATGGAGCGGGTGAGGGGTTGGGGATGAAATAAAAATGATAGATGACTGCTTTCTGTCATGGACAGTTATTTAGAGGTTCGCCGTAAAGCTGTCCGGGGAATGAACAGATTTTAGTCTAATGAGCAGAAAGGAAAGCCGTTAAAGTGGCGCGATGTGCTCAGCACTTCTTCCAAATGAAATAGTACCATTTCCCCCTCATTAAAATGCAAAGGGTTCATATAACATACAGCAATAAAGCTGGCATGTCGAGGCAGAGAGAGATAGGGAAAACCCCACTGAGCTCATCTCATTCCTCCATTACGGAGACCAGAAGGAATAGCGGCCTTCGACAGGGTAGGTGCCAACAATATCGCTCACTCAATCTCCCTTATTCGGTTAGCTCTGTAAAAGTCAATCTGGCGCACTTGGCAAATCCATCCACAGCAGCAGCCTCCACAATCTGATAAGAGTTGCAGGGGCGCTTGCTCTTGAAATCATTTCTTTTTTTTTTTTTCAGCTTTACAGTTGCACACCGCGCAAACAATGGCTCAGGCTCCCTCAGCCACTCAGAGAAGCTTGGATCATCCACTGCTTATCTGAGCCGCTCTCAGATTCACTTTGATTCGAGGGGAATTTCATGTTCAGTAGGTGCAGGATGAGCCCGATTGTAGAATTTCAGGGGTCAGATTGGGATTGGTTGCGGCTGATAGTGGCCTCAGGTACGGAGCAGTACATGCAGTAGGAGGTAGAGAGAGAAAAGCACTCAAAATTCAAACGCTGCAGGTCTCTTACCAGCATACAGTTCAGGACCATAGACAGCTCCTACCACTGGATTCAGCTTCCAGCCTGGTGAACAAAAACAACCAGAACACAGTGAGACGGACATGAATATGCTGTATATGATAAGAGGACACAGTTACTCTGATGTCACTTATTGACTTGTAAACTACATTGTGAAAGCCAAAGTTTGACATCTTCCCAATTCATCTCGATTTTCAGGAACCAGAAGTGAAAATACTTGGACTCCAGTGCAACCAGACTCATTTATACAATCTGTGGTGCTGCTATTAGAAAGAACACAATAAAATCTACTCCAATTTTGAAACCCAACTGATGAATCCACTTCTAACATCCTCAATTACAAAACCAGTTGTGTCGATGTGTAAAATCAATGGGTGACAAATAAGGCCACGTCAGCAGCAGCAGGACTCTTCTACTACAGATCCATGCTGTTGTAATACCTACAGAATGTGGTTTGGCATTGTGTTGCTGAAATATGAAGGTCTTCCCTGAAAAAGTCTTTGTCTGGATGGAAGCATATTAATATGCCATGAGCACTTATGCATCCTTGGGCCTTTATAACTGCTGGTTTTTGAAGCATGTGCTGATACTGATGCTATTGGCACATCTGGATAATGCCGACAGTTCACTCTTTGCATGGTACAATTGTGTTAAAAAAAAGTATGTTTTTTGAGCCCATGCAGTGATTTCCACTACAGAGTCCTGCTTGTTTTTAACGCAGCGCTGCTTGAAGGCCTGAAGATCAGGGCCATCCAGTATTGGTTTTGGTCCTTGTCCTTCTTGTCCAGTGATTTCTCTAGACTGTCTGAATCTTTGAATGATAGTAGATGATGAAATCCACCAGCTCTTGGACTTTTTACACTGTGGAACATTATTCTGAAATGGTTTTACTGTTTGCTCACACAGTTTCTCAAATTACTAAATCTCTTTCCTTCTTCAATTTTAAGAGAGTCAACCTCTCCAAGTGTCCTTTTAATAACTACTATTGTAAATAACCTGTTGCAAATTACCCTCAAAATCGCAAAGATGTTCTTCGGCTTTTTTTAAGCTTTACACAACTTTTTACCTGTTTGTTGTCCCTGTCCAAACTTTTTTGCGACATGTTGAAAGTTAACTCACACTTCTCAAGAAACAACGAAATATTTCAGATTTCATACATGATCATTTGTTTGCACTAATTTCAATGACGTACAGGGTTCAAATGATGAGCAACCCACTGTTTGTCACTTACCGTTCGTGTAAGGGTTGGCCACTTTTTTGTTTGTCATCACTCGTGCTGTTGCATTGTTCACCTGTGTGAGGCATTAAAACACAGATCTAAGTACCACTTCGCTTCACTTCAACTATCCAGACAGCCAGGGTGGGAGGAAAGCAGGCAGCAAACTGAGACAAATAAGGATAAATTCATAAAAAAGAACAGACAAATTAAAAATGATCATGTCAAACATTTGTGGCAGCAGTTGGGGTCCACCTTCGAACAAATTTATTCATCATTCTCAATTTTCTGACAGATTACTAAATTACTGGAAAGAGGAGGAAAAGCATGCACCAATTACCCAGAGGTATGGATAAAAAAAAAAAAAGAACATCCTCCAAATTCAGTAATTGCTTGGATAAACAAATGGATTCCAAAAGAAAAACACAGACAGTGCTTTGATTTTCTTCTATTGACCCGATGAGAATGACTGAGTGGAGGGGATCCGCTCATCGTAAACAAGAGCAGAATAAGAGCAGGCAACACTAAACGATGGTGACAGGGGGATGCAGGGCTTCTCAGATTAGACGGGGACCCAGAGGATGATGGCATGCATTCATTCTGCATTGTCAGGTAATGATGGACAACTGGCGTGTCCAGGTCGACATGTCTGGATCTCGCATTCTACTGAGAGCAGGTTATATGCACCATTATGCATGCATGCATCCAGGGATGGAGATATCCACACACACATACACACACACACGCTGCAGCCACATACTAATGCATGGGTTTAAAGATACATTCAGAGGGCAGCAGGCAGGAAGTACAGAGAGATATGGGGAAAAGAGGAAAAATGAAAGCACCTCTATTTTGCGTCCTTCTACGATTGTACCGTTTAGTTTCTCCCGTGCACGATCAGCATCTGTGCTTGTTTCAAAAGTTACAAACCCAAAGCCCTGAGAGTGCCACGTTAGCCACCAGAGGAGGAAAAAAGGAGAAGGAAAGGACGCACACAAACCCACATACACATTCACACACACACGCACACCAAGAGAAAAGGAAAAAAAAAGAGAGAAGGGAAAGAGAGGTGAGAAGACAGGAATAGGTGTGCAGCAGCAGCAGCGGCGGTAGAGTCGAGTTGTAAGCAGCCAGATTAATTAGAGGCAGTTAGTGAGGCGTCAGGAAACAGCAAACAGAGAGATCCAAGGAGGAGAGAGGATAACGGTGACATGACCTCGCACAACAACACCAACAAACCTGCCCGCTTTACCCAATTAAACAGCACAGCTCTGGTGCCATGGGTGAATGTCAGGGAAGCAGCGGATGCAAAACACTGTTAGCTGCCATAATAGTCGTATAATTATCTACACAACTTCAGCAGCCTGGCCGCTCAAACACCCCCCCACCCCCCCACCCCCCCACGCACACACCCACTTCTGTCTGCTTTGAAAAAGTGGGCAGCAGCAGAGGGAGAGTCTGCAGAGAGAGACTTGATCTCTGACTATTTCTAATCCACTGCTCTAATAAGTAGGACATTTTTATGGAGGCAAAATTACACCGGCCCATTGATGCGAAAAAGTGAATGGTGTCACTGCAAATACCATCCTCTGTGACAGAGAAGAGCAAGGATATTGCCTTAAAACCCAGACCGAAATATACCCAACCTCTCATTTCCATCCCCCCAGCTCTACGTCTCCCTCGCTCCCCTGGGGGGTTTGTCACTTCCTTGAATTATGTGGACTGGGATACTGGACCTGGGCGTTATAGTGGGGGGATTACGATATGCTGGCCAAACAAGTCCCATTCCTTTGGTTTCTATATATACTTATAGAGGCATGAGCAGAGGGGGAAGAGGGAGCATGGCCGACGCTGCCTGATAATTGCTTGAGGATGTAATACATGTGAGAGATGGCGGGCGGCATGATCTGGTATGCATGTGCAGGATCTCCGGGGCTGCTATTCCTAGCATAAATAACATGGGACCTGTCCTTGGGGAAAGAGAGATAAAGAAATAAATTCAAAAAAGGAATTGAGGGCAAAATTAATCCTTTGGACATTCACCCGACTGTGGTTACCCCCTCTATCTTTTTTTTCTTTATCATGCACAAATAATTAGCTTACAAGAGGGGAGAGAGGGGCCACCATTTTTCAAAGGAGACAAACATATTGAATGCAAATTGCCAAAGCTTCATAGGAAATAGATTGTTTATTAATGGCCTGGTCGGTTCATTATGTAGCACACAGGGTGCGGGAGAGAAAGAGAAGGGCATCATGGGTAATGGCTTTGTGGGGCACAAACAATAAATGCTTGTTACGGCGGAGGAGGCAGGTTTATCCGGTGCTCAATCTTGTCTGGCAGAGGGAGGCTGAGTGCAGCAGCATCGCCGGGTTCCAGGCTCCCCCGCCTGCCTGTATACCAACCCAAACTACTCCCAGGTATGAATGGGAATCAATAGTATTCATGCCTCAACACCCCAGCCAGGGATCCTGTCTCTTTTATGAATGGAAAGCTGTGGAGCTTAGTACACTCTATTAAATGAACAGCTGGATGAGTAGCACTCGGCTGTTCACACCACCGCAGGCTTCACCTGTCCATGGTAGGTGGTTAGGAGACTGATACTGCGGAGAAGCAGCAGGGGGGGGGTATTTTTCTCTCTTAGCTAGTGGATATTCTGGCTTTAGGGGTTAGGATTATCCTTGAAATTCATGCAAAGTACATACATGATCAAAGATGTGCAAAAAAGGCTCCATACTGCAGGATTGCTGAAGGTATTTTTGCTCGAATGATCTCAACAGGAGCTGAAAACAGTCCCTTAACAACAGCAATATGAGTACAGCTGAAATGATATGGCTGCTGCTTTGGTGATCTTTTTAGCTTGGATAAAAACAGACCTTTTCAACTGGATTTCTGTATCCATATGGTGTAAAAGTACTCATCTGGTTAGTACAGATGTCCATACAGTGTCAGCATCGATAAATAACTTGTTTATTAAGTAGCTGTTTGGGACTATTTAGGCACAGTGGTAATAAGAGGATATCCTCAGGTCTTAGTCAAGTGTCAGACCTCAGAAGGAATCAGGTCTTAAAGGTGGGATAGACAGGATTCTGTTAAAGAAGAATCTTTTTTTGTGGTGTATATACAAAAAAGCTTTTAATATCAGTCAATAGCTATTAGTTGTTGATGATAATTGGGAATATCGCAATATCACTGTGTTTTGTTATGCCTGTGTAGTCAACATTTTAAAATTTTTGAGCAGCCCGCTCTTTCTGACTATAAACAAAGCCATTCTCCACCTCCCTCAACCTGGTTGGTTGTGAGGCGAATGCTGCACATCCTTGAATAACGTGCATGAGCCCAAACAAAGTTAGCATGCTACAATATCGGACACTAGAAACCAACCAGAAAGTATGGAAAATTGTCTGAATCCTTCTTTGGCCACGACCACCAACACAAGCAAGAAAACAAAGTAAATACCAGAGACTCTGGCGGAATAACGGGCGCTTAAAACGGAGGTAGACCGGACAAGAGCTAAAAACCCAGTCAACATCAATAAGGCATAAACGATGGGGGACGCTTTGGGATCTTATGGACCCTGTACCCTTTCTGATGGGACAGGTAAACCACTTTAACAAAATTAGCCAAGTGTTTTTTGTCAAACAGGACCTGCTGCGTGATGTAGCGCCGCTAAACTGTTTACCTCGGGTCCTGGACTATGTCACTTTATCCTAGTTGTAGAAGTCCTGCAAACATTGTGTTTGCTGATAGTCTGTTGGCATCTACAGTAGCACCAATGCTTTTTACTTTCACATTGACTGGGCCCCATTTGTAATTATCTGAAGTATTTATCTGCATTATATTTGAATTTAATTGAAACAATACGAGCGGGCGGGAGCGTCTGTTTGTGGGCGGGGCTTCCTGGAGCAGAGACGGAGGGGAGAGGAGGAGCTGAGGGGAAAACTGGTTGGAAGGGGTAGTGTTTACATTCAAGATTTCTCCCATAAACGGGCACTTGTTTAGATCCTGCCTACCCCACCTTTAAGGGAGCAGCTTTAGACAAAATGGCCTCAGTAAAAAAACACAAACATAACTCTACAGGAACAGCAAATCTTTTCTAGCATAACACTAATTTAAAAAATCTTGTCAGCTGTAATAATGCTGAAGTGAGCATCTTATTTTCAGCTTCCTATCTTCAGATTTCTAATGAGAGGCCATTTCATCTAAACCTGTTTTTTTTTTTTTTATGCAGTATTTGTTTCTCTTTGCTTCAGGTGACACCTGACTCTTGTACCCGGGGATGTCCTTTTAAGAACACTTTATAGGGCATAACTTTGATTATCTGTCACTCAGAGTCTATGAACCAATGAGCTTCAGGTTATAGGAGCAACAGAAATGAAAAATGTATATATGGTGGTTTAATCCTTTAGTGCTTTTCACTGACAGTAGTCTTGTGCTTTGATTTGCTCCTTTAAAATGACATATTCATTCAGTATGGGTGTAATTGGACATTTAAAGCTCCCGTAAGGCAAAAAGATTACGCCTTTTTTGGTTCCAAGTTTAAATTGTGAAGTGAAAGCAAGTTAAACATGACTTTTGTGTGAATTATATTTGTTTGGGAAAAACTCCCAAAGCCTCATTTTTTTACATGAATAATAGTGTATCAAAAAACAAAATGACAGGAGCTAAATAACACGGGCTTCAAAGAGAACTGTGGTCCCTAAACAAGCAGTTTAAATTCCATAAGCTTGAGGAGCTGCAGCCTGCTGCTGGATTAAGTGAATTGTGAAACAGCTCAATAATGAATTGATTGACAGGGCTAATGATTCACAACTCGAGTTAGAGCTGCAACAACAAAAACAATAGGGAGGAGGGGAGACCGTGGAAGGGAGAGGCACGGTGGATGCAGCTCTCCAGGACCAGGCTTAGGGACCACTACTCTCAGCCAATGTACACACTACTCTAATGCCATCATTAGGAAACAGAAGAAGTACATGGTAATGAAGCAGCTGGCGTTCTAGTTCACTTACCTTGGATCCTCGCTCATTAAAGATAATCTCCACATCTAAAATCTTCCCAAATTGCTGCACAGAGAAAAGAGAAAGAGAAGGAACAGTCAGAGACGGACTTAGAAAAGCCTTGCTGGCTGTGAATTCATGAGAAGGACGACTAGAGAAAGAAAAACCATTAAGGCAATATGGAAATGTTACTTTAGTGAGGAAATGGTGGTCAATTTGCATTTGTTAGCTCTGCAAACACTTGAAGCTGGCTGGCACGCTCTAAAAAGAGGATTGCTGCTGTTTTAATGCATTTTTGTCCTTCTATCGAGACCATATGAAATGAGATCACAGTATCTGGAAAAACATGTGGTCTTTGATTACATATCAGCATCTCTGATGTTTGTTTGTTCACTTGTTTTCACAGGAGAAGAGGAAAAGGGGATTATGTTTTGATGTTGTCTTCAGATACTGAACCCCTCCACCTTCATGCTCACCTGGGGATCCCTTTAAGTCTCCCGAGCAGATAACTGAGCTTTGACTCGTGGAAAGTTTGGTGGATCTTTTCTGAATATACCTTTTTTTTTTTATCCTGGTATCCTCTTCTCTCTGTCTCATCTTTATTCTCCTTTCTGCTCTTTGTTTGTGTGCTCTCACAGTCAACAGGACCTGAGGGCCCGTCCCCAGGGGTTAGCATGCTCCAGCCCTTTCGATTTAACAGGCCTGCCTCCGGATCATTAGAAAACGGGGGAATGAAAGTAAACTGTAAGTTCCTCTAATGAGTGGAGTGAGAGCCACTTTTAATTGCTGTCTACAATGGCCGTATTATTTCATTAAAAGTAATTACCCTGTCAAGCGGTCCGCGTCGCCTTCATTTCAACACAACAGGGAAGAAATGGGCCTTCCATGCGGTCGACGCTCAATGGGAATGGATGGATCGTTTGACTGAGCCTCTAATAGGGGTTAGGAGGAGCTGGCTATTATCTGGCTGAAGAGGAGGGAGTGGGCTGGAGGTGAGGGCGCCCGGGTTAGAGCAAAAACATATGTTCCCTGCATTTGACCAAATTAAAGGGTAAATCTGATATTTTAAACCAGGGAAGAATTTACTCTTTATGATTTTTATTCAATTTTCAACAAAAAAAGCACCAAAATGGAAGTTATCATAGAGCTGTACACTCTGTTGCAGAAACACTAATTTTGAGATCTTTGTATTCATGACACAAAATAAAATACACATGAAGCTTTCTGCACATGCTCAGTGTAAGAGCAACAGCAGATATTTGATTTTGAGCAGAAACACTTCAAATACTTAACGCAACACGGTGCTTAGATGGCAGTACAGACCTGCAGACTTGTTCAAAATAAGTCCACCCCAAACTACGTCAAGCTTGGATAGACCAGAGCATGGAGCAGTAATAAAAATAAAAGTGGCTCTGACCTCACCTGGGCTTCATTTTTCATGAGGTGGGATAACATCTTTTCTGTGTATGTCACACAGCTGCTCTGATTAAATTTCTAGGTGTATGTGAAAACCATATCTGACGAAATCACATGCCATGTGAACACGTGAGCTTGTATCTTCAATCAGATAGATTTCAACCAGAATAAGGAAATGTTGTTCATGTAATCGTGTCTACTGATAACTACAAGGATTTAACTTTGGCAAGAATGGGGGCTTTTGTCCTACACTGCCACTCTTGGTTTGATTCTTTGTGCTTATGTGCTTTAGAGAGACTTTTGCAAACACATAATTGACCAAAAAAACAAAACAAAAAAAAAGGCCTGCCAAATACTAATCTAATCCAGTCTGTAACGAAAACAAACACGCTAAGAGGATATTTTTGATCATCTCTGTATGACCCCTAAGACCAGGCTCTAGACAGTAGAGCCCATTTCATGGCTGCAAACTAGTAAGTGGTTAGACATCCATCTATTAAGACACCAAATATTTCAAAATAGAGCCCAAGTTTAAAAAGAAATTTGTCTCCTTGTCATAGAAAGAGAGGCTCGGTAATTTCTTCCCCCCTCTTTGTTTCAGCAGGGGGCATCTCCTCCCCTATACATCTGTTCTGGAAAAGAGATTCCATAGATCCCATATCCACACATCTGCCTCATATGGCGCTCAGCTTCATTGATTCGAATGGGAAGCGCAGGCTCGATCACACACACAGGCATTTATATCCCAGCGTGATGCCCCTTCCTCGCCTCAGATGACAATGCTTTCCCCGCGCAATGTGCAGATGCTAATTGTTTTAACGGAGCGTAATGGGCTTGTGGCGTCGATTAATTAGTTTCAGAGGAAGTCGTCTTTGTGGATTTCCACATGGCGCAGGGGACTGCTCGCTGCTCACCAGTGATCTCATGCACTGCTGTCCCCACCCACCCACTCGCTCACACACATACACTCACACAGAGGGAAACAGCTGCCTCAGCAGCACCGATAAACAATAGCTTCAATGGGAGGAGCCTCCGGAGGGAGGACAACGAAGACTGACGTCATCTAAGAGGCTACAGCTTTATCAACCATCCATTTACCATAAAAATAAAAAAAAGGAAAGAAACAGAGGAACTCACTAGTTCACAAGGATAAACTGATTCTTTAATACTGTTAAAGTAAATGTATTCTGTACTGTCATCTTTTCTGTTCTTCTGTTGAGTGTGTTTTATTGTATGTCTTTTGTCACTTTAATGTGGGACTACAATTGGAAATTACGAGAATTCAACTTAACAAAACAAAAATATAATAAACTAAATCTAGTTAAACTCAACTCAATTAACAAAGCTAAACTAGACTCAACCAATTTTAGTTAAACTGAACAGAACTTTCTTTTGAAAAACTTGACTCAACAAGTCTGAACTAATCTCAAGTAATCTACATCATCTGAATTTAACATATCTAAACATACCGAGACTTAACCAAACCAAACTAATCTACACCAAACTAAACTTTACTAAATCTAACCAAGTTGAGTTAACTAGTCCAAACCAAAGTGAAATAAACTCAACTCAACAAAACATAAGCTAATTAATCTTAACCAAACCAAATGCAAATAAACCAATCTAAACTTAACTAAACCAAACATGTCAACTAATCTAAACCAAACTAAACTAGACTCAAATAATCTTAACTAAACTGAACAGAACTTTGTTTACAAGACTTGAATCAACTCGTCTAAACCAAACTAAATTCAAGTAATTTATATCTAAACTCAACAAAAATAAACATACCTAGACTTAACCAAACCAAACTAATCTACATCTAACTAAACTCAATGAAATTTAACCAAGTTGAGTCAACTAGTCCAAACCAAAGTGAACTAAACTCAACAAAACTAAATAGAAGCCAATTAATCCTAACCAAACCAAACGCAAATAAGCCAATCTAAACTTAACCAACTATGTCAACTAACCCTAACCAAACTAAGCAGCGTTAACTAAACTACACTCAGCTAAATTGCTAAACTACACATTTATTCCACTGTGTCTCAGTTACTTAACTGACGAAGACCAACACAGATTTTTTTTTATCATTCATTGCTAAAAGAGATCCGATGATTACTTGTCAAGCTAACATAAAAAATAAAAAAACTGACCACTTAACATTACATAGGCTCTTAAAAATGAATTGCAGCTGGTCCTTTAATGGGCAGCTGATTTACAACTTTTGTCCATGATGAAGTCAAAGAGCTCGGTGTTTGTGTTTTATGTAAAAACCAACAAACAGGGTGAGGTTGGCAACACCTCCACCTCTGATCATCTTGAATATCTTTAAGCTCTTGATAATCACACATCAGCAGCAGCAGCAGCAGCAGCAGAGATCCCTGTGTGTTCAGATGGCAGAGCTCCAGTGTGGAGCATCACTGCGTGTGACAGCAGGATGGGGGTTGTAGGGGGGGCAGAGGTCCTGATTGCTCTGGGGAGCGCTGTGAGAGCCCTTACATGCTCCGAGAGAGGCGCTGCTGAAGAAGCCGGTCGCACAAACGAGGGCACCCTCAAGCAGCGCAGCAGAGGCGCCGCACTGAGCTCGTTGGCACTTGGAGTGTTTTCATTTCCTGCACACTTGCGAGCTCTCAGAGATCACAGTTTCTAATTACTGATTAAGGTCCGCTGTGGTCGCCCTAATGAGCCCTTCATTCAGCGCCTCGTTAAAGGCTCACAGGTTGCTCCACACCCTTAATCCTGCGGCGCACAGGGTGCACATCAGGCCCTCCCCTCTTGTTTTAGGGTGCTGGCTTTGACACTAGGACCCTCCTCTCCGTGTAGGAGCAGATGGAGCTCCCAGCGGGGCTTTGCTCTGCAGTCAGGCCTCCTCAAGCGGGCTGTGCAGCACCTTCACTCCCCTTCCTCTCTGTCTTTTTGCAGGTTTCACTCATGCGCATCAGTAATGGCGTATTGAGCCTTCGGCGCTCCAGAAGCCATTAGAGCTGGAGGGATGAGGCTTTGCACACGCTGATCACACAAAGAGCCATTGTGGAGGGCATGTCAGAGGGGTGGAGAACACCAGCTATCTCCTCGCCAAGCTCTACCAAAGACCATCAATCCAGCATTCCTCTATCTGCTATGCCAACCACTGAGGAGGGCAGGGCATGTAAGAGGGAAGGGGCAATGTGTGGGTGTGCAGGGTGATTGAGGGGGACTGGGTGGGCTGTGATCAATCCAGTATTGTATATCTGCATGAAGCGGCCAGGCACACAAAGCCTCCGAGCTAATTACAGAGGCGATTTGGATTCCACACGACCTGCACCGGAGCTGGGAACAATAAAGCCAACAATCAGAGAGAGAAAGAGCAGCCATGTTGTCTGCAATTTATAAAGGCCCAGCCAGGCCTCTGGAGTAATTAATATCATCAGCTGGATGTTGTCTTCATAACGATGAGAATTAACGCCTCTGGCTTCTAATGGTCCAATTAGCTCATAACATTTAAAGTACATTTTTGGCAATCATCTCCATTCAGATCCATTACGGTTATTGAATTGAGGATGTTTGGTTCAATTCTTATTGAGGCTTTTGTGAGACACGAGGGTGAGCTGTTGAACTATTCATTGTCTCAATAATTGGGGAGAGACAGAGAGAGGAAGAGAGGATTTCAGCTGAGGACTTTTTGGATGCTGATATGTAATCTGACTGCAGACTGCTCTGTGTGTGTAATCCCTGCGCAGGTAGCCAGGAAAAATAATGAAGCAGCCTTTTATTTGCAGACAAAGTTTGTTGATAATCTAAGGACCACTTAAGAAGTTTGAAAGCAAAACATTCCTGTGAAATACAAATGACCACGATATAAGACATTAAATTCAGATCTTCTGTTTGCGACTTTAGACCAGGCCAGCAGCGTTTCTCACCAAGTTTGGATCTGGGAAAGTTTCTAAATGGACACAAAAGGCTTACTTACATCTTAACTAATTTTTGCACGGTGTTACACCAGTGTGTTTCATCTCTTTCACATCAGCCCCCACACTGTGACTAACAGGTCTGTTTATTTACCCCAAGACTTGCTAAAGCTCTCTTAGTTTTGTAATTTCCCCCTCAAAATTGTTAGAAAACCAACCGACTCATGCGATAAAGAGTAATTTAAACCTGGGCCCTACTTTTTTAATGAATGACCAGTTAAGGCATGTTACATCTGCAGGCAAGCCTGTGTTATCAAAATATGTTCAATGACGTTGCTTGTTGTGGATTTTAACAACCTCAAAATGCCATCCTGCATGTCCGAAACATTTCGAAATTTGATGGATCACATTTTCTGTTTGGTTGATGTGTCTCGGTTGGGTTATCAAATGGATTAAATAAAGTCTACTGTATGGACTTGACTTTAAGGTTAATAATTCAAATACACTAAGGTGGTTTAAAACCATGACATAAAGCAAGGACGCATGATCAGAGAGTTTTATCCACAAGTCTGTGCTGATTCTCATATCAAATCGAGTCATCCTGGTTTTTGTGATGCAGTTGCACCAGTGCGCCTTCGTACAGAGGTGGTAGGAAAAACTCAAAGTACCTTACTGATCTTTTAATGGCGTTTGGCAAAGAGCAGATTATCTTTGACTTGTCAAACAGAAACTGGGAGTTTTTAAAGTGAAATGCGCTTTTTGAAAGGACATTAATGGTTTTAATTTTTTTCATAGCTGCAGCAGGAAGCAGAAAGATGCTGCAGCAGAGGGGAATGTCGCACGTAAAACAAAATAAAATATATACATTTGTTGAGTGCAAACATTCATGTCATCTCAATTATGATTATATTCTTTGTCAGATAACCCTCTCTTTATGTACAGAAAAAAATCAGCTAAGATTTAGGTCCATCTGTTGTAATCCAATTCATCAGACACTTACAATGCCAACCCAAACCTGTCAGTGGCTAACTCTTCTATGCCTTTATTTAATCAGGTTCCCACAAAGATAACACTGCAGTCATTATATCCTGTTTTCTGCTGCCAACTGGAGCCAGAGAGTGAAACTGCTTCAAAATCATTTGTTCCCACTCAATTTGACCCCAAAATAGAAACAACAGGCCCCAGACTAATAAATACCAGAATAACCCTTTAAGTGTGTTGCCTTTGTTCTGTGATAAAGCCCCGCTGCTCGTTACCCCTGAAGCTTAATAAGCCAAATATGCCACTTCATTATGGTGTAATAATTCTTTGATGTTAGCAGAGATCCGCTTTGTTGCAAGCGAGGTGGGGCTACTCTAATATAAAGCTCTGCAGGATACCCTCATTACCACGTTTCGTGGGTGCTCTATTTGATTTTTACGACTGGTCTGCTCTGATCACCTGATTCTAACAGTTCTGGACTTTGATGTTGCCTTGTAACCTTTATTTATTTAACAGGCCAGACCTTCAAAAGGGAAAAAGATTGCAGTGATTTGTGATACTCACCCCAAACATTTGCCTTAGGTCAGGGTCCCGGAAGCGGAAGGGAATGTTGGAGACATGTAACCTTTTGGGCTGCTGCTTCTCTGAAGAGTCTGAGTGCTGGAGCTGGAGCTGCTGAGAGCCCTCTGTTTGCGTCACATCATCTGTCTGCCGGAGGAAACAAACAGAGAAGAGACACAAGCTGCTCATTAGCTGCTACAGTATACTGTATACCTCCCAGCCCTGAAGAGGGAGGAGGGTGGAGGGGGTAAGGAGGGCTAGCAGGGTGGGGTGGGAGGCCTTCCTAACTAACTTACTCAGCATCTGCCATTTTTCAATCTGGCGAGAAAGCCAAAGCGATAAACAGCCGATGACTTATAGTGTCAAACCTGAGGTTGTGCATTACAAATCCACTTATTAATCTCGTGCACTTAGCTCTTGAGCAACAGGGAAGATTGAAGGTGCTGACAAAAAGGCGTGGATATAGATCCTACAGAGCCCTGACATGTCTAGACTAAAGACACATTATTGGTGACGTTTGCACACAGCCACCAGTGTGCTAGGCCCAAAGCCCTCAGCGTTGTTGTTTCCATCATTATGCGAATGCTATGCTGACATTTCTATATAAATGACGCGTCTGTTGTCAATGACAGATCTCACTTGTTTCTCTCTCTGACATGGCTGATTGATTTCTCGGAGGGTGCTGGCGGCTTGTCTGTTTAGATGGAACTTGTTTTTAAGGTGGTTTGTTAGTTAGATGTGTTTTCTGTGGATAAAACCATTTTAGTCAATGGCACAGTTCATCCTCTTTATGTTTGCTCACTTTGAAGGAAAAACATCTAATATTATTCTTTTTTTTCTTTTTTTTTTACACAGATGTTCTGTCAAGTATCTTTTCAAAGTGGTTTGCAATTTGTTCACACATGTAAATTCTGTCCTGGCATTTCTTTGATTGGTTGCTGATTGAAGTTTTTAACAACCAAAACTGCTCAGTTTGACAGTACACATCCTGGTAGGAATGATTTTTTACTTTTAGAGTTAAGCCCCAAATTCTTGCAGTGGATGCGATCTTGTATTTTAATCTGGTGTGAAGGAATGTTGTCTTTAGTTTTAGTTTTTCTTTGCACATTTCATAACCCTGAAATAGGTGCAACCTCAGACTTATGTTATCTTTTCGTCCACTTGCAATTAGGGCTGGGCAATCAACCGAAAATTTACAGATACTGAAACTTACGACGATAACTGACGTCATTTTGCCGATGTCAATATATTCGGTGTCAAAAAAAGAAATAAAAGTTTTTTTTTGGATGTGTGCAGGTAGGCTATGGCCTTATGTCCCTTTAAGACACTGTCCTACGTCAAAGACATGACTCCATCCCATCCAGTCCGTAACAAAGAGGGAGGACGGTTCAAAAGTTGTAGTGACTGGAGCGGCGGCTGAAGTAGACGAAGTTAATGTGGGAGGGGATGAGCAGCTTGTGGAGTAGTTATTGTCCATTTATCGTTATCGAGGTGAACTGCTCGATATATCATGATATTGATTTGAGGCAATGTCACCCAGCCCTTCTTGCAATCATGGTTTAGTTTTTAATCCTTTTCAACAGTATTATGCAACCAAGACCGGACCATTTCACAACCTGCAGCCCTAGCATTTGCTAGGTTTTGCACAAACAGAAAGTACCAACATTTTCTATTAATCCAAAATATATGGAGAAAATGAAACAGAGGAGCACTACAGTCCTTGCAAAACACATGAATACTGCAGCTGTAATAGTTGTAACTTTGGAGAAACCCTCATTGAATTTTACATTAAAAATCTCCCACAGCACTGCTTTTATGTTTGTAACTCAACACTCCACTCACAAAATGATACCCCTTAAAATGTTAGGTTGACAATATAATCTATTCATGATTTTCAAACAGGTTATTTGGCTTTTTCCTCAAGCTTTAGAGAAGCTTTGACTCATAAAGCTGTTGTTTGTGGTGCTTTTTAGTGCATAACTGCCTTACTCCAAGGTAACTGCCTTGTCTGTTCCCATGACAAACACACTTTTATTTAAAAGGATAAAAGGGTACTTTCTAACTAAATGCTAAAGTTCTTGGATTGTTAAGCTAAAAGTCAACACAACTGGTTGGATCAGCATACATTCCTACACCTCTGTGCTGTCATGGTTACTTGTCAATCACAGGTAGCCGCATCCAACATATCCTATGAAACAGACTGAAACTGACAGTGATGACCTAAAAATGAACAAAAGACTGTCAGCAACAACGTTACAATTACTATATTTTCATTATTAATGACTTTTCAATGGAAGAATCCTACAGAAATGGCAAACGCTTATTGTGAGTGATGCATTTGACTGTCCAAAGGAGGCATGATGAGGCTTTTTTTTTGTCTAAAAACACAACTTACTTAGCCAACAGATTAGAAGTATAACACAGGGGGCACCAAAATCAACACAAACAGAAAGTTTCTCACAGGAGCTTTAAGGCTTTCTTCTACACGATACATAATTTGAACAAACAGTCAGAGCTGTGTTTTTCTAGCGGGAACCTCCATTCTGAAGCGCACACGGATGATTAAAATGAACAAAAATGAAGCCTGCTTTAGTGACTCAAAAGGCAGACTAAATAAAGAAACACAGAGCGGAGGGGGAAACTGGGAAACGATGGAGTGGAAGTGGCAGATATTGAGCACAAAAGCTGTTTGAATGTGATATGTAAACTGCAAGGTCTCCTGGGAAGTGCTCTCTGAGATGGCAAACACACTATACACTGGCTGGGAAGTCACAAACACAGACACAATCTTGTACCCAGATACAGACGTGGAAGGGGAGGAGGTTGTTACCAGAGTACAGACGGTTCAGATGACACACACACACACACACACACACATATACACACACACACACACACACACACACACACACACACACACACACACACACACACACACACACACACACACACACACACACACACACACACACAGAGTGATAACCCTCGCCCCGCTCGGAGGCTGTCAGATGGCTGCAGGCCACTCTTAGTGATACATTTCCCACCATTTAGGAAATGGGGTAGGGATTTATTCATTATAATTCATCATCACAGTATTATCATTATCATCATGATCGTAATGATGATCGCCTTTATTATTCTCATTATCATAATCACAATCTCCACTGTAATGGCCGTCATTTATTTGGTTTTTATGGCCCATTCCGAGACGGTGACATACATTGTTAGCAGTGACAGTTGTTTGATTCAAGGTCCCACTTTGTCTCCCCTTGCAGCCGTACAGGTAGGCCTGGTCGGCGGCAGCTTCCAGACTCCCCCGTCTGGGCTTCGAAGGCATCCAGACCACAGGTTAACAAGTGGCGAAGGACACAAGCGCCGGGAAAGGCGGAAAAGTGGGCAGGCCGGCCCAGCTAGCGAGGAGTGGATTTGTGACGGAGAGCGAGCGGGGCGGAGGGGTCTTAACTCTGCCGTGTCCTCGCGTGCTGGAGGTTAATAGCCTGAGTAGCCATGTTGGGCCCCGGGGGTGACACATTGCAGACAGATGCTGGGACCGTAGAGGGTGACAAGGTACCCAAGCCCCATGGGTCAATCTGTTTCATCGGTCACACATGACACTATCGACCTTTAGCGTATGTTGCCAGACTACAGAGCGCCGCTGTCCTCCAGCTCTGTCTGTCGGCCTTTTTATCACGGCAGGCGCAGTTGTTTGCAAACATCCAGATTAACTTTCACTCAGGCCGGCAGCACAGTGACATCAGGGGCAAACACACGTACGCAGAACACAAATACTGAATCGCTGACTCCCGAGCATTTCCAGACTGCATCCTACTAACTCAATAACTTGGAGTGTCACTGAGATCTGGAGTGGCTGCCTGTGCACGCCGCTCCCAAGGCTCCAGCCCGCCCGTCTGCCTGGTTGTGAGATGGTGGTGTTGCAGTGGAAAATAATTACCTCTGTATTACCATAGGAGGCCACCTTCAGTGGCACTTTACTGTCCCGACAGCTGCTGTCACAGAGAGGAGGAGGGGAAGGAGGTGGGATGCAAAACATGCCGTCACCGCTGAAGCCAGCAAACCAGAGAGTGAGAGAGCTGTCAACTCCAGCAACTCTCCGGCTTCCTGTTCAGTCATTTCTCTAAAAGACTCCCTCGCTGTTATTTGCAAATCGCCTGCAAAGTGCTCTGCTCAGCACTTTCCCCCTCCTCGCAGAGTGGCATTACAAGAGCATAATTGAAACTATCTGATTGGAATGCTGCCAAGCAGGTAGCTTACATCCGATTAAATAGTGGGGGGATACTGAGTCTTCGCTCTCAAGAATTATAATGCCTGAGCTGTAATTCATTATTTTTTCTGCTCCTGGTCCAACGCTGTTTGTTTTCGTTCTCTAAAGAAGCTGCAAATATATCCCCTCCATCACCTGAGAGAGCTGCAGAGTGATTGTGGAGGAGAGGGGCCGCTCCCTCCTCCTCCTCCTCCTCCTCCTCCTCCTGATTCACATACAGAAGGCGGAGGAATGACTCTGGGTGACGTCATAGTCCAAGGCAAATTCTCCATACAGGAAGTTAGGTTTAACCACAGTCGAGTTCATTATCAGTGGGTCCAAATCAGCCCCATCATGTGCTTCTTTTACATAACCGGGTACAGTGATGGGTATGAACATACTGAATAAATGTATTTATTAAATGCACTCACAACTCAATGTTTTAATTTGCAAGTCAGGAACAGAAACATGCAGAACCAGAGTTTATTCTGGAGACAGTGAACAACCCCTCATGTCCTGGGAGGATCTAACAGATATTGAGAGTTACCAAAGACTGTGTTTGACAGCAGATGAGGTTGGTCTTACAACACTAAGCATGCATTCAGCCTGGTTAACGCAGCTACCAATTCCAACAGGACAGATTCCAACAAGCTAAAACTCATATAATTTAAGAGATGTGCAGTATTTGGGTAAAAGTAAATAATTTAGGTACTGAGCATTTTTTTCTTTCACTCTTCCTTTACTCTTCCAGTTTTTTATTTAAGATACAAAAATATGATTTTTAGCTTGACTGACTGATTAAACTTCTCTTTTATAACCTCATTTTTTCTACTCCTCTTGCAGACTGTGTGTCAGCTGTTTAGAGTTTACCGTCAGGTGTTTGTAGACTGACCTAGTGATGGTAATCTTGGTTATCTTTGATTCGCTAGCCCATGAGGTTAGCTCCCTTATGTCATAATTTTACTGCAGCATTCAGGTGCATTAATACGCTACTCTTGAGAGGTTTTTTAATTCACCGCTTCGTGTAGAGTTTAAAGAATGCTGCTTACGTAGGGTGACCATATTCTGAATCCCCAAAAAGAGGACACAACTACACGGGGGCGGAGTCAGAGTCGAGCCAGAGTTTTCTTTTACGTGCTTCTAACTCAGTAAGTCCACCTGACACAAATTCAAAACTTCCATACAAAACCCCGGACATTTGAAGGATTTTATGAACTCCCCTGGACAAAGCCGGACAGCCCCCCCGCCCCAAAAAAGGACATGTCCGGGTAAAAGAGGACGTATAGTCACCCTAGTTTATGATTGCTGCTCATTCATGAGGACAATCAGTGGGCATGCACACACTTTATCGCCACCTCCTGGTCTGGCATGCTTATGTGGTTGTTTTTTAGCATTACCGCAGTTTTGTGTGGATGGAGAAAACGTCAAATATAACTCTGAAAATAGAGAAATAAAGGTTTTAAGAAATAAGTGCATAGCTGTGTGCTTACATATTATACAGTGTTTGCATGTGCTCCATTATGTTTTCAGTGTATCCTCCTGTGTGTGAGTGTGTGTGTGTGTACATGTTATCACACTCCCTCAGAATGCCCTTTGGAGAGTCTTCATGCCGCTGTGAAAAATCTGGAATTGAGTGCTGCCCTGACGCCACAGCCTTAATTTGTTATCTGAAAAGAGAATGATTACTCATGAAATTCAACCAAAACTCAGACTATTTGAACTGAGCCAGATAACGAGCTCGGGTTTTTATTTTTTCTCCACCAGCGGAGCTCACTGGCAGCCCTCTGCTCCCCTCATCTCTGAGGATTCGCCGAGAAAGTTGGGGTCTCTGTGTCTGTCTTCCTCAAGCTGTCGACTTTTAAGTCAGCGTGTTTGAACGCGGCACAGAGCGAGGTCCCAGAAGTCTGACTCTGGACAGCGCCACCTTCCCCGGTGTAGACGGAGCTGACTGGTCGACACAGTCAGAAACTGAGGAGTGGAGGAGATGCAGAGAGTCCCCGCGCCTCATTAAAACATACACACTCTCCGCTCTCTGCAGGGGATACACACAGAATCCATACGTTTCAGTGAATTTTCACTCTCTCTTGACTCGTTTTAAGTCTTTAAGTCGTGGAGATGTGCAGAGCAAAGCGTCGTCGTGGGGAAGAGGAGCTGAGCGCAGCAGAGTTGAGCCACGGGAGGAGGGTGAGTGTGGCGGGGGAGAGTTGCTGATCTGCTCCCTCAATCTGTGTTCCTGCAGGGTGCCCTAATCAAAGGCACCGGGCCCGTCTGTGGACCCAGAGCAAACAGGCTGGGTCTGTCATTAAAGCCGGGAAACACAGCGGTGGGCGACACTACAGCAGCGGCCCCCGAGGATTAGACTCTGTGTTTACACCCCACAAATCTCATCCCTCTGTCCTCAGTTGAAAAAAAAAAACGGGTGGAGGAGGAGAGTAGAGAAGGACGGGCGCAAGGAGAGAGCAAGAGCATGAAGGAAAGCAAGGCGAGCTCTCATCTCTCCATGGCCACCGTCTCTGGGCTTTCTTCACAGCGGGTGAGCACATGAAATGAAATCAAATGTAGAGAAAGAGAGAGAGGAGACGGTGGGAGATAGCGAGTGGAGGAGTGGTGTACAGTGTCTGAGAAGGAGGGGGCTGAACCTCCTGCCAAGTCTGGGCTCACTTTAAACTCTCGTGTGTGTCAGCCATTACTGTAAGCACAGCGAATGAGTGCGGAGCAGTTGGAGAGCGTCACACAAATCTTCAAATCAAACATTGCGACATTATAGGCAGATGATAATACGCGCTGCTTCCGCTCTGCTTGTGCTTCATAAGCACTTTTCTGCCGCCAAATGTTCTCAGCCGTACGGTAATTGTGCGGTTCGGAGAATGGAGTTATTAACGGCGCTCTTTATGAGTGACCCAGATCCGTCTCAGGAGCGCCGTAGCCTCGCCGTGACCTCTCCCAGCAGGTGTTTTCACGCTAAAGGAGAGAGGAAGGTCTGAAGGTCTTATTTTTTTCATCTCTGCCAGCATTATCTGTCTCTCTGAAACGCGCCTCTAAAGTTTGCAGCTAAGTCGTCGCCCTTTTTATCTACATCTCCCTCTTGTGAAGGTAAATCCCAGGTCGAGGCATTCCATATAAAAGTATCGGCACACAAGGATGAAATGTTTAATGTATAATTTAGAAATTCACTCACTTCCAAGCCCTCTATCTCAACACACAGCATTGCCAGGGGTTTGTTTTTCCTCTTGGAGTGCCAATATTTAAAACGTATGCACTCTTATGGTGAGGAAAGGGGGATAAAGATGTACACCTGGGCCAGGCAGAGTCACACATGGAGTCATAAGATGGCATGAGGACTGATATGGAAATATAAAGAGGACTAAATATATCAACAAACAAGGCATTGGAAAAAATAAAGAGTGTGTTTAAAAATGTATGTGCAGAAAAATTGAGGCCACTTAATATCATAAAATAGTTATGTCCAGCATAATTCAGTGCATCCGGAGTACTTTCACTTTCACTTTTAGTTAAATTTAAAAGCTTTATTCTTTCAACAAGTTAATTTGCGCAGAAGCTGAAGGTAAAAACCGTCTAAAGGAATACTCCTCTGAGTCTGATCTGGATAAAGAAAATATCTTTAATGAGGTTAATGCTCAAATGATTTATTCTGAATTCATTATTTGTGTTTTTATGCTGTTCAAGAGTGGGAGTGGGTTTGATGCAGAGGGGTTTTAGGGCCATGGACGAGGAAATAAAAAAAATGAGGGGAAAGGTGATAGTTTTTTATGATAAGTAAAATAAAAATGACATGTGAAGAATAAAGTCAAATGTCAGGAATGAAGTTGAAATGTCAGGAAGAGAGTCAAATTGTCCAGAGTGAAATTGAAGGCCAAGAACTTGGTATAAAATGTCAAGATAAAAAAAAATCAAACCTGAAATGTTAAGAATAAAGTCAAAATGTTGGGAATGAGGTTGAAACATCAGGAAGAAAGTCAAATTGCGGAGGGTTAAATTGCAGGCCAACAATTTGGTCAAAAATGTCAAGAAAAAAAAATCAAAAGTGAAACATTGAGAATAAAGTCAAAATGTCGGGAATGAAGTCTGAATGTTAAGAATGAAATCAAAACAATTTGCATAAACTTGTTTTTCCTTTTTTTGTTTAAATGCATGGTTATGACCTAATGATGGAGTCTCATCCACCTCATAATCTTTCAAACAAAGCAACTGATCTTCTTGCAAAAAAATACTGTAACACAACACAGTGCTTCACCTTTTACTAGTTCCTGTAGAAAGGACGCTTCTGGTTGTCAAAAAGGGTTAAAAGTTGCATATCTTAGACCTTATTCTACATGATTGATATTATTTTTTAATATCTGTGTCACTATCTTTGATTGGTGGAAAATCAAACAGGCTTTTCGACTTCCCTTTGCTCAAGAGCTGAAGTTTCACTCATGGAAAGGCAGACACTGAGGTTATTAAGCAAGCATTAGAGAAAACTTAACAAAGAGAAAACAAAAGTCAAAACTTTCTCTGTGAAACAACATCTTAAACTTACATTCACTTCTAGGGTTAAAATCAATGCTGTAAATTAACTTTTCTAATTAGCTAGTGATATAGAAAATAAAAAGGTAAAATAATGATAATAATGTGTTTTTTACTTGCTGACAGCGTGTTGGGAACAGTGTTTGCAGGTGATGGAGGACACTGACCGGTGCGGTCGTGGTGGCGGTGATGGCGGGCGTGCTGTTGTCAGTGCCGGCCGGCTCGCTGTGCGTCTGTGTGGGTGTGTAGAGGGTCATGGCGTGCTCTGGAACCCGGCTCTGCCCAGTGTAGTCCTGCGTCGGTAGCGGGTGCGGTGCCGCGAACTCTGCAGGGATGCCATTCTGTGGGGGAGGGGGGTACTGGGCTGGGGTGTACGGCTGGGCCATCGCTTCTGGGGGGTTGGTGGCCTCTTGGTTACCCTGAGAAAACACACACAAGAGACAAATGTTGAGATGAAAGCTGGAGAGCATTGTGTGAGCGGAAAAGGAGGCGTGGAGCAGCGTGAGTTGTCCTGCAGACTAAGTAAGTGAGGGGGAAACAGCCATCATATCACAGCTCAGCACTCATTAGAGGATTCCTTGATCACTGCTAATGAACACAGTTTATGTTGTAGAGCATGGCTCGCTGTTGGAGGGGCAAGAGTCAGAGGGAATCTCAATTGCACTCATGGCAAAGCACAAGAGGAAAGATCAATTAATTGATCAAATTTTGATTAAGGCCTTTGATTTCAATGACAGGTCTGTTAAAGGAGCAACCGCTCCCTCTCCGAGCCCCATGATCCTTCTTTTAACACAAACCTCCTGCCTCACATTATGAGCCGCCCTACCGCTCATTATCTCTGCTCAATTTTTGTTATACAGCTAAATAAAACACAAGAATTTTGTTTGGTTTCCTAACCTTTGATATTGTAAATGTAGAAGATTAATTTAACAAAGTTAAACAAGAACTTTTTAAAGTAAAATTATGAGAAAAAGAATCAACAATGTGTGTTTGGTTAAGGTTCTCTATACTGTAACCTACTGTATTATTTTGTTTCAAATCAAATCACACTGAATCACACTTACAGTATACTGTCATATTATACCATAAATACACATTACAAGTGTTTTTTCAAGTTATATAACTTCTCTTAATATCATACCGCATCATATCGTATTGTATCATACAGCATTGTATCTTATTGTGTCATATCATATTATACAGTTAAGTATTGTTTTATATTGTCCCATCCTGTATCACACTATATCAAATTGTAACATGTTTTTTTAAATCATATTAAGTCATATTTTTTTCATGCAAATTAAAATATGATTGCTCTTTACCATAATATATGGCGTTATATCATCTTACCATTTCATATCATATTGAATTCAATTACATTGCATAGTGATGCATCACAACAAATGGTATAGTTTAGTACTGTACTTATTGTATTGTCTCATATCATGTTGTACAGCTTTTGTATTATGTTATAGAGGTCCATATCATATCATACCCTATTATTCTACATCTTGTCATACAGTTTCACATAATATCACTTCATAACAAATCATATTGTATCATATCAAACAGCATCATACTGTATTGTATTGATTCATACTGCACTATATTGTATTGTATCATATTGTCATTAATCTAGTGTGTATTTCTAAGCATAGATTCATATCTAGTAACAAAATCACTAATTCCTTCATTATTTTGCACCTTCATGATGAATGAATTTTTGAAAGTTAAGGTTTCAAAAGCTCACAGCTTAAACAACAAAAGGCTCTGAATGTTGGCAGTGATTTTTCCACTTGTGTACATCTGTGCATGGCAGTTTGATATAATCCTAAGAGACGAGATTCAGTCAGTCAGTCGGTACACCAAGAACAATGATAGAAAGCTATAGTTTGATTTATATAACTCTGGTGTTATGCACTTTTCTACCGAGGCCTTAAACCTCAATAGAGTCCCACAATATCTGATATCCTCAGCACATATGTTTTTCATTCTTTGCTCTCGGCTTAAGTGATAAATGGTCCTTTGCGATGAAGCAGTTTCACAGACCTTTTGTCTCGTGTGGATGCTCGAGATGATGAGCTACAGAAATAATGGACTTTTCTGGCTGGTGCACATTGTTAAACTGGGTAATGGCTGGACTTACAGAAGTGCATGTCTTATTGTTGCTACTGCACTACAGCTCTGCAAATCCCGCCTAATGAGCAGAAGAGTGAGATTCGTGCTGCTGGAGCGGATATCCATCCCAACATTAAAAACACAGAGGGAAAAGGTGAGACAATAACACCAGAATCCAATAACAGCCCCCTGCAAATACCCTCAATCAAATTTAAAGATACAGATCATGCCAGCTCAATGCATAACTCTTTGGATAACAGTGAGGGAAGAAAAAACACACAATAGCAGCCAGAAGTAAGGGTTTATGATTGGAGAAAAACAATAACAGTAAACAGATAGAGAAGTTCCTGTCTCTTCCTTTACAAGCTGGCTGGGGATGGTGAGATAGGAGATAAATGTGTTTTATTCTTTCTGCTGCTCTGGTGTTTGGCTTCTTTCTGCACATTTCCTCTGAAAGCTCTATATGGGCAGCAGGAAGGCTGTGGTTTTAATGAGAGAGCCGAGCAACACTGTGCTGTAGTGGAAATAATTCTACTCTGACGTGTTGGCAAACAAACCTCGGCCTTAGCTGTGCTCCGCCAATTAAGGAAATGCTCCATTATCTAAATGAAAAAAGCAAGAAGCCTTGAGAGGGGAGAAGGATTGACCAGCCTCCTCAAGCCTGCAGGGCCTCAAGGCTGGTCCCGCTGTTCGAACGAACCCTCACTCCCGCCTGCCTGACCTAATCCCCCCTCTTTTTTTCATTATACTGTATTTCTATCTCCTCTGTCTCTTTTTCAATCCCTCCGCCCCTCTTTTCCCTTTCATGCTCGTCTCTCCCTCCCCCCCTCTTTTTATGCAGAAACTTTTTTAATCTCTACCCCTGTGCTCTACTTTTCCTCTCCCTCCAGTCATGGCATTATATAACACACTTGCATTGCGGGGCATCCTAATTCAAGGAAGCTCTTGATGTTGGCAATTTTCGACTTCTAAGCGCCCATTTTTGAAGGAGAATGGGGCTGGTTACCTAAAAAAAGACGCACCTCCTGGTATGACAGCTGAAAATACAACCAGATCCAGTGTCCTCCTTTTTTAACGATCCGGTGCAAACCATCCACAGTCCAGCAGAGACAGAGAGCTCAGCAGCCCGGGAACTCTAAGGTGCTGTGTTTTACTGTTTGTACATCAAACACCGGTCATGTCATTAAGGAGATCAAAGCAGCAGTTATGTCTTTTAGTTAGCCACTGTCAGGATCACTGCCCACGGCTTTGATTGGTGTTTTTAGAGATTTGCTGAGGAATTACTCAGTGTGTGTTTGCAAGCCCACCACTGATCCAGAGCCTAACATCTTATAAACACCAAAGCACAGGGTCAGGACTCAGGTTGAAGCCTCATCTGCTAACTTTCCTCATTTGTTTTCCAAAAGTACTCATTTAATTGATACAGGTAAGGTGTTTATGCACAACAAAGCAGAGTTGGTGGCACTCTTTGGTAAGCAGGTCACTTCTACAACTGAACAAAGAGCCAAACCCCAGATTAAAAGTTTAAAGTCTGTGAATATTCCAGTTTTTGATTTTTTTAATAACTTGTCAAATGTCTTTGTTTTAGTTTCTCGTCTTTAATTTTATGTCTCAAATTTAGCGACATAAAGATGCGAGTCAGCTTTCAGATCCCAAAGTGAATCATGGGTAGTTTGTTTTGCAGCCTCCTAATGCAAACACTGTATCAGTACACCTTTACACCTGTATCAGACTCATTAATGAGCAGTTTGAAACAAGGAGTAAAAACACATCTTCATCGTCGGCAGTTTAATAGCACATGTAAAGAACTGTCATCCTGAACAGCAACAGCAGCCTCTACTTCAGCACCCTCTGGTGACGGGCTGCAGTATAGGTCATTAATCCCGCCTCCTCCAGCAATCCCTATGGAGCTGTGGACCGACTTTGGAAATTATTATACAGAATTAAAAATGTTTCTCCTCCTCGTTGCGATGTTGACATGTAGTTACTGTAAGACTACATGTCCTCTTTTTTCTATACAACTTCATTTTTAAAAGTTATTAGGGGGTTTATGTTTCCTATGATTGACACTTAATACAGCCTATGGGCGTATGGAGATTGCATAGCTCACCAGGGGGGATGTGCTGTTTGAGCCGTGCATCATCACAGTGACTCTCAGCAACTCTCCCACCAAATGCGTATAAGGCTACTGCGCAATGTTGGTTTCAGGAAGTGGAGGAAAAACCCGGTAATACCGAAGTTTTTTTGGCTTCAAATCCGTAAACTGGCAGACCAAGTTGTCCACAGTATATACAGTCTATGGGTAGGACATATAGTATAGTAGCAACAATACCAAAGAATACAGACATACCAAGCTACAAAATATCACAGAAGCCATCAAGACAGTTGGACCAATCTTTAAAAAATATCACATTCATTGCTTTTCATAACAAGCTGTTAAATAAGGTGGAAAACTCAGACTTCTGCAGGCTACAGATGTGCCTGGATTTGTACCAATATTTGTATTTTTTGGAAGAGGAACGAATTAAAACTGTCCACATACTGGCTGTGCTCAAAAATCCAGCAAAATTTGGCTTTATATTAGCATTGCATTGATTTGAGTCTGAATAAATGCAACACTTATTCAAACTTTATGCACCACATTTTTAAGTTTGGCCCTTACCGAGATGCCTCAACCAATACGGTATAATGCAGGGTCTCAGATTGGGCGTTTTCTAAATTCCACTGACAACTGACGTAAATTGTTATGGTCAAGATCAGCATGCCGCAATAAGAGTTAGAAGTCAGTTTTTTTTTATCAAAGCTTGTAAATCATACAGCTGAGCAAAAAGGTAATTTGGTGAAGAAATTGTGAGTCAGAGATTGAGATAAGTTTGCTGCAGTAGTTGGGACAACTTTGCAGAAGTTAGGAAAATGAAAACATGTTAGAAATGTCCACAAATATACCAAAGGCTGCCAAAAAGTGTAGAAACCAGAATCTTTCTCATCATTTAAACAAGAGGACACAGAAAAATGAGATTTTTGGTGCTATATTCTGTTTGTTTTCCCTTCTGCACAACTCTTTTGAGATCTTCCTCCTCCCGGTTTCTTGTTTGCCACATCCTCGGCCCTTTCCCTGACACTTTCTTAGTTTAGGGAAATCTCTGGTTCAGTTCCCTTTCCTCTCTTGTACTTGAGCCGCTGTTCTGTTCAGCTCTTTATTCATGCCTCGGCTCTGCATTAGTCATGACACGTTCTATTAAACTTGTAAAGTCATCGTCTGCCTCCGAGTGTCCCTTCGCTCTCGGGTCAGAATCTGAATCGCTGCGATCACAGGGTGCACAGGCTGGTGTATCTGTGTCAGGTCTGCTGCTATTCCAGCCTTGAACAAGCGCAAAGGAGTGAGACGGAGCCAAGTGACACACCAACAGGATAACAGCCCGGAGCTGGGTTTTGGAGAGAGAAAAGTGCCAGAGTGTTGTAGCACCATGTCGTTGCTGTTTCAAAGGGCAGCAAGGCAAAAAAGCAAGGAGGCGGGAGTGCAGGCCTCATTAGTGAAACACAAAGTAACACTGGCTCTCGTATGATCTTCGTCTTCCTCTGATGTATGTGACAAACGAGTTATTCGACTGGAAATGAACTGGGAGAAGAAAAAAGGCCCATGCAAATCAGGGGAGTTGAGCTGGTCCCAACGAGACCACGTGCCCTTTTCACTGGAGCTGAATCGCCGTCATCAAGATAATCCGCGGCGCCTAATGAAAAGCTCTCACGGCAAAGCAGTCAGGTACACGGCACATCTCATTCCTCTGAAAGAGATTGCCTTTCATAATGACTGAGAAACAGCTACAAATTGTTGTTATATTAGGACACTTGTGAGTGTTTCTCTACCTGCAGGCCGGTTTATGGGAGAGGAGCGAGTCCCTGTGTGGCGTTTTAATGCCCCCCCCTTACATGGCCTGCTGCCACAAGCCGCCCAAACCTCGTCTCCACGGACAAGCCGACGAAGACAACCCGAGCGAGAGTAGCCTTTATCGATCGTCGAGCCTTTCCATTCCTCTTTCCCTCCTTCACCCTTTCTCCTCCTATTACTGGAGAGCACAATAAAAACACCAGCTCTAATCTTAAGCACTCTGCTCGTGTAAAATTGGATTGGAAACCCTTACTTAAGGAGATCACTTTTGGAGCTGAGTTTTCGTTCTTACAGTCAGCATCAAGAGCCAAAGAGGTCAGGAAGGCCTCATGGCGATGCCCGCTGCTGAGGCTGCCAGTCTGAGAGAAACTCCCAGCATTCAAAGAGACAGACCAGTGTGGACGGCGGAGGCTTTATTCCATCTCAGCAGGTACAACCACTTGGCTGCTCGCCAGTGATTTCGTGATCCTCTTTAGCAGCGCTGGGAGGGGACGGTGTTGAGAGGCCAAGAGGAGATGGGGCTGTGCAAATACAGGAGCTGTTAGGAGGAACTCATATCGGCAGAGTGCTGCACTGACTCATACGTGCGACGGAGGGTCAAGGAGCAATGTGAAGGCAAAATACAGCAGGCGACTAATTGCGTTGCATTGAATCCGGAGGGAAATCACTCAAATGGGAGCGGGCTGATCAATCTCGGGCAATCTCAGCCGTGATGGAGTGGGCAGCTTTATGGCTTCAGCTCACTCACATGCAGCCTGGATCATTTTTCAGCGACGGCTTCCTGCTTTGCATGGTCCCAACTGTACCACACTAATAGTCTCAGGCATGATTCTTTACGCTGAGCAATTCAAACAGATTTATGGAGAGCTCTGCAGTGTTTCCACACAGCACAAGAAGTTAAATGTTGACTTAACATAACGCGCCGCTGTCTCGGTCCTTCATGCTAAATGTACACAAGCAACTTGCTTTGTCAGACAATACGTGACATAACATTTCTAATTTTAATCCGGGTGCCTGAGAACTGTTTGTGTCTTCTCCAAAGCTTCAAGCCGTTCTCTCCAGAACAACGCTCATTTGGTTTTAATGACCGCCTGACAGCAGCGGTGGCAAACTTGTGACAAATCCCGCTGGGCCGTCACAGCACAAACCCGAGTAGAGTTTATAGTGAAAAGTGTAATGCAGCTCAGCAGAGGCCAATGCACGGCAATCAGTTGATGCAACACAAACGAAACACTGAGTGGTTTTCAGGCAGCTGCATGAAAGCCTCTTGTTGTCCCCGGTTCTACTGCCGCTGATGCTCGGTTAATTGTAGCCCCGCGCGCAGACAGGCGGGCGAAAAAAGACGGCCCGAGATGATTTCCACAGGCAACTGGCATTCATTTTGTCTTGGAGGCGCATAAATAAAGGGCTGTCTAGCCAGGTCCATTTTAATTAGTCGAGCCACATGATCTAACTCCGAGTCTCTCTGTTAACACTCACCAGAGGCTTCAGCATGTGTTAATTACAACCACATGCCACACAGTGAATCCAAGGTGAGCCAGAAAAAAGAGCAGCTCAAAGGGGTAAACAAGTAGAGCTCAAAACAAAACACCTTCAACTGAGTTTCTCATGATGAGGCGCATATTTAGAGCGACTCCCAACTCATCCCAGTCAACCAATTACAGCGCAGAGAGAGAAAGAGACAGAGGGGGAGCGGAGAGTTTAATGCAGATTCACTACGCACCCCCAACCGCAACCAAACCCCCGTTTTCCTCCCCATTACAGTAGGTTTATGATTTCAAATAGGCCGGGGGAGAGGGTTATTGTTTTGTCTCACATTTCCTCCCTTTGCAAACTCCCGTCTCTCCATTTTTCCACCTCATTTGTGAAGAAATCAATTCATGAAAATAAACACTCGCTGTCTTCACTCTACGTCCGGTTCAATTTAGATTTGGTGCATGTTCCTGCCGCTCTTTTTTTTTTTTTCCGGGCGGTTTAATCGCTTTCACGTGTCACATATGTTTCATCCCCTCTAACATGATTTTTCCTCGTTATTGGGAGCACTTACTTGCTCCGCGGGCCTTGGATGGAGGTATTAGAAAGAGAGTTCATTTTCCTCAATCCCTTGCTGATTTCTTCATTATGTTGCAGCGGAGGCACCGCGCACGGATCCCGGTACTGAGGCGGGGCCCCGCTCTTAGCGATGCGACTGCGAGTGTTACTATACCTCAGAGACGCCCGAGCGCCACTTAATAAACAGAGTAGACAGAGGATCACTTTGAACTCCTGTGACATGTAATGAACCTGTCTGTCTCGGCTGCAGCAGCTCTGTCTGGGCTCGGGCTCTGCATGGTAAAAATGCAGATAAATAAATAAACAAAAGACACATCAGAACAAGCCTAGAGGCCCGAGAAAAAGCCATCAGTTACACATGGTTAGACTCATCGCATTTTGCCAACGCCATAAGAGGAGATAATTGTCTGTTTCAGTGCTGTTGCCTCTTTTGTTGCATAACAGATATTTACATCTGGGACTAATTACTCCAGACTGGATGTCAAAATTTGGATTAACTTGTGGGATGCATCCAGTTTGGTGTTTAGACTCATTTATTAGCAAGAACAGACAGTGCGCTGCTTTGACCCCCGTCAAAAACACAGCAGAGAACTTTTTCATCAACTTTTCTTTTTTCTTCTAAAGTTGTCTGAACAAAGTGATATTGACATTTGTTCTATTAAAACTCCTCACAAACTCTAGGACTCCTTTGAGATTGCTATTGATCACAGAGATAAAGACCTGAATGACATGAAAACTGATAACAGCGTGAGGTGTGCTGTCATTCTTGTCATGTCAGACTGGAAACTACTATAACATAGAGTCACACAATGCACGAGCAGCTAACAATAATCCTCCTACACTTCTCATTTCCTGAGTTAGATTAGAAACTTTGCAAAAATTCCAGCAAGTGATCTGAGTCACACAAAGCAGTTAGCATCACAGCAGGTCGCACCTGGACACATACTCAGAGGAACTTGCAGTGTTTGCTGGTAACTATAAAGCTGATAGTCAAAATAAAAATGTGTGTTTTTTTTGTATTGAAACTTTTGATTTTAGCCAATAGCATGAGTCATTCAGTATAGTTTTGTTATTTTGACAAAAAAGTGTATCAAATTTTCCCCCCTTTCACCTTCCTTCCAGGTTTGTGAGCTTTACACAGTGAACTCTACAGCTAAGAACGGAAATAAGAACTATATTTGTGTATGTTACTTTTCTTTCCTTTTTTTTTGTAACTAGAATGAAAATAGATCTTTTCTGTTGTGCCTAACTTTGCACTGACATTTTCTGCAAAGGTTCCCAGAAGGTAGATTTCTTTAAAAATAACATTATTAAATCACGTAGTATCAGCTGGTGTAAATATCTGTGACAGATGTGACAGAAAGAGCTGATAATGTAGTCTAACTCAAGTCCTAATTTTAGGACTTCATGATTAAACTTGGACACAACCTATTATGCTTGAACTTGGACATAAACTTTAATTTCATACAGACATTTTTATTGTTTTTGTTAGTTTTTTAAATGAAATTCCTGAAATTTATTCAGTATTAATCAAGGGCATGCATGAGTTTGACTGCATGCACGTTCATGTACGGTCTTGTTCGGCAAAAGATGCACAACAGCTTTTGAAGATTTTGTATCAAATGCAAACAAAAGCAGTTACTATCTTAAAGTCATAGTTCAAATACTAATCTAGTTAATATTCTAGTTAATAGGGGGTGGGTTGCAAGTGTTTTTTTATTCAGCAGCTACAGTGTGCCTGCCTGTCAGTCAGGTCAGCTGTTCCTCTGATCTGTTAAACTCCTAACTTTAACGTCTTCAAAACTAATAAGTTTAGAAAAGGTTCACTCTCTGACAGTGTGTTCAGATAAAACAGAAACTACTCAGAGTAAAATCACTTCCCAAACCAGGCTGAACATGTTTTTGCGTTTTTAAAATGGGTGTGTATGAGGCTTCCACTGCTTTTGGAGCGAGCCTCTAGTGGACACTCAAGGAACTGCAGTTTTAGCAGTGGTCATTTGGCATTCTGTTCTTTAAGACTGGAGGCTGCAAAGAAAAGGATTTGAAATTGACCACCCCATTCAGGGAGTTCAAGCCTCTCTGCAGCCCCTCATCCACCCAAGTAATCATGGTGCCAGTACTGGTTTAAAACTGTTGACTTATAACCATGTACTTGTTAAATCTGCACAGTCATGGAGTCTACGTGACTTGGAGACTTTATTTGAAAATGATTGAGCTAGCTTATGCGCCCAAACAGAAATGTGTGAAGTGCATAGAAATGAAGACAAAGCAATCTTCTTTTTGGTTTTTGTTTTAGCCACAACAAAGTTTTTGGTGGTTTAAATTTGGGTGCAAGAACCCTGCCTCAAGCCCCGTTGACCAGCAGGGACTTGGTGCTGCTCTGGAACAATTTCCTAGGCGAGTGTAAGGTCTTCAGTTGTTAAAAAAACAAAGAACAGGTTCCAGATTGGGCCAAACCTACAAGGTGAACCACTGAGTGACTGAACCACTAAGCCAAACCTGAACGTCAGGTATTTTTGAGTTTATTGGACATCAGTAGACATCACACTAAAACAGAATCAACGCATGTGTTCAGATGAACGCAACACAGATTTAAAACTAGTCAGGAGTGAGAAAGTGCTAATATATGTGAGACTTAACGATGGTGATTTGAATTCTGGGGACTCAGGACTCGACTCAGACTTAAGGTTCGGTTCAGTAACTAGACTCAAACAGTGGTCTCCTGTCCATAAACACAGCTTGAAATTCCAAGTTAGCGATAAAACCTCTCGCTCCGACTACAAATGAGTCTTTGGAAATTCTAGTGGGGATAAAAAAAAACGCCAACATTTGTTTTAGAATCAGCTGATTGTCATGTTAATTCACTCTTTTTTTTTTTTACCCGGTTCATGCTGGGATTACGAAACGGGGATCAGAGTTCCTCGTGGGGACAAAATGCCATTACTTAAGCATGCAGGAATCTCGACATGACATTCGTTGACCGCTGTGACAATGGCAAACATATGCAAATGAAGGAGAGTGCCACTGTCATTATGACCCTGTCACAGAGACTGACACCTCCCACTGGACCCCGAGCGTGTTTGGAGAAGAGGAAAAAGGGGAGATAAACGGAGAAGAAGGCACAGGAACAGGTGTAACGTGTTGTTTTTGTTATCATCATTCTCTCTGCTCTCTTTGTAATGTATTCCTTTGGCCTATTTGCCTCTCTGAGCTTTTTTATTTTTTCTCTTTGCTCTGCAGAGGAGGGAGGGACAGGTTTACATGGGCGGGATTCTTTGAAGTGAAAATGCCGAGTACTCCCTGCTGTAGCCAAAGCTCATCTAATCAGGGGCTAATTCCAGTTATTAAGATTTGAGAGATAACTTTGATTCATCACAGTCCATCTACCCCTATCGGTTAATCACTGTCGCGCTAAGCTCTTTTTTAGTCATCCTTTTGTTTCCACTCCCTCTGGCACGCAGAGAGGGAGAGAATAAGAGAGATAGAAGAGAAGGGAAAGAGAGAAGATATTAACAATATTAATGACCCGTGATCCTCGTCTCCTTAATGAGAAGGGTTATTAACTGTGATTATCCATGATGAAATGGTGGTAATTCCTGAAAGCTTGAGAAAACTTGTACTATCGCTTGTCTGCTGATTTGCTCCTGTGATGTTTAAGAAAGAAGAAGGTGAGCGCGATGAGAAAGAAAAAAGGAGAACACGGAGGATAAAGAGGCTGGGGCAGCTCGGGGAAGTAGAGAAGCTCTCAGCAGGAAGCCGGGAGGGATTTTTTATTTTTTTCTGTTTTGTTTTGGGGGCTACTGTCCCAGTGCTGCCTCTGCATTTCAGACGCTTAAAACCTGTCTTCTTCTTCTTCACAGAGTTGCATCCAATCTCTGAAGTGTTTCTCCCTCCTAAAAAACCCTCAGCACTCCTCCTCCGCCTCGAACTTTCCCTCATGACTCGTCTCCTCAGATGGCTAACGAGAAGGCCGGCATGCGGTCGCTCGCAGCCGCCCGTCTGCTGGTTGACACTGCTGAATGTCTGCTGGAGCACCTATGCCGCTCCGCAGATTCCCTGATACAGCATTTCCCTCACTTGCCCCTTTTTTCATTCCAATTATAGGAAGTTGCATGCTTGTGGAGTCCCTGTCGGCTCCATATGATTCCCTCAACGGATTGGTGCTGGGATGGGGGGTGGAGGGTCTGTCTGGTGAATCATTGATGTGCAGTCAGACTGTTTCATTGCAGATGTGTGTGTGTATGTGGGGGAAGACGGGGTTTAGCAGCAGACAGATAACAATCCTGAATTATGCATGTCTGTCCCTCGTGAGGAGGCGAAGGGGGGGTGGCGACAGAGATGAGCCTCACTCTCTCATCCCCCCCGGGGACGAATTTGGATACAAGAGAGCTACAGTACGGTGTGGAAAAGTCGGGACAGCCATGAGCGCTACCTGACCGCTTCAGACGCTCTCTTTAGCTCCTCAAACTGTGACACTGCAGACACTCCCCCGTCTGGGATGCTCAGGAAATCAGCTCAGTAAACAGCCCTGTTATGAAGCCTGATCTGGGGTAATAACGCTAATGGGCCGGAGTGGCAGATTTGCCAACTTATTTGCTGGATGTTCCTTTTAAAAGTGTCTCTGGGAATTTAAAGCCTGGACCACACCAAACACTATCACCCTCCTGAAATTACACTGTATCACAGAAACACCTGCTGGGCCCATTTTAGATAATAATCCCATTTCTACATGCCAGTGCAGCTCTCAGACGGGAGAAATTGGATTGTTTGCATTACTGACCTGTGGAGCAAGGCAGTCTGGGAGAAAGCAACAGCCTTAAGGCTTTATTAGATTCAATCAGTCTTTCATAAACAAAACCTTACTTTTCAAAAAGGTAAAAAAAAATCTACTAAATGTGGGTAAGGCAGCACTTTGTGGACACACTCCATTTATTCTCTCCAATTAAATCTCTTTAATTGGATTGAGGGCTGGCACCTGGTTTACACTCTGTCAACCACGCAATCCACAATAATTGATGCCAGAGTCAGAGTGTGTGTGTGTGTGTGTCTGTGTGTGTGCATGCGTGGGATGTGTAGCGATGGGGGGAGGGATTTAGAGCATGTCTCACTATTCCACAATTTCACCGTGATCAATTTATCAATGGCCCGCCTCGCTGTCCACCGGCGTCCACCGCACTGAGACGGGAAATGCCTTAACACACACAGTTACACAGCTGCACACAAACACACACACACACCAGCAGTGTTTGAAGAAGCACTCAGAAACTCAGTGACAGCACGAAAAGTCACAATATCGGCATGTAAAGCAAATAAAAAAGGTTTCTTACAGTGTTTTTAAGAAAAAGTGTAAGCATCTAGGTATAATTTTGGAAAAGTAGACCTTTAATCGAGAATTGAAGCTCCTTTGAGAAGGTTTAGCTGCTTATAAAACACTGAAATACACAGTGATGCCGTTTTATGACGTAGAAAAGCGAATAAAATCATCAGGAACAAGCCTGACAACTTCTTTATTAACATTTACAGTCAACAGGCTACGTGTCAAGTGACTTATTTAACAGCATAGCAACGTAAAAAGAAAAAAAAAAATCATTATTAGATATTGCATAATTGACAGAATAGAAAACAGACTCAACACTGTCAAACTGAGTTTTGGGGCCATGTCAAGGACTAAATCCAGGTTTTCTAAATGAAAGCATAAAACTTTAAGATCAAAATATTGAACGAACCAAGTCGTGATTTTACAAGAAAACCAAAGTTTAAGTAAAAAAGTTGAAAATCTACTGGAATAATCTTGTAACTTAACTAGATGGGGATTTTGTGCCAAACGAAAAGTTTCCCTTTATGTTTTCAGTAAACTAAACAAGAATAAAGACATATATATTCAATTTACAACTTTAGCCTTATACATTCAGGAGTTGAGTTTGGTAAATTTATGTGTTTTTTCTTGTAAATCTATGTCTTTTCTTCGGTAAATTTGCTTTAATCTTGTCAATTTAAGACTAAAAATCTCATTTATTTCTACAAGGTGGCCCTTAAACTCAGTCGTAGGAAACTTTTCTTAAAAAAGTGACTCATAGAAACCAAAAAGTACACTTTATTTGTGTAAGAGGGTTTGGAAAAGACTTGGTTTAACTGAAGTGAAAAAAGTTTACAAACACGCTCTGATTTGTCCTGCATTAGGTGTATAGAGCAGAAAAAAATGCAAATGATGTAGTACTATGAAAGTGTCTGAATATCACACAGAGATCAGGTATTTGTGTAATTGTACTCAGTTACTTCCCATCACTGCTCCCCCATACAAATAAACACACACGTCCTCTCACATATGCCTGTTTAAAAATTCAAACACATGCTAATGCAGCACATTTACATACATAGTTAGGAGCTCTCGTACATACAGGAGGTGAATATGCACACCCTCCTGAATACAAACATCCGCCCAGAATACAAATGGTGTGCGCCCACACGTGGAAACACGCAGAGATACAAATCCAGGAGATGCATCACGGGCGCGGTGACAGCACCTTTAAGACACTTTGAGAAACACCCGGCTCCTGAATACGGAGCTCCGCCACCGCCGTACAAATGGAGAGAGGCAGAGACAGAGCGAGCGGGAGGCCAAGGGAGACCCGACACAGTAAATAAAAATACAATTTCCTCCAGTGACATGCCCATTCTGTTGGAAGCCTGACTCTAATTATTCTAAGCACTTTGAGGGATGGCTTTCCACTGCATTAATCTACACATCCCACTCGCCCATCCACAGTCGATGCACTTTTAACTACCTGAGGACGCCCCGAAACTCTCCTGAAAACCTCGGGAGGAGGAGATTGACTTTATACAGTGATGAGGTAAAGTGCTTTGCCTGACTGAATCTTTCTCCAAATCTCACAGCACAACAGCTTGCAACAATTTTCATTTTCAATTTCAAAAGGCACACCTCTCCCCTTCACTCCTAAAAAAGATCAGATTTGAAAAAAAAAAAAAAGGTGGAACGAACGCGCGTGTGTGCGTCTGTGTGTGTGTGTGTGTGCGGCTCAAAATAAGTCTGTGGATTCTCATTACGAGGCTTGTGTGTGCTTGTTTTCCTCTGGGCAGGAAAAGCACTCGTAGCTCATTTGGAACCAAGATGAATCAATACATCACCGGGGACCATCAATCAATCAATGAGCCTATCAATACTCGCAGGGTGAAGCTCCTCCCACCGCGAGAGGCCATCTTTGCTAAGAATATGTCGAGCAAATGGGCTTTTAACATAATAGCTCTGTCCACTTGTGCTGAGTGCAAGATTGATGCTGCGCAATGTTTACATGTTGACACAAGCTGTAACAGTGATACACAGCAGGTCCTGTGTTTACATGTAAAATAATCAGACACACACACACACATAAATTCAGACTAATGTACCAGACTGATGTCATTCTAGTCGTGTTTATCAAATCCAAACCAAATCAAACCATCTTTGATCGAGCGTGTACTCTCTGCTTTTACTCCTCTGTACAAACATCTGCCCTATTAGAAGACGGAGGAAAATGATGAAGCAGAAACAGAAGCAGAGATCTATCTTTCCAAATTAATCGCCGCTCATTTTTCAGTCAAACTTTGTCCCTAACTGCTATTTTTTTTTTTTCCCTCAGACGCAGACACAAGAGGCCGAGCAGCCCGGCACATTGTGGGCAGAGTGACATTTTGATGTGAACCGCGGGGCAACGACTCTCTGTGTTCAATATGCTCGTGACAAAAACCCAGAACAAGGAGGAGGTTGTGATAAAGTGGCATTTTTACTGTTAAAAGAGGAGGCAGGTGATATTCTGTTAATGTCAGCAAATCCCATGAAAGGCCCCGGAGTGAAACCAAATTGATCCAACCGATGAGCACCGACGCTCGGCTCAGGCTTACATAAACACTCACATACACAGTGCTCCTTTTCTTTAACCAGAAATACTCACTGAGGCGTCAAATGTAGATTAGTCTGACACTGACAGCAGTCTTAAGTGTCACATCTATTTGTGTCACAAATTAAAGAAAGATGCAAACATGTCACTGGCGAATAAAAGCATGTGTATTGTGGGATACAGGTTTTTGTTATCAGCTGCAGCAGAAACCTGAATTTCCTCCTCCTAAACATAATTCCTCACTCCGGCCGCTAGCGTTAAGTGTTGGCAGGTAAATTAACATCCCCCTAAGTTAGCTACCCCAAACCAGGTGCCCTTCAGCAAAGCACTTATCCCCTAACTGAGCTGCTTGTTAGCCATCAGCAGAAAAGCAGGACTGTGCAGAGAGTTAATATGCTACGTATGTGTGTGTGTGTGTGAGAGAGAGAGCTCTGCAGGGTGATGCCTGAGAGAGGAGGATGCACACTCAGCACACACATGTTGAATAAAAAAAAGACCATGAAACCAAAGAACAAACAAGCAACTTGAGATTTGAATAAAGTCGTTCAGGCTTTAGAAGAAGACAAAATGCCATGGCTGAGTGTCTACTTTGAGGAATGTCATCAGAGAAACAGTCACTGATTTGCATGATTATGTTGAAACAGATGCAAATGCTTACTTTCTCATTTCATCATGGACTTTATGAAAAATAAAAATAGAGCATAAAGATGGAACCAGTGTGATAATGCAAAAGAGGAAATAGTCTGGCAGTCTGGGTACAAGTTAGAGTGATGAATAAAACGTCTTTTTCCATATATCGATGTGAAGCAATAATGTTGATGTTGTACTTTTAAACTGCGACTTATTTTCATAATGATAGACATCAAATCAATGCGACGCCACATCAACAAAAAATGAGAAAAACTATTTGTCAAGTTTAACTTTAAGTTTGAGGTGAAGGGAAATTACCCTTTACAATAGCGGCCTTCAATAACCACATCAAGTATTTTGATGTCAAAACTCTGTGGTGCAACCATACTTGGTTTGGTCTCCCTTGGAAAAGAGATATCTGAAACAAGTGGGACCTACATGGCTAAATTATGGTCAGATTAATAAAGACAATCAATAAGATACTTGTGGCTATTTTTTAGAATTTATACCTCAACAGGGCTATGTCCAAAGGAGTCATTAGGGGTGAAATTTAATAAGATATATGTTTATTTGGAGTGTGCTCTAACAGGATTTGTTTGCATCTAATTTCTATGCATTTTCTTCCGTCGAAAATTCTGATTTGTTACAGAACATTTTAATTTTCTGTTACAGGAGACATCTAAAACTGCAAGCAGATTCCTACACACTTAATAACCACATAAAATAAATGCATTAGTAATTTTTGAATATGAAAACGTGGGCAACGGACAGTGTGCATGCAATTTTTTTAGCAGACATGCCTTCTATAAAGAATCTAGCTATGAAGATTTATATGTTGCTACTGAGCGTGTTCCTTATTAAAGCTACAATATAATGCATGGCAGTTTAACATCTATATTTTTAAGTAGAAGTGATTAGTGGAGATATAATAAGGAAAATAAATACCAAAGCCCACGCCACCCCTGCAGAAATCCGTGCCACAGTCTGCCCCTGAATGTGATAACACTCTGTAAATCTGTCATACATCTATCCGCAGTGAAAAGAAATCAGCAAATTCTGGACTCAAACCCAAAACTAATCACTTAAGATTTGGCTCATGTCTTCACTTTCACCAAATTTGACTGATTTTTTCCGACACTTTGTCCAACTGGCTAACAACCAGAGTGACCACCAGCTTGGAAAAGGAAAAAAGGAGGATCTCTGACTGGAGGATCAGGGCCCTTATCAGTTTAATTGAACACAAGTTTGTGTCCAAATGCACCCTGCCTGCATCATGCCAGACAAGCCTGTCTAATGGCATCCAGTGATTTTTAAAGGCTGAAATCAGCTGGATGTGTTTGTGTACACAGACGTCTGTGTGTGTGTGTGTGTGTGTGTCTGAATACAGTGCTGCTATGTGGCAGCTGACACAATGGAAACAGATTGCCATGGTTGCTGTGCAGCTCTCCATCACATTGCAGCAGATAGAGGGAGCGTGGGGCCTAAGGGTCAGCGCGGCGGCTGCCTGCAGACACACGGCACCAGGCTCGGCCATTACTGTTAGCTAATTGGAGTTTTCCTCGGGGTCAGGCTAGCCATCTGTGGTGCCTTTACCACCGAAGACCCCTGCTCAACCACCCCTCGAATCATTTTTAACACTGTGTCACCGCTTGACGTGACTCTCTTTCTCTCTTTCCCACTTTGAGGACAGGGAGGTGTGGAGGGGGGGAGAGAGGGGATTAAGGGGAGAGTGTGATCTCCCTCCACCGAAGCTGGTTAATAGGAAAAGTCTCTGTCTCCTCTGTGCACCATTCATCATGTCAAATGGTAATATCTTTAAAGGTCAGGCCGAGTCATAAAGAAAAAAGAGCCTTGGCTAAACTTTCCCTGGGATTTCCAGAGGTCTAATCACCAATCACCAAATCTGAAGTGTCTCTTTTGATTGGCTTTTGATGGCCTGCTTTCAAAGTGAATCATTACGCGAAAAAAGGGGCGTTTAACGGCGCAGCAGTCAGCTAATTCTTACATAGCAACATGAATAGAAAAGGAAGAAGAAAGAAAAAAAAAGAGACATAAAGAAAACTGCCGCTGAAAAGCAGTGGGGCGCTTACAAAAAGGAGCGAAACAGCGAGGTAAAATAGAAGAAGAAGAAAAGGTGGTAGGAAATAAAAGCCAGGCAGAGGAGCTAAAGACTGCTACTGTCTGACAAGTGTCACACTTGCGCTTCGATCCAGCCTTCCTCCTGCGCTAATGACTGTCAACACGACAAGCAGGGCCGTCTGAAGGGGGAGAAAATTACTCGCTGAAAAGCAATTGACTGACCCCCATCATTTCTCAGGGAACCAGTGACCTGTGAATATTTCATTATGGGGAAAGTCGTGAGGCCCATATAAATGGGGGCGGGGGGTGTTGATCTGTCGAGCTGCGCCGTCCCAAGAAGGAAACTGTGGGCAGACCTGCCGTGCTGCCTTTTCACCATTTTACTCCTGCGATGCATTAAGAAAAGAAGGAAAATGAGTTTGTTAAAATGTTTTCCGACACATCGCAGCGAGAGACAGAGAGAGGGAGAGAGAGGGGGTAGTGAGGAGAGAGAGGAGCTTCCTCTATCAAACTGAAGTGAAGAGAAAGGATTTAAAGGGGAAGAGGGAAAAAAAAAATCAGAGATGTTTTGTAGGTGTGGGTCAGAGCGGGCCATTCTTTTACCCTCTGCGCGACATTCGTCTTACATTGAGAAACATCAGAGGCCTCCGAATCGAGAGGGGCAGGAAGAGAAAAGAGAAGACGAGAAAGATGAAAGAAAATCAATCCCTCGCCAAGCCTGATTGATCGGTGGAGTTTTGGACAATTTCATCAGGAGACTCCACTAACCAGAGATGACACGACCCATATTGGAGGGAGAACGCATTGTGGAGATTAATACCCGCATTAGAGGCATCAGGTCGGATAAACGCGGGCTCTGGCAGTAAATACAGCAGGCCCGCGTGCCCCCTCAATGACGACTTAATGCCAGAAAAATCCTCACAACCCACACTTTACTTTTCAAACTTTGACTGGACGGGATAATTGAGTCAATTAGGAGCACCTTAATCCGAGGGAAGGATCTTCAAAAGAAAAATATACAGTCAAGGTTTGAGTTTGGTCTTAAGGATATAAATAAAGAGAGCTTTGAGATTGTCTGTGTTTATCCAAACGATAGAGGGAAAGAGCAGGAGGATTATACCTGATCTCATCCAGGAAGCTCATCTTACATATTAACTTCTCCTCTTCACTGTTCGACTCAAACTTTAATTCATCTTTTTGGTGGGAATAACACTTTTTTGTAATTACTTTGTGACAGCTAAGTATCCGTCAACATCGGAGGAATGGTTAAGTTTCGTCTGAGCGGCGAAAAGCTCTGAGATAATATCAGGCCTGGATTTAATTAGATAAGAGCAGGAAGATGAGGAAGAATTAGATTTTCCGGTCATTCTGACATTTCTCTTTATTCCACATTGTTCTCAGACGGGTGTGGGCTGAAAAAACATGTTTCAGATTCAGATAGCAGGAGTACGTTTCTGGAGAAAATCAAAGGTGAGACTAAAAATTTGCTTAATGATGCTTTATTCACTTTGGAGGGAAGGTCTGAGGGACAAAAGGGATCAGTTAAAAGCAATGTTTGAAAAGTCAGACAAGCACTAAGTGAGATCTTTGTGGAAAACTGTGTACTCTTCTATTTATGGTTGACTCCTTTACATAAATAGGGCTGTATGTTTTTTTTTAACTGTGTCATCGTCTCGGCGTCTCGGTTATGCAACACATTCCCTAGATGACGCTGCTCAGACTCAAAAGTTACCTCAAAGAAGATGAAAAATTTTAAAGTTTACATTGACAACCAACTTGGTGACGATAGAGTAGATTTTATTTTTCACCTGTTTTGATAAAAGCAAACTAGGAGGAAGAGTTGCACATGGTGGTCTGTGCTGATTTTCAAGATAATTTACTACAGATAGACTAACCTCCAATTTCCACCGCATCCAGAATGGCTACAAAAGGCCGTATCCGCCAATCACAGCTGATCGTAACCATTCAAGTTAATGTGTCAATTCCACGTGCCTCTTGCTGTTCCACTGCGGATCGCCGGACTCCGCAGCTGATAGCAAGAGTTCTATTTTTTCCGGACGAATTAGATTTTTCAAGCCCACTCTGGCTTTACTGCCCTGACAAGTACAGATGTAACCCTCACTGTACTCAGAATGTCACTTAAAGTCTCAGAAAGAAGACCTTAAGTGACATTCATCATGAGATTACAACTACTTAAAACATTTCCTGCGGGTAAACACTTTGATTGTTTGTGTATTTTTTTTCCCCTTGTCATCAGTTTCAACTTTTAAATCTTTATAAATATGTCGATAAACTATCTTCTAACTCTTGTGAGTTGTCATCACACTCATCCTGGTTTCACATTAGAGTTTAATACCTATATTTTATACGGTAAGACAACATGAACTGACCCATAATTCTGTCTCTACATAAAGTCCAACAATGAGATTTGTTAGAGGGTCAACAAGCACCTCACAATCTAAATTTCTCTGGAACCCGCCTCGGTGAAAAACAAGTTTTTTGCTCTGCGCTGTGTATGTCAAACCACTGGAGGGAGGAAATAGACGGGGTGAAGTAGGGGGGAAGTGCGGGGGGACAGAGGGAATAGTGCTGATCGAGCAGATCGGGCAAGAAAGCATGAAATACTACATTACAGGGGGAAAAGGACAAAAGCAGCCACCAGGGCCTGATCATGTAGGCCTGACAGGGTGGCAGGGGGTGGAAATAATCGAGGGTCACACGGGCCAGATGACTGATCGTGCGACGGCGGGCAAAGTGACAATTTTTGTGGATGGTAAATATTTCAACAGCGCTTGGGCGCTCGGTGGAGGTCAGGCAAGCTCCATTTTAAAAACACAATAGACAGACACCTTTAATAAAACATCCCACATAAACACACACACGCACAGTCTTCCACACACACACACACACACACACACACACACACACACACACACACACACACAGAGAAAAGTCTGAGTTTTTTTTCTGCTGTTAATGGCCAATTTCCCCACAAGCAGCCTGGAGAAGTTGGCTCAAAAATGAGATGAAATCTGGTCTTTGCTCATAAGCAGGTGCGGAAACGTGACCATGACTGTCTGTGACATTTCGCGATGATCCACATTTCACACGTTTTAATGCAACAAAAAGGCCTCCTCAGTCCCCGCCTTATATCTGGTTTAAAAGCTAAGCCTCAAAGAGCACGGCTTTTTTCTTCGCCTTAAGTGCACCGCTGAGGAGAGGCAGAATTTACAGCGTAAAATAAAGCTCGCTCCCAGCTCATCAGACTGGCGTCCGTCCAGATGAGAACTGGAGTGTCTCACTGATATACAACGCCGTGGCGGTGTGACGCTGCACATGGATCTCATCCATGTTTCCCTGGCTGAACATCACTTGCGGCAAGCTCCTGAGGACTCGTCCAACTCAGCGCTTTGTGGACTACCCAGAATGCCCCTGTTCTCTTTGTCCGTCAGCGCAGGTACCTCGTCAAAGCGGAGACTGACGACACAGCCTGAGTCTGATCCAAAAGCCTCCTCCCCCTCCCTCTAACATCTCCGGTAAACTTGGCAGCCGATGTCAGCAGCCACTCAGAGGGGTTGGGAAAGCAATGTTCCCCCTCTTGCTCCCCATCTTCACTTAGTCGTTGATAAGGCAGCCGAGGAGGGGAGGGGGTTGTTATAGTGTCAGAGATGGGATTGGCCTCCCCTCCACTGTTTTACATTACTGCATGTCTGCAGGAAAGTTGATTAAAGCCCGGGTGCAGATTTGAACTCCTCACCTGCTCTGCCTTTCATCACCGGCGGGGTGGGGCCTCCTGCCCTGCCTCGCCATGCTGTGTATGCATCGAGATTATGACCATGAAGGCTGCGTTACTGTGCCCTCAAAGGGTAATCAGAAGCTCCGGGGTGGGTGGGGAGAGTACGGCCTGGGTGTGGGTGGCTGCAAAGAGCTGGATTGTGGGTGCTCATTTATCAAACACCTCCAGGATAACCTCCCTCCTCTTTCTTTCTCCTCCATCAAAAAAAAAATGTGCCGTGCATTAAAAATCCTCTCAACCAGCTTCGCTTTGAGCCTGAACCTGTACTTTCTGGAGCTCTGTCCTTGTGGCAAATTAGTGCTCATAATGAGCTGGAATCCAGTCCTCCATGCTGCCATTAAAAAAAGCCCTTGGGTTCGAGGTAGACTGCGACTAGAGCCATTGGAGTATTAAAGCAGTGAAATGCATACCCTAGACCTCAAGCATGTACCGGCTGAACTCTTGACCCTCCTCATCCCATCTACATCTCACATCGGGCACCTCTGACACGGTTCCTCAGAGCTGTGTTTCTTGATCCCAGAACCCATTCACCCATTTACCCATTTTGAAACAATGAAATGGCCACAATGACTTCTCAGACCGGATTCAATAGGTACTTCAAGAAAAGGGAAACCTGCTGGGATTGGCTTAAATGATGAAAACTATTGTGCGCAGAAAGAATCAATCGGCGCTTTTCAGCGTAATTCGATTCTATTCACAAAGGGGCTCGAGAGGCAATCTTAAAATGGAAATGCCACTTTGCTTAGAGTGGGTGGGGAAGACGGAGAAAAAGAGGGATAGTTTGCATGGCAGGACACCATCTCCTACACCTTTCAATCATGTCGGTTTGTGTCTTACAAACCACTGCGGAGTTTGTGCTGAGCGCACCAGAACTCCACTAAAGTGGGTTATCGTTTTCAGCTAAATAATTATGGTGATGTGGGAGGGATGCTCCACACCTCTTCTCTTACATCCACTGCAAAGAAGCCTCACAGCAGCAAAAATCTTAAATTGGTTTCTGCTTACATCCTCCAAAACCACCGTCCTGTAATTGCACAATATTAGAGCAATTTAAAGACATGGAAGTAAAGTCAGGGCTTGGGCTCAGTTACCTTAAATAAGACCAATAAAACTCATTTGCAGCTCTCATTCTGTCAGTCTGAGTCACCTATAAAGAAGCTTTGCATTCTTTGGAGCTAAAAAAAATCCTCATTTATTCTATAAAGACATCAGCGAAACCCGATTTCAGTACTACTGAAGCTCTGCCTGAAATACCATGTTTCGGCTGCTTTTCCACTCATAGGAAGTTAGGTTCAGCTTAGGAGTGTTACTTTTAACACAGGTTAAGTTATTCCTTTACAAAAGACATATGAGGCTTTTTGGTTACACTATCATACATTAGCTATAATTCTATTCACTGCTAATCAAATGTTACCTACAACTTGTGGGTGTTACTTTTTACACAGCTGTGTAGTCACCAAACAACCAAAAGCTATAACTTTACATAAAACATTGAAGGCTACCTGTTAGCACCCCTTTATAACTATTTGCAGTGAGCTACTGTCACATTACCTGCTGTTATAATGTTAGTAGGGCTGGGTGACATGGTTAAAAGTTTATCACAATATATTTTTTTCATATCAGTCGATATTAATATATATCATGATATAAAAAATGAAATTTAACAGTGCTTAATAAGCTTCTGCATCTATGAGGTCTTTGTGTCTCTTCAACGTTTTGTCGTAAGGCGTTAGAGAAAGTGGACTGAATGGTCGGCTGTTTCAGCTGCACAGGCGCCATGGGCTCCTTTCTCTGCTCAGGGTTTGTAACCTTTTGCATTGCACATGCTCTGCCCCGTGGCACTGCTTCAGGTGGTAAAAAATATTTGAGGAATTCCTCGACTTTACGAGAACATGTAAAGCAACTTCCCTTTTCATTGGCTATTTGTATCATCTACCTAAACATGGCAGAATGGATTTTGACCATGTGTTATATTAATATTTAGGAAATTAATTTTAACAGCTGAGAATTAAATAAAGGTACAGAAGTGCCTGAAAACTCCTCTATCCTTGAGCATTGCATCAACAGACCAGTGTAACATGACGTTGCAAATCTTGATGCTCAGAAAAGCCCGAAACACTGCGAGGAATTATGCCAAAGTTATAGCATGGACATCCAGCATTGCAACAGTATATTTTGAAAAATGTAAATCACAAAAAAAAAAAAGTAAGTCGACAGTAAAGGAAGAAAACATGTCAGCAATGTCTGTTTTTTTGGACTGTGAGTGCTGCGAGTTCAGGTAGTGACAGCAGCCAGAGTGCCTTACAGGTATTTACTGTTGGAGGCTGTTACATATGGTTGCATAAGATATAAAAGTATGACATCCTCAGAATAACAGCATGTTATCTAATCACAGCAGAGTAACAAATTGGTTCATTCAGCTGCTTTGATAAAAGAAGACCAGAGGGCAGCCATGGCACAAAAATAAAAGTGACTTTCTTGGTGATTGAATCAGAAACAGCACCTTATTCTGGGTTACAATGTTGCACGCTTTTGTTTGCACCTTCACTCTGGTAGACTAGCTGCTTAAATGCCTATACATGCACATGTTGAGTCTGCGGACTTGTAGAGCGATGATGCGTGAAGACGAAGCTGAATGAAAGAAAGAGGGAGTCTTGAGTGCCAATCCTGCAGGATGTCGCTTATCTCTCTGGCCGGTAAAGTGCGGTTGAGGCTCCGGTCAGCATCCTTAACCGCTATCTGTCACTCTACCTTCTTCCTTTCCCTTCCTCCCTTTGCTGCTCTGGGACCAGTTCAGTTTCAACCTGGCTGTGGTCGGAGACGGACAGGACGAGGCAGACGGGGGAGTTGGAGTGAGTCTGCAGGTAGGAGAGGGAAGGGGAAGGGGGGGCATTGTTAGATGCTAACCCATGGGGCTGTTCTGTTCGGGGGCCCTTCTCCTCTCACTGTGTCTGACTTGGCAAGAGAAGAGGCAGTGTCTCCTGCATCATTAATGAAGGCGGTCGACGCCCTGTACAGCAGTGCCCGGCAGCCAAAGTCCCTCCTGCTGCCTGCCACCAGCCTGGAAGTCAGAGAGATAGCTGATGTAGTGTATATCCACACTATGGTAATGACAAAGGTAAAGCCAGGCCTCACTCTACTTTGGCAGTGCATGCTGTATAATCAGGCATGACGAATGGCGCAACCGGAGAGCTGGAGAGGTCTACTAACTTTGGGCTGGCACACGTTGGGCTCCATTGTGGAGTTTATGGGTAATAAAGGAGGAATACTCAAAGAGAATCCATCAAAACTTCTGAACATGAAAGCTGCTGTCTGTGTCTATAATCTCAACTAAGCAGCAGAGAAGAACAATGAACTAATTAAAGGGTACTTTTTTCAAAATTCAAGTTTGATTGAATCCTGGATAACGCGCATCTCAAAGAGAGATGGAAGCTCTGTCAGAGTCTGTTTACTGTAAAATGCATGATGGAGACAGACACAGAGAGAAAAAACTCCCTCTCTTCTCCTTTCATCTACAGTGAAGACAACCATGTCACTATTGTTGCCTCCTCAGATTTCCTGATCAAAGTGCCTTAGTTCAGTTCCAAGCCTTCAAATCGCATCCATACTTCATTCCCGGAGCTGAACTTTCCTTCGGTGCAATCGATACTTCTTTTTGATTTCTGGAGAAAATTGCCTCTTCTCAGAAGTCTCAGCAAGCAGATGACAGAAACATATAAACAGTATTTAGAGGCCCAACCTGTTATTCAGAGATAAACACTGGGTAGCCCCAATAAAACATCCCAACCCAGGGACAGGGAGACATCTATCCTCAGCCCCAATATGAAACATCCTGCTGACAAAACGTGGGACTGCAAGGTCTTGTCGAACATTACAGTTTGTCAACATTAACTTGATTAATTTTTGTTTCAAACACGGGGAAGTTGCACACTATTTAAAGTCATGGGAAGCAACTTTTTGGAAAACTTGTTGTAGTAAGCAGAGGAGTTTGTCTACCCTGAATTCACCTCGAAAATCAGCCGGCAGAACTTTTAGTATTTAGTATGGGCTCTTTCCTTCTATCAATTTTCTCCTGGTTTTAAGCACATTAACAATGTTTTTACTCTGAGAAGTCCCGTGCACATTTAATGATTATCATTATGTCGGATTATTGTTGGATACAGGAAAAGAAAAAAAATCTTAGTTTAGACATTCGTAGTTTTAAGTTTGAGTCCACATCCTTTGAAAAAGTTTGAAGTGACTGTTTTTTATTCTTTTAAAACACCAGAAAGCAACAGTCTTTGAACACTTTGTCTCCATCTTCATTGTTTTCACTTTAACTTTACAAAAGACAAAATAAAGCAAAAAGGGCCAAATAAAAGGGGAGAAATGAGGCAAATTCCTACTCTGGGTAACCCAACTCAAGGACAGGCTGTTTTTTTTCCTCTGATAAAGCATGATTTAGAGTCTAAACTTGTAAAAAGCCAAATTTCATTAGCATCAGTAGAGAGCATCACAACCTGGCTCGAGGGCCATGACAAGTACAGCAGGGACATGATAAGCTAGCTGCAGATGATATTTATGAATTCAAAAAGTGCACTACTGAAGAACAGACTGCAAATTTGGAGTGTTTTGGTTAAGTCAATGATGTAAATGTGGATGTGCGAGATAATGAAGTGTGAGGCGTTGTTAGACAAAGCAAACTAAGACAAACTATGGGGATGATAAGTGGCTGGACAAGTGTACATAGAATAAGAGAGTGACCAACACTAAGTTTGGGCTTTAATGCCCTTAAAGCACCAAGCAAAAATAACCTGAATCATCATTTCTAAAGAGACAAGCAAGGATGGGTTAGTGAAGTCTGCATGCAGAGAGTTCAGCAGATATCATCACAATTGTCATTTGTAAGGCAAGTTGACTGAGGCCAGCCGTCGCTCACAACCACTGAGCCAGAGGTGTGAATTATGGAGAATCACAGTGATAGTCCAGAATGAAGTGACTCAAAAGTGTGCCGAATTATTTAACCACAAAAGAAGAAGGGTTATCAGGTCTGTTTTATCAATGCTGCAGAGTCACACAACACGTGTCAAGTAACCAAGAAAGGTGTCAAATCTAAGAGTGATGGAAAGATGGTAAGCCTAAAAAATATCATAACATTATTTAACTGTCATATTTATATTTAATATTAAAATATTAAAATATTTCATTAAAATTTATTTTATCACTTTACAGGTTTTAACTGTAATTTTAACGATGTAATATCATAATTTGAGTGTGGAATCAATACTAATAATCACAGTAAATTACTGTTGAATATTTACAGTAATTTACTGTAAATTTACAACAAAAGATTTTACAGAGTATAGTCAGAGAACATATGACCTCAAAGTGGAAACTTATAAGGGATTGTCTGTTAGGAATGAGCATGCAACAAAAAAATGGATAAACAGTTTTCCCATGAATACAGCTGTCATCCAGATAAACGCGTCTGAGATCACTATACAAGCTACAGGCTTTGCAAGTAAAAATTTACACTCATTTTAATTTCTATTGTTGTTATGGTTAAAAGTGGCGACATACAAATGGCCTCACTCAATTGTGTTAAATTTTAAGTATGAAATAAAAAATATAATCTTACTTGAAAGGTGTGCAAAACTTGGTACAAAAGCACATTTTAGACAAAATAGTCTCGATAAAGTTGGTCTTCAAAAAGTTTGGTTTGAGAGATTAAGCTTGACACCAGGGTTGACAAATATTTGGAACTTTACACTTCAAAAAATGTACGACAGCCATTCAGTTTTTCATGATTTTTATCATAATTACACATGGAGAAGTATTCTGTTGGGGGCGTGGAGCTCTCTGCAATAGTGGGGTTTGTTTACCTCTGCGACAGATGGACTGGACATGACAGTATACTTTATGCTATGTGTAGATTCAGAGAATGCCATTAAATATTTTATCTCACACCACCTGTTTCAGAGCACAGCGCTTGGGCAATCAACCTGAGAACGCTGCCCCACATCTCACAGACGTTTGTTTGCACTGTCAGCAGAGTAAAAGCACAGACCGGAAAAAAACAAGTGGATGTAGACACTCTGGTTTTAGATCCAAGCTTTAAGGCGACCTTTTGGGCCGGTGGATTATGTATTTTTGGAACCGGAGGATACCGTATTTGGAGAAAATGGAGGATAAGCTTGTAACAACTCATCCACTTCACAGACTTTGGTTGTAGTGAGTGGCCACTTCCCAAAGAAAACCCTGCTAATTGGTAAATTCACTCTAATTGGGACTGTAATTCACAAAATAAACATCATGTTTTAGTTTTAGAAGACTTGAAACTTGAGTATGGGGGCAAAACTGATTGGGAAGATGTCAAGTGAAGTGAGAGATGGGGTTGGCAGTACAAAGAGTGCAAGTTTGCAGCACTTATGCATTTCTCTTACTTTTATATTCCATGTCCTTGACTGAGGAGTGAATGCACAGAAAGTATAGATTCTAATTCCAGTCTGCGAGTGTTGAAACACAGGCACATTGATGAAAGGGGGAAATATAAAGAGTGATTTTTTTTGTGCAAAATAAGCAACATGAAAACACGGCGTGTGTACACCGATTCACTCACTGGAGTAAACAGATAGATTTGAAAAGGGACATTTTTGCAACAGTTGACAAAGTGCTTGTCACTTCTATTCAAATGTGCGATAGCAGAGAGGACTCAATGCTAATCGACACATGAATGAAGCCAGGGAGGCGAGCTTATTCAGGAAGTGTAGCGCTGCAGCCCTCCACTCCCAGAATAGCCTCCAGCTTTACTGTATCTCTGCCTCTTTGTTAGCGCCTCGCCTCTAGCCTTAGCCTGCTGCATTTGTGCAACAGCGACAACAAAACACTTGTTTTTAGAGGCAAAGAGCCTGAATCTGATTCAACTTCAGAGGATTAGAGTAACAATGGGGAGCTCGTGCACTCACGCTCGCATTCACACACACACGAACATACACACAGATTCAGACACACATGCAGGAGGGGTCCCTGCCCGAGCAGGAATGAACCGCTCCAGAAAGGCCAGGGCCTTGGCAAGGTAATTAACTGAGGGTGCTTGTTTCACATGGCAGAGTCCATTAAGTGCCATGTCACACTGATGTCAGGGTAAAGGTAGTGCACGCGCACACACACACACAAACACACACACACACACAGCTTTCAAATGGGGGCACGAATGTCTGAGGTGGAGATACTGAAGTGAGAACGACAGAGGAAAAGAAGTGGCTGTGTCCTCTCCAGGGCTCTCAAAACCGATCCCTCCCTAATCAGCAACACTGCTCCCTCTCCAGGTCCAGCCATCGATCGGCTGTGATACCGCCCCAGCACTGTGATGAGAAGCAGGGGGAGGCTGGATGAGTTACCCCTCTATATACCCCTCTAATTGCCCTGCCTGGGTTACCACCAGCTTGCAAAATGGCCCCCACGCCAACCGCTGGAGCAACAATCCTGCTGGCAGGGCTTGAAAACAGGCCCGGACGTAAGCCCATTAGGCACGGGTGACCACAGCAGAGTCTCCAGGAGCAGAGGGAGGGTGGGAAAAAGAAGGGAAGAGCTGCATTAGCTGAGGGAGGAAGTGGGCACGCTCATCCCCACAACCACAACAGGGAACAAACCGCACACCTGAGAGCGTACACACACGCGCAGACACACACAAGCATATACCTTTCTGTGCTTCTCAGAGTAGTGCCTCATCTCAGATAACATTGTCCCCACTGAAGAGACTTCCACACAAGCTAAGTGAGGTTTATCTCCCACTTAACAGATGAGCCAAAGGAAACAAGAGAGGCACTCAGGGACTGAAGGAGGAGAGAGGTTGGGACGGAGAGGAGCAAGGAGCAGGGAGAGACAAAGCAACAAGGAGTCAAAACTACAGAGTGGAGCTGCAACGATAGGATGTCTGAAGAAGATGCAAAGGGGAGGATGATCCTCCGAGGCAGATTTTCTGAGTGCTCTCAAAAAGGGATGATCACCCTGAGCATTGCCTTAAACTTGATTGCATGGAGTGTGTGTGCGAGAGCAGTAGACTGTGGCAGACCGCGGTGACGGATGGATGCACGCCCACAGCCCTATGAGCCGCCGTTACGCTGCCCAGAGCAGCACTGCAATTAAAGGAGTAAAGGCCTGGATGCTAAGACCGGAGGAGCAGGGGCCACAGAGCTCTGGACGGCGAGTGCTGAACTGAGCACTGTGCTGATTTGTGCACTGACTGTCCCCGAGAATAGGGCCATGTATTTTTAATCAATGTCAAAGTGATGAAGTGTGTGTTTGCCTCAAAAAATCCCCTGACAAACACAAATAGAGAAAGACAAACTCCCCAAGGGGCCCCTTTGTCAACGCACACACACGGATATAGAGCGCCACGGTGCAAAATCCGGACAGAACATCACAGAGACTGACCCAGCAACTTCTTCATCTTATACTTTTTACAGCAACACCTAATATCAAACTACTTATTCATTAGAAATTCATAAAAATACACTCAAAAAACAGCCTTATTTGAAATGCAATTAACATTTTTAATAACGGTAAATACCGCTGGACTAAGTGGTTGGCTGGCCGATAATTAGAAATTGGCGGATCCATGGCCATCCCTCAAGACAGACACATGCTGACTTTTCTGCAGGTTATCTGGTATTGGGAATCATTCCTGAAGCATAAACAAGCCAGGGAGATAGGCTGGCTACCCTCCAACAGCCTGTCTCCTCAATTTTACAGGCTTCTTTTCCCCTTTCAGCCAATTCAGCCCCAAATATCGATCAGCAGGGAGGGAGAGAAGAGAAGAGGGAGGGAGAGAGAGAGAGAGAGAAAAATTGAAAGAAAGAGATGGGTGGAAAAAAAAAACAGAAAAGGGGGGGAAATGGAGGGATGCGATGGGGTGAGGGAGGAGAGTCGGAAATGGAGGCCAAAGAGGTGAGAGATGTGGGTAAGTTGCAAAGAGGCAGAAAGTTTCTGAGTGGATTCAGCGTACACATGACATGGGTAAAAAAGAGTGGTGCATGGTGGGAAAGAAATGACGATGCAACAAAGAGATGCATAAGAGGACAGTGGTCGGATATGAGTGCTTTGCCATATCCTTTGTATCTTATACAGACGCACTGTGAATCTCTTAGCATCTGCTCGAAATGATCTAATTCAACCCGATGTACAATAACACGGGTCCGTTGAGAGCATTAAATATCCTACTTCGTCAACTTATCTTAAATAAAAACAAATGTCCAAAAAGAGCCGTAATTCATTTTTACACCACCATGCTGCTTCAAAGTATTTTAGCATGAGAGATGCAAAATGAGCATGAGCACAAAACATCAAATAACAAAGTCAAGATCAGAGTGTTTATGTGAGCCATTTCCAAACAGGCTGTACCTAGGAATGGGTTTGACTCCTCCAGCTGGTGTTCTCAAGACAAAATGAGTCAAAAGTATAGATTGGAATTATTATATTTTTTATTGGGACTTTTATTGTTATCGCCAGAATGGCAAATTTTATCATGATAAGTTTTTCGCCCATCCCTAGCTGTACCATTTCCCCACTGTTATCTGATCCGAAGTTGTCACGTTTATCTACCTTGTGACAGGAAATCTATAAGACCTGATACTTCTGTGCAACCCCAAACTTTCCAAAAAATGTAATATACATGAAAACAATGCAAACTCATTGTCACCTTATTCTAAATAAAAACAAACGTCAAATGCCAAAGGTCTGCATACATGACTTCTCTCTCTGTTCTCTTTTCATATTCAAATAACTGCAGTATCACCAACTTCTGCAACCTGAAATTGGAAATGTGGCTAACATAAAAATCATGCTAAACCAGCTTTTAGGTGGAGTATTGCTGCAGACACTTCAGAGCAGAAGTATTGCACACAACAGCAATATCTTATACAGTTTTAGCAATACTGATAAATTCACGAGGGGTAGGTGAAGGATTGGCCAAGCGATGTTGGACTTACACCAAAAAGGACAGGGGTTTCAATCCTCAAAGTAATAGTCAGCTTTGACTAAATATTCCGACTGAAACATTAGGTCTTCCCTGAAGCAAAGTGTAGAGATTTACCCATGATTGAAAGGATGATGATTGCTTAAGGGTGCTCAAAACAGGAGGAGCATCTACAAGACGCCGCCGGTGAGTCTTGGTATTTGTTACTGGGGGAATAAAACACATTGGAGACGATGGGAGATCATGTTGTGTCTCAGTCTCTGGCAAACAGGCATCTAATAGTGAAAGCAGTGGCACTGTAATAAGATCATTAACCCAAAGACCACTGACCTAAGGAGAAAGCTCAGTGATCCCTGACTGAAATGCAGAGCATTAAGGAAGCTTCTGGATGATTGCTTGAGAATTATGGGACCACAGAACATGAGCGGGCGGGCTTGTGGGCGTAAATGAAGCCATAACCACAATTCTTTGATACATTATTCTCATAAGTTCTCCCAGCTTTTATTGGACTCTTTACAGTCTTGCCCTCCATTTGGACTCCACTGTACTGTATGTAATCTAATGAGGGGCTTCAAGGCCTTGATGCAATTATATGAAAATAAATTCAACACATTCAGAGAACCGACGCAATGCGCCTTATCGAAGAAACCAGTTTTGAATGCTTCTTAGAGAAACACCAGCTGCTGTGTCGCAAAATAAAAAAACTAGGGATGATCTCTGACCCTCCAGCAGAGCCAATCAGTAACAGTGCAGTCTCCAGCAGCAAGAAGGGGGCGGATAAGCAGAAAGGGGGCCAGTCAAAAGGCAGGCTGAACATAGTTTTACACACTATAAAATATGCATTTGCTAAGTGGTACAGCATTTTGCCCTTTGAGAGGTTCATGCATTGTTTAGGCAGCGGAGCAGAGGGGGGAGGAGGCCGGATGGTGGTGGAGGAAGTGCTCGGTAATGGGGCCAAACAGGAGTGCTGATTTATGTGCTCGGTCGCAAAGGTAAAAAAGAAAAAAAATCACGGAGGAGTGTTTCACAAGCAGCTCAGCCCCTCTGGACTGCACCCTGTAGTTTCTCTGTTCATTCATGATGCTACAATGATGAACTTCCCCAAAATGGTGTCCCCTGTATATTTTATCACATGTGTTCTTGACTGTCAATTATGCTGAAGTTAAAAGCCACCTCCAGGACTGAGCTTTTTTGGTGAAGAAGCAGATGGTGGGCTGCAGAGCATCATCCAGCAGCGCTGACAGATCTTTGGTGTGTGACAGCCATGCAATCGCCCTGTCTGCTGTGCAAGATGATGCAAATCCTGTGATACTATCATTAATTAATCATGAAATTAAAAAAGCTCTAACCGTCTTTTTGCTCCTCTGGCTCCGCTGCAGTCATGTTACGAAGGGAATAAGTCACACAAACTTGAGTCAGAAAGAGCTCGAGCTTACTCTCAACATGCATCGAAACCTTCACCCTGATACCGCCGTCTGTCTGTGCGCCACACGCCTCAGGACTGCTCCGCAGCCACTCCTCCCTGCATCCCACATTCACAACAATAGCATACGCTAATGCATGGCCAAAAGTGGTCGCCACATTCCTGGCAAACACAGCCCAATCTTTAACCTCTTTACAGTGCACATGATATACTTTGCAAGCAGGGGCCAAGGGTTTATCCATTATGAATGAACCCATATTACTCCAGGCATTAGCAATGTATGAGTTGGGCTTTAGAAACACAAGGTCTGGGGTTTTTCTGCTTGCCTCCCTGCCACTCCTTCCTTCCTCCTCTCCTTCCACGCTGTTTTCTTCCCTTCCTAGCCACGTGCTGCTGCTCTCACATCGCCTCCCATGGATTCCCTGACTCCTGCCTGACAACTCGTCTCGGCCGAGCTCCGCCTGTCTGATCAGCAGCTCCGCAAAACGCAGGGAGTTTGAGGAGGCAGGGCCACGCCCGGAGGCTGAAGCCCTCTACTGATCTTAGCTTTTTTGCTCGCATCTCAAACTCAACACTCCTAACCCGGCCGACCCTTGATACAGCTCCGTCTCTTGTGCTGCCCTGTCTGCTTCAGTCTGATTTCGATGCATCTACTGCCTCTGCGATGCTGTCTGATTTCCCAAAGCCAGCCGACTGAAACTTTAATGAAATGCAAGCATAAAGAACAAATAGCAGAATATAGTATTGTGCTTTTCTCGCCATTGACATAGCTTAAAGCTTTGAATGCATTTTTCATCAATCTATCAATTCACAATCTTATATGGATGCCTTGTGCTCATGGGTAGAGTTTGTTACAAAGAGGTCATGTTGGAAAATGCTACAAAAATACAGCAGCATGACAAGTATCAGAAAACTACAGTGTTTTTCGGACTATTAGGCCTACTTAAAATCCTTACATTTTCTCGAAAACTGACAGTGTGCCTTATGTATGATTACTTGTGCTTACTGACAAATTTTATGAGGTACAGTGCGCTCAAAAATCTGTCGAAATGTTTAAGTACGACTTTGGTAAGCAACGAAACGCTCCGCTTAAATACTCGGAGCATTACACTGTGTCACTACCTGATCGGCCCCGTAACAGGACCCCTGAGCAGTCTACAAGACTGCCTGACTGTAGTATCTAGAAATGCATTCATGTAAGGCAGCCCAGACCTGGAGTACGCACTAGCAACAATAAACCAATCAATGCTTAATGCGCCTTACAATCCGGTGTGCCTTATGTGTGAACAAAGACACATTAATTCACAGTGTGCGGTATAATTCTGTGCCTGAAAAATATGGTACATGAAACATAGAATCTGTTGTAATAGATGCAAAATTCACAAAAAAGGGTGGAGCTTAGGAAGCAGCTGCACATTTTTCTTCTTCACTTCTAGCGGTATGGTTATGCAGAGTAACGTAGGTGGATGAAGAAAGTGCTCTCAGTGGAGCCGGGGACTCCCTAGGGCTACAGCCCCCCATCTACTCCTCCTCTCTCCACCCCCTACTGTGGCACAACCAGATTACAACAGTCCCCGGGGAGCACCCTGCTCCCAGCAGGAGCCCCAGCCCCCCTGCTGGTTGCCTCCATGAGTAAGAGGCTCTTCAGATTCTGCTCTGGCCTTAACACGGGTCAGCCTGATAAAGATTATGCCTCACTTTTAAATGAACAAAATAACACACTCAAGCCATTAACCTCTGGTTTATTCCTGCTCGCATTACTACGACGCTGCTGCTGCAATGTGATTACAGGCTAACACAGTTTGAACAATGTGGATTTATGTGGTTTCAGAGCCCATTAATGAGTCCAAATGTACAGAATGTTATTAGCTGCAAGGTAAAATATGAGCACTTGTCTCGTGTTGTCCCTGTGTAAAAAGGATATTAACATAGTTTCAGTTGTGTTTCAGCCACAACAAATAGCGGAGGACAGGAAGATGTGCGGTGAGCAGCCGAGCGGCAAGAGGCCTGGACAAGGCCTATTATGACAGGAAGCCCGACTCATCAGCCATTCAGGGCGCTGTAAGAGGAGACATAAATCAATGGTGTGCCAATTATGACACCACACTGAGCCGTGTGAGTGCAGGGAATTAGCCGCACAAATCTTAGTATCAGGTTCAGTTAGATGGGCCGCTCTGGAGAGAGGAGGAGATGCCAAAGAAACACCACGGGGGAGGACAGGGGAGGAGGAGGAGGAGGCGGGGAGACGAGAGGAGCAGAAGTAAACGCTGAAATGTGAGGCAACTCATTACAGTTGATAAGGAAATGCATTCCTGTTTATCTCTTTTGTTCTTTTCCAGCCCATAAAATCATAGCAGTCTGTGGGAGGGAGGAAGTTGGAAAGGCTCTGCAAGACCCATTATGAAGTCTGCACTGAAGCAGCGAGGAAGCCAAAGCATCTGAGGTGAAAACTGTTAGACTGCAGTCGCCTCACATCAAGCACGCTTCTCATATTTCATTCCCTCACACTGAGATTTCTCTCTTAAGAACATTAAACTCCACCTGACACCTCCCCCTCTACTCACACACACACACACACACACACACACACTGGCAGAGTGCAATCAAGCAGGCGTCTCGGGCAGTCTCGGGGAAGCTTGGAGTGCGGGTTTGAAGCAGGCAGCAGGAGCGTTCAGCTGGGCCTGAACACGATGCCTCGACACCGCTGAACACACAGCTGTATCCCAGAACTTAGATTCTGATTAAATGGAAACAGAACAGCCCATTAAAGTCATTAACATACATCTAGAGTATGCATGGGGGGATGTGCACCGAAGGGTGTGCATGCACAGTAATGTAGCGCATATATTAAGAAAAGATCCGCTGATAGAACTTGAAAGAGCATATCTTGCAAAAGCTTATATATATTATTTATCAGTCAGACATCAAAAAGGAGACTTTGTAATGACCTTTTTAATTCATATGCAAAGGTAATGCAGATCCTGAAACTGAAATCCACCAAAAACAGCTGCACAAGAGGCTGTGGCATGACTGCACCTGAATTGCGTGTTCAATTTAACGTCATCCTGGATATTATCTCCTCGGTGAACACCAGACACATGTGCTTCTTTAGATTCTGAGATGAAGAAGTAGATGGTGTGAAGCTTATGTGTGAAAAGGATAGAATGTGGAGGAAGCCTCGTTGATATGGGGAGTTGCATTTTTAAAACAGTGATGCTAATGGAACCGAGAGGAACCTGATTTATACCAAAAAAAGGAAGAAAAAGGTAGTGAGAGTGCAGGTCTATAACTCTTTCCACATGGTACTTTCTCTCTGCAAATTTACGTTCATGATTTGCATTTGCAGGATTATGGTTTCAAGAAGCTTGATCAGATATACGTATATTTGTTAAAGTGAACATTTATCATCTGTTGCTGGATTCGTCACATCAATTTCCATGCATTTACTCTTTGCTTGCTATCTCTTACTGGTTCAAATTAAATACCAAAATATCGCCGCTAGGTGCATTCATGGATTTTGCCGCAAAAAATCGCAATAAAGAAAGCGAAACAAGCATGACCAGAAGTACAGACAGGTTGTCAGAGATGTGAGATTAAGATGTATAATCTCTCTGATAACTCCTCACCTCCACAGTCTGCACACAGAGGAGCAGCAGGAGTGTCACTCTGGACTGAGAGTTATTTGATATCCCCACTGAGCTGTTCAGGTCGCTCTCCTCTGCAGAGTGTGTGTGTGTGTGTGTGCAAGTCTGTGAGTGTGTGTGTGTGTGTTCAAGTCATGAAACATCAAGGTTTGTTGCCTGCGATCCCTGCTGATTTTGGTTTCCGTTGGTTGGCTGATAAATCATGAATGTTTTAATTGTACTCTGACCTTGATGAAATGAATGGACATCATTTATCAATTAGGAGAGCAATGGGGTGATGGAGGTGAGAAAGTGTCTGCTGACAGAATTATTTTTCATCTCCTCTTTGGGCTCGCTCTGCCTCCCTCTGTTCTCTACACCTTTACAAGGCCTGGAACAATTTTCATCTTGCAGTGATGACGTGTTTTTTTTTTTTTTTTTTTATTATTCTCATTACATTCTCCCCCTGCTCATAAAATCCCTCCCCTTGGAACAATCCTCAGCTGTTTACCCAGAATAATTCAAAAGGAAAAAATAAAGGAGCAAATGTAAAAAATGGAGAGGGAGCTAGTATGACCGGCCCTAATCTGTGCGTGGGCTGCTTCAGTGTTCTTGCACAGTGTGGCTTTTCATGACACAAACATCAAATCCCCTGAGAATACAGCTGCCATGATGAGATGTGTTTTTATGGGGATTTAGGCTCCGGAAGAGAGATTTGAGTATTACCTATTGTCAAAAATGTGCAATGTTGGGAGAGCTGTAGCAGCGAAGGATGAGGATATTAAACAGGCCTGTTAATGTTTTACACAGTGTTGTTGATGCTCCTGCAGACCCGTAAAGTCTTGACAGTAACTCTTGGTGTGGAGACTCATGGTAAAGGAGGCTCGTTTAAAGGTGGTGAGTGGGAGGCGCATAAAGGAAGGATAATTCTGCTCTTTCTGAGGGGTTTTGAAGGAGCTGCAACCCCCCACCCTCATCAGCTGTTTCCTCCTCGGAGCAGCCGAGCATGCAGAGGGGACATTGTATTTCATCCTGCACAAAAGACTCAGTGAGCCCTGTCTTTAACCAGCTAACAACAGACCGGCCTACCCTTTAGTTCTGCAGACGCCGTAAATGCTGGCGGCGCTCTTTTTAGCCGTGCATCGCAGAATCAGCCAGTTTTCTAACCTGGAGTGCAGGCCGGCATCATAACCAGGGAGAAGTGTGACCACGAGCCAGAGAGGCCTGGCGCCGACCTTTTGAATGGTGGGCTGCCATTCTCAAACACCGGGCCCTCAGATTGACTTCGCCCTCGGCCAGATGAGAGCGCCTGCTCATGTGTGAATGGCCACGACTGCCTGGACGGGCTCGCCAGATCCAAATGCCCCGCAGGTCTGAGGGAGCATTTTACAGCCTGTTTAACAGTAACTTCAAAAATCCCCTCGTCCCATTTTTCCCCACAAAGGGATTTCTCAGACATCAGGTCGTGGTTGCTGATTGCCTCTGAATGTGGTGTTGATTAAAAAGTCAGCATTGTTCGGGCTTTCTTGTTTTCTCTTTCTTGTGGATCCTGGGAGTACAAACAGCTCGATAGGCTGCGTGTGAAAGTCTTCGGGCCTCGTGTCTGACGAGGGACCCGCGGTGAGAGAGAAAGGGGCCTGCCTGCCCAGCTTTTGGAATCCAATAAAGTGCTTTATTCCAGGGCTGAGGCCGACGTGAGGCTAATCTTTGATCTGAACTGGAAGCTGAGGGCTCGGGAGTGGGCCACGCCGCCCGATTATTTATGGGAACTTCAAAGGTTCCGCTGATCACACTTGTGTCTCTTATCTAGTGAGCGAGAAACAGCCACAACAACAAAAAGTGACTTTGTAAGAAGGAGTGGAATTCTGATCACGGAGGGAAAGGTGGGGATAAGGCCTGAGCGTTTGAAATAGACGGGGGGGAGGGCTGGACGGCGCTCTGTGGGGAGATCTCTAGATTAGAAGTGATCAGGCCGATGTATATGGGCCATCTGCCTGGGAATCTGCCTCTGGCTGCGTCCGAGAGAGACAAACCGACCCGAAGAGGAGGATGAGGGCTCCTCTTTTTATCACTGCTAACCAAGGAGAAGCTACGGTGGCCCTGAAGTGCCAAATGCAATAACAAAATGCTATTGTAGACGAATCAAAAAAACATTGCTAGAGACATCAAACCATGTAATATGACCAATCCCCACAAATCGACAAATCACAATAAACAGCTGCAAAACGCTTAAGACGTCAAATTACATTACAACAAATTTAGTAACTTGCAAAATATACGACAATGTTTTTGATTGGCATTAATTATTTAAAACCCTGAGCCAATGGCTTACTAGTTGTAGAATATGGTTTTAGAGAGTAAGGTGTTAATAAGCTCTTTATAATGACTAATTAAGAGCCAACATGCTTCTAATAGACACGCTAATGAGCAACTAATTAGTGGTTAATATGGATAAAAGATGATGAGACCCATAAATCATTATGACAAATCACATAACACAATGACAAATCAAAAACACAACTCTATTATAAAGGTAGTCTGTGACCGAGGTTGTGTTTAGTCTTTTGTTTTCTTTTGTGATTTGTTGTTTGTTGAAAAATGTTGTTTTTCTTAATTGTCACATTTTTCGGAATATGTGGTTCTACTTTGTTATTTATTGTTATTTTGTAGTTCTTTGTGATTAGTTGATGTTTGTTGTTGCTAAAAGTGTTATTATTGACTCTTTGATTTTTTTGTATTTTCAAATTTAATGTTGGATTTTTTTTCCATTTGTGGTCTTATTTTGTAATTTGTTGTTGTTCCTGAGTCACTGTTAAGTTATGTTATCTGATAAAGTCCTTCAAGGTTAGTTGTTTTTTTATTGTTATTGTGTTTATTTGATCATGTTTGTTTGTTTTTGTGTTGAATTTCTGGAGTTGTATTTTTTTTAACTTAAGTTACTTTTTTTTTTTTGGTCATTTAATTCTTTATTGTTTAGTTTTGTCTTCGATCATACAATGTTTTTTTTGTTCGAAGTTGTATTTTTTTGTGATCATTGTGTTTTTTTTGGGAGATATAGTTTGTTGTGACTGTTCTTTTAGTTGTATGAACATTTTTAATCATATTGTTATTTGTTGGTTTTTAGTGTGAGTTGTTGCATTAGTTATTCAGCGATTGGTTGTTGTGTTTTGTTTTGTTCCTCTATGAATCGTCTTTGAGTTTTTTCATTTGCAGGAGAGTTTTTTTTAGGCTATATTTTGTGAGTCATTGTATTCTTTGATATTTTTGGCAAATTACTGGTGTATTTTTTTGAGTTACTGTTGTGTTTTATGGTTAATTGATATTTTTATTTATGACGTTGTATATTGTTGATTCTGATAAAACTTTATTTAATTTCCCCTTTTGAGTTGCTGTTGCGCCTTCCTGTTGTGAGGTTGTGTTTTGTTCGTTGTTGTCATTTATGTGTTTTTGTGTTCTCCTGATATAAAGTTGCCGTTTGTAAGTGGTTGCTTTGTTCTCTAAATTTATTCTTGTGTTATCTACTCTGTCCTTGTGCTCTTCACTTTGGGCCACCGTAGAAAGGAGTCCGTCGATGTCAGGAAACCCCGCTCTCTTTTCTCCTCTTCAATCCCTTTTCTGTCCTCCCTCTCACTCTTTCTCTCTTCCACCCTCGCTCCCCTCCCTCCATCCTTCCTCCCACTATCACCACCACCACCACCTCCTCCTCCTCCTCCTCCTCCTCCACATCACATCAGAAATGTGACTGGCCTCAAACTGCTGACTTGCTCACAGTCCATTGAGTTTCCTCTCCTTATCAAATTACAGCCACCTCAATAACCCACTCGCTGCAGCACGCCGGAAGAAATGAGGTTTTCTCCACCGCCCGCCCCTGGCACTGCACTCTTTCCCTCGCTTTTTCTCCTCTCACATTTTTCTTTCAAAAACAGCAGACATGTGAAGAAGAAGTGAAGAAAGGGTGGGGTGTAAGAGAACAGTGAGGCCGATGTGAGCGTTGGCGCGTATTCTCCAGGACTGTTTCATAGGACCATGTTCAGGGGTGTGATGGCCTTGTTGGATGAACATTGCTGATTTGCAGACATGGGCCGATGTCCAGATGGCAGGCGGCCTTCGGGGACTGTTTTTTACTTCCACCCCAGCGACTGCTCAGTCACAGCAGCACACACAGACCCCGGCTCCATCCGAGCATCAGCAACCCCGGGTCGCTCCTCCTCTGAGCCACCGGACATCAGAAAGTAGCCTCCACCTGTCCTCAACGCCGATGAGAGAACTCCCAGCATGCCTCTCTGGAGAAAATGACACAGGCTCATCACCTGTTCTCTACCTGCCATGAGAGAGCTTCAGGGAGCACACCAAACGGACCAAGCAAGGTCATCCGTCTCATTTTGTGAGCGGAGCTGCAGTTATTACAAAGTCAAAATGAAAAGCCTCATCCCCAGGTCAGCCGCCTGACAGCTGATGGATGTCATTTAACCTTCCCAGCTGCTGGTTACTGGTTTAGACACCAAAGTAAATAAGGCAGAGGCAGGAAAGTTGAAAACACCTCTTCCAGGCCCCAAACCCATTTTCTCTGATAGCAAATAGCCGCCTCAGAGAGGAGTAATTGATTTATTTTTAACGTCAGCAGCGTTGATGTTTTTTGAGGTGGTAATTGCCGCTGCATTAATGCATGCAAATGAGAGTTCAGGATGAATTTACAGAAACCTCAACACCCCCCTACACACTACTCCTCCAATGTGAATTAACATCAATATTTATCTTAGTTCTATTATCCAATTCTTACCTCATTCACATGCTAATTGCTACAATTACCATTAAATAAGGGCCCCGGTTCAGAGGAAATAACCTGCTGCTGAGCACTTGAATTACTAACTCGTCACCTGTGCATTCACTCAAATACACACACACACACACCTACACAGAGACAGCCAGACAAGAGAAGAAAGAGAGGGGATGTTAACATCTGCCTCATGGTGGATTTTTAAAGCCCCAAACACCTGACAAAACACAAACTAAACATATTTTTGGAAACCCATCCTGTCAGGGGCGTTTCTGTGACGAGAGACGACGGCAGAACCGACTGATTGGAAGTGGGAGAAGCTGAAATTGAGCATGAACGCTCATGTATAATGATTGGATAGGAGCCCCTTGGAGGGTTAAACATGAAAGCCCAGCAAGAGTGCCAGCCCCGGTTACCTGCAGAGCCGCAGCCGACGTGCTCTGCCTTCACCTGTTTTATTGGAGACGACGCCGGCATGTCAGTGACAGCCAATGTCCAAGTTGAGCGGGAGTAGATTAGATTAACTCCCCTGTGAAAGAGCCTTGTCTGCTTCCATTGTGCATCCTGTCTAGTTAAAACGACACAGGTATGCCACAGCAATAAGCAGGTGCGCTGACATCAGAGTCGTGTTGGGAATACTGGCTCTGATTGGAAAACCTATAGAGTATTTCTCAAACACAAACACAGCGGCTGACGTGAAGTCTCCAAACCCCCCTGAGGAAACGTCGTACAAGTCGCCCAAGTCTGTGATTCTTCAGGGGTGGAAACTTTACTTCTACACACCCACCAGGCTCTACGCAAGCTCCCTGAACTTCTTATGGACCACACCTAGTTATTCTTTTAAAACTAGTCTGAATTAAAGCAACGGAAAGCTCAAACTTCCATCTTCAGGGTCATCACTGTGTATGCCTATTGATCACCTCATTACGCTACATTACATGTGGTGTAAAATGGGGAAAATACTCAAACAGTAAGGGCCAACTGCATCAGGAAGGGATGAAGTGTAACCCTCTGAAGATCAAAGCTTATTTGAGTAATTATTTCAGGTATTTTTGTCTTCATTAGGTGGAACAGCTAAAGAGAGACTAGAAAGGTGGCGGGTACAGAGAGGGGCAAGAGATCAGCAAGGGGTCAAGGCTGCAGGCTGGGAGTTAAATCAGCAACCACTACAACCAGGTCTGTACATGAGGCATGCATTTACACCTCTAGGCCACCGGGACCTCAAAATCTATCTCAACACCATATGGAAAATGAAATATGTGAAAATAACTTGCTACTTGCTGCATAACTTGGTGACGATGAGTCAAACTTCCAACACCCTGCTGTCCACCATGACCCTGTTTTCAAAATTTTGATTGTTTTCTGGTCACAAATGATGTAAACTTATGCAGCAGGTCCTGCCAGATGAAAGTGAAACTTACCAAACTTGAGGTTTGATCTTTAAGAACCAAAATTAATGGGACTTCCATGAATCTCAGAAAACTGGAACCGCCCAAGTTGGGACCAGTCCTTTATACCTGAAGCTGCTGTACCCCAAAAAGAAGTCTGGATTACTTTCTTACTTGCATATTGAATCAAAGTTGGACACCAAAAATAGCACCTTTGCACTTGGTCTGACATTTTATGAAAGCCAATCATGTTGCTTGGCCTGTCGTCGGTTACTTTAAGGATGAGATGTCCATCAGCTGATAGCAGAAAAGTAGGAGATATGTCAACGTTGATTGGTGGGATATTGAACATTATGTTAACTGATATTTTGACCCAGGGAGGGCCTATAGATTGAGAAAAGTAATGGGCCTATCATTGATCCCTGAGGGACGCCAAAGCGATAAGTTCATGCAGCAACAGAAAATGAAACATTTGACAAGCTGTTTTCTATCCAGAATTGTTTGAATCAATATTTTTGACAAAATTGTTAAAGAATTAGTGTATTTTCAAGATGTTGACACACTTTGATGTTTCTGATTATAAGGGTTTTTTTGACCAATCTAACCCCATTAGTGTAAACATCCTTCAATACTTGAAAAATAGCATCACAGTCAGTTCAAAACTTCTGTAGGTTCAGGTGTCAGATTTGTAGATTTTAAGGGTGTTGCTCCCAGCAAAGACTTCCATTTTATAGCTCAACATGGTGGAGAAGCGATGGTGCTTTTCAAACAGAAAGCCTCGCAGGGAGAAGAGATTGGAGGAACTCCTGCAACCAAAAGAGAGGCCTGAAAGCTAACTGGATAGAGACACAGAGCCCGCTACTAACTGAGTTGTAAACTTCTATTGCCCTTGGGCTGCAGTCATACTCTGCTCATTGAATCAGCCTCGAACGCAGAGGAGAGAATTCAGACCTTGTCAAGGAAACCAAAAAAATAAAAACAGAAAAAAACATGGACAATGCAAACTTAATAAAATAAGTTTGAGAATCCAATTCTCCTCTAAGGAGTGGTATCAACACCTTCCAAACTTTCCCCGACAAAAAGTCTTTACTGCAGTAATGCATGGAAAAACTGACCTCAGCAGCTGATCCCAAGATGCCTCCTTTGCTTTTTTCGGTTTTCTAGTTTAGCACATTCAGAGCAATCAAACAGAAATATGCATGAAGAATGATTACCGATGTCAGAGCTGTCTTTCCCTTTGGCCTGGCCTCGTGCTCGTACAGCACAATCAGGGGAGCCGATGACCTTTGCTGATGGCAGAATACCTCATCACCAAGGCCTCTCAGTTGTAAAAAAGTAGACACATCACCAAAGATCTATTAGTTTGCTCTTTTCTGCGTAATAATCCTGACAGAACAAATAATATCCAGGCATATTCTGAGCAAAAAAAAAAAAATAAAGAGTGAAAAAATTATCATAATCATTCAAAGTGAGGCTTTGGGAGTGAAAAGAGCGAAAGTGAGAATAAATTCAGTTTGGATAAATCGACTGCACTTGCGGGGCTGAAGTGAGTGAATGAAGGGCTGCGGAGTGGATGGATACCATGGAAGCAGTGTCTGTCTTACGCACACAAACCTCCCTCGTAAATTATCTTGAGCGATGTAGAATTTATGAGGCAGAGATATCTCACTGCCGGCCTATCATTTCCATGGCTCTGTCACCGTAATTCTCTCCAAAACTGCCCAAACCCATAGATAAAAACGGCCACTGCTGCAGCTCCAGATGAAAAAGCAGAGGAGGCAGAAAAAAAAGAGGGGGCTGTGGGGGAAAAAAGTGGATGAGGAGGCCTTTTTTCTGACTCAAGCATGCATTACATCCGGGTAGAAATGATGTGTAAATATGCAGAAGTAGAGTAAAGGAGAGGACAAGTGTGACAATTAGAATTTGCTCTGTTTACGTTGCGTGAAATCAAGTGTCGGGGGAATTTGTTGAATTGGAAGATGAGTCAAATTGCCAGGCGTACTCTGCTTACATCTTTACCTCGAGCTGGCGCGGCTCCTCGCCTCGACAATAGCTTTTACCGTTTTGAAATATGTGTTTGTGTTTCTCTGTGTCAGAGGGAGTGTGTGCGTGAGTGTGTGTGAAGAGATTTGGGGGAGCTTTTAGAGCGCTATCATAGAGTAGGTGGAGGACGGTGGAGTGTATCAGAGAGGGCAGTCCGCACATGCTGCCCTGTGAGATTGGATTCTCACCCGTGAAATGTAAGCACACAGAAAAACGCTCTTGCCGCAACAACCTCCTATTTACACAGCAATTTTCCACTCGCTCGCGACAGAGCTAAATCGCATTTGTCTCCCTCGCCGTTGATACCACGCTGCCCTGGAATTCCATTCATATCCAGTTAATTAGCACGTCCTCTCCCGGCACCAGAAAGAGCAATCATTGGACACAAAATGTGCAGAGTAATTTATTACACTTTATTACAGTTCATTGAGGAAGCCAGAGAGTGCTGGATATTAGAGCGATTACTGGTGTTTGTGCTGATAGCAGTCTGTGTGACAGGAAGAAAAAAGTTATTTACCAAAAACAGCTGGACGGATAAATTAGAGCCTTTTCTCTACATGACAGTATCTCCCACCACGCCGCTGTTTCAACATTTCTGGGTGAAAAGCGGCGTCTCTCAAGCTTCACTCCCTCCTTTGAAAACGTTAATTGCTATTCATTACTCGCTATTGCTGAATGATAACAATGTTGGGAGTTACAATTCTGAGTCATTAAATTACAAGCGAGGGGATGAATAGGAGGAGTGGGCAATGGAAGCGCTCCTTCCTGCTGAGATGTAACAGTGTGTCAGCGTTTAAAGGGTCGCTTTACTCAAATGAGGAGGGGAATAATCAGATTTTCTCTCTGATGCAGATAGTTTTGGTTTGATTTTTGCCTCAGCTTCATGATAGGAACTGAAATTTAATTTGTGGTGGACAAATTTAGGGCAAAAAAAGGAGGAATTACGCCTCCTCGCTGCAATATTTCCTTGTACTGCTGGATAATTTACAGAGCACACTGTCAACAGTTTTGACAGGGACTATATCTGCAACAGAAAGTAGCTCCACTGATTACTGTTAACACTGAGGCAGCACATATGAGATTTTATTCAACTTTTATTGCACTGCCTCAGGGGAAGCAATCTCAGACACGTTTTTTTTTTTTTTTTCAAAGCTGGACAAATAAAACAAAAAATATCTGTGCTGGAGAAAATCTAAAATCTGTTGTATGTGGAGGAGACAGCTGCACATGCTCGGTAAGAGATGCAAACTGATTTGCTTCTGGTCAGCTGTGAAGTTTTAGTCCTGCAGTGTTGCATTACTGCAGAGCACAGGGCGGTTTGCTTTGCAGGAAGCAGGACTTGCATTAAGGTGTGTCTGTGGTCTTGCACGCAGTTCTCCTCTTGCCATGAGTGGGAAACTACACGTGTTTGTAGTTTTTCTAATTTGTTGTATTGCATGAGAGGTTACAACAGCGAAGACGACACGACCAGTCTGTTTTCTGTGAATTAATTTCTTGATTTGGTCATATTTAGTCTTCTTTTTCCCTCAAGAGAACCCCGCCCATAAAAAAAGCACCGACTCTCATGGCTGCAGCGCTGCAAACACAAACACCTTCATGTGTGTCTGTCTGCGACACCTTCCACAAAAGAAACACACAAAAGCCGTTTCTTCATCAACTGGCCACACTTGCACCTGTCACCACACACACACTGCACAAAATACACACTCGGTCACACGCCAATACACAGTTGGAGGTGGATGCACGAGCCTGCGGAGGCTGTAATCTGTAATTTGTAAGTTCCATTTGTTTTTAACACACACCAAAGCAGCGGTCCTGTGGGACCTAATAAAACCTCATAAGCACACGGAGAGGAAGCCCGAGGCGCTGCTCTTTCCCACAGATCTCACCTTGATAGATGATTTTAGAAAAACACAGAGGCGTGCTCCACTAACAAAGTGCTGCGAGAAAAAGTAGTGATATTTAGACTCTCCATCAGAAGAGAGGAAAAATGAGGAGGAAGAAGAAGAGCAGGAGGAGGAGGATGAGGGGGGAGGTGGGCTCAGATTTGGGCTGAATTACACCAGCTCTTCTCCTCTCTTACCCAGAGCAGAGTAATCACTTGGATACCTGTTTAGATGCCCACAGAGAGGAAAAGAAACACAAAGTCTGAGCTTCTGCGCTTTTTTTTCCCCCTCCCCTGCTGCTCATGCGACACAGATCTGAGATGAACTCAAAGGAAGGCCTCATTTTTTTAACTCTAAAGTCTGTCCCGTGATCGTTTGTTTCTCAGAGTTTGAGGGAGTAGCCGGTGGAGATGTGCTGGGAATCACGGCCATTACTTTATATTACTCCAGCTCTCTAAAAACGAACGTGCCATAACCGGTGATTTCAGAACCCCACCTCTGCAATCTAGAAATGATAATAATAAAAATAAAAGGGCTCATTTAATTTGGAGAAACAAAAACAATTATGAATCTGCTTGAGTGGAGGTCATCTCCCCTTCTCCCCTCCACGATTCAGATCAGAATACCTGTAGACTTTTTTTTTTTTTTCAAGGAGAACTTGAAATCAATTTCAAGCACCATTTAATTTTATACACCCGTACATGCTGACCCACAACAGCATAGTTCAAATATTGATCTTCTTTAGCAGGTGACCCAGGGTGCTTCTTAATAGTCAAACAAACTGTTTGGCTGCAGAACGATGGAATAAGCAGATCAGAAGCAGAAACAGAAAGAAAAGAGAGAGGACTCCTTCTTCTTCTTCTTTCTCTTCTACGAGGAATAATTTCCTCACACTTGCCTTGCATGCTACGCGCCCGCTGCTCCGATGAAGACAGATAATGACCTTTTGAAAAACAAAATTTCAGCGTTTGCCTGGAGATCTATTTGTCAGCAGTGTGTCTTCTGGCGGCGCAGAAAACACGCTTGCAGGAGCACAAGGAGAAGCGGTGATAATGCTTTGCTGTTCAGCGCTGCCATTAAGCCGCTGGTGATAAAAAGGTGCAGTGCTTTTAATGGCTCGTGATAGCTTCTTTTTGCTTTCACTTGTACGGCCACTCTGTTAACTCAGCACACAGGCTAATACGTCTCATTTGAGAGGATCCCACTGAGAGGAGAATGCTTGAAGGACAGTATGAGAGTGACACTACATTATAAACATACTAATCACAGCTGGCTGGGATACTGCAGTAAAGGAATAATTGGACTCAAGCTGCTCTGGCTGCTTGAGCGTTTCAGCGTGCCGTTTGCAGGAATAGAAAACCTCAGGACAGATTATAGTCTCAAGGTAAAAAAAAAAGAAAGGAAAAAAAGCTGCCCTCATGTGTGTGTAGAGGTGTGTGAAAGGAGCTCCTGTGGTGTAAAGCCATGGAGCTGTTGTCCCCTCTTTTCACTCCCGGTTCGCATTTGGAGCGCTCAAGAAGACCAAGCTGCGGAGATTTCTAAACCGAGCGGACATTCCTGAGCAGCATTAAAAGGCCTGGCTTGAAATAAGGCCACTGCAATGCAGATTTGACAGCAGAGTGTGTCAACATCCCTCTGTGAGCAGTGGCCTTTAGCTGAACCTTTTCATCTCTGTGGATTAACACATCTTATTATATGTTAGCTTATGGGGGAATCCTTTCTATACAGTTTTCTACTGATGGCAAAAAGGAGTCCACAACAGGAGAGCTGTGAGGTACGGGAGCCTAAAGAGGCAAACTGGAGACAACAAACAACCATGGAATAAAAAAAAAAAAAAGTTTCTTTATTCATCTTAGAGGATAACAGGTGAGAAAAAAACAACTTCTGCCCAATGTAGGCAAAATAAGCAAGGTAGTTTATGCACCTGCGCAAAGGTTGAAAAAGACAGACATGTTAAGTGTGATAAGACGATTTTAACAATGTTTTAAAATATCTAAAGCAGATATATATTCCAAGTTGCAATTGGAAAGCAATCAGCTCAGATTGCCTGTTAGTTAAATGCGTTTATAGGATCACTTTTTGTATTTTTTTATCGTGTTTGTTGTTGTAATCCTCACATTTGCCACTAGAGACAGTGTTGCAACACTGTTCAGTTAAAGTAAACCCATTTACGCTGCAAAAGTCAAAGTCTTTTTTCTCATTTCTAAAAGAAAAAAAAAAAGGTTCAACAGATTTAATGTTTGCCCTGTTCACCTAAAATGTAACTTGTAATAAGTTAAATAAAAAAAGGACATCTGCCAACGAGGCAAAATATGTTCTAAAATAAGAATGCCAACTCACTTTAAGAAACTTTATCAGAATAATTTTTTCACTTCATTTTTTTTTTAAATGTACATCTGGATTTAGCAGATGATAAAGTTTGTCAAGATTTTAAGACATTTTATTAGAAACAAAGCAAAGACATTTGCATGATTTTGAGTTTTTACAGTACATGTTTCAGTCTAGGTCTTGTTAAATTCCTCTTATGACTGGAAATTGTAGATTTGCGACAGATGAAAAACAAAAAATCGTGCTGCACATTTATTAAAATCAAATTTGAGACTTTTTAAAGCTCCAGGTTGAAGTTTTAGTACACTATAAAACAGGCTGAAACCATTTTCTGTGATTCTTTATGGCCTAAAAATACAAAAAAGACTGTTAAAATAACAGCAACTCTTTCAGCATAGTAGTGTCTCAGGTTTGAAACCAGTGTAAGGGGGGTTGGTATCAGCCTAATGGATTAACTACACACTGCTGATGCAGCCTATTCTCATGAACCGTCAGCTGAAATTCTCACTGAGTAACATATTGGACTTCTAACACAGAGAGCGGGATGAGAATTTTGGCCAAGAAACACGAATTTCACATGTTCAAGACGAAGCAGCAGATATGACTTTGTCCACAAGGTGGCGCCAGATTCAACTCAAGCAAAACAGGAGCTTTAAGACTCAAAGAGAGAAGAATCAACACAGCTTTTACACAGCGATTGACGAAGGTGTGGCTGGATTAATGAACATATTTGAGCATTTAATACTCCTGCCAATCATGCATTCACTTTATTTCATTGATATTGCAGATTCTCCTTTTCTTTAAAGCTCCTCTCTTCTGATTGCATTTTTTAGATGGGAACGCAGGTGGAGAGAGAGGAGAGCAGGGAGAGGAGCAGAGGGAGACAGGTAACTGTGCATGTGAGGGACAGCGTGGGAATGACATCAAAGAGGTTGCAGCTACCAAGATGGCGAACAAGCTAAGGTAATAGTTGCTTCCACTCATTAAGATTCATTTTATTTTATGTTTTATTGAGTCCTGTTGATTATTTTTGCTCTTGTATTTGTAGTGCAGCTTAGGCCTCCAGCAGTCAACTCTTAGGCTTCCAGCAGTCAAGTTTTAATGTATTTTCATTGGCAAAACTCTAAAAAGCCTTAAAAGTTCAGGTGTTTGTTCAATTTTGTTACATTTATGTCTTTTTAGGGGCCAAATGAATTAAGAGTAGGATATCAAAATGAAACCTTTAAAATTTAGCCATAACTTATTTAAAGTTCAGAAAATATATGTTGTGTAGGGATGGGGATTGATAAGATTTTATCGATATCGATGCCATTATCGACTCTGCTTATCGATTCAATTCTTTAATGATTTCCTTATCAATGACTTTCTTTGATTAAAAAATAGGAGACTAAAGGTTTTTACCATTAACTCAAAATAACAGAAAAGATGTATGCCACCTTCAGTTAGAGTCTAAAAAAACTAAACTAAAACTAAACTAAACAAAGGTCAGTATTAAGTCAAATTAGGGTGACAATATTCTGGATCCCCAAAAAGAGGACACTACTATGCGAGGCCTTCTGCCTACATTTCATTCCGTCCGCCACGTTCTTGTTCGCATAGACTGGCTCTAGCGAAAACTTTTTTTTCGAGGCACCAGGAAGAAAGGAATCGTTAAGGAATCATTAAGATAAAATGTAAACGATGTCGATGGATTGAACCATTTAAAACCAGTTCTCAACAAGAACCTGCTCTCGATTCCCATCCATAATGTTGTGGTTGTTTCTCTTTCTAAATCATAAACAGTAAAGCTTTAACTGAACATCCCCCCCTTCAAAAAGTTTCCCCTCCATTGTGAGAGGAGTATATTTGCACCTGCAGCTTTGTTGCCCAGTGGTGGAGTAAATTAGCATCAGCAGCAGCAGAGTGCATTCTAATTCAGTAACACTACAGGTCCAAAATATAGACAGCAGCACTTCAGGCTAATGCTCAACATTAATGACTGCAGGATATTTAGCATTATTGGCAAAATGTAAATACACATTTATTGACGAACTGCACAGGAGCGTGCGTACAGAGGCCTACGAGGCTCCACCTGAAGATGACAGGAATTCATATACATATGTAAGCTCAGAAACACGCTCGCATTAAAAATACAGACCGAGCTCTGCTGGGAGAAAAAAAAAAAAAAGCTTTGTTGGTGTGTAAATCTCCTGCACTGTGCCATTCCTCTATACAGGGAACAAATTTAATTTTGTTCCATTTACAAAGGTCTAGTGGAGTAAGACGGTGGGTAGCCTTAAGAAAAAACACGCGCACACACACACACACACACGTCAGGCTGACTGTGAAGTCTCTGTGAAGAACAAGGCAGCACTCGCTCACACACCAAATGAAATTTCAAAATAAACGACTGAGCTGTGATTTACAATTCTCCTCCGGGCCAGGAGAAAAGTGAGAAAACATTTCAATCAGCCCCTCCGCCTTTGTTATGCCGCTATGAATCAGCTGTTTAAGGGACAAAAACAGCTGAACGGCGGTGAGAGGAGAACTCCCAATGATTTCACACACAAACACACAGCATATTGAGAGGTATATTCCAGAGCCCATGAAATTAGGTTTAAAGTTTTTTTTTTTCTTTTTTTATTTGTGCCTGATTGAATCTGAGTGAATTGTGCTCGGCTAAATTGACTGAAAAACAACAAAGCTGGCATCGTTTTATGATATAATGGAAATATCTGAAATACAGCCTCTACCAATAACAACGCAACAGAGAGAATCAGATAGCTTGTGATGTGACATATGCCTTAACAATAGGATCGGGCTCTGAATAGCAAAGAGGAAAAAGTGAAGGCAGGAGTTTCTCTATGTTTTCTAACTGATAACACTTTGACTAAAAGACCGAGGCAAACAAACAAACAAAGGACGTATTATGCTGCTTTCACATGGATTCAGGCAGAGATGAGAGTGAAAACAGGATATGATATGAGTAAAGGAGCAATTAGCCAAGGCCGAAAGAAACAAAGAAAAAAAAGAAACACAAAGGAGACAGTGTTGCCTCACACCGAGTTCAGATATTTCAGCTTCTGGAACGTAAACGATCATCTGGTTTACTATAACACCTTTTGAATTCAGGTGCAACAACACACTTTATTCTATTTTATTTAGACGTGACAAGAAATTCTGCTTTTACTATCCATGGGCAACATTAGGCCTCATGAGACTAAAGCACTCTGGTCATTTTTGGGAAAACAGCAACTCTCATCTAAGTTCCCTCATTTAGGATTCCTCATTTCTGGCTAAGAACAAAACCTAAAAACACTCAAGACCTCCCATACGCACAGCTAAGTGCTAAACTCTTCACATAACAATGTTATATTGGTAAAAATATTGATTTAAATGTCAGTTTTTCTTCAAACAGTAACATTTTTTACATTAATTAAACATTTATATCAAAGCAGGATCAAATTTACTGTTCTTCTACCAGAATCCAAGCTAAAGCAGCGTTTGTCTGTCTTTATACTTTATAGTTTCCTTTTCCTCATTGCACATTGGTTACTAAGAGAGCTACGAAGAGAACAAAATACTAACAAGGATAAAAAAAAAGTCTTTTTGAATTTAAACAGACTTTCATGACAGCAGCTGATCCTGCAATGAAACCAGGAAATGTAGCTTGCCATCAGTTCACCCTTAACCTGATCACTGTATGTCACTGAAGATCATCACTAGTTTTAAAGTCTTTACTCGTCATTGTTTACATTATTTGATTTGCACTTTTATTGCTGTTACATCAAGTATTTTAATGTGTTATAGTCATTTAAGTTGTACTATGCTAGCAAGTATGGCTGCTAATACTGTGTAAGAAACATTAACAGTGATTCAGCTTCTTCTACATTTCTTCTGGTTAAATAAAAACCCAAGAGAGTAAGATAAACTGAGTGTAAACGCCAACCGACATGGGTAATCCTGCTTTTATTAGGGACTATTTTCAGCAGTGGATTGATCCACAGTTAGTGGAAGGCTGTCAGTGCGATTGAGTCTGAATAAACTGCAGTATGTTCGCTGTAATGAAGGAATATATCATAAAACACAGCGGTACATGTGTTCATGATTCATGGTTGGTGTTTTAATTGGGTTTGAAGACAACAAGAAAAATACAACACATCACCCTCACCGGTTTGAAGATGATGGGAGTGTTTGAAACCTAAGAGCTCTAACAGCAGATCGAAATGAGCTACTGTGTGTTAACCCCTTTCCCTAGAGGTCAGTAGGGAGGGGGGGTGGGAGTGTAGGGGGCGTGGATCTCTCCAAGTTCCATCTGAAGCCCGGTGAGGCCGCGGCTCATTTCTCAAACTCATCTCAAATGCTCACACAGCGGCCTAACGAGAGCCCATGTAGGGACAAAAACCTATTAGGCCTCCCCAGTTACAGACAGCATCTCCATTTACAGCTGTCAATAGTACAGCTTGGCCTACAATAATTATCCCCCAGGAAGGAGCCGTCTCTGCGCCGCTCGCATTAGTCCATCCCCGGGAGACCGCCCAACCTGAATCCTTCGATATCTAAAGTCCCTGTGAATAGCGGCGCTCTGGGAGGCAGGATCAAGGCCTGAACCGAGGGAGAAGTGTGTCACGAGTATTCCCAGTCCTCTCCGCATCCCTCTCCTTTCACCAGATGTATCAGAGTGTGTGTGTGTGTGTGTGTGTGTGTGTGTGCAGCAGAGTCGTAGAAAAGAGATCAGCATGAGTAGGAAAAAAAAAGGAGGAGGAGGAGACCCTGAAACCAGAGAGCTGGGCGATTCCTCCCAGGATCCTCCGCCATGAAAAGATGGTGTCTTCTGGGTGACCTAATCATTTAGAACGATATTAGAGCCGCGTACGGTTAAGGAGGAAATTCAAAACAGCCTGACCGACCGACCGACAGACGAAGCCACAAAAAAGAAATCAATAGATGCAACAATAACAATAGACATCAGCGCAGAGGAATGCCATGATAGAAAATCCAATTACAAATCAAAGAGAGGCAATTTTAGAAAACGGCAGATCTTAAGATAAGTCTGCGGCAGAGACGGCGAGAAAGATGTGACACCGAGACAATAACAACTGCTGCTTTTTCCTCTTTAGACGTAACTAACACCCTGCTTCCCACCCAACAGCATCGTCTTAGATAATAGAGTTACATTTACGAGCGGTGCCATATGCCCACCCAGTGCCTGGTAAATAGAAAATCCATGAGATGCCATGTTTTTATGGCTGTGGAGACAGCTACTAACTACCATGAGCCAACCTGAGCTCCCCCCCGTCAGCTTCGGTTTGTGCCATAAATATATTTATACTTTAATACGGGCCTACAGCGCTGAGCATTGCGTCCTGTAAAAGCCTCACCACACTGTAATTCATAACTCCCTCAATATCCCGCACCATAACTCAGAAAATGAGCCCCAACAACGCAAACTGACAGACGGAGAAAAGTGACATCATCCTGCAGAGGGATGGATGGAGACGGTGTCCCTGGATGTGTGGAGCACCGGGGACAGCCCTTTGTGACACCTCCGCTTCTTTTTTTTTTGTAATCAGAGGCCCACAGTTCTCCCTCCACGCCACGGGGAGTCTCTCCTTGTGTTAATGAAAACAAACATTTAGCCGGGATTTAGACGCGCCGCCGCCGCCGACTACAAAGAGCATCAAAGCAAAGTGCCTGGGAACACACACCCAAACAGAGCTGCACACAAATAAAGGCAAGGTATGCTTGGCTAATCTTTTATGTAATAAACTCCTGTCTTCCTGTGATATCATGCAGCGCCATGTTCACACATAATAAGCAAAGCTGTTCAGAGCCCAACTTAATACAGTGTCTTATTTGAAATGCAAACAAACTGCGAGGCAGAGGCTATCACCTCAATCTATTCCCCTTCTGTTCTCTGGTTGTCATCTCACACGAGCCCACGCTGCAGCCCACGCTGCAGCCCCGCGCCGTGGTGAGGGAGGAAGAGAGAGGGGGGAAGGGGGGGGAAACAGGGGCAAGCATCCTACTGAGGATGTGGGAGGGTGTGTGTGTGTGTGTGTGTGTGTGTGTGTGAGTGGAGGGGGGGGATGCTGGCCACAGTGTGATTCAGAGGGTTGTTTCCCCTCGCAGCGCTGCAGGGCGAGGATTTACCGCAAAGAGGGTGAAAAAAAAGAAGAGGAACAAAAGCTGCTGATACATTAAAGGGATTGGAAACAAAAAGGGATGTTTGATGAAAATAGCACACGGGAAGTGTTAATTTCAGCTCTGTGTTGGACTTTTAAGGCAACACACTGTGGTTTAACACACACACACACACACACAGGTGCACACACTCAAGAGGCTTATGGCCGCTCTGAGGATTTGGATAGAACAGGGATGTAGTGGCAGGTAAAACCACCTAATTCTGTTTGCTCACGTTTTTTACTCGAGCTCAGGAAGCTTTGCGCAAAATTTTTACTTCTGTCATCAAAATGCAAAATGTTCTTTTCAATCTGAAGACACGGGACTTAAAAGAAATCAAAGAAATCTCTTAATTGTCAGATTGTTTCTACCAAGTCCTCCTCTTTTAAAACCAAATCCTTGAGCATCCTTTCAATCATGTTAAGAGTTCATTGAGGTGGTTGGGTCCACACACACCCCCTTCGCTCACCCGGCAGAGGGTTGCCCGCTCTGCACAGATGGGTGGGAGGAGGTGAGGGCCATTACCCTGATGGTGGGGGAGACGAGGGGAGGATTGAAAATGAGAAAGCAGGAGTTTCCACTGTTATTTCCCCTCAATCAGCTACAGCGGCACACTCTGTTTACTGCAACACATGCTGCCGGTTGTAAAAACAGAATTGGATGCCCGACTCCCCCCCTCCCACCTGCACCCACACCCACCCATAATCACCCTACCACCAATGGCACTACCACCGCTCCAACTCAATGAGTCAAAACGTGAATAATTCAGCTGATAAACAGGCGATAGCAGCTCTTTAGAGTCACCTTGTTGTTGATTTTTTCATCTCCCCTTCCTCTGAAAATTGCAGTCTTCAGGTTTCATGAAACAAGGGGATCAGTGGCAGAATCAATTTCCAAAGGGGGAGGACAAGAAACCAAAAATAACCCAAAAAAAATCAATGTTAATTTGCAGAGATGTATAATTATTCAGAGCACTAGACTGTTAGAAAAATGAAGGGGTGTAAAAAAGAGATTAAAGCTCTCGCTGTGGGCCTTCTCATAAACAATCCCGAGTACAAAAGGAGCTTTTTAAAAGTTTAATAGTGTGCAAAAACAAGAGCAAATCTTTTGACTTTGATTTCCATTATTCAAAACACTCTTATAAACAAAAAGATGTGAGGATTAGTGTCTGCAAAGAAAGTAAAGAGACTAAGTAATCTGAATTTAGACACTGTTTTTTTCCACATTATTCAAAACTGAACTGCAATCAAAGTGCAGCTGCAGAAAGAGTTTGAGCAGAATTTAAACAAAATGTGCAATTTCTTCTGTTTGGTGTTTTTGGTTCCAGAGGCCTGAACGTTAAGATTTTAGGAGATGAAAAACCATCTTATTACTTTTTTGGAAATGTTTAAAGCGTTGGTTTATGTAAAAGTCTGATTCAGGAACAAAAAAGAGCATGTAGGTGTTTATTCTCTAAAAAAAAACTGAAGAAAAAAGTGTTTACATTTCTGTCACGACGCAGGAGAAAAAAACTGTGGAGCTGCTTCATCTTGGCAGAGGAGAAGTGATGAGGATGTGTGAGCCCCACAAAAGTGACCCGAGAAAACATCTCCAAACACAGTGAGTCATGAAGTGAGTGATGAACACAAACACGCCTGAGCCCACGTCAGGGATATCCCCAATTTACTGCTTGAATTTCTCACCAAAAAGAGAGGTAGAGGCTAAAAGGAGAGGTCTAATCACTTCCTCTTCTCTCCCCCCCAAATAGAGGGGGACACGGGTAGGGTGAGGGTCAAGGGTTAGAGGAGCTGAAAAGCACTCAGGGTAACGACACAAAAGCCAGCGCGATGCTATCACGTGCCGCCTGAGGAGCGCGCAGAGGAGAGGAGGAATGGAAAAAGGCACGGAATGAGAGCGAGTGTGGATGGGAGAGAGAGGGAGAGAGAGAGTGAGAGTGAGGGGAGGGAGAGAGGGAGATGGGGAGGGCGACAAAGCGAGCTTTCATTCAGTCTTACCTCGGGCAGGTAGAGGAACGCGGGGGGACACTGGAGCGAGTGAGGTAGCATCCCGGAGCCGGAGAGAAGCAGGCAGCCGGAGTTGGCCATGGAGCTGAGCGAGGGGTGACGGGACGCTTTGCGCATTTAGCAGGGAGATCCTTTCCGCTCTACTCTTTCTTCCTCTCTCTCTCTCTCTCTCTCTCTCTCTCTGGCTCGCGTGCTCCCTCTCTCTCACCCTCTCTCTCTCTTCGGCTCACTTCCTTTCTTCTGCCTCCTTTAGCCTTTAAAACCTCCTCTCTGATGGCTTTTGTGTCTCTATTGAAGATGGAGCAGGGATGCGAGCGCTGCGCAGACAATGTGCATGTTCCACCTTTATCACTAATGCTCTCTCGCTCTCTCTCTCTCTCTCTCTCTCCCTCTAGGTCTCTCTCCCCTCTCTCTCTCTCTCTCTCTCTCTCACTATCCCTGGCGCGACTCTGTTTACTTTGAGCGTGATAAAAGCCAACATAAGCATTCAGACACAGAAGGGGAGGTTCTGTGCGAGCCAAGGAGGAGGAGGAGGAGGAGGAGGAAGAGGAGGAGGAGGAGGGGTTTTTGAGCTGACAGGGGGGCTGGGAAGGTTAGGGTGGGGTTATAAAAGTGGTGGTAGCATTGGGGGGAGAGGGGGTGTGGGGGTTACTGATGAAGTCCCTGATGGATTCATACATCAAACGGGCCGACTGAATAACAGAGGGGATGTGAATGACATTAGAACAGCTGATCCTGGGCATTAGCACCTCACGGGACACTGCATGCTGCCTTTTAATTGCAGGCCCCCCCACTCTGCAAACACACACATAAACACACACACCCTCTCGGTGGCCGGCACCACCTCCCTTCCTTCTCCGCTTTGGTTGTGTGTGCGCTCAAGGACACGTTCTGTACAGTGCAGCGTGGATGTATACGCGCCGAAGAAGCCGGAAGAAAACGCATTAAAACAAAAGAACAGCTTTTATTACACCCCACCACTGAGATCCTCTCTCTGCTCTTGCGTGTGCTAATGTGCATCCAGCCATGCGTGTACTGTAGCGCACGCTAAACTGTACAAGCAAAACAACTCAGAGCTTCTTTTTAATGTATCTTTTTGATTAAGTCTGTTTGATTCGGCTTTAAAAGAAGAAGCAGACAAAGAGAATGCACAAGATGTACCGGTTACATCACAGGCAGCGGGCGAGTAAGGAGGCTCCATTACCTTAAAGTTGAAGGAAAACGTAAGGAGTCTATCTTTAATCTTATCCGACACAGCCTTGGCTTCAAAGGCTTGATGCTTCAGCAGACCCTGGTGGAGCACGGGTCAGCATCAGGGTACTGCACAGCGGGATCCCTGGTGACGAGCCCCAACACTTATGGACTGGGGGGGATCTGTCCACAAACCTGAAGTGACCGGACTTTGAAATCAAATACATACACATGACACGCTCCTGCACAAATATCACAGGCTCAACCCTGCTGAGCGCGTACAACAGGGTAGATAGTCAAGTTCAGGGTCCTGTCAGTGAGAGGTGTGTCGAATACAGCCATGTGATTGGATGGAGAGGCGGAGCAGGAGATTGACCAATCGGAGCTGTCCGGGAAGGATGGCTCCCATTGGTCAATGTTTTGCAGCCATGAGTGGATTTTTCCATTCTTTTTTCACTTTACTTTGTGGAGAACGCACTATAGGACTACGATCATCATATAAACGAGGTTCATAATAATTACCAATCTCTCCAATCGTCAACCATGCCTTTAAATGAGTCAAACTGTAACAATCAGAACATGATATAACTGATCCGTAATTCCTCTGCTTTCTTCTATGTCTATAACTTTCACAGTGAACACAAAAATAATAGAGGCTCTGCCCGATTCATCATTTTAAAATCCAGTTTCTTTCACCCCTGTACTCAATCTTGATCCACCCTGACTCACTGGTGGCTGATCCTGAGTCAGGAAAACCACCACAAAAGTTGTACCAGAAATCCTTTTTCTTGAATCAACTTCGGCTTTATCGAGGAACAACCTCTATTCTTGCAAACCGAAGTGCTTAAAACTGCAGTTCCTCAAGCGTCCACTAGAAGCTGGCTGTAAAGCCTTGGAAAGCCACACACACCCACTCAAAGAAGCCCATCTTTGCATCGAAAATAAACTTGATTACAGCATTGTGCAAAAAAAAAAAAAAAAAAAATGGGTGCAAACATCTAATTTCTCTGTTTTGCACACACTGTGCACTGTGCTAGTTTTTTTTATAACTCATTAAGTTTTGAAGATATTATGGTTACAAGTTTAACAGAATTAGCGCAGATGGCCTAAGTGGCACACTGTAGCCTTTTGCAAAGCACTTCTAATATGTTGATTGTCATATAAGGCGCATACCGCTTCAAAAAAATCAAAGCATGATGTCACCGATATCAGCCCAAGAAGGCAATTAAACACAAAAGGCAAGTTTAAATGCTCAAAATAAAAATGAATATTCAGCAAACCACCGTACGTTGATTAACATGGACACTCTTCAATCTTCCTGTCTCCAGCCGTTCTCCAGTGGGTTGGTTGAATCCGAAATGGTGAAAACAAGGGGTTGTTCCGAGACAGGCTGTTACCTGTGAAATGGGGGTGCTCTAACAACACCCCCATTAGCACTTGGTATGTTCCCCCCGATCAAATTAACCATAGACTTTAAAATGACGCGCAAAAATTTGAGTCAACCAATCAGAATTTTGGTCGACTCAGCATGTATCAACCAATAAGTTGGCCAGCCCTACACTGAGACTCTGTCCATGTTTCAACAGTAAATGAATATCACTCATACTGGGAACCAACTCAGGCTTGGAGAAAACTTACATCTAAAAGAGACCTAACAAGTCTGGTCTTGATCTGAGGATAGACCTGTGACCTCCATGTTGATGCAATTTCTCTTACCTATGATACATTCATCGTTTTATAAACATATCTGCCCAAAGGGGGTTTGCTGTTTCTGTAATACATAAATTCTATTATTAGAACCTTTAGCGTGATGCTCTCTCGTGCCGAGTAGGATGGCCTGCAGGAGTGGAGAGGATGGATGCACAATGATCAAGAGTGAGCTAGTCAAAGATCAAACTTCTGCCATGCATCTCTGCAAGATGGTTTCTATCTTTAGCTGGCAGTCCATTACCCTTTTATTTCCTCTGCAATTCACAAACATCAAATGATCTTGCTGTTTCCCTGCTTTAAAAAATAAAAATACAAATAAAGTTTGGACATGAGTTCTATTGAAGCAAGATTAAAGCAGGGATTTGTAGGAACCTGTGATACGATGCTAGCTTTAGCAAACAGCAGCACACAAAGCCCCAGATATTTGACACTTTTTCAAGCCTGAATTTGGCAACAACTGCGGTTAAAACTAAGAAAGCACCAAGCCTTTACTTGATATTTCAACTAGTTTTAAGGGTCATAAGAGCAAAAAGTTGGAAGAAGGAATCTGGAAATGACCCTTGAATATACCTAGATTGTTACTTTTTGAAGACAGTTGGAGATGGGAACTATCTGGATTGTAAGACTCAGGGAGTTGTGGGAGACTAAATCACACCACACAGGGGATTTAACCTCTTCTGGGACGCTCCCTCTGCAGATTAAATAATTCTAAGCATGCAGCAGAGGGATGCAGGACCCGCAATTACACATTTATAAATGTATTTCATGAACACGACGACGAGAACAGACGAAATAAAAATACTCTACCTCCACTGGGAAGCATCCTTATTACCTTTAAACAGTCTCATTCCTGCATAATTTTCCTGACGGCTTGATGCACAGATCAGTCATCGCAGATATCTGACACAGTTTCCAGGCTGAATGGTTTGGCATTGCCACTAAAGACAGGAATCCATCTCCCTGTCTATCCTCTCTATGTGTTTTTCTGTCTCACTCTTTGCTCCCTTTTTCCCCCCTTCCTCTGTCTGTCTGTCCGTCTGTCTCACCCAGTTAATAATTCAAATGAGCACTGCCAGATCACTCCCTTCAAAGGGAGTTGCTGGAATGTTCTCAACAGTGCCTTTTTCTTTTTGTCATGTGAAATCAAAGCCCTCAAACGTGGTGGAGAAATCCTCAGTTAACTCCCCGCACTGCTGCTCTGCCAATTAAAGAAAGATCAACAACCGCTGCGAACACCAAAAGAAGAAAAAAAACACTGATCTTAATCATTATCATCCTCATCATCAGTTTTGTCACTGTCGCCCTTTGTCTTCCTCTATTTCTTCCTGGCGGCGCAATCACCACATCGCGGTGGCAGCCCTGTAATAATCAGCATAATCATTATTACCACAATCACCATCATCATCACTGTCACTGTCGACTCTCGTCATTTCTGTCTTCTGGGCCTGTGATGCTCGTCCGCTATAGGACATGATTTATCCGCTGGGACAGGACTTATAAATGTTTGATTGTCATTGGATACATGTGAATTTATGCAGACGTTTAGATTTCCCCCTCTTTAATCCGTCTGGTTTTCAAGCTTTTCAATCTGGTTTCTCTTACTAACCTCTCCAGCTCGATGAAGATGTGTCGTCTGTATGTGCTCCTCCAGAAAAAAGCTTGAAAGCAGCAGTTCTTGCAGTAAAAAGCCATCACATGCACAGGGAGCTCGGTCAGCAATAATCAAAGGCAATACAAGCTGCGACTAATGGGGCCCAAACGATTGGCGGCGTGTTCCTGTTCTCTGTTTATCGTATGACCGCTGATCAATACCATGCACTTGCACTAATCTTCATAAGAAATGACTGTTTATTTCCCTTAACTCCCATTACTCTGATAGTGGACGGAGGACTCAGATCCCTCACTTTACAGTCATGTAAAATAATCCATCAAAGATAAAATCTCCCATTAAAAACATTTCTCAAATTGAAGTAAGTTTCATGAGGGTTTTTTTTTTTTTACACTGTTTAAATCATGAATGTCAGAATGTTAGTACAACAAATACATATATAAAAGGTTTGCAAGGTGTGCTAGATGAAAATAAAATACTGTGTAAATAAGACAAACATAAAGGAAAGACGAATGCTAAATTAGCTGAACAGTTGAAAAAAATGTATAAATTGCAATATATTCTACCGCAATACTCACTGTATTGCAAAATGTTAAAAATCGCAATATTATTTTATTGTTGCCCAAGTATAGTAATTTATTGTATTCCGGGGCTACGAGTGATTACCACCCCTAGTATAATGTTTTGTTTTCATAGCCGACACTGAAGGAAGATAGTTTTTCTGCTGAAGTTTGGTTTAAGAGGGAGAGGAGCAAAACAATTAGGAACAAAGTTTTATGTTTATGCTGGTGTTCGAGGATTAATGAGTTAAACTGAACATACTTATGTTATTCGGAGATTAACCCAGGCACTGGAGAATGCATCATGACACTGGGGCTCAGACAGGTAATGCTAAAGTCTAGTCACCTTTTGCTAGCTGTAATAATAACAATAATTATCTGTATTTATAGAGTACCTTTCAAAATCTTCATTACAAAATGCAAGGCAGCAAAAAGAGAAAAAAAAATGCAACATTAAGCATTTTTAGAGGAATCAACCAGCTTGGGTCATAAAACCACAACCATATTTCAAGGGAACATAAAATCAAGAAGCTGCAAAGCTGTCTGATAAAAAACATGCTAAGATGTGACTTAGAAGAAAGCGCTGAATCAGCTGTCCTGATTTCCTTGGATCATAGGGTGAGCACTAAATCTAAATCTTAAATGCTATCCCAAACGCACGGACAACCTATATGAAGATGCTAAAACTCCTTACAGTGCCTTTAACATTAAAAGATTTAAAGCACCAGTAAGGAGTTTTCTGTTTGTGTTGATTTTGTCACCCCTGTCAAATAGTGACACCTACTATAAATTCACCAAACTTGTCCTGTACATAAGTTTGTGTTATCTTTCGACAAAAAATAAATATATAAAATAAAAAATCTCATTCTACTCTGCAAAGTTTCATCAAGCTGTAGAAAACATAAAAATATGATGTTTTTGTCAGCATCCTGTCTGACACCAACACGCCTTTGAAGCAGTTACACGCCTTATAATTACAAAAAAAGACATTTTCAGTCTTTATGCTAATGGTCCGGTTTGCTTGTGTTGGTCATAAAGAGGCATCACTTTTCATTTCGGTCTGTTTTACAACTACTTTAAAACTCCGCACAGCAGCTTACGCGAGTTGAAATGCTGTTTGGATTTAATTGTCATATGTTCAAAAGTGATAATTTGCCCTTCTTTTAAAACTCAGTTTTTACAACTCTCTGATGATTTGCATTTGTCATGTTTTATTCATCTGTTAAATTTGATTTACTGCAAATATACTTTATATAGTCAGTTTTCAAAGGCCTCTGTGCACAGCCGTGAATAAGGTTCTGTTATGGGGAAAATACATTTACATTCTTTTAAAATTAATTTATCGCCTCTGAGTATTTAAATTTAAATACATTGAGTCTAAAATGACTGATAACAGTCTAAAACACCCAAATCCGTGCTCAGTATTTAATATTGCGATGCAAAGTACCTCGAGCTGGCGAAACTCTCCAGATTCCCTGAGAAGTACTGAGGACAATCACTCAGTGTCCTCAGTCGTAGCAACAGGACTGGATTCAATTAATCTGTAACTATGGCTGCGAGAGAGAAATGTGGAGATATTTTCTTCTACAACGCAAAGGAAAAGAAGTGCAGACGCTGTTTATGTCAAGTAAAGTCAAGTACCTCAAGGTTGTGGAGAAGCTGTACTTCATGAGCTCTTCACTATGGACACAGCTCCCCCATCAGGAGGAGCACACAGCACAAGAAAGTCAGAGTGGGGATAAAGAAATACCAAACAAAGACTCAATCTTTGCACATCTTACAGAAAGTAACTTTAAAACTCGAATATATTCTTCATTAGTCACAAAGTTAAGTATACTAAATTTCAACATTTTATCATGGTAACAGCTCTTGAGTGTTAGAAACAAAGTCAGATTTCCAAAGTGGTTAAATTAGAGAATACAATTAAAAACTGTGAAAACTGCAGCTGTCCTATAATCATGGAAAATATTTACAAAGTACTCGTTCTTGCAAGCCCCCTGAAAGTATCTCATGCTATCTAATAATGGTATCTTAATACTGTTTCTTAAAAATCAGGTATCTTCTTAAATATGTTGTGTTTTTAAGTGTGTTTGCTGTTTTAAAGTTTGGCTCCTTGTGCAACGTGTTAGCTTGTATTTTTACAAAGTAGACAAAGTTATCTTTTTCTTTTGTCTAATCCTAATACTTCTGGTTTGAAGGTTTTTGGTAGTTGTACCAGCAAGAATTTGAGACTACTTTCACTCCTTAAAACCTTGGATCATTTGTTGTCGATACTCCACTTTTCACTCTTTGTTTGGGCAGTCTTGACTCTGTGGTGTCCATTTTAGAGTAACTTCAGGGGCAGGTGGGTCGGAGGTAAACCACTCTGATCCATCAGTGCCTTGTAGACTGTAAATCTGACTTTGAACACTCCAGCACAGTGTGACAAAGAAATCCGAACTGATGTTTGAGTTTTGCACAGTGACAGCCCTGGTGTGGGTATAATTAGCCAATCTGAGCCACTGATATGATCAGTTGAGCCGTAGAAGAAGCAGTAGAAAGCTCTATTGGGAGATGTTTGGTTCCCCCGACCATCCCCACCCCAACCCGATGGACACAAAACCTAGACCTCTGGAGGCTCACTCTGAAGAAAACAAAGCACTGCTATACAGTGCTTCTGGATTTCATAGAAAAGCAGTGAGGCCTTTGGAGGAGCACCCTTGAAGTGCCCCTCTGACAGCCTTCCTCATTATCTGGCATCTCCAGAGTGCCAGCCAACCCTGCTGAAGAAGAGGGGGCACGAGGACGCCTCCATCAGCCAGCCCCCAGGAGCACCCACAGAGGGGAGGGTTGAGCTCTCGCTAAAGGTCCACTGATTATATCTCAGGCCCAGAGCTTCAGGGATCCCCGCTAATTAAAGGTTGTGTCATATCTGTTAAAGATAACAAACCTATGTAGAGTCCACTCTCCAGACTTCCCTACTCCTCCTCCTCCTCCTCCTCCTCGCTGGTATTTGTGCTCTCTTGCAGCATGTCAGGTTGCAGGCTCGGTCTGAATTCAAGCCTGACCAGCTTTCTGCACCCAGAGGAGAGGGTTCCTGTTTAACCTGCCCTCACCCATCTCAGCGTGCCAGCGGTGCTCCGGAGGCATCAGCGATCCTTTGTCTAGAGGCATAATTAAAGCTCTCGTTCATTATTTCTTCACTTTGAGCGCAGATCTGAGTAATTAGGAGGCGGTGCCACGAGGTGGGGAAGGGGAGCTATCATGGAGGCGCATATACAGGAAGAGAAAAAGATGCACACAATCACACTCCTGGAGAAAGTGCGCCTGAAGACACACACGGGGAAAAAAAGCACTTGTTCAAGCTCGGCACCAAATGAGCTGCATTCATCTCCCACCTATCTTTGGATGCCGATATCTGGCAGCGAGTGAAGTATGCTTTTTCTCCCCTCTCAGCCGTCATGTCCTAATGCATTGATTAAAAATTTTGATTAAATGGACAGTTAAAGGAGGAACTGCAAGAGTGATCTGCGATCCATGCCTGGATTGGACGCTGGGATTGGATGTAGGGGCCCTGGCTTTTGCTGCGTCTGGAGCTGAGGCACTTGCTTCTCCTAATGGATTTTGAAACAGAGCTTGGCTTTTATGTGGTGTCATTCATCCTCATATGTTTTCGCCTGCCGCGTCTCAAAATCACTGCTTCTTTATGGCAAACTAATGCACCCGCTGCTAAGATCAGCAGGTTGGCTCCGGCCATCGCTCACCCAGCTCCGGCCAGATATAAGGAGGTTTCGAAAGCTTCCACCGGAGGAGGCAGAGCAGAAAGCGAGGGGTAGTGACTCTGCCTCCCACGCCGTCATACATCAACCCTGCACACATACACACACACACACACACACACACCACTGCTCCTGCTGCTGCTCTGACAAGGAGGGAAAGGAGGGGGTGATGGAGCTTCATGGCAGCGGACACTCAGCGTCAATACGTCAATACATACCACCCTCTTATCCAAAGGTCTGCTTTGCTCGTGGCTGTGTAGCGCTAAGGCCACAAGGTGTGATAGTCCGGGGTGGTGGGTGGAAGACAGGGGAGAGTTTTGTCGGGGGCATGGTGTGAGACAACAAACTGTAGCGATGGCTCACGCCCAGTAAGCCCTCCAGGCCGACAGAGGCTGTGATAGAGAGAGAGCTGACAGGGCAGAGGGACGGCCAAGCATGGAAATCACATCAGATCAATGATGAAAAATTCAGTGGTGGCAAGAGTCGCTCTCGGGGATGATGTCACAGGCTGAATGTAAGACTGTGACTCCTGGATATACATGGAAAGGCCAATATGTCAGCCAGTGAATGTGCATTTGTGCATTTTGTCTTCTGGGGTTGGAGTGGTTACTAAGAGATGAGCTCAACAGACTGTATGAAGCACACAGAGGAGCGAGAAAGAGGCATATCTTTAGAGCTAGACTTGGTTACGACTGTTGGTACTCGTTTTTTCACTTAGTCTCCAGTTTGTCTCTTCTTCATCTCTCAAAGATGAACCTTTCTCTTAGCTGCCAAAAAATCCTCAACCTGGACGACTAACGGGGGTTGTTGATTAAGGAGACGGCCCAGAGCAACTATAAGAATCCAATCTAGCAGCACTTCATGCCATCAACTAATGAAAAACTTCTATTAGTCCTGTATACTAAGCATGTTTGCAATGTTTCCATCAAGTAGCGGTCTGGGATGCGTTGTGCATGTTGTTTCGATTTGCTTTCTGACATGCCTTACTGTGCGGAAGCAGCTGATGAGGCCGTGATCGGTTTCTTGTAACCCCAGCACACTATATGCCAAACGTTGCCCGATCACACTCACATTGCGCCGACTTGCAGAGCAGTCATTCTAAAAGTCAGATCGGAATTTGCGTCAAATCTCAAAGTGTGACCTGGCTTAACAGGACCCAAATATTAAAGAAGGAAGGAGTTTTGTGGGCACGTTAGTTACTGTGCAGATTGACTAGCGTCTAGTGCTGGGCGATATGGCCTGGAATCAATATCACGATATATTGAGCAGTTCGATATATTGAGCAGTTCGCCTTTTTTTCATTTTTGTTATGGACTGGATGGGGTTGAGTCACGTCTCAGATGTAGGACAGCATCTTAAAGGGACATGGGACCATAGCCTACCTACACACATCCAAAACCAACCCTTTTTTTTTTTTGACACCGAATATACCAATACGGGCAAAATGACGTCAATTATTGTCGTAAATTTCGGTATCACTAATTTTTCGGTTTATCGACCAGCCCTTCTAGCCTCGATGCACACATGTAGGTGGAAACAAGTAATTCATCCTGCAAATGTTGAAAGCATTCTTGTCGCTTTTGGATTAATAAAAAAATGCTTCCTCACAGGCCCTCCTGCACGGATTATTTACTTAGCATCTGTTTGAAGCATGATGCTATAATGTTTACATGTTGCTCTGACTTCAAACCAAAGTGTCCTCCAGCTTTAAGTCTATACTCCGGTCCAAAACATAAACCCTGTGCTTTGTAGGAGTCTATTCTGCCTTATAACTTCACTTTGGAGCATCCCCAAGAGGATAAATGAAGTAATTTTTCTTCTTCGTCTCGAGTCTGTTTATTTTTATAACCCAAAAGTGCTAGAGCACACACACACACACAACCACAGCCAAGTAGTACTGTTATCTCGCTAAGTTGCTGATCGATAAGTCAGGCCAGTGTTCTGAAATCCACCCCTGAGGGTCCAGAGTACTACTGCTTTTCTCCTCTGCCACCTTGTTTATTGTATTCACCTGTTGTCCCCGGCCTGAGCCAGTCCCCGATGCTCAGGAAGAGTAAAAACCAGCAGGCTTCTGAAGAGTGAGCATGAGGGTACCTGACATCATGTGTAACTTGACAGGCACATTAAACATATCAGAGGGTCCTTTATGGCCAAAATGTCCCACAATTCAAATCTATCAAAAGCAATCATTTTCAAAAAATCCACCATCCTCGTGCATTTCAGATTTCATTGACGTTCTGTCAAAAAATAAAAAAGCAACCTTAACCATAATGGCTGCAGCCCAAAGCGAAGTCAATTACACAGATTGGTGCGGTGACATAAAGTGTATTCCATTTGGGAGCAGATTGGTCATGCCCAGTAATGTTCCCTTCCAGCAGCTGTACCTTCAACCATTACTCTAAACAGGCAGTTGGGGAACCAGAGACCTATTTCCCACAGCCCTGAACGCTGGTGTGTCTCCCAGAGGGGTCAGGGGTTCACACTGCAGCTACCAGGCTCTCATATTTAGCAGCGGCGAGTGAGAAATGGTACATCAATACTTCCACACGCATGGGGCCATACCGGCACTAGCACACACATTTCATATCAGAATGGAGCGTCAGCCGGGCCCACAAGGTGTCATGAAAGTGTGGATATATGTGCGTCCATAACTGCACGACTATCAGCATCTGGAACACAGTGACAACCAATGTTCAATTGTTGGATTTAGAAATGTATTGGTGTACTTACAGTCAAAGCCTATTTAAAAATCAATGACAGGCATCTTGGTGGAAAATTGGTAGCCTCTAATTCCAGTTTGTGGTCATATGTCTCCATCCCATACCTTATCTATACTTCTTCACTGAATCAATATTGTAGGTAGTCTGTAGCCCTGGACATTAGGTAGATACTCGATAGCCTATGACAAAGATTTAGCTTTAGCCTGATGTGCAACACAATCTATAGGGGAGACTGTGCTTGGTGCTAGTTTGTGATGGTTGCTAATACCTACGCCAGCAATCGCAACCCTGATTAGTTTAGTCTTACTTTCGCTCAAACTGATGGTTTTCTATACTTAATGACTCTAACCCTAATATCAACCTAAACAAGTAGCCAGTCAAGGACAAAACAAGCCGCATTATCAAAAGTTGAAGTCAACATGGAAGTGCTAGAAGTCACAATTTCTAGAGTGTCCACTAGAGGCTGGCTCCATATGCTTAGGAGATCCCATTAAAACCCATGCAAAGATGTCCGTCTTTACAGCAAACTTTGACATGAATACATGAATACAAAAATAAATAGTTTATTATCTATCTGTCCAAACTCATGGGTCAATTTGTCATAACCCATTTGTATTGACGACATAACATGAATTGTATATGATAAGCCTCAGTGTGCACTGTGTACTGTGAAAAAGCAGCCCTATGTCACGTCATCATTAGTCCTAAATGGTCCAGCTCATTTTCCATCATATCTAAAGTACAGACTTACTTTGCAAGATGCAATAAAAAATATAATTTAATGAAGTGAAATGCCAAACAGAATTTCATTACTTTAATAATCAGAGATCATGAGCAAATTTGATTAAGACTTCTAAAAAATAACCCGAATCCCAACAATCCTGGCATCTGTACAATCAATGGACTGACTTTATTGAATTATAAGAAGTTAAGAGGTTCATCAATGTCTTGCCCCATGCTCTGTCTCTAACCCACGAGTTAAACTATTTTTCAAGCCGAAACTTCCAAATAAAGGCTAAAAAGACTGAAAGTGACCCAGCTTTTTTTCCATCAGAGCCTGGAGGCTCTTGTTTTTGCAGAGGCTAAATCAATGCCTTCCTTTGAATCACTTCCCAAAGACCATTTGTTCCAAAAGGCCTTTTCATAAATCTGCCTGCTGAATGTTTTATGTAGTTTTTTTTTTTTTTTCTGCCTGTATCTTTTTTTGTTCTGCTGCCTGTTTGGTAAGCGCTCGTGTTTAGTGAAGTAGTACTCAAATAGCAGCTCTAAATATAAAGTTTGTGTGGGTGCGTGCCTCTGTCCCAAACCCAATGTGTTTCCCTCAGTGTTTGGGTGTTTGGATCTCTGTTGGTGTTTCTCCGGCTGCTGTGGATGTGATTTTTTTTTTTTTTCTATGCAGAAACCTGCCAGGCTATAAAACCCTCCTGCGTAGCATGAAGTGCCCAGAGCGCCTGCTGTTGTTACCTAAGATCCAACTCTGCCCTCTGACCATATCACCAGCAGCACACAACAACAACAACCCCGCCACCTCCTGCATTCATCCCATTCCTCCGCCATCAAAACATAGCTACAGGGACTCTCACGCTGATACAGATTTTCCACGGACATCTGCCCCGGAACGATGGTGGCTCAAAGAGAAAGGGCTTAGGAAATTCTGCCCAAAGGAGGTGGAAGAAATGTGGGTGTAATATCAGAGAGAGGGAATGTAATATCATACTGAACCAAAATGCAGCGATCCCTGCTCAATATTTTAGCACATGTCTGCTTTAATGCCATCCTGTTGAGTGCATAATATCAATGCTTCTGAGGGGAAATGTTCAACTCTGCAAGGTGCACATCTGAGAGAAAGGAAATTACAAACATACATACAGATATATACATACATGAAGGTGTCATAGGTAAATGTTCAAGCTCAACCCCCTTGGTGAGAGGGATTGTTTTTCCTGGTCATGCATGTCCATTGTGATCAGTCATGCTCATGTTGCTGTATTACTTCCTGTGACGCTCTCTCGCTCTTTCCCTAATGCTTCTTTTTCTCCACTCTCTAAATGCTATCTGTCAGTAGGTGTTGCAGGACTGATAGAGGCTCGTCTGTTGCCTTTCTCATTACAGCAGGGGAGACAAAACCCAGCGAGCGCAGTAACCTTTCATGGAGACAGAGGGAGGGAGGCATCCACACAGAGCCAGCACCTCCGTCTACTTGACATAACCCTATTACCGCTTCCTTAATTTGTCCCGCCGTGACAAGTCGCAGCCAAAGAAACGGTTAAAAGAATGAGTGAACAAAAGCTGCATTGCATTATGGGGGTGGAGGAGGCGAAGGGGGATTGTTGAGAGTGGAAAACAATAGGGAGGAAGAGCTGATGCGTCAGCCATATTGGATCATTTCTAAAACGCCTCACATTACCTGGAGGTGGGCCCAAATATCCTTGACTTAACTGATCACTTGTTCAGATTTTGTTCTTCATTACTCAGTTTGTCTCAGTCGATCAACAAAGACCAAATTTTACCCAGGCGATTATTTTAAAGCTTGAATAAGATGATAATGTTTTATTCTGTTTGGCCTTGTTTCCCTTTGAGAGCGTTGACTTCCCTTAAATGCAATAAAGCGTCTTCCCTCATTTAATATTTACACCAACACCAAGGTTCTGAAGAAACCTTCAGCGCCTCTTCTTTGTTTTCTAAATCTGTTTGTACTAAATATGATCAAAGCTCCACGCAGGAAGAGTGTACCCTCAACATGAAAACGACAACGACTCAAAAATAACTAAATGACTGGCAAAATGAGTAACAGCTTCAAAATGGCTGATAATAAGAGCCGCTGAAGTATGAGCTCAGTGGAAAGTGCCAGACACTCAGACAAATGTGACACTAAATCCGGCATTTGGCACATCCTAAGTAAACAAAAGTGTTGATAAAAGGAAGCCAAAGCAATCTTCTATTGTGTGCAAAATTTACAACAACAACAAAAAAAAAGGAAGAAAAAAGCCTTTATTTTTCTGTGGCAGCCCCTCGTTTCAGCTCAGGCTCCTCACCATGAGCGCCTCCACTGAAAGACAGTCACAGCCCTCGATAATCACACATAAGCTGTGACATCTTCAATATCCACTGTAGCAATCTGGATACCAAACTGATGGAACAAAAGGCTGAATTAACCTAAATACAGCTCTGAAAATAACTGCAGGTTTCCTGTTTTAAACACTGGTAGGCGGTTTTTAACAGATGTGATTTCGGTGGTGGACGGTAGCTAAGCAACGTATTATCAGATGACAGCATATATGACATCCTACCGGAGGTAAAGAAGAGTTTTTCCTGTGAGATGCTTGAAATATCCAGGGGGTTTCAGGTCAAAGTTACTTTATGAAGTGCTCAAGTATTTTTATTTCAAGATATCCATACCTTACACACTCCTATGTAACCACAACAATGTCCCTTAGAGCTGCATTTTCTCTGTCTATTCTGCTGTATTTATTCCATGTATGTCCCTCATCTGTTCCTCAATGATTATAAGATACACCTGAATCATGAACCTCTTTAAGTGCTGTATTGGGGTACTCAATCTGCTTTCTTTTGTAGAAATTGTTCGCTTCATGCACATCTCATAGCTGTGCAACTAAATTAATTTCTGGGTACACTCATGCACCTTTTTAGCTGATGTATCGAGGTACCCTTCTGCTACTGTTTTGTAATCTGTCTTCTGTCTTGCCTGCAAAGTTTGCAAAATGCAAATCTATAATTTGTTTATCATTTGTTGTTGGGTCCCCCTTGTTTTAATTTTTTTGTTTGTTTGTTGCTCGATCCCCTTCCTAAACCTGTTAATCACTGCTTTTAAGACACTGTTTGGCAACCGCATCAAGGTACCTTAAAACATCTTTTTGACGTTCTGTTTTCTATTTCTTCACATGCCCTTTAGGTTTCAGGTACCTTTACGCACCATTTTCAAAGCAAACTTAGGCTGTTGCATCAATGCACCCCCTAGCATTTGTTTTCAGTTCCTGCAGAGTTATTAGCTGAGCATTTACACCCGCATGGGTCCCCGGTGAGGGATTCCTGTCTTTGAGACACTTGTTTCAATGTACCCTTAAACATGTCTCAAGGTACTCTATGGCTGCTTTATCAAGGTGCAAGATACCACAGTTTGTTAGTTAGTTCATTTATTGTCCCTTCAGGGAAATACAGTTTTACAGATTCAGACTGTAGCAGCTGTTCTAGGATATGTTTTCTAACTGTCCTGCGTTATTTGCTGCTTTTCATGCTTGTTTCAAGGTACCCCAAACTCATATTAAGGAACCATTAAGCTGCTATTTTGTTATCCATTTTCTGTCACTTCTACAAAGTTTGCCTGCAATAACCAACATCAGATTAGCCTTTATTCCAAGGTGCAATCATGCACCCTGATTAAGGAACCCTCTGGTGGCTGTATAAAAGTAGCCTCTAGTCTCTGTTTTATGTAATTTTTGATAGATTCAGCTGTCTATGCATTGACTTGGGACTGTATGAGGCAGTAGCTGAATCCAATATCAGCGCTTTACAGATAATTTACAGTGTACCATGATTGGACCTCATGTTTGTTGTGACAAACAAACATGTCCAATGAAGCAGTTTGGTTCATTCGATTAATAGTACAGAAAATTATATACAATATGTTGTTATGATACATTGATTCTGCTTATTGGTTGATACATTCATCTGAGGTTTGTTTGTTAAGCTTTGACAAATTAAGTCAGTTAAATCATGGGACTCATCGATATTTGCTCTCTGTTTTCTTATCTTGGTAAAGTTACAAAGCTAAACTTTTTTTTTATACCCTCTACATATTGGTTCTTCTGCTTTTCTTAAGTTAAAGAGGGGAATAAGTCTTCCTCTATTGTGTGCTTTATGCATCACACAGCAGACACAGTGGTGTGTTAGGAATTTTTATTGCAGGAGAAAACAAACCAAAACAAAAAGTGGATAGCGATAGACAGAGTATTAATGGCCTTTTTTTGGCTAAACAAACAAAGAAGAAAAAAAAGACCTCTGCTCTCAGGAGTTAACTTTCTCCTTTTTCTTTCTTCAAGTGTTCTTAAAATCTGGACTTTTCTGAGCGCTTGTCCTGATTTTAAAGTTTAAAAGCAGCTTAAAGCGGCACAGAGACATTAAAGTGATGTTCAGGGCGAGGATTATGTTATGAAAGACAATGTTTTCTACAGTCAACAGCCGCACCTCAGGGCCGTGACCCCGGTGTTGGTGACTCTGGTGGCTTGGGCTGATCCCTCTCTGTCTCTCTGGCCTCTGATCTAGGCTGCAGCGGTGTCAGCCATGGGTGTGGGTTCAACGCCTGAGCGGGGAGCTGTCTATGTAGAGAGATTAAAGGGCCTGTATCGATCCACAAGCGCTCATGCATTTTGCATGAGAAAGACATTGTCAAAGCGGCGTCTCAGATTAAAAAAAAAAAAGAAAAAAAAAAACTAGCAAGGGGAGAGTTCTGGAAAAATGCTGAACTCTGTAGAAAATCTTAATGCTGAAGTGTTATGCATGTAAACTCGTTTTTAGATATTGGATTGCCCATGAACTCTCATCGACCTGAGATATTACTCGTTTTTCATTTCTTCCCCCTTCTCACCTCTAACACCATCTCCTGCTCCTCTCCTCCTCCACATTTGGGGTTATATTGTTGGAGTCAGAAGGAGGAAAACAACCCCCCCCCCAAAAAAAAAAAGAAAGGAAAGAAAAGAAAAACTGGCAGCAAGAGACTGTCTAATGGCGGCAGAGAGTCCGTTGGAGAATGCTCAAGTAGAGTGTGAATTATTTAGGATGTGTGGCTAGTGTGCAGAGCATGAAGCCACTCCACCCGGCAACTGGCAGGAAGAGTGGCCCAGAGAACTCAGTGTGCAGCAAACACTCGTCCGTCTGAGGTCTTTATTTCTCCTCTTCGCATCAGTTTTGGTGGAGAAAGAGATGGCGTTGTGCATATGACCGTCCAAAGCTCAAGAAGGACTTTGGAGCAAATGTTTTTCCCACATTTGCTAAAAAAAAAGATTCAAGCCGCAATAAAAATGAATGCAACTTGACCTATTTGCAGCCCGGATGATGCAGCTGATTATTCATCATCAACATTTCATGCAGGTCATCATGCATGTTTAAAGTACACAGTCTTCTCTGCACCGTACAGTGGACCCCCCTCCTCCACAATCCGAGGGCCTCCTTGTCCTGTGAGCACGTGTCAATCTCACCTGAACGACCTCGATAACAAGACAAAAGCAATCAATCTCTGATACTGGCCGGGTTGGGAGAGTCAGGGATAACACAGACGCTATCAGTGAACGCCAACAAAGACGGAGATTTTCTGTGCGCAGATGATTAGAAACACGGCGGCTGCTGTGACACGCTGATCTGCGGCGGTTTAAACAGAGGCGGCTGTCATCGCTGGCAAATGATGACGCCGAGCGCTGATAGACGAGATGTGATCTAGGTGTGAATGTGTGTGTGTGTGCGTGTAAGAGGGAGAGGATCAGAGAGGCTCTGCTGGTGCAAACTACAGCAAAGCTTTGTACACACACAGAGACAGGACCACACACGCTAAAACAGACAGTCAATGAAAAACACAAAGATGTAAAACTCTACATGTGCACACAGACATTTGGGCAAAGTGATTCACCTTTAAGAAAGTTTGTTCTGGTATTTTTAGATGAGAGTTGTGGGGACTTTTCATCTGCAAGTGGAAGAGGAAGAATAAAACCACCGAAATAATCTCAAAAAGCAACAAAAGTGTTTCAGTTTGAACACAACCAAGAAGATGTGGTGCATAAAGGAGTGCTCTAAAATACCTCTGTAAGTAAAGAGAGAATTAAAAAAGGTTTTTGGTGTACTTAAAGAAAACTTAATCGCCTTTATGGCCACACAAGTCAAAGCAAGCTATCAATCTGCAGAGAGAAGTCCAGCATATTCCTCTCTACCTGTTGACACTGTGGCAAAATCCGTTGTTATGGCAACCAGATGAAGTTTTACGCCGATTTATTGCAGTTTTGTCAAGACTCTGACCTCTAAAACCCGAGAAGGGGATTCAAGCAGACTACTTATTTTTGTCACAGTGTCCTCTCCAAACCTCAGCACATGGCTTGGGTGAATTTTTGAAGATAATGTTTAGCAAAACCATTGAACAGTAAAACATCTGGTTCCTGTCTGGTGTGAGGAAATGAAGGGATCAGAAAGTCTGCTATCTATCCCATTAAATATAATACAATGGCCGACCAGTCCCCACCAGTTAGGGATGTATCAGGATACAAGGAGAGGATAAAAGGGACATCAACCAAATTAAAGTATGAGGGCACAAAGACAACACAAATGGAACAGATGCTGGCGTTTTTGTATTGCATTGATGCCAAAGTTTAGACTTATGTATGAGCGGGAACGTTCCACTTGATCTTAATTCAACCCAAAAGAAGGTGGAAAAGGATATACCATGACCATAGATGTGCTGCCAACCATTCAACCTAAAGGAAACTATTGTTTTACAAAGTGCTAACTCTTTGTAAAACTATTATTACTATTAATAATAGAGAAAGTGAATTCCCTGAAATCCATGCCATGTTTAAGTATATAGATATGTGTCCAACTCTTGATTGCATGTGTCATTATCTTTGGTTAAAAATCTCTTCACCCCTCGCTGTGATCTTCTATGATCCTCGTCTCTGACTTTCTGCGTAACCAGTGAGGTTAAGTTATGTCAGCACAGCAGGTTCTGGCAAATAAGTACAACTTCTGTGGACTTCAAGATGCTCCGTGAGGTTTCAGCCTAAAAGATTTATGTTGCTTTGAGAAACTGAGAAGAAAAGCACAAATTCATGCGTCTTATTGACTCCAAAAATCTCAGAAATGTGTTCTTTTACCCAAGCCTTGTGCTCACCATGCTAGGATTCCTGTCTATTGATATTACCTATTCATACATACTATACATCATCCCTTACTCAGAGGAAAAGGGTGAAGCCTCAGAAACCTCAGAACAGCTTGGTGCAAGTTCAATGTTGGTTGGACCCATTTCTTGTCACCCTCTGCCTGACACTGATTACAACTCTGAATAATGATGGTGATACTAATAGTAGCACATTTTTGTGGTTTTTCATGAACCAACTTAGTTTCCTGGGAACGTTTGAAAACACAAAATTCCTCCCATGAAACTCCAACATTTTTCCCTTGACAGAGCTGAGACAAAAGCTGGACCGAAGTGGAGTTCAATTACCTGGCTGATTAATTAGTTCTCAGCTTTCCTGCTAATGTATATCTCGTCCCCTGATTTCAAACTAATAATTTCAGCACTTATCTGAAATGAGATGAAAAATAAAGATCAAACAGTTCACTATCACTGCCATAAACGTATGCACAAATGCACATCTGCGCCCTCGCTGTATACGCTGAGTGTGTGAGGGGAATTTTCCGACATCAAAAATCAAAGCATTTAAGTAGATTGTACACAAGCACGTCTGGAAGCTTGATCTTACTAATCTACAAATGGCTTCTTGTTATTAAACTGCTAATTCAGAGGATTAAAGGATCCATGAGAACACAATCCCCTTTACTTCCTTTCCAGGGTATGCTGAAGGTGGCTTAAATATTAATTAAGCACACACACATGTCCGCCTGTATGCACAGGCATACAGCCGGGTGTATACACACTCACTCTGCTCAGGATTAACTACAGAACGTAAACCCGGGACTTTCTGCATTTCTTTTGTCTCGTTTTGTCAAACAGTATCTCCGTTTTCACTCCCAAACCTTCATTTCTCGCAGACGCAAACACACTCTCCGAGACACACAGGCCTATTTTCAAATCCCCTCAAAACTACTCTGATTAATTCTTTTCATTCTTTTTTAGGGTGCTCAGCGCTGTCATCTCTGTACTTCTCTCCTCTCACATCAGCTGAAATCCTTGTTTCACTTCTTTTTTTTCGCAAACAGAGTCCAAAATAACAGACTTAAAACTCATGTTACAGAGTTCATTGTATCCGGAACTTTAACAGGTTTTTTAGCGAGTCAGAGCTCTGATAAAAATGTAGATTTCTCCGACCCTTACTTTAAACTCAAAAGTATTTCCTAATTGTTGTCTATGTTGTTTCTTCCTCACAGTTTCAATAGGATCTATGTGTTTGCAGTGTAATCTTACACACATGCTGCAGTACTACTGAAAAGTTTGCATGTTTAGATGGTGCCAAAATGACCTGAAAAGAACCCTGATGCTCCCATTTGCTCCTTTCTCGGGCTAAAGAGGAGCACAAATCTGACAGAATGGTGATAAAGTGTGTCCTTGCCTCAGTTTCTGGACGCTGCAGACTTTAGTGGCCAAGTGCTAATTAATGCTATGCAACACACCACCTCTGCCCAGAAGACACCGATTTCTCAAGATATTTCACAACTGAAATTACTGCTGTCTTGAAAATAAAGAAAGAAACGGTGCAGATAAAAAAGGCACACCAGAAGTTAACGACACAAAAAAAAAAAAAGTGGCGATAGAAAAAAAAAAGTTACTTGCTGCGAAAAAAAAAAGACACAAGTAAAAAAAGCCACAAAGGAAGTGAGCTGCCGGGGACCAGTAATGATGATGCACCGGTGTTTAACGATGTAGGCACAGAAGGCGACGTCAAGAAGACGAGCAATGAAGTAAGTGGAAAGGTTAGGCCATGTTGTGCCTGAGCCGATATTAAGTTGAACTGAAGCTAACACTACGCTAATTTACTAAGCTATCTAACCTAGCTAACACTAGTTTACAAAGCGAAATTAAACAATAACCGTGGTGGTGAGTGTAAACAAATAAAACTCTGAAAGGACAAAAGGATGGTGAAGTTCTTTGAGATGGAGCTATGAGACTAATGGACAGTCAGAACTAGCATAAAACGAGAGATCTTGGCGTCTTGGCGTGACATAGTAGACACACTTCTGCCTTCGCACAAAGCTACTGCATCTATGATCAAAACATTTGGATGGACAAACAAATACAGTGTTTTCTTTCTTCAGAAATGCAAAAAATCTGACCTTCGACTCAAACTCATCAAGTTTGGACTTCCATATTTTGGAATTTTGTGATTTACTATTTGTCGTTATCCAGATATTTCCTATTCGAAACATGTTTTATTCAGATTATATCTCGCTGTGAATGAGACATATTGTGTGAAGAATCTAAAGTTGAGTATTTCTCCTTCTAAAACACAGTCTTTCCTTTTGAAACAGATGAAACAATCAGAATCTTTTTTGTTGTTGTACTCTTTCCCTAACATAAAGGGGACTGAAGCTAAAAAATGTGTTCATTTTGTCAGCCAAGGTTATGCCAGCTCCATTAAAAAGTACTGTAAATTGTTTGAGTTCCTTCTTTTCCTGATTTATTTCTTGTTTCCACATCATTCAAACGGCAGAGATCTCATCTTTTTGATTGAACCTGTTATGTATGGCACATTATACATTATATATAGTGCATTAAGACTGACAGTGATAATACATTTTGACATGCTTGCCTTGCTGAAGCTGCACAAACTGCTGATATGCTGGATTTACAAGGTGTATCATTGCGCCCACATGAGATGAAAAGTTAAATTATGAACCAATCTATTTCTGATTTTAACAACATCCTCCAACGACACATTATTTTAAGTGTTCCTGTAAAAAAAGCCATTATGAATATAAAACAGCTCAAATTATTGTAATATCTTGATGAAAAGGAAAAGTTCATCTCCTCCAATCTCTCTCGGTCTTAAAACCAGACAGTTAATTGACATCAAGTGTCAGCCATGTAAAAGTCAAAGAGTCAAATCTGCGCCATAACCCATAGAGAATGTACAGGGGCCAGCATGAAAAACTACTCACGGCTGATCACATTACCTGCCTTTTTCACTGAAATAAGCAGTGTAATTTATCCTGACCTTTTTAGATTACTATGAATGTGCTGTCTGTGTAATTTTAACTGAAGTCCTCAGCAGCTTTGCTGGTCTGGAAACACCGGCTATGAAACCCGAGGAGGCAGCCGCTGATGAGATCAATGGGCTGATGCCACCAATACAGCAATGATACAAAAGCAAACAAATACTGAGGGACTGCCTGACATTCAAGGCTATTAACACAAAAAAGATGGCACTAAAAACATGAGGATAAGGCTCTAAAAACATGGCAATTCTGGCTCAATATTATTTTTGCAATCACTTTGAAAATGAGTAAAAATCCTTTACCAAAGAAATCTTTCAATGGGTGCAAACAGACCTGAAATGAGCACATCATAGGTATTTACATAGTTTAAAAAGCATCCACAAACTATGCAGGAAATGTAGCTAAAGTGCGCTCTTGCATTCATCCTTGACTCCAATCGTTTTTCATGCATTTATGTGAGTTTTAATGGAATCTGTGCAACAAGGTGAATTTGTGATATATGTATGTTATTTGTGAAATCTCATTGGTATGTGGTTTTATGACTCAAAGTAAATCGTTGTTTGTTCTGCTTCATTGTTTTACTTTTACTGTGGAAGGAGCTAAATACATCCAACACTTGACTCCAAGATACTATCAACTAAGTGCATCAGTCACATCATATCATGTCTTATTCTATTATACCATATATCATAACCGTTTGTGTTCTATGATACTGCATTGTATCAGCTGTATCATATCATATGTATCTTGTGTTATATTATACTGTATCGCTCATACCGTATCATATTGTATTGTATCATTTCAAACTGTGCCCAATGGTATTCAGTCATATCTTATCATATTATACTGTGTTTTATTATGCAGTATTCTATAGTCTCATATCATATCATATCATAAATCATATTCTATTGTATTTTATCCAATTATATTGCATCATACATATTCTATTGTACTGATCATATCGTTACTTATTCTATTGTATCATTTCATTGTATCATATTGGTTCTAATCAAGGTTGCATCTGTTCCAAATCGCATCAAATATAACATTGATTTATATTTTCTACATTATCATGGTATCTACTTTACTGTATTGCATTATCTTGCATATCTAATCTTTATGTATTGTAATATACTGTATTAGATTGAATTACATCATTACCTTATCATGTGGTTACATATTGTATCATTCCACGCCATATTATTTCAAATTATATCTTGTTGTGTATACTGTGTACATTGTATTACCTATTGAATAAAATCATACTGTGGAGTATTATACAGCAATTTACAATTTGATAACTCATCATCTCATCTCATCTCATACCATACTGTGCTATATTAGATCCTCATAATTGATACCCTTTTACAAACACACCAGAAAAATAAAATTTAATAAAATCATATATTGGCTTTGAGTATCCAATTAACTTGACTAAATGTACTTTCACAACAAAACGGATCAGTCTGCTCACAGACAGACGTGATTCTCAGGAAAAAAAATACATCTCTTAAAAAATATGTACCACTAAATACCATCTCTGAGATGAGACAGAATATTACAAATGTTCAAATGACTCAGAGTTATAAAAGTGTTTTGTCTTTGGTCCGTACATCTATAGGAATACATGATTACTGTGCTGAAGGACTGAAAATAAAATAATGAATTCCTTTTAGTCATTACATAATCTGAACTGATGAAAATATGAAAAATGAGAGGGTGACTTTATCAAAGCTGGTCTGTACTCACTGGTCTGATCAAACAGCTTTAAAACGCTGATCACTCTGATTTCAAGTGTAACAATACTCTAAATCTCACTAACATCTATGTAAGATTATAAAAAAAAAAAATGTAAAAAGATAAATACTAAGATAAAAAGGTGACATCTTATGAGACAAAATCAAAGCACTGACTCCTTTAGAGATATTTGCTCTTACATTTTCTTTTCCATCCGGGAGAAATCACTTCATTTCATCAGCATTATAATCATCGTCGTCATTATGAGGAGAGATCTGCCTTCAGCCTCTGTGTTCCTCAACACTTTAACTGACGCTAATTACAAAAGTAGAATCCTATTTGAGCTGTGACAAGTGTTTCAGGATTAGAATTTCATTCCTAATGGCTTCTCTGGTAACGCTTTAATTCACTACCTATGTGATATCAATTCCATTATAATCTCATTAAGCTGTTGCACACTGAGGTGATTTCGAATGAATGTGAAACAGCCAACCGTACGCTCCCCTCTAATTGAGCAATACTTTTTATTCATTATTATTGCCCATTATTAAATTAATGAACTTAATGGACTTATTTTCCAAATTGCAAAAGACCCCTGGCAACATGTTTTTAATTCCATTAGCAGACATATTGAATGGGAAAAAAATAAAAAAAAGGGGAGATATACACAGAGGTGTGTGGGGTAATTAGCCTACTGCTGCGACGGATCATCAGCGGCACAGTTTCTCCTCTCACACTGAGGGGAGTTTGTCCATCTTGTCCTGAGTCTCTAGTGACAAAACTCACCTTCACACTCTCTCCAAAAACTCACATTTCATGTCTTCCGCTCAAATATTTCACACAGAGTAACTTTGCAGCAAACTTTCTTCATTTAGAAGGAGGAGGAGAAGTCTGACTTAGAAATTGGCCTCAGTAATCACATTTGAGGATGAATAATCCAGGGAGAAAAGAGGAATCCAGGTTTTTAATCTCTGTTTTTGGTAGTTTTGTTCTTCAGAATATGGTGAGATTACGGAGTTTGCAATTACAGACCTAGTTTTTAACATTTGATCTCTTAGATCTTTAATTCTGTTTTGACATGTTTATGACCATACATGCTAAAGTTAACATTAACTTGTAAATATGGGAGGGTGTTGTTTTTATGCCATGTGCATCGCATGCTACAGGATGCCTGAAATTTCCCTCGAGATCAATAAAGCATCTATCTTTCTATCTAGCTATTACGCAACTGCCTACAGGGACCACATTTGAAACCAGGTTCAAAGTTTAGATCTTAAAACCAGCTTCAAAACTGAGAGGATGTTACTCCGTCTTGTTTTGGCTGCTTACATTTATATTTTTCATAATCTCTTTGTAAATATTTGAATTCACTTCAAGGGCTTTTATGATTTTGCACCTTCTACCGCTGCAGGTTGATCTCTTTTTGCAACCTTATGCTCTGCTTGAGATCCTCATTTAAAACTCTGTCAATATTTCTCTTAGAATATTCGAACTAACTGGTGTAACAGCTGAAAATTCCAGTATATAATGTATCAGAATACTGCTTTTATTATGCTTAAGAACAAGATATAAATTTCACTTTAAATTCAAGAATCTTGACGCTCGTTTCTCTCTGATTTCTTTTACGGTTAATGGAGTCTGAACGCTGAGCTTTTATGTCTAAAGCACCTGGTTCGGAGCCAAAATTCCTTCTTTTACTTTGCATTTTTTGACTTGCTGTTTAAGATTTTAACCCAATAAGATCAGACATCGACTATCAATCCTAAAAGATGCATCTCTCAGGGCTTCTTTACTTCAAACATGCAGTGCTCCCATCTTTTCTTCTTCAGATATTTCATCTAATTTTTAACTAAATCTTACATTCACTGAGGAAACGTCTCTTGCATTGTGAAGTTTCTTTTTTTTCTCATAGCTTTGCCATCTCCCTTCACTCTGTGAGCTTATTTTTGATACACTGCTGTATAAATGCAGTTATTGTTTGTATTCAGCTGCAGACTTGACTCTGTTTGAGCCTCTAATCTGTCGCCCTTTGGTATTAAGACACACAGTACATGGCATTACAGCATATTTGAATATTGTATTGTAAGCTGAACTAAACATTACCTGAATAATATATGAAATAGATTTTCTGAAATGAGATCTTTTCAGTAACCAGAGGCCGCCATGCAAAATTGCCCAGAAGATGAAAGCTGCAGCGGATCTGCATAACTGCACGGCCGATCAATACGTCTCAAAGTAAAATGGCAAGTCTTGATAAGGTTATTGAATTTTCTTTTTAATTAAAAAGCATACAACTGCGCTCCTCTGTCAAATACCACAGCGCTGCTGATGAGGAGGAGGAGAGGAGAGGCTTGTCCTTGTTTATATGTTCATCAGTGTATGAAAAACCGAGTGCGTCTTCACGTCAGAGTTCGTCTCTGTCGTCTCGCAGGATTAAGCTGTCATGAAAGCTCTCAAACCACAAACACTCACAGATATTAACTCGTATTACACGAGCTCTGAAATGATCAGTGTTTTTTATCTTTATGGGCATGAAGCTTCATTTCCCTCCTCATGTTTTCCATCTGAGGAAAACAACTTTGATCCTCGTATTTTGCACAGAAAATGATGCAACAGCACTAAAGCATCCATATGCCGAAGCTGTTATGCAACATGTGAGATATCGCATCCGTTTTGTCTAATGTAAACGTCCAAAAGTGGCACACTCTCTTCCCATATTCTAGTCATGGAAATGCATAATTTAAAAGAGCTGAGACCAAGCTGCTCCTCAGCGGCACAGAGCGAGCGCTGCATCGTATCAGTGTGAACATCAGTGGAGAGAAAACTGTGCTCCCCGGAGAGAGTGCCATTACATTCAATCGTCAACCGCTGGATAAAACTCATTTCACTCTGCACAGTGTCTGAATGGCTCTATACATTCTGCAGAGGCCGCGATGTGATAGCACGGCATGTCACAACCACACTAAAGGGATTTTAAAGCAGGTTAGTGCACTGCAACAAAAGCCAGTGCACAAAAAGCCACAGAGCTGCTGGGGCAGAACGGCGGCCGGCAGCAGACCGTCCTCACATCGCCTGGAGGACCTGCGGGTGAACAAACGGGACAGAGCCTCTGCTTGTAGAGAGGCCTGAACTCGGTTGTTGACAGCAAGATAATGTCAGCTGCTATTTTTAGATGAATGAAAGCAGCTTTGGGTGAAGTGAGCCTGTTTTAAATATTCATTCCTCGCCTCTATTTAGCACCGTCTCTGTGCACCTGAAGGAAACATTCAAGAAAAAAAACACATCAAGCAGCATCTGACGAACATCAACTCTTCTGCTCAGTCCTCTCTTCTTTTATTGCCAGCCATGTCATATTCAGACATGTTCAATCATCATTTATCTATTTTAGCAATCTTATGCATCTTATATTTATGTCAAAAGTATGTCTTAATCTTCAAAATAATACCAAACACCTGACCTTTTGACATTTAGAGCTACATTTGTTGCACTTCTCCTCCCAAACCCTGGTAAACTTATTCAGTCAGAGTCAATTTTTGGATCATAATAAGATATTTGGTCGTGACTTGGTGCATCTGTCACAGCGGAGACACATAACTGTCAAAAACTGACAAATATTTACTAATAAGCCTTTGAGAAAAGATTTACCATCTCAGCTGTACATAATTCAGAGTAAACACAACATTTAAATCTTGTTTATTTTGAAAGTGTGAGTCTCAGCACTTCCAGAAAAACTGACTTTTTAATGGATAGTTTTGCAGCAGGGTTTTTCCTTATTTTATGTGCATATTCACGGGTACTCCTGCAGAAGTCAGGCTGTTTTGGCTGCTGAAAGTTCATGCTTGTGCCAAATGCATTTTGTGAAAAGGGTGCAGAATATTACCGTATTACACCTAATATAGGATTACCCTCAACCTGACTAATTCTTGGAAAATGTTGTCTTTGTTGACCAAATCTATAAAGGGAATGGTTTTGATTGGCAGTAATGATTGATAATGGACATTTTGAATGCCAGTCAGATTGAAATGTAGTAAAAAGTGATCAATTGTGGATATGAGCGGAGACACATAACTGTCAAAAACTGACAAATATTTACTAATAAGCCTTTGAGAAAAGATTTACCATCTCAGCTGTACATAATTCAGAGTAAACACAACATTTAAATCTTGTTTATTTTGCAGCTTTGTCCAGTGTCCCCCATCTTTCATCATCCCTGGCATCGGCAGGGTGGGTGATTTTTTCTTTTTTTTCCCCTTACAATATCACAAAAAGGGCTCACATTCAGGTCAATACAGCATGTTGGAGTTAAAGATGCAAAAACAAGATTTTCATTAAAATGTGTTTGTTTGTTTTTTTAAGAAGTGTATAGACACCATAACTAGCAATGCAGCCATGCAGCAACACCTGCAATCACAGCAGTTTGCAATTTGTTCTCATTCCCACCTTATCAATAATGTAGGGCTGCGCGATAAGGCCTCAAATGCTCAAATTCACCTCAATAATGATAAATGGATGATAACTACTCCACAAGCTGCTCACCCTTTCCCACATTAACTTCGTCTACTTCAGCCGCCGCTCCAGCTGCTAAAACTTTTAAACCATCCTCCATCTCCTCACCTGTCTTTTCCTCTTTGTTACGGACTGGATGGGGTGGAGTCATGTCTCTGACGTAGGACAGCATCTTAAAGGGACACGAGACCATAGCCTACCTACACACATCCAAAACCAACTTTTTTGTATTTATTTGACACCAAATATACCGATATTGGCAAAATGTCGTCAGTTATTGTTTCAGTATCTGTAAATTTTCAGTTTATCGCCCAGCCCTACAATAATGGCAGCTCTTTAAGTGACCCCACGCTCAAAAATATAATGACTTTGGCTCACCTCATAGCATAAATGAATTGCATTTAAAGTTAGCGATAAAAAATGTGAAATACCTTGGTACACTTTTCAAATTTAAGAGGTTAAGTTTGCAGCAGTGGAAAGGCCTTCTTCTTAAAAAAAGCCCTGCTGAGCAGTGTCGGGACTGCAAACACAAATCTTAGTTAGGTGTTAGGGTCGGATGTGATTATTATATATCTGAAGTTGGTAGTGTGGTTCAGAAAGTCACCACTTTGCTTAATTAAGTGGCCTTAAATATACCACCAATGTTACCATCACTGCCGCTTCCCCTGCTTTGATCTCAGCATTTACCCCCTCAGGTGTGACCGTGTCTGCTGTTCACAGTAGTTGTATACAGTTTGAGCTCTATGACACACACTCTGGAGGAATCCTCCAATAATACACCTTCTATGCATAGTCAAGTATATTCACAAGGATGCTCATGATGCAGCCAGACTCTCAGCGAACACAAATCTGCACTTCAAGTAGGTCTCCAGCCTTACTCAAGACAAGAGGACACCATGAAGGGTTGGACTTCTATCACAGCATTTATATTCAACACATCTATGTTTATGATGTCTGTGTGAACTATTAAGACAAATCCATTTCACATAAATTTACAAATTCAGTGTATTTAGTAGAGGTGGGAATCACTAGTGGTCCCACGATACGATATTATCACAATACTTGGGCTACCATACAATATTATTGCAATTCATCCTTTTTTTGTAAGTGTTTAGCTAATTTAACATTTGTCTTTCCTCTATGTTTGTATTATTTACGCTGTATTTTATTTTCATGTAGCATATCTTGCAAACCCTATATATATATATATATATATATATATATATATATATATATATATATATATATATATATACAGTACAGGCCAAAAGTTTGGACACACCTTCTCATTCAATGCATTTTCTTTGTTTTCATTACTATTTAAATTTTAGCTTCTCAAAACTATGAATGAACACATGTGGAATCATGTGCTTAAGAAAAAAGTGTGAAATAACTGAAAACATGTATTATATTTTAGATTTCTCAAAGTAGCCACCCTTTGCTTTTTTGATAGCGCTGCAAACTTTAGCTGTTCTCTCAATGAGCTTCATGAGGTAGTCACCTGAAATGGTTTTTACTTCACAGGAGTGCCTGAAGTAACCCTGACAAGGTACTTCTGTCGTCAAGAGCAAAGGGTGGCTATTTTAAAGAAACTAGAATATAAAACATGTTTTCGGGTATTTCACACTTTCTTTATAAGTACAAAATTCTACATGTGTTCATTCATAGTTTTAATGCCTTCAGTAATAAGTAATATATATATATATATATATATATATATATATATATATATATATATATATATACATATATAAATACATCCCTTTTTATATATATATATGTATATACATATATATATATATATATATAATACATACATATATATATATATATATGTATATACATATATATACATATATATATATATATATATATATATATATATATATATTTGTTGTACTGACTTTCTCCTGCTCTATAACGTCACCTCTGCCAACCTCACTGGACAAACGGTTGATTTTATTTTTCCATTATCATAGATTTGACTTCATATGAGCAATTAATTAGAAAAACGATACTTGGTAAATGAGACGATACGATATATCGCCAGACAAAATATCACGATACTATACCGTATTGATTTTATCTCCCACCCCTAGTGTTAAGTGATAAAAGCGTGAGTCTAAAGAGCTGGAACAGAAACAAGTAGCTTGTTATTGTATGTGTAAAGATATTTATAGATACAGGAGGATCTATATTTATCAATCGATGAATGTCTGTGTGAATGAGGATACAGTGACATCTGTGTCACATTATACAGCTTTTTAAGTGAGAATTATTTATCAGCACAGGTTCAGTCATCTTTGTGCTCTGCTGAATATTTCTGTTTCTAGTTGAAGCTTAAAGATCAGCTTTGACCAGCCCTCACATCGGGCAGAGGAGCAGACACAGGGAGCTCCAAACATACAGCAGGTTGGTTATATAATGATCATGAAAACTACATGAGAAAAAACACCCACACCCCGACAAACACACTCTAAATCACACCGACAGGAGCGCGCACGAGCATGTGTTAGCACACACACACACACACAAACACTCACAGGCTGACACAGAGAGGCTAAAGCTGACATGAGGTGAGATGAAGTAGCGTATCTCATCATCGCTGAGCCGGCTGTGTCTGACCTGCAGGATGGAGGTAGGCTCGGGGCATGGCCTCAGGACCCAGGCAGCCGGAGTGAGCGGGGGCCTCCGCCGAGACTTATAAAGTCCCAGCTACAATTTACTGGGGAGGCTCAAATTGTGGTGTCCAGTGGCCACAGCGCGGCCCTGCTGTCACCGCCACTCTTATTTGCTTCATTCCCTTTGACACTTCCTCTCGATTAGGGTCATAAATTCCATGAAATCGGTCAATAACCTATAACACTAATGTCACTCTCCTGCCATTAATTTTACAGCCGGTGTGCCACATTGTTTCTTAACCCCTTTTTACGTGACAGGGGGGTTTATACTCCCCGGGATTGATTGAGAATAGTATATAACAAGGTTTGAATGGAGCCTTTGCAACCATAAAGTTAAACACATGTATGAAAAACAGCAGCGGAGACGTGCATATGACCTACAGCATGCACAGAGCTGGATTACCCTTTTTCATACATATTAAAATATTTATTTCAATACATATTTCTTTACCCCGCTACACCCACAGGATTTTACACAATCAAATGAGGAGGCAGAACAATAACACATACTTTGGCCTTAAACTTGCATGACAGGCACACAAAGCGTTGTTTATGATAGACGGGAATACTTTGTTTGATTTACTTTTCAGCTAACATAAGCTGCTGATTTATTGTCGATTAAAAAATATATATATATGCTGATTTTTGCACAACTTCTCCGGTCCTCCTTTAAAATTTGAATGTCACCTTTAATATCTCGCACTGTGATTGGCTATTTGCCTTGTCAGAGGCGGTTTTATAAGATATTCAAGTAATTGGATTGAGTTACAACGGCTCCTGGTGGCATTCTTTGCATTTAAAGGAGCAGTTTGTAAAATTTAACAATATCTATCACATCAGACATGACAGAAATGGGATATATTTGTGTATAATCAGGTGAATATGATTTTTTTATTTTTTTGTAAACTGAGAATGAGGCTTTCATATCTTTATGAGGAGCACAGAACGAACAAACTAGTCACATTTTTAATTTTGTATCTAATGAGTGGCTGAGTGAAATGCACCAGCTTGAAGAAAATGTAGAAGAAATTGGCTGTTGTGTGGGAAAAGAAAAAAAAATTAATGGTCAAAACTTGACAATGTGGGGAGGATCTTGTTCTTGAAGGCCATCATCGCTTAATCAGCAGAAGAGGCGAGCAAGGGGGCATTTCAATCTGGAATCGGACTGCTCAGTAGTAGGGCTGGGCGATAAACAGAAAATTTACCAATACCAAAATTTACAACAATAACCGTCATTTTGCCCGTATCTGGTATAATCAGTGTCCAAAAATAAATAAATAAATAAATAAAAGTTGGTTTTGGATGTGTGTAGGTAGGCTATGGTCTCATGTCCCTCTAAGACGCTGTTCTATGTCAGAGATGTGACTCCACCCCATCCAGTCCGTAACAAAGCGGGAAAGGCGGGTGTGATGGAGGATAGTTCAAAAGTTGTAGCGGCTGAAGTAAACCAAGTCAATGTGGGAGGGGGTGAGCAGCTTGTGGAGTAGTTATCGTACATTTATCGTTATCGAGGTGAACTGCTCAATATGTCGTGATATCAATTTGAGGCCATATCGTCCAGCCCTACTCAGTGGTTTCAAATATTCTCATTTCTACACACTGTACCTTTAAATTAGGCATCAGCTCTCAACAGACTAAGGAAGAAATGCACCGTAGTGATTTTGAATGATGTGTGACTCGGTTGTCGCTGCTGTCACTTTTGCTATAGATGTTTAATGATTATTTCTTTAAAACTATGACCAATCAAAATCTAGTTTTTAACCAAGACAGGCAATGAAACATAAAAAAAGAGACTGAAACTGAATGACTTTTAGGGGCGTTACACATTCTGCCTCAGAATGACTGAAAAACAAGTCAGGGCCAGTGATTAGTTCTGGTTTCTTGGAGGTTTTTCTTCTACCTTTCCATAACTTCATCTGCAAAAATAATCCATTTACTGCGTCAAGCTTTTACATCTCTAAAACCTTTTGTCAAACATTTATTTGAATAAGCACTGAGCCAATGATTTGTGCTTCATGATTCTATTTGAGAAAGTGAGTCTAAAGTGTATGAAACTGCACAAATTACATTTGTTGCAGAGAGAGAGAAAGAGAGAGAGAGTGAGGGCAGACGTGGATTTCTTATCATGCGTGGCAGCTTGCCAGTGGAAATGTTGCTGCTGTTCTCACAGGGGCTTCTCCTCCAATCTTTTCCTTATGTGAGAGCTGACACTTCGGGGCATATCTATGGCACAGGCGTGTTAGCGATGCACGCGCCTTCTGCTGCAATGCTGCTGAGGAGAGGATGAAGAACTGCCATGAGAGACTTCTGGAGTTACTGGCAGGCGCAACAGGCCGACCACAGAAAGTAAAAATAGATAAATAAGACTGCTGGAAATAATAACTACTTCACTTCTAAAACATTTAGACAGCTGTGTAAAATGTTAATAAAACTCATTTGGAGGGTTTGCAAATTTTTAAGAGCATTGCGTTAACATTAATCTGCAAAGCCATATCACCGTACTGATGATTTAGAGGAGTTTTTATTGGGTAGAAGATGTTCCCTGCTGGACAAACTGATTTTATTTAATGATCAAACTTAAAAAAAAAAAATGTGGGACTATCACACAGTCTGTGAGAGATTATGATATGCAGTTTGAAAGACAAATCCTGTACTTAACTGAGTCAAATCCTATAGTTGAAGGAAATCATCAGTACTGGCCATCTGCATCACTTATATCGACATTTCAGACATCAAATGGGGCTTTTCAAAGTTAGGAAGAGTAAACCTATACCCCCAGGTAGTACTGCATGAAAAAATTGCATGACTCTGCAGTGGAAGTCACCGCATCAGCTTCAAATCACTTTTAAATCAGGAGAAATCTCTTTACAAAAGGGACATTACCCAAAACCAACACTGGATGACAGCTATTTTAATGTCCTAAGGCAGGACTGTATCAAAAACAGACATGTCTCTGAAGGGGACATCACTGCATTGGCTTCAAATCGCCTCTGAAACTGGAGAAATCTCTGCACAAAAAGGACAAGGACCCAAACTAATACTGGATGACTGTGATTTTTGAGCCCCAGGTGACACTGCATTAAAAAATGGCATGACCCTCTGCAGTGGAAGTCACCGCATCAGCTCCAAATCACTTTTAAATCAGGAGAAATCTCTTTACAAATGAGACATAACCCAAAACCAAAACTGGGCAGTGGCTATTTTTATATCCTGAGGCAGAACTGCATCAAAAACAGACATGTCTCTGAAGCTGAAATCACCGCATTGGCTTCAAATCACCTGTAAATCTGAAGGAATCTCTGCACGAAAAGGACAAGGACCCAAACTACTACAGGATGATTGTGATCTTTGTGCCCCAGGTGGCAATGCATTGAAAAAAAGCCTAAATCTTCAATTGAAGTCATCCCATTGATTCAAAACCACATCTAAAGCCACTGTGAGTGAACACAATTAGTTGCCGCGGGTTCAAATGTACCAAGAAGAAAGTGTATGAACATAAACCAGAGTGTTTACAGTTTTCACAGAGTCCAAACTTTTTTGGAAGTGGAGTCGCACAACAACATGGTGCTAACCTGATACTTCTTTTAAAGCGTTTTTGAAGTGAAAGAGACGAGGAAAAGGAAACTCTGTAAATGACTCAGTGCTGAGAGAAGCCGTTTCTTCCCATACATCAGCTGAAGGGGGACATTTTTAGGCCACAGCGCCATGTTTCCCAGACTTCAATGACATATGCTATCATCCCGAAACTAACTTGTTGTTCTACTGTCAATGCTCAGATGACGCCTTCGTTATCCTATTTTTAGAGTGTGGGACGTCGTGAAATTTGGGGCATAATCTTTGAACCTCTGCTCCAGTTTGAAATTCAGATCATCATTTGTTGCAGAAGTCTTAATATTTAATCGTCCGAGTCAGAAAGATGTAAAATGTCTGCTTCACTTTAGTTTAAAACATTATTCTGCATAATCACACTTCCCTCTGAGCGTGATTCACCACTTGGGGTTGGAGTGAAAAGCAGACAATATCTCCTCGTGTTCTGGCAAGTTGGCGTGCACTGGCAACTTTCCATTCTACTACTCCAGCGGCTCTTTTTCCTCCTCATTGTTTTTTTTTTTTTTCTATTCCCGCCTTTATTCTCTCGTCCTCCTGAAGAGAGGGAGGAAGGAAGAGGAGGCTTTAAACAACGCTGCCGCACTTCATCATTAAACCGGACTTTTATTCCTCGCCTCCTCTGGAATGGCTGGAGTCGAATTGACGCGCAGCGGCGAGGCAAAATGGCCGCTCGTGGTAACAGCTCACAAGCCCCTGGACAACCTGAGGCATGGCCATCCAATCCCACATCATTAAGGCTGGAGTCCTTTATTGTGTTGGAGGCATTAAATGGTGCGCTGGCTATAGCCCTGAAGTCACACTCCACTAGGAGAAAACAGCAGAAAAATAACGGCACAGCTGGATAATGACTTTTCCCTGGGAGGCTGACCATGTGTACAAAAGCGCTAATGATAGCAGGTGCAATAAGCGAGCGCAAGGCTTTTACTGCGTCCGGATCTATTTTCCTCCTGCTAAACTCGCCAGTGATTTCCCCCGTGTAGGTGTCTTTCTGTAGTTTAAGAACACCTCCCCCCTCCTCGCCTCTCCTTCCTCCCTCTCTCCCCTCCACCCTCCCTTCCTCTCTCCTCCTGTATCTAATCTCTTTATCAGCTGTGCGGCTAATATCAAAGAGGACTGTGGTGTGAAAATCCTGCAAGTAAAACCTGCTGTCAGAGCCTAATCACAATTAGCTGGGCTCTAGACCCATTAGCCCCGAGGGGGGAGAGACCAAAAGCTGACAGAATTATTGTTACTTCTACTACAAAGCTAGTGATTGCTAATGATCCTGTAAAGAGGAGGAAAAAGAAGCCGAATCAATCTCATTCATCCTGATTTCTCCTGATGAATTTATCCTCTGTGTCGTCAGATTCGGGCTGTAAACATATACAGTTTCCCGCCTGATGAAGTTGCCTAACTCTGATTGGTATTAGCGCTTAAACAGATAACACGTTTCCTGGATGTTCTCCACCCGGCTGCTTCCTCAGCTTCCCCTGGCTTTGTAGCAGAGCTCTTACATCAGCTCTGCTACAAAGGCATGTGTGCCTTCCAGATTATAAAACATTGAGCTGGAAGTTAATGACTGATTGCAACAGCCGTTCCTAAAACTTGTAAGGAAAAAAAAAAAAAAAAAAAAAGGAGAGCAACAACTCCTCTAGACAAAACAACGCCGTGCAAAACCCTGGAGTGAATCACCTGCAGCCTCAGCCGTTCAAAGAGGAGCCTCACATTTGATGTTAAGCCCCCAAACTGTTCTGACTGTTGGACGACTTGCCGGGGGAGATAGAAATGTCTAAAGTTATTACAGCAGTCAGGTAAAGTGTGTGGCAACGTGGCCCTGTAATGGGGGTGGAGAGCCGGCCAGCAGCAGCTAATGAAGGCGTCTCGGGGAGTACTAAAGAGTCTACGTGACACTACTCCTGATGCGCCTGTCTGAGGACACAGATCAATTAATACATTAACAAACGATCGCAAGCACTTCATCTTGCAATATGAAACCAGCGGCCTGGACTCGCCGCCCTCCCGCCCAGAATGGCTGATCAGCTCTGCCTCTGCACGCCCGCCGCCATGAATTTCAACACGGTCTCCTGGTTGGGCTGCAAACGCCTCTGCCTGGGTTTGTAATGTCTCACCAGAGGCATGCACTGTAACCCAAACACATGCTGCACATGTATGCACCGTGCAATAAGGGCAGATGCAGGAGCGCTCCGAGCTATTCTTTATCGTCTGAGGAACCTACAGATACAATTTGCAGTATAACGCGCCATATATGAGCGAATCACAGCCGCTTTGATTGAGCGCCTGCCTAAAGGGGATCCACTCCTGCTAATGACCACAGATCTAAAGCCTCAGACTGACTCCTTCTTTGTTTTTAAGCCTCCTCTTTGGACGGCGTTTTTCCTCCTGATAAAAACAAAGCATTAATGCGGGCCAAACACACCATGTGAGCAGCCTGCGGCACACTCGAGTGCGTTGGTCGGGGAAGTCTAACGTAAACCATTGCTCCTTGCCATGCCATATATATCCAGTCTCCCCATTACCACCATCTCCACTCGACAGCGAGGGCCCTGCACTGCTAAATTATTCATCACACTGAGGGGAGGACAGAAGCATGCATGGTTTCTCCACTCCATGCCTCTTCCCTTTTTCTCTCTGGCTCTAATGCAAAGGAACAGCCGGGTGGAGAGAATGATATACAGGCCTGTCTCTCCATCACTGTGTGGCCATCGCAGGAGATGTCGCCCTGCACTTCCTCCAATTACCGCAACAGAGTTGAGGTTGGGTTTGGGTTGTTCTGCGGCAGACCAGACGGTCGCTGGCTCGCCCGCTATGCATACAGGAAGAAAGGTGGTTGGCACCCAGGGGCCCCATGCATAACGTGGGACGTCTTTGTATACACATTCATCTATATCAGTGGGCAATAGGGAAATGTAAGCCAAAGGTAATTGCCCCGGATAAGAACATCTGCTTGGTGAATAAATATTCTAATGAGGGGAGCTTGCAGGTTCCCCAGACTGATGCACGGCTGACAGGCCTCCGGAGGGACCGCAGGTAATGCTCACCACCTGCAGTTCAAGCAGGAGGCGGTCCCACCCTCCTCTCTCAGCTAAACGCTGGCCGACAAATACACACACGCACAGACACAGACACAGACACACTGCCACCCACGCACTGTAGATACCAGGGATGGGTGGTAAATCATTGATCATGCTCTGGTTGTGATGCTCTCAAGACCGACAAGTGCAATGTGAGACTCATGCAGCTCTTGTATCTGCTGCTGCTGAGGAGACGTTGAGCTAAGAGCTGCAGGAAAAAAAACACATATCATACACATTACTGTGATTTACTCCGCTTTCTGCAGAGTTGCATGAAGCTGCAGTAGTTTTTTTTTTCTAATCTTTTAACTCTTGCATGTTCTTAATGCTCATGTTCAGGTCTGCAAGACAAAAAGAAAGTCATTGCTTCTCTTTGTAATATAGATATTAAAAGCGTTTACTTTTATTTTCAGTTGTTTAATCAATTTTTTAGCCAAATGAATCATCTGTTTGGTTAGAAAACACAATACAGTGGTTGGTAGTTGGTTGAAATGACCCCCTTCAATAGTTTAGGTACTGCATCACTTCCAACAGTCATAGAAATAAAGAAAACCACAATATTTGAGGATTGCAAACAAGTTTTGTATCTATCACAATTCTTATGACTTACTTTGACTTTTATTCCTTGACTCAAATCTGATCAAAATTGCCAAAAGCTGATTGCAATGATTAACCACAGTAGTATGAACACAACCGATCTTGACATTTTCTTTCCAAACACAGAAGAAAGTTTGTCAAATGAATGGAAACTGAGAAGAAGAAAAAAAGATTTATCTGGAGTCAACAAAAACAGCTGTTATTTCATCACTCACTGACTCTTCTCTTTGCTATCAGTGCTTCGGATACAAAACTGTGAGAGCATCTTAAAAAACCTTTTTTGTTGCCAAATTCAGAGGTGAGTTAGCCTTCTGTTTTAGTTAAAAAAAAGGCAGGATTTTTAACTTTAAAGCTGAAGTCAGAGAAAGGGATTCATGTATTTACTGTTTGTTTAAAGCAAAGAGGTGCATGTTGAGTGAGAAGAAAGTCAAAGCTGGGACTAAAACTAGCAACCAGAGTTAATAAACACAGAATCCAAAAAAATGCACGAGTATATGAAGCTAAAAAAAAGACTCACTTTGCAACATCCTTCAATAAGATCATTGGCTGCACACGCTGATGACTGTCCAGATATTTTGGTCACTTTTTCAACAGCACTATTGCACCATTTACTGTCACATCTTTGCTCAGATAATCAAGTTAAAGACAACAAGATAATCTCAGTATATGCGTATATTGTTAGTGTACAAGGTGACATAATGCAACACTAAACCAACCTTTAAGGGAAAAAGGAAGGTCTGTTTGAATTTGAGTTTAAAGAAACATGTATGAGGATGTCCATGAAACAGCAAATAACCATAAGCATTACTTATGTTGTCCTTACATTCATTTTAATGGTATTGTATGAGATACTTGCATATTTTACTTTAGTAAAAATGACATGAACATAGTGCATAAATAAGGGCTGTCAGAAGATATTTCTTTAATTGCAATTAATTACAAAACTTCAGATTAGAGACGGATAATCACAAGCTTGAAAACTGACTTTTTAGTGTCAAAACGTTTTCAGGCATTGTCTTGATTTGGAAGTTAAATGAAAGCAATCAAATGCACTTTATGATCTTGACTTTCAGATTTATTACTGGACTAAGTGTTGCACTGCTTCATCAGTATGTTTGAAACCACGAATTAGGGAAAGTAGCTTTAAAGTGATTATTTTGCAAAACACAGTTATTGTTTTTAGTATTAATTTAGGGATAAGACTGAAAAAAAATTTGCAGAAGTGCATGTCAAGATTGTCCAATTAGGGTCAATATGGTGTGCAGTTAATCTGAAACCATTTTGTCTCGGGATCCCTGGTTATTGTAGCATTCACACTCTTCAGGAGTTTCAGTTTGTTCGCTTTCTCTTTTGCTTATTCAGTTTTATCCACACACTCCTAAAGAGTACTCTGCTGGTTTTCATTCTCCAGTTACCTGCAGATATCAGTCCCATTAGCTGCACCTGAATGCCCCGCTCAAAAGTGGTTGCCCAAAATTTAAGCACTTTGATGATATTTAACCAATTAGCCAAAAAGTGCATTTTACATTTGACATGTGACATTAATTGTCTGACAGTTTTATAAAGTAAAAACGTGATCTGCAAAAGTGTCACAGTGTTGTTATTTTGCATCATGATTGCTGCAAGAGGACGCTCTGAACAGCAGCTGGACTACAATGTCAGCACAAGATTTTAAAAAAATACATATGACATACAATTACAACACTGGTTGAAATAATTCATGAATCAAAATGCTCACTTTCTTCAAGCTAATGCTAGTAAAAGTGGAGCACATTTACTTTAATTATAAACATACAAACACATAGTTGCTCATGAGTTATTTATAAGTAAACTGATTCTGCAAAGGGTCTAAAGAAGCCAAAGTGGTTCATGTGAGTGTGTCAGAATTTGCCTTTAAAGGTAGAGAAGAAATAACCCTCAAAGTATCTGAAATTTGCAGTATAGTTTGTAAGTGTATTGGCTGTTTTAAAAATATTTTGGCAGTTAATTTCTTTAAACTTGACCATCTTTTAAACGATCATCATTATTCAGCTCAATCCTGATCAATCCAGGTCCAAACCAGCGATGCCTCCTTATCTAACAGAAAAATAAAAACAGCTGAGGAACTCTGCAGCACTACCTCACTCTCCCTCAGCCTGCGTCTACGTTTGAGTGGTCATGACTCTGACCGGCTGCAGGGAGAATCGGTGATGAAACCGGAGGTGGAAAAGAGGTGAGCAGCATCCTCACAGCGCGTCTTCAAAGAGGCCAGAAAACAGAGCCGAGCCTCTCTCAATCAGCATCAAGGCCCAGGAGGCGGCGCAGGACGCTTATCAGGGAGGCCTGTGTCTGAGCGGCCTGTGAAAACACACACCGCTCCACACCGGCTGGATTGGTTTTCTCTGAGTTGTGACATTATTTTGGAAATCATACACTCTCTCTGTCGCTTTCACTCCAACTGCAAAACAAACTTTTTTCTTGCGGTTCAAACTGGAGCTTGTTTTCTCCACTTAGAGTAACTTTTAGCCCCAAAACATCCTCTCTCTCTCCGGATACCCGAGCTACAAATCGATAGCAGTGCTGCTTCATTCAGAGCATACTTTTGTAATTCATGTTTTGTCTCTCTTTCACAGAAAAGTGGCCTCAGTATTAAGTTATATAATCGAATCAAGCAGGTAAAATAACTCCTCAGCACCCCTAAAAAAAAAAAGAAAAAAAAAAAAGAGGCTCTCTTCCTCTAGAAATCCGAACTCACGATCGATTGCAGCACACACACTCAGTCTGCAGCGGACACATCTGTAACTGCATTACAGCTCCCAACTAACAAACACTCATATTGCTGGAAAGTATGTGTTGCATTTGGGGAATAATTTCATTCACGTTGTATTTCTGTAAATGCGAAAAGCAGCGAGCGCAGGGGGCAGGGCGGATGTTGTTGTAGAGAGAGAAAAAACAAACCACCGAGGAGACAAAACCGATCGGACTAATCGCAGAAAAATCTCAAACAGAATTAATCAGCAGCTCCTGGTTAACAATCTGTAATCATCCTCATTCTGCGTCTAATGCTGCTTCATTTATGGAAAAACACAAACAAACAAAAAAAAAGAAATAAATCAGACAAAAAGGAATTCAAAATGTGTCCCCAGAAGACCCCAAGTAGCTCCTTTTCACACCTTAAATCTGAGAGATGTGCTTTTAAATGACAGACAGGTTGCATGCTGGGTAGTTTAAGAGTCAGAGGAAGTTGAATAAGAGGAGTTGTAAAGGTATTAGTGTGGGTAACAGTCGCACGCTGACATCCTCTCTCTCCTTTAAGGGCTAACATGTAGGCCTCTGTAGCATCTGGCTGCAGCATCCAGCATCAATAAAACACATGGAGACATAACGTCTCAGTTCATGCATGTGGGAGGCGTAACCCCCCCCACACACACACATATACACACACACACACACACACACACACACACACACACACTCACTGTATCTACTGTAAAGGCTTCAACACACTCTGACACAAACACAACACACACTACAACAACCCTCTGAAGCCGGTGCCAGAGTTTAAAAAAGGAGGGTTCGAGGCTTTGTTTGTTTTTGAGGGGGGGTACTCACCCAAAAGTACATCATCATGGTGGAAACGGGGCGGGTGTCAGCAGGCGGGCGAGCAAAAGGAGAGAAAGGCCGAGCGCTGGGACCAGTCCAGCCAGTCAAGAGGAGTCCGAGAGTGTGGACAGAGAGGTCCTTGTTCCTATGAGGCTGCAGCCCACCCTTAAAAACTCTTCAACAGGGCTTGACTTCAGGTTCCCCCCTTTCCTCTTCTTCCTCTTCTTCCTCTTCTTCTTCTTCTTCTGTTTCTTTCTCTCAGTTAATTATTAAAGCCTCCTCTTCTTTTTCTCCTCTTCAGAAAAAAAAGGGGTAGAAAAGCAGACAGGAGGAAGAAAAAAGAGAAAGCTGGGGAGGTGTTGTAACCTCTTTTTTCTTTTGACACTCTTCCACTCCACTTGCCTCTCCAACGCCACTCACTTCGAGACTCTCCCTCTGTCTCTCTCTCTCTGCTCTCTCCCTCTCCCTCGCTCTCTCTCTCCCCCCTGTGCCGTCTCTTATTGGTGAATGTGAAATCAGTCGGTACGGCGCCGAGGCTCAACTAGAGCAGCAGCAGCAGCAGCAGCAGCAGCAGCAGCCTGCGCGCTTGACAGCTGCCTCCAGCGTTCCTCCACCGGAGCCGTGTTGCTCTGCATAGAGGAGAGCGCCGAACAAACCGGGATCCTGCAGACGGTACTGTAAAATTCAGTGTCCCGGGGAGGGAGGGTGAGGGAGGGTGGTGGGGGGGAGAGCAGGAAGCCGGTGGAGAGCTCTGTGGGGAGGAAGAGGAGGAGGAGGAGGAGGAGGGGGGAGTGGGTGAAGACTTGTGTTGATGATGCTGGTGAAAGTGGAGGCTAAAAGATTGCTCCTCTTTCTTCTTTTTCTTCTTGTTGCACTCAAGTTGTGGCAGAAGAAGAAGAAGAAGAAGAAGAGGAAAAGGAGGGAGGAATGTGTGAGTGATGGAAGAGAAAACCTTGAAGGATTGTTTTCTACTTTCAGCTGCAGATGCTCGCCATCTTTGTGTTTCTTTCCCCTAAATTAAAGCGCCCAAACTCTGAGCCTGGTGACCAGGTTTGGTGAAGAAAGAAAAAAAAAAAAGCATCAACATGAAGTTGAAACACCCTCATGTGCCAGGCTAGATTACATTATCAGCTTTAGTGTGTTTTCCATCTGGCGGCCGCACAAGAGGGGGGGGGGGGGGGTGGAGAACCGTGAGAGCGAGGGGAGGAGAAGAGGGTGAGGGGTTGGCTATCTTTTAGACAGCACTGTAACAATGAGCCTGCCTCAGCAATTTTCAAAACATATCATCAATAAGCGACCGGGAGCGTTGCGCTTTTAAATATTAACCCTGTGTCGACCAAGAGAGAGGAAGGAAGGAGGGAGGAGAGGAGAGGAGGGGGGGAGGCTGCGGAGAGCTGGAGTGGTTTTTGTGGCGTCCTCCGGTGTTGGATCATCCAATAAAAGACGTCCTGGGGGATGAGCTAATTTGCTGTAGGATCCTAAAGAACATTTGCCAGCTATAGAGAACATTGGCGTAATGAACAGAGCAGATACGTTCAGGTTATGTTACCCGTCGGTAATTGCCACATAAGGAGGCCGAGTTAAATTTGCAGCTGGCTTTTTGAGCGAATTGATACACGAGGGGCCTCATTCATATGGCCTAACTGTCATCTTGAATTTATCACCCGTTTTATTTTTCCCGCCTCCTTCAAGGAAAAAAAAAAAAAGCAAACGGCGGCGGCGGCGGGGAGTGAAATCACACAATGGCGCTCAAAGAATCTACAAATTTAAGATTTTCTTTTCCGCTCCTTATAAATCACAACCAGCATCAAACAACTCATACAACTCCTCTTCCTCTGCGTCTACTGTCACATCACAATCCAGCCTCTCCATCACTTTCGCACGCACACAATCTCTTCTTCTCGGCGTTTCCACGCACATACAAGGCCTCCATATCTTTAAACATGTCCACCGGAACCCAATGAATTTACATTAGCAATCACAGAGTCGGTAACCGCCCCCACTCCTCCATCAATCTCTGATGGGAAATAAAAATGAAATGCACTTCTCAGGCAACTCGGATTAAGGATCAGGCTTTTATCAAATACTAAAGTCTATTTCAAGTCCTGTTCATAAATAACTGAGGGGGAGAGAGGGAGGGAAAGAAAAAGGGTGGAGGCATGAAAAAATGAGGGAAAACCGAGAGGGGAAGGTGCAGGAAGGCAGGCGGGGGTGGTGTGGGTGCAGTCAGAGAGCATCATGGTCTTGGAGCTGAGGGCACTTGGGGTTGGAGGGATTAGGAAATAAGGTAGAAAATAAGAATCTGAGGGCATTTCAGCTTCATTTAATCCCCACGACTCCTTTCCAGGAATCTCCTTCAATTACAGATGAAAAATGGAACTCGGGTGAAGATGGCGTAGCTCGGGGTGCAGACCCCGGTTCTCCCCGCTTCCCGCCTCCTCTCCCGCACTGCTCGACGAGGATGCGAGTGGCTTTCCCGACCATTTAGATTTCCCACCAACGTCTAGACACTCCCCAGAGACTCTGCCATCCATTATAAAGATAGAGCTTTCAAAGAGCAGAGGAAGTGAAGGCCTCACACAGCGCACACTCCTCCTAAAATGTCTCCCATTCTCACCGACTCCAGATCTGTTGTCTTAATATTTTATGATGATCTCACCTCTCCTCTGTAGAGCGCTGCTACTTACAGAACATCTCCTGTCAAACTTCACTCTCGTCTCTGTCATTAGAAAGACTCAAGAGGAGACAATGAGCCGCACTTCCTCCGAGTTCTCACTTCACGCTGAATCCCAGCAGAGCTCTGGGTTATAGTTACGGCTCTCGACCTCTCGTCCCCCATTTATCAAACACTCGGCCCCGCGTCGGCCAGCCTCAGCTGGCAGGAGTGCCGATTGGTCAGCGCGAGGGGCGGGAGGAGATGCAGCTCCATCCTGAGTCTATTTGAGGTTTCTTTTCTCTAATCACACACTTCACTTTATGGAGTGACCCGTTTTACAACTCTCTGACGAGGATCCTCGGCTGTGCTCATCAGCTCCACAGGTAGGTATTGACATTTCTATTCTAAATACAGCACACAGTGAAGTGAGGCTGTGCAAAGGGACACTGTTTTAGTGCTGAAACATGAAGAATATACAGACTTCTTTCCCTCTCTGTCCTTTTTTAAGCATCAAGACAGCAGGATATTAAATTTTTAGTGAGGTTTGTATATCCTTAAGTATTTGTTTTCTTTTCTTCTGGACTAGTTGCTGCTGCTGACTTCTTATAGGTACTTGGCCAAAAACAAATGCCCTGAGCGGGATCGAGTGCTTATATAGAGGCAAATAAAGTTTGAATAGTTTCTTTATCTAACGGGATTAACTGATAGACTTTCTTATGTGTGTGAAAAAGTCTCGATTGATTTGTATGGTGGGTTAAACTGGAACAACTACAAATCAAAACACATCTGCAGATTCATCATTAGATGAAATCTGTGAGTACATATGTGTACAAATGTGCTTTTTTTCCAGTTATTTTGATTAAATTTGATTTGAATCGGGCAACACAAGGAATTAATGGTTGTAAAGATGCTTAGCAGGGGTCTAGAAACGACAGGTGGCAACTTATTATCAAAAGACGACTGTAATTGACAAGGAAGAGAAAGAAAAATAGAAGAAAAGATGCAAATGAAGAACAAAAAGAAGTAGAAGATGGAAGAAAGTCACAAGGACAGACAAAAGGAAAAGTGGGAGAAGAACAAGAAAAAATAGGAAGATAGATAGAAAAAGAAGAACAGAGGCCCAAGAAGAAGTTGAATAATCACAAGGAAAAAAAATAGGAAAAGTGGAAAAAAGAAGTAGAAGAAACACAATAAGAGGCAAGAGAAGCCCAACAAGTAGCAGGGAAAAAACACAAGGAAAGGAAAGGAAAGAAAGTGCAAGAGGATGAGGAAGAAGCACAAGCAAAAGCACGGGAAGTACAAGGAGGTAAGGGAGGAGCAGAAGGAGAAGAAGAATTAGTACAAGAAGAAGCAGAAGAAGATGCAGAAGCAAAACAGGAAGTAAAAGAAAATCAAGAAAAAGCAAGAAGAACACCAAAAAGGGAAGAATCTCAACAAGAAGCAGGAGGAGCACAGGAAGGAGCACGAGAGGCACAAGAGGAAGAACAAGGAAAAGCAGGATAAGCATAAGAAGAAGCAGAAGAAGCACAATAGAAAGTAAAAGAAACTTAAAAAAAGCAAGAAAATCACCTACAGAAGAAGGAGAAGCACCGGAAGAGGTGTAGAATAACGGCAGAAGCATTAAGAGCACAAGAAGAAGCAGGAGGAGCACAGGAAGGAGCACAAGAAGCACAAGAAGAAACAAGACTAGCATAGGAGGAAGCAGAAGGATTACTAGAAGAAGCACAACAGGAAGTAAAATAAAATGAAGAAAAAACAAGAGAAGCACCAACAGAAGAAGGAGAAGCACCAGAAGAAGTGTAGAATCAGAGCAGAAGCATTAGAAGCACAAGAAGAAGCAGGAGAGGCGTAACAGGAGGTACAGGAAAAGGTAGAAGCAGAACAAGCAGAAGCTACACAAAAAAGTTACAAGAGAAATAGAAGGAGAAAATTATCTTAAGTTTCAAATCTAGAGAGCACGGTTTTGTTCTTGATTTTCCAGAATTTTAAAAGCTCCCCTCCCTCAAAGGCATTATGGCTTCACAACTATCCAATAAAAGGTTATTTTATTTGTGGTAAAATACATTAACTTAAATATCTATGTGACTGAATTAGTGATGAACGTTTGTGTGTTATTAATAAATGTCATATATTGATGGACAGGTGTGCTTGCTTGGTTATGATTTAGACTGAAGAAGTCACACAGGACCCGCATTAGTATATTAGCAATAGCAATACAAGACTGTGTGTACGTCTGTGGTCAGAGTGAGGGATCGGACACATCCTTGGAGAGGGGGAGAAGATACAGAAGTCGAATCAGACAACAACTAAAAAAACAGTGAATTGCTACAAAAACAGCCATATTAGATTTTAGATTCTAGACAAGAAAGCCTTGTCAATATTTTTGCAGTGTGTATGAGAACAAACACAGCATGCCGTAAGGCAGTATACTAACACAACTATCTGATATGGGATATTTATTGTAGATTCATAATCTCTCAAAGAGTTGCATTGTTGTCAATAAGCTTTTATAAGTCTCAGACACTTGTAGACTTTTTGAGTTTTATTATGACCAGATTAAGACCCCTAAATTTGTAAAAAATCCACCTAAATATTGGACTGGCATAAAGGGAAAAGCTGGGAAGAGGGAGCAGGTTGACTAAGGGTGTATGGGCTTACTTTTTCTTTTTGCATTTAGTAAAATGAAACAAAATTGCGTAATAAGTTAGCCGCAATAACAAAAAAGAAAATGGGTTAGGCCATCCAGACATCCCAGGAGACAATAAATATGTGTAATCTAACAAGAAGAATACCTGTTTTATGTTGTAATGTCTTTAACTGCGGCGCTCTCACATAGCCTGAATATTTAGCCTTAAAAAAGGGTAACGTTGTGTTTCTCAGCCCTGGAAGACATCATTAAACATCATTTGTAAGCACTACAATGTAGGCTGCAAACCGCCCATCTGCTGACTTTGGAGCTCACTGTCGGAGAAACAATAAATCTGTTGTAAGGCTCCATATGAAGGATCCGGCTAAAGTAACACCTCCATGTAGACATGCGTTGAGTATATTAAACAAAGCCGTGTGCACAGACTGTATGTAGTGTTAATAATGCAGTGTTTACACCCTGGCGTTGAGCAGGCGGCACTGGCCCAGGGCTCTGCAGTAATTAGGGGCTGTGTGTTGGGGATGTGAAAGCTTGCTGTGTGTCATGCTGATACTACTGGTGTGTCAGCAGCAGGCGCACAGAGCGCTACACAAGGCCACACCTTTCAGTCCCAGCAGGAAGTGACGCCTTCAGCTTCAACAAGTGCTCGATAAGCTGCGTGAGAATGGACACAGGAGCTGCAACCCTTTTCATAAAGCCGGACGGAGGCGTCATATTTACACCCCTGTAACATCTCACCTCCAACACGAATGAGGTCTGATGGTGGGACCACATCGTCCCGCTGTTGTGGCAGCATCAGAGCCAGTAACAGAGAGGTTAAAAAGGCATTAAATGGGATTACAGTGAGTCAGCCAACACTGCAACACAATATGAAATCACATACTGGGACGGCAACTTTATGCCAGGATCAATATGAAAGTACAGAGGTCTGATGATGACGGCGCTGTTGCAGACTTGTGATTTATAAAAGGGGAAGTCACAAAATCTGTCTTTTTCTATCTATTAAGTATGACAAACATGTATACAACATGAATGTGGAGCAAAGTTGAACATTTGTTCTTTATCATATAAGGCAGGATTTTTCTTTTTCAGTCATATTTGGGGTTAAAAGAAACAATATTGTTATTGTTAAAGCGAGTACCCCTCATGACTAAAGCCAGCTGTTACTCACTTTTATAACAGTAGAGGGATGGAAGATGAAAAACCATATTGAACAAAGCGACGCAAAAACAAAAAAAGTTAACCAACCACTAAAGCCGAGTTATGACGCTGATTATTCAGAAACATGGTTATCAATGCAGAAAGACATTAAACAACTGTCAAATAGCCAAAGAGTACAGAACCGCACAGAGAAATGTCTGTAGATGGAAAACCAGAAAGGTGTCATCTTAAAATGAATGCGTGTGCCGCTGAAAAATGAATCAGTGGTCGCCCATTCACTAACTTGTAATCTATGTAATAGGCTGCAGGTTATTAGAACTTTTATAGTATTAAACTAACAGTACTATGAGAGTCTAATTTACACACATATTGTATTAGTGGAGGTGAACAAAAGCAGAAGTAGAGGGTTCAGATAATCGTCTGACAGATAAGTTTTTAAAAAAATACTGACATCACAGGTACTTAGTTTACACACGAGCACATTTCGTTATTTTCAAGACAAAATAGAAAAACAAAAAGAAAAAAAAAATGTGTTCAGATAATTTAAAGCAGCAATAATTAAAATTTTATGCACTAACAACATAAACTGACATAATAAAAGTTAAAAAATACTAATACCATAGGTGCTTTATTTACAAATGGACAGATCCAATTCTATTTAAATGGGACACTTTGATTTTAAAAGGTATCATTTTTTTTATCATTGTTTTAAGTGATAGTTTGCCAATGTAAGTGATCAGGCCAATGTTCTGCTTCAATTTTACACAAACTTGACACATCCATGTATCATCTGTGTACATTCATTCATTTGTTATTTTGTCCAATCAAATCACTGCTGCATTTCACAGTTCACAGAATATCACAGCCTAAACATAACAGCTGGATCTGAACTCATATAAAACTATAAAACAGTGATATGCAACAAGCCACCAGACTGCAATGCCAGAACAAGTTACACTTCTTTGCAGAGAACAGAGATTCCTGTTCCACTCCTGTCTGAATTGGTTAGTTTTTGTTATTTTATGACTCTGCTGGACTTTTTAAACTTCACTTTTGGGCTTTATGCCTTTTTCTAAGAGAGTAGAAGACTGCGCACTGCAAAGGACCACAGGCTGGAATTGAACCTATAGGCTGCATATTTAAGGGACAACAGCATCTATACATGAGTTACACTGTACATCATTTAACCACTAAGCCATACTGGCGCCTCATGACTAAGATATTTTTCATCAAACATGCACAAAAAGGTTGAAAAAGTGACATAATTTACTTTAAATGCCTGTCCTTTCCATCTCTACAGCTCCTGCTTGTAATGTAGGATTTCTGACCCGTTATAAATAGGCATGATTAAATGTTTATTTAACTATTTAAAGTGTTCAATCATATCCTATGAAGACACTTCAGAATTACAGAAATATTGACGGAACGATTCTGCATTTCTCTTTCTAAAAATCTCAGGGAGCTGCTGTGTTTTTGGGTTGTTTTGAGTCGTTGCATCTTTCATAGATTTGTTTAGCAGCTGAAACTTGTGCTGTGTTTATACGTGTGTGTGTGTGTGTGTATCGGTGCATGCATGCTGTAGTCTACTTTTGCAGTCCTCTGTGAATATATTTTATTCGTATAATATATATATATTCTCACTGCATGAGCCGAAAGCTGAGAGCTGTGAAGAAACAGAATCAGCTTTTCCATTTGCAACACGAGCAAACCCAACTGGATTCCTAACAGGCTTTTGCATCTCCGTTTGACATTAATTGATAATCAAACAAGCCTTCACATTAGACATTTATGAGATCAGCTGAATTATCTATTTAATGTAACCCAATTATATGCAACCCTTGTGCACCAATCAACAGTAATTCCTGGCTCATAAATGACAGCCACAGAGACAGATTTAATCAATAATAAACATTGATGAAAACTTGCGACCCGCTTAGAAAGAGGGTAATTAACAGGAAGAAAAAGTGCTGTGCTGAATTTTCCTTTTCTTTCGGAAAACGACTCTCTGATGCCGCCGTTTTATGCCTTTCAAAGGAATCTCTTCAAGCACATAATCCTGCAGAAGTCAGAGTGTGTAAAACAAACTTTCAATTTCCCTCTGACAATAACCGATGGACATTTATCATGAATTCTTAACTCGGGCTTCAGCTGTTCCTGCTCTTAATTAAGGCCTTATGATTTTTTTAAGCTGTTGCCTTTAAAACAAGACTTCATGAATAATAAAGTGGCCTTTTTTAAGGTCAAACTCAACACCAGTTCAGCTCCTGTGTGAAGGAAACAGATGCACGAACTGTTTCTCTCGTGCGTTTCCAGAGCTGGAGACGACACAGCTTTAATTCGCCCCACATGAGATTTGCGTACTTGAAGCTTGAGCCAGGAAGTCTGCTATGAAATGAGATACTAAGAAGCGAAGGGGTTCCCCAGTCTAACATCTATGCAGAGCTCTGTCGCATCCTGCAAGCGGAGTTTAACTTCAACTAACACACGTCAACAGAAGAGGCATCAAAGCAGGTCCATTAGAGACTTTAGGGAGTTCTGCACGTGAAGCATGTTTAGATTCAACAAAAACTCTTCTGACAAAAGAGAGGGAAGCGTGCACACAGGGGCCGGCTGCGCTTACCAGTCTTGTAAAGAGGGGCACTCCCAAATGCCAGAGGTGGTCGTTCAGCAGTCCGCTGTACACCACGTTCCCGAAGACAGCAATGCTTCCTGACTTACACAACGTGTTTCCTACAGGGAGCAGAAGAAACAGAGAGAGGCGTCATCTAAACAGACAGGAGGCAGCCAGGGGGCAAGTGCATGCAGCAGGACCGTGAGCTCTGAGGGAGAAAAAGGCAATCAGAGGAAATAATGGTGAATGCATCATCGATTGTTATAAATATTGATTTCAGAGGTTTATTGACCTTAAATGTAATGACAAATACAGATAGGTCGCATGTCTGCAATCAATAAAGCTGCAAGACTGAGCCAAACCGATCCAAAAACACAGCAGCGTTTACCCAGATCACCATAAAGAGACAGAACAGGGATGGAAACAGGGAGAGAAACACACAAAGAAACAAAAGCATATGCAATACATCAGCTACAACCTCTGAGCCTTAAAAAACGACCTACAAATGATCCACTTCCACTCATGTCATTTCTCTCAGTGGAGGGGCGAGTGGGGTAAGATGAGCCATTTTTCACCTGGTGTGTCTGCATATATTCTAAGATGTTGTGCAACCCTGCAAACCAATAGAATGAGTGTAAACTAACTGTCTTGATAATATAGCATGCCAAAAAAAGTGGTCTCCTATGGTCAACTTACCCCGTGTGTGGGGTAAGTTGACCATGCAGTAAGTAGCATTTTTCTTCTCTTTTTAAATACACGTGAATTCATTGATTCATGTTCTAGATCAAACCACTTTTTGCTGCAGGATGTCATCTGTGTTTGTTTACATCCAGAGAGTAGAGCATTACAGCATCATAGCAATATGGAAGTGGACAATAACTGGGGCTACAGCTCTGACAAGGCTGTGCAGCAGCTTAGATGCAACATATGACCTGTATCTCTGACCTACAATGTTAAAAATATGAATAATTTGTAAAGCCAACTAGTTACTTTGGTGCTAACTGGCATTAGTCAACCAACAACAGAAAACAGAGTTAGCAATGATACGCTTAGATGTGTAGTTGCTTTGAAGTTATAGATACAAAGCTATAAGGTGGCTCTGGTGCCGTATTACCACTGAATAATAGTAGCTTGGAGCTACTGCATATGTTTTAAGAAGTTTAATCATCTTTTTCTTGCAGGTTACAAGAGTAAAAGTATGAATAGTTTGTGGTATAAACTTGTAGTTCTGCAGCTGGTTTGCTCAGGAGGTGATTTTTTTAATATAGTAAATTAAAAACACACATCCCAAAATCAAAGTTCCTGCTTTTTTCAAAAGTTAACCCTGTTATAAGTAAAAAAAAAAAACATAGATAATGACAACTTTGCTAACTCTGCAGAAATAAAGACGGATAGATTTAACATCATATGCCTAACAGGAACTGACTTTATGTACACACTGCTGTAAAATGTATACATCAGCGCTCCTATGGTCGTGCCGTCCGCCGCCTCTGAGCCTCGACACCCTCTCAAAGACACTCTTAATTAGCTCGGTGCCAATGAGCGGCCTCCACAAACAGAAATACATGCATGTGTGCCCACACACACATGTCCCCAAGAGTGTGATGTACTGCGCACAGGCGTCCCCATGTATGTGATGAATGCAGCTTATGGAGCAGGCAGCACAGCAAACACAGGTCCCCATTGTAATTTCTGCACAAAAGGAACGCTGCAAAGGCGCACCAGGGGTGGAGTGAAGCAGTGCTGACAAGCAGCACATGCATTATTTAAAAACAAAAGTAAAAAATGCCCATTAAAGTGTCAGTGCTGCTTTCGGCATTGCTGGCTTGGGCGCGGTGTGCGTATTACTGTTATTAATGGGCCAGGCGTGGGGGGCATTTCTTCAGTGTGATTGCTCTGCTGCTGTTGCTATCCGCGGTTCAAGCCTCACCCCCCCCCCCCCCTCACTTTTTCCCTCCATTTCTTCAGAGCATGTGTGTGTGGAAGAGGAGCAGATAAAGAGCATGATACAGACAGAGACGGAGAGACACTGTGAGACCTCGAGTGCACAGTCAATGAGCTCCTACAGCTAATATCATTTCACATTATTGAATGCATATTAAGGCGGAGAGAGACCTTGTCGGATGAATAGGAGCAGCAGTGCCTATATCAAATTCTGATCCGCCGCCACGACAACGTCTAAAAAATGCTGGGAATGTAGTCAGCATATTGAAAATAAGTGCACACCGTTTTTCTTTGCAGTTTAAGATCAAGGGCTATACATTACAGCTCCTGACACAGCAGAATGAGGTCATTGTGCATGTTGTAATTACAGCTGGGTAAACACTCTGCTCGCCGCTGCAACACTGGGGGAGCATGCAGGACTAATAAAGAAAAAAGAGGGCGCAAAGCGATGCCTTTTGATCTCTCTGCGAGCAGTATTGGAAAATATTTAATCAGCGGGGGTAAATAAATTGAACAAAATGATCATTTGTGTTTGTTACGATCAATAGCAGAGCAATGCCATACATTAAAATCAATGCAGAGGGTGCTTACTGTTGAAGACTACAAAGACTCATCCCTGACCTGCTCCTCTATAGGCGGTTTGTTATGCCGTTATTAATGGTGTTTACATGCGGTGAATAGAGCATATAATCTAATTTACCAGATTTGCATGTTGAAAATGTCACAAAGAGAGGACAACTTAATTTTCCCCCTCACAAACTCTGCAGATCTGCACAGTGAGTGTTTTCTTTAATGACTGTTGGAGCTTTGTTTATGAAATCATCTCTGCGTGTTTGCACCACTCCGGTGTCTCCGGCGTTGGAAACAGTCCGACCTAAACCTAAAGTGATGACATGGAGCCGATTGTCTGACAGTGAAGTGTCGACTATCCTTTTCTCTGCTGGTTAATACTGCTTTTTTAGGGCCCCTCTCAGCACTTGGGTGTTCTCTCATCTGCAGACTCGACAGCATCGAGCCCAACCTCTGATTAATTATTAATTGTGTGATTAAAGTGTGCAGCGGTGTGGGTGTGTGGGTGTATGTGTGTGGCTGCTAGGCGGGGTGGAGGAATGCAACCTGCAGTCTACTTTGTGTTATCTACTACTTTTCACTCCTTCACTGATTTTTTCAGGTTTCTGAAGGAGGCATTTAACTGAAGGCAGCAGATTATTTAATACGTCAAATCATCGAGCATGTACAATACCTACGAGAGCAGAAGAACGGGAGGAGAGGGTATTGTTTTATTAAGTGAGTGATGCCTGGTTGAGTCTGGCTCAATTTTCTTTTGGCTGCGAGTCAGAGCTTGTTCTTTCAGCTCAGTGCAGACATACATGGAGTTCTGCCGACGCAGATTTCAAGGCCAATATTTCAGGTTTGGACCTCCTCATAAATTATTCTAAATGTCAATATTCAACCTTAAACTTTACACTGTTTCAAACTTTTCTAAAGACGAAAACACAGATACTCTTCAAGAGCTCCTCGCTGACAGTCGAACATTTTTCATCTCTGCATCACATCAAGAAAACATAGATCCACCACACCAGGTTTAGGCTACTACACTCTTTTACACCGAAAAACATTTGATTTGTCTGAAAACAGTTTTCTCTCTTCTCTAAAAGCACGTAATCCTGCAGCAATAAATGATTATGCATCTTGACACAAGAAAGAATGAGGATGAGCGTTACAGCACAATCGAGAAAATGAGATTTCAGCTCCAGTGAGAACCTTTAGGTTTGTTTTGACCCTGTGAACATCTCTTAGCTGACCTTAGAAAATTGCATATTTATTTTTTTAAAGGTTAAATGTATCACTTAGTCATCACTGCCATGGAAAATGTATAAACAGACACAAGGGTTCCCATCAGGTGATCACTTTGGCCGACACATACACCCCCAGCAGAGGTTTCAGACTAGGGTTGTCAATGAATATTCTAAAATTAAATATCTATTTGAATATTTTTTGATGATATTTGAATGTGAAAATTTATATTTGAATGTTAAATATACATCGGGGGAAAAACTGAGAGGAAAATAAAGAAAAACGACGGGTCAGGGACAGGTCACAGGAGCTGCACCTGTAGTGCGACTCGACAAAAACCATCTGTGGCACACACAGAGCGAGATGGCGGGATGTTCGGAGCCAAAGTCGGAGGGAGTGGTCTGGACTCTGACGAACTTTCAAAGCGCCGTTTGGAAATTCCTCAGATTTTGACAGACACGGTAGACGGAAAAAATGCTGAGCGATATAAAGTTATATGAAAGCTGTGTATGCTTGATATTCGAATGCGTTCGAACCTGTGTGTTATTTTTAGAATGAATATTCAAACGTCATTTTGGAGCAATTTTAACAGCTCTATTCCAGACACTAAAATAACAACTTTGAAATGATCAGTCTTAACCCTGAGGGCCTTTTTTGTATCTTATAAAGAGATTTTAGATAATAGACTGCGACGCCCCCATGCTCACCCCTTCCTCTGGTGCAGTCATGGTGGCGCTTGAGGACAAGAAGCTGCTGTAGAACATGGCAGGTATGGCATCAGTAAAAATTCTTCCATGCAGAACAACATTCACTCTTTTTCCTTTCATGCCGGTGCATCTCACTCAATCACTCACAAAATACAGAAATGCATATGTGCGAAGTTTGTCTGCTCTGTGCTACCGTAGAAAAATGGTGGTGCAAAATGGCCGCCTTTATAGAGGGTGAAGTGCTACTCTGCAGATATAAAAGACTTGCACACTTCAGCAGACCTGTTTTGGTGATTTAAAGGCAAGTTGATACAAATGTTTAAGATTTGCCCTAAAAGACGTAATGGTTAAAATATCTTAACTGTGTTCAAACGTGCCATATGAGATCAATAAGAGCTGTTGTTCTGGAGTAGCTGACTATCCTTGATGTCACTCAGTTTTACAGGAAGGACCCATTTGATGTTTTAGGTTAGGTAAGATCCTATTTTGGACCCAGACCAGCCCTCACATGTCTCCCTAAAAGACCCCCGACTGCACAGACTGAACAGTCCTTTTACCTCTTGGACTCCGGAGCTGCTGGTTTACTGCTGCCTGAACCAGTTAGTTTTGTTTTGTTTCGGATCCTGACGAACCGTTAAAACACCAGAGTCCCTCTTTTCAATTATTAACCGATCGCATAGTAATTTTTCATGCAGTGTGCCGACTCTTTCCAGTTTCTAAAGATTCTAGTGAAGCAGCGGTGCAAAGAAACGCTGCACAGAGAAAATGTTTTGGATTGCTGAAATTGCTACGAGCAGTTTGCCTCTTTTTCTCACAATCTGCACGCTGAAAGCTTCTCGATGTTACAACGAATAAAGCCCAATCCTCTTAAACCATTCTCTCTGTTTACAGCCTGATATATATAGGAGCAAATAAATGAAAGGAAGCTATATGTGTGTGGTGTCAGGCTTTAAGGTGACTGTGGTTATTTCCATGCATGTATTAGTGCTGAGCTGCCCCCCGGCCCCCTGCTCTCCGGCCCCTCCCCTGGCTCTGTGCCGCTGGAGGTTGATAGCTTTAAGCATTCAAACTCCAGAATGTGCAGCTCACTTCTAGCAACGAGGCACATTGCTGCAATGCAATAAGGGAAAACAACACTTTTAATAATTCAGGCCCTGAGACCGTGAGGGGGGTGAGAGGGAGGGTGCGGAGAGGGGGTGGGGTGGGTGGAGAGAAGACGTCTTAAAGTACCGCAGAATGGCTCATTTAGCTCCTGCTACGCATTATTAAAGTTGTATCGAACCCCCTCCTGGGTCTTTCCCAAAGTTTTTTTTTCATTTTCCTTTCCTCTTCTCCAAAAGCCTGCGAGGTAACCAATAACAGCTCGCAACATTTATAAACGACAGAGTATCCTGCACCTTAGAGGAGGAGGTAAATAATGGTGTAGCTCTTAATCTCTCTTTCTCTCTGTCCTCCCCGCTCACTAGTCCTCCGGTCCGAAATTTGTCAGTGCTTTATCCTGTTTGGAGCGTAATACAGAGCCCCTCGCTGTCCAGATTATTTTCTGCCTGAGCTCAGCCCACGATGCATAAAAAATGTGGGGAATGAACCTTGTATGGAATCAAATTGAGTAATAAAATCCTGTTCGCTGTGGCACTGATGGACGCATGATGGTACCATTAAGGACGTGTTCAAAGGTACTGGAAATTACCTCGACGCCTGATGGCACTTTCCTGGGCAAAGAGATACAGAAGCATACGAGAAATGGGAACAAGCTCCCCCTGCAGATGTTTTAATGTTTTGTTACCCTCGTAAACAACAACATTAGGACAGGAAATGTTCACCTGACCTATGTATTATTGCAAAGACAACCAGCAACTTCAACTCACTTCTTCATACTTCCATATATCTAGCTCTCAATCCACTCTGTAGCTGTGTGGCAGCATGTTATATAAAATATTCTGTACTATCTTGTTTCAGCTGTTAATGGTTGCTTTACCACGTGTACACTAAGTGAAATGTTTCAAGACTTCATGTTGATATGACAGCACCGCTGCATATTTTCAGAATATTTCATATATCTTGTTTACTTTTAGACATATGTTTCTGCAAACTTTGAGGCCTAAACTCTGAGTAAATTAAATTTCAAGTTTTCAGCAGTGATTGATATGAAAATGTAAGAGAAGAGAGGTAAAGATGTTTGTGCATATGTGCTCACTAAAACTAAGCTGCTATAACTGTCAGGTATTCATCATCTACACATTTTAAAACACAAGGAGGAAAAACAAAAATGTTGATCTTGTGAATATAAGAAATCAGGAGGAGGCTACTATAGATATGATTAGTATAGCCCAAAAACAATGACTCTATCATGCAGTACTTAGACTTGCTAAACTTTGCATTTCTATATTACATGTGTTCTTCTTCGTCTTCTATCATAAAAAGTCAAATATTTTTAATTCTAATTAGAAAAATTAAAATATTTGACTTTTTGAATGTAATTTTATTTACGTTTATTCTTAGCCAAAGGTGAACTTATTCCAGTGAGCTGGAGAAGACCGAGTCAGAAACATACCAACTTATTAGGTTTGGCTTTGTTAGCTGTGGATATCAGTTATCAAGATAAATAATTACGTTATAACTAAATAAATTAGCCTAATCAATTTGAATAATACTCTTTTAGAAAACCAAAAAAGTTATTTTATTTTGGGGCATTTTTCTGTTTTGGAAGGACACCTATAACCAGAAATTTGAAATGTTGGGAGTAGAGAGTAGATGAAGACATGAAGCAAAGGGTCTGGGATGAGAATTGAACTAAAGACTGCTTCAACAAGATCTGGTACCTCTACATGCAAGGCGTTTTAACCGCTCCTTCACCAAGATTGGTTTTGAATCAAAATCCGAACAGGAAAACGTAATGTATTAGCCGGCTCCTGTCAATGTTAATGTGACGGAGCGCCATTAAACGCCCCGTCATTCCCCGACGAACGCGGGACGTCTGGTTCACACTGGAAGCGCCGCGCGCGGAACGGAAGCGCCGCGCACAGAGTTTCAGATCGGCGCCCATGTTAACCTATGAGACTGTTCACACAGCACGCGCGCGGAAGCGCCGCGCGCGGAACGGCTCGCGCTCTGGAGCGCGGGTGCTCCGCTTCTCTCTATTTTCGGCGCGAGCCGCGAGCGCCGATGTAAAGCTCAACAGAGCAGATCGGACCAGACAGGAAGTCAGGAAGGAGATGCGAGAGAATCCGGTCAATTTTCAAAATAAAGTAAATTTCAATAAATTAGAAAAGGATTTACGGTGTTGCTTGTCGGTCTATTTTTTTACCGATGAACAAACACACACACACAAACACACACACACACACACACACACGGAGGGAGAGCTGCAGAGATTCAGTGATGTTATTGAGACAAGGGGGGGGGGGGACTTTATTACGATACAGTCAATAGCCTCGAGCTAACAAGGCTATACATACAACGGAGTCAACAGACTCCCCAATTTATTCGTCGTTTACCCCTATATAATAATTTAAAACAATACTTGAAGATGCTGTCAATATTTAATTCATGTATGACGAAATAATAACGTAAATAAATAGTGATTTACCCATTTTTAAAGCGCTCGTAAGTGTGGAAAACTGAGGGCAGACGGAAACGGCCGAGCACTACCGGGCTCAGTCGATGTCTGAACCGGCATGTCAGAGCGCAGCAGAAAGCGCTTCCTGTGTGAACAGCCAAGCGCGAGCCGGCGCTGCGCGCGCGCGCGGCGCTTCCGTTCCGCGCGCGGCGCTTCCTGTGTGAACCAGGCGGGACTCTCCTCGCGGCCTGAGAGTGCCGCGGAGCCGAGCTCCTTCACACTGTTTAACTGTTTAATTGTTTCCCCGCACCTGTGTCCCGCAGTCCTGCACCCCAACCAACCGTTTCCCTTTGTATCTGGACTCTTTATCGCCGCTGTAGACGTTTGAAGGTGCACACGCGACACCTATATACCACACACAGACATACTCTCACTTACCTGCTGCCATCTCACAAGTCAAACCGGGGCACTTCCTGATCCGTCAGTAAATAACGCAAAGTGGCGCGCTTTGGGCGGGTCATGTGACCACCGGACCATACCAGTGTAGTTAATTTGTGATATTTTGTTTGATGTACTGTGTTTTCATGGAGTAAAGTCATAGCTGTATTGAGGGCAATTAGTGCCTTTTTTGGTCCATGTGTTATCTGTCCATTCAAATATTCCTTTCAATCTAGTTAACAAAAAATGAAAAAACAATTCAATATTTGTTTATCTTTTTTTTAAAATCTGTTTTTCTGTATAACCAAAAAAAATAAAAAATCGTGTTTGTAAAATACAAGACCCTTTTTGTCTCTGGTGAAATGTCTGATTGATTAAGAAGTTTGTGCTTTATTTTACATGTGGTATCTCAAACCCCTGTGATTTGTGAATGGATGTGCCAAGGGGAGGAGCTAGAGGGGTTTTAAAGAAGGCTGCCTTTTGCAGTGCTCCTTGGGATGCCAGCTAACAATAAATTTCACCATCACTGTATTTTTCGACTACGCCTGTCTTTTCTACTGTTTTTTGATTGTTTGAGTGAGAACCCCGCGACAGTTTAAAACACACACCAGTTTATTGCGTTTTGCCTGGTTCACTGGACCATATCTACAAAGCTAACATCACAATGAATTGAAAACATATTCAAACTAGAGACTGAGACTGAAAAGTCAATGAAAAACTTTTTTCTGAGGCTACAAATCAAAAATACATTTTCTCCTTTTTTTTTATAAACTTCTTTTGAAAGCAGTCAAGTCGCCCCCTGTTGGCACTCTCAAGCATTACATCTTAGAGACAGAGACACATCAGCTTGACTTTCAGCAAGACTACACCATTTATAAATTTCCATCAAGTCAGCCTCCGACTAGCTCCTTCACTCTGTGAAAATTTGACATTTCAGAGAAACCGTGAGAGATTTTCAGCCCCGCAGCAACAAATTACAATTATTATAATTTATGATCAGTGCTTACGTTGCACAATACAATGAAAAAAGTAAAGGCCTATTAAAACGTCCATTTAGGATATATACACCATAAAGAGCTGCAGAGATCTTAAATCAAAGTGTGCAGAGCTGTAAGAGACGCAGAGATAGATGACAGGAGGTCAGAGAGAGGAAGACAGTGAGTGTCAGATGCGTTATGATTGGCTGATATATCGACCTTTAATGAGAAATTAGTGTTTGAGTCAGTGTTGTTCATGTCTAAAAGTGATGGATATAAAACAGATAAAATACGTCATGACACTGGAAGTCCAGGAAACCAGCTTTAGATTTATGCTGATGCAAATATTGATCAAGATCGAGAAAGTATCACTTTAACCCCTAATTCAAGAGGATAAAATCAACATTTTAAATACATTTGTTTTCACTTGAGTCAACTTGGATAAGAAGATTGGTGATTCATGTTCCTCGCTGAAAAATATGATAAAACTGAGACTATAGAGAAGCACACTGAGTAAGAAAGGGTTATAAAAGGTTATAAAGGGTTTCAAAGCACAGCACTGTGATGATTTTTGTAAGGCATGCTAAAATGTTAAAGCCAAATGTAATACACTTGCAGCAATTTAGAATTGTATACAATAAACAAAGGGCTAAAACATGTGGTCTTAGATATCTACACTTAATCATTCATAATCATTGATTTCTGCCCATTTTCTGGTGTTTCCATCACAACAAGAACCCATTTTTGGCAGCTGTTTTGTTTTCTACTAACACACAAAGTCTAGCAGCTTCTGTTTGAGCAGGTTTAACCTCAGAGGAACCTCCTCACCTCATAAACACAGTTTGATGGTGGGCTTTGTACATCAAAGCAATACCAGTGCATCCAGCCAGTCATCCATCCAGCCTAAACGTCAGACAAACCAGTCAGCCAGCAGCTCGGCCCCCCGCTGAGTGTCAGACTCTGACGTTTTCCCTCTTTCTGCCATCTAAGCTGACTAAACACAGCCCCTGTTTTCTTCAAAGCGATGCAAATTAGCCACGTTGCTAAGTGGATTCCTCTTTTTTTCCTGGTGCAGCCGGGGGGCCGATTAGGGCCAATTTCTATCTACAGAATGTATACACACCTACATACAGTAGAGAGCAGAGCTCCCTGTGGGGGAATCTCTGTGGTCTTTCCTTTCTCATAACACAAGCCCGCTTTAATAGAGCAGTTGTTGAATTTAAAGTGAAAATAATGTACATTTCTCTGCTGCAAGGAAATTAAAAAGGGCAAAAAAACAGGAGGGAGGAAGCTAATAAAGATCAAAACAGCAGAGGCACAGAGCAGCAAGAAAACACAGTTGTTCTTGGACTGTATTTGAATACAAGACGGTTCAAATTATGTGGACAACCCTCACCAGCTTTGTGCTTACGGCACACTGACTAAAATACAGCCAGGGCATACATTATTTTGAGCATTTGAAATGTGGTACTCTTACAGTGTGTTATTTTCCAGGCTAAAATTAAACAAATAGATGCATGCACATGTGACAAAAAAAACAGTTTTCAGTGAACTGGTAAAGACTTGCTTGCACAACTTGGATTTTTCTACAAGATAATCAAATTTAGTCCAAATGTTTATGATTTTTTTTACAGGCCTGAGTAAAATACATGATTCCAATTCATTAACATCAATAACAAAGATCTCATTAGTCCTAACAGCACAGTATCACTGTGGATGCAGCTCCAGTCTATCATTTGAACAGTGCAATAGCAATTTATGCATGTGCACGTCACAGGGTGTGCAATATCAGCCACACCACTACCCTGTTTTCTATGATTGAATAACAGTTAAAGTCCACCTGATAGTAGTTGCATGTAGCCCCACACTTATATAGAGAACTTGCCACCATGCATGTTTACATTCTACAGTCATGTGATCACAAATACCCCAGCAAATGCTCAATCAAGTAAGAAAGTACTTTTGAGAGTACACAAAAGAGCTGAGTAACACTGCAGGGACACATACATGACATGACCACAGAGTGTTTAATCTGTTTCTACACTGACATGGACACAGTTTGTTAAAAGTAGAGGGTTGAGCCGATTGATTTGACGTTTGTTCATGGAAGAAAGCAGAAAGACAGAAAGGCTGGATGGATTCAAGACACAAAAACTGTAGGCTAGGACCATAGATCGTATATAGAATGGACGCCATCTGCCTCCTTGCTGGGCGAAGCCACCCCAAGAACAGCACACTCTAGTGACGGCTGCAGTATAGGTCATAAATCCCGCCTCCTCCAGCAATTCCTATAGAGCTGTGGACAAACTTTAGAAATTAATTACACAGAATATAAATATTTTTCCCCCCTGGTTGTGATGTTGACATGTAGTTATTGTAAGACTGGTTTGTGCCCATATCCTCTTTTGTCTGTGCAGCTCCATTTTTAAAAGTTATTAGGGGGGTTCATGTTTTCTATGATTGACACCTGATACAGCCGAAGATTGTGTAGCTCACAAGATATGCTGTTTGAGCCGAGAGTCATCATAGCGACTCTCCCGCCGAAAGTGTACATTGCTACTAAACAAGTGGTGGAGTGCGTACAACGCTACAGCGTAATGTTGATTTCAGGAAAAGGAGAAAAAAACGGAAATACCAGGAGCATTTCGGCTTCAAATCCGTATACTGGCCAAAGGTGGAACCAAGTTGTCCATAGTATATACAGTCTATGGCTAGGACTGAGACATTAACAAAATCAAAGATGCTGCATGTAGTTAGCACTCAATAAAAAGAAAGACATGGATGTAGCTGTGTTTAATGGTTTCAGAAAAAGGTAATTGCTCATTAGTGTCAACGGTTTATGCTGGACTTCTCCCGATCACTTGACAGTGTGGTGTATTCAAAACCAGTTAAACCAGTCCCATTCCTTAGTCTCTTTGTCCTTGCTCCCTTCATGTCTTCGAGAGGTGCCTCTTTAATCTTTCCTCATTAGTGCACAGGCCTGTTCACTTACGGTAGACAGATTAATAAGTCATTTACAAAGGGTGATATCCTCCATCTACAGGCCTGGGATACATGCAGCGGGTGAGGTGTGGGTGGAGGTGAGGGGACTCTTAAAATGAGTGGCAGTGCTGCTGTTTCTGATGAGGTACAGCAGGGATGAAGGGGGAGGTGTGTGACGGGGTGGGGTGGGGGGTTTCTAGACATCACCATCATTATAATAATAATTATCATTGGCTACAGAAAAGTGTGTTTTTGCTGCAGTAAAAAGAGAGAAACCCTATTTACCACAGCCATTTCCATTTCTTCTTATCGTTATCTCTTCATTATCATTATCACCATTTCCATCGGTCACAGCATTATTACCCTAATTGTTCTCAGCATCATCACAACATACTGCAGCTAATGACAACCTCAAGATGTGCGGAGAAGGGTGTTTTTTAATGCAGAAATAAATAATGCAAATGCAGAAACGACCAATGAAAAGCCTCTGAACTGCCCATCTGGCTGGAGATGTTCTGCAGAAACAAACGAGAGGATAGAAACCAAAAGCTGTTTTGATGTCTCAGTCTCAGTGCGATGCTACGAGCGAGGGCCTCGGGATTCCATCAGACTATTGATCGCTACCATCGCTCCAGTCCTGCTTTACCACCCTTATAAACAATCTCTCTGTCAAGCACACTATAGGGCAACAAATGATTTTATTTCATAGATTTTTGGATTTGACTGATGAATTATTCATTGATGTTCTACCCTTGGTGCTGGAGAAACGGGTAGAGGGTGTTGGAAAGGGAAGACAAAGGACTGTATGGTGCTCCAGCCTGTATACATGAATGGCTTCTCCTACAAAAGGGATTTTTTCTCTTTTTCTCCCCTCTAACCTACATCAGCTCTGCTTTGTCAACATCAGCTGAGTGAGAACTCCCAGGGGCCGACAAATCTCCTGTAATCTGCCAGACCTCCCCTCCATGTCCGGCGCTGTTGTTTCCTGTTTCCCTCTAAGTGTTATTGAGTCTGCAAACTCTGAAAAATTGTTATCAATTTAGATCCAGTCCAGCACCTGTAAAGGCACAGTATGGCAGATTTTTCCTCTTTTTGTTTTTTTTTTTTTAAACCAGCTATAGAGGCATCAGTGCCACACACTCTTGGCCCAGATGTTGGGGATAATAGTGAAAGTGAAACTATAAAGACAGATGCTCACAGGCTGTAAACATTTCACAGTTTATATTTTGTGATAGATTCTCTTTTGTAATGATTTTAACTGCAGAGGTCAATGACTGAGTCCTGATTTATTGTGGCACAAACAAAACAAAGGATCTCAAGTGTAAATGAGACTATTTCAAATGACTCGCTCACAGAGATAAGAGGGTATCTGATGGACTTTTTCATTTTGCTCTTTCTCCTCTCTGTGTTGTGTTGTTCTTGGAAAAGTGGTCCCAATCAATCATTAAAATTGATATAAAGCCTTTTAATGTTCGTAAACGATATGGCGTTTTTTCATGGGCAACAATTAACATTTGTAAGATGTATCAGACTTCTTTTCGACCGGCGATGCTGTGTCACTCCGGTGTCCCCCTCTACGCCGTGGTGGCGATTCATGTTTGCCTCCGTTTTACTTCATTTTTGTCTCCAGCTGACATCATGACGTCACCATGACATGAGCCCCAATAGAGTCAATATTGTATCAAAATCAAAGCCAGCTCAGCGTCAGCCTCTCCAGTTTGCCCAGCTGAGCCTCAGATTCGCTATTTTATTTCACAACTCTTGACCTCCAAAGCCAGCTCTTGTTTCTACGTATCTCCAACTCATGCAAGCACAACATCTAACCGCTACATGGGTATAACATCTGAGCACTCATTCCCAATCATTTCGGGACATTGATATCAGAGATTGGTCAGATATCAGCAAAAACAGAAATATCGGATTATATCAGGCTGCATCTAAAATCTCAGATATCAGCACTCCGATACAAGCAGTCCGTTCCAGACGCCACTCCAGCACTTCTATCTAGCAGTTGCCAAATCCAGCATGCAGAGTAATCACAACAACAGTGTGTACTAAGATACTAACAAAGTAGTAACAAGTGTGTGTTATTATCGGATCAACATCAGTATCGACAAATACTGAAAGCTACAATATCGGTATTGGATTGTATCAGAAGTAAAAAATGCTATGAAGCCCTATGTCGTAGCTTTAACTTTGTGTGACTAAGAGCTAACCATTATGCTTTAAAGTTTTGGTGTCTGAGGGCAGATGAAAATGACAACACCAAATCAGGGTTAACCCCTGCCAAGAGAGGCAAACTGATCGCTTCACATCAGCTGATTTTCTAACTGGACGCCTTTTGGTTATTACAACAAAAACACACAGCAATGCAGCTTCCCTCTGCATGCAACAGCACAAGCTAGAATATTAACTTTAATGTCATTCTCTCTTTTCTGTGAGACAGAGGCTGAATAATGTAGCAGTGGCAGCTTACTTCCTAAAAAATCGCCAAAAACACAGGGGATGATGATTGTTGCATAGCGCTTGGCATTCCAGTTGTATCCAGTATCGGACCAAGGCGCACTCAATTGCACCCTGGGGGCTGAGGCTTGCTAACTGAAGAGAAACCAGGTCAACTGATAGGGGAATTGTGTCGTTATCTTTATATGTGCATGCTGCAGATACAGTGGCACAGCTCTCACTAGCAGATCGCTACATTTTACAGAGCAATCAGGGCCTGTTATCGACGCATGGGCAGCAGGGCTAAACTACAGTAATCCACTTCATGTTTACTAATGAACCGCCATTTAGTGAGGCAGCCCCATCCTGCATCAGGCTGAGGGCGGGGCCGGTACTTGGGTGATTCACATCTGAGAGAGAAAGCCTGAGGGGCGAACGGAAGCCTCCCGGACTTGACATCCCATCATGAGGGGGGCCCGCTGGCTGGGCCGCTTGCTGGCGATGCAGAGTCTGTTTGTTGTGCATCCATCAACCCCGGTGTCCTGCCCAGGAGCCGATCGATAGCCAACACAAAAGCTCATTGATGACAGACAGCTCTTGACAAACATATAGCATTTTTTCTGTCTAGTATAGCAATAATCTCCAAGGTCACTGTGAGACATTCAATGGCGGCTGGGATGCGAGGAGCTCATACCAAGTCTTCTCTGTGTCTTTTCACGTGGGGGAACAAAAAGGATCTGATGCATTTTAAGTCAGCGCTGAAAGCTCTTGGCACATTGTTATCCAGCTGTAGACAGACAGAATAAAAGCACAGGCTGCTGACAAGCTGCTTTGACATGTCACTGACTGACAGCCGAAGCCCCTAAGGACACATAACTAACCCGGTACTTAATAGGGTAATGGCGGACCAAATTAGCGGTCAATCTTAGTCAGCATGAGCTAAAATAAAATAAAACCAGCGGTTAATATTTTAGGGATTGTTCAAATGAGAGATCTGGACTTTCTGTTTTCTTCCTGCAAAAGTAAGTTTGTGTGACAGCTGAAAAGATGGACAGCCACACACACACAAGCACACACACACACACGCACACACACACGCATGCAGACTACAGGTGTGTTAGGGCACAGACTTGGAGTTATAATAGGAGGGCCAGCCCCCCCCCCAGGCCATCCTGCCAGCTGGCCAGACTGAGTGTGAGTGATGCCCAAGCGAGGCAGCCCCATTAGGGAAGTGCTGGTGGTGAGTGCAGGATAGCTCAGGTAATTAAAGCCAAACCAAAGCAGGCAGGCGAGGCGGGGGCCCCCAGATTTATGTGGCTGAGTAATGCACATACTGAAGGCAGCTCGCCATCCAAAGGCCTCCCTCACTCACAAACAGTCTCGAGAGGCATTAGCTCCCTCACCACTCTGATGCAGCCTATTACTCCCGCTCTCTCCATCTTGTTCTTTAGTTTTGTTTTGGATCTGTGCTCCACTCCCAGAGTCGACCTGATAAAACATCCACTTCTACGCGATTAAGACTAAGTTTGTATTTTCTCAGGACTCTGACATTATTAGCCAACCTTTCCACTGATTGGATTTGAGACATTTGGTTGAATAATGAATGGAGACATTTCTAAGAATCGTTGTTTCAGTGTGAAACGAGAAAGCCATGCTTGTTATTTTTTTTTGTACTCACACCACGGTGTGTTTCCAGAACCAAACCAAGTAGATTTTGTGCCCTAACCTATCAGACTGAGTTAGAAAGGAATAAAACAAACCTCCGGGGGAGAAGCTAAAACATTAAAACAGTGCCTTATGAGAGTCCAAAATAGGGGCCAGGGCGAACATTCAGACCTGATGAATAGGGGTGCAAAGACTTTGGACATTTTTAGTGTTGTCCGCAAAATGTAAAATAGATATCATAAAAAACATGGACTGAGGGTCTGCTGCAGTGGTATGACCTGTTTTTACTTGGATCCTATTCCAATGGCCAGCATAGTTGGAAAATTAGTTGCAATAGTACGGTGCTTCTACTACTGTCGAATGTTTTGACTCCAGGATTTTGGTTCTGGTGGCATGTAGTCCAAATCTATTTCAATCCAAATTGTAGATTCAGGTTTCAAAGTTTGGTCAGTGCATCACACCTTGGATCCAAGTGTGAACTGCAGATGTCTTATTTGAAAGAACATGGATTTGTGAAATTGGTGGAAAAATAAAAGAAAAAGGTCAGTGTGGACATTTGTTTTCATTACAAACAAGACACTGGACCTTCATCTCTTTCACTGTGTCGTAATGATATGATAACACAGCAGAGGGCTAGACTATGAGTCGCACTGTAATGATGCTAAAAGTACAATGGCTGTTTTGGACGAGTAGTCACCTGATTCAACTGATTGACCAAACCTTTTTCATTGACAGAGAAAACCAAATTATCAGTCTAAGGGACTTTGATCAGAAAAACAAAAAGTGGTCATGGAGGACTAAATATTTACCAACCAGTTTAACTCACCCATGCTGCATAAAAGTGTTTGCGATCTCAAGTCACGAGAGACTAGAAACAAGCATATACCCAAAATATGCATATTGGTGACATGTTATAATCAGTGAGAAGACAACATCCTTTAGAAACTATGGCATGGATTTCAATCCCTACATATCTAAGGCTATGGAGGCAAATACCAGCGTCCATGTCTTAGATCTCACTGACAATGAACTCTATTTGTCCCGACTGGCCAATGCAACCAATTACGATATAAACTAAGCGATGAACTCTGAGCTAACAGGGATCAATCATCTCTGTCCCTCATGTGAACTCTGCTCCATCTTTGCTCTGAATTTAAGTGAAAATTTTTTAAGTCAAGGCGGTTTAAACTCCACTGTGATGTTTGCCACACCTTGTCAAACCCCCCCTGACATCCATTAATACGATGTTGAACATTTGGGAAAATGATAACAGCATGTCTGGAGGAGACACACTTCTGAAGTCAAGAATGTCAGGGAACTGTCAGAATCAAATCTTAAAGATGAAGCTCTCTGAGGAAACCGACCACACTCAGCGTTGAGGTTTTTGGTCGATCACACCTGTCAGCCTGTACATCACTTACTTATGTGGGTCCTTGTTAGCTGTCTGATGATGTGAATAGCCTTGGACTACCTGCTGCAGCTGAACAGCTTCTTTCTGACCATTACTTAACCAAGCATCGAGGCTCGGATGGAGGACGGATCAGATCAGATACTCAAACAGAGAGGCGGAGATCAGGGGTGACTGAGCGACTGTAAGGTAGCATACAGTAAATCCAGCCTGCCGTCAGATCAGATTTCAATCCCTTCTCCACAGATGGAAAGAGAGCCCTGGACACACAGACGTATCAGATGGACAATGCTTAGATTGTCAAACAGGAAAACAGATCAGCGGGAGAGAAAGAGAGACGAGACGAGCCCTCTTGAGGCAGAGCCAACAAGAAAAAAGCCAGATGGGCAGACAGGCAGAGAGTAAATCATGGAGGAGCTCCTCAATGCTGGGGTAGTACGGAGGATGGCAGCGAGGGTTGGGAAGAGTTAGCCGCAGTGTGCAGCAGCTAGCATTATCAATGCTGACAGGCAGACAAGCCGTTTATAAGGAAAGGAAAAAAGGCATCAAGGAAATCCTGCTCCTGTCTATCCCCAATTGAATTACTGCCTTGATCCAAAAATGGGAGGGGTGAGGTGAGGAAGGGGGGAGGCGGGGTAATATTCTTTGACGAGAATGGCCGCTCCAAATGCGCACAGAAAATGTATATCTGTACAGCGCGTCCCCCTTGGGCTCACATCTCACAACTTTGCCCATCTATTTTTATTTGTTCCTCATGCCTCCAGTTAATGCAGTGCTGCAGCCCACAGGATGGTGGAAGAGAAGGGAAGGAAGGGGATAGGGAGGTGGGAAGGGAGGGGGGCAATGAGATGCACTGCTGGGAGGGAGCAGGGTGTGGATCGCATGACCCCTGCAATGTTGCTGGAATACTAATGTCACCCAAAGTTCCCAGACAAAAAGATACGAAAGGAACAAAGTGCATAGGGGAGTTAGTTTGGGAAACACACACATACACACACACAACACTGAAGTGTATTTGTGCGAGTGCATGTGAGCAGATTCGTGCACATCCTCCCTTTCCCCAAAACTCACCAGAATGTTGAAGTTTCAGGAAGCCTAAGGGGGGGAAAATGGCCGCCAAATTAAACCCTCTGGGCTTCCGTAGAGATGACGGGAATTTGGATGAGATTCTTGGTCCTGTTCCAACCAATTTAACTGAACACAGCATCTACTCCAGATGATGTGGGTTCATTAGATCTTATACAAAGTCACACGAACAAAGAAACCTGGACATTCAGGAACATCTTGGCCAGTCTACATCACCTTATTTGGACATAAACCTGAAGAATTGTGCTCCTAAAACATCAATAGATTCATGTTATAAAAGAAAACCTTTGCCAAGAAGGAGCTCGCAGATTTGGTCAAAGTTCAAGTTAAGTGGCAAAAACAAGTTCTGGGAATAAAGGAAAGATTTAATTGGTTTGGGGGGCCCACAGACGTCTCTTGTAACAAAAATAACAATCAGGCCGAACTTCGTTTCCGGTCTAATTCTGTAATACAAACTCTGAATGCGTCTCCCCAGATTCTTGCACACAACACTCTCAATAGGCAAAAAGGAAGGCGATGCATGTTTCCACAGCACAACACCACAGCCTTGAAGGAAACTTTGTGACATGTTTGAATAAATAATAGATCTTGTTTCTGTGGGATTTCATTTAACTTTACTACAGGGGAAGTAAACACTCCTTGCCGACACTGCAAATTTATCATCGTAGCTCAAGAATTAACTCTTGAGATGGAAAGTAGCCAACAGTGGATGCAGAATTTATTGCCAGTTATTGTTTGTAGATAACTGTGCATCAGCGTTTGGACAAAATATGCCAATATATCAGTGTACTGTAAAGACATTAAGGCGGGTGACACAAACGGATAGTAAGTGGTCGAATAAGAAGTTTACATTGGCAACCAGTTTTCAAACCCAAGACTGCAGCGAGTTTCACTCAGCGGTATGATGCACAAAAAATACAGCAGTGCTCATAAAGCAGAAATTTCACAGCAAACTTTGGTTAAAATTGAGTATTTCCATAGATGTTCTCATCTTTCACACCTTTGTATCTGTTTAATCTACTGATGTAAGATCATAGTTGGGCCTGGTGGATCAAGTCTCAGGTCACAAGTCTCTTGAAGTAGAGTAACCTCTACTCTTCTTATCGACACTGAAATTTCAAAATGTGCATTCATTTTTAAAGATGTTCTTTTGGTAAGAAATGTGTATTTTTACACTAATTTACAAAAAATATTGAATTATCTCAGTGAAACCGAAGTGCAGCCAATGAATCCATAAGTCCTGCTTTTTGTCTTTAGGTTCATTTTAAACTCATCAGATAATCTAATATTGTGATTTATTGTTACAGGCCTGAATTCCAATTTATCGATTATTGTTGTATTACTCTATTGTGGTATTATCGCCATTATGGGCTGTGTATGGCATTGTATCGTGGGTCACAGTGATTGCAATTTCTATTGTGCATTGTGATGTGATAAGACAAATAAATGAATATTTTCAACTTACATGTAGATACACATCTTTATAAAGTAGATGATTTCTATTACTCACAAAACTCTTAACAGTAAAGAAATGGCAGGCTAACCATTTTCACAGATTTCAATGTCTTATTTGATCCCAACTGTCCAAATTATGCTGACAAAACTGCGATTCAGGACCAGAGTTCTGATGTTATATAATCATAGAAGATAATCCTATAAAACCTTGGATACGATTCCTTGAAAGCAAGAAAAACAATAACTTATGTGTTCAAATCAATGGTGCTGACGGTGAGTTTTTGTAGTTTTGTTGCTGAGAGTTTTAGCTCCGACAGAATGATGCAGAAACTGCTGTACGGCCGCTGATATGTTCCCTCAGTCGTCAGCGAGCAGGAAATAGGAAATGATGCATAAGTATGGAGGATTTACCGTCACATACAGTACGGCTGTCATCACACAGAGGTGCATCACTATGATATACGCCTCCAATCCTCCATCTCTACTGGCTGTCTTTATAACTCTGCATTAACCCAAATCCCCGGCTGGCACTGGGAGGTGTCAGTGGGGGTTTGAAGGTGGGGTATTTCCTCAGTCACACCTGACTATTGCACTTGCTACTCAACTTAATGGCACTTCCAGGCAACCTAGATGTCATGGTTGGGATCATTTTCTTGACAAAATGCTCAACTTAGGAAGCTCCAGCAATATTTTCCGACGATCTGTGCAGAAGTGTGTTTGGTTGAAAAACTGACACCAGCGAAAGGAAGCCGCACAATGGCTCTCATTATTATCCATTTCTTCTTACTCAACACCTGAGCCGGTATCAGGAGGTGACACAGCTTGGGATATAAAACAGGCTGCTTTAAGGGGGAGCGGGGTGCTTTAAAATACAGCTTATACTACTGCTAATGAATACTTCAGATATTAAGAGATAAAAATATGATGATGTGACCGTCACCATTAACACAAAGATACTTACTCATTAATCTGGATGGACCATTTGGAATGAGCTAATTGAGCACATGCTGCTTGGCTAATCCCACGCATTCCTGTACGCCATTGATTTCATTTGACCATTATCGGCCGAGGTTGTGACCAAAATTAGATGCAGCCTGGCTAATTATCTGACAGTCGGCAGCTAATTATCCGGCTGTAGCGAGACACAGAGACAAGAGAGGGGAGAGACAAACCTCCCACCACCTTTAGTGAGCTGGCAAACCAGTCATCTGCAAGAGTTGTGATAGAGGCTACAGCCAAGAGAGAGGGGGGGAGTCAGGGTGGATGGTTTGCAAATTATCGAACTCTTTGAAACCAGTGCGAAGACAACGTATCAATTTTAGAAACTGAAAAAATACGTTTTATAGAAGGAAAATGCAGCAAATTTGAATTTGATGCCAGCAACATGTTACGAAACATTGGCAAAGGGTCATGTTTCCCGTTCTGTGTTAACAGCCAGTCTTTTCCCAACACTCTGCAAACACTAGTGAACCCAGGAGACCAGATTCTTGAGTTTGGAAAGTGAAATGTTTTCAGATTCTTGCCTGATTTAAGATCTCAGCTCCTCAAAAGTTCACGGTCTCTGTCCTATTTTTATGTCATGATGCTCCAAATGTTTTGAATGAGTGAGGAAGAAATGCAGGGGGCCAGTTTAGCAGCAGGACTCTTCTACTACAGAGCCATGCTGTAGTAATAAGCGCAGAATGTGGCTTGTTATTGTCTTGTTGAAATATATAGGTCTCTACTCTTTAGAGCATCCATGATTTCGGAGAATAATATCAGATTGTGATTAATTAAACAGCAGAATGGTTTTCATCTTTCTTTAGTCTATCTTGAATGGGCTCAGGGCGCTAAATGGGCTAAACTATTTTGATGGTTTGTTAATTATTTGAAGCCAAATTTAATTTAAAAAGTGGAAATTTAAATTAAAAAATTATAATAATGTTGAAATGGAAATAAAATGTTACCATTGGGGATGCTGGATTTTTATCTGTACGCTGATATTAAGACGGACGGTCCCTCTCCTTTTTGCGTGAAGTATGCTGTGCCTGTGATTGCCAAAAGTAATGTCATATTTTATTGATCTAATGTTTCTGATTTATGTTTATATCTTTATATAGCTCAGTTGTAACCTTGTGGATGCAGTGATAAACTGTGTTCACAGTCAGTGTTTTTTTGGAAGCCATTTTGAACCTGTGCAGTGATTTCCACTACAGAGTCCTTTCTGTTTTTAATGCAGTGCTGCCTAAGGGCCTGAAGATCAGGACTACCCGGTGTTGGTTTTGGTCCTTGTCCCTTTTGTGCAGAGATTATAAATGATGAACTAGATTTTTGAATGAAATTCTTTCACTGTTTGCTCACACGGTCTCTCACTAAATGATGAACCTCTTCCCGTTTTCTATCTTTCAGAGAGACTCAGCCTCTCTAAATGTCCTTTTCATACCCAGTCACATTACTAACCTGCTAAACAACAAGCCAGGAAAAAAGAGAGGAGTGAAGCCTGGCCTGATGAAAATTATCTCCATCTTTCATCTGACGGCAGGAGGACTCCACAGACCGAGCCAGCAGACCGTAACACACACTGTGTAGTCAGTCAGCCAAACAAATGACTGGAAGATAACACATAATAGCAAATTAGCACTGGTGCTGCTACCTGCAGATCAAATGCTGTTTAGTCTCTAGCTTGGCAGGCAGTCATGAGGAGATGACAGCACTGACGTAGAGGTCTGGAGGGTAAGAGGGAGTTGATAGTTGGAAGATAACTCCTTGGGTCAGAGGTCAGAGAGACAAACTTCCCTCATACGTTAATTACCCATGAGGCTACGCCCAACCTGCTGCTCCCACACACAGGGATGAGCTTCAGTGCACAAATGACACATGCATACACCAAAGCAGAGGTAACATACTCATATTGCTGTCCTAACAGTGATGGAGTGTCTCCTTAGTGGACTTATGTGGAGCGCTGAAGCAATTCCCATCTCAAACAAAGCCATTGATCGATCAAATATACCAAACACTCTCTGCTTCAGGCTGCTCAAATATGAAGATCTGCTGCTATTTCACATCAATGATACTTTGATTTTTTTGTGAGACAAAAAGAGACATTTAGAGCTGTCATCTTAAATTGGTTCCCTGGGAACTCAACTGGTAAAAATGAACCAAATATGTCTCAGTGATTACAGTAAAGTGGCTGGGGTTTGACTTTGGTCTGAGCCTCTTGCTTCGTGATATTTCTGTATTGTGTTGCTTTTCCTGTGTATCTTCGCTTGTCATAATGCAGCAAAAGTATTGAAAAAAACAGCCCAAAAAAAACCCTGAATATATTTCCAGGTGCTTGGAAAACCTTTTCCACTGAAATGCACAATGAGGAGTTTTCCATTTAGCCGATTCTGGTGTCCCCTCTGGATAAAACTTGCTGGTATTTTACTGTCAAAGTCTATTGCGAGATCCAATAAGGAACATGGCAGTGGAACCTGCTAAATGTACACATGCAAAATGAAAAACACAATCCACCATGAAATCCAGAACACAAGTCATGCTAGTATTAAATTTGCAGTCGGTTTTTGGAGAGTGACCTAAAGGCCGTACAATTTTAAACTATGTTTCTACATTAAGACTTATATTGTGTTCAGCAATGTTCAGTTTTTATGCAGCTGTGTATCTCTTTCAAGTGCCATCTGTAAATGCTACCCTGCAAAATACCCAAATGGCAGTTAAACACAGCCTACAGTGGTGTTAGCTATGGAGTATAGGGACAAACTGACTCACTGCCTACGACTAATTTGGACAGGCTGGCACCACCCACCTCTGCAGGTCACTTGCAGTCTTATACTGGAGATTCTTTTCAATTAAATAGCATTTTACAAAGTTTATTTACTTAATAACTGGCCAACTTTTTTAGGAAAATATAGTAATGTTGGGTTGTCCTCTTTTTGTTGTTGTCATTTGAAATTATTTTAGACTTATGGGCAGTTATAGGAGTAATGGATCGTAAAGGAGCTCGAATGGCAATCTCGGTTAGTGTCACTCACTGGGATCAATGCAAACATTATCTAAAGCCTGAATCATGTGTATGATCTCATCCTACTGAAGCTCAAGGCTGCCTCTATAAGAAAAAAATTGTTTTGTTCCATCCTTTTTAGTGGATATCCTGGGATACTTTACCGTCCTCACAGGAAGACTTTTTACATTTCTACTCTTACAGTAAACAAACCACATGCATCCATAAAGTACCCTATATATTCCAAATAACCCTCTCCCTCCTTTACCGCATGCCTGACCCCGGAAGTGCTCTGACAGGAAGCCCCCAGCAGGCACGGGTTGCCGATGGGCTGGGCCGCCTGGCTCTTGGTAAACAATTGGCGTGTTTGTGTGAGCGATGGGCACATCGTTTGTTTTGCTAATGGGTGTTTTTCTCCTTCACACTCCGCGGGGAGTGCTGTCTAATGAGCCGCCCACCCGCGCTTTCCCTCCTGCAGCCCCTGTGCCCTGAGTGTGCGGCTTTAACCCTGCTGCAGAGGAGGATGGATCACAGAGGCTGGGCTACTTATACTCTCAAACACACATATATGCAAAAAGCTGGAAAAAAAAAAAAAAAAAAGAGGTATACTCGTCTTAACTCGGCTAAACACACACGCAAAGGAAAAGAGAGACTGGTCTAAAAATATGCTTTATGGAATATGTTACACATCTTTAATAATTGATAAGCAAATGCGGAAAAACACACCCACGTGAATATCCTGTGTAGCTATTCCCAGGCTAATGCACAGAAATCTTTGCTAACACATGTGGACACTGGTGAACCGACAAGAACTTGGTAGCTCAGCTGTAGCGCTCTCTAATGCACCAGAGAGGACATTAAAAATACATGTGAACCTATGAAGCCAGGGCATTGGCTCCTTAGTAACGTATCACACAGGGGGATGTCACGCAAAGGCTGCGGATGATGAAGGAGGAGCAGTGATCAAAGCCTCGGCCTATATGTAAGTGTGCATGTTTATGCGGAGCCATTAAGATTGCCTCGCTTCCTGATTGGGTAATGTGTTCCGGCTATTTCACAGTTTCAAGCTGGACGTGGTTGGAAGAAGGATAATGAGTATTACACACAGTGACCCGACATAAAACTGTAACGGCTGCATCACGTACCTGGAGTCGACAACAACTTGTCCGTAGGTGCATCAATCAATCATTGTGTCACTGCTGGGCCTTTTGCTTGCCTATGATTTATATGCAAGCTTGCAGCTCTTTCTAACACAGCCTGCAAGGATTCAAACAGGAAGCTGTTGTGCAGAAGGGAAAAACATCTGCCAATTAAAAAAATCCTTCTTTTTATCCTTCTTTTTCTTTGGAACCATCTACAAGAAAAGCTGCAGCGAGAAATTTTGGACCCCAAAACTTCACTTCCTAAAACCACACCAACCCTAAAAATGATACACCATGTGGAAAGGATGCAACATTTCTCCAAGCAATGATTATATATTGCAGGACTGATAAGCTCTCTAAACTCTGTATTCAACTCAAAGAAAATAATACTAAATTATGGATTAAACTATGCTATTAAGATGAAACGAGGAAAGTCATTGATACAAAGATGCAACAGCAAAATTAAATCAAAAGCGTTTTGTAATGTAAAACCTATATTTGAAAGCTACTACATATAATGAGTGCAGGCTGTATTGATTAAATATCTGCTAAACACAAGAAACAAGGAAATTATTGTAAACAAAATAGTTTCTAATTACTTTAGTTAATGCTTTTGGAGAGAGGAGATTTCTTCATGCAGCTTGTACTTTTGCTTTAAACCTTTTTATAAAAAAAAAAAAAAGAAAAAAAAAAAACGGAAAAAAATGTTCAAGTTTTTTTGCACTCCTTGTAAAAGCATGCACCAAACCCACAACAATAGAAGAAAGGTGTCTGCTAAGTTGATTAGGACACTGTAAAATAAAAATTTTCCCTAATAGTTTTTCATTAAAAAAATTGGATGCCGTTGTGTCTTCCAAACTGGATGACTATTCTATTGAATCTGTTCCAATCTAGACTCGGCTTTGCTGGCTTTAGGTTTTTGAAAATGAGAATAAGTAATGGTCCAGACAATAGCGAAAGTACTCCTGTTAGGCATATTCCGCAGTTAGGAAAAACTAAAGCAATGACATATATCGAGGTCAGTAATTGTCATGAAATGATTTATGCCTCTGTAACAATCCAAAAAGACAATATTCCCCATTGATTTTTCACATTTCCTCATTGTAAATGTTATTGAAATATTATTGTTCCTCCAGTATTTGTACTTGATATTAAATTAAGCCCGGTCACAAGAGTAAATGAAAAGTTTGAAATGATACTTTAATTTGTATTCCTCTCCATATCTCTGTTGCACCAGAGCTTCCTATTGTTATATATAATCCAACACATTCAAGGTAGTGATAATACATCTGACACGTGAGTGCCACCTGCCATAAAATAAAATAAAAATCTGGTCTGTTAAATATTGAGGATTTTCTCCAAGTCAGCATAATATCCTCATATTTTTTGGCATACTGCAGGTTTAGCTTTTGTTTGCATACTACATAAAGGCCAAATAACTATGTACTGCTAGTGATACAGCAGGGGATTTGAAGCACAGCTAGACTGGTGCACTTGGGAGGCCTGATGTGGAGGTTTGCAATACGGTCATAATTGCAGCTTCAAGGCAGTTCCTTCTGCAGAAATATTTCAGTGTGTACTTGCAAAGAGCATCACAGTGAGAGCTTTAGGCTCCTCTGCATCACCATGTTTCACAGCTTTAAGCTCATTGTAGTTGCTGCTCCTATATGAGCTGGAACCAAACGCAGGGCCTTTACAACTTTCCAAACACGCTACACCATAATGGCATATGGCAGCAAAATGTGGCACAGGGATAAATCAAAGAAATTAGAAAAACAAAAGATAACCAAGCACCTTTCTGGGGTGATTAAGTGTATTAAGAAAAATACGTTTGCCTTATATATTTTTCTTTCCTTTCTCTTCGTTACACCATCTGTGCAGGCGAAATGCTGCCATGAAATAACATTACTGTAAACATGTTCCATGTATGATGGCATATGGATGCCTGCGTCACCACCTAAGGCATAGGTTTTGATGTGCACACCATCCTATATTCAGATTAGTGTGACATCATATAAAATGCATTTAGATTTGCTAACCATCTGGAGGGAGGCTGAAACAGGTGTTCCTCCAGAGTGGAGGCGCTCCTTCAACCCAAATCTCTGCATCGATGAGAAAACACATCAATAGTGAACAGCACATAGGAGCAACAATCCTACCATCTCTGGTGCAGAAGTAATCCATCCGCCGCCTTGCCTTAAATGAGCACTTCGACAGAAATATTACAGAGGAAGAGGTTTTATTTCTCTTTCTAAATGGGAATATGATGTTTTCATTCAACCCCAATATATTTGCTTCTTATGCGTTTTGAGAATAATCTCATACGGGATGGATACAACATCAACGCCATGAGAGATTCGCTTTGAAATAAATTACACAGTCAAGTCATGCAGTTATTTTAGCAGAGTGAAGATAGTTCATCCCACTCAGTTTGCCTCCCAGGGTGTCTATATTCATATGTCAGAAGATGAGCCCCGCCAAAGCCATCATGAATGAGGCGGCGGAGACAGACAGGGGCAAAGTGCTCTGGGTAAGAAGAAGAAGAAGAAGGAGGAACAGCTTTCCAGGGAGTGCTGAGGGTATATGGGCCTTCTGTAAAACGGTGGCACAAAGGAAAGGGGGAACTCTTTTTTTCTTAGACCATATGCTCCTGTTCTGCACAGGAGCTCGCCTGAATGGGATATGAGGTCCAGAGACACTGCTGGTCCAAGCCTAGCAGGTGTGCTGCCGAGGCTTTCAATCACACACGCTCTCGCACACACATGCAGATATATACTGCTGTTTACACTCCGCAGAGTCGTAACGCAACAACTCTCAAAGTAGCAGCTGCCCAGATTGGCCATCTTGAGTTGGGACGCTGCATACTTACGCTGTTAAGCAATTTCCAGTCTGTAAAATGAAAGTTTTACGACTATGACCGTTTGAGACAACATCACTGGAGTAATAAAAGGTGGCTGTCAGTGCTACAGCTGTGGTGGGAAGCAATATGGTCCATCCAATAAGTAGAGTCCGATGATAGTAATGTAGGACACACGTGTAGTCCAAGACTTCTGTACTGAGCAACTCTTGTCTAGTAACTATCAGTTAGATTGTCTTTGCATTCACCTTTGAGGATCAGGAAGAAAAGTTCAAGATGAGACAGACCAGGCTAACACGGAGAAGACATGGAGTGGAACTGCTATCCTGATGATCTGGGTCTTTGGTCAGATCCTAGATAAAACTATTATTTTTTCAGAGGACCCCACAACCCAAAGTGACTTATTTTCAAGTCCTACAAGTCGATTAGTCCAGAGGTAACCAACCACTTAAAAACGGTCAAAACTGAAGCACAAATGATAGAGCGTGACCAGAACTGCATCTGCCAGTAAACAAGAGATTCAGACCATCCCTGATGCAAATAAAATGCAGCATTAGCCCCAGTAAACTCATGCAAGTTTGAGGTTTGAAGCTGCTAACACAGCTAGCATAGCAGCAAAGCCACATGCATGAAGCAGAGCGATGTAAGGACAGCTACAGTCTACAGCTGTGTGTCCGTCCTTCAGAGTACTGCAGGTTGGAGTTAAATATTCTCAAAATCGTCTTCTTAATGTCAATTTTTTTGTACATATTGTTTTGACTGATATATATATATATAAAAAGGTTAAGGCTTATTCCGTCAAACACAAGATCTTGAGAGGACCGTGCCCTGTTTTAAACTTGTAAATCCAGCCACTTGTACGACACACATCCCCATCAGAACACCTGCAGCCAAGCGCACACATCCAACTTGAAGATTCAGGTGCACACACACACCAAAACTCACACATCCATTAATACATCCCTCCCCTTCCTTCTACTGAGGCTCCAGTATTAGTGAAACCCCAGTCTGCTGGCAGCCCTATCCATCATCGCACCACGCTAGACAGACAACAGAGCACACCCTCACACAGCCCACCGTACCACATTTGCATTTGACCACCTTCATTAAATTCAGCAAAGGTAAGACTAATTTAGACTCTCGCAGGCAACTTGATCTATCTATCTATCTGGAGTTTTTTTTTTCGAAGATTGTCCTCTAATAGAATTAAAAAGTAAAGGTCATGAGCAGTGTATTAGTTTTGATGATTGAATTAGTAACTTCATCCCTGTTGTTCTGCAGAGTGCGCTGACATCTTAATAACAGGGAAGCTGGGTTTTTTTGGTTTACAGCGTCACATGAAACCAGAGGTTGGCACACAAAATTAACTAGGTAATTCACTTCATTTATTAGGCAGGTAATTATTTAGAGTCAGTGAGCACTCAGGAGTGATGGTTAGTAGCAGGAAACAACTTCGAGGCCTTCTCTCCAGCTCACATGCTGATTTAAAATAGAGAAATTTAGTTTTTTCTCTTAAAAGTTCCTTAAAATAATCATGTGATATTTTAAGATATAGCCTCACTGCCTCAAAAACTCACTCTGGGAGAAAAAAAGTAAATGGAAGTTAAGGAAATACTGCTAAATCTATTGGTTGTAACTTAAATGGACAGTTTGTTTGTCTTTACTGAAGTGGGGTAATAATCAATGTTTTGGCCACAGGGGATCCTGGTCAGCTGAGTCCTGTAGTTGAGAAACCAGGTGTAGAACCAGCACAGGCGCAACACAGGTTATCAACTGCTGCAAACAGGGCCATGTAATTTATCTTATTTTATGACAGTGCGACCCAAATGTTAATTTTGGTGTAAGTGTGCACTCTATTTAGAAAACTTTCAGTGCTTTACTTCGCAGAACGCCCATTCATTTTGTACAACATGCATATACAACACAGGTTTTTCTGCCGGCAGCACACTGATCAGTTGTTTATGTCTATTATGTATCAGTCAACTTGACCTAAACTTGTGAATTTAGATATTTTTCCATCATATTTGGGGGTTATTTCAAGCAGCAAATGCTGTTTGTTTTTGCTCAGACACTGAAAAGCCTGCAGAAGTTATTTCAGCTCAGTTTTCTCCTTCAGCGGCTCACATGGTGTATTTCAATAAAGCAAACCAACATGCGATTGTGCAATTAAAAAACAACAACAACAATAAAAAGAGTCAAAAACTGATTCTAAAGATGCACTTCCATTCAGCTTTTCAGGTTTTCTGATTTAATTACTTCAACTGGTTTAATGCAGTGTTAAGTGAAGCCAGGGACTCCGGATGCTGTGTGATCGGGACTGCAGCTGCTGGTTTCCTCTGATTCAGAGAGGTCGTGACGTGAGCAAGTCCTGACAGCTGGATTTCTCTGGGTTCATTACAGGCTCACAGTTTCTACACCTGCATCACCAGGTAAAGTTCCTCTACTCTCTCCTTCAGTCCATCGAGTCTCAATCTTTCTCCATAAAATCCCCTTTATGAAAGGGTCTTGTGTCCACAGTAAACCTTGTTTTTTTTCTTCCTGTCAGGTAATACAAAAACAAATTGGCTTACACTTGCTCTTGAATGTTTTGGTCAGATTGTTTTTAAGTTAGATACATTACATGTTAAAACAGTCACATTTTAATGCTTTTCTTGGCAATGAAACTCCAACGAATCACAGATAGGAAATGCAGTCTGTTGTCTTATATTAGACTAGAGAGAAGGGTCACAGTGCGGGTTTAAATCTTGAATGCTATAGCTGGACAACAAATGTAATATTCTGTGGCCTCAGGTTGTGGTTGAACCCTGCCCTGGGTCGTCTTACATCACTCAGTTTTCATCTTTGAATCCATATGATCCTCAGAAATATTTAATTCGGTATGTGACCCGTTACTTCATAGTCCAGGAATCAAGTTTTGAATTTTTGGTGCTGATCCAATACTTTCTTCTCCAAGATTTCTTTATATAACATATTTCTATTCCCCTTGAACTATTGTTTCAACTTGAGTATTTGTTTTTGGCACATGTGCAGCATCCCATGTTGTGTCCATGACAACTAATCTTACCAAATGCACTTTCTGTAAAGTATCACCACGTTTGAATAATAGAAAGGTGGTTTTTTAGTGAGCTGTTCTGGTTGAATCGCTCATCATTTGCATAAAAACTCTTGGACTGAAAGCCAGCTCTCGTCTATTTATAAGAACTATCCGGGGGAGGATCGTAACCTTGTGGCTCTACTCTCAGCTGACCTTCTGATCCTCCACTCTATTGCACTCAACTTTTTGTCCTCCTGTTTGTAATACTAGGTGGTGTACTGTTGCACCAACCTCACAGCTCGGGGCGATGTGATCGCAGCGCGCCAAACAGCCCAGAACTTCCATGCACGTATCATATGAGAGTGTTTTCACTCCTCTGTTGGCCTCTAGCCTGACTAACTCCTGAATACAGCTCTGACCAGGTTCTCTACGACAGCTGTGAGGCGCCGGGAGAAATAAGATGTCTCTTCTGGTCTATAGTTTTCATATACAGTATGTGGACACTCTGCAGTGGAAAGCATGGTGTTTATTTGAGCTTATGTATGTTCAGCAGTGGGCTGTTTTCAAACCTCTCCACTGTGGTAAAAAGCATCTGTAATCCAACAAACTGAGACTAAGTATTATTCATATCATAACTAATGCTAAAAAGGAGCCAATCAGCTTGTATCACTTCTTTGCTAAATGTTGACATCGCTTCAGGTCTTAATGACTCGGCACAAAAACTTTTGGATGTGCTCCAGTTTATTTCTTCAGCCAGCAGCTATGAAACAGTCCACCACAACCACAGTGCAAATGAGCCAACTAAAATCACGCCTAAAAGAAATGTTTATCTTCAGCACCGTCAGGCTCGGATTTGATGAAAACAGAAACAGCTGGTGCATGGATGTTTTCACAGCTACCAGAATTCTTGATAAAAACAGTCATATCCTAATTCCCCGTCAGTTGGTCCCTCACCACTGATCGTAATCCAGCAGTGCAAATTCCATGATTGCATTCCTCATATACACAGTTACAGCCATTGAAGCCTGTTTCTAAGCTGCAAGCAGAGGCAATCTACTGAAAATATAACAGAACTTCAGTTTCCTTTTTTAAACCAGAGACATGTCAGAAAAACTGTACATGTAAACATACTGATTGTAAAAAAATAGAAATAAAGATAGAAATTCTGGCACTGTGAGCAGGTGCTAAGTCCTGCTAGAAAAAAAACCCAGCATCTCCTGAACTCTTGTCAGCAGACGGAAGCATGAAATACTTGAAAATCTTCTGGTAGACTTAGGGTTGGTTGACTTTGGACTTGATAAAACCAGAGACTGTATATAGAATGGACAGCGTCTGCCTCCTCGTTTAGCAATTTATTACACAGAATATAATTTTTGACATGTAGTTATTGTCCACTTTTTCTGTGCAGCAAGTTATTAGGGGGTCATGTTTTCTATGATTGACACTTGATACAGCCTATAGGCGTATGAAGATTGCATACAACGCCACTGCGCAATGTTGGTTTCAGGAAATGGCTAAAAATCCTGAAATGCCGAGAGCTTTTCAGCTTCAAATCTGTTTACTGGCGGAAGGCGGAACCAAGTTGTCCGTAGTATATACAGAATATGGATAAAACACAGTGGACCAATAGCAGCAGATGACATGGCGCCCTAAAACCACCACAGACTGTGGAAACTTCATGCTGGACTTATGGATTCTTCTGACGGTGTCTCTGGTTTGAGAGTGTCTCGATATCAGAAATGTGACTGCTGTGGTCCTTTTTGTTTTTCTAAAGATGTCTTTACATGGGGGCTCAGGATGCTCTGACTCTAGACGCAGTCCACTTAATTGACAACTTAGGTATCATTGTGTTTTATTTTTGCATCAATTCAAACAAGATTATTATGACAGGTTTCAGATTGCAAGGGCTTTCCTGCTCCCTGTCTTTTCTTGTGACATATTAAACACAATTTAATGTAAGTTTATGATGTTGTCAACCCAACTGCAACATCAGGTCAGGAATAATGGAGCCTGAGGTTTCACTTGCAAAAAGACTGAAGGCTGCAGCTGTAGCTGTTGTCATTATATATGATTTAAACAGGCTTATGCAAACAACAATCTCCCACTGTGGATGGAAAACAAACACAAACATTTGGAAATGCAAAAATAAAGTCGCAAAAATTTCAATTAATAGTCTCTCAACAGACATATTTGTTAATTGCATTCTTGTTTCAGTGCTTTATTCCAGCTGTTAGGGTTTGATTTGGTTGTTAAAGCAGAACTTATCACAGTGGAAGATATAGACATAACTGCTCTCCCCCTCTGCAGAGTCAGTTGTGCATACAGTTTATATTTCACATTTAAATGAGCGAGAGAAAGCAAAAGGGAATAAGACAAGGTCGCTAGCTGACTTATCACTTGTCTCATTACTGGAAACAGCGACTGTCAGCACCTGCACATCTTTCCTCCTGGTCCAGTACATACCCATACTCCGGCAGAAAGGGGATCAGTGGAACAAGGAAGCTAAATAACTCATTCTGCTGCGGGTCATTTTTTACAGCACTGACGCCACTTCTGCTGAGCTCAATTAGCAGAAAAGAAACTCAAATGTAGACCACAGGAATATGTGAGTGTAAAAAAGATAGTAGAGGATATTTTTAAAGACTCATAAAAGCACTAAAGATATTTCCAGCCGCTGACTAACTCTTTTTGAGGATACTGAGGACGCAGAGTACATTAGCAAGTATCAACCACCAATGATGGGTTATAAGTGAGAGCCAATTATCTCAGCAGGGTGCATATTACTGTACCGATGAGCGGCTCGGCCTCTGAAAGTTCTGTCAAGGTTAAAAAACAATGGTTCAACCTTTCACACGCTGGAGGAAAGAGACGGCAAACAAAAGGAGTTGAACAGAGAGATGTGCAGAATGCCAAAGAAGGAAGGAAAAAAAATCTGAGGGGAAGAAAAAGATGAGGGCGAGAAAGACAGACAGAGCCAGAGTGAGAAGGAGCAAACACAAAAGTGTGGCCCTCCTGGGTTGGATGCTGACACCGGTGAGGGATTACTGAGGGGAGGAGCGCGGGCCATATGGCTGCATGGCAAAGTGGAACCCACAGGGAGGCAGCGGGCACATTAGCTTGCACGGGGCCCTCCATCGCTTCCTCTGCACTGCGGTTTGCGGGACGCACAGGAACATTGACAATGACATCAGGCTCTCCCACCTCTGTGATGGCTCCTGGATCCCAGCTGACACGACTGGCAAAAGGCCAGGAGGAGAAAAATCACCTGCTCCGCCCTGCGAGCACAGAGTTACTTATGCCACTCAATAATGACCCGGGGACCGCCGCAAAAACAACAAGCACAACGGTCATGAGAAGACTGAGACTGAAGGCGCTTGCCCGGCGCTCTGTATCGCCGGCCCCTTTCAAACAACAGAGGAGAGAGTCATAATAGCACCACGTTTCACACCAAAAGCGCCACTGTCGTTAAATCAATAAGTCATTACCTTTAATGGGATAAGCACTTTGAAAACTAATTGAAAACAGCTCCATTTACTCCAGCCAGACCCTTAATGCAAACAATACTGTTGTTGCAGCGAAAAAAACAAAGAAAAAACAGAAGAAAGGAGGAGAGAGAAACACGCACGCTGCAGCCAGGAATCTGGTGTCTGATAATTTGGTCAACTTTGTAATACACTCCTCTTAAAATCCAATACAGCCATTTAACCCTCATCACATTTCAAAGAGGACTGTAAACACGGGAATCAAAGAAGAGGAACCCAAACGACAAGTGACACGAACTAGCACAGCTGCGAGCCTGCACACATCCGGCGTGTGGAAGTTCAGCAGGGATCTGAAACTTCTTACTTAGCAGGTAATATGATTAAGTCTGAGAGGCTCTTAAGTAATTTGTTTTCCATCATTTCACAAACAGACTGATCCCCCTCCTCAGAAAAGTGTCAACAATTCGACCGTTTCACTCATGCTCCAAACTGCAACTGAGCAACAGTGAGCATCTGAAATGTGTTGTGGCAGGTTTGCAGAGTATTGATTTATATTAGAGAAAATGACTGTGCATTCAATTGCAATCAAAAGCCTCTGTGGCAGGCAGCCAGTTCTGTTACTGGGTGAAAGACACTGTATTAAATGTAAAGCAAATTGAATGCGCAAAAGCCAAATATAAACCTTGGCAAGTGTGGCCTCATCAGAAATGGATTCTCATCAACACAATTACTGAGCGGGAAACGTCACTGCACTTTGTTATCATATGCACATAATCCCTGTGTTCCTTTGTAACACATATTTTATTCATGCAAGAAATACTCAATAATGATTCAGTTTTTAGTCCTCTAAGGTTAAGTCTGAAGTATTTAGTGACATTTAACAGAACAGACTTAGTAGAAATGGAAAATGATATCCATAAGTATGTTCACTCAAGCTTTACAAATCTAGCTCCCCTGATCACTAAAATTAGTAACACCATCACTATTGCCGGGTGATTTTTACTCGAAATAATTTACCCCAGAAAAAGTACTTGTCATCAAAATAAATCAAAATAGGACTATACATGACAAATTAAAATATTAGTTTATTTTTTTATTTTTTTATTTTTCACTGTGCAATGTCAAAAGGAGGGAAAAAAAGTGCCATAAGGGGACCGTATAAAAATGCAACAAAATAATTTAAATTAGAGAGAAACTGTAAATTTTTTTTCTTTTCCATCCATTCCTGGGGCATGTGAGTCTTCCCTGTTGAAGACTCAGGGTCCTTGGCACAATAACAGCTGCAGGAGAGAGAACCAAAATATGGCATATTTTGATTATATTTTAAAATATTTCTTACCACCATATGAATTTCCTTGAAAATCACTACTTCCTGATAGTTATTCATAACCACCGCACTAAATAAAGATAGCATTTAAATTCCAGGACCACTCTTACTGACCTTATTCGCCTACATGCAGCTATCAAATCCACCCAAACCTACTTTACCCTCTATCACTATTGCCTTTGTGAAAATCACCGGAACACGTGCCTGTAAGAAATAACAATTATGCCTTCAAAGATGTCAAAGTCAATGCTGAAGCTACCCAGGGACCCATGATACTCAGACAAAGGCAACATAATGAAAATCCCATACACATGTTTGGTTAGCCTTCTAGGGTTAAAGACAATATGGTTTGTCTCATCTCATATCATCTCAAAACAGTGTAGATTCAGTCCATCACATGGTAAGGATGTTTTACAGCTGTGTAAACGATGCAAGTTTCGCTTTGTGGCAGCCCAGACGTAGGTGGGTAGATGTTGCGCGCCCGTATCCTGCTGACCCGTGGAACTGATTGATTTAAGTGTTGACATCAATCAGTAGTGTGCAGAGTCAGTGTGATAACCAGGTTAGCTATTAGGCTGTTGGAGGAAGAGATGATCGTGCTGACTGTCCAAGCTGGAAGATTAGTTAACAGGTGGGAGTCTGAAGGCACCCACTGTTGTCCATGAGCACCTCTAACCTCCACCACATACACACAAACACTCTTTTCATCTCCTGCTCCTCTTTTTTTACACTTGGAAGAATGACATCCCCACATAAATGGGTGAATAAAAGAACGAGGGCACCATCTGGTTGATCCCGGTGCTAATGGAGCAGCTCAATTACGCTTTGACTTTCAGTGGACTGACCGGGACGGCGCACTAATGTTGCTGTGTGCTGTTTATGTTTAACATCAGACACTGAGTGGACATGCTGGATTGCTGGAAGGCAAAAATACTTTTAGCGGCATCCGCGAGGGTGCCAACAATGTGTCACTGGTGCTCTGCCTTCCAGGAACTACTTCCTGTTGTCTTGGAATTCCTCAGGAAACACAAGCACACAAAATGGAGGGACGGCGGCGGCGTTGGTGTTGGTGTAGGATGGGGTAGGCGGTGGAGAGGGTGATTCGACACTTGTTGTTCTATCCTTGAACGAGGTGCTCAAGCTAAATTGGCTGCGCAAATGGCTAATGTGTATAATGGAATTGAGAGTTGCCCCGCATAAGGGCGTCTGCTAAGCAAATAAATAATTTAATGCAAATCCCAGCATCGTGCCTCCTGCCAATTAAGCTAACCTGTTTTAGCTGTAAGTGATTTTATTACATTAGCATGCCGTAGCTCTGACTGCATTAGGGAGGGTTTAATCAGTCTGTAATCAAATTAGAGCACAAGACAGAAGGAGGAAGTGCCGTGCTTCCACAAAGCACCTTGCTCGTGCACCTGCAGGTCTCATCTGAGAAATCTATATGTAAGATGCTTTTATACATATGTTGCATGCACCATCACGTGACATGCATGCACATACTGAGGTTTTCCGGAGTGTGAAGGCATTACGGTTCTCTAGGTGTATTTTCAACGCAACGTGTTTGAGTCAAACAGTTGTCAATAGCACACCGCAAAGAAAAGTGTGCCTGTTTATGATGACTTCTTTTATTATTCAGGTGACACACAAAGAGGAATCGATCGCAGGAACACTCCCTTTTGTTTTTCAACACCGCGTCGCCGGCTAACTACATGTCATCTTATCCCTGTTGATGTTCACTGTCACATTCAATAAAGCATCACTAACAGGCAAACTGCATTACCAGCCTGATTAACATAACACGCTCATGCAATCATCTGTGTTGCTCATCACACTGACCAGAGGAAAGAGATTCAGACGTGATCCATGGCTACTCTTCACACAGCGTTTCAGAAATGCACACTGAGGTAGCTGCTGTGCTTAAGCTGTCAAGGAGCAGCTTCGCAAAGCCTGACAAATCTGCTTCGGTGAGAGTGAGCGCTCAGAAGGTGCTGCCAAACTGATACCCTCATTGCCTTGTTTTCCAGCTTTTGTTTTTCCTCTGCTTATTGGAGGCTGGGGTTGGAAGGGTGGGGGGCGTTGGAGTGATAGTGGGAGAGGGGGAGCATCATGAGAAATGTGTTTGCCCCGAAGGCAAAGTGCAGAGAACAGTCTTTACAGATTCTCTGAGCTGACAGATGGTAGTGATGGCTGACAGACAATGTCTCACATAAAGAGGATCTGCAGGAGACAAGTTCACTCATGATCACCTCTCCTTTCCGTCATTCTCACGTCAAAATATATGAATGAATAACTAGATGGCTCTGTCTTTGTCATTGAGATGTGCGTAAACATACGTCAAACACACATAATACACATGAAAATGTGCTGTTAAGGACACAAAACCGAGAGCAAGCTAAGACCAAGACCGGAGCTCACTGAAACAACACACTGAGGGGTTTCAACCAAATCAAGACCAAAATACAAGCAAAGCTAGACCGAAACCAGTGTGAGTGCAACACTTTATGACACTAACAATAAAATATAGATCATGTAGACAAAGCAATGTAGGAGAGATCCATGATCCCCAGAAAACATCCACACAAAACCACCCGAGGTTTCTCCTCATTGATCACTTTCACTGCCAAAACAAGATTCGAAACTCTATGAATGTTTGAGCCAGGATACACCCGGTTACTCTCACATTCAACACATTTCAAGAACTGCTTTTTTGACCAGTGCCAAAATCAAAAACATCTACTCCATGCATTTCTTACCTCTACTTAATCTTATCCTATCTTGATGTTGGGTTTTTGTAAAAAATAACAGAGTATGATCAAGACCAGCCCTTTTTGTGTCTTTAGAGATCATATGGTTCTGAATTAACGCTACATAAAGAAAAATGGATCAATAGATATGAGGATCAATTACCGGGTTAAATTCTAAACTGTACAAAGATATTACTTTAACTCATGTAGCTGACCTATTACTTAGAGTTTAATGCCATGCTAACTTTGAGAAATAACTTTTGTACCAAATCTGGGTCTCTTTATGTAAAGAATCACAGGGATATTCATATAAAATGTTGATGTGCAGTAAGTTTACAGGTGAAATGTTTCAGAGATTACCATAACACTATTAGTCTGCCATCTTGATGAAAACATGAAGTCAAGTTGTCAAGTTTTCAGAGTTTTTGGGTTGTTATTCATGTGTATTTTTCAACCTGAAAACAGCTTTTCTCCAATGTGTTTACTGGGTTAACACACCCTGCAAGGAGGCTGATGAGAATCTGTTGCCATGGTAGCAACGATGTGGATAAACAAGCCATTTTTAAATCAATAAACCCATCTTTAAGTCAATATTGTTTGTAAACTAGTCCACTTTTTAGTTGATTGTCAAATTATAGGCAAGTTGCTTTATAGTGAATGGGTAGTAATGCAAATCTGAATTACAACAAGGTGAGCAAGAAACCACCCATTCATGATACGCCTAATCTTACCCAATAAAGACTTTTTTCAATGTTCAACTATCAAAATGAACCAGTTCATTGTATTGCAATTACGCAGAAAAGAACCAACTCTAATGAAATTCAATGTTTCTTTTATTGGGGTCATTAGGGCTGAAAATAAAAGGGATTTCCTCCAAAGGTTACATCTTATCACATTAACTGTGCTAATGGACTTGACAAATGAAGTCTAGCTGTAAAAAGTGTTTATATAGTTGAATAATCAGGAATTATAGCAGATGACTGTCTCTTATGTCAATGTATGCCAATGATGAATTTCCAGTGTTGGTCAAATCAAGATTTCTCATGGTCTGATAACCTGAACGTCTCTGTAGAAGCACATGTATACATTACTGTAGGCAGGCATTAAGGTAATGTCACCCATTTTTATTTGCACCCACCCTCTTCACCCCTGCAGCCTCTCATGAATTATGGCCTCGCAGTTTGAGGAGTCATTGATAGGAAGGCCGGGCAAGAGTGGAGGAGGAGGAGGAGGAGAAAGAGGTGGAGGAGGGAAGTGAGGGAAGAAAAAAAAGAAAATCAATCGAAAGCGTCTCAATTAATCTGGCGAGTGGCGGATTGATTGCAGCCCTAAACTGGGTAAACAGGATTGTCTATTTAAGGGCCATGATCCCTTAATCATCACTTTAGCTCAAATAGACCAGGATCACCACATCTGCTGGCCTGGCCGGATGCAGATGCCAAGGCCTCGCCTTTCGACTTCAGCCTGTCCCCCCTCCTCCCCTTTGCACCGCCCCCTCTTGTCCCTCTTTACTCCTCTTCACCTGTGATGGACGTACAAGGCGCATGTGGCCTGGAGCGCTCTAGCCCCCAAATTGCCATCGTGGGACCGCTCTGAATAGTCCAACCTGAACCCTGACCAATGTGCAAGCTGGGGCCCCTGCTTTGTGGCTCTGCTGGAATGGCTGCTATCAGGTTTGAATACAAAACATGGTATTATGGCTCACTCAGCTCACCATGAGGACCGTATTATAAGGCTGCAAGCGAGGTGCATGAGGGTGGAGGAGAAAGAGGTAGGGATGGGGGGGGGGGGGTGCAAATGCTTGCAAACCTGTACCAAAGGCCCAGCCTCTTGCAGCATAACATGAATTACAATGGGGATGTTTTACGGCGAGATGCAGAGAGTAGAGGACCTGAGGGTGCAGGGATGCAGCTCTGAGCCCAGCTGAATGGTTTACCTCGCTGTGAGAGCAGTCATCACCATACGGGAATATCACTGTATCTCCACCTCCTTCCTGCCTCTCTCTCTTATTGTCTGGAGTGCCGGAGTTGCCCGAGCTCCATTCTCTAGAGCCTGATTGAAGAGGCTCTCCTCTCCTCCTCACCGGTTTGATTTACTTAGGCTATCTGTGGGAATTGGGCTGGAAGCTTCCTTATTAAGAGGAGACTGTCTGAAGGGTCCACTGACTGATTGGGCAATTGAAGACAAGGCACGTGAGCGGAGATACAACAGCTATCGCTATCCCCCATAACACACACACACACACACAGATACACGCGCAAATACATACAAACACCCCAGCGGTTTATGTATGAGGTCTAGCAGGCACATGTCTGTCACAATTCTTGGTAGCCAGCTTCAGCCCAGTAAACCGCTCGGCTCTATCTCTATAAAAGGCCCTTAAATCGCTCCCCGGTGGTGAGTAGCTCGCATTCAGCGGCTGCTCCCACGGATCCTGTACACGCACCGACACACTTGTGAGGAAAAAGGGAAAACAAAGCGGAGATCAGATGGTGTGGCAGAGGATAGAAAAGACAAAAAACCTGCCTCGTCTGTGTGATGCTGGCTGTAATGACAGCTCGTCATTTACATTTTAGACACAGTCGCGGTCCTTTGGAAAAAAACACCCTCACATGTTGAGCAACACGGACTCAAAGAGGAGGAACAATGCTGGAGGCGGGCTGAACACAGCGAATCCTTTCCCCTTGTTTTTTTTTTTTTACCGAAGTCACCCAGCCCCACGGTCACACGGACGAGCCGACATGAATAGCAAATTTCAGCGCTCTCACTTCATCTGAGAGACAAAAATAAAGCAAGAGAAGAAGAAATCTGGTTATGAAACGGGTGGAGGGAGCGGGGAACGCATTCATCAAATTATCCCTGCCCATTGACGGCTGTCTGTGCCCAGAGGCCCATCCTCTCCCATATGCGCTGAATACATTTGCGCCAAAGACACCTCTTTAAACAAAACTCCTTCCTTCTTCTTCACCAACTCCACGTCTTGAATGCACGATTCGCAAGACCTGCTCGATGACCTCAATTTGCTTCAGTCTCTGTATCTGTAATAGCCCATCTGTTTCTTCCTACTCATAAGCAAAGTGCCGTCTTCACAATCTAATATCAGAGCACTTATTTCAGACACAACAGATAGATATGGATTGCAGCGGTAACTTTGATTGTGTTTTGCATGAGTCTAAGAAAGCCATGACGCTATAAATACAAATTCAGAGAAGTTCTGACTTGATACTTTTGATGGCGAGCGAAGAAATGAAGGTGACAGTGTTTTCCAAAGTCCTGACTTCCTCTGAACGCCATTTCATCGTGCAGGTTGAGTGTGCATTCCTAGTCAGCCATATATGCCTGATAAAGATTAGCCTTCATCTTAATCAATTCTGTAAATTATTTCATCATTCAGGGGAAATCACATCGATACAGCCTGGATGTATATTTTTCCAGCAGGTCGCTTGCTATTCTGTTTACAGAAAGTGTGCGTGTTATGAATATTTATACTTTCAGCTGATGAATAATGTTGTCTGTTTATCCCAATGAAAAGGATTGTAATGATCAAACAAAATTACCATTTATGACAGTTATGGTTCCCTCCTAAGACTGTGTGAATTATTAATGAGCAGCATTGATTATTGAGCCTACAGAGGGTGAGCCGGGCGACTCCTGGAGTGCCACAGTGTGGATTACTCTGTTAGCTCTGCCTCCGCTTCCTCACTCCATCTCATCCTCCATTTGTACCTTTCGCCAGTGCGACCAGGGCAGGGTCTTTCCTGTAATTCCATTACCGCTGCTAGTATGGCATCCCGTCATCCCGCAGGACAACTTAGAGACCACTTAGAGAGTTGTGCACGCTTAGCCCTGTTACAGTAATGCTGCCAACCAGGCAACAAGCTCTATCTATCACCAGCTAACAAACAGCAGCTGCAGAGTGAGGACAGGTGCGTTTAAAAGACACGAGTGGGACAGAAAAACCACTTAAAATAATGACAAATTCGAAGTGTGACTCGCTACCTCTCCAAGCTCTCAAAATCAAACAGAGACACATTATTTGAAGGCATCATTCTCAGCGGGCAGGTTGGGACAAAAAAGCAATCTTAGGTCTTGGGCAATAAAGCAAATACAGAAATGTGAAAAAATGCAGTTCCTTAAATGTCCACTAGAGGCCAACATCAAAAACATTCGTTAATAAATTTGTTTCAGGACTAGTTCAAGTTTCCTGCCGATCATTCGTCTCTGCGCTTTTAAAATTGTTCTGCATCTTATGAGTTTGTTTTTTTTAATGTAAATTCTTAAATTTGTTTCGTCCGGTATCACGTAGCGTGACATACAATACTGTAACGTAAACTCAGATGATAGGGCCCAAGAATGAAATATAACTTCATAAATCACATGACAAATCACAAACTGGCTCAACCACCAATACACTATTTGTCTCTGAGTGTTAAATATCATGATCTGATAAATCTCATTAAGCCACTCGTGCAACAATAGTCCAATTCAATTCACTAAATTTGACAAATATGAAGTGTGACTTTCTACCTCTCCAAGCTCTCAAGAGAAAACACATTATTTAAAGGCATCAGTCTCAGGTTAGGACAAAGCAGTAGTATTAGGTCTTGGGAAATAAAGCAAACAGAGAAATGCAAGAAAAATGCAGTTCCTTGAGTGTCCACTAGAGGCTGACACGAAAAACATTCGTTTATAGATTTGTTTTAGAACTAGTTCAAGTTTCCTGCCAAGCATACATTTGTCTCGGTGCTTTTAAAATTTGCTTCGCATCTGATGAGTTTGTTTTTGTAATGTAAATTTGTTTTATCTGGTAACACTACATAGCATGACACAAAATACTGTAACACAAACTCACATGATAGGGCCCAAGAATGAAATATAACTTAATAAATTACATGACAAATCACAAACTGGCACAAATTTATAAAATATAAACTTTTCAGAATTTACCATCAATACACTATTTGTCTCTAAGCGTTAGATATCATGATCTGATAAATCTCATTAAGCTACTTGTGCTAAATTTCCCAATAATCCAATTCAATTCACTTAATTTCTCAATAAACTAACCTGTCATGTAATATTGAAACATATAACACAATTCCCTTAAATCTTGACATAAATAATGGCAAAGGTCAAAGGCTAAAGGAAGCTTCTTCAAGGTTTGGGGAGCAGGTCCCTGGACTTTGAGATTGTTTGGTTGTTTGCTACATAGTAGAGTTCGGGGGAAATGCCACCTGCTTGATACGCATGAAAATGTTCGCCATTTTTAAATACATACATACTAAAAGTATAGAGGATGCCTCATAAAAAAGTCACTCTCTGACATAAATTGGCATTTAAAAAAAAGGTGCATTTCAATAATATCATCATTTTTCAGTAGTTGGTGAATCACAGAATAAAATGAAAGATAAGAAATATCCAGAAGTATTTCTACGACTTGAGTGGATTGACTTAAATTTCTTTGTGCTTTCAAACAAACTCAAACTTAATTATCCGGTTTACTGTTAACTGATTAGTTTTCAGCTGATTTATAGCGACACAGAGCAGAACTAGGCCCAGCAGAGGACCTATCAGAGTATAATGGTTTATTTTAGTGCTGTGATGGCTCAGTGGATTACAGTGTGACCACAGCGGACTCTCTGATGGGCTGAGGAAGTGCTACACACGTACACACACACACATTCACACTCACACACACTGGGCTGACTGCTGTACTCAACAGATTAGCAGCCCTTTGTTACACAAGTGGTGTTTTCTGAGAGAGGACAGAGTGTCTGAGAGGCTGGCTGAGACAAGTGTGTGTGTGTGAGTGGAAAACACACACAGATCAGGCCCAGATTTCATCACCGCCGCGGCCCACTTTAGAGACTCGATTCCTCCTCAGACCGAGTCCGCAACTAGACTGCTTTGCCTTATCACCCTCACTCATCTCCACCCACGCCAAGACGGGTAAACCGGGCCGGAGGAGGGGGTCAAGCGTGGGCTCACCCAATAAACCCGCCTCTCCCTAATCACCCTTCTCTCAGTCCTCCCCTCCATCCCTCCATCTCTGAGCCAGAGTGCATAAATCTGCTCCTCTTGACAGCTGCAATCAACAAGGGCCGTAGTGAACCATGCGTAATGGGCGGTTAAGACAGGGGCGTAGGGGAGCGGCAGAATTTACAGCAACAATTATAGCCCCCATACAACGAGTCGCCTGGGGGAGGGAGCGGCTCAGGGAAGGGGGGTTGGGTTTAAGTGAGACGCAGGTATGTCCTCATAGAGGTGGCCACTCTCTTAAAGGGACTGGTTCAGATTGAAGCTGAAAGTTGTGCAAAAATAACACGCTGCAGAAAGTTTAGGGAGGATATTCTTCCTGCAGGTGCGACGCTTATCTGAGCCCCGTGCTTTTGACCTTATTACTCATAATTTCTCTTACATGCATGTTCGCTGTACCAAGTGACAAGAGAAAAATGTGATAGTGTTTGTGGAGTGTGAAGCTTTTATATTTTTCCCTGACCTGCTCCCCTAATTCATGTATCTGTGGCCCTCTCTGCATCCATCCATAACAAATGCCACTATACACCGATGGACATGACCTGCAGATATATGTGTGCACACGTGTGCGTCTGTATGTTACCGACGGATGCTTTTAACGATCAGTCATTTTAATCAACACGTGACCTTTTAAAAGCCATTATGACAAACAGATCAGCCATGAAAGCAGGTGACCTGGTGTGTGGCCCCGGGACGTCAGGCCGCTGCTTCCCAACATGACCCCTCCCCCCTCTGCCATCGCAGACAAATACAGAGGAGAGGGAGAGGAAAACAGACCCAGAGAAGGAAAGGAAGACAGTCAGTGCATTTACATGTTGTCCAAAATATAGATTATTACACCTTTCAGGATGAAACTGGACTCATAAAATACATGAAGACCCATAAGTCTGAGGAAAATCGCACTTCTTGTAGTTGACTAACCTTAACAGAAAACGAGAATGGCAATGGATTTTTCCTTCTTTTATGCTCTGTTATTGCATGATGACAAGTTATTATCTCGTTCTCTCGATACAACAAAGATAATTTTCTTGTAATAAAGGAATTACTTTATTTTTGTTATCTTGACGTAAAGATCGTTTTCTCTTGATGATGAATTGGTTCATGATGTGTCTGCCATTGTATGTGTTGTTGTCTGATTCACACATGGGGGTTGGATGTTTCCACGTTGAAAGTGAAATACGGAAAGCGGAGCGTGACGTTAGCGTTTTCATTAGAAGGAAACGGCTTGCTGTTCTCTGCTGTACTCTGGAGGGCGCTTTTCGAAGTTACCGTTTTAGGTCGGCTCCATTTCTGTTATCACAAGAAAACAATCTTTATGTTGAGATAACGAAAAAAACTGTTGTCATGAAAAATGAAAAATCCATGGCCGTTCTCGTCTTCCGCACTTACCAATGCAGTTAGGGACTGATTTCCTTTTGCTTGCGGACTCCTCTATCAGACTTAAACTAGCCGAGGCTTTCTTTGCACACTCTTCACTATCAAGAGTCAAAATTTAAAGTAATAACTTAACACATTTTGTTGCATGTCATTGCAGAGAAAGCTACAATCAGCCTGTTGGAGAATGGTCTAAGTTCTGCCTCTGTCAAAGCAAACAGCCAATTATTAATTCATGCACTTAAAGGGGCACATGCCACCCTTAGCCACCCCTCTAATTGTGCCCCTGTACAGTCAAGCGTTTACAGTCTTTAGCTTCTTCCTAACACCATAATCTGCTCACTGTACCGAAGCTGTGGAAAGCAGAAAACAAACCTCACACATTTTTTAAGTCTGATCCACCTCATGTTTTACTGAACCAACACACCAGAAGAATAATTGGACTTACCTTTATGATATCATCTTTTATTGCACAGGGCTGACTTTCAGTAAAGTGAAATAAAATACCTTCTAATTAGTGATTCAGAGTGCAAATTCATTTAGCATGAATGTGTGAAGAAACTAACAATATCAGGGTTCAATTTCAAATCTAATTTTTCTGCACTGCAGATTGAATTACTAGACTGGATGGGGAGGGGGATTCAGTGGTGCTTGGAGGGGGGATAAATACTTGGTCATTACTTCTAAACAAGGACTGGGATTCATTAGAATTCAGGAAAAAAGAGAGAGGAAAAGTTTAGATAAACTTTCGGGGAGAAAAGAGAAATTGTAATTAGACATGAAAAATATTCCCAATAATCAAATCACATTTTGTACTCGGGGCTTTGAAATTAAATTAACTGAGTTCATATACTGGTATATCTCTCAGCCACTTTCTTCACTCTAAAATGTGTTGCCGGAACACCAGTCCCCAGAGACTAGATAGGAATCTAATTAACTAAGATCAATATTACTCAGAATTTTCTCTGTCTTTCCAGCTCTCCAGCTACTTGTGTCTCCTTTGTCTTGCCCGTCTGAGGCTCAGATGAGTTTTATTTCTGCAAATGTGCTCGCTTTGAAGAGGTCAGCATATAAAACAGTCTCTCTGTCTCGGGGCATTCAGACGTCAAATATAATCCTTGCTGTTTTCTGCCATAAAAATGTGCACATGAGGGTGTTGACGGGGATATAAATGTCCTTGTTTAAAGGATATGCCCTCAGACAGCATACATACCACAGTGACCTGTATATTAGACAACCCTGGTGAGATGGCAGCCTTTACCTCGCTTTTAGGACAATTTTTTAAGAACCAAAACAGAAGACCCAAGTTGACATTTTTAGCATGTTTCAGAATCTTTAAATGAAATCGTCACTTCAATGACATGAAACATGAGCACATGTTTAAATGAAGCACCCAAGTATGATTAATCCATTAAAAACTGTGTAATCTTTTGCATTTTTACACTGAGAGCATGGCAACACTCTGATGATATTTACAGATGAGCTGGTCACAGATTCAACCTCTGATTGGCTGACAGACCAACAAAAGATGTTAGCCTCTATCTTGCATAGTCAACTTATGATACAGCTAACACAATTCTACGAGAATTTCCACTTAAATGATCAAATGCTACCTTTGTTTTATAGTTATTACATCCAGATAGTCTCTTTTAGTGCTTAAGTCACCTCTGCGGGATAGGAAAATTGCCGGGCTCACAAAGCGAGTGGATTTCATGGTACATTGCTATGTCATACAGTTCTCTTTTTATGAGTTCATATTGTAAACACAATGATATCATGTTGGTTACAACTTCCTAGACCCCAGATTCCAAATACAGAATGTTGCCACTTTCCTAGGATGCAGTTCATATGTTGAACCAACATAATTCATTACATCACCATTTTGTCCAGTAATGGTATCAGAAAATTAAACATCTGTAAATATTGAAACTTAACTTTTCAGCTATTATCAATTCATTCTGTGCAGGTAGGACCAAAATATTAAAAGCGCTGCATCTTGTGGAATCAAATCTAGAGTTGCAGACAATGTAATATGACTGACTCTTTTTTTTTTTTGGAGAGAAAACGTGTTCATTTCTTGACAGCATGATTAGTTATTGTGTTGAGTTTATACTACTTCAAAAAAGATCAGAGCCGGGATAATCATGTTCATGTTAGTACACCCTGTGAGGAGTGATGCAACATTGTTCTGCTTTCAAATCCAATCCAAAATGTGTTACTTCTCCCATGGACCGACGGATATCTGTTTTTAAGCTCTCATCTTTTCAAGCAGATTTGGACAAACAGTTTTATGTGCTAAAGAATGATGACCGCGTGACTACAGTCTGGCAGAGCACCCTCACACAGTGAAGTCAAACCTGCTGATTCAGGTGAAAGGAGTGAGGTTTGGTGCAGGGAGAATAAGATCCCTCAGCCATATGCCGTGTACAGATCAGTGGTTGGCCTTTTCCTCTCACGACGGTTCAGATTAATTACGATCATCACGTCTTGAGTCTGGGCCCCATAAATCACGCTGACTTTAAAATAATGTAGTAAAATAATATTCCATATATGGCATCACTGGAAATTCAACACCATTATCGCCCATCTTCAGAGACGAGGGAGAGTTAGATAAAATGTGAGACTCCTTTATAAAATCTTGTCTCTACGCTGGAACATAAATAATTACATTTCTAGTAAATGGCTGGAGGTTGAGAGCCACTCAGAGCGGCACGACTCAGCCGTGTGGGCATGCAAAGTTCAAATAAAGTGTAAAACAGGGATATGTGAGACCGGAGCCCCACCGCCCCCAACAATGCGACGCCCCATAGAGCATAAATCCACTCAGAGGAAATCTACAAGGCTGTCTATCACCAAGATAAGTTGGACCGGACACAAATCCTCTCAGTCATAAATCTGCAAAGGCATGTAGGGACGGCCCCTCAATCAAGACTCAGCTCCCGTCAGCACGGCCCCCCCAGGTGAAGGCGCAGCATACATGAGTGTGTATGTATATACAAATACTGCAAATACCGCCACCCTGTACTGCCTCACAGCCTGTTCCCCCACAGGTCACTCCACTCCGATCTGATTCGCTGACAGTTATGAATGCTGACACTATTGACACGGCATTTCTGAATCACACAGGCCCCGGAGTCCCAAAAGATGATGGGGGCCAAATGCTAAAGACAGCTGTACCTGCCATATTTTGAGGGGAAATGGTCCTATTACCAAATAACCAAGGGTTTCAATGACTAATGAGTAGAAGAGATGCTGTTTTTTTTCAAGAGACTGCTCCAAACTGCAACTGTAGAACCAATTGTTACAGCTGCAGTGCAATCCTTCGAGGCGAATACTCTATATCCCGTCTTATTGTTTGGTCCAGATTATTCACAGTCTCTAATCCAAAAGATCTCCACAGAGGTGGGCAGTTTTGCAGATCACAGTGTTATTTTAAAACCTGAAACTAAATAGTCACTGTTGTTTTCATAAATTAACTCAGATCATCATCTGTGGTTGCTGTTGCATTATTGAAAAATCCATAACTAAGTTTAAACTCCGACAGATGATAGCAACAAACAAACAAGACTAGACTGACCGATTATTGGTTTCTGTTGAATGTGTGAGCTGTATATTAACCTTGTATTTCTGTCTATTTGAATTATTACAGATAGCTAGAGATAAATCATGAAGTCCTCATGGATATTTTTCTGTCTACATTTATTTGATAAAACCATGTTGGTTGAATAAGCAATATTGTCGACCACTAATCTTGTACTTGTACATACTGCTATTGGAGTTTCTTGACCTCTGCACTACACCCAATTCCCATTGTGCTATGTCTTCACTCAAAGGAGGCGCGGTTTGCAAATGGTATTCCTGTTTTTAGCAATGTGACCATGTTGCTAAAAGCTTATTCCCTTTTCAAAAAAATGCATACCTTCATTTAAGTGTTGAAACAATATCTCACTTGTGTTTTTGCAAAAATGATATTCACTCAATTACAAATCTGGTGGCTTTGATAAACGTGAGAATTGAGATGTCATCATACGTATCGAAAAGGTTTGATTTAAAGTCACATTTTAGAGCCTTTTCTGTCTCAGATTCAAAAACCTCATTTTAAATTATGTGATATTCCTTCATCAGACTTGTGGTCCTCATTAAGATTTCGAGAGCGTACGTTCTTTAAGCCTCTGACGGTGTTCAGGCGTCTGCTGCAGAGGAGACAGCATAATACCTACAATGTAACAAACAGGAAATATTTGCTGTCTGCTTCATTTCAGAAACACTGATGCCGCCCGGGGAAAACTAAATGCAAGCAATGTCTGTTTGTGTTTGCATATGTAGTGTACACAGGTCTAACACAACATTGCATTATGTCTCCCTCGCAAATAACTGGATTTGAAATGAGAGTCACTGCATTTTACACGTCATGGTGTGCATAAAAATCCCTCTGATTGGATGTGACTTAGGAACGGTGCTTTATATCCCAGTCCACTGTAAATGGTGTTGTGACTCATTAAGGTAGAATTGCTCTATGCTGACAGTGCAGGAGGATGAGCCGCAGAGGGGGGCAATGTTGACTGATATATATTTGTGGAGAACTTCATGCGGTTGTCATACATTGTTTGTACAAACATCTCTCTGAGTAGTGCTAACATTCTTGTGTATAATTCATGAACTACACTGGACCTTCACTGCTCCAGAAGTCAAGCATGTGGTGTTGTAAAGAGACCTGGAAATATAAGGGTTAAACTAAACAAATGTTTACTTTCAGCTTTGTGTTGAGCCACATTTTGCTAGGAAGGAATCTTCAACTTAGAACATGTGAAGGAAATGATTTAATCCAAGGGATTGAGGGATGCAGGGTAAAAAAAGAACCTTAAAAACTCTACAGTCACTCAAAGTCAGCCTACATTTAGGCTCATAGGTAGTTAGCAGTTCACAGATTTAGGGTTTAAATACAAGCAGTAAAATCTTCAAATCTAAAATTTACAGGAAGCCAATGAAGAGCAGCAAGGACCGGTGCAATACGCTCACTTCTCTTACTACGTGTTAGAAGTGTTAGTCTGGCAGCAGCATTTTGAATTAATTATAGTCTTTGTATGTTGTGCTTACTGAGGCCAGAATAAAGTGAATTGCTGTCCAGTCTGGAGGAAATAAATGCATGAATGACTTTCTTTGAGTCAGGAGGAGAAAGAAAAGACAGGATTTTTGTTTACTGCCTGAGCTGAGCGCCAAGTTTTAAGAGGGCGTAGAACTAAGTGTCGTCTGCATAGTGATGAAAGTCCATACCGTGCCTATGCGGGATTTGCATTTACACAGTGAATACAATTTTATCACTGTTATCAAAACAGAAAATAACATTGGCCAAATAACACTATAACCTACAATTACGGAAAAATATCAACAAATAAGAAATATAATACATTTCAGCTATACAGATGTAAGACTTCATTTGTATAAAGAAGAGCATCAAATTAATGAGTGTCATTTTTCAAGGTACGAAAACTGGTTTGAGGGACTGTGAAAGTTATTGGTTATTGTTCTACACTTGATGTGACTGCGACACTTCTTTCTATGACAGTAAAATTCTGATTTCTGTTTTGGCACAACAGAGCTGCTCACAAGTTTCCACATCCTCCAGGAACCACAGTTTGCACAGAAATTCTTGAATAGGAAAAATAAGTCTGGCTTAACACCCACATGTCCCCTCCGTCTGTAATTCTTCTAAACATCCTAAACAACAGATAAAAGCAAGGAGGCATCAAACACCACGTCAAAGAGCCTTTGGCCATTCAGAGTCGCTTTCAGACCGTTGTTCAGAGAGAGACTCTTTATTTCTGGATCACAATCCTCACCTCCCTCCCCTTCCTCACCCACTCCCCCCTCACCAACTCACTCTCTTCACAGAGCAGTTCTGTGCGTTCAGCACATTTCAGCACAGTGGATATTTGAAATGTCAGGACATTTACTCTGCTTATGTGTGGTAGATCTGAACTTCCATACTGCTCGGCACAATTCCTGAACTGGCCACATGTATTATTCATCTGAGGATGTATACAGTGGTCTCTGCACTTGACTTTGTCAACGCTCTGTAAACACATGCACTAAATTATTGAGGTTTGTAAAGGAGGGCCTGTTTCCAAGCTTGGTGGGCTTGATGCCATGACAGGTTGGATGGGCAGTAACGAGGAGCTGTGTGAGCACCCCACAGATGAAAAAACATTAAAAATGTATGAATCGCCATCTCCCTCTGGTCAGGCGGAGGATCATCCCCCCCACCCACAACCTCTGGTCAGCCCCCCTGAAAATGACTGCAACAAGATACACCTGCCAATTCCCTCCTGTCACCTGTCTGGGCTACATCACTGTCACCTCCATCAGCTGGGGATGGAAAAAGGTGGCTGTCACTCCGTCACTACTCGCTGTTTGATTCTGATACAACCAGGTCGTTACTAACATCCTGTGGGACTGGCAAAGAGGATGCCGTAGAGAGCTCAAATCTGCATCCACTACAAAAATAAAACACCTTTGGTATCGTGTGAACAGTCTGAATCATGGTTTTCTGACAAGTGTTTGTTAAAAGATCCTTAACAGGGTTTTTCTAATGGTACACAATCCAATAGGTGGTAATTTCCTGATGGTCTAATTGGTCCCGGGGGGAGTTTTGTCTTCATCTTTTACGAGAAGACCCCCAAGACCTTGGCTTTATTGGATTTATGACAGCAGAGAGAGAAAAGATACTAAAGGTGTAATTTATTAACTGTATTTCTCTGTGAGATGCAAAAAGAGCCAATCTGGTGTAAGAGTAGAGACACTTTTTGTACGCCATGTCTGTTTTTGTGTATTTAAAATAACAGACACTGCTAATGATTCGAGCAACGCTGATTCTCCTTAGATCGTTATTGATCAAATCAGTCAAGAGATAAACTTCAAGAAGTCATCAAACTATTACTTTCACATTGCCTTCCCAAAGAGTATCCATACAAGTAGAGCCTGCTTTGGCTTGTTTTCTGCTTTTTAATTACAAATGTCACCGATGTTCATATTTTTCACAGATTCACAGTCTCTAATGCACTAGCTTGTTTTTGGCAGTGTGGCTCTGTTGAGAGCTTCCTGCCCTTCCACATGTGTATGAGCACATCTCTCATTTTCAGCTACATACATGGAGAGCCAAAGGCAGGGAGAGCATCAGCAAAAAATCCTGCATACAAAAAATAGAGCAGAGGGTGGAGCGGGTTAAAAGCAAGGCACATGTCTATATTGTAATTGGCTGATCTGTCAGCTGACAAATGCTCAATATTTGTAGAATAATGTATAATCTGATTGGTTTTGGTCTCCAGACACAGGTTATCACATGTTACCTGTATTGGTTTGAAAAAAAAATCCATATCTGAATCTCAACCATGTATGTAAAAATGGTTGGATGGAAGTTTTTTAGTAAAGATGATCTCTAAGTCTGATCACACACTCAAAAAAAGTTTCTTTTTAAGGATCAATAACTTGATTTCAAACTGCAACAAGTTACCGACTCTCATAAATGTGGGGCCATCTCTAAGTCAGACTGAGGCGTCGATACCCAAACCTACCTGTCAGAGAACTTTGAAGTGGAGCTGGTACTCTCGATTCCCACCAGGAATCTCAGCCATGTGTTAACCCTCATAAATAAAACAACAGCACAATCACAGACTCCACCTTAACCTCTCCCATTGACAATTTCTGAACACTAGCCTGACTCGTCTCCCATAAGACCCTGCCTCCTCAGCCTCTCATTGGCCCCTGGTCTGCATGCCGGAGAACTGAATGGCAAAAGTCAAAGCAATTAGAAAAGCATCTCCTCCCCCGAAGAGCGAGGTTGATCTGCAGCACCACGACAGGTCCCTGAGGTGCGCCGTTTAAAGCTGAAACGCCGTGAGCTCGGACGCTGTTAGGCCCCGCCATTAAGGCTATCTGTTGTGTAAAAGGATGGCCATCTTAATTTATGTGTTTTTAAGCTGCAGTTGAGTACTTTTCCACATCCATCTTGGTGCGCATTAGAATTTCAAAAGCATCTGCGAATCAGGGCTGGAGACTGGCTGAGATGATTGCAGTGGTTTTCTATAGTCTCCTGTGGCGCTCTCCCTGACCCCGAGTCTGTAATCTATATTTTCAGAATAATACAGAGAACCGGAGATGTTCAAGGGCATAACCCTCTAATCTACTCTACTTGCCATGTACTTGGAATGTCCACAACCACTCTTGAGCTCGGAGGAATAAAAGCTACTTCTCAAACAGTCTCGACTTTCACACTGACAGCAGCAAAAGTGTGACAAAATGCAAATGTCCTCCGGTTTCATCATGCCATGAATACCTCTCACACAAAAGAAGAAGACATATGCACACATTGCGTGTGACAGGAGCAAACACAAGGCGTGAGACGGACAAACACAGAGCATATGCTCCTTCCACAATGATCAGTGACCTCCCAGGCTCGCAACACAGTGCTAAATGAGCAACTTTCCTCTGTGGAGTAGTCAATAACCACACAGCCACAACGATCGTGTCAGCGTCCAGCCTGGCCAACATCCCCCGTAATTAATTAGTTCATGTCTCCTCCGCTCAGAGAGAGAGAGAGGGAGACAGCACAAGGCATATGTACTCATCCATTACATGTGCTATCCAGGGGTCAGTGGCCCTGGCAGGAGCAGTCGGCGAGAACGCCTGCAGACTTCAACCTGGGCGCATTTTAGAAAATTGCCTTTTGGGTTAAAGAATCGTGCCTCTTGGCTGCCGTGTCAGTCAAAGACAATTTGATTAATATCAATCAGCATTAGAAGACAGCGGATCTATATGCCCCAGGACGACTTGTCCAGAAGCAGCAGCAGCAGCAGCAGCAGTCGGCCTGAGAGGGGGTCTCTGGGCGCGGGACGTTTGGAATGAAGCAGCCGAGCGATCCCTTCAGTCTCAGAGAGCAGGCCGCTGCTTTTCCATCTCTGTCTCAGTTTTTCTCTCCTCTCTCAACTCCAATCAGCCCTGCCTATCCCCACATCACCATCCTGTCATCTCCACCAATACCGATCCCACCGCCCCTGCACAACACCCCCTCAGCCCCTCTCCCAGACCGTCTCTGAAAGTCTCATATGTGAAAAACAAGCCCCATCTCTGGGAGGGGGGGAATCAATCTCTGCTCGCTTTGTGGATTCCCTGACCGCCAGATACCGAGAGGAGGGAGGAGGACAGGAGAAGAGGGGGGTACTCTGCACATCAGTCTTCCCTTCGCTCACATGCTGCCTTTTTGACTTTGTGCTGACTCAGGATAAACACTAAAGACAAAAACCGACCCCCCCATCACAGAGCATTCCCTTTATCGATTCCCACCGCAGCCACCCTCTGCGTCCGAACACGGCGGAGGAGCGCGGCACATCTGTATCAATCTGTATATTCCTACAAGTCTGCACTTCGAGCATCTGCGTTGTCTGTGTGGGGTAGCATTTTAATCAAGGCCTGCACATCAGATTAATGGAGAAATTTGATAAACGTCTTCCATTCGCCAGACGAATTTTGCAAACTCAGGACTTCGGCTCGGAGCAATGGGAAATGAAGAATTAAAGCGGAGATGAGAGAATGAGATGTTTGAGGTCATCTCTTTAAAAAATGACTTTTAATCAGAATTAAAACCGTCTGCAATATCCCAGTGATGATTTCATTACCGGGGAATCAAGATGTCATCCATTTTGAGGACAGGACGTCAGAAGTTTTGGGGGGACTGGATCATGAGTGGCTTTGCAAAATTTGGAGCTGCAGCTAGCAGAAGTAGTCAAAGTCATCAAGACAGGAAAGACAAGACTCGTAAAATATTCAGGTTTTATGTTGTCTCTCAGCAAAGTGAGCCCCCCTACATGTATTTTTTTAATGAGCATTAAACATCCCCAACAAAACCTGATTGACATCCCTTTAACTATCAGGGTAAAGATAATGCACAGAAATTGGAATCAGGAAGCGTATCTGTACAAACTTGTAAAAATATGTGCATTTGCATGTGCTGAATAATAAAACCGCACCATGACTGATGGCACCATAAGTCAAATGTGAGGAAAACACAGCAGAGGAGGGAAATTTACAGCGAAATCGAGAAGCTGAGCAGAGAAAACATATGAAATCAACCTTTCCCGTGTGCACAGAAACCTACCTCCATTTTTCATTATGCTGTAAGCGTCGGCACATAACGCCAAAGTTTTATAACAAATACAGATGGGGTGTTTTCTCGCTCTCTTTTGACATTGTCACAAAGCTAGGATAATATTGATGGTGAAATTATTCTATTTATTAAGTAATCTCTGTGAGGCAGGCTTTCAATCGCATGCCGGTTCCACAGCCGACCAAAGTGGCACTTTGCGGGCACATTGAACCGTGTCACCGCTAAGCGAGGCTGACACATGGGGAGATGAAAGTCTTGTCATTCATTTACCCGTGACAACCTGTGTATGCTAATGTCCGAGCATCTTTAGTTCAAGAGGGAGGACGCTCCTGCTCATGTAGGTGCACAATCGGCCTGAAGGGAAACCTGCAGGGTTGAACGGTCCAGGGCAAGCCTCTTCAAAAAAACTGTCATGGATCGAGCATGTGGGTCATGATGGCGCATGCATGCTTTAACTCTGAAAAACGACACTAAACTTTGTGCACATGCTGCACGAGTAATTTCATTTTTTTTCTCTCACCTTAATATTGTTTTTAACTTTTTTGTTATCTCAGTCACAAAAGTACAGAGGCTGAATTTTGACTTTAAAGTCCCACTCTGATCGTTAAAAGTGTTCTCTGTGGCCTTTAATTTGTGATTATGAAGATTTTAGCCAAACAAATATTACCTGTGACATTTTCAAGGACTTTTCTTTTGCAGAGCTCCAGTTGCACATTAGCAATTCGCCTCTGAGTCATGGGCAGAGACAGCGCTGCTCTGCACACTTCTCTTCATGTTAGCTTGCAGCCCAACTTTGCCGGTGTAGTAGAAGTAGCAGGTAGCATAGGAGCTATTCAGCTTTCGGACACTAAAGTCTTTTGGGGCATTATGAAAGTAAATATCATAATTAGCTTTCTTACAAGCATTGCAATCCGCTAACACACACGCTTTTCTGCAACTGGACTCTCTTATTTCTCCAAGCCTGGCTTGCATAGCAAGGCTTCGGGGGTGGAGCTAGGATTTGCTACATAGGAAATCTCACTGTATCTGAACTTTCCATTTGGGTCTGCCAGAGATTCACAGTGATTTAAATGCAGATTCTCATGATATGTCCTGTAGCATCAGAAAAATGCCACGTGAACATGTAGGCAACAAAAAAAACAGTGTAGTGTGCAGTATTTAGCAACAATTAGCAAAACAGACTGTAGATTTTAGAAAAAAGTTGGTTTAAATTAGTGTTTAGTCACTTGACTACAAAAATAGTTTATAAATGCGAGTTTTACACTGAGGCCACCATGTTGCACCACTATGTTTTTACAGCAGCACTAACTGGTTACAAACTTGTTTTTGTATTTTTGTTTTGTATTAGCTATGCAGAATGCATTATCTGGAGGAAGCAGAAAAAGAGAGGGGTTGTTTTTTCAAAAGAATTTCTATTTAAAGACTGTTTGAATCGAATAAATAGAATAGACATACTATTTAAATTAGCTGCCATATCATTTTTTTGTCTTAAAGCTGCATAAGTTAATCAGTGTCAATCAATAGAATTAATTTGAGATCAATACTTAGTGTTACCTTGTTTTGATCTTTAATAGTAGCCAGGTACATTTGCCCCTGTGTGCGTGATTGTTAGCTTAAAGAATGTCATAAGGGAAACAGATAATGTAAAACGTAGAAAGGGTTTGTGGAGTGTGTTTTTAGATCAACATGTTCCTGTTAACAATTTTCAACTTTTTTTAAAAATATTTTTGAATATTTATGCACAATATGCACAACTAAATCTTTGGTCAAAACCCACGTGGCAAATATATCTCATGTTTGCACACATCTGTCTCCAGCGTCTGTGGTGGTTGAATCATTAAAAAAAGCAGCTGTTGGTACTCTTATTGCAAAGTTAACATCTCTGATTGTATAAAAACATGCCAAAGTTGAAACAGGGACACGTGATCTTGACTTTCACTCTAATAAAACTGTGGTTTCTCTCTGGCTCACTCTCTTTGCACGTAATGATCACACCTTTCATGTCTTAATGCGATTAAATCAATCTCCCCGCAGTTACAGTCTAGTGTTACACTACACTTTAAGAAATGGAGAGGCTGTAAAGACTCTACAAGTGGAGTCATTTAGCTCAGTCTGACTGAACTAACACTCTTAATGAATCTTATATGTAATGATTTATTAATGCCTCTATGCGTACATTGTTAGCGTTTAAAAATCCAACATTTTTATCTCAGGAGTCATGGAGCTGTGCTCGTCAGATGAGCAGAAGCGTTCAATGCAGCCACCTCCAGCCAAGGTCTAGAGCCTGTCACCTGGCAACCGAGCTAAATACTAAATTCTTCAAATGCTGCACATCAATAGGATTCGCCTTTGAGCGGTATTGACATACAATTAGCTTTTCAAGTATTCACAGGGGCTATTTAGAGGGCAATAATTGCATAGTATGGATCTGTGTTTGTTCAGTGAATTCATCGAGTGGATTGATACATTCGATGGGTGGATGATGTATTTAGTGATTAATGTGAAATCTATCACAGAGAAAGAGAGAGAGAGAGATAGAGAGTTTAAAGAAATTGAGGTTCTGCGTCTTCTTTTTTTTTCCATCATTACATCACAAGGAGTTCATTAGGAATCCTATTATCTAAATGTGTTTTTTCTAACTATTCAGTGTGTTTAAAAGCAGACTAAGAGGAGGAAAATGTTGAGCATACATTATGTTGATTGAGCACATCTGTTAAGGCAGTGCTACATGGGAGTGACTTTGAGCTGATGCAGATGACAGATTTTCTGGCTAATTTCACAGAAGATCATGACCATCAGTGTTTTTCTCATTTCCATTATATTACAGTGCACTTATTGCTGATTTTAGTCCTTTACCTCTGCAAAAGTGGTGCTGTCCTATTCACACATGACTCTCCTACAGTGTAGGTCCCAGCTGATCAAAGTTTGGATTACAAAATGATCTGGGCTTTTCTTTTTCAGATCAACTTATCCATCATACTTTGAGTGGATTTTATAAATCGTATCCAGATGAGAAGGCTTATCTCTCAAACCTCTTTTTTTTTTTTTTCACTTTTCTGTTGTATAAAGCTTAGTTCATTTTTGTTTATTACATAATTTTTAATCATGGCGTTACTGTTTGATCAGGTTTAAACTTGGATGTTGGAGAATGATTATTAAAACCTGTATTGTCCATTAAATCTGCTTTTCTTTACTCATCATGTCAGTGTTACACACAAAGAGGAGGTGTTAAATCCTCTCACTAACACTGACTGACTTGTACTGCTTAAGTCGGTACATCATTGAAAGCCTATCGAGTTTACAGTCGAGTTGTTTACCTCAGAAAGAAGAGAGATCCAAAGCTGCTCTTATATGGTAAGATGGATCACAGACTACTTGAGCAGTAGATTTGATGTAATCCATGGATCTTTATGGTTATAATGTGTTTGGATTAAATCTTGCACCGGATTTGGATGGTAGGAACCTGACTTCTGAATGTACAAATAAACTGTTATCAAAGTGACTGTCTTTGTCTAACCCACCTTTAGTCCTCAGGATGTAAACCAGCACAGATGAAAAACTGGATCTTAAGGTGTGATGTGATTCGACCATATTTTAAGCAAGAAAATGAAGGTTAAGTTGTGTCCACATAACCACTTGATTAGAGCATTGCCTATCAGAGTTTTCATATGGATGTTAACTTGCAAGGAGGACCAAAGACCGATGGTGCTAGCTCTGTTACCAGCAATTTCCACCGCATCCGGAACGGCTACGAAAAGGTACAATTCACCGATCGTAGCTGATGTAACCATTCAAGTTAATGTGTCAGTTTTCACTGGCTTCTTTCTGTTCCACTGCAGATCGACGGACTCTGCAGCTGATCGCAAGAGTTCTATTTTTTTCGAATGCCGGAGCATGCTGGATAAATTCAGCACAGATTAACTCGTGCTGGAAAGGAAGTCGGGCACAGACACAAAATAAAACATCCAGGGGCGGTGACAAACAAGTGAAAGGTGTATAGACAGCATTTCATCCTGATGACACCATGGATGAGAGGATGCTGATTTTATAAGTCTAAAAGTATTTCCTCCTCTGGAAGGACAAAATCTACTGCTTATATGGTTAGCCTATATGGCTAAAAACAACTTGTTATCGCGCGATTGCTCGTGAATCTGCAGGTTCTCATGAGTTCTCGTGATTCCCCACGAAATTCGTCTCACAAATGGATCCGATAGGGATTGGCCTGTGGCGAAAATCGCTGCTGTTCCAGATGCAGTGGAAATCCCAGGTTAGTGTTAGCGACACTCAGGAAACTTGGTGTTGTTAACCTGCAGACTCAGTCACTACACTCAATGAGGCTACTTTCTGAGTTTGTTTTTTTCTTTTTCTAACCTTCAGACTGGTCTATTAATCCAAAGTTCAATTTAAGGTTTGAATGAGCATGAAAATACTTATTTCAGAGCAGTACTGCTTGCATTTAAAAGTGAACCTGTAGCACTGAAGTGAATTCAGGGTTTTGAACATCCTCCCTTTGAACAAACCAACACTACCTTTATTTAACTGTAACCGCTCTCCAATTACCAGCTCAGATCGACCCAGTTAATAAAACAGTCCATTTGATCCGCTGAACCCTGTTCGTGTTTTGGCTCTGAGCTACAGCTACAGTGTTGTTGATGCTGTGATCAGATGTATCCAGGCAGACACCTGACATGATGGTGTTACTTTCACAGCAGCTGTCACTGCGGTTTGCCAGTGATTGACTCGCACCAGATCTGCTTTTGGATTAATATTTCATCTCTCACTTAATAGAAAAACAGATGTTCTGCAGCCGTGTACACTGGGAAATAAGCTGGTAGTAATGTATGCATTACTTACAGCCAGCTAACTAAATTTAGAATGAAATATGCATCTGACAGATGCCTCACAATCAAGTTCCAAAAGCCTATAATGGGATATCGACAGATTTCATTTATGCAGGGCAGACTGACCTCATTGGGGGAACTAATAAAACTTTTGGTACATTCAACCGGAAAGATGCCCTGGCTGTATTTCAGTCTTAGGCAGCTCTCTGGGTGCCCTTTAAAACATTGACCTCTTCGCAGAGTGAGGGCTCCTATGTGATTAATACTTCTAGGCATTTATTGGCACGCAAGGCACTTTTACCAATAGGTCACCTGCTTGACCTCAGCGCGAGCACGGGATCGAAGCCGACTGGACAGGAAACTATATGGCTTAAGGTGGTAACAACAGGCAAAATACTAAAAAGGCAAACTCATAACCATCCCACTCATACAAAGCTATTCAGCACACACACACACATACACACACATACAAATCCTTAGTCTCTATCACATTCACCAAGACCCACCCACACAACACACACAGCCCGGGGCATAAAAGGTTTCTGCGGCCAGAGCACAAACAAACTCATTTGTAACCTGCCATGACACACACACATGCAAGCTCTCTTTTTCTCACACACACACACACACACACACACACACACACACACACACACACACACACACACACACACACACACACACACACACACACACACACACACACACACACACACACGCACAGCAGAAAAGCCAAGTAACATTATCCCCCAGTGCAGCTAGATGGATCAGACTGTTTATCAGAGGCTCTCCACCAGCACACTGTAAGAAGGATCATAATGTCACCAATCGATTCCATGGCAATCAATACAGATACCCATTCAGATACCTATTGATGCGATTTAACAGGCGTATTAGTCCAAGCGCAGGTAAATGTCAGGAGTTCTGCTAAACAGTGTTTCTAGGTAATAATTGGATTGAAAGGTGCCTAAATGACAGTGGACTGTTACACAGAGTCAGTTTAAGTGAGCTAAAGTGGTGCTCCGAGTGGGAAAAGAAGAAAGTCTGAGACCGTTTTGTTTCTGCATCAGGTCAACAAGCTTCTTAAAATAGGATACAATTTGTCTTACATAAAGCAGGATAGATGGAGCATCAGAATAAGAATAACAAGCAGCCGAGAAACCGCTCTGCAACACAACAACATATGCACACTCTGGTTTATCAGCAGTAAATAGCCGGTGCCATGTTCCCATGCTCCTTAATCATACTGATGCATGTACACAAACACACAATAGCATAAAGGCATGTGCACACACACACATGCACTATACACACACATACGCTCTTCTTCTCTATCTTCCACAAGCAGTCGAAGGCGAGCACGCGCACTCATTCGCACATATTTTTCCGAGACCAAAGGAAGAGCTGACTGCAACATTTTTCTCCACTTCAAAAAAGTAGCCAGTGTCAAAATGATAAATGAGGGATCATGAGGGAGAGCGTGCATACTTACATTAGACTGCACAAGAGCTTCAAGAGCTGCAACAGCACGGACCAGCGTTGGTTTCAGATGGTTTTCTGCACAGCTTTGAGGCTGCTGCCGCCGCTGCTGTTACACAGAAGGAGTCGACATGCAAATTACATGCCACGGCAGTGATTAGCAATGTGAAATTACCATCAACATAACAATAATATTTTCAACACAACGGGCTTGCGGGGTGTGTGACCTGACATTATGAGCAGCAGGATAGGGGGAAATGTTGTGTTCCTTATACAGGTGTTGGCTGGTAAAAGGTTGATTGCTAATTTCCCAGAGGTGAGTACAGCTCGCAGATGTGTGCGGAGAACATCTGATCAGGCCTTCAGACTGCTGATGCAGGGCGGCGTGGGGATATTTTCAAACATCATTTATAACATCATTTCAGCATCAGTTACAAAATGGCGTCGGGAAGATTGATGTGTGGCGAGGGCTGGTTAATATGCGTGATTGGAATGATACACAAACCGTTCTGTTTGTTGTTGTGAGAGTGACGGCGCACATACTGAAGAGACAAGCTCTCGGATTTACAGGATCAACATTAATTCCAACGACGGCCTTATTGACATGGAGCGTTTCTGTCTGTCTGAGGCTTTTGGAAATGATTACAAATGTGCACACCATGGGAACATGTTAGCACGTGTTTGTGTTTAATACATGATGGTGGTATGACTGTCATTAAACACACATCAATAATTAAACTGTTTTCAGCCTCTTCAGACTATTTTTAAGTGATTTTTAAGGACTGTTTTTAAAAGTTTGTTTATGTATTCTGATGCACTGCTGGGAGATCAGCTTCTCAGCAAATACATAAAAACGAAACACAACAAAATTTGAATCTGGTTCAGATGTGACAATCATTAAAAAATGATCTGGTACAGACTTAAAACTGAGGCTAGGGAGAACTTGTACTCTTTATGGATAACTTAAACATAGACAAAAGTTTGTGTGACTAATTATGAAAATAAACCCTTAAACTGAAGAAATATGTGCTAGAAATAAAGTAAAAAAAATACTGTGAAATAGAAACTACAGGGAACCTTATGGCAAAACTTAGGAAGGTACCTTTAATCAGACACCTTTCTAGCTGCAGTCATTAAGTATACCTTAGAGCAGATGTTAAAAACCTTTCTAGCTGCTGCCATTAAGTATACCATAGAGCAGGGAGGGGTACCTCAGGGCAGAGGTTTGGGCCTGCTTTACTTCTTTAATGTATGCCATATGCAGCGGGATAATGTAGCTACCCACTGAGCAATAGACGGCTATTAGATGTCTAGTTTCTTTTTTTTTTTTGGATCTAATTTCAACCGTCTAGATTCTGCATATTTTTAGACAGAATTTAGTTGTTGCCCTTCAACCCATTATTCGATAACTATTAATCTCAAAAAGCAACTGTGAGTCGCATAACTGATCTCCAAGTACCTTACCAAAATAATTATGATAGCCGTTGAGCAGTATACAGTGTAGTATAGATATGGCCCAAATTTAGACTTGGTCCAAATTTGGACTTCTAAAAAACAAACATTTTCAGACCTGTGGTAGCCTGATTTTAGTCCAGTCATCTTGGCTACATATAGACGTCTATTGGACCAAAAACGCTCAGTGCAGGAGCCTTTGTACTTAGCCTGATCTGCACCTCCTCAAAAACATTACTATGAGTTGATACAACCCAGACCGAAAGCCCTGTGATTGGTCCACTGGGAAGCAGAAGTGAAGGAAGTCCCCCACACTCATTCAGTTGCAACTTCTTTGCAACTGTTGCATTAAGATCAACTGCTGCGCAACATGAGACACAGATTCAGTTGCCATAGTTTTCTTTGCAGCTTTAATGTTAAGTCTTTCAGAGTGACATGAACACGCCAGTGCATAAGTATGTATTACACAACAGAGAGATAAGGTGTTCCTGTTTATACAAACTGAAGAGGGCTGTGTATATTTGGAGCATTACACACAAAAAATGACCTAACTTTTCACACAATATTGCACTCGCCACATAATAAGGTTATTTTATCCTGATAAAATGTCTTCTGGGTTTCATTTAGTCTGCCTTGTAATCATGTTTTTATGTCTTGATTAGGAGGAAGACCTTATCTGGAAAGCAAAGGCTGTAAAAAAACCATCTCCAGGTTTACTTACAACGATACTGTAGCACTTCTCCAGATAACAAGAGGAAAGAAAGCCGCTGCAAAGTTACTGCATGGGCACTGCCCAGCACAGCCCTGGATCAATTACAATGTAATTACAATAGCAGACAGAAATACAACCTGGGTCTGTGCTCTGTCTGCACTGATAACTGATAGATAAGCACCTGAGGGATGGCTGAGAGAAGCACCTGGCCAGAAACACATCTCAATGCTGTCAATAAATTACTCTGCTGGGACTGTTCTTTCCTGGGTAAGGCTACACGATCGGCAGCCACCAGCCACATCCCCACCTCCTGAGTAGTCCATCTAGCTGTCCACTGGGAACGGCAAGTAAGGGGGGAAAAAAGCAGCACATTCGGATACTGCGGTAGAAAAGGTCTCGCTGTCTTTCTACCGTTCCCTCACCGCCGCGCTCTCTTTCTCCCTCTCCACTCTCAATGAGCCCTCCGGTCACCTCGTGAGTCGGTGCAATTTTCAAAACTCTGATCAACCCTTTCCTTATCGAGAAGCACTTGGAGCTCAAATGTGTGACACTCACGCAGATGTGCGAGTGATCTGCGGTCAAAAGGATGAGTGGAAGAGCAAATTTCACTGCGGAGAGTGTACAAAGACAAAGAGATCAGCGATAAGACAGAGGAGTGCACCCATATCGACTGCTGTCAGTTAGGAGCATGTTAAGGAGTGTATTAAGGATTAGAGGGGATTAGTCATATCAGATCACTAGAGGGTTATCAGTGGTCCCAGTTCCACAAAGAAGAGCTCCCGGCCGCTCTGAAACAAGCACCCCACCGTCCTCATATAAGTCTTAATATTAACCCATTAAGTTGGAGGATTTATGAGTTTGGAGAAACAATTAAGCCTGTGATTTTTATTAGGAGCTTGATTGAGTGCCTCCTCCCCGAAAGTCTCGACACTACCAAACTTTACCCCCTCAGGAGAGCCGGGGCTCGCTCCAAATATTGCCGTGATTTAAGATGCAAAACCAACACGCATTAAAACAGCTCAGAGCTTATTCCATGTGCGCTTCCACACAAAACCAATTTAGTTTCCATTGATCGCTTTTCAAGCAATTAGATTTCCATTGATGGAAAAAGTAGAGGCTGCTTGTATGAGATGGGGAGGGTCAGTGGTTGGGCGCTGTGATTTGCACGTTTATTCAGGCCGCTTGACCACCTCCTTTAACCCCCCTGACAGATCCCTGGCTCTCTCCCTCCCTTTCCTCTCCATCCCCACCTCCTGCACAACAAATAATTCACCCAGCATGAAAAAATGCCTGGCGTCAGATTATATATCCGTCTTTATTTCCGATATTGCCTCTTTGTTTCTGCAAACTTGGCTGATTTTCTAAATTGTGGAGTATTGACTGTTTCAGAGCCTGACCAAGCGAGTCTGATGTAACACATTGGAGGTAATGATATCCCAGCGACGGGAGAGGCAGTGGCTGGGGCAGCACTGGATGTTGGCCAGGCCCTGTAACCATTAGTCTCCTCAGGAGCTAGAGTCTGCTCCGTTCCAGCGATGGCAGGACAAACGGTAACCCAACTCAACCAGTGAAACCAGCAGAACCTCTCCCATGTGCCCACCACAGACAGAGATGCCATCAACAATTACTTCCGCCCATCCAGGCAAGGTCAACTCTCGTCTTTCTGCAGAAAACTACAACATGCTTGGACTGAAAGTGTCACATAGGTAGTGGTCTCCAAAGTGAACAATTCCTTATTCAGAATACATTGTAAAGGTGAAAGGGTGAGGAGTAGATTCAAGGTATAAAATAGGAACACTGAATGCCATTAATGTTAAAGTAGGGAGTAATTCCCTGTGTGTTCCCAGAGGAAATCCACCTTTCGCCAAAGCCTGGGGATTTTGACAAATGCCTTTCTCAACAGCAGCAAAGGAGACAAATGTTACATTTAAACGGAAATACTTAATTTCCGCTTTTGGTGACTTGCAGCAGATATCATTAATCAACAGAGGCCTACCACGCTCAGTGAGCCTGCTAAGAACCAGATGATCGCCCTCTTCCACTCAATCCATCAAGTATGATTGGAGAAAGAAAAGGTTCAAAAATTTTGAGTTGCACCCACGCAGGAAGAGTAATTACCCTTGTGCCAGTCGCTGAGGTGTTCCCGTGACACCTCGACCCTCTGTTTATCATGCACCAGATTACTCATGGGGTTGTCAGCACGGCATGACAGAACCAGCACCTCCACCTATGTTCCCCTCACTCACTGCACCCGCCGAAGACAAATATGACGTACGAGTGCCCTGAACTTTTAACGAGCAAACTTATCTCATGGATCCACAAAACATAATGCCCTTCATGTTTGAAGGAATCAGGAAGAAAAAAAAAAAAAAAAAACGACGGAGGACCAGATTTTGAAGGATGATATCTCTTCTCCATCTGTAGAGACCAATCTGTTGATTTTGGTCATTATCTCACACTGTCACATCAACTGATTGTTATATGCCTGCAGGGTATTACTCACTGTCTGCTTTATGATAATATACATTGAAAAGGGGTTTTAAAGGTGCTATGTGCAGCATTTTGAACATCTATACATCATTGTCAAATTAATTGTGATACATTTGTTTACCTCTCTTGCAAATAAATGAGACCATTATAGCCTCGAGCTCGTGAAAGTGTCGGCGGTGGAGGTTCTCAAAGTTTTGCACAATACTTTGGCCTGTTTGGATATTTTTGCCTCTATTGAAGATGAGTAATTAGTCATTTGTTTTTTGATCAGTCGGACTCTGCTTATCTGGCTCGATTGGTAGAAAAATAATGTACTCAACTACATAGTAGAGTAATCTCAAAATAGTCTCAGAAACGTCTCCAGCTGTTTTCTTAAGAGGCTCAATAAAGCTCAATGAAGGTAGTCGCCAATTTAGAAATGCTGGGATGGTTTTGGAGAGTTGTTCTAAAACAGAATACTCCCCCCTCATCTTGAGTCTTTGGGACATATATGTGATAATCTGTGAATGCATCCTAATGTGGACCGAATCAAGCTAGCTAAAAATGCCTTCAAGAAGTGGTCTTGGCTATCGTCCACCTAAACCGGTGGTTGGTTGGTCCTATTGTGGTTGGTTTGTTTGCAGTGAGAAAGCAATCAACACAGCAACCAAAACAAAAAGCTGCTAGTCTCTAGTGTCAACTTTGAAGCTATTTTAGCTTAAGTCTAATGGGGCGAGTAAAATCATCTACTCGCTAAATTCGCCCAAATCTAACCACGCCCAAACCGTGCGTCAACGGTAATTTCAACAGTAATCCCTGCCAATTCAACCGGCGGGATCAAGTGACAGACAAAAGTTTTTAACAATTTACAGAGTAATCCGACCTCCTCACTCACTTGCCTTTAGGCGAACAACCGTCCGTTTTCATACGTCACCCAACAACCTTTGTTACCTTAGTACCTTAGTTATCAGGATGCGAATATCTGCTCAAGTTGAGACATATTCAGCTATCGCCAAATTCGTGTCATCCATGCCATCTAATTGCATCTTTACATTAACTTAACATGTAATTCATGTGTGCGAATGATTTTACTCGCGCTTGGTGAGTGGAGACAGTCAGTCTGTAGATAAAACTGCTTTCTTATTTTAGCCGTATTCTAGTCGTATTTCTCTTTTAAGTTGATAAAAAAAAGTTACATTTTAGTCTTCTGCTAGGAGCATCGCAGCAATCAAAAAAATGTTTAAACAAAAGTGACAGGAGAGTAAAAATGCTTGAAACCATCGCTCACATCAAAAGCTTTAAGTTGATAAAGGAAATAGAATAATAGATGAGGCCCACTGACACAATTAAAGGTCCGCGCAGTGAGAGCGTTGGTTAAGATATTGATGTTAACTGACAAATTGATCCCAATGTAAGTACCAGGCCAGCTCAGAATAGCCTTTAGAAAGTAAACAGAGTACATAAAAATGGGTACAAACCACTAACAAGCTGATGATTATGCACAAGAGTCCATTTAAGGAGAAAACAATACACAGCCGGATCACAGCACTCACCAAAACTGGGACTTTTTCCACTTTCTTAGAGACAGCAATGAATTCTTTTTGTTTCCTATATTCAAAATAAACATAAATAAATAACCTTCTTGCTTAATGAAACATAAAAAATATGAGGTCAGTTTTTTTTGTTACAGGCTGCAAATTTTGTCCCTGGTGTTTTTATGATCTGAAATCTCGCACTGGCTTCCTGTAAGGTGATGATGTTTTATTAGTGTTAGACTTAAATGTGCATTATATTTATTAAGTTTACCTTATGATCCAAGGTGTACAAACTTGGTGTTGCATTTAAAAGGTCCGGACAGGAGGTGAGTCAGACCAGGAAGGCGTGCAGAGGCAATAACAGTAAAGCAAACAGGCTGCTGCCTTTGCACCACTGCTTCTTGCCTCCCCAGTGATACATGCCAGAGATAACAGCTTAATTTCAACCTCAGCACTTTTACTGCACTGTCCGAGGCATTCACTGCATCAATGTATCAATGTACCGCCATGCTAGTCACTCTCCACTGCGACAACTAACAATTTTTCCATGATGGAAGCTTTGAGAAAGGTGCCACGATTTAGCTCACACACAGGCCGCCCTCCTCTGATGGCTTTGGTCTGGGGAGACTCTGCTGGCTGTTTGTTTCTGGGGAAGAGGTCACAGGGCAGACTTTTGATTGAATCCCCCACACTGTGACTGGTGAAGGGGGCGGAATCGCTCTTGATTCTGCTGCAGAGGCTCCTTCCCTCTGAAAAACATTTCCTCGCCTCTCTTCCTTTTGAAAAGCAGCTGCTGGAGCTACTTCAAGTGTTTGAGATAAAAAATGACAACATGAGAAAAAACAAAATGAAACGAAGAGACTGAGATTCTTTATCTGAAGAGCTGCGGTGTCTGCGTCCAGTAAATCATGCCAGAGGAAGGCGAGAGGTTGTTTTTCACGTTTAATGAGCAAGATCAGATCTATAAAATGATACATTATGTACTTTTACAAAGTCCACAAGAAATGAGTAATTTATTTTAAAAAATGTGTCAAGTTTTAAATGTTCGACTTTATCCTCTCTTCATCTTTAGTTTTAATAAATGACTCTAAAAAAGAAAAAAAGGGGGAAGAAAGTACTAAAAACTAACTTCTGTTTTATAGCCACTCTGGCGCTCTGAATCCAGAATAAAGAGATGCTTCATAAAAAGATAATTCTCACACGACTCAGCAGAGAGTCGACATGTCAGCTCCCTGAACACACGTTTCATAAACATATGTGTTTTTGCCCGATTTAATCTCTAAATCTTATAAACTGCAGCTTCACAGGAACAAACAAAGCTCCATTTGAGACCACCCTCAAAGCAATTAGTGTTTAAATATATTATGTGCGAAGATAGATCACACTGGTTGCAAACTCTCTTGTCGATTCACATTCATTCTCATACTCCCTGTGAGGCAGGAAACCCTGCACCACGCTGGCCGGGGTTTCCCCCTGACAGCTCTGGATCTGCAGAGCGTTGACCCTGCGTGTCACAGACGGCACGGCGAGCATGCCGGACAGTCATTAACACTGACGCAACTGCGGCCGGACTCCAACCCCCCCCGGAGCGCCGAGGCCATCGAGGAATCTGGGCACCGGTGAAGATGCACCTCGTTGGGGGCGTCACGGTGAGAAATCGGTCACATCATGCATCACCTCCAGCTGCAGGGGGGCGAGGAGGAGCAGCTTTTAAAAGGGCAAACATGGGGGGAATAAAGAAAACGCTCTGGAGCATATTACTCTGCCCTCTGTGACAAGAAATAACAAATGAGTTACCACTTCATGTCAGGGAACACATATTCACTATTTATTAGCTGCATAAAATCATGATTGCTAGCGCTGTATTAGCTCCTAATCACTTATTAACGGCATAATCTGCATTACCACATTCGACAATTCAACATACTTAGGAGTTGCGTTTTGCTAATCGAGTCCAAGTATCTCTAAATAACTCTATGTTACTCAATTTAAAATTGGATCTTGTATGTAACTAAGTCAAGATATTTCCGACGATGCAGGCTAGGAAGATTATTTAAAAAAGCAGATCTACAAATTTAATGAGCGCATAATGATTTTTAAGATAATGTTAGAAATCTGTGTGACTATTTGCACACCAAAAATCTCCACTTACATGTGTTTTAACCCCAAATTATGTGCAACATCTCATTAATCCAACAGTTGAATGTCCTCGGTCAGACAGTTAGGATCGGGATTTCTTACTCTGGATTCTGAGGTTGGTCGATTCATGGAGATATTTCAGAACAGCTCTCAGTTATTGTGTTTCGGAAATGTATATCAAGGGTGACCATATGTCCTCTTTTACCCGGACTTTTACCCTTTTTGGGGGCTGTCTGGCCTTGTCCAGCCCTGTCTGAAGGAGTTTATAAAATCCTTCAAATGTCCGGGGTTTTGTATACAAGTTTTGAGTTTGTGTCGCCTGGACTTACTGAGTTAGAAGCACATAACAAACACTCGACCTGACCCAAAAAACTCAAAATTAACTCCGTGATTCTGCCTCTGCACAGTTGTGTCCGCTTTTTGGGGGTTCAGAATATGGTCACCTGATGTAAATGCGTTGTGCGTGCATCAGGATGGCCGGTTTGTTTCCTACTGCATAGTACTGTTTCTGCACACATCTACAATTGTATGATCTTTATTATTATAACTCTGCACAGGGAGTAATATCTAAATTATGCTCAATATTTAATTCGCTATTTTGTACACAATGCAAAGTTTGAAGTTCACAATCACCACTCATGCTAGGGGATGCTCTATATGCATGCCTGTACCGTATTTTTCGTACTATAAGGTGCACCCGATCATAAGGCACACCATCAATGAATGCGTCTATTTGCGTCTATTTTCATACATAAAGCACACCGGATTATAAGGCGCACCTGATTATAAAGCGCATTAAGCCAAACAAAACACTCAGATAAGTCAAACTTAATTTAACTCATTCAATAACTCCGCGAGGCCACTGTAGCTGCATTGCTCCGACAAGCCATCAGGCTGTGCGGTTTTCTAGCTTACCGAAGTCGTAATAAAACATTTTGACAGATTTTTGAGTGCTGTGTTCCACATAAAATTCATACATAAGGCGCACCTGATTATGAGGCGCACTGAGGATTTTTGAGAAAATTAAAGGATTTTAATTGCGCCTTATATTGCGAAAAATGTTCTTCTTGAGAGACTGACTGCACATTATCGCCACCCACTGGTCTGGCATGCTTGCGCGAGTGAGTGTTTTCAGCCATTTCTGCATCATGGTGTGGTCGAGATTTTCTCTTTTTAATAAAACTTACAAAGAAAATAAAAAAACTTGCTTCATAAAGAGTAATTAAGTGTTTTTAATAAACATTATTTTAAGCAACTCTTCAACAGTTACCTGTGTTCACTGATATAAAGGGTACCAGAGATAATATTTGCTCACATCTGCTTGGTTTGTCGTCTTCTTCACAGCTACAAAAACAACGTGCTCTTCCAGCACTCCCCATGCTCACCCTCCTCTGTTCTGACAGCAGCTCCTCTTCCTCCTAGCTTGAGCACCTCACACATGAGTAATGATCCCGCAGCTTAAAAATAACATCACTTTCCTGCACTTCCACATAACGGAGAGCTGTGGCAGCTCAATGCAAACATGTCTCCTGTTATCCATAGGGAAGGGGCAAAAAATGAAATGTGCTTTTTATCATACGCTATGAATACTCTTCATGCCGTCCCTTCCCCCCCCTTCACTCAGATTCACACTGAAAGTCCCGTCAAAAAAATATTGGCAAATGTTGTAATTACGTGCGGAGTATCTGCGCCTTACATGGCTGGAGGCTGGGAGCGGTCCCGGGCCTGATATTTCAGCTTTATCATATTTTAGTTTTATTTGAGGATGGTGGCAGCACCGTGCCTCCAGTCAGCCATAATTGAAATGAGGGAAGGAAGATGTAGAGGCTGTGTGCCCCACTCCTTGTAATCAAGCCCTTAGTCCTGTGTGCTCTGCCATTTTTCAAAGTGAAATATCCTCGCAATCTTTGTAGTAATACGCAGCGAGTCCTCTTCATGCCGTAGCCTGTGGGTAATTAGGCATGAGAAAGTGTACTTTTTACATGCAGAAAAGAGCCATGCATCGGGAACGTTCGGGCTACAAACCGGGCCGAGGATGCTGCAAAATCCACTGGAAGCATTCAGTGAAATTTATGATCACATACAGAACAACATCAGGCTGGTTTGTTGCTAATTTATTATTCTTTTTGTGGAAGGCGTGACATCAGTATTCAGCCAGCGGTGCTATCTGTTTCCCACATTCGCCATCCATGTGAGAGTCGCGTGTTCGGGAGGCGAACGGTGAAAAAGTGAAGCCGGGGGGACCCATGGAGAAGTTGATGTATGATCCCTGGTGGCTGAGCTTGTTTGAAGCGTGGAACCGGGCAGGTGATTCGAAGGCGCCGGCTCTTTAAACAGCGTAATGAGCCAGAGAGGACGCTGCCCACCCCTCCTCAGCCCCCCTTCTCCAACCAAACACCCACCACAACACAACCCACCCCCCATTCACTCCATATCCATCCATGTTGACATGATAAGAACCATTTTCAAACCATCTTTAATGCAAAAAAACAATTCTGTTTTTGAAATAAACCATCATTTATCAATATTATCACTTCAGAAATTGCAGAAATTAATCTGTGATGCAGCAACACTCAGAGAAATTTTGCTCCTTCCACAGGTTTTACTTCTTCCAATCATCTAAATGAACCTCGAGCTAATTTTGAAAAGTGTTTGGGTGTAAAGGCGCATTAACTGAGTGGTTCTCGTCACTTTTTCTGCAGTAAATAAGTTGTGATAAATCCACTACAGGCTACCAGCCCAGTGTTAAATGATAGGCAGAATGAAGCCTGAACTGGCCGGTGAATAAAGTAGAAAATTTTAAAAAAGTAAATCCTCTTAAGGAGGAATGAATAAGCACCGACCTAAAGTTTCACTATAGTGGCAAAAATGGAAAATTTAGCACTTCAGTTCTACTGAAATAACATCACGCACATTAAAATACAAAGTTATTTACACTTTTGCAAAATGCAACCAGTCTCCATCACCCCCTACATGACATCCATCATGTCCATCAACAGCAAAACACTTGTCTATTTTACCACCAATTCCAAACCCAAAACCAATGTGGTTTATTTGCAACAAGTGCACTGCAAAGAATATACTGTTTAAAGGCATCACTTTAAAATAACACCAGACTTTACAGACCAAAAAAAAAGGACAGGTATAGTCCAAAGATGCATGACAGTGCTATGTCCTGCACAGTAGGGCTGGGCCATAAACCCAAAATTTACCGATAAAGAAATTTATGACAATAATTGACGTGATTTTTCCCATGTCAATATATTCAGTGCCAAAAAAATAAATAAATAAAAGTTGGTTTTGGATGTGTGTAGGTAGGCTATGGTCTCATGTCCCTTTAAGGCGCTGTCGGAGACGCGACTCCACCTCATCCAGTCCGTAACAAAGAGAGAAAGACAGGTGAGGAGATGGAGGACGGTTCAAAGTTGTGGTGGCTGAAGTAGACGAAGTTAATGTTGAAGGGGGTGAGCAGTTTGTGGAATAGTTATCATCCATTTATCGAGGTGAACTGCTCAATATATCGTGATATTGACTTGAGGCCATATCGCCCAACCCTACTGCACAGTTCAACACAGAGCCAATGCAGCTTCCATTTAAGTAGCAAGAGGACACACACTAGCATGGTGGATGAAACATGTCTACACAATGACAATATTGACTGCTGGTTTGAAATGTTCATGCACTTTTATCTGCATCTGCAAGACATCTGACCAAAAGTGTTTCAAATGTGAAACAGCAATAAATGCTTCTATTTCACAGAAGAAGAAAAAAAAGAACTATGCATGCTGCTAAAAATGTCCAGCACAGGTCATGGCCAATGTTTTTAAATCTGTATAAATAGTCCCAGTGTAGAGCAAATGTACAAGAATAAACCCAGCCTGTGTTTAAGGGTTTGTTTGGGTCGGCTGCAGTAGTGACCAGAGCGAAATGTCAAAAAAAAAGTCTCACCATCTCACTGCTGCAAATGTTCTTATTTTTCAGCACCCGCTTAAACCTTTCCTAACTTTTCTTCCTCAGAAACCCACTTCTAAATTTCTACATCAACTCAAACAGCAAAAGCAGGAGAGGAAGCGTTGTCCAGGTGTATGAGGGTTTCTGCTGCGCCTGCTAAAGCTCTTTCTCTTTCTTCTGCAGAAGTTCAAAAGTTGGAGTGCAGTCCTTTGCTAACATTAGCACATTAGAAACGGGATGCTTGTGAAACTGTTAGGTTTTTTTTTTTGGCGTAGACTTGCAGTATGGGGATTAAACTTGGTGGTCACATGGGGCCTCTTACAAGTTTTGCTTGGTGGACACTAAATAGCTTTTTGCACATTGCATTTTCCCCCCAAGAGTCTTCAAGTTAATTCCTGTTGTCCTAATTTAAGTGGCCCTATAGAGCTGAAAATAATGTTTGTGTTTAATGTTGGGGATTTTTGCATGCTGAATGTGCTTTGTTCTGGTGTTTTATTTCAGTATTAGTGCAGGTGTCCTCAACCTGGCCTCCCTGCACAGTATTCTGCAGACAAACAGCACCAACAGGTACGTACACAGAGGGATGTCACAGCGCGAGTATAAAGTGTGACAAACAGAAAGTTAGCACAGATATTAGTCGTCTGAAACTGAACCTCATGCACAATTTACCAAGTGTGTGTTAGCAGACGTATTTCTCGCAGTGAAACAAAGGCGAGGGGGCACACGGGGGGGAGAGAGAGAGAGAGGCGGGCTACGCGCCGTCTTTGCAGCGTTTCATTGCTGCTGATAATATATAAATGCATGCACACATGGATGCTGCTCGTAAATGAATAAACACATACATCAATTTCAAAATCCAACACATTTGAATTTCAAATGCAGCGGCGCCTTTTTTTTACGATATGTCTCATTTCTCTTGTGGAGATATAAAAGGAGAGGGCTGAGAGGAAAAATTAGAGGGGTGGGAGAGAACAAATGCTGTATGGAATTTGAGATTATGTATTTGGTTTGTGTGTCTCCCTCCTCTTTAAATCAAACGCGTGGGGGCCGTGCAGCCCTGGGCTTGTTGCTGGTGACAGTTTCAGTGTTTCTAGACTTTCTCCTCCCCCTTTCAGTCCTGAATTGAGAAGCGGGGTGGAACGGGGGTGTGGGCTTCTGGCGGAGGGTGAATTAAATAGTCACTCTCTCACTCTCTCTGTCTTTCTCCCTCTCCCTCTCTCTCTCTTGCACTTTCTCTTTTTTTCATTGGCGTTTAAAATCAATTCATTCAGTGGACTGCTGACACAGCCCGGCCCAGAGAGCCCAGGATTTATGGCTCCCTCTAATGGGCATGCTCTGAACCAAAGCCCTGCCGTCAGCACAATCCTGCCAGCCACCCGTCCGCCCCACTCCCTCACTCCATCTAGCTTTTAAAGACGCAGGCACCCCTCCTCTTCCTCACTCCCCCTCCTCCCCCCTTCTCTCTTTTTCCTCATCATCCCTGTAGTGGTTGTCGAGGGGTCTTGGAAACACTATCTGGAGAGTTTAACACAACAAAGTACAAAGAAAAAGACCGTATACGGATCTTGTTACCTCTTCTTTTCAACATTTGTGTTTTCAAACGCGTCTTTGTCACGTAATGATGGTGGATTTCTTTGGACTTGTTCACAAGATGTATTGCTTTGCAGTACAATAAAAAAAATACCCCACTCTCTATCAATAAATCTATTTAACATGGAAGTATTTGATTTGATTAAGTTTGAACATTAACTGACTTATACTTGCAAAAGTTGGGCAAAAGCTTCAGTAAATTGCTGCAACAACAAAACAGATAAAACAGCTGCAGGTAAATCTCTGCAGGTAAGTGCACCTGATCAGAACACACCTAAAAGTTCTCATTCTCTGACCTGACACTGAAATAGTTATTAAATAAGTATCTGACAACATTGCAGAAAGGAGATGGACCTCCTTTTTAAGAGAAAAATAAGCATTTCTTTGATTTAAGAAACAACCACTCTTTGAAAAAAGTGCCATTTCTCACTTTAGTTACTTAGCAGCACGTGCATTGCGCAGCCAGCATTAGCAAATCATTACTAATAAGTCCCAAATTTCCACAAATAACATTGGAAATTTTTATGTATTTTATGGCATCTTGAATATGACATGCCAAAGGGTAATTCAGATTTTTAAAACATGCTTTTTTTTAGAGAGACAAAGAAAGGACTGATTTTTATGTCCTGGCAACACTACAGCTGTCAGCAAACCCTACAGAGAAAAAAAAAAAAAGCAATGGGGTGCTGTGCATTTGTGCAGGAAGGTGCAAGATGAAGACGGTGCAAAATCTAGTGTGCAATATGTAATGTATTTTTAAGCTCTGTTATCAGGGTTCCCACACAGTTAGAACTACCATACTTTTCCATACCCTACTTTTTAAAATTGCTTTTGGAAAAACCTACTTTTCATTTTCAGAAAACAGTTATTCAGAACTGTGGCAATTGTCTGGAAACATAAATATATTTTTTTTATACTTTATTTTTCATGTTTCATACTTTTTAAGACCTGGAAATTGATCAAATTTATTTCCATACTTTTCCATACTTGCGTAGGAACACTGTGTTATAAATCCCGGAGAGAAACTGTGATATGGAGAGGACAGGGGGGCGGACGAAGAGCTGGCAGGGGTTAAAATTAGGAAGTGTATTGGAACGCACTCGCCAACTTTAAGCGCTAATCTCAGGGCCCAAAATTAAGGACCAAACTTTTTTGTTTGCATTTTCTTTTAGAACTGGAACATTTCTTCTTTCCCTGTGTGATTTTTAGAATAAATCTGTTTGACACTTAGACATTAGTGCTTGAAGTAAATTTGGTTAAAGGCAACAGAAAAAAGAGTGTAAATTATACCTATCTAAGTGTGAATGTGTAATTTTGTGCAGCATCAATCATCCTAGTCAAAAATAATCAGAGTCTGCCTTTGCTTGTCTTGTTGCATCTTTCTGTGCTGCACAGATGTAATTGTTGCATTGAAATAACCAGGTGTAATCCCCGGATTAACAAGAAAACAGAGGAAGTGGTGTCGCTAATCCTGTGTCCAAGGAGAAAAATAATCGTTTCCGTCAATGGTAGCTTTGATGTAACTGCTGTTTCCTCTTAAAAAGGACTTTACCTGAACTTTAAGACTGATCTCTATCTGAGCCCTTTTTTCAGACACTCAGATTCAACATTTGGGCCTGTCTGTGGGAAAAAAAAGAGGTACTTTAAGGGGACATTGCTGCCATTATGGGCCATTTTGTGGCTCTAGCCTGTAGCAATCTCTTAGAGACATTCCTAAACTTTTTGCCCCTTTTAAATTTTTTCAGACCTGAAAATCTGTATGAACAGAATCTGTGTTTCAGAGGAGCTAAATTTTTTCTCACTGAGATCCTGGAAAAAAAAGGTGTTCTCGCCCTGATAAGTGTTTTTAATCTCTCCCTGCTATTAACCATAACAGCAGCAGGAAGGAGGAAGTGTATGACGCTGTCAGCTTCAAAATAAAACTCAGAGTTAATGTGTTTTTTTAGTGTTGTGGGCAGAGATTTGATGTTAAATGTTTTCTTATGATTATTAAAAATCCAAGAGGCACCTCCCTGAGCTGTATATAATACCTCTCTATCCATTACCTCGGGTGACTAGTGGAGCTTCCTCAGGTCCTGGGAGTGTATATATATTCATATATTCATGACCGAGTCTAGTGTCACAGGATCTGAAACAATTTATGGCGCAAGAGGAGGAAAAAAAAAGGTGATTGAAAACGCTGGGCTCAGAGCCCAGCCAGTGTAAAGATAGAGAAGAAGGATCATGGCCTGAATTGCGATGACAACATGAAGTCACTCCTGCGAGTCACTTTGAGCGAGTTAGCGAGTCTATCGTCTGACTGAATGTGTTTCTGTATCATATTTATGTCTGCGGCGCAGCTGTGTACAGTCGGGGAAACATGCCGCGCTGCTGTTGACCCTGTGATATCCTCAGGCAACCCGGCAATTTGCAGACAAACACAGACCTTCACTTCAGCTTGGAGCCTCTAACATACATCCTTATCCATATTCCAGCTCCGCTCCGCAGCCTGTCAAGGCGTTCTGGGCCCTGAATTAGCCTCCCATTACAGCCGAGCTCCAGCTCCCCCTAAAGTTAACCATTACTGACCATTTGGCGTGGCTTCATTAGAGAGCCATGCATGCAAAATCAAGTCATGGTCCCCGGACGTCACATTCAATTTCAAAATACAACCCCAGCACCCCCCCTGATCTCCATCTTTCTCTCTTGCTTAAGTTCAACCCTCTCCTTGTTCCATAAAATATGATCTGATTAAAATAGATTACACACCTTGTTAGCAAAGCGTTTCATATTTGATATAGCCGCGCTTAAGACGGGTAACCTCCTCCATGATTCAAAGCGGTTGTGGCCTTGTTCTCTGGCCTATTTGTTTAATAAGCTCTGCAACATCAGCGGGCCTTTTAAGTGAACACAAGCCCCTGCAGCAAAGGCAAAAGATCAATACCCACACCTGTAAAAAAAAGGAAAAAGAAACAGGAATCACGGCCAAGGATTTTCTCCTTCCAAGGAACACAAGGCGAGATAATCGTCCACAATCGCAGGAGAGGAAACCCAAAAGCAGGAAACAGCTTTTACGCGCTGACCTTTAGGGAGAGCTACAGGTCAGGAGTGAAATATTCAGCAGCGATTAGTGGGCTGAGCTCAAACTGAAGCTTTGCCAGCATCTCCATCATAAGAGACTACGTTATGCTAATGGGATATTCTAAACAGATGAATAAAGGCAGAGTCTTTGAGGGCAAATTAATTCATTATAATCCTCACCTCCTCTGCAGACTGATGGGAGACTCCTGGTGTAATCGCTGACAAAGAGGGGGGGAACCTTACCGTATGAGGGAGCTCAGACGTGGGAATAATACCGGGTCATATCGCCTCAGAGAGGAAATAACACTCCCTCCATTTAGCGTGAACAAAAGTCCATGTAAGAGGGTAAAATGTAATGCTGTGCTTGAGGAATGTAATTATCATTTAGCGAGTCCATGAGCTGTGTTTGACGGGGCCTGAACTGCGTGAAAAACTCATTTTCATTTTTCTTATTATATCATGATTATATAAACAGTCTTAACCAGTGGCCACAGCAGCAGCAAATTATTGCAAATTAGCCCCATATTGCCCGTTTTTTCGCGGCGTGCCGGAGAACGGCGGTGTTTGTTCCATAAATCAGGCTGATGCTCCACCTGTTGAGAATGTAAATAGCTGGAGCTATTTGATTAAACTCTTACATCAAAACATCGCAAGAGCTCCTTCTTTCTTTCTTTCTTTCTTTCACTCTTTTTTTTTGTTGTTTATCCTCCTGTTTTCCTCTCCACATTAAGTTTGTTCTCTCTCCTCCTACACCCACTGCAAGCCGAGTTTCAATAGGCGGTGACGGGGGAGACATAACACCCACCAGCTATACGTGGGGGCACGGGAGGTCCATCATTACCAAGCCGCAGTGGTGATCACGGCAATAATATAGAACTATAACCGAGCAATTAGACTAATGGAAAACGTCCCTATTTCTCCCGGTGTGCTGCAGCGAGATGCGCAGCGCACCCCGCGGGCCCCCCCTGGAGATGAGGCTGGAGATGTGAAGTGGAGAGGAGGTAATGGCAGAGGCCCATTGATCCTTGCTGCCACCTGCTATATCGCTCCGCCGAGGATGGGAGGGGAGGCAGAGGACTCCATCTGGGGAGAGATCACACCGGCTCCTGGGCTCTCAGGCATATGGATAAGAGTCTTTCTCTAGTCTTCCGCTACTTAACCAGCACACATTAGCACAATATGGCCGGATAGGGGAGAGTAAGGCGCGCATACATACAGGCCGTATTACAGTAACGGTGCATCCACAGTGAGAGGGCGTGAAGCTGTTTCCCTAAACTCTTGAGCTTCTTGAGTGAGGCCGGGCGAGAGCAGGAGAGTTTAAACAGCCTGAAGATTTGAGTTTCATTTCCAAATGAAGCATGCAGGAGAGAGGAGATGGATTACAGAACGTCGACTGAAAGCAGCTGTAGGAGCACTCAGCTCTTTTTGCAGATATGCTGCAGCATTAGCTACTCAAAGTCCCGACTCTGAGTCGTGTTTAACTGACAAAAGTGTGTAAACTTTGAAAATGACAGCGAGAGGAGGGTGTTTCCAAAACACTGTCATGAATTCGGGAAAACGTGAGAACGATAATGCAACTTTCTCAAACTCAGCCAACACGTCCACCAGCCTGATTTATTCACAATATCAATAATCATATAACTTTAGACATGAGGGAATGTATTTTACATCAACTAGTTAGAGTCTTTAAAAGAAAGGCAACCAAAGGAAAAAAAATAAAATAAAATGTGTTCCAACTGCAAGACTTTGTTGCATTCAGCAATGTACAGTTTGTATGCAGATGCGTAGCTCTTTGGAACCACCTGTTGTCCCTGTCCTGCCTAATGCTGCATTTCAGTTGTACCCGGAAGTCGGAATTTATGAGCCCCGTGTCGGAAATTCATCTGGAACACCCCCCTAAAGTCGGATTTCCGACAATCCTCACCAACCCCGACTTGACGACATCATAATCCAAAATGGCAGCGCAGTGCATCAACAGTAAAGAGTAACAGTGAAAGCTCTCGTAGTGTATTATTTATTAGCACTTCTGTTTTGTTTTTGTGAAATTAAATAAGTGGTTTATGTTGTGCTGTGAACACGGTGCTATGGTGTTCATAAGAGTAAAATACAGTGTTATACAGTGTTTACAACTGGTATTGCTAACAACAACTAACAACAGCTAACAACCGCTAACAACTACTGACAACCGCAAACGATAGCTGATGATTGTAAACAATGGCTAACTTTGGCTAACAGTAGGTGTCATTCTTGGTTTTCCGACTTGTTTACTGGAATGCCGTCAACTCAGGAGTAGCGTCATTCCCAGCTCCGACATCCGACTTCCGAGGTAACTGGAACGCAACATAGTACCTAGCCAGGAGTAAAGCACTGCCTTCAACAGCGTCAGATGTTTTAAGGCACAGGCAGAGTCACTGTCCTTGACTAATTTGCAGAGTTTGATTGACAGGATAGCAGTTTTATTTGATGACTTTTTCTTCTTCTTTTTTTTCTCTCCTTAAAAATAGTTTATACCACTTGGCAATCAGGAGCAAAGGCTGACACCCAAATATTCACACACCTATGCTCCTTTCTGCAAAAGATTAAAACCTCAAGTCAGATGTAATACCATATAGACGTGAACTAAAGCCACATATACAAACTTTGAGTTGCTGCTCGTTTCTCTTTTGAAACTTTACACTCAAAAATCATGTTGGCCGCTCTGCAAAGGTTTGATTTTATATATTATAAAAAGTAGGCCGTGCACTTACAGAATACAGTTGATTTTCTGAGTCAGACTAGTTTTAAATGTTGTAAAGGAGTTCTGGGAGTTTCATGAGGAGTTAAATCTGAATTGATTCTCAATCAGATATCTTTAAAGATCTCATAAACAATTCAACATTTTGATTCCACTGCTGCGTTTGAGCATTTTTACCCTGAACAACCCAGATCTATGAATGGAACAAGCTTTCCCACCCATGCACAGCGCTAAGTCACAAACCTGACTGTTAACAAAAAGCGCATGCAGACAAACAGCGATTAGAGGATTTGACAGGCCTAGAGGGGTTTGCAGAGAGGCTTACCTGCCCAGCTGGGGGTCTCCATGTACAGGTAAAGCCGGTCGGGCTGAAGCTGGGTCACTCGACTCGCTGCTGCTGCCACAGGTACAGATGAATCCTGCAGAGAAGGACAAAGACGTCAGCTGAAAATGATTAAAACACGTGTATATTTTATTCACACATGACCTCGCTGTTTTCGAAGGTTTTCAAAGCTGCTAGATTAAGTCGATATGAGTGAACGTTGTTTGCTTTAGTTCCTAAACATGCACAGCTGGCGACCTCGGTGTGATGATGAAATCCAGTTTATATTTACAGAGAGAAGTAACAGCCTATACTCCCTTTGACTCACAGATCTGATCGCCTCTTCTGGCCCTATAAGTAAAAAGAAAGTCCCTGAAGTCAGCCTCCAAATTGAGTTTTCAACACAGAAATGATGCCGGTGCTTTTAGTTATTAGATTTGAATGTTTGAGCATATGGTTTACATTCATTCCCACAATATTTACTGGGCGTTATTACATTTGTGCGATAAAATGATCTGCCAGTGAATTTTTAATTTCGGTTGCAGAGGGAATGAGTAAATGAGTGCATGATTGTGGCTAAATGTGCATCTGCATCACTGTCTGCAAACACGTCTAATCTGGCGGGCGAACATTAAGACCTACGTAAGGTGCGTCTGTTGCACCGGCGTGCATATGGTGCATACATTTGCAGGCTGTTTATGCCTCAGTGTGTGGCTGCTCTCATACAGCGGCTGCTTTTCTGCTGACTGCTGTATCTACTGCAGGCCTCGGCTTGGCTGCTGCCCAGAAGCCCAGCCGGTGAACCGCGGAGAAAGCGCATTGATTTCATCCCAGCAGAAATCCCTTCTCCCCGGTCCCCGCCTCCCCACCCCGCCCAGCACCTGATTAAGCATTCGCAGGGAGCCATGCCAACACAATTTGTCATTTATCAAAAGTAATTAAAAGCAATTTCTTTTCTCTTGTTGATTGGGAATTGACTAATTGTTGAGTCTGTGAAAACGAGGGAATAAATAAAACAGGGAAGGATGAATTTTACATAAACTCGGAGGAAAACATAAACGCTGTAAAACGAGGGCCAGACATCTGGCTCTGTGATTTCTCTCTACATGATTATGACTCCAAAACTGAAACAGTTGTTTAGCGCACTCTGATATACAGCCCATAGGCAGTAAATAATATATTAGAAACAGCATATTGACTAGCCGACTTAAAAGGCTGTTTTCACTTCATGTTGTGTGAACACAAGAGTGGGAGGAAAATACAAACAGTGGTTGTTAACAGAAAATGAAAAAAGCAGCTCCCTCTTGTGCAAAAAGAGAGATTTGAGCCGGTAAATATGAACGTCTCATTCTGAGAGGAAAAACAGCGAGGAAGAGGAGTGGAGCGAAGGAGAAGAGCTGAGGTTACAGTATCCAATGAAACCAAGCAATACCGTTCCAACATTATCGGTAACAACCTCTGAATGCACCATTACCTTCTATAAGGGCAGAATGAAATGTCAGAATTGATTCGAGAGGGGAGGGTTGAGATATAAGTGGGCAGCTAAGGTGGCCATTTTGTTTCAGTGGCCCTTTATTTGGTGTCCCTGGATCATTAGCAGACGGCGGGGAGAGAAAAAAGGAGCTGGAGGGACATGAAGGAGGTGTGGGCGGCCATCACGGGACTCTCCGGTGACAGCAGGTGAAATGAGAACGGCGGAGAACCCCAACACACACACTCAGAAAAAAAAAAAAGGCAGAAATCAAAGAACAAAAAAAAAAAAAAAGAGGCACGCAGAAACGCCAGAGGAGTCGTTTAAATTTCCCACCACTTTGTAAATAACTTTAGCTGCACAAATACCTGGCTTTGCTCTGAGCGGATGAAAAAAATACCAAGCCAACAATTTATTCTCTGCCAACAAATGGAGCCGTTGCTTCAATGAGACGATTTGAATATCCCTTTGAAGGCTGCAGATGGACAAGCAACGCTATCATTGCCTGGGAACACAGAAATAATTGGGCAACGGTGGGAGAAGCCTACATCCAGCGTCTCAGCAGAGACACCGCTCTGCTCAGAATATCTAATTGAAGCTCTCACTCTCTCCTGCCTTTTGTTTACATTCCCATTCATCATCAAAAACTCAATTACTTATGTTCCCTAACATGTATGGTTATTAATGTTCTAATTATGCTTCTCCTCTCTAATCTTTCGCCTCGCAATTTGGGTGATATATGTCCGAACAACTGTGAGAGTCTCCTGGATGTGAACGCAGAATCAGGAAGGTACGTGCAATAACACACCTTCTCCTGGGAGCCATCTGATGAAGAGCGGGAGCTTGTCACGGTGTGTCTATACATGGGTTTAACGCCAGCTCAGTGAGCGTCTCTTATAATATACAGTCTCTGTTCGACAAGGAGGAAGTTGACTAATCAGCTCCGGTAACATCGCAGCAGATGCTGCATGGGAAAGCTGACAAGCAGGGTGGAAAAAAACAAAGCAAACTACCTCTGGCCAGCTCCTCTTATTCTTCTTGTGAGAGGCTATAGGTATGACAGCTTTAGAGGTGTGAAATAATGTCGGTGAGAGCCTTGAGGAGCCCCTGCAGAGAGGCTGAGAGGGTCCTGTACTGCCTCAAGCAATGAGTGTTCTTCAAGGCTTTTTCCTCAGAGCACTTTTACAAGAGCACAAATTAGGTGTAAGGGATGCCTGTGTGTGTCGGCGGCGTGCGCGCGAGCGAGCCCAGAAAAGAGGGGGGATAAAATAAAAAAAGGGGCAGAAACTTGGATGACAGTGAAGAAACGGAGGGCGTCGTAAAGTGCGGAAAATAAGCTCTCACTTTCAAACGTTTACGGCGGCTCAAATATCTGATGATACCTCTCATAGCTTTTAATCTTTAATGTGAAAAATTAATCATCCCATTCATTATTTTAATAGCTGTCATTTTTCTCTCCCCAAAGTGATGATTTATAACCATTAAGCCCTGCGTAGGCTTGTGTGAGAGGGATTTATCGTAATGTTTGCACCAGGTAGCCTCCAACCATATTTCATTACTCTGACAAGCCATTAAAATGCCCTGGTGATTAAACAACAGCTCTGAGGTCAGCGTGCATGCCTGTTTCTTTACCATGCAGGAGCACGGCGGTGCAGGCGAGCAGGCGGGGACCCGTAGCCTAACAAAGCCCTTTCTCTCCCCCGGTTCCCCCCAGACCTGCGATGGTAGTTATAGATCTCTATCTGTTGTGCTGAGAGAGGGCGAGCGGGGCGTGTGAGAGTAATGTACATGCACAGCAGATAGGATGAAATGAAGTTTAAAAATGGGGCTATTATGCTTTTTTTCCCCTCAGAGGGTTGACACTATGATAACTGTGCACTTAGAGGAAAAACTCCAGCCTCACTTACTCTTAAATCCATCTATCTGTGCTGTTCAGGCTGTTCCAGAGTTATTTTGTGATCATGTCATCTGCCTCTGATCTCCCACTTTACTCTCTCCTCCACCTTTACTTCACTTATTGACTCCCTGCTGAGGCCACCGTTGTAGTATACAAGTCCAGGACTCGAGGCTTGACCTAGAGGCTTGACCTGGACCGGTTTTGACTGCCTTTAAGGATGAAGAGGAGATGTCGGACAAGAATTTTGATATCAACACATAAGTCCCAAATTTTATCAGTCCAACGTGGGCTCTCCTGCATGCATTATCACTGTATAAAATCACAACATGTACTTGTGTGTTTGTCTCAATTTACATTATCTAAGAGTGAAGGGTTGAGTGTGAGTCAGGGTGTCTTGGGAGCAATTAGCAGAAAGTGAGAGTCTGATAAGACAGGGTAACTTGAAAAGAACTTTATATGTCCAAACGAGTGCACATGGTTCCTCTGTGTGTATATCACGAATGCGGCCGTTCTGTAATGCTGAGAATTGTCATACTCTCAGTGCCTCTGAAAGAGGTCACAGCTGGCTGGGAAAGAGTTTCCCCTATGCCATGAGGAAGGAACTTTCAATTCGTTAACTGCAACCAGAGGAGACAAGGACGGAGGAGAGAGGAGACATCTTGAGGAGTTCAGAGCAGGGATGCACTGATGTGTCTTCTAAAGAGGATATTTGACTAGAGACGATGCATAATTGGTGCATGTGCACATGCTGCACCTTTGCACAGATCAGTATGTATTTGTTGCATTGCTCTGTCCTGACAACAGCTTAGTCATTGAATGAGGTAATATAATAATATGTTGCAAATATATGCAGTTTTAATTAGAGGTGTCTTGATATGATATTGATATCGGATATTGGTCCAATATCAGCAAAAAACAAATATCGGATTATATCAGTCAGCATCTAAAATCTCTGATATCACCCCTTCGGTACAAGCAGTCCATTCCAGACTCCGCTCCGCCACCTCTATCTAGCAGCGCCCTGATCAAGCAAGCTGAGTCCACAAAATCATAATAAATAATAATAATGCATCAGATTTTATGTCGCTTTTTGTCAGTGACCTCAAAGCGCTTTACATCGGATACATCATTCATTCGCTCACACAGTCACACTTTGTTGGTGGTAAACTACCTTAGTAGTCACAGCTGCACTGGAGCAGACTGACAGAAACATGGCTGCCAGTTTGTGCCTACGGCCTCTCTGACCACCACCACACAACACTCACAATGATACACCAGTGAAGGACACACAATGATGCACCAGTGAAGGACACACACTGGGAGCAAGGTGGGTTCAGTGTCTTGCCCAAGGACACAACGCACAGACTAGGGATAGGGCAGAGTTTGAACCGCCAGCCTTCCAGTTATTGGCCGACCGCACAACCTCCTGAGCTACTGGCGCCCAAATCACAACAACAGTGTGTACTAGGGTACAAACAAAGTAGCAAGGAGTAAAAGTGATGTTGGCGGTGTGGCAGTATTTCTTATTTAAATCTGAAAAAGACATTGCAGCTGAGTGAAAAACTTGTCATGGACAATTTCGTGCCAATATAGGATCAATATCGGTATCGGTCAATATTGAAGGCTACAATATCGGTATCATATTGGAAGTCAAAAAGTTGTATCGAGACACCCCTATGTTTGAACATAGCACTTTATGCTTTGTTTTTTTTAACATTGTGGACACAACTGTCATGCATGATTTTGTTTTTTGCAGCATCTCTCAATCACAGCACATTCTCTTTCTCACGTGCGTGCTGAAGGCATAAATGAAAGAAATGTGAGCTGACACAAGACTTAAGTATCGAAAACATGAAGGTTTTAACAGCTGAAGACAGCTAAATAAGACATCAGAGACCAGAAAACTGCCTTTTCACTCAGTTCAAGTTTGATTGACATCAGTCTGTGCTCAGATTGCATCACTCTGCAGACTTTTCCACCAGTGTATGAAAGTAAGACACCTTTCCCACAGTTTACTCTTGCACTGCACTCTGGTCGATTGTATTTTTGCCTCTTTTACTTTTAAAGCCCTCCTTTTTCAGTATGACAGTGTTGCAGAAAGAAGTCCTTCATGTTTCATACTGATACCAAACCCCAACCAAGACATTATCCTTTAATTTTTGGACAGTAGGGACTAATTTCTTCTTTCATTGAGACATTAATGCATTTGGAGAGTTATCTAAGAGAATAAGGATGATAAAAAAGGAAAGAAAACAGAAGGCACACTGTTTCGGTGGCAGTAAGTGTTGGGTTTTTTATGTATGAAAGAAATTGGTTGGAGTTTTGTGGGTTGAAATAGACAGATGTTACTTGAGAAGTATCTGGAGAAACAGCAGCCGGCAACACAAAATGGATCTGTGGTCAATCCCAGTGGAGGAAGCTGGCTGAACAGCCGGCCGGGGAGCAGGGGGAGGATTTAACTCCCCTGCATGTATGTTCATGTCTAATGTCCTGAGTCCAATGGGCTGGATTGATCACCGATGCCACGTCTGACAGTGACTGACAGCGTCTGTAATTGCAATGTTAGCTTTGGGAGACGAGCAAACTGCCATGGTGGGGCAATGTGGGTGAAACATGCAGGCGTTCCTCCATCACATACAAGTCCAGCTGTGGATATTACATCATGGTACACAACGCTCACGGCCTGCCTGAATGGTTGTAAACTGTGAGCTGTGTGATTAATGGATGTGATCAGTGTCATGTGTGGCATGATGGTACTGTGGAAAAAAACACCTGCTGTGATTCAGGATCAGATCAAACATTCAGTCTGAGAGTGAACATTTCACTGAAATCTATCACAGACTGCTTTCACTATTATGATCTATTCTGATATTGAATAATCTAATTTAATAGAAGGGCAGAGACAAAGAGACATAAAAGAAAATTGGTTTATCATACTATTTTTTTTCTGATCTCCCTCAGACATTTGCAAACACAAAACTCTCCCAGTTGTGTTTTTTTCAATCAATTCTACCTCATTCATTAAAGCATCAAATTACAAAAACGTGCAATCCAAGTGCAACAAAAGCAGCTGCCAAGGACGCTTTAAAACAGTCACCAAAGGGTTACTCAACATGGGCTGCAGAGAGTACCTTAAAACTGAGAACCAAGAGGAACTTATAACAAATACCACAAAGAAATCTGAAACAGACCCAAGAGTTATTCAAACTGGATGTCCTAAAGATCTCGAACAAGAGACAAAGGGTAGCTAAACGCAGACACAAAAAGCAACAAACAGAGGTGTCCTAAAAATACGCACATTGGGGTACTTGTATATTCTATGTTGAAATCCGAAAACTGTCACAGAATGGTTATCTAAAATAAAAGCTTGAAACGGTAGCCTCACATGGAGCACGAACGGGACATGAACACTGACAATAAAGTAAAGAGATGTCTCATTAAGACATTCTTTAAACAAGCACATCAGGTACGAGACTCTTGCTTGATTATGAAATTTGTTGAAGCAAACTTGTACAAGGTTCCTGAACACAGAAACTACAGGAAACCTTTAAAGAATCATCGAATGGTAAACTGAAACAGAACCACGAAAGCACCTGAACATGGCTGTGGGTACCTAAATACAGACAAAGAGATTACATAATCAAACTTTCAAACTGGCTCCACTGGAAACTGATACATAACAATTTAAGGCCAACCATTATGGGTACCTCAAAACAAACACCCGGTTTATTTGGAATAGAAAAACAAGAGTGCACGGGAATGCCCATTGTGATTACCCTAAACAGGATATTTGCCTTAATAAAGACAAGAAGTCACATACAAAGATGTCTCAAAAGAGCTTTCCACCAGGGTACCCAGACACTTACCAAGGTACCAAAAAACAAAGACAGTTTATGAGATTTCCTCAAAGAGTGTAATTTAAAACAGGCACATCAGGAAACTTTGACACATACAAGAGTTTTTACGATAGGGAATCTGATTAAGGTACCTTAAAACGTACTGAAGTAAAGCAGTTAACTCAGACTCCATGGAAAATAGATAAAAATGAAAATAAAAAAAATAAAAAAATGAAAAAGGAGTCCTTAAACTGCTTCTTTTCACTCTCGGTATCATACACTGGGTCCTACACATTCTTACTAATTTTTACATCCTTGTTTCACATCTTTACCTCTAAGACCATTTGAATAATATCTCCTCTTTGAACCTTGTTTTCTCTGCAAACCAACAATGTAAGTCTTCTGCAAAAGCACTGGGATGAGAGCGCAGTCTGGGTGGGGTTCTCATTTTGCACTTATCCTTTTTACATCAGCACCAGTGTCTTGTAATTATTTCAAATTAAAGCTCACTGTGGCTTTAAAAAAAAAAAAAAACTCTCCAAACCTAATTCTTGCTTTCTCTGAGAGGAGCTTTAGTGTGTCCTTTTTATCTTTCAGTTTATCGCTGCACATGTCTGATGCTCATTTCTGCATTTTTTTTAAGCTGAATTACCTTTACACTTCCATTTTTTTTCACCAAAGTAAACTCCAATAAGCAAATGAGCTGAGACACTTTCCATCCCTCCCAGTTAGGATTGGTTTAAAGGTCTTAAACAGCAGCAGCAGCAGCAGATAGATATATTGGCAGAGAGATGAAATTTCAGCCTGTGCCAGATTCTAAAAACTCAGTGTTGTTAACATTTACAGCTCCTGTTCCTGGGGGAGGAAAGTGATCATCAGTAAAAATCGCTCTCATAGATTTGAAAGCCCAAACTGGAAATTGGGACATATACTGTAGGCCATGATTTCTACAATTTTATATCTTCCCACCACTGATGCCTGGATCCACTGTGGATGGATGTTCGAACATCCTGTTTGGCTGCTTCTGCTCGCCCGGCCGATCCAACAGTTGTCGCAGCGACAGAACAAAAGCTGCAGAGAGGAAATTTGCATCCTAATGTGTCTAACGTCTCATGTTTGTTGTGTCCCCGATGAGCGGCAGACAAAAAACGCTGCTAATTTGTAATAGGTATCAAAATTCCCAGCATTAAAAAGTTAATTACCGCAGCAAATACAGCAGTTGTACATGGGAGATAATGCTATTTCTGCAAATGATCGTGCTTTTCGCCAACCAGAAAAATAATGTTTAGTATCCAGCTGTACTTTTGGAGGCAAAAAAGAGATGATGAAGAAGGAGGAGGAAGAGGAGGGGGAAAGGTACTTATAATTCAGAATATTTTTTTTTTCTGCAACTTAGCAAGTTTTTCATCTATCAGCAAGGCACATTAAATCCCAGCTGGTCAGATGCTAGACTCCTGATGCTCGGATTTAGACTTGAAACAAACTGCTGCTGAAATGAAAGCAGCTCTCAGAGCAGTGGAATTTCGACTCCTACAAGAGTCTATTAAAAATACATGTTCAAATGAATCTTGGTGGGGATGACAAGTTTTACCATATTTTTCTTGAACTTTTAATGTAGCAAGCCGCGACTTCAAAGAGGGAAATTAAATATTAAGGCTATTATCTAAGCTGTTCCCAATATTATTCAAGCTTAGGTTATTTATATAGTACAGTAATAATTATGTTATATAAGACAGTTTCTATTTCGGAGCCAACATAATGATCAAGAGGTGACTGGTTTGTAAGTTTGCGACTAAAAGGAGTAACCTCATTTATATATTTGCTGCAATAAACCCAACACAGATTTATCATCGCAGTCCTGGGTGGATATTGTAAATGTAAATATATTTATAATTTATGACTGCTGGGAAGTAGATCATTTTTAACACCCTGAATGAGGGTTCAACTTTTGGCAGAGGACAGTGCACACTCGACATGTTTTTTTTTTTTTGCATGCTAATGAAACAAACACAAGAAGGGGTGGATTATTCGGCGCTCTGAACGAGGAGAATCACAGTAAATCTGGAGTTACCTAACCCGGATCACCACTGTTTACCCACCGGTGAGACAGTAAACACTCTGGCTGACATTCGAGAGAGGTTAGTGTGCGCAGAGAGCCGAGTGGAAGTGGAGGCTCAGATGAATTTGTCTGACAAATGCTCCTGGAGTATGTGTTGTCGACTGTGCTTCAGCAAGGCCCTGGACTGGGATTTGAGTCTGACTGAAGCCAAGCAAAGCATGCCAGATCACTAATTGCACAATTTAAAACCAAAGTCCCTGGCAGCTTGTCATTTGAAATGGAGAGAAGAGCCATTGCTTAATCAGTGAGCTCAACATAGATCTGCAGAGCTCTCCACCGAGGAGCCCCCCAGACGTACATGGCTGAAGCTCAGTGTCAACCGCCAAAGCAAAGACAAAGTCATTGGCTGGCTTGCTGCTACTGCTGCCGCTGCAGAGGAAACGCTTTATGATCCGTCACACTCATGTGATTGGTTGATTGAATCACGGCGCATCAAACGCTGGTGAGCTGACAATGATTTCATTTTCATTTAATTGACCAATATACGAGCAGTCAACTGTTGCTCCCAGTTGGTGGTGATGAAGTTCACAGCAGCAATTTGATGTCCCTCAAAGGCATCAGACAACTGTCTGAACATTATGTAGATTTAACGGCGCTTCTGCTTCTACTTTAATACGAGACTTTTAACTTTCTCAGAAGTTATTTTACCTTAAATATGTCGGCTGCACTTCTAAGTGTGGACTAAAACTAAAACAGGCACTAATGGGTACCTTAAAAACAGACGACAAAGGACCGTTTGACATGGACACTAAAGACATCTTAAAACTGATGCCAAAAATAAACCATGGAGTAAAAGAGCTCCCAAACAGACCCTTAGAATGCTTTAAAATTGTATTTTAGGTACCTCAATGAGGCAAATGATATCTCTTAGGTGTCTTAAAGGGATATTCTGGCGTAAAATTAAGTCAGGGTCAAACACACCGTAACACAGAGTTAGACACCCTGCCAAGAGATAAATGTTGCAGATCGCTTGCTTCTCTGGTTATACCAACTTTAGTAACGACCGCACGATAGCAATACACAGCGGTCTCAGGAGACACGCGCTCAACCAAAAAGCCACTCTATAGCCACAAATAATTCTCATAGCAGCACCTAACTTCATCAACAGTACATAGAGGGTCCCACCTAAAGCACTAGCCACCAAACATCTTTTTGGCTTTGCCTGATTTCTCAAGCAAACAGAACAAACACAACTCACCTACTCTCTTCCAGCAGCCATTTGTTTGTACGAAAAACATTTATGATCATTACTTTATCATTTCCTTGAAGTAATAATCATCTTAATCATTGTACCATGCAGACACAGTAGTTCTTCTGCCTTAGCGTCTCAGTTGCATTTCCATGAAGTAATGATCATAAATGTTCTTCCTTGAGCTGCGTCCCCCCGCTGCAGTCGATGGACTCAGGTCTCTGTAGTTAGTATAACTTTTTGGTTGAGCGTGTGGCTCTGTGTATTGCTATCGTGTGATCGTTGCTAAAGTTGGTGTAACTAGAGAAGCAAGCAGTCGGCAACGCTTATCTCTCCAGGGGGTGTCTCACTCAGTGTTATGGTGTGTTTGACCCTAACTTAATGTTATACCGGAATATCCCTTTAAAATGCCTTAAAATGGTATTTAAGGTACCTTAATCAGGTAAATGATATCTCTAAGATGTCTTAAAACAGAGTGGAGACTGTACTTTGAATCAATCTACAGCTTTTACGCATCAGAACAGGAGTCAGAAGGTACCTTGATACAGACAGAAACAGAAACAACATTATAATTTTGGCGCTTTACGGTGAAATGAACCAAAGTCAGATTTCCACCTTAACAAATCCAGGTAGATTCAAACCTCTGCATTGCACAATACTGTCAGCCTTAATATGCATATTCTAATTCTCCTCCATGAATTTTTCAGGACTTTGCAGCTCAAACATCTATAGAAGTAAATGTTTGAAACAGGCTGCAATGTGGCGTGCTTTGTTTAAAAATAACAATCTCCTCTTGACTAAATCTCTTTACGACATGATATTTCAGGAAATAAACACGCAAAACTAAACAACAAGCTGCCGGAGTCCTTAAAAAAGAAGCACAAAAAGAAAAGACATCCTTCAGTCTTCATAATACATAATAAAATATCTATTTTACTGCTGCTGCAACGTAACTCTACGGGGCATTAAATTCTCCATTTCCTGTTATAGCTATGTTACAGGTTCAGGCAATTCTCCTCTGGCTATTGGGAGGAGCTGTAAACATTATTACTATTGAGGCCGGGTTGTATTTTGGTGAGAACATTAGCAAAGAGGCGAGTTACTCATCACCCCAGCGACATGAAACCCAAGTGGAGTTTTGTTTTTTTCTGTCTGGCTCGGGCCTAACGAGACTCACTCACACACACACATACACACACACACACACACACACACACACACACACACACACACACACACACACACACACACACACACACACACACACACACACACACACACAGGGAGACAGCAGAGAAAGGGGTGGAGCTGCAGACACACACAAACACACACACACAAACACTCACACTGGTGCACAAAGTCAGAAAAAAAAAAGAGAAAATAAAAAACACTGCCCTGAAGTCAATTCCACACTCAAGCAACATCCGTCTCTGATCTGGGAGCGTTCTTGCAGCGGCGGCACAACAAGAGTGATGCGGCACTGAGGGCCATGAATTAAAAAGTCAATATGTAAAACCATAGAGGGATGCCATTTTGAAAAAGCGTTCCATCAATGGAAATCATATTAACATGATAAAGGGCAGATTGGGAGGCGAGGGCATTGATTCAGATGCCGCGCTGTGGCCCCGCCACGTCCACCTCAAACATGTTAATGAATCGTGCTGCAAAGAGAGAGAAAATAAAACAGGAGTGAGGGAATGGACGGGATGACACAGGGGGAGGCTTGTTTTAAAGGTTTGGGAGCAGGTCAGCGGTGTCCTGGCGAGCTGCACCTCTGGGTGTCATATCAAAAAGAGTCGCATGACTGTTTTCTGAAGATGAACTTTTGATGAGGATAGGTGGCAGACTTGCAGAGTTGTTTTTCGGGCGAGTTGGGAGTGGGTCCAATTAGAAAGAAGCCTGAGAGAGAGAGAGATGAAGTACTATAATGCCACCCAGAGACCGAGAGTGCAAGAGCAGAGAGAGCAGAGCGAGCAGAGAGCGGAGGATTCACCCCCTGTTGACCATGACTACAGACACATAGCCTGGGGGAGGGAGCATCCAAGGCTTCACACTCACACACACAGGAAAAGAGAAAGAGAGAGCAAGAGAGAGGGAGAGAGTGACATGAAAGCAACAAGGCAGTGCTGCGAGGCCAAACAGATGAATTACTTATCAAAGACGCGCACAGCAGACCGGCTATGAGGCTGCAACACACAGACAGCTGGGGCATTATCAATTCACCTTCAATTAGCTGTCCTTGGCACTGCCTGCCAACTGGACCTGGAGTATTAGTGCAACCACAACACATGAGCTTATTCAACACAAAAACAGGATCAGGTGGATTCTTTTGAGGGATTCAATTAAAACAGCGTTAAAAAAAAAGACAATTTCTATAACAGGATGAAAGCAAAAGGATTACTTTCAATGCCACAGGAGGGGGAGAAGAAACAGAAAAGGAGGAGAGAGAAGGGGAAAAAAAAGGAAAAGGCGCTCCTTCTTTGGAGTCTGATGGCACAGCACCTTTGTTAAATATGAACTAATTAAGTGGAAAAATGAAAGTGTTTCATCTTCATTAGCATCAGACAATAGGACTATGAAACATAATTGAGAGTAGTTCCACTTTAATAGAATGAACAGAAGTCATTTGGTATTGAAATGTGCAGGGTGATTTAGCCAAAAGAAAGTGTATTATTAGATTTAATAGAATACCTACACATGATCAATGCTCAGAGCACAGGTGGTAGTTTGTCTCGGCTTCTTCAAATGATTAGGCCAACAGAATAATGGCCAGCCGGAATCACGTTGCTCTCGCATTGATTACAAGGAGCAGCCCATTTTTCATGAAGTAGAGCTCCACACACCATTTATTAAGCCTTTACACGTGTGACATAACAACTGCTGGACGCTGAGCACACCTTACAGAGTGGATCTGGAGGAATCAGGAGGCAGTCTCAGAGCCTGAGGGTGATGATGGATTGCTTTAAGTACCACATACTGAATAGCCAATACTGCAGGGGTATGTAAACATTTAGCTATATATAATTGTGGAGCTTATCATCATAAAACCTAGCGTAAAATTGCTTTAATTTTGAAGTATGAGCTACTTCCTGTAAATGGTAAGTGAAAAAAAGGATGAAAGAAAAGCTTTAACACTGCTGTTGGATTCACAATATTTAAATGTCAGTTTTTAAAAACCTTTGATAATTTTTTCATGAGCTACGATAGCTAGCTCGCTAGCAGCTGCTGCTTCTTTTTCATCCACCCCCCCTTGTTTTGTGACACCAGGAAACCGGCATCTGCAGTGCCCGAAGCTACACTTGCAGAGCTTTTGTTTTGGTGCCACATCTGTCAGACCTGTTTTGTTAGGATGATGATGGTCAAAGTTATGGTTAGACATGGTTACACAAACATTAAAAGGTTATGTCACACACTAAAGATGGGGTAAGATACTCGGAGAGCAAACTGTGGTCCTAGAAATGCAGTTCTGGATCTGCAGCGTCTTGGACTAGGACACATATTATTTTAGATGCTGGTCATATGTTGTGTCTAAGTTGTAGCACCTATTATGGATGAGATGAAGGGTCTCAAAAGCAAATTTCTGCTCCTGGATTTTCACAAGAGTTAGTCCAGCTAAAGCTGTAAATGATTTTGGAAACCATTTCTTTACACACCCGGCTCTTTGCACCTGAAATTTCTGCACTGAAACTTTCCTTGGAATGTGTGCAACTCAAGCCTTAAAGGTGGGGTAGGCAGGATCTGAGGAAGTGCCCGTTTTGGACCCGAGGTCCTGTTTACCTCCAGGACCCGAGGTAAACAGTTTAGTGGGATTACATCACGCAGCAGGTCCTGTTTGACAAAAGGCCGTCCCCCACCTGCCTTTTTAGCTCTTGACTGGTCTACCTCCTTTTTAAGCGCCTGTTTTTTCGCCAGAGTCTCTGGTATTTACTTTGTTTTCTTGCTTGTGTTGGCAGTCGTGGCTAAAGGAGGGTTCAGACAATTTTCTGTACTTTCTGTTTGGTTTCTGGTTTCCGATATAGTAGCATGCTAACTTTGTTTGGGGCTCCTGAACGACACGGGGGAGCAGCATCTGCCTCACAACCAATCAGGTTGGGGGAGGCGGAGAATGCCTTTGTTTACAGTCCGTAAGTGCGGGCCGCTCAAAAACTTGAAAATGTTGACTACCCAGACATAACAAAACACAGCGATATCGTTATATTCCTAAATGTCATCAATAATATATAACTAATAGCTATTGATTGATGTTAAAGGCTTTTTTGTATATACACCACAAAAAAGATGCCTCTTTAATGGACTCCTGCCTACCTCACCTATAAATAGCCACAAAGACCAAGATGTCTACATACTTATGGCCACGAGACTACTGTCATGCCAGAGCCTAAATGCTCCGACTTCACAGAATTTGCAAACAGAGGAATTCATGCAAAATATGCCCCCCGCCCCCTAAAGAAAGGCTTAGTGCGCAAAAGCAACATGGTCATTTTTAAAAAGCATGAGCGCATCACAGAGCTGGGCCATATTGAAACAGCAGTCTTGAGAAACAGTGGGTCTTTATCACTTCAAAGACTGACATCCCCCCGGCGTCTCGGGGAAGCCATGACTGGCACTCGTACAGCCCCTCTTTCTGCTGCATTTGTCCAATCTTAGAAAGCCCAGAGTCAGGAAACACAAGGTCTTTTCAAAGTTAGTCAACAGGCCTTTGAAGCGCAGCCAACGGAGTCAGCAACCCAGCGACAAGGTGCCGAGCCATTATCATTCAATAGACAGCCGGGATTTTGCATATTTAACAGGAAATTTCACTTTGCTTTTTTGACACGGGGCATTATGCATCCTCTGTACATAAAATCCATCAGCACCTTGCCAATTGTGTTTGTGCTTTTCCCATTTGGCTGGGGAAATGTGTTTCTCTTGCAATGCACACTACATTCAAAACATGCAATGGAATTAAATTATATGTCTTTTTGGACAAATAAATTGGACCACACATTCAAGGAAAACTGTATTACCAATGTATTTATTCACTTTGTTATCCTGTTTGCTTTGGTGCCGATATAACCGCCGGGTAGAAAAGCCCTAATTTCTGACATTTGTAATCTTTGCTTGTTTGCGAAGGAATGCAGTAAAAGAAATGGCAAGTTTGGATCGGTTTTCTTACAAAGAAGAAGCAGAAACAAGGTTATATTTCACACAAAGCTGGGCCAAAATATCCATTCTAAAACGGTGAGTTTATGGCAAAGGATTCACAATGGAAAAGATACCATACAGATATAGAGTCTGCTCTTTGAGTTCAACCAGAAATCTTCCAGGAGCTGAGATACAGTACTGCTGGAGAAAAGAGCAAATAGGGCTTTTAGTGGATGTTTTTGGATTACTCTGCAGCCATTACTGCCTGTTTGCAGCTCCCTTTTTTATGGAGATAAAATACCAAAACCTTCTGCTCCTATTAGGGCTGTCACAATAAACTAGAGTTATTGACAACAGTCTTTCGAGGAAAAATCTAAAGAAATATTGATTTTGTGCTAAAATGGAAAAAATGCTACTACCATGTAACTAATAGGCTCTAGTTTTGAGAATTGACGCCCATTGTGGTAGTGCTTAAAATTGCAGTTCTCCAGGTGTCCACTTGAGGCTGGAAGCAGAAGCTACTATTAAAAAAAGCTATTATTTAAAAAAAAATAGCCCATTGTTAAAGCGAAAATAAACATGTTTACAGTCTGGTTCAAACACTTTAAGTTGGGATAGCGTAGGGCTTTCACTGCACCCGCTGTACAAGGAGTGAAGTTTTCTGTACAGCATTTGTTTTAAAATATTTAAGGTCACAAAGTATGACGAACCCGACTGACAGTAGCTATTTGTAAGGAGGCTAACGGTCTGCCTCTGGTAGGTTGAGTCGGCATTTCACTATGGCAACTGCCACCTATCTAAAACAATGCTTTGGAAACAAATGGGTGACTTCACCAATGCTACATCCATTCATCACACAGTCTTTGTGTTGTACATGTATTTATGGCTCAGCCTGCATGGGATGACATGACACCGTGAGAGGTCAGAGTGCATAATGGGTCAATATAACAGAGCTGAAGAAGAGACTTAAAACAAAGTATACACTAACACCAAGTTTGTGCTAGCAAAGAAGCTTGCGGCTTTTTCCACATCTACTCATCTCAATATTTCAAACTTTTGATGAGCAACTTTATGAATCAAAAACAGCAACAGGAAATGTGACTCAGTTTCCACTTTATCTGAAAGACTAGACTCACAAAGTCTGTTTTCTTCGGGGATGATTTTGAATCAACTGACCGCTATGTCCAAAGGATAAACAGGAGATGTGTGCAACAAAGGATCCTTGGCTTATAGTTACAGGGATGTTACATGTAATCCAAGGTGAAAATTCAGTTTTATTTGCAAACATGTCCTGGTTTGGACATTTTTGTTTTGATCCCAAATTTTGTTGCTTTGTTGTTAAGTCTCTGAAGAATGATGAAGTCCTTTGGATGAGCTTCTTGACATCTCCTGCAACATCTATCTTTTTATTATCAGATTTTATGCAATCTTACAGGTGTGTTAGATCAATGAAAATAGGTGAATAAAAACTAAGAAGGTCATCTGCATTGATAAGTGAAGTTTCTGAAGTCACCTGCTGCTTCATCCTAGTCTAGCCATGCCTTCAGTTGACCGGAACTGTTGTTTATGTCTACATTTTTGGTCTACATTATTTTGCAACCATAATCATGAGGTGAAGATCTAAAACCATGACAGCCCTCGTCTTTAGCAATGGCTCAGACCCAAACATATTCCAAAATATATCCTCTGAACTGGAATAATGTATCAGAAACATGCAAAGATGTCCGCTACCACCTCCCAAAGAACAGCAGAGCAGCCTGGATACAGTATCCAGAGGGCTCTACCATCAGTCCTGTGGAGTCAAAGAGTGAAAGCTTGTTTGCAGACTAACCATGTTTGGAATGATGAATAACCGTAATAAGAAAAGTCAATCGGGGGAAAAAAAGGGATACCAGCGTCACATACAAAGTAGCAGCAGCGTATAGCATGGATCCGAATGAAAGCCATCATTTTGAGAGGCTTTAGAAAAGCCTGAACACTGCTGGGTTTGATTTCTCTCTAGTTAAATGTTGTAGCCATGTGAATGTTTTCAACTGAAGTGAAAAGTTGGTGCTTGTCCGCTGGGATGTGTATGAAATAGAGGAGACCGAACACGAACACCACAGCTGGTGGTCCGTTTTAGCATGAAAAATCCCTTTTTATGAGCATTTCTTCAGAATAAACCCAACAGCAAATACACATCTCACTACAAAAACACACTGTTGGCATTTATTGTGTGGACTTGCGGGCACCATGTTTTCTCTCTGGTGTCTTGGAGAGCTTTGGTGTCCCTCAGCAGTTGAACAGTCACAGTAATAGCCGCGCTCTCGCCCTTTGGGATTTGCTCTGACGACCCAGCTCGAGTGCATCCATTCCTAATGAGCGGCAAGCTGGTGCCCGTCTCCTCCTGTGGGCTGTCAGCTGTCTGTCCCCTGATACGGGGAGAGAGGAGAGCACCCACAACCCCTCAGCTCCCCCTGGAAGGGCGACTTTGCAGGACGGGGTCCCACGGCGAGCTGCTAATGATCCATATGATGGCCTGGGCCAGCCATTGTTTGGGCTACATTACCCAGAGAGGGACAAACAATCGTTCGCAGTGTCACTTGATAATGGCCCAAAAAGCAAATCTCACAGACCTTCATTCTTCACAAGGGTAATTAATTCGCCGCTGTGCTGGGATGCTTCGCCTCTTCCAGCTCCTCTCACGCTGCCCCCACTATACTCTCGCAAAGATTTCCAATTGTTTTGCAGACAATGGTTTCAGAAGGCAGTAAAAGACCATTGATCTGAGGGCTATTTGCAAATACCCGTCTCCATACAGAGAAATGCATCTTACTGTGTTGCGTTAAGCAATTCCACATTTTAATGGGTGGACTATTGATGGTTGACGCCAAAAGAGTATGGTATTGACGCACTCAAACACATCCACAATGAGGTCTGGAGGGGATAGCACCAGCTCAGCACAATAAATAAAGGAAGGAGCATCAAACTGAGAGGGAGGGATTGCATAACGTTGCAGAGCCCTCATAAAAAAGTTACTATAATGTGTGTCATGATTGACTTTTATGATCAATGCTGCTGTACATCCAAAAGTCTGCAGCACAGCTCCCAGAAGGCCCCTGCAGATCTATACCTCTCAAGGTGGAATACATAGTAATTACAACTGCCGATTAGCTACATGTGCATTATTAGACGTAATTAGGTGTTGATTAAAATCGGTACATTACTTGTGATATTTGCAGTAAGGGTGACGATAGCACGGCCAAAAGATTGGACTTCTGCATCTCCATTCATCATCTGAAAGCATCCAGAGTGCATAACAAAAAGCATTCTGCTTCTGTTTCACCAATAAATCCCACGCACTGAGAGAAATGAATGATTTTTCGACAAAATAGAGACAGCACGAGACAAGACAAATGTCTGTGCTTACATCAAATGTTCCCAGATACGAAACAATCCAACCACACCAATAAAGCAATCAATGCTAACCTAATCTCTGCAGCCTCAGCGGCACTTGCTCGCCATTTCTTAGCCCCAAAATGAAGAGGAAAGGAGAGCCCGAAAGGCATAAATAAATAAAGCTCAAACCGCTCATGTTCTATTGCTGCCACTGAGGACGGGGAGGCACAAACAGCCGTCACACATCTACAGTATATAAAGCTCATTTCGAGGAGCGGTGTGGCTTTATTTGAGCGCAGAGGTGAATTACAAACACAGTGGCTTTCAAATGTAGTTAAAGGAGAGAGTTGGAGGCTGTGGATGAGTCATCCCCGCCGCTTCGGTCGCCCCTCGCTCCTTACAGCGAGGGCCAGCAGGGTGGGGGAACCCTTCTTTTTTCCTGGCCCAGTCAAAGGTGCTTCTGGGTTGCAGGATAAGCTGGGCACTGTGTCTCAAATGGGGACACTCGAGTGGGTAAAGCCTATCTTAAAGAGCGCTGCGCCGTTTTCCCCCACTGCGACTCTTCATACCTCCATCCAAGCAGAACTAAGGGCGCCGCTCGCTGAGATACAAAAGGGACAAAATCACTCTTTTACACTTCCACACTCCCGTCTCTGCATACCCATGTGTGTGCATGTACTGTACAGACTCACAAACACACACTCACTCACTCACACACACATACACACTCCCAGGAACAAGACTGCTCCCTCCTGGTCGCACCGTGTGGCTACATCCCTCCCCCCCAGCCTATCCTCACATCACTTCAGGGTGAAACGTGGATGGATATTGTCCAGATGCAGTTATAATTTCACTAATGCTCACTCAAATGTCAATGGGGTCCAGTGACAAAGGATTCTTAATCCCTCATATGAATTTAGCGCCCAGAGGCGGAGGAAGAAGAGGCGGTGTGTGTGGCGAATGCATGAGGGGGCATACATTACACACGACTTGTCTCTGGCCTTAATGGGAGTGTTCAGTGAATTCAGCTGATATTTAAATCAGCGTTCTGTAAGAGGGGAGGCGACGCCGAGAATGATGAGTGTGTCGAACTATTGAACTTTCCTTTCCTCACCTGTCCCTGCCCGGAAACAGCCCCTGCACGTAAACGCAGATTTGTAGCAGCTGAAAGCGACGCACCGCACAAACACACCCACCCCATCAGCCTAAATCACTAAAGTGGGGCAGAAACAGAGACGAGCCTCCTCTTCGTCCCCTAAGTGAGACGCTGTAGTTTCACTCTATTTGCCCAAATTATACTTCGCTGTCTGTGGAGCTGCCTCGTCCTCGGGAAGTGATGAATCAAAAGTGAAAGGCTAAAACTGCTGCTTTTTCACTTTTCCCTGCCCCTAAAACCCGGGAAAAGTTAAAACCTGGACATGTCTGTTGGGCTGCAGGTTTGTGCTCATTGCTCTGGAGAATCTGTTCAAAACAGCTGGCAGAACCAGACTGCAACTTACAAACGTAATATACATCAGGCTGAGCAGCTCTGGAGCCGAATGATTTTATCTATGTGTGCTGCAGCTTTCTGTTTTTATCTTACAGGTGATGGTTGACCTAATAAAGACCATTTAACACTTTCTTTTTACTCACACCTCTTCTCATGTGTTTGCTGGCAGTCTGTTGTAGCTGTTGTTATGCTGAGAGTTTGAATCGTGGCAGCATAAAGCAAGGATGCATTGAGGATAATAGCAGACCTGTGTGCTGGTTTTTTATTTAAAAATGACGTTTTAAACTGTTAGATACTATTTAATGAAACTGGATGAGTTTTGATATTTTAAAGTAGACATTTTAAATGCCTGTTATTTTACATTCAAATTCAACAACTTTGATGAAAAATACACAAAAATATGTTAATTTTACATTATTCCAAGACCAAGTTTAATGTCTATCGAGGCCTTGCATGTATAATTTGAACCTTTTTCTATTTAAAATTGATTTGAAGAAAAGGTGAAGTACCAGAAACCAAAAGCAAGAGTAGTTTTTTTTAGTCTTATTCTGAGATAAAAATGTAACATTGAGATGAAAATTAAACTTAAAAATAAGTGAGGAGCAATAAACCTATTCAAAGGAGAACAAAAAATGAATAAATTAACATGTTTTAAGTCTCTTCCTCCTCTGATTCAGAATTTCTCTCTCAGCTCTTTCATTTGCTGTATCAAAATACTAAAAAGTGCTTCTTAACTCATGACATTTTTTTAACATCTTTTTTCTTTTTTATTCAACTCTTTTTAATAATTCTGCACTTTTAAGTCATTTTTAAAAGTACTGCGAAAAAACATTAACATGATATATATATTATTTTGACTTCAGCTGTCCATAAAACATTTAAACTTAACTCTTTAAAAAAATTTAAATAAAAATAAATAAATAAACAAATGATTAAAAAATAATAATAAAAAAACTTAAAGCTCCTGTGAGGAGCTTTTTGTCAATATTAAATGGAATGAAAATCATATTAAAATCTTTTCATAATATCCATATGCAAATAAGATCACCAGTGACAGTAGTTACTTTTGTTATACAGTATATCCTTATTTTCAAAGCCTTAAACTGATGTCAGGGGGTAGGTGTCAGCCAATCAGCTGTAGAAACAGCCATGTTTTCACACTCCCACATAATAGTCACAATAAACAGTACACTGGACTGCCAAAGGTCAGCAGGGTTAGATTACTTTTGAAGAAATCACAACTTAAACACTGAGGGGGCATGAAAAGGAAAGACCATTTTGTCCACAGGGGGCGCCAAATCTGACACAAACCAAAAGTTACTCACAGGAGCTTTAAACGTACAAACTTGAACTTAACCTTTAAAATGCAGAGTGACATGTTTCCAAATTTGGCTTTTTTCTAAGCAGATTTTCAGCCTGGACTTTGGTGGTCCTGAAGGTAAAACTGTTTTTCTTAGCACTTTCTAAGTCTTGTGACAAAAATGGGAGTTGGAGCATTTTAAGAGGATAACTTAGCAAGATCTGGGGTTGAACCACAAACCTACAACAGACCGACTGTACTATTGAGCCACAACCACCTAAATTGCACAAACATTTCATGACTGCACAACAAACATTTATCTTAATGATACTGACAACTGACCCGGCTTAAACATGATTGAAGAAACAGAGCGGTGTTTTATAAAATACAGAGAAATGAAACTGAAAACCCACAGAGAGATTGGGTTTCTTCTGCATGCAGTTTACTCATATTGTGTTACAAAATCTCTAGTTTTTAAAGTTTATCTTTCAAACAGTGTCCTCTCTCTCTCTCTCTCTGTCTGTCTCTTGGGGGTAAATGTGCAGAATGATGGTGTGATTTCCCGGTAAGCACGTCAACACCTTTACCCAACAGTCTGAGGGATCACTGGCACAAAGCGCAGGATTCAGCTGCAGATCTATTAAAGCCTGACATTTACTTATTTCTGTTATTGCTTTAAACATGAATTATCACTCCTGTCACACACTCCGCACACGCACACACACCTACATACACACAGACACGCTCACAGGGACCATTGTTTCCCTGTAGCGCCGGCCCTCATCAGAAGGGACAGCTCCTGCAGTTTCGGCACCAATAATTACTTGACTTCATGTCATAATCAAATCCCTTTAATAATGGGAACAATTCAGCGATTGCCTGCCGTAATCAAATTAGCCCGAGTCTTTTTGGATTTTCAATTATCTCCAGTCGGCGGAGCACTTTATCCGGGGCTCTGGCTGCAGCTCTGGCTGGGGGAGCTGCGCTGCACCGGGGCTGACAGCAGCAGCCTCACAATTACAACGAGACCCGGGCTAATGTGATGACAAGATCGCCTGCCTGCCTTACTTAGCCTTTCATTTGCGCTGGGTCTCCTCAGCGTCCTCGCTCTTATCATCGTGTCTGTGTACCTGCTCAGCCCCCAAACACACCGCTCCTCCTCTGCCTCCTCTCCTTCCTCTTTACTAACTCTTTATGAGGAGGCATTAAAGCTTTGTGCCTCCAACATTTACTCCTCTACACTTTGGAGAGAAAGCTGTGTTGAACAGGTTTGCAGCAGACTCTTTATTCAGATGCACTCTGGGACTGTTTCGTACAGCTGCAGCTTCTCACCAGCTTTGAAGCAGAGTCAAGTCTGTGACACCGGCAGCCACCATTCAGGAAAACAGTACAGTACAACTGAGGTAAAGTTAGCATACAGAGCTAGCAGCAACATAGCAGCGGGGATAAGCTTGGCTGAAGAAGAAATGTAACCTTCAAAACACCTCTGAGAAACCAGGAGGCATTGTCCTGAAGACTTTTATTTTGATGATAATGGCTTCTAAAAATGCAGAAGTAATTCTTTTGTGTTTTTAAAAAATCACACTACATGGGCTAAGGCTCTAGCAGGCTTTAGCAGACTAATGGGACCAAACAAACAGGAGAGAGATGTGAACACACATTTGGAAACTGACTGTCTGGATGGATAATGAAATGCAATTATTACTCATATAAAGATAGAGGCCAAAATTCAACAAGAAAAGCTCTTGAAAGAAGACATGCAACTGTGGAGGTTGTTGTCCTCCTATTCCTGGGTGGTGGTTTGACAGGGATTGTAAAAAGCACATGCAGGAAAAGGCTCTTCGTGTAGACCATTTCTATTTCTTTTAAATACAAGCTTTAGAGCTGGGTGATAAAACAATAATGATATATATCTAAAATTAATTTCCCTCAATATCTATATAAAACATGGTCAATATCCTTTTCGATTGTTGGCATTCTGCCATGTTTTGGTAGACTATACGAATAGCCAATGAAAAGAGGAGTTTCTCTGGGTCCGCTTCACGCTGAACCAAACGTGCTGAATTAGAACCAAGTAGTAAACAACTACGTAGTAGCAGGCTGCAGCTACACACAAGTGGTGGAGTGGTGTTCTATGGTGAAGACCCCCCCTGTGAAACCACAAGTGACTTAAAGAGGGCTGTGGAACAAATGGGTTCACGACTATCAAAGCTACAACGGGCCAAACACGGCGTTGAACCCCTACAACAAGCAACCACCATGGCAGTACATTAACTAACTTGGTCTGAATACAGTCTCAGTTATGCCACTGATAAAGTCAATAAAGAAACAGTGGTAAGCAAGTTTTAGTTATTTGCACTATAACTATTATTTAAACCAACATCATTTGACAAAATTTGGTACATTTGCTCTTAAAATCGATTTCTCACTATTCCAAACACCTAAAATCAAACTGTGCATGAAAAAAGAAAACAAAAATATGGAAAACATGAACTTTCCCCCAGGACCACAAACTGCGAGTGTTTTTAAAATCCACTACATGTACAGAGAAAGACAAACATGTTCATGACTTAACACGGTGTTAGTGTTATTCTCCTCTGCAGTGGAAACCTCTGGACTTCTTCACTCTTTACTTTATTTGTCCAGATATTTATCAGAAACTCCCTCATGGCTCCAAACACTTTATTTATAAATGTTTTAATCTCAGTCTCATTGTGGAGAAGTTGGCCCGCACACTCTCAGCGCTGAGAGATCATCTTAATTAGCTCCTATGTGTACGGTGTCATGTTTGATGTGACCTCTGACCTCTTATCTGCTGATTTACCAGCTAACTGTAGCGCTAAAGTGGTGTGGGCTAAATTTAAAATCCTCCACATCTCAAAGACTCTGTGAGCTCCTGTGGGGCTGCTGGATGCTGCAGACGTCAGGGAAGCTGACAAAGCCGTACGTACCGCTGTGCTGAAACAAAAACAGGTGGTGACATGGACACTTTTTACCGCTAAACTCTTGCTTTATCAAGTTTCTTCCAACTCACACAACAACCAAGCTGGAAGAGATGTATAAAGAAATTCCACAACACTGCAGTTAAAGAAATTCTGCTTTTATATTCTGGAGCTTTTGGCACGCTAAATGTTTATGCACAAGAAAATAGCAAGCTGAGTTTTTGCCTTTTTTGAATTATTGAATATTATTGCAGCTATACAGTTACTCAAAGACTTCCTGCAACCTGAAACTGTGCAATCAAAGGAGTTGCGCACCTGTAGCTCAGATGGCAGATTAAAAGAGAAGCAAATATAATCTTTAAAGCTCCTGTGAGAAGCTTTTGGCTGATAATGAAACAGTCTGAAATTAAAAGTGATGCCTCTTTTGAGCTACTAAAGCTAATAAGTCCATTAGCATCATGTTTGACTCTCGTATACTGTCGTCATTAAGGCACAAAAGCGCTGCCAGGAGGGTAAGCGTAATAAACAGCCCTCTGCAAAACAAATATATCACTCACACATGTACACAAGATAGGCAAAGACATATCAGGCTAATTTGTGTAGAGGTAATGCCCAAATCTGCACACACAGACAGTTGAAATGTGCAGCAGCACTGCATAGCTTTTAAGTTTTCCAAATTTCTTTCAAAAGTGAAGAAAATATTTAGGAATAATCAATAATTTATTCACCGCAACAAGATCACAAAGTCAAACTGGTTTGCAAAGTCTGGCTACCACTAGCTGAGCTAGCACCACCATCCTTGCTCTTGCATTCCTCTCGATGTAGGTTAAATGCTAGTTAATGTCTTGTATATGAGTGCCTCGATCAAATGTCTCCAGGCACTGGTCACTGTCTATCATCGTGCACTATGTTTTGAGACTGGTTGCGGTCACCTTACCCACCGCTGTGAGCTGTATGCCAAAGTTGAGTGGCCCTTCTTGAGCTCGAGGAGGCACACCCACTAGATGTTGTTGATTTATAAGTCTCTCCTTGGACTGGTACCATCCCACCTCTGTTCGCTTCTGCAGAAATCAAGAAGTGCCTTTGCCTTACGGTCCTGTGCAACTTATCAACTGAATGTGCCCAGAGTCGGGACTGAATTGGAGAAACGGGCTTTTGTTACGCTGCCCCCTCGGCCTGGAACACGATACAAACAGAGCTGAAAATGCTAGAACTGGTTTCATTTAAAGACTTCTGTTCTATTTTATTTGCTAAGTGCAAGAATCCTATAGACAATGCCTGTTTTTAAATTGTAATTGTCCCAAAATGTTTGTTGCACTTTAACCGTAAATGTATTGTTGGTTCCCTGCTGCTGACCTCTTGGCCAGGTGGCCCTTGTAAATGAGATCATGATCTCAATGGTATTTTATCTGGTTGAATAAAGGTTAAATAAAAAAAAAATTCTACTTCATCTTGATCTCCATTTTCCAGAGGGTAGATCATTGAAAACACCTCACAAATTTGTGTTAAAATGTCTAAAAATAAGTTAAAACTCTGCTTAAACAGCTTGGATCTGTAGGCGTTTTCAAAAACCAGAGGAAAGTCTGCATACACGAGGAACTATTTTCAGCAGCGGATTTGTCCACAGCTTTGGTGTTCCTTTATATCTATGACCTGCAAGATGGAGTTTGTGTACTCTTGATTAAAAATAAACACCACTGTGTATCTGCTCATAGAAAAAGAGGAACATGTGGACAGTGTGTCTCACAAATAGGTTTTTAATAGTTTCTGGATAATCATGGAGCTCCGTGGCCCAGAGGAGGGTAATAACACAGACAGTACTTGTTAGCAGGATGCGTTCATTGTTGCCTTTTTGTCTTTCACAGGATGTGTTGTCAGCACTAAAGTGTAGAATATCACCAGAGTTAAACTAAAGCATCTTGTCGCCGTTTGCAGGAATCCTGATTGATGTCTCTGCAACGTAAAGCTCCGCGCCTAAAGGCATGTCAAAAGTAGAGAAATTCATTCTCCTGCACTACCTGCCTGTCTGAGGCTTCAAAGCAGCTGTTTGCAGTCGCAGGCCTCAAAAGCGAACAATGCACCATCAAACATTTTACATAATTTTGACATTAGCTTTTAATCATGTAGTGCTGTGAAAGGACAAGCGGTTAAGTACAGTCATCGCCGTGTTTACTGTAAATATTCATCATCTCTTTTCACTCATTGACAGTTTCAGTGAAGTGATTATCCGCCCTGTAGAGGTTTTCCTTTCCTCCTGAATGTTCTCCATTTGAATATTATTCCATAATCAGCACAACATGTTGCTGCCTGTCTGTGTTTACATCACTGATTTGCATTCAAATCATATTTCCTCTTTCTCTCCCCGAGCATGCTCAAGTGCAGATGCTCCAGAGGTAACTGGGAAAAAGGTTGCTTGTGCCAAATATACTGAAGGAATAAATAAACACTTTATCAGGCCACGGAAAAGGGAAAAAAAAGAAGAAAACCTATGTACGGGGGAGGAGCGGGACCAAAAAAAGGAAGTAAAAGACGCCATTGTCCTCTTTGGAAACAAGCAGTGTGAGAAATGATAATTAACCGGTAATTAATTTGGTGGTCTTTATCTCAGAGCAATGTGTGCTCTGCGAAAGATTAGGGGAGCTTTTTAATAAGCGGCATAGAGTTTGATTCTGCCTATTTCCGCCCGCAACAAATAAGCAGCGTGTTTGTTTATTCCAGACAGGCAGCTGGCAGAGAGCGGTTAATACATTCACAGGAAGGCTTTCCCAGTTTCTTCAGTCTGATACTGCTGCTGCTGCTGACGGAGGCCTGGAAGCCTCAGTGTGTTGTGCACATGACATCAGAACAGCTCTGATAATTACACATGAATGAATCCCCTTTTTTTTGTCCTGCAACAGTCAACTCCTGCAGATTTTAGGGGTTTAGAGACTGAAATCTTGTTGTCAATTAAAATTTCTTTGCACTGCAGAACTCGAATCGTCCACGAAGCAGTCAATATTTTTTTTTTAAAGTATGAACGCCAAAACTCTGTTGGTTGCAGATCTTTGATATTTTCTCTGCACTCAAGAGTTATTCACCAATTCAGCTAACACACATCCAACAAAAAAAAAGCTGTGACTCACCTGTGACAAAGTAAAGCACTTTTAGTCGGTAAATAAGTCACACTGTGCAATAAATCCGTTTTTTGGCATAATTGCAACATAAGTTTCCAGTATAAACACTTCAGAGGAGTCAGAATTCATCAGAAAGAGAAAGATAAAGATGGGCTAAATGTTGAAAAATGCTTTCTCGTTTAGCATGAGTAGGTTTTAACAAGTGGAAACCTCTGTGCTTAAATAATGAAGCCAAAACTGAAGTGCAAACACCTGCAGTTCCTCTTTATGAAGCTGAAAACGCTGAGATTTAAGGACCTGGCAAACCTGGAAACAAACCAAATTATGTGCGGAGTTAAAAATCGACGAGCTTGAAGTGTCTTTTTTTTTTTATGCAGAAAGAAATTGAAAACAACTTTTAGAGCTGGTATGGATTCAAGGAGGTTTTATGTAGCAGAAAGTGGACATGAAAGCTGCAGGTCATGGCTGAAATCGTCATCATACTTTGCATATTTTACTGATACTTTCAAGGCCTAAATATTTCTGTGGATTCCTGTGAACCAGAACAGAAATAGGTGAGACCATTTTAGAAAGATGCTGGACTCTGGAAGTCTGCTTATCTCCTACTTTTTAACCCGGGCCATCATTTTTCTCATTCATCACTCATTCATCCTTTCTGACGTATTTAAAACTCCAGAGAGAGAAAAGGTTCAAACTGGTTATGAAACAGACATTAAACCATTAATACTCATGTGTCTCTATCAGTTAAAGATTTAACCATTACACAAACAGGACATTCATTAACTCCCTGCACTGTAAACACTATTTTCAGTTGTGGTGTTTCCTTCTGTATTAACAGATAATGCTTTTGTTTTTTACAGTAAGTTTTCACCTTTTTGTGACGATTTCGTGCAGTGAAATGAAAGCTGTTTTCCCTCACATTAAATGCAAATGTAAGAGCTCTTTGCTTTGTAAACACTGACTGTGAAAACCTTGGACTTTTTTTTTTTAGCATTTTCACACAATATCAGAAAGACGGTGGACTTCAGCCGTCTGCTGAAGGAGGTGTTCAGAGTCATTGGCTCTGAGTGAAATGTTAAAAAGTATATAGTTCACTCTTATTTACTCTCTCTTAGTCATAGTCAAATCTTTACTTGCAGTCATATTTGCAAGAATGTGAGCTGGTTTAGTAAATGCATGTTTCATTCTTTGAACTTTCCAAAGAGAAGGGAACAGTTAAACACCAAAATGAGGCGACCATCTTGTAGGAGTAAGAATCACCAGTGGCCCCACGATATGATATTATCACGATACTTGGGCGATACGATATTATTGCGATTTTTAACATTTTGCAATACAGTGAGTATTGGAATATTATTGTGATTCATACAATTTTTTTCAATTGTTTGGCTAATTTAGCATTCATCTTTCCTTTATGTTCGTCTTATTTACACTGTATTTTATAAATTTGCAATTAATTTAAACTAAATCGATTCTGGGTAAATGAGAAGATACATGTATTGCCGGACAAAATATCGCGATACTATGCTGTATCGATTTTTTCTCCCACCCCTACCATCTTGCATGGCCATGCATATTATTTGTACTTAAAGAGCTTTTGCGGGAAATGAACCAGCGAGGAAATGAAAATGGTTGTTTGCATTGATAAACATTTGTCTTGGCACAAACTTGACTTTCCTGAATTGCAGGAACATCTTGTCCTAAAAGCCCACTGTTGCTTCCCGGATGTTCGGATGATCTGGCTGTTAGATATACATTTAACAAAATATTCCCATTTCTGCTGACTGTACCTTTAATTATTTGCAGGTATTAACAGAGCACCTCTTTTTGTTTTCTAAAAGTATCATAATTTCTGAGGAAGTTGAGACTGTTTTCATCTGAGAGTTGAACAAAAGCAGCAGAGAGAGAAGGGAAAAAAAAAAACACATTTTGAGCCAGTTTCTTTAAGGCTTCAGTTGTATTTAATTGAATAAATTTGAGTGTGCGACAGTCGAGCAGACAAAATAAGTAATTTAAAGATCAAACTCCGGGCTCTGGAGCTCTGTGATCGGCACTTTTGAGAGTTTTCTGACATTTATTGTTGAAAATCAGCAGCAGATTATGAAAACATCTCTCAGCTGAAGCTCTAGTGGTTTAAATTATGTTATTTAACACAACACTTCACTGCTGCTGAGCATGATTCAGCAGAGAAGGTACTCCTTTCTAAAAAAACTCCTGTCGTACACAGGCTGTTGATTTAGTTTGAAGCATTACTTCATTTTTTACAAGTTTGAAACTGTATTTCTTACTTAAGGAGAACAGTTTGCGAGCTTTTTTGACAGTTTTTCAGCCTCTACTGCAACCTGACACCAAAACAGATTCCTTGTATGGGTGTCCTATTAAGAGGAAAAGTGGGAGGATGGAGGCCTTGATTAACCTGAAATGAAAATGTACTCAGTTTCTGCCATTTCCCCCTCTTCTTTTCTACGTCTTTACAGCATAAATGAGCTGAAAATATGAACAGTTATACATTTATTTAATGCTCCTCCCACAACTAACTAAGTCTGCAGGATTAATCAGACTGAATCCAAGAGAGTAAAGTGACTAAAGCTGCAGCACCAAGTCTCTAAAAAATGAAGGAAAAACAGCTGAGCACATTTTGTAAAAGGTGTTCATTTATGCCTTTGATTAAGCTTGGACTCTAAACCGAACAGCTAGTGTTTACAGATGTCTTTTTTTATTTTATTTTTTCTTACAGACCTGTTTCGAACAAACTAGCTTAATGTATTTGGTAACAATAGATTCCTTATAGTTTACAGCTCTATGTCATATCACAGGTGTTAAAACGGCGTCAAAACTGAGCCTGTTACTGCCATAAAAACACCAAGTTTTTCATTCTTATACATTGTAAAATATTCATGCTGCTGGAACTTGTATTCACTGATCTAAGCTTTTTAATAACACACAGACAGATGTTCTTCAAGGATATTATTAGTATTCCTCGATCAAGTGAAACTAACTCTAACATTAACCACACAAAAAAGCCTATTGAATGCTTAAAACTGGTTCATATGTTGCTATGGTGCATATTACTACATAGTTTAGTTTGTTCACAGCTCTTTACTGCTTTTAAACTTTATATTTTTATATCTTTTGCATCTTTGTATCTTTTAAAAACATCATTGTCTCATGGTTTAAGTCTTTTAATACTCTCTTTATGTTGTTTTTTATGGTCAGTTACATTCAGATTGTGCAGTGCTTTGGCCAAGTCTTGTCGCTTTTAAATGTGCTCTACAAATAAATATGCATTACAAACCTTAAAGATACAGAAATTGAGAAAATTGCTATATTATTTTGCTGTTCTATTCTGGTTTAAAATGCTCCCTCCCTCCCCCCTATATTTCTTTCATGAAGTGACGGTGGCTTTTGAGGACAAGAAGCTCTTGCGGCGCATGAGAAGTATGATCATCCATTTGCCAGGTTTAAACCATCAAAATGTCTATCAGCTCAAATTACTTTGCACCAGCAACAACAAATCTCTTTTTAGTCTTTATTTTGCAGCTGGTGCTTTTTGTGCGGCCACTCACCGGATACAAAAAAGCATTATTAGTTTGACATGAAGCTGAGGCTGTGTGGTTGGACTCAGTGTGAAACCTTTTTTTGGGGGCTCCAGATCCTGAAATGACGCCCCAGCTACCTGTTTCACCTTTGTATGCTTATGGAGAGAAATAAGGGTGTTTACAGCTGGAGCATCTTTGTGTGTTTTTTTCTGGTAAGAGCAGTGCTGCTTTTAAGGTGAGCACTTCATAAAAAATTCAAATAGAATTTTAAAAAGCTTTAAATCCAACTCTGTAAACATCTCTGAGTAATTTCCTGCTCAAAAATCTGTTTTCCCTGAGAACTGGGAGAAGATGAATCAGAGAGGATATGAGATAATTTCATTAAGAGCATTATTTCCCTTGCAATATGAAACAACACAATGTGTTTATTATGTGAAATTAATGAAAGGAAATCGCACAAAAGCTCAGAGGTAAAGGAATAGAGGAGAGAAACAAATGTTTCATTCCTTCACACACAGGTTTGCTGTTTCACAGAGAAGCATATCCAGAGCACTGCTGCCATCTACTGGCTGAGACAGACATCAGATATACAGCTCAGTCATGAGAGGGCAGCCATTCAGAGCAGCAGGCAGACATAAAGTGCACATAAAGAGTGACAGATACGGGCCCAGAGATGTAAGAAATCGCAATATCTGTGCAGCAGTTTGCAGACACATTTGCTATAACTGGTAAAAGCTCCAACTGTAATTAAAGCGTGTTAACGAGAGCATCAACTCAAGGAAAACATGTCATCTATCTACTGACACATCTTCAGTTCAAACAGCTGCAGTGAAATCTGCTGCAGACTCACATCCACGCAGAAAAATGAGATATTTTAATGTTTTTTTTCCACTCTGCAGTCCCCTTTATGTCCACCAGATGTCCCTGTGCAGACAGAAATGCCACTGACTCTCACCACCTCTCTGTCCTCAGCCGACCCCTTCCAAAAAATACAGCAACAAACCAACCCGGCTCACCCCCTGCCTCCCAATACCCATCAGCCCCTGCAGCATCAGTGGAGCGGCGGCATCATGTCACCTGTCTGAACCCTGCAGAGGAAACAGATCCAGCCAGTTAAAGAGGAGTTAAATCCTCCTGAGAGGGAGCCGAGGAGCGTCTCCTGCTTTATATTTAGTGTTCGCAGGAGCAGTGTCCAAAAACGCCACACAAATCCACACCATATCCCACCGTACGTCCTTCAACCGCATGACCTAAATCAATTGTCAGCAGCTCACGACGGGGTGAGCGCCCCCTACTGGAGCTTGACCTTAACACTCCTGTCCCTGGTTCAAAAGGAAGCAGAATGAAAAAATAAAAAGATTAAATTAGACCGCTCGCTCGCTCGCTCACAGTCGGCCTGTGAATAATGAATAGGAGATGAACACCGCTCTAAACAATAGAGGCCCCGGTGGCCGTTTCTGCAGCTGTTCGGATCTCTCCCAGCATGCACTTCACTCGCGGGCAGTCCGTGCCTTTATAGCCACTAATACAGTAGCACAGCGAGGCCGCACCTGCTGTCCCTGCGGCTGCCCGGGGCCCTCCACCAGCTCCACCACACAGCCAATAAAAGAAATATGAGCAGGATGTAGCGGGAGGGCAAACATTCCCACACAAAGACACACTTACACACAGACACACTCTCTCTGTGAAGAATGAGGATATACGAGCACACAAAATCCAACTCTATTTGTCTCCGCTGCCCCCCTCCCTCCATCTCCATCCTCTCCCTCTACACTCGCTCTTCATCTCCCCACGGCAGAACTGACTAAAAGTAATTATACATGTTTAATAACTTCAAGGACTATAAAAACCGCTGTCGGGGGGCGAGGAGGTCCAGTTTAACGACGGTGATAAAAATGAGGGTAAGGAAGAGGGGACAGAGGAAGAGGGGGAGGGGTTGACAGGAAGAGAATGAGCTGGTGAGACGGGAATAAAGGCCTGAGAACATTTCCAGGGAGTTAAACCAGAGTGGAAAATACAACCTCAACGCTACAAGAGTTCAGACACTGAGTAAAATCTTATGAAAAAATAGACTTTGATGGTTTTCAGATAATAGAATCGGATCAAATACATCATATCAAAGGTGAATAACTGGAGAATATATTGTTTTTTTTTAGGTTTATTGACCATTTTGGATCCAATGCGGTGACTTCCACTACAGAGTCATGTCTGTTTTGAACAAAGTACAGCTATTTCTCCAGATTTATGAATGTAGGCTTGACATTTTGTACTATAGATGTTTAAATCTACATCTCTTTTTGTACTGAGAAACTATTTACTCATGCAGTCTCTCACAAAGTGATGAATCTCTTCCCAACATTACCTCTGAAAATATATTTTTTACATCTGAAAAGTGAATCAAAGCTCATATTGCTACCTGTTTTTTATGACGTCTGATTGTTAATGTCTTAAACCAGAGTGAGGGGGTAGGTGTCGGCTAAGCAGCTGAAGAAGCAGCTCTGTTTTGACACAAGAAATAGATGCATTTAATGCTCAAAAGTCAGCAGTATGAGATTTTGTTGTCAGAACTCACTACTCAAGCATGTAGAGGACAGTGTTAGCAAAGACTGCTCGTCCACAGGAGTCAAAAAACTGACACAAACTGAAAGTCCCTCTCAAGAGCTTTAATATAAACAAGTCAGATATGCTGGCTGTTTATCTTTGTTAACCACTTTGGTTAAGTTTAATCTGACCTTTTAAATTAAAAGCTTTACTATTTTGAAACATGTTGCGGGTATCAAAGTTGTATTTTTTTGCAGTTTTTAGTGTTTATTAAGTTGACTTTGCACTCTTTAAAAATCAAATAATTCATTTGAAAACCATTAAGATCAGATTTTTTTAATCACATTTTTACACAGTGATCCCACTTTCTTGGGAGCTGAGGTTGTAGCTCAGGCCCGTTTCATTGCCAAGTGTAAACCCTAGCCGAATTAGATGAGCTGAGTGGCTCCCAGTCAGAGGCCGGTGTCTTCTGTGTTACCCACAATCCTCCTCTTTGCTGTCTCCCAGTAAAGCCATGCCCGTATTCCTCGGGGGTATCATCTTTAAAAGTCAAACAGACAACGGTGATGAGGGAAAAACCTGTTTCAAAGGCGCTGAAGTGAAGCAAATCTCTTGTAGCTCCGCATCCTGACGGAGTCAGACACTCGTGGGCCGGGCTTGTATTAGTTTGAATTCTGGGAGTGTGGGATTGACGAGACAAAGCTACGCTGTCTGCTGTGTGAGAACACAGGGTGGTGAAGGAGAGATCCAGCTCCTTCTTTCTTTCTTTTTTTTTTGCTGTAGACACTGAGTGATCCCGGGGTTAGTTCTGAATTCCTCTGCCTGCTCTGACTGACTCTGGTTCTGCCTATTTGGTGTGCAGCACAGCATGAAAATCCCCAGAATAACCCCCCGGTTCACTCATTCCCACAGCAGCCCGAGCACAGAGAAGACTCGCCGTGTTTTGGGGCGAAGGAAACACGGAGCAGAACAGGCGGCTCATCTACTTTGACTGACCTTGGCTTGGTTTCATTTTGTGCTTTCGTTTTGTTTTCACTGTAGCCTCCTGATCATCGAATTATTGGAAAAAGTGTAGGTTTTTCTCAGCCTTTTCTGACTGTATGCTGGAATTCCTTATGAAAAGGAACAGAAGGTCTGCCGGGTTCACGCTGCCTCTGCTCTTCCTCGCCCCAGGCCTCAGCATTCTGCGCTTATGTATTCTTTCCCAACTTCCTGACCTTGTCCAGGTCCAGGTGAGTGTGGATGGGTTCATTCGACCCAGATGCCCGGCAGGTCTGTTTGGCCCGGGCCGAGCGGAGGCGCCCGCTGCCCCGCTGAGGGCGTGGGCGAAGAGTGTGAGGGACGCTGGGAGGAAGAGGAGGAGGAGGAAGAGAGGACATTCCTTGGCCTCAGGTGAAGCTGGGCGCAGTGCCGCAGTGCCGGACGCACACTGAGAGCAGGAATATATAAACACACTGAGCTGCAAGCTGCACCCGCTGACACACACACACTCACGCACGCACACACTCATAATAGAGTCAAGAAAAAGCATGCACTGGCATGCATATGCACAATGAGCTGCTTGATCCTCATTCAAATCATATTCATATTCATACACAGCCTGGATGTAAACAAACAAAATGAGTAACGTGCTCACGTCTGGCACAAAAAAGAAAGCAGAAAAAAACAGTGTGAGTACACAGGTATTATTTTCTGTATTTATATCACAGATACAACACCGACACACACTTGGCTATTCCAGCACTCTGCCATCCTCCTGCTGGTACTTCCGGTAACAACAGCCAAGGCCTCGCTCTAAAGAAAGAGCGAAGCCATGGATCAGGAGCTGCACGCCTGCCAACACACAGAACCAGCACCCCCCCCCACCCTCCCTACAGGACCATACTGCCCCACACATAAACCCACTCAGCTCCAGCAGCAGAACACAAAAGGATGTGGGCAGACTGTGGCAGGTGTCCCGAAGCGAGTGGACACACATGCACGACAGAATATTTTGCTGATACCAACACAAAGCAGAGAACAGAAGAAGACGTAGGAGCACAAGTTGCACATCGACATCCAACACTTGTCCAAAAAAGACGAAAAAAATAAATAAAAAATCCACCAAGAAAAAGCACTCCTCCAGATTTTTATTTTTACAGGCTGGGAAAGCCTCTGAAACAGGAGTGGGATCATCTCAGGACACGTACAACACTTACTCAATGATCATAAAACCACCGGTCAAAATCCACAGGTCAATATTTTAGTGGAACCGAAGAACTTCTCTGACAAGCCCGCAGAGATCTATCACCAACTCCAGAGCGCTACTTTTAACTTCTCTTAACTCATGGTTTTCAATTAACAGCACTCTCCCTGGTTCGGGTTCATTTTCAGGGCTCCCGTGTAGCTCATTCTCAACATTTACAAGCAGCTGTTGTCATGAGGAAACTGAGAAAAAGCTGGCAAGCACCAAACAGCTGTAAAAGACAGAGACACACAGCTACCGCGTGGCAGCAAAGGAGCTTTATGCCCTCAGTATCACTGAGCCGCAGAGTCTGAAATCTACCACTTTAACAGTCTGCACGTGCAACAGGTGCTTTTCTGCGAATCTTTAAAACCCTTTAAAAAGCTAATGGAAGTTAGGATTTGAGATACAGTGTTCAAAAGTAACTAATTTTCTACTAATTAACAACAGGAATGTTGAAATTCCAGCAATCCAACAAGTCCAACAAGGAAACAGTAAAACATTCACTGAAATACTCAAGAGAGCATCTAACATTAGCAGAGCTAGCACCACCAGCCTTCAGTATTCTGGTGACACATTGCTCCAGCCTACATACAACTTTATCCCCATTTTCTTGATCACAATACTGACAAACCACACCATCCTTATAGATGCCACCTCTTATTGGTGGCCGTCCTCCAACTTTAAAGCAATATTTGACTGGCGTACAGGCCGAAGATAATATAGATTTTAAATATGTTTTTATCACAACTACCTACTTCCGAGCAAGGGTGTTTTCAGAATTGGTGGTACCGGTTCGTATATTGACTAAGTGGTTTGTTTCTGGCTCTTTGGGTTGGATTTGGGTTGGAGGGGACCAAGCAAGAGCAAAAGGGAGGCAAGTTTTGGACTTAAAATCAACAAAAAGAGGCCAAACAAGGACGATAATGCCAATTTATGAGCTGGACGTGGGACAGGAATGTGTTTTGGGAACCTAAGTAACAACAATACAGTCATTTCGAATCAAAGACCCTCCCACATTATTAGTGATACTGCTCCTTAAGTGATAACCGTAGCATCATTTTCAAGCACACCTGACCTCAAATGGTGATCTACATCTTATCCACTTAAGTCAGATTTCCAATTAAGTAGCATCCCAAGTGTGAAGTCTCTCAGATGTTTTATCACGTTTTCAACATCAGATAAATGTAAGTGGAGCTGTCCTTTTCCATCATTTCTTGGCATAGAAAGAGTGTATCTTATCTAAAACAAGGATCATCCCATGCATTATCCATTGCAGCATTACCAACTCTAAACAGGCATGGAAATAGCTTTTAGTACCACTATAATTTAGGGGGAAAGAGCCACAAAAAAACCTAAAACGCTGCAGACATGTTTGAGAAACAGGAGCTACAGTGTTCAGAAATATGATGAACAAACAACTGATTAATCTACCAACTCTTTGTACAATTTCTGCCTCTGATTTATAACTCAAACTCTTCCCTCATTATGTTTGGACCATAAGGACTGTATCTGATCCGGCTTTAATGACGGGTTGTGTTTAATGGAGGCAGACATAGAGGTAAACAAACACACCCCGACACAAACACCGTCTCGCCCGCAGAGTGACGGAGGAGAGGGATCTGTCGAGGAGACGTTGCCTTGGCCGCGAACGATGGCTTCCCCTCCAGAGCCACAGGAGTCGGGAGACTCAGCACCGGCTGGCTTCGGGTTAGCTCCATTTGGCATCCAGCGGGCCGAGCTGGCCTTGGCGTGTTCACAAACGAGCGTGGAAGGGAAAGGTGATGATGTGCACATGATGGCAAAGCCAGCGGAGTCATTTTGAGAATCCATCATGACTTATTAGCACCACAACTGATCATACTGCACACATACACACGGTTATACTCTTCTTAGTGGACAACCTCTTATTTTCTCAGGGTTGGTAGACATGAAAGGTTTGCCCCTGCAGAATATGACCCTGACCCGATCAGGGGAAACAGGCGCTAAAGCTGCACGCCTGCTTCTTTGATGACAATGACCCGGACAACTCTGCCGCCGTTTTTCAGGAAAGCTTTCAGGAAGCGTCTTTTTGACAGGATGACACGCCGTCGCGCCTCATCGTGAAAGACAATTCCAATCAGAGCTGCACTCAGATAGCGCCATTCAGAGCGCAGGAACAATAGAATAACTGAAGTCTATCATGTCCCGCCATGTAAAACAACCTTTGGGCTAATTGTTCCCAATTAGGTTGCTGACACAAAGGGAGGCTGACAAGCACACAGGTGCCTGTCTGTGTGACAGTCTCTCCGAGGGGGTTTATCCCAGCTACTTTAGCTTTGTTAGTGTCACACGGCTCTCAGGCTCTGGTTTGATGTGCTGAGATGCACTGAAAACGAAAGAAAAACAGAAGTTTGTGATTTATAATGAAACAAAAAGGAGAGGAGGAGGGAAAGGAGCCGCAAGGACTTTTTCTTTCTCCTTTTTTTTTCAAAAACATGTTGATAGAGCTGAGTGAATTATTTAGGGTGTCAGCCTGACTTCTAGCTGGGATGCAGCTGCTGTATACTTTAACTTCAGGGCTGAGGAAAAGTTTGTGGACAAGAAGTAACTCAGTAAGAAAGCTTGCTCACTGTACTGTCCAGTGTATCTGTGTCTAAAGAGAGTTCAAATGTATTCAGGAAGTGTCTCCTGTCATGGCTGGACTAACCTGTTACCAGGTCCCCGGTTGTAAATGGGCTGTAGAGCCTCCACAGTGTCCAAATTCTGCCATCCAAATTCACATTTAGTGCCGAGCTGACAGCAGGCCTCACTCTGCAGCTTCATTATCTGTTCAGAGACCGAAAACCCAACTAGGACTCCTGTTCTGACAAACAGTTTTAGTTTACGACTCAGCCTCGGGTTTTCTGTGTCACTTACTCTGTGGTTATTTAATGAAACACAGTTTGTAAATGAATCTGCACAAAATTAGAGCAGGAAGTATTAATGCATAATATGAGCTGGAGGAGTTTAAAAAAAGACAGCAGGAACAGTCTGAGGACTTTAGTCTGACACACTTTCAAACTGAAGACTTTTTGGTTTTAAAGTTTGTGATTTGCAAAGTCGGGGGGGGGGGGCGACGATGCTAAATAAAAATAGTGCACCTTGTGTTGCACTGCTAACCATCGCAAACGTCAGCAGACCTCTGGGAAAACACAAGGGCGACAACGACACAACATCAAGACCAAGTGCTGATCAAAACTGGACATTGAAAATGAACTGAGAGTGGCAGTCTCACAGCTGCACCCAAGACTGGAGGAAGATCTGTGGCACTTAACAAGCGCACTGTAGCCACCGACTTATTTTAGGGCTGAAAGAATATATTTCAAAGGTGTTATGATCTAAGTTGTCGAATTGTTCATCTTCAGAAATGCAGAATTTAAAAAAACTGTATTTTTCATTCACATGTTGATGTTAACAGTCAGGTGTAGGGGGGCCTGAAACAATTTTTATCTGCCTAAGGGGGGCCCTGCAGAAAAAGTTTGGGAACCACTGCCATAACCCAAGGTTAGAGTTTATGGGTCAAATTCAACCAGAATCTTTTCTTTTTTCTGCTAATCAGAGTCTCAGATGTGTGGATGTATAAAAAGATGTCCACCTCATCAAGGCACCTGATTGATGAATTGCACCATGATTTTGAAATGGGTGAGACGCTGCGGGCGTAGTCTCGCAATAACCTGCTGACAGAGCTGGGCATTAATCCTTCAAATGTTGGTTATTGTCTTTGCAAAAATGATCATTAATTGAAAAATAAAACAATGAAAAAAAGTCTAAAAATTCGTCTTTCTTTACTGTAGTAATTTTCATGTTACCTGACTTCGCAGCACTGTGTACAGATCTTTTTGAATTATAGATCCATAATTTTAGATCCACATGTGCCATCTTATACTTGTGGAGATGGTTGCAAACATCTATTTTAATGGACTCCAGATGTTGATGGACAGATAGTTCACATTTAAAACAGCTGTTCACCTTTAATAATCCAGCTCTGTTTCCTATTATTTATTAAAACCAATTCAAACCTCTAAAACATGAGTTAAAGCTGAACACATCTGCCTTTTAAAAGTTTTCTTCAGCTTTAAAAGTGCATGTTTACGCTTGTGTTTCCACCCTGTTGTTGTATTTCTTGTGTGTTTGTCTGCCTCTTAATGCACTCATGTTGATAACTCCTATTTAAAGCCTTTCAAAAGCTCACATCCCTGACACGCTCCTTCTTCTTCCCCTCCAAAAATTTCAATCTTCCAGTTTGAATATTGACTTGACATGATGAGACCTTCCCCTTGAATCCTCTCAGCAGACACAAACTGGTGCCATTCATCACTAAAGAGGAGACATAAAACGAAGGCTGACATCTAAATGATTCTGCCCAATCCCCCATATTTCACAGGAGGCCTGCTAATATCAGTGTTGACATTTAAATGAACATTTTCATCTTCGGGAAGGTCTAATTTGATCAATGCAAAAATCCAAAAAAAGGGAACCTCCTCTGCACACGCACACGCACTGACACACACTCGCACACAGTGATGTGCATCTCCCGGTACATCTGTCACCGCCATGAAAGAAGACCTCCCGGTGACCTGGCCCCCATAAAGACAAGTCGCTGCTCACCAATTCACCGCAGGCTGCCTGCATCTCAGCCTCATCCGCCACCAACGCCGCTTTCATCCAGCAAGGCTGCAGGCAGCGGGGAACACACAATACAGCAGCTTCACAGAGACATGTGACGGCAGACAGAGACAAGTACACAGAGATAGGAACAAAACGCTTCCTGCTGCAGCCATGGCGGCATAAACTGAGATAAAATCCTGCTACTCTGCAATAAACCTCCCTCAAACCTGTGACTAAATCTCAATATTTATCCCAAAAGGTGTGATTTAACGAGGCCACTCTGGTGCCTTCTTTCGTCTCTTCCTTCTGACAACTTTCCTCTTATTTTCCCAAATGAGCCACTACACAGGAAATGATGAAATCTCCTGATAATGTTATTCGTGATGCACCGAGAAGAAAATAGAAGGAACTGGAAAGCAACCCCCTGGAGAAGATTGACAAGGCTAAATTATACAGTAATAATTCAAATTCAGATTATACTCTCTGTTTAAATCCTCTGCATTATTCACAGCCTCCAACCTCTCTGTCTCTCTCCTTTATGTCACTTGTATCTTTGTCATGTAGCGAATGGACCTTGAAACCTCCGACGTTACACGGTTTCAATAACCCACAATTCTTTTCTGCGGCAGCTCCACAGCTTCATACATTTACACAAATGCAACAAAGCAATAACATGAAAATAACCCCTTATTTGTTGGCTATTTGTCATGCAATAAACACAGAAGAGCAAATAGCGGAGAAGGAACAGAGGCAGCTTTTTGTTGCAGGTGCTATTGTCTTTGCAGTGATTTGTCTTACCTGCAATAAAGGCTTCAACTAAGTTAGCATATCAAGCTAACAGGTGATTAACCTGTTTTTTTTTCCTTTCCTCCCTGTTGCTTTAAACTTTTATCAACTCACAAGGACAAAATGTAATAGTAGAAACTCGGGTCTCAGTTATTCTTTGTGGGATTTTTGTTAAACTCACATTAAGGCTGAAACAGTTGAATATGTGCAGATTTCTTTCCATAAAGGTCCTTACACACCGGGAGTGGTTTTTTTTTTCATGCGAGTATTTCAGACGTCAATATTTTTTTTGAACCCGTATCCTGTCAATACAAACATTCACATCAGCGATATTATCCCGTCCTGCAATATTGTGGCATTTATTTTTTTCATATTACGGTCAAATTTTCCGAAGTTTCTAAAGTGTGTCCACTTTCAACCAATCAGATTTCGTGTTGTTGCGACATCAGATTCACCGGTACATCCAACATGGCTGCCTGGCTGATTGTTTACCTGTCGGAGAACAGAGTGCTTTTTGATTAAAAAAACCCAAAAATATTACAAAGATAACGACCTGAAGGACAACTTGTGGAGAGTCATAGCGTCAGATTTCTCATATGACTATAGTTTGTGTGCTTTAACAGTTTGCTAAACGTCTTTGTTTTAACTTTCATCTGTGCTAAGTAACTTTAGCTCGTAAGCTAACCTGTTCAGATTCAACATACCATATGTATTTTCACTGTCTCAAACTCAATCGTGTTGCTGTCACAGCACCATTAGGTCTCGGTTGTTACCTTACGTTTATGGATTATAGTTTAATGTGCTTATCTGGTACTGGCCCCGACTCAGTACATGCTATCATGACAGACAGACATCTCAACACTAGTGTCTAATCAGAACTGAAAACAGTCAGTCTACTGTTGGGTCAGTCTTCTCGCTTCCACCTGGGACCGTACCCCAGACAGTGATTGTCCAAACTTGAGTGTTAAAGGTATTTGTTGGGACAGGGGACCTGCAAATAGATGTTCCTAATCAAACTGAGATGTCTGATTATTCTATTGCAGGGTCAATTCCCAGTCGTTGTACGATGCGGTCCTTACCCATGTCCACACATTTCCTATATTTCTCAAACTGCCCTATCAAAATCAAGGTAAACTGGTTTATAAGTCATCTTTTACTGCTGCTACTTCTTAGTCTTCACCCCATCTATGGCAGATGACGACCAATGCAGAGGACCAGTACTGTCCCCAACGTTGAACCACTTAGCTCGATGGCCTTGCTCATTCTTAGCACGACTTTCCATTTAGAAAGTCAATTATCATCAGTATATATAGTCATATTGTGACACAACTCAAGCATGCATAAACACAAAAACAGGGAGATCTGAGTGACAGGAATACACATACATGAGGTTCAGTGAATTGTTTCAGGCCTCTGCAGCTTGAACTGGTGGCACATCAATGATTTTTGACCCTTTCTTATCAATATGTCTAATTGGGCTGTTTTCTGGAGCTTTTATTTTGAAGGTTCACCTGTGCACTTGTTTCTGGATGCACCTTTTCAGTCATGTTTATCAAATAAACAGCCCGATATGCAAATTATTCTTGTCATGACTTAACAGCAGGATAATTCCTGATGTGAAGAATGATGCTTAACTCCTTTAGTTATTTTCAGTTAACAGTTAAAGTAATATGTAGCTCAGGAGAGCGAGAAGACAATTGGATAAAAGCACAAAATGCTTTAAACTTCTTGCAAAGGTATAAACTGCAATAAAGAGTGAAATTACATTAGAAAAAGTTCCTGCTGCAAATGGTGTTTTCAGTGGATTTCACCATGATTTAATGGTCTATGTGCGTGCAGCAACTCATAAAAAGCCCGAGCACTTCACAAAAAGACTAAAAAAAGACTAATTTGCATTATAAATCAAAGAAAATAACATAATCATTTTTAAATATATTCCCTGCCTCTTTATTCATGCCTCCCCTGCATGAAACAGCAAACAGGAAAAAGCTGCTGTGTCTTCTCTCGCTGGATACAAAAGCCTGTTTCCTAAATATAACATGTATCTGCAGGAACAGCTCACCCAGCCTCACCTCACGCACAGCCAGACACACACAAAGAGACCCACACCCACTCACACTCTCTTTCACACACACACACACGTACACACACACACATCAATCGACAGCGTATCAACACCCACTGTGGCCTCCCGCCTGCTTATGAGAATGTGTCACCTCTTGTGGCACCCAGAGCAGATAGCAGGAGGCCAAACCAGAGTGTTTAACTCGGGCTGCGCTGAATGGCTGTAGGTCACCACTGTATCATCTCCTCGCCGCACACACACACGGGCTGCCAGGTGGCTTTTATTTGACTTTAATGTGGAGAAATATTAGATTTTTCCCGGGCAGGCTAAATCCCTCCCCTGGGCTGGCAGATAGCCCTGAGAAAAGCGTCCACAGAAGACGGGTCAATAAGAGCCCTGATGCCAAATCTCCTTAAACTCACTCTTTATTCATGAATATGTGCTGAAACAATCTTTTGGAGGTATTAGGGAGTTTGTGAACAGAGTGCGGGCCTCTTTAATCCACTTTGGTTAACACTTTGGACTGAAATTTAAACATGCTCACTGCTGCACTTTAAGTCCATAAGGAGGATAAATGCTGCGCTACCTTCGGCCGCTCCGGCTGTGGAGGCGACATTTTTACTTTTTTTAATCATCGCTGTGTTATTGTTAGAGTAATTAGGCGACCTACTGTTGGTGTAATTACTGCAAACAAATGAGACTGTGGCTGCAACGATACACAGCCTCTAACTCATGGTAATGTTTAGTTTTTTTCAGGACACATTTCCAATAAACCCTTTTTTTCTTCATCCATGAAAGAAGACTCTGTTGTTCTGGACTTTATCTTAGAATATTAATACAAATATGTAGATATATATATTCTAATTTTCTTTTGATGGAAGCTCTGAGAGGCAAAGTAAGGACAAGATATACTGAAATCCCTTTTATAGTATATTCCTTTCCTGTGTGGCTGATTTTCCAGCATTTTTAAAACCCCAGAACCTCAGTGTGCACTATCTGCAGAGAGTAGCTCATGTGGGGACAGTGAAATCATTGCATTTTTCCATCTGTGTGCTGGGACATAACATCATTTTCTGTCGTTACATTACCAAGGAGTGAGACATCCTGCACTCTTACTATCTCTGCAGAAAGTAGCACATGTGTAACAGTCGCTGGAAAGCAACAGTAAAACAAAAAACAAAGAAAAATAAACTGCAGAGGCATCATGCAGAACGTGTATCTCTGCACAGTGTTGCTTATGCAAAACAGTACATGGACTGGGGAAGGACACTTGCACAAACCAGCAGCATGGTGACGCCTGTGCAGATGTCTTGCATCAATAATCTGTAAAATTCAATGTTAGAGTCACATTGTGTAAGTTTAGCATCATCAGTTCCTCCCCTCAAAACCTTGACCTTATGCCATTTTAACTTTTCCTCTCCTCCTCCCCTCTCTGTCCTCCTCCTCCTCCTCCTCCGTCACCAAACAGTGTAGAAAACTCTTAACATGTTACCATAGTAACAACACTACACATCCAAACTAAACCAACGTCGTGCCTCTTTAAGCTGCTCGAAAGCCATGTCAACAGTACAGTTTGGATAAAGATTTTCAGTGACACTTTTAGAGTGTGATGAAGTCAATTTGAAAGCTTGAATTAGCAATTCATCACCTGATTAGTCGATTAATCATGTAAATAATCAATGACTAGTCAACTATCAAAACAGCTGACCAGAAAAATAAGCCAGCAAAAATAATTGGCTTGAAGGGAAAGACTTTTTGAATTTTGAATGACTTTTTAATTTTGCGAGAAAGCAAATTTAATGGAAAATAATAATTAAACTGACACACTGTATAAGTCAAGATAAGTTGAATCTTAGAACAACTTCTATAACTTTAAATGAAATTGACAGATGAATTTAATTCAAATGAATCATGTGTAAATGAAGTACCCAAGTATCTGTGAACAGAAAGGGCACAGGGCTGCTCGTACTGCAAAAGGTTCACAGGTTTTTTTTCTTTCTCTGTAGGAAAAAAAGCTCCTGGATGTTGCAAATAATCACAGTTTAAAACCAGACATCTGCCGGACTCACAATGTGAGTGGATTTTAAAGTAAGTCATTATTTTCCATGGTGTACAACAGTGTGGATAGATTTGCTTCTATGTAGTAAAAGTCTGTCTTATATTTGGGTCAAGACTTTATTTGTTATGACAAAAAGTAAATAAATTATCCATCCATCCATTTTCTACCGCTTATTCCCGTTCATTTTCATTTTAATACTCCTAAATTATGTTTTCCACCAAATATCAAAAGTGAAAAGATTCCTCTACGTGACCTTTTACTTTCACTGTAACCTCAACTGACATTAAAAAGGGAAGAAAAGAACAAAAGAAAAATTTTTTTTTTTGTCATAGCAGGAATAACAAAAGTTACCAAGATGTGTTTTTTTTTTCTCTTTTTTTGCTTTAACCTTTGTCTGGAGAAACAAGTTTATTTTAAAGTCCCTGAATTTTTGTGACTTTTTGGAACATTTGGAAAAACTGAAAAAAATCAGTAAATGCGAAAGACAAGGCTAAATTTAACTTGTAAAAACAGGTTAGCATGAGTGTTTTAGCTCTTCTGACTTTTTCATGTAGTTTCCCTAAATTAAGTGGGAAATAATGCAGATATAAGCTCTTTTGTTGTTGCCAATATCATTGTTATTGTGACGTTCTTATTTCAGTCACGAGAGTCAAAATCACCACACGTGATTTATGGTGTTAGAGATCAATAGACATTTCCCAAAGCATGAATAGCACATGAAAAATTAGCTCAGATTAGATTTATAAAATCAATCTCCTGGTGGTTGTTGTCCTTCAGGGCCTCCGTAGCTGCTACTCTGTCCATACCAGAGAATCTGAACTTCTAGCTTCTTTAGACCATGTCAGATATAAAAATACACCACTGCTCATTTTCTCAATTGTCTAAAAAAGCCCCCACAGTTCACGCAGTGGCCTGGTGTCCAGCTGCTGGGCAGAAATTGATTCTCAGCTGGTGTTTTCTCAACTCCAATCCTGTGTAGAAACTTTCAGCCTCACTTCTGCAACAATAGCTGGATGTGAAAATGCGGAGGAGGCTGCCAATCTTCTCAGCAAAGCGCCTGCTTCTCCACCATTGTTTAACGGGGAGTCATTTTCATGCAGTAATAAGTCTTAATGTCAAAATAATGCATGAGGAACCTTTTACAGCACAATCTTTCTAATCAGAGCAGAAAGGCTGGTGTGACAGGCTTGGACACAGGTTTTGTTTCAGTACCGAAATACACCATTACTGCATTAAACCAAATATAAAGCTGTCATTGCACCTGTATTTAAATAAGGATAATAAATAGTAAAGAAGGAAATAGACTCAGCTCCAGCTGCAGAAACAATCAGCCTTCATTCAGAGACAATTCAAGGAGCGACACCGCACTGATTATCCCGATTGATTGACAACTTCTCTCTGGAAAATGCACAACATTAATATCACAATGAGCAATCACCTCCACGGGAAACAGGCTCATAGTCTACAATTTAAAGTAAAGGGAGAGATATAATGATTCTCACGCTAAAAATAGATCAAATAAGTGTCTGATATAGCTGAAGATGATTTGGAGAATGGTTCTGAGTCCTCACAGAAACAAAAGAGAGGTGAGCTGTTAGTTTGAAGTTTAATGGATAGATAGGTAGAGGAGACCAAACCAGAGCTGAAAAAAAAAAGCCTTATCTAGGTTGCTCATGTTGGTCTGGGTCTGCAAATAGCTTCCTCTTACTTTGGAACAACCGGGTCCATTTTCTGCAATCTCCAATCTGCATGGAAGACAGCTAGAGCTGTCCCGATTTGAAATCACAAATATCAAATGTTTAGTATTTACCATCATAAGTTTTTTTAGCGAGGGAAACCCCAAGACTGGCTGACCATGCACTCATGTGGACCCAACGATAGCCAATCAGGGGCAAGCTAACTGAGGAGTTGAGATAACCAAATCACTTCCACATGATTCAGAATTCCTTTTTATAACCTTTTTTTTATACCGAAAGTTATAAGCAAAAACAAACAATATTTACTGGGTACTGATTTTCAGATGTTAAAGGTAATTTTCAGGTTTGATTCACCATTTATCCTGTTATTGTTTCACTGACTTGGTCTGAAGTTACATTGTAGGATTAATGGATGTGAAACATCAAATGAGAGACGTCTTTACTGAGAGAAATGACAACTAAGTCTCAACAATGACAAAAGGGAAAAGTATTTGCAATGTGGTAATGAAAAGCAAACATGTTTTCATCAGATTCTACAAATTAAACAACAAAAATTAAGTATCAAAAGCCATTTTGATGAAGAAACATGGATAAAGAGTCTGATTATTTCATCTTTATTCTACCAGATTAGTCCCATTGAGATTGAAAATCTCAGTTTGAAAGGAGGGTTGGTTTAAGGCGAATACTTCCTTGTGTTTTTCTAGTTAGATGCTAAATATGTCATTATTATTTCAAATGCATTACATTTTTCTACATCCATACACATTAAAAGGTTGTAATCAGCACTGATGCATAATTATTACTGTTCCTCAGCAGGTCAATAAGACTGTTTTTCACCTCCATGCCATATGTACACATGACTCTATTTTTAGACTAAACTGTGCCGTAAACAGCGGCATACATCACCTTACTAACGGTTTATTTTGACACTTTGTGGACCCATCCCCCAGCAAACACACAGCCAGCCTGTGTGCAGCATTTAGAGGAGCACAGCAGCTCAGTGGAACATTAATTAAGCCTGAGCATATGCACTGCAGGCCTCTGCTAATGTAAATACACAGTATCACTGAGATTTGTATGGGTGTGGCTGCTAATGTGAGTGAGCGTCTGTGGGTGGGGAGCACATATGTGTGTGGGTTTGTGTGGTCGGATCCAAAGGATGACCCCGTGCAGCACAAACACACACTCATATCTGCAGACAAACACATGCAGAGGAATCTTGTATTCTTGTGGTTGTACTCAGTGACCTCAGGACTCCGACGCCCCGCCTCCTTCCTTTCTATGTGTCTATCAGCCAGCTCGGTGCATCTTTCCCTGTGTTTTACACTCATAATAAAATGCTCCATCCCGCTCCTACACACTCCTCCTCCCCCTCCACACGTTCCCCTAATGAGATAAATTAGCGCCTTGCAACAGATGCATGGAATATACACTAATGGCCACCATCTGTCACTCATCTCCGGGAGACGGAGTGAGAACGCCGCGCTAAATCCTATCACAAGCCCCTGGCAGAGCCCCACCGCGGCGAGGAGGAGGAGGGAGAGAGACGGAAGAGAGGAAGACAAAGAGGGAGAGATGAAGAGTACAGTGCAGAGCGAGGAGGGGGTGGCAGTGTGGGGGCTTGCTGCAAACCGGACCGAGGTGCGGTACAGTAAGTGGTGGAGAGGCGTTGGAGCTTCGGTACAGCAGGTTAGACCTCTGCTGATTCAGCCAGCACAACAAGATTTGAAAAAGAGTCGGAGGGGGTTTGCTCAGCTCCCTCTGGTCACAGAGAACAAAGATTCTGGATTGTTCTTTTTTTTTTTTGGTATCTTGTTTGGAGTTTCTTTTTGACTGATAGTTTGGAGATAAACGAGAAGATCCTGCAGGTTTTGCCCTGATAACACACTGAAGCTTGGTGAGCCAGAGGAGGCCGCTGAGGAGATCTTTGGATTTCAGATCTTTCTCTTAAAAGTTCAGTGTCAATTTGGAGTACACTTCCAATAGTTCTCTGTCTTATTTAGCCTGGAAACTCAAACTTAAGTGCAACACCTAAGGCTAGCACTACAAGCCTTTTCCTCTGAGCCCTCTGATTATAAAAATTAGCACAGATTTGTTCTTCTAATTAAGAAAAGCATTCCTCCTTTGGATCCAGTATTAGTCAAACTTAAACAGATTGATTGTGCAAAGTAAAAAGTAGCTTAGATTGCTGGATTTTAACACTTCTTATTATATGAAGATCTGAAAACAGTGTTCAAGGCTTCCTTCACTCACAAATTGATTTCTTAAATTATCTGTGGACATCACTTAGACTCTTTAAACTCTTTCAGGACTCTGAACGACCTAAAAATTTAAAAACCTGACATTAAAACAGAACAAAACAAAGAGAGCAGATCTCTCCTGCTCTCTCTGACTTGCATTGATTACTTAAGAAGTTCATATTCAGTTAGAAAACACTCATTTTGTGGATTTGTTACTGAATGAATTACTGATCTTCTAATTCTGACCCCGGGTCACTCGGATCTTCACAACAAACACCCCTCACACTCTCTCACTGTTAGATCCAAACTAAGTTATTCCATTGTGATCAATTTTTAGATCAAACTGGAGGATATTTGTCTCTGATACTGACCTGTATGTCTCCTAAAGTCCACGCTCACCTTTATTTTTGAAATTCTGCTCCACATTTTATTCTTTTGCCGAATGGTGAAGGGGCAGTTTGTCTTTTACATGTTTATGCAAATTTTATTCACCTCTATTGGAGCAGTTTCTTTTCTAACTTTCTTTATATGGCCAAAAGGAAATATCCAACTTTATACAGCTCTTTGATAGCTCTAGGTGTCTTTGTTTCCAGTCTTTTGCATGCATATAAAGATAGTTCATATGCACAGAAAGATAAAGCAAGGTCTGTTTAAGTGAAGTGTTTCAGTCCTCCATCATCATCCTTAGGTAAAAGCATCCATTTACACACTTAACACACACACACACTTCACATTCCTACCAAAACGCACTTCTTCAGTGGTATTCTTCTTCATACATATCTGTTTTTCAACTTCCACTGTCAACAATTTAACGTGAGTGTTTTTGCATATGCCTTTAATGCAAGTTATCAATATAACTATGCACAAAATAACTAGGGATGTTTATATTAATGATTCATTCTCAAAGGTAGTAAGGAAGCATTCACAGTTGGTAAAAGTCTGCCTGCATGATAGTAACACATTGAATTTATTTGTGTTTTTCTGAGCCTCAAATTGAAGGTGGTCAACTCTATTTCTCTGGTCAGTCGAGCACATTAGGGTGACAACTGTCGACCCCTGGTAGATGGACATTGGGAACAGGGTCCATAAAGTAGAGTATGCAGATTGTTAACAGGTGTCAAATGAAGCTCAATTTAGAACCACTTTCATCAAATATAGTCAATTATTTACCTATAATAAGTTATATTTCACAGTTTGTCTCTGTTGCTCCTTGCCCTTCCATCTGCAAAAGCAAAGCCTAAGGCAAGGAGAGTACATCACTCCTCGGAGGCTAAGGCAGGGGCAGCAGCGGCAAAGCCACCCAGAGCAATAAGCAGATATAAATGTCAATCCATATGATTCTGGTGAAGTCAGACATGGTACAAAAATCAGAGCTGGGCTGCAAAGCATATGACACAAGCCAAGGCAGGGAGAGCAGCAGCAAAGACCCCAATGGCTCAAAGCAAAGCAGGTAATAGTGACACAAATAACACTGGTGGAATCAGACAGAGTGAAAAAGAGGGGCTGGGAGGAGGTGGGTTACAAAACATACAATACATGACAAACCAAGGCAGGGATAGCAGCAGCAAAGACCGCCAGAGGAGGGTATAGGTGGAATCTATATGTTCTAGCTTTAACACTGCAAAAGTGTCAAATCTGAGGAAATGCTTTTGTGATATTTCTTGTAAAAGTGTCTTATTGGGCTTATGGCGTGTTTACCAGACAAGTTAGGATAAATGTTTTAATTGAAATATTTCATAAGAAAAATGTTCTCGTCGAGTTGCTTGGGATAAGAGATTTTTTTGTATACATAACTTGGCAAATACATTTTTCTTCTTCCACTGGCAGATTTTTCTTTCTTTTGGTATGTCAAACCTTCAAATAAGACATTTTCCTGGACTTGTCAGGTGAACATTGTTTATAATAGGCCTTATGAGACATTTTTACTGAAGTAAGACAAAAATTCTTTTACAAGATTTGAGTTTTGTCAGTGCAAATTGGTTCACTCTTTTTTGTTGTATAGAGTGGGCAGATGTTGGAAAATGTATCTGCAAGTAATTTTTTGCAATTTGCTAAAGTGATATTAAAAAAAAATGCTGTAACTTTATAGACATCCTTTTGTTAGAGAGCTAAGATGTTTTTCATTTCAGTCTCAATCTTTTTCATTTTTATTAATCGGGTACTACCATCACTCTCGATCCTCAACCAGGGTTAAATTGGTCTCCTGACATCGGATCTTCAGATGTAGAACTCTCCATTGAGACTGAAATTTACAAGAAGCAACCCCCTCCTTTCTTGTGAAGTCTTTCTGTGCTGCAGTAACACTGACACTTTCGGTTCATACTCTGCCAAATCTGAACCGAGGAGAAAGAGTTGTACTAAAACTAAAACCATTTTTTTTTTCAAGGTAAGATTATTTTAGTTGCTTGTCTGTGGGTGATGACTTTCGTGGAAGCTAGGTTGTCTATTTGTTTTCTCGAGTGGATATATCTTACTGAATGAGATAACTTTTAGGTCTTTGAGGAAAAACGTAAAGGTCATGTGTCTGAATGTTTATAAATGTAATGTTGGAAACAATTGAATTGGCTGCATTCATGGTAACAGTAAAGTCTCTGCAGATTATATAACACCTGTTAAAGTCTGTATAGGCTTTCACAGGGCCCTTTAAATAATGCAAATGGCCTTTACTGAGTGTGCAGGTTGCTTGGAGCAGCACGGCTTTGCACTTCAGTTCAATGTCAGAATGAGCGGGGAGGAAATTGTGTGTGAGGGAAGACTTAAGCACCTCTGCAAAGGGCTTAAGTAGCAGTCTGAATTGCACCATTTATGCATGAGGTACCTAAAAATCACTGGGAGAAAAAAAAAAAGCCTCAACGTCAACTCTCACTCTGGGATCCATCACAGATATTCTAATAGAGCTTCCCCGTGACGGCCGGTAATTCCCTCAGCAGCGCTCGCCGTCAGAGCGGCGAGCTGCCGCAGAGCAGACGGACACTCTGACAACCTGCTGCTGGTGTACCTACGCCGAAAAGTCAGCTTTTCATATCGAATGTCGCCGTGACACTTCCTCTGTGCAAATAGCCACAAATCCATTTATAGAATGTAATCAGAAAATGATATATTCCAGCCGCTACCCTAGCCGCACTGTACATTAGCATGCAGCTTATGATGAAAGTGAAGGGGAACAATGAGAAACAAAAAAGGGTGATGAAAAGGCAGACGAGCTACGTATCTCTGCAAGCAGGAGAAATGAATCACCCGGGGAGCTTCCCTGTACAGCTTCCATGAGAACAAATGGACTAAAGCCAGCGACAATTAATCACTATTTGCATGGTGTTGGCCATAATTCTTTTTTTAAACTGGTTTAACTAATGACAACATGTGGAAATTAATTACTTCTTGTTGTGGAAAAGAAAGAGTTGGGGCTAGTGGAGGGGAAAAAAAACCAGGGAGATAAAGCAGAATAATGAAACTAAGACCAAAATATTTGTTCAGCGCAGCAGGAGTTTAATCCTAAGAAATGAGATTCAATTCAAGTTAAAATTATGAGCTCAGACGAGCCGAGTCTTTGATGCTTTCAGGGTTTTTTTTGTCTGACAGACTCTGTGGATATCGGACAGAGTCACTCATCCCTATAAACTTCACCAATCCAACAATCATACCGCATCAACATTTCCACTGAAGGCTTCACATAAAAAGTAACTGGCCTCATAAAAGCGATGTCAAATACGGCCAACCTCTCATAAAAGCACTGATGAAATTCTCAGACAAAACTATAAATGGCATCTGTAGAGAAAAATAAAATACTGCACTTTATAGAGCAGAGCCAGGCTGTTTTAGTGCATTATTTTACAGTCTGATATGTAGACCCTGTGACATGCATTTGATGGCTAATAGCAGCCACAAAAAACCTACTGCAGCCTTGGACACAAGAAAGATGCACAAAAATCCAATCAGTAAATCCTGTTTTCTTGAAACTTTGACCTTTCAATTCTTTCACCTACAACATTAATTGAGACGTGAACATGCTCAGGCTTGAGTTAAACACAAGTCCATCACTTACTACACTTTGAGTTTGAGGTTTGTTCAATATTGCTTTTACTTTTTCGGCTCTTAGAATACCTGCCTTTCGGTTGAGTCAACTGGGGTCAAAGTTTCTGCAAAAATCAGAGCTGAGGAGTCAAATCAAGTCAACCTTTGGTTATATTGCACATCTTGGAACAACCAATGTTGACCAAAGTGCTGCACAAGGTAAAACAAGCAGACAACAACAACAAACAACACCATATATTTACATAAAAACAGTCGAAATCAGTCAGAATAATATTCTTCTCATCACAAAGAGAGGCCAAAGAGTAAAGAGAGGTCTTAAATAGTAGTTTAAAAAGTTTAATTATGATGGATGAGTGTACTTAAACTGGTCAGCTATTTCTCAAGTTAAGGGCAGCTTCTATCGATGCCGAGCTGGTTTTCAGACAAGTTTTAGGCACATCCATAAACAGCTGACTGGTTGACCTCAGTCCTTGAGCTAGAGCATGAACATTGAGATTTCTGCTGGGTCAGGTGGCACCAATCTATCAACAGCCTTAAAGGTCAACAACAACTTGAAATCAGTTCTGTGCCCTAAAAATGTAGTTCCAGGAGTGGCCACCAGGGGCTGACTCTAAAAGTGAGTGAAACTCCATAAGGCCCCATGATAAATGCAAACTTTACAGGCTAAACCAACATGCCAAAAAGTTTTTCTCTCCACTGTAAACTACTTGTCTTGACAACTGTATACTAAGCCAGTGTGTTCATAATGATGCATAAACAGAGGCATATTTGAGTGAGAAGTGGGTTACACTAGCTCACTGTTGCTTGAGCTAATTAGGTCAATAACTTCGACATCTCAGACAAGTTTGCACCATGTGAGCCTTCTGAAAAAATTCCACCAAACTCTATAAAGTTTTGTGTAGAAGACACACTTGATTTAAGCTTTTACTAACTTTAGTTAATCAGGTTGCATCATTCTTTTAAAGAACTTCTGTAAAGAAAAGTCAGTAAATGATTTACCTTTAATTGTGTGTTGTAACCTCCCAACCCTGATCAGTTGCAACCAATACACTTGCAGAGATGTTTTGTTGTTTTTTTCCCCTTGTTACATTATTATCATAAATTCAAAGAAAAAGTGGTATTATTTTAGGTAACTTAACTTTGAGGGATGGTAGTTTGATCTGAAAGACTCCTTGATTTCAGGCAAAAATGGACTAGTGAAGGGTAAAGTGTAACTTTAACGAACTGGCCGTGGTCAGCTGGTCTATCCTCTGTTGGCTTTGCTCAACTACTGTATTGGTAGCTGGCAAGGTGGAAATAAAAGGGAGCCCCACAGTTTTTATTCAGGGTTTAAAAAGTGTTGGCAGACTTTGTCAGTACTCGGAGGCCAAGAAGGATAATAAAACACCAAAGAATCAGTAATGTAGGCCGGTCCAAAACAATTAAGAGCTTTGTTAGACGAGCAAAAAGGGTTCAAAATCAATCCTGAAAGACAGAGAAAGTCTGTGCGGGTCAGCTTAAACTGGGCTGATACCCTCTCTCTTTCTTGTTCCAGTTAAAAGCCTGGCAGCTGTTGTGAAGTAATTGTAATTTATCAATGGTTTGGTTTGGCAGAAAGGAGAAGAGATCATTACAGAAGTCTACTGGAAAGAAATGCAAAACCAGGGTTTCCAGTCTGTCGTTGGGGTAGAAAAAGGCAAATCTTTGCCATATTTCCTCAGTTAAATGGTGAGTATAGGACAATATCCAGGCTGCTGATATAACCTACAGGGCCACTGTGAGGAATGTGAAAAATAGCACATCTTCAAGCTCTCTTTTAACCCTTCCTGACTGGAGCTCTCCAACAGTAGCTGTTGCCAGGTTTGCCCATCCTCTGGCCTACAGACATCATTTATCAAGTCATAATTATGCACAAAAAATAAATAAATAAATAAAATAAAAATAATCTGTTAGCTATCAATTAAAAAGACTTTGTAGAGAGCCGGTTCGATCAAAATTACTTTTTTTATTCAGAGGATAGACCGGGGGGTAAAGAACTGGAAGTGTAAGTCAAACGGTGAGATAGGATAAGTGACCAGAGGTGGTGACTAGCATGACCTTTGGTGTCTATAAACACTACTGTAGGCTAACATAACTAACATTCTGGTGAAAACAGATAGTATTTGAGAGAGCTACTCAGCTGCATAAAAAACTGCACATTGCTGAATGTGCTTAAGATCTTCATAAAAGTAAAATCCGTATAAACCAACGGCATGATAAACTTGTACAACCTATTTTTCAGATTTCACATATCATGCTAATTATCTAGTTTGGGCTGGTATTTCTAGTGTTTGTTCATTGTTAATTTCTCACTCTTGATGTTTGCTTCATGGGCCATACAGACAAAATACCAGCTGGGAGTCTCTCCAAAATATGCTTTTGTTGGACCAAATGCTCTGGATCACTGGAAAGAGCCTGAATTTCCATCACTAAGACTATCTACGCTGAAGTTGTTTTCCTGGAAAGAAGACAGATCCAAACCCTGTCCCATCTTAGTAAGATGGATCAAAAACAACTTGAACAGGATTATATGGCCTTCGTAGATTAAAAGGGATCTGTGGATGTTTATGGACATAATGTGTTTGAATTGAATTTTTCACTGGACTTGGATTGTAGTGGTACTGGAAACACCATTAAATTGAAACAAAATTAAAGTTAACCTTAATTGAAGGTAATGTCCTTGTGCATATATTTGTGGTTAAAAGAGCACATTTTTATTTAATGTGCAGTCCCCTGTCATCACATATAATTTGCTGCGTCTAGCCTTTAGGTAATAACTCCTGCGTTTGGTGCGCCCTGTTTATATTTCGCGCTGCATAAGTCCTCACTTGGTAAACACCTGAATTCAGAGAGAGCTGAGCTTAAACTGATAACAGCAGTGCAATCATTCAGAGTGTATTAATGGAGTAAAGTGGCCCTGCAGAGAAGTGTGAAGCTATTTTATCCAGCAGATTTTCCTGAGCTTAATAAAGCATCAGCCTGTCTTTTTCTCAGCTGATTAGAAAGATTGGTGAGCAGCCACGTCCTTTCAACACACTGTTTCATTTTGTTTTGTGATTGGCTGCTGATTAGTTGGATGTAATTGGATTTTTTTTTTTTTATTCGTTTTCTGTCTTTCCCTCTCTCTTTTTTCCCTTTAAAGACCTTTGAGACCTCTCAGTGATAAAGGGCTATGGAGATAAATGTCCTTGAACTTTAACTTGAACTTTGCCTGCCTCTCTGTCTTCTTTTTCGCCGTCTCTCACTCCATCATGCTCAGCCTCATTTACATGGCCTGGGCTGCAGAGCTCTAACAATCCATTAGCTCTGCGTGGATGTTGAGGGGATCCATGCAAATAAGTGTGAAATTACACTCTAATCAGTCATGTAAATCGCACTGGTTCTCAATCTGGGCATCGTCATTGCTTTGTACTTGTTTGGGAAATGGTGTGCGGGCGACGGCTGAGGTTTAGGAGGAGAGAGAGCGAGAGCAGAGGGAAGAAAAAGACAATAACAGTCGAGTTTGACAAGGAGGAGGATATGAAAAACACTCAGGAATGCTTCAATTTCTCATTCACCCTGAAATGATTTTTCTTGCAGGATTCAGATTTTGAAATTCAGACCATGATCCAAATTGTTCAGCAACACAAGATTTCCAGCACAAAGCCTCCTCGTACCTTCTTTGATGGGAAATAAGGAATGAAAAATAAGGACAGAGGGGTAAAAGTTTCATTTGTAACAGAGCCACTGCAGCATTTCAGTGGAGTATTTGTCACTATATTTTATTTTTTGAAGAAATTATAAATCTGAAATAAAGCTGCCGATATTCAGCCATCTTTACTCTTGAAATTGGTCGTAGAAAGGTCAGCTTTTGCATTCAACAATTGTGATTAAAAAAAGGAATTTCAAGGACTGTCACAAAGGCAAATAAAGTGGTCCGAGGATAATGGTGGTGCAATCTCTTGGATTTTCCTGCGGAATAAATTAATCTCAACAACATTTTTTTTCCCCCCTTATACATGGCATTAGCAATGTATCTTTAAAGCTGCAGCTTTCTGCACTAATGCAATGCAATGTCATGTAATGAAAAGCGTGAGCCAATCACAGACGTGAGAGCCAAGGCCAAACTTCTGTTTCCTTTGTGAGACTGAAGGTACAGAGATGCACAATCAAGCCTCTTTTAAAGCGATGTTGTGACTTCAGTTTGTCATTCACACTGATCTGAATGAGAGGCACAGCAGTGTCACACTGTTCGACACCTGTACATAACTGCTATACCACAGCAGACATGGTCAAAGTGTCATAGACGAGACTTGGGGTGTGAACATTCTGCGTATAAATTTGAATTGACATTGTGCAGATTATTCAAATGGTTATGACTCACAAGTTGTATAATATAAAGCTTTTCCAGTGAGCTTAAGCAACAAGAGAGCTATATGCTATCCAATCATGGCACAGTTGGCCGAGGCAAGGCTAAACGTATATGGCAGTCAAAGCCTGATACTGCTGATCCCACACTGCATAAAGCTCCTAAAACACATGACAAGCATTTATTTTACATTTAGTGACACTTTGTTTCATAACATTTAATACTTGGTTATTTAGCGTCTCTTTGGTGACACGGAAAATATCTGTTAGTTGGATAAATTCATTTATTTTCAGAGGGTTCGAGGCCCGCCCTCTGACTTGAGTGTTGTAAAGTGGGAATTCCCAAAGAAGCATGAAGCCATTGAGCCACTTGATGTGGGATTAAGACGGCTGAAGTGCAGTAAATATGTCCTTTAACAAAAAGGAATCACATTGACTCCGTATGACAGGCAGCGCTTCAGTTTGCGGAGCATAACTGCGGATGTGGAGCTGGATCTCAACAAGCTCATTGAAGTCATCGAACAGACGAGATTTATTGTGTCTCCCGTTGAATCCCACAAGCTGTAGCACAACATACCGCCCTATTTGTGTGTGTGTGTGTGTGTGTGTGTGTGTGTGTGTGTGTGTGAGTGCTTGTATGTACATGTGTGAGTGTGTCAGCATATGCATGTCGACAAGCCGGGGGAAGGAGCGAGAAAGCAAAGCACGAGAGGAGCAGCACGATGAGGGATCAGGATTTTGGCTCAAATACAATCTGCGGAGGAGTCACTCAATGAGCTGACAGCCGTCAGTGAATCCTGGTGGGGAGAGGAGGGCTGAGCCACTGTGGTCAAACACACACTCTCTCTCTCACACACACAAACACAAACACAGAGAGACTCCATCAGCACCGGGGAGCTCAAACAGACAGATGGGCTAATTCGTGACTGACTGTGTGTTATGAAACATTATCTCTGTGTCAGTGAAATCAAAATAACATTTTGGGTGTAAACGCCGAGCTTGTAACTGCCAACAGAACACCACATGGCCGTGATGGATGCATATGGACCGTGATGCATGGCCTTGGAAAAATGTTTTGCTGCTGAACTGCTGCAAACACTGTTTATGGAGTCATCCGGGGTGAACGGCGTGCAGCCGTATATGTTTGCCAATCGCAGCCCCCACCTGCCAGTCGCCAAATTAAGCCATCGAATCAATTTCAAGAGTGTGGAGGAAAATGAAGCCCATTACAGGCGTTGAATTTTATTTGCTCTCTTTTCAAAATTAAAGCCTATTGACAGATTGTTTTGTTCTCTTTCAGCCACTCCACGCTTAGAGTGGGGATAGGTGGTTGCATTTTAATGGCCTGCCCCTTTAACGTTGGGCTGCAGAGCCACTTGATAATCCTCCCCTCGCTGGGTGTTTGTGTATGCGGGGAGTGTATTGTCGCTAACTGAACCTGGCTCGCTGCTCTCCGTGGATGTTTTGTTGTCAAATAATGGGAGAGTGATGGGGTCCTACCCTGCTGCGAGCCACCGCGAAGATTAGACAGATCTTCACACTGGACGATTGGTGAAATTTATCACTGTCACCGGGTGCCAATCCACGCTGCTCCCCTCCTCCAACCCCCCACCTACACTGTTTGTGGTGGTTTCTCATTTGGAACCTGCAAACCAGTTGTCATGTGTACTTTCCACTCCGATAGTGATAGCTTTAAGCAGCGCCTCAAAAATCACCCTCTGCTTCATGCTCCTCTGCACAAATGCTCATCGCCTTCTCGGTCTGGCCTGCATGAGAAATTTTCATGCGAGTGTGGAAGTGTGCGAGCAGCAACATGTGATATGTGACAGGTAGGCTTATAACACCTTTACCCTCCTTTTTTCATCCTTATCAGGCCTCTTTCTTATCTTTTCTCTACCCAAAAGCAGATGATGTCAACAAAGCAGAATGCCCATAATACTCAAAGATTTGATGATTTGCACAATTATAACGTTACAAAAGACAACATCCAAACTTCAGTTTCTGGGTTTAATCTCCATTTCTATTCCGAGCTTGCTGACGTAACACTCAGGGGAACCCAGACTGTAAAACACTTTATTTAAATGTTGTTGAGCGTTGTGATATCGCGCATATGTGTGCACACTTGCAGCTGCTGAGGCATCAAGCAGGAAAGATGATTTTTTTGCCTCCTTTAGAGAGCGGAGGGGCCACATTTCTCAGCCTGCAGATTTTGATCCCTTTCGAAGCGCCGCTCTGAATTAGCATGCAGAAGAGAGCGCTGAAAGGTGCTCTGGCCCTTAACTCAATCTCTCCCTCCCTCCCTCTCCATCACTCCCCCTCTGCTCTTCCTCAGGTAAAAGTAATGGATTGTAGCTGGCTCTGGCCCTCCGTCCTGTCGCGTCACGCCTGCTAGCCAGCCCAGCCAGCCGGCCCGGGCGGGGAGGCCAAGAGCTGTAGGCTCTGTTATTTAGCGTCCATTCCTCCACAGTCACACTCGCTAACTCTGAGGCCAGCTGTCCAAGCACACCAGGCCTCGAGGATGGCAGCGCCGCCTTAACTGAGAGGTGACACCCCCCTCCACGTTCTTTAACAGATTGCCACCTCAGGCCAGCATATATCTGAATACCAATGAAGAAAAAAACTCCTTACTGCGGCAGGAACAGACAGGAACAGAGAGGTAGAGTTAAAGAGACATATGTTAGAACAAACAATGAGAGGACTTTCTGATGAAACTTTCCGGTGGCATGAGGTTAGAATAGAAAGACGTGAACTTAAAGTGAAACAAAGCCTGCACTAACTGATATCACCCTTTCTTTACTATTCTGACTATTTCTTTTCATGCTTCTAACAAGTTTTCAAGTCCCAAGGTGACATTTTCAAAAGTCATGTTTTATCTGACCAACAGCCCAAAACCAAAAAATTACCAATTTAATTATGTAAAACAAAGAAAAGCTGCAAAAATTCACAGAGCTGAATAAAATAGAGTAAATAGTATGAATTGCAACATTAAACTCGCAGTGATAAAGTCTCACTAACTTCTTCCATCTCACAGTTTCAATTTTTTGTCTCATTTAACGTATGGTTCGGTTAATATATGGTTCGGGCTCTCATCAATCCAGCGAGCATCTGTTGCAAGCCAGTGATAAAACGCTGGTACAAAACGCTTACAAATTGCTCCAGTAGATGACTTCATCTTTCAGCTGAAGAACTCTCCGCAGAGGCTGCAGCATTATCATTTAGGGTGACTGGAGCCGATCAAAGTATGCCTGCTGAAAGGGTTTCTTTTCAACACTAATATAGTCAGAAAGTTATACAAACCATGCAGAGATCTTTATATTCTGTCTTTAAAGCCACAAAAGTCCAAGTACAAAAAACAGCATTTTTACCTTGTATAACACTGAAGTTGCTAGTGAGGCTCTATTCTCTCTGAGTGTTTGTATTATTTAGGAGTTTAGTTGTATTAAACTGTGAGGTCTAGCACAACACAATATACCATACAATGGTCAACCACCAATGCTCTTGTTCTGCTTTCAATACTGTCACTGATGTTCGGGGAAGTGAAGCCACATTAGTCCTTCAACAAACGAATCATTTGGGAAAACATGAGTTTCTAGTCTGCCTCTGCTTCTCTATATATCAGTTATCATTTCACAGAAGTGCTTTAAACTGTAGAAGACCACCAACCAACAACTTCTGAGATGGACTACTGTTTAGTTTGTTTTCAGGTGAATTTGAAGCCTTGGAAGTCCAATACAATGATTTGTAGAACAAAGGAGTTGTTAGTCCACCTCAATCTTTGCTTCGTGTGTTTGTCAGTGGTTTTAAACAGTCTTAGTTTGTCAATTTAAAAAGTCTGAGTGAGTGGGAATTGAAGACAAAAAATACACCAAAAAAGATAGATCACCAACCTCCAGGTTGTGTAATGTAAAGGACCCTTTTAGTAGATAGCGTCAGGAAGTTTTAGAGCAAGTGAAGTCAAAACTAAAGTTGCTACAGGAATTGTTGGTCTACCTCTGCCTTCTATTCTTTCTCTGTTTATGTAAATAATGAACTATGGTGTTGTACAGTTACTACCAGCAATCCAAACACTTGAGAAATGATACACCACCAACTCCCAGGGTCTACAATTACGTGTACTGTTTACACAAACAAAGTCTGGTGAATCCGGGGGGTCAATAGCCATGTTCACATGGGCAAAATATCTAATCTGAATCCACTGTTCACATGGTGCAAAATCAAATAATCTGATCATGACGTGGGTATACATACACCATACATCGCAGAGTTGTATTTACGCCTGTGCTGTCAACAAACCAACAAACCAACAAACCAACAAACGCGGAGGTGGCTCACTCCATCCAGTCCAGGAGTTCTCCTCCTGTTAAATGTTGTTGTAGATGGCGCCCTTGCGTACTTATTTTACTGTTATGTCGAAAGTTGCACTGTGCGTGCAGATGTGACATCATTACACTGTATGTATGGAGGAGCAGACACGGCACCTGCGGTTGTGTTTTATGCCAGTGTTAATAACGAAACCTCCTGTACTGACGTCAATAAATAAGCCAAAGGCTAAAGAGTGGAGACCGAGTCAGGTAAGAGAGTCATGATCGGAATAAGTGTTTACATTGACGTGTTTCGGAATAACAATCTGCATAAACCACCCCTCTTTCCGATTGAGCCAAATTGGATCAGAATCTTCAGCTCGACATGTTTACATGACGCATTTCTGTTCCGATTGGGCATTTATTTCGATTATGCGTGCCCAACAAAGCTAATGTGATTGTCCTTACTTTTTAAAGCTCAAATGAAAAGTTTTAGCTGGTTATGAAATTGACTAAAACTGATAGTTTGGCCTCATCATGAGTTCGAAAAGAAAGCACAAACATCAGTAATTATGTCTGCTATTTCTACATGACTTTTTTGATCCCTGTTTATTCAAACGTAGTTTTTGGCATGTTTGCGCTCAGAGATTAAGCCGCTCAGTTTATTTTTTTAATTTGCAAATGTTTGCTAACAGTTTTTGGCTTGACAACTTCATTATTTAGGTAATTAAATAAAACTTGACAGTGGGTCTTCATCCGGTTGAAAACATTGTAAAAACACTCAGTTAAACAGCACATTTCAGCACTAAAGTATAAAATCCTTCATTTCAATATGAACGTCAACCTGTCCGTTCCCATACAAGGGAAGCAAAGGTCGTCTCTGTGTAATTGGTCCTGACAGTCACCCAGCACTCACACTGCTGCGGCCCTCCTGTTGACGGGTATGTAGATGTCGGAGTGAGTATATGTGCAGTGGGATGTGCAAGTGGGAGTGAATGTTGATGTACAATCAGTGGAGGAGTCCCTCACTGAACTGACAGCTGTCTGTGAATCCCAGTGAGGAGAAGCCTGAGCCAGTGCTCTTAATGAATGTGAGCTGCCATGAGCTCCGAGTCTCAACCAAAACACATCAACGCACACACACACACATACACATAAAACCCCAGCATGAACTCGACTGCACCCTTAGCCAAAATGTAAAAGAAACCTTTGTTTAAAAAAGGAGTTTTTGTCTAACTTAATAACAATTAGTAAAAAGTGCCACAGCGCTGAGTCATTTAAGGTTGAATGCCAATGAGCAGCAGCGTGTCATCCACAAAAGAAGTCTGGCAACCGGCACTTATGTGACTTTTCAAAGTTACATATCAGTTCCAAAGAGGACAAATCGTCTGTGCCCACGTAACAAGTGCATCAGTGATGAAAAAAAAAAAAGAGAAACTAGATGATTAATATCTCAAGGGGAGTGAGACTGGAAAATGAACAAAACATCTGACTGGTATGAGAAAGCAGACACAAGCTGCAAAACTCAAATGCACCAAATTGAAAGCATACATTCTCAGCAGACAACTATTAAAAGGTGCTAATTGGAGAGAAACTCTTCCTGTATAGAAACATTTGTTCTTTTTCCAACATGGTACAACTGCACAGCAGCACACCGAGGAAGAAAAAGCCATTTAAATATGTTTCACAGCTGGAAAGCATTTAGAAATTACAAACACGCTGCATCGCTGTTTTTTCTATAATGGCTTTCTATCTTATTGCGAATGGCCTATATTATTAATGTCATTTGTTTCATCAGGCTTTAGATAGCGCAGTCCCCAGCAGGAACACAACATTCAGACGCAAATGTGTTTTTTAACCAGAATAGAGGCACGGAAGAGTTATGACTCCTCTTTGAAATGTGAGTAAAACACAAAACAGTCACTTTACCATGTTACTGCATTACATGTCCTCTAACAGCTCTCCTCTGCGTGACTCATATACATCCACATACCTCTGTTTAACAGTTATTTAACGCTAGTCTTTCAGATCCCTCTTTTTCCACTTGTATTCATGTTGTGTTGCTACCATGGCTGAATTTCCTCCTTTGGAGATCGATAATGTATTATCTCTTTTCCTGTCTCTCTTTTTTTTTAAAACTAGAAATACAAGATTAGATTTTTTTCCAAGGCTATTTTCATAAACATTTGAGGACTAAGTGAGTAATTGTTTTTGAAAAAGAGCTGTAATTGTAGCAACAGGGACACAGAATATCCTTTTCAAATCTGTTTGTTTTTGCTATTGATGAGTTCAGGTTTAAATGTCTGACCACATCACTGAGAGGAAATAAAAACACAGAAATAGATCCTTTAAGAATAAGAATAAAGGGGCATTTCATCTAAAAATTCATATGACAAAGCCAATCAGTGAGAGTAGATCAGCAACTCCTATCTTCTTGGAAATGGTTGAGATAACTTCTTACAGGAGTCTGATGATTTTGAGGGAAACAAAATAATCTTGCTTGACTGAAAATGTTTGTTTCCCTTTAATATTTTCAGACACTTAAAAAAAAAGTCTGAACCAGAAACAAGAACTTGCAGATAAACAGTTTTTGTAACTAGACAAGCGAATTTCTATTTTACCTTCCTTTAATTTTCAATCTAGTGCAGCACTACCTCAACTTTCAGTAACTTTTAAACATCGAGACAACGGAGACACATCATCCATCATTCCAATCAATTTTTTATCATTACTATTAATTATTTTTATAACACAATACTACAGATAAAAGAGACTTATTATAAAGCATGCATATCAAGCATAGGTGTATGTTTGTAATCCATCATTACAAACTGGTAAAAGAGGAAAAGAGGTCATCGGGGTAGATGTTTTTCACACATGAATGGTGATAGTGGAAACAGTATACCGACCCCCTGCTACTTTGCAGCATACCTGCGCTACCTGCCCTGTATGGTGTGATATCAGCACACAATCAGAGTGAGTCTGATTAACAAAAGCAGCGGTCGTTATGTTTACTTGCACAGTACAGTCAAGCTACAGTTGGGTAAATTAACTGGATTACAGTCCCAGTCCACAAATGCCAGGTGGTACTCGATTCAGAGGCAAAAATATGCCCCGTTTGAGCTGGTTTCTAACAGCCTGTATCCAGATTGATTTGTTTTGTCATGTACCAAAACAATCGACAAACAATGCTTGCTGATGTCGAACAATGAAAACAGACAACTTTTCAGCTCTGATATGTAAAATACAATAGGTAAGCCTTTTTTGATATCTCTTCTATGTTTAGGTTTTATTTACTACCTAGCATTTTGACAGCGCATTCATGCTGTTTTACTTCTGGGTCAAAGCCTAACACATTGTGGAGCATGCGCAGAACACTAATGCTGGTTTAGGTCTGATTGGTTTAGGTGTATGAATGCAAGAAAACAAATCTTCGAGAAGTTGAGTTAAATGCAATTATAGCTGGACCAACATGTTTGCATGTAGAGTGACTGAAGTTCAGCTACAGACATGTGGACTTCTGTTAGCTAAGTGTATTTGGTTAGTTCCACAGGCTAAAGCGTGGATCAAGACTGAATATATAATAAATGCATAATTACATGTACAGCAGCCTTTGAAATAAAACTATACTGTCTTTTGTATTGGTGATTCCATTGGTGTGTAGGGTGACCATACATCCTTTTTTACACGGACATGTCCTATCTTTGGGGGGCTGTCTTTGTACAGGGAAGTTTATAAATTCCTTCAGCTGTCCAGGGTTTTGTATGGAAGTTTCGAATTTGTATCGCATGGACTTACTGAGTTAAAAGCGTGTAAAAGACACTCGATTTGACCTGAAAAACTAAAAAATAACCATGTGTGACTCCATGACTCCGCCCCTTTGTAGTCGTGTCCTCTTTTTGGGGATTCAACGTATGGTCACCCTATTGGTGTGCATCTTTGACTATTAAATTTTAGCTTTTTTTACCCTATGGTCTGCATAAACCACAAATTTTAGAGAAAATCAAAATGATCAGGCTATTTTATTGGCACCAACCTTTAAGAGCAGCTCATGACTGATTAGCAGTATTTGGTCTGATCTTCCACACTGTGCATGCCTAATTTAAACACAACGGTTTACTCGTGAGCCATTACTTTTTACAAGGTAGGTACAATCACAGCCACCTCACTTACGCTGCAGCATACATTTAAAACCAAAACAAAACTGTATCACAGAAAAAGAGAAAAAAATTACTCCTAGAGAACAACCATCAGATTCATCCTATTTTCTCTGAATCTAACTCCAGTGTAGTGGAGTGAAACAGGAAACGTCTCCGCTCACTTAAGGTGACAAACAAAAGCACAGTCCATTAGAGAGAGCACGCAGAGACATACCGCAGCATTAACAAATGTAATTGTGTTGAGCGGCACATGTATTTTTCATTTCTCCTTCCAGTGCTCTATAAAAGGCCAGAGTCACGCAGCTGCAATCATATCACAAGTCAAAATGAATTTGAAGAGCTCGCTGTGTGTATCTGCCTTCCACGCTGCCTTAACTTCTGCTCTGCCTCCTCGCTGCCAGCAGAATTAAACCGCCATGTGCAATAATGGCAAAAAAAGTGAAAACAGTCCCCATTAAATGTGATAATAAGCTGTGGGTGATAATAAAACCATGTTCGGGGAAATTCACAATACATGTGTCGTTCAACAAGACGTATTAGTTCAGGTAGTAATTTGTCCCTGCAAGCTGTTTTTTAATGGATTTTCAGAGGGAGGAACTTCCGCCAGCGAAGGCAAACGTGCATTAGAGGAGACAGTTTGAGCTCCGAAGTGGGACATTAGTGGGTTTAGATGTTTCCTGGGCAATAATGGCAAAAGCAAAACAAAATGCATCATCTGATAAACAACAGGAAGTGAGCTCGGCATCCAGAGAGAGTTGGCTGCAGTGCATCTTAGCTTCACTCGTCCATGTCTTCTGTTTGCACAAAAACACATTGCAGATTGGCCTGTTTGCTAAACATGGGTGCTGTGTACAGATGACTGGCATCATCTTACAGGAAACATGGCTGCCAGCATTCACAGTTTCTGCAGCATCGGTTCTCAGCTGTTCGACGTGTTTGTTAGTGTGTTAGAACAGTTCATAAAAACAGCCTGATTGTAGGCTGCAGTAGAGAGGATGAAACCTGTTTTTAATTAATTATGTCAATGCAACTACCAGGGAAACAGACAGTAACTCTTTGACCTCCATTAATAACAAAAAATAATAAGTCATTCAGATTGATATTTTCTTGATGTTAGGTAAGCATCATGTGATTTTTAAGATGTATAAGAATTGCATGCACTACTTTTTCTGGTATATTATGAATCATTTGAACCTAAAACTGTAGCGATATTTGGCAGAGCATGAAAAATGTATTCAGAGACAGAAAGTTTGGACTAAAAGGGGGCATACATTTGAAAAGAAAACAAAGAAAAGGACAATTTTAAAAAGAAGTGTGCATCTGTCAAACAGCTAGATATGTGGGTGAGTCAGGAAGAAGAATTTGAATGCGCTGGTTCACCTACATCAAAAGAAAAATAACAAAAATTTAAAACATGAGGGGATTAACTGATATTAAAACTCCAAGAAGTTTTGTTTTGTCATGAAATACACTCAAAGTAATTTTGATGCTTCTCTATGACCTACAATTGCAAACCAGACCATCAGCATCATGACAACATATTTTTGTGAAATTACTGTCAAGGTCCTTTCACACCAGGAGCGTTTCTTTCGTGCAATTATTTCGGACGTCAAATTTTTTTTTCGAACCCATATCCCGTTAAAACAAGCGTTCACATCAGCGACATCAGTCCCCATTGATATCAGTCCTGTGTTAATAGGGTGTTTAAATCAGTAGAAATACTACTTACCTTAGGGTATAACACACAATAACTGTGCAATTACACAACATTTTAAAAAGAGTGTTAACATGTTAATCCTGATGCAATCAAAGTCCAAAAGTCACGGATCATTATCTTTTAGCTGTATGCTTTTTTTGTCCCTTTGGGGACACCATAGTTGAGTTCATGCAGTGTCTTCCTGCTTCCTGCTGCAGCCTGAATGGAAAAATAACTTCACTGCACTTCTGAAAACCTTTATGACTTTACAAAACTAAGATAGCAAATCAAAAGTAATCTGCGCTTTGTATCAAACACATTTAAAACATAGTTAAAGTACTTTGAGTCTGAGCTGACGCCCATGAGCTACGAATAAAGGCGCAGCTGATCAGAGTCAGCAGGCAATCACAACACAGAAACACTAATTTAGAGAGTAAGAATCACAACAGACCCGAGGATGAAACTAAATAAGACATTTATAGTCACTATGGTGGTACAATCATCACCAGTGCTCGTATTAATGCAAAATAAAACCAGCTGGTTACTAACTTTAATTGCATTTGAGCAAAATAATGAGTCTATTTTGGAAATGTTGGGGAATAAATGCTTAAAATGGGATTCAAAAAGAGTTTTTAGAGGAAAAAATACAGCATTTGTTCTCATTTTCCACCTCCGTTCTAGTTCTGTGTGGATGTTTATGTGACTCGCAGATGAAAACTAGCACTGTGCTAACCTGTTACAAGTCAACATCTGTGGTTGCCATTCATACAAAGTGTGAATAGATAAATAAAGAAAGCGGATTTGTCACAACAGACGCAGACAGAGGGGGTTAAAAGGACAAGCTACGAGGCCGTCGCGCAGTGACCCCCTCCATCTGGATCTGAACGCTGCAGCTTAAACTTTCCATCCCTCCAAATCTGTCCCTCCTCCATTTCACCGCCATTTTTCCCTTAAATTGCCCGATACGCAGGCAGCAATGACAGTCATCTCCGAATGTCATCTGAGCGAACAATTAACAGAGCAGCAAAAATGTGAGGTCAGATATAATTAACATATGTGCTGCTCAGCTATAATTGCTCAAGTCTAAAGCAAGTAATTAAATCATTCAAAGTGAGCCATGCAGACAATGAGCGACTGAGTTTTTTCCACATCTGCTGCAGGAGGGGGGACATGCAGGGAGCTGGAACGCTTTGCTCCTCTCCGTCACACCACCCGTGGGACCACCGCCACGTATTCACAGCACACAAAATAAAGGAGCTATAGACACAACGCTGGCAGAAATAGCTAAAACCAAGGGGATGCTATGTGTACCTCGAAGGAGAGACAGCGTTCAATCCCACGAGCCCGGAGAGATCCTTTATCTCCGCCTTTATCTGAGGAATCACAGAAATTCGCTCACATGCTTTAGGTGCCTCTAATTGACGGCGGTGAGATCTTCTCATTATGATACATGCGTCAGGCCGGCCTGTCAGACCAAAGGAGGTGGAAGGCAGCGGCATTAAGCGAGTGGCAGGAGCATTATCAGTCTATATTTCACAGGTGTCAGCAGGGACTTGTCCCCGTTTCGTCCTCTGGGTGTCATTTATTAAATGAAGGAATGAAAGGGATGTTTAAGGTGGGAACACAGGCCTGCTTGGACAAGGGATTATGCTTTGTTACAGGAAGAGAAATTGCATTTGAACCTCGGGTGCAAATCCCAGCTCCAGGGTTTTTCATTTATTTATCGCCCTTGCAGCTACTCATGGTTACATCTACCCAGCGTACTCTTGGTGAAACAGGTTCTTGGACAAATTACTGATCTGACAAATGTCCACCTCAGCATTCACGAGTCTGTATGACATGAAATTATAATATCCTTTTGAATTTCCTGCAAACTGCGAATTGTTTGCTTTGCTTCTGCAGAGGAAACATGACAGGAATCTGTGTAGTTGGAAACTATCTGACACCTCTGACCTTTCAGAGAGGGGAAGAAAGTGGAAGGTAGAAAACAAGAGAAAGAAACAAGGTAATTTTACAAGAAATCCTTCAAATTAAATGACAAAATATGTTGTTTGTAACTGCCCTGCAGGACTAAACACACATCAAATCTGCTATAAAGCTGCTGGCCTGTGTTTGCTCGGTTTTAACTGACTTCAAATGATCAGACATGATTACCGTTGAGAATTAGTTCCTGTTTGTGTTGAAAGAAATATAGTCAAATATCAGGATTTAAAGTAAATGACAGATACCGTAGAGCTTAAACTGCACTCAAGTCATGGTTTTCATGAGAATAAATAAAACTAAATTTGAAATTTTTGTTGGTAGGAAACGAAAAAGGATCAAATTTGCTCTAAAAAGTGATTGACACTAATAATCTGAGATCAGAATCTGACTTGGAAATTCAATGTAGATCATTTTTAGAAAAAAAAAACAAGTGTGCAGATGTCAAAAAGACTTCTACATTTAAAAACTTTAACAAAACAAATGATTTTCAGGCTGCCCCTGACTTCTTTATGCAGGAAAAACCCTGTTTAGAAACCAATGGGTGACGTCACTGAGATATAACACACCCGTTCCTTCGCCTCAACTAATGCAAACTTCTGATTTTATTTCTGCAGGGAAACTTCCTGCTGTGACCGAGCAGCACCAGAAAAGATAAATTCATACATCGAGGGAGCCGGGAGTCTCCAGTCCAGCAAACTTGAATATCTTTGGAGCAGGAGGGCAGACTGGAGCACCCAGGGGAGACCCAGGGAGGCGAGGAGAGCGCTCAGCCTGCACACGGGGAGGGAGGGCCACTGAGCCCTTCCTGAGGATTTGTTTCTGTCAAATGAAGAAAGGCGCTGGCAACTTTTGACATTATGTTCTCAGCGGACCACGGATGAGGTCAGAGGCAGTATATCATCTTTTTTTTCCCCCCTTCTTCCCGGCGACAGAAAGCATGTGTCTTCTTTTCATAATAAACCAATATGCTTTCAACCTGTTTGACCCCAGGACTGAGGCCTTCCTCTGCAAATTCAAAACACTTTACGTGTGCTCTGTTCTTGACATTTAAAACCACATGAAAATGAAAATGGATCCCAATTAGAGCCGCAGGAAGCGTAAGACCCTCTCGGTTCTCTTAGTAACTCGCTGCCTTAAACATTTCCCCCCGTGAAATGCCTTGAAAATTGACCTTCTCGTTCTGCGAGCGCCGATAAAAGCAGCCTTGAGTGGCCTCAGATCAAGCTATTTTGATAGTCGTGTGCGGGGATGGAAATGTGAGTGTAAAAAATAAGGCTTTGTAAAAAGGAGCATAATCACAGAGCGCATTACTTCAGAGGTAGCGCCTCGCTCTTAAACGCTCCACATACTCTCGGTGAAGCAACATGACATTAACCACTGGGTATTAATGTAAATCACAGGAGTGGAAGACGCTAATAGCCACTCTAGGACAGGTGATTATTATTGAGGCGATTGACATTGTGTACTGGATAAAGTCTAAAAATATAAGAAATAATGTGAGTACATCCTACAGAGCTCTGACATCAACATGCAGCCGTGCTGTAAGAGGCTAATGTGGAGGGAGGGCGCTGGAAAAAAAGAGAAAAGTCGGCTATATTTAAACTTGAGGGTGCCGAGGCAGGGATCACCTGTTGAAGAGCATTCATTTCAACAGGGGGACAAAGGTCAGCATCCTTGCTGGAGCTTTGATTGGCAGGCGGGGGAGCTGGATGCCCACAGCAGCGGCCCAGCGGAGCAGCCGGCGGTGGCGTGTGGCTTGGCTGGGCCACATTTCTGACTCAATGCTGACTAACTGAGTGTGTCTGCTGACAGTGTGTCTGACTGATAGGATCACCCCGGGAGGCTCTTCCAGGGCCTTTACAAAGTGTCTCTGATAGGCCAGGCCCGTAGCACTCGCCGCGAGGGCCCGCCGACAAATTAAATTTAAGCCCTGCTAATGCAGAGCGTAATCATAGAGTGAGGTGGTGATAAATTTTTCAGCGGGGTTACCGTGGGCGCAGCAACTGCAGCAGCGGTGGTGTCGAATCCGAGATAGTAAAAGAGAGGAGAGAAAGAGGCGAGTGTGACCTCAGCTCAGCTCTGGAAAATCATGCACTCAGAAGCCAAGGACTCGTATGAAAGAACAACAATAACACGCCATTATGAGATGTAACATTTTTTTTTTGTGACGACCTGCGTTTCCAGGGGGAAATTTGAAAGAAAAGCAATTTCACATTAAACTATCTGACACAATGCAGGTCTGTGGAGTAGAGAAGGAGGGGAGGAGAGCGCGTATGTGTGTGTGAATGGTTGGAGGGGCGGCGGCGGTGGTGGTGGCGGTGGCAGTGCTGCCGCTGGTGGGGGTGTTCAGGAGCTTTCCTAACAGCCATTGGCCGACTGGAGCGAGACACACACATTCCCCCTCTGCAGAGTTAAAAGGGATGGAGTGGATGAAATTTCAAAGCCTCCCCTGCAGACACACCACTCTGCTTTGCACACATCAGCACTGAGATGTTCAAATATTCAACTCTGTCGTTCCAGCCTGGTTTCATCTCCTGTACGCTAATATCAGACATGCTTCTGCTGTGATTAATGAGAAAAACCAACCAACCCCCCCACCGCAGAAATGTGCACGAGGACACCCTTTCTCCAAAAGCTGCTTTTTTCTCTCTTTCCTATGATGCTAAAAACTGCCCTTAATTAAAAAGCCAGTCTCTGAGTCGTGTATATTTCCCGTGATTACTTGCTGCAGGCGGTACAAGGAAGTGAAAGTCACTGGGAGATAAGAGGGGAAGTGGCAGACGTTCACCTATTAAACTCCATTCACTTATTACGGTCGACAATGCCGTTCTTATTAAGCGGGCACATTGACATCGTTATGAGACACATTTCAGCGGCGCAACAAAAAGAGACAAACTCTGCTGCCCTTGTAGAGACAATAGGGAGCCCTCAGAGCTGCAGCATGTTCAGCTCATCCCTCCTCCGCTTTTTATTTCCCTGACTTGACAGCCTTGATTTGACCACTTGCCTCCTTTTCTTTACGAGCATCTCTCACAGCGAACATCTGCACAGCCGACGTCTGAGCTATAAAACAAATGCGCAGTAATTATATCCCAACATACTAAATCAAGTGGTAATCCTGAGATCTTTCTTTTTTCTTTTTGGTTGTTTTGTCTTGTTTTCCCTTTTTTTTTTTTCTTTTTATGATGGCAACATCTTTGTTGCTAAGCAGTCGTTGCTGTGGTGATTTTGCGCTGCACTTCCCAGAGATCACAAGTCGGTCAAAAGAGTGTGGCCGGTACGGTGACGTCTTCCTCTGTGAATATGATGAAAGAGAGCTTTGACTTCTTTTCTTTACGGCTCCACATACTGTTTATTTCACTGTTTAGTCCCTTGTTGCACTGAAACACAACAAACGTGCGTCAAGGAACGCAACGCATTTTGAAAAAGCAGTGTGTTGAGAGTAAAAATGTTTGTGTGTTTCATTATAATGATGTGACTTGATTAATAAAGCACCTTTTATACAGGAAGAAGGTCTCAAAGTGATTTGAAGCAACGGAAGTGAAACTAAAGAGTGAACTGAAACCCAAGGAAACACAGAAATAAGAAACAAAACAGCCGCCACAGAGCGAGGACATGTTTTCACTGAGAACAAAACACGCACAAGAGCCAAGACAAAAAAATATGATTGGAAAAAAATAAGTCAAAAGCAGGGATAGAGTTGCCTGAGGATGTCTGATAAGTTTTAAATAATTACAGAGGAGTTTTGTGATTTTAATCCTGTGACTGAAATCTGAAAAAGTCAAGGGCGAATCAGGATTCAGAGGTCCAAAGTTGGCCTCTCAGTTTGGGATGCTAATTATGTCTCAAAGGTTTCTGTACATTTTTCTTGTCAGGAACGATGGAGGCGGTTTTGGATGTTATGAACAAAGTTTTTGACATCTTGGGTCATTTCTCTACACAGTTTAGAGACCTGTCTGCAGAAGGATAATATCCAAAGATAAAGACAGTGAAGCACTGGTGTGGCTCATTGTGCTCCATGTACAGAGGCTCTCTTCCTGGTTGCAGTGGTTTGAGCTGATTCCCAATCCTGGCATGATTTGGTGCATGTCATTTCACTCTTTCTTCCCATATATCCGGTCCATCTCAAGATGTCCCATCAAAACAAAAGCAAATGATTCAGAAATTATCTTTAAAAAAAAAAAAGAGAGGATGCAGATGTACTGCTTTATCATTTACATGTTAAATGCAAAGATGCAATTTGACGCTCCTATGACTCTGGGGAATGACGTGAATTAGGCGAATCTTAACTTGAGCTGATATTCGCACCGCTCAGCATGAGTGACATATGAAAACAGATGGTTGTTCACTGGTTTTTAAAATGGAGGACAAACTGATCGAGTCGGTGTGTGGGCGCCCCGAATTGTATGATACCTTTTTTTTCAGTTACCAAAACCAGAATAAAAAGCAACTTGACAGGCAAGGGAGTGAGGACGTCGGATTACCTGGTCAATTGTAAAAAACCTTTGTCTATCACTTGATCCTGCCAGTTGAATTCGCAGGGATTAATGTTAAAATTACTGTGAACGCGCGAATGCAGCTATTAAATACTATACATCCACGCGTCTAGATTCGCGCGAATTAAGCGAGTAGATGATATTACTCGCTGCGTGATCACAGACAACATCTCGGTACTATTTAGTAGCAGCGCACGGCCCTTGTAATAACCCCCATAAAATCCCTGGTTCAGGACTGCTTACTTGTGCTTCCTACCCATTCCGCTACTGTAATAACCGTTGTTCAAGCCCACATGCAACAGTTTTGTTTTCATTCATGAAACGCTTAAATCAGGGACATTTTCAGGGACAGCTTTTGCCGGAGACAGGTCATCCAATTCGGGGACGTCTGGTCACCTTACTTTTTGCACATTCTTAGGAATGCATGCAGCAGAAGATGAAATGGTGCTGCTCATCTTCTGCTGCTTTGCAAAGACTTAATCATCTGCACAGATGCTTCAAATCAGTATCTCTGTCTATCAAAAACAGAAGGGAGAAAGCCAGAGTCCAACCTCAAAACAACTGCTGTCTCACAAGGTGGTCTACACATATAAAGTTCCTTCAGCCGTCCTTGATGAATGATCCTTGAGAAGGTTAACCATACGTGGACGTCTTCTTTGTATGAATTTCTGTACGCTGCAGAGTGCGATGCTGCCCCCAGAGACAAGATGGATCTTGTGGAAGGCCTTGACATCTTGGTAACTTTCCTGCTTATCTAACATCAGGGTGCAATTCACAAATTACCACAGATCTCTCCCCAGGTTTTACTTATCCAGTGTGAAAAGTGCCTGAAGTAAAATTAACCAAAGTAGAAAATGCGCACAAGTTAAAAGCAGTTCAAGGTGAGAAGTTTGAAAGTCTTATTTTAATATTGGTCACAGAGTTTGCATGTCCTCCAGCCTTTTAGGGAGCTCCCCAGTTTTTATTCAGAGTTTAAAAACTGTTGGCTGAGTTAGTCAGTACTCAGAGGCCACGAAGAATAATAAAACACCAAAGAGTCAGTAATGTAGGCCGGTCCAAAACAATTAAGAGCTTTGTAGACAAGCAAAAAGAGTTCAAAATCAATCCTAAAAGACAGAGAGAGTCTGTGCAGGTCAGCTAAAACTGGGCTGATATGCTCTCTCTTTCTTGTTCCAGTTAAAAGCCTGGCAGCTGTTGTGAAGTAATTGTAATTTATCAATGGTTTGGTTTGGCAGGAAGGAGAAGAGATCATTACAGAATTCTACTCCCTTTCCAGTCTGTCGTTACAAGAGAAAAGGGCAAACCTTCGCTGCATTCCTTCACATATATGTCTTTCTGATGGAACCTGCAGGGCCAACGTGCCATAATGTTGAACATAATATACCTCATGAGGTGGATGTGAGGAAGTAGCTCCACTCTGCTGACACATCTAGAAGGCTTCTTTTCAACCCTTCCTGACCGGAGATCTCTAACAATAGCAGGAGTCAGGTTCACCTATTGACTGGTCTACAACCACCACCACCACTAATACCACCGCCACCCAACCCCCCCAGTCCTCCACTAGTATATGTACTCAGATGCACCTCCAGAATCACTGTCACCCTCAGTGAGTAATTACAGCGATTAATGCACGGACCGAGCTCGCCTCTGGCTTTGGACACTCTATCAAGACTGCTGCGGTAATGGATGAAAGTAGATTCTTAATAGAGAATCCATAGTATCTTAACTGAGGGAGAAAAAAACCTTAACATGTGCCTTTTTGATCAGGACTGACTTTACCCACAATCCTCTTGGGGAAGGTATCGTTTTCCAAGCTCAAAACAAGAGAGAAAGCGGTCAGGTTCTTTTTGCCCTTGTCGCTACGCTGACCTCTAAAAATGGACAACAAAGATCATATCACGACACCATCCCAGCGCCAACAGCCTTTGCACAAATTGATTTAGCCACCCAGAACTCACTCCCATCTCAATGAGGTGGCAGGATGCTCACAGCATATATCACTGTCACACAAGCACCCTCTAGTGAAATGTGATTTTTATCTTTATGAGCTTTCCCCCCACTTTTCGGTACAGCATGTAGCCGTGCGGTGATAAGTGATGAGAAATAAAGGGTCGGCACATTACGCTAATACAGGTGCTCCCTGCGCATATGGGCGCTATCACACGGAGGGGGAATGACATTGTTGTAGTCCTGTGCGTTCGGAAAGTGGCTGGTGTGGCAGCAGGGGGCCTGTGCTATATTGCTCATAGATCACTAACGTGTGGGTGAGAGTTGTCACCAGCCAGCGCCTGGCTGCGAAGCACAACATAGTTTATGGCAACACAACCGCGAGACGCAGGCATGAATCGTGGCCCAGGCAACAATGAGGAAAAGTGCACTAAAAATAGATGATAAGCTCTTTTTTTTTTTGTGCGCTCGCCCCAGAAACAATGGCTCCTTTTGATTTTTCACGTGTTCAAACTGCTGTGGGAAAAGGATAAGGAAGTGTGTGTTGTGTCTGAACGGGGCCTGGAGTAACAGATCTCAGCTGAGCTTACCTGAGACGCACCCTGGCCGAGGGCTGCAAAGACACGATAAATGTTGCACTTTCAAGTGTCTTAATGCACTAAGATAGTCTGGGCTCTCTTCCTTTCCAACTGACAACCTCTGTTACACAGTTAATTACAGCCAAGTGCAACACAGCACTGTGTCAATTATCATGTGCTTTGGCTCTCTCTCCCAATGGATATTTTTACCGCCTGGTAAAGTTTCTACCTTCTTTTATTGCTATTCTGCCCAGGTCTCCAGGCTGAATTACATTCGGCAGACAGAGCTGTAAAAACAGAAGGGATTTAAGGATTCAGATTGGTGGAGGGTAACCTAATCTTCCGTAATTGGGGGAATGGTTCTCATTTATATCAGCCTACTTTAGAAAGCGAGCTCATCGGCAGGCTGCGATCATCTTAGGCATTTTACTCCGACGATTCATTTTCATAAAGGCCGGGAAAAGGGAGGTCGGCGCCGCGGCTACGAACACACATATTAAAGCTAATCATCATTAATCAAAGCGCTACTCTTACTTTGCAGGTCGCGGGGAATCAACGTACACAACATAAATGCCGCTCAGAGATCCCTCATGTGCCGGTTTTGCCTGCTGCTGGAGTGCTGCGAAATAACACATTCTGGGCTTTCTCAAAATGGAACTAAAATGGTAATCCTCTGCCAGGCGAAACATTCTCGCCTCGCCAGATGCTTAGTTCTGAAATTTGCCTAATTGCCACGCTCAGATCAATCCCTTTAACTCTGCCAAACGAATCTGCCAAAGTGTGTTCCCAGCGTTTTTGTTGGCCCAATACGCTTTTTTTCTCTTGCAAAGACTCCTGTTTTCGTGATTTCCCCGGCAAAGGCCCGAGAGGGTTTTTCTTTTTCTTTTTTTTTTTTTTGTGGTCTCGGTGACAAATCTGCACAGCCGGATGCATGTTCAACCCCTGCTGACCTGCGTGCCCATTAGCAATGGCGTTGCAGTGGGGGCACCAGGCATATCCATCTCTGCCTACACACACACACACACCCGCTCGGAGTACACCCACTCTTCATATGGCTCAGACACATGGTGTGGGCGGACTAAATGTGGCCCTTTGATCAAAGGGCAGCGTGTGGGAACGGACGCTGACTTACTGACCTCCAATCACACGTACGCACACATGCACGCATGCACACACACCGTGCATCTAATGATACACTCTGTACTCATTACTGTTTATGCATGAGAGGAGGCAGAGCTCCGAGTTAAAATCTTCCCCGCTCAAAGTAAACAAACTCTCACACACACCGATGCTGAATGAAAAAGGCTCATTTGTGCAGCTGCTACTGAAGTCATTAAAACTAAACACATATTATGAATGGCACGCGCATATGCTTAGCACATCTTGGCGTAGGTATGAACCAAGACAAACATCCCTCCACGACTCATCTCCCATCTGCACAGGATAAAGCTCCCATAATGATGAGGGATGGCTGTTTAATAGGAGAGTCCTCGCTCGCTCCGAGATGATAAAATAGAGCAGTGTCAGTTAAAAAGAGGACAGAAGACAGAGGAGAGGTGCCTCTGGATGAGTAAATATAGAAAGTGACGGATGAATCAGAAGTTTAGTCAACAGAGAAAACCTTGGTTCCAGCTGCCCGGTTGTCTGATGAGCCACTCCATGCTTGTCAACAACATCGCCTATCATTCTCGCACAACTATCTACTCACAAAACCAAGACCCGCCCCCTTTTATCCCTTCGGCAATTCCTCCATCCTCGGAGAGAAACACCTCCGAAAGCAGAACGGGATGCTCCCAGCAGAAGCAGCGGCGGCGGTAGCAGCAGTAGCAGCGGCAATCTCTCTCTCTCTCCCCCCTCCTTTGCTTCCCTCTTCAGCTCCCCTTCCCTCCTCTCTCCTTGCTTTTTGTCCTCACTTCTTTCTCTTACATACCCGCGCCGCTGCCACCACCGCATTTGGCGCCGTGGATGAAAACATGAAAGAGGCAGAAAAAAAGGTATGAAAAAAAAAAGGGGGAGAGAAAGAGAGACAGAGACAAACCAACGCCGGGGAAGGCTGGAGGAGCCAAATTAGCATCAGAATACTCACAGTTGTTGTTGCTGAAGGAGCGCAGGGATGGGGAGCGCGGCAACCGGTCCCTCCGTCAGATACAACCTGCACACACGAGATTGAAGAGGGAGAAAAAAAAGAAAACTAGGCTGTGAGAGCGGCAAAGAGGGGAGAGGAGGAGGAGGAGAGAAGAGTAGGACACGGAGGAGGAGGAGAAGAAGAAGTAGAAGAAGAAGAGGAAGGAGGAGGGAGCAGAGCTTCCAATGCACAGAGCCCAAATAAAGAAATAAAGGATTCCTCGAGGAACGTGTGAGTGTGTGAGTGTGTTTGGGCAGTGATGGTGTGTGTTGTTATGAGTGAGGAGGGGGATGAGGAGGTGGGGTTGTCTTTGGGAAATATAAAACACACACACACACACTCACATGCGGGGTTGCACTTGGGTACGCAATCACATCTGACAGGTCTGATCTGCGGTCCACCTACCTCCTTATCGCTACCTCACTCTTCCACAGCCCCGCTCTCTCTCTCTCTCTCTCTCTCTCTCTCTCTCACTCCATCTCTCACTCGTTTGCTCTCTTTCTCTCTCGGCTGCTCACACTGATGTCGGAGATTCAGCCACTACAGGGGAGCTATATCGCCCTCATCCCTGTGTGTTACAGCAAAGAGGGGAGGGCACACCATCAGATGGATCTCCCAGCCGCCCACGCCACCCGGCCCCGGCATCCACCCCAACCCCCCCACCACAACCACAAACCATACTCTCACTTTTGCACCTTGGAATATACAGAGAAACATGTCACGCCTTTCCACGCATTTTCCTTTCAGAACGTACAGGGAAGAAAACGCTTCAATTGAATGAAAGTAATCCCAGAGGCATTGAGGCAATTACAGAGGCTGCTGGTGATGTTTTCTGCCTTTTTCGCCCCCCTCCTCTTTCTTGTCCTCTCTCGGGCCAGTGGAGGGGTCTATTTTCCCTCTCTTTTACTTTCTCTGTGCTTCAGACATATGCCACTATTAATGGAGCTTCTGTCTGTTCAGCTGTTTTGGTCAGATCACTTCCTCTGTGTCTCCTTTCAGAGACCTCCAAAGGCCAATTTTCAGTCTGCCTCCTTTTTTTACCTGCTTGTGTGACAGCTGAATAAACCCTCCTACAGTATTTTCAGCATAAAGGGAAAGTTATGTACAAATGTTCACCTGAAATCCAGCAAATATTCTCAATCTTATCCCTGGATCAGAGCTTTGCTGTGGCTTTTCTTTGATGCAATAGTAGCATAGAGGACAGGATGTTAGGACCAACTAAAAGAGGGTAAAAAAACTAAGATTTAGAAATCAAAGTTGTACATTTGTGAGAAAGTCAGAAATTATTGAAAGAAGATCACAAATTTAGAGTTGTAGTCAGAAATGTAGGCCATGGTTAGTTGTATTTTATTCTGAAAAGGTTCCCACCCTTCCAGTAACACCCTACACATTAGTTTACTCACTTATTAAACATAGCTCGTACTTACAATGTATTTCACTAATTACTTCTTTGTTTTTTGTTTTTTTGTTTGTTTTTTTACTAAATTAAAGCTTTATTCTTGATAATTGATAACTTTAAACTAGTGACTTTAAGACTTTTTTTTACGTTTTCTTGTAAATGTATGTATTCGATTTTTTTTTTTTTTTTTTTACATTTATTTATTTAATTCTTGTAAGTTACAATGGGGTTCTGGGAAATTGAAAACTTTAAAACCTTATTTTGTTATATTTGTTCCACATAGGTAAACTTTTTTTTCTGAGATGTATGCAACTTTATTTCAAATTACAATTTTTTTTTTTTTGTAAATTTTTTTTTTTTTTTTTGGATAATTCATAGTTTTGTTCTTAAAAAGGTAATGCCCAATTTCAGTTGTAAAATTCAAAACCTTATTTTTATAATTTTATTTTTACTCTGGTCAGTAACTTATTGTAGCATGTCGTTTATCAGCAACTTTCTTTCCAGCAGTTTACAGTTTTTTTCTTGTGACTTGTTGACTAAATATTCCAAAATTTATAACTTTATTGATGTAAATTTATGACTTCCTGTCCTGCAAAGTCACAACTTCATTCTCATAGATTTATGACCTATTTATCTACTAAATTAATTTTTGTTTTGTTGTGGAAATCTGACATTTTCTTTATGACTCAATTTTCAAAGAAATGAGATATGACTTCCGTCACATCAAGTTTCAACTTTATTGTTGTGAATTTTTGAAAATTTTGCCTTGTTATTTATTCAAACTTTCTTACTGGTAAATTTACACATTGTTCTTGTAACTGACTTTGTTTTTCAGAACTTTAACTTTATGTCCCACATAAAAAATTAACATTTTTATCATCAACTTTAATTAATTATAGAGGAAGACTTGATTCATATCAATGATTGATTTTGTTGGGGTTATTTATAACTTTATTTTAGAACATTCACAACTGCATTTGCATAAATTTATGACTTTTCACAAATTTGCAGTCTTGTTGTAGATATAAGACTTTTTATGGATTTATGACTCTATTCTCTCAATTTTACTTAAAGTTAAATTATGCAAATCTTAAACTTTTTTGCAACTTTTGCAACTTTTCTCTTATACGCCTTTATTCCTTTTGAATTTTCTTTCACTCTCATAGATTCATGATCTTCTTCTGTAAACTTACAATTTATTTTTACTTGTGACTTTATTGACATTTTTCACTTCAATTTTGAAATGGTTTTTAAATCGTTCCATCTCTAATGTGGACCTAATCCATCGTCCTCAGAGTCAGTTTGACCTCTGTCTTTCAGTACCCTTGAGGCATCTGGAGGGTTGGGAGGAATTAAATCATGGTGTCTGATAAAATACTAATTGTTATTGCTCCACACAGGACTTTACTCGTCTCTGTGCATATTCAAAATATCACTGAAAGGTTTCCAGCTGGTTCAGGATGACTGTGTGAAATATGAATAGTAGTGCTGTTTACGTTTATAAAGGAACAGTGAACATAAACATCCTGGACATCCTTTGAAAAATCTTCGAGACCCTGACTCCAAACTCCACCTCGTTCAACCTGACAACAGCATTCAGCTCCAGCAGTTACTGAGAGGTAAAATATATTAATCCTCCTGGTCTTATCGGGTCTTACAAGGCTAGAGCGGCCCGGTACGGCCCAGAACAACACAGACGTTTCAGGAAGAACTTACATAACTGTCTGTTAGGTCTGTTTTTTTGATGCATGATGCTTTTGTATTTTCATTCCTCCTCTTTGAAAAGCTAGCAATACATATATCACCAAAAAGAAGAGCTGTAAGTCAAACACCTCTAATCAGGTAGCCCTCCCTCCTTCCCCTCCACCCCCGCACACACATTGCATCCCTCCAGCCACTACTGCACTTTATCTCCCCTCAATTAACATCTTCTGAGCGAGCCTCTATTATCTTAACCACACAGAGCGGAGAGGTCCTCCGAGGAGACGCCGTGGAGGACGGCTGAGTTGTGGACAGAGAGCTCCGAGCCCCTGCTACCGCCGCTTCAATTCACAGGCCTAATTAAAGCCCGAGTCAGACATGACAAACTGCGAGCGGAGGTGCTACAGAAACAAACACCGACAGGAGCTCCGGCTGCGCGGGTGCACGTAGCCCCGAGGATTCTCTTTGTGAGGATTATCTGCCAGAAAACAGGCACGTTCACGTCAACGTCATGACAACATCATCTAAATCTCCTTTGACTGTTTGCTCGGTTTGATCATGTTTATTTTCCACCTTGTGTATAGGCATCACCACAGTGTCATTGCATCCACCATAAATCATTCTGCATGTAAGCAAAGGGTGACGAGACAAAGCCGTGTAACTGAAGCCTGGGGATCACTGTGAGATATGTGCAATACGATTTGTTGACGTCACGCCTTTAAATGGCTCATTTCTGTTTCCTATAATGCCCTCTGTACCCTTTTTCATTTGTTTGGTTTGCCCTCCCAATCTCGCCCTGTGAAGCCATCAAACCACCCATTAAGCCATCACGCTGCCCTCTTTGTCCTTGCTCCCCCGTCTGACAACAGCAGCGAGAGTCGGTGTCCACCCCTGCTCTCTCGCGCTGAGGTATCCTGGCCGTTTGGCCGGCCCTGCCGCCCACTTTGGCTCGAGCCAGACTATTAAGACTATTCTATTACTGTTGGGTTAACCTGTCACGCTTGGCGGTGGCTCTCTTTATTGTGTGGCCGCTCTGAAAGGGCAGGGGATAAAACTCCATCAGCGGGACAAACGACCACGCACGCCGACATTCATCAGACGCCTGGGGTTTTCCCCTCGCAAACACTGGTCATCGCCACCTCTCCGACACCTTAGGGGTGCAGCCCTGAAAATGTGAGCTCCCAGGGGCCCTGGGGTGGACAGAGTGGCATCTTTGGTCACAAAACATTTCCCTTCTTAATCATGACTGTGGGAATAGCACTTCCATCAGGGCTGAAGGCTCTAACGTATCGACTAAGATCAGGTAGTGCAGCAGGCAGTGTGGGAAGTGATTAAGAAAGCAGACTAGTGATCAGCCAATGACAGGGGTCAATCCCCTGTTGGGCAATTGGGTAGTGGCCTTGGGCAAGGTACTTAGCCCCCAACACACCAGTGAGACACTCAGCTGTGAGAGTGGATAAAATGTCAAATTCAACTTCACCCTTTGCAAAAGGTTCAAAGCAAGGAGATGACAGCGAACGCTTTGGTTATTAAAAAATTCATATCGTAATGAAACAGCCGTGTTCCATCTTCACACATCCCCCTCCAGCAAACATGCCGCTCCTTTTTTCATGGGATCCATCAAGGGAGGGCCACAATTAAGTGACTAATTTGATTAGGAGATAATGTGAGTCCCACTTAATGGAAAGGACAGACTTCACAACACAGGCAGATTAGTTTGGTGGATGCCTGCTTATTAATTAAGACAGCCCTCCCTGCACGTATTAAGTCAAATGCACAGATGCAGCTTTAATGGGTCAGGGTCTGCAAAAGTAAGACAAATGGAAATGAGCAAAAAAACAGAAGCTCATAACGCTGGAAATGACCACAGGTTCTGTTAATTAAATCTGAAATATCTGGGTGTACACTTACACTATTTACCCATTCATAATGTAATAGGTAGCTGAGCTGCTGGTTGAAAATGCCAAAGTGCTTCTCATCTTGAATTTCACTGCGCTGCGTCTGAGCTTCCACTGTGTGTCATCGCACACCATAGCAACAGCAAGTCATTATACTCCTCCAAATTATACCTCTCTAGCTGTCATTCACTTTTTGTCTCTGATACTACATAAGCCCTTCAGAAGAACTGTGGCTTTTCATTTATGATTTCATCTGCATGCCGAGCCACGACTACAACTTCTGCTCCATCTCTCTGAAGTTTTCTTATAAACATATGGTGAATAATTTATTAATAAACTAGTTTAATGTTTGAGCAAAAAGCAAGTAAATGGGGCCAATTTTCTCTTCTGTAAACTCAGATTTGGGCTGAATTCTTGCCTTGACTGAGGAGCCTAGAGGGTACTGCTTGTGTTTCTTAACCTGGACCTTGTTCATTACGTTATTTTGTTGCCATTAAGGATTATTAACATTAGAGTACATCCAAGCTTAAGACAGGGAAAGGTGGACTTTTTATCCAGAGTGAGACGCATTTTTGAAAACAGAAACAGACGTTACATAGCCCTCTTCAAAAACACCAAACAGCATTGAAAAAAGCAAAAGAGACGCTTGCATAACACTGCCTCAAAGAAGTAAGTTAATTGAGATTTTGTTTGACTATTATAGAAAAGCTTGGATCCAACCCAACATAAGCCTGGTTGTGTAAAATGTCAGGATATCTTTTGTTTCATGAAGCTTCAAATGTTTTCAATGGGTGTCGAGTCGGGACTGCAGGAAGTCCAGTTTCGCAGCAGGACTCTTCTACTATTGAGCCATGCTGTTGTAATATGTGCAGAATGTAGTTTGGTATTGTGATTATGAAGTTTTTAGCCAAAATCACATTACCTGTGTCATTTTCAAGGGCTTATCTTCTGCAGAGCTCCAGTAGATCGTTAAGAAATAGTTGATGAAAGCTAATATCATAATAAGCTTTCTTGCGAGCATTGCAATCCGCTACCGCACATGCTTGTTCCGCAATTGTCCTCTCTCTTTCTCTGAGTCTGGCCAGAGGCGGAGCTTGGATTTGTGACATAGGAAATCTCACTGTGTCTTAGCCTGCCGTTTAGGTCTGCCAGAGATTCACAGTGGTTTGAATGTAGAAATACTTAGAAATGCAATTTCTCACTTAGTTTTCTCATGATATGTCCTGTAGCATCAGAAAAATGCCACATGAACATGTAGACAACAAGAAAAACATGATTTTCATCAGAGTGGGTCTTTAAAAGAGTGATTGTTAAGATGGCAGCATGTGTTGTTCCTAAATTCCTGTATATATATTGTTCAGAATTGTTTGAGCCTTCCCAGATGTGTATGTTCCTAATGCCATGGACACCTATCATCTCCATACCATCAAGGAAACTGGCTTTGAGCTGTGAGCTGATAACAAGCCGGGTGGTTCCTCACTGTTTGGAGTCTCAGAGTTCATGTTCATCCTTTCCAAAAGAAATGTCAAACTTTGAGTCAACAGAAGGAATTGGGGTTGTACCACAACCAAGAAAGCTGTAAACAAGCCACTTCAACAATCTGCAGGTACAACACCTTTTTGTAGATAAAGTTGGTCTCTTTCTCTTGTCAGAAAAGATAGTCGACTTAGTCAAGTATTGATGTCTGTGGGAATCTTTTAAAATATTTATATGCAATCTAAGCCTTTAAGTCCTGAGAATAAGCTCTTTTGAAGGAAGTACTGAATCCGAAACATTACATTTGGCAGCATTCGCCTATTTTGCGTCTTTTGGCTAAAGTTATCTTTAAGCCTCTAATTCTCTTTATCAAATAGACAGGAAAACATGTCCAAACTTGCACCACGCCCAAGCGAAAAGTGCTTGAGTATCCTTCTATATGAAAGAGTTTGGACATGCACTCAGCAGGCCTCCTGTGTCAAAAAACTTTTAGACCATAGTTATTTTCTCTCTGCCACCCTATGTGATACATCTTTCTGATGTCCAGGAGATTTGGTCAGAGGCTTATGTCCTGCACACTCCAACGGCTGCCCACTGTACATTGACAATCATCCAGACGGATCTCAAGTGCAACAATTTCTGAGTCCCCTCCCCCCTCAGGAAAAGGTTAAAACCACAACGGAAAGCATGAGAGATTACTGTATTTGCGCGCAGTCCTTGAAGTTGTGCTCGGTGACTGGCTGACGTGCTCGATGGCTGTGGTGCTCTGTCATTCCGTGCACATCGCGCACTCCCAAGCGCTCTATTTACGGTGGCCGAATCCCTGCTGCGTGGAGCGGGAAGGGTATAATCTCCCAGCGGTATTCTGGGTGGTGAATCTGCCGCTGTTGTCTGTGCATACCAATGGCAACCTCACCTCTGAGTAAGGAGTTATGATGTTTAAAGCGAGTGGGAAGGAAAAAAAACCTGCGAGAGGCTATGATGCGTCAAGATGTTGCAGGGAAATGGAGGTGTCTCGAAACCCCCAGCGGAGAGATACATTCACATCACTCCCATCAACACCACCAGTGCCAGTGTTACTACTGTGGCGGGCTGCTACTCCTACCACCTGCCTCTGTGCTCTCACACTGCGCTCCATTCAATCAAGCAGCCATGTAAAACAGCCACATCTATGTTGTGTTTATGCATGCCGCCACCTGCAGACACGTGGCTCATTCTGAGGGCGATGATGGTCCTGCTGTACGACGGCGTGATGGAATTTCGTTTGACAAGTGGAGCATTCCTGCAAAATGAGAGGTTATGGAGGTTTAGGTTAAACTGCCACGAGACCTTTTGTTTTTGGATAACAAAGCAAAGAAGAAACACTCAAAGAGACCGCACACAGCTCTGGGAAAATGTGCAGGGGGAGTGCACGCCACACACATGTTATTTCCGTGCACATGCATGGTATGATAAAGCCCCAGAGCAAAGACGGGTAATGAAGCCACACGAGAGGCTACTGTCTGCAGAGTGAGGTGTCAGGTGACTTCCCTCCTGGCTATATGTGCGTCTCATTGGTATGTGCGACACGATGAGGCCTTGGCTCTCTTCTGATTATGATGTCTGCTGAGAGCCGGGCCAGCCCAGGGTGAGAGCCAAACCGACAAGGCTGAGATGGAGGGAAGATTCAGAGAGCCTCTGTTCTCTCACCGGGGGATCCCCCACATCATTTAGCGCCTCATGCAGATCGCTGCTAGTGGCAACACAGCCCTCTGGGCCCGAGGAATTAATGTACCAAGCAATGGCAGAAGTGATTTATTAAAATAACACACCCTGATGAGAGAGAGGAGCCAGGGTTGCTCTTTCTCGGTTGTCCCACGTGCCGCAGAAGGAGGAAATGGAATCATATAGGTGCTACGCTGAAAAGCAGCAGAGGGTAGACTGAGAGAAAGTGGACAGCCGCTGCACAAATTGTGCGACAGTCCTCGCTGTCATTGCTTATTTATTTACCCTCTTTCCATTTGAGTCAGGCCTTGTATTAAATTGATCCCTCCTGCCGCGTTTTGCCTTGTTGAACAAGCGCAAAGCCCCGTTAAGTGTCTGTGAAAGGCTGGTGATTGTGTTTGCGGCGCCCCGGGTGCGCCGCAGCCGTCCGCTCCCCTCTATCTCCCCCGGACAGACGGGATTAGAAGCTGGAAGAGGGGCTGAATGACCCTCTGGAGGGGACGGGAGACAGGCAGGCAGTGAGCAGCTTGATTCAGGGAGCTCACACACAAACACACACAACAAGGCTTTGCATGCTCCTGCACACGCATTTTCCTAGTTGCACGCGCGTGAAGTGTTTAAGGCTGAGCTTAACTCCCTCCCCAGACAGATGCATGGCCATACAGCGGCTGGGCCACGTGCAGAGGTAGACAAGCATAAATCTGAGCTACTCTACAAGCAAAGAGCTTCACTGCTGATGATACAAGAGCAAAACATCTGCTGTTGAATGCAGAGGTCCTGGCTCAGATATTCCATTACTCTCAGTGTTTTTTCATTAAACCAATCAGCATCAATGTAAATTCCCTTTGACCTTAACCCTGAATGATGCTGTGGAGAGGCTGCAGAGAGCCCGAGCAGTGGGGTACTTCCAGGACTGAATGAAAGGAGCTGATATGATTCCCTGCCACAGCTGCTGATGGGTATGCACAGTCAGACATGGAGTTGTACACGGGAGGTCTCACATTTACATACATTTACATGTTAGACATTTAGCTGACACTCATATCCAGATTGGCTTACTATACATACAAGAGTGGGGTAATTCCACATGACTTCAAACAGCCCACAATAAGCAGTGCAAAGGTTAGAATAAGAGCTGCTCAGTGATAGAGGAAGGGGACTGAACTGCATGAGTGCTGTTTGGGAGCTTATTGAAGCCCCTTGTGGCTGCAGCGAGAAAAGTGTGTATTAAAATAAGTCCTTAATATCTCATGAGTTAAAATGCATTGCCCTGTTATAATAAATGTAAAAAAAAAAAAAAGAGAGAGGATGATTGGTTCTTCATGATTGGATATAAACCATTAATTCTGGTCCAAGATGACCCTACAAGAAAACTCTTCACCCTGAAGCGTCAACTTGAAACAAGGTTGACTTCGCGTGATTTTCTATCTCACTTAAGCATCAAATGAAAAAATTCTGACATGGCTGGTTCCTCATCAAGACCACTCTGCACATAGTAGTTCTTACCAGCTCCATCATTGCAAACAACAACAACAATGGCAAAAAAACTTGATGCACTCTCTGCACATGCCACCATGACCTGGTTGGACCAATCCTTGATCTTGCTGGCCTTTTAGAAAACCGAGATCTATATTTTGTTGCATCAGGCTTTGGAATGTTTGTCACTGATATACCGATACCCATGCTTATACTAAATCTATCTTCGTCAACAAGGCTAACCAATCTGCAACAGCCCCAAAATCCTCTGCAGGCGTAAAGCGCTGCAGATTTGGGAATAATGCAGATTAATAAACACGCATAGAAGTCTCTTAAAAAAAATGGGACTATGCAACACAAAAAAACAGCAAGACAATTAAATTAAATTAAGAGCAACTGTGCAGAAACGGACATTGAATAACATCCAATCAAGACATGACAGTGTTATTGGCCACCTTCTCGTCTAGACCAGTGGTTCTTAACTGGTGGGTCCAGACCCAAAAGTGGGTCCCGGACACGTTCTGGATGGGTCACGAGCAGCTGGTCAAAAAAGTAAATATTTAATGTGATATTTATTCGATATTTGGTATTTTCTGTATATACAACTTCAGTAGTTGTCGTCCTCATGCCGTCCCCTTCATGTGCTCTGAAATGCACTTTACTCAATAAAACAAGTGGATTTATGTTAAAGATTAGAGTCTTTAAAGGTTTTTTTTTAATTAATAAAAAATCAATTTGCTTGGTTTGAATTCTATAAAAGTGGGTTGCGACTTAAGGACCATAGAAAAATGTGAGTCACAGAGTGAGACCAGCTGAGAACCACTGGTCTAGATAAAACATTCAGTTTCTTTCAGATTGGTCAGCCCTCTTGGCCCCTATACTGAACCATCTTCTGTGATATATTTGTGATATTTCATGCAGTTTCTTCAGTAAAAGTCAAACTGTGTCTTTGTGAAGTCATTGTGTATAAAGGAGATCTTGAGCACAGTTGATTTTTGGGAACAGCGGTAAAATCAGCCACAAATGCAGCATGAATGTGGTGGGAGTCTGGGATTTGAAGTGTCCCTCCTTGAAGAAAAATGGATGCTGAGAAAAAATAACTGTATTCTGCACCCGAGACTCTCCAGAAGGGTGCTGCACACATCTCCCATCTTTCTCCATCTGATCCACGAGCCCCCAGGGGTGTTACTGTACGGCTCCCCCAGTCAAAGCAATGGAGCAGCACTCATTCACATAAAAAAGAGCACACTTTGAATCTATTCAGATCAGATGATTACGATGCCGGGCACCTTCCTCGGCGGGGCAGATAAGTGGAGGGGCTCCATTCGACATTTACATCTCATACACCTCATCAAACACCGGGTCTTTGTAGTCAGGTGTTACATTTGAATAAAGCAAAGTTAGAATTTTTAAGCAGCGTGAAAATTCATCAAACCTTCCTGGCTGGCAAGGCCCTTGTCTCTCCTGGCAAATAACTCTTGGTTACCTTATTCAAACTGAAAGTGGCAGGGCTCAAATCAAATCAAGTCAAATCAAATTGTGCTCGGATGAAAAAGTAAAGGGGTTAGGGGGGGGAAGACGAAGGAGAGTAGAGGGCTTGAAAACCAGTCAAATTTTCTCAGGGAGTTCACGTCTTTTCTAACCTTTAATAGCGCAGAACGGCAATTTACTTAATCATGTGGGAGAGTTTGCGAAAAGTAACAGCTCCGCAGAGGAAAGGGAAGGTAAAGAAGTCAGTGCCGAGAATACAAAGATGAGGAAAACCTTGCAGAGTTTTATATGTACGGCTCTCAATACTGTGACCTTTTACCGTGTCACAGGTTGTCTCACACAAGAAATGTGAAAGCAAGTGTTTATCTAAAGACCTGAATAGGACAAAGGGAACCTCAAACTCATGCTGAAGACTCCCTTAAAGAGCACTTATAGAGGATATGTTGTTCAATGACACGCCATTGTGTTATATAAGAGTTTTCTGTATGATGAAGAGATCCAGACAGAAACGAAGCAAAGCGCAGACAAAGCCAGATGAGGAAGGCAGACTCAAAGAGTGAGAAGCAACCTCGATTCAGACTGCCTTCTTCTCCCTTCAGCTTGAACTTTTGTGGCAAAGATGAAATAAAATAACAATGGGTTACCATAGCAATAACAGTGGAGCACATAACTAAGTAGTATGAGAGATGGGGCGCCTCTCGGAGAAGGGGGTAGGGAGGGAGCATCCAGCTTTTATCTGTCAGCCGCAATCCTCCATCATCAAAGCTCTTCTCCACTTTCAGTGCCAAAACTGAAAGACACCAGCGGATCATTAGTCTCCAGTGAAGAAGACAGTCATTTATCCAATGTGCTTTTTTTTTTTTTCTCTTTTTTTTCTACAAAAGTTAAGAGTGAAAGAGCTTTTTCGTTTGAGTTAGCAGGAGAGTGGGAAAAAAAAAAGAGAAAGCAATAAGAGAGTAAGTCAATTTCTCTGGGCACTAACCAAGCTCCCTTTGGGCTACCTGTGCAGGTACCAAGCCTGGGGTCTGACGGGCTCCTCTCTCTGTGAAGCTGCAGCCCTTTGCAGCACATCAATACGCTGAACTTTTCCTGCCGAGTACCTGAGCTCTCCTGCATGACCCGCTCCTTCCTTTATCTATTCCGTTTAAAGATACCGGTTTGCGGGGAGAGAAGGAGCTTGATTACCTCCTGGGACAGCCTCGCTCCTCTTTAAGTTTGCCAAGTGAGAAAGTCTTCAGAAGTTTGTTGACAGATCTCTGCGGCGGCGGGAGGGGAGCGATGGACATGGTAACCTTGGCTCTCCAAAGGACAAACGGGGAGTTTTGAAAAGATCAAGCAGGAGGGGGTTTTGTTTATGGAGGAGATGGACAGGAACAGGACGGTGCAGCGAACACAGCTGTGCAGGGGGAATATCCTATGTAGTCCCACACACACACACAGCTTTCTAAGATCCACATCCTATTTATGGGGCAGTGATCAAACCAGGTGTGTGAATTCCTGCTTAGAAGTGTTTCATTCATCCGATCAGACATAACATGTTTCCGATCCTTCGTAATACAAGCACATTTATGAGTGTTTATGTGAAAGCCTCTGTCAATATTTCTCTGAAGCAACGGAAAAAAAGTAATGTTCAAGAGGTAAAAAAGCTTGCTCAAACAATTGTGCATCCCGGAAATTCAGCGATGAAGGCGCGGCGTGTTTGAAAACATCCTTTTCAGGGAATCCTTTGACAAATTTCTCTAAAGCAAACAGGAATGCATAAAGCAGCCATTAGGAAGTGAAAAACGTGTAGCTGGGAAGACGTAGCATTCAGGGAATTCCTCTTACACGGTTACACAGGAGAGGAATGCTTTTTACAAGCTCTGCGGATGGTTTTGTGAAAGCTCGCTCAGTATTTCGAAGAAGGAATGCCATACAATCATACAGCAGGGAAAGAGGTTTTAACTGATTGATGAATAGTCTTAACGCCCCTCTTTTGACGTATGAAATCAAGCCAAGACCTCAACTGGAAGATTTGCGGTTTTGTTGTAATGCTCTGTATTTGTCACTGCTGTTGTCAGGTTGGATCTACAGAAACTAGAGTTAAGGTAGCGCAGATTAAACAGCTGATGTTTGCATTTCCCTGCAAAGACATAAATAGACAGGAATTTGAACGTATAAAGAGGTAAAAGAAGAAAAAAAAAAAAAAGCTGACTCTAAATCAGAAACCTGAGTCACATTTCTTTCCACAGTACAGGTGCATGATGCTCAATATGTGTCAAGACTCTAGACCGGACAGTTTTGCAGCAGGACTCTTCTACTACAGAGCCAGACTAAAAGTGGTTTATGATTGTCTTGCTGAAATATGAAGGTCTTCCCTGAAAAAGTCATTGTATGGAAGGCATAAAATGTTGCTCCTAAACTTGTATGTATTGTTCAGAATTAATGGAGTTTCACAGATGTGGGAGCTACCCATGCCGTGGACATGTATGATCCCCATACCATCATGGAGGCTGGCTTTCAGCTGGGAGGGTTCTTTTTTTTTCAGATTGGAGGATGTATCATCCATGATTTCCAAAAAGAAGGGCATTTTTTTTACTTCCTAAAACTACAGGACAGTCTTCCCCGTACCCTCAGTCTATTTAAAGTCTCTGGCATTTCCGATCATGTTTATGGTCTAGAAACATCCAGAATCTTTTTTGCATTTGTGGATGCAGAGACGATCTGTGTTTTCAGAGATTTACAGTGCAGAGTCAAGTCTGTTTTTCATGCAGCACTGTCTGAGGGCCTGAAGATCAGAGCCATCAAGTATAGACCGGTTTCTGTGCAATGTCATCGCAGGTAAACTGCACGAATCAGCAAAACAAACAATCGGCAAACATTACAACCCTGCTCCTGATATTAGAAACATCTAAAACAACGTCACAACCTGAGAAATTGAGTGAAATTCATGGATATTTCAGCAAGTGTTTTTCTGATTTTGATGCAATTAAAGACAAAGCGATTTTTCAATGAAATGACATTTTATTGCAATTCTGTCAGGGAGAACTTGCAAACAACATGGCATCTTCATTGATATCAGTTCACTCGGAAGCAGGCTTTTGCCCCATGGTTGCACGCACTCACTCGTAGTATTGTTTGTACACAAGGAACCCGTTTATAGCTTTTACTGTCATTATTTTTTTTTTTGGAAAAACGTCCAATTTAAAATAAACTTATATTGTTCAAAAAACGATAACTTTTCTCAACTTTAACATTTGGATTTGTTGTCTTTGCTTAATTTCTGATAAAGATAGAGCTCAGATGATTTGCAAACCATCAAATCATGCTTTCTTTAACGTTTTACAGTGTTTATCTTCAAACACATGCACATATTAATGTCAAGATTATGCTTGACATTCTTCCTTTGACCACCAGCGACGCCAAACTCAATACAACATTACAGCTCTCCATCAAAGCTTTAGTGTTGTGTTATAGTAGAGTGCAGTTAGGTGCGTTAGTAAATCATCTTTGACTGATTGAGCGATGAGTTTGAAGTGGTTTTTTTTTTATGAGAAAGTAACAAATACCCTGAAGTTTACATCACAGATTCAGTTCATTTAGTTTATACACACTGTTGTTGGTTTAGCAGAGGAAAAGGCTCAGAGCAGCTGTTTCACTTTGCATTCAGGCTGCTCTGTGCTCAGACTGGAGTGTGTTTGGACACGATGATGAATATACCATACATCTAGTCAGCCCTGTATAATGGATCCATGTGTCAGGGTGTGACTTGGAGGTGTTTCCTGAGGAGCGCTGTGTGTCTCCTGGCCTTTATGAGGGCTGTTTGCTTGTGTAAGTGTGTTAGTGTGTGTGTGCGAGTGTGGCTTTGTAGCTGCTGGGCTCCACAGGTACACAGGCCATCGATCACACGGCGCGGCCATTATACACAGGCAGGGGTGGAGGTGGATAATGCTCCCACCGCTGCCACCGCCGGGGCCTCGACCGCTCGCGGGTCAAGCGTTCGGCTGGCCAACGGTAATCAAGCTAACAGCGGGCCGCCTGTCTGCGTGACAGATAACGTCATCGGCACTCATCTGTACACACCAGCACGCAAATGCACCCACAGCACATACCCACACAGAGTCACCGGTTAGCTGCTGTGATGGTAAAGTTTAGAGGCGGAAACAACTAAACTTTGTGTTAAATTATAGCAACAACATTTATTCATTTAAGGGACTCAGCATTTGATGAAAATCAGCAATCACTGCAGCAGCACTGTGAATATTTGGAGAGACATTTATGCAGAAGTTTCCAGACATCATTTATCATTGTACCTTTAATGAATGGGTCTCTAATTCAACCAGCACAGAGCCAGAGAAGGTCTAAGATAACCATTCAGCATTCTGGTCATTTTTGGCAGCATTGAGAACATCAGACTCAAGGCGAGTTTAACAATGAGACATGAATTTTTCATCCTAGTGTGTATTTGGTCATCGGGATGAACCGATTCAACCTTTTAAGTCTCAGTACTTTGGGTTTGGTATCACCAAACAGTGATTCTGATCTGATACCAGTATTAAATTAACAACCTTGAGGTTGAGACAAGAGACTGTCTGCAGTGTGACAAAATACTGATAGAATAGGGTTTGATTTAGCTCCCTTTACTTGCTTTTGACCCGGAGCCAGCCTGCAGCATAAGCGAACGAAGAGCCTGCTTATGCCCCGCGGCCAGTAGGGGGCCCCCAAGAGCAAAGATTAAAACATTAAGTAAAATAAATACTTTTTTTTTTTTGCATGCATGCATGAGTGATGCTTTCTGTATGGTAAAATATATACTATTGTAAAAATAAAGTTAAAACATTTTAGTGCTGCTGCTGATGTAGGCCTATGATTCTTACTGCCGATATGTCAAAGCTCTGCTACGGTTATGTGCCTCCTGCTGTGCAATGTGAACTGAGCATCCTGGTTTTGAGATTAAAAACTATATGTTAACATCAATCATCGTCATTCATTGGTATTATTTGTATGGTTGCATTGGTATTATTTATGTTATTACCTAGGCCACCCCGTTAAATGTGTAAAAACATGTCATGTGCATTAAATTTATACTGTGGTAGGTGTGTGAATGACCAATAATCAATACTATTGGCAGGAATACAGGGCCCCAAAATCAAATTTTGCTAAGGGCCCCATTGAGGCTTGGGCCGGCTCTGTTTTGATCAATGGAAGAACTAGCAAAAAAATATAACATTACCAAATAAATTCATAATTACAAAAGCCACTTTCTTTGAGAAGTTATCTGGTACTTTACAGGAAGAGTTTGTTTCTTTTTTGTTTGTGTTATTTTCAAATATATCTTTAATTTCCAGACGAAACCGTCTCTGCAGCATGGAGGCATTAACTTCAGCAGATAGCGGGATAAACTCAGTGTGGTTTTAGTCTCTTCTGGGATTTGTTTGTGAATAAAATAAAAAAAAATGAAGTAACACCAGCATTATCCTGTAAAGCTGCTCTATCAGATATTTCTGCAATAATACACTAACCTCATTAACTTCAAACCAGGAAATGAGGCAGAAACAAAGACGAAGTGTTCAGCTCCTAATTGTGAGAAGAGTTGAGGAGAGACGGATCCAAACGGCTGAGTTAAATATAAAACTGTCTCTGAAACAGCAGTGAGCTTTCAGGGCTTCACAGCTGGGCTCACCCCTGACGGCTCCACCTGTTCAACACCTCCGCCCTCGCCGCTCAAACTGACACACAGGACCACAAAGTGAGCACAGACAGAGTTTAGTAAAGCGGTGCATTAAAAAAAAAAATCTAAATTACAATTTACATCCTGCAGCTGTTTGTTCTTTTCTACATGCACAACTTCACTCAGAGAAACAGTTTCTATACAATTTAGACTAGAGAAAGCAGGGCTGCAGGTCGCACCTCATGTACTGTCGCTGGTTTGTGTTGCTGCAGTGGTGAGTGGTTTGACTCTGAGCCACGACCTTCATGCTGCAGGTCATCCCTCACTCTGTACTCCTCATGTCCCCTGTCTCTCTAAGCTGCTCTATCATTAAAGGCAAAAACACTTAATTTCAGTGTTTCATGCAGCCCCTCAGAACTCTACCACTAAGGTTTACTGAGACTTACATTGATATGTTAGCTTGTGTCACAGTACTACACCACGAAGATGGCACTCCATGAAGCAAGTGACGGCTTTGCTGAGCTTAGCGGTCTGACTTTTTATTGCTTTTCTCCCACATGAGGCAGGGCTCGACAGTGAAACCATTTCTTTTATCAGCCGAGGCAACAAATGTTTTTTCATGGAAATACCACGGAAAAGTTTAAGTTGGATATTCGACGGACATTCAATGTTGATCTACCAGTGTCTTCTCACTCTCCATAACCCAGGATTTCCACCGCATCCGGAACGGCTCTAATCTGAAACAGCGACGATTTTCGCCGTATGCCAATTCCTACCAGTTCCGTTTGTGAGGCAAATTTCATGGCGGATTACAGATAGCAGGAATCGCGAGAACTCACAAGAACCTGTGGATTCACGTGCAATCGTGCGATAACAAGTTGTCGCTAGCCATATAGGCTAAACTTATAAGAAGTAGACTGTGTTCTTCCAGAGGAGGAAATTTATGTCTAGACTTCTAAAATCAGCATCCCCTCGTTCATGGTGTCATCAGGACAAAATGCTTTTCTTGAAACCTTTCACTTGTTCGTCCCCGCCCGTTTGCATGGTGTGTTATAGGATCTGCCTGAAACACAGAGTGTTTTATTTAGAAAAGAAGCCGGATGTTTTATTTTGTGTCTGTGCCTGACTTCCTATCCAGCAAGGGTTAATCTGAGCTCAATTTATCCGACATGCTCCGGCGTCCGGAAAAAGTAGAACTCTTTTGATCAGCTGTGGAGTCTGGTGATCTGCAGCGGAACAGAAAGAAGCCGGTGGAAATTGACACATTGCCTTGAATGGTAACAATCAGCTGCAATCGGCAGACACAGCCTTTTCGTAGCTGTTCCGGATGCGGTGGAAATTGCCGGTAACTGGGAAAGGCAAGAGCAGCGTGGTTAAATCTACACCGCAGTGAAGTTAGTTTTAGGTTGGGTATCTGATGGACATTCACTGTGGATCTGCCGGTGTCTTCCCACTCTCCATAATCAGGAATAGCAACAGTAGCGCAGTTAAATCTACTCAGCACCCTTACAATCAACGTTGGGTGTTGAATAAGGGACCATCAATAAATTACCAGCTGATCTTCTCAAAAAAGGCTGTTTTCCTTCAATAGCTTCCATTACATGTGACCAATTGACCTAAAATTCATTTCATATAAAAGTACCAATGTTGACCAATAAGACACACATTATTTGATCAATTTTCATTGTGCCCCTGAAGTTCTTTGTGTGCTCCTTACTTTTTCAACTTATGAGCACATGTGCTCCTTGTGAAAAAGTTAGTGTCAAGCCCTGTTGGGTCATAATTACTACAAGTAAATTAATGTAGTCCTGGTTTGATTAGAAAAACTCCAAAAAAAGTGCAAGTGGAGGGGTGTGTGCAAGTTTCTATGAACCAGGAGTAGGCTTGTCAAAACATTGCTGAACAGAATAATATTAAATGCATACAGTTTGATGCAAAACAAAGACTGACTTGCATGCTGCCACCAAATGGCAACCCACAGTTTTAAAAAAATGAGGCCAATATTGAAGCACAAACAAACACAGTTCCTCGAGTGTCCACTGGGGGCTGGCTCCAAAATCAAGTAAGTGCCTTTCAGATTCAGGTCATTTTATTTGTACCTGTTGGCAGTTCAGTTTCACAGCAGGATGATAACATCCAGCAAAACGTGGGACAAGTACCTCAGGCCCCACCAATTGCAACTTTGGTGGGATATGCTAAAATCCCCCTATAGTTTTTATAAATAAATATCCCCCAGATACAACGTGACGATATTGGTACATGGTGTTAATCTTAGTGATGGCAGTGGGAACTAAGCTATTTTGATATATAATCTAAGGAAATATTATACCTAAATAAAGCTTGAGCACTCATGTTAAAATGCCAGTTTTCACAGCAGAATCCAAGATGGTAACAGCCAAGTATACTAAAAGGTTTTGGTCTGAAGAGTTTTTTTATAGCTTACACATTTTAAAAGACACTTTGGCAAAGAGTTATGCATAGATTTACAAAATTGGGGGCACAACCAAGTTGACTTATAAGCGGGTGCTGTTCCACGCAAGCCTTCAAATCAACATCACCTCCATGGAAAAAAAAAAAAAAGAAAAAAATACACATCTGCCGTTTGAGCTCGCCAAATGGCAGGTGGAAGGCCGAGCGGAAGGAAGGACGGAAGGGAGGAAGGAGGCAGGTGAGACACAGACAGGAGAAGGAGACAGAGAGAGAAGGAGACAGAAATAGAGGAGAGCAGATAAAGAGAGGGGAGAGGATGTGGTGAGGAAGCGGAGCGTAGTGGAGCCGGCCGCTGGGACTGTGAGGAATGAGCTGGCTGTGCTATAGGAGGCCTTAATGAGCATTCTCTCTAAACCCTGGAGAGTCTCTCTGCGGCTCTCACCCAATCTCTGTCTTTCCTCACAGCCAACGAGATACAGACGCAAAAAGATGGCTGCATGCTGCCATGTGTGCAGAATCACACACAAGGTAAAGACAGACACACTTACACCTGTGTGAGGAGACCATCAGAGGAGGAGGAGAGCTGCTTGAACACAGACTTACAGCTGAAACACCTTATGCTAACTCCATCATGACCTCCTTCCATTAAATATCTGTAAAAACTATTTGCAGGACTCGTCATCTTTCAGGGGAACTAGACAAAATTAATATCTACCGGTACTTTTCATGTATAAAATTGTTTTTAAACTTTGTGGGGCTGACATTCAAAACAGCAAAGTTTTCAAATGTCATGCATACTTCTTTAAATCTGGAAAAGAAAAACACTTTAAATGTGAAAAACTCTGGTAACATTGTGGCGTCAGGAATGCAAACGCAGAAGATGGTGACAGCAACATAAAATAAACCGACGAAGAGTCAGTGTTCAAACAAATCTGGACGACTAATTTGTATTTCTTCTTTCAGCAAAGTCTATATTTCTTAATTTAATCTATTTTTAAAATAATAAGATTTAACTTGGAATTAAGTCTGAAACTAGATCTGAGTTGCACCTGTTATAGTTAGGATCAACTTGTTGTAATCATTTGAATGAAATGTCTCATTTTGGTTGGAGGTTGTGCTCTTTCAACGTTTTGAGGTTCGCAGAAGCTGCAAAAAGTCAAACAAAAGCATTGATTACATCCTGAATCTTACACCTCACACTAAGTAGGTTTTCTGCGATACTAATGATGACTTTGGGCTGCACTCAAACTTTTACTTTCTAGAGCTGTATACGAAAATTATTAAACATTTTACCTCAATTACAATCAATACATTACTTTGTGTGTGTGTGTGTGTGTGTGTGTGTGTGTGTGTGTGTGTGTGTGTGTATTTGTGGGGCAAACTCTTGACTTTTAAACTATTGAGGGTGATATACAGTGACTTTTCCATCCTTCTGGATCCAGCCTCATAAACACAAAGGTCATCTGGGATGATTTGTGTGCACATTTTTGTGAAATAGAGTCATATCTGTTTTCGGCTCACAGTCTTTCATTTTATTGCATACATTGATCTTACTGTGCATTTTTAATGGTTAGAGTTTTGATACTCAATACTCAGTAATTTATGTTTTTATTTTCTAAGCCCAAATCCAAGGACAGGAGCTGCTGATAAGCCATGGCCAGGGACCTGCTTGCTTGGCATCTAGTTGGTGTGCACTATGAAACAATGTTTCCCGCATTTGTCCCTGTCAAATAAACAATTAAATTAAAGAATAAACAAAAGTAGAGGACCCTAAATGTGGACAATATAGCGTCTTCACTAACAAAAGGCTGAGTTTAAAACAAATTTACCCAACAAAGTCTAACAAAAGACACAAGAAGGTTCAACACAAGGAAAGATTCAATCAACTCACCAGGACAGAAGGACGCTGAGGAACTGAAAGACTAATCAAACACAGGTATGATGAAAAACACAGGTGACTCTGATCAAAAAAGTAGGAAGTAAACCTGGACATGAGAAGGACTACAAAATAAAACAGGAAACACAAAGACCATGAAACAGGAACCAGATACAAGATAAAAGTCAAACTCAATGAAACTTAAAAATAAACCAGGAAATCAGGACAAACACCAACATGACAGTTTAAGATATTTATAAAATATTTTGGTCCATCAGGTCAATATGATGCATTTCATGTGGTGATATGATTTCATTTGATGCACTATATATCTGAATACATCCTTAGGTGGAAATCTGCAAAAAACAAACATCGCTTTATTGATTTCCTATTGATTTCTACAACTCCCACCTTTACCAGAGTCTGTTTATTTTTGCATGTATCTGCGCTAAAACTCATGTAAAAGATGTGTTTACGTCTTCCACCTCTGGCAGTTTGCATTAAGTATGAGGCATATGGAAAAACCTGCCAAGTGCGCACTGCTATAATCACAATGACTCTCTCATAGACTCTGTTTTTTTCTGAATTAGTCCATCTGTAATTCATAGTCACCTCTGCAGGGCACACGCTCACATCATCTAAAGCCTCTGTCATAATGAAACAACATTAACAGGCTGCAGTCCTCTCTGCTTCCGCACACTACTCTAATATCTTGCTCTATTTCAATTCCATTGCATTAAATTGGTCCGGTGAAGTCAGTGTGGGTCCTAATAAACCAATAAACACCTCTGAACCACAGGGAGAAGTGTGGCCGCTGCGCTCTGTTAATGGCCACTTTATGCATTAGCTAAACACCTGTAGTAATAATGACTTCCTACTGTAGGTCCCTTTTCTCCCCCTCTCTCTGCAGACTAATGTGCCCTTGATTCTGTCACTTATCACTCCTCCCAGCTGTGGTTGTAGATGGAGGAGACCCTCATAAGCGTCTGTGTGTAAAGCCTCAGGTTTTTCCTTTTATCCAGACCCCCTTTAAAAAACAGCCCCTTTATTTTTCCGCAGGAAATAGCAGCATGACAAGGTATCTGCCCATCCTGAATTATGGCCTGACGCATGCAGGCCTGAAAAATGGAAAAATGATGAACAGCAGGACAAAAAAAAATTCATCGGGAACAAGTTGCCAAGCCGACGGGGACAGCTGTAAATCTGGCTGCGAGACAGGGCAGGAGATGAGGCAGGAAGGAGCGCGTCGGTGTATCTATTGTGTTTGTTTTCTGTTTTATTGCATGCATCGGGGACAAAGAGAAGGCCATCTTTATTTAACAAAGTGATTAGACCTCTTTGTTGCCTCTGAGTAGCTATAGGGCCGCTGCCCCTGAGCCCAGCAGACCTTGGAAACCATCAAGAGCCTCCGAACGACTCACTCTCATTAACTATTAACCAGCGACTCGGGCCTTAAATCATCTGGCTGATCCCCAGCCTGCTGACCCCGCTGTGGATGGCGGAGCGGCGCTTCATCAGAGCTAGCCCACCGGACACCCTGCTGATTTAATGGGCTACAATTACACCGATTCTGACACAATATACAGCAAACATTTATAGATTTCCCTCCCACCATCTTCACCGCCAGCAGCTCCCCATTCCTTCCTTTTTCTGCACCAACCTGCTTGACGAGCCCAGAGTATGAATATCTAAATTAAATGTTGCGCATTCAGCTCTGCACTGACAGAGGCCTCTATGTATGGTAAATGCTGCAGCACCTGAGGCGACTGTACCTCTTATACAGTGCATATACAGTAGGCCATCCTATACCCATACCATGCAGCTGTTTATTATTTATTTCCACCCTTCTGGAGGGGCTATGAAGGAACCTGCTTGCTGGTCTCTTAAAGAACGGATGTAATGAGGACTTGCCGTCACACTATAACCATATGGCTGGCCTGCTATTTATGTATATCTGGTCTGATTAAGTCAGGTCTGGGGGCCCCAGAGTACCGCAGTTAGTTGATGGTGACTGGAATGGGCTACTAGGACGCCACCGAGCCCAATCAAGTGCGACGGAGAAAAATTAGACAACAGTCCCCCGAGATCCCAGCCTTGTTTTTTCTTCTCCTTCGTTAAAGAAGACATGCTAATTTGTATCTAAGTATAAGTGGATCACAGCGGAGATAGATGGTGCGCAGAGCTCTGGGTCTTCATCCATCATGCACTTGATGTTTATTGATTCTGTCCAGACTCATTATGACATCCCAGAGTCGCCGCAACTTCAACTTGTGGCCTTATGGTTGGTGTTGTTGGGGACAAGAGATGGATGGTGCGCAGATAAAGATGGCGGTGGAAGTTTTGAGTCAAACAGTGGCCTGTACACATCCACCAACCTCTTTTAATACCGCCAAGAGTATTATTGGTTTTACATTGACATATAGCTGATGTACTCTTTACTCTAGTTGGATCTTCCAAGTCATCCACATCTATAGTTTGTAGAAACATATCAAATCATGACTGTAGCCATGTTAACATGTGCAAAATTTCTTGATCCGATAAAAAATGTGAGGGATGGGATAATCTGAATCCACTGTTTATATGGGCGCAAAATCAAATAATCCGATCGTGACGTGCGTATACATGCACCAAGCTTTATTCAGATTAGAAGCATTTGGACATGCGCAGAGTTGTCTGATTTCGCTAAAACAACCGCAGAAGAGTTGTATTTTCGCCTGTGCTGTCAACAAACCCACAAACGCAGTAGTGGCTCACTCCAGCCCAATTCAGTAGTTTTCCCCCTGTTAAATGTCACTAGATGGCCCCCCTACATACTTACATTACTGTTCTATCAAAGGTTGCACTGTGCGTGCGGATGTGACATCATTACGCTGTATGTACACCTTGATATGTTACCAGAGGAGCAGACAACTGCGGTTGTGTTTTATGCCCGAGTGTTAATAATGAAACCTCCTGTACTGACCTCAATAAATAAACCAAAGGCTAAAGAGTGAAGATCGAGTCAGGTAAGAGAGTCACGTTCGGAATAAGTGTTTACATCAACATGTTTCGGAATAACAATTGGCATAAACCACCCCTCTTAATCAGAATACAATTTTTTTCCGATTGAGCCGAATTGGATCAGAATCTTCCGATCGACATGTTTACATGACGCATTTTTATTCCGATCGGGTGTTTATTTAGATTATTTGTGTCCATGTAAATGCAGCTACTGATTTGCTCAATCTTGCCTGCATTTAAATTCTAGTTTTCTGTGAAGACCGACTAGACCAAACATTCACATGGCTGGTTTAACTTGTTTAGTGCTTTTCAATAAAGTGAATCAATACTCTGATTTATTGGCTCAAATATTTCTACACTTTCTTTTGTATTATTACACAACAGGAAAATCTATAACAGAAAGAAGCAGTAAATTAACTTGGCTTCATGACAGATAAAAATGATTTATATTTTGACTGCTGATGTTAATGGTGTCCCCTTGAAACGTCCCTGACCCCTGAAACACTCAAAGACACACACAGACACACACACACACAGACACACAAGCCATTATCCTCTAACATACTAATCTTGTCGTGTCACTGGCTTTTCTCTGAAGGTCATCTCAGTGAAATGAATGTCTCCTGGGGTGAGACAGCAGACTGGAGTTGTGCCTATCAACAGTCTTTCTTGGAGTGAAGGGGGGAAGCAGAAAGGAGAAATAATCAGTCTGATAATCTGATTTCATAATTCAGTCTGACATCATGTTCATTTTTGATGTTTTCTGTCTAGGGAGGGAGTTTGTCATGTTTCCCCAAAATCTTTCAGCTGTTAATTTCTCTGGTCTTTCTCAGTCGGTGGAAGTATTTCTTCACCAGCAGTTGATTTGTGATTGATACCTTCATTACCTTTAATAAAAAGGCCCAAACAAGCAGCAACCTAATTTAAAGCCAAGGGAGGTCAATGCAAAAATGCAAAAGCCTACAGTTCATCACATGTCCACTTGAGCCAAAAAATCCCAAGCCTGGTGTCTCTTCCAAACTGATATTCCTCTCTTTGAACTGAGCTACCTCTGTTTGTAAGAACAGCAAAAGACAGGGTTGCTTGTCTCCTGCTGCCTCTGCTGGTTCATTCTTGTGTTATTGTGTCACACAGATTTATTTGATAGATTTGACTTAACTTTTTGAACATTTATATAAACAGGCAAACAAACCGAATGTGAAAGAGGTCAACTCCTTTGTTCTGCATGGCACTGCACATTATGAATAGAGTCTGATTGCTTTATGATTGAAGCATGATGGTGGCTTTTCTGGATGTATCTGACATAAAGAAATGTTCTGGTTTTAGACACTAAGAAAAACAATCTGACAATTATAAAAATCAAGAAGTGTTGTGGCACTCAAATCCAGGATTCAGACTCAGACTCAGTCCAGATTGTCACGACTCATGACTCAACTTGCACTGAGATGACCGACATGTGTGTTTGCCTGCCTGACTGCATTGTCTCACAGTCAATGTAATGAATGAATAATGAGGATTCCACTCAGACTTGGACTCTGCGTATTAAAACGTGACTCTAACTTGACACAGATTCTTCTACTACCTACGCCAAGGACTCAAGACCTAGTGTTGTAGTACTTGAGACCGGTCTTGATCTGAGACCGGTCTTGAGACCACTTTTTATGGGTCTCGGCCTTGTCTTAGGATCTAAGGCGATTTTACTAAGTCTTGTCTTGGTCTTGGACTGGGCAGACTCAGGATTTTTGATCAAAAACTGACAGAGAAGAGTAGACAGCAGCAGCCTTCCCAGTGTAAAACACCTGGAGTGACACACCCCCTGCAGAGAGCGGACAAGGACGACTAAAGACGTGGGAAACTCGCCATGAAAAATGTCAGCAATCTCAACCATTATTAGTTTGGTTTCGAAAACCATACAGACTTCATCTGTAAAAGAACATGTTCTGCTTTGTTGGGATTTCTCTTTGATATATTCAGTCTTGGTCTTGTCTCGGTCTTGACCTCCAAATGTCTTGGTCTTGATACTTTCTCGTCTCGATTATGTCTTGGTCTCAGCTGGTGCGTTCTTGAGTACAACACTATCAAGACCTGACTCAGACCCAAGTCTGATAACATAACAACACAAGTCAACCTTACACATGAACTGCAATGCACCCATTACACCATATTTTGCAGCAACGGACTAAAAACACTCCTATTAAAGAGGAATTTTGGTATATGTCAACCTAGGTCCTGTTTTTCGTGTGTTTGTGTGCTTGACTGATAGGGGGAACAGTTTCTCAATTTACGGTATTGAGGGAGAACGGCGTCCGTGAAAAGAGCTATAAGGTAGATTGACCAGGTGATTCTGCATTGTCAAACCATGTTCACTACAAGTCCTTTACGCTACCATGAAATGTTGTAACTAAACAAACCAGTCTTTTAAAGCGAAATCCCATCCATTTCATTGTTCAAAACAACCCTCAAAAGTTTAAAATGCTAAATGTTATTTCGTTATGTACACACAGGTTTTAACAGTATCAAACATGTTTTTCTTGCTGTAACAAGTTAAAGCTTTCTGCTCTCAAGAAAGCCTCCGAGCGCAACCCTGCACTTATTTTGGATCACTGAAAAATCTGAGTGACGAACCATTCAGAGGTCATAAACCAGTCGGAGGAATAATGTCAGTCAACTCAAGTAAAGAGAAAAAAAATCCTGTCGACAGAAACTACAAAATTCCATCCTGAAAAAAATATCCTTGTACCGGGATAAAAATGAAGAGAGAAGATTACATAATGAAGCCATTTTACATCTCAGCGCTTTAGGAAAACGCACTCAGTAAAATTGGTGGTTATTACGCTCTGCACATTAAAGTATTCCTCAACTAGTGATTTTATTCCTGCCTGTAGAGCTTTTCACCTGCTCTATATTGTGCGGAAAGAAAGAGAAATCCATCAGATTGCTTTTGAGGATGTGAAGCAGAAAGGGGCTCATCAGAGTAAAAAAAGTGAGTCTACTTTCTGTCAGGATGAAAAAAAAAAAAAACAATCTGAGTGATGTAGGAGTAATGAAAAAGTCTGTGATAGAATAATGACAGTGACCTCAGCATTACCCGTCAGCTGGCTGTAGCTCTGTGGATGACTGACACTGTGGAGCAGCCTCGCAAAGAGTTAATGATTCAGACGGGATCCTGGTGGGAGGAAACCTGCTGGGTAAAACTGGCCTGTAGGAGTCGGCCTCCAGGCACGTAGGAGGCCTTTTGTGGCAAACACAAGGCCTAAATCCACCACACCACCGCACAGTGACAGGAAGAGGGGAAGAGATGAGATAGCGGGCTTGTCCTCCTACTCTGTACTTCCTGAGATGAGTGTGTGGTGGCGGTGTGTGCGCTTGCACCTTCTATGGGTGGTTTATATATACACTATGTATATACAGTAATGTCTACTGTAAACAGAGTGCCCCTGCACAAACACACACACACACACGGCCTGTGTATGTTGTATAATATTACTTTGAGGTTTTGTTTGCTCGCTCTCTGGGTTTTTGTTTGGTGGATGTTTCGGGAGCAGAGCAGTGTGGAGGCGACCGCGGCGTTCTCCACGGCTCAGGGCTGGCCTTTGGACCAGGCGTGCGGTGTAGGCTCGCTGACAGGAATGGGACTGTTGCACTTCACAGCTCCCTGTGACCCTCACCCCACTGCACACACACACAAACACACTCTCACACACACACACACGGAGCAGAAGTGAGCTTGTCTTGGCCCCTTGATTTAGCTCTGTGGGTGGCAGAAGCCAGAAGACAGGAATGTAAAAGGAATAGAAAATGGCCTGACGTTCCTGTCATAGTCTGTTTTTGAATTTCACAAACCTCTGCCACTGGATAGGAAACCTTTGTCTAGATGTTTTGGACTTCTGGCACACTGAATATCATTTCAAAAATATTTCAATGCCAAACAGACTTTCAGCAAGAAACCAAAATTTGCACTTCCAGTATTTTACTTCAAGGAAATATCAAGGTCTTGATTAACCCAACATCACTTCCACTATTTGCACAAAACCAGAAGAATGCACTCAAAGTTGTTAAACCAACACAATTTTCTGCTAAAATCGACCCATGCGCAGCCATAATAGATGCCCTAATAAGAGTTCAGGTGATGCATCAGGAAGACTCAAAATTAAATTGCCCTTGGTGCCAAAGCAGATAATAAAGGTAAAAACTTGATGGTTACCTAAAACCAAATACTAAAAATAGTCTTAAAACTAGAAAAGTACTCGGAGAGCGCAGACCTCCGCCAAGCAGCTCCTGTCCCCCCTTATATTGTGATTCACACCAAAACTTTTAACGTGTCTTTTATTAACTTTTATTTGTGTTTAAACTGGTATGTTCACTGTTCATAATGTTCCTAAAACAACAAAGCTCATATTAGATACATAAATGCATGATTTATTATGCAATATTATATATATACAGTATATACTCCATTTATATGAGACCCTTCCTGACAAGGCATTGGTATTTGATGGAGGAAGAGTGTTTATGTGCTTTAGCTGAGTGGCCTAAGTCATGAAAAAACTGCGAGTTATCTATGTGAACCAAGATCGACTGAAAACATCAGATTAAAACACTGAAAATTGTCCAATCGAAGGACTTTTAGAAACAAAACTACATCCAAAACTGAATACAGTCAGGGAGAACAACAAGACTCTTAAACCGGCTTATGGGATTTGATAATCCTCTATATCTAGTGCTGTGGGCACTTTCTGATCTCTGACTATGACTCTGGTAAAAACCTGAAAACATAAACTGATGGATAAGACTCTATTGAATTTCTTGTGTGAATTCACTCGCGTTTAGAGGCAAGTATTGAAAATTGAAGACAATGGGTAAAAAGCTTGTTTACTTAACCAACAGGCTGCATCCTGATCTTTACAGAAAGATTCGACATTCTGCTCTCTGGCAAGTGTTGTTCGACATTTGATTTAGATTATTTTCAAAGTAATGTGAGCCGTTTCAAAACTGATGCAGGATTAGCATTGAGGTCATGTACACGCGAGGTCAAATAGGCTCCCTTTAGAGTAGTATTTGCTGGTATGAAATCTAATATTCTTGCAGATGGTTCTCATTATGTGCAAATGATCTGAAAATCAACACTCTTTATATATAAACAGAGATTTCCTGCACTAATTTTTGCTTCTTCTTATTAACTAAAATGGTGAGGGATCTTGGTTTTCCCATACCATCCATTCATAAATGATCCCCTTGGTTGCAGTTGTTTTCATAACCCAAATGTGTTTTACTTTTGATTTGCATGTACAGCCCCATGATTCTCTGTTCTTTCATTTTCTGAGCGAGTCAGAGTAGAAAAGCCTCTGAAACCAAATTCTGATGCAAGCGTACTTGAACCCTCCATTCGAGTGTGCGGTACACAATTTCACATTGCACTGTTGCACAATACTTCATCACAACAAAGGACTCAAAGAGGCAGGCTGCTTCATGCCTCCTTACAAGCCTGAATCTTTCAGGTTTGTTTAGTGTTAGGACTGTTATTTACATACCCTGAATGGTTGGACGTTTTTTTTTTTCTCTGCAGTTGCTGTTACAATAGGAGCAGGGAAGTAGTAGGCGGTGTTCCCACGCATGTTTTTTAAGTCCTGCTTGCTCATTAAAGTTATATTACAGTGACTGGAAGCTCTTTATTATGACGATCAGCTTTCCCAGGATTTGTTTACTTTGTTCGCTATTGGTGAGCCGGAGCCGTGCTCCTGTTTCTGAGGGGAATCAAAAAGGGAATGATCGGTTGTCAGAGTTATCTGTTCGTTGATGCTCTTGCATGTCAAATGGATATTTGCATAATTATAAACTTTTCTTAGATGCTCCACTTTTAGCGAAAAGAGATGTTTTGCTTGGCACAGATCCCAGGAAAATAATAGCAGCACTTGAAGCAGGGATCACCAGAAGAGCAGTGATACTAGGATCAAGATAAATGAAAGGATTATGCTTTTAAAACTCTTTTTAAAACTCATTAATTAATGATACAATAAAGTTAATGCTGAGCTTTTTTAATCTCTTCATGCAATATCAGTTAGGTCAGCATGTCCCCTTCAGCAATGATAAATCGATTATGTAATGCTAAAATTTGTGTTCTGAGATTAAATTAGGAGTTATGATATGTATAGACGTGGTTGAAAGCATGTGCATAGATTTCCCTGCAGAATTGGTAGGTATGCATGTTTATTGTCCTGTATTTCTGTGTATCTTTAAGACACAAATGTGTCATTAACTCTATTCTAATATCACCCCCCTAATATTATTGTCTTATTCTCTGTGACTCGTATCTGACAAAAGTAAACTAAATCCTGACTAACTTAAAAGCGAGACTCTGTCTTTGAGTTTACCACTTTGCATTTCATCTTCAGAGTTTAACCCCCTCCCTAACATCAATGCACAATTACTCTGCATTGTTTATATCTGACAAAAATAAGAATTTTGAGCAAATTTTATCCAAATAAATTCTCAGATTTGTTTTTAATGAGAAAAAAGACTCTGTCCTTGGGTTTACCACATTTGCAGCACATGGGTTTACTAACTTTGCATACCTTTTTTTTGACAAAAGTAATTATTTTAAACAAAACTTTGAAACACTCTGATTTATTTTTAATGATGTAAATGTAACAGTAGTCTGTGTTTTCTGCATGAATGTGCATCATCTGACAAGAGACGCAGAGTGTGTGAGCGAGTGACAACAAAAACTAAGAACTCAATGGAAAGCTTAAAAATGTAGCATTGTGTGTTGAAAACCTGTAACACACAAATTCTCCTACCTAGCACAAGCAGCTTTGGTAAAGCAGGGGATCCACAGTTGTGCTGTTTGTTAATCCTGTGGTTCACATTGAGGCACTGGGTTTGTGTGTTTAAGAACACGTCTCTAGAAGGTGGACTCTCAGCAAAACTAAGAACAGTCAATGTAAAGTCAATGTAATCCAAACTACTCTTCACAGTGGCTTTAAATGGGCAAATCATGAGGGTGAATATTATCTGTTCTGTCACAATGTTAGGTTTAAGAGATATGGTACAAAATACACAATTTGGTTAGGACCAAAAATCAAGTGGCTCCCAAGGCGTTTGGCAATGGCTGCATTCCTAAAAAAGTTACAAGACCCCCGAACTGAACGCACACACCAAGTTGCATTCTGGGGCCGAGTGCACCAGCTGGGCATGAACTAAGTTGGTTGTATCTCTTTTGTGGACTTAGCTACAGCCAAGTTGATGACTCAGACTTACACCAAGTGCACCAAGCCTGACTAAAACAGGTCGTAGCTGCATCCGGTCTTGTCATGTGATATTCACAGAGTGGTGAGTGTTGCTAACACATCTATCCACTCTCTGCTCTTATTGCAGGAAGTATGGAGAAACAACCCAAGACATGAAAACAAAGGGGTGGAAAAAAACTGAAAATTATAGTTGTATGCACGACATAAAATGTTTGCACTGCAAAAGTAAACACCAGCAGAAACAAGGAAGAACTTGCAACAGGGAAATTGGCGATGCCCAAAACCAAAACTGCCATTATACAAGTAAAAATGAAGCTATTTTTATCATATTGTTTCATATACATATTTCACAACAAAGTTGTGAAAAACAGGCAGTTTTTCCAACCTCAAAAAGTTCCCTTACTATTTGAGTCAAGAAGAAAACAGAAAGAAAAAAAACCTCTCTTATTAAAAATACACCAACTTTCCTCTATCACCTGCCATGGGCCTATTAAATAAACGGCAAAGCTGCAGCCATGACAACACACACACTCACTCACTCACACACAAACAGGCTCACAAAGCTGCCTCCTTCCCCCTCTCCTCTCTCTCTGACAGCTGGTCTGGAATGACAATTTTAAATGTAAAAGATTTAGAAAATCACTTAAATCTGATTAGCTATCACCTGCAAATCACCACACGGGGAATTTTATCGACCGTGGAGGCTGAGAAAGAAAGTAAAAATACATCTAGTGCACATATTTTGACAAATGTGATGATAAATGGAAGTTAACTGGTGGAGGGAAAATAAGTGCAAGAGAGCGGCTGCCTGCTGCTCTCTTTTTTTTAGAGGCAAAAATGTTTTCAAAGATATTAACACGATCCATCACTTATGTGTCACCATTACTCATGCATGATCCATCAATCAGATTAGCTATCATGCCGCTTCTATAATAATGTTTACTGACGGTGCTCCCAGAAGAAGAAATATATACTATACTTTATCAGAGGCTGTTAAAGAAGTACAGAAGCTGCAGAAAAATGCATCAGAGTCCACGGCGGAGACTAACAGGGCGTATATTTTCAGCCTGATGAGGATCTCTCTCTTTAATTTCTGTCAAAGTAGAATCAAAACATCTCAGTTTGCCCGTGCAACTAAAAAGACCTCTTCAGACTGGAGTCCAATCAGTGCAAGAAGAGGCTCAAATAATTGCACAGGCGTTTGACTTGAGCAGGCTGCCCTGACAGACAAGGTCCCCTCTTCTTTTGTTTGTTGGATTCGTTCAGCTTTTCATCTATCGCCTTTTCCTTAGTAACCAAATCTGCAGAGGAACTGAAGTCGTGTAGTTCTTTCCATTCACAGATTATGAATGAAATGATTTTCATTTTCACAGCTTTATAAATGACATTCAGGCCAGCCTTGATGGAGTTATTCAAGAGGCAGCTGCACCTTCAGAATCAAAACACACAGAATAGGTTGGTCTGTTTGTATTTAGTGACTCGTTTTGGGGAAATATTACCTCAAATTTGCTCTTATTTTTCCCTCAGATTGTCAACATTGTGTCTAATTGATTTGTGGATCTCAACCTTCAGATATTTCCATGCCAGAACTCTGTATTTCACTTTATCAATGAGATAATAATAGGTCCAAAGGAAATTTAAAAAATAAAAGTCAGATTTTTATGATTTAGGACCTTTAGATGAAGTCGTACCTCTCGTCTCTTTGCTGATTTTGTCCTTCACGGGAGTCAATAGAGTTTCCTTTTGAAAAATCTCCTGCTTTTCCTTCTCAGTAAAGCATATCACTCATTGTGAATATTTGCTGTGAAAAAATGTAAACAGAGGCTGTTTCTGCAGCTGTTTCTACTCTCCTGACACTGACTCAGTGGCAGCACTGCCAGGCATTACTATTTCAAAATAAAAGTCATCAATCTCTTCACTGTTAGTCTTGTTTACTTTTGAGGATCACACACATGCATCACTCTGTTTTGTGACTGTGGGAGCTTTGAGGTCTGATAAAAATGCTGCTTTGAGCTGTTTACGACGTATCCTGGATGTCTTTTAAGTTATATTTTCAAATTCCCTGTCTATTGGTGATCTGCAGCCTCTCAGTTTGTAACCTCATCATAAGTGCAGTGAACTGAGTGGGCGGAGACAATGTCAGAATGAGATTCTGCTCTGATAAGTTTTTTAAGGGGGAGGGTGCAAACCTGTGCAGTTAGCCTACATGGGCTGAATCTTAGCTTCACTTGCATTTGTCTATGAGTGCAAGTAAATTAGAAATCCGCTCCTGTGTGCATTTTTATGCTATCCAGTGTGTCTGCAGAAAAAGGTAAAATTCGGCAAATTTTCTATATTTTACTCAAAACTTTAATATAATTTACAGGAGAATATCATATAAAACACCTATATTAAAGGCTTTGGTAACACTTTACAATAAATAATTTATAAATGGTAAATAGATAGTTTATTAATGTTTAATCATCATTTAAAAACATCATATAGACCAATTATAAATGGCAAATTGATAGTTTAAGTTACTACTGAATACCACTTACAAGTAATGAAATTATAATCAATAATTTTCGAATTAAGGTTTATATAGGTTTTAAATATTGGTTGTAAAACATCTAGATCAAAATGTGTGTCAGTAGCACTTTGTAAATAGTTAATATTTGGTTTATAAACCACCTATAAACTATACTTAGATGGTTATTGTAAAGTTAGGGTTAGGTTAGGTTTTTAAAATTGAAAAAATTACAATGTATTAATGGTCTATATGCTATTGATAAATGATGATAAAAAAATAATAAACTATCTGCTTACAATTTATATATGGTCTATTCACCATTTATAAGTTATTGTAAAGTGTTACCAATCTTTTTGTTTGTTTATTTTTTGTTTTGGTTTACTTTAAACTTAAGTCATAACCACGGGTGGACAATGACAGGAATGTGTGTGCACAATGAGTGTTGAGCGTATAGATGAAAATAACAAACAAACTGAGTAAGAATCTTGTTTTGATCATTTTTAGCAGAAAAATGTAGTTTTTGTACTGTAATATCAAAATATCATTAATTTGGAGATAGAGAAGGATGTTTTTTTCACAATTTCCTCCCAACCTCTATGTTGTTTATAGCTCCAATGTGTACCAATGTTATTTGGTGTCAAAATAATATCAAAAAAGCCTGATTTAATGACTGGCCTAATGAGTCATGAATCAAAGGGGTAGATCTACACAGTTTGCAAAGTGTCCAGGAGTAATGTGGTTATGTTTTGGCTCTACAGGACTGGTTGATTTATTAATAGGTGTTAGGAGCACAGTGATGTCTTTTTGGAAACAGTGCAGTAGTCTGGTGTCAGGTATTTAAATCCTGGTTAATTGTGCTGCTGGTCTGATGAAAAGTTCAGTCCACATGTTAGAGAGGCAGCTGTTTGTAGCAACAGCTGAGTGGGGCAGGTGGTATTTTAGTCAGAAAACACTTTGAAACAGTCGACTGGTCGGAGTGAGGATGTCACCGACTGGCGCCATATCAGCCTGTTCCACAACTCATTAGTCAAGGTACAGAGACCAGCCAAACAGCTGTGGAACATTTTAATTCCAGCCCCAAATCAGCAGCTTGGACCTGCGCTGCTGCTTCCAATGACCTCCCGCCAGCTCTCGCCGCCGAAAACTAACACTCATACAAACATGACTCTACAGTGAATAATCCTCCTGTCCCTCATTTCCCTTCAGCTCTATCCCCCACCACCCCCTCCTTGCTCCCCCATCCTCATTCCAGCAGCTACTTCCACAGCCCAAGGCCACGGTGTTGATATTGCTTACCCAAGTCCCAATGAGCTAATTAAGGGGGCTGTTTCTAAAGTGCTCTTGCGTTTTGTTTATTTGTGTATCACCGGAGCCCCACAAATTACACAGACCAAAGGCTTGTCTGAACTTTTAATCTAATCACGCCTACCGCAAGCCCCCGTTTCCTGGTGTCAGTTTGCCTTAATGAGGCCCGGTCTGAGCCGTGGCCATTAGTGGAGCTCAGTAGTGGAACAGTACCGCAACGAGACAGGCCTGGGCACAATGCTGCCACAGAGCCTAATCCCCGGTTGCTCCCTGAGGACCTGCAGCCATGAAGCGAGTTGTAAAACCCCCAGCTGTGCGAAACATGGCTGACATTTGGAAACATACAGTATCTGGGTGGCGAATTAAGAGATGAATGCATTAAAAGGAGCACTTAAAACCACTGCCAGGTGTGGCGTGAATAGATTATGGCGCCACTTTTCTGCAACATAGGCGCACAGGCGTCACGCTGGGTTTAGGCGGCGCCATTTAAAGCTCAAACCGCCATGTGTAACAGGTGTGTTAATGCAGCGGTGTTTATCATCATTGACAACATGATGGTTTAATGTCTCTTACCTTTTAGATCAGCTTGTTTTCTGTGAAGCAGCGGTATTCTGCCTTGGACAGTTGCACTAACATCCCCATTAGAACAATAATCGCGTGAAGAAGGTCCCCACACTCTTCATTTTCCATGTTACTTTCATTAATTCAGAGTCTGAGAGAATTTAGTGCACTTTCCCATTTCCAATTTGGAGTGCTTTGAATTCCGCTCACTGCACCCGTTTCTGTGTCATCAGCCCACTCAGAGCCTGAATAATTCATAACAATATTTATTAGCACTCTGAGGTACAATTAGATGAATTGGGATTAAGAATTGGCTTGTCTGAGGAAGGGAAAGTAGAGCAGCTCTGCCGATGGATTTGGGCAGGCGTAGCTCTAAAACATTATCAAAATAAAGCCAAGCGGATTAATTCCCTTTCTCTACTGTTTTTTTTTTTTTTTTTACTCCCTCTTGTGTTTAAAAGAACATACTTAATATTCCATCTGCAAGAGTAAATCAGAGATGACAAGTTAAAACAAGGGCTGTGCAGGGGCCTCACGTCTTTACTTAATCTCCAATTCTTGACTAACATACATTTTTACCAAAATCCTTCCAAACAGAACTGACCTTTCTTTTTGTTTAAGGCTATACTTTTACATTTCCTCCCCAACTGACCTCAAGAAGCAGCTGAATACTAATATTTTCCTGAAAAAGGTACTCATTTTTCAGACTTGTTATACAAAACATACCAAAGGAAGAGTGCAAACATCTATTTTTTTTTTTTAATTATTATTATTATTTTTTTAATTTTTTCATTGACCTTTTTTTTTTTAATCAAAAAACTCAAGTGCGGTGAATCAGTTTTGGTTGTATAAACAAATTAATGAGTTTAGTTTTGTGCTTGACATACATTTAGTAAGTTCAATTTGTCACAGACACATTTCTTTGTGCTTTGGGTAAAGAGGAGGATGGCAGTCCAGCAGCAGCAGCAGCAGGCATCTGAAGTTGACAGAGTTGTTTCAAACTGCAGATATTTAAATGTAATACACTTTGACTTGACTTGATGCACAATGCTGATGTGTTTGGTCATTTGGCAGATCGTGTTCCCCGCTTGTAAAACATTAGCTTTGCTGCACAGTGGATCTCATGGCATGTTTGGGCATTGTCGGAAACAATTGACCGCCAGAAATTATAGTATAGTTTAAACCTGCAAGCTGCCAGTTAAAAATCTGTACAAAACCTCTATCAGACAGTCTATTAATGTGCATAAACAATCAGTTTCGTTGACATGATGTGACTTAACCCAAAATTAACTGTTACGCCATGGGACCCTCAAAACTTGAGAGTTCTTTTTTTTTTTAACGGAAACGGTCTTGGTCCCCATCGCTATCCAGTGTTTGACACCATTAAAAGGTGGGTGGGGTAACAATCCTTCACTGAATAAGGCCATTTATTTTTCTTTTAATGTAAACCTACTGGTACAACAACAGGCTCTGAAAATCTTGTACAAATATCTATTTACCTGCATGTTTTTACAAATGAAAACAGGCAGACAAGCGTTACTTAAACACATCACCCTAGCAAGCTTTTTTATGATATTATACAGCATGCAAATCCTCACTTATGCATTTCAACAGCAGCTGACTTTATGTAATTTACAAAATTTGCAGCACATAAAGTTGTTGAGTCCTTAAAAATGCTTGTTTTGGTTCCTTTCAGTTTGTTTTTTATTTGCAAAAGAGGTCCATCGGTGCATTAATTCGATAACTATTCAAAAACGACCAAGTATTCCACTTTCTTTGATTTGGTAAAAGTAAACTGATCTGTGTAGAGGTGATTCATGCTGTGATTTAATTAGCTCTGTCATATAAGAACTGTCCACAGTTAATTGAATAAACTTGTGGTTTAGCTCCCTGATTACCTGAGACACCTCCTCTGTCCTCAGGTCACGGCAGCGTCCAACATCACCGACTCATTTCCATCTTGAACAAACTGTAAAGAAACTTCTGCTGGACCGAGGCGGAAATGAAGAATCCATGAATTACAGCTCCAGCTCTAAACTCATTATCTCAGCGTGTGCAAATAGAAAATGAAGCTGTGACAGAGTTAATCATGCTGTGCGGAGAGAGGATTGGCGGTTTCTATGAAAAACGGTGACCTTAACGTGTGACTTGTCTACTCGGCTCAATTGTTTTTTTTTTTGGTTTTTTTTTCTGTTGCGTTTTTTTCCCCCTCATCCCCAATTAAAGTAGCTTCCGTCTGCCCGTCTCTGTAACGGATGAAGCCAGCAGATCTTGAACTCTGCTTTAATTAAACATAAGTGCACGTCTCAGTGTAACTTATGGTGCTTCAGAGTCCCCCCTGTCTGTCCAGATAATATCCTTAACTCCTCGGGGTCACCGCATCTCTGCACGCCATCACAAACAAGGACAAATCTCCTAAATGTGATTTAAAAAAAACACTTTTAAGGATGCACCTGTAAGCTTGTACGCAACACTCGGAGCTCAGCAGAGGCGAGGGCCAATTTATTTGATGTGCATGTGTGTGTGTGTGTGTGTGTGTGTGGGCAACAAGCTGACTGCTCTGTCAATTAAAAATCCTGGAGCTCATCTTGGGCTCATTAGGATTCATCCACAGCTAACTTTTATCCCTTATTTTAAACATTTGAGGTATTAACCGGAGTGTGTGTGTTGATAAAGTAAAGGTGTTTAAGGTAGTGACTCATGCACACACACACACACACACACACATATACAGAGCTCAAATGTGTGTGTCTTCTGCATAAATCCCGTAGCATGCAGGGACTGAACTCAACTTTATGGCTGAGCTGGTAAATTCTGAACAAATACAGCTGCTAACAGCATCAAACAGGTTATCCCAGCGTGACTAAGAGTGCTCAGGCCTTCCTGGCTGTGCTGAAAAGCATTGTGGGTATTATTTCTGTTGTTATCTCAAAATAACAGAGGAGTGAATGGCGTTACAATTTCCCAGAGCTGTCACAAAATGCAGCTCTATGTGTTTCTGACTGGTCCGGTTTTTTAGTGTTGAACTTGAAGTTGATACCAACGCTCAATCACATCACAGTCATTCATTACTGCGAATGATTTAATATGATTCATTTCATGTCCACAAGAGTGGATAAGAAAAAAATTAATTCAGGTTTAAAGTAGAAAAAATAACAACTACAGTAATCCCTCGTTTATCGCGGGGGTTACGTTCCGAAAATGACCCGCGATAAGTGAAATCCGCGAAATAGAAAACTTTATTTTTTTTTTTACAATTAGCAACTATTACATGTATACAAATACAGTGACTCACGTGTAGGCCGTTTCACTGCTCTTCAGACTGGGCCGCTGCATCCTGACTGCGCTCTGCAGTGTTCTCTTCTTCTGAAGCCCGCGGTGCAGGTGTGTTTGTTCGGGAGAAGAACATAGTGATAGGCAGCTGTTGTCGCTCTTTTTTCTTCTTTGCAAAAAGATCCTTGTACACCGACATGCCACCATCGATTACGTTGGAGAACTGTAATGAACGGCTCATCAAAGGGTCCCATTCCTCAGCTACTCGCTTAAGTTCAGTGCAAGTTAAGTGCAAAAAATGCATTATGAAAATCCGCGAAATAGCGAATCCGCGATAAGTGAACCGCGAAGTGGCGAGGGATCACTGTACTGGTACTGGTGTTTTTTTTTTTTCAAGTGCAATGAGAATATCTAACCATCTTTGTTGAGCAACAGTTTCAGTATTGTCATGCAAACATGTCGATCGGAAGATTCTCATCCAATTCAGCTCAATTGGAAAGAAACTGTATTCCAATCGAGAGGGGTGGTTAATGCCAATCGTTATTCTGAAACACGTCCATGTAAACACTTATTACAATTGTGACTCGCTTACCTGACCGCTTAATCTGAATAAAGCTTGGTGCATGTATACGCAAGTCATGATCAAATTATTTGATTTTGATTTTGCACATGTAAACATGGCTTGTGTCGCACTGATGCTGAATGCACCAATTATTCTGTGAATTTTTTACAAAAAAGGTCAGGAAGATATCCAAATAACTAGATTGGGATGCAGATTTGAAAATCGACTGTAAGCAAAGTCTGTAAGCATGGGAAGGAGGTCAAAGGACGTTTAAAATCGCTGTTTCTTAACATTTCTTAAGCAAAGAAATGAAATCAGTATGATCTTAGCACTGAAAACTTTGTGCAAAAGTACCAATTCAATGTAAGTTAAAAGAAAGCATTTTAGCATGCAGTTATTGCAGCTCAAGAGCATACCCAACCAACTAGATCATGATGTAGGTTCAACAAGTCGGCTTTTCAGACTGTTTCTGCACAGTAAGGAAACCAAAAAAAGTTGAACGGCAAACATTTCACATTCAAAGTACTGAAATCGGTGAAATCTTAGCACAGAAAACACTGTGCAACACTACCATCCACATTATTATTATTTTTTTTTAATTTTGGGTTTAAAGAAAAGCATTTTGTTTGCACTGTTAAAACAGGTCAAGAGCATGTCCAATCAACTAGATCATGATGCAGGTTTAAAAAGTTGCAAACCGTGTAAAAATGGTTGAAAGTTCTTGTTTTTTTCAATGAACTTCAAAGCAAGCATCTCTCCTGCAGACTAACAAGAGAAAAGACTAGAAACTTTTTGCAAAATTTTCATACATTAAAATTGCTCTTTATGCAAGTTTACAATTGAGTAACATGAATTAATTCTTTAGTTTTGCCCTGATCCAAAGACCAAATATATTTTCAAACTAAAAATTTAGGAAATCCAACTTGTCTGATAATTTATGGTTTTGGTATTGGTTGTTACGTGAAGATATAAATTAGGGCTTTCATTGTTAGCACATACATGGCAATGTGAATGCTATCATATCGCAGACAAGGTGTAAAAAGGGCATAAACATCCTACCTTGACAAAGCAGTATACAAGCACAATATGCAGTCCACACAGTGGCATGAAGAAAGTGATAAAAAAACAACATTTCAATGTATCCTCGCATGTTGGATTTACACCATTGTCCCCTCCAGAGCACTTTTATTTGATCTGTTTTATAGAAAAGTCAGCAGACTCTACCCTGACTGGCTGTGTCGGGGCTCCAGCCGGCCATGGAGGTGTGCAGCTCTTTGTTATCAATGGAACAGTGGTGGGTAAACACAAGATAAAGGGGCTGAGTGAGACTCTGCCATGTCTGTTTTCCCATCGTGTCAGTTAGAATGACTCGAGCCATTAAGGCAGTTACCACAACATGCTGACAACATGTTTGGATGCCACCTGGACCCAGATGTGCCTCAGCGGTGGGTAAATGGAGGGAATGATGGAGAGGAAGTTTAGAGGCCATGTCTGCGCTAGCATATGCCCCAACCTGCACGTCCTATTACTCTTCCTTTGATAGTCCCTGCCTGGCTCGCAGCGAGACACAGAGACAATCAGCCATTGTTATTCTTTATGAAGAGGACACAAAAAGCCACAATGAAAAAAAAAAGTGAAGTCCTTGGCAACTCTCCTGCATTTTCCCTGTGTTGTTTTTTGATGTGCGCCGCGGATTGAAAAAGGCAAAGGTATTGTTGACGGCTGCCCTTTCCTGTGCCTGAATACCGGGAACATATTTTCATACAGTGTCGATGGTTCAATGAAAGTGATCACTCGGGAGGCGGGTTTTGTTTGCGCAGACAATCACTGGTTCTGTGCGGGGTAGACAGGGGACACCGGGATCATAAAGAACAGAGCAGCGATGAGCACAGAGACAACAAAAGCCCCCTCGCACTCTTATCCCATCTGTGGCAACACAGGAAAACAATGGAGGATGAATCTGATCGCTGCGTCCAGCTGAATCATCCGGGATATTCAAGTCCATGTCACTCAATCTCATCTGTGATGCTCGCAGATGAGACTCTCCGGCTGTGGTAGCCTCAGTCACTTCCACTCTCTCTCTTCCTCTCGTGTTAAGCAGAAGGGTATCAAGCAATTACAGACCAAGGTCTCCACTCGGTTGGGGATTCTTTCATCCCATAAAGTTTTACTACAAAGACTGACAGTGACCTTCATGGGGTCAGAGCCGGGCAAGAGGCATCCAGTGCCTATTTAAACGGCTCTTTATGGAGCCTTCACAAAAGGGTTGGAGGAAGAACACGGTTTAGATAATGCTGTTGATAGAGGGGAGTATGTCAATGTTACTGCACAAACGTTATGTAAAGTTTGAACAAGTTCTTCACTTATGCATGTATCTGAAAAGCCAATGATGAGACTGTCAGCTCGTCTTACACAACCAAGATCAGGTTTGCAGAAAATATGCAACTAAACAAGAACTTGCATGACTTGCAGAACTGCTGTATTATTTTTCCAAATAAAGTGTTTGATCACTTCCATTATATCAAATCAATCCTCAAGTTTTGCTAATTTTACCTCTGCCTGTTGACACTAGGGAAAAACCTGGTTCTTTTATCAGTCTCATAATCAGTAGATCAGTTTCTATCAAAGGCCGGTCTTCAGTTAGCAGGCACAGATGCGAAAGAAGTGACTATTCCGATCATCTCTGAATGAGTAAAGTGAGCAGTGTTTGTCCTGCAACCCATGCACCAGCAGCAGAGCTGAGACATTTCTAGGATGCCAAAAAAATGACAAAGTAGAAGTCAACTGATATCAGTGTTTACATGATATGTTTAGCCATGTTTATATAGGTAAAATTTCTTGATCCGATTAAAATTTGAGGGATCGGATAATCTGAATCCGTTGTTTATATGGGCGCAAAATCAAATAATCCGATCATGACGTGCGTATACATGCACCAAGCTTTATTCAGATTAGAAGCGTTTGGACATGCGCAGAGTTGTCTGATTTTGCTAAAACAACCTGAAAAGAGGAGTTGTATTTACGCCTGTGCTGTCAACAAACCAACAAATGGGGTAGTGGCTCACTTCATCCAGTACAGAATGTTGTCTCTCGATCGGAATACAATTTCTTTCCAATTGAGCCGCATTGCATCAGAATCTTCTGATCGACATGTTTACATGACACATTTTTATTTTGATAATTTGTGCCCATGTAAACGCAGCTAGTGTGAGATGCAGGTCTGGTTCCATCAATGATAAATTGACAAAGTATGTCTGCTTCCACTACAGCAGCTGTAATATGCCTCCTTTCCACTATCTCCTGGTTGACCTATTATGTCATGTAACAAAACAATCAACAAACAAACAAACCAGCAAGAGGCTAACAGGCTGTTTCTCAAATGATGAAAACACCTACAACTTTTTTAGCACCGAACCTTTCAAAACAGCTTCACCTCCTTTCTTCTTTTGTTGAGGTTTTGTCCACTACTTGGATTCCGAGTGAAGCTTTCATGCTGTTCGTATTTACGGGTCACAACCTGTCGTGAAAACTTCAGAAAACGCATTTGGAGATTTACTGAAAAGTGCAAGCATACTTTGTCACTCCTTGTTGTAAAATATGACCAAGAAAGTCTGATTTAGGCATCAATGACACCAATATGAAAAATACAAACTTGTTTAAAAAGGTGTTGTTTGCTTTTGTAGGGGATAAAGACGCATCAGTTTTAATTCCAGCTCTTTTCAAAGCACCAAAATTTCCTCAGAGAATTAAAATACAACATTTCTAAAAAGCCGGATGTCTGATGCATTTGAGATGATTCTATTTGCTTCAGGTTTATGTTGATAATAATTGGAATTATATATTCTGTCAGAATTTATTTATCCTTCTGTCAGCAGTGATATGAACAAAACAAACAGCTGTATTGTGGAGACAAAGGTACAGGCATCTGTATATCTGCCTCACTGTTCTTAATGTCATTGAGGGAGACACAGCCCCTTGTGGCCGCCGTGACGCTGCTGCACTTAAAAGAGGTTTAGAGCACAAATCAATCACTGTAGTCTGACAAATGAAAAGTATCACAAACTTAGACTTTTAATCTGCCAAACAATCTGGGCTGGGTCATCTTTCTGATTTGGGGAAGATTTTGTCACTTTTTCAATCTACCCAACAGGCTATCTTCATCTTTCCCCCTCAACACGAGGCCAGTGGGGGCTTGTTTCCCATTGCTGGGCCACCCAGGGGAAATGTAATTCCCTTCCTCTGGTCTTTCAGGGGAGTGAGGACTAGAAAAAAAGGGGGAGGAGGGGGAGGGATGCTGCCTGGCTGCCTGATTAGGAGCTGAGGAGGTGACTGGCTTGTTGCCGGCATGGTTTCACACACACACACCCCTGCATGTTTAAGGTGATCAGAAAGGCGGCTGTGGTGCTCACGTTGCGCTACATAAAGCAAAACAAATGACCAGCTGTGAATCGCAGGTAGGATGGGGCGAACATCAAACGCTCGCACTGCCTCCCCCTCTTGCTGGCGTGGCTCACCCACCCTCCCCCCTGCGCCTGCCTGCAGGGCAGTGGCAGTGTATGATGAAGAAGGGGGGTTAGGGAACAGGGACCCCTCTCTGTCCATTACTCATAAGAGTCCTGGTGTTTCCAATCCCCATTCACAATAGGGTTTGTGAGTGATCACACAGCAAACACAGTGATCACACACTGAAGTGATTATAGAGCACTGTGAGGGGGGCCTGGCTGGGGGCACCCTCTGCTCCTGTGACCTTTAACAGCACAGCTCCTGCTCCTGCACACTGTAGCACCATTAATACATGATCTGGGAGTCTTTCCCTACAGCTGTAGGCCTTTCACAGTCCTCTTATTTCATCTCCTGCTTCCTTCATTTTTAATTCGAAGATCATCAGATCCGGCTCTAACCATCCTGAGTCATACTGTCATGGCAGCATTTTTGCCTCTGCATCTGTAAAAAAAAATGTATATCTTTATTATATTGCACAATGATCCATTCCTTTTGACTCAAAGAGTAAAACTGCAGCTTCAAGCGACCAAAGAAAAGTTTCTTTCACAGGTCTGAGGTTGCTCTTGGATGAGCTCAGACATCAAGAAGGTGCTCAGAGCAGAACTGGTGCTCCTTAGTCATGAAAGAGCCCACTTAGAGTGGATTGGGCATCTGATTACAAAGCCTTTTGGTGGAGGTACTGAGGGGAAATCCAATTCCTACAAAAGGACCTCACACTTGTGGATATGTGTAGATTTTTGGTTCTACTACATAGTCCCCAAAAAAGCTTAGATGCTGTGCAAAATATAGGTAAAAGCAGAAATTGATGGTTTTCAAACTATTTTCACAGAAAAGTGTTAAGATATGTCAAATTTTGACCTTCTATGAAAAGTATGAGCTCATTTGAAACCGAATGTAAGCAGCACATCTAAAAATAGTTTTACAGGAACAACCAAACAGCTGGAGGAACATCTCCTGACTGATGATATGAATTTATCAACAGGTTAGAATTGTACCGAGGACACAAGGCAAAGAAAAAGTAAAAAAGATGGAATTGGCTCTTGGAAAGTGATTTTTTTTTACAAGAACTGTTGATAAAACTGAAAGAACTTGAACAAAAAATAAATTTGTGCCACAAAAACTTTGGCCTAAATTGTACTTAAGTGTTACAAGCATCTCTCTATACCATCTCATCAACATCCTCACATGTCAGTGGTGTTTTTAAATCTGTTATCACTGCAGTCTTTCCTGTAAGTAAGTGTGTGTCTCCAGACGACGATTCCTCAGCAAGCCTCTCCCCGATTAATCCGGCAGATTCTCCTTCAATATCCAATGGCACCAATACATTTTAATGCAGCCTGAGATCTGGGGATGAGACCTGTCCTTAAAACCTCCCTCTCCCTCCAGGCTTAAAGGAATGCGTGTCCTCTCTCGGCGTAATTGAAAAAGATGGATCTCACCAAGTGTTTCACCGACGCAGCGGGGAGGAATTGGATTGGGAAATGTGTTCTGTATCATATTGCTATGTATGTGTTCGCCAGAGGCTCGCACACAGTTGGTGAGAGCAACGTGTTGGGCTGCCCATATTGAAAGGCAGCAAAACAGAGAAGGAAGACATTTGCAATTTTATTACCACTTTAATGGCTTTCTCTATCATTCAGGAATTGCACTTTCTAATGCATTGGGCCCATAAATACAAGGTTCAATAGACAGCCGCTCTGCTCTCCTCATTATTCATACATTCAAACAAATTAGAACAGAAGGTTGAATAAAATATGCTGTCCGTTTCCGACGTGACACCATCAGAGTTTGATCATGCATACAATCTAATCGTCGGCATACGATGAAATATAATCTCTAAAACTCTCACATACACATGTCTCCACAAATACTAATCATTGTAATGTCACCCAAATGCTGTGGAGTGATTATGGAGAGTCTCAGGTGAAAATTGGACCAGCTGCTCCTCCTACAGTCTTACAATTCGGAGCGTGACCGAGGTAAAAGTATCAAATCACCGGGTATGTCTGTAAAGTTTTGTTACCGCACGGGTTCACTGGTGTCAGTCTGAGTTTTCAGGAATAATTTTTACCAATTATGGGTAATGAAAGTATTCAGTTTGATTTCCAGTGATGGTTCACACCGGGACAGTTAGACGGTAAAGGGAAATAAACACTCCCACTCCCACTTATTTCTGATAAAAAGATGAGACATTATTGCCTGTTTGATGATACTGAGAATGTCATTATGGAGTTCAGAGATAATCAAATGTACCCTGTAAAAAAAAAAAAAAGAACAGGTGCACTGCTTAAACAGGCTTCATTTGACTGGTGCAATGGGAGAGTCTTTATTTATTAAGGGGCTTCAAAGTGGAGTCAAACGAAAGCTTTTTTTGGGGATGTACAACTAATAAAAACATGTAGCTCTGAGTCGACATTCAAGTCAAGTCAAACTGCGAAACCCAAATCTTACCATAAATAAAATTCCATTATACTTGAAGTGAGTCACATTGACCTAACAAGTCAAGATGAGAAATTCTATTTCAAGATATTATAGGCCTTAGTGAAAGACTTTATTGACTATAAAAAGTAAAAATAGGCGCCACTGAAGCAAGTACAATGTTCTTAATAAGAGATAAGATGAGATAAGATAAGATAAACCTTTAATTCTCCCACAGTGGGGAAATGTGCAATGTTAACATCAGTAACTGGGATCAGCACAGCAAACATAGAAGAATAAGTACACTTATCATGCACACAGAGCACAGATAATTATAAAAAAGTTGACTTAGACCTATACCAAAAAAGAAAAAAAAGGTTTATACATTATTTGAGTTATTGTAGCAGAGAAAAATGAGGGTAAAGGTAGATATTAATAAATATCTGGCCCATCAATATTGCACATAGAGGTAGCAATGAGTTGTTGTCTGTTAGTTGTGCTAGAAAAAAACCTGGACTACTGGGAGCAGACCTGGTTAAACAGTCTGACTGCAGCAGGAAGGAAGTTTCTTAAAATATGTTATAACACACTGTAAAAGACTTAAAATAAGCTGCGTCTGTATGACGGACCAAATGAAATTTCCTTGTTAAGTTTGATCCAAGTCAAAACAACGTCTTAAAGGTGCAGTGTGTTATTTTTAGCAGTATTAAGCAGAACAGGCAGTATAGACATGTGTCATAATATTCATAAACATATAAGTGTATAATCTGTAACAAAGTATAAGGGCCAAGTTAAGATATAAAAGAAAAAGAGAATTTAATAATAAAGTCATTTCTTTTATAAATTGAGTCATTGTTTGGGGCAAACTTTGTGATATTATGAGTTTCAAGTTGTAATGCTACAAGATTTAAGTCATTATGTGACCAAAATAATATGGTACACAATTGAAAACATTATATCACATGTTTAGTGTCATATTATGATATTAATATTGTTACATTACTGTAATAAAGTCATTTAATCACAAATAAAAGCCATTATATAATAACATTAAAGTCATTACAAGATTAAAGTCACTGCATATAGATTGGTCACCACTTTATCTTGTTCCGAGTTTCTTAAGTTGCTTTTTAATTTCATCTGTGTACTTATTACTCCTTGTTATATCTTGACATAAGACATTATCTGGACTTGTCATGTGAGTGTGGTTTATTTTAAGTCTAACAAGATCTGTTGCTTGGAAATACAATTAAATAAACACATGCTCAGTGTGGAATTTATGCATTTAGTTGCACTTAGTTGCAGTAACGTAATAAGAAAATTTAGCTTTTTGCTTTAGCAGACTTGTGATGTCTTTGTCGGCTCAATGAGACTCACATTAAAGTTTCTGTATGAAGTTTTTAACTAGTCGTAAAATGAACTGAAATTAATAGAGATGTTATTTTCTGACCTACAAAAGCCCCCCTAAAATGTTAAAGTACTAAATTATCATTTTAAATGCAAAGAGGTAGATGTCAAACAATGCAATGCAATTTGCAGCACAGTGAAAAGCAGCCCTACTTTCTATTGTGATGAGTGAATGTTAAAACAGCAGGGCGACATATTGTCTGAAAACACAGCTTTCACATAAGCAGGACAAGAAATGAAGAGATATTAGAGGTATCACTTTGTCTACAGGGGTCCAACCTGACACAAACAGTAAAGTCCTTAGAGTGTATTAAGATATTCTAACTAGATATTGCACAATGCACTTAGTTGGATTTGAGTATTTGGAAATGCATGTTTATTAGTTTTCTAGAGTGCTCAGAAATATGAGCTTCGATCGAAAGGTGAGTATTATTTTTATGCATTTCAGATGAGGTAACAGCATTTTTCTCTCTTACTGGGGTATTTTTGTTTTTCCCTGCAGCAAATGAATGCTTTTAGAAGTGTTAACTAATGAATAGAAAACAGCACATCCATTTTAAACTTCCAGTCTTAAACTAACACATGCAGTGTGTATTATCTATACCAGCAAAGCTGCAAGGGAAGAAGGTCTAAATAATCACGGTGCATTGCCCACAGTTTAAATGAGGTCCATGTCAGCCATGAAACTTCAACCTGTCTCCGCCAGGAAGGAAGGGTGGAAGGAGAAAACAATTTCCTCTGGCTCCACACCACATCCACCAGCACTTCCTTGAGGGAGGATAAACTTACTTTTTGGCGGGGAAGCAAGGCTAAATTTAAGCCCAGGTCTTCACCCAGTGGTAAGAAGTATGCAGACAATTAGGCGCTAATAGGATGCCAAGCGGAGATGCCTTGCTTTCACATTGACAGACAAGATGCGAAAAGAAAGTCTGACCTGCAGGCTGGCTGACTCCCCCCCTCACTACCACCACCACCGTCCTCCTTTCCTCACCCCCCCGCCTCGCCACCTCGTTCCTGCCTTTCAAGTCTAAACTGTTTTCATAAAGCAAAGCTCTATGGCCAGCCAACTGGAAGGAAGAGGGATGTCAGGGGAGAAAAAAAATCAAGACGTGGTGATAAAAGAGAAAAAGATCAAGTGTGGATAAAAGAGATCAGCTTATCCGTCTGACTAAAATCGAGTGACAGCCAAAGACAGAGGATATGAGACGGGAAAGGCTGGAGGAAGACAACAAAATGACTCTGAACTAAATAAAAAACTGCAGAGCGGAAATGGGCACATTATAAGAAGGATGGCGAATTGAACGACTCCAAATGGACTCATAACACGTCTGCTGTAGCTGCTGCATGAAATCATGTTTGGAAAATGGGCTCGGTTAGATTTTAACACTTTCATCTCAGTTTGATTCGAATCAGCTGTTGTGAATTTTACTTTTAACACTGAAGCTTCAGAAAGAAAAGAAAAACACATGACAAGAATCTGGATACTCTAGAACTGATCATGTCGGTTGTTCCTCTGGCCTTCAAATCTGATCCACAGCACTCCTACTGACTGCAATCAATAGGTCCTCATTCTGAAAAAGTATGTCATACATGTAACATTAAAGGGATTTTATGATGTTTTTAAAGCAATGTTTTATGAGTTACATGTCACTAGTAAGTGTATTAACCCCAATACATGCTGGTCTGCCAGCTTCCTTAACCCTTAGAACTCCCAGCTATTTTTGGTCCCCGCCTGTTTTTTTATTTATTTTATTTTATTTTATTTTTCAGGATAACCTCAGCTGTCAGTTTATGAGTTCAAAAATTATGTAAAATGAATGTAACAGTAGATTGAGGACCATCAAAGTCAGTCAACCAACAGTACTTTGCTCGAAACACACATAAATCTAGAGTGACCAAGACTTTTTTCACCTGCACATCCTTCTGTTAAGTCTTGGCTGTCAGGAGAAAAAATATTCGGATTGGAACAAACACACAACAGAAACTATTTAAATATTTACACTCATTGTTCCAGGTGTTTTTTTTGCTATTTACAGTTGTTTATGCCACTCTTTAAAGCAGTTCCTGTCTGGGATGAGACAGAAGGCCACATCATACTGCTCATAATCTCTTCTCTGCTTGTTTCCAAGCATTGAGGACCATTATTTCTTATTCTGCAGACAAGCAGGGAACTTTCTTTTCTTTTGTTGATTTTTAGTTGCCTCTTATTGGACACTACCATCAAGGGAACAATAGAAGAAGAATATGAGACCATGGAATTGGTCGAAAGTTTGACAGAAAAAAGATGTCATCAAAACAGCTTGTCAAACCCGGAAGACATTAACGGCATTTAGTGATAGCAATCTTTTTTCATCACAACAATATGATAAATAATCATGTTTTCACCAGTCCATCACTTTGGATTTACCATCAAACGTCTTTGATCAAACACCTATTTTTGTGGCTGGATTGTAAACCTTGTGGGAGGTGTAGAAATGACAGATCAAGGGAGAAAAGCAAAGGCTCCAGGACAGACCCCTGTAGTACACCGGATCACTTTAGTTACCATCTAAAAAATGAGCTGTGACCAAGAAACCAGTATATTGAATATTAAGCAGTGCAATGATTTGAGAAGTTATAGTTTATTAGAAGTAATAATAAGTTTACGGTCTGTTACAATGTTAAAAGCTAGACAGGGGCTAAAAACACTGAATTTATCAATTTTCATGAAGAGAACTAACATAAATCACTTCCAAGTGCATGGAATTAGCTATTAGTTTTACAAAAAACAAACAGTCTATTTAAAGTTTGTTCATAAAGCACATGAAAGAAAAACTACAGTTAAAGCAAAAGTGTAAAAACATGCTATCAAAAGCAAACGAGGTGTACAGGACAAACTCAGTCTCCTTGGTGAAAACCTTGTGTTGGTTCCAACCACCTAAAATTGATTTTTTTTAAATGTGTCATCTGTCTTTTGCCTTTTCTTCCTTTTAGGAGATTAACCTCTCGAAATACACTTAAAAAAGAAACACAATAAGCTAACAAGCTACAGCCTACATGTTCATAACTTTTCTGCAGAAAGCAACAAACATCTTAATTCAATTTCTGTTCCATGCAGTGAGAAAGAAGCGCCGATGTATTGTTCCTGCAGAAACAGGATTACGCTGCACAGCTGCAGTAATCAGAAAACCAAAACAAGCCAGGCTCCTTTCAGTATGTTGTTCAACATGAATCCCAGGTACAGCACTACAGCAGCAGCTATCATTAGACAGTAAAAGTGTCATGGGGAGCCTGGAAATGGAGTGCATCTAATCAGGGCAAAGGAAAGAGTCCCTTCCTCCAGCCTCCCAGAGGAGGCAGCTGTTCCCAGGCCCTCCACCACTTGTTCATTAATTACTCTGAATTAATGCTTTTCTGCCGCTGAGAATAAATAAAAAGATTGTGGTTAGGCCTTGCTAATCAAGACTGGCTTTTATTAAATACTGTGAAAATGTCAGCTGGTTGTGGCTCAATTGGAAGAGAACAATCTGAGCCGGCTCCACTCCAATCACACCTCGTGTCTTGCTGGTCAGGGCTAAATTGGCAGCACCTGTTTCACAAGGCCACAAGATGTATTGTCTTTGTCCAAAGAGAGGGGGGAGCAGTGGTTTGTATCCCGAGCCAACCTTCAGTCAGACGGCGGGTTAGTTCAGCCTCTCAGGAATCTACATCAAATAAGACTATTGACTGCCAGCGCTCGCAATGTTCCACCAGAGAAGCCCTTTGTTTGGTCAGTTTTTTCTCTGCCTGCTTGATCCAATACGCCTGAGACTCAGTCAACCTCAGGATCACACTATCAGAGTATTTCTATAAAGAATGTGACTCTGGCTATCGGGACGAGTGCTGCAGGTGATGGGTGATTTATTTGACTAGCAAAGTAATCTCAAAGAGGAATTAATTGCTAATTCTTCCTTTAAAATTCAGAATTTTAAAAAACTAAAATCACAGATTGTTAAAGTAGATCTCTTTTGCCAAGCCTTACTTTTACAGTCATGTCATGTTTAATTGTTAAATGTGAGTGTTTCATTCATTTTACAGGCCGATGTCAGGTTGTGCCTGTTAGAGGATGAGCCCACCTGGAATATGTAAAGTCAACATTTTCTTACAGTCAACACTTTGTTGATTCATGTGAAAGTTCCTTCAAGTCTTCTTTTAGTTGTGAAGACAAGTATCAGCTATTTTCAGACAATAGCTGAAGAAAACAAGAAGTTTGGGAAGTTTAGATGATTTCAGGACAACAGCAGCCACAACGTAATGTTTGAGTTTGGCATTTCATTAATGACTTCTTTGTAAAAGAGGCCAATACAAGCTTGATATGATTCTCACCTATTACTGAAACCTGGAGCTGTCCATCTATAAAGACCTCCATGAAGCTCAAATACATAAGCTGGAAGGAAGAACACTCTGATGGTAAGTCTTAGGTGACCAGACGTCCCGGATTTCCGGGGACAGTCCCCGTTTTGGATGACCCTTCCTCGGAAATGTCCCCCAATTTAAGCGCTTCATGAATGAGAACAAACATGTTGCGTGTAGACTAGAACAACAGTTATTACGGTAGCCGAGTAGGTAGGAAGAGCGAGTAAGTAGTGCCGAGATGTTCTCTGTGATCACGCAGCCCATCCCCACCCCCACACCCCCTTGCTACCGACATCCCCCGATTTCATTACAAAAATCTGGTCACCTTTGGTAAGTCGTGACTCAAAGCTGTGTAAAAAACAACATCCACAAACTGTGTCACTTCCTATCAGTGGAAAAGAAGACAAAATTAAGCGTTTCAGGCTGAGGATGAACAAAGCTGAAATTAGGTTTGCCGTAAATGCCGGTACAATGACTTAAGATAAACCTTTCTTTATCCTACAGCAGGGACATTTGCAGCGTTAACACCAGCAAAGATCCACAAAGCAGCCATTAAGGAAACAGGCTAACATACAATGCAAAGATTATTATGAAAAGTTAAGAAAAATACAGAAGAAGTAAAACACAGTTCCATGCAGTTAAAAGAAAGTGTTGGCTGTTATTTCACATAATATGAGGGAGGAAGGAGTTCTAGTATCAAGTAAGTAGAAGATCAATTTTGAGTTATTTGAGCAGCAAATCATGCAAATCTAGTCTTAAGTATCCCAGACTGACATATTGAAAAGAGGAAAAGAGCATAATAGGTCTTCTTTGACGTTTTCCTGGTCAAATAAATAGTATTGAAGATAGTCCATTCATAATAAGATAAAAGGAGTAAGGCTGAAGATATGCCTGCTTTTACAGTGTACACATGATGGCTGCCATGCATCCCCTGTGTCTGATCATCTGCACATCTCCACACATGAAAATAAAGCTTAGGAAAGATGCAGTATGCACCTGAAGGAGTCAGACTGATTTAGCTGCAGAGAAAATGTGACAGCCGCCACGGCAGCAGGGGCAATAAAAGCAGAAAGTTTTAAAGAGAGACTGCAGACATATTTTCTGCAACAACATGGCCTTTCTGTCTTTATTTATCAAACTATGTCAGTCATTGCTGACTAAGTGGCAGCTGTAGGAGTTTGTTATTCACGATTGTACACAAATGATTGAGCATTTATCGTACAAATCACTGAGGGGGATATGTTGAACCTGAACATTAGAAAACAGTCAAATTGCATGAAGAGCTGTTCATCTTTTAGTATACATTGTTTTCTAAAATACAACTTCAGCCTATTGGAGTCTGTATAAAGTAGAAACTACCATTAATTTGTTAACATAGGCACCCACAAACTAAAACCATGCCAAGTGAAGCTGCAGCGGCAAAACTACAACAAAAGAAACAAATAAAGAAGAAAAATGTGTTATTTCTACTTCAGAAGTCACAGTCTGACTTCAAAATCTCATTTCCAGTGGAAACCGCTCCTCTAAAAACTTGTTTGTGTTGTCTAATCGTCCAAGTTAAGATTCCACCACGAACGCACACGAGGACGGGAGATGGATGAGGATAAATCAGACAGCAACTCGACTGATGAGAACAAATGAGGAGCTGGGTGATTCATCGTGAGAATGACACATCACATCCAAAACAGTCTATAATACAGAGCTGCTTCAAACAGATGGGAGAAAGAACAGCTGTGTGCTTTAATTGGTCACACATGCGATATCAAGCACGCAGCCCATCTCAAACTATAAGGATGCTCCTCTCTGTTCAATTTTCTCCAAGAGAACTTGGAAAGGAGGTTTGCCACAAGGGCACAAACAAACACTAACTTGGCTTTCTTGTATTTGATGCTTCCCCTCTGTATACACACCCAGAGAACAATACATGCTTCCTGTTTTAGGCTGTGAAGCAATCTGTCTTTGTGCAATAAAAAACTTCTGCAGATTTACCACCAAATGTAACTGTGAGAGGCTGGGGTGGGTTTTATGACAGCAGAGGAGACGATAAAAAAGCTTCTTCTAGAGTGAACTGGATGCAACAAGTGGGAGCAGTAACTTTGGAGACAATTGGGAGGCAAAGAAAATGTACAATGACACTGTAAGAGTCATGAAGTAAACCCCCTTGTTGTCTTTAACTCCAGCAATTAGTCAAGATTATCGGTTTAAAACTGAACTGATATTTTCAGGTTAGAGGATTTTAAAACTCATATTCAAAAGCATGTTGTTGTTAAACCTAAAACGCTGAGTTGATTATATGTTCATCCTTGCAAACATCGCTCTTCAGATAGAAGCTCAGGCTCTTGTTAAGGTGCAAATTAAGCTGCAATTTGACAGAAAGATGATTCTAACAAGTCTAATATTTCCAAAATCATAGTTTTGAAGAAACTTGTAGTGGTACATATATTTTGAGTTACATTCCTAATGACAACAAAGTTGAGGCATTTTTAGTGTGGGGTTTTAAGTGTTAGGGTTGTGTTTAGGTAACATTAGGATATTAGGGTGTTAGGGTTAAGGTTAGGGGGTTAGGGTTCAGGTTATGGCACCTTTCAGACCATTTAGAGTCAATTGGAAAAAAAAATGAAAAAATGCCTTTTTTTTTCTTTTTTTAATGAAAGGGTTATGTGAGGGTAACATTGGGGTAACATTGGGATATTGGGGTTAGGGGGTTATTGGGTTAAGGTTAGAGTTATGGGGTTAGGGTTAAAATCACTGTCCAGGACCTTTTTACGAGCACATTTTGGACCAATTGGAGTCAATTGGTACAAAAAAAAAAATGTCAAAAAATATTTAAGTGTTAGGGTTACTTGACACCAGTCATTTTGGGGGCTTTTTTTCCTTGAATAGATTGGACAGCCAATGAGAGAGATTAACCGTTGGGAATATACAGTAGCTGCGTTTACATGCAACATTTTCCTCAACATGACTGAAAATAATCATATTGACTACATCGAATGCGACCTGTATACATAAACTTAAAATAGAGCAATCAACACTTAGTCTGTGTTTACATGGGCCCAGCTGAATCCAATTGATTAGCTCCCACGACATGCGCAAAAAGCTTCTCTACCAATAATCTTGGCACTGCGTGATTTACGGCCATCAAGCCTCTCAACAATTTTTAGATCTCATAGTGTTTGAATTAAAAAAATTGTTTCCAGGACCGTCCGATTTTTCTGCTTGTTCGCCATAATTGATGTGTTTTGGTCATAACTTCCAGGTTTCCCATTACCTGCAAGCCTCATTACGTGACCATACATATTTGGGTAAGAACGTACTTACGCTGAACAAAAATCAGATCTGAAATTTAATATGATCCGAATGTATTGGATCCACCAAAGTGTTTACATGACACATTTAATTTGATTGAGCATTTAATACAATTGTAAGTAGGATTTTATGACCCATGTAAACGCAGCTAATGAGAGAGAACCAAGACCAATTTTTTTCTGTGATGACAGTGTAAAGGGAAGCTGGATACTGGGGCTGAACCTGAAACATTAACATATACTTTTTGCATCCAAAGAGTCATCCGCAGAGATAGAGGTATTTTTAACCACTACAAGCTTCAATAATCAAGAAATCAGCTTGTGAGGAAACAGTAAAGAATTGAAGCAGCTATTAAAGAAATAGGTACCTTAGCAAGATATCTGTTCGCATTTGTCAGCGGAGCAAACGGTCAGTTTCTTCTACAAAAAACAAAATGTTCAAATAATTTAAAATAAGTTAACATGAATGATCCAGTCAATAAAATGTTCTCTGCAGAGCCAGCAGGATGCGTGGATGTTGCCAAGATACCGGGTCTACTTGTTCAACACTTGGCAGATATTTCTTGCCCTCATCTCACTCGAGTCAATATCCAACACAAGTGTATCTTGGCAGCGAAATCCATACAACCAAAATGTTGTCAAAGTATGAACCTAAGGTCAGGTTTGGGTATATTTAGGTAATGTCAGGGCTTTTCTTCAAAAACTAAAGTGTAGTTTTAATTAAAGTTGCGAATAATGATAAATGGACCGTGCACCACCAGGTGTGTAGAAGCTGTGCTCGTGCAGAAGCTGCAAAAGTGCATCCTTAGCTGGTGCCGTCACCATGAACCATGGTATTTAGATCTGTTTAGGCTGAAACTTTCACATGCATGTTTAATTTAAAGATTATCATAGACTCTTACCAGCGGTGCAGCTATAACTTTGACCAAGTTCCTATCTTTGGAATTTATTTGACAGTATATCAATGAAAGTGTAAAGATTAAAGGCTTACCGAATGCTTTATATTCGAGGAAATGATTGGATCTAATATGTGGCTGCCTAACTAAAACGTGAAGATCAGTACCAGCTGGAAGCATCATGAAACTTGTGAAATTTGATACACATCCAGTAAGGTACGGTTAAGCTAGTAGCATACAATTAAATGGGGTTGGTGCTATTACTGTAGTTTAGAAACTGACATGTCGATGTGTTCAGGGGTGAATCTTAATCATGTACAGTATATGAAAAATCAAACCGATTGAATACTGCATAAAGGAATCAGATTCACTTCCTGTTTCATGGTGAGACTTTGAATATGCAACCTGTTAATATTTGTCTAAATCAGAGACTCAGTTCAAACTCCTGGACTTTCTATTGTGATGAGAGGGTGGGTCTAATGGGATTTTTGTAGGTATTGGGATGATACAAATACCTTGCAAGTTTTATGAATGTATATTAAACCTACAAGAGGGGCTGATGTTTGAAGGTCTAGGGGGCTTGTGATAATGCATAATCCACAGAACTAATTCTATCAAATCAATATGATCAACAAATTACTAAAAAAAACACCTGAATACAGTCCGATAAATGATTAAAATGTCCTCTTGTGGTTTAACAGTTTCCAAAAACATCCAATGTATCAAACGAGGTAAATATATATGTGCTAAATTTTAAGGACATTTTGATTTCTTTGGTTTTCAGTTCTAAGTGAAATAAACATTTCAGCTCCAAAAATTGGAATTTTCTGGCCATAATTTGTGGTTTCAGGCATTAAAGTGCTAATTTTGGCTAATAGTGATTTCTGTGTGGAGTATTGTGAGTTTAGGGGCATTTAAAGCCTCCAAATAAACAATCATTTAGGCAGAGGATAGAAAGCAAAAGAAAAATCATCTTCAAGGGTTCTTTCACATCAGTGCTCAGATCCTAATAAACTTGCACTTGCAATCTTTTACAGAAAATCCAATTCATTTTTTAACGAAGCAGAATGAGGTTTGAAATTTCAGAAACAGAGAGAGAATTCAGAAATGAAACATGACTTTGTTACACAATCCTTACCCCATCACATAGCTGTGATACGGAGCATTTTACCACTTCACTTATTTTGGGAGCTTTTGATGACACGTTCAGGCATCACTCTTTGTGGAGTGTTTGCAGAAATGCTTTTCTGCAGAAACACAGTTCTTGGTTTCATAACAGGCTGCCTCCGTTTCTGAACCTGCACGGAGATAACTGTTGAGTAACTAGTGATACAGGCAGAAAAAAATCACTTTGAAGTAGCCTTGGTTACTTTGACAGTTTGGCCGGCTGATAGTAAATTGCTTAAAGCTCACCGCAAACAAAGCATTATGCAAAATGCATGCAATTAATCACCAAGAGGGCGGTTCATATTTTTTATGGTTATTAATGGCCTTTGCCATGCTGTGGGGTCATCTCACCTCTCTGAAATATTTACATCATAAACAGCATGAATTATGGGGGTTGCAGGAAGGGCGCTGCTTTAAAATACAGTTTCCTTTATTTTCATCAGCTGGGGCGGTCAGGAAACTAGCCATCCGCAGAGCTCCATATGGAAATGAGATGCTCCTTTTTGGGTCATGTGATGCCCGAAGGACGTTGTTAGGATTCAGATGTCCTGTTGGTCAGTCAGTGTGGTGAGAGAAGTGAAGAGAGTATAGCTCCCGGCTCATTAGCCACAGTACGAGATCAATATGATAATGCAGTGATGGAGATGTAAATCAAAAGTAAAAGTTGTGTGTTTTTAAAGCTCTGTGAATAACAAGCAGGGCAGGATGGAGCCTTTCTCGTCACTTTGCCGCTACCTCTTGACCTTTCGTAGCTGTTAACTTTTTCAACATGATATAATGAAATAAGTTAACTAAATCCAAACAGCTGTAGAGAGTGTTTTGAATTGATGTCAGTAAAATATACAGAACAATGCAGCTGGCAGCAGGATTTTGAAGCTTTCATAGATATCATTTGGAAGCTTTTGGCAGCCAAAGTTTGTTAATTAATGCTTGCAGCGCGCTGACTTTCCCTGTGACTACTGAGACAGGTGTTTACGGAATTTCCACGTTGAGATGTTTTGCTGTAAGTACATCAAACTAAGAATAATTGCTGCTGCGATTTCTGATGTTAAATAAAGAAAAAAAAAGTAGAGTTTGAATATTTACAACAAATTTGTTTTGCACAGAACAAGACTGGCATGTAAACTGTATTTTTTCTAATTAACTGTTTAATCTATTTTCACAGGAAAACATTAATGTTTATATTCATGCATGGCAGAATTGTTTTATTACAAATGTGCAAAAACACTCTGAAGTATGACATTATTGAGTCCTGGTTATTTACACAGAACTGCACACTCTGAAAGAGTAAATATTAAAACAAACTTTGGTTGTTTTATGCTAATTGAGGAATTAATTTACATTTTTGATTTATTTCTGACGCTTTTTTTAATTATTTTTTTATGCATGCTTCAGATTGATTTAATTTGACTGAACTTTTTGTTACCTATTATGTAATTTTGATCTACTGCACTTTGGAGTTCATAAAAAAACTTTTAAATACATTCTGATAAAGTCTGAAAAATAAAAAATAAAGCTTTTTAAATAGAATACTTTAGTTTTTAATGACTTTTTCAAGAAAGAATAAAACATCCTTTTTGTGATTTACTCTAAGGCCATTGTTTATAGTTTACAGAAGTACGTGGGCAAAAAGGAGAATAACTCATGTTATACCATTTTGACAAACCACCAAAAGTTAATAAGCCACCATTGCTGCAGTGGCATGTATACATACCATCTGCACATTTTAATGCGAACTGCTCTAAGAACTGATTTTTTTTTCTACTTTTACTTTGACTGAATGTGTAACTTTTTGAAACAATGCAGACAGCCCGTGAAAGAATCGGTGAAGTTTGAGAAAATATGCACTAAATGTACCTGAGAAGGTCCTGATATAAAACAGACTGAAAGCGGCCATAATGCATCTCTATGATGTAAAAATAAGACCATTCATATCAAGACTAGCAACTTCTGATTTGTCTGAAACTGCTGTGAGGGGTAAGTGTGCTGAAAAAATAGCCTTAGCTACATTTTAATGCAAATTTGTATGGTCTTTATTACTGTTTCACAGTAATAAAGACTACAAGAGGAGCATTTTTGGTTAAGTAACATCACTTTCAAAAGGATGAAGAAAAAAAAAAAAACTATATTGGGGTTACCATTTTGTCCACAGGGGGCGCCAAAGTCAACACAGACTTGACACCAAAAGTTCATCACTAGAGCTTTAACGAACACTGATTTAAAAGCATGTTCGCTGATGTAACTCGTCTGTGATGATGACTAAATACAGCTAATGACTGATTTTGTAATAAGCATGCACTGTAGCACAAATGTAGCCAACTATAGCCAAGTCCTTTCCCATTTGTCCTTATGTGATCAAGCTATAGTCGTATTCAGTATCTAGTGTGATAACTCTAAATAACAGTACGGTCATGTGGTTGCAGTACCTTTAATAACAATCCCAGCTAAGAAAAGTTTTATGAATGTCATAGTCTCTTTAAAAACTGCAGAGGTGGATTTTCAGAGTAATTTTCTCCCTCTGAACAGTCAGTGAATGAGGCCAAATGAATCGTGGATGCACATGGCTAACCAAAGTAGCACTAACATTAGGTGACCACTGAGCATTTGTTAAAACATCGCCCCTCTCCAGCTCCCCTTCTCCTCAAAATATGGTCACTGGGAGTTCCAAAAATTCAAGATGGCTCTGACTGAGCACGCCAAATCCAAGGCTTCAAAATAGCAGGGCACAAACCGATATATCAGACTAAATAATGCGGCGAATCAGAGTGCAAGTTCAGCCTGTTTATGAGGATAGTCTCATCCCCGCTGTAACAAACATGCCATTAGTTTATATTCCACCATTAGCAGATACGGAGGAAGTCTGGCAGATATTTTGGCCTCAGAGCTTTGGCAAAGTGTTTCGCTAAAGCGCAGAGGCCAAGACACAACCACAGATTCTCAGACATAATGCATCTCCTGCATGTCAATGTGCCTGCTTGAAAACATGAATGCCATTTAATCAGCCTGGACGTGATTCTTTACAGTATGTTTTGAGCAAATCAGACAAATTCCCTCAGTTCCTTTTTGTTCTATTCTCCTCCTTTTGAAGGTCTGTAAATGCTGCTGCCGCCGCCGCTGCTGCTGTGTGCTTAACCGCAGCCAGTTTTGAGAGAAGGGAACTCGTCCTTGGAGCAGATCATCAGGAGAGAGAAAGAGCGAGGATGCCTCCACCCCCTGTTGTTTGTCCGGGATGCCAAGCTCACGCTCAGCACGCCAGGCCCCATGCGGGCGCTCAGGCCGGCCCGGAAAAGACAGAGCTCTTGGAAGACTCGGGTCTGCTCAGAGCCAAGACCGTTCTCATGCCAGGCCGAGCAACTGTGGCCAGCGTCTGCTAGTGCATCTCTCCCCTTTGCCCGTCGGCACAAGGCGGACCTCAGGGGAAAGGATGCAACCATCAGGGGAGCACTAGTCCATCCGGGCCGGGCTGGAGGACAGGCCCCATGTGGCAGAGAGTGGGAGGTGTGTGGCTGTTACTGGAGAAACAGCCAGCAGCCTGGTGTCTTGTTTTAGTTTCTTTCAGTTGATGTCTAATTTAAGCCAAAGCGTCCCCCCACTGCCTTTAAAAGTGCCACGTAAAGAGGTTTTAAACATGAACTTACAGTGCAGCAATATAGCCCAATTAATTGTGATTCCTTTGTGGCAAGCGTTGATATTAGTGGTTGTGTTTCTCAGAATTAATGTCACATTTCCCACAAATCCCAGCGCTTCCTGTCACACGGTGGATATTAGTAATGAAGTCCTCCTGGAGTGGAGGAAATGTTTGTTTCATGTTTTCATTTACTGAGGGAGATTCATGCCAGACGTTTTCTTTCGTTGCTTCAATTTATCAGCAAGAATCGTATATTTTAGACTAAAACAAATTAGCCTCTGACGATCAACGATGATTAATTCTCTGCAAACTTTTAGAGCAGTTAGCAGTAAGCTGCAACAATATTTTGGACTAACAAGGTAGCTGAAAGCAAAGTGAAGCTTTGAGCCTCCTTTTCTTGTGTGTGCCTACAAACAAGGAAGGCTCCAGTCCTTAAATAAACCTGCTTATTAGTCGTTCTTAGCTCTTGGCGTCATGTCAAATCTTAGGTACAGCTACCCTCTATAGACCTTTTGCAATCGATGCCCTCTAAGCAACTTTTTGAAGACACTTTAATCCATCAGCTATATGAAGTTATGTCTGGGATATTCTGTAGCTTTGTCATTATAGTTTTAGGCGCTCCAGTTTTGCATGCAAACTAAGCAGTCTATGCAGAACTTGTGTACTGCGGTAACCCCTGCAAACCTTGTTAGCAGTGCAGTTTTCATGTGAGTCATACAGGCATATTCTAGCGCCGCTCCATTACCTGCTTGTTTGTTTATGGGAAACCACATCAGCTAAATCCATATCATAGCCTGTTGTAGTCAGTATGAATAAATGTGAGCAGAAGTTGATCATACTTTGACTATTCATTGAAAAAAAAAAAGTAGAGAGAGTAGAGACGTTGAAGGGATGGAATGGTCGCTAAATCAAAGGAGTTAGCAGAAACTGGAAAGGTTGTACATGCTAGAAATAGCTTTTACGACGTTGGACCAATCACAAGGCATGGAGTCTAATGAATAGTCACATTTTCAAGGGGGTGCCTGTCGTGCTACAGACGTAAGAGTATCTATGGTGTATGCTGCTATCGGGCAAAACCCACAGGATCCGGAAGGGCTCCGCTCCAGCACAGCCAACAGATCAAATACGCAAGCATTATAATCAATGTGTGTCATTCCACAGAATCTGTTCGGCAGCCAGATCAGATACACAAGGCTTCTATTTTTGCCGGACGCCGGAGCACGACGCGTCAATCAGTGCAGCGCAGCACGAGTAGCAGCGGAAATTGTATGCGGTTACAGAGTAAAATATCCTGTTAATTTTCAAAATAAAATAAAGTCAATACATTGAACTGTTCATAACTTGATAATAGGAGAGGCCAGCGTTGTGGGAGGTGGGTGTTTATATACACCGCCGTTTATATACACTGATCGGCTGATCTCATTCTATGACTCCTGGGGAAACACGCGAGAGCTCATGGGATCTCGTCCAATCTCGCAAGAAATAATGGTAATCTTGCAAGCGCTTCTCCTCCGATGGTGGTGGCGGATCAGATCCGGTGGGTGCTGTATGCTTGCAGATCTGATCTACCTGCCAGTCCGGAGAGAAGAGCCATTTCAGATCCAGTGGGATTCCCAGGTAAGATTTGATGCAAAGGTACAAAACAGGATTTTTTTCTGTTGCTTCTCCAGTTTTTCTTCGGATACTCTTAAAAATAATCTTGAGATATGTTTGAAGTTATCATCAAGAAACTACATTTAAAATATACACACTTTAAAAGCCACTATAAGATGTCCTTTTGTAGATTTAAGGTACCCTTTGACTTGTGTTTCAACCAAGTTTTTATGACTGTTTGAGGTCCCTCAACTAAAGCTTTGGAAACCCTTTAGATTTGGTGTAATTGCAGTGACTGTTTCAAGGTACCACCCACCGCCTTTACTGTCTGTTTTCAGTTATTCTCTAGCTGTTGTTTTTAGGTACCCTTTAGCAGCTATTAAAACTGTTGAAGCCTCCAGGTTCACCCACAGATTCATTAGTGATTTCGCATATTAGGATGCTGCTCTTTTAACAGATAAAGCTCAGAGAGTTAATGACAAAAGCCTGCAAGGTTAACATCTGCATCTGAGGTTTATTGTCATACGCAAGATGAACATTTAATGAGTTTTAATACACCAGAGTAAGGTGTCAAGTCAAAATATGATCAATGTCTTCCTGTACACCTGCTTTTTAAACACACAGAGGCAAAAAGAAAGAGAGAGAGAGAGAGAGAGGAACTGATGCAACCAGCCTGGGAATCCTGTGACTATTCAGTACAAAAGCATTAAAATGTGGGTGTTTTCTACCGAGGACACCTTTAAAATATGCATACATTTATATTTCTATCATGGAGTCGATCTTGTGGGTGATGAGAGTGCTGCAATTTTTGTGGCTGAGATGGAGGGAAAAAAGGCGGAGAGGATGTGTGACATGAAAACTAGCCGCTTTTAGCTGCTGCTCTGAATTCTGAATTAGTGGGTGTATTTTGAGGAAATCCTGATGAGGAGAGGAGTTAACAGAGCTTGCATGCAATCACTCTTTCTGCAGCTGGTTGACGCCACTGATGGTCTCAGCGGGCGTTATACAATATCTCAGCTGTGACCTGCATGCACCTGACTGAGGGAGACCGGAGGACTGCAAAGCAACAGGCGAACACACAGAGTAAAATTTACTTTCTGCTTGACACACGGCATAAGCTTTATCTATTTCAGGGTGTTATTTTCCCTGTTTGCTTTATTTTAATGCCTCCATGCTGCCAGTCAGATAAGACCTTTGCCACTGGAGCTGTAACGGTACAATCTGAGGCAGATCAGGTTGCCACGCTGCTTTTGAATGATAATACTGCAGTATCATGTTTCACATTGACTCATTCTCAAAGAGAGTTCGTATTATTTTTTTATTGATCGGCCTTTCTTTATAAACAAAGATGATATATAGGCCTAGTAATGGGTGGGGATTAAATTACACGGCTTGGAAATAAGCCAGATCGATGAAAAAAGTAATTTAGCACAATTTGGTTCAATTTGTTCGAGGGATCCTGTGCCGTCTGTGTGTCTGAGTTAGCAGGTTGAGGTGAAATGTCACAGACGGTGATTGAGCTTCAAACTATTTCCCCATTTTACATCATTTTCCTGCACGTTATCAATGCAATCCGACAGTTTGAAAGTTTGTGGAAGTTAAAGCAGTCGGCTGAAAACCACTGATACTGCAGTACTGTTGTATCACTCGACAGACAGTTGCAGCTGTTGATGAAACCCTCACATCATCATGTTGGGAGTGTGGGAGGAGGGCTGGAATTACCATAACGGAAGAGCAGAAACAGATTCTCCACACATACTAACCAGGTGTATATGAATGCTGCAGGAATGCGCCCCCCGCTTCTCCTCCACCTCCCCTTCCCTCATCAGCTAAACCAAATGCTGTGGCTCTCTCATTTGGGGCATTTGTTTGCATGTGTGAAAAATAATGGCAGCAGGAACAGGTGGAATATTGCTTCAGCAGCTTACCCATATGGATGCAAAAAGCTGCTTGCCAAGTCCAAACTCCACTTTTACAAGCACATCTGGAGCAGAATCACCATATTAATTGCCAGTTAATGTGTTTACACACAGCAAGGATTAATCCCTGAGAGAAGTTGGTTGACCTGGGTCAGGCGGTCAGCAGGAGGGTTGTGTTTTCAGGGAGGATAGCGATGGGGAGAGGTGTGGAGCCAAATGTGCGGACAAAGGCACATCCATGAGCTGAATAAGGCAGCTGAAAGCCATCTGTCAGGCTGCTTCTCTGGTATTTGACAGAACTTCTGTCAATACTCTTCGATGGCTGCAAACAGCTGAATGACAGTATAAGTTCATGCAGGCTGCACCTGCATTTTTTATTGTTTATTTTGGGTGTGTGTTCTCAGCAGGCGGAGGAGGAGGTGTTAAATAATCTAGAAGCCCAGGAAAGTTTCAAGGCTGACAGATATATGTCAGGTCAGAGCTGCTGTTTTTGACGGAACCAAAAGGTTTAGACTCGAGACTTGAAGTCCAACTGCATAAAGTCAACAGTGTGGAGAAATCTAGTTTTGATCAGAGTCGGATTCCCTCCAAAAGGTGATACACAATGAATTAAATTCATTGAGAAAATGCCATCTTGTTCGCAGGTTTTGATCCCTCCTCCAATCCTTGACTATTCTGCCACAAGAAACGTCTTTAAAGCATCAAAACTCCAGCTGACACCAAAAGCCTGCTTAGCAAAGGGACAGTGCAGCTCCTGCAACAACTTAACCAGTAGAAATGAGCCAAAAAGACATATTCTTAATGACAAAGCATTCACAAAGACATTGATGCACCCCAAACTGTGCTGCAGGACTAATAGGGTGCAAATGGGTTACAGTGCACCAGTGGTGTTCGCTGTTTGCACCCGGTCATTTGAGGAGGGCTCGACAAGTAAAGGTTTTGCAATGTGTATCCTTTTTAAGGTTTCTCCAAACAGTAATGCTCCATTCCGGTCACCTCGGAAGTTGGATGTTAGAGCTGGGAATGACGTTACACTTGAGTTGACGGCATTCCGGGAACAGGTCGGAAAACCAAGATGGACGCCTACAGTTCGCCGATGTTAGCTGTTGTTTACAATTGTCAGCTGTCGTTAACCATTATCAGTTGCTGTTAGCTATTCCAGGTGTAAACAACACATTACACAGTATTTTACTCTAACAAACACCATAGCATAGTGTTCACAGCTACATGCTGGGCAGTACAACATATACCACTTAATCAATTTGATAAAAACAAAACAGAAGTGCTAATAAATAATACATTACGAGAGCTTTCACTGTTACTCTTTACTGTTGACGCACTGCTCTGCAATCTTGGATTATGACGTTGTCGTCAAGTCAGGGTTGGTGAGGATCGTCTCACTTTGCGAGTTGGAAACTCAGACTTCAGGGGTGCATTTCAGATGAATTTCTGACTCCCAGTACAACTGGACCGCAGCATTCGTATTTGTAGTTCAGAAGTGACGTTTGTCAGTACACATATACCAGTAGGATTTAAGTACCATACAGTTATTCATGAATAAATTGCTAGTTTGACAGTAAGCATATCACTACTCCTCAACACTCCTGTTCCATTAAGGTTTTGAGTCTATTTTTTTTTAATTTCGGTGTCACTTCTTACTTACAGAAATGTCATAACCCCCACCTTCTGTTCAGAGGACCTTGACTGCATCACTGTCGGCCCCGCTGAGCCTCATTCAATCTGATAGCAGCGTTAGGTGGCCCCTCAGCCTCCGTCCCTCCCTCCTCATCCTGCAGATAGCCCGTGTCTCTGAGGGTTCGCTTCAGAAGGACCTCCTAATGAGAGATTTACTGTATGGAGATAATTACGGGGGACGGCAACATCTCGCTCAGGCCTAATGAGTAAGATAAGAGCTCTTCAGCGGTTGTTGAAGCAGCGCCCTCCGCCTCCTGACCTGTCACAGTATGGAGCTTCTAGTGGTCACACGCAATCAGTTAAGAAAACACTGAGGGCACGCGTATATGTGCGACGAGTGCGGAGACTTGGCAGGCACGCATACGCAAATCTATGGAAATCCAGATTTATCCAACGAAATGGTAGTTCACAGATTTTTCCGATATTTTTAATGCTTATGAGGTGAAATGAAATATATTTAATGATACTGTCTGTAAATGATTTCCAAAATTTGGTTGGAATTAAAAATATTTGAGCGTCCACTTGGGTCCAACTCTTCAAAACTTAAGTGTCCATATTAAAATTCTTCTTTTACAGCAACACATTTCCCCAAACATGGCCTCTGATATCATGTTTCTATGAATTTCTCCCAAGTAATATGCAACTTTTCATTTTCTTGATGGTAAAAGAGAGCTTTCCATAGACATAAATGCCAACCTGGCGGCTTTAGCACATTATTGGTGAGCTATTTGCATGTTTTGGTGAGCTTTGTCGTCAGTTCTATATACAGTCAATTGCTGAAAGGAGGCTTAATACCTGTAAAAGATTCACTGTGGTTAGATTTAATGGAAGTTGGGTTTAATCCACATTTCCCAAAATGGTGAATCCTTTGAATGGCTTCACCTCATCTCTATAGAAACCTATGGGTGAGATCACAAAGGTTATTTCCATGTTTTGTCCAAGACTTGTGCACTAAATGCATGAAGATATAAGAAAGAAATGTCTTTAGTGTATGAGATTTTGTGGTATTCTTCAGCTCTTGGAAGGTGGGTATCCAGATTTGATATTTTCAGGGTCAGGTCTTGTCTGTTTTCTGATACGATAAAGAATTCTCTCGAAGATCTAGTGTGTAATCTGGCAGATGTTGTGCCGAATACAAACATATCACCACCTCGCACTGCACCATATTTTTGTCTGTTTTTCTTCCAGAGGTGCATTTCTCCTAAATCAAAGCAGAAAGGACAAAAAGAAAAAAAAAAAAGCTCCCTGATACCTCTGCCATCCTCTGAAGCAGCCACCTGGCCGATTAAGGGGAAAATGAGTGAACAGAATCAGAAACACGTGCTCTTGTTTATTGCTTTAGAGAGTAAGCTGGCGAGGAGGCAGCCATTGTGTGATGATGAGAGTGGCCCCTCTGGAGACGGGCGTTCACACACTGGCGAAGGAGCTAATACAGACTTTCATTAGGAGGCACACTTCAACACACTGTCATAGTATTTACAGTCTCACACTGGGGAAACAAATAAACTGCGTGATTAACAAGTTTTCCTGATGCCTGGCGCTTCGCTGTGCGCGCATCGGAGTGCCACCTCGCCGACTTAATGATTCTTAATGGTTTCTTAATGACTTCTTAATGACTTCATCAGGAAGATCCTGCACCAGCACATTCTGACAAGCGGGAGCCTCCCCTCGAGACCCGGGATCACACCACAGCGCGAACCCTCTCTTCACTTTTCTGCTCAAATAACACACACTTTAAATCTGCTTATCTGAGGCAGCATCTCCGACTCGGATGACACAAGCATTTGATCCGTGGTTAACTACGGGGATACGTGATGTAATGTGATGTGAAAGCATGCAAGCTGATGTGAGGAAACGCACTAAAAGGCGAATAGGGATGTCCACCTAGGTTGTGGGCAAATGCAGTCACATCAAACTAATCTCAGAACATTGGAGTGACATCTAGTGTTGTGTAACCAGAATTAAACTCCATTGTCTGAGGGTATCTAGGAAAGCCATTTGGTAGCATTCAGTGCAAAGCTGGGACTGTGATGCAAGAGAGGGGGAAGAAAACAAACAAGCCTGAAGAGCACAGTAATTGTAGCATTTTATTACAGTGGAAAGGATGAAAAAGATGACACTTAAAAAACTCCAGCAAGAGAAGTCGGAGACGTGTGTGTGTCGTTGAGAAGTGAACAAATCCTCCAAACATTTAATGGCATAGAATTTTCTGGGTCAATGTCAGTTCGGAGTGTCAAGTAGATGCCGACGACCGTCGCGGAGCATGTCAAGACAGCAAATTATCCCAGTATCTACAACCTCAATGCCAAAAATGCGAGGATGCGATAACATTTTGAGTACAAACAGAGCTGGAGGGTTCACAGATTGTTTAAACTCTTTAATAATTGGGGAAACAGATGCAAAGATAATATATGAGATGTCAAAACTTAAAAAAAATCACACGATAATGAAAAATGATGCTTTTCTTGTATTTGATTGCAGTAACATATTCCATAAGAGACCTACGAGACTAGTTTTTGGAGTTTTGTTTTTTTGGTTCACAATGCACTAGTTTAGTGGGTGACATGACACGGCTGTGGGTAGGCCAGTTTAGCAGCAGGACTCTTCTACTACAGAGCCATGCTGTTTTTATCCCAGCAGAATGTGCTTTGGCATTGTCTTGCTGAAATATGAATGTCTTCCCTGAAAAACCCATTGACTGAATGGCAGCATATGTTACTCCTGAACCTGTATACATGATTCAGCATTAATAGAGCCTTCATGGATGTGTTAAGATACCCTTGCCATGGACACTTGATCTCCGTACCATCAGGGAGGCTTTGAAATGTGAGCTAATAACACACCGCCCGTTCCTCTGAAGCGGAGGATGTAACATCCTTGATTTCCAATAAGAATGTCAAATTGATTGGTCAGACCTCTGGGCTACTTTGCTTTAGTCCTTCTAAAATGGGTTTGGGCGCAGGGATGTTGCTGATGTTGCTCCGTGTATGCCCATGCAGTGATTTCCACTACCGAGTCCTGTCTGTTTTTAATGCAGTGCCGCCCTCGGGCCAAAAGACCACAACCATCCAGTATCTGTGATAAGATCTAAAAACTGTTGATCTATTAGCCCACACAGTCTCTCACAGAGTGGTGAACCTCTTCCCATCTTCCCTTCTGAGAGACTCTCTGAATATCCTTTTCAAACCCAGTCCTGTTACGACCAAGTTGTAAATCTCATGAGATGGGAGATGTTCCTCCTCCGGCTATTCTAGCAATATTCAACTTTTTACCTGTTCGGTCGTTCCACTGAGAATTTTCATGAAACATGTTGTTGGCATCAAGTTTAAATTGAGCATCTCTTTTGTATAAAACATGACAACTTTTAGGTTTTATGTAAATCAAAGATTTACACAGTGTCCCAGCATTCATGGAGTTTGGGTCAAATGAGCTGTAAGCTCAGGGCTCTTTTCATGTGAATCATGTTCAACACTATTAGAGGAGAACTTTGCCTTTCTTTGAACATACTCTTAATTATTCCCATGTACAAAAGTTAATTAGCCAACCAGCCAATTAGGATGGACAGTGTCCTCATAAAAAAGCTGAAATTTAAAAGGACGTGGATAAAAACAGAGTGAAAAGGGAGGTGAAAGTTATGCATAGATGAAAGAAAATAAAGCAAATGCAAGGGTCGTTTTGTGCATTCACACACTGACAGACACACACTTACACACACATTTAACAAGTGGTTAACAAATTGTATTAGCAGAGAAGCGTGACTGCATGGCAAATTACACCTGTCCTGATGGATGTCCTCTTTACGGCCAGTGGAAGCAGGCTGCGCGGCTGTAGAGAGGGGACACGGCTTCAACCAAACACTGAAAAAAAATGAAGCACAGCCGGCCATGTGTCACCACTTGGCAGGGGCGGGAGGGAGGGGTGTGTCGACCAGAAACTAATGCCCAAAACACAGAGAGACACCAGCTCCAATTAATCCACAGCAATCAGGAGGAAGGAGGGGACGCTTTATGTTGTTTACCGTGAATGTTTGGACACTTTTAAACCCGATAAACTCTGAGCTGTTGTATTGCAGCATCTACCGCTAGACCCCGAGGTGTTACCATCACACGTCTTTGCTTGGCTTACTGTGTAGTGCAGAACTAGATGTGTAAAAATGGGTCAAACTGCTCTTTCATTGTTACGTACTTATTCTACAGTATACACTTTTATGTAGAGGGTTTGAACAGTCAAAGTGTTTTTTTTTTTGTTTTTTTTTTATAAACTCTCTATGCCTCCTATATGTTGACAGATGAGACGTGCCAAACTCAAATTTCAAATTTAGGCATCAAATTCTTCCCAAACATGATTCCTGTGGTTATAGTTTGTTCTTTTCATGTTGATTTGTTTCCAATTGTTAATTTTTCAGATAAAATTTGCTTTGGATGATTTTGGATTTGATAAAAAGGGTTTAACACCACGATTGACAGCTCTGTTGACCAATGAGGTTTCTGTATTTTGGCGCGTACCATATTATCGGAGTAGAGGAGGAATGGCAAAGGGAAAGTTAACCAACACTAACATAAGAGTCACTAACCTTTCCATAACCACATCTACTTCTAACAAATGAAGGAATCTAGACTAGACCAACCTGTGGGAGCTTTGCCACTAAAGCAGGATACACTACAACAACTACATGTCGATTTTAGGCCAAGTTCCCCCAAGATAGAATTAAAAAGTTCATATATTAGGAATGGAGTTTGAGGGTATAGCATTATATGTAGTGGAAATCACTGCATGGGCTTTAAATCACCTCCAAAAAAACATTGTCTGTGAACACACTCCATCACTGCATCGACAAATGCAGGTCTAAACTGAACCATTCAAAGAGGAAACCAGATATAAACATGATCTGGAAACACCAGTTATTTGAACCTGGGCCCATACAAGATGAACAGGGGGGAAGAGGAGAACTTTCCTGTGGTCTGGAAAATTAAAGTTTGACATTCTTTTTGGGAATCAGGGACCACCTCTATAAAAAAAGAGGGACACCTAACTCGTTTGGCAGCTGAAATCCTTTATCAGGCAGAAAGAAACACAAAACTTGACTTTCTGAACTCCAGAAACTGGTCTCTTTGGTTCGCAGAGGTCTACATGGGGTTGTTAAAAGAGGAAACAGAATGATGAACATGTGCCTGTCTCAACTTTTTGGAAACGTATTGCTGGCAGATATATATTTTGTGAAACAATCTTTTTTTTATTTTATTATATTTTACTTAAAGGACTTTAGAGGTTGCCTTTGCAATTTTTTTTAATTTAAGTTATTTGGAAACCATTAAAACATGCTCGTAATTTTTAATTTTTTTCCTAATAAGAAGCATTTTTTTTTTAAACTAATTCAATTTTCATTTTTTTTTAAACATAAGAATCAGGAATCAGGTGACACAGTGGTGTAGTGGTTAGCACGAAAATCGAATACGGGTCAGGGCGTTTCTGTGTGGAGTTTGCATGTTCTCCGTGTGTCTGTGTGGGTTTACTCTGGTTTCCTCCCACATCCCAAAAACATGCAGAAGTGGGGTTAGGTTAATTGGCCATTTTCAAATTGCCCGTAGGTGTAAATGTTAGTGTGGATGGTTGTTCTCTATATGTCAGCCCTGCGATGAACTGGTGACTTGTCCAGGGTGTCCCCTGCCTTCGCCCGATGATGCCCGGATAGCGCCCCCCGCAACCCCGAACAGGAATAAACGGTAGAAAATGGATGGATAGAAGAATCAAGAATCACCATTTACGTGTTTGTATGAAGGTTTTAAGGTGAGTACTGTTGTATCTATTTAAGTATTGAGATATACCATATGTACTGTTTAAGCATGAATCTGACGTGGGCAGACTGAAAACATACCCTGGCATGGGATCTGCTTTAAAAGCAGTGCCTGTTTTAGTGCTATTTTCAAACAGATTTATGGATGTTCATCTCCAACAAACACAGCAGAAAGTGCAATTTGTCTTATCTAAAATACATCAGTGAGGCTCCAAAATTAAATTTGGGATGGCAAATCAGCTGGTAAATAAAGTAGAACAGGTCCAGTAGGTGTCAATGAGAGGGAAATCATTAAAATACATGATTCCTGCCACATCGGAGGAGTCAGTCTTGGTGTAAAAACACCTTTGCTGTGTGGTGTATGTTGGACTCGTGTGATGTGACCTTCCTCCAGAGTTTGGAAAACACATCCTGTATCAATTAGACCACCGGGGAGTTTGTCTGGCTGTGGAGCTCACAGGGAAGCAGCCCATGACGTGTGCTCACAGTGAGCATCGACCACTTCCTCTGAAGCATCCAAACACCATTTTGAGAGAGAACAGAGAGAGATGGAAACAGAGGAGGATTTACTGCCACTGGGATTTACTCCTTGTTCCAATTTGCAAGGGGGATTACTCATTTTTTCATCATCCTTTTATTTATTTATTCTATTTCCAAATTCATTTCTAATGCACCTGAAGGAAAACAAAATATCAAGCCAAATGCATAAATACTGTCAGGGGGAATAGATAATGACAGCAGGTCAACTTCTGAGTGAGTCACGTTGTCGCTCCCGGAAGAAAGTGATTACTGTAACACAGCGCAAACAATCACGACTGAGATAATTCCATTTCTCACATGGAGCTCAAAATGTATTATGTCACATTGTATTCCGCATATGCTATCAAAAACTGGATTTAGATATGCAAACTATGTGGAAAAAAGTGAGACTCTGAATGAGGGGAGGGGGAGGGAACATGCAGCCACAGGGCTGGCATCCAGGCATGTCACTTTGTCAAGCTGTACGCTTTCTGGGAGAGCTCGCTGGTTTCTAAGGGAGGGGAGAAAAAGTGTCGCAAAGGCGTGCTCTTCTCCAAGATGAACAGATGGCGGAGTCTAAGTGTTGGGATTTGTTTTATATCTCCATCCCATGTTGTGGCGCAGTACATGTGGGCTTCCGCTTTCTTTCTTTTTTTCCCTTTAAATGTTATTTTACAGGATAACGGATACACGCAATGTTTAAGCTAATGAGGAGTGGGTGTCGCTTTGTCTTTGTCTTTATTTCTCCCCCTCTCTCCCACTGACACATCCTCCTGCGATCCATTCTCCCTCAAACCCACGCTCCAAGCAGAAAACCTATATGCCAAACAATTATGAAACACTATTCTGAGTGCAGCTTGCAGCCCGGGTGGCCGTCTGAAAAGCACAGCTGACTGTAGAGTTCCCCGGCAGCTACTGATGTGCAGCAGCGACAGTCAGAGGAAACATAAAGCTCATGGAGCTGGAGATGATATCGGGTCAGCGCACTCGTGTTTCCTGAGCAGAGAGAAAGAAAGAAAGAGGAACTTCAAGTCCTGTTGCAGATTTTATCCAGTTCTGTCGGCTGCAAGTACTGACCCAGAGTGGTGCATCTTCTTAGCATATTTCCCTGCATCCCCATGAAGCAAGTGTGTCGTAACATCTTCAAAAAGATCTTAAAGACTTTGAACTCTGTTTGACTTTAGTACTACAGCCTGGTCAAATACTCCTCTTGTTAAACTCTTCATGATTCCTTTTCAGATTAATGACGGAGCTCTGATAAGTCCTTCAATATTAAAAGCCTAAAATTAAAATTAATGCTGACATATCCTGGTGGCTCAGGGTGAATCAGCCTCTTGGTCCAGTACAAAATCAGTGTCAAAGAAGATGTTCAGAGAGCCCGGAAAATCCAAAAGATTAACGTATTTTTCAGACTATAAGGCACACTTAAAATCCTCAGATTTTCTCAAAAATTGACAGTGCGCCTTGTAATCAAGAGCGCCTTCTGTATGATTACTTGTTGTGCTCACTGACTGATTTTATGTGGGACAATGCGCTCAAAAATCAGTCGCAACGTGTAAGTATAACTTTGGTAAGCAACAAAGCCGCTCCGCTCAATGGATATTCGGAGCATTACAGTATGTTGTGTCACTACCTGATCGGCTCCATAACAGGAACCTGAAGGAGTCTACAAGACTGAGTACCAGTAATGTCTCAACCATAAGTGCACTCAAGTAAGGCAGCCCCAGGCCTGGAGTACGCACTAGCATCAATAAACCAATCAGTGCACCAATGTGCCAGTGCGCCAATGCTTCTTACAATCCAGTGTGCCTTATGTGCAAACATAGATATGTTAATTTACAATGCGCCATATAACCCTGTGCGCCTTATCACCCGAAAACTATGGTAGTCATGCTCCACCGTAAGTAACTGTAAAAACATGGAAATAAAGTAAACCTATGTTTTATTTTTGATAGTTTTAGCCCGCTAGGTTCTGCTGCTGATCTCCCAGCAGACTGAGGAGTTTTATCATTTTACGCTATGACAAAAAAATTTCCCCCATGGGGGATCAATAAAGGAATATTCTATTCTTCTATAATATCCAGACAATGGTGCTATGCTAGCTAAAGCCTTCAGATCTGTGCCACTATAGCTGCCACTACACAACCTTACATAACTGAAAATGCGCCCATAGTAAAATAGCAAAAACAGGTCATACAGGAAAAAGCTCCACGGTTGTGTGAAAACTGCACATTGTTGACTTTGCTGAACGTAAAGTTTAGAGAGTTAAAACCTTTTTTCTTCTTTGGGATGCCAAAAACAGACTTCATCTTACACACTGGTGCAACTTTTAATCTGGATTTCATGTTTTTTTTGCAAAACATGGACACAGGAATTTTCATTCACACACAAAGTTGAGCTCAAACAGTTGAAACAAAAAAAAAGAAAGACAAAAAAAACCATCCCTGCAGCCTCATTACCCCCTTCTTGTGTGTTTTTTTTCAGGTTCACTCAAAAAGCGTGTTTGTACTGTTTGGGGCTATTAAATCAAACTGAGAGTGTTGAATTACTCAATCCAGTCAATTTAGACGGTAAGAAAAACACTTCTGAAATCCACAAGTACCAACTAAACTGAAAAAAACAACTTGTTTGAAATTAATCAACAATAACAGGAAGCTCCTCCTGTTAGTCTTGCTTTCAAAAACCAGAGGACAACTCCAACACAAACAGAGCTTTCGATGTTCACAGGCTAGACTGCAGACAAGCCTTCGCTGGCTGAAAATGACAGGCGATGTGATGTGTTCTGACTTCTAACCTGCCACCAAAATCTCTGCTATGGCAGACTGACAAAATACAGTCCCTCAAATGTCCAGGGGATGAAATAACTCAGTTTGAGTTCGTAAAACTTTGGCTTTGGAGCTCTGACTGGTTTAAAATCAAGAAATCTGAACAAAAGTAACCAAATACAGACAACAAGTGAAGTAAAGTTGTAAAATTTTGGTGCGCACCAAAGCAGACGGCCAGAGTATCGGATGCACCGAGCCTCTGATAACCTAAAAGCTTCCAACCCAGAGGGAAAGGACAGAGACTAATATATTCCCAGTACCCCCTGCCTGAGAGAGTGGCCCTCACACCTGTGACCAGGTAAACCTCCCTCACAGTCCTTAATGGACATGGCGGCCGTTGTTTACTGAAGACTCCCCACAGAGGAGACTAGCTGACCCATGTCTGCAACCAGTGAGTGGTACAAATGGCAAACATCTCTTGGAGTCATTATTTATGCAGGAATGCCCTTGGGAGTCTTTGCACTTGTTTACACAGTCACGGCACAGTCCATTCATGACGGCTCTGAGTAAATGAGCCGCTTGCTACCAATTTGTCCTGGACGACGAAGCTTTGGGGCTCGACTACCCACAGTTACCTCAGGGTGAGTGTGTGTGTGTGTGTGTGGAAAGGAGGTTAACACAGTATTGCTGTGCTGTTGGGAACCGACCTGGAACTACGGACACTGAAGTCCCAAGGGTATAAGGAAGCATGGAGTCACATTTAGAAATAAATGAGGATGTTTTTTTTTAAGAGAAAATGCCATGGACTTTCACCTCTGAAATGGGCTGTTTGTTTGCTCGAGGACGAGGACAGCGAGTGAAGTTAGAGAGCGACAACGCCCCCATAAAACCAAAACCAAGACAGGGATTTTATGAGGTTGAACTCAAAGGCAAAATAACAACAAAGTAACTTCAGCATGTCCAAGGGAACAAGTCAGAGCTGTGGATGGATAGTCTGTCTTTTTTAACTATGGAGGCCTATTTCTTCATCTATGTGCTCCTCAGATGTCGTTAATTTGGTGTACCACAACTTTAAACGTGATTACTCAACATCACACGAAAGGAAGTACTGTTGCACTGAATACTGGCATGGCAGTGATTCTGATATTCCCAGAGAAACAACACAGACACATTTTCCTGCAAACTAATCACTCTTTCTTTGCTGTGCAAAGTTTTCTACAACCTAGACAGTAATGTATTGCAGCCTCAGCCTCTGGGGAGCACCAGAGCAGATGGATGCAGAGGCGGAAAAACACAAGCAAAACCAGGATAGTACAGAATTACTTTAGTAGTGGGAATGGAAGAGGTTCTGCCTGCATACTCATGCAAATTACTCCCATCGTTACATCACGACAGGAGCCAACTCAAATCGGCTTGCAGACCCTGTCTAGGCAAGAAAACTTGTTTTTCATTTTATGAGATTTTTAAGTGAAAAATAAAAACATAATAATTTGGGGTGCTTATGATAAATGACACTCAATTTAAGATGATGTAAGAACATGGAAGGGTAGGAAACTCTCAAAAAGAGCCATACCACCAATCTAAAAAATGTTTGCTTGTAGCGGTCCTGACTGAACTGAAGCTATCAACCACATTCAGGTTAAAAAGTACATATGTTCTACAAAAAAGTCAAAAATTCAAAGTTGCATACAGTAGAATATACAAGTTTGGTTGTTTTTATGTCATGTTTGAATTGAGTAAGTTTTGACCAAAAAGCATGTGCAACATAAACTTTTGAGGACAGAAATATTGTGGATTCCATCCTTTAAATTAACCAGAAAAAAAGGCATATAACGTGTTTTGTGGTGTAAATCCCATGTATGCCACAGTAATGAGAATATTCACACAGCCTGAGAACCATTTTGATATCTGTCAACTTTTTCTAACAACAACCTACAAATTAGTCCTTTTATTAGCGGCTTCTAAACGTTAACTATCAATTACTGATGATTATAACAGTATTAAGGTTTAAATCCCCCATGTTTTCCAAGCATATACTGATTCACAGCTGCCATCACCTGGCAGCTTCTGGCATTTTAAAACGTCACTTTTTTTTCTCCTCAGATCGAGGGTGTTTGTGTGAATCCGTCTTATTTTGTGTGCTTTCTCTTTGTGATTGAAAAAGATGCAAAGAACCAACGCTGGATGATTCAATAAGGCAGCAAAGGAATGAAGGAGAATGACTCCCCCTGTAGTTCTCTGGCTTTTCTGCAGTGAAACAGTAAAAAAAGGGAAAATAAGAGAGAGAGGCAGAGTGACAGAGAGAGAAAGAAGCGATGGGATAATTTAACAAGCTTCCTCCTAAACCACTCCAAAACCTCCAGAGTTTAATTGCTGGGAGGCAACATTATCCCTAGCAACACTGTGTCTGTCTCTTGGCTGGGATTCGGTGGGTACCTGCTGTATCCTCTCCCCACACAATGCAGCGCCCACTGAGCCATATAATCCTCTCAGGGCCCTCCTCTTCTGGAGAACCACATTCAATCCCGTCGTGACACGGGAAAATCTCCTCTTCTCCATTTTTGTGTCAGGGTGCGTGCTTCAAATAAGCCCAATCAGTAGGCGCTGTTATGTGTGTGCAATGCTACAGGGAGCCATCGAGGAAGAGGGAAAACAGAGGAAGAGTTAAATAAAAAGACGTTTGATTTGCAGCTGTGAAATTTGGGGCTACTTTCCATTCCTCTGCGGAGCTCCTGGGAGCAGCCATATTTCTGTTTATGTTTAAATGTGAATCAGTCAGACGGGCTGCTGGGTTCCTGCTGAATCATCCTACACTCCCATCAGAAAAAAAGCACCGGGTTACTTTTGAACCGGCTGCCTCGTAGGAGAAAACAAGAAACTAATGCCACTTTCTTCCCCGGCTCCTCTTTCAAGTTGCCCTTGAAAAGAAAATTACAACAAACGGCTTTGATGCAAGTGTGACATGCTTCGAGATATCCTCCGCAAGTGCAGACACACACTAGATTATCATTCCAATGAGTCAGTCCTGATGTCTTTTACCGTCTGCGTATAGCACAAGCTGACGAGACAAAAGCAGTCTGAACGCTATGCACAGGGACGGGAAGCAGAGGCTCATTACGCGGACTGGCAAAAGAAGAAAAATGGTGTTTCTTCTGTTGTCCGGCGGATTGTAACTTAAGTCAATATGGCATTTAAAGAGCTGCAGAGACGTATTTTAATCACAAGATGAGATATATAATGAGAAAAAGGAGACGCAGTGCACTGAAAAAGATTCCTGCGCTTTAATAATTTCACTTTCCCCTCATTACAGTCCAAGCAAACAAGTTTCTTTACTTTATCCTCTTACTTTTCAGAGTAAATAGTACAGTTTGTTGTTTTTTCTGTGTACTCTTTCATTAGATTTTACTTTTTGTGCAACAGATTCTCCTCTTCTTATTGTTCCTGGTCAGAGAGGTCTGTTCAGTATCATGTAGTGTCAGTCTGTTCCCACTCCCAACATGTCAAATACAGCAGCTAGGTCGGTGGCTTCAAATACCAAGCTGTTGGCACTTCTTGACCCTGCCCTCCACTTTATTGTTTTTATGTGTCATTGAAAAAAGATGATGTTGTATGATGGCCGTCAGTGTCAAGGTTTCCCTCCACTGTGACAGAAAAAAAGTCAGTTTTTGCTCCTTTTAAAAAGCCAGCTCCTTTTCAAGGGACGTTATTGAATTTAGCTGCACTTTAAAGTAAGAAATGCAGGTTTATTTCATAATTTAAAGCTCCTGCAGGGTTTTTTTTATGTTATGAAACTGACTGAAATGATCACTGATGCCTCTGCATGATCTAAAAAAGCAACCAGGACTTAAAGCAACAAGAACAAGGATCTCTAAATTGTCCCTTTAAGCACCTTAAACTGGTGGTTGGGGTAGATGTCAGCCTGAAGAAAGAGGCTTTTTTGCCACATTTTTTAATCGATTTGTCACAATAAAAGAAATGTTTCTCCATCTACCGTTAGCAAGAGAAGATTGTCAGAAAACATTTCAAAAGATGAGCAAATAACCTGTTGTCCACAGGGGGCGCCACACAAACCAAAACTTCCTCACAGGAGCTTTAAGTTAACTGGTTGTAAAAAGTGAGCTGCTCACTCGTCCCTGCACCAACAGACTCAAGCTAATGGACCCCAAAGGTATGCAACCAGGTGAGTCACCACAGGAAATTCGAAATAAAAGACAGAGATCTCTTTCTTTTACATCACTGAATCATTTTGGTACCTAAATTTAAAAAAAACCTACAACTTTAACCCCATTCTCAAACTCTTCTGAGGAGTTTCTACTCAAGAACAAAACAGAATAATGTATCTCATTGTATCGTATTGGTTTGTAGTGTGATGTATTATAGCTTATCATTTCTTACTGTATTGTATTATAATGTATGGTCTCAAATCCTATCGCATAGTGCCATATCTTATTGTTGAGAATCTTATTATAGCATATCTTATATCTGATTTTATCTTGTTGTAGCCTATCACATTGAGTTACATCATGTAGCTTACCATCGTTAATATCTTGGTAAAACATAGCATATCATCTCTTATCATTTTATTGCATCTTATTGTAACATATTAGATTGTAGCGTAGTGTATCGTATAATACTGTATCATATTATTATTACTAAGTATACTGTATCTTATTGTAATCTGTTACATCGTACTGTGCAGCATCATAATACACTGTAGCCTAGGGTAGCATATCATACTGTATCCTAATGTATCTTATTGTATCATATAATATTGTATTGCAGCTTATTTTATCATAGTGTTTTGCAGCGTATCACACTGTATTGCATCTTACTGTATTGTTTTTTATCTAGACATAGCATATCATATATGTATCATATTATTTAGAGTTGTATTGTCCTGCTTTGTCCACAGAGGGCGCCAAAGAGACACAACCTGAAAGTTTTCCACGAGTGCTTTGATTATCATTGTGTGCTTATAAACTCATATTTGCTCTGTTTTTTTTTTTTTTTTTATCTTCGTAACCTTAAACCAAAAGGCATAACTCAGCTTTCATGCTCTTTATTGTTAACTTCATGGTTTTATTTTGAAGGTCTTACAGAACAGTGCTTTTATTTATTTTTATTTATTTATTTATTAGCTACCATGTTGTGAAAGTACTAACCATTGTTGCTCATTTGATACTGCTACCTCGAGTTGAGCTGTGGTTTTACTTTGAAAGAGTGTCCAGAAATTGCCCATATTTTACTGGTTATTTCACCATGGAGCCATTACATGAGCAAAGTTGATGCTAGAGGTCATAATGTTTGAAGTGCAGCACAGAAGTGACAAAGCAGTTCTAGTTTTTTGTAGTGGATAACAGGCCATGTACAAAGTGTGGTGTTGTCTGTAACCCTCTCAGAATCCTTGATTTGCTCGTAGGTTAAATGTAATGCTGCATGTTTCTGTTTCGCAGGAGTTGGAACAATTCTCAGTTGAATGAAGATGTGGTTTGGTCAAGCAGCTGCGATTTTCCAGTAAATGTTTGGGGGCTTTAATCCAGTGAGCACAGTCTGTTCCCTTTTAGCGGCTCAGTGCTCCAACAGGAGTATTTCTATCATTATCCATGAGGGATGAATATCTTGTGAAGGTGAGTCATCCTACCTGTGAAAAGTTGAGGGTCAGAGGTTGAAAGTGTTGGAAACAGGTGAATCACAAGTGGCAGAAGCCGAGGGTGAAGTCCGGAGTCAACGCCACACTGCAGGAATCAGTGTCTGTCGGAAAAAGCAGGAGAAAGCTCATTACAATGGGTTCATATTTATAAAAGTATAAAAGAGAAATTATTTTTTCCCCCCATTTTTCACACATTGGTCCAATATTCTCAAGGTTTAAGTGTTCAGATGTTTACTGTTTGTGATGGAAAATTAAGAGGTGTGAGTAAAGGTGGTTTTTCAGCATTTTTTCTTACTTTACAAGTTTATAAAACACCCAAAAATAACAATGGAAGAGCTAAGGAGTGACTGATTACTGCTAACAGGATTTGCGAGAACAAATAACTGACAAATCTAAAGGTGGGAAATAAAATCAACAACTAAATAATAAGCATTATCTTTTCAACACAGCCAAACGTCATGAGTTTTGAGATTTCCAGAGTTTGGCTTACATTAGTAGAACACAAGATGATTAATTTGCTCCTGCAAAATAACAACTGTTGCACAAAAGATTGTGACTCTAAAGGTACTTTTTTGGGGACTTGAGGCACCAGGAACAAAGAGCTGTATTGTGATATATTGGTTGTAACAAAGATCGTTAATGTTGACTGGTTTTAGTCTTGGTTTTTGACAAGTTAAGATAAATTTTTTCACCGAATCTTCTAGAAACTTTTCACATAATTCCTCATTAGGTGATCCGTCACAAAGACAGAGTCAGATCAAAATATTTCTGCACTAAAGTTAAACTTTGTCTGCATCCAGTTCAGATCAGTCACATTTTGATGTTGCCGCTCACATTGATAAAAATGTAAAAACTCTTCCACGTTCAGCTCCGCGGGAAGAAATAAGACGTCGAGGTGGAAGGTTAGCTCATAATCCATAACAGATAGTTAAAGCTTGGCATCCAATCCTTATGAAAATTGTAACGGGCCTTGGCACGAGCTCGCACTCCAACAAATCAAACACAGCCAGGCTTCATTTGTAGTCCAGCCATGAAGGTTGTTCCTGAAATCTTTTGACAGAAAAATGTGGTCAGCCGCTCGGCCCCCACCTGCTGCTTTGTCTTCTCTTTTTTTTTTTTTTTTTTTTTTTCAGAGGATTTGTAGCATCACGGCGGTCTGAATGAGAGCTGTTTCAAAAATAAACACATTCGCCAACACAGCCAGCGATTCAAGTAACATTAGATTATATAAATTGTCAGTAATGAGGCACCGGGGACGGCATCTGTGATCTGCAGAGGTCAACCGGAACATTCTGCTCCACCGCTGAATAAAATGCATCCTGAGAGCGATTTAACAGCCTTTTACATGAGCAGGTACATACAAAGAGACAAGCGGAGGTCCGAGAGGGCGCGGCGGGCTCGTTGTAGAGGTCAAACACACACACACATGCGCGCGCACACACACACACTCAACAAGGATACACAAACAGTGCTGACAAGAGGAAAATATGAGGACTTGTGAAGCGCTGTAAAATGTATGAAGAAACGGATGTGAGGGTCATTTTACTGAGCAGCACCATTAACATCGCTGCCCTTGTCTGAACTGGAGCTGAGCTCAGTCACTCACACACACACCCAGAACATGCATGCACACACACACACATAGAGAGAGAGAGAGAGCAGCGTTTTCTCCTCTTTTTACATTTTTGCCCTCAGAGAAACGAGAGGTCGACATTTTAACTGCAGCAGCGAGGAGATGGCTTCCTTTCACCTTGACGGGCATATAATGAACATTTTTCATTTCGGGCTTAGCTTCACTTACAGAGTCAGTCAGCTATTTTCTCTTTGAACCTTTTTTTTTTTCTCGCCCTGACATTTCCCTCTGTGGTTTTGCCAGGATGATCTTCACACTAAATTTGTGCCTCCTTTTAAAGAAATAGGATACATTTTCTGTTGATTTTTTTTCTTTTCAAAGAGCTCATTTCCATACAGGTCGCTGTAAAACACAAACAGGCCTACGGTGCGGCGCGAAACACAAACAATATGCTAATCACACCTGTTTCAATTAGAGCCCTGGTGTCCATGAAATCCATATCACCATTCGCTTATTGTTTTGCATGTTGCCTCAGAAAAGAAAACACTGCACTTTGAAGGAAAGTGACAAAATGTTGGAATATTTGCATTTCATTAACCTGGTTTCCAAGTTTATTCAGAAGCGTGGTCAGAGAGTGTCCCAGAAAAAGAAAAACAGAGTCAGGAGGTAAAAGGTGAGTCTGGAGTTACTCTTCCCTGTCATTTATTTTCTATCTACAGTACAATATGAAAATTCACTTTTTTGACCATTTATTTGATCAAACTGGATCACCAAGGCTACATTCATTAAGTAAAGTTTTATTGAAAGTGGTGTTTTTGTAAGGAGTCGGAGCTTTAAATAGGATTCTTCCACTTTTTCAGTTTATTTCCCAAATGTCCTTTCTCTCTGAGTCAGCTTCATTCAAAAAAATCTTTCTCCTAACAACCCCACTTGAAATGAAGTTTTGGTAGCTTGGTTGATCTGAAGGTCTCTGATTTTTTTTTTTTTTTTTTTTTGCCAAATAAAGGACTAAAAATGAATTTCCTGTCATTTTTCCAGCCTAAAAAGTGACAGCAGTTGGAAAATTACAGAGAAAAAAGTCCTTCATTTCCGATTTTTATCCTAAGAATTCAAGTTTAAATCTGTTTGATGTCACTTAAGGTTCAAAAATGAAGAGTTCAAAGTCATTTTTAAGGATATTTTCCATATTTTAGGGTTAAGTGTGTAAAACTTAGAACATTTATCAATATCAACTGACTAAATCTGTATGGTTTTACTCTCAGATGTATGTCACTTTAGACCAGAGTGTCTGCTAAATGGAAATGCAACATCATCACAGATTCTAGGCTGAACTGCTCCCTTGCTCACTCCTCCCTGTAGTGAAGCTACGGTGGCCTTAAAGGACAAAGAGCCCCTGTGCTGTATGATAAATATAATCCTTCATTTATTGAGATTTTATCTTCAAAAATGTTTTATTCTAATTATTTTGCACATAAAACAACCAAACTCTCTTTTTTTTCCGACTAAGACATTTTGAGCAGTCATTCATGTCACACAAAAACACACAAAAAAAAACAGTTTGCCCACTCCATGCCAGAGACATGGTGGTGAATGAGTGTAACGAGACCTACATCAATGTAGATAGAAACTGATTTAAAGCTCTTATGAGGAGCTTTTGATGGGTTTCAGTTTGACGTTTGTAACTACAAAAAGTTAAAATACAGTGACGAAAGTGTTAATCGAATGATTAACGGTTTTGTTTACCTTTTTATCTCACAAAGAGACATCACTGTTAATTTAAGTCGGTTTCATAACCAGTTAAAACCTCCTAATTTTTATATTAGTATCAATATCTGTATCAGCATGAAAAAAACATTGAAAATATCTATAAAAAAAAAAAAAAGGTGCAGGATGAACATTGCAGTAACAGTAACAAACAGAACTGACCCACCGGACAATGTAGAGCCTTACATTTGTCTTTTAACGCTTTGAATAATCCTGGTGGTGGATAAACTTTACTGACTAAAGCACATTTGTGTCAGTGAAGTTAATCTGTCAGCAAACTTATGAAAGATCAGCCGTCTAGAAAGGCAAACTTCTATACAAAACGCCGATAAAACTCGACTTCACACACAAACACACTCTCAGGCCCACATTTGCCCACATGGGGGGGTTGGGGGAGGCGGGGCAGGGGTGTTGGCAGGGTGCTTTCCAAGACAGCTGGTGAAAAGCGGGTGTGCTCTGGCTGCTAGAAGGAGCAGATTCAGGTGACATCTGTGCCTCCTGTTGCAGCGCAATAGTAGAAACACTAAAAGTGAATTACAACATTAATGATAGTGCTCTGCAAGCTGTCGTTCCATATTACGCATCCATTATTCCTTGCATGGGTACTCAGAGGCATCGTGAAGGAAAAGAGCCCCCCTCCCCACCACCACCACCATCGCCACCACCTCCGCCACCTCCACCTCAGCGAAAAGCCGTCTCGCTGTGAAAGGAGCAGTCGTTGAAAGGATCGCTGCTTTATAGACCTTCCCTCGCTATACCATGTCAGCGCATGGCACAGGCCTGACTGGATGACTGATTCTCTCTCTCTCTCTTTTTTTTTACCATCCCTCACTTCATCTTTCAAGCAAGCAACCTCCCACCCCTGACCCCCCTCTCCTCCCTCCTCCTCCTCCCCGCACCGTCGCCGCTATTTCAGACAACATTTGTTTGATCTTGCCGCCCTCTACAGCTGAATGAAATCAATCTGGGAGATATGTCATGTGTGAGCAGAAATGATTGGCCGCAAGAATAACATGTATTTGACAACATGGAGCCTGTGCCCTCTGCCTCGCCGCCTGCGAGGGTTGGACTCGTACGTGAGCGCGTACGCACACACACACGCGCAGAAACACAATGGCCGGCACATGCCCGACGGGCATCACACAGACATCTCCAAGCTGTCACCCATCCTCAGACTTTCAATAACTTCAAATCCCCCGAAAACCTGCAGAATAAAGGCAGAGTCGATCACTCATAGCTCCCTTCACTCCCTCTTTTCTCTTCAGGGAAATAACAGCCGAAGGAGAAAAACAAAGTCAGGATTCCTTCCTCTCCTGCAGAAAAGCAGGAGCGTTCCCGGAGGACAAGGGGAGAACACTTCTTTCATCATTCTGGTTAACGCGCAATAAAAAAAGATTCATTTAAGATGTTGTGACATGAATAGCTAGCAGGTATAAACCATCCATATGGGAGGATCAATGCTAATCAGAGGTGGATTTTTTTTTTGGTAGGAAAAGCTGCAAAAGTGTGTGGAGGTGTTGGTGGGAGCATCACTAACACACCAATGCGCCTCCTCCTCCTCCTCCTCAGCCTACACTCTTCTATAGGAGTCTGTGTGTGATTTGGATTGGTGCCACGCCGGATCGAATGGCGGGCGTTCCCTCCGCAACGTCTCCTGAGAACACAAACAGATCGGCGGCACATCCAACCACAGCTCAGCTCAACTCGGCTCCAACTGTCTGTGATTTCTTCATTCAGGAGAGAGCGGCACAAAATGTGTCGTACTTGAAGTGTTTTACAATTACCAGCTGATTATATCAGCCGCATTAGCATATTAAAAGGAAAGACTACTTGAACACAGAGATAATGACTGAGAGTTAAAAATAATTTCCCCACTCATTATCAACCGCAGACACTGAGATCGGGGAAAGGAAATGTCGATAAATACCCGTAAACCTTTGCTGTGTAAATAACAACAATTAGGGGAGGAATTAGATCAGGGTGTGCTGCCGAAAAAGGAGATAACTCTAATTAAAAAGCTGCAGATATCTGGGGAAGAAAGCACAAATATGCAGGTCTATCAATGCAAATGAATTATGATGCAGTCATGTGAGGAAACTTTTGTTTGTTTACACGGTGTCACTAAAGCACAGCGCTGTTTTCCTTTCATTTAAATATCAACGCTAACTCAGGAGGGGTCGTGTTTCCATCAGAGGAAGATAGCTCCTTGAAGCATCGCAAATGTTCCATAAAAAAGGACATTTCTGACTTCAAGTAAATTAAGCATTTCTTTACACCTTGGAGTTTTGATATTTTTTATCTGTGTTCGAACTCTTAAAAGCTGGTTGTCTTTGCAGTAAGTCCTTGAAAATCATTCAGTTTTCTGTGTTTTGTCTTCAATTTGACTGATGTCCCTTGAACCCATTTCCATCCATGTTTCAACATACCAGATCTGCATTCCTCCTTTGGTCTTATTTTCTCTACAGCCATTAAACACTAACCTGAACTTTGCGTCCTAATGAATAAAGATGAAATTTTAAAGATTTCAGTTCACATTACTATTATGAGCTGTTTCTGCCACATTGTCAACAGGATGAGGTGACACCATTAAAGGATGGGTTTTCCACTTTTACAACAAAAACTGCAAAGTTACAAAAGTTTGGTGTCCATACTACATATACACAAAGTTTCAAATCACAAGGTAAACATATTTTAACATAATTCGAGAAAGTAGATGTAAACTGTTTAAATCCAGACCATAGTTTTTGTGCAAGGTTTACTTAAGGCTAGCGTAAGAATCACAGGCTCCCCGTATTGGTTCATGTACTTCCAGCAAAGCAGAATGGCCCGCCTCCATCAGCGTGTCAAGTGACACCCAGAACAGAATGGGGTAACCATTGACATAATATATATATAAATATATTTATTTACATATGTGATGTCTATGGGGTAACGCCACGCCGCTGCTCAGCCGATCCAGTGGGGCCAAAACAACAAGATCTAGCCCAGCCAGCTTCCAGAAAGTCTCAGAAGAGGTGGCCAATCAGAAGAAAGAAGACTTTTGGAGGGAGGGGCCGTAAAGAGACAGCAGTCAAAACAAAGGCTTTCAGACGGGAACTGAAATAACATTTCAATACACTACTGTGAGAAATTTGAGGCTCATTTAAATCTGAAAATCATGTAAAGCTATTAAAGAGGATTCAGAAAGGAAATAAAGAGTCTGAAAAAATGCATTATAATCCCCCTTTAAGTTTTTGAATGTGCTTAACTCCTAAAGATATTTGATTTGATGTGTGGAATTGATTGTAGTCGCTCTTATTATTTCGGATTGATAACAATTGTAATGAGGTTTTCAACCACTCAGAATCAGCAGGGTGATAGATTAGAAGTAACTCCTTTGGTTGACTTGAGTGCATTTATGGTCTTCGTAGTAAGGATTGGCATTGTTTTTAAGATGGTATAAGACTTTCTGTTGCCCATGCATTGCCAGTATGTGCTTCTAATGGTCAGAATGGTAGAAAAGTGATGCAATTACAAAAATATGACACCAGTTTGTCATTACAGCCAAAATTTGTTGGGAGTTTAATCAACAAACAAAAAAAAAAAATGTCTGTCACTGTGACTGCAACTGTATCTTAACTACTCTATAAAATCCAAGAATTTGGGAAAAACATTCAAACCAACTGCCTTAAAATCAAAGCAAATTAAACTGTTGAACCTCTATCAAGTCTAATAGATATAGTGTGTTGTACTTGCTTAAACTTACTTTAATTTACTGCACTTGAACCTGAGTTTATATGATGCAAATTACTTCATACAATCCTGGATTCATCATTTTGGACAGACTCATGTGACTAAGAATTCCTATTTGGTATTCAGTCTCAAACAGAAGACCTCTCCATCCTTTATAATCATGCTGAGGTTATTTAACATAAATTTGTTGGCTGACTGTTGCACATTGTCATGCGCTGAATGCCGCTGCAGGTTACAGGCTGTCTCTTGTAATTCAGCGTCCTGTTGGGTGATGTTTTGTATCAAATCTAAAGTTACGTGTAGGTTATCTCAGCAGTTATCTGTCAGAGATTCAGGATGAGATTCTTCCCTCTTGATGGAAGTATTGCGTCTCATTTTTCTTTTCTGTTTGGGGCTTGAAAACAAGCCAAAAGCTTTCATCACCGGAGTGTAGCTCGCTCATACCGAAGCTCCGTCCTCCATTGCTGAGCAGCTGCAAATGCGTGCGGACGTGAAGGAGACTGTGAATGTCATGAAATTCATCAGGCTGGGAGTTTTTTTTTTTTAAAGTGCTGGCAAAGTGAGTTTTCACAGGGAGAAATCTCAGCACCGGGTCAAGAAATCATTAAGTTATTAACATTTATCAACAACTTTCACAGCCTCCCTGCAGGTACGTGATGGTCATTTTGTGATTCCTGCCACCTTTGATGTATTGTGATGCCTTCAAGTACTGTGAAATATTTAGTTTGACGACAGTAGGTAGATTTCCACCACCTCTCTTTCCCCTGAACTCCAGCACCAGCAGCACTGTTAATCAATACACACTTTTCTTGCCCTTTTCCTCCTTGGTACACATATCTCCCTGTCTGACCAAACTGGCAAATTTGTGCTCTTAATCAGCTTGCCAGCCTTGTCTCCTCACTGGAGGCTGGCGACACGCTTCCCTTCCCCCTTAATTCCCCGGCTCTCTACAGACAGCCGCACTGATTAACATGCACGCCCAGGTAGGAGCTCCCTCCAACACCACCCCCGCTGCCCACCAGGTCCACACACCATTATCCCCGCTACTCAATAGCACCCATCTCAGTGCACATCTGTCGGGCTGCCGCATCCCCGCTCTTTAATTAGCTTTACAACTTTCCCCCCACTTCTGGATGGAAAATAAGAGAGGAATCTGCGGCCGGTGTGCTGATAGAACCGGGGAGGGAGGGAGAGGTGGGAGACAAAGAGGGGGGGAGGACATATGCTGCATGCTGAAAGAGAGGATGAAATATAGCATGTGTGTGTGTTTGAGGGGGTGGTGGAGGCAGACACATTAATTCCTCTCATGTCCTTTGGCCCAGCATCACCAGGAAACCCTGTCCATCTCACCTTTCTGCAACTGTCTCCACCCGGGGGAGAAAATCCCACCATCACGCTCTCTTCTTATCACTTTTTTTTAAGCTTTTTTAGTCACCTTTCAGAGGCGTCTTCAAAGCTGCTTTCACTTCCTTTAAGATCCATCAACACGTCCCTGCTTGGCCCAGGTGACGGTGTAATGAGCATATCTCACCTGTCTGACTCTGTGCTGCAGCCAGGGGTGAAAAATCACTAATTGCACAACACATTACAGCTACTAAGTATATTTTTAGAGTCATTTTCAAAAGCATAAATGTACTTTAACTGCTTTTGATCATTTTGGTGCCAAGTTTTCTACTGTGCTACATTTAATTGAGTGAGAACATGATTAGTTCACCACACTGAACCGCTTTAAAACACTTTTGTGCCTAAAATCTATAAAAATGTAAAATATTTCCTAAGGCTTTGGGGCTTGTGCAATGGCATCAAAATGTTCTTATCGATTTAGCTTTTCTCCTCATTTTACTCGTGCTTTTCTCCTTGATAGGAATGTGCAATTTGTGTTGTATGATTTCTTGTTGGTGTACATGCTGTGTTCACTGTTTTCATGGCAGTTATTGATGTTTTTTACCATTGTGTGATTCATTTGTTTCATTTATCGAGAAATAATTTCTCTCAGAGGGAAATAAAATTGTTGTATTGTATTGTACCAAATAGTATCGCATCCTATCCTATTGTATCGTTTTATATCATTCCTTATGTGCCGCTGTCACTCCCATGAGGTCAACCCAGAAGGAGATGGAGGAAGAACTAGATTCATTAGACAAAGTTCTATAAATAAATTATTTTTTCTCAAAAGCAGATTCTTAATGAGAGAAAATTCTTGACTGCTATGTTTTGAATTACAGGTGATGTTTCAGGGTCAATGATTACAATGGTTTGAGCAGTGATCCTGAAAAGCCAGTGGGAAACTAAGCTTCATGTCAACCCTTGCATTATAACACGTCATTAAATGTAAATATATGTACATTACTTTGCGTCATGTCATTGGTGTATGAAAAGTTATTTACAAATAAACTTTATAAATTGGCAGTCATTTCTTTTATCCTCTATGTGTCAAGTTTTGACCATCAAAAATGATTAAGTCTGATAAATCATTACTTTCTTTTCAGCCAGTTGGTTGGTTGATGCCTAAACTATGAAACACAATAAAACAACCTTATCAGGTCACTTTGTCTCTTTTCTAGTCAAAATATCTCATTGCATTTAACATGAGTGACAAGTCCATGTATACATCTTATAATATGTAAAGCCAAAATTTACTTTATAAATTCCTGGAGACAAGTACCAAGAACCAAATGAAGATAATTTTGCATACACACTATCGGCTATATTTGCTCATTCTATCATTCCAACTTATTTTTACCTCGAAACAATCTTCACTGCACAGCCAGCCATGACTTTAGTGTGCAGGGAACGTCTGCCAAATACAATACAGAAAAAAAATGCTGTAAAAATATTCAGCAGCTTGACTCTGGACCGATTCAGAGTCAAAACCATCTCACTTTAGTTACACTACAGCTATAAGTTTGAGAAAATATGCTGATGCATAATTTAGGGTCATGTCTTACTCTCCTAAACCTTACTACCATGGGTTTAGAGTGGATACTCAGTACTTTATGACATTTCAAGTGGAGTATTTTATACTTTAACATGAGTAGTTTCACAGACGGATTGGTAGTTTAGTCAAAGGTGATGAAACTGACTGTACTTCGGCGCGTGTAGAATATTTCAGTACTCCTTCCAGCCCTGACTGTTGCTAATGATAATCCGCTGCTTTGCACCGCGGCGTGTTTGTCAGCAGCCTCAAAAAAACAAAACCAAAAGAAACAGACAGCCAGAAAGTAGCGGCATCCAATTAATATGAAATTGTCTCCAGAAGTCAATAAGGTTTTAGTTCCACTTGAGTGTGTCGAAACGCGCAGAGTAAGGCTAATTATAATCCCATGGAGTATTTATACTATTTACGCTCTGCCCCTGTCATTACTACACGCTGTAATCCTCCGACCTGTGTTGTCTGCACGTGTTGATGAGCCTTATGCCAGTTGCCAAAAATACATAAGCTCATTTCCTCATTCCTGAAGGCTCGTCAACTATCTCATGCACAAACAATATGAAAATAATCACCGTTACTATGGGGATGAGCGTGGAACAATATCATAATCAGCGCTGCCATCAGGAATGTAGTTTCAATCCAGCAGGGCAAAGGTTGCTGTGGAAAGAGGAACAATGAGCTATTTTAGTCAATCTGCTATTCTGCATACACGGCAGCTTCATTAGAACTACCCACTGCGTGCATAACCTTCTGCAGGCCTCCTACCATCCTCTCCAGTATTAGAAATACTAATCTCCGACGTGTATTTCACCCTCCATCCTTCCTTCCATCCAGCAATTATGCCCCCCGCCATCAAAAGCCATCAAAACAGTAATTTCACTTTTTCACAGGCAGGGCTTTTTCACATTTCCTTGCGTGAAAGGCCTGAATCATCCCCTTATCTCCATGGCTATTACACAGTGTGCATGAGAGTGAAAACAATGGGCTCGACGTGATGAGATCACGGCACTTCATTTCTCCGAGGCCACTCCGGTAGACACAAAGACAATCCACCTGCAACAAGGAGGACGGGGATGAGGAACAAGAGGACGGAGGATTTCTCGGTCACTGAGCTCAGGGCCGAGAGGCGGGTCAAACTCAGTAATAAGAAAGAGAAGGAGGAAACGAAGGAGGGGAGGAGGGGGATGTAATGGTGGTCTCGCAGCCTCAGTGGAGGCTTTGGAGGCCCTGAAAGTGAGGAAGCGAGGTCAGTGTCTGGAACTCAAGCGCCGCTTCTTTATTCCTGCTTGTGTACAGAAACCCTCAGAGGATTGAATGATGCTGCTACAGCATGAGCTCTGCGCTAGTCGGCGTCTTCCAGAAACAGAGACGGAAGAAAGGGGAGCTCGACTGGAAGAGTGGTGAAGTGACAGGTCAGGGAGGGAGGAAGAGGAAGCCAGAGCTGCAGGAAGGGGCAGCTTACCACTGACTAAAGCCACAGGTTTGAGGTGGAGTGTGTCTCTTTTAGAGATTTTATATACTTTTGCAAGAACTTTTTCAATCTTAATCTCCTGCTTCTTTCTAAATTGTAAAAACTCTAAAAGTTCACAGCTCGAATTTGACTCTTTTCTGACTCTGACACCCTCAGTCAGTAGTCTTTACCTGGACTCTGCTGTTTATACGAATACTGTTCTACTATTTCATTTTGTATATAGTGTTCGTAATTTTATATTATCTCTTTATTTTTACTTATTTTTTCTCTTGTGTATCTCCTCTTTCTACTTTATTTGCACTGGAGTTACTGTAACGAAAAGCAATTTCCCTCTGAGGATTATTTGAGTATTTCTGATTCTTCAACTTTTCCTCATCTCTGTGCTAGTTAAGTTTTCTTCCTTTATGCTTCATGTCGTGTTTCCTGTTTTACTTTTCACTTATCTTTGTCTCTTGCGGCAGAAACTCTACTTTCCACGGGATTACGCAAACATGTCTCTGTAGAAGCTTTAACCTGGAGCTCAATATTACGGTTACACGCTGTTTAAAAGCCCAAACAATTGGAATTAATCGGGCCAAACTCAATGACATGGCTTTCAGTTGGGAAAAAAGGTGGTGTCAATCTTAAACTGATCAAAATTATATGGTCCCATTGCGATCATACGACTGTGTCTTGACATAGAAATGTAGTGATGTACAGTTCTTCCTGTCAATAAAGGCAAAAAGGTCACAGAGAAGGATCTTTAAAAAAACTAGATATTTTGATTGACTGACTGCACACTCACACAGTAAAAGCAGAGCTACGAGCCAACACAAGATTTTTGTTTTTCTGTTTGCATCTGCGCAAAAAAAGCATCCCACACTAGAAAGCACCATGGCAACATACCAAGTGAAGTGGAGAACTCAAATACTCATATATACAACTAGGGGTGTCCCGATACGATATTCATATTGGGTATTGTTTCGATATCAGCAAAAAATGAATATCGGATTATATTGGCCTGCAACAGTGTCTACTAAGGTACGAACAAAGTATCAAGGAGTAAAAGTGATGTTGGCCTTGAGGCGGTATTTTTTGTGTAAGTCCGAAAAGGACATTGCAGCTGAGTGAAAAACTTGTAATGCACGATATTGGCACCGATCAATATCGGTATCATATCAGAAGTCAATAAATTATATTGGGACACCTCTTTATACAACATCGGACTCAACTGCCTGACCACCAGTGCAATTACAAGAACTTCAAAATACTGTAACGATAACTGGAAAATCTCTCTTTTTGTATTTTTAAGTTCTTTTTATACAATTTTCTACTGTTTTTTTATGCATTTTTTCACGTGTGTCATCTACGTACACTGTTTTAACTCATTCTAACACATTATCACACATGTTATCTGACAATTGCATATTTTTTGGTTATGGATTATACTTGACTCTTTAGTTGGAGTGGTTACAAGCAGCCTGTGAGAACAATCTGGTGTCATGCCAACCAGTTTTGCAGGTTTTTATTTAGCAGGACACTTTAAACCCTGCACAACAAAAATTAGATGCTGTATATCTTAATCAAGTTTTTCTTCATCAACTAAAAGAAAAGAAAAAAACAGGATCTGAGGGCCAAGAGGTTGACTCTAAAGAAGGAACTATATCTATCTGTGTTAACAGATGTCAACTTGTAATTCTCTTAGGTCACACCAGTTCACATCAAAGAAGAAGAAACAGTTGTAGGTTTGCAGACTCTTGGTCTACCATCCACCAATGACCTTGGTTTCCTTGGAGACAGAGCTCGCTCAATATATTGGATAGAGCTGTGGAGTCTATTCAGTCTTTGAGGACAAAGACTCTGACAGAAACAGACTCTGACTTCTTCTCTTGGGTTCGCAACTGACCTGATCCAAACCTTGAGATTAACTGTGCTACACTACAAGAGGAGTCTTCAAGAACCCGAATTCCTTAACAAATCCCTGAGATCTGATCCGACAAATATCCTGGAGCCCTAGCGAAGTGTCCTTTACTAAGGACATCGATGAAAGGTACCACATCCTAATCATGTATTTGTATTGGACAAACAAATGGCACACATGTTCAACACTGTGGAAGTATTTCAGTGTGGTCAGGTGAATTCAAAACTGTCTGCTTATGTTTAACGAACAGAGTTTTCTATGAGGAAAAGTCCCCCACTAAATGAAACTTGGATTGTTGATTAACTAACAATATGTTAGTTGAATTATACACAAAGTGAACTCAATGAAGTCGATATTTTTGATCCATAGGACTCATAAGATATAGTAAACACAGGTTGTTTTTTTCCAGATTAATATCCATCAAAAGAAAATGCCGATTCACTCTCAAGTAAAGCAACCTCATGAGGAGCTGTGTGGGTCAAAAATACTTTATTTCATGTCAACAAGTGACCAACAAGGATTGGCTGACACTGGTTTGGTTGTGTCTTTGATGACCACCATGGAAACAGATTTTTACTGCTTTGTTTGGGACACCTGACTCTTGCTCTGTGTATAAGAAGTAAACTGGTTCTACAGACTGTAACCTTCTGTACTTTTGGGGTCGTTGCTGCTGCTCACCCTGCCTTGATATTTCATGTATGTACTTGGAAGGAAGAAAAATAAGTTCTGCTTGTCTCAGTGGTTCTGAGTGAATTGCTCTATTTCAAAAACATTTAATAAACTTTACTTTTGCATTTGCCAAAGCACATTTAATTATTATCAACTGAATTATTATCAACTTTGAGTTGAATTTGGCTGGAAGTGTGCAAAAATAAATCACTGAATAATGACACTTGGAAACACATCAAACAGCGATGAACTATTCAGTGGGAACAAGTTTACATAATTGATGAGCGGTGTTTGAAGTGTTTTCTACCTGGATTAGTGTGCTGTACATGGACTTCACAGGACAACTGTTGAGTTAAAACACAATGATGTTCTGTCAAAGTGTTGGTTTTGTGACTATAAATCCGTTCAATGGAGTAAGTACTTCATGTGCATCTGATCAAATATTTTGAATGTGTAAACCGAGACTCCTTCAGAGAGCTGAGCAGATTGTCTTTGTAAAATAAAGTAAACTAAACCCTGTGCTGTGGATTTGCTTATTTGGATTCAAGTCTTTAAAGTGACAAAGATAAACTTAAGGAGATAAAGTATAGTTGTAAAAGCAGTTAAGCCTTCCTTAAAAATACAAACAAATAACCACTTTGCAAAAGTATTATACTGAGTTCTGTGCAAACCTTGTCTGTATTTCTTACGGAATAAAAGTATTTTATATACTTGTACTTCTTTAATGATAAGCGGAGCCTTGCTGTGATTGCAGCATTATTGTATGTAAATAGTGTCAACATGCTGCATCTTATTAGCGAGCACAAATGTTTGAATAGCGTGACAAATGTCTTTTAATTTATAAATATCATACATTAAAAATACTTTGTTTTTCTGTAATGGTTTTAACGTCATTAAAATGAAACATTTAAAGCACCCATGCACTAAAACAAGATATTTTTCAAAATCCTTTGTTCAAAACAAAAACAAGCATAAACAGCCACATTATGCGTGTATTTAGGCCAACCCTCCTCCCATCTTCCTCGTATATCCTCTTGTTTGCTTTGTGCACATATGCTCCTCTGCCTTTCTTGTACATCAGTTGTGTACATATTGTGTATGTTTGTTATAACGTGTTTGTTGTCTCTGATCTAAACAACATATTTAACATACGAGACCACCCACTGAAGTCCCAGAGGATCCCACGAATAAACTGCTGCAAGAAAGAACCATCATAGCGAACCTTCATATGTTCCCATGTTATGAGTTATGCACTTGGTGCCATCTAGAAATACATTTAAAAAAAAAAAAAGTTATGTAAAAGTACTGAGTTCATCCAGAATGGTTAATACATCATCAATATATGAAAATAAAGCATAAAAGTTCACTGTATATCAACGTACAACCTAATTTTCTCACGAAGTAAGAACGCAATGTAAAATGCTGGCAATATGAAGATTTTTCTACATTTTTGAAAAAAATAATAATAATTTTAAGTTCATGCCCTTCAAAAATGGACAGGAATGGGAAAAAAAGTTATTCAAAAGTACATAGTCCATCCAAAATGGATTTAAGAAAATAAAACATAATCGTACTCTATATATTTATGTACAACCCAATTATCTCAAGACGTAAGAACATAATGTAAAATGTTGGCAATATAAAGAGTTTTTTACATTAAAAAGATAATAATAATAATTTTAAGTACTTAGTCCATCCAAAATGGTAAACACATCATCGATTTAAGAATATCAAACATAAATGTTCACTATATATCAATGAACAACTTCATTATCTCAAGAAGTAAGAACGCAATGTAAATTTATGGCAATATAAAGAATTTTGGTAAAGTTTCGGAAAAAAAAACATGACCATTTGAAGTTTGAGTCCTTCATGATGAAGAGGACGAATATATAAAAAAAAAAGTCATGAAAAAAGTTGTCCAGTGCTAAAAAACACACTCCCATGAAACCTCTCTCAATAGATGAGGTTGTCATCAGCGTACAGCTCAAAGCCAGCATCCCTGATGGTATAAGGACCGAAAGTGTCCATGACATGGGTATCGTACATATCAGTGAAGGCTCCATTAATACTGAACAATATAAACAGGTTTAGGAGCAACATATGCTGCCATCCAGACAATGACTTTTTCAGTGGAAGACCTTCATATTTCAGCAACACAATGCCAAACCATATTTGTCGCTCTTGTGCAGCTCATGTACACACAAACATGCACATGCACACACTTCCTCAGTATCTCTCACTCCATCTCTCTTCCTCTTTTTCTCATTGGATAAGGGGGGGCCGGGGTGGGGTGAGATGATCGTGTTAGGGGGTTCACAGAAGACTGACTGTTTATTATTGTCTTCGGCCCACTTAACTCTGACAGTAACAGAATGAGATGGGGAGGGAAGCCAGCACCATTAATCACGGTGTGTCGGGAGGGCCCGAGCCGAGCGGAGACGCATCGTACCCGCGTGTGCCTGCGAGAGGAACACAAAGTGATTTTCAGGCCAGCCGGCCTCGTAGTGCCGCCATGCAGCCTCCGAGTTCAGGCTGCTGGTGGAGGAAGAGCGCAGAGGGGGTGAAGAAGTGGGCGGCTTTTCACACTCAATCTTCTTCAAATGTTCTGACACATTGCACCTACAGCCACCCCCTGTTAGCGGCAAACCTAAACAGGGATCAGCACTATTTAAAACCCTCAAATCTCTACTGAATAAAATCAGAGTGTCACTAAAAGAGGAGACTCATTTAAGTTGCTTTTTCTAAACTTACTATCTGAATACAGTTCTGATGTAAAATTACAGGGCAATTTCATCATTTTCAAATCTGAGCCTAGTTCTTACATGTCTTAGGGTCTGAATTAAATGTACCAAATTGTTACGCTAACAATTAAATAATAAAGTTACAACTTTCGCATCTCTTGTGAGGCTGCAGTGGACAAACTTTGATTAACTGGAACAATATTAAACCTTTCAGGGCCTTAAAGGAGTATTATAATAAATCACACTCAGGTTTAAGTAGAAGTTACCTTTCTCGAATAGGACTGAGGTAAAAGCAGAATTCACTGATGTATTTTTAAAGTTAAGCGTGTGGCCAATGACAGCATTAGCATATGGTCGTCTCCACCAAAAAGTGCATCCAGCTCAGACGTCAGCCTGTCAGGCATCAGTCTCAGAGAGCCAGGCCCACCATGCAGGGACGTTATGAAGCCTTGGCGCCCGATGCCACCCTGTCTGATTGACAGCTGTGTCTCTTAAGTCCCCCACCCCCCTTCCCCCCTCCACGGCAACACCAGCCACACACCTTCCTCTGCTATCAGTGACACCCAGATGTGCCACAGCAGCTGTCTCCCAGATTATTCCTCCACGTCTCCGGAGCCACCGCCGACATAGACAGCCGTCTAAATATTTAATCGAGCCAGAAGGCGCTGCTGCACGGTGCACTTTAGCTGGGGAAATACAGTATCTCCAGCTGAAGAGATAGACTGAGAGATGAAAGGAGAGTCAAGGATAGAGAGGGAGAGGTGAAAGGCTGGTGGGGTCAGGACTGGGCCTGGCTGAGTGGAGTTACAGGTAAAAACCCTGAGATGACAGTATATTCCACAATAGTTTGGACAAATGACAGCAGAGCAGGACGAGATGACAGGCTGTGTTTTGGATATACCCTGAGGACAACGTCGGCTGACATCAAATGTCTAACAAGCCAGACAAGACGGTCCTGATTTCCTGCCGTACCTTCAGGGAGAGACACGGCCCCCTTGAATGTGACATTGCTAACCATGATGCAAAAATTACATTGTGTATATGTGCATGTCTGTCTATCTGTCTCCGTCTCTGAGTTGCTTCTCCATGTGCGTGTTCATCTGAGTGTGTCATCACTGACAGCTGATCAGAATACACACAGCGCCTGAGGTACTTTCTGTAATTCTGACTTTTTTCCCTCTTTTTTTTTAAGACTTGGCTCATTCCCAAGCAACAGATTGCTGCTGTCGCTGGAGTTGCGCCTCACAGATGGAGCAGCATCACTTCCTGAGGAGCCTGACAGGATCAATCCAGGAGCTCATTCGCTCGCAGTCAATTAAGCCATGTTAGTTTTGACAGGAGCCACCGGCGAAATAACAGCCGTCACTGTCTGCGAGGAAAATATTGTGACCAAACACACACAAAAAAAAAAGGAGAAGAAGAAGAAGAAGAAGAAGCACTTGTTTACAGCAGGGGGAGGGGTGACTTCTGAGAGGAAAGGGCCGCAGGCTGCAGCGAGCCTCAGCAGGAAGTCAGGTAGGAATGAGAGAGAGTGACGGCTAGGCCTTCAGAAACAGTCTCAGAGTTTAATTGGTTTGAAAACATGAAGCACCCTGGGTGATTTCATGAATTACAAATATGGACAAATTATGATCATTATTGGTTCTGATTGCAGGGATCTGTCCAGCTCAGGCTCCTGCTTTTTAAAACTTTCACGGCTCACTCCAAAACCACCAGAGTCCACTGACTAAAATTACTATTTGGCTTCACCTAAAAGGAGACCTGCTGGCTTCTGTTGTTTCTGTTTCTATTGTGTCTGAAATGTAGGATTTATTAATGTTAAAGGGATAGTTCAGGTTGTTTGAGGTGTGGTTGTCTTACTTTTGGTCCTTTTTTGTCCACTTTGTAAAATGTAAATGAATAAGTGAATTTGATCAACTACAGTACATAATATTATTAAAAGATTGAGAAAATCTGGAGAAAGCACCAAAACCAATCCTGAGTGTCTTAATACCTATCCCAGATCCTCCTTCTGACTTCTGCTTGTTTTCGCTCGCTCCTTTGAGTTGCTCCTAAAATGCCGCAAAAACACCTCCTTTTATTCCTTGCAAAAATGTAATATTCTGGAGTGAATAATACAATAAAAGGGTGCTTAAAACAACCCAGCAGTCTTTGCGCACCACCCGCTGAGAGAAAAGACTTGAGGCCACTTTATTTCCGAAACAGGAAACAGCAGTTGCTCTCTTTGACGCCACCAGACTCCATTAACATAAATAACAATTTTACCTTGTATGACATGAGTGTTGCGAGTTTCACAGCTGCGTTGATTAAAGGCTTTTAATTTCTGTTTATTGCATCGTATACAAGAATTCAGCTGGATACAAATGCAAAAAAATAAATAAATAATAAAAAATAAAAGCATACGCCTCCTAAAAAAAACTTAGCCTGCGTGCACCGATACACAATAAACTTTGGGTAAAATTGTAGATTTTGTCAATGGAGTCCTGTGGCTTTGAAATGTGCAAAGGTGCAGCTGTTTCTGGATAAAACAAAATGCATCTTCTCACGAGGTTTGAATCTGAGGAAATCCTTAATATGATTTTTTTTTCAGATGCTAAAAATCACAATATGCACCGTGAATTTGTCTGATTTCTTCCTCTTACAAAGCCAAGTTTCTCCCTCTGCATGTTTTCACTCACACTTGTGATATAGGTCATTTGGGTTGCTCATAAAAATGCTGGTAAAATACCTCCTCTGATTCCTTAATAAAGCAAATTATTCTAAAGTGAATTATACAATAGAAGAAAATGAAACAACCCAGAAGTCTGCGTGCACCACCCACTGAGAGAGGAGCTGCAGCCGTCTCTTTGAACCTATTGGAAGGAGAGTGAAACTCTTTGATTAGGACATGTAGGTAGGTAGCTGTGGGCGATGGACTGAAAACACTTGGCATCTGCTTGCAAGTCTCCACACACCCGAGGTGAGGGACACACACACACATGCACACACACTTTTCCCTGGCTGAGCTCGGCTTTACCCTGGGCATCATTACAGACACTACACATTCCTCCTTTGAAGGGTTATCAAGGCTCCTCATTAAAGATGTCCCTGGCTTTCTTAGTGATGTGGGCCTCCACAGGGCGTAATATACCCCCTTTAATTAGTTTGCAAACTCATTAGTGTGTGCCGGGCAATTAAATGTCCTTCCTTCAGAATAGTTTACAGCAGGACAAAGGGATCCCAGGGGCCGTCAAGAAAGTGGGGCTTGTAGCCCAGACGACTGTCCCTTCTGCACAGGGACCGTTATTAAGGAGCTGTGGTCCCTCCATCCATGTCCATGTCCCTGCTGCTGTGCAAGAACAAGCTGCTTCTCCTGTCCATTTACAGCTTTGTTATACAGCCAACACAAAAAACAAACAGTCCTGCTTCAATGGCATTAATGACCCAATGAACACAGAGTCGTAGTCCACACATCCAGGACACTGCTCCCCTCTTCATTCATGAATCTTGAATATGCAAATTTCATATTGAATCACACAAAATACCCAGAAAAAAGATTAAACTTTTGCTTTGTTAAAAATAATTCAGCATTAAGCAATTTAATATATTTTCCACCAAATTTGCTAAAAATTGCATTATTTTGCATTTCAAAACAGTTAAAGTCTATTTTTATGACGCAAAGCAGTAAAGGGTGTGAAGAGTTTGAGTAGATGATTGTTAAAACGTGCTCTGATGTGCACTTTTTTATTGCTTTGGTAAAGAAGAATTTGGGTCTCGCTTTTAATTCAGCTTTTAGCGTATTGTCTCAAATTTAAAGCTAACGACTTCAAATTACATCTGCCCCCAACACTGAAAGATTTAAATCACTACTGAAGAGGTTTTTTTTCTACGAGATGAGGATGTTATTATCCCGACTGATTTAACTGCATTGTTGTTATGTTGTGTTATACCGCACATTATTGTTTTCCTGCTGTACCTTTCCCTTGCGCAGCAGTTTTGTCAACACTGGTTGCTTTTTTTAATGTACTACATAAATATAGATTTGACTCCAAGCATTTTTCAGTGTGAACCAACTGGCTGAAGGTGTTGCACACAGCAGAGAGCTCAGCAAGAGGGCTGCACAAGGTGTCTGCAAGTGCAAGCTTTATGTCTCTAGAACAACACAAAAGAGCCGCCACAAACTACAACCACGACATAACCCATGTTTGGATCCAAAGTGGACAGGGAAGAGTTAATGCAGGGAGATTTAGCCGACTGGTACAGTTGACTCACACTATTATCATCATTCTGTTTATGAATGGAGTCTGTAGCTAGGTGGTTTTATCAAAATGAGCTCACTTTCAACATGAAAAAGACAGTTTCCATGTTCTTGGATTATAATAACGGGTTAGGAAACCCAGGAGTTGGCATCACTGTCACTAATGACGGGGTATCATTTGCTCAGTTTTTGATAACTGTGTAAAATCCTCGTACCTGAATCTGTTTTTGAACACTTGCGAAACTTGGCAGCGGAAATTTCATGCAAATTTTTTCACGAGGCGAAGAGAAGCAGGGGCACAGCGAGAGGAAACTGTAACACCACACTTGATAAGGATGATGCAACTGAGAGAGCAGTGAAAGGTGTCTGTCCAGGGGTGTTTCCTGGACTTTATGGGTATTAAGAGTTGTGCCTGGACTCTTAACCCCCTACAAAAAGAAGAAGTGAAAGAAAATAGATATATCCATTGTGGCCAAAGAAAAACAGTGTTGTTTCTTGACCTGGTAAAAAGATCTGTCCTTTCTGTTACCTCAGGTGATCAGCAGGGACAGTACAACAGCATTACACTTAATTAAATCACTTTGCTGAACTGAAACTCCTTCATTTTCTCTTATTGGGTTTACATTTGTTCTTGTATTAAATTTTTATTAGTTGCATGAAAATAATAAATCACATGTGAACCTAAGGAGGGCGTATCTTAAAACTTCAAGTCCTTTATGTTTTCCAATTTAGTCCATTTTCCCACAGTGTCTTCTTACGGCTGAATTGGCTGTTTTGGTCAAGTTATGGTGTATGCATTTGATAAACGTCCATAAATTCCTTGTATTGCAAGTTTTTGACGTCCTAGTTTAAAGTATCTGACTGTGTTATTTTATGTGAAACTCCTCCGTCTGAAGTTCTCACCCTTTAAATTCTCTTCCCCCTCTCTCAATATAACTTATTTCCTCAACTTTCTCTTTTACGTAGTACTTGTTCACCCTCATGTTTTCTCTTTTTGTTTGCTCTTAATGTTATTTCCCCCTTGTGCCGTTCTTTTGTTAAGTTTTTTGTGACCTTCTGTTTGTGCAGATGCGAGATCTGCAACTCAGTCTGCAGCGGCAAATGGCTAATGGTCCATCCCTCGGTTATTTTACGGCAGGCTGGAGAATATGTCCACTTTGCATGGTTCCCTTCTTCCATTTTTCAAACTTCGCCTGAGTTGGGGGGTGACACAGCTTGAAACGGTTTTCAGGAGAAGCAGCAACACAAATGGAAGAGTAGGCCCAGATGATACAATCACTTTGTTCAGCATGAACACTTCTGCAAACATGTTGAGGTGGGGGGGGGGGTTTAGAGGAGGAGGGGGAGGGAGGGTTTCTGCAGGGCAGGCGCCAAGGCTTCTGTGTAAGATGAGATGGTGTAAACAGGCAGATTGGCTCTCTTCTCGACGTTAGCTCCTTGAGATTTCATGCTGGCTGGATTTATAGAGAGTCACAGTGCAGGGGAATCTGCCGCCGGCTCCTCTGGGGGCCAGTTTCACAGAGAGCACAGAGCTGTGAACTCCAGATGATAAACCAAATATAAACCCATAAAAACATGAATACATTCTGCCGTCTTCAAAATAGAGGCCTCTCTTTTATTGTGACTGTCTTCCTCAGCCTTCGCTTTTATTACATACCTACTTAATCACACCTTTACCTATTCATTGAATATCTTATTTTTATGATTAATGTTTGGAAACTAATTTGAGTCTACTCATTGTTTTTCCTTTTCATCTTCTCTTCCTAAACGAATTCAGGCATCATCTCTACACAACATTTCAACTATGATGGTGATTGGGATGAAGGGATAGGGTGCAGAATGGTAACCTAAAGAGAAACGGCTTTTTTTTACTTAAAAACTGCATGATGTACATGTCATTCTTAATCATTATCGCTCTGAAATTACGGTCACAAATTGCATCTTATTTGGAGCACTGCTCTCACTGTTGACTGGAGTCTAAACCTGGGAATGGCTTTTGACATCAAGCTGCAATGCTCTACTACCCAGATGTAATCAGGTACAGCTGACAGATGATACTTTGTGAAATGGGATTGTTCAGAAGTATTTTGATACGTGTACATGTTGTGTCTGGTCAAACTAGCATACAACCAGCTGAAGTCATATGAGACACTTGGATATCTGTTTGTTTACCTGCAGATCCTGTTGATGGTTGAAACTCAAAACCAATGGTTATGAGTATGTATCTCATGATAACGACTTATTATCTCGTTATCTCGACATAGCAAAGATCGTTTTCTCTTGATAAAGAAATAAAATAAAAATAATAATGTGTACGCCCTTATTACTGTTGTTGTCTGATTTGTGCATGGCAGTTAAATGTTCCCACATTTAAAGTGTAATGCGCATGAAAACATCAGCGTTTTCATTGAAAACCCTTGCTTGCTGTTAACAACGGTGACTGTGGTGTATTAGAGATATCGGACTCTGAAGGCAATTTTCAGAAGTTACCGTTTTAGGTCGGCAAAATAATTGGTAACACTTTACAATAACCATAATTTATAAATGGTACATAGATAGTTTATTAATGTTTAATCATCATTTAAAAACAGTATATAGACCGATTATAAATGGTGAATAGATAGTTTATTAATGTAAGTTAATATTTACTTTACCATTAACAAGCAATGAAATTATGATCAATAATTTTCATTATTTATTAATGGAGTATTTATTAAACGTTTATATAGGGTTTAAATATTGGCTGTAAAACATCTAGATTAAAATGTGTGTCAGTAGCACTTTGTGAATGGTTAATATGTGTTTTTTAAACCACCTATAAACATTACTTAGATGGTTATTGTAAAGTTAGGGTTAGGGTTAGGTTTTTAAAATTGTAAAATTTACAATTTATTAATGATCTATATGCTGTTTATAAATGATGATTGAAAATTAATAAACTATCTGCTTACCATTTGTAAATGGTCTATAATTAATGGTTATTGTAAAGTGTTACCAAATAATTTGTTATCACAAAAAAAACAATCTTTGTTATGTCGAGATAACGAGACAACAAGTTGTTTTCATGAGATAACGACGGTACGGATTTGTTTGTGTGATAGCTTTCTTTCATTTTGTTTGATAAGAAAAGGTCAAAATGTAGAACGCATTGTAGCTGTTTACTTTTTACTATGCTAAAAAAGGAGGAATACACTTCATAGATAATAATATAGTTACAGAGCATATGGATAAAAGAGTGTTTTATTTAGCTCTAGAGATCTAATCCAGCTCCCTCTCTGACCTCGCTGGCTCACTGAAATGCCAGCTCTGCCTCCCTCTCCTCAGTGTTAGCCCAGCGCCAGCAAGGGCTGAGGTGGACTAGACATGTTCCTACACTTTTCCGAGGCACAAACCAGTCAATTTGTCATCCAGTGAAGAGGTTGAACCTTTAATTAAAGTGGAGAGCTGCTGCCATCAGGGCCCGGCTAAATGTCACATGATAAATAACGGCAGAAGATCTGAAAAGCTCCCTTGGAGTTTCCTTCACTCTGGGAGGGATAAAAGGCCACACGCATTACAGGGTAACTGCATATCAATATGTTAAATAGGTTCAATTGTATAAATTGATTAAATGACCCAATTGCAAGCGGCCATGCTTCAAAGAGCCTGTTGTTTGAGCAGTGAATGTTGACAATGTCACGTCGGCTGGCTATTAATGGGAACCAAGCAGAGAGAATGCAGCGCTGAGTGACATTATTAAAGCAGATGATGGGTTTCTGAGCAGATCATTCACCGAATGCAATCGATAGCCATGTGTCTAAACGCTCGGGCAGGAATTACACTCCAAGGCATATTGCTCGGGGTAAAATGACACCGCCGTGAAAATGCATTGCTATGGACACAATTAGAAACGATTGGCTAATTACATCCTCTAGAAATGTGGATTGTTTTATTGGTCTCTCACATTTACCGTGCAGAAACTGCAGCGAGCATGAGGCCTGATGCAGCCTTGAATATGATCTGTGCATAAATATAGTGCGGAAGTAGAGAAAGTGTCTGACTGTACAATCCAATATTACCAAAAGCCTGTTGTCTGATACCGAGTCATTTGTGGAAGCTTTGACAAGCCTGCCTTTGTCTCCCCTCCTCCTGACTGCATCAGCATATATTTTCAAAATTGGTTCATTTCACTCTGCTTATTATCAGGCAGCTTAATCTTGACCCTTCAAAATCTCTAAAATTATCGCCCTGTCTCTTGTCTTCTCCTCCTCTCGGAAACCCTTGAATGTGCTGTCAATTCCACTAAATTCCTCTCTCATCTTTCAGCACTTGATCCCCTAATCTTGCTTTTGTGTCACTCACTCGACAGCAACTCTTCCCCATGTAACTCAGTGCTTAAACGCAGCTTCACCTCCGCTGTTTTAAAACCTGATTGTTTTACACACAACAGTGATCTTCATCTGCGGATTATTGTGCTTATTTGATCATTTGACAAAACCATTTATCACCAGAATAAGTCAGGAGCACTACACTGAAGAAGTTAATAAAATAAAACTCCTGAAAGCTGCTTCACTTTTTGGGAACTGGAATTTAGCTCCCATGTTTCACTCTGAATAACTACTGTCCTCTGGCCATGCATATACAGTATGTCCTTCATCACAATTGCACATTAAAATAATACCCTCCTATTCATCTAATTCAACTCAACATTGATATAAATTATTCAAACATCATTCTCTGTTCAAAACTCCAGTCTGTTCTCATTTACCTCCAGTACATCAATGGCAGTAAAATCCATATTAATGATATAATCCTGTGCCAATGTGGAGTGATATGCAGCAGAATCCGACACCCAAATTCAATTCTTTAATTCGGGACAATTCTGATCCTGCGTGGTTTAACTTTTGGAACAACTGGGCGCCATCTGTAGTGAAACAACATGTAAACTCTGAAAATACCAGAATACTAACAGGGAAGACCAAGTTGAAATATGTCAAGGAGAGGCTGAAATACTTGAAGGTCCTCTGGAGGATCTGCAGGTCAAAGTTAAATCAAACTAAATGACACAGTTGACGAGGTTTTAAGGATAGCAAATCAACAAGCATCTTTTGTTTACAGGTTAGTCAGGATGTTCATTTTGGCAATAAGCAGAAAACAAAGTCTTATTCTAAGACTTTGATTGATAACATGATTGAAAGTTGGCCATTACACCTTTACAATTGGACTGCATACTGTCCAACAACTTCAGCGCCATTATGCTCTTATCTTATCAGCCCTAAACTTTAAGGTATTTCATTGTGAAATATCGGTACAGTGTGTTATGGATTGTCTGTTTGTTTGATACATTTGTTGGTACTAATGTGGATGCACTTATACTCTTAAATTTGTGATATCATATCCTAGCTTATCACTCTGTGTCTTTTGGTTTTGTAAATTCTGAAAATCACAGATCATACATTTATGCTTCTTTTACGTTGTAGGGATGTGCATTAAGTCAACCTAACCCTTTTGCATGGTCACTCTTGGTCATTGGCATCAGAATTATGACCAACAGAATATAACTATTCTATCACTACAAGCTGGTCATATATTGGATGGTCTCTGCCAGGATGCTAAATACCATACAACCCGAAAGTAAACAGGTCAAATGACAGGTGATAGTTCAGCACGCTTCAGCAGTAAAGGTGTGTGACAGCTGTGTCACTGGCTATGCTGACTGCAAAATAATACTGACTAATACAGTCACACAAAGCATCTACTCACTCTTTCTTATTCAACAGTTAGTTTACCATTGAATAAAGAATGTATGAAGGAGTTCTGGCCAAGATGGGATGAATAAAAATGAGAATCATATACAAGAAGAACAAAACACTACAACAAGCAAGCATCAAACAATAGATCAGTAGCATCCAGCAACCAGATATGTCCTTTCACTGGTTAAATAATCTTAATACTGCATTTCTAATGATGATAAAATGCAGCTCAAATTCTCCCAAATGTTCTTTAAAAAAATACTCAATATATTTTTAAGGGTTGGAACATACATGTAAGCAATATAAGGAAAACAGCTGCATGAAAACAACTGTGTTTGTGCAGCTCTCTTTATGTTCTTGCTCATCTTTGCAGCCAAAGCTTTGCAATGCAAAATATATGCTAAACTCCAGCTCCACAGACTTTGTTGTATGTTGGGAAAATGTGCTTTCTTTCCATAACATCTTCATCAACTGAAACAAATATTGTTAATAATTCAAGCCTCATTGGTGTACTTAATCTACCTCATTTTCTAATCTTCCTAATAATTCATTTGTTCTGTGATTAATTACACTCATTTGTGTCGTGTGGAAACAACATTTGTTTTTAATTGTGCATGTCAAAGGAATTTTCCAGTCAGCCCATTTGTGCTCGCGCTGGGTGTTTGGTGCTTTGGTCACTGCAGGGTTCCTCGCATTCAGTTTTTCTCTTTTCCGCTTCCTCTACATCCGCCAGCGATCACATTTTTCCACCATCGCGCCATATGTGGCATCACAGTTAATTACTCAAGAGGAATTGGCTGAAGACGCGGCGGAACAGCAGGTGAGGAGCTCCAGCCCAGAGCTAAACCAAACACTAACCGGTCAAGCTCAGCTGCCCTCGCTCCTCCGCTGCCCGAGACGCGCAGGATGAGCTCGTTCACGCTGTTTGGCCTTCATTACAGATCAGGGAAGGTGCAATTAGCAGCAACCCCCCCACCAGTTTATAATTACCTTAAGACACCCACTTAAACAGGCAACCATATAAATCAGTTCCCGTTGCCTATCAGCGCTGGACGCTACTTTATGCCAACAGATGTCAGCTGCAGTCGTGGACGGGCCCCTCGGCGGCAGTGACAGCCAGCAACGCTGCGAGCTCCAGCTAATGAATAAGAATGGCCTTTAAATTTGGCTCTTTTGCCTCCAGTTTATGGCTATATTTCTTGTGAATTGTGAATTAAAGAAGAAATGAAGAGAGGGAGTAGAACAAAAGGTCAATTAAGAGTTGGTGGAATACAACAGATTACAGTTTGTTTGATGTTGTCGCTGACATTTCCGCTGAAATACTCTTTCCAATTTGCAAACCTGAGCTGCAAAATGAGGCGTTCTGCCCCAATTCTTCAAAAGAGGAGCCGGTTTGGGTTTTTTGGGGACACCTGAATACACTTGAATGGAGAGAAGTTAACAATGTGGTGATAAAAACATCTGCAAAAACAATATCGTCATCAGACACACGCTGTTTCTCAATTACATGAAAGTAATTTGGGTTTAAAGTGGCGAGAAACTGTAACACAAATCCTGCAGAGGACTCTACAGACAACGAGCAGATTTGGCATCATTTACCGGTGTGATGTGGGCTTTTGTTTGGAAATAACTGTTTAAAATGGCAAAGGAGATCTTTTGCAATCAAAAAGTTCGCACCGGTAGTCTAACTTTGACCAGATTCTTTATTTGTGTGACTATTTTAGACACAATATGGGCATAGAAATTAAAGAAGCACCAATTATGCCTTCGATTTAGGATGGAATTTCTTGGGTCAAAATTCTATCTAATATATTTTTGAGTGCTTATGAGGATTCAACCTTCGCATACCTGATGTTACTTACAGAGCTGCACGTATGAATTCAACAGATTCTTTTCACCGTGACTGACAAAGAGAGTCACGCTCTTGTCCCTGGGCCTAACTTTTCAAATCCAGTAAAAATCCCTCAGTCGAGGAGCTCTCCTTTAACCTCCTCTCACTCATCTTTTGCACCTTGGAAACAAATTGCAGAGTGTAGCGGCAGCAATGGAATAAAACCCACTAGACTCTGCAGAAATCAACACTGCAATAACGATGAATATCCCTCTAAAAATAAACCTGAATGAATCTCAGAGGTTTAATGAAGAAAGTTTGTGCGGAGGGAATCTATCTTATTGGAAAGATGAAGACACTTCCAAGGGAGGCATACTGACAAGATTTAAACGTCTTTCTGAACAGTAAAGAGGCTTCATATCTTCCTTTTGAGAGGGATTTGTTCTGAAAAACAATTGCTTTGATATCTCAGTTTTAACTCCCAGAACAAGAAACACAAGCATGAAGAGAAACAGCAGGACTAACATGAGGCAAAGCTGGACACTGCTGCAGAATAAATGCTCAGTCCAATAAGACTGACCTCATCCAGCAGGATCTTTTCCTGTATGAAGTACACTGCAACCCTGTTAACATTTGTGACATTGATCCTGATCATCTTTCTGATATTTGATGCTGCAATTCATGAAATATACATTAGAAAGAGTTGATTTTTGTTATTGTAAGAAGTATATTTCAATTTGATTTGATTTAATGTAATTCAGCCTAGTATGTATATTCGAAGTACCACTTCTAATACATTCATAAGTACTTTACTCACATTTTGGCCACTGTTTTAGGTTAAGTTAACTAAAATATCACCCATGGTTTCATTGTTCACCAGTAATGTAGTAGATAAATACTGTATTTAGAGAATAAAAATGCATGTTTTGTAGCAGTAAGTGCAAAATGAGTGGTGATAACAAAAAACGACATATGGAGCAGTGCCAGTAGGGCCTACCAGAACCAAGGTGCATTGCTAGTAGGGGTCCATGGGGGTACAACTTTTTTTTAACTTATGATACAATACCGATATTGCAGCGTTAAGTATAGGCCAATACTGTTGTTGGTCCAATATTGGCACAAATTTGTGCGTGACAAGTTTTGCACTCAGCTGCAGTGTCTTTTTCATGTTTCACATCAGAGAACTAAGCCAAACTGCAGAATGGTTGACCTTTCAAGATGTACGGTTACCATGAGGTACAACATGTAAGCAGAAACAGAAAGAGTAAAGATGTGACGTCAACTCTGACTTATTTTTCTCTTGAATATCTTTGTGTTTTGTGACTTGGAAGCCCACATTGTAAAAGAGACTATAGATCATGTATAGGTCATGTAAACTTGTAGTCTAAGAGACACCATCCATTGGTTTCCAAATAGCATTTCAACACAAAAACATAGTGATCACCATATGGAAAAGCTTCTGAGTATCAACTCGATTTTAAATATTGCGCTTTTGCATCATATTATGAACTTTCTGCTTGACATAACCACAAGAGGAATTGGTGTCTCAATTCCTTTTTACTATTTTTTATAATTGGAAAACCAGCAAATAAGTGTTTTACTGTCTGGACTGGAGTATATTGGGGAAGTAAAGTTGAGGGAAATGGTGAAATTCAGACACACCGATTGCCCCAAAGTATGACTTTGGGTCCAACCATTTGTACCAAAGAGCTATTCAAAAGACCTGGAAAATCTACTAGAATTAGATGGATAAAACTGAAAAAAGGAGTGCATAAGTCTCACCTGTGCAAAGTTAAATTGTGGCCCTGATAAGAGCTGAAATAATAAGATGTCATATGGGAGTAAGCTGTCATCCAATCCCTAAGCTATTTCAGTGAGACATAAAACCATCTCATAGCCTCTGAGGTGCATAAAAGTACTTTTATAACTCTGTAACACCAGCAAAATATTAAAGCATATTCCCTCTAATACATCAAAAAGTAATCCAGACCTAGACATAACTCAATTAACACAAGGAGACATCTTCTGTCTCTAACACACTTGTTTGAAAAATGTCAAAAAAACAGAACTTAATTTCACCTTCCTGTCATTGGCGAAATGAAAATCCATCAGGGTATCAGGGTGGAAACAGAACGTCCTCCTGTCATTTGTATAAAAGTTTGGAGTTTACGCTCCCGCCCGGATGCCTTTCTGATTCTGACACTTTTTCTTTGAGAGGCTGCGACCGAGATTGCTTTCAAAACGGCTGCTATTCTCCCTGAAAGTAATGACACAGAGAGACATAAACATTGAGTGTTTTCTATTCATGGTCTAACCTGCCTGTATAGCTGTAGAGCTTTTATTTGGCCTTGACAGAAAATATCACAAAGATAAGAAATGCTTCACTGTGAGATCGTCTGGTCAGCTCGGTTTGGCTGCTGATTGAAAGTAAGCTCAAAAAACTGTTCTGTCAATCCTCTGCTTTGTGTTCTCTGTTACTTTTTTATGACTGGACATTGTAAGTGATTTAAGTGTTATTTGGCTTTTTCTCCAAAATTCTGGTGTTGTTGTTTGGTTCATAAAGTTTGGTATTTCTCGAAAACGAGCTTGAGGGTAGGATCAATAATAGCCATAGTGTCAAAGTTTGGATTCACCAAGAACAGACATTCATTAAAGAGCCCACATATTAATCCAACAATCTTTAACATCCATCCATTCATTTATCCATCAATCCCTACATCTAATTCACCTGACATCCATCCAAATTTCCATCCTACCCCTAATCTAACCATCAAATCATCCAAACACTCATCCATCACACCACCTGTCCCTCCATCAATTCATACAGAAATCCACCCACTAATACATTCATCTGTCCATCTATTCTACTATCTAGTCTACTACTCACTCAGTTATTCATCCATTTATCAATCTATTAATGAATTCAATCATCTATAATACGTCAAACCATTTATTCATTCATCCAACCAACTGCTGACCCACCAATCTATTCACCCATTCATCTGACCATCTATCCACCAATCTATTAACCTTCTAATAAACTATCAACTCATTGAACAACTTGCTATATTTCCATCCCTTCATCCATTCATAGATCGATCAATCAATCAAACTGTTGATCACCACTTTCCTATCTATAACCCATCCATCCTTACCTTACTCATTCATACTTATTCATCAACCACCTACTGTACTAATCCACCCATGTACCCACCTATCCATGTAACCATCAATTCTTGCACCCTCTAACTAATCCTGTTATGGACCCACCAACGGTAACAACCATCAACACATCCATCCAACCACCCATCCATCCAACAACCACCCATTCATTCTTCATTTTATCTGACCAACCATCCATGCACTCATCCAACCATCATTCAGATCACTCATTTATCCACACATTTACCCACACACATATTTATTTATAAGTCTGTGCAACCATTGAACCAGCCACGTTCCTACCTTACATTTGATCCATCCACCCATCCATTTATTCACAAACTATGCATCATCTCCATCCGTTTATCAACCCACCCATGCATCCATCCAAACCCTGATTTTTCTCATTTTCCATGTATACCTTTAACCAGCCATTCATCCACTAATCAATGCATCAAACTGACCACCAGTTTATACACTTATGGTGCCTCATTCATGACTAAGTTGGCTCATGTTCCTGAATAATATAAGCTGTGTCCTTTTGTGGTTATATGATATGCGACTGAATAAAGACATGACCTTCATTCCACACTGTGTCCACAAGCACAATGTTCAGTGACATTAAGTTTTGCAATATGAGTGTCATGTGACCAATCAGATGCTATGTCTTTGCACCAATCATCATTTAAAGTCGCATTATTCCTAGGAAGAATACAGTCAATTATATATCAAAACAAATGGCTGATTTAACAAAAGGATAAGAGCCACTAATAAGAGCTAATTGGGGGCCAAGCTGAGCCAAATGATCTGATCACTAAAGAGAACCAGACTCCCCATTAGTAAGGTCCTGGACATCCATCCATCTATGCATCCATCCAAGGTAACTGTATTCAACTTTTGCCAGACTTGCTAAGGATAGTTTAAAACTCTAACTCCAGTGTGATATAGACTCAATCCGCCTTTGCCAAGAGCAAGAAAGAGAAGTGAACACAGCTCTTTGGCAAACATTAACTGGAAGTCCTTTAAGCGTTCGGAGAAATGCAATAAAAAGCATATATCCATGACAACTGCTTCTGCTGATAAACACAATGAATACACTTCTTATGAAGGTCAAATCATTTGAGGCATTAATAAGACTTTGTAATACCATTCATATGTGAAAACATAACAACACGAAGGAAATGTGAAATAGTGCAGATACTAATGCTTTGTATAACTATGCCAGCAAGTGAAAACAGTGTTTGAAGGAAGAATTTCATTCCTGGTAAAAATTACAATTAGCATTACACATTACAAAGACAAATAATACCCTTTCACTTCAGCACTGAGCTCTTGGAAATGGCTGTGTAGGTGCAAACAACTAGATCTGCGCCCCACAGCTTTAAAGAGAATATCTGCCTGTCATTGGTAAAATGTCCAGATAAAGTTTGGATAAGCCAAAGCTTGAGGGGAACAGGTAGAAGTCTGCAAGATACAAAATGAAAGTGATGGCTTTGTTGAAATCTAGCAGGGTTTCTCTGCTTTTTACCCTTTACTGCTTGCCTTAGTTATGCAATTATGTACTGTTTATTTGTATTTAAAAACATCATTGTACATTTTGGAGGACTTCCAACATAGAAACAGACAAAGAAAACTGGTTGACTATTGTTCCCTGATGTGAAAAGTGTAAAAGACAAGTTAAGAAAATATCAGGACCTGAAATTGTTAGGAGTCCATGTGCAAAGAGGCAGTAAAACGAGAAGGACACTGCCAGCCAGTGTTCTATATCTTTATATCACCCTAAGCTCAGATGAAGATAAACTAGACACACAACACTACACAATAATAAGCTTTGTGTATTAATCCACAAAGTATAACTTTTATGATGGCATCACTTTACACAGACAGCACTTCAAAACATAAAACACAACACCCACTTTGAAATGCAACCTGCTTCCAGATCTGTCGAAATTACAATTTCACACTTTTTCAGAGATGTATAAAGTTTCATTGACAACACACCTGTCTTTAAAGCGTACGTGCCACTGACACTAAAGACCTTTGATTACTATTTTTTTTGTAATAGCTTTTTTGTGTGAGTATATGAAACTCTGATGTAAGACAGGTGTAAGAGCTTTCATGTAAATGTTGTCAATATGGGAAAACAGCTGGGCAAGACACAGATTTCATGTCATTGGCTGGCTGTTGCATGGGATAAAAAAATAAGCTGCTCATAATGGCATGACTTACAGAAAATGGTTTAATCTTTCATCATTGATGGATGATAGTCTTCACAAGAATCAAGAACTGTCCCAATGTTTTAGTCCCATTAAGAGCTCCCCTATTGATGTTGTCCACTTAGCTTTGGGCGCCCTCCAAAATAATGACGTGACTCACTGCTTGAAGCAGTCAGCACAAGAAACTAAGGAATCAATGAAGTAACAACAATGGGTAGAGCAAAGGAAACTGCTGATATATACGATATATAATAGTAGTGCTAACAATATCAGCTCTTAGATAGAAATGTATGACATACCAACTTAAATATAAAATCCACTCGCTTCGTGAGACTGGTAGCCTTTCAGCAGTATTTCTGAAAAATCAAGGGACTTTGCTACCATACTGAGAGGAATCGTCCACACCCAGTCCCTATAAAAAGAAGCTAATTTGTGATGATCTATTCATAAATTTTTGCAAGGTAGTCAGTTCTGTTGTTTGCAAACTACATTAAGCTCAACATACCCAGAAAGTCACAAGAGTAAAAAAAAAAACAATTCAGCAAAGCAAAAGAAGAACAATGAAGTTGGTGCTGTAAGATAAAGCCATGTGAATGAGGATGTTTGTCAATCAGTAGGAAATAACATCTGTTATGAAGCGTTGTCAAGGGACAATCATGATGTATCAAAAAAAGGGAAAGTTGGAAAGAATAGCAGATGCGTTTCAGCATCTGTTTAGTTGGTTTCACTTGGTTAGTAACTGCTGTTAGCATTGGCATAGAGCTAGCATATTATTCATCATGTTACAATCTTCTTATAGGGTGTCATCTTGTCCACCCCCTCGTCTTTTCACCTTAGGGATGTATATCTTGGTGCCACTGTCATGTCTCTTTGTTGAGTCATGGTGCCATTTATGACTCTGTGATCACCTGCAATGACAGAGTGACCATCATAACAGACAGTCACTGAGTAGTCTGAGAGACTTTTTACTTCTCAGTTTTTTCTGTATAGTTTCTGTAGTGCAGACACGTAACTCTAGCACATAACGTCCTACAACATAATGCTGGGTTGAGAGGTTGATTTCACTTCACGTATTTTTGTGGGATCAGGTTGTTTCAGTCAGAGCGACCCCTGAGCTTTCACTTTTATCTTTTTGAAACTTTCTGTCCAAATCAGTCCAACTCTTCCTGTGTGTGTGTGTATGTGTGTGTGTGTGTGCGATGAATGCGGCTGGTTCATCCGTCACAGTTACTCCTGCTGGACACTTCACATTTGGAGGTCAGCGAGAGGTAAAGGCTTTACACTCCCGTTGATTCCTGGTGACACACGGTGTCGTGCTCTGCGTCCCTCTGACTGAGGCTAAAGCAATTTATTTCAGACCCGTCCTCCACCCTTTTGTCTAAACTGTTGCTCTGAACCGCCAATTTATTCATTCCCCCAATCTGCTGTCATTGTCTGATTATTTAGGGTTGGCGTGACATGCTCACCTCCCATTACCTGATATTACAGAGATTTTTCTGCATTTTGGACAGGTTGAAACCTGACAGATCCAATGACAGCATTTAGCAGCGTGACCCGTCAGACTCTACAACCTCTCAACCTGTTATTAAGCGCCGCAGTCTGCCCTGATGTGAAATTTGTAGTTTTTTTTTTAATGTGCTTCTTTTGTCGAGGAATGAGTTCAGCTTTAGTCAAGCCTCACTTGCTCACCATATCAACATCATTTGTCATTTCTCTCTTTTTTTAATAACTCGCTCAATATTAGCAAATTAAATGAGCTTTTTTTCTCAGCCTTGTTTCTCACAAAGTTTTGTGAGAAATTATAGGTTTCTATGGTTGACAAGACAAAGCAGGACAAATAAATCAATACAAAGCAAATGAAAGCAAATTGAATCTATTAAAGCAAAATTACTGAGGGGAAAAAAAAAGTCAGCCAAACGCGACGTAACCCACAGAGTCATGGCCGCAGACAATTAATGACAGAGGGAGCAAAAAGGTGCTGGCTCATTAGGCCTGGCTGGGGCCTGTGCATGCAGACAAGGCCACCAGCCAGACCAGCACAAACCAGTCTGCTGGAGCCCTGAAGGCACCACAGGGACCGGGCCTTCTACCTGCAGCCGCAGGAGTCTGAGCACCAGGGATGTTTTGAATTATATTGGCCAAAAAAAAAGGAAATTAGAAAAGATGAGCTCCCCTGTAGCCTCCTCGGTCCCCTCAGCACCTTGCACGTCCCGTACCTGAGGAATGCCAAGCAGCAGGGCGCCACGGAGGACCTTCAGATCAGCGTGAGCCAGTGAGGGGGGCTCTCCGGGGCAGCCATGAGTAATTAGCACTAATTAGTGGCAGTGATTAACCGCACTGGGGAACGTGGGGGCCGGAAGGGAGCAGATTGATAGAGCTGGCCCTCCTAACCCATAGAGGCTCCACTGCATCTTAAGCAGGGGGGGCGGCGGGCTGTGGCCGCCAGCCAGATGCTACCACAGCCATAAATAAAAGGTGGAACATGCATGGAGCATCCGGAAAGCCCTTTTAACAACAGGGAGGTGAAGTGTGACTACTGAAGCAAAAATCTCAAATCAAAGGTTGTTGCTTCATTACGCCCAAAGGCAGGGTTAATCAAATGGTGGTCCTTGGGTCGAATCAGGCCTTTAGGTCATTGAGTCCTTTTGGGGAGTCTGAGTCGCTTTTTGAAAACAATATTGACTAATATGTCTAATAAAAAAGTCCTTCTTATGCAAACTTCCAACAATTATTGGATGAATGATTCAATGTTATCTGTGCAGTCTACGCTCACAGGACACAAAGTGATTTAGACGAGCTAACCAGAGTTAAAAGAAGGGTAAATACTGGACTTATTTACACTGGGAGTTACTGAATTTTTTTATTCTCAGTAGTGTTTGATACGGCTTATATGGTGGACTGTAATATACTAGTTAAAGGCTGAGACAGTAGTTGAGTATTTCTATAGAGCCAGCTTTAGACAGGACTCTGTTACAGTAGGTCCACAAACAGATTCCTGCTCTGTGGAGTTCATCAAGGTTCTATCCTAGGTCCTGTATTGTTTACCCTGTACCTGCTTCCACATTGCCACATAATCAACAGCTCTGAAGGTATTTCTTATCGCTGTTTGTCATGTTATTCCCACCTGGAGACATTACGATATGTCTCATTGTCTGGCCTGACCCCTTTGTGCCAATTGTATGTTTTTTTTCCATCTGCTTCTCAACACAAAAGTTTTCCAGCACTTTACCACCAGAAAGCTTATTTGTTTTGGCATATTTTGAAGATGCAACACACATAGACATGTAATATATCAAACATGTACAAAACAGCTGTAAATAACACTTATATGCAGTATATATATTTTTTAACTTCTGTATTTCTCGTGCTACTGTTCATTTGGAATTTCCCCCTGTGGGACTAGTAAAGGAATATCTTATCGGATCTTCTGCTTGCAGCACACTAAGCTAGTCTTGTCTGCAGGTGTCAAAGAGACAAAATTACAACCAAACTAAATAACACTTGATTCTGACAGCACTGGTCACATGCAGTGGGCATCTTAATGGACGGAGGTTTACAAAGCAAAGGGAAAGCAGAGAAACTTCTATGCTAACTGGAGAGCAAGAGATTTCTTAGGTTACCTGGTGGCACAGGTGTGTTAACTAGGAGCTCCTGTTCATGAACCTCAGGAGTAAGACTTGGTAACGACAGCACCTCTGGATCTGTGGGAATCCAATGTAGCAGCAGTTTGCATAAGGGTGCAGTCTCTGCCACACTTAACGCTAAACACTGCTTTTTATCCTTTTCTCTAAATATTCAGGAGTTCAACCAGAAAACCAGAAAAGCTAAGGGAAAGATTGTTTCAGACTAAGTGTTAAGTGTTAAGCTAAGTGTTTTTTTTTTTTTTTTACAGCATAATGACACAACTCATGATCCACAGGATATGTTTACCTTATCGAAAAACACTGTGTTCACTGATGAAGGGGAAGACTGAGCTAAAATCACAAACACTACGACACATCACTGTGTCCGCTGGCTGATCCAAGGTATTTAGTGCTTAACGTTATGAAACAATGAGTTGCAAACATCTCAAAATCCACATTATTTCAGGGACTTGTACATCAAAGACCTGGTTAGTTGATCCCGCTGCATGCAGAAGATCACGTTTGTATGTGTTGGATCTGCAAATAGTGCAAAAAGTTGTGGACTTTCTGCTGGCAAAGTGCTGAAAAGAGTATTTGGATCAGAGTCTCTTAAAATTAGCTAAATTATTTGAGAGACGTGATCCATTCTGCAGAAAACTGGAGCCTAGCTTGCATGCTGGTTCACCCTGCAGTCTCTCAGTATCTATTGTGGTTAATGAACTTGATAATGTCATGTAACTCATAAGACCCCATATCCTGAAATATCCCTATTACAATCTTATAAACATGTTAATAGTTCTCTTAAAATAAAGTGTATATCATGTACTAAAGGTCTGAGAACTGAAGTTTAAAGTCATTAAAGTTAAAAAACAATCATATTTAGAGCTGTATAGAATTTCACTTGTTGTATTTCAAAAACTGAATGGAGCATAAATTATGTGGCTACAGTCAGCTCTGAGGAAAGAGAGGCGTTTTATAAATAGTCTTTGCTATTTTCATTTTGCGGTGCTGTAATAAAAGCTAGATTAAAGTTTGACTCAGTGAGCTATAGCTGCACACCTCACACATAAGCAAACCAATGCCCCGGCTCAAATTAAAATGTAAATAGCTGAAGCAGAGCTCTCCTGTCTTGAGGCGTGTTTTATTTTTAATGAAGTGACACACACATGCTAGTTTCTCCACATGGCTTGGAAACAAATGACATGATAAGGACACGGCGGGGGCCAGGTTGAGGAGCTATCTCAGCTTTTGTGACAAAACAAGCGGGACTGGCGGCGCTTGATTTTTAACATCAATGACTTTAATTAGTGTCATTCTAGCAGCGCCAATATCAGCCCTGAAATGTGCGGGCCGTGGCTCTGACAGCCGCGCAGATCTGCGGCGAAGCGGGGGGCTCTTAACAAGATAAGCCCTGAAATCAGGCAGCCTGAAGGAACATTACCTGAACAAGAGTGCTGATGAAAATGACTGGAGTGTCAGCCTGCTTGGAAACAACTGAAGTGTTGTTCACACGTCTTATGGTGAAAACAAGCCAACAACACGAGTAGCACTACAGCAGATAATTCCCATCTCTTGTAGGAGCTGAGGAAGAGGATCATCCCTTTGTATGTAAATGATCCGTTTGAATCTTTGGATCTCTGGGAAAGAAAGACAGCAGATAAAAGTATTTGCCATTTAACAAGGAAAAGATTACAAATGTGACTCAAATCCTGTCTAAGAAAAGAAAACGTCTCCCTGAAAGTGTCTTTTTTTTTACTGTTCTCAGGATAGACAGAAGTGTTACTGTCTTTTTGTCCTGTCTTACAATGGCTTAGGTATGAAGCATGAAACAGCTGCTGACAAAACAATCTCACCCCAAGGTTCAGTTTTTGAGCTTTCTATCAGATCTTTTTTTTAAGCTGAGTGGAAATGGAGACAATTTTTTAAGATTTTATTGTTTTAAAAACAGACTTTCAACAGCTTCTCATCCATGTTTGCGAGAGTTTCATAGCTCATCAATGATTCTCAGGTCAGAAAACTATCTGACCTCTGGATATGTTTCCTTAAGCTGTGTTCTTTATCAGGACTGAATGGTTGAGATCATCTAAGAAGGTGAAGAAGTGCTAAAGAGGTCGGTAAATTTATGAGCTCTGAACGAATACCGTATTGACCCAGATTGAAGGTCTTTTTTTTGCCTTAAAATACATCTGAAGTAAGTGGGAATTGTTGTATATTTGAGTTTTAGTCAACAGTAGAGTAGACCTTGTAGTATGCAAAATAAAACTGTTGCATTCATAATGCTGGCTCTAAAAACGTGACATTACGATGTAGTTACTAGATTTTAAATCCACTCATTTCATGAGACCGGTTTCTGCAACTTCCGGAGACTTTTCTGATCCACTAAGGAGATTAGTGCACTTTTTACAGTATCTGGGTCGAACACTTAAGTAGTCTGTAATCATTTAGAGATTTATCAATAAAGATTTATAAATTCAGGGAGGGTCAATTTTGATGTAGTAAGCAATGCTGATGTGACCACTTATTTCAAACATTACTACGATTGAGGTTTGAAGTGTCTGAGAGTTTATTTGAGTCAATACAGAACTTTTCCACCACATTTAGATGAATTATCTGTTAAATAAGTTTTGATATAAAGAAACATAATGGTTCCTGACTTAAAACAAAATATATTATATTTATATTTTTTTCAACAGTTTATAAAATGTCTTTTAAAAAGTCAACGCATTTTCTTCAGATGTAATCAAACAAAAGTAGAACATTTACTTTCAACCTCTACACTGTGAAACTTGTCCACTCATTGTCTGCTTTAAGACAATGATGAGTCTGAACGATGACTGTGACGCATTTATTCATTTCACCATGTTACTAATGTATTAAATTAAAGTTCTTTAGAAACAAATGATCACTTCAAAAGCCCAACCTTCCCTTTTACACGATTGATTGTCACTACACCAACTCATTGTTCCTTATAGTAGCTATTGTGTATTGTCTCTTCTTGGACATGTAGTACTGGGTGGTGAGGTGTTGCATTTCTACAGCTCCAGAGAATATCTCCACTGATTGGATAGTACACATTAAGTGGTACTTCTTAGAGTTAAATACAAAGTGGGTTCATGGTATCCAAGGTTGTTTTCTTAAGTGCAACAGCTTGACTGTGTCTAAGACTTTCTGGACGACAATGGAGCTTTTTAGCATTGAGGGAAAGATATGTCAGAGTTTGATACACAAGGAATGCTCGCTCTGTATAAAGGAGAGTAGACTATATGTATATATGTGTTTGTGTTTTGTAGAGAGTGTCCTCAAAATGATTGGTTTGAAAAGCCTCCATTGTGACAGCCCATTTTATCTGAAACTTTGAATAAAAGGGTGGCTATTGTCAACATCAACATATCACTTTCAAGTCCTATATGTTGGAAAAAAATAAGGTCTTTTGCAGTATTTTTAGTACGATATAGGACATTGTTTTGTGTTATTATCACCTGTGATCACATCTGAAGTGGTCTTTATTCCTTTTTTATTTAAACTATGTAAAGTATGTTGGATGGTTCCCCACTGTTGGCGAAACAGCGAAGGAAAATGTTGAAGCACAGTGGTGACACTCATTGAATTACATGTTGACAGCTCTGTGTTAGTGAAGAGATGAAAGCAAAATGAGATTTTCAAAAGTGAATATGGGGAATGACAGTATTGCTTTCTCCACATTGTCAAACTTGACAGTGCTATTACCATCACTATAACATCAGGTGCCGGCATATGGTATTCAGTTAGCAGAAATCAGCCAGCTCGTTTGAATATTGATTACATTTCAGCGAGGAGGACGGCTTACCTTTATTACCTTTCTCTTAAAAATTTCATGCTACAATATTCAGGAGAAAGACAGAGGAGGTGAGCTTGAATTAAAGTTGTAATCAAAACCAATAATCTAATAATTGGTTTGCAAGGTGTGTGGTCTTGAAATTTTCATTTATCGTTGCAGGTTTAATTAGAAACCACTCTCGAATATTTATTGGAAGGAAAACAGAGATGCACTGACAGGGAATTTTAGCGTCAGTGAAAACATTTGTTAAACATCTACCTTCTTATAGTCCCACAAAGTGAATTAGAAATTAAATTCCTACTTTTTTGTATTATTAGATCTGTTCTTATGTCAATATTATATCTGAGAGAGTGATGAATTATTTGAAGTTATTGTGAAAAACAGATTGGATATTGAAGTGGTGTATTCCAGCCAAAGACATATCTATTCCCCCTCAAACAACACTTTGACAGGACGTCAAAGGCCACGAAAACAACATCTCACATAATTACTTGTTTTCTTTCATCCGTATAATTTGTAAATACACAGCAAAAACGTGGGGCAAAATGAATAAAATAGAAAATAAGAGTTTATACTGAAATGTGTTGTTACAGCAGGCAGTGTGAGATGTATAAGACATTTATGCAGACTGTTGGTTTTTCTGGGAAAGCCTGTTTCTTTCAACTTTAATCTTTCCAAAACCAGATTGTATAGAAGTCGATGTAAAAAAAGAAAAAGAAGGTCGTTTGACTTAATTTGCAAACCCAATGCAGTTAATTGGTTGTAAAAGCTAGTTGTATATCTTTTTCTCCAGGATGTTCATTTGGGGTGTTTAAAATCAAACAACAGTATGGTATGCTTTGTTTTTGACAATCCACTGTTGTATTCACCTCCCAGCTAGGACGACAATGAAGCCTCACCTACCCAGCTTCTTGTCACAATATTTGGGATAGGTCTATCTTTCCCTCATATGTATTTGTTTGTAAAATTTAAAAAGCTTTAACTACTTTTTTTCCACTTTAAAAATGTAACCTTGTTTAAAGACCCACTCAAATCATGTTTTTTTTTTTTTTTATATATGTTCATATGGCATTTTTCTGATGCTACAGGACATATCATGAGAAAACTAAATGCAAAATTGTTTTTTTTTTTGAGTATTTCTTCATTCAAATCGCTGTGAATCTCTGGCAGACCAAAGCGGCAGGTTCAGAAACAGTGAGATTTCATACGTAACCAATCCAAGCTCCGCCCCCGAAGCCCCGTTACGCAGGCCACACTCTGCATATAGAGGAGAAATTGAGAGGACTATCGTGAAACAAGCGTGTGCGTCAGCGGAATGCAATGCTCGTAAGAAAGCTACTTATGATATTAGCTTTTATTGTGTCCCCAGAGACATTAGTGTCCAAGAGCTGAAAAGCCCCTATGTTACCTGCCACTTTTACTAAACTGTCAATGTTAGGCTGCAAGCTAGCGTGAAGACAAGTGGGCAGAGTAGCGCTGTTGCCACCCACGACTCAGAGTCGAATTGCTAATGATCTACTGGAGCTCTGCAGAAGAGAAGCCCTTGAAAATGACACAGGTAATGCAATTTTTGGTAAAAACTTCATAAACACAATTTAAAGACCGCTGATAACCCTTTAGGTTGTAAAAAAAAAGATCGGAGTGGGACTTTAAGGTGTTTCCTGGCTGCAGTACAATCACTCGCCAGATGATGGCTGTAAAAAGCACTGCTGCAGCTGAGAGACTAAAGATTTACAGACTGAATAATAAGAAGGACTATGTGATTGGATTTTCACTATAGCCAGAAATACTACTTATCTGATTAACCTTACTGTATTTATCCAAATCAGAAAAAAAAAAAAATGGAAAAAATAAACAATTGAGACTCAAAACAAAAATCGTCCACAAACCAATGGATGAAGAGGTGGAGAATCGTTTTACAGCCATGAAATACAGAAAAAAGTAAGGTCCCCTTGCAGCTTCATGTCATTATACTAATTATAAAATATAGAGTAGATAAAAAAAAAACATTAGTGTAAAGTAAATGAGATCAAATTAGCTTAATGGGTTTTTAAATATATTGATTTTAAGACTAAATTAAATCTAAGGGAAGAGTGCTTCATCATCTAAGTAAACTACGAACAGCAATTAAAGAAAACTTTAACTTTCCATAACTTACATTTCAAACTTGCATAAGCGACTCTCTCAGAAAAGGGTGGGGGAAAAAAAAAACTCTCAAAGAAAGAAAAAAAAGTCAAATGACAGAGGAGTCTAATTATTCTAGAATCTCTTCATTAAACATTTGTGTTGGATCTCTGCTCTAATTAGTTATCTTACTTGTCTCTTTGCGCTGGGAGTTGTGTCAGTTTCAAGTAGAGCTGTCAATGAGACCGAGCGCGGGAGAATGATGTTTAAGGAGTGGATTTGTCGGTGCGTTCACTTTGACATTCCCCTATCTGGTCACTAAAACAGCAGCGGCGGCTCCACTGTTTAGATGCCCACTCGTCACAAGCTGCAACCCTTACAAGTCTGACAAACACGAACCCAGTCAGCCAATGAAAGAACAGCAGAACATCCAGCTTCCTGTCATCTCCACGAGAAATCAGCATACAGAGCATCTCCAGCACTGTGTTCATCACTCCAGGAAACAGGAAGGGCAGGGAAGGACTCAAAGACAGTCAGTGTGTATGATTCCACTTCATCAACCATGCACGCCAACTGTCTACTCTTTGGTTTTCAAGCCTTTTTTTTTATCTAACTGGAGATGTAAAGACCTTCAGTTAACTTTTGTGTTTTTATCCAACTGCAGGTTTATTTCTGAATGTGCACCTAATGCTTACTCTTTTATGTAAAAAAGGGACATTTTGTTTGTTAATGTTTTACCCTCTGAAGTTGGCACTGCAGCAGGCAAATTTACACCTCAGGAGGTCTTTGACCTACAGATGGCAAAGCCAAATATGAATTACAACTGCCCACCATTAGTGAAGGCACATTAATTACTTTTATAAGTGGTGTTTGAAAGGCTTGAATTTTAATTTAAGGAATTTAATCCACTCTGGACCATTATATACCAAATGAAAAAGGAATTCCTGACGTTTCCTGGTCTAGCAGACTTAGTAGGCTCTTTCACCTTAAATTGTGTCAGTCTGGGACAGCTCAAAAGATGTCTTAGTTATCCTAACTTCCATATGTAAACTCTCATTGCAGCTGTATTCAGCCTCTGCCTAAAACACAACATTTTGCTGACATTTACGCAAATATAAAGTGAAACACAGCTTGTGGGTGTTACTTTTTACACAGCTTTTTGGCTAAAAAAATGACCAAAAAGTTACACCTTTACAGAAAGTTATACCTTAAACTCGTAGCTAGCTGTTGTGACGTCACTTACAACTTTTTGTTCTGAGCCCTTAACATGAACAGCTGTAGGTTTTAGGTGTAGCTGAGACTCAGTGGGCCCTCATTTACGTGGGAGTCATCTATAACATGGCAAGCACAAAACAGCTTCATTGGTCCCGCCAAACGTGAAAACTTCCAACTATTTTCTGGCGATTTCGTCTTTGAGAAAAGAAAACTGCTGAGACTCTCCTTCACATTTAGATGGACTTTCAGAAGGACTGAGTCAACAAAGTGCAGACTGAGGGAACAGCTGAGCGTTTCAGTAAACTTTCTGAGAAGAAAATGTGAGTAAGCAAGTCTGCCATGTGGGTGTGTCCTTTAATTTTATCCAAATACGTCAACAGAGCCTGATGTCAGATCAAGGCTGAAATTATTGTAACAAGCATGAAAAAATATTCAGGGATTATGCCACTATTGATGTATCTTAGGTACAGAAATTTGCCAAGGTTGCACATAAATAAACACTGTTGTGGGTTAGGTTTGTTAAGTATCGATCACTGTGATAGGTACCTGGTATTTAGGCTGATTCTGACCTGATTTTAGAGTCATGACTGTGTTTAAAAGTGGTCCAAGTTCCTGCCAAGTCTTAAGTCATCTGCCATGCAGTGCACAAAGCATTACAAGAGTAGATCACAAGTGACCAGTCGGATGAATTTCTAGCATGTCAGAAATTTTGATGTGCCGGGTGCAAACTTTCGCACTGTGAAAGTAGGACTATAAGTCAATTCACCAGTTTGAGGTCTTTTTTTCCCTGATTATGTTTTAGTAAAATACCAGACAATGTCTAAAAGCACCTTGGCAATATAACACTGAGTGTGGACAACTCAGATAGATAAAAGCCAAAGACACTTTAGCTTAAATAATCAAAAAGAAAGAGTCTCATGCAAGTGGGGTACACAGATGCTTGTCCTTGAGCTCTCAAAGCACACCTGATTTAAACCAAACCCTTACAACCTTCAGTCTCATTCAGAGGTTCTTGCATGGACTTGAGATCTTCAACCACGAATAAAAATTTAAAAACTGAGCAAACATTTCGACAGCAATGGTAAGTAAAGCAAAAAAACAATGGCAGGAAGGTGTCAACAAAAGACCAGTTCGAGGACTCACAGACACTCCAGGAAATCAAACCTGGATATGAAGCGCTTTCACAAATACCTTCAATTTTAAGCAACTGGAAAAGGCAAATGTTTGAAATATCTGCTTGAATATGACTCACGATGAGTTACTGTGGTAATAACTGGTGATTAGTTTTCTTTTGTTGAACATTGTGTTATCAATTAATCTCTGCAGCTTTGGTTGACAATGTTTTGAGCAGCACAGATTTACAGCTTTGTACTTGTAGTAAGGCTGTAAACAATGAAAGTGCGTGCATTAGCACAATAATATCTGCAACAAATTGTTCCTGGCAGGAAACTGAGCCCATTATCTGATCAGATTTGACCAACGGTTCTTCAGTCCATCTAGCCGACAAAGACAGCGCAAGTGGGTAATACGCCGGCCCAGCGCCCAGCGCAGCACCTCAGATCAGGGGGGGGAGACGCTTTTCAGCACTCAGCAACTCCTCTTTCCTCCCACTTTGGAGTTCTTAAATCAGGTCCACAGCGGAGACTTCATGAATGAGCCTTAATGTGACAGAGAAATTGGGGATCACTTTCTCTGTCTGGCTCTGCCAACAGTCTGATGATATCGACGACTAGATGGCGTGAACGCGGGAGACTCCAAAGAGAGGATTAGAGAGGGGAGATAAGGCTATCCACTGTAATTAAGCCCTATCTCTGTACAGCCACTGAAGAAAATAAATCACCCTTCAGAGTCTGCTAGTGTTGAAATGCATGAACAATTATTCAATAATTAATCGTTATACATGCGAGCTCCAAACACTAATAGGACATATTTTAACTACAGCATTATAGCACTGTTAAATTAAATTAAGTCTGAATGCATTTAAGATCAATGTAATAGATCACCTATTTAACCTTTTTTAATCACTCTCATGTAATTGTATTAGCTTTCTTATCAAGCTTTTTATGATGTGCCCTATGTTAATTTCCCATTCCAGCCGTGTTTAATTGACAATGGAGATATATAGGGTGTGGCACCAGACATACTCATGGAGACACTAAGCAGAGCGCTGAAGGAAGATGGCAGATGCACTGAAGCAATCCAGACCAGGTACCTTAACAGGCTGGGAGAGCACGTAAATGAGTTTCAGTGACATTAAATAGTGTTTGAGTCCTGCAGAGCACCGCCGCTGTCAAACAACGGAGTCTTCTCCACTTCACTGCATGAAACTCGACACCTGCACGGCCGTTTCTGCTGGTGCAAAGGAAGTAATATTTTATATGATCTTCTACATGTCTTTCAATAAGAAGTGAGTGATAGCTAGTTATATAGGAAAACAAATTTTGCAAAACAGAGGCCTACATTTTATCGGCAAAAGCTTCAAATCAGAATGTCTTACAGTGAAACACAAAAAACAGTTCTTTTTTAGGAGTGTTGCATGTACCAGTATTGGTGATATTCGTCTTTCTAGAAATATGAAAGTTTGAAGCTGTGCTGAAAATAAGCACAGGGTAATACTAAATAAGAAGATGGTTCATAGTAGATGGTTGTTTTGGATCTGAACTATTTTTTTGCCCATTTATTGAGAAACTACAGGGAGAACCGGCACACAAGCTAGGCTACAGTTCTCTGCAAGTCTTCAATTTAATTTAGCCAAACCTCAGACCAGACCATTCATGTACTCTAAGTGTAGACTGTACAGAGGTCTTGTTTGTTAAATGTTTTACTCGTAAAAGCCCATTTGTCTTTGAACTATTTGAATAGATATCTGTCTATAGAATTGATCAGCTAACAGATTATGTAATACAATGGTCAGCATTTACAGTATCTATGAATCCACACGGGGCACCAGAGGGATCAGTTTTGGGCTTGCTCTTCTGCTTATTATTTCTATGCAGATGACTTTGTCATTTACTAATGCATCAGATTTCATATAGCGCTTTATCAGAGACCCTCAAAGCGCTTTACATTGGGTACATAATTCATTCGCTCACACAGTCACACCTTGGTGGTGGTAAACTACCTTAGTAGTCACAGCTGCCCTGGGGCAGATTAACGGAAACGTGGCTGCCAATTTGGGTCTACGGCCTCTCCGACCACCACCACACAACACTCAATCATACACCAGTGGAGGACACACACTGGGTTAAATGTCTTGCCCAAGGACACAACGGACAGACTCGGGATAGGGGGGAATCGAATCACCAACCCTCCGGTTATTAGACTGCTCAAATTTCCTCAAATCTTCAGCATGCATTTGGTTTAGTACAAGATCAGCTTTGTCAACTGCAACATGCTCTAAATACGGATACAACTAAACCTGTGTTTCTTTAGGGTTAGGGCAAAGAATACAGTCTCATCTGTGAAAACTGTTATCAAAGAGGGAAGCAAAATTGAGTTGGTATCTACTTTTAAGCACTAAAGGTTTTTATTTAGAAACAGTTTGTCTTTTGAGATGTTTGGGTAAAATACCAGACTAGCTCGAGCCAACTTCTCTGACAGGCGTTTGTTCTACTGAATATGTGACTGTTTTGATGCTGAAACATTGCGTTGCTGTCATTCTTGGCCAGGTTTCTCTTGAAAAGGAGATCTCTGATCTCAAATTGGACTAACCTAGCTAAATAAAGGTCAACTACATAAACAAATAAAACTCACACAACAGCATAAAAACTCTCCCTTTCAAAGTTTTACTACATATTTGAGTGTTTCCTGACATCTATCAAACCATATTGTTCATCAATTAATCAGGAGAATGATAGGCAGATTAATAAAGATAATGATAATGAAATAATTGTAAATTGCAGCCCTAGATAAATTGTTGTAATTATCTACACATTCTTCCCTAATTGCTTCAAGTTATCTTGCTTGAGTACAGAAACTAATTACAATGTCATCTGCTTTATTAAGAAAAATATAAATGTTCAAATCCTCTGAAAAGTGAAATGAAATCAGCAGTATTATAATACACCCCTCAGACACGCTCCTGTCAGCTGCTTCAGAGACAGGATGGCAAATTTTGTTTGTTAAAAAGACACTTTGGCATCTGTTTATGAACAAAGTCACTGTGGAAAAGGAGAACAGCTGGTATCCAAAAAAGAGAAGAAAAGCGATGGTGTTACATTTATTCTGCTTTGAAATAAGTGTGAATAAAATCTAAAGGTATAAAACGACTTTTTACTGAATCATTCGGATGTGGAACAACATTCGTTTCAGAGCAGGGCGCCGAGTTTGTACACATGTATTCACTCCATGAAGAAAACAGTTTTATTTCCTTAGAAGTATATGTATATTTTCAATTTCAGATTTCTACATTATCTGCGGCAGAACAATTGCAAATGCCTCGCACTGCAACTCCAACGGTAAAGCTTTATTTGCTTTTTTTATTTATACGGCAGCCCTTCCAGGTCAATATTACACAGTGAAAAGTAAAAGGATATTAGGCATGAATAAAACAGAAGATCTCTTTGAAATGATGTGACATTTCCATATCAACTGGAATAAAAAAAACAAAAAAAAAACATTGTGGTAGCCTTGATCTGTTTATGTGAAACTGAGCCAAGCAGTGAGATACTGTGATGTTTGATGTTCTGCTGAGGGGTTTGAGCCGCTCGGCCAGCTCGTGGTTAGACGCGCAAACGTCTGAAATGCCCCTAAACGCTGCGGTCAACAACATGCAAAGACATCTGAGGCGACACAGATGAGATGCCAAGACAGTGAAACACATACTGGAAACATACTAAAGGTGGTGTGTATCTCTGTTTTTTAAATTAACGTACAGTATCATGGCCAGGAAAAATAAATGGTATGTCAACACAAGCAGATAATTATGAACGACTGAAGAAAAATGAGAACATTTAAGAGAATCAGTTCTTAAATTGATAAAAATAAGGACATTTGCTGGAGCAATTACAATCCCACAGGCAGCATCAGGAAACATTTATAACTCCCTGCATGTTGTCATCTGTTGTCTGTGGATTAAATGTTTTGTATTGATTGGAAACTTGGTATTGATAGCAAGCCTGTTTTGAATTCCTGTGGGGAAGTGACCATCAATAGATTCTGTTTTTCTAATGATTTATTCCTGTAGTTTAATCCATAATTATCATACAATTATAACACCAATCTACTAAAATGAAGTGGCTTTTGATGGATACACGAAACACTCCTTCAGGCTGCTCAGGAGTCAAATTTGTTTGTCTGGAAATAAGTTTACTTTTGATTTAATTATCTGTCTGGTCTCTCTTTAAGGTTTTTTTTTATTCTCCCTCTTTGTTAGAAAGCGTAAGAGACAGAAACATGGAGATAAAGGAGTAGAGGAGGACATACAGCAGAGGGTGATGGAGTCCAATCAGCAACCATTGCAAGGACAGCACGCCTAAGTTTACCTGTTGGTCGAACTGTAACCCCATTTTTGATTGAAATTCTGTTACCTACAGATCTTCTTTAAGGTTGGAGAAGTTGTCAAAGTCCGTCCTATAACTGTCCTCCCACCATATTATCACTCTGGGTTTTGGCAAAGTGTGTAAAACAACATAGACACGTGAATATTTTTAAAAATGTTGCTTTTTTTCTCTGTGCTCTAACCTCCCATCCACATGTAAACATAATTACAAGATTAAAACAAAGGTTTTTGAAACACCACTGTTGGTTTTCTGCAAAACAGCAAACCAAATAGTCTGGGAAACTGACTTACTAGCAAACAGCAGTTGTTGACATGAGATGCTGGTTTGTCTAATCTCACTGTTCTAAATCACGATATTGTGCCACATGATGCTCAATAGTTATTAATACATAGTAGTATGTTGTGTTCATGCCAGATAAATTGATGACTCACACGTAAAGTCAACATAAAGACATGGTTAGTGAGTTAGATGGGAGCTCTTGTTGGGCAGGGAAATCTGAACTCCAGTGAATCTAGTTGTAATATCCAACAAGCACATTTCTTGGTGATGTATATCAACAGCGCACTTGTAGAAACTCATTCTTCAGGCGAATGGAGGACAAGTTGATCATGATGGTGTGCATCCACCCTGAGTATGTTTAAATGAGCATTTTCAGCTATTTCTGCCTTGCTGTGTGGACTGAGAGAGACTTTAAAACACCTCTGGTTTGGTCTGAGGTTTTTAATGTTTGAAAACCCAGAACAAAAAAAAAATCTGATTTATAAAATATTAATTTGGTGTGGGTCTCCTGCCCTTATCTCTTTGCTGGTACTTTGTAGTTTACAAGTAGAAGACCAACCCCGTATTTCCACTGTATCCGGAACAGGCTCTTATCTGAAACTGCAGCGATTTTCGTCGTTCACCTCCTCCGTTAGTGAGGTGAATTTCATGGCAGACCACAGACAGCGGAAACCACAAGAACTTACAAGAACCTGTGGATTCACATGCAATCACGTGAAAACGAGTTGTATCTATAAGACAGCCACATAACCATACTAGAAAAGCACTCGGAGAGCACAGACCTCCGCCAAGCAGCTCATGTCCCCCCTTAAACAAGAAATGCCCTGACCGGGATTCGAACGCAGGACCATCTGGTTGTGAGGCAAAAGTGCTAACCACTACACCACTGTGCCACCTATCTACACCACTGTGCCGCCCATTTCTTATCTTTCAGCATTGAAAATTCCAACGACACCCTTATTTTTGTGTGTTCTGGATCAAAGTATCCACAATTTTGTCTGGATCACCACCAAAATGTAATGGGATCCTCCTGGGGCTGAGACGCACCTCTGGTGAAAATTTCAGGTCAATCCATCTGTTACTTTCTCCGTAAAGTTGCTAACAGACAAAGAAACCAACACTACCGAAAACATAACCTCCTTGGTGGAGGTAATAAGTAGTAGATTGTGTCCTCCCAGAGGAGGATTTCTACTTCTAGACTTCTAAAATCAGCATCTTCTCATCCATCATTGGGGTGAAATGCTGTCTACAAACCTTTCACTTGTTTGTCGCTGCCCGTTTGCACGGTGTGAACACAGTACGCCTGAAGCATGTAGTGTTTTATTTTGAAAAGAGGCCGGATGTTTTATTTTGTGTCTGTGCCTGACTTCCTTTCCAGCACGGACTAATCTGTGCTGAATTTATGCGCCATGCGCTGGCGTCAAAAGAAGCCGGTGGAAATTGACACATAAACTTGAACGGTTACGATCAGCTGCTATCGGCAGATACAGCCTTTTTATAGCCGTTCTGGATGCGGTGGAAACTGGGGGTTTAAAGAGTCAACAAATGACCCACTGTCAGCTTCCTGTTTCAGTTTTAACACGTCAGTTGCAGTTTGCACATTCCCATTTGTTTCCCCGTATTTTATCATGGTGTTAGTAGTGAAAGGCATATAAGATAATAAACACAGAGTAATTTTAAACTTCAGTCTGTTTCCTCACCAGTTCAAAGTTTCTAAAAGTAAGTTTAAAAATCTGAAAGTTCAGAGTGTTAAGTTTGAGTGATTAATAGACCTCAACTGTATAACCAACTATGGCCTCAATTATATTCTACAACCATCCAAACACTGCTTTAAACGTTGTTTTTTTTCACCTTCTTTCCACCTTTCCCCGAGGCGCTCGTCGAGTTGGGTGGAAAGAAGGACAGAGAAGCATTTTGCCAGGAGCGTAGAATCACTAGATTTAAGTCAGCGGCGGCTCGACTCCTCAGGAGAATGACAAGCACAAAGAAACAAAGACGGCGTGATGGCTTGACTGACAGCCTTTTTATTCCTGTTCACTACAAGGTCAGATGTATCCTAAATAGAAAATAGGAGTGAGTGATCCTGAATTTCTTAAAAGATGCCCTTCGTGTAGGCTTCAGCGCTGTATGTTTTGGTAAAATAAAGATTATGAATTATGAGAGGAGGAGGTAATTCTCCTCTAACATGTCGACATCAAAAGATGAAGCCAAATTGCGGGCAGAGTAGAATAATCTAAATATAATTGTGTGACTGCTGGCATGTCAACTTCAACCTTGTCTAATAAATGCCATAAGGAAGAAATGTTCTCGGAGGTTAATTTCACTATATTACCCAGAGAATTAAGGCAATTACCAACAAATGACGAAAAGGGCTATTCAGAAGCAATTCCGAGGATAACTGACCGTGCTATGTCCTCTCAGCAGGTGGTTATTCATAATACAGCAGGTGATTCATATGAATTATTTCCTACCTGTCATTCACTTTGCTCCGCAGCCTCAGTCTGTCCAAGTAATTGTAGTCCTGTAGATTTCACTTTGGCACCTACGGCGGGATTCTTGGCTGACCTTCCCGGGCGCTTCCTTCCAGCAATTATCTGCGGAAAGGTTTGAAGAGAGGAATAAATATTCCAGGGGGAATCCCGTACAGATAGTGTTCAATGCAAAAAGAGGAAGGTATGAACCAAAGGAGGCAAAACATGCCAACAAAAAAAGGACCTGAAACTGACAGTGGAAATGATGTGCTGTCAAATGTACCGTCGTAATTTATCAGTGGCTATCTTCTAGATTTGGTCTGAAGAGGAAATAGACAGACTGAATTTTGACTGTAAGCTTTGGCATCTTAGAGTTTTTTTGTTTTTCGAGCCTTTTTTTTAAAAATCCCTCTTATAACTATATCAATTACACACATTAATGACATTTAAGTTATTCTCAATCCACTGAAGCCAACTACTTTTTAAAGCCTCTTAGCTTTTCAGGGACAGGCCAGTTTTAGTGGATAGATTCAAGGCCTGAGGACACAAGGTTCAACATTCAGAATTAAAAGGAATAAAATATCTATATATCCAAATTCAAAAAGGAAAAGATGAAAAAAAAGCAAAACTATGTCCAAGTTTGTCCAAGTGGTGTTGTTACACCAGTAGCCGCAAAAACCCATCCGAACACAAGAAAAACAACACAAGAAAAACTGTATTTTACTGTACTGTACTGTAAAAATTCTGTGTTTCACATGATATTAAGTAGTTCTGTTTCATTCAAAGACCGGCAAAAGCTTTAATTAGGAAAGGTGTGGATTTAGAAAATCAGATTTCATTACTTCAGACCTTTATTTATAGCTTTTGTAAAAGAAACTGAGCTGGATATTGGAACTACTTTCAATTAATAACGTAAAAAAGCTGCTAAAACTCTCATTACACGATTTAAAGTTTGTTTTTATTTCCTTCTTAACTTTGTTCTTCATTTATAAAATATTCACACAGCCAGTCATATTGTGTTAAAAGCACAGCACATCTGGTACCCACACCAATCAGGTTGTTTGATTTCTCTCAAAGATCTTGTTGTGATCACAAGTTCAAAACTCATTTCTGCATCTAAGCCAGACAAACTCGGGGAAAAAAAACAAACAAATTAAAATGTTCCTTTTTACATCAGTTATCAAGGGAAAAATTTAGCTCCTCTCCCAATCTACTCCTCTGGCTGGCGAAGCAGCCATATGTTTTTGCGATTGTAATTATGTACATTTCAATTTATCTGTTTTTCTCTCAGCTGATATTAAAGATTCTGTGAAAGAAATTTTAAAGCACCCACTGTGGACATTTAGCGGTAAAAGGGTGAAGAATATCCTGTTTGTAAAAACAACAAACACGTCAAGAATCTCATAGATGTCAAATGTGTTTGATGCTGCATAGTTCACCTTGTTTCTAACTGAAAACTGGTTCAGTCCCCCTGACATTTCAGGTGTTGATATCCCCTGCCCCCTCAGAGGCACAGAAATACATCATAATCTGTTTTCAAATGATGTGTTACAGTACCACGCTTTGGTATTTTCCCACATATGCTTATTCAATATCCCGGCGATAAAACCAGCAGGACCTCAATTTGCCTTCGAACGTTTAATCTCTAAAAGAAAACACTTCCACACAAAGCAGCGAGAAGCTAAGTAACAGTACAGGGTCATTTGGCACCATTGAAATATTGGTAAAAAGGGTTACCATGGAGACTAATATGCTTGCAACTACAGACACAAAGAGTGGCTTTTGGAACGAGAGAAGCAAACTGTGGGGCACAAAGATAACAAGCTTAGACAAAGAGGCATTATGCCAAAACAGTCGCACACATTGGGCTTATATGCATATAATAAATTAAAGTGCAACAAAAATCAAGACATTGCACTCTGACACTTTTATGCAACAGTCCTCCAAGCATAAGAAGAATAACGACTTCGCATTTGCAAAGGAAAAGATTAAAATAATAATGTTTGAGTGATATGTAATAATTATTTGTGTTTGTTGGATGTGTCACAACCCTTTCTTCATGTTGCTGGGATCAGTCTGAATTAAAACAGGTGGATGCATACAACAAATTCAACAAGAATCCAGTAGCAAAAAAGTTGAAATTAAGTTAAATAAATCACAACCTTTTGACTCTTTCAAATATATTTTTCTTGGGGGAGAATAAAAAGCTACTAATCTTACACTGTATCCAGTCGTATATTGATTTAGGGCCAAGGTTAGATTCCCAGAGAGAGACATGAAGTCAAACTAAAACATAGCGCAGAAATCTATTCGCAAATTGCAAATATTTCTTTTGTTTACGGGCCCTGTTGAATTTCACTTGAAAGGATGACATTTTATTTATTTATTTATTTTCTGTATTTTCAAATAGCAAGGTTTTTTTTGATAGCACAATTTTCTAGAAGTACTGTAGCTATTGAAAATGTTACTTAATAGAATGAATTCACTTTTTTTGCAGCAGATAAGGGTACCTTCGGTTTAAGGTTAGGGTATGAATACAATTCCATGACAAACAGTTAAATAAACCAGAATTCAGCTTTTTTTATTTTCATTTTTTTTTTCTGATTTTTAATACCTTATAGAAATTCACCAATATCTGTTTTCCTTTTCAACAATAACCAATATTTGTGAAGCACCTATCCATAAAAACTTATACCAGGACATTTTACACAAAAGCTGGTCTAGACAGCAGTCTCTGCGATTTTACAGACAGCGACTGAACAATTACCGACCTTTAGCAAAACACTTTGTCAAAATTTTGTGAAAGAGTAAAAATGAAAAACTTAACCCAACAGGCAAAAACCTTTAGCAGGACTAGATTTATGTCTACAAAAACTGTGTTGAGCTTATGCAAGAGTCAGTGTATGAGTTTTAACCATGTATTATTTCAGGACCTTACAGCCACAGCGTCACATCAAACAATGATCAAGACCACATGTGGGACGCCAGATTTTGTAACCTCATGACAGAAGTGTATCAAGTTACACATTTCTTTCTACCTCCTACCTGCACCTGCAAAGTTGTGAGTGTAAAGGAGCAAAATAGTGAAAGAAAAGAAGAATAATGAAGTGTGTGTGGGGCAAAACGGAGCTGTGAGACAGTGAGAGTTTGTCCGGATGTTCATGATATATATATATGACAGATCCGTCTCATTGTTTGTTTGGTAATGATCTTGTTTGGATCCACTCCTTTATATTTAAAGTATACTTAAAAAGTCAAACGGATAACCTCATCTTGTACCGCAGGAATACTGAAACTAAGTCTTGTATGCAGGTAGAGCACACAAAGGTGATTCAGATTCTGATACTGAACAGCCTTAAATCTGCACAGATTCCTATAAAACAGATATAAAAGCAATAATGTGCAGCTCAGAGTTGACCTTTATTTTGAAGAGCTGCAGTGTGACACGCTGTGAATTAACCAACATCAGTGCTTCAAAAATTTATGCCTTTGTGCGCCTTGACCTCCAAGTTAACAGTATGCTGAGAACAACTGGAATGACGGAAAGGAAAACAGAGCATGCAAACACAGCAATAAATGTACAACAAAGCAAGCTCACAAGAAACGCTCTGATGTCTATCTGCCAGCGAGCCACTGCAGACGCTGTCATTGCTTACAAGGTGAGCCACCTACATGCACCCGAGAAACTTATTGATGTGATCGAGTTGGGATTTTTGCTTATCACAACAATATCAAGTCACCTTGTTCTTCTTTTTTTTTTCTAATCAAAAGTCAACAACAGTGCTATCTAACCCTGATATGGAGCCAATTAAATCCTCGTCTCAATCTATGGTGCTGTGGAGTGCATTTTAATGTGCTGTCAATTCAACCTTTAACTCATCGAGGTCTTTGACACTGGCTGTGGATTTGTACAAGTTGAAGCTTTGATAGGATGGTTAAAAGGAAAGTTAACAAATCAGGAAAACATATAATTCAAACTTTGTCTCATAAGTGGTTTCGGGGATGTATGAAATTTTAGATTAAGCACGGTGAGCTGTTGTTTCATCACGGGGATAGGACAGAGAAGGGAAAGTTATTGACACATGGAGGTTTGGCTAAGCCACTTAACATCCCAATCGATCACAGGTCCACTCCAACACGAGTGGCAAGATATACACATTCTCCATGAGGAGCGACCGTATATTGCACCAGTGTCCTAAATGATCGGAAATAGAAGTTATTCATTGGTATATGCCAAGCTTAATAAACTTTCATTTCAAGTCAGTCATGCTTATAAGAATTCATACTGGGTCTGATCCTGATGGGTAGCAAAATAAAGCATTGGCATCACTCCATGCCATTCGCTTTGCCAACTTAGTGATCAAACATATCAAAGAAAAAGTCATATTTCTACAACCTTACTTAAAATGTATGAAACTTTGATGTCTGGATGATCAGATCCAAGCTCGCTAACTCCCAGCTTCACCTGCAAAGAGCTCAGATGGTATTACTTTTTAGCCACCTCCCTTACTTTCCTTTTTTCATTTTATTACACACTATCTCTGCAACTTTAGCCTCAAACATTTTTTAAAGGGATAGCACCCCACTTTTCTTGGGCCGGGATTTACCACCATGTGGCATACTCTTGATATCTCCATTAAAGGGATGTAGCCACTTGCTGCCACCTGTTGGCTGGTGACAGAAATATTGGCTTCCTAAGTAGCTCCTAATTGCTCCTCTTGCATTGAAGAGGAGCAACCTTGATGATCTCTTACACCTTTTGTGGAGGGTAGAGGGGCTGCCCCATCATCATCTCATGGACCAGCCACCACTGCTGGACACCTTACTGGACTTGTGCTCTAGCAGTTTTGTTTGCCAGTTTCTTTTACAGTGATGCACGTTTTGTCCTCCTTTGTTCCCACTCAAGAAGACTCACTTGGTTTGAGAATGCTTTCTTGGCTGGTGTAAAAGCAGGAAACAGATGGCTGGCTATTTGTGGAAGGTCCGGTGTCCAGCTCACAAAACATTCCTTCACAGGATCACAGTGTCTTTTAATGCCTGCGTGGGGGAACTTCAGAAAGCCTCGGACCAAGAACTTGCAAATGGCCCGTGACAATGAGACTCCAGAGGAGAGGCTTTTGAGGTATTTGACATTATTACACTGAATTCAAATGCCGCCCTCCTTACTTTCTTTAACTCTGGCTAATCCCTCCCTGGAGGATGCCTATTAACCTGGGCCAACACTCTGCCCCTCCTGATGAGGCCGAGGACAGGCCTCCTCTATTTGCTTTCCAGATCTCTGTCACTCAAACGCTCACATAATTATTGTGTGTCTTCACAGGTTACATGGCGGATATTAGCTGCATTGTAAGCAGACATTAATTACATGAGCAAGTGGACTCGCTAAATAAGGCTGTTTAAAACACTACCTAGGATGCACCTCCATTGGCTGTTACCATGGAGTCGTGTTTATGGATGGTACACAAATGAGCCAGGCTCTTGGATGTAAATAAAATCATGGCACAATGATAAGCCCATTCATGACATGCCATCTGGCAGGCACTGACAGTTTGAAATTACATTAATCCTTATCTATTCATGATGAAATTTGTGAGTATAGGTGTAGCAGTGTCTTATCAGGGTATAGTGCCTCAGCTGGATTCAGAGTGATTTCTATCTACCTGGAATCCATTGCAGATTCCTCTCATGGCCGGCAATGCAGGAGGCGGCGACTGCTGCTCACAGGTCAAGTCAGATTCATCAGATCAGCCCATCCCAGAGCTGTGTGCTATGTGTGAGAAATAGCACATTTTAGATTACAGCACTCCCTCTAAAAGCCTTTAGCCTGTAGCGCACGTCTTTCAATAGTTTGGTACAGAGCATTCATTTCATCTCTGGGCGCTTCTTTTAAAGGCTATCCCACAAGGTCCTATCACTAGGAGGTTCAAGGGCAAAATAAATCAGCGATGACACGTCCCATCGTTGTTATGTAGGGCGCAGAGGTCTCCTGTCTGCAGCAGGGGCTCAGGTTGAGAGATCCCCTTTGTGTCTGAGGCGGGATCACATTAACAGCCTGACTCATTACATTAATAGCAGCGCCACCGCCACAGCATGAATAACGCCATTCCTTCAGTGAAGGGGTTACAAACCGCTCTGACAGCAGGGAAAAGCATCAGGCTATTATTAACCATAAATCCTTAAACGACACACACTGTCCACACAGGAGCACCTATGTATTTAGAGCTGAACTCTGCCACCTGGGTCAACCCATAAATTGTAGATGCAAGATACTACGAGGAAAACCTGTGCGCGAATCAAGGGGGAAAATATCTGAAATCCACAAGCTGCCATCGCTGCATCATCCAAAAATGAGTCAATGTTTGTATTGAAGCTGCACTACGAAAGAATCCTTTTACATATATAGGAAAAGCGATGAGGAGTGTTATTTTGATCACAGGGGGCAGCAAAACTTACACAAACAAAAAATTCCTCACAGCAGCTTTAATATTGCAATAATCAAGTTTTATGCCAATAAAGAGCTAATGATTTATTCATGCATTTTGGTGATTCTTTATATTACATTATGCAGTGGAAATTTAAAAGAAATTACACGACTATGAATGTATAATTTAAAAAAAATCTAATTTGACGCCTTTCATGTAGCTCACATCATAGTAAGATTTAATTCACTCACTATATTTTACTTTAAGTGCATCCAGAGGTCTCTATTTTCACAATTTATTGACGAGATAGTCATTTATGGAGTTCTTTTTTTTTATGTTACATATCAGGAAGGGCATCTGAAGAGTACCTTTTTTTTTTTTTTTTTTTTTTTACAGTATATAGACTGGAAAGGAATTTGTGTTTTTTTTTTTTTTTTATTTAGGTTTTATATCTTGGAAGCAAATCCAGAGGGCAACTTTTGCAAGTTACATACTAAAGAAGTATTTAGAGGGCACTCTGTTTTCTGTTATGACATTCAGCAAGCACTTATGTCATATTTTATTGGCTAAAAGGGCATCTACCAGGATTTTTTGAAGTTTTCTTATGCTAGAAAAGCATCCAGAGGACACTACTTTTACATTTTAAAGTCTAGAAGGGCATCTACGGGGTACCCTGATTGCATTTTATATACATTTAGCACTTTAGTTATAGATTATTAACTGGAGGGTACATATATTAAATTTAATTGAATGTAAGGGCCACCAGAGAGCACAATAATATGTTACATTCTAACAAGGCAAACAGAGGGCACTTCTTTATCTTTCATATACTGAAGGGACATCCAAAGGACATTTTTATATGTTGTTTCATACTGGAAAGATATCCAGACGACACTTTTTAATGCTTGATATACCAGAGGGACATCAAGAGGGCACTTTTTAACATTTGTATATACCACAAGGACCTCCTTATTACATTTGTTTACTCAAAGAGCATCCAGAGGGCATTATTTTGCTACATCCTGGAGGGACGACAAGAAAGCTGTTTATTATTTTTATTTTTACTTTAAGGGAATAAAGCAGGGACTCCTATTGAGTTTTATTAACTGGAATGGTATCCAGAGGGCACTTTATCATGTTTTATCTGTGAGAAGAACAACCAGTAAAGTCATTTTCATGCATCATCAATGGGAAGGGCACCAGAAAGGGCATCCAATAATGTCTTGTATACATCAGGAGCATCCTGAAAGGCACCTTCACAGTGTTTGTTTTGTTTTGTTTTTTTCCAGACAAGGAGCGGTCAGGTGAGGCAAACACCCCCCTGCCTCCCTCTTAGTACACCATGGAATAGATGTAAGGATGCAGTAAAGGCAGAAACCCAATATAACTAAAATTGGATTAGTATCGGGGCCAAGAAAGTTGGATGGTTCATCCTTAGTTTGATGTTTAGATTTAAGAACACACTGACGGACAGTGCCAGCAGATAAAAAACTAGCCAGGCAAAGACTTTCTTCACTCTTGTAGAAGTATCATCCTGGATGTGGGTCCTGCCCTGAGACTCTTGCCACATACCTATTTCTTGTTATTGCCAAATAAAGCAAAGATGACAGAAAAATAATCTTTGAAAGGAAGGTTAAAAAAAGCGTCAAGGCTGCAAATGCTTTGCACCCCGTGCCCTTCATTGTTATGAATCTCAGGAAATGCTTGTGGCAGCTCCACCAGATCAGCAGAACTTAGAGATTCTTCAAAAGCTGATTCTCCTCTAACCTTACCTAACCTCTGCTGCACCTTCCAACCTACCCTAGCACCGGGGGATCTGTCACAAATCAAGGATGGGAAGGTCAATAAAAGCAAACCATGCCAGACTCTCTGACTGACACATCAAAAGTTCCCTCAGCGGTGCTCAACACTCTGCCTTCCTTCCCTTCCGACCAATTTAGCCGAGTCCGAGGGGAGCCCCCTAATCCATGCCTCTGAAAGTGCGCTTAATCAACCTCTGATTAAGAGGGAGCACGCCGAGGTGTCCAACAACATCCTCACCAAAAGAAACAGGATTTATTTGTCCTCACGTCCCTGATGTTCCTTTTCAAATGTCTTAAGTCTCCCACATTTAGGTCTTCATTCATTTCACATCCACAGATAGCAAACACAAAGCAAACATTTAGTTCCTTCTAATTCCTCTCCTCCTTCCCTCCCCTGTTTCTCTCGCTCGCTCTCTCTCTCTCTCTCTCCCTCCTTTTGTTTTTTTTCCGTTGTTGTTATGAGTGTCCCCCAGGTGTCCGGGAATGAATTAAACATCAGTATGTTGGTAGGAAGGGCACAGCTTCTCCTGAAAAGATTGAATGCAGAGTGTTGTTTGAGAGAAGAGCCGCAGTGGAGGTGACAGGGGAGGCTTTGCTCAGCACGAGGACGTGGAACCATCAGGGAACCACTTTGACCTCTAACATCTGACCGCCTTCATGAATAATCATTTCAGTCCTCCTCAAGTCGCTCACAGTAATTGGGGTTTTCCAAAGTTTAAGAAATGGGAGGGGATGTTTGGCTTTTTCCATCTTGTTCGGCTGACTGTTTTGGAAAAGAAGTGAAATACAGGAAGCTTTTCTTTGTTTACCTTTGCCATCCAAGAAACACTCTTCTGATTTTTATTCTTACCGGTTTGAATTAAAGCATATACACAAAATCCAAACTACAATTTTGTGCTGTTAATTTTTTGTGCTACTCCAATCATGCATCATCAGGGTAACATTGCAGGGATTTCACATTGTCACAACTTTAGGGTGACCATATTCTGAATCCCTAAAAAGAGGACATGACGACACAGGAGTGTGGAGTCATGGAGTTGTGCGCAGTTAATTTTGAGTTTTCCAGGTCGGATTAAGTGTTTTTTTTATGCGCTTCTAACCCAGTAAGTCCATGTGACACAAACTCAAAACTTCCATACAAAAACCTCGGTCATTTGAAGGATTTCCTAAACTCCGATGGACAAAGCCGGACAGCCCCCCAAAACAGTAGACATGTCTGGGTAAAAGAGGACGTATGGTCACCCTACACAGCTTACAAGATAACCCAACCTCTGCACATAAACAAGCACCTTTATATGTCTGGTTTGATTGACCATGAAATGTGACCAAAAAAATGTTATCATATAGCTAAGGGTAGCCACACACTGTAACCATTAGTTTGTAGTCCAATTTCCAGAAGAATAAACCTCCATCGATCTTGCTTATGACACAGGGAGATCGCCATGCTGTTTGGCTATAATGGTGTGCAAGTGACTAGCTCCAGTTCAGCTCATGCAACTCTGGCGAATAGACAAAAAAGGAGAGCGCAGTGTTTCCCCTATATTCATTACATGCGCGCTACTGAAATTTTACATAGTTATTAGTATCTATGCACCACTAATGATCTCTACTCGCACTGTGTGAGCGCAATGACATACAACGTTAATTTAGACTTGTTTTGAGTCATCAACGAGCGCATCAAATTCTGTCGGACCCTCATTCCAAGCTTATACAAGGTCTATATAGTGAGTATCGCGGGTAACGAAACGTGAACTAGACAGCGTGTAGCTCCTTGGTTGGCATGAAAGTTGGGGTAACAGTAAAGTCCTAACCCCCCACCACTTCTGAAAAAAATACTAGGAAAAACAATGAGAGCGGCACCTTGAATGTGTCATACGATCGTCCAACAAAAACTTGCATCTTTGCATTAATTTAATATGTAATGCTCTTGCATAAATAACCATATTTGAATCCAGTGTGAAGACAACATCAGGACCCAATGGTGTTGGATTGGTCAAAGCTATTTTGCTTCATTTTGCTTACTCACCACTTCATGGATGCAGTTTTACAAGAACAGCTCCCAACAGAATCAGTAAAGAAGCTCTGGGTTAATTGTCACCCCCCTTTTTTTATCATTCTACGGAGAGAAACAATAAAACTGATTTCAGTATTTGTTTGCAAATGACCTACATGTTTGCTCTGCCAGTGCAAACAGCAGTAAAGTCCTGCAGCTTATTACTTTGAGTGGGATCAGATTCTTTGCAGCAGTCGTCAATTTGGAGACAAAAAACAGCAAGTCAACACATTTTTCTAGCGGGAACATCTCAGTTTTGGTGTTATTTTTGTTTTGTTTCAACAGGTGCAACAGTAATGACTTCCTCCTTCTAACCCTTGTCCTGTCCTGTAACAATGACACAAAAAGACTATTGTCAGTCGTTATAAAATAGATTTGAGATATGACTCCCTTGTTGGGCAGCCCCTCAAAAGCCTAATCAAGACCTCTGCAAAGAAAACTGTCATCTTTAGGTGAGTAAATCAAGCACAATCAACCACTAATATCCAACAAAAAACTACCGTAATGGAGCCTCTGCAATAAAAGAAAGAAGTCCAGTCCACAGAGAAGAGTTTCAGCAGTAAAAGAAACTCTAAATTTTGTGTGACTGCCAGACACAGCAAACTCAATGACCACTACTTATTGAGATGTAATTGGGATCTGCATGACAATTAGAAACAGACTTGCCCTTTTCCAATATTTCTTCACTCTGCTAGGTGTTACTGTGTTAAAACTGAGCACCATGTGCATTGAATAGTCAGTGCCACTAAACTAATGTGTGAAACCAAAGAAGTATGAGTAACACTCACACACACACAGACGCTGGGAATCCTGACAGAATCAGGTGTGATTTACGTAAATTTTGTAGTGTTTTCTCCTTTAGATGCCAAAAAAATATGAGTGCCACTTAGTGTTTCACTGCTGGTTCATGATCCTGAAAAAATCGGTAGTACGAGTTCATCACTGGCTTTGTCCAAAATATACTTCAGGTCCTCTGGTGTTTTCATCTGCTGTCAGCTTCCAGAGATGGAAAAACAACATTTCAATTAATATGAGCCTCCATGTGGATTTATTCGTCTGCTGGTTGGCATGCACGCAGTGGTATGCATGTGTTAAGAGAAGCTGTGCTGCAGACTCCAGCTCCTTATTTCATTAGTTTTCTTTCGGCCCGGTATAATCAGGCATGAGCATGACGAGTTTAAAACCCCACAAGCAAGTTATGAGGCATTTCAAGGTGAAATATCAGATTTTTTTTTCTCCCCCTAAGTTGATTATCCAGGGAGGAGAAATGAGCCTCATATTTCAAGGCAGAGTTCAGTGAACTGTGGTCATGTGATTAATACCCCCTGTCTGAGACTTTGCCAAAGAGCTAATGCCTGGCTTTAGGTATACAACAACAAAAGATTTGTGTTGTGCATACGGTCACAACAAGAAGAGAAGGAGTCAGAGGGTTTTTCCTGAGCGAGAGCCGGCTGGCAGGAGTGTTGGAGTGTGGGTTAAAAGTAAACATCTATCTCCTCAGCTCAACTCCTCTGTCAAATATCTGCAGAGTGACTTTGATCAACAAAGTGCTGCGCTCGTCCATGGCAACACCCACATAAAAAACACACAGTCCAGGTTGTGTAATCGCTTTTGCATTACATATAACAGAGGAATCTTTGCCATTTGCAGCACTTAACCACAGACAAAACCTCCATTGATGGTCCTGACCCGCACAAATGGATGGCACGTTTGCAGGCTGCTCCATAAGATCCACTGCTGCTGAATCACTCACTGCTATAATGCATATCATAGGTTATTAGAGTCCTTCTTTAACAGGCGCTTAAAGCAAATAAAAGTTTAAGTGAGGTGTCAATCAGCTGCAGTTTTCGAACGCCCACACACTCGGAGCAAAAAGTCTTAATTAGCAAAAAAAAAGTGGGAACAGCTGTGAGGCGAGTTTGGTTGTGTAATCACAATAAAGGTTGAGTTCACCCAAATCACCAGTCATGAAGTTTAGTGGAGGTGGTTTAAAAAGTAGTTCCTGAAACTATCTTTGTTAGAATAGTTAGTTCTTGTCAGACAGGTTTGGGTAAAACAATCAAATCTGACAAATACTGATTAATTTTTTTGTAATGATTGACTATTGCATCTAATGGACAAAAGTGAAATGCCACTAAGTCCTCTGGGTTAAAGGGATATTCTGGTGTAAATTAAGTTAGGGTAAAACACACCGTAACACCGAGTTAGACACCCCGTCGAGAGGTGAATGTTGCTGACCGCTTGCTTCTCTAGTTATACCATTTTTAGTAATGACCGCAGATAGCAATACAGAGAGCCATGCACTCAACCAAAACGCCACTCCATAACCACAAATAATGCTCAGAACAGCACCTAACTTCATCAACAATACATATAAGGTCCTAGCCATAGCACTAGCCACCAAACATCTTTTTAGCTTTGCGCAATTCCTTTAGCAAAGAGACTAAACAAACTCACCCTCTCCCTTTCAGCAGCTGCTTGTTTGTACGGGGGACGCAGCTCAAGGAAGAACATTTATGATCATTTCCTCATTGAAATGCAATCAGACCGAGATGCTAAGTCAGAAGAACTACCGCGTCCGCAGTGCAAAATGATTTATATGGTGATTATCATTTCAAGGAAATGATAAAGTAATGATCATAAATGTTCTTCCTTGAGCTGCATCCCCCCTGCAGTAGATGGACTCGCCCAGAGGACTCGCTACAAACAAGCGGCTGCTGGAAGAGAGTAGGTGAGTTGTGTTTAGTTTCTTTACTTAAGAAACCAGTCAAAGCTAAAAAGATGTTTGGTAGCTAGTGCTGTGGCTGGGACCCTCTATGTACTGTTGATGAAGTTAGGTGCTGTCCTGAGCATTATTTGTGGCTATAGAGTGGCTTTTTGGTTAAGCCCATGGCTCTCTGTATTGCTATCTAAAGTTAGTAAAACAAGAGAAGCAAGCAGTCAGCAACAATTATCTCTTCAGGGGGTGTCTAACTCGGTGCTACAGTGTGTATGACTAAATTAATTTCACGCCGGAATATCCCTTTAAACTGGAATCTTCAACTATGTTTTTTTCTTTTTTTTTTACTGTTATGCAAGAGGCAAATCAAAACTAACATTTGGGGTTAGCATCAGTACTATAGGTCTAGTACTTAAACACACCTGAGAGACTGTCCAGGTTCTCCCAGATGCACTGAAACCTCAACCCACCGGTGATTTGGAGGACAGCTCAAACCAGGAAAAGGAACCAATAAGCATGTAGACTCTGAAGTAGAAGGATTGTCACAGTATTGATATTGAGATTTCTACATATATAGAAAATATATTTTGTCAGATGTGAGTTGAGCATCATAAGATATTAATTTGTGTCTTTATCCAAAAATAATGGAATCGGAGTCAAGACTTGAAAGGAACTCAATAATATCATTCACACTGATTTATGCTTGTGTCTGTGCACCTTCACATTTCCTCTACTTTGTGTTGAAAAACATGCAAAAGCAGAGAGTTGAATAATGCCTGGTTGTCTCTACCAGCAGGAGATGGAGCAGAGAGCATTTGCATAGACGGAGCAGCCGTCCGTCTCATAATGACGCCGGTGTCACAGTGCATGATGGAGACACAAAGGGCACGAGACTGCAGTGTGAAGGTTGAGTCTCAGGAAATATTCTCCCACCTCGGTGCCGAGCTAGGTAATTGTCTTTTCCCTCCTTTTTTCCCTCCTGATATATATACATAGCTTCTACTTGGAGGATAAACCAATCGATCACTCCGAGTGTCTCAAGTAATAAGCGAAAGTGATAAATCACAGCTTTGCACTCAGGTTTATGAAATATGCTCCGTCCTGCAGGTGTGGATGCATTATCTAGCAGTCAGTGTTCCTGGGCTTAAGGTGCCGGTGTCAGAGCACGTAGGCAGCACAGTACCGCCGCTAATAGGAGGATCCGCCTACGGTGGAAGTGCCTACTCCATCAAGGCTTTGTGCTGCAGTGCAATTAGTACACAAAATATTAACATAAGGATCAGACGTGGCGTTTCCACCGGGGCACAACTTAAAAGTTCAAGGTAGTTCACATCTGCGGTAGTTGTGATCTTTTTCTGGGAGTAATTGCCTCAGGTTCATTCAGCTTGAATCGGTATAAGGTGAAGCCGGTAGTCTCAGTGGCATAATGACAGAGTACACACTTTCTTTCTCACATTAACAGCTTTTTCTTGATAGATAAAAGTCCCAAATAATGGTTTCTGTGATGGAGTGAAACCGGGATAACAAATTGGCCCTTTGTGATAACAACCCCTGTGTGAGCTCTGAGATAGACAGGCAGCTTTGAGCACAGGCAGGTCTGCTGCAGCGCTGCACCCTGGGAAAAAAGCTCCATGCCCTGCAGAAGGATGGATGGTGCAGATTTGTAATGGTTCCTCTTTTCTTTTGACGAAGTAACCCAACCTGCAACTTTCATCCTCCTGGCTGGCTGGCTGAGTGAAAGGGCATTGGCAGAGGAGCCGTCCGGAGATAAGTGAGGTCTGTCGCTCCGGCTGGGACGTTATAAATTGCAGCTACCTCAATCATGTGCTTGAGACAAGCGAGCTGTCTCCTGTGACAACCTCCCTTTGACTTGACATGCAAAAAAACAAATTGATACAAGGCGGAGAAGCAGGGACTGAAAAGAATGAGGGCTGAGCAGATGTGGGAGGTGATGTCTTCCTCCACAACTCTGATTTCATATTACATAATGCACGTTTTTTACATTCAATCAAAACACAGCTGTGCACTTCTCTTTAAAAGAGAGACGACGTGACAAAACCAGTAATTTTATTCTCTATGTCCTCTTTTTCAGATTTAATTTAATTCAGAATAGGTGGTATTTAATATGAGTTTATTGTATTAAAAGTTAACATTTCCCTTGGCTTTCTGAAAAATCCTTTATTTAAAGTTAAAGGATCTCCACCATTTTTGAGTATGCAGTTATCTCGGTTAAGGAAATGAAACCTTATCAAAGAGAAATGCAGACATCTGTAGTGTACATCATTTTTTGTAGCTGTTAAAGGTATATTCCGGCGTAAAATGAATTTCGGGTCAAACACACCGTAACAGAGTTAGACATGCCCTCGGGAGATAAATGTTGCTGACCGCTTGCCTCTCTAGTTATACCAACTCAAGTAACGACTGAAGGATAGCAATACACAGTGGTCTAAAGAGCCATACACAATCCTCAACCAAAACACCACTATATATCCACAAATAATGCTCAGAACAGCACCTAACTTCATCAACAGTACATGTAGGTTCCTGGCCATAGTACCAGCCACCAAACATCTTTTTAGCTTTGCCTAATTTCTTTAGCAAAGAGACTAAACACAACTCACCCACTCTCTTCCAGCAGCTGCTTGTTTGTAGCGAGACCTTGGGCCAGTCCATTAGAGGTGAGGCGGTAAGGCAGAAGAACTACAGCGTTGCAGTGTACAATGATTAATATAGTGATGATTACTTAAAGGAAATGGTAAAGAAATGATCCTAAATGTTCTTTCTTGAGCTGCGTCACCCCGCAGCAGTCTGTAATGGACTGGCCCGAAGTCTCTGTACAAACAAGTGGCTGCTGGAAGAGCGTGGGTGAGTAGAAAAAATTGGGCAAAGTTGAAAAGATGTTTGGTGGCTAGTGTTCTGGCTGGGACCCTTTATGTACTGTTGATGAAGTTAGGTGCTGTTCTGAGCATTATTTGTGGCGTTTTAGTTGAGTTTTTTTTATGGCTCCTCGGACCGCTGTGTATTGCTATCGCGTGGTCGTCACTAACGTCAGTATAACTAGAGAAGCAAACGGTCAGCAACATTCATCTCTCAACAGGGCGTCTTACTCTGTGCCACGATGTCTTTGACCCTAAATTAATTTTACACCGGAATATCCCTTTAAGTTGTCTGAATGACTGATAAGTTTAAATGTTTGGAAAAGCTTCAGTAGATCAGTGTTGTAGATCAACAGATTGCTTTGGCCAGCAGCAAAGACAGGCTGTGACAGCTGCAGGGAAGCTCTCGCTCTGCAAGACGATTATAACTCAATATCCCCAATACTGGAATGTCACATTGGCTGGATACAGGTGGATTTCAGACAATACATCAATGCAGTGAATGATTGGTACAGTCTAATCACAAATGCAACCTGCAGAGTGGGATCTATTTTATCCAAGTTTGTTGTCAAAAGGCCTTGAGAAGAAGGAAATCTCACCTTCACACCTCAAAGAACTGCCTGTGCCACTTGCAATTAGAAGCTCGGCGTTTCTTTCCCACATCAACCTGTGAATCATCTCCTCGGCTTCTTGACATCTGATTCAGAGAGTCCTGACATCCACAAACCATCCTGAGTCCGGCCCAATCACTTGTCACACACTCAGTGTGGGCTCTCAGGCCCCCTCCACGCTCATCACGAGCCATCATTACTCCACAAGCTGTCAAATTAAAACTTTTAAACTGTGCGAATGCCTCCTCGGAACTTTCCCTTTTTCCCAGCAACATATTGCCGAGATAATTGAGGATATTAGCAGCCAGACTGTTACCAAGAGATGAAAGGCAAAGGAGGGAGCGGTGACAGCTCCTCTCGCTCGTGGCGGTAACGAGGGACTGTCAAAAGTCTCTCCGTGTTTATCTCGGATCATCTGGGGGGATTTAAAACCCTTACCTTCACAATTCCATTCTTTATGGCGCGTCCTTTATCCACAGTGATTTACGGAGGCTCAAGCCCCGCGCCGCGTGATGAATGAGCACTCTTCACAAGGTGTCAGGGCCAGGCAGCGGTGGGCGGCGGTGACTCCCCCTCCAAAACACTCCCTCCCCCACTTCATTTTTCTTTCCTGTCTTTCTTTTCATCTCATTTCTTTTTCAAATTAGACTGATTAGCAAAGACATACCAGTTGAATTTACCAGGAAACATATTCCTATATTTTCGAGGCTTACTATGAGTGTTGATTTGATTAGCACAGATGTTTTTATTTTTAGAGTTTTTAGCTGGTTGTGAAACAAACTGAAATCAGTTTTAACGCCCTTTTCAGCAAACAAGATCATTTTATCTTTAACATCCAAAACCATTGGTAGAGGATGGGTGTTAGGACAAGGAATTGATTGTATGCAGTTAAACCAACCTTGTCTCACATATTACATGACAATGTTACGTGTTCAGCACTTAAGGCCAGTAAGAGAGTGCAGTGCAGGATATCTCATCAAGAATCACTGATTGTAAATGCACGGACAGTCAGCAATGACTGGTTTGTCCACGGGAAAGTGCCGAATTGGACACAAACCAAAAGTTCCTCGTAGTTAAGTTGAGCTTGAACACTGCAGGACTTGACAACTGACTGTCATTCCAGGCCCAAGAAATGACCCTTTACTCAAATCAGACAAGATGAAATAGATTTTAAAACAGTTCAACTTTGTCTTTAGAAACAATAAGGATGTATTCGGTGGGTGGAGCTACAGTGGTGTTAAGAAGTTTGCAAAAATAGCTACCTTCTTGAGTTATTTTGTCTTTCAGTGGCTGACAAGATGTCATGTGGGGTAAAACTCACTCAAGTCAATGCTTACCTAACCTGTATCCACCATCAGGTCAGGTCAGTGGTTCAGGGATCTTAAAAACCTGTTGAAAGTCTGACAGAGATCCACAAGATCCACAAGACAAGATCCACCTCAACTCTACAAAAGCCAAATTGTCATACTCAAGTTGTCTGTGATCCATCTTACTATGTCAGACCAGGATTTGGATCCTTCTTTTTCTCCGGTAAACTACCTCACTGTAGATTTTCTTACTGATTGAAATTTAGGCCCTTTTTAGTGATCCAGATCATTTGGCTGAACAGAAACTGTCCCTCGATACGCAGGCTACTCCCCGACCCAATAAAGATACTGTCTGCTGCCACAGTGCACTGAAGCCAATAAAAGCAAACTTCCATAATACCTCTGGTGTACCTCAGGGGTCAATCTTTGAATCCAAATTGTTTATTTTATACAAACATGATGCATGTTAAGTGTTGTCGAAATCGTTGTCTTTACAGATGACAGAATTATTTTAAAGGTGCCTCGGAAAGAATTACTGGTTGGACATTGATAAGCTATCATTAAAAATTGAACAAAACCAAAGTTATGTTATTGGAAATTATAGGACGTCATTTGTAGAGATGCTGTGGAAACTAAAAGCAAGTTTCTGGGTGTTTTAGCAGACCACCGGCTCTGTCAAAAACTAAAATGGCACAAAAATATTAGGATTTAAGAGCAGACACGGTGAAAGTCTTGGGTCTGGCTACATCCTGAGCATAATTGTGAATATACTTAATTACACTTGACTGCCTTAGCTGAGGATAACTGTGGGGGGCACACCAGAGAGCTTAGGCCAGATGCAACTAGTGATATAGACTGCCATTGTTATCCCTGTTGCTGTGTTGACTGTTACAACCTCTGCCTCTGCAAACTGCTCCTCACATCCATGTAAGGTGATCCTGATGCACCAAACCAACACTAGGGAAATGTGGCGGCCATCATGCATGCATGTATTGGTGGTTAACAGCAAACATACTTGTGGCCTTAGAGCTATGTGAACATATGTGATCCCAACATGCAGGAACTAGCCAGGCAGGTGGTTGCACGTAAGCAGAATCAAATTGTTGAATCTGCAGGATGTTCAGAGGATTTGTCCTAAAATGCAAAAATAAAAATCATTAAAAACTAAAATGCCCTATGCATTTGAACATTGATTTAAAATAAACCGAACAAAGCTCTCATAAAAGTAACTTCAAAGCATCTAACTCCATTTCAACCTTCCACAAGTCAAACCTCAAGAGGGGAAGAAAACTGTCTCCAGCAATTACCAAGTGATACAAAAAAGTAAGGCACCCAACTCTGTAAAGACAATTTGTCAAACTTTTCTTCAACTTTCATGCCAGAAAGTTGCCAATAAAAATAGTTTTAAACATTAATAAAATATGCCTCTGGGTTTGCCCTGCACAGCGTGAACATGATTACAGCAAACATTTAAACAACAGAAAACTTTCTGAAATGAGTTGGGTTTCATTTGCATTTTCAGTTCATACATTTTAATTTGTTTTAGGGCAGCTGTCAGGCTGATTGTAGAAATTGTGTCACAGATTTAGATAATGTGAAATGCTGCAGGGGGGAGAAGGGGGGGTCTTGTTGGAGCTTTTCCTGTTAGGGGAATGAAAACTACCTCGCTGACACAGAAAGTGAAGTGTCATTTTATTGACATTGTTATGCTGACAACATGTTAAGACTTGTTTTAAGAGTTTGGAAATCCAGCCTAAGATCCTCTGGGAGTGCCTACGTGACTTTGCATAAACATCACGTATTTAGCATTCAAGGACGAAAGTAGATTCTGCCTGACAAGTCATGGCTCAATCATTTTAAAAACAGCAGGTCCTTTGTGTTTGTGCTGCTGTGAGTTTGGCAGGTTAGTCCATTAAGCAGAGTTCAGCTGTGTATGAACAGAGAATATAATACAACACAAACAGAATAAAAGAGCGCGGTGCAGCAAGGAGAAAAATCAAATCAAGGTTACCTTAGCTCCACGTTTTCAAATCAGCTCTGCTTTGCCTCAGAATTTCATTTCTGTTTCACCTCTCTTTTATTTCACTTGTATTTTACTTTAAATCCCTGTTTTGTTTTCGCCCAATTTGGAGGAAAACAGCAACAAGAATTTTTCACATCTTGGTCCAGCATGTCCTGGAACCTTTTCAAGGCTGTTCATTTTACATAATCTGGTAAAAATCGGAGGTTACAGACGCAGCTCTGACTTTTTTGATACCGCAGCTTTTTGAGAAATAATGTCACAGTCTTCTTTCTGCTTAGACGTTTCTGGCTCCTCTCTCTTTCTCTCTCTCTCTTCAAACAGATATTTGGGTTTTTCCCTGAGGTTCAAGTCCATGACGGGGCCGCTTCAAAATAAACACATTAACTTTCCACATATAATGAAGCCAACCTATTTTCACTTCAAATGCGTCAAGTAAAAGAGCTCAGTCAGCAGCACTCATTTTTCAGAATATGATGCTCTTTGCACCAGGGGTGTATCCAGAGGGCAGCCAAGGGTGGCATGGTCCCCCTTGTAATCTGATTAGCCACCCTAAAATCCTAAACTAATGGCTGTTTGGTTTGTGGCTTTGTAGTACCACAATATCGCAAACAAACTGTGAATTTTGGTATTTGAGGTGGAGACTTCAGTTTGGCCAAAACTCAGCCGCCAGACTTCTAACAGACACGCCCAAATCTGTGCACATCACCCCTGTCTTTTATCATCTTTATTGGCTATCAGTCAATTTTTGTATCAATTTTAACATTTTTATCTGACTTTCCGGGCACTGCATGGTCAGGCCCCCCAGCACATCGCTGACTTGTTGCACCAGTTCAGTGCATCGCAGCATGAACAGCAGCGGCAGTTGTAAATGGTTACAGAGTAAAATACCCAGTTAATTTTCAACATAAAATAAAGTCAGTACATTGAACTGTTCTTAACTTGATAATAGGAGAGGCCAGGGTTGTGGGATGTGGGTGTTTCTATACACTGATCGGCGGATCTCATTCTATGGCTCCCGGGGAGTCATAGAATGGTTGTCAGGTTACCTGGCAGTAAGAGTTCAAAGTTGTTTAGAGGTGGTAGTCATGGAAACCACATATGGAAGAGCAAACCCAAAAAGTCAATGTGCACTTTTTTAACAAAGGTTGAAATAACACAGTTATGTAATGTACATTAAAGGTGAACAGCAGAAATTATATAACATCTTCTATCGCTTTCATCAGTTACATGACATGTGTTGGGTAACAGATGCACCGAACTACAATCTTTACTTAAATTTACCAAGCTATTTCAAACCTTAGCAAGTCCAGGCAGGTGGTTTGAAACAGCATCTATAAAGGGATTATTTGCTGAAATTTCATACAGATATATGTTTGTATAGACGAATTAAAGCAAAATCATTAGAAGGTAACCCCCAGAAGATTCAAAAACTGCTTGATCGTGGATTTTGTTCCACCTTGTTTGCTCCCCACATGGACTATAAGCAATGTTTCCCAAGTCTGATCAAAAATCTAACATCAGTTGATGCTGATTCGGTCACACTTGCATGTGCGAAAATAATGCTTAATCATCGAACACTAAAGCTGTTGACAGCGACACTTTCCATTCATAAGAACTTTTGAGTTTATCTTTCACTTTGGGGAAGGATTTAAAGAGAGGTTGACTTTGCAGACAGATGTTAATAATAAATAGTAATCAAAGCAGAGGCGAAGCGTTTTATAAAAGCAGCTAATAAGTGTTTTCTGTGCCTCACAATATAGACAGCTTGTCTGAAAAGCCTCCACCTGTCTGAAGGACATCCATTCAGACACAGAATGTGTTGGACATTTCCTCCTTTCTCTTTTAGTTAGATGTTGATTGCTTTTTCCTGAATACCTTTATTCAGAGCGCTGTGACATTTTTTTTTTTACATCAAAGTTCGAACATACATATACAGCACCATTTCAGTAAAGAACAGTCCTACAAAGACTCTGACAATGGTAAAGCCGACGATGGAACATCACTTTTGTTTTTGTGGCTGTTGTTCTGCTTCAAAACTGACATTTTGGCATGGGTGTTAAAGGGATATTTCGGCGCAAAATTAATTTAGGGTCAAACACAACATAACACCGAGTTAGACACCCCCTCAAGAGATGAATGTTGCAGACTGCTTGCTTCTCTAGTTTAACCAATTTTAGTAACGACTGCATGATAGCAATACAGAGAGCCCCGTGCTCAACCAAAACGCCACTCTATATCCACAAATAATGCTCAGAACAGCACCTAACTTCATCAACAGTACATGTAGGGTCCTGGCCATAGTACTAGCCAACAAACATCTTTTTAAATTTGCCTAATTTCTTTAGCAAAGAGACTAAACACAATTTACCCACTCTCCTCCAGCAGCCGCTTGTTTGTAGCAAGACCTCAGGCCAGTCCATTAAGGACAGTAGCGGAGTTTCGCAGCTCAAGGAAGAACATTAATTATTATTTCTTTATCATTTTCTTTAAGAAATAATCACCATATTAATTATTTTGCTCTGCAGACGCAGTAGTTCTTCTTTCATCTCTCGAGGGGTTGTCTAACTCGGTGCTACAGTGTGTTTGACCCTATTTAAATATTTGGAGTTAGCCCCTAGAGGATTCTTGGGGAACTGCAGCTTTTTTGCTCAATTTTGAATTTTTTTTTTAGAAGACTGGGATATAGTTACCAGGTATGAAAACACTCAAAGACAAATGTTAAAAGAATGAAATTGCAGGAGTTAAACTGACGAATACAACTTTCACGGCTGTACAAATTGTTTAACTATTGGGGAGGCCTCAACTACAATTGAATTTAATGTAAAGATATTTTCAGTAAGTATGGAAAGGAATAACATTAACAGTACTTTGTTTTCAAATAAATGACTGGTTTTGATTTTTTGTCAAATTCATACAAAAGGATGAAATTAAATCAAAAATGACAAAGGCACTCAGCAAAGCATGCACCGCTTGTCCTGGCAGTTTCCTGTTGACACCGCTGTCTCCCTGTCTATCAGCCATCATTCTCCTCCATCCAGAGAAAGACATACGAGCCTCTCCGCCCATCCATCTCCTTCCTTTACTGTTTGTCTTACTGAGTGTCAATGTCACATGTTAGGGCATTAGCTGTGAAGACATCAGAGGATGAGGTCAGTGCTGACAATGTGCCTCTATTAAATCAGCCGCCTCTGAAAGTCTGAGAACAAGCCTCACTGTCACATCGGGTCCACGCTTGTTCACAGCTGAGGGTGACGGGCGTTTCATCCCCCCGTGTTGGGGATGTTTCCAAATGGGTGAGGTAGAGACAGCTTAACTGAGGCTCACCTCCACACCTGGCTCCATCTCAAAGCTACAGCGGCCATATGTCGCTCTGCTGCCATAGCAAACACAGAAACAAAGCTCACTTTGATCCCTTTAACCTGCAGCTGCTTTTTTATCCCCCCCAGTCCAACCAGCCAGCATATGGATCGAGCTTTGAAACAGACGAGCCGTTTTTTTTTTTTTTTTTAGCATGACTCGCTTTAATCAATCATAAATCAAAAAATATCGGAACATGAAATGTTACGCTTTCTGCAGCTGAAAAATAAGAGTGTTACATGTTCTTAGATGTTATCTCTCCTTAAGTCTAGTTACTTCTCATTAAACAACTATGTATTACAACGATGTGCTCTGTGAGGATTATTATCTCTTTGTATTCCTCATGATCCCTGTAATTCACGCAGTTAAGGTCTTGGCACACTGAGTCCGTGCTTTTCGGTTGTGATTTTCAGACCTGTAATCAAGTGAATAAAAAACTTCACAGACAGAGCCCTCGCACATTAAATCTATTGGGTTTATACTTCTAGTCATTGCAAGGATTAGCAGAGAAAAAGAATTATCGGTAGCACTTTACAATAACCATAATTTATAAATGGTAAATAGACAATTTATTAATGTTAAATCATCATTTAAAAAAACAGCTTTTAGCCCAATTATAAATGGCAAATAGATAGTTTCTTAATGTAAGTTAATACTTTACCATTAGCAAGCAATAAAATTATGATTAATAATTTTCAATTATTGTTAATGGACTATTTATTAAAGGTTTATATAGGGTTTAAATATTGATTGTAAGATATCTAGATTTAAATGTGTGTCAGCAGCACTTTGTAAATGGTTAATATTTGTCTTTTAAACCATCTATAAGTAAGACTAACATTAGGGAGAGCAGCTGGCATGGAGGTGAGGACATCAGTCTTAAGGTATGAATCGACGTTAAAAAAGGCCAAATTTTTTCGAACACATAATAGCGCTTAAGTCTCACATTAATAAACTATCTGCTTACCATTTATAGATGGTCTATTTACTATTTATAAGTTATGGTTATTGTAAAGTGTTACCGAGTTATCAAGCAGTGAGGTTAATTTAGAGATTCTTTCATCAGAGAAAGAAAGAGAAAACTCCAGGACCATCTATTTCTGCGAAAAGACAAGATAGAGAAGCTGCCAATCATCTCAATTGCTTCCAACTGTATTTCAGGAGGTCAGTGGTCCAGTTTGATCAACTTTAAGCAATACTGGAACCACACATTATAAAGGCCACCAATTTCTGCAAATTAATTGATCCCAGCAGTGTGTTTAGGATGGAAGGCCCACATGCATGCAGTTGACCCAAAAAAGTACCTTTTAAAAAGCATGCATAAACGCCTGGATCTGCAGATACTCAAAAGCAATCATGTTTGTCCACATCTTCTCATTCATAAAAATCTCGCAGCACACTTAAGAGTGCATTGTACAAAAGCTAAAAATGCATAAATGACCGGTGACAGTGTTTTTTTATGAATACAATTACAACTTTGGATCATAAAAACAGGCTCAGTGTGCACAGGCCTTTGAGGTTTTTTTTTTCCCTTCTCCTGCAGCACCCTGCATAATCCTGCACAGAAATTGAATGTCTTTGCATGCGGGAATGCATATTTTACAAGTTTATGCCATATTCCTTTATAAATACAGAGAGAATTTTCTTAGTGCAAGTTTCTTCTCAGTATGCATTGACTGGGATGGAACAACTGGGGCACTGACTTACGCAGGGGTAGCATTACATATGTGCGCATTCACCCAGAAATCAATGGGATTTATTCACTTTTTTTTTGTTTGTTTGTTTCTACTTAACATATTTACTTACTGACATTTATGTTGCATACTGATGTTGTATTTCTGCAATTTATGTTGCATCACATTAAAGTTTAATGAGTCGACCGTGCGCTGCAGGATTTTGTCTTTTTTGATTATAAAGATTTCATGTTTGGCCTGTAACAAGGGGGCTATCTTCCTGTGAAACAATGAAGCATGTCTGCAGAGGTGAGAGGATTTTGACATGTTTTGGTACACTTTTTTTTCCTCTGTGCATAGCTTCATTCCACTGTCAGCTTGTTGAGGTGCAACTGACAGCAATTTTTACTGATTGTTGTCTTTGTCTAACGTGCCATTGAACTTTTGGGTAACACTTGATGCATATCTCTGTAATGCATTATAAATATATGTATAATACGTTATAATCATGTTATAGCACTATATAACTATAGTTATAAACACTTATAAATAATCATAATGCTTTATAGCAATAATTACAAAGCATATTATCATGACTTACAAGGTCAGGTATTGTATTGTGTTTTTACTGTTCATTTATGAGTGTTTATATATATAGTTATACAGTGCTATAATGTGATTAAAATACATTATAAATAATTCTTTAATGCATAATAGAGATAGGCGTCAAATTAAGTGTTACCAAATTTTGCAATAATAAAGGATTAGTAAATGTTGTGGTAACACTTTATTTGACGCCTATCTGTATAAAGCATTATAAATATTTTTTATAACGAGGTAGGTAGGTAGGTAGGTACTTACACGTTGTTAACAACAGTTGCATTACATTATCTATGTGGGCATTGTCAGTGAGTTCTTAACAGTTTTAACACATTATAATACCTGACCTTGTAAGTCATGATAAAATGCTTTATAATGTGTTATGATTATTGCTATGAAGCATTATGATCATTTATAAGTGTTTATAACCATAGTTAAACAGTGCTATAACGTGTTTATAATGCTTTATAATGCGTCATAGAGATATGTGTCAAAGTGTTACCAATGTTCTCTTTATTGACTAATCATTTTATCTCTCAGTCCAAGTTACAACAGATTAAACAGGTGTGAAGTCATTCTCAGAGAACTAACTACACAATTAGTGAAAATAAGAGTGTTTGCACAGGCGGTTTCATCCCTGATGTTGAGTTTGGTGCTTGAAACAGCAACAGGCTGCTGGTATCTGTTGAATAAACTGCTCTCTAACATAGTTCACGCTCTCAATAAGACGTCGTGTTTTAAACAGTGATTAGGATGCCAGGAATTAGTCTGATGTATTAAAAAATATGGAGAGAGTCTGTTTAACAAAATGATCCAAATGAGCAATGAGAATCACATCACCGTGTGCCCTTGAGTGGCGAGGCCGGTGCTAAGTCCTGCCTAAATATGTCTTGTTTAAATGCACGCCGCCCCTATCTCTGCACAATAATCATGCCGTTAGTGCTGCAGAGTGTTGCAGTGCATTAAGATAAAAGCGCTAAAACAGTGTTTGTGCTGTATCCCAAATGGAGGCTGCTAAGTGAAGTAGCATGCTGTTATAGGAGTCGAGGGATGATGGTAGCATGAGTGCTTTTCTGAGTGGGAACACTTCACACTGCAGGGGTTTGCACTGATGCCACAGCATAAATTTGTCATATATCACTTTTTTTTTCTCTCTTCCTATATTTTTCTCTACAGCTGCAATAATTCACCACATCAGTTCATTTTTAGATTCGAGCCATGATTATACATTTAGGGGGTTCCTGTTGACTTTATTTATCAGTCAGATGATTCAGGGGCTGTGAATGAAGGAGTTTTTAGGGCGGGGGAGGGAGTGAGGTAACTTGTGAAGACAAAATTCACAGTCAGGATGTGTTGATGCGCTCTCAATACCAAAATCTGAATCAAAATAGGCAGGAATATAAAAGCCACATCAGAGAGGTAAAGGAGGTTGGAGGAGAAACTACTGTTCCTATAATCCAGTAAGTCACACCCTCAGCTGGAGAGAAGGCTGAGAAAGACTATCGGCTTTACACCCTAATTCACCTTCCAAAGACTCGTTTTTTCTTTCTGAGAAGCTTAAAATGGATTTAGCTCGCAGGCCCAGAGATGAAGAATAACAGAAAGGTGCGTCTCATAGAGCCATCAATCTGCTTCCTGTTAAATGATGGGGGCTAATCATCTTGAGAGCTTGTTTTCTGGCTAAGATAAACACCGCTGAGGCTGAGGGATGATGAAGGCAGATGGTGAGAGTCCTGTCTGCGCGCCTGTTGCGGGCTGAAACCACCGTGAATGTGTCACCCTTAATGCGCCGTTTGGTTGGAGAGGTCTTAAAACTCCGCCCTCCTGACGATCCTGAAAACATTCTTGTAAAACCGAGGAGGATGAGGAAAATAAATTTGTTGTGATGTTTACGAGTCTGTGCGGTTGAGGGCATCGGCGCGTTGCATAATGTCGTCCTACAACAGGGGACGGGGAGGGGACCTTGGCCCTTACTCCTGCACACAAATGCATACATGCACCGAGCCCGATAATGAGAATCCACCTCACCAAATCTTTCAATTCAAGGACTTGCTTAGATTGACTGTAATGCCTAAGTAATCAGCCTGTTCTGACCCACCTTGTCCTCGGCCAGGATTTATAGCACCCAATTACTGATCTCTATTACCCGGTGTGCCAGGGGGATGGAAATCAGACTTGTGGACAGACGGCCGGCGCTCTGTCTGCCTGTCTGGGTGACCAGGTGATGAGAGGTTGGCCTCCACTTCTCACCGCTTTCCGTCCCACCTCTCATATCGTATTACACGGTCTCAGACTGGCAGATAAATTTTAATATTCTTTCAGGTGTTGAAGCCCTTCTGCATGTCTGCTTTTGGTGACATTGTGATAAATGTCTTTTTACGGGGCGCCAATCTGAGAAATATGTTCCCTTTTTTTTCTAAAAGAAAGAAGCAATAACTGTATTACACGCTGAGCCTCATTCTGCAGGGTTTCTGTCTGAGAACCAAAGAAATATCTGTAAATATTTTTAAAACAATTAATTTAACAGAAGGTAATAAAAAAACACACACAAAATTATTCATTAATTATTACTAAAGTTCAATGCAGTGTAACATCTTAACTAAAAACTGATTTAATTGTTTGCAAATCATATAACCCTATGTTTAATCGGATATTGTATAATATAATCTGAATGATTTTATTGCTTTTTCAGGGCTGCCAAGTTTCAGAAAATGACAAGAGTGAGACTTAAGCGCTATTATGTGTCTGAAAAAATTTGGCCTTTTTTAACGACAATTTATACCTGAAGACCGATGTCCTCACCTCCAAGCCAGCTGCTCTCCCTAATGCTCGTCTTACTTAACCAGAAATTAGAAATGAAAATTGTAACAAGAATTTTGACAAAATACATTTATTTGTCAATATTGCAATTCAACCAACTCTCCATCATTTAGCTGGAGAAAAGATACTTTAAGAAGCCAAGACCCACCTTACGTTGCTTCTGATTGGTTTATATTGCGTGGTGCCTTGCATGGTTGGTTAGATTTACGCACAAAGGACTGATGGATTGGTCTGGGATTGGTTATCTCGGTCAGTCAATCAGAGTTACTCAAGTTAAGCCAAGTGTATTATCATGAAAAAAATAAATACAGAGAATTGAATAGGGAAATATAAGCGTGAGAAATGTTAAGTGTGGCGTGTAGTGTGAGAATGGGTAAAATTGATGCTCATTTTGAATTTGAATTTGAAGCATTTAAGTTATGCAACAGGTTAGTAACATGACTGGGTATAAAAAGGACGTTTCGTCCTGAGTGTCTCAGAAGGAAATGTGTAAAAAGGTCCACCACTTTGTGAGTGACTGTGGGAGCAAATTGTTCTACAATTTCAGAATAAATGTTGCAAAGAATGAGTGAATCTCATCATCTACGGTAAATACTACCATTAAAAGATTCTAGGGGAAATCTCAGTACAAAAGGCGTCTTCACGCAGCACTTTATTGGCTCTCTGACAGCACTCTGTAGTGGGAATCATTGCATTGGTTCTAAATCATATCTAGAACCCACTGTCTGTCAACACAGTTTATCACTACATCCACAGATCCAGGTTAAAATGGAACCATGCGAAGAGGAGACCAAATAGAAACATGATCCAGAAGCACAAAGTCAAGTTGAATCCTGAGGAATCAAATCTGACGTTCTTTTTGGAAATCATGGACGCTGTATCCTCCTCTCTAAAGAGTTCAGGAACCACCCGCCCTGTTATCAACTCACAGTTCAAGGCCAGCATCCCTGATGGTATGCAGATCATGAGTGTCCATGGTAGGGGGAGCTTCTACATCTGTGAAGACTCCATAATGCTTAACAATATATACAGGTTTAGGAGCAACATATGCTGCCATTCTTTTCCTATCAGCTTTCCTATTATCATCACTGTTACAATGCTGATGTTAATTCTTAAAGCATCTTGACTCCAGCTGCTTTAATTGATATTATCGTTCCTTCTCCATTTTCAACTTCAACCTCATTATCCCAGCTGCTATTATTAGACCTGTTGACTTTAATTGCCATAAATTCAATTAAGATCAATCTATTATCATTATCATGCCGTTCCTTAAAATGCCACACACACTTCTTTTAGTATTATTGGCACTGTAACCATGACACTGTATGAGCTATTGTTGTTGTCTCTACCCATCTCTCTTTCTTTCTGCGTCTCTCTCAATCTTGGTTTTAATCTCACCACAGTCTCAGCAGATGACTAACACGCAGTATGTCTAGCTCTGCTCAAGGTTAAGTGTAAGCTGCAACTGGAAGTCAGTGTAGGGAGATGAACAGAGGAGTGACAGGAGCTGTCTTGGGCTGGTTGAAGACCAGACATGCTTTGTCTTTATGAACTGCTAACACATTTTTGCTCTGCGAATTGGGCATCAGCTGAAAATGTCTCAACTTGAGCGGATATTTGCATTGTGATAACTTATCAGGTTAGCAGGTGACGTATGAAAACAGACGGTTGTTCACTGGTTTCTATAATGCAGGACATACTCATCATGACTGTGTGTTGGTGCCCTGAATTATATGATACCTTTTCTTTTAATTACCAAAACCGGAATAAAAAAGGAGCTCACTTGGAGGCAAGAGGAGGTCGGACTACCTGGTAAATTGTAAAAAAAAAAAAAAAAACCTTTGTCTATCACTTGAACCTGCCGGTCGACTTGGCAGGGATAACCGCTGAAATTACCGCTGATGCGCGAATGAAGCGAGTAAGTACTATTCATTCACAGGTCTAGATTCGGTAGATGATTTTAATCGTGCTTGGTGTGAGCGCCCCATCATACTTGCTGTTATTTTGATGTTACAGGTCATTTTTAAGTACTTTAATTTGAGATTTTACTGCAAGAAGCCAGCTACACCATTTTTTTGTTTTAAAAGGTGTTCTTATTTACTATAATTTGAGTATTCGGTTCGAGGAGTTCATTTGATCAAGAAACTGAAACTGCCTTTGTAAAATTTGATGCCTACTTGCTTGATAAATGCCGGTCTAAAAACATATAGCTTTCCACTGAAGCAAAAATAATAAACCAAAGGAGTTACCAAAGATCAAGTTTTATCTGGTGAACTGCTAAAAAAGCTACCCTTCTACTCTAATTTCATGACTGTGATAATTGACAATTTGAAGATGAGACAACTCTTTGGAAAAAACAGTCAAAATGTCTTAAAACTGCCAAACAGGAGATGAAATAGTTTGCCATGAGGCTAACACTAGCAGAGCTAGCACCTTCAGCTTTTAGTCCATGTTAGTAACACTTTGCTCCAGTTGTGCACTTACATGCCAGTTTAACCAGACAACCAACACAACAAATACTGACACTGCACTATGAGATGTCATCTTTCACCTGTGCTTGTTTACATCCCAGTGGTAGAGCATTTTAGCGTAATGGCAGTCACTTCTAACTGTTTTTCACTCGCCATCCCAATTTGGGTGGAATTGCGGTTGTACATTGTGGTACTTTCTTGTCAAACCACAGGGTTTAGTGATTTCAGATCTCCAGATAAAGAAAAAGCAGTCTTTGGTTGTAGGAGACAAAGCCCACTGTACAACAGAGGGTGTAGAGAAGAATCAGCTCTGGACTCAGATGTAGAAGATAAAGTCTGGCTTTATATAACATCCTGCAGCCTTGACTTTTTTCAGACTCGACATTGTTGCCTGTGTGAGTCTTTGTGATTCTGTTTCTTTATCTGAAGTTCACAGAGAGCCGTTGTTGAATCAGCCTGTGAAACTTCTGCAGTCTGTTACCTGGAGCTGTCCGAAAGCGTTTCCAGAAATCCACTCTTTAAAAAAATGTCACTTTTGCTTTTCAGACCTGTTACACAGCCATCACCGCTCTAATCAATGATTAATGCTTTTAGTCGAGGCCTGTCGAAGCTCTGAATTGTGAGAGTGAGCCACTTCAAAACTCAACAACACCATGTGGCCCTGGCTCCCTGTGTTGCACTGAGATAATATTGTACTAAAAAAATTAGACATCAAACCTGAGTTTGAAATATCACAGCAAAAGCCCACAAAGCTTTTATTTTTGCATGTGTCATTGTGAAATGAATGACAGCTCCATGATGGAGACTTTGTGTGCAAAAGTTTGAAGCTCCTGAAAGAGTTTCATTGTATGTGAAGCATGTTTTCAAAAGCTTCATAATATTTTTCACTTTATCTAAAATGTGCACCACAGTACCTCCAAATTATCTCCTCCAGCTGCCGTTCCTCCTCCAAATAACTGACAAACACTTCACACGGGCCTTTCATATCCAAATGTTTTTTTCATAACTTCAAAATCTTGGAAATTGGACTCAAATGCCGCCCATGAATGAACCATGAACTAAACTTAAATATTTAAAAGCAGCCTGAACACCCTGCCATACAATTCAATCCAATGTTTGATATTTAAAGGACTTCATACAAGCTTTGATGTTACCAATCAAAACCATGTCAGAACTGGATTCAGTTTTACACAAATTTAGCTGGAAAACCAAATTATTTTCTGAAAAGCTCGCTCTGTTAAGAGAAACATCTCCCAGCATGCTGTGCTGTACGGTGTGATGTGTCTTTGATCGATTCAAACTCAGAGCTTCAATTCTGACCGCTGAAGCTCTGTGACCACCTGAAACTTTATCTTCGACAGACATTTATAAACTGGATCTGCTGTTTCTACCTGTACGTCTCCTTTTCTCTTTCCTTTCTTCCTTCTGCCTAAATGATTGCACATTTGGAGGCCTTCACATGCCCCAAAAACTCAACATTCCTTGCGCAGATGTAAGGCTTGAAAAGAAAAAGAGAGAGATATTGATTTTGTGGGGGGGGGACAAAAACAACAACACAAGAATGGCTCCACGTTGTCATTGGCAACATGTATGTATAAGACCAACCCTACAAAAAGATCATTTAAACTCGTACTCCAAACCCAACAGCTTGCATAATTTGCACATTTGATCACCTAACGTACAAAGTAAACAAACTTTTCTTTCAGCTTTTGTCTGGACACCTCCCACAATGGTCAATGTTTTGAAGAATAAAGGTTATGAAACAATGTGCCGTGAAAAAAGAAGGTTATGGTAACTCCTTCATATAATGTTCAATTGATGGCCCTCTGAACACATCTTAAAGCCCACTTCTCCAAAGCCCACTTGAGTTCCTTTAAGCTTCTCCAGAGTGACACAACAAGCATCCTTTAGCTGACGTTTTGTCGCCTTACTTTGACATGTTTCTTTACAAAGGTGGCAAGCTTTGACTTCTAGAAAGGTCCATACTTTGTTCATCATCTCCTGGTTAAAACCTATTTAATTTAGATTTTTATGCAGCTATAAAATCAGGATATTATTATTTATTGGCGTGGCTGGCAGTAGCAGAGCGTCTCTCTCCTTTCTTCGCAAGTCTGAAACTTTCTTTCCTTCCCTTCATTTCGCTGATTTAATGTTTGATTTAAAGAGGAAACTGGAGCTCTGGAGTAGGACCCATTTGGCTGTTGTGGCCATACAGTTGGATGATACAAAACAAGGCTAAATATACATAATGTACAGTTAAGGCTACGGATAAGCTATATAAATCAAAAGTGTGCTGAGAATGTGCTAAAAAAAAGACCAGCTGTTTATCTGTAAATTAAGATGATGCCGTATGCACAAATAAAAGACGTTACATGCGTGAGTAAAAACACAGAAATAATGCAGGAAAGACAAACATCAGAGCAGAAAGATTGGTAACACTTTATATTAAGGTGGTTGTAATGAGTTGTAATTAATATGTAATAAATTACTTATAAGACATTATAAGATTCTCATTAACACAAATAAGTCAATATAGATGTTAATAGAGGCATAATACATAGCTTTATTATGCGTTATAAGACACTTAAATGTACTAATTAGAAACTTGTGAATTGTTTATATACTGTCATAAACATTAATAAGATGTTTGTATACATTAATTACGCTTCATAAGGAAATATAAAAGCCTTCTAATTCTTTGTTATGCACTAATAAAGCTCCTCTGCAGGTACTGGATCTAAAGTAGGAACAGTGCTTATAAAGATTAATAAATACTTTGTAATGTGATTATAGAGAGTTAATAAAGCTTCTTTCAACCAGTTATACTCAGTGGCATCTCGTTATGTTTAATTGGTAAAAACACATTATTTGATGTGTGCAACATATGTAACTCATATCTAGGACCTAAATATGGGCAAAAACTATCAAAACCTCGTGGAAAAAAAGTTAGTCCAACAGAAACTTTTTTCATGTGAAATAAAATCATGATATCAGTGAGGGAAAGCTGTGTGTGGAGAGGCGAGGTGGTTGATATGATTAGACATTGATTGTACAGGACACTGAGTGAAGTACTTCTATTCAGTGTGTTTGCCAAGAAAAGCTCAGAGAGGAAACATATTGACTCAACAGGAGACCTGAATCCTCTCTGCCAGACACTGCAGAGCCGTGAGAAGAAAAGTCTCGACTTGGAAGACTAAACTCATGAGAAGTGTCTCATAATTCCTCTCATAAACTCATCTCGATCTAAAGGAGCCTTCAGTGCTCCATCGATCTCGTCAACAACAACAACAACAAGATTTTATCAGGAGTTCTGAGGTGAGGTTAATGTTCACGGTGAGGACTTTAACGGAGGAACTTGTGTAAAGTACAAGACTGGAACCAAACGGAGCTCTGTCTGATCCTAACCAAGGAGCAGATCAACACTGACTCCCTGCGCACCAAAAAGCAGCAGCCAAACAGTTTAACTCCAAACTGCAGATCAGATCATGCACACAGTTTTCTTTTTGTTCTTTTGAATTTTGAGGCTGACGCTTTCTGTAACAGTTTGAGGAGTGACAGTGAAATTACTTCTTCAGCAGACTCTGTGCAAGACACTGATTCAATTCTTTTAAAACACTTGATGTGGAGTTTCTCTTTTGCTAGAGAGTTAAAGCATCGAAACTCATTCACAGTGGGGTCTGTAGGTAAGTTTGGGCTTACTGGAACATTGTGTCTCATCAGCTTTGTACTGTGAAGACTGCAAATACAACTTTTATAAATATTCTGCAACTTATTCAGGCTTTTTTCTTGCTCAACATGAAGCTGAGGTGGTACATCCTCACTGTGTGCACACACCAGCATACCTGCAAACAAGCGCAGAAATACTAATTCAATCACAGAAAGGACGAACTTACATTAAAGTCTGGTTGAATTCAATTGTTAGAAATAATTGTGAAGCTGTTTAATGAGACATGGGGCTAATGTGTTTATTTACAGTTTGAAGCAAAATTGACTAAATTAACGTTTTTTGTTACAGAGATCTGGGGGTTAAACCCCAGGAAATTTGGGGTATTTTTCTGTATTTTTTTGCGCCAATTCGACATGAAATCACCACTGTATTTTTAAAATAGAACATATCATTCCAATAATAAATGTCTTTCATTACACTGCAGTTTGAAGGCCACATTGCAGACTTATTTTCTTAAAGGTGTAAATAAAAGTGATAAAATAATTTTCTTACAATAATTTTTTTTTTTTCAATCAAGTTACGATGTTACAAGATTAAAGTACTGTTGCGAGAAAAGTGGAGTCATGACCAGTGTTGTTTTCGTCAGGCAGGACGAAAACTTAAATGACGACGTCAGACCCCTTTTATCCTTGACGAAAATGAGACTAAGACGAACGTCACCAAAGCTCTGTAAAGACTAAAATGTGACGAAAATTGTATTCATTTTCGTCAGACGAGAACGAGACGAGACTAAATTGTTATTAGGTGGACGAACAAAGTTTCAAAACATGTTTTTTTTTGTCCTAACAGTCATGCCCCCATCACACACGCACCAAAAGCCTCGCTCGCGCACAGCTGCGCGCACACACTCATACACATACACAGAGCGGCAGGTGGACGAGGCGCGCACACACACACCGTGGCGGCAGGCACAGCAGCGGTACCCGGTGGCCGAAAAAAGAGGGATGGTTTATGGTCCTACTTCAGATACAGTCCAAGTGACAATAAAACACAATGTCTTGGACGGGGAGACGAGACAGACGACTGTTGTGGAGCCACAGCTTCCTCATGCTGCGGCTTCAAACTGTCGGGAAAGAACACCACGAACCTCAAAAGACACCTTTTCGTCGACTAAAACTAGACTAAAAGCTTTTGAGTTTTCGTCGGACTAAAACTAGACGAAAACTATCAAGGATAGAAATGACTAAAATGGGACTAGAACAAAGAAGCATTTCGTCAAAATGACTAAGACTAAAACTAAATCTAAAATGCTTGCCAAAAACAACACTGGTCATGACAATAGGAGAATATTATTGATTTATGGCGATAATATAATGTTCCTTTTCCTTCATTTCTTATTAACATGCATTCCTCTGCAGTACTTGGGCAAATCTGAGCTTTTTAAAAGCAAGCTAACATTCTGTAATCAAGACGTGAGAGCGCTCAGAATTGAATAAATCCAAACACATGCACTATATGACACTACAGCAGTGCTGCAGAGAGGCAGGGCAAACGTTAAAGGCCAATTACTAGATTTGAAAATAAAAGTCCTTTTAATGTTGATGTGTTTTAACTTTCTGACACAGTTTAAGGTTAGGTCATCCTCACCTGTAGCAAAAAAAAAAAAAAAGTTTAATTTTCTTCCTTGGAGGTAGATAAAGCAGTATTTTATTTATTTATTTATTTTTATTATTTAAAAAAAATAAGTTTTTGTTTTTTTTGTTTTTGTTTTTTTTGCTGCACTACATTGAATATATTTTGAAAAAACAAACAAACAAAATAAAGAATACTCGTCCTGTCCCAGGAAAATTTAATGGAAACACTCTTTGTACAATGTTTCTGCTGAGGCGGCCACTCCTGAAAAACCCTGCTGTTTTACAGAAAATTTGTTTTCTGTTTATTGGTTCACAGAGAGATAACTATCTTACAAAACAGGCTGTCAAACAAAGCTTAATTCTCTGCATTAACGCACTGCAAAAGTTGATTTATCGCATCACAATATCCGGCTTGGAATAAATGTTTTTGCCCTTTTTTTCGGATTTTAAAAGAGGACAATAAACTTGGCTGCTAAGTTACAAGAAGAGCTCTTTACAAATGATTTCATTGCAAACATAAAATAGGAAAGGTCTACAGTATTTATTGGCCTCTAAAGTCTTCTCGCTTTCAGTTTGCATTTCTACGGTTGACCCCACACCATTTCCCAACTACATGCCCTCAAAGTTTAACAGATTTAATTACCTGAAACAAAAGATCAGTCCAGTCCACCCTTTTAGGAGAAACCACAGCGGCGGACACGTCTTCAGAGATGTGTATTTACAGACTTAGTGCTCATTCATCCAGCAAAGCAAACCAACAAATTGAATCTAAACTCAATTGCAGACCAACAAATGATGCTGTATAACTCAAGCCTGACAATCGGACTGAAGTGCCATTTGGTTCCACTTCATTATTCAGCCTGACATTATGTTCCTGCTGGTCGTTTCCTGCTTGGGAGGGGTGACTTTGTCCCAACTACAAGTAACACTCAGTGTCACTGCTCTGAATTGAAAAACTGAATACTTTGGGATTGTAAATATGAAGGTATCGTTTTTTTTTAAATCAGACAACTTTTATCATTTACCACAAAAAATAATAGACTAAAGCATTCAAAGAAATTTTGTATTTGTATAACATTTAATTGATTGCTGTTAAAGCAGACAATGAAGACAGAAAAAAGGTGAATGTTAATCTGAATGTCCGAATGTCCAGGCCACCTCTACCTCTGTCAGCACCACTATGGTCAGCAGAAAGAAAACACGAAAATGAATGATAAAAGTTATCAAAGTCTTTCTTAAAAGGGCAACTGGACTCGTTTTAGGTCCTTGAAGATGTTTCTCCTCTCTTCTTTAGTACTAAAGTGACTGAGGCCAAAGTTGGAAATTTATGGCCTCTCTCGGTCATCCAGCTGTAAAAGGGGTGGGTGGTCACCTGAGAGTCGTCAGCAGGGGTTGACCTGGTTTCACCTGAAGGGTTGCCCTCCTGGGTTTCTTCAGGTTTGCTGCGCTTACATGATGTTAGAGCCTGTGATCCAGCAGGAGAGCGATTGTTGTTGAAAGGAATCAAAGAGTTGAATTTTCCACCATATCCATAACTGCTCCAATCTGGAACAGCTCTGATTTTTGCTGTACGCCAATTCCTACTGGATACCGTTTGTGAGGCGAATTTCGTGGCGGATTACAGACAGCAGGAATTGCGAGAACTCACAAGAACCCGTGGATTCATGTGCAGTCACGTGATAACAAGTTGTCTTTAGCCACAGAGGCTAACCATACAAGCAGTAGATTGTGTCTCCTTCAAGAATCTTCTAGAAATCTATTTCTAGGCTTTTAGACTCAGCATTCTCTCATCCATTGTGCCATCAGGCAGAGTCCAGCGATCCGCAACGGAATGGAAAGACGCCGGTGGAAATTGACACGTTAACTTGCATGGTTACGATCAGCTATGATCGGCAGATACAGACTTTTCAAAGTTTGGGGGCTAAGAAGTGCCATGACCTGGATGGATGAGAACCGACACAGACGATTGTTCAGAGGCTGTCAAGTTTGGGTAACAAAAGCTTCAGGAAAATGTTTCTCCCTCCATTTTTTAAAGAGAGAGAGGAAACATAACCTAACCTTAAACCTTACTCCTGTCTGAGAAAGACTGTAAAAAGGCGACTCTTGCACTGGTAGGAGGAACAACACCTATCGACACGTGCTAAAGTTCAAACGAGATTAACACAGCGTGAACAAAAGGAGGAGCAGGGGTTGAGGTTGGTTGCAAAGCAGTTTTCAGAGGAAGCAGGAAGAGTAGGTGGGCTGAAGAGGTTTAAATAGAACAACCATATCGATATTAGCTTATTGAATGCGCATAAGATAACAGGCTGGCATTCGAACTGGCTGATATACTGCAGGCTGAGCACATCAGTGAAGAAAACCCAAATGATTTGCATGGATAGATACCAACAGGGATAAATGGTTAATTCCTCTACTTAGCTTTGGAGCTGTTGTCTTGATAACAGGAGTCTAACAATGTTATTCATTATCAACTGGACCATGAAGGTAAAAAGTTCACGCTATTAATTGCAATCCATTAACTGCTCTTACAGTTTGCAGGATAAAAGAAAGAGAGCACACCGGCTCCTTTTGAGCAGGTCTTTCTGATAAGCTTGAAGCATCTGTGTTTATGTAGCTGCAGAAATATTATGAATAATTGGGGGAGTTGAAGTGCTGAATTCCTGCAGCATTAATCGAGCCTCTGAAATCTCTGATATTAGCTTCGCATGAATCATTGTTAATTCCCATGAATCCATTACTGTTCCATGTGCAACTAAAAATAGAGTCCTGATAAATCAATGGGGACACTAGAGAGTGAAGACGGGGGTTGGTGCTGCCTGCTTCTGAAGCTTCCTTTTTTTTTTTCCCGTGCAGAGCTATGTCCTTGCTTTTCATCAATAATTATTCTCCATAATTCACACATAGATTTCTGTGTTACAAGTGATGGGGGAGGTACCACAGTCCTTGAATAGTTTCAGCCCATCATTTTTAAAAGAATGTGCATTCGTCAAGGCTGTTTGATTGTGCACAAAAACAGCTTTTTTCTCTGCCAGTATCCTTGACTTGAGTATTTCTGTAATGACAGCCACCCATTCTGTGTTTACGCCAATGATGACAGGAGGATTTTGCCAATTTTCCTTTATGCCGGGAGAAAGCGTAATCCATTTGAAACAGCGTGGCGATCTTTTCTACCGATTGTATTGGTCACAGCTCGGCAAGCATGCAGCCTTGTGCGGAGACAGTGACCCTCCAGACCTGCCCTCCTCTCTGCCGCTGCAGACGATGAGCATTGCACGGCCTCACTCATGCACGGGGTGCAAGGGCAGACAGGTTCATCTGCACACAATCACAACGGACGGCCGCATCCCATTCCAATTGCATTTCCGCTCACGGGGAGGGGAAAGATCCTGCGGTGCATATTACTGTGGCTGAGGCAAATTTAGCCGAAATGGAAGGGGAGATGGAAAAGGCTCACCTCTTACACTAATCGAGGCGAACAACACAGCGCCAGCTTCCTATGAACATCCCCGCCGAAAAATAGTTTCTAGATGACAGAGCCGCCCTGCCTGTCTCTGACAGAAGACAGTGAATTAATTAAGATAATAAATTGCACATGTCATATTTGTAATCTTTTCAATCTTTACTTAATGAGGTGGAACACGTGCAGGGGTGTGTTTTGGAGTGAAAGTCTTCTTCGTGGAGACGATGCATTTTAAAATAGAAATGTTCAGCAGTAAGAAAAAAAACAGTGATACTCAATGCTGACTGATATTTAATATATGTCATGTATACATTCATGCTTCCCCGTCCTGAGTGGATTCGCTTACAGACATGAATGCAAATGAAGCCGAGGAGGAAAGAGAGCTGGAGGCCGAGCGAGGGACTCTGAAGTCTGCATATCTGATAGCAAAGCACCCTGATTAAAATTTTGTCATGCCACAATTTACAAATTAAAATGAATTAGATCTTCCATGCCCTGACCTCCATTAAACACACTTCATTGTTGATGGGCCATGATAGCATCTGCTATTGATTGGAGGAGCATCAGCACGGCCAATCCCGTCTCTTCTTGAGGAGGTCATCCAAAGCAATTTGGGCATATTGAGAGATTGATCAGAGCCACAGAGCTGCCACTCGGGCCCACTCAAGTCAAAAAAAAAAAAAAAGTCGGAGGTGTGACGCAACCGCTCGCCACCGCTCTGTGGGGGGAGCGTCTCAAATCTAAATGCTAATGGTTTCTTTAAGAGCCTGGCTGCCCTTTAACCACTACAGTCAGACTTGAAGGATGGCTCTCAGTGTTTCAACAGCTCTGTCTTGTTTTGACCCCTCCTCGGTCTCCTCCAACACCACCATCGAGACCCCGCTCTCTGGATTTAACGTTAAAAATCACTCTGTCTCCGCGGCAGGAATACAATAGGTTTGGTTTGATGTATTACCAACCTGCCCGGTAGCAGACGGTTAATTTTACTCCAACAATAGTAGACCCTGACCCTGCTTTAACACAATGTAGTTGATGTTTATATGGTGCTGTATCATTATAACCAGACGAATGCATTAGTTCTTTGAAAAGTGCCGGTTTGTTTTTGATTAGAGCAGAAGTAAAAAATGTTGAAGTGAAATAAATATTTACTGTGATGAGAGACATGACCTGTTTATGAACTCTTTTGCATCCATTGATGAAAAACAGCTTTTTTCTCTCAGTTTAATCACAAGGAGGTCAACTAAATAAATTGTTCACCGGAGGTTTTGGTGGTTTTTAAATTTCCGATTTTTTTGTATGTGCTGGTTCTACAATGGATTTATCAGCAAGCGAGAGCAGAAATTCTTGGAACGTTTGTTTGAAATGTTTCGTATTGTGTGAATTCAATGAAGTCAAGGTTGACGTTGAGTCATTCGTCAGCCAAAGGTCTCGGCGGTATTTGTTCAGAGTTCATAGAACACAAAAGTTTATTGAACTCTTTTAACAAGACCAAAAGGACTTAACTTTCCGCAGACCCGCTGATGTTAACCTTGAATATAACTTTTTAAACTTTGAACTCTGTGCTGAGTACTGTCAATTATTGGTGAAAATACTCTTACTTTTACATTCATTGAACATCAATGCAGCATTTTGAGCTTCTACTTTCCATTGATCACTTACTTCTGTAAATGACTGGTGGTAAATATCTTATAAATACGAGCATTTAGAAATAACACCAGCCAGACCAGGAGCAGCAAAACAGACAGAGATAACTTTTTTGTGCATGTGTGTGTAAAAAAAAAAGCCTTATTGGTGCCATAAACGAATGTTATTCATGTTTTTATCTCTCTCTCTTTTTCTGTGCATAAATGTGAATAAAGAGCTGTCACAAAAAACTGATATTGACAGCAATTGTCTATTCGGAAAAAAAAAAACAAAAAAATTATTGTCCTTGAATCAATAATACAGTCATACTGTTAGTTTGTAGCATTGGTTCTTCTTGCTGGTTGCCACACACCTTTCAATGAAGTATAGAACAAGAAGAAGAAGAAGAAGAAGAAGAAGAAGAGGCCGCTAGCCAGCTAACTTTAGTACCCCTCAGACAGGGGCGGACTGGAACCATAATTCAGGCCAGGATTTGACTCCATCCAGGCCAGGCCAATACACATTGACATGGAAATGCCAACACCGGCGAAAAGTTTTGGACATTTGAAGCCAGATTTAATGAATATAATGCTAATGTGAAAAATCCAACATTGGCTACATAACTGCAAAAAAGTCAAAGTTCTCAAGAGGCATAAAAACTTGGATTAGCACGCACCACTAGCATCGTAGCCATCTTGGTGTTGGTCGGCGACCTTATTAAACTCAAAACAATCACATCATAGAGCGACGCCAGGCCACCGGGAATTGGCCCAGCCCACCACTGCCCTCAGAGATGATTTGGCACTTTTAAAACTGACATTGAAAGATTTATTGCGGATCCAAAAACAACATCGAAGCTGGATCCATACCTCATCAGATCCATTAGTTAAGATCTAACAAAAGAACCTCATACTTGAAAATAGAATCACAGTTTTGATGATACAGGCAATACAGCAATCTAAACACACAAGACGGTAAAATAGATAAAAGCATGATTCTGGAAGTTTCGGTCCAAAAATCGTCAAAAATTGAACATCACCTCAAATGGATGATGAAATTAAAAGTAATTGCCGCTTGTGCTGATTTTATGTACACAAAAATGGCAAAGAGAACAAACATCTTTCCTCCATAGCTGAAAGGATATTTACAGTACGGATGTACATCATGATAAATAAAACAGAGTGAAATATTTAGACATCCCCACAGCCCTGCATGTCTACCAGCACAGACAGAGACAATTGATTTTGAGCTTTAAGATAAAGACGGTTGACAGAGTAGGAAACAAGGACAGACCAAGGAAAAGAGCTCAAAGTGGGACTCAAACCCAGGCCCTCATGTTTAGGACCACTAGTCCAAACAAGTATAGAGTTATACAAAGTGTGTTCCTATGGGTCGTACGCAAGATTAAATAGGTCATGACTTTAGAGACTGAGCCTTTTGACTAGGGCCTTCTGAAGACCTAAGCAGCAGTTTTGAACGATTCGAAATTCTCCTTCTCAGACATTATTTCTGTTTCCATCACTTGACACCTTTAACATAAATGAAAACACTCCAGGTCAAGTACAAGCTGAGAGAATATTTGTAACTGGTCCAAGAGAAAGAGCTGGGGGGGTCACTGGCAGACGAGCACAATGTTTGAATTAGTGTTTCCTGCCAAAAACGTTGCTAGGATACGCTTTCAGAAATGGTGATACTGTTAAAAATAGATTATGCAATTTCCAAAAATGTGAACCTCCTGGGGCAAACGCACCCCTAGTGGTGAGGAGAGGGTTTTGCCACAAGTTGAGGAAGCTTGAGCAGCCAGAGAGGGGTTTTTAATAATCTAAAATTCTGACCAATGAGCCGACAGCTCACATATAAGTGACAGTATAAGTGATCTCGCTTCCCCTCAAACATCTGTCCTCAGCAGTATTATTTTTATGCAGTACCTGCTGGAAGTACATCAAAGGCTCCCTGTGTTATTGTTTCGTATGTCTATTGTGCCGGCATTCACAGCTTCCTCAGCTTCACCATGGTAACAGGGATCAGAGGGCAAAGGTCAAGCAAAGCGTTGGTAGAGGTGTCGTTCAGCGAGGGCACGGTGGGGGCGGAAAAACCTCCACATAGGCCTTTTTCCATACACTGAGCACGCTCATCATCTCCTGTCCTCCAGCAGCTCGCTGCAAGGTTAGTGAGAGTCAATAAGCCTTCCGCAAAGGTTAAGGAGGCCTATAAGAAAGGTATTATGCAAACAGCCATCTCTCCAGTTTCTGCACAACCACAAATAGAGTGGCATAACCATCTTTGTTCGTTCTCCATCTGGAAATGAATCACAGAAAGGTGCTCTGTTTTCCTGCATGACTGCCTTATGAATTCAATATGAGACATCCATACACTTCAACACAGAGTACTTAGTGAACACAGAAAGTCAAATACAGCAAATCAAACGGCAAAACTGGAAGTCGACTGCAGACAGCAATCCCTGTTAGTTTACCCTATTAAAGTAAGCTTTGCATTGTTTATAAGGGAGCTGATGGAGTCCTTTATGAACAATAAAACCCTGAACATGGGCCACTAAAGCAGTCACAGATGGTTTTAGTTTTAAATTACATCATACAGGTTACTAGTTGCATGACAAGAAATTGGGAACTTGGGCTGATTTTGTGTGATTATATTTGGAGATTGCAAAATGATGTACTAAATTTGTGCTAAAGAGCTAATTTGGAAAAAAAACAAAACAAAACATGGCAACATGGGATGCATCTCTTGGCACTCACCATGTGGGAAGACAGATAACACTGTAAAAATACAAATAAAGTCTGCTTTGGGGTCAGTCAAGGTCAACTAATGGCTCAACCCACTGAAGACCTTTAGCCAAGAGACCAGGGATTTATATGAAAAAGGATGTGTTTGCTAATCTTGTAAACAAACCATCAAACTCCACTAATAGATTCTGCAAATAATGTTCATGAATGTAAAATCTGGTCTAAAATGGGATGGTTTTTGGAATTAGAAGTGTCTTGTGGTAGATTTAGGGCTCAATTCTGCACCCCTTATTTACAAAAATAGCACCATAAGCTTTGGACAGTGTAATCACACCAACCCGTCAGTAGTTTTTACAGCCTTTTACCTCGAAAAGGATGTGAAGTAACACTTTCAGACTCAGACGTTACCTTATAGAAGTGGAGTCAAAAGTTCAAGAAAACAACAAACAAGAGAGACTGAGAAGATTTGCTCATGCATCAGTAAAGAAGAAGACAAAACTGGAGCTAGTGTTTAACACCATTTAAAGGCTTCATTATATATGGTATAGATGATTCTACTGATTACTGATGTACACATTCTATGGTTTAAACTATGCCCCCACATGGGCGATACCACAACCAGCACAGAAAACAAGAGCTGGAGGCAGGAACACACGTTGGTTGGGCTTAGTGCGATCATGCTACCTTTCTATTTTCAGGGCCAAAAATAAAATTGGCATCCAAGATATTTGTGGACAACGTACCAAAAATGCTCTCATTTAAACCAAGGAAAGGCAAGCACAAGGCTGAAGCGACATGTTACTCTAAACAAGATAGAAATAATGCAATCACACAGATGTTTACGTCTAAATCTATAGGTTCTAATACAATCACAATCTGTACAACCTGCAAGGTCAATGGCAGCATGTTGCAAAACCCCCAGTTATGATGTAATCCAGAATAAATTGGTGGTTATATGACCATGACTTACTTTGTCTTTGTCTCACAAGGTGATATCATGAAGTGGAGCTGGCACACTGCTATTAGTTTTGAACCCAGACTCAATTTTACTTTCAATTTTGACAAACTCAAAACAATAATAAGTGCACAGAACAAGAAGTTTTGACATGAAGTCCTTAACCGGTAATCATGTGGTACACCGGTAGCCAGGAGCATATATCATCGTTCAACAACAGCCAATTGAAAGACCGATTGGGAAAATAACAATCCTGACCCCATGGACCCCAAACAAACCCCATGATTTGTCCTCAAAATTCAATCTGGTACTTTTTTTATAAACATAAGCAAACAGGAAGTTCTTTTTAAATATGTAAAAGAGAGGACAATAAGAGACCGGTCAGTCACAAAACCTCTGAGTAATCTCTGTGTAGATGCTTTATCGTGCTTTTCTTCAGCACTGATGAGTCTGCAGAACTTCAGAAACTCTAAGCCCCTGTATGAGAAGTTATTGACTAAGAACTTGGACGTAATCACTAAAAGTACTTGATGCTCCAAGGAAGCACATCCTAACTTCTCAAACTCAAACAACCTTGGCTGCTGGGTTATTTGCACAAACAGAGAGAAGGACAAACATGGTAATGTCCCCCATCTGAGATTTACTGTCCTGTAAATGTCAGAGGATTAATTAGCACATTTTTAAGACTGTAAGTCATACTCATTACTAACACGCTGATGAGTCATGACAAACCCAGACTGACAAAAACTCCATCAACCTTTTATCCCCTGATCTCACCATCAATAATTCAACTTTAAAACATCCAAATATTCCCGCTGTCTTACAAGCTGATCCAAACATTTCACCTGCTCGACACTTAGCTCAGAGAGAGCACCTTGCGAGTCAGGAAACAGTTTACAAAGAAGGTGAAAAATACAGTAATCTGACACAAACACATTGTGATGTTTCATTTGTTTGTTATCAAACTTTTTTTTTGCTGTTTTCTGCCAGATACAAGTCCAAGTGTTCTCTTGGATACGCCAGACGTCAATACAACATGATAATCCTGCCCTCTCTGGGGTCCTATCTGTGGGGAAAAAATGCTTTGGTAGCTGATTTTCTTAAAGGGGAAACATAAAAAGTTTCCCCTGGATGCTCTTTCAGTGGATTTAATGTAAAAATGTGCCCTCTAAATGCACTTCCTATACATGAAACAAAAAGTACCCTCTGAATGCTTAATAATAGTAACCCCTGGATGTCCTATAAATCTATTAAGTGTATAAAAGTGACGTTTCTTTGGATATTCTATCCTTAGTACCATCTAGATGCACTTCCAGGATATATCATGTTATAAAATGACCCCTGGATCCCCTCAGTATATAAAATATTACTGCAGAATACATATAAAAAGGGCCCAGGATGCCCTGCCAGCCCTCTAGCTTATGAAATATTGCTCAAAAAGTGCCCTTTGGATGCTCTTTAGTATAAAGAGGGTGAAATAGCCCTCCACCTGAATGCATTTCCAACATACAGAGATATTTTCAAAGTGCTCTCTGGATACCCTGATAATGGATAAAGCCTTAAGAAGCACCCTCTTAATGGGAAAAAAAAACAAAAACATAAGGTGCCCTTTTGTAAACCTATACTCATGCAAGATTTGAAGGCCAAGTTTGATACTCTTTCTTTTTTAGATTTGGTGTTAAATAAATGTTGAAAGACAAACAGGTGTAGAATGCCTTGGCCAGATTGAGTCTGACTGAGGTGAATATATGCAAGAGACAATAAACTCCCAATAATGTTATCCTTATACTTATGTTAATAAGTTCATCAGTCTAGAGAAAATTCTATTTAGTTTTATTTCAGCTGGGCTAATGCGTTTACATGTATTTTAAAAGTTTAGTTTCAGTTTATTCAGTTTATTTGTTTTTGAAAAAACATGTAAACAAACTGATTTTATGTCCTATTTGTCATTCAGAATCATTAGCTTAGAAACCAACATCCTCAAACACACTCTGCCCGATACAGCCATGGCACAAAGCAACTTGCAAACTTGGATTTCTTAAAAATGAACCAGTTTTGTGTGCGACTCAGTCAGATTTAGACGGAAAAGCTCGGTGATTCTATTGAATCTCCTTTAACAGCTTGTAATACAAAGATCTGAGTTTCTGCAAAGATCAACATGTTCTGCAGCTGCAGTGACACTGGAGGTAATCCAGGGAAACTTTGAGCGAAGAAGCTTTTTCTGGTCTCCATATGTCAGCGGTGGAATTATGTGTACCGAAATTAGAGTGCAAATTTAAATGAAACCTCTGAGCAAGTTCTGTGGGTTCTTGGCAGTGAGGGGGGAACACAACGGGATCCTCGCACATATGCTGCACACATCCTGAAGAAGCTCAGCAGGCTGCCAACACCAAAGTGTTCATCACTCTCCTCCCACTCCTTTTCATAGCACAGAAAAGGGAAAAAGTCCCCAAAGTGGCGAGCAAGCCCAACCAATCGGTGACGGGGATCAAAAAACAGACGTTCAAGGAGAATGAAATGCCCCCATTGATTGGCCGTGGAGCTTTGGTCTCCCCTGCAAAGTCCTCCAATCGATACCGGTGAGATAAGCAGCCGTCAGCCACTGATATTGGTGATGTATAGCCACCATTGCTGCACGTCAGCGGATGACTCTTCGCTGTCTTGGTTAACGCTCACAAGAGTGACTCGAGTCAACAGGTCAAGGGCAACACCAGACACACCAACCGACACCTCCATTCACTCATCAATGGCATCAAACCTGCAGCTGATAAACCAGACTGCCTTTCATCATCCCTGTTTGTCATCCCCTACATGATATGACCCTCCTCTTTTGATTGGCCGACATCCCACCTGTGCGCTCTCTAATCAGCCGGGGTTAAAGCTGTGCAAGCAGGAACAAGGCGAGCAGGATAAATTACCTGAAAAAGAGCCGCTCTTATCGCTCTGTTTGTTTTTCAAAAGACAATGAAATAAATAAATGGAGGAAAAAAAGGGTTGAGAGAAAATGAAATGATGGCGTGGCGGTGTTTTGTGAAATTGTGCTGTCAAACGTTTCTCCTTTCTAATTTCCTGGAGCGCAGATGATGGAGCATGTGTGCTGACAGCTGAATCTGATAAAAAACGCAGGAAAAAGACTTCTCTCTTTCCAAGCAACGAGCGTTTTTAAACAGCATTCATAAATATAATAATAATAAAACAATTAGGCAGAGGAAAATGACAACTGACAGATAACATGTCCTTGTGCGCTCTGTACATTTTTTTCACTGTGGTCATTTATTCAAGTGTCAGAGCTGATGGACTGAAAAGAAAACACTCAAGTGAGGCACAAAAGAAGAGTCGGATGTTTGTTTTACGGAGTATTTTATGGAGATAGGTAAAAAATACGGCTGGACAAAATATTCTTCAACCAATATAGAGACTAATTGCACATTTTAGCTTGATTAGAATAAAGGGATGATTGTTTTTGTTCACTTATATGCCTTTAAAGTTCTTTAACAAAGTTTATGCTGTAAGTATCCTCAAAAAAAAGCAGGGAAGTACAATTAGTACCACTTACGTCAAATATCTCTGGAAACATTCAATATGTTGTTATGAGAACAAAGACTCATCTTCTAGTTTAAAAAGATGAGGTTTTAAATCTCTAAGACTTTAAACTGTCTATAAACAATGTTATTATTTTCACTTTTTCATTGTAAATACATATCGGTTTTGCTAACATGTCTCTATTTTGGAAGTGACGATGACTTTGAGGAAGATTATCAGCCAATCAGATACTCCCTTATATTCTGAGCTGGTTTTCTAGACCGTAGCATCCAATCAGGATGTAGCTAAAGATCAACATGCAAGGAGAAAGTGATCTGCCAGTTTTGAAAGTAAAAAATAGTCCAAAATGATGAAATTGGCACAGACATTTGAGCACGGTAAAGAAGAAATGTGGGAAACGGCTCTGATCTGGAACTGCGGCGAATTTCGTGGTGGATTACGGACAGCGGGAATCGAGAGAATTAACAAGAACCTGCGGATTCGCGTGCAATCGCCTGATAACAAGTTGTCTCTATAAAGACAGCCAGATAACCATATAAGCAGTAGATTGTGTACTTCCAGAAGAGGAAATCCACTTCTAGACTTCTAGAATCAGCATCTCCTCATCTGTGGTGTCATCCGGGTGAAATGCTGTCTAAAAACATCTTACTTGTTCGTCTCCGCCTGTTTGTATGATGTGAAATGCGACCTGCCTGAAATACAGTGTTTTATTTTGAAAAGGAGCTGGTTGTTTTATTTTATGTCTGTACTCGACTTCCTTTCCAGCACAGACTACTCTGTGCTGAATTTATCTGGCATGCTGCGGCGTCTGAAAAAATAGAACTCCACTGATCTGCAGCAGAACGGAAAGAAGCCGGTAGAAACTGACACATAAACTTGAATGGTTCTGATCAGCTGCTATCGGCGAGCACAGCCTTTTAGTAGCCGTTCCGGATGCGGAGGAAATTGGGGGTTAGGGTATTTTGCTGTTTTGTGCTTTTGATGATAAGATATCAAATCCAATTGAAGTTAGATTAAGCATTGTTGCTTTCAGAGAAAAAAAATAAAAAAGACGACTTAGAATAACATTTGTGAACCTACAATAAAAATCCTCACCATCATCATTAAAATCATATTGAATAAACAGAGTAAATGAAAATGGTTTTAATGTAGCTAAACTATTTTCTTATATTGCTTTGGCCTAGTTTTCTACATTTCATTACATGGTACAAGCTTGATTCATGAGGCTCAGCTCAGGTCCAAAATGTGGAACCTGGAGAATCTGAAATCTGGAAAAATCACAACCCTGGTAAAAACATGACTCAAAAAGAAAGAAAAAAATTAACATGGGCAGTACTCCAAAGCTGAAATCATCTCCAGACAAAATCAGATTTTTTAGATGAATTGACTTTTCAGTATCAGCTGAAACTGCTTCTCTGTTTGGGAACATCTAAAGGTCTGGAAGCAACAATCCCCCGACTGTGTCTGTGTCTGAGCATTTGATGGGACCGTCCCGGCACAACTGTCACTTCGCTCCCCTGTTACAGGTGCTCCACACCGGGGAGCTGGCAGCTCTGACGGACGCCTCCTCCTAGGGATTTATGGGAAATGACAGCTCCTGCTAAATAAAGCCGGAGTGGTCGGGGAAGGGAGAGAAGACGGAAGTTCCAAACCTCGACTGCAGAGGCTGACACGAGCAGAGATTTATTTCCCCTGCTCTGCCAATTTAGGTGGAAATGTGCTATTCACACTGTTAGGCCTAAATAGAGAGAGAGAGAGAGAGAACCGGCTTTAATCTACTTCCTCTGTTTGGGGTAATGGTCTACGAGGTTTTTCTGCCAGTGGAAATCACATTTCTTACATGGCTGCCTCTTGATGAATTATTTCACATTTCACTTACTTACCTTTTTAAAAGTTAATCTACATCAATAACGTTAAAGGAAATTTCCACAGCTACAAATGAACACTTCCTCTTTTTCAAACTCAAAAGGTGTGGAGCTACTTTAGAAAAAAAAAAAAAAAAGTCCATTTCAAACTTCATCATTTAACCATTGGACAGCATGTCTGAATGCACACGGGCCCCCGCCGGCGTTCGGCGTTGATTTTCTACATATTTAAATATGGACCATCTTTAATTGAGCAGAAACGGCGGTGGAGAACAGTGCTGAACTAATACTGAGGCTGAAATATCATTACGCTGATGGAAGCCCGGGCTCCCTGACTTTTATTGGCAGCTCCAGAGCTAAATGTGCGGTTCAATTCAGAGGCGGCCATAGCTGCGGAGGCAAAGTAATCGACTTTGGGACAAAATGGTGTGGAAAATGACGTGTAGGCCCTCGCCTAAAGCCAACCAGAGATCCGTCAGTCAGGTGCACACCAACATTGGCATTTTCACAAATGTGATTTAGTCTACAGTGGTGGAGAGCCGATGTGCTGGACCAGTGCTTCTGGTGGAGGAAAGTACTATTTCAAGCCATGCAATCTGCTGCTCCTGCTGCTGAAAATGTCTCAGCATCGACTTCACTTTGGCTCTGTCATGTTAACATAAAACAGTGTTTTACATGTGAACCCCTGCAGCATATCAGGGCAGATTCAGGTCGAAGTACCCTGAACCTTGTGAGCATTTGACTCTGAATTTTAAAAACCTGATTCGAGCCAGCCTGTGGAAAAAAAAAAAAAGAGTCCTGCCTTTGTTTTGAGATGAGCTCAAGATGCACTGCTGCTCCAACACTACTGTGCAGAGTATTTTTGGCTCAGTGCTGCCAAAGTTTGGACACAGCCATTTATAATTCTCTCACAAGCAAAGCAGCTTGCTTCTTTTTCCAAAACAGACTCCATGGGATGCAGACGGGTCCATGCTGTCATGTGGTCTGCTTGCAGAATCACATTATTTTTTTTAACCAGCTCAGGCTTTTAGCCTCCACCAGAAAACCAAACATTAATCAACACAATACGACACAATTAAACAGCAATTATGTAAAAGACCTTTTCTCTGCTTTGGGAGTGTCTTGACTCTTACATCAGCTCCTGAAGCTCACATTCACAGTGTGTCTGCGCGAAGCTGCGAGCCTGGAGGAGCAACAGTCACACCCACACACTTGTGCACACACACACCAATACACTTGCAGAGGCACGGAGCAGATCAAGTGTGCCTGGAGAGCTCTATAGAGAGGCCAGTTTTCCTCATTAGACCGCGTGTGCAGCACTCTCCAAAAAACCTCTCTCTCTAATCACTGTCACCAGACCTCGGCTGAAAAACAGATAATTAATGTTGGGCGCTGCCTCAATCGGCTCCCATGCTAAACAGCTCTGTGTACATATGTGCACGCATGTGTGTGGGCGTCTGCATGTTTGTCTATTTGGAGTCTGTCGATGTAGGAGGCCCCCCCAGGGGAGCGTGGATGCTCAAGCCATCCACAACAACGATTTCTCTCAGGCTCACATAAGCTCTCAGAAGAACAATTGCAGAGCAGATAATGCTCAAATTTACACAAGAAATATCCCGCTGCAGCACAAAAGATGTCTGCTGCCGCTCATTCGCGGCATCTCCATCTTTCAGTTGTAGGTTTTGTAGCGTCGCGCCCCTTTTCTGCTCCAGGACTGCCCTTTTATTTCCCTTCACCCCATTTATTAAATGGAATGGACTTCTTAATCGTGTGCTTTTCCGGGCAGATTTATTTATGTTCCCTTTTTCCTTCCTAAAGGCAGTTATTAATATCATAAATATTTGATGATACTTTGCATGACCCTGCAGAGAATGACACAGAGAGGTAATGAAGGTTAACGCTGGGGGTAGAGGCTGATTAAATAGCGACTGAGCGGCCAAAGCCCACCCAGGGCTGCTATAAACTTTCTAATAAAACAGACTGAATAAACACTTTCACAGCACAATTTAGGTACAGGACAACTTTAACAAGGTAATTCACAAACACACTCCTCCATTCACCCCGAGTGATGTCCAATCATGTAAACAGTTTGGGTTTTATCTGCAAAGGTTTCCAGATAAATGTCCTGCTGCACTTTTTCTACAACAGTGGATATGAGTGAAATTTATCTGCATTAATGAAAACAATCAGGATCATACCATTGAACATTACTGGTAACATTTTATTCAAGCCGAGTTTATTAAACCTTAAAAAGGCTGCAGAGCTGAGAGTCATCGAGTTCCTCTATTGCTGTTTTTGCTTATGGCAATGTAATTTCTGTATCTAGAGGTGCATATTTAGCGATCATGCATGACCTAAAGTGTCAAAATACGCAGTTTTTTTCCCCATTAGGTTTAATTTTCCATTGAATCCACAATATTTTAAAACACCCAACAGGTTATTTAAAGTCTGTTTTCATTTGATCAGTACATCTGCTAAAGAAATTCTGTACCAGTTTTTGTATTTTTGCTTTCTTGGATGTTATTTATTAGATTATATTCAATAATTTATACTACTGACATCAATAGCATATGTACATTTTGTATTTTACACTCTTTACTTTGCTTATTCACGGCACAAGATTCAATTCTACGACAAATACGGTTCAAGTTGCAGTTTAATTTGGAGATAAATTTGGGCAAACAGCCATCTGCACTTTTGTAGAGTTATTCCAAGATTTTAAAAAAGTTATTTGCAAATCCTCAGAGAGTTGTTCTGCTTTTTTTAATGTTGGTTTTCAAGCCAATATTTTTCCAAACCATGGAGCCATTTTCTCAAATATGGATATTTTCCGACTTTCTTGAACTCCCATGACAGTACACCTCATACCAGTGGGTGTGGGAGTGTGATGAAACATTTGAAAACCAGTTGCATGATTTGCTGCTCCATACACAAATTATTGATTTTAGACACTCAGTGAAAACTCTAATTTCAGCAGACTTCTAAATCTCAGCCTGAAATATTTAATTTTGTCTGATTTTCCACAAATATAAAGTTAGATTCAGCTAAGGGTGCTACTTTTTACACAGCTTCACAAGTTCAAAATGACCTGAAAGTCATGCCTTCATAGAAAACATGTGAGGCTAGCCATTAGCATCCATATTAGCTCTGTATCCTCACTTTTTTACTGCCATTATCAGCTTATGGTTCTTATCTTCATGAAGACCTTCAGGTTCAGTAACAGCTGTGACTCAAATCAAGCTCTCAATCGCCACAAATATAAAGAAATATACAAAAATTTAAAGACTTGTGCCTTTTACATGCTAGAAAAAGCTATCTCTACAGAATAGAAACAGAGTATAAATGAGTATTTTAAGCCTGTGTGTTCGTATGGAAAACCAACACATGCTGGGGCTGGGGATTTGAACCCATCACCATCTAGATCTGAAGCAACCACAGCACCACCTGTGTTTGTTCAAGAGCATAAAGCTGTTAAACATACATTTTAAGGCTTTTATAAATGTTCATGGCACTTTGAGGACTACAATCCACTGAATTATGGTATAATATAATCACTGTACCAAGAATGTCAAGAATAGTTAAAAAGGTATAATGTAAACTTGCTATTTTTCAGTAAAAACACTTGACAGATTCCGACTTGGCTCCATTGTTTTTGGTCTGGTGGTCTTCAAATCCAGACACATGGTTGAAAAGCACTACAGGTGAAAAAAGAAAACCCTCGAAAATGTTCCTGATGTAGAAGCTCCTTTGCGAAATAAAATGAGTGTTTTGTTCATATTTTTCAAAACCTCGCTTTCAGAGTCGTATAATCCTCCGGCAGCTCTTTAGCCTGCAATAACAATGCTTTTTTTGAGGAGAGTCTACCCTTCCAATACTTTTTCCAACAAATCAATTCTGCTTTTTTGGCTTTCTACCAACAGAAAAAGTACTCTAAATGTTTCCTACACACGTCCTTCATCAGTGAATTGAGATATTCATAATCCTTTGAATGGCATCCATTGTTTAAGAGCACTAGTGAGAGCGAACAGCCCAGCGAAGCAGCAATTACGACCTCGACTCCTCGTCTCCGCAGCAACACAAGAAGCACTACACGAGTGTTGAGGCTGGGACTCATATGATGGCTTTGCAATAGTAATCATGATGTTTAAATGATAACAAGTTGGCAAATTACTAAATTCCATCATTCATTTATTCAAGAGGTGCAATTAGTTGCATCCAATGCCCCAAAGTCAGGTGGAGACTTTTCTGAGAATAAGTGAAAACACCCACAGGGAGCTCGGAGCGTCTCTTCCACTCGACATAATTTAATCAGTAAAGTATGTGAATGTTTAAAGAGCATACAACATTTATTGACTCTTCGTCTTTCTTTATACGTTCAGATGTGGTCGGAAAAAAAACGCGACGATGTGATTTGAGGCTGACATGTATAATTTGACCTTGTCAGAAGCCTTCCCCCCCACATTTCCTCGCACTCGCTGTGTAATTGAGCCTTCAGGGAGAGTGGAAAGACTATCTGCCCTCGCCTTGTAAGGATCTCTATTGATGATCAGGACTGGTTACCAACCATGTAATCAATAAGTGCAGATACACGAGCAGATAGTCATAAATATGGGATGGCGGTGACTTATCCTAGCCTTCAGGAGTGGTTTAAAAACTGCAGGGAGACTTGGCTTCTTCACCAACAGCACCTCTGGGGTAAAAAAATATATGTAATTAAATATGTTTCCCAGTATTAAAGGCTATTAACTCCCATTGAATCTATTTCTCAACAATGACACATGCAACATGGAGGAGATAAACTTGACTATGAGTGACCACGGTGGGAAAAAGAGAGGCTTTCCACATTTGAAAAAGCAGGATTTTCAATGGAAGCCACAGGCAACCCTGAAATGAAAATCACATTAATGGAGAGAGTTTGAAATGACTTTTTGTGATGTAGCTTTTGTAATCTCCCTGTGCAAAGAGTATCAGAGCTTTGATGGTGGTTTTAGGTAATGCATGGTCAGTGGAGTTATGTAGGACACTGAATCAGTTTGCATTTTAACTCCGACTCTAATCACTCTTTCCCTATAATCCTCGCCTGGAAAGAAAAGCGGAGCAACTACAGAGGAGAAAAAGGTAGATAATTGTCTTGTTTACCTTGATTTAGCGTTGTGTGTCTGTTCGTGTGTGTGTGTCTGTTTGTGTGTGTCTGTGTGTGTGTGAAACCACAAGGGTTCTGTAAATTTGCCAAGGCCAGACAGAAGAGAGAAGTAAGTCTCAGGCTTTTTCATTCGCTTTTGCTGACACACGGGCAACCAGAGGCTTGTTGGGCCTCAAGAGTCATTGACGTGTCACTTCACATTTCGAACAGTCAAAATCAATCCCTGGTTTAGATTCGACAATGAGAAAAACAAAAGAAATATCACCTACAGAGGCTAAACATGACAGAAAATCATTACACTTATAAATTAACAACAAATAAATACAAAAGAGATGAGGTGATGTGTAAAATGTTCATAGAAACAGATTTTTTTATGCTTTTACACCCCGGTATATTAAACTGATCATTTTGCAGAGACAACATATCAAATATCCAAACCGGAAATCTGCTCATTTCAAATTTGTTGCCAAAAAACGTTTGCCACAGCGTCATGTTTCCCATCATGTGTCATCAGCTCTTCTTTTCTTAACACTCTGTAAACATTAGTGAACCCAGGAGACCAGATTCTGGGGTTTGGAAAGTGAAATGTTGTCCAAAGGGTCTCCATTGTCCTATTTTTGTGCCATGATACTCCAAATGTTTTCAATAGGTGACGAATCGGGACTGAAGACAGCAGCAGGACTCTTCTACTACAGAGCCATGCTGTTGTAATACATACAGAATGAAGTTTGTCATTGTCTCACTCATATGTATAGGTCCTCCCTGAAGAATTCACTGTCTGGATGGCAGCAGATGTTGCTCTAAAACTGTGTAAGCCACCCATACCATGGACTCTGATGATCCTCATACCAGCAGGGATGCAAAGTCCTTGCCACATCAGACGATAGGAGAATTTGGTACAAGTTTAACCTGTAGTTGCTTTTGGAAGTCCATGCAGTGATTCCCACGACAGAGTCCTGTCTGTTTTTAATTTACTACTGCCCACAGGCCTGAAGATCTGGACCATCCAGTATTAGTTTTGTCCCTTTTGTGCAGAGTTTTCTCCAGATCCTCTGAATCGTTTCATGATATTATATATTGTAGATGATGAATTTCACTTCATTCTGAAATTCTTGAACTGTTAGCTCAAACAGTCCCCCACAGAAAGGTGAATTTCTTCCTATCTCTCGTTCTGAGACTCGGCCTCTCTGATGATCCCTTTTATACCCAGTCATGTTACTAACCTGTTGTAAATGAACCTCATTAGTTGAGACTTTCCCCTCGTTGTTTTTAGTGTTTTTCAACTTTCCATCTGTTCTGTTGTCTCTGAAAAGACTTTTTCTAAAACATTTTGCCAACATTCAATTTAAAATTCTCAAATCAAATAAAACTTTAAGTTTCAGAATTTGATATGTTGTGTTTGCACTATTCTCAGTCAACCAGAGGCTCAAATTATTTGCAAAACAAATTCACACAACTCTTTTGGAATCTGTTGTGCAAAAATGTGTAGGAAAAAAAGAGGCTCTTAAAAATGAGAAGTGATATGAATTCAAGTTGGAGCATAAACGGGGATGTCGTGCATGTTAAACCAAATCATTAAAATGCAAATACTGTACTTCTCACTCCAGGAGTTTATAGTGCAACATCAAATCCAATATGCCATTGGTGTTTAACATAAATCTTTTCATTTCTACATTTGCTCATCGGATTGTCAAAGCAAAGCGAGGCGCCACGCAATATCCTGGGCCTGGCAGATGTAATATAACCTGGATTGCAGCGGGCCGGTGTGATGCAGCTGTGGCATTAGGGGCCAATGGGAGCTCTTTAAATGAGAGAGTGGCCGTAAACACCGCGTCTACTTTCCCTTCTCGCCGGCATTACTAGCGGTGGCTGATGACAAGTGCCGAGCAGCCCTCCAGTGCCTTTAATACAGCAGGAGCATTCTCCAGGGGAAATGCAATCTGTGTCCTCTGTACGGATCCACTGTCTGCACTTCCCCGCTATCATATTATACTCCCTGCTCTCGAAATGGGAGAAGGAAATAGGAAATCGTCTCAGCCAGAGATGAACCAGGAACATAATCAAAAAATAGTGTGGCGCAAACAGTGCAGATCAGCCCCGGCGTGCATGCAGACCTCCCCCTTGCTGAGCGCTAAACAATAAGCAGAGGGGATTGCTCGGGAATCTTAAAGAAAGTACGCCCCCTTTTTTCACCCCGCGGGCATCTATTGGCTTATAGCAGCTTATACGTTTAAGATGGGAGATAAGAACAGAGATGCTTTCCTCTTGTGGAGATCCAGCGTGCCTATATTACCAATAAAAACAGCAAGACAAAAGAAGCTCACAATATGAGGCGCAGCGTGTGAAACATTATTCACTTGACCTTGCATATCGCATGGGTGATTTTTCATCCGAGTCCAAACAAAGAAAAATGTGCCGCTGACTTTTTGCAAGGAGCATCAAAGTGAAGCATAAAAGTACAGAGAAATGTCACACGCTGATTAAAAAAGTAGGAATCAGAGTTTTTGTTTGCAGAAGAGCAGCAAAAGTGAAGAAGCACATGTTCAAAAAGGCACATTCCTGCACTGACGGAGACAAAGACACTCAAGAAAAGGATGGATGCTGAGTTCTGGATGCAGAGTCAAGTCACCATGTGTGTTTGAAGTAAATGTGGCGAACACGTGCGAGTGTGAGGGTGTGTGTTTAGTGTGTCGGAGTGGAGGTGTGTGTGACAGCGTTAAGCCTGAGTGAGAGGTGAAAGGACCGCTGTACTCACAGTTGTGCTCTTGTTTCCCTGTGGTCTGTCGGCGTGTCAGAGTTTCATCCTCTCAGCGTCTCTCGCTGGGCTGGGCTTCCTCTTCCTCTTCGGACCAAAAGGTGTGAGGAGGAGGAGGAGGAGGAGGAGGATGTGGAGGAGGAGGAGGCGGAGGGAATGCACGGATTGAGCGCAAAGGAATGAGAGCCGGAGTGAGAGAGAAGAAGAGGAGGAGGAAGAGTGAGTGTGAGTGAGAGAGAGAGAGAGAGAGAGCGTTCTGTGGGAAGGGAGGGTGAGCAGTGGCCTGCGATTGGCCTGTCAGTCCGGGAGAGGGAGCGTCGGTCTCGGCGATGTCAGGGCGGCGGGCGAGAACCCCAGTCGCTCTGCCGGCGTCTCCGATTTGAACGCCTCGAGAGCCTGGTCGCACAGATTCCTACGGTGCACACAGGCTTAGCTGGCTGGCTCACGACTCACACACTCTGCATCCACATCACACACTCTGAAAGAGAGAGAGAGAGAGAGAGGGAGAGGGTGTGAGGGATTGAGGATGAGGAGGGAGGGATGATAGAGTGAGGCAGACACATTCTGAGGGCCGATGACAGCTTCAAGCTGAAGCTTCTCCTTGGCTCCTCATCAATGACAGGTACTGAGGAACAAGAGACAGAGGCTCCCCCCTCCTCCCCCTCTACTCCCATTCACACGCCTCTACACACACACACAAACACACACGCACACAAATCACTCCCTCACATCCACAGCCCCTCTCCTCCCCTCCCCATCTCAATTACCATGGCCACAGCAGATGTATTGGGCTTGTCAGCTCTCAAGCAAGGCTGTGCAGGAGACACGGGGCTAACTTATCTCATCTAATTTAACCCAGCTATAATCAGACAACACTGTGGAGCTCATTTATGGTCAGCACTGGGTGGAGGAGTCAGGGGCAGGAGGAGAGGACAGAGGGAGGGAGTGCAGAGGCAGACACAGACAAACTGCAATTAGATCAAGTCAGGTCAGAGAGCAGCGGGCTAAAGATTCGCTCTGAAGACGTCTTCAGGAGGAGAAACAAAGAAAAGTGTAAACACTGAGTCCAGGTGACTGCTTCCAGAAATAAGGTGATACTTCTGTAAAATCCTTTGACACCATCGTCCTGTTATCCCTGCAAGTGGAGCGATGTGCAACGTAATGGCAGAAGTCCTTACGGTTGGAAAAAAAAAGTTGTCAAGTTTTGTTTTGTTATATAGGACAGACATGATGTCACATTAAAGAGATGATGAAATTTGATGAAAATTCAATGTTTTATTTAAAAAAATAAAGCTGTCATCATTACAAATGCAGTGTCATGCACGTGGGCGGAGTTTGGCAAACAGCAGGATGCAGAGCTTGTTGCTGCTTTGGTGCTTTTGTAAGAGACCAAGGATCCACATTTAGTCGACCTCGGACATCTGCCTCTTAAAGTGACAGCATGGCATTCCCTACTGCCACCAAAAGGCGCTAAACCTTGGATGACATATTACCACATAAACATGTTAAGGTCTTGACTCCAGTTTTGCATGGTGAATTTGGGTCAGGTTGGAACATACATAGCTGAGATAAAACTATGGCAAAATAAACCCCAACAATTTTGAGGGCTCACTACAGCCACGCCCTTTGATTTATCTGAAAAAGCCAAAGTATTTTTCATCATTCAGGTCATCGCTACTTGTATTCCTGCTTATAAGAAAATCAAATTGATGCGATTTGAGAAGAAACTTTTTAAAAGACCCCTCAAAATGGCCCAAAAAGAGGTTGAAAAATGGTGGACTTCATGTACAGATCGGTTCGGTATTGTGTTCATAGCTAGTTATCGTAATTGAGGATAATGGCCTGGAAAGAAGTCAATCCATACAGGTACACAATGGGGATCAGTTTGTAGGCTAAATAAAAATAATCTTTTTTCCCGTGTTTTCCCGTGAAGACTGGCGGGCTACTTCTTCTTCCCTGTTTTTACCTTACTTCCTATTGTATTTTTTCTCTACCGCCCCCTGTCTTTGCTGCGAATATTGCAACGTAGAACGCACCAAGAATAAACGCCTGTGTGCTCTGCCGAGGTGCGCGCACCATCTTGGAGCAGAGCCAGGCGAAAGTATAACCAGGGCTTTAGACGGTGAGGTTTATTGTATGTCATTTAACTCACAATTTTTTACTCAGCAAAAAAACGTTGTATCAATATAATCCATTATCACATAAAATATAACGTCGGACACCACCTTCAGTTTGTCACCATGTGTGGTTCAAAAGTACATGCTTTGATATGATTATGATAACCACAGTATTTTCATCTTAATGGCTCACTTTTCAAACAAGAGTACCATGTGACAACCTCACAAAAACTGTACTAAGCAAGTCCATACCCATTGATCAAACTGGTAGTTCTCCATCAGCAAGGTTTGACTGATTTCTGCAGCCTGACTGAGGTTCAACCCAAACTAGAAGCACAGTGGAGGAAATCAGGCCTGACTTTTCTGCAGTCAACGCCCAGACTGCAGCCGAATGTCAAGCTCTGGTATTTTTTTCCCCTAATTAACCCTCACGTCCGGTCAACAGCGGGCCGACTCCAAATCGGCTCCACACAAAGTCCCCTGAATCCTATCTCTGCCTCTTCACTCCACCAAATTCAATTAAAAAGAGAAATTGGCAATTAGATCACTGTTATGATCCTGTAACAATGATCTAATCTGTAATTCATTGGCTGCCGTTCCCCTGGGGTGGGGGGGGGCTGCTTGATGGAGTGGCTCGGAGACTTCTTGGCATTCACCTCAGGCTGTAGTGCCGCACAAGGGTGCGGGCGGAGCCGAGGGGGCCCAGGTGCTACCTGAGGCCTCTGTAGCAGCAGCGCCGGGGCCTCTGTTGGCCCTGCGGCAAGAACGCAACCTGTGACACACCTTGTTTTCATATGCATGAGAGCTCATTTCACAGGTTGTAATATATGTGGGAGCAGGCATAGGAACGAATACACACACACAGTCAGAGCTGATGTGCAAAAGAAAAAAATGCACACAAACATCCTCCCCTCTCATGGGGGAAAATTTTACTCCTTAATTGAATTAAGTCAATTCCATTTGGTTAATGAAGGGCTGGGGGGCAGTTTGCCCTTTCAGGGGCATCAGGCTAACAATCACAATGAGACGAAGAGGAGGAGGCTGTTTAGGAGGGGGGGTGGGGTCACACTCTGCAGACTGGAACCCATGTCTTGTCACCACCTCTGTGACTGGAGTCGCAGCGCTACAGCTCCACCACATGTGGACTGTCTGCAACACTTAGCATCATTGCACTGACCTGCAGCGGCGGCCATGTTTGTGTATTTGTTATTTAAAAGCCTTGTTACCAGGCAACATTTAATACATTAAAGGCCTTTTTATCTTATCATCCATCTAGCTGCTGCTTATATTTAGTCCGGAGATAAATGCAGTGTCCTTTATAGCACACACGCACGCCTCTGCGCGCACACAGAACCATTGGCAACCGGAGAGCGAAAATGGGTGTGTGCGGGGTTGCAACACACACACACACACACACACACACACACACTCACGCGCACAGAGGAAGAGTGTGATTGCTCTGCTTCGCTCGTTTAGCACTTCTAAGGCAGAGATCCCCAGAGGCCAGCCATCACATCCAGTTACTGTGGCACACAGACACGACCGGGGCCCCACCTGGCTGCTCTCACCTCAATCTGTAGGAGGCAGCAGGCACGAGCACCATGTTGCTCTCCTCCTCACACACGCACATCACTCAGCAGAGATCAAAGATGTGGTCACACACACACACACATACATGCACACACGCTCATATCTCCCATCAAAAACCACAAGGACAGGCAGCCTGTACAGACTTTTACAAAGTTGCCGTCACGCACATAAAACTTGTTGCGAATTGCCCCCCTGGTCTCATATCACAAAGGTACACGGCTTTAACAGCAGTGGTGACTGTGTTGTAGTCACACTGAGGCTTTTCATGGGAGGTGTGATGACACTCCTGCGGTCTTTTTAAACCAAGACAGTCTATCGTGTATTTATCTCAGCACCCCTTTGAACAAAATTGATGTAATTAGTATAAAAATTGTGAAGTAAGCTAGCTAGGGGGTGTTGGTAATAAAAATGCTTTTCAAAACTGTCCTTAACTTCCTTAAAACAAAATTTCTTACTTTAAAAATCAAATGGAAATAAAAATAGTGGTTAGTCCAACTGCATTTTCACTATTCAGGGATTTGGTTCCTTTCTCTGTTTCAATCACATCCTGTATGTGTGAAAATACTGTTCCCCAGCAAAGTAAGGCACATTGCAAAATGCTAACCCAAAGGTCACCGTGCTTCCTTAGCATTGGTTTGGTATGTCAGCTAGTATTAGCAAGTAATACATTAGTGATACAGAGCGAGTATGCACATGGATGGTAAGGGTAGTGTGGAGCCGCTGGAACAACAGATCAGATAAAAGCCTAAAACTTTGTGAGACCCAACTGCAGAAAAAGCAAACTAAAATAAATAAGAAGCAGCGCTGTGAAGTGACTAACTGCCAACTCCCAGAAACATGGTGGATGCCATGCAGTAAAATCAGAAATACTGGCAGATCTAGTATTTCTGATATAAAGAGTAAGACCCATAAAAAAGGTTCTGAAGTGACGACCATAGACTGTATATACTATGGACAACTTGATTCCACCTTCCGCCAGTATACGAATTTGAAGCCGAAAAGCTCTTGGTAATTGGTAACTTACTGAAACCAACATTAGGCATTGTACGCACTCGCCCACGTGCACAGTAGCGTTGTACACATTTGGCGGGAGAGTTGCTGAGTCGCTGTGATGACGCTCAACTCAAACAGCATATCCCCGGGGTGAGCTACACAATCTCCGTACGCCCATAGGCTGTATCAAGTGTCAATCATAGAAAACATGAACCCCCTAATAACTTTTAAAAATGCAGCTGTAAAGAAAAAAGAGGACTTGAGCACAAACCAGTCTTACAATAACTACATGTCAACATCACAAGCAGGGGGAGTAAAATTTATGTTCTGTGTAATAAATTCGAAAGTTTGTCCACAGCCACATAAGGATGGCTGGAGGAGGCGGGATTTATGACCTATACTGCAGCCCGTCACCAGAGGGCGCTGTTCTCAGGGTGGCTTTACCCAGCAAGGAGGCAGACTCTGTCCATTCTATATACAGTCCATATTGACGACTCATGATGAGCTAGGACTGCTTTCACTGGCAGTATCATGCGTGGATTAAGATATGATGATTTGCTCAGAGGTGCTGCTCTAACACGCATAAACAAAGATGGACGGGGGCTAACTGAGGTGGGAATGTGATGAGCAGCCAGGTGAAAGTAGGAACAGGTGAGGGAGAGGCGAGGGTAAAGGAGGTGGAGGTCGTCTGGCCGGTGATTAGTGAGCTCCCGTGCCGGTTGAGCCTGACTTGTCACAGGTTGACATGGGATGCAATTATAGAGGGGAAGTTTCCCAGGCCCTCAGGCATGTGCCAGCCATGCTGTCAATGCCGGCTGATGTCCCAGCTCCTGGCACTGCCAAAGGTGTCACAGGCACTTAGGTGTGCTCAAAACTGCTACGCTCCCATGAAAATTGGCCTTCCCCGATGCACTGGGTGATGACTGGGAGTGTGCACATGTGCCTGCACACATGCTCAGGTACCTTTGTTCGAGTATTAGTTAAACCCTACTCTACTCCCAGCCTCCTCTCGGTCTCACTCTTTCTTATTTCCTCTGAAGCTACAAGGCAAAGCCACAACACTTGTGATTCTGCTGGCTTCTCACGCTGTTCCCACATCTTCTCCTTTTCCCGTATCAGCCTGCATATGACTCTGCCAGCAGTGCGAGTAAGCTCTATAAGACCCAAGGCAAATTACCTCAGCGGGACACTACACTTCTGTTCCCTTAGCTCCTTCTTTCTCTTCCTCTTCGTCTTCTCTTTTCCACCCGTCTCTGCATGTCACAAATCAAAGTGTGTACCTCAGCAGTGGCTGCACGTTGTGGGAGTGTGGCTTAAAACAAATTCAATGTCCTCCACTTGCAGATTCATGCCTATCCAACAGTGTGAGAAAGAAACGCTCTGCTAGCCCGCCTCTTCACTATGAGAAGAACTGAGAACTCAATCTCTTACCAAAGGGCACAGATGGTCATCTGGACTTTCTTTTTTTATCATTACCCCATTTTTTCAGAAAACTGATATGTACAAGGATTTCTGTACTACCATCTAGTGGCTTGAAAGCTATGCCAGTGGGCCATCAGGTGTGATTTTCCACTTCAGACATTTTTTTAGGGGAGGAAATGGCCTGAAATTGGATCCTCTGGCGGCTTACTCTTCCTCCAAACCAGCCTTAGGCAACACAATACTTCCCCTTCTTCTCTGCTATCATTCCCAGAAAGATTCAAGCTCTAAAGACTTATCTGAGGGGAAACGGCGCAGGGATGGAGCTGGGTCTGATGGTCTATAACATCCCCATTGACAGAACTACTGCAACACATTTTTCATCCAAATGTCATATAAGGTACACCTTTGAGTTAGTTGCGTAGACAGGGCGTGAAGGTCTACCATTAATGAATATGCATTGTTTGGTTTGACTTTGCAACATGGCATAGGCCTACATGCATTTATGGCATGGCAAAACGTTGTTGTTTGGCACAAAAGCTATAACAGGAGCTACTGAGTTACATTTGATGGAGAAATAATTCTGAACAATAGTCATATGACCAACATGTGATGCAACTAGGCTTTCTACAACTAACATATACTACTTATCTACTTACAATAGATAACAAGCCTTGACCTCATATGTCCATGATAAGAACATATTTTAGAGACATTGAGTGGGTTTACATATCCACTTTAGTAGATTAGAAGTGGAAAAATGTCCAAAACAGGATAAAAATGATTTGTATAAGGATGTCAATCAGAATATAAAAAAAGTTGATCTGATGGGAGTCTATTCTGGCTTCCCAAATATATTTCAGTATGCTCATGCCTTGTCTCATGAGAACACTTGGAAGCAACATGGTCACAAGAAAATGGTCAGAGAATGACTTCCTGTTTAGATGTTAACAGGTTTTCAGTCACTGACATGAGAGTAGAGGTTTTCAAAAATGCCTTACATGGTGAAGATAAAAAAATAAATAAATAAATAAATAAATAAATAAAGTAAGACTCAAGTATATTTTGTTACTTAAGCATAAGTCATCCTCTTAGGAGACGTCTGCATTGTCTTCATATTTTGTCACCCAATTGCAAAGGAACATCAAAATGACAGTGATAGAGCGCAAACACCATTGTTGATAAACTTTGTCCATGGCAAATGGGAAATAATGGCACTGCAGTATTCAAACAAGTGAACCAACACCCCCCAAAAAGTCGTTTTATCACAAGAAAACTCAAAACTATTGGTCTGTATTAGCGTTCTTTCTAGTTATCCATCAAAGTGGGAGGGTGATCCATTATTTCATGGACCTGGCCTTGATTGGTGAAGCGTCAACTTCTACAGGTCCTCAGTCAGTGCATTTACATGCACAGCTTAATCGGAGTCAGCTCATAAATCTGTTTTTTCACCAAATCAGACTTCTCTACTTGTCCGTGTATACATGCAGCTGAGAAAATCAAATTATTGACCTAAACATGTCTTCCCTCCCAAAACTAGGGGGCAATATGGGTCTTTTCAGCAGCACTGTTTCTGGACATTTTTAAAAGATGTCTCCGTTCCTCATTTCGCGACCATCCATATACTTTAAAATGTCCATTTCTTTCAGGAGGGAAAGCATAACTGCGCTCTCCTCATCATTCCAAAAGTGGACATTCTTTCGTGCTTCAGCCATGTTGCAGTTGCTTCTGAGTCGAAAATTCTTTAAATGATAGTGCCACTTCTTCTCTGGTGTTTTTTGTTCTCGGGTTGAGGGGGCGTGGCGCACACGCGCATGCATTGTCCTATCATCCTCCGACTACGCTGGTTACGTGGTATAGAAAATCGAATTCCAATCACATTATCTGGATTTCTTAATCGGAGTTCTCAGACTCCGATTATAGTCGGACTAAGATGTTTACATGCACTTCAATTGTCCGGTCCTAATCGAAGTAAGGCAATACTTTGGTTTTCTCGAGTGTCATATAAAGGTACTGACTGTCGGGATCACACCATTGTCATGTATCTACAATCCAATATTGACTCATCTAACTATGTTGCATCTCAATATCCAGCAGCTTTCACTATTTTTTCCAATCATTTTAACAGATAAAGTAGCGAAGAGGAAAACTCCACCCATTATAGAGTGAAAGTTATGTAGTAAATTATCTTCTTCTTCTTGAGAAAATATGCTGTGTCTCTGTCAGCCAAAGGCCAAGGTGTAGAATCCAACCAGCTGGGAGTGTAAACAAGCTGCCTGTGAACCATCACATACATAGATAATTGCATAACGTGTTTAAAGGGAGGTAATTAGAAGGCTAACCCTTGTTAAGAGAAGGCATGGAAGGTGTTAGACGGCAACCTGTTAGCAGACTTACAGGAGTCGGTGGGGTCTGCTGCTGTGTTCTGTTAGTGTTGTTTGCAATAACTGGAGCCAGCCGTCAGGACATGTCCCTGTGTCCTCTACCTGAGGCCCTGCTGTGATCACACAGCAGGCGACCATATGATACTTCTTTGCCTCTCACAGTTCATAGCCTAAAACCCTAACCAAGAGGGCCTGATTAAATCGACAGAACAAGGACTAATTAAATAGGGTCTGATCAGGGAGCAGTAAATTATTTAACACTGCCCACACACATATTGATGTCTCCTCTTCTGATCCTGAACTAGACTTCTTTTTGTCGCTTTTGTCTCCACTGTTTCATTCTCTCTCTTTTGTCTGTCTTGTCTTTTCTGCAGCCTTTAAAGACATTTTGCACTGCTCTTTCTGCTTTCATCCCAAAATTGGTACCATTCAGGAGAGACGGCTCAGTCGAGAAACAGTCACAAGAAATAAACGCAGGGCCAGGGCTGGTGGAAGATAACATTGTGTGTTGATTAAAGACAAGGAGGGAGATACTACGACACCCTTTCAAATCAACATAGAGGGGCTGACAGAAATATCCTCACGGACAAATACGACAATAAGAGCGAGTAAAGACGTTAACTGTGAGTTCCTGCTGCTTTCACACTGACATTTTTCATGAGAAGCACAGCCTCTGCCTGCTTCCACCTCACACTAACCCATGCATTTTAAGATAGATTACCCTCCCTGTTTTATTATACCCTTTAGAAACCTGTAGACTGTTAAGAGTGCTTTTCGCTGATGCTGTGATCCAAGCGGCACGACCAAAAGTTCACAGAGAAACTCGTGTATTCATTCACTCAGCAGGGGATGGCATTTTCCATTTCGTTTCTTCAATGCTGTGGTCTTTTTTCTGACAGCGGCGCTCTCTCTGGGCCAATTTCAGACTTTCTGATCACCCACTGCACCATGCACATCTTTCAAGCGCTACACTGTGCTAACTACAAAAACCTGGGGCCCACAGAAAATCACTGACCCATGACAGTGGCGACTGGTGGAAAAATGTGGTTCATTGCCTTGTAAACATTGCATTTTGCATTTACAATCTGTTGTCGTGGAAAAAAAAATAACCTTGACAAAAGCTGCAAAGCATCACAGCAAGGAAGCATTTAAAGTGATGCACTCCACGGCCCCTGTCATTATAAGAGTTACCAAACAAACTGAATGAAATAATTGGTTTACTCAACACCAGAGTAAGAGATATCTACATATGAATGCAAAATATGTTCATGAAGGACAAGATTTCTAAGTGTTGGAAATGTTCTGGTTTCTTGTTATAGTGCATTTTCAGGTAGAATTAAATCATTTTGAGAAGGCTTTGTTGGCATTAAGGTTGTGTCAATTGCTAAAAAGATTCAACACATTAGGTGGAAGTGCAATCCAGGGAAACATTAGCATTGGCAATGTTGATGACAATTTGGCTCTAAATTGATCTCCATAAACAAATAGATGCATTTGCTGACTCACCATCTCCTGAAAGTGCTATTAAGAGCCGAACAGGGTGCACTAGTCTTACATGCATTTGCTGTTAAATCTCTAAAAGCCAAATGTACAACCTGTCACGCTTTTCAAGACATGTAGAAATGGACCAGGCATGTAAACAGCTGTGTTACTATATGTCAGTTATTATCAAAAAACTGATTTTTTGGTTTGCAAATTATTTAAACCCTTTATGGTGCAAAGACAATATGTCAAAGGTTGAAATCAAACAATGTCATGTTTTTATGAAAAATATCTGATCCTTTTAAATTTAATGTGAGCAACATGCCAGAACAGCAAAACACTTGTTGAAAACAGAAAAGTTGTATAAAAATAAATAAATAAAAATAAAATAAAATAATGATAATGATAATAATAATAATAATAATAATAATAATAATAATAATAATAATAATAAAAAGCTGGATGAACATCTCCCAACAAATGAGGATGATTCACCACAGGTTAGCAAGATGACTGGAGAGGTTGAGTCTCTTAAGGAAATATGGGAAGAGGTTTAAGACTCTATGAAAAACTATGCTACTTTTATCATCTACATCTACCATCTACAAGATATCATTCTACAAGAAAAGAATCAGAGAAACTGGAGACACCTGTTACAAAAGGGACAGGGACCAAAAACTAGGGTTTTTCAGTCCCAGGTGGAACTGTTTTAAAAACAGGCATGGCTCTGTAGTTGAAGTCAACGTATGGGCTCTAAATTGCTTACAAAAAACATTTTCTGTGACCACAATTCGTCGAGATATCCACAAATGCAGGTTAAAACTGAACCATGCAAAGAGGTTGCAAAGATAGACATTTAAGATGGACCGAATTGACGAGGAAAACTGCGAACAAATCAAAATCCGACCTTCTTTGTGGAAATCATGGACACTGTGTCCTCTACTACAAAAGAAGAACCACCACCACCTACTGTACCTTGTTATCAGCTCTTAGCTTAAAGCATCCCCAGTGGGCAGCTTAAAGACCCACTCTGATGAAAATCATGTTTTTCTCGTTGTCTACATGTTCATATGGCATTTTCCTGATGCTACACAACATATCATGAGAAAACTAAGCGAAAAATCGCATTTCTGAGTAATCTCTGACAGACCCCAACAGCAGACTCAGATGCAGTGAGAATTCCTACGTAGCAAATCCAAGCACTGCCCCCAGAGTCCCACTATGTAGGCCTCACTAGGAAAAGTAGAGTGGACGATCGCGAAACAAGCATGTGCGTTAACAGATTGCAATGCTCATAAGAAAGCTAATTATGAAATTAGCTTTCATCATGTCCCCAAAGACAATAGTGTCCGAGAGCTGAATAGCGCCTTTGTTACCTGCTACTTCTACGACACCGGCAATGTCATGACTCAGAGGCCAATTGCTAATGAGCTACTGAAGCTCTGCAGTAGAAAAGCCCTTAAAAAATGACACAGGTAACTTGATGTTGGCTAAAAACTTCAAAATCACAATTTAAAGACATCTGACATCACTTTAAGTAATAAATAAAAAACAATCGGAGTGGGACTTTAAACATCCGTTAAGGCTCCATTAATGCTAAATACTATAACTTGGTTTACAAGCAACATATGCTGCCATCCAGACCATGATTTTTCAGTAAAGATCTCATCGATGCCTGAGTCCAAGTGGAGTCACGAGTCTCTAAAACCGACAACTTGGACCCGAGCACGACAGCATATTTACTGCTTTAAAGAAGTACGGTAAGAGACAGAGAATAGTAAAAAAGTAAATGACACTTCCTTGAAATTGCCTTTGTTAAAATCCAGTCCTCAGACAGAGTATTATTTAATTCATGTCAGTTATATAAAGAGGCCCAAGCTCATAAAAAAGCCTCCTTTAAACAGCCCCTGCACCACAGCATTATTCCTGTTCCTAATGGGTTTTATACAAGCCAATGAATAACACAGTTTGCTGTAAAAGACCCTGAAATAAAACTGAAAAATAGGAGTTTAAGAGTTTTGTTAACAAAGGTATGCGATTGCTTTGTAATGTGCTTTTGCTCCCTGGGTTTTAATGCACTGAGACTGTATAGGCTATGTTGTGTCTGTGCATAATCTAGGGCATATTCATTATGAAAACAACACTTTACTCCAGTGGCAAAATGATGTTGACCTTTGTGAAATCGAATACTAGCAAAGCATGTCTCATTGTTCAAAGATAATAGCTGGGCAACATTCCTTGTAAGGCAGATGATGTTACTGGCATGCTGAGTGCCAGCCCCGCTATTGGGTGGGTGTCGGGCTGCTGATGACTCATTCTTCATCTGCTTTAGAGAGCCCAGGGTGACAGGTTTCTGTTTTAGCTGCTGTTACAAAGTGCTTCCTGTCGTTGGTGAATTATACTTTATATAGATAAGTGATTGTGCAGAAAATCTCCTTTTGTCTTTGCAACACCTACCTGAGGTTTACTCAGCACGGCGTGTTCGAGAGGAGGAGGAGGAGGAGGAAGGAGGAGAAAGGGAGAAGGGAAAAGAGAAGGAGACTGTGGGCCAGCCACCCAAAAGAAGCCTGGTTTATTCCTCAGGGAAATTGCATCACATATTGATCCATGTTCCTGCATCTAATGGACACAGAGGGTGGAATTGCTGGTGGCAATTGGGAAATAGCTATGAGAGTAACAAGGAGTCATTAAGGCATAAAAGCTAGGTTAGTCACCTGAGGACCTCTCACCTGCCTTCACACAGTCCTCTCAGAGCAGGCTGCCTCCACCGCCACATATAGCGAGGAGCAGGATTGGCAAAGCAGCAGGTTCACCGGCTCAGGCGAGCATTTGTCTCCATTACAGCCCTCACACCGGCAAATAAACAGGGGAGACAGACAATCATTCTACATTACATCCATGACTATAGCACTTTACATTTTCTATCAGTGTAACAGACTCCCTGGGCCATCTCGCAATCCTCACATTCATTTTTTACTGCCTTGTGCACGTTCTGCTCCTCATGTGCACAGATGGAGCTTTAACCAGGGAGGGATTTCCGCTACTGCTGTAACATTAATGGTCCTTTCTCCAAGGCGAGACTCAAAACAAGGTCTGGATCCTAACCCAAATCTGTCATGCCATCAGAGCCGTGTTGCAGCACTTCAAAACAAAACAAAAAAAACTCAATGCAAAATGTAGCCTTCAGTACCAGTCTGCACCTTCATTATTGTTTCCCCTTCAAGCTTAAAGTGCGGACCACGGAAAGGGCAGCAGGTAGGTTTCAACTCACCGTGGATTAGTTTCCTTCAACGGAAAATGTATTCAAAAGGTTTTGAAAGCAGCAAAAGCAAAATTGAAGGCTAAACAAGAATAAAAAAGCGAGAGTGGAGCAGCCTGCAGAGAGGGGATCTGTGATTATCATTGAAGTAGAAGGAAGTGGGAGGACCAGCTTCACAGTGATTTTACTCTGTTGGTCTCACAGTCTGATTTAATGCAGAACCTTAAGGCTGCACAAAAGAAGAAATGTTGGTCTCATAGCATCTGTTTTTTTTCTTCACACTCTCTAAACAGGCTAAACTAAATATTCTATTACAATATATTTGCTATGGATCTTTTCTGCAAATAAACATCTCAAACAATCGCATCGCAATTCAAATACTCTATTATTCTTCGAGCCGGCAGAAAATTTCACACATCTCAGGCACTTACCTGCATGTAAATTATTGATCACCTTTCAACTGCTTAAAAAAACGAATCAGCTCCGTGCATGTAAATAAGGTGCCGCACTTAGCTGAGGTGTTTCACCCTGGTGTCAAGACTGGCAGTGATTTTGATTTGGTGCCATTTGGATATTAAGTGCAGTGGATATTGAGTGCTATTACAGCCAGGGACAGGCAGCACATCAATCTCTGTCAAAGAAGTGGAAATGTGTCTCCAGACAGACAGCAGCCAAGAAGGAGCTACAGAAGCTAACGCCAGCTGCATAAAATAGTGGAATCCCAGGAGTGATGGGAAACTAGTTCTGTATAATGAACCGTGTATGAGCTTTGAGCATCACATCTCGGACATGTATTATGCACTATATACACGCTAAGGTATAGCGTATCTTCTGTTAGTCCTTGGACTCCAACATCATGCCTGATGCATACAAAACTAACCCATTTAGTGATACATCAGCTGTCATTTTAAGATACACATCAATAGGTGTGAGACATATTCCACAGTGTTTTTCAGAGGAATCCTCTGACTTTAAAATCAAGCTTTTTTTTTTTTTTCTTCCACCAAATTCACTGGTAACACTCTATGATAGCAATCAGTAGAATGTCATTCATACGGTTCATATGGAGTATTAGAGCCACATTAAGAAGAAAAATTAAGACTTTGAGATTAAAGTTGTTAATTTACGAGAATAAGGTAATCACTAACAAGAATAAAGTCATAATAAAGGAGTTACTTTCGAGAATAAAGTTGTAATAAAATCATTACTTAAGAGAATAAAGTCGTAATAAAGTAATTATTTACAAGAACTAAATCCTAGTAAAGCAATTATTTACGAGAATAAAGTCATAATAAAATCATTACTTCTGAAAGTCTGTATTTTCTAACCTGTTCTTTAAGATGCCAGTTGTTAAAATGAAAGTCATGGAGCATTTCGTAAAAATGGACTTCAATATACGTTTCTCAAACAAGGAGATACTTTATCTTTTGGCACATCAGCACCACATTATCATAAGAAGCCTGTTCTATAATTTTATTATGACTCAATTCTCATAAGTAACTACTTTATTACGACGTTATTCTCCTAAGTAATGACTTTATTCTCGTAAGTTGACGATTTTAATCTTGAAGTCTTTTTTTTTTTAATGTGGTCCTAATACACCGTCATACATCCATAAGTCACTACCTAATGATGAGCAAAAACATCAAAAAACATGTGTCAATGATAATATGTTGTTAAAAATATGTTAGTTAATAATGTAATAATATATGTTTGTTGATAAGATGTTTAGAATCACAAATATATTGTAAATGATTTGTAAACTATGAAATATTTCAGAACAAATCATTAGTAAATGATTACTTAATGATTTGTTGATCTATTATGAATGACGTGTGAGCCATACAAAGTGAAAACAAGGTATCAGTATTAATGAATATTAATACAAATGATTAATTTATTGTGAAATATTGATTAACTTATCATTAGTAAATGTTTATCTAATGCTTATAAATGGCATACTAATGATTGTTGTTATAAAGTGTTACCAGTTCACTTCAGTGGGGTGACATAATACAAATTATTATCGCTGTTTTACATATTGCAGGAATTATCATAAAATCACAGTTTTTTTCTGGCATTTTTACCTCGGGACAGCTGAGGAGAGACGAGAAACGCAGGGACTAAAGAGAATAAAGGAAGACATACGGTAAATGGTCGTGCGTGGTTTGGATTTGAATAAGCAACAGCTGCACTGTGAATACGGGGTGCATAATCAAACTCCTAGACCAACAGCACTCCAAAGTAACACATTTGAGCTGTTTTCTATTGTTGCACAAAACACAACTGATACAAAGCATCACTTTTTACCTGTAAGAGGGAAAAGGTTCAGACCGAACTCATGCGTAAATACTCAATTGCATTCAGCAATGTGTGGTTTTTATGCAGCAGTGTAGCTCTTTCTGCTATCACCACCCCTATGATATTATTATTCTTTCCCAAACTACATTTACAACGATTTGAGTTTTCACAGAATTAGATGGTATATGGATAACTGAGGAAATCAACTGTCTTGACATGAATTGAGTCAAATTGAAAGAAAGGTTAACTATTGTAAGTACATTTACACCAACAGATGTACATGTTGCAATCTCTTCTGTATTAATAGAAACTTTACACACCATTTTAAATCTTAAAGTTGTAAAGCATGTTGTGTTTTAAATATTTGTGTCATTTTGATGCATCTTGTCAAAATTAATGGACTTTATATGGACTGTATGATATAGCACACTCATGGCAGAAGCTGCCGTGTAGAGAACCACCATATATAACAAATTTCATTGACATACCACTGAGAATAGCCAGCGAGGGCAGGTTGGGATCAAGTGTCTTACTCAAGGACATTACAGCATGTGGAAAGCAGGACCTGAGATTAAACCCTGGACCTTCTGCTGAGGAGACAACCAACGTTACCCCTGAGCCACAGGCAGACACATCTTTGTGCTGACTTATTCAACACCATTGGTATATTCAAACAACATACACATCAGATTTGTTGAATCCAGAACATGTGAAAAAAACACTAGTACACCATGCACTGTGCTTTAACACATCTGTTCTGCAGGACTGACAGCTTCAGCTTCAGCTTATGGTAGCACTGATGGGTGAGGTACTGACAGACCTGCTGCATGTAACCGTTTCACAAAGACTTGCACCACCCCCCTCTGCTGGTCACTTATTGACTTTAATGGAGGAATCTTCAATTGAACCAGCTCTCCACAAGGTTTGCTCCCTTCATACTATACCACCACAGGTCTCTTTAAATGACCAGATGAATGTTCATAAGTGATGCTGCTAAACTGGTTTGCCTTGCTGTACAACCAGCATGCTTTGTGCACCAAAGCTGTTGCTTGCGTCTTCTGTAACTGTAACATGATAAAATAGTTCTCCCTGCAGTTGAAACTGGCATAATGGTCACACAAGTGTAAAAGTCACATATCACTTTTTTGATGATAAAAAGAGTTTAAAATACGTCTAAAATGCCAGATTTTACAGTAAGTAATTATTATGCATCAAAAAAAGCAGTGTCATGCATTTTAGTGACTGAACCTTGCAAAGTTTATAAAATCCTGCTGTGGACAGACACTTCAACGATTCAGCATTTTGTTAAAAACACTGACACTTTTGGGTGTTTCAGGATGTCACTGTATGTATGTGTTAAAAAAAAACAAAAAATCTATTAAATAACTAATAAAAGCTGGTCAGAGGCAGTCTGTCCATCTGTACCTCACTTTTCGTGCAGGTAGCTCACTTGATGGCGAAATCAGATGGTAACATAATTAGCTACATGGTTGCACAGAAATTGAACATTGCTGACTTTACTGAACTAAGTGGAAGTTTCTCATGCGAGAAGACAGCTAGATACTCCTAAAAGAAATCCATCTTTGCTCCAATATAAATAGAATTTAATCCATTTCTGTCAACGATGCTGAATTATTTTGGATTATGGGTTGTAAATATCTCTCATGCTTGCAAAAACAACTGAACAGGCTTTGATTCGGTGCAATAATGTAGTTGCAATCCCAGAATCCACCACCCATCATTGATCAACACTGCAGTTTCTGACCAGTTTCTCTCTTTTACCTCTGTACGACTTCCTCTAACACTCACTACAGATTTACATTTGAAGAAGTCTTGGCTCGTGGAACCAAAATCCAGATATCTGGCAACTCTGAAATCCCCAAATAAAAGCCATCAGCCCTGTGAGGCTAAATCTTCATCACACGACAGCTAATGAGTTCTGCAGCTGACAGCTCTGCAGCATATGTGGAGAATGCTGTGCATATTTGTGGAAGATCTGCAGAGCTCTGGCTCTCTTCTGGCACTGCTACTTTTGGCTCTGAGCTACCTCTCACGGGATCCCCCTACTAAAAAGTTACCTGATGAGCCTTGGTCCTCACAGAGAATCTAAGGATGAGGGGGGGGGAGAGGGGTAGGTAAAAACAGAGACAGAGCAAAAGAGAAAGCTCTCATTATTTCTCCCTAATTGCCCACGAGTGACCCTCCTGATTCCCCCCTCTGCAACCAGGTACGGTGCCTCATTACAGGCAGCCTCCTCAGTTCTCCCAGGAGGAACCCATGAAAAGGCCATGAAAGGCCTCGTCTGACAGGGGCCAGCCAGACTGGACCAATTAACAGGGTTTTTCTGTGCTCTGACTTGCCACACTGCAGTTTGCAACTCATCTACGGTGTGAGACTTGCAGCCGTCCTGGGTCAGGTTGGGATGGTTTGTTCAGAGGGTAGAAAGGGATAAAGGATAAGGGCAGCGCCATCTTGCCTCCATTAACATGTTTCTCATGCTGCCTCTCACTTTTTCTTACTTTCTCGAGGACTTTTAAAAGCTTTTTTGGGCGAGGATTAAACAATAATTGAAGTTGAGGCATGTTAATATTCTATTCAGGGTGCAAAAAAAGGTGTTATTATGAGTTTCGGATAACCACTCAAGCTGCAACAGGCTATTAAAGGTTTAAAATATAGATGTTTTCTGGTGACCTGGCACCACTGCTCCATGAAGGCCAAAAGAAATCGTCGCTCAGCCTCCCAGTGTCAGGTGACTTAGTGTGTATCTGAATAAATGACCCAGTCAAGGTGAGTTCCCCGTGTCAAACCAGGAGCATCAAAGACAAACCACGCAACCTTGCCAGAGGGCCTGTTTTCCTTTCACCTGGAGGACTCCATTTTCACTCTCCAAGGCTCGATGCATTCATGCCTGTCCTGATCTTTGTAATGACTGGTCAAAAAAGGGAAAAGAAAGTAATTCAGACAGCCTCCTGTCTATTAGTGACATGAAAGACAAGACTTTCAAAGCCTGTTCTGCTTTCTCTTCAGGTTTAAAAGACACTCCCTTCAAGGTCACATCCGTTTCCACTGGAGTGATTCAAAGTAAAAATCACCTGAACGTAAACAGCGCTGCCTGATAGAGTGGAGGACAATGATGGGGCCACTGACAACGATACCACTCAGGGAGCGAGTCCATGACAGTCACAGCCGTGGTGGATGTGGGCCGAGGAAGAAGAGGAAGGGTTGTGGAGGGTGGGGCTGGATGGGAGAGGGGTACTGATTGGCTTGCCGTCTCCTGGGGTGCGTGTTTGCCTGCAGGGAAAGGTCATGGGAGGGAACAGGAGTAACGAGGTGTGAAGGGAAGGCACTGTCCTCGGCTCCTGGGCCCTAGGAGACATCCCTGGCAAGGTGTTAATGCAGATGCTGCAGCCTCCCCAGGTTCTGTTTATTACACCTCTTTGAGGAAAGCCAGCCTGGAGTCTCACCATCAGTCAATACGGCTAAAAACATGCTAATCAGGAGTACAAACTGGCAGCAAGTCTGACTCATCGGTCCACAGACGGATAAACACCAAATGTGGGAAAGCTTGGCTGTGTGTTTTTTAATTTTGGAGTGTACACTTTATACTGTGAGTAACATACTTTACTCAGAGAGAAGGTGCTGCTCTGCTGAAAATGATGCAATCCTGATGTGTGGTTGTTGTTCTTCCTGCTATCACACTAATCCAGTCCTAGAAGAGCCTGTCCAACCTTCAGCCTCTTTAAATGATCTGTTAATGACAGCTCGAGTCATTCTCTTTGACACACGCTTTTATTTTGAAGTGACTGCATTATGATTGTGAAATCAAATGTGACACGTTGGTATATTTATATTCATTATCAGTCAATTTGCTTTTATCTCTCGCCACCAGTTCCGTTATTGCTCATGTTTTCACACGCTGCACTTCAATATTTCTTCATGTCATACATGTTTTTTTAGCTTGCGGTGCTCTGAGCGTTTCCTTTTGTTGTCCAGATGTTTTTAAGTACTGTAGAGGGTAAACAAGCCATTACTGTAATGACCCAAATGTCTGTCAGAGGTTTATTTATTTATTTTATTTTTAATAGATTTTCATCCCTGTTAATACATCTGACGAAATGGATCATCTTACAACCTTAACTTCATCAGAGTTGGAACGATGAGTCTTTTCCAAGTTAAGATGGAAAGAGGTTCACTATTCTGTGAGAGACTACATGGGAAAAGAGTCCAGGGTTTCCACAATAATGTTCCTGAGTGTAAATTTTTTAAGAGTTTGTGTATTTCGACATCTACAGTGCTTAATTTTATAAAAAGATTCTGAAAATCTGGAGAAATCTCCGTACAAAACAAAATACAGGCCCTCAGGCAGCGCTGCATTAAAAACAGACAAGACTCTGTAGTGGGAGTCTAGCTGAGCGTAGAGTCTGCAAATAATTAGTGTCAATTTGGTTTGAACGGTGTGGCTAAGACTTGCAAAGCTAACACCACCAGCCTCTCTGCATGTCAGTGTCCACATGGCTGTGACATGCCGGTTTTGATAGACACAGCCTTCAAACAACTTCTTTTCGAGATCAAAACACTGACAAACCACACGCAATATCATCAGTTGTCATAGTAATATGATATAAGCCATCAACCAGAGCCATCACAGAAATGACACAAATCTGGAATTTCTCACGTACAGTAATAAAACAAAGAATAATCTGTTTGACCAACTGGCGACTTTCGCGCTGACTAGCAGGTGTAACAAGGTTCGATTAGTCAATTTAATCACACACTGAAAAAAGTGTAACACGCAGTTGTTCATTCAAACTAATAACTGTTATTTAAGACAGGATAAAATTATTGATTTGATTGTAAAACTCATTCTTTTTGCATTTAGAGACATAAAGATTAATTTATACTGAACTAAATATACGTCCAAAGCACTCAAAACAAAGTTTTTGATTTCTCTCAGGTTTTTTTTTTCTTCATGACCTGCAGGTAATATTTTTGGTTTGAGTTAAATGTTACGCATACGCACTGCACACTGCACAGTCAGAGCACATGTTAAGTCCCATAGCTCTCTCTCTCCCTGCATGCTGTCCAAACTCACCATTTGACGTCGTGGACGCCACTTGTGTCCTGGGTGGATTTCGTCCGAATATAAACATCAGTAGCAAAGCAGTTGCCGATAATTAAAGGTTGAGTGTTTTGTGTTGTCAAAATAGCACAGAATAGCCCAATTGAAGCTAGCTTAGATGGGGCGATAGCTGGAATGATTTTATCTGGCAGTAGCTGGCTAGCTAGTTGGCAGTAGCAGGCTAGCTAGCTAGCATTTACTGGTGACATTATGGTCATGTTTATAAGTTTGTTTCGATAACTAAAATGTTAAGAAACTAATTTGGATCAAGGTAAAGAATTAAGGTTGAGTCAAGTGCAGTATTATTGTTTACTTCAACATAAAATAATCAGGTCAGAGGAAGTTACTCAATTTAGATTCTAACAAGTCAAATATTTTAGATGTGATATCTGGACATCTTTTTTTAGTTTGAGCAAGGTTATCCTTTTTTTAGTGCACAGCTGCTCTTATAACTATAAATGCAAAGTTTCATGATGGTTTAACTGGTAATAACTGGATATCAAAACTGGCTCATGATACTGGCCACTACCAGCTGGGAGCTAAGTCATATAATATAAGATGTTTTTCTGCCCATTGCCAGTTGATCTCGTCTTTCTTTGAATACCTTTAAAAAGCCTCTAAAAATTTCAGTGTTAAATACTGACACAAACAAAGCAAACAAGTGTTGATGCAATTAGTACAAAGGAAAATGGCCCTTATATATCAAGTACAACCACAAACCGCGGCTTAATTTGAGCATATGTAAGGAAAAATGTGTGTTTCAAACAGACAAAGTCATAACAAAATGACCTTAACACAACCTGACACAACCCCTGTTTTGTTTCCTGAACATCCCCTGCAGCCGCAGCAAAACTGCCGTCCCTTCATGATCCCAACCTGAGGGGGGGACCACATGGGACAGCGACCCTCATTATGTATAAAATATCATTAATTAACTTTATTGAATGAGTCACAGTACGGTTTCCACCGCTCGGCTCCCTCAGGGTCCCTCGCCCAAGACCCCACCTTGCCCTGTTTGGAGCCAGCGAGCCAGCATCCTTCACACCCGCCCTGGCTGGTTCGAGGTGACTTTCCCCCCTTGTGTCATTGCTTAGAAAGCTGCCAGTAATTTATAATGTTGTGACAGTCAAATAAACAGGGCTGCCGCTGCTGCTGCTTGCTGGAGTGAAAAAGTCCTGCATTAAAGGGAATCAAAACAGCTCCAAATGGTGCCTTGAATGGGAATAATCTCGGTGTAAGATCTGTTCTGGGGCTGGCTAATTTAAATTTGTTCAGGGTGACAGCTTACTGGGAGAGGGACATAATGAAGTCCATTATCATCAGTGGTGCAAATTCTAAAGAACGAGAACTCTCATTATCAGCGCTTTCCTGTATACGAAGGAAATATGTTCATCCATTATGAAATGTGCTGAGAATGACAACATAGAGCAAACATAAGACAATGTAAGGCATGACTCGCAGCAAGGAAAAATATGTAACGGTGCTCCTCGGAGACCGGACAAGCCTTTTTTTTTTTTTTTTTTTTTTGCACAATGCCCTCGCTTGGTTTATTTATGGGTGAGGTGCACACAAGAAGGCCGTGTATTGGGTTTTAACACAGTCAGGGCTGTAATAGGCAGATCGTTTTGATATCTCACAATGTTGTATAAAGTGGTTTTCAACAGCAAGACTGCCTGTGCTTTTATTTACTGCGCCTTTTCTTCTGCTAATCTGACATCTGGTAGACCACGGCAGACCTTGAACAGTGTCTTCCCGGGCATTATCTCATAAAAACAGAGACTCGATAATGCTCTTCCATTAGACAAATAGCAGAAATAGCAATAAGTCATTTTGGCCAGAATTAACTGATAAACAGGAGAATGATGGAAGCCTCCAGATCTGTAACCCGCGATAACCGCAGCTTTCAGGAAACATAGAAAGCGAGGACTTCAAGCTGCTCCTAAAATATATTCACTTCAAAGAGTATGAAAATGTTTCTGCTGCCAAAATACTCATCAAAAGTTAGTTCAGTGCCAGCATAATGTGTCGCTGAATGAAGTGGAGTGCGGGAAATGGGAAAGGCAGGTGTCAGGGGGGAGTCTCATACACATACTAATGTGTCATTAAAAGTCAAGTGCACATGTTCAGAGATGAGGGCTTGAATCGAACACAAAGTGCCATTAATTAAGAGGCGTTGATTGCAAATATGTATTTATTATATTAAGGTTATTACAAACTGATTGGCGCCTCTACAGACTAAAGGTTGCATTCGAGCAGAAAAGATGGTGATAATCAGGGATGGGACATGATAACAGTTTATTCATACCGACGCTATCATTGATTCTGCTAATGGATATAAATCTTTTACAATTCCCATGGCTTCTCTACGTGGGAAAAAAGTCTGTGAATGCAGGTTTTAGATATTCATAACCTTATTCCTCTGATGAGACTGAAGCCTGGCTTCTGATTGGTCCTTTATAGGTCAGCTGATCACAAATACAACTTATGATTGGTCACCATACCAAAGATGGCAGCCTCTATTCAACATAGCCAGCTAACGACTGATTAACTAAAATTTATGCATAAATCATCACTGATTACCCTGTTACAAAAACACAGTTTATCACCATGATAGCATCTTCTACTCCTTTGTTAGCACTAACTCCTCCTCTGATGCATCATAAGTGGAAAGGCATTGATATTGGAGCAACAGAGCATATTAGCAAATGACATCAATTACCAAACTAATCGTGTCTTTACATGGGGATTAAGTGTTACCCCCAGTTTCCACCATATCCGGAAATGCTCCGCTACGGAACGGCAGAGATTTTTTGCCATCCGGCAGTTCCTACTGGATATGTTTTGAAAGCAAGAGGAAATTGTGAGAACTCACAAGGATTCACATGTAATCGCATGAAAATGAGTAGTCTCTATAAAGACAGCCACATAACCATATAAGCAGTAGATTGTGTACTTCCAAAGGAGGAAGTCTACTTCTACACTTCTAGAATCAGCATCTCCTCATCCATGGTGTCAACAGACTGGAATGCTGCCTATATGATCCGCCTGAAATACATAGTGTTTTATTTTTAAAAAAGCCAGATGTTTTATTTTGTGTCTGTGCCCGACTTCCTGTCCAGCACGGATTAATCTGTGCTGAATTTATGTGGAATGCTGCGGCATCCGGAAAAAAAACAATCAACAAAAAATGAAAACAATCAGCTGAGATCGGCACATACAGCCTTTCCACAGCCATGTTGGATGCAGTGGAAATTGGGGGTTAGTATGGGAACCGATCTTGTTTCCATTTCAAGGACATTTGTAGCCGGGGTAGAACAGGCACAGGGATGTGCACCCAGGTAAATGCATGCATCAGCCCCGCTCAAAGCTGCATAAATTAAAAGGGCCTTTTACAACTTTGATACCAAAAAGTTGGAATAGCTGGAGCCTGTTAACTGGCAATGAAGTAGACTGTGTAATAGAGGTAGATCTAACTAATGAGGTTAAATTGCAACAGGTTAGTAACATGTCTGGGTATAAAAGGACATTCAGAGAGGCTGACTCTCTCAGAAGTAAGGATGGGAGGAGGTTCACCACTCTGTGAGAGACTGTGTGAGCTAATAGATCAACAATTTCAGAAAAATGTTCCTCAGAAAAACTGGAGAAATCTGCACAAAGAGGGCAAGGACCCAAACCAACACTGGATGGAGCTGTATTAAGAACAGGCATGACTCTCTGCATGGACTCATGGATTTAAGATGACTTCTCTTTGGTTACTTCTTTAGCCCCAACTATTAGATACAATAAATGCCTTGAAGTCCTCACCTGCACCTCTTTAAAAGCACCTTAGAGGTACATTGCTCGCTGAACTCTGTCGAGGCTCACTCAGAAACCTCAAAGCAGCGTTGAAAGGCCTTAAAGGAGCGTCGTCACCTTCATTATGAAAATCAGATGCTAAACAAAAGTCTCGGATATGAGTGACTTTCAAGGCAAGAAAGACAAAGGACACATATCAAACACAGCCGTCCTCTAACAATGTTCGCTGCATTCGGTCCCTGCTCTATCTCAGAGGATCTTCATGTCCCACACGTTCCTTTTTTCACCCGCTCCTTCAGGTCAATATTAGCACAAGGAACTCCAGCTACTTGATGTACCCCAGTCAAATTTACCAAACACTGTTTGACTCATGCTATTAAATCTGAAGATGAAAGAATGGCCAAGGGCAAACAGCTCCTACGGCTATACACCAAATACCCAGACTCTCTACTTTTAACAGTAAGGCACAATTAAGAATTTAAATGGATCCTGCATAAATGTGCTACTGCTGTGAATCTGACTGGCTTTGAAAATATCATAATTAGTGTCAAGCCTGGCTGACATTGTGCAAAGCGTAAAGTCCAGCCATCATTACTGATGCACTGCAGAGATAAGTTCGTCTCTGTGATTAAAACTGAGAAATAAAACCAAAAAGGAATAAAATAATGAAGTCAGGATGTATAGATGTTTTCTCCAGAGGAGCCAGACTGAAACCCACATCTATTCAACCCCCGTGGTATTTACTTTCAAAATATAATTCCAGCTCTATTACAGGAGATAGAGAAGGACAAATATGACACAGCAACAGACAAATGGGAGCGAAAGAGAAAGAGAGAAGGCAGAGGAGAGGAGGGGAGCTGAGAGAGATAGGCAGGGTTAGGATGATAAGGGATCACAGATAAAGCCTCCAGGGTGCAGACGTGTTCCAGAGAGGAGTGACCAATCAAGATAGAGTGAAAGAGGGGTGAAAATTGTGATAAGAGTGATGACAGAGTGTAAAATGACTCAGTCAGGCCTGGCTTCGGCTCCAATCTCACAGTCCTCGTCCCGGTTCAGTCCAGTCCTTAGGTTGAGACTGTGCCGGCAGGTTGTAGGACGAGGCTGATTTGGATATTTTTTAAAAAAGCAAAACCTCCAACACGCAGTTTTGTTCAGACACATGCACGCATGGGTTGACGTGAGTGTTGAAGATGTTCTCATGTTCTTCTGAATTGCAAAAAGGATGTGCATCGTGAATCAGGTTCAAGGAAACCCAAATGTACTTGAATTGGTGATGGGATACCGCTGAGCCAGGGTTAACTTTACCCATGCAGCCAACTCTCTGAGGAGTTTGGTGATTTTTTCTTGGGGTTGTATCTTCAAAAAAGCTGAAAACCAAACCATAAAATTCAGAGTTTCCAAGACCACAGTTTTCCCTAGATTTTCACTCTACTCACTGAAATCTGAAAGAAGCCCTTAAAAACTCTTTCCCTTAAAATTTGGGGTTGTCTCGTATTCAGACTTCTTACAAAAACAATTAATCTAAAAAAATCTTTAGGCCAAATTCCGGCAAAAGAAACCTGTTTGTAGGAATGTAGAGTCAGCTTCAGATTTTTCTCTCGCTTTCAGAGTGTTTGGTTATTTAGTAAGCTTTTAGTAGAAATAACTTTTAGGCAGTACTTTTCAAACAAATAGAGCTGCTAACTGAAGAGGCTCATGCTTTAAAGAACCTCCCTCGTCGGTTTGAAAAGAAATGTGCTGCAAGGTTGAGTTCAAGGAAACTAAGACTGACTCACATTAGAGATGGGATGAAGTCTGCCATGTCAAGGTAACTCCTTTTATCGATGCAAGCATCCATACGCTTCTTACCTCTCTAAAAGAGTCTCTTTTTCCATGCTGGCTTTCAGATTTTTAAGAAAGGTCAAAAAACTAAACCCTCCAACAAAAACGCCTCTGAGGACTCTCAGAGTGTTTTAAATTCAAATGCAAGAAGTCAAGAACTTTTTTTTCTGACTCATCCAACAAAATCGTCCATTTTTGTCTGAAGGAGAGTCTAATCCTGCATTTGCTGACAGTACAACATGTGCGATAACATGCCATCGCAAAAGTCCACTGCTTTGGTTACACCCTAAGCTCCCCTGGGATAAATGTTGGACTTGTGTATCTTCAACCCATTGTGCAACAGTAGTAAACACTGTGTCTGAAAAGCCAAGGGACAGAATGAGCATGAGGAAAGGGAGAGATTGCTGCAATTGTTCTGAATCCAAATACAATGATGTTACATTAAAGGTGGGGTAGGCAGGATCTGAGGAAGTGCCAGTTTTGGGGAGAAATCTTGAATGTAAACACGACCCCTCCCAACCAGTTTTCCCCTCAGCTCCTCCTCTCCCCTCCCTCTCTGCTCCAGCAAGCCCCGCCCACAAACAGACGCTTGTCTTCGCTCGTATCGTTCCAATTTAATTCAGATATAATGAAGATAAATACTTCAGATAATTACAAATGGGGCCCAGTCAACGTGAAAGTAAAAAGCATTGGTGCTACTGTAGACGCCAACAGACTACCAGCAAACACAATGTTTGCAGGACTTCTACAACTAGGATAAAGTGACATAGTCCAGGACCCGAGGTAAACAGTTTAGCGGCGCTAAAAAAATATAAAATGTTGACGACAAAGACATAATAAAACACAGTGAAACCGCAATATTACCAAATGTCGTCAATGACTAATAGCTATTGACTGATATTAAAAGCTTTTTTGTATATACACTATAAAAAAGATGCTTCTTTAACAGATTCCCGCCTATCCCACCTTTAAAGCTTGAGAAGACTGAATAATCTGTTAGATCTGCAGCCTGTGCAGCTCAAATCCTTCAATGTTTTCATAGCTGTGTAAAATTACTTTACCACGAGTGTAGAGATGTCCCGATGCAACTTTTTTACCTCCGATACGATACCAGTATTGTAGCCTTCAGATCAATATTGGCTGATAGTAATATTGATCCGATATTAGCACAAATTTGTGCATGACAAGTTTTGCAGTCATTTGCAACGTCTTTCTTGGACTTTAATGAAAAATACTGCCACACAGCCGACATCACTCCCGCTCCTTGCTACTAGCGGAGTCTGGAATGGACTGCTTGTATTGACATGCTAAAATCTGACATTTTAGATGCAGGCCGATATAACCCGATATTCAATGTTTTGGTGATATCAGACCAATATCCGATATCAATATCAAATTGGGACACCCCTACACGAGTGAAATCTGTGATTTAATTGATGAATTTCAACAAAAGTACTCCAAAGATCTTTCAGTGATGTAAAGCATTGATGCATTGTTTCTACAGTACTAGTACAAATGTCTTTTCACCAAATTCATAACATCAAATCCAATCAAAAAAATAATAATCCTGATTTTGCCATAATGGAGCGGCCCCTGGATATGTTCACTGATTGATTCAGTAGAGGCTCCTTTCTTATTAGATAGGCTTTGCTGAAAGTTTAGATACATCCATCAGTGCAACTGTAGAATAAATCAGATCCTCAGCAGCATCATCCAGATTGAGAGTCCTGCAGGACCCTGTCATATATCCCACTGAAAGGCTCGGAAAGTTGTCAGAAAGTTGCTGGAAACAAATGTTTGCCCATCACGGTGAAGAGTTTCTGGACACTAACCTTTTCGGATAAACAGAGAGTGAAACAAACAGGACGGGATGTATGGGTGTCACTGTAACGAGGAGCTGGCAAGAGTTTGAGGAGCTGCTTTCTTTGGAGGTGACACGTTGAAGCCCTTTAGATGGATCGTGGTGAAAAATCTGAACTGAAGGTGCCAAAACTTTTCGCAGACAGACAGGAGAGACAGGATTGAAGGGAATTAAGCTGACCCGAGGCAAGAGACGAGACTTTTTTACATCAAAGGAGAAGTCGTCTTGTCTCCATCTCTCGTCGCTCTGATTGAGAAGAAAGGAAGAATATTTCACTGATACTTGGGTGAGATTTCCTGTGATGTAAAGCTAAACCTTCAATCTTCCCATAATTCAAAAACAATCCCATTACTCAAGCTGATAATAAAGCTCAGGTAAATACACTGTGAACTCTCTATTTTTCTACCTGCATCATAAATTTTCATAAGCAGGCTAAGCGGGGGGCATATTTTGTTTTCTGAATAGTTGACAGTTGCAAAGTGCACACATATTGACAGTGATTAGAATCTGTGAGGGCTTACTGCCAATGAATATTCAGGAGCACCTGTCTGCAGCTGAACCCGCAGTTCAACAATGCGTGGTCGGGGCGTTCAATTGCAGTCTCTAAGATGGAGTCGCGCTACTCTGCAAAATGAGAAATCACAAGCGTGTGTTGGCTTACACACCGGTGTGCACTGTGCAGAAAACACACTCTTAAATACAGTGGATTTACTGGTCCGTACAGAAGTGTGTGTGTGTGTGTGTGTGTGTGTGTGTGTGTGTGTGTGTGTGTGTGTGTGTGTGTGTGTGTGTGTGTGTGTATTTTGATATTCATTTCGCATTCCTGTCAACACTTAACTAATAAATTCAAGACAGAAAAAACAATCTTGTTGAGCTCACCTGTAGAGCAACACGTTTAATGTTTTATTTAAAGAAAACGTCTGAGCTCATTCAGAGCCTCTCATTTTGAATTTGTCTGTTTGGTCTCCTTTTGTAGTAAACTGATAAATAAATGTTTTTTTTTTTTGTTTTAATTTGTTTGTTTTTTACATACCAGAGTGTTTTCTCGATTTCTACACCATGCAATACTGTCTGCAGAGCCAAAGGCTGCAGTTTCAGGACCACATTTCTATGACCCATTTGTTGTTGTAAAAGTTAAGGGAGGTTAAGACACAAAAATGTAGTCTTGGTGATACAGTGCAAGAAGCAATGCCTGTCAGAATCAACAAAGATCTTAGAAATGCTGTTCCAGAGGTCCTAAATCTGCAGCTTCCAGGTATGCAGACGTACAGACTGTTTTCTGATATGAACCAAGGGGAGAATGATACATTGATGATACATTGTTGCCATGTCTCATCTGGTCCAGTTCACGTTCACAAAGGCCAAACTCAAACGGTCCAAAAATTGTCACATGGCAGCAAAAGCCATTCGTTAATTGCTTGTACAGTTTAGGCGGGTAGACGACAAATCCCTTGCAATTTTAACTGCACATCACGGATAATTGTTTGCTCATTTTTGTGTTGGTGCTGATCTGGACTGCATATCAGCAGACTCGAATGGACCACATAAAAGAACGACTGGGAAGACTGCAGCAAATGAATAATGTATTAATACACGCACGTCACAAGAGACGCTCTCCAATTGGACGGAAGGCGACAGGCAGTAATTCGTAACTGCACGTTTGTCCCCTACCAGACACCACCATAACAGGATATGACATGTAAAACGGTGCGCTTCCTGTGATAGCTGTGGATGGGGACCAGAGTTCACTTAATAGTGGTTTGAAACCACCCCTACCAGGCAGACCCGAGAGTTCGAGGCCAGCGCTCACACCAACCAAAACGAACCTCACCAAGGAGGTAAACGCTCCAGGGTTCAGTTCAACTGGACTAAACAGGGCTGGCCTGAACGCGACCGAAGACGCTAAAGCAATGCACCCAAATGGAGGCTATCACTATGTAGATGTTTTTTCATCAGGAGACAACTACAAATATCAACAAGAGTGGTCATGTTCAACTCTGGCCTCTGTGAAAGTTCTGCTGTGCATGGCACATCCAAAACCATCAAATTAGACCTTTCTCTTACCTTATACTCTGTGATCAGACTCTCCACATTTCATGTTATCATCACAAAGAAGGAGCTATTGGAGTTTCTCTCTAAGGTATGAACAGAGAAAAACTAGAGTTAGAAAGCCAAGGTTATTTCACATATTTCTGTGTTTTCATGTGTGAGGTGGAAATAAATTTCTGCCATCACATCTATACAACTAAAATATGCTAGCTTTAGTGACCACATACTTACATTTATTATTTAAGTACAACATGTTTGCTGGAGATCACAGTAACTCACAGTAAAATCTGACCCGCACCAAGCAGACAAAGAAACCAAAAGTGTTGTTATTCTTGACACCAATCTGTCCCAGTTTTGCTGACTCGCCCCCCGCTGCGCCTCCCCCTCACCTTTGGCGCAGGCGAAATTACGATGAGTCACCAAAATATCAAACAGCACAAGCATGACTGTGCCTGCGAAACAAAAACAACAAAAGATGCCACCTCACCAGCGAAAGCCGAGCCTAAATAACAACTCTGGTTTTCCCTCTGGTTCAGAGTTTGTTTCTGCATGTCACCAGCCTGAGAGACACTGCAGTCTTTCATCATTACATGAGTTTAATTTTATTTTACTGGACTCGTGTACTGTGATATTACCTAGTAAGTATAGATCCATGTTTTGGATCTCAGCCTGACAAAGCCAGCTGGTTCAATTAAGTGTGTGATGCTCTCTCTGGCACAGAAAGTGAAATAGGTGGGTGTGCAGCAGAGAGGCAATTTCAGGGTTTGGAACTGATCTCATTGTTTGTGCAATTTAAATGAAGATAATATTCGATAAACATGATCCCAGAACACTGACGCAAACCTTTATCAACAGCAATGCGTCCTCATTTATCACAAATATTGAATTCATCTGAGAGAATTTGATCTTAATTTAGGAAATCTGAGCTTCAAACTGCTGAGTGCCTGAGTCTCAGACTGCAAAACAAGCAGCATTAACACCACAGCGTCTTTAGAAATCAGATTATCATGAGCTGCTTTTTTGCAATGTAGCTGTTAACCACTATCATCTGTGAAAAAGCAGTATTTTGTGTGAAGTGAACACAGCTATAGATAGGAGCTGTAACCCTGCCATTCTGTAACTATGGAAACAATAATGAGGTCACTGTGCTATTTTAGCAGGGTTTACTCTGAGATCATTACAGACAGCACACCACAGTTTCAGCACAAGTTTGTGGAAGTTCAGTAAAGACAGAGCCTCCACGGAAACTGAACCCGTCACACACACATATCTACACACGCACAAAGAGTCGAATTAAGATGTGATGCTGCCGGCTATAACCTTGAGTGATCTCACATGGAGCTCATTAGTCATTGCACACAGTTCAATCCCAATACCAGCCATGTCAAAATCAGAAAATAATAATAATGTCAAAGTATCTACTCTTTCATTCACAGTCATTACATGTTGTTTGGCCTTCGATCTCCTGAGAACACTCTTCATCTGAAATACTAACTCTGCATTTGCGCAGAGGCGCGACAGGGCTCGTATGATTGGTTGATCTACGGGTTTCAATTCTATGTAAAATGAACCAGCCTGTGTGGTTTGGTTCTACCTTGGGGCGACTATAAAACAATGTATGTGATGCACTCTATGGTACTACATCAGTGTAGTCTATGCAGCTACGTCTTTTCCAGGTACAATATATAAATAATGGGGCGCTCACACCAAGCGCGAGTAAAATCTACTCGCTTACTTCACCCAAATGAATAGTGTTGACTCGCTTCATTTGCGCGTCAACGGTATTTTCAACGGTAATCCCCGCCAATTCAATTGGCGGCATCAAGTGATAGACAAAAGGTTTTTTATGTTTTACCAGGTAATCTGACCTCCTCACTCACTTGCCTCCTGATGAGCTCCTTCTTATTCTAGTTTCCAGAATTGAAAATAAAGGTATTTTATGATTCGGGGCACACACACACCGACACGATAAATTTGTCCTACATTTTAGATACCAGTGAACAACCATCCGTTTTCATATGTCACCCATCAACCTTTGTGCTGATTAGTTATCGTGATGCGAATATACGCTTAAGTTGAGACATTTTCAGCTACCATCCAATTTGCGTCATTCGCGCCAGAGTAGTAGGAGCATCTTATCGCGTCTTTGCATGGTATGTAATTCATTCGCGCAAATTATTTTACTCACGCTTGGTGAGTGGAGACAGTAAGAGCAAGTCTAAACAGGTGCCTAAATTAACTGATGTATATACTTTGGTTTATCCCCTGCACCACATTAAGGATCTGCATCACGTTTATATCTGGTTTTCACTTTGCATGGTTCGGTTTTAACCTGCACAAACTGTGTTCAAACCATCCAGTATTGGTTTTGGTCATTTTGTAGAGATTTCTCTTGGTTCTTCAAATCTTTCAAGGAAGACTAAATATATTGATTCATATCTTAATACACATGTATAATGTTACAGTTTTTGAGGTCTATATCCAACAACGGCAGAGTTAATATGATATACATATGTGATGATATAATCTCTGGATGTATTTTGTTTTTGTTGAACAGCTTGTTATAAAACTTGGCCACAGCCTGACGTAAGGTAGTGTTCATTTACTAGGACAAATTAAAGGATAAGCCCTCTCGGCAGTGTTACACAACTGTAATAACAACACAAGATAGCAAACGTGGGCACCAACATCAATCTTCAGGTAACCCCTGCCAGCTGTATCTAACTTTCTATTATGTAAAAGCAGCCCAAATACAGTATTTAAGGCAGGAAGGGATAACTCTTAAGTTGTGTCAGGAACTCAAAGCTGTGTTAAAAGTAACAACCTCAAGCTGTGTCAAACTAAATCAGTGAAAGAGCAGACACATGGAAACATCTCAGGGAGAAAAGTCAATTTGAGGTCATTGCATGACTACTAAGCTGTGTAAAAAGTAACACCCCAGCTTTCTATCAGTGGAAAAGAAGCCAAAAATGAAGTGCCAGTATAAGATAATGAGGTTTTTTTAAGTTGCTAAACAATTCTGTAGGTGTCTCAGACCTACATAAGGACAGGTGAGTATAACAAGTCTATTTTAATGATATTATGTACTATAGATGATGAAATTTACAAATTCTTTGCAATTTCAGAAACATTATTTTGAAATCGTTGAACTATTAGCTCACCCAGTCTTTCACAGTGATGAACCTCTTACCATCTTTCCCTCTCAGAGACTCAGCCTCTCTAAAATATTCATTACATTATGTTATTATCAACATTTTACACAGCATCCAAACCTTTTCGGAAATAAGACTGCACAAAGGTACTTCACAAAATGAAAAATGACGTCTCTCTCAATTGGAGCCATAATTAACCAATAATAAACTGATGTATTTGGTTTACTTCTACCTTGGTACATTAATAAACAGCTCTGTGTGGTTTGTTGCTTCATTGAAAACATAATAAAACAACTAATTGAGCTGCTTGTGTTGGTACTAACAAGCTTTAATTGGGGTAAATTCCAGCTGCAGCTTCTTGCACTCATAGCGGGTGGTCCAGCATCATTTGAGCACTCAGAGAAAAAGCCTCAATCAATTAAAACATGCCAATTCCAAAAAGAAAATAATCAGAAGCCAAGACAAGAAAACCCAGTATTATGCTCTAAATTACACCCCAGAAAACACTCGTCCATATCTAATTTATAGCCTCAATTTAGACTTCAACCCAGTCACTGAAAGCAGAAAGTGGATTAGTGTTAATATGAGCACAGTGGAGGTCGGAAAGCTAATTCTGGTAACACTTTACAATAAACACCACTTATAAATGGTAAATAGACCATTTATAAATGGTAAGCAGATAGTTTATTAATGTTTAATCATCTTTTATAAATAGCATATAGACCATTGATAAATTGCACATTTTACAATTTTAAAAACCTGACACTAACCCTAACTTTACAATAACCATCTAAGTAATGTTTATAGGTGGTTAATAAACCACTTGTTAATCATTAACAAAGTATAACAAACATCAGTTGCAACTTTACAATAACCATCAAAGTAATGTTTATAGATGGTTTAAAAACAAATATTAACCATTTTGCTACTGACACACATTTTAATCTAGATGTTTTACAACCAATATTTAAACCCTATATAAACCTTTAATAAATAGTCCATTTATATTAAATGAAAATTATTAATCATAATTTCACTGCTTGTTAATGGTAAAGTAAGTGTTAACTTACATTAGTAAAGTATCTATTTGCCATTTATAATTGGTCTTTATGCTGTTTCTAAATGATGATTAAACATTAAAAAACTATCTATTTACCATTTATAAATTATGGTTATTGTAAAGTGTTACCCCAGTTCCTTTTATATGAGTGTAATTCAAAGTTTAATACAGGTTAACTTTAATAGAAGGGTCTTGCAAAGTTACAGCACTTTAGAGTTTGGTCTAAAACCAGCCGATAACCTCTCTACAATGTTGAATCCAATTTAGCGCAGTAGGTCACTACTGTCCAAAAGACTTGGTGCCAAAATCACTGACTATATAAACTAAAATCGGATAAATAAATAAATATTAAAAAATCCTCAAACCAATCTGATCCAGATTTTGTAATTCAGACATGAAACAGATAGCAGATGCTAATGAGCTTTTCAAGCCATTAAGTAGTGAATTAAAACTTCCGTTGTGACTGTCTTGCTGTCAGACAGGTGCAGCACAACAGCTGATCAGCAGCAGAAAATGACGGTCATCTGAAAACAGAGAATGAGTCACTGTTGGGGTTTTACCACAGTGCTCCTTATAGCTGGAATAAAACTGTGATTGAGAATTAATAAATAAACATTATGCAGTACTTTATTATTTAGGGCTAAATGAGAGTCATGTGAAGGAATGAATTAACTGAGCTGAATCACATTCCTCCTCTGTGAGGGCCAGATTGTGGCTCGCAGATAACAACAGCGAACAGTTTGCACACATCCTCCGAGCGTCTGACTGAATGTTGTCCCCCATGTCTCGGCTCTGTCCTTAACCATTTGTACTCTGGTAATGACTCCAACCTGCTGTGTTCACTAGATCGAAAAGGAAGAGACGGCAGGGGGGTGGAAAGAGAGGAGGCTTATCGTACAGTTAAGCTGCAGCTGCAGTTTCCATAACAACTACCTGCAAAAAGCCTGCTCCCTCGACCATCATTAGAATAACATTTTTACTCCTCAAGTAAGCATTAGCAGAATCTACATGAGCAATGAGAAGGGGGTGACACAAAAAGTGGCCGTGTCCTTTGGATGTATCATTTCAAAGCCGAGGCAGGAGCTGTTTTTATCTGCAGGAGGATATCGAGCTGTGTAATTACAGAAAAGTCCCGTTTCTCTCGGTGATTTTTGTCGCTTTGATTCAGTGAAAGATCAGCTGCTTCATTTTTTTAGCCCCTGTGTTTTTTTTGTTTTTTTTATGTGCACAGTCACAGAAAATAATGAGCCTTGTATCCTTCAGAATTTGTCGCATGTTTCAACCAGTACGCTTGTGAAGCATCTAGGTAGTGTGCAGACAATTATTAGGGGTGATGACTTGAATTTCTCATAATACGAAAAGATTTTGTATCAATCACTAACAGATACAAATTGATTTCATCCTACATTATGTGTGTACCTAACTGTGTGGTTGATCAGACAGCAGGGCAGGTTTCAGACGGACACTGTTAGCAACACAAAGGTAAAAGCTCAGCATGGTTGTATCTTTTTATCACAACGCTAATGTGGTTCAAACATTTACCTGCCGCACTGAAAGTCTACCTGCATTTGGTGTTTGGCAGGTGCTGCTTTTAAACTATGGTTTATTATTCTATACATCCACTACCCTGATCAATTTTTGCATAATCAGGACTCGGTCCTATTAAAATGGTCCAAAATGCATAGCAAAGTGATTTAGGGCGTGTCTGATCAGTTTTTGGTCATTAAGCTGGCACAACGTAAAGCACAGGGCGCAGAAAGGCTGACTTAAGTTCTTTGATTATTCATGGCTATGTTTTAGGGGAACATGAATGAAACCAATCAGTGCATCTGCTCTAAATCCCTTTGAGAGATAGGTGCACCTGTGAGCAGGGGTGTTACTATTTACACAGAAGATTTCAGTCTTTCTACTCTAATACACCAGGCACATTTAACTCCTACTGTCCTCAAACCCCCAATGTCCATCGCATCTGGAACAGCTGCGAAAAAGGCTGTATTCGCCGATTGCAGTTCATCGTTTTCATTCAAGTTATTGTGTCAATTTCCACCGGCATCTTTCTGTTCTGCTGCGGTTGAGTGGACTCCTCAGCTGATCGCAAGAGTTCTATTTTTTCTGGACGCCGCAGCATGCTGCATAAATCCAGCACAGATAAGCCTGTGGTAGAAAGGAAGTCGGGCACAGACACAAAATAAAACATCAGACATCTTTTCAAAATGTGTTTCAGGTGGATCGTATTTCACACCATGCAATTGGGCGAGGACGAACAAGTCAAAGGTTTTCAGACAGCATTTCACTCCGATGACACCATGGATGAGGAGATGCTGATTCTAGAAGTCTAGAAGTGGATTTCCCTCCTCTGGAAAGATGAAATCTACTGCTTTTATGGTAATGTGGCCGTCTTTATAGGGACAATTCGTTATTGCACGATTGCATGTGAATTCGGGGGTTCTTGTGAGTTCTCACGATTTTTGCTGTTGGAAATCCACCATGAAATTCGCCTCACTAATGCATCCAGTAGGAATTGGCGGACGGCAAAAATCGCTGCCGTTCCGTAGCAGAGCTGTTCCGGATGCCGTGCAAATTGGGGGTAACAATGCATATGTCTATTAGGGCTGTCGCAGTATATTGATTTTGATAATATTGTCTGTTTAAGAATAATAAAATACATTTCAAACATAAGCCAGATGAAGAAGAAGAAGAAAAAATAGATGCTAGCAAGATAGCTGCAGCATCCCTCTGAGAGATGACTGATTCGAGTCAAAAAATCGAGTCAAAGCTGAAGAAAAAACAAAAGTGACATGCTTACATCTTTGTTCATGGCACAGCAGCGTTGATTCATTATTTAACACTCAGGATACACTGACAGTGTTAAACTGCTGTTCCACGTGGTCTTTTAATCGGCATTGCTATTGTGAATCTTAAGAGTTGCATTGACGGATTGCTTTGAGTTTGAACGTGCAGTAAGATGTGCAAACCGGATTTGTGAGCATGCAAAACAGATGCAAGACTTGCAGCAAAACTAAGTGAACTCAGTTCAATGGAATAGGTGGAGGACATCAGTTATCTATTATAGGAAACAACAACAGGAAATGGCATGCAGCTCTATTATCTTGACAAATACAAGTATTGGATCAGGACTTGGAATCAGCAGCTGCTCAATATTAAAAAATTAGATTAGAGAGGGCACCAAAACAGCTGTTCAGGGCTTCCCTACTGATGATAAAAAACTTAAAAATGATAGATGAGGCATTGTGGTTGTTAAAGTGATTTCATTGCTAGACATAAACTACAAAAGTTGACTCCTCTATTGGGGAATTTCATCCTAATTCATGCGTGACACTCTTGTGTCTGTGCACATAGCTGAGGAAGAAGCCTTTTATTTTATCTTCAGAATAATCCCAACAGTGTAATAACTCTGGAGCATGTTCACATGGTGTTCAGAACTTCCACAAGCTTGTTGTGCAGGAGTTCATCATTGCAAGGTATTTATTTTACCCAGGCTTTTTCTGCATCGAGGCACGCTGAACTACACAAAAGAATTCCTGCATGAAGCTGAGGGCTTAAGCTGCAGGCCCTTGATCACAACCTCTCCCAGCAGGAAATCTGGCGACCGACTCAAGGAGAAACGCGTCTTCCCCATTCAGCCTCTGCTCTGATCATGCATTACAATATTGCGCGGAAAAAGGGATAATCAAGAGTTTAAAGAAAGTAAAAGGGAGAGGGAACACATTAAGTGGTAGCTAGTCCAGGGTATCATTTAAAATCAGCAGTGATGGCTTCATAGCTGCCAGGCGGTACAGGCTGTAACCTTGAGCGGGGGCTGGTGGGGCCCTGGTGACCACGGCGGGGATGGGGAGAGGGATTGGCTCTTTTTGCATTCACATTCAGCTCAGCAGGCACCCGGGGGCTATAACCCTGAGAATCCGTATTAGGTGAGCCAAAGTCACCATTAATATAGAGCACTGGGCCATACTATAACCTTACACTTCACATCTCTGGGGTGTCCTGAACTGAGAAAAAATGGTACTTTCCAACAATCACTTGGGAGGACTTTCAAAAGTGACCTCTTACCAAAGTCAATCCGTTTGCTTTTCTCTCTCTCTCTTTTTTTAAATCATTTTTATCTGTGTTTGCTGCTCCTGCTCAATCTCTCCATCCCTTTCTGGCTCTGCTCGGCCGCCCCGGCCTTGAGCTCCATGGCCGGTCACGTCAGAGAGGCTGTTCCTCCTTCACTGGATGCAATTACAGATTAGGGCTAAAACACAGGTTCAGAGCATGCTATTACCCCAACTTCACCCACTCTAGCCTCTACTGAATATGTAGCAGAGTGCAAAGAACTCCAAGAACCTCAAACGGAAGAGAAATAATAACCGGGAAACACGAATAAGGAAAGCTACATACAAAAAAATGTTTTTCCCAGTTTAATGTGGAATCAGTTAACCCTGGAATGTATTATTTCTGTTGTAATGAACCCCTTTCATTTCTTTGAAATCCATTCACTTCGTGAGACCGGCTGGCAAAAAACTCTGGTGGGAACACTATTTGCACCTTGTGCATCACAGATTTTGCCCTGAGTAACTAGCAAAATGTGTCCAAACATGTCTTGATCCTCTTTAAATAGCTTGAAATCGTAATACTGAAATTTTTTTACATCTTCTACTCTAAATCTACAAATTCAGAGGGATCGTAGCTTTGACTTTTGCCTCTTTGCCTCTCACTGGGTTGACAGAAGTTAAGTTGACGCTATATTTCTGATATGGTGACCACTGTTAGCTCCTTTGCATCTACACATTTATCAAAACTTTTTCATACAAAGAAAATTTAATAGTTATTTGTGCATGTCAGAATGGTGGCATTTTATACAGCAAAGTCATATTAAAATTATTTGAAAACCATATATAGATGTTAAACTTTATCCTAAGTTTTTTAAAGCTCTTTTAGATATTTGCAAGTCACCTCATGAAAAAATTTGTTCACCCACGCCAACCATTCCTTGCAATCAAGGCAATGGTTGTAATTTTTAAGGCATTAGTAGACAAACAGGTTGACCAGGTCAAAACTTTTTTATTTTTTTTATTTTTTTATTTCCCACATCAGGCTGTGAGCAAGTTTATCCCCAGTGTAACATTTTTACCTCAGTGCGAATGCAACTTTTTGGACTTTTAGAGCAACCCTTTAGTGGACACTTGAGGTATTGCACTTTAAACAGTCGCATATTGCTGCCAACCATGTGCCAATGACAAGTACTTTTTTATTTTTTTTTTATCTATTTTTTTTTTTTGTCTTTCTTTATTGGCAGGAAGGTCCAAAGCTTTATACGTTGGTAGATGAAGCAAATAATAGAAAATGTGAATAATCCTTTATGTGACAGAAAAATGAGGTTTGATTTAAATTCAGATAAATGTTTGTGTAAATTGAAAGCAATGACATCTACCTGAATGTATTTGTTATGGATATCAAAGAAAAACTCAAATATTGATTTTCACATCACTTTGATACAGAAACAAGAATTAGATGAGCTATAAATATATTTCATATTATCTGTGCCTTTTTCCCACTGAAACAAAATATTGTTTGTCCGAGGATTACACCACCCTAATCCTTGTATAAATCAGACAGAAAAGATGCATTTATTTGGTTGGTTCACTGGATTATTTTCCTGTTTGCAGTAGGAATGGACTACATTAATGGAAAAACAATCACTTTGTGACAGAATATAGATTCCTCTCCTGTGTATCACTGAGGGTATGAATGTAAACCGGCCCTGGGCACAAAAGAATACATGAATAAATAAATGAATAAGCAGTTCATTGGTTATGTGATATTTTGTAAATACAGGCTTTAATAAAACAAAAGAAATACCTGGCAGGGGTTTGGACAGGGTTTGTTCCTGTTGTGTATTTCATATTAGAGTTATGAGGAAGCTTCTATAGCTGGCACTGAATCATCTTTTCATCCAGCCAGATGATTCTGTGTTGGTATTTATTAGTGAAGTTTTGACATGTTGCATACTTTTAAAAGTGGGTTATAAAGAGTTGAATAAACCATCAAATGAAAAGGGAAGTGTCTCTTTTTAAAAATGTGGTGCTTTGGTTTTTTAGAGGAATTCGAAAGGCTGAAGCTTTCAATGGCAAGCTCTATCAGTGGTGACAGTCGACATTCAGCTTTTAGAATTAAACTGCCAGATTTGATTAAAGTTTTGGGTAAAAATTTAAAGTTTTACCTACAAGTGCCTAAAGTTGGTTTTTATTTTTGCACAATTTTACTGGACCTTTACAGGTGAGCAGATCACAGATACAGCATCTGATTGGTTTACAGAACGGCCTCTATCTAGTCACATAACAAAAACAAAACAAGAAAAGATTTTTAACCAAAATCCTCACAGATTACCTTCATATGATCTTCTTCTCTGATGTTGCAATAAATCAAAACTGTCGGTCTCACAAAATGAGTGGATTTTAAAGTAAATGGTGTTTTTTTTTTTTTATCTTTTTATTCCCTTTTTTTTTTTTTAGATAGGGTGAACATACGGCCTCTTCTAGCTAGACATGTCCTCTTTTGGGGGGCTGTCCAGGCTTGTCCAGCTTTGTCCAGGAAAGTTGATAAAATTCTTTAAATGTCTGCGGTTTTTTACGCAAGTTTTGAGTTTGTGTCACATGGACTTACTGAGTTAGAGGTGTGAAAAGACACTCAACCTGACCCAAAGTCAGAATATGGTCACCCTATTTTAGATGTATTTAGTGGAGGTAAACCCCCTCTTGTATTAGGATCAAAACAGATTTTACTTTCAGAGCCCCACACGTAACCTCATATCTATCTGGCAAAAATGGTTGAATCTTTAAAGAGTGTCTGATTGAAGCATCTTTTGTGTTTATTGGCTCAAAAAGTCGGAAAATAAAACCAAGACCAACAAAACCAGAACAGTTAATTTGAAAGAGAGACCAATAGCACCCAGGTTAAAATGAAACTGACTTTTTGCTTCATAGTAGACTCAATCATACTCAGTTTGTGGAAGTTTTACCATTTTATATCAGTTTCTTGAACCCAGCCAAAAGGGTGTGGCTTTGGGTCCCATGGATTAAACAGCATTGTCCTTTTAAATGTTTGAAAAATGATTGAAAACATATCAAAGCACTCAGTTGTTTCTTTGCATTGGTAAATCAAACTTTACAGCTGAATTCATTCACAAACCTGCCGCTGACAAGAAGCAGCAACAACAAGCTGACAGCAAGGCGGTTCACGATGTTCTGACTGCACCAACGAGCTAAATTTAGCAGTTTCACCAGTTTTTCAGGAATGAAAGTGCATCAAAAATGTGACAAACAGGAGCAATCAGCTGCTCTACAAGTTTTCATTAAAGGTGAGGCTGCCTTTGGCGCCTGTTTGCCCTGATTTGATCAGGAGTTCAATTTGATTTCTGTCCTGCTGTCATTGGTTTAACACTGACCAGTCTGAGGGAGAGAGCAATAAAGTTAGTAATTCATCTCAGAAAAGGGCAGTGTTAGAGCCAGCCAATCTCTAAATATAATCTGGAAACCACGCTCACTTTTCACCTTTGGCCTCCCTTGAATTGGGTAACCTTTCCCAGGTGACCTGTTCGAATTCTGACACCAGCTGGGAAATGTGCTCAAGGTTCATGAGCGTAGAAAGCTCTGCCTGCTGAAATCAGGAGTTCCCGCTGTCATGATGTCCATCCACAAGGCCAAGTGCAAGATTGTTTGACTAGATCTCTGCAGAAACTCCCAAGGAGTAATGGAGAATCTTTTGTCCACAACCGTATTTTAAAAAAATCTTTGGTGGGGGATAACACGGTCAACTAGTTCCAGCCAGGGTCAAAGAATATGGCCCCGGCGCCAGAACAGGGGCAGATTAAACTCTCCTCTTCCTCAACACGAGTGTTGTGGAGCCGCCACATGCCCTCAGGGGTGGGGTTGGGGCTGGAGGATGGAGTTGGGGGGCTGGGGAGCTTGATTATAATGATTGGCACCTGTGAAAGAGGGCTTGGGCAAGTGCAGGAACCATATCAAAGAGGATCAGCCAGGGCACGCTGTGACCTGACTGTTATTAGGTGCCAAAATGAAATGGTCGCTCTATAGCCCTTCAAGAAATCATTTAACCAGTCACAGCTGAGAGAAATATACGTGTGCATGCTCACGCTCAGTCAGAAAAACACACACACATACATATAATAGACAATTGAGACTGCAGATATGCATAAACCGTGCCTCAACAGTGAGGAGTATCCTAAAAAGTCAGTTTTGGAAAACTGTTTGTTGGGAAGAATGGAGAAGATGTGTCAAAGTGAGTCATGAACACAGAAAGCAACTCAAATGAGAAATAAAAAGTCAAAGTTGTCATTCACTGCAGAGACTGTCAAATCAAGATGATCATTTTTTTGTGTATTTTTGTAGATGTTTTACTTTTAAAAAAGAATAAAAAAAACAAAGATTCTGGTAAAAATCTGTGGGGGGCATCAGGGCCTGAGCGCTGACTGGTGATTGGCCTCCGAGCAAACATATGCAAATGCAGGACTGTCAGGTCAATCACCAAAACACTAGGTGTCAATAACCGCTTATTACAGGGACAAAGGGTCCTTCTTGCTTTAGACCTACATAGCTAAGTTGTGATGCCATACCTCTGCATAAAAGCAGCTCCAAACAGACACAACCTATACTATCTTCTGTGAAATGTAATGCATGTTGTTCCTCACTTTTTTCTTAACAAATCAGGACCTAAAAAAAAACTTCATTTTTATTTTTGCCATCATTCGTGAGATGATAAGAGAGACGGGGTGTTGACTGAAGTTCTTGTCAGTTTCATAAAAAAAAACTGAAAAGGAAAGTCGAATTAAAAGGTGGGTTGGATTCATAAAAATGGTTGGATTCATAAATGTTAAGTGTGAACAAAGACATTAACTGGTAAAATTCGGTCAATGGGTTAACTCTTCAAAATCTGACAAATCTATCTTTGGGAAGTCACCCTAAAAGAGGACCCGACTATGCGCGGTCAGAGTCAAGGAGTCACATGAAGTTAATTTTGAGTTTTTTGGGTCAGATTGAGTGTCCTTTACACGGTTCCAACTCAGTAAGTCCATGTGACACAAACTCGAAACTTACGTACAAAACTGCAGACATTTGAAGGATTTCATTAACTTCCCTGAACAGAGCTGGACAAACCCAGACAACCCCCCAAAAAGGAGGACATATCCAGGTAAAAGAGGAGGTATGGTCACCCCAATCTATCGATAACTTCCCCTTCTGCAACAGACCGAGTCCAATTGGAAATTTAACACATAACAAAATACCTGAAAATATTCAAATCCACAAAAGCTGTATGCTCAAGCTCAAGTTGTCTGTGATCCATCTTATCATGTCAGCCCAGGGTTTGGATTTGTCTTCTTTACAAGTAAACAACCTCCCTGCCTTTACGATGACAACCTGGACCGTCTGGGTCCAGTTTTTGGGGATATGATGTAATTCGAAGCAGGTTTTCAAAGGTTTAAAAAAGAAAGAAATAACAGGACATGTGTACAAGAGCCACACATGTTGTGCCACAGACTGTGAAGGTTTCAGAGATGTATGTTGTTCAGTCCAAGAAAGTCAAGGAAGCTTCGATTCAAAACAGCAGATAGATAAAATAGACCAGTGGGCGAAAAATCAGAGGAACCAAACATCTAAAAACAGAAGCCTGAGTCCAAATGACGCAAACATATTTATTCCAATAAATAAAATAAGTCGAGCATCTGTTAACAAATTTCTTTGCCTCTCAATTCGATCAGTTTTCACTCTGATTTCACTCATAATAAAATTAAATTCTTTCCCTTTTTCTAGGAAAAGATCTGGACCAACTTCGTCCCCTCCTGCCAACATTTCTCTTTGCATGTTGTCTTTTTTTAAGTCAAAAAACCAAAAGTCTGCGTCTCGAATAGTTTGCAAATATTTCCTGTCATTTGTTGGCACCTGAACACTCCCCTCTGCTCGTTGGCCGTATCTCTGCTACCATTTCCTCATTTATCGAGTCTCCACATTGGCCGAGCCTGCCATCCCCCCGGAGGGAGCGCTTCACTCATGACTTCCACTGTTGTGTCTCTGCAGTCCTCTGCCTTTTGCACAAACATATCGATCACTTCCACCTCTCCTCCTTTGTCACCTTTTCTGTCCTGGGCTAAAAATACATTTTCACCAGCAATCCATGGCACCAACGCCCACCTCCAATCCTCTTTCCCTCGTCCTTTGACCCCTCTGCTTCAGCTTTAATCCCTTTTATATTTGTATCCAGAATGTTTGTTTCATCAAAATCCATCTTGCGACCCCTTGGGACTTCACGACCCAAAGATATGATCATTGTTATCCCGAGGTCAGATCATCTCCTGTGCATTGGGTGATGTGTTTGGCATTGGATGCCTTTGTGAGAACCCTCAATAGTAGAAATCTGCAAACCTACAAAAGCACAGCCTCCGAATAAATGCTGATTGCTGTGTTATTAGGTTTTTTAGCTCATAAAAAACATGACAGTCCCCTGACGTTTACAGAGCCAGGCTCTTTACAGGGGTCAATAAAAGGAAATTGCTGCTCTGTGACGCTGTGTGAGCAAGACGTAAAACTCTGGCTATGACCCAATCCAAGGCTGAATGAATAAAAAACACAGGCCCTCAAAGCTTTAAGTCTAAAGTCAGTGTTTAATTGTATGGCCAGACTCGGCCTCAAGTCCAAAAGTGAGTCTTAACTCTGCCCTCGTTTACCCTCCATGATGAAATCTCACCTGTGATCCTCTTATCTGTTTGACAGGACCAACGATAACAAGCGCGAAGGTCACTGCAAAGACACTGCTTTGCTCTTCAAATAACAAGTTTGGGTTTCAAAAGGCAGGAGTAGTGGCAATAATGTCCAGATCAGTGGACCACACGCACACCCTTGGCGGTACAAGAAAGGTCTATTTGCAGGGAGCTTTCAGAAGGTCACCGCGGCAACGAGGCCTCGACTGAAGTGTCTCAATCACGGCTTTGCAGACACAGGGTCACCTGATGGCCGGTGGCGTCTGTTCCAGAGGGTACTTAACCCGGGATGAGTAGTTAATGGAGGGAGTCATCCAGAGCAGATTGGCCTAACTGATTTAAATAGGCGTCCACTCACAAATACACGGATAAGCATGGAGCTGCTGAGAGTTACTGAGTCAAAGGTGCCGTGAAGGAGACAAAACACACTCCACAACATCAACGAGAGCTGTAAATATTTCTTATCTCCGAACCTTTTCATTGAAATTTCTCAGTGCATGGAAAAACAGTGTGTCAGTAACCCTTTCGCAACCAATTCACACCAGTACCAGATCGGAAAAAAAGGACTCACGGGTCAACGAAAAGTATAATTTTAAAAAGTCAGTTTTTGCATGTCCCATTCAAGTCTTTTATAATGCCAATAAACTCCATCATTAAAAATGTGGGGGGTTCCCAGTGTTTTCGCCCCCTGTCAAATTGATATTAGGTTACTTAAAAATATATCATTTTAATTATTGATATTCGTGAGCCAAAACGCAGAAATCTACCAATTAACTGCTCAGTTGATTATTGGTTTTCTGATGATCAGCATCTCATCAGCATGGGCCCACACAACACTGTTATCACCATTATCTTTTTTCTGATTAAAGCAAAATTTTGGATTTCAACATGCATGAAATAATGGATCTGTTCTTGACTGCATTTAAACCCGTATTTTCATTATTGACAATTTCAGGTTATCGGACAGGAATCTAAAAGTTCCTCAAGGCAGTATTTTACTGAGGCAAAAGTTTTCCATTCACATTTATTTGATGAAACGACTCGTTTGGTCTTTTTTTATTTGTTAGTATTATTAAATTGTTGTTTATTGTCAAATGCAAAAAAAAAAAAAAAAGAAAGTGTGATATTGGTATCATATAGTAACATCCTATATCAGCTCAAGCTGACCTGCTCTCTCGTGATCAGTATCGGCATCAGCCTTCCTCCTAAGAAGTAACACAACACGGTGGCAACATATGAGCTTTATATCCCGTGCTTAACCTTCCCCTGTGTTAGCTTTTACAACGCACCCACCATGTTAAGGGTCGGTTTTGACCCGTGTCTTAAATCAGCTGTATGACACTAAAAACAATTCTCTATCATCCAATTTGGTTCTCATCTCTAGGTTACCTTGTTAGGCTTCATTATCCATGAAAATATTCTTATAATAGTTTTTGTTGTGGTCCTCTGGGCCTTTCTTTGTCAGTATACCCCTCATACAGACATCTATACTGAATTGATCTCACATGTCTGGACATGCCCGACATCGTTTTTTTGTATAGAAAAAAAAAAGGCAAAATGAGAATTTCCTAAATCTCATATTATTGAAAGAGGATCTAATTGTCAGTGTGGTGCCTGACAGTGACTTATGATTTCAGTTTTTACTCTGATTATTAGATATTGATCCAACTGGGTCAACAGTGACCCTAACGCAACAAGTGCCATAATTTTAATTAGAGCATCTTATATTTCAGTCAATCTATTTTTTTTTTTTTGTTTTATTTTGTTGAAATGGAGGTTCTTGACAAAGTCGAAAAGTCTTGATACAAAAAAGCTGATTCAAGTTGTTCTTTTACGCATTTAAAATCAAAAACGGTTGTTGCAGACCCTAACACAGGAGGAGGGTTAAATCTTAATGGAGTATGAGTTCAAAACAGTGTTAATTTTGTTAATGAAAATTATGACGATTTATATTCGGCAATGACCCTTTATACCCATGACGAAGATGAGACAAAGATCAGCAAAAACACACTAGCGGTTACAAAAACTCTGACAAGTAAAGCGATTGTTTTTGTTAAAGAGATGTAGTTTTAGGTGCACCATCAGACATATAAAATCCATCAAATTTCCCTTAACCGGAACTGTTTTCTTCCCATAAAAAATCCAGATAGGTGGTTCAAAAACAAGCGTAGAAATGTGCGTAAAAGAAAGAGATGATTCTCAGAAGGTGATTTTGTAAAGACCATTTTTAGGATTTTATGTTATTGCAGCGTGGAATATCAAAACTTGTATTGTTACGGTTGACATCATATCTTTGCAGGATACAGTAGAAAATCCAAACTGCGTTTACTGAATTAGAAGAAGCTACAAAACTTTCCTCAAGAATTAGAGTGAGTGCATATTCAAAGAACAGCATGACATTGACTTTACAGCATAGACAGTAGTCTTCTTTTAAAAAACATGCTGTAAAAAAGTCGACAACATATTAAATCTGATCGCGCTGTAACGAAAAGCGAGCAGTGATAATAATAAGCTCTGATGGGGCCCTCTTATGGCCCATCGATTTCCAATAGCTGAGATCATAGAAAGCTGGGTGGGTAATTACACTGTGCAAGCAGAGGTCGTCCTGAGCAAATATCATTATCATCAGATTAGAATGAAAGGCTGGCGCAGGTCGAGCACACCGAGGTGAAGGAGACCCAAAGGCACACGTTTCTGACCCTTCATCCGTCTCAATGTCCCCACCTCGCTCCAACCTCCATGGGTCAGCCCTACATCACAGCAACACAAACAAGAGGAGGAGGGGGGGTCACCGAGGCAGGACCGTTCATCAGTGAGAGACAAGGTAGATGATGAGGATGATACCTCAGAAAGCAAACAGATAAACAAGGAGACAACACGAGACGGCATGTGTGCTCGGAGCAGAGGATACACCTGGAGGAGCAGAGTGATCTTCGAAACGAGATCAAAATTTGGATAAGGTTTACAAATACTACGCATGAAAAACAGAGTAGAAAATGAATATTTGGATATGATTGTATTCTTTGGGTGTATAAAGTTATTACAGGAAGATCTGCAAACATGGAAAACCCATTTATTCCAAAACTGTCAAATAAACAATGCAAATGTTCACAAAGTATTGAGTTTAGGAGTCAGATGATGATCAGGCCCTCATACCTCGCGTGGGTTGGATCCTGTTACAGCTGCAGTTCTGACTTTGCAGAAGTTAGTGGTACAATCACCGTGAGCTAAATGTCTTTGAAGACTCTCAGCATGCATGTTTAATTTATAGCACACAGACAGTGGGGTACTTGATTTACTGCTTTTGTCCAATAGCCAGCACTATCACTATAACAGAAATCTGGATGAGTTCAGTTTGGGACCATCATCAATCCTGTGAAATGTGACGCAGATTAGATAATGTATGTTTAGGTTAGTACTATGCATATCCATAGGGTGGTCCATATATGTGTTTTTAGGGACGCACCTTGGTCTAATTAATTAAACACTGTATGAAGGAGTTACAGAAGGGTGACCATATGTCCTCTTTTACCTGGAGGGGTTCATAAAATCGTTCAAATGTCCGGGGTTTTGGGCTTTCATAGTTTTGAGTTTCCACAGCATGTACTTTTTTTCTTCACATCACAGACTGTTGTATTTACCATACACATTCAATGATTCATTTGAAAACACATTCTGAGACGCCAAACCCCAGAACATGTATTCATTCATAATGAAACAGTGCAGCGCAGTGCTCTCCGCTGCCCTGCTCTTCCGCTCAGCTCTCAGCAAAGCCACTGATGAGGCGCACGCATGAAAAGGGAGAGATATATGTATGTGCCTATAATTTTGTTGATGCGAAATGCTGTAGATAAATGAATATATCGTTTATAAACACATTTTCGTGTAAGTATTTTTCAGTATCTCTAAGAGGCCTGGTTAAGTGTCTTTTTAGTAATTCAGAATATGCGTTTAATTGAGTAAAAAACACTCACCCTAACCTGAGGAACCCTCAAAATTTTGCGCATGCACACGACTCTTCCTCGCGTAGTATTGTCCTTTTTTGGGGGGGATTTAGAATATGGTCACCTTAAGTTACAGTATCTTCCTGTTTCATGTCCAGATGTCAATATTTGAGAAGTTGCCACAGCCTTAAACATACAAAAAATGTTCATCTTCAAAGTGTCTACAACACACTGCGCAACATTTAGAGTCTGGTTGCACGAGGACTTTTTGTAGGCCTTGGCGTGATAAACCGAGCAAAAACCATGCATGTTCGTTGGTAAGAGGTTAACCACTCTGTGTCGGACTGCGTGAGCAAAAAAGAGTGGATTTCATCATTGATGGTTCTTAATATCAGTTAAATATTCAGAGAATCTGGAGAAATCTCTGTACAAAAGAGGCAAGAACCAAAATCAATACGAGGTGACCCTGATCTTCAGGCCCTGAGGCAACATCGCATCAAAAACAGACGTGACTCTGTCGTGGAAGTCACTGCATGGGGTCAAAACCAATTACAAAAACTACCCACATGAACACTGTTGACATTCATGGAGAAAACGGAGGAGGGAGGGAAAGTCGTAATCCCTCCAAATGTCGTTTGCGGCTCAAATGAAGTGTAGACGAGTAGATGAAGCATCCACAGATGATGAGAGGGGAGGGAGGACTCACCTAACTCATCTCCCTCACCCCGGGTGTCCCTCAGCAGCCAATCCCAAACATGCAAGCTCAGAGATCCCAGGCGGCTCAGGGAGAGGTGAGAGTGCCACTCTGACGACTCTCTGACGTCTCTATCTGCGCTCTCAGTGTGGGAGCTGGCCCGGGCCACCTGCATTAGCATAAACAAGGCGTGCTGCTGGGGTCCGCCTGTCAGGGGGCTGTCACCGCCGAGGACAGAGCAGAGACGCCTCTGCATTAACCTCCAGGCTTATCTCGCTCTCTGTGCGTCCCACGAAAAAAAGTAGGGATTAGTGCTCAGTCAGGAATTGCTTTTGGGTCCTTGTCACTCCTGCACGATTATTGAACTCCCTCTTCTGTACTCAGACTATTATTCTCATCCCTCTCTGCCACTTCCCCAAAGGGAGGGAATCCCTCAGGGTTTAAAACGGCAACCAGCAGGATCTGAGAGTCTTTGATTTCGGTGACACGTTGGGTGATAAGTTGTCACCGTGCTGACTTTTGTGTTTACATAAACTGACAGAATTTATGCTCACCTCTTTTAAATCGTTAGCCCATTTAGAGTTCAAAAATATGAGTCCAAACGGTTGCGCACAAACAAATTTAAAGCTCCACGACTATTACAGACGGAGACACGTCAGGAAATATACCCACAGATAATTTGACCAGATCCAAAAAGCAGTGGACCTGAACAGAGAAAGAACACTGACACTGGCAGCTGTGTGACGCTCCGACCAATTATCGAGCAGCAGCGGTCAAAAAGAGCACCAATTTTCTCCAGCACTTCACATTTCACACTCTCAGTCTCACCTGTGAAAACAATTTTTTTCCTCAGTGATCGTCACGACCAGTACGTGATCAGAGCGTATAGATGCATATTGACACACCATGAAACGATTCTGTGAAATGCAGCAGGACCACGCCCTGATTTCACTTGAGATCTTTACCAATTACCAGACCTTCCAGAGCCTCTGAGATCTGTCTTTTTGAAATCTACCTTTGAGGTAACTGTGATGTAAAAATTATATTTCTTCAACTAGAAATCTGTCAGAAATTATAGATGTTTCGAATGTTTTAAACATTATGAATGATAGATTTCAAAACAAACTGTGTGAATCATAGTAATCACAGTCATAGGCAGCACTGGCGACTGCAATAATCTGCGAGACTGTTAAATACTAGGAAATGTAAATTGCAAATTCAGTTTTTAGAAGTAAGAGAGCTGTTTTATGTCCTTACCGTCTATAGTTTGAACCAGTAAATGTGCTTATACCACCTAAGCTCACACAAAACATGCAGAAATATGTAAAAAACACAGATGAAGGGGACAGTCCAAAGGTTGGATCTGTAGCCTGACTGATGAAGAGCGTAAACAAAGTGCAGGTTGTGTTGGGTGACCATGCGTCCTCTTTTACTCGGACATGTCCTCTTTTTTGGGGGCTGTCCCGCTTTGTCCGGGGAACTTTATAAAATCATTCAAATGTCCGTGGTTTTGTACGGAAGTTTCAAGTTTGTGTCACGTGGGCTTACTGAGTTAGAAGCGCATAAAAGACTCTTGATCCGACCCGAAAAACTCTCCGAAATTAACTTCATGGGAAGTCAGAGTATTGTCACCCTGAGGTTGTGATTATTTATTTGCATGCAGTAGGTTATATTTGGTGGTTTTCAGGGAGCCTACACACCCCCTGTTTTATGTGCATGCATGGAAAGCCAAGGCAGGGAGAGCAGCAGCAAAGACAGAGCAGAGCAGACATCAGTGACGCTGGTTAGACACAACAAACAAAGGAGGAAGCAGGACGAGTAGACAGGCGAAAGCAGTTAAAATACAAGAGTTTTGATATTTTCTGATTGGATGCAAAGAAGACAATCGGTTGATGAATGCCATGGGGATATGCCTGACTTTTGTGGCATGCCTGAGCTAACATTTAGAACTTAAGACCACATGCTTCAGGCTTAAGCATCCTCAGTCATGTGTTGATATATTTCCAGAGCTTCTGTAACACTAGGCTGCTTTTTTTTACAAGAGAATTTTGCTCTCTATTGAACATGAATTTCTGTCAAAATAAACCAACTCTTCTTTTCTTGGTTTTCATGACTATGGATGTTGGACCACATTGTTGTCGCTTTTTTCTTTGTTATTCTTTCTGAGTAAAAGCTGAACAAAAAAGCTCCCAGGAAACACGATTTTTGTGAGCAAAGCTGTTTTACAAGAATTTAAGGTCCATTCTCCTTGAACTTGGAACCACAAAAGCTATACAAGAACTTGAGGTGTTTGACTTTTTTCATGGAGCAATTCATTCAAGGTCAAGAATGAACTTTCGTACTTAGCACTTTAAGAGTCTCTCCCATTGGTTCCAAACTTTTTCATTAAGAGACTAACTTAATCGTTGATTTTACTACTTTTGCAAGGCTCTCCTGCAAAAATCCTATCCTCTCTTCCGAGGCGAAGCTGCCCCGCCTCCACCCGAGACTTCTTTCGGCAGATTCTTGACATCCCAGCAGGTTGATTTCTGTGTGCTGTAGCTCCAGTGTCACTAACAATGATGTCGCATGAGAGGTAAATGTGTGGCAACTCTTGCAAGAGTGTCTGCTTCACTCACAGAAAAGTGAGCAGCAACTTAAGCTCGTTCTTTTCTGCATGAGTTTGGCTGAACACCGCGAGAGCCCTAATCCATATTTGCAGACCTCAGGCCTAATCAAAGAGGCTGAATGTAGGGAAGGAGTCAATAGCTGCTTAATTACTAACGAGAGTAATGACAATAACAATCACGTTCCTCTCCGGCTGACGTAATTAAGCGAGGCATGAAAGGCACGCCGAGGGAGCGCCGCCTTCAAGCAAGGCAGCAATTAAGGCCGGAGCTGAGGAGGCAGCTTTTGGCAAAGACAGGAGACGAGCTGCAAACTCTGTCTCCGAGCTGTCTCCCGTCTCACACCTTGTCCTCCTCTCAGGCATCAGTATCATCAGTCGGTGCCATGCTCTGACAGCGCCGGGCTTCATTATATCCGTCCTGCCCATCGGTGGTGTGCGAAAAACACTGTGTTGTTCGAGCTTGCGTCGCTGGCGGCTGCCATGTTTAATGACCCTCCTCCTCCTGTATCCAGCACTCAGCAGGCACAGCGTGAGACGTGGGGAAACACTCAATTTCTGTAATGGCTTGAAATGGAGTAAATATCACTCGCCCCCCTGCATTTGTTACTCATTCAAGCCCTGTTATCGCTTGCTGCCTAATTTCCTGGTGCACTGACAAAGGCAGAGGGCGTTTCCATGGAGAGGAAACCCTTGCGGTTTTCTGTGCTTCTCTCAACTTGGCACTCTGTTCATTTCACAGCAATTATCCTGAGTCATTCCACACATTCTGCCACAGAACTCAAGGGAAGGACCTTTCAGCTAATTGCTTTCAAATGGAAATAAAAAATAATCACACGGCTACTTTGTCAAAATGACTCCTGTTATGCAGCATTTGGTGTGGGAAATTGATGTGGGATTCCTTTTAATGTTCCATTTACAATGCCTCTCGCTCCATTTCCAGATGAAAACCCTTTCTTTAAATGTGTCTGGGGGAAAGACACGACATTGCATGCTCTGTTATTTCTTATTTTTTTTGGAAACCAACATGTTTGTGCAGACAACTTCTTTAAAGATGACGCAATTCCCCTTTTTTTCAAAATCTGACGTTTGCGTTTAGTTTTGCTGAGGCAGCTTGAATCAAAATATATATTCAACAAATCTGTTCCAGGGTCATGAATTATCATTAAAAATCCTAACTCCAACCCTAAACAACATGATGAAACGCCTCCTCCAGTTCGAGGACACAGTAGCCACAGTAGCTGCTCTCGTAAAAATGACAGACTGCTTCCTGGATGCCCTTCCAGTGGTTTAAACATAAAGAGGTGCCTTCCAGATGCCCGTCCATCATACGCAACGTGAAAAAAAAGTGTAATCTAGATGTCCTTCTAGCACATAAGGCAATAAAACAAGTGTGCCCTCTATATTGAATACAGAAAGGGTCCTGTAGGTGTCCTTAAAGTACATGAAGTGTAAAAATAGTGCCCTCTGGATGCCCTTCCAGTATACAAAGCTTTGAAGACAGTGCACTTTAAAGCCATCACATGATATTAAACCTTATAAAATGCTGTTACAGTATGATTTATGCGGAAAAAGTGCCTTCTGGAAGGCCTTCAAGTACAAACCCAAAATCAAATGAAGTTTGGACATTGTATAGAACGTAAATAAAAGCAGAATATACAATGATATGTAAATCTTTTCTGACCAATATTCAATTTAATACACTACAAGGAGGAGATATTTCATACTTCATACTTTCCTCCTTGATGCCCCTATCATGTTCTTCAGCTATAAAAAATGTTCCAGAAAGTGCCCTTTAACTGCTATTACTGTGTACTACAAATGAAAACTATATATACCATCTAGATGATGTTTCAGTAAATATTGTGGAAAATGTTCCCTTTGGAAGCCTTTCAATGAATAAAACGTGATGAGCTGCCATTTCAGTGACTGAACTTTACTGTATGTAAGGTATATAAGACAAGTTTAACACTCTTAATGGTCTCTTTTTAAAATCTATACTTGTTGATTCTATCATTTGATTTTCTATTTGAGTGTTGTAAATTGTACTTATCACTAAAGTTTGGTGTCATGCAAGAGAGAGTTAAAGCAAACAAAATGGTCAGATTTCATTGCAACATTCAAGGTGGCTTGATTGATTTGAATTAGGGCTGGGCGATAAACCGAAAATTTACCGATACTGAAATTTGGGACAGGGATGTTTCCTTTAGATACTGCCCTGCGTCGGAAATGTGACTCCACCCCATCTAGTCCGTAACAAAGAGGGAAGTGAACTGCTTAATATATTGTGATATTGATTTGAGGCCATATTACCCAGAAAACACTCCACTTTGAAATTTCCTGCAGCTGTCAAATAGTGGCCACAGAAAGGGAAGCAACACAAAACGCCAATGCTATTAATAGCAGGGCAAGTTATTTATTGTATATAACCCTGTCCTCCTCTACAGGTTGCTGTGTTTTACTGTTGGCTCATATCATGTAAGCTTGTCAAAGTAGGAGTGGGTAGTAACCAGTTTAGTCTCTCATATTATCCATAAGCACGGTGGTTGGTGGCAGTTAAAGTTATGTAGGGGAGTGATTGTGTGCATCTGTTAGAGTGCGCATGATGGAGAGCTTGATTGGTCCCTGCAGGATCTGAGGTGCAACTGGTCCATGAGGAGATAACATTAAGAGTATGCTTATTCAGACAACCCAACATCAGCACCATACTGTATCACGGAGATGGTCCACATGGTACCTCACTTTAGATATCAGGAAAGCGCTTCAGACTTGAAGATTCGGGCACCATCCTTCAGCTAGCAACACACCACTTTTGCAACTGACACACCCCTACAGCGCACATGTGGGTGCCAGTTTACCTGCTACTTGCACAATGTAGGTAAAGGCTGTAAAACTGCTGTGTGGACCTGGTAGATCTCTAAATAATTCCCATGCATTTCCACTTCCATGCATTTACTTCTCTATCTAAGGACTACAAAACCAAAACCCACCTTACAAGCCCAGTCTAGCGGTAACAGAGGTATTCTGGGGCAGAAATATTTCTGTCAATACATATCAACCGCTGTAATGTGAGCTGCAGCAGGTTATTTTTTGGGGGTTTAGTGAGGCCTCATATTTTTGGCATTTGAAGGCAGCGGCGGCAGGCAGGCAGAGTGGTGCTGATGTGTTGACGTATGGTGGGAGGCAGGAGGAGGCAGCTGCTGTTCATCTCCATGAGAGGAAGGCCACTCTGTGAGGATGAGTGGAGAGGGGCCGCTCTGAACATCTCTGAGTCAGAGCGAGTGGGGAGGCATCAGGATATTATTAGGGAGGTGTGCCTGCTGCCCTGCTATTATGACTGAAATAAATGCTGCTACTGCTGCTTTGGACTAAAGATACACCTGCCTGCTGTTATTCCATCAGGTATAACAGAGAGAAGTAAAAACCATGTGACACTATAAACCTATAATTCAGATCAGATTAGAGGGATAATGATACTTGATTGTTTTGAGCTAAAGGGCGTCAAGATGGAGCAGCTAACCTGTAGAGTGAAGATGATTTAACTGGTAGTTTTGGACTCATAGCTCATTTAAGCTCCTCTTACATATGAAAACAATGTTGAATGTACAAACAGAGTTATCCCCACAGCCCTCATACTTCACCTGCGTGATCACAGACAACAATTTGGTACTACTTGCCGTGCAACATGCTTACTCATCCTTCATACCTACTCGGCTACTGTAATAACTTTTGTTCTAGTCTACACACAACACTTTTTTTTTCTCATTCATGAAATGTTTAAATCAGGGACATTTGCGGGGATGGCTTTAGTTGGGGACAGGTCATCCAAAATGAGGACTGACCCTTGATATCGGGACGCCTGGTCACCTTAAACAATAGAGGAGTGAAGATAGGCAAACTTATAGGGAGCGTTGCAAACAGCGGTCTCTTGCGCCATTTACATGGATGGAGAATTCTGTTTTATGAAGTCTAGCATTATGTTTCATGCTCCACGGTGACAACTATTGTTTTTATGTTTGGTCCCAACCCAGTTCCTCCCTGTTAAACTGCATCTGATTTCACCTGTGTCATATTGATCGTCATTGTTGCCTGCTCTACTCAGTACCCCGGCGGTCTTTGCTGTTGCTCTCCCTGCCTCAGGCTTTGACTCCCACATACTCAGGTGAAAAGGAAGATCAGAGCCATACTGCCAGATATAGATGGCATTACCTTTCTATAATGTTGTCAGAAATTTCCATCCTAAGCATTACTGATTTCTTTATGTACATAGACTAAAAGAACGGTATGTTAATCAAACAGGAACGTCTGGACAAGTAATTCAGTCACTGTTAAATCAAAATGAACCCACTGAGAAATAGATGGCTATTAGACATCTAGTTTTTTTAGACCTAATTTCAACCATCTAGATTCTGTATATTTTTAGACACAATTTACACTTTAACCCATTATTTGATAACTATTTATTTGTGAGTTGCATAACTGATCTCCAAGTACTTAACCAAAATAATTTTGATAGCTGTTGAGCAACATAGTGTAGTATAGATATAGCCCAGATTTAGACTTGGTCTACATTTAGATGTCTAAAAAACTTTCAGTTTTAGACCTGTGGTAGCCTGAATTTTAGACCAGTCATCTCGGCTACATTTAGATGTCTATTAGACTTCTTTTAGATCAAAAAATGCTCAGTGGGAAGTACAGAATTTCTTTGGTTTTCTTCTTAAAAGCATCTTATTTTTAAACAAAATGTCTCTTATGTACTAAAAACTTTGAAAATTAAAAGCGGTATGTGTATCTTTTTCATTTAGACCCAGAAATCTGCAGAAAACTGGACATTTAAATAGTGGAATACCCCTTTAATAAAATGGTGAATTTGGACTGGAATCTTTACCTGACATTCACTGCAGCTGATTCTATTATCTCTTTGTCTTCAGGTACACTTTAGTAACCTGAAACAGTGACAATATAAAACAGAGCCTCCAATAAAAGACAGCCAACTCTCTCTCTCTCTGTGCTTTTTTATTCTCCTGAATTCCTCAGCTGAGTGCGGCCCGACAGCCTCTGTATTATCTCAAGTGAAACAGCCACACTGCACTTAATCTCTAGTTTAAATGCACTTAAATAAATGATTGAATGTATATAGTGAAGGAACCGAAATGTCAGTGATGAGCTCCTTTTTGAAGCTTTGTGTAAAACATAAAGGCAGAAACCGAAAATGTTAATGAATTGTCTGAGGAATAGAAGATCAGAGGAGCCAAACGAATTTCATATCACACCTAAAGACCTGGCATTTAATTAAAGTGGCCCTGAAAAATGGCTGCCTGCTTGGCTGACAACAGTTTCTCTTGAAGCAAATTAAAGAAATCAATTACTGCCGTGTGAAAGTGTAACGCCAGCACACTGGAGCCCCACAGCGCCACAATGAGACACCAGGCCAAGGGGAGAGGAGCGAGGAGGAGGAAAAGGAGGAGGAGGAGGAGGGCACCTCCACCACGCCACATCTGACTGGCTCGGCTGCAGAGTTTATCACGTCAACCTGTTACAGGCAACAGAGCCTGAAAGGGCCCACGCGCTGGAATGAAGCCGCAAATCAGCCCTGCTGCCTCCACAAGCCTGAGCCTCCTCCACTCTGCTCCAGGCTCTTACTCATGCTCTCACCTCCATTCTCCCTCTCTCGGTCTCCCTCACACACACAGGACACCGAAACACACTCCACACACTTACAAACACACACTAAGGTGAAGGGTATCTTGGGTTAACACTGGCCGTCGACGATATACTGCAGATTGTGCAGTGGCTCATCAACCACGAACTTGAGAGGTGTTCCCGACAAAACCGATCTGTTACTGCAACAGCTGCGATGCATTACTGTAGTTTCTTTATTTGGCATCAATTTTAGAGACTGCTCTCCATCATCAGGGCAAAACACTCGTCTGAAAGGGTTAGTCCGCTATTTTTGAAGTGGAGTTACATGAGTAGTGTGTTAGTAGTAAGTATAGGGCCGCTCAGTTAAAGGTGGGGTAGGCAGGATCTGAGGAAGTGCCAGTTTCTGGGAGAAATCTTGAATGTAAACACTACCCCTCCCTCTCTGCTCCAGCAAGCCCCGCCCACAACCAGACGCTCCTGCTCGCTCGTATCGTTCAAATTAAATTCAGATATAATGCAGATAAATACTTCAGATCATTACAAATGGGGCCCAGTCAACGTGAAAGTAAAAAGCACTGGTGCTATGTCAACAGACCACCAGCAAACACAATGTTTGCAGGACTTCTACAACTAGCATAAAGTGACATAGTCCAAGAAACACTTCTTGTTACAGACACTTGGCTTACTTTGATAAAGTGGTTTATCTGTCCAGCAGAAAGGCTGCAGGGTCCCTAAGATCCCGAAGCGTTCTCCCTCGTTTATGTTGATGTTGACTCCGCTTCTTAGCTCTTGTCTACCTCCTTTTAAACCACCCTTTGTTCCGCCAGAGTCTCCCACATTTACTTTGTTTTCTTGCTTGTGTTGGTCGTGGCCAAAGGAGGATTCAGACAATTTTCCATACTTTCCGGTTGGTTTCTACTGACCGACATTGTAGCACGCTAACTTTGTTTGGGCTCATGCACGTTATTTCAAGGATGGGGAGCTTGTCTCACAATATGAGGGAGCACATCGATCTGAGCTCCTCATGGTGAAGCAAAAGTGAGAGTGCATCCTCTGCTGTAAAGAAAAAATGGGATTGTAGGGAGCCATCATAATAACTGAAATTGGATTAATCGCCCAGCCCTATGTCGATGAGGTCAGCCCTTTTCTTTAGAAACAGCCAGGAATACTGGCCTGCAAGCTAGGCTACAGTTTTCTGCAGAAAGGGCCAATTCTGCCACAAAATTTAGCTAATTTTGAAAGACTCTGACCCAAACAATCACTCCACTCTACTGAGAAAGCACTTAACCTTGCCATCAGGAAGCTCATTTGTTTTGCTCTAATATTGGACACAACACATACATGCTTTCCCACATGCAGAGCACTGATTAGCTGTGCAGATCTGTGGGCCTAAAAATGATGCAAATAAAGCCAAACACAATTATAAGTGATTCTGACAGATTTACTTTTTTTCCACCGTGCTCTTGCCACATATTTAGCATGCAATACAGTCTCCAAAAAGTCCTAATTTTTTACAGCACTCATTGTAGAGGACTTTGAAATCACTTGCTGCTAAAGATGCACATGCAGTTCTTTAAAAATTGCTCTGCAGGGCACCAAGAGGGAAAATCACTCAACTAGGTAGCTTTGTTTCTTGATTTAAATGCAAGTGGACTTTGTCATTTTCCCCAAGATAGTTTGATTAGAGAAGATTTTTGGTTGGAGGCTGTTAGATTACAGCTTAAACAACATTCTGGGAAAACACATACCCAGAAAAGTATTATGGGGCATTTTAATGCTCATGCAAAATACCTTCAACTGCGATTTTAAATATGCCCAAAATGTTTTTTCTCTAGAAAGGCTGGCATTTATGCATCACATTGGATTAGATTAAATGCAGATTGAGGTTAAAGTAAAGCCAACTATTTTCTCAGAGTTTAATCTATATTTATGGCATACATTATAGAGCAAGCTGCAGCTTATCAGAGTTGATTTATTGTTTTCAAATTCTGCTGTACAACCTTAACTGAGGGAGACAAACCTGTGCCCAGAAACACCATCATGTTTACTCTGCAGACTCTTTATGGGAGCTGATAAAGAATTAGTGAAGAGGATAGCTGATACTCAGCAGGTTAGCGACTAGACCGGAGACAGATGTATAACATGCGAGCAGCCTGCTGCAAAAAGAGCAAGTGCATTATTAAAACAGGAATGAGCGCCATCATACTCCTGCTGTTTTTAATTTGAATAAAGTATGTTACACTCACTGTGCCATTCAGGCAGAGCCCACAGCCACCCACTCTGAATGTGAAGCTCATTGTTAGCAAATCAATGTCAACATGCATCTCAGGAGGGGATTCATATATAGACTGAATCTGAGGATACAGAGACACTTTATTAAATTGGTTTAAAACTTAGTTTGATAAGAGTGCTGATACCTCTCAGCTTGCAACATGAATGATAAATGCCTGTAATAACAGATTCAGCTATTTGTTCCACATACTGTATATAAAGGAGCATCACCATCAAGTCCAGACCCTTTGTTTGGGATCACCTCTGTTTCTCTGATTCACAGAATTAAATCTGGATCCGTAAATCCATCATGTACACAACAAGGAATAAACGCAAACCAGACTTCTAATGACTTTGAGTGAATGTGCCATTTTATGTTTCATGGTTTATCTCTGTATTAAGAGTGTCCAGTCCCTCCATGTCCATACATGGAATACCAAAGCCTGAGGCAGGCGGAGCACACTTCCCTGGCGCCATCTAAACCCAAGGCAGTAGGGATGGGAATCGAGAACCAGTTCTTGTTGAGAACCGGTTCCAAATGGTTCAATCCATCGACATCATTTACATTTTTCCTTAACGATTCCTTTCATCTGGGTGCCATGAAAAACAGTCTCGCGAGTGCCAGTCTATGTGAACGGGAACAGAGACCGAGAAAAAAACATGGCGGATGGTACGAAAAGTGGGCAGAAATGATCTAAAGCGTGGCTTAACTTTACTAAAAAAGACAACAACAGTGCAATGTTTGTCGAGCAGTGATAACAAGCAAAGGTGGAAACACCAGCAACATGCTAAAACATTTGTCAACAGGGCACGGCATCAAATATAAGGAGTCACAGGTAGTCAATGCTCTCTGCCGGTCATCAGCACGGCATGGAAGGTACGAATGTCAGGGTTACCATACATCCTCTTTTACCCGGACATGTCCTCTTGTGGGGGGCTTTCTGGGGAGAGTCTATAAATTCATACAAATGTCCAGAACCTGTATTCATTCATTATTAAACAGTGCAGCGCATCAGTCCTCTCTGCAGCTTTGCCCCTCCGCTCACTTCTAAGCAAACCCACTGATGCATGCACGCATGTACTGTCTTTAGGAATTCAGAATATGCGTTTAACTGAGTTAGAAGCACATAAAAACACTCAACCTTGCCAAAAAAAAAACCCTCAAAATTTCACACACAAGTCCACCCCGCATCGTCGTGTCCTCTTTTTAGGGATTCAGAATATGGTCACTCTAACGTATGTCCTGTGTTGACATAAGCACAATGCATGTCAGAAATGCTGTACAAATAGCATTTCTGTTTGATTATTTTTAGACTCTCACTGAAGGTGGCATACATTTTTTTCTGTTATCAGAGACTCAACAAAATTTTGAATTAACATTGAAAACCCATGGTCTACTTTTTTTTTTAAATCAAAGAAAGGCATTGATAAGAGAATCGTTATAGAATTGAATCGATAAGCAGAATCAATAAGCAGAATCGATAGCAGCATCGATATCAATAAAATCCTATCAATTCCCATCCCTACAAGGCAGGGAGAGGGAAAGATGTGTGTTGTGTCTGCAAATAGTGCAAAAAATAGTGGGCTCTGTAATGGCAAAGTCCTTCTAATGGTCTCTTGGAATTTGGTAATTTACATGGCGGACTCTTAACTAAAGCATAACTAGTGTCTACATTCACTTATTCATACAACCTCTCTTCAAAAATACTGAAATATCTCCTTAATAACTCAGTCACAAAGATCAAAATCAGACGATTTCCCATAAACTCAATGCTTGAATTAACCTCTTGTCTTGAAAATGTTTCATCTGACGGTTGCTATATTAATAAGGTTATTATAACAGCATCAGACGTGACTTTAGATGGAGTGAGAAAGCCCCTTCACTGACTGACTCCCACCTTTTTACCTGCAATACCTGCCACAGCCACTAGAGATCACCACCCTGTAAAAATGTAAATAGGGGTTGAATGAATTGAGCACCTACTGTATGTGGGTTTATTCTCGAAGCAAACTTTCTCCTTTTTAAATAATCATTATTGTAAACTCATGGTTAAAAAACAACAGTTAGTCAGGAAAAATTAGAACATTTTAAGGTCCTAAATATTCAAGGTTACAGTGGCAGACTTGTTTTAATGAGATTGCAGGTGAGAGCTGAGGGTGGATGTTACTGATGCCATGATATGAATGAAAAAAGTTAATCATTTGCAAAATGAAAAATAAAAATAAAAAAAACAGTCCCTAAATAGCTGAAAAAAACCTTGAACATGATGACTTGCAAACATTGCAGTGAATTTGCATTTGACTATTTTATCAATCTCAGGGTACGGGGTTTGAAAAATACCTCACATTCAGCACAGCGTGTGCTCTTTTTCTGCCTCCCACCAAAGCTGATAGAAACAACACACTGAGTTCCTCCGGTCTGACGGTAATTAACTATGTTGGACAGACTGTTGTAGTATCAAAGAAAACATGTGTAGTGTTTATTTAGAGGATATGTGAGAGTGCTGCTCACCCCCAGCGGAGTCCTCCTGTGGTTTGAAGTTTTACGCCTGGACCTGCTCCCGTGTAACTTGATAATAAGCCGCTCATGCATTAAAAGTTTGTTTGCTCACAATTCAAAACACATCGATCTGTGCACGCTGGCATGAACCTGATGGTCTACTTCCAGTCACAGCAGGGAGAGAAGCAGCTCTCCATTCAAACAGAACGCTGAGCAGAATACAGATGCAGTGAAGATTTTTATATGTGCTGGAAAACATAGTTGTTTATGTGTTTTTGCATTTTGATCTTAATCCTATTTCATTAGCAATTCTGATTCAAATGCAGCAGATTTTTATTTTGGTGCACTGGAGAAATTTGAATGTTTAGTAGTTTGTTTTTGGCACCAGTTTCCTATGTGTACCAATGGTTCTAAAGTTTGCTGTATACTTCTACGAGTTCTATTTCACTCACTTCCACTGTTCATTAAGCCAGTCTGCACCCCTGTAGAGTAGATTTACATGATTTGATTTTCAAGTCAGGTGTGTTTTTAAATATATCTGCTCTAATAAAAGCTTCTTGAGTAAGCAACAGCTGCAAACAGGGTGACTTCAATGGCAAATTCAAAACTTTTCAGCCTGATGTATGTATTCATCTTCATTCCATGGTAAATTACTGAAGAACAGCTAGGTTTCATTTAAACTTTACATATAAACAATTTAAAACAAAACAATACATATAAAAAAAACAATTGTCATGCATTTACCAAAACATTTATCTTTGTCTTCCACATGAAAACAACTAGGAAGTATTTTAAAAAATCTCCACCAGGAAAAAACACCATGTGCAGGCAGGAGGTTATTCAACTGGCTAATGGCAAAATTGGCATCCTATTTAAACAGCTTCAGGCTGCCCACTCTTCCTGTTTCCCCTCCAACCCCTTTGGTGGTACAGCTCTGTTATGAGAGCTCCCTGCCCTTCCAAGTGCATATGTGAATGTCAAAGCTTGGGACAGGGAGAGCACACTTTCCCTCTGTTTTATCTGCATACATGTAAGCCAAAGCAGGGACAGTAGCAGCAAAGGCCACCAGGGTACAGAACAGACAGAGCATAAAAAAGAAGGGTTTGGGTGGAGGTGACGGGCAGAGCACACCTCTGCAGGGAGAGCAGCAGCAAAGGTCACCAGGGTACAGAAAAGACGCAGCATAAAAAAATTGGGCGAGAATGGAAGTGGCGGGCAGAGCACACCTCTCTTCTGTTTAATGTGCATTCATGTATGCCAAAGCAGGGAGAGCAGCAGCAAAGGCCAGCAGGGTATAGAACAGACTAAGCATAAAAAAGAGGGGCTTGGGTAGAGGTGACAGGCAGAGCACACCTCTCTTCTGTTTAATGTGCATTCATGTAAGCCAAAGCAGGGAGAGCAGCAGCAAAGACCCAGGGATTCAGAACATAACAGGCATTAGCAACAGTATGTATGATTCTGGTAATATCCACAGTATAACATCACTTTCATAACAATACATATCTCCACTTTTAACAATCTGGACTTTTTTCAAAACATGCATAGTCTTAATCTTCCCTAACAACCCGTAGCTTTGTCTATCCAAATGACCGATGGGAAGACATTTTTTAACATCATCTTTTCAACAAATATCTCCATTGGGTGTCAAAAGTGACAACAAAGCATGTATCTCCCGCCCTGGTTCTGAGTTGTCACGTCAACAAACAGACTTCACGCTGTGACAGACTCATTACAGTCCAGGGTAATGCTACACTAATGTCCTCACATCAACAGATGCCGACCTCAAACTTTTTTCTAACCACGACAGTGTTGCTCACCTGTACATTAGATTTCATGAGCCGAAGTTCATCCCCAGAGGCAAAGTTGCTGCTGTTTTCTCTCCCATAGTCACGGACACTTGTTCATGTTAAAGTGGGGGTCGCGACTCAAAAAGGTTGACAACCAATGTGCTTTGTGCTATCAACCGTTTATCAACATAGTGGGACAGAAACTACACAAAGCTTGTGCATAACCGAAAGTCATTGGAGCGCATTATTCAAAAAACACGTATGTCCACTATCACTCACAACACATGCCACGCAAGTCAGTTTGAAATATCAAACAGGTCCCTGATGACTGTGTAAATAAAGATTTTGATTTTGTGTCTAATTACAGTGTTTTGGGTTTATTCTTTTAAGGAGTTTATGGATAAAATTGTTCCTGAAAAAAAAAAAAACAATTTTTGAGCTACATGTTTTCTATTGGACAGCCATGATAGACAAGAAGAGCTTGGATTGAGGCAGGTTGGTTAGATCACAGATCACAGTCTCCCCTGTCAAATCATCTACAACTTGATGCATCTTCTCCTAATGCCTTCAGTCTACTTAAACAAACATGTAAAGAGACTTAGACCCAAATTCTCCTGCAGCAAATCCCAGGTTGAAATAACAGTATACCTGACACTCAAACTTGATAGAATTAGAATTAGCAAAATAAGGACAGTGATTTAGTCAACAGGTGGTTGATGCAAACCAGCCAATTCATGCAAACAGAGTTGCTGGGAAAATGTGTAAAAACCTTAAGGCTCTACGGTAAACAGAACTGACATTGTGCATTTGCAGCATTTATAAACTGTTTCAGATTATCCTTCACGTTGTAAAAGAGATTTCTATCCCAATACTGTGAAAACCAAGCTTTGTTTTTATTTTTAAATGACAGATGTGCATGTTCTGGCCCACCAGGATGATGTTTTTTTGGTCTTGGGGAAGGTATTCTGCAGTGTTCATGCATCAGCAGCAGAGAGTGCTAAAGGCAAAAAGCTGACTTTTCTTCTCCAAGAATCTGCGAGGATCCCTGTGGAGTTCCTGAGCAGAGAGTGAGAGGGTCAGATAAAGTTTGCTCGCGCCTCAAGTTCAGAGTGTGTGTGTTTGATAAAGTTCTCATAGCAAAGATCTGAGACCAGCGGCGGTCTCAGCAGTCCAGAACACACTCCCCCGAATCTTGCTGACATTGGACGACGAGCGTATAGAGTTAATTCGGGAAAGCTAATGAATATGAATGAGGTAAATGAAAGCTGATGAATGTTATCCCTTATCTCCATAAAGATTGGACGATTCCCTTGAACCTCTGCCAAGGACACACACAATAAAGAGCCAATTTGAAGAGTTACCTTGTCTCGCAATTTGATGGACGTTGATAAGATTACATCACAACCAAAGTGATATATAATGTGTGGATGAGCTGAGTATGATCTGAGCTGAAACACTGAGGAGGGTGCTGTTTGTCCGTCGTGGAAATCAATGTGGACTTCAGGAGATCTTTTGGAAATATCCCAGGGCTAAAACACACATTAGGGTTATTAAAATGAATATGTCCATTAGGGTCGTTTCTCCCCCAGAGACCCCTGCAAGCTGACGAAGAGATATACGCTCTCATTTTCCTCTTCATTTTCCCTGTGTCAGATCAATCATGCACCATCCCAACTCAAGGTGAAAGCCATCAAAGTGCCATTCCCCCATTGTCAATGATATACAGGAAACTGTGACGCACAGACGGGCCGGCAGACAAACAGAAAGACAGCATCAACAAGCGAGTTAGAGGGAAACAAACAGCCGCGATGCCCGGGGAGATTAATCTGCTTTACTGCCAGTCCTCAAGAGCAAAGCGGAGGGGTTGAAATTCACTGTGAGCACAACAAGCAGCTGTAAAAACAGCTCATAAACGTCAGCGTGCTGCACGCAGAGAGTCCGTGCAATCTTTAAGATAAGATAACTCAAGAAACTTTGATCAGCTGTTGGCTTCAAAGAGGTTAGAGGAGTGAAGGATCCAGTTAGTTTTGAGATCGGTCTTCACCATGTTGGTCTACACCGCGAGCCTTTGCCTCCTCTGGGCCTCGTGCATCCTCGCGGCCCCGGCGACCAAACAAACCAGACAGAAGGTGCTGCTGATCTCCTTCGATGGTTTCCGCTGGGATTACGACCGTGACGTGGACACGCCAAACCTGGACAAAATGGCCAGGGATGGAGTCAAAGCCCTGTATGTCACACCTCCTTACCTCACTATCACCAGTCCTTCACACTTCACCCTACTGACAGGTAAAGTGTTTCATTTTCTACAACAGTGCTCCCAGTTGGCAGGGGATCTGCATATCATGGCAGAGTGGGAACCAGCCCTGGGTTTAGCTTGGGAAGGATTGAAAAAAGCCACAGGAAAAAGGAATTAGTTGTAATTGAATGTCCCAGGGTCCAACAGCTTTTATAGCTGAGTAAGATAATTATGCTTGGATGACTGAGGGAAGAATTCTGGGCTCTCTTTTCTTATTTTGACTCTCAAATCATCGGCGCCAGCTAAAAGAAATTTAACTTCCTTGAAATTAAATTCCTCTAATCTCCGAAGTTGGTCATAAGACCTTGTCCAAAAGCGTCATGCCACTCAGCGTGTTGAGTTGATAGAATTTTTAATGTGAATGTGTCACGCTCTGAATAATGAGTGCAAGCAGACTGACAGCGATTCTCCTCTATAGGCCGCTACATCGAGAACCACGGCGTAATCCACAACATGTGGTTCAACACAACCACCACTCAGACGAAGCCGTACTATCAGACTCAGTTTGTGAACGAGTGGTGGGACAATGGCAGTCTGCCTATCTGGATCACAGCGGAGAAACAGGTCTGTGCTGCACCATTTCCAGCTTATCTCTGTCAGAGACTGTTTGTCTGTTTACAGCAGCAGAAACCATTTCTCCTGACAAAACACCTCTGAAGGCCCCGTTGAATCATTTTAGGCAGATCAGCGCAGTTATACTGCAAATTATTTGGAGGGTGTGGATGTTAACTGCATGCAAATGACGAGGCAGCCCTATAGGCAGAGCTGTAGATTCAAGAAAATCAATGAAATCTTATTCACCAATGATTTGGTTTCGTTCTTAGCTGATCCAAAGTGTAAAGGGGTAAATCTGAGGCATTCCTCCAAACACATCAATTAAATCAGTTTCAAACAAATGTAGCAGCTTGGTCAGGTTACCCACACTTCTAAATATGATGCTTGAGGTATCCCTTTATGAACTCTGTTCTCTGTTGCACTGTTGAGGGGATGTGAGATACAATCAAAGGCTCAGAGGTCTTTTTGAGATGGTGGTAAGTGGCTCAAACCAACACTGGACATGCATCCAGGTGACTTATGTCCATGTAGATTCTCATTCTTCCAGGTCATGGTTATCTTGAAGACTTAAAAGGCAGTCCAGTTGCCTGTTTTAAGTCTTCAAGATATCCAGGTGACTTGAGCTTTATATAAACATCTAAGGTTGGTTGTTTTTAACTATTGTGTTCATTACCAGTTACATAATATATTGGTGCCAGATTCTATGTTTTATTTCTGTATAAGCTATTTGGTTGGAGAAAATATTCAAAAATGCTAAATTTTGATTGTTTATCAGAGAAACTCTGTTTTTGAGCGAAACAATACAAAGGCAACAGCTTAACTGCTAAAACTTCTAAATATTAAAGTTTTATGAAAAATGTACGCTCATTTAAATTGATCTATAAATCTTATGTTTATAAAGGCTCTGAAATACAAATGAATACATTCCAGTTTGCATTAGATTGTAAAAAGAAAAAGGAAAAACTTTATGATAAAATATTGTGTATATTTAAAAAAAATGGATTTACAAGTGGAGACCAATGCCCAACAATGGCAATAAATAAAACAAAAGAATTATTGGAAAAAAGTTAAAACAATGGTTAAAAGATGAAGGATGGAAAAGACTGGATGGGATAAAGACTTTTTAAATATCTAGGGGCAAATCTTATTGTTATAGCAACTACAAAAGTATATGAGATAAGTAAAAAGAAAAACTTACCAAACCCCATTAAAGATAAAAATTACAGAAATAGTTTAGAAATATTTCATGTGCACGACATCTAACAGAGCTCAATAAAAAGCACGCACAGTCAATGATTATGATTTAATGATTCATGATAGCATTTATGACTACTCCTGTGCGTAGAGATATAGAGTTAAAGATAAATATAATCAGTAAATACAACCACGGTTATATCTGGTTTCCTCTTCGCATGGTTCAGTATTAGCCTGCATTTGTAGATGCAGTGATGAGTTGAGTTCACAGACAATGGTTTTGGAAGTGATTTTGAGGCCATGCAATGACTTTCACAACAGAATCATGTATTTTTTTGTTGCAGTGCTGTCCAGAAATTTAGAGTTATCATAAGAAAACAAAAAAGAGTCAAGATCTTAAGAAAACAACCAAAAATTCATTGGTATCACAACAGAGTAAACTGTATAAATGCAAGTACTTCGATCTACAGATTATGAAAGACTCTTGGTAAGCTTTATTTTGAAAATGTTCCTTGCAGTACATAATTATTCTTGCCTATCTCACAGACGGTGTCATCAGCATGGGGCCTCTGACAAAGCTGCTGTGTTTGGTGATCTGGGAGCGAGAACTTGTTGCATATTCATCTGTGTCATGCTAATGTTTGTCCTTTTCCAATCCTTCTAGGGCCGGAAGTCTGGCTCTCTTCACTTTCCTGGCACAGCTTCCACTTACCAGGGAATGACTCCCACAATCAAGGAAGTGGAGCCGTTGCTTTACAACTACAAGGACGAGACTAAATGGAGGAAGAATGCTGACAAGGTAATGGGCTGGTTCAAGGACCTGGATCTGGACTTTGTAGCGCTGTACTTTGGTGAACCGGATGGTACAGGCCACCGCTATGGACCTGACTCTCCACAGCGACGAGAGATGGTGAAGCAAGTGGACCGAACAGTGGGATATATTCGCGACTCCGCTGAAAGACACGGTGTGAGCAACCACCTGAATATCATCATCACAGCCGACCACGGTATGACCGATGTGTACCGTAATGGTCTGGTAGAAGAGATCACTCTGTCCAAGATCCCTGGTTTTGCTTTCAGTGACCTGTCCTTTCACTTGGTGGACTTTGGCCCTTCTGGGATGCTGCTGCCCAAACCAGGGAGGCTGGAGAAGGTCTATAATGCCCTAAAGGATGCTCATCCACATCTCCATGTGTACAAGAAGGAGGAGATGCCAGAGCGTCTCCACTTTGCCAAACATGAGCGGATCCTCCCCATCGTTTTGTGGGCCGACCCGGGATATGTCATCAACGGGGTGGGTTGACAAAGTTTTTATTTATTGTTAGCTGTTATTAAAACCTGAATATAATAAATACGATTGCCAGTTTTGTCAAGGAAACTTGTTCAACTGTAGCAGACACACCATGAAATCATACCATGACAGCGCTCTATCACACAAACAAGTACAAGAACCAAGAGACACCTATTTGGCCTTGGCTACAGTTGCTCATGCATGCATAGATACACAATGTGCACGCATGCAATCATTCTGAACAATGGCTGCAAAGGTTTCATGCAAAGATGGCGCATTTACCTGAATTTGGCCAAACATGATACTCAGGGTCAGTGCTGTTCATTGTGCTGACATGATGAGAAACCATGCAAGCGTCATATTACAGGATAATGTATGCACAAGAGGTAACCGTACACAGGTCTGCTTAGTTCTGGAGCAATGTGAGAGCACTGTGCTTCAGCCCTGTGCTGTAACTTTATTGCTGATTTAAATGTGGTGTGAATGGGTGAATGTGACATGTAATGTAAATCACCATTTTCCTTTTTACCAATTGACTCTTTAGACATGCCGACAGGATCAGTTAGAATCTAATTCTGATGATTTATTTGTGTTTTCCAAAAGATCCCACTCAGCCAGTCCAGGCCCAGACAGTCAATGGTCTCTGGTGAGATGGCAGGCCTCTTTCAAAGAGAATAAAATATCACAATCTGAATGAAATGTTTATTTTGTAAGCTATTCTGACAACAAAACTATAATAAATCCAGTAAAATCATTCAGAACTCTACATGTGCTAAACACAGGCTACTTTTGTGCAGCTTTGGAAATCCTGAGGGGCAAAAGATTATAAAGTCTGCAGGCTTGCTAATGCATCAAAATGTATGTGTTTATTACTGATGTAAAAATGTAACTCATGAACACTGACAGAGATTTTTTAAAAATCACATAAGAGGACAAAGAATCAGATTATTACATTAAAAAGAGGCAGCAAGGCAAAATTGAAGCATAAATTGCTAAAAATATAGAAATATTTCAATTATATTCAAGTTGTTTGAGCATGTTTTGTGCATTTTAAGGCATTCTTGTATTTCTTGGATATTTACCCCTCGCCAGCATTCCCCGGTTATTGAGTTCTGTTAAAATATCGCTAATGAGGCTTCAGAACTGACCTCATATGTCAGTAAGGATGTTTCTTTGTTGGTTTAGCCATAAATGCAACATATTAAAAGTCTGAACCTTAAAGAGATGTGCAGCAGCAGTTTTCTGCCCACTGCAAGTCCTATTGATTTACCCTTTAAAGTAAACAGTTACCTCAGTTTGCCATTTGTGCCCCATCAACATGCCGAGCTGCAGAGAGCAAAGTCTGTGAAACAGAAGCTAAAGACAAGACAGCAGCACTCAGCATCATTAAATCTTCAGTGTTGTAAATTTCGGGTTATTTATTAACCATATTTATTATTTTATATGCTCATTATAATCCAGTTTTATGGGTGAATGGAAATTAATTGAATAGCCTTGGCATTCTGACAAAGTCTTTACACACCACCTAGTTTATTTAGAAATGTCCTCCAGACTTCACTGCAAAAATACAAACCCTACTTGTTGTGTTTTCACACACTAAAATGGCAAAACTGGACTCTTCTAAACCAGTTAAATTCTAATCTGAGTACATTACAGTTTTAATCAAGTGCATTTGCATGTCCTCGGGATAATCCAGGCCGGGCTGATGACATGCAGGGCTCTCAAATGCTCCATGAAGCTATTCATGCCTCGGAAATTCAAAATTAGCATTTTCACTTGGCGCCACGCTCGCTCAGTCGCTCCACTGTGCAGTAACTTTGCAGCTGAATGTGTCAGTCAGCGCTGAGAGCTATTAAATCTGAATTTATTTCAAAGACTAAAGTAATTCAATCATGAAATGGCTTCAAATGCTGAATACCAGGAGAATAATCAGTCCTGTGGATGCTCTGACGATGTGACGGGTTATCTACAGTCTATAGGTCGAGACTGGCCGTGATCATAACTGTATTATCTGATTCTCTTCCCGCTCCCTTTATGGCCACTTTAACTCAGATCTGTTCGATCCAAGAGAAAGATAAGTGTGTTGAAAACGTTACATAACAGCCAAAAGATAACCAGGCATCCCTTATTACTGATAAATCCACCTCAAACTTCATATTTGTGGAGAAATATTTCACGACGCATGTGAAAATATAAAACTAGAGATGGATTTTTGTAGCTTGGAGCCTCTCACAAAAAAGAAACTAGGCCGTTGTTCCTCTGTATGGACATGCCTTTGCTTGGCCAATACCTCCCTCTGCTGACTAAATGAGGGTAAAGTGCAACGTGTGAGCTCAGCTGCAGATAAAGGATATTTCTAGAGCCACAGGCTCAGCCAAGGTTCAATAAAGTGGTATCAAACAATGACATCATGCATGCCACTTTACAAAAACCTTCTTTCCTCAATTTTCTCTAAGACCTGAGACAACTTAGTGTTTCAAAGTCATTCATTTGTGTTATTTAGCCTCTGCCTACTCTTCGACACCAAAGTTTCTGTACAAATTGAGAGAAAGAGTTTCCTGATGCTTTAAATCTCAATATTATATAAAGTTTTTATCCTCATTGTTCTGCTGCCTGTAAATTTCTCTCTGCATTTTATCTTTTTTTTTATTAATCGTTGATTGGTCTGCACTAGGTCAGCGTTTGTTGTTCATAAATGTGCATCAAATTTGGATGTTTTTTTGCAGGAACTTCAGGGCCAAATTAAGGCCTTCTTCTCTTTCTGTCCCTGCAGTATTTCCCTGTCCAGTTCCACAAAGGCGAGCACGGCTTCGACAACCAGGAGCTGGACATGAAGGCCTTCTTCAGGGCAGTGGGTCCAGCATTTCACAAGGACCTGGAGGTGGGGCCCTTTGAGACGGTGAACATCTACGCCCTCATGTGTCACATCCTGGGCATCACGCCGGAGGTCAACGACGGCCACTTGGACGCCACTAAACACATGCTGGTTACCAGTCCTCGACCAAGTGAGTTTGAATCAGAGTAATGAGTCTCTCCCTTAGGCCGGGAAAGTGTGTCACTTCAACACCTGCTCGCTGTTTGTAGGCCGTTCATCGATCATTTCAGACAACGTACACCCACATCAGGCGTAAGTTTGAAAAGGTTACAAGAAAGGAGGTCTGAAGAGCTGATGCCAAGTGTAAGAGATTATCAACAAACTTTTACTTTTTGTTGAATCTGGTGTTTTCTGCAGACAAAGCAGTTGGTCTATTCTCTGAGCGTGCATACATAAAGTGATGTCTTTATAATTAATTTTCAATCCAAAGGTGCACGACACAAAGTGCTTTTGCATTAATAGGCAACGAAATAAAAATAGAGGCAGTGCTAAGATGGTACATTTCAGAACTATTGAAAGAGAAAGGGGGGAAATGTACCTTGCACTAAAAATATGACTCATAAACTACTTTGCGCATTTTATCAAGGTGTACCTATAGCAGCAGTAGCAGCAGCAGCATCTTATGATAACAATGAAACTCACACTGTGATAGTGGTGCTCAGTTTCTCGAAGTTTAAGCACTGCAAAAACATTATATTTTAAGACTTTTTCCTGAAAAATGTGTTAGCAGTTATTTTTCACTCATCGCAAACAATGCAGGTCTTGAATTAAAATATTTTTCTGGGACTTGTCAGGTGAATTTACACAAAATCAATCTCAGTAAGACTATTTTTTCTACAAGAAATAAGACAATTAAACCATAGATAGATACATAAAAAATCATCTAGTGACAAATAAGTTTGGGGTTAGAAGGGGGTAATCATTAAATTCAATAAAAATGCCTGCAGGACTCTTTCTTTCTTTGCAAACAGTCAGGACAAATAAATATGCACTAAAGAAACAAACAAATGCACAGTCTCTGTTTAATTTTAACTCCCCTCTGACTGCTCCATGTGTAGCTTTGCAGAGAGCTGAAACCAAATCGTTCAGCCTGCATGTTTGAGTCACTTAATATAAATAGAGACGTGTAAAAACAAACAACAGGAGAAGACGATATTCCTCTCTGGGGGTCTAAGTTTCTTAGTAGGTCATAATAAGGGGGCCAGTTATTAACAGAGGCTGTCAGAGCAGTCAAAAATTCCTCATAGCAGCTCTAAATAATTACAGAAGCATGCTCAACTTACACAGACACACTTTCACAGAATCAGAAAAGATGTAAGAGGTGCAGCAGTAAAGCTACAATGAGAAACTTTCCACTAAAGTGCTGATTTGTTAAGAACAAGGTAAAACCTGGTCCTCTTATCTTGAACCCTGATTTTATTGCATGCACGTCAATAGATTAGATCGCCAGTGTCTGCAAGTCATGCAGATCTCCAAAGATCAGAAATATACACACATAATCTAAAGGCTGAATAAACATGAATGATATGCAATAATTGTACTTCTGGGAAGCTTTTCAAAAGAAAATCCCCATCTGTGTTTTTCTTCAGTTGTCATTAATCATGTCGGCTTCAGGTAAACGATGTTAGTTAATTGGCTAACATCCTTGTGAGATTCTCCCTCTCTCTTTGTTGTCATCTTTGTGCCTTTCTCTTCAAAGATGTTTGTTTGTTTTCAAAAAGAGAAGATTCCATTTACTGTATAGTGAGACATTTGGGTATTAGGGTGGTGTTGGCAATATTGATCAAAATAAACCACATGCAGTGTGTTTTTTCATGGTAATAATGAAACATGCAGCACTGTGATGTACTCATGGTTTGATACTAGGAATTAAAAACGGAGCTCTGCAGCTGTAGGAATAATTAACATGAGGCACACAAACTTATCATTGTTATAAATTCATGATGTCATTCCCAAGGTATTTATTCACAGAACGACAAACAAATTCAGCATCAGATCTAATTATCAAGTTAAAGCTCATTACCATACACAGAGACTTCAGATGCAAGAGGAGAGAAGGTACAAGCTGCTAAAGCGCCATCGGGTGGTCACCTGATGCACCTACATTTATCTGAGGAGGCAGAAGTTGGCTTGCAGTTTTAAAATTTCAATATTGCTCAGAGAAAGTGAAGAAAATGGGATACAATACCAGTGAAATATTATAACAGAATTTGTTAAGTCATATTCATCGATAAAGCACATTTCAAAATAATGTCATGTGCAACCAACAGCCAGGTAAGTAAACGCCAATCCATATAAGGGTGTAAAAGCAATAGTTATACGTTTCAAATCAGACAGGAAGCCAATGCAAAGAAGCCAAAATAGGTGTTATGTTGTCATATTTTCTTTTAGTGAGCAGATGTGCAGCAGCATTTTGCACAAAGCCAGAGACGCTGCAAAGTCTAAGCTGCAAAAAGTTCCAGGAGTTTAGTTTGTCAAATCTAAATAAAATATCAATGATCAGGGAACAAAATTACAAGAACTACAGTTAGGACTTTAATAAGTCAACCAAGCTTCAAAAACACGTATTATTTTAGTGTTCTAAATATCAGTTGTTTTTTGTTGTTGTTTAGCTTCAGGTGAACCTGTGAACTACCTGCAAAAGGTGTTCATGGGGTTGTCTGCAGTGGCCGGATTTCTTCTTGTAGTTTTTATGGTGGTGATGTCCCACAAGATGTTGACGAAGAAACACAAGAATAAAAGGTAAGCTAAAATATTATGGGATTTACAATTCGGCAATATATATATATATATATATATATATATATATATATATTTTTTTTTTTTTTTTTTTTTTTTTTTTTTTTTTTTCAAGAATACTTTTTTGTTGACTTTAGTATCAATTTCCTCCCATTTCACAGTTCTGATTGGCTTAAAAAACAGCCATCAGTTGTTTCAGATGCAGTGATATGTTTTTTTAGTCCTTTCTCCCTCTCTCTTTTTTTTCCTTTTTTCTCTGTGTTTAAGGTTGGAAAGCTCCAAAGATCTTACAGACAAAGAGGTGTCAAAAGTAACTTCATTTTGATCGTCTCAGTCACACCTCTACAGTTTCTGACTGTGCGCGAAAAATGAACTCTGAGAACAGGACTTGAAACCAAGGACAAGAGTGTTGAATGACCATGTTGATAAATTATTGAATAATTATTTAATAAATAATCATGATTGTGTGGGGAAAAAAACAATAAATTAACTTAAGGCTTTAGTTGTTGTTTATTTTATTCAGTATTTGCTCCAAACGTCTGTTGAAATATATATGATCATGGACTATATCTGCATGGACTTTGTCTCATTAACTGTTGAAATTTAAAGTTTGCATGAATACACTGTGAAGGTATTGCCTAATTCTATTTTACTTGGAAGCTTGGAATAATGAAATCAAGGCGTTAACTAAGAAACATGCCATCAAACGTCAAATTTCAGGGAAGGTGAATTTCTTCTCGTTCTATTTCTCATTTAAATCCTCTCTGTTGGTGGTAATATCAGTTATAAACCCTCAAAACATCCGTAGTACCTCCTCCCTTGCTTCATAATTGTTTTAATCAACAGACGGTGGCTGCCAAGGGACAGTTTTAGCACCCACATTCACAGTTACCCGCCTCTTGAACAGGAAAAAAGTCAATTCACCCTGCATGGCTACAAACTTCCGGTTATGACTTTCAAATTTAAAGTATTTCGACAGCATTCAGGGAATCGCCCCATTCATACGATACAATGCTTTAAATCAGTGGTTCTCAACTGGTGGGTCCTGACCCCAAAGTGGGTCACGGACACGTCCTGGATGGGTCACGAACAGCTGGTCAAAAAAGTAAATACTTTATGCGATATTTATTAGATATTTGAAATTTTCTGTATATGCAACTTTAGTAGTTGTCGTCCTCATGTTGTCCCCCTGATGTGCTCTGAAATGCACTTTACTCAATAAAACAAGTGGATTTATATTAAAGATTAGAGTCTTTAATTTTTATTCATTAATTTTTTTTTTATATGTATTTGTTTTATATAAATCCGCTTGGTTTGAATTCTATAAAAGTGGGTCATGACTTCAGGACCATGGAAAATGTGGGTCCAAGAAGGTAATATTGGATAAACAAATAAGAAGGAGCTCTTTACCATGTAAAAGGAGTAAAAGAAGTAAAAAACTCTAAGACGTGAATTAAGAAAAGGACCAAGAACAAAGGTAATTAATAAAATGACATAAAATAAACATTAAGAACGTCGATTAAAATGAACATTTGCAGTAAGATATAGAAAGGCAATCAGTGAAAAGCCTGGTTATTACAATAACCATAGTCTATGTTTGTAAGTATAATTTTATTGTCAGTTTTGGAAAATTAACAAATTTTAATTTTGGCCAAAAAGGATTTCAATCAGATTTTTAATGTTTTATTTTTAAACTCACTTTACTTCACGTCTTATTAACCCACTGGCTGTTTTTGCCCTGTATATGTCTGACGTATTCATTATTTAACATCATGGCCGAATTTATATTACACAACAGTCAGTAACTGTTTTGAATTTACAACACAGTCAGCAGGGATAGAAAAAAACAAGTTACTACACACAAGGCTAAGCAATAACATTGATGGATAGCAATATCTATAGCTGGTGTTTGATTGATTTTCAATAACCTCTTAAATTGACGCAGATTATTCAATATTATCCCTAATCAGCCCCTAAATCAACTAATTTATCCACTAAAGCCACTTTTTTTCTGACCGTTGTCGGTAAGACTTTTACTATGAAGGACAACTTGTAGACATCCGGTCCCGCTCGAGCTTAATTCTGACTGGCTGGCAGCGCCTCTCGTCTCTTGATAAAGGATTCTTATTCGGGTCGAGAGCAGACATGGAGGAGCTGAGCGCCGTAGGAGAGCAAGTTTTTGATGCGGAATGCATTTTAAACAAACGACTGAGAAAGGTAGGAGCTGCGGAAATATTTTAACTTTTGCTAATTCCTTTTCTAGCATCGTTTAGTGTCAAAAAAGCGTCTTTTTTGCTGGTTTTCTTTCAGGGGAAGTTGGAGTTTCTGGTGAAGTGGAGGGGATGGTCGTCCAAGTAAGTACAAGTGGTGCTGCTGCCCGGAACAATGAAAACAACAACAACAACGTGTCGCTTGTTGCTTTTGGTTAGAAAGCTGCTTAAATAACGCTTTACGGTAAAATAACCAAAACTAAACTGTTATGTAATTTTGAAAAAACGCATCTCGTTAAAAAATAGCTCCCAAATTCTGCCTACGTTTGCCGTCTTTTGTTCATAACACCTCAAAATTGATAAGTTAGGGTTACCCCAATTAAAATAAGATGTAATAGGTTAATCTCATTATTTTTAATCCGAATTTTGGCAGTTATTGTGAGGGATTTGGAAATTTATTCCCGACTTGAAATAAGTTTTATTGTTTATGACAGGCTAACCAATCCGTCATGAATACCTCTTTGATTTATTACTGTCTTATGTAACATTTGATTTGATATACAACCACTGACTTTAGATATATCTAACCTATTATGTATGGTTTATATTTAACTGCGTATAAGGCTCCACTCTGCCTTCATTTCTTTTCCACTTGCCCTTTCTGTTCACTCCACATTGTTGCTGTAATCCACCATCAATGCACACTGTTGCCTGCCAGCTCCATGGCTTTCTGTTAGACCCACATCCTTTGTGTGTGTGTGTGTGTGTGTGTGTGTGTGTGTGTGTGTGTGTGTGTGTGTGTGTGTGCAGGGAAAGGGTGGGGGTTGATTTTTTTTTTTTTCCACTGGGGACCTCTGATCAGAATAGGCTATTCAACAACAAGTGATGGAGAGGAAGACTATTACACATGCATGTTTAGATCAAGTCAAGACAAATTGGGCTTTCTTTCCAACAAGGCGAGGCTTATTTGCCCTATATTTACATCGGTTAGTAAGAAGGTTCTTGTGCACAGTCCAGGGAAATATAGCAAATGCTTTGAATTAGAATTTTTGGAAAAAAAGTTAACGTATCTGTAAAATCTGGCTGGTGTTTTGGGGGTGGGAAGTGCTGCATGAATACTTCAAACATGCAGTTTCTATGCCGTTGTGAAGCTCTTTCAAGTAACATCTGTCTTGGTGAACATGCAAGCTAGAGGTTGTTGACCTTAGAGTGGAAGTGGTGATTTTTAGTTGCAAGGTTGTTAAGTTGACGTAAGCCAGGCAACCAAGATTTAGGTCTTCCCTCTCAGCTGTTTTTTTGTCGTTTTTAAATTGAGGGGTCTTTTTGGTAAGTTTTTTTAGATGGCTAACAAAATGGAGACATTGAGAAAGTGCGCTGTTTTGTTTTAGCTTCTCTGTCAACACATCTTTCCAGCTTGGTTTGTGTTTTTTTTCCCACTAGTTTTCTCACTCTTTCCCACCCACAACATAATCCAATTCCACTGAAAGTACTCTGTCATTTCTGTTGTCATTTATAGGATCCAAACCAGGGAAAGAGGTCGTCCGTTGCTTGTTAGCACAGGGAAGCTGCAAGATTTATTAACTGAGTTGTATCCTACGACTTTCACAAAAAAAAAAATCCAATATGGTGCGTCCCTAACATAGCATATCAAATCAAAAACTGCTTACTGACTAGATTAAAATACCCATTCAGTTATTTTTGATAATGAATATAGTTTGATACTCTTTCTGGCATAAATCAGTCCTGTTCTGAAATCTAAAGAATGAAATAATGAGCGTAATTTTGGTAGAATTGCATTTTCTCAAACTCTAAAAATGACAATAACATAATATCCACTAACCTGATCTGTTATTGGCGGTTAATAAACTGATATCGGTAGATTGATGTGAGTAGTTAAAAGAAGCTGCAGAAAAAGGTTATTTTTAATGCCTCACTGATGCTCTGTGCTGTGCCATCCCAAACTCTTCATAGATATTTCCATGACATCCCGTGAATGCCAGAGCTCTTTCATGACCTCAGAGAGTTTTCATCTCTAAGAGCAGAAACTGAACCAGGTTTTGGTGGCTGTGGGAGGCGAGCTGTAAAGGGCTGTGTGTGAAGTTTCACCCATATTGTCAAAAACCCTCCAATTATTTCTGTGGCAGCACCAAAAACTCGGCACTTCTTCCTCTACTCTCTCCCCGCTGTCTTTTATCCAACCATTGGAAGCTTTATTGAGTTCACTTTGGAGGTAGTTAAAAATATTTCTGAGTTCTCCTTACAAAGTGTGATTTTTGGGCAAGTTAAATGAAGATGGAGTTAAAAAAAAATGTCTTAGAAGTTACATTTTAATGATAAAAACATAACTCTAATCATACCTGTCTGCACTCTTTCTCGTACATCTCAGAGCAGAGACAGTGTCAGTGCAGTGAAGTTTATCGACTTAAAAATCTCGATGATAGGGGATACACTGCTCAAATACTGATTCCAACTTTAAGACTACAGTGAGCTATCAGGTTTTAAATGAGTCAGATTCTCTCATTAAAGGAATTGCTTGTCCAGACAGTGAATCAAAGGACCTTTTCTGGTATTTTTCTCTGTTTCATACCATCACTTGGAAGTTTCTCATATCTTTTCAATACATTCAGCACCATTGACTACCCCAACCTTCTGTTTTTGTTTGGTTGAATTCTGTGTATTTTTACTGATTCTTGAGAAGCTTGATTAAAATGGTTGAGTAATAGCAGATTGTTACTGCCATTTTAAGCTGAATTTGTTGGTGTGACGGGTGTAAAATTACCTCCAAACTGCCGGCCCTCTAGCTAGCTTCCTACATGCTCTGTAAGCTCTTTGCCAGGCAAAATGCACAGATTTACATAACCATGGTTGCCTGAACAGAGAATAGCCTAAACCTCAGCTAATAGGATCTGCCTCCTGGATCAGCCCATCATCAACGTTCGGAGATCTAGCTTTTAGAATTACAATGTGACCACATTGGATCCTAAATAGTTTATACTGTCACTTTAACACCAACACTTTAATGGACCAAAGGACCAATGGTGATCTTTTGTACCAACAGCCTTTAGACTTTATAACTCTTGTGTAAATAGTAGATAACTTTTGGAGACATATTATGTGAGACAACAGACCATTGAATTTCCCTTCAGGGATTAATAAAGTTCTTCTTATTCTTATTTATTATTGATTAATTATGTGGTATACATCTTTCTGACTCCAAATGAAAAGCACTGAAACAGCCTCTTTCTAAATTTCACACTCAGGTTGCAATTGGCACAGCGTAATGTTTGATGGATTTTAAAAGGAACTGAAAATCTTCAATGGTCAATATTAACATTTAGCTGCGCAGTTGAGCTTGTCTGGCCACCTCTCATTATTTTTACAATCACTGTTGCTTTATTTCAGACACAACAGCTGGGAGCCCCAAGAAAACATCCTCGACCCGAGACTGCTGGCAGCATTCAACAAGAAGTAAGTGTCTTGATTGAGTCGTGAACATGTGATCAAAACTTGAGATAAACTGCATAACAAGTATTTCATATCACTTGTTTGTTGAAATGGAAAATGAAATAAAAGAACTAGACTTTTTTGACTCAACTTGAAGTCTTATCAAACCCTTTTGACCTTAATTATACTTATGAAATATCAAACAGACCGATCACTGTATGAAGGTTACGGTAACCTCCTGTTTCATGATTGGACATCAGCCATAATTTTTGACGTCCAAAAATTGTTTTCTAACTTTTCATCTTGAATGTTTCAACAATACACTGACTGTTGTTGGAGTTTATATCATTTGTTGGCCTTGGTTTTTATTTCTACAGGGAGCAAGAAAAAGAGCTTCTGTTGCGTAAGAAAGGAAAAAGGCCCAGAGGACGACCACGGAAAATTCTGGTGAGTAGACTTTGGTGCAGAGTTTTGTATTTTTATGAGAGTATTCGGTGTCTAATATTTGCTCTTTAATGTAGGAAAATGTGCCCGAGGTTCCAAAGTCAAGCAGCTCTTCCTCTGGGTCATCATCATCCTCTGAATCCTCATCCTCCTGCTCCTCCTCCGACTCTTCATCAGATGACGATGATGAAGGCGGCCACGTGAAACAGGCGAGTCCAAGCATCAGAACACGAGACCCCCACCCCGTCCCTCAGAAGAAGGCGCAGATTGTAGTGGCCAAACAGGAGCCCCCAAAGAAACGAAGCAAGAAACCTGACGTGAAGGAGTTCCCGCAGAGCAAGGGAGCTCGCAAAATCCTGAAGACGTCCAAAGATTTGGATCTTCCAGGAGCGATTAAGAAACCGGTTCACCTGGCAAGTTTTGCTTTCATGGGTTTTAATCGGGGCTCGCCTCGGGATTCAGTGGGCGGTCAGAACAGGAGCTCTCTAACCCAAGGAGGGGCAGTTAAAAACTCAGTGAGTCCAGTGGTATCTGGGAGGTCAGTCCAACCTAACTCCCCCTCCATGAACAAATCCATCCAGGGCAGGAACGCCAGCGAAGGTAAACTGTCCGTCTCAAGCATGAACAGCGGGACGAGCCTGGATTTGAAAGCAGCTGCGAGTAAATCAAAAGGAGTCGCAGCTTTGAATTTGAATACTTCCAAACATCCCATTCAAGGGACCACTCAGCATACGTTAAGTTCCCCCAACGGACAAAAGAAACCCCAGACCCCCGTGTCAACACTGCAGCGGATACCTAATACTAAAGCAATGGCATCCCTACCATCTAAGACCGCCTCATCCAATCAAAGCTCTGGACTTCAGCCTCTAAACCTTCAGAACAAACAGGCGCAAAAAAACGATGCCCCTGGAAACGGAACCGCTCCTGGTTCGGGCTTGAGGAACGCCACAAACCCAGCAAGGAAGACCACCGTCACACAAAACCAGGAGTATAATCTCCCAAAGAGCCCAGCAACACCTGGTAGAATAGCAGCAAGAAAGAACCAGCCTGGAGCGGACAAGGCTTCAGAGGCACCGGAAATCCAGAACCAGAGAGTCCCAGGCAGGCTGGAAAAAAGCGGCTTGCAGAAACCCTCCACAGAGATCCAGAGCCAGCAGGAGAGACCGGCCTCCAAAGATGGTAAGAAAACCAAAATGAATGATATGAGCACTGGTGAGGACGAAAGCAGCTCAGACTCTGATCAGGATTCAACTTACACCGGCACAGGAGCCATCCAGAGCCAGGACTGGAAGCCCACAAGAAGTCTGATAGAGCACGTGTTCGTTACGGATGTCACCGCAAACCTAGTGACGGTCACAGTCAAGGAGTCGCCAACCAGCGTGGGCTTCTTCAGCATTCGTAACTACTGAAACTACAAACTAGGCTATTTCACAACAGGGATGAGGACAAAACTAGAGGAGGAAGGCTATATTTTTATCGCACTTTGAAAAAAAGTCAAAATGTCCAGAATACAGTCAAAAAAATGTTCCACTTTTTACTCAACCCTGTGACTTTATTTCTTCTAGATATTTCTACCTTAACTAGAGCGTTCAATTTTGATTTTTCCCTGCAAAGCAACTTCATTTGCGTGTTTTTTAAGTGATTTTTTTCATTGACATTTTGACTTTATTAAGAAGATTACATTAAGAGTTTTTTTTTTTCTTGAAACTGCATCAGAGTTGACAAAATAGTACTTTCTTTCTGAACAATTTGACTTCAGAGTAGACACCACACTGTTTTGACTTTATTCATAAAACCGTATTTTACTTCTGTTTTAAATTTTTTTGTCAACATTTGGAATTCCAACTATATTCATGAAATGTTGACGTTTTTGTTGATATTCAAACTTCATTAATGAAATATATTTTTGATTAATTTCTTTATCATTACCTTGTTTACAAAATCATATTGTGACTTTGCCCCCGGAGTTCTGACATAAGTCGCCAAATTATATTTATACTTTTTTGACATTTAAACTTTTTTACTAAATTTTAATGAATGTTTTCTACATAACCCGCTCAACATTGTCTTGTGTCTCCACCTACTTAACTGACCAAAAAAGTATTTTGACTGTTTCTCTGGACATTTGGATTATACAATTTGGACTTGTTAATGATATTGTATTTTGACTTTTTCTTTGCATTGTATCTTTATTTACAAAACTCTAACAAAACAAATTGAATTGAATGTTTTTTGTTTTTTTTTAAATGTCAGAATTTGAACTTTTTTTTTTTTTGTTTGTTTTTTTTTTCAAAAATTTTCCCAAAAGCTCTTCTTCCTCTTACTTTTCTCTCATTTTTGGCCCAGATCCTCCTCTGTCAGAAGTAAATAGTTTGAGTATTCCTAAATCATGCTTTGGGGATTTCTGACCGTTTGGTGAAGGACCAGCGATTAGGTAAAAATCTTCAACTAAAAAAAAAAAGGATTATCAGTTATTGATTGTGTTTATTTATTTTGCTTATGTTGAAGCAGTCAAGAAGTTTAATTACACATTAAGTTGCAACACTTGTTTCAGTTCAGTGTGTGTTTGGTCCTGCGCGATCATCTCAAAGTGACAAACCTATGCCGTTTCAGCGAGTCCAAAACCATCACTGGTATCCTGGAGGAACATAACTTATTCATCATGTTAATCTTTTCAGTATCGAGGTTTATTAGAAACTGTACATCCATTCCTGTTGAGCTTGTGTCTTTCTCTGTTTGTGAAATGAATTGAAGAATCGATGGAGTGTGGGCAGGTTTAGCGTCCTCTATCTGTAGCAGACATTTTAGTTCACAATTTTTTGAACTCATATCACTCAATAGCTGATTTAAACCAGTTTTTAATACTTAGTATAGAATTGTTCATCTATTTGATAAATTAGCTACCTCTTTTTTCCTACATTTGCTGCATATGTATATTCATATCTTGGGGATAGGAAGACCTCTCCCTGCGGGGTATATATCACTGTGTCCTTTGAATATTTGTCTTTTTATACAGTTCAAATTACTGGAAGAGCTTGTTTTAGTATCAGTCACCTGCCAGAGCAGCAGATTATTTATGTGTCATAAAAACCCTACTTGAGGTGAAACTGAGACCCAGTCCATGTGTATGCAGATATTTTTGGAAATATAGTTTTTTCTCCGCTCTGTCACCTCCTGTCCAAACGTAAATAGAGCTTCAGGTCACTGAAAATTTAGGAAGGTTTAGGAAAATACCTTCAACACATCTATGGACAGGATGTTTCTTGAAAAACTGAGGATAATCTGCCTTAAAAAATATCTGTATACATGTGGACATAATCCAGGCTGATGCAGCCGCTCACCACCACGGTAAAACAGCCGTTTACCACTTTGCAGCTGGTTTTCTCAGAAGTCAGAGGAGCATTTGTCGTTAGATTAAATGTGGCCCAAGTTCTTACCTCCAGTGGTAAGACATCTTCTCAGAATTAAAACTAAATCAGGAAAACAAAATACGAGAATGAGTGCTCAGTTTGACATACCATGTCCAAAGTGTCCTATTAATAATATCCCTCAGTGAAATGGCCCTGAAGCCGTTGTGGAGAGAGATTGGGTGTGGACACAGCTTGCCTATAAACCGTTGGTATTGTTTGGCGTTGACCACAAACTCTGAATTACACTGCGTCTGTTGGTGTATCAAAACAAAGAGTGGAGTTGTGTTTTCCTTGCTGCAGCTGCAAATGTCTCAACTTGCCCCACCCTGCCCGCCTGCATGGGTTCAGGAGCTGCAGGCCCAGAGAACAAGGGGGGGAAAAAAAAAGAAAAGGTTTTTATCTGATGTAACGGAAAAGAAACCACAACAATGTGCGCTACTTTCTGTTCCCCCGAGAGGAGTTCGGCAACCAAGCACTTCAACTGAACTCTTCTGTCTGACCCTGCTGTGCAGACTGTGCCTTTCTTCCTCTCAAAGACTAAACACAAAAGGCATTACCCCAAAGATAGCTAGAATTTCAGGTTGTTCAATAAAAGCAGCGCCCCTGGAGAAAAGCACCGAGACGGACCATCTCTATTTACTTGTCTGTGCTGCTCTGAAAAAGGCCCTGCTGGTAGACTAAACACGAATGCATGTGAAGGACAAATATCCGATGCCTTATTCAGACAATGAGCCTTAAAAGAAAAAGAAGTGGGTCCCATTTAGGATTGGTGAGTGAAACAAAATAAGTGCTTCCTCATATTACAGGAGTTGCAGGTTGAAAAATAATGCATGTGCCTGTTTCTGAAAAATACCAGTATTGTCTCAATCAGAAAGTCATGTATTTGTTACTAAGACTGCGGACTTTATTCTATCTGCTTTTAATAACTGATGGAAAGTATGAACTTGGCATAAATTTGTTTCCTGTTTAGTTTTAGATCTACTAACCCTTGAGAGAATTTTTCTATGTCTTTACAATCTATTTATTTCAAATCAGGAGCCTTTCAGGGTAGGACAGTGTCACCAATCCTTGTATTGTGCCACCTGTCGAATTGACTAATAAATGGTACAACCTTTTTCAGACTGTGCTGTCTTTGTCTACAGAAAGTTCATCTTCAACGCTGAAAAGATTCTAGTTTTAAAGTCCTTAAATTTCAAAATCTGTGTGTGTGTGTGTGTGTTACTGATCAATTAGTCAAGTGGCTTAGTGGCATGGCACCTTTCTTATAAATCATATTTAATGAGCAGAAACAGCAAAGGCTAAAAAAATTCTTAAAATGGTTGCAGCTAATTGTTAATTAAAAAAAACAAAGATAGTTGAAATACTGAGGTAAAGACTGGAAATGGCAGAAAAAGATGGTGTAATCTATTGTAAATTTAGTATGAAAGCTTCTCTCATTTTAACTTATGAAACAACTTTAAATGGCCTTTAACTCTCTAAGACCTTCAAAAGAAATCAGCAACACCAAGAAGTGGAACAATCTCTATTTTAGAATTTTTAATATCTTTAATGTCTGTGAGGGGGCGGTGTCAGGCCTGGAGACTGAAAACATACTTCAAAAGGGAGCCTTTTTTATCTTCCGCAAACTTTCAGTGTCTTACATACATCTGTTCAAGGGATGCAGGATGATATTTTTTGTTGTACAAGATAAATATTTTCAAGTGCGGTATTAAAGGGTTAAAGTTTTCATTTGTTTTGTCCTTTGGGGACCACCAAAGATGACACAAAGAGAAACTTACTTGCAGGAGCTTTAATTCTTGAAACTACTTTTAAAAATGTCTAAAATGATTTTATTTACACACGGCTTAAGTGCAGTCAAGAATATTTTGGTTTAGAAAACAATATTTACATTTTTTAAGGCTCATGTGTCAAACCTCTGTTTTTTTGTTCAGCTCCATGTGGACAAAGCACACCACAATCAGACATTTAACTTTAAAATAAAAAATCATCAATCTCATCACTGATGGTCTTTGTTTTACCTTTGTTTATCAAAAAAGCCATTCATAAAATTTTTATGTCCAAAAACTCCATATAGGGGCTTTAACTCACAAGCTACCGATGTGTAGATTTGCAGTTGTGTGGACTGTTTTTCACAAGAGTTTTAAAGACACAAATGCAACAATTAAACAATATTAAGGTCAATAAATTACTTTGAAATAATGACAGAAAGTTGATAGAAAGAGGCGGGTCCAGCTGTGATTGGATGCTCTTCGAGAGTAAAGGACAAAGGGTCAAAATACAAATTTTTTAGACGATGCTTTTTGTGAAAATGTATTTTAAACTGAAAATCCAAGTCCTTCTGTTCAACACTAAAAATCCTCTGATAAATAGAGATGCTATATGTATTTAAGTCAACATCCACATCCTGATGAAGACTCAGCTGAGAAACGCACAGACACATCCACATCTACACATTTTGTGTTGATGTTTAGGAATCTAAATCGTGCAAATGCACATTACATCTGTTTGGAAACTATCTCTAAATAACATGCTGTTTTATGACAAAAGCATGCATGTGGTTTAAAATTGAAGTAGGTAACAAGTAAAACACAGATTTCTGTTGTTTACTTTCATTATGACTGCAAGTCTCTCACTGATCTGCCACTAGATGGTGCTGTTGTTCTTAAAGGTGTACCACAGCAGTTCAGTGTCTTAATTAACTGATTATATAATTAGTTCACACTTTTGAGAGAGAAAAAAGTGTCAGTCTTTGCTCTTGAAAATGAAATGCACCTGATGACTGATTGACAGCCTGTTTGATCACAGTCTTAGATCCTGCAGGGGTGGACTTTGTGACTTTGCTGAACAATCAAAAACAACCAGAACTGCACACACGGCTATCAAAATATACATTAGAGATAAAAATGCAAACTACAAGAAGAAATACTGCATGCTTGATATAGAAATTTTAAAAGTATTATAATCCAAATCTTGTTGTTGACTGGTTCATTCATTTAATTGTATTCATTCTGCAGATATAGAAAGTTCCATATAACCTGATTTTAAAAAATGTGAAATGTGCATCAAAAGAGGTCAAAAACCTGTAAGTTGTGCCATAAACACAACTTTTATGGCTACATAAGTGTTAGAAATAATCCTGATGATAAATTCTGTGTGAACTGAACTTTTTAGGCCTCCATGGTATCAGTAGCCTGAGGTAACAGCATCCCTTTGAAGACTAGTCCACACAGTTGAGATCAATAGTCAAGCTAAGGTCCTTTGGAGGAGTGCAAATCATTCAACAATTTCACAGTTTAATGACTCATTTTGATGTTTTTTAAAACTCAGTTAAATCTATCACTGGAAAAAAGTTGTTTTTCAAAATAAAAGCACATTAAAACAAAAGAAGACATCACTTAAGTATGCAAAAGATAGCCCTCAACATACCCTATTTTTCAGGTGATAAGGTGTACCGGATTATACAGCGCACTGTGAATTAATAAGTCTTTGTTCACACATAAGGCGCACCGGATTGTAAGGCCCCGGATGCCTTACATGAATACACTTCAAGTTTAGACATTACAGTCAGGCAGCCTTGTAGACTGCTCAGGGGTCCTGTTACGGGGCCGATCAGGTAGTGACACAGCGTACCGTAATGCTCTGAATATCCATTGAGCGGAGCGGCTTCGTTACATACCAAAGTCGTACTTACACATTTCGACAGATTTTTGGGCGCATTGTACCTCATAAAATCAGTCAGTAAGTACAACAAGTAATCATACAGAAGGCGTGCTGGGTTATACAGCGCACTGTCAATTTTTGAGAAAATTTTGGGATTTTAAGTCCGCCTTATAGTCCAAAAAATACGGTATTTCTTATTAGTCTTGCGTGAAATAATCAAAATGTTAATTCTTTTGCTTTCAGAATTTTGCATGGTGTGGTTTTAGAAATTAAGGGGGTGGAGCCCAATACTTATAATGGGAAGCAAAATCTTTGGTTGCACCCCTGCCAGTAGGACGTCAGCCCAATATGCCCTGTGTGTCTTTGAAATTGTGATTCCTCACAGTAATTATTGCGATGTTTTATTGTACAAGAAGCCCTTATACGTCTCCCTGCTGTGTCTGAGTACTAAAGATGTGGTAAAACGTGGTGAGAAGCTGATTTGAAAGTGTTGTTATTGTTCCGCTGAAGAGCTTAAATGAACAAGACTGTCTGCAGCACCTTTCAGCACCCAGACACCCCTGTCTCTCTCTCTCCCTCTTCCTCTCTCACCACCCCCTGTATTTACACACTCTTAAAAACACTGTCACAACGCCTGACGAACTGACAGAAGTTATCATTACACAAAGCGCTCGATTCCATAATTTATAGAGATCCCCGTCCCGCTCATGTGGAATTCTCCAAAAATAAATCCAAGTAAACACTTACGCGACAAAGAGGCACTCACAGTGGCCTGGTATGCATAAACAGTATGAACAGTGTGACAGTGTAATCCCAGCCCCACGCTGCCCCCTACCCCAACACACACATACACACACATACACATACACATACATATATCCAACAAACTGAGCTTGGCGATGACTTCAGACCTGTGCTGGAAAATGGCCTAAACCCTTCCAACCCCGATCCCCCACACCTGACTCTCGGCAAAATAAGCCAGACTCCAATCCATCTTCTATTGTAGTCACACACACACACAAACACACACTCAAACACACACTAAGCAACGTTGTTTTTGAAGAACAGTCAGCTAGTTCATCTCCTGGGATGTTTTTGTGCGTTTCCCCAGGACGTCTTATTGTTTAAGCAACACAAGATGCCGTAAATCAATAAACTCTCGACTCCGAAAAAAAAAGCCAGGAGTAAGATTTTTCCATCATACACTGTTGAAAGTACACAGCTGAAACAAACGATGCAAACTAACCTGACTGAGTGGAAGGAGAAACTCACCATGTACCTTTTTGTTTGCAGAAAAAAATTAACTTACCTTTGACAGCAGGGTATAATCGTGAAAGTGTGAAACTATAATAGTAATTCTAGTACAAAGTCTATTCTTAAAAGCATTTTCAACACAAATATTTGCCCTCAGTTCTCAGTTAGGCAAAAGAATTAAGGAAACTGTTCAAATTGGACAAACAAGCTAAAGAATTAAAACAAGTAAAAGCTGAAAAAATACGTGAAAGCAGCGATAAATGAGCAAATTTAAAAGATGGTTTAGCCCGGGAAGCTGAACAATCTGTTATGGGGCACTCACACTAAGTGCGAATAAATCATGTACTCGCTTAATTCGCACGAATGTAGATATTTGAATGATTAGTGTTTACTATAGTGTAGTATTTTTTGTTCATGCGTCAACTGTAATTTCAATGGTAATCCCTGCCATCAAGATCAAGTGATAGACATAGGTTTTTTCACGATTTACCAGGTAATCCGACCTCCTCACTCACTTGCCTCCAGACGAGTTCCTTTTTATTTCATTTTCAGTAATTGAAAGAAAAAGTATCATACATTTCGGGGCACCCAGACACCAGTGAACAACCCTCCCTTTTCATGCATCATCCAGCAACCTTTGTGCTGATTAGTTATCGCGACGCAAAAATCCGCTCAAGTTGAGCCATTTTCAGCTCACGCCCAATTCGCGTCATTCGCGCCACCAGATTAGTACAAGCGTCTAATCGCGTCTTTGCATTGACTTCACGTGTAATTCAGTCACGCAAAGATTTTACTGGCATTTGGTGTGTGGCGACAGTTAGAGAAGCTGTTGGATAGGATGTTTAAAAAGCTGCTAAAGGAGCTTCTTAGAGAAGCAGCTGAAGAAACTGTAGGAGAAGCTGCCGAAAGAGTCTCTTGCAAAGCGGTTGAAGAAGCGGTTGGAGGAGCTGTTAAAGAAGCTCTTGGAGGAGCTGCAGGATCAGCAGCTATAGGAGCTGCTGGAGAAGCTGCTTCAATGACTTGAGAAGAAGTTGTCAGAAGAACGTGCAGGAGGAACTATGGGGGAAGCTGCTAAAGAAGCTACTTACAGGCTGTTGAAGAAACTACTGGAAACACTGATGGAGGAGCTGCTAGTTAGTTTGTCCGTCACAGTTTTTTTGGGTTTGTTTTATTGCTTTATGGATCTACTTGACAGACATTTGTAAAAGATGTTGACCAATGGTCAAAACAAAACAGAAAAACCAACAAAATCCAAACCCACCCTCTCTGAATTTCATTTTCTTTCCTTAATTCTTGACACTTTGACCTGTTCTTTTAATTTTTAAGAATTAGACAACTTCATTTATCCTGCAGGCCAGTTCCATTTTTTTGTGATCTACCAAGACCATGCATACACACCAGGTAGCAGCAGACATGTCAGAAAAAGTGAATTGATTGTCCTCTTCTGTGCAGACTTTGGGCTCCAGTTAACCCACTGTTTTAAAGTACCTGCTGTATCGTATGCAGATTCATAGTTGATCTGAACTTAAACGGTGTACTTGGAGACCAGTACTAATCCTAATATTGAACTTTGTGTGTTTGTATTTGTGTTGGGATTCCTCTCTGTCCTGTGGTCGAAACCAAGCGGGGCTAGTTGAGTTTAAAACGCCTGGGACGCTCGCTATTCAATTTCAAAGGGTATGTTTGGAAACCTGATCCGACCCTTCAGTGAGCATACCTTCTACACCCTCGTCCCCTGAGCCCCCTCACTCTAAATCACTCCACTGGAGCAGTGTAAACAAACTTCAGTTTGCTCTCTGATATTGAGAGGTTAAGACAAGCGGCAGTCCTCCACTATGACAACACGGCCTCAGACAGACGATGTCATCTGTCTTACCTCACTCTCCATCCATCACCACGCCGGAGTCGACATGTCTGACAGTCCCACTCTCGCTTTTTCTGCTGGCACAGGCCCTCCACATCCGTCACTTTTTCCCTCCAAGCTTACTTTTATTACACGGGACGAGCTCCGCCTCCTTCTCTGTGAATTTACGGACACCTGAAGGGAAAGCAGGCAGGGTGAAAACTATTGATTAGTCACGGTATCTGATGACATAATCCCTTTTTTTTTGACTGCCAATCAGCTACCTTTAAAACAACAGAGCCATTATGCACGAACTGAGTTTGAAGCCAAACAAAAATCCAGATATGAACTAAGAAGCGTTTACTGAGTGATTTCACTGTTGAGATTAAAATGTTATGTGGAAAATATCTAAAATCATAAATTCTAACTTTTGACAGAAGTGGAAAGTTAGATTTTGGATGAAGTTTGTGTTGATAGTAGGCTACAATTTTTCAACTACCTTTCCTTGGAGTACTAAGTAGGACATCCCTTGTTGGCCAGTATCGCTTGGAAAAATATCTTGGTGCTGAAATGTAATCTGATTTTTGTATTAAGAACATTACAGAGAGACCTGTGTTTAACATTTCGTGCTGTGCTGAAACCTATTTTAAATTCTGACAAGAAATGCTTGTAGGAAGGGAAAGAAGAGATGATGATGCTGAATGATGCTTACAAAGAGGTCAGATATTTTTCTTACATTCGCTGTACTGGTAGTGCACCTAGAATGAATTTCTTATATTTACAATACTGGAAGGATTTTCAGAGGGAAACTTTTTTTTTTTTTTTTTTTAATTAACAGGAGAGATCTAGAAGGTGTTTTTTGTTGATATTGTTTGTTTGTTTCATATACTGGAAGAGCATCCAGTGTTTTTTTTTATTATTATTTACTTATTTATTTACATTTTTTCAAACCTAAAGGGCACCCAGAGGGGGCTGTGTTACATTTTGTGTCATGGAAGGACATCCAGAATGCATATCTTATATTTTAAATACTGGAAGGATTTTCAGAGGGATTTTTTTTTCTTTCTTTCTTTTTTTTTTTTTTTTTTTTAACAACAAAAAGAATCTAAAAGGTGTTTTTGTTGTTGTTGTTGTTTGTTTGTTTCATAAACTGAAAGAGCATCCAGAGTTTTTTTTTGTTTGTTTTGTTTTTTACATTAATTCAAACGTAAAGGTTATCCAGAAGGGACTGTGTTACATTTCATGACATGGAAGGACATCCAGAATGCATATCTTGTATTTTCAATACTGGAAAGATTTCTAGAGGGAATTATTATTTTTTTGATGAACAGGAGAGAATCTTGAAGGTGTTTTTTGTTATTATTGTTTGTTTATTTGATAAACTGGAAGAGGATCCAGGGGTTTATTTATTTATTTACTTATTTACATCTACTTAAACCTAAAGGACATCCAGAAGGGACTATGTTACATTTCATGTCATGGAAGGACATCCAGAATGCATTTTTTCTGTTTTCCGTACTGGAGGCACATCTAGAGAGCATTTTTTATATGTGTTTTAAGATCAAAGGAGGCACTTTTTTCACATTTTCTTACACTGGAAGAGAATCCAGAGGAAACTTTTATTTGACAATTCGTAAGCTGCTTGGAAATTAAGAGGGCTCTTTCAGTGAGCACTTTTTTTTCTTTTTAACATTTGTAGTACTTTAAGAGCTTCCACAGAGCACTTTTCTATGTTTTATACAATAGAGGTGCATCCAGAGGAGGCTTCTAAAAGTTTTGTACAATGGAAGGTCATCCGCATTTTTCCAACACTGGATGAGCATCCACTGAAAACAACAGAGCAAAATCAGAAATGTGAGTGTCTGAGAGTTAAGGAGTTGTTGAGCTGCAGCAGAACTCAACATTAGACAGATTTCCCTTTCAGTGAGCCGTTTCTTTAACACCCACGGGGCAGAATAAGGAGGAATCTCTCTCTGCTGTGAAGCCAAGGTAACAAAGTCAAACTGTATCCAGCAGACAGAAGGTACCAGCAGGGAGTTTGCCCTTCTGATCTTTGTATAATCTGCTCTCAGGAAGACTCAGCTCCTCTCCTTACCACCTTCAAAGCTTTGCCTCCTTTACTTTCAGTCTCACATCCTAATCTGATTGAGGAGGAGAGAAAATATTGACCATTTCACAGGACAAAGCAGTGTAAATATTTGAAGCTATTGCTGTGATACACTGGTGGAAATGGAGTTCAAATATTGACAGTTTCACTGAATGATTTGGAAACCTGAAATGTAGCTTTTGAAGATTTCTATCAGGTAAGTAACAGCTTTAATGTCAAGATGTCAAGTTTAATCATGTAGATTTGTCCAAGCTTTGACACTCAATCACGGCATCAATCCTCTCCAAACTGGGGTCTCCTGGTCGACCCACATAAAACTCCACAAAGCCCATTATGGCACCAGCAGAGGCACACTGATAAATCAGCGGCAGGCTGCAAACAAGGCCCGGTGCCGGCGGACCTGTGTGCAACAGGACAAGTCTATCGGTGAATTTCACAGGTCATTACTCTGGCTCCAGCCCTCGCTGCCTCCAGTGGCTCTGGAGACGGCCAGCTTTTTTCTCAGAGACAACAGCTTACCGGGCTTTGTGCTAGCTAAACAAGCGTGTCTGTCTCACAGCAGTAGATTAATGTCCAGATAGCGGGCCTGCTCCTCGGGGAGACCTGTAGAGGAGCCATCCTTCAACCTTCAGAGGCCATTACACAATAACAAAATAACAAAATCCAAGAGAGGGGCTTATTGACTGAACCCTCGGCCTCTGGGGGCTGCAGAGTCGAGCCGAAAAAAGAGGTTTCTGAGTTAAGTCTCACCAAAGAGAGTAGGGATGAAACGCAAAAAGTCTGTTTTTGTTCTCTGAGAGATCGAACACAGCTGATAAATGCTTATTCTTTCCATCATTCATCCATTTACAATAAGTGATTGATCCCTCTCATTTCAGTCTAACAGGTGGAGAAAGTGCTACTATACTGTCAGGAAGTTTTCTGCATTGATTTTAGCGCCCCCTGTGGACAAAGTGATAACTTTGTCTTGTAAGTGTCTTCAGAAAAGAATGTAATCATGCTATGTTTTAGCACCTAAAAGTCTTCACTGTGACTGTGAACATGAAAAAAGGCAGTTTGAGTAGGGATATCAAGATTGAAGTCAGGGTTCTAAGATTTGTAAAAAAAAAAAAAGAAAAAACTTCAGTCAAACTCTAGGATCGATGTCAGAATTTTAGTTAAAAGATTTAAGTTAAACAGAAAGTAGAAAATAAGATTTTTCAGACTTTTAAAGTCAAAATTTTGAGATTAAAGTCAGAATTTGATAAAAATTTATAAATCTGAGGTTTAAAGCAGAACTCCTATGTAAAAGTCAGAATTCTACATTTAAAGTAATAAAGTTGCAATTAAAGTTAGAACTTGGGCATTTTTAGTGAGATTTATAAGATTAAAGACTGTTTTTTTAACTCAAAGTTCAAATCCTGAGCTTTTTGCAGCTGCAGGCTGAGGCAGTCCACTCAAATAGTCCTTTAATAAAGTCATTAAAAAATAACAATCAATGAAAGTGACTTTATTAAAACACAGAAACACTAAAGTCCCCCCTGATTCCAGACAATGGATGGGTTAATTAATGATTGCAGCTCTCAGACATGGCGTCTTACTGCTGTGTGGGCCGCACTGCCGTGTAAAGAGCGTTTTCATTGAGTGTCATCTGTGAGAGGTTGTGTGTGGTAAACACACAAACTGTCAGCCCCTCACATGAATGACAGTAAACAACACAGGATCTCCGGCTGCGACCCCCCACCCCCGACGAGAAAGGGCTGCACACAAACACAGCATCCCACCGGCTCTTAATTTGTTTAAAGCGGCCCTTTCAAACGGGAGCGTCAACAGAGAGAAAATCTCGTTTCCAGGGCTGTCGCCATGGCTCGGACCGTGTTGTTTGGGAAGGAGATCAGGATGCCGCTGACGACTCAGCTGACTTCCAGCACACACAGCTTCACAGAGGCGCCAGGTTGTAATTAACACTTTGCAGATTACGTTTACAGGACCAACATGGTCTGCTTGAGTTTTATCACCGCCTGGGTTGTGCTCTTGCCCTCCAGGGATACAAAACCCTCTCTGTTTGACGTCGGCCTGTCCTGTGTGAGAAGGTTTGACAGCTTTCTGAGAGTCTTCTGGCTGTTCACAGATAATGAGAATCTCCTCTTAGTGCTGCCACTTTCCCAACTCTGACTGGAGGGAGACACACGGCAGCCTGACAGTATTCATCTATTTCTGTCCCTCCATCTGCAGCTTTCATTCATTTATTTCAGCTCATGCTGTTGCTCTAACAGTCTTATTAGAGAAGCGGTGAAACTAATCCATTTCTTGGCAGCAGGCAGCAGACAGCTGGGCAGCGAGGAGTCGCAACAAAGTGGCCGCCGTAATTGCGGTGTAATCATTTTCATGCAGCTCCTCGGCTTCTTCTTAGATGGCAAGCAGCGTTTCAGGTTAACACGCTACGGTAATAAAACAGCCATTAACGTGCCAATGACCTCCAAATATAAGGGCTGAGTAATTTTATTCCATCAAACATGCCATTTAGTGCAGGTTTCCAACAGCCAGTACAGGGGGAATGTCTTCAAACACACATCAGGGGGAGATACTGACAAAATACGAGCTTATAAAATATCCTAAGGTAAAAAAACTGATAATTATCTTTTATTTGAACTCTGTATTTAAATTAAAATAGTGCAAAGACAACATATGAATAATATTCTCATTTTGGGACAGGATCATGTTTCCCATTGTGCGTCATCAGCTCTTCTTTTCCCAACACTCTGTAAACGTTACTGAACCCAGGAGACCAGATTCAGGAGTTTAGAAAGTGAGATGTTGTCTCGCTCTTCCACTACAGAGCCATGCTGTTGTAATGTGGTTTGTCATTGTCTGGATGGCAGCATATGTTGCTCTCCAATCTGTTTAAATTTTTCAGCGTTAATGGAGTCATTACAGATGTGTAAGCTTCCCATGCTGTGGACTCTTCTGATCCCTGTACCATCAGGGATGCTGGCTTTGTACTGGGAGCTGATAATAAGCAAAGCGGTCCCTCTTCTCTTTATTGAGGAGGATGCAATGTCAATGATTTATTTCCACATTTGTTTTCCTCACTCCACAGGTCAAGACAGTAGATTCTCGGCCCATGCAGTGATTTCCACGACAGTATCCTTTCTGATTTTAGCGCAGTGCTGCCTAGGGGCCCGAAGACCAGGACCGTCTAGTTTAGGTTTTGGTCACTGTCCTTTTTGTACATAGATTTCTCCAAATTTTCTGAAACTTCAATGGTATTGTCAATCAATCAATCAATCAAACACTATTTTTAAAGCACTTTTCATACAGAGAATGTAGCACAAAGTGTTGTCCATTCACACAGGATATCAAAACACACACAGATGCATACACAAAAGACCAGGTGAGGACTTTTTAACTTGCCACAGATGACCGACGAAAGGCTATCTTGAGTTTAAAAAAATACATACTGTAAATGATAAAATCTACTCATTCTCTTACAATGTATTCTGAACTTTGCTTTCACAGTCTCTGACAGAGTGGTCAACCTCTTCCTATGTTTCCCTCTAAAAGACTCAGCCTCTCTGAATGTCTCTTTTATACTCTGTCATGTTACTAACCTGTTGTTAATCAACTTTATAAGATGTTTCTCCAGCTGTTTTTAGCGCTACACAACTTTTTACCTGATGGTAGCTCCTTTAACAACTTTTTAAATGTGTCGCTTCAAAATGAGCATCTATTTCTCATAAAACAATGTTTTTTTCAGTTTTAATATTCAGTGTGTTGTATTTAAAGTATTTTCAAACGAATAAAAAGGGTATAAATGATATGAAAACCATCATAGTTGGTTTTGTCATTAGTTTACAGAGTGGGTTTTGATACTGTGATTATATATCAGCCAAAATCCAATGCTTGAAATAGGTCTGCATTGCTTACAGTAATTCAGACAAGCAGATCTGCGTGTGCAGCTGTGGGGAAACATCTGCACATATGTGCACCACTAGGTGGCAGATAGTTCCTGAAATACTCCTGGACTCACTTCTTAAATATCCAGAAACTGAAGGCTGACAGTAATATTCCTGGGTGAAAACATAAAATTGGATTGGAGTGAGACTATTTCAGCATATGTAAACAAATTTGGAAATTTCGAACATAAGAGCGCTTAAAATCCTGAACCGACATGCTGCAAATTAACCGCAGCAGCTTGTCAGAAGGGTTCATGACAGATCAGAATGCAGAGAGGTGTCAGTCTGGATGGAAAAAAGCCTGCATGGGTTTCCCATTTATCTTCCCCCAAACCACACTCGTGTGTCCTGAACACTTCACACTGAATTAAAGTGAAGTGGAAACCAGCTCTCCAGACGAGCTGCACTTCTTTCCACTCCTCTGCTGGGTGATAAATCTGCAGGCTGCCATCCTCTGCCGCCTGCTTCCCGTGTTCCTCAGTTTTAATAGTGTTCTTCCTTTCTGTCTGTCTGTCTGTTCAGGCAGCTTTGCTCACTTAACGAACAGAGGAAATAACTGAAGGTTTGAGCTGCAGACCATTGGGAAAATGACACAAGACTTCAGCTATTCCAACTGTTAAAGTTTCAAGAACTCTTCTCAAGTCTTTGCATTTGCTGCTCTTGACGCTTCATGCATCAGAATCTTTCTACACAAATAAAAATAAAACACGATTGCCTTATAAGGCTTGGTCTTTGCTCTTGTATATGTTTTTACAGATGCTTTTTGAGGTCATTTACTATCTGTAACTAATCCCTGTAGTGAAAGGTGCAATCTTGCTGGTGATATGTCAATCCACAGGCCATCTCACCGTCTAGATTTGGCCAGAACCATGTGTAGAAAGCAGAAACTGTTTTGGCGCTGATGCAGCTCTTGAACAACATGTGTGGCAGCTCTAATCTGTTAGAAATAAAAGTGCTGTTAAAGATGACCGAGGTGCTAAATGACCACCAGGCATCTGCATTTATCCTCAAAAGAAATGGGACGCCCACCTTCTGTGGTGGTGAGCAAGAGAAGAAAGGGGGGATGGGATGCATCCAAGAAATCCACCAAATATCAACCAAGTACATTATCAATTTGAGTACAAAATAACCTTTTAGTTGAGAATCGGACAAGAAAACTTACTTCATTTTCATATCTGTGTGTTTGATATGGAGCAGAAACTTCAGAGAGAGCTTAGCTACAGTATGCATGTGTGGGGAAACATCTAGTCCAGCTCTCTCCTTGCATCTCACTAATTTACATGTTGTTTCTTGTTTGTTTGACTCTTACACAAACAGAAACGTGAAAACACCAATCTGTGGTCAGAGGAGGAGTTACATGTTGGAACAGTTTCATGACTAATAATAACTTCTGAAACGCCTTTAAGGCGCAAATCTATGAGCATTAAACCTGCAGGATGAACGTGAGATACCTGTCAGTCAGGTTTCCAATAAGTGTGAAATACACGATGAAGAAATGTTTCTTTGTGACGAACAGATTTGTTTAAATCTCTTACTGAAATGTGGGATTACGTCCTGCCGGTAAAACATACAGGATTTATCTATGTGACGTGTTTGTGCAGCACCTTGACAGAGAGCAATTATATCAGCAAACCACAGGCGTGTTAATGATGGTGCTCAGTCATCAGGACGGAGCCGTGAAGTTGTTCTAGTCTCGTTTTTCTGATGCTCCGGGGCTCTCGCTCCTCATAACCTTAAAGTTTTATGAACTTTTGATAGTCCTGTTTTAGAGGGTGGCTGAAATCTATCATTGTCAGATAATCTCAGGTTGTTGCATGCATTCATAATCGCTTTCATGACTCTGACAACCATATGTAAATAGGGTATTGATCATGATATTATTATTCATGATTGCCTGATTTCAGTTTTTTGTTGCATTTTTATATGGCCCCCTCATGGCACTATTCCCCTCCCTTTGGATATTGCATGATTAAAAATAAAATAAACTACTTTAATTTGTCATGTTTTGTCCTATTTTGATATGTTTTGTTGACAAGTACTTTTTCTTGGGTATATTATTTCGGGTAAAATCACCCGGTGATCGTGATGGTGTTACTAATTTTTAGCGAAGAGCCAAGAATGTATATATCTTCCTAAAGTCATTTTATTATAAATTAAACAAACAATTTAAGCTGTTTCTTACAAAATTCATTTCTTTTGAATCCCCAGTTATACAAAATCATGAAATCAATTAAGACTTAAAAAGTAAATCGTTTGCCAGCCCTAATTGAAGAACTCGCTAACTACATGTCTTTACAAAATCTTGTGGTTGCAAATCCCGAATTTTAAATCGCTGGAGCAGAAAGACTGATGACGAAACCCATGTGTACTCAGCGATGTGACAAACATCAAACAATGACTCATAAAATCCACATCAAACAGCTCCATCATCTCTGCTGGTTTGTATCCCTCTCCAAACACTCCGTCACCTCCTTTGCACCCTTTCCAGTATCATAATGTGGTTGGTGTGAAGTGAAACCTGAGTGACAATTTTAGGAACCAGAAATAATATCAACAGAGCTGAAATCCCGGGTTTAAGTTTCAGAAAGTTGTAGGTCAGAGGAGAAATCAAAAAGAGTTGGATCTGGAAACAATTTGCAGAGATCTTACAGCCCTCCATAATTGATGTCTTCAGATACTTAACATCTGATCAAAGCTTAGCCAAGTGTGAAGACAGCGAATTAATAAATAACCTCAGGCGGCTTGTTTGGTTGTGTAAGATGACAGAGTGATAGGAGAGACTTGGCGAGTGCCGAGGAACGGGTAAACCTGAATCGGCTCCAGGCTCGAGAAGTGCCAGCGGAGAGGAGGCTGAGGGGGGGGGGAGATGCTCGGGAGAAAACAGGGAGACACAGGAGAGGAATGATGGACGGCTCACACGCCAGCCATTGTGAGAAAATTATAGCTAGGTGCCGCCAACTGAGGCAGTGTGGCGGCCAGCCAAAGCCCCGGTAGAACAAAGGCGCAGGATCCCTGTGAGCGAGTGAGTGAGCGAGTGAGTGCTGGCTTGCCCGTGGAGCCCCAATCCTTCATATTTACATGCGACGCTTAAGAGTTAATTGCACTGAATTCCTGCGCTGGGTGCACAGCGGGGGCTGTTGTTGCTTTATTTTACATAACAAACACACTGTTTCTACTCATTTCTCCTCGTTTCTAAGGAAGATGAACCAAAGATGCATGCAGGTTTTGCGCTCTTGCGAATCAGTTGTGATTATGAGCTAAAACTCAAAAAGACAATCATGGTCAGTCCTAACAAAACAAATAAGGACTCTATAGCTAATATTCGGTTTATGTGTTCAGTTTTATCTCAAAGCTTTCATCTTCAATTCCTCCCAGAGGAAAATCACAGAAGTTCCGTGCATTTTCCAATTACCTCGCATGCTCGGGGAAAGATTTGTATTCAATCCTGCCTCTCAGGAAACGTTTCTGTGTGCACTCTCTGCTCGAGTTGAGGCCCCTTTAACAAACCAGACCTCATCCTCACAGTAGTTAGTGGACAAAAGCCAAAATGTGTCAGGGTTGCTACAGTTCCTGATCTTTCACAAACCAGCGATGCCCTCTCGACTCTCCAGACTTGGCAGCGCTAGCCCGTGCACATCAAAGTATCGGGTCTGACCTTGCATACCATATGAGGTTTGGATTAACGAGCTCTGGACATCAAACAGTAGGATCACCCCCGCACAAGTCATCAAACCCAACCCAAAGAAATTTACAGCCGACAAAAAAAATGCAGGAAAAATCAACATCAACCTTTCCACGCATCCCAGTTTTGAACATCGTGACCAGGACGGCAGCGGCAGAGAGGATATTTCAAAAGCTTTCCAATTATCTATGTGTGGGAGAGCACAATGAGCTGGGCTGCATGCCAAACAGCATCCTTTACCAAACAAATAAAACTTTTGACAGGACGTGTCTGCTTTTCAGAGGACTGCACACCAACAAACTGCTCACTCCTTATGTTTACTGCTCACTGATTTCTGTAACTTCATTTCACAAAAATTACAGGACGCATGATGGCCTCAAAGTTATTAGCTGATTATGGGGGATATTTTATAACTTTTCAGGAAGGAGAACATGATTGCAGTCTGCAAAAGCTGTAACAGGTTTGCCAAGAAGGGGGAAATGGTGCTCAAGTTTTGATACAACTGGTCTCTTAGGGCAGGTTACACACTGGATGACTTCAAAATGTCATAAACAAGTAATTTTTAACATTAACATCTTTTGATGGCACGGATGATGGCTCTCTAAGACGACACCAAAGTTATACCGGCATGTGTCGCCACCAGCAGAGGGTTTTTATTTCTACAAAGTTCACAATGAATGAAAACTAGTGACGTCTATTCTAATTTCAGTCTTTGGTTGATGTATTCAACATAATGTTGTTGTACATGCAATATAGTCTCTAAAAAAAGAACAGCACAATGTCATGACTTACTTTAAAATACACTCACTTGTGAGACCGGCAATTGTTGCTTAACAGTCAGTGCGTTTACATGCACAGCTTAATCGGACTGAGCTCATAATTCATTTTTTTTGCCAAATTGGACTTCTCTCCTTGTACGCAAATAAGTGCAGCTGAGGAAATCAAATTATTAATGTGAACACGTCCTCCACCCCAAAACTAGGGGGCGATATGGGTCTTTTCAGAGGTGCTGTTTCCTACCCCATACAACTATGAACAACAACAGCAGGTCCGTGCCAGCTGTCAAAAGTGGCTACAATGGCTGCTCGGCATTTTCGAGCAAGAAGATGGAGCATCGTACAGCGTTGTTTTTGTCGTTCATGGTGTACACGCTACTTTTTCTGCACATGAGGTGAACGCTACTCCACTTCTCTGGTGTTTTTGTTCCGGGGTTACCGGGGCACATGCATTGTCCTATCATACTCCGATTACGCTGGCTACAAGGTAGAGTAGAGCCTTAATCGGAGTTCTCCGACTCCAATGGGAGTTCTCAAACTCTGATTTTAGTTGGACTTAGGTGTTTACATGCACTTCAGTTGTCTGGTCTTAATTCAAGTAAGGCAATAATTCGGTTTTCTCAAGTTTCATATAAACGTACTGAGTGTGGCAATAACGTAATGATAGTGAGTGTGCAACGGGAAGCTATTGTTGGTGCCAACAGCGAGGCTCAGCTGTTTCTGTAATTGCACAACTTTTGGGTCTTTTCACAACTACAAAGTTGTGTAAAAAGTAACACCCATCATCCATGAGTAAGTCACACAATAGCACCAACTGATGGGACAAAAGCTAACACAAAACTTTCAATAGGGCATGAACAGCTAGCCTCATATGTTGTCTACGAAGAAATATCTGTCAAGTTGGCTTGTGGCTCCAAAGCTGTGTAGAAAGAAACACCCACCAGCTCTGTAGGTAAATTAAAGCAACTAATATTACAAAGCTACCGCTAAGCTATAACAGCCTAAGAAGTTAACTACAAAGGGATTAATCTCAAGCTGTTTTGTGACTCCAAAGTAACTTCACCAAGCCATGTTTAATTTTCTATCGTTAGTCTAAATTTAAACTCTGGAGGAGTTCATAGTCTTTGCTCCACATTTCTAAGGTATTGTTGCTTTTTTAAAGAATAACTTGAAAATAGCTTTCTCATATGTCAAGAGTGACAACTAAGTGAATTAAAACTTTTGTGAATGAAGTACACTGAGCAGATTAGAAAGTGGTCGGTATCATTTTCAGTGGAATAGTGAGAACATTGCTTTGCGCTTCCATCTACAAACCATCAGCCCCTGACTGAAACAGCCTGTACTGAGCTGAACACCTCAAGTTCACACTCCACAAAAGCACTAGAACTAAAAAAAAAAAGGTTGGAAAACACAAAAGTGCTTTACTCAAGGAGCTGTGCGAACAACAGGAGCAGCTGTTCCCTGATCAGTGAGGACTGAACACCTGCCTTCATTCAAGAGGTTTCCTGAGGCCTCAGCTGGAGCTGCAGGACATCTGGACAGTGAATGAAAGCGTCCTCTTTATATTTGACCATATTGACAGATGAATGTGGACAAATCGCTCAGGTCATTAAAGCAGGGTTTGTCTTCCCTGACACGCTCTGAAATACTCATGGAATAGATCTGAAGATATAGGTCAAGTTGGTGTTTTAGAAGAAACCCAATGGCTTTGTTTCCTTACTGAAAGCTTTGTTGAAATGTTTGTGTATTTTTTTCACGGAATGGTAACCACAGAAAATTTTTAATTTTAATTTGGGTCCAAAAGATAGAAATGCAACAAGTTTGGAGAGAGAGTGGAGGCCCAGAATCCAAAGTGCTTTAAGTCCAGTGTATAGGTTGCCATGTCATCTTGCTGTTTTTGGTTTTATCAAATCCAGAGTCAAGTTTTCATACTGCCAATAACTCTGCAAAAACTCAAATCTTAGTGTTTTTGTCAAATTTGATGAAATTTTGGTTTCCTATTCCATTGGTAGATTACTTTTTACCCCTAGCAAGCAATTCACCCCTTATTTTTGACACGTTATGTCCTAAAATAAGCTCATTTTCTGAACCTGTAAGGAAAATGTAACATAAATTAATCCTAGTGTGACTTTTTACTAGCAATAGGGCGAAATACTCATTGAAATACTCATTGAAATTTGGGGGGTTTGTTGTGAAGCTTCATAAAGATGCCATTTCCTTTACCAGCAGGACTTTGCACCTGTCCACAGCGCCAAAACTCCAACCAAATAGTTTGCTGAATATGACATTACTAAAATAAAACTGCATCTTTCTTCAACATCTGGGGCTTTTCTATCTTACAGAGAGGATCAGTGTATTTCCAGAAATCATCAAGATACAATCCTGATCTTCCTATCATGCAGTGTGTGTTGCATTTTGGGTTCAAATGAATTTTGTCTCACTGAACTTTTCCTAGAAACTACCGTTATGAGGATCACAAAATCTGTTCAGTATTACTTTATCACAGAGTTGTGGTCTGAGTGTATTCAGAACGTTCAGACCTGATGGTTACTGCACACCCTTTCATGTGCCAAACTGTTAAACAGCATATTTGAAATTTGTGATTTTCTTTGAATAAACAAACCCAGCGCCCTGAGCCGGCCTCTGCACATTCTTATATTCATAATGAAGGTGCCACAGAGGTTACCTCTGGCCTATTAATGAGCCAGTCAAAGTTATTAAGGCTAATTGTATCTTCTGTAATGTAAAATGAATGGCTTGTGTTTGATATTGTTGGCTAAACTAACAAGGAGAAGTTTGCTTTGATCAGGGAAATATCTGAACCCTGTAGGAGAGTTTAATCAGCAGCAAGGTTTTGGCTTCAGAGTATATCTCCATCCAGAAAAAAGAAAGTTGATTAGGTTAAAGGGAGGAGGGAGTGCAGAGGTAATAAAACAAGTCCAAACCCAGAGAGATCATTAAGTTAATGGATTACTGGTGGCTAAAAGCATTGCACTGCCTGCCTGCCTGCCCGCCCAGGTATCTACAGTCTCTCTGAGCTTCACGCTTTGAGGACGGCGCTCAGCGCTGAGAGCCGGCTCAGAAGTGACGACGGGCATTAGCAGCGCCGCATCCTCCGTCTGCAGCTGGTATTAACAGGCACCAAGCACCCTGTCAACACATATTACTCTGCACACAAATCATCCGACCGGCGTCAGCTCTCTGCCCGTGCTACAGCAACAACAGAGGAGAGAGAGAAACTCACTGGGGAAGTTTCAGAGATATGATAAGAAACAGGAGGAGGACTTTTGTTCAAAATAAGTGGTCGTTATTAAAAGATTTGCTGCAAATCAATCAGTCAGTATTATTTAAACAGCTTCAAATTACAACAAAAGTTTAAAAAAAATATATACTTTTATTGTTCAATGAGATCTGGATCAAGTGGACCAATAATAGCACTACCAGTCATACTATATGTGTCAACTGGCTGCTAGTGGAGTCAATTGCATGAGTTATCCGTTGACATGGGGGTCATTGTTGGTTTTTAACAACAATAACCCCCATGCATTGGTTTATTCATATGTTTCATTTGTATTGTAATATATCATATCTAGGGTGACCATATTCTGACTTTCTAAAAAGAGGACACGACTAAGCGGGGGGGGGGGGGGGGGATAAAGATAAAGCCGGACAGCCTGGACAGCCCCCAAAATGTTGTTCGGGTAAAAGAGGGCGTATGGTCACCCTAATCATATCACAATTCATTACTTTAAATCGTAATCAAATTATTTGATAATGACGATGTTAAAAAAAATCGTCAAATCAGTTTTCCTCTCAATCATGTCTTGTGTCTCCAGGCCACTGTAGGTTCCCCCCTTCCCACACACACCAGTGTAAACAAACATGGCGTTTGCAAAAGAAGGCAATAATTTTGTGGCTAAATAAGGCAAAAGCAAGTCAGTCGTGTGGAATTGGTACAGCTTCGCAGTTTCGGGTGAAGAGCCAACCACTCCCTGCTGCCAAGTCTGTCTGAAGGCGGTAACAACCCATCCATACAGAAACGAATTCAAGAGTAAATGCAAAAGTGTTTTGTCATATTGCCGTTTCATCCTAACAGAAATGGCATTTCGGGTGACTATAAATGGTACTTTTCGGAAATGGGTCAGAGAGTACATAGATCCATAAATGACTACCATTTAATCTCGGTGTGGATTCCTATCTGCATCTCGAAACGATTATGTGACACACAGCGTAACTCTTTGCATGCTCTGTACTCTTCTTCTGTCTTTTGTGCATCTCCTCTGCTGCGTTACAGCGCCACTTATTGACTTGGCATATGCACTACATCGTTTTCAGTGGTTTTGTTTTGAGAGATGATCGAAAAACTTATTATTAAAGTGAAGTTTGATGAAGTTGCCATTTTGCTATAAAAGCAAAATTGAAAATCAAGTATTCCGAGAAAAAAAAAAATCTGGATTTCATTTTTGGCCAAAATCATGTAGCCCTAGTATGGTCTAATATTAATCCTTAAATCTTATTGAATCATTGTAATTCATGTCCTTTTAACACTTTACAAATCAAATAATGAATAATATGTGATTACATGATTTAATACCTGAATCTAAAATGTGGAGAAAATCAGGTTGAAATAAAGCAGAAAATTCAAGGTTTTATGAAATATTACGTGATTTTTCCGGGGCAGCTGTCAAATGTTCGGCCTTTAATCCTTGTGGTAGCCTCAACTGTGACATGCATAACCTGAAATAGGTGGATATCCAGGGAGCTTGTCAGCTGTAAATCCAGACCGCTGGGAGCTCAACGCCGCAGGACAAACGGTATCATGGAAAAGACTCTGGGATAACCGTGAAACACTGAGGATCCAACATACACATGCAGATCAGAGGCTATTTACTGTGTTTGTTTAGGCTGTATAGTGGAGATCTTCACCCTTACATTGCTATCCAGTGACAAGAAGAAGGATTTGTCTGCAGCTTGTGTACGTGCAGAGTTGGCTCTGAGGCTAAGGAGCATCATTACGGACTAAACACAACTAAAACAAAACACAGGCTTTCTGGTGCCCCACAGTCTGCCCGGCTGAGGCTGTGGAAGAAAACGAGGAGGGGGGAGTCGTCCTGAGGCAGTGAGAGCGAAGAGGAAGAAGCACAAAACTCAGCGATTAGAGCAGCTAATTTATCGTAAACCATTAATTTTTACTTCCTAAATGGAGCAAAGATGGAGCCATTGGTGGGTCATCTGAACTCACATTGTTCAGCCAACTCTACTCAAACCACAGTTTTTTTTCAGATTCAGCTGGAGCTCCTCAAGTTTCCAAAAGTGCAAAAATATCAGTTTGAATTTTAAGCTATCGCAGATAAATTAATGCTCAAGACGGCCGCAGTATTTCTGTTTGGAAGTGACGGTGCAGACATTAAATAAAACTCTGGAATAAGATGACACGGGAAAAACCGTGACGCCGTGGAAAACAGAAACAGAACGAGATGAATTAGCATCGTCAGAGTCAGTAGGAACAGCCATTATGTGGTGGTAGTAAAATGAGAGGAGGGTACCTGACTGCCAAGATGTGAAGCAATTACAGCTGTTTGATGCCATAATGTGTGTAATGTAGTTTACTGCAGTCAAAGTGCCTCTACTGAACCTTAACGGTGAAAAAAAATCACTAGAGGAAAAAGCACTTAAATCAAAGTATTAATGGCAAAACAAACTTATACATCAAATTTGTATGTAGAACAGGCATTTCTGCTGTTTTTGGAAAGCCTCATAAGTTTTACTGCAACATTTTACCAGTCGAAATATGGCATAAAACTAGAGCGTTTTAAGGAATTTATTGCTATGAATGCATAAGAAAATATCAACACACTTTAGAGTCGTTATATCATGTCTTGAAAAGTACAAACCGTATCATGAATAGTTGTTTTTGTGAAAAGATATGGACTCATTTTAAAGTCAAAGGAACAACCATGAGGTAAAAAGTTACAGCTGGAGGAACATCTCCCAACTACAACAGGTTGGTAACATGACTGGAAAGGAAAGCTAGGAAGGGGTTCACCACCCTGTGAGAGACTGCGCGAGCTAGTAGTTCAACAATTTCAGAGTAATGTTCCTCAGAGAATCTGGAGAAATCTCTGTGCAAATGGAACAAGAACTAAAATCAATGCTGGATGGTCCTGATCTTCAGGCCCTCAGGCAGCACTGCACTGAAAACAGACAGGACTCTGTAGTGGAAGTTACCACATAGGCTCTATATAAATTCCAAAAACACAGTCCATGAGGACAGTTTTTGCTGCATCCAGAAACTTCAACTGTCTCATTGTCTGATGAATCCAAATTTTGACCTTTTTTTAAATCATTGACACTGCATCCATCCTCCTCTCTGAGGACACAGTTCAAAGCCAGCATCCCTGATGGTACGGGGATCACATACTGTATTTGTGAAGGCGCCATTAATGCTGAAAGTTATAAACAAGTTTTGGAGCAACATATGCTGCCATCTAGACAGTTGAGGCATTGAGGTTGTGTGATTTTGAGATTAAACTCAAGCCATAGATGCTTTGGGTAATGAGGAACTTTTATGTTCTGCTGGATAGATCACTGACCATGGTCTGAGAACACAGGTTATCACTGTATCAACTATTGCAGGTTAAAACTATAACCCAGTAAACTGCGTCAGAGCGGCTTAATAATAAGAAATAATTTTATTGATACACAAACCAATGAAAGTTAAAAGGTAAATCATAATTGTATATCCTATCTAACACCTAATCCTCACAGAAAATGTACATTCACTAATATTTTATGACAGTCCATGAAGTCAAACTAAGAGTCTTGGTGATGAACTGGCGTGGTTTAGTTTTTAATGTAGAGAAATTCATCATAAAATAAATATTCGTCTGAATTGAATGACCAAATAAATAATATTCTAGTGAAATTTAACCTCAGGAGATGTTTTACTGCTCAATCTAGCATTCTTCTCTGATTATCAATCATTATTACTTATTACTTTACGGGTTAATTAAGTTTAATTTAATTGATTATTGTCTATTTTAAAGTCATGTTTACCCAGCATCTCACCTACTGATAGTGCTTTAAACTGGGACATGAAGAATCTGCTGTAGTGTTTTTGGCCTTCAACATTTGGTTTATACTTGCGTCACTTCTTATAAACGTCATGATAGACTCTGTATCCAACACCTGTCAGTAACTGTTATAGACTTTATATGCTGTCATTTAGGCGGAGGAAAATTTGACTGTGGAGATTCAGACAAAAAAAAAATCACAGCAGGGTGCATGACAGTGGGCTCAAAACTCACTTTTTCACTCCCTTCGCCAGTATCACCCAACGGCAGCCAAACTGATGAGGCTGCCTGCAGTATCTGGAATGTTTTTGTTTGATTTTGAAATGATCTGCTTCTTTTTTCTAATGGTTACAGAAATCTAGAGAGACACAAGAAGCATTTGCCTCGACTTCTTCACTTCTACAGAGCAGAAAGTCAGCTCTTCTTTCCTCCTTGGCTCCTGCTGTGCCGCAAATGTGGAGGAGGAGTGTTACAGACCAAAGAGTGAGAACTGTTAGCAGCTGATTCCTTCAATCACCATATCTCTGCTCTTTCCTTTATCAGCATGTAACAAGATCTCATGTTTGACTTAACAGATTTACAAGGATGAGATAGTTCTGGTTGACTTGAGGATAGAAGAGGTAATTTAAGTGTCTATAAATCAACACAAACTGGATTAATTAATCTGGTATATCTGTTTCCAAACACCTCCACTTGATGGCAGAATCCTCTTTTGTTTAATTGTTGTGACATAAACGTTTATACGGATTAACCCTGACACCATGGAGCAGTGTATAAGTGCATGATTGTAAAAAGTAGGTGATGCGTAAAATGGTGTTAGCGTGACACTTTGAGTGCTCAGAGGCAGGTGACCGCGTAAGAGTGACCCAAAGAAAGAAAGGGAAGTCGTTTCAGTGTCGTTTATTGTACGAATATAAAGAATAAATAGCACATTTCCTTAATTTACAGGATAAAACAGGTCACAGATACATGGCAGTGTCAATAATCCACTCTGAGGTCGATCTGCTTCATCCAAATATGGAAAAAATAAAGAAGCAAGTCCTTACGTGGCTCCGCGTGCCATATCTCCATAAATACAAAATATAGAACCAATATCTCCACAAATAAAGTAGACTCTGGTTACAAAATAATACTGACTTTGTACAGGGAGCTATATAGAACTGCATGGCACCGCATATACAGAAAATACATTCCTACACTCGGTAGTGCACGTGAGAGAGAATCACAAAAATAATGAGCTTATAATTTATGTTTGAGTCTGTTTTTCAGCTCGAGCAGGAGCATTTACAGTCCGTGATGATGGGGTACTGCACCGGTATCCACGCGCATTTCAGCCCCCCTTTCCTCTGCACGCACCTCCATCTGAGCACCGTCAGGTGGGTCGAGTTCGCGGGTTTGCACACCATCCCCTCCGGCACCGAGCACGACCTCTTGCTGAGGCAGCTCCCCACGCGCACGAACCGCGGCCAGAACCTGTTCCCCAGGTCGGTCCACGTGTACACGACCGGGCAGAAGGAGTACGCCCACAGCCACTGCTGCAGCCGCCGCTTCAGCTTCTTACTCGGCTTGTGCTTCTTCCCGAATTGGAGGTCGAAATCCACAGCGCGGATCTCCTTCGGGAGTACTCCACCGGGTTTCTGGATTTCAAAGTCCTCCAACTCATCATTCCCGGTGAATCTGTCCTCCACGGGGGGTAAAACGGACAAAAAGCGGCTGTCAAATTCCCCCAGCACGCTCTTCAGCTCAGTCTCGTTAAGGTCCCGCTCCTTTGGGTCGAAAACCGGGTCCGGGTCCTCTTTTAAATCCACAAGAGGCAGGCTGTCACTCGGGATGGGGCGCAGGAGGTAGTAGTGCTGACAGATCCCCCTGTCCATTAAGAGTCCGAGGGAGAGCACGAGCAGATACATGGTCACACACTGCTGAGGCTGATCCATGACACACGGTCCGGAGATGAGATCAGTGCGCACACAGAGCCGCTGTCTTGTGCGTAATTACGCGTGAGAGGTATCCGAAGCAGCGTCTTTGATGTCCTTTTAAAAAACTCCCATGATGAAAATCCCTCACAGGAATAAAATCATTCTCTCCATTTGCATCAGTGGACACTTTTCTTCACTTCAAACTCTGTGACAATACTCTGATGTCTCCTCGGAGTCCGTGCGCGCGGGCTCGGCATGATGCTCTCGGTCTCCTCCACAGATTCAGCAGTGAGTCCGTGAAACCCGCGACCTCCGATTTATCCTCCACACGCAGCGTGACGTAATCCGTGTGCCCCCTCTTTGAATGTGGGTTTGTTGTCTAGGAGGAGATCCCCAATACCTCCTTCTTCCACCGCTGAAGAGGAGGAGAAGAAAGAAGAGGAGGAGGAGGAGGGAGGGAGGGAGGGGACATGCAGGGAGAAGAGACGCCCCCTGTCGGTTTTCCAGATTTCCTTAAATCAGTCTCACAGTTGGACTGATTGTTGGAGGCTTTCATCTGGAGGATCTTTCTTCTCACAAAGTACTTTTTTTCCCTCCTTAGAAATCTGTTCAACACTTTTAATTTTACAGATATAAAAAACGAATGATAATCCAACAACAGCCCTAATCCCATATAAATTAAGATGCTATATTAGGGCAAAGAATATATATATCTATCATTTCTAAAGAACATGGATCACCCACTTCACAACACCTTGATGGACCAAAAGGTCAATGGTGGTGGACGGCTTCTCTCTCTTCGAAAGATTCAGAAGATCTTTTGTACCAACAGCCATCAGACTTATAACTCTTGTGTAAATAGTAGATAACTTTTAGATACATATCAAGTGAGACAACAGACAATTGATTTTGTTGCAACTCAAAGTTTTATTCAATTAAAAAATCTGCTCATTTTGAATATGATGCCAGCTACATTTCATAAAAAGTAATCCCAGGGTCATGACTCCTTTTGTGTTATCAGCTCTCCTTTTTCCAACACTCTGTAAATGTTAGTGAACCCAGGAGACCAGATCCTGGAGTTTGGAGAGTGAAAGGGTTGTCACATTTTTGCCTGATATAGGATTTCACCACATTCAGGGCCTCCTTTGTCCTATTTTTGTGTCATGATGCTACAAATGTTTTCAGAGGGTGACAAGTCAGGATTGCAGAGGGGCCAGTTTAGCAGCAGGACTCTTCTACTACAGAGCCATGCTGTTGTAATACACGCAGAATGTGGTTTGACATGGTCTTGCTGAAATATGAAGGTCTTCCCTGAAAAAAAATCCTTGTCTAGATGGCAGCAGATGTTGATTCAAAACCTGTTTATATTATTCAGCATTAATAGAGTCTTCACAGATGTGTAAGCTACCAATGCCATGGACACTTATGGTCCCTCTACCAGCAGGGATGCCTCTACTTTTTACTTTTCTACTTCCATTTCCCCTCAGTTCATCTTAAAAAGGCTCAAGTCCAGAGAAGTCTCTGGGGTTTCTGGACCATGTTTGTGTCTGGTTTCCTTTTGCACGGTTCAGTTTTAGCCTGCATTGATGGATGCAGTGACAAACTTTCTTTCTGGATGTATTTTAAGCCCATGTAGTGATTTCTACTACAGAGTCCTGTTTTTTTATGCAGTGCCTCCTGAGGGCCTGAAGATCTGGACCATCCAGTATTGGTTTTCATCCTTATCTTTTTTGTTCAGAGATGATGAAATGCACTAATTCTTTGCAACATTATTCTGATATTATTGAACTATTAGCTCAGAGAATAAAAAGTCATGTTTATTTAGACGCAATGACAAGCAAAAGAAAAGCACTTGTCTCTGTAAACTGGTCTCTTTCTGGAGTTTAAGTGTAGTGACTGAAAAAATACAGCAGACTTATTGCTTTACTCTTGAAACATAACAGGAATGGTGTCGGTGATCAGTCAGAACTGGAGTTGATTGGATCAGGTTTCATTAAATTGAAATGGAACCCAGCCCTGATCTCGCTGCTTCCACTTCACAAAAATGGCAAAAGTGAAGAATGAGATTCCACACATGCAAGAAACCGCTGAAGCAAAAATATGCTGTCAGATATGAGAACAACACAGTGTTGCCTCGTTTCTTCCTGAATGAATTAACTGAAACATTTTCTTAATGTAGTGGGATCTGCCTTGTTCTTTCTATTAAATACAGCTTTACAAATACAAAACCACACACTTAACACGAATAAGGTAAATCACATCACCCAGCTACCAGACTGTTTCACTTCTTTGAGGAGAGGCAGAATTTACAGCCTGAATATGGGATGAAATGGCCTGTTAAGTACACTTTTTGCAGTGTATTTACAACTCTTGTCCAACTCAAGTGGGACAATATTTCTGCCTGTAACGCTGCCACAGCAAGCCTCTCAATAAAGCCGGCCAAATTAGCGCCCAAATAAACAACACTCAACTAAGCAGCAAGCCATGGAAAGTATCACAATTTGTGAACCTGTCTAAACTCAAGCTCAGAGAATCATTCTTTGAAAAAATAATTTAATGGAAGAACTTAGCCAGCTGCTACATCAGCCATAAACCATCCGCTTTAGATAAATGCATCTCTGTTTCATTTTGAATGAGCTAATTCACACAAGCGCTCGAAGCACACGACTCATTTAGTTTACGGTCAAATGATGGTGAAAAGTCTGGAAAATGTCACCCTTATATTTTTCATCTGACCAGCATGTATCATAAATACTGAGCCCCCAAAAAACGCCTGACAGATCGGCTCAATCCAGCATTCACATGAGGGACGGTGCCGAGTAAACGGCTCACATGCAGACATATACACAAACCTCATGTCAGCCTCTGAAAACAGCATTAAATACACAAAATAATATTGAGCTTTAGAGCATCATGCAGTAAAAATCACACTAATCATCTTCTTTTCGACAACTTTATGTGAAAGTTTACCTATTTAAAAGAGATTATGAATGGCCTATATATGTGAAACACGGCTACAACATAGCTCAGGGTTAATGCACCCCATTAATGTACTAGATGTTCATTTTTATTACTTAAAGACTGAGATTGTAGGGATCCTTTCTTTTATACTACCTGACTCCAAAAAAAGACAGAGATTGACGCTTTTTTTCGATACTCTGATATGATCTTTGGAGGTAGAAACAGGAGCAGTAACACTTTAAAAATACACCTAAATTGGTTGATGATGTTGGCGTCCTACCTGTCGAATTTCCCCTCGGGTTCCTCTTATCTTATCTTATCTTATCTTATCTGACAAACACGGGAGCTGTTGATTTACTCACATCTGTTAGTTTGGTAACACTTTATTTGACATCTATCTCTATAACGCATTATAAATATATGTATAATGTGTTATAATAATGTTATAGCACTGTGTAACTATAGTTATAAACACTCAAATGATCATAATGGTTTATAGCAATAATCATAATACATTATAACGCATTTTATCATGACTTACAAGGTCAGGTATTATAATGTGTTACAACTGTTACTGTTGTTGTCTCAAACTGGGAGGGGAATGGTATTTATTATAACTGTAACCTCAAAATAACTAGATTTTTTGAAGCCTGGAAGGTGTAATGAACTTTTATTTTGTATTTTTTTTATTTTTTTGTAAGTCGCACGTGCGATTCAGTATCTCGCACTTGCGTTTTTGTATATAATCCTCCACGCGCCTCATTTGTGAAAGAAGAAGGACGGTGTCATAGACAGAGAGCATACTATCAACATTTTCTTTAATTTAGATATGAATCACAAAGAGATGCTTTATAGCTTAGCCACATTTGGTATTGTTTTGAGTTGAAGACACCTCATCAAGATCATCAAGAAGGAAGTGATTTTGTTTATTGACAAACAGTTAAACAAAAAAGTTAATGTCACCTCCCGGGCTCCGTAAGATTTGAATGGTCTTGTGATTTGCTTAAAAGACCATCATGCTTTCTTGCACTTCCTACTGTTGTTCTAGTCTACATGCAACATTTTTTTCACTCATTCATGAAACACTTAAATCGGGGACATTTACAGGGACAGCCTTAGCCGGGGACAGGTCATCCAAAACAGGGACTGTCCTCAGAAATCGGGGATGTCTGGTCACCTTACTCTTTAGGGGCGTCTATTCTCTATTCTTCGGTAAGTATCCTGCTGTATCATTATATATATATATATTTTCCTAATGATGTATCAATCATCTCTGTATTATGATATTTTTGAAATTGTGGGCGATAATATGGGGTTTAAAGGGCCTGTTGTGGTAATCATTCAAAGAATTGCCTTCCAAGTGCTTCACTGCACACTTGAGTACCAGTCAAAGGGAAACTGACATGTTTAGTTATGTTTAACACATTGGAGTGTTTCATTCCTAGCGTGGCTGCGCTGACGAAGTCTGAATATGGTTCTCATTAAGTGTCACCAGTATTGCCAGGCTCATTTAACGCTGAGTTGTTTTTGTTTCTTCTAATCCCTTCCTACTGTTTTACCACAGGAACGTTTCGATAGTGAAATATTCCTCCTTAAAATGACAGGTTATACTTGAGACAGACGCCTGCGTAATTGAGGAGTTTTTTTTTATTCTTCAGCCAACCAAACACGTCTCCCGTCGGCTAATAAACCTGCCGACGTAATGACCTTTATTTAAACGGGGTCTGGTCCCTGAAAAGACGTTTGAACCGGCGCTCAAGGATACGTTTTAAAAATGAATCTCCCTGTTTGAGCCCAGCGCAGGTCTTTGTAGACTTCCCTGCTGATTTCTCATTTAGTGAAGAAAAGCAGACTTCTCTGTTGGCAGAGAGTTGCAGCGGTGAAAACCAAGAAACGGCACGCTCAGGTAGAAACACTCAGCAGAGAGGACTCAGAGACTCAGATAGATTTCAACCATGCAAGAGCAAACCACAAACAGACCAGAGATACTTAAGGAGTCTGTTTCAGGGGAACGAAAAACCATCTGAGGCTTTTTCTCAAGTGCAGAAAGTTATCAACAACAGAGAGCCAATCAGAAATCACACACCAGCTTTCGCACGTTATCTCCCTTCAGTTTGCTGTTTCACACCTCCTGCTAATTGAAACTGAGCTGAATACACACAGACATGAAGTGGGTGCTGTTCTGTTTACTCTGGCACTCAGGGAGGTGTGCAATTTGCTCGTTTGTTTGGGGCTTTTTTTTTTTCCATTCCAACACCATCACAATAAGCACTCCTGCTGTGAGCTTCATTAAAACTAAACGCGCTTCTGACCGCTGACCATGAATCAAACAGCTGATTTGCATTCCTGCAGGTCACGCCATCGATGTGATGATCTTGTGCTGCCTTCAAGAGGAACTTGTGAAGTGATGGCTTGACTTTCAAGTGCTGTCCCAATTTCTCACCATCTTTGTCCTGGTTTTAAGCGACTGAGACAATGCGCCATGCTCGCAACACTTTTTGTCTACATAGATGTCAATCTATGTTGTTGACACGGCTTCTGATCAAAACTACCTTGTGACAAAAACAGGAACTTTTGCTGCAGTCCAGTTGTACTCTGAAGTTGGGATTTCCGAGATCTGAGGCGGAAATTCATCTGGAAGTTGGGTTTCCGACTCAGAAAGTTGGACAATCCTCGCCAACCCCGACTTGACAACATAATCCAAGATGGCAGTGCAGCGCATCAACAGTAAAGAGTAACAGTAAAAGCTCTCGTAATGTATTATTTATTCATGTTCTGTTTTGTTTTTGTGAAATTAAATAAGTGGTAAATGTTGTACTGTATGGTGCTGTGGAGCTCGTTAAGAGTAAAATATTGTGTTGTGCGTTGTTTACGACTGGTATAGCTAACAACAACTGACAACGGCCAAAGATAGCTGACAATTGTAAACAACAGCTAATAGCAGGCGTCCATCTTCGTTTTTCGACTTGTTAATTGGAACGCCATCAGCTCGGGTGTAACGTCATTCCCAGCTCCAACATCCGACTTCCGAGGTAACTGGGATGCAGCAATAGATCAAGCCGAGGCTATTTACGACAGACTGTTTCAAGGCTAACAGCTTAAGAAATGAAGCCGATTTTACAGTCTGTTATTCCTGAAATCTGCAAAAAAATATTTAAAATGCTAATCTTAGGTTATAATAAAACTAATTAATGAAATTAATTTGGTTCTTAATCAAGTCTTTTGTCTAAATCTGCGCTAATGAATCCGCAGGTTGCACTGAAGACTTGTAAATATCTGTGGTTTGATGAGCTCTATTTAGCCCATTTAGCTCATTTTTCCCACAGGTTGCAGCGCCGATGCTCAGAGTGTAGTGTGAGTGTGTTTTTCTTCCACTCCTCCATAAAACTGCTCACAGACACAAACTCTGCATCCAAACAAAGTCATTAAAATGGAAAACTCAGAGAAAACAGCCCAATGATTGCAGCTGAGGCTAGAGTTGAAGTTAAGACAAACAGGTGACAGAAAAACTCGTAGGTACGACACACGTGACTCTTATTCATGCAAAAAAATGGTAAAATTTTCTTTCAGTTTGGCCTTTGAAAATCAGTGTAATAAGTAACGGGTTTAAATACTCTGAATTCATGTTGCTGACAAGTATGAAAGCACAAGTGCGGTCAAATGATTGCAACTTTGTGTTTAACACTCTGCTGTTACCTGATTGCACTTATTTTATGTTCCCTTTCTACAAACCTATTTGTTCTACAATTTGAATTTATCACGAAGTAATTTCAGTCCAGGTTGATGTTTTAGTTTTTGGAGCCAACATTTCTTTGCTGGGGCTTAAATTAAACTCACAATTTTTAACCTGCAGCCACATTCGGACCTCGACTTTCGACAAAAAGCTCCTGTGAGAGGTTTTTACGTTTATGTACTCAAAGTTAGTCCATCTGGGGCACTCGTATTTGAATACGTTCGTGAAGCTCTGCGATACAAGGTGAAAGTAATGTAACCATAGCAACTAATGTGACAATAGTGAAAAATAATAGGGAGCTAGGTATGGCTGTAATCAACCAAAGAAATTCTTGGTCGACTAAAACCCTGAAATTTGCAACCAAAACCAGACGCTCTTCAATCTCCCTGTCTCTAGCTGGTCTCCAGTGGGTTGGGCGAATCCAAAGTGGTGAAAACAAGGGGGGTGTTCTGAGACAAGCACCTGTGAAACAGGGTGCTCTGAAAACACCCCCATTAGCACTTGCTATGTTCCTCCTAAAGAAATTAACCATAGACTGTAAATTTACGGGGGGAAAAAATCGAGTCGACCGAACAGAATTCTGGTCGACTCAGCACATATCGACCAATAAGTCGACCAGTCGACTAGGACTTCACAGCCCTAGAGCTAGGTGGGTGCTAACAGCCAGCCTCAGGGGTTTTCTGTAGGCCATAACTCTCAGGTCTTTTGGTAACCACAGAGTCGTGTAAAAAGTAACACCTCCCGAACTGTGACATAACATTTCAGACATGGGATGAATGGTGTTAAAATGACAAACGCAAGCACTCAATAGATACAAGTTTTTGGAGCTGCAAATCACGCCAGGCTTCTTTGAAGGTTTCTCAGACTGATAGAATGAAAGGTGAAAATATTTTCCACTTAGAATAGCCAAGTCTCACTGTTAATACACCAGAGTATACCAATAAGTAATGTAATCCTTTAAAAAGGATTAAAAAGTCAAAATGAAATGCCATAGGGCATCAGTTTGCCGAAGCCATCCATGTGCCAGAGCGCATCGGGTCCTCGGCTACGTTATGCCTGCGCCTCAGAAGCCGGGCTTTTCTGTGCTCCACACCTTCAGGATCAATCAAATTGATCAGTTGTCTTATTGTATCTTGCAATACAACATAGCCTTGCTGTATATCTTGCAGGTGTAACCATCGATAACTCTGCATCTGCATCATAATCTTCGGCACAGTCTTCTCAGAGTCTGAATACTTATGACCACACTGTGTTTGTGTGTTAAAAGAGCAAGGACTTCCTTATTACTGAATTCAATTCTAAAATAAAGCTTTACAAACTGTTGTTGAGTGACGAGAGACAATGCTAATGATTGATTATCATTAATCTCAACATTACGACTTCATTCATGAAATTTTGTCTTTATCTGTGTCGACTTTAATCTCTGAATTTCAATTTTTAATCTCGAAATTCTGACTTTTATCTCAAAATTCCGACTTTAATCTCCTTCCTGTAATTATTATTATTTTTTATTTTCCCGAATCCTTTTTCATACATGTGTCTCTGCAATTGTAAAAATGTCCTAAAGAAGAACATTTTTATAGAGCCAATTTCAAAGGCCTGTACTTCTTTACTTTAACATCAGTAACAAGTCCAACCTTCTTCCTTTCCCTGTGTTTCTTTTATTCTGTAGTTTTAAAACTAGCATCAACATTTCCTCCACGATACGTTTCAGAAATTTTCTTCACTAAGCTTGGCTTTTATGTACTGAACCATGTCAATCTAGAGCATCTGTGTTTGCTGGTCAGATCTTAGTCAGTCTGGACTAAAACTCTTTTACATGTTGTCTTGACCACAAGCTCACGTCACTTTCAGATCCATCTTTATTTTAGTAGAATCAAAGTAAACACCTGAGCTCTTGATGGATGACTCAACACTCCATCAACCTGTCGTGTGACACAAATGAAGCCTGACAACCATGCAAGAAACACAGCAGCAAGCAGGCGTCTGCAGCGGCTAGTGGGGGCTATTTGGTGAATTCGAACATCCATGCCCAGGCTGAGGCACTGATCCCTGCACAGTGACCCCGCTGGATTTTTACGGATCATCAGGAGCCAGCGCCATAGCCGTGCCAGAGGCTCCTGAGAGCGAGCGAACAGGCCAGTTGGTGGTGGAGGTGGGGGATGACGGGAGGTCGCCGTCTCCAGCCCCTTCGACACAGACGTCTATTTGTACCGTGCAACCCCCTCCACCAAACCCGCCGACCCCACCTCAGTCTCAAACCCTCTGCTCCTAATTCACACTTCATAAATCAAGATGACCTGTCCTCATGCGAATTCATCTCTCTCTGCCGGATAATAGTGCTGCTATTGTTCCTGCGTGAGGATTCATTTCATGGACATAAAATATTCCCGAGGACGGCATGCAGACTTGATATCTGCAGCAGCTCCTGGAGGCTGAAACTGCAGTCCTCCTCCTCCTCTGTGTCAGGCCACGTCTGGTCCGTTATATTTTCAGCTCGTCTGGCAGCTCCAACAGCTCCAAAAATAAGAACACTAATTGGCCCGTGTTTATTTCTGTTTGGGAGAAATACTCTAAGTGTTTTTAGCAGGTTGTTTGTGGCACGATGGTTTAACAGTCAAGGCTCTCTGGGAGGTACGGCTCAGTCCACTGCATGGAAAAAGAGCCGACTCTCCCCCTTTCTTTAATAAATAAGGTCTTTTATACGCATTTGGTAATACAGTATAGTTGTGTGTGAGGCTGGCACGGTGGCGTGTGACATCATGAGTGTTGACTCATGAGAGATGAGTGATGCACACTGAGCTCTCAAACTTTAGTGGCAGCAGTAAAGCCTCTCTTTGCTCCTGTCTGTCCGTCTCTCTCTCTCGACTCTGGTCGGGGGGGTCTGGCGGTAATGAAGCAAGTGTTCCTATGCTTTGAGGGGAGGGGGGGGGAGTCCCGCTCTACACACAGCAGACCTCTGTCACCTGTTGCCACCAGCGGGAGGCTCGGGGCGACGGGCGAGGAGCCAACACTGGCGGCCAGTAGCAGGGCCCTGACTCCACCTATAGACAGCTCAGCGGGTGATTTACTCTGCCTCCACGCCGAGGTGTCTACGGACACTCGTCCTGTATACACCGTCGGAGCAGAGAGGGCACGCAGCCAGGACAGAGTCTGAGTTTTTACTCTCCTCGCTCATGTTTTTGACATGAAACGGTTGTCACTTTTAGGGGTGTTTGGCATGCTTTGGAAAATCAAATGTTGGCTCGGTTAATTAGCTCTCTCTTCACTACATTATATGAGAATACAAACTCTGGCAGGAGGTTTGACACTCTGAAAAAGACCAGTTGGGATTTGATGTCTTTGGAACAAACTAGAACATACAGTCTGTCAACATCATATGAATAGAAGTTAAAAAAAAAAAAACAGAAAGCCTATATTGTCAGTTCACAATTTATAAGTAAATCTAGAAGTTTAATGTCTTAAATGATCAGAGATTCACTGTAGCTATAAGCAACCATGAGCTTAAGAACTAAAAAAACAAAACTTCAGAAATCTTCACGAATTTTTGGAACTTTCCAGGCTAAACTTGTGGAAGAGGATTAGGGCCACTGAAAAAAAAAGTTCCAATATATTTTAAAAAAATACATATATTATTCTGAGATTAAAGTCAGAATTCTGACTTATTTTCTCAAGAATAATAATTTAAAAAAATGTATCTGACCTTTTTATTTATTTATTTTTTTTCAGTTGCCCTAATCCTCTTCCATATAAACTACACGTGTTGATTAACATATTAAATTTTTACCTGACTTTTGCGTGAACACACTGAATACAGATGAAATATTCAGGGAAATCTGTGAGTAAGCAGACACAGCTGATGTACTTATTGATTCTACATAAGTACATTTTGTGATGAAGGGCATCAATGAAAGGGAAAAGAAAAAGTGAAGATAAAGGCACATCTGCCTATTTACATGTAACATTGCTATAAATGCAACAACTGCTAACATGACAAAGGTATCTGTTGCTTCTTTTAACTAACTCTAGAAAATCTGTTTATTGATTGAATATATGTGTTTGTTGAGTTGGTCTAAATAAAACTGGACTTGTTAACATTTTACAGTGAAAAACATTTTAGTCTTTATTATGTACTAGGGATGGCAGAAAAAAATTTGACTCACATAAGTATTGCGATTTTTTGTTTTACAATTTCAAATGGATTTTTATGTTTATTTATTTTTTTTAATTTAAGAATAAATCTTAAAAACTGACTTACATGTAATGTGTATTTTTGGGGGAAATATGATTCCTGGAGTAGTCAGTAGACAATCATTATCATTCGACTGTTTCACTGGTGTTAAAAATGCAGACCAAAAATCGACAATATCGTAGAACCGCAATTTAAATCGAATCGGCGTCAAAAAAATCGTAGAAGAATCAAATCTGGAGAAAAGCATATCGTCTCAGCCCTAGTATTTACATGACTTTATTTTTTATAATGTAGGTGGATTGCAGAATAATGTGGCATTTCAGCGTCTTCATCATTTATGGACCGGCTGCACAGAAGATTGAAATATTCTTCAGAAAGTGACCAAGATTATTATATATTGATATAAATATTATGAATAACTTTGCCCTTTACTGAGTGACCCTGTTGATGCATTGTTTTGTTCGTCGCCAGATGATAAATAATAATTCGCATTAATAACATTTCCCATCTAAACAAATCAAGAAGCTGCATGTAATCACTACTGCCCAGTTGTGGTTGCAAATAAATTAGTGACAAAATAAAAAAAAATGTGTTTAAAAAAAAGAAGCCTATATGCTTATGTGCACCAAAAACCACCACCATTCATTTTGAACTATAGCTCAACTTAACTGAGCATGTTAACCTGTTCACCTAATGACCGAGAAAGGGTTTTGGACGTATCCAAATTAAACTGATGCAACTTCGCTGTTACCTACTGCAGCTAAAATGGATTTCTCTACGGCGTAAAATGTACTGCATGTATCTCTGTTGATTTAAACTATATATTTACAAAGTCTTTAGAGATCCTGGGTTTATTCAACTCATTCAACAATAAGTTTGTTGTGTTGTGAATAAATACCCACGGCCTCACAACAGATAGCTCCTCCAGTTTGCCCTGTGTGAATACAGAGCAGTGAACGTTTTCAGATGAGCTTGCTGGCTCTCTGTGCCACTGAGAGAGGAAACAGCAGCAGCGTTTGAAACAGAAAAATGAAGACTGACAGCAGGAGGAATGGGACTGGAGTCCAGAGGGGAGGAGGGGGGGAGTTGTCGGGGTTTAAGGCCTGGCCGGCGGCTGCAGCAGCAGTCGGCGCTGCAGAGGAAAGGGTTAACGGGAGACAGTAAAGTGAATCCAGATGTGCTGTTATTATTAATATCTCTGGCTGATGAATGGGAAGGTAAAATTACAGGCGCCAGCCAGGGAGGCCCTGTGTGTTGCCCTGCCACCCAGGCGCTTCCCAGCTCACCTCCACTGCTCCAGCAGCAGATCGGGGTGAGGCTGAGAGATGGGGGTGAGGCAAAGAGGGGAGGTGAAGCAGGCAGGTAGACAGACAGTCACTTTCACCGAGGACGGATTAAACGGCAGGCGACAGGCGCATGACCTCATCCTTTTCATATTCAAGCCTCTGCTCTGGGTCCAGTCTACATGAGCGAGGGCGTTTTGAGCAAATATTGGCGAAAAAGTTGCAATAGTTGTTATTTGATGTAAAGTTTAGGTATTTTATTGTTTTTAAATCATGTTAAGCAAATCTCCAGTGTTTTTATCTGCAAATACAAACAATCAAAACGTTACAAGAATAAATTCGTTATGCTAGCGTAATCGTAGCATAAATTTGCTAACGTTGTAGCAAATTTTTCGCTACGACGAAAAAAATATAAATGTTATAATATTAATGTTAGTCATGATATTGCTCAATTTAAGTTAAATTGTAAGAATAAAGTTGTCATGTTACGAGAGCAAAGTCGTAAAAATTAAATTAGGTATATAAGAAAAATTAAGTTGTCGTAAATTCTGAATCTGACAAAAATTTAGACATTATTTTACCATAAAAAGTCATATCTAAGTCATGATATTACAAAAATAGAGCTCAGCTAGCGCTCTGTAAAATTTCGATGTTCATTCTGTTCAAAGAAGTAAATTAAAAGTAAATTATAAGTAAATAAAAACGATTATGAAAGCTAAAAAATGTATTGGCGAACACAAAAATCTCAAACGCACTTTCAAAAGGTCGATTTCTCTTCATAGATATTTCATTTAATTGTCGGGGTCGAATAAAAAGGTCCTTGTGTCTTTCACAGCCTGTGTGTGTCTGAGCCTCGACATGTTTGTTTTACTATCAGCTGCTGTTGAGTTTCTCTGTCAGGCGGCTCTGCAGCTCGATAGGAAGGAACCTATAATGACTTTATTGGCTCTGTTAGCTCCTCACACCTCCTCTCGTTCACACCTCAGCCGCTCTGTTGGTTCAACATGCGACAGTGTTGCTGCTGTGAATTCAAACAGACGTGGAGACAGACAGGATCTCATATAGCTTCTGGCAGACAGGAGAGTGTTTCTTTCTCTCCTTTCATCAGAAAACGTAACACGCAGAGGCGCTGAAGTTTCTGCGTTTCGTTATTCGACAGCAGCTTGGCTGGTTTGGATCAAGAGTTTGTCAAACATTGTCAGAAACTCTCGAGTAGAAATATCAAAGCTACAGAGCCCCACTTAGAGTACAGTCTCAATCAGAGAGGTCAGCTCCTGTTTTTTGTATTTTCCGAGGAGTTAATAAGCTCCGTTTTTGGAAACACACAGGTTAAATCCTCATTTTTATGGAACAGTATTTCATTCCGCATTAGGAAAAGTCTCTATTCTCTTCCAGTGGCTCTTACCATTTTAAAAGCCAATGACTTTGTTGATTTATAAAGGAAGGAATTTAAAGTCAGAATTAATAATGCAACAACTAAGAGGTAAGTTAGTTTAATGTTGTAAGCACTGAATCAAAAGATGCTTTACATATTTCTTAGATTGAATTTTTCGTTGACATTCCCATCAAGGTTTTTGATTGGTTATGTATGACAGTCAGTAAGTTTACAGCCTTACTGAAACTGGACTTTACAAACACATGTAAACCCAGTACTGTAACCAAAACCACATTAAATCAACTTCCTCACAGTCAAACTAACATACAAAGACAATGAGGCGAAGTATTCTGGATATGGTCCAGAGTATGCACACTGGAAATCTGTTGTAGGAGGTGGGGTGGTAAACCAAAAAGGAAAGGACCTAAAAAAGACAAAGCTGTCAAATAGTAATAATAATAATGCATAAGATTTTTAAAGCGCTTTATCAGAGACCCTCAAAGTGCTTTACAATGAACACATCATTCATTCACTCATACAGTCACACCCTGGTGGTGGTAAAGTACCTTAATAGTCACAGCTGCCCTGGGGTGGAAAACATGGCTGCCAGTTTGCGCCTACGGCCTCACCAACCACTACCTCACAACACTCACAATCATACACCAGTGGAGCACACACTGGGAGCAAGGTGGGTTAAGTGCCTTGCCCAAGGACACAATGGACAGACACGGGATAGGGGGGAATCAAGCTACCAACCTTCCAGTTATTAGACAACTGCTCTACCTCCTGAGCTACTGCCACCCCTACTATGAAAGGTACAAAGCTGTAAAGCTGATGTTTTCATTGTTTGACATACAGCCCATTAGCCTCCTACTTGCAGGTTTGTTGATTGTTTTGGTACGTTGCGTAACAGGTGAACTGATGGGCGGCTTAGCGTTGAAGGGCTGAACATGAATAAGAATAAGAATAACTTTATTTTATCCCTGAAGGAAAACTCAATAGGGGTCTAATCACCGTCTGGGAAAATACTTTTGCCAATAATTGATTTCTTGCTTTATTTGATCTGAAATTTAAAAAAAAAGAGAACTGGACCTCTGTTATCAGTAGTATACAGTAAGTATTGGTACACAGAGAGAGCACATATGAACTGTTACTATAATATCTGTATAAATCCATTCTATACTGAGAGTATTTTGAGGGCTGGGATCTAGACATTTTCTTACAATCTACTGATATTTGAGAGATACAAAAGCGTTTCTGCTGTCAGTCTCACAAAGTGAGTGGATTTTACAATATGTAACTATAACTATGTTGGGCCATTCTATTTTAAAGCTGGTAAAGTAAACACAACAATATTACATCTAATTTAACAGTTAAGACCCTACTAGGTTTATTACAAACCCTAAATATAAGACCAGACAACTTTTTGGTAATTTTGGGTGAAAATAAGATGAATACAATATAAATCTTTTTTTTTTTCTATCAAGCTTTTGCACTTTGCAGGACCATGCACAAGATACCTGGAGCAAAAACCGTGAGTGCTCCTTCTCCATGTTTGGTTCTGACTCTGATCGCAGAAAGCAGACCTGCTCCAGATGACCTCAACGGTCTGGTTTGTAGTGTATTAGAAGATAGCTGACATTTTTTTGGCAATGATAGGATAGTGTTTTATAAACCAGCAGTAGTATTATAGTAATCTATCAGCAGGAAACCACTGAATAGACATCAGTGGTGTGATTCACTTTCCTGGTGCTGGAGTGAGGATTCTGGCGGCGGTTTTAAGATCTTTTAGGGAGCTTTAAATAGTGAGACACTGAAGATAAATACATAGACCACTTTCTCCAGATCCTTTACTCCTGGATATAATCTTTCAGTAGTTGGCCAGCTTTGTTATCATCTCAGTGTGGTTTTTAAAGTTCAGGTCCTAGTCCATGACTAAACCAAGATTTCAGGTTTGCTAAGTGTTCTTTTTTATGTAATAGCTGTAGCTGTGCACTGACTTTTGATCTCTCTGGTTTGGCTACCTCATTTTGGTCTTTGTTTAAATAAGGGAAACCACATCCACTCTTTAATTTGTTAAAAGCATGGGGCCATGGTCCTCTGGTGACACTGTAATGTTAGTTGTGAGTCATCTGTGCGGTTGTACTTCAAACTTTGTGAATTTCCAAAATCTAAGCCAGTGGGGGCGTTAAGATATTAAAAAGAATAGGCCCAAGGGTGGAGCCTTGGGGAACTCCATTTGTAATTTTTCATATGTTAACACTCATGCAGTATTGGTGACAAAAACATCCACTAAGGGTCACTTTTTCCTCTTAATTTGACCATAACTTTCATTGTACTGTAGCATGATTTTTGCTGACAAACCTTATTTTTGCATATAATTTGAAAATATGATTTCAAAATTTTCAGAAGGTCAATAGTACACTGTCCGCAAATTTACTACTCTTTAGCAATATTGTGGCTGTTTTCAGCCACTGACTTTGACTGCTGTAAAAATACTTTTCTTCAATCACTTTTTTATTGAAAATAGCTCATTTTGTGTGTATTTTTGCTAATATCAGTGACTCTTTTTTAAATTTGCATTCAAAGGGTTAAAATTTTCAATTTTTGAAAAATGTTTACGCGTTTTGATTGAGACTGGGGTTAATTAAAAGAGCTATGCAAATATATATATATATTTATTTGATTTTTTTTTTTTTTACAGTAGTCCAAGTTAGTGGCTGAAAATAGCCACTAATACTGCTAAATGAAGTTTTTTTTGAAAATCTGTTGCTGCACTAAACCTAATATTTGCATCAAAACCAATTATGTTACTTATCTTTGATATATCCAAGACTGTGATAGCAGGTTAAAAAATCCTGTCCCTGATCATTTTTTTATATGAAAAAGAGGTAATTTTGTGTTTTTCCCCTCCTAAAATCAGTGACTTCATCTTCTAAATTGGCACTTCAAGGGTTAAATCCTAACCTTTTCTTTTTTAAATATTTAGTAGTTTTGATCAGGACTGAAGTTGCTTCACAAATTTATGTAAAAAAGTAGAAAGAAATATTAATCTGATTTCAAAGCAGTTAAAAGTTAGTGGCTGAAAACACTGTATGAGGGTTAAGATAGTAGGGCACCTGTAGACACCTAATGAGCACTGGAAAGGTGCCTGCTGTACCAAAATTTGGGGCAAAATTCAGTGTATTAAAGAGGCCTTTGGTTTCAAATCTTCATGTAGACTTCTGCTGCAAAAGAAGGATGTGGAGAAGGTTGCTAGCTGTTGGTGGATGAAGCTCAAAAAGCAGGAGGAGACAGTGAGGTCTGGGGGTGGAGTAGCTGGTGGTGGGAACTGAGAAACAAGCGTAAATCCAGTAGGGGAGATGGAGTCTGGCTGGCCACAGGGGCTGTTGTTTTAACCGTCAGACACACGGCTGCAGGGAGGGGGTGGTGCAGAGGTTGTAGGTGGTTGGAAGGGGGAGTCCCTCTCGGGTTGCTGCTGTCCCCAAACAGTCCTTTGGGAGCAGCCCCCCCCTCTCCCTTCAGCCAGCCTCCCTGTCGCTGTCCACCCCCCCCACCACTACCACCGCCCAGCATGGGGCCCCCCCTCCATCCCTCCTCATGACAGCTCAGAGGACAGCCTCACGCTGGCTTTACTCACTCTGCTTTGTGCCTTTTCTGCACAGGGAGAGCAGACAAATTATGCTTAATGACCGGCGCTGCTTCCACAGGAATGGCTGCTGCTTTGTTGCCGGTGCCAAGAGTGTAAATGTTAGAGAGCAACTTTATACAGACACCCGAGTCCAACTGAGCAGATGCCCTCTCTGCTACTACAATCTACAGACTTGACCAGGTCTGGGTCTTTGGGGCTCAAACCTGAAGACAAAAACAGTCAAAGTCTCTCAGGTCAGCTAAAGAAAAAATAAAAAATTAAAGTTACTTTTTCAGCTCTAACTGTGGAAAATTGGACCTCTTTGTGATCTAATTTATTGGTCTTTTTGATGTTTAATTTCTGACTTGTAAACCTCTAAAACTCACTACTTTAAAGTGCAACATACAATAAATGGATGCGAATTACCTAAAAAGAGAAAAAGCAGACCTGTATGTTTTTGATGACTTATTTTGCAAACCAGGAGTCTTTTGTACAGAACAAAACAGGCTACGGGTAAAGTTTGATGTTTTATGTCCTATCAAAACACAGAAGGCAGCATAAAACCGATCAAAACTGCATTTATCAATTCCACAGGGTGTTTCCTAGTCTACAAAGGGCGTTTTTGGTTTAAGCTTGTGGTATGAAGACACATTTTTCTCCTGCCATATGCAATACAATTGATCTATTTGAGAAATAAGAATTAAATATGCACTCTTATATGGTAAAAGTGATCATTGGTCCACTTTTCAATCATAATAGATCAAACTGATGCAGAAAATCCCATAAAAACAGACACCTATGTCAAACAACAAAGCTCTTTTGGCACGTGCACCACTAAAAAATTTCTTCATGCCGCTCTCAGAAAGTCTGCAAAGTTAGGAGTGTCTCAGGATGTTGGACATGGCTTAAAACAGCACTGTAGTCACCGGGTAATATTTACAGGATATCTAAAATAGCAGAAAAAGTAGTATCAGACAGTTGGAATGGGTTTTTGTCTTCATAAAAACGCCACATGCAAATATTTGTTTACAGTATCAATTGAAAATTTTTAACTCAAAAAGCTTAACTATGTACAGTATCTCCCAGACTATAAGTCGCACCAGCCAAAAAACGCATAATGATAAGAAAAACATATACCGGTATAAGTCGCATTTTTGGGGGAAATTTATTTTGCAAAATCCAAGACCAAGCACAGACATTTCATTATTATATTTCATTATTATTTCAAGTTATTATTATAACAATAGATTGGAGAACAACAGGCTGCATAGGTGAACGGTATGCTAACGTAACACATTAATGGTTATTCAGCTACATGAAGTGTAAACAATGAACTCAACAGGTGTCTGGTATGTTAACGTAACATATTAACAGTTATTCAGATAACTATAGCGTAAAGAACATGACAAAACAAGTTGACCAAATTCTCGATCTGAGCCGATATGAGTTAATGTCAATTTTAAGTTTTCAGTGGTACAGAAGTAGCAGATACTGGTACACCAGCCTAGAGTGGCCTCTAGCAGCCGTTAGTGTAAAAATAACAAACATGTAAAATCATATATTTTAATATATATAATTCGCACCTGAGTATAAGTCGCAAACCCAGCCAAACTATGAAAGAAAGTGCAACATATAGTCCAGGAAATACAGTACATAAAGACTGCGCTGGTTGCACATCGGTTGCGTGATAAACGCAATCATTTGAGAGATCAGGACGGAGAAGCAGTTTTGGCTGAGAACCGGTTCAAGAACTTCTTACTACAGACATAATGGCCTCCAAAAACAACCACATAATGCACCATGAGAGGCAGTCTGCATGCACAACAACCAGAGAAGAACGACATGTAAACAAACTCATTGTTTTGTTGTTGACTTCCTAGTTTTCCTTCCTCCATTCCTCTGCTGAGATCAGGTTAATCCTGAGCTTTTGGATCAAAGTTATTCCAAGCAAAAGTTCAAGTAAAAAGTGGAGGATTAACCCAGCCTATGAGCAAAACTTCATCATCTGATATAATCCTGGTTATGTGATGCTCTTTTTATTGTAGAGCTGTAGTTTCAAACATACGATTGGATAACTTATTAAAAAGGGAAATTCAGACGGTAAAAAAATGAGTCAGTTTGGGATTTAAAGAAACTTTGGGTTGTATTTCGACACAATCTTTTAGTTCGAATAGTTTGGGCTTGAATGTTGGTTGTTAAATTAGAAAAGTCAGATTAAGTTTCACTTTGAAATCTCCTTCTCGGTTTTAAAGGCTTGTTTAGATGAATGTAACATGAAATGACGTCTTTATGTTGCTGGAGGCTGCTCAGGTATTCGGTGAGCTGTCAGTGTGTGTAAATCAGAGTTAATCAGCCACCTGAGCAGGTATGATCCCTCACATATATTTTTTAGCTTTACAAAAGAAAGATGTAGAGAAACCAACACATTTGGAGCATTTGTCTGCGGGGCCCTGGGGAAGAATGTGTCTCCTTTTAAAGCGTCACCTCTTAAAGAAAGCAGATTACGTTACACACAAACATGTCATTTGTGGGACACTGGGGTGGAAATGTCTCCCTGGGGAGCAATCAGACTGACTCCAGCTTTTTAAAAAGTCTCCTCTCTCCGCCACTCCTCATTTTTCAGACTCCTGGTATTAGTGGAAATCCTAGCTGGTAGTTTTTAACTTCCCCACAAAGCTCGGTTACATTGATTAGAAATCAATTAACATTTTCCTGTTGGTCGGAGTCACTTTGTAATTCAACTCTGCGGGAGATAAATCAGAGCTGGGAAGAAAAACTTTGAGATGGTTATCACTCCAAACCAGTTTTTACTTTAAAAGACAGAGAGAAAGTAAACTTCATTCCCTAATCCTGGATTCTAAAATAGTGGATTGCAAATCTGATCATTCTTATTTAACTTTATGAGCACTATACACTTTTTGAGGGTTCTGATTGTTAACCTTTCTAAAAAGTTGGACATTTTCTCCTGTTTTTGTTGGTCTAGGGATATGTGCATGCATAGCAAACTGGTTTGACAACATCCCAACTAAATTTCTATAGCATCCCCTGCATCAAACTTTGCCCTCTGAAAGCACAATAAAGAATTATTACTGAAAGTCTTTCCAGGGATTCTCGAGGGCAACTTTATTGGACTTTGAGGCAGAACATCTGCGTTGCACACAAACAAATTAACTGGCAATTTGTACCAATGAGTCGTGTTTTGGTTTAAATTAGACCATCACATAAACACACAGAGAGAAAGACATTTTCCACTGCTGCAGGCGGCTCGCTGTTTGTTTTCTGAAGCATTTTTCTCACGCACAAAGAAACGTAAAGACTCACACAGACATGAAACGTGGCACCTACTGCATGAAGATCCACTTCAGGAGATACAGATAAATGATCTGAGTGGTCGAAATGAATGGGAGTTAACTTTGAGTCCTGTCCAGACTGTCTTACAACGAACTACAAGAATTAGGTTTACTTCAAATATACACAAATAAGCATTAGAAAGCAAAGCCAAGAATAAGTGTGGAGAAAACCACACAGCACACAACAGAGAGAGGCAGCTTGTTTGATAAAATTTGGTTCCAAAACATGAAATCTGCAAATATTTGATTTTATAGACCGAGTCAAACATTTAACCGATATCTTTCAGATCACATCCAGTCTGTTTGTTATAAACCGTTTAGAGTAATCACCTAAGATGGAAAGTTTAAAAAAAATCTTCAACTTGATAAATCAAACCGAGTCTTATTTTGACATTAAGAGCCAACAGCACAAAACTTCACTCATTGCACTGGTTATGTTATGAAACTTAATTATGTTGGTCTTGTATTACTTTTCCACAGACATGGAAACTTGGATCAAAATCATGAAAGTGAGACCAGAACAATTTTGACAGTAAATGAAGTCGTGTCTACAGAAATAAATAAAACTAACAGTCTGAGCGTTTGTCCTGTGAGATGAAATCTGATTTTAGGTTATCACTTCGAACATTATAACAGAGTTACAACTTTATTTATCCTGCAATTTTCGTACAATTTTACTAAGTGCCTCGCTCAAAGCAAATAAACCAAACCGAGCGAGTTAGATGAGAAATGAAAAAAGAGAGAAAAAAAAGTGGTGTGCATCCTTTAAATGAGCACTGTCCCTTTAAAACAATCAGACATGGGGAACACAAATGTGCAGTGAGAGTTGAGAAAGTTGTACAAGCAAGTGCCATGAATTTGAGGCAGATTTGACCTGCTTCTTGCTTCATTTGCTGATTTGGCAGAGCTGAAAAAACTGAACTCCAGCTTAGGACTGGGCGATTATATGATCGTGATAAATTTCATTTCGATCCCGGTGATCAGCTGTGAGCACATTAACTCGATCAAACATGGCGGAAATGTGCGACACAACAGCCAATCAGAGTCGAGCTTTTCCTGCTCGATTTTGTAAGTTGCCGGAGAAGTAACTAGAATGACTGAACGTGGAGCTGAGGCAGCAAAATAGATGTCAGCCGCAACTTTGAGTCTTCCTCCAAAGATGCCATTGTTGAGAAGTGAAGTTACTCAACGTCGGTTGTGTGGTGGTGGTTCGGGTATCCCCAAAGTGAGGTTGAGCAATTAAGCCAATGTGCAAGGTATGTCGGCGGTTGATGCCCTCAAAAACCGGCAACACAACAGATCTGTTTAATAATTTAAAGAAGTACCTCCCCAGTGATTGTGCAGAAAGTATGAAAATGCGAGTGGAGTCTGCAGAGCCTGCCACTGCTTACAGCACTAGTAGAATTAGCAGTTTAGCCACAACTAGCGGTGCAGCCACCAGACCAAAGCAGCATCATATCATTTACATTTGCATCATCTAATGTTTATATTTTGAGGCGTCTTTATTATCCCTGAGGAGGCGATTTGTTTATTTTGGGTCTTGCATACCTGCAAAAACGCTCAAGACTGTAAAGTAATTCACTGTATCATTTAATATTTATCTACATTTGTTGTACTGTTGAGTTAAAATGTTTTTATATTATAAAAATATTAAATATTTTCATTTATGTTTATCTTATTTTATTTGCTTTGTTATTTACTTTGATGTAATTAAAATGTTGAACTAATCTCTAGTTTCTTTAGTTTTTAGTACAGATGCTTTAAAACTGGCAGTTTAAAAAAAAAATCGTGATAATAATCGAGATCGGACAATACGAAAAAATATATGGTGATTTTTTTTCTGTCAGACGAATCTGAAAACTGGAGATGCCGCTTCTTTTCTTGCAATGAGAGCGAGGAGGCGACACGGCCACACTACATTCCCCAAAAGCTGAGCACTACGCTTTCAACCACTTTGGGCTTTCTAATAAATCGTCCAAAAAGTCCAAAAGGAGTGAATGTGAAATGTCAGAAAGAGGGCGATGTAAAATGTCAACTTTAAGAGCAACCCCCTTCTCAATCATGTTCTCATCAAACTTGTTGTCTCACTTTCACTCAGTTATCAAACTAATTAGCTCTTTCGTGTCCTAGATCGTGTTTCCCTGTGTTATCTCGTCACTTTTCAGATCTGCTGCAGATAAATGTTGCTTCTTTGAGGGATATCCAGATTGATAGATGGTCTGCTGTGTTGTGACACTGCAATTTGGCCTGGACCCGAGCACTGTCACCGTGGGCCGCTGATCAAAGGGGTCACAAGGGATCAGCAGGACAGTTCACAGTCTTCACACCAAGAAACCAGCCCTCCTTCACTGCCCTGCTCATTTCTCCACCTCAGCTCCTGCTGGGTGAACTCTGGAGGCCTCACCGATGACTGCAGAAAAACCAATTCAGCAAACACTTTATCCTGAAACTCATTATCATGGGTTGTCCACTGGAGTGGGCAAATGTATCTTCAGCATTGGTGCTGTTTCACTGTGAAAACTCAATGTTTTGTCTTGGGCTAGAAGGGATTCACTGTGAGATAGAGACGAGGAGGAGATCAGGGATCTGCCCGGCTGTTTTTGGGGGGGTTGAAAGCAAACAGTCTTCTGCCAATGTGATATATGTTTAAGCCCACTGGGTGCAGAGCAGAGACACCCAGCTTAAGATCTTTAACTCGTCTCAGAGACACGAATGGTCTCGACTCTATGACTGGAGCTGCAGCCTTATTAAAGAAAAACAGAAGCTGTGAGTAAATGCCCTTATGAAGGCAGAAACCAAAGCGTTGTCTGTTTAAAAATTGCACTTCTTTGGTCTTCGGACACAAAGACAAACTATCAACTCTCAAAAATCATCTCCAACAAGAAACCGAGGACATTTCTCACTCTCTTTGAAAGGATTAAATAATGTAACTCCTTTGAGCTACAATTGCAGGTAATGGGGACTATTTTTAGAAAAGACAAGCCCGTATTCATCAATAAAAAAGCGCAGGTCAATCAAACGCACATGTGAGTTTTTGTGAATGGAAGTGGACACATCCAAAGGCAATGATGATGAGAATCTCTGTCCTAGTATGACACCGCGAAACGAGTTATGGTTTTAACTCATTTAAATAGCTGGCAATTCATTTTTCAAATTTAGTTGTAATAGGAGGAAAAATCCCCCCAAATTCACACATGTTGAATTGATGCCATTTTAATGCCTTCCGGTCGGTCAAATGTAGAGTAACTGGAGATGAAATAGACCGGAACGATGTGTCTTTATGATGAATCTGATAACAATCCATCATCATAAGCTACATCTGTTTTTACATTCAGCTCCTACAAGTGATTCGTCACTTTGCTGTAAAAATCCATCAACCCTCTAAAAAAGTCTGACTTGACTTTTTTTTGTCATTTTTATTATTTTCCTTCTTTTAATGTCAGTGAGATATCAGCTTAAGTCTGTCGCTTTAGCTTGAGCTGCTATCCGCCATTCTGTAACAATCAACAAGGAGCTGCTAACGTTGCCAGAGTGGTCCAATGAGAAGGGGCTGGAGAAGCATGTGACTTAAACGTTAAAAGTAAACCAACAAGTTTGGTATAAAATCTTGCAAAGACTTTCTTTTGGGATACTACTCTTCAACTGTGCATATATTCTTCCCAAAGCAGCAACACAGGGCGAGAAGCTGAACTGCTTCAGTAGTTGTGGATCTGCTGAGCTGACAGTGAGTGATGTGCCGCCGGTCATTCAGACTCTCCGGGATCGGCGTCTCCAAAGGCTTAAGACGCAAAAGAAACACACTGAGGGTCAGACTAAACAAAGCCCTGTCCACCCCTGACTCTCCGGGGACTACAAAGGGAAAATCTGCTCTTCTCAATCCACCTCTGAGTCCAGAGCAGTGCTGAGACCAGGCTGCAGGTAAACCACTTTAAGGGCTTGGATTTAACGTTAACACCTAAAATCTGTTACCATAGATTCTTAAGGGAAATAACAGACACCCTGTCACTTCAAAGGGGAGCTTATCTGTCACATAAGTGCCTATTTCAAATGAACACTGCAGGTCAAATGATGCCCTACCCTCAGTTCTCATCAATGCAATAAATAAAAAAGTAGATGAAAATCAATAACTCAAATAGAGAGGTTATATCACATCAGAAATCAGACCTTTTCTGAGAGACTTTGAGTTGAGCAAGCCCAGCTTTTGGATCAACTCTCTTTGTCCTCTTATGAAGACTCACACCAAAAGGTCAAGCATTTTCCTCCCACAATATTTGTACAATTCAGTCAAAGTGTGTGTGTTTGCATGTGAAAAAAACAAACGACAGAATGAGGAAGTTACTGCGGCACCAGACTCATTATGGCAGGATCTCTGCAGCTCAGATTTTAAAACTGTATTTAAAACACGGTCTAATAACCGAAGAATTAAACTAATCACAAACACAAAGTTCACAGCAGAAGGCTGAGGGGAAAAAAAAGCCTGAGAGTCTGGACCTCGGCCTATCTCCCAATCCTGAAAACACACTGACAAAATAACCAGATTTAATTGAGGTGGATTGAATAATTTATTTACACAGCCTCCCTTTGTTAACTCTGTTTTTGTTAGTAGAAGCAGACGCCTGCTGTGAATGCAGAACCAAAAAAAAAGCCATTAAAAAAAGGTAAAAGTGTAGTGAAGTCAGTCAGGAAAGTTTGAAAAAGCAAAGTTTCTGTTTCCATGGCTGCAGCCGTTCGCCACTTTGGATTCCAGCCGCTGTGTGTGGATTCAAGGGCAAAGCCGTAATGAGCTATGGCATTAATGATACTGCAAGATGTGCTCCAGCCAGAGCCCATATTACCGCAGTTATACCCGGGTTTATGTAGGGGAAGCTTTTCAGGTTCATGTCCCAAAGAGGGAACAAGAAGCAGGATATATTCAGACCTGGACAGTATGAAGTAGGTAGAGGGCCTGCAGTTTTTCCTGCAACTGAAAAGACAAAGACGCCAAAACATGAGCTAAGTGGTTCCAACAAACCAAGAAATTAAGTTTGGGTTGAAATGATGGCACATCGGTCCGTGTATTATCCGTCCATTCAATTATTCCATTCAATCTAGTAAACAAAAAAAATGAATCAATATTTTGTTTATTTGTTTTTTATATAACCAAAAAATAAAAGATTAGTGTTTGTTTTCAGATCTTCAGTTGAAAACAGAATATTTAATAGCGACGGAAATGAACAAAAATAATAAATCAACTTTTTGTTTTCGGGTTATTGATGTCCCCATTTCCCACGGTGCCTTTCTACTCTTCGCACATGTGCATTGTGCAACAAAGTAGCCAACAACGTGGACCAAAACCTCCAGGCCAGAGCGGTAGAGAAAGGCTAACCTGCTGTCATGGAGATGGACGCATCCTACGTATTATTCAGAGCCGCCATGAGGGTCACGCTGAAGAAGGAAAATTCCAACCAGAGCTCTGTTACAACGTCAGATTTTGGCGCTTGAACCACTCTGTTGCATCTTTCACCATGGTAACTGTCGCTGAGGATCATGGGAAGGCCAATTTAGCGTCCATGTACAAATGCTCAAAACAGGCGCACTCAAAATCAATTATTGTAAATAAGATTTATTTTTCGTTTCTGTTTCCTTCTCTATTATATATTCTGTTTTGGGCTGAAAATACAAAAACAAACACAAACTTTTTATTTTTTGGTTATACAGAAAAACAAATAAACAAAATATTGACTCGTTTTTTTCATTTTTCGTTTACTAGATTGAATGGAATAATTGAATGAACGGATAATACATGGACCCACATCACCTTTGTGTTTGATGGGTAAGGTTGAATCAGTTCTTCACCAAAAGCTTCACCAAATGAAAACAGTTTCTGCACAATACTAGCAGCCTTTTTTAGTCAAGACACATAACGTCCATTCACTCCTGAGAAAAGACACAAGCATGAACAGTGCTGCTGATACAGGAGCTGCAGATTATCCTGATCGCTTGCAGGTACGTTTCAGGATCTCATCGGTCAAGTTTGAGGGCCATCGGTTTTGGAGAATCAACTTATTCTGTGCTGGATAAACATCTTCTTAACAAGATATTTCAAGGCATAAATAAAGACACTATCTTGTTTTTAGCTCATTATATCCCAAAGACTGGACTTTTCAGGTGAATCTATTAAAACATTTTGTACTTGAATTAGACAAAAACATAAAATTGAATTGTTCTTTTTTATTTTCCTTTCCGTCTGATGAATCAAATCTTTGACTTTCGGAGGCCAAGCCGGGTTTAAAAGGGAGATTTCAACACCTCTTGCAGCACATGAATTATAGGAATTACCAGTGATCTGATGCAGCAGAGCGAACAAAAGCAGAATGATAATAACAGTAATATTGTCACAGCCATTGTGTGTCCTCCCCCGACTCCTCTTTGTTTGTGAAAGTCGACAGAGAGAGGGTGACGGCCTTTGTAATGGGAATCAGTAAATCAGTCTGCAGGGCCACAATGAGGCATCTCATTTGAGGTATTTGTGTATTTTGGGTTTATTGGTCCCAAACTGCCCCCTATCCATCTCTGACCAACACTTTTTCTTTCTTTTACTGGGGGATACACTGTCGGGAAGTTTATAGAAGAGCACTTAAGTTCACAGACGGGTTTACTGCTGGCTCCGTGCGCTCGGTGTGAAATAACAAACAATTCTCTTAAAACTGTTTCACTGCTCTGTAGAAAGTGTGGGGTTACTGAAACACAAATAAGAGAGGAGACACACAGATTCATATCTAAAAACAACATTTTTTTTTTTCTTCCTTGGTGTCAACATGTACCGAAGCATGATGTCAATCTTGGTTCATTTGATAATTACAGCTTAAAATCAAGCGTGCAGAAAACCACAGTCTGAAGTGTGTCCTCGGGCGGAGTAAGACATTTGAAGAAAATAAGGTGAGAAGATTATATACTCGATCATACGTGGAACCAAAAGAGCATATAAATATGACATTTTAAAGTAATGACCTCCAAGTGAACTGCTCAAAAATGATACTGCTTTTTATTTCGACACATCAAATATAATTCGTTTTAATGTCAGGATTAAAGTCAAAGAAATGATGGCGAACAAAAAAAACAGTGATATCAACTCGACTTAGTAGCTGCCAAATTAAACATGTTAAATAAAGAATATCTACAGAGTTAATCCTCTCTAAAGTACTTCCAATTTTTGGATGAAATGATCCACATCGAGGGAGAAATAAATTGGGATCTCAACTAAAAAAATAGTCTGTCACATTTCATCACTGCTTTTCATTTGTTCATTTTTTAACGGCATGCTTTTTAGCCTCTTGATTTCCATCTACATCCGATCATTTTAGCCATATTAATAAATCTGGCGTGGTGCTCAGCCATGTTTTGTTTTGTGACTGTAAAACTTCAACAAAGCCAATAAAAGTGCCACATCACTGCAGCTGCGCATGCTTTTTTATGGTCGTAAAAGCTTTGATTTAATACCAGGCTTAGTTAAATCCAGGGTATTTTAAACTAGCCGGTTGCTGTGGCATGTTGTGATGAAATCAACAGCAGTATTATTTAGAAACCAAATTCAGATGATCTGGTTTTCAGTTTTTCTCTCTTTCTTTTTGTGTGTGTTTTTTTTAGTCTACCACATCAGCTGAAGACAAAACATGCGAGTTTATACATTAGCTTATAATAACCCGAAGATTAGAATTGGATTTTCTACTTTTGCCATTGGTATGGACTGTGTTTTGTAAACTGTCCCAAATGATTACGAGGTGAGTTCAGTGGGCTGTTGTAGTCATGAAGTCAGTCTGTCATACTGCAGCTCTCAGGTCAGGTTTCAGTGAGGTTTTCCTGTCTGAGTGACGGTAAAACAAGCATGACACTGTAGTAGTAACTCTTGCTAGTTCTTACTAGAATAACTGGGCGGTTAAACAAGTTATAAACATTGGTATTAATGTATTTGGAATGTCGTCAAATGTTTTGTTTAAGTTGTAGTACAGCCACCTGCCTCTAGAGGAGGCTTCAGCTGTGGTTACCAGTGAATGTCCTTATGTTTTAATACTCTACTACCCAAATGTAAACAGGCACAGGTGGAAATCTCATGGTATGGAATGGTTTGATGGTGTTTGGTTAGAGGAAATAGAGAAAGAAAAAAATGCATCGAGGTCATGGTTTATAGTGCGTAGGCAGCAACGACATGTGGACATAACGCTGGTGGTGCTAGCTTTACTAGTGTTAGCCACACTAGGCAAACCAAGTTGATTTTACGACACTGCTCTTTTTCTTCATGTTTTCTTAAGACGAGATGATCAGTTGGATTTTAAATGTCTGTATAAAAAAGCATGTGTTGCTTTGAAACAAGTTGTTAAGTATTTCATCTATTGTTTTGTATTCAGTCATCATTTAAGATCTGATCACATTTTCATCTTTTCCCTACAAAATAAAATTGTTGTTGAATTATTGCCGTTTATACTCAATACAAATGTATGAAAAACTGCTCCTTGTGGAATATATGAAGATGATCAAACAAACAGAACTGATCTTAAACTGGTTTTCACCATCTAACTATACTGAAAGCTTTAAAATCACTTCAGTTTGAGAGCTGTGCTTCCACACTAAACCTTTTTTTTCTTTACAGCCGTCCAAAAATTCATAAGATTTACTGTTATTTGTCGCAGGTCAAAGAGAAAAACTCCACCTTGTTTCTCTGCTGCTCGTATGTTTCTCTGCTGTTTCTTTAGAGGTTTTGGTTTGATTTAGTGTAGTCCAAATAATCACAGAAGGTAAAGCTTTGGTCCAAGAAAAGCACTCTGATGGTGCCAGTGAAAATCATCGCTATTTATCATTCCTCAGTAAACATGTCTCTGCATTACATGCATTTTTAACCGACACTCTTATTTTCTGGATGCTTTACACCCTCTGCCGTTTAAATAAGACATTTAGCGAATCAGCACGTAGTTTGGTTTTATGATTATGGGCCAGAGAAGGAGAAAGGAGGGGGAGGAGAGGGGTAGTAACACAATTTGAGGTTGGTGGACGTTTTTATTTAGTCTGTGATGAATCAGCTCAGGAGCCAATCGTAAATCACACAGAGCATGGAGAAAATATACTCATGTTTTTGAGAGCAGTGTTATAAAGTTGTATAGTGAGTTATGCTTCTCCAGACAGCAGGAAAGGAGTTGGCATATCAAGAAAGAGAAGGACCGTCCGAGTACAAACTGTAAAATCTGATAAAGCCGATAGAAAGAGTGAGTCTTCCTCTAAGTATCCAGTCAGAAACGCTTCACCTCCTCTGTGCTCAGCCGTTCATGCTGCTTTGTCTCAAGCTGCTTGGCTGGCTGCAGGTCTGGCCTGCTGATTGCAGTGATAGACACAGAGGAATCCGGTGCTGGCTGCCAGAAACCACAGAAGAAAAAAGGAGGAGAGGACCCTCAGTCAGTCTGCCGTCGGGCTGAGGTAAACAGGAGTCGTCCCTCTTTGGTATGCAGGGGCTGCGACTCACGGGAGGTGCCAGTCTGTGGCGTGCTCAGGTTAAAAAACACAATTATTTTTAATGAATGCAAGAAAAAGACTCTCAGGAAAACAAATAACTTGCATTAAACAGCCCGTAAATGTTGCTGTTACGCAATCAGATCCATACGAGCACAGACAGGCTGCAGAGTTGAGAGTTTAGACAGAGAGCTGGAGTCAGTGTGAAAGTACTATATGAAGGGAGGTGTTTAAATTACATAATTTTTGGAAACCACTCTCAAAGTTTTGTACTATTTATTGTTGACGCCTCTCTCAAATATCCACATTGCATGCAACCAACTAAAAAGTACCAATAAATGCATGATACAGCAGAAGTAAGCATGATTTTGGAACAAATCAATCTTTGGTAACACTTTACAACAACCATAACTTATAAATGGTAAATAGACCACTTATAAAAGGTATGCAGATAGTTTATTAATGTTTAATCAGCATTTATAAATAGCATGTAGACCATTAATAAATTGTACATTTTACCCTAATCTTAACTTTACAGTAACCATTTAAGTAATGTTTATAGGTGGTTTATAAACCGCTTATTAATCATTTACAAAGTGCTACAAACATCAGTTGCAACTTTACAATAACCATCTAAGTGATGTTTATAGATGGTTTAAAAACCAAATATTAACCATTTACAAAGTGCTACTGACGCATATTTTAATCTAGATGTTTTACAACCAACATTTAAACCCTATATAAACCTTTAATAAATAGTTGATTAATAATTAATGAAAATTATTCATCATAATTTATGCTTATTAATGGTGAAGTATTAACTTACATTAATAAACTATCTATTTGCCATTTATAATTGGTCTATACGCTGTTTTTATATGATGATTAAACATTAATAAACTATCTTTTTACCATTTATAAATTACGGTTATTGTAAAGTGTTACCCTATCTTTTTATCGTCTTTGTGCAGAAAATGGAGATGATTATGTTCCCTCCCAGCCCCGTACAATTAACTGAAAGGTGTCATCCTGCTGTATTGTTGGGCAAACTTGACAGTTTTACAGTGTACATTGTCTTTTCCACTGTGCCAGTAAGTATGTGACGTGTGGTGATATGTTTAAACATACATTTGAATTTCTTAGACAGTTTATCTTTGGCATATTATATTCTTATGACACTTTATATAAAACTTAGAAATGTACAGCAAGTAGATTTTAAAAAACACGACCCTCCTGTAGTCCTCTAAATATGCTCATACATCATGTGTAAATTACACCGCGTGGAGACAACTCCCTCATTTATAGGAAACCTCTCATCTAAAATAACCACTAAACTCAGCACAGTTTGATGAATTATGATTCACTGAGGCTGAGCGAGCTCTACATGTTCAGTGTTTGATTTATTGGAGTGGCTGAGAAATGCAGTCAATACAGACGTCGAGCTGCTCGGCTGCAATGAAAACTCTGTTATATAACTCGTGTGGCCCGGGGATAAACGTCAAAGAGACATCCCAACATTATCAGCTGGAGTCTGTCCAGGTCAAATACTTTTGTGACACTGTACAGACTAGGCATGGGCCAATATGAGATTTTGACGCTATTAAAACCCTCAGCAAAAATTTAACAGCATTACGGTTCAGTGATTGCAGCTTGAAAACTTTTAATTTTAAACGTCTGGGACTCTTGGTATAAGAAAAATGATTTTTTTTCTCTGTTGAACATGATCTATTTTATTTTCAAACAACCCATAAAACATTTACGTTACATTAAAATAACAAAGAAATGAATAAACTACTCAAATGATGCTGTCTTGATTCTGTTATTTCACTGATGTGTCCTAGAAACTGTCTTCTCTGTCTCTGTGATGATCATCTAATAAGTGCTTAGTCGAGTTTATTGGGGTTGTAGCACCATGTGAACAACTCCTCCTTTTGAAATAATCTCAAAATCATTGGTCAATTTTTTCTGAGAGCTTTCAGTTCACAATTGTAGCATTTTTATGTCAGAGTCCATGGAAACCAGTTCCACAAAAATACAGCACATTGTAATGTTCGTGTCGGGGTCTGTAGTAAGAGTTTGCAAATGTTACCTGAAGAAAAGCTTGTTCAATGAAGTAGGACTGGGCGATATGGCCTAAAATCAATATCACTGTTATATATTGAGCATTTCACCTCGAAAATGATAAATGGATGACTACTCCACAAGCTGCTCACCCCCTTTGTCTACTTCAGCCACTGCAACTTTTGAACCCTCCTCCATCTCCTCACCTGTCTTTCCCTCTTTGTTACGGACTGGATAGCGTGGGGTCACATCTCCGATGTAGGACAGCGTCTTAAAGAGACATGAGACCATAGCCTACCTACACATATCCAAAACCAACTTTTATTTATTTTTTTTGACACCGAATATATTGACATGGGCAAAATGACATCGGTTATTGTTGTAAATTTTGGTATCGGTAAATTTTCGATTATTGCCCAGCCCTAAGATGTGATTTAGTTAGCACTGGGTATGTTCAGGACCAAAGAAGCAACTTCAATTAGCAGGGCGATATCTTCAAACTAACAAAAACTTTGTTGCAGACACACTTACACGACCAGCAGACAGAAAATATGACAATGCATCATAATGAGATGATCATTTTTCAAAATCTTTGGCTGTATTTTTGTTCTTCTCTTATTGTTAGATTCCTTTCATCTATTGGTGGTTTATGGTCTTTTTAACTTGTTTTATGATGGTTTATGCTTATACAATACAAGAATTTTATTGATACTCAAGGGGAAATGCATTTGATCTGTTATGATCTGACCTGCAGCAACAGGTCCAGGGCTTCTCTCTGGTAGGACATTTAACAAACTGTGTTCCAGTCAGGTAAGAGGAGATGGCGACATGGTTGAAGTCTCCTGATATTATGCTGCGTTACAGTTACCTCCGAAGTCTGATGTCGGAGCTGAGAATGATGTTACACACGAGTTGACGGAGTTCCAGTAAACAAGTCAAAATACTACGATGGACGCTTACTGTTAGCTGTTGTTAGCTGCTAGCCGTTGTCATTTGTTGTCAGTGGTTGTCAGTTATTAGCCATTGTCAGCTGTTGTTAGTTGTTGTTAGATATACTAGTTGTAAACAAAGCACAACACAGTATTTTACTCTTATAAACACCATAGCACCGTGTTCACAGTTAGACGTTGGCAGTACAACATATATCACTTATTTAATTTCACAAAAAAAAAAAAAAACAGAAGTGCACATGAACAATACATTATGAGAGCTTTCACTGTTACTCTTTACTGTCAATGCACTGCGCTGCCATCTTGAATTATGACATTGTCGTCAAGTCGGGGTTGGTGAGGATCGTCCAACGTTCCGGGTCGGAAATCCGACTTCAGGGGGCAACGTAGCATTATTACAAGTGCCTCAGGATGTTGTCTGTATCCTAGCAACAGTATCGTGGAGAACATCACACAGAACTTCAGCCGTTGCCTTAGGTGGGATGTATACAAGTATTGTTATGATATGACTGAACTCCCTTGGAACATACCTCACTTGGTGGTGTCCATCTTTTTGTTCTACTTTCGTTCTCATTTCTGTTCTCATGGATCTTTCTCTTATCTCTCTTCATTTATCCATTTATCTCTTTTTTATATTCTTCACTTTCCTAATATTAAAAATGTGACTGTAAACCACATACTTCTTTCATATTGTGCAGGCCTACTGTGCACTGCAGATGAGAAATCAAAGCTCAAATTTGCTCCCATGGGGTCTCCCTCTCTTGAAACTCGTGGCTCATATTAAGCTTGCATGTGAATCTGCATGCATAAAGATGAGAAAGGCCTGCTACTTAAATGCAGCAGCTTGGCAGAGAGAAAGAAGAAAATGTACAAAAGATTATTTCAGGTCAGAGACTCCCCTGAGTAAACTTATATCTACAACAGAAATCTACCGAAAATCACAAAAATCCACGTTGAAAAATAGGTTTCCAAGCAGCACCATTATTTTGTTACCTCTGGCAGACAGCGAGGCACCTGGGAAATCTGAGCTGACGTGACAGAGGGAGCAGGAGTCCAGCAGAAAAACTAGATCACTTTCTTAAGCTAATTAGCCCGGTATATTACCAATCAAAAGAACCTCGCTCCCAAACACAACGGCCGGCCAAGAAATATATTTGTCTTCCATTTGTGAGCGACTGGCAGTGGAAAAACTCCAGGACTGAGTATTATTCACCCGAGACATTCCTGAGGATAAAACGCTGCATTACAGAGGGATCCTAGGTCTGATTTTTGTCACTGCTGTCACTGTCTCTGCATAAAAAAATCACATGACAACTTTGATGAAATAAAATCCAACTGGTAAAGATTAAATCAGCTCAAATCAAAGAGTGAAAATATTTTTTATACTGGAGCCAAACTTCGTAAAACTGAGAACTAACTTTGTTTAATAGTGCTATGGGAGTAAGAGATGCTGAGGAACTCTAAGCTGACACTTTTAATGGTGTCCCAAACAATACAATAAATAGCTGCAGTCATTAAGCACACTGTATAACGCATTTTACCAGAAATAGAAAGAAAATGGGCACGTTTTTCAATAACCTGCTCAGTAAAAGCGTTTTAAGTTTTTTTTTCTTCCCTTTTTCTGATAAGCATTTTGAAGTTTTTGATTGTAGGCCGACACAAACGGTTTTCAAAATATTCTTGTTTTGTAATCCCAGGAGAACCTCTGCAGCAGGTTTTCTGAGCACAAAATAAGATTATTAATTCGTTGTTTTATTTGAGTTAAACTTTCAGCTTCTCTGTATTGCTTATTTTTCAATCAGTCATACTCCTGACATCTCAAAAACAATCTTTTTTCCTGCAACTCTTGAGCATTTTTGTGGGACTGTTGATTTTTTTGCTGCAGAAACGTTTTCACAGTTCTGAGAACTGTTGAAACTCCCCACCCTCCAGAGTCCATAACATAAGATGACCACAACTATGAACTATTTTCAGTTGCTGTAACCCCTTTCAGAGGAGCTCTTTGAGCTCCTGGTTCAGGTTCTCTCCCAGCACATGAGGGAGTTTGAGTAACATGAAAAGTTAGTGGGAGGTAACTGAGTAGAACTGGTGACCCCCAACAATCCGCTGAGGTAGTCAGACATTGCTCACTGCCACCTACACTAAAAGGCCAATACAAACACAGACATGAAAACACAAAAGTACACAAAAGGCAACAAACATATCTAGAGTAATTTAAGAAAAGCTATAAGAAAAATCATGCTTAAAAAGAAAAATGCCAACTTTTGCACACATCACTGTTTCCAGTGCAGCAGTAAACTGACGATTGATTACTTTAAAGCACAGCCTATGATTTGTAGATTCCTTCCAGGGCATTGAGGGATGGTCTTAATCTTTTTAGTGGTCAGTATAAACCCCTAATAATTAACTGGAGGTAACACCTGTAACTTTCAATTTGCAGCTTTCACCAGTAGAGGGCGTAAAAGCATCATAGATCTGTATGAGCTGGGCTGACAGCTGCATGAGGTTTGGTGCAAATGCATCCACCGCAAGAAAAACCTGGAAATGTAATTATCGCTGTGTTGGTAATATACAAATACATCATAGAGCATTTTTATCAAGGGAAGTATCATATCCATACATCTGTGAGCGTAATAATGCAAGAAAAACTGCAGTTATCTACTTATGGGATTTCTTTATTAATGATATGCCTTCAAAATATTGGCAAAAGGAACAGACCTTTTCTATCCATATCTTCTATCTATCTATCTATCACTTTAACTTCTAATAAGGTCATTGTCATAAATTTCAGAAAAACTGGTCATAAGTAAGTGGTGTAAATCTCTGCAAATTTGCTTTTGGGCAGTGAGTCCATCCGTACTTCTCGATGATTGACACCGCTGTAGCTGAGCTCAGGTATCTCACAGATACTTGGCAGGCTGATGATAACAAACAGTACAACAAACAGCTACACATCTGCACAGAAACTGCACATTACTCAACTGAAGTAAGGTCTTCACCGACAGCAATACTCAGTAACCAACAGCACTAACAGTAAGGGTATTTTTGAGTGAGCAAGCAATATTCACATCTCTGGGATACCTGAAAATAATATACCCTAATATAATATACTACTCTGATGTTATTATTTTAGAAATCATAAGGGGCTAAGTATGTCTGGGGCAGTTTGGAGCTCAACCCCTGCACACAAGCTGTGGAGATGGCTGGAGATGCTGACAGCTCAACAAGGAGATGCAAAAACAAGAGCAAACTGCATGGAGCTGCAAAAACGTATGGTTATTTTTGCACAAGAGTATCATCACTGTAATACGCTTTAAGTGGTGTCAAATAATGTGTAATTTTTGCAACAGTTAGCAACTGACATCCATGCCTTATGAATACCCCCAATCATTTTTTATCTAAATCTAGACCCAAACTCACAGAAACAGAGTGTACAGCTGTGGTTTCATGGGCACTGTTGCTATTTCTAATCAAAATTGTTCTGATCTAAGAATTGGAGTCAAACTGTTTAGAATTAGTGTGACTGTAATACAATACAGTGTACATATACTCTCATCTTTTTAACCTGAACATCTTGCAACAGGTGCAAAAATGTACTCATATTTTGTCTTGAGCTTTACTTTAAAAATATTGATCTGTTGAACAGCTGTTTTGGTGGTTTTAAAAACATAGTTCACCACTCACTAATAAAATCATGGAGGTTATTAACAGGAGGATGAAGCAAGGTAAAAATTGAGTTCGACCAAAATTAGTCTTTTTATTGGTTTATAGGCAGGTTGAATTGACCCACTTGCAATAATTCTACCATAAAAGGTTATTTCTGTTGGTTTTCTAAAGGTGTCCAGTATCTCCTTCATGTTAAACAGACAGTAGAGCCAAAGTCAAACGTGACACCCAGCTCCAATAGAAAGGTGACCTCACAGGAAACAACCACCATCATCTTCCTTCAGGAAACATCTGGGCCGACACTTCACAACTTTAACAACCGATCAGCAGAGACAGAAAAGCAGGCGTGTGTGGGAGTGCCACACTGGTTTCACTTTTATCACCACAAAGAGGGAGTAATCAGGAGGATTATAAGGGCAACAAGGAAATGACCCCACACTTCATTGTTTCCACTGAGAACTCCTCTGAGGCAGCACAGTGTGGGCTTACACTGGACATGAAAATGGATAAAATCAGGTTTCCGTGAGCACTGGCTGTCGGCCGAACAGCCAACACATCAAAAAACTACAGCTACCTTCTTCTCCTGCTGTTTACTTTGATAAAATACATGGCAAGCTTGGACCTACTTTTTCTGCAAATTTGGTATCCTCTTTATTTCAATACAAGCCTGAGAAAGATGTCTCTTATTGTGAACATTTCCTTCACTTACTTTTAGTAATTTTCCTGTTATTCCTTATCAGTTTTGGGGTGGTGGTCTTTTGTTGTTTGATTTAGGTAGTTAGGGTAGACAGATTTTTATTTTGTTCTATTCACAAGGTAAAAATTACACTGTACAACATCGGTTAATTCTTCGTTTGTTATATTCATTCATTGATTTGTTCAGCATTAACATCTAGTTTTTTATGTTGCTTCTTTTTGGCACAAAGGGTCAGTATTGAAAAACACGACACTATTTATATCATTTACATTACATTGTATCATCTATTATTATTACCAATGTTTTTATTAAGTTAATGTATCATGTAAATGTGCTTGGATACATGGATGTCCACAAACATCCTTAGTTTGCTCACCTTATTTTTTTTTATTTCCATTATTCCTCCTCCACGCCGACGCACACAAGTCCATGCAGCTTTCCTCCTCTCTTACACAATGGAGTATCTGAAAATTTGACAATATCCATCTTTATCCTAAAGAATAAAACACACTTTTTCGTAATCTTCCATTCAATAATCAATTCATCACAAAAGGTGACCTATGTGATTTTTTTTTACAAAAGTTTTGCAAAACTCTTAAATTAAAGGGATACTATCACTGAAATTTAAGTTATCGTCAAACACACTGAATAACCGAGTAAGACACCCTCTCGAGAGATGAATGTTGCTGACTTTAGTAACGACCGCACATTGGCAATACACAGTGGTCTACTTCTCCACGTGCAAACCTCAACCAAAAAGCCACTCATAGCCACAAAAAAATGCTCAGAACAACATCTTTTTAGCTTTGCCTGTTTTTTTTAGCAAAGAGACCAAACACAACTCACCCACTCTCTTCCAGCAGCTGCTTGTTTGTGGGGGAGCCCTGATAAGTCAATCACTGAGTGCAGTGGAGTTTCGCCGCTCAAGGAAGAACATTTATGATTATTACCAAATGGAAATGCAAATTTGAGTTCTTGTGTATCTTGTATGTGCACTGCAGACACAGTAGTTCTTCTGCCTTAGCGTCTCGGTCTGATTGCACGTCCACAAAGTAATGATCATAAATTTTCCCCTGCACTTGGTGATTGACTCATCAGGGCTCCCCCACAAACAAGCGGCTGCTGAGGGCAAGTGGGTGAGTTGTGTTTAGTCTCTTTGCTGAAGAAATCAGGCAAAGCTAAAAAGATGTTTGGTGGTTAGTGCTGTGGCTGGGACTCTATATGTACTGTTGATGAAGTTAGGTGCTGTTCTGAGCTTTATTTGTGGCTGTAGAGTGGCTTTTCGGTAGAGGTTTACGCGTGGAGGCGCTGACCGCTGTGTATTGCTATCATGCGGTTGTTGCTGAAGTTGGTTTATCTAGAGAAGCAAGCGGTCAGCAACATTCATCTCTCAAGGGGTTGTCTAACTCGGTGTGTTTGACCATAACTTCAATTCACGCCGGAATTGAATTTAGCAACTAGCTGCACATGACTTAAAATAATTACACAAGAAGTAAGATTAATGGAAAAAAAGATGATATGTTGAACAACATTAAAGGTGATCATCAGTTTAAGCTAATGAAGCAGCTTTTCAAACTAAATAACATGGTCGAAGAAACTTAACTGTATTCAGTTTTACATAAAAAAAAATATTAATTTGAAGAATCAAGTTGAAGCTGTCCCATTACTAACCGACATTTTAATGCTCCGATTAAAGTTTTTCTTTAAAAGACTTTCTCTTGGACACCAACAAACAGATGTGTAGCCAAACATTACAGGTGGCTGGCTAGCATGCTAATACTTGTTTTGGCTAACTATCCTAGTTGTTGCTCTCATTCACCCCATATCAAACAAAATAATCATATAACCTCTCCATATTAAAAAATAAAACCTAACTAACCATTTACCTCATCAAATAATCCATTTATCTTTGAAAAACATTCACAGAAAACAATTAGCTTTTACCTGCAGCAGCACCTCCTCCTGGTGGGCCTAATGTTGCTGTAAGGACCCCGCGCTCAAACAGGCTGTCCTTATAGGTGCCTGTTCGCAATCACTAAAATACTTGGCAATTTAGAAGCCTATTTCTAATTTTCTCTAAATATTTATGGTGTAATGTGCAAGTAAGTAAATACCCTTTAACAAATATATGTTTCCCTTGGTTGTTATATAGTCAACAGCAGTTAAATGACACACAATTGAGAAAATTTTGGATTAATTTTAGGCTAGTTTTAGTATACCAGTATTTTTTAATAGGTTACAGTCCCCAATGTGAGCTATACTATTTAAAAGCATTTGCTCAATTATAATTTGTATTTTGTCAGGGTTGTTTTTTGGAACTACTGATGTGCAACTACACATTCGTATTGCAAAATTAAAGAAAACTAAAATATGTTTGCAGCAGATATGTATAAATTTGACATGATAATTTGTGTCATGAAACAAAACATTTACTTCTTTCAGCAATATCCTATTTATATGTTCAAACATATTACATTGTGAGTATTTTATACATGACTGGTGTATTTAGCTGCATTTTTAAAGCTAGACGTTCAAATTTAACCACATTGTTTTAACTCCTTTTATATTGTCACAAAGCTTCATTCACATGCCGGAATAAATTTCACATAAAACTTTATTCATTTCAGCAGTATTACACCTACATTACATAGGCATTTCATATCCTGATTAAATTATATACATCTGATATTGTACATAAGTGCTGAGGTACAGTATAATCCCACATCCTGCATATTTTAGTGTATGAGCCCATGATAAATCAGAACACAGTTTCATAACATGACCTTTGCATAAGTCTGGCGCCATTCCTATAAACATAGAGTGATCATTCCATTTCATTACGACTCATGATTAAATTCTAGTCAATTGAAATAGAAAACTGTATGATTCAAGTCTGAACTATAGTAGTGTATCTTTTTCCATCAAACATGTACAGTTCATGGATTTAAAATGAGGTCAAGCCATGAAATGTGAGGCCAGATACTGCATCTGTAGCTTATCATTGTCACAACACAGACACATAAAAGCACAGAAGCCCTGAGAGAAAAGAGAAAAACAAGGTTTTCTGAATGTGATCCAAACCATTTGGTTTTCCCTAGTGCTAGTTTAAAAAAATAGGGGTTTGCCATGAAAAAAGATCAACCGAAAGAAAGTATTTAAGGCAGAGGGATGGAAAAACATTGGAAACAAAGCATTTTAGGCAGGAGTGAACTGTGTGGATGTTTCATGACTACGAAGCTGTGTTCAAAGTGACACCCATATGATATGTCCAACTTTATAGCTGTCCAAAATGAGACCAAAAGGAAACATTTCAGGACCAGAAACAATTTTCCTGACTGTTTTTGGCAAAAAGAATGCTATGTAGGCTTGGTCTTGATAATTCATCAAACAATAAGCGTGGTCTAGACCTGCTCTTTTTCTTTGGAAAGCGTCTTGGGATGACAACTGTTGTGAATTGGCGCTATATAAATTTGATTGATTTGATTTGATTAAAGCTGTGTCTCCAGCTGAACACTACTGTACAAATTCTGGTCTTAGGAAATGGAGAAAGCTCCTGGAAAAACCGGGAGCTTGTTGGCTTCAAATTAGTACAATGACAGGAGGCGGAGTTACGTTGTCTATACCATATACAGTCTATAAGTAACACCCACAAGCTTTATCCAACTGTTTATCAGAGGAAAAGCAGCTAAAACTAAGCACTTTGAGGCAGGTGTTAACTTTCAGAATGTTTCATGACTACAAAGTTGTGTAATAAGTAACATCCAAGTTGCAAAAACAAAATGTTTCAGGCAGAGGAATAACTTTGTGGTCAATTTATAGCTACAGATGTGTTTAGCTTTCTATTGGTGGAAAAGCAACCAAAATAAAATATTCAGGCAGAGGCTAGAAATTCACATAACATAAATAAGGAGTTTTTTTGAGCTCTAAATCATGCAAAGCTACTCTGTAAGTGTCCCAGGCTGACAGAATAAAAGATGGAAATGAGATTAATAGGTATCCTGTAACATTTTGACGTTCAAACACAGGCAGAAAAAGTTATGATTGACTTTGAATCACCATTTTTCTCTCATCTGCCTCTCAGGGCTTCTGTACAAAGTGTTACATGTGATTTTTTTCATTTGTTTTTTTTTTTACAGATGAATCTTTAAAAAAATATACAGATTCAGAAATCTTGAGGGAACTGGAGTTTCCAGTGATTGCACATAAAGACAGTGAAGTACAGGTAAATACAGCAGTTGATTTGATTTTGCTCCAGCCTTTAAATGTGGGCGGCCAGTCGTGCTCATCATGCCTGAGTCGATCAACAGCATGCTACAAAGACAAGTAGCCGCCGAACCATGCCACATAGACTCCATACAGAAAATCAAATTCAATCATACAACTTTAAAACACCTCCCAAATCTAAAACAAAAGAATAAAACGCAGCCCTTGTGCATGAGCCACTCTCCAGTCGGGCGCCTTCATTTCTCCTGGCAGTACTTGGCGTAGTCGTTGCAAGCGTTCTGCATGTTCGTTAAGAAAGCTGGAACTCCGGTCTGTCAAAGACAAACACACGAAAAGTATCCATCAGTGAACGATATAGACTCATGTTGGACTCACCCAGGAGGAGAGGTGCAGCTGACATCACCCTGCAACACATCTGCAAACGATAATGATGGAAAAACCATAAAGCAGGCGGAGAGATGGCGCTCTGTGAGGCCTGAGAATGAACCCTTTAACGTGGTTTTAAAGCCCTCATCAAAGATCCGTTGAAGGTCGGCAGGAACGTGCGATGTTAAATAAATTTGCGCGGCCGTGGGAAACATTTTTCTAAGACTTCCACATCAATGAGAGCCTGAATGTGCCCGCTAATAAAACCAACATGATATTGTGCAGTTGTTCCTTTAAACAACAACAGGTCTCAAGATTCATGCAAACCCTCGCTCCTCTAATTCCAGCTCATCCAGGGTCGTAGTTTTGGTCACCAAACACCACACTGCATAATACTGCATGGACTCACCTTGGCCGCCCAGTTCACCACCCAGGCAGGGATCATGCCTCCAGGGTTGTCAAAGTAATTCATGAACACTGAAACGCAGAAGAGATTCAGAATTCATATTGGGCTTTATTAAGACTTCAACTGTACGTTTCAAGATCGGTAGACTTCATTTAGAAAAGTTTAAGTTCACAGAAAATTCACAGATATTTGACATTTATTAAGAATTTTACCTCAAAGTAAAGACTACATCTTTACTAAACTTGAAATCTTAAACTCTCAATATTTTACAATGTTTTAAATGAAGCTGCCTTACCATTCCTGAACGTAATATTATTTATTCATGAAAGATGCAGCAGAATCATTTTGTTTTGTTTCAGGTGTACCTCTCGTTCCACAGGACCCGTTGCTCTCAAGGGCGACACTCTGTTTGTAGTCGTTGACCCGCAGGACTCCTTTCTTCTCTGCACACGCAGTCCCTGGAGAACTTCTGGCCAAGATCACCCAGATCTTCCTGCCGTCCATGTCCAGATCTCTGCGCTCCCTCACATACACATACTGAGATTTGCAATGTCAGGGAAGATGTGTTCTGTACTCTGTACTTACTTCAAACTTATTAATCACATTCAACACAAAAAAGATACATCTCTGTTGGAAAGAGGAAACGGGTAGACAACTTCCCAGTAGATCGCAGTCTGTCCACTAAAATCCTTTTCATAGAGCTCTGAACAAAAAAAGATAATCAGTACACAGATATCACAAAGTGAAAGCAGGGGGTGCTAGCTCTGCTTGGCAAACTACTTTGACACCATTGACCAATGGGTTCTCTGAATTCCTGTTAAAGGGATATTCCAGCATAAAATTAATTTAGGGTCAAGACACCCCCTCGAGAGATGAATGTTGCTGCAGCGGGATGATGCAAGTTATACCCTAAACTAATTTTACCTTGTAATATCCTTTTAAGCTGTGTTTAATAACATTTATCAAACAAGTTACTATTAACAATCTCAAACGCAGAAGTTTGTGTGGTGCAAACTGCTCCAAACTCTGCTTATGAAACACTTTGATCATAACTACGTTACGTTTAAATTTATGAAGGGTTACCGCTGCTGGAATTTAAATATTCCCTATGAAACATGGGCACAACTGCAAACAAATTCATTAACGATACTACTCAAAACAGACATAAAGCAACTTAAACTACTCCAGAAATGACTCTAACATCTAAGATAACAACTAGAACAAGCAGTTTTTAGATGTTACTGACGAACCATGGAGCAACAATACAGTGTCAGTCTACAAACTAGAGCTACACTGTGTTACCTTTAGGCTACTGTAGAGGTGCATGAAGAAATGAATGAAAGAAGGAAAGGGTTACTTAAGTATATCAAACAATGTATAATAAATCATTTCATGGCAGGAGGATGAAGACTTTGATGCAATATGCTTCTTCAATTGGAAATTAAAGGACAGGTAGATAGAACTGGTAAAGACAAAGTAGACTCAATCTTCTGGGGTCTTTTCTTACCTTTCACATATCCATCCCATTTTTTCCTGTACATCAAATCCATGTAGACATCTGCACACAGCTCTGGGAGGCAGGTGGTGAGCTCACCAAAGACTTTGTACTCATAAAGCCCAGTTTCCTGAAAACACAATGCAAAAAGTTCCCTCTGCTTGAATTGCAGGCCAACATACCACACCCACAGTGTGTCACTAATCCCAAACCACACAACTCTGATTAGAGCCAGTCAGTGTAACACTCATAAACACTCTGACAACAAGTGTGGATGTGTTGGAAAGATTCAAAAGTACAATAAACAGGTCAGAGGATGATTTTCTCACACTAATACCAAATAAAACCAAACAAACTGCGTCTATGGGTTGTGGTTTCAAGATTCATGCATGACTACTTTAAGTAAATCAAAGTCAAACCAAAACCCATTCACAAAAACACACATTTAAGATAGCCTTGTTTTTTCCTGAATTTCAACACCACATTAGGACCTTGAAGTCAATAAAATATTGATTCCTTTACAATATTATCTAAATTAAAAAGGGGGTATTTTTTCTATATAATTTCAATATCAGGAGGTTTCAAGTTAATGATAAGAAGGGTTCTTTGGTGGCTAATAAAAGTTCATTATATTTCACTAGATATGTCTCAAAATATGAGTTTAAATGTGGCACTCATTCGACGCATTATTTTTTTCGTTTATGTATTCATTAAGACTTTTAATTTGTCTTTTCCATTCATGCCGGCTAATCGAATATACATTAAATTTTACAGATTAGTTCGTTTTTGCTCAGCTTTTTATGCCAAAACGTATTAAAGGCTATAACCCTGATGTGTCCAATATATGCCGAATTAAAGGCTGGTTCATTTCCATCTCATTTATCTGTTCAACCAGTTTTCAAAAACTATAAATGCTAGGCAAAAGTACTCGTAAAAGTAAAATGATAGTTTTGCCAATGGAGTTTGGTTTGATGTACTGCCTGGTTATTAGTCCAACGAGTCTCCATCGGTTTCCGGATAGTTCTCGTGTCGGCCACTAGGAGATTACTGCGGGTATGTTTCCTAATGCTCTTCTTCATAGATAACATTATAATAAGGCTTTCAAATGACCGCAAAATGGGGATTTTAAAGGTGTAACTGAGGAAACGCAAAGGAATCCCAGCACTGAATGGACGACCCCATTCATTCAGTGAGTCTCCGGCAGCTCCTTCGTGTGTGAAACCAGCGGGTTTGTGATTTGTTTGATTTGTTGTGGTACCTTATCATAAAGCCGGTAGATTTTCACTCCCATCGTCTCCGTAAAAAGCTCCCATCCTCCCTCCAGCTGCGGTTCATCCAGCTCCCTCCAAGCGCTCTGAAACTCCTCATCTGTGAACTGCAGCGACATGACGGCTCCCCCCTGACACTGACCTGTCAGCACTCTATCACTTACAATTCTCTCTTCCGGTCAAACCTTTCAAAATAAGAGAAACCAAAAAGTAAAAACGTTTTCATTTTTTCCTTACCTGGCAATTTGAGATGTTTTTACACGTTTAAACCGAATTTTTAGCATCTAGAATCTTATTTTATCGATAATATTTATCAATAATTAATTAAACATTTAACATAAGATTATTTTGTCCCTGTCTTCTATAAAAATTAATAAAAGACTGCTGAATAATGAACAAAGTTTGACATTTCTTATCAAATTGCTGATTTTTCTGGATCTTTTGAAGTTTTTGAGCTGTTTTGGATGATCATTCACCCATGAACCAAATTTGGAAATAAATTTAAAAAAAAAAATTTTTTTAGTATAGTTTAACATTTCCATTTGAATTTAAATTGAATAAATGTAATGATAAAATATAAATAAATTTGAATTCAAAATTTTAATTTTCATTTAATTTTAATTTACAGTTTGAATTCATTTGAATTTCCCTTTGGGGATGAATAAAGTTATTCTTATTCTTATTCATATTGCAATTAAACAAATCAAAAAACATTGATGCAAAACATAATATAATTTTTTTTCCATTTGATATAATAAAGAGCCTTTTGAATTTAGTGAAATAATGCAGAGTACAGTAGAATACATTTTCAATATATATTATGAAACAAACTGTGGGATAAGATAAAATTAAAAAAAATTTGCAAAATATAAACCAGTATTATGCTCGATTATGTTCGATAACCACGTGATATTATGTAATACTATAATAATATATAGTGTATGATAATGAATATATGATAGTTTATTATGTCATATCATACTATATTCTATATTAATATGATTTGATATCAATAGTATCATATGCATAGATTGGAAAGCTGTTTTTCTATATTTTTATTTTTTATTTTCCAACTATCTAACTATTTCAGCTAAATGAACATAAATGCTGTTTACTTGGATATATTCTGATGCATATAAAATTGTATGAATTACTAAAATACAACAGAGAACACAATGCGGATTACCTAAAACACTGCAGTATGGCACAGTATAATAACATACTAGAAACCTTACCTATTTTTTGTTCAATCCAAATAATTTTCTAATACACTCTTTAAGATACATCAAGAATAAAAATTGAAAATTGTTTTCTTCAGACTCTGATAGAAACATGAGTTTTATTTTCTAAGGCTTGCCCGGAAGTTGTATTCCCCCATATTGTTTGTAACTTCACATTGCAGTCATCGATACTTGAAATAGTTGTTCTGAATGGGGATGGCAGTCCGACCCGCAGCCCTGAACCTGAGGACTGAGTTGGGGGAGTCAGGTTCCAGTCCGGCTCAGAGAAACTCTGTTCGTTTGTTTCAGAGCGACACAGGAGGAGAAAAACACTTTTAGTTATTTTAATTCAACTTGAGTTTTATCTGAAAGAAGTTTCCCTGCTGCAGAGGAGCGTCATGGAGAACTTGAGCTGTGAGGTAAAACCTTTTCTCTGCTGTCTGTGTCGAGCATGACGAGAGATAACCTTACCCTGAGACTGACTGAGCAGCTTCACTTTGACTTAGACGGAAACTCCTGCACTTTAACCGGCTTCTTTTAAACTCACTTTACATAGAGAGGCTGCAGGTCTGTCTGCAGGTCATTTAAAAGAAGTTTTACTAAATCAACAAAAACTTCTGCAGCCTAATAAATTATTAAAATACAACTAAAACACCTGTGTTCATTGGTAGACTAAAACCAGAAACTGCCTTACATTTAAAATACACCTCTTTTTTTTTTCTTTAAATGCTCTCACATAAGCAAATGTTGATAAGTCTTGTTTAATAGTTACAACAAAAACTATATTTTATAATTCATGTTTTTTTCTTTTTAAGTATAATTTCAAATGTTTTCATTACGATAACTTCCATTTTCCGATTCCTGGTGCACAAAGCGGGTCTTTGGAAGGACAAAAATCTTAAAATTGGTTGTAATTTTGACTGTCAGAGCTTAAAAAACACTCTCACGCTATGATAACCATCTTTTAAGGCGGTTTTAACAAATATTTTACATATATGCTTCTTTTCCCTGCCTTAAAACTTAACCTAAATTTGTTAAAGTTGCCCAGAAACTTTATTTTTAATTATCTGGGGTCCTCTATCCCTCTCTTTTAAAAAAAAATCTTCCTTTTGCACTTAAAAACATAAAAATTAGACTTAATTTTAGAAGTGATTAACAGTTATTCTCTGAATGTAAATCTGTCAGCCTGAAACATTTATTCTTAAGGTACTTCTTGAAGGTGATGTGGACTGTCAGAGCTTAAGTAATACATTTTTATCAAAATATTGTTGCTGATTTGCCTGAAACAGAGTGCTAAAACATTCAAGTGAAGTAAAAAAATGGCTTTAATCACAGTTTACTTCAGTTGAAGGAAGATTTGCAGTCTGTGAACCGTCTCAAGTAAAAAGCACACATTTTAAATGTAGTGCAAGTATCATATGCCTGTTTTTAACCCATATGTGGAGTGAGGTACGCACCTCAAATTATGTGGAAGCAACATTTCCCCAAACTTCAGCTGTAAACTTACCAACAGCATTCATGTGTGAGGAGTGATTTGGCATCTGAAACGTTAAAGGGGGAAGATATTGAACAATTTTGCAGCGCTTTTTACAGTATTGCACTTCACTGATAGTCTGTGCACACTGAAGTCATGTCTGAGGGTGCAGAGAATTGTTTTTATGGTCCAAAGAAAGACTGAAATTAACAGGAATACAAGCCGGACAGTTTTATACTGTAATTTTTTCAGTGCCTGTGATTGCTGTGAGGAGATAGGTGCCCAACAAGATAACAGAGGCATGTTGAAAAGACCATTTACTACTTTTTCACTGCAAGCTCTCACAGAGTGACACATCCGACTTGATTTGGACAAGAGGTTATACTTTGTCCACAGGGGGGCGCCAAAGTTGACACAGACAGAAAATTCCGAATGGGAGCTTTAAACAAAAACTGTCAAATTTGTTCTTCAGCTTTACTGTCACATATAGATACATACACTTGTCATCCTGCTCCTCTCCCTGCTCTCCTCTCTCCAGCTGTGACTCCCCGTTCATTTGTATCTGTTGCCAAGAGTGTTGTAACTTCAGCACTACTGCCTGGTGCTCCTAAACTTTGTTTCTCATTGGTCTGAGCTGCTTATGATGAAGTGACAGTGAGAGCTGTTCAAGGGGAGGGGTCACACCCAAGCTGTACTGTTAAAAAAGAGAGGGAGGGTGTGCTTCATTCAACATGTAGGACGTATTGGTGGCAAAATATCGTTCAGTCTCGATTGTCATATTTTTGTGATCACTGAGAGCCAAAATCCTGATCGAAATTGAAACCGGATTAATCACCCAGCTGTGTCTCTTCATGCTCTCTCTGTCCCTCTGCTTTACTAACACACACCTACCTCTCTGCCCGGCAGCACTACACATTTACTCCCAACAAGTACATTTTGCAGCAACTTTCTTGCACTCCCAAATTTTGTTGTACATCCTTTTTCACTCCTAATGATGAACTATAATAGCCCGCTGGCTCTGCTGTGAAAGAAGGGACCATAATTTTGTCTTAAATATCTTGTTTTTATGACTGAGATTAAAATGAGATTGCCAGCCGAACTGTGATTCATCAATTGCTAAACTTTTCTCTGACTTTAACCATCATCAATTTCAAAATGTAAAAACAAAGATTTGTTTTTGTCATTTTGTTTCACTTTCCTAAAGAATTATCTTGTTTTCATTATCCCAAAGAGAACAAACTCTGCATCACGTCACAAGCGAAGAGTGAAATCTCTCATTTTCAAGTTTGGTTGACTAACGTTTTATCTACAAATTATGTTTCTGATAGTGTGTTTCATCAATACAAGCTCATATAATGTGCTGGGAAGAGTGAAACAAACCCAAACTATGACTTCTTCATGGTGTCAGGGATGTACCCCAGTTGAGAGATGATATCTGTTATGTTTAGTGCTTTAAGGTGGAGAACCAAAACTCCTCCTCAGTGTTGGTTAAGAGCTCATCACACAGAATTTCCACCCTCCTTGATGCTGACTGAAAGCAGCTTGTTTTCGCACTCGGACTCTGAATCCCAGCTCTCCTCGCTGCAGACGTGACAGAGGCCGGGGAAATGCGTGCTTGTGAAATTGCAGGTGATTTGGAGGCTCCTCGCGTTTCACGGAGCGGTTTGTAATGTCATATCCTGCGCTCTCCAGGGAATGTCTCAGCTCGTGCTGGGCCGGGCACTCCTGCGTCATTCAGATGGCTCCTCTGAGTCAGGAGGCCGCCGGGTGGAGCGAAGAGGGGTGACTTTAAAGCTGCGAGGGGAGCTCTGGGATTGTTGGTGGGATTGTGAAATGTGGTGTTGGATTTTAACAAAAAGCATCTGCGGGGTCAGTTTTTCTCTCCTGGAGAGCTGAGTCAGGCTTTGAGCAGAAAGTTTAACCCATCACTGCCTCCATTTGTTTGAATTATTTCATCATATTTTGAAATCTAAGTTTTAGAATTGTTGCAGTAGATGCTTTAGCCTGCAGCTATGAAACAGACAGCAGCCAAATCTGCATCCAATCAGAGATCTGCTGACTGCTTGTTTTTGTCACAGACAGACAGGTTCAGATTTTTATCTAAAGTCCCTGACAGCATTATAGAAAGACTTATGCAAGAAATGTCAACAGTCACTTGACAGTAATTCTGCCTCAGCAGGCTGGTTTTCTGGAGTATTGTCGAGCTGAACTTTTTATTGTATAAACACTTGCAATGCACGCATGGGCGCAGACATGCAATTTCAGTCATGTGACCCTTTAGGGCTGCAACTAATGACCATAATCATGGTTGATTGGTAGAGCTGGATCGTATTTTATTTCATTGATGATTATGGCTCTCCAGGATTTTTCAAAATGTGATAGCTGAGACTGAACGATCGCTCCTTTCGTCACCTTCCCTTTCTTTTGCCACAGTGGAGACAGATCTGATTTTGACCTCAACAGAAAGAGCTCAGATCGATGCGCATCAAAGTTTGGGGATAGTGTTGGGCTGTATGAACAAAATCTTGTATCACAGTATGAGTAATTTCATAATAGAGCTTGGCGTGTTTCATCTTTAGGTGGTGGAAGAGGTTGCTGGTGTTTCCTCCTCCAGCAACGACAGCCACACAACACTCTTTGCGTAGTATTGTTCTTTGATCATTGTCTGATTTTCTCCAGACAACCAACTCGCACCCTTTTTTGGAACGAGTTCCTCCTCCTCTTCCTCATGTTGGGTGGGTCGGGCTGTCTCTGTTTGCTCGGTACTGCCACTAACCTCCGTGTCGGCCATAACCACCCCCAGTGAAGCGGTTTCTTCTTTGTCGAAATCATGCCAAGCAGTTTGCAGGACACACTGGTGATTATAGGGAGTGCACCCAAACATGACCAAACAAACAGAGCGAACAAACTCTGCACGACACGCTGGTGAATATACGGAAACGCACCCAAACGGATGTGCTCTGGCTTTTCTGTTCGCGACTGAAGACAACTTCACTGACTCAGAGAGATGCAGCAGACATCCGCTCTCTGTCTCTGCGGTATTAACGGTATAGCAAAATTTCTACCGGTAGACACTTTTATACCGTCATACAGTATATACCGTCATACCGCCCAACACTATTTGGGGGCGTGAGGAAGTTGCAAGTCTCACTCATCAGCAATTCAACATCAGAGTATAAACTTCTGTCTCACAGCGAGAACTTCACTGATGACTCTGATTCACCGGTCATCAGTTTCCTTTTAAATATGTAATAAATTCTGTAGACTCTTGTCAGGATTCAGTTCTTTTAGAAACAAAATCAAGAACTCAAAAAAAGGTTGTGAAATTGGGTTAGAAGCACAAGAATTGCTCTTTCATGGTTATTTTCTTTCTTTGCACAGACTGGGAGACCCTAGCAAGGGAAAGAATTAAGAGGAACCATCTGTGGTTGGTCAACGGAGGGTTTTTTTGATCCTGCGATGCCAGAAGAAGCCAACAAGGACACCATGAGAACGCCAGCGACCCCCGAGAAGCCCAGCAACAACGAGACCCCCACTGCCCCCTGTGATGTTACCACAGTCAGCATCCCATTGGTCAATGAAGTCCAGCTGACCGCAGCCACAGGTGGAGCGGAGCTGTCCTGCTATCGCTGCACCGTCCCCTTTGGCGTGGTGGTCCTTATCGCCGGGATTGTGGTCACCGCTGTGGCGTACAGCTTCAACTCCCATGGGTCGACCATCTCTTACTTCGGGCTGGTGCTCCTCTCAGCCGGGCTGGTGCTCCTGGCGTCCAGCGCTGTCTGCTGGAAGATCAGACTGGAGAGGAAGAAGGAGCGCAGACGGGAGAGCCAAACCGCCCTGGTCGCCAACCAGAGGAGTATTTTTACTTAAGCACATTGCGGTTCTGGACATGATTCTTGAGATTGATTTGGAGGACCAGCTGCGGACGGATGTTATGATGGATTTCCGACGTGTTTTAAGCTTTGTCTGCAGACTCTCAAGGCCATGAACTGCAGACTTTGGAGACATTTTAAGGGATTTATTCATCAAACAGACGTGGAACATCTGGAGAGCTGGGAACGCAGCCAGGAGGAGTTTATCACAATTAAGATGAATTACAACTGTGCAAGGCAACGAAGAGGAAGTTCACCATTAATCTGAGTGGCTTTGATTGTAATGGGAGTGACTGCGGTTTAAAAATCCAAGAAAATCTAGGACTGTGATTTACGACTCATTTACTCCGCTTCAACTTTGGACATAACCGTTTATTGATTCTCCTCTAACAGGGATTTATTATGACTTCCCTTTACTGGGAGTATGGTACTAATAACGAGGATTGTGTAAAAAATCTGCCAATATAACCTGCCAGATTGAATCACACATGATATGAAACATAAAAGAGAATATTTATCCTCTAACACACGCGTCCTCTTTAAGCACTTTGATCCTTCATAACCAATCATTCACATCTATCAATGAATTAAACAAGTAACATGTCAAAAACACGTCATTAACGCCACTTTAGGCAAAGTTTAAACACCCAAACACTTCATATCGTGTCAAGCTGTAACACTATTGTCCATACTGTAAAGGTATATTGTAAAAATGTAGCATATGTTTTATTGTATATGTAATCGTTTGCATGTATGAACTGTTATCAGGACGTTGTGAGGTTTAATAAACTCATTAATATGAATGTAATCATGTGGGAGAGCATGTTAGTGTTTATTTCAAACTCCTTTGATGGCTGCATGGAGGTACAGGTGTCAGACCAGATGGGTGAAGCAAATATTAAATAATTGATCCGATCATTTGTGTTGGGAAAGACTAAAAAAAAGAAAAAGAGGCTTTATTTTGTCTGAGGCGGCGCCAAATTTGGAGGTTAAAGCAGTAAGTATGCCTCTAATCTCATGATTCTGAATATGAACTCTCAAATCAAAGTCAGTTTTTGTACTTTAATCTCAAAGGTTTTCCAGCATTATGACTCTGATTATGAGATTAAAGGTGTGGTTCTTGCTCTGTCCTCCAAATTCTGACTTTTGTCTCAGAGTTTTGTCACAAAACTGAGACTAAAGTCTGTACTGTCGTGTGATCTCTATATACTGTATGTTTCCGTCAATAGTTTGTGACTCAGAATGTAAAATTACAGTTTCAAAGTTTCTATGTACGAGTCCCTTTAGATGAAGAGTCTAACTCCTCTTAAAGGGAAATCATCAGGATACAGTAATACTAGGATGACCATTGCCTGACTTCCCGAAAAGAGGACACGACTACGTGAGGGTGGAGTCACAGAGTTGCTCGAAGTTAATTTTGAGTTTTTTGGGTTGGATCGAGTGTCTTTTACGCCCTTCCAACTCACTTAGTCCACGTGACACAAACTCAAAACTTATGTACAAAAGATTTTATAAACTTCCCTGGACAAAACTGGACAAACCCGGACAGCCTGGACAGCCCCCCAAAAGAGGACATGTCTGGATAAAAGAGGACGTATGGTCACCCTTAAATATATAAAGCTGAAAGTCATCAAAAGTGATCAAAAACTGCTCCCAATAGCAGCTGGGTTGAAAGAGAGCCAGTTTTGTGACACTTTGTGACTTTAAAATCAGGGGGTCCCACTTTACCTTCAAATCTGGCCTCATAGCAGACTGGCACCATCAGACCCATCAGTCAGCTCATATTTAGTTTGGCTGGCATGAGGGTCTGGAACCATCTGGAACTGCAGTAACTCTTGGTGTCAGATAATCCGACTCAATCACAGGCCAGCATATCCATAAACAACCAAGATGGCAGCTCTTGCCGCTAGAGGATCCATTGATTCTGCTATGGAGGCAGTTTTTAATCAATGGGATAATTAATTTTAATCAAAACAAGGAGTCATAACTGCTCACACAGTGTTCATGAGTTAAAAAATAAGTGTGGAGGGGATGAAAATATGGGTTTTTGAGGGGTGTGCAGTTCAGTCGATATGATGCTTCAACTCTTTATTCCAGTTTGTTCCCGATCTGGATGTTTCTCTGACCACACCTCTTCAGGTTCACATAATTTACAGTCTAAACAGTCACCAGCTGATTTCTCCTGTATTTAAACATTTCAGGATATAAATTCTCCATGCTAAAGGAAGTTGAACTCTCTTGTTTGACCCTGTCGGGTTTAAAATAGTCCGGACGTGGAAGTGTATTTATAGGCAGCATTTGCGTTGCTATGTGACACCAGACACTACAACTAAATGGTTTTCTTTGCGTCAGAGGAGACCCTGCAACACACTTTTGGGAGATCACCCTCACACACGCCATCAGCCACAGGCCGGGATCAGATGGGTAACACTTTATGGGTCATATGACACCTCGAGGCGTCTCCTGCCTGCGTCTCAGGTTAGAGGGAGGCAGACTGGAGCTGGAAAAACGGGTGACTTGATATGAAGTTTGACAGGTGCTCTCTGCGCCAGCGTCTTTAGCCTCTTTACACACTGCTGGCACCTCCTGCAGGGGCTGCGTGCGTCACTTTTTCTGCCTCACGTGGTTGTCATTCCACTGAGAGCCACGCTGTTGGGTTGGTTTATCAATAAACAGAAGAGACTACCATCCAAGACTGAGAAATACAAGGTCACTCAAGTCACAAAGAAAAACTAAGATTCTCATGAGTTGTACAATTGACTTAGAAGTAAGCGTGCATCAAGAGATTAGGTAGGAAAATTAAGGAGTGAATTTAGGAAAGGTTTGTGAAATTTGAAAATAAAGAGTAAAAGGAAGAGAAAGATAGGGATGGTGGAGAAAACTTACAGTTTCTGTGATAGACACTGTGAAAGAGGAGCTGGAGCGGAGCGAGGAGTTGGAAAATGCCAATTTATCACAGCTTAACAGTCAACACCCATGGCCAATGCATTAACTGGTGAATGAGTGATTTCAATCTCATGATTTCAACAAAATGAGTTTATTTCTGCAAATCAACCGACCAGAGGGATTTTCTTTATAAAGCGAAAACAGTTTAAGGGATTTTCCGGCGTAAAATTAAGTTGAGGTCAAACACACCACAACACAGAGTTAGACACCCGTCAAGAGGTGAATGTAGCTGACCGCTTGCTTCTCTAGTTATACCAACCTTAGTAGCGACCGCAGGATACCAATACACAGTTGTCTCAGGAGCCACGCGCTCAACCAAAAATCCACTCTATAGCCACAAATAATGCTCAGAACAGCAGCTAACTTCATCAACAGTACATATAGGGTCTGATTTCTTGCCTGATTTCTTTAGCAAAGAGACTAAACACAACTCACCCACTAGCCTCCAGCAGCCGCTTGTTTGTGGGGGAACCCTGATGAGTCGATCACTGAGTGCAGTGGAGTTTCACAGCTCAAGGAAGAACATTTATGATTATTACCTAATGGAAATGCAAATAAGAGTCCTTGTGTATCTTGTATGTGCACTGCAGATGCGGTAGTTCTTCTGCCTTGGCGTCTTGGTCGGATTGCATTTCCATTAAGTAATAATCATAAATTTTCCGCTGCACTGGGTGATCGACTCGTCAGGGCTCCCCCACAAACAAGCAGCTGCTTAAAGAGAGTGGGCAAGTTGTGTTTGGCCTCTTTGCTAAAGAAACCAGGCAAAGCTAAAAAGATATCTGGTGGCTAGTGCTGTGATGAATGTTGCTGACCGCTTGCTTTTCTAGTTACACCAACTTTAGTAACGACCGCACGATAGCAATACACAGTGGTCCCCGGAGCCACACGCTCAACCAAAACACCACTCCATAGCCACAAATAATGCCCAGAACAGCACCTAACTTCATCAACAGTACATATATTAGGTCCCAGCCATAGTACTAGCCACCAAACATCTTTTTAACTTTGCCTGATTTCTTTAGCAAAAAGACTAAACACAACTCATCCACTCCCTTCCAGTAGCCACTTGTTTGTACGGAGACCTCCGGCCAGTCCATTATCGCAGCGGGGTGACGCAGCTTAAGGAATTGGTAGAGGTACTCTCTTATCAGAGACAGTGAAGTTTTCTGAAGATTTGGTTGGTGAGGTATCTGTCCAACCGGGAACACAAATTTACAGTTCTGCAATTACATTTGTTCCTCGATATTGATTCATTTCTTCGCCTAGCCTCAAGAGAGTCAGGAGCAGTGATGGGAATTCAACTTCTTCGCAGGAAATGCTGTTTCTCTGATTGCTTCATGTGCTGCCAGCAGTTCTTGGAGTGTCTGAGGAGTTGGCTTACCAAAGTCCCAGAGGCACCATTAGTTCTTGCTCCACCACCTAATAAAGATCCTCCCTTCTTTTACTGTTGATCCCATTTAAGGAGGACCAAAGAGTCAACTGTAATACATGACCACAGAAAGGACTCAAGGCTCCATCTGAACATGGGATACAAACAATGAATCAAAGAATATAGTTGAACACATTTGTTTTTAGTTGTTTTTCTATCTGGCAGACAGAAAATCAGGTCAGATTATGTTGAGCTATTAGGGTGGTGTAATATGTTTAAAGCATGTTTCAAGCCAAATCAAGCAGTCTCTGTGAGCTCTTTTTGGGGGGAGTAAAACACAACAGCTGCCACTTCGAACAGAAAATGCAGAGAGATCTCCCAGACTGGAAAAACTGGCATGTCACTATGCCGGCGATGTCAGAGCAGTCTGAGGGAATTTTCTGCAGCTGGACTAATTGTGACTTGGTTGCGACCCAAACTGACTCCAAATCTTTTTATCAGAACAAACAAGCAGAAAACTAAACAAACACTGCAAATCTGAAATATTTTTCTGTTCAGTTCTGTTATTGCAGTAATTTCACATTTAGTAGTTTGTTTCTACAGGGCAGACATAAACAGTGTGTCTATAATAATATTGACCTCTCAGGTTGGTGTTTGAGGTTTGAAAGAACTCCTCGCACAAACCAACCAGCCAAAGGTGATGCGCACAGTGGAGATGCTAAAGCAGGATCTGCAGCACTGCGCCAAGTCTTTTTGCTCATTTTTTCAAGAAGAACAAGCATGAGGAAACCAGAACACCGAGTCTGACTGACTCTTCTGAAGCAGCAGTTCAACATTTAGTAGTTTGAGCCTCGTCTGCAGAGATTGCTTTTATAAACCTGTTTAGCACATTGATATTCAGCGTGTCAATGCATTCTGTATATTGTGTTGCTTTGAACTACTGTCAGTCAAATCCATTATGGTCCCATGGAAATATGACAGAAAGAAAAAAATGCACTTTCTTTCTCTATAATCGATGGTTAATACTTCCAAATATTGATTATGAAGATTACAATGAGTTTGCATCCTTCATGTTAACCCCAGCAAACATCGGCTGTTGAAGAGACGTGCAGATCAAGTCAGTATTGGGTCAGTCCATCAAAGACCACATCTAGACGTCAGTGTGACGTGCAAAATAGGTTAGAAATTTCGGCGTCCAAATTGGACCTTTTTTAGTCGCTCTGAAGTTTAGAATTTGGACACCATCTGAAGACCAAATCTAGACGTCGGCACAATGGGCAAAACAGATCCAAGATTTAGACGTCATTATTGGACCTCTTATAGATGTTGAAATGACATCCACATTTGTACCTCATCGACGAAAAAATACATTAAATAGATGTCATTTTGACGTCGCATTGCGCAGTGGGACATAGCAAAGCTACCAGCCCTTATGCTACCATAAGTGTACAGTGTCAATGTTTCTATAGCAACCTGTCTAGCCAAAGGGTGTTGTATTGTTGGAAAATTGGCCTTTGTTACATTTTCAACTTTAAAAGCGGAGGACTGTAGAGAACAGACTCTTCAAAACATATTTTAACCATCTGTTAACATATCTGTGTGCCAGGTGAAAGGGATTTTATTTGTTTAGAGACACAAAAGTAAGTTTTTGATGCACATATGTTGCAAAAGTTGGAGAGATTGTGTGAAACTCTTCTTGTTAACAGTTTTATTAATTTCTACACCACATCTGAATCATCTTTCTACAGTTGAAACTTCACAGGCAGCAGCTTTAGAAAAAAGAAGCGAAGTTTAAAACATGGAAAAAAGAAAGTTAACACCCAGCTGTCAGTCTCATCAAACCAGAATGATTACGTCCACATGTGTGAGGAGAAATCACCACCAGTTGTTAGTTTTTTTTTTTTCCTGCTCCACAGGCCCGATGTTTGTCTTTTCTCTAGGTTGCGATTGGTTTCGCCTCCTCTGACGCACATGTGTTGCAAAAGTCGGGAAGATTGCATACATGGTTATGCGTCATATGCTTCTTGTAATCCTCCCGGTTTGCAAGACTGATGAGGAGCTGGAAACGGACGACGTGCACCTGTGAAAATCTGTTCAAGACTGTTAAGTAGGAATAATAATTTGACTTCAAATCTGTTTGTTTTGCAGAGAGTTTCTCTGACTTTGTGGATGTCCCTTTGACTTCTCAGAGAACATCTGGTGAAAGTATGTCACTGTGTCACATATGACGATCAGACGGTCAAACTGAGTCACTCATGACCTGCAGAGGATGATGACTGCAAGTCATGAGTGAGTTCAGTGGAAAAAGCAGATTTTTAATCTGTTCATTCTGTATTGTAAGTACAGATTGCGCATAAAAACGTGGAACTCAGAGGTCTGGATTTTAAGCGTGGGAACTGTTCTGGTTTTTGCTTGCCGTTCATTTGTCATCCGAGTTGAATCGACCAATCAGAGGGTTTGGCATCTGCAGTAAAAGTAGTCCATATGGTTGGAAAAAAACAGGTGCCGGCTGATCAGTAACCTCACTGTGATTTATTTACTCCTACAATCAGAAATTTGCCAGAAAGTGCAACGAACTGTTTCAGATTAAATGATACAATCTGAGACTCAAAGCGCTTTGAAGCTGTGACATGAAACCCAATCAGCGCTCAGATTTCCTGAAATGATAAAATCTAATCCAATAGATCTGACAGAAACAGATTTTGATGGTTTGTGAGTCATTTTTTGTCTCAATTCAAAAAGTTGTGAGAGGAAAAATCAAACAGGAAAAAAGTTTGTCAATGCTAAAAGAAACAGCTGGAGTGTCATCTCCCAACTAATGATGGTAGTTCACAACAGGTAGGTAAGATGAATGGGTGAAAACAAGACATTCAGGGAGGCTGAGTCTCTCGAAAGGGAAAAGTTCATCCCTCTGTTAATGACTGTGTGAGCAAATAGTTCAACAGTTTCAGAGTAATGAGCGTAAATTGTCAGACAATGTGTCAGACAATATTTTAGCCAGACAATGACAAACTACATCCTGCATGGCTCTGTAGTAGAAGAGTCCTGCTGCTAAACTAGTCTGCCAGCAGTCCTGACTTGGTCAACAAAAACTTCAGAAAGAAATTAAATTTTGCCTTCAAAAAGATTAAAATGGTTCCAGATTAGTTCAAGAACAGAGGGGTTGGTTTTGGAACAAAGTAAAAGAAAATGTTTACAGAAAAAATAATAAGACTCAGGCGACTTTCATAAACCTCAAACCTTTAGTTCCTCCTCTCTTTAATTAAAAAAAGTGTTTTTGTTTCTTTCAAGAGTCCAACTGGGTGTTTCAGGGATAGTCTCTGATACCATAAACCATTTCCCCCCTGTCTGTAAATTGAGTAAATAATTTGAACACTCGGGGAGGAAATGAGAAGGTGTGTCTGACGTGCCCGTGGAGGTCATTTAACAAACACAATGATGTCATGGGAAGTGGCTTCTTCACAGAAATCAGTTTCCTTTTCTGTTGAGCAGCCGAGTGACTCTGTGAAGCTCAAACTTTCCTGTCCGAGGCACATAAACTCTGAACTCTCTCTGAAAACCATATGAATAACCTTGATGTAAACCTTATACTCTCAGATCTGCAGTCCAACTCTTTTCAAAAGTCCATACTCCTGTATCTGATGAGGAACAGCATGTAACAGCCCAGCATCTGTTTACAACAAAGTCTCAGTTACAACATGTAGCTCTGCTTTCTTTATGAAATAAAGCCTCTGCCTTCAAACAAATCCAATCAGCAGGGTTCAGTGATGTTTGTGGAAAATGATTTCTTTGGCTCCGTTTGTACCCAACAGTATAACTCATCTTCTTGATCCAATCACACAGCCCCGTCTCCTAGAAGTTAACTTTGGCAGTGACCACAGCTGCACCCCTGGCTGATGGCACTGTATTTTTGGCCCACAATAATAAAAATACTTATAATTCACTCAAAATGTCAAAGGTTATTCTGGTGACTACTATCCCGACTTTTTATTGCACACTAAACTTGTCATAAAAAGGATCTCTTGGGTACAAAGTCAACACAATATAAGCTAGCCTTAATGAAAAATATATGTATATAAGTTTGAGAAAATTAATTTGACATGTAATTTGATTTTATAGTTTGACCCATGTCCCATCTGTTAACATGGAGTAGGCTGATTTAATGACGCCTGCTATATAACCAGTCAGCAGGCACACTTTAAGTGTTTTAGATTTGTAACGGTCTGGAGTTAAACAAAAAAAAGAATAAAATAAAAAAGCAACAAAAAGAGAAAAATCCAAAAGGCAAAATCCACAAAAAAGTCACTGCTGCAAAATCACTGGGAGCAACTGGGGACACAAGCATGAGCACACACCAACAAATATACATCAATAAACAATGAACCAACAAGAACAGAGGGGAAGACGGAGACTATATACACACCGGGAAACGAGCAACAGGTGAGGCTAATGAGACACAGGTGAAACTCGTTAGTGATTAACAGAGGAGGGAAAACTAGGGAAGTGAAACAAGGCTGGAAACACAAGGAATCAACTACTACAAAATAAAACAGGAAACACTGAAACTACATTTACACCTGTCTGGCTATTTTCATAAACTGACATTTCACCCTCTTCGTTTACTAAACAAAAAAAAACTGTGTGCACACCACTATTCTTTCAGTAAAGTTTTCATTTGAACTAACCTGTGTTTTTTTTGTATAATGGTAGGGAAGGGTCCCGCCCTCCTTCGCCTCTGATTAGCTAGAAGTGCTGGGCTCTCATTGGTTATTCCTTATGGCTGTGAAACGTCATCATCTGTTAGGGTTAGGCTAAGGGTTAGGAGATTCATTATGGCAATAATGTTTTAAAATGTTCTGTTCGATATCCAGAGCCGACAGCCCACATTTGGCCTGAGCATGTGATGACGTTTCCAGCTTTTCTAGCCAATCAGAGGTAAAGGAGGCGGAGCCAATCAGAATCCCAGATAGCAGCAACAACAACAATGTTCCTTCCCTCTTTCCTGCGCAATATCTGCCGTCAGCTACCTAAATCTCAGTTCTTCTCTATTTACATGCAAACATGCAAACAGAGTTTTCCAAAATCTCCACTCTGGCCGGAGTTTTTAAAAAGCATCGTTTTCAGGGGCGAATTCTCTGTTTGCGTCTAATGGAAGGGTGCAAATGATGCAGTTTTAAAAAATAACCAGGTACGTATAAACGGGGCCTGAGAATTGATCTAAAGAATAACACTGAGAACATGATGGAAGCAGGGTCGAACACAAACTGAAAACTCATAAGACAAGATCACAGGAACAATAGGGAACAGAAACACTAGAAAAAACACAAAGAAAATACACACAAATAACAAAACCAGGGAGAAAATAAATGAACAGAACATATCATGACCAGATTCACATTCAAAGAGTAGTGGTCAATCTGTCAATCTTTAGTATTCTAAACTCATCCTTCAGGTGTTGGTGTTTTTCCATTTCAGTATCTGTATCAGCCCTTAATTGTAATTCAAACAAATGTGTGATTTTTCCTATTTCTGATTGGATTTTTGTTATTGGATCTTATTGCAATCCAAATCAGATTTTGAGTTCATATTGTAAAAGCGAATCTACCTGGTAATTTTGATTATTCACCATTTTCCCAGGATTCCTGGTTAATGCAACAGCATTTGCACTTTTCAGGAGTTCCAGTTTGGTCACTTTTGATTTGTTTCACACAGCTCCTACATGCATGAAACTGTTGTTTTCCTGGCAGCGGACAAGAAAAATGGTCAGCTTTAGTCGTCTTTAATGTTTATTGTCTTTTGTATCCGATTGTTGGGAATCTAAACTTGACAAACGACTCTCTTGTGCATGTGACGTGCAGGTCAGAGCTTTAACATTTGGGTTTTTGCAGTATTTCACTTGTTGCAGTAATGTGAAAACACTATCCCGGTGATAAAAACCAGATTAACTGCAATCATAAAGCAACAGATCACCGCCCTGTATCCCTGTCAACCAGGGAACCAGCGCCCCCTTTATCCCCCTGAGTCTGAGTGTAAACAGGCATGTTGAGGGGGTGGGGCTTGTTGTGATGGGATCTGTGGATTTATCAGCCGTGGACATTCCTCTGCGCTGGGAAGGAGCGAACAGGCCGCTGTGATGACGTACACGAGACAATGGTGCAGAGAGGGTTTAACAGCTCCCTGCTGGTTCAGACTGGGTGTGAATGTGAAATACGGCACAACAAGCAGAGAGACGCTTACACTGACACACAGCTGGGGGAGACACAACATATGTCATCAATCAGCGAGGTTTACATTTCGGCAGAAAGGGAAATGCATGCACAAAGAAAGAAACTTAATTGCAACCTTACTGTCTGTTGCACTAAGGCAATTCCAAGACATCATCGTTGCAGAAGATTTACAGACTGGATAGACTTTGGGAGTTTGAGTTTAAACTCCACAAAGTGCATGCATCTTTGGTTTTTCTGCACAACAGTAGATTTTAAACCCCAGACACTGCATGCATCTCCAAGAGGAATACAAAGCTGACATCAGTGGCAGCTGCAGCATTCGTTATGCTAATGCAAACAGCATGTGCATGTCCTAAGCTCCCTAAGACTGCATGTAATTGTACGGATATGAAGCGCATGTTTACAATCTGGGTTTTGACCTCAGGTCGCCGAGTTATGGCCTCACCAAAAGTCACAATCAGGTTAGTCAAAGTAAAGATTGTTGCACTTCTCATGTGTGTTGGTTATGAGTGATGACACTCAAGTAACCTTAGAGTTTTAAAAAGTTAATCATGGATCTTTGCTCATAATACACTTCTTTTGCTTTGTTCAAAATTGAGAAGAAGGGGAAGATGAAAGGGATGGAGAAGGAGAAAGACACAATAAGATGTTGAATAGGTAAGGGTAAAAAAAGGAGAGAGAGAGGGAGACTAAGGAGGAAGACTAAAATAGGAAAACAGAGAGAGAAGAAGGTGAGGAAGACAAAGATAAAAGAGGCAGTGATTGGGAGGTAGGCGCAGAGAAAGAGGAGGGCGAGGCCTCAGCTGTCAGACAACTGTGGGTGACGGACGGGGTCGAGGGTCTTGTAGATCTGATAACGGCCCAAAGAGAGCCCTTTCCTTCCTGAATGTTCCGCACTGTTTGTGTTAGAGCGTCTCTTCTTCTGGGTGTGGGAACCGGCTCCTCCTAGAGCTCAGGGTTTCCTCTCCACAAGGACCAAAAAACCATCCCGCAGCCTGTCACTCAGACTCTCACTGAACCATGAAGGGCCGAAGGGTAGAAAGAAACACCACGTGAACACGAGGGTGATGTGGTGAACTCATGCTGTTTGAGGGACCAGGGTCAAAAAATGTAAAAAAGAGTCCTGCTGTGGATGATAACAGACCAAAGTATTAAACTTGAGATATAAGCTTTTCAACACAACCAAACAGAGATGATAAAACTAAAAATAGATATAAAACTCAAACAGAGAGGGTGCTTTGTTTATGTTTAGAAGCACCATTAAGACACTGTTTATATTTTATCTGTTGTAAAAGCACTCAGTAAAACTTTTTTTAAACTTTTAACAACTGCAAAGACATCTGGGGGAATGTGGTTTACATTAATCCACTACAAGGGCATCCAAAGGGGACTCAACATTTATCAAATGTGGGGTACCCAGAAGGTATTTTATTTACAAGAGGGCACTTGAGGGCATTTCTTTCTAATTGAAGCACTGGGAAGACATCCAGAGGGTACTTTATATACACTTTATCCACTGGAGGGAGCATCTAACAGGCACTTTATTTACATTTAACCATTGAAAAGGCATCTAACAGGCACTTTGTTTACAGTTTTCCTTTGGGAGGGTATTCAAGGGACAGTGTCTCAATTTTATCCACTGTAAACCACATTCAGAAGGTTCTGTTTCAATTTACTTTACTGTAGGGCATCCAATGTGCACTTCGTTTATATGTTATCCTCTTGAAGGGTAGCTAGAGGACACTTTACTTACATTTATCCATGAAAAGAAATCCAGAGAGCACTTTGTTGACATTTTATCCACTGAAAGGGCATTTAGAGGGCCTTTTTTAATGTAGATCTATGTAGATTGAGTCCCTTACAGAGACACTCTCCAGTGGTCACTTAGAGAATTGCAGTTTTGGTGCCTGAAGCGTACCTCTGAAATAGAAAAAGACACATTTTCCCTGTTTTTGGTGAATTACATGTTTCAAAATAGCATCATATAAATTCAGATCATTCATGATTCGTCTCTTGCTTACAGTTCAGATTTTGAGCGTCCATCAGCAGGTCAGCAGGAGCTCCTCTGGCTCAGCTGTCTCCCGGTTGTGTAACATCACCTCATCTCTGACCTCATGGAATATCTCTGAAGAAACAACCAGGAGATGCAGGATCCACATCTCGCCCCTCCCCTCAGTGACCTTTGACCCACAGAACAAACTCAATATCCCCCTCCGGCCCAGTGAGGGAGACGGGATCTGTTCCAGTTAGAAAGAACAACAAAAGATGAAACCAGAAACATTATGAAACATTTTGTTGTGTAACTGTGACTAAGGACTTTTCTGATGGTTTCTGTTTTTCTTACTGAATGTGACAGTGGTGCTTAATCAACCTTAGTATGGTTTCACTGAAGCAAAGATTCAAGCAGGGGTCCTGACTTTCAAAGAGGCTAAACATTTTGTTTAACATTCCTCTGTCACCAAATAATGGACGCCAAAGTCATCCTTTGGTTATTGATGGAAACAGAAAAAAAAACAGTTTTCTGACTCTTCATTTTAAATATACTTACATCCTTTTGGACAGACATTCATGAATCTGACAGAAAACACTCACATTTAACCAGTCATTATCTGGCACATGCCCATTTATCTCCATCAATTGAAAATAACGTTATTTTTCTTTGTATTAAATTCAAGCTGGATTTGGAAAATGGTTATTGCATCCTTATTCTTGCAATATTAACATTTTCTGACTGTTGACAGGTCTGTATCATATAATGATATGTCAAGGAGGGCAGAGAATTTGTGAAAGAGTATGAAACCTTTCTCCACTACATGATACCAGTGAGCCACTGACAAATTTGCATTGCTGGAGTTGGTGCAACCCTGAAGGAATACCATGTTTACCTATGAGAGAACACAGATCCAAACCCTGCAGACCCTGACATGGTAAGACGGATCACAGACTATTTGAGAAAGATCATTCAGCCTCTGTAGATTTGCAGTAATCGATGGATCTTTACAGATATAACACATTTGGGTTAAATCTTTGACTGGACTTGGGTTGTGGCAGACCTGCAAGATTTTCAACAACTTTCATTTTCAATGCTAACATTAATGCTAACCCCTGTCATTTTAAAATAAAGTGAAGGGATAAGCAGTTAAAAAAAATGGGTTCATGGTTGACAGAGTTGAAATTTTGATGAATTGTGACAACTTCTGCTATCTTTCTGTTCCTTTAAAAATTTGACGAAGACCTATGAAGGGACTTTTATATCTTGACCGGTGTTTGACTGTTATCTAAACACCTAAATCACACTTAACCCTCTCTATTCCCATTGTTTTGGTTTTAATTTAAGTTGCTCAAATTGCATAAATGTTAAGATTAAAAAGCACTGATTTAAAATGAATCTATATTGTGAAGAAAATTATGTATAGCAACTTAAAAAAACAACATGACTGAGAAAAAAAATATTTTAATGTGTGTTTTTCTGTACTGAGTGGGTTTATGTGCAAAAAGCTCTTTTTCACTTTGCATGTTTTTACAGTCAGTGTTGTTCAACTCCTGTGCTTGTCGTAACTAAATTGCAGGATTTTCCAAGCACAGAATGAAAAACAACTTGAAAAATTTCCAATCCCCGGTGTTTTCCTGTTCTGGGAACATATTTCTGCCTCCTCATTATTACCTTTTGGATGGTTGATGGTTTCAGAGTGAAGGTGAGGTCAGGATGTCTGCTCTTTCAGCGGGACACTCAACCTCAAACTGTGAAAATGAACAAACAGCCTGTTGCTGCTTCACGCCTGAGAGACACAAAGAATGTAAAAAGGACCCTCACTGAGCCCTGCTGGATTTATCAACACCACCTCCTCCTCCTCCTCCTCCTCCATCTCTCCTCCCTGTCTGTCTTCAGGTCCCTTCGAGGCGGCTGGACTGCCTGGCACCAGAGTCTGGCGCTCAGAGAGATTTTTCTCCAAGATATGAGCACGAGAAACTCCACCCAAAGGCCTGGAGTACACAGAGACAAACATACGGAGACAAACCTGTTACATCCTCTGAGCTAATCGTTCCAGAGACCACCACAACACAAACATCCCTAGGACAGAAACACTGCTCTTCCTCCGGCTCATGGCTGTTTTTAGAGTTCTAAATCATTTCTGGAAACTGACAGTCCAGGTCAAAACTGTGCAGAGTCCTTTGACTGAGATAAAGTTTGAATTTCAGTAACTTGAAATGAATTAAAAGCCCTTATGCACTGGAAAAAATTTAGAGTTTCTGAGTGTAACCTTCCTCCTGTGTCAGCTTTAACTACACGTCCACTTTGTTAAGGGTCGGTTTCAAACCGTGTTTTAAATCAGCTGTGAATTACACAAAAAAAAATCTCTATCATCCAATTTTGTTCTCATCTCTAGGTTACCTTGTTCGGCTTCATTATCCATGAAAAAATTGCTTATAATAGTTTTTGTTGTGGTCCTCTGGGCCTTTCTTTGTCAGTATACCCCTCACACAGACATCTATACTGAATTGATCTCACATGTCTGGACATGCCCAACATTGTTTTTTGTGCAGGGAAAAAATGGCAAAATGAGAATTTCCTAAATCTTACATGATTGGAAGAGGATCTGACAGTCAATGTGGTGCCTGACAGTGCACTTATGATTTCAAATTTTGCTCTAATTATTAGATATTAATCTAACTGGGTCAACAGCGACCCTCACACGACAAGTGCCATAATTTTAATGAGCATTTCATAATTTAGTCAATTTTTTTTTTTTACTTTTCATTTTGTTGAAATAGAGGTTCCGGACAAAGTCAATAAGTCTTGATGCGAAAAAGCTAATTTAAGTGTTTTTTTTTTTAAGCATTTAAAAAGAAAAACGGGTCAGTGCAAACCCTAACACAGGAGGAGGCGTAAGGGCAACATGAGCAGATCTGTTCACACTTACACTAACAGGACCGTTGATTGGGGTATACCACTTTTGTCCAATAGGTGGCACTGTTAATTTGAGTTCTGTCTGTGATCATCATTATTCATGTGAAATTTGACACAGATCAGATGCGGTATATTTAAGTTAGTACCATGTATATCCATAGGATGGCGCGATGATTGTAGTTGAGAAATAGTGGACAGGGCAGGTGTGTGTGTGTCTGAACTGCTCGACTATCACCAACCCAAATGCTTAGATAACTTTAAATCATCAGTTTGAGTTCATCAGACAAAAGCTGGAGTACAAGTTTGCACCCTGAAAATCGAGCAATCAAAAACTTTATTTAAAATGTTGTATTTCCTGATGGGTTCAGTGTACGGGTTCAAAAGGACCTTTAGTAGGTGTTGATGTGAGACATAAGCCTATAGCAAATATTATGCATGTAAACTGAACCATGTGGTGGGGCTGAATCTATGAAAATTGGAAATTAAGAAGGTCACTGTGGAGCCACATTTAGGAAATCTTTCACAAATCAATGATATATCTGGATTTTTTGCACGGGTAAAGAATGAGGAGTTTATGGGGCGAGTTGAGGCTTTCATTGTTTGGCTCTAAAACAGCCCTCACACCATTTTAATTTTTATTGAAGATTTCTTGCACCTTCTAAAATGTGATTTATAACAGCAATCAGAATATTTGTTGTCATTTTTATTTTTACTTTCAGCTGTAATTTTGCAAATACTCAAAGCTGGTAAACAAAAATGTACACAGAAAACATAGAAAGACTTGAATCAGGCAAAGCAGCAGCTGACCTGCAGCCCCTAAGGGCCTCATTCATCCTGAAAAAGATCTAGTGTCCCCAAGTCACGAGAAATATTTGCTAATTCGATTAAGGAAAACACATCCAAGCTTGTTTTGAGATTCAAAATGTAGATTGAGGCGTCAACGTTAAAGAAGAGCACGTTGGATGTTGCCTCAAGTTGCCCCAAGTTAGTACTCGGTTTGAAAAGGTTGTCCTACGTCACACGATCAATGCAGAACTTTTTTTATCCCTCATCTGGTGTTTAAAGTCACAGAAAAATAGTAAATGAGGAAAGTAAATTTAAAAGCCAGCGTTTCAAGACTTTTCGAACGTCCGCCACATTGAGATGGTGTCCCTCTATTTATTGGTTCTCATTTTCCAAAGTTTAGGACCGCCACCCTCCTAAAACCAGGGACCCTAACCTTGGGAAAGTGAGATAAGCAAGAGTTGAGCACTTTTTATCCTTTTTTTTTTTTTCATTTTTTATTTGCACAAAAAACCCACCTCCACCCCAGCTTTACCTTTTTATGTGGTACCTTCATTTTGACATCATCTCACACACATTTCTTTGGCTTGGTTTGATTTAGCTTTTGATGCACCTAGGACATTTGATAGCTGGGTTTTGTTTTAGTGGCAAAAATCAATTTTGATTTAAAAGAGCACGTTTTTTTGTTTTATTTTTTTTACATTTTGTTTGACATGGGTGGAGTTTTGACAAAGCAGTTAACTCAAGTTCTTTATCCAGCATTTTGAAAAATAAAGAACTATTTTGGGAAAGTTGAGCTTCAAATGTATCTCCCTCTAAAGGTCGATAATCCCGATATATATTCCATAAATCCTTTTCCAATATCCCTGTTTTACCTGAAAGGCGATCACTTATCGCGGACAAACAGCGACATGTGCTGAATCGGAGCGATGTAGCCGTCCAGATGTTGACTCACAGATTATCGGTGACACACAAAGGTCATCATTTCTCTCTGACAGATGATTCTCCAGAGGTCAAAGGTTGCTGTATGTTGAGTTGACGGAGGGGGCTCTCATCCTGAGGCTGCAGAAGCCAGGCGAGGGTCAGGGAGGATCAGGGTCGAGCCTTTTTCTCTCTCAAACACAGAGGGATTACAGTGTTAATATACAGGAATGAGTGAGGTCATTCTGTGAGTGAATGTACATCTGCAGCCCAACCTCACTTTAATACACACATGCACGCACACGAAACACCAGGACTGATACAGTTAGATCTGTAGTAACCTATTTGCAGATCCACCAACAACAATCTGACCTACAAAAGATTTCAACAATTTATTCAACTTCTCATTTTTATGCTATAGTGTGGTCGCAACTTAAGTTGGTTTAACCACAGAAGCAAGCAGTCTGCAAAATTCACCTGTGTTTGACCATAATTGATTTTACGCCAGAATATCCCTTTAAAGAGATTTTCCGCAGTGTCCTGCAACTGCACACATGCTGCTACTGACCAGAAGATTTTCATCAAGAACTGCAGATATCATAAAAAACCAACAACACAAACATATTGCTAATGAAAGGTGCCAGGTGCATATCTTATCCTGGATGTCCATCTAAATTGAGAGACTCCGGCCCTGTAGGGGGCACCGAGTGGAACCAGAGTGTCAGCTCGAAGTTGACAATCCAAACTTTATTTCAAAGCACAATTTGTTCGAATCAAATGCAGTTCAAAATATTTTACAGCAAACCCAAGCAAGAAAGAAACAAAATAGGCTGGCAAAGCATGGCATGCATAAAAAATGAGGGTAGGGACTGACAGTAAATGTACAAACAATAAAATGGAAACATCATAATCTAGACAGTTTGAACCAAAATCAAAAAGGTAAACATTCAAAATAGAGATTAAGTGTTCAAGATAAATAAAAACATGTGGAGATATCAGTCTTTCGGCAAAAATTTGGTCACAAGCAGACTCAAACCTCCATTCCATAGATGTTTTATGAATCTGTTGCAGTAAATTTCAGTTTTTTGTCTCTAATTCTGCTCAGATTCAGTTTGCATGGTGTAAAATATGCAATAAGGGTCCTGAAACACTCACTCACAGCCTTTATTTTCCATGTCAGTTTGTCACTTTGAGTTATTTCTTCATCCTGCTCCGCTGCACCTCCTCCCTCTCCTTAAGTGTTTGTCTGGGTCAAAGTTCAACCTCCAGCTCTGTTGCTTCTTACTCTGCCCCACACCAACACTGCTGACTGCTGCCCTCTGCTGTCCCTTTATAACCTCCAATAACTTCACAATAACAGCTTCAGTTTACCTGTTGAAGGAGATTTAAAAGTGTTTCTTAAATTTGTCTGATTTTCTGACTTTGTTTTTTTGCAGTCTACAAACTGTGACTATCATGTGCACATGGCGTGTGCTTTGTCATGCATCAGCACAGATTATACACCCGAGGAGTTTGCTGATCACTGTGATAATCCCGTCTCTGATTCCCTGGTGGCTGAGGTAGAGGAGGAGTGTCTCAGAGGAGGAAGGGCGACTGAATCTATGCAGATTGTGCGATAAAAAAAAAAAAAAAAAAGAAACACAAGAATTATAAATGTAGAGATTTGGACTACTTCTGTGTTTTATTAAAGCTACTATATGCATTTTTTGAGTGGCTTCTCAGCCCAGCGGCCCGGCTTCTATTAGGCCAGATGGCTTCTTCCGTCAATCCCCACTCACAATCAAGATTAAGATTACACACAAACACACACACACAGTGAGAAGCACATGTACTGAAACACGTCATATACACAGTAATTAATGTTCACTTGCATGTAGATGATATAACGGAGGATCTGTGCGGTCAGTTGAAGCGAGGCTTAAGTTATTAAAGGGAGCCATCGATCTCAGCGTCCGAGGTTGGAGGAGTGGCGTGGATTAAAGTATTTTTATACCACAAAGCCACGTATCCACGGCGCTCATCTGAAAGCGAGAGGTGAGAGGCAGAGAGGGTGTAAGGAGGGGAAGGAAAGCTGCTGTCACCAGGCTTTATTCTCAGTCTGCAGCCGCCATCGGTACCTCCAATTTCCCCTTCTTCTGAGGCTTCTGCTTCTTCTCCGGGGCCTACGGGCCGCGCAGCATGAAGCAGACACCATGGGCTTTCTGGAAAACTACCAGGAGATCGACCCCGTCACTTTAAACCTTTGTATCCTCATCGCCAGCTACGTTATCTTGCTCCTGGTCTTCCTGATATCCTGTATCATGTACGACTGCCGGGGCAAAGATCCCACGAAGGAGTACGCCCCAGACCCGCAGCCCACGACTCAGTCTCCCATCAGGCTGGTGGTGATGCAGAGCTCTCCAGCTCCGGTGACACGGTGGGACACAGCAAACATGATCACCACTTACCACGAGCCCACACACTCGGACTTCAGAGAGAAGAAAAGCACAATGGTCTAACTCAGACCATTCAGACTCACTTTTTGTAAATATTTTACTTTATTTTTTGTACTTTTGCATCTATTTTACTTTTATTTTTCTCCGGGGCAATGCTTGGATTTGACCGGCACAGGACCAGACTTGGACGGTAAGGGATAATGACATGTCTTGATGTCTGTAAAGGATCATTCTGGGTATTTTAAACTTGGATCTCTATTTTTTTAAAATGTGTATCACATGAAAATGAAAAGTTTTAAAACTAGGCTACCATGAAATTCTTTGATCTAATGAATTCAAAAGCATGAGCTTTCTGTAACGCTGTGACACACTTTGAGAAGCAATATGAAACTTTTTGATAAGGTAACCTGAACCAGAATTTACACTCCAGTTGCACTATCCATATATCATTCAAAAAAATGTCAATTTTACTTTTGCAAAATGTGAAAGTTATTTGTTTGCTGGTGCTTTTAAGTTGCTATTTTTATTTCTTTTGCTTTAGTCCAACATAAATAAGTCATTGTATCCTTTTAATTTCCCTGCGGGAACCTTCCCTGAAGGATCAATAAAGCTCTATCTGATCTAATTTAATCTAATCTAAGACAGCCGATTAGGACACTAAAGTCACATCATGACAATACAAACATAAACTTGGTCATGGAGATGAATATCAGCAACACCCATGTTTAATGATGCTTAATTACCATTTTTGTCAATGAGGTTTGGTGCTGCTAAAGCGACTATGTTTTGGCTGTTTATTGTCAAACAAAATTGTGTTTTTGGAGGGATTTTATGCAATATCACTTGGTACTGGATAAAAAAAAACTTATCTAAGGCTATTAGAAGAAAATACAATTGTTTATGGTTGAGTTTTTAAATTTCACAAGTTGGTCTCTGCAGCCCAGATACATACAACAAGATGGCGCTTTTTTGCAGTTTTTGTACATTTGACACCAAAACCTTTATAGAAACAGGGCCCAGGTTTAAAAATAAATAAAGTGCCCGTTGAGTGCTGTGTGTATGCAGGTGAAATCCTTCTTTATCTCAAGGATCTCAAGCCAAAGCCTGCAGTCAGCTGTGGAGAGGAAATGTCAGGACTGATAAGGCACGAAGACTAAAGCGGGCATTTCTGCAGTGTTGGGCTGACAGACAGAGTGTGGGTGAGGTTTAGGATTAAGGTTAGGTGGAGGAAAAGCGTAGTAGAAAAGAAACTGAGTGAAAGCCTGGATGTTTCTGACTTTTACTAAGAAAGCTTGGTGCCTTTTTGGAGGAGAAACAGTCACCACACCTTTACATTTGAAGACTTCATTCTTCCTCTTCAAAATAAAGATTACACTGTAACCTCGACCTTAACTACTTCGCAGAAATCAAAGCTTGATAGCCCTCAATTGGCTGCCATTCAGGGATTAGGGTTCAACATTTGGTTAAGTCTGGCCGGACAGTAATTTCTTATGTAACCCTTTAAAACCTGTCAGGCATGGTTGTGGACATTGGAGCTACAGTCGGAGCTGGTAAAAGCTCCTGACCTGAAGCGTCATCTTTCTTATTTTGAGACGTACAAGTCTTAGATCATCTCGCCGTGCCAACAGGAAGGTTATTGACCTTTTGATAAAGACGTGACTGAGCCAGGGAGCTTTTTTTTCCCCCTTTTCATAACACTTAGGAGGAGATGTGACGTATCAGCTCTGGAGAAACCTGCAAACAATTTAGTGTAAAGAGGGACATGGTCGCTGTGTTTAACATGTAAACAAAGTACCACTGAGTTTACGCTGTAGACTCAGATCTTCTGGTCTAATGACTCCTCATATGCTTGTCTTTTTTGAATGCCTCCTATAAGATTTAAATCAGATTATATTTGACTTTTATGCTCCTTCCGGTCCAGCAAAGGTCACCCATTGTGAAGGATCTTTTTTGCGTGCATGCACCATGCTGTAATCTGCATCGAGTCGGACTGATTAGCCTGTCAGAGCACTCAGAGGGTCTCAAACCAAAGCAGAAGGTGTTTTCTAAGGTGAAAGCATCTGTGAGAGAATGACAAATCTGAAGCATGCTGAGGTTTTACCTCCACCTGTTTACCATCATGCTGAAGTGCAGAGTCCACTTCGGTCTAAGACGTGGTCGTCGGTAGCTCATTTCTTTGTTTACATCAACTATCATAAGCATGATACATTCCTAAACATGCTATGATAGAATAATGAAGAACAGCAACCTTACAGTACAGAACAGACCCAAATACACTCTTGGCCCACTACTTTGCTGCATGCCCTACAAATGTAAACAATGCGCCATGTGTAAGTCCTGATCTGTATTCTATGTCGACTGAAGAAAAACTTACGGACCTGTTTGCATAGAGTGTTTTAGCATGGAAAAACAGCATGGAAGGACACTGTATGTTTGACCAAGTGGGCGATTACGGCCGTTATCTACTGAGTGCTAACGTCTTAGATGAAGCATTGTGCTTTTCCTTAATTTTGGGATAAAAAGTTATTTTTTACCAAAAGTTGCAGCTCTTATCTGTTAACATGTTTAGCAACATCGCCAACACCACCAACATCAACACCAAGAACGACCAGTATATTTTCCATTTTAATTTTCCCGTGGGGGGAAATCAACATGCAATGAAAAAGACCATTTTCGAAGATGTCTGCTTACCTGTGGATGAGGCCCCAGTGTGTGATTTTGCAGAGACATGGCTCATAAACACACAGTGGGGGCGCCATATTTACACACACACAGCTGTTCCGCCCTGCTGACTCTTAAAGTTTACACTCAGTGTGTTAAGATGTTGGTAGAAAAATGGATTAATTGCCTTAGCCAACTAAAACTGGACTCTAAAAAACATTAGTCTGACTGTTCAACATACCTCGTGTTTATTTTTGTTTTTACGCAGTAGGTCAACTGGAGGTGACCCAGTAGTAAGTAGTAGAAAGCGGGCACTATATTGCCACCTCCTGTATGCACAATTGAGACAAGAAGCTGGAGAAAGGACATTGGTCCAATTATTGTCTAACCTGGAATTGTCTAATCAAGCGATAACCAAAGCTCGACTCAGCTGTGCACAGAAACACTCTGACCACCACCTTCCTCCCTCATTTCACCTTTGTTATCAGAGACTGGAACACTTTCATACTGCCTCCACTGCAAACGTGGCATGACAAAGGGCATAAATATCCATCCTTGAGATAGCAGCATGTAGTGCCATGTCTGTTTACTCATGAGGTCATGGAGATGGACCTTCAGCTGCATGGATGAAACTAGAGTTTTAGACACAAACTTATTTACTGGTGACAAAATGATCCATTGGTTAAGTTTAAAGTGGGTCAATCTCCAAAACCAACACAACGTTTTTTTCTAACAACTTTAAAATGGGTATACTATGACTATTAACCAAATGTAATGTTTTCCCCTTGGATTAATTTGTTAGTTTTGACACCTCAGACTGAGGTGTCTCAGGATCTAATGATGAAGTTTTTAGCCTATCTGCCCATTTAGCATGTCTACCTTCCTGGAAAACGTATAAATACGACATTTTCTTTGACTTCCAGGTAATGGGAAAGGCTTTAAGGGCAACTGAATCATCTTTGTTGGTTTACAAAGTGTCTTAACACCTGATTATTCAACAGACTGCAGCTCCAGTCTTTGCTGCCAACAGTCTACAGAAATAGATCTGGTTCAGTAAACACCAACAGAAACTTGGATGAAACTCAGTGTAATCCTGCCACCACTTCTGAGAAATGTGCAGTAAAAGGGGTACGATTCATAAAACAGGGCAGTACATATGTTATATAATTCATCAAAATAACGCTTAATGGCTAGAATTGTAATGGGTAACATCGACTGTGCATTGCATATCCAATACCCTCAACTCTTTTACGAACCAAAAAAAGTCCTCTGATGGAGGCAGAAAAATGTTCCTTCACGCCAAAACCAATCAGAACAACCGAACACATGAAGTGGCATTAACCTGCCAGGAAAGGTAGCTGGTTCTAGCATCTGTATCAGACAGTTCAAATGACTTTAGCACACAACAACCACTCTTCTTCTTCATCATCCTCCAACTCCCCATTTCCTCTTTTGTCCAGTGTCCAAATCAAAAGACACTCCAACCCCAGCAATTCCTATAGTGATGGTGGCCCTCAAGGACAAGAAGCTCTTGTGATCTTTCATGAACATAATCCTGCATTTGTCAAGTTATACCATCAAACACAACAATACAAATTATTTAGTGCAAAACAATCTGCCTTGTCAAATTTAACAGAATGAACTGTTAAAATGGTTATTTTGCCCATGTCTTAATCTGAAGACTGTAAAATCTGCAACAAAATATGTGTTCACATGAAGCTTTAAGTTATGCTTTTTGCTCTTTAACTATGAACCATTTTTTTCAGTCAGAATTTAGCTGCATCCTAGTAAAATAAGGCTTGTAATGTGAGACACTGACAGAGAGTTCCTCGATGTTTATTTCCTGCCCGTCCTGCCTGGAGGTTAACTATAGGAGTCCATTCTAGCGTGAAACAGTAAACCAATTACAGAGCTGTTGAAGCCAGCGTCACGTGTGAACACAAAGCTGCTCTTATTCGAGAGGCTCCCCCAACACTTAAACATTTCATTTCATTCAGACAACCTCTAAAGTGAGAGTCTGCAGAGTCTGCAGAGTCTGAATGTCTTTGTTTTATTGGATTGGATTGAGTGTTTTTAGTGTGAAGTATTTAGATATGTTGGATTGTAACAGCTGAGGTGTAAAGTGTAGGTCAGCAGGCGTCTGATCCTTGTGTGAGAATGAGTTTGAGTCAAACAGCATAAACATGTCTGACCTCTGTGCCATGACCTATCAGACTCATTAGATTTCTATTTTTTTAAATATTCGGCTGCATGCATCCGAACTTAGAAATAGCAAATGGTGAAATATTTCCTTAAATAAATTCTTTATATGCTATACATTATTCTTCAGGTACAAAATATAGCTCTGCAAGTGAAATATATATTTTTCTTTTTGTGCAATATGTAGTTCTGCTAATGCAATGTATTTTAACAATGGTGCAATTTATAATTTTTAATCCTGCAATTTACAGAGTAGTTCTACCAGTTAAAGATTTTGTTTTATTGGCTCAAAACATTTTTTTCATCCTTTAACTTATTCTTTTTAAAGTGTGATTGACAAATACTGTGCATTTTTTAAAATAGTGCAATACATAGAATAAATGGGCCAACATAATTGAGCGATATGGTTTTCTAAGAGTGCAATGAAATTTTTCAGTGGTGCAATAATTTGTTTTAATCGCACAGTATCAAGCTCTTCTAGTGAGGTGTATTCTATACTATTCGAGCCATGCAATACATTTTTTCAAATGATGCAAAACAAAGATTAAGTGCAGCATATGGTGCAATTTATTTCATTTTTTAATTTTGCAGAATTTTTGCAGCAGCTCAGCTCTGTCGGTGCAACAAAACTTTTCTAATGGTGTCAGGAGTTTTCTACTTGTGAATGTTTTATTGCTTTGTGCCACACCTTTTTTCTGGTCATGCAAATTTTTTCCAGTTGTGTAATATGTGGCTCTGCCGGTGCTACTTTTATTTCTCTAATGGTGCGATAGATGTTTCTTATGGTCCAGTGTATTAAACTTCATGATGCGACCTGTTTATCTAACAGTGCAACAATTAGTTCCACTAGTGCTGTATATTTTCAAATTGTGCATTATACATATACAATTTACAATTTTACTCATGCACTATAATCTTTAAATAGTGCAATTCGTATTTTATATTTTGTTCTGTTTTTGCACTTTACTTTTTTGAACTGCGATGTAACATTCTGGTGCAACACATAACTTTTTTTTTTAAACCACTGCAATTTAAGGGAAAGGACACATGTTTTTGCTTTGTTACTGTAATGCTTGAAATTTGTGCATTTAAGGTGAAGCACATCTTAGTTTTGTTGCGAATTCTCTAACAAAATTAAAGCCTTTGTTGTTCTTGTTCTCAAAAAACTCCTGAAGCTGTCAGTAGTTTGTGAGCTGCCAGGCTATAATGTTTGCACTGGTACGCTAAGGTTGTTGCTGGTTTGGCGCTCCATCGTGTCAAACTTGTGACACAAAGTGCATGAGGCTTTGTTGGAGAATTTTGATGCCAAGTTGCACCTGCAGAAGAGCAGCAGGTTTAGTTTTGTTTATATTTCTTCATGGAGTTTTGTTGCTTCTAACCTCTTGTCTTCAGCATTGTTTCTGGTGTTATGATGCCCCCATGAACTCTCAAACCCAAGCCCTACACATGAGGGTTTTAAGTGTGTAGATCTGGATTAGGCCAACCTCCCAGCAAATGTCAGACACTCCCACACAGGTATTGTCAATCATTCAATTAGACCATGACTCAGTGCAGGTATGAGGCAACAGGGCACAACTTAAGCTCGTGGAGGAGCATGTGCGAAGGAAATGTCATAAGCATTTTCTCCAACTCTCAGTACGTTTACATAACACTCAAGAAAACCAAATTATTGCCGTACTCGAATTACGACCGGACAACTGAAGTGCATGTAAACATCTTTTTCCGACAGAAAAAGTAGCATGTGCATCATGAACAGCAAAAACAATACTGTGCAATGCTCCATCTTCTTGTTCGAAAATGCCCAGCAGCAGTTGAAGCCACTTCTAACGTCTGGCATGAACCCGCTGTTGTTGTTGACGGTTGTATGGGGTTGGAAACGGCGCCACTGAAAAGAACCATATCGCCCCCTAGTTTTGGGGTGGAGGACACGTTCACGTCAAAGAATTTAATTTTCGTGCGGACAAGGAGAGAAGTCCAATTTGGCAAAAAAAAAAGAATTATGAGCTTAGTCCGATTAAGCTGTGCATGTAAACGCACCGACTGAGTCATAAGATTTCTCTGTATCATTTCACAAAAGTCAGAAAAATAAATAGTCTGTGAGATTGATCATATGTGTTTGTGGTCTGGTTGAGTTCTCATTTGTGTCAGGGAAGATTTTAACCACAAAGAAAGTTGTTACAACAATCTGACTTCTTTCATCCACATATGGTCACTTACCTGTGTCTCAAAAAAAACCAAAAGTGAACACAATCATGACTTTCTTTGTTTTTACAGTTTATCTTGCAAGGAAGATCCACCTGTGTGGGTTAAAAAAGGAAGTGTGACTTATTCTCTGTGGGCTAACAGTAACAGAAACAGTTTCCTGATTTCAATTAAAAGATTGACAATCAACAAATTCCACAATGCCAATTCTAAAAGAGTTTGAACGCCAAATGCTGAGAAACAAAATTTAGTTTGTAAGTCACTGAAGCCTTATGCTGTTTTTTTTTATTTAAATTGAAATCAGAATTAAATGTCAAAAGAATCGGGGTATTTTATTCATAATATCATTGGAAGATTCAGAGTATCTTGAGAAATCTCTGTAAGACCAAAGTCTGTACTGGATGGTCCTGATCTTTAGGCCTTCAGGCAGCACTGTATGAAACAGATCGGATGCTGAAGTGAAAATCACTGCATGGGCTTAAAATCACTTCCTAAAACCATTATCTGTGCAGCTCATCACTGTATCCACAAATTCAATTTAAAACTGAAGCCTGTAAAGAGGAAACCAGCTGGAAGCATGATCCAGAAACACCAGAGACTTCTTTAAACCTTTACCCATTTAAGATGTACTGAGGGGAAGAGGAAAACTCTAAAAATAGGATGTTCAAAATCATGGAACTCATGGATGCCACATCCTCTCCTCTAAAGAGTAGAGGGACCACTTTGGTCATCATCAGTACATGGTTCAAAGCCAGCATCCCTGGAGGTATGGGATTATAAGTGTCCATGGTATGGGTAGCATCCACATCTGTGAGTGCGTCATTAATGCTGAACAATATATACAGGTTTAGGAGCAACATCTGCTGCCATCCAGACAACGACTTCTCCAGGGAAGATCTGAAAAATTACAACAGCATGGCTCTGTAGTAGAAGAGTCCTGCTGTGAAACTGTCCTGTCTGCAGTCCTGACTTGTCACCCTTTGAAAACAAATCTTCTTAAAGTCACAGTGTTGGTGTAAAGAGACACCTGTACCTGTGTACAGTGAGAGTGCAGGTTAAACACCAGAGTAACTCTATCCTCCCCCAAACAGAGGCAGCAGACAGACACAAGCACGGATAGTTTACAGACGGGAATAAAAGATATCCCGACCTGCTGTGACTCCAGGCTCCCAACCTGCAGCTCTCAGGTCTGTATCGCATTAAGGCATCATGGGGGATCAAACAGACCAGAGCCAGAAGCATAAAGAGACTCTGTAAGGCCTCTGGCACTTTCTTTTTGTCTGCTCTACTGTACAGTATGTTTCATACACCACACAGACAATGGCTCTCTCTCTCTTTTTTTCTGGACCAGTTTTGTCCCCTACTCTGGCAGCACTTCTATGACGCAGATACTTTTTATTTAATCCACCTCATGATGTTCTCTGTATATCTCTGATAGAAACAAAACCTTTTTTTTCTAACCCATTTTAGTAATCCAAGAGGAAGTGCCTATAAAACAATAGGGTTCAGCAGGTTTCTCTCTTGTTTTGAGCTGCTCTCACAGCGAACACCGCGAACTTCATTAAGCCCCAGGATTGCACTTTGCTCTTACATAAAGGCTCTGTTATATCTGAGAGTCCCTGATCAAGTTACAGCAGCCTTATGTAACTGAGCTGTTACAGCGTGACACTGTTTGTGCTGTTCAGCGTCTGCCTGTGACACTGTGACAGCAAGGAACATCAATCTCTGGCCTCAACACTCCAGATTTCCGCTTTTCTGGTTCTCCGTTTGAACGACACCAGCTACTAGTCTTTTCAGTAACTTGGCGCCTGCAGAAAAACCTGCCTTATGGTTGCATATTTATAGAAACCACATTCTAGTTGAAACACATTGAAGCTGTTGACACAAACGCTGTGCTTCATGTTGCATCTTCCAAGGAACTTCTTATATTGCATGCTACTATAACTCAACAATTTGCATGGCATGTACATATTTACCCTTACCTAGAACATTTTTCTTACATTGTGTGCACAAGATATCATTTTGTTTGCTAAATACATAACAATACACATGAATCTTATAGATTTATTTTATTCATCTTGGAACACAACACAAAGTTCTTCTTTTTATTGTTTTGTTTATATTTGTGGACACTCATTACCTTGCTGTAAAAGTATTAATCTCGTTTACACAATACTATTATCTAGTTGGGACAAGTTGTTATCTTTGGCACAGAACACAAATATCCTCGGGAAACAGATAAATACTTGTGTGGCAGCAAAGTATGAATTTGCACAAGTTGTTATTTTGTGGGGGGAAAAAAGCCACTTGTTTTGTGCGCTCAAGTATTTTTTTTTTTTTTTTTGCAAAAATGTTAAAGCTGTGCAATCATTATAATAATTTAGCGGGGAAATATGTTATTTTGTGTGCACAATCCACATTTATTGTGGGCACAAATAATTATCTTTTGCAAAAAAGAACAAGAGCAAACAATACGAATATCTTTTATAAGCAAGATAGAAACGTGGATGCACGAGATAATGACTTAGAAATAAAGGAATAATAATAGGAGAGAATGGAGAATGACAAACCATTTAATCCATCTGCATGTATCTATAAAGTGTATTGTTTTTTATGGTTTTACTGAATGAAACCTGAATTAAAAAAGATAGTAAATACAATATTTTGTAAACTCTAGGTATTATTTATTGAACTCTAATTTTTTAAAGGTTTATCTAAATCACACATGCTTGATGTTTTTCATTAGAAAGTGGTGCTTAATTAAAGTCAGTTCTTTAAAAAACATTTATTTAGTATTTCATAATCACTTGAATTACAAGATTCTCACGGTCAAAGAAAGTATCAGAATTGCTTTTGAGGTTGTCGTTTACACCTGCAGACTTATTTTAAACCATTTTAATTACGAAGTGGCATAATACAATTCCAAAAGGGCGATGAGAAATTACATATTATTGCAACAACAAAAAAAGCCCCAAAACCTTTCCCCTAAAGCCCTGCAAAGACAGATACTCCAGTTGAATAATGTGAAATGCAGTATCCACTTGTTTTGTTGACTCCGCCCTACTTGTATATGATTGGCCACATTGCCGCCTATCTCACCGTTCATTGGCTCAGGCTGCTGTCAGTTACGATGTTACCGCTGTTGGGCGGCGGGGCACGAACAGAAATCGTAGTTTTTGTTCAGCGGCTCGGTGTCTCTCGGTGGGGTACCGGTTCCCATTAGCCGGTAGAGCCTGTTTGCAGGTGGGGGGGACTTTTCGGTTTGGCCTGCCTCTTCCTGGTGCTCATGGATACTTTAACTTTCCAGACGAGGCAGTGAGCCGGTGTTTGATCCAGAATGGTATTACGGAAACGGCTGAAACGGTGCCTTTGTAGTGGGAGTGTTTACGCTGCCGGTGCCTTGTAGCAGCTGCTGCGGTTAAAGTTAGCTTATGGTTAGCTAATGCTAGGCCTTTCTTTTACTTTCATTTTTTCAGGACAGTTTGCTCTATTCTCCCTTTTATCACGCGGGTTTTTTTGCTTTGCTTCCTGCTGTAAAGAAGACTAAAATGAAGAGGTTGAACAGCTATCAGAGGTGGGTGAACTCGTACAGAATATGTGCTTCAACTTGAGCTAATATCACTGAAACAACTTTATACTTGTCACTTATAGCGTTAGTTATGAACCACATGCTGTTTTGGGTGCGACATTAATCCTCATGACCGTTAACAGTAACACGTTTCCCTCTTTGGGATCACGATATAGTTTAAGTGCAGTACAAACAACGGACTTATGAATATAAAACATCAACTTTAGAGGCAAACATGAGTGATTTCAACAAATATGCAACAGAAAACTAATCTGCAGCAGTTCTTTCAGGGGTTAAAATAGCTATGGTGCCCTTTTTTGTGTGGTGATAATCTATTTTGGCACAATATTTGAAGAATTAACAAGCTTTAGCACCACTGAACATAATATTATAACCCCTTGTGTTATGAGATTGTGGGTTTGACAATAAAATAAAAGTCCACAGGGATCTTAAAACAACAGTAAGGTTCAGATATCATCTTAAATTCATGTAAACATTCAATGTAAAACTTCAACCATGCCAAAGATTTCAGAATATGACTGATATTGATGTCAGAAGCAATACTAAACTGCCTTTGTGTAAATGTCACAACGTAGTTTACACTGAACACTCTCAGGGACGACTTCTCAAACAGGAAATACGCCATTTATCTGCAGATGTGAGTGTTTGCAAGACAAAAGTAACATGTATGTGAGTCAAAGTCCTCACAGCAAGCATGGAGTGGGCTTAAATATGCTGGTAGTTCTTGTGCATATATATACAAGTTCCCTCTGTGACATGCTGTTACTCAATGTTTATCTTAGTTAACAACTTAACTGCAGTATTGTTAGGGATGTAAGGATATGAAAATTTAACATCACGGTTATTGTGACCAAAATTATCACGGTTTTCAATATTAACTTGGTATTGTTGAAATTAGGGCCTGACCGATATGGATTTTTTGGGGCCGATGCTGATACCGATTATTAGGGGGGGGGGATATCCGATCACCAATTAATCCGCCGATTTTTAAATTGTTTTATTAAGTTATAATATATATATATATATATATATATATACTGTAGATATTTACAGAATACTACCGTATTTTCCTGACTATAGAGCGCACCTCAATATAAGCCACACATGGTTATCTACTGAACTGAATATTTAGTTTAACTGAACATAACTGAACTGATCAGTTTCCGAACGGTGCCCAAAGCATAAAAGTGCTTATCAAACAAAACAGAAAAATCACCAGGTTTACAAGTTGTATACTACACAATGCACATGCGTCAGACATTTTACCACGGTTTATCATTTTACCGGTAATCGTAACATCCCTAAGTATCATGTTGGCTTTATTCGGCTAATTTGTCTTATTTTAATGTTCTCTTACTCCTGTCAGTTGTTTGTGGCTGCTGCTTTTTTTTAATCCTACCGGAAATGTTTAACCATCTTAAAATAAATGTCACTTGAGTTTCACTTTCTAAATGAGCCTGAATCACCAAATGCAGTCAGACATTAACTTAATGTTAGCACTGTGTCATGAGGGTCAGGATTCTGAGCGGCAACAAAAACTACACACTGTAGTGAGAACAGTTACAGAGAGTGTCAAAGTGGAAACTGGTGTGGGTTAAAACAGTTCAAAAGTGAGTCATGCGCTGTCTCTACGACAAGGACGATATTTATTGAATCAAGTTATTCTAAATGGAGTTAGTGTAATGTGATTAGTGCTGTCCACTTTATTCTAAAGGTTAACCAGGTGTACAGAGGCAAAGGTCGGACTCTGTTTCTGTTGTTTATTCTTCTTCTGGACGTTGTCATGTTTGCTTTTTATCCGCCTGTCTCTCTTTTATGACAGTTAAGTTCATTAACAGCTCATTTTACTTCAACGTATTTAAAGCTTCTGTATGGAGCATTCCTTGTGTGTTCATTTCAGTGCCTCCTGCAGACAAAGCAGCACCAGATACGTCTTGCAGATTTGATCCTCTTCGTGTATTAATGTCTATTTTTGACAGATGAAACCTCATTCTGTTTTCCTTAACACTACTACTCATTGAAACCCTTGAAAATGAAAACGCTGCTTTTGCACTTCAGCTGACACCTACGCTACAGCGGCAGCTTCAAGCATGAAAACTAACTGCAGAGAAATACACACACTCATTGCAGATGGTTTTACTTGCTTCTTACGTTTCAGTCAGTTTCACATCCCTCACAGTAGGTTTCACCGGGAAGTTTGCGCCGATTTGATTGACTTTTTCTTGTAAGACAGCTGCTGAATCAGACTGAAAGGTTTTAAATTTTTCATGTGTATTTCTCCATATGTGTGTTTCAGGTTCATGAACAGACGGGCCTCTGCTAACTGCCGCTACCAGCCCACCTGTTATGAGCATGCTGCAAACTGCTACACTCATGCGGTAAGAGGTTTAGATTTATTATTAATGCGGCGGACATGATCTCTAGCACCTCAATTTTTAATGCTTTTGTGTGTGTATGTGTGTGTTTTCTCCCTCCCTGCAGCTCCTCATCGTGCCGGCCTTCGTGGGCATGGCGCTGCTTCACCGCCTGTCAGACACCGGCTGGGAGAGAATCACCGCCTTGGTTTACGGACTGGGCCTGTGCGCGCTCTTCCTGGTCTCCACTGTGTTTCATATCATCACCTGGAAGAAGAGCCACCTGAGGTAAAGAGGACAAACCTGCTTTTTTAAACAGTTTCACCTCGTTTTTAAGCAGGTCGGCCCCTTTGCGACGAGAGAATCTTTAACAGGAAAGGCCGAATTTGGAGCGGCTGCAACAGTTTCTCACGAGTAAAGAGAGAAAGTGTTTGAGTGTTCGCAAAAGAAAACACAAGTGTAGTTATGCTTTGCTGTCTTAAAGCACATAGAGGCTCTTCCTACTCATCTTCTTTCTGTTGTTTTCAGATTTTATGTTGATTTTTTTCTGCTTTTTTTAGTAGCTGTAGGTTTCAAAAAGCTGCCCACGTAACGCAATGTGGGTTTGGAGGAGTTTCAGTCTTGTTTCCATGTGGGCTTTGTGTGAAAAAGCCTGTCGATGATATAATATACTGGAACAATCCACGTCTAAGAGTGCACAAAGAAATCCATATTAAACACAGGAATCAGATCAGACTTTTGCTTTGAAATACTACCCAGAAGTACTTTCATGTAATGCTTTGGTACAAAGAAAATGTAGACCTAAATCGATTATTTTTCTCCACATTTGGGTTGAGATCCGCACGCTGCACTGCTCTCACCAGTGGTCTGAACGGCAGCCAGTTTACAAACACGATCAGGGTTTACTGCACCAAACTGCGACAAATTAAACCAAACCAGATCACCTGGTGGAAAATGAGCGACCACTTGCTCTAGTTTTCTACTTCCTGTTTCTCATGCAGACAGCTTTCACCAGCAGAGGTACAGAAGTCAGATGAATGACTCATATAGACTGTTAGATCTGGAGTCTGCAAATCAACGAGCATTTACTCGTATGCCAGGCAGATCTTAGAGGATGGATTTCCCCGCTTCAGCTACGTGACTCAACCATGAAATAGAAAGTAAAAAAAGAAAGAACCTCGAGTTTCATAAACAGTCATCAGAACATGTGGTTTGTTGGCAAGTTGATCAGGTGTTGGTGGGATGTTTGCACCCACTAGAAAATGCGTTAAATGTTTTGCATGATTGTGTTTTGTAAGTTTTCGACCCTGAGTAACCGGACTTGACCCGAGAAAACCTGTCCGTCTTTTTGTTTCAGGTCGATGGAGCATTGTTTACACATGTGCGACAGGGTGGTCATCTATTTCTTCATCGCTGCCTCCTACACACCTTGGTGAGTGTCACGCAGGTGGAAAAGTTTCCTTAGAGCAGCTGCAGGTCTGACTGGAGGTGTAACATTTCATCTCTTCTCCTCCTCAGGTTAAATCTGCGTGAGCTCGGCCCTCTGGCAGCTCACATGCGCTGGTTTGTTTGGCTCATGGCTGCTGCTGGGACCATTTATGTCTTCAACTACCACGAAAAGTGAGTGCATTAAAAAGTGTTTGTACTGAATACTGAAAATAAGACACTACAAGCATGCAGATAACAGTGGAGCTTTGTGAGGTCTAATCTTCACATGTTCTACAAGCCAAGAGTAAATCTCAATGCATCAGGACCGCAGGCGGACCAGTTTAGCTGCACATTTAGGAATGTGCTAGCATGTGCATTTGAAATGAACATTTTTTAAAAACAATAAAATATGCAGATTTTATACTGCATATGTAGGGCTGGGCGATAAAACGGTAACAATATATATCTAAAATTAATTTCCCTCAATATCAATGTAAAACAGGGTCGATATACTTTTTCGATAGTTGGCATTAAAAAGGAGAGAAGGGCGTTCTCCAGGATTTAGCTGGATTCAGAGCAGCAGGGTGTATGGTGTGTGCCCCCGTTAAAAGACACGGATACAGATGTCCAGTTTAGTGGTGGATTTATTTGACTGTGTTTCTGCAGATAAAGATACAAACAAAAATCAGTTCACCTCACACTATACATAACATGAACATCGAGTAGCATGAGATAGCATTAGCCTTATTCAAGATAAACAATACATTCACACAATATAGCATCCAACTTGGACAGTGAAACATCATTAAACTCACTTCTGGCATTTACACACAAGAAACTCAGGTTGTGAAGGTGAATATTGGGAAAAAACACTCAAGAGGAAATTTACAAACTATCTGCTGCACGAGGAGGAAAACTAAATTTTGGAGCTGCAGCATCTCATACACAGGTGTGGTGTGTTCAATCGTTCAAACCTATGGTGCTTTCATGAGCGTAGGACAAATGAAAACTCAAACTTGTTCCCATATCGCCCAGTCCTACACATATGTAAACTCTTCCTCTGCCCTTGAATGTTTCCTTTGAGCTTGAATTGAACATTTTTAAAGATTGATCGAAGCCCATTTGAACCTGGCCTTCGCTTGATAAGAAGAATGTAAGTTTAGAAAAAGCTTGATTTACTTTAAAAAGTTGAAAATGAACGCTCATGTCAGGATGAAATCAAGTCCCAACAACTCAGCCTTTAAATGAAATCCAAAATATTCTGTTTTTCCTTTTTTAAAATCTGTTTCTTTTCCGTTGTTCCTCCAAGTTTGTCACATGAAGTTTCATGCACGTCATCAGTAAACTTGTTGTTTTTCTGTTTTTTTTTTTTCAGGTATAAACTAGTTGAGCTGGCCTTCTATTTGACAATGGGCTTCTTCCCGGCATCAGTAGTGACGTCAATGGTAACATCAATACTCATTCACTTTTTTATGAGTGTGTTTGGTTTCCATTTTCTCTCCCATGAGTCTTCAGGCTGTTTCTGTGAGGTCATGTTAGTTTGATCGGAACATTTTTTTATGAGTTAAATCAGTTCAGTTTTATGAGTGTGTGTGTGTCCTGGTCATGTTGAATGAATGATAACATTTTAACAAAACAGCAACACAATACTCTCAAAGATCAATTCCCTCAATCAGCCAAATTTACAGTCTTTTAAATCCCTTTAGAAAATCTCTGCTTACAGCTCATTGTAGAAAGAGAAATCAGTATTTTAGTGTGACAGAAAGAGTAGATGTTATTGAGCTGTTTTGCACTAAGTAGAAGGCTGGATTACTCTAATTTTGTGCACCAGACTGCAACATTTCAATCTGTGCTGAAATTCTGCTGCCCTCTTGTGGTTATTCTGGGTGTAGCAGCCTCGTATCATGATAAAAATTAAGCAGACCGCCTTTTAATTTTTCATGCTAATTCTTGACATTTGGCTGTATAGGCTTTACACCATTAAAATTTTAATATATTAGTTTAATCTTTTAAGGACTTTTAATTTATTTTTCATTATTAATTGTGTTGTTATTAACAACAATTATTGACAGTAAAATAACATTTCTACATTTCCCTCATGCAATTTCTGTTTTTGTCACCCTCCACAGAGCAACACTGAGGGTGTTCAAGAGCTGGCCTGCGGGGGGCTCATCTACTGCCTTGGTGTTTTCTTTTTCAAGAGCGACGGCGTCATCCCCTTCGCCCACGCCATCTGGCATGTGTTCGTGGCGCTGGCTGCAGCTGTGCATTATTATGCCATCTGGAAATACCTCTACAAGGCCCCTAGCGCTGACACCCTCCTCCAGTCCTGACCGACACCTGCACAACAACCAACCGACACCCTCACCTGACCTGCCCGCTGACGCTGCAACGACAGCCGCAAAGTTTACGAAAAAAAAATAAAGACCAGGAAATGTTTACTGTTTTCTAAGCCGGAGGAGAGCTTATTTGTCTACCAGGAGCTTCTTTAAAAGCTGTTTTGTAAAACTCGAGTCACAGCGAGGGAGGGAGTTTTGACTTTTTACAGAGAACCTGACACAGTCAGGAGTATTTGAGAAATTTGATAGCAGTCTTTTGTATCGCTCGAAATCAAACACATTCCACGTTTGGGTCGTTTGTGTCAAAAGTATTTATTTCTGATGGTAATTCACGCTCTGGGGGTCGAAGGAAGTGCTGTGACAGGACAAGGAATATGTAACTTTCAAAGATTTTGCGTCGATAAAACAAAACAATAAAATACTTTTCGCTCAGAACAACAAACAAAAAAAAACCAAAAACAAACCAAAGATCCTACAAGCTTTATCAGAGTGGAAAAAAGCTGAAGATTGGCAAAAAATCTGCTTATAATCAATGATTTGCTTAAAAGAGTGAAAGTGTCACAGTCTTACCAAAGAGCCTGACTCTCAGCCGGTCTTCTTATCACTTTGACGCACCAAAAGAAAAAGTGCAGCAAAAGTTATTTTCTTCCATTCTAATTTGTTGTTTCTTTATGTTGTGATTTTTAAAAATAGTTCCGATTTAAACCCGTCTCAACCAAAACACACACAGATTTTATTTTTCTTTTACTTTTTGACCAGAAATCATACACAGTCCTGTACAGAGGAACGTCCGGGCCAAGAATAAGGAAAAAAGTGACTTCAACATAGTGGTTGTATATTTTTGTTTTTTGAAAATATTGCAAATTATTATTTTTTTTTTGTTGATGTTCTTAAAAAAAAGGAAAAAATAATCTGAATTACTGTTTAAATGTTCATATCAGTGCTGGTCATGATAAAAGTATAGGGCAGTTTTCCTTTGACAGGAATGGGAGGTTTCAAAAATGTAGTTTCTATTAAACTTGAGCATTTTTTGTTTATACTTCTTTTTTATTTACATGTTGCTTTTCAAAGTAAATGCAGAGACTAATTTACTTCACCTTGTACTGAGGGAAAAAATATACGTGATTAAAGACTTAAGTAAATCTAAAATTCAATAATACCATTTCCAAGGTTCCCAGGTTTCATTTGTTTTGCTTTACGATGTAATAAAAATTTAATATTTAAAATTAAAAGTAATTCCACAGTTTGCAAGCATGATTTACCATAAAAAAATAAGCCCAGGAACTTTTATGTTTTATTCATTAGTGCAAAATTAAATAAATAAATAAAGTTTCAATGATTAAATGCTAATAAATGTGTTACAGAAACAAATCAAACATGCATGTAATGTAAACATCACAGTCTTTGTTTCAATGATGGTGTTGGGTATTAAGAAAAGCTGATTTATTGCTGGTGTTTAATTTTCTGGTTAGGGTTGGGGTTGCTGGTGTTTAAATTTCTGGCACTTATTCAGTTTTTTCCTCCTTCTTGGCCTCGATTCCCCTCGAAGTCCTCCGTTTCAGTTTCCTCTGTTAGTATTGAGCCGCCCCCTGCAGGTGGTTAGCAGTATAACGACTCGCAGCATTTCAGGGCGTTTGGAGCTGACTTCTTATCCTGAGCCAAACGAAGAAAGTCAGCTGAGGTGATGGTGTACTGAACTTTTCCACTGTCTTACTACTGTGAACAGTATGCAGTATAGTGTGAGTGTATGCACGACCTTTGACCTCTGCAGTCCTGTATTTCATTTCCAGTCACCACTATGATGAGCAGTCTTTTTGTAAACTGGCCGGAATGCTTTCGTTTCTGTGACTTTCCTCTTTGTGGAGCTGAATGAACATGTCATTTTCTTTGACCACTCTGTTTTGTAATGGTTGTAAATATTCTGTCGATTGTTGTGTTGATGATTTTCTGATCCTGGCCTTTTGGAGGAGGAAACTGCTTCTTGTTTGTCCCATTGGTTGTTAATGGTGCTGCATATTTGCGAATGCTCCTCCACGATCATACTGACTACGACCTTTCTAATGTGACAATAAAAATGATCATGCCCCAAACATGCCTCCTAAGAAGTTTGTTATTCTCATGGAATGACTTAAAAGTGATTGGACGAATTCAACAAAATAAGGTTTTCAAAAAAGAACGTATATATCTTTATATATACGCAGCTCTGGAAAAAATTGAGAGACCACAGCAGAATAAACATTTTCTAGGAATGTGTTTGAGTAAAATTAACATTTCTGTTTCATTCTCTAAACTACTGAGAGCATAACTCCCAAATTCCAATTAAAAATATTGTCATTCAGAACTTTTCTTAAAAAAAAAAAAGAAAAAGTGGTCAAATTAACCAAAAAGGGACCAGTGTTTTCAGACCTCAAATAATGGAAAAAATGAGAGATCATTTTCAAGGAACACATAACCTAACCTAAGCCTAAACCTTATATAGAATGGACAGCGTCTGCCTCCTCGCTGGCAGAAGCCACTCCGAGAACAGCACCCTCTGGCAGCGGGATGCAGTATAGGTCATAAATCCCGCCTCCGCAAATTTGGTTTCAGGAAATGGAGAAAAAACGCAGAATTACAGAGAGCTTTTTGGTTTCAAATCCATATACTGGCAGAAGGTGGAACCAAGTTGTCCATAGTATATACAGTCTAGGTTTTAACTGAGAATGTGTTCAGAAATCAACATTTGGTGGAATACTCCTGATTTGCAATCACAGCTGTCATGCGTCTTGGTGTGCTCTCTACCATTCTTTCACATTGCTGTTGGGTGACCATCCCTTTCCTCTTGATCACATCCCAGAGGTTTTCAATGGGTCTTAATCTCCTAATCTGGTGCTTCCTCATCCACACCTTAATCGACCTAGCTGTGTGGCATGAAGCATTGTCCTGCAACCCTTAGAGAAGACAGCAAGTTTTCCTCCAGGATAATCTTGTATGTGGGTTAGAATCAGCCTCTAAAGGTCTCTGTCTAACCGTGAGACAACCAGGTAAAACTGGGACTTGGGAATTTTAAGGATTGAAGCACCTGAAACTCCAGTATCTTTCTGCCAGTAGAGCCAGACTTGAACCCTTCTTTTCCTCACATAAAAACTTTTCTTTTCCTTTCTCTTGGCAATGTTAATAGCTATTTTTTTGTCACTATTACTTTTGATGTACTACTGGCATTGTTTTTGGCATCCACTTGGTCCTATTGCAACAGGATTGTGATGCCCACAGCACTGGTTTATATATATCTCCTCCTTGATTAAGATTTGGTTCAGGTGATCACCTCATCAGTACCTTTAAGCAGAAACAGGTGTGCTTGTGTTGGAATTCAAGAGACGCTGGAATCGAATGACTGCCATGAAAATATACAATGCAACAAAAACTATGTTCTGCAGCATAATTAAATCTCCTAAAAAAAAGTCATGTAAATAGTTGCAGTATTAAATAATAGTCCACATATAAAATATGACAAGCAGCAGACACATCAGAAAAGAATTGGGATTTTATTAGACACTACAAATTACAGAGAGACGGAGAGGCTGAGGGCTGAACAGCACAAATAAATGTTATGTTATCCATTCCTTGACAAACAGGTAATACACCCTCTGTTGTGGTTTTTACACTCTGAAACAGTCCGTTGGTGTTGCCATGAATACAATGGTTACAAGTCTGTTGCAATGTCCAAAATAAGAAATGAAGAGTCGCGTGTGTTTGTGTAATAAATCGATTTTCGATGCACTAAGAAGCCCTTCAGTGCAGGTCTGAAGCAAAAAACCGATTGGTAATGAGAACTTTACATTGCTGAGAGACTGGGGAACAGTCAGTGTATTCAAGGCACTGGAATAGACTCAGAATTATGGTTTACATTTCCGGGTGAGGTAGTGAATCACTCGACAGTGAGGTAATTTTGGGATACGCGTGGATTAATTATTGGCTTTTTCCTATAAATGTTATCCAGTCTTCTCTCTCCTTGACAAACCCTGTTCTCACTCTGTGCAGAAAGGATGCAGAAGGGAAACACCCTCTAAAGCGCAAAAATACAAAGACATTAGTGATAAGAAAATAATTATTTTACGTCTCACACACACGCACGTGCACACAGACACACACGCACACCTTTGGATCAGATCATTCAAGCCGAGATGAAGATTTCACCAACGAATCGGACTTTTCCCTCAGGCTGACGATGCTTTTTCTTACAAACAATTTCACCCTAAAGAGGAAAAACGATGCCTCAAAGTTTTAAAGGGCTCTACCCAGTTGTACGGAAGTCATGGATCGCCACTTTTTTAAAACTAAGAGTTTTTAAAAATGAAAAACAAAGTTTGGTGCACCAAACTTTCCTGTTCAAAGTGGTCTTAAGTCTGCTTTTGTAGTCTTTGGGTGGAAAAGAGTAAAGGTGGTGCCTCAAAATTAAAAAAACAACTCGGCATAGATTATGGATGTCAAATTTAGTGTCAAGCAAAAAGTAAAGTTAAAATAATGTTTAGTGCAACAAGTCTTCCTGTTATTATTAGTTATGTTTTTGTTTCTTTTTTTTTAAACTTTAAAAAGAAAGGAAAAGTGATTCCTCAAAACATACATCTGAGCTGAATTATGGATGTCAAAGCTGCCATTTAAAAAAAAAGGTACAAATTTAGCCTTATTACGGTTGTTTATCAAATTTTCTGTTTGGCAATTACATGTTTTCCTTTTTTTTAATCCTGTGAGAGACAGAGAGAAAAAAATGATGCCTCCTAATTTTGCTGAAAAGGGGATTTGAATCAGTTTTTAGAGTGTTTCAGTCTTTAGAGTAAAAAAGTGATGCTTCAACTTTAAGAGATAAAAGTCTGACACTCAAACTGAAGTAAAATCTTGGTTTGCCTTTAATGTGTGATGTTAAAAAACGTTCATGCCTAAAATTAATTATAGACATAAATATTTTGTAATAACAAAAAATTGTCAGATTTTTCATGTATATATTTTTAGTGATCCTACATCAGTTTGGCAGAGAACCAAAAATTAGAAGAAATCATTTCAAACCAGACTACCTTTTCCGGATTCCTTTTTTTTTTCTTATTCATTTTTTAAGCTAGAGCTTTCCATTGTGAAATTTATTTTAATCAGCAAAGCAGAAAAAAATCTAAGAATTTTATTTTAAAAAAATCTTTTCTCTCTCTCTCTTTCTTTCTTTCTTGTTAAACCAAGAGGTTGCCATAAAAAAACTAATACTATAAAGTTGTTCCTGTTGGTAGACGGCAATGCTATCACCAACATAACAATATACGTACTTAATAATCTGTTAGCAGGGGTTAGAATTTATTAAAGTCTAAATATTTGAAATTTTTAACATTTGAATCATGTTAAAATTGGCATCTTTTGACCTCCGTAGCATTATCAGAAAAGTCACCATCAGCCTTTAAAATCAGGAAAAGGTTGCATCCTACCCTCCAGCTCTAACAGAAAGCTTTGCAGAACACAGCTACCATTTAAAGGAGTGGGCAGGGGGGACTCTGACTGAAACTTCACACACAGAGCAGCAGCAAGAGTTACCAGCTATAGACTTCCTTTCCTTCATCGCAACTTCATCCCAGAAAGAAACACAAAGACTCGAAGCTGCGAAATGTTTGAGGGAGAAAATCGGCATTGTAAACCGAAGTCGTCTTTCTCATCTGGATGATTTTCTTTTTTTTAAAAAGTGGGCAGTAACGGTACATTCTCTCTTCTGGACTCCTGCTTCCATTGGAGTTTGATGTGATTTTAATGACATGGCGGAGGAATAATGATCATGATAATAATAATAATAATGCCCTGGAGGTTTGAGTGCTGCTGAATAGCCACAAATCTCTGTAAAACTACCACATTTTTCCAGCTAATATAGACTATCAAAATACCACTATATGCATTTGTCTTTGAGTTATATACTTGTATTCTTTAATAATATTCTGGATCTGTTGTGCCTTTAAAATACATAGTTCAGTAATGTATAGGAAAAATACTGTACAAAAACAACAACTTATAGAGTCGGTTTATATAAACATATCTCTTGTAACCAATATATCATCTCTGTTGTGAATCGTTTTGGTCTGCAGTAAACAAATTGATTGGGTTAACCACAGTATTGGACAACACCATCCAACTTTTGTTTTTGTGTCAACATCTTTTACATTCATACAGCCATCTTTGAAAAAAGAGGGCAAACATAGAGCTACGATGAGAGACTACAGACATCTGTATTGATTTCTAAAATAAAACACTCATATTAATCATGCTAAAGTTGAACAGAAGCCGAAAGAATTATCAACAACTTTGCAAAATAAAAAGAAAGAGAAGGAAAGATTAGCGAAAAGCTTTTTCGAAAATCATGCTTAAGTCTGAAAACAAGGAGGAGGAGGAGGCTAAACGACAATGTCAAGAGTAGTATTAATACTAACAATTATATCAACAGAATACATATATTTATATATATATAAAAAACAACAATCTTCCATCTGAGAAATAAAAGGTAGATAAATATGAGGAAATTTGAGTGAGGATCAGCGGATCAGATTGTGAGACACGCATTAGTGCAGAGGTTAACTAAGGGTGAGCTTAGTTAACAAAAGGTGAGAGAAAATGAGAGAAAGGGGGAGATCAGGAGGGGGTAAGGAACATAGGTAGTCACGTTAGTTTAGTTCTGGACAGGAATTATTATTGCTCAGTGTCCGGGTGATGAAGAAAACAGAAACCTGCAAATCTGAACCACGACTGCACAGAAGGAGAGAAAGGGGGTTTAAAATGCATGAAGCTGCAGAGAGGTTTGGTTGGCAGTGTTCAGACCAGAAGTAAAGTACATATAATGTGAAGTTCCATAAAAATATCAAGCCGTTGCAGATGAAAATCAGCTTAAATTGCTCATTTTAGTTCAATAACGTGGGTGGAAATCTTGCAAAATCAATAATTAGATTTCCTTAACAAAACCCCATTAAAAAAACAAACATTTTAAGAGTAATTGCTTCACCTGCTGCTTACAAATCTGTCAAAACTTTTTTTCTTACTTTTTAAAAATCTGCAACATCACGTGGCTGTTTCAGCTTTATTTTGACCCGTTTATTGTGATAGTATCAATCAAGATATTGGGGTTTCAGCGTTAAAGTAGATGCAGTAAAGCTGCCACTCTCATGAGAGTTTAACGTGCTGAAGTGAAATAAAGACAAATTTTCTTACTTTTGCTTTGAACACTCCTGTAGAGCAGTAGAAAGTTAAGACAACCAAAAAGAAAAAAAAAGTAAATATCAAGAAAAATGGGTCACAGAGAGAAGATGGGAGAAAAACGAAGAACATGGTTTTAAAAAAGACAAAACTTGGGAGGTTTAAGTCAGGCTCTCGGACACGTCACACAATAAAACACAGAAGTAGAAGAAGAAGAAGAAAAAGAGAAAAAGGGGGAGTAGGGGGTTTTCAGTCCTGATCTCATGTATAAAATCGGTATGAAAGTGAACAAACAGCATGGCATCATTTCTCAAAAGTGGAAGGTAGAGGCAGGGGAGGGGTGGGGACTCAGCTGGTGGGTTGGCTCATAACTCCTCACAGTACATTAAAGTGGGAAGTATGCATGTGTAAATACATATATTTATCTATGTATATATATATTTATATTTAGTCAAACAATGTGTACAGAAATCAAAGAAGGAACAGATGAATTGAAGCTTATGATAGAAGTCAAAATGACAGTCATAATACCAGAATCATACAGATGTGTGTGGAGGTCGGAGAGGGGAGGAGGTCTGTGGGAGGACAGCGGGGAGGTGAAGGAGGACGGGGGCAGTGCCACAAAAAGAGACACATTGTCCTTAAAACTCAGGGATGGCGGGTCAGGGTGTACAGTGGGTGTGGGTTGGTGTACAGGGGGGTTTGAGGGGCTCACAGGGGCCCATGTCGGGCCTCGTATTTGGCCAGAATGTTCTTGCAGCGGCCGAGCTCCTTCCTCATGTCCGCCACCTCCATGCGGAGAGCGGCGTTCTCTTTCTCCAGGAAGCCGGCGCGGATGGCGATCTGGTTCTCCTTCAGCCGCCGGGCGTCCCGTGACCTCTTGGCTGCGACATTGTTCTTTCTGCGCCGGGCCCAGTACCTATCGTCCTGAAGGAGCAGAAGGAACAAATGAAAACTTAATACAGACAAAAAAGTTTTTTTTTTTTCAAATCTCCTGACTAAAGGTCCTTTCCCACCGGGAGCATTTTTGTCGTGCGATTATCCCGTATCCTGTCAATACAAGCGTTCACATCAGCGACGTTTTCCCGTCCTGCGATATTGCGGCATTTATTTTTTTCAGCTCATGGTCGATTTTTCTAAAGTTTTGCATACTGTGTGTCCACTTCTGACCAATCAGATTGCGTGTTGTTGCAATGTCAGATTCACCAGTATATCCAACATGGCCGACCGGCTGATTGTTTACATGTCAGAGAACAGAGTGCTTTTTGATAAAAGACACAAATATGACAAAGATAACGTCCCGAAGGACAACTCCGCCTCTGAATATTTCGTAATTTCGCGTTTTGTATTCACGTCGGCCCCGGTGTGTAAGGACCTTAAGGCTGACTGAAAAACGCAGATGTTTCATATAAAATATCTAAGACTTCTTTTTGCTCCTTTAATAGTTTTTCTTCCAGTCTTTTCTGAAATTTTCCTTGAACTTCATCTTTTCTTTTGATGAACCCTTTCGTCATCTTTTTTGTTGATTTGTACAGTCTATTTTTTGTGTTTTTTCTTTGGTTTCGAAACATTTCATTCACTTCTACGTCTTTTTTTCCTTTTCCTTTTCCCTTTTTCTTCTATGTGTATTTCTTCTCTCCATCTTAATGTTTAATATCTTGAATTTTTGTTTGTCAGAGTTTTTTTTCCAACAATTTTACAAAGATAAGGTGATGAAGAAATGTCAACGCGTTAGAAATGTTAACTTCTGACTTTGCTGGAGTTTCTATTAAACTTCCACCAAATTTCAATCGTGGTAAAAGTTTATATGTTGGGAAATGACTCCCACAGCTCGTTCTTGCATGTTTTCACTTTTTCATTTGCTGAGGCTGTTATTTTCACTTTTAATGAGCTCCCTGTGTTTGAGCGTGAAGTTTTCAGCCTATGATCTTCCTACCCTCGGGGTCCAGCAGGCCTCAGACCCGCTTACATAACAGCAGACCCCGAACAGATCTGGTCTCCTATCACCCCTGAAAGAGCGAGCATGCCTCACCTTCATGTCCTCGGGGATGAAAACCTTGCGGGCCTTCTTGATCATGGGCTGAGGCTTCAGCTCCTCTGCGGTAAATTTGCGCTTCCTGGGGTCAAACATCTCCTGGCCGGGGACGCTGGACAGAGCCAGGTCGGCGGGGTCCGGCTCATAGGTCAGGGGCACCTGGATGGACTCTGGGTCAATGGGGCTGGGAGTGTCCCGGGCTGAGGTCACAAAACACAGAGAGAGCGAACACGTTAGCTAAAAGTCAGCGCACAGAAAGGGAGTTAAAAGCTTTTATTATCTGGGAGAGTGGAGAGAATCAGCAGGGTGTGGACTTCAAAACCATCAGATTTGGACTCTTATGAAAGAAAAGTCTTCATCAAAGTTAAAAGTGGGTTTCCATTATTGATTATGTAATGTGGAGCCTTTCAGCGAGGCCCTCTCAGCCTGACAGACGACACAGGAGGAGGAGGAGGAGGAGGAGAGGGGGTATCTGAGGAGAGGCTCCGAGCAGGAGGCCTCAGAGGGGGAGCTGAATGCCGCCTTTCTTCCCTCTCTGCTCACAAGCTCCGGTTCAGCTGCTGATCCATGAAGAAATGTCAGACTGGAGCTTGTGCATCGGTGTGGATGTGAAATGAGGTGACTGCTCTGCTTGAGGCAAAACATCGAACCAGCAGGGGGTGCTGTTGAACAAATCTAAAACATGCAGACTCCTCACGACTCTTAACAGTCGAGTTGAGGGTCAAATTTTAACAAATTTTGAGGTCTGAATAAGAAAAAAAAAGACTTCAAAAGTGCTTCTCTTTCCAGACAGGCTCACTAAACGCTCTTGTGTCCATCACTGACTGGCTGGCTCACACTGTCATTTTAATAGCTTGACAAAAATCACACAAAGGATCTCTACAGCAACAACCTTTTTCAACAAAAAATTAGTATTTTTGAGACAACAAATATGAGCCGGAGACAGCCCTAACTCTCCTCAATGTCACCAAACCTCACTATAAACCAAACCTCACACTACAATTTTAAGTTGCACACAAAATTACCTTTGCCGGAGTGAGCTAATATTGTGTGACTTTGGTGTTCAACTACTAAAACAACACCACAACAACACAAAACGCTAACGCAACAACCTTGAGCTAGAATTGCCGTATTTTTCAATGAGGTTTGGTGGTGCCTCTGAAATCAGCTGCCCCTGTGGACCAAATAAAAAGTGTAAATCTGTACAAACCTAGACTGTCAGTATAAATATGTCCACTTAAATAAAAAGAGAAGATACTGCTGAAGACCAAGAGTTAAATATGATTCAGTTCAGGCTGGAGCCGTCATCGAACATATGAAATATGGAGCATCTTGGATATTGTATGTTAAAGTCAGTACCTTGTATCCCCAGAGGGTGGCACTATAACTATAGTTAAGAAGTTAGTGTGTGTTTATATGTTCAGTGGTATTGCTCATGCATATGAAATTTGGAACAGATCGCACGCAGTATGAGGGAGTGACAACAACTTCCTGTTTCATGTCAAGACCTTGAGGTTTAAGAGCAAACAGGGACACGAAATCCAGATTCTGGCCTGATTTTCATTCACTTCTGTTGAACCCAGTAGAGAGGATGTTTAAAGACTCAGACAAGGAGAGATATTGAGCCAAGTTTTTGCACAAAATCCACAAGATAAATTTTTTTTAGTGAGGCCTGATTCACTTGCAGTTTGTTGAGTTTTGGGGCATGTTTAGGGCAAAAGTAGACGATCAACTCCTGTGTTCTTTAAACAAACTTTAGTCACTGGGGTTCAAGAGTATTTTCAGTTCATTGCAGTATTTTCATCTCTGAAACAAAGATGTATCTGTGTAGATCTTATGCTTTGAAGCGAAAAGCATCATGGTCTCGAGGTTTGCAGGGTAATCTAGCTGCAAAGTCTTTCTTGGGCAGCAGGTGGTGCTGTCACACAAGCTGCAAAATCGCAGGTATGGAAGTCATCCCACGACCTGTCTTATCTGAAACTGTGCAGCTATCAGCAGCTCCTGTCAGCTGACCCCCAAACCTCCACTTTTTCTCTCGAACCCGTCTCCGTTCGACCTGCATGCCTTCATGTCTGCGAAAAACTCATTGATTTGAAGCTGCGGGGGCCGAGCTGTGCAGGGTGACTCAGTTCATTAATCAGCCTGAATGAAACTACTTCTCCATGATTCACTGCATTCATTTGTTTCACCGCTCTAACCACACCTGCATTCCCTCTCTTTGGTGCTAAAAAGCTGGGCTAGCAACAGCTGTGAGCATCACAGAGAGGAGCTTTTCCATTCGTCGCCGATGTCCCCGTACATCATCCCCGTACAAAAGTACTCAAAAAACTCCTTCTAAAATGACAAAAAACTATTAAAAAAGGATTAAAAAGTATCACACATTGAAGTGTTATGTTTGCTTAAACTACACTAACCAAACTAAGGCACTGGAGTGACTTTGCTGCTGCAGCTTTTTCACGAGACTATTTCTCAACTCTTTTGTTTTTCTTTTCTAGTGAGAAGTCTGCTTAGGGCCTGTGGCCAGTAGGGGGCCCCCAAGAGCAATTAAAAAAATAATAATAATAAATGTTTTTTATTTTTTTGCATTTATGAGTAGTGCTGTCTGTATGATCCAATATATCTTTTTGTAAAAATTAAAATTAAAATATTTTACTGCTGCTGCTGATGTAGGCCTATGATGGCACTTTTACAGTAAACTAGGGCCCAACCGATTTATCGGCGAGCTGATTAAATTGGCCAGTTTTAGCCCGTTTGAGACAAATCGGTAGTCGGCCAAAACTCGCTGATTTTCGCCGATCAGATTTTTTTCCCCCCTAATAATCGGTATCGGCATTGGCCCCAAAAAATCCATATCGGTCGGGCCCTACAGCGAACACAATGCTTTATTACTTGGTATGTTGTGAAAATCAACCCCAGGCCGCTCTTGTAGCTGAATGTGTTGCACTTTGAGATTAAAACCATATGTGGCACCCTGAACATCATTCATTGGTATTATTTGTATGGTTATATTGGTATTATTTATGTTATTACCTAGACCACCCCCTTAAATGTGTAAAGACATGTCAGGTGCATTTAATTTATACTGTAGTAGGTGTGTGAATGATCAACAATCAATATTATTGGCAGAAACAGAGGACCCCAAAATCAAATTTTTCTTAGAGCCCCATTGAGGCTTGGGCGGCTCTGTCTTCATGTCTTTGCAAATGGAAAAAAAAAAACAGACTAAGGCTAAAAAAAAAAGATCAAATTTAGCTTAATAATCACGGCTGTGTGGGATTTATGTTAAAACACCATCAAAGATTCATTCCCTTCATTTTCATTTGCCCTTTTGCCCGAGCCTGGGCAGAAACAGATTTAATTTTCAAGCTGGAGTAAGCTTTAATAAAATAAATAGGGGAATGCAATTATGCAAATGGTCTTGGCACAATGTGTTTCTTTTTATGAGAGCGTTAATTTGTGCCGAATTATGTAATTCTGATCATTCTTGGAGGATATGATGTAAGACGAGTTGCATTGTTGGTAAAAGGACACTCTTTGTATTTTAATCATTCATGAATCTTTTACTTTTGGACTTTCTGTTTCCAGATAAATTATTCAATTTGAGCTCCATCCTGAATTTGCATGTTTTTTTTTCCAACCGTCTGGAACAAAATGTATTTTTAACTTTTAAATAATTCAGATAATATTGGTATTCCTGCTCGTATAATTATTAAATAAACATTTTTATTGATGACGCATTTTGCAAAGTAGGACCTGATGGCTTATGCAAATAGTGAGCCGAGACTCTTTTTCTTACATGCAACCTTTAAAATAAGGATCTTTCTGTAACCAGCTCCTGAATCCCATGACTTCACTCACTGTTATTGTCCAGCTAATCCACTCCTGCATAAGCTGAGCTACACATATTTAACTCCAGCTCCTTCCATTCATGAGGGGAGCAGCGCAGACAGAAAGCTCCTTACTGACTAAAACTAGACGCTGTCGTCGGCAATCCGTCAGCCCTGAACTCAAACCTGCAAATAGTCTGCCACTCCTCACCCTAATCGCCTCGGCGGGTCGTTCTGTACTCTGAATTAGCACCATTAAAGCACGGCGGCGTGGTCATGAGCTAAAAGCAGAGGTACGAGCCCGTTCATTGACCTGTAACTTCCACAAATAACGACTTTGAGTCTTTACTGTGAGGAAATAATCGTTCGACTGGAGGTCTAAATTTAATGAACCAGGAAAAGTCAGACCTGACCTGACCTACAAAACAAAAAGTCCCTGAAATGGACTCAACTGACCACCTGTAAAACCTGTTTTTTTATTTTTTCATTCGAAGATTTTTCTGCTGACACACACACCTGGCTGCAGGTCTGTCACGCTACAGGATCATATCAGTGTCAGTGTGAGTGTTATCATGCGGTCGAGCAGCCGAACTTTGACCCAGGAACGACACGGGACAGAAAAACAACAACCACTCCTTCGTCTTAAAGTCAGAGCCGTCGAGCTGGAGGCCAAACAGGTTTTAGTCTGATCAGCTTCGAAGTATTTTCTTGATTGAACAAAGTACCTGGAACAAGTCTGACCGGTTCACATGACCACAAAAACAATGTGATACATTTTTTAACAGCGGCAAAGAACGCTGTCTCAATCCGCAGCTGAAAGTAGTCCCAAAAAATGCACTTCTTCAACCTGTCTGAGTTCATTGAAGTCTTTCCAAACATCGTCTTACAATCAGAATTTTTCTTTCTCTTACACACAAAATGAGCTAAAATAAAGACCCGAAATAACACAAAACGACATCCTACCCTCTGATTTGTTCGACGAGATGAATCAAAACTGGTGAAACAGGTTCCTGTGTGTTCACGACTACCGTTCAAGATGTTTGTAATGTCAACAAACCAAAACCATCAATTAAACACCGTACCGACGAGTACTTTCTTGCCATCTTCAGTGCCAACAAGAATTGAGAATGCGTATCAATCCACAACAGAAAATAGTCCCTGAAATGTTCACCTTTCCCCTTTTTTAGGCAAAGTTGGTTAAAACTTCTTAAGTATCCATGTTTAGAGGTAGCTAAGATTTTTACTATTTTTGTCACAGTAAATATTTGTGGTTTGTTTTTGTTTAAATCTACCCAAAAGAAAAACCAGAGTTAGCAAATAGCTTAGCGAGTAGTGACATGAAACATCTTCAAACTTTTTAAAAATAAAGATATAAATAAATGAAAGAAAACAGAATGAATCATTTCACTGTTTTTGTTTGATAAAACGTTCCTGTCATCTTCTAAAATTCACTCTCTCCTCCTGCTCACTCCGTCCCTCTGCTTTACTAACACACACCAGCTCTTCGCCCGAGCAGTGCCGCACAGCATTTCCCTCCTAGAAATATTTTGAAACTTCTTTGTGCTCTCAAACTTTGGCTTTATTTGGACGAGAACATCCTCCGCGAAAACAGAAAGGTCTTAACTTTGCATCTTAACAAAAGTCTACCTTTATACGACAATTCAGGTGCGCTCAGGTCTGCAAAAACAACAGAAAGTGCTGCAGTTTGCACGCCAGACCAGTAGCTGTCACCACAACTTTGCAGTGAAAGACCACGTTTTGAAAAGCCTGGTTTGAAAAGTTTGCGTTTTGCCTGCCCAGATGCCTAAATGTACACAAACAAAAACAGCAAAGTTGCCACACACATTTATTTAGCGCCTGTATGTTTTGGAGTAAACAGCCTCTTAGGTACGGATCATGCTGAGCTCCTGATGATGACGCATTAAAGCCGTCATGCTCTTCAGTGATTGAGGAGAGTGTGCGCCAAATAGGACAAAAAGCAGCGACGGTTTCAACTTGGTTATCTTGTTTTTATGACTCCGAGAAGACAAAATCTTGGAGCTTAATCAATCGTCTGAGCCTAAAAGTAGGCACTCTTCTTACAAAGGGATCTAAGATAATAAGTTTGCATCAAAATGTACAAAAACAGAACTAAAAATCCTGAGGTTGTGCAAAATACCAGTATGAGTATGAGTCACAAAGCTTTCAAACTGTAAATTCAGAAAAAGTTTTATATTTCAAAATAAAATTGTATTTAATTTGGAGGGAAAAAGTCATAATAACTTCCTTGAATGCAAATCTATGCTTTTTAAAACACTTACTTGATAAAACCAAAAACTAATGAATCTTACAGGATGAGAAAAGAGCGGAGAGCAGCAGGACTAATGGTTTCTGCAGGTTTATGATGTTTTCAGCATGCTTTTAACTACTGCTTTTAGGGGGTTATTTAACTAAATTTGCCAAAAAACCATCATGAGTTTGGGGTTTTTCAAGTTTCATGTCAATTTTCATGCATTTGCAAAGTGATTGAACTCGTCTGATTACGTAACGGTTGAGTTTATGACCATAAATCCAAAGTAAAACCTTCATGAAATGACAGGATGTGATAAAGACAGATATACGACTTTGATTTCTTTTACAGCAGATGAACATCTTGTTCTTTAACCAGAAAGAAACTTGTACAAGACTCATTTTGTCGTTAATTTCATGCACAAGTTACTCCAATGTCCTCAAATTGATTTATGAGACAAACCCTGCAGAATTAAGTGCAGTCAGGAGGACTTTGTTCCTCCAGATCATGTAGTACATGTTGATCCTGCCCTCAGGCGTCCACATGACGAGACATCTGAGAGGAAGGCTACTCAGTTTGCATGAAACCGGGCCAGAGGGTACTACGAAGAAATACTGGGTGAGAGAGCAGGTCTGACAAGGTCTCCTGCCTCTGACGCCATGAATTATTCCTGCCTTATGAAGTCCATGTTTAGCCACTTGAATGTGCGGTTAAGTATCCCAGTGGGGCCTCTTTTCCTTGACCAATACAGAGGAATGCACCACAACAACACACCCTCTGACCCCCTCCTACATCTGACTTCCCCTTTAGATCCTGCAAACCTGCCCAATGAACGCCTGCAGCGGAGAAAAACACGGAAACGGGTCTTGTTGTGGCGATGCTGCTATCGGGAGCCTTGCTGCCGTGGTTGTGCGCAGCAGGGAGTAGGCACAGAGGGTGCTGTGGTTATTGTGGCTTGTTGTTGTGGTGTTGTCTGTGGAGCGGCTGGTTAGAACAGACTCGCCGAGCTGGAACAGCATTGCTCACACGTGACAAAAGCACACCAGAGTCCATGTGATCTCTACAGGGTACAGCCTGTGCCTTGGCTCCGAGTCCGGGGCTGTGCCGGAGCCAGTCTCGGCCGGGGAGGGAGAGGAAGACCGGACAGAGGAGAGGAGAGCTCTGAGAGGGAGGGGGGGGGGGGGGTTGAGTGAGGAAGGGGAGAGGAGGAGGAGGAGGAGGAGGAGGAGGGAGCTACATGCCGTGACAAGCTCCTGTTTGTAGCTCCGTTCTGCACACGGCGCCCGCATGTGTCTGTCACATGGCCCAGCACACTGCAGGAAACCCCAGCCGCGTTCACGTGAGAGGTAAATGTGAAGACACAGACAGAGACCGAGCAAAACACACAACACACACACACACACACACACAAAAGGACTCTGTACTCTTCACATACACGCGTGTGCACACACACACACACTCACATGCACTGCGGCTGGAATAAAGTGTACTGTACAGACGCATCTCGTTATCTCTGACGGCTCTGTTCTCACACTGGAGCTCAAACTTGATCCATGTCGTCTGCACACCTCTTTGCACACTGGAAGTTGAAAACCCTGAGATACCGTGTTACACTCAGGGACATGTGGGTTTCATTTAGAGGGAAACACATTCAATTAGATATCAATATCGTTTTATTTTGGTCTGGTCTGCTCTCCGAACAAACAGCGTACACCCCGGTATTCTGCTTGGACATAATGTCTTGTGACTGAAATATTTCAACAAAACAAACCGTCTGATTGATTAATAAGGTAGCTGATAATCATTTATATTAAAGCTAATTAGATTCAAGCTTGCAGTGAGGGTGCCCGAGTTTTTAAACCTAATTCTCTTTCTTTATTGAGCTGTTTTTCATGCAAATAAGCTTTTTAAAGCTCCTGTCAGGAACTTTCCATTATGGCACCCTTGTGGACGAAACTTTTTTGTTTTAACGTCCTCTTAAAGCTTGAACTAAGTCTGACTTTTGATGATCAAATATATCATTTATTGTGAAACTGTAACATACGGAATAAGAAAATGAGGCTTTTTCCACTCACATCAGTTTCAGGTTTTAGAAGTTAGACTATATAAAGTGTCAGTCAAGTCACTGATGGTTTGTTTGATTTGTTTGTCACATATATGTAAAAAATCATCTTTTTTTCGATAATGTGGTCTGTTCCATGGTATTGACAGGATGTAACGACTGAATAATTGACGATGACGTCTGGAAACGAGGTCGCGAAGTTTCATTTCGTAGGAACTTCGCAAAAAAAACAGAAAAAGGGGAAGGAGGCTAAAACAACAGCTTCTAAAGCTCACGCAGACATTTCCTGTGATAAGAGTCCTTTCTGGGGCAGTAAGCAGCTACAAAGACTGAACTCGACCATTCTGTGTTTATTTTTAAAACTATATCAAAACTGTTTCAGTCTCTAACTTAAAGCTTACGGCTGATATCTTTGTTACTTTGCTGCTATTGACAAATGGATATCCAGTATGACACTGCTTGACATTTGCGTGTTTTTTTTTTTTTTGATGTCTTTTTTTTTTTTTGTAATTTGACAGCATAAATCTAATATCATGAAAACTGCATACAACATCATAATATAATGCATCATATTAAAAGGTTTACGTCAGTACAGACATGTCTATTTGACGTGTTCTCCTTAACTCACCTGCAGTCTCTGTTTTATTTATTTATATATTTATTATTTATTTATTTTATATTTTTTTAATTTCTTTACATTTCTGCCATCATTGCAAGTTTGTGACTATCAAACCAAATTTTTGATTTTTTTTGTCTTACTTCATTTTTTATTCTTAAAAAATCTTTGTTCCCATTCATTTCTAACTTGTCTGTAATGATGATAATTTCATTGAACTAACACCTAATTCTGATTTTTTTATTGATTTAATTTATTATCCATCAACAACTTTAGTCTTGTAATATTAAGACTTTATAATTTGTAAAATAATCTGACTTTATTTATGATTTAATCACATCAGACGGACTTTGACCTTTGGAGTTTTACAACTCTTTGAATTTATTTTTCTTACCACATTATGGCTGATCTTAAAAAATACTTAAATATTAAATAAATTAAATAGTTTAATTTTTTTTCGTTCTTAAAAACTTTCAAAAATTTCCTACACAAGATGATTTTCTTTGAAAAACAACTTAGTCTTATAAATTTACATATTAATTCAAATAAAACTACAACTTCACTCCTATAAATTTGCTCTTTTTTCCTTTATTCAATGTGATCCTATGACTTAATTCTTGTCATTTCACACTTTATTCAGAGAACCTCATTTAATCTTAATAGTTAATGAGGCCCCTTTAATTAGGATGTGCAGTTTGACACTTGTTGAATCTTGTTGAAAGTTAATCAATAAAGCTCTAAGTATATCAGAGTAATGAAAGGAATTGTCATGCCTGTAGCATTTGCAGCCTGTAAACTTTCATTATAAATGTTTTAGATGTATTTCGTATCATGAATTTTAATATTTCGATGTTGAAGTGTTTTTCTTTTTCCATGACACGCCATCGTATGAATATTTTTTCCTGTTATTATCCATCTTAACTGCTAAACAAGTCGGCCAAAGTCGACACACCTCTGTCATAAAGGTGCTCCATGACGTGGGTTTAATATTAGCCGGTGACTAACCACTAACAGAGTCGGTCTGTGTCTGAGGACATATTCACCACATTACTGGTTTCCTTCTTCTTAACCTTCAAAATAAAGACAAAACACGCTATCAGGATGGTCTCAGTGGTGGTGGCTCACCAGCTGTGGAGGTCGAAAAAACACTGTGCCAACGTTTGGCACAAATAGTCCCAATATTTCACATATTGTTGTGGCCGTGAGGTTTTGTTTCTTTCAGGGATAACTTTTGCCAAAATATGAGTAAAAGGATTGGACAAATGACAAATATCAGGGCGGAAAAAAGCTGTTACTTTTGCAGAGAAATTCAGTCTGCAAACATTACAGTCGTTCCTAAATATTTGATGAAATTGCTGGCTAACAAGCTCTCTGAGGTCCTGTCAGTGAAACAAAACACACTGCTGTTCAGCAGGACCACACCTCAGCTGCGTTTACAGGTACAACACACCAAGTCGGCCTCACACACAGATTTAATCAGTTTGAAACACTGAACGTCTCTAGAGGTCGCGCGGTCGTGTTTTTGCCTGTTGAGACTTGGCCCTGTTTGTGTTTACAGTGAAGGTCGGCTCATTTAAAAGGTTCAAATCGTTCTGGTGTCTGAGGAATTGAAAACCCAAATAAATAGCGTCTGGCAGCAGCTTAAAGAACTCACTAACACGGTTTAACACTCCAGTCTAAATACCGGCTGACTACTTACTGTCAACTCGGTGGCATAACATGATTTTACACCAAGGAAAGATCCATTTAAGCAGCAACAGTGTGACTTATCTGCAAAATAACATGTCCTCAGTAGAAAAAAGAGGGTGTACTCGCTTTGAGACTCACGCCCAGCTTTTCAGTACAACCCCACTTCCTCTAAAGTTGGGACAAAAACGTTGTAGAAAGAGAATTTTAGAGTATTTTAATTAAATATAGAGCAAAGAAAGACGACATATCAGATTTGATATGTGGGAAAATGTCTCGACAAAGTTGCCACAGTGACAACAAAACTCTCTGCAGCAGGTTAGTAAACATGACTGTGAAGAGATGGGAGGAGAGAGACAGCATGAGCTAATTCTTCAGCGATTTCAGAAAACCTTCCTCAGAGCAAAGTCTCAAAAAAATAGTGGATTTCATTGTTTACAGAACATAATATTACCAATCCTGAAACTCGACATGCATCAGCTTTAAATCACTTCAAAAAATCCCAACAAATTGTGAATGAATACATCCATGAATGCAGGTCAAAACTGAACCATGCAAAGAGAAAACCCGATGAAAACCCGGTCTGACATGACGTCTAACAAATCAAACTTTGAGATTTGTGTTTGGAAATCATGGATGCAGCATCCTCGGCTCTGAAGAACACCAATCCAACTTATTATCAGCACTCACAACTGGGATGGTAAATGGATACTTCGAGGGAAAAGTATCATTAGCCAAAAAAGGAAAGATTTATTTATGTGCATGGGATGACAGCTTAGCCATGATGACTGTGTAAGTGTTTAGAGCGCAATTAGAATAACAGGTGAATGCTGTTACAACAAAATGACCCTGAATGGTTGCGTGGCTAAAATCCTTTATCAGGCAAAAAATGAGACAACAGTTCACTTTCTCCTGGATTCACTAACATTCACAGAGTGCTGGTAAAGAAGAGTTGATGTCACATGATGGTAAACATGACCCTGTAATGACCTTTTAGAAACAAACAACTACCACGGGTTTTAAGATGAGTATATATTTTTAATTTAACAACCAAATTTGCAGCTTAAATGTCAATATGTTGTCTTTGTGCTGCTTTTGATGATTTGCAAACCAGCGCCCCAGCTCTTTTGGAATTGGGTTACATTTTAGTGACTGTTTTCAAATATTATTCTAGGTCTCGGAGACCAAAAGCAACTCCATTAATCAACATCTCGCCTTAAAAAATTAATCACATTAAAGTCTGCACTGCAGGACAAAGAGTAAATTAAGCTCCAATGACTGACTGATTCCAGCACATTTTTAATCACCCCAAACCTCCAAGCTCTTGGACATGGAAATGAAACCAACAAATCAGACTCGAACAGTAGAAAAACAAACTTGGAGTCCACCAAAGCACAAAGAAACAACCCTACAGTAAACATGAGTCATGGCACAGAGGCCTCTCTGCCAATCAGAGCTTTGTGAATTAGACCGTGCTGCTTCTTTTGCCTGTTCGAGCTGTACTCTGGGGGTCTAAAGTCCAGTTCAGGGCTGTAAATCAGAGCTGAAGTACGTCATAGTGGATCTGACCTGTGCTGAAAAGCTCTAATGAGGGGAAGCTAAAGCAGCAGGGACTGAAGGATGAAAAAAAAACGGCATCAGGGAAACTCAGCAGCTTGTTCTCTGTTAGGATACGACAGTTGGACAATGAGGGAGTGTGTGTGTTTGTGTGTGTGTGACGGGTAAATTAACAGGTCTCTAAACCCTCCCCTGTCATTCATGAGGTGTGAACAACAGTGTGAACCCTGGCGTTCAGGTGCGCACATCAGGCTGCTCTGCATGTGATTCCTACCTGCTGTGGCGGGGCTGTGGAGGCAGGGCTGAGGAGCCATGCCTGTGTGAACAGAGGTGGTGGCGCGACTGCTCAGGTCCACCACAGAGGGCGTGGTGGGGGTGGGCGGGGCGGGTGCCGGGGCCTGTTGCGCCGGCTGAGGAGCCTGCGGGGTTGGGTCGCTCTGGGCTGTGTTGGCGGGGATGCCATTCTCCGACAGGAACTCTTCCAGGTCCATGTACTCCAGCTGGAAATTGTCCCCGTCGTACGGCAGGGTCTTGTCCCACAGAGTCGGCCCGAGGAAGGCGGACTGCGGGTGGTTGGCGGTGGCGGCCTCATCGTCCAACTTCTTCTCTTTCTCCTTGTCTTTCCCAAACCCTGTAAATGTTTGTACACAGTCATTTCATTGTCTCACGGCAGAAGGAAATCACGGGTCACAGCGTGGGTATAAATAGAAAGTCTGCCTGGGACTTCATCTTAAAGGGTCAATTCAACAATTTATTCAAGAAAAAAGAAAGCATGCGCCGCCAGAGGCCCTTATAGGAGTAAATAAGTTGCTTCAGGTTCCCTTTGAAGAGGGATTTGTAATGACGTAAAAAAAATCACTCCAAGACACTCCCTGTTTTTTTTATTTCTCTAAGGGCTTTTCATCCTTTTACAAAGACTGGTCCTTTATCCTTTTGGTGGACCACTCCTTTTTTCCTCTACTCAAGTTTATTTATCAATCTGTTTAATCCCAGTGTTTTTCGGGGGAATTTTTTTCTCGTATCACATCTCTTTTGTTTAATTTATTATTGTTTGTACATTGTTGTGTTTGTTTATGCCTTGTGTGTACAAACTAAACACCCAAATGAAGCTGCTGAAAGTGAATTGAACTGATTTCTAAATCGTGAAAATGACATGATTCTGTTTGCATGGTCATTAAAATCCTTAAAAACAAATTCTGACATTTTATTCTGCTAATAGGGCCATTTAAAATGATTTCAAATGCTTGTTTATTATCTTTTTTTCTGAGTAAAATGTTTTATTTGAGTTTTTTTCCCTTCAGAAACAACCTTAGTGTTTCTAAGATTACACAGGAAAATATCCTGACAAAGTATATATGTAAAAAAGGCACAAAATTATTGATCATTTTCATACCAGAAAAAAAAAACAAAAACAAAAATATTTAGGAAACTTGTTTAAAAAAATGTCTTTTTTCTATATTCAGGTCAATATTCTGTTAACTATGAAGACAAACTGGGTGTAATTTCATGTTTGATAGTTCACTATCCAATACATTTATCAATACAAATAATGGGAGTGCTGCAAGTATACACAGCAACAGAGCAGAAAAGACGCCCTCTATCGACAAATTGTGGTAATACTACTGTAATCTTATTGCAGCCGTGAGGGTTTAAAGGTTAAAAACGCACCTACGAGCTAAAACTGTGTAAACATGATAACAAGCACTTCAGTATTGCGTTAATAGACTTTATATGCTTGCCATGCTTTATATGCTTAGCTTGTCACTTTGAGCTGGAGTTCAAGTCAATATGTCAGTCAACAAATATTTGACCAAGACAGTTATCTCTCATTTTCACTATCTCTGAAGGACGTTAAACTAATTCGATAATATGATTTCAAATTTCGACAAAGATTGTAAAATATTAAGATGCGTCACTACGGATTAATTAGTTTAACCGGTGTCCCTTACTGCGTTTCATCTGTCAAAGCCATGAATGTGTGTTGGCTGATAAAACACAGCGGAGAGACACTACAGATACAGGAGGCAGGAGCAGTCAGCTTGCGCGCATATTAACTTTGGAATTTTGGATTAAAAAAAAAAAAAAACATACCTTCATCGTGATGGAAAGGCAGCTTCAGCGGATTTTCCAGCAGGGATTTCAGCACGCCGTGGGTCGGCGGTAAGAAAGTTGGGTTTAGAGGAAGAGGTCTGGCCATTTTCTCCATATGTCTTGAAGGGCAACCGGAGAACAAAACTCGCACACACGAGGCTGAAATTCCCCCCCTAAAAAGACGCGACCAAACTCGCTGACCGGCCCGTGGAGATCCTCGCAGACGGTGTAAAAACGACGCCGGGGCTCGGAGGGAGAAGACGGGAGTCCGCGCAGCAGCAGGACGGTGAGCGGCTGGCTGACTGTCTGAGTCGTTGAGGCTGTCTGGCAAATAGCTGCTGGAGAAGTCAGAGGAGGGCGGGGGGAGAGCCGAGCGAGCGAGCGAGCACTGACGGAGCCTCTACACTCCTCCATCCATGTGCGGAGACGGACGTCGCTGACGTCAAAGCCCCGAGAGGGCGGGAACACTTCTCGCGGGGGGTTCAAGTAGCGTAGGAAAATACAACATCGTAGACATGACCACGCTGCCTTCAGGGACTGTTTTTGCATTATTATTATTGATTATTAGGTCACCAGTTTTAAAATTTTTTGGAGAAAAATCTTCAAATTAAAATCCATAATTTAAAGCCAATAAATAATAATTTAGTCTGCTAAAACTACAACTTTCCACTGTTCATTTTATCCATTATTATTGTTCCACTTTAAAGCTCCTCTGAGTTTTTTTTTATTTTTAATTTTTTTTTTAATTATTAAACATTCAACAAAGGAGTGAAGTCCAATATGAATAATAATAGAAACAACAAAAAAACAAGAAATAAAAAAAAAACAACACCAATGAAGACAATAACAGGAGACAAAAATGGTTTGAATTGTCCTTTGTTGTGAACATCTGAATTCACTCAACAGGTTTTACTTTGGGGATGAACTGCTTACTTACATATGAGCAGGTAAGCATAATGAATAAAAATCAAGGTCAAAATCTTGAGGATTAACAAGAATAGCTTATTTGATGATTGATGTAATGTGTTTTGTGGGTTAAGAGCATGTAGCACCAACAGAATGGCCTATATATGCAGATGATGCATCAGCACTTTTTACAACCTGGTATATCCTTAAGTTGTGGTACATTACTGAAGCCATCAAAGGTTTATTTAGGGCAGATACATGACCTTAATTTTCAGTCCCTAACACAAATAATTTTTGAATCAAACTTTCCACAAAATAAGAGTGAGTGTGAACTTTCCTGGCCTGTGTCCAGTTGCTGTTCAATACAACAACTTAAGTTAACATATGATATGAGTCTTCTTAAAGCCTTGTATCCTGTAAGTTTCCTTTCATGGAAATTTATTTGGATGGAAAATACACTTTCAAAGCCAAATTAGCATTTTTTTCTTTATGGAAAGCAGCTTCATGGTGTGTCTGACACAGATTGAATCACTGACTGCTGCAGTTTTTTTCACCCAGAAGAGACATGTCAATGAATGAACCAAACCAGAGACATTTGTTAAATGTTAACATAAGTTGGTGTACGATTTACTTATTGTGCGGGTTTTTGTTACTGTAAGATATAATCCTTTTGAGGCTGTAATGTTCAGCTGTGAATCTGTGCAGTGAACATACCATCCACTGTAAACGACATGAATCTAAACTTGACCTACTTTCAGCCAATGGGTGTTGTCAGTGTGCAATTCTATCCGCGCAGGTCGTGGCACATGGAAACTCATGCTTCCCAGTGTAGTAAGGGCTGAGTCATAGTTTGAAACCCTCGCTGCTCTCTGCCCGTGTGTTTGCTTTTAATGATTAGTCAGAATGTGTCAACATACCGTTTGTTTTCCATAGAAAAGATCTCGCTAAAGCAGAGCTGATAGTCTGAAATAGAAAGTAATTGTATGACAACAGTCTCATGTCGTGAAAGAAAGTGATTGTGCAGACAGGACCAAAGTGGGACAAATCCATTTATCCCCAACCATCCTCATGCATATGTAAAACCGTCACACTAATCAAAACTCAGATCTTGTTTTCCACACTATCAAAGAAAGTCTTTTCAAAGCTTAAATTTAAAGCTCCGCTGAGTTACGCCGGGAGTCTCAGACAGGTCAGACGCTGTTGCTGTCCTCTGAATTTAAACCTTTTATCTTAATGAGACTCTGCAGGGGCTCTGAACGAACACGCTGACCTGCTGGATCATTCAGATGGCAGCTTAATGGGTTAGGATGTTCCTTGTTAGCTAATTTCTTGTAATCATACCAAGAATTACAACCCCATTTCTTATAATGGTGTGACACAGTGTAAAAATTGATTTAAAAAAAACAGAGTTTGATAGTTTTTAAAACATTTAAAGTCTTTGATCGCTTTCACACCAGAGTTGTTTGGTCCGCTTTAAACGGACCAGAGTTCGTTTCCTCGGATAGTCCGCTTTGTTTGGGCAGGTGTGAAAGCCCATCCGAACTCTGGTGCGGACTAAACAAGCGAACTCAGGTCCGCCTGAAAATGCGGGTCTCAGTTCGCTCGGAAGTGAACCCTGGTTCGGTTTGTATGCAGTGTGAAAGCTCACCTGACCAAACACAGGACCAAATGTACGTAATGACGCTATACGCAGTGCATACGCAGTGCATCTTGGGTAGAGGAAGCACGGCGTCACTTGTTGCTATGGCAACACATGGCCGCTGACATTAGCAGTTGCTAGCTAGCTTAGCTCAATTGTCTGAACAACAATAAACCTTAAATTCACAATTTGGCGTATTTAAACAAAATCAAATCACAGCTATCAACAGTCACAGTCCTTAAACTCTGAGCTCATATGTCGTCACATGTTAGATCGTCAAAGTTAGGAAAATAACAGGATTAATCCCTGACAAGCTACGATAGCATTATAGGAACAGTTGCGTTCACTAACGTTGTAGCATTCCATAAAATAATGTGACGAAGCACGATACAAGACGGCTAGTCCACCCCTGTTTGTAATCCGTGAGGTTACATACCCCTCCTACTTTGTCCAATCGACGAGCGCCCCTTTCAACCACGTGATGCTGCTCGGATAGTTCGGTGCGCTTTAGAAATCACAGTGTGAAAGCAGAGCCAAACAAGTGATAAATGCAACAATGTTGCGACTTTCAGCTCCCCAATCGAACCGAGTCCGCTTGGTCAGGTGTGAAAGCGACCTTTGTGTGATTGAAAATAAGTTTAAGTATAAGTATTTTCTATGGGTGACAATCAGGACTGCAGACAGGCCAGTTTAGCAGCAGGACTCTTCTACTACAGAGCCATGCTGTTGTAATTCATGCAGAATGTGGTTTGGCATTGTCTTATTAAAACTTGAAGGTCATCCCTGAAAAAGTCATTGTCTGACGGCAGCATGTGTTGCTCTCAGTTTTGACCTGCATTTGTGGATGCGGTGATTAACTGTGTTTTCAGACAACCATTTTAAAGTGATTTTGAGCCCATGTAGTGATTTCCACTGATTTTGATGTGCTGCAGCCTGATCAAAAAAGGACCTTGTTTTATGTTGAGATTTCCAGGATTGTTGAATCTTTTTTTGATTTCATATGGAGATGGGGTTTGCCACCAGTCATATACAATCACTGTCTACTGTCCTGTCTTACCATAACACATGGGAAAACTAATAAATTTACAGTTTTTCACTGGTCCCGTTTTGTCGCGATTTTCACTCTCGTTGATGGGCAGAAGCAGCTCACATACAGCAGAATTTTAGCTATGGGACCTGGGATTAATGACACAACTAGCTGAAATTAAAGACTCCTATGATACCGTCTACTCCTCCGGTTCCACTTTGCTTTGCCTCCAGCTGATGTTGTGACATATTTATGATGTCAACCCCAAAAGGTCTTTCGAGAAACAAATTTTTAAACTTTGTTCAAATGAACTCTAATTTACTGTTGCATAATCCTCAGACTGGAGTTCACTTTCACACTACATGCACAAACACAGTATCAACAAGCCAAAGGACATTTTCTGGCTCGTATGCAGTTTGAATAGTAGTATGGGTTTCTACCAAAAACACTCTTGAGCTGACCCTGAATGCCACAATAATGCAGTCAACTTAGTCTGACCTCAGAGTGGGAGTCACCTCAGGCCTTTAACACAGTAGAACTGTTCAACAAGCCTCCTGACAAGTTAAAAAAAATCACAAAAGGACCCCTGCATAAATGAGTTTTGCTTTAAACAAATTTCTACCAATATTAGTTTTTTTTCTTATTTGGAATTTGAAAACGATTCAATTGAATATTTTGAAATATAATGTTATTTGATAGGTGGACCAAGTGATGAATTAATGCATAAAAGAGGATGGGGCCAATGGAAATTTATTTTGGCAGAGATTTAAGATTTAAGTCTGTAATTTGAGAATAAGACACACTCTAATATTGAAGCCAAAAGTCTGAGATTACAGTGAGGACTCTAAGATTATTGTCCAAGTACGACCAAAATCAGAATTGAGATATTACTTCTTTTGAGTTTTGAATGAGGACTTTGGGATTAAAGTAAAAATTTAAAGATAATCACACTCATTTGTGTATATCTTTTTTATACCTTTAACTCCTAAATTTCTTTATTCTTTAGTCTCTGTTTTGTATTTATCACCGCTGTAAATTTGGAATATCATCTTGTGGTACTAATAAAGGAATATCTTATCTTATTTTATCTTATAATCATCAGAATTCTGAGATTTAAATCTGACTTTTAAAAATAATCTCAGAATTCTTAATCTCAGATTAAAAGCAAAATTCTAAGATTAAAGTCACAATTCTGAGGTTTAAATAGATTTTTGAGTTTTCAGTTAGAAATTCTCAGATTAGAGTCAGACCTCTAAGATTAACATTGAGTTTTACGTGAAATTTCAGTTTTCTGACTTCAGTCTCAGAATTTTGATAGAAAATGTTAGTAGTGTTTTTGAAAAACTGTCTTAAACAAAAAAAAACAAAAAATTGACCTAAGTTTTTCACGTATCTCCACTCACTTCAAGAAAATATAGTTATAAAAATCGGTAAAAATAAAATTACAGAAATCCCAATATAAACAATAATGATCCTCTTATGATACAAAAAAAGAAAAAAGAAAAATATATTATAAATCCAAAAAGACACAGTTACAATTCACTGGCATTCAACAGCAATAACATTATGCAGCAAATGTACTTCACTTTGAGATCTGTCTACCTTACCAGTTTCAATTTTACCTGAGCTGATGGTGAACACTTTGGTGATGAAACAGTCACCTTTGTTTGACTTCAGACTGGGAGACACGCCAGGTCATGAAACACAACCAAATCAGACAACAGGCTGCAGTTTCACTTTCCAAGATCCATCTTATCTTCTTTCAAAAACACTACATGGACATGATACAGGCTTGGAGACCTGATTGGCACTGTTAAGAGTTCAAGACCTTGTTTTGTGTGGGATGATTCATATTTTACAGTAGTTTGCTGTTTAAAATACTGCTCATTATACTTGAAATTGTCACTACTCTTTGTTATGAGTACTTGTGTGTTTTCTGTCTAGAACTTAAGTATACTTAAGATCCATAGTGGGAGTTGAAGTTCTATGAAATTCACCTGAGTTGACCCTGAACACCACCACGATGCAAAATGTCAACTTTGCTTGTCCTTAAATTTGGACTCCACAGGTCACTAGTGGCTTCATAACCAAAACACACTTAGCATTTCTGAATTTTTCATCAATTCACGAGAGAACAGATGTTTAATTTTTGTTATGAGATGATAGAGACTGTTTTAAATAAATATGAGCGTTTGAAATCTGCACAAAAGTCAAAGAGTCCAGAACAGGCTTTGTTATGAGGAGTCACACTGGGACCAATCAGCTGCATGTAAATAAATGAGAGTTAAAGTATTTTTCTGTGTCTCTGAAGTAAGTTTTTCCATTGGTATGAGCAAAAATAACTTCCTTTTTTACTGTGAGAAAAATCAGTGCAAGGAAATTTGTGACGTAGGAACCAAACAAAATGTGTGTTGTATGAAAGCGGTCAGCTGATTGGGGAGGCATGCTTCCAAATCAGTGTGTTAGAGTTAATCAAGGACAAGGATTCAAAAGAACCTCTTCTTAATGAAAATGTGATTTCAGACTGTGACCGATATGTGTGTGTGTGTGTGTGTGTGTGTGTGTGTGTGTGTGTGTGTGTGTGTGTGTGTGTGTATAAGACCAGGACATTAGATTCCTTAAAACAGGCCTCCTGCTCAGTGTCAGGGTTAGACTTAAAAATATGTTCAATATGAAGTTGGTTGTAAAGAAAGAGAAAACGGGTAAATCATTTTATGGTGACATAAGCAGTTATAAAAGAGAATGTCCTTGCATGATTAATACATTTCTAGTCACTGGTTCATGTTTATAACTAGTGGTAGAGGGTTGCTTATGCAAGAATCTTTGAATGTTTTGTTATATTTATGTAGAACCACCAAGGAATATTTTGGGAGAGGATAGCTGTTTCTTCAGCCAAACACCAAGCTGCAACCACTATGGGTGGATGAAACAAAGCTAGTTTTAAGTGCCAAAAAACTGCAGTTCCTCTGGTGGCCACTTGGGGCTGGCCCCAAAAGTGAGATAATCCCCATAGAGCCCCATTGTAGTGTTCAACTTTACATCAGAAATAAACAATAAAACAACCATCTTGTATTCTGCTGCACTTTTTTACTTCATTATGCATTTGGCAGGAAGTATATAGTCATGTCGACCTCATTTCTCGTGGAAAACAATTGTTTTGAATTGGTTGCAAAGAAGGCTATAAGTAACAATGACAAGAAAACTGATTCAGTTTTGCTGGGGCCTGTGTCCACTATGGCCCCTTACGTCTTATCTAAAATGTTAACCTTCATTTAAGCTCTGGGAGAAAAGTTTTTCTTAAAACTATTGTTAAAAAAAACTCATAACAATATGGTTTACCATGTTGCCTGAAGCAGCTTGTCAAATAATCCAGCAGGGGTGCTCTTATTGTGACTTGACCAATCTATGTACTCTTGACCTCAGTGAACAAACACAATAACACAACTACAAAAATGGAGGACATGGTCAAATAAATCTGCACTGGTTCTGCACCATAGATGGAGAAATAAAGGACAAAGATAGAATTGTACGTCAACTTTGAACATAGCCGCTGTTTCACTTGTCAACAACAACAAATTTGCAGACCATGCCTCAGCAAGTCTTCAACCCCTGTATGATTGCTGTGTTTTTTTTTTATATATATATTATTTAAACTTTTGTGGATGGACTGCCACCTTTAAAAACTAGCAGTCCTGATGTATACCGATAGCAGATTTTTTGTCAGTGTTTGCATCTATGCAAAACCGTTTGTGTTTGCTACACTCAGCTTTCCAAGTCCAAAACACACCCATGTTGTCAACACATTTTAATATAGGCTTAAAAGTCACTCCAGTCACCTGAAAAGCTAACAGACAACACCTTGTGTCATGCTCCGGAAAGAAACACTCATGAAATAGAGGTCATGTATGCTGCCAAGACAGAAAACTGTTGTAAGTGGGCACAGGCCCTAACTCTGCTCAGAGTTCCAAAGTTGGAAAGTCCTTCTGGTGACTTTTTGTTTGCAAAGATTATCGTTTGTTGCTGAAAGCTAATCTAGGTGACTTTGTGTCCAATGATTAAAACCATGCATGATTTCATGTAGAATTTAGTTATGACTTTTAAAAAATCAGTATCCATTAACAAAAAACATCTGAGTCACTTTCTATTAACATAACAGTCACTTTGGCCAGCTTTCAGCATTATGTAGCATGCGCTCACAGGCCTTGTGATGTCTAAAAGTTTTCTTTTAATTCCCCTCATCTTTTTAAAGAGTTTTTTTTAGACTTTCATATTTGGAAAAATATGATTTAAATATTACTGAGCAACCCAGTTACTGAGTCTATTCTTGTTTTGCCTCCAAGATGGAGAGCCAGATAAGATTGCTCTGATCAGCTAAAATAGCCTCATGAGTCTAATTTGGCAAACATGTACGTGAGTTCCTTACAAATTACAGTGAACTACTTATTATTGATATAAATATAATACTGAACAAGCACAGATTGATTATCAAAATGGCCAAGATTAAGTGAGTCTGTAGGAGGTATTTACTCCTACTTTCTTGATTGTTTTTGCATTTTCGTTGCAGACGACAAATAAACATGATGATTATTGTTGACTCAAACCCACATCCAGCAACACAGCTGATTTAATGTGACTGAAATACCGTTGGGTGAGATTTGAATCCCTCCAGTGTCAAAACACGTCTAGTTTCCATTTTTGGTCAAACAGAGGCGTCTTGGCAGAAACAGTAGCAGGCAAGTCCGAGGTCGGTTGGTTTGAATCGAAACCTGCACACCTATGACTGTCTGTGCCAACATGTTTCCACCTGAACACAAAGCTAACATCACATGACGGCACTCTGTTTGCAGACGACAAAGAATCAGTAGACCTTGAGTCATTACAACAAGGCTTGTGTTGGCACAGCAAGGGAGTGATGGCAAACATTTAGACTATTAATCAGAAGAGCTGACAGATAGTGCTTTACTTTTCACACCTGGGAAAACAGCTTTGGAATATATCATTGTCATTATTCAAAACGATCGTTTAAGATATCTAGAGAAGTTTCAGCCATTCAGAAATGACAGTTAGTGTATGAAACATGAAAAAGGGTGATTGATTATTTTTACATAACAGTATTTCCTTTAGGATTGCATGGTAGGAATAACGGTCACAGATAGCCACTTTTATTTTGAAATGTCAAAAAAGAAAATACACTAAAAATGTGATAATTTTCATCAGAAACATGAATGTACATTGATCATGTGTAAAATCTATACTTCATTTCAACATTAATTAGTTTTTTTAACTGACAGGAAATTAGATAAACTTGGGGTGTTAGTTTTTACACAGCTGTGAAACCATGATATGACCTTAAAGTGATTATTTTGCCTGAAATGCTTCATTTGGGCTGATAAATCCACTGATAGACAGCTAGACACAGCTTGGGGGTGTTACTTTTTACACAGCTTTGTGGTCACAGAACGTCTTGGCAGTTATAGCTTTAAAGAAAACTGTGTGGTCATATTAGTATACACTGGCTATAGCTAAATTTGCTGCTGTTCTAATGTTGCTTACAACTTATGGGTGCTTCTTTTTACACAGCTTTGAGGTCAGGAAACAACCTGAGAAACAACCTAGAGAAAGCCTCTTACACTAGCTGTCACCACATTTGTCCTCCTGCCTGTGTCTCTGAGCGTCTTTATCGACGAACAGATCCAGGTTTAGGTTTTAATTACAGCTGAGACTCAAATCCAGCTCCTACTGGTCTTTGTTTACAAAGGAGGCATGAAGAGTGCGAAGATAGAGGGTAGAAAAACTCTGTGATAATGTGGACTTTCTTGTGCGTGCAGCCCACTTTGATGAAGTACTGTTTCTGTATTCCTTGTCTTGCACGCTCAGTCCAAATGTGACATAATGTGTCCTGTGAGTTATCGGTGGAAATATGGGTGTATCAGACTGGATCAAATATTGTGAGAGAGAAATATTACACAGATGGGAGCTGATTGGTTGGTATTGCGCCCTTGTTATTGTCCACAGCAGTCCTGTCAGGTTGAGACAGGTTAAAGGGGCCTTTGCTGCGAGTCAAAACAAACCAAAGTAATACAATAGCCTAAAACAATACAGTGTGGTGCTTCAACAATAAGATTGGCGTCAGTACGGTTAAAGGGCCTCACCCAAAGCTGAAAAAAAAAAACAACCTCAGACACAAAACATGCATGAAATTATACCAGGAAAGAAGGAACTTCCTAAGGCTCTTCCTGATAAAACAAAAACTGTAGAAACACAAACGCCTGTGAGTCAGAACTATGATACTCAGAGCTGCAACCCTTACCTGATGCAATAAATAGGTCAGAAATGTCATTTGGTTCCTCTTTATTTTACATTTAATGACAGGAGGAGGAATACAAATAAGCTTGATGAAATATAAAGGAATAATCCTGCAGCACTGAGGCTTTAAGCCCGCTGCTGCTGCTGAAATGATCTTGATTCTGCAACACAACTATTCCTGTTACGTAACACTTAGAGCAGCAATTACATGGACTCAGGCTGTTATCCCTCTCTGCTAACAGCCTAACAACCGAGTCTGAAAGTACACAGCCATCCCAGTAGATACAGTACAGTCAGTCAGACCTCTGTGAAGCTCCAATCAGGCGATGCTTGCAGAATATATTCCTGAAAATCTCTTTAAAAGAACACAGACTGTACTCGGATTTTTGTCTGCACATTATGCAAGTCAAAGGCTGATTTTTAACGTGGTACCAAAGCAATACACTCCACTTTTGGGCTTGCTTCTGCTACAGATTAAGAAAGAAGAGGATAAAACCTTTGAATCCACATTAAAGCTATATATTTTATCATTTTAATAAGTGTTTACACCACCAGGGGTGTTTTAATGTGGTTAAGGATGACCGGATTATTTTCCTATGTCTCCCTGCATCACTTCCTCTCACAACCTTTGGGATAACTCGGGACGCAAACTGAAAGCCAGGCCTTACTTGCCAACATCAGCGGCTGTTCTCACTAATACTCTTTTGGACTGAATGAGAATAAATCCCTCGCAGACAGGTCCCAGAATCACCTGAAAACCTTAAACAACAGAGGCCAAGGCTGCTGAACACACTTCAGTATTATGTGCTACTGTAAGCGGCACGAAAATCCACAGCAAGGCCTCTTTACTGTTCTTTCTGTCGTGGAAAACTGTAAAAGTGCAAATGAAAAAGAGCACTGCAGGCAATTTGATTGGACTTTTGAGTTGTGAAAACGCCTGTGCAAGGAAACATCAACATAGAAACTCTGCAAAACTCCTGAACTCTGAGCCTTTGAGGGAATTTCCACTTCTGTGATATGACTGAAGTCAAGCCTTTGTGTGTGCAGTTGGTTAAAAATATTCACTGTACCATCAATTAATCACAGTTGGTATATCATATTTTCATTCTAAAGTCTTAGCTGGCAAATTGAAATAGAAAAAATATGAAAAGTAGTCCTGATATCATGATTTAACAGGCTGTTTACAAGCAACTTTTCAAATGAAAGGGCATCCGGAGGGCACTTTTTCAATGTCTTATTAACTGGGAGTGGATCTCCAAAGCACTTTTATCCACTGTAAGGACATCAAGAAAGATGTGTATTTATGTGATTTCTCCGAGAAGGGTATCTACAAGACCTTTTTACATATTGTATACAGGAAGGGCATCCATGTGACATTAAAAAAAAATCCTTGAAGTGCATCCAGAGAGCAGTTTCCCACATTTTATCTGCTGGAATGGGTATACATGTACTGAAATGGTATATATTTATATACTAGAGGGCATTCAGATGGCATTTTTTTAATGTTCTGTGTACTTGAAGGGCATCCAGGAGGCATTTTTTTCTATGTTTTAAGTGCCGGAAGTTCATCCAAATGGCTTTTTTTTAACTAATAGAGAATTCATAAAGCCCCTTTTGACCTTGTTATTCCCTTAAAGCTATTGGCATCTGTTTAAATGTGATTCCCTCTGAAAAGGCATCTAAGGGGAAACTATTTTCTTTCTACAAACTGGTTACACTGGTAGGGCATCTAGGGAGCATTTTTGCACACATTATATAACAAAGAGGCAACCAGAGGGTGTTTTATTACATCTTATATCCAGCCCCTGGATAGAAAATATCCAAGAGTCATTTTTTAATATTCTTTACCCCGAAGACATTATTATTATGTTTTCAGGGTAGAGATCTCTATACTGGAGGGGCATCCAGGGGTCACACGTTTCATATGTTCTAAGGCATTGTTCTTAGTTTTCACAATCTAGAGCATCTAAAGGGCCTTATTTTCTTTATGTAAGGACATCTGGAGGGTACATTACCGTGTTTGATATATTGAAAGGGCATCCAGAGATCACTTTTTACAATGTTTATTATCTTTATGACTTCTTGAATTGAAATGTATCTCATCATGCTGTATTGTGTCATAGCAGCCTATCATGTAGGCAAAAATTAGTCTTTTGGATGTGTTTCTACGAAATGAGCTCCACCCTTCAGACTAAAAAATGTGTCTATGATTACATGGGCTGAATACAAATTGTAAATTGGTCACTATGTTGAAAGGAAACGAGAGCAGCCAGGATTATTCCTCTTTCTCTTTCAATGCAAACAGCAGCGTGTTTGCAGCTCTGCTTTCTCCTATCTGCAGAAACAGAAAATCAGCAGTTCCAGATCCGACTCTCCACCTACCTGCTTATCATCCCCCCCTCAGCAGCAGGTGAGAGATGTTGAGGTGTGGGGTTGTTCATCATCTCTACATCCCACACACAGCATTAAACACTCACAGCCCTCCGTTTGCAGGCATACACTCAGATGCCCACACACTTCCAGAGGGCTGCAGGTGAAAGAAGTGGCTGACAGATTCTGTATATTTCTGGAGTTTCATTTCAAAGGGAAGGGAGGGGAAAGCGATGCATGCATAGATACCCAGCTGCGTTTCTGTTTGTTGATACTCGTCTCTGAAAGATGAAAAGTCAAAAGGTAGAGTAGACCAAAACACTGACTGTAGAGCATGATTAAGAAGGTCTTGTTTTCTGCAACAGTGTACTTGTAAAATCAGATATTCGGGGAGAAATGCATAGAGAACTCAGCTCAGGCTGTCTGGAACAAAATACTGCAGTGTGCAAAATGATGTGAGCTGAATTTTCATCCATTAAAGTGATTATTCTCTCTGGGAGATGCTGTAATTTTTGTTCAAGAGGAGTGACACTTGAATAAGCAATTTGGCAGCTGTGGTGGGAGCTCGTCACTCACAGTGTTTTTGAAATCCAGTTTCAGAGAGAACTGTAGAAATGGGACCTGGGCTAATGTGCCTTTTTGGTCATCAACGCTAAGAGGGAGAAGAAAACTACTTAAAAACAGAGCTGAGGCGGTGCTTTGTTCACAGTAAAGACCTGGTGAAAAGCTGGGTTTAATAACTCTGACTTAAAAATGAGAAGCCTGTGATAGAAAAATAAATTGATTAAAGCATGCATTATTCCAATAAGCTTATCATTTTAATTTAAAAAATGTAGGACCGAATCACAACAGCAGTTTTTCATCACAGTTAAGAGTGCAACCTTTGTTGATTATTCTGGTGTGTTTGGGGTCCAATATAAATTCGATATTTCTGCTCTCAGTAACTTGTACATTCTGATGCATCTTAAAGACGAGTCTGTTTCTTTTCTTACAGCACATTTCAGCCTTTTTAACACATTTAAGACCAGGTTTTAGTTGATCTACATGCTTTCTGCTGTCTTATTATTGCAACACCCCTTTTTGCATCTGACCACACCTTATTTTAACACCAGTATACCCTCAGGCACCAATATGGGTGTGAGTTCCCCCATGCTGTTTATAAAAATAAATAAATAAATAAAATGGCACCAAGACACTGCAACCTAACCCTGACCCTGACCCTAACAGGATGGAGGAATAAGTTTCCTTTGTCATATATAAGCTGCAAATAAGTTTGGCATTCATGTTCATAATGTCATTTTTGGAGTTGAATGTTGGACATGCAGATCTCAACTTTGGCCTGATGCTGAGTTTTGGTTTGGGCATTGGTGATGTAACACTGAGTCATTAAATTCCCAAGTTTTTCCTCTAAATCTATGTCTTTGTGGGTTGTCAAATTTTGTTGCTGGGAGCTTATCCGGGTCCATTTTTGATCCATGCAATGAATCAGACTGATCTGGCCTGTGTAAAATATTCAGATCTACCTTTACTGAAGTATCAATTGACAGTTGCTTCAAATTTGACTTTTTTATACATACATACTCTACATGCATCTTTATGTTGATGGTATGAGAGAATATTCAAACACTAGGGATATTCCAGATTAAACTGATGTATTTTAACGGGAAGGTGAAAAATTAAGAAAAAAACGCTCAATAAGTAGGGAGACATGACGAATTTTAATGCATCCATTAAGGTTATGAGTGCTCATCAACTGGTTTGATGAAATAATAAGAAACATGTTAACGCCGTCACTGGATATTAGCCCAGCTGAATACCAATGGCAGATTTTGGTTAACTATCATCATTGAAACAGCTAATGAGGGAAAGAGCTCTAAAAGACGAGTGTCTATCTCTCCATAGAAGAGTACCCAAACACTGAAATATCAACTACTGCATGGATCACCACATAACATGGTGCAAATATTTGAGGTCAATAGAGGATGTATCCCCTAATATTTATTTACCTGCAACAAACACACCAAAAGGCGACCTGAAAAGTCAACAGCCATGCCAGGAGCGTTACACCATGTTCAACCAAAAATGTAGGTTGGAAATTCAAGCATTCACATTCAAGGAAGAACTTTTATGACTCTGCTCTGCCACATTGAAAACAAAGCAGTCATTGTTTAGAACCGTTGATAAACCAGCCATTCAGGACCTTTTTTAGGTCAGCTTACCTGCAGAACAGGTTAATAACTAGTTTTATTTGCACTAATCGGATCCAAAGAGTGCTTTATCGGTGCTGTAATGGTATGATGATTTAAGGTGACTGCTTCTTCAGGAAGTCTCGTCTCAACTGATGGGTTTGGCTTGAGTTCATGAGCTTTGTCTTTAAATGGCAGCGACGTTTTTGACGAAGAAACAATATGTTGTTCGAAATGAAGTAAACAAGTTCAGAATGTATGTAAATCAGAATGTATGTGCACATTGAGTCCCATTCCCCCCTTTTTCACACTGTGTACTTATTTGTTGTGCATCATCCCCCTTTTGTTGATGCATCCTGTCTCCGCCACCTCGCCATCCTTCACGTGGCACTCAATATATCCATCCGTATGTGGCGATGGTGAGTGGGGGGTGTTTCTTGGAAGAGGCATCACACGGGGAAGCCTGGAAGAAGCAGCCTGCCAAAACAAGAGGATCCTGTGAGGATGAAACAGAAGAGCCGGGCTGATCCTCTCCTCGATATGATGCAAATCAGGCCATGGCTCTCTTTTCATATCGCAGTGAGTTGGATGTGCACAGTGCAAAAACAGTGTAGTACCCAGGCCGGCTCATGCATGCAGAAAGAAGGCCTAAAACACACACACACACACACATCTGAAAAAAAGAGACCACACACACTCCCCTGCTGTGCTCTGCTCTCAGATTTGTACGGAGTCACATGCTGTCAGCATGGACAAACACGTTTCCCATCACATGCCCTCTGTCTCCGTCTCTCACTCTGCCCTGCCTCCTCTCTTCTTCGCCCTCTCTTCCTGTCTCATCAACAAAGAGAAGCCCTGCTGTGACGTCGATGTTACTGATCTGTGTGACAACATATTTCCATATTCCCGCCGCCTGTAGCAGAGCAGTGTGAATCAGGCACAGGAAACAGATATTATACGTCCACATGGCACAGCAGAGCGTTTTAATTCTGCTCTCTACTTTTTCCATGACACAGAGCGTAAGCAATCTGGACCCAGCAGAGCTTCTCATTAGACGGCTGCTGTCTGCTCCCGGTCCAACATTTGGCTGATTGAAGTTATCTGTGTGGAGCCGAAGCTTCGCTCAGTGAGGGGGGTAACTGCTGAAAAATAAAGACAATGAGTGATTGTCCTCCAAAATAAACTTCAAATCACTTTGAGTGGATTCTCCAGAGCTGCAGGTGAATTGAAAAAAACACCATCACCGGGGGATCAATGTGAAATCACTGTTCTGCACTGTATGGTAATGGAGGCTTTCTACTGTGAAGCTGCATAACAAGAGTTTGATTTTACAATGAATGAAAAAAAAACAGACTTTAGAGACAGGAAGAGATTTTTTCTCACTTTAAGTCACAAATTGAAAGTGGACCGGATGTGAACGACACAAAAAAATACACAAAAACTTTGATTTCTACACTTCAGATCTGTGCTATAGATTTAATTGAACGCTGTTCAAGTGAATTTATAAATGAGTATTGTTGTCTAAGTACTGAGTGCTTAAGTATCATGAAACGGTGAATATACTATCTAAATTTCATTGCTTCTCTAGTACACGCAGCCTCTTTTACTTTTTTAAATCAGGATTTTTTTTTCAAAATCTTTTTAGTTGATAGATGTAAACAAAGTGCCCTCTCGTTGCCACTCTTAGTGCCCTCTTTTGTTGCCCCACCCCTGAAACGTCCTTGGTACATCCTGTCTGCAATAATCTCAACCCAGAGCTGTTGAGGACTTGTTCATAAACCTAAGCTGATTCCTGCATGGACTTAGTCACTCATTGAGGATCCAGTGTCATGAAAAATAAAACACAGTATGTGTTAGCTCTCCCAAATTAGCACCTGTGTGAATCACTGGGCCTGAGGGGTGGATGGAGAGCATCCAAGAGGCTTTCGTGACAAAGGCTGAAGGACCTCCCACCCCCACCTCAACCTAGACATACAATAAGAGACTGAACACATCCTCCTGCTCCTCCCTCCTTCCGTCCTCCCTTCCTAAACCCTGGATGACTCTAGATGCTGGCCAGGAGAGCAGCAGCTGTTGCTGTACGAGCACTGGTGCACCGGAAATAACAGTCAGGCCTGGAGGACGCTGTGTGCCCTGTCCATTCAGTGCATGATTCACCATATGCCCACCAAAATTCAGCTCTTAACCCGTTTAATCAAAGGAGTCTGGCTCTTTGCAGGAGAGCATAAAACATCATCTGTTAATGAGTGGCCCGCTTAAAATCAAACTGCCTGGCTCCCATATTGAACTGGTCCCTTTGGCATGGAGCTTATCTCACCTTTGGTCCAGCTCAGGAAGGACTAACTGAGACTCAGAAAGTAGATGGGTTACAAACAAAATAAAACATGCATTCAAACACAGTGAGCATTTACAACCGTTTTGCTGGAAAATCTGAATAAGAGTCCTCTCAGTGTGAGTGGCAATTGGGTTACTTTTAATACACTCTAAGGTTGCCAAAGGGGTACTTTGTTTACATTTTGTACCCTCTATGAACCCCTTAAATGGCACTTTGTTCACAATAGGACCACTAAAGGGGAACTTGGTCTAAATTTAAGTCACTTGATTAGCAAAGGGAATTAACTGTCTTTACATTTTGTTTATTAATGAAATAAGCTCCCTAAGGGTGCTTTGTTTACATTACAATTACTTGATGAAAAAATAAAGGGCACTCTGTTTACAGACTGATAAGTCACCCATAAGGTTTTTAACATTTTACGTACAGAAGGAGCAACCAGAGGACACTCGTTTACATTTTAGTAACTTATTAAAAGCAAGTAAAGGGCACTTAATTATGTTATATTCAATAAATAAGCACACATAGGCACTTTGTTTACATTTTATAAACTGGAAGGGACCCAGAGGGTTCTTCATGTACATTCTAATTACTAAATTTGCATCCAAAGGGCACTTAGTTTGCATTTGTTAACTAGAGGACAGGAACTTGGTTTACATTTTTCCACTAAACTTGCAGTCAGAAGGCCGTTTGTCTATATATTACACTAAATAGGCAACAAGATGGCGCTTTGTTTAGATCTATCAACTAAAAAGAGCAACCGGAAGGCACTTTGTAAAATAAATCAATGAATGATAAAAATATAAGTAACCAGTGAAAACCAGGGTTACATTTTATTCACTGGTCGTGTAGTCGGAATCGGTCCTTCATATCATCTTTGTAAATCAGCAGGGATGGAAAAGCAGCATTGAATCATGGGAGAATGTAAACTAAATCATCAAACTGATATAACACGAGTTCAAGTGTTCAGAGTGTTGGTCATTTCTATCTGGTCAGTCTCACTGGTGTCTTCAAGAGGACTTCTGGCTTAAGTAAAACCTGTGTTCCTGCGGGAACGATCCACCAAAACAAAAATAAAAACCACCACAGAAATAGTACCATGAAGAATCATTAGAGCAAAAATAGTCGACCACTTGCTTTGACCAGCTGATGGGAGGATTACTGGGTAAATCCGCCAGTGTCCTGGAAATCTTAACAAGCCACCTACATGTGTCGAAGGCCACTTTAGATCACAGTTACACAGGAGCAGCATCTATAAAGGAAAAAGAAGCAGATTGGAGGTTACTACAGCTTTGTGATTGGTGTTTGAGCCGAATGCTTGGCTTTCACGTGCCACACACACACGTCTGCAGCTTCTACTTGACTGGAGTGAATTGCACCCAGAATAAGGGATTAGGGCTTGTTCTCGTAACCCACACTTATGTCACCTCATTCAGAAGAAAACCATGGTAGGAACATGTGACTGACACCAGGGTAGTCGACTGGGAGGTATGCTGTGGTTCTCCTATAAAAATATATAATGTGATGGATAGTCCATTTTTAACTCATCTTAAGAGGAACTGGCCTTCATCGTGTGGGTTAAAAGAAACTCAACAGTTATGATTATTGTCCTCACAATAGCAGTGTGAAACCTTAGAGAAATGAGTAATATGCAGTTTCTCTGTTACCAGGCAACATCGTCCTTGTTGTTTTAGTGAGTTCAAGACACGAGATGAGAGTTCATGCTGTCACTCTTACATATATTGGTTTACACGACCTAGTTTCACATGCATGCTCTCGTACACTGGCCGTCTCAGATCCAATCACCTCCTCGCTCGATGGCTTATTTACGTGCTTACTTTAACTCTCTCTGACCATTTCTGTCGCTGCAGAAATTAGCAGCAGCAACACAAGTTTAACCTGCAGCTCGAAGCAGTCATTTTTAACCCTCTGCTTCAATAACAATGCTATTTCTGTCAGCCTGACCAACACAATAATCACAGAACAGTGTGGGTGGATGTTCCTCAACAGCTCCTGGCTGGAGGAGGATCAGTCTGGAATAAAACATGCCTCACTGCATGTTTGATATTTTCTTACGTAATTTTTGTTTCAACTGTGCTTTTTGCTTCCCACAATGCTCTAAAAACATTCAAGAGACACGACAAGACGCTTGTTTTTCTGCACGGATGAACTGCAAAATGTAAAAGATGATCAGGATATCATGCAGTTAGAATTTAGTTTGATCATACTAGATCTGAAAAACAATAATTAAGAGGGAAAGATGTTTTTTTTTTTAAATAAAATCGCAAAGCTATATTAGTGAGATCGTAAACTATACCTGGACACATGAAACATATCATTGAGCTCTAAAAATTACTTGTTTTTACACATTTATGTATTAAAAAGAAAACATCCTCATTAAGCTCTCTTTTATATTAAGAACTGGTTTCACAATAAAAACCGCCATGAGCTGCAGAGCAAATTTGGAGCTGTTAACCCTCGACCACATTGACCACATTTACGTCAATTGCAGTCGCAGTTCCTTTTTTTGTTTATCTCACATTTTAAACCAACTATAGATAGTTGCAGTTGCTTCTTTAGAGTCTAATGAATTTTATAAACCCAATATGGGGGTAAAACTTTTTTCTTGAAATCATATATCTGGACCGTGAGCACACAAATGAACTCACCCCCCTTACATCAGTTGCATCATAAATAAACAAATAAGTAAATAAATACATAAAAAATAAAATTTAAATCTCAGGTTAAGAAAACAATGTTGTGCCAATAAAAACAAAAACAACAAAAAAGTCAGGTCCATGACATGCTTATATGAGTTCTTAAAAAATGCATTTAAAGCAAAAGAGAATATTTATATATTTGTTTATTAATTTATTGATCAACCAGATCAATAAATGTCAAAGAAGATGCAGTGTTTCGCCTCTGAAACATTTGAGAACTGAATGATTTAAATCAAATTAACCAGTTCATTATTTGTAATTAGATCATGTAGCTTGGGAAATGCATTAATGCATCAGTAAATTACAATTTTAAAATTATTACATTTTTAATACTTAATGTATTTTGCTTTAAAAGGCCAAAGTTAGAATTTTCTTGCAGCAACTTGAGACGATCTTGCAGTTGTCCTGGTGCAAATGTTCTGAGTGCGTAGTCTTTGTAGATTAGTGACTGCACTTCATTTGAACTACATAAGATTAGTCTGGGGAGACACCATCTATGTGCCACTCGGACTGAAATAAAGGACTGGCATTGTGATGTAATTCTGTGACTTTGCAATGATGTGGTGCAGTGAGGACAATCTGATCTCATCTTGTTTATCCCTCTGACTCCCGAGGCAGGAGCAGGGTTAGCGAGCATGCCAGCATGCATAAAAGCAGAAGTCGGGTTGTTTGAGGTGAGACGTTCATCGTTTGTGCAGCTTGAAGGGTGGAGGTCAGAGTAGCGCTCTGGGACACAGCAGATGGCAGATGTAGATTCAGCTGAACTGACCACGGTTTGACTGACTCCTGTGTGTCAGCAGAATTTTCCTGCAGCAGAGAGATCCTGCAGAAATGTTAATGCAATACAGCAGGGGCGGCAAGAGCATCAATTTTTGATCATACGACTTTTCTCATCACTGGTTATGGCATGCAACTCAAACAATTTTCTGCAGGATTCAGATGACATTTTTCAATCTAAAATTTAGCAATGAACGGTACAAGACCTGGAGCTGCGGTGCCTTCAAATGAGACTGTGTTAAAGTTGAATTTTTCCAGAAGCAGAACAGTGAACATTTCTCTCTTTGTGATCATCTACGCAGGGATGCAAACTAGTTTAGCAACCTTGGGCATCAATCCTTAAAAGGGTAAAATACGATGAGATAATGTGAAAATAGTTAGCCACCTTTCATATGCCTTTGATAAGCTCAATGAGAGATTTCTGTGAATGTTGGCGTTGGAATTTACTGAACTTTGCAATGGTGGGCTGTTCATGAATGCCTGAATCACTCTCATCTCTCTCATCAGAGAGGGGGAGCCCACAATGACAGGGCCAGATAATCTTTCACCATAGTTTAGATATGCGTTTCTATTTAGGAGAGTTTTTTGATTTGAATTTTATCCACCCAAAGGCCACAAGGTGCACATCCGCTGGAATTTTAAAGTAGTATTTTTTTAAAGAAGCAGCTCCTCCTGTAGAGTACATTTGAACTTTTTGAACCTTTGTACGGGTTTTTCTTTTCTTCAAGCAGACAGTGCCCTCCATCTCCAGCTCTGCAGGACACGTTGGCTGATTTTCTGTTGTTCCCTGTGGAGGATGAACCAGAGAACACAGCATCATCTCCAAACCCACCGCTGAGCCAGGCAACAAAGACAGCGAAACATGCAGGCAGCTGTGTGGGCAGCATGTTCCCACTGAAACAGGGATAAAATGGTACATACTCCTTGTTTTCTACTGGCAGGATTTTGTGTCTTAATGCACAATGAATTTCCATAAGATTACTATAAAAGTGCATGATTATGAAATGCAGGCTGTAGACACAAAATTCACTAACAGCTTTTCCTCCTTCAGCAATCGGACTGTTTAAGTGCCCCGAAAATACAGACAGCTGGATTAAACTTATTTACCTTTTTTTTAAATGAGTTTGGAAAATTTAATAACTGATTCCTGTTTACTTGTTGGGTTAACTAGTCAGAACAAACATACACTAGATAGATACAAAGTATAGATTCCACTTCTATTATGAGTTTTTAAATTAGTGTATTCTTTTAAGAATGAAAATCAGATTCCTGAGCACTGCAACGGGGCTTTTTATATGAAGAGTAGTCAGCTGAGGGGGGGTCCTGGTCTTATAAACAGATGCATATGGTCTATTGGGAAAACTTCTTCCAAAGTACTGTAAGTGTCATGTTGCTGTTATCATTGTTTTCCAGTGTTTCTGAAAATCTGATGGTGCACCTACCCTCCTGCTTAACCCTCCTCCTGTGTTAGGGTCTGCACTGACCTGTTTTTGATTTTAAATGCTTAAAAGAACCACTTAAATTCGCTTTTTTGACTTTGTCAGGAACCTCTGTTTCAACAAATAGAAATAAAAAAATTAACTGACTTAATTATAAAATGCTCTTATTAAAATTGTGGCACTTGTCATTTTAGGGTTGCTGTTGACCCGATTAGATCAATATCTAATAATTTAAGCAAAAACTGAAATCATAAGTGCACTTCCAGGCACCACACTGACAGTTAGATCCTCTTCCAATCATGTAAGATTTAAGAAATTCTTATTTTTCCATGTTTTTTCCTGCACAAAAAACAACGTCGGGCATGTCCAGACATGTGAGATCAATTCAGTATAGATTTCTGTATGAGGGGTATACTGACAAAGAAAGGCCCAGAGGCTCACTACAAAAACTATTATAGGCAATATTTTCATGGATAATGAAGCCTAACAAGGTAACCTAGAGATGAGAACCAAATTGGATGATGGAGAGTTGTTTTTAGTGTAATTTACAGCTGATTTAAGACATGGGCCGAAACCGACCCTTAACATGGTGGGTGTGCAGTGAAAGCTAACACAGGAGAAAGGTTAAGTCGGGAGCGTCCCTAAGACACAAGCCCAGCAACAGATATAATCCAAACACTTAATATCCATGAAGATCCACAGATTACTTCTGATCTTTAAAGGCCATGTGGTCATGTTCAAGTTGTCTGTGATCCATCTTGACACGCCGGATTTGTATCCTCCTTCTTTCTCAGGTAAACTACAGTACACCATAATATTTTCTTTGTGTTTCATGTGTTTTTTACAACTACAATAAACCAAAAAAAGGCTGTCAAATCAGCTTAAATGAGACCTGATTTGTTTTTACTCACCAACATTAATGCGAAACTGAAACCAGTTATGGAAACAAAGGCTGACTGTCTGCTCGGTGTCACTGGGGGATTTTATTCCTCATCCCTGTTGGTTCAAATTTACATCATATTTGCACACTCAGAAAAACCTAAATAATAGACTCTTAACTGTAATGTTCTCTGACACATCGCAAAAGTTCTCATAAAAAGGCACCACCTCTTTAAGTGGAAGGGCTAATTGAAGATTGTCGTCTTTGCCAAACAGGCCTGTTATTTACACTCACTTCGCACCCACGCCTTCATACCTGTGGGGTGAGGCCTTCTTCCTCGTCAGTAACTGACTTCAAGGAAAGGATTTTTTGTTGTTGTTTGTTTTGAGAAAGCATCTCCGCACTATTTTTTTATTGACTTCTCTGGCATTAATCAAGTTTAATGTCAAATATGAGTCAACGCCAAAAGTGACTCTCCAGGCAGGAAGCCACAGAAGCAAATCAGACATCCTGCTTGATGGGTTTTTATCACACTGAGATGAAACTATGACATATTTCAGAACATCGGTAATCTCCATCTGTTAATGAGGAAAGGAAAAGGTTATCAGAACCTCAGCAGGAAACAGGGATGATTTATTCCCGCTCACACGCTGTCTTTATTCTGACCAGAGTATCAATTTGAAACCTGCAGGCTTTGTGTTCGGAGGCATTCAGCCTTTCAGTCAATGGCATTAAGGCGACGACAGCTTATATCATCCCTGCTTATTATGCTGGTTATTTATTCAGCCTGGAGAAAATGAGAAAATTGTATCAGGGGGGATGAAAAGGAGACAATGAGAGACCTTACGAAAATAGTTAAGGTTGGGGAGGGCAGCTAAAACTGCCTTTTAAAAAAGACAGGACAGGTTTGTTGAAAACATTTGAATGGATGCTCTGCTCAACTCTGAAATACTCATTATCTTTTAAAAAAAAAAACCTAACGGAAAGTACCATATAGCATTTCTCAGTAAGGGACTGAGCTAACTGAAATCTATCATGGTATACTCTTACTCCAAAAAGGCTGAAATATCCCTTTAGTTCATTCATGTGTATGTGACATGTCTTTCAGTCGGAGACCGAAATATGAATAAATGGTAGTACGAAGGGAGAAAGTGCCCTGAAAGTGATTTGACCAACAGCTGGGGTGGATGAAAGTCACCTTGTACATTTTGTAAGTGTGAAATTTGCAAAAGTAAAACTCATGCATATCATACACTTATGCTACGTTCCAGTTGTACTCGGAAGTCGAGATTTCCAAGCTCCGAGTCGGACTTTAATCTGGAACGCCCCCCTGACATTGTATTTTTGACTCACAAAGTAGAACGATCCTCACCAACCCCAACTTGACGACAACATCATTATCCAAGATGGTAGCGCAGTGCATCGACAGTAAAGAGTAACAGTAAAAGCTCTCATAATATATTATTTATTAGCACTTCTGTTTTGTTTTTGTGAAATTCAATGAGTGGTATATGTTGTGCTGCCCAATAACTAACTGTGAACATGGTGCTATGGAGTTTGTAGAGTAAACCACTGTGTTGTGCGTTGTTTACAAATGGTATCACGAACAACAACCGCTGACAACAGCCAACGACATCTGACAATTGTAAACAACAGCGAACAAAGGGTAACTGTAGGCTTCCATCTAGGTTTTCCAACTTGTTAACTGGAACGCTGTCAACTCGGGTGTAGCGCCATTCCCAGCTCTGACATCCGACTTCTGAGGTAACTGGAACGCAGCATTATTATCCAGTATTAAAGAACAGACAAAACACACACTAAAAAGAACCTATTGTTTCTGACATTGAGTTTTGAAGCCCTTTGGTAGCAGTTGCCTCATTTCTCACAAAAGTTAGTCGAGGCTCGCTTTTAGCTTCCTACAGTGCGCTGGCTTGTCAGTCAAGTCAGCTGTACTCCTTTGTACAATGTGTTTGCAGAGAAAACAGTTTTTTAATCCAGGCTTTGATGAATTAGTGTGTTTGTGGTTTCTGGTGCATCTACAGACAGCCCCATGAGGACACTTAGGGTACTGCAGTTTTTAGCATTTCTGCATCAGCCTTATTTCTCCATAGACTGGAGGTTGCCGCTTGGGTCCCACTGGGCGATAGACCATTAGACATCTAGTTTTTTTTAGACCTTATTTCAACCGTCTAGATTCTGTATATTTCTAGACTGAATTTAGATGTTGCACTTAAACCCATTATTCGATAACAATTTATTTAAAAAAGCAACTGTGAGTTGCATAACTGATCTCCAAGTACTTAACCAAAATAATTATGATAGTCATTGAGCAATATACAATGTAGTATAGATATAGCCCAGATTTAGACTTGGTCTAACCTTAGACATCTAAAAAACTTTCATTTTTAGACCTGTGGTAGCCTGATTTTAGTCCAGTCGTCTAGGCTACATTTAGACATCTATTAAACCTCTTTTAGACCAAAAAAATGCTCCGTGGGGTGTTACAAATTATTAAATGTGAACACCATAGATGAGTTTAGGTTGTATGTGGACTTGGTCAATGATATTCTATAAATTTGCTGCACTTATTTATTTCAGACCAAAAAGTTTTGGTGCATAAATACAGACAACTTTCTTAATCTGATGTTTGTGTGGGAATTGCTCCTGTCTTACTTTAAAAGAGTACGAACAAACATCGTATGTAGTGCCTTTGGTTGGAAAATAAGTAGAGATGGGCTTTCACGAACAGATTTTACATTAGACACTATGTACAAAAACTGGTGTATCCCAAATGCTCTGAAAGCTGGATTTTCCAGCCGCTCACTGAGCATTTATTTTCACTTCAGTGACTTAATCCATTATGACAGGCTGCAGCTTGGTGTGCCTCAGTTTGAGGCTCAAGTATATCTAAATCTGAGGTGAGGGACCTTAAGATTAAGAAACCTGCTCCACCACAGATTTCAGACTCTCCAGGAAACTTATAAAAAGTGCTCCTACGACCCCTCCTTTCCGTTCCATGAAGTCCCTAACTAGGGGAAAGGGATCATAAATCCTGAGTGTATTTGTCACTCAACAGATGGTTTGCTTGTTTCTTTTAAAGCTGAACGCTGCTACTTATAAATCTACAGCGTTTGTTTGTGCTGTTCTTTCAGACGGAGCCGCTTCAAAAAGAAAAACATGCCACAAAGTGCATCAATCACAGATCATCCAAAGTCCTCTGAGTTACGTAACCGCTCTGCATTCCAGGTAGGATCCCAGCCCGGGCTAATGCCCCTGTGGACTGAATACAGACTCATTTAACACAAATATTTCATAGCAAGTGGGCCCAGAAATGCTGCATATACCTGCACGCAAACAGGCCGAGCTCCTGCCAGATTTTGACTGATGCCCTGCAGGCTGTGGTGATCTGAAATGAACTCGCTCTGAGTTCACCTCGTCTGCAGAGGCTTCGTTCTCTGTCATGTTAAAACATTTTATGACCTCCCTGATACGCCTCTCGCAGGTTTTTATTCATAGGCCCCCTCATGCCCGCTCCGTCTGTTCTTCTGTGGCATGACATTTGCAAAGATTATTCTCTTAGTTTGCAGTTTTAGGCGTGAGAATGCAGAAACCAGAAGGCTGTGTTGCGCTTTAATCTCCTTAGTTAAATATGATCTTAAAATCAAGTGGTTAGAGTGTGTGTGTGTGATGTTGTCTGGTTAGTTCCTCCTTTGCTCTGCACACCACTGGGCCGCCTGTATGTCACCCAGATCACAGACAAGAACCCTCACCGCACAATCATTCCAGTTGCTGAATAATACAAAGCAAACAGTGACCTACTTTCGAAGTAGGGAACAAGCTCTAGAGAAGACCTGGAGTGGATTCATGCGGGGAGGCGGACCGGAGGAGGAGTCCAGGCAGATCAGGAGGCGTTGCAGACCGGGTTGAGCGTCAGTTCGTGTAAGGACTCAGGCGGGGGAGAGGCGTGACTGTGCGGGCAGAGAGCATGGTAAGCCATGTGAGCTGTGGAGTCCGCTCCAGAGGGCCTGTAGCTCCCCAGCCACGGCTTTTCCCCTCCTGTAAATGTGATTAAACAGGCAGGCACAAGAATACTGCAGCGAGCCCCTATCCTGGAGGCCTCCCTGCACAAGGAATGCAGTTCACAGGAACAGGGCCTCAAACATGTGTCATACCATCAATCTGGGCAAAGAAAACTTTCTGACCTTCTTATTGCACTTCTTCATCCCTGCTTTATTCAAACTTTTGTGTCGTTTTCTCTGATCTCTCTCAGAGCTGCAGGTATGACCTTATATTGCACTTGTTGCAGGAGGATTTTCTAAAAGACGAAAACAAACAACTGGGTGCATCAAGCCACGTTCACGAATAAGACCCCTCTCACTGTCTCAGAGTTACTAATAATGATCATTTTTCTTTAATGTATTGCTGGATTCATTAAAAATGTCTCACATAGTCATTAAGAGGCTAATTACAGGCTGATCAGGCCTGGTTATGTTTAGTAATGGCACTAATTAGTGAGTGCTGCTAACAGCCAATTACTCTTAATCATCCGGGGCTCTCCACCAGCCGAAAAACACGAATTTTGTCTTCAAGACACTGATGTTAATTCAGTGTATTATTTCAAGGGATTAAAGTGTTATTTTCTGGTTTAATATTTAAAAATCGGACTTTACTTTAAAAGCTGCAGGTTCATCCTGTTGGGTTTCCTGTTCGAGCTTCATGTGACAAATTCATAAAAAGAAAATGTCTTTCTTAGCGAAACATTTGCCCTCAGCTCTTTTACCTCTGGGTTCAAAACATCACAGCCTGTCTGGGTTGTTAAACATGAGCTCCTCCGCGGTCTCCTCTATTTTCCCTCGAGTACCAAAGTTCAACACTGTCACATTCAGGGCCAAAACAAGCAGCACAGGTTGCCCAACCACACAGAAAAAATAAGGGAAGCTCATTTACACTAGCTGAAGAGGAAAAAAAGAACAAACATATAAATATAAAGTCATAGATAAAAGTCATAAAGTATCAAAATTATGAGACACAAGTAATTTTAGTCAGATTCTAAGATATAATGTCAAATAAAAACATAAAATAATGAAATTATCAGATAAAAAGTTGACTGTAAGATACAAAGTTATGGAATACAAAGTCGATGTCATGTGAAAGTAACGCTAAAACGTCAATAATGGGAAAGAAGGTGATATTTATGAAGTGTACATTGAGTCAAAGCTGGTTGCAGTCAGAATCAAAAATATAGAGAATAAACCTGCGGGATAAAAAAATCAAACTGAGAGTCATAATTATGAGAAGAAAAAGTCAACACTTTAATCTGTAAACAGGGCTCTCCATGCACAGCTGGATATCCTGCATAAGTGCCGGTCATTTGCTTAATTGTGTTCAGTCAAGTTTTTTCAGAGTGCTGCTGTTAATGTTATTTATTTATTTTTAGTCATATTGAAAGTATAAAAGGCAATAACACGATAAAAGACCACATTATGAGTTGGTAAGTCATAACGAGGAGATATACAATACAAAACAATACAAGAACTTTATTGATCCTCAAAGGGATATTTGTTATTATGTCCAGGAAATGAGATAAATCGTCATTAAAATGGGATGAAACGTCATAAATAGAGCCAAAAGTGAGATTACAAGTCATCATTATGAGATGGGAATTATAATTATGGGGTAAAAAAATGACGGAACTTCAATTTGTGATATTAGAAAGTCATAGTTGAGAAAAAAAGGAAAAATATGAGAGAAAAGATCAAGATTATGAGGTTAAATATCAGACTTTACATAAACGTTAGGGGTTAGGGTTTTAGGGTTAGCGTTTGAGTCCATAGGCTCTCTTAATTATGACCACCTATCCCAGAATTTTGATTTTTTTTTTCATATAATTTTTACTCTATATCACGTAATTTTAGACTTGTTATTTTATCATAGAGATAATATCACAAGAATATGGCTCACTTTTCTATGATTTCACCTTTTATCTTAGTTCTTTGATCATTTTAATTTTTACTACATTATTATTTTACATGTATTTATTTATTTATTTTTCATTTTGTCAGCTGCTTTCCTTTAATAACGAACCGAAATGGGCTTCCTTAGAATGTAACCGACAGCTGGTGATCGGCGTTAATTCTTGCAGCTATTCTTAAATCAATTAAAGTCTTATGTTGTGTTTATGCCAAACATGAATTAACCACGCACATGTTTGAAAGAAACGATGCAAACACATGATTAGAAGTGAGTTCTTGTTGGCTTACAGGAATGACACCAATGAACATCAATTTACACTACTCTGCACCAACCTGGTACATTTTGCACTGTGGAAAAACCATGTTCGGCAGAAGAGATAAAAACTGGAGTCAGTTTCATTACTCAGTAAACATGGCAGATATTTTTATATCCTTTTTTATCAATTGGGAGCACACTCGCAAAGAAAAGAATAAGAAGAGGAAAACCACCCACAAAAGGCAAGGGAACGAGGGAGCTGAATGAAAGAGACATCAACCAAATCGAAGACAACAAACATAAAGCAAAAAACTGGAGATGAAAAATGTTCAGTGTCGAGTCATTCATAACAGAAAAAAAGGCTAATGTGATGAACCATTAATGTAGAAACTACTTTTCAAACCAAAGGAAATCTTTTTAAAATCATCTTTAAATCAGGGGTTAGGGGGTTAGGGTTAGGGTGTGAAGCTGAGGTGAAGATCTGAGAGGGACATGTAGGATATGTCAGCACTCTGCATCCAGCAGCAGGATATATATGTGGACCCTCACTAGATGGTAAAAATAGACAGCTGTACACACACACACTCTCACTCACACTCTCTCTCTGAACTGAACTGAAGGTCATTGGGTTGTTAGCATGACCTCCTCCTTACTAGAAACGCCGCTTGGAGTCATTAACTTAAGGTATGCAGAAAACTAAACTCTTCAGTGTCAAAAAATGTGACAGTCCTATGGAAAAGCTTCAAATCACCCCCTTGGAGTTGAAAAAGAGGAAAAAAAACTTGTCCATCCAGCTTAAAGTTGAGTTGACAATCACCTTATCTCACTTCTACTGCCAAACCAAAAAAGTGACGTCAAGAAGTGTACAATGGCCTTTGTAACAGCTTGGAGGGGAGAGGATCACAGAGAGAGGAGGGAAATCAGAGGAGCGATAACTGAGGACACATAAGAACAATGCAGTGCAGAAGTCTTTACACTGAAGGACACGCCTATATATCAAGTATTACACACTGATTGGACATGGACGCCGAAGTGTGTAAGACCTTACCTTTACTTTAATGGAGTTAAACAACAGGAAAGATGGACCTTAATACAATCACCAAGGGGAGCCTTGAAACGAATCACAAATAAACATTGGTTTCTGAGCAGGCTGTGATAAGCTGGGACAACAACAGTTTCTGACCCATTAGTAGAGAGTCGTCAGAAATTGTTTAGATCCAACATCTTCTGCGGATATAAACGATTTCTGCCGACTTTGCAAAGTCAACTGCAGAATTAACAGCGTCCTGAATGAACAGCGCTTTGAAAAGTCCCGCAGCATGTGTTAGACGTCACCATCCACACATGGACCAATCAGGGGCTTAGGGAACAGTGGAAACACAGTCACTGATTGGCCCGGTTATTTTCTGATCGCTAATACACGCTCCCAATGGGCCGAAGTCGAGACTGTTTTGTGAAGGAACGGCAAGTGATTCACGCAACAGGATGGCCCAGCCAGGCAAGAAGAGTGTCACATTATATCTAACTTCTCTTGAATTTTACTCCTAATGAATAGGCATGACTCTGTAGTGGAAGTCCCTGCAAGAAGTAAAATCACCTCTAAAAGCCATTATCTGTTTCTTTTGTTTTATTTTTGTTTTTTTGTTTCTTTCTTGTTTTATTTTTTGTTGTTGTTTGTTTTTATGTGTGTGCTGTATTAGGTGGATGTAGATTTTGTTTTGTAATACAAAGTTATGGACGTACTTTATTCATCTATAAGTATCAGGTACATCTAAGCAAGTTGCGAGGAAGCTTGTTGTGGGTACTTATTATGTAAAGGGAAGAGGTGGGAGTTTATAAGTTATTCTGCTTTTCACCTCTTTTCCAACATGTACAGTATTTCTATGCTTTATGTTTAAATGCTTTGCCTTACTTTTCTTGTTTTATTTTTTATATTTTTGGTTCACATATTCGAAATAAACTTCACTCAATCAATCAATCAATCAATCAATCAATCAATCAATCAATCAATCAATCAATCAATCTGTGAGCATAGTTTATTGCTCCATCTAGGTTAATAAAAGGATTACCAATGTATCTGTATTTGTAGATGTGTCCCAGTGTCACAAAGTCTTTATGTCCCGTGGTGATAAGAAATACTGTTTCCCACCACTGCGCGAACAATGGCGGCTCAGATGTTCGTAAAAGACGGTCTGAGCTTTGTCTTCATGGATTAGCTGAAATGCTTCTCCTCTATCTCAAACTGAATCAGGGATTATGAAGAAGGCTCGACCTTTGACCTCAGCTTAGAGCTGGTTAGTCTCATGCAGCTGTCGAAAGACACTCAGAAACTCATCGATATCAGTGTGTGAGCACAGTATCAGCAGAACGAGTGTCCACGTGTTAGCACACATGGATGTTATCACCTTGCCTCTGAACCCTTTTTACAGGACTTTTTTTGTGCACATGATCTTTAAAGTCATGTACAGTCAGGAACTATTTGCAATAGTTATGGCCTGTAATCTTGGTCTTTTGGGTGGAGGTGTGAGACTGTTTATGTGCTGGAGTTTGAAACAAGTCGCACTTAAAGAAAAAGAAAAAGAAAAAAAAAACAATTACACAGAAAAATAAGCTGGAAAACTGATAAAATTAGAAGGTGTTAAGAAATGAGAAGAGGTGCTTTACATTCAAAACATCTCCTTGTCTCATTTCCTTGCAACTTGGCTCCCTCCAGGCAGAATTTGCAAGAGAAAGGCAACAACCAGGAGGCAAATTTGCAAAATGAAAAGTCTTTTCTCCTCAGTGTCAGCGTGAAGTGAAGTCAGGGACAGGTGAAGACATGCTCAGCCTACTCACACACGGTTTTGTGTTTTATCCCAAATTCAAAGCGACTTTACAAAACTTGCTTATTGAATTTCCTTGTTTATAGTTGCAGTGTGTCAGTGCATTTGTTTTCCCTACATTTACTATCTCCCCTGTGTCCTCCCTCACTGTGGAGGGGGAACGATGTCCATGTCAGCTTACGTTACAGACTCACTCACTCACTCACTCAGCAAACAATACACAAACTACCGCACACAAAAGAGCAGCTGTAGCCAAAGGCTGTTTCTGTTTGTGCCTCATTCATTTCTGTTTGTGAACCTCTATCAGGAACATGATGGCAAGTTTCTAAACAGGGATCTAGTAACCCTGTAAGACAGCAGACCTTCTCATAAGCTGCGTCCGAATTGCCAAGTAGTAGTCGAAGTAGTAGTCGAAGTAGTATCTAGCATGTCCGAATTGGCCACCGGAGCGAGTAGCATGCTACTTCAGATACTACTTCAGATGCTAGACACGCCCACATTGTAGGTTGGTCTCGGTGCATCCTACGGGCATGCTACTGACCCAAAATGCACCGCGGGCTTCTTCTTCGTCCTCTTAAAAGTTGTAGAAGCGCATGTGATGCTAGCGCCACCAGCTGCTCTGCCTATTTAAATGTGTCGCGAACGCCGGCTGGCCACAGCAGCGCGCACCATGTCGGAGCAGCAGCAGGCGGGACCGCAGCTGTACAGATGTAAGTTTCATGTAACTTCACACACTGTCCTAAAAAATGTGCGGTTGTATCTCTTTGTTATGTCATGGTGTCATATTTGCCCAAGTAATCATTTTATGAGCAAGTGGCGACATCATGGAGGTAAAGCTCACTTATTCCATCATTAAACAGCACAGCTGCAGTACTACAGCCAGGCCCGCAGATGAGGGGCTTCAGTTACCACTGTCTGCACGGGCGCAGTACCTACTCTCTGCCTGCGGGAGTCGTCTTTCCCCACCGCTCGTCTAGTGTGTCCGAATTGGGCCAACGTTTTTAGTATGTAGGAGTAGGATCTAGCAGTAGCACGTAGCAGTAGCATGTAGTATCCGAGCGGGCAGTTCGGACGCAGCAAAAATCTTTCTTCGGGGACTTCAATTCTTTAAATGTGAGATTCTGTTCATCTTTAGCTTTTAAACATTCTCCCTGCAGTATTTTAGCTGTTTGGTGCTCAGAGCTCTTTGCTCACTGAAAGTCAGATCTCTCTGCTGCTTGTTTTTGGTCACACCGCAATCAGTAAAAACAGGTGATTTCCATCTGTCTAATCATGAGGCTGCAGAAAACTCAAGCTACAGCTGATTGTTGATTAAAAAAGGGGCAAAGATTCATCATCATCATAAACTATGTTGCAGAGACAACTGACAATATTACAGTACGTTGGAGAGCTTATTTTCAAATCTGTATATTTGAAAATGATTTCCAAATCTTTTTTTTAAGCCTTTAATGCCTGACACCACAAATTATGGCCAGAAAATTCAAATTCTTTTGGAGCTGAAATGTTTATTTCACTTACTACTGAAAACCAAAAACATCAAAATGTTCTTTAAATTTAACAAATATATTTATTTATCTTGTTTGATACATTAGATTTTTTTTGGGGGGAAACTAACAAACTACAAGAGGACATTTTTTTCATTAATCGGACTGTATTAAGGTGTTTTTTTTTGTCATTTGTCACTAATTTTTATTATTATTAATTCAGATTTTTTTGTGCATTGTGAGATTACATTTTTTTAAACAAGGTCTTAAGGCTAGTTTTGAAAGATTGTTAAAAACCTCAAGTTTGCTCGTATTGAACTATTGGATTCATTGATTGTGTCGTGTGCATTTTACACTAACAATGAAATTCCTTCCCCACAGTCCATAAAGGTTAATTGGCTGCAGATTTCATTAGATTTCTTTGTGCGTTTGAGTGTTTTTTTTCTCCTCGGTTTAATCACCAGTGAAGACAAAAAAACAGCTGGAGTACAAAAGCAGGTACCATAAACCTGCTGTGAAATGCCAAAGAGGATGTGGTAATAATCAATGAAAATGAACAATGGTATTTACCTTTGAACATTTTCTTTGTATAAGTGACAGAAGGGAGCAGGTCCAGCTCACATGGGCAGAAGGAACCAGCATGTCCTTCTAATCAGGGTTACCCAATCACCATTAAAGCTGAAGTGTGTTGATCAGAGCCCTAAGGAGACCACTTCACATCATGAGTGGACATCAGGCACATGGATGTTACATGTCAGCACAATGGTGGTTGTGCAACGTGATCTCACACACAGATTGTAGCCATACGCTTATTTTCATTTTTAATCCACAGCGGGTTGATGGTAAAAATATACAGGTAAATGTACATCAAGCATGTACATGAAAAAAGAACATAAAACCAGACCTCATGAACGGCATTACTTTATTTAGACCCACATGCAATAATACAAGAGCCGGCTGTACAGCTTTGCTCAAAATAAAACAGGTGTAAAGGCAGAACCCATTTGCATTAAATGCTCAAAGTGCAAAGGCCAGTGGTTAAGCACCAAAGCGTTATAGTGCAAAAGCGGAGGTGTGAATTGCACAAGCCTAGTGTGATTGCATGTAGCCTTGTTGCACAGAATTTGCACAAACAGCCGTACTTATGCATGCTATTTTAGCTAAACAGTGTTATTTGTATTGTAAGACGAGAATGCCAATTGAAGGCGGCCATCTCTGCGGTGGTTGTCAACCAATAACAGGATGATGATACAATCAGTTAACCCTTACAAGCCCATTCAGAGGACAGGCTTTTAGCGATAGACTTAACTACTGAGGTCGATTTGTCGAGCATTTGGAAGTGATCAGCTTCCTCTTGATAGGTAGCACATTTTTTCCCATCATAACTGACAGTAGATCAGATCAAACAGTTTTTGCCATGTGTTAAATATTGTTATCATTATGTTGTGTGAAGTAATGAATTAGCATAGTGGAGTTTTATAATGCCTCTGAGATAAATATGTCATATTCTCATATCTATAACCAACATATTTAATAAAATAATTCAAAATTCATTTGAACCAATTTACTGGCTAAGATAACCACCTATGTTGGTTGTTGATGCTATCAAATTGATGATTGATTTTATTGGCCTTTGAAAAACTGTTATCGGTCAGACCACTACAGGCTTCTCTTACCCAGCACAGCAGTAGAAGTAACAAAACTGGCACTGTGTTTTTGGTGCCAAAAGACATTTACAGATTGACTTTTTTCCACAAGAAATCCACAATTGATAAAGGCATTAAAAAAAAAAATCTGATTGATAAACTGAAATGATAATGGCATTGACGTCGGTAAGATCTTATCAATTCCTATAATTGTGCTTTTTAATATTATATAAGTTTTGCACTGTTTCGTCTAAACCCTTGAATGTTTTTATCTTTTTCATAAAACATCTTTCACGTCAAACATTTGAAATATCATCTCTGCACTATTTCCAATCAATTAAAGGATTTCAATGATTTATAAACCAATAAGAAAACAGTTTTTATCACCATTTTACACAGCCTCCTGACTCTTATTGAGTTGGTGTTGTTGTAAACAGCAAACATAACTCCAACAAGAGTTAACAGTGGATTTGCTGGGAACTATTTTCAGTGCCAGATTAGTCCACATTTGGTGCTTTAGTGAGTATTTGGGCCAGCAGGACGATGTGCGTGGGATTGAGTCAGAAAATAAACTACAGCGTGTGTTAATAATAATGAAGGGACATGCCACGCAGAGAAGCGTAAATGGTTTAGAGTCTTTTTCATTAACAGCAGAGCACTCTCATGTGGGCTTGTTTTTTGTGTCTTAATGTCATTTGTTGACTGTTACAGAATACTCTCGGCCTGTTTCGGATGTACAGGTGCTTTCCTCCTGAAAACATGAGCAGTCTCATGTGTTATGAAAGGCTCTGTCATCAGAGAATTGGTAGTCTTGGATACGTGATGCAACAAATTCAACAAAGCCTTTATATCATGTTGTCAAGTGAGCGTTACAAAACGGGAAAATGGTGCGAGATGTGATCTTTGCCACAACAGGAAGTCCTGTTATAGGACAGTGGTGATGGTTCTCACACAGCTGCAGTGCATTCAGCTCAGTGAGAAAGAATCAATTACTACAGGAAAAATCGCTGCCTGAAACACTGTGTCTGCGTGTTGGCCGTGCTGAAGCCCACGAGCGTTACGCTGGCAGCAGCTGCAGTGTGAAAGCAGTTTCCTTGGGAACTGAGAGGAGACTTTCCATCTCCGAGCAGAGAGCTGCAAGAGAGCGACACTGGCCAATTAAGAGGCGACAGGCCGGCAGAGCTCTGCCTCTCCTGTGGCCCTGATAAATTATCTTCAAGAGCTTTGTCAGCCGCCTCAGTGAAGAATGCAATTAAAGAACTAAGAAGGAAGCTGGTCAAGCATTTGTACTTAAATTTCTATGATGTGCACCCTACTTTTTCTGGAAATATTGCGCTTGTAACTCACAGTAGACACATTTTTTAAATATTTCATTTGTGAACTTTCACTTTCGCATATGCAAAGAACAAGGCAGAACAACAACTGCAAAGAAAGAGGCAAAAAGAATAAAGACACTTGCCCTAACAAAGTGTTAGACACCCCGTCTAGAGATGAATGTTGCCGACCGCTTGCTCCTCTAGTTTTACCAACTTTAGTTGCACGATAGCAATACAGAAAGCCACACGCTCAACCAAAACGCCACTCTATAGCCACAAATAATGCTCAGAACAGCACCTCACTTCATCAACAGTACATATAGGGTCCCAGCCATAGTACTAGCCACCAAACATCTTTTTAACTTTGTCTAATTTCTTTAGCAAAGAGACTAAACACAATTCACCCACTCTCTTCCAGCAGCCGCTTGTTTGTTGAGGAGACCTCCGGGTGAGTCCATGGCGGGGGTACACAGCTCAAGGAAGAACATTTATGATAATTTCCTCATGGTAGTGCAATCAGACCGATCTACTGCATCTGCAGTGCAAAATGATTAATATGATGATTCAAGGATTAAATATGAAATGATCACAAATGTTCTTCCTTGAGCTGCGTTCCCCTGCAACATTCGTCTCTCGTTCAACATTCATATACTCTTTAAAAAGAAGTTCTATACTAAAACTTGTCCGACTTATGTGTCCAGAACCGGTCCATGCCACTGGGGATCACCATGCCTTGGCCTACTGCCTCGACTGCCTCTCAGCTGAACCCAAACCCCTGGTCTGGCTTCATGGGGGTTTCCTGGTATCCCTCCTCTAGGCATGGTGGCATCTTTATCTCTTGGCTTATTTTGAGCGTCTTTGTGAAATCCTGAGGGAACATGTAGGAGAGCTGCTGCTCTTTTGCATCTGAGGTAGTCAGTTAGGGTTAGGGTTAGGGTTGGTGGAAGAATTTCATTATTTATCCAGGCAGATAATCCCAGAAGAGGAGCTGGACTTCATTGCTGGGAAGAGGGAGGATTGGGTTGACTTGCTAGGACTTCTGCACATGCAACCTGATCCCAGATGAGCAGAAAAAAACTGGTGTGCCCAAAAGGGACAGGGTTTACCTTCAGAGGAGCATCAATATAAGAGGATAGCTTCAAGAGATCTATTCAATAATTGCAGAAATTTCACCCCAGATCGAGACTTTCCAAAGCAAAATTCAAAAGCAACATAATTTTTGTAAAAACCTTTTTAAATGTGTTGGTAGAGGAAAGGTCTCCTGAGGTATCAAATTTTTGAATTATCCTCTGGGGATCATGAATACCAATGAACGTATCTCTTTCTTTGGGTACTTCAAATCTTCTGGAGGTACAAAAAAAGTTTTTCCTTGCATCACTCACGATGTGTTGCTCAGACTTGCGAGTTCTTGAGTGTGTTTATCTCTGGTGGACTAAAAAAAAATAGATTACACTTCATATTTTATATCCTCTGTTGAGTCCTGAGTAGGCCTGTCGCGATAATCAATAAATCGCCTTATCGCTCGATAAATAAAAACGAGGTCGATAACTTTGCCAGCCTAAATAATTGACGTGCGTTTGTTTTCCTCCTCTCTTGCTACCAAACACGCTGGATGAGAGAAGAGGTCTCACTCTGCGCATTTTTCTCGGCACCTGGGGGCGTTGGCTCTATAGCGGAATGAACGGAGTTAGTGAACCCTCCTGTCAGTCATTCAGTGTCTTTGTTACGAGGGGGCGCGCGCGCACAGGTACACGTAGGCGCGCACAGGCACACAGACACAGACTTTTTGGATACAGTGCTGCAAGTGAGCGTCGTGAGTGAAAAGCAAGCTAACAGAATGAACACGACAGCTTTGGTGTATAAAAACCGAACGCAACAGCCCAAGTGTGGGAATATTTCGGCTTTAAACCAGTTTTGTTTTCGTCAACCACAAAACTCCACGTGTGTGTGCGCGCGCGCGTGCGTGTGTGTCTGTGTGTTGGAGGAGCACAGCAGGCTGATGAGAGCTGTCAGAGCGGACTGAAGCTGCTCCTATATGTTTAGCGTTTAACTGACTGAGTTTTGCAACTCTGTTCGTCATTTTCGTCTCGTCCCATCAACGTAAACGCACTTTCGTCTCGTCACATTATAGTCATCTCCGACTTATGTTTAGCTCGTCAACGTTACGTCTTCGTCGTGGGAGAAAAGGGAAATATTTTAGTCAACGAAAACAACCAGTGTTGTTCTCGTGTGGAAATTAAAGTTTATCACTTTTGACATGGTGTACTCGCATTATTATGCCATATAATATCATTATCTATAATTTAAAAAATGGTGTCAATAATACCGTTTATCGGCGATAATTTGTAGCACAATTATCGTCCAGCAAAATTTGTTATCGTGACAGGCCTAGTCCTGAGGTTTTCAGGTCAGTTGAGAACCAGTGTCTCATTCATTTATTCTAACAGGAAGAATTATTCACTGTTAGTGGAAACGCCACTGGATAATGTGGTGAGTTGATGTTAGCGATACAGAGTTATCCACTGCTTGGTTTCAAACATTCTTGTAACCGGGCCAAGTGGACATGAGATGTTGGGTTGACTGTTATGAAATAAATGCCTGCCTGCTTCAATAACTTCAGACACCAGCAGCTGTTTCTTTTGGATTTGAAAGACTTGAATTTAACACATTTTACTGTCAGCGCTAATTATAGTACTGACTTTAAAAACGTAGCCAAAAAAAAAAAAAAAAAAAAAGGACACAAACAAACACAACTCGGCATTTCAACAATGGCCTGATTATAACAGAGACTGCTGACGAGCGGATGAAAAAGTCCCCTGTCACAGATTGTTCTTGGAAGCCTTTGCGAAATGGATTTTCTGAGAGGACAGCCACCAAATGTTTACAGAAAAACAGGTCATGATGAAACAATTACAATAATTTGAAGCGGTCTCATTCTTATTATATTTTCCACAAGATGTGCTGGCTTCACTTTGACGTGAGCAGAAGAATCCTAATCTTGTTTGAGCAGAAATGAAAAGCCCCTGTTTGTTTACTATGACGATAAAATTGCATAAAAATCTGTCATCAGACTTCAGTTAAATTTGGCGTGAATTTTTTGGCTACTTGTTGGGGTCAGTGGGAGCAGTTTTTGGTGCCAACGGAAAATGTAGTGGGAGATTCCTGAAAAGAGTTTTCTGCGAACTCTGGTGTTGTGGTCATTAGGAGAAACTAAGAAATCATTTGTAATTTGGAGAAAACTGATGATTTGAAGCTTTCAGTTTGGTCATGGATTTCTACGGAGAGGATGAAGATCAGGCTTTACATAACTTGCATTTCTTCAGACCGATCTGGCAGACTTCAGCTTTGCACTGGAATTGTATCGTTGTATCTCATGCAGTGTGTGAACAACAGTCACAACCTCATCTGGGATGCCTCATGACCTCCAGACTGAAAGCTTAGATTTCAGAGCTCTAGTTTTCAGAGGTCCGTCAGTAACATTTCCGCTTTTAAGATGTGTTGTGCAGGAACGACCATGACCGAAGTTTTTTAAAACACTTTCCAAGGTGGACATCTCAATAAATTCTGCCTAGTTTTTTTGCACAGGTGGTTAAAACAAAGGTTTTGGAAACACTGACACGATTGCACACAGTGTTGCCCACCTAGCGACTTTGTCACTAGATTTAGCAACTTTTCAGACACCCCTAGCAACTTATTTTCAAAAAAGCGCTTTGCAACAAACCTAGCAACTTTTCTGGAGTTTAGAGGCTCTAACATGAGGGGGTGGGGGTGCGGCGGTGGGTTTGACTGAGAAATTATGCAAACTAGGTGGACGTCACATGGCGACTTCTGCTGACTTTTACGACAGCCACTAGCAACTTTCCTGACTGAGGAGTTGGCAACACTGATTGCACATGCTAACTGTTGTTTTAAATTTACTTCACATGCATCAAGATTGAAAGCAAACATTTCTTTTTAGGTCTGCCCAGTACTGCTATTATTTTTCAAAAGTATCTCTAGTGTGGATAGGATATTTTTTGGTTTGGGTGCATTTTAGGTTTCGTAAAAAATGTTGTTCTCGATGGAGTAAAATTCTGCTCCTGGTCTTCCAGACGTATTTAAGGAAGCTTCAAATGCCTCACTGGATGGATAAACCCACTGCACTCCTCCTTAAGGTGCCTCTGATGTCAGTCCAAGAAGATCTCATGTGATGTTTTTAGACCACTTGTTGACCTGGAGGCGCTGCTTGATCCCAGCCTTAAAACACCCGGGGCAAGCAGCAGCCGGCCACATGTCCGACCCCGTCCACCGCCTGCTCCGAGAGAAGATGGAGACCAAGTGAGGAAACAGAACTCTCCCTGTAACGCTGACACAAAGCAGGAGCAGCTTGTACTTGGCATGTCGAGTGTTGTTAGCATCTAATTAGCATGTAAACACCAGCGGAGCGGAGTGTGTGCATGTTCAGGCCTCTCAGTGAGATGCTTCAGATTGATTTTAGTGTCCTCATGTCACTGTTGCAGCTGTGGGCGATGTTCCTGGACATCCACAGGAGTCCTTTATGTTCTGGTTACACAGGTTATACTCTCCACACATGATCACCTGCAGTTCAGCTCTTCAATCTGGAAGCAAAAAGCCTCTGAGAGTTGAGCATCTTTCCTCTCAGCACCAAAACCACCCACATATCTCCCCCCGAATCTCTCCCCCTCACTGCTTTTTCTCTTTCCCACTCTGCTCCATCACACCCTCACCCCTCTGTCCTCCTCTTCCCTCTGTGCTGCTGACAGAAATGGCCGCCACACGGCTGCCAGAGGATGTCAGAGCAGCGGAGAGGCCGAGAGAGTGAAAAAAAAAAAGCCTCCATTAAATTTAGCAGGGATGACACTTCTGCTCTGCAGTGCTGTGAACACTCGGGTATCCGGTGCAGCACTTGTGACTTTGTTGTTGTTGTGTGTAAGTGTGAGAGTGGGTGAGGGCCAAATGTGTGAATGTGTGTATGGTTGCATGCTTGGCTCTGCGCTGCCATCATGTGGTCTGCAGGAGCACTGCAGTTTTACACCAGGTTTCCTGCAGCGTTTCTGATGCTTACATTTTGGCTCTTCAATATCTTTCGATGGTTTTCGTGTCATTTAGTGCAGGGGTGTGGTTCTGAATTATAGTGTTTTTAGAGTTCAAGTAGTATAAACCTATCATGTCTCACATGCTTTGGTGTTTGCAAGAAGAAAAAAGCCTGTGGAGAGCAAAACCAGGCGTGACTAGGGTTGGGTATCGTTTGATTTCAAATGATTCCAATTTTGGTTCTGATTCCAAGTTTCTATTCCGGTTTCTAACAATTCTCTATTCCGATTCTTTTAAAAGGCAGGATATCTCAAAAAAATAATAATAATGCAAGGTTGTAAATGAGGGTGCTAACCAGAGTTGTTCTTTTTGCCTTCTAATTAAGGGTTTTGCAATGTACTCTCTCTCTCTGTCTCTCTTCTCTCTCTGTGTGGCTCCCTCTCATACGCTTCGTCCTCGTTGGTGTTCGCCGGGTTCTTCTTCGTTGGTGTTTAGCGGCATCTTGCTCATTGGTGTTTGCCGGAAACTTCCGGGAGAATCGGAATGTTAGTCCCAGTCCCCATCGATGCTCGAGACTCAATGCCCAACCCTAGGCGTGACTGACCCTGCATTTGCATGATCCCAAGATGGCTGCAGTTTTCGAGTTGAGAACTGTTATTCCAGCGTAGTTGGGTTTGGGAAGTTGGGTTTAACAATACGTGGCTGTTTCTTCAAGGTTAAAAGCTAATAGATACAAAAATATTGCTTTAGCTAGTGTTCCTGACTTGTGCTTAAGGGTTTAACACCAGAGTGATGTTCATAAATAACTTTGCTAATGACACAACATTGATATTACTACATGAGAAAGTTGATGTACAATAACACCTCATAAAAAGTTTTGTACGCTAACAGCAAATGTGAAGTCCAAAGGTCAGGAACTGATCCCTGCCCAAAGAGACCAAAGCGGAAAGAGCATCCATTAAAACAGGATAATATTTTTAAAAGTACAGCTGCAGCTCGCAGGCAGAACATCTCCGTCACTTCTGTGAGGACTGAAGGACTTGTTGTTTTCTGCCATGTTATGTCAAAACAGGGATTTCAATAATTACCAAATAACTGGATTTGGCCTCTAAAAATAGCAGGATCACAAGAAGAAATCCACGTGGAGAGCGAGAGTTTGTGTAACAAGGAGTGTTCTTTTAGCTCTGCATGCTGCATGTCTGTAAATGTGACTTTAGAGTAATTTTTTATGTCTAAATGTTCATTTTTATAGCTTTTCAGGGTTTTCAGGATGATTCTCACAGGGAGCAGCAGCTTTAAGGCGCCACAGCTCGACATAGAGAGCAGATACTATCAGAGGATTAGAGTCCTGGAATAGTTTTCCTCTGGGAATACGCTCAGGGAGCGGCCTCATGACCTAAGAGAACAGCTCATAAGAGACATCAGGCTCTAGTTTGGAGTCTGTGAGGGGTTAAGTTTTTGTTTTTCAGGCTGAATCTGCTCTAAGACGAAGGAGGACACTCTGAAACTTGAGTTAGTAAAAGAGTGAATCATGCAGAACAGAATTTTTGGTTATTTTTGGACAGATGGCACACTCTTCATCATCTCTAAACCAGCTTCCAGAGTATCAACACTCAACAGTTGCAGTAAGCTCCTGGTTTCTATGGTGACTACACCTACACATGCAGCAGTGAAGGCAGCACCGATGTGTTTATAACAATCTACCCCCTCCTCCTGTTATTTTAGAACTGCTGCTGCCTCTTCCCCTGGTTTCTGTCAGACTCCATGCTGCTCGGTGTTTACATGCAGAGCTGCCCTCCTGTCTCCAGTTATCAACCCATCAAACCGTCACTCTAACAGCTGTTACATAACTCTTATTTTGAAAGGGTTGAGGAGTTAGGAGAGCCTGCTGTTGAAGGACGAGCTGCAAGAAGATAAAACTACTTGAGAAATTCTCAGTATTTATTCTGGGAATTTTCATCTTTTCTGATGATACTTAAAATCAGCTTGTTTTGCTAAAAAATGTTGCATATTTATTCTAATTCTGACTTTGTTGTGAGATACCTAGGGATGGGATTTGATGAGATTTTGCTGATACCAATGCCATTATGGATTCTGCTTATCTTAGTCTATTCTTGTATGAGCCATTTTATCTATATTATTTTGGGGGTTTTGTTTTGTTACTCGCACAATCACCACAAGGGTCACTTCAGGTGAATGGGCAGGTAAATGCTTCAAAGGGACACAGGTGACGCAGTCTCTGAAAATACTCTGAGCTTCTCTGGGTGATAGAAAAGCTTCTGAATGTCACAGAAACAGAATTTATCACCATGAAGTTGACGGACTCACAAAGTGAGTGGATTTTACAGCCAGTTGAAATGTAATCTTAGCAATTAGTTTGTCAGAAATGTTGAAGCCAATGAATGATGGTTGCCATTTTAGGAACATCAACCCAGCATTTGGTTAACTGAGCAAGACTCAAAGTGCTATAATTTATCTTCTTGTTTGTCAAGTCAGTCACACCCCTAGTTATGTGAAATTTGTAATTTTAAATTCTTCAAAACGTTCTGTTTAAATTTGACAAATAGTGAGGAAAAAAAGCAAATAGAAAAGTGAACCATTTAAACCAAAATAGTTTCCTGTCAATGAACATGTTTCGTATAGTTTTGAATGGATGTGTATGTGGCTTCTGGGACCTTTGGAGCCAGCCTCTAGTGGACAGAAGAGGAACTGCAGTGTTTCAGCAATTCTAGAGATCGGAGGTGTTAAAAGTTTACTGTAATGGTGATTTTATTCAGTAATTGATGTTGAGTTGTACTTGCATTCATTTAAAGGTAATGACTCATTTCAGTAAATATCATAAATGCGATTATAAACACAAGGTTTCAGTGTTGTCAACAGTCTGCAACTGGCTGTTCCAGACTGATGCTCTGACCACAAACTGCCTCATATTATCTTCAGAACACAGTATTTGAGATTTTGTAGATTTAGGACGTTAAATTCAAACTACATGCGTGTTCCAATGATATCCTCACTTGAACCAGAGTCATGGGCGCTCTAATTCTACTCTTTATGCCCAAAGGAGAGATATCTGAGGACATGAGTAAAAATAACCCATCGTCTGTCTGAACTCATGAGCCAAAGTGAAAGATGAAGTCAAATCCTTTATATCAGTGTGAGAGTAACATAAATTCACTTAGGTAAAACATACAGTGATCAAGGCCTTATTGTGTAACAGCATGCAGATATATATATATATTTTTATTATCTGATGTACTTAAATTACAGAGTAAATTACGCTTAAAGGTCCCATGGCATGCCAATTTCACATAACTTAAAATAGTCCCCTGGTGTGTCAAAAGCATGTCTGTGACATCCTTCAGTCAAAATTCGATTTGGATCAATTATGTCAGTGCTCTTTTTATCAGCTAAAAACAGCTCCGCTCAAAATCCTCTGTTTTGGCCCATGTCTCTTCAATGAAATGAGCTGCACCTAAGCCACGTCCACTTTACACCCATCTCTCTGGAAGGGGCTATGGCTGTGCTCCGATAGCCATGTGCTAATGTTTACACTGGCTCAGTCATGGCTGCAAGAGGATCGCTCGTACATCCTACCAGTTTGAGCCAGAGTCTGACCCAGAGGGAGAGACTCCGGAAGAAACTCTTAGCCGCGTTCAGACCAAACGCGACTTGAAGCGACCTAGTCGACACATCCTATGTATTATTCAAAGCCGCCAGGAGGGTCATGCTTACGGAGGAAGATATGAATGTAGAAAATATTTCAACCAGAGCTCTGCTACAATCTAAGATTTTGGTGCTCTAAAACTTCTCTGAAGCGTTTGCCAATTAATAGGATGGCCGACCGTCCAGCATTAGCCGGGACGTCCCGTATTTGAGCCGAAAGAGGCGCGTCGCCGCACGGGTAAATGCTAAAGCTACATCCTGCTCTGGAAAGGGATTTTGTCCCCCGCCGTCGGAGTTGTCGGGGAAGAAGCGAGCGACTAAAATACGGGAGGATCCGGTAAACTGGCGCGGACCCGGAGTGTTTTTTAAAGCGTGGTGGCCGTGCTGAGGCACCGGGGGGGATTTAGGCTAAACAGTAAGTCAAAATAAAACGTTCACACTTACAGATGCCACGTTTGTAGTAGGTTCACGGGTAGTTGGTACGGATCCATTCTTTATCTTCAGACATCTAGCAAATCCAGCGTTGAACTGTCCCTCGTTGATAAAACAGTCCGAAGTGAAATGGTGCACACATACGTAAAGATATGTTGGAAGTGCCGCGGGTACATTATAAATAAAATCCACCCATTGAGTCCTCAAATCCTCCGACGAGGGAGTTTTCAAAAGAGTTTTGTGCTCGTTTGTGCAGCCAACAACAGAGCAAACGCTGCCTCTTTTTCAGATCGTACTTTCGCCATGGTTCTAACCGGAGCTACGTGAGCGGGCGGCCGGGAATAATGGCGGTGTTAAGATAATTTTTTGGGCAGGGCAGTGGGCGGCTCCGTGGGCAGTACCATCAACCCGCCAGCACTGACATGACGTCATGTCAGTGGAGTTTTCAGAACGGCTCTGAGCACACAGTTCCTAAATACGGAGATAACTAAAAAACGACTAGATGGAATTTTTTCGAACTTGGGGGGATTGTAGCGGTTTTCTATCCCTTGTATGCACCCCCCCCCCCCCCCCCCTCCCGTTAACAGAGTCAGTTTTTCATGCCACAGCCCCTTTCATGCTGCACCTGTCATGAACTGTAGAAAAAGATCGGTTTGTAGTGTTGGAGTCCTGGAAGAATCATATTTCTAAAGAGTTTATAAACTTAGAGAAAAAGTTATTCAGCTTTTTGACATATAACAACTTTTTAAAGAATTGATTAACATGACTGAATTAAAAAACAAAATGAAGAATACAAATATGTATTGCACTGTTGATATGTAACCCACAATAAAAACAATAAACTGCATGGTGGATACATGTGTTGTGCAGTGGATTATGTATTGTATGTTTTATTACATTGGTGCACTGTGCACTGTAAAATAGATGTTTTGCACATTGCACCAATGTAAATTGTGTAGGTTGAATTGTGTAGGTTTGAACATTTACTTGTGGAATAACAAATTGTGTAGACATATTGCACTTGCATCTGAAGAGAAGAATATTGGACTGCTGGGGGAAAAAATCGCACCTGCAAATTATGCTTAGATGTATGACTTTTAGATTTACCTAAATGTTAAAAATGGGGCTTTTTTTAAGGGTTTTGGGTTTGTTTACCTGGAAAAGTAGAGCTGAAGAGTGAATTTTAATTCATCTGAGCACACTGACTATAACTGGACAGCCTTGTATATTTTGTTTGTTGAGTGCGAAATAGTGTGTTTTAATTTCTGTGGCTCATAGTGGTGATTGGTTTGTTTATATTTCTGTTTTCTTCATGTAAAGCACTTTGTACCGTATGTCTGAAAAAATATAATACAAAAAGAATAAATCTTCAATGTATGTGTAGTGTGTTTGACCACCTAACACCATCAAATACTAATCTAAAAGCAGTCAAGGCAACGGGTCTTTCAGCACACAGAAAGAAAAAGATGTAAGAGTAAATTCTTCATAATTTAGCAACACATCTTAAATGTAAATGACTAAATCACACCCCGTCCCTCTGCGTACCTGAGAGTACAAACAGCCAGCAGTGCTCCCTGTTAATGAGCGTCTACTCTGTTAAGAAGTCAGCAGACGGAGTAGATCATGTGAATCCCCACAGACTCAACTTATCACATTATAGATTCAAACTATTTAATTGGAGTTTTTCTTTTCCATTTTCCCTCCAGGATCATTATAAATATCAACAGTTACAAGTGCAGCTAATTAGCATTCTGTTATTTCCTCCATCTGTTGGACAACTTGTCTGTATGCATGTGTAAATTTAAGTTTCCTTCCACTGTCCGTATACTTCTTTTTTAAATGTTTCTTTATGTATATTAAACTAATACTTTGATTCTTAGATGTGCAGGAAATGACAGTATAAACTCTAATTCTATCAAACGGTGAAATAATCATATTGCCACTTTGAAGCTTTATTTTCTGATGTATGAGACGCATAAAAAAAGTGTTGAACAAATTCTGCAGAGATTCATCTTTTAGTTTGTTGCTTCTTTCCTTCAGCACATCTCCTCTCTGTATTTTCCCCTCGCCTCCTCAGAGCGAGGAAACACCTCCGCTACAGCTAACTCTTTTTTTAGCTCCTCAAACACAAAAAAGGAATGTTGGAGCACCGCGGGGCGCTAACTGGATAATTGTTTCACAGACTTCATTGTCGTCGTCAGGGCGTCTGTTTATCCAGATCACACATGAGAACAACACTAACACTAACACGCACAAACAATGAGGGCTGCTACAGTCTGACTGCAGCACCCTCTGCTGGTAGTGCAGGAACACCACCGCAAATTTAAAACTCAGGAGAAAAGAGCAAGGATGTTAGTGCAGTTAAAAATGTCTTAAATGTGCAATAATCCTAAAAAAAAGTGCAATGAGCACTTTTTAAAATGCATCTATTTTTAATTACTTTTTGTTTTTACCACTCACTTTGACTGAACTTTCATACGTGGTACAGTCATGTTAATTGTCCCCCCTTTTTGTTATCAGTTTGAGATATTTCATGCATTAAAATAAGTGGATGAAACCAGTACATTAGGAATAAATGTTAAAATTTGTTCACTGTCAAAGAAATAAAATTGAGATTTTTTTTTTTTTTTTTGAATAAGGTGTGCGAGATATTTCCATGTGCATTTTTTTCTGACTGAAAATCTACCTGTACACATGTGGAAGTCATGCACTTTAGCCTACATTTTACCAATGGGCCTATAAATGGATTGCACCTTGTTTTTTTTTTTTTTTGTTACATTACACAATTTGGTGCTATGAACAAAAGGGAATAGACTAATAAAACAGCATTTTTAAATATTTTTTAAAACTGTTTTCATCAGGGAATAGGAGAGTGTGGTAATATTTGAGGACAGAGATGTAAGTCTATGATTTCTTTTGAGTATTTAGTTAAAATAAATAAATAAAATAAAACGTGTTTTCATTAACTTTTGGAAGGAAAGTTGTTGGTTTTGTGTTGCTGTATCAGTTTTTTTTAAGAGTTTCAAAAGTGTCGTTTTCTTAATCTTTGTTGTTATTCACTGTTTCTTCCTGTGTCCATGTCAGTTGCTCTGAAATTATGTCAGGTTATCATGATTTCATCGTCCAACATTATTTTAAATGTAAAAAGCTTTTTTTGATGCTCAGTGTCAGATAAATAACTCCCTTATGACATATTGTAGGGAAAAAAGTTATTGAAATGATTTTCTTTAACTTGTTTTAAAGTAAAAACACAAAACTGTGATCAAATAATTCATGGACTGAAGGGCTGAACCGGTTTTAATCAAAAGTTCCTGAGTTGTCATGTGTACATGACCCTCGTGTGGGTTTTCAGGATGCAGCCATGTTGAGTTAAAGGACAAACTTCATCTGCTGCACAGTCCGTGGCGCAGTCCTGTGCTGCCGCCCTGTGGAGAGGAGGGGAACTGCTCCTACGTGAACCCATGAAGCAAAAGAGGCCGAAAAAGGGCTTTAAATTAATTTATTTAAAAAAAAGCATTTCTCCACTGAAGCTGAACAAACATCAATTTTTTTTTTTACTATTGTTGGAACGTGTACAATCAGAAAACAGACTCGCCGGGTCGCCAGAACAGAGTAAAATAATCGAGCAAAGAGGAGGAAGGGGGGTGGGCGAGGAGGGGTCTGCCAACACCACGACGTCAACACAGCCTGATGGGGGAGGAAGAGGAGGAGGTGGTGAAGGATAGTGGGGGGGAAATCAAAAGAGGAGAGGGGGAGATGAGAACACAAACATTGAATCAAGTGCAGGTCTGGTTTGGACAAAGCGTTTTTTTCTCCTCTGTTCACTTTTACAACTTTTCTCTTGATGTCGGAAACATGCAAAGGTCAACATCTGGAACTACACATGGAGAGTTCATATGCTTATATCGGTTATCTGTGCAAGTAGTAAAATATGTAGGAATAACTAAGCGAGATTTTATACGGATATGTCAGAACGAGGGGAAAAGAGGAAACAAATATTACGAAAACTAGTACACTGTTTCACCGAACGGAAAAAAAAAAGAAGTCCACATAAAAAAAAAGTCTAACTTAATGACCGAAATGTCTTCGACCTCGTCGGTTTGTACGCTTCCTTTTGTTAAATTATCTAGATAAGTGAAAAGACATTAAAAAAATCCTATGCTCCACATTTGGACAACAAAATACTGCATATCTACGTACAGCTGCGATAAAGGAAGGTCAGTATGTGAGAGGCTAGCTGCCAGTTTCAGGAATATTGGCTCCGAGTTAGATCCCTTTCTGGATTTCTGTTTTCTAACCGTCCGCTCTCATCTTGCTCGCCGCTCCGTTGGTCCAGAGCCGTCCCGACAGAACCCGGCAGACGGGAAGAGCTTTGTCCTCCGCTGGCTGCCGGCGTCTCCCATCTGCACTGAGGTAGAGGTGACAGAAAGGCGGCGTCCGGCCCAAGCCGAGCAGACTCTCCCCGCTGCAGGGCGTGAGGTCAAAGGTCAGCTCTTTAAGGGTTAAAGTTGTTAAGGCTTCCTGTGATCTTGGTTTGAGTCACTCTCCTGTTTCAGCGGCTCACAGGTGACACCTTTAGTTCTTTGTTTGATCTCGACCCGGTCTGTAAAGGGGTGGACTTTCTTTTCCTTTTGACGCTCTCAAACAGGAAGTGAAATAAAAGAAACGTCTCCGTTTGGCACCTCGGGAGTCAGTGGAGGAAGAAGAAGAAGAAGAAGAAGGAGAAACAAAAACGAACGACAGGGACGGGAGAGAAACTGTGAGGGAGGAGAGACAGAGTGGTGATGGATGTGGAGGCGGGGTTTGTGGTGTGTGGGTTGTACAGACTAATCGAGGCTGCTGGAGTCGTTAGCCACTGACGAGTCCGAGTCTGCGGTGTTGGCGGGCGGGGTCGCCTCGTCGCTCTCTGTTTTGCAGCGTTTGGCGTCCTGCTGTTCACTGGCTGCCTGGTCCCCGTTTTGTCGTTTGGTGGGGAGGGAGGCTGAAGCGGAGGCGTGGGTGGCCAGCAGGTGGAGGGGACTCGCTACGACTGTAGCTGAAAAGGGAACAGGGGGCGGGGTTAATGGAGGAAACCCTATCATTATGGTACAAATGTAACGAGCCTGATGATAAAGTATGAAACAAATCAGTGAAATCTGAAGGATTTCAGCTCTTTTATCACTTAGATCCAATCACAGGCTGCAGATCTAGCGAGACCTCAGGCCAGTTCATTACGGACTACAGCGGGGGTTCGCAGCTCAAGGAAGAACATTTATGATAATTTCTTCATGGAAATGCAATCAGACCAAGACGCTAAGGCAGATGAACTACCGTGTCTGCAGTGCAAATTGATTCATATGGTGATTATTACTTCAAGGACATGATTAAGAAACGATCATAAGTGTTCTTCCTTGAGCTGCGTCACCCCGCTCCATTAGATGGAATCGCCTGGAGATCTCCGTACAAGCAAGCGGCTGCTGGAAGAGAGTGGGTGAGTAGTATTTGCTAAAGAAATCAGGCAAAGGTAAAAAGATGTTTAGTAGCTAGTGCTATGGCTGGGACCCTATATGTACTGTTGATGAAGTTAGGTGCTGTTCTGAGCATTACTTGTGGCTATAGAGCGGCTTTTTGGTTGAGCGCATGTCTCTCTGTATTGCTATCGTGCAGTCGTTACTAAAGTTGGTATAACTAGAGAAGCAAGCAGTTGGCAACATTAATCTCTTGGCGGGGTGTCTAACTCGGTGTTACGGTGTGTTTGATCTTAATTTTACGCCGGAATATCTCTTTAACATCAAGACCTTTTAGTTGTTGTCTAGTAAATGCTTGGTACACCCTCTCTCTTTCATTCTGTCCCTTGGCTTCTCAGACACTCCTGGATTTACACACTCCTTTTTTCCTCTCTCCATCTTCGCTGATGTGTGGCTGATTTGTCGTCTGTACGATATCCAAATTTAACAAATTCAAACCAAGTGAATTTTATCTGAAACCAAACAACAAACTGATTCCTTACCAGAGCTGCCGGCTCCCTGGATGGCAGTGGTGATGCTGTGGGTGCCGTTCTGTGTGATGGCCTTGATGGGCAGCTGGTGCTGACCAAGAGGTGCGGGCTGCACGATGGTGACGGTCTGTGGGGTGGTCTGGATGATACGACTGGAGCCGCCTATAGAGGTAATGGTGGGGACTGTCTCCACTTTGACTGGAAACAAACAGGACGATAAAAGGTCATGAGTAAAGAAAATGGATTTTCCAAAAATGATGCCAAAGATTTGCTTATTGTGAGCAGATAAAACCTTCCCCTTACCTTTGACCTCTGCGTGCTCTCCGTTCTCCTGAGGCTCGTTCTTGACGATGGCGGCCGGCTGGGTGATGACGGCAGCGGGGCTGAGTGAGCCTGCGGGGATCTGCTGCAGGACGTGGACTGTCTGGACCGCTGGCTGGGAGGTGCTGGTGCTCACCGGGGACGCCATGGTGTAGGTCATGGGCTTTATGGTCTGAGGTAATGGACGCTGCACCGCTATGAGGACCGGCTGGTTGTTAACAGGTGAGCCTGGAGTGCACACACAGAGGCATGTTGGATATTTTGACAGAAGAGAACATGGAGGTGTGTTTCCTTATTTTTCGTGAGTCACGGCCTTCAGAAAACATGACGTGTTGAATACCTTGTGTGTTTTGTGCAAAGCGTGCTTCCTGGATGACCGCCAGTTTGGGTTGGGCTGTCGGGGTGGAGGCCGGAGCAGGAGCAGAGGAGGTGTCCAGCTCCATGGGAACAGGAGAACCCTCTCGAGACAGACTGTCGGGGGTCTGGACGCCGCTGGAGTGGGCGGAGAGGACGCCTGAGTGATTGGGAGACGCTGGGGCGCTCCTGGGGGTCAGAGAGGTTCGAAAGGTGAGTTACAGACAAAATAGAGATGACATTTTGTCTAGAATGTATGATAAATGATAGCAAAGTGGCACTCCTGACCTGGAAGAGAGGGGTCCGTGTGGGGTCCTGAAGCAGGGGACACCCCGGGGCCTTCGTTTCCTGAAGGCCTGCTCGATGAGCTTCGCCTCCGAGGACGGGTCTATCCTCCAGAATGAGCCTTTCCCCGGCTCCTCCTGCGACCTTGCCACTTTGATGAAGTAGCGGTTCAGGGACAGGTTGTGACGGATCGAGTTCTGGGACAGAGGAGGACCAAATGAAGAGTTTTAAGGATTATCTTTGAGTGAATTTTACAGGTACACTTCGCACAAAGGGCGTCTGTGCACATGTGGCCTCATCGCAGCGTCCTCACCTGCCAGCCCTTGTCTGCAGTCCTGTAGTATGGGTAATTCTTTGTGATGTGATTGTAGATTCCGTTTAGTGTGAGCTGCTTGTCCGTCGCCAGAGTGATTGCCTGGACAATCAGCTGTGCATAGGAGTACGGAGGTTTGGAGTCGTCCTGTGGAGAAGAGCAGACATCCATGAGTGGGACTACAAATGCACAGGCAGCTGTCTTCATCTCATATGACATTATCAGCAAAAAACCAAACTGAAGGTCAGGCTCTCCTTTAGGTCTCCTCTCACCTTAGGACTGTCCCCTCCAGAGGCGTCTTTGTCGTTCTCAGGCTGAGAGTTGTCGTTGATGAGCTGCAGCTCTGCGGAGCTGACCATACGACCGCCCATCCTGTAGCCTGAGGAGCCGGCCCCCCGCGGGCTGGAGGGGCACGAGTTAGCAGCACTGCGGGCAGAGAGGGTGAGAGAATCAGCAGCTGAATGCTGAACTAATGAAGGTAAGTGACAAAGAAATGTGCATTGTGGTTAAATTAGAGGATTTACCCCTCACACCAACGGTCAAATAAGCAACGAGTGTAATAAGGGTGTGGTAGAATTAAAGACAAGGTTTGCTGGGTGATGTGTATGAAATCACCTATATGTGTGACTAACTATCACAACACGTGTTTTTTTTCTCTGCTCCGTCTTTATCAGGGGTAGGAGAAAAAGATTGATTCGGCATAGTATCGCGATATTTTGTCTGGTGATTTATCGTGTCGTCTCATTTACCAAGTGTCGATTTTTTCAAGTTAATTGCTGATATGAAGTCAAATCTATGATCATGGAAAAATAAAATCAACTGTTTGTCCAGTGAAGTTGGCAGAGGTGACATTATAGAGCAGGAGAAAGTTAGTGCAACAAATATATATATTAAAGGTTTGCTAGATGTGCTACATGAAACTAAGATACTGAGTAAATAAGACAAACATAAAAGAAAGACAAATGCTAAATTAGCCTAACAGTTGAAAAAAAAACAGTATAAATCGCAATATATAATACTCACTGTATTGCAAAATGGTAAAAATCGCAATAATATTGTATCACGGCCCAAGTATCGTGATAATATCGTATCATGGGGCCACTCGTGAGTCGCACCCCTAGTCTTTTAAGTCTTTTTTTTCTTGTTTTCTTTAGCAGAGCAAGCTCTCTTCAACTCCTCTTAATCAGTTTGTTTACATTCTACTGCACGGGTCTGACTGAAACTTCACTTTCAAATACACATGAACAAGTTCGTCAAATTTCCAGAGGTTGATCCAACATAGCTAGATAATACTTGAAGGCTTTGATTTTCACTTGCATGCGTACGATCTGACCCAAACTCTGTACATGCTTAACAGAAAACGCCAAAAAACAAACATTCGCAGAGCCTGTTTTCAACATACGACCGGTTAGCATCTTGCTAACTTGTTTGTTGATTGTTTTGGTATGCTGGAGGGCGCAAATTGCCATCCACCCTAAGGAAAGTTTACACATCTTCAACAAATCACTTCTCGTCTGATCTAGGATCAGGAGTTTGAGCAAATTAATCTCATCCCTGATTGTTCATATGAGCTGTAAATGCAGGGAATGACAGTGCGACCGTTTCACTCGCATTTGCGACTAAAAATAGATGTGTGCGAATTGTAAAATGAATTTAGGGGCACATGTGGGCATAAAAATAAAATCAGCCAATGCAACAAATGCTTTTTCATGTAAATACAGCGGTGAAGTTGGACATTCACTGCAGATCTACCGGTGTCCCCTCACTCTCCATAGCCGGTAATAGCAACAGCAGCGCGATTAAATCTACTCCGCAACCTCGCTGTTAACATCGGGTGTTGAATAAGGGACCAACAATAAATTACCGGTTGATGTTTTTAAAAAAAGGCTGTTTTCATTCAATAGCTTCCATGTCATGTAACCAAAAGACCTATAATTGATTTTAAATAATAGTACTTATGTCGACCAATAAGACAAACATTATTTGTTCCCCTAAAATTCTTTGTGTGCTCCTTATTTTTCAACTTGGGAGCACATGTGCCTTGTGAAAAAAGTTACTGTCAAGCCCTGAACTGAGTAAAGTCTTTAACAGAAAGTCAACTATTAGTCAAAATGAATGAATCAAAATAAAACATGTGGAGCCTTAGTGAACACATGTGCACGGTCAGATCGATCACAGCAGCAGGAACCACTTAACAGCAGCCTATGGTAACTTTCCAGGGACATGTCGTTCAAAAAGGCGCAAACATAAATACAGGACAGTCTGTTCCATCAACCCTGATGTTTGTTTGGTTATTGCTGAGCCTAACTGCCCACTGGACTGTTTCTGACATTTTCCAGTTTAAGCGTGCAGTATCACATGCATACCAATTTAGTGGATCTTATAAAGCCGGTCATAGAGGAGATGCTGGACATGTGGAGAAAATAAACGTGAAACTAATGCATGTCAGGACTTGGTCTTGGCGGGTAATCTGAATTTGAAAAAAAAAAAAAGCTCAGATCAGGATCAGGGGCCTAAAAGGTCGATCAGGACATTTAAAGACACACTTTTGGTACATCAGTGTATCTGAAACCAAACTCTGACTTATAGAAAGAGACAAAAAGTGATCTCATCGATAACTTAGGTGTCATCCAGAAGTAGCACAGTGCTGTCTCTGGCTCGGTCTATCTGCAGTCTGTGCTGCAGTGGCTCACTTTTGGCCTACATCTATGCAAATAGCTCTACCTCCGTGGAAATGCTGCAATCTGTGACCACAAGATTCAGGCCAACAGCATCTACACATTTGATCTTCAGTGATGGACTGAGAAAGCAGTGAATGAAATGACTAAATTTAAAGGATCATTTCCATGTTTTCTGTCTGTTTTGAACCCTTGGGCGCTCTAGAGATGTTTGTTTCCCACACCTGCCTCCTCTCATTACCTTCACAACACTAAATAAAATCACCTCTATATGTAGGACAGGGGTTGTTGGTTTGGAGCCATCTGTCTGAGATCAGAGGTTGAGAGGATCGGAGTGTCTGAGATGGGAGTGAGTCCCTTTCTGAGCCCTGTACTCTTTCAACTAAGCCTAAGCTGATCACCACACAGGGGCCACGTCAAGGTCAGCTGACAGCTGAAGGTCACCTGGAGGTGGAGCGGGAGAGACTCCTACAACAGAGAAGTACTGATCCAACATATGTGGCCTGAAATCAGTTCAAGTTTGTTTTATTTTACTGTGGAAGGTCTGGGTTAAATATAACAGCACTTATAAAACCGTACACCACTCAGGTATCAGAGTCTCCAGGAACAACAAAAGACTGAAAGTTGTGTAATTGTTTGACTGACGAGGTGAAGTTACCTCATCATAGACGCTTCATCTTTTGCTCTTTGCTCTCTCATTAATTTTGAGTTGTATTCTAAAAGCCAGGTTTTTTAAATTGAAGTTAAAGACTTTGATATCCTCAGACATGAGCAGCTAAGCTTGTTTTTAATTCACACTGAACCCATTAAAAGTACTCATCTTTGTCACTGAGATTGCTGTTTAAGTGTCTGACATTAAAAGTAAGGATTTCTACACAGATGGCCGTTTTTTTTTCCTTAGTATAAGACGCTTTTTTACAACCACAGCCAGCTGTTACTTCGCTGTCTTCAAGTTACCAGACTCCATTGACAAAAACTGTCATTTTACCACGATTACAAAAGACTTTTTGCTTTACCGATGTGTTTATCAGTTTATTTGTTTGTATTATAGTGTGTTTCTTCTGATGGTTCAAGACAACTTTGTAACACAACAACACCTATCGAGACAGAGAAAGCATAAGAGGCTCTCTTGTTCTTGGATAATAATGATTATTTTTGTCAATCAAGTCTGTCAGATTTGAAGAGCGTCATGTAACAGCTGTTCATGTCCTAAAATAATCATCTCCATTTGAAAAGGATCCTTTCTGTAATGGTTTTAACACACTTGGAGTAAGAAGCAGACTTGGACTGGACTTTTTTTGCACTTTCCTGCAGCTGGAAGCCTTAAACAGCCACGAAAAACCACAAATATGTGAAACAGGGGGCATGGTTTGGAAAGATCTGAATGACATTTGACTTCAAACTTTCTTTTACTGAGTTTAAACCCCAGGAAATAAAGCTTTAGTTCAGTGTTTGGCTGTTTTGGTTTCCAGTGTTTTTCCCTCTGAACATTCACAGCGGCGTGTACCTGATGGTGCCAGTCGGCGAGGGCAGCGGGCTCATGAGGTGAGCGATGTTGTCTGGAATGTTGATGGTCAGCGGGGAGATCTGCGGCTGTACCGGTTTCACTGGAGACTCGGGAGCTTCACGCTTCACCTTCTTCCCGCTGGACAGGGCCGTGAACGTGATCTTGATGTTTGTGCTTGGGAACCTGAACGTGCACCTGAGGAAAAATAACAAACACATGCGGGACGTTTTTGAAAAAGGTGGAACTTAACAAGAAACACACAGAAACTGCGTCATGCTGAAAACTCAATTTTAGAGCTCATCGAATCAGTGAGAACTTTGATGAGCTCTGATGTGACTTTAATTTCCCAAGAGAGACATCAAAGTTTGTTAACTCCACATACTGATGCAACATCCTTTTCTAAACAGACACACACTGACAAAAACAGGGAGGATTTATTACAGATAGTTCTTTGTTTAATACTGCAGATGGCTTCAGCAGGGGATAGAGCACAATCTGACTGGAAGTTAAATTTGCTTTTAGTCAGCATATCAAGATTTAGTTAAAGGGATATTCTGGCTAAAAATTGATTTAGGGGCAAACACACCATGACACCAAGTTAGTTCCTTGAGCTGTGTCACCCCGCTGTAGTCCGTAATGGACTGGTCGAGGTCTCGCTACAAACAAGTGGCTGCTGGAAGAGAGTAGGTGAGTTGTGTTTAGTCTCTTTGCTAAAGTAATCAGGCAAAGCTAAAAAGATGTTTGGTGGCTAGTACTATGGCTGGGACCCTATATGTACTGTTGATGAAGTTAGGTGCTGTTCTTAGCATTATTTGTGGCTACAAAGTGGCGTTTTGGTTGAGCGCGTGGCTCTGTGTATTGCTATCCTGTGGTGGTTACTAAAGTTGGTATAACTAGAGAAGCAAGTGGTCGGCAACATTCCTCTCTCGAGGGGGTGTCTAACTCGGTGTTATGGTGTGTTTGACCCTAAATTAATTTTACACCAGAATATCCCTTTAACCAGGGCTAGTTTTGAAAACACGTCAAGACACAGACAATGAACTGAACCACATTTTTTTTTGCAGAATGAGGCGGATTCAGTGTAGTTCACTGTGATGAAATTGTATAAGCAATCTCTTCAAGAATTACAGAAGGTTAGGACATAGAACAAAGACTGCACCACTGCAGTTTTTAATTTTGATAATAATGAAACCTTTTTTTTTTTTTAATTAGTATCTATTTTCTTTTATTTTCCCCCCACTCAATGACAAACTAACAAAATACTCGGGAATGACGGGACCATGCCAAGAAAGCTTCAAGGCAAACTCCTTCCGGTAAATGAACTAATTTTAGATTTTGTAAAATCAGACTCAGCCTAGGTCCTGTTTTTACTTCTACACGATCATAGATTAATGAAAAAACTGTCCAGAATAATCCTTTACAGATAACACTGAAAAGAGTAAACTGCTTTAAATCCCCTTCAGGATCAGACAGTCTGACACTCGCTGGTTTTCACTGAGTCAAAGAGCGCCAGGCACCACTTTTCCCTCGTTTAATCGGGCGCTCGCAGAGCTGGCATCTGCTGAGAGAGCCGTTTCCCCGACACCTCCACCTCAGATTAGCTCTGGCGCTCACAGGAGGAGACCGAAACACTTCCGGCGAGGAGAGAGAGAGAGAGTTTGATTCCCTTACAGGACGGGGACAGACTTTTCTGAAGATGTGACGGAGCGAAAAACATCCCTAAATAACATCAGAGAGGTTTGGTGTGTTAGTGACAGAGTGAGGACGTGAGATCTAAATATATCCATGAATAATAAAACATTTGAAGCAGTTCTGTTCCTTTAAGCTCTTCGCTGTGTTTCACTGTGCTGTCAGCGAGCACCGCTGGACATATGAGCGACAACACAGACGAGCCAGCTATCGAGTATTAGAGCTGGTTATTAAGAGAAAATTAAAAAGTGAGGAGAGCCCACTGAAGGTAGGCGATGATATGAGAAGTTCACGGCCTGTTGGGAAAGTTTAACCCACCTTCTTACCCGTCTACATGAATGCAGAGCTTAAGTTTCCTATAGTTCTTTATTAAGTCATGGGTGTTTTTACCTTTAGTTTTTACATTGAATGACAAGCTTCTTGGCAAAACTTAGCCCCACTTTGTTTGACTTCACTCCCATAAGTACTCAACTGTAGCGCCACTATGAACATATTTGTTTGGTGTTAGGGCTGAACAATTAATGACATTAGTGATCACATCGCGATATGATAAAACGAGATTCTCTGACCGCAAGGGCTGCGATTTTGACTGGTTACGTGATCTGGTCATGTGACTTTCGAGCGAAGCAGAGCAGGTAGAGAGAGAAGTCAACACTGCACTCTGTTGCACTATGGCCTAAATCCGCTACAGAAGCTAATACTGAAGAAAGTTTAGTGTCAAGGAGGGGCAGCATGGCAGTTGTGTGGATTTATTTTGGCTAAAAAAGACGCCGCTGCACAACGTGTGCCGAACCTGCCTTGCTACTGTTGCTACATCAGGAGGTAACACTACGAACATTTATCAACACTTCAAAAAACGCAACAAAGCTATGTGCAATAGCTGAACGGCTAAAACACCAGCGACCAGCGCTTCAACATCAAACCGTGTCTGCATAACGACGGAAAACGCATCCAATATGGTGATGGCAGCACAGCTGAATGAAAAGTCCAGACTCCAGAGTTTTGGGCACCGATTACATCTCACTATTGGTATGTAGATTAGAATCATGACTTATATGATGGCGCTTGCATGTGTGCACGATAGTGTGTGAGCAGAAAGAGCCTGTGTCTCTGTGTGTGTGCAAACAGATTGATTGATTGTTTGTGTTTGTTGAAAAATACATAAGAAGAGGACCTTGAAAAAATAAGCGCATATTAAATCACAATATTGAGGGGAAAAAGCTCAATTAGATTATTTTCGAAAACCGTTCCATAAGATATGATCAGTTCTCTCAATCTCTAACCCAAACACTACAAGAATCATCGGAAGTGTTTTCGTACAAATTTAATTTAAACAAGAGAATCAAACCTTTACTACGGCTGCTATTTATGCAGCTGTAATCGTGCTGATATAATGAATTTATTTACCTTTGGACAGGTGCTACAAGGACTGCAGCATGAGGGGCGCCCGCTTTACCAACTGAGCAAGACAAGCACCCCACTTTCACAGAAAACACAGGCAAAATAAGGGTGAAGTGTTTTGTTGTAGCTGAAGCTTCATGATAAGAAATGTACTCATTGTCAAACAAAAGCTGAATTTACTTCGGTTTTAGAGCCTCAACCATGAGTATCTCCTTCATTCATTAAAGCTTTTGTATAAACCTTATTCTACCGGGAGTGAACACTAAGACCTGAACTCCAAAAACAACACCACCAAGTTGTTGCTGAGCTGCGAGGACGGAGACAAACAAAGCCTGTTGGGCTGAAAACTCTCACTTGATTTTCACCCCCGCCCGCCCTGCGAATAAAACAGAATGTAAACAAAAGAGAGCTGCAAGACAGGAAGAGATCCGAGTTGGAGAGTTTGCGGGGTGTGGGAGAGGACAGAGGGGGGAGGGAGGAAAGAGGGGAAGGGAAGGCTGCTCCTTTATGCTCACTCTGTTTACATCACCAAAGAGGAATCCCTGGAATACGAGCGAGCCGTCCCCGAGGCCGCAGCCCTGCGAGTCTTCTCATGCTGTCGAACCGTAGCCCTTATCCCCGCGTTTAAGTGATATAGATTACAGTCCAGCACGTGAGCCGCTGTCTTACTTATAATGGAAGTGCATGCAGCTGATTAAAAGCTATTTATTAGCTGCTGACCTGATCGATAAACAAACCTGAAACCACTCCGTCCTTGTGTCTCATTGCTTCTGCACAATTAAATGCACTGCCATGTGTAAAGAGCAGCAGTTACAAGCTACAAAAGCAAGTCCAGCTGCAGAAAATTTTCATGCGCAATGAAGAAAGCAGAAAGAAAACTTAGTGGTGCAGAAATTGCATCAAGTCAAAACATGTTTTTCTTTGTGCACTTTAAAAAAAAAAAAAGTGGTTTCACATTGAAGGATTGCACAACAGCAGGGAGCAGAGGAGAGTTGGGCCTGTGCTGGCAGAAGCAGACTGGTAGGTTTTTCCATGCAACAAATAAGCATGGTGGGAAAACTGCAGACACTCTCTAGTCTACTGAAATCTCAAATAAAACAAGGTGGTTAAAAATGGTGGGTTTTGATTGTTCTTTAATTCTCAATCATCCCTGTGCTAAATTATTGTTGGTGACTATTTCGACTTATTTTTAAGTTGTCTGCAGCAGCAGGAAAAATAAGTGCTTGTGACTTGAGAGAGAAAAATGCAAAACTATGAACATTAAAAATGATAAAACAGGTTTATTTTTCACTTCTTGTTGGATAAAAATGCTAAATTAGCAACGGATATTGATTAACTGATTGAAAGATTACTCAATTTAACTCTGCAAAAGCGTTAAATTTACAAGAATATGGCAAGAGTTAAGCAGAAAAGCCTCACTTAAATTTGGTGTTTCAAGCAAAATAAGCAACAAAAAAGCCAGATCGTTTTGACTCCTTTAAAATAATGCTTAACAGAGAAAGCTGAAGACATTTGAGCTGGTCAAAATGTAAACAAGCTTTAATTTGCTTGCAATTATATCCCTCTAACAAGGTTTTGCGATTCACTTGTGTTTCAAAAATGTCAGATCTATTTCATTCACTTTAAAAAGTAATTGTTAAAACAGCTTTCCAAGTGAGTTTAGGCCCACTGATTTCTGTGTGAAATGTTTGTATGGAAAGGAGCACTTTATCAACAACAACAACAACAACATAAGCTACAGCATTGTGCACGATGCAACAAAGCCCAAACACTCTGTAAGTTGAACTTCCTAGTGAAAAGTACTTATTCTGTTTTAAATCGTTTTTCTCAAACTCAGACTTTTCTTTCACTCTTAACTTTAGTACATTATTGGTCAAAACACTGGCTAACAACACATCGGCGTATTTGAATGAAGGCCAAAGGTCCCTGAAGCTGTGCTGTGAGAGCCGGTAGGGCGGGGACGGACTGGTTTGTTTACGTTTAGGGGTCGAGAGGAGCTTCATTCACAACTAAAGACAAGGTACAGCTAGCCGGCTAAAAGCTAACATGTCTGCATGCATAACAATAGAGGATGTTTGCGGGTTCTCAGGACATACATGTTCTGACTTTACTTCGTACACCAACAGAGGAAAAACTGCCACTAAACAGCATCCACTCAAGCGTCCCTACAGCTGTGAGCCAACTCGGCGGTTTAGGATGTGTACAGAAAGTGTGGTATGCGGCTAACGCTACGCTAACCACGGACGGGAATGTGAGATGAAGGCAGGCGGCTGAATGACCTTTTGGTGATAAAAAATATCAACAAAGAAAACGGCGTTAGGAACAGGATGTTGACTTTTTGCTAACACGCTAAACACGTGGTTCCTTCCTTCAATGCTGCTGCCCAGCATAAGGCTAATGTTGTTAAGTTTAGCTGGCTGGTGTTCTGACGAATGGTGCTACTTAACAAAATGGGCTGCTGAGCGGCTCTTAGCATAAAAGCGCATGCGCAGAGCTAAAATCCAGGATTTGTCCTCTAAACTGGCGCAACACAACTTGAAAATACTGTTAGGAGTTTTTAGCTGGTCATGAAACAAACTGAAATTATTCATTATTAACATTCAATATAATATATATAATTAAAAATAATATAAACATATATGTAATTTATATAATATAATTATTATAATTTTTTTTTAATAAAAAAATAATAAAAAAAGGACTATTTTTATTTGATAATATATACCTATTTTGGGCATTAGTATCTGATTAAAAGACTAACTATGTACTGTTGATACTGCCTTATTTTTCACAGTGGCCTTTAAGTGCAAAACTAAAAAGAAATCACTAAAAAAAAAAAAAATACTTTAAATCAGACACGACGATTAGTTGGTTTGCCCAACTTTAACTTCTAATGATAAAGGTATCTGTACTAAATTGTTGATTTTTTGTGCATTTTGACTTATCTTTCACAAATAAACATAAAAACACATCTGAGTGTAGAAACTACATGAAAACTAGCGAGCATGCAGAGTGCAGTGTAAACAAATGCTGCCGGGTGTTTTGAATGCATAGGCTACAGTAAATTTGACTCATATATATTGCGTCTTAAATCATAATTTAAAGTCAAACAATACCAGCTAGTCTCGTTCCTTAAGTAATATAAGTTTTCTTTGTAAGAAATGTTTGAAAATTATAGTAAAATTGTGAGAACGGTACATTTCGGTGACTAACACGACAGGAAATGGAAACCTAGAAGAGAGCACTTTTCTACAAGGCAGCGAAACTCGCCATAACACCGGCTAACGTTGCTAGCATCCACATGTTCACTTACATTCGTGGGAGCTGCAGAGGAGGGGCGCCCCGTCTGAGAAACACTCCGTCTACAAACACCCCGTTTTTACCAAGGCACCTTAGGTAGAAGTCCCCGCTACCCGTGCCGTCGTCGCTGGCGGTAAATATCTCCAAATGTCTCCGCGAAATGAAACTGGAGTGGCCCATGCTCACGTCCACGGAGCCCTGAGACGAGTTCCGGCCGATGGTCACCGAGCGCTTCTTCATCATGTATTCGAATTCACGGCCCTCGAGCCGGGCAACCGGCCCAGACGATCCGCTCACTACTGCCATGCTCGGGTTTAAGTCACCAAACGATGAAAACAGGGGGGTATAAAACACCGAGTGTGGCCCGAAAGAGGCGTGAAAGTGATCAAATGTTCAAGAGGGGCATCAAATTCAAAACAGGGATTTAGAGGGGAACATGCGAGGCCAGGGACAGCGGCTCCGACCCACCGCCGAGAGAAAGGGTAGCGGAGAGATCCAATGTCACATGACTGACAGCGCGCTAAGCCAATCAGAATCAAATAGGCTGGAGCTGCCCTGCTACACCGACCAATCACATGCGAGAATTAATCCGAGGACACACTCAAGGTCGGTTGGTGAGCAGCAATACGCGCATATGCCGCTCGGTGAGACGGAAAACACGGAGTTTTATAACACACAGGAAAGGAGTGGATCAAATGTTTTACACGTGCAATCTTTTACCGAAACCACTACACGGAAAAATAATCAAATTCCACCAACCATGCGCCGATAACAACTGATGATTAGGTTTTAAAAGCAACAAACAACCGAGTGTTTAGGAAATTGTTGCAGGATTTCGTTTCTTTCAGCTTCACTGTCGCTGCAGCGTAAATCCACATTATATTCATATCGTCCTCTTCCACTACAGAATCCATGTCTGGCTTTATACTTTGCGCTCTTTGCAGCATCTTCTTACTTTGCAATGATCACCATAGCGTTTATATTTCTGTATTATTCGTGTTAGAATGATTATGCATCATATTTTTTGCACTTTAATCGTTGCAGACAGATTTGTGGACAGTGTCGGACACAGACTTGCTCCACGTGAGCGGCGATGGCTGTAGGCCTGTAACCCTGAGCCCTCCTGTCTGCAGGTCCTGCTATCCCCAGGGTGACTGACCCTGCCATCTGTAGGCCACTTGTTTATAAACACTGTCTTTGCAGAAGTTTTAGTGTGTGCGTGGGCGCGTGTGTGTGCATCCACAGCACCAGCTAAGGCCAGTACATTTGCGTAAAGGCTCTGAATCAGCTGATCAGGTGTTGACAGGGTCAGAGAATTATGCATGGAGGTTGAATCAAAATTAGTTTACATCAGAAAGAAAAAATGGTTTTATTGCAAGGGAAACTCTTTTTTTAGAGGTTTTAATTTCCACAACCACAAATCTTCCCAGTCTGTTTTAGATGGGCTCCGATTAGGGCTGAGGGATAAAACGATAGCGATATATATCAAATATTAATTTTCCCTGATATCAATACAAAATGCGGTCAACATCCTTTTCGATAGTCAGCATTCTGCCATGCTTTGGTCAACTGTATGAATAACCAATGAAAAGAGGAATTGCTTCGGGTCCGCTTCGCGCTGAACCAATCATGTGCTGAATTAGAACCAAGTAGCAAACAACTGCGTAGTCGCAGGCTGCAGCTACATGCAACCATAGCCCTTTGACACGGGAAGCCAACAGCACTGTCAGTGAGAAAAAAAGAAAATGAGTGCTACCCCCAGCAGAAATGCAGATGAAGGCTCAACAGATGACGACATCCTCGACAACACCGACAGGAAAACGTTGCTGGTGTGGAGGTATATTGTTTATTTTTTAAGGTCGAACATGAAACAGAGTAATGTGCACTGCAAATCATGTCGAGAACATGTTCTTGCAAAGTTGGGAATAACTAAAATCTTTTTCACCACCTGAAGCAGAGCCGCATGGCACCTCACAGATGCAGTAGCTTATTGTACTGCAAAAGACATGCTACCAGTAAACTTTTTCCCATATCGCCCAGCCCTAGCTCAGATCGAGGGATGTCTCTGGTGTTTATGGATCATGTTCATGTTCAAAAATAATGTCCAATTATTATGCATCAGACAGGGCATCATTTTTTTAATGCAGTTTAACCTGCATTTTTGGATGCAGTGATGAACCGTGTTCACAGACAGTGATTTTGAGCCCATGCAGTGACTTCCACTACAGTCCTGTCTGTTTTTAATGCAGTGAAGCCTGAGGGCCTGAAGCTCAGGGCCACCCAGTTTTGGTTTTGGCCCTGGTTCCGATAGTACTCCAGAGATTTCTTCTGACTCTCTGAATCTTTTTAATGAGGATTTTCACAACATACAGCTGAAATTTTAGGCAAATTATGATAAAAAACTTTAGCCATTTGAACATGCACACCATCTATATGTGAATAACTTACAAGAGTCAAATTTCCCAATCATGATTTACCATAAAATCTGACTTATTAAAAACACTTTGAACATATTTTTTTCACCTGAAAATTGAGCTGCATCCTGACTAAATTTGTGCCAACACAATTTGCAGAGGGAGGTATTTCATTGTCTTGCAATATTTTACCAAAAAGGTGGCACCCAAAAACGGCCCGAACAACTGCTTTAATGCCAAAGCATACTGGATACAGAGCCAGGAAGACAAATCTAGCAGCGCCTCTTTGATATGATCATCATTTTAGGCTTTAAATAATGAAAATACTTATGACCTGTTTTGTTATTCCAGGTTTTTAATGTTCATGAAACCAGCACATGAAGCTGTGTGAAGCTCTGAGGCTTTTTTTAATTTGTGCTGCAAAAACAGTAACATTTAATGGCCTCTTAGCATAAAGACAGTCCTCTCAGTGATGGAGTGAATCACAAATACAAATACACCTCCCTGATATTTGTTTTTTCAAGAGGAGCCAGTGTCCTATGAAATACATGTACATATGCTCCCCCATCTTCGGATACACTGTATTAGATATTTTCACTGAAGTGCAATTTTGTTGCAAACAAATTATAAACCATGCATTATCACGAAGTTGTACTGTTTATTTCTTGTATTTGCAGATATGAACATTGGTGATATCCAAACAGGCAGGGGTTTTATCTTTTTTCCTTCTTGATCCTGTGACTTTGACTCGCCCCACCACATGAGGGAGACACACACCAACAAAATCCTGCAAAGGCGACATCATGAACTCACCAGCCATTTTAAAGCTGAATGAATATTTTCATCAACACTTTGGCAGCATCAGCACCTGCAAGAAAAACTTCCATTTATACACAAAGAATAACAGCGTTTATTTGGATATGAACAACGAAAAGTGTGAAAAGCAGATGATATCGGCATGAGCCTCTAATAGAGCACAGAAACAATCAGATACATTATACTGATTTATAATGGCTTGATCATGCTTTTGAAGCTGCTTTATTATCAAATAATTCAGAATTATTATGACGTTCAATCAATTTAGCATTGAAAATATTGAAATTCTCTAATCTGAGTGAGTTCACATGTTGTATTTTTGTGTGTTGTTTTCATGCAGTCTGTTTTTCTTGTAAGTGCTTTGTCAAGGGAGAGTTATGACCGCTGTGTCACCGCTAATGGAGATCAACTAAGAGTCAAAGGCTCTCTGGAACCACAAAATAGGGATTCAGAAGCTAATATGAGCCCGGCACTTCCTACCAAAAAGTCCATACTCTATCGTGCGGGGTTATTTGATTTACACTGCAAATGACCAGGAAGTATATTTCCGCAGATAAACATAAATAAAGAACTGCACTGAAAAAAGGAAATATAATAATTGGAGGAAATGATACCTGTGCAAACTGACATGTCTAGAGCTCCAATTACATTACTGCAGTTATTTTGACACATGTCACCCTTATTAGTACTTTCTTGCAATACTCCATATTGTACAGTTGCATCTTAGTCTACAAGATGCCTCGGTGGATTGATACCAAAAACGCAATTGTTGGTGTTGCAAAATGTAACCTATCATTTTTTTCTGCATCGTCATTGTCGTTTTTATTGGTCAGTTATATTATAACTTGGTGCATTATTGCCCAATTTTTTAGTAAGTGACAAATACAGATAATCTGCAACATCCCGAATGATCTTCATCAGGAGAAATTTGACTGACACAACGACACAACTTTAGGAACATATGGAGTTTTATTTTAGCTTATGAAATATGCTAACCCTATTGTTACAGGAATTAAATCATGTTGTTTCGACTATAAAAAGTCATTATGGTACAAGATAAAAGTCCTTCTAGCACGAGGAGTATTCAGGTAATTATTAAACCTACACCAAAGTAGATCTTCACATGCTCCGTGTTAAAGGCGTCTCTCTCTGGAGTCATTAAGTTTTTGATGAGAAGGGTTGTGAGTAAAGATCATAATGACAGAAACCATCAAGACAACCCAGCGGCTTGAACACAACAGATACAGACGGCATCCTGCAGTGAGGGAGAGGCCGAGCAGCAGGGAGGTTGAGGGAGAGAGCTCCATTACGCCTCTCCCCGGTTTCCTCTCTCCCCTGTTTCCTCTCTTGGGGCTTTACTAGCAGCCAAATGGACACATTAATAATACTCTCAATGTCTGGGGGCTGATGGCGCCTTGAGTGCTGATTAAGGTGGAGGAGAGTTGGGCTGGGTGGAGGCAGTTTGAGTTTCATCCTCCCTGTTGGTTGCGCAGATTACACACAGTTTAGAGAGATTTATATGTAAACTGTACACTGGATTGTGGCTGAGATTATTTACTAGAAGGAACAAAATACCTGTGACTCTTTGTGCCTACTTTAAAACGAGATATTTACACTGTGAAAATGTAAAACAAAGATGAGTTTTTGTCTGTAGGAAATACATTTGGCCGTCATGATCAACACAGACAAGTGAAAAACTGGTTTCTTAAAGTCAATATATCCAAATTCTTCAATTTGACACATTTAAGAAAAAACAGACTAAAATAAACTGATATAATTTTGAGGATCCGCCCAAAATATGATATTTACGCTGCAATATAAATCAAACTACAGTATTATTATCTTAGTTTAAGGGTTTTAATGCTGATTATTCAGTTTGATATAATAATTGTTCACTTTACAGGCTGTTTTATTTCAGAGATTTTAACATTTCCCAATATTTTTGGCCTCTCTCTACACTGAAACTTCATTAAATCAGATTATATGACAGCTTCTGAGCAATTTAATACTTGAAATACAAATTATCAAAACTATTAATACATTCATTAAATGCTACCAGGAATAAAACTAGTCTATTAAAGTCTTGATTTCTTTTTTTGTATTTTGTATTTGTTGGCTTCTTATCTTGGAATAAGATATTTATCTGGACTTGCCAGGTGAACTTTGCCTAAATTGAATTCTAATTATAAATCCTTTTATTTAAAACCAAAAACAAAGCATCTGTTTGTTGTTAAGTTTTTGCAACCAGAGGGGATGTTGTAGTCCTATAGTAATATACAAATACTAACTTCAAGGTTGTTATTGTGCTGTATCTTCTGTTATCGCCCTTTAAGGTAACTTGAGGCTATAGTTACTGAAATTCAAGCATGTTTATCTTCATTATTGAGGAATAAATCTTAAAAAAGTTCCATTGCACCGAATATATATTTATTTTGTCTTTAGTTTTAGGTTTGAAGTTATTTGTTAATTCATAGTGATCGGAAAGTTTTACCAGATTTCAAAAAGCAGAGCAGGATAAATGTTCATATCTTGTGAGCTGGTTATGTAATGCTATTTTCTTTACAACTGACTTTTGCAGCTTTGTCCTCCTGCTTGGTTCAGCACTGGGTGGATCTCATTATCAAAATAACCGTGAACACAGACCGACACTTCCTGTTTGGTTAGTTTTGGGAGCAGCCACACAGAGATCAGGACAACTAAATCATTTTTAAGAAGTGAGTTTCTGTTTTATATAAAGATTCTGTTACACATTTAAATACAGAAATCACGTCATATTGTACATACACAGCCCTTCTGCTAGAAGGGGTCAAAGGTCATAAGATATTCTTGCCAAATGACACTGATTTACATACACTTGTGGCACAGTGTACATCCAACACTAGGCTATTCAGATGGACACATGCCTGTAATGAAATTTGTTCTGCAAAGTTGAAAATCCTTCATAAATTTCAGGGTCTCAAAACGAAAACAAAACAAAGTATGAACTGACCAAAAAGCAATTGATGTAAAGAGATAAATGATCAGTTTGGGGTCAGAATAATAACAAAAGAGCCCAAAAGGTAAAGCGTAAAGCAAGAGTTAAGTGAGATCAACCTTACAGCAACATTAGCATGTCAGCAAAGCTGGATTGAACAGTGACGTGTGCACTTGCAAAGAAAAAAGGGCCAACATTTGGGGAATTTAGTCCCATGTGCATAATGTCTTAAAACATAAAGGATAAGATATACACAATAAAGACATACAGCATTATATTAATGCGGTTTTTAGTGCTGTCAAACACATTTTCCACTCCGATGAAGTCCTCCAACCCTCTGCTGTCCAGGTACGACCAGCTGAGTTGTTTCCATCCTGAAGTTTGTGTCTTCAATTTCCAGGATTAGTCAAATGCGATCCCTCTCCTGCCTGGGTTTGGATTTATCACCTCAGGGCCTCACAGAGCCCAAACTGTCATGAATCCATGATTTATGCTGCTCCAGAGCCGGTTCGCTCCTCCTCATCATCACTGTACAGCTGATCTGAATGAGTCCGGCAGCTCAGGTCTGCATCAGGTCACAGTATGTCCACTTTAGTCAGGTTGAGCTCCTCCTCGGTCACTGTGAGGTTTCCCAAGTACCAGAATATCCAGAACACCAGACTGAGGAAGATGATCAACGGTCCAGACAAGACAAGAAAGTCCCAGAAACTCAATGGGGCGAAGATCCCGACAAGAAGGAGGACGAGGCCGACCACATCCATGACCACTGCCACGGACAAAAGGACGATGGTGGATCTCCCCTGCTCCATTTCCAGGTGATTCCAGGTGAGACAGATATGTGAGGATGACACCTAAAGTGCCTGAACAGACTGACAACAAGGCTTCCCTCTCGTCTAAATCATCCTCTTTCAACTGCAGCACGCCTTACATTTCCTTCATAGTTCAGGACTGAGTGGTAGGACTGGAATCTAACCACAAAAACAGACTTAAGCCCAACAGTCAGTCCTCATTCCTCCGCAGGGCCGACTCGTTTTGCACCTTTTGTGTCATTAATATGATGCATCGGGCCTGTTGTGTGTAACCGACAGGAGAGATTTATGCACATAAATTTTATAATCAGCCTCCTCTGAGACATGTTTACACAGAGATAAGCTGCTGTAACTAATTGGATCCCCTCAGATCTTAGTGTTCAGCTAATGAAACCAAAGAGATCTAAAGATGCATCAGTCTGTTACATCTCTTATCACAACCCTTCAGTGTTTTCTCTTGTACCTTTTATGAGACCTTTTAACTTTTAATCAGTCACATTAACAGCAACTGTAGATAAAAGTTATTTTCAGATGATGTTTTCCAGACCAACAAACCATAATGTTGATTTAATTAGACAAAACTCTGATTTAATATATTAATTCTGCTCTTGGCAAAAAACACTCTTGACATCTGCTAACCTTTTTTTCTGAAATTCATAAAGATGTTGATATCTCTAATTTCATCAAAGCCACAGTGATGCCATTGACTTCCCTTGAAACTAAATTAAAAGACCTCTCAATAAATCATTATGAGCGAACTTAGTCATACATTCAAATGAGAAATAACCAATTACGCATGTCTGTGTCTAATTTATTGCTAATATTTGAATTAAGTTTCCGTCAAATATGAGTCATAAATGTTAATTTTTTTCCATTGACTTCATTTCCACTGGAGTTAACGCTACTACTATTTAAAAAAAAAAATCAAAATTCAGTGATTACAAGTACTCATTAATGGTAACAGTTATATGCCATATCTTTAATTACATTATGCCATCTATTTCCATTGACTTTAATTCAAAGTTACCGGTAAACATTTTATTGTGGTTATTGGAAAACCTTGTTCATTTTATATGAATCAGTTCTAACTGACCAAAATGTTGATTTCAGGTAACTACTTAAGATTCCTTACTCGTGGTAATATTATTTTTGATTTCTCTCACAACAATCTTTCCATCGATGCGTCTCCTCCTCTATTATCTAGACTTATTCATACGTTTGAATTTTGTGGGTTTCAAATCTAATAATTTATACCAGCAATGGATTTTGAGTTTAATTATCTCTCAGCCATTGAAATTCTGAGTATAGGTATCTAATAAAGGTAAATCTACTTTAACAACGGACCCCTATTCAAGTTCTGTGTCAACTTTTCTGTCACTTTAATTTGGCCAATTTAAGATCTTATAATAATGATTATTTTAGTGAAGCAATTAGTACTAGTGAAATATTCATCATATACATGTCTTATTCAACTGAAGCCAGGCAACTTTTACGTCTTTTATTAAAACTTCTTTATATAATAAAAATATCACAAATTTTAGATATTTGCAGCGTAATTAAAACTACAGTCAACTTTGACCATTTACTTCGTTTGAAAGTCAATGACATATACTTAGCTAGGTTTTAGCAGATGGAATTATAACTAAAATACCAAAAATGCCAATTTTGTTTTTAAAAATAGGAAAAAATAAATAGGAAAATCAACAGTAGATGTAGTAATTATATGAATTTATAAAATGAATATCTGCAACTGCAATATCTGTACAACTCTACAACCTCACCATTGACATTCACATTACAATCAAACTCAGTGTGATACAGCTTCAGCAGTTAATATTACAGTCTGTTCATTGGTAACAATTGAATTTTTGAAGGTTTTCATTCCTATCTTGATATATTCAGTTTCAACATGGCAGCTTTTACCATTGACTTGCATGAAGGTTGACATGACAGTGGCACCTCAAAAAGGTAATGGTATGTTAAATTCTCGTTTTTAGTCTACCTTTGACAGCAAAATCACTGCCGTTCCTCCCCACTCATTTGCAGTTTATGGGACCTGTCATAGCCCTCGACTCCCACTGAGATTGTGCGTTCACCTCAGGTAAATTATTTACCTTTCATATTTCACTTTGCTCTGCAGGGTGGATACACTGCACTCAAATATTTAACCATGCACGCTTCATGCTTCTGTATGACAATGATACCTTTTGTGAAGCCTCTGTCACAAAGGGGAAACAGACGTAATGGAAACTTCTCTGTTGGCGGCTTGTTTGACCAGTCGAGCTGCTGTTATTTGTCTCTGCTGTGTGGCTTTCACTCACTGTCCTGCCTGCCGCACTAGAGCAGAGAGGATTGTGTTTTATTTACTGTAGCATTGTCTCCACTGTTATGGTACATTTGGATGTCAGTCAGGCTAACTCTGTGCTTGTTTGCCTGTCAGAGCAGTGACATTTACATAAGGCGCGACTCTGATCAGACCTGGAGGCATCCACTCCCTGAAGTGATTAGCACAGATGCTAAAAACATCTTGGCAGGTATGAAGTATGTCATCCAGGATCCAGAGTTTCCCATGATCCTCTGTTGAGGACTTTCAGGTTTGTTTACCCAACACCACACCACAAACACAAACCAGTCTGACTAGTGTATGCTGCTTTGACAGCAAATCAAAGGCCAGCATGACTTGACTTTACTGTGTCAGGTGGCATCTACAAGTCAAATAAAGAATATTTAATGTGTGTTTGGAATGACTCAGCTGAGATGATGAAGGACTGTGGATAAAAGTGTTTTTTTATTGGAGAACCAAGCTTGTACACATGAACATGTCTATGGCTTTAAATATGGAGTAATGTTATACACAGTATGTGACAGCTTTTCAAGAAATGTAGGAAACAGTAGAGTTAACAATTACTTCAAGAAACTGTAAAGAATCAATACAAATCCATCTATATCACTCAGAACTCTTGAGGACACATTTTACAAATTTTACCATTAAACAGTGTTTTCTATTCTGGAAAACTCTGGTGCTGCCTTTAACATTTAAAACACTATAATGTATTACACCGGCAGTATTGAAGAATTAACATTATTAAACTCATATTTGTTCCTTAAACTTGTACCTAGAAGAAATTATTCGAAACTACCTGACGGCCCTGAACCAAAACTGTAAGTCTCCATTGACTGTAACTCTTTTTCCTAAAATGATTGCAATATATGTTTACATGATTTTCAATCCCAATAAAATCAAAGTGCAAAAAGTTCTGAATTGCTCCAATAGATATATTCAGCATTCAGCCATTTTAAACTACTCTCATGCCAAGGTAAGATTGTGTATTAGAGATATAACTAGCCCTAGTTTAGGAGTCATTTCAGTACATGTCAAACCGAAAATTTGACATGAATCTTTGTTGACACCTAATCTGACCTGATATGAACACAATGACCAACATAACAGACATGAAGATCTTGTTGTCTAACCTCGGCATTAAAGTTCTGGTTTTTGTTCATGACAAATTCAAATAGTTATAATCTCTGACATTAAAAAACAGATTCTCTTTTGACAACTTTAAAAAGGAGGACAATCATTAGCAAAAAACAAAATCAGATGTTACATTACTTTCCTGAAAGCCACCAAACTCCATTGACAAAAACATCCATTTTATCTCATATGGACAAAGCAGACCTCCTTCAGTTTTAAAAGCTTCTACACCATTATGTTGTTTGATACAAACCTAACATTAAAACATCTGAGTCCCACTATATCAAAGTTATTCTTTGATTTAACCTGACCAAGCAGAATTGTCAAATAAAATACATCATGTAAACTGAAGACGATAAAGGCACAAAAGCGAAGAAACTGTTTCCCATCTACAACGTGTAACAGATTTTCAGATCAACACGATTTCTGCTTACAACGTCTTTAAGTGCAAATTGATACATTTACAATTCATTGATTAACCATTAACTTGAAACCACACAGTGAACCTGGACATTTTTGGTCATCTCAATGTATCAAGTGGCTGGTAGTCAAGCCATGAGAAGATATTTGATGATATTTTTTATGCTGATGTTTAGTATCTATGGACAGATTCCCCGGATGTCTTTGAGCTTCTCCAAAGATCTCATTTGCAGTAACTTCAGGAGACCTTGCCTGAACCTGACGTCAGACTCTGCTGTCCTTTTAAGGTAATGACAAAGGACACACTTGGCTCTTCCTCCTCTCTGCTCCTTGTTGGTTTTGTCCATGTCTGAAAGTTCGCTGGACGAGGGCCCCAGAAAACAACCCCAACGTAGCTGTTTATACTCGCCACTTCACTGATGACTCCTTTGTAAACAAAGGCCACACGGTGCTGGATATGAGTCTCAGCTGTTACTAAAACCTGGAGCTGTTCATCTTTAAAGACCTTCTGAAGTTTAGAGACACAAACTGGGAGAAAATTTAAATAGCTAACAACTAAGCTCAGACGTTTCCTGAAAAGGAATCACTTAAAGGTTAGGTTAGCTAAAGGTTAGCCTAAAGGTTAGCCAAAACATAGCAATTCAGGCAGAGGTTAGGTAGTGCTGAGATAAGGGTTTTTGTAGATACCAGTATGTGATAAATGAGGTCTTTGAGCTGAAAATTAGACCCAGCTACTCTATCAACATGCCAGACTCACAAGATGTAATATGAAAAGGAATAGATTGGGTCTCCTTTTGGCCCCAACCTTTGGAAATCATTTTGAAATGTACATTTATAGATTGTTGGTTTTTGTATTTCTTCACATATAGTTTGGCTATGATCTTGTCTGTGGACTATTTTCACACTTTACTGCTTTGCTTAAAACCTCTAAAAATCTGTTTCAGTTGATCCATGGCACCAAATTCTTTCAGGAAAACTGAATGTTGATATGAAATGTCAAACCTTCTCAATGAAGTGCTACTGAAAATAACAACAACAACAAAAAAAACTGAGGCTGCCTTATGATTTCAAGGTACCGGTTTAAGTTTTAGGCTTGGACCCGGAAATCCTGGCTATGGCCCTGCATTGGAAAAGCCTTTAACATAAATTATGTTTAGATGATAACCATACAATCCTGGTTAATCTTTGCAGAAGAACCCATTAAAGAGTATACCAGTCTGTGTTGCAGAGATTTAAGTTTGTAAAGTTCATAAACCAGACTCTTCAAAGGTTAGGAGTTCAGTTTTCATATAAGGTCAAAATCTTGTTTTTCTGCCTCCACTTTTTTATCCTCCTCTGGGTTGTCCACACTGCCGTCGAACCCTCCATTGTGGTAGGCTGTATTTCTACCCCAGGTGACCCTGCTGGCTTTGTGTGGCGATGAGTCCCCCTTGCTGCTGCTGCTGTCCTCCTCTTCCTCGATCTTTCGGACGCACTTGACGCGCTCCTCTCCCTTCAGCTTCTGGCTCAGCCTCTCGGACAACTTCCTGGCCAGACGCACGATCGTACTTCTTCTGTTGGAACCGTCATCCACAGACACCTGTACGTTCCCAACATACCACATGAGCCAGGGCCCGAGGCTGAAGAAGATGATGAGGGAGCCGGTGTAGATCAGAAAGTCTCCATAGAAGCGCCCTTCGATGCGCAGGTTGGCGAATATTCCGATAAAGAGGAGAACCAGACCGACGATATCAAGGACGATGGCCGCGAAAAACAACGAAACACAACGTCCGATGAACTTTAGAGGCTCCATGCTGCACCATTAGATCCTCTCTGCGGTTGTATAACGGGAGGATGCTTCATCCGGTCGGTGTACCTAAGGAGGCAGCTCACCTGCAGAGCCCCGCCTCAGAGAACACACAAACAAGGAGTCTCCCCCAGGCCCACACAGAGTACACACACACTTACACACTAAACACACACACACAGTAAACACATACAGGCTGTGGAGTCAGGTGTGTTAGTGCAGTGTGTTTTCATTTAACCTGCACCCAGCTTCACCGACTGAAACCCAGGTTTAAGTCTACAACACCAGGAGGGGATGCAAATAAAAGACAGCTGGCAGGATATTATTTGGTATGCAAATTCATATTCAGACTCTCAAAGCTGTACTGACTCAGCCTTTTTCTAAATGAAGAATCTGTGTTTGTACTTTCTTACCTACAGGGTGAGGTCAAATGACCACTTTTGAATAACATATAGATAAACTTTTATAATTTGTTGTATGAGTATTTGCACAAATTGATGAGAAGTCTTAAAGGGATATTCCAGCGTAAAATTGATTTAGGGTCAAACACATCGTAACACCGAGTTAGACACCCCCTCGAGAGAGGAATGTTGCCGACTGCTTGCTTCTCTAGTTATACCGACTTTAGAAACGACCACACGATAGCAATACAGAGAGTCACACACTCAACCAAAACGCCACTCTATAGCCACAAATAATGCTCAGAACAGCACCTAACTTTATCAACAGTACATGTAGGATCCTAGCCATAGTACTAGCCACCAAAAATCTTTTTAATTTTGCCTGATTTCTTTAGCAAAGAGACTAAACACAACTCACCTTCTCTCTTCCACCAGCCGCTTGTTTGTAGCGAAACCTCAGGCCAGTCCATCACTGACTGCTGCGGGGTGACGCAACTCAAGGAAGAACATTTATGATAATTTCTTTAGTCTCTTTGCTTTCTCGTGGCTCTCTGTATTGCTATCCTGCGGTTGTTACCAAAGTTGGTATAACTAGAGAAGCAAGCAGTCGGCAAAATTCCTCTTTCGAGGGGGTGTCTAACTCGGTGTTATGGTGTGTTTGACCCTCAATAAATTTTACGCCACAACATCCCTTTAAGACAGACTGAAGGGAAGCCATAAAGGCAGATTTATACCCGGGTTTGGATTTGATTTTTAGTAAATATTTTAAGTTTCCATTGTTGAGGAAGTTTTCTACAAGGAAACTTCTGTACTTCTTCCAATTCTTCTTCTTTTTATCAGTATTATGATTATTATTATTGAGTTGTAGTTGACGCAGTAGTTGTAGTTGTTTGTAGTGTTAAAAGTGGTAGAAGTAGCAGAATCTGAACAATCCCCAGTACCAAATAGAGAAGGGAACTTAATGTCCATCATTTCCAAAATGAATGCCATAGTGTGATTTTTCTGTTTTTTCAATTTGTGTTGGTCCATAATTACGGTCCAACATGTTCCAGACAATTGAATTTCCTTTTGGGAATAAATAAAGTTTTTCTCATCTTATCATAAAATGACAGCTAAATTAAAATTCGTCAGATCACAAGACATTTTCAAAAAACTTGGTCTTAGTCCATGATTTCCAGAAAGAATACCAAATTGTAAACTTGTCAGACCACAAGACAGTTTTCTACCTTGTCTCAATCTGTCTTAAATGGGTTTGGGCCACAGACGTCACCAGTTTTAGGGTTCATGCTCTTGTGGGAATATAGTCTGTTGTTTGAGTATTTTCTCGTATATTTGTATATAAACAATACTCACAGAGTTACAAAAGACGAGACGAAACTATCAATGCAAATAAACCTCACATCAATTGGTATTTCATACTGATTATGGTAGTTTCAAATACCACATGCTTATCTTAAGTCTTATTTCGAGTGCATTCTTAAAGACGGATGAATATTTTATGTCTATACAGTGAATACTTAAGGTCTCTGAAGGAGTTCATTAAGACTTCCTGCCACATTATTTAAATTGTATGAAAATGTTCCTCCAGATCAGTCAAATTTCTTTCTTTTACATTTATTCAGGACTGAGTCTCCTTCAGTGACTCAGTTTTTCCCCAATAAGACAAAGCAAACAAGGTTTATAAGCTCTCACAACTTTTAATAATTCATGAATTGGCATATAGTGTAGCACGCAGCATTAGGGAATCCCTCTAGTCCACTTTCTCATCATTAATATTCATAAGAACAGCAGGCTCTCACTAAATTGTGTGTAAGTAAGAAGCATGCTGTGGTCTTCTTATGCTTGCACCTCTTTTTCTGTTTTGGCAGCTGTGATTATGCAGACGTTTTCATGCACACGTTGGACTGAGATAAAAGCCCCAATCCTGTAAAAAATCAGACAAATAAACTTACAGGCCGCCACAAAGAGTGTCTGAACAATAAGCTCCATGCTAGAAAGGATGTTAAAATCCAGTTTGTTCATCACAGGTTGAACATGGGCGGCCTGTAGTATGTGAGCGGCTTCTTTATACTTGACCGCTTCCTGTTCTCCTTGGTGATTGGGATCAGGACCACGCCCACTACAAAAACCATCAGCCCGATAGACAGCAGAGCAGGGCCCAGGATGTTGGTAACCTTCCTGCAGTGTCCAGCAAAGTATAGGCCGCTGATGATGATGCCACATGCTAGGAAGCTGCCCCCTGTGGACATGAGGTGGATGGGGAACCAGTAGATCTCACATTTGTCCTCACGGGGGTTCTCTGCGGTCCAGATGGACTCGCTGCGGGACATGCTAAACACAGTAGACTCTGTGCGACTTGGAGGTGTCAGCTGGTCCCTGGACTGGGAGAGGGTACACTCTCCCAGAGGGATGTTCTCTGGGCTGCCTGGCATGGCCTCCTGCAAGAATCTGAGGGAAGGAGAATAAACAAAGAAGAAGAAGAAGAAGAACTTTATTGACCTCTGAAGGGAAATTCAATATACAGATATGTAAATGTATAAATATACAGGTTCTGTCATACATCTGTACATCCAATCCTGATGATTTCCAGACTCTCACTCCCTGAAAATTTCCAGAATCATCCTTTAAAACACATCACAGACAGGGTTGTACAGCTAACAGTGGGGAGGAAGGGAAATCTTGAGTAGAAGTGCAAAAAAGTGCAGTTCATTAAGTGTCCACCAGAGGCTGGCTCCAAAATTGAGTCAGTCCCCATAGAACCCCATGTTAAATTGGATAATTTACCAGCACAATTCGATATCCAACCCAATGACTTGTATTTTTCTTCCTATTGTCTGTGCAGGCTGACTAAAAAAATCAATACTAATTGGTTTGATTCCTTTTTGTCATCTAAAAAGTAGATGGTATCTGAAATCACGGACAGAGAGGTTCTATGATGTTATAACCCTGCAGATGGGTTTCTAAGAGGCAAGTGACTAATACACAAACATAGCGTGTACGAAAGACCAGTGTAGTAGCGTTACTCTTAACAACTATTTTCAATGGGTGTCAAGACAGGACTGCAGGCAGGCCAGTTTAGCAGCAGGACTCTTCTACTTCAGAGCCATGCTGTTGCAATGTGGTTTGTCATTGTCTTGCTGAAATGCAGCATATATTGCTTTTTAACCTGTGTGTACAGTATATTTTTCAGCATTAATGGAGCCTTTAATCATAGCTATGTAAGCTAACTATGCCATGTACACTTATGCTACCCATATCATCAGGGATGCTGGCTTCAAACTGGGAGCTGATAACAAGCTAGGTGGTCCATCACCTATGTAGAACAAAGAACTTGAATATCAACTTATGATTTGTAGGAAAACTGAAAATAGCCATTTCTTAGATCATGTTTATATCTGGTTTCCGCTTTGCATGGTGCAGTTTTAGCCATTTGTGGATGCAGTGATGAACTGTGATCACAGACAATAGTTTTTAGAGGTGATTTTTAGCCCATGCGGTGCCTTCCACTTCAGAGTCATATCTGCTTTTAATGCATTACTGCCTGAGGGCCTGAAGATCAGGCCCATTCGGTGTTGGCTTTAGTCCTTTGTGTACAGAAATTACTTTAGGTCTCTGAATCTTTTAATGATATTATGAATGAACTACCCACATTTGTTTACATTTTACTCTGAAATTGTTGAACTATTTGCTCACACAGTCTCTCACAGAGTGATGAACCTCTTCCTATCTTTCCATGTGAGAGACTCAGCCTCTCTGAATGTCCTTTTTATACCCAGTCACGTTACTAACCTGTTGTAAATTAACCTCATTAGTTGGAAGATGTTCACCCTGCTGTTTGTTTTGATCAAAATTTTACAAATCAACACTGCACTCATGAAATTGGTACATATTGGTTGTCTTCATCACTTAGATATGAAATACAAACATACCTATCAATTATAAGATGAAATCAGCCTCTCCCATATGGCTACAGCTAGTTTCTATCAGATTTCCATCCATCTGTAAGGAGTTGCACTTCCTTGCATCAGAAACTCCAGGTATTATCAGTTCTTATCAGAGTCCCCAAACTGTTAGTGGAAACAGGTGACGGCAGGCCAAAAGCCCTTTCAACCAAGTGGTTGTATGTTTTAAAACAGAGAAAAATACAACTATACCCAATGACAGTGAGACAGCATGGTAAAAGCAGCTACATTAAAGAGTGAATCATGGTTCAAATTAATCAATAGAGATATTTATGTAATGTTTTTGATGAGTTGTGTAATGTTGCAAGAGTGCATGGAAAAAATGACAAAAAGATGGATCCAGAATTGAGCGAATGCAAGCAAGTATTATGCATTAGCATACAGCAGGCCACTTTTCCATGATAAAGAAATTAAAAGAACAAACATATTCCCGAATAAATAATCTTTACATCTGTAGCTATTTGAACATTACCCCAATAGAGTGACATGTTTTCTATCAAAGAAGGCCAGAAAAGCACATGACAATTATCTGTCTGTACTGGAAAATAAGGAGCAAACACCCACCTTCAAATCTGGATCAAGTTTCTGTTTTTCTGCGGAATCAACAGGAAGTTAAAATCTCTTTAACCGTCCAAAAAACATCCAGAAATCTGAGGGAGAAGCTTCCAAACTGTCCGCCCAGACAAAACAGTGCTCAACAACATCCACCCACCCATCCTATCCTATCCCCACCTCCTCAAGGAGAGATCCCTCTGACCACCATCCTTTTACCATCATCTACTATCCCAGCAGCTCCGTCCTGATATTGCATCCAGGGCGAGCCTTCCTGTCCCCCAGAGGTTATCCATAAAGACCTCCAAACCGCTCAGCCAGACGCCTCCATGAGTCTGTAAAACTATCCCAGAAACTTCTACAAACAAGTGAAAAGCCTGAAATATCCAAAGTGTGGAGAATGAGCGGAGGAATTGGATCGTACTCTTTCCACACAAAGAGGAGCAGGGCAGGGCAGCAGCTAGGAAATGACTCTGTGTTTGTTACAGCCGGATTGATGGTGCAGGCAATCACCCATACACAGACTTTCCAATACAGGCTGATACGTAGGCGAGCATTGATCCCAAAGTGCCCCGCAGCAATTATCTGCAAGTTGTAGTTTCGTCCGGCTGAACATAGGATCGATGGAATCTGTGTGGTGTAATTGGGCTACAGAAAGTGGAGCAAATCTTGCAGAAGTTTGGGGATTTTGAGGGATTTAAAACCTTCAGCTTTGGGGACGTTTCTGCAATGTAACACCCCTGCCTCCACTAAATCACCCTGATATTACAGCTGTGTCTTTGTGTGCTCTTTTGCAAACACAAGTGTCAAGAGTGTGGCCATCGATCTGAACATGAGCTCACTCTTAAACATGATTAGGCTCTCCAGAGAGACCCTGAACTCCGCTCCCCTGTAACTGCTTCTTGTACTCAGTAAACACTAAAGCTCCTGTCTGATCTCATTACTGCTTTCATCTGTTTCAAATGCATCTCCCAGTCTTGCAGCAGTGATATCATGAAAGCAGCTAATGCATGCAATGAGCTGCTCAGTCCACCAGAGAGCAGTGCTTGCATATTCCATATGAATGCTTCAGCTTGGCTATATCATTAACTTTTAGTGAATATTTTATTGCAGAATAAGCTAATTAATGGGATAATTCAGCGTTTTTTGGTAATTACTCGACAGGCTTATAGATCAGTGTCTTTTATTCTGCAGCCACATGTGAGAAATTAATCAGCCATACGGTGTAATGTGCTGCCGTATCTTCTGATTATGATGTGCCTAATTCTCCTTAATGGTCCATTTAAGTGGGTTGTATCCCATTCACTTGATCACAGTCATATAAGGTAGTTAAACACTGCTGAGCAGAGCTGCTGAAGGAGGAGGTAGGAGGTTTAAGTGTGTCTGACTGCAGATATTTGGCTGTATAAAGAAAAATATTTGAGGCTAAAGGATAAAGACATTTGACGACGTTGGTGAAATTCAGGAGATCATGCTGTAGATCAAAAACTAGCTGAGCATTATCTTTAGTAGTTGTCTAAGTTGTGCTGCAAACGGCAAGATCATTGAAGGCCAACGCAGGTCAAAGTTCCTATGTCGTACGGTTTTATGTTGTACCCACTGGAACAAATTTAGATAAATGGAAAGGCATCCAGATGGCACCTTCATGCCTTAGGTTTACAGTAAAAACATTCAAAGGGCACTTTCTCACAGTCAAACTGGAAGGGCATCCAGATGGTTCAGCTTTACACCTCAAATTTATTTATTACATTTATTGGAAGAGCATCCAGCAGCCAATTTTTTAAGCCTTAAATTCACTGTCAAATCATCAAGAGGAAGAGCTTTACCCTAAATTTACTGGCAAAGCATCCAGAGGGTACTTTTTCAACCTTAAACTAGGGCATCCAGTGGGCTCAGTATTTTCTTTTTAACAATCTTTATCCTGGTGGGACAAGCAGAGAAATATTCTTTATGTTTTACACACTGAAAGACAATCACGTTTTAAATCCAATATTGAAGCCCATCTGTAGGGCACTATTTTCACATTTATCCACTGAAGACACAGAGGGTACTTTTTATAGAGTTTAACAACTGGAAGGGCTTTGAGAGGGCACTTAATTTTACATTCATCCACAGGGAGGGTATTGAGATTGCACTATTTTTAGATTTATATGCCAGAAGAGCATCCAGAGGGCACTTTTTCAGGTTTCATAACACCAGAGGGAAATCAACGGGGCATTTTTAAACCCTCAAATGAATTGAAATAAGCTGATTACCTTAAATTTACTAAAATAACATTCAGATGTGTATGCTTTACTTTAAATTTCCTGGAAGAACATCCAGAAGACACTTTGTCAAGTTTCATCCTTCAGAAGAGGGGTTACTTAAACAGTTTTTCATGCATTTTTCACAGAGAGGTCAGCAGGCAGGGCAATTTATAACATTTTGTTTACTCCAGGAGGATCTGAGAGGGCGCTTCTGCTGCATTTTTTCAGACATAAGGGCAGGGTAACACTGTTAAAAATAATAAAATTGAGGATAATGACATTAAATATGTATCGGTTCCTGTTCTTTTAGGAGGCTCAGCCATCACAGCTGGATTATTTGACTTGTGGATGTTTAAAGTTAAATTCAAGTGTGTGTATTGACTGTAAAGCGACACGCAGGTATCAGTCTAATCCTGTTTGATAACACAGACACAGAGGGCTGCACGGATTAGAGCTAATAAGCCCTGTCTTGAGTCAGCACGCTGAGTCTGAAGGTTTGTAGCTTTCAGGACAGATTCAAATGAACTGTGGACTTTCAGCTGCTGCACTTACACACTCATAAACACACAAGTTCAAACATTCACACACTCTCTGGTTAAAGCCACCAGAACTAAGATGCTCTAACAACTCCAATCCCTTACTGTTCTTTGTAAGGGTTCAGGATTAAACAGGAAATAGTTTTTGGCCAAATGAAGCTCTGCACAGACCCTTGTTAGCTCCTGAGTAAATATCAATAAAACCTTCAGCAGATACACACTCGTCCACAGGGAAAACGCACTCAAGAAATACATCGCTGACTTAATAATACACATAACCTTTTCTCTTCAAGTGACCTTGGAAACTAATTAATCTGCTTTGCATATTTACAGCTTTTTATAAGTAATCCCACAGGGAATTCATGCAAACAACTGCAGCACGAAGGTTCGATCAGCCGTGGAAATACAGAAAGATCTGAGAGATACGTTTCATCCACCAAACAACCTCTGAGAAGAAAAATACAATCTTAATTTCATTCATCAGTGCCATGCTTTATGCACTTAATCGGCAGAAACTTTTTGGATATACTTCTCTTCAGTGCACTTTAAGTTGTCTACTTTTATTTAAAGGAATGAAGAGACAGATGGCTGTGCACAAAAAAAGGTTTTTACAATATTATCTTAACTTGTTTTATTAGACAAGGCAAAGAGCAGATGCCCTTCAAGTGTGTAAAATGTTAACAAAGTGCCCTCTATTTGCTTTTATAGTGGAATAAATGTAAACAAAGTACCCTGCATTTGAGTTTTAAAGTGGATAGATGTTTACAAAGTGTCCTCTGAATTCTTTTCCAGCGAATAAACCACAAAAAAGTACCAATGACTTGCTATTTTTAACAAAAAATTAACAAAGCAAAAAGAAAAAGCAAACTAAGTGCTCCTTGGTTGCTCTTTAAGCGGATAAACTAAATAGGTTTCTTTTTAGGTCAACAAAAAATAAACAAAGTGACGTCTGGTTACTTTTTAAGGTGAATTTAAAAGTTTAAAAAAATCCATCTTGTTACTTTAAATTTGGGATATAATGAAAACAAAGTGATTTTTGGTTTCTCTTTTGGTGGATCAAATGTAAACAAAGCGCCCTCTACTTGCTCTGTGAGTGGATGAAAAGTAAACATAGTGCCCTATATTTCTTTTTGTTTTCATTGAATTGTAAAAAAAGTGCCCCCCAGTTTCTTTATCAGTGTATCAAATGTACAAAATATCCTTTAAGTGCCTTTTGGTTTGCCTCCTTGGTAGAGTATAAGTAAACAAAGTGCCCTTTGGTTGATTGTTTAGTATATTAAATGTAAATAAGGTGCGCCATGGTTACTCTTTTATTGGACAATATATGAACATGGTGCCTTCAAGTTACTTTTTAGAGGATAAAAAGTAGTGCCCTTGGTTTTCTTTTTTAGTGGATAAACTGTAAACAAAGTTCTGTCTAGTTGAACCAATAGTAAATAAAAAAGGGGGAAAATGAAGGGGGAAAAAAATTGATATTTGTTTTAGTCGATTAACTGGAATCAAAGTGCCCTAATGTTGCTTTGTTTGCGGATTAAATGGAAACGAAGTGCACACCTGATGCCTTTCTAGTGGATTGAATGAATACAAAGTTCCCTCCTGTTGCTCCTTTTGTTGGTAAACTGCAAGATAACTCTCCAATTGGTATATTAACCTATTATCTTTGTCATTGTTTTTTTAGTTTTGCACCTTCAAGTGTTAATGAATGAAAGGACCTATTTTTCACTTTTTATTTTGTCTTCTATCTTTTATTGTGAAAATAGATTTAAATCTGATCAATGAATGAAAAGCTAATAGCAACAACAGTAAAGTAGTTTGTGAAAATTATTACAAAGACTTTTGATAATTTTCCCTGTCATGAAGTATAGATGTTGACGTTTTTTGTTGATTTTATTGATATCAGCAATTCCCAAATCCATGGGCTATTGCTTATGAATTTGTTTTGCTGTAACATTTCTGTCCTGTGAATAAACTAAGTTTTGATTTCCACCTCATAGTTGCAGTGAAGGCTTTAATGTTTTATCCGACCCATTCCTTTGCTTTGATGATTGCTTTAACATTAGTTTTATAAACACACTGATCCAGCCAGTCTATCCAGAGCTGAGGAGTAAAAATAGACTCTAATATATTCTTTCAGCAGCTAAAAGGAAAGCTACGTGTGTTCTGGCCCTTAGTAGACCTTGAGCCTTTGTGACGTCAATGGTCCACACACCCCCACCCCCACTCCACAGTGTGGAATCAGAATCAAAATTAGAGAGCTGTGGGCAGAGCTGAGAGGGGCTGTGGGAAAGAAAAGGCCGTGGATTGTATAAACAGATCAATATTTCAACCACAGCTCATTTCTGACACATTTGTTTTTTCCTGTCTGATAATTGGTCCGATAAAAAAGTGTGTCAAACTTTAGTGTTGATCTGATGGTTCAGTCATTGCTGTTCTCATTTCTCATCACTGTCTGCACCTCGGTCTTTGAAACACTCCAATGAGAAACAACAAGTCAATACTGAGTAATGACTTTAATTGACACCATTTTTTAAATTTGTGGATTATGTACCCTAACCTTACTCTCCAATAGCTTTACATTAATCTCAAATAATAAAGGAAACAAAAAATGATTTAGAGGAGCCTGAGAGATGCTTTATGAGATGCAAAATTTCAGGGTTATAGGAAAACCAACAGTGGCCGCCAAGATGCAACAATGCACCCTCAGAGACTCTATCTACTCTTCTAAAATGCATCCATGTTTCTTTCATTGCTGACGCCCTGAACTGTTTCTCTTTCTTAATGCATGCAGTGAGAAATGATTCATAATGCAAACTGTGAAAAAGAAGCTCAGCAGAATTTTTTCGGATTCAGTGGGAAGGACACATTTAAAAAAAAAAAAAAAACCCAGACATTTCAAAGAGCCTCTTAAAAGGTAAAAGTGGCAAACGTGACCGTAAAGTGTCAGCTCTCCCTCTGTCTCTGCCGGTCTGCATGACCACGGAGCTTTGGTCTGAATTAACAGGTCTCTGCCTCTGATGACAGCGCCTGTCTTTGTTTGTTCCTGCAGAGCTCAGTGGGTGAAACTCACAGGCTGGAAGAAAACACTCACAGGGCGATTTTCACACTTCAAATGAATAATTTGATGATATCTCCTGAACGTTATCTAATAATGAGTCTGTGATGAGTCATGTGTGAGTCCCGTGTTGAAGTGGAAGAAGCCTGCAGCCTTTCGACAAAAACAGAGTATGAAACATCTTTATTTAAGGCCATGCAATTTAACATTTTTGCACCTTTTTGTGTTTTTCATATCCACCAGATTGATTTCTACATTCGTCTGTCATCAGCTGAAAAAATTCCCTGGATGTTGAACCAGTTTCTTCAGTTTTATTCAGCTTTTGTAAGAGAGAATTGTTTCACGTCAATGTAAGACATGCACTCCTATCTTAACACCCATCACAACAGTTATTCTATATGCACTCACTGCTCAGTCTTGTTAAGTGTGTCTTCAGTCCTGTAGTTAATATATACAGCTCTGATGATGCTGTAAGAAAAGTACAAGTATTGTAGAAATTGTGTTGATGCTCTCTTGGAGATCTGTAAGAACCTCTTCAGAGTAAATGTCTTAGTATCGTGTGTGTTAAGGTGACACTCAGAAAGTTATGTGTCACTTGCAATCAACTGATATTGCACAACAGTGCTCCAAGATAATCAGTGTCAGCTCTTGACTTTGAACACATGGACTTTTTTTTCATTTTAAAGTAGGTACATAATCTAACATAATGCTGCACAAAAAGTTAGAGGTGTAAATGCTTTATGGCTTCATTTAGTCTAAAATACATTCAAAGACTTCCCCTTAAAAAAGTTGTAAAATGATTTACATAAGCTGACATAAACACAAACTTGTAGGTTAAGACAGGGAACTTTTTTAAACGCCATCCCAAAATCGCAAAGCCATTATTGCAACCAAAGTCGGAAAAACTTGGCATGGTTTGATGCAAAAATATAATAGCATTACTGTTCTTGTGATACCAATTTGTACTGCTGTGACAGTTGCTGGAGGTTCAATTAATAAGAACGCAACAATTATATCCCTGTTTGGTTGATAAGTTATGAACTGTGCTATATTGAACCCTGTAATATAATATAATATAATATGATATGATATGATATGGTATGGTATGGTATGGTATGGTATTGTATTGTATTGTATTGTATTATATTATATTATATTATATTATATTATATTACATTATATTATACTCTATTACATTTCATGACATTACATTATATTACATTACTTTATATTATATTAGATTAGATTAGATTATATCACATTACATTACAGTATATTATATTATATTAAATTATATCACATCATATTTCAGATTAGATAAAATTAAATCTGAATAGATTAGATTAGATTGGATAGAATTTAATTGATTCTTTTGGGTTTCCTTAGGAAAATTAAAAACCCGTTTGTTTAAGTATATTATATTGCAAAGCACTGTATTCTATTATTTGACATTGTATCATATTTTGTAGTATTATATTGTATTGCATTGCGCTGTATTGCATCATTGTGTATTGTGCCATATTGTTTCGTATTTGTATTGCGTTGTCACATGTTCTATGACCTTGTATTATGTTGTCTTGTATTGTTCAAAGCAACTACAAAAGCTGTCATGCTGTTACATATGATAGGAGTACACGAACCTGTAAGTTCTTCCTGTTGATGACTCTCACAGCTGACTCCTGTCCAGTCCAGCCGAGCTTTAAACACCATTCCCACAGTGGGGAACAAAGTGTTTATTTTGCTGCTCCTGAACAAACCAATCAATGCGCTCTCTTAATTACCTCGCTGCTTGGGTGTACAGTTTACATTCCCTCATACTGGGCCCCCTCACTATTAAAGCTCTTTGCATGTGATTGTTTTAAAACGGCAACAATCAATATTTTTATATGAATTATAAAGCATGGTCATGTACAAGTATCGAATCCCAAGAGAATTATCACATCGCTGCACCTTAAACAATTCCTTTATTGGATTTTTTTGTTCCTTGGTTTTATTTCAGCAGTTTTTCCTCAAAAACAGAGCGACAAGAGGGTTCAAATTTGGTTTCAATTCATCAGTTTGAGAAGAAAAAGAAACAAAAACAACACTGTGCCTGCAAATGTATGTTCTACGACATGCTCCCCATGTACTAGACTAATTTGATTCGATCGTATGTTAATGTTGTGGTCAAATTTGATTTTGCTGCCATCTAGTGCCCACAAAACTTTATTGCAAGTTTAACCACACCTGTTTTCTTAATTTTTTGAAATGATGTTTTTATAAAAATGTCTTTTAGTGTATAAACTCAATATTCTTTCATTGCACAGCCAACCAACGCTGTGAATAGATATATTTAAGTCAAAAGAGTAGTTTCTCTCACTCAAGAGTTTGTTTTTTTTTATCTGCAAATAATCCAAAATGTGTACTTTACTGTAAGGCGTGGACTGATCTTTGAAAAGCAAAAATATTCAGAGTAAAGATCTGACAGAAACTGACTGCAAGGACTGTTATGGCTAACACTACAGGAATAAGTCCCGCCCATTTTGTGTCAAAGTCATCAGGAGAAAATCCAAGGACAGGTATGTCACAGGTCTGAAGGTTCATTGACAGAAAGGTTACCTTTTCATCCAAAAACAAAGATGGCTTCATGGAAACGTCGATATAAAGATCGTTTAGTGTTAATAAATGAGACAAACACCTCTGGCGACACCTGAACCAGGAGACGGGTGAACCTGGACCGATAGATTTTGAGACATCATTAAGAATTATGTCACTTTTTAAGCCTGTAAAAGGTTGATAGTGAGCAGTTATTGACAGAGTTAGTGTAACCAGGATGCTGTTGGCTTGGTGGTCTGAGCATTCCCTCCTTATATGCTGATGGCCCAGGTTGGATTCAGGTTGCTTCTTTGGTCTCCTGTATGTTTCCTGCTCTATTCAATGACCTGTTCTCTATTGGGTTTAAGAGGAGTATCCCTGAAAGGCTCAGTCCTTCACAAACAAGGAAAGGGATGAGGTTCACCACTTTGTAAACAACTGCGTGAACAAATAATCCAACAGTTTAAAAGCTTTTTTTATGTAAAGTTGCAAGTAATTTCATCATCTACAGTCCATAATATCATCTAAAGATTCAGAGTACCCAGATAAACCTCTGCATATAAGCTGTATGGCTGAAAAACAACAAGTTAATTATGGTTTCTCATGCAACCATTAAAAATATTAATTAATATTAATATATCAACCCTAACCCTAAAACTTCTAGAAAAAGAGCTGGCTGATGAAAACTCTTCACACAGCAAACATACTGGCTGTGTGAAGAGTTGGCGGTGTTGTGCTGTAGATGATCGTAGTCACAGCAGCACACAAAGATAGAAAGCAGCCATCTGAAAGGCGATGGAAATCTGATGCATTGAAAGCAAACAGGAATGGGAAAAAAAACAGTCTTGGCACTCGTATATTTCCCAGTTTTTAAGGGTTTAAATACACACACATACACACATACAGAGAGAGGGAGAGAGAACAAACAACAACAAAAAAAAGGAAAAAACCTCCAAAACTTTGAAGTCTCAAAACCCCCGGAGTATCTGAGCACCGCTTGCAACCTTACAAAACTTCCCCTCCTCTCCTCTGTGATCCACTTAGAGGCAATAAAACTCTAATGATGTCAGGTCTGAGTCCCAGTCAGAGCTTTTGGTGGAGGTTACAAACCAGGTAAAGCAATATAGAGCCAGTTATGAGTGTGCTTCACAGGGGAGACTTGGACGTCTCATTTCGGGAATCAAGAGGGCCTGGCTTCCTGAACCATGGGAAATTAGAGCAATCTCATCGAGGTCAAAGATGCTGCTCCGCTATCACTGCACGTATACAGCTGAAAATCTGTGATAAGTGCTCCATAATGGCCGAGTTTCCATCGCAACCAGGCTTTTAAAAGCTGCTCAGTGTTTGGTACAGCCCGTCTTTGCCAGGATCACAGGTCAAGGCTCAGACGTGTCGCACCTTTGATGGAGAAACCCTCAGATCGATTTAATTTCTTAGTCCTGGCTTCGGTTCTTTTGAAATGCTAATTCCCTTTAGAGCTGCAGGGACTAATCAATACCATCAATCCACATGCCCATCAGCTGTAAGGAGAGGGTCCTGCAGGTGTAAAGGCGGGGGTTTGACATCCCTGTATCCCCTCACAGAGCTCCAGATGTGTGTGCACGCGGAGAAGACTCATGGTCAGCGTTCGATGACACTCTGATGGTCAGGGTGGGTCAGATGTTCAGGATTAATCAGGATAAATGAAAGCTATTTGTGGCACGGGGTGAGTCAATGTGATGGTTGGACTGAGTCGCCTGGTGGAACTCCCTGAAGAGCGCAGACGCCAAACAAACTATAGATTTCTCTAAGGAATCACATCAAGACTTTAGTGACTAGAAGCGATTGGAAAGTTTCCATGTTCTGCACCTGAGTCCTCGTATTTTGAGTAAGATCACCAAATCAAGATAATCAGCCCTTTAAATGACATATCCAAATGCTCAATCCAAGGGAGCGCCAACATTTGTTCCTAATCAGAGCCGTTCCTGGAAATCCCGGGTAGCACACAACACATCACACATAAATACAAAGGATTACATGAGACAGGGAATTTTAAATCAGTGCAGATTTACTTTTTTATTAACTCCCATTCTCCAAGTACTTAAAATTTATTGTCCAAGGCCTGTTTAAGAGCATTTATTACAGAGACACTGCTGAGAAAGAATATCAGGATTCCTGTCTTTGCATTTCCTTTCTTTGAATTTGTCCGGTTTGAGATAAAGTTGCTGTTTGTGATTCCGGGGCATCATGTCAAATTTCCGTGAAGACCATTATTCCGTTTTGTTTTTCCTGTAACTGTGACGTAGATGCAGTTTTTGTTTGTTGACCGTGACCTCCGCCCTGCGCGGGGGGAGCAGCTCTCACAAACACTCAGCCTGACGGGCGGCTGCGACCTCGTGCCGCCGTTATGAGGCGGTTTCATTAATTCCTCCGTGGCGTGGAGACGGCTCAGCGTTTGATGAAGTTAGACCACCTGCTCGACTCGCTCCATTTGCACGTCAGTCTGAGGAAAAGATGAATCGCTTTTATGCAGTTTGCTTGATTCGGAGGTGATTTCTGTGTTGCTTGTTATGCAGAGCATCATTTGGACTGAGAGGCGAGATACTCACAATTCAGAGGCTCATGGTCATAATCACAAACACTACCAGCTCTGGTTTGTGTTGTACTGTCTGTAACAAGAAATATGAATTCTTCTTTTTGACTTTAAACTATTCAGTTATGGCCATTTAAATTTTACGATTTTACTAATCACAGCCTCATGAGCTTTAATTAAAACATTTACGTCGGCAGAGGTTAACTCCATAAAGAAGCTAAGGGAAAGGGGATGCAGGGATTTTTGTGGATAAAAAAAACTGTCGTAACATTTAGGAACCAGAAATGTTTCTCACAGCGAAATTATCCTTAGAGTCAGACGCCTTTCGAGGGATGAGTGTTTCAAAACAGCACTAACTATGAACACAATGGTTCATGCACTGGGTGGCTGTTTTCCAGTTTTTCTGCCTGACAAACAAACAAAAATGTACCTATAAACTCCTCGCCTATTCATGTGTTCAGGACAATATCCGTAAAAGAGTCAGACTCTAGCCAAATATGTTTACACACCTTAAAAGCCCCATATAATAGTATGGTGCAGATGGATGCAGAGGTGGAAAAACTCCAAGACCAGATTGGCGAGTGCACCAGGAGAATCAGGGTAGAGTTAGAAGTGATGACTTGAGTGAGAGTTGTTGGATTTGTTGATGTAGTTTAATGTGATTTAAGTTTACATCAGGACAATATAAACTTCTGAGGTACAAGATCATTTGATACCTGAATAATACAATATAAATCATATAATATTCATATAAATCTTGTGTAAAAATAACAGTTAAAAGTTAGATGTAATTGTATGTTAGCACTTTTTATTCAGAAAAAAAGAAAAACATTTACACATCTGTTTGTATTTGTTCACAAAGGCGGACTTGCCCCCAGTAACATGGCGGATATGTCAAACTGTCAACACCACTGATAATTGGACAAGAACAACAGAAAACTTCACTTCTCTCACCTCCTTTCCAAACGGAGCTCATAGATAGTAAAAAGTTGAAGTCAATTCTGACTCCTCTGTCCTCACTTCCCTCTAAGACCATTTTTTCCAGATGTTTGAGTCATGTACTTCATCGATAAATTCCTCTGATGACGGACGTCTCGTTTCCTCTGAGCTGTAAAGATTTCATTCAGAACAAGCGAAGGAACGCTCGCTCTTTTGGATTACGTCGATGGGATTGAGTTTTCCCCTCTTTTTTCATCTTTCTTTGAGGCAGCCATTGATTTCTTTTTACTTGCTTCATTTCAAAAGAGGAGCTGAGGTATAATTACAGCAGCTCTTCAAAAAAAAAACAGCATTTTACTGCTTGCAGAGATGGTGGCCTGTGTGAAAATCTCCCTCATGCATAGTTACAATCTGAAACTGTACGTCTGATTGTGTTTGACGCCTCCGTTCTGCACGTTTGGCTCTGTAATTGCCTCAAACGTTGTCAGTATCAACACGTTCTTGGCAGCTTTATTTTCTTACACTCATACTTCATTAGAAAGCGCCGTTCGCTGAAAGACTAACACTCTGAATAATTCATGAGTGCGCTCTTCTTCTCTGTTTTTGTTTGCTCCAAACTGTCACGCCACATTTAATTATCCAGACTCTGAGGAAACAAAGAGCTTTGACCTTAACAGGGCAATCTTTTCGCCATTTGAGATCAAACCATTTACGAGTTTCTAAAATTTTTTTCTCCAGCAGATTACTCACAGTGGTTTGCAGATACTTGAGAGACCAAATAAGGTGAAATCACATAGAAAGAGGCTGCTCATTTTCTTATTCTGTCTGTCTCTCCCGTCAGAGCTGGTCTGTAAATCCACAGAGAGGTTTTCTTTATGTATCCTTCTGTGCTTTTGTAGGTTAAGGTGGATAGGTGTTATTGTGAACATTTCTCTCAAAACTGAAAACCAAAGAGTGAAGACTCAGCCAGACCTCTCATCATTAAACACACACGCACATTTCAGCAACAATTAAACCTGTCTGCCGCATGAAAATGCCTGTCCTCATATTTTTGAGAAAGGTAAACAGATTCAACAGTTAACCTGAGTGTAGTTTACTCTGGAGACAGTAAACGGCTGCTTACATGATGCAAACCTGCAAACACCTTCGATTCTAACAAGAGTCTACCTCATTCTAGCTGTTCTCTCCCTGAATTGTTATTCCTCTTAATTGCCTTACTATTTCACATGAATACCAATGGGTGAGATGTGTCCTAAAACATGGCAATCCAATTAGACAGAGACAGGCATAAGCAATTTACCCTACCTGGCAAATATGTGCCTCACTGTTCTGTTCTGTCTTGCTTGCTGTCAGAGTGGCTGAAATGGGTCCACAGAAGATTATCTCTACTCAGTGCAAGTCATTTCGCTTTTTGCTGCTACAGATTGAATAAATATACAGATGTGACATCTGGATTTATTAATATGAAGATTAGGGTTACACTTTTTACAAAACTTTGTGGTCATATAAGACAGAAGTTCAAACAGAAACTGCCTGTGGGTGTTACTTTTTACACAGCTTTGTGGTAATAAAACAAAGACAAACTCACCATATTGTCGGATTTTGTAGCTGCTCTGGGTTGAAGTGTTGAATTAAGTTAAATTACTTGATCTCCATCTTAAGATTTGCAAGAAAAGTACAGATTTTCAAAGGATCTGCAGAAAATGAGAAGTGTAAAAAAAATAAAATTAAAAAAACACCTTTGTTGTAAAATGTGCTTGTTTTTGTAACTCACACACATATTTTTTTGCAGAGCAGGAATAAAAGTTGAGCAGATGTATGACTGACATGGAAATACTTAAAACTTCCACCACTGACTTCAGCTTTGTGATAACTTTATACTCTGAGTTTGATTTCAGCCCATGTCTTTATGTATTGGCCTGAAGGGACTGTTTTAAAACTCACACAACATCTTCTTTATCACCTCGCTATAAACGATATAAAAGCAAAATATGTGAACGACTCAAAATATATTATTGTTAAACATTACTCTGCTGCTATAAGAGCTCCCTCAGCTCTGTTTTAAGTGTTTAACCAAAAGTTTGAAACCAGCCAATCTCATGCAGTCTCCAGAGCAGGAGTATGGTCTTGTACTGACAATAGGGGGATTACTGTGACCCCTGCTTTAATGTCTTGTTATCAAAATTAGACCTCAGGAGAAGGCAGGCATCCCCGGGTTGAGTGCATCGTGCCTCTATTAAAGGAGAAACTGAACAGCTTTGAAATCATTTTTTATCTCCGACTTGCTTTCTGTTTTGTGCATCATTGCAGCATGACAGCAAACACAGAAGTTTCCTGATAACAAAGCACTCTTTCTTCTCGTCAGGACTCCTGTGCAGCGTCGGGTGAAATTAGCACTCTGTGATTTGATAAATCACAGGAGGGAGGCTGTGTTAATTAGGTTAGCAGGTAGCCTCGTTTCCACATTGCAGGAATCAAATGCTGCACTTTCATTTAGCGATTCATGGAGTCGGGTTGTGCTACTTCTAGAAATTATCTATCATCAACTATGTTTTTTGTTGAGCCCCAACCCTCAAGCTGTCTTGTGAATTTACAGATGCCATTTTAAATGAGTAATTTGTAGTAAGTCAGTATCAGATCTCTCGAAATACTGTCACAATGATATGTGATAGCCAACTACTTTGTATTTGTAGTTAAGCAGGGGGTTAGGATATATTTCCAGACAAGAGCCTTTCAAGCAGGGTGAGCCCACCTCCTCTCTGTTTCATGTGCAGACATGAAAAGCAAATGCAGGGAGAGAATCAGCAAAGACGCCTAGGCTTTGAGAGCTCCAAGCCCCTATCGCTTGCATTACTTCTTTATTAAGTGGAAATGCTGATTAAGAATTTCCACTTCTCTCCCATTGGCCCTAATGTAATTTTTCTCTGAGAAAATTCTGAAAATCGCTCAGGCTCAGACCTTTTTAACTCGCTGTTGTGGCCACATTTTTCAGAGTACAGACATGAAAAACACATCATTGTGTTCATGAGGGGTGGAGGATTCATACAATGTTCTTATTTTCATTCTGGGATTTAAGGAAATCACGCTATGGGAAGAAGTTCAGAGGCCCTAAATTCGATGAAGTAAGGCAGCTTCTCATTCAAACATTAGGTCAGTTAATGCCTTTTATGTCTGACACCTGTAAAGATGCATTAACTAAAACACACACACACGCATACACACACACACACACACACACACACACACACACACACACACACACACACACACACACACATACACACACACACACACACACACACACACCTTCTTGTACTTGCTGCTTTTGTAATAACCTGGTTCTAACCTGTGACATAACCTGGTAATAACCTGGTTATAACCTGAGAAAATACCTGGTAATAACATGGTTATAACCCAAGACATTACTTTGTAATAACCTGGTAATTACCTAGTAATAACCTGAGACATTACCTGGTAATAACCTGGTAATAACCTGGTTATAACCTGGTTATAACCTGGTTATAACCTGGTTATTACCAGGTAATGTCTCAGGTTATGCCCAGGTTATAACGAGGTAATGTCTCAGGTAATAACCAGGTTATAACCAGGTAATGTCTCAGGTTATGCCCAGGTTATAACCAGGTAATGTCTCAGGTGATAACCAGGTTATTATCAGGTAATGTCTCAAGTTATGACCAGGTTATAACCAGGTAATGTCTCAGGTTATAACCAGGTTTTAACCAGGTAATGTCTTGGGATATAACCAGGTTATAAGCTATGAGCCAAGCTAGACTTTGTGGCCTGTCTGAACTAGAGGCTATGCTCAGTTTACAAATTAAAGACATGCAGGCAAAAGTAACCGTAACTGAGACCACATCTCAAGGGGGCCCCGTGGAGCCATTTTCTTTTACTTTCATGCAAATGACCCAAACCACATGTAAACTATACCAGGTCTGAGGTGTTTGCCAAGTTTTATAAAGTTTGAAGCATGTATAAGCACAAAATATATAATGCATGTCAGAATGGTAGAAATAATAGATTAAAATCAAGTCTCTGCACAGCTCTAGGCTTCTCTGTTTTTCAAGGTATTGACTCCTTCACAAAACGCAAAGAGTTAAAGCTGCAAGTGAGGCCAAAGACGGCACTCCACTTTCTTTCTTTGTGTGAGAAATCAGCACAATTGTTGCACGTACTCCCACCTGTTATTGGGTCAGAATCCAGCATGTCTGCTGTTCTAGCTCCTCCTTCTGCAGCCTCTATACTAAACTAGGCTGCACCCTAGCTTCTCCTTCAGGCTTTAGGAAATAAATCATGGCTCTGTAGGTTTCTCTCCTGCAGAAATCAAGGTCATACAGTGTCTATAAAAACTGGGACAGTTCGCCTCACGAGACAAGCTGTTCATCTACCTCGTAATACCAGGGTGGCAGAGAGACGGCCCGGTGGACAGAACTGAACCACACATATAGAAATGTCACAGAGTAACTGAGCAGGTTTACAGCACAGGTTTAAAACCAACAACTAGAAACATGTTGATCTACGTTCATCTTATTGAGATCAAACTGAGCTGCAGCTATTTGTTTTATGTTTGAATCAAGTCTTACGAATAAAAAAAGACAGAAAGGATTTGGACATCAGATCAGATTAGGTCAAACAGTTTTGGCTTGTAAGTGAATAAAACCTCCAGTCTGAAATGTCAAAACTTTTCAGTGGGATTACTTTGATCCATGGAAATGGGATTAACCTGATCCATGCGCATGGCTGGCTACAGGCTGGATCACAGGAACTAAGTGATATTCCAGTCAGGGGCGGGTTTCACTCAGAGAAAATTATTTATTTATTATCAGGAAATAAGTTAAAGTTGGTGTTAACTTTCATCATCAATAAATTTGAGGGCATCCAGGCTCTGGTGTTTTATTTTGAAGGAGCTGTTGATTGATGAATTTGTTGTCTGCTCCAGGTCTCTCAGAGCTGCTTCCTGCAGAAATTTATGGAGCATAACGAGAATTTTCTTTTCTTTTGTGCTCCTCTGAAAATTCCTCAGAGACTTCTCAGCCTGGCTGCCCTGATTGAATATTTCTACCTGTTGTTTTGATCTTGGATTCAACTCCCACAGCCAATGAGAAAAGAGTTTACCTTAATGCGAAAAATCACAGCAACCTGACTCTTTAATGCTGTTTAGACATATCTTCATCCCTCTCAAAAAGCCAAACCTCTGAATTAAAGTAAGAGACACATCCCTGACAGTGTTACGTGGACAAACAGATCGAACATGTGTGAGTCTCTGTGAGTGTGTGTGTGTGTGAGCTCACACTTCAGAGGTGTGTGTAAACAGTCTCTGGCTCTGTTGGTGGCTCTCTCTGTTAGAGATCTCTCAGCAGGATTCAGTCAGATCAGCAGCAGCTCTTCGATGACTGCTGAACATCCTCGTTTCATCGTGTTTGAGCAGCGGGGAGCCTCACACCTCAGCTCAGCTCGCTCCAAACACAGGAAACTGTGCTCTGTGGAGGAGCGGAGGGAGATCAGGATGACGCTCACGTGTTAAACATGATCACTTTAAATCTTGTATTCTGTATTTATTCTTGACTGCAGTTCTTGGTGTCATAACCGAGTCTTTATGCAGCAATGAAACACTGCTTTAACTGTTAAGAGTTTGTTGATCAAGGAAATCATCCATTACATTCACTCTGTAGAAACAAAGCTGCTCTGATTTACCATCTGTCTCTATTTTTAACATGTGTTAAAGTATTACAACTATTTTCCTGAAGTTTGCAGAGAGAGCAGGACTTTAAAAACTTGCTGATCCCTACTGACTTCAAACTAAGTCATGAGAAAAATATGTCCACGTCTTGGGACTTCGGCTTCGCTTTGTAACAGTCAAAGGGAGAGGAGATGTATCATCTCTGTCCATCTGTCCAAACCCAGACGGCCCTCACCCCAGCCACTTCCACCAGCTCCTTCTGGGGGGGATTCCCAGGCGCTCCCAGGCCAGACGAGAGACATAATTCCTCAACCTGGTCATGGGCCGGCCACGAGGTCTCCTAACGGTGGGACATGTCTGGAACACCTCTAAAGGGAGGCGACCAAGAGGCATCCTAACCAGATGCCCGAGCCACCTCAGCTGACTCCTCTCGACGTGGAGGAGCAGCAGCTCTACTCTGAGCGCCTCCCAAGTGTCTGAGATCCTTATGCTATCTCTAAGGCTAAGCCCGGGCACTCTACGAAGAAAACCCATTTCGGGCGCTAGTATCCGTGATCTCGTTCTTTCGGTCATTACCCAAAGTTAATGACCATAGGTGAGGTCGACATGTAGATCGACCGGTAAATCGAGTCTGGCCTTACAACACAGCTCTTTCTTCACCACGACAGATCGGTTAAGCGTCCACATCATTGCTGCCGCCACTCTTATCCAACGGTTGATCTCCCGCTCCATCGTGAACAAGATCCTGAGGTACTTGAACTCTTGCACTTGAGACATGACCTCCCCTCTGACCCAATCTACCTTTGTCCAACTGAGGACCATGGCCTCGGACTTGGAGGTGCTGATTCGCATCCCAGCCGCTTCACACTCGGCCTTGAACCGATCCAGCAAGAGGTGAAGGTCACTGATCGACGAAGTTAGAAGAACCACATCATCCACAAAAAGCAGCAACGAGATCCTCTGCCTCCTGAACTCCCTTTTCTTCTAAACTCTCTGGTGTTTAAAGGCAGACCTGGGAGGATTGATATTTTGTCCTCCTGCTGTTTCCTGCTGAGCGGGTTGTGTACAGTGAGTTTATCAGAGCTCATTTACTGAAAACAGACTCCTGCTGAGTCTTGGAACAACAGCAGGGATTTAACCAAACTGTGAAGTTTAAAAGGCTTCAAACCTGAAGGTTTAGCGAGTGCTGAGTTTAATATTCATCTTAACAAGCTCTTCAGCACAGATCTGAGGGAATTTAAGTGAGTTTAACATCTTGACGGGCAGGTTTAACCTCTAACTGAGCGGTCTGATCAACATGCAGCTCAGGCTGGTGCAGAAAATAAACTGTGAGCAGTTTGTCACACAGTGTTAAAGGTGTTCCCTCAGATTATTCCTCATATTTTTATATATTTTCTGCCGGCACTTGATAAAACGCAGCTATGGGCTGGTCTCTGTGGACACCGCCTGATCTCTGCTGAGCTGCACATTGATCTGCTTTGTGGCCCTGAACCCATCTGAAGTCTGGATCCAGGGTTTAAATCCAGACCATGGGAGGAAAAAGTCAAAGTGACATTGACCAGGAGAGAAAAGTAAAATTCTTCACACTCAGAGAGGTGAGAAGAAGGAGAAGAGAGAAAGCAGCCTGTGGAGGATTCAGAAAACCTCCTCCATTGTTATCTGTGCAGCAGATGGAGTCTGAATTGTGTGAATGCTCTGTGATTAATGAAGGTGCTTGTCAATAAGACAACGCAGGCGGAGTTTTAATTCATCAGTCTGGCAAGAGGCTCTGACTATAATGGGAGAGTGTTGTCTCTGAATGTGAAGCTCATAGAAATGGACTTTTTATTTTTAGAGCTGGAAAAAAGTAAACTGAATAGTCAACGTCCAGGACATAACCGAGTAAGTTTTACAGTCTTAAATACTGCACAATGATTAACCAACAAATGCGTTATGACTTCAGCTAGTTAAAATTCATAGTTAATATTTCAAGTATTTTTGCAGTGAGGTTGTTTGAGCTACATGTCTCTATCATTAACTGTATATAGAATGGACGCCGTCTGCCGCCTCGCTGGGTGAAGCCACGCCGAGAACAGCACCCTCTGGTGACGGGCTGCAGTATAGGTCATAAATCCCGCCTCCGCCAGCAATCCCAATTGAGCTGTGGACAAACTTTAGAAACTTATTACACAGAATATACATTTTTCTGGGCGTACGAAGATTGCGTAGCTCACCTGGGGGATACGCTGTTTGAGCCGAGCGTCATCACAGCGACTCTCGGCGACTCTCCCGCCGAATGTGTACAACGCTACTGCACAATGTTAGTTTCAGGAAGTGGAGAAAAAACATGGAATTACTAAGAGCTTTAAAAGGTCCTTACACACCAGGCGCGAATTCGCCAGGTGAATTATTCGCCTTTATTCGCCTTTTTTTAAAACAGCATATAGTCAATGCAAGCTTCTACACCGGCGGCGAAAAGCGTCTTTTATTTTTTCGCTCTTTCAGAGATTCGCAGGCAAATATCTGGACCTGCTAGACCTCTGGCCAATCAAAAGTCATGTTGTTGATGACGTCACAGATCCATGCGGCTGCAGTTCACACAACACACACTACCACTAGCACCAAGAGCTAGAATGTGCAGCAAATATTTTCGTATTTTCGTCTCGCTTTTTCACTTCGCTCTGCAAATTCGCTGGTGTGTAAGGACCTTTAATCCGTATACTGGCGGAAAGCGAAACCAAGTTGCCCACAGGATATTCAGTCTATGGTCTCTATCAAGTGTTTTGGATGTCATTTGTTCCCTTTACTGAGACACTCCAGGAGGGGTGGCATGCAGACTAGGCTAAAGTTTTCTGCAGAAGCACTTATCACAGTTTAAGTGCACTCTTCTTAAAACATTTCAGTATTTACAGATCATTTTTTGCAGTATTTGCAGATACAACATAGACATACTCTCCACCTGCACCACATTAAGCAGCTGCTCAGGTCTGCAGACTTTGGGGAGATGAAATACGACCACACTGGTCTTATAAGGAGGTGTGGTCAGGTGTAAAGTTGGTGCATTGTTTTCTTCAAGAAGCAGAAAGTGTCTGTGCCTCAAACCAATAAAAAACAGGTTTTGATTGTGGAGTCTGAGGTTCAGAAATTTAGAAACCGCATTTTTGAGACAGTTTGATAGATGGTCTTTTTCTTCTTGTTCGTAAAGGAAAGAAATAAAACTTGCAGGTGGGTCACCGTTTTTGTTTACAAGTTGTAGAGACTCTTCTCTCTTTAACTTTTCACTCATTTCATCCACTTACTACTTCTTCCTCGTAAACAGTCTTGATTTTCTTGTCTCGAGTGTAACATTTCCCCTCGTCTCTGGTACCTGTTTGACTCTGTTCTGCCTCCCTGTCCTCAGCTCAACTTGTACCTTATTTTCCTTGTCCTACCTGGAGTAAAAGTTTTAATATTTGATATAAAACCAGATGGTTTGGATATACAGAGGTCCTCTGCAGTAAACATGCACTGGGCTGTGAAACTCTACAGCCGCCGCTGCAGTAAACATAATGCCTCCTCTGAACACAGTTTTCTGTGATGAAGATATTATTCATGACATCTGAGGAGGGATAAAATGATAACTTGTGTAATTGTTGTGATTATGGCTATGATGTAATTATCATCATCATTTCTGGACAGTCTCCTGGTGCTCAGTGTGGCTCAGCTGGACTGTAACTTCACTGACAGAGGCGATGAGGCCTGAGCACATTCAGAGAATACACGGCCTTTTTCCAACCATATCCAGGTTATGGATTATTACCTGCAGGTAGACATCTCTGAGTCATTCACACCTTTATTTGAGAGGGTTATTAAAACAGAGGAGCACTCACTGTTTATGCAAGAACATCAACACTTCTAAAAACATAGACCATGAAAATCTCCAGATTTACCTGCTGAGATTTGTGATCATACAAAGTAGTTGAAAATCCTGGCGCTATCAGATAATCTAAACTTTAGAGTCATAATAAGACCCCCAAAAGTTTCGACAACAATGCACACTTATTTTGTATGAAACGGTGAATATAGATGTTGATCAATCTGACTGGAATATGAAAGTTTTTATTTGAACCAGAGTTTGAATGAAGCTCATGTCACCTGGCAGAGTTGAACAACGATAAAAGGACCCAAATACAGAACAAAAAACGATTTATTAAAAAGAACAAAATAAAAAGCATCAAAACCATACTTCAAAAACACAAGGCGAAAAAAATCCAACTAACGACACTGGGAAAAAACCACCAGGAGATGAAAGATTCACACATAGACTAAGACGGACAAACGCACACACATCGACATACAATGAACCAACAAAGAAACAGGGAACGGCAGGGACTATATACACACACAGGGAAACGAGCAACGAGAGGCAGGTGAGACACTGAGACACAGGTGCAGACAATCACTGAGGAGGGAAAACTGAGGAAGTAAAACAAGACTATACACACGAGGATGGACTACTACAAAATAAAACAGGAAGTACTGACAACGGATCTAAAAAATAAAACACTGAGGACATGAGGGAAACAGGATCAGACACAAACTGAAAACTCACAAGACAAGATAACAGGGGAACAGGAACACTTAGGAACCCAAACACTAGGGAACATACAAAGAAAATACACTCAAATCACAAAACCAGGGGAAAAACTAAATCAACAGAACATATCATGACATCTTATACTGGTAAAAACATGCAAACATTAGTGTGTGATACACGCACAAAGTAGAACATAATGACAAGAACCCTGTCCTGACATTAGATGACGCCGATAACCCTAAACTTGAGGTTTCTCCCACCATAAATGTACAACAGAATATCGAGGTAACTTTAAACCCTAACTGCACTATGCAGAACGTCCAGGTATTTGTAACCCTAATTGCAGTATCTGGGTATTTGCCCACCTGACTGTACAATCCAATTATTTGCAACCCTTACCGCACTTCCCAGGATATTCCTATCATACTTTCCAGGATATCAAGGTATTTGCCACCCTCACTGCACAATCTAGGATATTGTTTTCTGCACCATCCTGGACATCCAGGTAATTATAACCCTGACTGCACTATCTGGGATACTGTTATTTGCACTATCCAGGAAACCCAGGTACACACATGAAAATGTTGCCAAACAAAGTTTCAGTACAATGATATCAAGTCATTTGTTCCTAGTATATTGTATAATCTTAAATGAAACATCATCATCCTTATATCAGATCTCCAACTATTTATATACATTTAACATCCAGGTAAAAAAAATATTTTTACCACTTTGTAACAAGTCTTGCTGGTACCATAAAGGCAACTGCCTTTCTTTTGTTTTTGTTATCTGTTAACTTAAAATGGACCGTATTTGTTATTGGACAAAGGCTTGGTAAACACTTCTTGGAGAGGTATGGCTCATCACGTCAGCAAAGTCACCTCCGTTGTTCACCTTTAACTGGAGCAAATGAATCAAAAAGAGCAAGAAAAACACTTACAAGAGCTGACAGACATTCAGACTGTGTGTGTGTGTGTGTTCGGAGAATGGACAAAAGAATCGATTTCTGAGGAATTTCATCTTCAGTATGTAGTAACATAATTTCTGTCTTTTTTTGGTAATCTTTGCTTCCTTCTTCATTCAACACCGATCCATCGCACAGCAGAAACACTCGAGGCCATCTCAGAGACAGCTCAGCTATCGACTCCTCTCATTTAAGCAGTGCTGAAGCAGTATGTCGGAACGATCGATACCAGCCGCCTTTGAGAGCCACGTTTCTGTGTGTGTGTGTGTGTGTGCTGGGTGTGTGTGTGTGTGTGTGTGCTGGGTGTGTTTGAGTGTGTGTGTGTGCCGTGCAGCCTCGGCCTATTAGCTGCATTCATCATCAGTCTCCCGTGGTGGTTTGGTAACCGGTGAATGCCGTGGTGTTTACACATTCAGGCTCCTTAAACAAGCTGCTCTATTACCTCCCTGCATTTACATGAAGCCTGTTTCCGCTTCTCTCTCCCCGGAGGTGACGCGTTCGAGCTGTGAACCATAAATAACACAAATTGTCCAATTTCTGCTCAGGTTGGATGTTGTTGGTATAATTGCGGCTCAGATAATGGCTTCTGTTTCTGCCCAGGTGGTTAAAGTCAGCAATAAATGAATGTTTCCTGAGATCACCGTCTTGAGGAATGATACAAGGAGGGGGCCGACACATGAGATTAACCTGAAACAAACTTTAGTTTAAACTGGGGTTAATGCCTTTTGTTGTTTTAATGGATAGGAATTCTGCTGTGAATCTTAAAAAAACAGGACTATTAAGTAGATACAGAAAATTAAACACAAAACTTTGCTAATATTTACTAAAACCCTAATTATCGGTGTTAAAATGTATGCATGAAGAATTACTTTGCCAATATTTGGCTACTATTACCCAGCTCAAAAAATAATTGGAAATATTACGACCGACAGGAAGTGGTAAACTCCAAAATAGAAACATAGTGTTAAAGGGATATTCCGGCGTAAAAGTAAGACACACTGGAACACCGAGTTAGACACCCCATCAAGAGATGAATGCTGATGAAAAGATGTTCTTCCTTGAGCTGCGTCACCCCGCAGCAGACGGTGGACTGTACAAAGGTCTCCGTACAAACAAGTGGCTGCTGGAAGAGAGTAGGTGAGTTGTGTTTAGTCTCTTTGCTAAAGAAATCAGGCAAAGTTAAAAAGATGTTTGGTGGCTTGTGCTGTGGCTAGGACCCTATATCTACTGTTGATGAAGTTAGTTGCTGTTCTGAGCGTGTGATTCTCTGTATTGCTGTCTGTGGTTGTAACTAAAGTTGGTGTTACTAGAGAAGCAACATTCATCTCTCGAGGGGTGTCTTACTCAGTGTTACTGTGTGTTTGACCCTAAATTAATTTCATGCCAGAATATCCCTTTAACAATGCTTGGAATAAAATAACGTGACCAGAAGACAGAAAAACATCTGAATGAATTCATAACAAACAATCATTGAATGAAGCAATGTCCCCTCCAAAAAAGTTTCAGTCGTATAGGGCTGATTTTACGCCTTCGTATGAATTTTTTTTAGATATAAATGATGACATGTAAGGTAATTCCATCTTTGCACAGTTTGCTCCATTTTTTCATCTGCTTGAGTCCAACATTACTTATTTAAAGATTACTTTAATCCACTTTCTGAGCATGAAAAACTTGATGAAGATAATCACTATCATTTTATTGTGACTGAGACGTCAACAGCTCCACTCTCTGCTGCTCAGAGCTGCGTGCTGAGCTCTAATCCTGACGATGCTGATCTGAATGGAGAGGAAAAGTCTTTACCATTATTATTGTGGATTCCATTCATGAAAATTGTGGTAAATTTCACAAAAGCACACACCAACTTTATTTAGATAACACAAATTAGTAAGTATGGATCTTACGCACTTTTTTTGCACCACATTGGTGAATAAGGTGTTATTTTTTCCCCTTAAAGGCTTGTTTGCACAGAAAGAGGTATATTTTGCTCCAAGCCTGCTTTATATGAAAGACCTCGTACTTTCTGCAGAAAAAAGGGAATAAAGGGTCTGGTTTATATTTGAGGATTTACGGCATGTTCGGGATGTAAAACAGAGCTAGAAAGCTGAAAATATTTGAGGCTGAGGGAGCAGCAGGCCCAGGAGAGAGTCTTTCTGAGTTTATCACTCCATTGACTCTGCATAAACACACATTCATTGATTCTTTGTTAATACTAAACTATTGATCCATCCAGCGTTGGTTGACTCAGTTCCTCTTCATCCGCTACTCCTCAGACGGTTTGTTTGTGTTGTTTTGTGTACGTCTCTCTCGCTCGGCTGCGTTTTATTCTTTCTTCGGCACATCAATCAATCAGAACCAAACTCGTCCCTCACAGTGCGGTGGCTTCTGATCCGATCAGGTCCGCGGTGATATATAAGGTCAGCAGCGCCAGCTTTTTGAAATTCTTAAAGAGTAATCCTTCACTCTGCCAGTCAACTCCACCAACAGATTTCAGAAGAATGGGATAAAAAGTGAAATAAAGGCAGAAAGTTCAGGCTTCATCCCAACAGTCTGCATGTTTTCTTTTTTACAAACGGTAAAGGTCATCCCATCAGAGACGGAGTCAGAGCGGGACATCGGCGGCACACACTGACTGAGCAGGAAGATTTATGGGATGTGGGTGTTTTACAATGTCGGCGTTTGTTGCGAATAGTCTGAGCGTTTTGTCCTGGAGGCAGAAAGACCGGCGTGATGGTGCGATCGCTGATAATAAAAGTGCATGTTACGACAAAAACAACATATCCTCTTTGGACCGTGGTGCTTTCTAATGATTGTAACTATTCAAGCAGAAGAATTAAACTGTTAAATGACCAAACATTTTACCATTGCTCCTGTTTTGTCCAAATAACCTTGTTCCCTTTTCCATCTAAATGCAAATGGTCGAGTATTGAAAGAAGTGAAAACCAGAGCCATTTGTGTGCATACAGTTGGAACCATTGAGTTGTGTTTTGGTATTGAGAGAAATGCATCACCAGCTCACTCTGCTATGAATTTAAAGGAGTTTTCAGATGGCCCAGGACGAGATGGGAACTGTTGGTATTAATGCATGTGTCACAAAAATAAAAGGAACTTTTGCTGATGGCGTCTTTTGCCATTGCCCAATCAAACTTTAGCTCTAAAGGCAGTTTGGGGAATCTTATTGTGCAGTCCTGACACATATCTGTTGGTTTGTACCTCTGTAAAAAGTACACAGACTGTAGAAAAAGACATATTTTCCACACAGTGAAGGGATGATTGAAGCGGTTACACCCACGGTATTCCAGTCGTGAAGTTTTTAACATGTTCTCTGAAAAGTAAAATGTATTTGTCTTTACAAGTATAGCTGGTGCTGCTCAAGATAGGGGGTGTTTTATTTATTTTGTTGTTTTAATCGCATATTTTCAGACTCTTATGCCCCAAAGTGAGGTGAGGCCGTGTAGACAGAGTGGTGAATGACATGCTGTAGAGGTTCATGGAATCAAACATGGCTACAACCACTCCAGCTCTACACCAAACTGGCAACTTGAGGATTTTGTTTCTTAAGGCTGAAGCTGTTTTAATCCGCTTGGAAGTTAAATTGTGCAAAGTCCAATCTGGCTGTTTTAATGTGATGCTTCATGCGATGTGAAATCAGTGCCCTGGTCCAAACTCTCCTTCCTTTGCCACTCAACCCTTGCTCTTGCTGCTCTTTGTGTGGATTCAATTATGAATAAAAAGCATTTACTCAATTGAACAGTCCTTTATCCATCTTTCCACCAACATCTATCTATAGTGGGGCAGTAACAGGCCTAACCTATTATTTGAAAGGAAAGATCCTGTCTCTTATCCAGACCACTGATGTCTTCCAGAGTTACACATTTCCCAAGTTAAGCAACCTTTATAAAACTAAAACTATCTGACAATACTTATGTGATTTTAACCCAAGACTGTAACGGCGTAGAGCTGAACTCCCATCACTGAGCATCTACACTGAGGTTATTTATGTGAGAAACTCTGCTCACATGAAACTCACATGAATCTAATGTGAATCTTTATGGATTTACTGTGTTTTAATTCTTCTTCTTCTAGACTTGGATTCATATGTGTATGTATATCGATTAGTATCCTATCCTTCTGAGATTTCATCTGCTGATATTGATTGTCTTCACTTGGTCTTTCTTAGACTACTTTGTGGTATCTTAACTTTCAGTCATTCATCTTTGAAGACCTCCCAAATCTTTGTTGAAAACAGGCACACCAAGTTATGTTTCAAGGAGAAGTGTTGCATTTAAAGCCAAGCAATCCAACCAGCCAGGAGTTTGACTGCATCCAGGCCAGGCCAATACACATTGACACGGAAATGCCGGCACCGGTGAAAAGTTTTGGACATTTGAAGCCAGATTTAGTGAATAAAATGCTCATGTGAAGAATTCGACATTGGCTACATAACTGCAAATGTAATATGAAGTAAAAACAAAATGGTTATAAAAACAAAAAAAGGCGACACCAGGCCACCAGGAATCGGCCCAGTGATCCCGATGGTCCAGTCCACTGGATTCAGTGCCAAGGTCCAAGGCTGAGAAGTAAAACCGACAGATGAACCACTTTACAGAATGAGTAGTCAAGAGTTTAACGAGTCTAAGCGTGGACTACATCAATGTTCAGACAGTGATGTGACCACCTTAGTAACTAAAGAGCAGTGTCATATTGATTTTGCTCAATGTCAGACATCTGTGTTGTTGAGCCATAACACAGTTCAACTTTAAAGACATTCAAAAACTTTCTCCCCAAGGTTTTTAGTATTGACCCAGATTTTTTGAAGTATGAAGCAAAAATGGACCTTTGTGTGAGGAATAAGAGCAAACTGAAGGACAATAGAGGACACGTTTTCTCCAAATTGTTTAGTCTAAAGGAAGATGAACTGGGAAATCCTGCATATACTCCCTTCACTAAATTGATGTTTAATCACATTTTGGACTGTGACCGCTTCTTTTGATTAAGTGGGAACTAAAGAATAGCAGAGTTGGCAATTTTATTTCATGCTTTTTCTTTGCATAACTGATGCTCAATAAATAAAGTGATGTTTATCATAATGTAAAGAATCTACGTATCTCTAAAAGTTTTGAATACAGACTTAGAATAAAGCTTTCATCACAAGTATTTGAGGTAATTTGTTTAAGGAGAAACACTATTATTATAAATATATTTGCCTTTAGCTGCATTTAAAAACACCCACTTTGACTCTCAAAAACAAAGAATAATCTGCAGGTTGACCGAGTCAGTAACTTCAGAAAAACGTTTGGAAAATATTACAGCTACTTGGAATACTTTATGGACATGGAAAAAACTTTGATTTGAATATTTCTGAATCTAATAATGTTCAAAGTTGAACACTAATCTAACCATTAATTTTTAGGCAAACTTGAATTAAACTGTTTTCAGTTCAGTCATCAGCAAGAATGTGTCTCCTCACTGGGTAACATTATTGTAAACTTAATTTCTGACACAGTAAAGGTGCAATCTGTAAGATTTAGTGGTATTTACTGAAAAAATCCTAGCATGAATGGGTTATAATATTTATCAGTATGTCTATGTTAGTGTGAATCCCTTAAATAAAAATACAAAAAAAAAAAATCCCTTTTTTTTTTTTTTTTAAATCGTAGAATGAGACTTTTATATCTACACAGGAGGTAGCCATGTTTCAGAGCTGCTGTCCACTCTAATCCTGACATAAAAAGCCCACAACAGACAAACCTCTTAAAACACATGTTGTTGTGCTTGGTGAGCGGTCACACAAAATGTACTACTCAAACAGAAAGATGGAATGAAAAGTGTTTTTGTGTGTGTGTGTGTGTGCGTGTGTGTGTGTGAAAGGATTTGTGTTGATGTTTTTGAATCTTGACAAAATGAGGATCATACTCTTTTTGTCCTCAAAGGCCTCTGTAGATTCACTGAACACAGGGGTGAGCAAGGGAGCATTTCACTCTAGTTTGCTAGATATCATAAATCTACCTTACTGTTTCACAGATGTTAATTTCTACACATGTTTAACATTTTTTGTGTATTTTAAACTGAACCAAAGAGTAGGGACCAAAGAGTAGGGAGTAAATACATAACCCTGAATTTTACCTATCAATGCATAGTTTGGGTTTTCTGGTTTATCAGATGTCACCATGTACCAGTACATGATTATTTTGTGCATTTATGGGTCACATATCAGGCTTTTTTCTATATTTTATGTTATCACGGGGCTCATGTATAAAACAGTACATAGGATCCATACTTAAAGTACACCTCCATAGGATTGTTTTGTCATAAATATGTAAAAAACAAAATAATCAGAGAATAATGTAGACAACACATGTGATGTGCTTTAATATGCTGTAAACAAACAGAAAATGAACAAGAACAGTCATATTTGTTGATTTCAAGCTTTTAAATTACTCTCCACTTCTTGTGCAGATACACCGACACCTGATCCATTCATATCACATTTAGCTGTGAATAAAACAAACTCCTCTTTATTATCAAAGAGCACAACTCTTTAAGGACAACACAGCCTTTATGGCAGCAAACATTTTAAAATGAATATGTGGATATAGAGTTATGGTGCATGAGGAGGAAATATTGCACATAGATCAAAAGGCTCTCAGGATGACATCATTATTAATAAAGTGAAAAGAAAAAGACATTTGTGAGTTTATTTGAGTGAAGTGAAGGGGTACAGATATCTGTCTGAAGCGGCCTGCTGCACATTTAACAACCCTCTTACCCAAAGCTTTAAAATATTCATCATTACCTGTGAAAACTCCCCCCAAAAATCACATTATATACACAAAGACCGTGATTATAGGAAAAAAAGGACAATCTCTAATTGACATCATTTAATGCAGATCCAGCAGAAAAAGGAAAGTAGCCCATCAAATTTTTAAAAAAGGTCAAAGAAAATGGGTGCTAAAACCATTTATTCGACTTTATACCTTCCTACAAGGTCATAACCTTGAATTTGAATAAAAAGTAAGACTGATTGTAAAGACTTAAGCTTATTCTAACATAGAAAACGTTTTATGTGTAAAGAAACATTGCCCTTCTGCAATGGATATTCAAGTCATTGTATAAAGAAGCGTAGAGCTCCAAGAAAAGGACAATAACATCGATATTCCTGATGTTATGTTTGAATTAAAGTGAGGTTGTAATCCGATTATTGTTAGATGTAAGTGAGATTAACATTTTAGACTCGGGCGATTTGTGAAGAGAGAGTACAAGTCTCCAGAAATGCAAATAAAAACATACTTAAAACTGATTTCTAACCTTCAGGCTGTGTGATTAAAAGATCAACATATTGTGAGGGCTTCTGTATTTTTGGTTGACGTCTCTTCATGTTCAAGAGAACTTTCAGACCTTTAGAACTCAAAACAGTCTCTTTAAAGACTTGATTCAATCCATCTTGACTTGATGATACTAGCTTAGGCTTCACATGTCCAGACTTGGGACTGTAATGATTTTACCCGGGAAAGTTTACTGATACAGACTTGTCTGGACGAGGTGCCAAAACGTCTTTACATTGGATTGAACTTCTTTGATTGAATTGGTCCATCTGGGTAAATTAACTGCTAAAACTACATCTGATTGAGTCTTTCCTGCTGGTTCTGCTAGTAAATTGTACTTGATAACATTGCACAAAAAAGCATTGACAAAGACACATGACAAAAGCGTGATTGTTCAATTAAGAGCACATGGGATTCATACAATAAGGCATTGCTTTAATGAAACATCTAACCAACATTTCACAGTATTATTTAACGCTGGACGTCCTTTTTACTGATTGTTTCAGTCAACACGACAATAACACCAAAGTACGACTCAACCTACGCGCTCTTCAGCTCCTACACAGAGTACCTGATATGAAGAGATGGAAGCAGCTGGCCAATCACTACCCAAGAAGGGTGGGCGGAGTTGGGGAGGGTCATCTTCTTCACCCGAAAACCCACAGGAAGCATGTCCCCTTCTACTAAAGCCTATTTTTAACTGCACCTGCACCCTGCACACTGTAGAATCGACCTGAATGGGAAGTCAAACATGGTAATGACCTAAACCATCTGATCAATTTCAAAATAAAACACAATGGGACCTGATTTACCAAAGTAAAGGATTGATATCACCTGCAAAAGTAGAAACTGAGATACTAATGCATCATTCAAATGTCCAAGATAACCCACATTGTCCATTGTGCATGTTTGCCTTCATGAATTTGCCAAATTTGGTGTTTCTAGCCTTGTGTGCAAAATATCGGGAATGCAGATAAATTACATTTGACCCTTGGTAACCTTTGAACAGAACGTACTAATCCTGGTGGGAAAGTTAGGATGGAATTAACCAAATGCACTCAAGTATAAGCATCATCACGCTTAAACTCTGCAGTAATAAAAACAGCAATTCCTTTCTTGGTTGAACCAGGAATAGAATATCTTAAAGACTGTAAATATGAGTATGACATTAGTATTTTTGATAAACAGCGGTCTAATCAAAGTTAAGACTCCTTTGTAACTAGACCACTGGGAGAAGGACAAGGTCACCCACTCAGAGACTACCAGATACCAGTCTAAGATAAGGGTGGCAGTAGAGATCAGGAAGTGAGCCCTGAGGACAGTAAACCAGATGAGGGGGCCATCACATATCTGGGGTGTTGTCTTAAGACTGTCATGAGATAGGAGGCATGGTCATTTTACTGTTTTAGGTAAGATTGCCAAACCTTTATAAATCAGCTGACAATGGTCTTACAGTCAGACCTATTTAGACTACCCCAAATAGTGCTACTGACCGTGCAATTATGCACAACGCGATATTGATTTAAGCCTATTTTTCCCAAACACTCTTCTTCTGTGCTAGCTTGTTCCAGGACTCCACAGGGAGAAAAATGGTAAAGACTTTCCTTCTCCTTCAGCTCATCATATAAGCAGATACAGTTCAGTGCTGTCAGGATTAGAGTGCACAGAGCAGCTCTGGGCAACAGAGAGTGGAGATGGTGACAGCTTTAATCTTTGCAATAAAATAAAAAAAACTGGAGCTGACTACACAGAGATGGCCTGTGATAAGTACAGAGCATGAGGCTAAAACATGACCATTGCTTACTCACTTGTATGTTGTTTTCCATGATAGAAATATGGAATTTACTGGCCACGTAAAGGATGTGACCACAGCAATAATGAGGGACCTGGCTGCAGATTGAGGACTGATTTTAAATAAGGATTTGCAGACTATCCAATCAATCTAATCATGACTGACATGCTTCCTGTTGGTTTGGTGGAGTTGATGACCAAGCAGGGATATATATGAATGTAAATTAAGCTAAAACAGCCCTCAGGCTCCTTTTTTTCTCCTGTGAGTTTGCACCTGAAGCTGCCAATCGACACTGGTAAAAGCTTGTTTCATACACAATCAATCTATGCTACAAGCACAGTAAAAAAAAAAGAAAAAAAAAAAGAAAAAATATACTCCCTGTATACATATTACATCCACATATTTTGCAGACATCTGTGGAAATAATATTAACATGGGATTTTTGCCTTATCTAAACTAAAATTATTAATTGGGAATCCATGATAGATTCCACGTGGGAGGAAATCAAACCATAACACGATGCCGAGGCCAGCTTTTTGTCTTTAAATGCTCCTAATAAAGCCTATTTACAATCATCTACTGTATGCAACAGAAACAGCCTGTTTTATACTAAGAAGCTGATATGTTCTGGCCGTTTACCAAAGAAGAAGAGTAAAATCAAATATAACAAAAATGGGACTTCATAAATTGTGCTTTTTAACCCACAAATCCACTTCGTCATAGAAATGGGACGATTTCAAGAGGCACTACTCGAAGTGCTTACATCAGTCAATGAGAATCTCTAAAGCTATAACAAGGACTGAAAATACAAGTTGTAAATATAATATATTTATATATTTATAAAGTCGATAGATTTCCCCTTCAGTCCCATGTCCAGTTTAAAAAATATTTTCTTCACATTGTGACATGTCTGACAGGAAGGATCTCTCTTTGTGTCAACACGCTAAGCCCTTAAGATGCTCTAAGAGAGATGAGTCTTTGCCGGGTTGAATCTAGTTACCCAAACCTGGAAGCTTGTGCTAAAAAGCAGGAAGTTACTGTAAGAAGAAGACGCCGCCTCTGCCCAGGAGACTCGCTGACTCTGTCCACGTCCGTGTTGAGTCTCGTGATCCTGCAGCTCTGAGGTTAAACAGTAACCTCGTTCTTACTGGCAGTGCGGTATGTGTGGTGGTGGCCGGGAATGTACTGTAGGTGGTCCACGGTGTGAGTCCGTCGGGAGGCGAACGCCTGCCTCTTGGACGTGGTTCCTTGGTGGTTGACCGTCAGCGTGTTGTAGGAGTCGTTAGAGGCAGTGGGCTGGGAGTGCATCTTGGTCATCTTGTGGCGGTCCATGACTGGTGTTATGGGCATCAGCATGTCAGCGTGAGACATGGCCCGTGCCATCGCTTTCTCCCGGAACTTGTCGCGCCTCATTGCAGGGGACAGCAAAGGATCCTGGGAGTGGAGGCGATCAGCTGACAGGAGCTGCTCATCTGAGAGGTGGCGGCTGCTGCTGTATGCTGCAGCTGCCATTACACCGTACGATGATAGGCCATAATCTCCGCGGCGTGGCGTCCTGGGAGGAGACAAGACGTGGTCCTGGGACATGGCCCTCTGGACTCGGCGGGGACGCTGCCTCTGCTGGTGCTGCTGATGATCTGCATTCAGCTTCACCATGTGGGTGGGCCCTCTACCGCCAAAATCTGGGTGGAGATGCTTCCTGGTGTAATACTCATCGATGTCCTTGTCACCTGAGAGCAAGAGACAAAGGTTATCAGCGGTACATGAGAAGACTAGGAGGTTATTTACACAGTTGAAGCAGATTTAAGAGCATGCAGTGATTGGTTGTAGAGTAAATCTTTACTTCAACACATTTCCTCAAGATTGTACATCATACTTCTGTCGGTGGTTTTAACATATCCTCAAATATCCAAGCACACTCCTATTCCTGGTGTAAGCTAGTGTGCCACTGTAAGGATTTTTTCCCCAATCGAGAATAAGACCAAAAAAGTTGTACCTAAAGCTTTTAGGTAAAAGGACAGTGTCCGTTCAAGAGTGCGCATGATGGAGCGCTTAATGACACTCTTGGGAGTGTTTGGCCTGCACAATGACACTCTTGGGAGTGTTTTGCCTGCACGGGCCTAAGGTGAAGCTAGTGAGAGAAGAGGAAGTCACAGGGAGGTCCTTGTCTTTTACATACTTAGATCAGCACCATACTGTGCCAAGCTGTATGCAGAGGAGTTGCGTCTTTAGTTCCCCTGTATCAATAGAAACATTCAGTTTTAGTGCAGCTGTGCATCCCTTACCCGGGATTTCCACCGCATCCGGAATGACTCCGGTCCGGAACGGCAGCGATTTTTGCCGTACGCTAATTCCTACCAGATCCGTTTGTGAGGTGAATTTCGAAGCAGATTACAGACAGCAGGAATCGCAAGAACTCACAAGAACCCGTGGATTCATGTGCAATCGCGCGATATCAAGTTGTCTTTAGCCACACAGGCTAACTTTATAAGCTGTAGATTGTGTCCTTCCAGAAGAGGAAATCTACTTCTAGACTTATAAAATCAGCATCTCCTCATCTGTGGTGTCATCAGGGTGAAATGCTGTCTATAAACCTTTTACTTGTTCGTCCCTGCCCTTTTTGCATGGTGTGAAATACGATCCGCCTGAAACATGGAAGGTTTTATTTTGAAAAGAAGCTGGATGTTTTATTTTGTGTCTGTGCCCAACTTCCTTTTTAGCACGGGTTAATCTGTGCTGAATTTATCCGGCATGCTCCGGCGTCTGGAAAAAATAGAACTCTTGGGATAAGCAGCAAAAGGAAAGAAGCCGGTGGAAATTGACACATTGACTTGAATGGTTACGATCAGTTACCATCGGCGGATATGGCCTTTTCGTAGCCATTACGCATGCAGTGGAAATTGCCAGTTAGAGCACAAAAATGAGAGGGATGTGGATTTGGGCTTCACAATTTTGACCAAGTTTTTGCTGGTCTCAGTTTATGTGCTTTGCTCTATCAGGCTGCTGTTTGAGAGACGAGATGATAACTGATTCCTACAGAAAGTCGAACTGTTCATCCAGTCTCTTTTTCTTTCTAAATCACAGAAAAAGCAGACTTTCATCAGCATAGTCATCCCTCTGTTTGGATGGGACTCATCAGCATGCTTCAATACCCAGTGGTTCATCAGCTGGTCGTGCCTGGCCGGGCAAACAGCCGTTTAATTCCTCTGCCAGAAATCAGGTCGGTGTCTCTGCTGGGTGCACACATGCTCTTAATGGTAAAGTCATTCGCGGCTGTATTAACCACAGGCGGTAATCAGCTCCCAGCAGACTTTTATCTACCTGTTTTTGGCAACACTGGCTCACAGAGAGACATCACCACAGCAGCTCTCTGATGAACCTATGGGGGCAGGGGGGGTTGTTACCTCTGCAGTAGTTAATTATTGCAGAACAAAGAGGTCGAATGGCCGTTTTAGGACCATACCCCGCTTCAATGGGTCGTGGAAAAGGGGGATGATGGGAATTGGTTGTCTGGATTGGAGAGATGTCATGATCTGATACGGAAGGTCACCCTATTGTCCCTCCATCAGGAGTTTCACGTCCACCGCTCGGTGCATTTCTAATGAAAGAGGCCCGACTTTGTCCTGTGGCGATGTGCTGCAGCATTTTTCCCTCAAGGCTCCATTTGGATGTGACATTATGGCAGAAAATGTCAACTCAACTCAACCAGAGGCGACAAGTATGAGGACAATCGACAAGCCATGGCCCAGAGCTCCATTCATAGGTCAAACCTGAGTACCCATTCTGAGAGATCTGTGGTGATTATACACTCAAATGTTAATGTGACAAGAGTCTATTATGTCCCGCTGGGATAACAAAGGAAACATACTGTACATAGGATAATATTCATGGTATCTTTCTCTCTGAGAAGAGAAATTACTCCCAGTAGGACTGACATACAGGGATCACGGCAGATCACGTGGAAGTTGTTAGAATATAATGAATGAAACAACGCTGCAGTTTCCCGTTTTGTTTTTTTTTCACACTAACTTGTAAACTAGGTGACATTTGGGAGTGATAGCTGGGTCAAACAAGCACCTATACCCAGGCAGCGTTATCTGCTTGTTATTTCTTGATTCAGTCTGTATTGATGAATCAATGCTGCAAGAAATACAATCTTTTCCCGGACCTTATGTGTAGAATGTTGCAGCCCTGGGAATGTGGGAGTTAAAGTCTCACCTCAAGGTGTATTGAGAGCAGCAGCAACCCCCACTGGATACATAACAGAGATAATCCATAGACACTTATATGACTGACTGATGTCTATCCAGTATAATGCATTGGTCATAGAAAGGGATCATTGTTTATTAAAACCTGTTTCCCAACCAGGTAAAACCTCTTCTTGTGGGCTTTATGGTAACAGAAATCAGGCCTCCCTATTTCTAAGGTAAAGAATATTACAGTTTTCCCTGTTATGTAACTTTACTTCTCTGCTTTCTCAGAATGGGCCGTTACATCTGCTTTCCCTCCTCTGACCATTTGATTAAAGACCTGCATTTTATGAGTGTACACTTGTTAAACTGTTTACACTTGAAGTGACTGGAATGATGTAGGAGGTGGTGATGCATAATGCTCGATCCCATCTCTGGCGGCGTTGATAAAACACAGCGCTTTACAATTAACATGATTGCATGGGGCAAAGGGGTCCCAAACGCCGAGAAGAGCTACAAACACAGGAAACTGCTAACAGCGGCTAATTAAACCCCAGCTCCCCACTCTGCTAGATTAGATTCAATATAAGCAGTATATTTATGTGCTGGCTATTGATCACAGACTAGAGCAATCATATAATGCACTAAAACTCAGGAAACTGGTGGAACATCAATTATTAAGTGATCTTCGGAGAGGTTTGGAAAAGAAGAAGTGAAATTTAAAGGAGGTAGTGCAGTAAAGATGGTAAATGTTTCTTCTTTTCTAGCGGTAACATATTTAAAAAGGTTCTTCAACTCAATGCTGTCAGAACGAAAAACAAATGTGATGGTTTACAAACCGTTTAAAGCCTATATTTCAATGTTAATGGCACAAAACTGAAAAACACCACTGTTTGATGAAAACTATGTGTTCACTTCAAAACCTTTGATTTGATAGCACTCTGTTATCATTTGGGAACTAAGGAGCCTTATCCAGAAGTCTAGATGTCTTCAGTGGGCGACAAACCAGGACTTGCAAATTTCCTCTTTGATATATATCCTTTTGCAAACTTTAGTTTACTTATTTCTTACAACCCTCCATCCACAGCTTGTCCATCAGTAATAATAGTCTATTAGAAACGCTGGTGGTAGTTTGCACATTTCTTATTCCGCTGCAGGATTTCTTCCAGTGTCACTATTTGCTTTTGGCATTGTCTTGCTGAAATACGAAGGTCTTCCCTGGAAAAGTCTTTGTCTGGATGGCAGCAGATGTTGCTCTTAAACCTGTATATATTGTTCAACATTAATGGCACCTTTACAAATATGTAAAATTGAGAATGCAGCAAAAAAAAGTCACATTAGACTTTGTTTCAGAAGTTGCCACCATTTCTAGATTATGTTTGTATCTGATTTCCTCTTTACACGGTTCAGTTTTAACCTGCATTTGTGGATGCAGTGATTGAATGTGTTTTCAGAATGATTTTAAGCCCGTGCGTCATCACTCTTGAAGACTGAAGTTTGAAAGATCTGTTTGCCCTTCGTTTTATAAACCTTTTTTAAAGATGAAGTCACTTTGTTGACGCGTCCTCAGTCTCTGCCTCATTGACATCACTGAAGGTCAGTTTGGATGGAGGAGACGGTCATTTAAAACCGCAAACAAACCATGCTAATTTAATTTGGTGGCCATCATCTCTCCAGATGGTTCAATTAAAAAGTATCTAATTATATTACTCTTCGGCTTGTTTCCAAATACTTTACTAATGCTTCAACCTTCTACTTAATGTCTCTTCTTCGAGGGACGACTCTGCCTGCTGGTTTGACAAATTCTGCTGAGCCCTTCGTCTCAAACTCGAAAAGCCTCTTTGTTGTTCGGCGTGATTCATCTCTGTGGTTTTCTGTGTGTGAACAAGGCCCCAGTGAGATAAGAGCAAAGCCCAGAGTTGATAAGAGAGAGAAAAAGGCGAGGGAAGAAGAAGAAGAAGAAGAAAAATGTTGAACGCACCAAAAGGAGATTGCACTGGTGCATGTTTTTCTACCACCATGACGCAGAGGCCAATGGTACAATTAAATGGTTTCTCTCTGTAAGTGACTTCTCTGAGGAGTCAAGGACAAAGAATATGGTGCCCACATTCACTGAAGTCGTTCATTAGCATTATGCACTGAGTTTATTCCTGCAGGTAACGCTTTGGAGGAAATGAAAGTGCGAGTTTGGGCGCTGGGTTCAAGTGGAAGGAAGATTTTCCATCAACAAATGTCCTTAACTTGATAACTCATCCTGCTATGTCATCATCAGTGTGTTCTTGAGTGTATTAATGTCTGAATATTGACGCAGTGAGGTGAAAATGTCCTGTTCTGTTTGTTTAATGTTTTAAAGTTTCATACTCAGACAAAACGTCCCTCTCAAATGATTGTAACACAAATTTTTCGGGATCATCTCATATTAAAAACTGACATACAGTATGAAAAATGTATCAGTCTCTAGTGGATCTGAGTTATTGACTGAAAAATGGTGGATTTTATGAGATACTTTGTCCCTAATACTTCAGAAGCTGCTGCCTGAGTTTGTAAAATCATCAAGAGCTCTGATACAGAGGAAGACAAATGCACTAAAAGTTTTTCTTTTTGTCCACTTCAATAGCGATAACATAAAAGACATGCTAAATCCGAGTATGATGAGTTTTTATCCATAAATCTAAAAGCCAGAACTACTGTATCCCAACTTTAAGATGGACTGAGAGGTAGAGAAGAACTGTCCTGTGGTCTGACTAAACAATATTTGACACTCTTCTTGGAAATCATGGAGACTGGGATCAAACATAGTCAATAATTACTTATATCCTAATCCTGTAAAACTGAATTTGTTTCATCATTGCATGACCTGTTGTTGATGTTGATGTTGTTTTAATGTTGCTGTTGTCCCCTGTCTCTCTCTCTCAACCTTGTTCTCTACTCTCTCTCCCTTATCTCTCTTTATTCCTCCCCAGCCCAGCAGCAGCTTGGTGGCATGAGTCTGGTCCTACCCGAGGTTTCTGCCTGTTAAAAGGAAGTTTCTCCTTGCCACTGTCGCTCATGTTAGATGAGATGGGCCAAATCTCATCTTAGGTTGGGTCTTGATAATTCATCAAACAATGAGCGTGGTCTAGACCTGCTCTTTTTCTTTGGAAAGCGTCTTGGTAGGACGACTGTTGTGAATTGGCGATATATAAGTAAAATTGATTGATTGATCTAAAGAGCCGCAATCCAGACAATGACTCTTCCAGGGAAGACCTTGTGGCTACAATTGGGTCCATTTACATTTTATCTTTTTAAAATGTTCATTAATGTACACTGTCCCTCTTTAACAAATAAAAAGCAAATTGAAAATTGAAATTCAGCAAGACAATGACAAATCACATTCAGCAGGTATAACAACAGCATGGCTGGCCTGTCTGCAGTCCTGACTTGTCACCCTTTGAAACATTTGGAGCAACATGACACAAAAAAGGACAAATGAAACCCTGAACTGTTGGGCAGCTGAAATCTTCAAACAAGCACATTGAGTATGTGTTAAACGTACTTATTTACCACTCATGCTTTTTCTAAACTGTTTAATCTACTCTTATTCAATCTATGTTCGAAATAAAGATCCAATCAATCAAAAACATGCAGCTTATCTAGAAAAAAAAAACAGGACATGCTCTGGTCATGAAGTTGAAACAGCTTCATCTGAGTCATCATCAAGCTGAAAATGTCACAGTCGAGATAATGACCTGTTGGATCGCTGGGATATTAAAGCGCCATCTTGTTGGCGTGTGTAAGCCATTCAGCTATAAAAAAAACAGCTCTTAATATGTCATTAAGAGATGATAGCAACATGACATGGGCTGCAGATGGAGCCAAATTACACGCCAATTAGCTGCCAGTGGATGGGCTCGTAGATGAGTCGGTGGGAATGAGTATGGAGCGCGCCGTCATGCAGTTTAAAGAGTTTAATCCCCCCAAAAGGTGAAAAAGTGAGAGGACTCTCTGCATGATGAGCCACCAAACATCTGGAGATACTTATCATGATGCATGTCTCTGTAATGGACATTTCAGGGGTGGACCTGGTGACCCGTAAATGCACGGGGCACCAGGGTGACGTCATTCCTTGTGATTTTTTTTTTAGTGCATCAGGCAGAAGACGGCGATGGAGGACAAATGAAGGAGCACCTACTTAATCTGACGAGGGAGGAGGAGTATTTACTTAAATCAGACTTGAGGGCCAGCTCGTAGGAGGGCGGCAGATGGCTGAGGTTCTGGAAGGATCTGGACAGGGACAGGTCGTAGGGCTCTGTGGCCGAGGTCAGGATGTTGTTCATCCGCTGGGGTCTCTCTACAAGGGGGACAAGGGGAGGAAGTGGCGCGCTGCGGTCAGTGCACTGTCAGTCAGAAAGATGGTTATACACTGGGAGTCTTTACGGGAGGAGGTAAGGAGGGAGGACGGAAGGGAGGAAGAGTGATGGAGTGAGAAGGAAGATGGTGCAAAAGGTTTGAGCTTTTAAGAAAATTAAAGTGTCAAAGTGTCGCTGTAGGTCTTTGTAAACAGAGTCTGGTCTAGACCATTTGTTTTTGTGTCTTGGAACAACACTTCCTGTGAATTGACGCAAAATAAATGAAAATGTATTGAATTTTTTTTTTAAACAACATGTAAACTGTGTTGAGGGTCTTTGACGACAAAGTCTAAAAGAGTTAAAAAGAAGAGTTTTGTTCTGGACCAGGGTTGCCAGGTGCACGATGATTATCATATTTGTACGATAATTTTGCCCTCTGTACGATGTATGATCAATAACCCAGAAAAAAAGGCTAAATGTGCAATAATTTGACAGTTTTGGTGAACGTGTGGTGCAATAGGACTGTCAGACTGCCAGAAACATTATTTTTCTGTTTCTTATTTGCGAACCCTGAATCTTTTACCTTGTGATGTTTCTAGGGCTGCAACGATTAGTCGACGTAATCGATTACGTCGTCACGACAAATTCATCGACATGAAAACGATGCGTTGTGATATTGTTGTTAAGAATCACATGCCGGCGCCTCATGCTCATCTATAACTGCAGTGCACTACAGGATGTGCTGGGGGCAGTAGCGCTCGCTGTTTACATCCCGCGAGCAAACACAGAAGAAGAGTGCACACATGGCAGAACAAACTGAAGAAGACGCTCCAAAACTCCGACCCAAAACTTCAAAAGTTTGGGAACATTTTACGGAGAACAAACCAAAAAAACACGTTGATCAAAGCTCAGCTTTCCTACCGTGGCAGCACCACGGCGATGCATGAGCACCTGAAACGCCGACACCCCGGAAATAGGTGTTTATAAATAAAGAAGATAGTAATAAATCGTGATTAATCGGACGACTAGTCGATAGATTAGTCAACAAAAAAATAATCGTTAGTTGCAGCACTAGACGTTTCCATCCAGTCGTAGTTTGAGCGACGTTTGTCTCCGAACAACAAGCATGATTGGATGTCAATCACTCGGTTTGTGAGTTGAGAAAAATGAGCGCCACTAAAGAGGACGGTGATTACCGAGAGCAGAATCCTTGTGTGAGGACAAGTTAATTTTTGTATCTAAAACAGATTTCACCAAGTTAAGTCAGATTACTCTTTATTTCCTCGTCAGTTATTATGAATACTGTTTTAAAAAAGTAGGTGGCCTCAAGGTCTCATGATTTGGCCCATTAGTTCCCACCTGTCATTTGTTAAAAGGGGACACATTAATGTAACACAGCTGAGTTGGAGCTGCTGATGTGGGGCGGGGTGGTGAATGACCACAAAACTGTAACCACAAAATCGTGAGTGCCTGTAGGACACTAAAAAGAGTGACTATATGTGACTATCATGCAACTGTAAGATTGTTATTTTAATTATGATGTTAAAAATACAATAATTTTGAGTCTCTGGTACAATAATTCTATATTTGATGAGTTAATATGAGGTTAGATTCTCAAAGCTGATACATACTCAGATCATGGCAACACTAGGGTACAAAAATAGACTTCTAGACCAAGCCCTGTTCTTCTTAGGAGTGTTCAGGTGAGACAAACTCAGGTGTCTGCTCTCTAAAGGGAGTTAGGTGACCTTCTTCTGTCCCATTCAGAGACTGTTGTTTACTAAATGTCGATGAGCCGTTGCATCAATGAAAGTCCAAATCTTTGCTTTTTTGCCTTCACACTCTCTGACCCAGCATCTGTTTACTGCATCTCAGCTGCTCCATCCACACTTGGGTCATTGTGAAACGCTCCAACAGTTCTGTTTCTGATGTCAGTGATAAGTGCGGCGCTGTTAAGGCTCCCCGTGCTGCGCCGAGCTCCCGTGGCTTCAGTATTTGGGACGCCCAGTCATGGGTCAGGAGGCGCAGCGAGCGGGGAAGGCTGGAATACGGTCAGGGACTCTGGTGCTAGATTTATAAATAGGACGGGGCGACTACTGCGGCAAGGAGGACAGGGACGCACAGCGCTGAGGAACATATGGCATGGAGGGGACACAGTCAGTGAGTTGGAGGAAGGGTGTTGGAGTGTGTATGTCGGAGGGGAGGGGAGGGTGTTTTCGGGGAGATAGAGCCGGTTAGGTGGAGTGAAAAAGATAAAATAAAGTGTGAAGAAAGGATTTTCAGGTCGGGCTGCAGGTCATGGATTGTGATGCAGCAGCGTGAAGTTTGTGACTGCGAAAAATACACAAGCTTCAGAAAAAAAGAAAATGAAAAAATGACTCCCAGTGTGCAGGTAAAAAGTCTTAAACTCTACGTGGAATAGAAAATTTACACATGTGTATGTGCATGACTTACCGTATCTCATTTCTCTGTGGGCTACCAAAATCCAAGTGAGAGAGAAAGGATCAATGACAGTCAGTGTGCACAGATTGGTTTAACCCTGCCTGTTCTCATTCACTGTAATCATACATCCCTGATAAGTACCGATGCCTCGCTACATTAGATGGTGGGAGAGATGGCTCTGACCTCCCAGTATGTTGGAGACTGTAAAAAGGCCGATTAGATTGAAAACAATGGGGAACTCATACATGGGAAGCCAGGGTTTGAACCCCATGTGTATAAATTAATCATACTTTGCAGAGTAGGTGCATAGACAGGACAGGATTTTTGTCTACGGTCCTAAAGGTCTTCCTCAGTCTGGTATCATGTTTAATTTGGAAACCATGGCCAAAGACCTGGAGCCTAAACAGCCAATTGTCTACACACACCTATCTTCCTTACCAGTTATGGTTCCAAAGGACAAGTTATGGAGGGTCAAATATCCACCGGTGGTCAACAAACCAATGGGTGACCACAGAAGTGCATGATGAATGAGACCAAAACCAAACAATCAGGAATTTCAGTGTTTTTGATATAAGTAAAGTTACCCTTGTTGGTTATTTGTACTTTTGGGGAAATTCTGGGGCCAGTAATAATTTTAAAAAAGCCAAAACAGATGACCGGGTAAATGCTTTTTAACCAACCACCAATTCAACCACTGGACTTCTATCAGAAACCAAATCCTGTCACCACAGTTCTTGACAGGATCTGCATTTGTACCCGTTTTTGTGTTTATAGAAAGAGAGACAGACCTTCAAATAGATGCCAAAACCTGATCAATGCTGGGTGAAAAACAGGAGCTACCTTTTTTGTTGCGGGAGACTTTAAATGAAGGTTTTCATGACTCCACATATTGGACATTTCATTTCATTACATGTGAAAAGTGTTCATAACTTTTTATTAGATCAAATTTGAACCATCACACGAGGACGTGTTAGTCACAGCTACATCTCCCGGCTCAGAGTGCACCCTTGTTCAAAGGCAATATTTCAAAAACGCTGCCACTTTTGAGGACAAAGTCCAAACCAGGAATTATGCAGAGCAGTCATGATCCTCATCAGATGCTAAATAGACTTCAAAAGTGCTCTTTGAAGAGTTTTATTTGGTGCTGGAGTACTTTTGAAACCCATTTTCCTCCTAAAAAGGCCGTGTCGTTTAAGAGGCCGACGAATGTGGACCGCAGCGCTGCGTTAATGGTGGAAAACTTTTCCTAATGGGTGGATGACAGTCTCTCAGCTTGAACCTGAACACGCTGAAACAAAACATCCGGCTCGGCAGGTTTTAGAAGATCATAGAGAGGGTTTTTTTCTTTAAAACAAGTTCGGCCTGATTCTCTTTTTTTAATTACACGCTGTTTCATTTCATTGCCGTTTAGATACAGGAGCTTTCAATAACTCAACACCTAAAGCTGCTCTGCTTTCACAGAAAATCACATTTACTGAAATAGATGGGAAGCTAAAACAGTAATTGGGCTTTCAATAACTCCAGCAAACTGCACCAATGATGCTTTGATTATCATACACTCCTTTTTTATTTTCTACGAGGCCTTTTTTATCAGCTCCTCAGATTTTAATTTCCCCAAGAATGATATACTTTTTCAATAAACTGTTTCCAATTTCAAGCCTCGGATTTGTTCGGCTTATTTTCATTTAGGCAGAGATAAAAGCACATGTCAGTTTAGGTCAATCATACCTTTAAAAGAAACTTTTGAAAACGTTAACTTTGTAAGGAGACAGCAGCGTTTGGTGGCATGCATTACACAGACCTCCAAATCCATCACAGGTTTAGTTACTGTTATGTAAAAGGTCTACGGTGTCCTACATAAGTGTGCTTTCTTACCCAGTTTAGGAGTCAGAGCGGTCAGATCCAGGTGGCTGTGCTGGTAGTCATGGTGGTGGTTTCCTGTGGTGAGAAGAACAAAGACTCAGTTTCAACTTCTTCAGGGCCCTGACACACCAGGAGGACCATCTGCCGTCCACCAGAGTCTGGCCGATGGCAGACCTGCTGTCTTTTGGTGAACCGAGCGTGTTGTGTCGAAGGCAGGACTTTGGAAAGTGAAAAACTTTCATGGTTTAGTTTATCAGTTCAGTTTGTCTGACATGGAGTGTACACAACCGCAACTGCCCAGCCAGAGTTAGACATAGAGCTTATTTACACCTGTGGCCCCTTGAAAATACAACACAAACAATTAAAAAACAGAATCTAAATGACTAAAAACAATGTGACTTCACAATAGATAAATTAGATTAATTAGACTGTGTTATTTAAAGGTTTAAATAGGGGTCACATGAAGCTCATCTATTTGAATTTTTTGCAGCTTTTCTACAGAAATAAGTGTCCTGAAGTTGTTTTCTTAGTTTTAGCTGAGCAGTCACCTTTTGCAGACCCTGGCCTGTTGTTTTTCTGGGATTGTTCCTGCAGAGTGATGCACATGGTTTTAAATGGTGGTAAAAAATTAAAAAGACATATAGATGCCTTTCAGTACCAAAAAAATTGCATTCTGGATGTCAGGATATTCTTTCAGTAAATTAAACACATGTAAAAGCACATTCAGATGCCTTTCCACTGGATTAAAATCTTAGCCATCCTGTGGATACCTCAAGGTAAAATTAGGGTAAAACTACCCAGGGGTTGCCCCTCAAAGTCAAAAACCAACGAAAGATGCCCCTCTAGATGCCTTTCATGTAATATTTGGACGACAAAGTCTTCTCTGAATACATCTCCAGCAAATAAAACAATAACAAGAACCCTTCTGTATGCGCTTCCGGTAAAATTGTCCTCTGGATGCCCTTCCAGTAAAACAGTAAAAAAAAAAAGTGGAGAAAAAACACCATCTGAAACGTATGCAGCATGAAAAACAATACAGTGCCCACTGGATGCCCTTCCAGTCAAATTCAGCTATACAAGTTCACCTTGGATGCTCTTCCAGCCTGTAACAAGTGTGAGATGCTTCTGCATGAGAGTCAAATTTAATCCAGCAGTTTTATGATGACTATTCAAATATCATCAGCACAAATAATGTAGAAACAGTTTTGTGTTTCTATTTCATAACTTCCACCTCTTAATGTTCACCTGGATGTCAAAGGTCATGTTTAAGATGCTTCAGATTTCTTCACACTGTGCTTGTTTAAAAACACTTTCACTGTACTTTAGGTTGAGACAGAAAACCTTGAGTTGCACAGATTATCCTCACACCCTCTGGTTTATCTAGATAGTGTGTGATCATGGGTAAGAGGGTGAAAAATTCGTTTTGGGATTTAGCAGACTACCCCTCCTTTAAAAAGTCTCTGTGAGTTCAGCACAACAAGCGATATTCTGTCGGTCAGAGGATCAGTCTGCTTTCATCCAGAGCGTCTGTGTTCGCAGTGTCCCTCGATATGAGAGCTTTGATTTTTTTTCCAGACGTCTCAAGTGAGCAGTAAACTGTCACCGCTCAGTAACAGACCTGTGAGTGTTTCTTCCATTTGACAGAATCCACAGAGTGCCGCCGCTTTGTACAAAATGATTGATTACAGCGTCGTCATACGGGGACATGGAAGCAGCTGTAGCTCATGGTGATCCATCTTCTTTGTAAGTGAGTCATTTCTTGTTGCGCTAATATCGTTATGTGTTGTTTGAGCGCTTAAAGAACAAAGCAATGTCATCCTAGGCCTCCGTCACTGAGCAACTACGGAGTTCAAATCATTTTCAGAGTGGAAATATCGCCTTTATTCAATTAGGCCTGGTGTTTCTGAACAGCAGAGCATACCAAACAGGGATCTGTGGTAGTTGTACCTTATTTGCATTTAAATATGTTCATCTATCATCCTCGGAGAGTGCTAAAGTCAATAAAAAAGCAGCTCTGATAGCTTAAAACTGTGCATATAAGATCTCTGAACTGAAAACAGAGGGTTTCTTTCTGCTTTTGTTAAAGATTAGCGTCTGTATTTTAATGATGATGCTCTCCCAGCGGGTGGATCTGACATTTCTGACAAATGTTTTTTGACTTCTGATGAGTAAAATTGAAATGCAGCTCAGAGAAATCCACTTAATTTGAATCTTTACATTCCCTTCACAGAGAGAAAGTGTGTAAAATACTGAGAAAATAAGTCTTCTGTTGTTTTCCCTGCAGCTGTATTCTGCTGTCCACACATCCAGGTTTTATCCAGGGACTAATTATAATAGCTACACAAAGCTTGGCCATATTGCCCTGCCATGAACCTGAAATCGAAGCAAATAACAACTTTTATGATCTGTTTAATACTGTTTTTGTTCCTCCAGGGCAAATACAGCCTGCAGGAGAGATTTCTCACATTAAAATGTACCACAAGTGTTTAACCGAGGTTCAAAAGTTGATTACCCTGAGAGGACAGCTTTTCTTTGAGGTTTATTGTTGGCCCCAAACTGAACATACACTGCACAAAAATAAGAGCAAGTTTGTGTATGACAAAGGTAAGTTTCACAGAGAAGTTTGGTCCCACACCTGCTGATGAAGCCGGGCATGAATCAGCCCGAGGGAAGGTGAGCAATCATGCAACTCAAAGCTGCAGAGGGAACACATTCACAACAAATACAATTATTTCTCAGGCCGGAGAGTTTGCTGCTGGAGAGCAATGTCACCTGAGCTCAAGTGGAACCAAGAAAACTGCAGTAAGAAGCTCACAAATCTCGAATGTCCTCGGGTAAACTGCAGGATCTGAACGACTGAAAGGTAGCAACAGCACAGCTGGAGTTATGAGTGAAAAGGGGTGTAGCGAAATACAATGACAAAGACAAAGAAGAGTTCATCATGAGAAGGCGAATTTATGAGGAACAGAGTCTGGTCAGTAGAGCCGCAAGAGTAAAATATGGTTGTGGAGAAAGTTTTGCTTTGTAATTTTTCTTTCTTTATAGATGTGAAAGCGACCCACGCCATCAACACTCATGAGCCCCAAACCATCAGGGATGCTGGCTTTTTAAACTGTCCTCTTCCTCTTGGAGGATGCAGAATCCATGATTTCCAAAAAGAATGTCAAATTTTGATTCTTCAGACCACAGGACAGTTTTCCACTTCCCCTCAGTTTATCTTAAATGCCAGAGAAGCTGCAAGTTTATCAGGTTTACATATCAATTAATCAGTATTTATGTAGCGCCAATTCACAACGTATGTTATCTTAAGATGCTTTATAAACAGAGCAGGTCAGGATTGTACTCTCTGTACAAAGACCCAACATCAAGACCAGATTAGACTAGGGTGACTATATGTCCTCTTTTACTTGGACATGTCCTTTTTTTCTCTGGCTTTGTCCGTGGAAGTTTATAAAATCCTTCCAATGTCGCTCTTTTGTTGCAATCTTGTGTCACGTGGACTAACTGAGTTAGAAGCGCTAAAATGGCACTCGATCTGACCTGAAAAACTCTCAAAATTAACTTCGTGCGACTCTGTGACTCCGCCCCTGCGGAGTCGTGTCCTCTTTTTGGGAAGTCAGAGTATAGTCACCCTAGACAAGACTGAGGGCTCTATTTTCTTGTACACCGGTGAGGGGGCGGAGGGTGGCGGGCCCCGCGCAGTTGTATTTTCATCTGGCGGTGCCCGCCGCACAGCCAGTTTGGTATTTTCGTGGACTGAGGTGCACGGAGGCGAACCGAGATCCGCCAAGCTGGGCGTGGTAGGGGGAGGTGTCAACAGAATTTGCAGGCGCAGTGACATTTTCGTGCTCGCCAGTGGCGTGTAAAGTGCGCTGAAAGCTTGAGTAATAGAGCCCTGAGTCTCATTTGGTGAGATGAGACTTAGATGTCGGGGCTGGTAAAGACTTTGCACCTTAAGTTGACTGAGTGAAAAACCAAGCCAAAAAGTAGCTTCTGTTGTTACTAGCAACGTTAGAAAGACCAGACAGTAACACACTATGCGATAGTTTCTGCAAGAAAGTAACATGTCCACAGATAGAAGTTGCACAATACCATTAGTTTGACTCACCAAATTACACAAAACAAGACTAAGTTGCTTATAAACACGATTAAATGTGCAGCTGATCCACATTTGAGGGCAGATATCTTGGATTTTGAAGGGAATGAATGCTGGAATTCAAGCTCCAGGCGTGGTTAGGGATGGTGTGTCAAACAGGTATCTACAAATATCTGACTTCCAAGATGGAAAAGGATGCATGATAACTTGATCAGGTAACATCATGACGTGTTAAAGGCCCCCGTTGAGTAGCTGTTGGGTCAAATGAATTCAAGTTCCTTTTGATGTGTATGAATGTAGGTTTTACAAGCAGCAGACAGCTTCTTTAGTTTCTAAAAAAGCACAATGGTCACTGATTTTCACTGAAGCAGCCGAGGTTAAAGGTTTTAAACTGCAGCTTTTTTCAGAGCTGGCTGAGTAAATGGAGCAAGCGTCCAGGGATTTCTTCATCCTCCCTGATATATCACTTTTGTCACTCACACTCCGGTGCTGACATCCAGCTGACATGAGCGGCACGGAGGACAGCGTACCTGCTAAGTGTTAATACATAATGCAGCAGCTCTCACTGACTGATAAGTGTGTCACATGGATTGGCTGCAGTAACTCTGTCACAAATGAATCGAATGCTTCAGGTTCCAGCGAGCGGACGAAGGGGATCCCACTGTGACCCAGATCCATTTTAAACGGCCTGCTGTCGGGGGGGCTGGACGGACGGAGAGAGCCCGGGCTGTGTCATTATGGTGGCAGAGTGTGAAGTACCATGTGGACCTGGTGGGACTCATCACCTCCTTTTGCCCTTGTGCATATGTGTGTGTTTGAGTGTGCATGAAGAGAGGCAAAGTGAAAATGAGAAAGGAAAGCTGGTAATTTCCAATCTCAGGACTTTAACCTCTAATGGACCTGCAGAAAGTAGAACCCCTGTGGAGGAGTTTTACACTGAAAAACCAGAATCTAAAGATGCTTCTGCAAAATTAGAACAATACTAAATAATGAATAAATAATAAAATAGAGATAAATAATTAGAGGCCAGACTATAAGTTGCAAGTATTGATTTAGCCCGGTTATTTGACATGGATAATGCGCTCTCATTTTAGAGTTCTCATTGTAGTCTTGCTGCTGAGTTTTGCACATACACAGTCTTTTTCCTGGTTTCTGAATCTTGGCTATTAAATAACATTAAAAATTAAATTAGGATAAAAATTGTTGTTCTATTTAACCAGCTTGCCTACTCTCACTGCTTCTTTTATAAACCGCCTCAATCTCAGCTCGTCCTTTTTAATGCTGTGTCTCATTCAACCACTTCCATGGATCATCACTGAGGCCTGCTCTCATCTGATCTCCAGGAGTCTTTGCTGCTGCTCTTCCTACCTTTTCTTTTCGAGAACGCACATGAAACAGTAGGAACTGAGCTCTCTTCGTTTCAGGCCATGGCCTCCCACATATGCAGGTGGGAGAGCTGGGAGCTCTCAAAACAGACCCTGGGGGTCTTTGCTGATGCTCCTCCTGCCTTGGTTTTCCATATATATTGAAGAAACAGAGTGGCGGTGCATTCCTCCTATCATACTTACAGCTTTGGCTTTGCTCCTCCATATTTGTATGTGAAAAGGGGGCTTAAATCACAACCTGGAGGTTAGTTCTTTGCTGATGCTCTCCCTGCCTTGGCTTTTCAATATATACACATGAAACAGAAGGTAGCTTCAACCTCTCTGTATCATCACCCCCCCCAGTCATCTTAAGCGAATATGTGTAAGGGAACAGGAAGTTTTATGGGGCGCTCACACCAAGCGCAAGCAAAATCATCTACTCGCTGAATTTGGGTGAATCTAGACGCGTGGATAACTAGTATTTACTTGCTTCATTCGAACGTCAATGGTAATTTCAACGATAATCCCTGCCGATCCAACCGGTGGTATCAAGTGATAGACAAAGGTTTTTTACAACTGACCAACCTCCTCACTCACTTGCCTCTAGGTGAGCTCCTTTTTATTCTGGTTTCGGTAATTGAAAGAAAAGGTATCATATAATTGGGGGCACCCACACACCGACACAATCACGTGAACAACCTTCCATCTTCATACCTCACCCGGCAACCTTCCTGTTGATTAGTTATCGTGACGCGGATATTCGCTCAAGTTGAGACATTTTCAGCTCCTGCCCAATTTGTGTAATTCAGGCTGCCAGAGTAGTAGGAGCGTCTAATCACGTCTTTACATTGACTTAACATGTAATTCATCCGTGCAAATGATTTAACTCACGCATTGTGCGTGGAGACAGTTAGCTTCTGTGTAATTTCCTGTTGGGATTTGCTGCTGCTCTCCCTGCATTGCACTGATTTAAAAGCACTTATCATTTTAAACCAAATATCAATCCAACAGCTTGGATACAAGACACAAGACTGTTTAAGATGTTTTTCCACAGCAGCATCGCACTGAAAGGCAGCAGAGAAATGAATGTATGTCACGCATGCTTTACTGTATCAGCCGGTGTTAATCATTGATGTCTTGTTGTTGTTATTTCTTTCTCAGTAAACCCCAGAGTCTCTAAGTGGCACATATCAGCATACTGGATTTAACAAATGTACACTTTCTCAGCAGCGGTTTCCAGTCAGTGCACTCGACCTGATAATAGTGTTCCTGTCTGCACTTGAAAGAGCCTTAATGCAGTCTACAAGTGAACCACATCTTCCGAGAAATACAGCTACTGTTAAAGATTGGGGCTTTTAAAAAAATGTGTTTTTTTTTTTCCCAGTAACATCCTCTGCTGAAGACAAATCAGTTCATTTTCCGTTTCACAGGCTGCAGCTGTGAACAGTCAGTCAGTCCATCCTGCTTATTTTCCTGCAAAGAAAGCAGTTTTCTCCCAGGTCTTACAGTTTTGGTCCACAGCCTTACCCGCACAGTTTCCACCGGCTTCAGGACGGCGTGTCAGCAGCTTCTGGAGTCTGTGATTTACTAACAAGGATAAGCACAGATTTATCTGATGTCTTCTTCGATATGTCAGAAGTAACATCACACAAAGCTGCCGTTATCCTTGCCGTGATAAGGGACTCCATGGAGAAAGAAGCAAAAAGTCAAGAAACTGAAGGATCCCAGTCTTGAGGGGAGAAAAAACTGCACTTTTGTACAATTGTGAAAAATCCAAAGCAGCTTTGCAAACAGAGAAAGAATAAAGTTTGGATTACATACTGATAATTTGCATTAAGAAAGAAAAAGTTCAAACAAGCAATTAAAGCATGCTCACAATGTCGCCAATGAGCCTTGTCTTTGTTAAAAAAGTAAAACCTCAAATCTGCATCCTTTACCGTGTCCAGCAGGAGGTCGGAGAGAGAAGTCTAGCTGTATGCAAACCAGAGAAAATGGTCTTACTTCACACTTGGTTTAATCCTTAAATTAGCAGTTTTCAAAAGAGTAAAACTCTCAAACTCTAATTTCAAGTCTCTCCACTCAATATAATGTTCTTCTTGTAACTCGTGGTCCCATTCAGGGTAAAATGGGCCATAAACTAGATTAGAATTTAGGACAGGGCTACCTGTAATTGACCATTCTCCTCCATGGCAGCCCCCAAAAAAGCCGCCATTGTTTGTATTAAAACACTCTCAACAGCCAAACGGTTATTCTCAGTGAGTACAGTAAGACTCAGCCTCTCTGAATGTCCTTTTTATAACCAATCATGGTACTAATTTGTTGTAAACTAGAAAGGAGATTTCCCCCCAGCTGTATTTTAACAATGCACAACTTTTCTGAAAAGTTTTTAGAAACATTAAATTCAAAATGAGTCGTTTTTTTCATAAAGCAATGAAATATTTTAGCTCTAATGTTTGATATTTTGTCTTTGCACTATTTTCTGCCAAATACAGGCTTTAAATGATTTCCAAACTACATAATTTTTTTTTACTAAAACTTTGCACTTCAAGAGAAAGCTGACTGGCGACATTCTCTCAGATCTCCAGTTCCGTTTTCTCTCTCTCCACAAGATCAGCGTTTGCACCGTTATGTCTGAACAGTTGTTTTTTTTGTTAGTGTACCCCTCACCACCTGTCATGACCCTTTGTTCTTACACCCACATGAGCATGTACAAATGAAAAAAATCCTTTAGTTCTCATCAAGAACTTCTTTGAGAGTCCTGGGAACACTGCCAAACTTTAATGTCAGCGAATTTACAAGTTTTTCCGTCTTAAACATCCAATGATTTGCCATATGTAGATGCTGAAACAAAACCCAAACTCAGACAGATGGTGCATCAAAATACTTGAAGTCATAAAGAACGAAATCCTCTGCATCTTCAGACACTTGAGGAAAACTTTTAGCTTCTTCTCTTGTAGCTTAACTCGTACGACAAAGAACAGATGGAAGCTAAAACCTCACTTTACGATATCTTGGCTCAGAGGAAACTGAATGGAAAAAAACAAATAAAAAAAAAACAAGAGCAGGGCCGTAGTTGGGAACAGCTTTATGTTGAAACTTTGGTGTTACAGAGCTGAATCTAATAAGACTCATGGCACAAAGACAAGACGATAAATGATAGAAATAATAAGGAGGAGACACACCAAACATTTTAAAGACGATCTGATCAGGTGGGTGTGAATGAAAAGCAGCGGAATATTTCAAAAATGAATTATCCAGTGAGTTCTTTTCCATAATTACACTCCATGTTTTCCTGTAATTGGGTTGAAAGTTTGGCACAAAGCAACTATTGAGAGGCAAGTTGATGAAACGATTAAAAGGAGAGAAATGGCAAGACTTCATGAAGACAAACAAACTGTTAAATTACAACCGAGGTCCTTCAGTGCATTTACAAATATGAGCTGAGCACAGACAATCACAGACAATTTGAGTGCACATTTTAACACATGCACCGTGCAAGTTTAACTGGTTTGCACAGGAAATGGACCTGAACAAACAGCTGAAGAAAACTACACATGGTGTTAGTTATCTCTCTCCTCCTATGACTACTATTGTTGCGCCTTGCATCATCTGTGTACAAATAAAGGGAGGTGTAACCCACCTATGTGCACCCGCCCTTATTTAAGTAGTTAGGATGCTGGGTAAAAAGTGAAGAAATGGCACAAGGGTGACTAGGGTCACTACTTCACGGGGTGGAGTCACGGAGTCACAGAGTGGTGCGTCGTTAATTTTGAGTTTTTCTGGTTGGGTCGAGTGTTTTTTACGCGCTTCTAACTCAGTTAGTCCACACGACACGAACTCAAAACTTCCATACAAAACCCCGGACATTTCAAGGATTTTTTAAAACAAGACTGGACAGCCCCCCAAAAAGAGGACATGTCTGGGTAAAAGAGGACGTAAGGTCACCCTAAATAGTACAAGGTCAATATGTCAATTGTTGTCACTGAAAAATGTTATTGGTATCTAATTTGAAATATGCATATTTTCACTAAACAAGAACATGATTCAGGGGGACGACTTAACAATGAAAAAGTTGTGTAAGGCTGAAAAAAAGATGGATGAGGCAATTTGGAAAACGTTAAAATTTCAGTCTTTTTGGAAATCATGGACTTTGCATTCTTCTCGAGGAACCACCCGGCTTGTCAATTCACAGTTGAAAGCCAGCATCCCCCATGGTATGGGGGGAAAAAAATAAGATAACATGCAGAAAATTCAGCAAAGTCTTATTGCTGTTATGGACTTTTGAAATAGTAGTAACATTAGGGTCAAAGATTCAATGTTCAAGAGTTATCTGGGGAACTCTAACACACCCACAAGATCACCTTTTATCCCTTCTCCTTCTTCTCCAAAAAGACCAGAGAGCTGAGGCGGCTGACTCACTAAGACTTCCCACCAGGAGCCCCAGAGACTGAAGATCTCTGTTTCTCCCTCTTCGATTAGGGATCGTGTGTCGCCGCTCTCGGGCTCTTTGTGAGCCCCTGACATGTTTTTTTTTTTTTTTTTCCAGTCAGGAGGAGAATCAGCCTAGTGTCCTCACCTCCTCCTATCCTCCTCTGGCTGACCTTGTGACTCAACAGAAAAACAAGAATTCTGGAAAAATAAGGAGGAGGCGAGGAAAAGGGGACAAGATGGAGAATTCATGAATATCTACAGTAAATGTTACACCTTCTAAGGACAGACAGGTCAGGCATTACTCTGGTCTGAAACTAGTTTTCCACTTTGGACCAAAGAAGTCAAATTTAAGCCTTAATGAAGAGAAACCAAACAAATAAATGAATATGTTACTATTTCTTACTTATTTTTATGCAGTTTTATGAAGGATGTAGGACACTGTTTAGGTTTTGAGTCCAAAGCAGGGGAAAAAGTGTTGAACTGCATCCATAATTCTGAAGTTACTGGAGGTTTTTTCGCAGATTTTTAATGTTTAAAATTGTGAATCTTATAACAACTCTTTATTTCTTTTCCCATAGACAGCCTGTTACCATTATGGTATAATATATCACCTCAAAAAAAGGGCAAAGAAGCATAAACACAAGGGTTTAGATGGCTGACAGAACAGGGCAAGGCTGTGGTGTTTATGAGAGTGATTAAAGAGACGAAAACAAAGAGAAATGAGACAAAGACGAAGATGACAAAGAGGATGATTGCAAAGAAGACAAAGTTCAAGGAAAAGACTAAGAGGATGAAGAAGGAGAAGAAAAAGAAGAGGTGACACAAGGAAATAAAGACGATGCAGAAGACAAAAAAGAAGAGGAAATGAAGGAGTTGAAGATTATAACAGAAGAAGGCTGAGAAGGTTAGAAACAAAAAAAGGAGCGGTGAAAGAAGAAGATAATCAAAATGAAGACATTAAAAAGATGAAAACACGTTAACAAAAAGACAAAATTACAGCCCACAAATGTCATTTGCAGAAGTCCATTCATTATTTTTTTCTGAAATAACACCGGCCTCACTGAAAAAGTTCATTAAACAACTTTATTAATCAGATGATCCAGTAGAAGAAACATAATAAAAAACATTATTAAAAAGCACATCTAAATATTATTAGTTTATGAACCGATCAGTGTAATTTACACAAGATGTTGCAAAATGTTCCCATGGGCTTTGCAAAAATTTACTGCGTTAAATATAAAATATGTGTGAGATGAATATGTTTATAGTACGCAAGTTTTAGAGGATTACATTTTTATCAGTGTCTGTGCGGACATGTAAATATAAATCTTTATTTGTTACTCTTCATTTATAGACATTTGAATGTTTTATCTTTGCACTGTTAGATGCAGACTTTGAAATTTTGTTTAGAGATTTTTCCTGAGAAACCCAGATGGTTTTTGAGAAATTGTTTTAAAAACTTTAAAAACAGATTAATTACGAGTCTGCGCTAACTTTTGGACTCTTTGTTGTGTTTGTGTCTTAAAACGACCAAAAACACGACCAGATTGGTTTTAAAACACGATATCAGATGCTCTTCTGTGACTCAGATGGTTTAGGTTTTTTCTCTGCAGATGTGTTGGGTTTCTTTCTAATGCAGGCTAATTTCAACTCAGCGCTCTCAAAGTGAAACAAAAAGACAAGTAGCATCAGTGTCTCAGCGTCTGGTGAGGACTCCGACTGGAGAGGAGCCCCACTCCTAGAATCGGCTGTAAAATAACACCAGCCTTCAGTAAAAGCCTGGAGAGAAAAAGATCCTCTCCTTAGCTCGGTCTCCTCCTCATTTCTGCATTTTTCACTGATGTGAAGCAGCAAACAGACTTCCTCTGAGTAGTGTGTGATGATTAGAACAGATAATTACATCTATTTACATAGAAATGTGATTGATACTTGTCCTGCAGAGCTGAGCTTCTTTAAGCCGCTGCAGGAGCCGTTTGCTGCTGATCTCGTTGTAATCTATCCATAATATTTGCATCCTTCATTTGAAGATACATTAATTAAATGATCATTCATGACAAGTAAACAATTGTGCATGATGATGCTAATTAAAGATGGCAGAGGCAGCGCGCGTTGCATTCATCTGATGGTGTTAATGTGGAGGTTTATGATTAATACGACTCCATAAAGAGGTATCTGGAGATGGAGCGACAGCAGCCCTGCACTCTGTCTGACAGGCTGCAGGGCCTAATTGATTAGGTGCTGTCATGCTCAGTATCGACCGCCCTCATAAGAATCTCAAATGAGCTCTGGAGTGATAATGCCAGCGCTCGTTAAAATGTGAGCACAGTGGGACTTTTGGAAATGTCAACACGAAGCCAAACGGTGTCAAAACAGGAGGACCTTTTCTAAAATCACATTTTCATAACAACATCATGATTGTGTTTTCATTAATTTAAGATATAATCAAGAGTATGCTCTGTCTGCACACTGTGATTTTTAATTGCCTGAAGCTCTGTGAAGGTGACGTTGTGGAGAACATTTGCTTGCCCCGTGTATCAGCGTGTCAAACATGCCCCGGGGTCAGGTTCCGCCTCAACAGGTCCTCACTCAGATTGCTTATTAAAACTCAGGCTCGGATCCTGCAGAGCCTGCGGGTCCTTTGCACCTGCAGGCCGCCATCGAGCTGCTGCAGACACGCTTCAAAGTGTTTGCCAAAAGGCGTGTGGTTGGAGGTTTGACCTCAGGGTCAGTCTGAGCCTCCATCTCCTCTGACACTCTGCAATAATCCTGACTGACACACTCAAGAGCTTTCACTCACACAGTGTTTTTAAGTGGGCTGGAACCACCAACGCTGTCTGCAAGAAACCGATCGCTAAATTATCTAACCCTATGCTTAATTGATGGCACTTGGTGGAATATTTAATGGGAGGACAGACCATTTTTATCAAGACACCAGTGACAATCCAGTATTGGTCACTGCAGCCTTTTTTCTCTCTAAACCAAGACCACAGTCTATCCCCCTGTTAAATTCATAGCTGTCTAAAAACTCCTCATAGTACATTTGAAAGTAACAACCTTCTGTGCACTTCTGATGAACTCTGATGAACGCTGCGCTAACAGGAAGTGGACACCTGCTGTTTCCCAGGGGTCAGTCCTTGTACACCTGCTGCTCTCTGTATTTATGTGCTTTATTTGAGAGTCAAATGATTTCTGCTGCGGCTTCGCCACTTAACTGGTAATATCAATGTCAGACTCCTGCTGTGAAGAGTCTTTCATTAAGTCATTTTTTTATTTTCAGATCTGAGAGTTTGTTTTGATGTGTTTTCAGTTTGTGTCGTGAAACAGAGCTGATGAAGTTTGTGTTTAGTATGATGGGGACAAAACTGCTTAAAGTTTTGTCAATAATTGGGTTGAAAAGGGGAGGAAAATTTCCAGAAATTTTCCAATGGAGGTTACACTTGGGAATTTTGGAAATATTCCAAATTGGAAACTTTCCATTGGAATTATGGGAATTTATGGGAATTAACTGGAAACTGGGGCTAATTTAAACAAACTGTATCATATCCAAACATACATTTACACACTAATGCAATGGCATGAACAGAAATATAGTTGGCTAAACAACTGGAATGGTCTTCAAAATACTTGACAATTAATATATAAATTATTGTAAGGTTACAGAAAACCGTTTTGCAGGAGTCAGAAGAACCGGCATTGCATTTGAGGTAGCTACCACTACCATAGTAAGCGAGCCCCTTAAACGGCCAATGAAATAAAAAAATAGCTTACATTTACAAGCCTGGATCACCTGCATTTTACTGTTGGGATCATAGACTGTATAAACTATGGACAACTTGGTTGTGCCTTCCGCCAGTATACGGATTTGAAGCTGAAAAGTTCTCAGTATTTCAGCATTTTTTCTCCATTTCTTGAAACCAACATTGCACAGTAGTATTGTACACATTCGGCAGGAGAGTCGACGAGAGTTGCTGTGATGAAGCTCGGCTCAAAACCGGGTGAGCTACGCAATCTTCATATGCCCATAGGTTGTATCAGGTGTCAACCATAGAAAATATGAACCCCCTCATAACTTTTAAAAATGGAGCTTCACAGAAAAAAATAGGACTTGAGTACAAACCAGTCACAAGCAGGGGGGAGAAACATTTATATTCTGTGTAATAAATTTCTAAAGTTTGTCCACAGCTCCATAGGGATTGCTGTAGATAGGCGGGATTTATGGCCTATACTGCAGCCCATCACTAGAGGGTGCTGTTCTTGTAGTGGCTTCACCCAGCAAGGAGGCAGATGGCGTCCATTCTATATACAGTCTATGGCTGTGTCTCAATTCAGAGACACAGCCTATAGCTGGGATGGATGACCATAAAATGGATAATGTATACCCTTATCCCTATACCTAACTGTTTCACCAATACAAGGCTCTCCGGGATGTAGCATTGTGACCCAGAATTGTGATCATAAAACTGTCGTCTCTGATCCTGCAGATGCATAATATTGAGATGTACTGTCTTGGAAAACTTTGACACTTTTGTTGCAGGCAGAAGTCAAAACTTTTGGTCCCTTAATATTAAATTGCCAACTGCAGAAGCATCTTAACAAGTAACTGTTCTTGCACAAAAAACATGAAAAGCAGAAATTTGTATCAAATTCGCTCTTTTAATTGACGTGTCAGTTTGTTAAAATCAAATCAGTCTGATATTTTTTAAGCTTCAGTTTTTGGTTTCTCAATGTCCAAACAAACTACGCCTTTACAAAAAAAAGCTACAAGCCATTACCCAGCATTCACAGCGTTTGACAGGGATCTGCATAGCCATCGTTTTATGAAGCAGGTTAATTGACTTGTTTCTCAGGGAGGTCTTGTTCTGCTTGGTGTGTGTCCACAGTTTTTGGTCGTCTACCCAGAGCTCAAAGTGCCCCCCCACAGTCCTGACTGCAGGAGAGCCTGCTAATTATCATCAGCAGGGGAGCAGACTGTGGAAAGGTAACCTGGATGATATGACTCAGAAAATGTAAGAATTTCTGCAGCTTTTCTCTTGTGGGTCAATCCTCTCAAAGAAAGGATGACCTGCAGTATGTGGGTGTTGAAAATATTAAAGAAACTCCTTCTTCTACAGCGAAGAATTAAAGTAGAGTCAGTTTTTTAACAACACCAGGTGAGGAAATGATAAAAGACTGAAAGAGAGCGAACGTGTGAAACAGCAAAGTGATTGTTGAGCTTTTGAAGAGTGACTGCTTTGTACAAAAAAGAGAGGTCAGCGCACAGATGGGGGCAGAGGAGGTGGTGGTCTGTCATACGCCCAGGGGAAGAAATCCCTTGCCGCTAAAACAAAGAGAATGAGAAATTCAGGAGAGAGTAAAGGATGGATACAAACCTCAGAGGGATGAAGACATTTTCTGACAGCAAAGGCATCAAAGAGGTGAGAAAGATGAGCAGAAAGACAGAGTGAAACAAGCTCAGGTACGATCAGGTCCCGCTGAGCGAATTGCACAAACAAGGAGATGTTTTAGAAGATGTGTCTTTTTGAGGTGCTGGTTTAACTGAACGGTCAGAGCATGTACTACATATCCAGGGGCTACAAACCATTGCGAAAGCAGCCCCAGGTATGACTATAACCTCAGTGGTTTGCTTCTGACTATGGGTGCACTATTTCTTTTAGAGCTAGATGAACCCAAGTCACAAAAAAAAAACATTAATTTGTGCTTGAAAACAGAAGCCAAATAATAAAACAAACAACTTCATTCGCACCTTCTGTCGTTAAAAAAATTGAGGCCAAAACACCCCACAATAAGCAACAACATCTCGCATTGGTAATGGAACAGAATGAAGCCATCTTGCAAAGACTGTTAGAAGTATGGCTCAGGGGATATGTGAACTTTCATTTTTTTCAAAAATCTGAGGAAAAACTGTGTCAAACTGCTGCAATAGAGATCATCAAAATCTATGGTAAATTTCGCAATGCATTATTTTTCCCCCAAATCACAACAAAGCAAAAGAGCCTTCGACTCTTTAAAGACCCACTCCAATCAAAATCATGTTTTTCTTGTTGTCTACATGCTCTTATGGCATTTTTCTGATGCTAGAGGACAGATCGCGAGGAAAGTAAGTGCAAAATTGCATTTCTGAGTATTTCTGCATTGCAGGCTCAGATACAGTGAGATTTCCTATGTCACAAGTCCAAGCTCCGCCCCCGGACAATAGCGGAACAAGCATGTGCGAAAAAAGCTAAAAAGAAAATATACAAATTGAGTTACTAACTTTCATCATGTCCCAAAGACATTCATATCTGAGAGCTGAGTAGTCCTACATTGCCTGCTTCTTCTATGACAATGTTAGGCTGACATTCTCCAGTAGGATGTGTTGAGGACGATCAACTGAGCTGTCAGATGACAGAGGGCTAGCTTAAGATCAGCTGACTGTAGCCTTTAGCTTGACTCCGTGTCCTGCCTGAACTACCGCAATGCTTCATTTATAGTCCTTTAAGTAGTAAAAGAAAAGAAAAAAAAAAATCGGAGTGGGACTTTAATTGGAAAGTGATTGCACTTCGCAGGTCAGGCCCCAGACTGTGCAACATCCACTCCTTATAAGACCAGCTCTGCTGACTCTTCCAGCTCACTTCACTGTATTTTTATAAATTAGTGTTGAGGTCCTCTTGTCCTGAATAGGCGTGCATGTATTTTACATTTTTGTCTTCAAAGGTATCCCACCAAAGACAACAGTTCTGAGTTGGGACTGCTTGTCATTTTGCCAGTGCAAACACTAAAAACAAATCTCTGGGGCCCATTAACCCAGCCGGATAACATTTAAATATTTTGTCGCTCTGAAATTGTGCCATTAATCTCAGGCCGAATACTTCTGCGGAGGCTTGTTTTCTCTGAGAGCAGTGAGTAACATTTGCACCTCCTGCTGTAATGACATTTGTGAAAGCGTTATTAAATCCGTCTACCTTTGCTCATCTCCTCTTTCTTTTTAAACACCTGAAGTGTGAGGAAGTTAGTCGGCATCCTGCAGGAGTGATTTCTGCACTAAGTCAGATTTTTTTTTTCTCTCCTTGTGTAAAATCGAACAGCTACTTTTGATTTGCATCCCTCTGTTTGCAGAAAATGTACGCCGCGAGACCTTGAGGCGTTCATTTACAGTCGCAGATGAAGAGGAGATTTCAAACAACAATTTGTGTGATTGATTTGCTCGGAGCTGCGTGGTGCCTTCGAGTGTCTCACACGGCGGAGTAAATGAACTTCCTGCTACCTCTTGTCTCCATCTGAGGACTCCTGCTGTCAGAGAGCCACCAGCACTAACATTTTGATCTCTGCTTTTATGCCTCCTCTCTCCGTCTCTCCCCCTCCAACCAAACACATCTCGCCTTTTAATTAGAGCTAGGAAGAGCCAGAAGAGCGGGCTTCGCCGTTCTGATGTGCATCTTTTCTTTCCACTTAAACCTAAAATATATTATTGTATCTGAGAGGGAAGATTGCATTCAACAAGGCAAGAATTCTCCCTGTGTTTACTGCAAATGCAACCCTGTGGCTTATGCACCAGCAATCACAGAGACAGCACTTTATATTTATTAAAAAACAAACAGGAAATTGCACTTCTAGGAGCTGATAGATGAAAACTAAATAAAAACCGATCCTGGCCCAAAGTGAGGGATGAAAATACTCCAGGATTTGGGTTGCAGGGGAGTTAAAAAACACACCTCTGCAGGTTTACAGCAACAAACATCATCTAGCACTTCTCACAGGACAGAGAGATGCACTAACAAGCCCCTCAGAGTGCCACGTTTTTCCACCTCTTGCTGTTTCTGTTCATTTTGGGTGCCAGACACATCAGTCTGCTGGTTCGCAGGGTTGTGACTGCTCGGAGATGAAATCCTAGCGGGCATTTCATGACTGGAAACCATGTAGTGATTCAGTCTGCTGTCTGTGTCGGCTGTTTCTCCTGACAAGTAAAACATGATGTCAGAACAGAAGCTCTGAGGATAACAAAGTGGAGCTGAGGAAATGGGAGCTGGGGATTTTGAAACGGACAAGAAATACCAAAGTGCTGCGGCACAGAACGCCAGCTATTAGTCTAAGAAAAGCCCAAAAATTACATGCCAAACAGCAAGATCATGATCAAAACTCCACAGTTATTCTCTGAGTGATTATATTTATCGCTGAGCAACTATCTTTGTTTAAAAACATAAAAATACTCTTGACAAAGCACTTCTGCATAAACAATTTGAGACTCTGTGAGATTACCAACTCAAGATTACCAGTGCCATTAGATTGGACTACATACTGCATACAAACAGTGTTATGGATTATCAACTTTGTCTCAGGGGCACTAAAATCTTGATCAACAAACTACACACTTAAGCCTTTTACACACTGCAATTCTGCAACAGTGCTGGAACATCATTACGCCTTCGTATTTACACAGTACACCCCAGAAAGGCACGCTTTGGTGTCCCAGCAACAACTTATCGCATTAAGTTGTTGCAGGAAGCACTAGAGGCAACTTCACTACTTTCCCTAACATCGCAGATGAGGTGTGATGGAGTGTAAATATCCTTAACTGTAATAGCAGTATGTGTGTGCCCTAAAAATAAAACAACATTTTTAATTTGTAGTACATACTTGGTCCACAGGGGGCACTAAAACACAAATAAAAAGGAATATGGATGCATCCAGTATTCTTTGAGTGGATTTTGTCGCATCTGTAAACAATTACCTTAGTTATACTGGATGGACTGTGTTCATGTCGCACTCTTTACCCCCAATTTTTCACCGCATCTGGAAACGGCTGTGAAAAGGCCATATCTGCCGATTGCAGATGATCATTTCCATTGAAGTTAATGTGTCAATTTCCAACCGCTCCTTCTCAATCTGTTACGGTTTAGTTTTTAGACAGGATTTCACCATGGATGCAGAGATACTGGTTCTAGAAGTCTAGAAGTGGATCTCCTCCTCTGGAAGGACACAATCTACTGCTTTTATGGTTATGTGGCTGTCTTATTAGTGACAACTGGTTATCGTGGGATTGCATGTGAATCAGCGGGTTCTTGCCAGTTCTTGCGAATCCTGCTGCCCGAAATCCGCCACCAAATTCGTCTCACAAATGCAGCCGGTAGGAATTGGCGGACAGTAAAAATCGCCGCCGTTCCATGATGAAGCCATTCTAGATGTGGTGGCAAGTGGGGATTAGTCTTACTGACTATTCAAAGCGCTCTTTAACTACTACAAACTGTATGTCACACACTATAAGTAACACATACTTTGTCCACAGGGGGCGCCACAAACTGCAGATTAATTTGTTAACCTGCTCATGCAGGAGTGCTGATGGGTTTGATTAGTGAAATCTGCTGAAAAAGTCAAGAAGAAGTCCATGTTCCTAAATGCACAGACGAATCACTTTGAGAACTATTTTTTTCTAAAGTTGTAAAATATCTTAAGTGTCGGCACAGTCAGAGATGTTCTCATTAGTATTTCAGAGGTTCATAAAGGTCAGCTTTAAATCAATATGGTTGACTTATCTCAGGATCAAAGCTCTAAAATAACCCAAGGAGGAGCAGATTTAAATCCAATTACCAAAATAAAAGCTCTCCACTATAACTTCCAAGCAGCACTAAAAAAAAATTGTGAAATAATGGGCCTCCATCGTGACGCGGCGGGCTCCTCCTTCACCGCTGACACTGTTTGAAAACCATCATCACCCTGGCAGATTAAAACAATCCTGCACAAACATTTCAGATTCATCATTCATTTCCGGTGCTGGTGTTTGACTGATGGGTGTTTGAGAGCAGTCAGAGCGAGCGAGGAGAGCGAGCCGTCAGATCAGGTCGTAGAGAGAGGCACAAATAACACATCGCAGCAGGAGAGAGTTCAAATAATATCCCGCTAATTAAATTCCTCCAAAAAATGGAGCCGAAGCCATTAAAGTGACTCCAGAGCTGTGTGAGAGGAGCGTTATTGAAATTGCATTCATGTGAAAAACATCAAAAGATAAAACGGAGATAAGAGGGAAAATTAACAGTGAGCCGCCGCTGGGTCATGTCATTAAATCATGGAATCACCACTCCTCACTGCCAAACTATCAACATCAATTTCTACACAATCCAGGTACTAAAAGCTGCTGTGTGAGTGGGTGTCTGTTCATTTAGTCTTAAAAGGGGAAAAGAGAAAGTCAAATATTTTAAACTTTAACTCAAAAAAAGGCTTTCATATCCAGATATGTTCAATGTTAAAGCTCTGATGAAAGGACAGCAGGACTGCGGTGTATGATGGACAAATCTGAGCACACCTTACAACACAGTTTTTTTTTAAATGTTTTATTAAAGTTTATCATTAACAATTTGACTTCAGGCATATATCAGCAAAGTTGTTTTTTATTGCTCAAAACATACATACTAAACGGTGTTCTGTAGCCTATTAGAGAGGGGGACTCAAAGTTACATCAGGCACACCCCTTATCAAGCATGGCTCAATATTTTTAAAAGTGGATGTGCTTTAAAATCAAAAATATCACCCTAAGTGTGAATAAAGGGGCCACAGAAAACAAAACCACCTCATGCAGTAAAACTTGTTTGATTCTGCTGTAAACTGTAATTTTAACATTGGTGTTTATGGGAATCCTTTGGTTTTTGGAGCTAGCCCCAAGTGGACAGTAGAGGAACTGCAGTTTTTATCTCATTTTACACAACTGGGAATTTACCACTTAAAATCCACATAACAGATTCCACACAGTGGGGCAAACCATAAAAAAACATTCTTTTGCATTAGGGTTGTGCTTACCTTATAGAGGTTGTCTAAACTTAACCAAAACTCACATTTAGCATAGTGGGAGTTCAGGAACTAAACAAAACTAAAACAGAGCTTGATGATGACACAGGTCTTAATTAATCTACCTCGGTATGTGCTTTCTTCTCTGCATTTATCACCATATTCATAGACAACTCCTTTTCTGCCTTAATTATCCCATCTTACAACCACAGACCTCTTCTATCTATGTCTGCATCAACTGCCCGTATTAAGGCCAAAGTTTCTGCAGATGTCTCATGCATCCTGATGGAAAATTAGATAGGAGAAGATATGCAAAAGTTCTTGTGTGTATTTCATCAACTGTAGACATCTGGAACATAATACTTATGATTTATTAATGCTTGCTGCATGATACGCCACAAAAAGTGCATAAGGGGAGTGCAGCCACCTAAAGGATTTGGGTTTTTTTACACTTTTGTTCTGGAAACTTTCAAAATATGGTTAATTTCCGAGATTAGAGAATGTTTACTGAAATCCGATCAAATGGGACTCTTATCGGGGTCCTCAGAGTAAAAGTTTACCATCTTTTACAACCTGTTAGCAAAGTGAAAGTCCTCTCTTCACTGGGAGGCTTTTGTAGGCTCATCTTTAACATGCACAGATTTATTCTCTGTAATAAGGCGGTGGTGCACTGATTGTCTTGGACTGGTTTTCCCAGCCTGACTCTAAAGGATGCTACAGAAGGAGATGAGGGCAAATGAACCCGTGTGGGAAGTCTTAAAATAGTGTTTAAGTAGGGCAGCACAGGAGGCTTGGGCTGTAGCATGCTGCACGGAGAACCTGTCCACGCAGGCGGGACATGAGTTACATAAACCAACAGGACACGCTGCAGGATCCCACCAACTGCAGGCTCAGATAACACAAAGACTTGGCGAGGGTCTGTGAGTGATCGGGACAGAAACTCATCATCCCACCTGCAGCACGGCGACTCGGGTGACTGAGCAGGTACACCACATACTCGAGGATTAACTCCAGAGCTGCTACTTTGAATTTTCAGCTCTGCAAGCGAGGCAACTCCAACGAGCAGAGTTTGAAAACAAGCGAAGAGAGCAGCTCTGGTTAAAGATTCATGGGCTGAATATTCACGACCATTTATTTCACCATTCAGGTCTACAGCCAGGGATTAGGACAGCCTCGCATATTGTTAAAGCAAATTGGTGCCTTTCAGTTCTGGCAGCATTACCCAGTCTGTCCTGCACACTTAATGAATCCCAGTAATGAAGCGGCCTCATACAGGAGAGCACAATGTGAGCTGAAAAGTGTTGTCCTTTGCAGGCTGCATTTGTCACCATTACGGTCAATATTTGGTGACTGCCACCAGATTTATGTCACCGCTGGGAGCAATAAAAGAAGGCCGCTGTTATCTAATGTGAGTCCTGGTGGACTCTGAGGTCCAGGTAATGGTCTACATGATGGGATGTAACCCCAGATATCCTCTATCACTTCACCTTGATCCTCTACAGTATCTATCACACTGTTGAAACACTTTTTTTTTTATTCCATTGAAAGCAATTATAACAAAGTTTAAGCCAAAAACACACCAAAAATGAGCCCTTTGTGCTCTAATGGACTGGTTTCTAGCGCTCAGCTTGGAGCCTGACCCAAATATTAAAGACATAATCACCTCCTTTTCTATTCCTGCTGTTGTCTCCGGTGACTGAGCTGAACGTGGAATCAATTCAACTAATTGGAGGCTTTAAATGGAATTGTTCTCGCTGCTCGCTTATTTGAATTGTTGTCAAAACTGCGGCCCTGTTCAGTCAATGGAAAACAAATGATTGTTTTACCCTCTATCAGCTCTGACTCCAAATTAACTTCTGAAATTCCGAAATTTTCCCTGGAAGTTTTTAAAAAAAAATTTAAACAGAGAGGAAAGCCGATGAGATCTGAGCTCTGATTGGAGAGACTACAGCTTCATTTGTTGGACCACTTAGAGACACCAATCAAAACTTGAAGTGACATAAATTACAAAAGAAAGGGAGTTAATTTGCCATTGTTCTCTTCTCCATTTACCCACACAGAGGCAGTTTGGTAGGCTGCAGTAAATTGCCCCAAAATTGTGCACCCCCTCAAACGAATTTGAACACAGAGACATAAATCCAAGGAAGGCAAAGCCCATTAGAGGGCTAAAATGGAGAAAGAACTACAACAGAGCAACTCAAGGGAGGTCAGGAGAGGCCTGACGAACATTTCAGGCCACTGCAAAGACCAGTGTTTTAACAAGTTTGATTCTGACCCCTGTTACACCATCTTAGCCCTCTACCAACCTCCCACTCCTCCCTGTCCTTTTCAAAACACCAGACCAGGTGAGAAGCAAGCTAAGGATGATCATTGCCAGGAAGGCTACAGGTCCCAATGGCTCCTTAAGGACTGTGCAGACCAGCTCTGTGAGGTGCTCTTGGACATCCTCAAACTGAACTTGAGTCTGAAGAGGTTTCCAACTTCCTGTGTGGTTTCTGTCCCCAAGGAGCCCAACTACTTCAGACCTGTTGCCCTCATTTCTCACCTGACCTTGGAGAGAATCATCCTTCACAACCTCTGCCAATTGGTGATCCCAAAGCTGGACCCCTTGCAGTTCACCTGCCAACGTTGTCACCTGCCTGCTGCACAGATCTCTGTCTGTGAGAGTCATGTTATTTGATTTCTCCGGCGTCATCAACACAATCCAGGCTTTGCTTTTCAGGGGGGAAGCTGGAAAGAGTGGGAGTAGATCGTCACCTGTCTGCATGGATAACAGACTACCTCACCAACAGACCAGGCTTCAGAACCATTTGTCAGTGTGCAGCACAGGGCCTCCACTGCTTTAACTCCCTGATTTAAACCATCACTGTTTGACTGTACCTTTTAAAAATATTTGTGATATGAAATAAAGGAATGAGTTTAAAAAATGGTGGTTTGAATTTTACAAACTCTTGATTTTCATTCTTCTAACAATGGTTTGGATCCTAGTCTCTTATGATGTAAAATCCAGTCTGTGTGAAGATTTTGCAGCAAAGGAAATTATGCAAACAAGGCCTAATCCACAAAGAAACCACAGGGCTTTAAGCCTGATAAACCTGAACAAATGAGACAGATCAATCTATCCCTCAACATCTGAGGGGTTAAATGCTAAAACCATCCTGCAGAACAAACTGCATCCCTGCTCATCAAAATACTTGCATACAGGACAATCATTAATTTTGCAGCTATTATTCAGTGCATTGTCAATATTATTCAAACTAAAATATTTCTAGGAGTGGGTCAATTGTTGTTGCATCCTAGTATTAAGGCTAGTTTTGAATCAGGCTGGTGTCATATGGTATATCACTTCTGGCAATGTCTTTGGGTGTGTAGATTTCTCATAAATCTTACATCTTGTGCCAGATTTTAAGCTAAACGGAATCAAGTTTAACTTAAAGTCAAGGTCTTCTCTTGCCCCAGTTGACCATGAAAATCCAGCTACTAACACCCAACGCTCCTGACCAGAGCATTTATCTTCTCCTGCAGTGTTGGGAAAACCATCCTCCCACTTTTTCCACATTTTGGAATAAACCTTCAGCCTCACAACAATCTGACAGACAAACCTGACAGGAAGCTGGTCAGCAGGCTGAAGTCGACGCCTCGGGCAACCTTAGTGTCTCCATCCGAGGCTGAACATTAGCATTCATCGCATGCATGTGTGTGTCTGTGTGTGCAGTCCAACACACTACAAGCACCCCCATTTACAAAAGGTATGCTGCCATGGTTACCATATAGACCAGCGCGCCAGCCTCGAACGAATCAAAAAGCTGCATTTTATCTAACACGTTATGGGCTAAAATCCTGACGTTTATCACCTGCATGCAGAATCAGATTTGTGCATTACACACACATTTAATAAGCAATGAAAAGCTGCATTAAACTACAAAGCCTTTCTGCTTTTACTGTGATTGAAAACACATTTCAGTTGTCACATCTCCTGATTACTAATATTATTTTTTTTTAATCCCTCACTTTTCTTGTCTTGTGTTTCCTGTTTTATTTTGATACTCACCCTTGTCTCTTGGTTTATTGACTTCCTCCTCCTTGTGTAACCTGCTCCCCTGATAACCCTGATGAGTCTCACCTGTGTCTCGTTAACTCCACTGCTCTGGTGTCTCTAAACCCCTGTATTTTGGTTCAGAGGTACAAGTTGGAAAAATCCCTGATGTTTATGTTTGGAAATCTACTCTGTATCAAACAGAAATAAAATATATCAGTTCAGTACGCTGAATTTGAGATACTACCTATGAACTAAGCATGCAGGTGCAGCTAAATAGACTGATGCATGTAAGCAGTTGCATTACCTGGGGTCCCTTTGTCAATGTGACTGTGTTTTGGTTAGTGTGACAGCATCACACTCTTCACTGAGGAGGTCTGCAGTGAAGGATGTCCTTGAGTTGATGTCCGTGGATACCAGTGAGTGATCGATTATCAGTCAGTTTTTAACATTTAAAAGCCTAATGGGGCCCTCACACCAAGTTCGAGTAACATCATCTACTCGCAAATCTAGACACATGTATGAATACAATTTACTCGCTTCATTCGCATTTTAATTTCAACAATAATTTCACCGTTAATCCCTGCTTATTCAACCAGTGGGATCAAGTGATAGACAAAGGTTTTTTTACAACTTAACAGGTAATCTGATCTCCTCACTCACTTGCCTCCAGGTGAGTTACTTTTTATCCCGGTTTCAGTAATTGAAAGAAAAGGTATCATATAGTTCGGGGCACCGATCAGTTTGTCCTCCATTTTAGATACCAGTGAACGACCGTCCGTTTTCATTTGTCACCCGGCAAACTTCGTGCTGATTAGTTATCGCTTCAAGTTGAGACATTTGCAGCCCACGCCCAATTCATGTCATTCGCACCGCCAGAGGAGTAGGAGTGTCTAATCGCGTCTTTGCATTGACTTAACATGAAATTCATTCGAGTGAATGATTGTTTCATCACGCTTGGTGTGGAGACAGTAACAGTTAACTTGGATTTGACTTGACCTGGGGACTGGGTTTCTACATTACCTGCAGAATGATGGTTCTTTGCTTAAAATACTAAAGTCACGATAGGAAAACCTGTCTATGTGCAAAACATGCATGAAAAAAACGTGAATTTCTCTGCAGTGAATCTACAAACAGGAAAAGGAAAGACGATATTTAAAACAATAAGTTCCTGGTTTGTCTCTGTCTTCTTGATTCAAACCTGAAAAGTCTTGAATTAAACTCTGCAGTTGTGGCTACATGTCCGAAACAGAAATATTAAACTACTGGAAGCGGGATAGGCAATATAAAAGACAAAGAGTGGAGTTTGAGTAGTGATATAATAAGTATTTGGGGTTATTAATTCAGCGTGTGATCCTGTCAGTGTGGATATCAGAGCACAAAGTAGGCCATGAATCCCAACCAAAGATCATGTAATTTTCTGAGATGAACATTGTCGGAGCAGAGGCCAATAAAGCAGAGACACACCTCCGCGCTCGCTCTCCATAATGGGGTCAAGTGTTAAATATGCCGCCTCTCAGAGTGAATTTCATTTCCTTTCTTCCTCCCTCTCTGATCTGCTCCTCATTGCTCTGTCTCTGGCTTCTTTCTCCTCCTTCTCCTTCTCCTTCGCTGACATTTTAATTGCTGCAGAGTAAAAATACTGCCAGTGAAACATCAGTTAGCATGATCATAAATGATTTGGATCATGACGCAAGAGGTTCAAAGTCCTCTATTGGCAAAATATGAATAAAATAGTGACATTACTGCAAAATATTTTATCTTCAGACTGAAGCAAAGTGAATCAGATATGCTGGGTAAAAGCTGCTCAGAGAAAACATCTCTGACAGAGACGTCAATGTTTGTTTTGATCCTGTAAACCCAACATGGCATCTGTTCACCTTCTTTAAAACCTCTACAAATATGTATTTTAATCTCTCTGCACAGTTTTATTTGATCAAACTGTGTGTATATGTCCTCCATTTGCTGAAGAACTCCTTCTGACATTCCCTAAAATTTAATAACCTCATCAGAAATGTGACTTTTCATCACAGATCCCTGCTGACTGCTCGGCTAATTAGATTTCCCTCCTTGGAAAATCTCCCACAGAAGAAATCATGTAAATCCACTGAAGTGCATTTGTTTTTAATGAACTAAGTGTTAACATTTTGAATACTGTGCTGCCAAGTTAAGCCAGAGTGTAAGACCTCTTTGCAGGCCATTAAATACAGTAAGATTAAATGCACAAAGATATCACTTAGAAGTGGACTTACTGAGCAAAGATATAAGGGCCTGTGTCCATTAACATCAGTTTTTTTGAGCCATCCCACTGACAACCTTAAATTTTGACTCTCACTAGTGCTTACTGTTGCATCATGGCAAAAAGTTGTACCCTTAAAAAAATCTCGACTGTTTATACGGAAGTTCCACTCCTCCTTGTTTTTGAATGGCTGATAAGAGGAAAGTGACACTGATAATCATGGTGGTGATCCAGAAGTTGAACTTTTTTTTTGATTGGGTGTTGAGAAAAAGGCGAATGCTGAGAGTGTTTTTGCACTGAAAATGCTGAGGACTTAAAAACTGGACAGTATTAGTGTTGAATAATAAAATTGACAGTACTAGCGCAAAAGGAGAGATGAGTTAATGAACATGAGCCCAAACTAAGAACATATGTAAGTGAACATGGACCCTTAAGATAAACATGGGTCAATGGACATAGACCCTAAAGAAAAAAAAATGGTTCAACAGACATGGACCCTAAAGAAGCACATGGGTCAGTGGACATGGACCCTAAAGAAGAATATGGGTTAGTGGACATGAGCCCTAAAGAAGAGCATGAGCTAGTGGACATGAGCCCTAAAGAAAAAAAGGGTTTAGAGGACATGGGCCCTAAAGAAGAGCATGAGCTGGTGGACATGAGCCCTAAAGAAGAGCAAGGTTGAGTGGACATGGGCTCTTAAGAAGAGCAAGGTGTAGTGGACATGGGCTCTTAAGAAGAGCAAGGTTTAGTGGGCATGGGCCCTAAAGAAGAGCACAAGCTAGAGGACATGAGCCCTAAAGAAGAGCAAGGTTTAGTGGACATGGGCCCTAAAAAAAACACAACAAAGTTCAGTGGACACCAGCCCTTAATAAGAACTGTTAAGTGGACATTGGCCCTAACGAAGAGTGTTAAACTGAGTTGTTAAGTCCCTAAAGATACATATTAGTTGGCACAAAGGCCCCAAAGACAAATTTATTAGTGGGCACTGGCCCTGAAGACGAATACGCAAGAGACAAAGGCCCTAAAGAAGCTGTTGTGCTGCAAAATAACTTCATACATCAATGAAACGATTGATCATACTCTAAATTTAATGTTTGGATTATGTGGTTTGGCATTGTCTTGCTGAAATATAAAGGTCTTCCTTGAAAAATTCATTGTCTGGATGGCAGCATATGTTGCTCCAAAACCTGTTTATATTGTTCCTAGCCTTCCCAGATATGTTAGCTACCCATGCCATGGACACTTGAGTTCCCAATACTGACATAGACGATTTCCAAGAGAATACCAAATTTTAATTGATCACACCACATGACAGTTGAGAAAAAAAGTACATGTAAGGCTTCAAAAGCCTGATTTCCCTGCCTTGTGCACAATAAATAGTTAACTTTAGGCCATTTGTTTGAAGTCAACATGATATCTGCGGCCAATTTTGACACAGTACTTCAGTTTACCTCATCACTGAAACTGTTTCTCATCAGCAGGAGAAGTTGATAAAGTTTCTCATCACTTTTTGCTCTTCTTTAAACCCTCATTAAACCAGTGCGCTGCCCCTCATCAGCCCACAGAGAATTCAGCCGCTGAGGTTAATAAAGGAGCCTCGGCGTTCATCTGCATAAAACCATACAGACTCAAAGCCTCTCCTCCACCACACAAACAAAACTGAGTCTGAGCCAACCAGGATCCTGAAGGAGTCAGAGAGGAGGAACCATCTGTGCAACATGCAGGAGACCGTCAGCTCAGGATTACATTTACATCCTTTATCCAAAAAAACAATGGAGACTGAAATCTGATTAACTCCATGGTACTGACAGCAAGGAGATACAGAGTGACAGCAGGATGACAAAAAGTTTAAACTTCTCTGTATACCTGCACATTTATACTTCCAAACTAAAAAAGTTCATTTGCAATTTTTTTGTTCAACTTCGAACAAAAGATTAATGAAGCAAGTTTATTCCTCTTTACCTCTTAGTATAAAACAACTCAAATCTAAATACATGTTTTCATAACAGTGAGTTTCTTGCTCTTATTCACCAGCTCAACTGCTTGTTAAAGACTCATGCTCAGGTGTGGATCATGCTTTCGGATAAAAGCATCTGAAATGATTCAACTGGTCAGAAACCGTCTACATGTTGTTGTTTTAGGGAAAACTGTTAAAATGTGCAGAGAAACAGAATGATGAAACACATTTCTGCAGATAGTTTTAGACCCAGAGAGTCGTGCAGGTTCAGAAATGTTTCCCCTGCCAGAGACAATCCATCAGAGTTCAGAGAGATGAAATGAGTTTGATTGACAGATGGCTCGTGCAGATTTTTGATTAGAGAGTCGGAAACAAAGCAACATGCTGCTTCCTCAAACACAAGCTAAGAGAGTTTGTTCTGCTGAGACACAGATTACAGCCAGAATCTGAGGACTGAACAATTTAAAGTAATCATCTCCGCTCCACGGAGCCCAAACATTCAGCCTGTTCGAGTCCTTAAAAGACACCGGCTTCAGATAAATGGTTGATTTCACCTCCAAAAACCCTGACAGATTCTGAGTTCACAGGCTTGCGAGGTCGTTCTCTTCTTGATTAACAGGCTGTGTTCGGGTGAAACTCAGAGTTGAACCTCAAAAATATTATTTTTTAGACATGTGCAAAGAGCTGAATCCTGTCCATCTGTAGCCAGGTTTCGGGCTGTATAAATAAACTCATCTTGCCGTTCTGAAGTTCTGACCTGACTTTAACAGGATTAATCTGGAACACCTGTCTCAGCCCGCGTTAGTCGAAGTACCTGCATACTGGCTCAGTCCTTAGCCGCTAATAAAAACCAGGCCGGCTCTCACAAAACTCATCCGTCAGAAAAGTGAACTGCAGTGATTTATCTGGGTGTGTTAAAGCAGCCTGAGTTATCAATGATTACAATATTTGTGTCTCTTAAATTGAACTGTCTTCATAATCCACGTCTACACAGATAAATCTGAATGTAAATGTGTCTGCTGAGGGTTACTTTAAGCCCATATTTAGTTTTAGAGTGATGCATAATTTAACATAGTTTAACACTACTTATGCGTGTGCGAAAATGTACAAGTCTAGGAGAGATCGGGTTGAGTAAGAGGCTCTTATTCATTATTCCAGTCTTTTCTTGGTGCTCGTGTCTGACAGTCAACACTGTTTCTGCAAGAGAAAAATCTGCAAAAAAAACAACAACACATTAATCTGGACGACTTTTGGCTCTTTGACTGATTTTTGACTCTACAGTTTTCTGCAAACATGTAGATACATTTCCACAAGACCACAAGCTTAACCTTTGTGGTCTTGATTTCATATTTAGGAATCCACAAAAACAAGATCTTTCCTTGTCCCTCTTTTGGTAAATTATAAAAGGAGATGGTATTGCGGCCATAATTCCAAGTAGGGGTGGGAGAAAAAATCGATTCACGGAAGTATCACAATTTTTTGTTTTACAATACTTAAATAGATTTTTTTTCAAATTAAGAATAAATCTTAACAACCGACTTACATGTGATGTGTATTATTTGGGAAGATATGGTAGTCAGTAGACAATCATAATGATTCCACTGTTTCGCTGGAGTTAAAAATGCAGACTGAAAATCGAGAAAATCAACAATATCGCTAAAAACTGAACAACTAATGGATCTCACATGATTTAAAATCTGGGGACACTTCCTGCAAAGACAGTTCAGACTTTATTTTTACTTTGCGATCTGATGAACACACACTCTAGAAGATCCTATTGGACCAAAGAACCAACTATAAAACACGGTCTGCTCTTTACATTTCAAGATGAGGAGGCTCTGACTCTGACTCAGTCCAGGGCAGTAAAATAGTCATACTGACATCACACACTCAGGATTATTTGAACAAATAATCAGTGATGATAAACTCTGAACAAGGCCCTGCCCCTCAATCATTGGCGGTGGCGAATTGAGCTCTAAGAATCCTCTTGAGTGGCTGACGTCCAATATCATTAAAATGTCCCCAAGTGTAAGACATCCCCAATCATCTCAGTAATACCTGAGGATCAACAAAACTCACATTTCAAAAATCTTCCTTTTCATTATCTTGTTTTAAACCTGGATGGACTTTCCTCAGCTCTCTGTCATGTTCTGTTTTCAAGGCCAAAGAAATCCAAATACCCAAGAAAAAGAGAAGAATTGTCCTTTAATAGAGAAACCTTGACAGCAGAGAGAGAGAAAAAAACGAGTTGGCGGGAACAGCACAGAATGAAAAAGAGAGAACAGGTCCAAGGTCTGATGTGTCTTGAACAAAGGTCATGTTTTGTCGTTTTTCTCTTTGTGAAAAGGGGAGCGATGACGTGTTCAGTATGTAAAGAAAGAAAGCGCCATTTTATACACCTTGTGCACACACTACAGATGCCACATGTGGTGGGATGTGTGTTCAGGAGGCTGGAGTGACTCAGACTGGTTTCTGGTTTCCCAGTTGCAGCCTCGCAGTCTCCTCTGCCTCTTTTCCCTTCTCCTCAGCTGCTCTGAAGGAGAAATAAAGAATGATAAAAGTGCATTTTGCATCCAATCCCTCTAACGCACAATGCCGGCGCCTGCGGTAATGAGGTCATTATTATGCATATCACAGATATCAAGAGGAATGAGCTTAAAAGCTTAGACGTCTAATTGATTAAGGCGGGCGGGCAGCCATGCAGCTTTTAACAATGGAGGCTGTTTTCTTAAAGGTTGTGATATTTGAACAGAGTATTCAAAGACTTCTCATTAAATATCAGCCGACTTTGACTTCTATAAATAAACCAAAGTCATGCTGAGGTTGATTCTGGAAAAGCAAACAGCTGCATGTTCTTCTCAGCTGGAGAAAGGACAGGATCAATTCAGACTCGAATCCATTCACACCTTTCCCAAAAATAGTCACACTTTGATGAATTTTCTTCCTTAAAACAGATTTATGTGTCAAACTAAAATGGTTCTGGCCTCTAACAGTAACATCTGTCTGTTTTTTTTCTGAGTTGTTTTGGATATTTCTGGCTGTAAAGAAGATTTAAAACTTCAAGTCAAATAAAGTCAAGTAAGGGGTTGATGTCAGACTGATGAGAGATTTCTTTTGAAGGGTCAAAAATCTGTCCAAGAGGTCAAGACGATGAAATGTTTGTATGCCATCAAATAAATTATTCAACTGTTGAGTTAGTCCAACTGAAACTGGACTTTAAAAATGCTTGCGAACACATTAGTCCGACTGAAATCACACGCATAGAACTTCTCATACATACCTAGATTTGTCATGTATCTACAACACCACCAGTACAAATCCTCTCTGTCTTATTATCATTCATGAACTTTTATTCCTGATGCATGTTGATGAAAGAAACACAATAAGTTACCAGGGTGCTCTCAAGAATCCAGATATTACATAATTTAAAGTGTAAAGATGGTGACTCATTGCTCGTACAACCTTGATACCAAGTTGTGATGAAAGAGAGAAGGTTTTGGCTGAAAGACTAAAATGTTAAAAAAAAAAAATTGTTAATAACTTAAACTATTTTAGACTCAAATGAATCATTTTGGTCCTAAGACTGAATCTTAAATAGCTGCCAAAGTTGGCCCTGCTCCTTCATGGTAAGATGGATCATAGACAATTCAAGCATGATCATATGGCCTTTTGTAGATTTGGAGTAATGTGTGGATCTTTATGGTTATATAGTGTTTGTGTTAAATTTTATAGTAATTGTTTCTACCCTTTGAAAATTGCTAATATTAAACTTAGTTCAAATTACTTTAGGACCCCAGAGGCTTGAGTGAATATGGCTTCAACCAGCGTGAAAGGATCCAACGTTTAACAGTTTCCTCATCTCAAAATCTCTAGACTCAACTCAGGCTTTGTCAGAAATAAAATGTTCCTTCCAACAATTTCAACTCCTTAGTGTTTCAGTGCTCTCTGTTGTCTAAAGAGTAATCATTGAACAAAACTAATAAAGATGATTTTAGCCTTATAAAGAGATGAGAGATGCATCACAAGATCCGCTTAAGACCACCTTAAGGAACAGTTTTGGGCCTTTTTCGAGGACACTAAGTGATTCATGTGACCTGAAACACCAGCAGGCTCTTTGTCATGTCTGCAGAGTTCCCTCCACCTGTTCAGCAGCAGCAGCAGCAGCAGTGGAGTCCTGAAAGCAGTGCTGCACTCTGCGGTGCAATGTGACCTGGATGAGAGCTGGAGGATAGGCGGTGAATGTGGGGCGGCACAGATTGCATTGTTTCCACAGGGCCAGGGACCAAGGAGCTGTGGAAACTTCAGGGACATGAAGTGTTTCAAAGATAAGGTATACTCTCGACTTCACTCTCTGAGTACGGTCAAAGATCAGCAGGAAAATTGGACTCTCATGATCGATTCATTTATTCCCTGTGATTAAATTCATCGGACTCTTAAAAGACACAGATGTTGCTTTACCTGAGGATCAATCATGTTTTTAATCATTAGGATTAACCCTTTAGCCATAAGTGGAGCCTACGGTGAATAAAACGAGCCTTAAACTGACTTTAAAAGATAATCCATGGCCTCCAGACTAAAATCACACATTTGTATTCTTTACTTTCTGCACTCTGGAGTCTTGACTAAATTAAACAAGATAAATTTCTCCACTTGTGTTCATTAGTGAGAGAACATGCTCAGAGCTTTTGCCCCAAGGTGGAGTATAAAAACTGAAATGCATAAAAAGAAAAAAAAAACATAATTTGGTGAAATCCGAGGCTGTAATAAGTATGCACTGCAGCAGTAATGTTATCTCTAAGTTATGTTCCCTGAAATGTTTGAAACTGTCTGGATTCATCAGGCTCTTTCAGTATTTGGGAGTGTGTTTCTCTTGCTGCTGCTGTGTTTTTGTAGTCTTCATTAAAAGAGTGTAAATAATTGATATTGACTCTGCAGACAAAGAGCATTAATCCAGAGATAAGCCCACCTCAGAGGGGGGAAGGAATAAAAGGCTTAATTTAGACACAGAGTAACTCTGATCTTCAGTAAGAGAATCAGATCATCTTACTGAGGATGAGGAGGGAATGAAACCTTAAAGAGGAACTTCTCTTTGTGTCCACGGTTATAGGGACTTCTTTTTGTGAATCTCTGCAGTGGGAAATGGTAAAGAGGTCTGTTTCAGCAGCATGCTGTTATTCTCCTTGTCGGACACCTACCCTGTGGCACCAATTACAATGAACTTTTTATACATTCTTAAACTTCCTGCTGATTTCTTTCTCTTTTGCAGAACTTGAAGGAATAGTAGTGATATTTCAGTTTGGTCCTATCTAGGAAGCATAATGCAATAATTTGACGCTGAATGTACCAAAATACAAATAGTTTTTGAAGGATTTTAAACACAGAAAAACTTGTAGATCTAACTAGAACTACAGTCTCAACAAATACACCAAATCCAGTAGTTAAAGTTTGGATTTAGCGGCGTACAATTTATTTAGGGTCAAACACACCATAACACTGAGTTAGACACGCCCTCGAGAGATGAATGTTGCCCACCGCTTGCTTCTCTAGTTATACCAACTTCAGTAATGACCACATGATAGCAAAACACAACGGTCTGAAGAGCGAAACACAAACATCAACCAAAACGCCACTCTATAGCCACAAATAATGCTCAGAACAGCACCTAACTTCATCAACAGTACATATAGGGTCCCAGCCATAGTACTAGCCACCAAACATCTTTTTAACTTTGCCTGATTTCTTTAGCAAAGAGACTAAACACAACTCACCTACTCTCTTCCAGCAGCCGCTTGTTTGTAGCGAGACCTCAGGCCAGTCCATTACAGACTACAGCGGGGTGACACAGCTCAAGGAAGAACATTTATGATCATTTCTTTATCATTTCCTTTCAGTAATAATCATCATATTAATAATTTTGCAGACGCGGTAGTTCTTCTGCCTTAGCGTCTCGGCCTGATTGCATTTCCACGAAGAAATGATCATAAATGTTCTTCCTTGAGCTGCGTCACCCCGCTGTAGTCTGTAATGGACTGGCGCGAGGTCTCGCTACAAACAAGCGGCTGCTGGAAGAAAGTGGGTGAGTTGTGTTTAGTCTCTTTGCTAAAGAAATCAGGCAAAGTTAAAATGATGTTTGGTGGCTAGTGCTATGTCTGGGACCCTATATGTACTGTTGATGAAGTTAGGTGCTGTTCTGAGCATTATTTGTGGCTATAGAGTGGCGTTTTGGTTGATGTTTGTGTTTGGCTCCTTAGACCGCTATGTATTGCTATCCTGCGGTCGTTACTAAAGTTGGTATAACTAGAGAAGCAAGTGGTCGGCAACATTCATCTGTGACTTTTCATCATTACTGCTAAATATGAAGCTGGGTAAACCAACATATAAAACAATAAAAAGACAGATTATCTTCTGTAGCCCATTAGGGTTTAACCCCTGGGCTGAAAAACCTTTCATGAACATAAAATCATTATCTACAGATCCATCACCAGCTTGACAAGATAAATCCATAAACAAATCCTGTTTCTAAACCAAAATACTGCCTCTAACCAGAGCTGAGAGAGTTTTAACACGCCTTATACACTCTGCTGCAATGTCACGCCAGTCACTGAGGCTCAGCGGCATCCAGAGACATCTTGTCGAGGAAACTGACCACAGATCCAGAAAGCCTCTGGGCTTGGCTGTTCCTTTTGTCGTGAGCAAATGTAAGAGCGGATGCACAGTTGCCTCCTCAGGCCGGATGCTGGTCTCTACCCCACGTATCACAAGTTCAATTAATTTCACAGTTGGCGGCACCCACAGTCATTTCAGCGGGGCCTGTTGTCTGAAAGTGGAGAGAAATAGGAGGAATATGATGCAGACCTCACACCCCTCCTCCCCCTTCCTCCATCCCATGAAGGCTCCACTCGCCCGGAGCCTCATCTGATCTGATAGGGCCACAGCTATACAGCATATTAAAGCCCACATCATGACGATAAGGCAGAGAAAAGAGGGGCTGCATGCATCATTACTGCTCCATGAAGACATCTCTTTTCCATCTCATTCAACAGGAAAAGAGGAAAACTTCAGAGAAAATGAAGCTCATTATGAGGCTGTCTTTATGGACAGTGCGTGCAGATCAATTCAGTCCTGAATACAAACAAAAGAAACTGTAAATTCTTCATTAATGACTTTAAATTAATGTCGACACAGTCCCTGGACGTCAGCTCACCGAGTCCGACATTGACTTGTGCGTAATTTTGATCTGAATTATTTGCCGAAATAAAAGACGACCAATAAACATTTGTCATTTTATAGGGGTCTGAAAACAAGATCCACTTCATGCATGAGTTCCCTAAACCTGCAGTCCCCCCAATGACCTGCAGAAGATGACTCAACAGCATGCATTAACAATCTATCATGTGTAAGTATATGAAAAAATGTGTCCCTCGTCCCAGTGGTTTGATCTCCTCAGAAAATATTTCCCTTATGGTCTAAATCTGGAGTTTCAAGTCTGTTTCAATTTATCACATTGATTTTGAAAACTCTATTAATGTTTTTCTCTCTCTCTCTAATCAATGCTGCCCTCATTCTGAATCCTAAATATTAAGTCCGTCCAATAATATAACGCCAAGGATGGCTGAGCATGAACTACAATCATATATGATTGCTAATCTAATTAATACAGCCAATCAGGGAGTGAGCTGGCTGAAAAAAAGGAGACCCAACAAATGCAACCGTGGTAATGACAGTAGATATGATATCTATGTGTGTGGTGTGGTGTGTTTAACACATTGTTGCACACCACACAATATAGAGAACACTACTACTACTACTACTACTGTTGTGATGAGCACAGCAGCTGTTTGCTCTGGTTGCTGGATTGCATTTTCTCTACAAACAAAGTACTCCAGAGTTTGTTAGACGCAAGTCGAGACTTTCTCTCCCAAGTAATCTCTGGTTGTGACCTGCAAACTGCACTGTGCTAAAAAACGTTTCCGAACAATCCCAGTGCGAAAATGTCTAAAGACCGTGTCAGGAGGTGAACCCTGAATCTAAATTACATTCTTTGTCCATGGAACTAGTCTTGAATTCATGCAGCCTGGATTTAGGTAATCGACCGGGACCAATAACAGAACACTAAGAACAACTAAGGTGTCTTGTTTCAAGACATATGAAGCCTATTCTCTATTTACAAAATTTAGTCCCAATCCAACCCCATACACACTCGCCTTCCCCTTGCGCGTTACCACGGAGGATCCGCTATATTGAAGGCCGTCCCAAACCACCATGTGCGGAGGGCAAGTGGACCGTTTAGCCCTTGAATAACAAGTCTACACGGATGCACACTTTTGGCATGATTTGCAGGTAGTGCGCAGGCAAAAATGGTAGAGGAGGAAACAACATACAGATGTACGTTCCTCACATTTTTGTCTCACTAACAGAAAATCACAAAAGACGTGGTTTGGAAAGATCAAACAAAACTTGGAAATCTTACTCTGTGCGACGCAGCTAGTGTGGCTCAGAACTGTACATGATGCCCGTTTTACTTAGAAAAGAAACGCCATTTTCTCCATTTTCCGGTGGAGTAAGGAGGGCGTCCCATACCCGCCTGTCTTATTTTTACTCTCCTCCTTTCAAACGAAGCGCCCTCAACAGCTGCGAGTGTGACTTCATTACGAGCGACACTTGGTAGTGAAGGGTCAGTGTGTAGGGGTGTGGAATGGGATTTTTTCCACCGGCATCTATCCTGCTCCACTCCACTCCACTCCACTCCACTCAGATGTTAGGGTTTTCCACAAGGTGACACCTCCTGGTACCAGGAACATTTTAAGTACCTTCGCGGCAGCTGCTCCAAGCCAACAAACCAAGTCTGTGACAAAGCAGCGGCTACAATCAAGCATTATCTATGCCTCAGTGGTGCATTTCCATTAATAAAACGTATCCGTCCTTCTTTTTCAGCACCTTTTGTGCTGGGGTACAAAGTGTACCGACTTGACCCTGAGCTGCAGTGATCAAGGGAGGAAGTCAAAATTCAACCACTCCTGCAAAAACCTAGAGAGTGAGCAGCCAAAAGCCAAACTTGAGGCTTCAAACCATCACTTTGTGAGGTCAGGAAGGCCATGCTCTTATCTACAGTCGGCGGATCAGAGGCAGAATACACCCTCGGCTGGACTCTGGTCTGTAATGGGATTGAGTCTTACCTGCTTTTCGGCAATGAACTGAAACCAACTCGAGAAAGTCCTGGAAGAACCAAACTGTCTCGCTTCAGGACCTTTAATACTGTGAGGTAAATGAGCTGCTGTGTGCTGCACAGGCAGCTCGGTGGTACACACTTCTATTAACACCTTATGCTTATGGCGCTCAGCAAACCGCATTATCCCTGATGATGAATGAGGGCAAACTGTGTAAATATTATAATGAACCATCATGCATTCCTGCCGGCTCCCAGCTGGTGTCTTCTCTTAATGAGCAGCCGAGGAAAGTGGCCACACAGCTTGTTGAAACATCTCTGATTGATGTTTCACATTACGGGGGAAAAGGCCCCCTGAAGAATATTCAAACCCTTAACTTCAGCCTTTCCCTCTTTGACTCCTCTTCCTCCTCTTCCTCCCTTTGCCTCTCTATCTCTCTCTCTCTCTCTCTCTGTGCAGGCTGCTTTTCCAGGACAACACTCAAGGGAAGGTGCTAATCACAGAGCTATCACTGCTACCCACCCTCGGCTCTTCCACCTGTTTTACTCCACAGATTTGCACTTACAAACGCCTGTAATCCCCCGACTTACTCTCACAGCACGGAGCTGTTTGGGTGCTGAATTTTTTATACATGTGCAATCGCAGGCTCCCTCACATCTGTGATTTTATAAAAGCACAGATTTATGAATGAAGCCTGGTGCGTGTGCAGAGGATTCATCTCTGAAGTGATTGCAGGTTTGCCCCGAGGGTCACAGGAAGCAGGTGGACGGCTGTTGGAGGAGCGATCAGCCTTTCCCCATTCATAGAAAGCACTTGGAGGCTCTGGCTAATGAAGCATTTACAGGAGCAGACTCCAGTGGTGTCGTCAACCTGCAGATGAGTTGGGATTGTAATTCCTGATGCCATTTTACATACAATTACCAGCGATTTGTGCGCTGAGTGAGAGCTCGCCGTCACTCGCAATTTGTCACTGCGGCAGCAGTAGCGGCGTGTGGAGAGAGCGGAGAGAGTGGGAGGTTTGATGTGGAGAGAAAATCACATCTCCTCTGAACTGGGCGCTGATTTGTTTGTAGAGCAGCTTTCTGTCTCTCTGATGAGCTCATTGTGTCTTTACTGAGGCCTTTGTGTAACATGTGTCAGTGTTTTCTTACTGTAGGCGTGGGAACACTCCAGATCACAGTCCACGAGAGTTACAGTATACTGGACTTGAATTAATATTTTTAGTGTTGAGAAAGTCGTCTTTTTACATTTTTAGGACCCTATTTAGACCGTTTAAAAACAGCTATCTGATGGCTATTTTTGCTAGTTAAGCAACATACAACCTGAGAACTGGGAGAGATGCACGGCACAGAATGGTTGGATATGGTCCCTTGATTATTCAGAGGTGTGTTTTGGACATAACGTGAATCAAACCAATCAGTCAGTCTGTCTGCTCTCATCCTCCTTAAGTGTCAGGTGCACATGCAGGTGTGTTATTATCTACACAGCAGATTCCAGCCCTTCTACTAAAATACATCTGGCTTGAGCCTCTAAACATGCAGAAAACACACATAGGCCACTGGTGCATGGACTGATGTTAAATCCAGTAAAATAACTCTAACGAAAACTATTTAATTTGTTGTTGGGAGTGTACGATTATTGCTATTATTTGAGATGTTTTTTTTTCTTTTTTTCTTTACATATTTATTATTTATTCGAAGTAATTTATTGACTAATTTGTTGGTTCACTTTTTCTTTTTAATAATTTATTTAGCAGGACAATTTATTTATTTACCTCTTCTGTATTATTCATATTTTCATTATTATTTTCATTACTGCCAAATGTTTAAATTGTTGGACTACAAAAACCAATAAAGATATGTTCGAATGAATAAATAAATAAATAACTTTAACCATCTAGTGTTTCACTCTGCAGTATTTAGCAATGTAGCGGTACAAGGGAAAAACTTCCTTTAGAGGCAGAAACCTTGAGCAGAACCGGACTCATGTAAGACAGTCATCTGCTGAGGCTGCGTTGTCTACCTAGATTCTGCATCTCTGAAATAAGAAAATAAGGTTGGATTCCTTCTTCCCCATGCACTTCAGACCATGTGTTTTGGATCAGTCGAATAGGGCCTGTGGAAAACATAAGATATGGAAGTAGACACCATGACGACACCCACTGGATGTTATGAAGCCCAAAGATGACAGCCGCCATATTAGAAATGCTGACTCTTGACCTTATTTTTGGCCAAAGTAGAAACCGGCAAAGAGGTACATCAGAGGATTTTGCTGCTTTAATAGTCTTTTTATTACTGAAGCTGATGAGAGATTCCTTCACCTTTGGGGACACCCAGTGATCTAAACTATTTTGTATTTCCTTTCACTTGCAGATTGAGCAGAGAGAGCAGAAGGTGCTGCAGAATCACGCAGAGAAAGTCTGGAGGCTGGCTTCATCATCATTCTTGTTAGGATTCAAATGAACCGGTGATGAGCGTATGTGTTCAATCTAAAGCGGGAAGTAAAAATGTTCTTCTCTTGCTAAGTAACCTTTGCTTGGTTTAGGTTTTTAGAGGAGAATCAATCACTAAAATGTCAGTGCGTGTGTGTGTGTGAGTCTTTTGTTTGTGCATTAAGTGACTGAAAGTGCTCTGAAATTGATCCCCATTTGTTTTCCAAATGAGAACCCCGTCCTTCACAACACATGCATTAACACCCGGCTCGTCCTCTCCACATCTAGGCTGGTTCTCGTCCTTGCTTGTCAGCTTTTTCTTGAATTATTCTGTCGTTCCTGCAGCTTCTTGGTTTAAACACAGTCCCTCACCATTGTTAAAGCAGAAAACTTTCCTTGTGATAGAAACAACGACGCCTCAGGCTGGCCTGCCTATAGTATCAGAGTGAATTCTCTGCATACCAATACAGACCGTCCTCTTAAGTATTGGTGTTTGCTGGTGACCGCAGTGCTGACAGAAGCAGTTCCATGTCCAGCTCTGCCCCGTCCTTGCCCTCCAACCGTAATAGATATTGACAGGTGCAGCATAGATAACGCTAATCTGCATCCTAACAGGATTTCACGTGTCATATAAAGCTTTCTCATCATTGCTGCATTCAATTCACAGCTTTGTTATGCTGCTAATAACATTTCACGGTGGCGTAGCCCACAGTCTTTAGAGGGGAGGATGTGAGAGTGGATTCAGTAACGGGTCTGCTGTCTGAGCAGGTGAAATAACGCTCATTGAATTCAGCACACAAAGTTTAGACTGCATTAAACATGATCATAGTCTCAGAGATGGCAGACTAATTTAGGGTCAACATGTAAATATGCAAATACGGTGCATCTGGAAAGTATTCTGTACTTTTTTTCACATTTTCTTGTGTTACAGTCTTATTCAAAAATGGATTAAATTCATGTTTTACCTTAAAATTCTACCCACAATACCTCATAATGACAAAGTGAAAAAAAAATAGTTTGAGACTTTTGCAAATCTATTAAAAAATGAAAAACGTTAGCGCGATGTGAAATTGTTCTCAGTATATCTTTGGACAAATGTTGGTTTCTCAATTTAAAATGTCAGGATAATCCTGAAATCGATATGTTATCACGATACAATACCAGATTATCTACACCATTTCTGGATTGTCTATGTGGTCTGTGAGATTAACTATCCACCAGTGCAGGATTATCTTCATGCCACATTAGATTGTCTTCGCACCATTGGTCTACTTGTCCTCAGCCACCTGTAGCTTTGTGTGGACCATTGCTGGGCAGTGCTATGGCTTTGTGCTCACCCGCCTTGTTTGAACCCTTTTCCTTGTAGTAACCTTCCCTGTTGATTGTAGGTTTTCAACTCCTTTCAGACTCCTCCATTGTAAACTTTGCTTTTCTCCTCAACTGTTTGAAGGCGACTGAACCTCCCAAACCACTTTCATCAAGTGCAACAACCCACATTTTGTCCTTTTTTTGTACCCTTTGCTATGAAAGTCACTGTTTTATGAATTGGCATCATTCCTTTTTTTTTTTTTGTAACACTTGGTTTACAATATCAAACAGTGATTCGGAGGGTCTGGGTTTGGGGCATAGACTGTATAGAATGGACGCCGTCTGCCTCCTCAGTGGGTGAAGCCACTATTAGGGGGTTCATGTTTTCTATGACTGACTCTTGATACTACGGGTGTACGAAGATTGCGAGGCTAACCCGGGGGATATACTGTTTGAGCCGAGCGTCATCCCAGTGTCTCTGCGACTCTCCCGTCGAATGCGCACAATGCTACTGCACAAGTGGAGGAGTGCGTACAACGCTACTGCGAAATGTTGGTTTCAGGAAGTGGAGAAAAACACAGAATTACCAAGAGCTTTTTGGCTTCAAATCTGTATACTGGCGGAAGGCGGAACCAAGTTGTCCATACAGTCTCTAGTTTGGGGTCAAACAGCACAGAAAAAGATGTTGATTTTTGAGTTACATTAAAGTTTGTTAAATGAGTTGGTTAAGACATCAAAGTTCGATGTTCAGAAGCCTTCTTATGTTAGCAGCAATATGATGACAGAAAGATGAAATTTAATATTAACTGAGTAAAGCATCTGCCACTTTGGATAGTTTGTTCTCTGAGGGATGAAATACAATCTGATGCAATCAAATGCAACATCAACAACATTATACAGCTTCAAAATACTGGAATAAATATGCACATCATTTGGTTCAACAAAATGGTTATCCCATTGGTCAATGACAATCAAATGCACAGGCCTAGGTCATATTCCCTGAAATGTATCACACTGAATCTGACGGGTGAATATATAAGAATATTTATAGGTATTCTCCAGCACCTGACGCAAATGCGCTGTAAACTTGATAAAAGTGGGATTGATCTTCCCACTGCATTTTTAGAGAGTATTTGGTGCTCCAGTGTAAGATATCTTCCATCCAGTCAGCTCTTCAGAGGGGTTTAGTGTACAAATATGCACTACATAATGCATGAGGGAAGCTGGATCAGAGGACATGTTAACGGGCTATCTGTGTGTGTATACGAGGATGTGTGGTGGTGTATAAATCTCTTGGCCTTGTTGTAGAAAAGGCTTGTGGGATCCTCAGAGTGTGAGTTCCATCTAAGCGGCCTCATCAGGTTCATTAGCCGGGTGTTTAATGGACAGCCAGATAAGGAGACCAATCGATTCATATTGTGCTTTTGGCCACTGCAGATCTGAGCTCTGTGAGAGGACCGTCCCCCTGCTGGTCTGAATCTCACTCATTGAGAAAGAGGCGGAAATGAACACTTCTGTGAACGCTGTGCTGACTTCAAATGACCTGATAAAGAGCAGTCAGAGAGGGGGGTGCTGCTAGAAAACTGCCCAGTGACTGAAGGAAGGGTTTCAGCTCATGCTCGGTTATACACTTAGTATTTTAGAAGGAACAGTGACCCTCTGGGTTTGGAAAAAGTAAAGTATTAATGTAACTGTACTGTAACTGTAACCCTGACCCAAATATGACATGATGATGTTTACAGATACTTGAAATATCTTATCATTTATCACAATTTTATTCAAAATACTACAACATAACAAAAAAAGCAGTCCAATAAAACTTAAAATGAAAACTTTTGAAATTAGCTACGTTCATTTTGGCTCATATAAGGCCTCCACAGGTCCAAAATGAGAGGTCTAAATTCAGCAAGAACTACAAAGTATGTTACAAAAAAGGCCCCAAATTTATATTACCGATACGGGGAAACTGATCTGTGCATGTACAAGAGGAGAACAACTTAACCTAGATGCAAACACATGCATTTTAAGGTTATTCCCTACAGAAATCACAGTCTAACACATGCTTCTCTGTATGTTGAATTAGATAAGAGCATTTGTGCCTTGCTGAAGATGAGTGATTAAATCAGCGATAAGTGTTATGTAAACATTCATAAATCTGTCTCATTAATACTAGAAAAAAATATTAACACTATTATCAACCACATCTTCTGTTTAACCTTAAATTTACTGTGTGAAATTATTCGTCAAACATCTTTTGGATGCAGTAAACTGTTACATTTATTCACCAGTGTTTTGTTTTTGAAGTACAGTAGGTCATTGTGTAATATTTTCTCGCAAAACTAAAGCAGAAAGATGTAAATTCTTCAAAGATAAGCTCAGGGACAAAAGTTTATAAAAAAGTTTCAACACTTTTGTCTTTAAAACTGTGTTTTCTATGAAAATGGAATTCCATAGTTGCCTAAAACTTTATGCAAATACACCAATTACTCTGTGGAATAAATATGCATTAATTTTTTTTCCGGAGAAGCGCTAAATGCAAAAAAGTGTTTCATTTGACCTTGTCGTCATTTCACAGCTGCACAAAGACCTGACAACATAATGAATATTTCACTCTCTGCTGCGTTTCCTCGACCTTTTAGGGAACAACATTTCTGAACAGAGAGTGTTTCTTTGGTCAACATGCTCAGCTTTACCAGGTTTGTGTTTGTATTCATCCCGATGTCACACAAAGTACCAGGATGAAGGCTCAGTGAAGTTTTTGACTCTGATGCCCCAGTCCTTTGAGAACTTTGACTATCAGCGGACTTGAAGCTGCACTCCTGATTCTGACAGTTGTTTTCTTTGGTGTTTGTTGTTAAGCTGTATGACTCATGCAAACTCAAACTGGGGGAGAGGCGGCAGTAATAAACGTGCAAAGTCAGACCTCTGTGCTTTCTATAAGCACACTACCCCATGGTTTGCAAGTGCATCATCTCTCCAGCTGCAGATCTGAGGTACAACTGAAGTCAATGCATGTCAAATAGGATACATAAATTTCTAACTATGAGGATCTAATAAACCTAAACTGCTACTGAGAATTGCACATCATTTGCTCCATCTCAAGGTCTTATTCACATAGCATAGTGTAATAATGGTATTCAAGCACAAAAACAACCACAAATGTCTGTAGTACTGCAAATGTTGCTCAAGTATTGCATCCGAATGCAGACATGAGCTATCAACATCGCCACTCTCTTCTGCTCAGAGCTTCAATGTGCACTCCCCTCCTGATGGCACCAAATGAGATTAGCATGTAGAATATGATTCAGACTATGTTTACTCATGCCCAAATATTTTCGTTAACCCTCTCAGTTGAGGAAAAAGTTTTCATTTACACTAACCCGTGAATATATGCCGTCAAGCGCATACCAAACATGTGGGTAGCAGTAAAGCTCAAGCCCACGTTAGCCAATCAGAATCCTGCATAGAAGCAACAACTTCGCTTCCTTCTTTCCTGCACACAATCTGCCGTTGGCTACCCAAATCTCAATTTTCCTCTGTTTTTCTCAGTTTACATGCAAACGTGCAACAGAGTTCTCCAAAATCTCCACTCTGGCCGGAGTTTTTAAAAAGCGACATTTTCACGGGTGAATTCTCAGTTTGCACCAAAACATGCAAATGATGGTTAACGTCTCCGTTTTTAAAGATAACCGGGTATGTCTAAACGGGCCTCAAATGAAAAGGAAAGCTCTTAACTATTTTGATTCAGTTTATGATCAATGTAACATGAATCAGACTCTTTAAAGTCAAGTTTAAGATGAGCAGATGAACTCCAAATATTTTGGTTTCACTTTCGAGGACCTGCCATATCATCTATTTTCAAATTTCATCCATCATTAGTGTCATATCAGCACGTTTAGTTACCCAACAAAAAAAGAAGCTTGTTGCAGATTGGTTATGTTAGTCCCTCCTCCAACTTTGTGTCAATGGAAATAGAAATAGACACAGCTCCAAACAGAACAGGACTTAACTAGACTACTTGGAGAAAACACAACAAATACTGTAATCAGTCAAAATGACTAAAAAGCTGCAAGATTTTTGCATCATTTCCAAAATGTTCTGTTACTCATTGGAAATATTCAGCCAACTTCACCTTGTAAAGTGTAAACTTGTAAACCAATCATATAGACGGTAAAGAATCAGAATATGGGCATAAAATACTCAGACAGGATAATGTGTGATGTGTGAAACATTGTTTGGACACGATGCAGAAAAGGCTGTTTGTCTGTTGTCTTTTTGGTACCAGACGTCATTCAACAGATTTTAATTAATCAGAAATCTCACATCCAGAAAATCAGCGCAGAAAAATCTAAGACAATGAGAGCAGCATGAGGCTGTTAAATAATTCAACACATTCATCCACTAAGTTATAAAGAGGAGAAAAATAAAGGGGAAAAAATGAAGCTCCAAACAGCTTGTTGTCGATACAAATGGAAACTTTAGAGGATTTAAAGCAGAAAGTGATCCTCGCAAAGCCTGACTCAGTGTTCGATTTCTTTAAATCGATTAAAGCGTCAGCGTCTGGTCAGTAAACATGACTGTGTAGCGTCCGATGATGTCACGTTACATGATTTATTGATCTGTGACTCACTAAGTTTTTAGTTTCACAGCATCAAACTGAGACAGAGGAAAGTGAGTGGTACCTCGTTCTCTGCACACTTCAACTCACCTCCATTTGTGCACACACACACACGCGCGCGCTCACACACTGTGGGTCTGCAGGGATCACGGCGCAGGGAGGTGGGAGGATACTGCAGCAGCTCGTCCCAGTAAGACAAGGTCACCTTAAGTGGATTGGGATGAGAGGAGGGGGTGCTGATGAATCCCCCCAGGACAAAAACAGGGAGCGACTCATGAAAAAGTAATTAAGCAGGATGCACATCGGTGGAGGCCACGGGCGGAGGAGGCGAGGAGGGTTGTGAAGACGCCTCGAGGAAGAGGAGAATGTTTGTGCAGAAGATAACCGGGAGCTGTTTGCTAAATGCACAAAACAGGAAACAGTTTAACCTCAGACTGTTTTCCATCTTTGTGTCTCTAAACTCTAAAAAGTAGTGTCAGGAAGTGTTTCATGAAAGATCCACGAAAAGTGAAAAAAAAAAACTACTTCCTGACTTATCTATTTTCATCTAAGGTGGATATCAAGGAGTGCAGTTTTGACGCAGCTGTGTAGCTCTTTTAAGTAACATCTCTTATCCCCAGTGTGCCAACAGCCTGTGCTAAAGTTTTCTTCATATTGGGAAGGCTCACCCATCCTAACTTTGATGGAGAAACAAGAAACTGGCGTGTATTCGTGGACGAAATTTTGATTTCACATGTGACTTGAGTACTGTTGAGTTTTGTTGAGACATATAGCCTAGCAAACAGCACATCTCACACACACAGTAACAGAGGAGGACAGCAGGTGGATGGAAGTACAAAACCGATACTGGCATGTAAATAAAACCGCCCTTCTATGAACTTAAATCGGCAAATAGTGATGTTCACATACAGACTCTTACGTGCAACTTGCGAAACACAAGTCCGGCGGGCATGTAATGACTGACAGCAGGGATAGCCAATCACATACACAAAAAGCGGCCCTGCAGCAGAGCCAATCACGGACCTTGTAGGCGGTCCAAACCAAGGGAAACCAGTTTTCATTTCGAGCTGCTGTTTGGTCCTAGTGCCTGACATGTATCGGTTTACTATAGTGTAAAGTCACATTGTTTTCAGATGGTTAAAACTGCAGGGGACCAAAACGGGCTAATGAAAAAGTGAGGGGAACATGTCTCCTGTGTCCCCCCCATGAAGTACGTCCGTGCGTGTATTTACTTGTCATCGAGTGTTAAAAGTAGCAGCATGTCGTGTTTTAAGCTGTATAACTGACCCGCACAGCTTTTGATGTGGCTATACGGTGCATCTGAGATTGAAAGAGGTGCAGCTGGATCTCAAAGGTCCTGGAAGAATTGGATGTTTTCAAACTAATCAAGCAAAAACAACAAAAATGTGTTTTACCAAAACATTTCAACCTGGAAGTTTGAAATCATAACCAACAAAACAAAACCTGCAACTCTGTGCAAATACAGCCTACAAGGACTCACCCTGCTTTGGGGCGCATGTTGCAAATGCACATGCAGAAAAGGTCATGCATATGCTGTCACATGACCTTACTCACTGTTTTCATTCATTTGGTTTTGATTGGAAAGTCATGTTTTCTTTTGCATTCATTCAAATGAAGGTGCAGACATTTCATACAACAGTGCAATGCTTGCTGTTGTACCCTGGTTGAATCAAGCCTCTTGCTTTTGCACATCTGCACATCCCAGATACAATGGTTAAACATTATAATATTATGCTGGCCTCATGCATTGATAAGAGTTAATCTCATCTGAGGATACCTCAAGGTGCATTTATGCAAAATGTGAATACAGGTACGAATCTCAAACATGAAGCATCTCAACATTGTCGAATTAATTAATTCTTTCTCTTCATTTGCACATCATCTGTGTGACAGTGGCTTATTTCTTCGGAGCCAACTCCCTGTGGTCTGATTTAATGTACAATCTGTCACAGGGAAGGTGGACATGCAGGGAAAGTGAACGCGTCATTACGGACCAACAGCTATATCTCCAAACATGTACAGTCACTCACCTAACCCTCGCTCAGGTACACCAGCAGTGTGCAGAGTGTGTATGTTCGCCACACTCAGCTCCGTGTGGTGTTATATCACAGCAGCATGAATATTAATGTCAACATTACTATGGGCTCTTTGTTTAGCAGCTTGTTAGTGCTGACGTACATTTTAATGCGTTCTGTTTGTACTGTTCTCCACTACACCGTGCCCACGCAAACAATTCAGTGTCTAACACGCACACATAAACAAAGAGGTTATGGGCGCTCAGGCTTAGGCGTACATTGTCTTAGAAAGTGGAGGATTTTTGAGGGATGAATTCAAATGTTTAATTTGTGTCTGGGAAGTAAAACAACTGCCTTTTTATGTACGATCCTATTTCTCAAAACTGGTGCTATTAAATATTATAAAATATAGAATTTGATGGTTCTGGGTTCTGGTCCAGAGGTGTCTCTGATGTTTCTGGATCATGTGTTTATCTGGTTTCTTCTTTACATGCTTCAGTTTTAACCTGCAGTTGTGGATGAAGTGATGAACTGTTTTTCAACTTTGATTTTGAGTCAATGCAGGGATTTCTACGACAGAGTCCTGTATTTAATACAGTCCTTATGGAAGATATGAAGATCAGGGCCATCCAGTATTGGTTTTGTACACAGATTTCTCCAAATTCTCTGAATCTTGACTGAAAACTATGAAATCCACTGACAACGCTTTGCCTTTTTGGTTGTCTCTGCTCTAACTCTTTTGAAACAAAAATTAGAGGATTTATTTATCATGGAGCAATAAACTTTTACAGTTTCAACTTTTGCTGTTGTCTTTGCACCATTTTCAACTGAATATAGGGCTTGAATGATTTACAAACAAACAAAATAATGTTAAATCAACATCTTATCGTACCGCATATCTCAACATTTTGAATTGTATCATACCAATCAAATCTTCGTGTATGGTATACTATGGTATTGCGTTATGAGTCAAATCCTTCGCTTTCCCACAGTCTTTGGAAAGCCTGTATATTATTAGAAAAAAACATCTGCTTTTACTTCATATTGGATATCATCATATAACATTGTTGTATCATATCGTTTAGTATCATATCATGGAAGTTACAATTATCATTTGGTTTTATTTTCATATTTTTAGAAACATGTTTTCAATTATAACATATTCTTTAAGGGCCTTCTCACCGGTGCAGCAACTGTTTTATACCTAACAACACGTATCGTATCGTATCATATTGTACTATGTCGCATTGTATCGCATTATATCAAATGGTACCATATCTTATTCCACCCTATCCTATTATATCACATTGTACCATATACACTGTAATGTTCCTCTCTTAAACAGACCTTCTACTGTTAGAGCATTTCTGTTTATTCAAACAGGAGTGCATTTATACGTGTAAAGTTGTTCAAGCCTAATATTTACCGTGTGTAATGAGATGATTACAGATTCAAACACCCCTTTTACGCTTGCTAGATCTTTGAAGTAAACCAAATTATACAGATTACTTCTCTCCATTACAACCTGAAATAATTAAAGTGATTAACCCTCCAGTCAGTGAAAGGTGGAGGTCCATTTAAAACCTGCTGTTTAAAATGAGTGCTCAGAAATAACAAGAAATGAACTTCCAGGAATAACTAACATTACCAGATGCACTTCTCAGTCGTTATTTAGTAAATCACAGACTTGTGGCTTCATTGCTGAGTCATTTTAACCTGCCGGCAACAACAAATGTCAGTCAATTTAGAGCGGGTCCTTCCAAAAAGACAGGCATCCCCAGAAACTGCCACCAGGAAGATTGTATAAGGATGGATAACTTCTTACAAAGCCAATAAAAGCTCAGGAAACAGTATTAAATCTTGCTTTTAAAATCTCAAACACCATAATTTTACGCATCTTTGACCAGATCTCAACCATTAAATCAAATATTCTTGGTGAGCACAGTCATTTTGAGTCCATTTTTTTACTGTTTGGTTGGTTTGAGTTACCTGATTTATTGCACTAAAAGTTGATCGAAGTTAAAATGTGTTCAGGTTAAAGTTGTTCAAAGTCACAGCAACAAAAATCAAGTTGAGAAAAAGGCTCACAAATCTTCCTTTCAGTGACACCAAACATATTTTGTAATCCAGCGCACCAATCCCTGCCACAGAGCCTCTGCTGGCACTGATCTCTGCTCTATATCACAAAGTCTGCGAAATAAAGCTGTCAGGGTACAATCTTTGGTTCAATAAAGTACACCTCCTGCTGCCCACAACAATTTCCCTCAGAGAAACACCTTTTGGCAGATAGAGCGTGGGATATTTATGTCACTTACTGTAGCTACTGTGGAGTAACCCGTGTGCAACGAAGCAGAGGTCTTCATAGCTCTAAAATGAGACTCTGCAAAGGTGTAAATCAAGGCCTTCTGGATTTGACCAGGCATGTGAAAAAAGGTAAATTATCTAGGTTTGGATCCAGTAGACTGCTCTCTACTTCAGAAATCACCAGGTATAGATGAGGAAAGCTCGATATCATATCAAAGCATGCTGCATTTAACAAAATCTGCATCTACTCCATAGCCACAACACAGGCTGCAAAATCTGCATCAGAATCCTATACATCTCAACAAAAACATCTTCAGCACACTAGAGTATTACCTAAAGTTTACCGGTCTTACTTTTTGAATCACCCCATGATGTCAATGTTTGGTGCATTTGTGCAGGACAAGAAAAGTCTGCAGTTTATTTACATGTGCTGAGACCTCCAAGTGCCTGCTGCACAGCATCAACCATGTCTTTTTGGGAAAGTAGTGCGCTAAACAGGAAACTCACAAAAGAGGAGACATCCACATTCAGTCAACTTCCACAAAGAACATGCATCAAAAACAAAAGTACAAGTTGCATTAAGTTTGCATCCTCATGCCATAGATGCTACTATAAGCAACTATGCAACATAGTAGTTTGTATTGAACCCACTCCCCCCTGCTTCACCCCTCTGTTTTCAAAAACACTCAATTTAAACTGTCTGTACAGGTGAATAATGCTCTGTTCCAGTTGTACTCGGAAGTCGGAATTTCCAAGCTCCGAGTCGGAAATTTATCTGGAACACCCCCCTGAAGTCGGATTTCCAACTCTGAAAGTCCTCACCAACCCCAACTTGTCGACAACGTCATAATCCAAGATGGCAGCCGGTGCATCTATAGTAAAGAGTAACAGTGAAAGCTCTGGTAATGTATTATTTATTAGCATCTATTAGCACAATACAATTGGTATCGCTATCAACAACTACTAACATTCACTGACAATGGCTAACAATGGCTAACAACAGCAAACAACGGGTAACAACAGCAAACAACGGGTAACTGTAGGCGTCCATCTTGATTTTCAGACTTTTTAACTGGAACACCGTCAACTCCGGTTCAACGTCACTCCCAGCTCCGACATCCACCTTCCGAGGTAACTGGAACGCAGCATAAAGCTCTGCTCTCTTTTCAAATTCTTTACAAACAACAACAGGGTGCACATTGTGTTTTAAATTTGGTACTGTCATATTTTACACATCCTGTTAGTACTTCAAAGGCGATCAACTCATTTGAGATAGACAGAAAATGTTCCTTTCTGCATGCTGCAAAGCAAACTATCACTATAACCACCCGTCCATATCTGGATCTGTGGATGGATTCATGGAGTCTGCTGCCGATGAAACCAATTGTTATAACCACCAGACTCCATGAATAGAGAGTCATGAGTGAGTTCAGACCCAACATGAAAAAGATCTAAAACCAGAAAAAAGCAGAAAAATGACTGAGTGAGCCTGCAGATAATCAGCTACTTATGTGTTCTGCAAGTAAAATGAGTCTCTATTGAGTCTGGGGGCTTTGAAAAGCATGATGGAGCAGCTGCTTCTTGGTGTGAAAAAAAAAATTCCTCCTTTACAAAGAGAAGGTTTATCTCTGCAGGAATCCCTTCTGTACTGCAGCTCAAAATCAGGAACCAAACTCTGAGACATTCAGTGGAAAAGGAAAGAACTTTACGACCATGGACTTTCATCAGCTTGAGCGTAGCCACATGGACGCAGAAAATAGGGGAGCTAAAATCCCATACAATAAAACCAGCAATTTCTAAAAACACCCAATCTTATGTATATCTTTTTTTATGGGATAAGCTACAGTCTGTAACTTGTTTATGATCCTCTCTAAAGAGTGATACAACCTGCAGACGGTCTGAGCTTTCCACCATTGTTCACACATTAACTTAAACTGCAAATACTAGAGGAGTATTTCATCTTATGTAAGGACCGACAGGGTGATCAGACTTCTGAATAACATTTTTAATCATTTCTAGAAGAGAGGGGCAGTTTCTCTTTCACCTAACATGTTTTTTAAACAGTCTTGTGTCCATTATGCACACAGTATGATACAACCACGTGTTCATTACTCACACCTTTTAACACAACCATGTTTCATTTCACACAAATGATTATACAAACGTGTCAATTATGCACACTGAATAAAACAACCATGTGTCCATCGACACACACAGTTTAAAACAGCCATTTGTTCATTATGCGCACAGTGTAATTCAGCCATGTGATCCAGCAGCAAGAATAAGAATAGAAATGTAAACAGCACTGATCGTTTTTTTCTCATCTAATTTTCTTGGGGGGGACACAGTGGAAAAGTAGAGGTTACACAAGCCACTTGTCTTTAATAGCAACACTCTGCCAGGAGAGTCACCTAGCTCCAGGGGTGGAAGTAAGCAGGTATGCAGCGGTACGCTCAAGCCAAACACGGGCTGTCGGCTCAGTACATTAAACAGAACATTACAGAACATTATCGCACTTCTGAATCTCTGAATGATTCTGAATGACGTTTCACAGCCATTAGGAATAACCAATCGGAGCCCAGCACTTCTAGCCAATCAGAGGCGTAGGAGGGCGGGACCTTCCTCTACCATCCTAGCATCCCCAGCTATGACTGACCTCCAGAGTGCCGAGGTGTCCATTAAAACCAGTTTCACTGCTGCTGGCCAAAACTGTCAATTGGAGTAATTCAAGAACTTTTTGTACCTTGAAGTCAAATAAAGACAAAAATATGCAAATATAGGTCCAGAACTCTCCTGTAAGTCCACCACCTGTCCATAGAAGTCCTATTAATGATTTTGCACTGTACAGCATCCATTCAAAGCCATCTACAAACCACCAGTTGAGATATTTTGGCAGGAAATCCATGGACTGAAAAATATGAATAAAATAAAAGCAACTCTGGCACTCTTGCTGCAGTCATGAGCCAAGTGCACTCGACTGGTCTGCAAGTGTGTGTGTGTGTGTGTGTGTGTCCTTTCTTATCAGGTGCAGGCAGAAAGCAGGTCATGTGGCTTCTAAAGCAGAACGTTTAGAGGAACGTACCGTAGGAGAGGGGGATGTCCAGGTCGCCCTGCCAGGACACCTGCCCTGATTCGTCTATGGAGTGCTGCGCTGTAAAAACACACGACAACAGGCCTCTTGTTTACAGCTCATTCTCACTCAGACAACACTTCTGATTTATTCAAACTCCAAAGAAAGACAACACTGTGTGTAAAAAATGTTCGGCTATGCTGTGCTGTGCTGCACTCACACCGGCTGCCTACCAAGTGTGACTTTGTAGTTGGAAGTGAGGATTTAATCATAGATAATAAATGTGTGTGGACTTGTGCAAGATGTCACTTCAAGCCATTATGAATTGTGATGTCTAACTTCCACTGAGCCGAAACTAAAGTCACAGTTTTTTGTCTTTGGCAGAAACACAATGACAGCATGACGCAGTAGCTCTGAGAGTGAAAGATGGTTATTCTGATCGTGTTCTCCAGAGGAATTTGAAGTGGGAAACAGATTAAAAAGATGGACTGTACCTTTCAAGTGGCCTCGTCCGAGTGTCACAAACCCAGAGGAGATGAAGTTGTGCATGTCCTGGCCTCCACTGCGTAGGTTTTCTTTCCCATAGTGCCCTTGTGATAAATAAATCGAGAAAAAAAAAAACATTTTTCAGTGTTTTATTTGTGTGCAGCATTCAGATAATGGTTCATTAATCATCTTCTCTGCAGAGTCGTTTTACAAACAAATGTCACTGAAACAAATATGCAAAGTTATGTACAGAGAACAAAATGAGAGTAAGGTGACTTTTGGAGAGTTAAACTTTGATAACTTTTTGCAAGATTTTGCAAGTTAAAGGGACCCTGTGTGTACTGTTGATGAAGTTAGGTGCTGTTCTCAGCATTATTTGTGGCTATAGAGTGGCGTTTTGGTTGATGTTTGTGTTTGGCTCCTCAGACCGCTGTGTATTGCTATCTGGGGTCGTAACTAAAGTTGGTATAACTAAAGAAGCAAGTGGTTCGGCAACATTCATCCCTCGAAGGGGTGTCTAACTCTGTGTTGACCCTAAATTAATTTTACGCCAGAATATCCCTTTAAGCAGCTCCAGTTTTCAAGGCTTGCAGAGCTGCAAGTGAGGCAGATGTGTGAGGAGATTGCCCTCATCTTCTGGCATCCATTGATCAGTCTGATACCAATAGCAGTACCACAAAGGACGAAGACGAGTGAGGAAAGTGCATCTCCAAACTCTCTGTCCCATTATAAAATTCATTTTCACTTTCAGCTTCCTCAATATACCACTATTGTAAGGGTCAGCTTTTATTAAGGTGCCTAAGAGGTTTTCAAAAGCCCCAAACTGTATCTCAGGTGCAACCATGTGTTTGTTAAAGTAGGGTGACCATATTCTGACTTCCCAAAAAGGGGCATGACTACGCAGGGGCACAGTCACGGAGTCGCACAAAGTTAATTTTTAAAGTTTTTCGGCTCGGATCGAGTGTCTTTTACGTGCTTCTAATGCAGTAAGTCCTCGTAACCCAAACTTGAAACTTCCGTACAAAACCGTGGACATTTGAAGGATTTTTTAAACTACCTAGACAAGCCCAGAAAGCCCCTAAAAAAAGAGCACATGTCCAGGTAAAAGACTACATATGGTCACCCAAGTTAAAGGATATCTGGGATACAGTCTAAAAGTTTGATGGATTTTATGTCACTAATTTTTCAATCACGTCCTCTGTTTCTCCATGCTCACAGCGATGTTGTCTGCTCTTTGGAGTCAGGATAATTGGACTTGATCAACATGGTTTGACAATTGATTTCACCCCCATCTTTGAGGATGCCAGAATAGTTTAAGTTCTCACCTCTGAGTTCACTATCAGTCTGTGATTTAATTTGTACCTCAGCAGTGTTAGCTCTGCTCCCAACCTCTGCTGTAAGTGAGGGAATTGACTCGGTACACGGGAGTGAGACAAGATACAAGCAAGCGCGCCAACAAAATACAACCGTCCTGTCAATCACAGACCAGTCCTACAAAGAAATAAAGGGTGTCGTATTGAGTAGAACAAAATTTGAAGAGTTAGTTTATCAAATTTGTCCTCTTGATCTTTCTTAAACACTTTCTTAAAGAGACCACTTCAAAGTCAGAATCATCACTCTGAGCTTTGGGCCTTAAAAGCAGGGATTTAACAGCGTTTCAAATCATTAATATGAGATGAAACACCTAGACCATAAGGCCTGCTCCTCATCACACCAGAATTTGATACTTGGGCATCAGCGGCGTGACTCAAATGTTTCCTTTAAGAGGAAGAAAATAAGCGGATGACTAACAGCCTGACCAGCTCTGTTAATGTGGGATCCAAAGACAGAAATGAGCGTCTTTCTCTGCAGTTTAAACAGTGCAGTTCCGCCTCTATGCAGATGATACAGTACTTTATATCTATATGATGTCTCCCAGGGTGAAACTTTGATGATTCATAACCCCTGCATACCCCAAGGACAGCACCATGGAGCTGAAATCAGGGATCTGAAGATGCTGACTGTGAGATAAACTGTTCCCATGAGGCAGTGCGAGCCTATAGCCTGTTATTATCTCAGGAAATGTTCCTCAAAACTGCCTTATCTGCTCTGCATAATGAAAAAGGATCTAACATGTCTGTAAAAAGAAGAAGCACTCTATTAAAGCTTTTCATCATGAATGAAGGGCAGAGTGTTTTATTCCTGAGATAAATCTCAAACCTCCTGACAGAAGGGAACAAAGCGCAGCGTCACTTTTGAATTGGCCTTGAGGGAAAAGTAAACAGTCATCAAATTAGTGACTCAAGTGTTCACATTTCTGCTCTCGCTCATGCAGAAAAAGAGATGATGACAATAACAAGTGGAGTTTTAACTCTTAATGGTTGTAGTAAACAACAAGGAGATGTGTGAACTGCACTTATCGAAGTCGAGGTAGATTAGCCCAGCAAAAATCTGATATTTTATTTAATTCCAATCTTAATCTTAATCTTGACCAACAAGTAACATTAGGGACTGAACAACAGTCCTGTACTTTCTGAATTATACACTTCAAGCAGGGACCGCTTGTGGAATAAAATGCACTACCTAGATTGTTTTCTGAGGATAAAACAAACAAACTGCCTCCAAAAGTCTTGATCATAGACTGTATATACTACGGACAACTTGGTTCCGCCTTCCGCCTGTATACAGATTTGAAGCCAAAAAGCTCTCGGTATTTCCGCGATTTTCTTCATTTCCTGAAATCAGCATTGCACAGTAGCGTTGTACGCATGCAACGGGAGAATCGCTGAGAGTCGCTGTGATGACGCTCAGCTCAAACAGCGTATCCCCCGGGCAAGCTACGCAATTCCTTAACGCCCATAGGCTGTATCAGGTGTCAATCAAAGAAAACATGAACCTCGTAATAACTTTTAAAAATAGAGCTTTACAGAAAAAAGAGGACTTGAGCACAAACCAGTTTTACAATAACTACATGTCAACATCGCAACCAGGGGGGAGAAAATTTTATATTCTGCGTAATAAATTTCTAAAGTTTGTCCACAGCTCCATAAGCTTTGCTGGCGGAGGCGGGATTGATGACCTATACTGCAGCCCGTCAACAGAGGGTGCTGTTCTCGGAGTGGCTTTACCCAGCGAGGACGCAGACGCTGTCCATTCTTTACACATTCTGTGGTCTTGATCCAGATGAGACAACAGTATCTGGTCTTAAACTGGACCTACCACAGTCTCTTGGGTGTAAGTCTGATGTTGTGAGACTTGATCACTGCTCCAAAAGTTCAATTTAATCAGTCTATGTTGAATTATATATGTTTTTCCTGAGGTGTGACACTTTATTTCTAACTGAAAAATCTTGCTTTATGTTTCATGTCTGCTGGATTGTTTGTCTGCTCGCTGCATCGTCCAAATGTCGCTGACAGTTGGTCCAGTACAATGACTGTTGACTTGGTTTACACCAGACACACCAACTGTGTCTGTGGGAGAGAGAGTGTGTGTGTGTGTGTGTGTGTGTGTGTGTGTGTGTGTGTGTGTGTGTGTGTGTGTGTGTGTGTGTGTGTGTGTGTGTGTGTGTGTGTGTGTGTTCAGCATCTGACTGAACTCAGGACTCACACAAAACTCTGGTTCTCTCTGATTACTTCCTTTTTTTCTCTCTCTGTCTGTCTGTTTTGGCTCATTTAGCAGGTTCATAAAGCTCTAGCAGGATTCAGACATGTTTTTACTCAAGATGAGACTCTTTACTCTGCTGTAGATGGGTCCAAACCATCAACGGAGAACCAGACTGTACATAACCACGTATATATACTGTATATATATGTGATAATCTGAAGGCAGGCCAAGAAATAGCAAATCTATTAAACTTAAATATCTGATATTTTTCTTCGAGACACCACAGAAGAGTGTTACAGCAGTAGTTTAGCAGATTTAGAATAACATGTTAAACCCAGTGTCCACATACATATGGCCATGACGTCCACACTATCCGTCAAATAAACTGATGGCAGCAATTAAATGAAGGCATATGTTTGGAGCAGCTTTCACTTTGTAAAATATGAACACAAACAGCCTCTAAGTGTAATCCTTCAGGCAGACTGACACCTCCAGACTCATCAGCATCAACCACATGATGTCATGCTTCCAAAATATCATCCCAAAAACTGCTCTAATCTCATTTTATAGACAACATCTGCAGGTTTTTATGACTCAGAATGCATCTCGATGCTGTGAGTGTCCCACAGAGATGATTCCAGTCTCTGTCTGCAGACTGTAGGAGGCATTTGTTGCCAATTTTCACAATATCGTACAAACTTCAGAGCAGAAAATGAAAGGAAGTCACACAACTCTGGGATATTGAGGTGATAATTCTTCCTTTAGGACAGCTCTGAAGAAGCCCCGCCCTCAGATGAGAGTTCAACGGCCTCACACTGAGGTTTAATACCTCTTCTGGAACATTAAGTAAAGAATATTTAAGCTGCATACAGCTAGTGTTGGTGATTTGATCTGGATATTCACTATTTCTATCAGTCAGCAGGCTGTTTGTGATCAACTCTGCTGTTTTGGCACAAGACTGACAATGAATGAAATTTTGGCTTGATTCATTTATTAATTAATTTCTAGTTTTGTTTTGTTTTTAATCTATTGAGCACAGAATAGGGATTCTAGATCTGATTGTGTAAAAAGGAGCACATATAAAATGTCTTATATTATCTGCTACATTATTTTCTCTATTTTCTCTTTGCTGCCAACTGTCCTCAAAATATCCTGTGGATGTTTCTTTTATTTGATTGTGTTTCTGAATACCAGAACATATTTTAACGGTTTAAAATCATTTAAGTCCTTAATTGAATTGTGCGAAGATAACATAAGAAATGTTGAAACCATCAAAATTTTACATTTTATGAAAGGTGTTTATCGTCAATATGATGCAAATAATACGTTTCAGCACTGCATTAAAAACTGACATAGCTCTGAAGTGGAAATCACTGCATGGGCTCAAAATTACTTTCAAAAACACTGTTCATCACTGCATCCATAAATCCAGTGTTAATCTAAACCATGCAAAGAGGAAAACAGATATAAACATGATCCAGAATCTGTAATATTACATTCTTTGTAGAGACCGTGGTTGACATTTCTTGCATTTTATAGATAAGGAGGGTCCACTCGGTTCAGCCTCTAGTTCAAAGCCAGCCTTCCTGATGGTACGGGAATCATCACACATCTGTAAAGGCTCCATTAATGCTGAACACTGGCAAAATATGCTGCCATGCAGACAATGACTTTTTCAAGACCGTCATATTTTTAGCAGGACAATGTCAAACCACACATTCTGCACAAAGCAAAGCAGAGTTAATTCTGAAAAATGTCCAAATAGACTGAGCCAAACACCTCAAGCTGAAGGCATGACACATCTATAATAGACCTGATGACTTGGACCATTCCTTTACTTTAAAAAAATAAAAATCTCTGTAATTCACGGTTGTCATAAAATTGTCATAAATGTGAGTCACGTCTCCCCTGGAGTGCCTCCATCCCTTCTCATACACCCTCTCTGAATCTGTCTTCATTCAAAAGCAGTCACCCCTGCACTGTGACGTCCTGTTACTCCTCAGCCGGCACACAATGAGAGGCTGATATGACACAGGTTGGACAATGAAGACATCTTTTCTGTGGGCGGCATCATATCAAGAACAAAATAACAGTGTGTGGCTTTGTGAATCACTCAGAGGAGTAATCACTACTCTGTGTTTGTACTAAGAGATGCTTAGATGCACTGTGGCCTGCAGAGAGAACTGAATTCAGTAGTTACAACTAGTTTAAATCTTTATTAGGTTTGACTCTACATTTGAACATTGCTCTATTAGCAATTATCTGAAACGCTTTGGAGTTATTTTTATGCGGAAGCCTCTTGGGTCTTGAAGCACTTCAAAATGTACAAGCCGTGCTCACATTTCTGCTACAAATGCCACAAGAGGGATTCATAACTGCACAAAAAAATCCCTAATTGCAAAAACAAATCATGCAAATGCAGCAAAGTTAAATCTAAGCCACACTTTTGCATCAAGACTTTGCTTCTCTTTGTTTTAGGGAGCCCTTTTGCATACGTCTCTTTTACAAACAAGATGTGAAAGAGGATAAATCCTGCACGTGTTTTTGGTTTAGGCCCAGATTTTGCTCTGTGTCTTCTTTCATGTATTTTTTTCTCTGGAGGAAGTTTAAGTTCCTTAAAGTGGGGCTCAGGGTCGGATTAGCAGGCCAGCTCACCTTGAGACGAAATTGAGCTGTGGCCCCCTGTGGATGCCCTCAATTTTGCCCACTAGTAAGCACAATGCTGCCTGCAAAATAGTCTTGATAGAAAAAGGACTCTGGGCTGTCCTAGGTGGATTTTTCTACCTTTATACGATTGATCAAACACTTTGAGGCTTTTACTGATTGATTTCATGGTTAGATTTTGTAACACTTAACCTCAAAATCCTGCTGTTGCATTTCAACGTCCCCTGCTTCTGCTAGACTTCCTAGGGACTTAACCACGACCTGACATTTGATTTTTCTCTCATGTTTCTCCCTTAAGAAAAACTGAGAAGAAAGTGTTAAAGTGTCATTAAAAGTCATGCATCTACTTCAGATTAAGTAAAGGGAAAAAAGGTTACTCTGCAAAGTTTTGACTATGAAATTACAAGATTTTAAGATTTCTATAAGCAGATTTTTGACCTTAATTCTCCCTCCGTGCTCAAACGTGTCTCTTGTCTCTTAATAAATTTGTGCCTCTCCAGATTTTCTTGCCCAGCACTTGGGCCATATCTTTGCAATCATTGAGTGTCTACCTGGAGGTTTCTGCTCTGCTTTCTGAGGTTTATTCAATAAAAGCTTAAACTGGAAAAAAAGGTATTTCAGTGATGAACAGTTTTTACAACAAGATTTATCCACTTCTGACCCATAAACCTAATGATTTACTCTGATTTTTTGGTGCCCGCTGTTCGTGCAACTCTCGCTGAAAAATTAATGTTGTGTTACAAATGGATGTATTATTCATGTCTGCGCAATTGGAAAATCTCAAGGTAGGGTGGGGATAGCAAAAGCACATGACATTCAATCAGGGGATTGAGATCATGACTATTTTAGAGTACTTTTAGAAGTCAACCTATTGAACTCATTTTCACCTTTCAGTGTGTCAAGCTGGGATGGTGAGAAACCAGCTGCTTTGAAACCTCCTTATTTATCTCTTACCAGCATCTATGAAAACCATCATTAAGGCATGATTACACCTCAGTCTGAAACACTTCAATTTTGCTGCTTTTCCACTGATAGAAAGCGTGACACAGCTAAGAGGTGTTACTTTTTACACAGCAATGAAGGAGTGAAACAAATGGAAATTTAAGTCATAATGGGAAATACAAAGTTAGGCACAGCTTAGGGTGTTACTTTTTACACAGCTTCATAGCCAGGGGAGTAACTTAAGTTATGCTGTTGAAGAAAATGTCTGAGGCTGTTAGAGCCCACTTAGCTCCCCACGTTGTCCTGTTTGCTTAAGTCAGTTAAAGCCCCATAATGTGCTGTAGTAATGTGTCTCTGAGTTTCATGAAGGTCTCTCTACATGAGCAGCTCCAGGTTTCAGCAACGGCTGAAACTCAAATCCAGCTCATACTGGCTTTTGTTTACAAAAGGCATCATCAGTGAAGTGGTGAGCACGAACAACTATGTTGTGGCTGTTGTTGTCCTAAAAGCCTCCAAGCTTTCCACTGTTTTCTGGAGCCTTCCTCAATGGGAAGGTAAAATAGCTGAGACTTTCCAAAAGAATGCCTATGAGCAACTTTCCAAGAGAGACTTTATAAGCAAAGGGCAGAGCCAAGGCAAAAGACAAGCAGTCATACAGACTGGCAGCTTCCAGGTGTGAGTGTCTTTGACAGAGCTCACCCTTGACCTGATAGGACGGCACAACCTGATATCAGGCTCTGGCCACGTCTTGGGTATTCCGCCGCCATCTTAGTATCTCATGTTTTGAAACTTTGCATGGTTCAGATCTGGTTTTAAAACCCAATTGCACTCTATGACCATTTCCTTCCGACTCTCCAAGTTTCAGCTGCAAAAGTTACTGATAGATGTTAGAGAGGGGACATTAATTATCTGACCATGATAATTCTATAAATGACAATAATGCCAAACAAAGTGAAGATCATTGAGGACATGATGGTTGGCTTAATCTCCTTTTCTCTGGAGGAACAAGAACCTCCATCAGCTGGGCAGTAATCTCTCCAAGACTTGAACTATCCATGACAGAAACACGAGGAGACAAGCTCACGTTTTTGCTGCGAGAACATCCTCCAACACCACCTTGTCCATGTTGAGTAGCACTGCTGGACATGGCGGTGTTGGAGGAGAGGGTTGGAGGCAGGGTGACACTAGAGTGAAACATAACACTGTTGAATCTGGGACACCATACTGGGGCACTTAACGAACGAACGGGCTGATCCCTGGAGCTGGGATCTGGAGACCGGCGGATAAAAGTAGGAGGAACAGCGTGGCACGACAGAATTATCTCCGGACAAAGAGCTCAGCAGAAGAATATGATGATAATTTGCATCCTAATTTCGAGCCAATGCTGAGTAGGCTTATGGGACTGCGGCACGAGGGAGATGAGGGCTCAGCCTGGGCATGAGTGCTTTTAATTTACTGTGCATTTTCCTTTTACTGTATATTTCCTCTTAAGAAAGATTGAAGGAAAAGCCTTTCAATCCCAGAATGTGCATGTATTCCCGTGCATGTCAATCAAATGTCTTGGCAGATAATGAAGCGAGAAATATAGAAGCGGGATCTCTACATGGGTATATGTAGGAGGCTGTTTCTGAGGAGGCAGAGCGGTATCACTCACCGTGGTTGGAGTGAACAGGTGTGTAATGATTCTTCGAAGTCCTGACGGGTGTCTCGTCTTTGGGCGACCCATCGATGGCTGCAATGTTTTCATGTTCAAACTGAGATATTGGAACGGGTCCTTGTTGCCTCAGGATGTCAGCCAGGGCTCTGAAAAGAAACCACACAAATGAAAAAAAAAGTAAACCTAAATGTTTTCCAATTACCAACATTTTCTCCTTTTTTACAGCTCACAATCCCCCTTAAGGTCCTTCTAATTCATTTAGCCACAGCTCCAATTTGAATCAAAGAGGTCGGGAGCCATGCAGAGGAAATCCTAATTACAGCCAGAGTCACAAGGGGCGTTAGATTTTCAATAGCGTGGTACACAAGGTACAGCAGAGTCCTATTTAAGTGTCCAACTGCAGCTCAAAGCCCATTTATTACAAGTTACATTACCGTCCTGCTTCAAGCTGCAAATAAAAGCAGCTTTTCACAGTATTTGCTGCTTTTGGAGACTCTCTATGATGAAGAAACAAATCTGCATCGTCTTAAAGGAAGTGAAACCGCTATTTAAGTGTGTCAATGTCAACCTAAAGCAGCCACTATTTTCCCTAACTCAGTGACTTTGGGAGATCTGCTGTATATTAATAGCATCTCCCTTCCAGGATGAGCACTCTTTAGCCGTTTTCTTTACACAGATGGAGGCGACCTGGTTTGAATCGTCCTAGTTGGCTGATGTAGTTTCAGCTGAAGTAGTTTGCTGAGACAGTGTAGACTTTTAACATGTGTTTTAGGAAGACTGACCAAGATTCGGCCAAGAAAATATAATACTAATTTTACTTATTTGCTTAGAGACAGACAACAGGCTGTATGTAAAACCGTTATCCATATTTAAGCTGAATTAAATCAAACTGATGAAAATACTCGCAGTTATTTTGGTAAGAAAGGACTAAAAGAAGAAATATAAAAGAATAATGTTAATAGTGGATGGAAAAAAGGCAGACGAATTAAATATTGACAAATGCATTCTCATAAGACTGTGTCAAGATAGCAAGTTGAGTGTTCTTTAACTCAAGAGACACTAATAATGCAAAGGCCGCGTCACCATTTGTCATAATCAGAGAGCTGAGAATGAGGAGATCCTCATCGTCTGATCTGACGATTGAATGTGGGCAAAAGGATTTAAAAACAACGTCAAATCAAAGAGCGTTTCGCATACTATGGAGTAGGGTTGGGGGGAATGTAAACAGCAATGAGCCAAGAAAGGATCCCTGGGGAACGCCACTTTAACAGTTGAACTGATGTACAGAGAAACAGGAATCTGCATCAGCAACAAAAAGTTATGTAAGATTAAAAAGGCTCACTTTATCAATAAGTTGGAGATGAATATTCTAAACCACCAAAAGACCAAAACCATTTATCAAGTGTTCATACTGCTTATCCCATTAAGGGTCATCACATCTGTTGTATTCAGGGGTGAAAGTAGGATAAGGTTCTTGCAGGTTGAGCTACACCTGTACTTAGATACAAATGAAAAGATTCATATTGCAACCTCCTGTTGTTCTAAAACAGTAACATTATCAGCCATTTGTCTGTAGCTTACCCACTCCTGGTAACTTTGCTGCTTCCCCCCTCTGCTCCTCAACTTGCTCTTATGCCACAGTATCATCATCTGCTGCAGCTCTCTTTCTCTTGAACACAAAATCGATTTTTCTCCGCGTTTTGTTTTATTTCCGCATTAAGATTGAAGCAGACGTCTCTTTAGAAGTTCCCGCCTTCCACAAAAGGCGGAAGACGATCCACAGCGCCAAGGCAACCAGCGTCCAATCAAAAGTGCGCATTAAGCGTTCCAACTTCCGGTGTTAGTTTGTTTGCGGAAACAAATACGACTCACTCGCAAGCAGCATGGACCTATTGGATTACTACGGTTACAACGCAGAGAACAGACTGACGTGCGGCAACACGGTAAGCAAATGTAGCCTACAGACATTGCAGGGGGGGAAAGTTTGCGGCTGTAAACTGCTGTGTAAGTCTTCCCGGTACGGCTTACCGCTGCGTACCGGCTGTAAAACTGCTGTTTGATAGGGTGACCATTCGTCCTCTTTTACCCGGACATGTCCTCTTTTGGGGGGCTGTCCGGGCTTGGCGGCTGTGTCTGGGAAAGTTTACAAAATCTTCAAATGTCCGCGGTTTTGTACGAGAGTTTCGATTTTGTGTCATGTGGACTTACTGAGTTAGAAGGGAGATTCTCATCTTCCCGGTACCGCGTACCGCTTCGTTTCGGTTTACTTCCACCCCTGGTTGTATTTAACCCTGGTGGGTGCAGCTGAAAAAGGTGCTAGTGTATCATACAACTAACATGGAGACATAGACACACTCACACCAACAGGCAATATAGTCATCATTAAACTCAGCGAGCGTGTCTTTGGACTGATCCTGAATCTTTTATGATTAACCCCACCTTTTGTTGTAATCATTTGGTCATCAAATACATCCTTTAACTTGAACTATGACCCCAAAGTCGCACCAGATTTTCACTATCACTATCAGCTGTTGATCAATCTCAAAACATTAAATTTACAAGGATCTCTCACACCTCTTTCATTTGAAGAATTTGCACACTGGTCCAACAGTAGTGAAATATATGACAGCAATTGAGCTGGTTACCATTGGAGGAAAACTGCAGCAGTTCTTTATATGGGAATTATAGATATCGATATAATAAAAATAACATACCCAAGCTTAATGCATATCAACAGGCCAAACTGTTAGATGGACAAACAATAACTTTTATTCCCTAAAATATGTATCCTGCACTGCCATTCAGCAGTTTCTTGTTTTATGCTGTTCAGAATATCTGCTTTTACCAGCATTTCTGCCATAAACTTAAATCGCCCGAAAATATTGGCTGTAAACCAGAGAAAATATTCCGTTTCCAAACTTTGACTCTAACTTTCTAATATTCCTCTGTTGTTTTTGCCCGTATACCACACCTTGGCTTTATAACTCAGCCTTTCAGTCCTGCGATTGGAAAACAAAGCATTATTCTCACCACCTAGCTGGCATAAATTGGTTTGCACTGCAGAAGTTGATCAATACCGCCTGTTCAAATCACTGGCTTTAGCTCTCACTCCACATTTCTTGTGTTTCGGTGAAGGTCACAGACCAAACAGCAAAGGTCTGCCAACAGCTCAGTATTCTGCTCACTTTCCTCCCCCTCAGCCGCAGAGGTAGAGTCTAAATTACATTAAAGAAGCCCTGGAAATTTACACAGAAACTCCACCATTTCAGGGGGAGCAGACCCTTGCCAAATATAAAGCTAATCCCATGTTCCACCTCTTCTTTTCGGTCATGGTTTGTCAGTGTGGGTGTCTGCTGCCAGACTCCCAAGTCTATTCCAGCAGACATCATTATAACAGCTCCATGAGCCAAGAAATATAAATAAAAGAAAAACCATCATTGAGCACTTAGTAAAGCATGCCTTCTTATTCAATCAGCCACTCTAATCTCTTGTGGATACTGCTCATATTGATGGCATTGAGCACTTGAATGTACGCCCCATGGCAAGGACAGGAAGACTTAAAACTTCATCATTACTTCAGTTCTCAAAGCAGAGATGGGAAAAGTGCTGCATCATGAGCTTTTGTTGTTTCAAACACAGTATTAGAAAGTCTCATGAGTCCATACAGAGATATTAAAAAGCTGACTGTGCTGAAATTTTGAAAAGACACTTAGAGCAATCAGTGGAGCTTAAATTTAATCTATTCCTGATCTACTGAAGGAGCTCCTTTGTGTTGTTGTCAGAGCAGGAAATACTGAGGAGAAAAAAAGACTTTAGCAGGAACATGTCAGAGTGTTTTTCTGAAGCTGAGTAATCTGCCTCGACATTTCCAAAGCAGCAGGTGCCAAAGTTGAATGACCAAGGCTTAACAATGCACAATTATCTTCATATCTATAAGTCAATGCCAGGCTTCCTCCTCTGCTCCATCCAACAGACTCCTGATAATCACAGGTGACTCAAGTGACTCCTGGGTAAGAGCTATGACTAACTCCGAGCGATTTTATTTTTTTTCGCCAGTGGATAGGAATCGTGCAATTCCATTTAGACCTAACCCCAGATAAAAATCTATTTATCCCTTTATACATTTTCATCGCTTGCTGCAGTGGGGATGGAGAGCCTTCCAGCACGTACCACACAAAAGAATACCTGGGTAGTTATTACCCAGGCTTACAGAACATGGAACAGACTGTTCCCGCTCACTGTTTGCCATGACACTTATGGAAATATCTACTATAATTAGCACATCTCATGTATCATCGCGCCATTTTGTATCTTACCACAAGAAGAGAACTATTAGGCGTCTAACATGATCAAAAACAAAAACATTTCACTCAGGTTAAAGATTTTTGAGTCCAAAAGTTAAAATCAAGATATTATCACAGTTTACTGTCTGAGTTTTACAAACTTGACCAGGTAGGACTTTGCTTGTTTTTTGCAATCTAAAATTGCACTTTAGGACACTTAATGGTCCCTGAATACAGACCCAACCATATGAAAATAAAGTAGAAACTAGTCTTTGAAACAGATATTACGGATACACTAGAGGGTACAAGTGATGCAAACTGGCACCCTCTAACAAACGATAAGGGCACCATAAAACAGACTAAATCACATTTTTAGTGATAGAAAACAAACTTCTAAATGACAGTTTTGAGAGTCCTTTACACAGACCTTGATCATACTCTTAATAAGTACTTAGGCAGCGATCTTACCTTTAATCTGAAAGAAAGAAAACAGATCTCAATAGATATTTAATGGGAGGCTTAAAACAGAACACAGTTCACTAGTAAGATGATTAACCAACTTCATTAATCAAAGACTTTTGGTGTTAGATTAGACATCAAGGCAATCTTTGCAAAGATGCTACATGATAGTTAAAAACAGACCTGAGCATATCATGGACAAATAAAGAAACAGACCCTGAAAACTTCCCAAAAACAGATCTCATCTTCTGCAAATCCATGAGAAAACAGACCCTAAAGATTCCCTTTGCACAATCCTCAAACAGAGGCGAAAGTTCCTTGATTTAACACAGGGGCAAAATTATATCTCTTACCAACACCTACAGGTGCACAGACATTGGCTAATCAGTTTTACAGTGGAAGACAACAGACTGTTTAATACTTTTCAGGCTTTCTTGATCAATAAAAACATAAAAGGGTAATTTGATTCAGTCTTATTCAGTTGAGTCAAAGGGAACCTTACAACTGTCGCGAAATAAGACCCTCTAACAAATGCTGAGGGTCCCTAAAACACTTTGTCAAATTAAAAAAAGAGGTTTTTGAAGCAATGTCAGGAGTATCTATATACAGATAATACACAGTATACTGCAACCAACTGTTAAAAATTAACCTCAGTTGGTTGCAGGGAGGCCAATGAGATTTTTTTCTCTCAAACTTGACTTTCACAAACACTTAACATTTCCCCTTGGCTGCCTGGATGGACTTGACTGAAATATTTGTGCCATTACGGCAGAGCTTAAATCTCCTGGTACTAACATGGATCCAATTTAAGAGACCAGCAGTTTTCCAGAGTCATAAAACAGCATCAATCTACAGAGGAAAAAAAAAAAAACTCATACCAACCTCAGAGAGCTTTCTGGGAGGTTTGTTCCAGGACACAAGTGCAGAAAGTACTAAAAATAAAAAATAACAGCCAACATTTATGAATTCAATTGTGCTTTACGGGGTCTAAAAACACACTGCATACAGCTGTTTGTTAAACTGATGGCTGAAACAGCCACAGGATGTGTTTTTTTATGCTTCTTTTATGCTCATCGAGCAATTCACTGACCACTAACAGCACCCTGCCCTGGGGACCTGAAAATACTGTCAATATAGAGGCAAACACTCATATCAGGACAATCAGTCATTATGGCTTTCAGTGGCATTTACTCAAACCCTCTGGGGACACCAAATACCACCCATCCCCCTCTGCTGGGACCCACACAGAATGAGAGGAGTATTCAATGTTGACATTTTTTGACTGGACAGCTCTGGGGAGGAGAGTAATGGCATGTGCTAAAGGTCATGAACCTTTGTGAACTCATGATAGAGAGGCTGTATGTTACACACAAGTATAAACTAGCTGTGTCTGAAGGATGCATTCACAGTTAACAGAAGAAAGTGATTTTAAATACAATCTGACAGGCTACATTTCACTATGTTTCTCTCTGCTGCTGTTTAGTACTCCCAGGTACCACTGCAATTTGAAACTTCAAGTATAAGTCTTTGGGTACTGTTTAAAAGCTTTTTATGGGCTGTGCAGCTCAGACATTGCCTCATGAGCCATCCAGTTATTTCCGATTGATCAAAAATTAACAATCCGAATGTTTGACTATGAAGTGCTGCTGCAACTTCTACAGAAACCATCTTCATATTGAGTATCAGATACTTGACTTCTATCTGAGTGCCTGAATTTTTGACCGTTTCGTGTTTTTTTTTCTCTTGTGAACTACTGCAGGTAAAAGGACCTTTAAAGTCCCACTCCAATTGTCTTTTTTTTTTTTACTACTGAAAGTGTTCTCAGTGGTCTTTAAATTGTGAATACAAAGTTTTGTTTTTTTTTTGTTGTTTTTTTTATTTGGCCAAAATCAAGTTACCTGTGTCATTTTCAAGGGCTTTTCTCCTGCAGAGCTCCAGTATCATGGGCGGAGACATTGCTTCTCTGCAACCTCCTCTTCACACTAGCTTTTAGCCTAACATTTCCGGTGTAGTGGAAGTGGCAGGTAACATAGCAGCTATTCAACTCTCAGACACTAATGTCTTTGGGGACATGATGAAAGCCAATATCATGATTCGCTTTCTTACAAGCATTGCAATCTGCTAACCGCACACGCTTGTTCCACGATTGTCCTTTCTATTTCTCCGAGTCTGACCTGCGTAGCACTTGCAGTTGTGACGTGGGAAATCTCACTGTGTCTGGACTTGCCGTTTGGGGTCTGCCAGAGGTTCACAGTGATTTGAATGCAGAAATACTCAGAAATTCAATTTGGCACTTATTTTTCTCATGATATGTCCTGAAGCATCAGACAAATGCCATATGAACATGTAGACTTGAAGAAAAACATGATTTACGTTGGAGTGGGTCTTTAAATATTAGATTAGAGAGATTAGTGTCATTAGAGGAAATAATACATAGCCAACATCTGTTAATTGTCAAGACAAAGAACGAAATTCTTCACCATATTTTGGTGAAGAGTTATGATTGACAGCTTTTTCAAACTCTTTATGGGACTTTATACCACATGCATCCAGTAGGTGACACTGTAACTATGGCATGTGTATAAGCAGATGGGTTTAGCCTGTGACCAACATAAAACCAGCACAATTTGGAATAGATCAGACAGTAAATGGAAAATAAGCACATAGGTGTGATCAGAGATGGACATTAATCATGAATATGACATTTGAAAGAGATTAAAGGTTGCATGAACAATAGCAATATTGATTAGTTTTTTGGCAAAATACCAAAGTTCAACGAGCTTGCACGGCCACACATTTAGCCATGCAGAAAAATACTTTCATAACTTTAGTTCTTTCAGTGTCTCCAATACACAGAGTAATGTTGGGCTGAACTAAAACCTTTGGCAGAGTTTGTTCAAATATAAAAAGTAGAACGAGTGATCAGAAACTCAATTAAAGATGGTGGGCTTCATGTAACCATTACCTATTGGGCAACCTATTACAGATATCGACCTGCAAGCCATTTATTTTTACATATGCAACATTAAAACCTTGTCTTTTTTATAGAAACACCAAACATAAGTTTCAACATCAATTGATTTGACAGCCAAACTTAAGCAAAGCCGAGTATAAACGGGTATCCAGATCATCATAAGGACAGCGACCTCCCTGCTGTATTTGATAAGCATCTTTGCAGAGTTATGCGACAGTAGTCCACTGTTTATGTCAGCCCGATTCTGTTCTAACTGAAGATAAATACAAGAGCTTTTTTTCTCAGTAAGACGATACCGGAAGGATGCAGAGAAACACTCGACATCTCCTGGAATATAAGGGTCAGTATCATTAAACATCATGCTGGCCCACTTAATGCTGACAGACCGGCACACTGTGTACTTTTACAGAATGAAGCCATGTGCTCGGCACATATCAATGGAGTTTATCAGTTTTCAGCACTAGTAGCATCAAACACACCCAGAGGACTATATTTTATGGTCTCACTCCTAATGATCTATCACCTCCTTCTGATTTTTTAAGACATTATTATCAGTCACCGCCGTGCCATTGGTTCGAGCCTGTCTAAACCAAATTAATGCAAAAGTATTGGTGTTGCTCGGCAGCCCTGTCAAAGCACCAAAATGAAGTCAGCATGTGGTAATTCATGTCTTTGGCATACTAATTTTAAGTGTCAGTCACTTACAGAGGGTTTGGGGCACACTTTTAGTCATATGAGGGAGGCAGACGGATTTTCCCAAGTTTTTTTGTTTTGTTTTGTTTTGTTTTTTCCAAAGCTTGTAAGTGAACCAACTTTTGAGTTTGAAGTCAACACTTTGCTGGGTTGTTAAATGTTTGTTGTTGTAAGGTTTTGATGCAGATGTTGGTGAGACCAGGGCGTGAAGCTTACTGTCAGTAACATAAAAGGCTGGCAGGTTTACCTGTGCACGTTCATCTCCTGCGGTGGCTTGGTTGCTTTATCATAGGCAACTTTGGCACAAATCCCAATGGCGATGATGAGCGCGATGACCCCGCACGTAATGTAGACCGTAGTGTTGGTCTGGTCCAACTCCGGGTCGTAGGTGTCACCTGTGGGCGCAGGCGAAGGGGGCTGGGTTTTGATCCAGTCTGGGGTGTTGTAGTTGGTGCACGTCCTCTGCTCCAACCGCTTTCCTCGGTCCGCGCAGCAGAAGCGCAGGAAACAGCTGCCGCAGCAGAAGCGGTGGTCGGTGTTGTTGCACGCGAACTCTTTGTCGTACTGGCCGCTCACGTCGTAGTAGCCCAGGCAGGTGTCGTGCTGGACGGCGGGAGCCTGGACCTGCGTGATCCTCCCCGGGACGGCGGCGGCCAGCGGGAGCGCGGTGGTGCTGCCGTTGACCTCCTTCACCTTAGTGTTCCTCCTCGGCGGAGTTTTGCTCTTTTTATTAGCGGTGAAGGTGCACAGGACATTCAGCGGGTCTAAGGAAATCAAAAGCAGCAGCAGGAGCTTTATCCCCATCATTTGAGGACGCGCTGGTGTTAATTCTTTGGCCTCCACTCTCTTCTCTGTCTATCTTTTCCTTTGAGTCTCACTCTTCCACTGCTTACCGAGTGGAGCGTCTGGCTTGTTGTTTCTTCATGGCAGGTACTCCTTTGCGCGCCAACACGGACTTTGACTGGCAGATGTCACGCTCCTCGGAGTTAAAACGCATCCTCTGGCTTTGCTGTCGTCCTTACAGATTCTTGTAAAAGTTTGGTCGAGACAGAATTTCTCTCTTTCACAGAGACGCAAATGAGACCCAAATCCTGCAGGGATTTCTCTTTTCTCGGGTTGCTGATCTGAATCGAACTTGGTCTGAGGACAGAAGCATAAAGAAGAAGGTTTTGAGCCTAAATTAGAAATTTAAAGTCGGATTAGTGTTCGTAAGAAACTTTATTTACAAGCAGAAATCGTAGAAATCATTAATTGGTGGAATTGACGCTTTCAGCACCATGGACAGCGCCCAAGTTTCCATTAGGATGTTTGGAGCGCTTCAAAAAGTGAATTTTTAAAAATCTTTTATGTTTCTATTTCATCTAAAACTTAAAAATACCGATTTCACCAAAAAGTAAGCTCGAGTTGATGCAAAACGAGCTGAAGTAAAGCGTTTTATCCACCTCTTTCTCCCTAGTTTTACGCGTCAACTTTCCTTAGTCTTACTCGCAGGTTGGAAACGTGGTTTTAACGAACTAAATGAAAGATTCTGCGAAGGAAGGAGAAGAAGATGAGGAGGTGGACTTACCGAGTTGACGGTGGCCGGTAGTGGGGTTGTCTCAGCCACTGCCAGTGAATCTAAGAGCCTCAGCAAGGAGACAAGAAGCGAGACCTCTCTCTCTCTCCTCTCCTCTCCGACCCGCCTCCATCCACCTCTCTCTCTCTCTCTCTCTCTCTCTCTCCTCCCTCCTCTAACGTCACAGAATCAGGTACTTCAGTTTATTATCAATCGGCTTGTCGTGGTCACGTGACCCCACGTTTCACTCAATAGCTCGTTGGAGGTGTTAAAAAACAGATAAGTGTGTTAGAAGTCGTCTGCATGCTGCGCCGCTGTGGACATTCAAGCATCAGCGAACATAAGCTGCATCCATTCACAAGACACCAACCAATCACGTCCAGTGTGTGTGTGTGTGTGTGTGTGTGTGTGTTTTGTGTGTGCGTTCAGGCAAATGAAATAGAAACATGCCAGAGCTACTTTACTTCAGTCATCAGAAGCAACAACAGTGAAGAGAAAATTTCAATTTTGACTTTTACGTAACGAAGTAGTTGAGAATGAACTTTTTCTTCGCAAATTTTCACCCTTAAGTTGTCAAGTACAAACGCACTTTTGGTAGCAGGTAAACAGAGTTCTGTTGTATTTGGTGTTGGAAGGTTTTGCTGTTGGATTTTTAGTTGTTGTAGACGTTTTGTCTAAAATTTCCACTGAGGTTACTACACTGATTCCAAAAAGCCTCAAAACAGCTTCAACAAAGTGTTCTTCAACACTGAAAACAGACTGTTAACACATAAATATATGGAATTAAGTGATAGTAGCTAGTTATTGTAGATATTTTATCCAACATTTCCAATCATTTTTTTTGTCTGAAATTGGACTTCAGTAAAAAAAACAACACTTTAATACTGGAAATACCAAAACCAATTTCGCTCTTTGCAGTTTAGTCTAGCTATAAAATCGATTAAGCCAATTAAGTGGTAATGAATTGACCCTCGCACCTTTGTGCACATTGGGGCCTGTTGAAGCAGTGTATTCCACTGTATGCAGATGATTTGATACTGTTTCTATGTCATACATGCAGCACACCTTTGTAATTTTAAGTAGTTTGGACATTGTTCTGTTGTACTACCTTTAAATAGGAGGTAGAACCATGACTTTATACAAGTGATCACCTGCAGGAAAGTTCATGTTCATTGGAAGAGTTGTGAATGAAAGCTTGGTCAAACTATTGGGGGAATTTCATACCGGTTTGTCCATTATAATGCATCATTATTATGGTAAAATATACATGTAGATGAGCCCAGGCTGGGACCATTGTTACGCTTGTGAAATGGGGGTCAGATTGCATAACTTGAAAAATCAGCATTAAGATGTGTTCAGGAATGGACACTGATCATGTTTATGAATGTATGAATGAACAAAAGTAACTTTCTCCTTCATTAAAATTGAGAAGCTACAATGTTTGACATGTAGGAAACCCTTTGAAAGTTCTTATTTTTAAGGTCTCCTCAATACACCAGTAATGTTGGACTTGATTGGTGGAAAATGGAGCTTGGAAATCCAGTGATCAAAAGTTTGAATCAAAATCCCTGTAGGGTTGAGGGTATGGGTGTAAAAGGACTTTTCCAAGGTCTTGCTATAACACATATTCCTTGTAAAAGTTATGATTGTAGGTTGGTTAGCTTCAAAACCCTTCTTCAGAAACCAATGGGTGATGTTGTATGCTTGCTCAGTCAATATGCTTTTATTGTTTTGTTTGTTTCACAGTGGGTTTCAATAGTGATTCAGTTTTGGCTGTGGTCATTGTGGCAGCTATTGTCCGTAAAGCCATTTACGTGAACTCAACTCAATGTGTTTAAGCCAAGTCACTTTTGTACTGCACAGAAAATATCCACGTAAACCCATCTCTGTGGTTTCCTATCACCCATAAGAATATTTAACTTGTTGCTTTATGTTGCTTGAAAATTGTGAATTTTCTAAACCAGTAAATCCTTTTGTAGATCATCCGTTTCATCAGTTCCTCCCAAAATAAAACAGCCAATTCCCCTTCAAGCAGTACAAGGAGAGAAATGGTCAGTTTAATGTTAGAGTTAACATTCAAAAGTCCAGTTTTCACTTTTGATGGACTTTTAATGGTATTCACTTACCTGGTGAATCTGGTTGTTCCAGATGGTAAACTCATCCACATTAAAACATCACTCACAGGTAATGTGACAGCAGGAAGAAATCATTTCGGACTGACTTTCAGATTCTCTGCTGTCATTGCCTGAACTCCTCTGTCCTCCTCTCTCAGTTATTATCCGACGTGTCAGAGCTCATCCATCTGGTGTGCAGAATAAAACCTCTGCCAACATTTATTTGTCTTCAGCGGCCTGAGCGCTGTTTGATCAAGGTGAACACTGCTGGACCCAGGCCTGCTGTTATTACCTTTAAAGCATCAAGTCCATGTGGACCCAGATTATTATATTCAGGTGAGCCATTTAAGCACACTGAGGTTACAACACTGATTCTGAATAGCCTCAAAACAGCTCCAACAAAGTGCTCTTCAACACTGGAAATAGACCGTTAATATCTAAAAGACACTGAACCCACTAAGGAAACATTAAAAATGTATATTTTTGCATTTGGGTAATCGGTCCACCACTACACTTTGCATAAATATTAACCAAATATATCGTATTAACTGACAGCAGCTCCAAATGGACTATTTTGCTATTTACATTGATTGGTTCCAGTCCAGTCTTCCTGATTCAGATGACCACCAATGGACCCAAAGTTCTTGAGCCAAGCAGACTTTTTTTTTTTTTTTTTTTTCAGACAAAAGTTTGGTGACATCTTACTTTTAATGAGCAAGAGTCAAAGTGAACCTTCTTCATTAAACCTTTCTACCTCTTAGTCATGTGATCTGCTCATGCCCACCCTGAAACGAGGTGTGATGGACTCCCCTGTGGCCCCGACAGCACCGCACTGATAATATGACAAGCAGACAAGAAAAAGGGCACGCAGCTTTTGATGAATGTCTTTCCACACTGAACGCTCCGGAAGGCAGCTCTGGCAAATTGGCGCTCGGTTCCTCTGTCAGTCAAAACGTCACATCAGATGGCGTGTTGAGCACAAAGACAAGAGGGATTGTCCATTAGTGTTAAACAGCTCAGAGTGCTCGACGCTGGCCTCAGCAAAAAGTGCTGACAGGTAACAAAGGGGTCAACTTTGGCTGAGGAATAATGACGCTTTATTCCAACAGAAGAATGAAAGAAGAGACAAAACTAAAGAGACTCGAAGCCCCAAGTCAAACCTATCAAATAGGAAGGGTGGTCTAGTTCTAACATTTTTGACATTAGGCCTCTATTGATCGATGAAAATACTGAATGAACAGTTCAAATGTGTCGATCAATGAAAAAAGTGGTTCTGAAATCAGATCAGATCTGGTGATTCTGCTTTGTTGTTTTTTTTTTCAAGATATAAACTTCAATGAAGTCCGAACTTTTTATATGGTCGGAGTAAAGGTCCTTACACACCGGGACTGTTTTTGTCGTGCGATTATATTTTTTCGAACCTGTATCCTGTCAATACAGGTGTTCACATCAGCGACGTTTTCCCGTCCTGCGATATTGCGGTATTTATTTTTTGTATCACGGTCGAATTTTCTAAAGTTTCGCATACTGTGTGTCTACTTCTTACCAGATTGCGTGTTGTTGCAACGTCAGATTCACCGGTATATCCAACATGACGATGGTTTGTTGCTTTAACAGTTTGCTAAACATATTTGTTTTAACTTTCATCTGTGCTAATGTAAGCTAACGGTTGTTACCATAGTTTCATGTGTTTATCTGGTACTGGCCCCGACTCAATACATGCTATCATGACAGACAGACATCTCAACACTAGTGTCTAATCTCCTTCGTCTCTGATTGGCTAGAGCTTTTCTAGCCAATCAGGGGCAAAGGAGGCGGGACCTTCCCCGGGAAAAGTCTTCCCAGGATGCATCTTTTTCCCAAAAGTCGCAAAATCGCATCGGCTTGATGTGTATAGTTAAGCGCGTCAAAATTCGCCTCCAAATATTTCGAAATTTCACATTCTACATTCGCGTCGGCCCCGGTGTGTAAGGACCATAACTTGAATCAGAGGAAACCTGGATTAATTTGATTCAAGCACATTGTAGATCCAAGCTGGATTTTAAGAACTAAATAGATGAATACTCTCAAGTAGGTCAAATGTTGAAAGATTTTGTTTCTTCTTGGTTTTCTTTTTGGTTTGTGAAGGATGATATAGTAAATTAGGTAGACCTGAGGGGTTGTGAAAAAGATCTCATATCATAATAGAAATATCCACCATAACAGAAATACTTTTGTTCAAGAGATTTCAACTACCGTATTTTGTAATGACATGGAAACAAGCATCACAAATCTCCATCCAAACCCGTTATATTTCATAAATAAAAACTGATAAGTTTTTACTGCCTGAGTTGTGTCTGTGTATTTGCGTTATTGTCCACATCCATCTGTAAATCTTTCTCCTTCGTCTGATCCAGGCTGAAGTCATGTTGGCAGCAGTCTAAGCAAGTCAACCCAGATCCCCTCTCCCAAGAACTGTTTTCTGGCTCCTTCTGGAGGATCCAAAGGAGTTCCAAAGTAGGATATGTTATTCCTGCGGCAAGCTCTGCATCTAACCTGAGACCTCTTCCCAGCTGGATGCAGCTCTGCAGCTCAGCAGGGGGTTACTCCAGAAGGCATCGAGTAAAAAGCACAAACCGCCTCAGTTGACTCTTTTGGAGTCTGTGTAAGTACCAAATTTTAACCCATTACTTCAACGTGGAGTAAATTCATCCAGACTTTTGTGTTGATTGTGGGAGATACTGATCAGTCCTGTGCTTACATGTCATGAATTCGACCATTAACCCTCGATTTAACCAGTACCAGAGTCACCATTTTACAGTCTTACATGCACAGATGTTGCAGTTAGGCTATTCCTTTCTCTCATCTTTTTAAAATAGACAGCAATGTTTTGTTTTAAAGCTTTTATTTTGGTGAACTTGGCAGCTTTACAGTCATGTTGCGTTTGACTGAATGCAAGAAAGCCTACTTCATTAGAAATCTAATAGAGTGCAGACCTAGACTATTGCATAATCTCCCTTCTTAACATGTATTTTAGGGGGGAAACATGTTATATTTACACTTACATTTGTATTATTTACAAGAATAAACTGATAGAAAGCTTCGTCTTCAGACTCAGCCTCCTCTTCATCATGATGGTACCACTAACACCGCACCAATTCGTCTGCTGATCTCACAATCCAGTCTACCTCCACCCATGAACAAACCATTGTTTTTGCGTGTTAAAGTACTATTGTGTTAGATCCAAACCAACCATTTCCAACACTCAAGCTATAGTGGACGTACTCATCATGCTTTCTAAAAGGTTAAATCATAGTTTTTGTCAATGGAGTTTGGTTGCTCAGAGGCGAGTAATGTGGCGACACAAAGCATTCACGCGAGGAGAGTAAGACGTCTTTTTAGAGCTCTGTGGGAAGGCTTTTGACTGCACTTGCCTTGTAATTGTCACGTTGATTAGTACCACAGATATTTGCCCCACATTCTCACTCACTCGGTCTATATTTTGTCTTTCAATCAGGGATTTTATGTGGGTCTTGATTTGGTTTAGCTCAGAGCACCAATAGAAATGTCTGCCCCAGTTCTGCTGCAGAGGGGAATAGCTGTCCTCTGACACCGGGCCTGATCCAGGGTCTGCTTCGTCACTTTGTTAATGAGCCAGACCCTCCCGACACTCAGTGCTAAGTGAATTTTTCGCATCATTTTAGTGTGAATACATCACTGAAAGAGGCACAAGAGGCTCATCCTGCTGACCTTGGAGGGGTCTGATCTTCTATATTGTGCCTCTCCACTTTAAGTGCTCGCATTATGATCTTAACTTTGCATTAAACCCAGAGATACTTACCTTTTTAAGCAGATTTGAAGCAAACTTTGTAGTTGAAGAAGTTATAAAGAAAAGACAAAGTGGACTTAAGAGCAAAGAGTGTTAAAGTTTTACAATTTAATAAAATTAAATAACTAAAATCTGTCTTTTTCCTGCTTCTTTTACTGACGTCTTTCCAGATGGATGGAGAGAAAAGTTTTGAACGCTATTAGACCGTTGATTATTTATTTAAACTCTCTGGAGGCCGAACAACATTTCAGCTAATAGATTAGATTTCAAATGATGACAGGGTCCCTGAGCTCTCTGACTGCTCGACACACCTGTCAACAAAACTTTTGTTCCCACCGAGAAGACCTCCTGATGATCTGATGAATTATTTACTAAATATTATGCAAATGATGAAAATCTTTGTCGCCCTGCTTTCATGGAGAGTGCTCCTCGCACCCTGCTGGGAATATCTCAGTTCAAGAAAAGTGAAGTTTTCTTTGTGGACTGGATAGTTAAGATTTTGTTTACCTGCATTTTAAATAATCATGTTTTTAATAAAAATACATATAATAGAGAAAAAAAGATTTCAGAAGCATCAATCAGTGATTTCTCATCTTCAGTCTGCACTTTATGGACTATGCCATGATGTCGTAAACAAAATGATTTTACAGGCTTTACTGTATATTGTAGTACTTCACTTTTACCCTTGCAAGGGCTTGACACTAACTTTTTTCACAAGGAGCACATGTGCAAATAATGTTTGTCTTATTGGTCCACATAAGTACTTTTATTTGAAATCAATTGTAGGTCTTTTGGTCATATGACATGAAAGCTATTGAAGAAAATGTTCAAAATTTGCCTTTAAATTTAACACGATGTATGAGGACAAATTAGGGAAACAAATAATGTGTGTCTTATTGGTCGACATTATAATTTGAAATCAATTTTAGGTCAATTGGTCACATGACATGGAAGCTATTGAAGGAAAACAGCCTTTTTCTGAGAACATCAACCGGTAATTTATTGATGGTCTCTTATTCAACAGCTGATGTTGACAGCGAGGCTGCCGAGTAGATTTAACGGAGAGGGAGAAGACACCGGTAGCTCCGCAGTGAATGTCCATTGGATATCCAACCTAAAACTAACTTCACTGCAGTGTTTCCATGAAAAAAACATTTGTTGCCTCGGCTAATTTTTTTTTTTCGCACATGTGCCCCTAAACACATTTTACGATTCGCACGCATCTATTTTTAGTCCCAAATGCGAGTGAAATTGTCGCACTGTTGAGCCCTGCTTGCACACACTTGCTTTGTTCACTTGCGTCTTTGCGAGCCGCAGATCTACGGTGATTTGCACACTGCGAATTCGTGCTTAGTTGACTTTTGTGATGTGGTTTCTTGCCAGCAACTTGCACCTGTATGCTTAGCTCAAACAGAAAATCCTTGAGTGATATCTTAAAAGCACTGTGGTGTTATTCTCGATTGCTGTGGCAGCAGGAGCAGCAATCTAACTACGATGTGCAGTAAAGGAAAAGATACACAATGTAAAAAAACAAGTGAACGTACCTGTTACAGACCTTAATTGCATTGCAAAGGTTGAAAGCTCTGGATAAAAGCTGTCTGATGTGTTTGACCCAAAATGTCAGAGTCAGAAGCAGCTGAAAATGTAACACAAAGCTGTAGAAGCTGATCCGTCTTATTTATCTGACTTAATCAAACGCGGACGGCTAAAGTTACCTGCTAATGTGCCGTTTCCTGTACACCCAATGCAAAGAAAGGGATTATTCACCCCGTTTTTACTCTAAATTTGGACCTCATTGACTAGATTAGTTGCACCTTATAGATTCACTAAATGAATTCTTTAAGAGTGCAAAGTGGGGTCAAGGGAAATTAAAACCTTTAGCATCTTTGTTTGTTTCCATGTTTCTGTGTTTTTGAGACCTCAGAGCTGGGAGAAGGAATGAAGATCTGCTGACATGTCCTCAGAGGGGATTGAGGGGATGTAAAGCAAATATCAAATAGAAACTGGAGAAGCAGACTGTGTGTTCCGGTGTGTGTTTAGAGCATCAAACCATCACAGGTGTTTTGTGACAAACAGGGTTTTATGAGGAGACATCTGGCCGTCAGAGTCGCTGCAGTTTTAGGAGTAAACACTCTCGTCTTAAAGAGGGATGTTGAAGTAAAAAGATTCATTTCTGCTCGGCATTGAAGTCAAATAATGATAAAACATGTTTTTTATTGTAGCAAAGGAGAAGCTTATTTATTCAAGCTGTCACAGTTTCTTCCTTATCGGGCTGGTTTGCACAACTGTGAGAGAAAGTGGAGTGTGATGAAAGATGCCAGAGGACAGAGAGGCCTCAGAGAGCCACTGATCTGCTCCTCTTCATCACTCGTGCAACACTAATGATCAGAGGGACAGACTGGATTAGAGGGTGAAGACTCTGCTGCATTTTTCTTGCTTTGCTGAGATTGTGCTGCGAAGCTAATTTCAGCTCTGACATCAGACCACCCTCCGAACATCATGGTTATGGATACTCTCATGTAACTTTCAGATGCAGCAATAGCTTTTTCCCTCTTTCTGTTTTTCTCTCTGCGATCTGTGGTTGACGTTTAGTGATTTTGCATGCTTTTTCTGCAGCCTCAAATACCAGATTTTTGCATTTTCTTACTTGAAAGTGAGTGAGTGAGTAAGTGGTACAATCATTTAAATAAAAAACATCTTTCAGCTGGGCAAGCTGACACTATTTTCAGTCGAGAAACTAAACAACATGTGCAAGAACGCAATCGGGCTGAAGTTTATGCCTATTTAGCAGAGTGCATGAATTTTTTTGATACTTTTTATTCGCTAACAGGAGACTAACCCCCAATTTCCACTGCATCTGGAATGGCTACGAAAAGGCTGTATCCACCGATCGCAGCTGATCGTAACCATTCACGGTAATGTGTCAATTTCCACCGGCTTCTTTCCGTTCAGCTGCAGATCGCTGGACTCCACAGCTGATCGCAAGAGTTCTATTTCTTCCAGACGTCGGAGCATGTCGCATAAATTCAGCACAGATTAGTCTGTGCTGGAAAGGAAGTCGGGCACAGACACAAAATAAAACAACCATTTCAGGCAGATCTTTTTCACACCATGCAAACGGACGGGGACGACCAAGTGAAAGGTTTTAAGACATAATTTCACCTCGATGACACCATGGATGAAGAGATGCTGATTCTAAAAGTCTAGAAGTGGATTTCCTCCACTGGAAGGACACAATCTACTGCTTATATGGTTATGTGGCTGTCTTTATAGAGACAACTCATTATTGTGCGATTGCGAGTGAATCTGCTGGTTCTTGTGAGTTCTCGCAATTCCCACTGTCCAAAACCGTCATAAAAGCCGCCTCACAAATGGATCTGGTAGGAATTGGCAGATGGCAAAAATTGCCGCCGTTCCAGATCGGAGTCATTCCAGATGCGGTGGAAATTGGGGGGTAAAACTCTACCAACCATTCAACCATAGGCTGCTTCAACCATGAAGGCCAATTACACGAAGTTACACATAATAGACAAGAAAGAAAAACCTTTGAGTTTTAACACAACACTAAGAGATGTGCTGTTGTGACTGCAGCTGCATTTGTTGGAACAAGTGCTTCTCCTTTTTGGGATCAGCTCTAGATCATATATGAAGTAATCTGGCCTGGCTGCTTCTGGGCATTCCGAGTTCGATCTGGTGTTTTTCCGCCTCTGCATCTGACTGCACCAATGTGTACCCTCTCCCCTCAGAGATAATTCAGAGAGACTTTAACTGTCTTGATGAGCAAAAGTAGATAAAAAATACAGTTTGATGGCTGTCCATGCTGATGCAAAAATAATCGCACTTCTACCCACTCAGATCACAACATAGATGGAAAATGAGATCTTCCAAAAAGACTGGATTTTTATGTTTAGTTGCAAATGAATTTAAAGCATTGTTGTAAATGGCAATAAAATAAAGTATGCATGGACATTGAGATTAGAAAGTTTGAAAACTGAATAGACCAGACATAAGCTACTTGGGCGGCAGTAGCTCAGGAGGTAGAGCGGTCGTCCAATAACCGGAAGGTTGGCGGTTCGATTCCCCCCTAATCCAAGTCTGTCCGTTGTGTCCTTGGGCAAGACACTTTACCCACCTTGCTCCCAGTGTGTGTCCTCCACTGGTGTATGATTGTGAGTGTTGTGTGGAGGTGGTCGGAGAGGCCGTAGGCGCAGAATGGCAGCCACGTTTCCACCACCACCAAAGTGTGACTGTGTGAGCGAATGAATGATGTATCCAATGTAAAGCGCTTTGAGGGTCTCTGATAAAGCGCTAGATGAAATCTGATGCATTATTATTATTATTATTACATAAGTCTTTAAAAAAGTGGCTAAATGGACGTGTGAAAGTTTAAACACAGAAACAATTATTTGAAAAGTGTACATGTTGAATATGGTTAATCATTACAGATTTAGTGTATAGATGCTGATAAAAACACATTTATCTCTTATAATCCTCAATTCTGCAGAAAGTTAAGTTACGTCAGGGTTTATTTTCAGTTTGATTTTCAGCTTTTGTGCATTTCATAAAAACAGTTAAAGGCCCTCAAAACGATGAGAGCCCTGCATTTTTCTCATGGTAATCACATTTTTGCTCATAGTCCTGGATCAGCGCTGTATTTCAGAGTGACGTCTGTGGAGTTTCTGTCGGACCCTCTGCCCCTGAATGTGAAGCCATTATTTCTGTTCAGCAGGCCTGACAGTATCTGGGGAGGATTAGCGTGGCTTGTCGCTCCCTCGTGTTGCTGCTTTTGTTGTCGTTGTCGTTGTTGTCCATGGTCCGTGTGTGTGTGCCTCGACTTCACAGGTAAGACGCACCAGTAAACACAGCCTGGGAGGAGAGGAGAGGAGAGGAGAGGACTGCCTGTGACAAAGTCCATTCTGCTGGTGGCATCCAATCAATAACAGCCTCAGCAGCAGCAGCATCTCACTGCACAGGCACAGGCTGTGTGTGTATGTGTGTGTGTGTGGTTGTGGGTGAAAGTGTATGTGTGTGTCAGAGTCAGGAAGCGAAAACAAGGAAAAACAAGCCTCTTTTACCAATCTTTTCTCCCATCTCGAGGGGGGGATGGCTGTTTAAAACACTGAAAACAACAACAAAAAATCTTGTCTCTGCTTTCCAGGGCTTGATCCCTCCCCCCTCCTCTGCCTCCCCCTCCTCCTCCCCCCCAGAGGAGCGTTGTTAAATTGTAGCTGCATACTAACAGCTTCCTCTGAATCAATTACCATTTGGATATAAATGTCACAGCTCTGGAAACTGTCAGCGGGCAGGGACTGAGAGGAAAAAGCTGCTTTATTAAGGACCAGATTTAAGCCGAGGGTTTCCTAAACACGAGCGATCTCACTGCTGAGAAAAAAAAATCGTACATTTCCAATTAAACAATCATTTTTCACTCGCAGATGCATCACAGGAGCCGCAGATATTAAATGAAAAACCAGCTGCGCATGTCGTGCGGCTGATTTTAGAGACTCTCCACTTGAAGTCCCATAAATTATCATGAAAACCATAATTATATGACCCTATAGGCGACCTCTGCTTTAGCTACATGGGCTCTGCATGTAGCCAGAGAGGAAGAAGATATCCTCACTCAGGAGCGGTCACTGTCAGGGTTTTGCAGAAAGCAATAAGGCTGAGTGATTGAAAAGTCAATATAACATTTACTTTTAATAACCTGGAGGCAATAAGGACTTGATGTGTATTATGAGAGGAGGAATCTCTTAAGCCCTCCTCCTCCTCCTTCTCCTCCTCTTCTTCTCATTGAGAGTGGACCTGGATAAGATCACAGAGCTCTAACTTCATTCACAGGTGCAGTTTCAGGTCTCAAGCTGCAAAAAATAAACTGAGTTGGTGTGATTTTACTCATGCACATGCTCACACAGCTGGAAAAGAGGTGGCGATTTTGAGAGCTGATTTGACGTGCCGGCCCTTGGTTTTCGCTTTTGCCGTTGAGAATGAATGTCTCATTTATGAATTGTTAGTGAACTGCATGCAGATTTGCGCATTAAAATCCTCGTCACTAAAAACCTGATTAATAAACAAGGCCAAAAACACAGATTTAATCATAAGCTTGTAGGCACGTGTGTACGTTCATGAATGCAAATCAATCACAAATTGGCTTTGGCTTCCACAGTCAGTGATCAACACATCCCCTTTCCCATGAATAGCAAAGAAGCACCTCATAAAAAGGTATAGATATGAATGAGTGAAGGTCCTTACACACTGGGAGCATTTTTTTCATGCGATTATTTCAGACGTCAATATCTCTTTTTTGAACCCGTATCCTGTCAATACAAGTGTTCACATCAGCGACGTTTTCCCTTACTGCGATATTGCGGCATTTATTTTTTCGGATCACGGTCGAATTTTCTACAGTTTCTGTCCACTTCTGACCAATCAGATTGCGTGTTGTTGCGACGTCAGATTCACCGGTATATCCAACATGGCCGACCAGCTGATTGTTTACGTGTCAGAGAACAGAGTGCTTTTTGATAAAAAACACAAACATTACAAAGATAACGACCTGAAGGACAACTTGCGGAGAGTCGTAGCGTCAGATTTCTCATATGACGATGGTTTGCGTGCTTTAACAGTTTGTTTTAACTTTCATCTGTGGTAAGTAACTTTAGCTCGTAAGCTAACCTGTACAGATACAACATACCATATGTATTTTCACTGTCTCAAACTCAGTCGTGTTGCTGTCACAGCACCATTAGGTCTCGGTTGTTACCTTACATTTATAGATTTTAGTTTAAGGAGGCCCGTGGCTCCAGGAATCTAACACCAAAGTATTCTGGGTATTTGAGTGACACCGCTCCACTACCCTAAAAGATGACATGACTGGCTGAAGAAAATATTCCTAACAAACACTTTTTAAAAAGCTCTGGTTTGTTTTTCCATCATGACTACAAACTACCCATCTAGAAACCAATGCAGAATCACACAGTGGCTACATCCTTTATTTATACAGTCCTGATCTGTTTCTGGATTGACAAGATCAGCCACTTGTCATCTTAAACTAATTGAGTTTTCTTTTTAAGCTTTATTTCCATACACGAGCTAAAATTAGAGAAATGAGCGGAAGAAGAAGGAGAAGTCATGATAACCTGGGTCTTGGTGGTCACTCCTGTCGTCTTACATGATGCTCTCTGTTAAATAACATGTCGCTGCCTCGTGTCCGCGCTTATAAATCCATTCTAATGCTGTTAGGTGGGAGGATTAGCATTAAGTTCCCTCTGCAGTTTTAATATTCTCTGTTCCAGGCGAGCCGTGCCTCCTGCTTACCCGGCATTAATGAGCTAATTCTTTATCAGGACTCATGTCCCAAAATTACCCCGCGAGACTGACAGTGTTCCGACTTGAGCCCCTGACAAATACCTGCCCCTTGTGTTTGACGAGGCGCATTTCTGCTTTTATTTTAACATTCGGTGTTTTATTTATGCTCAGGGTGTTAAGACTTTTAAAGTGTGTTTATTTAAGATGTCAGGGTGAACTCTAAAGACGGAGGGGCACATCTGTCAAAGCCGAAGAACAGAAAAGAGTCACACTTCTCCAGAATTAGAAGAAAAGAGCAGCTCTTTCTTCTTCTCTGCGGTTGGTAAACTGAGTTAGAGCGAACGCCCTGCAGAGCTGCACGGATGTCTTTGCTTCCCTCTTTTCTCCAGTTATTGTTTTTAAACTGAATTTAGCTTGTTGGTGTGTCTGCAAAAGAAAGGGGAATCCAATCATCTTATTTTACACATGGTACGGTTAAATATTGAATCGTGCATATTACAGAAGGGAAAAAAATGTTTGGCTCCAGCAGCATAAACACAGAAGAATGAAAAAGAATGAGGAAAGGAAAATATGAGACTTTTAAATTGTTCCATCATCCATCAGTCTCTTTGTTTGGGGAATACTGGTATTCTGTGGTGAAATCAGTCAGGGATTGAACGGCGAGGAATAGCCAGTGAAAATTGGCATCCTGCTTCTTCCTCTCTTTGATACAGACATTTGACTTCGAGATAAAAAGTCCCTCGTTCTTACGGTCGGTACACTTCACAACAGAACAGCTCCTTGTGTCAGTCAGCATGTTTACATGATGTTGAAAATCCAAGTCATTGCATTCGCCTGCTAAAGACAAATGCAATCAAGACACTCAGTGCGTTTACATGCACGGCTTTAATCGCACTAAGCTCATAATTCAGTTTTTTCACCAAATCGGACTTCTCTCCTTGTCCGCGTATACATGCAGCTGATAAAATCGAATGATTGACGTGAACGTGTTCTCCTCCCTAAAACTAGGGAGCAATATGGGTCTTTTCAGCAGCGCTGTTTCAGCTATGGATGGTCGTGTATATGCCACTGTCCATATACTTTAAAGTGTCCATTTCTTTCAAGAGGGAAAGCATAACGGCACTCTCTTCACTGTTCCAAGAGTGGACATTCTTTCGTAGCCTGGCTGGGCCATCCTGTTGCGTGAATCACTTGCCGTTCCTTCGGCCCATTGGGAGCGTGTACTCCCAATCAGAAAATAACCGGGCCAATCAGAGACCGTGTTTCCACTATTACCCGGACAACAGGGAAAGACAGCCCCTGATTGGTCCATGTGTAGATGGTGATGTCTAACACATGCTGCGGGACTTTTCAAAGCGCCGGTCATTCAGAACGCCGTTAATTCTGCAGTTGACTTTGCAAAGTCGGCAGAAATCGTTTATATCCGCAGTCTCTGATTGGCCCGGTTATTTCTGATCGCCAATACACGCTCCCAATGGGCCGATCCAGACTGTTGTGGGAAGGAACGTCAAGTGATTCACGCAACCGGATGGCCCAGCCAGGCTAATTCTTTCGTGCTTCAGCCACGTTGCAGTTGCTTCTGAGTTGAAAGTTCTTTAAATGATAGTGACACTTCTTCTCTGGTGTTACAGGGGCGTGGCACATGCACACATGCATTGTCCAATCGTACTCCGACTACTCTGGTTACATGGTAGAGAAAATCAAATTCCAATCGCATTATCTTAGTGTCTGACTCGGAGTTCTCCGTCTCCAATCAGAGTTCTCAAACTCCAATTATAGTCGGACTAAGGTGTTTACATGCTCTTCAGTTGTCCGGTCTAAATTGGAGTAAGTCAATAATTCAGTTTATTGTACTGACTGGCTCAAGTGCACTCCTGAAACCTTTTAAATACAGCCCAGCCACTGGGTTCAACTCATTTGCATGATTTTTGTCCAGGCAAATATATCACACCAAGACCTACGAAAAATCCTCTTGCATCCATTTTCTTATTGTTAAATAAGTCCAATCTGCTACCATGGAGAAGGCAGGCTGCAGCCAGTCGGTTGAAAGGTTCACTTTTTGGAAGCTGTCGTGTCGGCCGTCTATTTAAAAAGTCTACAAAGTGAGCATCAGTCTGTGAGACACACATGCCCATCGCTGTTAGTCACATCTTAGAGCCCACAGAGCACAAAAACAGATGGACCTTCATCCAGCCAGGAGTGAACTTTACTTCAGTTAGCCAACTTTATACTCCACAGCCCCCTGCCAGTGGGCCTTTATCACCTCCATCACTCCACTTAATCAGAAATGCTGGCTTAGGCCCCCCTCTAATCAGACCAATTAGACTTTAAACCTCGTCTTTTACCGGGATGTCCTCTCGGTTCAGGAGACGATTTAAATTCCTGCCGCCTGTTTGGCTCAGTCCCAGAAGAGCTCTCAGAGCACAACCTTGAGCATTTTTATTGTTTTGTATTCTACGCAACCTTTTCTTGACATTTGAGGTAAATTTAGAAGTATTTTAGCCATGATGACAGCCAGGATAAATGTCTCTGGAGGGTCTAAAACCAACACGAGAGTTATCTGCCAAAAAGATAATTGAATAACTAACAAAAGGCAGCTTTTGGCCGTACTTTATCGGTTTTTGTCATTTTGTTTCCATCACACTCACAAACAGGAGAAGGCACATCTCTGACTCTGTCATCACATCTCTGAAACATCCGTCACGGTCCTGGCAGGCCTCAGTCAGATAAGCCTGTGAAACCTGTCTGACTAAACATCAGACGTGTGTGTTTTCCCACTCTGCACTGTGACAGCCACGCTAAGAGGATTAATCATCACAAACAAGGCACACGCAGTTTATTAGGGACGAATGACACAGTTTCACACCTCTCCTCAAAAACCGGCAGCTTGGTCAGAGGCCCTACGCTTTAAGTATGAAGATTCATCTGCCTCTGAACTAGACCGTCAATTTATCTGAAGTTCTCTTCAGTTTTAAGACGCTGAATGGACTTGTTTTTCTGGTAAAGCATAAACTCTATTTCCTCAGTTTTAGGCTGTTACAACTTAAGTTAAATCAGCTGTAAAACGTTATTAGGTTTAAGCGCTGAACAAACTCACCTCAGTTACACACAATTATGATTTGGTCAATTATTTCATCACAAAACTGCGCCAGGGGCCAATTTCCCTGAATCATTTTAGGGACTAAAAAGGTTGGTTATAATTAAACACCAAATGTTTTTGGATGTATTTAGAGATAAAATGACTCGGGTATTTAAAGGCTGTAATAAACCGAGTTAGGTCAGGCACAAATCAAGACAGATAATTTTGGTGTAGTCTAGGGTGGCCATACGTCCTCTTGACATGTCTTCTTTTTTGGGCGCTGTCCAGGCTGTCCAGCCTTGTCTGGTTTTGTCCAGGGAAGTTTATAAAATGCTTCAAATGTCCACGGTTTTCGAGTTTGTGTTACATTGACTAAATGAGTCGCATAAAAGAAGCGCATAAAAGACGCTGGATCCGACTGGAAAAACTCAAAATTAACTTTGAGCGATCCGTGACTCCACCCCCACGTAGTCATGTCCTCTTTTTGGGAAGTCAGAATTTGGTCACCTAAGTGTTGTCGTGGTTGGTGGACGGTGAAGTTAAGAAATCATTAAGGCAATTTGCAACCATGGCAACTTTGGTTAGACAATGAATGGACTTAAGTTGAGGCTTTTTGATCAGCATCGACAACTTATGTTCGGTTACGTTTTGGACATTGAAAAAAAGAGGAATAATCTGTTAAAGGAACAAAAAGAATTACGGTGAGTAGACTTGGTTGTAATGAGGTGTAGTGCTTGAGATTGGTCTTGATCTTGAGACCGGTCTGGAGACCACTTTTTAAGGGTCTCTGTCTTGTCTCGGACTTGAAGGCGTTTTTACTCTGTCTTGTCTTGGTCTTGGGATTTTTGATCAAGACCAATCGAGACCGACAGAGAACAGAAGAATGCAGAAGCTGCCCTCTCAGTGACATGCCCTCTGCACAGAGCGGATGAAAAGGACTGAAGACGCTGTGCTCCATGGAAACCATACAGACTTTATTTGTAAACAGACACACAAGCGGAAACACTATGCAGTATACAAATTTTGCAATGCACAGTATAAGAAGTATATAGACAAATATTTACCATTCAATTAGCTACACTGGGAAACAGGCAAATCTAAATTTTTTGTGAAAGCAAACTTGATAATAAAAAGAAAGATACTGGTCATTTGTTCTGTTTTGTGGTGATTTTTCTTTGATATATAAAGTCTTGGTCTTGTCTCGGTCTCGACCTCCAAATGCCTCGGTCTCGATACTGTCTGGTCTTGATAATGTCTTTGTCTCGGCTGGTGCGGTCTTGACTTGAACACTACTTTGTTGTGCTCAGTTTTGACAGGAGGACAGAAAATCTCTAAAAGAAAACCACAAACTTATCTCTGACTCATCCATCCATGTCCTGGACGTCAAACAATCGGATATAAAAAGCAGTTCATATCATTTTAAATACATGTAACTCTGAGATACAGGAGGAGCGGCTCTTCCTGTGACCTTGTAATAGTTTTTGACATTTTAGATTTCTGAAACATGTTTCATCTCAGGATAATCACGCTGAATCTGACAGCACAATTCATCATAGCCAGTTGTAATTACCTGCATATAGATCACTGTCACATGAAAAAAGGGCCATTAAGGGGACTTCTGTGTGTGAATAGAAAACATTCAATCAAAATGCCACAGGAAACACGAGCGGCAGCCAGGAGCGGTGATTGAACAAGAATCCTAACCAGGACATCCCGCGCTGATGGCGTCGCTCCCAGGTGGGCTGCTGTGTGACAGTCACACAAACAGGTCCATCAGCACAGGGAGGCTTTTAATTCTATGTTTGACCAGCTTGATTCAGTCCTGAGGGAACATCGGCGGCTAAAATAACATAAGCTTGATCGGCAAAGCTCCCCTGACCATTTAGACTCTGAACACAGAAATGGTTTGAATACAGCAGCAATGATTTTGCTTCATTGATCTGTTGAGATTTTAGACAGCTGTGATGTTTGAGTTGAATCGGTTAAACCAGTTAAGATCTAGACTGGGACTGGTTTGGATGTATACTCTTCTATCAGTCTGAGAGGAGAGTATATGACAGAGAAAATCGCTTTATCCTGGCATGTTAGTCTGACTATTAAAGGTTTGTTTTGGTGTGATTTCAGTCAAGACACCAAAAATTAGGTTTTGATTTGAAGTTAGAATATAATATAATGTGGGGTGACCATATGTCCTCTTTTACCTGGACATGTCCTCTTTTCTGAGCCTTGTCCAGCCTTGTCCAGGGTAGTTAAAATCCTTCAAATGTCTGGGCTTTTGTATGGAAGTTTTGAGTTTGTTTTTGCGTGGACTAACTTAGTTAGAAGCGCGTAAAAAACACTCAACGGGACTCGGAAAACTATCAAAATTTACTATGCGAGACTCTGTAACTCCGCCCCCGCGTAGTCATGTCCACTCAAGTAAGAAGCTGTTTGACTAAAATTAAGATTACAGTTTACAAAAGTAAACAAGATTGTCAGCATAAAGACTGACTTCTTCTTTATCCTTCGATTTCAGAAAACAAATAGGAGACAAGGACTTCAAACAAACAAAGAAAACCAGGTACCATTCAGGTTGGGTGACCATACGTCCTCTTTTACCCAGACATCTCCTCTTTTGGGGGGCTGTTTGGTCTTGTCTGGCTTTGTCAGGGGGAGTTTATAAAATCCTTCAAATGTCCGGGGTTTTGTACGGAAGTGTTGAGTTTGTGTCTTGTGAACTACACCCGTGACTCTGCTCCCACATAGTCGTGTCCTCTTTTTGGGGATTTAGAATATGTTCACCCTAATTTTGTCGTTAGTAGATCATAATGACTTCAGATAGAAGGCGTTTGCTTGAATCAAGTCAGATGAGATTGTGTCAGAGATGTGCATGGGTGTGATGTGAGATCGCTTCGATCTATCCACACGGCTAAGCAACAGTCTCTCTTTGGTTGCTGGTTAGTTCTTAGTTAGTAACCTTTATTTAACCAGAAATAAACCCATTAAGATTCAGAATCTCTTTTACAAGGGAGTCCTGGCCAGGATAGCAGCACAAGAAGTTCCACATAAAGGAAAAAAAAAAAAAAAAACACACGCAGAAACACAACAGAGGTCTACAGAGTAAAAGTTGTGTATTGGTTGAACACACTCCTGAGTTACATTGTAGGGCTGTCTTGTCCTTGAGGTGCAGTTTGTTTTTCAGTTAGCTGTGCAAAACAAGACAAATCACATCACATGTACACAATGATAAAAAAGATACACAAGAACCACAAAAACCTGATATCATGACGACTTTAACTGAACCACACTTGAAGTCGAACAAAGCTCAGAGAATGATGTAAGTGAAAAAAGAAAACCTTCAGGGGAAAATATCTGGTTTATTTTTACTCGTCTACATTTTCATTACATGACAGTCCTCTGACTCTGTTTGGTTGAACTGTTCAGCTCTTCAAGGATGATCCGTCTTAGTCAGATTATATCAAAAAAAGGTCGTGACCCTCTGCTGTCGATCGCTCTGTTCAAGTAGAAACCTGATAAAAACCCGTCTTCTCCTCTTGTTACTTCCTGAATCTGTGTTGTTACACTCATGAAACATTGAAGGTTACTGGGCAGGTTGAATATAAAAGGCTCTTTCACAGATATTTTACAGACTCCAACACTGCAGACTATAAATTAGTGAGGGAAAATCTCTGTGTGCATAGAGAGACGGAAGAACAGAGTGGAAAAAGTCCACAACTTTGAGATGAAATAGGTTTCTGTTCATTTCAGGTGAACTAATAATAAAACCTCAGATGGCCTCAGACTGCTGCCATTTATCCCATGATTGGTAAAGTTATGAGTGGGTAAAAATAAGGTTTGGAAGAGCCAAATTTCTCAAAAGTCAACTTTTGCTGCAGTGACACTTAATGGCATGCAGATTAAAGATAATATAAACATAAATACAGCTCATTTGGTGGTAAAGGAAAGAGATTCACCATATCTTTCCCCATGTACCTAAAAGGCAAAATAAGTGGCGTAAACTCAAACGGTGCTGATGATGAGTTTGTTATTGCCTCCGGCAAAAACACCCAGGAGGACATTCTTCTCTGGGATTATAGCTGCCATGTTGGTGCAGCACCACAGCACCCATAATCACCCGGAACGACCTGAAGGTTACAGCAGCTTTGACACAAGGGCTGCAGAAGTCTGTGTGCTGTTTTGAAAGTTTTCTCTGAGAATTGAACTGTTAAAGGGAATCAGATCGGAAAGAAGGTGAAGTTAAGAGGAATCAACACCAACAAAGAGAAAAATCGTATCAGAAATCCCATATTGTTTTAAGTGGCAGTTGAGTCCCAGTGAAGCCATCTGCTAGTTTCTGAAGAGGCGTAAAGAAGCCAAACGATAGCAGCCACCATATTGAAAATGCTGATTCAACTTATAGCCTGGAACACACCGCAAGACCTATGAGGTTTAAGAAATGGGTGTTCACAACTAATCAAGTAATTGGTTAAGAGCGTTCTCCAGCGTGCATATTTGGTCAGTGTTTATCAGAGATTAAAAAAAAGGTGTTCTCATTTCACACTCTGGTAGCAGGGCGGTGATTTGAGTTTTAAGCATGTTTCTGGATGATGGTGTGGTACACAGCAAAGACGCTCAAGTGCTGTCCCATTTTCCACACTTAGCAGAGTGGGCTATGCAAACAGTTAAGTGACGTTTCGCCACGTAAAAGAACATTTGTCTATGGTGTGTAAGCCGCGTGCATGGCCAAGTGAGCAGGGAGTTATGAAAGCAGTAGGAATACGCTTGCCAATGGTGGTGAGAGAAAAAAATCGATACAGCATAGTATTGTGATATTTTGTCTGGTGATATATCATATTGTCTTGTTTATCGATTTTTTTTCAAATTAATTGCTAATATTAAGTAAAATCTATGATAATGGAAAAATAAAATCAACTGTTTGTCCAGGGAGGTTGGCAGAGGCAACATCATCGAGCAGGAGAGAGTTAGTACAACAAATATAGAAGCACGTGGGGAAAGACATAGGAATGCATCAGGTCACAAATGAGATGGACCTGACACATAAGGTTTTCAAGATGTGCTCCATGAAAATAAAATACTGTGTAATAAGACAAACATAAAGGAAAGACAAATGCTAAATTAGCTAAACAGTTGAAAAGATTGTGTAAATTGCAATATATTGTATCGCAATACTCACTGTATTGCAAAATATTAAAAATCATGATAATATCGTATTGTGGGGCCAGTGGTGATTCCCACCCCTACTTGCCAACCTGCTTTTTATTGCATCATAAATTGATAATAATGTTGCTGGATCTTCAAATGCAAAAACAATTCAACTAGAAAAACACATGCATCGGTCCAAAGCAATTACTCAATGCATCTGAAAAACATGCAGCAAAAAGCTGAACCAACCACACGCACATTTATATAGTGTTGCAGAATTTTTGCCCTTGCTGGCCACCATCTCCAACCCTCAAAAACCAAAAATGATGACATAAAAATGATACATTTAGGGCTGTGTCTGCTCTGTATCAGCTGTAATAATGTCAGATGTATAAGAAAACTACTCGGAAGGCTCTTCTCACAAAGTTTTTCAAAGCAAAAGCACAATCTGTTCTCTTTGTGGAGAGACTGGCCTTGTGTTAACACAATGCTTTTATTCTGAAGGTGTGTCACCCTGTTAGAAAACAGTGACGAAAAGTTGAATTTACTCTGCAGAAAACATCACGTCAAAGTCATTGAGTGAGTACAGAGGGCAAAACATGGTGTTATGAAGAAGTGTTTACATGACCCCGTCCCCCTGATGCAGCTTTCCTCGTGCAGACCAGCACCGAGAGCTCCAGCGCTGAGGTTTCAGAGCAAGCCGTCCCCATCAGGTTTGGTTTTCTCGTCGGGTTTCTGCTCCCCGCTGAGGCATCTCTGGTGAAAAAAGTCTCTGAAATGGGTCACAGCTGTGCTGCACACAGTGGCACCATGGCACACTTCTCTGAGAGAGAGGCCTATCCGCAGGCCGAGAGAGGCAAAGAAAGAGCGCTTGTTAAACTGCCCCCCTCCAAGTGAGATGAGAAGGAGCGAGAAACCAGAGCAATAAATCATTAATCCTCTATAAAGAAGCTGCCAGAGGAAGGGGAACGTATGGCTGTCCTTTTAATGTGAGGCAGGTGTATGGTATCACAGCTCGTACCTGTCATTTCAGAACAGCCCTCAGGAGGATGACAAAAAACACAATCATTGAAACGTCCTAAAGGCTCACCAGTAAAGGACGAAAGAAAAAAACAGCTGGAGGTTTCTGGAACTGACCCTTATTATGTCTCTTCATCTATTGGTGAAAACTGGAATCCAATAACAGCAGTCATTATAACAGCGATGAAGGTGAAAGAACAACAGGGGACTTTAGAAAAGTGTGAATGAGATAAAAGACTGAACTATTTTTAAAGTGACAGTCGACCAGTGACATGAAAAAAGTGACTATTTCAGAATAAAATTAGGGGAAATTAAAATCTGGGATGATGGTGACAGTTAATTTCTACTTTTTGTCTTCTCATTTGAACTGTTTGGTTCATGTTTACTTTAATGCATGCGCAAAATAATGCTGATCTTGTTGGATGTACAGTATCAGTGTGTACTGAATAATGTGGGTCTTGTTCTACGCAGAAAATAGCATTCTTCTTTTCGCATGACCCATATAATGTCAGTTTTTTGCATGTGCAGAATAATGTTGGCCTTAACACTTAAAGAGAAAACTCTTGGTTTTGATCCATGCAGAAATAGTGAACATCCTTTTGCATGAGCTTAATAATGTTGGTCTCATTGCATAGGCAGGATAATGGTGGGCAGTTTGCATGCAGAAAATAATGTTTGTCTTTATACATTGAGTGAGAAACGTTGGTCATTCTTGCATTTACAGAATTATGTCTTCTGTCATTGCATGCACATTCAGAATAATGTTAGTTGTTTGTCTTTTAGCATTTATGGAATAATCCAGTTGCACATACAGAGTAATGTTAGCATATAGAATAATTCTTCTTCAAAGTACTTCATTATTTTTTCAGCACCCTCAAAGACAGATGATTAACTTTCTATATTTAAAAAGAAAAGTCCTAATTTTTTTGTTGTTGTTGTTGGAGATGGAAACACAAAACTTGCTGTGGAAGCTATAAATACTACACATGAAAAACATTAAATGTGTAACTTACTGTTTGTTATCCTAATTGGTAGACAGCTGCTGCTTTTTGTGCTTTGATTCTGTCTATACCTTACACTAAACATGTCTGATTAATGTTAAACTTAATCTGATATGCTGTAAAGAAAATGTCACGGTGCTCACATGTAGGTTCAACTTCACTGTGTTTACTCTATAGGATAAAAAATGACATAATTCAAGCTCAAACATTGCAGAGTGAACTTTCAGTTCAATATTAAATATATGCAAAGCTAATTTATCTAATTCTCCACAGCCCTGACTCTGTGAGTTGGAGGTCTGGCATTAAGTGACTTTGTGTCACCCTCATTAACTTGGGGAATAAAGATCAGCGAAGTGACGCAGACGCCCAGGTTATAAATTTGTATAATCTATAACTCTGTTGGCCCTGATTGCCATTAAGACACGCTCTCATGCACTCGTTGTGTTAATGGCCAAATTGAAAGCGTGACCACATCCCAGCGAAGGTGTTTAAGCAATCTTCAGGATCAGCATTAATGTGGAGGTCCAGTAAGGTCGAGGTCCAAAAGGTCTTTAAAGTCAAGCTGAAGGTTTGTGAGGAGGGGAATCAGTTTCTCTTGCTGCTAAGACTCTCCAGGAACTTTTTTTTCTTTTTGTACCCAGGGTATAACCTGGTCTGTTTGGTCTTTAGTTAACACTCGCAGGCCATGATTTTGATTCATGTGCAGTTTTTTTTTAATTTGTGAGGAAACAAGGCTGAATAGGTAGTACTTATAAACCTAAAAACCTAAAATAAACCTTTTTATGCTAAAAAGTGAAGTTGCCAGTAAAATGTTTGCCAAAACCGACTTGTTTTCAAGATTTTTTGCTCATTTTTTAACTGATGCGAGCTACATTTTTTAAAAAGTTGTTAGAGAAACCCTAACCCTAACCCTGAACAGATAAAAAGTTGTGTAATGCTAAAAAAGCAGCTGAAGGAACATCTCACAACTGAGGTTATTTTTTCAATGCATCCACAAAAGCAGGTTAAAACTGAACCATGCAAAGAGTAAAACAAAAAATCATAACAATCTAAATTTTACATTCGCTTTGGAAATCATGAACACTACATTGTGCACACTAAAGGGGAAAGGACACAGAGGCAACCACCCTGCACTGACAGCATTCATTTTTCTACCTTAATGGGCTGTTAGACAACTACAGATGGGTTCAGAAGTTGCATTATTACTTATATGCTTGTGAATAAAACTTTGAGTATTTCAGTAGAAATCAGATTCTTTCTGTGCCTGCACCCACAGATTTGCTGAAACAGTTTCCACTTTATTTCAACCTGAGAACTAGAAACTTGATCAAAAAGCCTTTAAACATCAGTTTAACCTTACTCTACCGTAAGTGTCTTTAATTCAGTCAACAGTTGTGGGGTCAGTCTGTTCTTACTTTCTTTTTCTACTCAGACTATAAGTTTGGGAGCAAACATGTTATCTGAGAAAGTTTTGGAAGACTTCAAAGAAAACCTCCTAAACCAGGATGCTGTTATTTTCTCTCTGCTCCACTGTTGGAGCTTTCATGATGTCCTTTAAAATGGAGGTCAGGTCCTCTGCTCACTGTCAGGCTCTTTGTTTAACTGCTGGATTAAAGGGCTCAACTTATGTGACAGCTCTGGAACTGAGCGGCTTTTTGATTTATCGCTAAACACACAGAATCAGACAAATCCAGGATCACAGTACACTCAGTGTACAGTCTCTGTTGTTCAGTGGAGAAAGAAGTCTTGAACTCTTGTTTCTTTGAAGAAAATCCATTTTAACCTTGATTTTCTTCTGTTTGTTTCTGCGAGACAGTTAGTTCAATCTGATCTGATGATATGACCCAAAGGAGCTAGTGTTTCTCTACACAGGGAAAGGCAGAAGTTTGCGCTCTTATTATGGTCTTATCTGCATAGAATCAGCAAATTTCCAATATGAAGTGTAATTTCAGACAAAACTGGACCTGGTATAAACCCTTGTGGCATACCCTTATGTAAAGTTGACAGAATAGCAGTGATCCCATGTATTGAAAATGTTTTTTCTTGAGAGGGTGGAGGACGCCCTCTGCAGCGACACTTGTTGAGGAGCTGTCCTCTGTCGCCATCGTGTGGCATAACTGTCTTCAGACATCTCATGATCTCTTTGACTACTTCACGAAAATAGTAATACAACTCACCGGTGGCGGATTTAAAGGTGAGGAGAGGAGCTGATTTTATTGGTCAATACAGGTCTTGGCTGTGTTAAACCCACTCCACGCCCTCTCTCCTCCCTTGCTACGACTTACGCCGCTGGGAGGAGCTAAGTTAGGGAGGGGGGATATGCCGGGCTGCGCCGCTCACCAAAATACCAAATTGTGCTTGGGAACGCCTTGTTGGCATGGCGGACCTGACTTACACCGCGCCTGCGGCACATCTCCAGCGAGGCACGAAAATAGAGCCCATTGTGTCTGTGTATTATTTGGCACGGCCAAGGTATAGCTTGTAGATAGACAATAAAAATGGTCCAAGTATTGACCCCTGAGGGACTCCACAGTTCCCCTCAGAGTAAGAGGAAACATGCTTTTCAACTTGCATGTAAAATCTTTAATAAGTTAAATACAATAAAACCAGTTTCAGAGCTGACCTTGATACACCAAACCAATCATGTCAGTCATGTGTTGGCATCTAATCTTACCCTCTTGAGAGGAAACTGCTTGTTCTTCATGAAGATACACTAGAGCTGACTTTTTGCTCTGTTGCCATATAAACCATCTCCTCACAGTAGTTTGAGGATGTTGCTTGATATTTGTAAAACTTTACTCACACTTTTCTCTACAAGCGCCTCCTTGGGAACGTTCATAATCACCCACAACACACCCATCAGGCCACGGCCATAAAGGGACAGAATGTGGCTACCACTGACGCCAACAGGTTTATTACCGCCGAGGGGCAGACACCAGCTATGGTGAAGTGAAACAGCCCACCACAGTATGACAGCCCAGTAACTGTTTAGATGTTTTGAGGAAAATATGCACCACTTTTAGACCTGTTAAAGGAGCAAATAGTCCAAAACGTTGGTTTCATGAACACAGTTATTCACTATTGTTCACTACAAATAACGTAGAAAGAGGTCACAATTTGCTGTCAACTTTGGAAAAGAAGTTAATCTTCAAGACTCTTGGTGTTCATACAGCATAAAAAAAGTTCCATTGCCTCATTTACTGCATGACAGCGCTCTGCCCAATTGCACTTATATCAGTGTTTGGTACTTATTCATGTTGTTTCCTTCTATCTAGATCTTGCTTCTATTGTATTTGCTCTCAAATGTACATCACTTTGGACAAAAGCATCTACTTAATAACATTGTAATATTGTAATCTGCAGATGAAAATTATGGAAAAGACGAATACAGAACTACAACAATATCCAAAAATAGTACAGCAAAGTCAATATCCATATCCAAGTATATACTTCTTCCTGCCTATGTTTGCACGTGAAAATTAAAATGTTTCACTGCTGGCTGATAAAACTTGTGGGCATTTCTGTTTTGTTCTTTTTTTCGTTCACCTTTCTTTATGTTGGACATGTTAAATTAAAAAAAGATGTCAACTTAATCTGCGAACTCAAAGTCCAAACGTCCATCCACAGTCTCTAAAAAAGTTTGCTCTGCCCCGTCTAATCCCTGTCACCGGTGATATTTGGATATATAAAAAGTTTTTCCAAAAGAGTACTAAACAACATAAAAATACAACTCCAGGAAGCTAATCATACCAATTAGAAACTCTTAATTCTGAACATGTTTCATTAACAACGATTTACCTCTCTCGCCCGGATTAAACGTGGTTGCAGAGATGGAATAATTCCTGTCAGGAATGACACAAAACAACAAATAATGGCTCATTAAAAAGTCTAGACTATGTCTTCTGCATAGCGCGGAATGTTTCAGTTTGATAGCTTATAAGGTTTTAGAAAAAGCTATCAGAGACTTATGTCCACCACAGAGAAAAATATGAATTACTGGGTCTCAGGAGGAAACGAATCGTTGCAATCAAAATCAAAAGGCAGCTTTTGTTGTTACTGAGAACCGTGTTAATGATCAGAGGTGTGTACTTCTGCAAATTCTGTCTTGTGGTGTGTTTAATTAGCGTATCAGGTGAAGCGTGCACTACATTTTAAAGCAGTTAAACTCTAAACTCGGTTCTCATTAAACCAAAGTCTCCATCCTCCTCCTAACATCTCAGCGGTTGCCTGAAATCAGCAGCTAATTGTAGCACAACCTGGCTGTAGTCCGCCCTCCTCATCCAGGCTTCCATTAGCTGATTACTGCACACACACTATCTTATTAATGTAAATCCCTGCAAGAAAATATGACTCTGGCATAATATTTATTTAGTAGGCTATTCACAGGGAGCAGAGCCTCAGTTGGCTCTGCAGCTTTATGGAGATTTTTAATGAGTCTTAACCAACAACCAAAGAGCAGGATTTATTATTCCATCCTCCTGTCTGCTCCCAAATAAATAAATAAGAGAATAAATAATAAGACAGAAGTTTTGCAGCAGGAGGAGGTGAATATGCTGCATTTTAATTTAGTGTTTGTGAGCAGAGGTAATCCATCCACGTTTGTATCTCAACAAATATAATTCAGTGCTCGTGTTTGTCTTGTCTGCAGCAGGTGATGTACAACGCTCTTTATTTTGTTGACTCTTAAGTTATGGATTAATCACAGAGTCTGTCTCATCTCTCATCATGCAGCCCGTGCAGTTATCCTGCATCCTCTGCAGAAACAATTGTAATTGATAACAGAACAACTTTATTGATTTATACATGGAAAACTGTCTGTTCTCATTTTTCAACAGGCTTTTTTCACTGTTTTTGTGCTTAATTAAAATGTATAGAGCATGCAGAGTGCAACAATGCGTGATTTGTATGAATATACATGAACCAATTTGGCAATATAGCAACCTTAACTAAACATACTTGTTCAAAAATGAGCTCCCAAAGCAAAGAAAAGGGCAAATAATAGCAAATTGAAAGAAACTTGTCTGCATTTTTAAAACAACAGCAAAATGTTTTATATTTGAAAATCCACAAATATCTGGAAATTAATTTGTCTAGATTGGAAAACAAGAACATTTGTCCAATTAAAAAAGTATTCATATATTTACAGAAAACCACAAACAGCTGTGCGGAAATCAACCTAAACATCTTAAAAGAAAAATTTCAGTTATGGCACCTTTATGAGAGAACTTCATTTGAAAAAATGAAAAATGTACAAGGATTAAAGGGAGCACAATTATCTCTAATACCTTCATGAACCACAGAAGCAAGCAAACAAACAAAAACACAGTAATCAGCCAGGTCTGTGGCTGAAGAGACTGACTCATGCTGCAGAAAATCTTTTCTTACATTTTTAACTTCAGGATGAAATTTTTGTCTTGAAACAAACAAATTAAAAAAATAGTTATCACTTTACGATAACCATAACTTATAAATGGTAAATAGACCCTTTATAAATGGTAAGCAGAAAGTTTATTAATGTTTAATCATCATTTATAAACAGCATATAGACCATTAATAAATTGTAAATTTCACATCTTTAAAAACCTAACCCTAACCATAACTTTCCAATAACCATCTAAGTAATATTTATAGGTTGTTTAAAAAAACAAATATTAACCATTTACAAAGTGCTACTGACACAAATTTAAATCTAGATGTTTTACAATCTATCTATTTGCCTATCTATTTGGTATATATGCTGGTTTTAAATGATGATTAAATATTAATAAAATATTTAGTTACCATTTATAAATAATGGTTATTGTAAAGTGCTACCAAAAAAAAAAAAACTTTTATTCTTACAGGACAAGATCAGCAACAAGATGCAACTTTAAAAAAGTCTTTGCAGAAGTCATATAGATGAATAAAAGCATACTGAAAAGTGTTTGAAATGACCTCTCAAGCCTCATTTCTACTTTTGTATGGAAGTCGTTTCAGTCTTTTAAAAACAACTTAACCTCACTGACGGGTTTAAGTGTCTGGATAATTAAAGATCAAAATGCATAGATTAAGTGGAAGAGCTGAAGCTGAAAAACTGCCTGTAAAGAGGACAAAAACAAGCACCCATTCCCACTCTGTCTCACCAGACTTTCTCTTTTTCATTCCCAGTAAACCAGAGACAGTTTCTACTGTCACCTCTTGTTTTTAGCCGTCATGAACCCTCCGTCCTGTCTCTCTCTCTCTTTCTCTCTCTCTCTATCTGGTCACCTGCCAGCATGTCCTCGTTTACAGAAAGTGCACGGCCTGATAGATGGAGCTCTCTCTGTCACCATCCCTAACAGAGCGCCGACCACCCAGCAGGTCGGCAGAGAGATGCTCAATCTGCTGCCACAAAATCACATCTCGTGTCAGCCGGCGGGAAGAGCGCCAAATCACAGCAAAATCCTGCCCGCTGCATTCTGGGTAATCCTGCCTCACTCTCTAACAATGTTATCTCATCTGCAGCAATGCTGTCTGAACAAAGAGCCAATAGTGGAGATCTTATAATGATCAATCACTGACCAATACAGAAGGATCCACTGACTCACTGAGTAATAAAAAGGAGTTTTTATGAGCTTCATCTCCCGTCAGATCTGGACGTATAATAATCTGAGTTTAATGAGCTTTTCATAAGCAGCTGAGTTTGACCTTTTCTAAAACAGAATAACCTTAGTAGTATATTTTATGGATAGACAAACGTGCCAGGATCCGTTATTCCTCAGACTGCTTTAACCTTTACCTGCTTTAGCATGAACGGCGACTTTCTTTATGTCTCTGCAGAGACAGAGGGAGATTCAGGACAGGGTTTTCCTGCAAGGGGGGGCAGGGCTAAATTTGGTGCTGTGTTAATTTTGGACTCTGCTCCTGACGGCTGGACGGGGTTGATTAATGCGGCCCCTCGTCACTGTGAGCTGGCAGAACCAGGACAGATGCCTGGCCCTTCCTTCTACAGAGACCATGAGTTTGTGGTCACAGAAAGAAAACTGTGAAAGGTTGAGGACTGGCGTTGAACATGAGGGACAGCAGCTTTTGTATAAGGGGTCAAGGGTCTACCGTGGCACCCCATTATGGAACATTTAAATCATGTTATAATAATAAAAAAAGAGTAATTTAACCTTCCTCCTGTGTTAGCTTTTACAATGCAACCACTACGTTAAGGGTCGCTTTCAACCCATGTCTTAAATCAGCTGTAAATTACACTAAAAACAATCCTCTATTATCCAATTTGGTTCTCATCTCTAGGTTACCTTGTTAGGCATCATTATCCATGAAAATATTGCTGATAATAGTTTTTGTTGTGGATCTCTGGGCCTTTCTTTGTCAGTATACCCCTCACACATACATCCATACTGAATTGACCTCACATGTCTGGACATGCCTGTCGTTGTTTTTTGTGCAGAGAAAAACATGAATCTCACAAGATTGGAAGAGGATCTGACTGACAGTGTGGTGCCTGTCAGTGCACCTATGATTTCAGTTTTTGCTCTAATTATTAGATATTGATCTAACCGGGTCAACAGCAACCCTAACACGACAAGTGCCATAACTTTAATAACAGCATTTTATAATTTAGTCAATTTAATTTTTTTATTTTTATTTTGATGAAATAGAGGTTACTGACAAATTCAAAAAGTCATGATACCAAAAAAGCAAATTTAAGTGGTTCTTTTAAGCATTTGAAACAAAAAACGGGTCGGTGCAGACCCTTACACAGGAGGAGGGTTAAAGAGACCTATGAATATAATGCTCAATTTCTACAAGGTCTAACCCTCTCAAGGTTTGACATAATGAAATATCAACTGTTTTTTAAACAACTGTCTCCATCACAAATTCAGTCTCCATGGAGGATCTGCAGCCTCTCAGTTTCTTGTCTCATTATGTATGCGGTGATCAAGGTGGGCATGGTGTTATGAAACTGAGGCACTTATTTGCTTGAATGTTGTCGGCGAATACTGCAGACCAGTGGATGCAGATCCAGAGCTGAAATCGCCAAACAAAATGAAAATGGCGAGTGCCCCAGAAGAACCTGCACCATCAACCAGAGGTGACCACTGAAGAGCTGCAGCTGCAGTTATAATAACATGACTCTTTTGATTAGAACTCATTAATCCACTTTCTGTTTTCTGTCCTCGTTTCATGCATGCACAGAGCAGTTGGCATGTGTGGCTGTAACCCGGGATTCCCACTGCATCCGGAACGGCTCCGATCCAGAACGGCGAAGATTTTCGCTGTACGCCAATTCCTACCAGCTCCGTTTGTGAGGCAAATTTCGTGGCAGATTACAGACAGCAGGAATCACGAAAACTGACAAGAACCTGCAGATTCACATGCAATCGCTCGATAAAAAGTTGTCTTTAGCCACATAGGCTAACATATAAGCAGTAGATTGTGTCCTTCCAGGGGAGGAAATCTGCTTGTAGACTTAAAAAATCAGCATCCTCTCATCCATGGCGTCATCAGGGTAAAATTCTGTCTAAAAACCTTTCACTTGTTCGTTTGTTTGTTGTTCACTTGTTTATTTTGAAAAGAAGCCGGATGTTTTATTTTGCATCTGTGCTCGACTTCCTTTCCAGCACAGACTAATCCGTGCTGAATTTATCTGGCAGACTCTGGCGTCTGGAAAATAGAACTCTTGCGATCAGCTGCAGAATCCAGCGATCCGCAGCGGAACGGAGAGAAGCCGGTGGAAATTGACACATTAACTTGGATGGTTACAATCAGCTACAATCGGCAGATAGTGCCTTTTCATAGCCGTTCCAGATGCAGTGGAAATTGGGGGTAACCTTTGACATCTCGACTCTGCAACACTGAAGTATAATAGCAACAATGAAGGAGGATGCTAAATTGCACAGCAAGTGAAAGTGGTTCTGCATACATGCCTGTGCAGATCACTCCAGGTCACATTGCCTTTTCAGTGGGATGCAGATTCATTGCAGAGGCTTTCTTACTTCCACATCCTCAGGGTTGTTATAGGACCCCAAAATTAGTTCAAATCAGGTTCTTTTGTACTTTGATAGAAAATAACATGCAGTTTCACGTACTCCTGTTTGTATACCTGCACAGGGCACAAAAGGCAACAACATCTCACTGTTTCCTATTCCTTATCTGGCTCAAGTATGGGTGTGTAATTGTGCCTCAGTGCAGCTCACACAGAGCATTATGTGAGCAGAATAAACTGCCCAGCCCCCAGACAGCCGTTAGCTGACACGCACAATGCTAACAGAGTGAAGGTAAACACGGGCACCTGCTCATAGAGATTAATGTGGGCACCGGGGCCAGTAAAAACATCATTATCATTCAGTCTTATTTAGTCGGCTCTGCAGTACAAGGTCGGCCCAGATGTTCTGTGGACGGAGAGCAGCATATCAATAGTGTAGCAGTCTCATTATTAGGCAGGAGGGTGTTGTATACACACAGATATATACGGAAACACAGCCTCTGTCGGTGAGCTGACTCGTAATGAAGCGTTGTTGATCTGTTTATGTTTCCTGGAAAACATTTAAATAAGTCCTGTTTTAATAAATCACTGCAATCTAATGATCAAACTTTACTTTGTTCCTCCTGTTTCAGAGGAAACAGCTGCTGGGGTCATTGCCAGGGATTGTTTTTGTCACAACACAAAGAGAGTAATGAATTAGCTCGTCTGTTAATGAGAACCTGATGTAAAAAGAGGATCTACCGGGACAATTTGATTACCCAGAATGCACTCTGAGTCATGCTGCTTTGACAAGACAGGTAGCAAACACAAGGAAAATGAAAATTGATCATTTCTGTATCATTACGACTTTTGTCTGTGTTTTAAATCACTCTCCACACGGGGTGTGATAGCAGCACGAGTGCAACAGATATCAGCTTTCAAATGTGATTTTATATCAGTTTTAAGCAAGAGCTGTGAATATAATGGGTATAAGAAGTCAAAGATAATGAATAAAAAAGGTACTTTTGTTCGAGTAGCTTGCTTATCTCAATATATTTGGAAAATTTGATGGCTTTGTAAAGTGATCTTTGGGGTTTGTCCCTTTGAGATTGGAAAAACCTGTAAATGTGTTTCCAACTTCAGAAGAGTATAACTTGTGATTTCACTCAGAATTTTTCTCCCACTGAAGTTTGTTCTCTCTTTGATTTTTGCATTAACTCAGCGAACTGATGCCATGGAAAATGTAGAGAGTTGTAGTACTCCCTCCTTAGTATACACCATAGACTGTATATACTATGGACAATTTGGTTTTGCCTTCCGCCAGTATACAGGTTCGAAAAGCTCCCAGTAATTCTGTGATTTTTCTCCATTTCCTGAAACCGCAGTGGCGTTGTACGCACTTCACCACTTGCACAGTAACATTGTACATATTCGGCGGGAGGGTCGCGGGGAGCTATATTCAACATTTAGGGAATCCATAGGGATTGCTGGAGGAGGCGGGATTTATGACCTACAGTGCAGCCTGTCACCAGAGGGTGCTGTTCCCGGAGTGGCTTCACCCAGCGAGGAGGCAGATAGCATCCACTCTATATACAGTCTATGGCTATAATCCACCAGTTACACCTTTTGAGCGAATGTTCAAAGCTATCTGTCAGTGTCAATTGTAACTCTATTTTAGTTTTGGTTACATAGGCTGCTGTTGTAGTCATGTAGTGCTTATGGGTGTTACTTTTTACACAGCTTTGTAGTCATAAAACAACCCAAAGTAGATGGCGTCCGTTTTATATACAGTCTATGGTATACACTCTTACAACAGGCTGGCAGCAAAAAATTCAAATTGAAATGGATTTGTGAAAGTCCTGACCTGACAAGGACTGGTTCACATGATAATGACCACAGAGGACCTCATTCACAACTATCCCAGCTAACTTTTCACCAAACACCTCTGAGGAGTTCTGATAAACCAGCTGCTCCATCTGCATCCATACCAATATTTTTAAGTTCTCCACCGCTGACCATCCTGTAAGCTACCACCTCTTTCAGTCACTTTCTAACCAGAACACTGTGTCAGTTTGAAGCTTTGCAAGATGGATTCCCCTCATGACAGACTGGTGCATGGACTTTTAATTTATTAGGAAACCAAACATTTAGACTGTGTGCTCTAAAAAAGAAGGTGTCACTCAGTTAAAGATGTGTCTGCAGAACAGAGAGGTAACCACACCTGTATGAGACAGACAGCTCTCCTCTTTTCTTCCACAGCCTTTCCATCATCGTCTCTCCTGACTTGTGATTTGTCTGGCTGGGATCTTGTGTGGCAACCTCATCCATCTTTATCCCTGCTTCGAGAAGCTCACGGTGACGGGCGCCGGATGACAAGTGTTGGAGAGTCGAGCCGCCAGCGTTTATCTATCAGTGCATCTCGTCAGCTTCACCCTCTGAGAGCTCTGAAGGGCGACTTCCTCGAACTGAAACTGAAACTAAAGAGACAAACTGCGGGATGAGGCCTGCAGGCTGTTCTCCTCCCCAGACATGATTTTTACCATTTCCAGCTTCATATTCAGGGCTGATGTTGCAGAAACAGAGGAACATGATGTTTAGTTTGACTCTGTAGGCAAATTCGAAAACTAAATCTTAGTTTTTAAGAAGAAAAAATAAAGAATGAGGTGTGAGAGGTCTCAGAAGTTTGGTTTGAGAGTAGGGTCAACTATCCAGAGATGCGGGCAGGTGATTTATGAAAGAGACATCCATGTTAACCTCATAATGAAGATTTTATGACGGCTCTTTATTTGAATAAAAACAATGATTTACTTGTCATGCTCTGACATGCTCATTTTATTCCATTTTTGTGTATTTCTCAGCCTTTGTCTGCAGCTTCTTTGACGTTTATGGTAATTCTTCATCCATGTTCGGCCCACTAGAAGTCATCAAACGTGCAATTAATGACGAAAAATAAAGGAAGCCCCACTCAACCTCCACCCCCTCCCATAAAACATCCACACAGCAAAGTGAGACGATTCAACTGGAGCTATTAAGATATGCAGTTTAATTATGAATGAGCCGAGCGTGGGCGTAATAAGCACGGCTGGCTAACACAATGGCTCTTTCCACAATATGTGCCTCAGTGTATAAATTAGTGCCAGTTTAAGAAGAAAAGTGGAAACACACCACGTTAGGCTTTAATTATGGAGCAGTAATTACATTATATGGCTGCAGGTCACAGGTTGGGCTTTCATTTGTTTCGGCTCTAAAAACAAAACCACGGGTAGTTCAAAAGCACAACCGTCTGCATCCACAGAGTTCATCAGATTCATCAGGAGGCTGAATGGCTTCATTAGCTCTAATGTTGGGGAGATGGATAACAAAGTGATTATATTCAGACAATGAGCAGAGGAAACCTTAATCTGTTTCCCCCCCACAACAAGCTGAATTAAAAACTGCAGCTAACCGGAGTTCATATCATTGATGTGACCTTCAAAAACCTGCTGTCTTTGTTTATCTCCAAACAAAAAACATGTACCATCATTTCTGTTGGTACATGGTTGGTAAGTGTTGGTAGCCCAGCTAAGAGATGTGTTTAGGTTCAGTCCTTTACTGACATATTTTCATCAAACACATATGATGCTAAAAGGAAAATAAAATGTATTTTTTTAACTCCACTTCAACCAAAATTACTTCAATCTAAATACCTGCCATTATTACCTCCATAATGGGCAGCACAGTGGTGTAGATAGGCGGCACAGTGGTGTAGATAGGCAGCACAGTGGTGTAGATAGGCGGCACAGTGGTGTAGTGGTTAGCACTGTCGCTTCACAACCAGAAGGTCCTTATATGGTCGTTGGCGTTTTATGGGTGGGGTTTGAGGCCGATTTCTGACCATAGACTGTAGGAGAGACCCCTGTTTAAATGTTTAGTGTTAGTTTAAATATTTTTTCACCGTTGTGGAACAATTTTAAGAGTTTTTAATAAGTGTTTTTATCGTCATCTTGTAAGTGGGATTTAAAAATGGAGCTTGGTAGCTGTAGATTGGGAACTGACTTACTTATGGACAGAGGTTAAAGTAGGATATGGTTCTTGCAGGTATTGTACCCATCGGCTTTGTACAAGAGGAGAACACCCAAGTTTAACGAGGTGCCGACTCTGATGCCACTGTATCATCATCTGCTGCATCCATAGACTGTATATACTGTGGACAACTTGGTGCCGCCGTCTGCCAGTATTAAGCCATTACAGAGCTTGATAACGAGCTCATCATTTGAATCAGGTGTGTTGGAACAGGGACAGTGGGCCTTGAGGACTAGACTTGAGAGCCACCGGCCTAGGTACACATCCAATTTTCTGTTAGAGGTGGAGGAAAGCTAAATATTACTTTTCACATGTATTTCCATGCATTTCAATACGAGTTAACACAATATTGATAGCATAAAAAACACACAGGCAAGACTGCAGTAGCAGTACATGCTGACATATTAAATCACCAAACTTTGAGCAGTGATTATCCACGTCCTAATATTTGCTCTTCAGTCTCTGATGCCTCAAAGGGACAAACACACAGCAGTGATGTCCCATTAAATCCCAGTATTTTTACATGCTAGTGCTCTATTAAGAGATTCAGCAGGTCAATTCACTGAGTCATTTCACGGCAGCTTTCTTAACGCTTGTCAGCAGGAATTAATGTGCAAATTAAGGAGTAGCTGTAGGCTTCTTTTCACAGGTCTGATGTACGTAATCGTCCAGGGTGAGTTTAAACAGGAGTGCTCTGCTCACACTGCAGCTGGAAACTCTCTGCATCAAGTTTAGAAATGACACGCCTCACCTGCAGAGACTTAAAAAAAAAAACTGTCAAAATTAAAAGACTTTTTTTTCAGCTTCAGTCTACAAACTTCAGCGTAGAGGTTGTTATGCTCAAACGTTCATCAGTGGGACATTATAATGACGCAGTATTTGGTAAATCTGTTTTAAAATGCCAAAGAAAGATGAAAATAAAGATCGCAAAATAATCTCAAATAATTTACTTTGGAAGAAGCACAAACCCAGTTTTAACAGTTTAAAAATCAGTGCCCACAGATTTGTGACTATAATATCATCCTGCTGCAGAGCCATTCAATGACATTCATAATGCACAGTAACAACAAGATTGCTATTGTAAAATATATACTTCAAGTAGCTGTAAAATTTGTCCATGGAGAGAGCACCTATGTTATGCTCTGGAAGGGCATCCAGAAAGTAGTTTTGATGTTTTGTCTACTGCTTTTGAAAATACTTTTTCAGGCAATATTCACTGTTAGGTCATCCAGAAGGCTCTTTTTTGGTTTATATGTACTTGATAGGGCATTCAGAGGGCACTTTGTAAAGTTTTATCCACTGAAAAGGCATCCAGAGGGTACTTTTTTAAAAATTTTATCCACTGCCTGGACATCATTCAGACTAGAGAACACTTTCTCTACATTTATAGCCTGAAAAAGCATCAAACACATACTATGCAAAACACCGATCTTCGGAAAAGTCATCCAGAAGGCGTCTCAGAAGCACATTCAGAGGACACTATTGTTTACATATTATTCACTGAAAGGGCATCCAGGTTTTTTTTTTTTTTTTTTTCCATTTTTGATTTCTTTAAGGGCGCCCAGAGAGCATTTTTTTTTACATGTTTTGGTCTTGAGGTGAATCAAACAGGGGAGGCCTTTTCTTGACTATTATGACCTGGAAGGGCATCCAGACAGCACCTATAATTGATATTATAATATCATTGAAATGATAAGGAAATGATGATACTTGTTAAATTTGGCAAAAATGGGATTTACTATGCAGGACCATCAAATGTCGTAGCTCTGGTATTCAAGATTTTTTCGTCTCTGAGTCACTGAAGCTGAGATTTTAGAAAGGTAAGTGATTCTTAGAAGAGATGAGAAAATAAAGTCTGTAACCAGAGGGGAAAAAAAGCCCTCAGTTGAGAATCTGAATTCCTCTTGGCAGTTTGCAGGATACTCGATGTTCTGGATCTGATTTGTCATCATTTGTCCTCCATGCCTCACTAAGACATCCGTCCCTGTCAAAACTCTGAACAATGAGGAAAATAAAACTTGTGGGCCGTGAGAAGCTGTCAGCTGTGGTCATCCAGAGGTGGAACATGTCCCAGCCTGCACACGGAGAGGATTTATCTGCCCTGTTACAAATGGAAACCAGCGTCTCAGCAGAACATTCAGCAAGTGATTAGTCACATAACGTCAGGGAGAGGCTGTTTTATGAGCGAGGATCCCCGGGGAGCTGGAAACCTGCTGCTTCTCAAACAAGCAGCGAGTGGAGGTTTGAATCTCAAACTGCATGGAGGCAGAGTCCATCAGCGACAGCTCCAGTCTGAACTTTGGCCTCAGATTTTCTCAAAGTTGAGAGGAAAACTTCCTCCTCTAAAGTTTTCCCATTTCCACAGCCTGCAGGTTTAACCGGAGAAGCTGTTTTATTTGCCCTTTGTGAAATTAAGAGCGCGGGGAAAACAATTCCATCAGTAATTCCATTTTCCACTTTGCAAACTGCATATTGCTCATTAAATATTAACTGACAGGCCTGAGCTTCCATGCATTTTGATTATTGTTGTATATATAATTATTTATGGCCCACAGGTTAAAGAGTGTCTGCAGAATGTCAATCAGAGCGTATCACTGGACGCATTTTAAAGCAGGAAAACAATAAATTAAATGTTTTATGAATTCTAATTACTGCTTAATTCAGCTGAAATGAGTGATTTCTGACTTGAGGTGATTTATAGGGTGGATTTATATTTTATATTTTCCTTAGAGGGACAGGGAGTCCAGTGAGCAGAATGGAGTCCAGTTGGCAGCCTGATTAGTCAAACGTATAATTGAAAGCATAAATAATTAACAACAGTGCATTTAATTATTTAACAACAGGAAATATAATGATCAACTTAAGTTTTTTTCAGTTTATTTGCCATTTTCCCTCCATATCTGCACACTTATGTTTCATGCTTTATTTCTGTTCCATATGGAAATAAGAAATGCTCGTCAAGGTGTGCTGACAGGAGTTTTGTTGGTCTGTTTATAGCTTTTTCTGTGTTTTGGCCTGTCGCACATGCAGACAGAGCTTTGAATCACTAAAAACAGAGGGAAAAAAAAACATGTATTGTGCATGAACTGAATTGGCAGGTTTCCTGCATACATCTGCTCAGCCCCTGATCCTGATCTGACTCTTTCAAAACTGCACACGAGTTCCAATCCAGTTCTTGTGTTTACCTTTTGATGCTGTTTCTACAAAAATATAACCATTAAAATGATGACACATGGACAAACACCTGCTCATGCACGCACATCATCAAACATTATGATGAAGAATAAGTCTTTACGTTTAGGTGAGGTATAAGCCAATGCCACAGCAAAGTACAAACAGTGCGATTTCATATAAATGTTTGTTTTAACCACAATGCAAAATCTGACCCGTATGGAAGTAAATATGTGCCATCTGAATTTGAATTGGAATTTCTAAAGCAGATTTTTTTTGCATCAAAATCAGACTTTGAATTTTGAAATTATCGAATTTCAAGCACACATTTTTATTTCTTAAATTTATTTTTTCACAATGATGAAATAAATTCAGTGTAAAAAAAATCTGTTTCTCAAAAGATTTGTTTAGTAAAAATTCAACATGAAAAAAAAATTGAATGTAAAAAAAATCAGTGTCAAAAAATTCAGTGTAAAAGAGACCGACTCAACATCCAGGTAACCAGGGGGAAGCAATCGATTCCTGGCTCAATCATCCATCATCCAGCCAATCAAATAATGCTAGATTGGTCATGTGACACCGACCCCAGCGGTAGATTGAGGAATCGATCGCTTCTCCCCGTTTAACCGGATGTTAATTCAGTCTTTTTTACACTAAATTTTTGGCACTGAATTATTTGACACTGAAATTTTTTTTTATGTTGAATTTTTTTTCTTTTTTTTTTGTCGAATTTTTATGACACAAATATTTTACTACACTTGATTTATTTCATCATTGTGAAAAAAATAAGTATCAGAAATAAAAATGTGTGCTTGAAATTCAATGGCTTTGAAATCTAAAGTCTGACTTTGATGCAACAAAATTCAGCTTTAGAAATTCAAAATCAGATGGCACAGATTCACTTCCATAGACCCGGTATTAACTGGTGCTCATGTTTTCTACAACAAGCCCCTGACTTTAACTGCCGGCATCGCTGCCTTTTAGCCTCCCCAGACGCTGCAATTTGCTTTAATCATAACATACTTGCAGACACACTCTGCGGTGAGGTTTGATCACCAAAAAACTGGCCGGGCGGAGAATGTACTCGCCGTAGCATGTTTGACGAGCTCTGACTAGCAGCCGTCCAGCAAGCCGCTGAATTCTGCAAACCATCGATGGATGAAATATGAACATCAATCTTTCTCAGCGGCTGTCTGCTGAATAAATGACTCTAAAGATTTGCAGACAGGACGCTCAGGCCCCGCTGTTTTCAAACACCTCCTGAATGTAGAAAAATCCAAGTTCAATTGAGATCATGAGGAGATTTTCTGGATTAATGAGAGGTTTGTCCTGTTAGGTATATGAAGCATGAAGGCCGCAGTCAGGTCTGGTGATTGGCCTCATTGTATATCAATAAAATAAGATACAGAGCTTCAAAGTGTCTCATATATGAAACACAGACACAGTTCAGAGGATTTCTGCTGCCTGTTTAAGCATTTTTCAAGTTTTACGACTAAAAAATGAGCTTGTTCTTCTTCTTCCTGCCAGGAGCATACTCATAAATAAAACAGGTCTACACAACAGAGCAGAAACCTCCAGAGGGGCTTTTAATCCCACAGATCGTTCTTTCTTTCTTTCTTAGATTGAGTCTCATACAAGAGCGAAGGAATAGGTGGAACATATTCGAAGCTGAGGTGAAACACAGGAAGGTGAGAAGGTCATCTTTTAGAGCATCTTAAACCAGATTAATCTCCAGCTGTCTTCAGCATTCTGAAACCATAATTCAAAAAGTTCAGGGTGAATAATCTGTAGTCCAGCTACCTAAAAAGAGAAGGAAAAAAACACCTGAGGTTTTAAGTGGAGAGTATTTGGTTTAGGCGTTTCAAAGTGGATGTGGCAATACTAACATGGAAACTAGAGAGGACATACTGAATTCTGAAAAATTTATTGCAATGAACTGATTATTGGTTTTCTTACTCAGTCCAACTCAAAACTATAACTACACAAGAGGGAGCTCTAAAATCTGAAGCTGTTTTTCTGTCCAAGTTTTAGAGGAAGTTTAATGAGTTTGGAGCCCAACTCAGATATGTTCCCAGTGCGTTTATATCTTTGCCATCGCCTTGTCCTTGATTCTGTTTGCAATTTTCATAGACAGGATCTAGAGGTGCAGCCATGCAGATGAAGGTCCCCAGAATATCAAATCCTATGCATCCAAAAGAGTTGGTTGAAGTGGTTCAGGCATTTGATAAGGCTGCCTCCAGAGGCCTTTCCTGGCACGACCAACTATAGGAGGAGAGCCCAGGGTAGATGCAGAGCTTCCTGAAGGGATTTCAAGTTTCACCTAGACTTACAACACCCACATGGGGAGCTGAATACAACCTTGCAAGAGAGAGGGGTGTCTGGGTGAACCTTCTTGGACAGCTGCCTCCATGACCTGATCTTGGATAAGTGGGAAAAATAAAAATAAATTTTCAAAAACTACTGCCAAGATTGGCTTTCATTTAAGGTTTAAGAAGGCAAATGTTCTCCAAAAGTGATTTATTCAAGTGTTAAAATAACGCAGAATGATTGCATGCAAACAGTTAAATATCAGGAACGGGATAAGAAGTACTGCTTTGTCCACAGGGGGCGCCAAATTTCACACAAACAAAAAGTTCCTCACAGGAGCTTTAAAAAATAAACATGGCATTAAAAGTTTTTGACTTTCGGAAACTTTTTCTCCTTTTGTCAAACCCAAATTTCCACTGTCTTTAAAACAAGAGCCAGGTCTTGCATGTTTCCTGAGTTAATTTTAAATTGAGATTGATTTTCTGCCTCAAACTCTGAATCACCGTTTCCACCTCATCTCTGATTAAAGACAAAGTCTGTGGACAAAACGTCTGGAGCTCTCACGCCGTGTGTGGTGGTCCGGCCCGAATGAGTCCTCCTGAAATCTGTGAGAAAAGTCTGAACTCATGAATTTTTTATGGATAAGCACTTCTTAAAATGCAAATCCATGTTCTGTCCACAGGAAGAGGGAGAAAAAAAACAGACAGGTGAGAGTTAGAAACTGAAACAAAGACAGGGAGGAGACCTGGAATTAGTCTGTTTTTACAGTCTGAACAAAGCGTGGAGTTTCAGGGTCAAAACAATAATCAATAATTAAAGCGCATAAAAACACAGCTTGGTAGTTGAATTTTTAAAAGAAAAAGAAAAAAATGATGATTGAAGTCAAAGAAATACAGGACGAATAACAAAATAAGCCAGAGTCAGTAACAAATTCACATATCTCTAAACACTGAACTCTGATAACCTCTATGCATGGACCAGCACTCATGTGTGTCTGTATTTAAGGGTTTTCATTTTGTTGCAGAGCAGATTGTTTGCAAATGCAGACAGCGTTTTACCCACAATCCTCTCTGCCTCTTTACCGGCTGACAGTGGTTTCTCGGCTTGAGCAGCTATCACACGGAGAATACAGAAATATGCATTTCAGATAAAAACATCGGCTGAATCATAACAGAGACCTTTAGGGGAAAACGTATATTTCTGGGAAAAAAAATGAATTAAGGTGGATTTTCAGCAGATTAAATCTGTTTGTATATCCCAAGATGGATAATTATTACTTTATACGGACAGTAATTTGTTATTATCAGAAAAAGAAAACATAAAGCTGAATCCATAATTGTGAGTGTGGCTGTAGAGCTGTGAAACAACATCTACTCATTATGAATCTGAACACCCTGATTATAGCATGTCAGGCAGCAGTGTGGCTGATCATGGCCAGATTTATATTTCCATCACTCTGCGAGGAGCCTCTTCTCCTCGATCTCCTCTTAAACACTCATGAAACAGGGTCGTGTTAATCCAGCACACACAGAAGCATCAGTCTGCCTCATTAAAAACACACATGTGAACCATGACATCTCCACAGATCAGCGGCTGCAGCGTGGAGGCTGTTTGGTTTGAAGAGTGAAGTCAGGACCAGATCATTGGCTGAATAAATAACTCCTCGTTTGTGTGTGTGTGTGTGTGTGTGTTTGACATAGAGAGAAAGTTCCTCCCTGACTGCAGCTCCAAAAACCGGTATTTATACCATCATCTGACTAATTAGATTTACCCGTATGTGCTTAGAAAATAAAAATCCTCATCCAAAGGTAGTGATTTCTCCTGAAAGTATTCTGCCATTAAAACAGTTGGAGGTTACCACACTTCAAAAAGAGCAGCTCGTATAAAGAGAGTTATTACTATTACTGAGTTTATCAGTGAGGGTTTACTATTTAAAGGTGGAGTAGGCAGGAATCTGTTAAAGAAGCATATTTTTTTGTGGTGTATATACAAAAAAGCTTTTAATATCAGTCAATAGCTGTTAGATATTGATGACATTTGGTAGTATAACGACATCGCTGTGTTTTGTTCATAGACTGTATATAGAATGGACAGAGTCTGCCTCCTGGGTGAAGCCATCCTGAGAACAGCACCCTCTGTTGACGGGCTGTAGTATAGGTCATAAATCCCGCCTCCTCCAGCAATCCCTATGGAGCTGTGGACAAACTTTAGAAATTTATTACACAGAATATAAATTTTTCTCCCCCCTGCTTGCGATGCTGACATGTAGTTACAGTCAGACTGGTTTGTGCCCAAGTCCTCTTTTTTCTGTACAGCTCCATTTTTAAAAGTTATTAGGGGGTTTGTGTTTTCTATGATTGACACTTGATACAGCCTATGGACGTACAAGGATTGCTCACTCAGGAGATACACTGTTTGAGGCGAGCGGTATATATATGGTTATATTTTAGAGCAGAGATGCTGCTCATTTTGACGCATTAAAGACCTAAATAATAGCATGTATTTACAGAAAGTCATATCAGAAGCTGATTCCATTTCTGCTCACAGATGTCTGATTACTCTTGAGTCCCTGTCATGCTCCCTGATGCTCAGATCCAAATAACCAAAAACCAGACCATAAAACCCCTCACCGTCTGTGTGATCACTCACAGCCTCATATCGGCCTCTCTCTCTCTCTCTCTGTTCAGGAGCCGAAACTACGAACCCCGAGCTCTCAGTGTGATCAATAATTCCTTCAGCTCCGCATTCACACTGATTCGCCACTTTGATGTGGACCGAAGTGCCGTGGAGAGAGGCCATCCTGGGGGAGAAAATGTGAGGAAAAGAGGCTTCATTATTTCAGACGGCTGTCAGCGGGTCGGTTTCAATTAGCCGAAATACGTCTGGCAGTTTTGAAAACAAAGCAGCAGAATGGAAGAAAGGCTTGATAGATAAATAAATAAATAAAGACTGGCGCCTCTCGTAATTTCAGGATCCTTTCTCTCTGTGGGACCCAGTCGTAGCAGGATGCTCAGCGGGCGGCCGGGGGAACATCAGAACAGGAGCGTGTGGTGAAAACAAAAAAATCAGAGATGCAATCAGCTGAAGGGCGTCAAAACTCAAACACATCTGACACAACACAACATTTGAGCTGCAGCCAAACATAGTTTTATCCCTGTGCTTTCCAGACATGGAAGTTTCAAAAAGCAGAGAAGTTTATGAGAAAGTTTGGGAGCTCTCGCACAGAAAACGTCTCTCTTCTTTTGTACAAATATAACTCTGAGGTCAGAGGAAGAGAATAAGACTTCATTCTGAGTTCACTTTCAGTGGGTTAAATCATTTCATGATAAATAGCTCACCAGAAAGAAAGTGGATGTAATGTTTGCTCATTAACTCAGTGATGGATGCCGTTTCCAAAAAGCTAATTTAGCTTGATTAGTAGAGTTTGTTGAATGGGTTTCATGTTATTTTAGCAATCCATCAAAAGAGCGACTTAACCCAGAGCGACTGAAACAACGCTCGCTTAATTTGTGTCTTCTTTTTAAATATGAGGGTGTCGATGTGTCTCCTGACTCTGTGATCTATTCAGTAACAGCTGTTTCACTCACAGCAGGTGTAAACAAACCTTCATCTTTTTTCTTCTTCTTCTGTGGTAAACGCTCCTCTGAGGATTCTGATCATTTAAAAACATGGCAGCTGTCTCCACGGACTAAAGGTAGAAATTATTCTGCAGAATCAGTGACTGGAAGTGAAGTGGTGACAGTGCGTTAAAAATGGTGACCATATTTAAACATCCAAAAAGGCAGTGGACTGAATTATCTCTCTGCTAACCTGAGCTTTCAATCATTGCGCTACGATTGCCTTTTATGTGTGATTTTATTGATATTGGGTCATACTTTGGGTGTTACAAGCTGTTGGGGGTTATAAATGTGTGCTATTTGTACACTCAGAAACCAGCTGAGCAGAGAGAGGAAATATCTCCCATAACCTTGTTATGAATGTGCATTCAAAGTGATCGATTAATTTATTTTTTTTTTAAACTCAAACAGGAAGCTGTGCAAGTTCCTCCTTTACCAAATAACTGTTCTGGATACAACTTCAAAATAAAAGCATTGAGAGACTACAAGGGGGGTCTCTCAGAGGAAGACGCAGATGGGACAATTGCTTTGAGAAGTCAGTAAATTTAGGATGACCATATTGTGACTTCCCAAAAAGAGGACACGACTACGCGGGGGCGGAGTCATGAAGCCAAGCAAATTTAATTTTTTTGAGAGTTTTTCGTGTTGGATCAAGTGTCTTTTACACACTTCTAACTCAGTAAGTCCATGTGACACAAACCGCGGACATTTGAAGGATTTTATAAACTTCTCTGGCCCCCAAAAAAGAGGACATGTCTAGGTAAAAGAGGACATATGTTCACCCTAGTAAATTAGAAAATGAAACTTGATTTATATAGCACTTTTCTAAAAAAACAAAGAGCATAAAACATACAACGCAATCAGAAAAATACATATAATACAATAGTCAAACAAAAGCATCCTGGAAGTGCAGTCAAAGTATATTTTTCATGTTTGTGGCATAAACATATTTGATACAGAGTGAAAACAGCTCTTACTGTGAATTTATGGTTTAGATTCATTAAAAAAAGTGTGAAGATGCACTGCTGGTGGTCCGAACAGTCCAATCTGTTCATATGACCCCCAAAAACTCAAGCTGTTCTAAGGTCATCATGCCGCCAACATGCTTCCTGCATGACATGCCGGGTTAAAGTGCAGTCTGCTGAGGGAATGCAAGAAGGATCAGAGTTTACCAAACCAAGCTGGACTGCTTGGTGGAAAAACGGCATCTCTCAGGGTTTGCTAAGCAACAGCAGCATGCAGAGGACTGACGGACACATGTAGAGACAAATTAGTCATGAACTTTGACTTCTGGTTAATCGGGATGATTTTCTATTTGTTGAAACAGCAACAGCTTTAATAACAACACAAAACCCCATCCTCTTTAACCCATGTAAGAGTGTAAATGTGGAGTAAACTGTTTGTTGAATAGAAACATAAGCATTCACCTACAGCAGCACATCTACATTAAGTAATTTGAGTTTGTTTCTGAAGAGTGTCAAGTAGCCCATTACTGCCCATGAAGCTCTCTGTGTTGGAGCAGACATTATTTCTTGGACCTTACAGAGCAATTAGCTCCTCAGGATTTACTCCCTGACTCTTCGGTGTTCTTGTGGATAAAAACAGAGCAGCAGAGCACTTTATCTTCTCTGCTGTTGTTATAAAGTCGATGAAGAGACAGAAAAGATAAAAACAGCCTGAGAAGGGCACTTAAAAAACTTAATGGATATGAGCTAAAGTGTTTGGTTTGAAACTGCAGCACAGTTGAACCATAAGCACTCTCTGGGAGCTGAGGTATACATTATCAAGCCCTGCTATAAGATCTTACAGACTCAGGAGTTCAATTAGGGAAGTTTAGAAGTGGGTATTTGGTTAAATGCCTCATTAAAGCCTGTAGATGTATAAATGTGTTCAAAATCTACACCTTCTTACATAAGAGCACTAAATCTGAATTATTGCATCAAACAAACCTTTAACAAATGACCAATTTAAATACAGACACAGCTTTTTCCGTCACTTTTCTCAACTCAGAAGCATGTTTTCCATCTCCCACAGGGGGATCCTGAGGCGTTCCCAGGTCAGACAGGATGTAATCCCTGGAGCAAGCTTTCAGTCTAACCTCAGGTTGTGATCAGGTGCCCAAACTGACTTATCAGGCTCCTTACTACAGTGTTGAAAGTTGTGCCAACTTATAATAACAAACTAACTTGTTGTGTTGGTTATATACTGTAAGTTACAACCACTATTGTGGTTTGGTAGTGCCAACATAAAGATACGAGTTCAGGGTACAAAGCTTACTCGTCCCTCCAATTAAAACCAAGTTGTCTTAGCAATTGTAGGATGTTCAGGTGAAAAAGCAAGCATTGAATGGGTTTATGGGGAAGACTGAACTCACACTTAGAATCCTTCGATTTTCTCAAAAATTGGCAGCGCGTCTTATGTAAGATTACTTGTTCTGCTTACTGACTGATTTTATGTGGTACAATGCACCCAAAAATCTGTCAAAATGTGTATGTAAGACTTTGGTAAGCAATGAAGCTGCTACGCTTAATGGATATTCGCAGCATTACGGTACGCTGTGTCACTACCTGATCAGCTCCTGAGCAGTCTACAACCCTGCCTAATAGTGATGTGCGGGGCAGTTCTTTTAGATGAACTGAATCACTAGAATCGGTTCACTAAAACACTCGTTCAAAAGATTCGTTTACCAAATCACCGAATCATGTAGCACTTGGCGGGAGAAGCCTGCGATTCCGACCTCCTGAACTGATACACAGCTGAACGGTTCAGGATTCAGTTCAATTCATAGCTTCTGGGACTGGGAGACGAGAGTGTTTGGCTGTTTGTGTGGCTTGTTTATAAGTCACGATGTTTTAAGTGTACGGTCCCATGGTGTGCTATTTATCAGGTCTGCTCAGTAAATTGGGCTGAGTGATTCGTTCAATGAACCTTTAGAAGAATTCAAACTGAGCATACACCGTTCCCTCACAAAACGCTGCATTGATAGGATGCTGCAGGTTTAATGCACTACTTGTTACATGCTGTGTCCTGTTGGATGCAAGTTGTTGTGGTGGCAATTAAGCAGTTAAAAAAAAAAAAGAAAGAAAAAAAAAGGTATATGACAAAAATGATTCCAGAGAGTGTAGTTCAATGCGTGATTCGTTCACGTGATGCGTGATTCAATGCGTGATTCTGTCAGTTGAGCTGAAGTGAGAAACAAACAAATCACTCGGGGAAGTGATTTGGTTCAGTACGTTCACTTAAAAGATTCGGTCCCTTTTAACGAATCGTTCGCGAATGACAAAACACTACTGCCTGACTGAATTGTCTAAACTTAAAGTGCATTAATGTAAGGCAGCCGGGGCCCAGAGTATGTGCTAGCAACAATACACCAATCAATGCTAAATGCGCCTTATGTGTGAACAAAGACTCGTTAATTCACAGTGCGCCGTATAATCTGGTGCGCCTTATCGCCCATAAAATACAGTACTTTTGTTGCATTCTTTTGGCCACTACCCAATCACTAGTATGTAAAAGAAAAAGATGTGTTTACTCTGCAGAGATTGTTTTTAAGCACTATAAAGGCATCAGATTACAAGCGGCACAACTCTCAGTTTAAACGGTGCACATACACACAAACTCAAACATGTTTAGAGTATTTTTCTGCTCAGGGTTTCACTCTATATAATGATCACACCTCAAGAAAAACTCTGAAAAGACAGGAAAGTATTATCCTCTGAGCATGGTTTTAAACAGTGCAGCCTTGAGTTTTTTTCTGATGAACGTTTTACTGTAAGGACAAGCTTTTGTGTCTCTGCAAAAAGGAAAAAGACTTGGACATTGCATTTTGGATGTACTGTATCTTTTCTAACCCTGAATAAGTTGCTCTCAGTGTCTCCATTCTCTTCTAACTAATGGCTCTGGCGGCCTTCTCTGCCTGATTGGTATTCACGGGCGGTCTACTCGGTAGCTTTCATTTCATGTAAGTTCTGCTCTGCACCCTCCATTCAAATGACTTTCAATCTCTTTGTTCTGGGCGGCGGTCCAGGCCAGAGGGCTGCAGAATGATGCATCGAGGTGGTTTATTAATGTGATATGCTGCACAACCACCAACGACGACGCTCATATTTCTGCCCTGCCACCTCTGGGCCGATCTGCCAGAACAAGATCACCTGAGGTTCAGCTTCTGTCAAACTGAGCTGCTGTCTGCAGAAAATCATAGAATCCTCTGCATGAATACCAGATATATATTTCAGCAAATTTCAGCCATGTTTCTCTCACACTGTGATGGAAACATTCTGAAAGGTTATGCTTGGTGCACCGGACAGATGGTATTAGAAAGCTAGAGGGAATCTCATATGTTTTGAGCGGTGTCACAAACATGAGTGAAAATGCATGACAATCCCAATTCCAGAAAAGTCAACCAATGTAGTGAAAAGTTCTTAGAGGAACAACCAAACTGGTCAAAAGTTGTGTATCAGCTGGAGGAACATTTTCTAACTAATTAGGTCAAATTACAACAGGTTAGTAATATGACTGGGTATAAAAAAAAAAACACATTCAGAGGAAACCTGGGATTTCTACTGCATCCGGAACGGCAGCGATTTTTGCCGTAGGCCAATTCCTACCGGATCCGGTTGTGAGGCAAATTTGGTGGCGGATTCACGGAATCACGAGAACCCACAAAACCCCCTGGATTCACATCCAATCACGCGATAAGTAGTCTCTTGCCACAAAGGCTAACCATGTAAGCAGTAGATTGAGTCCTTCCAGAGGAGGAAATCTACTTCTCGACTTATAAATCAGCATCTCCTCATCATGGTGTTCTTGGGATAAAATGCTGTCTAAAAACCTTTCACTTGTTCCTCCCCGCCCGTTCGCATGGTGTGAAATAAGATCCACCTGAAAAACAGAGTGTTTTATTTTGTGTCTGTGCCTGACTTCCTTTCCAGCACGGGTTAATCTGTGCTCAATTTATCTGACATTCTCCAGTGTTCAGAAAAAATAGAACTCTTGCGATCAGCTGCGGAGTCCGCCGATCTGCAGCGGAACAGAAAAAAGCTGGTGGAAATTGACACATTAACTGGAATGGTTAAAATCAGCTATGATCGATGGCCTTTTCGTAGCCATTCCGGATGTGGTGGAAATTGCCAGTGAGTCTCACAGAAGGACAGATAGAAAGAGGTTCACCATTTTGTGGGAGGCTGTCTAAGCAATAGTTCAACAATTTCAGAATAATGTTCCTGTGTAAAATGTGTAAAATGTCAAAGAAAACTTCATCATCTACATAATATCATTTAAAGATTACAGGAATCTGGAGAAGTCTCTGCACAAAAGGGTCAAGGACCAATACTAGTCATAAACAATAGGACAAAGGTGAGTCTAAATTGTTGAGCAGCTGAAATCTTGTATCAGGCAAAATGGAACCACATTTCATTTGAAAAACTGAGTCCAGCCCTGACCATGTGCTGTGTGTCCTACCCCATCTCTCTCTATCACTATACTTCCAACCTGCCCTATCAATAAATGCAAAAACCCGCCAAAAAAAAAAAAAAAAAAAAAATGCAGTTCCTTGAGTTTCCACTAGAGGCTGTTTCCAAAAGTGAATCAGTCCCCATGGAGCCCTATGTTAAGTTGTCCAACTTAACACCAGAAATAAACAAGAATCAGAGGAATAACAATTTAATATTTGATACAATCAGGAACCTTTTTCTCCTGGAGGTTTCCACCGTTGGCTCAGTCAGTCTGCAGGTCTGTTCCTGTTCTACAACAGCAGACATGAGGAGCTGGTTAAAACAGCAGCGAGATCCATTAGTGTCTGTAGATGTTTAATGAGCAGAGAGATTCTCACAGGTGGAGCTGATCAGGATGTCCGAGGTGGAGACATCTGTCCATTCCAGCAGCAGAGCCAAAGAGGCACCATGTGGACATCTGTTCATCACAGAGATCCAAATGAGGTAAATCTTCTCCACGCTGAATATCAGTGACTTAACATTCAGATCAGTGTGGCTGATTATTTATCATTGAGCAGGTTTTTCTTTTAATATCTCAAGATTTACTCCTCAGAAGAAGGGTGTAGAGGATTGCGAGGTTGATGGTTGTGCTGGTGCAACATCAGGAATATTTAGGGCACTTTACAGGACTGTTAAAATGAAGAGGGGGCAGAAACCTAAAGGTAAAGATTTCAGTGAGATTAAAAACTAAAAAAGGGTTTTCCTGAGTGTTGTGTTGTGTTGTGTTCACACCAGATGCAAATACAACTATTTGCTCGCTTAATTTGCATGAATTCAAATGCCTGAAAATGTTGTGTTTACTCGCTTTAACCACGCAAACAACTCACTCCATTTGCACACAAAATCATATGGGAGTGCCCAAACTCTCAAATGGATGCAAAAACAGAGGGATTTTCTTCACGCCATGTCAGTCTGTTCTCATCAGATGTTGTTGAGGCTTTGTTGTGTTTTCCAAATTGTCAAATAATCCAACTTTCTGACTCCCTTATTTGATGATGAACCTTCACAGTGTGATTGGATAAAGTGATGCAAGTGATTCACTGAAAGTTCAAGACTTTTTAACTTTTGCAAATAAGCAAATAAAGACAGTACGGCACTGCATGCACATCACTCGCACTTATAACTTCATCTGTTTGCACCCACATTCACATTGTTTGCTTCACCCAAGAAGAACATGCATCTGATCTCGTCTTGATATTGACTACACATGCAGTTCACTCATGTTAATAATGTATTTGCAAGGCACAACAAGAAAGTCCAAAGCTTTAGTTTTTATGGATAAAAAAAAAAACAAATTTTCTTGCATTTTCTATTAGTATCTAAAAAGTGATTATTTTAACTAAAATCACTGCATTTCAGTCAAAAGCAGACAAATCCAGTCTTTTTAACAAAATTTTATCATCACAAATGGAAGGTTCTCCACAGAAGCTTTCAGGAACAACTTTGTTTCTTAAGGTCCTTACACACTGGGAACGACGCTAATATATGACGCGAAATTTCAAAATATTAAGAGGCAAATTTCGACCCGCCTGACTATACACATCAAGGGCGATGTGATTTTGTGACTTTCCGGGGGAGAAAAAAGACACATCCCGGGTAGAAGCGTGAAGACTGACACAACACCAGACTGACTGTTATTAGACACTAGTGTTGAGATGACTGTCTGTCATGATAGCATGTACTGAGTCGGGGCCAGTACCAGATAAGCACATTAAACTATAATCCATAAACGTAAGGTAACAACCGAGACCTGATGGTGCTGTGACAGCAACACGATTGAGTTTGAGACAGTGAAAATACATATGGTATGTTGTATCTGAACAGGTTAGCTTACGAGCTAAAGTTACTTAGCACAGATGAAAGTTAAAACAAAGATGTTTAGCAAACTGTTAAAGCACACAAACCATCGTCATATGATATCTTTGTAATATTTGAGTCTTTTATCAAAAATTACTCTGTTCTCCGACATATAAACAATCAGCCGGTCGGCCATGTTGGATATACCGATGAATCTGACGTCGCAACAACACGAAATCTGATCGGTCATAAGTGGACACACAGTATGCGAAACTTTAGAAAATTCGACCGTGATCCGAAAAAATAAATGCCGCAATATCACAGGACGGGAAAACGTCGCTGATGTGAACGCTTGTATTGACAGGATACGGGTTCGAAAAAAATATTGACATCTGAAATAATCGCACGAAAAAAACGCTCCCGGTATGTAAGGACCTTTAGTCTTTACTCATATATAATCACAACTGGACTTTGTTGCATAAACTTTTTCCAGATCTGTGGACCTTATCCTAAAAGTACTGACTGTTAAATTAACCCTCCCCCCTTTAGTGAGTCTTTTCTTTTACACCGTCATACAACTCCTCATGCAGGCGTCAGGCAGTAGCGCTCCCTGCTGTGACTCTCTGTTCTTTCGTACAGTGTGTCTGCTAGAGTGATCCTCAGCGGAGGAAACCCAGATCCACCAGCGATAACCTGCATATCAAGCTCTCAATCTGCCACATGCTGAAGGGGGAAAATAAATAGCCTTCATCTCTGTGAAAGTGTGCAAAGTGCTAAATCTCTCCCGTCGTGAAAGTGGGACACACGGAGCAGAGACGAGGAGGACGACAAGGGCACTGGACCAGTTAGAAGGGGGAGAATCATCACAGCTCCCCTCCCTTCCTCCCCTCATTGTTTCACTTTCACTATCTGCATTATTCAGATTCTCCCCCGGGCCGTCTGCCTGCTCGACCTTCGCCTCTGAGATACAAAACTGAGATTACATGTTGACAAAGCAATCAGTGAACACTGGCCAGGGCTGCAGGTGTCATCCTGTCTTCCTCTCCGTGTGATTGTGGTTCCTCTCTGCGCCCTTATTTTGAAAGGATCCGGTCATCCACACCAATTCAGAAGTGTCCCATAATTATAGACTTGTCACTACTGATTTTCATCAACAACTGTGCATGTGATGATCCGGCAGGGATGTTAATAAGCCCTCGATTGGAGTTAATAAGCTGCAGGCCGCCTCAGCATCCCCCATAATCCTTTGCACAGCAGATTTAAAGATGAGGCCCAAGGATGGCGTCACTGAATGCTCTGTTCGGCCCCTGGGCTCCATAAAAGCAAAGTGCTTTTCCTGCAGAATCTTTATTTTTTAGTCAAAGTTTATGTCCGCTCACTTGGCCACGCTCCGCTCAGCGCAGGATTCCTCCTCTTAATTAGGGGAGCTGTTTCTGCGGCAGACAGGCCTCCCACAGGGTCACGATTCAGAGAAATTCTCCAGCTAATGGGAGCCAGTGAGCGCTTTGTTCCTTTTAATGCTCCTCGGCTGGGAAAGCTTCTGACACTTTGTGAAATGGGCGTTCTGACAGAAAGGATGTGAGAAGTGTCCGACACAGCGTGGTGATAAAAACGTCAAGAGCCACTCCTCCTCCTCCTGATGAAGAAAACGTCTCACCAATTGTGTGTTTTTGCCTTTATTCATGCTGGAGCTCAGTAGTCAATGTCACATGGTTATGATATATGTATGAAATAAATCCTCTGGAGACAATGAAAAGGTAAATGAGAGTTTCTGATCACTAAGATCTGCCTCTTTCTTTATCCAATTGTCCTTTTTTTCTGTGAAAAAAAGATATTGAAAAGAAAAGAAGGAGTGATCAAACTGGCTCCTCAAACCAAAGAAACGCCATTTTTTTCTACTCTGATGTGTAGGCACACTCAATGAAAAATCTGACTCTGTTAACCACTTGTCTGTTGGGATGGATATTTATTTTGATAGATTTAAAGGGGTTTTTCTGTAATTATAAAGTGAGGTTGTATGAGTTGGATGCTGTTCATCTCAGCCCCTTTAATGAAAAACAGCTCAGAGAACCAGCATGCAAGCTAGGCTATACACGACCTGCAGACACGGCCAACCCTTAGCTACAACTAAGCTAATCTGGGGAGACCCTGATCCAGGTTCTGGAGTTAAGGTTAGGGTTAGAGGTTAGGGTTAGGGTTAGAGGTTCAGGTTAGGGGTTAGGGTTGGAGGTAATGGTTAGGGTTAGGGTTAGGGTTAGGGTTAGAGACAATGGTTAGGGTTAGGGTAAGAGGTAATAGTTAGGGTTAGGGGTTAGAAGTTAGGGTTAGAGCTAACGGTTAGGGTTAGGGTTAGGGTTAGAGGTTAGGGTTAGAGGTTAGGGTAAGAGGTAATAGTTAGGGTTAGGGTTAGAGCTAATGGTTAGGGTTACAGGTAATGGTTAGGGTTTGAGGTTAGAGGTTAGGGTTAGAGGTAATGGTTAGGGTTTGAGGTTAGGGTTAGAGGTAATGGTTGGGGTTAGGGTTAGGGGTTAGGGTTACAGGTAATGGTTAGGGTTAGAGGTGAATGTTAGAGTTGGGTTAAAATACGTCTTTTAAACACATGTTTCACAAGAATATTTCTAAATGTCATTTAGTGAAGTTTCTATACACCTCTTTTGAATTACTTGATAAACTTAATACTTTGTCAGTTAAGTCAAATCTCTCAGTCTGGTACAGTAAAACCCTGTGACCTAAGTTCAACACAGTGACCCCCTGAGCTCCACTTTAGTCTTCATGTTTTCTGCCCGCATCTCTGTCTGCCAGGCATAAATAACTCTGTGATGTATTTAAAAACTCATCACAGGGTAATAAACACCTCTCCTGAGTTTGACAGTAATCAGTGAAGCAGATTAATTACCTTTCTCTGAGTATACAGCTGACACAGAGCCTCCTCTGCTCTGTTCACACAGTAAAAACCTGCCTCTGTGCCTCACTCTCCTGGTCACAGAGATTCCTTTAAAATTCTGAGCTCAGCTTCATCATCAGGCTCAGACGTTGTTTTAATGACCGGCACAGTGTGTGTTTGACGCCGGCTCCAGATCGGCAGCAGCTGACTGCACACGGAGCCTCAACGCTGCTCGTACTGACAGCGAATTCTAAGTAGGACACCGGCACTGTACGAGCGAGCTCCTGAAAGCTGCTCCAGCTTATTTTTTCTTTAATTTAACTTCTTATGAGGCTCAAAGTGAGGATGAAGTGAAGCGAGCAATGAATCACAATCCACAGTTTGTCCTTCACCTCATTTCTCAGGTGATTTAACCTGTTGCACAACAGTCTTGATTGCTACGTTTTGGCAGACTTTCATTAGATTTTTCGTTTTTCTCAATTTGATTAAAAAAGATGTAAAATTTTTCCAATCAGTTCTTTCATTGAGTTTCCGACGCGACTGCAACCTGGTTAAACTTTTCATTTGGATTGTCAAACTATGTTACAGGAAAGATAATCAAAGACTTGACCCAGGACAGCAAAAATGTTCATCAAAACTACTTAAACAGGAGTAAATTTGTCTGTTTTTGCACGCAAACTCTGATTTGATTTTAGGCTCATGTGTTTGTTCATGAGTGCAAATTAATCATAAATTGACAGAGCTCAGGCTAGTCGACAATCAGCGTATTTTCTCACTCATGGATAGCCAATAAGATCCAAATGTGGAGGTTTAAAATAAAGAAAGAGACAATATCTTTGAGTAGTGGTGTGTCACTCTTTCAAATCACTGCTTGTGTGCTCTGTAACAGTCGGAGTCGCTGCGTGGGCTTCATGTCAAGTCAGCTTTTGTTGTGTGGTAGGTCAGTGGAGTCATATACTGTGGCATCAGCGGGTAACTCATGACTTCTGACTGGTATTTCTCTAAAATATCAAATAATGCTGGAATACATTTTTTCCTCTGTGAAGAGTTTACACCCAACTTTGTTCTGCTCAGGTTTCATGAATGAGAGCCACTGTCTTTCTAATACGACCACCTGTGAGGAAACAAGGTATTGACAGAGATATGCTGTAGTTATCAGAGTCACAGTGCGGAAGAAAGAGGGTGTTTTGTCCCCATGAAGCCCACCTGACTGAGTGCGGAGCTTCAGCAGTGAGGTTAAGTAGAAATAAGAAGCCTCCTCACCTGGAATCAGCGCCTGCAAACAGTCTGACTTTCAATTAACACACTCGTGCCCTCCCTATCACTCCGCATTTTCGTCACACCTCGCAGCGGCAGAGCAGCTGCACACACACAAACGCACACACACATTCTTGTTTGCGATGGGGGGAAATTGGAAACTGGAGTGTGACTTGACTTTGTGGAGGACGGGCTGTTGGGGGGGAAAAGATCAGCGCACCGTATCAGACATTACTCTGAAAATAAAAACAGCTCTGCTTCATGAGGCGGCCGGGGGGGAGCAGCAGATGTCTCCGCCCCCCAGACAGAGGGTCAACGCTGGGTTAAATTTCAGAGAGCTGGGAGACATATGTTTCTGTGTCAAAATCCTCATCAGCCTGAGAGTTAGAGTCAGGTCAATGTGTTCAAAACCAGATGAGAGGTAAGCATCATTACGAGGAGGCTCCATGTTGTTCGTTACTGTCTTACATTTTTTTAGGCTTAAGATTTCACAGTGTAATATAAAAAATCATTTAAATCTTTATATTCCTCTGTGCATTGATCTAACACAAGTTTTCTTCATATGCTGGTGTACCTTCGGCTTTTAAAATATCAGAAAACCACCTTTATCAAAATATGATATCCCATAGCAGCCATCTTCATCTGACATCAGACTCAGGATGGAAATAGAGAAATCAACTAATGCTGCGTTCAAGTTACCGCAGAAGTCAGAGGTCAGAGTTGGAAATGACGTCACACCCGAGTTACCAGCGTTTCAGTTACCAAGTCAGAAAAAAGCAAAATCGGAGGCGGAAACGAGATGGCTACATCTGCGAAAGTTATTTTAACGCTTGATATTTTAAGTTATTTTAGCATCCCCTTTTGTAGATGTAGCCATGTTGTTTCAGCCTCCAATTTTGCTTTTTTCCGACTTGGTGACTGAAACCATAGACATCATATATGTAGAGGCCTTAAAGCCTGACGCTGCCTATTGGAGCTCATGTATCAGCGCGGCCGCCATCTTGGATGGGTCCCCCATGCGCCTCCAGTGCATTATGGTAGGTAGGAATGCCCAACCATATTAATAATAACTCTCCGAATCGCTGCCCAATTTTTACACTGTCTGGTTTACGGCAGGGATGTAGCCATAATACTCGACAATGTCACATGTAGCCCCCTCACCCAATTCCTATTTTTTTTTAAATACTATTACCTACCGGATCATACACACAGTATTTTGCATGGGAGAGGAATTGGTGATGCTACAAAATATAAACCAGGGAATTGTTTGATGTGTCTCTGTGAGTGTTAACTCCCATGCATGTCTTAAGATAGCCCCCCAAATGTGCACAACATCAATCAACAGGAACTACACGTTTAAATTCACTAATGTTCACATTTATTCACAGGATAAAGAAATAGAAAGAGAAGAAAAAATATAGTTCTTAATACCCGGGATTTTATAAATCAGTCTGTGTTACCACGTACGTTGGCGCGCTGTTGGAGCTCTTGTGTGGGTGTGATTTCCAAGTCATTTGTACTCACGGTCCCTTGAAAATTTAGTGTGTTGTTATAACCATCACTGAAGCACAGAATGGAAGAAGGAGAAAGTCGGTCCGCATGCCGAAGTCCCTGGCGCGGCAAGTCCGGAGCACCTCTACTGTCGCAGCGCGAGTGGCCAGTATCCGAAGCAAACTGAGAGCACACAAAAAACAAAACTTCACATACGCGTACTCACTCACAACGTGCCTGAGATAACAATAAGCAGTCTGATACTCACTCAGGAACTTGAAATTAACATCCGACCTCGCACGTGCATCCTGACTCTAGTCTTCCTCTGCTCCTGCACAGTCGATGCTAGTCAGCTAACAATTTAGCATATAGCACATTTACGAACCTCGCCGAATTTACCAACAACACTCACCCGCACGTCCCGAAACAACCACACACCCCCGTCCCGATCCAACACACCGAGCCCCAATCCTGCTGGGTCTTCCTTTAACACTTAACAACGAAAGAACAAACTTTCACACTATTATTCCGCCTTTTATCGTCACCGCTGGAGCATTTTTCCGCTCTGTCAATCACCGAGATGAAAACCCCGCCTTCCCAAAAACTGACAGGTCCCACTCCTCACCCAAACTTGACAATGATTGGCGATACGCTCGTGACGCCTGTCAATCACGCAATACAGGGACAATCGGACATGAGGCGTTCAAAGTCTGCCTTAACTGAGGGATATTTGAAAACTTTAACCACAAAGTTACATTCCTGAGATTATGAGGTGATTAGGTGAGGTGATCTTACATCATCAACAAGAAAAATAAGAGCTATCACAGAATCAAACAACTTTAAGAATGAACTCAAACACACACGTTAAAAAATAACCAAAATATCTTTTAATCCTATATGTGAAATGTAATCCTACATGATCTGGTTTTAATACTGCGTTGGGTTTTTCAACCATAGAGTGCAAAAAAAAAAAAAAACAGGCATAGTTGCTCTTTCTCCATTGACCCCGTTTGAGTGGAGAGACCCCTCCAATATGATGGCGACGCTGGATTATGCTCCAGCATGTAATGAGGCGTCTAAGTGTTTAATGTCTATGACTGAAACGCCGGTAACTCAGGTGTGACATCATTCCCAACTTCGACATTTGACCTCTGAGTTGACTCGAATGCAGCGTAAGCTCCTGAAGAGTGCAAATGAAGTTGCAGTAACCAGGGATCCCTGGACATGAGCAGTTATGTCAGAATAACTGCTGCACACCATACAAGCATTGATCTGACACTTTTACATGCACTACAGCATATTTCTTAATGTGTCATAGTGTTATCTTTCAGAAAAATATCAAAACAAACCCTGTACTTGACAGAATAAACTGAATTGATGCTTTAAAACCACAGCAGTCTGATTCTGCGAAGGTGATCATTACCAAACTGAGGGGTGGTCTTTTAAGTGTCAGCATCCACCTGAAAAAGTCACCTACTCAAGACACAGGGAGGAATTTGGTTCAAGTCTTCATCTTGATGTGAGAGTTTAGGCTCCAAATTGAAATCCATGTAAATGTAAAGTTAAGATAAGTGTTTGATTTGGAGATGGCAGAGACATACAGCTGCTAATAAAGCCTCCTGTGTGAGGATGCTGCAGAGCATTAAAGGTAGAAATCACCAAAGTGAGAAAACAAGGAGATAATCTGATTGTCTATTGATTGTGGATGTTCTGCTGTGCACACATTTAGTGTGGCTGCGGGCAGGATGTGCAATAAGACCAGCCAGCAGTGTGTGGTTTCTCAAGTAAACACAATTTCTAGCATATTGTATTTGTTGTGCGTCCCTGCAGCAAATAAATTTGTTTGAAAAAAACTCATGTCGGGTGGTAAAATGGACTTGTGTATTGCTGTCTCACATAATGAGGCGTGTTTTCCCTGCAAACAGACGCTCTCTGGGATCGGCGGGACTTTGATGTGATCACTCCGCTGTAATTTTGAAAACAAAGTCTTCTGTTGTCGTTTTCAGAAGATGAAACATAAGCTCAGATATTTATGCTCTATTATTTAATAGTCCAAAGAAACAGTGTTTGTTTTGGCTGCTGCAGGGTCCCGGTATCTGTTATTAATCCCAGTCCCTTTTACAGTCTGAAGAGGAGAATCAAAAGCATGTTTATTCCTGGGGGCTGGTTGTTTAAAATGACCAGTTTTCTATTTATTCTTCAGATTTTTTCCATTCTTTTTTCCCTTCACTTTGTGGACCATGATTGCCATATAAACGAGGTTCATAATAATTACCAATCTCTCCAATCGTCAACCATGCCTTTAAATTAAGCATCTTGGATTAGCAGTTGTTGTGAATTAACGCTATATAAATGAAGATGGATTGAGATTATTATTTGGATAATTCACTGAAAAAGTTCACTTTATTCTTCTGCAGGTCTAATGTCTACCTTATGTTTATTATAACTGTGTAAATTCAGTAATTCAATATCTCAAGCATAAACTACATGTTGAACTGATTTCTCAATGACCCATTTTCATGTAGGTATCATGCTTAAATCCAGCTCTCTGCTTGGATCAGGATGATTGTGTGTTTTTGGATCAACGTTATCCCAACCCTGCTCAGGAGTTTTGAACAGAACAAACTTCAGGTTTTATTTGGATTAAAAGAAAATCCTGGATTACCAGTTTCGTAATCCTTTTTCTTTTCAACAATCCTCCCTCCAGTTTTGATTCTTTGTGATAAACGACCAGATGACTCAGAGTCATCTGGGTTCTGCTTTCCATCCTCTCTGTACCGATGTAAGTTCCTGATTCTAATCCCAGCAGGATGTCTCACTTCAGCAGTATTTCCCCTCCTCTTTTCTGACCTGAACAGGAGCAGGTGACACAGATTGATTTTGTTTTGTTGTGAGGCTCCATGATAAGTGGACAGAAAATAACGAGTATTGTCTTATTAATGGATGGAGAATGTATTACCGGTCATACGTTGATGATGAATAATACATGAGGAATAAATAGTCACCAGTGGCAGCAGTGGGCTGTATATCATCAGAGAGGCCAAATCATTTAATGGCGAATGTTTGATGGTGTTTCTTCACCTGACTCATACTAAGTGACACTTAAATGGAAATGTGTTACCTCAAAGTCAGGGGGAGTAAAAGGCCTCCTGTAATGAGCAGACATTTTGTCAACATGATAGCTCAACAGTTTCCCCCTGAGCCTCGCTACAAAAACTTCAACGATTACCTTTATTACTACTTCAGTCCCTTATTGTTTTTCTTCGTAATCTGTCTTGTCACAAGCGCCATACCAAGAGTCATAGCAACACTAGAGTCTACTGACTTTATTTACATGACAGCTATTTTTTTCCCCAAAGAGACCCATTATCTTCATTTCCACCTTTCATTCTGTCAGTCTGGGATACCTACAGAAAAGTTTTGCATGACCTGCAGCTTTGAATACTTCTTATTTATCTTACAGTGGCATCTGTAAAACCCTTAATTTCAGCATTATTCAGCCTCTGCCTGAAACACTTTCTTTTGGCTGCTTTAACACTGTGAGAAAGTTAGACACAGCACGATAACCATAGACTGTATATACTATGGACAACTTGGTTCCGTCTTCCGCCAGTATACAGATTTGAAGCCAAAAAGCTCTCGGTATTTCTGCGATTTTTGTCCAACTCCTGAAACAAACATTGCGCAGTAGCATTGAACGCATTCAGTGGGAGAGTCGCTCGACTCAAACAGCGTATCCCCCCGGTGAGCTACGCAATCTCCATACGCCCATAGGCTGTATCAGGTGTCAATCATAGAAAACATGAACCCCCTTAAAAACTTTTTAAAATGCAGCTCCACAGAAAAAAGAGGACTTGAGCACAAACGAATCTTACAGTAACTACATGTCAACATCGCAACCAGGAGGAGAAGCTTTTATATTCTGTGAAATTAATTTCTAAAGTTTGTCCACAGCTCTATAAGGATGGCTGGTGGAGGCGGGATTTATGACCTATACTGCAACCCGTCACCAAAGGGTGCTGTTCTCAGGGTGGTTTCACCCAGCGAGGAGGCAGACGGCACCCATTTTATATACAGTCTTTGGTTATAACCCACCGGTTATGCCTTTTAAGCAAATCTTCAAGGCTATCTGTCAGTGTCCATTGTAACTCTATTTTAGTTTTGGTTACATAGGCTGCTGTTTTTATGTTTAGTGTTTATGGGTGTTACTTTTTAAACAGCTTTGTAGTCGTGAAACAACCCCTGAAGTTACGCCTCGACGGAAACTGTCTGAGGCTGTTAAAGACAGCCATTGTAACGAAGTACTTGCTGTTGTTTCTTAAATTAGTCAAAGCTAAAAAGATGTTTGGTTGTTGGTACTATGGCTAGGACCCTATATGTACTGTTGATGAAGTTAGATGCTGTTCTGAGCATTATTTGTGGCTATAGAGTGGCGTTTTGGTTGAGGTTTGTTTATGGCTCCTCAGACCACTGTGTATTGCTATCATGCGGTCGTTACTAAAGTTGGTATAACTAGAGAAGCAAGCGGTCGGCAACATTCATCTCTCGAGGGGGTGTCTAACTCAGTGTTATGGTGTGTTTGACCCTAAATTAATTTTACGCCTGAATATCTCTTTAAGCTGTTGTGTTAATGTCACTTACAGCTCAGGGTGTTACTTTTTGCAGAACTTTTTAGTCACGAAACATGTCTTGAGTTAATGCCTTCATAGAGAATATCTGAGGCTACCTGTCAGAGTCCATTGTAACTAAGCATAGATACTCTAACAGCAGAGGTCAAGAGTGACAGCAGATATGGAACTCGTCCTTCACTGACCGCTGTTACTTCCACTGCAAAGGAAAGGAGAGCAATTGGAGGTATGAAACCATGACTAGTGGAAAAACTTTTTTTTGTTTTTTTTACAGCAGCTGGCAAAGGTCACAAAGCATTTCCAGAACATGTTTATGTATGTTTATTTTATTTGTCAACTTTATTAATATGAAGTGACAGTTGAAATCGAAAACCAGGCTTTAGTTACAAGAAGAGGAAGAACTTTATTGAGCCCCAAAGGGAAATTCAAAATTCTAATTCAAACAACCTCACCAGAGTCGGATAGTTACACAAAGTTATTGTAGGTCATAGTCTGCTGACTGCTCACATCCTCGCCATTATCTGAGGCAGTCTGAGAACTTTTGGACCAACTGTTGGATAGTCAGATTGAGTTTCTTTGTTACAGCTGGTGGGGGAGGAAAAAAGTGTTTCAGGAGATTTTCAACCTTTTTGTGAGGCTTCACCCTGACTCAGTATTCAGAGATCGTCTCACTTTATATTCAGGCAGAATTTTAAGGAAGAAGTTCATCACACAATACGCTTGTTTTGTTAGCCCAATAAAAGCCCCTCTAACTCACTTAACTCAGTTTTCTCCAACACAAAAAGCTTTAAAATCAGTGAAGCACCAGCGTCTGATTGGTTCAAGTCCTGGGTGTAAAACTGCAGCTTAAGGTTCAGTCTTTACGCTGCACAGGGACACACAAAGACCTTCATATGTAAAACACAGTATATTGTTTTACTGACACAGCTGTTAACGTGACCTCCATTTCACTCGGGCTTTGAAAAGAAAACATAAAAGATAATGAAATTGTTGAATAATATTGACTTCTTTTAGACGGTAAATCAATGCTAAAGTGCAGTTTGCTGCAAACATTTACAGCCCCACAAAGACAAAGGTGGTTTTTATCAGTGCAGTAAAACTTTTGTACAGTTGATTGTATGTTTTCAAGGAAACATTGCTGCATTGCAGGGTGAATTAAAAAAATCACGGTCAGTCGTTTTATAATCCCACTGTGCTTTTCAACTATTTTTTGACGTTAGCGGCTGTTAGCATGTACTGTTGGTCCAGCAGGCTTATATGAACTTTTCACTTGTTTCTGTATTGTTTTGGGAACAAAGAATTATCCAAGAACACTTCTTGTGTGGTCCAAGACAGAGAAAACTATCCGATTATAAAAATAGATGCACAGGAGTGGATGTGGCCTAAAGCCTTCCCTTTCTGCTGCGTAAATAAAATATAATCCCTTGATATTGTTGTGAAATTGTTTGGATCAGTGTCAACATGATCACTTAAAAATTAGAGGCAGTCCAAACAACTTTAGTTCAGTCTTAATGTTTACCTCTTCCCCTGATTTATAATTCATGCCTTCATTCTGTGTTGTTGGTGTCTATGTACAAAACAGCCTCTTGGGATTTCCAGCAGAGCCCCTTTTTTAAAAACTGTAATGTTTTGTATTTGGGAGACAACTATAATCTCAAGAAAATCTAACCATGTGTGGACTTGATAATGCAATAGCTCCTAATGTCCACAAAAATTACATTGATTAAAATGAATGATTGAAAGTTAAATCTGGGTTTAATAGCACCGCAGGGACAAAAAGATCATCTAGTAAAGCGGGGTACACACATAAGGATTTTTTAAATCAGGCATTGAACAGTTTCGATCGTACTCTGTGTGGTGTGCTACGAAAATCTCAACACAGCACACACAATACGATTCAGTTCCACCACCAATCTAGAATGTAGTCCTCAAAGACAGAAATCTCACGTGATAAAACATGATCTAACAAAAACGAAAAGGAAGAAACATAGCAACAACTGGGAAACACAAGATTTTTGAGAGAAAAATCCTGTACTAAAAAAAAGAAAAGACCGTGGAAAAAATCCATGATTTTATAGTCAACTGAGCGAGCCAGTGGTGAGTTGTTCTCAAATTGAGCTAACGGCTGGTGTGATTATCCTAGTAACACAAATAAATAGGCCATGTCCTTATTTTCATTCACATTATTTGGTTCCTTGTTCCTCAGTCGGCTCGCTTCTTGGTTGGCTACATTCCGTTTCACGTGACAGTTCACAGAGTCATGACTCGGGAGTCGTCGGCCTTTCCCACATGTGAAGATTTTTGATCGTAACTATTGAACAATTTTAATATTTACGATTGTTGGCCCTGATCCATTTCGGACCCAATTATCAGGACAAATTCACTCTTAATACACTTAACACACCACAGGATCTTATAGGATAATCTTAGAAGACATAAGATAATCTTCCGATTGTCATCATTGGTCGGGAGGGGTAAAATCGGGACCTGATTATCTTTATGTGTGTACCCCGCTTAAGAGACAAATGTCATCATGTTGTCTGTTTATTTTACCTACAGTAGGATGGCGGCTATGAAAAGGAAAATGTTGCACTCAGGACTTTATTTCACACATAAATCTGAGTTTAAATAACATGTCCATGCTGCAAACAGTTACTCTGTATCAAACTTAATGTGTCACTTGTGATTCAAAGCTTTATTGAAATGCAGCATTCACAGAAGCTCTATATAACTTTGTTGAACCTAATCTGAGAGTCCCTGCAGAATCGTAAGACTGTCGTCCTCTGAAGAATCGCAGGTGAGCCCGTTGTTGCAGAAAGAAGCTCTCATCAGTGCTCACAAAGCATCCGCTCAGCATACCAAAGAGATTCAGTCTCTGAGATCCTGCTTACAAAAAGTTCAGAAGACAAAGTGATCGTTTATGCCTTCTCGCCAACACAAGCAGCGTCTAAATATTTTAAAGTAATGCAGCCGGGTCCCAAATACGACCCTTGAAACCACTTCCTGACTAGATCGTCATATTTGGAGGTTAAGCCTCTTGACTTGGGTTATTTTGGAAGTCAGGAGATGAAATGTGTTGATACAGAAGGGTCAGGAGGATTTAAAAATGCTGAAAGTTAAATATGAGTAAATTTATGGGTTTAATTATGGACCGAGGCTGCGAAGAGTTGCACATGTGGCGTTTGTGTACTCATGATAAAATTACCAAATATCAGAACCCTGAACATGCGGTGCCATGTGTTCGCTGCTGTGTAGAGATGAGGAAGTAAACACATCACCCTCCCGCCTCCTGCTGCCTCTAATGTCCCCCTCCTCTGGTTCTGTCGTGTTCTGATACCTGCAGATCCCGTCCTGATTGCCTGTCCCCCGCTGTCCTGCAGCCTGAGAGTGATCCGCCGCTGCGAGGACAGCAGGCCATTATTCAGTCTTTAGATGTGCTGCTTCTTATCAGGTTGACTGAGGCAGCTGCTCTCGCCGACACGCCAACACCTGAGCGTCCTCCGGGGGATGGGTGGGGGGGTTCAGGATTTGACATGGGTGCTCAAAATACTACTCAAAATGAAAATGCACTGACACAAAACTCACAAAGAGCTCTGTGAAATCTCAGTTATCTCCAATCACCCGCTCTCTGTGGGGGGATGTCGGCGTGGGCGGCATGCAGGAGGTGTTTGATGGTAGCAGAATGAGGGCGACAATCTTTGGTCACTTTAAACAGATGAGTATCTAGAATGAAAACCCTTCCAGCTGTGTTTCCTGGATAAGAAGATGTCGCTGTGATTCCAGAGGGTGTGTTTACCCTCACAGATTAACTCGTCGTGTCTTGATGTCCTTACATCGCTCTGAGACAACTCAAACAATCAGAAACTTTTAATCTCTTGTTAAACGTCCTTAAAGCGGCAACCATCACAAGGTCAAGATGTGGGGATTAAGCAGTAACCTCCAACACTTAAGAGTCGAACACCGAAGTTCCTTCAATGTCCACTAGAGGCTGCATCCAAAGGTGAGCCAATTACCATAGAGCCCCATGTTAAAATACCAAACATTAAAATATCATTTTTTCTATCTATGAAAATGGTCCGCAGTCCATCTTGAATGTGCTCAGGCCTTGAGAAGCTGCCAACATTTCTGAAGGATGTTGGTATACTGTTGTGTCTTTGCGCAGTTTTTACAGACAAAGGTAGTTTTGGAAGTGATTTTGCGCCTGTGCCGTGTTTTCTACTCCAGAGTCCCGTCAAAAGAGGGCATTTTTTTCTGGCAAACATCAAAGTAAACAAAAAGGTTTGCTTATAAATCTAAAGCTTAAGTATATGCTCTTACAAGCCAGAAATGAAGGCATGCAAAAGTCTGACACGTTGCTATCATAGAGTTAATTTAAAGTGCTTTAAACAGGCAGAGTAGAGATATGATGGAGGGATCAGTGAGCAGAAGTTAAAATACTCCCGCAGGGAAAAATTGATTATTTCATAGTTATTATTCCTGTTTCATTGAAATTGAAATATGAGCTGTGGTTTAGTCAGACTAACTTTGATCTGAGCCTCGCTGGAGTCAGTGGGAGGCTGTTCAACATGTTTTTAATGAGATATTTTTCCTCCACATAATATCAGTTTTCAAACCCACAAACTGTAGTCAAAGACTTGTTAAAGTTCTTGTTTGAAATCAAAAGAGTAAAGACAATGAAAGGCAATTCTTTTCGGGGACTTTGTGACTTTCTTTTCACAACCTAATGACAGTACTAAGACTCAGTTTTGAAAGTGACTTTACTGAGATGTTATTGTCATAGTGTCCGAGTGTAATCAGTGGTCTTTAAACTGTGATTGTGAAGTTTTTTGCCAAAATCATATTACCTGTGTCGTTTTCAATGGCTTTTCTTCTGCAGAGCTCCAGTAGCACATTAGCGATTCACCTCTGAGTCGTGGGCGGAGACAGCGCTGCTCTGCACACTTCTCTCCGAGTTAGCTTGCAGCCTAACATTGCCGGTGTAGTAGAAGAAGCAGGAAACAGCTCTCAGACACTATTGTCTTTAGGAGCATGATGAAAGCTAACATCATAATTAGCTTTCCTACAAGCATTGCAATCCGCTAATGCAGATGCTTGTTCCGCGATCGTCCTCTATTTTTCGGGCCTGGCCTGCATAGCGGGGTTCCAGGGGGCGGAGCTTGGATTGGTTACGTAGGAAATCTCACTGTATCTGATCCTGCTGTTTGGGTCTGTCAGAGATTCACAGCAATTTGAATGCAGAAACACTCAGAAATGCAATTTTGTACTTAGTTTTCTCATGATATGTCTTCTAGTATCAGAAAAATGCCATATGAACAAGTAAACGAGAAAAACACGACTCTCATCGGGGTGGGTCTTTAATCTTGTAACAGCAACTTTACTAGGACTTTATTTTTTGGACAACTTGACTTACAGTTTGCTTAATAGCTACATTATATTTGAAAAAAAGGACTTCAATCTCATAATGTAACTCTATTCTGACTTTATTATTGACTTAAAGACTTCATTTTCATTACATGACTGTGCTAAGACTTTAACTTGTAACAGTGAATTTTGCCTGTGATGACTTTAATCTCATAGCGTAGCAAATGTACAACTTTATCTATTTTTACATTATTACTTTAATCTTAACAACTGTACCAGAAGTTATTTTTTATGACTTTAATCTTGTTTAAGAAGATATTTCCTCTTCAGCTCCGTCAGAGTAAACTTTCTGGTTGTGAGTGAAACCCTCGTGACGTTTAACCCTACAGCTCTTTGTGCTCTGGTCCTTTGTGTATCACTCCGAGTACTCTCCATGAGTGTGTGTCACCATGTTGACATGAATATTTACACACTCTGAGGGTTTGATCGATCCCCCTTAGAGCTCCTTCCCTCCACATCAGTCACTGCCAGCCCCTCTTACAGTGACCGCACTGAGTGCATATTAACCGTGTCATTCAGCAGCTGTCCATACTCGTTCGGCCCTTCACTCTCACATGAGTCAGAGCTTTAAATAGCGAGTCCGCTTGTCAGAAAATCCAATCTAAAATTAAGCCCTGTTCAATCATACATATGCCAAAAATTCAAAGGAGAGCAGTTAAATAATGGAAGAAAAGTGAGGTTTCCTCATGCAGCTATTGTCTCTCTCATGCTCTGAGTGCATCTACAGAATATTTCAGTCTCACAGCATGCTGCAGCCTCAACACAGCTGTTTAATCCAAATAAACATGTTGCAGCTCGGCAGATTTTCACACCGGTTTTCCGTACATTTCTACTTTTATGTCTCAAATCTCTTTGCATTTTCACCTATTCCATCACTGGTGAAATGCCAAATGTCTGTAATTCCTTACTGAAAATCATAAAAGCTTAAACAGCTCGCACAAGCAGCTTTGAAGTGCCTTTAAAAAATACATTTCCTGCATGAGGTATTCATAAGTTTGACTGAAAATCTGCCCTTTGTGTTAATAATGAACGGACAGGATAAGACTCTGACTTCAGTCCAGATAAATTAACATCAAACTGGTGATACACACGAACATCTTGACCTCTATCAAACCATAGCTGCGTTTGAAAATAACTTTTGGCAAACTGGACCCAGCCCCAAACGCACAATTTTAAAAATAGAAAAGAAATTATAAATGCGAAATACTGCACGTCAGCATCAGTCAGTCAGCTTAAATTGAGAGATATGAACTGGAAGTGAACATTTAATTCATGGCTGCGACGAGACTACTATCAGTCAAATTAGGACCAGGCAAGACACGAGGGAGCAACACGGTACGCCATAAACTTTACTATTTAATGCAGCTGACTTACTGACATGTCATCCATTTTTAATAATGTTCAAAGTCGTGTGTTGAATCTTGACTGAGGAGGTAAAACATAGTACTACTTTCACCCAGTTTAAAAAACGGCTTAAATGTAATATCCAGCAAAAATACACAAACATACTGTAGCTTAATAAGGTGTGAATGCGTGTTTATATATGTATGTGTGTATATGCATGTGTATGTATATGTATATGTATGTATATATATATATGAATATGTGTATGTGTGTACGTATGTATATTTGTTTATATATAGATATATGTAGGTATATATGTAGGTATATCTATGAGTATATATGAGTATATATATGAGACTTTATATATATATATGGATTTATTTATAATTATAATAATCCATACGATAATGATTACTAAATAATATGTAGGATTTAAGTAAGTTAGAAATTTGGATCTATTTTGATCCTAAATTAAATTTCATGCTTTCTGTTTCCTCTGGTTGCTGCTCCTTTTTTGTTCTGTTCTTGCTTTGCTTTTACTCTGGTATCAGCTAGACAAACGTACTCTTTATATATTCTGAGTAACTAAACTAATTTTGGTACAAATATAAGTATGTAGGATAGGCATCTACAAGCTTCGAGCTTCTGCCTATTCCTTTTGATCACCTAACAGTGTTACAGACTGTTTTTGATGAAGTTTGATTTTGTATATGTTTGATTGCATTTGATACTGTGATGATGATCAAATAAACTAACTAACTAACAACCTTCTTTTCGCTCACTCGCTTCAGGGATTATTCTGGATATAAAAAGTAAAACTTGTGCCATGTTTGTCATGAATAAAGATCTTAGAGTGATGATATAGCATGACGTCAAGGTCTCTTGAGAAGCTGTCTGGAGAACCTGGACACGTCTGGGATTGCGCCAACATTCATGTCTCGGAACTTTGTCGAGTTCTGGACCCAGACAATGTGACATGATATTTATGTATTTAAATATGGATAAGCACAGTAGGTCTCCTTTAAAAGATGCTTTAAAAAGTGAACAGCCTTCATACTCGCACAGTCTGCAGCAGGACGTGTACCTGGCTCTCCGGCTGGCGGTCTGACAGCAGCATCTGTGAGAATCGGAGCGCAGCAGCCAACGACACTCTGCTCTCAGCTGTCAGGAGAGCAGATGGTTTATCAATTCAAGAAGAGGAAAACAGGAAGCAAACAAACTGTCCTCATACTGAACATGCATGAAACAGAAGAATGCGTATAACAAAACCAGGGAGAGGACGTTGGACTGTAAAGGGAAGCTCATGCAGAGATTCCAAATGTTTTATTCTCTTTCAGGATGATGGAGGGAATCATGCAATCCAGGCTGTCTGCACAGAAACTCCTCTTGTTGTGTCAGGTAACACAAGGACAGAAAAAGCCGTAGATTCATGGCAAGGAGAGATATTTCATTCTATTCCCCAGACGTTTTTGGCCAAGAGGTGCAACATATCATGTGATAGAGCCCAACATTCTAGACACAGAATCCTAGAGTCAAACACTACAGACACAGTGTTCTAGAACCAAATATTTCTGAGCCCAACAATCCAGAATTCAGTATTCCAGAGCCAAAACAATTCAAAATGCAGCACTCCAGAACTCAACATTCCACAGCCCTACATTTCAGAACTAAATACTTCATAACCCACATTCCAGATTCCAATATATCAGAAATTCAACTTTTCAGATCACAAGGTTCCAGAGCCCAGCTCTTTCCAGAACCTGACATTTCAGATCTCAGCATTCTAGAGCCCAACATTTCAGAACCCATTTATCCAAAACCAAGCATTCTGGGGCTTAACATTCAGCCTTCCATTCCAAAACTCAATATTCCAGACCCCACTATTCTACAACCTAACTTTTAGAATGCACTGTTCCAGAACTCATATTCTGGAGCCCAGCATTCCAGAACCTAGCATTCTAGAACTCAGTATTCCAGAGCCAAACTATTCAAAGTCCAACACTCTACAACTCAACATTCCACAGCCCTACATTTCAGAACTAAATACTTCATAACCCACAATCCAGATCTCAATATATCAGAAATTCAACTTTTCAGATCACAAGATTCCGAAACCCAGCTCTTTCAGACCCACATTCCTGAACCTCACATTTCAGAACTCAGCATTCTAGAGCCCGGTGTTCCAAGCACAACATTCTAGAGTCCAACATTTCAGAACCCAATTATCCAGAACCCAGCATTCCAGGGCTTCAAGCAGAGCCCCACAAGGGTTCCATCCAATCACCTCGCTGTGTTCGACACACCCCTCTCCCGTAGTTCTGACTGGTCCCCTCCTACTCTTATTCGCTCGTGTTGAATTTTGCGGAGGCGAAAAGGCGAACGGCCAGACCTCTGATGAATCAAAATGATGTTGGTATGTCGATGACGTCACATCCAAACTTTACTTGCAGCGTCAGCTCTAGACTACATCCATTCATCATGACTGAGTGCTTTATCATTAGCGTGCAGGAGCGCCCTGCTTTATGGGACAAGTCCCTTAAAATATTTCTGACACAAAGAAAATATATGGCAGGAATTAGAAGAAGACCTCAACTTTCCTGGTGAGTAAATTGATGTCATATCAATCCTCAAACATAGATGTGTAACGTAGCTCGCATAATATGAAGCTAAGCAAGCTAAATAACCAGCTCGGGGCAACTGTTTCAAAGTCCAGGAGAGGTTTGCAAGAAAGAAAAGGGCCAAAATTTTTTCGCTTAGCAGATTTTATTTGTATATTTGTGTTGCTCCCAGTGTGTACAGAAAAAAAATCGCTGGCGAAACATTTGCCTTTTCTCGTCGCGTCGCAGATTGCCTGGTGTGTAAGGACTTTAACATTTTAGAACGCTGTGTTCTAGAGCTTTCCATTCCAGAACTCACTATTCTACAACTAAACTTTTTAGAACACGCTGTTCCAGACCTCATATTCCAGAACCCAACATTCCAGCACACCTCTTGCTCCTCCCATTGTCCCTTTTCAGTGATGCTCATTGGTTTGTTCATTCTCCGACCAGAACAAGGAGCAAAGAATTCAGGTCAGAATAAATTCCTCTTGAATCCAAAATCAGCAGCAAAATACTGAACATGTGATTTTAATAGTAATACTGCCAATGAGAATGGTAAGGAGGGTAGAGGCAGCAGGAATAGGTGTTCAGTAAATGAATGAACTGTGTCCTGGAGCATCTCACTCGTAAGATCCCAAACCTTTGGCTGGAAAAACTTTCAGATGACTCAAAATAACAGCAGTCTGAATCGTGATGTGTAACAGAAATCTTCTTTGCCTGGGTTTGCTTGTGAGTAATGAGTTCACAATCAGTCTGATCTAATGCATATCTCACGGTAATGCGGATTTTCAAGGCAAATTGAGTTTTCCCTCAACCTGCCAGAGTAAATGTTAAAAGAGGACAAAGACGAGGAGTAATCTCTCACATTTCACGTCTTGGCTGGTGATTTCTGCAGCGCTGAAAGCTCTGAGTTTATCAGTCAGGTTCTAACAAGCGCAGCTAAAGTCCTCCTGAAAGGTCAGCCATCCATGAGAGGTGTGGACTTTGTGAATAATTCATCTTCACTGTCATCCTTCACAAAATGAGAGCAGGAAATCAATTCCACACGCCCGGCGGCACTGTCCGAATTTACCCTCTGAGAGTGTAAGGAAACATTTACTGTCTAATTAGGAGATAATCAACAAGTATAATGGATTAAACAGGGTGGAGGAAGGCAGAGCTGGGAGAGTTGCTGTCAGGTGGGAAATAACCTGAATATAAAAAAGCATACTTAATGACTACTCAACCGTGTTTACAAGTTTCAAAAGAGAAATTTGGAGCATCAAAAGCTTCCTGTCCTGTAACCACCAATTTATCACAGGTTTTTTTGTGCTCTTTTCAAGCTAATAAAGGATATTTAAAAGCAGGTTCATTCATGGAGTCAGTGAAGCAACTTTTTTCCACTTAGGGCTAAATTGCCCTAAAATAAAAGAACTTTATCTCAAGCTAAACATAGTGAATCAAATAATCTATCGTCTTTTCTATCGTCGAAAACATAAATTCACAGAAGAAAAGACTGCTCATGAAGGTTCCCATGATTCCCAAATAGTGATCAACGGAGTTTCTTTTTGTTGGGATTGGAAAAGCACTTTTTGTAATACACTTTTACAACCTCTGAAAGCTTACAGTAGAAGTTCTTGTTTCATTTATTCCCTTTTTTTTTTCTAAATCTGACTATTTGCAGCTGAAGTGACCCATTTTCTTCCGAGCAATCATTAAAATTCATTAAACTTTCATCTGATCTGTCTCTAATTTCAGACACATGACAAATCACCTTCTAATGCTGCCATACAAGCGTCACCACATCCACTGTGTAGGCTCAAAAATCAGAAACCCTCGCTTCTTCATAGCAACCAGGCAGCCCAGCTCAGCCAATCACATCCCTGCATCGTGTTTGGTTCTCTGTTGGAGGCATTTTAAAGACTCTGTGTCGTCAGCGATGAAGCAAAAGGACGGCGAGGGAGCGTGGAGGTCTGAGCAGACGGAGGAGTCGGAGCTCCCTGGTTACCTCGTGATGTCCTTGAAAAGACCGTCAATGTCATTTTTCCTCCCACACAAACATCATTTGTCTCACTGGTTTTTCTTTTTGTCCTTGTTCCTTTTGAACAAACACAGTAGACTCACACACTGAGGATAAAGAGAGTAAAAATACATCATGATGTCAAGGTTTTAGAGCATTAAGTACGTCAAACATACACAGGAACATTCTGAACAACATTATTCAAAATGAAAAAATGCTATCCTTCTGTCTGTACTTATCTTTTCAAACAGATAAACACCCTTAACATTTGATATTTATGCTGATAGACAAAAAAAAAAAATAGTAGAATTAATTTCCTAAAACCTGTTGTGGTATTCGAATGATTAAAATGCAAAACAAGAAACAGTTAAAGTAATCGCTCAAGACTATGACTTCTTCTGTTGGAAATCATTACATCGTTGAAGTCTGAAGTCTAAAAGAGGTGTACAGAAAATCTCCTGTGGGTGGTACCGGTCAGATTGATCTTTAGACTGGTCGGCTGGTGTGAATTTAAATTTCTGTTTGAATGGCAGGAAAGTTTGTGTTGTTTTTGGAAGCTTTTACAGCATTAGCTTAAATTTATATTAAAGGACGGTTGACGATCTGAGAAGCAGTTATAAAAAACTTTGGGCCGTTGAGGCAGATTTGAAAAAAGCGTCCTTCCACGATAACTCCCGTGGAAGAAGGTGGCTGGCAGAAGATTCTATGCGAGCTTCAAATAGGATTCACCATGTCGGACTGCGAGCACCGTCTGCAGCTGCGTGGACAGCTACCGTGTTGACATTGCAGAGACTAATAAGAGTTATTTATGTAACATATGCCACAATAAAAGGCAAAAATTACCAGTTCAACAAAAACTCTGCTGTCCTGGCGTCTGTTTTCAGGCCCAAATCCTGGTGGAGCTTTCTCCACCGCTCGAAGGATGATCCAATGTTTATTTGAGTTAGATTCCTCACTTAGTCACATTTCCTCTTCTGTACTTTCTTCTGTCTGCTTGCATTTTGTTGGCACTTTTGGAGGTGGGGAGAAACAGAAGTGTTTTTTTTTCCACATCCTTCTCCACCACAGCTCCTGTAGCTAAGCTGCTACGCTACTTTTAGCTGCTCAGAGCTCCGAGGTTGGCTGGGAGAGTGGGTGAGGACAAGTCGGAACTACGGGAGAGGGGTGTGTCGAATACAGCGAGGTGATTGGATGGAGAGGCAGATCAGGAGATTGACCAATAGGAGCTGTCCAGGACGGATGGCTCCCATTGGTCAAACTTCTTGCAGCCCTGCACCTGCTACGCTGAACGGATTTTTTCCATTTTTTTTCTCTTCACTGTGTGGAGATCGCACTATAGAACCATGATCGCCATATAAGCGAGGTTCATAATAATTACCAATCTCTCCAATCATCAATCATGCCTTTAAAGCTGTTTTCTTCTGACAGGAAATGTGTGTATTTTAATGCAGATCTGAGATGAGGATAAAGTAAATGTCTCTAATCTTAAAACACTACCATGCGTGTGGACGAGTTCAACTCCAAACCACTGTCGTTTGCTTCACATCATCTCTTTTTTTACATTGCCTGTCCTGTCTTTCCTTCATTACAGAGATAAAAACAACTACATCTCTTTGTCTCGTGAAAACATATTTTAAAGATGAAGCCCTCACTTTGCTCTATTGTGTTTTTAAATGATGCCTCGGTTGATTGTTAACTTGTTTTTCTCAGTAAAATAAAATCTTTTCATTGTTCCTGAATCATCTCTGCTAATTGTGTCTTCTTTATCAGAGGCTTTTCACAAATCGCGTGGCGAAATCTGTTTCTTTTCCTCTTAATTGTTTACTTTGACGTTAATCTTCTTAACCATGACTCGGTTGTAATTATTTGTTACACACACATTTATATTTTGTCATTTTTAATGCACTCTGGCGTGTTTCCATGTAATTAAATGCTTTACAACCTCAACTGGCAGCTGATACTTCCACGTCCCTGCAGCTGAACTCTACCACACTCCTCCTCCTCCTCCTCCTCCCCTCTACAGCGCGCCTGATGAAGTTAACCCGAGGATCTGCGTTATAAATCAAGGAGCCTTGGTTGTCCTCTTGGTAACAGCTCATACTCAGCGATTATCTGCTGAATCAGGTTGGTCACTGCAAAGACCAGAGAGCCATAAATCTGCTGCACCTCCTGATCTCTCAGATACAACCAGGGAAATGAGCTCGGAGAGGAAGGTGCTGACTACTTGCTGTTTTGTTTTTCCTCCAGGAGTCAGTAAAAAGAGGAGGAGGGTCTCAACATCCTTTTGAAAGGAACTTGAGGCTCATTTATGCTCCAAGATAGATATGCGTGCTGATACAGTGGAACGCCTTTGCCTATGCTCTGCGTTCATTTGGTTCATACTGCTGCGTGTTTCATGCAACTTACAGATGCAGAACAAATATTGCATCAACACCCAAATTCAAGCAAAGGGTTCAAACCAAGGGCTACGTAGAGCACAGTGACGTGCTTTGAAAGTTTAATTTTCTGTCCATATGTCCTTTCTTGGCCTCTCATTTTGCCTCTTTCTCAACAGATACTTTATCACTGATTCCTCCGTCATCACTGTAGACATTTACATTGTTCCAGGAATAGGAACCTTCCCTCATTTTACAGAGTCCATGCCACAGGAACTGTGAACTGTTTCAGCTCCTGAAACTCTGTTTGGAAGAACTTTTCTAGCTTCTGCTTCAGGGTAGGTACTCTCCCATTCTGAGAGTCTTTAAGTGGTGAAAGGGGACAGCAATCGGTCCATAAGCAGAACTTTCAGCTCTGTAATGTATGTAGGCTACAATAGCTTACCGTGTTGCCGCACGTCAGTCTGCACTCTGCATTGTGGCCGTAGTAATCCAATAGAATCATGCTGCTTGCGAATGAGTCGTATTTGCTTCCGCATACAAACAAACTCCAGAAGCGCTCAGTGCGCACTTTTGATTGGATGCTGGTTGCCTAGGCGCTGGGGACCACCTCCTGCCTTTTACGGAAGGAGGGAACTTTTAAAGAGACAGCTGAAAATAAAACAGAAATAAAACAAAATGCAGAGAAAATTAGATTTTATGTTCAAGAGAAAGAGAGATGCAGCAGATGACGATACTGTGGCATCAGAGTCGGCAAACTTGAGTGTTAAACTACAGCCTACAGGTACAATACCTGCAAGAACCTTATCCTACTTCCACCCCTGTCCATAAGTGAGTCAGCTTCCAATCTACAGCTACCAAGCTCCATTTTGAAATCCCACTCACAAAATAAACAATAAAAACACTCATTAAAAGCTCTTAAATAGGACAGAGTATTTAAGAGCCACATTAAGAAAAGAAAAAATTTCAGACCTTGGAATTACTTACGAGAATAAAGTCATAATTAAATAATAACTTACTAGAATAAAGTCGTAATTAAATCATTTCTTATGAGAAAAAAGTCGTAATAAAGTAATTTCTTACGAGAATAAAGTCGTAGCTAATAGCTATTCTAACCTGTTGTTAGTTATCTTTCCCTGCTCCAACACACCTGATTCAAATGATCAGCTCGTTATCAAGCTCTGTAATGGCTTAATAACGAGCTCATCATTTGAATCAGGTGTGTTGGAGCAGGGAAACATCCAAAACATGCAGGACAGTGAGGCGCTCGAGGACTGGACTCGAGAACTACTGAGTTAGAGTAATTTTTGACCCTGAGCAGCGCCCTCTGCTGGATGCATGGCTTAATTTCTCTTGTATTGCTGCTGTTACTTGACAGATATACAAAGTTAAAGTGTTTAAACTAGAGTGAGTGCAGGCAGATATCTGTCTGTGGAGATGAATAAATCTTTGTGGGATAGGAGCAGGAACATCATGAAGGTAGTTTATGTTCTGCATGCTTTTGCTCTCCATCCAGACTCCTTATCCTGCAAACACCAAAGCCTGCTGATATGAGTCTCAACTAAAACCAGAAACCCAGGCCCCTGAGTACACACTCTACATTTTAATGCAGAAAATAAAGATTACAGCAGCAGCACCTTCATTTCCTGCACACCTCCATCCCCACAGCATGACTCATCACCATTATTTGAATATAGACTCACTCTAGGATTCAGACCCGGTGCCTGTAAGTCCAAACTCAGGGTTTTCTGGAGTTGTTTAGTGCTCAGTGACAAAGCGCTCACAGTCCCTCCTCCTCTACTCCCCGCTCCACGCTCCACTGGTGCAGTTAGAGGTGATAAATGATTTATTTTCCTCTGCCTTCACAACAGTTGCTCAACTTTGCCCGAGCTGTTTCCACTCCTAACGCCGTGTGATTTATGTGGGGAGGTTCACTCCTGTAACTTTTTGGTTTTCTGTTAATGGTTGGCTGCGTGGACCGCAGAGGGTGATAAGATATGAACCCTCAAAATAACAGTGAACACGCCGTTCCTGGTGGATAAATCCGCTCTCCTCTGGGTCAACCTGCACCTTGATTCCAGATCAGAGCTGCTGGTGTATCAGTGTGATAATCAGGTATTCAGCTGCCAGGGAGAGATGCATCATTTCACCACATTTCTGCAAAATTGGATCAGTGGAGTGAGCTTTGCATTATGAAAAATCTACACATGAATGAGCAGAAAGTGCAGCTTCTACCTGAGAATAATTTGGTAATTTTTGAAAATGACGGTGCAGCGATGGCGTGTTCTCCCCTAATGCACCATGAAAGGATTTTAGCTTTCTGCTATTTTGATTACCTCCCTTATTCCTCCTCCTGACCATCTCATCTGTTATCAGTCTTGAGGGGGAATTTGCCGTTTTTTTTACATATTTTTGGATCTAAATGACCCAAAGATTTTATTTTTAAACTCATAATCAGCCAGCAGAACAGCAGCATTTTTCAGGATAAATGAATGTACCAAAGAGCATCCTCTGAGTGTTTCTGTATTTTTCACTAACAGGCTCAGATTGTTATCTAAAGTGTCTGAAACCATTTCAGAAACCATCTCTACAGAGACAGAGCTTTTTAAAGTGACACAATTGTATTTTTGTGACCAAAATATACTAATACAAAGCTTTCAACAAAGCAAACAGAATACACAGTCAGAAACGGGGATTTTATTTGATTGTTCAGCTTGTTTCTATCAGCGCCTGATTAAAGTTCAGCGTTTTAAGCTCCAAATATTCCCCAAAAAACTAATGCTTGATATTTACTTTGTGATAAATCTGTTTTTCAGACTTCTCAGCAGGTTGCTGGTGCAAGAAAGCTTACTAAAAGAAAGCTAATGTGTTTAACTATGACATATAAGGGCTTGAACTGTACAAATACGGACCACAGATGAAGTTCAATGGCTGAAATAAGGCTCAGAAATGCTCCCTATACAATATAGAGACAGATGCAAGCATTTGTGCATTTTTTCTGAAGGTTGCATAATTGAATCCCGAATTGCAGAAGTCATGGGGGCAGTGTTGAGCAGTGTAGCCAACCAGACAAACACAACATGGGCGATGAAAATGGCAGAGCTTTCTGAGGAAATATTGTACAGATGGGTGAAAAATGACTGATGATCACTGATAGCTACTTTTCGCTTCCTACCATGGACTCTAAATCGACTTCTTACAGACATGGACAGAGATTTTGCCACAATTTTCATTGTCTCTATTTAGTCTTGAAAAATAAATGCATAAAAAAAAAAACTTTTCATCATTGTTTTTGTTGACAAAAGTTATTTTTAATTATTTCTTATATATATATATAAAGTCTGTTCTCTGTTTTGATTCTCTGTGTGGATTTTGGCGCCCCCTGCGGAGAAAGTTTTGAATAGTCTCATTTAGAGCAATGGTAATCACGACTTTTTCATTTGCAAAAGTCGGATGGATTATCTGATGTTGGAACGCAAAATAGATAAATGTGTGTTACCTGTAGAGGAGGAGGAGGAGGAGGAGGAGGAGGAACAGGACAGGTGGAGGAGGGCTGGTCATATTCTGGGTCATCCTTTCACGCCATTATCTCTGTCACTCTGACAGTTTAGACTTTCATAAGCCCGGCCCAGCCGCTCGGCCTGAACCCGTCCACTCTGTCAGTTCACATGTAATGTGATTTCCAGTGTGTGAATATGATTATGTCGTGTGACAGACAGTGGAGGGCAGAGCTAACACACACACACACACACACACACTTGGTAAGTGGAGGTCATGCATAATGAGGAGACAGACCGGAGCATCTCCTCCAACAGGACAGCTCTGACAGGAACAAGATTTCAACACAAAACACACGAAAAGAAGGATCAGGGTGGACTGGATTGCATGCGTGCGTGCGTGCGTGTGTGTCTCGAAGACATAACTGCTTCTGGACTTCACTGCAGACATAGACTCTAGAGTGCACCTAACTGCAGCCTGAAAACTGTTTTATTTCTGCTCCATTTGTTACCACTGATTGTTTCAATGAAATCTGATGGCTTTGTCCTTTTTCATGCAGATTTTACTATACAGTGGTCATCTTAAACAGAATCTGAATGTCTCTTAAAGATCAGGCAGCACTGCATTAAAATCTGACGGGACTTTGGAGTGGAAATCGCTGCATGGGCTTTAAATCCTTTTTTGGAAATCGTGGATGCTACATGCTCTATTCTGCATCCCTCATGGTTCTTGTATTTCTTGTATCACTGAGCTGACATTTTAGTAGGTCTGATGGCTTTGGCCTGCTTGGCTTGTTGGGTTACTTAGCATATTTTGTACTTTTTTTTCTTTTGTTTCCTCATCTATAGGGATCAGGACTGCTTTTGGCTTTTTTTTTCCTGAAGAGATTACTGTGGATGATGAGGGTGATGTGAGGATTATCTCAGGTTTTATGGCAGCAGTGGTCAAATAAGATGAACCTCACTCTTCGAGAAACACAAAGGTAAGGTATCTAATTCAACAGCTGATAAATTTAAGTTTCTGTAGTGAACTTTTAACTAGATTTTTAAAGATATTTCTAAATAGTGTTACGCCTATTTTCAAAATTTATTGATCGGATCGCCCACTGATGAAATGATTTAGCTGGAAGTTACGGCATTTAGACAGGGACACGAGAGGAGCAGTGAGTTGTTGCTAAGCTAGCTAATGAAAACAGAGCAAAAACAAATAGCTACACATAGCCGATGATGGGACAGGGTCCACGAAAAGAAAACGAATTAGAACAGAGAAACAACAAAAAGCGAAAAGGGAATGTAATCAAGTGAGATGAAAAACGAGGTAAATGTTGGTAATTCCTTTGCGAGGTAGAGAGATTTGCAGGGCATGAAGGGAGTCTAAATTTGCCCGATTCCTCCTAGACAGGTAACATAAGTTGCACTTTTTGATACGAAGATATAACATTACCAAGGAAAGCTGACAATACTATAATGGCAAAACACTACCGCTTTTGTCCGTTCAGCCACTTTACCTATGGGTATTCGCTAACCCTTTACTCTCCTGAAGCGCCCCTCTCCTCTTCAAATATGATCACCTTCAGCCCCAGAAAACCAGCATTGGAGCAAAGTGCTCAAAGAGGGTTCATATTTGCAGCTGAGAAGCCAAAGGGTGATGTCATGGTGGCTATAGGTTCCTTTTCTATACTGCCTCTGGGCTGAAAGCAACAAATGTTGACCGGTGTCATGACCTCTAACAAAGTCACACCCTTTGGTGACCTGAGATCCACATCAGTCCCCTCTCTAGAGACGTGTATAGATGGTGTAACATCACGCTACGTCTGCCTGAGAAGCTGCAGAAGACACAACCAGGAAAATAAACAACCACTGCCGTCACTTTTCCATTCTACAGCACTTGTAGTCATCAAGAAACTTGATTTAATGGAAAATATCAACCCACTCCTGGCTAAATTTAGTGGATATGAGTCGTTTTAAGAGTCACTATGGTGCAGATCAGCTCAGGCAGAAGGTCTTCAGTGTGCGTGCTTCAAGTCTGTCGGGGTCAACGTGATAACTAAAGCAAAGCTCACATCACCAGGACGATCCACAGCCTGCTAAATATTCATTAAACCCTCCACAATAAGACAGAATTTAATCTGCCAATTTAATTATGAGGCGGGCGCACTGGAAGGCTTCGGTCTAGATTCTGTTTCCCCGAGAGATTCGCTCTCCATCCCTGACTCCTGGGATGAGGAAGAGACGACTGAGAGAAAGAAAGAGAGGAAGAGAGAAAGAAAGAGAGAGAGAGAGAGAGAGAGAGAGAGAGAGAGAGAGAGCATCTGAGCAACAATGGAGGGAGACCTGGTCCTGTACTGCAGGAGGAATAATGAGTGAAGGATGAAACTCTGCAGCAGCGTGGTCATTACTCCACTACAAGACCCATTATACAGAGAAAACAAGCAATATGGCCGCCCTGCAAATTAGGACACAAGAGAAGCCCAGAGTTATTGAGGAAGGGAAACTATATTCCTGTGCGGGATGCAGGGTCAGTAATAGCTTTCAAATAGACCTTTTACAGCTCGGTTTCCTGCATCCTCATCCTCGGCTCTGTAATGTAAAGTGAGTGGTTCTAAAACACGAGGAGAAGCTCTAAAGGAGGCCAAAAGGGAGTGAAGTGCAGAGTTTAAATGTATGAAGCAAACAAATAACGCAGGCACGGTTTAGTTTCCTGCAAACAAAAGGAGCAGAGGACGTAAAGTCGACCAAATGAGGAAGCTGGGTCAAATAAGGCAACTTTATGATCCAGGGAAGTTTCCTGTGCTGATAGAACTCTGATGTTGAGAGGCAGGGGGGATAACTCTACAACACTGAAGATAAAATAACCACATAACACCAAGTTTTGGATGACTATTGATATGTATGTCTGCATATATGCCTCTGAGTCTGCATATACACTAAAAAAATAACTCTAAGATTTATTTAGTTTTATATTCATACTACATTTAATTAGTATAAGGAAACCTGAGTAAAACTTACTCTTAATTTTTCATAAGAAATTCTAGTTCTTACTGAATCTTAAAAATACAAGGTGGAAATTTTGACAGTTACTCTAATAGAGTTTACTGCACCAAAAAGTCACTTTTTCAGTGTAGTCTCTATAGTGTCCACAGCGTTTGTCTCAGCTCAACACACTTTTTTTTTTTCTTTTGAGTTTGAACGCTGTACTTTATTTGAACATGTCTGTCATATTCAGCCTCCAGTGCACAGCATCCCAACTTCCTGAGACCTGAGACAGCTCTGTGATTACTCTGGACAGGCAATACTCTGCGTGAGCCGAGCGTTTGATTGTAAGAGGAGAAAAGAAGAGATGTGTAGTGTGAGGTGATTTACCTCAGTTGTCTGAAGAAGATATTTTTTCAGCTTTTACTCCTGATCTGAGATCTGCTAGAAGACCAATCAGTGATTTTAATCATGGGAGGAATACAGCAAAACACAGCAGAATATAATATGTACAGTGTTATTTTAGCTATAGCATTACATAGGAAGTTAAGAGCTGTTATTACCCATACCAGGTACGAGCAGGAAATGGAAGAAAATATGGGGGGAAAGGAAAAAATGCTGTAGGAAATAAAAATAAAAATAAAAAATCAGAATATGATGAACAATTTGGAGAAAAAAAAAGAGAAAACTTGGAGAAAATCAAGGAAATCTGGGGAAAATGCTGAAAATATTTGAGAAGATGGCGAAAAGTGAAGAAAATTAAGAACTTGAAAAACTGTCAACAAGCCAGGTTAGAGTTAGGGGTGGGATTCATTAGACCACAGGACAGTTTTCCTCTTCTTCCCCTCAGACCATCTTAAACAGGTTCAGGTCCAGAGAAGTCTCTGCTGTGTCTAGATCAGGTTTGTATCAGGTTTCTCCTTTGGGTGGTTCAGTTTTAACCTATTTGTGGATACAATAATGAACTGTGCTCACAGACGAGGCTTTTCGAAGTGATCTAAAGTTTATGCAGTGATTTCCACGACAGAGCCCTGTCTGTTTTTAATGCAGTGCTGCCTGAGGACCAGAAGATCAGGACTATTCAGTATTGGTTTTGGTTTTTGTCCCCTTCAAACTGAGATTTCTCCAGAATCTCTGAATCTTGGACTGATATTATGTAGATGATGATATTCACTAACACTCAGGAACATTACTCTGAAATTGTTAAACTATTAGCTCACACAGTTTCTCATACAGTGAGATAGGAGATCTTCTTTCAGGAATTTTTTTGCATTACACAACAGAAAATTTGTTTGAAAGTGCAGCCATACTCATCTTTCTCCAAACTCTTATGTGATGTATTTTGAAACTTGAAGGGTTATTCCAGCGTAAAATTAAGTTAGGGTCAAACACACCGTGACACCGAGTTAGACACCCCCTTCGAGAGATGAATGTTGCTGACCGCTTGCTTCTCTAGTTTTACCAACTTCAGTAATGACCGCAGGATAGCAAAACAAAGCGGTCTGAGGAGCCATAAACAAACCTCAACCAAAACACCACTCTATAGCCACAAATAATGCTCAGAACAGCACCTAACTTCAGAACTAGAGAACTAGAAGTGGTCGGCAACATTCATCTCTCAAGGGGGTGTCTAACTCAAAGTGTTTTTGACATTAACTTAATTTTACACTGGAATATCCCTTTAAAAAGTGTTTAGTTGATTCCAATTTAGTTGGCCTGCAGTCTGGTTGAATGAAACCACCTGATTCAGGGCTCCTCACTCAGTCATAAAAATAGAAAGAAAGACTGCCAGTCTCTATTGGGTAGACTGCAGAGAAATTAATGTCTCTGAGTGGTCCAGCTCGGGTCCCTGCGGTCTGCCTCCTCAGCGGAAAAGAACAGAAATAATCTACGATAAAGAAGCTGTATCAGATCTGCAGTTGTTAGGGGTTCACACTCACTGAGTCCAGATCAGAGGGAGTGATAGAATGACCTGCTGTGCCTGCAGAGATTACACACACGATCCCTCCCAACTGTTATTCTTTACTCACTTTTACCAGCAGGAGTTCGATTTTTCACCAGCAGCTGCAAACGACTTAGAACAGATCATGTGAGGCTGCAGAGGGAAGAATCCGGATCATTCCTCTATCGTCTGTCCAGAACGTCTCCTCTCTTTTCTGTACGTTTCTTCTGTCGGGGTGAAAGTGCGATAAATCACCCCAGGGACACAAAGAGCAACAACAACAACTCTGAGAGACGCGATAGGATCTGATTGGATTGGGAGGAAGATGAGGCAACGAGGCAGAACGATCATTTTCAGCCTGTGGGCCGAGCAGGAGGAAACAGAGAAATTTAATCAAATGCAGTGAAACTGTTTTTTTTATTGCCCGTGGTCAGGAATGAACAGATATTTAGAGAACTTCTTCTGCACAAAACACACATAATACAAAAGTCTGAACATTGTTGGATCTACTGAGCCTGCAGTTTATGCTTTTTTGCTGAATGAAGATAGTTTGAAAAGTTTAGCTTTACTTATCTGTCTCCTGATGGTTCTTTTTTTTTTCGCAATAAATACTCAGCTTGCAAATTGCAACCTTAGCGGCCAAAGCTGGGCTGCTCCTCAACTCAAAACATTCATAATGCACTTCTTACTGCCTATTTACACATGTCTGAATGACATTTGTACCTGTAATATACCCACTTTAGTGAACTCTCTACACAACTTACATAGGGTGACCATTTTCTGACTTTCCAAAAAGAGGACATGAAGACGCAGGGGCGGAGTCATGGAGTCGCACAAAGTTAATTTTGAGAGTTTTTCGGGTTGGATCGAGTGTCTTTAATGAACTTCTAACTCAGTAAGTCCAAACTTCCGTACGAAACTGCAGACATTTGAAGGATTTTATAAACTTCCCCAGACAAAGCCAGTCAGCCCAGGCAGCCCCCAAAAAGAGGACACATCTGGGTTAAAAGAGGATGTATGGTCACCCTACTTTACCTGTGCCAATTTGCACCCATCATGCTGATCCCCGTTACTCAGATTTTTGAGTATTATTCATTTTATTGTTATTTTTTGTAGTATTGTTTGTTTTCCCTGATTGTTTAAAGTTGTACAGTGTTTACTTACTGCTCTTTGTGCCTCAAATTCCTCCCCAGTGACAAATAAAGGTTTTTGAATCAAACTGAATTGAAAAAGTGATGAAAAAAACTGCAACCACAAACTATCAAGACAAATGTACCCAACAAATTGTGCAATAAAAGTCAAAAATCTAAGTGCACTTAAAAGGCCGCTTTAGGTCTCCGGAATAAAACTGATCACGGTCTTAAGGACTTGTTCAGTATTCAGAGGAGACCAACACGTGATGATCTAACGTCTACTGTTTGATTAATATCTGAGTTGGCTTTAACGGGGCGTCCTGCAGTCCTTCCAGATCAGACTCTGCGAATCTGAAGGTTAACTTTCACGGTCAACTCATATTAGAAATATAATCGCAAGAGTGAGCAGAGGTTTTTCTTTTATTAAAAAGAGAGCTTACCTTTATATATATTTAAAAAAAACATCAATAAAACACTTTATACAATCTTTAGTTTTATCACACCTCCATTACCATACAGCCCTTCAGTTAAGGGTTAAGAACGAACTACAGTACGATATAATACAGTATACAATGCAGTAAACACAATACTGAGGCTGTATACTCCACAGATACATCTCCTGTTTACTGCATTCAGTTTGAATTAGGTCTGTTGGTTTCTGGGTGGTTGTAAATATCCAACTATCTGAACTTCTTCAAAGTTTAGAGTCAGAGTACGGGGAGCAGCTCTGGAGTTTCGTATTTAGCTCCGGGCACTGAAGAAATCTTTGATACTGCAGGTGTAATAACCTGCAGCCCTGCAGCAACAAGCCCTGAGCAGAAACACACCTGTCAGTCAGCGCTCAGGAACACAACGCCCATCTTTTTCAAGGTTTTACTATCCTGAACGGGCAGATTTACACTCCCAACAAATCGTCGTAAAGCTTTTGTTCTGCAGGTTAATATCTCTGCTCTTAACTTGTTCGTGCGGTCCGTGAAGCCTCTGAATAAAAGCTGCCGTGTCGCTCTGCACCAGTTAAAGTTTTTGTAGCATATAGTAAATTTAACCCAAGGACACAGGCATAGATTTATGGAAAGACTGAGATTATATCACCACCCTGTACGATGATAATAAGCCTCCACCAATTCATCACCACAGCCAGGAAGCCTTACCTCAGCTAAAGTCTCCATTCATTTCTGCTCCATAGAAACACTCTCACATCCTTTTTTTTTTTTTCCTGATCTTTCTCTGTGATAAATGAAAAGTTCCCCCGGCTCAGACACAGCCGGACTCCCTTCCTACCTGTCTTTGTGAAATAACTTGAGTGGGTTCATTCATCGGTGTGGTGAGCACATTCAGCAGACAGTAAAGGACAGAAAGCTGTCTGTTTGTATTCAGTCTATAAACGCAGTTATCAGAGATTTGTCCTCTTAGAAACACATTTCAGTTTGTTCTGAGCTCTGTGTGGGAGTGAGAGGTGAAGGCCGGAGGACGGACTTCACAAATCCCTCAGTTTTCTAATGAGTCAGCGTTATTTTCTGCAGAACAACACAGAAAATGATAGGAAGTCACATTACGGCTCAGGGGAAGGACGAAAAGAAGCATCAATGTTTTTAAGAAAATAAAAAATTAACAAGATTGCTTCGACTTTATGGAACTGCAACCAAAATCTATACCGACTTACTTTTGCATATGTTGCATAGAATACCAGCTTACGAGCTAATATACACTCTACATAGCCTTACATGTAGCGTACTCAGACTGTTTGATGTGCAGGGAAGAAAAAAAAATCAAAAGACACCTCCTGAATGCTAAAAGAGTTTCTGAGTGTCAGACTTGGCTCTCAAAACTTAGACGTCAGCTAAACATATACTGTATAATGAAGCTAACTAACAAAAAAAAAAAAGCACTTATCATATTTGATCCATTGGAGGGGCATTCAGAGGGCACTCCTGCAATAATTTACATGCTGGATGTGCACCCAGGCCTGCCTTTTTGCACGTCAATGCCAAACACCTGCTGAGTCAAAGAGGAGAAAAGACTGTTAGTGATCATTAACCGTTGTTTGCTGACATGCTGGAAGAACGCAAATCACAGCTCACCAACTCACAGGGCTGGAACAATCTCAGAGACATGGACTTTTATTACCAACTCAAAGGAAATATTGATTCAAAAAGAGCTCTTAGTACCATAAAACAACCCAGACATCGTTTTTACGATTGTTGTTTTTTTTTTTTTTGCTGAGTTTTGCCTGTTGTTACCAGCAGCAAAGCGCTTGGTTAAGTTAATTTTAGAAACTCTACCAGAGAGAGAGAAAATACCTCCCTCATGACTCATCGTTGTCTGGGAGAAGACTTAAATCGTAGGTGTTTCCTGATGAGAACAAAGAAGTTACTCAGCCATTTGTGGAGTTGGTAACACTCAAAGACAGAAGACACCATTAACAGAGCAGGCTAAGTAGATATGGCCTTTGGGTTAGGGTTAAAATCACTGTCCAGGGCCTATTTAGGAGCACGTTTCGTATCATTTGGAGTCAGTTGGTACAAAAATAATTAGGAAAAATGTCAAAAAAAATGTAAGTGTTGGGGTTATGTCGGGGTAATGTTGGGGTATTGGGGTTTTAATACATTCGTTAACCAGTGATCCTCAAGGTAACAAGATAGAGATCTGGGACTAAGACCAAACCACCCTATTTCTTGTGATCCGATTTCACTGGTACCAAAATGAAGTCTATATGATGTTGCGTTCAAAAGTAATGGGCAATTGATTGATTGATTGATTTAACAGAACAGCCTAAGTAAGGTAAGGTAAGGTATCTGTGTGTGTGTGTGTGTGTGTGTGTGTGTGTGTGTAGATAAGGCATTAGGGTTAGGGTTATTGGGATAGGGTTAAACTCACTGTCCAGGACCTATTTAAGGACATGTTTCGGACCATTTTGAGTCAAACGGTACAAAAAAAAATAGGGAAAATGTCAAAAAAATTTGAAGTGTTAGGGTTACGTTGGGTTAATGTTGGGGTATTGGGGTTTTAACAAGAGACCAAGAGCAAACCACCTTATTTCATGTACCCACATTTCACTTGTACCAAAACAAAGTCTCTTTGACGTTGTGTTGATTTGAGAGCTCAACGCTACCTCTGTCACAGAGTTTATAGTTAGCTAATATTAGCAGCTAAAATCTTTGGTCTTTGAAACCACTTTTCTCCTTAAAGTTACCTGAACGGGAGTTTGATAGCTAAAGCAAAGGGAAGATTTTTTGTTCAAATGACAAAAGTTGAGGGTCTTCTATACCGTAGGATAATACTTCAAGACCAACATCCTCTTGGTACGTTTTTTCCACACAAATATAGATATGGAATAATAAAGTATAAATCTTTACAAACTAGAATTAGAAAAAACACAGACTTCTATACAATTAATATTATATTTGTGCAATCATAGGAGAAACAAAGAGGGTTTGCAGACGTACAGGGCTGTGTGTGTCTGAACATTTCACTGTATGTTTTATTTGTTAAAACGTATGTTTTTCTGTAAAAATCCTGAGTCACAGAGAAAACAAATGTTAGTTTTCATCAGTTTCCACATTTGTTTCCATCTTTTAAGTCAGCACAGGGAGATAAGTCCCCTTAGTCACTCAGCGTGGTGTTTGTTTGTTTTTTAACTATCCTGAAAACTCGAAGGAAACATTTACAGTATGCTGCTCACTTCACTCGTGCATATTACCCTCCCTCCCTTAACAGTCACTATTTTTGCTTTTGTTGCACAAATCTGACAGACTGACAGTATCCAGGTCCCACGACTGCAAATTCCTGCTAAACAGTCATGAGAAACAGCAATTTAGTGAAGGTGTGCAGGAGCTGGACAAAAGTAAAATTCAGTGAGACAGGACACCCAGAGTAAAAGAGTCCTGCAGGATTATAAGTGAGGAAACCGAGGAATTGAGTGGGTATGAAGGTCGAAGCACCATGTGTGACGACTTCTTCACACTCTGTTGGCTTCATCCAGACCTGAGGAAAACACTGTAGAGCAAAAAAACACACAAGTCAGGCGAGAGAAATTTTGTTCAATTATCAAAAATCGATGAATTTACAACTGAATGCAAATGAAAGAACACAGAAAGAGGATTTCTGCTGCAAATCTACCGGTGCTGAAAGATTCTCTCTAAACCTGGATGAAGACATGTCTGCACACAGCTGCCAGCTCCTTCCTGCCTGCTGGCTTGTAGCAATTAACTGGAGCATTGTGGACATGTGTGTGTGTGTGTGTGAGTGTGTGTGAGAGTGAGTGTGAGCTGAAGTCAGACAGGAGCCGGGTAACAGCAAATTGCACATCAAAACATCGAGTCCATCTACACTCGATCCACGATTGCTGAAGAGAGAAGACGCTGGGCTTTTTGTCTCTGGGGAGCCGCCAGCATGGATGGAAGGAAAAGAGCGAATTCACCCGGAGAACAAAAAGCACTTTTTATTTACTGCAGACATTTTGACTTGTATGAGGGGCCCAGGTGTAATTAACTTCACTCACAATGGCTGAACTCCTCTTAGAGACTCCCTCTTAAAAAGGTCCCGCTCTTTGTGTGCGCCGACTTTCTGGAACAACACCCCGACATCAAAACACAACAAAAGCCAAATGTGAAAGCACTTATCACTCTCACTGCGTGCGCTGATTTAGCAACAACGTGTAGCTTGTAGTTTGCACTTTAAAATGGAACCAGACTCGGTAATGCGAGATACAGCTGTTGGTTTCCAGAATACACAAAAAATACCCTAAATACTCAAATAATAACAACAACAACAACAACAACAACAATACTGTAGGTTGTTCATGTCTAGGAATGAGCCTGATGTTTGAACTATGGAGCATGCTCAGTTTGAGTCTGACTGAGGTGTATAAATGGAAGAGAAAATTGATCCTTAATAACATTATCTTAAAGGGATATTCCAGCATAAAATTAATTTAGAGTCAAACACACCGTTACACTGAATTAGACACCCAGTCGAGAGACTAATGCTGTCGACTGCTTGCTTCTCTAGTTACACCAACTTCAGTAATGACCGCACGATAGCAATACACAGCGGTCTCAGGAGCCATAAACAAACCTCAACCAAATAATGCTCAGAACAGCACAGAACTTCATCAACAGTACCATAGGGTCCAAGCTACAGCACTAGCCACCAAACATCTTTTTAGCTTTGACTAATTTCTTTAGCAAAGAGACTAAAAACAACTCACCTACTCTCTTCCAGCAGCCGCTTGTTTGTAGCGAGACCTCCAAGCGAGTCCATTTCAGACTACAGCGGGGTGTCGCAGCTCAAGGAAGAACATTTATGATCATTACTTCATGGAAATGCAATCAGACGGAGACGCTAAGGCAGAAGAACTACCGCGTCTGCAGGGTAAAATGATTAATATGATGATTATTACTTCAAGGAAATGATGAAGTTAAAAAGGTGTTTGGTGGCTTGTGCTACGGCTAGGACCCTATATGTACTGTTGATGAAGTTAGGGGCTGTTCTGAGCATTATTTGTGGCTATAGAGTGGCGTTTTGGTTGAGGTTTGTTTATGGCTCCTCAGACCGCTGTGTATTGCAATCCTGCAGTCATTACTAAAGTTGGTATAACTAGAGAAGCAAGCAGTCGGCAACATTCATCTCTTGAGGGGGTGTCTAACTCAGTGTTACGGTGTGTTTGACCCTAAATTAATTTTACGCCAGAATATCCCTTTAATGTGTCAGTCTGGCATGTATTTTCTAAGTCCAGTTACAGTCAGTCGAGGCAATAAATCCATTTTTACACATCGTGAAATCAGAGGCATGTAACAGGAACGAGTTACTGTGGCCTGATTTACTGACACATTTCATGAATGAGATGTCGCTTCAACAAACATCCGTGCAGGTTTCTTAGCTACAACTGGACAAAACCTGCTTTTAATGCGTGAGCTGAAAGGAAGATGCATGGTGGGATTTATGTAGGATGGACTTTTAAGCAGTAAATTCTGCAGAAAGACCACTGAGCCGCTAAAATAAAAGTCTAACTATAATATTTAAGCATGACGTTTAAACTTTGTTTCTGCAGCTATAAGCAAAATCTCAAATGATCACTTACACCATGTTTCAGACTGAAGAGAGGCCTCTTCTCCTCCATCTGCTCGGCTCAAGCGCTCGATGTATAGTTTAGTTATTATGTCAAAGGAGCCAAAAGTGCGTCCTTTAAATTAAAAGTTCACTTGTTGTTCTGGGTCTATAGAGGAGGAGGATCAGCAGTTTTTTAAGAACACTTAAAACTTAAAGCAGCAGATCACCTTCCTGTCACCTCTGTGGGGACACTCCATGCAAAGTTTTCTTTAGATACGTCGACCTGATGAGAACTTTACGTTAAAGCACAAACCAAAGTCTGTCAGATCTTACAAATCAAACCGACAGTTATGATGAATTCCTACACAGATTAAGCCTAAAACGGAGAAGCTTTAACCTTATTTCAAGGAAAAATTCCCAGAACAAACACACGTGAAAAGATCGGAATAGTGCATGTTGAGCATCCTTCACTACAGGCTCTAAATCCTCCACAAGTCTATATCTGATTTGTGAAGTAACAAAGGAGAAATCAATGGTTGTTTTCTCTAGTCTTGGAGGAGTTAAATTTGATGCAGTTGCATTTATTAAAACTGGAAAACAATATCAAAATGACAACAAAGGAGGCAGCTTTACATGAAAATCTGTGTTACTCCAAAGCCCCACTTCAGCCAGCATCAGAAGGGGCTGCAAACCAAGCTACTGCTGTGCACAGAGGTCATGATTTCATTGTTGTTTTTGCTGTATGTGGTTTCAATCAGGAGCTAAATTATTAAAATGATTCATATTTATTCTTGGTTGAAACAACCTAAAATAGCCGATGAAGCCTTTTCATGCCAAAAATCTGTACTTGGGCATCAAACCAGCATCTCAAAGCCAAAACCTGAGACACCTAAAGCCACTAAAAGAGTTTTGTTTGGATCTGAACCATATTTTTCTGCCAAATCTGATTGATGGATTTGTTTCAGATGATACGGATCTATATTTCTGTCTTTTTGTTGTTTTAGCGTAGCCTGATAAAGGTGGTTGAATCTGGATGAAGATGTCGATGAAAGCTGACAGCTGATAGACGGAGATACTGGAAACCTGGTCAGATCAGGCGGGACGGATGGCGTGCTCACTATTACCGACCTGTCCATGAGGTGGTCAGGACTGTGACCTCCAATCAGAGAGGGTCTGATCCACGGTGCCTCCTTTTTTTTTCCCACTACACCAGTCCCGTCAGATCACGAAGGCTCTCTGAATCAGCGGCCGGGCAGAAAATGTAAGGAGAGGCGAGTGGGCTGCATAATTGACTTTCAGGTGGAGGAGCTGTATCTGATTGGTGGTGACCCGCTCTGCTCGGATCTGTCTCTCCTCATTCCACGGCGAATAAACAATGACAAACATGAAGAACGCAGGTGTCAGGTAGTCTGATGAGGTTATATTTTAATGATTTCACTCTCAGACTCGGAGTGGAGGTGGTGTACCCACAGATATTTTAACAGTGGATAGTTTTTCCACTAAAAGATAGTTTACTGTCACAAGTAAGGGGGGTATCTTCTGTGTGAATTACAAATCAATGCAAAAAAAGTGCATATCTAAGAAAATAAATCCACATATTAACTAATTATGAGTTATTATCACGAGTCTTACAATTAAATCTGCCGATAAATTATTCAAACCAGCTGAGAGATTTGCAATTTCTGACTCTTTCTGCATAATTATTCCTTCTTAATGAATATTGAAACCTTTGACCTGCAACCAGAAGTGATTAAAGGATAAAAGGTCACTTAGGGTCATCCTCTGGGGAGCATGATCATCATAAAAGGATGTAAATTTAAGGAGAAGTTCAACAATTTTAGAAGACCAGCTTTACATAAAAGTTAATTTTTTTAAGGAGATATTTGGACAGAAATACATGAGTATTACAAGAAACGTCAAAGACACTTATTATTAGACATAAGCGCCATTTTTAGACATTTTGGTTTTTGTTATTTGTGGCCAGTTTTGGTAAAAATCTCATCACAATAAGCGTCAACATGAAGGAGAAATAAGAAGGGTTTAAACTCTGCTCTGGCATGGTAAGATGGATCACAGACAACTTGAGCGTGATTGTACAGCCTTCGTAGGTTTGAAGTCATCTGTGGATCTTTATGGATGTAAAAATTAAATCTGTTAATGGATTTGGATCGTGTGGACCCTCTCTTTTGAGCAGAGTCAGGGGCAGAATATCGAACAGAAATCGATTTCCTTTAAAATATATCTTAACCCTTTAATGCCTTTTGTATCATATTTCATACATAATCTTATATATTTCCTTCAAATCAATATGATAAACAAATTATTTAAAAAAAAAAAAAAAACACCTGAATACAGTCCGATAAATGATAAAAATGTCCTCCTTTGATTTATTAGTTTCCAAAAACATCTTTTGTATCAAACGAGATAAATACATTTTTTTGTTCAATCTTAAGGATATTTTGATTTTTGGAGTTTTCAGTAGTAAGTAAATAAACATTTCAGTGCCAAAAAAATTGGAATTTTCTGGCCATAATTTGTGGTGTCAGGCATTAAAGGGCTACGTTTTACAGAGGAACTCTAAGCATTACCAGCTTGGTGTTGCACTGCCACCCCCTGTTGGTCGAGAGTGGAACAACAGGTGCTGCAAGCGAAACACTAAAAACTTTCAATAAATTCAGGAAGAGTTTTGTTACGCTCATTTTTGTTATGGACAATACAAAGATAATGAAAGTAGCATCTATGATGGTTAGAATAGAAATGTGGGCAAACAGAAGAAGTTAAACTGTGATACAAAAACAGGCATGATGGAGAAATAGAGCTCTTAATTTTTGTGATTTTCAGATTCATCTGCAAAGTCTCAGAGTGCCTGACCTGAAAGTTCTCATCTGAATTATTCGAATGAATCAGATGACTGTATTTTTAAGTATTTTGGAGCTTATTCAGACAGTGCCTCTAGTATTGCTGGTTTAGAGATAATGGTATAATAATAATAATAATAATAATAATACTAATAATAATAATAATAATAACAACAATCTTCTCTGACTCTTCCAGCTGCTTAGCATTCATGCTTTTTCTGACCAAGGAGACCCTCCGGCTGCAGCAGAGACCCTTTAAATGGACTCCAGACTGTAATACTGATACTTCATCTCAGAAAATAAGACAATTACCACCAATGCATGCTCCTCTAATCTCTGAAATAAACATTCAGATTACAGCAGAGCTCTTCTACCTGTCTCATCTGTGTGTGTGGAGTGATATTTAACCTTTGACCTGGATTTGGAGTCAAACCATCACAGATATATAAGTTTTATTGTTTCAGTATAAAGAGGAGATATTGGAGTGAAAGAGCTGCAGAAACAAGCAGCGCTGATGTTTCCTCGCCGGTCTATAATTGAAAGGTCAGACTCTGAATTAAAGTTCATTCATGCCTGCAGACTCTGAGAATGACATGTGTGTTCAAAGGTCACAAAAACAAGCCAAAATACATTTTAGGAGCTCTAACAATCCCCCCCCTCACAGAGCCAGTGTCTTCAGTATCTCTTCGTGGTTAAATCAGAGCAGGTAACAAACAGCTGACCGCTCTGACAGACGGAGACTCCACTCTTAGTCCTCTGAGCAGATTCCTGCAGCCAGTGCTCCCTCAAGTGGTTAGAAATAATAAATCAGTCTTTAAAAGTATCACCAGCATGATGGCTCCAGTAAAACCAGTATCAGCTCAGCGGGGCCACCATGTGAACTGAAGGTTGAACTGTCACTTTACAGTCGTCCTGATCTTTAAAACAAGGTTGGCCTTTTGCTCCAGTAAATGCATATTTTACGGAGGATGAATGTTATTGCGTACAGTATTTTATCAGAGGTGTATTTTAAGTATCATTGACACAATCAAATGATTACTACTGGCTCCTTTCCCACTCAATCCACCTCCTTTTAAAAAAAAAAACTAGTATAGGTTGATGTTTTGTGTCATTTTATGTCCTAAGTGTGTGTTTGTGTTTCTCTACTTTGGGCTTTAAACATCTTTGTATTTCTGTGGGCCTTGTTATTGTTGTTTAAAGAAAGTTACTAACTCTCATTAAATAACACTGATTTTGTCTTGTTTGGCCATGAATCTAGCACTCACCCCGACTCATTAACAAAGCACTACATCACCATCTGAGTGTTACTGCTTCGCTCTGTTTAATGCAAACCAAAAACCACATTCAGGCTCATCTTTGTACACTGCAGTTTTGTGTATCATCAGTATTTTCTGTAAATCCACGCAGGCAAAATAAAAATCTCAGGTTTATTAAATAAAATAACTCAGGTTTCCCTCAGTTTTCAGTCTTTTTAAATCAAACCTCTCTCCTGAGTCTCAGCTGGTTTTCAGCCTCTTTGCCTCGACTTCCAGCCCTGCTGCCTCCTCCTGGTCTCTTTTAGCTCCTGCACTCCTTGTCTCCTCACTCGCCACCTCGAAGCCTCCTTCTCCTCCTCTGGGCTGCCTCAGCTCTCGTCTTTCTCTCCTCTCTTCCATCCCTTCGATTTCCACAGCAAACAGAGCTTTCAGCGGTGGGGTGAAGCAGGGGAGGATTTTTAAGTCCTTAAAGCGAACCTGAAAGAAGACGAAAATTGTGATGTATTTTGCACCCGACAGAAAGTTTACTCCATCCTTTGAGCGGGGAAGACTGTAAATAGGTGACCCAACTACTGGTGAAAGAAGAGTTAACAGTCAACTTGAGTGTAAAATACTTAAGTTAATTTAGGTTGTAGCGACTAAGCCCCAGCTGAGGGGCTGCAGGACAGGCTAAACTTAACAACGCGCTGACTACACTTACTGGCACGTCCAATGAAATCAAGTCCACTCCTTGTTCGCTTAATATGACCTTTATTTCTCACATTTTTGTAGAAAGATCAAGTCCAACAACACAGCAATATATCGGTAACGGAGATAGCGGTGCCAAAGCATATCTTGTAGCGCTCTTCCGTCCGGTGTTGTGCCGTAAAATGCACCCCTGCCGTAGAACGCATCCCCTGCATTCCATCCACTCGTTAGCTCCTTAAAGTGGAAGAAAATGATCTCATATTTTAAAAACTACGAGTATTTGATCGTGACAACTTTTGTTCTGTTTTTATGTGTCTCAAAAATGCACATACGGAGGTGTGCTTGGGTATATAAACTGTACAGTAAGCTGTCAAGCTAGCGAACGTTATATTTTCGGGACAGCAAATATTCAGAATCAGAGGGCTATTTTTTCGACTTATCTGAATAGCCTGAATGAAATTATTAATGGCACGCGCTTATGAATTCGTCCAATAGTAAGGAAAACTTGGATTATTTTCGCCTTGTTAAGTACTTTCAACCGCGCTCCCGTCGGGGGTGCATTCTACGCAGGGGTGCATTCTACGGCACAACACCTGCCCAGTCACACAAAGTTCCCACCTTTATAACAAAAAGAAAACACACCCACCACCCGCTGGCATAAATTGGTATTGCAGCGAGACAAAAATTGCTCCTACACAGGTGGATGAAGTTTTATCCAGGTTGAAGTGAAAAGTGTGACTGTGGTGCTTTCAACTTTCCTTACAGAAGGAAATAAACATTAAAACAAGAAAACATATCTTCTTTCCCGACACTCGGCTTTATAACACATTAGTCAGTTACTCACTCTCATGTGGTCGAAGGAAATCCCCACTCTGTCTGTGAAGTCCTCACTGAACAGAGGGATCTTAGCATAGCGTTGACTGAAGTGATTCAGCATGATGAAGTTGGCGTTCATCTTCATGCCGATCCCGATGGCCTGGGAGGTCGTGCTGAAGAAGAGAAAAATAAAACAAAGAAGAAAGCGAGATATTTACGCCGTGCGGCTCTCAGAGGGGAAACTTTCAGCAGGACTATTTTCTCCGCTCATAAAGGATGTTTTTTTGCGGAGACAGATGCCCACTCTGACACCGTAAAAAGGAGTAAAAATCAATGTCAACACTGGAGGACAGTAAAGAAACCTAACAATGTACTCAAACATAACTGCAACAACAAACAGCCAATAAAGAGCGTTTATTCTGCTGGCTGATGGGACTTGAACTGCTGCAATTTTCCCTTTATTTTCTCTTTCATTTCATCGGTTTGTGTAAAACAAAACCGTTCTTTTTAATCCCTGGCCCTATTTTAAGGTACTGCGGGTCCTTTGTGTTTTAGAGTACAAACAGCCTCAGCAACAGTTCAGCAGATTGTTTCAGCCTGCGGAAGGGAGACAGGCTGTAATGGGAAAGACGCCTCCAGTCAGATTAGTCTCGTAAAGTTACTCTTTTTGTCACTGACAGGTTCAGGTAGTTGTTTTTAAAAGCTCCTTGAAGTGGGCCAGATTTTCACATTTTTATTGTGTCTAGAAAGTTGTTAGAGGAACAAAAAAAAAACAGTTAAAAAGTTGTAAATGTACATATCTTAAGGCCCCTTAGGCAGCACTGAATTAAAAATACACAAGACTCAAAAGATGGAGCATCATGACACACACACAGAGGAGACCCTGAACTGTCTGAGACCTAGACTGCATGTGACTGCTCATGTCTCACCTGTGTCTTTTCTCCACTGCCTCCTCCTCCAGCCCGTCTTCCAGTGTGGCCTCATGGATTACCACTGTTGCATCTTTTCCTGCAAAAGAAAAGGTTTGAAAGAGTTAAACCGGAAAAACCAGAAACTTAAACCACATTTCCAGCCTCTTCCTCTCTCAAAGGAGATCAAGCCGGTCATCGGCGTAATCGAAGAGCGGCACGCCCTGTTGGTGCTGCAGCGGGCCGTCTAAAACGAACAGAGGGGGGGAGTTAGTGAGTGTCTCTGAGAGGATTTGTTGGAGTGAATCCAGTCAAGCAATCTAAGGAGAGTCAATGAAGAGAGATCCCAGAGGAGCCATTAGGAGAGGCTGTGAGAGTGATGGAGGGCATTCAGAAAACATCGGATGAATTATTCAGAGCGAGACGCGTGGTCACGGCTCTCTGAGATGACCTCACATCTTTGTTTGCCGTTAGCTTCAGTGTGCGTGGGCACGTGGGTGAAATGTGGACTTAATTCACTGAGATATGGACTGACCGATGTGTGCAAAGGCATCACAGGGCATGGTGTCACCAGAGAAAGCCAGTTTCCAGCCAGAGCGGTGCGTGAAGCTGCAGGCAAAGGCGTTCTTACAGTGACGCACGTAGCATGTCTGAAACTAGGGAACAGAAAACAAGAAATAACTTTAACTTTAAAGTTTTCACTGGGAACTAAACACAACCAAAACATAGTTCAAGGATTAATATGGATTATCAATGAAAGTGGCTCTTATGTTGAGGATGTGAGCGTATCGTCACCTTTTCCAGATCGTTCTTCTTCAACAGAGCTTTGACGAAGGACTGAGTATTTGGCTGGGGAACCTCAGCGTCCTCCAACATGCTCCTGTTCGGGATAAGCCTAAACCACAAAAGGAAAACAGGGAAATTCAGTCTTCTGTTTATATTTGGTTGAATTGTAGAAAGAGTTAAACCAGAACTAGAAAAGCACCAGGACCTTCTGGTTGTGAGGCGACAGTGCTAACCACTACACCACTGTACCACCTATCTACACCACTGTCTACACACCACTGTGCCGCCCATTGGTCATCTTTCAGCATTGAAAATTCCAACGCTACCGAAAACATAACCGCCTTGGTGGAGTTAAAAATACAAATCCTTGTACCTGATATGGTGGAGGATCTCCTCACAGCCGTAGTGATAGTGATTCAACCAGGTCATTAACGTTGTAGGAGCCACCAGGTAGACGGGGCTGAACGCCTTTCCTAATGTCCTCTGAAGAACAAGAACAGATTATTCAAATGTATGTTGTCATTTTGAGATATTATCCCTTTAACAGTGTGTTCTTAAAGTTACTCACCAGCGCTTTCTCCCTCTGATACAACAGGTTCAGCAGCCCCTACAGCATCAACATAAACATTAGCTGTCATATTAAGACAGTTTGTTGATAAATCATGGTGTGTACTGGGCTCACAGTGTGGTGATCAGCGTGCAGGTGTGAGATGAAGACAGTGGAGATCTTGGAGAGAGCTTCGTCCACGTCATCCCCGTAGTGTCTGCAAAGCTGACCGAACGTCCCCTCTCCACAATCCAGCATGAGGGACTGAGATGGGCTGAGGAAGAAACGAAACCGGATCGATGAAGTTTTACCAACAAAAGAAAGATATTTCATACACATGAATCATGATCAAGGTCCACTCCTGAGAACAGCTGCAGTATACGCCAATTTATCATCTAGAGCCATAGCGCCACCCCATGGAAATACACAGTACTTACTTTCACAGAATAAAACAGTTGATAAATACTGCAACATAAATACTTTCACAACAGTTTGCTTGACACTTGTTGACGAATGCTTGCGCTATGATGATTTGATTTAACTGACATGACTTATACAAATATATAACATAATATCGTACAACCCAAGAGGCTTGATAGTGGTATTGATTAGCTCAAACGTCTGAAAAATGGGGCCCTGGGTCCATATCAGAAGTGGGTTTTGATCCCCATCTCTTGTGTTGTAAAGATAAAAAACTGCTATGAAATTAGATATCGATCATATTTAACCAGTTAATGAACAAAAATACTACTTTGTATTTTCATTTAGGTTTTCATGTGACTAAAAAGTTCATGCTGACAGAGTATCAGTTATTATCATGTTTGGTTTTAAGAGTTTCAGGGCTCAATTTACTCGTACCTAATGTTTATCAAAGTGCCACTGACGTTCCTGATCTTCATCGGAAGAGCTGATCCAGTCCCAAGGAAAACCACTTCAGGGTATTTTTCCGTTTGTCCTGCCACAAAAAAACAACAACACACAATCAACCGCTGAAAAAGTATAATCATAAATCCTATACAATATTGTTGCATGAGACTTAATTTGTGTCAATATATTATAAGGCTGTCTGGTAAACTTTGTCTGAAGGAAACTTCCTATTTAAAAAGATGAAAATTGCATGTGGAGTTCCCCTGGGCTCCGTCTCGGGGCCTCTTCTGATTAAAATCTACAAGCTCCTCCTGGCTTATAACAAGATAACATTGCAGGCAACATACAGATCTACATTACAATGTACCTGAGGGATTAATGGCCCATTCAAATCCTGCATAAATGCACTGAACAAAGCAATGAGTAGATGTGCCAACAATGTACTTAAGCTGAACAAAGACAAACTGAGGTAGTGGATCTTTTCTGTCTTATCTTTTAACCTTCAGTTGACACTGTTTCCTTTTTTTCTCTGCCTTGCTTTTTTTCCCTCTGTCACGATGCTTTTAACATCTTGCATGAAGTACTTTGAAATGCCTTTGCTGCTGAAATGTGCCATAGAAATAAGCTTTCCCTGCCTTACTTTCATCTGTTCAAAGCTAAAAATCTCCTCCTGTGTTTCAGAGGAAAATCACCTGAAGTCTCTGCGGCGTGAGCCGAGCAGATCCTCCTGCACTCCTCCACTTCCTGCAGAAAGTTTGGTACCTCTGACGCCTCCTTTACAGACTCGTCTGTGTTGAAAGTGGGGATGGCATCTCTAACGAATCAAAGACACACACGGTTGCGTTTTAAAGACACCGGCAGGGGAAAACAGACTGACTCTGATGGGTTTCTGCAGCTCCAAAGAAAAAGAAGGGGAAAAAAAACTTTGACACTTCTGAGACGAGGTTAAATAAGAAGAAAGAAGAAGAAAGCGTCTGAGTGCATCGACCTGCTCCAGGTTGTTCTTTGAGATGAGACGTCGCTCTGAGCTGCGGAGAAATGTTTGGTAAATTGGGCGGACTGAGGGACAAACTAACCTTTGCCACTCCATCACAGGTCTGAGCTGGAACTTCAGCAAACACTCAGCGCGCACGTTAGGGACGTGCAGGGCGGCCTGGGGCTCCTGGATAAAACATAAACACAGAGAGAAAGTTCTTCATATCTCCTCAGAACTGCTTCTCATGAACAACCCTTGATCACCTCTTGAGCTCTACTCTTTGTGTTAAATCAAAATCTTTCATAAAGATTATTGTAATGACTCTAAATATTGAAATTTAGTGTTTTGAACAGTTTTGTGACTCTGTTATGTTCCCTTAAGCTCTGCAGACCATCAGTTGTATCCTTTTAGTTGCTGTTAAAAGAAAACAAAAGAAATATCAGGGAAGAAAAATAAAGAGGATTATCAGTTTCCATCTGATGCATGATGGTTTGATGCAGATTATTTACAACCTTTGACCAAAGTGTTCACATGTTGTAGTCAAAAGAACAGTTTTTGATACAGTGTCTCTCAATCCAGCTTTAAAAAGAGAAAGTTAAGGAGGAAGGTATCTAAAAAGGGATCACCAGAGAGCTGGAAGTATCTGCGAATATTTTACTTTTGACAGAAATCTCCTGAAAGGGCAGCAAACTCAATCTCCTGTAACAAGAGAAGTTGTACCTCAGCCCTGAGTCTACTCTTCCAGCTTTCCTTACTTCCCTCAAAAGGATTTCTTTCCTCTTTTCATCAGAGCTACCTTTGTTCTGTATGACTGCAGCTCTGGAAAGATCTCCGGGTCGATCATGTTCAGCTGAGCCTGAAGCTTGTGGCTCCTGATGTTGTGAACTGTTGTGGCGTGTTCGTTCAGGATCAGGTGTTCAGTGGAGGAAGGAAACCTGCAGAGAGAACGAAAACTCAGTTTAGAGTGTTTTAAAATCAGGAGAAACCTCTGTAGAGTCTGGGTCAAAGAGACAGAATCAAACCTTTCCATCCACTTCTTATACTGGTCTGACTTTAAAACAGACTCTGGAGTGATGTGGACCACTAGAACTGCAGGGTCTTCAGCTCCTCCTGTTTGAAACCTGAAGAAGATCACAGATTAGGTTCCGTTTTTTTTCCTTTTTTAGTGTTTTTTTGAATTAAAAATATGACTTAATCACCTCCTGAGCTGCTGATTGGTGCAAACAGCTTCAACAAACTCCTCAGATGGACACTCAGTGATGATGAAGACCGGGCCGGGGTAAGTGGGAGCGCAAACCTGCTCAGGTCGAATCTGCAGGACCACGAAAAGAGGTTTTACTGATCCAGATCAGAGCTGCAGCTTGAAAAAAGGCGCTCATATAAGACAGAGAACGTTTTCTGTTTTACCTCTTTTCCTTCATACGTGATGGTCTTCCCTTCCTTCAAAGCTGCTACAAGTGGACCGATCTCTTTCGTTCCTCTGAGGGAAAACAAGACGAGACTTAATCAGGAGTGTCCGGAGTGTTACATATGTTACTTCAAACATAAAACAACATCTCTCAGTTTTAACGTACGATTTGAAGTAAAGGCTTTACATCATTTTCAAAACACCAAAATCTGTTTCTTAATCTTGATCTTAATTTAAAATTTACTCACACAGGCAGACCGAGCTCTTTGGCCTGCGGCACTAGGAAGTTTCCTTTCTTTGGGTGAAGCTGAAAGTGTAGGAGTAAGTCAGACACACAAATTTCTCTCACGTGTGTGTCGAAACCAAAGAGGAAAAACATGTTTGAAGTCTTTTTACCTTACACACGAAAGAAACGACCAACGAAGGATCTCTGGACACCGCTCTCTCACCTAAAATCGCAACAAAACAATGTCTGTTAGTGCCGATTTGTTGTGATTTATTCACTTTAATCCCTTCTGCATGGAGCTCTTATTATCCTCATGCATACACCTGAATAACTGTGACTATCTCTTTGTTTTGTTCAGTTTAGAGCTCTAAGACTCACCTGGTCTACCCGGGCCGTGCCTCTGACTGTTTTCATCTACTCTGGGTGATGGTGGACTCTGAGGCGGGCTGCTTCTGCCCGATTGGGGGGAGAGTTTCCTGCCGTCAGCTTTCAGCTTTGCTACAGAGGAGAATAACTATTGATTAAAACACTGTAAGACATCTTTGTAAAAAGAAACAACTTCTACAGGACTAAGAGAAAGATCTCACCAAATATGGGAACTTGATAAACTGTCATTGTGTCGTCAGTGTACGTGTCGTCAGTGTATGGTCTGACAGCTGGAAATGAATCAAACATTAAAAACACACGAGACTATGCACGTTACAAAGATTTATTCTGTTTGTAAAACTCTTCATACATAGTCTGATGTCCTCCAGAGGTCCAGAAAAAGACTTGATGGCATTCAGATAGCTCTCCTACAAAGACAAAGAGAATAGAAGAAGAAAAGAGTGAACAAATACAGCAATCAAATCTCCCTGCACACGTTAATATGATATTTATTGATAAAGTAGCTTTGATAATATGGAAAGACACAATGTTCATTCTGTCTCACCAGCTGAGGAGGTCCAGAGAGGACACACTCTGGGACACCGGTGTCCTTCAGGGTTAAAATCATCCCTGTATAAGAACATTTTAAACACACACTGAGATAAAACAACTCATTATGACAAAATAACACTTAAAAATCATCATCCCGGTCAAAAGCAAAGCTAAGTTAAAAGCTGATCATCTTGCCCCACATCTTCAGTCCCTACACCGGCTCTCTGTTTCTCTTAGAATTGATTTCACGTCTTTTTTTAAACTTGTTTTTAAAGCTGTTGCTTCTCCACATCACAGAGCTGCCGTCATTTTAATTTCCAGTCAGATCTCTGAGCTTCCTGAATGCTTCTTTTTAAATGTTCCTAGCGTGTCCCACACAAACACACAAAAAAAAAAGGTTTCTGTTTTTATGCCCCTAAACTCTACAACTCTGTCTGTGTTAAAAGTTAATTGAAGACCTAACCTGGCTTTAAATTTGAAAAAAAAAGAACATTGGACGATTTCTTCTTGTGTTTATTTGAGCTTTTTAACTTTTTAACATGGTTTTATGTTATATATGTACGTTTATATTTATCGTTTGAAACTTCTCTGACCTGACAAACCTCCCACGTTCTCCCAGCTCAGTCTGGTCAGGAAGATGTTGTCCAAGCGAGAAGCTCTTAGCCTGTCAGTGAAAAACACAAGAATGTTAAAAAACAGGCTCTTTCTCTGTTCCAACCAATCCAGGACAGTAAAAACATGAAGAAGCAGATTTTTTAATCAGCGTACTTATGTTCCTGCATGAGTCTCTGAGTTCCTTCCCCGCAGTTAAACAGATACCTGCAACACAGAGGAACAATATTAGAACACATTTTATCAACATGACTGCAGGAAACAATCACTGAGGTGTGATTTTGACCTTTTTTCTGATTGAAGTTTTGATTTTTGTGATTCATCCTGGAAAATTATAACAAAGTTTTGTTTTGAATCTGTTTGTGTCATTCATATATCCTAGGCTGGACACAGTCTCAAAATTTCTGGTGTTTCAGGGACCAGAACATGCTTGTAAAACCTGTAGAAGAATCTTCTTCTCCCCTCGATTTATCTTTCACACAAGCAACGACTGGAAGAGAGTGGGTGAGTTGTGTTTAGTCTCTTTGCTAAAGAAATTAGGCAAAGCTAAAAAGATGTTTGGTGACTAGTGCTATGGCTGGGACTCTATATGTACTGTTGATGAAGTGAGGTGCTGTTCTGAGCATTATTTGTGGCTATAGAGTGGCGTTTTGGTTGAGCGCATGGCTCTCTGTATTGCTATGGTGCGGTCGTTACTGAAGTTGGTGTAACTAGAGAAGCAAGCGGTCAACAACATTCATCTCTTGAGGAGGTGTTACGGTGTGTTTGACCCTGACTTAATTTTACGCCGGAATATCCCTTTAAGGCAGTCCACAATGACCTTTAGCAGCATCCTCAACATCCAAGCTCTAGTGCACATCAATCTGTGGACTAGATGAAGCAAAACTGAAAGCTGTTTGAGGGGAGGAGCCAAGCAAGGACCTGCACCCAGAAATTCATTGACCTTTCTGAAGGACTAACCCTTGAGTAGGGAGTTTTAGGGGTGTTCTCAAAAGTTCCTGGTGTCCAAAAACGCTGAACGACTCTTCCATGACTCCTGAGGTCTTACCTGTTAAACTCGGAGAAGACGTAGAGTGACGCAGCGTTGTCTCTGCTCCCCGCTCCGATCACCTGGACGTACACCGTAGACGGTCCATGGTGCTCTCCTTTCCGGGCCCGGTTCTCTTTAGTCTTGATCCTCCTTAGAGGCTCTTTCCGCTTCTCTTTCCTCAGACCCGGAGGCTGCTTCACTTCCAGGTTTCCATTTTTATGATTACTGGAGGACATATTTCTGAAAAACTGAAGAACAGACTGAAGAGGACGAGAATCACAGCCAGGAGGAGCAGCAGAGACGGATTTGCCTCCGAGGACCAGGAATGAGAAGGACCTGAGCTTTAAACGGACCGTGTTCATAATAAACAGGTCACCTGGTGGATAAAACTACCAGCACCTGTAAGTTCAATCTGAAAACGCTTAAAATAATACTTATTTATACATTTCAAATCGCTGTCTTTCTCTCCACCATACCTGAGAGGACCTGTGTGCACACTCAGGACTGTAGAGGTTGCTGCCGCTCACATGTTACACTCTTCCGGCATCGAATGATGACGTCAATCTGCCTTAATGCTCATTGGTTGTTAGAGTTAATATTGAGTTCAGAGGACCAATCGCTTAGTGATGGGCATGGCAGTTCTTTCAGATGTACTGAATCACTAGAACCAGTTCACTAAAAAGATTCGTTCAAAAGGTTCGTTCACCGAATCACCGAATCATTTAGCGGGAGAAGCCTGCGACTCTGACCTGCTGAACTGATACACAGCTGAACAGTTCAGGATTCAGCTGGGAGACGAGAGTATCTGGCTGTGTTGCTTTGGCAAACAGGTTTGTAAAAATGAACTTATTTATAAGTCATGATGTTTCAAGTGTACTGTCCAATGGTATGCTATTTACCAGGTCTGCTCAGTAAATTGGGCTCAGAGAGTGATTCGTTCACTGAACGTTTAGAGGAAGTAAGTAATTTTACCAACAAAAATGGTTCCAGAGAGTGTTGTTCAATGCAGGATTCATTCACCAAGTGATTCAGGTGTCGGTGCATGTGGTCCCTCATTCGCAGGCTACTGGCCTGGCAAAGCTGTTTCTCACCAGCTCATCGTAAGTGAGAAACGAACGGATCACTGAAGGAAGTGATTCGGTTCAGGTCGTTCGCTTTAAAGATTCGGTTCTTTTGAACGAATTGTTCGCGAACGACACAACAAAATCAGTGAAGGAGGCGGGGATTGATCCTTCTACCGAGGAAAGGTTAAAGAGAAACAAACCCATGAAAAATAAAATACATATTTAGTGAAGGTTAACCCTACAACACTATCGCTCAAATTACTAACACCATCACTATCACTATCGTGTGATTTTTTTACCCAAAATAATATACCCAAGAAAAAGTACTTGTCATCAAAATATATCAAAATAGGACAATACATAACACTTAAAGTAATAGTAATAGTGTTATAGGGTTAAATATAGTGGCAATAGTGTTATAGGGTTAAATATAAAACAACCAAAATGAACATGCTTGGTAGATAAAAGTGTATGACGAATCTGTTTAATTTTTATACAAACCAGTTAAAAAAATATATCAAGGTCAACTGGCTTTAATGATTTCAGTCTGTCAAAATCCGTTTTTATCAATATTTCCTGACATGCACGACAACCAGACTGTGCAGTCTATGATTACAACTCATGAAGAATGATGGTTTGGGATTTATGCAGAAAAAAAAAGACAACAGAAGACAGTCTTACTCTTTCTTTATTTATATATCAGCATTAAGTTTCCTGCAGAGCAAGAACAGCAGCTGCTCAGCGCTGACTGTCTGCAGGTCTAACACAATTCTGACCACCCACACTTAAAAACAGCTTCATACCCAGTAAAGCAAAGTTCCATTAAGAGAGCAAACACGATGCTTTTCATTGACGTACATGGAGGAGGTGGGACGATTCACAAAGAGCATGATTCCAGTATGTGGCAGGATCTCCACATTAAAATACTCCACGATTTTGGTTCTAGAAAAACAAAGTTCCAGGCTTTTATTTTCTTAAAATCACTGTACTAAGCACTGAGATGTGTTCATGATTGTTTGATTTACTGAGCTGCTATTATACTGACATGATTGTGGGTTTGTGTGTGAACAAGAGAGAAACAGAAGTGTTCATATATTATACAGACATTACTCAAATAAACACCACTTTTACTGTGAATGGTGTTTGAATATTAAGCTTTACAATTCTCTTTTAACACTGCAATAAGGGGACCAAGCTAATTTACACAAGGATCTTTGTTTTGTTTCTTGTCTTTGTCTTTTTCTTTTGTGTCTTTATTATTGCAGACTGGTGTATTTTATTTATTTATTGGTGTTTATTGTTGATTTATTCACTGTCCCATCCAGCTTCAGTCCATGTACATGGGGGAACTTGGAGACGCCGGCATCTGATCGAGGACCCTGCAGACGTAACCGGCTACATCGACCGAGCGCTCCTCGTACATCTGGATGAACGGGTCTTTCTGCAGTTGGAGAAGGAAATGCACAAGGAAATTCAAAGAAATTAAAGCATGCATCTGAGTAAAACAAAGAAACAAACAAAAAAAAAAAGAATTGGCTTCAGCATACTTTATGAAAAATCATAACCAGCAATAAGAAAAGAGCAGAATCCCCCTTTAATATGCATAAAGTCTTGATTTGGGTGTATATAGCAGTCTAAAGAGTAGTTAATCTGAACTCACCAGCAGCTCTTTGTACTTTGGCCTCTTTGATTCATCCTTTGTAAGGCTAAAAAGATGAGGAAAAATAAAAAGTGTTAAAATGGAAGAGGGTGCGGTTAAAAGAGCACACATCAGCTGAAGCCTGTACTCCATCGATCTGAAAACCTCACAGTCGTCTAAGTTCTCTTTAACCATTAGACAAATAAAAATCAAATACATCCCTTTTTTTATGACTTGAAGTTTTTCATTCCAGAAATTATAGAACCATTTGCAAAACATCTACATTTCTTTTCTTGCAAAGTGTTACAAATCTGATGAAATCATGGTTGTATTTAATTCACACATATGTACAAATGCCCCCATCACTTTTTTGTCATATTAATCTTTACCTATCCTGATTTTGTTGAAGAAATGACTTCCACTTTCCCTAAACTTTAACAGCATTTTTTAAACCTCAGTGCTCACTTACCACAGGTTGACAAAGGAGATGAATTTAGGGGAGAAGCGTCTCTCCTCCGAGTTGCTGAGCTGTGGAGGGTCTCCTCTCACCACCTGGGTCAGCTGGTCGAACACGCTGTTCCATTTTGGGTAAGGAAACCGTCCTGTGGCCAGCTCATACTGAATTAAAAAAGAAGAAAACAATAAAATTATGTACGGGTGCAAATTACCACCAACTCTAGAAGCACAGGATTCAACTGAACAATTAAAACTTGACACTCTAATATTACCTAAAAGTTTCATTTGCAAAGACGGTAAAATATTGTAAATGTCAGTTTTTCAGCTCAGACTCACCAGTGTGATTCCCAAACTCCAAACATCTGAGCGGACGTCGTAGCCTTGTCGGGAAGCGCTGGGGTCTATTCGCTCTGGCTAAAAAATCAAACAGGAAGGAGATTTTAATTTGGCGTTAGAAAGAGCAAAATGTTTGAAAATTTGACGAAAAACAAAACAAATGTATCATTACATTTGATTGGGTTACATAGATTTGACAAAACTTGATTGATAACTTTGGGAAATTAAAATTCAAGCAGTCTCAGTATGTACAGAAAAAAAAGCAGAATGGTGGATGGAGACATGAGCAATGTCTGTTCCTATGATCATAACTGAATGTTAGCAGTAAAAGAGAGGTGAAGCTGGGAGTCATTGGTGTAACAATAAAGTTGTGCCCACGGATCACCTATAAATGGAAAAAAGCAGTGGTCCCAGGATTGACCCCAGAGGTACCCCAGAGGACAAATATATGCTACATGACTGTGAGTTTCCAATGGCAACACTTGAGGACCTCTGAGCTGAATAAGAATATAGCAAGATCTAACTCACTGATGCATGTAAACATAACAACTAAGGCTGCAACTAATTATTTCCCTTCTTGATTACTTGGGTGTTAAAATTGCAGAAACTCAGAAATTTCTGTGAGAGACAAGTCATGTTTTCATTTGGGTTCAAATGAAAATTGATCCGATCCCCTTAGAAACAAAACTATATCACTCAATGTAATGGAAATTCAGAATCCTTCCTCCTTTTCAAAATCTCAGTTTCAAGACTGGATCCAATCTGATGGCCTTAATCCGATTAGACTATTTTTAAACAAGAGGGCCCAGATGCTTCTAGTACAATACAGCACAGTGTTGTGCTTCAAATCTTCTCTAAGCATCAAGGGAGAAAAAAAACCTCCTGATTCTTGAGGTGCACACAGGTAGAAAACATAAACATGTCTAGTGTGCTATAAACCTCCTTGTCAGAGTGTAACCTGGGGTTCCATGATGTAAGATTTCGTAAGCGTACGTCAGGGATAATCTTCATGTTTTAATAGAAGACAGAAACAGGTGTTGAGGCCCAAACCAGGACAAAACAAACCCAGTGAGAATACCAGACAGACTCATCACCTGTGGGCATGTTTCCACCTGCAGCACTCTCTACCTCCCTCACTTATGAGGACTGTAATCCCTACTCTTTGTCTCATAGGACTCTGATCGCTTTACAACAACAAGTCTGCAGATTTTCCTCGCACTCAGACTCTTTCAGCTTCATTGCAGAGCGCACAGGAATCATCATTTTCAAATATCAACTGCAGCAGAGAGGAATAAATGCACCAGTGCTTTAGTTATTGGTTTATCGATATTGAGAGTAAATGTCAGAAATCTGGAAGAGAACGGCATCATCAGAACTGTATCTGAATCAGGTGATACTCAACATGTTGACTGTTGTGTTTTATTTATTGAAATGATTGAATATTAAACCAATCTGCAAATACATATATTTTCACTGATAGCAGTGGTTCATATCTGTGAAATTCGATGAATTTAATCATGAAGGCCTATGAACCCCACGTTTTAGCCAATTGTAAGATATTTGCTTTGGAAACATTAAAATAAACCTGTACCAAACAAACAAGAGCCCAATGATGGCCCTATTTCTGCATTTATCATTTATTTGTGGTAGGACTGGGAGATAAAATGATAACAATATATATCAAGAATTTATCTCCCTCAATATCAATATTAAACATGGTCAATATGCTTTTCAATAGTTAGCATTCTGCCATGTTTTTTTAGACTATACAAATAGCCAATGAAAAGGGGAGTTTCTCAGGGTCCACTTCATGCTGAAGCAATCATGTGCTGAATTAGAACCAAGTAGCAAACAACTGTGTAGTAGCAGGCTGCAGCTACACGCAACCATAGCACTTTAACACCGAAAACAGCCTACCATTCAGTCCGCTTTCTCTACAGAACGCCTGACAACAAAATGTCGAAGAGACACACAGACCTCACAGGTGCAGTAGCTTAGTGTATTTCAAAAGACATGCTACCAATAAGCACTGTTAAATTTCATTTTTTATATAGTGATACATATCAATATCGACTGACATGAAAAAAATATGTCGTGATAAATTTTTCCCCATATAACCCATCCCTAATTTGTGGATTTTCTTTTTATCTTACTGCTTTCTTGGTATGTACATTTAATATAACTGCAGAATGACAGCATTTATTTATTTGATTTGAAGTTTCAAAGAGGTGAACACAGTAATGAGGAACATGTTACTGACTGTATCAAACAACCAATACAGAAACCATGAAAAGTAAAGCATCAAAAAGTACAATAACTTCTGTTGAAACAGCGACCAAAACAAGTGTTGAGTTGGCTCTTCTGTTTCTGTAAAGTCTGATTTCAGCCTTCATCCAACACCTGCACACTGCCTCAGGTAAAACACATGCTGTATAAACTGCTGCAGCAGCATACAGTCAGGCTCCAGCTGCTCTGAGGTCAGATTCGTTCGTCATTTAGCCGTCTGAATCAGCGCTGCGGGGATCGAACACCTGCAGAGTCAAATAGTGGAGCTGAGATTCCTGCAGAGTGAGCTCAGCTCCATGCCGCGACTCCGCCCACAAACACGGTGTCATGAATGAAGCAGCCTGTGTGTGCGTGTGCATGTGTGTGTGTGGCGGTGATAGTGCTTCACCAAATTTAGAATGGAAACTGCCGTGTGGAGACGACGGGATGAGGAGGGGGGAGGAGGAGGAGGAGTAACCCCTCCACCCGTTGACGTAACCCCCAAACAGAAAATAACCCAAGTGATGACGGCGAGGTGAGATCAGCCCTCTGAACCGACAGTGATTCAAAGCTCTTCAATTATGCTACTTACACACACGCCCACACCCACATGGCAACAGCTCATCAAACACACTGCACCTTATTAACTTGTGAGGCGTATTAAAGGACTATAAGGACTTGTATTGGTCTTTTAATTGAATGCCCAGATTTCATATCATCAAGGCGATACATTGGCTAGAATCGAGCTATGACAGATACACATACTGATAAATGAGTGGTAATATGATATGTTGGTGAGATATAGAAGTATACTGAATACACAGTGTTTCATGAATAATAGAACAGATTTAAATTTGTACTGCATAGGTTCTACTAACTTTATGTTAAAGTGGGTTATTCTACTGTGCTGAGAGCACCGCACCTTCTCTATAACTTATGTGCTCAGCTCGGGCAAATCAATGTCAGTGATGTGTTGTCAGAGAGGTATGGTGTATCAGGGCTCTGGTCTTTTTATCATATTACCAAGGCCTTCATTCTCCATGACATTAAGAGGGTGCAGGTCTTTGCAAAGTGAAGTACCGACTGTGGTAAGTTGAAGAACTTTTCCATGTCGTCACGATCGCATTATTGACACTTCAGGCTATTGGCCTGCTCACATTTCTTCATGACATTATGAATCATAATATTAAATGAAAATAGAACATCTTAAAAGTTTGAAAATAAGAACTATTTTTAGATAATTATTTTTTTATTCATCAAACTCAGCAGTTTCATTTCTACTGAGTGGCTTATGCTCGCTCAGACAGAGCATGCAGAGGGGTGATTAATGCTGACAGGCATCTTTCTCATGCTTGTATTGGTGAAGCAGCAGCTTCTTTAGAGTTCATCTGTAAAGGCCTTTACAAGATGGAAACATTACAACAGGAGATAACAGACTAATGGCCAACATGTATTGAGAAGCCTATGCACCAAGATGCTTTCTGTAGTGTAGATATATGTAGTATTAGAGATTATTTTGGTTAATTTCAACTGTAAAAAAAACGAAATCTCAAAGCACAATAAGATTTGATAATAATATAATAATGAAATACCCAGACAAGTTCTGAAAATGTCTTATTTCAAGGTTTTACACACCAAAAATAAGAACCAAAATGTCTGAAACAAAAATATCTGCAAATCGAACTAGAAAAAAATGACTTATCCAGTTTCTTGAAATGAGAAAGAGTCCTATGAAAAGGTCTTGCCGAGGTCTCCCCTTGCATATTTTTCCTCATTACAACCATTGAAGGTCTGACTTTTGGCAACTTAAACCAAAAAAAAACATTGTCTGGATTTGTAAGGCTGAAATTGAGCCTAGCTAAACATTTTTTAGTGGAATAAGTTAAAAGCACCTGGTAAGACTTGAATTTTTGCAGTGCATCCCTACAGCGCTGTGTAAAAAGTAGCACCCCAAGCTGTGTCTAACTTTCTATCAGTAAAAAAAGCAGCCAAAATGAATTGTTAAGGTCCTGCCATAACTTCAGGGCTGTGTAAAAAGCAACACCCCAACAGCCAAAAAAAAGTTGTAAAGCAGCCAAAACAAAGCATTTCAGGCAAAAGCTGAGTAAAGCTGTAATGGGGGTTTATGAAAAAAAAAACAAATGTTTGAGCTGCTAATTAAAAATACAAACACCTTACCTCCAATACCTTTTTACAAACATCTGCTGAACCTTTCAAGGTCAAACAAATGCAACTGAAAAAGTTCATATTCGTCAGCACTATTTCAACCAGATTATTGTTGAGTTATCATACCTGATTATTTTAACATAAACTCATTTTGTCTCTTAAGGAGTCTGACGCCTCTGATTTAACCAGAGCGTTTCTGAATCAAGAAACAATCACATCTCTTCTTCAAAGACTCATGCCTGTGCCAGACTGCTGAGGAAGCACAGATAAATTCATTCATTCCAGCATCACAGCGCAGTTTCTCAGCTTCACTTACTGCCATGTACGGCCTGCAGCCTGCATCCCTGGTTTTGGCGATGGAGTCGACCAGCTGACCGCTGATGCCAAAGTCACACAGCTTTATGTTTCCGTTCCTGTCCAGGAGGATGTTTGATGGCTTTATGTCTGTAAAAAATGAATGAATAAATAAACAGCTAGTAGAAAAACACTTGCATAAACACAGATTAGTAAAAGTTCCTGGTGTCCTCTTACCTCTGTGTATTATTTTCAAGTTTTCTTTTAAGTGGTTAAGTGCCTTCACAGTCTGAAAGCAGAAGAAAAAATGTTCATCATCTGGCTTTTTTATTTCAATTTGGACTTTTTGATATTTGAAAAGTGAGAAAATGGTAAAAAAAAAACTTACAGCTAATGTTATTCTCCCTAATATCTCCTCTGGAATCACCTCGTCTAATGAGCAATATACAAATTTGTAAAACTTGTCTAACGAGGTAGCCATAAGTTCCATACAAATCCAACAGTCACCCTGTGGAAAAAAAGCTGACATCAGCTCGAGGCAAACAACTAAATACAGTTTGAACCTTTTAGACCACAGACAGCTCTACCTAGAAGAGCAATCCCAAAACTTTTAACCTTTAAAATCTGAAATACAAGAACCTCTCTTTAAATGTACAGTATGTCTTTATGAATCAGAGGCCGGCTTCACCTCTCTGAACAGAGCGCCATAAAACTGCACGATGTACGGACAGTCACTACTCCTCATGACCACATCCAGGTCCATGAGCAGCTGCTTCTGCTCCTTCTCATCCACTGTGGACCGAATCCTCTGTGGAACAAACACATCATATAACAAACAGTTTGTGTATATGTTTACAGTATCCTGATAATATCATCACTGTGAGTTTTCTGGTCGTAACACCAGCCCTAAAATGTGTGTTTAGTTTCGACATTGTTTTCACAAACCTTCACCGCCATGATCTTGTTACTGGGCTTGTGCACCATCTTGTTGACGGAGCCGTACGCCCCTCGGCCGATCTCGCCCAGATCTTTGAGATCCTCAGCCGTGAAGTCCCAGTGCTGCTCTGGAGAGATCTTCAACTTCCCTGATGACTCAATGCTGTGTGTCCTCAGCCTCTCTCTGCAGGACAAAAACACACAGGGAGTTTGTGTTTGGAGCAAAAAAAAAAGAGGGAAAAAATTCCCCTTTGGTCACTGGACAGTTTGCGCCTACTTTGTAGTTTACACAAATCCCGCAGAAATGAGTCCTTTGTGATGTGAAGCATTTTGTTGTGTCACCGTTATTAACATTTTCAGAGTTTAGGTTAACTTCCCTTCCTTCTTGAAGGAGCTGTGCCCAGATTTACCGCTAAAAACCGCTGATTTCAATATCTAAGTCTCAAAAACAGTTGCATCTTGACTTCTCCTTCTGTGCAAATGTTTCTGAATTTAGTTGGAAAAATGTCTGACCAAATTGCTAAAGAGAAACTTCCTCTCCTTTTGTTGTTTCTCACAATCATACTCAACTTTTACCTTGAAAGTTTTGTCAGATGCCCTGAGTTGCTTTTAGAGCTTTATAAATCGACTGAAACGCAAGAATAGGACTCTGTTCAGGGTTTGCAAAGTGTAGCTGATGTGAAAATGTCTCAAAGCTGCAGGGAGGGGGTGACTCCTCCAGTCACAAAAGCAGCATTTGAGAAAGTGTTCTTACTTTTCAGCTGGTTCCTGTTGAATTTCAGCTTTTTTAGATAGTAAAAGGACTGAAGGCAGCAGTCCGCGGGTTTACTCACATGTGGGGGTTCTGAAAAGGCGGCCCGCTCGTGTTCAGTGTGAATCTGGTTGTGGGTTTGATCGGTGGGTTGGCAAAGTTTAGCTTCAGGGCTTTACGTTTACCTGAGCAAGAGGAAAAAACGTAATGTGATCAGAGGTCAACAGGCGATGAGAGCGGAGGATGTGGAGCAACAGAAAAAAAAAAAAAAAAAGAAGAAGAAGGAGAAGCTCATCCCGTGTGAAAAGTCAGAACAATGAGTGAGTGAGAACAACACAAACCATAAAATGAGGAAGGAATACGACTTATAGCATGCTATGGTTTCCAAATAACAGAGACAAAAACGTACAACTCCTCTGTCACCTTAAACTATACTCATCTACACGGTTTCAACCTACTCCTCTGTTGCACCAAAGTCAACACGGTATCAACAAAGTGTAATACACAAGAAATATTCCCAAAGGCGTTTCTGGATGATCTCTGTCTTCTCAAAGAACTGGCTTTTTTTCTGCCACTGAAAATCCAAAAAGAAAAAAGAAAAAGGTTTTCTTCTTTCTTAGTGACTGTTTATGAAACATAAACGTAGAAACTGACTTATTTTTAGCTCTTAACATGAGGCATCATTTTGAGTATCGATGGTTTCAAGTATGTGAAAACTTGGCCAATATAATGCTCTTATTTAAAAAGCCAAACTTAATAAATTACATATTGGACTTTCCTAATAAATATATGAGGGAGGCACCAATCTGAAACTGGCATAAACAGCTATATTGGAAATTGTGTCAATGGGGCAAATACTAGGCCGATACTTGGGTAATTCAATTTCATGTTTACATAGCGGCCGTGAAGTATGACCTTTATTCCCAAAATGCTGGAGTGTTGTGTCAAAGATTGATAAAAACATAGAAACATGTTCATTGGAGTGGAGGATGCAGCATCTATGATTTCCAAAAATAACATCAAAGTTTGATTCTGATGACCGCAGCATTCATGGTTTAGTTTTTATTTGTGAAATCAGTGATGACCTGTGTTCACACTACAGACAGAGGTTTTTGAAGCCCATGCAGTGATTTACACCACCAAGCCCCGTCTGTTTTCAATGCAGTGCTGCTTTTCATACATTTATTTCAACATTATGTACTGTAAATGATGAAATCCACTAACTCTTTGTCATTTTAAACTCTGTAACAGTGCTCTGAAATTGTTGAATTATTTGCTCATGCAGAGTCTCTCACAGAGTGGTGAATATGTTGCTGCCATCAAATATCCATTTTAATAATTTGATGTTGTCAGTGCACTATTTTCAATTAAACAAGGGCTTCCTGGACTCATATTGTTAAGTTTTTAATCAACATTTAACACTGCGTCCCAACATTTTTTTCGAGTAATGTTAGACAGTTTTTCAGACGCCCAATTAAAAGAACTTTAAACATGAGATTTCCAACTTTCTCGTCTGTGCTTTGCTGAGGTTTGTGTTGTTGTATGCAGGCTTGTTTTTTTCACAGTATATTCATGAAGCATTAATATAACACTTTCTTTAAGGCTGGCTGATATTGTAACTACTTCCCTCTGGAGAACTATCTTAGAAACTGTTATTTCCTTCCATGACAAAATGACACCTTTGAGCGTTATAATTTAACACTGTCTCATTCTGGTATCTCTTGTCAAGGTTAAAATGCATAAACTCATTTATCACTGTGTGGTTGCGTGTTTACAGTCATATCTAGCTCTATATTAAATGTACAAACAGAAACAAAGCATGCCTCTTTAATCCCAAACACCTACATTCACAGTGCAGACAAAACAACCCACATGTAAACACCAAACTGGGAAACAAAAAAAAAAAAATGAAAATCACGACATGCTCCTCAAGGCCAACTGCTTTGATTTCACCTTCATATCCCAGTAGAGCTTTCCACGCTCGCTCCGCCCACAATACCACAAGAATGTGTGTGTCTGAATTCCAATAAGCTCGGATGGAAAACACAGCTTAAAATGACAACTTTGGAGAGTGTGTACCTTGTCTTGACAAGCAAGTGCTATGCTGAGGTGCACCCATGCCAAAAAACAGAAGAGACAAACCAGTTGAAAACAAACGTGGTAACACTACAGGCACTACTTTAGCTTGTTAGTAGCACTCTGAAAACCCGTGAAGAGGAGCTTCCATTCCAGTTTTTAACAGGGGTTAACTAATAAAACAGGTTGAGTTTAAAAAACAGACCATCTTACTCCTTAATGTCAATGGAAGCTCCGAATGTTTAGACTTGTGCCGATGAGAATAAATCGACTTTAGCTGTGAGTGTTTTTCGAAGCTGCTGCAGAGAATACGAACTAAAAGTCAGTCGCTGATAAGAAAAGCGATTTCACAGAACTCTCCGTGTAGAGAAGTCCTGCTGTCTGACTCGCTGCAGCTTCGTATGTGAGAGGAACTTATCAAAGCGCAATTCCCGTCTTTTCAAACTTAGGCGGTGTTTATCAGATTTTGGGGTCTTGATGACTAATAGGTACAAAATGTTTGGAGTTTCCCTCTAGATTGCTTCAGCCATGCTGCAATCTTTTAAAGTAAACCTGCACGTCTACTGTACTTGTGCTTTTAACAGTCTGACAGCATGACAGAAAAGATCCATATGAAGATTAGTGGTCAAGGTAAGATCAGGTTTTTGCAGAGAAATAGTTGCAGTTTATCAGCTTTTTTCTTTTACTAAGTCTCTCATTTATTTACCTTGTTTATGGATTTAAGGTACGTTTTAAGGTTTATTTTAACATTTTATTAGGGTCTGAGCAGGACGTTACTGTTTCCATCAAATTGAGTGTTTGTTTGGAGGCCTAAACATGCCCCAAAACTCATTATGGTTTGCACACACATCGGGCATATTTGTGATATTTAAAGGTCTTGTGCAGGTCTGGAAATAATTGCTCCATAGTGTTCTCTAACCTTTACAATTAACACTTCCTTCGGGGGATAAATTAAGTTCTTTTTATCCTTACAGAGGTTATTTTCATCGATGTATGAGCTTCACAATATTATCTGTCAAATTCAGACCTAAAAAAAAGTCCTCTTGCAGTCGGCACTTTTGAGTTAATTGTTATAACTAGCCCTGTTTTTGGTGACTTCCAGGGTTCATATTTGAGCAAAGTCATCCTGGCTCGGGTTTCATCTGATTGACTCCAACAGAAGGGGTAATTTTCAGACACGCTGATCATCAATAGTTATCAAATGTTTGTCAATGGCTATGGTGAGTCCTCAAAGAAAACAGAAATTTGTTTATTCTCAAGCTCACCAGATATGACAAGGGTTCAGACCTGAACATATTCATACGACGATATCTGATCACAGACATGGCGAAGGAAATGTCACGCTTTCATTCTTTCGCACATATTTTCAAGTCTGGTGAACAGATCTGCTCAGATAATCCTTGAGATGTTAGCCTTGCTAAAAACTGAGGCCGATAAATGCCAAACTGTTCTTACTCTGCCTTAAATCAACATACCTGTCAAAACACCGTCAAACAGGAAGTAGTTTTTTAAATGGCTTATAACAGTTTAAAGCCACCAAATGTGATACGCCAAAGCCCAGTTGAGCAATGACAGCAAGTTTGATGTAGCTGTGGTCAGTGGGAGTGGTCTTAATGCCTCATTTAGCTTTAGCTGCACCCACAGTTCTTAAGAAGTCCACCTCTGCTGCATGTTTAACCTAGAAAGATGTGCTCATTTACCATACCTTGACCTACAAAAAAAGTCTCTTAGACCTGTCATGAAATCAACAGGAAGTGCACCATCTTGAATTTTTTGTTGAAAAAAAAAAGGGATTAACCGGGCATCAGGGTTGAACCACACCCCGTCACTTTAGGTTTACAGATAGAAGAAACGTAGGGAAAGTAAAAGAGAGTGATTGTTCACTTTGGTTTAATTCTCCAACATAGTTAATCAGTCTACTGTTTCGTTGTTGCTGCACTGCTGTCCCAGTTCTTCTGACCTAAAAACCAAGGAGCGCAAGATGTGCTTTCCTCTTCTCGTGGTTTCAAACAAACAAAAATTCAGAGCCGTTTTTAAAATATATTTTTGTCAGGAAACAACACAACGGGTCTAAACTGAATTTGGGTTTATACTTTGTGTTATATTATGATTGTAGGAAGTCTTACTGTTTGAAGAGAAGATCAGCGGCTACCATGTTCTGTGAGGGAAATTTGCTGTTTCTGCCAATGGATTCTGGTGGCTTTGAAGAGAGTTCATGGTCGGTAATGTGTCAGACACTTCAAGGTCTCAAAAAAGAAAAACAACAACTTTGTGGACATACTTTGATACCTGTAGATAGTACGGCTCAGATCTTACAGCCTGTCTCAAAACCGCCGACTGAAGCAAACTACTAAAACACTCCTACTTCACCTTTTAGTCACTTAGACCCCAAAACATGTTAAAATTGAGATTCCAGATTTAAAGATATCAGCCCCTAAATTAGTGAAGTGTTAGTGACCGGCACAAGCCTATGTGAACCCATCAGAAGTCTTGACGTGGATTAGTTGAGAGCAGCAGGACAGACTCCCCCATACCAGACTGTCAGGCGGAAACAAAAGGATGAGAACTGTTGGTGCTGAAGCAAAAGAGGTTTGGCTTACTTGGGGGAGCTCCAGACAGGTTTATCTGAAACCCTAGAGGCGAGAAGACAGCTTTTATTTTCTTCATATTTCAGATTCTAACACGACTGTGTTAGTTGGACTTCCTAACATCAGCACTTTCAGCAGTTAAAGGTGCTTTTTAAACCAAAAAAACTGGACCAAAAGGAGTCCTGACGTTTCAGGGTTGACCGACAATCACAGAAATTGGCCTTGCTTTGCTTTTAGGTAAAACACAATGGGACACGCAGAATTAAATGCATCATCTGCAGGGTAGCATGCAAAAAAATGGCCTGCAGGTAAAATATAAAGGAAGTGAAAATGACAATGGATTGGAAGTTTGAACAGCTTATTCAGACATTTTCTCACCATCAGTCAGGAGTTAGATATGATTGGTTAGCAGCATTAAGGTAAAAAGGGGAAATTTGGTCAGAGAGGTGTGATTAAAAGAGCAGGGTCACACAAAATACATTCAATAAAGCTTGAGTTTTAAGGATTACTATTTGAATTAAACTTAAAAACATCATTTTTACATTAAAGTAACAAAAAATATACATTCAACATGATTTTAAATCCAAAAATATGGTCATCTAAGCATAAACATGACAGAAAATTCAACCAAAATCAGAAGTTGTCATCAAAAGTCACATAGGGAGTTTGAACCATCCCAACTTTGATTCAGATTTATCCTGAAATTGTAAATTTGCCTCCCAAGAACTTTAAAAGTTTAATGTACATGAAATCTATGAATTCACTTTTCATGAAAGAGCATCTACTGAGTCAGTAAAATGTGTAGCTACCTGCTTCACTCTGACATCTCCAGCAGGTGTTGGACTCTGAAATTTAAGATGAGACAAAGTTTGCACAGAATAAACACAGCATTTTCATCAGTATTTTATACTTAGAGTGGAAATATATACTGCTGTCTCGTCCTATAAATGCAGGTCCATAAAAACAGGAACATAATGTTGTTACTTGTTTTTAATAAAGGAGTGAGTCAAAGATGAGCTGATCAATGTCAAATATCTTGATTCATTCTGGCTCTGCATACTGCTATCTTCATTAATAATCAATACAACAAAAATTATGAACTGAAAAGTGTTTGGTTAAATTCTGCAGACATAAACATGAGTCTGTCTGCATGTGAATCAAAAAGGTTTTGTAACCAAATTTTAACTCTGTCCTGGAATGATGGTAAATAGGTGACTCCCATACTGGCAGAAGGAGGATTAAAGGAAGATTGATGCAAAATTTAATTTGTTAAATTGGTGTATTAGAGTTGTATTGCTGGTAAATGTAGGTTTGCAGTGTAAGGCAATTCAGAGCTTAAAGGGATGTTCCAGTGTAAAATTAACTTAGGGTCAAACACACCACAACACCACAAGTTGGTATAACAAGAGAAACACGGGGTTGGTACCATTCATCTCTCAATGGGGTGTCTAACTCGGTGTTACGGTGTGTTTGACCCTATATTAATTTTACACCGGATTATCCCTTCAAGTATGAGTTTTTATGGTCTGAATTCAGTACATGTAAGAAAATGCATTTTGCTGTATGGATAAATGGATTTAAATCATTTGCATCAAGGCTTCATATGAATCAAGTTTCAGTCCTATTTCAAATATTTTTTTACTATAAATGCATGTTCATTCCATATATTGGTTATCAGCTTCGTATCTGTATTGTATCGGCACAAACAAAATCGGATTACGCTAACGATTTGCTCGATATGTCGGTATATAATGATAGCTTATCTGTTTAAACCTTAAGGGAGGGTTTATCTTGGTGTAATTCCTTGAACTACTACCGAATTCTCTCCATAACGTCTTAGAAATCATGTATTTCCCACAGGAGGGCTCAATGAGATTCAGTCCGCTCCTGTGGAGATCATCCTGCTGGTCTGGGAGGATCCTGAGCCTCCCTCGGCTAACTCTGCTAACAGTAACCTTCATGCAGCAGCCTGAGCTCCGGCAGCAGCTGCAGACATTTCCCCCCCACTGGTCCACTCACCCTGCAGGCTGCTCATCGTGGTGATGTGCTGGGGCTGGGGCTGGTGGAGGTGGTTGGCTGCGGGTCCTGCGGTGCTGTTGCTGCTGTTGTTGTGGCTGCTCGCTGTTGTTGAGTTGTTAGGACTGGGAGTCGCCATTGTTGTGTGTTTGAATTCCATCAGCAGCACCGGGCTGCAATGCAGATACTCGGAGAGCAACTTCACCCTTCCCTCCCCGCCTCAGTGATCACCGCCTCCTGACAACTTCACTCTCCAAAATAGGCAGGAAGCCGCTTACAGAGAGGCTCAAATACCTTAAATTATTAGTATTCTTTAAAAGTTGGGGGCTACGGTTGAAGCAACCTGTGTAGTATCGTTAACAAAAACAAACCTCCAGCTAGGCTAAGCTAACTAAGCTGGCTAGCAGCACTAGCCAAGAAGCTTTACGTCCCGCAATCAGCTGACCAAGTGACACTGTCAACACCCACAGCGTCCTAGAGCAGGAAGCAAGCTAGCGGTGATACTCGAAGTTACCGGATATTACGTCAAGAGTCCGACAAAGTGAAATAAAGCTCAAGTGCCGGAAACAAACAGATAAATACACGGATAAAATAATAATTTAAATTACAAAGTTCTTCCTTGAGCTGCGTCACCCCACAGCAGTCTGTAATGGACTGGCCTGAGGTCTCGCTACAAACAAGCAGCTGCTGAAAGAGAGTAGGTAAGTTTTGTCTTAAGGTGTGTTTGACCCTAAATTAATTTTACGCCATAATATCCCTTTAACAGTACTATCTAAATTCCAGAGTTCAACGTCCTTTACTGGATAGCATTATAGGACACCACAAGTTTTGAATTAACATAGTGTAACACAAATAAACAAAACAATCAGAGTTTATGGCATATCCCTAAAAAAAAGTTGCCCTCCCAGTCAACTGCACAAACTAATGTGAACACAAAACATATACATGATAATAATAATTATTATTACAATAACAAGGAAACAACAGCAATAACAATATTATAAAAAAAGTCAAAAAGTATTTTATTTTGTCAAGAAAACGGAAGTGGATTCTCCAATACCGTAATATTGACATGACTGCAGTCCCTCAAAGGTGTGCTCGTTTTGTTGAAGCATGCAGCAACATGTACTATTTAGACATACTTAGAGAAAACAAGGTTGATAGGAAATAGTAAAAAATGTCAAGGTTATTTAACATTAGCAGATGAAGATGTCTACAGAGGACAAGAACCATTCGGTCATCAGAAAGGAACCCCTCGCCAATTTTTCTGAGTTATGCAACAACAAAAAAATCCCAAAAAATCACTGCCTGTAACAAAGGGTTTTTTTGCGTATGCATACTGCTGCAATAGCAAAATAAAAAATAAAAATTAATAGTCATTTGATTCCCAAAAGATTGGTACAAAACATATAAAGCTTAAATTAAAGGAAACCTGAACTATTTGACGAAATGCGATCGCTGTTGTGCGCTTGTTTCCCAACATCCGTATGTCCCGCGGGCCCGGACGGGTCAGTGAAAGGTTGAATCAACAATGGGTGAAGTTAGACAGGAGAAGTCGTGTCTGTCAGTCATTTGGAGAGTCTGTAATGCTTTCATGTCAGTATTTTTCGCGCTGGCCTCCTATGTTCAGGTGATTTAAGGGTTTATTTCACTATAGTTAACATGAATTCTGCTGATTCTGGAATATTTCACTGAATTCGATGTATTTTTTGACCGTAGATCAATGATCCGGACGCAGGACTGTGGATGGTAAGCTTACTTACATCAAAATCATTATGTTTTAAATTTCTAACTCATATTCTGAACAGGTTTGTGGCCCCTGTTGCAGGTCGGTTACGGTGTTCCTGCAGTCCTGTGTGCTCTCCTTAGTCTGAAACCACACGTGACAGGTAGAGTTTGGATTTGTGGTATTTGTGTTGAATACTTTTACGAGTTCAGTATTTAAGATTGGGGGTTTATCTTTGAAAGAATAACTATGAATCCAGTTTGTGTACTCTCCTGTTACAGTTTCCACACTTCCCTGGCTGTTTCAGTCCTCTTGAATGCAAACACAGTAGCTTCCTCTGGTGGCTGCATAGTGCCAGCCCACAATACAAAACCACCAATTCTTAATAATAATTATAAATTTGATTTAAGGTCCTTCTATAAGATCAAATGCATGCGCAAAGTGCTTTCAGCTATTTAAAAAAAAAGCTTAAAAGTGTATCAATAAAAACCCAAGGCAAATAAATTTTGTTATCGTTAAAATAATAAGAATCGAACACTAAAATCTTCAGCTTCATAGTAAGTATAATTTTTCTTTTTGTGTTCTCTTCCTGTTTTTAGTTGAAATACTTGCAGCTTATCTTGTAAACAGTTGAAGACGATTTAACTTTATTTTGCTACCATCATTTGTTTTGTTTGTTTAGTTTTAGTAGCTAGAATGAAGTGTATTGCAATACTCTGTGCAAGAAAGCATAGGCGAGAATAAGTGCTGAGTGTACAAGAAGAGTTAGGGTGTAATTCTTGGCAAGGTTTCTTCAATAATAAAAAGCTACTTAGATAATGTCACTCCTATAATAAAAGTTAACACTCAGGTTTCAACTCCTCTAGACCCAGAATTCCCAAAATAATTATTTTCTTTTTTTTTTTCTTCCCAGAGACGTTAGCCTGGAGGCGTGTGGCTGATCTCCATGTGATGATCTCCAGCGCTGTGGTTTTCATCTTAGGGGGGCGGGTAAAAAAAGAGAGATTAATGGAAATCTTCCAGCAGGAGGAGGGCAGGTAAGGTGATTGGCCAGGTGTTCAGCCTGTTTAAAGGAGTTTTTTTAACAACTTATTATTGTCCTTAAGTTATGACCAGCTTTTTTGTATGCTATAAGAGCGGAATAGGATTTTAATAACAAAGAACATTTTAATAACAAAAATAATAATATCAAATAACAATTAATATCAAAATATTTGGATATAAGGTTCCATAAAACTGTGTGTTTTATGATTTCTTTCTCTTTTAGAGAGTTTTCTGGTCTCTTGTTGACACTTGTTTGGCTGCTCCTGTGTCGTCACTCTGGAAGGTAAAATACAGATGAACCAGGACATACTTTTCTTTTATAACACTGATACCACAGAGAAAGCTTGCCGTATTTACCACTTTAAATCCTCTTATTGAACGCAAACTTTTCTCTGTCAGGTCTCAGGTGGGGACGCTCAGAGTCTCCACTGCTGCAGCCATTACTGTTTTCCCATTCGTGGCCTGGATTTATTTCTACATCAACAAAGAGCTCAGACTGAACTGGCCCTCACACTGTAAAACTGCAATTTAGACCCAACCCCTTTCTCTGTTCACGACTGAATATATTCTTTTTTTTTTTGTCTTGACTGTAAACCAGGGACCAAGATGCTGCTTTCATCGCCTTCAAAAGTATTATCACAGATTTTTTAAATCTTGTCATTTAAAATCCAAAGTCATTACCAAAATGATCAAACCTCTAGTTAACTACTGTAATGAACTGTTTCTATGAAAACATGAATAAATACTGTCCAGCCAATACTTTTTGATTAACTTTTTTTGTCAGTTTTTGTACAAAAAAGAGATGTGATTTTCTGTTTGTTTGTTTTTATACTCAATCTGTTCAAATTTGCTGAAATAGATTATATAAAAATAAGTGAAATAATTTCAGTGTTTTTGTTTTGTTGCTGTATTTTATTTTATTTTTTTTTTCATTTTTTAAAACAGCCAACTATCTAAATACAATTTGAAGCTAGTTAGTTCAGATACAAAATAAAAAAATAAAATCAACAAAAAATAGAGCTAATTTTGATGGTTGTTAACTTACTGTTGAGTTTAGGGTGTAGCTGCGAGAGTATTTTTTAGGGTTCCTTGAAGCTCCCAAAAAGCAATATATTTGCATTAAAAAGTAATAACCATCAACTGAATGAATCATCCAAGGTGGTTTAGTTTTTACATTTCATTTTTTGTCCCCTGTAGGTGGCAGCAGAGTTCGCATCAACTAGAAAGATACTCGAAGAAGACATGAATACGTCATTTCCAGCGTTTGGTAACCGCTTTTACAACACTGATCCGAGACCAGTTTTATTGCTGTCAGTTTCATCCGTCTCTGTTACGCTAGATGTGAAGAAGTGATCACAGATCAGTGGTTTGTTGAGTAAATTTATACCCGCTTCCTCGTTCGAGCAGCGGGTCCGTCAAGGTCCAAACATGGCTCTGAGTAATATATTTCATACTCTGGGCCGCCGCTTTTTTCACAGTAATGTAAAACTATTACAAACATGTACACGGACACAACCGGTCAGACTCACACACAGTGTAATATGGCGTGAAACTGGACTGAAACACAGACTGTCACCGCAGAGACTCCAACGCTGCCTGGTAGGTCAACCTGCTTCACATCAGCCGAAGGACCAAACTCCGTGTAGAAATCCGATTTATTTTGTAATTCACTTCGAGAAGATTTACAACTGTGCATTCTGTCTGAAAAATGACTTAAACCTGTTAGAATTACCCGTCACTCCTGTCTAAACAAACTACCGTGCTATAGCTGTCATTTCTGTAGATTCAGTCCATTATAAGCTACATCCTTACTCTCTCCTGAAGCACATTTGCACATAAGAAAACTACCGAAATATCACATAAAACCTCTTACCGCTCGTTTTAAACACTGCCGAATTAACAGTCTAACTTTAAAGTCTCGTAAAAATTTCAAGCGAAACTCTGAGAAACAAAACAACCCTTTTATATTGCAGCGACACCTAAAACTGGTTATATTGTAATGGGGTTTTGCTTAATGCCAGGCTGCGTTTTAGTGTCATCCTCAATAGCTACCTGTAATTGAGAAAGACACTAGATAATTTAGAGGAAATCTCTCATGCTGACAACCCCTTCATGTATTTCCAACTTTAATTTACAAATATTGAAATGTATTAATATTTTGATACTCTATTTGGAAATTAAAATAACACTGAAAAACTTGGTAGCATATTTTTTTAAACTAGCAAGGATGCTGTACAATGAATGAAACAGAAGTGATTTGCAAATCATGTACATACTGAATTTCATTAAATCAAATGGGAAGATATTGTTTTGATGTCAGCAATATGTTTCTAAAAAGTCATTACAGGGTGGTGTTTCCCTCATGGTGTGTTATCAGCTCTTCTTCTCAGCTCCAGAGAAGTCTCTTGAGTTTCTGGATCATGTTTATATCTGAAGATATTTCTTTTAACTCTATCTCTTTTCTTGGTTTTACATACCACAGGTGAGTTTGAGTCATTGGCAAACCTGCAGAACAAGCCATTGTCTGTATCTCCACTCCTCCAGAGCCTTATCCTCACTACCACCTCCACCATCGTCACGAAACAAGCAGAAGAAAACTGGGGTAGGTGGCAAAAAGTTGAGAGGTATTAAATGAACAACACCTGAACCAGATCATAAAAGTGATTTTGTTTTAATATTTGAAGATGTTGTGTCTATGCTTGTTTAACCACCCGTTAGAAATAACAAATGTTAACAAGAATCTTTCTTCACTGCAAACATCGATTTTAACAGTTAATAAATGTTTTTGATGGATTTTGTTTGTGTTTTTTTTTCTCTGTAAAGCCTGTGACGTGGCAATCTTTGGCCATAACTTTTGCTATGGGAGGCTCTCTGCTCTTAGGGATGAAATATTTCAAGAAAGAAAAAGAAGAAAGTGAGTATTTTATTTTTAAATCAGTTAAATAATCTCCAACAGAAGAGGTTAACCTCAGTGAATAAATGTAAATCAACTGTGAATCAAGACTCTCTACCTGTTTGACTCCACAGAGATTGAAAAAGAGAGAACCAAATCGATCGGCAGACCAGCACTCGGTGGCCCGTTCTCGCTCGTGGATCACAACAACAAACCAACTAAGAGCGAGGACTTCCTGGGTCAGTGGGTTCTCATCTACTTCGGCTTCACCCACTGCCCTGACATCTGCCCCGATGAGTTGGAGAAGATGATTGAAGTGGTAGATGAAATAGGTATATTCAAATAGACATACAAAAAACTATTTCCAGTTTATAGAAAAAGTCAGTGTCATGTGTTCTCATCTCATTATTTTACTTTGTCTGCACATGTTTGGTAGATAAAATAAAACCTCTTCCAAACCTGACGCCGCTCCTCATCACCATTGACCCTGACAGAGACACTCCGGAGGCCATGGCGGTGTATGTTAAAGGTAACATTTAAAACATGACCTGATTATGTTTGCATGGACATTTTCAGTTTCATTTTTAGCTGACTAAAGAGAGTTTAGATTCAATAACGTACCCAGCCTTAAAAAAATAAGGAGAATTTTTGCACTTTTTCCACATGTGAAAATGCTCTAAGCTATGCATAATGTTCTTTACTTTTTAAAGGTACAGTGTGTAGCATTTATTTGTTAGAACAGACTTTGTAGAACCGTATTACAATATTCATAATTATGCTTTAATTCGTGTATAATTACCTGAATAAAGCAAACTTTTTATTGTTAACTTAAAATTAGTGTTTCATATCCCCCTCCATGGAGGACACAATCTTGCACTCCCACCCACGTTTCTACAGCACCACAGCGTAGACAAACTTAAAACATATGTCATTTTGTATTTAGTATAAGGCCGTGCAAAATGTACTAGTTAGAAGAATTATAGAGTTGATTTGTGCAAAAGAATACGTAATGATAGCACTCAGTTTTAAAACAGTGTCCTTAGTTTTAGTCACATTTTTATCATTTTTGCCGTTCTCCCGTTTTAGTCAATAAAAAGTCAAAACCTGTTTTTCGTCATTACGTTTAGTAAAAATGTTTCCCTTATTGATTCAATTCGCCAATTAGCATTAAGGGTTAAATCTGTAAAGAAACATCTCTAAACTCTGTTGGGTGTGTAATACTTACTTTTACTTTTGTTGGATAATTTAGCCAAACAATGATGTTCATGAGGAATTTGTCCCTGCTGTATATAAGACATAGAAGAATTTAGTGAATAGAGAACAAGAAATACAAACATTCCTCCCAAAATACTGGAAAATATTAAATTAAATGCAAAGCAAAGATAAATTAATAGTCTTTTGTTTTGATCAGAGTTTTCACCAAAGCTGATTGGTCTGACGGGAACTTCAGCTCAGGTGGAGCAGGTCTCCAGAGCCTACAGAGTCTACTACAGCCAGGGACCAAAGGACGAGGACAATGACTACATTGTGAGTTACAACCTTTGACACTTTCTAAAAACACAGAGACATTAAACAGGTTTGACCCTGAAATTTGATCCTGTGTCTATCGGTCATTTTGGAGCCAGAAGTGACCCTATTTGGACTGGTGGGTGGAGCTTGTAATATGACTTTTTTTATGGTCTAACAGGTTAAAAATGTCTCTGTCTTCTCCTTTTATCATCTGCAGGTGGATCACACCATCATCATGTACCTGGTGGGACCTGATGGAGAGTTTCTGGAGTATTTTGGACAAAACAAAAAAAGTGTGGAGATCACCAACGCTATAGCGGCACACATGAGGAAGTACAAGGCAGCTAAGTGAGCATAAGCAGCTCGCTAAGAGCTTATCATGGACTGACTAACATATCCTGTTCTTGGGTGTTTAATTCTGGTTCATATTAATCATCACCTGTATTTATTTACCTGCAGTGACGGCGTTTTCAATGAGAGTTTGTTCAGAAAGAAGAAAGCAGATTTCAAAGTTATTACCCATAATGCACTTAAGAGCCTATATTTGATTTCTGATCCAATAATAAGGACACACCTGACGATAAAAGCTGTACATTTACTGATTTTGTGATGAATAAAAAGAAAAGCAAAAAAAAAAGTGTGTTGGTTATTTTAAAGAAAATCATAAATGCTGATCTGTGTTTTATTCCTGCATGTAATGTTACAGTGTTGGATTTTCACACTAAAACTCGGCAAAGTTTTAAAACATATGACATACAAATGCAGACAGAAGCTGTGGAGTATAAAAGAGCCTCGACACTTAGAAAATCCTGGAATAATGAAAATATTGATGAAATACTGCAAACAAAAGTCCTGCTGCAAAATTTATGTCCTACCACCCCTCCTTCCTCCCTTCATTTTTCCCCTTTACTTGTACTTCTGGTTTTACACCAATAGGGGGCAGTGTCTGTGAAACTGACCAGCAGACCTCTGGCCACCAGTGGTGTGTTTTCCAGGGAACTCGATTTGAACTGGTTCATATGCAGAAAATTGTCTAAATCAAACTGAATCGTACATTAAATATTGAATATTTCAGGGTTAATGTCTCACATTTTTACACACCAGTAGGTGGCGCAATTTTATCCTCCTGTCTTCACATATACAGACTGATTAGGGTACTTTAGACCCAAATCATGTTATATTGTATTGTATCTTATTGAGACATATCTTAACCTATCTTACCATGTCGTGACGCATATTGCTGTGTTGTATTACATTCTGTTGTATCTGTGTTCTTAGTGAAACTACAAGCAGATGGCAACCACCTTGGATTTCAAGATCAGGGTACCTGAAGTTGCTCTTGAGTTGTTGGGTAAGAATTCTGGGATCAGGGGCTACAACCTCTAAGATCACGATTTCCATCTGGCACGCTAACTTAATCACCAGTCACCTCTGTATGAAGAGCGCTCTGTGCTCCCATTCGTCAATTTCACAGTCAAGATCAATGGGATGTTGGGACACGTCATACAGGACAGGGAGAAAAATCACGATGCCCTAGACCTGTTTTTTCATCATATTGAAGCCAATATAAAGCGCAGAGAGAATTTAATACTGATTTGTCACCCCTGAGGGAAGCAGAGGTGCCAGGACTACTTTTAAAACTTAGCAACGGCAGGAGCCAGTGAAAACCTATCTGTAATCAAAGAATGAGGCTGTCTCTCAGGCACTGGCACTCTCTGACTGGAGGTCGCGCTTCTGGTCTGCACAGTGCTCACTAGAGCAGAGAATGTGGTTTCCATGATTTCTAAAGGGAATGTCACTTTTTTTTTTTGTTTGTTTGTTTGTGTTTTCCTCTTGACCTCAGTCCATCGTAATGTTTATATACCTCTAACTTTTTGGTTACCACTTTGCATGGTTCAGTTTTAACCTGCATTTTTGGAAGCAGTGATGAACTGTGTTTACAGACCATGGTTTTTAATGGATCAAAAGAGATCCAGCAACACTTGTAATAAGTTGTTTTCCTGAACTGCAAGTGTTGCTGGAGCTCTTTTGATCCCTTCAAGACCCTCTTTCTCCAATCACCTTGAAAGTTGGTGAAGTTGTGTCAGAACTTTTGTCGTCAGACCATGGTTTTTGGAAGTGATTTTGAGCTCATGTGACTCCCACTACCAAGTCCTGTCAGTTTTTAATGCAGTGCTGGTTGAGATAAGAATTCTTGATGTTGGGTCTTTGTAAATAGTGTAAAAAAGAGTATTTTCTGGACCTGCTTCCTCTTTCAAGCTTGAGATAACAATTGTTTGAATTTGGTGCTTTATAACTCAAGATTGGTTGAGTTTTATTGATAGTTTGTTTGATTTTGCTCTTACAGAATCACAGGTAAGCAGACAAGTGTTCTTACTGGCTGCTCCTATCTAAGGTCAGGGGAAGATGATTGATTTTAACCTGCTTCAAATATTAAATCAGATATTTTCTATATTTAAATAATGATTTGAAAAGTGCCTGATGGGAACTTCTGCACATGTGACTTCACTGGTGAGTGTGTGTGTTTGTGCATCTGTGGTTGTGTGTGTGTGTGTGATGACACACTACCTGACCTCTCAGGTTTCAGCCAGGGAGGCGAAGCAAAGCGAGGCCAGAAGACACCAGACAGACAGTCAGAGAGAGAGACAGAGTTAGAGAGAGAGAGAGAGTCAAAGAGAGAGTGAGACACGGCCGACAGACAGGTAGACAGACAGGTGGAGAGACAGATAGACAGACAGGCTGCTTGTTGTTTTTACTGGATTTGTTCTGGAGTAATTGGCAGAAGCAGGTAAGACGGACTCATCATGTGCTTATCAGCAGCGTGAGGTCATTCAGAGTGCTGCAGATGGCAGAGGTGTTAAGATGCCGCTGATGAGATGTTACTATTATTATTGCTATTATTATTATTATTATTAATATTGGGCTCTAAGAATAAAATTACATTGACTTCTGGTCTGAAAGTTACAGCTGTAGTTATAAACAAAGAAAACAGGTTATGATGAAGATATAAATATATTTTTTTAATTTGCTCAGTATTTAATAAATCTGTTTAACTCTGGACCTTTGTGAGTGTCTGGACCAATCTGATTAACCACTGGAAGTTAACAAGCCTCCATTATTGCAGGAGTGTCTGTATGAAACTTCTGCACGGTTTACACAATTTGTTTTAAGAAGTGATTAATTTCTACTTTTAATTTTTATGACTATGTACAGAGTAGACAAACTACTTTGTTTTCTGCTTTTACAAAAAAAAAAAAAACAGCTCAATGCTGTAAAATCTAACGTCGCGTAAAGTCCATATTGATGAACTTTTAAACTTCTGGAGCCATATTAGTGTTTTAACTTTCAGCTCTTATATCTCTCCATAGATCTTTATTTTATCTGGTTGAGTTATTGCAACATTATAATATGGTGCAACACTTTCTTACTCACATGATAAAACTACAGGATCTGCAAAAGAAAGTGATACGAGCCAGATCATGGTCTGAGGTCAGCTCTCATAGGCCCTCTTTCCTGCAGCTATGCTCTTTAACATTTACCATCATGCATGTACAATACATCAGGTTATAAATGGAATAAACTGTGGATTATATGATCTTATTCCTAGACACAAAAAAAACACTAAACATAGGTTTGAATGTTCTAGCCTGAACACTCCACTTTATGGCTGGTTAATATGTTTAAAGGTCCTGATTTTATAGTAATTGTTGACCTGGATGGTTTTTGAGATGTTATATTTGATTAATATGCAACTCTATGCAACTGAACTAGAGTTGGATTGATAAATTGCATGTTGTGTTTATAAAAACTTTATCGGCTTTGCATGAAACACAACGCTGAAATTCAGAGTCCCCCATGAATGTGACACTTGATAGAGACTGACTGCTCTCACACAGAGTCAGGCATGTGGGGTGCCACACATGTGTTCAAAGAGTTACAGGTGTATACTGCAGGTGTCTGACTAAATAGGCACAGATTTCTTTCTAAAATGACAAAACTAAGCATCTTGAAATAAATTTCTTTAAGTCCAGTGAATATTTCAGTTCCCTCTGATCACTAAGACAGAAAAAAAAACTTTTAGAAAGCCACACACCTTCACTTGTGCTGTTGTATATTTCATCTCAACAGAGGTTTAAGTTTCACCTTTGGTTTTCCTTTGTGTTTATAACTATTTAGGTTTTGATCTGACATCCTTTTAAAACTAAATTTTTTATTCCCTGGGGGAGAAAAATGTTTCTTACGAGAGAGACCCGGCGTGAAAAATCAGGGAGAAAATGCCTTGGAGTTCACACGGTTAAGTGTTCTACATGTTGCAGGTGTTCTAAGTGTTGAAGGACATCATTATGAAACCAGTGGGATTTTTGCGGGGTCATAGGTCATGCAAACTGGTGACCCACTCTCAAATGTTCTTCATTGCTGCAGGCTGTGGTCTGCAGAGATGTCAGGAGTTCTTGTTGGTTTATGGTGAAGCATCTCCGTGCTCCATCTGACTGAGTCCTTTAATAGTTTTACAGAGCGACTCTGGTCTCTGTGGCGCAGAGGAGGTTCAGGTTTGGTTTTATACGCTGACTGGAGGTGGCAGGTCGGGTTAGAGTTTAAGACATCCAGCAGACTTTGTATTTATAGGACAACCGACTGTCCTCATCGAGTTGATCAGGGATCAGATATTAACAACTGCTGCAGTCGGATTTAGCTCAGAGCGCCTGCGGCCAGCCTAACAGCGAGAGGAGCCAGGTCACAATGAAAGGTCAGCAGCCTGCCAAAGGAAATAGCAGTTAGCCGGTCAGATTAGCACTGCTAGCTTCAGTTGAGGATTAAATTTACGCTATAGGACGAGGCGGGGGGTCCTGACGCAGGAAGGCTTCAATTTGCAGAGATTATCACACAGATCCGGTTTCAGAGAAATCTCTGACACAGCAGCGATGACAGAGGGGATAACGCTGCTTAGCTTAACTTTCACATCTGTGTAACTGGCTGCTAACATCTGCTGGGGTGTGTTAAGATAATTAAATCAGAGCAAAGGAACTCACAGGTTAAGTACTTTAAAAGGTTCATGTCTAGTGTTTCAGTCTGACAATGATTTACAAAGTCTAATCTGCTCTATTCATGTGTCAAAGCAAAGTTTATCACAGTGCTGTACAGAGCAGAAGTATAGATTTCCCTAAGAAATACTCCTCATTGAAGTATTTTCTTAAAATGATAATAGTAAATACAGTTTATTAAAAAGATAAATGTGCAGTGTTTAATAGGAAAATGTCTTAAAACACGTACAAAAATAACTATGAGAAACAAGAAATCAAAAGACAGAAAAAGACAGAGATTACACACAACTCTCATATGGGGTTTAAAACTTAAGTGTCCAGGCTTGATCTAAAGTTGAAAAGGTTTATGTGTCACATTTAAGCACATTTTAAGATAAGATATTTACTAATGGGGTAAATCTCTCTCCGATAAGATCCAGTTTGTTATCTTATGGCTTTGATTTCATTTAGTTAAAATAAAGATCAAATTTGATTCAGTTCTGCACAATTCAATCTGATTCAGTTAAAAATTGATGTCTGAATCGTAAATCATTTTTAACCAAAATATTGGAGGAAAACATTCAAGATAAATTAACTTTTTCAATAAACCAAAGAGGGTTATTGCTGCTTTCTTTCCACGGGTTAGGGTCAGGGTTACTTCTTCTACAGAGCCATGCTAGCGCCACACATGCTAGTTCTTTTTGCACTATTTTCAATTAAATACTGACTTTCAATTACTTGCGAACCATCCAACAGAGTTTTTTTTATCAACATTTGACACAGCCTCCTGACTCTTGTGGAGTTGGAGTTATATTCACCTGACCAGATTCATCACATTACACCATGACACCATAATCCCCTCATACTATCTGAGTGTTGATGTTCAGCTCGGTGTGTTAATACAGCTGACAACTAGCTGGTTTTAATTGAGATAGTTAGTAGTACATATTTGACATCTGTCAGATAATTAACATGTTTGAACACTACATCTTGAAATTAACTTAAGACACGAAGATAATTTATGGACTCTGGTCTGTTTACAGGATTATTGAAATCATCCTTACTGCAGGAGGGTATCAGCTGTAGTCTGTCATTCACTTTTTGCAACACACACACCTTATCACACACACATACACAAAAACACACACATTCGTTCGTCGGATCATTTTATTTTAGCGTGCAGAGCTGACAGAGGAGAGGAAATGCCGGGCGTCTCTGACTGTGTCCAACAACATTCTGTGGTTCTACAGTTGCAAGCACACACACACACACACACACACACACACACACTGAAAGCAGAATGACTTTTCTTTATCAGTGTGACACAACATCACACTCTGCCGGAACAACAACACCGATAACAGCTGTGTGTGTGTGTGTGTGTGTGTGTGTGTGTGTGTGTGTGTGTGTGTGTGTGTGTGTGTGTGTGTGTGTGTGTGTGTGTGTGTGTGTCATGTCATGTCACCTGCCTGTCCTTCTGTGAAAAAGACGGCTTTATTTCTCTGGGGGAGAGTTGGTTGTGAGTTGGTTGCTTTTGCTCTGTGAGTTGAAGACAGATAGTTAGCTTCGTTTAGTTTAGCACAAAGACTGAAAGTAAAGGGGAACCTCAGCCTGGATGAGCACACACACTTGTACTGGTGAGGCAGCTTTTAGTCAAGCTTGGCACAGAGACAGAGCATGGAGAAACTGTTACCCTAGCCTTTAGTATAGACCTGGAGCGGGGGATAACCATTTGATGATTGGGGATGCCTGTTGGAAACTTCATCCTGGACGCCCCCTGAAGTCGAAGTTTGTACTTGGAAATTAAACAAAACTTCAGGTACCATGACCTCAATATCTATAATAGCTCCAACAATACACTATTAGTGGTGTGAAATAGCAGCTCAGTATTATTTTATAGTTTAATCAACACCTCATTTCACTCAAGCATGTGCATGGATTTCCAGCTGAATCACCATGTACTACAAAAGTATTTTGCAAGCTCTGCTGTCACTTCAACTAGGCATGCCATGAGACCGTAGAATGTAAACATGCATGGCGGTTGCAACACTGCTTCAGTCACAGATATTAAAAAAATGAGATAGTGAGACATACAGAGGGAATATGTCAGCATAACCCATCTTTAAGACTGGAAACAGTAAGGAAACGTATAGCCTAGCATGTCCTGAGCACTGGTTTAAGCCCTGGCAGCTGAGTTATGAACAATCTGGAGTCGATTAATTGATTTAAGTTGCAGGCAGATAAAAAATACTTTTGAAATAATCTAGGTGTGATGACATAAAAGCATGTCAAATTATTCTATATCTTTTGAAAATATTCCTGAGATGATGAAAACATGACTGTGCTAGCTTTGATTTGGGCTCCTCCAGTGATAGATCACTGTCAATCTAGAAGCCAAGGTTTGATATCGTTATTTCTTGATGAAAATCAGTTTTTGGCCTAAATCATCTCTAAATCATCTCAACAGATGATTTGGACCAAAAACTCATTTTCGTCAAGAAATGACTTGGGCCATTATTTTAATAAGGTGACGATATGCACCGAAGCTTTACCAGAAGGTGACAGTATTTGCTTTGTCAGGTGTTCAGGTGTGGTCAAAGTAATCTTTGTTTAATTAGAATCTCAGACAATTGTTTACAGAGTGTAGCATGCCAGGGTCTAACAGGTGTGTCTAACAGGCGGGTATAACTGAGTATCATCTGCATAAAGACGAAATAACACCATGCTTGTTCATGATGTACTAAAAGTGGGCCTAATACTGACCCCTAGGGTACATTAGAAGTGCATTGGTAAAATATTAGCATAATTACATGTTTGTCTAGGTAAAGTTGTCCATAGTATATACAGTCTATGGTATAGATATACGTATACAATTGCTACTCAATGGCATGAATTAGAACACTATGGAATTGTTTAAGTCAGAATTTTGGGGGGGGTTTCTCATGTTAAGTTTGCATGTATTTGTTATTTATAGACCAACAGCTCACCTTAAGTTAATTTACCTTGACTTTTGATACTGTCACAGTTTAGGTTTTTAATAATGCAAAGTTGCAGCTATCAGCTCATGCAATATTTGTTATTCATTTTGCATTTTTCTGTGAATTTGAATTTCCTCTGGCGCCATCTTCAGGTGATAACGTCACTGTGTCCGATGTTGTTGCAGTGAGACTCTCTGAGTCTCTGTGTGGCGCCTGTTATCACCAGGACAAGTGGCTAAATGACATGTTAGTGATGGAAGCACAAGCATACACACACCCTCACACACAAACATGCCAACACTCACGTTCCACACACACACACCTACACACATAAAGACACCTTCATTTAAAGCAGTGAATGGATCGTCAGCAGCTGCACAGAGTAAGACTTTATTATCATATATGATCCATTTTTATGTTTGTTTGTGTGATCGGTCAGTTGTGTGTTCAGGTGTTTGTTATACATGTGTGTTCAGATATGAAGGATATGTTCATACATGTTGAAATGTCTAAATGGAGTCTGATGAATGGTGGAGAAAGATGTTTTGAGATATCTAACTAAAACTGTCCACACTCTTTCTGAGCACTTATTATTGATACAAAGTCTCTGTACGTTTTGTTTGTTGTTGACAGTGCTGATGGTTGTAAATTATTGATTACAATTTGCCTTCCCCTTTCAACAAATCTTTGTTTTAGTCCCATCAGACTGAATATTGAGCTTATAAAGTTGTTTTTTTTCCTCCATTTGTAGAAACAAATCCGACCATAAATCCACCTCTTGATCCTCTGTTACACCACCATTGAACAAAACTTACAGTCTCGTCTTTCTCTTGCTTCGTCAAAACAGCCTGGCAATGACTTTGGCATGTATTTTTTTTCTCTGATACTGATGCTATTTGGTCAATTATTTTATTTAGACCGAACCCTTGATATCCCCATTCGGACTTAATTCACCATTTCTCTGGCAATTTAGCAAATCAAGAGTTAAGTAATGTTGGTTTTAATCATCATCTTCATGTTTGAAATGTTGTGACTCAATCAGAGGATTTTTCTGCAATCTATTCCTGTAATCTGGTCTAAAAAGTCCTGATCTATTTGATCCAAGTTATCCTTATCATATTCAGAAGTTATTGACGACACAGACTGGGAGTTTGATACAGATGAAAACCGGACTGAATTACATTATCTTGTATTTTGTATTTTTATTTCTCTTTCTGGACTACTCGTTGTCCAGAATAGCTTTAATTAAATCAGATCACCTTGGGCACCTGGGCCGAGCTGGTCCACATCCATGTTGGTGCCTGGTCTGGCCTTGTCACTAGAGTTCCTTCCTGTTGGACGCTTTAATGATGTTATGCATGGAGTGGAGCCACTGCAGTCACCCTCTGTGGGTACAAATACTTCACATGGTGTCCTCAAATATCAGGTCTGAGTACCCTGTTCCGGCTCTTTGACTCCTGCTTTAGTCCATTTCCTGGTCTGAGGTCTTTGCTGTTTGAAATATCTCTCTGATACCACAGTTTGTGATTGGGGTAGTTAAGACTGTGCGTGTCTCCAGTTATGGCCCTTTGTGAAGCACTGTGGTGGCTGCAGATGCTTGTGCCACATGCCACACCCACTGGCTGAATACTGTAAGCTGTCTGTGGTTTTGGACCTAACATGATCTGCAAGAGGAAGCCATTAGAGGGGTCTGTATTCGGGGGCACCTGCTGTAGCTGCTGGCCAGATACCAAGGCACCTGTCAGAAGAAGTGACAGCTGCCACTTCTGAGATGTCAGTGCAGCAATGTTTCATGGTATAGGCAGCTGATCATGGAGACTGATTTGACTGCTGATGGGTAAACCTGAATATCTGACACTGTCTCTGGAAACTGCTGCACACACTGAAGATATACTGTGGTACCTGAAAGAACCAGAGGCTGCATGCTGGTGAGCAACAGCCCAGGTTTGTTTGCAACTCACCTGTTAACATTGATAGTTTATGGCAAGCATTGGCTCTGCAGTAAATGATGTGGAGTAAGATGGTTGTACAGTGTATGCAATGGCTCTTGAGTAAAGGGGATGCAGAAGATATGCAGCGACTTAGCGGTGGGAGATGTTTGGTGGATCTGCAGCAGAAGAACTGGTAGTTGTATGTAATAGCCCACTGAGCAATAGACGGCTATTGGACATCTAGTTTTTTTAGACCACCGTCTAGATTCTATATATTTTTTGAAGGAATTAATCGATAACTATTTGTTTCAAAAAGCAACTGTGAGTTGTGTAACTGATCTCCAAGTATCTAACCAAAATAATTATGATAGCCATTGTGCAATATACAGTGTAGTATAGGTATAGCCCAGATTTAAACTTGGTCTAAACTTGGTCTAAATTTAGAGGTCTAAAAAACTTTCATTTTTAGACCTGTGGTAGCCTGATTTAAGACCAGTTGTCTAGGTTACATTTAGACGTCTATTAGGCTACGTTCATACTGCAAGTTATGATGCACAATTCGGATTTTTTGTTAAATCTGATCTTTTTGTGCGGTTGTTCACATTACAGCAACGAAAGCAGAATCTAATATGAACGGAATGCGTCCGTGAAGTGATCCGCATGCGCACAAAGCACAAATTGCTTTCCGCGCCTGTTTGTGTTGTTGAACAATGGTGACGTTTGTCGCATATTGATGATGTGTAGGTCGGATGAACGCGCCTGAGCGTTCACACTGCAGTCACATCGGATACATATCCGGTTTATATCCACATACAAAAGAGGCCTGGGTCGGATTTGAAAAAATCAGAATTGCACTGTTCACACTTACATGAAAAAATCTGATATGTGTCACATATGGTTAAAAAAATCGGAATTGACCTGCAGTGTGAACATAGCCTTAGACCTCTTTTAGACCAAAAAATGCTCAATGGGAGGGCAGCATGAGATGATGTGCAATTACTCTGCTGCAGAATATGAGCAGTGATGTTGCAGAGAAAGTTCAGTTACACTGAAGAAGAGATAAATTAACTCAAAGTAAATGTGCTGCAATTCCTCAAAAGACATGCAACAACTCTGCACTGGTTGATATTTATTGGTATTTAATTTGTTGCAGAAGATGTTGTTGCTTGCTTGCGTGTTAGATGTAAAAGAAGTCTGACTTTGCAGTAGAAAAGTTGCAGTGGCTTTGTTTCAGAGATGTTACCGACAGTGCAGTAAGAAAGAAGTGGTAAGTTTGCTACAGTAGACAACACTGACTTTGAATTAGAAAAATTGGACTGACTTTGCAGCAGATCATGTTGCTGGATATGCAGTAAAAAAGAAGGAATGACTTTGCAGAAGACGTTGCTGGCAATGCAGAAGAAGAGCGTTCATTTTTCTGCTGCAGAAAAAGTTATCAGTAGGGTCGCATTCCCTCATCTGCAGAGGATGCTGTTGACTGTCAAGTCAACCAAATGTAAGTAAATTTGCTGACAAAGCTGTCTGAGCAGTAGAAAAGTGTCAGTTTCTCTGATGCAGAGGATTTGCTGACTGCATAGTAGAAAAATTACCATGTCTCTGTGGTAGACGATGTTCCTGACAGTTGGCACGAAAGAAGTTGTGATATTGCTACAGGATAGGTTTTTAATTGTGCTGTGGTAAAGTTGCAGTGTCCCTGTGATAAATGAGGGTGTTACTACTCAGTGGAGGATGTGCAATAAAGAGCTTATGGTGTGTTACTGATTAGACTATCATTTCAAGCCATTTTAAAAGAAGAGAGGGTCTCTACCTACTTGACCCAAAACTGGTAGACGGTTCCAATGAAGAGTGACCATTATTTAATGCTCTGCATCACATACTCATCATGAAGACCTCAGTAATCACAGGCGGGCCTTGTTGGCGTGTTGCATCTTGGAGGAAGCAGTAAGTGCACCAGACCAACAAAAACCTAGTCTTAAGGTTAAGAAGTACTTTCCTGATATTTAAGAGACATTCTTATCAGTGAGAGGGTAAGAGTAAGAGCTGACAGCGTATATTTCTTTGTCATTTACACACAGAGACGCACAGCAAAGCTCTCACATGAAATAAAATATCTGCGTTTTTGCCGATACGGTGGAATTCCATTCTTTAGAGGACTTGGCGATGGGAGATGTCCTTATTTTTATACATCACGATACTGCTTTCTGCTTTCTCCTCCTAACCTCAGACCTGCTCAGCTCCTATGTAGCAGCCTGAAGTGACATTCAGACCAAGTATGAGTAAAATCATCCAGGCGAGTGAATTACATATAACGTCAACGCAAAGAGGCGGTCAGACATGTTCAACTTGGTTGACGCAGATTAGGCGAATATTTGCATGAATTAGGTAAGTAATTACACAACATTTGCGCGTCAATTTTACGCATATAGATGATTTTTACTAGCGCTTGGTGTGAACATGACCTGAGAAGTCACCGAGCTTTGTGTGCACTCTCTCGATTACATGCATGAACAAAGACACGCTCACAAACATCTTGGGGTTATTTTATTACATTCTTGAAATTGGTGACATAGATATTAATGAATAAAAGACTCTTTGGGTCTGCTAGGCCCTAAAATGCTCTAGTTTACTCTGCACCATAAACTTTAGACTCTGCGGTTTAGTTGGTGAAATAAGACTCATATGGTGATCTGTGTGTGAGTGGGTGTGCCAGCAAACTTTCTGCTGCTTCAGTGCACGTGTTGGGTTCAGTCATTGCTGGAGTGCTCCAGTTGTAAACAATATTTGCCTTGGTAGTATGTGTGCAAAGTGTGTAGATGCAGTGGTTGTAATTGCCTGCTGAATCTTTGTAAGATCCACACTGATTACTTTGTATACTCTTGTAAGGTGTGTTGAATTATTTGGAGCCTCTGTTATTAATTTCAGACATTTACTTCATTAGAGCTTCGTGCATTTATAGTGCAGCCTAATTGGTGGTCTTTCAGAGTGCTCCCAAGTATGTGTTGAGAAGGGTGGTGGGGTTTCCAAGATGGGTGTGTAAGCGGTGTGAGGGGGTCAGAGTACACCCACTACAAAAAAACTGGACTACACCACTGGTTTAGAGCCAAGGAAAGTGACTTCAGTTACATCCAGTTTTGGAAACAGACAATTTCTGCATGAACCTGGCATTAATTTTGGCACCCCCTTGTGGAAAAAGTGATGCCTCGTATTTCAAAGCTTATCTGTCCTGTTCATGTTTTAGAACTGGATGATCTTGTTTATTTTTTAATTATATGGAGGCCTCAGATTGATACTAATGTGTTATATAACCAGATTAAAACTCCTGATAGAAGGTTTTAAAGGAAAAAAATTGAAACCTCCAAAGCGACTAATCCTTTTGGTTTGGATGTGTTGTAATTGCTTTGGTGTTCGAGCAAATAATATTTTTAGTATTGTAGTTTAAAAGTTGTTGTGAAAGCTATCCAGTTACGCTTTTAAAACAGAAACATGGAACATAATTTATTTTTAAAAACACAGAAACTTGGCTGAGCAGATTTATTATTTTTTTTTTTTGCTCTATGAATATAAAAACACTTTCTGTTATTTCATCATAGAGACATTCACAGCTGACTGACAGCATGGAGAAGGTGTGTGTGTGCTCGCGCTGTATTTAGCTGCCTGTAGCCTAATATTTGTGGGAACCAGCAGAGTCTGATAGATGATCCTAGAAAGAGCCGGACAGACAGACGTACGGACAGAAAAACAGGCGGACAAATACACAGATAGAGAAACAGATAGACATGTGGCCAGAAAACAGATGGTCAGAAAAAGACCAATGAGAGTAGGAAGATCAGAGCGATCAGATTGATAAAATACACAGACAGAAAAGAATAGGAAGGAAAGAAAAATAGATAGATGGAAACAGGCAGGTAAAAAGCAAAAAAGATGGGAGGGCAGGAAGGACTGGTGTTGGTCGGTACATCAACCTAAATTCCGATCCCACTAACAGAGGTACGGTAACTGTGGACTTCCCCTCAGATGATCCAGCTTGTGTGTATGTTTTTTTTTTTTTTTTTGGAAGCACAGTATGAAACTACGGCAGAGTATTAGGGCCACTTTAAGAAAAAAAAAAGTAAGAATTCGAGATTAAAGTTATGAATTTACAAGAATAAAGTAAATTGTATGAAATCATTACTTACGAATATAAATTCGTACTAAATTAAATACATACAAGAATAAAGTCATCATAAATTAATCACTTAGGAGACTAAAGTCAGAATACAGTCCTTCTATTCTAACCTGTTTTTTAAGATGACAGTTTTTAAATGAGAGCCATGAAGGATTTCATGAAAATGTTCTTCAATATAGGTCTCTAAAACAAGGAGATACTTAATCTTTTGGCACATCAGCACCACATTATCATAAGTATCAAAATAATTTCATCATGACTTTATTAGTAAATAATAAGTAATTACTTTATTATGACTTAATTCTTATAAGTAATGATTTTAGTACGGCTTTATTCTTGTTAGTAATGAATTTATTCTCGTAAATTAACGACCTCAATCTTGAAGTCTAATTTTTTTTTCTTAATGTGGCCCTAATACTTCATTGTATGAAACAGCCAGCCACCCTCAATCAGGTAAAACAGCTTTGTCAGCCTTTAAGGGTCGTCTGCAAGCATGCAAACCAAACCTGTGACTGTAGTTGTTTATTCAATCAACATGTGCATATCTACGTGCATGCATTTGTGGTGCAATATAAATACAATACACTAGCACTTTATGATCTTTCATACCCACACTTGGCTGTTAACAGACTGGTTTTTTTCTAATGAACAATTTTGGATATGTGCACAACCAACCTGTTGTGGATTAAAGATATTACAACCTGTGCATCACTGTACACTGTCCCCTATTTCATCGAAACTAACAAAGAAACAAAGACATTAATAAAAAGTGCAAGGGGTGATGAACAGGCCCCCACACCCTTGTTCAGATTGAAGCCTGCCTCTGTGCTGCAGCTTTGACTTTGCAGGAGTTACTGGTCCAATCATCATGAGCTAAATATTTTTATGGATCTGTTCAGGCTCAGACTTTCTAGGTTATTATTTAGAGTACACATAGCCCATGTTTTACCAGCAGGTATGACTTTACTTTTGTCAGTGTTATTATCTGAAGGACTGCTCGTGTCAGACTGATTACAAATCCAAAAGTGTATTTGAAGATGATGACTGCTTGTTTCCTACAGGTGACATTATTATCATAATGAGTACAGAGATAAGAAGAGGTTAGGGTTAGGGTTAGGGTTAGTGTTATATGAGATCTCTCTGATTGGCTGTGTGTGAGACTTGAGAAAAACCTGTAAAATCTGAAGCAGATTGGACATCGTATGTGAAAGTTAGTACCATATATTTCTTCAGGGTATCAATATGGGTGTAAATAAAAAATCAACATATAGATGTGTTCAGGGGTGGATACAAAATCTTTTTATAACATTTAATATTTAATGTTTTTAACACAGAGGAGGATATTGTTGATTGAAAAAGAAATCGTAGGAGGAGAGTGTTCAAATTCGTGGGTGCAAGAGTGTTTTTTGAGGGACTTAATGTGACAACTACACATAACTCATTTCATACATACAGGTGAAAATAATCCCTGTGAGAATGCTTTTTGAAACTTTCATAGGGCACTAGGGAATAGATTTTTTTGCACTAGTCCTGTAAATTATCAAAAGAATTTCCAAGGCCTGACACCTGAGCAAAAATTGGTTAGCCCTGGAGCATTTTAAAGCCTCCAAATTTGGGGTTCTTGGATCTCAATACAGTTTGTTCACTGTTCATTTCTTGGCACTGATAAATAAAAAACATGGACAGACAGAAAGACACACCTGCTGCTGAATGGACTCATCTGCAACACCTCAGATAGAAATACAGTCAGTCAGACGGCTCATGTTTGTCACTGCTTGAGATGTTTACTGCAGCAGCTGAATATTGTTTGTGTTTGGTGTCTGGGCTCCAACCCTATCACTCCTCATAGACTTACTTTACAGGCAGAAATTTGATAAGATAACCACTCCAACCGGCCGAGCTGGAGCCTTTCGAAAGATGCTGGGGGGGGTGGTGTGTCTGAGAGTTTGAGCAGCAGAGAAAGGTAGCAGTGGCAGCGACAGTGCCTGTACTGGCAGGCATTGCTGACTCCATGTAAGAGAATTTTCACAACCTCATTCCCATAGGAGTTATGACGCCGTGTAAATTGATAATTTAAACAGAATTTCATGATTTGCAGATAATTAAAAGCCGGTATTAATTTAAGAATTGTGCAAAAACAACACATATGATGTTAAAACTAAAAAATGTGATTGTTTAATGAAAAATATCTAGATAGTTAGAACTTAATTGTCTTTTTATAAGATATGTGTTGCCACTGTCTGTACAAAAGACAAATCGATAAAGTGAAACATCTACCCATATATCCCCTGACTTGGTGATGGTGGTTGAAGATGTTTTATTTTCCACTCTGACTGCTTGAGGTCTGTCACTGAGAAAACTGTGCATCCAGTGAAAGAGAAGTGAGGGGACATTGAGATGTCAGGGGTTTCTTGATCCTCAGATGGTGTTGAATAGTGTTGAAAGCAGAACTGAAGTTAATGAAGAGGAGTCTGACAAAGTTACCAGGTGTTTCTAGGTTTTCCAGGAGGGAGTGGAGGGGGCATACTCCAACATCCTCAGGCCCTGTTTTGGCTTTATATACAAGCTGACCTAGCTGTGGTCTGACATGTGGGATGATGGTGTTCAAAATCAGTTTTTCAAGGCATTTCATGATTATTGAAGTGAGTGCAACTAGCAGGTAATGGTTAGGTCCTGAGGGATGGAGCTTCTTGGGCAAGGGTGTGAGAGTGGATGTTTTCCATAGGGTTGGCACTGAAGAAGACCTGCAGGACTCCCAGAAGTTGGAATGGAGAGCACTGCATTAAAAACAGACATGACTCTGTCGTGGAATTAACTGCATGGGCTCAAAATCACTCCTAAAATTAAAAAGTTCATCACTGCCTCCCCAAATGCAGGTTAAAACTGCAAAGAGGAAAGTATGAAGCATGTTGCTTAACATTGACATTGATTCAGTTTCATGTAAGGAAACTTTCCTGCTTGCATTTTGTTCCTCTTTTTCTACTTTTGGTAACACTTTACAATAACTATAACTTATAAATGTAAACAGACCATTTATAAATAGTAAGCACATAGTTTATTAATGTTTAATCATCATTTATAAACAGCATATAGACCATTAATATATTGTAAATTTTACAATTTTAAAAACCTAACCCTAACCCTAACTTTACAATAACCTAAGTAATGTTTATAGATGGTTTAAAAACCAAATATTTACCATTTACAAAGTGCTACTGACACACATTTTAATCTAGATGTTTTACAACCAATATTTGAACACTATATAAACCTTTAATAGATAGTCCATTAATAATTAATGACAATGATTAATCATAATTTAATTGCTTGTTAATGGTAAAGTAACTATTAACTTACATTAATAAACTATCTATTTGCCATTTATAATTGGGCTATATGCTGTTTTTATATGATGATTAAACATTAATAAACTATCTATTTACCATTTATAAATTATGGTTATTGTAAAGTGCTACCCTACTAACTTATAAGTTCAAATCAGGTAATTTTCTTCTTGTAATACACAACTAGTTTTAAGACTGACCCCTTACTTTTGAATCACTCATAACAGAAATACCTCCATCATTTAAACCACCATTAACTGAGGGAGTCAAATAAAGTTTACTAGTTTTCTGAGGTTAGGAAAACCTCTGAGAGAAACATCAAACAAGGAGAGGAGAAGAGGTCAGCGGTTGATCAGAGGAGGTGAAGAGGGGCTGAAAGAAAATCATGTAGGAACACAGAGAGGAATGAGTGTGTGTGTGTGTGTGTGTGTGTGTGTGTGTGTGTGTGTGTGTGTGTGTGTGTGTGTGTGTGTGTGTGTGTGTGTGTGTGTGTGTGTGTGTGTATGTTGTTGGAATGAGCTGGGTCATCGTAGTGACTGTAATGTTACACCCGGGGGTTAAAATGATGACTCCAAGCAGCTGCTAGTGCCATGGCAACATAAGGGCGGGGTCAACCCTGGCAATGCTCAAGTGTGCATGCCCCTGTGGTTATGTGTGCACTCATCTCTATTGACACTTTGACATGTGAACAACTTCCTGCCAGGTGGTCTCAGACTGTTTGCAGGTTTATGAAGTCCAGTCAGTACAGTGCAGACCTCTGCCAGGTGAGTGAGGCTGAGGTTAAATAATCCGGTTGAAAAAAAACAGAATGATGGTCAGTGAGTCTGCTATTGAGACTTTGGTGATTCTATATTATATTACTGTAAAATAAGGGTTGATAACAACTGGATTTTCTTCACATTTAACAAAGTGAAAGGTCATCCAGGAGCATTTCATACATTTCATACCCTGATGTAGCATCCAGAGAGCGTTTCTTCAAATATTCTATTGAAGAATAAAATTAAAATTAAAATTAAAAATAAATAAAATTAAAAATAAAATAAAATTAAAATTTTTATTAAAATAAAATTTTATAAATAAAATAAAAATAAATTTAAAATAAAATTTTATTATTCAGAGAGCCCTTTAAACCTTATTTAATAAAAAGGGCATTCAGATTAAGTCATTGGCATTTTGTTGAGTGGAATGGCAACCAAAAATTCCATATGCCAGTAGGGCATTCAGGGATTCTTTTACAACCTTATTCACAATAAAAAGGATTCCAGAGGCACTTTTGTTGGACCTCTTTTTCACTGGAAAGTCATTGAAAGGACAATTTTAGTGTAATATACTGGCAAAAGCCTAGAGGTTGTTTTACCCACATTTTCTGTACTTCAAGAGCATCTTCATTGAAAATTCAGACCACTGGAAGGGTATTCTGATTGCTCGTTTTAGGTTCAGTGCACTGGTAGGGCATTTGGAGGGGACTTTTTGAAATTGCCTTCACTGGAAGGGCATCCAATAGACACTTTGTTGTGTAATTTGACATTCTTTTTGGAAATCACAGTAGCTGCATTTGCCATTCAAGGGAGAAACCACCCAGTTTGTTATCAGTTCACAGATCAAAGTTAGCATCCCTGATGGTATGGGGATCATGACTGTCCATGGGTAGCTTACACATCTGGGTAGACTCCATTAATGCTGAACAATATATACAGACAAAAGATGAATAGTTGCTGTTAAACTCTGTATGTGCAATTATTTTGTAGTCGAATAAACGCAGGAATCGGGGTGAAGGACATTTACAGTGATGCTGCATCAAAATATTTTTAATGAATTAAAGGAGAGGCATGCTTTTGTGTCTTTGGCCTGAACATGTTTCGTTGCCACATTAGGCCCTCACCTGACTGGAAGTAGTTGCTCAGTGACGGTGAAGTTCAGGCGGCGCTGCATGATGCCAGGATGGCACCTCTGCTGCCCCCTGTTGGTTCAAAAGTCTACAGACGCTTCACGCCAGCCTCGTTGGAGAAAATCCAACAACGACATGAGGAGGAGGAGGAGGAAAAGCAGAGAAGGAAGGAGAAAAACATAGAGGTAATCACTGGGAGTGATATTTCAGGAACTTTTACATGACATCTCTCTGATTGGCTGTGTGTGTGATTGACAGATACCAGAGGAAAATCTTCCAAAACCTGCCAGTGACCTCGAGGCTGGGAAGGCCGTCCCATTCATCTATGGCGAGCCACCCTCCGAACTTCTTAACACCCCATTGGAGGAGCTTGATCCTTTTTACCAATCACAGATGGTCTCTCTGTTTAAACATTAGCAGTTTTTTCAATAATATAATACAACAGAATATTTGTCTTTTTCTCTCACATTTTAGTCACCATAGGAGGAGCTTTTTAGATGATTAATAAGAAAAAAGTGAGAGGAGGAAGCTTTTTTTCACTAGACCTGTCTGACTTCCTGTTCCCTGTCTCTGCAGACCTTCATCGTGCTTGGTAAAGGAAACGTTATCTACAGGTTCAATGCCGAGCCGGCCTGTTACCTGCTAAGTCCATTCAACCCTCTGAGGCAGATAGCCATAAGGATCCTCATTCACTCATATCCTTTTTGAAGTGCCATTGTATTCCCCTGACTGGCCAATGACCCTGATCATTTGGAGTTACAGAGCTACAGCTCAAAGTAAACACATTTTGTATTCAATGGGCTGGGTTGTTGACAGTCTTACCTGCAACTTGTGAAGCAACCATGCAGTAAGATCACAGACTGGTTGATAGTCTGTATTGTACTGTGGACAAAAAGTCACTTTATGGTGCTCAAGTAAAAATCACTCAAACCTGTAGAATCAAAGTTGCCAAAAGTAAAACAATCAATAACCTAAAATTAGTCAGTGAAAGCTTACTTGTTCACTACATTTCCATACAGACATCTCTTTGTAGAAATGAACCTGCTGATGTTCAAGTGCACCACAAACAGAGACCACAACACTTATCTAACTGTAACCCTAAAATCCAGATTACTTGCCTAGAGAATTTACCTTTTTTGTCAGATCCCGAGAAAGGAGACCATTATTTTACTTCAAGTGTCCTTAAAACATAAACTTTGTTCAGCATGTTCATCATGGTGACAATTCTGACCAACTGTGCATTCATGACAATGAGCGATCCTCCACCTTGGAGCAAGATTGTTGAGTAAGTTAATACACACCAGCAAGATAATGCTAATGACCAACACCCAAATGGTTTATAAACCTTATTAGTTGGAGGATGTTCAAGAGTGAGTTCTTGTGCGTTTTGTGGACCTTTAGCCAAAGTATCTGATCTGCGTCTATGTTTTGATGTTTTTGCGACTGAACAGATATGTGTTTACTGGCATCTACACGTTTGAAGCAACGGTCAAAGTTCTGTCACGAGGATTCTGTATGGGAGGATTCACCTTCCTCAAAGACCCCTGGAACTGGCTGGACTTCATGGTCATCAGCATGGCGTGAGGCTCAGTGGCACATCTGATGATAATGATAGAAACAGGATGATGATGATGATGGTGTTAATGATGTGCTTCACTGTGTTTCAGGTACCTGACAGAGTTTGTAGATTTGGGAAATGTTTCTGTTTTGAGGACATTTAGGGTTCTTCGAGCTCTGAAGACCATCACAGTCATCCCTGGTCAGTTTCTATCCTCTTTCATAGTGTTTTTACAAAAACTCATCATTTTATAAAGTTCTTTTTGTTTGTGTTTGTGTGTCCACGATACTGCTTCTCAGGTTTGAAGACAATTGTCGGAGCTCTCATCCAATCAGTGAAGAAGTTGGGAGATGTCATGATCCTAACAGTGTTCTGCCTCAGCGTCTTTGCTCTGATTGGTCTGCAGCTATTCATGGGAAACTTACGGCAGAAATGTGTCCTCATCCCACCCATATTTTTAAGCAACCAGACATCAGACCTCGATCACAACACAGGATACCTTGGCAACGATACCTATGGCAACTATACCAACGGCAACTTTACCCATGGAAATGATACAGGCTTTGATTTCTATGAGCACATTAACAACCCAGGTACTACTGCTACTGCTATGTCTACCACTTTTGTTAGAACTACCGCTACTATTTTAAGAGTTGGTTGTATTTTCAAAACAAATGGCATGTTTAAATGTTAGATGCCAATACCAAAATCAGGCAAGTTTCAAATAATAAGGTCAACATGTGTTGGTGTAGTCCCACGATGGAAATGCAGACTACTCGGTTATAAAAATTAAACCAGAGAGACACAAAAGTTGTCCAATTTGTGATGTCAACGATTGGCAAATGCCCTTAGCAGTAAGTAAATGAAAACGTACCAAACAGAGACATCTTGCAGTGGACAGGTCACACTTTGTGTCCCACAGAGAACAGCAGGGGCCTAGGAACTCTGTGATACTTTTATGGGAAACAAGCTGAGTAATCCGAGAAAGTACAAGTGACCCTTCTACTAGAAACACCTATGAGTCCATCTGTGGGTCAGTCTATGCATCAGCTTTTCTAACCCTACTGCACGTCTTTCTTCATGATAGACAACTACTACTTCCTCCCTGGTCATCTTGATGCTTTGTTGTGTGGAAACAGCTCTGATGCAGGGTAAGCTCATCTCTAAATTCATCATGATGATAATAATGTAGATGATAATAAGGATATCTGATGGTGATGATGGTAATGATGGTGTTGATGGTGTATTCAGGGCCTGTCCTGAGGGTTACATGTGTCTGAAGGCAGGCAGAAATCCAAACTATGGCTACACCAGCTACGACTCATTTGGATGGGCATTCCTGGCGCTTTTCAGACTGATGACCCAAGATTTCTGGGAAAATCTTTTCCAACTGGTTTGTATCTGAATGGTCCCAGTGCAGACACTGGTCCTAAATGATTTGTGATCCACAAACAATTTCTTCACATCAGCTTCAGAAAATGCCTGTTTGTTGGTCTTTCACTTCTCTCTCTTTATAGACTCTACGAGCTGCAGGTAAAACCTACATGATCTTCTTCGTGGTTGTCATCTTCCTTGGCTCTTTCTACCTTATAAACCTCATCCTTGCGGTGGTTGCCATGGCATATGCTGAGCAAAATGAGGCAACTATTGCAGAGGCTAAACAGAAAGAGGAAGAATACGCTCAGATCCTGGAGGCACTTAAGAAGAGAGAGGAAGAGGAGGTTAGACCTACAGCGTACCATTGTAGACTAGTATCATTAATGTTTAATCAAACATACATGCAGCTTATCATGTGTTTGTTGTGTTACAACAGGCAGCTTGTAGGGCACTGGCTGAGATGGAATCCACGGAACTACAGAGCAATGAGCAAGAACATACTGTCATGGGTGGTACGTGCATTTTCCATAGAGGCCTTCAAACAATACTGAGGTACAATTACGCTTAAAGTTATTTCAAACTTATTATCAGGGGGGTAGAAAAAATGCAGAAAAACACAAACAAGCAACCTCATTGGCCAAGTCAAGGACTTTGAGTCTCCCAAGACTCCTTCCCAATCACTTCGTAACCCACCAATTCAAGTTGGAAGTTGGTGCTTAACTTACCCTATGTTTCAGACTTTGAGGAAGAACAGCGGCCCTGTCCTCCATGTTGGTATGCCTTCGCTAATATCTTCCTGAAGTGGGACTGCTGTGGCTGTTGGCGTTGGGTCAAAAAGTTGCTCTACAATTTTGTCATGGACCCATTTGTTGACCTTGGCATCACGATCTGCATCGTCCTCAACACTGTCTTCATGGCCATGGACCATTATCCAATGTCAGAAGACATTGAGAACGTTTTGGTTGTCGGGAATCTGGTCAGTGATGAAGTATAATCAATTTATTGACACAGTAAAACCAGTGACCTCAAGTCCCTGAGTTATGTAACTAAAGTAGAACAATGGCAGAAAGCTTTATTTCTGACCTCTGATGCCCCCTCAGGTCTTCACAGGGATCTTCACAGCTGAGATGGTCCTCAAACTTCTAGCCATGGACCCATACTACTACTTTCAGGTCAGACTTCTTGTTATCCAAGCATAGCATTGATGTTCAACAGCCACAGCCATGGTGCAACATCTCTGCTCTGTTTTTGTGGCAATAGGTGGGCTGGAACATCTTTGACAGCATCATCGTCACCATGAGTCTGGTTGAGCTGGGACTGGCCAATGTTGAGGGCCTGTCTGTGCTTCGCTCCTTCCGTTTGGTCCGTGTGAAATCATTTTCCCATTTACAAAGAACAAACTATTCATTACCTGTGTGTCTACCTGTCATTTCACCTGAATGATAACCTGCCTCCTCACCTGTTGGCTTACCAACTCCATCACCTGTCCCCATACCTTTTCCCTGTCTGCCTAATAATCTGTCCTTTCACCTATCAGTCTATCCATCTCATTAACTCTCTCTGCCTCTACATGTAAGTGTCCACCTGTCTCGTCACATGCAAACCTGTCTCTATACTTGTCTCCTCACCTGTCTCTCTTTCTGTTTCATGTCCAGATGCGAGTGTTTAAGCTGGCCAAGTCCTGGCCAACCCTCAACATGTTGATAAAGATCATTGGAAACTCAGTGGGGGCGCTGGGGAACCTGACTCTAGTCCTGGCAATCATCGTCTTCATCTTTGCCGTTGTCGGCATGCAGCTGTTTGGGAAGAACTATAAAGACTGTGTGTGCCGTATTGCACTCGACTGTGAGCTTCCTCGCTGGCACATGTACGATTTCTTCCACGCTTTCCTTATCATCTTCAGAATCCTGTGTGGGGAATGGATCGAGACCATGTGGGACTGCATGGAGGTCTCTGGTCAGGCCATGTGTTTGATCGTCTTCATGATGGTTCTTGTCATCGGGAATCTAGTGGTGAGTCATGCTTTGGTCTAAGAATGCTTCACTGTCTCTAATCCAGTTGGCCAGCAGAGGCTACAAATACATCTAGGTGCACACAACATAAGGTACAATCAAAGTTTCAAAACTGTTCCTGATGTTACTTTGGATTTTAAACCAGCTTCTGGGCTTATTCCAAGTCTTGTATCTCTTCGTAGTCTCTTTTTTTGTCCGGACCTGTTTCTGGTCTTGTTTGGGGTCTTGAACACATCCCTGATTGTTCAATCTCAGGCCTGTTCTACAAACACATAAAATCTTGTTTTGTGTCCCAGTCGCTATTAATTCTGATCTTGTTCCAGATCTGTTTCTCATTTTTGGTCCCAATCTGTCTCTGATCTTGTTTAAGGTTTCCATAACCAATCAATGTCTTGTTCTGAGTCCTGAATCAGTTTTTGGTCTTGTGGTCTTGTAGGTTTCTGAATCTGTCCCTGGTTTTGTTTTAGGCATTTAAATCTGTTTTATGTCTTGTCTTAGGTCCTAAATTTGTTCCTGGCCCTGTTGCTTAGCTCATTCAGTGGTTGTAATCTGGCTCCTGAAGAGGGAGAAAACAACTTGCAAATAGCAATAAACCGGATCACCAGGGCTGTAAACTGGATAAAGACATGGGTCCTGGGACATGTATGGACTCTAATGGGAAAGGAAAACCACATTAATCCGGTACAAAATGGTAAGCAAAGTCTGGGAACCTCAGGTCAGAGCTTGGATTGCTTGCTAGTATTTTTATACAGTATGATTGTTGTTGTTTGCCAAGTTTTTTAGTCCTTTAGAGCTTCATATGTTATGTTCAGTATTTAGATCAATAATGAAGTTCATATTTGAGTTATAAGTTTCAATAAACCATGGGTTTTATGGTAAAATTCATTTCATACATCAAAGGTTTCTTATTCTTTAGCTTTAGCATTAGCGGTTGGCCATGAGGAGGACACCAGTCCAACTAAGGAGGTCCTGGCTTTGACTTATGTGACTCCAGACCTGACAGTGCCGGATGTCAAACCCCTCAACTGTTACAATAGCAACTTGACCAGCAACTACCACAGCATTGCATTCCTGAAGGTCCCCATCGCTGAGGCTGAGTCTGACTTTGAGACCCCAGACAACGATGAAGATGAAGAGGAGGAGGAGGAGGAGGAGGAGGAGGGGGAGGGCGAGGAAGAAGATGAAGAAGAGCAAGGGGAGAAAGAAAAGCAATCCCAAGTAAACACTTTCATCTAACTGCAACATTATATTTCAATATAACAAAGTGATTTCAATGGGATAAATAGAGTCTAGCACTAGAGATTAAGGCCTCATCCACACTGAGGTGAGTATTTTTGAGTCCAGCCAATCGAAAGAACATTGTGCACATCAAATTGAGCATCTTTGTACTGAATCTAGGGTGGACTGTAATGTTTTCATTTGCTATTGCACTGAAATTCAATGAGTTTTTCATATTAGCATGCAATTCAAAAAAGAACCAAGCAAATAAACACTCTTAACCCAACTCACAGCATACGCAATACATGCAACGATTGCCTTGTACATGTTGAGACAATGACGTCCGTGTCTTCAAAAATTTTTATGACACACAAAGAACAGTTTATATAAACCCTTATCTCATGAGGTGTTTTTTGAAACCTTTGTCTTCAGTGACCTCAAACTCTGGTTGCAGTGATATCTCATCACAGAGATACAAATTTGTTATTTGTCAGTTAACATAGCCTACCTGCCACCAGTAGGGTTCATGACCATTTTTTTGCCAACTGATAAACTTCGCCACCATCTTAAAGAAAAATCTGTCTGATGTATTTATCCAGTGTGACGACTCATCAGTCTGCAGCACCGTACAGAGACAACCAGAAGTACAGGTGGAAGAAGAGGATGACGATCAGGATGCAAATGCACCTGTGGACTGCTTCACTGACAGTACAAACACATTCTTACCTACACCGACCATCATACCCCATCAGTTATGAGGAGGTCTCTGTGACTGATTAATACTAAACTGCTTTCTGTACGCTGTCTGTTTTAGAGTGTTACCAGAGGTGCCCATGCCTGGACATAGACACGTCCGAGGGAAGAGGAAAGATGTGGTCTAACTTCAGGAGAACCTGCTTCTCTATTGTGGAGCATAACTACTTTGAGACTTTCATCATTTTCATGATCCTGCTGAGCAGTGGAGCTCTGGTAAATTGTTCTACCTTCACTATTTTTATTATTAAAACACTGTGCAAGGCTTGTGACTTATGTGACTGAGCAGTTCAGATCTGATTGGTTTTCAGAATTGTGTGCATATGTGAAAACCAACCTGTGGAATTAATGAGGCAGACTGCAAAGAGCTGATATACTAACCAAAGGAATACTAACAAGGCTGATATGGTTATCTGTGGACAACGAAAACACATGACATTGTCGCTAACATGGCTGCTGTATGTAATGCAGGTAACATGCTAATACTCTGACCAGACCCTATCAACACTTTGACATGCAGGAGAAAAAAAGAAAGTGCAATATATTACCAGTTGTCACAACACCTAGTCTTGAGGTAACTAAAATCTAAATGTGGACAGGCTTTCGAGGACATCAACTTGGAGCAGCGTCGAGTCATAAAGATCATTCTGGAGTATGCTGATCAGGTGTTCACATACGTCTTTGTTGTGGAGATGATGCTCAAGTGGGTTGCCTATGGGTTCAAGACTTACTTCACCAATGCCTGGTGCTGGCTTGACTTCCTCATTGTAGACGTAAGAACCTTACCACCTGCAGATATCAATAGCATTATCAGAATTGGAGGAGGGCTGGCGGCTTCAGACAGCCAAACTGCAGTCAGACATCATAAGGTGCGCTGTGTCTTTCAGGTGTCTCTGATATCACTGACAGCAAACATCCTGGGGTACTCTGACCTGGGAGCCATCAAGTCTCTGAGGACTCTGAGAGCTCTGAGGCCTCTGAGGGCACTGTCTCGGTTTGAGGGGATGAGGGTAAGACAGCTGTATTTTTTCTTTAATTTAAGGCACTTGCAGTTTTAATTCTTTACAGGTATTGTTTTCTTGTATTGACCTTTTGACTTGTCTGTGTCCTTCTGTCTGCAGGTGGTCGTGAATGCCCTTGTTGGGGCCATCCCCTCCATCTTTAACGTCCTGCTGGTGTGTCTGATCTTCTGGTTGATCTTCAGCATTATGGGAGTAAATCTGTTCTCAGGGAAGTTTTATTACTGTTTTAATGAGACATCCGAGGAGATGTTTAGCCCCGAAGAAGTCCATAACAAGACAGAGTGTTTGACCCTGATACAGCAAAACTTTACAGAGGTTCGCTGGAAGAACATCAAGATCAACTTTGACAATGTGGGAATGGGATACCTGTCACTGCTGCAGGTGGTGAGTCCCCACACTCAATATAATCTACAACCCAAATTCAAAATTCTCCTTTTTTGGTATTTTTCATTTTATGACAATGATCAGGACTGCAAACAGGTCAGTTTCACAGCAGGATTCTTCTACTCCAGATCTATGCTGTTGTAATACGCGCAGAATGTGGTTTGGCATTGTCTTGCTGAAATATGAAGGTCTTCCCTGAAAAGGTTTTTGTCTGGATGGCAGCATATGTTGCTATATTTTCCAGCATTAATGGAGCCTTAACAGATGTGTAAGCTACCCATGCCAAAAGAGAATGCCAGATTTTGATGCAATAGACCATTAAGACAGTTCTCCAACATATGTCAGCTAATCAAAATGAGCTCAGGCCAAAAAGTAAATTCATATTCCTGCAAAGTGTGTAAAGATTTAAAGTCTGTATATAGCTCCAAGGCTTTTGGAACCGGCCTCAAATGGGCATATGAGGAACTGCAGGTTTTTGATGAGAGGTTGTCACTTGGCAGAGAAGTGCCCTGAAATTGAGGTTGTAAGCTTTGCCAGCACAGGAAACACAATCCATGAACACAGGTCCTAAACCTTCAACAGTTCGAATGAAAATACTCTGCAGCCACTCTTACTTTCAGCTCTTTTTGTGAGAAGGTTATTCTCGCTGTCTCTGCTGCTTTCTCTTGTTTTGCAGGTTTCTCTGTATGCAGATGACTGGACTTTCTATGTTGATGTTCAGACATAATTAAAACCAGATATTTTATGTTTCAGGCTACATTTAAAGGCTGGATGGAAATCATGTATGCAGCTGTGGACTCCAGTGATGTCAGTACAGCAGCTCTTATATTCAGGAAAAAAATAAAAACTTAACTGTATGAAATGTGAAAATACAATAACTGATTCCAAAATTGAAAGTAAATCTGATTGAAAGTTGAAAGTTTGAACTGATTTGACTCTTTTTTTTTATCATGTTTACTATACTTGTGCACAGGTGGAGGCACAGCCCATGTATGAGGCAAATTTGTACATGTACCTTTACTTTGTCTGCTTCATCATTTTTGGCTCCTTCTTCACCCTTAACCTCTTCATTGGAGTGATCATCGACAACTTCAACCAGCAGAAAGCTAAGATATGTTTCAACACAGAAACCAACTCATTTTCCACTGGTTACAGTCATTCAGTTATGGCAGTAAATATTAGTCCTCTCTGTCTTAGGGTAAACTCTTTCTTTTCTGTTTTTACATGGGGGGAACAGATATTTTTATGACTGAGGAACAGAAGAAATATTACAACGCCATGAAAAAACTGGGCTCCAAAAAACCTCAGAAACCAGTCCCACGGCCTGCGGTCAGTTTACTTTTATGTATGACTTACAATGCCAGACACTATTTGAAAGAGATAACCCCTTCAGATGTTTCATGTTGTTTTCTAGAACCTGAATGTTTCAGGTTGGACCAGGGCTTGTTTTTGAGTTAACTGTATTTGTTCCCTTTGGTTCTGTCCCCCCAGAATAAGTTCCAGGGTTTGGTCTTTGACCTGGTTACCCTACAGATTTTTGACATTTTGATCATGGTGTTGATCTGCCTCAACATGGTGACCATGATGGTGGAGACAGATGAACAGAGTGCAGAGATAGAACTCCTCCTGTACAGGGTCAACCTGTTCTTCATCGTCATCTTTACCGCAGAGTGCACTCTGAAGATGATTGCTCTTCGTCAGCACTACTTTGCCGTCGGCTGGAACATCTTTGACTTTGTGGTCGTCATCCTGTCTATCGTTGGTGAGTTTGCTGATCTACGTCCAGTGATGTAACCTCTTTTTTAGGGAAATTATAGTGTGAGCATTTAATTCAATGTTGCTAAACGTCTTCTTTTAAAGGGATATTTCAGTGTTTTTTAAGTGGGGTCATGTGAGTTACAAGTCACTAGAAATTGTAGGAATCATGATGGATGTCGGTCAGCTTGGCCCCTTTAATGAGAAACCACAGGGAGAGCTGGCATGCAAACTTGGCTACAGTTCAGTGTTCAGTTTAGTTAAGCAGTGGACTCTGGTTGGTGGTGGTTGCAAACTACAGCCTCCTGTGAACCATGGTCTCAGTTTGTCTCCGAACATTACCTCACCATCTACATGTATGCACCACTAGGTAACCTGGGATCTCCTGTTAGCATTGAAGTTTTACCACTTTTGTCTTCATAGATTCACTTTTGTTCCTCATAAACTCGGGTTCAAAAAGATGACATGTCATTGCTTAAAATCAAACAATAAAAGAAAGTTAATTAAAAAAAGAGGTAGTAAAACACAAACTAATTACTCTAGGACTAAAATACCGTAAAATCACATAATGCAGATTAAAAGATTAAAACAAAATTCAGCTAAAAGCCAGACTAAAAAGGTAACTCTTAAGTTTACTTTTAAAAATATGAGCATTAGGTGTCGCTCTCAGGTCTGCAGGTAGGCTGTTTCAGATGTGGACCGTAGAATAAGCATAATTTGTTCAGAAACTTTAATAACAAGAATCATCTGTAACCCAGGAAAGGAAAAGTGTGTCTTTAACACAGTTCTTCTGATCTTCCTCTCCTCAGGCCTTCTCCTCGCTGACATCATTGAAAAGTATTTCGTCTCGCCTACGCTCTTTCGTGTGATCCGATTGGCTCGTATTGGCAGAGTCCTTCGACTGATTCGTGGAGCCAAAGGTATAAGGACCCTGCTGTTTGCCCTGATGATGTCTCTTCCTGCCCTCTTCAATATAGGCCTCCTCCTCTTCCTCATCATGTTCATCTTCTCCATCTTTGGCATGTCGAACTTTGCCTACGTTAAGAAAGAGGGGATGATTGACGACATGTTTAACTTTGAGACTTTTGGGAACAGCATGATTTGTTTGTTTATGATCACCACGTCAGCTGGATGGGACGGTCTGCTGAGCCCCATCATGAACCTGCCGCCAGATTGTGACCCTGACATTGTGAACCCAGGATCTCAGGTCAGAGGAAACTGTGGCAGCCCTGCCATCGGTATCGTCTTTTTCACCACCTACATCATCATTTCGTTCTTAGTGGTGGTCAACATGTACATCGCCATCATCCTGGAGAACTTTAATGTGGCCACTGAGGAAAGTGCAGACCCACTGTGTGAGGATGACTTTGAAATGTTCTATGAAACTTGGGAGAAGTTTGACCCTGATGCCTCACAGTTTATCCAATACAGGTGAGTCCTAACCAGGGATGAGAATTAAGGCTGTTATCTTGATGCTGATATCTTTATCAATTCTGCTTATTGATGTGTTTTCTTCACTACTTTAAGGTCAACTTTGTAAATGAGACCTCTGATTGGTTGACGGTCTGAAACAAAAATATCAGTCTTCCATTAGCTAACAATAGATATGACATGATTTCACTAAAACAAATACGTAAATCATCATTAGGGATTTGAGGGACTTAATCCAGAGAGTCTATGAAAATACACAGATCTTTTCAAAGGGATAGAAAAGCCCCTGGATGTTGTAGAAACACAATTGTTGGGTCTAAAACCTGCCCAAATACCTGAAGACATATAAAGAAGAGAAAGACAATGGTATATACTCAAGGAGAATGGACAGAGATAGTATCAGGTACAATCTCGAAACCGCTCTGAAGGTGGTTTCTGTCCCGTCTCTTTTATTTAGGGTTGTCCCTGGTTACACAATGTTTCTAAAGGATGGGGGAAAAATATGTGCAGCAACGTAAGCACTCTCATAAAACAGAATAATGAACAACAGAGAATATGTGAGGGTAAAGGCGACATTGTTGCATCAAACGAGCTCCTCCTGATAGAAGCGGATCCTCCTCATTACTTCCCACGATTCACAGTGGAGGATACATCACCCACACACACACCTGCTGATAGGAGAAACGAGGTCACAGAAAAATGAAGAAACACTCATGTGCTGTGTCATAAAGCTATTGGAGAGAGAAGTTAGAAAACACTCTTATATGATGTGTAACAAGAGGTCAAAACAGTTCATACTTGTAGTAAACTCTTACATAAGAATATGAGTAAAAATGATAACTTCTATATACATTTATGCACATTATTCTAACAACAACACAAGAGTCCATGACCAGAAAGTTCCCGGATTCACAAAGCTGGTGGATTTTATAATACATTGTGTTGTCCTTCTATACAAAACCGTTTTTTTGATTCCCATCCCTAGTCTCAACCATCATTATTGCGTTATGGTTCCTGACCTGACTCCCAGGTGTTCACAGTCTTTCTTCTGTTCCTCCACAGTAAGCTATCTGAATTTTGTGACACACTGAAAGATCCTCTGAAGATCCCCAAACCAAATACCATCAAACTGATCCACATGGATCTGCCACTGGTCCCTGGAGACAAGATCCACTGTCTGGACATACTGCTGGCCCTGACTGCTCAGGTAAACTCCCCAGATTACACATTCAGTTATGTCATGTGAGCTTTATTGATATGAGACTCCTGATTTGATAAATTTTCATGTTATGTGTTATGTTTTTGTGAATTATTTGGGGGGATTTTAACCTTGATTTAACAGCTTGAGAAAGTGACAGGAAATGTAGGGAGTATAGAGGAGCCCATCCAACAAATCAATCTAACAGCCAGTGCAATAAGAACTGTGTTCTCTTTGTTGTGCCCCTGCTCTAGCAACTGAGCCTCCATGTTGAGTTATGTTTAATCTGAAATGTATAAAATCTCTCACGGTGCAGGTTTTGGGTGAGTCAGGGGAGATGGATGCTCTCAAAGCCAGCATGGAGGAGAAGTTCATGGCCAACAACCCCTCGAAGGTTCTATTCTATTCTATTCTATACAAAATGTTTTATTTTGGCTTGACTACACCAAGAGTTTATCTTGATCCATATTTGTTCTCACGTCACTCTTCACAATCAGCAGCAGGAAACTGAAAGTGTTGACTTTAACCTTATTTAAATTGAAATGTGAAACTGTATGCAGATGACCTCACTCTCTATGTTTACCGAATGAAACAAGATATAGAGGTCATGCATCAGATCATTTTCAGGGTTGAAAGTCATATCTTTGTTTTGATATACCAGAAGTCACCAACCTTGTTATTACCTGCAGGTGTCGTATGAACCAATCAGCAGCACTCTGAGGAGGAAACAGGAAGAGGTGGCGGCGACAATTATCCAGAGAGCATACAGGAAACACCTCCTTCAGAGAACAGTCAAACTGGCGTCCTACAAATACAGGGAGAAGACAGAAGGACTACGAGACAAGATGCCACCACCAGAGACTGAAGGACTTCTCTATAAACGAATCAGTCAGCTGTATGGGGACAATGAGGAGACCGAGACGCCAGGTGTCCCGGATGCTTCGGGTGAGGAGCTCCCGGCCCGGGTGGAGCTGCAGAGCGAGTTCCTCCTGCATGCTGCTCCTCCCCTCAGAGCCTCCGACTTCCTGCAAGATGAGGACCTGAAGGAGACCGCTGTCTGATAGTAGTTTGAGTGCGTCACATTGAAGGAACAGGCATTTTCCCTGTGAAGGAAGTGAGGACACAGCAAGGCGCTGAGAAGACTTTGTTTCTGATGAGTGAACACCACAGATTCATCAACACTGATAGATGAAATCTGCTGCAAGTTTCCATAAACTGTCTTTGGAGTCTGCTTTTCTTTCTCTGGCTTTGCACTGAAAACATTTTACTGACTGTGTTTTTAATGCTCCTTAATGTGCTAAGCTGTTTTACAAGTGCCTGAAAAGCTGTACATAATATTTGCTTTTACTTACTATTACTTGTTTTATTCATGTTTGGCAATTTAAACCTTCGTCTATCACATCATCAGCCCACTTCACTTTTACCTTACCATGTTATCAGGCCATCCAGCCAATGAGATTAGCTTCTAATGGACCAGTCAGCAGCCAATCAGAGCTACTTCAGCTGAACTGAACTGTTCCTGGATCAGTTTTGGGGATTGACCTCCGTAACAGTTTGACCTTGTCTAACAAGAACCACTTGTGTAAGGGGTGGCAGCTCATTAAAGTGGCGTCATCACCAACAGCTTTCAGTATATGACTTTACAGATTTTGCTTAAGGGTGCAGAATCAGTAGGCAAGGACTGGAACCCAGTATGGGAAGTTTTATCATCTCTGTTTTAAAGTCTGAGTAGTTTTGACCAATCAGGTATCAGCAGGAATAGACATGTTGAAAAAATGATGAACATTAGAGAGCTGAATCTGATCAGAGAATCACCTTATTTGTCTTTTTCTCACACTTCTATGGGATTTTATTTCTTTATGAAAAGGCTTAACTGCGACGCTGAGAGGGGGCTCAGAATGTGTCTCTTGTGTGCTGTTATAAAAAGATGATCAGTTATTGATTTATCTGAAGCTATCTTTCTTTTGCTAAGCAGATCCTTCAGTTTCTTTCTTTCTTGATCTCCTCTCTTGATTTCCATGTTTTATGCATTTTTTCTATTGAGTCTTGTATATCATTTATTATAACATTACGCATATAAGATATGCCTTTAATTTATTTGTGCATTTATTATTTCTTGTGCTGAAGCACAGATTTTTCCTCTTTCTTTTAAACAATTAGGGCCTTTTTCCACTAATAGAGGTTTTTGCTCTAGCGGCGCTTATAATGCTGCTATCCAGAGCACTTTTATCAGAGTTTATTGTTGCTAGGTTACAGAAGTTGTCTTGTAGCACTAGTGTAAAGTACTAATGACCACCAGGTCTATTTGTAAGTTGCTCTAGCAAATTTAAAGGGGAGCATAAACGCAATAGAGAGCAGTAATGTCCTGGCATGGACAGCGGCTCTACACCTGGAAACTTGTGAAAAAAGGTGACCTCTAGGTTGCAGGTTGATGTACAAAGTCCCGTCCTCATTTGATTTTGACAGGTCATTATTTGTGGTTATAATCGAGAAAGACAGTTGGATGGTAGTTTGGAAGATAAAAATGTCCCCCTAAAAACTCAGTGAGTGTTATGGGCAGAGGACACTAAGCTCTAAAAACACTGAACTGTATCAGGTTTCTTTAGAGAACAGGTGCTGCCGGTGCAAATGCATTTGATCAACACAGTCCCTTATCCCAGTGATTAAGTTTCCAAGCAACCAACATTTTCTGAAGTTGATTATGACTGTCAAAATCATCAGCCTGCTTATCAGTCAAAATGTTGAAGAAAGATGAAAATCTGTTAAAACCTGAAGTTTAAAAAACAATTATTAAAGCTTTAAACTTTCCTGAAAATGTCTCTGTTGTCATTCCTTAGGATCAACTGGACTTAACACCTTCACACCTGTACACATTCATAAATTCATTCATACAACTGTGCACCGACACACCCAAACAGCTTTGTACTTTTTCACCCCACACCTGTACAACTATTAGGCATGATCTGAAAAATTGCACGCCGAAAAATATCAGCAACAGTTAGCCCTTTAATAATAAGAAACACAGTGGGAATTCTCATGTTTGAAATACTACAAACAACAATAGTTATAAACTCTCATATTTAACTATGTTGTTGGAAATATTAGAAATAATGTCACCATTAAATCAGAGTGACTGATATACAATACAATACAATATAATACCAATACAATACAATACAATACCAATACAATACAAGAACTTTATTGATGCCCAAAAGGGAAATTCATTTGTCTGGAGTCACGTGTCTCATGTCATCTTCTCTTTTTAAAAAAAGAACTAAATAACATATAACTTTAAACCCTTACACTTATTTAATAAAATCTTAAAAACAATTCTAAAACTGACAGGAAGCCAGTGAAGAAAAATTAAAATTGGAGTGATGTGATGCCGTCTACTAAAACCAGTTAAAAGCCGAGCTGCTGCATTGTGAACTAGTTGGAGGCGGGAGAGTGATTTCTTATTTAGACCAGGGAGCAGAGAGTAACAGTAGTCCAGCCTTGAGAAAATGAAAGCGTGGATTTTCTTTTGTCAAGATCTGGTGGGGTGAGTATTTGTTTAATCTTTGAAAGTGAGCAAAAGTAAAAAAAAGCAGGACTGGATGATCTTATTGGTATGGGTGGAGAAGGTGAGGTCTGAATCGAAGGTTACTCCTAAATTTCTGCCTAAACACATGTTCACTTGCTCACCTTTCCACCTGTTGAACTTTTCCTGTTCACTTTCTGTGCTGTGGTTCCACATCCTGCCTGGCCAAGAGGCAGCACAGCAGCAGCTGTTGTCAGATCCAAACGGCCAAAGTTCAAAGAGAAAGACAAGAAGAGCAACAGCTGCCAACACAAGTGAGTTGCATCACAGACACACACACACACACACACACACACACACACACACACACAGAGAGAGAGAGAGAGAGAGAGTGTGCACAGAGAGCAATAGCCATTACTGATAGCTTACCTTAGTACTTTTGGCTCCAGCACAGATCCATCTATAAAGTTAAAATACATGTCTCAATAGTTTGTTATAATGCTAATTGATATGCAAGTGTTCATCTCCAAAGAAGTTCATTTTAATTGGTTATTTAAGTAAAAAAGGACGGTTGATTGACAGCTGTTTAGACAAATGCAGGCTCCTACATTTCTCTGGATTGAACTTTAAAAAAGTAGAGGAACCGTGGTGAGAAAACAAATGAAAGAAACACTGAGGAAGAGTTCATAAATGGTCTATAGGCAAAAGTGTCTGCTTTGAAACAACATATCAATCTGTTCTGCTGTAGACTGTCTCAACCTGGCTGAAGTTTGATGTTGTATTGGTAAGTGTTTCGTGATCACAGGGTGTGATATCGGTCCTGCTGCTTTACCAGACAAGTAGCTTCAGCCAAATGCTTCTGCCCCATCAACACAACATGGGTTAGACCAAATAAGTATACATTTATATTCATAGACATATATATGTCCATGGGCCAAAATTGAACAGGACTGTCATGGCAAGTATATGTTTTGAAAAATAAACCTAAAGCACACAACACACTTTGAAAATTCCAGCTTATTTTGGGAAGGTTTCAATACGCTGCCTTCATCAAAACAAACATGTGAATCTGCTCACTATTAGGAAGGCAGGTGCTGACAAACCCATTCAGCAGGTTAATCCTTGTTATTTTCTGAAATAACAAAGACTTTTCACTCATCAGCCTGCATGATGTCAGATCACTTTCCTTTATGGTTGAGTTTACTGACTTTTGAAGCAGTTAGACTGGGAGAACTATTGGAATAATAATGGTAACACATTTGTTTCAACAGTTTGGCCTCTGCACTTGATAGATCTGTTTCTACTTTAAGTTAATCAGTCGATGTGCAACTGTCCCCCTCTGCTGACCATCCTCTGCTTTACACCCTGTCCCACTCACACAGATCATAAACCAACTGCAGCACAGAGACAAACATTTTGTCCAACTTTGAACAGTTCTTTGCACAGTTTTTACAGACATTGTTTTTTAAGTGATTTTGAGCCCATGCAGTGATTTCCACTACAGAGTCCTGTCTGGTTGTAATACAGTGCTGCCCGAGGCCCTGAAGATTAGGGTCATCCAGTATTGGTTTTGGTCCTTTTCCCTTTTGTACAGAGATTTCTCCAGATTCCCTGAATCTTTTAATGATATTATGTTCTTTCACAAAGTGGTGAAGACCTACACTATGACAACCATTATTACCTCCACCAAGGAGGTTATGTTTTCGGTAGCGTTTGTTTGTTTGTTTGTTTGTTTGTTTGTTTGTTTGTTTGTTTGTTTGTTTGTTTGTTTGTTTGTTTGTTTGTTTGTTTGTTTGTTTGTTGATTTGTTTGTTTGTTTGTTTGTTTGTGAGTTTGTTTGTCTGTTTGCAACTTTACGGAGAAAGTTACAGACGGATTGACCTGAAATTTTCACCAGAGGTGCGTCTCAGCCCCAGGAGGATCCCATTAAATTTTGGTGGTGATCTGGATCGCCTTCTGGATCCAGGAATTTTTTGAAGGATTCTTTATCATTGTGAGATAGGGCACATTTTGGAATTTTTGCATTCAACTCTATAAAAATGGCCAGAGTCTTTAGTAAAAAATGACACAAAAGGAATTCCGGACACTGTGATCCAGAACACACAAAAATTAGGGTGTCATTGGAATTTTCAATGCTGAAAGATAACCAATGGGCGGCACAGTGGTGTAGATGGGCAGCACAGTGGTGTAGTGGTTAGCACTGTCGCCTCACAGCAAGAAGGTCCTGGGCTCGAATCTGGGTCAGGGCATTTCTTGTTTTAGGAACATTATGAACAGTGAACATACCAGTTTAAACACAAATAAAAGTTAATAAAAGACACATAACAGTAAAAGTTTTTGTGTGAATCACAATATAAGGGGGGACATGAGCTGCTTGGCGGAGGTCTGCGCTCTCCAAGTGCTTTTGTAGTTGTGTTTGTCTCAGTGCTGCCATAAAGTTTAAAGGGCAAAAGTTAAAAAAAAACTCAAACTGTAGGTTTAATTTGGATAAAAAACAAAACATGACATGATCTTTTCTAGTCTAGCAAATCTGTCTTTTTGAACAACTTATTTGAGATTACTTTAAAGCGATTCGTCCCAGGATTTAGTTTTAAGAGATGTGTACTCCCACTTCATAACACCATGATGGACCAAAGGGCCAATAGTGGGCCTCTCTCTTCACTGCAGGGCCGAAAGGTTTAGAAGATCCTTTGTACCCACAACCATCAGACTTTACAACTCTTTTATAAATAGTAGATGACTTTTGAGACATGACAAGTGAAATGACAGACAACTGAATTTTCCTTCGGGGATCGATACAATTATTCTTATTCTTATTCTTATTCTTATTCAGAGTGCCTCCCTACAGAGGACACAGTCAACATTAACTGATATTTGTTGGACATGGTGACTCTCTGTTCAGGGGCCACTTTCAGAAAGAGGTGTATCATCCTGTCTCACCTGCAGGTTTGAGCATTATTACCATAGAGATGAGATGATGGAGGTTTTTAATATGAATGAGCTTGTTTCTGCTGTCAAAGTGTGAATATTTAAAGAGAAAAAAAAATGTGTCAGAGAGAAGGTCACCTCACACGTAAACATGGTCACTATCCAATAATAACATCTCCATCTTATTATAAAACATCAGTTATATGATGACACCATATATGCCATCACACCACAAACACGGGTCTTTAATATGTAACACGAACGCAGCTTATCCAAGTACAACAGAGTGAAAGAAACACGATGAACACAGCTCATTGTTTAAAGGTACAGTGTGTAGAAATGGGAATATTGAGCAACATTTAACATTCATACCAGAGATTGAATTGCTCCCTTGCTCACCCTTTCCCAAATAAGTGTGAATGAATAGTGACTCTAAAAAGTATAAAAAACAAATATAAGACTATTCAATGTACGCCAAAGACAAGAAACTGTATATAACTAGTTTTCTTGATGACTCTTTGTAAAGACCTGTTAAGATCCTGTAAACTAGTTCCTTTTCTTTTGTTTTAAAATCATTCCAGTACACTGAGGTGGTGATCCAGCTTTGTTGGAACATTACAGACTTATTTCAACCTTACCTGTTAGGGAAACATTTGAAACATTTTCTAAAGACTGTTTTACCATCTGGATTGGCACAGCATTCTATTTAATCATCAACATGGGTTTGATAAACTACTCTTTATTTTTGAGGTAGAATTTAATCCAAAAATGAAAAACTCAGGCCTCCAATTTGTTTAGTTTAGTCGAAGTTGCAGAGGTTTAGCGATCTGGGAGCTTTGACATGTCATTTTTAAATCTATCACCTGTGCGTTTAGATATGTCTTTGAACAGAGAGGTGTTTTAACTTAACGTATCCTTGTTTTCTTTTTCTCTTCTTGAAATTTTTTGTCCTCTCCTTTTCTTTTTTAGACACTAATTAGTCAAACTTATGCTGGAAGGAGCCCGGATCAAGCCTCTCAGAGAGTTCATCATCCCTTCATTACATCTGTTATTCTCTTAATGTATGTTAATTTAAATTACTTCTGTAAATATAAACCACTAAACTAAACCAAACCAACCTGTTGTTTCTCTTTGTTGACACAGAGTCTAACAGGCTTCATCAGATCAGCCAGTGTGTTTTTCTCTCTGTGTTTGTATCACTGTATCACAGAACGCTGAATAAATTCAGTTTCCTGTGACAGTGATGTAACTTTTAAAGGTCTGACCTCAGATCAGTGACCGCTGTAAATAAATTCAGATATCTGAGGACAAAAACATCAAACATCTGACACTGTTTTCTAAAAGCAGATCTGACATTTTTACATTTTTACATCAGCAGCGTGAAATCCTGTCAATCTGCTTCATTATTCAACTCTTCCCCCGTATGTCTTCAGTGCCATTCCTATTCATATTATTCCACCTTTTTAGCTATACTGAGTCCAATGCTATGTTCCAATACTGTACTTTTACAAAACTATAATTATGCTTTAATGTTAGTTGGGTTAAAAGAATTTATCCTTTCAGTTTTGTTGTATGGTAAATTTTGAACTGATTTTAAATAAATCACTGATTAAAGTTGCTGTCATTATCTCCACTTTAAGGTAAAATTTTATTTTTTCATGTGTAAACCCTGTATCTTCCTACCTTTTAAACTGGGTTGTTTTTACTGCTTTCAGTATGTTTTGTAAAGCTCTTTGTAACTTGGTCAAAATAAAACTGGCTTCAACAGTCATTATAATTTTTCCAAAGATTGTTTTATTTCTCCTCAGGTTTAGTTTACAATCCAGTATTTACTTTCCTTCAACATCCAGCTTTTTCTGGTCTGCTAATATTGATATAAACTGAATAATGGTAGGGGAGACCGGGGCTTGTTGTCACACTTTTTACACTCTTATATATCTTGAAATCAATACATCATACATAAACAAAATGTGTACCAGATGAAAGACTAAAGTCTCAGGTACATATTTTGTATTCATGTCATTTTTATATATTGTGTCAGTGCAGAGTTATAAGAAATCAAATAAGCAATCGGGTAAGTCATCTCACTACATGGGGTAAGATGTCACAGTGGATTTTGCAGCTAAAAAACAAGGACAAAATTATTGTTGGTCTCATTTTCTTACTTGAAAGTGAACATCAAAGTCAGGCACAGAAAATGTTAGAAAAAGTCATTGAACAAACGTTAACATAAAATATTATGCAACATGCTCTGGAGTTTGGAGAGTTGTCTGACTGTATTTTGACTGGGGTGATTGTTTTGCAGTACCAAGCCAAGGTATGGTAGTTGACATTAAATTTTTATGTGGAAGAAGCTCATTTTAAAATATATAAAGTTAAATTTTTTCACTTCGGGTTGTGCGAAATGGTTAATTGGTGCTCATCTCAGCTCACAATGTGCTTTTTTAAAGGAAGAAAACTAGTATTCCACTTTTTCGTTGCGCCCTCTGGTGGCAAAGATAATTGCAATGCGACAACTTACCCATGTGACAACAAGCCCCGGTCTCCCCTAAATAGAGGTCAACGCACAAACAAGTACGCACGTACACAGAGTTTCATGAATAAAATCAGTACGTTTTCTTCTATAAAACCAAAATATTGAGCCCAAAACATCAGACAACTCTGAGCCAAGACCAGATTGAAAAGGACCTGAACTAGACCTCAACAAGAACTAGGAACCTAAGCCAGAACCAGAACCAAATCCACCATGGAAAAAGGTCAGACTGCTTATTTGTCGTTGGGTTTGATTTTACTCACTTTGCATGTTGATTTACATGTTTGTCATGTTTAACTGTGAACATTAGGGCTCGCCTATCAGACACCTATCTCTCTGACGCTTACCTGCCTTAATCTATCTTGTCTGATACTTATCTGTCTATATCTGACTTGTCTTTTACCTATCTAACTCTGACATGACAAGATCTTACCTGTCTTAATCTATCCTGTCTGACTCTAAGCTGTCTTTATCTCACCTGTTTGACTTTAAACTGCCTTAACCTCTCCTGTTCAACTCTTACCTGTCCTTATTTTACCTGTCAGACATTTACCTGTCTTTATGTAATCTGCCTGTATCTTACCTGTCTCTTTCTTACCTATCTATAGCTCAACTGTCTTTATCTACCTTCTCTTTATCTAACCTCTCTTTAGCTAAAACTAACCTGCCAGACTCTTACCTGTCTGTCTCCTACCCGTCTCTTTCTTAACCCCCATCTTTATCAAACCTGTTTGACTTTTGCCTGTCTTTATTCAATCTGCCTGACTCTTTCTTGGGTGTCTATATCTTACTTGTTTGACCCTATCGTGTCTTTTCCTTACCTGTCTGTCTGTCTGTCACCTATCTGGCTTTTACTTATCTTTATCTAACCTCATTCCTACCTACCTACCGACCCATATCCAACCCATCTGTCACCTATTGGCCTGTTTTTTTCCCTGTTTCTTCCCTGTCCTTTTCACACCTGTCCATGTCTTTTCTGTTTGTTTCACACCTGTGTCCTTAATCCCTTGCTCACCCCTGTGGTTGTCACACCTTTGTCTCTCTCTTTCCTGTCTAATGATGTTTGTATCACAGCTGTCTTTTATGTTAGTCTTACACCTGTCCTTGTTTTACCTGTTTGTTCCACACCTCTCCTCACTCTCTCATGTTGTCTCTTACCTGTCTCCTTCCCTCTTGTGTGTGTCACCTGTCCATCTCCCAGTGATCCTCCTGCTGTCCATGATGTGTCTGAGCATTTCCTCTCAGCCAATCACAGACGCCCAGCGTTTGTTCTCGATCGCCGTCAGCAGAGTCCAGCACCTCCACCTGCTCGCTCAAAGACTCTTCTCTGAATTTGTGAGTGTGTAGGAGTCAGCTGAGCAAAATACACTTATTATACAGTACATAACAAAGTCAAAAACACACAAAGACCTGATTGAGTATCACTGAAAAATCACGGTGTGTGCAACTGTAATTCTTTTCGTGTATTTCTGTTTGTATAACTTTCTCCGACTGGGTGTTTCTGTTTACTGTGTCTGTCAGGAGAGTTCTCTGCAGGCCGAGGAGCAACGTCAGCTGAACAAAATCTTTCTGCAGGATTTCTGCAACTCTGACTACATCATCAGCCCCATCGACAAACACGAGACGCAACGCAGCTCTGTGAGTAAACTGCATCGTGATAGGTTCACTTTTAGTCACAATCTATAAAGACAATACCAATACGTTTTGGTAACATTTTGCCTGATATAGTTTAAGTTTGATTCAATAAATTTTATTTTAGCAATAATCATCTAATAATCAAAACATTGTCTCTCTCTCTCTTCAACTAATTTAACTTACCAAAAGTTGGTATCAAGGAGGTACCAATTACAATCTGTAAAGCAACATATAATTCTTTGAACAATTTTACTTTTGTCAAATCTGGATAATTTAGCCAAAATTCTCCCACAATGCAATGCTGCTGAGCAGTCCTTACGAATTAAAGCATTACACACAGAAAAAATGCTAATTTGGAGAAATGATCCTTGATTCAAGTCAAGAAACAAACCATTCTTTCTGTGACCACGATTGAAAGGATTGCTTGGCGACTCTACTTCAACATGTATTCAAGAACAATACATTACACTTACTGCACAATGAATAGGAACAGGATAAAACAGAAAGGCACGTTAGTTGTTATATTTCTGCAAAAATAAGTGGGCTACTGATGGCAACGTCAAATGCTGAAAAAATTTCTTGGTGTAGTGTACGCTTCAGCAGTAATAAGTGATTCAGTCAGAGTTCTTGTACTGTTTAATCATTTTGTTCTATGTGTCAAATTTATTGTTTATTGTTGTTTTATTATTGTAAAATTTCACATTTATTTATGCATTTGTTGTTTGCTATTCAGTTATTGTTGTTTTGTCGTCATATATTCAAATTTGAGATGTTGTTATGATAGACTTTTTTTTTTTTTACTGTAAGTGAATGCAATAATATTGACATTAGATGTTATAACTACACATGTTGAACCCTTTTGGCTTACACTGTCAGAGGTGTAGTGAGATATTTGTGTAAGAAACTGGACATGTTTGGTCAGTAACAGTGGAGTTTGTGCAGTGTGTAGTGGATTACAGCAAAATTTCTCTTAAATATCTCCTACCCTCTGATTGTTTCTTAGCATTGAAACTTTTCCTTGATCGGTTTTAGGTCCTGAAGCTGTTGTCCATCTCTTATCGTTTGGTTGAGTCTTGGGAGATTCCCAGTCGTTCTCTGTCTGGAGGTTCTGCTCCAAGAAACCAGATCTCCCGCACACTAACTGAACTGAAGACGGGAATCCTGCTGCTCATCAGGGTGAGAAAACTCACACTTGAATCGTATAATATAAACCAATGTGTCCAACCAACCTACCGTTTTTGAGTAACCTCTTGGCTCCACAGGCCAATCAGGATGGAGCAGAAAATTTCCCTGATAGCGCCGCCCTCCAGCTGGCTCCTTATGGAAACTTTTATCAGAGTCTGAGTGCTGATGAATCTCTGAGACGAACCTATGAATTGCTGGCCTGTTTCAAAAAAGACATGCACAAGGTGAGGAAGAAGGAGTGAGGAGCCATGGTGATGAAGAGCCTGATTATTGAATGAAGTTTTGATCATGTTGTTTCTGTCCACAGGTGGAGACCTATTTGACTGTGGCTAAATGTAGACTCTCTCCAGAAGCTAACTGCACCTTGTAGCCAGGAGTTTCTGCACTGAGGCCTCATTAATGATATCAGCGTTTGTGTTTTGTAGCTCTGCCTTTATGTTCTCTTACTTGCTAATCAGTGTTAATGTCAGCTAAGCCTCTGTCCAGAGTTTTAGTAAAGCATGCTTAGCTGCTTAAGTCTTATCAATATGATAAAACCTAAGGCATTCCAATGTCATCACAGTGGGACCAGGAAGTAATGTGATGCTATCAAGATGTATAATAAAGTTTGTGGCATTAAGAAATGTGTCTGTCTGCAATAATTTACGTACTTCTGCAGAGATTTAATGTTTCTTCTTTGTAGCATTAAATTATACATAACGAAATACACAACAGACAGTGATCAACTCCTGTCCTCCTTCTCCACAGTCTTAATCAATCAATCAATCAGTCTTTATCTGTATAGCACTTTTCATGCACAACATGTAGCACAAAGTGCTTTACACAGATAAGGGAATAAAAGAAACAAAGAATACCCAAATCTACTCCAGCCCAACCCCTCATTCCCACCCCACGATCTAATTGCAACAGAAACAGTATTAAAATGCATAAACTTAAGAAGGGCTTGATTTCGTGGAAACAGGAGTGTGGAATGTGCGCAGTGAGGAAACATCATTATAAAACTCAAGATAAGGAAACACTGGAGGTTTAGGTTAAAATCTAAAAACAAAGAAACAGAATTAAATCTAAGAAATAATAAATAAAGGAGTGCATTACAATAATCTATTCTGCAAGTGATAAGAGCATGTATTAATGTCTCTGCATTGGCTTGAGAGAGAAATGGTCGCACTCGGGCTATGTTTTTTAAATGATAAAATGCCTTCTTGGTGATATCTCGTATGTAAGGCTCGAAGCTCAATTCTGAATCAAATAAAACACTGACATTTTTAGCTTGTTGACTAGGGTTATAGGATAATGCTTTGAGTTTGCTGACCAGTTTCTCTCTCTTGTCCCCTGTCCCAATGACTAAAACCTGAGTTTTGTCCTGGTTGAGCTGTATTGCCATTCATGATTTGATGTCTATAATGCAGTAAAAAAAAGGGGTATTGAGTGGTCCTGTGTCATAAGGAGACACGGCAACATACAGTTGTGTGTCTCCTGATGACATTCCCTAAAGGTAACATATAAGAGTAGGGCCTAAAATGGAACCTTCATCTCTTTTCAGCTGTCATGTCAAAAAATAGCAAAATATCATCAAGATACCCCCACTTTCACCAGAAAATGGAGGCAACATGCACCAAATTGGTCACAACCAATTATCATTTGTATAACTGGAATTCTAAATCTTAGGATGTTGTATGAAAGTTAGAGATATCCAGTTTTTGATTGACATAGTGCAAAAACAACATGTTGCATCTAAACTAATGTCTCATTTTGTAAATGTATTACTTCTCTCAATCATTCCCATAATTTTATTTTGTGTTACAAATAATGTGAGAAGCAGGAGCCACTAAGGGGCGACAATGCCCAATTTTGTGCTGATTGTTTTCACCAATAGGAGGCGCGCCAGCTTCTTCGGCTCTTTCCGTTCTTGCCTCGTTCATCTTCGCCTCGGTCTCGACCCCTTCTCGGCTGTCATCGGAGCCACTCGGTTGTTAACGGTCGGTGTGTTCAAATGTTCGGCCGCAGCTCCTCCTGCAGACTGGAGTAAAGAAAGAGTCGAAAGAAAAGAGGGAAACAGACGACAAGAACGGATAAACGGAGTGTGGAAGCGGAATGACGGTGCTGCAGGAACCTGTCCAGGTAAACACACAAGTTGAAGTCGTTGTCATGAAAGGAGTAATGAGTATTTGTGAAAGCCGTGTTTCATGATCCGTCCCGGCCTCAGTGGCTGGTACAGTCCGCGGTGTGAGAGCTTTTCCCCCCGCCGCAGGCCCCGCAGCCCGTCGCTGGTCGCACTAAGCGTTTTCGTGGCGATATTTCTGTATAAGGTTTGATCATTACACGGCTGTTTGGTCTTAAATGGGCTTCAGCAGTCCATCACAGTGCTACTTCGTTTGCTTCTGTCTGTTGGACACAGCTGAGAGAGGTCAAACCAGACACCTTTAAAAAAACGGACACTTTCATGTTTCCGCCGCTGTAGATTCAAAAATCAACTGAGTTAAATAAATTTAATCACTCAATGGGGCTTTGTTCGTCTAGCACTTTTCTTCGGCATATATGTTGTAGTTACAGTGTCGTTTAATTTAAAAATCTAGCATTTATTCTATGTATTAGTCTCATATTTCTGTGCGCAGGCTTCGGCCAAATTGCGGCGGTGAGTGCGACAGTAACAGCGCAAACACTTCTTAAAGTTTATATTTCTTTGTTATAAAGCATGCCTGGTTGAATGAATATACGCAGAATGTAAAAGTAAAATGTGTCGAATCCTTCGAAGCTCTTAAAGAGGTGTGTGCTTCTTCGTGTGAGCAGTGCGATAATAATCAGCTAAAATTTAAATGGAGTTCTGTATCGTTAGCGATGCTAAAGCTGAGATGCTAACAGTGGAGTAACGTTAGCCGGTTAGCACTCAGGCTAAAGTGTAGCTGCTTGGTTACAGTCATCAGAAATCCCCCTTTAAAGTGTAAAAGAGGACTCAGAGAGCTTTTTAGGCCGTATTAATTTCAAACTGCCGCAGTAGCGAGGTTAAAGCTAACGAACAGCATGATGGGATTGTTTGGCACTAGCGTTAACTAACCATAGCTAACTTAGCTGCCTGTTAATATTAGCCATCAGCTGGTTAGCTGCCATGTCAGCCAGTTAGACCAAATTAAACGTAGAAAAACAAGATATGGTTTCGTGTGGTGTTTTAGGAAATGCAGGGTAATCATTTATGTGCTTGTTTGTGCTTGTTTTATAATCACAGGAATCAGCATTAGCCTCCTACATAGAAAATGTTAGCTATGACTCTGCTGTTAACAGGAAATGAAGAGATGTGGTAGTGTTTAATAGCTGTCATACAGTAATCACAGGAAAGATCATTAAAGGGTTATTTGTGCTGATGTTACCTCTATTATCATGAAGTGCACTAGTAAGGAGCCCACGGATTAAACCGCCAGGCTTCCTGCCTCTTAGTTTGTCTTGTCATTGTGTTTCTTTGTATAAGATGCAGTTAACACATGCATTCTAGTCACTGTTATAAGGTTAGATTGATACACCTCGGCTTTGGGTTTCTGTGTTGGTTTCTGTAAATGCAAAAGAAATTAGTGTATTCATAATGGAGATATGATAAGAAAAATCTCACAATACTGTAATACCTTGATCATATGCCCATAATACAATATGAATGCTTAAAACAAGGCATATGGACTTAGAGCAAGTGGTTTTTACTGCTGTGAGTGGCTGGTGAAATTAGGTGTTATGAGTGATGGACAGATAAGATCTTAATAAGCTTTGGGCTTTCTTTCAATTGTTGTTAGAAAGATAAAGGTTTAAGCCCTCAAACTAAGCAAACACAGTCCGTACATTTACATTTTCTTTATTAAATAGGGCCCGACCGATGTGGATTTTTCGGGGCCGATGCCAATACCGATTATTAGGGGGGGGAAATCCATCTATTGCCTTAGTTTGACTGAAACTAAACTCAATAGTCCAACTGAAATCACACCAAACCAAACATCTCATAGTCGAACTAACATACCAGTGTTTATATTTTAGTACAAGTTTGTTGCAAATAAATCTTAAACTATGCTTTGTTACAAAGTCCAAGTATTTCTTTCCTGTATTTGTGGTTATTGAATGTAATTTAACTTGTTTTGTAGTTTAAAATACAGCCTACTTTTTCTGTAAGCTAAATTTCCTGACTCACAAGTTTTTGAAGCGCCTGTGATGTTGGAAGCTTCAAAGCCACCATCCACATGACATTTTGTCCCTGTCACAGCCTTTGACACTTCAGACTGAAGCCATTGCAAGTTTCAAGCCTTCAGTATCATACACCCATCATTAGTGATTAGATCTCATGCCACAAGATCTTATGACGCCAAAGCATAGCTCCATTGCACTTTGTGAATTTGTCATTTTTAACACCAGTTACTGTTTGACACTGATGTAGTGGCAGCTTCCTATCAAAATCAGTCCAGTGCATCTTAAAAGGTGCTGCCAAAAATAGAAAAGTCTTTGTCCTTACTTTCACCTTTTTTTTACCTTCACCCTTTTTCCTCTCACATCTCTTGACACAGGCAGTCTAAGTGTTTCTGCATGTCAGATGTAAGAGCTGTTGGAGCATTAATGATTTTGAAATCATCTGTGTTCCCCTCTCCACATTCAAGGCAGTGAACAGAGTGCACAAGATGATGTGCACTGCATACATGGATGAAGCGGTAGTCTCTCTCGTTCCATTTATCTCAGCTTTGCTTCACTGCAGCTGAAACAAAGCTACACTTTGACCTGAAGGCCTGTGGTATTAAGACTTTGATTCTTGTGTTGTGAAGTTGAAAATACCATTACATCCCTGTTTCATGACACAAAAGACTTCTTAACATACACTCAGTAAGGTTTATCAGTGTCCATGTACGCTGCTCTGCCAGCATCTGGGGCTGTTTGCAGGGGCCACAAAGAGAGACTTCAGTCTCAAGTCTGGACTCTGACCCACCTTGCCCTCCTCCCTCTTGCAAAATATTTATCATTTATTCATGATGAATTTGGGCCAGTTTGAGGGGGAGGAACTGCCTAGAATACCTATCAAGAGTGGACATTCGTAACAAGTCAGACCAGTTGGGAGGAAACTTCTGTGGGCCTTAATCTGAGCTGCAGAGAGCGCTTCTATCTCAGTTTCTGAGTGAGGATAAAACAACACAACTGTGCTCTTAGTCCTAAACCTGTTATTCCTAAGGTTTGGGTCACACCATGATGGTAGTCTGCTTCATCCAGCTAAGTGCAGGTCAGCGAGCTGCTCAGTGGTGCAGTGAAGTGAATTACACCCCAAAACAACCACAGCTTAATCTGCCATGTTTCTGAAGGGGCTTTTAAACCTTTCTGTTACATCTATAGAGCTGTAAAGCACTCCTATAAGTACTAGGAAAAGTGTTTTGAAAGCACTCACTATAAAACAAGTCTCAGGCTAACTGGTCCTGAAGGCAGGATGTTGCTTTTGTAATTATATTTGTTCAGTTTTATTTTATGGCATCTCTAATGCAAACATTGGACAAGACTGAGAAAATAGAGCTAGAGGTTGAATGAGAAGATACGATGAAGAAGGGATGGTCGTTGTTGTTGTGTGCAGAGAATTGGTATAGTTTATCATATTCGATGATAAAATCTTGGCAAATTAAACGTCCTTTCACACCGGGACTGTTTTTGTTGTGCAATATTTTCGGACGTCATTATTTTTTTTCGAACCCGTATCCTGTCAAAACAAGTGTTCACATCAGCAACGTTTTCCCGTTCTGTGATATTGCGGCATTTATTTTTTCGGATCACGGTCGATTTTTCTAAATTTTCGCATACTGTGTGTCCACTTCTGACCAATCAGATTTTGTGTTGTTGTGACGTCAGATTCACCGGTATAGCCAACATGGCCAACCGGCTGATTGTTTATGATCGTTTACACAAATATTACAAAGATAACGACCTGAAGGACAACTTGTGGAGAGTCATAGCGTCAGATTGACGATGCTTTGTGTGCTTTAAAACGTCTTTGTTTTAACTTTCATTTGTGCTAACCTAAGCTAACGGTTGTTCACATAGTTTCATGTGCTTATCTTATCGCCTCTGATTGGCTATAAGTGCTGACTGTTTGGCTTGAGCGTTTGATGACGTTTCCAGCTTTTTTAGCCAATCAGAGGCGAAGGAGGCGGGACTTTCCCCGGGATGCGCCCGCACCAGAGTTCGAGGTCAGCGTTCACACCAACCCAAACGAACCGCACCAAGGGGGTAAATGCTCCAGGGTTCGGTTCAACCGGACCAAACGAGAGTGGTGTGAACGCGCTCTAAGGCTCATACTTAAAATACCACCATTGCTTCTTTAAGAACAGGGTGAGAAAGGGAGCAATTCATTTATTGAATCTTCCCACTAGAAATTGTTAAAATTCTGCACATTAGACCTTTGAGGTAATCTATGGTAAATCACACAGGTTGAATCATGTGTTTACAGATGGCACACACTGAGTAGTTGGTGCTGCAGCTTGATGTTTTGACTGTTTGCAGGTTCACTTTACGAGCTGCTTCAGCAGAAGAAGTAACTGTTGACTTGACTTTTACCGACTCGCCCTTTTTACATTTAGATTCTGCTGCGGCGTTGTATGAAAGCTCAGCTGTCACTATGCCTCTGTAGTCTTATATGCAGCCTGTAGCGGCAGAGTGTTGATGTCCGAATGTGTGACTCTAAATAGAGTCGTGGCTTTGTGTGAGCCTCAGCGGTATGACATGTAAATAAATGCAGCAAGTTTGACATACATGCACCGGCTGTTCCACCCTGCAGGCTCTGATGCTTACAAAAGTGATGTTAACGCATGTAGCTTTACTTCAACCCAATTAAAATCCCTCTGATTAGATACTTGGAGTTTACTGTTTTATGTATGATAAACAAAGGGATACGATGAAGACATGCTATTTTGACAATCGTTTCATTTCATTTGACAATGACAATCACAGAGTTGTTTACAGGTCGTATGTGTTGAGTACAGAAAAAGAAGAAACTTTTTTTTCTCCTCTTGTTTCTGTAGTAAACAAATACTGCTGACATTTATGAAAGACGTCATGTAAAAAATAAACGCTTGAAGAAACAGGGATTTGTTGTAATGTAAGCAGTAAAAGAGCTCAAATCTTTCCATTTTTAAGATACATGTAGCACATAGGACTTTAACAAGAATTTACATCATCCAGTTAGAAGGACAGACATGCTTTAGTACACAAAATAAGGTAGACTGAGTAACTAATGGTAAACAGTGACCATTATCGATAACTCGTCTTTCTCATATTAACACCCTCCCCTTTTTGCCTTCAGGCTGCAGTGTGGCAGGCTCTGAACCACTACGCCTACCTGGACGCCGTTTTTCTCGCCGAGAGACTCTATGCTGAAGGTAACACCTGTCTGTCTTTAAATGAGGTCAAGATACACACCTGTTCTCTGATTATTGTTAGTCTGCCTGTCATTCTCTCACTGAGCTCAGCGTGCACCTGTTTTGTCACTCGCTGAGGCTCACATGTTTACCTGTCTTGTCTCTCAGTGAGGTCGGAGGAAGCCCTTTACCTGTTGGCTACATGTTATTACCGCTCGGGGAAGCCGTATAAAGCGTACCGGCTGCTGAAAGCCCACAGCTGCTCCACACCACAAGTTCGATTTCTGTTGGCGAAATGCTGCGTCGAGCTCAGCAAGTAAGAACACACGTGAAAATAACTGAAAAAATAAACTAAAAAACATCTTCAGTCTTTTCTGTTTAACTCTGTTGTTAAACTCACATATATGTCTTTTTGTCTTTATATTTTGTCTTTCTACCGATCTGCTTATCTCTCTCCCCGATCGTCTGTGTTTTTTAGACTGGCAGAAGGAGAGCAGGTTCTGATTGGTGGAGTGTTGAACAAACAAAAAAGTCAGGATGACATCATCACAGAGTTTGGAGACTCCGCCTCCTTCACACTGTCGTTACTGGGACACATTTACTGGTAAGAAACCGTCCTCATGGTCTTTTACATGGTTTTACACTTGCCATTTACTGACCTGTTTCTGCCGTCTCTGTCTGTCTGAGCAGTAAGACAGACCGTGTCGCCAAAGGAGCTGAATGTTTCCAGAAAAGTTTAACCCTCAACCCGTTCCTGTGGTCACCTTTCCAGAACCTCTGTCACCTAGGTAACACATACAAAATCACAACTTTCGTTCATTAGTACCATCATATGATTAATAAACCAACTGTATTGATTCCTAAAAGATTGGGACCCTGCTAAAATGTCAATAAAAACACATTTTAAAAGTTTGAGAATCATGTATTCTAGTTTTTCCCTTTGAGCGACTCAACTTTACTAACTAAATTCGTTTCTAGATGTTCCTCCAGCTGTTTCTTTTTTCCTTTTATTATTTTGTTTAGCATTAAACAGCTTTTTACCTATTTGGTTGTTCTTCTAGCAACTTTTTACAAATTTACTGTTGACATAAGATATAAAAAAAGCATATATTTGTCATGAAAACTACATTTTCTATTTCAACATTCCCTGTCCTCTTTGTGCTAATTTCAATGACATATCAGATCCAAGCGATTTTTAGTCCATCAAAATTTGTTTTTAATAGGAACATTTAACACAAAATTCCAAATTTTTATGAAATGTTTGTACTTTTTGAACATTTATATTTATGTGGTTTGTATTCCAGGAGAGAAACCAGATCCAGATCAGGTCTTCAGGTTGTCCTCTTTACAGAATTCCTCTATAGCTCCACCCCCTCCATCTGTTAGCCCTGCCCAAAACCCCTCCCATCGCCTAGACACTGCCCTCATGGAAACACCACAGGATACACTAGTACGTACTACAATAAGCCATGACTAATAGATGGAGTAATTGTAGCGTAGAATCAGCATATTATTGGGGTTCCAGTGTGATTCTATCATTGACTCTGTATTTGTTCTCTCTAGGAGTTGAATCGTTTGAATCTAGAATCTTCTAATGGAAAGCTGACGTCTGATTTGTCGGTCTCCTACATCGACTCCTCCCTCATATCCCCCGAGACCGGCTCGTTATTGGGTAACACAGTTTCTATGGCTTCAGCTGGCTCTTTATTGGCCAAACAGAACAAGCCTAAGAGTGGGCGGAGTTTACTGGGAGGACCTGCAGCACTCAGTCCTCTGACACCCAGGTGAGTTCTGTATTAATCACTTAGCTAATAGAAACACATGACCCATAACATCCACATTTCATAATTATTTACACAAATGACTAATTTATGTGATGAACACTTAACAAACTGACAAACTGAATTAAAAACATCAACAAGCGTTTCACTCTGGCTGTAAAAATGATATTTTGACCGCTATCAAGTCAAGATAGCCTCTGAGATCGCCTCTAGTGGACACATAACGAACTGCAGTGTTAGATTTACATCCTGTCCTGAATACAAGTACCGTATGATTTTAATATTGTCTTAACACACCTGAAGTTGTGTGAGTCTTAAGTGTTTCACTCATACTACTGTGTGTTTCTGTGTTGGTCTGTGTAGTTTTGGCATCCTGCCCTTAGAGCCCAGCCCTGGAGACCCCACATATCTACAGAACTACTCAGCAACCATGGAAACACAATCTACAGCTCCTAACAAAAAGGTACAAACACTCTGTACACACTCAGCACCTGTAAGCACAGACTTTGACACATAACTCACACACTCTGACCCCTCCAACTCTCTGTCTCTGTCTCAGTCTGTCTCCAGGATCAGTCAGTCAAAGTCTGTCTTCAGTCAGAGCGGGAACAGCAGAGATGTTCTCCCAATCCCCTTCAACCAATCACAGACCACTGCCCCTCACACCAGGTAATGACAGCAGCCACTCACAGAGCTCCACACAGCCCCAACCTTAGATCATATCTAAACGCTGATTGCCTGATTCGCTGTCCTTTTGCCTAATTAGCAGTCAGTCTCTCAGTAATGACTCATTTGTCTCTCGGTGATGTCCTGTCTGTCTCTCAGTGGTACCCCTCAGGTCCTCAGTCCCAGTATGACTGGTCCTCCAAACGTTCAGCCCAGAAGAAGCTCCAGACTGTTTACAAGTGCCAGCTCTACTGCCAAGGTAACACATTTATCACGCAAAAAGAAAGTTATCTACCACTGATGCTATTTGTTTTGTACTACCTAAGTAATACTATTCAAATAACATACTGTGCTATCATAGAAGTACTTATTATTGTATTGCTGCAGTACTTTGGTGACACTAAAGCGTTTAAATATCGTACATATCATACTAAAACTAGAATTCCAATACTGCAGTACCTTATTTATACCGTAGTTTCAAATAAACTAATAGGATTTGTTGGTGTGTGTGTTCTCTGGTGCAGGAAAACAGTAAGAAGTTAAAGATGAAGTTTCCAACAAAGATCCCAAACAGGAAAACTAAATGTAAATCAGCAAAGACGTCAAACAGCAGCAACCTGAACGAGAGCCTGGACATCCTGAGGCTGGATCCCAGTCTGAGTCTGCCAGACACCAGGATCCCCCAGTACCAGAGGGCTGCTGCAGGTAACGACACTGCAGATACATACGCTAAATACCAGAACTTCAGGACAGTCTGATTCATTCATAGCTTGAGTAGAAAGTTATTTTACTAAGTGTTCCTGTGTTTCCTGTGTTTGCAGACAGCGTGATGGCTTTGCTGCGGGACTTGGGTCGTGGCTACCAGGCGCTGTGCTCGTACAACTGCAGAGAAGCCATCAACATCCTGACCTCCCTCCCTCCCCAGCACTACAACACCGGCTGGGTCCTCACACATATTGGCAGAGCCTACTTCGAACTGGCTGAATACACACAGGTAACACAAGTAACACGTGATATTCTGTGTTCACACAGGTGATACACCTGCCGTTCACTCTAACTTCCTGTTCTTCACGTTTGCAGGCGGAGCGTCTCTTCAGCGAGGTTCGCAGGATCGAGTCGTACAGAGTTGAAGGGATGGAGATTTATTCTACCACACTGTGGCACCTGCAGAAAGACGTCGCACTGTCTGCCTTGTCCAAAGACCTGACTGACATGGACAAGAACTGTCCTGAGGTAAGAACTACTCCTGTAAACTAGCACTGCATGGTGTGTCTACATTTTTGTTCTTTTTGGATTTTTTTTCCAAAACAGTATAATATTAAGATTTCCTGGGGCTTGGTTCTGAATGTAGGTCAAATAGTGTCATGTAGGTCAGTGATTCTCAACCGATGGGTCCCGACCCAAAAGTGGGTCGCAAACACATTCTGGATGGGTCGGGAACAGCTGGTTAAAAAAGTAAATATTTCATGTCCATCAGATGTTTAAAATGTCTTTTATTTTGAAAAATAGCTTATTCTGAAAGGCACGCGTTATGTCGCGGTCCTCCTTGGTTTCTCATTGATGTGGCCTGAATGCAGGAAAAATACATGGTTTTTTTTGTTTGTTTTTTGGTCTTTATTTTGTGCAATTTGATATTTGATATTTTCTGCATGTGCAACTCTAGAAGTCCTCAGTTCATGTGCTCTGAAATACACTTTACTTAATAAAATTAGTGTATTAATGTTAAAGATTAGGGTCTTTTAAAGTTTTTTTTATAAAAACTAAATTTGCTTGGTTTGAATTTTATAAAAGTGGGTTGCAGCTTTGAGTCAGACCAGTTAAGAACCACTGATGTAGGTGATGGAGAAACAGTGTTACTTGCATCTCCACAAGGTGGCAGTATTGGCCAAAAGGCATGTCAAACTATAAAAATAAAAAAAGTCATGCATTGACAACAAACAGAGACCAAACACATATCTGACCGCCTGTCTGTCTGTTTACCTGTCTTCCTCTTATAAAACACCTGACTCTCAAAGTGACTGTCTGTCTGTCTGTCCCTTTACAGGCCTGGTGTGTAGCAGGTAACTGTTTCAGTCTGCAGAGAGAACACGACATTGCCATAAAGTTCTTCCAGAGAGCCATCCAGGTGAGAGAAGACACCTTCAACTGTCTCTCTGTTTGTCTTTCTTTTACACTATTTTCTGCTCTGCTATCAAGTCTTTCTTTGTCTTCTCTCTTTCTCTTCCTGTATTTAATTCTCATCTGATGCTTTTTGTCCCCCTCTTATTCTTGCATGTCTCATCGTTCTGCCTTGCCTGCCTGTGAATCCATCTCACTTTTTCCCTTTCTTTCTCCACCATCCATCTGTCTGTCTGTCCTGTTTCTGTGTCTCCGACCTGTCTGCCCCTCTGATTGGTCTCATTCTGCACATGACCGTCTCCTAGGTGGACCCGGGCTTTGCGTACGCTTACACCCTGCTGGGTCACGAGTTCGTCCTGACAGAGGAGCTGGACCGAGCTCTCGCCTGCTTTAGAAACGCCATCAGAGTCAACAACAGACACTACAATGCATGGTACGGTGACTGTAAGGATAGCAGCAACCAACTCACTGACAAAGTTAAGCAAAGCCATGCCACTGATGCGTGTGTTTTTGTGTGCTCACCTGTGCAGGTACGGTCTGGGGATGATTTACTACAAACAGGAGAAGTTTAATTTGGCAGAAATCCACTTCAAGAAAGCGTTGAGCATCAACCCTCAGAGCTCTGTGCTGCTCTGTCACATCGGAGTGGTACGGTAGCACGTAGCATCCAACATTCAAAGCAACTGCTCTATTAACAATCACCCCCCTGCCATTCATGTGTCGTACTGTGTGTGTTTGCAGGTGCAGCATGCCTTGAAAAAGTCCGACGCAGCTTTAGAAACTCTGAACAGAGCAATCGGGATCGACCCCAAGAACCCGCTCTGCAAGTTCCACCGGGCGTCCATATTGTTCGCCAACGACAAGTACAAGGTAATCGATGTCGTGATCGCACACTGGCTGTGAAACCATAATAACATATTCAACAACAGTCCAGTGAGATGAGTTTTCCATCTCAGTGACCCCTCTGAATCACTCTGCATCATTGTCCTAATCTCCCTCTCACCAGTCTGTCTGATCTGTCTGCCTCTTTTCAGGCGGCTCTGCAGGAGTTGGAGGAGCTGAAGCAGATTGTTCCCAAAGAGTCTCTTGTTTACTTCCTCATAGGAAAGGTAACACACACCTGCCGACCTTTGCCCTCTCACAGTTCAACCTCTCCACGAAAACGCCTTCTCTGAAAGCCTTCCCCGTGTCCCCTCAGGTGTATAAGAAGCTGGGTCAGACTCATCTAGCTCTGATGAACTTCAGCTGGGCCATGGATCTGGACCCTAAGGGAGCAAACAACCAGATAAAAGAAGCCATTGACAAGAGATACCTGCCAGAGGATGAAGGTGAGACAGGTAGGAGCATCAGGAGGTGACACTGCATCACTTCCAGTGACTACGCGGCGTATTATCAGTTCATAACTCAAAACCAGCATCCCTGATGGTAGGAGGATCAGAAGTGTCTATGGCATGGGTCGCTTACACATCTGTGAAGGCTCCATTAAAGCCGAACAATATATACAGGTTTTAGAGCAACTTATGCTGACATCTAGACAATGACTTTGACAGTGCCAAACCACATTACAACAGCATGGCTCTGCAGTAGAAGAGTCCTGCTGCTAAACTGGTCTGCCAACAGTCCTGACTTGTTGTTCATGAAAAACTTATAGAACGTCATGGCACAAAAAATAGGACAAAGGAGACCCTGAACTGTTAGGGAACTGAAATCCTATCCCAGCTAAGAATGGGACAGTATTTCGCTTTCCAAACTGCAGAATCTGGTCTCCTGGGTCCACTGGTGTTTACAGAGTGTTGGGAAAGGAAGAGCTGATGACACAGAATGGGGAAACATGACCCCTGGAACAAATTTTTAGAAGCATGTTGCTTGCATCAAATAAGAAATGAGCAAATATTTTTCATAAATCAATAAAAATCTTCCAGTTTTAACATTCTGTATGTTGTTTACACACTTTCTCACAGAAAAATGTTTTTGAATGATTGAAAACCATCAAAATCGGTTCAACATTTTACGTGGTGTCAGATCTCGTATGGAACTGGATTTGTGTATAATTTTGATGGTAATAAATACCTCTGTCTCTCTTTTTCTTTGCCTCTCCTTACCTGTCTGCGTGTCTTCAGCAGTGGAGGTGGACGACAGCCAGGACAGCAGCATCATGACTGACGCTGATGACACGCAGCTCCACACGGCTGAGAGTGATGAGGTCCTTTAACCCCGCCCCTCTCATCTAAACTCACCCCTGCTTGAACCAAGCCCCCCCACCCACCCACACTCAGATGACCTGGAGGAGTATTGTTGCTAGGCAACATTCTGACAGACAGATCTTCAGTTTAGCTCCGCCCCCTGCCCTCCTTCCTGTCATCTGATGGCTGAAACAGACTGCTGCTGCCCTGAAGCCCACCCACTTCTTTTCCTCCTTTTCCTCCTCCTTGTATGTCATTGAGCTTGTCCTCTGACATCACAGCTGTTTTTTATGTTCTTTTTATCATCATTATGAAAATAAACAATAAAAACATGTAAACCCCGCCTACTGCTGTTGTCTTATTCCTGACGACAGCTAATCAGAGCAAATCTGTTTCTCCAGGTGAGTGTAGATACAAACACAGCATGGAAATTTCCTGAACTACTCAAATCAGCTTTGACTTAAAACCCTAAACTGTGTATACTATAAACAACTTGGTTCCGCCTTCCGTCAGTATTCGGATTTGAAGCCGAAAAGCTCTCTGTATTTCTGCGATTTTTCTCAATTTCCTGAAACAAACATTGCGCAGTAGCGTTGTACGCATTCGGCGGGGGAGTCGCTGTGACGACGCTCGGCTTAAACAGCGTATCTCCCGGTGAGCTACGCAATCTTCATACGCCCATAGGCTGTATAAAGTGTCAACCATAGAAAACATGAACCCCCTAATAACTTTTAAAAATGGAGCTGCACAGAAAAAAAGAGGACTTCAGCACAAACCGGTCTTAGATTAACTACATGTCAACATCGCAAGCTGGGGGGAGAAAAATGTATCTTCTGTTTAATAAATTACTAAACTTTGTCCATAGCTTCATAGGGATTGCTGGAGGAGGCGGGATTTATGACCTATACTGCTACCCGTCACTAGAGGGTGCTGTTCTCAGAGTGGCTTCAACCACTGAGGAGGCAGACGGTGCCCATTCTATATACAGTCTATGCTTAAAACCAAGTTTTCTGTATTAAGTCAAAGAGAAGAAATGAAATTTAAAAAAGTAGTAAAAGTAGTTAAACTTACAAGAATAAAGTCCTTTAAACAGAAATGAAGTAAAAAATTGATGCATAAAGTTGTGATCTTAAGGCCCGTCCAAACTTTTACAAATTGCCATGTGCGTGAAATCTTTTGTATTCAGTTCTGGCTTTTGACAATAAAGTGTTTAACACTGTGACCTGACACTGTTTGACAGCAGTGTCAGGTCATAGTTATTGAATGTACACAAAATTGTGTTTTTCAATGGACAGACACTGTTAGCCTCACACGCCTCAAATGTACCTTTATTTTTTTGTCAACAAACACGTTCAATTCAAGAGAATCTTTATTGGTACAAAGCACTTTGACAGCCGACTAGCAGAGACAGACAGAATGGTTTTGGCACCTGGTATCAAACTGCATTCTGGGTAATTTTTCATGTTGGGGATGGGTTTCACAGGGACCGACAGCATTCAGAAACACAGGAGAGGTGATGAGAGGCTGAGAGGTGTGACGGATGTGAGAGGTTAAATGTGATTGGAGGGATTTTATGAAGGAAGCCGACATGCTAATCTGTTTTTGTCATGTATTAACATGTTTTATGAGTGACAATGGATTTCACTAATCTTTTTTTCAAGGACTCCTGGAAAATCCTTTGGATCCTAAACGACTCAAGAAGCAGAGTACACCAGCTTGTTTTACGCCCAGTATAAGGTAAAATCAAAGACTGACCATCAGTATGAAAATCTACGTTTTTTTGCGTTTTGAGGGTATGTGCCAGTCAAAGCCACTGATTGCAATAGCAGCTTCTGTCAATGTTTTTCATGGCAAAACATACTAGGTCATAAAATTGAATGTTAAAAGATGTGTTATATTTTTATGATAAAATGACCAAAGCATGTTCATGACAAAAGAATCATTGGTGTTACCTCATCCACAGGGAGCACCAGAACAAAGACAAACTCTGTGTAAGTTTAGATGGTCATAAATATGAGAGTCACTTTCTGCTCATTACACAAATGTTACAGCTGCTCATGGCATGTGGCTTTTTTGTTGACCTGCCACCAGGGGGTGCTCTGTAGCATCATTTTCTGCACTGGGTGTGAATCTGATTCAAAAGTTGGTATAGCTAAGTCTGCTAAAAATTTGAATCCCCTTCTTCTATGTCTAGCTGGTGCACGTGGCCTCAGTTGGTTGTTCCAGGACCCCTGAAATTTCCAGGATTCTACTAATGGTCTCCTGGAAAGTCAGGAAAGGACTTTTCTCAGGCAGTCTTTTAAGTTTAGGTAAAGTCAGTGGTTCTTTGACGCTCATCTTTATGGTGTTTTGATCTGTTGTATGATGTTACCTTTGAGCCCTCTGGTTGAAGCTCTGTGATGTGATAGGCTAATCAAGACTCAAAAGTTTGATGTGATTGGCCAAGAAGCTTACTGTAACTTTAATTTGACCTAAATCTTTTTACAGCAAGTACATTTTTTACCTGCCAAACCTCCTTCCCATTTTCAAGGACTGTTTAATCTTTAAAGGACTTTTTACTTTTCATACGACTATGTCACCCTTTTCGATCACTATTTTTACATTTTCCGAGAACTATTATATCCTTTGAAGAACTTTTCAAGGACTTTTTAAAGTCTTTTCAAATACTGTTCTACATTTTGAAGGACCAATTTTAATTTCCTGTTTTACTCAAAAAGAGCTGTTTTTTCATTTCAAGCATTAGCTCGCCTCCTTAAAAAACATATTTTTCAAGGACTGTTTTACTGTTCTCCATGACTAACTTACTCTTTGAAGGACTATTTCCCCCTTTTCTGAGAACTTTTAATGTTTTTCAAACACTACTTGGAACGTTTGAGGAATCGATACTTATTTTCAAAGACCTGTAAATAATGTCTTAAAAATTTCAAGGACTGTTTTTCTCTTTCCCAGGCAAATAACACTCTGTCTACTGACTATTGTATTCCTCCAAAGGATGACTGTACTCTTTCAAGGACCGTTCTGTGTTTTTTCCAGGACTGTTTTCCTTTTTTACAGCACCATGAAAGCCCTCCTGGAAGTACCTCAATGCCCTGAAAATGGCTTTTTTTTCACAGTTGAATGAGAATGAATGCCACACTGGCCCTACTTAGCATAAATACTGGAAAGTTTTAGCCTAGCTATGCACACTGACTACAAACTACTAGCCTAAAATATACAAATTCACACCAGGGCAAAATGACTAACCTATCCTGGGATTAGCATTAAGGCTAGAAGCTAATTTACCTAGCCTAGCCATAAAGACTTGAAACAGAGGGAAACTAATGGCCTAGCGTAGCATCAACAACTCAAAGTTAGTCAGTCCTTTCTCTAACGTCTCCTGGATACTTTTTATATAAATGAATTCGAGTCAACAGGTAACAGACCTGTCTATGTTCCCTAAACACCTAGTTTGTTTTACTAAACTGTGATTGGCTGTTAATCTCGTTATTTTGTTTTTAATCTGGATGAGCTGTGTTCAGAAAGCTTCACTCTAACTTCATAAAATCTCTCCGCTCTGTTCGTGTGACATCACATGAAGGTCATGAGGAAAAAGGCAGAATGACGTTTTTTTTTATCTTTCTTCCATCAGGCAGTTTCCTTGGTAACATTAGGGGGCAGGGTTAGTAGGCACAGGTTTATCCAATCACAGGGCTTGTTTGGCGAGGGAGGCAGACACCTGATGGAAAAAGAAAATGTTTTATTTACTCATATTTGTCTTTGTGGCTTTTTTTTTTTTAGCATGAACCTGTTCAATTGTCACCTGGTCAGCCAAGTTATTGAGGGGCGGAGCTTCAGCTGCGTTAGGGCTTCCTGGGGAGGAAGTGTTGCTCAGGTGTTGAGGGGAGGAGTCAGGCTGGACGACGATGTCTGCACCGTGATCAGTGCGAGCTTTGGCGGTCTCTCTGAAGGTCAGTTTTTGACTCTCAATCTGTCAACAGACAACAAACCAAGACACTGAGAAATCTGACAAGGGAAAATAAACTGTATTATGTAGGTAAAAGAGATGTACATTGTGTTTGTGTTTTGGCTGTCTTGTGTAATAGTTGTCTTGTTAATCTATTCTTCAGTTAAGCTTTGTTAATTTTTTTAATTGTTTTTGTTTTTTACAATAAAAACCATGGTCAAGTGTTTAAGTTCACTCACCATCCCAAATTATTCTGGAAACGTTACATCAGATCACAGATTCTGTGGTTTTCAAAAGGAATATCAGATTTTGATAGTTTTCCTCATTCCCTCAGTCCATCTTAAACGATTTCAGATTCAGAGAAGTTTCTGGTGTTTCTGGATCATGTTTATATCCTGTTTCTACTTTGCATGGTTCAGTTTTAACCTGCGTTTGTAGCTGCAGTGATTAACTGTTCACAGACAACAGTTTTTGAAGTGATTTTGAGCCCGTTGGTAACTTCCACAACAGAGTTCTGTCTATTTTAATGCAGTGCTGCCTGAGGGCCTTTAAATCAGGACCATCCATTATTGGCCTGTTATTAGCCTGTTGGTTGTGTGTGTATAGTTTAGTGTCAGCCTGTTTTTATATTAAAGCATTATAAAGTGTGGCTTTAACATGTTTTTGACATTTACCTTCTTCTTTCCTCCCCCTGGAACGTGAGTGATGTTGCCCAGGGAACCAACTTTAGACTGAACACCCTTAAACTCTACCTTCTCTGACTTTATCTCCAACTTCCCTCCGCCTGTTTCACAAACACACATTACATTTTACCAAAATAGCAATAACATTTAGAAGAAGAACTTTATTTACTAAGTTAACTTTGCATTACATCGATTTATGTTACAAAAATAACTGGATTCAATTAGATTTCAATACTTTTATACCATGATCCCACATTAAAAAAGAGCATTTTTACAAAAATTATGACAGTAAAAAAAACACACTATCCCTTTGTGAGTGTTACCTGGTTTGTGGTGGATGTTGGCTTTGGAGCCGCACTTTGATGTCACGTTACTGAGATCCATCTTTTTATTCATGATATGAATCTGCACACACAAACAAACAAACAGGTGTTTTTATCTGTGTTCTTCTGAAAGGTGAGCAGTTCACACCGTTACCCCTGTCCAGTGAGGGTCCTCAGAAGCACAGAAAGACAAAGACAGGTGTGTTACCTTGCCCCCTCCAGGTGTATGTTTGAGGTTCTCCGTGGATCCAATCTTTGACTTCACATTGGTGAGATCTGGCATAGGATGGGAGGGTAGAGGGGGTGTACATCCACGAGCTGAGCTGGGTGACCTGGGAGGGGTCCGGACCACCGCCACCTATGGGAGCATGTGATCAATACCAGTTTAGCCAGTGTAAATCAAATGTTCAATATAAGATGTTAGCATTCAGCACGTTTACATACACAGTTAAGTCCAACTATGGCAACAGCTTGATCAGGTGATTGAATTTAACTGCTAATCAAAAAGCACTAGGCAAGAACTACTTTATTGATAAAACTATGTTTGTCCCTTCCTCTTCTCCTCTCAATGTTTTGTTTACTACCCAGCTTTTCAGCATTATATTTATGCGAGTCAACTTTCACGTCTCTTTTCCTTCTCAAGGACTCTTCTACTACAGAGCCATGCTGTTATCATACATGTAGACTTTGGTTTGGTGTTGTCTTGCTGATACATGCAAGGCCTTTCTAAAACAGCATATGGATCGGGGGATGCAGCATTGCCTGTTTTGGGTAAGTCATAAACATTGATTTTGTCTTTGCATGGAGGTTCTGACCTGCAATGTTGAATGCATCAACAAATGTAACACAGATGGTGCTTTGTTTACGCCTTTGCAGGGATTTCCACTACAGAGTCCTGGATGTTTTTAATGCAGTGTTACCTGATCATCCAGTATTCTGATAAGAGAGTCATTTTGACCCCTAGTGGTTGTTTAAGGTAATTGCACCACCTTTGTTCGTATTTATATTTGCGTATATTGCTTTGGATAACTTCTTGAAAAATGATGGAAATACTTCTTGTAAATGTTTTGATTCGTGGTAATTGTCCTCCTCTTTAAAACATAAACAGTGTTCAGACCTTCTTCACATCTCTGTTGGGAGTGGAGGATCTGCTGGCTGGGGAGCGACTTCCTGGACTGCTGACTCCATCCACAGACTCTGACGGACAGACGGGTGGAGAAACAGGCAGGTTAAACCAAGTCATACTGGATAACTTCTGTTAAAGGTGAAACTGTTGTTGTGTTGTACCTGTACTCTTAGCTGAGATCATTTTGGCTGCTCTAGCACCCCCTGCTGTCTTGGAGGCCTTAATCAGAAACAAACTGTTACTGTCAGTAACCATATGATACAAATTTTAATCCGGTCTGACAAAAACATTTATTGTGGTTATACCTTTGCAGCTTCTTCAGCAGGTCCTTTTCCAGCTGCTTTTTCTGAACACACAAGGAAGAGATTTGGAGGCAGAGGATTCATGTAAACATGACGTCATAAATACTTGTTAGGATTTGCACTTTTTGTCTTTCAGCTGCATGTTTTAGATAAAGAAATTCTGGATTCGACAAAAAAGGGAGAAAGAAACTGTGATGTGATTGGTGGGTCAAGTTCTCATGATGCAGACTGGACGATCAAAGTTTTGATCTCTTTGTTTCCTCATTGTATTTGTTTTCTTAAAGGAGACGTGTTATACTGAAAAGCCTGTTTCATAGCTCGCCTTCCTCCTCCTCTCTGCGTTTTGTTGGTTCAGAGTGTCTCTTAAGTTTCTCTGAGCGTTCTTTTGCTCGTAAAGTCTCAGCTATTTTCTCTTCCTAAAGATAAAGGCTGCTGAAAACAGGGAAGTTTGGATGGTTTCAGGGCAACAACAGCCACAACACCGCTGTTTGTGCGCGCCACTTCACTGATGACTCCGTTGTAAACAAAGGCCAGTCGGCGCTGGATTTGAGTCTCAGCTGTTACTGAAACCTGGAGCTGTTTATCTATAAACACTTTCATGAAGCGCAGAGACACAAACTGGATTACACATGACAAGAAGATATAATGGAACCAAAGAAAACACAAAACAGCTACTTTAACCACAAAGCTGTGTAAAAAGTAACACCCAAAAGCTTTAAGTAACATTACAACAGCAGCCAAGGGAGCAATAAATAGCCCTTAGTTAAAACAGGTGCTCACAGCTTATGTCAGATATTTCCCTCAGCAGTTCTATAGGTAAACTGGACTGACATAAAATGAGTATAACAGGTCTCCTTTAACAGCATCTCAGAGTTTCTTATTCTCTGAAAACGCAAGAAAATGTGACTGAAATGCTCTCTCAATTGAGTGTATAACAGTAGGTTTTGCAAGTTGGCTAGTATAGCAGCTAATGGGTTAGCATAGCATCCTATGCTACTCTAGGGCTGCATGATTCTGGCCAAAGCTAATTACAATTATCTCAAAAGAGTATTGTGGTTACCCAATGCAATTGACTTTAAGGGATATTTGGTCACTGCACTTGAACATTTAAAGCTCCCCTGAGGAACTGTTGGAATGTGCTTATAGTGGCGCCCCCTGTAGGCAATGCAGTACCTCTAATCTTTATAGTCTTTAAGGATCATGTCCTTAGCATGTGGAAAAGTCTCGTTCTTTCTTCTTTTAATGGTCAAATGCTTCACCTGAGGAAGACTTTTGCAGAGGGAAAAAGCTGCATTAGCAACATGCAGTTGATAAATTAGTTTTAAATAAATAATCCCTCTACTTTTTGATGAGCTTGTTGGATTTTTTTAGGTCCTATAGGGACAACAAAATGAATTTCATCACTGACTAAAACCTTCTCACGGGAGCTTTAACAAACAAAGCAACACTTTCAGTTCAAGTTTGTTCAACATTCAATCTTATGTACAAATTTTGTGTCAAATTAACCCTTAAAGAAGGTTTTATTTATCCATGTTTACTTCTATTTTCATCATACAGCTTGCAGGTAAATACCACTTTGTAAATGCAAGCAGTTGTGAGGTGCAGTCTGCTTTCAGAGCATGCAATTTGAACGCCAGATGCCAGAATCATTGATTGTGCAGCCACAAGGCTAGCCAATTCTTTCTAATTATTTAATTGAATCGATGTCTGCATGCAGTCAAGTCAATCTGCTGCATCATGGGAACTTTAACTGCAGAGAATAACATTATCTCTAAACAGAAGGGCAGCAAACAGGAGGCTCTACCAGAAGTGAAAGGTCAGATCACTGTATGGTGACCAGAAGGTGAACACGTGTAGAGTCTGTGTCACTTTCAAAAATTAGGGGAAAAGGTAAGAAAAGATCCTGAAACATGGCACAGAAGAGGAGGAGGAGGAGGAGGAAGAAAGGGAGGAGTGGGTGAGGGTGTGGAAGGAGGTAGGGGAAGAAAAGGGGGTGGAGGTGGAGGAGAAATCTTAAAGTGAAAGAAGTAAAGGTTCAGAACGACAGACCTTTGTTAAGAGGAGGGGGGGCGCTTGATTTCCTAACTGGGGCAGCCTGTTTAGCTGGAGGAGCGCTTGTTTTCTTGGGTGGAGCGGTTTGTTTCGGGGAGGAGGGGGTGCTTGACTTCCTCGCTGGAGCAGCTCCTTTAGGCGGAGCTTTGGTTCTGGAGGGAGGTGCAGTAGTGGAGTTTGAGCGTTTCTTCTCTTTGCCGTTCATGAGAGGAGCGTTTGTTTTGCTCACCGAGACCTTCTTCTCAGAGGTGGATGGAGGGGCGGGAAGTGCTTGATCTTTAGCAGGAGGTGCTGAGCTGATGGGAGCACTTGTTTTTGTTACCTCCACAGCTGCTATCCCACCTGAGCTCTCCTTCATTTCCTGCTCCTCCTCCGTCTCCTCTTCATCAGCCTGGTTTTCATCCTCAGGAGGAGATGCTAAGTTTACAGGAGTGCTTGTTTTTGCTACCTCCTCAGCTGGAATCCAACCACTGCCTGGACTCTCCTTCATCATCTGGTCTTCTGATTCCTCTTCATTAATTTCTCTCTCATCAGTCGGTGTGATAGAGGAGGGGGAATCTACCTGGGCCTCCCTTTCCAATTCCACCTCTTGCTGATCCTCTTTTGTCTCCAACACCTCCTCCTCTTCATCTTTGTTCATAATGTCCTCCTCTTCCTCCTCTTTTTTCACCTCCTCTCTCTGTTCTTCTCCTCTGACATCCACCTTCTCCTCCTCTTCTTCTTTCCTGACTTCCATCTTCTCCTCCTTGTGTTCCTCTTCCTCCTTTTCTTCTTTATCTTCTTTTTTGACTCCCATCTTCTCTTCCCTGTGTTCCTCCTCCTCCTCTTCTTCTTCTTCATCTTCTTTTCTGACTTCCATCTTCTCCTCCTTGTGTACCTCCTCCTCCTTTTCTTCTTTGTCTTCTTTACTGACTTCCATCTTCTCTTCCCTGTGTTCCTCCTCCTCCTCTTCTTCTTTATCTTCTTTTCTGACTTCCATCTTCTCCTCCTTGCGTCCCTCCTCCTCCTCTTCTTCCTCTTCCTGCTCTAAAGGAGGAAATGAGAGGTTCTCCTTTTTCTCCTCCTTCTCCTCCTTTTCTTCATCAGCTTCATCAGAAGAAGGCCTAGTGGGGGAGAAAGGAGGCTCTAGCTGCTCCTGCTCTTTCTCCTCCACCACCTTCTCTTTCTCCCCGAATTTCTCCTCCTCTTCTTTCTCCTCCATATCACTCCTGTCTGGCTGCTCCTGGGGGCTGCTCCTGATCACTTTACCTTCATCTCCTTGCTCTTTCTTCACCTCCTCCTCCTGCCTCGCTACGCTCCCATTTGGAAGTTTATCCAGAGAACTGAGGGAGTCAAGGTCTGAGGGAGGAGGAGACGAGGAAAGGAGACAAGAGGAGAGCAGAGGAGGAGAAGACAACAGGAGGAGACGAAGACAAACACTGAGAACACACAAACTGACTGGATGTAATTGAACACATCACCATGGTTACGATGATGTCTTTGTCAAGGTGGTTGCTAGCGGTAACAGGAAGCTGAGACTTCCTGTTTCCATCAACAAGCTGACACATCATCACACAGGATGAAGAGAGAGACAAGGATCCATCAGTGTCAAGAATCCTTCACACAGAGAGGCTAATGCTAATCTGGTTGTACACAGCTGTTAGCTTGTGACTAGCACTTAGCTTATCGACAGCAGTTTGTTTATAGATATTTGTAAGCACAGCTGCCAACCTCTCTGGAGTTGTTGCTTTCTAACAGCCCTGCACTTCAAAGCCCTTGTTAGTTTATAAAATGCTTTAAGCTCCTTTTTAAGTGTATGTAACTGTTAAGTTATGAAATCTACTCAGTTATGGTTCAGTCAAAGGTGGGGTAGGCAGGATTCCTTTGAGGTGTATATCCAAAAAAGCTTTTAATATCAGTCAATAGCCTTTAGTTATTAATGACGTTTGGTAATATAATGATTTCGCTGTGTTTTGTAATGTCTGTGTAGTCAACATTTAAAATTTTTTGAGCGGCCCACTCTTTCTGACTGTAAATGAAGCCATTCTCCACCTCCCCCAAACTGATTGGCGGAATAAATGGATTCTGGCGCCAAAATGGAAGTAGACCAGACAAGAGCTAAAAAGCCAAGTCAACATAAGTGAAGCGCAAACGATTGGGATGCTTCGGGATCTTACAGACCCTGTAACCTTTCTGCTGGACAGGTAAACCGCTTTAAAAAAGTAAGCCCAGTATCTGTAACAAAAGTGTTTCTTGTCTAATGGGACCTGCTGCGTGTCGTAGCGCCGCTAAACTGTTTACCTCGGGTCCTGGAGTATGTCATTTTATCCTAGTTGTAGAAGTCCTGCAAACGTTGTGTTTGCTGGTAGTCTGTTGGCATCTACAGTAGCACCAATGCTTTTAACTTTCACGTTGACTGGGCCCCTATTTATAATTATCTGAAGTATTTATCTGCATTATATCTGAATTTAATTGGAACGATACAAGCGAGGACGAGAATCTGTTTGTGGGCGGGGCTTGCTGGAGCAGAGAAGCAGGGGAGAGGAGGAGCTGAGGAGAAAACTAGCTGGAAGGGGTCGTGTTTACATTCAAGATTTCTCCCAAAAACTGACACTTCCTCAGATCCTGCCTACCCCACCTTTAAATCAGGTGGTATGGCTATGATCTGGGAGCTCCCTGCCCTTCCATGTGAATACATGGAATGCACACTTTTGCTCTGCTTCATGTGCATACATGAGAGGCCACGACAGGGAGAGCATCAGCAAAAACTCCCACAAGATTCACCAGAAATGACTTAACTTACACCAACCTTTTATCATATTCACAACATCGTGAGTGAAACTTTTCCAAAAGCTATAAAGGACATTCCAGCGTAAAATTAATTTAGGGTCAAACACACCGTAACACCAAGTGATCATTACTTTATCATTTCCTTGAAGTAATAATCATCATATTAATCATTTTGCAATGCAGACGTGGTAGTTCTTCTGCCTTATCATCTCAATCAGATTGCATTTCCATGAAGAAATGATTATAAATGTTCTTCCTTGAGCTGCGTCACCCCGCTGCAGTCGATGATGGACTAGCCTGAGGTCTTGCTATAAACAAGCGGCTGCTGGAAGAGAGAGGGTGAGTTTTGTTAAGTCTCTTTGCTAAAGAAATTAGGCAAAGCTAAAAAGATGTTTGGTGGCTAGTACTATGGCTGGGATCCTATATGTACAGTTGATGAAGTTAGGTGCTGTTCTGAGCATTATTTGTGGCTATAGAGTGGCGTTTTGGTTGAGGTTTGTTTATGGCTCCTCAGACCGCTGTGTATTTCTATCCTGCGGTCGTTACTAAAGTTGGTATAACTAGACAAGCAAGAAGTCGGCAACATTCATCTCTCGAAGGGGTGTCTAACTCGGTGTTTTGGTGTGTTTGACCCTAAATTAATTTTACTCCGGAATATCCCTTTAAGAGTTCAAAGGTTGGGAAGCAACTTTTCAGAAATAGCAGAGTCCGTTGAGTCAGTCTAGATCATAAACTTTGTTTTGAACAAGAAGTGCAACAATTGATCTCTTCGCACCCATGTTACACCTATGTCCCCAGCATTGGTAGACCCACTTGATTACTTCCTGCCTCCTCCTGCTCCTCTCCCTGCTCTCCTCTCTCCACCTGCCTCCGCCTTGGTCCTTTTGCATTTGCGTAATGTGTGTTTATCTTGTTGTTATGCCGAGCAGGTGGCAAGTGTATTAGAGGGCAAGATAATCACTGGTAGGTGAGCAGCCTACAAGGGGTGGAGCTCACAGATTTATTAACCGTCTTCCTGGAGCTTTTTTGCTTTTTGTCTGTTTGCACTGTGTTATAAGTTCATATACTTGCACAGAGCTGTTGTTGAACAAATATGAGGACTGTGAATTAACGTTGGTATATCATTGTAAGTTTGTGGAGTGAATGATTTAAGCCTAATCCCATCAGTGGCTTTGGTTAAATTGATCAATGAAATCAAGTCACTTTATGTGGGTCCTAACTTTTTATTAATAATGTTAAAAATGCATTGAACTGTTTGTAGCTTTGTGAAAGATGCCACGTTTTCAAGAACTAAAATATCAGTTTATTTTCATGTCAACCTCATGTATGTAGATACTACTATGGCTGCTACAGCAAACCACTTAGTTGCTATGTCAGAATACTGCAGGGACTACTTTCACTTGCACAAAGACAGACACGATAAAGGAAGAAAAAATAGAACGAAGTAAATATAATATTAAATACAAGAACATGCACACAAGCATGGCACCAACCTTCCATGCTCTGCTCTGCAGGGGCATGACCACCTCCAAGGGGGGCGGAGTATCCATCCATCATCACTCCTAAAGAGATGAGGAGAAAGGTGACAAAAAAGGAGAGGACAGGAAAATGTAGAAGGGAGGAGGAGAGGAGGAAGCATGTTTGCAGAGAAATGGGGAGAAGGTGGAGTCAAATGGGAGAAGAGAGGGGGGAGGGGGAGAGTTAGAGAGGAGAAGAGAAAGACAGGAGTGGAGAAAAAAAATGAGTTGGAGAAGTAAAGGAGGAGTCAGTGCGCATGCTCAGTCAGGCAGTAAATCCACCATGATGATGATGCAGCAACAAACCTCATAAATTCACTCTAAGTTCAACTCTGACTGTCCTCCACCTGTCAATCATTACTGAACACACGAGCACGCGCGTTTACGTGACCCTCCCAAAATCTCCTCTTTGTTTTATCTAAAGCCACATCACTCCCCCATGCTTACAGGCGGCACCGCAGCGTCACAACTGTGTCCAAAGTAGTACCAAGAGGCGGTACGGGAGCGGAAAGTACCGCAGCGCGTCTGCCGCCTCCCGCACCGCAGCCGCCGCCCCCCAACCTTCAAACACATGGAGCAGACAGAGAGAGGGAGAAAGAGAGAGAGAGAAACCAGACAGAAGGATGGAAAAGCACAGAGAGGGATAGAGAGAAAGGCAGAGGCGGAGGCAGCGGTAGAAACCGGCAGTTGGAGGATGTTTCGATGTCTTACCTCCTGGCTGATGTCCGTCTGTCTGCTGCTCCACCCTGCTCCTGCTGCACTTCCACCTGCTGCCGCTCTCTGAGGAAGAGGCGCTCCGCAACTACTGCTGCATGCTGGGAGAGGAGGCAGCTATTACCATAGTAACCTGCTGCACCTGCGCACTGAAGGTCATCAAGATAAGCTCGTGCATTCATGACAAAATATTTTACATGCTTTAATTGAATAAACGCATCTGTAAAACACAGTAAATTAAAGTACCCCATAGATGCACTGCAGTAAGGTAGTGGAGCTTCACTCTTCATCTTTGATTCACTGCATTATTCTGACTGAAACAAAATGAAACCTACAAAAACATCACTGACAGGATTTTTTTTTTTTCATTACTAACGGTACATTACTTGTTGGCTGATGATCAAGACATGTTTCTCTCTGTAGAACTACTCCAACAAGGCCAGTTGTGCTGCTTAACAGGTAATTTTGTTGCACTTGTTCTAACAGTTTTTTATTTATTACTAACAGTGATGCCAGTAACGCTTTACTTAGCAACACGCTACTCTAATAATGCTGCATTCGAGTTACCTTTAAAGTCAGAAGTCCACGCTGAAAATGACGTCACACCCAAGTTACTAGTGTTTCAGTTAATTAAAATTTCTAGTTAAAAGTTAAAATTTTTTTAGTTAAAATCGGAGGCGGAAACAAGATGGCTACATCTACGAAAGTTATTTAGCACTTGCCTTGTCCGAAGATAAGGCAAGCGCTAAAATAACTTTCGTGGATGTAGCCATCTTGTTTCTGCCTCCGATTTTGCTTTTTTTTTCTGACTTGGTAACTGAAACACAGGTTACTCGGGTGTGACGTCATTTTCAGCTCCAAAATCTGACATTCGAGGCAACTCGAACGCAACATCAGTCCACCTTTTTTAGTACGAGTAATCTAAGCTGTTGCTATTTCCAAACCAGTATATCAGTTGCATGTCCAAGTGAGTGTTGGAAAGAAAATGGTTGTCATTTATATGTTGAATGTAACTTAAAAAGTAACTTGTTATCTAACTCAGTTACTTTTAAAATGAAGTAATAAGTAAAGTTACTAAGTTACTTTTTAAAGGGGTAATCCATAATCAGTAATCAAATTACTTTTTAAAAGCAACTGTGGCAATACGGATTACTAATGTATAAAAACATTTTGCATATATTAGTGAAACTGCTTTCAATAATAGTTCTCTGACAGTTTCACAGTAGTTTTAACTAAATCTATTTTATTTTTTCAGTTACATTTGTTAGACCAAAGAACAGCTGGTGCATGAACAAAACATGTAGAAAGATGTGGAGTGGGTGTGGGTTGATGTGTGTAGGCGGCATTTTAAATACAGTCACATAATATTGTTAATGTTGGAAAAAACAATGTTTCTCTTTAGGAATCAGATTAGTCCGTTACACAGAAATATTTCTGCAGTGTCCTCTGCTTATCAAAGTCATACTTGTCAAATAGAAATCGAGCTTTTCAAGTTAGAAATACACAACAGCATGCCTGAGATGCTGAGTTGGAGTTCCACAGAGCTCTCAGCTGGGACCGATCCTTTTTGGCCTCTCCTTCTTAAGTTCCTCTTTACCCTGACCAAATGTCTGTCCTGATGGGAAAGTGCTGTTGTATGCCGATGATACAATTTTAAACAAACATGCCAAAACAAAGCAGGAAGCTGCTGACAAAGGACTCTGATCAAGGTTTAATCAGAAACAACAGAAAAAAATGAGAACTTATCATTTGATAGTTTTATTGATTAGATAGACATCAAAAATAAAGAAGAGTCTCACACTGATGAATTCAGATGATGCCACTTTTAAGTCTGTTCAGTTGTTCAGTCAGCCTGTTTTATCCCAATGTCCAGTGAATAAAACAAGTGATCCTCCTATTGGGTAAGGAATTATAATCAGTCTGAACTCATTATAAATATGTATTTACAAAAGTTTCTTTAAATCAGATAATTATCAAGCTTTTCCAGAGAATAATGCCACTTATGTACTTTAATAATTATAATATGAATATATACTTCTTTCCCACACACACACACTGTCTCACACACACACTCATTTACACACACACATATTCACACAATAAGTACAATTTCAGGTAAATAAAGACAGAAGGGAGAATAGCAGTTCATTTCATCCTGAGTGTTTCCTTCTACTGCTACTACCTATGCTACGGTCACTATGGTTACTGCTAATACAGAATAGCATGGTACTACTGGTCTCAATCTATGAAGGCTGATCTTTTTTAGGACCCCAAAGTTTCCCTTTTTGTTCAGTCTATTGACCGCAAAAAAGATGGACGACATGACCACTTCCAAAAGTAAAACTTAAGCGTTAGAGCTCCCCTTAGTGTCTGACTGCAATATGACTCATAAGCCTGCCACTTCTATGTTAACAGATAGGATATGGATAAAATTAAAAACGTTAAAAAATTAAAGTACATGCCAGAAATTTTCTATCAGATTAAATTAACATGCAGATTTTTTTTGCAGCTGATCTTTATCTATTTACCAGTTAATTGTATATTTTGGTTAGTGAAAGTAGAGACTGTCAGAACCCCAACTCAAAGGATTCAGTACAACCAGAGGACAATGAGCACATGTGGTCCATGTTAATTTACAGTAAATGAATGAATTAAACTATAAAAGTTAGCTCTGCACAGTGCAAATATGCACAATATTACAATTAAAGATTAACCTATGTATTTATATTACATATTTATTTTAAAACTGTTGGGTACAGCCCCACGGTGTGGAAAGTGCAAATAGTCAAAGTACACAGAAAAGGTCAGTGACTTTTTAAAGATGAACTTTTGCAGCCGGTTTTCATTTTCTTCATTTTTTAAATTACCTTGGCTCTTTTTTTCTGAGACTTGTTTATTTATTATTTAAATAATGTTTTCTGTCTCATCATCTGCAGCTCCGGATGAAGTTATTACAATCCCACATATTATTATTATTAACTACAGTGAGTCAAGATCTTACAGAAGTCTGTTATATATTAGTCAGTGTGATAACATGTCTATTGTTAATTTGTTTTCAAAGTACAGCACAGGTGAGTAATAACCTGTTAATTCATAATTAATTGTGTTCATCTATGTTTGTACTGTGATGCACCCAAACAGGAGAAGTCCATCTTGTTCAGATCAGCTGTTGTGGCTCCTGATCAGATTTTTTAATTCTGTGTTTCTGCCAGTATCGAGTACCTATTGTCTTTGTCCAGGTGATAGAGCTGCACCCTGATTAGTTTGTTTTCTATGCAAGTAACTCAAAGTCTTCAGCTTATTCCATTTAACTTCATCCAGTTAGCATTTCTGTAAAAATCACATGTATTGTTATAAAAGCTTTGGGGCCTGCTGCACCAGCTGTGCATACACTCTGTCTCTAGTTAGAGTATTAAGTCTACACAAAACCCAACAATAAAACTAGTTAAGTTGTGGCTTTAGTTAGACTTTTGTTTGGCTGCCACATAAGGACGTAAAGTTCATCTTAACTAGTCGACTATTACGTCAAAAATAACCAAAATATGGTAGCAGGTATGACATTTAAACTTCCAGTAGCCAATCAGAGAAAAGCTTTTCCTCATACGAAGTGATTGTTCAGGGGGTAACTATTCCTCCTGACTCCCTCTAGATAGGCTGCAGACTGAAAAAAAACTCCACTTAACTCTCATTACTCATTTAAACAAGCAACGATCTGTGAAATGTGACAAAGCATTAAAGCGTAAACTTACAACAATGACATCAAGTGGTTCACCAACTTTAATGTATTTATATTATAAAGCGTTACTCTATGCTTCACTCTGCTCGAGCGGGAATGCAGATCAATGTTAGGATATTTTGACACATGTTGCACATGTGTTCACAGGGTAAAGTTTAAGTCGTTCAACCTTGATGTCCAGTTTACTATTTTTGTAGGTCGGTGAACCCAGAGCACTTGTGTGTTTGTGTTCTCAATGAAGGCTCAAATTGCCAGCGCCCCCTGTTGGCAGCTCTGCTGTCTTGCATGTTTGTGATGCATTTAGGAGCTTCAGCCTACACTGAAAGATTTCTTTGCAATAAAATCCAAACAATGTGACTTCTAGGTCCCTAAAAGTCTAACCTCTATAAAGGTTAATTAAAGTTTCCAATGGAGTCAAGAAACATCAATACAATCAGCTACCAACACAACATGACAAATATGCATCTGAATTATACACCACTAAAAATCTACTTTTTTTTTTTTTTTCAAAATATTCATGTCTAAGAAACTAAATTGGCTACTTTATTGTTAGAAAATTATTTTATTAGTGAATAAAACCAAGACACAAACCTTAACTCAGTGCACCTTGGTTGAAGCCGACAGGCTAGCCTTAGCTTGTCTGCTTGCTAAGGCTAGCCAAAAAAACTATCTTAGTGCAAATATCGGTTGGCTAGTTTGAAAATGACATCACCAGCCAATTTGAGCCATGATGCTAACTCATAAATCTTAAAGAGTCAATCTTTTCCTCCTAATGTAAAGGTTAAAGCTATTGGTGCAATGCTAATCTATCAGTTATCCTTACAAGGATACTTACTAGTTACTGACAAGATTTAGCAAAGTTAACTTAAAAGCTAGCTGTCTGGACTTGGTTTACCCTCTTGTTCTCATTGTAATAAGTAAAGGTCTATTTGAGTGGGTCTATAAGTCGGCTTACTTTCCAATTAACTTCTCCAACTATCATGATAAACAGTCCTACTTTATGTTTTAGGGTAACACAATTTTTCAACCAATAATACTTAATATAAGAGCTAACAGCGCAGAGCAAACCTCTTCATTTTCTATCCTCACAAAGAACTAGCAACAGGTTAATGCAGCAAAGATACAGCTGGTTAACTATCCCTAGAGTGCCTGCATGCTATTCTTAATGCGAGAAAAGTTACAAGTGAGAATGCAAAACAATATAAGTAACCTAAAGTGTAAAGACAAGAATGTGAGCCAAGAGACACAGGCATTGCAGAATGAAGGTGTATAGCTACAAGCCCAATTCCAAAAGAATGAGGAGACTGTAAAATGTTGATAACATGTTAAATGAATGAAAATTATTTTACCTTTTTAAGAAAAAAAAATCTGCTCATTTTAAATTTGATGCCAGAAAAAACAGAGACAACCAAACAGTTGAAAAGAACTGGCCTGCCTACAGTAGCATGTAGCAAATTTATCATAAAATAACACAATTTTACAACATCAACATTTAATATGTTGTCTTTGCACTACTGTCAATGAAATATGGGCTTTCAATTATTTCATACTATCAAATTTAAAAACGATGTTCCAGCACTTACAAACTGGAGTTTCAGTGAGATGTTATTAATCCTCTTTTCATGTCCTAGTTCACGGTCTCTGCTGATGAAGTGTTTGAGTAATCAAGGACAAGTGATTATGAGCCAAACATGCCACTGAAAACATTTTCTGTTTTTTTTGTCTTGTTTTAGAATTCTAAACGAACTGTCAAAGGACTGAACTCAGTGAATCTTTCCATCTACTGTGTGTGTTTCTGTGTATTTGTGAGAGACTGTGTGAGGGACTGTGTAAGTGTGTGTCAGATTGTCTCTGTTAAAAAGAGGGGAAGCTGGTGATGGATATAACATGAGCTCGTAAACACCCAACAGTCAACAAATAAGGTGATCATATGAACACAGTCCAGCTGCATGATGGGAAACCTATCTGAGCCTCCCTGCCCCATGGAAGCAGCTGATTGGTCAAGCCCAGTGATTGGTCAGTAGGATTGTGATTTGGAGGGGTCTGTCTGATTGGCCCCATTAGTCTTTGTCCTGCACTGTGCCTGCTTGGACCTGATCTGTTGATAATCAAAGCCTCTGATTGGCTCTCTGCAGTGACATCACAGGTTATAGTTGAATTAGTCCACGTCTGTCAGAGGTGAAGGAGGTCAGAGGTTGGAAGACTGTTTGATGCTGTGGAAGGAGACTCTGCTGGGGGAGGTGGGGAGTGATGTGGCTCGCACCGCCCGGCTCCGAAAGGAGTGACGGTCCTGCCAACGAATCCAACGCTTCCTGACCGCGGACCGCACCTGGACAGGTTAGAACAAACCGACAGAAAGATGGAACAAAGGGACAGGTGGGCGCAGAAATACATATTTAACACTGGATTGAAGTCCTGAAAACAAAGTGTTATGGACAGAGATCCAGATCTATGCCAAAGGTTTACCTGTCAATCAAGAGCTATTAGGAGGACCTGTGACCTCCCTCAGCTCGGAGATTATGTTAGGAGGCTGAGCTCTCCTGTTCTGTTTGCTACTCAGAGAGTAAACACCTTCAGTTGGCTCTCTTCGTTTTCTATTTGAGTGAATATTTCCATTGAATCCTAAGTGATTTCTGTGTTTGTTCAGAGTTCTTTCACCAATCACTTATTTTCCTCTCTGATCTTTGACTCCCATCTTCTTTTCATCTTTCTTTTTTCTTGTTTTTGGGTGTAATTTTTTTAATCATGTATAATTTTGATAGAATCAATGGGTGTCAGCAGCAAGACGGAAAATACAAGAAGCCATTTTGTTCAGAGGTTGGGTTTTGTTGTTGTTAACAAAAGGCTACAAGTAGAGAGCCCCGTGGCACACCAGATAAAGAATGAAATGGAAAAAGAAGAGTACATAAGAAAAGAATAGAACAGAATAGAGTACAAAAGAATAAAATACAATACGAAAGAATAGAAAAGAAAAGATAACGCAAGAGTAATGCTGCATTTGAGTTACCTCGGAAGTCAGATGTCCGAGCTGGGAATTACGTCACACCCGAGTTACCAGCATTTCAGTTACCAAGTTGGAAAAAAGCAAAATGGGAGGCGGAAACACAATGCCTACATCTATGGAAGTTATTTTAGCGCTTGTTACTTTAGTTATTTTAAGTTATTTTAGCATCCCCTTTTGAAGATGTTGCCATCTTGTTTCTGCTTCCCATTTTGCATTTTTCCGACTTGGTAACTGAAACGCTGGTAACTCAGGTGTAACGTCATTACCAGCTTGGACATCTAACATCCCAGGTAACTCGAACGCAGCGTAAGATAGAATACATAAGAATTAAAAAAAACAAAAAATATTGAAGAGAAAAGAGTGGGAAAAAATAAATAGAATAGAAAAAAATAATAGAATATTTTTCTTAATTTCCTGTCACAGGTTTGTACTTCTTTTACCCCTTTTACTTATTTGTTCATTTAATATCATTATTTTCTTATATTAGTCCATCAGGTTTTACTCTTTTCACCATTTTTATCTCTATTTTTATCTCCAGTGTTTCTAAAGGTAGCTCTTTCCTCATGTAATGTCTCGGTGCCAGGCCATGTCTCTTTAACAATATATCTTATAATCTCACACTGTTTGCGGTTGTGTGTGTGTGTGTATGTGTGGGTGAGTGAGTGAGGGTGGGTGTGTGTGTGGGTGGAAGGGTTGGGTTTTTGTCATTATTGTTGTTTTTAGCCTCTGTGAGGCACTTTGAATTGCATTTCCTTTTTACGAAAAGTGCCATGTAAATAAAGTTGAATTGAATTGGAGAAAAAGGATCAAATACAACAGAACACAATTAAAAAATTGAATACAAAAGGATAGAATATAATACAACAAAATAGTAAGCAAAACAATAGAATTGGATAAAAGAGAATAAGATAGCATAGAAAACATAAATAGAATAGAATAGATGAAAATAGGATACAAAAAGATATAATTGAAAAAGTACCCAAAAGGAAAGAATAAAATAGAATAAAATATCAGGGATTGGTTAGAAAATAATAATAAAGAGTAGAATAGAATTAAACAGGATAGAATAGAATATCTGATTACCTCACTGTTGAGAAAACAGTAGAAGACAGAGACAAAGAAACCCTGCAGTGACAGACAGAGGAGGAGAATGTTAGCTGCTACCCGAGGTCATAGCTGTTAAAAAGTGACCTACTAAGAAACTCGAACTTAACCCTAACCTGGAAAGACTCTAAGATGGAGTTAAAGTAGATAAAGACGATCTGAGCGACTTCATCTTCCCCTCCAGGATTTACGAAGAACAGCATGTAGGTGATTCCCAACAAAGGCAGCAGCACCAGTGTCGCCTTCACCGCCTTCCTGCAGGGAAAAAAAAACCAAGAAAACCACAAAGTTCAACGTAAAGATCAATTTTACTTTATTTCTTTGCATTTTAATCATTCTACAGAAAAGACTACTGTCAGCTTTGGAAACGTGTCTTTATCTGAACTTTGCCTGAACTTAAGAATGAACTTTTTTTCTGTTTGTTTTTCCTGTTTAGAGGCTCATACCTGTACTGGATGGTCTCTGAGGTGGTGGACGCCCTCAGTTTGGTCATCAGGATTCGAACAATGTTGAAGAGGAAGACAAAGTTGATCTAAAGAGAGGAAGTAAGTGTGAATACCGACCTATAGCTTCATCTGTGGAGCTTGTTATCTGAAAAACTGAACATTTTCAGAGCTCTGTTTCTTTGTACTTTAGACATGTAACTCATACAACCTCAGTTCAAAAACACTGAAATATCCCTTTATGGTGAACTAACCAGCAGGACCAGGATCATGGGTCCTTGGTAGATGTAGTCAGTATAAACCCCCGCCTTTTTTCCAAACCAGCACCTGCCAATCAAATCTTACAGGTTAGATTCCCCCCAAACAGGAGCAGAGAAGAAACAGGTAAAGGAGGTGGACAGGGGGTTCTTACTTCTCATTGTCGTAGTAAAGCTTCCCAAATGCCCAGAAAACTATGATGGGGAACGGGATACCTGCAGGCAGACAAACAAGAAGTGAGTCAGAGAGGTAGACAGAAAGACACAAAGACAGGTGATAATAAGACGGACAGGTACCCCAGCCGATGCAGATGAACATCCACTTCCTGAGCTTGTCTGTGGAGTACGTGAGGACGACGGCAGTATGGAGGTAACAACCTTCGCCGAACATCCAGAAGAAGTTCGTCACGTGGAAATAATTATAACCTGCTGTAACCAGCCGACACCACACCTGAAGAAAAAGGTAAGAAGTGTTATCTTCATTTGTTACATCTTCTTTTGCTTTTCTTTTTCTGGTTATACCCTTTAAGTGAGTGTGTGTGTGTGTGTGTGTGTGTGTGTGTGTGTGTGTGTGTGTGTGTGTGTGTGTGTGTGTGTGTACCTGGTTGCTCTCGGTTACTGCAGGGTTCATGGTCAGTTGGACTATGAACCAGGTGGCGTTCCTCAGGATGAATGCCGAGATCAGATTCCAGTGAATGATGTTTCTAAGGCAGCGGATACTCCTGTCACACACACACACACACACACACACACACACACACACAGAGGTACAATTAACACACACTCTTTTTGTATGTAAGTCTGTGAAGAGGTCTGATGTGATTGATTTCGATGTGGCTCTATTTCAGTTGGCCACTAGAGGGCACTGCAGCCAGTAAAATGTTTGATTCTCCCAGTTTCATTCAGATTCAAGAACAGACAGACAGACAGACAGGTGAATTACCTGAGTCTCATGAAGAGTGTGAAAGCAAGCAGCAAAGCTCCCAGAGAGATACAGTGACCCAGGTAGTTGATGATCACAGCAACCTGATAGTGAACTTTACTCTTCCTCTGAAAGTAACACACACGCACAAAGGTCAATGGTTAAAATAAACTGAAAAAAAAAAAGCTCTTTTTGCTTGGTAACTAGTCACTACCTCTATTATCAGCCCTGAGATATCCCTTTGTGTGTGTGTGTGTGTGTGTGTGTGTGTGTGTGTGTGTGTGTGTGTGTGTGTGTGTGTGTGTGTGTGTGTGTGTGTGTGTGTGTGTGTGTGTGTCTCTTCTCTTTCTCTCTCCAAACTGTTGTCAGAGCTGCTGTACACAGTGTGATATAACCAGGCGGGAGATTTGACATAAAAGCACAAATTAGATCAAAATCCTTAATAATAAAATGGTGATTTTTTTTTTTAAGGTTCAAAGCACTTCAGTAAAATGTTTGATTCTCCCAGTTTCATTCAGATTATAAGAACAGACAGTATCTGACGGACAGGTGTATTACCTGAGTCTCATGAATATCACAGCAAAGAGGAAAATTATCAGAGTTTCAGCTCTGTAGCCTCTGACTGCAAACCTCTGCAAGAGTGTGTCAGCGGGGTCCTGGGTCAAACCATCTCCGCAGAATCACTGCAGGAACTCTTTATAATGAGTGTGTGAGCAAAGTTTGGTTACCATGGTGACAGAAACATTATGACTATCCCTGTCTATTATACAGCCCTGAGATATCTGTAACTGATCTGCAGATCTCTTGCTCAGACATTTGAGAACAGATTAAATTATTGTCTTGCCTGTCCTGACATGATGAATATTTATGCAACTCTGCTTTTATCCTCCTTTTCCTGCAACTCTGATCACACACACACACAAAATAAAACACACACAAACAAACACACACTTTTCTTTTATCAGTTACAGCTCCATGGTTGGCCAGCAGCCAACCCTGTCTATAGAAGAAAAAAGGGGAGAAAGTGACAGGTCCTCTCAGCTGGAGAGAGAGAGAGAGAGAGAGAGTGAAGCATGCACTGTGTAACATGACAGAGAATATACATACACACACACACACACACACACACACACACAGATGAGTCCAGATGGTATCCACTGACGTTTTCATCCCTCGCTTCTTCACCATCTCATGTTCATGTGTCATTTTTTATAACCACAAATCTTCTAATACAGGCCAGGTCTTTTAACTTTATGTTAATGCCTTTATATGAAGCAGGCTTTTATTAAAGTCAGGCCTTTATTTTAAATTCTGTGTCAGAGAAATATAATTGTTCATATTTAAGCACAAATTGAAGGTGTGATTCTTTTAACCGATCCAAAATGCCATTGCACACTTCACAAAACACAAAGGGTCTGATGCTCCACAAACTTTGCTGCAGAGCAAATAGTGTCTCTGTGCAACAGTGATGTTTGCATAAATTTAAATAATCCATTGTGCATTCATTTGGAGCCGATTCAACCTGTCTCTCAGTGCAAATTGACATTTAGCAAAAACAAAACCAAGTGATCCGAGTGTCATTTTTAACCAGCTGTGATTAAGTTATGATAAGTATTGTCATTCTCAAGTGAGGAAAAACCAGAAAATATGGTTATGGTACCATTATGCTGTTATACATTTTATAAACAACATAAAAAATTATGTTGATCAAAGAAATTTGGGGGGGGGGGGGGCGCACAAATATTTTTGAAATTGAGTTTTGATCAAATTTGATCTGGGACATAAATTAATTGATTATTAAGAAGTTTGATTACGGCTGAAAATTTGCTCAAGGGTATTTAGAGTTTGTTGAAGGTCGCTGGTCACAAATGTCATCTTTCCAAAATATTTCTTGTGTTATTGTGAAGAATTTAGCTTTTTATCAAATCTATTTTGCATTTCATGAAGTGTTTTTGTGGTTAAAAAAGTATTTATTTATTGATTTCCTAAAATGCAAATGCTATTGATACTAAGGCCCTCCATGATAAGTGGACTAAATTTAGTAATATCAGGATTAGAGTGCACAGCACAGATCTGAGCAGCAGAGAGTGGAGATGCTAACAGTTAGTGGTAATTTCCATTCCAATATAATGATAAACACCATCCGCTCCATGTGGTTTGTAATACCCTGCAAGTGGATTGAATTGATTTCTGTCAGGATTGGAGTGCACAGCACAGCTCTGAGCAGCAGAGAGTGGAGATGTTGACAGTTAGTAGTAATTTCAGTCTCACAGCTGGCCTTAATTTACTTGGAAAGCTTGTGTCTAGAGCTTATCAGGGGCACAGCTGCAGACTGAATACTGACCTTTATTGAAGTATTTACAGTTTGCTTCTTTTGTGTGTTTGTGTAAAAACAAAAAAACAGTCGGTCTTAAAATTATCTTTTGTGTCATTGAAAATGTGAATACTTAAGAGTTCACAACTTCAAACACAAGAAGCGTTTGATTATATTCATTTGGATTTAAATTCTCATGTATTTTTGGACAAATGTAATATCATTAAACTGCAGTCTGATCAGTCAAACTGTATGAGAGCCTGAAATTTAAAATGTTCTCTTTTCCATTTTGTTTCTAAAATTTCAGACAGTTTTTGCTGAATTTTGTTAGGTCAAGAATGAGTCAGAGAAAATCACCCCCTCTGGGTGATTCATTAAAGATGGCAGCATCCGAGAAACACATTAGCACCACAGAGAGATGTGTTAGTTCACACACCCACACACACACGCACACACACACACACACACGCACTGACCGATTCTGAAAGTATTTTCTTGTTCCATGTCTCTGAGGACAGAAGAGTCATGTGAGTGGTTTTATCTGCTAAGTTTAATCTGTCCTCAAATGTCTGAAATGTCTCTGCATCAGCTGATTGTCCTTTAAATAAAAATACAGCCAGTGTTATTACCGGGAGAAAAAGTTAGATATGAAAATGCCCCAAAATAATCAATTCGACCTTATATACTAAGAAAAAAGACAACCAGAACAACAATATAACATAAACAACCGACCAACAAAGAAAACTGATACAAGCAAATAATTGATTCTTTGATGAAAGTGGTCCTGACTGAACTAGGACTGAGTCTCCCCCCTCTCAGCTGACTTCTCCCCCCTGTTAATCCCCCACTCACCCCACTCTCAGACTCTCTGACACGTTACCTGTCGAGGGCAGAGTATTGATCAGACTCACCAGGATGATGATCTCTGTACACTGACTGTAGTTTCCTCGAGGAGCCCAGCTGCCATTGGACTGACACTCTCTGTACACCCTGTCTACAGAGAGAGAGAGAGAGAGAGAGAGAGAGAGAGAGAGAGAGAGAGAGATAAAGAATAAAAAAAACACAAAGAAATAAAGAGAGGTAAAGGAAAAAGTGTAAAATCAGAGAAGCTTCTCAACAAATACCTTTTCTTCTTGTATCCCCTTGCAGCTCATCTCTATACTTATTCACTCACTTATATTTATATACTTGTTATTGTCTTTACTAAGTTTAGACTCCACTGAGCTTTCTGCATCTCCTGTGTGCCTCTTCTCCTCCTTCTCCTTCTTCTATTTTTCTTTTCCTGTGTGTAGCTGTGTGTATCATTTGAGTAAATCTAACACATGCTGCCAATATGAGCAAGCCTCCCTATGGAGAGGACATCTTGATTCTCAGCAGGACTTTCCTGTCTGAATTAAGAATGAGTTAAATACAATAAAATCAGCTTGTATTCAATTAACTTTGTTCACACATTTCAGCTTGAGCATTATTATATTATGACCTCATTTCATGAGAGTTCAGATATTGTTAAGTGTTGGCAAGTGAAATGTTGTCCCATTCTTGCCTGATAGAGGATTTCAGCTGCTCGACAGTTCAGAGTCTCCTTTGTCCTATTTTTTCTGTCATAATTAGGGTTGCAAAATTTTGAGAATTTTCAAAGTTGGAAACTTTCCATGGGAATTAATGTGGGAAAAATGGGAATATATCTGAAATTTACAAAATTGAAGGTTGGCCCTCAACAGGGAACTTAAATATATTTGGGGAAAATATACTGTAGCATCATCTTGACTAAAACAACCAGATTTAATGCAAGTACACTCCTCAATCACAAAGACATCTGAGCCCACAGACTATATAAAGTCAATTAAGTTTTGATAGTATTATGGGGTAAATATATTTGATCTATAATAGTATTAATATTTAACTTGCAAAAGGTTGCTAAATGCAAGCTATTTTTCATTTCATTGACCATTTAAAGGGCTGGCTTATTTTGGTGGTGGTAGCTACCTCAAATGTGATGCTGTTTCTTCTGACTCCTGCAAAACGGTTTTCTATAACCATTCAATAATTTATACATCAATTGTCCAATATGTTGAAGACCCTTCCAGTTGTTTAGCCAACTATATTTCTGTTCATGCCATTGCATTAGTGTTATTAGGTTTTTTGTTAACTTATTCTACAGTTTCCAATTTGGAATATTTCCAAAATTCCCCAGCTTAACTTCCCATGGAAAGTTCCTGGAAATTAACCAAAAATTTTCTCCCTCTTTTCAACCCTTGTCATGATACTTCAAATGATTTCAATGGGTGTCAAGTCAGGACTGTTGGCAGACCAATTTAGCAGCAGGACCCTTCTACTACAGAGCTATGTTGTTGTAATATGGTTTGGCATTGTCAAATATGAAGGTCTTTACTCTGAAATTGTTGAACTATTTGCTCACGCAGTCTCTCACGGAGTCGTGAACCTCTTCTTCTCCTACTCTTCCTTTAAATAAATATGAGCTTTAGTTACTTAAAAAACATCAAATTCTTTTTACATTCCAGTGTCCTAACTCTCACTGAATTATAACTGTAGTGTTTTGGTGTCTCACGCTGCCATAGTGTAACTACGGCAACACAAGATCTGTTATTTAGTCCTAACTGGTGTCACAGCCCTTAAGTCCCTCGAGGAGGAGGAGGAGGAGGAGGAGGGGGCGGTCTCATGCCATCAGCTCGATCAATAAGCCTGGGCCTTGCTGCTCTGCTAACTGATTAGCCGAACGGATCGATACACCCACTCAGTGCTGGTGACAGTTAGCTCATTAACATGTATGTTCACTGAACCTCAGCCAATCAGGTGAGAGAAATTTGATGAAATCGAAAGCGAAGCAGAGAGGGTATCTCACAGAGATGATGAAGACAACGGAGTGAGACTGCAGATCCAGCTGGGTCCATACACTCAAGCACGCACACACACACACAGATGACTCATGCTATTAGGTCAGATTAACAAATAAACCCCAAATTAAACGGGATATTTAATGCCACCCACACAGTCACTAACACACGCACATAAACACTTCAATACAAACACACATCCTGCACAAATGCACACACACACACACACACACACACACACACACACACAGAGTGGGGATGGGTGTCATGGAGCCAGTTGGCAGCAGATTACAAGTCACAGATCTGCTGCAGCGTCTCCTCGCTGTTTGCTGAAGCTCAGAGCTCTGAACTGCCATTGGCTCAGACCAAACTGTTAACTCCTGATTGGCTGAGGATGAATGAAGCTTGAATCATTGACGATACACAGAGTTTTATGTCTGAGTCTGTCTTATCAGAGAGCAACACTGGTTTTAAAGACAGACATCTATAACCAAAGTAAGCCTCACCTTTAAACATGCCCTACTTTATCATCTAGGATATGTTGATCTAGATCTATAAATTCTACGTTAAAGGTGGGGTAGGCAGGATCCGGCTTCTTAGCTCTTGTCCGGTCTACATCCTTTTTCAGCGCCCGTTATTCTGCCAGAGTCTCGGGTATTTACTTTGTTTTCTTACTTCTGTATGTTGTGGCCAAACGAGGATTCAGACAATTTTTCGTACTTTCTGGTTGGTTTCTACTGTCCGATATTGTATCACGCTAACTTTGTTTGGGCTCGTGAACGCTATTCAAGGACGTGGAGCATGCCTCACAACACGGGGGAGCAGCGTCTGCTGGTCGGGGAGGCAGAGAACGGCTTTGTTTACAGTCAGAAAGAGCGGGACGCTCAAAAAATTGAAAATGTTGACTACATAGACGTAACAGAACACAGCGATATCGTTAGATTACCAGATGTTATCAATTACTAATAGCTATTGACTGATATTAAAAGGGTTTTTTTTGTATACACCACAAAAAAAATTTCTTACCCCACCTTTAAAATGCAGTATCTGCCGTCTTGGTCTTAGTTTTAATATGAGAAATGACCTAACATCTGTTTGCAGTCTCAATATTGTCCAATCACAACTGCAGAAAAAAGCAGCCTGTATGGAGAGCAAAAGCAGGCAGACATCATCCACTGTGATGACATTCAGGATTCAACCACATGACCATTAGGGCTGTTAAAAAATATGTAAGGTTAAAATAGAGCTCCAAGTGTGCACCCTTGGTTGGGCAATAAAACAGAGAGGTAGCGGTGTTTATGAGACGCAAACAGGGAGGAAATGTTTGGCATTCATGTGAGTCTGTGTATGCGGTGGCTGCAGTCAGTGCTCAATAAAACAGTACAACAGGCCTTCATCTATTTTCAAAGGATCAGCAGGAACATAACCAAACTTACACTTCAGCACAAAGACAGTAAATGTGTGACTCAAATACTGACTGAAGGGGGAGGATTAACAATCAACCAGATCACAATACAGTCTGTACGTGTGAATCACAGCAGCAGTAGCAGCACCTATGGATATTACAGTTTCCCACAAGCTTATCCGGATGAATGTTCTTCAAATTTAACCACACAGATTTACAGGAGGGCTCTGCTATTGCTGCTTCATATATGGAAATAAACAATGAGTCAGCTTGTAGAAAAACAAACATCATTTCTCTGTCACTCACAGGATATCAAGCTTTTCACTAGCCAATGAAATATGCATTATAAAAATATGTATATATGGTAAAATGATGATCACCTTACATGTCTGGAATCACTGATAAATTACTACGTCTGGTCCGCCCTCTATCAGTGCAGCACCGTCTCTCAGCCTGATCACAAAAATAATCAATCAATTTAGGAATAGATTTTAAATGGCTCAGATATTACTGTTTCTTTTCTTTTGGAGTGACCATTTGAACTTTGTTTTGGACAATTTCTAGCTCTGATGGCCACGGGAAGTCAGGGTGCAACAGGCGCAGCAGAAAAAGCAGATACCGTTTCCAAATAGCCAGTTGTCCCCTGCTGGCCATTAGAAAGAATGCATTCTTAAGGCACTCTTAAGTCAGCTTTACTTTGAAATATCTGATTCCTCTGCAGAGTGAAATACAGAACAGGTACAGGGTTACTTACTGGTGGTGTTGTAGTGGATTCCATTGAACTGCTCAGGACAGGGTCTGGATACCAGCTCTCCTGCTGTACTGCGGGGCCAACAGGTTCCTATACCATCCACAGACAGGTCGCAATACACACCTGAAGAGAGGAAGAGACGCTCTTCTTTAAGGCAGGTCTTTCGAACGATTAGATTTCAAAATAATGATAAGTCTGTTTTCCATTCACACGCTTTAAATTCTGCTGTTTTGGATTTTGAAATACAGTTTATTTGTGAATCAAATAACTGCTATGACATGATGCACCCATATGATTTTGACCTTTTGATCCATTATTCCAATAAATTCTGCGCTGCTACATCTATCTGAAACCATGACTTACAGGAAAGAGATAGAGTTCAAGTTTTTATTCTGTCACATACTGGGTTTATTCTCAGTATTTTAAATAAAAACACTGTTACTTATTAAGAAATCTGCAGGGGTGCATATAAAGTGTCATCGGGTTGTGCCGTTTTTTCTAGAATAATTTTGATTTTTTTTTGCTGGCATCCAGGAATCCCTTGTTAATGCATTTAAAATGTTCAATCTCTCAAATACATGGATTATTTTTTGTTTTCTAAAAGATAACATTACTATACATATAAGTAACAGCAGACATGTTTGTTAAAACGTCTGAACCATGTTATCACGGTTGGTAGTTATCCTGTGATCATTTAGATTTTTTGGCTGGCTCCATTCAGGGATTCCTGGTGAATACATTCAAAGAGGTTATTCTATCAAATACAGGGTTGATTTTAACTTTTTTTTTAACTTTACACGTTAATATATAAATGCATTGATTTAAAAAACAGAAGGTCCAATTACTTATCACAGTGTGCAATAACTTTGAAATACTTCTGATGTTTCGCTGATGTCCAGGGATTAGTGCCCCAGCAACCGCACTTTTTAGGAGTTCCAATTTTGTGTCTTTTTCTGTTACACACAAGTCCAGCAAGCATGAAAATATTGTCCCTGTGGTCATAAAGCATTCAGTGGTTACAAAATATCAACCTGAGAACAACCTTTGAAGCCAAGCCTTAGGGTGATTAAAGTAAACTGCACATCACGATGACTTATCAATTAAACGTTACTCATCTGTTTCGTTGTACAGTCTCTTTTATGTTTGTGTGACATTGGCAATATTTCAAGGACACACTGACTGTGTTGACATTCATGTTGCAGAGTCTCTTTTTTTTTTTACATGCCTACGGAGGAGCCCAATTTAGGTGAAAAAGCTACCGAGATGTGAAAGGAATGAAGTAGTCATCTGTACAAACCTGACGTGTTGCTGATGGTGAACGTCTGGTTAAGTAACGCCAACGTCCTCGCTGACACAGAAACATACAAGAAAAGAAAGGTCAGTTTCCACGTATTTATCGTTTACCAAGATTAAAAATGTGAGACGGTCAGGATGTTACCTGTCAGGTTGGTTGACAGTAGGATCAGAGTTTCACAGGTTAACTCTGCCGGAGAAACTCGTCCACTGAACAACACGCAGACACACACCACCTGGAGAACACAGACTCAGGGTCAGGGCTGTTTATCTATCACCTGTTAGCTCTATCAGACGTACAGTTTGACAGACAGGAGCTGGTCAGTCCACACTTTAATAAACGCATTAAACACCTCACAGACAGACAGCCCCACAGGACGCAGGACGGAAATATCAAAGTAATAAAAGTTAAAAATACATCAGATATTAAAAACCGTCTGACTCTGAATTTATAACCATATTCCCATTTTTCTCTCTGCCGTTTCCACGACACGACAAACAGCCGCTTCTGGTCGTGTTTGAATGACTGGTTGTCACATGACTTTGGCTGATGCTCCCCAGACGCTCTGATCTGACTCCAGAAGAGATTCACTCGACTCTGACTCATTAATTCAACAATTAGATTCATTAAATAAGATCAGTCTGTTAATTATTCACTTGTTATGATTCATTCAGCGTGACCGCACACACACACTCACACACAGACAGATTTATGGGTATTATAAGACAGCAAGCTGGGAGCAGCACTTGCTCATCTTCAAGCTGTGGTTGTGGTTTTTTAGAAATGGCAGTGAAAGCAGAGGCTCGAAGGCAGGACTCACAAATACGAACAAAACAATACAACGTGATATGACATGATACGACATGACACATTTTCTGATTTTACATGATGTGACAAGGTATGATACGGAAGGATAAGATAGGATTGAGTTGATATGATAACTAGAATACTGACTGTGTGTGGAAATAAACTGCACAATTACAATCCCATGAAGTATTTTATGGTGCATATGGACCTTTGTGTTGTCAAATTGTGATTATAGATTGGCCAATTAATCAGTCAATAGGTTGACTGATTGGGCCAGTTAATTGCACTTTTGAATAATTACAGCAGATCATACCTGTAGACACAGTAAAAGTTGCAGTTTAAGGACGCAGGGTACACTTCATTCTCCAGGAGAGGAAATCGGTCTGAAACAGTTTCTGCTTCTAACATAGTTATTAAAATACGCTCAGAGATCCACTGCGTCCCAGAAGAGACAATGAATGCTGTATTATTCCCAATCCCGATCAATACTGTTATTTCAAAACTCTTTATTAATCTGTGATGTCTCTATTCAGTCATCAAATGAAAGAGCATCAGCTGAAAAAAATACCATTTAATCAACCTCATGTCTTTTCATCTGACACTCATTCATTTATTCTGTACCTTTAAAGAAAGAAACTGACCCCAACAGGCTGAACACAGCAGGAACCTATATCTGTGTGTGTGTGTGTGTGTGTGTGTGTGTGTGTGTGTGTGTGTGTGTGTGTGTGTGTGTGTGTGTGTGTGTGTGTGTGTGTGTGTATTCCACTGTGTTTTGCAGGCAAGTGGAGTGATCAAATTGGCTAAGAGGTCCCGGGGGGGGGTGTCAGCCATATGGCTGTACACTCCGCTGCCGCATCCTGCACATACAAATGTACAGCCAGTGTACCAACACCACTTATATGATGAATTTAGGTTACTATAATAACCACAGTGCAACAGTACACTTTAATTACCACCATAATACTGATAATGATTATATGGCATTTCATAAATGTAAAGTACAAACATAATGTATGGCATACACAACATAGGATAGGAAGAGTTTGAAATTAATACGATGTTAACACAGTATTTACCAATATATATCAGTATATATACTTATGATTTACAGTAAAAAGTAAAGGTTTTAATACAAACATGTGGTTAAAACTACATTATGTATCATCAAAAATTTAAAATATGCATCTAAGACTATGTGTGTATACATATATAAATACATCATATCAGTGTGGAGGGTTTGTCGGTTTATTACAGCACACACTCACAACACATATACAGAATACACACAGCTGTCAATGCTTTACGCTGAAATCATATGGTCATAAACAGTAACTGATGCAAAGTCAAAGCTGTGTGATCACAATACACGCACAAAAATACACACAGACGCGCGCACATTATGACATCTGTTCTTCATGAGACGAGCTGTAACCCATTTTTACATTTGTACGTGTGAAAGCCACTGAATATGTGCAGCAAATTTTCCTATATATGGAGATAACAAAAGTGTGTTGTATCATTTTGAGCTGCATAGAATTAAAGTTTAATTCACAGTGTATTGCATAGTGTGACTAAGTTTGGTAAAGTATATTGAGATGCGGCTGTGCAATATCATCATGTGATACAAACATTACAATTATACACTATGGTATAACAACATGATATTTACAGTGAAAATTATATATAATTGTTGGATATAATATGAGTGATTTGATACATTACAATATAATACAATAAGAAAAAAATGATATGAGATATGGTTTTGTTTAGATGACATGTGATATGAAAAGTAAAAAAACTACAGATTTTAACTGATTCAGAACATTTATTATATCAAGATTTTGTTCTATCTATCTCTATCTGTGACTTTCTGATCCATCCATCAAAACTGAAGACAAATATAGACTTTTAAAAGTTTGCTTTCTCGACTATTTTGATTCGTGCAAAAGCCGATCTGTTCAGTTGTTATGTAACCCCCTTTTTCAGCTTATGTTTGCTGTTTTTTTTTGTGTGTTTTTTTCGGTGTGTCAGATTCAAAAATAGAGTATACCTCAGCACCCTGACCCCCTTTCACTATTTATTGTTGAATATTCTAACATTTGGGTTTTCTTTTCCCCACAGACCACAGTATAGAAAAACAGATTAATTTCTTAGTTTGTATTTTTTTTTTAAACCCCTCAAAGCATCAATCAGCACTCTTACTGGTAGTTGTGTGTGTTAGTGTATCAGTGTATTTGTGCCTGTGTGTGTGCGTGTGGTAGTACCAGTTGGTGTTGAGCTGAATCATCGCTGTATCAGACACAAACAACACATTTTCGTGGTTTCAGATCTTAGAAAACATGAGAAGTGTGATGTTTCTGTGTGTGAGTGAGGAGCTGTTGTGAAGAATAAATTCAGCCCTCCACCCCTCAAACATTTTCCTCTAACTGTTGACAAACAGCAGGAGACTTTCACTTTTTTGAAGGGACGGCTCAACCAACCCACGTACCCACTGTCCATAAAACAAACGCTGTTGCCTGTCTTCTAGTCGAGTGGTGGGTCAGTTAGCTGTTGCTCGAAGATTACTGAGTGATCACTTTAAGGTTGCCATGTGCTCAGTAATTAATTAGAAAGTTGTCATCAATTAGTTGCCACATGATTGAAAACATAATTTTGCCTTTGGGTGATTGCTTTGTGATATTCTGCTGTTTGGGTTGGTGTAATAGTTTTTGCAAAATGGGCACTTAGTTGTGTATTGATGTTTCCATACAGTTTGTGTTACGGTTGGTAAAGTGAAAGCATAGGTGTCATTCAGTTATTTGCTCGTATTTGCTTTGTGTTGCTAGGTAACAGAGCAAAAACTTTCTAATTAATAAAACGTTGTTGCTCAGTTGCTTGCTTTGGAATTGTTCAGTGGCTCCTCATTGACTGATCTGAGGTTGCTTATGCTGTGTTTTATGCTGCGTTCAAGTTACCCCGGCAGTCTGAAGTCCAAGCTGAAAATGACGTCACACCTGAGTAGGGCTGGGCGATAAAATGATAACAATATATATATAAAATTAATTTCCCTCAATATCAATATAAAACATTGTAATTATGATTTTCAATAGTCGGCATTCTGCCATGTTTTGGTAGACTATACGAATAGCCAATGAAAAGGGGAGTTGCTCCAGGTCTGCTTCACAGTTAACCAATCGTGCGGAATTAGAACCAAGTAGCAAACAACTGCGTCGTAGCAGACAGCAGCTACACCCAACCATAGCACTTTAACAGGTGAAGCCGACAGCACTGTTGGTGAGAAAAAAATGAAAATGAGCGCTACACCCGGCAGAAATGACCATGAAGGCTCGACAGATGACGACATCGTCGACAACCATAGCATGAAAACGTCGGTGGTGTGGAGGTAATTTGGTTTTTTTGAGGTCGGACATGAAGCAGAGTAATGTGTAGTGCAAATTATGTCGAGTACATGTTCTCACAAAGTCGGGGAATACCTCGAAAATTCCACATTTTGCATTGTTTTCAACTGGTGCAGGCAACAACGGCTAACAACAGCTGCTATTACAACCATGGTTACAACATCTTGTTTCCCGACTTATTTACTGGGCTGTCGTCAGTTCAGAGGACTTAATTTCCAGCTTCAACATCTGAGGAAACTGGAACACAGCATTAGTCACAACTTAAGAGTTTTTTTCTGAGCTTGTCCTCAGAACTCAGCAAATTTCGATTTGGTTGCTGAGTAGTTGGCAAGAGATTGGTCAGTGCTCAAAAGGTCTGTAAGTTGTTGCTCAGATGTTCCTCAGTAGCTGTTTGGAAGTCGATGGCGGGTTTGTAAGCCGTTGCCATTTGGTTGCCTAAGCATTTATTTGTGGTTGCTAAGAAAACCCTAATAGTTTTCTTTGGGGTCAGTAAGAGATCACGAAGTTGCCAGTCAGAGATTCTTCTGTGTGCAGGTGGCCTTAAAGTTCCTTAATAGTTGCTTTGTGGTTGCTCAGTCATTGTTTGTTAGTTGTTGGTTGCAGTTTTCATGGTTGGTAGGCAATAAGTCCACAGCTTGTACGTCATTTCTTGTGTGTTGCTGTATTAATTATTGCTAAATGACAGTTGAATAACTGATACGCGTTTTTGTGGTTGCATGATAGGTGCTTAGTTGTTACCTTGAGGTTTCTACATGTTTATTTGGATGTCACTCAGTGGTTTGTTTGTTGGATTTCTGCCAAGCAGTTAGAAATGGTTGTCAGGTTTTGTGTTTCGTTTGAGTCACTTGTTTGTTTTTAGTTTCACACAAATTTCCTGGATGTCGTCCTAAAAATAATGGTTGTGACTATGGTAACAGTGTAGACTTCATGGAAACTGTAAACCTGTTGGTCAGTTGAACTCTTTGAACTGTAATGTCAGCAGCCCCCTAAATAAGGACTTCATTACCCAGACACCCCCTCTCTCTCTCTTTCTGTCTCTTTCTGTGTCTGTCTGCAGGGTGATGAGATGAGGAGGAGGAGGAGGAGGAGGAGGAGAAGGAGGATGGAGGGATGAAAAGACGAGACAGAAACAGGAAGTGATGGATGAGTGTGTGTCGATCGCCCCCTCAGGTGCTGCCAGTCATTCCACACCTCCCTATCTCTTCTTTTCATTTCATTTTCTGTCCTTTATAACTGAATGAAAAAAGACCTCAGATGTGTGTGTGTGTGTGTGTGTGTGTGTGTGTGTGTGTGTGTGTGTGTGTGTGTGTGTGTCTATATTTAGAATGATGTATGTTGGTTAGACTCCAGCACCCTCCAGCTTTAATGCACCTCTCTCTCTCTCTCTCTCTCTCTCTCTCTCTCTCTCTCTCTCTCTCTCTCTCTCTATCTGACATGGAGATGAAAACAAGAGTAACTTCAGGATATAAACTTGTTTGACTTTTTTCCCACTTCATCAAAACACATTCAACAAACACGAGCAGGCTCTGAGGCAAATGATCCAGGGTGCTCCTGCGTTAGGTAAGGCCTGATGTAAAGTCAAGAGAAATAGCTACTGGGTAAGTATAGTATGGGATCGTAAGAGTCTGACGCCTTTCTCGAATGATTTATGCCAGAATGGAGCCAGTGGTTTTGGTTTGACATTTCACAATTTCTTTTAGGTTATCTTGGACACTACAGTCCCTGCTCTAAGGAGAAGAGGGACCACGCAGCTTTTCATGAGCTCACAGTCCAAAGCCAGCATTCCTGATGGTATGGGGATCTTTAGTTTCCATGGAATGGGTAGCTTACACATCTGTGAAGACTCCATTGATGCTGAACAATATATAGGGGAGGAGTGGGGTAAGATGAGCCATTATTCATATTTTGGATCACTACATCAAGGCAATCATAGTTTTGTCTCTAATTAGTGTATCTGCATATATTTCAAGATGTTGTTCATCCCTGCAAACCAACAGATTGAGTGTAAACATAACTGTCTTGACAATATAGCATGCCAAAAAAGTGGTCTCCTATTGTCAACCTACCCCATGTATGGGGTAAGTTGACCATAGGAGTGGGGTAAGTTGAGCCGTATCCCTACTACTCCCCCACTCTCCACCCCAGCCCTCCCTCACCTTCTCTTTCCCTAAATAACAGTCACTTCTTCACACTTGTGTGTATTTTTATCTATTATACTCTATTCAACTGGTACAATAATTCTTTTTATTATTATTGCATATAACTGCTAAAAAGTTGTTTTGTAAAAAGTCATTTTAACATGAGAATGCCCTTAAGTGATTCAGAACATTCACAGCTGTATTTTTGAAAAGAAAAAGTAAAACATTTGAACAATCTGAACTGAAACTCTGATCCTCTGATCAGACTCCTTTACTTTCTCAGTTGAACCACTGGCTCATCTTACCCCAGAACTACTATGATGACTTTATTAGTCCTCTAAACTAAAATGGTGGACTTTTATGCTAGGTTTTTGACCTCATGTTGTAGCTCATAGATACCACAATTGATGTATAAAACAAATTTAAAATGATCTTTTTTGGTTTAAACACAATTCTAATAAACTTATTCACTAAATTCACTTTCAAAAGTGAAAAATGTTTCTTTTTTGGAAATAAATGTCTAACCCCTTCACCCATGTGCTTCTAACCTTCACAGACTCCATGAATTGATGCCCATCTCATAAAAAATTGGTCACATGAGCAATTTCTTTTACCATTTCCAAGCAACAGGGGGTGGCTCAACGTACCCCACTCTCCCCTACAGGTTCAGGAGTAACATATGCTGCCATCCAGATAAGGACTTTTCCAGGTAAGACTGTCATATTTCAGCAAGTCAATGCCAAACCGCATTCTGCAGGTATTATAACAGCATGGCTCTGTAGTAGAAGAGTCCTGCTGCTAAACTGACCTGCCTGCAGTCCTGACATGTCACCCATTGAAAATATTTGGAGCAACATGACACAAAAATAAGACAAAGGAGACGCTGAACTGTTGAGCAACTGAAATCCGATGATATCAGTCAAGAAAGGGACAACATTTTACTTTCTAAAGTCCAGAAACTGGTCTCCTGGGTTCACAATATTTACAGAGTGTTGGTAGAAGAAAAGATGACGAGACACAATGAGAAACATGACCATGAAACTACTTTTAAGAAACATAAATATGTGTTTCTATTGAGCATCTTTTTTTTGAAGATAAAACAATTATTTCATCCACTAATTCAATTTTATCATTAAACGTTGATATCATATTGATTTGGTATTGACATGTCTTTGCTCTATTTTTGTCTAAATATTGACTTTAAATATTCTACAAACCATCAAAATCTGTTTTATCAACAAATTCCACAGTATCCAAACTATTATGCAAAAGGGTTTCACACGCTAATAAATCAATCATCTCTCAACCGTTTGGGTTTCATAACGGAGGAACACACACACTCAAACCGAGGGGGTAGGGGGACGTAAACACACAGTGTATCACACTCACACAAGCACACACATATGCGCGCGCTCCTACCTGCTTCAGTAGTTTCTCCATCTCTGTCTCATTCATACGGTCGCGTGCGCTCTGGCACGCAGTCCGTTCACGGCCCCCTCGTGCACGTTCCGGTCCGGTTTGCCTCTCCTACCATCTCGGTCCAATCCAGACAGACTGACCACACAGATTCACCACAGAGTAGCAGAACCCCGAACCGAATCGAACCGAACCGGAACCGAACGGAGCCGAGTGGATTCCCCCACTCAACACAGGCAGAAATCCCTGGTTTGGGTCCGACAGTCCAGTCCAGAGAACCTCTTACCTGTTTAGTGTCCGAGTTTAGTCTTGCGAATAGAGAGCCGGTCCTGCACCGGAACACTGATGGACCAGGGCAGCGCGTGCCGCCGAAGGGGAGGCTGCTGCAGGGCGCCAGCCAATCAGAGAGCGAGGAGAAGCAGAAAGCGAGAGTGCAAGGAGAAAGAGAGAGAGAGAGCGTGTTCCTCCGGAATCAGACATTTAATTTTCCTCTGCAAACACAAAATGGTCTAAATCATGTTCTGTCGAATTTCTGCAAAACTTTTTATTTTTTATTATGGAGTCTGAGTCTTTCAATTACCTTTGTTTTAACAGGACAAATAAATAAAAAAGTTTTAAGGATTTTTTCAGGAGGAAAAACGGAGCAACATCAAAGATATAGGCAGTTATCTGTTGTAACCCTGGGCACCTTCTAGTCACATCATGTTTAACTTTTAATATAAAACCACCTGGAGCATGATTCCAGGACAACGCCTGTAAAAGACAAAGCTGCAGGTTTGTTGAATATAGTCACTGAACTTCGCATGTTAAGACTTTTCTCTAAGTCATCTTTAAGTTGAGGTTCATTTATTCTCACAACACTAAAAGAAAAATCACAGAAAAACAGGTGGATTAATAAATCACATGTCTGGTTGAGGTAGAAACCCAAAGAGGCGTTTCTCAAAACCTCACCTAGAGAGAGAAAAAGAAAGAAATAATATAAAACATAATAAATGTAACTGTAAAAGTAAGTTGTCAGCTAACAGATACATTTTAATCAAGTATGCTCAGATAGCACCCGTAATGTCAGCGAGTCATTATCTGCTTTTACTTTCATACTGAAGCCAAACCTCTACAGAAGAAAAGGAGAGCAAGTAAAAAAGATGAAGCTGTCATTAAAGGGATATTCCAGTGTAAAATTAATTTGGGGTCAAACACACTGTAACACTGTGTTTAGACACCCCCTTGAGAGATGAATGTTGCCGACCACTTGCTTCTCTAGTTATACTAACTTTAGTAATAACCGAAGTTTGGTGCTGTTCTTAGTATTATTTGTGGCTATAGAGTGGAGTGTGTGGCTCCTGGGACCGCTGTGTATTGCTATCCTTTGGTTGTTACTAAAGTTGGTATAACTAGAGAAGTCGGCAACATTAATCTCTGAACGGGGTGTCAAACTCGATGTTACAGTGTGTTTGACCCTAACTTAATTTTACGCCGCAATATCCCTTTAAATAAGCATGAAAAGTTTTCCATGGTAAGATTTCCACCAATCCCACTTAAAGCCAGTTAGCCTCCAACTAACTTGTCTGTCACTTTTTTTGTTGTTGTTTTGGCAGTAAAGCAAGTCTCCTCCTGGGCTCTTTCTCTGAGACAAGGACAACTGTCTAGTTTAGTTAACTGCCAAATTGAGCTGTAGATGTTGCTTGACTTAATTGTGCAGGTAAATATACAGACAGGTAAAAATTGCTAAATACTGTCACTGTGAACCTGTTGTCTAAATGCAAAATAATGTAATTTTCAACATGCATTTAAAAATTCAATTGATTGCATGCACATGAGGAAACCTCCAATGCCATAAAAATGGAGCCAGCGAAAAATGTAAAAAAAAAAAAAAATGCACTTCTCTGAGTGTCCACTAGAGGCTGCGTCCAGCATTGAGTCAGACCCCATAGAGCCTCCTGTAAAAAGTCCAGCTTTGCAGCAGAAATAAACATGTTTACAGCCTGGCACAGAGGCAGATTAGATCCTTAAAGCTTGTCTCTATATTTATGATATCCTTTCTGAGTGAATTTCTATGTACTTTTCTCTTTGCCTTACACAAAAGCCTAAAGTTATGAAGCATGGCAGCTTTTAGTATTGATTGGATACAGCCAGTTTTCACCCTCCAGCATCTTTATGGTTTTGAAACTTTTTTAGTACTCTTCATGTAAACATCAGACAACAAATAGACTTATAATGAATAAAAAGATCTGATCACGAGCTGACCACCAGTAGCAGCCAGTTGCCAAACTGCAGGATTTATATGTGCTGTTAGAAGATGAACATAAGATAGCTACATGCATCCATCATTTACAGGCCTTATGAGCATGCATGCCAAATTTGAACAGTGCATACTCAACGTTTCATATTCCAGCAGAGATCTGTTTGAGTTTGATGGCTGATGAGCGTTCGCGTTAACAGGATGTCAGTTTTGATCTGTAAATGTCAGAAATATTCCTGATTAAATATGACGTGCGAGGTTCTTCCAGGTCATCTTTTACACCCACGTTTTAATTAAAAGATCAAATAATGTGATGAAAACGCTTCACCATCAGCTCACTGACTCCAGTTTAAAGTCTCAGCCGTGGGCTAACAAGCCAAGCAGCTGTCAGACGTTTCATCGTTCACATCCCAGACCTGTTTGTCTCTCTGCTGGAAGACTCTATCCTGATAACATGTCCACTCTTTATTTATATCTTGTGTTTCTCAGTCCAGCTCCCAGGAGATGCTGCAGCAACTTATTTTACCTGCAGGAGAAAGACTCACCTGTCCTCTAGGTAACACACAGTGTGAGAGAGAGGTGGGGACATACATCACAGCCACAGACAGAGCAAAATCTGTCACTAAAGAGCCTGTTTGGACGTACAATGTGTAGTTTAAGGCCACAGGACTGTGGAGCGTCTCCCATTAATGCACATATCCAGCAGGTCTTTCTAAAGCAGCAGCCAGAGGACGGAGTAAAAACTCCCTTCACATGAATAAGTTTACAGTGAGTTTTTGATAAGTGTTGCTTGTATGAATCCCAGTATCAGCCATAGAACATGATAAGATATATAAAAGAGTTAATAACCAAAAATTTAAATAAAAACCTGAAAGAATCTCAATAATAAACAATATTTACATTATATGTGTATTTACAGGAGATGCTCCACAGTCAGTGTTTTTGAGGGGATGTTGTTTGAGTTTCATATCTTAAGTAAGTGTTTCAGCAGCAATGGATGTTGGTCAGCTCGGCCTCTTTAATGAAAAACCATGGAGAGAACCAGCATGCATTTTGCTTCATCTCGCTTTAGTTTTTGTAAATTGTAGCCTATATATGTAACTTACTTCAAGGGACCCACAAAACTTGATAGCCAACTTGATAAGGTCAAATGTTGGTGATTTTCAAGAAATGCAGAACCGATTTTTAATGGAGGTAAAGCTCAAGCTTCTTCCTTGGTCAGAAGTATTTGTCTCTTTGAAGCTGTGGACTGATGCGCTGAACACGTCTGCAAATAGTGCAGAAACACAAGGACTTTCTGATGTCAAAGTAAAGTGCTGAAACTGAGATGAGTGTCTGAATAGACTTGGCCCTGTCTGCAGAAAACTGTAGCTTAGCCTGTGTGCCGATTCTCCCTGCAGGAGGAACTGAACATCAACTGTGGCTTAAACACCGAGTAAAGACATGTAACTCTTGAAATCTAAATTTAAAGAATACTGAAATATCCCTTTAACATTCAGTTTTCATTTATTTGAGGTGGCTTGATTGAGTTTGCTTTAAATCTGCAGCAGCTTTGCACTGAGGTTACAGTGCATTGCAGTGAGTTTCAATGTGAGTATTCAGATGATTAATAAGATGTCTACAATGAGTTTGCAGTAAGTTGAGAGTGAACCTGCAGTGACTTTGCAGTGAGGTCAGCACCAAGTATACGCAGTTAAAAGTGGTCATACATTTTACAGTTGGTTTACGGTAAACAAGACCATGCAATTTGCAGTTTAAACTTCTTTAAAGGTGAAATGAAGTCTGATTAAAGTGTGTACTCAGATTAATTTTGACTGTTTAATCTGGTCTTTGTTGTTTGATCCAGTTTTGCCATATTAAGAGAATTTCTGTCCTCTGACTGTAGAACAATGTACTGAAACACACGAGGCAGCACTGGTTTAGATCAGCCCACATCTGTGCAGAACCAAGAGAGAGAGGGAGGGAGAGAGAGGCGATGCAGATGGTCAGATGATATTGTACCTGCTCTGCAGTATTGTCCTTATTGTCTTTCAGCTGCAGCAGGGACCTCACAAGTCCACGCACACACACATGCACGCGCACAGGCAGAGTAAGGTCAGTAATGCATCAGACTTTGAAGCTGATAGATTATTGATCAAGGGCCAAGATGGATGATTCCACTTCTCCTGCTGTCCTCAAACATTACCTGAAGAAAGTGGAAGAGAAGGAGGAAGAGAGGACAAGTATTTCTCTCTACTCAGAGCCTTTTCTGCCTCCTACTGGACAATATCTGAACTGCAGCTGATCCAACATGATCAGATCATTTCAGGTCACGACCCCATACAACTTTAAACATAACAATTATGACAATATATTACAATCATGACTATGAATGTGATTACAATTATGATCAATGAGAATAATAATAACACAAAACTGCGTCTTGAAGTCATTTTCCTCACTGGCTATATCAGCATTTTAGATATTCAAGCCTGTAATAAAACCTGTCTAACTATTATATAAATATCCATATTAGCTTAACTTGGTGCTGAAATTTATAAAACTTCCACTTTTAAACCATATTTGAATGTTTTTAACAGTGACTATATCCCTTTTGAAAAAGTCGTTTCAACCAGTAAATATTCCCAGAAGGTGCTGACCTCAGTGAGTCCTTCAGCTTACAGGGACATGTCACAGTTTGAGTCTTCCGGTTATTTCTAAAAATGACAGATAAAAAGAGGAGCTCACTGAGGTCACGTTGATGTATGTACCAAACCTACAAACTCCTGTTCTGTGTCTGCAGCAACAGATAGACCTCAGTGACACTACTGGGTAATGTTACACACTGCTGATGGACTGGGGGGACAGGTGAAGGACAACCAAGTCATATGACACTTCTATTGCCATGGAAACTTGGTGCATTTTTTTCAACCTTCGCTATTAGAGTGTTTCCTTTGTAAGAAAAGTCTGGACGCAGAAAACTATAAACAAGTTCCTAAAGTTTTAGAGCTAAATGTACACTCTTGGTTTGGGGCAGTGGTGTAGTCAGGTGATCGCCCTCCTTGTGCCCTCATGTCTGAAAAAATGCCAAGTACAGATAAAAATGTATAATTGCCTCCTGGATGCCCTTCCAGGATAAATACTTCAAAATACTTTAAATTGTAAAACAGGGCTCTCTGAATGCTTTTCCAGTGGATAAAATGTATAACAGTGCCTTCTAGATGCACTCCCTGTAAATAGAAACATGAAAAGTGCCTTCTGGTTTCTTTCACAGTATTGAAGGTATTTAAAATGATTCTGGAAACTAAATTTATTGTCCATCAACATTTAGTTTTTAAAAAGTGTCCTCTGATTTCCCTTCCCTGTAAACATTTTTAAAATTACTGTCCAGATGCCTGAAGAGTATATAAAACATTTTACTGAACTCTGTGGTTGCCCTTCCAGTAAGAATCCGCCTAAATAGATGCTCTTGTATAAGATTTTCATTTTCTTTAGTTACAGCCTTTATTAGATTGGACAGTTAAAGACAGACATGAGGACAACAGGTGCCAACTTCCACTCTTATGTTTGCTGGGAAGTGTCCCCAGTTCTCCTATACAACATGAGGAGGTGATTCAATCACTCTTAATGTTGGCAAGGAAAGCAATCGTGGTAAAGTGAGTTGGAGATGACCCACCTTCTGTTCTGTTGTGGAAATCTCTGATATGTGAGGTTGTGACTCTTGAAAAATTGGGACATTACATAAACGGAAGGATTCAGACGTTTCAAGAGAAATGGAAGAAACCACTGGAACTTCTTGGAGCTACATTTACTGTGTAGCTGAACTAACTGGACATACGTTTAAAATGACACGTCACCGGAGTATGACCTATAGGTGTCTCACTCACTGGACCTATTTTCATATTGTTAATGAGCTGTGCTTCTCTTTTCATTAATGAACCACTTTTGTAAATTTGTAAAGTTTGTAATTAGATTTTTTATATGCTTCTGGAAGACAGAATAAAAGTTTTCGAGACAGACAGGAGATGTTGTGAGCGGAGCAGGGGAGGGAATCCAACCATTAACCACTGCGGTGTGGTCTATAGCCTCTTAACATGGGGCCCTTCAACTGCCGCCACCAGCCCATGTTAAACATGGGTTAAAACGTGGCCTCTGCATGCCTTTCCTGCACATAAAACATTTTTAAAATACCCTCCTGATGCCCCATGATATCATAAATGTTTATTTAAAAACTAGCTGTCCTTACTTTTTAAAACATAAGATTTGAAACAGGACAGACACACGGGCACAGAGACAGACAGTCAGACAGACAAGCAGACAGACAGACAGACAGTCAGGGGCCTCTGCAGTATAAAGGATCTGTTTTCTATCTGAAGGTTGTGGAGGACGCAGAGTGAAAGTGAAGAAATCTCTGAGCTTTCCAGAAATGTGAGACCTTGTTAATGGAGGGATAACACCCACGCACCGTGCACACAGACTCAAACACACACACACAAAGTCTTCCTCGAGTCGCAAAGTGTGGTGACTTCCTGAGGTTTTTCTCATCGCTATATCCTGTCCTTAAATGTCAGAGCAGCAGTGTCAGCCAATCAGATAGCAGAATTACACGCATATACACACACATACACACATACACTAACACGTACACACAGCTCTCAGGTTGTATGAAGGACAGGCAGTGTTATTGCCCTGGTTTAAGCTCCTCTATACAGTAGGTCTGCTGTTCCTGTATGTAGGCTAACACTGACTCACACTTCAGCAGCTTTAGACTCTCAAATGAACCACGAGCTAAAGTCCTATATGCAGATTGTTTGTTATTTATTATATTTGAAAGTAAAGAAGATCTTTTATCTTCATTTTAACTTTTCAGTCGATTAGTCTTAGACACCTTTGATGTAGCTTTGCATGATTTTAACTAAAAAATAAAAATCCCTAATTTATCTCATGGCGTCTATAAAAACTTGGGTTTTCACCTCACGGGTGTTGCTTTTAACATACATCGCTGTCTCAGATTTTACACTGATTTTTATTGTTTTTTTACTTTGTACAAAGCTCATGTAAAATTAATATTTGCACAATTTTGAGGTGATACTTTTTACAAAGCTAGGGGGTGTTACTTAACACTCACCCTTGTGGTTTTGCAACAACCTCTGAAGTTGTGCTTTGGCAGAAAAAATCAGATCACACAAAAATGTTTCTTTCCATAGAAGAGTTTGACACAGATGGAGTAGTAAACTTTTTTTCCTCAGTTTGAGGGTGTTACTTTTCACACAGCCTTTAAGTTTTGCAACAACTCTGGAAGTTTTGCTTTTTTTGGAGGGGGGGCACAAACAGCTACGTTGTGGCTGTTGCTTCCCACTGTTTTCTGGAGCTTTCTTTGGTAAGAGAGAATAGCTCAGACTTTCCACTTAGAGAAACTTTTAGAGACAGACTGACATTGATTTTTTTTTTTTCAGTCTGAAGCCAGAAACATAAAGCTGCTCTTGGTATGCTGAGACCTCCCACCAATTCAGCTTTATAAGAGACACACAGTCAGCAGACAAACAGAAGGACTCACCTGGATTTAACTCTGACGAGGATTTCTTTGTCTCTCTTCATGCTGGTAAGGACAAATGAAGCTTATCCCTGATTATTAATCAAAAATAACATAGAAAATTCAAACAACTTAAATTCATTTCAAAGTTTTCTATTTTGTTTTATCATCAGTAAAAAAAAAAAAAGGTTCTATTCACATTTTGGTACATTTCTCCAAAGGTCCTGCACATAAATGCATTCTTATCAGCTAAATTCAGAACATGAACAATAAATAGAAACAAAGTGTGTATTACATAAAATTACATGTAAATAATGTAAAAAAAAAAACACAAGCAGAAAAAAAAAAAATAATTGTAGAGGAAATAACCCATAAAAATCATGAACAAATGCATAAGTGTTACTGTGGATAAAGGCTTTGTAGTCATGTGTTTAAAATATATTAAGCAATTAGGACAAAAACAAAAATTTAAATCAACTTGTTTATGAATGTTCTGCTGCTGTTATGTTTTAGAACAAATGAAAACTTTTTTTTGACTGTTGTTGTATGTACACTCTTAAATACTAACAATATCCATGCTGAATGCAAATATTAGAACCAAAGATCATAGGTCCTTCAATATGATGGCTGATGAAAAGATTTAATTGGACAGAAGGAGATTAGGAAATCAGAATCTGATGAAATTGTTCATAATCTACTCCTGTTACTAAATGTGGAATCCCACAGGGCTCAGTTATGGGACCATAAGTATTCCTAATTTTAAGTTTTATTTTCTCATGTCTTTTATTTTAAATGGTTTGTGAATAAATAAACAACTTTCAAATTTGTAAAAAAAACAAAAAAAAAACTTGAAATTGTATTAAAGTCCACATTTTTTTAAAAAATTCAAACTCATTAAAAATTAAATTTAAATACTGAGAGATAAAAATCTGCCCTACGTCAAATGTTTGAGATGTATCTAATTTAATTTCAAAATTGAAAATAAATCATTAGATTTTATAACACAATAATCAAAATCAGAAAAAGTCTTATTTTTGTGTTGGCTTACTGTCCATCTTGGTCTTACAGGTTGACGATTTCAGTTGCAGTCATGCTTGTCCGTCATTGCCAGCAACAGATCTTGAGTGATGTTTGGACTCGGTCCTGCTTACGACACTTCCTGCTGGAGTTCATAGGCACCGCCCTCTTTTTATTAATCAGCCTATCAGCTGTCCTGATTCTTCCTGCACCTACTGGAAAACTGCAACTGGATCCAAAGATGGAGAGCGGCCAGGGCAGTCTGTGCCACCTGTGCAACATCAGCAACCAGAGCAACCTGAGTGAGCGGATGAGCGCAAGAAACCAGTGCAACCAGAACATCCACCTGACCCCACTCTCTGTCCAATCATTAGGCTATCTGCAGGTGGCGCTGGTGTTTGGTCTTTCTGTTGCCGTGGCAGCAATCTGCGTGGGTGGGGAAGTCAGCTTGAATCCAGCAGTTACTGTAGCAATGGCCCTCAACCTTAGGCTCCACCTGTGGAGGGCCCTATTGTATGTGATTGGACAGCTCTTGGGGGGCGTGGCCTCTGCTGCACTACTGCTAGGACTGACTCGGGACGTTACTCCAGCTCTCAACAAGGTGAGCCTCTATGTGGTCACTCTACAGCCAATTAAAGAACAGCTGGATATGTTATCAACCAATCTCTGTTACAGGTCGCTCCAGGTGTTCAGCTTCATCTTGCTGTCGCCATTGAAGCTTTGGCGGCCTTTCAGCTGGTCCTTGTTGTCCTGGCTACAGTAGACGCTAACCTTTCCCCCATAGTGTGTAATCTGCTTGTCGGCCTGTCTGTCAGCCTGGGTCACCTGATGGCAGTAAGTCATGCTGTAGAATTATGACACCTGTTGTGCCTCAACAGGCCACGCCCCCTCTACACCTAAATGAAAAAAAAATTATGTTATACCTAAATGTTGAGAGCTACAATAAAATCATGTTTTGACCATAGTCATGGTGATATCAAGAATTAGAAACAGAAAATATTTGACAATTTCAACCTGTTTTTTTACAGTTTATATATTTGCATAGAAAAATATGTAAACATGATAGGCTCACTTCATTGTTCAAGAAGTTTGCAAACATTGCTTTGAGATATTTTGATCTGCTGAAAACTGTGCCAAACTCAAAAATGTACAAAAGTAGTCTGCAACGAATAATTGTAATCACCATGGCTACGCCCATTTCTTTTACCAAGTTGATGATCTTTTCTTCAGGTGGGTGCAACAGGTTGTGGGATGAATCCAGCGCGTTCATTTGGCCCAGCCATCATCACTCTAGATTTTAACAACCATTGGGTGAGAACACACATGCAAACACACACCCAAAGGCACAGTAACCCGCTGTACACTCTGTTTTGATTGGCTGTTTTTGGATTTCTGTAGGTGTTCTGGGCGGGGCCTGGTCTGGGGGCATGTCTTGCTGTTATCTGTAACGACCTGTTGCTTCGGCCACGCTGGCATCACCTGAGAGACTGGTGGTCTGAGCTGAAACAGCTGTATGTAATGACAAACAAGGAGCAGCAGGTGGTGCTGTCACACTGTCCATGACAAATACACACACACACGTACACACATGCACACACAATTTCTTCTATTCAGTTACAGTTGTACTTATGACCTAAGCAGAACATTTGCAATACATAAAGTTGCTGTTTACAGGATTATTATCTCTATTCTATTATGTATTTCAACATTTTATGGTTAAATTTTTTTATATTAATGTGCTCAAACATTCATTTTGCAGCATTTCGTTAAATGTACTCTTGAGTAAATATCAACATAAAGTGCTAAAACGTTTTTCACCTCATATTATAAACTGTTTTTCTATTATTAAAAATCATTATAACAAACTAAATGAAAAAATAATAAATTACATATTGTGTTGTCTCATTATTACTTTTTAAATAAATTTCTTTTATTTTAAAAAAGAAGCATTATATAACAATTTTTTTTCTCAACCTTAGATTTAAATGTTTTTGGAATAACTTTTAAAAAATACAGTTTTGAGTAAGTTTTTCCTGCACTCAGATTTAAATCAACCTTTTAGAAAAGCCTAATAAAATGTCACCATGAAAGTGTATCCCTCAGACAAAAATGATTCCCGAGAGTGTAGCTCACTGCGCGATTTGTTCACCAAGTGATTCAGGCGTCAGCACAAGCAGTCCCTGGCTTGCCGGCTACTCACCTGGCAATGGTAAGTGTTATGTCAACTGCGCTGCTGACAGCTCAACTGCAGTGGGAAACGAACGAATCACTTGAGGAAGTCCTTGTAGCTAATTTTCACTACTATATGTCAAGAATTTGGTTTATATATTTTTCTAACACTTTAATACCTACATCATTTTCTAAATCTATATTTTTATGTCTACAGCAATTCTGTTTTCCCTGTTTAAGCACCAAAATAATCATAATTCTTTATATGTATAAACCGGAGCAGTCACTTCCAAATTGCCTGTAGGTGTGAATGTGAGTGTGGATGGTTGTTTGTCTCTGCATGGCAGCCCTGCGATGAACTGGCAACTGGCAAGATGCTGGGATAGGCTCCAGCCCTCCCACAGCCCCCAACCAGAAAAGTGGTCGTAAATGGATGGATGGATGGATGGATGGATATACAAACCTGCTTGGCAATGAAGCTGTTTCAAAATCTAATTCTTAACACTTGAGACAAAAAATTTTTCCTACTCATCTTTAAGAATAAACTAATAATAGAAATAATTTGGTAAAAGAAAGAAAGAAGGGAGGAAAAAAGGATGGAGAAAAAGAAAAATGTTTGTTTATCTGACCCGGACAAAGATCTTACAGGCGGCACTCCCTGTCATGAGGTGTAGCCCTGCCTCCTTGTCTCTGATCACAAGACAGTGACCCTTAGATGAATACCTTTAACTGTGCGATTGGAGGATGTGATTGGTGGATCTGATTGGAGGCGGTCTTAAGCCTGTGAGTTGTTGCTCAGGGTGAAAAATCCTCACAGCTCTCTAGGGGGTTTAGAAGGATTAAAACAGATTACAGTTTACACCAGGAAAGGAGAAGAAGGAAGACCAGACTAGAGAACCGGCAGGACTTTCTTAACCTAGTTGGACCAAACTGGACCATACAGGACCAAACTAACCTAAACTGGACTGAACTAACCCAAACTTGGCTAAACTGGAGTAGCCAGACTAGGAGTGACAGATCTGAGTGGGGTCAAACTGGACTGAGCTTGGGGGTGGAGGTGGAGGAGGAAGGATTGGGAAGACTGAGGTGGGCTGTACTGGTCCAAATTGGTTAGAAGTGGTCTGAGCCGGTCCAAACTGGTGTGGGGAACAGGAACAGATCTGGATGGATGGTTTCCAAGCGTACGGGGCAGGGAAGGCGGGTGCGACTTTTGACCCGGTGACCTTCTTTAGACAACCTCAGACGGTGGTGAGGATCCTCTGCTGGGTGAGTGCACGGATGTCACGATGATGGCATGGTCAGAGGGAAATTGTTCACCTGTTACAATTACACTAAACAACGGTCAGTCGTGAAGTCAGACAGGTGAGGTTGTAACAGTGTCTTGAGCTGGAGGGATCCCTACTTGAAGGAATAAATGTTACTGAATATCTGTAACATATTGTGGTATGAAAGGGTTACTGGACTGGTGGAGTCGTGGCTCCTTAACCAACCAATAACATACTAGTTAGCCAGGCTGCTGCTAATGGGTCACAGTGGCGTGGTTTGGTTGGGACAGCTGTTTATTAAAGCAAAAGTAATAGATTAACTTTATACAACTTTAGAGAACTTTATACAATTTGGATTTTTTTTTACTGTTATCTAGTTCTGGGTTGGTCAAAGTGGGGCTGTCAATATATTAAGTTTTGTGACTTTGTTTTCTATATTGTAAAAACATGATTTCATTTTAACCTTTACACTACTCCAAGTGAATCATAAGTTGCAGGACTAAGTGAAAATAGTTAAACATCATAAAAGTAAAAATGTTAAATTGATCAAAAACCTGAAGAGACTCAAACTGCAACCTTATCTTTAGATTCATAATAAATCTTTGAAAACTAGTTCATAGAAGTGTCTAACCATCTCTCAGAGGGATGCTACAGCTAACTAGCTTGCTAGCAGCTGCTGCTGCTTCTTCTTCATCTCTGTTCTATCAAGGGTGGCAACCAGTGTAAATGACCACTTTGCTGAAGTTAGGATTTTACTGAATGCTTTTTTTTTTAGCACAATATCAATATTTTATTCTGAAAGATAGTCAGTGTCAAAACCAGTGTATTACCACAGCCTTCGGTTAAAGTACATATTCCTTTTTGTTTGAGTCAGTTCTGCTCTGAACCAATTCTGTTCTGATAGATACTAGTCCAAGTCATGGTTTGTTCTTCAGCTCAGGATATGATGTAACTATTAATAAAATACAATTTCTGCTGATTTGATTTCTAACTTGTGATTTTTCTGCAGCTTTATTCTCTTTCTTGTCTAAATCAGGCCGCTTATGCAGGAGAGTGTGCGTGTGTGTGTGTGTGTGTGTGTGTGTGTGTGTGTGTGTGTGTGTGTGTGTGTGTGTGTGTGTGTGTGTGTGTGTGTGTTGGTCATGAGACCGGTGTTAACATTCCTAAGGCTCAACACAAGACTCCTTAAACAAGCCCTCATTTTGTCACACCGCTGTTGCTCTGATTGGACGGTCCCTATCATAGACAGTTCTGATTCTGATTGGTCAGTTGGAAAAGGGGACAGTCTATTATGATGGGATCCCAGTAAAGTCAAGTTACAATCGGGCAATTGCTGGGAGACAGGAACATTTTGCTCACTGTAGGCGACTTTGGGCTTGTTTTTCTGTTTAGACACTCTAGCCAACAAATACTGACTTAAATATTAAAAAACTCTCATTATGAGACGACCCCCAATTTTTAGGACCATATTTTAGAAAAAGACTCTGTGGAGACAAAATTTTGATTTAAATTAATAAATCAAAAAGTGTGCTACTTTAGCACCTCTGCCGTTAGCATTAAACTAACATCTGACTTCTGTGTTTCCAGCTCTTCTCCATTGTGATCCTTGGTTGCGTTGCCAACGAGGGTTACGTTAACCGCCCCGAGGAGGTTGAGGAGTTTTGCATCTTCAACCGCAACCAGATGGTCTGCAACTACGCTGTTGGCATGGGAACCCTTTGTTTCCTCTGCTGCAGTGCTTTTCTAGCGCTAGACGTTTATTTCCCACAGATAAGCGGTGTGAAGGACAGGAAGAAGGCTGTTATGGCTGATATAGGCGTGTCAGGTAAGACTCCACTTCTCTTTACAAGTTGGCTCGTGAACCATCTTTCACCTGTGATTTTTCCTGTATAGGCACTATGCATAACCATAGACTGTATAAACTATGGACAACTTGGTTCCACCTTCTGTCAGTATACGGATTTGAAGCCGAAAAGCTCTCGGTAATTCTGCGTTTTCTCTCCATTTTCTGAAACCAACATTGCACAGAAGCGTTGTACGCACCCCACCACTTGAACAGTAGCATTGTGTGCCTTCGGTGGGAGAGTCGCTGAAAGCCGCTGTAATGATGCTCGGCTCAGACAGTGTATCCCCCGGGTGAGCTGCGCAATCTTCGTTCGTCCATAGGCGGGATTAATTACCTACATTGCAGCCCGTCAACAGAGACATTACCTGGTAAAAACCTGGTTATAACCTGGTAATTACCTGGTAAAAACCTGGTTATAACCTGGTAATTACCTGGTTATAACCTGAGACATTATCTGGTAATAACCTGGTAATAACCTGGTTATAACCTGAGACATTATCTGGTAATAACCTGGTAATAACCTGGTTATAACCTCAGACATTACCTGGTAATAACCTGGTTATAACCTGGTAATAACCTGGTTATAACCTCAGACATTACCTGGTAATAACCTGGTTATAACCTGAGATATTACTTGGTAATAACCTGGTGATAACCTCAGACATTACCTGGTAATTACCTGGTAATAACCTGAGACATTACCTGGTAATTACCTGGTTATAACCTGAGACGTTACCTGGTTATAACCTGGTTATAACCTGAGGCATTACTTGGAAATAACCTGGTTATAATCTGGTAATAACCTTACACATTACCTGGTAATAACCTGGTTATAACCTGAGACATTTCCTGGTAAAATATATTATTATTTGAAGACAGTTTTGTACATTTATATTTTTATCCAAATTGTTGTGATAAGTTCAGATCAAGTAAAGATCAAATCAGAGATCAAAAAATCCTGAAAGGGGGGCGTGTTACCAAATGTAACCTGTTTTAGTATTCATGTCTAACCTTTGGCTTTTACCTCTTTATCAATTTAGTGTTGACTGGCAGGTATCTGTTTTTGTTCGGTAACCTGTACCTTTTTTTTCTACCTGTCCAATAACCACGCATTCTGTCCCTCCTGCAGCGGTCTGGTCTCTGGTCTGGTTCCTGGGCTTCTGTTTCCTGGCCAATCAGTGGCAGGTTTCTAAAGTTGAAGACAACCCTCTGAATGAAGGAGCTGACGCTGCCAGGGCAGCCATCATGTTCTGCTTCTTCTCTGTTTTCACCTGGGTATGTACCTGTAACAACAGATGTTCACCTCTGTAAACAGTAACAAAATGAGCCTCTGCTGCCCCCTGGTGGTTAAATATCCTCATTGAATTTTGCAGAGTTGATGCTGTAGAGTTTTATTTACTGTAACCTGTACAGTAAATAAAACTTCACGGTAGCAGTGGAGCGCACACTTGAACTAAGATAAGTGCTCGGGTCTGGGTCTCTAAAATGAAGATCAGTGTACATTACTCTGGTTTTAAAAACTTTTCCTTAGCTCTCAATTAACTCCAGGATCAAAAAAATAACTGAATACTAAAAGCCCAGATTTTATGTCAAACATGTTTCAATCTGTTAACCTCACCGAAACTTTGAAAGATGGACAAAAACAAAGACAAAAAATACAGATTACTAATCACTAAAGTTTTGAAAGGCCTACAGTCTGAAATGTACTTTGTAAACGTGAATAAAGGTGTGCTATATTTTACATTTTAAACACAAAGGGACTTGTTTATATGATAATATATTGTTGAAATAAAGCTGATTTTAAAAACCGTCAGTTAAATGTTCCCTATAAATATATATGCTTTTGCCTTTGTTGTTTTTAATTTTAAAATAAATGTGTCTCATCAACAAAAGTAAAAATAAATTATAATGTAACACCTAAAATGTGATTAGGGAAAGAATGGAAGCAGCTTTGGTGCGATACACAATCCATAAGTATCTTACTAAACTCTGTCAATGTTGGAGGGAATTTTTTTCTATTTTTCTTCTTTTTCATTTTCCTTTTTATTCAAAAATTCTTTGGTATCTTTAGGTGTGTGTGTTTTTTTATCCCACTTTTACTTTCTTTCCTCCATTTTTCACTTCTCTTTCATCATCTCTTTCTCTTTCCTTTTCATCGAAGATTTCTTGGCCTTTAGCACATTAGATTAAAGTTATATTACCGCCCTCTTTTGGACTGGAGTGGAACAACAAGCCAACAAGAAGAGCAGGCTGTGATATTCTGATCAATGAAATATATCTGTCCGGAGCAGCTGAATTTTTGCAAACATACAACCACAGCAAACACTGCAGTGCCTTTGATAACACTCATTTCTCCTGTGTGTTTGTGTGTGTGTCTCTGTGTGTGTTATCTGTAAACTGTGTTTGTGCGTGTTGATGTGTGTAATTGTGTGTAATGTGTTGTGTGTAGGGAGGTCTCACTCTGCTGTCCATGGAGCGTCTGAAGAGAGTTTCATTTGAAGAAGAATACAACAAACTGTTCAGCCCACCTATTGCCTGAGACACACACACACACACACACACACACACACACACACACACACACACACACACACACACACACACACACACACACATTTAATATAACTTTTCTCCAACAGCTGAATCAGAGATCATCATTACTCTGCTTTCTTCAAGTGTCTGTAATCCAAAGTGCCTTTATTATTATTATTATTATTATTAATATTATTATTATTATTGAATTGGTGTTGACAATGTAATGATGATGATGTGATGAACATAGAAAAAAAATTAAAGGTATAAATTATGACTCTTTGCTTTTACAAAGCTCATAAACTCTTGTTTTCATCAATTTTCTTCTTTATTTCAGTTGATTTGTTGCCTGAAAGATGTTTGTTGTGATGTTATACCAAACCTCACAACCCCAACTCCATCATGCTTTGAGACGCTTCATAGAACAGATTTGCTTATTGTCCAAAGCCTACCTTTAATTAAAAATGGTCCAAAGACAATATTGTAAATGCTGAAACTGAATAATGTGACTGTTTTAGAATAGAATAGAATAGAATATTCCTTTATTGATCCCCATGGGGGAAATTTTTTGTCACAGCAGCATCACAGACAAAGATAGTGCAAAAATGCAGTTATAAAAATAAAGATCGTTATATTAGGAGCTTAAATAAATGTAATAAGAAAAAAAAATTGAAAAAGGAAAAAGGAAGAAAAAAAATAAAACTATATACAATATACTCAATTTAAGTACCAGAAAAAAGTGGTAGTGTGAGTCTAGTTTTATTACAGTTCATTGTAAAGTCTTATTGCAGAAGGGAGGAATGACCTGCGATAGCGCTCCGTCTTGCAAGGTGGGAGTCTCAGTCTGCTGCTGAAGGAGCTGCTTAGAGCCCCCACAGTCTGGTGCAGTGGGTGGGAGGGATTGTCCATGATGGATACAAGCTTTGCTAACATCCTCCTCTCACCCGCCTCCTCCTGGGGGTCCAAGGAGCAGTTTTTGGAAAAATCTGTTTATTTTAGATTAAATGTCAGCAACTTGTTTCTACAAAAGTAGATGGAGGAACAACGAAAGATAGTGGTGGTAACTCAACATTTTTTCTGAAAACCATGACGGCTGCATCCTCCTCACCAGGAGGGACCACCCGGGTTGTCATCAGCTCCCAGTTCAAAGCCAGCATCCTTAAAGGGATATTCCGGCATAAAATTAAGTTAGGGTCAAACACATTGTAACACTGAGTTGAATAGATACCCCGTTGAGAGATGAAGGTTCAGAGGCGACTGCAGAATTTTTTTAGACTGGGGTGGCTTGACTGGGGCCCTGACATGAGCAGGGTAGCCAGGGTATGTATCTTCTTCAACTATTATTATCCAGGTATTATACAGTTGTTATGTCCTTGTTTGTTAAAAGAGTGAGCAGTTTATCAGCGTTTATAATTATGAGATGGATGTTTCATAATTGGAACAGTGAAGTGATCATTCAGATCTTCTGCCTGCTCTTACTCAAGTATAAATAAGCTACATGAGTCTTATATTTCACTGAAACCCTCATTTAAGAGCACCAGTTGAAGTCTCAATCGTTGGATAAAGATAGGATAAAGGATAAAACATGTAAGCCGCTAACTTTTAGATGCAACACGTTCTGTAGATCTTTACCTCTCTTTCATTTTTAAACTTCAACTTCTTTTTGCTTTAATAAAACAAAACACGATTCAGTTTGCTGTCTTAATGAGTTTGATGGTTTTAATTTGTGTTCATTTGTGTTAATAAAAGTTGTTGGTTTGATTCATCTGTGTGTGCAGGCCGCCCAGTCTCTTCTGGCCGTCCACAAGTTCAAACTTGGAGCTGATTCGGTCACATTCAATCAGGACTATGTCGACCCTGACCAACAGGATGTCCAGCAGGAGCCCCTCCCCGCAGAAGAGTAAATGGGCGGAGCTTAAAGACTGACTGACAGGTGCTGTCTGGGCTGGCAAAGTTCAGCCCCAATATTTATAACCATGCAAAATGCTCTAATATGACATTACCAGTGAGACAACCTAATGATGATACTCTACCAGTGGGTGTGGTCTCTTTGTCAGCAGCTATCTATAAACAAAGATCATAAACTGTTATCTTGAAAAGTTTCAAAACAAACACCTGCCTGACTACTGCTTTAGCAACAGAGGCTCATTAGCCAAATAAGGTTAGCTTGTCAAAACAAAGGAGATCCAAAGTCCAATAACGAAATATGTATTGTTTTTTTTCCTTTGTCCATATTTTATAAACCTTGTCTTGTTTTTATTTTGTGTTGTTGTTGATGTTTTGAACCAATGTTTCATTCCTGAATGGTGATACATTTTAAATATCCTGATAACAAAGCTTTGTAGCTAACTTTACCCATTAATTTTGTCTAGCTAATGGCCCATCGGAATGAAACTAGCATAAATTTATTAGCCATGTAGCCAACACTAGCAGTACAGAAGTCTTTTTAAATAGCGTTCTTGATGAATTAGTCTAGTTTACTGATGAAATATCACCAAAGACTGGGTGGTCACAATAGGTTTATTATTTTAAAATATTGGTCATGAAAAAAAATATTTTTTTGCTAGTAGTCCTTAATAATTTCAGAGGTATGTGACAGTGGCATCTCTAGTCAAACCTGACCAAACTTTATTTTTGAGAACTGGGATCATTTGTAGATCACACTACATGCTGATGCTAGCTTCTTATGCTAAGGTTTTTTTTAAATTTGCCATGGTCCAGTTTGATGTTACAAACTTAACTCTGACTGACCTTATCCCGACCTTAAACCAGGCATAATCTTAAAGTTTCGACAAGTTTGACCCATGTAGGAGTAAATCGTAGAAATCTACGGTTCCTTTAGTGTCCACTAGAGGGTGACTGGACAATTGAGTCATCCCCATACAGACCCATGTTAAACTTTACAGCAGAAATAAACATGTTTACAGCCTGATACAAAACAAAATGCTTTTGTCTCATGCTTGTGTGTTTGTTAAAAAAAAAAAAAACACATTGGTCTCAAGTTTACTCTTTACCGCCATCTCCTCTACTGCTTTAAGGTCCATCAAAAGTCAGTTCAAAACTAAGTTTCTATGAAGCTCCTCAAATCCAAACAAAGTACATTGTTGTCGTATGTTGTATAAATCCACTCCAACATTAAATCAAATATATTTACACAACATTGTACAACTTTTTGTCTGGTCTGACAGGAAATAACCAGCTCTGTAAAGCACAAACATCTTCACTAAATCAATAATAAGAGCTGGTTCAGGTCTGAACCAGCTTTATCTGCACCTGGACTGACGGATGATTCCAGAGAAAAAGGGCCTGGTAACTGTAAACTCTGACTCCCAAACCACTTTTTACGACTATAGGTACGATGAGTCAGCATATTGGGACTGCAATGTTGTGGAAGTGCGCATTTGAATGAATGGATGTTTTGATCTCGGTATGATTGACGCTCATGAAACATGTCAGACTTTGTGAACCTGCTTGAGGGGAAACTCAGGTGCCAACAAAACATCTGATGCAAAATGAAAGTATGATAAAGTCAGAGGATTATTTTATTATCTTTAATCAGCTTAAGAGGACGATATCTGAGAGGGTTTACTCTTGTTGTCTGCAAGTCCAGTCTCTAAGTCAGACGATTATAAAACATAATAAAGGGTTTAACTTGTCAGTTGTGCATCACCCTGCCGCACAGCTGCTTTCAGACTTTTTTCGGCTGTTTCCATGGAGACCAAAGGGAGACAACATGGCTCATTCCCCAGGTGTGAGCTATTTTTGAATGAATGAAAGATTTATCTGTGTGATATTTATGGATGAATAGATGAGTCATACTAAAGCAAAATTAAAGCTGCAGATTAATAGTGTGTCACTTTATTCAGTATCTGAGGTAGTTGGAACCTGACCTGCTTGAACTCAACAACTACTTGAGATCAAACGCGCAGATTTCTTTTTTGTCTCTACAAGAGCACCAAAACATCAAGACGATTTTGTCTTTACAATCTGGGCCATACAATCAGAAGATACTGATACATGTTAGGGCTTTCTTTCTTAAATTGCTATTGGGTAACTTCTAATGTTGACCAAACCAACACAAGTGTTACTCAAGACGATGGCGGGGAAAAAGGTTCCTTGATGTAAAGTTTGAGCTGCTGCTTTTGACGTGCCGGAAGTCAATAAGTATCTGTTGATGATAAGGCCATCGACTGCTGCAGGGTGACGCAGCTCAATGACGAACATTTGTGAGAATTTCTTCATGGGAATGCAATCAGACTGAGACGCTAAGGCAGAAGAACTACTGCATCTGCCATGCAAAGTGATTAATATAGTGATTATTACTTGAAATGATAAAGAAATGATCATAAATGTTCTTTCTTGAGCTGCGTCACCCCGCTGTAGTCCGTAATGGACTGGCCAGAGGTCTTGCTACAAGCAAGCGGTTGCTGGAAGAGAGTAGGTGAGTTGTGTTTAGTCTCTTTGCTAAAGAAATCAGGCAAAGCCAAAAAGATATTTGGTGGCTAATGCTGTGGCTAGGACCCTATATGTACTAGGTGCTGTTCTGAGCATTATTTGTGGCTATAGAGTGGCTTTTTGGTTGAGGTTTGTTTATGGCTCCTCACGCTGTGTATTGTAAAATCTTAAAATCAACCCTAATACAAATGGGGAGCTCAAGACCAGAGGCTGTGGGGGTTATTTGATGTCATCTGTGAAAACCAGCAAGAAGCGCAGGATATAAATGATACCAATCCTACTCTGAAGTTGTTGCATTTTAAGTTTGAGACCCGGTCTTGTTTTTTTTTAATGACAGGGCCCAGGTGATCTGGATAACGTGTTATTTAAAAGACCATATTTGAGTCAGGTTGATTTAATCTTGCACAACTATGTCTTTACTGGGATAAGAGCAAGATTGTGCTTTTAACACGACCGCTAGGTAATACAATGGATCAAAGCATTCATCATAATTATCTTTAGCTTGTAACAAGCTATAAATCTGCAGTAACGCCTGCGGGCTCTGACTAATACCTGAAATAATTACGGCTGTCCTCTTCAAGTCAAATTCAACAGACAAATTATTTAGTCATCTTGTTACAGGAATAGTTCAACAAGTGTGAGCACTTATTAAAAAATGTGTCCTGTCGTTGTTATGACAAAGCTGAGAGTTCAGATCTGACTGATCAACTCTGACAATAAGGCTTTCACAACAACAGGCATTTTTTTCGCAGACATACTCAACCAGAAACAGAGGGCGTCACCGCAGAGCTTTTCTCTCTTTCTGTGTGTGTGTGTGTGTGTGTGTGTGTATGTGTGTGTGTGTGTATGTGTGTGTGTGAGAGAAAGAGAGAGAGAGAAAGATAGAGAGACACTGTGTGTGTGTTTAAGAAACAGTCAGACTGATACAGTTTCTTGATGCTTTATTAAACTCAATATAAATGTATAAAATAATAAATAAATATACACAGACAATGTGACAAAGACATGTATAAAAATATAAATATCAAATTAAACCTAAAAGAGTTTCTGAAATATTCTCAATAAATAAATAAATATCAAAAATATAAATAGGTCAATAAATAGAGAGTGCTCGTTAGCATAATTTAAAAGGCTCAGTCACAAGTAGGCATAGTCTGCATTGGAAGTGGGCGTGGTCTGTATCAGACTGGGCGTGGTCTCTACAGTCGCTTGGAGGACCTCCAGATGAAACAGGTGCGATTCTTGTGCAGAGTTGAGTTTAGGAAACGCATCAGATCTCTCCTCAGAGCCATCCAACCACAGGCTGCGCTCTCCTAAAAAACACAGAAATGAAAACAAACGATTAAGTTCAAGTTTTAGAAATCTCCACAATGAGATAAAACATCAAAATTACAAGATAAAAAGGCCAAATTAAGAGATAATGGTAAAATAAAAGCAAAAAGTAAAAAATTAAAGATAAAGCATCAAAATAAGGATAAATTACAAAAATGGAGAGATACAAAGTCAAAATAAGACTTGAATTGTAAAAGCTGTTATAAAAACATTTGGATCTAATCAACCAAGACGTCAAAATTTTGAGGAAAAAGTTAAATAAAAGAGTAAAAGTTAAAAAAAATAAAAGATTATATATATATAATATATATATATATAAGATCCAAAATGTGTGAATTGGGGGGTAAATTTTGAAATGAAAAGAAAAACATATTAAGTTGCAAAACTTTAGATCTTTAATGTCTAAATTAAGATATTTCAGGTCAGAAAGAAATAAAAAGTAGAAAGTATGTGCAAAAAAGCAAAAAAGAGAAGATTTGTCAAAATAAAATCTAAACTGTAGAAGGCATTGAAAAGTCAAAATTGTGAGAAAATAGATATATGAGTAGAAACAAATCATGAGCTAATGAGTTAAAATGAGGTATACGTAAAAAAATATTTATGAGTTACATTTGTAAAAGTTATAATTTGAAGATATACTTTTAAAATCATAAGATACACAGTCTGATTTATCTTTTGTAAATTCTATAAACTTTGTTTTTTTACATAAGTCAAAATAGCAGGATTTAAAAACATTGATGAGATAAAATTTCCGCACTTGTTATGGCAGTTTAAGAAAAAATAATTTGATAGAAAGAGGAATTTAAACAGCACAGTTCCTCAAGCGTCCACTAGAGGCTGTGACCAAAAGTAAGTTAGCCCCCATAGAACCCCTTATAAAAATGTTGAACTTTAAAGCATCTTTCAACTCTTTTATGACATCTGTGCAGGGCTGAATTTTCATTCACACAATAGTTTTCAGTTAAGTGTAATGAGAAGTGTAGCCTCTTCTAATGACTGCTCACTGTCTATTAGGTGCACTAATTTTTCAGCAGGCTGTGTATAGTGGTCAATGATGTTATTTGTACTTTTTCTTAAAACACTATTGAGGGTTTGTGATTTTAAGCTTACCGGCTGCTGTAGAACAGCTTCCACGTTACTGAAGTATGCAGTCAAAACATCTGATCCACCAAAATTTCGCATCTGAAAAAGAGAAAGGAAGGAGAAAATAAGAGATAAATTCAGGAATGATGAAATAGATATTTGATAAAGACAGATTTACATAAAGACAGGTATACAGCCAGGGGGTGTGTATGCAGACCACAGACTGTATATACTATGGACAACTTGGCTCTGCCTGCCGCCAGTATTCGGATGTAAAGCCAAAAAGCTCACGGTAATTCTGCATTTTTTCTCAGGTACTTACACAGCTCATCTGTCGTATCAAACGGTGGCACACTCCTTGGAACTGTTCGAGTCCATTTGGGTTCCAGTTGACTCCACCCTCACCCAGTGGTACCCCAGGGTTCTGGAACTTCAGCTGCGCCCCCCACAGGGTCTCATTAAGCGCATTCAAAGCTTTGGGGCACTGCAGGGAACCAAACAGTCAACAGAATTTTAACCAGCTACATTTTTTTGCTTTTTTTAAATTAACAGTTTTAAATGAGGGCAGCTCTGTGATTGGTCAAGAGTCTTAGATTACCTGAGATTGACTGGCTGCTGTTGCAGAAATTAGGGAGCGTGGGAAGGTGATGTTTGCATTGTAAGGCAGGCAGTGGTCAGGAAACTCCTCCCCCTACAGGACACACCAAAAACAGTTCATCAGTAGCTTGTATGCCAACAAATGCCAAGCTAACCACTGAGAGTGCTGCTAACTAAGCTAACATCAGCTAATGCTACTAAGTTCAGTGTATTTTTCCAAAGTTAAAATATTTATCAACTTTGTCCGGTTTCCATTTGGGCTATCTGGTCAAAAGGTCAAAGTTCATACCAGGCCCCTGAGGAGGTTGTGGGCTGTCTGGATGAGATCTCCGTGCACCTGACAGGTAGGCTTAGAGACAACGACCACCTGGAGGCTCCAGAGCTGCAGGAGGATGAGGACTGCGGAGAGCATGATGGTTCTGCTGGTTCTGGCCTGGTTTATTCACGTGATTCTTGTCCTGAACTGAGTGTGATCCTCAGGTAACCTAAAACAAGAAGCAACAGATTAGATAACTATCAGGATCAATCAGCCAATCAGAGGCAGCATCCTTGAGTGAGTCATCAAACCACAGCGAGTCTAAGACCCGGACCTGTAGCTGTCTCCTCCACCAGGTGAGTCACTGCAGGTTAATCCAGATACACAATGGTAGTATTAACAGATTTATTCTTAATACACAAAAAAGTCTTTGATTTAAACTTTTTCAAAAACAGGAAAAGCTTCTCCAGATACACGGAGGCTGTGTCCAAAATGGATCCCTAACCCTTATATAGGCGACTATATGGGGGTTGGCGCCATTTTGAGGGGTGTCCGAAACCTGAGTGATCAATTCCAATGCCCCATATGGGCAACTCAAAATTTCCCATAGAGCATTGCGAAATGTAGTGACCATCCGTCTTGTGCACAACATGACGCAACAAACAATATTCAGCATGAAAATATAAGGCCTTTTAAATAAATTATTAATTTATTGTTTTTTTTTAAATTTCACGAACATCCTGGAAAAACAAATACATCTATACAACATCATAAAATTCAAGATATGTGAAAACAACAGCCGCAACTTCAGATGCGGCAGTCTGAGCAGTGACGCCACAACGGTGTGCCATGTAGTGTCCTAAACCTCTGGCGATTGAGCTCACTACATAGTCAGCTATATAGTAAAACCCCATATGGGGGTTAGGGGTTAGGGACTAAGTGATTCATTTCGGACACAGCCTAAAACATATCAGGCATTTAATGATCTGAATGTTAAAGTTGAAAAAAAAAAACACATCAGTCTGTGTTCTGTTTGAATTCAATAACAAAAAAATGTCATTTGCATTTTTATTATTAGTCCATTATTTCATATGATTAGTGTGTTCATTGATATCATCAATGGCCATGAAGGTTTTCTGATCTTGCAAACAGAAGATATATCTGACAGGTAATTTTTATTTGATATATCCTTAAACACAATATCACAACATTAGTATGATTTTGTCAAATTAGGATCAAAGTAAAAGTTATTCAGACATTGATGAAAGAAACAAAAATCCTGAAACCAAATAATCTCTCCTCTGCTGCTTTAAAACTGCAAACACAGAAACTGTAAAATCAAAATCTGTTTTTCAAAATTTTGATGGTAAAGTTTTGAATGTTTGGGAATTAACCACATTTCTACATGTAACTAAAATGCCTTTAATTTTATAGACTACTGTAAGTCATCACATCATCTTTACTTGTCGCCTGCAGCCAAAACATAGTTTTACTCAACAGGCTCTTCTTGTGACCTTGACAGGTTTCAGAGTCTCATTAACAGAGTAACAAAGTGTCTTTGTGGGTCTTTTAGGATATCTAATGTTTTAAATGACTGCTTTAGAGGTTTTGAGTGTTAGCTGGTGTCAATGTCTTAATCTGAAACTACAAAGGATGTTTGATTGTTTCGGTTTCTGCTGACCTCTGACCTCTGATACTAAATCTGCTCTTAGTAACTGTTATAGTTGATTTATTCTATTAATCGATGGCGGTCAGAGACAGTTTTTCAGCAAACAGTGCAAACTGTCACAGAGTTTAAGTTTCATTTCAGAGCCACAGAACAAGGTGGTATCCCAGTGTGCTGAGTCATCATTAAGCAAGCCTTCTGATGAAGACGAGTCAAAGCGAGAAGGTGTCTGAGTCAAACTGGTCAATCATTCCACTAAATAAATATGCCTGTCACTGTTTCTGCAGATGCACTTATTTTTCCAGCTCCGCTCTCTGACGCTTCGAGTTTCTGACCGCGGCAGACGTAGAAACTCAACGCGTGGAAATGCTGTTACGGTAAGCTATCGTCACGGAGCATCGGGTTTATTAACCGTCTAAATTCAAACATTTTTTTATTTTTGAAATGCTAAAGGATCGAAAAATAGTGTCATAAATATTAGATTCTGGGTGTTTCCTGGTTTTGACAGGATGAGGGTTCAAATGATCATTCTCGATGAAACTCTGAAAATCAGACAGAGTGGGACATCAACATCTCTGTGACTAGAATGTGCCTAAAAGCTTTGAAGGGACAACTTCAGGGTAAATACCCTTCACAGGAAATCACTAATACACTGTGACGTTCATAAAAAAAATTATATATTTTTTGCAATGTTTGTGTTCACACACCTTATTTTAAGGACTGTTTTTTTTCTGCAGGAGTTTACTTGAAACCTTTGTTGATTTTCTTTCACCCTGGTTATAAGCTACATTAGATTAATGCTCGATCTGTGGAAGTTTTTTTAAAAATGGCGTCAAAGTGAGCCAAAGATTTTTTTTTTTTGTCCAAACCTCAACATGATTAAAACATATTTCTATTTCTATCATAAGGTACCTACAAATGTCTCATAGGACAATAATAAATGTGTTTCTAAAGCTAAATTAACCCCTATAAAGTCTAATTATATTGAAATCTTATAACTTACTGGTTTATACAAGAGATACTAATTGTTAAATTTCCTGTGATAGCCAGTAAAAGTGTCTTAATAGTGTTAACTGATCAATAATGAAACCTTTTTTTTAACTAAAACAGTGAATTTACTGTTAAAAAGTTTCTAATAAGAGTCTTTAAGTGTCCATAATGAATATGTTTGTTAATCTCATTGTTAATGAATATCTAATTAGCATCTTATAGACATCAATGACAGGCAAATGAACTTTGGACGACTTTCTTGTGAAATCTTGTAGGTGTCTTGAAAGCTTAAATATGTTATTTTGCAAAAAATCACAACAACACTTACTAAAAGTTAATAAACATTTATGACAGGTTAATTAACTATAACAAGTCTCTAACACTGGGACAAATGTGACATAAACCAGGACTTGTGTGTTAGTTAATCTATAACTAATCTTTGTGAAAGTGTAATTTATTCTAATTAACATCTTACAAATATTAAAGGAGTCATAAAGTGTCTTGTTAAATATAATAAATGTTTACATCATTCTCTCCATTAAACGTTGTGACTTCTTTTGTTAAATAACATCTAAATATTGTTTCATACAGTTTAAACCAATTAGAAAAAGGTTTTTTACAAATCTTTTAAATAATTAATGATCAATGGGAAACGTTAAACAACTAATCCCCAACCAGCTGACTAATGTAAACAGTAAGATTAAAATTATTGTTTATTAGCCGAAGAAAGTTTCTGATGAAGGACTGTATGTATCGTTCAATAGAAAATCTAAGAAATGATCCTTGTTAAGTATAACTAATATTTATTTACCTTATTTGCCTCTGTTGGGAGATGCTGGGAAAATTTACAATATTTTCCTGGTCAGCACAAAATTTTCCAGGATATTTATCTTTACTAACATATTTACCACCTTTTTCCAAAACTGGGAAGATTTGCCAGCTGTTCTTCAGTTTATTTGAGATGCATTAGAAGTCTCTTAAGTATGAAAAATTTATTGTTTTCTATTCTGTAAGTGAACTATTTTGTATTATCTGAAGAGCGTAACGGCATTTTCAATTTGGGACAAAGAATTCAAAGTAATGCAACATAAATTCTAAAATTGCTTCTGGCAAAAAGTGGAGAAACTTAATATCTTTCTAAGCAAAGTCTGGACATTAGGAACGACAAATTGAACCATCAATACACTTAAATCTGGAATTCCTTTTTTGCAAGAATCTGGATCTCAGCTGTTTTGTTTCGAGACTTTAATGACATACTTCATATCAAGACAAAGTCTGAGCAGAATGTCCTTTATGTCTTGAGTCCAGATACTCCATCTCATGCACATTGAATCCAAATCCAAGTTATAAAAACAAATTATAAGATAAATGGACTCTGATACTGGCATTTATCATCACTCTTTATCACTTACGCTTTGAATACTGATCTGACTGAGAAATGCAGCATGTGTCAGCATCAGTCATAACTGGAAAACATCTAAACTCTGTGCTCTGGTTGTGTAAAAGAGGTTTGAATCAGAGATCAGAATCTATAACTAATCTCAACACATATAAGCCAGAATATTTTTAATATCAGTGCAAAAATAACGATAATTTATCAAAACCTGACACACAAACACAGAGTTTAACTCACGTAAGAGATATTTGTTACCTTCCAAGGGGGATCCTTCTGAATGTTTGGTCCTGTAGTTTGTCCTGGAGGTCTTGATTTTGGTCCTGATCCGTCTCTTGATTGTTGTGTTGTTGTGTCTGCTGAGCATCTCTGTCACCTGGTTTATATACATCTTCACAGATAGAAACTGAAATTCTGATGTCAACAAAACAAAAATTCAAGGGCAAAAAAGTACTATGAAGTTTGGAAATTTCCTTTCACCATTTCCTTCATAACCCTCAAACACACCCACCACCTACCTCACCCTCAGTGTACTAGCTGTGTGTGAGACTTCCTACTATGACTCGTACAACAGAACCACAAACACTAGAAATTTCATTTTTTCTGAGGAATCACCTGAAAACTCTCCTTGAACAGACAGTCTTTAAATACTTTCAATTACACATAAAACAGCATCATTAAACCCCCTGAAACTGCTCACTAGAATAAAACAGCTGATTTATTGAAGAGTAATTTTCATTTTTGTTGGCCACTAATTATTGAGTTGTTGGTCTTGTGAGAATAAGGTTGAAAATCTTTTGAAAACAAGGTCCTTAATCCTATAATTAGGATTGGGGTTTTGGTTAATTGTCAGTCAGCGTTTTTGGAGAATAAGGTTGTTATCAAAATAACGTACAAAAATTCAGTTGTTATTTACAGAAAAAAAAGATACTTTGTTTCATGATAAAGTTATTTTGAAGTGACATAAATCCCCAACAAAGAAGGCCAAATATATATTGTGTTACTAATGTTATCTAACATCATGCAATTATTTATAACAGTTTATAAAAACAAATTGCTATGAACATCTTATTGATGTAAAGTGCTGGTTGTTAGCTATAAAAAGTTTTTTTTTATAAATGCCAGTGTCCAGGTTAGTGTCTTCTAAAATAAGCATATAAAAACAAGTTGTGTTGAAATCATTACAAACTTTAATAGAAGTGGTAATATGATAGATTTAAGTCGTAAGGTCACAGGGATTAAGTCAAATTCAAGTAAAAAGAATACAAATCTTACTATAAGGGGAAGAAAGGTAGTCACAATATAAACGGGAAAGAGTCATCATGACTGAAGAGTAAAGTCACAGAAAAGCACTACTAAATAAAACCTTTTGGAGACGTTAAATTACACAATATAAACTATAAGGGGAAGAAAGTTAGTCACAATATAAACGGGAAAGAGTCATCGTGACTGAAGAGTAAAGTCACAGAAAAGCACTGCTAAATAAAACCTTTTGGAGACGTTAAATTAACCGAAAAAGTAGCTAGCTGACTTAACCAAAACCAGACACATAAAATATCAGGTATCACCCTCCACAATAACCATAACAATTGGTGACAAAAAAGATAAAAGATTTCTCTTATCATAACAACTTTGTTCTAATGACAAACTGCTTTCACCTTTTTTAACTCTTTACGACTTTACTCTCACAACACGACTTTTTTCTATTAACATAACTTTATTCTCATATCATAACAACTGTATTCTCATAGAATAATGACTTGATTTGTGTAAAACTAGGACCTTATTTTGATAACGTGACATAATTTTCTGGACGTAAGTACTGCCCTTTCATAACGTTACATTTTAATTTCCATGACATAAAGATATTATCCATGTAAAATGATGACTTGTAGCATATCTCCATTCTTGGAATTTGGCTAGCTTAATTTTGACAGAAGGACTTTATCATGATTGTTACCTAAATTATTACCATGATTTATTAATGTGGCACTATTATGCCATCATATAGTTTAATCCTCTTAAAGTTTTTAAGATAACTAGAGGATGACTTGCTCTTTCTCTGAGCCCTATCAGCCTTTGAATTACTCATTATTAAATATCTCAACTGAATGTGGAAATGCAGTTAAGTTGATGTTAAGATGAAAGAGGAAATGGAAATTAATCTTTCCACTGACATGCTGACCCTTGACTTGCATTAAAATGCAGACTTAGCTTAAATCTGAAGCTCAAAGGCTGCAGAGGCTGGAAACTAACACACCGCAGCACTGCATCATTGACCTCTCTCTTCATTTTCAAACTCAGGAGAAACTGCATGTTTAAGATTCCATTTATCTCATTAGGCTCTGAGATTTTTAACTGAATCAATGTGAAACTCGTCTGTGTCGTCACCAGGATGCGGTCTAACCCCTGAAATCTCCCATTTACATTTACGATGAATAGTCAGCGTGGACGAGGGCAGGAGGAAGTCGTGCCAGGGTTTTGATTTAGACAGAAAAGAAAGAAAGTCAGAGCCGAGGATCTGAAAGCAAGAAGGAAACCACAACGCCCCTCCCCTCCCCTCCTCAGAGGGTTTCCTCTACCAGGGTTTAATCCCTGAGTGACTTTCAGATGCAGTTTGTAGAGAAATGTGGGGACGAAGATGATGATGAGGTAGAAAATAAGAAGGAAAGTCCGTCTTATTCACTTTCCACCTAAGCTCACTACAAGAATAAATCATTAAACTGCCTCCATGCATTCCTATTGCTGATTCATCACTGAGTGAAGCTTAATCAGCTGCTTCAGCAAACTTTACACACATGCATTCACAAACTTATGCACACACACACACACACACATACACACATACATACAAACATATATTTTTAGCATAACACCGAGGACCTGAATTCTGGCTATTTATGCAACATTTAGTCCTGTATATGTAATCATGTTAAAGAAAAACCCATAGTATTTGATGCCTATTGACAAAAGAATGAATGCTACTTCCTGCAGGAAGAGATTGAGGAGAGATTATACCGGTTATTTTTCACATGGTTGTTACGATACAGAGTGCCTTAATGTGAAGCAAATTATATTGATTAGCATCAAAATTTAGAAGGAAAAAAAGAAGGATTTATAGAACTTAGCTCTAAATTCTCTCAGCTACACACATACTATAGTCTATAACAAGGTGAAATTACTAGAGAGTTTATCACATTTGATCCATTGATAAGACATCCAGAGGACACTTTTTAAACTACAGTTGAAACCAAAAGTTTACATACACATACATTTAAAAAGGCACATACTCTTTTTTTTTCCTCGCCGTCTAAAATTAAATCACAATAAAATTTTCTTGTTTTGGTCAATTAGGATTATCAAAATTACTTTTATCTGCTAAATGCCAGAATAGTGAGAGAGAGAATTTTTTAGACATATTTTTGAAGAAAGGGTGTACAGAGGGCACTTTTTAAAATACATATTCATGGGAGGGGAATTCAGGGAGCACTTTTCAATCTTAATGGCACTTTCTCAAAGTTTTAATGCTGGTTACATGTTCCAGTACTTTTCTAAGCGCTTTACAAAACCTTTTTTCTTTTATACATTTCATCAAATTAAAGATTATCATAAGACACGTTTGACATTTTTCATCACCTGGAGGGCATTCAACAAACTCTTTTTAGGGTCATAATTCTGACAAACACTTTTCTATGTCTTGTGTATCTTTTATCTGACCACTGGAGGGGCATTCAACATGCACTTTTTACAAGTCTGTAATTCAAACAGAGCATCCAGATGGCACTTTCCTCTGTCTCAGTTACTGGCGATGCTTTCAAAGGGCACTTTCTTATACTTTTGTCACAGGAATCAGCATCTTTAGGGTACTTCTTTAAAGTTTTTCATACTGGAAGGGCATCCAGAGAGCACCCTTTACATTGTAACCTTTGGCAAGGCATTCAGGAGGCACAGTGTCAAAGTGATTTCAGGAAGTGCAGCCAAAGGCACTCTTTTGCAATTTTACAGCTGATAGGGCATCCAGAGGTGACTTGGTACATTTGATCAATCTTTAAAAAAAATTCCAAACTTGTGAATCAAATCAAAAGAAGTACCTCTTGTTTTTTTTAATGTCTTTGGAGCAACAGAGCGGTAGTTAAGCTATGGGTTCACTACGATTTGTTAGTAAAAATGCAAGTGGAACAGTGGGTGCATGTTGTGCCAGGTTTATTTAAGTTCAAGTATCAAAATAGAAGTATACAGAATTCATTTGATTCAAGTTCTCTAGGTTTCCACAAAGAAAATATAGCATTATGTGATCACAGTATCAGTAATTAAATAATCTAATTAAATAATATAACAGTGTAACAGTCTTCATATAAATGGGTAAATGTTCTGTTTAAAACATTTATTTTTTCAAGTAGCTGACTTTTAAAGAAAGTCAGCTACTTTAAAAGATTCTTTAAAAACCCAAATATCTGGGTTTACAAAATAAATAGAAATGTAAAAATAGACATTAAGTCATACTAGAACATGATAAATAGAAATAAATAGTATAAATTTAATGACTAAGAGCAGCAAAGTCTGTCTCTCACAGAGAGACAGGATTGAAACAGAGAAAAACTTAATCTGTTGAGACAAGACGATGTCCCTGCTGAGTCAGTGTAGAGCGCCTCCTGCTGGCAGCACCTGAAGCTGTGATGGAGTTCATCAACACTTCTAGCTGTTCCAAGTGACATGTAGTTTCCTTCCTGATCAGCTCCCAGGATGCAACACTGCCACCCTGAATGCACAGAAACACAGTCAGTACCACAACGCAAAAGATGTACACTTATTTTACTCTAAGCTTAAATGATCTATTTATTACTCTAAGGTCAGAGCCAGAACAAGCTCAGAATCAGAATCAGAAATACTTTAATGATCCCCAGGGGGAAATTGCTTTTTGTTACAGTCACTCCAGTGCAAATTAAGTAGAAAGAAGAGATAAATGAATAGATTAAATAAGTAAAAATAAAGAAATAATCCAATAATCAAAATATACAACATATACAGTTTATCGATATACAAGTATGTACACTATATGCCACACAAAATAGTAAAATAGTATGCATATAACTCAGTTCTTGCAGTACACTTACAGTACGGTCCAGAGTAGCTCTGGTCAGTCTCCTGTAGTAATTTCTCAATCTGTGGTCCACACCTTTTTTAAGGGGCACCTAAAACAAAACCAAAGCAGATAATTTTCAGTTTAAAATTCAAAAAATAAAAGACAAAGACGTGGAAGTTTGTTTTTTTGTTTGTTTGTTTTTTTGGAGAGAATATGACAGAAGAAACTTAAACTGAACATTTGGCAGTGAAGTCACAGTTGATGTTTTAGCGATGAAGAGAAGCAGAGCAGTTTTGGTAGTTGAAGAAGTTGATGTTTTGCAGTGAAAGGACCTATTTTGTCAATAAAAGCAGTTGTGGTTTTGGCAGTGACAGAAGTTGATGTTTTGGTCGTGTAGGTAGAGTTTTGCCAATAAAAAACTTGTTGTACTGAAAAATACTAATGATGTGGTTAAATTTTGACAGTGAAAGAAATGCAGTGTTTACAACCAAATGAAATGTTGACAGTAAAAGAAGTTGAATTGCAAGAAGAGAATTTGTTGAAATGGCAGCAGCTGAAGGTCTTGGCATTTTTGTCCATCTACTTACACAGTCGTTGAGTTCCTCCGTCTGTCTGTGGATGATCTCCCCAGAGACATTCAGTGTGTTGTTTTTGCAGGTAACTGAGGTGAGGTTTACCTGCCTGTTGATGGACACCTAAAGAGGACATCAAAGGGGAAAGAGTTCAACAAAGTTTGGCATTAAAACTAGAGGATGAACAAATAAAAGAAAGAAGTTGATGCAGCTCAAAGTGAAGAGAAACTCAGAGAAACTGAGAGGGTTTACACCGTGCTGATCTGAAAGTGTACTCACACAGCGGTTGAGCTCCACTTTCTGTCTGTGGATAGTACCAAGAAATTGTTCCATCTTAATGTGATCCCAGGGGACTGAGGTGAGATTCTCATGGCAATAGAGGTCAGTTATCATTATCAGACTGTCTCTGATGAAAACCAGCTGAGACTCCACCTGGTAACAGAGGGGCAGAGGTGTGAATTCAAGCCTTCTGATTGTTTCAATGTGTGTGGATGCAGAGCAAAATTTGACTTAAATCATATTCAAATACAAAAAAGGAGTCATTGCTTACCTCTTCTTTACGTATGCTGCTGTAAAGTCTGTATGGAAAGGGAACTCCAATCCTCTCTTCAGTCAGCGGGTCTCCCTGAAATATGAAGATATAATTACATTCACGTTCACCACATCACACTTGTGAAAAAGCTCTGCCAAATGAATCAGCTCCACTGTAAGGGGGAGGATTAGGGCCACTCTAAAACAAAGGTTAAGGTAAAAATTATTTTAACTCTGACTTCAAGGTTAGAAATCTGACTTAAATCTCATAATCTTTGCTCCTTTTTAGAGTCAGAGTTCTGAGATTAAATTAAGGGATTTGACACTTTTTCCTCAGATTTCTGTCATTAAATTCAGAATTCTGACTTTAATCTCATAATTCTTTAATGAAATTTTAAAGACTGTCGGAACTGTGAGGAAAAAAAGTTAAAATTCCGAGATTTATCCAGAATTCTGACAGTTATGTAACATAATGAGATTTAAATCAAAATTCTGAAAGCAAACAGATTTTTGAGAAAAAGGCACAACACTTCGATTTTGACTTTGATCTCAGAACTGTGACTTTAAAAAACAGATAAAGGTCACCATCTTGACTTTTTTTGGGCAACATTCCTATATAAAAAAAAAACTAAATTTGATGTGAGAATTCTGAGAATTTATCCAGAATTAAAAAAAATAAATTAAAAAAAAGTCAGAATTCTGAGATTAAAGTAAATATATTTTCTGTACCACTGGTCTTATGAGACAGAAAAAAAACCTCAGCTAAAATAGGAAACTTTAATCAATAGATGTCAAGTTACAGGACTTGAATCGTTTACCGTTCTAATTGCAGTAATTTACCTAACACTGGTCAGAAACATTTTTAAAATTACAACTTAATTCATTTCCGTGAGTGTGAAGATTTTTGTGTATATCTTAATATTTTTTTAATCTATGCCAACATGTTACATTATCTTTGCTTTTTTTCATTAAAAGAATATATATCATGTATGAAGTCTGTGTTTAATAATCTGTTTGGACAAATATTAAAGTCCTAAAGTTTACCATGTATTAATATGTTCACATAAAGTCATAAAAACTATTTCTACCAATGCAAAACTATTGTCCACTTTTAATATGCGAGTATTCAGGTCCTATAGAGGTGAATAAATGTATAGTATGTTGTAGATAAGAGCGAATGTATTTCACTATATATGAATGCCAATACTGAAGATGCATAATTACCACTATTAATCTTTCTAAACTTCTACACTTTTTTTCCACATATTATAACATGATTTGTTCCAACACCCTCCAGGACCTGGATTCAAATGTTGCTGGACTTACCATGAGCTGGACGAGCTTCAGAGATTCTCCATTCAGACGACCAAAGTGTCTAAGCCAATCACAGCTGAAGGCAGGGGTCAGGATGCTGCAGAGGACAAGGAACAGGCCACTCCAACTGGACATGATGAAGGTGATAAAGATGTTGGCAAGTTGCAGATTGAACTGTATGTGAACATGTTGCTGATCTGAAGACAGGACTTTTATTCCCACCGGGAAACGGAAATCAATAAAGAATGAAAGACAGAAAGTCCCAAAGTATTTCTACTCTCACTACAGCCACACGCCCACACAACCACACATGAACACACATAAACACATACAGTACATACTTATAAAGTGAAGCTGTTGTACTTTTGTTTTCTTTTTTTTCCAGTTTTATTAAATCCACAGTTTTGATAAGTCTTAATCGGAAAATTCTGTTTCTATCTATATAATTTAAAAGTGTTTTAAAGTGTGCTGAACTTTAAAAAAATGAGTAATGTTCCTTAAATATATCTGAAGTGAAATGCAGCAGTATAAAGCCTGTGAATGATACTCAAGAAAGAACCTGCACTCTATCTTGCTATTGATTTTATCAATTTTTGCAATTGTTCTTTTCTCATGTGTTTTTGATGTGAAAAAAAATCACAGAATTGGATTTATTAAACATGTATAATTTTATTTCAATGAATATTCTTAGATCATTCAAAAATAAATTTTTGTTTAAAAAAAGTGACAGTTGAAAAATCAATCCATAAAACTTAAATTGAAACTTGTTTTCAAAGCGGAAAGTTAGCTTTTCAACTTGAAAGTCCCTCCACTTTCATTTTCCAAAGCGGCTCCAAAAGGGATATTCTCTCACTCGATGGCCTTCAAAATAAAAGCTCATGTCTGCAGTCTCTCTTGTCGGAAGAGTAGAAATTCGAATTTTGAGCATATGTAATAAAAGTAAGTTTTGATATGAAATATCAAATGAACTAACACATCACACTGTGTGCTAAGTGTTAGCTGAAACACGGTTTGCTTTTATTCTGAAGGCAACACTCCGTCCGCTTCCTGACAGCAGACTCTACTCATTTTCCTTACTGTTGCTTAGTTTCACTTTCTGGCCGTCAAGGAAACAGACGCCGATGATGCAATGCTGTAATGCCATCTCTGCAGATGTTATCGCCTGGTAAAACCAACAAAAAAACGTGTCATTCACAGGAGATAGAAATAGGAAATGGAGAACAAAAATAAACGCTTTGTAATGGCACAGGTGTCAAAACGAGAAGTGAACTTTTTTATTTTCATTCATCGTTTCGACCCTTTTCCCTTTTTACACATGTATCATTCAGAAAGTGACGTTGATTTTAGGTCAGTTCGAGTCATAAAACTTTCACTCAGACTATTCTTATCATAACAAACAGAAACTATGAAACTATGTGGTGACCAGACCGGTTGTATCTCCAACTAAATCAAGTCAGTATAGTTCTGACACTGATTCTGCACAAGTTCAATTTGCTTCTCCCTCTGCTTGTTATATATATATATATATATATATATATATATATATATATATATATATACACACACATCATGTTCACTGAGTTGGGGAAAAGTTTTCATTTAACTCATTTAACTCTTTTTAGTCGACCTTAACATTATCTTTGCTGCTGGGTGTTTGATTGTTTTTTGTTAAAGCCAAGCATTTAACTGAATTATAAAGTATTTTGCTGCTTCTCTTGTAAATATTATGTCTGTAATCTCATTGTCATATTGTGTCAGTGTGGACCATTATTGTTGAATTGAAATTCAAATTTGACCTAACACGATTAATTTAAATCTGATTACTGCTTGAATTTTGCCCAGTTCTATGCAAAAAAGATTAACTTTAAACTTTATATCTTTTCTCAATATTTGATAGAAGAATTCTAACTTTATACAAAGATTTACCTCAGAGACATAATATTCAATATTGCATTTTCTTTGATTTAAGCGGACTTGTTTGTACTGTACAGTGGGTTACTAAAACTTCTTTCCTCCTTGTTACAATTGCCCCAGTCTCCCCTCCCCTACTTAATTTTAATTTGACAATAAAAAGTACATTTACACATACATATAATATATGACATTTTCTACCTAAGATCATCAAACTTCAATCAATCAATCACTTTATTTATAAAGCACTTTTCATACATGAACTTGTATTCCCAAAGTGCTGTACACTTTGGGAATACAAAATAGAATACAAAATAAAACACAAACTGCAAAACCCCACCCACCCTCCCTCCAAGCCCGCATGTAACAGAGACTCACCCACCCACCCACACACACACACACACACACACATACACATACACACACACACACACACATACACATACACACACCACCACCAGGACACCAAGTCTGGGCTCAACAGGAAGCCACAGAGGACCAAGGAAATGCCATCTTAAACTAAAACGGGGAAACACAGGAGCTGAAGCTAAACTGATAAAACCATGAAAAGATATAAAAAATAAAATGAAATAAAACAACAACAAGAACAACAACAATAATAATAATAATAATAATAATTATTATTATATTCAAATCATATATAAAACTGTTTTAAAATAAAACAATAAAAGAAAATAAACAAATAGTGTTAAAATACAACATAATAATTCTAGGACTAAAGTGGAGTAAAATACATAAGATAAAAAAAAGTAGACTAAAAGAGATGCTAGAAGAATAAAACAAAAATCAGCTTAAGGCCAGACTAAAAAGGAAGGTCTTGAGTTACAGTAAATTATGTTAGATCTGATGTGTTTGAAGAAGATTAAACTTCTACAGTCCATACCAATAATACGTTTAGTTATTCAAAATAAATATGCCATCGTTCATTTGAGTCCAAAAATCATTATGTGTAGAATGGTGAAATAATGTTGTGAGTGTATTTTTTATTTATTTATTTATTTTTTTCATTTTTGAAAAAAAGTGCAGTTTTTATCCATTTCTGATATTTTGGAGATACATACATTTGTTCAAATTTTTATAAATATGTAAGACCTTTATATGTATTTCCTCAATCTTATTCCTGATACTTTATAAAGTGAAAGCCATTCTTGTTTCCAATTAAACTTCACCGATGACTGAAATCAAATAATACTGCATAAGAGCATACATTCAACGAATTAGGGCACAATGATTGGTCAGACGAGGATGCCGTCACTCAAAGCTGCCTTCTCATTGGTTATCTGTGTAGATCCCGCCCCTGAACGGAAGCGCGGCAGAACGAGTGCTCGATAAATACAATCAAATGGCGGGGACTGAACCTTGCGCAGCCTGTTCAATTTTACCTCGTCTAATGTGATGGAGGTGGACATCCTGGAGTTTAAGGTTCCCGTGGAGAACAATAAGACCCTGTTTGTGTGGGACATCCAGCCCTCTCTCCCTGAGGCGGAAATCTATGTGAGTGCACCTGGATCAGGTTTTTACTGAACATTTACTAAGTTTTGAAGACTCTACATTAGCCGTTTAAGGCTAAGTCATCACCATAGACAATTTCTCTCTTTCTCTCCCCCTCCCTCTCTGATAGTAAGCTTTTGTCATTATGTGTTTGTTTGTTTGTTTGTTTGTTTCAGGGCGGGCTGCACCGCCTGTTCTCGTCTTTCGGTCCTCTCTACCTGTTGAAGGTGTGCCCCAACGCCCCTCTCAGCCCACCAGGGTTCTATGCCCTCATCAAGTTCTACTCTGCTGCTCAGGCCTCAAAGGCACAAAGGCAGACGGACGGACACTCGCTGTTTCAGAGCTATCCTCTCAAGGTCTTCACCTCACACACTGTCAGCACCTCTCTCTCTCTCTCTCTTTCCCTTTCCCTCTCTCCCACATACACACACACACTAACACACATACACAGGCATTCTGTCATGCATAAATCATGCACAGCAATAGGTGATTGTGGTGAGCAGGAGTGGTCATTATTTAGAAAAAAATAATATCTGGTTGTTTGTCATGAATCTCTCAAAGTTCATGCACTAAAAATAAGATGTAAAAGGTCAGAAGGTGAGTTTTCTTCATTGTTCCTCTGTTATTTGCATTGCAACCTTTTCGAGCATGACCATCTTTTACTGCAGCTTTAAACATCCTCAGAAAATTTTGTTGGTCATTTTTTTTTCCTGTTTTCAACATTTAATAACCATGTTAAATTTATAGACCTGAAATTACATTAAAAAAGCTTAAGTTAAAGAAGAAAATCAATGATAATTCCCCTTCAGATAATAACGATTACGATTATCTAGAAGAAGTTTTGGAGGTGTATAAAATGTCTTGTAGGGTGTCATTCCCATCAATTTTAAAAAATGCAGTGCAGAGGGACATTCCATTCAATTTTTTAAAAATGCCAATCAAAATCTGCAATCATGACAGACTTGATCTCAGTCAAACTGCAGTAAATCTTTTCTATACAGTTTTGATTGGATACATATGTGGTCAGTCTCTAAAGCAACGGTTGCATCATGAGTTGATGGGAGGGGATGACATGATGTTGTTGTGTCGCTTGCGTGTTTTAAGGTCAAATGAGGGCTGCTGGTTAGATCAAATCTCTGCAGCATGTTGGTCGCAAGAGATGAGCGCAGTTTGTGTCGTTGAGCAGAGGGTGGCAGTGTTGTTCAACATGAGGCTCAGGGATCTATATTTGTGGTTCAAAAGGATCAGTTATTTCTCTATTTACTCTATTCGTCAAGATGCATTTCATTTAAGGAACAAAATACATTAAAAAAATAAATGAATGCTCCCTTTAATAGGGATGTTTGAAACGTGTTTTTGTTAAAGAACAATCCAAACAGGTCAAAAGTTATGTTATGCCAAAAAAAAAACAGCTGGAGGAACATCTCCATTTACAACAGGTTAGTTACATGACTGCGTGCGTGTGTGTGTGTGTGTTTTCAGGTGCGTCTAAGTTCCAAACAGACGCCTTACTTCCTGTCTGACAGCAGCACACTTCTGAGCCACGCCCGCTGTGTGGAACTGGCCAATCACTGCCTTGGGTTCAACGGCTGGACCTCTGACATCATCACAGTGAGAACCACACACACAGAATTCATCTAACCATACCTGTACATACAGGTGAGCAGACGTTTGTGTTTGACCCTTCAGCTGAAGGAGCTCACAGATGAAGATGGAGGTGAGGAAGAGGAGGAGCTTCAGGAGGAGGACGGAGGCAGAGAGAGAAGGCTGAGGTTTGGCTGTATGTTGCGGCTCTCCTTCCCTCATCACGGACAGACGACCAGAGCAGCAGCTGTGGTTGAGGACCGCTTCACCTGCACAGGTCAACAAGGATATGTTGACGCTCTCCTAAAAGAGATTTTTAACCTGAGAAAGGCTCACTGATTCTCACTGAAATTAAAATTAGGCTTCTGATGGCCTGATTTTATCACATGACAATTTGTATATGTATGATTTATAGATTTATAGATTATAGATGTATGATTTGATATGACACAGCCCTAATGTGGAGAGCAGAATCCATACCAAGGTTGAATCCTGAAATATTTAGGAACTGAAATTTACAACCCCCATCAAATCCACAAATCTTGTAAATATGGAACCAGTTTCTTATCTGTCTTTTTTTTCTTTTCTCTTTTGGATTTGTTTAAAGAGTTTATGTTTATAACCTTTGGCTAAAGATATCTTTTGTGTGTGTGTGTAGGTCCGGATGTTTTCCTGCAGAAACGTTGTAAACTACAGAGGCTGGTCAGACAAAGAGCTCTAGCTCAGGCCTTCTCCACAGTACTACTTATATTACTCGGTAATACTGCTAAAAATACTGTTGCTATTAATCTAACTTGTGATTCTACTGCAGCTATTTTAACACATCTACTGAAGCATTTACTGACACTATTAGTCTACTACAGTTAGTGATGCTAACCCTAACTCTAACTGTTAACAGCTGCTGCTAGTGTAAGTTCTGCAAAAAACATACTTTTTATTTCTTTTAACTTACCTTCTTCCATTACAACTGCAGCTACTTCTACTACTTTTACTATCAGTACAACTACTATTACTTGCTATTGCTATTACTTATACTTGTATTATCACAACTTCTATGACTGCTGCATCTATACTTCCACAGAGACTATTGTTACTACTGCTAACTCTTATTTTATTCCTACCTCTGACCCTAAACTGCCAAAGTGATCAGTGTTTTGTTAAGCCCTCACTCAAGTGTGTCTGTACAGGTAACGGTAAAGTGATGGTGGAGGTGAAGCAGACCTCAGATCAGCTGTTACCTGAGGAGACTGAAGAGGTGCTACAGGTAAACACACTGATGTTCATCCGTCAGAGCAGCACACTTTGTTCACGTTCTCTGTCAGTAACACCTGTGTTTTCTCAGGTGAACCAGTTTGATCTCAAAGAAGAGGAGGAGGAGGATGACGAATGGGACCTGACTGTGTCATAGAGTGGTGCATTGTGGGAAATTGTGCATGTTGAAGCTTAACTTATTCAATAAATTTGTTTCTTTGGTTTCATGTATGTTTTATTCTGCTTTTTAATGTTTATTTTTTCTGTTCGAAAATCCAAAATAGTGGCAAAAACATCAGTTTACATTTGAGGAAAACAATCTAAGAAGGAATACATGAACTTAAGTGACAAAAAACTGCAGTTCCACAAATGGCCACCAGAGGAGGTCTCCAAAAATGAGTCAGGCCCCTAAGAACTTCATGTAAAAATATCCAATTTCACAGCAGAAATCAACACATTTATAGCCTGGTACAAAACCTTCGTAACTTATTTCTCTGTTTGCGTCAACTGAACAAAAGTGATATTTTTTAGAATAATCACCTGTTTATGTAAGGGGTTCATAGGCAATAAAGCAATATCTCAATATGTTGTCATGCAGAGGTAGGAGGGTTTACCACACTTATAGAAACATACAATGTGCAAACAAACAATCCTCATCCAGACTTAAATGTGCGTCATCAGTTTCCCCAATTTCTCCTTCACCATCTGCACCCCAGCTGGAGTTACATCCAGGTGCCCCACCACCTTCAGGTAGCCCTGCACATATCAAACAGTACAATACCAACTGTCACAAACTGCATTTAATTAATTTAACAAAAAAGACTGACTGGCTTAAGGTATTTAAATTGAGTTTTGTATGAAATATTATTTTCCACTTAATGTAAGTTCAATCGAATTAAATGTATTAGCATGATAATAAATGAACATCTGGGGTTATAAACTCAATGAACTTAAATTAAACATGTCAGATGCTGAACACACACACACAATAAACTGTGATTAGACTCTTCAATCTTGTTTGTATTTCACAGATTAAATCAGGTAACAACCAGCTTGATCACTGCTCCTCTGTAGAATCATATCTAAATTTTACATAACAGATGTGATGGACGTTTATTAATATCACTCACCTTATAATACTTAATCTTTGCATGAGAAAAGTCCACAATTTCTGGCAGAGGAATCTGTACACCTGTAACACAAAAGTCAAACCTTTTAACTCCGCTGTAAACTTAAATGACACAAACTTCACATCTTTACATTGAGATAGACCTCATTTCAGTTGCATTAAAATATTTGAATATACTTTAGGTTTTTCTTTTTACATTTACAGATAAATGGAATCTTTGCATGTTTCACATTTGGTTGAAAAATGCATGAACACATTAATTGCTGGTCTATTTTGCCTCAAACTTGACACGAGCATATAAAGCCTGGAGAGAGAATATTTGTTATCAAGGATGTATAGATATTATAGAAGCAAGTGTGTGCATATCAGTGTCAGCAAGCTCACCACGAAGTAAGCTCTTCACCTTTCTCTCCAGGAAGTTATTCATACCTTTCACCTGCACAGAAACAACACACATTCTCATCACTTAATGTTTTCAACCTCAGACATGGAGAAAGAATCAGACGGACGGGATCTTACCATCGCTTTTCTGAACCAGTTTTTGGTTTCAATGGAACATCTAATAAATAAAGACGTTTTTGTTGGGGGGGTTCATGCAAACAGGACTCTTCAGTATATTTTACTGTGTGTGTATGTTAATGTGAGTGTTACCTGACGTCATATGAAGGGATAGTAAGCGCCTGTCCTGTGATGGCAACCTTTGCGGTAACCTTGAGCCTCTGGTGGAGACAAATCATAAATATTTAATTTCTGTACATGTACTCAAAACTTTGTTTCTGACCAGCTGACTTTAAAAAAGATTGAGTGTAAATATCTTCACAGGTCTTCAGACCCAGATGTAAATTAACTTGTAGTAAATAGAAATGTTCTGGTCTTTCCAACCACTCAAAGGTCACATTAACCCACTCACACTTGGTTCATACACTGATGGCAGTGGATGCAAATCAAGGGGACCAACAATAATTCCATCAATACAAATTCAAACAATGTAAAAATGTTACCAGGAGTGACTTAAGCCTTAGTGTCTTGCCCAAAGACACTTCAGCATGTGACTGTAAGAGCTGAGGTCAGGTTGTCAACCTTCTCATAGTGAGGAAACCAATGAGTTACTCTTCAATGTAACTTACTGAAGAAAAAGGCATCTGCTAAATGACATTGTAACTGCCATCTGCAGGTCTACAGCAGTTTGGGTCAGCAAATTCAACAGCAAGTCAACAAGGTTTTGACAGATCTGCACTGTTTACTTGACCTGATAAAGTCTTGAGTAGGTATGCAGTTTTACAAAAGTTAGTTACAGCCTACAGTGGCATTCACAGTCTATATCTTCCCTACTGTAACCCCGACCTGACCCCACCCCAAAGTCTTGAGTGTTTACCATTGACACAGAGAAGAGATTTCTACGTTTCTTGATAGTCTTGATCTTTTGAGCCTCATGTTTAAAAACTTGAACTCTGGCTCTGACATTCACAGTGACTCCATCTCTCCGATTGATGCAGATTTGGGGCACTTCAGTGAGTCCTGCTTCCATAGCTAGAGTATTCCTTAGCCCCAATGGTTGCTGTGGAAGAAACAGCATTGATTTTCACCAGTGGCTTTGATTTATATAAAAAAAATTTACTTAGTGTTTCAGCTTACTCTGAAAAACTGCAGAGTTCTGAAAACATTCTTAAGAGCTGCTTTGGTCACCTGGTGAGAAAAGAAGAGGAGGTTTAGATTCTCAAGATCTGTTTCAATTTCATCACACCAATATCCACCTGAAATGTCCCTAGTGTGGTCTGGGCTGGATTTGAACGGTAAAATATTGTTATAATTAAAGTGAATCTATTCAGGCTGTGGGGCTGACAGGTCTGTGGTTGCTGATAAATGTTCTGGAGTGTGTATTTTTGCATTCTCTTGACTGTTTTGAGTAACTGAAGGCTCCTTTATCATAGAGAGATGTCACTTAATGGTTAAAGTGGCTCTCGTTAATTTTTAGTTCCATGTCCCAGGGAGTAAAGTCTTTTTATCTTCATTTCTAATGTCAAACCAGTTTTAACAAAGTGTACCCGGCAACTTTAAAAGTTAAACAGATAATCAACAGGACCAAGGTTTAGCTCCTCCTTTTATGCTGTTTTATTGTCACAAGTGCCATACAAACTTAAAGGGCAGAGGGCTCTTTAAACAGAGCCAAACAGCCAAATATAATCTACTGCACGCATATAATTACTTTGACGAAAGTGGACCTAACTAAAGTCCTCTTGTGTCTGTGTTTGGTTGCACCAAACTAAAGATTCAATGTAGCATCTGGTGACAAAAATATTGTTGTAGAAATGTCTCTTCAATAGAAATAATCTGCATCTTTCAAGTTATACCTTCTTTGAACCTTTAATTCCTTTAAAGTGACAGTGAATCTGTTCAGGCTGTGGGGCTGACTGGTCTGTGGTTGCTGATAAGTGTTCTGGTGTGTGTATTTTTGCCTTCTCTTACCTGCTTTGTGTGTCTGAGGGCTCCTTTATCATAGAGAGACGTCACAAAACGGTTGAAGAGGCTCTCATAAATTTTTACTTCCATGTCCCATAAAGTTGATTTTTTTTTCATCTTCATTTCGAATGTCGAGTGTTAACAAAGTCTACCCGGCTACTTTGAAAGTGAAACCTATTGACATACAGATTATCAACAGGTCCAAGGTTTACCCAACCCAGCTCCTCCTTTTATGCTGTTTTATTTCACCAGTGCCATACGGACTTTAAGGGCAGTGAGTCACACAGTACGCATATAATTACTTTACTGAAAAAGTGGACCTAACTAAAGTCCTCTTATGTTGCACCAAACTAAAGATTCAATGTAACGTCTGGTGACGAAAATATTGTTGTAGCAATATAATTTTAATAGAAATAATCTGCATCTTTTAAGTAAAATGTTTAAATTCTCTGCAAATTAACTATGATTTGAAAGCTTTGATCTCATTTGGATTAAAGTTGGGTGTTGTTTTCACTTCTCTGTTTTTGAGTCAATTAAAACTGACATGCAAATAATCAGTCTAGCTGCAGCATGCCCACCTCTTCACTCCTCAGTCACACAGTTAACAACACTTAAAGTATTGTGAAAGAGTATTGAGTGGAGTAGGTTGGAAAAAACTGATTGACCCTGAACACATCATGACAGGAACCAACTTAACTATCAAAAAATACTTTAATATTATCAACATACAACAGTTTACCACAGTGATGACACATCACATAATGTTCGACACATACATGTGCTGCTTTCAAGTGCTGTCAGAAAAAACAGCGTTATATAAAAACACCTAAAAACTTGAAATACATCACAAAAGTGTTTTTTTTATGTTCAGCCAGCTGTTTCTTATGGAATCATCCAGCACCTGAATGCAACACCTCTGTATTTAACTGTATTTTAAGGCGCCCTTGAAGGCAGCACATCGACATAACAACATCAAAACTCATTTCACACTCACTTCTGCTGTAATGTTTGGCTCTTAAATTCACTGAATCAGGTATTGTTTACCGTCTTTCTCATAGATCAGTCGGCCTTTCGGTCGCCTCGAGTGTCCACAGCCGACTAACTCAAAGACAAGAACCACCTCTTATTCAATATCATTGGTCTCTCACATATTATCTTTCCAGGAGGCAGAGAGGTTATAAGGAAATGAAAAAAAACACATGAGGAACCACACACTTCAGATAGACTTAAACATCAAAATACACCGTAAAAGAAAAGAAAACCTGTGTACACAGATTGTAAACACTAAAGCAGGTTTTCGTTAAACAGCAGACACACAAGCACACAGGAAGGCAGGTATTAAATGGCAGTGTTTGGTTCATTTTGGTCCACTTTGGTCCCGAATATCTTGGTCTTGTGTGGTGCAGGACATGTTGGATGGGTCCATTTCGGGTTGTAGTTGAGCAGTCAAGGTTGACATTATTGTTGTTTGGTCTGGTGGATGTGCTAGTCAGTTCAGGATGGGTTGGGCACTACTTGGTCTGGTTCTTGGATGGTCTTGTTTGGTCTCATTTTGGATGCATTGGTCAAATTTGACCTTACTGAAAATATGTTGGCCTGGATTGAACTGGCTGAGGATTTTTCAGTGTTTTTTGGTCCTATTCTGGCTGTTTCCTTCAGGTTCCCAATAATTCAAGATGTGACGGTGGGGACCAAAATGGTTTGGTCAGTTTGGTTTGGTCGATAATGAGTTGTTCTGGGTATATCTTGTATTGTCTCATTAAGGTTTGATCAAAATTAGGATATGTTAATCCGGTGTTGTGTGTCTGAGGATCAGCACAATTTACATTAAATCTTGGTTTGGCTGGATTCAGGATGCATTGCTCTGGTTCTGTTTTGTGTGGGTCATGTTGAGCTGCTGTGGGCTGATCTTGTGTCGCCTTATCCATTTCTGGCTCAGGAAGTGCTGGTCAAATCCTGGCCAGGTTGATCTGATTGTGTCTGGTCCATGATGAAACTTTCTGGGTTGGTCTTGTTTGGTCCAATTCAGGATGTGTCTGTTTGGTTCTGTCCAGTCTGAGATGTGTTGGTCTGATGCTGTACAGTTCAAGGGTGTGTTGGTCCAACTGGTTTGGTCTGGTCCACGTTTAGTTTTTCTGTACTGGCTGTCTTTGTTCCCATTCAGGTATGGTCTGGTTCATCTGTGAGACATGTTGTTCTGGTGTTGTATGACTCAGGATGTGTCGACCCAGCTTAAAGCCAACCAGTTTTGTTTGGTTTGTTGGTCTGGTTTGTTCTGGTGTGATCTTGGTCAAGATGTGTTGATCTTGTGTGGTCTACTTTGGGATGTGTTCTTCCGATTTGGTTCACACTTGTTGATCTGACTTGGTTCAGGATTTGTTGGTCCAGTTCAGAGTCTGTTTTCACGAACACCGCTGGTCTTTTACTGTGTCTCCGTCCATAAAGTGACCCAGTGTTTTGGGGACTTTCTGCTTCTGGATGAGGACACGTGGTTTTGGATCAGAAAACCATCAGTGTCAGTATACTGCTGCTGTTCTTCTTTACCCATAATCCTCCCCTGGTGGAGCACTGTGGCCCGCCATGCCCTCCGACGCTCAAAGAAACCGAACTGCAATCAAAACATGGAGAAGGGTGAATATATGAGACCACTGGCACTATCAAGTGGCCAGTGAGGCAGCTGTTTATGCTGAATTTAGAAAGTGAGAAAGAGTGATTAATGAAAATGTATCAATACATCGACCATCTACTACTGATAGAAAAAAAAGTGCAGTAAAGCATGAGTGGAGAGAAAGTGACCAACGAAAGTACAAAGATTAGAGAGTTGACATGGCAGGAGTCAGATCAGCTGGAAAAAAGGAGGAGGAACTTTTTCCAGGTAAGCCCCGCCCCCTTCGACCCAAAGCGAGGGAATAAAAAGTCAGCAAGAGTGACGAGTAACCAGGCAGAAACAGTCTGTCGGCGGCAGTCGGTCAGTATTTAGTCAAAAAAGTCAGGAAAGACAGTAACAATAAGTTTAAAATAGTCATGTAATAACCAGTTAGATGTCAGGAACAATCAACGACACAATATCAGAAAAAGTTGGTTATCTGGGGTTATCTGGGGTTCTTGATTGATGACCACATGTCTTTTAAGGCACATATGCTGTACTGTAAAGAAGTTGAAGATTTTACTTGGATTTTACTTTAGAAATAAGTCTTGCTTTTCTTTTAGGGTGAAACAGAAACTAGCAGAGTCAACCTTTCTTCCAATTATTGATTACGGTGATGTGTTATACATGAATGCCTCTGTTCAATGCCTCCACATGCTGGATAGTGTGTATCATGGTGCTCTGAGGTTTATTACAAACTGTGGAGCTCTAACACATCATTGTGTCTTATACAGTAAAGTAAATTGGCCATCTTTACATCTGCGCCGGCTTGGCCATTGGTACTGATTGGTGTTGATTTATAAGGCTATTCTTCAGATGACTCCATCTTGTTTATCATCCATTTTAATCTTGAATAATAGGGCCTACAGTCTCCACTCCAAGGACTTTTATCATTTTACTGTTCCTAAGGTCAGAACAGAAATGGGGAAGAAAGCTTTTAGATTTTCTTCTCAGACCTGAAACTCCAATGTCTGGTATCTCTGAATGTATTCAAATCCATGATAAATTCCATTACACCCAGGCTTCAGGAGTGCAAATGTTTTATTTGAGTGCATATGTTTGCCGAATCTTGTAAATTCTTTTAACTTATTTTGAAAATTCAATTATTATTTGTATTCTTTGTATTGTATATGACTAATGTGATTATGTATTAAAACTATAAGCACTGCCATTCTTGGCCAGGCCTCTCTCGCAAAAGAGATCTTGGATCTCAGTGGGACAAACCTGGTTAAATAAAGGTTATAGTAATTATAATAAAGATGGTAGTAGTCAGTTAATTGCTAGGCAGATAAAGATTAAAAGTAACCAAACAGTTAGAAATAGTGACAGTCAGGAAGAGTTGGAAACACTCAGTTACAGTCAGAAAGAGTAAAAGTGAGTAGCAGCAAGAAACCAGGAAGCAAGAAGTGGTCATGTTCAAAAAACTGTCAGAAACAGACGGTTAAGAGTCAGTACAGTCATCCAGTAGCCGGTCCTTACAGCAGAGCGCTCTACCAGCAGTGTGCCCAGCCTCATAGCTCCTGGTCAAGCCTCTCATGCTCAGATGGCTGGCTCTTTATGTGGGCTTTCTGGGTCTTTGGTTCATACAGCTCTCTGGTCCTGGCTCTCTTGAAGAAACCACACTGAACAGCAGGGGGCGAAACAATAGTACTTAACAAACCAGGATCGAGTGATGACAGTGAAAACATGTGATGTTATGGTGACGACACCTCTAGGGATGGGAATTTATGGGACTATGTCTATACCAATGCCATCCATTCCACTCACAGATGTAATTCTTCATCAGTTCCCTTTACCAATTCTTTGTCAACGCAAATTTTGTTGTGTTTTGTTATTGTAGCTGCTCTGTTGAGATGAAAAGCCTAGACTCTAATTGGGGGTCAGAGGTACAGCCTCTGAATCAAAGATAGCAATCCTTGTCAAGTATTTTCATCAGAAATAAAATTACTCAAAAATCATCACGGATTAGCAGTTTTTTTTAGGGACAGGATCCGGATAGTGTCTGAAAATTCTATTGCACTAACTAAAGCTGGTTCCTATACCCAACTGGTTATCAATTCCCAACCCTAGACAAAGCAAAATATAATAATAATAACCCATAGGTCTGTGGTCCACAGTAGACACTGAACTAAAACTATGATCAAGTTGCTACAGCAGTCTGGCAGATTTTCTGTTTGTATGCGACAGTCTGGTTTACCTTCCAGAGCAGCAGGCAGATCAGAGCCAACAGGATGATTCCTGCAAGAACAGATACCACGATGATCCACAGGGGGGCGCTGGAGTCCATCTGCTCCCCCTGGTCAGGGTAAATGTGGACCTCAATCTGCAGAGGAAGAGAGTTTTAACTCAGGAGGTTACAACACAAGACTCTAGAAAAGAGAAGATGGATTATTACAGAGTCTGATCGCACTGTGGCAATAAAAGGTGCTAGCATGTGAGCAGCTTGAAACCTCTGTACTGTGAGACTCCATGCTGATGCTTGGTTTATTGGTCTGCAGCTTCAGAGTTGCCCGGGCTCGAACCAACACAGTCCTTGCATCGCTGTAATCCTGTAAGACGAGAACAAGAGGTATTGATATACAGCTATCAGGTAGAAAGACCCTGACCCAGTCATTGTGAATTTTTAGATAGTCAGACCCAGTGGCTTCGATGCAGGAATACACTTATCAAGTTTCATATTCACCAGTTTCCACCCAACACAATAAGTAATGGTTTTGTTTAATTACTTTTCTGTCTTTTTATCTTCACTTTTGGTCTCCACCATCACCTGAGGGAAGTGTTTGTCCATTTGGCCACCCAGCACTCCAATATGTTTGCTAGCTCATGCACATCTATGACAAGCTTTACTAGACTATGAATATATTGTACCTCAATCATTGTGGAGTTCCACAGCCTTGCTTTGACAGTCAGAGTTGCAGAATTGTTCATGTTCGATAGCGGACAAGCAAACTTCACACATTTTGCCCCGTGCGCACAGTCCTGCACAAAAAAAAAACCCACTGTTGTGCATAAAAGTCCTCATTGTTTGATTTAAAGTAGCATATACAGTAAATTAGTATATGTTACACATGAATACAGGATGGTCTATGCATCAGTTTCAAGGCACTGTTTATGGCCTGTTCCAGTACTCTTTAGTATTTGTTTAAAGGAACTTTTAAATGTAAATTTAAAGTCACCTCACAGTGTCAGGTTTACGGCACTCTTGCAAGTCTGTAAAGCACTAGTGCATTGATAAATGATTGTGTTCATACCAGGGCGTAGGACTTCCTTTTCTTCCCTTTCAAATGGAGGACAGGTAGGATTTTATTCTCCTGAGACTCTTCTTTCTGTTTCACTTCCTCATCCAGACTCCTCTTCCTCCTCTTCTCCTCCGACAGCTGAACAAACCAAATGACAAAACCACCAACAATCAAACAGTCCTTTTCAAAAACTTTTGGAAACGAGGTTTGTTCTGATTATGAAAAAAAAAGCATGAATGTATTATCTTTTTTTTTTCCATGGTTAACAAGCAATATCCTATAAACTATAACAAAGGGGTCCTTTAAGCAGTGTGCAAGCTTTTACTTTGAAAGGAGTCAATGTGAAGCTGATGTTAGTACCGTAAGGTTTCGAGGGTTGATGATCTTGCCAGGTGGAGCACAGCGGGGCTCGGATGTACCATTCATTTGGATCTCTGTGAGGTACAGCAGCCACTTCCCATTGGACACCTCCACTGGCCAATCAAACTCCACTCCAAGGTTGCCCAGCTGACCTAAAGGCTTCCCGTTGATGTGAATCTATCAGAGAAAGTATAAGATTAACACCCGGTCTGTTTGAAATCTATGAACAGCTAGGCTAAGTTTAGACAAACCTGTAAAGTGAAAAGGACCAAACTGCCGACATCCTCTGTGGTCTTCATGGCTGACTCACCAACAACATCACCACTGAAGGAGACGAAGCCTGGCGGATTAATCCTATTAGGGCAAAATTGACCAATGATAGAAGTGAGGTTTATAAATCAAAGGTTAACAGTGAACCTTGATAACTTTGCCTTACTTACAGAGTGAGAGATGTCTGCAGTGAATACTCGACTATCATAGAGACGGAAACAGGAGACAGATCAGACTGCTCACTAAGCCTGAAGACAAAGAGACACAACTAAGAACCTGTCAAATAATACAAAAGTGTATGCATGTTTGTGTGTGTGTGTGTCATTATGTCATACGTGGACAGCCGCAGCACAGACTGAATCAATCTGGTGTCTAAACTGATCTCAGATGGCTGAAATATGATCAAAACCTGAACCTAAAATAAAGAGAGAGATGGAAAATCAGGAAGAGGGTCAGCAGGAATATTGCTCTACAGACGAAGTATAGTAAATTGTCAAGGATATCACCTACCTTCTCATTGCTTTTGAATGGTTCCCCCAGGACACAAAGAAGAACCATATCCTGGACTGAACACTCCACTACAGTACGGAGGTCATTCTGAAACTACAAAAGGAGAGTAACTACAGTAGTCTGGCCAATTAGTCAAGACCTACAAGGGGTGTCAAAACCCAATTGGTCACATCCACCAGGGTAAGTCCCAGCACAGTCATTCAACAGAATCAGTCAAGTCGACAAAGATAGGTGTAAAAAGAAAGCCTCCAGCCAGTCAGTCACATCCTTTGGGGCCTAAATCCAATGAGTCACCCCTCTAAGGTTAGCCTCGAGAAAATTAGTCATGTCTTACAGAATTAGTCAAATCAATAAACACCCCTCACGGTATACCTTTAAGACCTTGAAGACTCAAGTCCTAAAGGGTAAATCTCTACCTGGCAGGTCAACCCAGTTGAGTCAAGCCATCAAAGTCAAGTCCCCCAATGCTCTGTCCCAAATAAATTTCAAGTATTACAGTGTTCATGGTTTCAGTTTCAGTATCTACTCTGTATTGTAGTTTGTCATGGTGCAGTTTCTTGTCTGCCAAAAGTTGAAGAATAAAGTAACTTAGTGTCTCTACCTTTGTTCGGACCGCAGAGTATATGAGGAAGGGCGGCATGTCGATGCTCAGAGCAGCATTATGAGCGTCTTCTGCAGGTCGTCCAGGTGCAGGTGTGTTGCTGACGTTGACTTCTAGGAACAATCGATTGACGCTGCTATTGTACGACCATATCTGGTTGCCCTCCTGCCTGGAAATACAAACATAGACAAGTCACTTTCTGGGTCAAGTGAAAGTCAAGTCTTACAAGCCAAGAAGTCGTATCAATCAAGTTAATACCCAAATTAAATTATTCAACAAATTCACAGGCATGACATTTACGCTCACAAGGTTGTGTAACTCAAAGTGTAAACTAGGTGAGTGGGATATATTTGTATTCATGATGAGCTTATTGAGCTGTTGTCTCCTTAAAGTGAACCCATGGTCTTGTTTGCAGTAGTTGACTCACATAGGGAAGGGTCTTTGGTTCTCATCTGTGAAATGGGCCGTCATCTGCAGGTTGCTGTTGCAGCGGTTATCATCACCACAGGCCTTCAGGATGTGGATCTAATGAATAAAGAGTGAAATTTAGTTATTTTGGACTTTGGAGATCTGCTGGTTTCCACAGATTTCACCAGGGTTTCGTGACATGTCTTCCCCAGGATTTTTTGGATTATGGTGAATGGGCAGTGTTTCTAACCCAACCCCTGAAGGGTTATGTTTGGTCTAACATGCTTTTTGATTAGTTTCACCCAGATCTTATGTGTTTTGACCATTTTTATGTTGAACCAGACATTCGCTTTATCCACAATCTAAAAGATTTTGTCAGTTCTCACCTGTGTTTTGATAGGCTTCGGTGTCTGGCTCAGCACGGGGAAGCGCTTGAGGTCCTGTACAGCATTTCTTTTCTTGGGAAGCTTCTCAAACAGAGAGACATTCAAGGAGAACACCAGAGGTTCCACTTTGTCTCGTATCGGATTCTACAAAGGTAAAAAAAATAACAAAAGCATAACTTCATCAACACTAATGCCTGAGCTCTGAGTCTGCTAGGAGTCTCTTGGAAACCTTAGGACATGATTCTTTCCACGGAAGGAACTGCTGTTTGTTACTGTTAAGACAAAACATGCCACAAAAACTACCAGCTTTTGCCACACATCAGGCATGTCCAGAATTTCAGTATTGTAAAGGTCTTGTGCAAAAACCTTTTTAACAATTGTTAAAGTAAATTTTCTCATAGAGGTTGTTTTCACCTATAATTAATTATATAAGTTTCATTGTACGATTTTGTCACACTAAGATCTACACAAATTTCCTTTGGCAACTAAACCCCAACAGGAAGTCAGCAATGTTGAACTGAATGTCAAATTTACCCCCTTTTTTGATTGTATTTGTACAAACTAGTGCTAGGGGTTTTGTTCAATAATTTCCAAAAAAGGCACAGTATACTGTAGACACACTAAAGGTCAAAATGTAGAAAAAGAAAACGTGACTTTTGGACAACGAGTGTTGCTGTGGTGAGCCCTACACCATACAACAGGACCTAGCTTTATCTCAGTCATGCATCAATTTGACCCAAACTTGGCAGGTATGTTGAGGGTCCAGATCTGAAGACATTTATATGACTCTTTTTTTAATCACAGGCATTGTGCTCCCCTAGTAACAGCAAGTTGTGTCACGCTTTCACCCTATCTGCTGATTTAAGCTCAGATTACGCTTGAAATGTTTGTGCACCAAAAACTGTGAGGTTTTGTCAAAATCACGGCAGTGGAACACATTTTGATCAATCCACTCCGTTTTTACGTTACATTTTTTTGCCATTTTTTCCCATTGACAAATGATTTAATTCAAACAAAAAAAACTTCAGAGACACTGCAACAGATATTATCTGCTGTTTGTTGACAGTCATACTTCATACGATTCACTGATGGGGGCCTTTTGTTGCAATTTTTGACCAATCGACTCAAATTTTTTCAGGTGAATTGAGTAGTGTACATCAGACCTTTGCAGAATATGAATAACCTGGCAGTAAAACATGACCTCTCTAAGAATATCAGGTCTCTGCTTGTTGATTTAGATGACGTGAAAGCCAGGAATGATCAGAGAGCTGATATTGTGAATAACTGGCAGGAATGTTGTGTAAACAGGATTTATAATCAGCAAAATAAAAACAGCAGTTTGAGGTTTTAGCAGGACAAGTCATCCCATAGCTTTCCTCTTGATTGAAATCGAACAAAACAAGAGTTCAAAACTGCAAACAAGCGCAAAAAATATGGGCAGAACACCAGACCTGATAAGAAGACAAGACAGAGGAATCCAGGAACAGATTGAACTTTAACTCAACCTGAAAGTGCACCACACTTTTATCTTTAAACCATGAAATACCTCCATCAGTGATCTTTGAATGACCAGTCTCTCAGAGTGAATCCTTCAAATGGGAGTTTACTGCAGCCTCTTGAAAAATGAACTTTTGTGTTTTTTCCCCTAAACGCTGCTGGAGAAGCAGCAGGATGTGAACTCTGTCAGCAGCAGACTGATTAAACCTCTGCAGCGAAAAATAAGCATCTCTTATCTCACATGGGGAGACTTCCTTTAATTAAAAGTCAAAATGTCGGAGATCCTTGTAAAAGCTTTTAAGATGCATGTTCAGGTCTGCTTTTTTCCTTATCGTTTCATGGCTACTGGGGTTTATGATTTTACTTTTGGTGGTAAAAAAAATGGGATTTAATCAGTGGTAGGGCTTTGTAAGTGAGCTAGTTCACCCTGTTGTAATTCTGGGCCTGGTGTTGTAGTATACTGTTATTATTGCACTGTTCTATTTATATATTTGCATTACTTTTCATTGACTATAACATGGATGGTTAATGGTTTGGTGCATGTTTGTGAATGCTCAGTTTGTGTTTAAGTCTCACCAGCAGTCCCACTCGCAGGGTTTCACACTGTTTCTTTGGCATGGACACGTAACCAGAGTGCACGTTCTGCCTGCTGTCCTGGAAACGGAGGCGGGGCTTGATGCTGGTGGCATCGGCGGTTAGAATGTAGTGGACAGCTAAGAGACAGATGGACGAAGAGACATCATAAGACACAGACCCTGACAAAAGTATTAACAGCAGATGAGACATTGTAAGTACTCCATTAAAAATCAGCTGTCTGGGGAATAAAGACAACAATTTCATAACAATAATATCAAGATGGGTCACTGACTCATAATAAATTTTAAAAACAAAATCTTGTTCTAGTAATTTAATTTTTTTTTAATTTACTTTCATTAATTTTATCCTTTATTCCTCGTTTTTTGATAGATTTTTTTGATTGTCCATTTTTTATTCTTATAAATGTAATCATATTATTTAATTTTAATTTAACTTATATTCAATTTATTTCATTAATTATTTTACTCATTTATTTTATCTGTCTTTTTTTTCTCTTACTTTATTCTTCTCAACTCTATACTTTATTTTTTTCTCGTCTATTTTTTCTATGATCAGCTTTTTATTTGTTTTATTTCTTTACATTTATTTCCTCATACCTCCTTTTATTCATATTGGTTGACTCTTTTTGTTGATTTGTCATTGTTCGTTTAGCATTTACTATCTTGTTGTGTTTTACTGCTGTAATTGATAAATGCCTTTATCCAGTTACACACCGTATTCACTTACTTATGTGATAATTATGTGTCTCACTTAACTGATAACTTTATTTGAAGATATAAAAAGCCTTGTTTTATCCAGCGGGTCTGTTTTATTATTGTAGTTAACAGTTGAAGCTGCTCTTCTATTAAAAAAAATAAAATAAAAAAATTTGGTCTTCAAGTAGTTTTATCGTTTTTCTTATAGTAAGGCTGGAAAAAATGGGAATAACATCTCCTGATTAAGGGGTGACTTATATTAGTGTAAATATAGTAAATCATAATTATTTGAGTTCAGTAATAAAATAATTATATTTATCCTCTCTGTAAAGCAAACAAAGCTGAACACATTCACATTTTTGCATCTGCGTGAAGATTGTGTGTGTGTGTGTGTGTGTGTGTGTGTGTGTGTGTGTGTGTGTGTGTGTGTGTGGATGGGTGTAGATTGTGTGTGTATGTGTGTGTGTGTGTGTGTGTGTGTGTGTGTGTGTGTGTGTGTGTGTGTGTGTGGGTGGGAGACTTGTCTTTGGTCAGACAAATTAACAAGAAACAACCAAGACACACATAGAGCTCCCTTAGGGATATTCTGTGTGCATGTGTTTGTGCTTGTGTGTGTGCTTGTGTGTGTGTGTGTGTGTGTGTGTGTGTGTGTGTGTGTGTGTGTGTGTGTGTGTGTGTGTGTGCATGCTCGCGCGCGCGTTTCAGATGTAATATCAGACCCTGTAATGTGATTTATCATCCAGAAAAAACACACACAAGATACAAGGACAAGAGGACGCACAAGGACACAGTGTGATGTCATCTTGTATTTGTGTGTGTGTGTGTGTGTGTGTGTGTGTGTGTGTGTGTGTGTGTGTGTGTGTGTGTGTGTGTGTTGGTGGGGTCGGGGGGGGGGTCACTTAGTGAATTAACCGCAGGCGTTAATTGACAGGTTTGTCATGTCAATCAATCAAGCCAATTAGCTGAGAGTGCACACACACACACTCACACACACAGAGAAAACACACAGGAAGCTGGTTAATGATGATCGGTCTGACCATAAACAGACTCATTAGCATCATGTGCTCACAAACTGACCATCTGTTAGCGACAGCAGCTGATTGGTTGTCTGTGTTACAGAGAAGAAGAAGCTCTCTTTCAGCTGAGGAGCTGTTTTATCTCCATCAATAAAACCTTCAGACTGCATTGAAAACAACATTGAATTACCTCACAGGACATTGTAGCCATCCACTAACTCTGTTTGTTTGTGTGACATTGATAATGATCCTGGATCTTGACAAGCTGATAATGGATGAAGCGACTCACAGCAAGTCAAAATAAATCAGAGGGAAAAAATGAAAAATCTGAAAAATTGTTTTATGGAATAACTGATCATTTCAAATTTCATGTCAGCAACATGTTTGTAAAAAGTTGTCACAGGAACGGCCAAGCAGGTAAAGAGCTGTGTAATGCTAAAAAAATTAACTTTTTAAGAGAAGACCTTCATATTTCAGAAAGACAATGCCAAACCACATTCTGCAGGGATTACAACAGCATGGCTCTGTAGTAGAAGAGTCCTGCTGCTAAACTGCCCTGCCTGCAGTCCTGACTTGACACCAATTGAAAACATTTGGTGCATCATAACACAAAAATAAGACAAAGGAAACACTGCACTGTTGAGCAGCTGAAATCCTTTATCAGGCTGGAGTCTGTCCCAAATTTTTTGAACCCTGTTCCTTCAATCAAATTTAAAAGGAGCCTATTTCTAAATAGTAAGTAATATTTTTTAAGATCCAACATTTCATATGTTGGGTTTTCACTATTTTAATTGAACATCAAATTCAGTCTTTATCAACATGTTTCAATGCATCAGGGTTGTGGTCCTGATTATCTTTATTAACCCTTCATTGCATTTTGTATCATCTACAAATCAGATTACAGTCCGATAAATGATAAAAATGTCCTCTTTTAGTTCATTAGTTTCCAAAAACATCTAATGTATCAAACAAGATAAATAAATATATTTGTTAAATTTAAACAACATTTAGATTTTTTTGGTTTTCAGCAGTAAGTGAAACAAACATTTCAGCTCCAAAAATTTTTTGAAATTTTCAGCCATAATTTGTGGTGTCAAGCATTAAAGGGCTACATAATAAAATAATTACCAAAGGTTAACATTTGATATCCATGACATAATCATCCAATCTTTAATTGATCAGGGATAAAATGTCACTCTTTTACTCACTGATGTTGTCTCTGTCGCTCGTCTCTCCAGTGCTGAACATGTAGGAGAAACACACCTCCACCTGAATACTACACACACACACACACACACACACACACACACACACATAAACACCTCTTGAGTTAGCTTGCAGGCTTTCAGCTGTTAGCATGTAAGCGTTGGGTTGGTATCTCACCAGAAGTCACAGCTTTTGGGATCAACGATGTCCGGGGAAGCCCTGAGAGTTTTATTGAGGTGAATGACTGGACGAGTTCTGAGGAAACAGTAGATCGATCACCTCATCAATACCAGAATATTCCAGTGTTTCAGCAGTAGAAATATATCTGTTACCATTAGGGGGAACAAAAAATGCTAATACAAATGTTAAGGTTACACCTATGGCTGTAACCGTCAAAAGTATAATGATCCCTTTTTCAATCATTTCTGTTCTGTTGATACAAACACCATTGATGATGTGGATAAATGCTTAAATGGCTCTGGCTCAAGGTTTCTGCCTGTTTAAAGAAGCTTTGTGGAGTTTCCCATTGACCCTTGTGGGTCAGACTGGTGGTGTTTTCCCAAGAAGAATGCATTTCCCATGAGCACTAATGTGGTAAAGACTAGTGGTGTTTTCCCAAGAAGAATGCATTTCCCATGAGCGCTAATGTGGTTAAGATGTGGCTCAAACTATTGTGAACATTTGTTTTGACAGAGAATTGATGAATACAGATATTTGGTTGTATAAAAATTCTGGTTAAATTGTGTTTTTCTAATATTTCAGGCTGTAAACTCAGCATGAATTAATAGTTCCTTAATTAACTTCAAGTAAAGCTGGAATAATGAGGGATCATCAGACCTTAGCAGAGCGACGGTGTCATCCAGGGAGCCCACCACCAGGTCAGGGTATTTGTTTGCGTCAATGTCAAAACCTCCTGACAGAGAGTACCCAAAAGACTTGAATCTGGGAGAGATGCTGCTGCCCAAGATCACCTGCAGAGATACAAGGGAGCAGGGTTACAGACATGGATGAGAGTTTCAATAAAGAGGCAAGGATTGCTGTCACACCTGGCTCGGCTCTGTAGAGACCCCCGTTTTGCTTCCAGTCCAGATCATCACACTGCCTGTTTCATGGAAAGGAGCTCCGACAGCAAAGTCTGAAACAGGAAAAAGATGTATTTGTGAGTTTTCACACTGTATTTCTCATCATCCTCATCAGTGTACCATCACTCTACTCACCTTGGAAGCCATCTTGGTTCAGGTCTCCTGCAGCACAAACAGCCATACCAAAAGCCGACCCTGCCGGTCCCTTCAGCACCACACTTGGACGGGAATCAAACCGTCCTTCCACATTCATGTAAACATAAACCGCCCCACCTGCCTCCTGCTGACGCTGAAAGTAAAAAGGAGCGCCCAGCAGCAGGTCGTTCCACCTGCAGGAGAAAAAAAGTAACCATAACCCTCCATCTCACAAGAGCACTCTCAGCTGATCATGTGACCTTTAACCTTCTTACCCGTCGTTATTGAGGTCGGTGGTTGCCACGGCATTACCAAAATATGAGCCAGTCTGTTCGCCACGCAAAGTCTGGCGAATGATCAGCTGATCGGACTGTTTGACCAGCAGCAGCACTGAGCCTCGAGCGTCATCTTTGTTGTCCTTTGGAGCTCCTGTGTGTCAATATGGAATCAATACAGATAATTGATACATCATTGAATCAATCAACTGATCACTAAAGAAGCCAATTACCTGTCACTATGGTTTCTTCATCGTGAGAGAGGACATGGAGAGCCTGAGTGATCGAGTATCCTGCAGACACACACACACACACAAACACACACACACACACACACACAAACATACAAGTTTAACGTTAATGTGCGCTGACCAATGACCAAAGATAGAACAGTTGAAAAATTTCCATTAGTTTTCATTGTTGTTTCGTTTGGACTTTTCTATTTCTGTTTCCGTTTTAATAAATAATTCACAAATTTGTATTTTTCATTTAGTTTTTATTTGTTTGAGGGTTATTTTTAGCTTTATTTAACATGGGATACTAACATGGGAAGTTTGGTATTTCCTCCATTTTATTCCAAGTTTACTTCAAAAAGACAGCATGAAATTAGAGTTCGAAATACTTTAACCAGGATTTCTGTCAAATTAAAGGGATAGTTTACCTATATAAATATTCCCTCGATCCATGTTTCGGAGGGAGCTCGTCTGTGTGTGAAATAGCACCTCTGGATTCATCCAGGACACGTGGATGTCACCTTTCACACAAAAACACAAAGACACACACACATTGTGGGTAAGATTCTGGGGGAAAGGGTTGATGGTTTCAGAAATGACAAATGAATATGAAACTACAACAGATGAGTCTCACCTTGCCAGTGGTAGCTTCCAGGTGAGCCGGTGATGACTTCAGTCTGAGTAATGGCGGCAGATATTCCCATCGTACACAAGGCCTCTGTGGAGATATCACCTGTGTGACTAAACAAACACACACACAAACACACACACACACACAGAGATTTGGGTAAGCAGCTAGGCAAAGAACAGGCAACTTACAGGTAACATGAAAAAGTGATATGTGACGTATCAAGGGACCTACCTGCAGACCTGGTCCTGGTTCTGCCAGTGCATGTCCTCTATATCATACTGGAGGTCGTTTCCACGGACAAAACATCGACCAATCATTTGTCGGAGTTGGAAAGCTCCGTACAGTTTAATAAATCGATGACCACAAGCCTTAAAAGATAAAAGACTGGTTGTTCAGTTAATCATTTGTTCAGTTTTATTGTAAATAAGTTAATCAGATTTTAATAGTTAGGTTATCAACAAGTTAAGTATAAGGTTGTCTGGTAAGTTAAACATTAATCAGCTTATTAAATATCAGCTAATATCAGCTTTAATTACAAAACTGGTTCTTTGCTTTGGGCAGATGATGTCAGAATTTAACAGTCAGGATATAAACACATTTCGCCTGCTCTGTACAGGTGAGAGTGTCTGCTCAGGTATCTGTTCACACACATTGACTTTGTCAATAAAAGGGGCAGTTATACACATGAGAGGGCGGACTCACCAGGACCCGCCCCCCAGGTGGGCCCTGACTGGCCACAGAGACACCTAGCCACATGTCCTCAAACAGGTCATCAGACAGGCTCTGGTCTGTGAACAGGTAAAAAGGTGAGTTAGGCACAGCATTGTTATCACAGATGGTGTTTGTGTAAGAAAGAGTGAGAGGGGGTAGAGAGAAAGGAAGAGAGAGAGAAAGGGAGAGAGAGAGGGCAATAAAAGCTCTGAGAAACAGACGGCAGCTGTCCCTGCTCAATAAGTGATGGCCGACCCATAATGCACTTGGAAAAAGATAGTATCAATAACAAAAACAACCTGAGAGGTCTGCATCTCTGTGATTGGTTAAGAGCTTGGCCATTAAAACCAATCAGAGCCAACAAACTGGTTAACATAAGGAACATAAAGGAAATCTGGTTGACAGCCATGACTTTTGAAACATGACATAAGACAGCACTGTGCTTCAAAACATGCCCAAAATTACCCAAAAAGCATTGCATGAGGGGTGCTACACCAGATGATAAGACATCAAAGGTGGTTTATGACCCCCTGGCCTTTCAGGGGGTCATAAAGAAAAGCAGAGTCAAAAACAGGGAGAGGACACCACTCTGTTTCATGTGCATATGAAAATGATGCTGGAAAATTCACATCAGGATAATAAATTTTAATGTGACATATTTTTTTAACTGATCAAATTTAAGAGTTGTGCAGGATGTATGAGACGTATTAAGATGATCACGCACCTGGGTCAATGAGATTCATCCTTCTACAGTCTGATTGGTCGGCCGTGATTGGGCAGCTGTACACCCCTCCTGTCCTATTAGCTGCAACATTAGGCTCCGCCTTTTCCCTGGGTGCCCCAACCAATAATCTGTCAGAACAGAAAAGGTGATACAGGTGAGGTAAGCTGTCAGTTTCCTACTTAGCTGGGAATAGGGAACATCAGGACACCAGGAATGTTTCACGAGAGTCCAGGAGCTTTTGAGGCACCCTGGACCTGGTTCAAGGAAACCCAGGATGACTCTGTACACTAAGGCAGCCCTTTAAAACGTCCTTGAAGTGTTCAAGGACACCTGGAATGGCCTGGAGCATGTTACCTTTTTTTTTTTTAGTTACCTGATTTCTGTCATGTTCATCTTTATTGTCGTGACTTTCCTGGAATAAATGAAGAAATGTCTGAAAGTGAAGGACATCAGGGACACACACACTCTCACACACACACACAGGACAGAGGACAGGAGACAGGCAATGACAGACAGAGGACTCCGATTGTGTCTCCTGTGGTTCAGGGAGAGACTCAGTGAAAATATGAAAGAGGCATGGAGGCAGAGAGGATGCGTTTCTGCAGGGCACCTTTGTTGCAGATAAAAAATGAACACTGCCCTCAACTGACGGAATACATGACTCCAGTTTGAGTCAGACTTGAAATGAGGAAATTCAATTTCTAATGTCAGAAGGTCCTCCTAACTAAAATCAATCTTACTACTGTCTCCTAAGAAAATAAACAAACCTACATTCATCAGAGTATTTGTTAATCATTGGCTAATTTAACGACTTTACTCTTGTAGCATAGGAACATTTCTTTTTTAAATCTCTCTTTTTTCTAAATATTGTCTTTTTTTGTTCTACACTCGTCTAAAAAAAGGTTAAAGGAGTGGGTAAAACGTCAGCTTTACTCCAAAACTGACTGAGAATTACTTTTTAATTACAAACAGTAAGTGATCAAATCTAAAGGTGGTTCTAAGGCCCAGAATACTCATAAAGACATCTCTCCAGCCAGCAGGGGGGGCTCTTAACTGTTTGGCTTCATTTTCTGAGAGCTGACCTGTCATCAATGTTTTCCAGTCAGCTGTTCAGACCCTAGACCTCAGGGTGTGTACGTTAGTGTCTACATGTCTACGATACTCTCTAAATCTCTCTCTGGGTTTCATTTCCTGTCCCAGGTGCAGACTCTCTCTCACTCTCACTCTCTCTCTCTCTCTCTCTCTCTCTCTCAGACACACACACTCTCCCAGAATCAGTTTTCCAGCTGAACACACAGCACCCGATCCCGGTCCTTCTGCGACCTCTGACCTCAGATCTGATCTCTGCAGGTGTTTTATTCGCCGATGAAGTCACAGAGTTTAACATGTCTGAGCAGTAATCATTTCCTGATGATAACTCAGACTTTTCAAGGACTCCTGGAACCTCTACAAGGACTAATCCCAGGGGGCTTCTTGGAAACCTTTATATAAATATTGATCACTCATAAATGTTTCTGTACAACCAATCAGAGAGGGGCAGGCATCTGATGGGTGGGGCTGTAAGCCAATGAGAGGACGAATTGACCCTGTGACCTTGATTAGTGCGTGTGTGTGATTGTGTGTGTGTATGTGCGTGCGTGTGAGGGCTCCATTAGCAGCCAATCCAATTAGAGAACAAAGAGAGGCAGTCGTCATGGCGACAGCAGAGATGGACAGCTGACGACCTCTGTGTGAACTCGTCACCCTGGACCAGGATATCCACTCACATTGTGAATGAAGAAAGGCAAGGTGGAGATGACCATGTGGGTGTCGCCATGGAGCCTAAGGTGAGGGGGTGGAGCTACAGGAGAGTGAGGGATCGATTCATTAACTGACAGATCAGATCAGGCAGTCAGCATGAGTGGCACTACAGAGCTATAGGATATGAGTCTCATCTCTGTGCAATTTCTGCATGTAAAACTTAAACTTTGAGGAATCATGAGGGTGGAGCCGAGATGGCAAACACAAATAACATGTCAATGACACTGACATTGACATTGACATAATAAATAAATAAATGACTGAATAAATGAATAAACCACCAACATTGTTGCATTAACCAGGACTTCCTGGACTTCAGCAAACATCTAAATCATCCCAGAATACCTGCAAACCCCACTGATACTGACTAAACATTTTCCTGCATATTTCTTAATGTGTCACAGTGTCAATGAGACACGTAACAGACACCTAGCAGCTCCCAGCTGTCACTTACAGAGACTCCGCCCCTAATAATTTAGTCTAAATATAATCAAAATGTATGCGTTCTATATAAACTATCCCTGACATACTTGTCTTGAACAAAAACTAAACCATAGAGACCGAAATTGTCTCTTTTACCAGGCTGTTAAGTTGGATATTTTTTTTACATGGGGCTCTATAAGGACTGACTCACATTCAGACACAGCCTCTAGTGGACACAGGAGAAACTGCAGTTTTCAGTACTTACACTCAAACATCTTTTTTAACACTGGAAGTTCCTGCTTGGAGCCCTCATGTTTCACCAGAGTGATCCTAGAGCTGCAGACGGGTAACAGATCACATGACCTGAGATCATGTGACCAGTGGGCTTCAGTTTTAACAGCAGCTGGTCACACTCTCTCAGCACTAGCTCTGTATCTCTGACTGCAAACGCAGGGACAGTATATCAGGCTGTACCAAGAGGAGACACTCTGCTCAGTGCTGGACTCCAAAAAACAACTCAAGGCCCTCTAAAGGCTCCTAGACAACTGCTCAGAAACTCCCTTAACATCACAGGACACTTCTTTTACCTCAAAACTTCCAAAAATGAGGAGTCCTCCAAGTCGCACAATGGTTTTCAGGACTCCAAGCCCTCTCTGTAAACCTCTTTCAAGGCCCCTTTGACCATACCTGATGTTTTCACAGACACTGAGAGACCAAGAGAGTCTAAACACATTATTAACACTGCAGGGCATCCACCTGACTCTCTATCTGTGTGTGTATGTGTGTGTGAGTGAGGGTGTGGGTGAGTAAATTCCTGTTGTGTAACAAGTTTGAAGTATTTTTCATTTATAGAATTCCTCATGACACGCATTATTACACTGAAACACAGTCACACATTTAGGAGAGGAGTGGAGAAGAACCTACACGTCACTGAGAAGGTTCACCAGAGCCAGAGATGGTACGAAGGAGACGGACCAGACTAGAGTTATCAGGATTATTTGCAGCTCCTTTATCAGCAGCTGAGACTCTTTACTCTTGTCTTTTCTCCAGGAAAAGTTTGATTTGGTTTAAGAGAAGAAAATGAAGAAAAGTTATAATCTGACTTTTATTTAAGAGTTATAAAAAGTCAGTGTTTGTAAAAAATAATCAAGATTGTGACTAATATGTGATGAGATTGTGACTGTTTGTGATCACCATATGCTCTTTGAGTAGAAGTTATTTTCTTCATTTACTAAACTTTGCTGTCACACTTTTAACACTTCCGGCTTGGTATTCTGCTACATGGATTTAACTATAAAGCAATTAATCCAAATGTAATTGCTTGCTAATGTTATCACTGTAGCACAGGTCCATTCGTGTGGTCTAGCAGTAGTTGTATATTTAACAACCCTTGGTACAAATAATTCACCCTCTTGGACTTAAAGGGATATTCCGGCGTAAAATTAATTTAGGGTCAAACACACCATAACACCGAGTTAGACATCCCCGTCGAGAGATGAATGTTGCCAACCACTTGCTTCTCTAGTTATACCAACTTTAGTAACGACCGCAGGATTGCAATACACAGCGGTCTGAGGAGCCATAAACAAACCTCAACCAAAACGCCACTCTATAGCCACAAATAATGCTCAGAACAGCCCCTAACTTCATCAAAAGTACATATGGGGTCCCAGCCATAGTACTAGCCACCAAACATCTTCTTAACTTTGTCTAATTTCTTTAGCAAAGAGACTAAACACAACTCACCCACTGTCTTCCAGCAGCCGCTTGTTTGTAGCAAGAACTTGGGCCAGTCCATTACGGACTACAAGGGAGTGACGCAGCTCAAGGAAGAACATTTAGGATCATTTCCTCATGGAAATGCAATCAGACCAAGATACTAAGGCAGAAGAACTGCTGCGTCTGCAGTGCAAAATGATTAATATGATGATTATTACTTCAAGGGAATGATAAACAAGTGGCTGCTGTAGGAGAGTAGGTGAGTTGTGTTTAGTCTCTTTGCTAAAGAAATCAGGCAAAATTAAAAAGATGTTTGGTGGCTAGTGCTGTGGCTAGGACCCTGTATGTACTGTTGATGAAGTTAGGGGCTGTTCTGAGCATTATTTGTGTCTTTGTTGATGGCTGAAGGCTGATGGTTGAAGGTTTGTTGATGGCTCTCGAGACCGCTGTGTATCGCTGTCCTGCGGTCGTTACTAAAGTTGGTAACACTAAAGAAGCAAGCAGTCGGCAACATTCATCTCTTGAGGGGTTGTCTAACTCGGTGTTGCGGTGTGTTTCACCCTAAATTAATTTTACGACGGAATATCCCTTTAAGGAGGGTCTCTTGGCTTTTGCATCCAGCCTCATGTTGACACTCGTACACCAGGTTTTGATGGCAGTGTTGATAACATTTCCTCAGTTACAACTCCATGTGGCGTTTAATAATGTTTGCTGACAGTTACTCAGCTAACCAGACTGACCAAACTGTCATCACTAACTTTCCAAGAGCTTCCTGTTTCTCACGTATCTTCATTGTGGTAGAACACCTCTCAGATGCAAAACCAACCTCAAACTCCTTCTGTCTCTTTTCAGACTTTCTTGCAATCGCTGTGGTTTTTGTTTTCATTTGCTGCAAAGCTTCAAAATCTTTTAGTTTCTGATAACGTCTAGACAGTTACTGATCAAAGTTCAACACAAGTAGGAAGTCAATTATTTACCTGGACACACCTGAGAGATACAAAAAACGGGCAATAGACAGCAGACAGGTGTTGGACAGAGAGATGGTGGTGTACCTACAGGTAAGAGCCTGTCTTCAGGTCTTGATGCAGAGCAACCGACAGTCCAAACAGACTCCCATCGCCGCCTGTTTTCACCAGCGGGAATGACGTGTCCAGATTTGAAGCCACGCACACACTGACCCACAGGCTCAGCAACGCACGCATGCCTGTCGCCATGGAGACAGCCACCTGAGAGGATGTCAACAAACAAAAGAAAAAACAATAACAAGTCACAGTCAGAGAGCTGGAAGACAGCAGTATCACTAGAGGAGATAAACGGAGCCTGGAGTACAGGACTGTTAGTGACCGCTTATTGGCTGTTTGTTGTCATGTGACCTGCTGAGTCCTCTGCAATCTTAGAGTTCTCTTATTTCCCTTTCACCGTCATTCAGTCAGCTCAGAACATTTATAGGGTAGCTTAACATGATTAACAACCCCCCCAAAAATTAATCTCATGTTGGTGTCTGTGAAAACTCTTAGGCTGCTTTACACACCGATAAAAGGTTAGACACGGTTTTGAGGTAAGGCCTTGACAGAAAATTCCTGCTATAGCTAAACGTTTGCTACTGTCTGATTAGCTGCTGTTATGTTACTTACAGTTTGTGGGTGTTACTTTTTACACAGCTTTGATGTCACATAATAACCTGAGAAAGAAAACTTAGGAGAAAGTTCAGGGACAGACTGAACAAACAGAGAGCAGATAGGAGGAGAAAGACGAGGAGGTTAACGGACTTTACGGGTGAGGGGAAGTTTGAAAGCGCCCTGAGTTGAACATGTCCTTCTGGTATCCAATTAGGACGGCAGAGCATGATGTCAAGTCTTGTGACGTCATTAAAACAAGCTGTCTTGAAAGCAGAGTTGGCCCAAGCTTCAATAGGGCCCTGAGGAAAATTTGATTTTGGGGCCCTCTATACCTGCCAATAATATTGATTGTTGATCACTCACACACCTTCACAAATCTCTTTGATTAACATTCCATGACATGCAAACATAACTTTATCTTGCCGTTTTTTTTTCTCTTCTTCCTCTGTCTTTTCTCTGTTCCTGAAGGATATGTCCTGTTTTGCCCCACAACTACCTGCGCTTTGGAAGCTTAGTGCACATTGCACAGCAGGGAGCGCATAACGGTAGCGGAGCTTTGACATATCGGCAGTTTTACTTTATTTTATTTCTACAATAATATATATTTGATCATACAGAAAGCATCACTCATACATGCAAAAAACAAAACAATATTAATTTTTTTCTTTTTTCTTTTATTTTTTGGATTGCTCTGGGGGGTCCCCTACTGGCCATGGGGCATTACGCTTAGTTTGCTTATGCTTTGGGCCGGCTCTGCTAGAAAGACAGAAAACATGTCCAGGAATTACACCACCATTTCTGTGTCTGCCTCAGCTGTTACTGGAACCTGAAACTGTTCGTCGATAAAAACCTTTATGAAGCTCAGAGACACATCACAACAGCAGAGAATCGTACTACAGCCAGTGCTACACTGAAATGGGGCCTAACAGATGAACTCAGATGCTTTTTTGTTTGTTTGTTTGTTTGTTTGTTTGTTTTTATAAAATAATAACTTTCAATACATTAATGACTATGAGGTTTTCGTGAAAAAAAATGAAAAATATGAGAATGACAGTAAATTAAGATATTCTTTCACGGCTAAATGTCCTTAAGCGTTTTTCTGTCGAGGAAAAAATTTCTGACATTTCATGGCTCAAGGGTTGTGTTTAAAGTAACACCCCCAAAATGTAAGCAACATTAGACAAGCATCTAATAACTCTACACAACATGTGTGTGTTGCTAAATAGCTTTGGATGTTTTCTTCAAGGGGATAACTACAGAACTGTGTAAAATGTAACATCCCCCAGCTATAACTTAAAGAAACTCACCAGCTTATGCTCGTATAAGAAAAATGAGGAGATGCTACTCATGCAAAGCAACTCTACAGTGAACCAGTCCAAAAAAGAAATAAGAGGGGAAAATCAGTGTAATAGACCATTTTAAACATCTTTGACCATGCACTGTTGTCATTTTGGAGAATTTGAGTGAAATTTGAATAATTTCCTCTGCTCTCTTTCCATGACAGATTTGTGTCTTTTTGTGTCTTCTTTTTGTTTTTGTATTTTTTTTCTCTTTTTTTTTTGCAAAGTTGTACAATTGATGAAAACATTTCTGCTGTTTTTTTCTGAGAATATGTTAAACCTGCAGCTTCAATACAGTACACTAGACGAAGGAAGTTCAGACCTGTTTCCTGGGCAGACGCTCCTCCTCCTCCTCCTCTTTCTTCTTCTTCTTTTTCTCCTTTTGTTTCTTTCTCTCCTCTTCTTCCTCTTCCTTCCTCTCAGTGATCAAGATTTGCTGGGTGTCTGTAAACTGGTCCTCGGTTCCAGTCCTTCTCAGATCTGACTGACTCTCCTGTCTGCAACTAGACTCATCTGAGCGCGCTCAGTCGGCCCCCTCTCACTCTGTCTCTCACTGTGCAGCTCCACCTTCCTCCCTCGCTCTCTCATTCTCATTCTTCAGATGTGCACGCTTGCCCTGAAATGAAATCATGTCTCTCACTGTGTCTGTTCACCCGCCCACACACACGGAGAGAGAGAGAAAGGGGGGGGTCATAAATGGATTCAGGACGTTTGGGTGTGTAAGGGGCACCTTGATTGTGTCTCTTTTTTTTTCTACAAATACACCCACAGGCCATACTCACACTTCTGTTTGTAAAATATGAATGTGTGTGTGTAAAAGTGAATGTTTGACTAACATTATGAGGTCTGAACTTTGAATGCCAACACACACACACACACACACCCAAACACCACACACACACACACACACACACACACATACTCATACAATTTTCGTCTTCTACTGGGCCCTTTTTAGCTTCCTGTCTTTGTGATTACTTCCTGTCACTCTAATTTTATAAAACACAGTTAATCAGTCAGTCTTACACAAACACAGGCACACATATTAGTTTGACTGACCTTCTGAGGATCCGCATCGATCTCTTCTGTGGAAACCCGACCTGGAAGTTAGGAAAACCGCACTAGTCCTTGCAACAATAGATAAATAAGACCATGCATACACAGGGACACATATTGGTTTATCTCCACCCCTTAGGGCCGATGCTGAACCTCCAGATCTCTTATGACAACATGACCTCAAGATTTCAGAAAATCACTCAAGTCCTCACAAAGATGATAAACTAGATTGCCCAAACACACACACAGACATATTCACATTTTTGTATGCTTCTAGGGTCCTACCTACAATAACCAATCAGAGGCACTGATGGTTATCCTCAGCGAACCTGAAGCTGACAAAGACTCACTGATCAAAGCTTTCTTTCCTCACGCTGCACCTAAACGCACCACTGACTCATGACTTTACACAACTACAATGTCTCAGCCTGTATTTATTTGACTCAAACTGTAAGATCAAGATGAAAACTGACTGATTAAAAAATATCACTGTGGTTGGAAAACAAACTAAGATTCTATCTGGTTGCAAACGTGGGATTCGCTCACTCGTGAAACCAGAATCAAACAGAGAGGAAGTGCAGTTTTTGGCACCTCCAGAACTCGCTAATTCCCCACTGACTCAGAGCATTTACATGCAGTTATGACAAGATACAGCTATAACTCAATCAGGCTATTTAACTGGGCCATTGTTCATGTCCAATTGAACAAGCACAAAGTGAAATTTGGATCAAACTTCAAGATCATAAAACAGGTTCAATAAATATTTCTCAAACATGATTTCTGCTTGTTGTCGACTCTTTACACGTTGATTCATGCCCAGTTGTCAATTTTTCTGACAAATTTAGTTCAGTTATTCAGGAGACGCATGATTAACAGGTTTGCTAACCAATGAGAGCGCTTTGACTTGGACTAATCCTACCTAAAGGAGCTCAGGTGGCTCCAGATCAGTCCAGATCATACGGTCCAGACTTAATGTGCAGTATGTGATCAACCGTTTGGGTATTTTGGACTCTTTTTTGCACCATAAGTGGTTCAGAGATTGAGATTATTACATTGGACTGATCTGAGGTCTGTGACTCTGGGCTCTTCCCACTCTGCTGTCTGTATCTGACTGTAAATCTGACATAAACTCGGTTTGTCTGGAAACCTTGAACAGCTTCTCTCTTTCTTTCTGTCTGTCTGCTGGATCTGTTTTCTATGATGGGGAGAGTCTTGACACAGAATTTCATACTAAACATCATGTGAATAATTCAAATGCTGGGATAAATCTCGCTGTAGTGTAATAAAAGTTAAAGGCAGGGCAGATTATTTCATTATTTGCATTTCATTGTTTTGTTTTTTTGCTGCCATCTACTGGCCGTTGTTAACTTTTTCTCAGTCAGTTGCATGCTGCTATGGAGAACATTCAGTAAAGAAGTTACTGCAGTGATATTTTTCTGATATGCTTCAGCCTTGCACGCCATCCATCTGTAATTTCCATAAGTTATAATATGTATGTTTAAATTGAAAGTGATTGCAGCATTCGTAATCTTGCTTTGTCCCCCCTTAAGATCAGGTCCTAGAAACGAAACATTTGACAAATGTAAATCAGTGTCCCCTTATAGTGAAGGAAACAAGCGTTAGTGTGTTTCATTTCCTGACAGGAAGTACCCTTTTGTAGATAAAGATGATGGGTTGAACAGGAAGACACTGATTGTAGTTTGTGGTGTGATGATTGAGATTACTGTCCTGTTTTCTTCTCCCTGTTCAGTCTAGTTGAACTTCAAATAAATTGAAAATCTTTTTCTACAGCACAGAAAGAACAACACGTCTGGAATACCCAGAGGTGTAACAGAGCTGCAGATGTGAAAGACTGAGGTAAAAAGCAGTTCTGTGTTTGTGTTTCCTGCAGACACAGTGTGGCACTCAGTGTCTTAAGTATTTGTCTAAAAGTTTCTCTCTGAGAGACTATTCGTACATCTGACACTGTGCAGCGTTAACCTCAGTGTCTGGCTCATCGGGATGCAGGCAGAGAAACATGAATGTGAAGTGTCTGCAAATAGAGCTATAACAAACTATCTTTCTCACAGCAGAGTAAAACCATGATGAATTTCTAAATACACTTAACACTGGCATTAATTTTTGGTTTAGACTTTATCATGTGTAGAGAAGTCGACTTTCAATGTCAATTTTGAATAAATGCAGACAAAATACAACTCCTGTCCCATAAAAGTCAGAGAATGGAAAGTAAATTGCTGTTTTGTTATTGTTTAATGAAGAACTTTAGCTGCTCAACTGTTCAGCGCCTCCTTTGTCTCTTATTTTGTGTCATGAAAAAATATTCTCAAGGCAGACCAGTTTAGCAGCAGCACTCTTATCCTACAGAGATACGCTGTTGTAATACCTGCAGGATTTGGTTTTGACATTGTATTGCAGAAATCTGAAGGTAAGAAAAGAGATTCCTCCAGATTCCTTGAATTTTTTAATATCATGTACTGTAACTCTTTAGGGGTGAGTATTTGTTTAATTTTTGTAATGTAGCGCAGGTGTAAAAAGCAGGACTGGACAATCTTGATGATATGGGTGGAGAACCATATCAATCATTTAACCATTTTATAGACATCAAATTTAAAATGTTATCACACAAAATGTGTTAGTTTCAACATTTTATATGTTATTGTTGCACCTATTTTCAATTAAATTCATGCTTTAAATGATTTGCATACCGTCAAAAACTGTTTTCATCTGCATTATCAGTGGGACATGATCACCTGTAGTGTGATCTGTAACCAGCAAGGGGAGCTGCTTAACAGGAAAAAGATTTTTTTAGATTGTTGCAACGTTTTCAAACAGAAAACCTTTTAAACAGTTTAAAACTGTTGTCATTGTTTAAAGGATAAAATTCACTACCCAAGCACATGATTTCACATACTGTATTTATTGCATCAGTGGAGGACACACCTCAGAGGCAGTCAGAGATTTTAACAGCATTAAAGTTATGGAAGCTCTTTGACTTAGACACATAATCACACACAGAGTCCACCTGAGCGCTCACCTGATAGATAACTTGATTAAATTCTTAAATATTAAAGGATTATATGTTGCATGTTTTAAACACACTAACTTAGTCATATATCTTCAATACTTTTAAGTCTACATGAAGATGTCAGGATACAAGGAGACAGCTAACTCAGCTTTGGTAACAAACTCCACCTACCAGCACCCGTAAAGATCCCTGATTTAAAAGGTAAGCTTGGTAATTATCAAGTCCACAACGATGGAGAAAAATAAGAAAGCTAAAGGACAAAAACAATCTTTAGTTCATGATAAGCACTGTAAATTTTAAACCTTTTTTACTCAGGCATTGTTTTTATAACTGGATGATTTAAGATTGATTTTAGACTTAAACACGAAGGGCAGTCACATGATTTAGAGTAAGAAAGCTTACATTGAATACATATTAGGTAGATCCAATCCAACCCAATCCCGGTTTGTTTATACAGCACATTTAAAAACAAAGCGCTGACTAAAGTGCTGTACAGTAAAATTAAAAACAAAATAAAAAGAGCCAGACAATTAACATGAACAATAAAACAAGACACAGGAGCACGTTAAAACCAGGGGGACATAGATGGTTCAGTAAAAACATGATTAAAAGGCCAAGTTCTCAGGAGTTAAAAGCCAGGGAGTAAAAGTGCGTTTTCAAATTTGATTTAAAAACAGGCAGTGAGGGGGACAGTCGGACATGAAGGGGAAGGGCATTCCAGAGCTTAGGTGCAGCGATGGAAAAAGCCCGGTCACCCCTGAACTATAATCTTGACCTAAGGACAGTCAGAAGGCACTGGTCAGAGGATCTGAGAGTCCGAGATGAAATATGAGGTTTTAAAAGGTCAGAGAGATAAATAAGGAGCAAGCCCGTTTAAAGAAGTTAATAATAACATTTTAAAATCAATCCTAAAACGCACAGGAAGCCAGACGTGGCTTACGGTGGACACATTTAAAGGGAACAAATAGAATTGTCAACACATTCTAATGCACTTTAGCTAGTTTAACTAGTTAGCTTATATGCTAGTTTTAGTATTTGCAACCTCTTTGCTCTGTTGCAACCTTATTTGACATTTTTGTAACATGCATATTTCATAGTTTACTGGTGACTTAAAAAGGCAGAAAGAGGTTTTGAATACAATGCGGTCCCGTTGTTTCAGCTTTGGATCAAATGTTTTGCGTCTTTGGTAAATGAAGCACAAACTAATATTTGTTGGCTCTAGCTAAGTGTTGTTAACAACAGTAGCAAGCTATGTTCATAACATAAGCTGTATAGAAGGATGGACAACATGTGAAGCCAACCATTCAGAGTTCCCCCTGCTGACTAGCCATAAAACCAGCCCCCTACATGTAAACTGATGGGACATGGTTCACATTTCATGTCAAACTCACAGCACAGATTCAAGCTGTCAGCGCCTGCAGCAGGTATTTCGGTTTCACTTTGGTACAACAGGTGGTGGAAACTATTCGTCCATCTCTCTATAAAGGTGATGGTTTATATAATTTTAATTTTGTTATGCTGTCTACATCACAGAGGCTTCAGACGTGTATTAGCACCACCCAAGAGGCATTCAGGCACAGGGAAAGGTGTAGGACATCTGAGGTTTAAGCTCAGAGAAAAAGACCTTTGAGTGTAAGGCTTTGATTTGGCTGATGCAAACAGCTGAAGCGTGAAGACAAAGTTTTTAGGTGTGACGAGCCTGAGAAGATTTGCACATGCTCAGTTGAGGTCATGTAGCATTAGTAAGAGGTAGGTTAGAGATGGGTGGATTATGTTTTTGCAGTTGTGTTAATATATATATATAAATATATTAGGAGTGTCAGGTGGTAAACATTTAGTGCAAAAGTATCAGAAGTATGAAAAGTGTATTTGGACTTTTTTAAAATCCTGTTCCTCCAGAACTTTGGCTCCTTTGGTTCCATATTTTTTAGTCCCATCTAGACCAGTCCTGTCCAGTCCAGCCTTTTCAGGTCCAACCAGGACTCAGACGTTGGGTCGGATGTCTGCGTAGTTCTTGACAACACCAGAGAACCTAATGATGTAGATCTCACTGTTTCTGGGTTTGAAGTCCTGCCATAAGTACTCAGGTGACAGAACCTTACTGGGCTTGTTGACCCACATGTATCTGACACGAGAACAAGATGTTTATTAATACAAAGCCACAACTGAAGACATTGATAAAACATTTAAAACATTTCAGTTTGCAACATGTCCAAGACAGTTTTATTCTAGAGGTTGCCAGAGCAGAAGAACTTTAGACATTTTATGGCAGAGCATGAATCTGCTGTTGTAGGTGATCTATTGATTTCCACAGAAGTTGACCTTTATCTTTCTATACTTTGTGTTTGTATCCATAGTTTAAGGTCTTACCTGTTCAGGTGACTTTCCTCCTGCCAGGCAGCCTCAATGCCTTCTGCAGCATCAGCCTCAAAGTTTGAACGGCAGGTTTGGGCGAGTAGGTGGACCTCTTCTATACTTCCCCCAAATGCCCCACCACAGTAGTAGAAGTCCCCCTCCCCCTCCGCCACATAGGCTCTGGACTGCGGTCTCCGCTCGTAGGGGAACTTACTGCGGGGATCCCAGTAATAACCTGCACAAACACACAAAAACATGCATATTCAAACACACACAGGTAGCAGCAGGAATACAAACACCAGTACTGAGGAGATTCCTAGCATTCATGCTTCTCTCCTTAGCGAGGAGCTCAGACTTTGATTCCTTTCTTAACCTGGGTGTATCACAGCCACCAGTCCTCCCAATGACTCTGTTCCCCAGCGGCCATGAAACTTTGAATCCACGTCCAGACAGAAGATGTAGTCAGTGTTTCCCTGAAGTTTCTCCTTGATCAGCTTCTGGACCAGTTCCATCCTGCGAGCCGAGATCTCCTGCCAGCGGTTGGAGCTCGGCACAGGAAGTACGGTTAGCTGTAAGGGTAAAATAATTCATAACTAGGTAATATAACAAGCAGGATGAGACTTTCAGCTGTGTGTTTGTTACCTTTCTGTTGGCGGCCATGTTGACTTTAGGGACCTCTTCAGGCCGATCAGTGAATACATAAATGTGCACCCTAAAACCAACAAAGAAGTGCTGCTCTGCTGTCTCCAGGAAGTCCTTCAGGAACATGATGTACCTGAACAGAGGGTCAAAGGGATTACCTTACGGCTAAAGGTCAAACAGAACCAAAGATATGACATCCAGAGAAACAAATACAACTGATGACCTGAACACATCCAATTGTCAAATGCCAGTTCTATAGTCAGATAGTCGTTTACATTAAACTGCTTTAGCCCGCCTACTGTTTGCAACCCACCTCTGCCCAGCTCCTCCTTTTGATGCTGAGTCTTATTTCACCAATGTTATATGGACTGTCACTAGTGCCCACTCTGTCTTTGCTGCTGCTCCCCCTGCCTTAGCTTTTTTTTGTATGCCCATAAAACAGAGAGGAGGTGTGCTCTACCTGCCTTAGGCTTCTGCATCCCTCACACACACCTGGAGTGGCTGGGGTCTCTCACAAAAGAGCAATACAATAAAATTGAACTAATGTATCAAAAAATATATATATCTTAAATTGTTGTCGATTGAGTTATATTTGATGCATATATGTAAACTGGGAGTAATTGTTGCTCTCCCTTCCTTGGGAGGTGAGCTCTCCCCACCTCAGATATTGGTGTTCCACATACACGCATGGGAAGGCAGGGAACTCTCAGAAAAGAGCCATGTGATCCAAACTAAGTCCTTATTCTCTTTGACTAAGGTGGTCCTGATGCATTTATATTTGTAGCCGGTTCTTATCTCTTTTTTGGACTTTTTTAGTTTTCAGCGACTTGTCTACATATGTTTTTCTCTTAACGTACAGTAGTTCATTTAACTTATTCTCTTTTTACTTTTTATTCCTCAACATCTTATGTGTCTCAAGATCTACAAAACCAGAATTCCAGGACCTTCTTGTATTTTTTTGATTTATTTTTTATTATTTTTGTTTTAGCTCCAGATTTTTTTATTTAAGCAAAGTAATAGGAATATCCGTCAGTAGACAGGGTTATGAGGGAAAGGGGGTGTTTGTGATGTGTTTCCTTTGTATAATCTGTATAAAACTAATAAAAATATTGTTGAGCAAAAAAAAAAATATATATATATATATATTTGTAGCCGGTAACTCATGATTGTATCACATGACAGGGGATATTCTGTCCCACCCCTAATAGACGCCAGTGCCATACACTCACTTTCCAACAGCAAACACGGTGGCTGCAACGCTGATGTTCTGTTGCCGGTAGATGCTGTCAAGAAGATCCGGGTTAAAAGTGCCCTCCCAGACCACAGGAGCTAACCACGGGGTCACTGTCACCACGTCTGTCCGACTGCAGTTAAATGCACGATGATGTTACAAACAACCAAACAATAAAATAAACAGCTGTGTAAAGTCATCAGGAAGGACGCCACACTCACCCCTCCACGATACTCGGCTGTTTGTACAGCAGACTGAAAGATAAACATGTTTATTGTCAGAATACAACTCTCCAGAGTTAGCACTGTTAGCCCAACACTGTTAGTACCGTTCAAGATATATCAGCAGTTTTAGCCAAGTGACACTGTAACAGCAGCTCCGTGGCTTTTTGTTCACAGGGTTACCGCTGTTCCTCTGCAAGCACTGTTAGCACTGTTAGCACTGTAGCAACATTACATCAATGTGTATAGTTGTTCTAGCCATGCAGCAATACAGTTTCAACATTGTCAGTCCTGTTAATTTAGTTTGCACCGTTGCAGCAATTTTTTGAAGTGCTAGCACTGTTAGCAATGCACACAGATGTAGCCCAATAGCAAATGTCCCTGTATGCCTGGTTGCAGGAACTAAAAGGTCCCATATTTAATTCAGATCATCAGAATCTCACAAATCCAGTCTCTGTGGAGGATCTGCAACCACTCAGTTTCTAACTTCATGATGCAGAGGCAGAAAACACCACAATTGATATGGCGAGTCCTGCAGGAGAACCAGAACCAGACTTTATACATGTGATCCAGAATCTGACCCTGAGCAGAAGGAGGAAACTGTTGCAGCTGTGGTTACAACAACATGTGTTTGAGTGGCAACAAATGACTCTGATTGTAGCCGGCACCTTGTTCTCAAAAACAAGAAGAAAACACTTCTTTGGTCCTTCTGTCTTAGGACAGACATTTGCGTTTGTTTTTGTAATCATTTACATAGCAGTTAATGAGTCAGAAAGTAACCCCTTGACATCTTGACTCAGCAGCACTGAAGCAAAACCACAATCGTGTAGGAGCGAGTAGAGCTGCTCAAGCAATGGTTTTGAATATTTGCTTATGTTAATCATTTCTGTTGTTATATCACCACAGGATCTAGTTCAAGTTTCCCTGTTTTCCTGTCAGTGTGCTACACTGCAGAGGCCATTACTGACCTTTCTAAGTTGCTCAGCTAGAGGATGACTTAAATATGGAAAAGTGAGGAAAAATCTGTTTGTTGTTATATGGGACCTTTAGCTATGTTACAGCTCTGTTACCCACAGTCTATCCATACGGGAACTAGAGTAGAATAAACATACACTATAAAGTCTGTCTTACTCAGCAACAGTCACACATATGGTTTGGTTGGCAGCAAGATATAACCATCAACTGTTAGTTTAGTTCGCATGCAGGTTAGCATTACCACAGCTGTGCATCAACATCACCATGAAGGAACTTACTAGTTGTGATCCCAGAGCTTCCTGACTCTGTAGATGTAGCGTTAGCATTCAATGACAGGAAATAACATATGAGCATCAGCAATTCTCCCATCTCCCAAATTTAACAAAGTTAGCAGATAAGCTAGCCTAGCTCAAGTCAACTCAAGTTGGTAACTCAAGTCAAGTAGAGTAACTGGTGTGTTTTATCGTCTCTTGAAGCAGCGTTGTCCAACTTGTCAAGTTTCAGGATTTCATTTCCTTGATAGCAATAACCACACTAATTAATGAGAACTGTTAAAAAAATGGTGGGCAACAACCAGCATCGAGGTGAATCACCGCCACCTAAAACAACCTACAGCTTAATCTGCTCTATCATAACAAACACATCCTTCAAATAAAGGCACAGTCACTCACTAAGAAACTTAAAATGGACTAAGCAACTGTGATAGATAGCAAAGATGACCTGTGTACTTACTGGTCTGGAGCCATCAGGTGGAAGACATGATTCTTCTGGACAATCTCAGCTGATCTGCAGTACACACACACACACATATATATATATATATATATATATATATATATATATCATGAATATCAAGTACTGCAGACAATCATCAGTGAAAATATTTACAATAAAAGTAATCTTGTGAGTTTTCAGGTCAAACAGGTTTGTGTCTTTTGTTCTGCTATTACAGGTACTATGTTCACAGACTGCGGCTGCAGAAAAGCCCAAAAGAGGAAAAAAAGTCCTGAGAGCGCAATGGATACTGTCCTGCACTTCTCTATTTGATAAAAACACACAGATAGTGTATGACCAGGTCAATAATTGCCTAATAAATGTATACAGCCTACAGGTCACCAGAGACGGCCAACCAATCAGACTATATAACTCAGGCAATATAAAGAAGTATGATAAGCATTATCAGTCATGTGCAAATACGGGCAGGGGCATCAATAAACAAGAGATAACCTTAGTCCACGATGGGTAAAGCAGTTGGTGCTTGTTTTACATGAAGAGAAAAAAGACAAGTTGGTTTGAGAATAAGAACACGGTTTTAGCCTCAGTTTTTCACCGGGTACAGCAAATGCTGTTTAAAACTTAGTGAGTCATCAATCAGAATATCAGGTATTTGCAAGTCTTCCTTTCGAGAACTACATGAGGAAATCTATATTTTCTGTGATACTCAAATCTGTACAAAATCCTGTTTTAACCAACACAAACATCAAAATCTTGAAGGCAAAATAGATGAATTTATAGATTAAACCGGGCCACAATAAAGCTGAAAGCATGAAAACAGGAGCAACAAAGCTCCAGCTGCCACTCTGACACAGGTAAACCTTCCTCACCTGAACCTGAACCTGAACCTCACCCGAACCCAAATGTTATACAGACCTGCTTTTGTTTTGATCTGAACTGCTGACAGCTTACAGATCAAACCAGATCATTAATCACCTGAACTTGCATGTTCACTGAGCTGAAAAGGCTCAGGTGTGCCGTAGTCCGAGCTAAGATGAAGGACTTTTACTTTTCTTTATCAGTGACTCATTGTTGATTTACAGATCAGTGAAAAAAATCATTACTTGCTGACCTCACCCCACCCCTCATTAAACACCAGCCTCCAGGACCTTCAGAAGATGAACCAGGAACCTCAAAGGTTTAACCCCTGGTCCTCTTTTTATTCGATGTACATCAAAGTCAGGTTAATGTCAGTTCTTGCTCTCTTCAAGTCACTCTTAACCTCCCACACACACAAATATAACAGGGTCCAGGTGAGTAGGTAAAACAGCTGCCCTGAGTGAAGGTTGGTGGGCAGATATATCTGTCAGTCTACACCAAGGGCAAATCAACACAAAGACAAAGGGTGTCACACCTGCCATCAGCTGCTTCCTGTTCCTGCTCGAAGGTCACGACGACCCTGAAACGTAGAAACACTATACATCAAAAAATTGGTCTGGTTTCTATTGAATACATTTCTGTGTAAACCATCTTTTGGGTGCTTTGTTAGGAGGTAGTCTTGTTTTGTAGTTATTTAATGGCTTATGCAGACTCTTTAAGGTTAGTCTGGTTAATTTGGGGGTTTTGGTGGCCAGCTGAAGAAAAAACTCTTGATCCAGACTCATGACCCTGGATACAACACACCATCAGCACAGCCTCAACTTGTTTTTCTTAAGTTTCTCTCAGACATAACAATCCCAGACTTCTTCAGATATAGAACTTAACCCTAACTTTTTAACTGCTGCTTGTTCAACTAATTGGTCTATATCTGTTCAGTTTTAACAGCATCAGGTTACAGTCCATATTTCTCCTGGTGGGAACTCTCTCTCTGTCTCTTTCCCTATATACTGTTTGTTTTTGTGCCTGTATACACACTGATTTACATATATCAACAATCCTTTTCATATAAAACCATGTAGCACAAAGTGCTTTACACAGCAGAGGAACAAAAGAAACAAAGAATACCCAAATCTACCCCGACCCATCCCCTCATTCCCACCCCATGATCTAAGCACAACAGAAACATGTATCAAAATGCATGAACTTGAAAAGAGCTCGAAACAGGAATGTGCACACTCAGGAAACACCATATTAAAATTCAAGGAAACACTGGAGGTTAGGTTGAAATCTAAACACAAAGTAACATAAAATGAAATTCAAGAAATAATAAATAAAATGAATTAAAAACAAAAGTAAAAGATACTAAAATAAGAGCACCAGAGTAGCTCAACAAAAGAAGATCCTGTCATTAAAACTAGAAAGAGATAAATGCTAAAACACTTCAACAAAGTTGAGTTAATAATATAAAATTTAGTTAAAAGCAAGACTGAAAAGGTATATTTTAAAATCATTAAGATTAAGTGTAGTCCCCAGGTCTTCAGGTAAACTGTTCCATAGACGGGGGCTGTAGTAGTAAAAAGATGCCTCACCGTATGTCTTGGTTTTAACTTTAAATAAGGTTAACAGAGAACTGCCTAAAGACCTGAGGGCTCTAGTGGGCTCATAAGGTAAAAGCAGATCAGATAAATTAAATAGGCCAGAGCCATTAAGAGCTTTAAAAACCAATGAAAGCACCATAAAATCCTCTAAAAGAGACAGGTAGCCAATGCAGAGACCTTCGTTGTGATGCGATCTCTCTTTCTGGTCCTTGTTAGCATCTGTGAATTTTGGAGTAGTTGCAGGTGTGAAATATTCTTTTTGGGGAGGCCAGAAAGGAGGGCATTACAGCAGTCTATTCTACAAGTGATAAAAGCATGAATTAATGTTTCTGCATTGGCTTGAGAGAGAAACGGTCGCACTCAAGGTATGTTTTTTAAATGATAAAATGCCATCTTGGTGATATCCCCTACGTGTGGTTCAAAACTTAGTTCTGAATCAAATAAAAAACACCTAATTTTTTAGTCTGTTGACATGGATTAAAAGATGATGCTTGGGGTTTCTCTCTCTTGTCCCCTGTACCAATGACTAAAACCTGAGTTTTGTCCTGGTTGAGCTGTAAAAAGTTCTCTGCCATCCATGATTTAATGTCTATAATGCAGTTTAGACAAGTCATTAAAACAAATATTTGAGCTTTTTTTAATGTAAACAAAGCTGGTTTAAAACCTGTGCAACACTCCTCAAACACAATCCTCACCCTTTATTATACAGTCAATCATTATAAAAGCTGAGTAATCAAAGATGGTTTGTGGCTTCTATTTTGATAAAACCTTCACAGAAAGACACTGCGGCCTCTCCTTTAACACACAGCTCTCCATGCTGAGAGGAGCTTTAAACACCGAGCAGAGCTTCAACATTATGTACATGGACCCTCAGGTGTGTGTATGAGCGAGTGTGTTACCTGAATGACACAGAGAGGTAGTAGTATAGAACTCTGTGGGTTCAAACAGAGACACAATAAATGGTCAGTCATTGTTTATAGGTAAGTAAATGACTTCAGTGGTGCAGCTCTGCTGCGAGTATCTCATGTATTTAGAAATAGGGTGCCGAGTTAAATTCAAATTTCTTCAGAAAAAGGTCAAAACTCTAAATAAAAACTCTAAATTTTGAGGACAAAAATTAAACGGGTAGAAAAAAACTTACATCTATGAAAAAAAAAAACAGATTTCTAGAAAAGATGTTTCTGAAAAAAAAAGATTTTTAAAAATTCGATATGAAAAAAAACTCATGACCGGCAGGTTTCAGTAATTATAAGAGAACAACTCCAAATTCAAAGATGACAATTTAGAATTCTGATGAAAACCCAAAATATTAAAAAACGGATTGAGTGTGAAAGGGGAAAATTTTGAGGGGGAAAAATAATATATAAAACAGGAAACTGTCGATTTTTTTTCATAAAACAATAACAATTCTTTCAGGGAAAGCCAAAGTCCTGAGACATTGAAAAGTTAGATTATTGAAAAAAAATCGTAATAAAAGTAAAAAAAACAGTTCTGAGAAAAAAACTATTTATAGGAGTGAAAGTCATAAGTGAAAAAAGAAATCAAAATCCTAAAATATTCAGAATTATGAGAAGAACTGTGACTTTGAACTAATAGTTCTAAGGAAAAGAGTTGGATATGAAAAGAAGAGGTCGGACCTTCCAAAAAAAAAAGGTCTTATTCTTTTTCTGTATTTCCAATAACAATATTTAATCACTGGAAACAATAAAGGAAGAAGCTTTACTGTCATTGCACTGGTAAGAGGAAACAACAAAATGTCGCTGGCAGCCGTCAGTCAAGCAGCAGATAAAATAACACGCTATTTATGGAAATTATCTTGGTATAACTTAAAACTATCCGGAGCTTAATGAATAAAAAAAATTATTTACTTTCTGAAAAGTTGTACCTGAAACAGTAATGATAGTTTCTGTAGTATTTTTGTACTCACGCCAGCAGCAAAGCAGTCAGCAGGATCACAGTCAAAAACTTCCCGTTTAAAGCATGCATCTCATCGTAGGAGGGAGACCAGGTCAGTCCTGATCTTTCAGCTCAGTATCCTTGATCCAGAGCCACCTAAACTAGATCCACTGAGTCCGAACAGTGTGAAAAGCAAGACTCTCTCTGGTTAGTCCTGGTCTTGGTTTAGTTGAGTCTGTGATGTGTCATTTTCAGGTTCAGGCTGATCTTGACTTGCTGTCTTAAAGGGTTAACACCTTATATGGATAAATGGATGGTGGAGCGAGCAGCACTATCTACATAGAGAGAGAGAGAGAGAGAGAGAGAGAGGGAGGGAGGGGTTCAGACATACAGTGATTATCAGTGTGTTGCTCCAACAATCACTCAACAGGACTCTGATCGAGACCTCTGATCAGACCTGAGTGCAAAGTTTACCTGTTGTTTAACTCAGAGGAAAAATAAGAGAAGCAAAATGTTAGAATATATAAGTGCTTTTACCTTTTAAACTAAAAAAGTTAAGTTATTCAAATACGCTGTGGAAACAAAAAGCTGGAAATGTTGATAATAAATCTGCCTCTATAGCACCAACCACCTTAAATATAGCAATATAATAAACACTGGATAGGAGACATGGAGCTCACTCACATAAATGGATTTATGCAAAACAACAAAACATCATTTGTTTGTCTGTGGGCTGATATGTGTCAGCAGCTGGGATGTGCATGTCAACGTCAATTTAACAATGAAATATCACCTTTACGAGTCTGCATTTGATCTAATGGTAGGGACGCACAAATTGGATTTTTGCTGTTATTTAATTGACTGATATTTTTTCCTCTACATATTGCACACACCCCTTTGCTTTTATTGTAAACTAGAAAAGCACTCGAAGAGCGCAGACCTCCGCCAAGCAGCTCATGTCCCCCCTTATATTGTGATTCACACCAAAACTTTTACTGTTAAGTGTCTTTGATTAACTTTTATTTGTGTTTAAACTGGTATGTTCACTGTTCATAATGTTCCTAAAACAACAAAGCTCATATTAGATACATAAATGCATGATTTATTATGCAATATTTGTAAGCGTACACTTCCTTGTGTCTTCATTGGTTATCTTTCAGCATTGAAAATTCCAACGACACCCTTATTTTTGTGTGTTCTAGATCACAGTATCCGGAATTTTGTCTGGATCAGGATCAACCTTTGACACCTCATAAAACTCATTGAGATCCTTTTGTGTAATTTTTTACTAAAGACTCTGGTCATTTTTATAGAGTTAAATGCACAAAATTCCTAAATTTGCCCTATCTCACAATGATAAAGAATCCTTCAAAAAATTACTGGATCCAGAAGGCGATCCGGATCACCACCAAAATGTAATGGGATCCTCCTGGGGCTGAGACGCACCTCTGGTGAAAATTTCAGGTCAATCCGTCTGTAACTTTCTCCGTAAAGTTGCTAACAGACAAACAAACAAACCAATGCTACCGAAAACAAAACCTCCTTGGCAGAGTTAAAAACACCATGTCTCACTTGTACAATCCAGACAATATAAAGAGGAAACCAGGTATGAACATGTTCCAGAAACACAACATACTTCTCTGGACAATTTCATAATACATCATCAGCCATAAGGTCCAGACATAAGTGAAACACATACTTATCACGAGGATAGTCCTTAAAAGAGCAGTCTTCTCGACATATTTCTATCTTCATCTCATCAATTGGCTGCAGGAAATTCTGTGTTCTATAAAGGTTTGGGACTGCATGCATTATGGAAGGACGACCACTGGGAGCCTGAGGATTGTTGGTTGCTCTTATCCCATGGTCATTCCAGGCAGATACAACTTCATCAAGCTCCTCCTGCAAAAAAGAATGACAATGTTTGTTAGAGATTAATTTGTGTGGTATGCTATTATCTCATGTTGATTGGTGATGTAAATTAACTACTGTTGCCTAATTTTTAATTTACAGGGTTATTTTTTCATGTGACTTTGGTCTAAAGTGACATAAAATCTTCTTTGTTACAGCCACTACTACAGTAACTTTCTCTCAATCTCTAGAAAAAAAATATCTAGGAAATGCCCTGTGAAAAATGGGTGAAAAGGGGAGGTGTCTGCTGTTGAGCTTATGAAAAGTTGACAGTAGGCTACAATGACAAATATGTAGTTTACTTCCTCCACCAATGATTTTCAAGCAATAGGCTTTAAGGAACATAGTATATGATAGGCTCTGAGCTATTTGTAACCACTTCCAGGGACAGTTGGCTTCAACAGACTCATGCGCTGTTATTTTTAACCCTAGAACACTATCGATGGGCGATTTTCAAGCTACCAAACATGTTTATGTGACTTTCATTATGTTGCATTTGTCTCAGTATCATGGGTCCCTAGGTAACTTCAGCATTGCCTTTGACATCTTTGAAGGCTTATTTGTTTCCCAGATTCAAAACCCTCTTTTTCTACAGGCACGTGTTCGGGTGATTTTCACCCGGCAATAGTGATAAAGGGTAAAGTAGGCGACAGTGATGGTGTTACTGGTTTTAGTGATAGTGTTTTAGTGTTAAAGTTAAAAGGTTCAAAAGTTAGGGATACTCTGTATTAAACAAACATTTCTCAGCTGATGAGACGTAACAACATCAGGCATTAACGTTATCAATGTCAAATTGAGTCCTCCTATCCACTCACTGATGGTCTGCTGGAGTCTGAACCAAACCTCAGAGAGAAAACTGTGAATTTAAGATTTTGGCGGACCGAGCCTCTGCACACCTTTACATGACGACAAAGCGCCGGTGGGTGACGTCATAAGCACTAACCGATAATTGATGTTACACACACACACACACACACACACACACACACACACACACACACACACACACACACTGAAGTAAATCTCTGTGGAAAAAGGGAGCCCCGGTAAGCCCCGGTCAGCAGCAAACCCCACCGACCACCGCGCCAGACTCTGAGCACCGACTCTGGACCAACAGAAAAGGAAAGAGAGAAGCAGAAAAGACTCACCATGTCCGTTAGCTGAGCCGCTCCCCGCGCGCTCACTCTAACTAACTCCACACACCGGAAGTGCTACACACGGCGCTCCGGTGTGTCAGTCCGTTAATTTAATAAATCTGCGGTGAGAAACGACAGAGAAAAAAAAAAACTCCACTGAGCTCTCTTTAGAAGGGGTGGGGCTTCACCGCAGCATTCCCGTTAACTCAGTGACGTCACTGGGGGAGCCGAAGCTTGAGTGTAGCAATGTGTAAAATATTGGACTTCATGGAACAAAACTCCATCTTAAGTGGATGAAACAGCTCTAGAAGCGCCACCATAATTTTTTTTAAAATTTAGTTTAACTTTTTACAAGACATGCGAAAGAGTGAAGTGCAATATGAATAATTATAGTAACAAGAAATTTAGAAAAAAAACAACACCAACGAAGACAATGACGAGACAAAAACAAATCAAAAACCCCCCCCCCCAAAAAAAAAAAAAAAAAAAAAAAAAAAAACGATAATGGTACATCAGCAAAAAAGACAAGCAGAGCAAAAACACAAATGAGACAGAAGTATGGAGTATCCCTCACAACTGTTCAAAATGTATGGTAAGGAATAGTACAAAATAGTACCAAAAAGTACAATGTATGTGGTTTGGGGGCAAATGTTATTTAAAATAAAAATAATAATAATAAAGAAATACTAATAAGAAATTGAACACGAAAGAAAATAAGATAAAATAATAATTAGAAAAATAATAATAATGATAACAACAGCAACAACAACTATAATAATAATAATAATGTTTATGCTTTTGAGACATCACTAGTGAGGTTGGAGGTCAGGCTCATATGAAATAAGTGCAAGGCTCTGAGAAGAAGAGGGGTCCAGGTTGCTTCAAAATAATGAGTTTGGTCTTGGAGAGTGGCTGAGAGCTTTTCCATAGATATGTTTTCTGTAAGGATGTTTAACCACTGTGATGTGCTAAGTTTGTGTCTTGTTTTCCAGTTACTGAGTATGGTCTTTTTGGCAGTGGTTATGGCTACAAGTATTGGTCTGGTATTATTGGATGCAGGGCTATTTGCTGTGAGGTCCCCAAGTAGACAGAGAAACCTTCACCATAATTTCTGCTTTCTCAGTGTAATACCACTACAAACATCGGGTGGTTTAAATTTCACTATTATGTATAATTAGGCCTGTAATGGTACAAGATTTCCACAAACGTTGTCAAATCATCTAACAGGTTCTAATTGCAGCAAAACTGGGATTTGTAGGCAACCTTTTTAGAAGTTAATGGCACAAATATTTGAGAGGGGCTTTAAATGTATGGGCTATTTCATACAACCCCAAAACATTTTATAGAATAAAAAACAAAATAATTCTAAAATTGATAATAAAAATTTGAAAAAATATAAACAAATGATCATGTTAGAAATATTTCTTAAAAATATTTTAGTAACACAAATAAACATAGACTAAAAATATTTTTTAGAAAAAAGCAAACATGTTTTTCTGGCAGAAAGACATTTCCAACTTACAAACTGTGTTGCTCTAAAGAATATCTTTGAAAGTGTTAGCTCAGTTTTAACATTTGTTCTAATGTGAAAGTTAATCAAAAACATTATCAAGGACTTTAAAAAGGCTTATGTTTAAGTAAAAAAAATCTTATACTGTCCTTGGTATACAATATTATATTTCAATAAAGATTCATCGTAAATTAAACAATTAAGAAAATGTTTTGAACTTTCAAACTGGTTTCTGATAACACGCTCATGATGTTTTACCTCTGACGACCGATTATTACTTTTTAATATGAAGATCAAAAATATAATAACACCTCAGCGGTGATGAAACCACAACCTTGCATCATCTATAGCCGTTTCCCTGACAACCTGAAAGTGAACTCGAGGAGACAGAAAGGGAAAACGAGGATGACTTCAACTGACAGGAAGTGACTGAAAAGTTGCCTTCAAAATAAAAGAGTTTCATTTTTCATCCGGTTCTTGGCATAAAGTCTGATATGTCAGTTTACTGTTTTGTCAGACAAGAGCTCAGATTTATATTAAGTCACCATAGTTTTGCAACTTCTAATCTTCTGTGCTGAATGACGGCAGGCAGGAGCTATTATTCTGAAGGCTCGTTTAACAGCAGTGGACATCCTGTTGCAGTCGCTTCGGAAAATGAAAGCGAAGGGACTTCACAGAGAAAAACTTCCCAAAATAGTTAAAAAGAAATTAAGTAAAAGTTAGATGGACTGATTATATTTAACTCTCTCTGTTTTTTATTTATTCTTTATAAATGTAAAAATGTTGACATCTTAATTTACATCACATTTCAAACATTAAGCTTAATTTTAAAGGCTCAGCCTGCTGTTTTTACACCAAATACCTTTAAAAGTAAAACAACATTAGCTGGAAATTATTAAAATCAGTCAATCACAGAAAAAGAACCACATATACTCATGTGACAGTTAATAAAAAAAATCAAATATTGGTTGCAAAACCATCTTTAAAGCAGAAGTTTTTTTTTTTTTTTAAGATTTATTTAAATAAAGAAAGAAAATAATAATGTAATAACCAACTTTTTACCTAGTTTTATATGAACCCTGTTGTATCTTTGATCATACATTTCTTTTACATGTGTGTGTGTTTGTGGGCGTGTGTGTGTTTCAGCATCAGTGTGTGTGTGAAAAGGGAGAGTAGAAACACATTGGGAATTTTTGTCACTCTTTCTTAATCTGTTTTCTGTTTCCTGTTGGGAATAAAAGTCCTGTCCTCAGATCAGCAACATGTATATACACAGCTCAGTCTGCAGCTCACCATTATCTTCATCACCTTCATCATGCACAGTTGGAGCAGCCTTGTCTTCATCCTTTGTGGGGTCCTGACCCCTGCCTTCTGTTGTGATTGGCTAAGACACTTCGGTCGTCTGAACGGAGAATCTCTGAAGTTCATCCAGACGATGGTAAGTCCTACAAAATCTGATTCCAGGTCCTGGAGGGGCTTCCAGGGAGCCTTGGGCATATTCAAGGAGTTTTTGAAAGAGTGGATGGTCAAAAGTGTCCCTCTGAGGACTTGTGAAGGTCTCATTTCATTGTGGAGGTAGTTTTAATCTCAACATATTAAGAAAGTAATGCTGCTAAATGTGAATGTACAGTGTTTGTAGCCACATACAATAGAATGTATATTTCTACATAGATCATTCATAAATATAAAAAGAACATATGTCCATATATTTATCTGTAACAGACTGCCAGTTTGTTTATAAGTTTTAAGTTTCTGAAATACTCACACCAGCTTGTCTGGCACCAACAACCATGCCACATTCAAAGTCACTTGCATACTTTTTCCTCTCCATTGTGATGCTCAGTTTTTCTACCCGCCTAAATGTATTAAATCACTGCCATGTGTTTGGCAGATTGGTTATTTGAGTTAATAAGCAATTGAAAAGGTGTATCTAATAAAGTGGCCGGTGGGTGTATTTAAAACAGCCAAAATACTGACACATATTGGCATAAAAAAAAAAAAAAAGACTATTTAAATCTAAAACAACACCAATTAACCTTTTTGCATATATGAAAAATAATTATATGAATTCCTTAATGTTATTTATTTGTTAGGCTATATTAACAAAATGTATCATGTAATTATTAAAGTTTCATATAGGTCAAATGAATTTATGCAAAAATTCAGTCAGAATCAGCACTAAGATCTGTCTCTACTCCTGTGCTCAGGCAACTGTTGTATTTTGTATGGATTTTTTTCCCAAACCAGTGTCTACTTTGGCGTCCTCCTGTGGACACAGCTGTTTCTGCTTTTTTTTGTCCTCCACATGCTTGAGTAGAGACTGCTGATGACAATTGGCAACTGCAGGCTTTTAAAGTCAGATGTAGGGCTGCTTGGTTGTGACAAAAACTATAATCTTGATTAGTTAGATTGACACAGATATAAAGATGATTAAAAACAATTTCCAATAATTTGACATGTGCATTACACGCATTTACCTAAAGTGAAACTTAAAAGCTCTGAATTCAAAGAAAAACACAGTAAGTGAGTTAAAAAAACTTTCAACCTGTCCTTTTTTTTTACTAAAGCGGATGGTACAATTTTTCATTAAAGTCACATGTATTACTACTGAGAGGAATCATGCATCAATTCATCACTTTAAAAGCTACGGCTTAATTCGGTGATAATACTTATTGTTCAGTCTTGATTGTCATATTTGTATGATCGTGCAGGGCTAAAATCATTATAGAAATTGAAATTTGGTTGATTGCCCAGCTCTAGTCAGATGTACCATGTATTGTTGCTGATGGTCTTGTTCCCCCTTGTTTATCACGAGACAGGCATTGATGTTATTTGGTAAGACAGGGAACGTACTTGATCTAGAGATGTTATACCAGTCTACAGTGTTTTTGTGTAATGTAGTGAAATGTCTTTCTGTTTCAGGGCGGTCCGCTGACTAAAGAGAAGAGTCCAGTTCCTTTTCCATACAGACTCTACACTCGCCTACAGAAAGAGCCGGTAATATATCAGTCATTCTATAAACTTCATGTTTATCCTGAAATGTTTCTGGTGGTTTATAATCATTTACATTAACATTGAAAGACATATGACTTGTGATGTCTGACCTAATGTCTGTGAGCCAATCAGTAAGCTGGAATTCACTCCTCTCTTCCTTTATTCCCAGGTGGAGTCCCAGCTGGTTTTTATCAGAGACAGTCTGAAGATGATTTCTAACCTGTATCACAATGACAACCTCACCTCAGTCACCTGGGACAAAATGAAGATGGAACATTTTCTGAGTAGCCTCCACAGACAGAAAGTGGAGTTTAACCACTGCGTGAGTACATGGAACAATTCTCATTATATGGCCAGTACTTTGACTCCTTTAACGGCTCTTCAAAGACCTATTATACTTATTTTCACCTTTCATTCTGTCAGCCTGGGACATCTGTGGATTAGCTTAGCTCTAAAAACTCCTTATTTATCTTATTCTGCTGTCTGTGAAAACCCTAATTTCAGCTCTATCAGCCTCTGCCTGAAACACTTCATTTTTTGCATATTTAACACATTAGAAAGTTAAACACAGCTAGGGAGTGTTACTTTTTACACAGCTTTGTTATCAAGAAACAACATGAAAGTTACGCCTTTACAGAAAACATCAGGTCCTGTTTGGTCATGTTAGCACACATCGGCTATAGTCCCATTAGCTGCTGTTCTAATAAGAATAAGAAGAACTTTATGTTACTCAAATCCTGCTCCTACTGTCTCCTTAAAAATCAAGTTCAGTAAATGTAGGTGAGGCCACTTTAAGCTACCTTTCAAAGTTTAAAAAAAATCTAATGCAAGAATACATCATTTCTAAATTCTTTCATAGTAGAAGTTAAAGAAGATGAGTTTAGTGAGATAACCTATTGGTCCCTAATGTTAACTTTGTCTGGCTCCAAGATGCAAACTTAAGCTCACAAAATCATATGTCCTGCACATAAGATAATAACTACTTCCTATAAGATAACCATACAGTGAACACTCACATATTAAGAGTTTACTTCTTGGCTTTAAGGGGCTCTGAATGGACTTCTTAAACTGATGACAATATATTCCTTATAGTGGCTTACACTGAGACTCTTTCCAGTGTTAAAAAGTTCAAATTTTAAACTATCAACCAACTTATGTTGTCAACCATGAACTTAAAACACTGATGGCAATTATACTTTTCATCCCACTTTTACTCTTTTTAAACAGCTCACACTTAAATGAGAAAGCTTAAACTGCACAAACTTGAACTTCTATCTTCAGCAAATGCTTCACTATCCCCATTATTGTGGTTAAACTGAAACTTCAGCATCTTTCAATGTTGATGTCTGCTGCCACATCAGCTTCTCTCAGAAATTCACTTCCCTTATCTTACTTTACATCCTCTGACTTGAACATTGAACCCCCCAAAAAACAACACCTCTGTATTTTTATCCTCAGGTGTCAGATGGCACGAGGGTTCCCCGAAAACTGAGACAGTACTACAGGAGACTGGCCAGGTGTACTGTGGACCGCACTGTAAGTATTTATACTGCTATGTTGTAGTGTAGTGCTGTGTGTAAAGGTTATAGTACTGATTGTATTACTGTGTGTTTTATTACAGGGTGGCAGTGTTGCATCCTGGGAGCTGATCAGAAAGGAAACTAAAAATCACCTGGATCAACTGGAGTTGTTGGTGAACCTCATTGTCCATCAAGATGCTGGCAGAAGCAAGAACCCTACACGGACTTAACAAAGACACTAACATGGCGCATCAGATTATTTGAAAGTTTTTTGATTAGTTTTTATCCTGTTTCTCTGTGAGAGACAGACTCTGTTAGTTTGATAAGAATTTTATTTATTTATTTATTTATGTATTATTTATTCATATTTATATTAAAAAAAATCTGTATGTTTCATTAAATTATGTATTTTTTATACCTGAAGACTCTAGGGCTGGTTTTAACTTGAACATTTTTTATAACTGACAGAAATAGACATTTCCTGCACTGATGTATTTTTGTTTCTTTCTTTCTTTTAAGAAAAAAGGGGAAACTGCATGCACTTCAAGTGATTTATTTCTCCACTGACAGGCTCAGGTTGTTGTTCTATCTCCATTGTTGAAAGCTATTGTTTGTTATCTAAGTTAAAACTGGAGACAAAAATAAACAAACTGAACAAACTTTAATTTAGAGATGGTGTATTTAGGTGTATAAACATACATTGATTATCATAATGCAGCTGTAAGACAGACTCTTAAAAAAGTTGAATACTGTTTGGTAAGAAGTGGCCTTAATAAGTGAGACTGAGTGAACAGAATGCGGGCACTTACTCGGTAGTTTGGGGTTGTGGCCTGCAGAGGGCAGCACCAACAAACAATCCACAACCGTATCTGAGAAACCTTTGTGGTACTTCATCTGAACCCACCACCTACGAGTCATCATCACATTTATTAAGAAATGATAAATGTATTCAAGAGTTTATAGCAATCCTGATGAGTGGTTATGAAGATGCATAACAGCTTATAGCAATGTTGCAGTAAACATATGATGTATGATTTGTTATGTGGTATATCTTAATGCTAAAACTAACTACAGCGCCGTTTAGGTTTTAGGTTTTTATAACAAATTCTAACTCCCGAAACCTGATCCAGTCAAAATAAATCAATTATTTTTCGTAACATTCAAACACTTTAACTTCTTTAGTTTTTCTTGAAACGTTTTCAATCCAAAGTGTACAAAAGGAAACCTCAAATAGCTGCTGCAGTCATATTTCTGCAAAATATGGTTCCCTTTGACAGTTTCTCAACATGTTTTTCAGTCTGTGTTAATGGATAATATGATTGTTAACAACCTCACACTGTGCTGCCATCTGAAACTCAAAGTCGGGCTATTATTAGACCCAGAATTCAAAGAACGCTGCTGTTACTTTTACCTTCTGATATAATACATGACAAAAAAAGCTTCATATATTCTTTAGGGTTTATGAAGGTACTTCTGCTGGATTATAAGTATAAAAGTATAAAAGTGCTGTCTGTAAAATGGTTATTTGAGGGTTTTTTCTGCTCTTTAAATTAAAAAGTGTATTTCTGTTCATGAACCAACTTTAAATTATTTGCGGCATAAAAAAAAAACTTAAATTCAAAATGAAAAAAATTGTATTTGAATATCATTGTATTTAAATATCTCTGTGTGTCATGTTTGCAGCTTTTATATGTGCAAATTTGCTTCATTTAAAACAAAATTGTTAATAAATTAATCAGAAACAAATAATTATTTCTTGTTTCATTAATCACAGAAATGTTACAGCTACTTTTTGTAGACAGTTTTAAAATGATAAAACAGAATTGTGCACAAGTTTTTTTGACTCTATGTCACCTCATTTTGTACGCACATGTTAAAATTGAATATATTCATCTATTTTTATTCATTTAAGTTATTGCTGTGTTACCAGCCATTTCTTATCAGCTAATTTATTTTCTTTGATTTGATATACTGCAGCACAGTTCAGCCTAGTCACATGATTGGACGTAGTTTGAAGGAAAGAAGCCTTTGTTGCCATTGGAGACACCCTCACACCAGCCGTCATCATGGCGATGGGTCAGGTAGATGATGTCGCCCTCTGCCAGGGTGAGGTCCTCAGGTTTAGCTGCCTCGTAGCTGTACAGCGCCATCACTGGATAAACAAAAGAACTGTCGTTTGGATACTGCCTGACTGACCATAAATGGCCACCAGATGGCGCTCTGAACTGAAACAATTTCACAATACAGAACAGTTTCCTCCAAAATTATGTCCAACAAGGCAAGTTAAAGTCAGATAGCACCCTCTGCTGCTCAAAAAGGGAATTGTAAGTTAAATTTAGTTTAATGATTTAATTTGTCCCTTTTGTGTAACAGGAAAAGTGTGCGTAAAAACTGATTTGAACTGATTGGCTTACATTTCAGTCTCTTAAATCTGCCTCCATGATTTCACATACCAACAGTAGGTTAAAAACTTTTTAGCTCAGGTACTATCAGTGATTAGTTGTTGTTTAAATACCTTTCTCCAGGTACTGTGGGGGTGTTTCAGTGTCGTAGTCCACCGGCGGAGGGAGAGGTGGCATGATATCATCGAAGCCACCCATTTCATCCGATAGGAAAGGAGGGGGCATGGCTGAAAGCTCTAGATCTGGCAGAATAGGGACAAGATCTTGTGAGTGACGGCAGTAGTGGGCCAATCAGGTTTGAGGAGATGTAACATCGATGATAACTTTCAGAACTAACTTGATTCAGCTACTAAAGTTGGTAAAACTAGAGAAGCAAGCAGTCGGCAACATTCATCTCTCAAGGAGGTGTCTAACTCGGTGTTACGGTGTGTTTGACCCTAACTTAATTTTACACCGGAATATCCCTTTAAAGTGTGTTACTACTGCTCTATTTCTATCTGATCATTATATAAAGAGAATTACTACATTTATACTGGCTGCTAATTTCAGCGATACCAACTACACTACAACAGTCTGTGTTTCCTTACCCAGGTGTTCAAGACGAGCAGGTAAGCAAAGCCGAGGTGAGGAGGAGGTGGAAGATGAGGAAGAGGAGGAAGGGTGAGGAGGAGCATGAGGGGGAGGGTATGGGGGAGGAGGGGGGATCATCACTGGCAGGCAGACAGAAAGAGAGTCGAGTCAGTGATAACACAGAGGCAGCAGCAGCAGAGTGGTGAAGGAACTAAAGAGAGCATCTGTCTGCATAGACAATCTCAGAAACATGATCTGATCTATGAAAAGCCTGGACCTTTCCTGGAATATTTCTCCAGGGTTTCTGCAACCTTCTTTAGGAAGTCCAAAATACTTGAATGGGGCCTTAAATGCCCACTAACCCCTACAAGGATTTCCCAAAACCATATAAGATGCAAAAACTGCATGCGAACAGGTGAGACCATCATCTCACTCACTCACTCACTCACTCATCTCACACCCAAGGACTTCCAAAAACCTTTTAAGGACACCTTGATTTCCTAGAATCCCTAACAGTTGTACAACCTCACATTACTCTCATTATGTCCAGAGTTTTGTTTCAGCTGTGTTGAGTTTCTTTCGGTCTTCATCAGCTTACGTGACTGGACAGCAGGCAGAAAAAGAGAGCGTGTGTAGCGGCAGCGGGAGGCGGGGCCAGAGCGGACCCTCATAGAAAGAGAGCGGGTGGTGGGGGGCGAGCGCCGGCGGCGACTCCTCCTGGTAGGGAGGGTCACTGAAGCAGAGCACCACGGGAGAAGAAATTGAGAAAGAAACACCATAGAAGAAGAACAAGCTGAAAAATCAGAAATTATACCAGTAAAGAACAAAAGAAAAAAAAAAAAACAGAAAACAGCTGGAAAAACAGAACTACAGACTTACATCATTTTAGAGCTGAGTTTGGTTTCCATTGTAACTTTTTCTACATATGATTTGAACAATCATTTTATGTTTTATTTTAATAAAATACAGACTGTGCAAACTCTCATAATCAAAAAACATCAAAAACCTTTACCAGGTTTTTTATCTTTTTTTGTTTGGCTGTAGCTTCTTGGAGGCATTTATTGCTCCTGTGAAGAACTTTCTGGTTTGTGTTGATTTTGGTGCCCCCTGTGGACAAAGTGGTACCTCTATCCCTCAAAAGTCTCACTTTTTGAGAACATTTGCTGTGAGAGTTAAGTTTAAGACTTAAGTTAAGACTCAAGTTTAGCATCCACAAACTAGCAAATAAAACACTTTGATTTCTCCTTGGCTGAGAGTTTGATCAGGCGATAATGTGATGACAGGTACCGTCTACTTCCATGCTTGGTGGAGGTGGAGGAGGCGGGGCTGGCAGGTCAGAACCATCAATGGGTGGCAAGGCAAAGCTTTCATCATCAGGTGGGGGAGGGAGAGGAGATGGAGGTGGGAGGCTGCTCTCCTCCAACACTGAGGAAACAGAGGGGGAGTTATGTCAGTCTGATATCAAAAGTAAATGGGACTGTTACAAATCTGTTTGGGGAGAGTGTGCATATAGTAGTACTATGGTTGGGACCCTATATGTACTGTTGATGAAGTTAGGTGCTGTTCTGAGCATTATTTGTGGCCATAGAGTGGCGTTTTGGTTGATGTTTGTTGATGGCTCCCGAGACTGTGTATTGCTGTCCTGCGGTTGTTACTAAAGTTGGTATAACTAGAGAAGCAATCGGTCGACAACATTCATCTCTCAAGGGGGTGTCTAACTCTGTGTTACGGTGTGTTTGACCCTAAATAAATTTTACCCCGGAGTATCCCTTTAAGTGCCGTGTACTACATAGTGCTTAACCTCACCTGTCTCAAGACCTAGCAGGGGGGAAAGGGGCGGAGGCAGGGGCATGGAGTTGAGTCCGGCCAGATTCTCAGGTGTCGGAGGAGGAGGTGGAGCAACTGGTGCCACCATCGCTCCTGTTAATTGAGTTGGTGGAGGGGGCGGGGCTACTGGCGCAGCCATTGCACTGATTGGTTCAGGTGGTGGAGGGGGAGGAGGTGGAGCTGACAGTGCACCTGAAGAATCAGGTGGAGGTGGTGGAGGAGGTGGGACAGAAGTGTTGGTGACCTCATCTTCCAAAGATGGCACCCCATTGGATGTCGGAGGAGACGGCGGAGGAGGAGGGGCATCTTCCAGTAAGGCTGTGATGATGTCACACTCGGGTTGAATTTGGTTGGCGGGGGGTATGGTGGGTGGAGCAACGGGTTTCCCAAAGCTGGAGCTGAGTAGGACATCAACATTAAAATATATATATAATGTTATTCAATTGATATCATCTAAAACATTGGTTCTCAACGAGTCTCACTCTGGGACCCACATTTTCCCTTGGCCCTTAAGTCGTGACTCACTTTTAAAGAATTCAAACCAAGCAAATTTATTTTTTTATATATATAAAAAAAAAAACTTAAAAGACTCTCATCTTTAACATAAATCCACTGGTTTTATTGAGTAAAGTGCATTTCAGAGCACATGAAGGGGACGACATGAGGAGGACAACTACTGAAGTTGCATATACAGAAAATATCAAATATCTAATAAATATCGCATTAAATATATAATTTTTTTAACCAGCTATTCGTGACCCATCCAGAATGTAAACCACTAAACTAGGTTGCCCAGACTGAACGGATCCATTTGACTCAAAATGGGACAATCATCAACAGAACAAGCATTGTAGTGCGAAAGTTGGTGACCCAATGTGAACCTGCACAGCGAAGAAATGAAACTAGACTTAGGATCTGAAACCACATCTACAAACAAACACTGAGGATAATTACCCGCTGGCTGGGGGCGCCACAGGGCACTGAACGGGCTCCAAGGATTTATTTGACCTGAAATACACACACACACACACACACACACACACTCAGTCAAACTTCCTGATAAAGATGTATGATGTGAAAAAGGAAGTGGTCACTGACAGAGACAGGGTGGAATAAAACAGAACCTGGTGGAGGCTCCGTGTTTCCGGATGGTTCCTGTTCGGTCCGACTGTTTCCCAGAGACCTGAAGGGGGGCAGAGACATGAGTGTGTGAGCATCAATAGAGCCTCTCAGGCCTCAGCAGCTCTAATTAGGCTCTCTAAACATTTTCCCACGCTCAACAAAGACAGCCTGTCCGTGTGTTTCTGAGTGTGTATGCGAGGGTGTGAGTGTGAAAACCTTTTATAAAGTACTTCCTCATTGAAGCACCAGCAGCGGCAAAACAGAATAAAATGTAAATTAAAGGACAGTTTCACATTTTTTAAGTTCTTCGTAAAAAGAGTGTGGTACACAGGAGTGGTTGGTTTTCAGATTTTAGGACAGAGTGTGATCCTCAATTGACAATAGAAGATCTTTGTAGTCAAACTATTGCTGTTTGAACTTCAAGTTAAAAACATGTATAAGCCATTGTCATTTACCTCCCCGAACTTGTGAAACACAAAAAGGTCTCATTCTCTGTTCGGTAGTAGTTCATAGTTTATACTTCACTTATGTATCTGACAACTTAGAGATCAACAGACTCACAGTGACACAGCTCAAATTAATCAGTGAACAGTTTCAACAGTGTTCTGCATGAGCTCGTCTGCAGAAATTATCAGTGTACAGACCTACTCTTGCAGAAGAGCTGAGTTTCTGATGTACTTTAGTGTAGTCTGTAGTTTGCAGTACTGAAAATATATGCAGTAGTTTGGTAAAGCATATGGCTATGAATGGTTCGCGTCTACCTTTCAAAATCTGTAGTTTGAAGTATTTTGTTTGACTCTGTAGTAGTTTGTAACACTTTGGAGTTGATCTGTTGTAGTGTGAAATAATTTGTCTGATGTTGCAGAAGGGTTTTGTAGTTTTTCAGGACTTTGTTTATTCCTGCAGTGTCTTGTGGGACTTCTCCGAAAAGTTTGTCAGAACTTGCAGTTATCTAAATTTTTTGTCAGTTAATTTGACTTTGCAGTAGTTCTTCAGGGGTTTGCAGTAGATTGTAAAAGTACAAAGGAGTTTTTTGATTCTGCTGTAGTTTGAAGTGGTTAAATGTACTCTTGTCTATTTTTTAACAGTGAGTAGTTGTTTGGAGAAAATGGTCTTAATCTGAAATACTTTGTAGTGGTGTCTAATGTTTTTTTTTTTTTAACGCTGTGGTTTATAGAAGTTTGAAGAACTTTTAATTCTGTAAAAGTTTGCAATAGTTTCAAATTTTTTTTTTGTTTAACTGTAGATTTTTGTATTCGGGAGTAGTTTGTTTGATTCTGCAGTAGTTTATTGTTTTTGAAGGTATACAACGCTGCTGAAGTTTTTGAGGTCCGCAGTACTTTGCATATTTCTGGAGTCAGTAGATTGTCATATTGGAGTGACTTGTTTGACACTAGGATTGTCAGCTGTTGTTCTTAGAAGAATTGAGATAGTTAAATTTGCAGTCATGTGGTCATATGCTGTAGTTTATAGTAGTTTGTGGTGGCTATTTTTTCAATTTGAAGTACTTGATATATTTTATTTAGTTTGTAGTAATTTCTAATAATTTTGAGCAGTCTGAAGTAACATGCTGTTTTCATTGGTGTGTGCCCTGCTTTGAAGCAGCTTAGGTTCCTGAAGAAGTCTGGAGCACAGTACAGCTTGTATTGTTTACTGCAGTTTGTAATTGTTTGCAGTACTGCACAGTTTGCAGCGGTGGAGCTGCAGGTCTTAAACACTCAAGTTTAAATAGACTCAGCGCTAGAAAGTCTCGGAAACAAACTCTAAGTGAGGATCAGCAGCATCACTTCTGTTTCTGCGGTTAGCTGCAGCCGCCAACACTTCCTGTTAGCAGCTCAGACTCAGACAAAACTTCAGTTCTGCTTTTGTTTTCTGAGGTCTCTTGGTTTACTTCTATTCTTATTTTCTTTTGGGGAGGGGGGGGGGGGGGGGCTTCTCCAAACTCTGCTCTGTGTTTTCTCTCTCACACCACCAGATTTAAGGTTAATAACAGAACTACAGATAACCTTTTTTTTTTGGTGAAAGTAACCACTATCAGGTTTCAAAGTTTAAATTTAGAAAAAGAAGAAGAAAGACGGATAAATTTGAAGAGTGTTTCACTGAAATTACTTCTGCAAAACACACAACTATGATTATGTGTATCAGATACCTTCACTCCGTGTCCCAGGCTGTCCAGCTGCTGGTAGTTGATTGGTCGACGGCTGTATGGTGGGCGGGGCTGTGTGCCAGCAGGAGGTTGGGGGGGAGGCAGGATCTTATGGGTGCGTGGGACTCGTCTAACGGCTGTGAAAACACCGATTTCTCTCCGAGCAACTTTCTCTTTGTGCATCTCGACCGTCTGAAAAACACGAGGCAGGCAGAGCATCAGCAAAGAATATGCACGGGCCTTGTTAAAAGACTGGAAATGATGGAAACTGTTGGATAAGGGTTCCTCAAAAACTGAAAAAAAGGAAGCTGGGTTTTTTAAGAGATGACTATAAAAACGTTTGAACTTTGAAAAGGACACTTTAAATCACTGAAACTCAGTTGTTGATGACGGACAGCGAACACAAAGCAGACGGAGAACAGAAGCTCCAGTCATTCATTTATTCAGCCAGACCTCAATGGAGAGGAGGCTATTATCACACACACACACACACACACACACACTGATGACCTGGATCTGTTTTTTTTTCTGCCCAGAGAAACAAACAAACATAAAAACTTCACCTCAGTGAGGCCCTGATGGCTCCATTAAAAACAAAAAAAAACCACTTATCAAATTCCTGGTGGGCATTCTTCCTATGCTTGTTGTCATGGTAACACAGAGGTCACATGCCCTGCTGTGTGTTGTCATTAAGTAACACTCTCTCATCCGCTCCAGAGTGTCTGATCAGCTAATGTTGTTGTTGTGGCCATGGATGGTTTGTTTTGTTGTTGTTGTTGTTGTTGTTGTTTTCTTAGTTGTGGGCGGGGCTTACCTGACCAATGAGGTTGATGGAAGACTCCATGTGACATAGCTGATTGGTCTGAGCCTCAAGCAGACTCAGGACGCTGTTGGCCAGAGTGCTGATCTGATAGGCGACACTGGCCAGTGATTGGGTGGTGAAGTTCTTTGTTTCTTCCAACGCCTTACTGCTGCCGTCACCCGACTAAGACATGGGGACAGAAGGGGTTAGTCTAGCCTAGCTTTGCATTTCTTAGCTTAATTTAGGCCATCTTAGCCCATTAACTGTTAGCCTGGCAAGAGACTGAAAAATGACAAAAATATTATCTTCACCATGCACTAACATCATAAATTGGATCAGACGACTTGACCATAAAAAGATGTTGTTTCATGGGTTGGTTTGGTTTGTTGGCATTTAGATAATGAAAATAGAGATAAAGTGTGTGTACATCGTGCCTGGACAAAGGGATATTCCGGCATAAAATTAAGTTAGGGTCAAACACACCATAACACCGAGTTAGACACCCCATTGAGAGTTGAATGTTGCCGACCGCTTGCTTCTCTAGTTTTACCAACTTTAGTAATGACCACACAGAGCAGTACAGAGAGCCATGTGCTCGACCAAAAGGCCACGCTATAGTCACAAATAATGCTCAGAACAGCTCCTAACTTCATCAACAGTACATATAGGGTCTCAGCCACAGCACTAGCCACCAAACATCTTTTTAACTTTGCCTAATTTCTTTAGCAAAGAGACTAAACACAACTCACCCTCTCTCTTCCAGCAGCCGCTTGTTTGTAGCAAGACCTTGACCAGTCCATTACAGACTACAGCGGGGTGACGCAGCTCAAGGTAGAACATTTATGATCTTTACTTTACCATTTCCTTGAAGTAATAATCACCGTATTTATCATTTTGCACTGCAGACGCGGTAGTTCTTCTACCTTAGCGTCTATGTCTGATTGCATTTCCGTGAAGAAATGATCATAAATGTTCTTCCTTGAGCTGCGTCACCCCACTGCAGTCGATGGACTCGCCTGGAGGTCTCCAAGCAGCTGCTGGAAGAGAGAGGGTGAGTTGTATTCAGTCTCTTTGCTAAAGAAATCAGGCAAAGCTAAAAAGATGTTTGGTGGATAGTACTATGGCTGGGACCTTGTATGTACTGTTGATGAAGTTAGGTGCTGTTCTGAGCATTATTTGTGACTATAGAGTGGCGTTTTGGTCGAGTGCGTGGCTCTCTGTATTGCTATTGTGCGGTTGTTACTAAAGTTGGTATAACTAGAGAAGCAAGTGTTCGGCAACAGTCGTCTCCTGGCAGGGTGTCTAACTTGGTGTTACGGTGTGTTTGACCCTTCATTAATTTTACGCCAGAATATCCTTTAACTCCACACATCTTCCAACCACAACCGGCACAGGCATGTGGATGTTAACTTAGTTAGGCCGGTGGTGCGAGCTCTGCTAAGGGTTGCCACACTCAGCAAACCATTTTGACCGTTTACCCAGTAATGCTAATAGTGTTAGCACTTTGCAGTATAAAGGTAGTAGTTGGAGTAACTATGTAACATGTAGGTACCTTTCATCAGGTTTAAGAATTACTAATAGTATATTTACTAACCTGTGTGTAGTTGTTGTAGCAGTAGTCAGCCACACTTAGCAGGTTGTCATAGTTGTCCAGCAGAGCTTTTCGGGCATTTGGTGCCTCCTCCATGATCTTCCTCACCTCCTCTTCAAATTTCTGCTCCTTCATTGCTGCTGCAGAGAAACATATCTGATTTTAGTCCTCAGCATGTCATAAGTGGTTACTGATCAACACCAGCAGCAGACTGTAGATTTAATTAGATAAAGTAGTCTTAGATACCACAATTGACGTATAAAACAAATTGAAAATGATCTTTTTTGGTCTGAACACAATTCTAAGAAAACTTATGACGGACTAAATTCACTTTCAAGAGTGAATAATTATTTTTTTTTTAAATAAATGTCTAACCCCTTCACCCATGTGCCTCTAACCTTCACAGACTCCATGAATTGATGCCCATCTCCTAAATATTTGGTCACATGATCAATTTCTTTTACCATTTCCAAGCAACAGGGGGTGGCTCAACTTACCCCACTCTCCCCTGTATGAAAGCCAAAACTGATGCTGTGTAAAATGTGAAGGTTAAAAGTGATTAGTAAGCAAAACTACTAGTTTTCAAACTTCGTAAAAAGTACAAGTTCCCAAAAAGATAGAAAATTACCGTAACATGAAAAAACCAATGAGGTAATATTCACCCTAAAGTGTTGGTGAATCAACTGCAGGAAACCTGACCTACTTCTGTACGTTGACAATGTTAACCGAGGTGAACCGAATTTATCCTCTTAAACCTTATTTCAATTAATAACAGGAGAACGAATTTGAACTTTAAACTCACCGGAAGCTGTAGGGCAGCAAAAATAATCCACAGGAAACTTTGGGTCTGAAATATCCCTTTTAGGATGTCCCTCTGTCTGCCACAGTTGTCGGTTTGATTCCCGTTAAGCAACCTGCTGCTTCCCTGCTGCTGCTGCTGCTGCTGCTGCTGCTGCGACCTGCAGCCAAAGATCGTATCTGCTACTCAAGATAGCTCACTTCTTTAAAGAACAGGGAACCGTTTCATGAGGGTGATCTGCAACAATCTTCTTTTTTTACTCTTGAAACTTTGGAACCTCTCTGTTCAAAAGAGTTTTAATACAGATTCAAGAGATTTTTAAGTGACTAAAAGGATTCCGGATGCCTCAGTTTAATATCAGAAGCGACAGCAGGAGAGTGAGAAGTTTGCGTCTCGATAAATTACACGGAAATGAGACCTCCTATACGTGTTTCTGGTCTGCGAGGGAACCTGCTCAGCCTAAACCACTTCCCGTTTCACATCAACTAAAACTTTATTAAAAACTCCACTTAAACATACTTGTTAAACAAAAGTCCACAAAGCAGCTAAATAATCACGAGAATATCAATATCTAAAGAGATAAACAGTCATTTAAAATAATGATACCAAGGCTTAATCACAACAGACGATTTATTGACTCAATATTTTGCGGTAAACAGCCGTTAGAATATTGTGGTTTTATTGGGTATTTTTGATATTTTGACTCAAATTGGAGCAAATCAAATCTCCCAACAGTCTGTGGCACCACCTGCTGGCCACACTGGGAACAACAAGCCATACACCAGGGGAGTTGCAGCATTTTTCCCTTCTCAGTTGCTTTTCAGTCTTTTTACAGATATTTAAAGACTAAACATACTGACATAAAACAGTCAGACATCAAGAGATATGCAGAAGTGCGTGTACAAAAAGTCTAGCTAATGTCAATATGGCAGTTTTTCTATGATAATTCTGAAACTTCTGGGATCCCTGAATGATTTCAGGAGTTCTGATTTGGTTTTACTTTACTACAGTGCCATAATTAGTCACAGCACAACCTAACGACATCTCACTACTAAACTGGGTTAGATCCTCACACTCCTAAATAGCACTCTGTCAGCTTTTGTGATGTGGTCGCCATATAAGTCAGATTAGCTGCATGTGTTTGCTCAGTTCATCGACTAATGGAAATAACACAAAAACTGAATCAGAACAAGAAAACGTCAAACTGGGATGTTACTTTTTTAAGTTTGTCTTTTATTACAAGCTGTTGTATAGTGCAAAACTGTTTTAATAACTCATTTAAGTTATTTTTATTTTTTACATGTGAATGTCATATTTAAATGTTCCTATGAAAAGAAAGACTTTTAAGAACTGTCCATCCGGTCCTTGCTGCTCGTAGCGACAGGATTCCAGGGCTGTTTCCTCTGAGCCCCCTCTTTGTCTTTCTTCTCCAGGGGCTTCAGGTTACTTGACAGGACCAGATTTCTGACAGACACAGACACAGATAAGTCAGGACCTGGAGAACATCCAAGGACTTTAGGAATGACTTCAAGGACATCATGTTTTCCATCGACATTTTGAAACTACTTAAAGGATCCCAAAGATGACTTAAGGATTTTCTATACACCTATAAGAATTATAAAAATCTCGGAATATTTCTGGTATTCTTAAAAAAAGGGCCTTCAAGGGAATCTTCCAGATCGCCGTCTTAATCAGGTCCCCCTTGAGTTACCTGAACTGATCGTAGGTCACTCCTTGGCTGACTGCTCTTAGTTTGGCATCATTCTCTCTCTGGTATCTCCGCTCCAGCTCGATCGCCCCCTGCAGCTCCCTTTCCAGCGCTGAGAAGTCGATGAGATCACTCCGTGAGCTTGACATCACTGTGTGTTCACAGAAAATGGTTTTGAGAAGGGTTTTGTAACCTGTTGTTAACTAAACCCACTAGTTGTGAGATGTTCCTCCAGCTGTTATTTAGCATTAAAAAAAACTTTTTACCCGTTTGGTTCTTCCTCTAAACACTTTTTAGAAACACGTTGTAAGTGTGAGTCTAAATATCTTACCTTCGTTTTTTTAATTCCCTTGTATTCTGGCCCTGTTTAGTGTTTTCGGCCTCCACCGATAGACGCAACAAACCGTCTCCATGACAACGTGCTGCCGGTTGGCGCTTGCGCAGAGCAGCGTAGTGAACGTGGGAACAGATCTGTCAATCAGCGAGGTGTAGCGAGGATTCTGCTGATATAGCTGGTGTTTTGTGATTTTCACCACTTTGATTCTGTTTTATCACGCCTTATTTAATGCAGAAGCGACACAGTAAATAAGTTTGCAAAACAAAATCAATTCAACCTCATAAAGTGAGTTTTATCAAGAAGGAGAGGTAAGTCTGCTGTGTCCATTACCCAATTTCTGAAAAAAAGAAAAAAAACACCAGTGTGCAGATCAGTGTCACTTTTATTCCTTTTATTTTATTATTAAAGGTCAGTAAAATACCCTCTTATGTACAGACTTAAATCTGCTAAATTTCCATGTTACCTTTGTTCTATGTCTGAAATACATATAACCTCAATACTATAAAAACATTCAGCATTGTACAGATTATCATTTCTAGCACTCATCATGACAGCAGGGCAGAAAATACAAAAGTAAAAATGTTGTAAAATTCTTTTTAGAAAACACTAACATTTCTGTAAGTCCTGAAAAACCCACGGAGTCCCTCAGGGAAGCATCCTAGGTCTTCTAAGCTTTCTTTTGAATCTCATATTTTAAAAACATTTACTCAATAAACTCTGTTGTTTCCATGATGACATTTGCATGGCTAAACACAAAAAAAAGAAATATTTCATTAATACGCATCATCTTCATGACGACAGGCTCTCAAAGGGCTCTTCCTCAGGTGTAGTGCCCTCTCCATGACTCTACAAAAGACACTTGGTCCATTGGCTCCATACTGTCTATTACTGATGATATCATCAGGTCGGGTTAAATGTTGATCCAGTGTTTAATACAATGAAGGTTATTTTAATTAAAAATTAAAAACAACCCATACTTGGTATTAAGTCCTTTTTGTGCAAAAGCAATTTTCAGCTTTGGTGAATGCAGAGTGATTCATTGGTGGTTTTATTCTTCAAAGTCTCTCAGAAGACGTCTTGATATCAAAAGACCAAAAGCTCTCAGTTCTTAAAATCAATGAAGATGTTTCGAAAATCCGAAACTCGCCTGGACCCAATTGTTTAAAGTTATCAGGCTGACTTAAAACCATCGGAGCAGATGAAAGCTTTGACAGACTATTCACTGAAGGACCTGCGATTGCTAATATCATTTGTCCACAAGGGGGTGCCAGTGCTCAGAGTACGTAGCATGAAGTCTTACCTGGAGCTCTTGCGACCAATAAAAGTCTCCAAGTTATGTTGCTCATGGCCCATTTTTCTTATGAAAAAGATAAGATCAAGTGAACTGGGTTACCTGATTCAGTAAAGCAAAAAAAAAAAAGTTGTATTTCCAAATCCAAATCTGGATCATATTTATCCCGATTTCTTTGGACAGCTGATCTCAGGTTGTAGAAGTGAGGAGTAGTGTGGAAGATATTTTGATCTGTAGAATTATTTAAAGTTGGCAAGTCTCTAGAAACAACAACCTATCCCAGAACAGTGCAGGGTGTAGGTAGTTCCAGTCAAATTTAACCTGGGTTATGTTGAGCTAAGATGTTTTCATGCAAAGAAAAGTTCAGTTTTAACCTGTAAGAGGCTTTAATTGTCTGCAGACTTTTTCATGAAAAAGACGTTTTGTTCTTAAAGGTTCATACTGATCTGAAACATATGTGGAGAGTTCTCACTCGAAGGGTGGTGTTTGGTTTGGGACATAACTGAATGGTATGTTTGAGTAGGACAAGGTGCTGGGTGATGGTAAAACTTTGGAACAAGTCAAGGTGCATCGCTAGTTCCTATTAGGGAATCCAGTTGAGTAGTAAAACAAAATCCAGATGCACTGGTCACACTTTGTGTAGTGATTTTAAGTGTTACAATTCCAGGTATGACCAGCTGGACTTAATTCTCTTCAACTAAACCGGTTGTTGAACCAGTAGATGTGGTGGAGTCCTGTGGTCAGGCTACGTTTGGCAATAACTCTTCTGCTGATGTTTAATAATGAAGATGAAGATGGCAAAGGATGGTTGATCGTGTTCTTACAGAAACAAACCGCTCCAGGATCCAGGAAATGAGTCAAGACCTCCTCTTTTCTGCATGGTTGTTTTGTTCCACTTGAGAGTGCGGTTGCTGTGTTCACATACGCCAAGATGACAAACAGTGGGTGCTATGTCTTTTTGTTTTGTTTTTTATATGAACTTTTTGTGTTCGACAGGTTCCAGGTCCAACACTAAAAAAAGTGCTTCCTCAGATGCATACCATCACGCCAAGACAATAATCAAATTGAAATTCTTCAAAAATGAGTGCTCTAGAGTTTCCTGTGATTTGATGCCAACTTGACGAAAACTTGATTTTACCGTTCTTTACAAAAGAGGGAAACATAATGTATGGGCTTAAAGGTTTACAGTGTTCTTGCAAGATGTAGAAATTCTGCGTCACAAAGTGAGAAGTTTGTAAAAGTTCTACTCGGTCCATTCGTGGTTCTTGCGGTGCTTGCAGGTGCATGTGGAATTGCATGTTTATGCAAATATTTATTCAGCTTCAAAAATAATTAATGATGATGATCGTCTCTGGGGATCTTTGGGATACTAGAGGGATCTTTAACTTGGGTGCCAAAAATTGTTTTTGCTGGTGTTTAAATTGGGTGATGATTGAGTTCATTTCGAATCCAGATTAGGCTTTAAGACAGTTCAAACACTTGACAGAAGGCCAGGTAAAGCCTGCAGGTTCCAGTCCTTTCAGTTACTCCACCTGGGTCACTGGTGTTATGGTGGTTAGCCAATCAAATAGAAATTCAGTTCCTGACGAACTCTTAAGGAGGCAAAGCTTCAATCCAAATTTGATGACGGTTCTCTGGCACTTGGAGGATCTATGGCAGGTCTCTTGGGGCGATCTAAAGAACCTCATAGGGTTCTAAATGGTTCTGCATGAGCTCAAGGAGGTCCCCCTACCTCTTTGAGAAGATAGTATGATATTCTTTAAGCATGAGCTCCACTATCTGACTCTGGAACACCATGTGAATCGTCATGTTGGCTGACTCAGTTTGGGGGCGGAGCAATGTGGGGCCGAACACAATGGCGACGCTCTGAAACGACATCTTCTGCTGATGTTTAATAATGAAGATGAAGATGGCAAAGGATGGTTGATCGTGTTACATGTTGCAAAAAATAATTCTCACCCATTGGCTCAACAGCTGGATTAAAATGACCACTATCTGATCACATCCCCCCTCTTCAAACTGAACATGTATTTGTCACTGTTGAACCAAGTAATCTTACACTGACCACTTTTATCTGGTTGTGTTTCAAGTCCCCTTTTTTCTGTGAAACTCCGTTTTTAAACGTTATTAGGGGTTTCATGTTTTCTATGATTGACACCTGATACAGCCTATTAGCGTTTAGGGATTGCGTAGCTCACCCGGGGGGATACACCGCTTGAGCCGAGCCTCATCATGGCAACTCTCCCATCGAATGCGCACAACGCTACTGCGCAATGCTGGTTTCAGGAAATGAAGAAAAATGGCGGAAATACCGAGGGCTTTTCGGTTTCAAATACAGGCGGGAGGCGGAACCAAGTTTTCCATAGTATATACAGTCTATGTCCAGGAAATACAGGCATTAAAACCTCTACTGCACTATCAAGGCTATCTCGGTATTTTCAACCCTTACTGTACTATCCAGAACATCAAGGTTTTCATCACCCAAGCTGCACAATACAGGATATCCAAGTATTTTCAACTACAACTGCACTATCCACTGTATCAACATATTTACAATCCGCACAGCACTTTTAAAGATATCTGGATACTCCAACCCTGCGGTATCTACAATATGTGAGAATGATAAACCAAAATTGTATTATCCAGGATATCCAATGATTAAAACCCTAACTGCACTATCAAGGCAATCAATCCAGATACTTATAGCCCAAACTGCACAATCGAGAATATCCAAATATTTACATCCCTCACTCCACTTTCCGGGATACACAGATATTTTCAACCCTTGCTGCACTGTCCAGGATATCCAGGTATGTCCTTGTTTTGTATCCATGACCACTTACACTGATACATATTTTATAGTAAAAAGTATTATCTCACTCCTGCTATTAAGGCTTAGGTAATCGAAAGGCTGAGGTTGGACTCACTTGAGCAAGTGTCTGAATAGGAGCTCCATGGTGTCGTGGTTTGGAAGAGGAAGTAAGCGGACCAGGTCCTTCATGTAGGAAACTCTCAGGGTGTAGTCTGGGACTTCTGCATGGAGATGAAACACAAAGATTGCCTTCTGTATTTAAATAGCAACACTCCTACATGACCATAAACTTATTGACACTTTGGTGACTGAAGTGAAGCAAATACAACTCGTCTATCAATCGACCAATCTCCTCATGTCTATGTTCCTCTGAGGATAACCCTCGTGATTTTAAAAACCTCCTATAGGCTCTCTTGGCCTGTGTTAAGTGAGACATTTGATCTAGTTTGACATTTGAAATATTCCTGACTACCTTTATCTCCAGTTAAATGTTAAACCTCATACAGAGTTTGTTTAGCTTATGTTATATTATGTGTAACAGGTTTAGGTAGATACTTTGTGAGTGTTTCTTAGATTTGGTAGGGTGTGTTGGACCCAAAATGAACCCAAAGTTTTCTCTGGGACCTCTCCCTGAAATCCCCCATTCAGCTGTTTGAGGATGTAAGTTCTCACTTTTAACCAAGCCGACAAAAACAAGACAGACAGTATATCAGAATGGCATCAGAAGTGTCTATGCTTTAAACATTTTTGTTATGCAAGGCGGTGCAAGAGGCGCTGATTCTTTTACTGACGGATGGCGGCGATGAACTTCTCGAAGCAGCTGAAGGGAAACAGCGGCTCTGGAAGCTCCCGCAGGAAAAGTTTAAGGGCACCAGTTATCACGTGGATCTCTTCCCACTGCCCATCCTCAAGATCCAAGTGCTCCTCTGAAAAGACAAGTGTAAAGCATTAGCATGTAAAATACAGAACAGATTGTGCTTACATTGACCAAATATACAAGAACCCTTCCCAGACAATAGGAGAGATCTTAACCCTCTGATGCATGAATTATGAAAGCCCTGATCAAGATTTTTTTCATAAGTGTTTTTATCATTCTCAGGACATAAAAGAACATGTAAAATTGTTTTTTTCCAAAAATGTTATTTTTTCACAAAACTACAGAAGTGTCCATTCAAGTGGACTATATGCGCCTGAGCACTCAATACAAAACATTATGAACTTACAGTAAAAAGTACAGTACACCAAAATATGCCAAACTATCTCCAACATTGGAAACAATATTGTAAATCCCCACAGTACTATAAAGATTCAGGACTGACATTACCATGCCCTTATACGAGCATGTTGTTTTCAACAACAAAAACTGATATTTTAGTTCCTGCATCTCTAAACATGTCTCTGCTCATCACACCTAGGATGTATGAAAGTTGGCAAAGCATCCAGGGCACAATGGCACACAGGCTTTATATGAGCACAGGATTTGCTCATATCTGTTTACAGACATGGCATTTGCAATCATCCCTAGACGAAGGCCATCCTCACTAGACCAGTACATGTGTGCCCTGGGATAACGAATGTAGCCCATGATCATTTTGATTCCTAAAAAAGTCTGCATTTCTTCTCCTGTCACTGCCAGATTTTCTTTCCCTTTCTGGGGAGCATACAACTTGGTGTTTTTCACTATATCATCAATGAGATCTGCTGGAAACAGATGTCTGGTCTATAGGTCTATAGGCTCTCTTCCCTCCACATTGAATTTCCACTCTCCTAGAAAAGGAGACATATCTCTATCAAAGTGATTGTCTTGGACTTTCCAGAAATTTTTGCGAGCTTGAGAATGGTCAGGTGTCATGTGCCCATTTTCCACAGCTCCCTGATCATGCTGACCTTCCCCTGCATCCTGCCTCTCATCATCCTGGTCCTCATCCACTTGACTATAGGCATCTACCCTTTCTGCACCCTGACTGTCTGTATCTCCATCATCCTCAGCCCCTACATGTCTATTCTTCTCTGGCAGCCACTCTTGGTCACTGTTACACACTGATTACACTGTATACACTGATTTATAACCAAAACAGCCACAAGTACCAGTGGAGCAATTACATGACTCCTGTTAAAAAAAATACTGGGTGATGCATGATGTCCACTCAGTTGGACACATGGTTAATTGTAATTTTCTACATATTGGACATGAAATTTTCAATTCCAAATGGATAATATCCTTCCTTAGATGTTACAGTATATCATCATATTTTTTTTACAGCTGGGGTTCTTCTACTATAGAAGTATTGACAGGACATGCCAGCTGTAGTCAGCAGGGGTGGCTGTTTCTCGGCCATCTTGGATTTGTAGGAAATTTACTTGCAGTTACACTGATTACTCACTAAATGTAACTCAATGGAGTAGGGCAGTAGAGAGCACCCTAGAGGCTGATATACACTTCCACCATAGAAACCATTGCATTTAAGAGAAAAAGAGTTTTTGGTAGCTGTCCACTGTAGTGACCACTATGAACCAGAGGGTTAAAATAGTTGGGTGTCACTTTTAGACAGCTGATATGTTGATCATTTAGCAAACAGTCAAAGGAAAACAAAGTTTTACTGTCGCTACTCAATTCAGTGAAATCAGTGTATTGTCTGCATACGGTGGCATTTTGGGGAGTGCAATATATTAAAAGTCTGTCAATTCCTAGACATGTTTGAGGAAAAAGAGGTGGCACACTGTTCAGATGGACAGGCAGAATTGTTTTGTTTTTACCGTGGTCGGCTTTGTGTCGTAGTCTCTGGATCACAGCCAGGTTCCCGCTAACTCTGTAGATCCCGTCAACATCCAGACCTGAGTCACACACACACACACACATCAGTCTGTTGCATGTTTTTTTTGTATTCAACTGTGTGTGCTTTGTAGATGTGTTTGGACGTTTACCTCTCCTCTCCACAGCTCTGATACACTTCTCCACAAACTTGGGGATGTTTGTGTTTTCTCTGTGACAGAGTGTATCCAGGTGACAGCCGAAGACGTTGTCTGGATATCGTCACAAAAACCAAACCATTAAGAGAAAACAAAGAACTCAACTATCTGTACCATGAAAGCTGCAAACTGAAACAGCAGGTATAACAAAGCGGTAGCCATGACAACAAACCAAGGTGTCTTTACCTCTGATGTAGCCCTTCTCTTTGACGCTCTGCAGTGTCGGTCTGCGCTGGAGGAAACGTCGTAGTTTGGTCCGAACTCGTCTCTGTTCAGAATCAGCTGTTCCTGATGAACCCCTGGCTGCTGGAACAGAGAAGATAAAGTAACTAAGGACTTGAGGATTGAGGCAAAACAACAAAACTTCTAATCTTTTCTGGTTAAACAAGATGGAAGTGTGCCCTGACAGTTTATTCTCATCATTAGCAATCCCATTTAGAAAGATCTCTGGTTAAGACCACGATGTCAACAAAGAAAATCTGTGGACTCACTTGTCCTCTTCCTGTCTTTATCCTCTTTGTCAGAACTAGTGTCCGGTTCTTCCTCATCCTCAGATACATACACCAGCTCCTGAAACAGGTCACAAAACAACCTTTAACAGGACTTGTGATTACAACTCAAAGTGCTTTAATGCTACTCTTCACATTCACCCGATCATACTACATTCATATACGAATAGCAGAAGTCGTTTTGCTCGAGGATCATCTGTATTAACTTATTCCATTCAAACCCATTCACACACTATTATTAGTAAAATAACTAGCTCACTGCTGGAGAGGGTGTATTAGTTACCAGCTGTCTAATCGTATCATGAATCACTTTCAGCCAGTCACTGATGATACTCTCTGTGTCGTACTGCATCAGGTACTCACAGCCCTGCCGAGTCTTGAGCTGCATGCAAACACAACAACACAACAGTCACATACAGTCCAAAACATCACAAATACATGTTGCAACCCCTGTAACATAAAGGTTGGGACACTGTAAATACTGAAAAGAAGAATCTGATAGTTCACTAACGGCCAACAAGAAATAGTACAAAGAGCAGATATAAAATGACGAAAGTGACGAATGTTTTGTTTTATGAAAAATATGTGCTCTTTTTTTTATTTAGTGCCAGAAACATGTTTCTACAGCGTTTGATCAGGGTCATCTTTCCCATTGTTATAAACAGCTCTTCCTCATGATAGTGAACTGTTGTCCCATTCTTGCCTGATATGCCCATCCAGAGAATTTTTTGGTGTTTCTGGATCGTGTTTATATCTGATTTCCTCTTTGCATGTTTCCGATTTAACCTGTCTCTTTTTAATGTAATGCTACCTGAGGGTCTGAAGATCAGGGCCTCTAATAACTTATTAGAAACATTTCAAATTTAAAATATGGATATTACTTTCTTCAAACACCACTTTTCAGCTTCAACATTTGATATGCTCTTTGCGCCATTCTCATTAAAATGTAGGTTTCTGAATGATTTGTAAACTACTAAATTCTGTTTTGAGTAACATTTTACAGAAACTTAGAAATTGGACCAAGGCAACCATTATATAGAGTATCAATCAAACACATGATGGTAAAGAAACTGTAATCGTATGCTGTGTTTGAGTTACCTTGGAAGTCAGATGTCCGAACTGGGAATGACGTCACACCCCAGTTACCAGCGTTTTGGTAAAGAGTCGAAAAAATCGGAGGCACAAACGAGATGTTGCAGAAGGACCGCATATTTGTCCAGATGTTGCTTTTATTCGGACAAGGCGAGCGCTAAAATAACTTCTGTTATGTAACCATCTTGTCTCTGCCTCCGATTTTGCTTTTTCCCGACTGAAATGTCGGTAACTCAGGTGTGACGTAATTTTCAGCCCGGACATCTGACTTCCGAGATAACTCAAACGCAGACGATCAAATTGAACATCAAATCAGGACGTTACCATGGTAACAGTCAGAGTCATGAAACCTTGAGTTGAAGATGTACCTCTAGAACGTTCTTTTTGGATGACTTGTCCTTAGTGGCCCAGCACACTGCGGCTCCTCTCAGTTCGACTGTGTACTCTGGAACAATCTGTGAGGATTTACTCTAAAGGAGAAATCACAGATCAGTGAGAGTGTAAAAAGGTCATGTGGCTGTTTTGGTCACAGATTTAAATAAGTCGCTGTAGTCCAGTGAGAATCTCTTACAGCGTTCCCTGTCGGAGCAGATTTGGGGTCTTTGTGGAAGGTGAGGATCCCACCATGGAGGACTGTCCAGGACTGACTCCAGTTCTTCCTGTTACCAACAACAAACACAGTCAGGACATGATCTACAGACTGTACGCTCCAACCGAGCAGGTTCGAGACACTTGCCCAGGAGCTAACATCCCACCTGATCTTTTTCCCATTGTCAGCTACTTTGGTCTTGTTGAGGATTCCTGCTTTCTCCAGCAGATGGCACTGTAAAAACACAGATAAGAGAGTCAGGCCGGCATGCAGGTGGGTCCTCAGGTGTCTCTGTACGGCTTTGAAAGATGACTCTCCTGTAAACATGGGAGTGGTTTGTACCTGCTGCTCAAGCACATTCTGTCTGCATAAAAATTCATCTAACCCTTACTGGAAACTTTTTACAACTCATCAACACAACACGCCCAGGAGGAAGTCATTGATACAATTGGAGTCTACCTCATTGAATCTTTGGAAACTTCAAACAGAGCTTCACATGTCCCTACAACAACCAACAGAAGTTTACAGCATCTGCAAGAACCTCGATCACATCTTCAAGGTTCTCTTAATCTCAAAAAAGACCCTCAAGGACCTCTGAAAGATCCTCAAGGAACTGTCCCAAAGACACGTAGGACCTCTGCCTTGAAGATTCTAAAATAAGGACCTCTGAATCAACCTTTATGACCCCAAGAAGATCCCCAAGGACCCCCTTAATATTCCTCCAATGTTTCTGACACTTAAATGAGAAACAAATGGCTAAAATCTCTCAACAAATCCACAGTTCCTTCATAAGGCCAGTGATAAATCCAAAAGGACTTTAAAAAAACACATCACTAAGGACCCCAAAAACTTTTCGAGACACTTAATTTCCACCACACCTCCACTAGAACCAACATGTGCATCCTCAATCTCATTTTTTAAACAGACTTTGATTAGAGGCTTAGCATGGAGGACCTTGAAACCTTCTTAAAGGATCACACGAACCAACTTTAACTTGCATAGACAACCCCAAAACTTACCTCAACATCTTTCACAATCCTTTGCTATGTTTCACAGACCTTTGAAAAACCCTCAAGGACCAGTCCATGCAGTCAAACAAGGACAAGGACCTCTCATATTAAATGTCCTTTTCCAACATACTTGTAATTCAAGATCCTCTTCTTCATAATAGAACTGTCTCTTACAACTCTGTGCAATCTGGTGCAGTTGATTTGCACTTAATTCACACTTTCAGTCAAAGATACTTTGATTTGTGTATTTTTTTTTTAACCATGTTGTTGCTTTGATTTACCGAACACTGAAATTTTACGGTTAAAAATGTCACTTTGTAAAGAGGTAGACAGAAAAGAGAAACAACAGAAATAACAGCAGGACCAAACCGCAACCTAAGAACTGTTAGTACACAGGACATGATGACCAAATATAACAAGAGGGGTTAGTAAAGATTCACTGGACACATTTCTGGGCAGTATTTTCAGACAGAAGTCCCACCAGTGCCTTCTACAGGCTCCTGTGTTTATTACATAAACATCCCGAAAAATACTGTTGGGTGTAATTTCCTCAGATGAATTTTATCCATCCTGTGATTAGACTGAAGTTCACCAAATGCTGGAGCAGAGACTGAGGCCAAAATGTGCCTTATGCATGGTTCAGACCACACATGGTAAGTGTGATTATAATCAAATCAGTCTCAAAAACCAAGGCACAGGAGACACTGGTACTTATTTCTCTTGTCTCCATATACCATGACACACTCTGGTTCAATTCTCAAAATGCTAGAAGACAAGGATACATTTATTGCTTTCTCCGCACAGACTAGCTTCACCTCAGCCCTGCACTAGCAAAAATACTCTGTCCCTGAGCTTTCCATCATGTGCACTCTCTGAAGTATGAAGAAATGGACACAGATAAAACCTATGGGTATTTTTTTACTCCACATTAACCCACAGTTTTTTTAAGAAAATGACACACTGATGGGTTTGATTTAAAACACACCGATAAATAATCAAGGGACTCTTTGCACCATGTGCATTAGACTATGTGCTTTAGATCAATTAAATATGGCCCTAATGTATAATAACTGAAGGAGATACAGAGGAGGATGCTATCTGTTTGAGCTGCCCAGAAAGTCTCCATCACATATTCAAAAAGTGATGTCAGATGTTAGTTAGATTTTCTGTGAAAGTTAGTAAAACCCTGTCTACACCCAGCAACACCTAAGCAGCCAATGAGCACCTACGCTCATCTGTTGAGAGCCTGTGCTGCGATCGGACAGATTCCTCTTCAGTCTGTGTCTGTCCGAGAGCTTGATGTGGGAGAACAGGATGACATGACAGGGTGTCAGAAAATGAATGACTGAATGAATGATGAACAGGAACACAGGGGAGCGGTTTAAAGGGAAATTCCGGTGTAAGTTTAAGCTATGGTCAAACACACCGTAACACAGAGTTAGATTTATGATTATGGAAAAGCAATCAGACTGAGACGCTACCCACTGAGCTTTTTTTGGTCTAAAAGAGGTCTAATAGACGCCTAAATGCAGCCTAGATGACTGGTCTAAAAATCAGGCTACCACAGATCTAAAAATTAAAGTTTTATAGATGTTTAAATTTAAACCAAGTATAAATCTGGGCTATATCTATACTACACTGTATATTGCTCAATGGCTATCATAGTTATTTTGGCTAAGTACTTGGAGAACAGTTATGCAACTCACAGTTGCTTTTTGAAATAAATAGTTACGAAATAATGGGTTTAAGTTAAACGGTTAAATGAGTAAAAATTAGGTCTTAAAAAAGAAACTTGATGTCTAACAGCCGTCTATTGCTCAGTGGGAAGAACTACTGTGTCTGCAGCAAGACACACAAGAACTCTGATTGCATTTCCATAAAGTAATAATCATAAATGTTCTTCCTTGAACTGTGGAACTCCACTGCACTCAGTGATCGACTTGTCATAAACAGCAGCTGGTGGAAGTGAGTAGGTGAGTTGTGTTTGGTCTCTTTGCCAAAGAAACCAAGCAAAGCTAAAAAGATGTTTGGTGGCTAGTGCTACGTGCTGGAACCCTATATGTACTGTTGATGAAGTTAGGTGCTGTTCTGAGCATTATTTGTGTCTATAGAGTGGAGTATGTGGCTCCTCAGACCGCTGTGTATTGCTATTGTGCCTTCTTTACTGAAGTTGGTGGAACTACAGAAGCAAGCGGTCGGCAAAATTCACCTCTTGAGGCAGGGTTTAACGCGGTGATACGGAGTGTTTGACCATGGCTTTAACTTACGCTGGAATATCCCTTTAACATAGATCTGACAGGTGAGTGTGCATCTACCTGTGGACTGTCTGGGGACTGTCTTCTGTTGGACACCTCACTGAAGTCAGAGATGTTCCTCCTGTGACTCGGTGCAAATGTCTGAAACACAAACAGGTCATTATTTTATAAACCTCAAATTGCTGAATGATGTGGGTTCACCTCCTTCAAGCAAACCATCTCCTGGTCCATGCAACTAGTTGTAGTCTTCTTTGCAGAAGATTAGATGTTGCTCTTACAAAGTGGTGTTTTGGACCCAAAGTAGGTTCTTCTTCAAGAGGTTGTAATCTTGTTCATACAGTTTTTAAGTTTGCACTCACAAGAAGTAAGTATGTTTTTTTGCATGATGAGGTTTAGTTTGGCGGATTTTAATGTTCAAAGAATTCTTCATCTTGTTCATTCAAGTTGTATTTTCATGCACACAGATTTCAATGTTGCTCATGCAATTTAAAGTACTATTCAAGCTAGTTCTAATCTTGCTCAGGTAGATTTTAGTGTTGGTAAAGCTGGTTTCCACCTTGATCGTGCAAAGTGTATTCTTGTTAGGGCAAGTTACTGCGTTCACTGACTTTGAAATCTTGTTTACAAGTTTTAATGCTGCTCGAACAAGATATTCATTAAGTCCATAAGTTTTCTTCCTGGTGAGCACAATCTCCCCTCACACATGTTGGTGATATACTCACATCTTCAGCCACACTGTGTCTCCAGTTCCTGACCTGCAGGGCTGTCCCCTCCTCAGAAACTCCATTTCCCATCTGCCTTTGGGGCAAATGCAAACCCTGTAATCATTGAAAGGCTGATCAGTAAAGCGTGTCTCGCCCTCAAACTGCACACTGGCTGACCAACTATTGATTGTTTTACCTCCTGTAGCCTCGGGTCTAACTGAGCTCTTGGTATCAGAGCGAGAGGTTGCTGAGGACTCTGGGAAGATAACCACAGATATTTTGTGTCAAAAGATAATTAGAGACTCACAGGTTGCAGTTATGAAAAATCCACAGGTTTTATTAAGTGTTTGTGTCGTACCATTGTGAACACAGCATCACTGCTGTCACTGGACACATCCACTGGGTAATCCTCCTCTGGGAGTGGGGGCTTCAGGTAATCACAAAACAAAAAGGCTATTAGCAAAGATATTTTATTTTTACCTTAAATACCATAAACATCACATATCAGAGCTCTGACTTTTTTGCCTTGATTTCTGTTGTTCTTTAAACAGATTGGTATAACTAGAGAAGCAATCTGTCGGCAAAATTCATCTCTAGAGGGAGTGTCTAACTCGGTGTTACTGTGTGTTTGACCCTAAGTTAATTTTACGCCGTAATATCCCTCTAAGTCTTGTCTTATCCGGCTATATCACAGTATCTTACCGGGCCTCCTTGGGGGGAGGAAGGGGAGGAAGGGGACATCGGCTCAGGTGCGGTCCATGATGTGGCTCCTGAGATGGGGTTGTAATAGTAAAATCTCCCTGAGACTTCATCCGTCAGTCGCTCCCAACCACCAGAACTCTGACAGGAAAGAGTTTATTTACTAATTTTGAAAAACGTCAGTTGTCAAAGTCATATACATATGTCATACAAAGTCACATGCTACTCTGTAGAGTCTCATGTAGGATACTTTTAACTGACTATTTCAATGTACCTCATCGTGCTGATCTGTACTCTAATGAGTTTAAAAACATGAGATGCACACATGTTGATGATAACCTCAGCTGTCATTTATCATCCTCTCTCATCAACTTGTTTGAAGAACTTTGTGAGACTTTGCCTCGACTTGACGTCACACACTGCCGCCCACCCTGCAGCTCTCTCTACATGTCCCACTCTGCTGGTGCAAACTGGCATACACACACTTCATAAGTCGAACTGTCGTGGCAACAATTGTACCTGAGAGGACGTGGGAGAGTAAAGAGGGGAGGGGGAGGTAAGTTGTCCTCCTTCACCCTTCCTGGACTGGTCCATGTCTCTGGCAGGAAGGGATGAGGGGCCACGAGGGTCAGACCAGGTGGTTTGTCTGGTCAAAGGATGGAAGTAAAACACCTTACCACTGTCCTGGTCAGTGTGCGCCTGAAAATGCACAGATGACAGGATGCTGTGTTCAGGAAAGTATATACAACTATTAACAAATCACTGACTTTTCTACAGTTTAACTTTTACATTACAGACTCCAATTCCAAAAAACCTTGTTAGAACAACAACAGGTAAAAAGCTGTATAATGCTGAAAGAACAGCTGGTTAGCAACATGACTGGATATAAAAAAGGACATCCACAGAGGCTGAGTCTCTCAGAGGGAGAAATGGAAAGAGGTTCACAACTTTGTGAGAGACTGTGTGAGCAAATAGTTTAACAACTGAGTGTAAAAGTTCAAAGAATTAGTGGATGTCGTCATCTAAAGTGCATAATTTCATTAAAAGATTCAGAGAATCTGGAGAAATCTCTGCACAAAAGGGACGAGGGCTAAAGCCAACACTAGGTGGCCCTGATCTTCAGGCCCTTAGGCAGCACTATATTAAAGGGATATTCCGGCGTAAAATTGATTTGGGGTCAAACACCATAACACCGAGTTAGACACCCCCTCAAGAGATGAATGTTGCTGACTGCTTGCTTCTCTATTCATACCAACTTTAGTAACGACCGCACGATAGCAATACACAGCAGTCTGAGGAGCCATAAACAAACCTCTACTAAAACGCCACAAACAATAGCCACAAATAATGCTCAAAACAGCACCTAACTTCATCAACAGTACATATAGGGTCCCAACCATAGTACTAGCCACCAAACATCTTTTTAACTTAAGAGTCCTGCTTCTACACTAGCCTGCCCACAGTCCTGACTTGTCATCCAATGAAAACACTTCGGGCAACATGACACAAAATAGGACAAATGAGATCTGATCTATCTTTAGAAATGTGTTGCTGACGTCAAATTAAAATTTATCACTAGATGTAACTCCTGTTAGAGAATTGCTCAGCTGGCTCCCAGGTCTTACATCAGGACAGTAGTTTATACTGTTGTCATGTCTTTGAGCCAGGTGGGGTGACCTGTCGCCTGTTGTTTATAATGCGTGAGCTGTAACCGTTCATTCGATCAGAGTGGAACAAACCTGAACGTCTCCAGTTACGTCTGATTAAACTATAATGAGCTCAGGGAGTCAGTGAAACACCTGAGACAGAGCAGAGAGTTCAGAGAAACTGAAGGTAAAAACTATGAATGGCAGAGAAAAGCTCACTGAAAACATCACAATCAGGAGTCATCTCATAGTTCTCCAGGACACCTGGATTGGATTATTTTCTGTAAAGAGCTAAAATGACAGGATCATTTAAGAAACATACTGAGTAAACTTTGCCTTAATTTATTATTATAAGATTGTTTCCTTTTATTTTAATTTTTGCTGTGCTACTGACTAATCAGAGGTCCCTTTACCTGCCATCCATCAGGTGGGCTCTGGGGAGAGGCAGGGCTTATCATCCCTGCAGAGGACGACACAGAGGACAAGGGGGTGTGGTCTGGAATAGCAGGGGCGTGTTCAGGAGGAGGCGACGAGGGAAGGGCAGGGCCAGTGACAGAGATCTGAGGTGCTTTCTTCACAGAGGAGACGTTAGCGTAGATGGGCGAGAGAGGGTCGGTCGAGCTGTGATCCTACAAAAAGAGAGAGAGAGAGAGAGAGAGAAATATGAGGCTACTATTCTGCGAAGGAATATGATGTGAAGTGTTTTCTGCTGCTGCATTTCAGATCACAACATAATTATATATTTACTGACAGCAACAACAATAACCAATTGGATGTAGTCTGTGTGATGTAACTTACTGGTTTCTGAAAAGGTTTTTTGCGTATTGGGAATATACTCTCTACCCAACTATTGGTCAGTCTTTAAACAGGTGACCTCAAGCATCCTGACAGCAACAACAATAACCGATGATTTATGTTTAAATCTAAATTAACTCTCTGCATTGTGATAACATGTCCCACACCTGGTCTTCTCTACATCATTAAAAGCTCCCCTGAAATACTTGCTGCAGCTTTGGTACTGTTGTCTTTAATGCATGTAACAAAAAGTACTCTTTAGTATGCTATAACAATATTTTCTTATAAAATCAATGCAATATTTCCCATTTCAGTGATGTGAAAGTCTGTTTTTCTGACAAAATAAATTATCTACGGTAATCTGACTGTGTGTGTGGGTGTGGGTGTGTGTGTGTTTGGTGGTAGTGGTGGTGGGGGACTGCTGCCCTACAGGAAGAACTCCTCCTATGTTTTATAAACAAACACACGCACACACACAAGCACAATCAACCACATGTTTTGAACAAACAGAGCGACAAAAACAACCAAAACCTTTCCTCCCCGACTTTCTGCCACCAAAAACTCAAAAAATAGTAAATAGTTTTGTCTTCTACTATTGTAACAGCTAAGTTCATGGGTTTTTCATCATCTATGCAGGCGACACTTTTAATGTCCTGTTTCTGCTGCTGTGACTGCCCAGGTGAATGACTGAGATTCTCCTCTCAGTTATGTTTCCTTCTTAATACTCAGCTGTGTTTAATACTGGATTACAGTCTACAGTCATTGGTAGTAAAGCATGAGTAAGAAAAGAAACACCAACAACCCCAAAAGCCCTCTGAGTCCAGTAAAGTAACATTATTATTCTGTGCACACAAGACAGCCAAAGATCATAATCATGTTTGAAGGTCTTGCGCGCACTGAGTAATAATCTTTAAGAACAGGTTTTTATCTTGTGTGCACAAGATAAAAATTTCTATCAATGAAATGAATAAACTAAATACTCAAAGGTTGTTATCTTGTGGGAACAAAGTATTTCCATGCACACACAAGATAATAACTTGTGCAGAACTATTTGCAATCTTGTGTAAACAAGATCACCTCTTTCAACTAGATCATTTTAATATGCACATACAAGTTTTAACCTTGTGAGAACCAAATGTGATTAAATTACTGTGTACGAAGTTTTATTATTTTGTGCCTACAAGATCATTATCTTGTAAAAGAGAGGGCTGTCTTGTGTACATGGGTTAATATTTTTTCTGATCAAGTTATTAACCTTGTACACACAACATAGTTATCTTGAGTTCATAACTTATGACTAGTTTCAGCAAGATAACAAAACTGTGCAGGTTATTATCTTGTTGCAGCAAGTTAATTGTGTGCGCATAATATTCAGTGTGTTGTATAATATCTTGTGGGATTGAAGTTGTTTTCTTTTGCAAACAACTTGTGCACTCAAGATGATTATCATGCAAGACAAGTCATAGTCGTGTGTGCATAGGTTGTAGTCTTGTATGCGCAAGATCATAATTTGGTCTCTCCTGTAAACTATACACTGGGAACTAGATAGCAACCTGTCCAACAAGATACATCCCACTGAGCATTTTTTGGTCTAAAAGAGGTCTTATAGACGTCTAAAGGTAGCCTAGATTACTGGTCTAAAATCAGGCTACCACAGGTCTGAAAATGAAAGTTTTTTAGATGTCTAAGTTTAGACCAAGTTTAGACTAGCCGGCTATATCTATACTGCACGTTATATTTCTCAATGGCTATCATAATTATTTTGGTTAAGTACTTGGAGATCAGCAACTCACAGGTGCTTTTTAAAATAAATAGTTATAGATTAATGGGTTAAAGTGCAACATCTAGATGGATAAAATTAGGTCTAAAAAAAATTGATGTCTAATAGCAGTCTGTTGCTCAGTGGGTTCCAATGTGGGTTAAGGGCAGCAGCTTATCTTGTGAGTGCAAGTTATTTTACTTTTACAATAACATAGTTGCATTGGGGGTCAAGACAACAACCTGTTGCCTCAAGATAATTACATTAAGCACAAGATTATTCACTTTTGCCTCAAGATAACCACATTGCACACAAAAGTTAAAATGTTAGAGGTTCTTTTAACAATCTGTAACAATCTGATCACACTCCTAATGTCAAATTAACCAGCAGAAAGAGCCTGTCACATTTGATCTCTGCCTGTTGACACTGTGACAAAATCCTCTCTTTGTTTTTGTCATCATTCTCAAGCAGTAAAAATCTTCCTTGACGCAGAGTTTCAGTCTCTGAGTTTCCAGTATAAAGTTTTATTGTTGTGTTTCATCATAATTATTTCCTTTAGTTTAGACCTTTGGACCTGAGTACTTCACTCTCATGCACTAACATGTCCTGAAAACCTAATTTACAGTAAACGCCTTGAATCCTTGAGAGCAGGACTCTAACAGACTTGTTGGGACCAGTATCAGGTGTGATCCTCTGAATGTTTAACGCTCAGCCTGTCTCTTTGAGTTTTTCATTAACCTGAACACACCTGCCTCAGCTGATCAAGTGTTTCACTCAAACAGGATTTAACTGGATTTTTTTTCCATCTTTTATTCATTAATTCTTATTTTCTACCTCTCATTATCAGTGTTAAAAATAAAATAAAAGCTAAAACATGGGACAACCTCAATTTGATCTTTCAAAAACAACAGAAGAACAGTTAGACTCACCCATAATGAGTTTCCCTGACCCTTCCTGCACCCTTTAAATCCATAAAACCATTACAAGTCAGTTCTTCTGTCTGTTTCAATCCGATACTGAAGCTGCCTCAGGCTATCACACTGCAGATCTGCTCTCCTGCCCAAAGCCGCGCCCCCTGATTCACAGCTGAGTGAAGCCCCGCCTCTTTATAACAGCGACACGAAGCCCCGCCCCCATCTGCCCATACATCCCTCTGAATTTCTTAAAAGAAGACAAGCAGGACTCCTGAAAAACTCTTAGAGATCTGAATATTTCCTAAGGACTTAAACTTTCATCATTTAACCTCTGCAATGACACCATGAATACACAGTGTTGCTTAAACTGTCTCAAGGATCTTCAAGGATTTTCAAGGATCCTTGGAGTTTTCCTCTCTGACATTAAAGGAAGTTTAAAAGCCTTCTAGAGAACTTCTAAAACTTTTTAAGGATCTCTTAGCTTCTTTTTACCCCATAGCAATGATCAAATACTTAATGGTCAGGGAAATCGCTCAAGGACCCTTGAAATCTCATTGCAGTCCTCAAGCCCCCTCTCTGGGATCTGCAGACCCACCTCAAAATATTATGTACTTAACAGGAATGCCTTAAAACTTTATGTTTCAGGGATTTCTCAATGACTTCAAGATCTGGAAATTAATTAAATATCATTTTTGATCCCTACACGATATTCGTGTTTTTATTCTAATGTTTAAATTAGTTTTTATAGACTCATAAATACAAGTGTGTGTTTGTGTGAGTGAGCTGATCTGAGGTCTGTGTGTGTCTGCTGCCCCCTCCTGGTTTAATTTAGTCACCACAGACAAAACTGGACCTAGAGTAAGTACTGCAGAAGCACAATAATATCACGTTAAATGTCTAAAAATGTGGAAGAAAAACGAAGTGAAGAATAAGAGGAAAAAGATAACAAAAATATGAGGAGAGAAAGATGGAGAAAGAAAGGCAAAGAAAGGGAGGGTGGCTTTAGGGGAAGAGGAGGAGGGGAACGAATAAGAAGAATATGAAAGATAGAAAGGAGAAAAAAGTAATAAAGTAAAAGGGACATTTCATTTCTTAAAGGGATATTCTGGCATAAAATTAAATTAGGGTCAAACACACCGCAACACTGAGTTAGACACCCCCTTGAGAGATGAATGTTGCCGACCGCCTGCTTCTCTAGTTATACCAAGGAAGAACATTTATGATCATTTCTTCATGGAAAAACAATCAGACCAAGACGCTAAGGCAGAAGAACTACCGCATCTGCAGTGCAAAATGAATAACATGGTGATTATTACTTCAAGGAAATGATAAAGAAAGCATGTTTCTAAAAAGTTTAAAAGCAAGTGCTTGAAAATGTCGAAGTAGGCGGCTAAAAAAGGCCATCACCAGAAATTGGAGTGTGGAGAATGAAGACTTAACCCCAAAACTGGGTTGATATCGTGTCTCATTTGAGAGCAGACTTTGTGCAGTAAAGGCATTGTGTATTGTAGACTATTGATACCCTTGGTTCAGGCTGCAAACTTGTTCATTGTTCATATGCATACGATGTCACTATTTGTGTTGTTAAAAGTGTAAATACTTGTATATTATCTCCATATTTTTACTTATTTTACTTATTTTATCTATTTATCCCTATATTTTTACTTATTTTATCTTTTATTTTATCTATTCTTTATCTCCTCTTTACCGTATTTGCACTTGAGTACTGTAACGAAAGCAATTTCGCCCTGGGCATTATTAAAGTATTTCTGATTCTAATGTTTATTACGTTTACCCTCAAACAGGAGAAAAGAGACAATGCAAGAGAGGTATGAAAATAAGGACATGAGTGAAAGGTGTTTTATTTTACTACACAGGTATTCTACTGTAACTTTACTAAAGAAGTTTATGTCTAACTATGTCTCTGCTCTGCGATGGAGAAATTTAATATACAGTTAGAAATTTGTTCAATATATGTAAAAGCAGGATCCTCCATCTGCAAAAAACTGTTGCCTAGCTTCTGGTGAGCATAAAAGGGAAGAACAAAAACACGAACAAGTTTGAAATAAAGAGGGATAAGGAAAAAGATGATGACAAAAGGAAAGATGTAAAAGAGAAGAAGAAGAAGAAATAGAAGAGACCTGGAGAAAAAAATAAAGACGCCGACAAATGTGAGGAATGAGGAAAAAATATGACAAGTGACAAGAAGAGAGAGAGGAAGAAAAAAAAACAACTTCACATCCTTTTTCACATCCTACAATTCAGCAAAACCACAACATCACATGATCACATGGTCACATGGTCACATGATCAGACTGCTGTGATCAAATAATAATCATTAAAACTGCTGCAGTCTCTCTCACTCTTTCTCTATCTGCTACTCCTCTCTTTCTCTCTCTCTTCTCCTGCAGGTGGCGCTGCAGCCTTCTCCTCTCACAGCTTCCTGACTGACCCTGAACACATCCTGTCAGCTGTGACATCACTGCATCCTGCTCAAATCATCACTTCCTGCTGTGATGTCACCACTCTGAAAATTATAAATAACCAAAAATAAAATTTCTGAGGATTGATGATAAGAATATTAATCACATGAAATCGTTTAAGACCTGCACTATCATCAAAAATAATCACTCAGCATAATTAAGACTGAGAGTTTTAATCCAGGCCGGCTCAGAGTGGTCCTGGAGGTCAAAGGTCAGCTTGTTTCAGTCTGATGAGAATAAAAAGAGGAAGCAGCTTTTTTCTTCTTCTTCTCTGAGCTTCCTGAGTGGACTCAGCAGGAAATGACACGCTGCAGAGGGCTTTTATTTTGGAAAAAGAGTCACAGCTGAATCTGACTAAATTTCATGTGACTAATGATCGATGCGGAGATCATCTGCTAAGATTATTTCATGAAACATATTGATTCATGTTTGGTCACAAAGTACTGACTGGTGAAAGCACAGTGTTTATGGTTCATTCGAAAGATTCAGATCGTCTTCATTTGATATACTGACAGATTTATGAGACTGAGATGTCAAACTAAATTTAACTTTCTTAATTCTGCTAATCAACTGAAAGCCCAACAAATGACAGTTGGAAGGTAGCAAAAGCTGCAATAAAATTATTGACTAAAGATTTTAGATAAATAGCCACAATACATACATATATACTATATAAATATATGAAATCAGGTTGTGTCACCCCACTGGGAGAAAACTAAAGGGCTCAAAAGACCATTTTACTAATCTTTTACATAGACAACATAAAACAGGGTTATAGTCATCCACTTGTTCCTAATGGGAAGTTTTGAAGCAGGATAGCAATACACCATAAACAAAGCTCAACCATGACACCACTTTATAGCCACAAATAATGCTCAGAACAGCACCTAACTTCATCAACAGTACATATAGGGTCCCAGCCATAGCACTAGCCACCAAACATCTTTTTAACTTTGCCTGATTTCTTTAGCAAAAGGACTTAACACAACTCATCCTCTCTCTTCCAGTTGCCGTTTGTTTGTAGCGAGACCTTGGGCCAGTCCACCACAGACTACAATGGGGTGACGCAGCTCAAGGAAGAACATTTATGATCATTTCTTTATCATTTCCTTGACGCAATAATCATCATTTTATTCATTTTGCAATGCAGATGCAGTAGTTCTACTGCCTTAGCGTCTCAGTCTGATTGCTTTTCCATGTAGAAATGATCATAAATGTTCTTCCTTGAGCTGCGTCACCCCGCTGTAGTCAGTAATGGACTGACTCGCTACTAACAAGTGGCTGCTGGAGGAGAGTGGGTAAGTCGTGTTTAGTCTCTTTGCTAAAGAATTTTCCATGAAGAAAAAACAACACTTCAAAAATGTTTAATCCCTGGACAGTGGGTGCCACAAGATCCCTCAGCTGCTCAGACCAAAACTGTTTTGAATCAGGCAGTACGTGTGTATTATTTTGTTTCAAAATCTGGCAACATAGTGGTATGTGCACACCACTTCACTGATAACTCCTTTATAAACAAAGGCCAGTACAAGCTGGATTTGAGTCTTAGCTGTTACTAAAACCTGGAGCTGTTCATCCATACAGACCTGTATGAAGCTCAGAGACACAAGCTGGAAAACACATTACTACAGCGGCTTTAATGGAACTACACGTAGCAGAAGATGGCTCCTATGACCACAAAGCTGTGTAAAAAGTAACACCCCAAGCTGTGTCTAACTGTCTACCTGATTAAAGCAGCCAAGAATAAGCCTTTCAGGCAGAGGCTGAACAGAGATGAAATACAGGTTTTCACAGACTCCGGTTTGAGATAAATAAGGAGTTTTTGGAGCTGCTAATCCGACAAAGCTTCTCTCGAAGTGTCCCAGACAGGCAGAATAAAAGGGGAATGTAAGTATAATAAATCTGGTGTCTTACCTTTGTTGAGGGCACAGTAGGTATAGGTACTGGTATTGGAGCTGGTGCATGTTCAGGCGGTGATCCTGGACTCACTCTTCCTCCTGTCAGAGCCTCAATGTCAATGTTCAGGTCCTGGATGGACTCGTAGATGTGGTGTGAATCCTCCCCTTTAAGTGAATCCTCCTCACCAGTGCTTTCCTCAGGGCTGATCTCCTCCTCCACCACCTCCTCCTCCTCCTCAGGCTCTATGGGAGAGTCCTGGTCATCATGATTACCTGTGGAAGGGGAGGACCCACTGTGGAGGTCGTTGTGTGATGGGATGATCGGAACCATTGGTGTCTCCACTGGAATGGGCTGGGTGTGGGGTCGGGAGGCGGAGAGGGGGTCTGCTGGACTGAAACTGGGAACTCTAGGCTTTCCAGAGTCCCATTGGTCCTCCAGTAACCCAGAACAAGGGTTTTTGCTTGAAGGGTCCTCGACCATAGCTGAAGTTCCACTGGTGGTAGTTGTCTCTTCAGGAACAGGAGGGGGTTCATTTGGATGACGTGGTATTGGCCCCACCACAGGGGACATATCTTGGAAGTCTAATGGGACACCAAACGTGGACATGCGGTTCTCAGTCTTTCGGTATCCACTGGAAACATCTGGCCGCAGTCGAATAGTCACCTCATCACTTGGTTTGGTCTTGGGCTCCTCCAGAGTCTTAGGAACAGGTACTGGCACTGGGACTGGGACAGGGACTGGGACTGGGACTGGAGGCACCACAGGATGCAACACTGGTTCAGGACTAGGTGGATCAGCAAAGTCTAAAGGTGAAGGGATGTCTGTTGGTAGCTCCTTCACATACTTGGCAGGGATGTAGAAAGGTTTAGAGTTCGCATCACTCCGGACCTGCCACCAGTGGTCATTGGTCTTAGCCAGCAGGACATAGCGTTCATTGGGCTTGATGGAAACCAGCACTCCATCCCGACCCGGGTACTCATACTGGAACTCCACCAGAACCAGCCCAAGACCTGGAGACCACAAGAGGGAGGGCCAATCAGAGGAGAGCATTGTCGTATGAATTAGCACATGTTACAAATGCTAAAATACAACAGAAAAAGTCACTATGTCTAAATAATTTTAAAAAATGTTACAAATACCATCCCTGCTCATGAGACCTAGCATTACTGATATCTCCTTCAAAAGGAGGACTAACCTCGGCCAAGCAGGGAGGAGGTTGCCGCCATGGTGATAGCTCCAAATTCCCTGCCCCCTCAGGTAGATGGGCTGAACTTTCGGGGTCAAAGGTCACACCTGAGTGCCAGGGCCCTATAAATACAGAAAACACAACATCACAACCATAGACTGTATATAGAATGGATGCCGTCTGCCTCCTCGCTGGGTGAAGCCACACCAAGAACAGCACCCTCTGGTGACGGGCTGCAGTATAGGTCATAAATCCCGCCTCCTCCAGCAAAGCTCATGGGGCTGTAGACAAACTTTAGAAATTTATTACACAGAACATAAATTTTCTCCCCCCCGGTTATGCCAGACTGATTAGTGCTCAAGTCCTCTTTTTTGTATAGAACTCAATTTTTAAAAGTTATTAGGGGGTTTATGTTTCGTATGATTGACACTTGATACAGCCTATGGGCGTATGAAGATTGCATAGCTCCCCCGGGGGATATGCTGTTTGAGCCGAGCGTCATCACAGCGACTCTGCGGCTAAATGTGTACTATGTGGTGGAGTGCGTACAATGCTACTGCACAATGTTGGTTTCGGGAAATGGAGAAAAATCGCAGGAACACCGAGACCTCTTTGGCTTCAAATTCGTATATTGGCGGAAGGCGGAACCAAGTTGTCCACAGAATATACAGTCTATAATCACAACTGTTTCCATTTCGGCACAGCAGGATTTTAAGCTGCAGTCTGTCACCCATTTAAAGATATCAACGCCCAGGTTTTTCACTTCCAAAGGTAAACTTTAATGAGTAGAAGTCATTTAATATATTTATATCAGTCCAGACAGACTGTGAACAATGACGGACTTCTACAGTGTTGCATGAGAACCTATGAATAAGAAGTCAGAACTGTGTTTAATCTTGTTCAAAAATGCAACACACCCACCTCAGAAGGTTTTATAATTAACCAGAAACTTGTTCAGTCTGTCAAGCTCACTCTCAATTCTGAATATGTCTGAGAATTGTATATATACCCCTATATGACACACACTAAGATGCAGCTATAAGATACAGTTGCACAATTTCATGCATACTTCACAACAGATTTTAGACAACCTAAAAGTGAAAACAATGAACCATTTCTTGACACTGTTAAAGTGTTACTTTATGCTAAAACCCAAATAATTTCACTGTATTTAACTTGCTGAGAGTAACTCAGAACCTAAGCGGAATAAAACAGACTCCCAGTTTGTAGCTACTGAAAGACAAACTGAGGAATGACTGTTATGTGTTTCTCTTCTTGTCAGAACAAGTCAAACTACAATCGGCTCTGAGCTCCTCCTGCAGCTGCTGCAGCTAACGCTAACCCTCATGCCTCACTCTGCTGTTTTCACTTCATCTTCTTCTTCTTTGTGGTCAGACTCATCATCATCATCACCACCATGTGACTCTGGTGTCGCCTTACAGCAGACTCAGTTTACAGCCAGAGTCAGGTTAAAGACTCACCTGATTAAGTTTGTCCATATCCACAGCAGAAATCAAATACTCACTCTCACCTGTCTGCTCACATCTGCCCTGACTCCACTGTTCACGAGTAAAAGCCCTCCAGCACAGACAGAGGTTGTACAAGTTGTGTTCAACTTCAGAGTGACAACACTCTGAAGGTTTTCTTTCCAGACCACAGATCCCACCCACTTCACAGAAAGAGGGGTGTGGCTTGTCAGTGTATCACCTGCTAAGGTGGAAACCTGCAAGCCTGTAGCTGAGCCCTCAGAGGGATCAAAAACACTTTTCTCAGGGAAACAGGATTAGTCAGGTAAACAGGGACCAGGTTTAAGTAAACTACAGAGAATCTGCTTCAAACTGTTGTCAGTAAACACATTCTGTTTATTTTGGACTCATTTAACACTCATTTAACACTTATTTTACACAAATTTTAACGTATTTTTAACTTATTTTGCACCTATCTTTTTTAGCTTAAGTTTAAAATTAGGATCATGGCTTTTAACTTATTTTGAGATGATTTTTTCTTATTAGCATTCATTTTAAATTTACTCAATAACTTTACACTATTTCAGACTTCAGCTTTTTATCTTTTAAGGCTTAGATGATTGTTTCCCATCAAACTTGAATTCAAGTTTACCTGCCATTTTGATTTATATTTATATTTTCTCTCATAAAGCTGAAAATTTAATGTAGCTTTAAAATTTTTGAACTCATTTTACTTTTTGTTGTTAGCCTAAATCTAAATTTAAATAATCACATCTTTATTGTAGCTCCTTTAACAATTACTTTTTCCAAGGTTCAATTCAAGTAATTTCACATCTTTTAAAGTTACATTGCTTTTTATTCTTCAATTTTCTCATTAAGCTTGAATTTTATTTTACCCTTTTTGTTTCATTTTAAACATTTTACACTCATTTTTTGTTACAGAGCTTGAAATTCTTTATCAATTAAAGTTTAACATTTGAAATCCTAACACTTTTAAAATTGAATTTAGTTGTTATTTCCACTCATTTGAACTTTTTTAAACTTACTTTAACTAAAATTGTGAATTCACTAATATAATTATAATTATTTTTTGTTAGCTTATTTAACAAATTAAATTTCTTTAAAAATTATTTAAATATTTTTCACAATAATATTTTTTCTATAAGGGATGTACTGTAAATTGTAAGAGTATTACTTAATCTTATTTTTTTATTTATTAAAAGCTCCTGTGAGAAGTTTGTTTCTCATGATTTATCTATATTTTTAACAATCATAAATGACATGGCCTTCATGATAGGACAAAAACCCTTTTTTACTTTCTCCACAGCAAAAAATGATAATGAGTGACCGTTTAAAAAAGCAGGATGAAGTTTTAATGCCCAAATCAGGACTTAAACTTTAACAGGCCATGACAGCAAAGATGATGCACCCTGAATTATTAAAAGACAATAAATTCATATCAATAGTGTCATGATCAGGTAAAAGCTTTTCACAGGAGCTTTAAAAACTAAAGAAACTGTCCTTGAATTCAAGAACAGAGTAAAGGGAACGCAAATGAAAAACCATAAAATCTGTTATTTTCAAGCCATGAAAAGTGAGAATAACCCAAGAAGGACACACACACACACACACACACACAGAAAGAGAGAGAGAGAACAATAGCAGACGGCTGATCTCAGGCCTGTTCTGTTTACAGAGGGAAGCGTCTGCTTTTCCTGCCCTAGGCCGGCCTCCAAGGCTATTTTGACTCCGCCCCTTGATGACATCACAAATTGTGTGTATGTGTTTCCTGTCTTTGTAAAGGAACAATAGTGTGACTGCAGTCTCTGTGTTAAGACAGAGCTGAAAAGCAGAATGTAACTATTTGAAATTCAAGGTTTGGGTTTGTATTGATCCAAAAAAATAAATAGCTAATCAGTAAATTAAATGTTTGTTTCATAAACTTTAAAACTTCCACTGAAAAATTTAATCACAGAATCTAATACCTCTGCTGGATTTGTTCAGGCGATATCACTGCTGTGTTAGATAGAAAGTTCCAAGAAATGCAGTTCCTCATGTGGCCACTTGGGGGTTTATCTCACAGTGAGTTAGTCCCCATAGAGCCTCATGTTAGAAATGAAATATGTTTACAGTCTGTAACAAGAAACAAGCTGAGGTATTGAATCCTACTCTAGGGACTTTTGACTCGACTTGCACAAGGTTAGTGATGACTTGTACTCAGACTGTTAGATTCTTTTATCGGGTGTCAAGTCAGGACTGCGGGCAGGCCAGTTTAGCAGCTCAACAGTAGAGCCTAGCTGTTGTAACGCATGCAGAATGTGGTGTTTGTCTTACTGAATGCTAAAAAGTGTTCCCTGTAGTGATTTTCACTGGAGAGACCTGTCTGCTTTAAATGCAGTGTGGCCTGAGGGCCTGAAGATCAGGGCCATCCACTCAGGAGATGAACTATTTGCTCACAGTGATGTCCTATCTTTCCTTTTGAGAGACTCAGCCTCTGTGAAAGTCCTTTTTATACCCACTCATGTCACTAACCTGTTATAAATTAACTTCATGAGTTGGGATATGTTCCTCCAGCTGTTTTTAGCGTTACACAACTTTTTACCTGTATGGCCGTTGAAAGTTTTTACAAACTTGTTGTTGCACTCATTTTAAAATTATCAGACGTTTTTATGATAGAATAACCTCTCTTTAGTTTCAGCATCTAGTGTGTCAGGTTTCAGGCTCACCTCACCTGGCTTGTTAGCTTGTTCTGAGTTGTCAAACATTGATTTACGTGTAGTAAAGTTGTGAACAGCATCATTTCAGAGTGGTGTTTGATTAACCTAAACTGGTGTTAATCTCTTCACTCTGTGGAATATTTCAGACACTGTTAGATATTTATTGACATCATTTAGGATTAAATTTATGGTTTTAAAGTTTCTCTTCTTTTGTAGTTGTATGAAGTCTTCAGCAGAATACAGATCTCAGTGTCTGCCTCTTTAAAACCTTTGTGGAGGTTAACAGTCAAACCTGCTTTGAGTCACACACACCTGAAACACACCTGAGGCAGGTACAGTGTTGGAATGCAGCCGACTTCTCTCTCTCCCTCTATCCCTCTATTTCTCTATCCCGCTCTCTGTCTCTGTTTTTCTGTGTCGCTCAACCACACCCATCCCACATGGAATGTAACACACACACACACGCACACACGCACATACACACACCGGACTGAAGTGCATGAGAAAATAAACTTGGACTGTCAATCATCAAACCGAGGTCGAGGCTTTGTGGTAGGACACGCCCCATCGACCAATCAGGATGAAGAAAGAACCTAAAGGGGAAGTTCACCAAAGAGCCGTCATCAAACCCAGAGGATCATGTGATCTGTGACATTGTTAACCCCACAGCCAATCAAGGTCTGTTCGAACAGATGTGAAGTGCATTCAACCTTTACCCTGTGTGTGAGGGCGGGGTGTGGTTACAGCCAGAGGAACACACACTCACACACACAGAGTAAAAGGAGACAGAAATAACTGAGTTTAAATCATAAACCCATCCATGGACTCCACCTCCTGAATCCTGGAATGTTTTGAGAAAACTCAGAGACTCTGAGACCACACTGTGTTTATCTGTTTACCACACAAATACAGAAACGCCGTTACTCTCGGACTGGCAGACAGCAACTGACTAAAATCATATCATTTCAACGACCCCCAAAACTACCTCATCTCCCAACTAATAAGGTTAATTTACAACAGGTTAGTAACATGACTGGGTATAAAAGAGACATTCAGAGAAGCTGAATCTCTCAGAAAGAAAGATAGGAAAAGGTTTACCACTCTGTGAGAGTCTGTGCGCTAATACTTCAACAATTTTAGAGTCATGATCCTGAGCGTGAAATGTCAAAGAGTAAGTGGATTTCATCACCTACAGTACATAATATCATTTTAAGATTCAGAGAATCTGCAGAAATATCTGTGCAAAAGGGACAAGGACCAAAACCAATACTGAATGGTCCAGATCATTAGGTCCTCAGGGAGCACTGCATCAAAAACAGACATGTCTCTGTAGTGGAAATCACTGCATGGGCTCAGAATCACTTCCAAAAATCTTCATGATATGTAGTTAGTCGTGATTTAAAACAGTGTTCTTTAAACTGTGTCTGAAGTGGTGAATGAAAAACTACTGGCTGTGCTATATTTATTCACACTGTGCCATAGTGAAATGATGATGTGAAGCTAGGTGTCCTCATCAACATGCAATTGAACAATACCAAGAAGAACCAAACAAATAGATTAATGTTGAATAAAAAATACATATACTGTATATGTCGCCTTTCATCTTGGCATATTTGTAATACAACAGTTACTATGCCCAAGTCGAGGTAACAACATTGGCAACATTTTTGTTTTCCACATGAGAAAACACTTTACAGGGTTTTCAAAAATCACCTTGGGTGGTGTTTTCTAAAACCTCCATTTTCATTGAGGTTCCCTTTGTGGACAGGAAAAAAATCTACGCCTTCATAAATACCTGCACGTACATGAATGGGGCTTTAAGCGAAACAAAGACTGTCTTTGGCCCAGTTCAAATGTGGATATTTTGAAAACATAACTTTTTTCTGTGTTTAAGCCCTACAAATAGGCTTTTTGGGTGCAAAGTTTTTTAAAAACCTCTTTATAAGAGGGAAATTTTTAAAACTCCAACTTCTGTGTGTTTGTGTGGACATTATACCCTTAACCTTTACGTTGCAGTTGTCTATATATCAGTGGAAAGAACCACTGCAAGTTTACAAGCCACCACTACTGTGGTAGCATCTAGTCAAAACAACTGCATGTTTTAATGACGCAAGCTCCTCTAAGAAGTAATTAATTTTACCTTCACTGTCTCTGAATCTTGACTTCTGATCGTAACAACAAAGACGTACTGCGGAAAAGGCTGTGGAGTTTTATCTTGTCTCTCAGTTGTGACAAACCTTGAAAACTTTATAGTAAACATGCCCTAACTTCCTGAAGAGTCGGTGTGTATGAGAGTGACACTGAACGGAGATTAACCAGCTGCACAGAGGACTGAGATATTTTTAGAAAAGGATCAAGAATATTAAAAATGATTGGTACTTTTGCCCCTGAGTGACATCTCAATTGAGCGCTTGTGTTTCAAACAGCCTGGTTACAGTAATAAATAAGTAAATGATAACGAAAACGTGTGAAATAAATATTAGGGTTAAAAACTTTATTTGCTGATATAACTTCTCTACAATGACTGAATGCAGCTGTTTGCTGATCACTGTAACAATAATGCCATATTATAAAGCACCTAATCATAAATATGCAGCATATACAGTCAACTAATTTCTTGGTTCCTCCATATGTAATCACGCTGTTGATGTTACATATCTAAAATGAAAAATAAACGATGCCACAGTCCTCCAGTAAAGGCACCTTCATCAGCAGTTGTGTGATGTTTATAATCTAGCTGTTCAGAAGCAGGCGTAGAGTTAACAACACAGTACTGGACGCTACGCAAGACGGCACCACTCACAAACCAAATCGGACAAGTCTGTTTTCTTCAATTTGTATGATGACTGTCACATTGCGCAATGTTCTTCTGATGTGACAGATTATTCTCACCTGCTGGTCTGGCACACTTTTATCAGCAATTTTATCTGTTTCTGTATAATTATGTGAACAGGATTTTATTTCAGAGGAGGATAACCTTTGTTTTAAAAAATGGCCTATGTGTGGATTAGGCAATTGATTTCCTGGAGTTTTATCCTGGAGTTCGTCTGATGCGGTAAAAAAACAAAGATTGGAGCCTTAACTGCAGTTCAAAATGACTAAAACATGATAAGGTCTGTGTTTTCTGCAAGTTTATACTTCCTTTATCACCTCTACTCAAAGGCAAATATTACTCTTGATACTATAAATAAGATACGTTCTTACTGATTAACATCACAAATTATTAGTCGTCAGCTGAATGTGCTCTGATCTTAACACACCCATTATGACATTTCTACCAACACACACACACATACACACAAAGTCAGAACTTAAAGTCTTAATCCTGAAACAAACTCGGTCCCCATAATCCTGGTGTGTGAGTTAACTTATGTCCCCATAATGCAGGTAAACCAACTCTTCTATTTCAGTAAAGGTGACAAGTTCATGTTATTTAGTTTAAAAGAAAAGAGAAAAGTTAAACACAAAAGGAAAAAAATCACAAGGTAAAAAGCTACTTAACAACTTCACGGAAACAAACACAAGATAGATTGAAAGGTAGGTAGATAGAAAGATAGACGGGTGTGTTTTACCGGCTTGAAATGTTCAATCCAACCATCCTGCTCTTTGTGTTTTCTTGCTCTTCCACTCTTGAAGGGGAGAGTCCAAATCACAGGAACAGGTTCCTCTCTCTCTCTCTCTCTCTCTCTCTCTCTCTCTCTCTCCCTCTCTCTCTCTGGCCCCGCCCCTCCCTGACCTGCCAGTCTCAGCTTGTCCTCCCCCTCGCTCTCCCCCTTTCCTTTCCATCTTCCTGTTTGACAGAAAGAGGACATACACAGACCTGAGTTTGCACCTGCATGAACCAACGGCGCCCTCTGGTGGCACTAGTTGGTATAACATAATCACTGAGTCGCCAAGAAACATTTTTATAAATATAAAACAAAAGAAGCTAAATCAAATTTTATCTTCAAAAAAAGTGTCAAAGCCAGAATGTTGAGTAAAAACATGTTAATCTAAGTCTTGGTATGTTTGTTATGTTTCTCTTCATTTTGTGGGATGTTTTTGAAAAATGAAGAAATAATGAACTGTAAAAAGGCATGTTGGCCTGCAGGTCTTGTTTATTTTTATTATGTGTTTGATTGATTAATTTATTATGAAAGACTATTAGAGTTTTCTTCTTTCTGCTCCTTCTCATTCACATAACTGAGATTTTTCCTAATTTTTTAAATATTTTTTTAATTTTTTTAAATATTAACTGAGTGAAATAAAGTATGAACATAAAAATGAAAATTAAATGAAGTCAAAGTTATTTCCTTAAATCTTTTTGATGCATTTTGAGATCTTGCACAAGCATTTCTGTGCTTCTTCAATCTTTTTTACAGATTTTTCATGATCTTTTACTGCTTGTGTTTTTGTTTGATCATCACCCTTGTAATGTAAGAAGATGTGATCATTTCTCATGTAAGCAAGTTATCTGCTGGTTTATGGTGATATTGTCTTTCTCTGATCTCATTGTGTTTCCTCTCTTTTCTTTCCCCTATGATCCAATTCTCTCTTTCTCTCTCTCTCTCTCTCCTCCTCTCACATTTAGCACCCTCCCTTCCCTTCCTTTCCTCCTCCTCCTCTTCCTCCTCCTCCTCCTCGCTCAGTCTGCCTCAGCTGTCCTTGGTGCGGCTGTTTCTGATGGAGGCTGCAGTATTTTGCTGAGTAGCGGTGAGCCAGCATTCGCTCACTCTGCCTCCAGTCTTCAGCATCCAGTCAGTTCAGGAGGGCGCTCAGAGTCCCGGCGGGGGGGAACTACAGCGCCCACAACCCCCCACACCTTGCTCAGACTATCTCCAGGCCTGCAACTGAGTCTCAAGGAACCCTGGGAGTCGCAGTCCTTGCTAACCGGCTGCTAGTGGAGGCAGACAGAGAGAGGGAGAGAAAGAGGGTGACGTGCCATGACAACCCTCAGAGAGAGAGAGAGAGAGGAAGAGAGAAAGGTGAGTTTATCCGTCTGTCTGTTTGTGTTTTCATTTAATCACCTGTCTGCTGTTTAAGCTGTTTGTCTTCATTTTTCTATCGCTCTCTTCTCCATCTGTTCATCACCATCATCACTTTTTCATCCTCCATCTTTTCATGTCTTTTTTCCTCCAAACATCCTCCTCTTCTCTCTGCTTCTTTTGGTCTGACGCTGCATTTTCCTGCTGGAGCTTCAGTCATTAGCTGTGTGCTCTGCTGTCAATATGTTTGTTTCATTAGATCTCTCTGTGTGTGTGTGTGTGCTTGCGGTATGTGTGTGTGTCCATCTCCACCCAGTCTGAACAGCAGCTGATGGATCAATCTTATATTCACTATGTGTTTTCTTATCAAAAAGCAGTGAGAGGATTCGGAGCAAAAATCATTACAAAACAACAAAACATATCAAAATAACACAATGAGGACACACAACATGAGGTGACTCACACACACAGAACATAACAAAACAAGATGTACTCTGATAAAAAAACATAAAATATCACACGAAATCAGCAAAAGAAATCATCTAGAAAGAAAGAAATTATATAAGTGAAGACTTGACCAACACATCCTTAAAGATGGGATACAGAAGATGTGACACATCCCAAGAGCGGGAAAGACATGCAACAAGTAACAGGACAACATGAACTCAAATGACATAAAAAGACATAAACAACATAAAAGAAACAGCATTTAACAATATAACTTATCATTAGAGGACAAAAAAGACAATAAAAGAAGCAAAACATAAAACAACAAAAAGGCATGACGTAAAAAATGAAATGACGTAAAAATTATGAAATAATGTCAAATGACACAACAAAAAGAGAGACAACAGAAATTAAAAAATAAAAAATATAAGTAAAAAGATGCCTGACATAAAGGGTGATAAAATAAACACAAAAAAGAAGCAACATAATAAGAAATGACTGAATACACATCAAAAAAGATGTAAAGCCTCACGTCAAATTACATGAAGACACACAATAAGGCATCAAAAGATATGTCAGAATTAAAACTATAAACAAAAATAGAGCAACAAAAATACAATCGCAGCATTAAAAAACATAATAAGACATTAAAAAAACAACAAAAAAAGATGAATAACATGAAAGAAATCACATTAAATATAAAAAAGTTTAAGGGACCTCTAAAGTAAAGACCTGCCAAAATATCAATAAATCTTTCCTTTGAATTAAACATGAAAGAAAATTAAACAAAACATTTAAAAAAGTCATCAAATATAAACAAATGCAACACTGGGAGGTTAGTATAAAAGGTGTCTAATATAAAACATGACAATAATGTCAGCTATTAATATGAATTAAACCCTACAAAAGACATGAAATAACAAAGACACGCCTGATATGAAAAGACATGACATAAAAATATTACAAAACATTAGAGGTGAACCATACATGAAATAAAATAAAAACATAAAATAACAAATAAGAAATGAAATTAAAAGACTTGACATGACACAAAGACTTAAAGAGACGCCACAAGACACATGAAGACATGACATTATGTGACATAAAAACACATCATAACATGACAAGACATGCCACGGAAAATGACATGAAATGGTATAAACAGAAAAATCACAACTTGAAAAGACACGACATTGCATCAATGGCATAATATGGAGTTAAAAAAACAAAATTGGATAAAGACAAGTCAGGACATAAAAGGCATATCATGACATAAAAGAAGTGTCGTGATGTGAAAAACTATGTCACGACATAAAAAGGTATGTGGGACACATCATGATATAAAAGAGGTGACATTACATGAAAGAAAACCCATAATGACATAAAAAGTCATGATTAAACAAGAGTGATATTTATTTATATGACAAATACGATAAAAGAAAACATTAAATGACATAAAAACAACACTGAAGAGATTTAGATCATAAAAAGACATTCAGTGGCAAATAAATAAAGAGGCATAATGGAGAAAAACAAGGTGTGAAGATGTGTTCCAATTCAAAAACAAACAACAATAACGCAAATAAAATGACATGCCAAGAGATCACATGGCACAATACAAAAAAACATTCAAATAAATGATATAAAGGGAATCAAGCCCTATACAAGCAATGATTGAAATAGTTATCACAGGCTATAGGAAGTACAACAGGAAGCAACATGAGACCAAATGAAATGTCAATCCTTAAAAAGACATGAGCAGACATGAAAAGAAATATCACGAAACCACACAATACAACACAAATTATACAGTATAGGACACTCAAAGAAAACACATGACGCAACAGAAGGTCAAGTAAACGACAAAGAACATAAAAAATAACCGAAGACACAACATGAAAAGAATTTGAGAGAAATTAAATCAAATTAAATAAAGCTTAAAGACATAAAGCAATTAAACCTGAATTTAAAAGACGTTCACAATAAAAGACATAAAACACGTAAAGACATCGGAATAAATGACACAACAGGAGCCGATCTGACAGAAAAAATGAAACATAAACAGAAGAAACTGATGTTGGTCCATAGTCCTGTCTCAGCAGGACTTGCTGACTGAAACAGACTGTGTTTGGTTCACAGACGGTTCAGCAGGTTGGACTCTTTGAACACTTGTTGTGACAAACCTTCAGGGTTTAGTTTGTGTTTTAGATGATCAGATTTTTCTGGCTCCTCTTTGTAGTCCAGTCTTGTAGCAGAGCGTCCTCGGTGTCTCTGTTTACTGCAGGGTGAGGCAGCAGATGGCCTTTCTGCTGGGATACCTGCCCACTCCTCCCTCTCTCTCTCCACCTCTCCCTCTCTCTCTCTCTCTTTTTCTCTCTGCCTCGCTACACCTCCCTCTCAGATTCGTGTTATTATCCCCTTTTTTGCTTATCTTTCTGTCCTTGCTGTGATTGAGAGGATGGGGACATAAAGACAGCACAGATAGACGAGTGTCTTACAAGTCTGTTGAAATGAATCTGAACAGACTTTCAGGAGAATAAAGATAAATCCTTTAGAGCAGAGTTTTCTACTCCAACTCTGTGACCTCCTCAGAGAAATTAAGCTTCATAATCCATCAGATTTGCCCTTTGTGGAAATAACTCCAGCTGACTTTAGACAGGCTTTAGGAGTGTCTGCACGGTATAAATGTGCTGCCGGGCAGCATTAAGGTGTTTGGAAATGAAGCCAGTGCAGAGGTGAGAATGAAAGTGCATTTCTTCCAGTGTACACCGGGGCTTCAAAAAAATTGTGCTGTTCAGCCTGTTTCGGTCTGATTGATGCATATACACAGGAGAGAAAATCAATCCCCAACTGCTTTATCTTGGTTTGTCAATCCCACTCAAAGATATTTGATTTTGGTGTGTTTTCAGTCAGACTAACCTGTGAACATACATTTTAAGTCCAGTATCAGTCGGACTTAAAGGCATGGTTGACGATTGGAAGCAGTTGAAAAAGACTGAGCCTTTGTGATGGATTTGACAAAAAGCATCCCACCCCCAACACACAAACCTCTCCCCCTCTGTGCCAGTGTTGTTTTCGTTGACAATGACGTTGACGAAAATATTTTGTCATCGTCAACGAAAACGATAACGAGTGTTGTTTTCGTTGACGATGACGAAAATATTTCGTCAACATCATCGTAAACAAAAACAACAACAAAGAGACTAATTAGAGTAATTTATGTAACAGGTGCCACGATAAAAGGCAAAACGTACCTGTTCAACAAGAACTCTGCTGTCTCAGCGTCTATTTTCAGACCCAAATCCTTTCATGTCAAGTTCATGTCAATAAAGCAGCATTTTCTTTTACCTCTGTATAGGTATGAAGCAGCTCAGTGACACCGGCGTCCTGATTTCTGCTGAAACAGAAAGTCTTTACAGGTCCTGAAAATCCCTCAGCTCCTTCCTCCATTTCCTTCCCCCCTCCTTCTCCCCTCTCGGCCTCTCAGAGCGATTGACCTCTAAAAAACCCTCATTAAGAATTCAGCAGAAAAACTGAAGCAGACCAAGGTTTGAGAGACAGAGAGTCCTGAGACAGGAAGTCAGGAGAGAGATGACACAACTCAGCCGAGAGTAATGACCCACTTCACAAGAAGAAAACTTATAAACTGCTTAAAATGGTTTCTGTTTGTAGCCTGGGTATTGACAAATCAGGTGCTAGCCGACTTTCATTTCTGCCGGAAAAATATAGTGGATTCTGTTCCTCCTGCTTTTGCTCTCCATACAGACTGATGTCCCAGCTCCCATTGTCGGTAATCAGAGGAGGATTTCTTTCTCTCTATTCACAGATATTTGCACCAATATTTACACTGAGACACTAATCTGCTTGATGCTGAGTCATGAAAGACAATCAGCAACAATTTCCTGATTTCCCTGAATGCAACATAAATCATGAATCTGACCTCCATTCAACAAACATTTTCAAAGTTGTTTTCTTCCCCTCTTCAGGACAAACCTGACATAGCTTGACTTTTGACTTTTTACTCACCTGCATCATGATGTTATTTCAGAAAATTGAAGACCTGTGAATGACAAGAAAATCACAAGAATGTTAGTTTCTGCTTCAGGCTCATACTGCTGAAGACAAAGTGAAGCCACAATGTAAGTTACTGTTTACAGTGAAACTGAGACTCACCACAAACAGATAACCGAGAAACAAAAAAGAGTGGAGATGACAGTGTAAACTATTAAGATACTTTTTATCATTTTCTGAACACAGGAATGACAACAACAACAAAAAACACCAGCCAACTCCTTTATCTTAATACAAATTGTAGTGGCCCAAGGATGCTTCCCTGAGGGACCCCACATGGCACCATGAACAAAAGCAAGATACATTTTGATAAAAGCTGTGCCTTTTTGAAACTAATAACTTGTTTTGTATCTTTCTTTTAATATTTCGTCTCTTTGTTGTTTCCTGTCTCTGAAAAGTAACTGCTGAGTCATGTCTGCCGGCCTGGAAGATACAGACAACGTGTTTGGTGAGTCATACTTAAATACATTTAATCTCAAAGGACAGGAGTTTAAATCTGAGACTTCTGTAATTAACCTGAATATTGCAGCTCCTGCTACAAAACATTTCAAATATTAAACTTTAACCAGCCTTTATCCTTTAGGTTTTGTTTCTTTACAATATGAACTTCTGAGAATCTTTTTTTTTTCTGTAAAACTGATCCCACATATTGTTCATACAAGAAAAGCCAAAAACAGTTGTCAAAAGAACAACACAACTTTGAAAATATTTCATGGTTCCAGCTTCTGATTTGCTGTGAATTTCTGCTTTCCCATTGAGTAGGTGAAATAGTTTTGTTGTACCAGTAAAACCAAAATAAAAAGTTAATAAAATAAGGATGCACTACAAAATGTTGATCATAACAGAATTCAATTGTTTGCAAATCACTCAAAATCTTTATTTTATTGAAAATAGTGCAAAGGCAACAAATGTAAAAACTGAAATATTTTATTGTTTAATGACTTTAAGCTCTGATCATTTAGATATTTGTTTCACATTTTTAGTTCTTCAAGAACCCAAATTATCATGCAACCTATGAAAAAATGATTGGTGCATAAAACCAGGAATGAAAATAGTTTTAGTTGCAATCTTTCATTAAATACACCTCTTATTTTTCCTCTCTGTTTTTCTTTCCCCTTTTCTTCCTCCAGTCTCTAATAACATTGATGTCTCTCCCTCCCCCCTCTAACACAATTACCTCTCTCCTATATGTCCTCCCACACCCCACCCCCACTCTCCCTCATCAGTCATTTAACGTCTTTCTGTGCACCATCCCTCCATCCTCTCGTTTATCAAATCCGTGTTTTCTCTCTTGTTGTCACCTGGTGCACAGCCACCCAAACCTCCATATCCTCCCCCCTCTACCTCCCTGTTCCCCTTCCCTCCTCTCCCCCTGTCTCCCCTTCCACCCCTGGGAAATAAACTGCTCATTGTGGGGGAGGGGACAGAGAGAAAGTCTTAATGTTCTTCACATCTGGCTCCAGACATTTACTATATGGTCTGAGACAATATTAATGATAAAATGACTTTTCTTCTTTAGTAGGCTGTCTAATTCAGACCCTGTTTATATGTACCTGGTTATTTTAAAAACGGAGACATTAACCATTGTTTGCACCCTTCATTTAGACACAAACGGAGAATTCGCCCATGAAAACAATGCTTTTAAAAAACTCCGGCCATAGTGGATTCTGATTGGCTAACGTGGGCTTGAGCTTCTCGCTACACTGCTACCCACATGTTTGATATGCTCTTGACAGCATATATAGACGGGTCAGTGTAAACCCAAACTTTTCTGAAAACGTAGTGGTGTGCACACAATTTAAATTTTTTTCCCCCCTGTAAATAGAAAGGGTTAAATGTCTGTTTATGAAAATAGCCGGGCATGTGTAAACGCAGTCTAAATTTCAGAGGGAAAAAAAATCAATTTGCAGCTGAGAGGTTCAAAACTAATTTTGCAAGTTCTATTCATTTAAATCATAGTCCAAGGCTGAAATTTACATTAAAAGCACAATAAAAGCTGGTTAGCTAACTGACAAAGATAACATACAACTATGTGAGGTGTTCATGGTCCTGTCGGTTAAAATGAGAATTACGTGATATTTGTATCACCATGATGTCCTTATATGCTTCTTCCAGGAAAAATACTGAATTGGTTCTGTGTCAATTCATTTGCTTCTACAACCAATGCATGCGCTAGTATGGGTTGAAATACAAAGGGGGCGCCAGAATCAACACAACATGAATCTTCCTCACAGTATTGGGATACTGATGACTCTGTGGAACCTACAAAGTTGTAAAAGATAATCACAGTGAAGACTGGTTTATTCTGTAACGTTATTTTAATGTGTGTAGCTGCTTCCTACTACACTTTTTAAATGTGATGGTTAATACAAGAGGCTTAGTGATAAACAATGTTTGTGCTTGTGCTCATAAGTATACAAAGAAAAGTGTGAGTGTGTGAGTGTATTGGTCAGCATGTTGAATATTTGATGGCTCACTGATGGGGTGAGTGGGAGGATGAAGAGGATGAAGATAAACCCGTGCTGAAAACTTAAAGGTGTCATTATGGATACAGCTGGAGCCTCTGAAGAGAGGCTCTGTTTATGAGTTATTCATTCATGTTTTCTTGGAGTACATTTCTGCGTATCACTGAGTTAAGGTTCTCATATCTAAACTAAGGCAAAGTTTCTGGAAAGGGTTGCTCAACTAAGAACTTGAAAAATTCTCAGAACCAGCAGGGTGGACTCGTGAAAGTGAAAATAAGACTAAAACTATCTCCTGTTAAACAGCCCAAGGATGCTGCCCTGAAGGGAATTTGACCGAAATGACTAATATGCAATAAAAATATAAAGAAAAAGAAAATGTTGTGTGTAATTGTAATTTTTTAAAACAGTATAGAATAGAATTTTTAGAGACCTGAGGACGCTGCTTTGAGAATTGCCAAAATAAACTGTATAAATTAGGTCATAATGGAATCAGGATCCACATTAAGTCTGATTTGAACACTCTTACAGCGTAACTATTAACTGAAAAACTAATGTGGATATGATCTGAACAAAAGAGACACTTTTGTGTTTGTTTGTTTTGATTATCATTGATAATATTAAAAATACATCCATCATAAATATCTATCCATTGACATTTTCTTTCAAAGTTGGGCACAAAAAAATTAAACAAATACAATCTTGAAGGACTTAACAATTGAAAATGACTCATTTAAGGAGTTTATGTAACATGAAACAAATGTCAGTTCATTGAATCCAAAGATCTTTGAGAAATAAGATAACTAAAACTTTGAAGTAACAAAATTTAAGTCAGAATTTATAAAATTCAGAAATAGTTTGAGATTAAAAAAAAGCCATTGTTTTCCAAATGGTGCAGAATTTGTTTTGACATATCACCAGACTAGTTTCTGCATGAATACAGCTAAAATGTACCAACCTTTAGGATGTTTTTTTTTTTTTTTTTGTATTTACCTGTTTGGTCCAGGTAAAACCAGGTGATACATGTCTGTTCTGGGACCCTGTGTTTCAGACCTAAACGAGGCGATCCCAGAGACCGAGCTGCTCGATAACAGCATCCAGAAAGGCCGAGCTCAGCTATCCGTCAAAACCCGGAGACATCGGCCTTCCAGGTCCAGATACCGTGACAGCGTAAGCTCGACAGAGGGGGACGACAGCCTGGAGAGGAAAGTAAGGTCCATGTTCACAAGTGGGTTTACATTAATTAATGTAAATATAAGGGAAAATGCATGATGAACAGATGGTGCAGCATGTCTAGTCTAACCCTAGAGTCTAATTTTCATAAATACCCATTATCACTAAAATTATCCTGCTTATTACCAGACATTGATTTAAAAACAACTAACATCTTATGTCTGTTTTTCTGTTTCTTTGTATCAGGAAAGCCCACTACACTCGGCACGTTCACCTCTCCAGCTCGCCATACGAGGCAACTCTCCCTCCCCTGATTCGCTCCTGTCAGTACGCAGCCCCGCCTTCTCCTTTGACACATCACTGGTGAGACCAATCAAAGCTCAGGGCAGAATTTCATGTCCAAACACAAATAAAGTCATCAAAAAATAATGCTTACTTAAATTCCTCAGGTGCGTCGCTCTCCGGAGGATGAAGGAGCCCCATTGGTCACTCCTCCACGGGGGCGGTACCACCAGCTGACCAATGCCACGTCGCAGGAGGCTCTGGTGACCCCCAGCAGCTCACCCTCCAGGTCCTGCCCCTCCCCCGACTGCTCCAGGGTCTACATGAGGAGGAGCAGGAGGCCCGATAGTGAAGGTACCTCCAAACACTCCTGCCAATACACCTGCTTTTTTAGTACAACAATTCGGGATTACGTGTTTTGAGATATTTCTTTGTAAATAAAAAATGATTGATAGTTTGATTATACACCTGGAAACACAGATGCATCGAAAAAGAAAATGTGTGTGTGTGTCAGTTTTGGTTTCAGACTCGAGTCGGGACTCAAGTCCGGCTGATTCAGGCAGCCCAACCGTTGTCTTTGACAAGAAAACGAAGAGACGTTTCCTTGACCTTGGGTGAGACGCACACACAGCGTGAAACACAGAAAATTACTTTCTTAAAACCTTTTTGCACAGACTTCCTAATCCAAACTCTACTTGTGGCTACAAAAAGTAACATTAAAACAGTTGGAAAATACAAATTTGTAATTATTGACTGATTCTTCTAGAGAAACATCTGAAAAATTTATTGTTTTCTTAGTATTTTCTCAGGATTGGTGTTTTGGAGACAATACTACTACTAATAATAATAAATGCTTTTTAAGGAGCAAACACTAATCCAGCCATAATCTTAAAATACTTAAAAGAACAAGACTTTGCTAAAACTTGAGTCTTACTCGAAACAGTGTTTCAGTTCACTGAACAACTTGACATTTTATCAAAAGTTGCACAGATTTTCTGGGGTGATCATTTGGAAAAAAAGCCAAATCTTGAACACAAGTATTACTGAACCATTTCATTTGCAGTGTTTCACTTTAAATAAGAATTAATGCACATTGAGTGAGAAATCACATTGTATGTTTTTTTTTGTGACTGCGTACATCACAGTTGATAAAATAGTTTGGACCATGGATCCAAGTGCAGATTTGACTGTTACCATCCTTCTTTCTCTCTCATAGGGTGACTCTTAGGCGTTCGTATATCAGGGTGAGGAAAGATAAATCCAACAGGCTCTCTGTGGGCAGCAGGTGGGTCTGGATTACCAAACATACACAGTACAAAAGATTAACATTATGCTAAACTAACAACTCAGACAGACAGGTTTGTTGGCTGTTTTTGCATCCTCAGAGAGCCGTCTGAGAGTCCATCTCGCTCTTCAGGATCATTTGTCCCGTTCTCCTGGTTCACCGAAGGTCGGGGGTCACTCTCCTCCTCTGGGACTCCACCCTGTTCCCCCAAAAATACCCCTCTGAGCTCCCCGAGACCCCGCAAGTCCCACTCTCAGGTACAGGACCATAGACAGTCTTCCTCAATGTTTACCCTTTGTAAGCTCTTAACCCTTTAATGCAATGATCTTTGTTATAATGGTCCTGATCTTGTTTGCAATGTCTGTCTTGCAGTCTTGGGTTTTTAATTTTTCCTCCAAGATTTTGTCTTGCTCTAGCGTCTTGTTTGCTGAGGCATTTCTGCCATGAATTGAACCTCAAGTTATTATCTTGTTCACTCAACACTTCACCTTGTTCGCGCAACATATTTGATTTGCTCTGTTACAATTTTTCAAGTTTTCTCTTCACATTAGAGAAAACTAGAGAAAAGAAATGCCAATTTTAGGTTTCATGAATTCCCGCCGTTTGCACCACTTTTTTTTTTTCGTCTTGTTCCAGCTAGATAATATCTTGTCGGGTCGTTTTATTCTATGACACCTGTCAACCAATCAGGGCACAGGATTTTTTTGACAGCATAGTTTAACATGGACAATGACCACACATACAAAGTGTATCAGTTTGCAGAGCGTGTGTTTCTGTATATTGATTTTTCTGATTTACTAAGCTTCACCCGCAGCTGCCTGGATGCTTTTAGTTCAACTGCCACAACACACACACACACACACACACACACAGAAAGAGAGTCACATGATCTCACAGCTGTGGTTTGTTTTGTGGTGGATGATAAATATTCTGCTGTTAGTCTGTAAGAACAATTGATATCTACGAGAAAAATGTGTGTGTGTGTGCTGACCATAAACACACACTCTGTTTCCCCCATTTATCTTTTCTGTTGGTTTTCTCTCTTCACCTAATGACTCTCTCTCTCTCTCTCCGTTTCACCATAAAAGCTCAGAGGAAGACAACATCCATCAGAGAACTGCCTAATAGCTCTAATAGGCATTACTCTGTGTGTGTGTGTGTGTGTGTGTGTGTGTGTGTGTGTGTGTGTGTGTGTGTGTGTGTGTTTATCCTGATGAGGACTAGCCCTTTCCATTTTTTTGAGGACGGTCATGCTTGTGTTGACATTTTTCCAAGTCCCCACAAATATGAATCTTGGATTTCTTCCAGAACATTGTCCCTACAAAGTATTACAGACAGGTTTGTGTGTGTGTGTGTGAATGTATGCAAACATGTTTACGAGTTAACTGCTGACCTTAGTGTTGTCACAGCGAGCCAACATGGGACGTTTTTTTGAAGTAATTTTTTCCAAGTGTTTTCCTTTTTTTCTTTTTTAGAGAGTTTCTGAAAGAGTTTGGAGACACAAAAAAGGCAAGAACTTGAACTCTGTAAAATCTCTGTTTCTCTCTGTCCGGTAGGAGTCGGCTCTCAGTGAGGAATTTTCTCCTCCTCACACGTCCTCCTCCACCTCTCCCCCCGTCGACTCCTCCTCTAGATCTTCCCATCCATACCACACCCTGTCCCAGTCTTCTGATGAGGTAACACACAGGCTCAGAAACACAGGATTATTATAAACGTCAATGAAACAATCAAAAATACCACAAGGTGCATGAGAGTCATAAAAACTGCTCAGAGTCCCTTACCCTTCATCTTCATCCTCTCTGTCCTCAGCCTTTGGACGAGCCGTCCTGTCCAGTGTCACTGTGGACAACTCAGCAGGTCTGTCAGTGGCTGAGAGGACTCAACATGGAGCAGTACGTCCCAGAATTCAGTGCAAAAGACATTGATGGTCGGGAGCTGCTGCAGATGGATGGAAACAAGCTGAAGGTGAGGAAGAGGAGAGTCTGAGCATGATCAGTCCATCACAAACTTTTTGGAGACTGTTTGGAGTCACTGTTTGGCTCTCTCTTACTGTAAGGCTGTAAGAAGATTTAGGAGTGCCAGGCTGTTTTTGGCATGAAAGAAAAAAAGCTAAAGGTGACAAAGTCTGTACATTTTTATCCCCTCTGCAACAAAATCCCCATTTCTTTGATTTAACTTTGAACCAAAAGTGAGAAAAATAGCAGGACTCGTGCATATGGCTGCAGAATAATTTGCATGAAGAAAGCATACAACTGCATGAATCAAAATGTGGTCATATTTTATGTTTATAATGAGACCCGTCTTCGTCCTCTGCAGGGTCTGGGCGTGCTCAGTTCATCTGATCGCAGTGCCATAAAGAGACGCATCAAAGAAATCCAAAATGCTGCAGAGAAAGAGAGAAAAGCTCTGGACAAGATGGAGAAACAGAAAGAAAAACAGAGGAGGAAAGACCAGGAGCAGCGCAGGAATTGAGCTCCACCACTAGGGGGAAACATGGAGATATAGAGGGAACCTAACCAAACGGGGGACAGCCAGGTGGGGGGAAAACCAGGGGGGAGGCAGAGGGTAACAGTCAGGTGACAACAGAGAGAAGGGGGTCTTAAAGAAGGACATTTTTACTAAAATAACAAGGTCTAAAACCACCAAACAGAAAATATGATTTATTGTTAGAGAAGAAGAGAAGAGATCAAAATTATTCTTTTCTGTCAGATTTAAATTACACCCGTCTGATGTGTACATATAAATCATCATTTCAATAAAGAAATCTGTCTGAAAATGTTTGCTGCTGTGTTTTTAAATAAAAATCATCTTTAAGCAGCTTTAGGTGATTTGGGTCAAGTTTTTGTAGAGCTCTGGATCTTTATCTTTTTTTTTTTTGTTCCGTGTTTAAAAGCTTAATTTCTATTTTCACATTTTTGCTTCTTGTGTCAAACTAACCAACGGGGTGTACACAAGATAATATCTTGTGCATCTTAAGTGTAATGATGTGCATTGATACCTTAGGATAATGTCTTATGGGAACTATCTTACTGGTACAATTAAGTCATCGTGAGTGGACAAGGTTAAAGTCTTGATCCCATAAGATTATGGATTACACAATATAACTGAGAACAAGATCAAATATACTAAGCACAAGTTATCTTGTAAACACAAATGTGCAAACCAATTAAAAGTTTGTTTTTATTTCTTTATTTTCAAAAATGAAAAAACATGGACAGAGTGCTAGTCAGCATCTCAATTTTACAAAATTAAAAACAAACATTATTTATCTGAAGGAACATATAAATATATTTTTATAAATAAGTTATAAATAAATCTGTTCATCCAGAGTTTATTCAGCAACAATGTTCAGTTTCATATCTGCATACACCTTCAATAAATAAAAGGAAACAACATCATACCAACAAAAAACGTGTTTGTGATTGATTTTCCTCTGAAATCATCACTGCTGTTATAAAACCTGATAGTCTCTCCTCATCCTACAGAGACTCAGACCCTGACCCGGAATTGGCACTGCTACCTCTCAAATCTGCCCCCCACAGGGTGTTACAGCTCCATTACTGTACCCTCAGTGCCCCCCTGCTGCATGTGGGCATCAAACTGCACTTCAGTCACTATTATCCAGTACTATGACTAATTACTTAAACTGATCAGGAATCAGTTTTAGCTCATCATCAGGAGAGTTAGAGACCAGAAGAGAAGCTGGCACCTACACATCATCTAAACATCGAAGCTGAAACACAATCAACAGGCAAATAACCTTAAATTTACATTTCATTTGATCCGTAACTATTACCAATGTGTGCACACAACAAAAGCTGGCCAAAATATGTATTTTTTAAGATTTCAAGAAACGGGTTATGTTACGAAAAAAAGTAAAAATAAAATCGTAATGTTACAAGAAGCCCGAAAATGATGACCAATTAAAAAAATGTCAACAATTATCTAAATAATTGTGTTGAAGGGGAGACCACACGTTTCAGATGCTGAGTACAACGTGGTGATAAGAATCCAAACTCCACACTCTTTATTTTCATACAGACCAAAACTACCAACGTACTCCCAGAGTATGACGGTTTTATCTTGACTTAAATGCTACTTTTTTCTTCAACTGCATGAGTTTAGTCTCTTAACATTACATCTTAACTCTCCTACCACTTTTCTTTAAACATATTGAAAAATAAATATTCAATATGACCCTGATACCCCATCACAGTAACAAGGCATGATTTTATTTTACTCTTTTGTAATAAGGATCAAATTTATTAATGTTTTTTTTTTTCTTTCAGCTATGATAAATTTTGATATAAAAACTAAAATGATGTAAACTGTTCTGGGTTATAAAGAGAGCGGATCCTTTTCGTCCTGTCCTATTAAAGCTGTTGTTGGAGGCACACATTTGTAGTTTTAACGGATAAATTAATATGTAAATAAAGTTCATTTACCTGTTTCTCAGGCATCGGTTTCCGTGTTTGGCTAATGTGAAGCTGTCATCTTCTCCTGCAGCTCGTAAGCCTCCTGGAAATATGCTGGCGGTGAATTCTGATCAGTTTTAGCAGCAGAACTGGGACCAATAACCAGCACTGTGATGGGTCACTGACCCCAAACAGGAATGGTATGCGAGGTGAGGAGTGCAGCGCTGTTCAAGGTCTGCCCTTCACTGGGAGGAAGACCTTAGGTTGAACGTGTTAAAACTGGGCCAGGGCCTCAAACTCTCTATCTACAGTTTCTCTATCAACCCTCCTCTCACCTTTCAAACCCATTTTAAAGACATTCTGATCTGTTGAAGTAATAAAAAAAATAAATTAAATTAATTTAAGACACCCCACAAAGAAAATAGACATCAATAAATATTACGAATAAATAATAAATAAATAAATCTCAATACCCTGATTTCAGAAAGAAAGTGCAAAAAGGCTGACTGTTAAAAGTGTGTGTGTTGGAGGGGGTTGTTTACATTTTTGTCTTTATAATAATCGAATTTTTAAGAATCTGATTTCAGTCTGAGTCTTTTGAACTGTCCACAGATCAGCAGATAACTCGCGGTGAAATACACCTGATGAGAAAAATTTGACCTTTTCATCACTTAAGCATTTTGCTTTGAAACTTTAATCTCAGTCTGATTTCCTGTCCTGTCATGACTTTTTCCGACTATGCAAACTAAGAAAGAGCAGGAGGTTTCAGGAGCCAAGCAAGTTCAGACCTGCAGATTTCAGATCTGCCACCAACATCTCTGCAGTCCTGGAGGTTGTTTAAGCTCAACACATTCCTGCTTATTATTTTTCCTGAGACAAGCTGGGGATCCTTTAGCTGATAGATGAACGCTCTGGCTGGTTCTACATCACAGATGCAGAGAGGAGAAAACCAACATCCATAAATCAGCTCCAAATGTATAAATCTTAAATGCAGCGGCAGTCAGCGGAGGATGTCTCTCTCAGTAGAAAAAGTAAAAATGAAATGTTTCAGCCCTGAGAACTCTACAGTGCTGCAGTTTCCCATGTTTGTTCACATCAGCCGATGTTTGCATCGCTTCAGCAGCTTAAAGAGGAGATAACAGCTGATTGCATTTGATCATCCCACACTGGTGGAAATAAGACAAAAATCTCCCATCAGGCTTTGCATGAATGGCTCCTTGCAAAGTTCATGACCTGAAGACTATGTGTCAGTTAAAACAGCTTTGACCTCAAGTCTTGGTCGTCCCAGTTCTCTCCATGACTACTGAACACAGTGGGTGTGTCTTAGTGTGCTTTCAACCTTTGGGAGGTGATGGCTCTCAGGGTGCGTATCATGTCATGACAGAAGGAGCGAAGCTGCGTCAGCGTCAGGTGTACCGCCACCTGGACGTCATACCTGCCATTACGGGACAGGTCCAGATTGTAATTCTGATCCTCCTCGCCATTGCTGCTGAGCTGGGCCACGTCCTTCATCTAAAACATAAACCCAAACAGACAAAGTCAGTCGCCAGTCAATGTTTGGCACAGTGGTAGGTTCAGTGATGTCACGTCAGGTGGGTGAGGTACCTTGTTGATGTGTGTCTGCAGGTCTTCGAGGTCGTGTTGCAGGCCACTCAGTCCATTCAGTCTGGGGGACAGAACTCCCAGTAGTCCATGGAACAGCTGGCTTCCCAATAACATGCGGCTAACACACATGTCCTGCAGGGGGCAACACAAAACTGATTACTGACAGGAAATAAATTCAGGGTGAGATCTCATACCAAAACTCCATGCGGTCGTTACTAAAGTTGGTATAACTAGAGAATCAAGTGGTCAGCAACATTCATCTCATTCGGTGTCTAACTTGGTGAAACGGTGTGTTTGACCCTAAATTAATTTTACGCCGGAATATCCCTTTGAGATATTTAAGGGGATACATAAACCACTATGAACATCCAGGGCCATTTAAAAATCCTCTAAAATATCTTGATCCAGGCAAGGACCCAGTGGTTACCAAGAAATTATGTCAAGAGACAACTGTGACTCAGGAGGGTGAGGAAATGGTTCTTCATCCAAAGTTCAAAAGAATTCAAAAGATCCACCAGAGGATCTGGTGCTCCAAGAACCACAAAAGAACTGTAACAAACCACTACACAACCCTGTGAATGCCAATAGACTGCAGACTAACCAGTGAGAAGCGCTCAGATGGTGGTTTGATAACAGGTGCAGCAGGTATTCCCAGTGAAGTCACCATCCTCTGCAAATTCGTCTGGGTGGAGGGGTCAAGAGTCAAACCCTGAGGAGAACAAAAAGATATTAGAGACTTCAAAGGAAACAAAGGAACAGCCAATCAGAGTTGAGCTTGATCAGATCACTTAGATACCTCTGTGTCAACAGTATTTGAGTGCACAGCTGGTATGTCATTCATGATTTTCTCCACCAGTGTCTTTACTCGCTCGGCTGCTTCTCTAAACGATGGCGGCAGGTCAGATGATGAGCTGAGAGGAGCTGATTGAACCAAAACTGCAAACAAGAGGTGGTGCAGCAGGACAACAACTGGAAGAGAAAGCATGATGTTCGTTAAGCAACAGCCCGGGGTCCAAAGCATACCTGCCAACATTTGGGTTATAAAATCCAGGAGATTTATGCGGCACGTGCCGGACAGTTTTGGGCTTCCCTTGTAAGGTGGATATGAGCTAATTATTGGAGTATTTGTAATTAGATTGCTCATCCAAATAAGTATAAGTGAGGCTGGACATTTTTTTGTTTTGTTTTAACAATAACAAATGGCAATAAAAAATAAAAGCTACAATGTTTGTGTTATACTTTATGTTTGAGTGTTTGCAGGTATGGTCCAAAGAGTTAAAAATGTACATTTTATAAACCCACAAAGTTCCTGAACCAGCTTAATAACGCACGAGTCATGTATATTATCCATAGGGCCTGTGCAGAATAGAAGGGCTCATAGAATCCTAATTATTTTAATTGATATTCATATAATTATAAAGAAGTTTCCCATGAATTGACATGGATATAGACATGCCAGTGTCTCTCAGTTCTGCTGGTTGCAGCGAAGATTTTCTCTCACTGATCCGCCTCCATATGCCACTCAGTGTGGCACTAGTAACCCCCCATACCAGAGTCCCAAGGAAGAGGAACGTTGCAGGAGGAATATAACAAAGTTCTCTCAATAATAACTTAGACACAACAGCTGTAATTCTGCTAAAGTTAGTGTCCTCCTCTGCCGGACTCCATGCATATTTCTGATGCTTTAAGCAGCTTCTTCCTCCACCAGTCCCCGTAATAAGAGAGAGGTCTTACCGATAAAGGTGTTCATGTCTGTCAGGGCGGCTGTCGGTGTTTCGGTCTCGGTGTCTGTCCGCAGGTGGACTCGGTCAATTCTTCAGGTTCCATCAGCAGTGCTTTCGATCTTATATCCACGCTGCCGGGGTTTTCCACAGAGGGCCTCTGTGACGTTCCGTGGAGTCATCCCGTTAAACCCGGAGTGATGAAGCTTGCGAAAACTTATTACGTCAAACATCACCGAGATATCCACGCAGGCGATATTCACCAAACTAGACTCGAGGACAATCTGACCCTCTCCAAAGAAACTGAAGACCTCTTCCTGGATCTCGGGATCGCCTAAAGCTTACCTTTACCCCACAAGCCCCCTATGCCTACAAGAAAAAATCCCGCGCCTAAAAATATTCAGGGGGTGACGCGCTGACACACCTGTACTTCAAAATTAAGTCCTGATTCTTTAACAAACATCACTTTTGAGTTTCCCAAGTTATCATTATTATTATTATTATTATTATTATTATTACTACTACTAAATACAGTACTAATTATAATAATTGTAGTGTAATAATAATGATAATAATAATAATAAAAATGGTAATAATAATTTTATATAAATTGTATAGTGTTGGAGTTAGAAGCTGTTTGATTTCGTTTTAAAGGCGGTGCAGGAAGCCACATTTAACACTTTGTTTACTTAAGGTGTGTGTGACTGGCATTGTGCGTTTCCCTGTGCATGTATGTGTGTGTGTGCGCTTCAGGGTGTGTGTGGTCATATTATTCAGTCGTACTTCCTGTGTGTCAACAGATTTCCATTTTTTGAGAAATCCTGGAAAAACTGTGAGTCAGCAGAAAAACTCAAACGTTTCCTACAGGAAATTAAAAAAAGGATGTGTGGAGGAAAAGTACTCAGAGACAGAGTGCAGAAATAACAAAACTAAAGAAAGAGTTGAATCAATGTAGTTTTAAGCCTGTGAATGTAAAGTACTCCACATGATCCAAACAGAGTAAAAGAAAAAATGTTTGCGGTACCTAAAAACAACCTAATAATAATAATAATAGCAGTGCACTGAATGTACAATCCAGGCTACAACCCAGATTAAACCAAGGTCTACAACTATATTGTTGTACAAAACGTTGAGTCCACGCTTCATAACCTGTCATAATTAATGGAGAAACCTGAATGACAGAATGCCTGTTCTGGAATGACAGCTTCTATAATACTAGATTCTGGAGTGCTGGGTTCCATAATGCATGGTTCTGTAATGTGATGATCTGTTCTGGAATGCTGTTTCTTGAAGGTTGTGTACAAGACAACGTATTCCTGGAGTGTTTGGTTCTGGTTGGCATGGCTCTGGAATGCTTGGTTCTGGGAGACTCAAATCTGGGGTGCTGAGTTGTGGAAAGCCTGGTTTGAAGAGAAAGATTCTCGGTCCTGGACTGTTGGGGGTTTTAATACAGTGCGTTCTGGATAGGTGGGTTCTTGAATTCTGAGGTCTGGCAGGTGGGTTGTGTATAGGTTTCAGACTGTTGGATTGGCCCGTTGTATTATTGTTTCTAGAAGACAGGGTTCTGGAGTGCAAGGTGCTGAAATAATTTGTTATGTACTGCAGGGCTCTGACTTAAAGTTTCAGAATGTCATTTTTTGTGTGACGGTTTCTAGAGTACAGGGATCTGAAATATTTCTGTTATTCTAAGGTCTAGATTTCTAGGCTTTGGGATATGGGTTTTTTTTTAGCTGTTTTTTTTTTTTTGTTTTGTTTTGATTTGATTTTTGTTTTTTGGTTTTGTTTGTTTTCTTTAAAAGGAGGGTTCTTGATTGCTTGGTCCTAGAGTGCTCAGAACTACAATACTTTGTTCAGGAGAGCTATGTTGTAGAATGCTGGATTCTAGAGTGTAGGGTTCTAGAGTGTTGTGGTGTAGAATGTTGGGTTCTAGCAAACTGAGTTCTAGAATGTTGGGTTCTGGAGTGCTGGGTTCTAGAATGCTGGATTTGAGAGTGTTGGGTTTTAGAACGTTGGGTTCTAGAATGCTGGGTTCTAGAGTGTTGTGGTGTAGAATGTTGGGTTCTAGCAAGCTGAGTTCTAGAATGTTGGGTTCTGGAGTGCTGGGTTCTAGAATGCTGGATTTGAGAGTGTTGGGTTTTAGAATGTTAGGTTCTAGAATTCTGGTTTCTAGAATGCTGGGTTCTAGAGTGTTGGGTTCTAGAGTGTTGGGATCTAGAATGTTGGGTTCTAGAATGCTGGATTCAAGAGTGTTGGGTTCTACAATGTGGGGTTCTAGAATGCTGGGTTCTAGTATGTCGGGTTCTGGTATGTTCTGAAGAGTCTGAAAGAGACATTAGCGTAAATGGTGTAATTGCTTTAAAATGATTTACTCTTTCACAGCCCCTTTCTGATCCATGTCATTGATACAGATGAAGTTAGCTGGTACTGAAAATAAAACTACAGTTATGTTGTTCCATTTTCAGCAGAACTGATGTTTCCGCTGAAGTTAAATGTTATTGCCAGATCAAGTTTATTGCATACGTTCCGTGAAGTTTTTGAGAGGTTAGAGCATACAGCCCGAGGGAAGAACTCACTGCCAGCTGACTCAGAGGATATAATTTCAAGATAATGAAATATCCTGACATCACCGCAGGAAGAGCTTGGATTGAAGAGGTTTTTGGGAATGTGGCAATGGAGGATTCCAAAAAGGAAGGAGATATTTTAGCTTTGTTTTTGAGATTTCACCGTTGGACAAATTTCTAATTTTTTTTGGTTTAAAATTTTCTAATTTTCATCAGATATTTTGCTGCATCTGTTTACAAAAATAAGACCTGTTGAATAAGAAAGGTCTACATATCCTCGATAACTCGCTCATTATGGCCTATGCAACAGATATTTTAACTCCAAAAACATGAGCAATAATTCTATAACTAAAAATCTAAGTCTTCCCTGCTTATAAAAGTTTTTTGTTTATTCTTTTTTTTTTTTCAAAAGAAAAATCAAAAGCAAGGATAATAATTATTTAAGTAATAAAATGAAAAGCTGGAGAACACTGTGCAGAGATAGTCTGTGATTTAGTTCAAATTTGACATTATTACATTTGTACAGGAAGTATTGAGGATGGCAGGTGATTACAAGTAAGTTGTTTTTATATTCTATATTACAAATAAGAAACTGCCTCTGCCAATAGTTTAAAGCCAACCTCATAAAGCTTGTGATCTTAGTCATCATAAAGAGGCTGGCTGCACATTGAATACTGCTCTCTATTTGAGGATTTATGGTAAATAAAAAAAATGTGTTCTGCTCACATTAGAGACATTTGATTTAATTAGAAAATAATTATTTGTGTACTGGATAGAATCAGTAAACAATTAGGTGTAGTCTGGTAGGAAGAGCAGACTACTAATGTAGTCTGCTCTTCCTACCAGACTCCATTACCCAGAAATCCACAGAAACAAAAGTTGTAAACAAAACCAACGTGTTTTATTTGAGAGAGAGAAACAACAAACAGCGGCTGCAAAGGTCAGAGGTCACAGCAGGAATACACAGCAGAGAGAAAAAAGCAAGGGGAGTGGGGGATTGTGGTTAATAACTGTTTTACTAACATCAGCGAGCAGACACACCATATATTTATAATTCCTGTCTGCACAGGAGATCAGCAGAGAGGCTCATGGGAAACTGTCGTCATCATCTTCGGCCATTTCTTTAGCAAACTCCAGATCCTGTTGCTCTCTTTCCCGACGCTCCTGAACGCACCACAAACACAGGAAACCACAATATGAGGGGACTTGTAGGAAACACGGTTCTTATAGGATTAATGTACTGTGTGTTACAGGTGTGTGTGTGTGTGTGTGTGTGTGTGTGTGTGTGTGTTACCTCTGCTGACTCCAGGTCTTTGTTGTAAGCTTTGGGAGGAAACCTCATGGCCTGCAGGAGACACACAGAGTTATCGAAGTGCGATAAACTGAAGCTCTTCATCCTTAAATGGACCAACTCACAAAGACACAAAGTCTTTCACTCCAGTCATCCAATACAGCTGTGGACGAGTCGGTTGATTGGTTAGTCACAGCCACACCATGCATCTGTGTGTGTGTGTCTGTTACCTTGACAGACATGTTGTGAATGTCGAGACAGAAGGAGATCCTCTGATGGAAAGCCAGCTGAGGCTCTCTGGTGCCGTAGATGTCCATCGTCTCTTTTGATTGAACAAAACCTTTTTCGTGGTTGATGCTCGCCTCAATCACTCCATCACGGATCGCCTGATGGATACACACACAAATACACAGGTTAGTATCAGGGTATTCTGACTCCTGTGACTCTGCTTTTTTCAGATTTCAGCAGTCAGCTGATCAATACAGAGAATTTCCTCATATTAATACTATTAAAAATCAGTTTCCTGGTTACCTTGGCAACAATAAACTCTGCGTCCTCTGGGCTGTCAAGCTGCAGCTTCTGAGCGATGTCGGCCAGAGAAATGCGAGAGTATGACAGGCTGATCATACGCACACCTGCCCCAAAATACACCATACAGGTATGAGCATTAGGATCAAACACACACAGACAGAACACAGGATGATGTGATGTCAGAGGTGCACTGGGCTGTGATTGGCTCACCGGTTTTGATGACGTTGTGTCTCAGGCGAATGATGAGCGTATATGTCCCGTCGGTCTGAAACTTTTCACCAAACTGCTCCAACACCTGGTTAAACTTCGCCAGGTTACCTGTCCTCACAGCTACACAGATTAAACACACAGTACACACTTCATTTAGACGTGTCAGGAAACTTTTTTTGTTGTTTTTTGATCATTTATCATTTTTTGTTTTGGTTTGTTTTCTGTGGTGCTTGCTTGTAACAAATAAGATACAACAATAAAATAAGATGCAATAGTAATATCTAAAATCTGAATGTGTAAACAACTCAATGAATCTATTTTTATCCAATAAATGACCAAAATAATACCCATAACCTGGTGTCCCTTGTTGACAAAGCAGTCTGCTTATTTTGTTCCCGACATGTTTATAGAGAACCTCCTGATAAAATATCTGGACCTGCTGACTTTTTAAGGCCATCTTCATGATTCAACATAAACATTGAAAGACTTTAACCCCACTCCAGTCGTTTATTATTTACTACTAGTATCGTATCATAGAAAGGCTGTATAAATTCAAGTCTTATACAGCTTTAAAGTCTTATATCACAAAGATGAGAGAGAGAGAGAGAGAGAGAGAGCGAGAGAGAGAGAGAGAGAACTGACCCTGTGTGAGCAGGAAGTAGGGCATCAGTGATCTCTTGAGTGACGGCTGTCTGAACTGAAGTCTGTCAGGAATTTCTCCCAACAACAGCTCGACCACGATCAGCAGCTTGTGAACCTACAGAGAGAAGGACACACACACACACACAGCTGTAACACACCTGATATCACTAAATGTTCTTTTATTCAGAGGACTTGGTTTCATCTCCAGCGCCTCTACAGTCTCATTCATAAACTTGTGTGGGAGATCGAGATCAACAAACATACAGATGACATGTAAACCCATTTTATCGATAGCAGCGTCTTTCAGTCTGTAACACAGGGATGTAACTTCACACCCTCAAAATACGACATCACCATCAAAATCCAGAATACACAAGTTTATGTCAAGGGTGTAAAGCAGGTGTTCACAGTGCGAGCAGCAGTGTGTGTTCAGAGAGTAGCTGACCGTCTGTTTGAAGCCCACAGCGGTGTGTTGTGGAGCTTTCCTCAAAGCGTTGGTCAGAGTCCTGCGAGCCTCCGAGTACTCCAACTGGATGGCCTTAATACGACCTGCAGGGTCACACGACACAGATTAAAAACACAGGAAATCATCTTTGTGGGACAGGAAACCGCCTCACCTGTATAGCAGAGTCTCACCTGTGTAATAAAGATAACGGGCCCACTCGTTGTTGTTGGCGAGCTCAGGGAACACAGACTTGGACACGAGTTTCTCGGCTTGGTCGTACAGGTTAAACTGCAGGTAGTTCCTGAGCAGCAGGTTCAGGAGGACGGCCTGACCATCAGCGTCGTGACGCAGAGTCGCTGTACGCAGGCGAGTGTGGAGGAAACTGAGGCGAGGAAGAGCAGCTTCAGATTAGGAAACTTTAACATCTAAAAATGACACTTAGAGAGCGGAGTCACTTTATGCTGATTCACATCTGAGGAGCAGAACTTTGATCAAAACTCATGAGTGTCTGACCCTCCAGACATGAGCTTAGTCTGAACACACCATAGCTCTGACAGTTAAGCACTCTTTATTAGTATGAACACCACTTTTGAGCAGACTCCAGTGTGCATGTGCGTGTGTGTACCTGCGTATAGTGTCCAGCTGATTGAGGAACTCGTACACTCGAGCATGATAATAATAACATTTAGCAGCTACCAGATCCAGAGCTCTGCGGTTCTTGGAGCCGATTTTCTGGAGCAGATCGTCAGAAACTTTCTGAGCCTGAAACAAACAACGTCATGGTAACTTAGTCATCATCATCATCATCATCATCATCATCATCATCTTCATCCATATTGTAAATACTGGTTTTCGGTTATAACTTTAAATTTTCTTTCACACCAAAACATCTTCACCACCACATGAAAATGTTTAAAATCTAGATTATAGACAAAATTTGATGGTTTACAAATAATTTACACCCTTGTGAAACGAACAACAAAACAGTCCAAGTACTGTATGATGCTAAAAACACATGGGTATATTTCAGCAAGACAATGACAGACCACATTCTGCACCTATTACAACAGCATGGCTCTGTAGTAGAAGAGTCCTGCTGCTGAACTGGCATGTCTGCCGACCTGACTTGACACCCGTTGAAAACAGTTGGAGTATCATGACACAAAAAAATATGACAAAGAAAAACTCTGATTTGTTGAGCAGCTGAAATTTTGTATCAGGCAAGGTTGGGACCACATTCCGCTTTTAAAAGTCCAGAATCCAGTCTCCTGGGTTCACTAACTTTTACAGAGTGTTTAGAAAAAAAGAGCTGATGACACATGATGGCAAACATGACCCCAGAACTACATTTGAGAGATGATGCTGACATAAATTTTTATTAAATAATAACATTTTAAAGTCTGAACATCCTTGTACTGTTTTAAATCACACGTTGGCTGCAATCTGATTTAACGAATATTGCACAACATCTCTACATCCCAGAGCCAACGGACAAATCCTTATAAAAGACACAAAATTAAAGATATAACTAAAAGCTAGAGAACAGGTAAACAGACCTCTGTGTATCTCTTGTTGTTGGTTAAATAAACCACCAGCAGCAGCTGCAGGTAAGCCTCCACCTCCGGCAGCAGGGGAGTTGATGCTGCTTTACCCGTCCTGGGTCTGAACTGGACGTCTCCTTCCGCTGTCTCCATGGGCTGTGGACAGAGATACACAGGAGTCAAACTTTAAACAATTTAAGGGATTAAAGCCTGTTATGTGAAAAAATATTGACATTAGGTTTTCATTGTGTGAAAAATATTTAGTCGGCACAGGAGCAAACCTAAAACCCTTTGGAGCTGTTCTGTTAGCTACTTTTTGTTTGTTCTTGTCTTTTTGTCACACTGGACTGCAGCTGCACTTGTTCATTTCTTAAGAACAAACTTTTTGGTTTTTGGATTTCTCTAAAGAAAAAACTCAAAAATCATTCACACACAAACCCCTTAAAAGATAACGTAATCGCCCGATTTCAGCACCTGTATCAGTGTCTGTACAAACAATAATCGGCATGATGTAATCAATACTAAAATGGTCACTTAATGTGAGCTGAGCCTCACCTCCTCCAAGAAGCCGAGCAGGAACTCTCTGGTGGTTGTGTTGTTGGTGAAGAAGCCGTTGATGGTTTTATTCAGCACGTTGGTGTTCAGACGACGGCTGGTGGACGGCAACGCTCTGAGAGCGCGCAGCACGAAGCGAGGCTCCTTCCCTGACACCGCCTTCTCGATCTGCTTCACATGCTCCTTGATGTCTGAGGAAGAGGAGGAGATGAAGAGCAGGGAGGAGGGTGAACACAACCGGATTTAAAGAAAGAGATGGCAGGAAAACAGAAATAAGACCTCACTCTGAACATCTCAGGTGATTTCACACATTTCAGCTTTAATTCTGTCGTCTTCTAACCCCAAACACTGAAAACGTGTTTGATTAGTGATACATCTTTGCACTTTTTAGTTTTTTTGCTTCTATTTTTCATGTTTTTTGTGTTTGTTGTTTTTTTTTTTTTTATGATAGCCCATATTATTCTTATGTAGCCCTTTGGTCAACTTCAGTTGTTTTAAATGTGATTAATAAAAGTAGGGTAGCACAATATAATCAGCATCACATCAGTATCGGTAGGTGATAGTGTAAATAAAGTATCAGTATCTGCAGATATGAACATTTCTGCATCTATGTGGTTTTATAGAAATGTGTTAAAGTGTCACAAACAGACAGACCCAATCAAACATTTGAAATAATCACCTTTACTATCTATGGTAGTATCACATGCTGTCTGTCTTGGTTTATATCTTGTTCAAAAATACACTAAAAAACTAAAGCAAAGAGTCACAGTATGAGAAACTGGTCAATTCTATCACAGGACACACTTTACATTCTTTACAATATAGAGGTGTGTACTGTCCTTATCAGTTTCAGCCAAAATGAGTTTGAAATGATCAGTGTGTTGGATCTTGTCAAAAATCCGATATCATAACTCCAAAGCCATAACCATCACGGACTCCTTCAAACTCCTCGGTGCACACATCAATAACACTCTTAAATGAAAGCAACATGCATATCAAATTTACAAAAAAAGCCAATAAAAGACTGTTTTTTTTTTTTTTTTTTGCGACAGCTCAAAAAGTTCAGAGTCAGACACATCATCCTCCTTCAGTTCTATGCAGCCATAATTGAGAGTATCCTCACATCATCAATAATGGTCTGGTACGGAAACTTGGACAGTCACTCACGCACAAAACTTCAACGCATTATCAACAGATTATCCAAAATCAGCGGACACACCCTCTGATCCATAGAGACTCTGTATCAAAGTTAAGTCACACAGCAAGCTCTGAAAATCTCCTCAGACCATACACACCCTGCACACCACCTGTTCACACTCATGCCCTCTGGGAGGCGTCACAGGTCTTTGACAAACAACTCAGCCTGATTCAAAAAACATAAAGACAGTCGCTTCTTTTAAGTCAAATTTAAAAACTCACTTTTACAGACTTGCTTTTACGTGATGCCGTCTTTTATCTCTCATCTCTTATACCTCTATCTTATTTTGGCTTTACTGTCTTTTAAGCTTTTGTTTTACCTGTATTCTTTTCTTAATTAACCTTTGAGGCCTTTTATTGTTTTACCTTTTGCTCATTTCTGTCTATTCTAAGGAGACAACAGACCTTTGATGACACAGTTTCAGCTTAGTGACACCTTGAATCTATTTCTGACTATGTGAAAAAAAACGGACCAAACAGACCATCTGTAGACCGGTAAAATAATCAACCACAGTAAACTGTCTGACAGTTAGTACTGCCGTTTCAAAACCGTGTTTGATTGCCGCACTCTGGGAAAGCTTACAGTGATACTGCTCAATGTTGAGAAGAGCAGCCGCACGCAGCAGTCCTTCGTACACAGGCGAGCCGCACGCATGTGCAGTATACAACTTGTAAACATGGCGAAGGGCAGTTTTGCGGGCAGTTCTGCAGACCATGTTACAGGGATTTTTCTGCCGTCAAAGAAAACAAAGTCCGAAGTCTGGTCGTATTTCAGCTTCTACAAAGGGTCGCGAGGGTTGCCAGGAAGCTTTTGTGCGTCCCAGCAACCAGCGTGCCATCTGACAGGCTTTTCAATGCCAGCGGACACATCATTTCCCCTCGCAGATCACGACTCAAACCAGGAAAGTAAATATGCTGACATTTTTACATTTCAATCTCCAGTAGTGAATAAAGTCAGCAGCAGCACCTTATGGAGGAGAAAACAGACAATCGGTGTGGTTCATTTGATTTGTTGACATATTTTACGTTATTTAAACACCTGCATTTAGGACTGGGCGATTATCTGATCATGATCGATGATCGTGATAAATTTCAGTTTGATCACGGTGATCAGCTGTGAGCATATTTACTCGATTAAACATAGCAGAAATGTGCATCACGACAGCCAATCAGAGTCGAGCTTCTCCTGCTCACTTTTTAAGTTACCAGAGAAGTAAACAGAATGACTGAACGTGGAGCTAAACGCGGAGCTGAGGCAGCAAAATAGATGTCAGCCATGACTTTGAGTTATCCTCCGAAGATGTTATTGTTGAGAAGTTATTCAACGTCGGTTGTGTGGTGGTGGTTTGAGTATCTCCGAAGTGACGTGGAGCAGTTAAGCCGACGTATAAGGTATGTCAGCGGTCAGCGCCTTAAAAAACCGGCAACACAACAGATCTGTTTAATTATTTGAAGAAGTACTTTCCGAGTGATGATATGGAAAGCATGAAAATGTGAGCGGAGTCTGCAGAGCCTGCCACTGCTGACGGCACGAGTAGCATTAGCAGTTTAGCTACAACTAGTGACGCAGCCACCAGACCTAAGCAGCGATTAATCGTATCATCTATCATCTAATGTTGACATTTTCAGGCGTCTTCATTATCTCTGAGGGGGCGATTTGTTTATTTTGGGTCTTGCATACCTGCGAAAACACTCAGGACTGTAAAATTATTCACTGTATAATTTAGTATTTATCTATATTTGTTGTACTGTTGAGTTAAAATGTTTTTATATTTTTCTATGTTTATCTCATTCAATTGGCTTTGTTATTTACTTTGTATGTTAGTAAAATGTTGAACTAATCTCTATTTTTGTTTAGTTTTTAGTACAGATACTTTAACACAGGCAGTTTAAAAAAAATCGTGATAATAACCGAGATCGGACGATATGACAAAACATATCGTGATCACTTTTTTTTTTGTTTACATGTGGTTGTATTGTTTCATATAATAGTGTTGCTCTGTTTTATATTTGTAAAGGTAGATCTTTTTGAGCACTGAAGATTCTTACAATTTGCACAATAAGGAAAGTCATTTTATTTAACTTTTATTTATTATTACGTTTATGTTTTTCCCACTGACACATTACTTTGTACTTTGTTATTTCTAGTACTAGTGTTGATTACCTCTGGCTTTTTTAAGGCCCTGTCTGTAGCTTATCGTTCCTCTGTTATTGAAGGTTAAGGAAAATTGTATTCTGTGTGAAACTTTATTAAATGATTTCAGGGCGTGTATAAGTACCTTTTAAACATTTTGAATATATTTCAACAATATTACCGCGATAATATCGATAACCGTGATAATTTTAGTTACAATAATCGTGATGTTAAATGTTCATGTCATTACATCCCTACTTTACACAAAAGACCAGGTCCGGATGCCAGAATCTCTAAAAACCTTTAAGATGGTCTATTGAGAATCGAGGAGGTCCAGACAAAGCAGTTCAATGTCGGAACAAAAACCAGAACCTGAACCACAGGAGCAAACATCAGCTTTATTGACTTCAATCTTACTTTGACAGTTAGCTTTAACAGTTAGCCATACATGCTAACAGGCTAACTACCTCCATCCGGACTGACCCTCGTCCCGCTCCCGGACTCTCCTAACAATTTTCACATTAAATTGAAGTTTTGTTCTCACCTTCCAGAGTCAGACTGTCCAGCTCTTTGGGCTGCTTAGCCGCGTTAGCCGCCTCCTCCTCCGGCATCTCCACGTCCTGCGGCTCCGGGCCCGACTCTTTCGGCTCCTTCGGTTTCTCGGCTTTGGAGTCCCGGTCCCGACCCCCCGCTTTGTCCCGCCGCTTGGCCGCTGTTTCTTTCATGATGTCTAGAAGATAAAAAGCTCGCAGTGAGGGGCTAATAAACACAGAGATTCTCCTTTAAAACCTGCAGAGTCACCTGAGTTTACCTCAGTCTGAGCACCCCGACAATGACTGGCAACTATTATCAAGAGCGAGGGATTATGGGACGTTTCAGACAGTGCATGATGATTACCGAAAAAAGAACACAGACAGGAGCAGGCGAGAACAGAGCGATCGATTCGTTCCTACAAGTCTGTTGAAATCGGTGTGTTGTTTTCGGTCACAGATGAAAGACTGACATTGAAAGCTCATATAGCACATATAAAAAAATAAAGTGTCAAAGAATATTTTTGTTTTGAACAAGCTGAAACTTTTATTGAATCAATCAATAACTTTATTTGTATCCAATGGGGCAATTGGTTGTGCAAAAAGGAAGCATGAAAACACTTATGCACAATAATCAAAATCAAGAAAAACATAACATAAAATCAAAAACACAATTAATCAAAACACCACGAACAGCTACCTTTTCCTCCATGAATTGAGAAGGGAGATGGTAGAAGGTATGAAGGAACGTTTAAATCTGTTTGTTTTAGCAGGGGCACTCTGATCAATGAACCAGATGGAAGAAACTGAAACTGATCATGTAGAGGATGGGAACAGTCTGACAGGATGGATTTGGCTTTCTTGTACAGCTGTTTTTCATACAGATCCTGTAAAGTTTCCTGAACAGAGCTAGTTATTTTCCTGCAGACATTAACCACCTTGTTTAGAACATTTTTCTGTTTTACCTTAAGTGATGAGAACCAACAGACCAGAGAAAAAGTTATCACAGATTCAGTATAAGAATGATAAAACATGGTCATCACCAGGGGTGAATCAACCTGGAATTCTGAGAGTTTTCTAAGACAGAACAGACGCTGCTGGCTTTTCTTGTAAATTGTGTCAGTGTTACTCTCAGATGACAATTTGTTGTCTATTATAATAATAATAATAATAATAATAATAATAATAATAATACATTTTATTTGTAGAGCGCTTTTCAAAGACACAAAGACGCTGTACAGAGTAAGCAGTAAAAACACACATCAATAAGTAATAAAATTTACGGCAATATAATAAAAACATGTAATCAGGTAAAATCAAATAACAATAAAACACACATAAATGAGTAATAAAATTTGTTGAGGAGAGTGGAGGTGGTGCCATAAAAGAGACTGTTGCAGTAATCTAGACGAGATGAAATGAATGCATGTATAAGGGTTTCAGCTGCAGGGTAGGATAGGGAGGGGCGGAGGCGGGCAATGTTGGTTCCTAAATACTTGTAGGACTCTACAATTTCCACGTCCTGACCATCAATCACTGTGCTGTTGGGAGGGGGGCTGCGAGCGTCTGAAATCAATGCACATGTCCTTTGTTTTTGAGACATTCAGAGAAAAAAATGAATCCTGACACCACTTTAGAAGTTAATCGACCACAGGGCCATGGGAGGTTTCAGAACTGTTCAACAGGCTCACTATGACTGTATCATCTGCAAATTTCAGTATATGATGGTTTTCAAATGTACTACAGCAGTTGTTTGTGTATAGTATGTACAGCAGAGGTGAAAGGACACATCCTTGAGGTGAGCCAGTAGCTGTTACAGATAGATCAGAAAATTGTCCATTTACTCTCACCCTCTGTGTTCTGTATGTCAAGAAGTCCAAAATCCAACCAACAATACTACCATGTAGACTTAAGTTGTCAATTAGTCTCTGAATTAACAGATGAGGCTGAATAGTATTGAAGGCGGATGAGAAATCAACTTACAGCAATCTAACATGGTTGTTAGTGAGCTCAAGGTGCTTATAGATGTTATTCAACAAAGTTAAGGTGGCGTCCTGAACCTCCCTGCTGGTCCTGTAGGCAAACTGCAATGGGTCAAGCAGGTGTTCAGTCTTAATCAGGAGTTCGGCTTTAACCAGTTTTTCAGTTGCTATAGGCCTGAAATCATTTAGAATTGTAATGTAATGAAACTACCATACTGTTCTCTTATTTTGCCTTATTTTTGCTATGGTGTTGAAGTTTGGGGCAATACATACTTCACAAGGATAAGACCGCTGATTATGTTACAAAAAATTTAAAACGCATACAATAAAATGTACCCCTCGCCACAGGAGGGCGCCAGAGTCTCAGTCAGGAAGTTAAGTCACATTACCCTCTTATTTACTAAGTTTATCAAACTAAATAAGCTACAAAACACATGGTGAAACAAACCTAAAAAAAGAAAAGACCAAATATAGAGAGATTGTTTAAAAAAAAACCTTTAAACAAATTTAATTCCACAAAAAGTGTCAAAAATTATGCATCTGGGTCCCTCTCAAAACTATTTACAACATGACCTCTCTCTCGGCTCCTAATTGCTTAACCAACTCTGTGGGTTTAAATAACCCCGAGGGTCCATCTGCAGCACGTCTCATTATCATTATCATCATTATCTTACAGGCTATAGTCTAACAACAACAACAACAATCACAAAAGATACAAAATTGAGGACATGGCTACTATATCCGGTGTTTTTTTTTTATCAAGCAGGTGACAGGTGACAAGTGGGCGGGGCTGGCTTCGGCTCGTGCGGTCTGCTGTTCACTGATAGAGCTCGTGTCCTCGCTCTGCTCGTTCTGCCTGCAGATGAATGTTCATGAGCAACATGAAAAGGAAAAAAAAGGATTATTTTCTCTTTTTTGGGTTTTGACCTCCAGAGCTGTCCTGAAGAGATTTTCCTGACTTCCTCAAAGATCCTGTTACACAGTGGACTGGAGCTACCAGCCTGACTCCTGCTGGTTTTACTGGTTGCAGTTTTGTAGATCATCACTTTTAGAGGACCCAAAGCAGCAACACACACTGTGAGTATATTCTGAATGCCCTGTATGTACTGTATTTATTTTAGTGTAGGGTTATACAAAATTTTACATTAAAACTGCACCAAAAAATACTATTTTATTCAATGCTATAAAAAATAATATAATACATTATGACAGAATATAATTCAGTGAAACTCAAAATACTTTAGTTTGATATAATTTATTCTTACAAAGTGAATTAATGCAATAAAATATTAATTGAACAACCTAAATGAAATAATATGTTGTACTGCAATGTAATGCTAAAAGATTTGATGCAACAATGGAATATGATATAGGATAAATAGTATAATATCAAAAATATAATGTGATATAACCAGAGCCAGCCCAAGCCTCAATGGGGCCCTAAGCAAAATTTGATTTTGGGGCCTTCTATTTCTGTCAATAATATTGATTGTTGATCATTCACACACCTTCTACAGTATAAATTTAATGTGCCTGACATGTCTTTACATATGTAAGGGGTTGGCCTAGGTAATAACATAAATAATACCAATGCAACCATACAAATAATATCAATGAATGACCTATGAGTGATGTTCAGGGTGCCACATACGTTCTTTAATCTCAAAATGTAACACATTCAGGTACAAGAGCGGCCTGGGGTTGATTTTCACAACATTATGAGATGAGTGATAAAGCATTGTGTTCACTCTAAAAGTGCCATCGGCAGTAAGAATCAAAGGCCTACATCAGCAGCAGCACTAAAATATTTTTTGTTTAATTTTATTTTTAAGATAATATATGTTTGATCGTACAGAAAGCATCTCTCATACATGCAAAAAAATAATTTTTTTAATGCTCTTGGGGGCCCCCTACTGGCCGCAGGGCCCTAAGCAGGCGCTTAGTTCGCTTATACCTTGGGCCGGCTCTGGATATACCATAATATCAATTATAAATTCTTGTATAATACAACATTATATGTAACCTGTATATGTACATATATGTATATATATGTATACCATTATATGTGTTTTTCTGGTGACCCTCAGCAGCTCTGCCCGTCCCACAACATCAAGCGACTCAAACCAACGACAGAGAGGGTACAACCCACTGTAAAGGAGCAGGAGGCGCAGAGGGAGGATGCTGCCCTACACTGACGACCTGACAAAGGTAAGACCCGAAGATGAAGAAGAAAAAGAGGAAGAGGAAGAGGAAGAGAATCAGTCTGCTCCTCTTCAACTATCTCCTGATACCATGACATCCTCAAAGGACGACCCCGGCGCCCAATCAGATGCTGCCGCCTCATTCAATCAGTACATTAGCTCTGACTCAGGAGAGGAGATGGCGGCCACACTCTCAGACTCTAATAGGTTGCTGTTACCCACGTCACGTAAAGTGGAGGAGGAGCACGATGAGGCGGAGACCCAGGCGGTTGCTTCCTCTCCTGACGGACGATTCCTCAAGTTTAACATCGAAATCGGACGAGGATCCTTCAAGACGGTTTACAGAGGACTCGACACAGAGACCACGGTGGAGGTGGCCTGGTGTGAGCTGCAGGTAGGTTAGTTTTAGTTCTGATTTAGATTTGATACGCATCAGCTGGCACGTGCAGGAGCGACCTGACTTGTTGCAGGAATTGTTGCAGGACTTTCGCTGGACCTGTGACACAAACCAAAACATGCATTAAACTTACGGATAACACTTTAAAGCTTCCTCAGGTTGAAAGTTTAATGACTCTCTGTTGACATGAGAGAGTCAGGGTATATAACCTTTACTGCAACCAGTCAGCAGGGGGAGCTCTGACTACTTCAGCTTCATTACCACTTCATGACCACAGTTTGAGTGCTGTTAAACAATCAGGTGCAATTTTTGTGCAATTCAGGTAGAGATATGTTTATAGTTTTAGTATAGTTCAGGAAGAAGTTAGTCAGGTATTGATTAGAAAAGCCCCACTGCACAATGCAACATCAAGGTGACATCTATTTAATGTATTTTTTTGATGATGAGGTACAAATGTGGACGTCATTTCAACGTCTAAAAGAGGTCCGGAGGGGTTGGTTCAATGTTTTTTCAGTGTAGTTATGTTGTAGTTTAGAATACATTACATAACAATACAATATAATATAAGAACTTAATTGATCCCACATCCTCTATTTTGGTGCAGTTTAGATGTAGTTTTGTAGGGCAGCTGACCTTTGAATGAATCTCTGGTGAGAATATTTGGTTATCCTCCATTAAATCTCAGTAAGTTTAAGTTAAGTTTAAGTTAAGTTTAGTTTAACTTAAAAAACAGGCTATCTCTTACAGCTTACAGCCTCTTTTCTAGCCAGTCTGCAGAGTGTACTTTGGCTCAGAGTGGGACCTGCCCACAGCTCCACCCTCAGGTCAAACAGCAGGATTATTGTTTACAGTGTGCAGCTACAGCATTAATGTCATATCAAAGTGCTTTTAATAACCTTTTAATTAAAGTTAGCCCAGTCATCATGGTGGCCGTCTCTATCGCCATGGTGACTGAGCTGATTAAAAAGGTAAGACTGAACCAAACAACAGGAGCCTGAGACAGGAAGAGGACATTCTTAACTGGACCTTCCAAAATAAAATGGGCCTCACAACGAGTAAAGAAACTTAAAGCACCACGTGGAACAAAAAATGAGTAAATTATAAAGACAATAGTGACAAAATGAAATCAAGAACAGGATAGTTACTTTATTATTCATGGAGACTTCAGACTACATAAGTTGCTTTGCAAGAGTGTGTTATCTGGGGTCACAGCATTTCAGATTTTATAGTTATATTGGACACTGACTGAGAGCTGTGATTGGCTGAGAACGAGGAAGTGTTTGATTAAACATTTATTACTCTGAAGAGTAAATATTTAACACACACATGAACTGGAATACTTTTCAATCATTCTTTTGGATAGCTGCAGGTGTGTCTCACCTCCACTGCAGGATTTGTTTTCAGACTGATTCAAGGGACTTAAAATTCATGCCAAAGGTGCCAAAAACAAAAGCACAATGGGAGCAAATTTGTTTCTTTTGAAGTGGGGTTGTAGAGGCATATTAAGTGCATTTGTTTTTGATAAATTTTAAAAATGTAGTCAAAAGGTGTGGTAAAAATTGACCCAGTCTGCAGCCTCTGATAGCCAAGCTCTCATGCCAGTTTTCAACCCAGTTTCTTAACAAAGGAACCAAACTCACCAGGATCCCTGGTGGGTGATACACTTACTGATGACAAGTTGATTATACCTCATACAACAACATTTGAAATATATATACATTTCTGTAGGAGTACCCTGGGACATGATCTAAAGAGTTCTCCAAACAGATGCTTTAAGGCATCTTGAAGGGTATCCTAAGACAGATCCCAGAGGTACCTTCAAACGAAAAACCTATCCAGACTGAAGGTGCCTTCAAACTCACACCTATGCCGAGGTCAGGCTACACGATTCCAGCACAATTTTAGCTTAATCCAACAGTTCTAGGGTGTCAACAGTTGATCATTTTGTCTCGTGGAGTGTCGTCATAGTGATCTGCATTTTAACATCTGCAACACTACACTAAGCTGATTAGAAACTGCATATCAGATCGTCATCTATCCCTGTCTCTCTTCTTTCCATCATCCTCTTATTAGTCTCGATATCTGGTCATGTACCATTGTCAGACCACAGTCTGTCATGTGATCGTCAGTTTTCATTCAGTGACTGATGTGACAGAAAGAGGATCATGAAGTCTGATCTTGGCATATGGGTGCCAGAGTGGAACACTTAGCATACCCCAGACCATTTGCTAAAGAAGACCTTTACAAACAAGACCATGTGTCAAAGAAAAAAATTAGTCATCGGAACTTAAGCTACCTTAACACTGGCATTGGGAGACTTAGGACTGACACTTGGCACACCTTAAAACTGTTGGTAGTGGTACCCTGGCACAGACTTTAAAAGATCATGAGGGGTGACTGACAGAAGCTCAGACGCTGAATAGGTAATTAAAATGTAAAACCGCCTGTTTAAAAGGAAAGTTCTTAAGTATAAGTGCCTTTATGCTTTAGCCAAATGTTTGATGATGTTATGTCTCTGATCCTGCAGTGGAGGCTGTTTGCTATTGGCTGGCTGTTGTGACATCATCACATCACACTCATTAGTTGTATTAACTTGAACAGAAAATTATGTTGACCTTAACTATGAAGATAGTCTTTGTGTGTGTGTGTGTGTGTGTATGTATAGATATATATATATGTATGTGTGTGTGTCAGTGACGTAATATCAGTAGTGACTCAGCAGTTTGCTGTTCTGCACACACTATCTGATTTGACACTTGGCTGCTGGTTGATGTTGATAGCAGAGTGCGCGCACACACACGCGCGCACACACACATGCACACACGCACACATAGACACACATAGTGTCAAAGGTGGAGTTGATGTTTCTCAACCTGTGGCCTGGGGTCTCACTAAAAGCTCACAAAATGATATAGACTGAAACACTGAGTTAATTCTTTCACATTTGTATTTTCTGACTTTAAATTGTAAACCTCACACTCTTGAATACAACATTTTGCCCAACTGAGTCCATACTGCTTGTATAGTTGGCAGTTTTGAACACAGTCATTGACTAGTTATAGTTGACCTCTAACCCTCAGACTCATCGACTGACCAAAGCAGAGCGCCAGAGGTTCACTGAGGAGGTAGAGATGCTTAAAGCTCTGCAGCATCCCAACATCGTCCGATTCTTTGACTCCTGGAAGGCGACACTCAAAGGTCATAAATGCACCATCCTAGTGACAGAGCTCATGACGTCAGGGACCCTGAAGACGTGAGTCCACTATGAAAGCCTGTTCCTCTGGACGTAGAGTCGATCTATACCTGTACCTGACTCTTCTTTATTCTAATGGTGTCCCCCAGGGTATCATTCTAGTCCCCATTAAATTCTCAAACACAGCAGATATCTTTCCTGTTTAGCCTGTGCTGTTTTCAGTTGTACTCAAACCTCACACACTCAAGCCCCTTAATAACTCATCTTGACTTGTTTGTCTGTTTTTTTGCTGTTTGTCACCTTTAAATGCCTCAGGTACCTGCGCAGGTTCCGTCAGATGAAGCTCAAGCTTCTGCAGCGATGGAGCTTTCAGATCTTGAAGGGGCTGCAGTTCCTGCACACACGCTGCCCACCCATCATGCACAGAGACCTCAAGTGTGACAATGTCTTCATCACTGGTCCATCAGCCTCAGTCAAGATCGGAGACCTGGGCCTCGCCACACTCAAGAAGGCGTCATTCGCCAAGAGCGTCATTGGTAAGAACACAGCAATTACAGTGGGCTGTTAGGCTCAAAAATGTAGTGATTGTTATTTTTCACATATGCTGTGTCTGTTTTGCATTCAGGGACCCCAGAGTTCATGGCTCCAGAGATGTATGAGGAGAAGTATGATGAGGCCGTGGATGTTTATGCTTTTGGCATGTGCATGCTAGAGATGGCAACATCTGAGTATCCATATTCGGAGTGTCACAACGCCGCCCAGATTTACCGCAAAGTCACAAGCGTAAGGCTGCACCCCCCTGAATTCTGACAGCTGCCTGATACTTTCCTTTTGTCTGACTGTTTGTTTGGCTTTCAGGGAATCAAACCCAATAGTTTCTCCAAAGTGAAAGTCCCAGAGCTGAAGGAGATTATCGAAGGCTGCATACAAACTAACAGCAGCGAGAGGTAATCTGATCGTTCACAGCACAGCCTTCAGACTTCATGTTCACCCAAGCATTTATGAAAAAAAGCACCACCTGACGCTACCTACACAAACTGCATTTCTTTATGAATATCTTTCACCCCGCAGGTTCACAATCCAGGACCTGCTGGATCATCGGTTCTTCCAGGAGCAGCTCGGGGTCCACGTGGATCTGGCTGAAGATGATGATGGCTCAAAGGCAGCTCTGAAGCTCTGGCTGAGGATGGACCCTAATAAAAAGCTGCATGGGAAGTACAAAGACAATAACGCCATAGAGTTCCTGTTTGAACTCTACAAAGATATCCCTGAGGAGGTGGCCCAGGAGATGGTACTTGAAATGCTACATTATCGACGTTGTCGCAGTTATGTCACCTGGCAGAGTGACTCACCTGTCTCTGTCTCTCTTCAGGTGGTGCTGGGGTTCCTTTGTGAGGCAGATTATAAACCTGTTGCAAAGGCAATCAGACACAGAGTGACTGCCATTAAGCGCCAGCGGGAGGAAAAGCGCCGGCAAGAGGAACAGCAACGCTTGTCAGAAGATGCTCTGACCAACCAACAGGAAGCTGCCAAGAAAGCCGAGTCTGATCCCGCCTCCAAACCACCAGAACTGTCCAGTCAGAGACCTGCAGCTTCCACATCTGCTGCAACTAGGATGACCAATCAGGTCAGGTCTCACAGATCAGGACGTTCACAACATAATGATATTGACAATAACCATAAAAATTGAATATTGATATTGTGCTGGAAATATGCTAAGCCGTTGCTTCATGCATGCTTCTAAACAGCAGGAATCAGCAGCTGTCAGTGGCCATAATCCTCACTGGATGCAGGCCAAACCCTCAACGACAGCAACATTATCAAGGAGCAGCCCGGTAGATTCTGGGTTCAGCAGCGTCTCCAGCAAGGCAGATGGAGACGAAGAAGACGACAGGACCACCAAGCATGTATCTCAATCCCCGGCCACACGTAAGGAAACTAGATCATTTTACATACACATACAAAAAAGTGACTTAGAAACTTAAAAATGTGAATTTCATTGTCTGTTTTTTAGTTGCCACCAGACAGGACTCTGAGAAGGAAAGCTCTCTCAGCTCCCCAAGCGTTCCAGGGAAGGTTGAAGCTACGCCACCACATGTTGCTAACTCCGCCACCACCTCTTCTATCCCCACCCCTGCTCAAGTGGCTTCAGAAGCTCCTTGGCGCAAAGCTCTCCCTTTTCCCAAGCGGACTCATTCCAAACCTCCACCTCTTCCTGTTCTGCGTTTTCCCAGGGTAAGTAGAGGGCGGGACTTGGGTAAAGACAGGAGTTGATGCTACCTCAGGTTGGTGACAGTTTCAACCGGTTTACAGGCTAACTGGTGTAGACAGATACAGGCCAATAAATCACATGTTTGTGAGGCTTTGGTCAGTGGTGTTTGGTGGTTCTCAAAAGGGCAAAATAAAGTCTGGGTCTGGTTAAACAAAAGAAGAAAAGCCAGGATCCCCTTTAAATATTACCCATCACCACTGTATCCGTAAAGGAATTGTTCAACTTTTAATGATCATGTTATCCCTTTGTGAAGCTGCGTCTGTCTCCCTCTAGAGGAAAGGAGTAGTACTGATATAAAAGCTTCGAATCAACTTCCTCTTTTATCTGCACATGTGACCCATGAAAACGATCAACCCTCTGTGTCTTAACTTTTTTTCTTTTTGCCCTCGATTTTTCTCCAGAGCATTGCTGTATCCCAAAATACTGAGCAACCCAAATCTAAATCAGTCTCTGGCTTCTCCTCACCTGTTGACAGGTAACACAGAATATTTTTCTGCTGGTTTGCTTGATCGTATGACTTTAAAGGGATAACACGGCATAAATTAATGCAGGATCAAACACACCGTAACACCAAGTTAGACACACCCCCGAGAGATGAATGTTGCTGACTGTTGCTTCTGCTTCAAACCTCAAACAAAACGCCACTCTGTAGCCACAAATAATGCTCAAAACAGCACCTAACTTCATCAACAGTACATATAGGGTCCCAGCCATAGCACTAGCCACCAAACATCTTTTTAGTTTTGCTTAATTTCTTTAGCAAAGAGACTCACACACTCTCCTCAAGCAGCTGCTTGTTAGTAGCAAGACCTCAGGCCAGGGGTGACGCAGCTCAAGGAAGAACATTTATGATCATTTCTTTATTATTTCCTTGAAGTAAAAATCCTCATATCAATCATTTTGCACGGCAGACGCAGTTCTTCTGCCTTTGCGTCTCGGTCTGATTGCATTTCCATGAAGAAATGATCATAAATGTTCTTCCTTGGGCTGCGTCACCCCGCTGTAGTCCATAATGGACTGCCTGAGGTCTCGCTACTAACAAGCAGCTGCTGGATGAGAGTGGGTGAGTTGTGTTTCAAAATCAGGCAAAGCTAAAAAGATGTTTGGTGGCTAGTGCTGTGGCTGGGACCCTATATGTACTGTTGATGAAGTTAGTTGCTGTTCTGAGCATTATTTGTGGCTATAAATTGGCGTTTTGTTTAAGGTTTGTGTGTGTTGCTCTTCAGACTGCTGTGTATTGCTATCCTGCGGTCGTTACTAAAGTTGGTATAACTAGAGAAGCAAGAAGTCGGCAACATTAATCTCTCGAGGGGGTGTCTAACTCTGTGTTATGGTGTGTTCGACCCTAAATTAATTTTACGCCGTAATATCCCTTTAAGGTAATAAATGCTATCATAACGTGTCCTCATTGATGAATCTCTGCCTACAGAAAGAGAGTGTACGAACTGATCCCAGAATTCACAAATGTATATTGCCTTTGATTTCGATGTTGAAGCTGCTTTTGTCGACTCCACTTTGCATTGTTTATTGTTCTTTTTTCTGTAGCTACGCCTCTGATGTGACCTCTGGTCTCAGTGACGGCACTGATGGCCAATCAGACAGAGGCAACAAGGAAAAGCCCAGACGAACAGCTTCACAGCAGTTTAAGAGGAAAGCGAAAGCTCGTCTAAGAATTACGGGGGTAAAAACCTGTCATATCAGCTGAATATCTACATTGAATGAAAATGTGTAAAACATACTGCTACATGTTAAAAGATCTGGTGTGTTTGTTGGATTGTGTGTGTGTGTATGTTTAGGTCTCAGAACTGCAGGACCGGGTAGTTGAATGTCAGCTGCAGACTCATGACAGTAAGATGGTGACATTTAAGTTTGACCTGGATGGGGACAACCCAGAAGACATCGCCTCTGTGATGGTGAGCACTGACAGCCAATCCAAGGGCGGACATATCTTGCATGGCTCAACTTTTGTTACAATCTATTGGTTTCACCTCTTAAACACCCTGCTGAAGTAAACTGGTATCTCACTGCAGAATCAACAGTATATTTATTGTTGTATCCACAGAAATAGTTCCATCACTGCACACAAAGTCTAGGCCAAGTCGAGAATTGAGTCTCTTTAGAGGCTGTGGACCTTTTTGTTCAACTCTATGCTGGATGAAGTTTTTCACCTTATTCTCTGTTTCCACTCTAAGATCCATAGAGACTTCATCCTGCGAGAGGAGCTACAAGACTTCATCGCCCGCATGTATGAAATCATTACAAAGGCGGAGTCTTTGATTATTGAACAGCAGCGGGCCGACAGTGAGACGTCATCTCGGGTGACAGACCCCACCCTAGAAGAACCCACTGTGAGTTTAAAAAGCTTTGCTGTGAAGATGAAGTCTGTCTTTGGGTCCAAGCTCAGCTAAACAGCGACATCTGGTGGTGACATAGAATATGACAGCCTTGAATGAGTTGGGCCAAAGTCTAATAATGATTTGATTGATGATTTTTAGAAAATGTTCTCATAAAAAAGTAAAGAAAGACTGACAAACCTTTGACCCGTTTTAACACTGTTGTTCAGTTGATCTAAGTCTATGTAAATCAATCTATGTCTCTTTTTAATTAAAGCATATCGAATGAGGAAGATGATTGGGACAGGACTGTTTATATCTTGTAACAGATCTAATCCCAGGGACAAAAAATCAAGAAGAATCCTTTTAAAATCTGATCAGATGACCTCAGACATCTTTTGAGTTTATTTTTTAAATTTTCCTGTTTATCTGGAAATAGAATGATTTCACCTTTTGTCTTAAGACACTTCATGCATCTCTTTCCTCTTGTATTACTTTCATTTTAAGAAATTATTCTCATTATCCTCATTATGATAGGATTTGAAGTTTGTTTTTCAATAAATGAGAAATTGTTTTTGTTGCATTAACAGTAAAAACAAGTTACACTCCTGGTTGGTGCTGGTTAAGATCTTGGCTTGGGCCCTTCTTTTGTGGCGTTTCTGTGCTTCTGTAAATACTCTGGATTTCGCATCTTTACACGCCCATGCTTGCTGAGTTAATGGGTGACCCCGAGTTACCTACCTACCTTAATTTCATCCCATTATTTTCAGCCAATCCCAGCAGCCCAGGCCCTCTCCAGAAGCTTGTCCTCATCTTCACTTCCTGGTAAGAGAAAAGAAAGGGGCCATTTTTTCAGACACTTGATAGTATGGGAAAAGTTACAGAGTTGAAACTTTAAATCAGGAAAAAGGTGATGAGGTTGAGCTGCATCCTTTACCGTCAGATTTATCCCTACACAGGTGTTTTCATCAGGGTGTCCTTTTTCAGATGCTGCAGATTCTGACCCTTCCCCTTCAAAGTCCAGAGAATCCTACACTGACTCTGAGGTCTTACCTTCCATGAGACCACAGAGGTCACAGTCCTTCCACTTGGCATCAGGTACAGAAATCCTACCTGTTTATACATGGGCAGCAAAGTCCTGTACTTCACTTTAAACAGTCTTCTATTTTATTTGCTCTAGCTAGAGTCATTTAATATTTTTTATATTAGTATTAAGTCAAACTCCAGTCTGTTTATTGACACCCACCATTACCAATTCCTTCTCTGACTCTCTTTCCAGCTTCAGCCCAGCAGACTCCCCCATACCCTCCCCATTACCCCCATCCAGACTCTGCCCCTACTCCCCTCTCACCATTTCCTCCTCGTCCTGCCTACCAACTCCAATCTCCCCCTTACTCTCCTTACAGCTTCTCAGCCCAAAGCCCCTCCTCTGGCCTTGCCCGAGCACAAAGTAATCCTTCGCTTTTCAAACCTCCATCTCCCTCTTCAGTTCCTCCTCCTTCTCAGTGGCACCCCCCTGACCAACTTCCTCCTCAGTGGCCTCCCTCTGACCAGCCTCTCTTCTCTCTGGCTAATGTACTCTCTCTTGCCATGAGCGTGGCCCACTCCTTCATTCCCCCTCCTGGAACCCAGAACCAGGGGTATAACCCCCAGCTTCAACCTGTGTTGCCCAATTATCTTCCCCCTCAAGCTGCCCGCACTCCTCCCATGTCTCCTCAGCTGGGCTCCAAACTTCATTCCCAAAGCCCTACCTCCTTTTCTGATCCTTTCTCCTCCCAGCCTTCTTACACTCCCCCCACACTGCAGGCAGGCTCCAACTCTGATTCCCTGAAGGCGGTGCAACCTGGCTGGATCCCAGACACACTGAAGGAAGGGGAGCATCAGGGACAGGTGAGCTTTTGGGGCGGTTCTTGTTTTGACCAGGACAGAGAAGGCAGTGAGGTGTTTCCCTTGCAAATCGATAAGGATGAAATCTAGATGTCTAGAACCAGTTTTACATTCACTTATGGTTCCTGCACCACATCCTGACGAGTTCTGGTTCTAGAAGAACTTCGGGAATACCTTGTTCAGCCTAAACTTAGATATGAGGAAATGGATGAATTAAGCCTTGAGACTGTGCAGATATTTAACCATCTAGATGTCCCTCAAGCATATGGATGATCATGAGAGTGAGCACTGATTTGTTTCTGATTTGGGGATTTTGTGATTGACTTATAAAAATTGTTGGCAAATGGACAATCAGGCCTGACATTGTGCCATTTGAATTGCGTTTACATGGGCACAAATAATCGGAATAAATGACTGATCGGAATAAAAATGTGTCATGTAAACATGTTGATCGGAAGATTCCGATCCAATTCGGCTCAATCGGAAAGAAATTGTATTCTGATTGAGAGGGGCGGTTTATGCCGATCATTATTCTGAAATGCGTCCACTCCATGTAAACACTTATTCTGATTGTGACTCTCTTACCTGACTCGATCTTCAGTCTTTAGACTTTGGTTTATTTATTGAGGTCAGTACAGGAGGTTTCATTATTAACACTGTGGCATAAAACCCAACCACAGGTACCGTGTCTGCTCCTCCGATAACATAACAAGGCGTACATACAGGGTAATGATGTCACATCTGCACGCACAGTGCAACCTTTGACAGAACAGTAAAATGAGTACGCAATGGCGCCATCTCGTGACAACATTCAACAGGAGGAAAACTCCTGAATTGGAGTGAGCCACTTTTGCGTTCGTTGGTTTGTTGACAGCACAGGCGTAAATACAACTCTTCTTCTGCAGTTGTTTTAGTGAAATTAGACAAATCTGTGCCTCTAATCTGAATAAAGCTTGGTGCATGTATACGCACATCACGATCGGATTATTTGATTTTGCACCCATATAAACAGTGGATTCAGATTATCCGATCCCTCAAATATTTAATCGGATCAAGAAATTTTGCCCATGTAAACATAGCTAGTGATGCTAATCTTTCATCTCTTCCCTACAGGTGTCCTCCCATGTATCCCAGCCACCTACAGTACCTCCAGTGCAAGGGGGTAAGATAATCCTGTCTGTTGTCAATACAGAAGGCCCAGAGAGGAAATGTTGCTGTTCTGCACTTGGTTCAGGGTAAACAGGTGCAATGCTGTCGAAAAAAGAGGGGACTGATGCAACAAGTGGAAATCTAAAGAAAAATGAATCAAAAATCAATTTGGGCCTTAAATTGTTTCCTTGTGTAGGTCAGGGGTCAAAACAATCAACATCTTACTTCCACAGCCAATAGTACACTGATTCCTCTTCTGTTTGTCTTCCAGTAAAGAGCCAGTCCATCATCAATGTTGGTCGTTTCAAGGTGACTCCCTCTGCTGTTCAACATCAGGAGTCCCGCCCCCTACACCAGGCCACACCCACAGCCCACTCCCCACCTCCCTTTAGACCAGACCAAAAAGAGAGCTCAGAGAGCAGCACGGAGGACGAGAGTGAATCGGGGAGCTCACTCAGCACAGTAACAGCTCCTCCACCTGGACACCTGTTTCATCTCACACACCCCAGAGAGCAGCAGAGAGAAGAGGGGGAAGAAGAGAGGAGGAAGAGAGGGGGACAGAGGCTGAGTGTCAGCCTAGGGGAGGGAACAGCCGGCAGCAGCTTCAGCCAAACATGGAGTCGTTCAGCGTCTTACATCAGCTCTGACGACTCAGACAGTGAGAACGAGGAAATATGGGAGGAGCTGCAGCAGCTGCGTGAAAGGTGACTGATTGATCTGAGTTCTTCTTACAATCTTCAGAACAAATCAGACCAACCTTGAATAGTTTATGTCACCTGTTTTCTCAAATCATAGACACCTGGCTGAAGTGAACAACCTGCAGGCCACTCAGAAGAGAGAGATTGAGGACTTATACTCAAAGATGGGTAAAGTCCCACCCCCTGGTATCGTACCTCCAGCCGCCATGTTGAACCATCGTCAACGCCGCCTCTCCAAGACTGGAAACTACCCTTCCTCACGCAAAAACAGCCTGCAGAGGCTGGACGTGCCGCACCCTGCAGGTGAGAGGACACACAATGAAATACATCCCCATAGTAAAATTGAATGCTTTTAATTATAAAGTCATTAAAATTTTTATCTAATTCAACTTGGCCCAGGTATTATAAGGAAGACCTCGGTCGGTAGCAGCAGCAGTGGATCTCAGGAGAGAGTGGGGAAAGGTGTGACCTTTGCCCCAGGGCACAGTTTAATGGTAAGCCCACCAGGTTTCCACTGAATAGCCAAACTGTGATCTAAGAGATGCTTATTTATTTCTCATTTTCATAAAGATTAATATAAGTGACCGAGAGAATCTAGAGCTCCAGGCAGAAAGCAAAGTATTCCAATAATAAGACCTTTATTAGATAAAAAAACAGCTCCATTGAAATAGAAGTCACCTGACAATAAAGTGCAGTAAAAGAGGATGACAGGAGTCTAGTATCAACCATCTAAAATAAGCACTGACAGCTGAAGAAGTTGGGTTGATGTTTTGTTTTGGAAGCTTTGGAAAGTGCCCAACAGTGACTGATCAGTAATGCCTACTATGAGGCGCATGTCCCTCCTAACTGAAGATAGCACTATGCCTGTTGGCAAACATTGCTAACTAACTAACTCCTGGCCAATAGTCATAGAAATGGAAATGGAAAAAAATAGATTTTTTTTCTTGCACAAATAGTCCAAAACATTTTGAGGTCACAGCAATTCAATTTCAGGGGGGTCACGTGACCAAAACTATTACAATTTTGAGCCCTGGTTTGGGGGGATTTAGAGATTACTTGTTGGCTAAATATCAGTGAGACTAGTCAGAAATTATGTAAACTTTTAGGAAAACGTGACTTTTTCCCTTTTCCTTGCAGTGAGACAGAGAAGAGCCGCAGACTGAAAACATGAAGACGACCATTTGAGAACCCTGATGGTGAAGAAGAGCCGACATTGAACACATTTGTCACTTTATCAGACCTGCGGATGTATATTTAAATCATATTTTTATGAGTTTATAAACCTTTTTTATTCCTTTTTTTTTGTGGTTACAGTGGACAGTGTATTTTAAAGGGTTATTTCAGTATTTTTAAGACGGACTGTCTGAATTGCGTGTCAAGAGTAAGCCTTGATAGATGCTAGTCGGTGCCAAAGCCAAATTAAATGATGAGCAATTCTGGCAGCAGTGATGGTATCCTGCTTGTTGTGGACACACATCTTTATGGGCCCAGAGTTAACAGTGAAGAATGGGATCCACTTCATCATATCTAGCATGCAATGTGGCCAGTACACTAAGTGGTGACACAAACTCACAGAAACCAATTTTAAAAATACCAAAATGACCCTTTAATGAATGTAAATGCACAAAGTTTGCATCAGAACTTCTTTGCCAGATGTTTTAAAACATCCAGGAATAGTTGCGATGCACCTTGATACACAACAGAGGAGAGGAAACCAGAACATATAGAAATGAATGATTACATTGAATACTCACTATACCATTTCTGTAAATACTTATAATGATGTGGACATCTGATTGATATGATTTCAGACATGTTCTGATGTGTGTTTTTATTTGTATTCCTGTTTGAAGCCAATATGTAAAAAAGACTTTTATTTTCAGCACTTTATGAAGAACATATCTAACCTTAAGAAACCTCAAAAATAGTTTTTAACAATAAGAAAGTCATTTATAGAGTGTGTATTTCTCTAGTTGCTGAAGATTTGAAACGCACTTTTGATCAAATGTAATGAAATTTTCTCTTTCACCTTTTATGACCAGTTCATTTTAAAGTGTTTTCACTGTCATTTGTAACTCAGGAGGGTTTAAGACCAACTTGCTGCTCAGTAGTCTGTTCTTTCTGGTATGAGAGTTTTTATGACTGAAAAATATGCAGATCTACAAAACAATAATACCTTATATTAAATCCTCAGATTTGGCGTAAATCGAGATTTTGTAAACAAGATTAAGAACATTTCTGTTTTGAATATTCATATAATGTATAGCTTTGCTTTCTGGCTTGTGATCTATCAATTGTGGAGATTTGAAAACGTTTTACATTGTTGTTCAGTTATATGTATAGGATAGATAGATAGATAGATAGATAGATAGATAGATAGATAGATAGATAGATAGATAGATAGATAGATAGATAGATAGATAGATAGATAGATAGATAACATTTGATATTAGATATGATACATGCTTTTTGAGGAAATGTGAGTTTTATTAACATATCTGACTTACAGTCCGTTTATTATTTCACGTGTGCCTTATTGAAAAGATAATCCAGAAATTCAGTCATTCCAATTGTGTCACTGATAGACAGAAACTTGCAGCATATTGAACCATTTGCTACCTTTTGTGTTGGATTTTCAGTTTTTTCTATCTAATAAATATACCTCAAATATTTGATCAATTTAAACAGACCAGCAGAGTCATTGTTGAGAGATTATCGGGTGTCTATTGATGATAGATACCTTACCAGTCAACACTATCCAGACTGCAAATGTGTGTGACAAACAGAGACCAGAAAACTTCTTATGCTTACAGTTTTTCTCAGTCCCTCTAGTGCATTTCTCACATCACTATTAACATTTGCACAACAGTTGGTGCATTTCTCAGAACAGTTAGTACAAACTGCAAAACCTAGTGGATAACCTACAAAAGTGTGTCACTTGCTCAAAATGAATAGTTGATTCCTCAAAAGCAAGAGTTCATGTCAATGAAACCGTGTCATCAAAATAAATAGTCCTGACACTTATGTTTATGAACACGACAGTCAAATGGCTTTGTCATGTTTTCATTATGATAGTTCACTTTCTCTGTTTTCCAATGCAAGAAAGTCAGATCTTGGTCACACTATGTACTTCACCTCTTCTCCCTCTGCCCCTGTTTTGTCCCCTTCCCCTTCCTCCCTGCATTCTCACCCCTCCTCCATGACGCTGACCTTCCATTTTTGTGTCACAGAATTGTAGAAATGGTACACACTATGTCCCGCAGGTTTATATATGCTTGCCAAGTGAGGGGTTCATGGGATTCAGCTATAAGTGACTGTGGACAAGTGGCTTGTCATTGGTTACAACTAATGCTTCACACACCTCCTCATGAGTTAAAGCTGAGGTTCACCTGAGAGCAATTGTTCAATTTAGGATACGTTTTCAGGAAATAAAATGATAAAGAAATGTATTAAACTGTCTTGACAGATTTTGAGAACTAGTTCAACAATTTTGTATGTAATGACTCAAGCAATGAAATGAGGACTTTTAGTTTTATAGGGAATGAAAACTCAGCGTTCATAAGTATAGTTCATTTTGACTGACATGACAGAAGCAGATAATAATGTTATAAAACAGCAGAGAGTTGTATGAAAGTAACTGACACATGTCCAAGAGCATTTGCAATTTGTTCAGTGGAATGAGAAACTGAGACAATGATGTGCACAAATGACTCAATGTTGTGGAGTTTAAACTAATAGTTGTAAGAACTTTCATTCAGATCTGAGAAATGCAGCAAAGCAACTGAGAAAAACTGGAAGTCTCGACTCATGAGAACAGTTGAAAAAGATAAATTTAGACGGGACTGTAAACTTTCATACCATACAATATCTGACAGTTTTCACCATGACTCTCCTGTTCTCCACATTTCTGACTGACTTGCCGGCTACTCTAAACAACACACATAAAACAAGATGTTTTGGAGACATTATGGGGACAGATAAGTATCTATAAACAACGTGCATGGAGACACACTTAAACAGATCCTGTCAGGGCTAGGGTGAATGGGTCTGTTTGTGTAGTTTCCTCTGCAGCTGCCTGTTTCTGAGAAGTCACATGGTATACAGAGACTGAGCTGCAGGAGTGCAGCTAAGAGGAAAGGAATCTCAGCAGCTGTCAGACCAATCACAGAGCCTCAACTTACTTTCACTTTGACTGTTATTTAAACACAGCACAGTGTTGGACTGCAGATACAACCCTGCAATCCAAACTTCAATAACAGGTAAGACATTCTGGTTAAATCTTTGCCTCTCGTGCTCAACACTCGTCTTATACGCTTTTATTCAGGTAAATAGGTTTTGAGTGAACATGTTTTCTAAGTTAAAAGAATCACAATAGTTTGACCTTTCAGTCTAAGAAGGAATAATGCTTCTCCACGCTTACAACAAACAAACTGCAAAGTTACAAAGTTTGGTGACCAAAATACATGTATGCAATGTTTCAAATCACAAGATAAACATGTTTTGTCGTAAAATCAGAAAGCAGATGTAAACAGTGCAGATCTCGGATAAACACGCGAGAAAGCAAAACCAGAGTTTAAAGTCTGACGTAAGAATTATGGACTCTCCTGCTGTCTATATGCACGGGGTAAGGTGATCAGACGTCCCCGTATTGGTGACCTGTCCCCGGCTGAAGCTGTCCCCGGAAATGTCCCCAATTCAAGCGTTTCATGAATGAGAACAAAAATGTTGCGTTTGCACCACAACAACGGTTATTACGGTAGCCGCGAGTAGGTAGGAAGAGCGGGTAAGCATGTTGCGCGCAGTCCTGAACATTTTTTACGGGGGAGTGCACTGCTACTATTTTGTCTGTGATCACGCAGCCCAGAGGAGGGGTCCACACTGGTCTCCTGCAGAGTGTACGTGACACACTGCACAAATACAGGACCATGTGCCAGCTCTGTGGTGGTCACTTCCTCTCAGGATTTGAGTAAAACAAACATCCTTTCCTCAAGATGTCAGACACTGATATGAACGTCTCCTCATCTCAAAAGCTTTGACATGAGGTTTTACATAAGTCAGAACAGAAGTAGGGGGGAGTGGGTTAAGTTGAGCCACCCCCTGTTGCTTGGAAATGGTAAAAGACATTGATCATGTGACCAAATATTTGGGAGATGGGCATCAATTCATGGAGTCTGTGAAGGTTAGAAGCAAATGGGTGAAGGGGTTAGACATTTATTTATAAAAAAGAAACATTTTTCACTCTTGAAAGTGAATTTAGTCATAAGTTTCATTAGAATTGTAATCAGACCAAAAAATATCATTTTAAATTTGTTTTATACATCAATTGTGGTATCTATGAGCTACAACATGAGGTCAAAAACCTAGCATAAAAGTCCACCATTTTAGTTTAGAGGACTAATAAAGTCATTATAGTAGTTCAGGGGTAAGTTGAGCCATTGGTTCAACTGAGAATGTAAAGGAGTCTGATGAGAGGATCAGAGTTTCAGTTCAGATTGTTGGAATGTGTTACTTTTTCTTTTCAAAAATACAGCTGTGAATGTTCAGAATCACTTAGACATTCTCATGTTAAAATGGCTTTTTATAATAGTGTATAATTGAATAGTGTATTATAGATAAAAATACACGCGGATGTGAAGAAGTGACTGTTATTTATTTTTTTTATAACCTTTAATCCGACAGCTTTTGAACAGTCAATTTACCTCATGTTGAAAAGCTTTCATTTTACATCCTTTTTTGCTCAAGAGATGAAGTTTGCTCATTTCTCATGAAGGAAAGTAGTCTAACGCAATTTGACTGAAAGTTCTCCATAAAACTTATTTGTCTTTTTTAATTTCAGACTCTTTCTGGCTGGAAAATTAACCAAACACAAAACCGTCATCATGTCCACCGCAGACCAGCTGCTGGAGGAAATGTACACCTGGATCGAGCAGAGGGAGCAGTGTGCTAGGAAGCTGAAGACGCTGGCCCAGGAGCTGGAGTCGCTGAGGGAGAAATGTAACGCCAGTGAATGTATTGGCACCACGACTGCAGTGGTTGGAACTGCATTTTTGATAGGTGCTGGAGTGACCACCCTGCTGACTGGCGGGGCAGCTGCTCCATTGTTAGGTATAGCAGGAGGAGTGTGTTCAGGTGTTGGTGTTGGCATATCTGTGATTACTAAAATCACTGAGCACCTCTTGTCCAGCGACACCATGAAAGATGCGCAAAGGATAGAGAGGAAGGGCAATGAAGTCTCAGAAAATATCCAGAAACTGTTCCAGAGGCTGAAGAAAGAGACACAGCGGGCAAGTTCCTCTTCAGACCCCAATGACCTAGATCAGGAGATCATGAATGAAATCCTCAAAGCCATGGCCAGACGAAGTGGACTGCAGCATCACTTCATCCTGCACATGCTCGGAAAGAGACAGCACCATTTCGGTGCTGGACTAGGTGGTCCAATGTTCAACCAGAGCACATTGATGATCACACTTGGCAGTATTTTATCATTCTTCACACTGAAAGCCAGCGGGGACATATTCAAACTGATGTTTGTCAAAGGGGGTCAACAGCTGGCCAAAGAAGTCTCTAAAGTTGGACTTAAAACTGCACTTAAAGGAGGTGCTATGGTAAGAGTCTTTGTGTGGTTGGATAAGTAAGGGGTAATGTTTGGTGAGCAGCTAGCAGATGAAGCGGTGGTGAGTCAGAGGAGTCTACTCTCGCCACCTGCATATTGAAAATGTAGAAGATATAAAGAAGATATAATATGAAGATATAAACAAACTGACAGAAAGTATTTCTTTGAAAATGGCTTTGTACTGGAAGTTGAACAGCAAAAATGCATTGTAGGAAGTCAGGTAGATAAAACCATGACAGAGGGGGAAAAAGTGTCTAAAAAGCTGTTAAGTGGTCCTAAAGGTTCAGAGCTTTTAAAGTTCTGGTGTTTTTCATCCCATGGCTTAAAATATTAAAACATACTGAGTATCAGTAGAAAAAAGTAAAGTCATACACTGGATCCATGGATTGATCTTAGACATCTGACTTGTGTGATCAGGTTGTCCCTAACATTGCTCTTGTTATTCAGATCGTAGGGTTCCAAACCAATCAGAAGCAAGCATTTATTATAGCAGGGCAATTAGTTAGCAAAACAAACATAATAAATTTGCCTTCCATTGCTGTGTATCAGATATTACTGGTACTTTTTGTCTAGTGTTAATGATGTTAAAATAAAAACAACTTCATATTGATCTTCTTCTTCACCAGGCTGTCGGGGGAGTGATTGGTTTGGCATTCGAACTTCCTGAGGCGATTGATCAATGGAAAGAACTCGTCAGCAACAACCATGTGACCGAAGCAAGCCAATCGCTGAGAGACACGGCTGAAGACCTCCAGAAGATCACCAAGACACTGAGAGAGCAACTGGATAAAATCAAGTAAGTCTGGATAGATGTTGAAAAGTTCGAAAAAAGAAGAAACTTTTACGATGGAATGAATAAAAGGGCTTGATAAATGTGGGCCATGTCCACTTTCACCTTTTTTCTGCACTGGCAACAACTTTTTCAATTAAAAACCAATAACCTGATGCAAAATGGTATGTGTTTTTTACTCACTGATAGATCCTAACTTTCTATTTCCCATTTTCTCTTTCAGAGAGATTTTAAAAGATTTGGAAAAGCTGAAGAGCTACATTGAAAACAGCGACAGAAGTCACAGTCAAAAGCAGGACTTCATTAATATTGTTAAGAGATACTGTGATAATAAAGATGTGCTGGCATGGCTGTCAGAGACGTACGATACCGACATCTTCTTCAAACTTGTGGACATTTTTTACTTCCTGAAACAAGAGCTTGATAAGAAAAAAAAGAAGACAGACCGAGAGGAAATCGACATCATCTTTGTGGCACATGGATCCATCGAAGATCCCCTGATCATGGCCAACAGTCTGCTCCCTCTATCCACAATCGAGGACGTGTACCTGTATTCTCCATGGAACTGTGCTATTGATGCGTATGCAGCTTATGGTATTGCTACAGGACTCATAGAGCCTAAGCACAGGATCTTTGGCTGTATCAGAGCTAATGGCTGTCGAATCCCTGATAATGGCCATTATCCCGCCAATCTGCCCTACTACTGGAACTCTATGAAGAATACTGGAGTAGGGTTGATCCCAAACATCTTGGTTAGCCCTCTGAAAGACCCTGAAGATGACGCCTGGAACGGCTTCGTGTTTCTTCAGAATACACACGGCGAGCCTCGTAAAAACAGAGTTGTCATTCCATTCATAGTGCCAAGACTTTTCAGTAATTTCGTGACAATCCCGCTTTATGTTGTCACTCTGGCCCTGTCACTGGTGCTCTTTATCTTTCCATTCAAAGCAACCTTCCACCTTGCTGCTTGTCTGAGTCGAGACTCAGACACGACATTGAATGGGTTTGATGCATACCTGAACGGGCAGTATTCCTGCACAATCGACCACTCAATGATGTCATCCTCGATGAGACTGTATCATGCAAATCCTGGGCTGTACAATGCCTTGAGGGCTGTGTTTGATCATTAGGTCATGTTGTAGTGAAAACTACAGAAGCCCTAAGAGCTCAATAAATCAAAAGTAAAAGACGAGACAAATCTATAATCAAGACAACTATTTCCACCATCTTTATCGTCTTTAAAATCCTGTCATAATGTCCTAACAAAACCAAAAAATAACGCAAGCAAAAACCACACGATAAAAATTTGAGTAATTCTTTTCGATCCACCCGATCTCCTTTCCTAACTTTGGTATGAGGAATGCCGTGGTGTTCATTCGATTGATGACCAATGCATCAGTAGGCTTTGATAACTGATGGGAAACAGATAGTACGAAGAGCAAAAGCAGGCATACTGAAATCCACCACAACATCCCAGCTCTTATCAGCAGTAGTCCAGTTTCATTCTCTCTTTCTAAACAGATATCTGCGTTCAAGGTCAGCTCAAAATCAGTTCTAGGTCAAACATTTACACTGAGACACTAATCTCCAAGCTGTGGTTTATACCACTGAGGGAAGCCGTGGTAAGCCTCTGTGAAGCTTAGTGTTTACAATGAAACTGTGACCCACCACAAACAGACGACTAATGACATAAAGTAAAGCCTCTGAGTAACTTGCTATTTACAATGAAACTAAGACTTAACACAATCATGAATAATGCGTCAGAGTGAAGCCTCTATGTGTCTAATTATCTACAGTGAAACTGAGACTTACCAGGTACAGATGGCTTTAACTCTACAGCCTACTGGAAGAGATGAAGTTCATCTCCTGTCTGATCAAAACACCCGGTCACATCTTAATTTACTGATCGGCCCTTAACATTGTAACTGACAGAAAAGTCTTTGTTGGAAGTCATTTATGGATAATCATATTTTCATTCACAGCTAATCAACTTCGAAACAGTCAACGGCTAGTGTTTTAGACATGTTTTATACAATAATTATGCACAATACAATTCTGACGTGATGTGTAGCATGATGCATGTGAGTATTTCTTTGTATTTAGAAATCCAAAATCTTTGGCTCACATTTGAATCATGAAGGATTTATCCAAAATGTGTTACTGTATAAGATGGCCACGCAAATTAGATTTAACTGTGCATTTTGTTTTGTTTGTTAAAGTTTGTAGCTGGTTAGGGCCTTTATTGCAGCAATGCTCTCTGAGAGTGATTCAACTGCAGTTAAACCCTAACTGAGAGTAAAGAGAGTCGTTGTATCCTTTAAATGATGTTTGCCTGTATGAGCAGATTCATCATAGGCACACAGGTTATTGCTGAAATCCTGTACTTTGTAATCATACTTATAAATACATATTGACGCTTTGTAGCCTACACTAATCAATTCATGTCTGTGGCTAACAGCAGATAGAGTAATAAAGTCACTGTTTGTTGTAATTCTTAGTAAACTATGGCTTTTGACTGAATCTGTATTTTAAATGTTTAGGAGTTTTGTTAAGTTCACACTGCTGAAGATATCCAATTTCCTGATGTTTCTATTTCAAAATAAAAGCACATTGACAAAAAATTAAAAGGGGACTTTTATTGTGAAGAATTGTTGTCAAATTACCTGAGTACCAACTGAAGTAAGTTTAGCGCTGTAGAGTTGAAGTTTAAATTTACAGACCCTCCAATGACCATGAGTCTGTGTGACTTATATTAACTGAGTCGAATCCAGCGTGTCGCCACTGTTACAGCCCCAGATAATCCTCATGGGAAGCCACGGTGGCTGGTCAGTTTACTAAATTACCCAACACAGTGAAACACATCCTGCAGGTGGTGGTGCTAATTTCCAAGCCTGGTTGATTTGTATTCAAGCACATCTATATACAGATCACACAGTATTCTACTGCTTTGCTGACACTGTTCATCTTTACATACAAAATGCTCTTTTCACAACCTGCAAGAGGAGGCTGCAGTTCAGTAGTAGAGCTGATTGTCTCTCAACTAGTAGGTCAGGGTTAGAATCCAGGTCCTACATCCAGCTGTGTCCATAGTTAGTGAGTGATTGGGATTAGTTATAAACTGACGGGGCTTTACATCAGTATGTTAATGTGGTGTGAACAGGTAAATATGATGTGATATAAGAGTGCTTTGAGTGCTCAAAGGACTAAAGAAAGCACTGTATTAGCATCGCCCGTGTACCATTTACCATTCCTTTATGATTTGGTGATACTTTCCCAGGCAACATCAAAATATTATCAGACTTCTACGTCTTCATGTTCAGAGCTGGAAACCAATCTTTATAAGAAGCCCTTTGGACTCTAAAACCTACTTCTGCCCCGTCACACAAGCTCTACACTTTCCCTCTGACTGTACATCTATATTGGCTCATCACGCAGTCATAAAGAGGGCCCCTCCAACCCCCCCACCATCAAGATTATCTAAGGTCAGTTAGAAGTTCAATGAGGACAGTTACACACAGATCTTTCCCTGACTGTTTCACACTCATTGTACATGTTTTGAGTTTTAAACACACAACATATGGATCATGTGTTTCGTTAAGCTTACATTTCATGGAAAGCCAAATTTTACCCTCAAGTAGAGTTTGTGTAAGTGAAGAATTCACAGACATATTGCTTTTTTAAAATCAGAATTCAATATTTTATTTCATATTGTGATCTGTTATGTTCAAAATAGGCAGATATTCTTGAAACACGTAATTTCAACGTGATCAAAAAGTAACAGCACATTTAGCTAAGTTGTTTGGCAATAAGCAAATTTAAGCTTCTGAAAAGGTTGAACGTTTAGAGAGAGGGTTATTTTATAAGACTGTTTTATATCCTTCTGAGACCCAAAGGAAAAAAAGTGTTTTGATTTAGAATTTTTTCATTCAATAAAGAGTTAAAAAAAAAAAAACTGGGTCTCAGGAGGATAAGTGTTCGCTAATAATCAAAACATTGATTACTTTGTGATGTGTGTGTGTGTGTGTGTGTGTGGGGGGGGGGGGGCAGCAGCGCGGGTGACACTCGCTCGGCGCATAGAGCGCGCTCAGATTGTCATCCATACTCACGGATTTGCAGATAATTGTTTTTTCTTTACACTGGCACCTCACAGATCTGTGCATGTGTTTTATCTCGAGGTCTTACCTATCTATAGGAGTCAGTGAGTTTCCTCTGCAGCTGCCTGCTTCTTAAAAATCACGTGGTTTTACAATATGGGCTGAGTCTAGTAGAACTAAGTTTGGCAGCAAATCATATCAACAGCAGCCAGACAGAGGACCAATCACAGAGCCTGAACTTGCTTTCAGTTTGACTGTTACTTAAAGACAACACGAAGTTTGTTAGAACAAAGAAATCCCCAAAACTTCAATCCACCCAAGCCTCTGCAACAGGTAAGACCCTTTGTGTAAAGCTTTATTTCTCACGCTGCAGATCTTAATGAAAATACCCTCAGTGACCAGCAAACTTTCAAGCATCATAAAATGCAGCTTTTGTTTCATATTTTTATTGATTTAAATTTGCAAACTTTTAAGAACAAATCACAATTGCAAAACATAAACCAGACAGAAACTAAAATAAACAAAGAACATAGTTATAGTCTGTATGAAATTCTTAAATTAGGCACATAAATATATGATATGATATATAAGATAAATAGATAAAAGTAGAAGTGAGTATATATGTATTAAAATTCATCAAAACCCGATCCTAGTCCACGCTCCCAAGTTTCATTTCTGACTGAATAGAAATATAAATCTTTAAAATTACAGACCTTTGTAAAGGATTAAGTTGCAAAAGGTCGCCCCATGGCTGCTCAGGTGGAAGGTGAGGGAAGTTAGAAAATAAGGATTTTGCACAGTTCCTCACCTGGAAATATTTGAAAAGATGGGAGGGTGGAATTCAGTAGCCAGTTCTGTGAGAAAGCAAAATACCCCTTCCTTATAGAAATCCTTCAAACATGTCAGCCCCTTATCCTGCAATAAGCAGAAGAAAATTCAGCTTTTACATATTTAATTCACCAAACTCGGGAGAATTTATAAACAGAATTTGTTTTGCTCTCAATGAGAAGTCAAATAACTATCAGCATGTTAAAAATAACTTCTACTTGTTTATTATTTGTTGTTTTTTACATATACACACTCTAAGTCTAAATGTCTTCACATCTGAATAAAACTGGTTGTGAAAAAGTATTTTTAAGTTTACACAATCACAGAAGTTTCATACAGTGAGACTGAGCAGACCAGCTTTTTATGCTCAATGTTTCATTGTCTCCATGACCCCCCAAAAAAGTTCTTATCTCAGTGATGTGTGCTCACACACTTTCACTTTCACTTATTTAGACGTTTAGTTGTGCTGGTTTCAAAGTTCATTTCTTTAACTCTGAATGGGTGTTTCAATCTCAACAGTCAGCTCACAAAGTTTGACAAAATTCAACAGTTTGAACTAAGTGAAGAGCCCTGATGCGCCCCCTACAGGCAGGAAGACGTGAATGTCATGATTGAACATGCAGATGTTTTTTTCTTTTAAAGCTTTTTGATGCATTTGATTCCTTTCCTTGTTTAGTTTCTGCATTTCTGACTCTGTATCATCAAGTATCCTAAATTAAAATGTTTGATACATAAATGTATTGAGTATATTTGAAGTATAAAACCTAAATCTGCATACTGAGATAGGTCAGCTATGTAAAATGACTGAAAGTGTGTTTCTTTTTCCAGACTCTCTTGCTGAAAGATTAAAAGAACACATACACTTCCAACATGTCCACTGCAGACCAGCTAGTAAGGGAAATATATAACTGGATTGAGCAGTGGGAGCAATGTGCAGAGAAGCTGAAGAAGCTGGCCCGGGAACTGGAGTCTCTCAGAGAGAAATGTAACGCCAGTGAATGTGTTAGCAGCTCCCTGACAGTGATAGGAGCTGGATGTGTGGTCGCAGCTGGGGTGACTGTGTTAACTGGTGGTGCTGGAGCTCCTTTCTTGTTTGGTTTAGGGGGAGTGTATGGGGGTATCAGTACTGGCATATCTGTGGTTACAATGATCACTGAGCATCTCTTGTCCAGCGACACCATGAAAGAAGCAGAGAAGAGAGTTGAAAAATGCAATAAAATCAAGATAAAAATCCAGAAGCTGTTTGATCAGTTAAGGAACGAGAGGCGGCGGGAAAGATACTTTGCAGATCCTGACGACCTGGATCGAGACGTCCTGAATGAAATCCTAAGAGCCCTGGCCAGGCTGAGAGGACTGCATTTTAGTATCAATCAGAGGTCCTCCCAAGAGCAGATGGATACACTTGGTGGCGTTTTATCATCTGTGGGCCTGAAGGCTGATGGAAGACTTCTGGGACGTGTGCTGGCCACTGGAGCCGGACTACTGGTTAAAAAAGTCTTTAAAAGCGGAATGAGAAGAGTTCTCAAAGGAGGCATTATGGTAAGATTCTTACACAAATAATTGTTTTAATTGTTGTAACTAGAGAATTCCTGTGGGAATTTTGAAAGGGCCACTGGGGCTATTGCTGAGATTCTTCAGATTTCAATTAATGAACTCTAGTAGCATGGTGCTATTATATACAAAGAGCAAGATCACAACAAAAACATTCCTTTTATTAAGTTTTTTTTTTTAAAAGGGCCTGAGCAGTAGACTTACGAAAAACTCTCACAATTGCTCTTTTTTGGCTTGTCCCAGTGACTTCAATGCAAAACTTTTCCGCAGGTTTTTGCAATTTACGTTGTGAAAAATTCATATACAGGGGCCTGTATATGGTCCTGCTGTAAATTTTATAGCATCTCTATGGCCAGCGCCTCAGTGCCTTTGCCCCTGCGGCCCTGATAAGGATGTTGATTGAGAGTCAGTGTTTCATTGTTAATCAAATTGCTCTAAAAGTGAATCAGAGATATCAGAGCAGACCATGATTAGTGAATTGGTCTCAGCTGTGGGCCTGGCCTGAGGCTCACAGGTTGCCACAGCAACTTTAGCTGGTTGCCCATGACAATAGACGCACTGCAAGCTAAGGCAGTCAAAACTAGAGAGCGGTATTTTGACTCGGCGCTGGTCTCATGTTTGGACTTATTCTGACAAAACGGTAGTTCCTATTAGGAAAGCAGACCCTTGTCACTGTAAAGACTCCTTAAATGATTTGATATGATTTTAGTGTTTCTACAGTATAGTGAATAAAAATTTTCTAGAAAAGGAAAAAAAAAACACAGTAGAGCAACAGTGTCTCAGTGCATTTGCCCTGTGGCACTAACAAGGGCACTTGGGCACTTGGGCACTTGGGCACTATTGTTAAACTGTGGAATTTTTCTTATTCCTCTTCCGGACAAATTTCGATTCACTACTAGTCTTACAGCTTGAAGAGTTGAACGACAAATTATAGAAAAAAATGTATAACAAAAAATGTGTTTCTCACCAGGTTGTCGGAGGGGGCTTCGTATTTGGATTTGAACTTGCTGAGGCGACTGATAAATGGAAAGACATGATCCAGAAAAATCATGTGACACAGGCCAGCCAATCACTGAAAGACACTGCCGATGAGCTTCTGCAGATCACAGAGGCACTGAAAGAGGACCTGGACAACATCAAGTAAGAAGTTTTCTGATATAGCTCTCACCAAGTTAGTAGACCTACCAAAGGTGGGCAAAGGTGAGCTACAGTGTACCTGCTTGACAGTCAAGCCAGCCATGCCTCTTATTGGCCATGAAGAATTAGTGAATTAATAACACTTCAGATTGATGAAAGTCTTTAAAAATAAAGACCGACTGCTGCATCTCTACCTCACAGGCCACATAGCATTTATTGTTGAGAACGCACGAATAACAAAAGCATCCTGGAGGAAACTGAACTCTTGACAGATACCTTAGTCCAAAATGGCTCTAGAAAAGAAGTTAATTGTTTTGTTTTTTTCTGTTTGATATTTCAGTCGACTTTTCACAAGAAGAGCTAGATAAGAAAAAGGAAAGGAAAGACTGGGAGGAAATATGCATCGACTTCATCAGACATTAATCAACTGAAGAGCCAATGATCTCAGCTGGCTGTTCCCTCATCCACAACCAAAGAAATGGACCTGTAGTCTCCATGGAACTGTGCAAGTAGGGGTTTTCTGACCAGCGGTGAACACCAATAATACAGACATGAAGGTTTCAGCTGTCAGCTTTTTAGAAGCTAGTACTAACAGCAGGAAGGCCTGACAAAGGGTGAGAGACTCTTTGTAGAATCCCTACAACAACAGCACTATAGTTAATTTATAAAACATCCATTTTAAGTAATAAAGTTCTGCTTGTGTAGGTGTTTGCTGAATATAGCACCCAATCGACACCAGTCTGTTAGAGAGCTACATGAAGATCGGCTTAACAGGTTAAATATTACAATTCATATCAGACAGTCATCAGCGATATGAATGCAGAGAGAAAAAAAAGTCACCATGATGTTTAAGTTCTCAGGTAGTTCCCCTTTCAGACGCCTATGCAGCTCATGTTTCAGCTCCAGGAGACTACAGGATCCTTAAAAGCAGGGCTCCTCGATCGTGGCAGAAATCATAATCATGAATATTGTAACCGATACTGATATTACTATTATTACATTGATTATCTGTGATTTGACTCTCGTGTCACACGCATTCAAGCAACTTAAACCTCTTTAAAAATGTTAAACTCTTGATTCTTTAAAAAAAAAATAATCGTAGAAAAAAAATGTTTATCCTACTTTTTTTGTTTACTTAATTGTGTCTGTCTGTCTCTATAACTAGTTGATATAAAAGGCTATATGTATTCCCACTGAAAGAGACCATACATTTATTTTACTATTCACTTTAAGAGCTTTTATAGTTAAGTATTTTTAATCAAAACTGAATGTGCAAATTTTTCAATTTTTTAAGCTAAAATAAAATGTTCTGTCTTACAAAAAGACACAAGCTTGTATTTTATTATGATCCAGAATGACACCTCTCACTTTTAGCTGTACGGTTGTTAGTTCTAATGCATTCTTGTGACACATGCCCAGGTTTAGACACACACCTGCCTCCTCCTCCTCTCCCTGCTCTCCTCTCTCTCCCCATGGCTGCCTGATAGTTTGTACTGCTGTTGCACATTGTGTCCACCATTAATCTTGCCGATCCACACCTACGGCCTCTCCGACCAGCACCAAGCATTGCCCATTTATGTACCATTATGACTTGGTGATACTTTCCTCGGTAACATCAAAACATGAGGTCTTAATGTAAAAAAATGTTCAGAGGTGGAAACCAATCCTTATACTTTCCCCCTAAATCTGCATCTATAATTGGTTCATCACTCAGTCATGAAGACGGCCCCTCCCACCTCCACTATCAAGATTATCTGAGGTCAGTTAGAAGTACAGTTTTACACAGATATATACAAAGACATGCATAAGAGAGAACTGCTGTGGCAGGTTTTCCTGAACACCACTGTTTCACACAGCTTGGTTAACTGGTGGTGCTGGAGCTGGAGCTCCTTTCTTGTTTGGTTTAGGAGGAGTGTATGGGGGTGTCAGTGCTGGCATATCTGTGGTTACAATGATCACTGAGCACCTCTTGTCCAGCGACACCATGAAAGAAGCAGAGAAGAGAGTTGAAAGATGCAATAAAATCAAGATAAAAATCCAGGAACTGTTTGATCAGTTAAGGAACGAGAGGCGGCGGGAAAGATACTTTGCAGATCGTGATGACCTGGATCGAGACGTCCTGCATGAAATCCTAAGAGCCCTGGCCAGGTTGAGAGGACTGCAGTTTCGTATCAATAAGAAGTCCTTCAAAGAGCAGATGAAAACACTTGGTGGTATTTTATCAGCTGTAGGCCTGAAGGCTGATGGAAGACTTCTGGGACGTGTGCTGGCCACTGGAGCCAGACTACTGGTTAAAAAAGTCTTTAAAAGTGGAATGAGAAGAGTTCTCAAAGGAGGCATTATGGTAAGATTCTTACACAAATATTTTAATTTTTGTTATTACACATTAAAATGACATACACTTAAATTGTTTAAGTCATAATTAATAAACATATTTGCTTTATTATGGCTACGGGCAAACACACCGAGGCCCTGGTCCCACACAACAGTATAGGGGCCAGTGCCTTGGGCTGAGTAGCGAATGGGACGAGTAGCAAATCAGACAAATTTCGAATTGCTACTAGTCCTACAGCTTAAAAAGTTGTTGGAAAAATTATATATCAAAATGTGATAGTTGCATTGAGATTGGTGTGATATTACTTTTGATATTATAATGCTAGTCGTATTGATTATTTGAAATCTGAAGGATCTCATGATATGTACACACCCCAGCAGTAGCCCCCGTGGCCCTTTCCAAATATCCCAGAGGGAATTTTCTAGTTTTAGATGATATTTCAAAACAAAAAATGTGTTTATCACCAGGTTGTCGGAGGGGGTGTTGTATTTGCATTTGAACTCTCTGAGGCGACTGATAAATGGAAAGACATGATCCAGAACAATCATGAGACGGAAGCCAGCCAATCACTGAAAGACACAGCCGCAGATCTTCTGCAGAGTACCGAGGCACTGAAAGAGGACCTGGACAACATCAAGTAAGAAGTTTTCTGATATAGCTCTCACCATCAAGAGAAGCATCTGTTTCAACAGAGTATCTGCACTCTTTTGTTGCTGTTTCATCACCACAGATTGTATAAAACAGGGACATAGCCTTGGTCACTCATTTGTTTTCAAAGCAGCATTTTAAAACCTATTCCCTTGGCCTATTAGAAATGCTGATTCAAGACCCAGACCTAGCAAAGATGGGCCTTAAGCCTCCCTGCAAACAGATACCAATAGATAGTCACTTTACAGTCCAAAATGGCTCCAGAAAAGAAGTTAATTTGCTTTTTTGTTTTTTTGTTTTTTTCCTGTCTCTTTCAGTCGACTTTTCACAAGAAGAGCAAGATAAGAAAAGGGAAGGGAAAGAATGTGAGGACATACGCATTGTCTTCATCAGACATCGATCAACTGAAGAGCCAACATACTCAGCCGGCTGTCTGCTCCCTCTGTCCACAACCAAAGAAGTGTACCTGTAGTCTCCATGGAACTGTGCAAGTAGGGATTTTCAGGCTGCAAAAAAATATATATTTATCCTACTTTTCTGTTTTCCAGTGTTTCTGTCTGTTTGGATGGTATAAAAAGTTATGTATTACCACTGAGAGGGACAACACATTTATTTTTAATGTCATTTTAAGAACTTTGGCTTAATTTTGGTGATGGTTAATTATTTTTACAGTGCCATCAAAACTGGTAAAATATGAAGATTATTATTTTTTTTAAGCTTAAAGCTGTTGCATGTATTTTAATTTACATATATTCATATATATGTAGGTTGTAATGATCTGTGTGAAAATTAGAACTTCTCAGTGAAGATCAACACTAACACTGAATATAACTCTTTATCTGTAACCAACTGTCTTATTAATAATAAAACAGACTTTCGCCTTAAGTGTTTCGAGTTATTTATATTAACCAGACTGATTTCAAGAAATGAAGGTAACCTTAGTGTGAGGTTATTACCACTTACAAAAAACTAATGAAATAACAAAAACTGAAATGTGGGAAAAAAACTAAAACATAAATGCTTGATATTAAAATTGTCTCTGAATAGCACCTTTATGAACCCCACATACACGTGCTCTGAGGCACGCCTGCTTAGTGACATTAAACAGAGTTATTTACAGGAACTCACTGCTACGTAATGACAGCCTGAAAATTCAGTCACAATAAAAACAACACAACATGACCAGATGCATTTTGAAGATAAAACTTGCACAATCTTAAAACAGACATTGTAAAAGTGTTGGATGTTAGGAGAAACATAATCTTATATTTGCTCTTCTACAATAAGCTGTAGATTGTTCAAATAAACTTTGTTGAACCCCGAGCAAACAGGGTAAATTATGACAGTCAGATGTTTTTCTGACCAGAGTTCATATTTTGGAAACCTCGGGGAATATCACTTGGGCATTCCCTCCAGGCTACAGTAGTTTCACTTTCACCTTTTAGCACTTTATTACACCTGAATCTAAACCAGCCAATAGAAAACCAGAGCTCCACTGTGTCCACCTCGATAAAAGACGATAAAAGGAGAACTAAAGGCTCGGATATCATATTTCTCCTGCGATATTCAGCTGTCACAATCAAATTCAGGTAAGTTACAGGTTTTATTCTTTTAGAGATCATTTTATATGACTACATGATATATATTTATTTTTTCGATGTTTGCTTTTAAAGTTAAGATTGTTTCACTCAGTATTTCAGTGAGTTTTGAATTCCTAGGCCTGTTTTCTAGCCCTTTTATCATTTAATTTCACACCGATGTTCATCTAATTTCTACTTCCTGGTGTTTTTCTGCTCTTGCTTGAGGCCTTTCAAAAGTCAGGATGCTAAAAACATCAATTTCATGTCTGTGTAGAAGACTTTGTTCTGACTTATTTTTTACAGTATTTTGCTGTTTTTGGATTTAGTTCAGATTGGTGTTTTAAAAAAAACTCGTCGACTCGTCTTTTTCATTATCATCCAGTAGGGGGAGCTGTTGGAATGGCTTTTAAACTTACTGAGGCAAGAGTGAGCCAATCACTAAGACATGACAGATGGACACTTAAGGAGCAGCTCATTGAATTCAGGTATGATGTTTTGTTCATGCTATGGGAGTTTCTGGTAGAGGGTGCAGAGTTGACTTAAAAACCAGCAGATGGACACAGCTAACATGACCATCAATTTCAGGACATATTGACCAAATTAAAAAAAATAACTTTCTTATTGCTGAGTGTCCTGTAAAATAATTGTGCTGCTGCATCCACTTGAGTGTATTATTACTGAGTGAGTGTGGAGGGTTAATGCCTCTTTTGATCCCCCCAAAACAGGAAAACTCTGGAAAATGACAGGCTTATGCGCATGGCACAACAAAAGTGTGAAAATGGAACTGTCTTGCAGTGGCTACAACAAATCTCTGGATCTTCAGCTTTCAAAAAGATTGGAGAACTGTTTAGCTTCTTCAGAAGACACATAGAAGTGGAAGAAAAGAAAGACCACGGCAACATGATTGACATCACCTTATTGGCGCATGGAGCGATCAGAGACTCTATGATCCCAGCCTGCTGCCTTCTGCCTCTGCCCACCATCATGGATGTGGTCCTGTATAATCCCTGGAACTGCACTATTGATGCAACTGCAGCATACGGCATCGCTACAGGCATCATGAAGCCACAGCACAGGATTTTCATCTGTAGCAAAAAAGATAGCTGTAGTATTCGTGACGCCGGACATCGTCCTGTAAAACTTCCAAACCACTGGAACTCCATGAGCAAAGCTGGAGAACACATGATCCCAAACATCACACTCGCTCCTCTTAATGTACCAGAGGACGGGTACTTCAAAAGTTTTGAGTCTCTTACAAAAAAGTATGGTTTACCTGAGAGAAACCGCATTATCATCCCGTACATCGTCCCAGCAGAGGAAACAAAACAGGGGAAGGAAAGCATCCCCTTCTATGTTGTGTCATTGGCATTGTCACTGGCGCTTGTGGGCAGCAGGTTTAGAGCGACCGTCCATCTCACCACCTGTCTGGGTGACCAGTCTGTAAGGAAGTTTGACCAAGAGTATCTGAAGAGCCAGTATGCCTGCGCTGTAGACAACTCTATGATGACAGCTTCGTCAGACATGTTCAAGAAAAGACCGTTTTGAACTTTTTGCTGCCAATCAAGAACAAAAACTTTTTTGACATTTAAGCAGAGCTCCTTCCACACCCTTATCTGCTAAAAAACAATCTCAGACAACATGGACTACAGTCTGACAACCATGTAGCCTGCATATGTCAATATCTCTTCAAAGAGAATAACTAATGAAAAACATGATCAGATTCAATAGAATCAAAGTTTCAATAGAGTGAATAATAATGTTATTTTCTGTTTCCTTTTCCGTTCGTGAGAATATGTCAATATAAATATTAGGGATGTGATCAAGACAAGAAAAAATCTACTCACCAAACAATCAATCGGTTGGCAGAAAAAAATGACATATTATTGTTTCATCTCTAGATCAACCAAATTAGTGACAATGTAGTCAGTGCAGCCTGGCTGGTAATCTACATGAATTTACAATTAAACATTATAAGCTTTTTCGAGCATCATAAGTCATTTTTAATCACATTATGTTGAACTGACATAAAAAATGACTCTGAACCACTGTGTGTATTCATTTAACTTCTGCCTTTCCCTGATTCAAATGAGATTTTGAAAAAAGTTTACATGTAAATGCAGCAATGGTATTTTAACACTAGGACAACTAAGGTATTTATTTGAATATGCTTAACAGTTCCAGGCATTACAGTCTAGTGCACCATATTTTTTGTCTGTTGGATCGTTGTTTGTCTCTGCTTATTTTTCTTTTCTTAAATTAAAAAGTTATTTGTTATGTTGTCCTGCTGTCAAAATAACTTTAGTCTCCATTTTTTATCACCCTGAGGCCACAGCGGTGGATGTCCTGTCTCAGCACAATCATTTTTAGGGCTTTATCCCGGTAATCTCACACTCCATGATACTTGATACTCAATAAATAAATCACCTCACCTTAAAATGGTCTTTGTGTATTATTTTGGTGATTGTAAAAGTATGTCTTTGCTTCTGATTGAGATGTGATTATATAGTTTTTTCAGGTGTTTTCCCCCTCAGATTTGTGGGTTTTGCATCAGTAAAGTATATAATAGGAACTTTGTTTTAAACATAGATGCTGCAAGTGTATTTTAGCGATGCCACAATCAGAAAAGATTCAGAGCCCCAAGCTTCAAACATAACTGTGTGTGTGTCAGTGTGTAGATGTGCAGGCAGGCAAATTTTGGATAAAGAATGGGGGGGCTTCTTTGATTGAAAAAAAATCTCTTATTTCACATCATGTCATAAATTCATGTTAAGTTTCTTTAAAATCTATCATGATATCTATAAATATGTTATTTAAAAAGTAACAACACAAAAATGGGTTAAAGCACCTCACTTTAAATCTTGATAGACTCATGACAGATATTTTCTAAATTCATAAATTAAAGAAGAAACAAAAAATGTGCTCTACTGAAAAGGACAGAAAGCACCAAAGGCTGCAGTTGTCACGGTTTTCAGTTAAGCAAAAGGAGACACTGGAGATTATGGAGACATTGACGACACTCGTACATACTAGGGCCGATTATTGGGGGGAGGGGGGTTCCGATTACTGATTAATCAGCCGATTTTTTCATTTTTTTATAAAGTTATAAAATATACAGTAGATATACTGTATGCTACTGCTCTTCACGCCAACAGGAAGACTGACTGGTTAAACTCGGACCAGAAAAGCGTTTTCAACTACCCCCCGCAGATCGTTTCCTCCTCGTCTTAACTCACGTTACTCATTTCCGGTCCGGTCTCATCTGGAGACACGCAGCTGCCTCATTAAGAGAAGTAGCTCGATCACGTAATGTGTACTGTTGTTTATTCTACCGTTACTGGCACGGCTAACAGTGTAGCAAGGCTAATAGCAGGTGGCTAACTCTAACTTAAGCTCGCGTATTACATGGTGCTTCAACATTAACTCGGCGTGACCGAGACCAGCACAGCGCGGGAATATCGTCAAGTGGGTTGAACTGAAATTTGTTGACTTATTGTGTACTTCATGAACTGGTTTATTTACCGTTGAGGTGGACCACTCTCCTCCGTGCGTCCCTGAGCTGCCTGCTTCAGATCCGTCACTCTGCTGTGCTAGTTCGTGGATGAAGACTGTCATGACGTCGCTGCGGCATCTACAGGATAAGTCGGGAAACTTTTCAACTGGCGGAACATTTTCAAAGTGAAACCGAATCTTATTCTCCCAATTTTATTTCCGAAAATCGGCGAGTTTTGGCCGATTAACGATAAGTCTCAAACAGGCTAAAATTGGCCAATTTAATCGTCTCGCCGATAAATCGGTCGGGCCGTAGTACATATGACACACGAGACAAATTCACAGTGAAGCAACCAAGAAACGGGGAAAGACAGGGACTATATATACACTCACAGGGAAATGAGCAACGAGAAGCAAGTGAGACAGGTGCAGACAATCAAGAGGAGGGAAAACTGAGGAAGTAAAACAAGACCAGAAACACAGGGAATAAACTTCTTCAAAATAAAACAGGAAACACTGAAAATTGATAATAGAGAATAAAACACTGAGACCATGAGGGAAACAAACTGGAAACTCACAAGACAGGATAACAAGGGGAACTGGATCAATAGGGCACAGAAACACTAGAGAATATTAAAAAATATATATACTCAAATCACAGGGAAACACTAAAATAACAGAACATATGACAGCAATAAATCCCAACCAATAGCCAAAATACTAATTCATAACAGAAAACCCATCTATTAAAAGTTTTGGATTTTGGGAGTATTATCAGATTTCAACAAAACTAAAAACAGCAACCAGCTGCACAAAACTTTCAAAACAGTCTTAAAGGTGGAGTTAAAGTCAAATCTGGAGTCCCATTGTGGCTTAAATCCAATCCTTAATCTGGAGTCCACATCTCTAGGTTAGACCCAATCTGTATCTCTTGGCAGACACCTATCATGGACGACTGTCTGTGGTTAATAAGAATTCATCATCCTTGATGCAAAGCTTAATCTCTGCAGAGACAATGTTGTCATCACAGACGTGCAGCATCCATGCTACCGACCGATGCAGTGTGCTCATGAAATTTCCAAACTTTCTGTAACCTACTTGTCTGGTATTTAAACCCCTTGCATGTTAAACTGTGCCCAGGTTTACAGGAATCCTCCACTAAGGAGGAAATATTGACTTTTTCAAAACAGAGTTACTGTGATCGGTGTGTATTTACTGACTAACTGAGAGTAACCAAACATCTGAGTCATGACAGGAAACCTGACATTATAGTGTCAAAGTCCAAACTTAACAAATTAGGTCACTGTTAAAAAATCAATATCTGTGAAAAAAATAATGATGCTCTGTGTTAAAGCAGCTATTTGGACACATACTGAATAATGTTTATAATGTTTCTCAATCACAGAATAATTACCCAAAACAGGAAGTCCTCTGTTTAGAGCAGACCTGATTTATCTTACATAGATGTTCCTGTTTGTCCTCATAACTCGACTTGTCCAAACACAGCAAGTTGAGGCAACGCTCTGAACCGTCACTGTGCTCAGATCTCTGCAGCTACAGAAGGATGCAAGCTCTAAGGGTTTTGCTGGTCTTGGTTCCGGTGCTGTTTTCCGTTGAGCATTCTGGTCAGTCTGAATACTTCCTAAAAATCTATGTGTACACTTTGAGAGTGTTATACTTTATGTTACAACATAACTTGAGAGCAGGTTTCATTTTCAGCTTAGTTAGGATATTTTTATGACTAACCTGATGCAACAGTTTACATGAAAACATCTACGACGTCAATGTCTGCCTGATTTTGAAGTCCTGTCTCTGGTGTTTTTAGAGTAAAGAGTACAGCTGCAATTAGCGTTAAAGTTAGATTTTTAAAAATATGAAGAACACATAAAAAATGTCATTAAAATGTAAAAAAAAAAAAAAAAATTGTGTGTAAAAAAGCACAAATTAAACAGGTATGAAGTCTTAATTAGCTGTTGTTGCTGTTATGTGCTGTTATATAACAATGCACTATGATGTAATTAATTGAATATTAAAGAAAAAAGTGGCAGGTCTGTTAGAATTAAACTCCACATCATCGAAATGAGAATTTAATGTATTTTAGGCTTTTTTAAAGCAGATGCAGCTGGATAATTTTTAATTTTGATACAGATTAAGTGCAGATGAAACCGCTCATTCTGCCCTAAAGTCAACAAACCTGTGTATTCATCAAATGTTTGATTTGATTGTTATTGTTGTGGCATGAATAGACAGTGTGCTGAACCCAACAGACACACAATCAGAAGAAGACACATTAACTACAAAATAAACATCTCCTTCGGGATCTGGAAACAAATGAGGCTTTAGAGAGGATTTTCAGGCAACAGCTATTTCAATATCACCAGTGTGCTCAAACATATTTGGACTTTTAACACTCAATGGAAGAGTTCTCACCTCAGTTTTAAAAAATACGGGGAAAACAGTTCCAGGGGTTAGTCAGATCAGGAAACAACCACGTTGAAAAATAATTAGCTGGTATGAATTTTACACACAGACAGCAGCTGAGCAGAGAGCAGGTAAACATGTAGAGAAACTAAAGGGTGGTAGCATAAAAGCAAATACTTCCCGTAAACTAATGTTATGTTATAATCAATGATGCTGACCTGCAAGTAACATCATTTCCAGAAACCATTCCTGGACGTCACTAATCGTTGACATTAGGAGGTAATCCACAATAATTCTGAGGTCTCCAAATAATACTAATCTATACAAATAGTGCTGTTCTCAACAAGCCAGGTAAAATTAACGAGAGATTATTTCCAGAAACACCAACAGGGTGTTTGGAAGAAAAAACATGAAATGTCAAAACAGCAAAAGTAAATCCACTGGAGCAGAGGAAGAAGCTCAAACACTAGTTTCTCAGAAAAACGAAACCGACTGACTTATGATTAAAAATGTACACTTGCCCGAAAATTGTGCAACTTTCATAGAAAAAGAGAACAAACTTTCCGATGTGTCGAAACTTTGGTAAAACACACTCAAACACCAACAGTGGAAGTGAAACCAGCGTTACTCATCTGAAATACTTTTCTTATATATGTATATGTGTGTGTGCATGTGTGTGTGCAGAGTGTGTGCAATGTTTTGCAGGTTTTGACCTGATCCAGGGTCAGTGTCTTGAGGAGATTGGTGAAGTGGATGAAGCCGACTGCTGTCAGAACCCTCATTATGGTTACAAGGCTGCAGACGGAGTGTGCCGCTCCTGTGGGTCAGTGCGCACACGCATTTTTTGTATTATGTATAAACTTTTACATACTTTTTGTACTTTACAGTTCTACTTTTTCTAAAAACACAGTTTGATTTATGAGTGAGGGGGAGAATGCAGGAGGAGAGTTTGGCCTCTGTTCTGTCATGATTTGGCGTTAAACAAAAAGGAAAGGGCCCAAATGCAGAATGAAAAAAAGGATTTATTCCAAAAGAACTAAATAAAAAGCAAAAACTTACTTTCAAAATAGTCCAACCAAAAGAAATCCCAAAGGCACAAACACAAGGAGCAAAATCCAAGGAACAAAATATCCAGAATCTAACAAAGACACTTAGAGAAAAGAAAAAACACAGAGACCCTGAAATACAGACATGCACACTTGCAACTTACCACACACAATGATCCAACAGAGAAAAAGGGGAAGACAAGGACTATATACACACGGAAATGAGCAACGAGAGGACGGAAAACTGAGGAAGTAAAACAAGAATAGAAACACAGAGAATAAACTACTTCAAAATAAAACACTGAAAACTGATATGAGGAATAAAAACTGAGAACATGAGGGAAACCGGGTCAGACACAAACTGAAAACTCACAAGACAGGATTACAGGGGAACAGGAACACTAGGGAAAATACAAGGAAAGTACTCAGATAACCAAAACCAGGGGAAAACTAAATACCTGAATATACCATGACATGTTCATACTGTGCAAAACAACATGTGCAAAAAAGCTGAGAAAAGTTTCTTTTCAATAGTTTTTAAACCATTCAAAGCTTAAATTTAACTGAAATAATGCAAAAACACTATATGAAATGTCGAAAATGAACAAATCTGTGTGTATAAAAAATATCTGCTCATTTTCAATTTAATGCTGGCAACATGTCGTTGAAATTTGTTAGAGGAACAACCAAACTAGGGATGGGCACGGCAGTTCTTTTAGATTTACTGAATCACTAGAATCAGTTCACCAAAAAGTTTCGTTCAAAAGATTTGTTCCTCAAATCACAGAATCACTTCACGCTTGGCGGGAGAGGCCTGCGACCCCGACTTCCTGAACTGATACTCAGCTGAACGTTTCAGGATTCAGTTCAATTTATAGTTTCTGGGACTGGGAGACGAGAGTGTTTGGCTGTGTTACTTTGGCAAAGGTCCTGATACTTTAAGTGTACTGTCCTATTGTATGCCATTTATCAGGACTGCGGGTTTAATGCACTACTTGTTACATGCTGTGTCCTATTCTATGCACTTTGTTGTGGTGGCAATTTCAAAAATGATTCCATCACTTGAAGAAGTGATGTGGTGCAGTACGTTCACTTAAAAGATTCGTTTCTTTTTAACGAATCGTTCGCGAACGACACAACACCAAACCAAAACAGTTGTCCAATACCCAACTGGTACGGTTAACAAGGTTAGTATCATGACTAGGTATAAAAGGGACATTCAGAGAGGCTGAGTCTTAATGCTGAACAACCTTTACAGGTTTAGGAGCAACATCTGCTGCCATCCAGACAATTAGTTTTTCAGGGAAGACCTTCATATTTCAACAAGACAATGAAAAACCACTTTCTGCAGGTATTATAACAGCATGGCTCTGTAGTAGAAGAGTCCTGCTAATAAACTGACTAATAAACTGCAGCCTCATGACACAAGAGCTCAAATGTCTTGGCCACGCAAACGTTCTTGACCAACTCCCCCGTGAAAAGTTAACCCTCAAGAAGAACTGTTTGGTCTTAAAACACAATTTGTCAGCAGGAAGAGATGAAATCATGAACAGAACTTAAGATGTGTTGTAACTCTGATTTTCAGATAATGTTTGATAGGTGTGATGTGATTACATGACTCTGAGTAAATAATCATTATTAAGGGGGTTTGCCCAATCAGAATCAAGTACTTAACAGCCATTAATAATCAAATTGGGTTTGGTTTTTGATGAATCCAACCAGTCTGTGATGTTTTGTTGTCAGGCCACCTACATGGTCTCTATGGTCGTCATGGTCACCCTGTAATGTCCTCTGTGGGGATGGAGTGACACAGAGAAGCAGGAAGTGTTACGGCAAGGACCCGTCCCAGTGTGAGAACGCTGCAGACAATCTCCAGACCACACCCTGCAGCGGCACCTGCTGCAACGGTACGCAGAAACACACACACAGATTTATCACGTTAATGTTAGATTGGAGTTAGGACATCAATGTGCATGCATGTTTGTGTGTGTGTGTGTGTGTGTGTGTATGTGTAGCAACTGGGTGGGGCCCATGGCTCTCCTGGTTGCCCTGCTCGGTCACCTGTGGAGAGGGCGGAGTCAGGAGGAGAGAGAGAATATGTTCAAGTCCTCCAGAGTGTAGCTCAGCCTGCAGCGGTCCTTCAGAGGAGACAGGGGCGTGTCCATCACAAGCTACCTGTCCAGGTAACCCATCTGTTTGTGCTATAGAAGTCTGTTAAATTTGAGTACACACCTGTCTGTCTCTCTGATGGTCATTTGTCTGTGTCCAAGTTCATGGAGGTTGGACAGGTTGGTCTGCTTGGTCTCATTGCTCTGGATCCTGTATCAGTGGTCAGGGTGCTGGGGTTGTCACCCCGCAAAGAACGCGAAAAAGAACCTGCTCTAACCCCGCCCCCTCCTCTGACACTGTCCCACCTGGAAACAGCTGCCCTGGAGACAGTTCCCAGAAACAAGACTGCAGTGAACTCCCAAACTGTCCAGGTGAGGGTTGGACTGATCAGCCTCTTATATTGTTAAATATTTGAATGAAAAATCACCTGTGTGCTGATTGGCTGTCTGTGCAGTGGATGGGAGCTGGGGGGCGTGGTCTCCTGCAGGACCATGCTCTGTCTCCTGTGGGACAGGGATTAAGCTATCAAACAGGAGATGTGATCGCCCCGCCCCAAAATACGGTGGAAAAATCTGTGACGGACCGAGCACTCAGAGCAGCGTCTGTCAGAGTCCCTGTCCAGGTAAGACACCTGATGAAGCCTTTGATTGAAGTTAAAGGGATATTCCGATATAATTGCAGGGTAATTCTCTGTTGCGTGTTGTAAACTGCCATAACAGACATAAAAACCTGTCTCTGTGTATCCTTAAGTGGACGGGTTCTGGTCTGGTTGGTCCAACTGGGGTCAATGTTCGTCTTCCTGCATCCCACAAGGCTCAGTCCCCACCAGGACTCGTCAACGCACCTGCTCTAACCCTGTCCCTTCATCCAGCCCACAAGGGGCGAGCTGTCAGGGTGAAGACAAGCAAACAGACACCTGCAACCAGCTGCCTCACTGCCGGGGTAAGCCCAGTCTGCTGAGAAACCATGACTTTCTTCCTCTCTTGTTGAAAAATTAAGATGTGAAGGTGTTTGAGTTAGTGACAGACTGTCAGATGTTTTAAAGACCTCCAAGTGTTCACCTGCATAGACCATGTGAGAGGAAAACAGGAAATCAGGGGAACAGAGACTTGAGAAAGACACGCAGCAAAGAGTCACAGCTGGGATCTCAACTCAACCGAACTCAACTTTATCTGTAGAGCACTTTAAATACAACCAAAGCTGACACACGAATCGGAGCGGCGTCGGGGACGTTTAACCGATAGTCGTGGTTAAGAAAGAGCTGAGCCGTAAGGCGAGACTCTCAATTTACCGGTTGATCTACGTGCCGACTCTAACCTATGGCCATGAACTTTGGGTAATGACCAAAAGAACAAGATAGCAAACACAAGTGGCCGAAATGGGTTTCCTCCACAGGGGCTCAGCCTTAGAGATAGGGTAAGGAACTCGGACACTTGGGAGGCGCTCAGAGTAGAACCGCTGCTCCTCCACGTCGAGAGGAGTCAGCTGAGGTCGCTTGGGCATCTGGTTAGGATGCCCTCTGGACGCCTCCCGTTAGAGGTGTTCCAGACATGTCCCACCAGGGGGAGACCTTGTGGCCGGCCCAAGACCAGGTGGAGGGATTATATCTCTCGCCTGGCCTGGGAGCGCCTAGGAATCCCCTCGGAGGAGCTGGTGGAAGTGGCTGGGGTGAGGGCTGTCTGGGCTTCCCTCCTGAAGCTGCTGCCCCCGCGACCCAGACCCAGATGAAGCAGAAGAAAACGACGACGACAAAGCTGACACAAAGTGCTTTACATAATAACATAAAACAACAATAAATAGTTGTTTTAAAATATAATAAAAAGCAATAAAAAAGGCAATAAACCAAATGCCGTCTCATGTCAAAAGCCAAGGAATAAAAGTGGGTTTTTAGACGGGTTTTTAAAATGGACAGTGAGGGAGCTTGTCGAATGTGGAGAGGTAGGTCATTCCACAACATAGGAGCAGCAACAGAAAAGGCTCTGTCTACTCTGAGCCTCCGCTTAGACCTCGGTACTTGCAGGAGCAGCTGGTCAGCTGACCTGAGGCACCAGGCAGGAGTGTAGGGGTGAAGTGAAGCAGCTCAGAGAGGTATGATGGGGCCAGACCATTTAAGGTTTTAAAAACGAATAAAAGAATCTCAAAATGAACTCTCCATTAGAAAACTAAATCTAATGGAAGTCAAAGGTTTTATTGATCATTTTATAACTCAACTTCACTTCAAAAGTAAGTCTTAAAAGTCCTGCAGATAATTAATGTTTAACAGATTAAAGAGGTACAGACAAAAAGAGCTCCAGGTGTCTGCAGAAGTAGTCTTCAGTGACCAGGTGTGGCTGTACCCTGTCCACATTATCCCCCCTCTGTGTTTTCAATGTTTCTCCGACAGTGAATGGAGCCTGGGGGCCTTGGTCTCCTTACTCTTCCTGTCCTGTAACTTGTGGTGTGGGAGTCCAGGTGTCAGTCAGGAGATGCGACAGCCCCGCCCCCCAACATGGTGGGCAGCCATGTCCTGGGGATGGACGTCGCACCAGCATCTGTAAAACCGACATCCCCTGTCCAGGTACATAAAGGATTCTTTATTTCGTTCAGTACTTCCTCCAAAACCCAAACTTCATATGAGTTTGTAAAATGTTAATTTATGATGCAACATGTTGGTTTGTAAATAATTCAAAGTCCATATTTCAGTCAAATGGTGCAAAGAAAACACATCAAGTATAAGAATTTTTAAATTGACGTCAGCAACATGTTGGTACAAAGTTATCAGAGGAGCAACCAAACTGGTTCAGACAGGTCTCCTGGGTTCATTAAAGTTTAGAGCGTTGGTGAAAGAAGAGCTGATGACACAAAATGAAAGATGGCGCTGACATATTTTTCATAAAATAATGAAAAAAATCAATATTAACATTTGACCTGTTGTCTTTGCTCTACTTTTGCTTAAATATAAACTTTTAATTATTTGAAAACCACCAGATTTTTAGTTTTTTTAAGCTTGTGCAGTATCATCACTTTACTTTACTCTTGAACATTTTCTGTCCATCAAGTAATTTGAGTCTTGGAGTTAATTTCTGTATATTTTCAGTGGACGGGGTGTGGTCAGAGTGGTCTGAATGGTCACAGTGTAAATACCCACATAGTAATAAGTCCATCAACTGTGAGCGGATAGGCGGCAGTCAGAGCCGAGAACGCAGATGTCTCCATCGAGCTGCGAATGGAAACATCTGCAGCGGGATGGAGCTGTCACAGTTACGGGTCTGCTATGACGTCAGCAGATGTTTGGGTGGGTGGAGCTAAAATTTTAACGACATTACAATCATAGTTTAAAAACAACAAAATATCAGGATAACAAACAAGTGTGTGTTGTAGTGAAGGGCACCTGGGATGGCTGGGAGTCGTGGACTTTGTGTAGACCACCCTGCGGAGCAAATTCCAAACGTGTCAGGAGGAGACACTGTAAACCAGATTACAGCAACTACAAGTGAGTCTCTGGACCGGGGGGAGGGACACCTGTACCAGCAGGGCACCAAAGGGAAATGGAAAAATTACCTTCTGCTCTTTGACAGGAAGTGAGCTTTCTGTCTGTGTTTTTTCAGCCCCACCATTGGTCGTCGGAGGGAAAAGGCAACGTTCTCCGGGACTCCACTAGCTGACTGTGGCGCTGCGCCGGATAGCGGGGAGAAGTACCAAAGAGAGCCATGTGTGAACGTTCCTGCATGTCCTGAAAACAGATGACTTCAACGCCACAAAACTTGTTAACCAATGAATATTGAAATAACAACTACGTCCTTGTGACTTTAACAACAACCATCAGAAATCGTTAAGTAGTTCATATAACACCAACAAAACATTGGCACTATTTTCAGCAGTCTCTCCTAAATTCAAATCAGAAGTGTTATCTAACTGTAATAAAATAAAATGTTAAATAGATCCAGTAGGCAGGACAATCCAAAGTTTGGAGACCTGACCGATCTTTGTGGATAACCTGTTTTATAAAAAATACATTTTAAAGTACAAACTGCTTTTGTGGCTTTACTCTTTCTGACCTCTCTCTTGCAGTTTGACAGGGCAGATAGTAAACACTAAGTTGTCTGCATCAAGTTGAAATCTTTGGTCTCGAAAAATGAAGCTAACTGCCAAAACTGCAGTTCCACAAGTGTCCACTAGAGGCTGGTTCCAAAAGCTCCTGAAGCCAGATACACACCTATTCTGAAAAGTACACCCTTACAGCAGAAATAAACATGTTTAATGTCTGGGTTAAAATGTGACTGTGGTCTGAATAGCTCATTTCTCTCTCCGTTAAATTGGTGTAACTAGAGAAGCAAGCGGTCGGCAACATTCATCTCTCGACGGTGTGTTTGACCCTAAATTAATTTTAAATATCTCTTTAAGATAAGTGACTGGAAATGGTGTGAAGTGGAGAAAATCCTTAAAATCATTTGGATTAAAGAACAAGTTCTGATTTCTGTGTCTCTATTTCTGGACTTGGAAAAAAGAGAGAGGACTGACAAAAGCCCCGCCCACACTGTTTATTAACAGGTGATTGCACAAAAATGACAGATAACGACTCCACTGCTCCTCCACACTCTCACTTCTTTCTTCAGTCCTTCAGTGTGCAGTATTCAGACATATTTGTGCCCCGCCCCGCCCCCCCTCTCCGTGTTGACATCATGGAAGTGTCCCTGCAGAGCGCTCAGGTCCCAGCTCCAGTGTTCCCAGTGTCTGCTGGGACAAACCTCCTCAGTGTCTGAATCAGTATAGTCCAGTTTATCCAAACACCAGCTCCTTCCAGTGAAACAAAGTTCAGTAGTCTGTACTGGTTTATTTTTTGGCAAAGTTGCCGCAGCAGTCAGTGCGGCCGGTCACCTCTGGGATCCTGAGTTTGTTTTCGTTGAGGATGTTTTTTCTGTTCCTGCTGTTGGTCTGACACTGAAGCGATTTTTAGAACAATAATGTCACAGGGATCGAAAAACAAAAACCGAGACTTCAGTCGTCAAACTCATCAAAATGTGTCTGCTCTGCTTCTTTAAAATCTTCACAAATAAATCATGATAAAAACAGATGTGACAATCTGTTTATTTGTTTGCATCTTTTAAACACTGAAATGTCAGGATACGAACAAAGATCCTGCAGAAACTCAGACTGAACCAGCAGCTGTGGAGTGAAACAAATTCATGCTTTTGGAACGTTGACTGAAAATGGTTCCCACTAATAAACACAGCCCACAAATCTCCACCTGGTTAGAAACATCAAACATCAGCAAATTAAGGTTCAAAATATCACCCAAAGACATGGCACAAAAAACAGGTAAACGAGGTCCCAGTTGGACATGTTTGCTAGAACGAAGTCCCAGTTTGATTTCAAGTTCCCTTGGTCTACATCCCAAAGTTTCTCAACTACCTGTAATCTGTTTAAGCTATCGAGTGCCTGTCTCTGCTGAATTTCGGTTTTGCTGTACTCATGCAAAAGTTTTGCTACGGCCCTATTTATCTCAAATAAGCAGAATGTAACGTGATTTCATGGCAGTAAACAGGCTGGAAGGACGCTGAAATAACCACATCATGATGCAGACTAATAAAAAATCTGACACCATGATTTGTTTGGTTGATCTGCAGATTGAAAAGTAAACATCTCTTAAAAAACTCGGTTTCTGAGTGGAGTTTGGTTTGAGCATCCCTCGGCGCTGATATTCTTACATGATGCCTTTTTTTAGGGTTTATCAGCATCCTTCAAACCGACTCATAAAGTGCAAAAAAATTGGCTCAGCTCTCCGTCTCAGACTTAAGTCAAACCTACCCGATGGATGAAGTTTCTTTTTTAGTTTTCACAGTTCTTTCAAAGAAACCTCCATCAGTGTAAAAAAAAAAAAAAGAAATCTGCTGTGTCTAAATCAAACACAGAATTCAACATCTTATAAACCTCACTCCAGGATAACAAACTCTGCTCTAAATAATGTGCCAGTACATTTAACCATGAGTTCATCAGCATGACAATAAATAACTTTATAAATTATGAAACTTCGAACAAAAATAAACCGTTTTAGAGGTTTGGATCAGATGTAAGCACTGACGAGGTCTTTCTCAGTCTGAGAATCATCGGCTGTTTACTTTGTGTCTTTTTTAGTTTTAGCAAACAGAATAAGTTTAACAGTCACTAAGTAGATTTAAAAACTCAGTAATTCACAAAGAAAAACTGATATCTATTCACATGTCTTTTAACTTGAAGGTATGGTTGAGCAGGGAGAACTTTGCTTACATTCAAAGATCAGGTCATTGTTGCGCTGACATAGTGAGGGGTGATAAAAAGAAATAGCTCAACATGTGCTGTGAGGGGACACCAGAGATTCCAGAAAAGGTGCAAGACTGTCCGCTCTGATGTGATAAAAACCCAATTCACTCTGATTAAAAACAGCTGCGTCAACACATCAGGTGGATTTTTTTTTGAGTATTTCTCTGTCCACACTGAGGAGCTGGTCCGAAGTTATCAGCTCGCTTGTATTTCTCTGGCATGTGTCTCTGGACCTGCAGCAAAGAGTCATGTCTAGGAATCAAGTAAGTGACCTCTGCGGTGGGGACTGTTGCGTCTCTACATGGGTCACTTAGACCCGAGGCCAACAGCGCCCCCTGAGGAGCATCTTTACCAACAGACGAGCTGATTGCGGTGTCTCTGCTGTGGCCCCCTGCTGTTTGAAAAAGGGAATAACAGAATTTTTCATCCCACTGACTTCACTCTTCTGGTATTTGTGCTGATTTTCAACTGTTTTGTGTGGAGCTGTTTTTGAGGGGTGACTTGCATTCAGCTTGGTGTGTTTCAGACTCTAACGATTATTGATCAATTTGAAAACCCTGAAATAAAGTGGTAACTAGATAAGCAACGACTGGATTGGCTGCTTCAACTTGTTGTGTTTAGGCTCATCAATTCAGCCTGAAAAGGCCGGATAAGGAGATGAGATAGTCGCTTAAAGTTGTGTACATTCTGGTGTTAGAATAGACCTTAAATTTTTCTCAGTTCTTTTATCATGGTGACCTGTTGGTGCGCTTAACCTGGACTATGTGAATTCGTGGTTTCCAACTTGTCAAACCTGCTCATCCCTGACGAAAATCTCGATATCTCGACTTGATCAGACTTGTGGAAACAAAAAGTTCAGCCTGAACTCTCTGCTGGGAAAGGCCTCCAGTGTTACCGTTTTAAAAGAGAGTAGATCTCAGTGTGTTTTAAACTTTCAGGTTGAAGGTCAGAGGATCCCAGAGGCGACTCAAAGTGTCTGTCCTCTCTTCGAGGTTCTTTGTTTTTTTTGTTTTTTTTTTATTTTAGGGATGTAGCATCTTTGCTAACAGTGATGTCATATGTCTTTATATGGTCCAGCTGCTCAGTGATGACATCATAAGAGAGGCGGAGTCTCCACATCCCCTGTCCCTCCCCTGTTGACTCTCCGGAAACCAATCAGAGCGCTCAGAGGAGGGAGGATCATCTGAAACCCGCCTAGATACAGGACAGAGCGGAGTGAGCTGATTGGCTGAGGTCTGTGAGTCCGGTTTGGGTGTTTGATCATCCTTCAGTGATCGAGTGTCCGAAAAATCGCAGAAAAATCAGAGAAAAGAAAATAACTGGAGAGAAAAAGAGAAGGGAAAAAAGATTTGTTATCTAAAACTTTAAATATTCATTTTTTTTCTGGTAAATTCAAGAAAGATATTTTTTCTTTTTTTGTGAGATGAAGTTGTTTACATGACCAGTCCATCTGTAAACTCCAGGTGTGTTGTCAAAAACGCGACACGCTTTGGTCTGTAAATGATTATTTCACAGATCCTATAACCAGTTTACAAGCAGGTGATTTTTCTGACAGTTCAGACTCTTCTCTCTCTCTCTGTTGATCGGACCCACAGTCTGAGTTTACACCTGAAGCGTTCAGTGACTCACCTGGTCCTCTGAGCCTCCAGTGCTACGTTTGAGATGGGACCCCCGGCTGGCTGCTTGGCTCCGCCCCCCTCTCCTTTAAGGGAGGGCTGATCTCCTCCTCGGGGTCGTAGTAGTAAAACTTTCTCAGGTAGGAGATCAGAGGCCTGAGGAAAGAGAGCAAGAGAAAAGGAGGGGAGACACTGTTAGATGTGGGTGGGACAAAGATATCAATTAAATGAATATTTTCAGGACGTTCTAACTTTATGAGTTGCACCTGTATCTGTTTAGGACTCATATTCAAGTTGAAATATTAAATCAGGATCAAGCTGATCATGACACTTCCTGTTATGCCTCAGATCTCCTTTTACACTGTTTTAAGAGTCCTCAGAAGTATAGCAGCTCTGACAAACACTCACGTGGGCAGCGGCAGCTCCTGGATGTGGTCGATGCGAACCAGCTGTCTGATGCAGAAGCGACATAGATGCTGCAGAGACTTGACGCTGCTGAACCTGGATACCGGGTACAGGAGCTGGACCGGGGTCGGGGGCAGACCTGAGGACCAGTAACAGTACTTTATTTAAACAAGAGGGTTTACAGAGACAAGAAGGAAAATAATACAAACAGGACAAGACAGGACAGACAGGTGGGGACCAAAGAGAAAACTGAGGCAAATTAACAAAGAAAGATACAGGTGTGCAGACAGACAGGTGACGGTGCTAAAAAGAGCTGGAGGTAGAAGAGGACAGAGACACATTGATGCAAACAGTCAGGTGTACATGTGGCAAAGACAGGGTTAAGATCAAGCCAGACAGGTGGTGCGGATGGAGACTAGAGGATGACATTTTTCGGGAATTTCTGTAGGTCACGTGATGGGAGTCATTTTTTAATTAATCCCGTGATCGGGACGGGAAAAAAAGCAACGGGAGCGGGCAGGAGCAGGAACAACATTAAAAGATGATCATTTTCAGCCGTGTTAAACAACCAGATGAACAGATGCGTCTATTTTTGTAGTCATCTCTCAGTGAGAGCCAACACTCTTGACTGCACTAGAAAGACAAAAGAACTACAACAGTGGTTTGACTTCCTGTCACCGACTCAGAGCGGCTGCCAGCGACACACATATTACACACATATTATGTGTGTCACCCGCAGCCGCTCCGACTCGGCTGCCACTTTTTGCTAAGAAATGCAACGTTTTTTCAACATGTTTGGTTTTATTCAAACGGGAGCAGGACAGGAGTGGGAGTAATTTTGAGTGGGAGTGGGATGGGAGTGGGACAGGACAGGATTAATTTTTCTTACTCCGGTCTGGGATTGGGACGGGACGGGATTTTCTCTCTGGGAGTGGGACGGGACAGGAGTGAAAATCCGCTCCCGTGTCATGCTCTAGTGGAGACAGAGACAGATGCAGACTGACAGATGAGGCTGGAGGTTACCTGGGACTCTAGAGCGCAGGAAGTAGAGGAACTTTCCGTTCTTGGAGTGCATGATGGCTCGCTCTATGAACTCGACCACAGAGTGACATCGATCCTCAAACTTTGGGTGACACCACAGACTGAACGTTCCTGCAGAAGGGGGAGGCGGAGGGAGATTTCACAGGTTTCTTCAAAAGCAGTTTGGATACTTATTAAAGGCTTTGACACAAATTAATGTCTTAAAAATGTTTCTGTAAGAAAGTTTTTACCAGCCTAAAATCAGCAGTGGGAGCATCTCCCAGGTAATGAGGTTAATTTACAACAAGCCAGTAACATGACTGGGTATAAAAGATGGGAAGAGGTTCATCACTCTGTGAGAGACTGTGTGAGCTAATAATTCAACAATTTCAGAGTCATCTTCCTGAGTGTATAACATCAAATAATTAGCAGATTTCATCATCTACAGAACATAATATCATCAACAGATTTAGAGAATCTGTTCCAGTATCTCCGGGTGTTCTCAAGAGTCTGCAGCCTTTCTAGAATAATTTAAGCTAAATTTGAGAAAACTAGTGGTTTTGGTCTGACAATTCACAGTCTGACATTCATTTTGGAAGTCATGGAAGCTACACCCTCCTCTCTAAAGCGCAGAGGGACCACTTGGGTTGTTATCAACTTACAGTTCAAAACCAGCATCCCTGACAGTACGGGTATCATAAGTGTCCACGGCATGAGTGGCTTAAACATCTGTGAAGGCATCTGATCACACCTACACTGAATCAGGATTTAACCAATTTGTGTGTGTGTGTGTGTGTGTGTGTGTGTTACCTCTGTAGTGCTCCATGCGTGTGTGGTGTGTGACTCCTTGTGACCTGAAGCTCAGACTCAGGATGTACCGTGGGTCTGAACTGTCCCGAACCAAAAACGACCCGTCGGGTTTCCCCTTCAACTTCATCTCTGCGTCCTCCCAGTTCATCGGGCCCCAGTACCATCCGCACTGTGACACACACACACACATACACAGGTTAGCTACAAACCGAAGATTTAAGCCCATCAATGACTAAATAAATACTTGACAGCCCCAGACTTTGGCCCCGCCCACCTTCTCCAGCTCTCTGAGGCTGGTGGCGAAGCTGCCCGTGTCTGGTCGGCTGAGGGGGCAGCGGGGGGCGAGTCTTGGCGGAGGGTGCTGTCCGTCAGGGCGCAGAGGGATGGGTCTGGGTAAACCTCTGAGGAAAGTGTCTGATAAACACAGACAAGAGACAAACATCAGTGTGAGCACTCTGAAGCCCCGCCTCCATCCACACCTGCTCCTGTTATTCCCCAGAATAATGTGAGTTTGAAGCCTCAAAAATACACCAGTTTTCACTCTGAGACACCTTCATTTAATCTAAACAAATCAAACTTTAACGCAAGCTTATTTCAGGTCCAGTTTTAAGTGGCCTTAACAAGTAACTAAGCAACAATTGTAGTCCTGTTCTGAATCGCTCCCAACCGCTACAGACTGCTGCAAGTTTGAAATTCAGGTCGTTGTATGATTTTTCTGTGAAGCCAGATACAACTTTCCTTATATTATAGTTCTATGATATATGAAGACGGAACTACAGAACTACCTTCTCACCCTTCATGATCAAATATCTTCCTCTGACACACCTCTACTGCATGCTAACTAGTGTGTGTGTGTGGCTCACCATTGAGGCTCAGGCTGTGTTGGATGGTGCTGAGGGTGGGGGGCAGAGCCATTGGCCGTGGGGGCAGAGACTGCATGGACGCCCCCACACTACGCTCGCCAAACGGACCCTGCTGCTGAGGAGGACCCCCGAAATCATCTGCAGAAGAGAGAGTAAGAGAGAGAGAGAGAGAGAATGATCACACCTGAGACACACCTGAAGAGGAAACAAGGGTGGCAACAGACAGGAGAAGAAGAAGAGGAAGAAAAGTACCGAGCAGACTGAGACTCCGTCTGGGTGGAGGAGGAGGCGTCGGGGGATGAAGAGAGTTCATCCCCCTTCGAGAAATATCCACATCAACCAAAGACACCGTCTCACCTGGACATACACACACACACACACAGACACACACAGGTGTTAAAGCAGATAGGTGAAAAAGTGAAATGTTAGTGTTAGGAAGGAGATCAGAAGGAGGACGTGTGGAGGCTCCTCAGGTGTTCAGGTGTGTACTGCTGTTCTTACCGGTGAAAGCAGGAGTGAACGGCACCGGAGAGAAGGCACTGTGAGGCCTGACCTGCAGCCTGATGGAGACAGACCAACCATCATCATCATCATCATCATCACACTCAATATCATCATTAAGGCTGCACGATATTGGAAAAAAATAATATTGCGATTTTTTTCAACCCTGCGATATATATTGCGATATTAAAAATACAGTATTTTCACCAGATGACCTGAATAGCACTTAATGTTATGCTGCACTGCTGAAATCTTGAGGACAGTTAATCTGCTCTGATCTTACCTCTTTTTGTGAATGTTAGTAGAACGGCTTCTGTCTGTCTCAGAGATATTTTTAGCTTTTATTGTGCTGGGACGTTATTGTGGCAACAGGTGAACACAGAAGACGTGTTTTGGTCGACATCATCCTTCTTTTAACCGAAATAATTCCAGATAACTGACTTTCCTTTTCTTTTTGGCAACAAATCTTCATTTTCGGTGGTTTTCGCTTGTTCGTTGTTCATTTTGCGATCGTTGTTGTTGTTAGCGGTGTTGTGCCGAGAAACGCATGTCCTCCGAGAATTGCATGCACCTCGCAAAACGCGCACTGCTTATAGTAGAGTGGTCCACGGAAATGTACAATTTAAAACCCATACAGTTCTTATTTGTTGGGCTTAATAGTCATGAGTAAAGTTCCGAAAGTAATTCTCAGCGGACACACGTCTCCCTCCATGTGCAGAACATGTGCAGGGGTGGGTTTTCTCCTCCCTGATTTTGATTGACAGCTGGCAGGGTAGTCTGATTGGCAACTGAGAAGTGAGTCTGATTGGCAACTGAGTTAAGGACAAAGGCGATTGGTGGATCGCTGCACAGCACACGCAGAGTCACATGGAGTGTATCTCAGTCGGTTACCCTTGAAATTAAATGAGTTCATTCACCTCCAATATCGCAGGCTCTGCGATGTGACTATCGCACACACGTACATCGCGATGACGATAGTCAAACGATATATCGTTCAGGCCTAATCATCATCATCAGCTGCAGCTTCAGAGTCTCTACCTATCTGAGTGTCATGAGAAGACCTTAGGGGGCAGATCTAACCTCAGTGTTTCCCACTGAATCATGCTGCACCTGTGATGGTAAAGACCGCGATAAAGGTATGTGGGGACGGAGTGGAGTGAGTGGAAAAAAACCCGAAACCATCTTCTTGTTTGTAGGAGTGGGCCAAAATGTCGATTCTTCAATTCAGCGGATGTGACACGTGACGATCCGTTACAATCAATAAGTGTTCAGAAATTACAGAAACAGAATCTTGACCCTTTGTTGTCTCTTTTTCTCCTCCCCACATTTCCGGTCCCTCTTCAGCTGTCCTATCCAATAAAAGGCAAAAAGGCCCAGAAATATAACTTTAAAAAAAAACATCTATCAACTCAATAAGAGTTCTCTTTGAGAGTTTTAATTTACTTAAAATTTTCTCTGTTTACCCCTAATATCTCCTACAGTAATAAAGATTACATGTCAAATGAAAATGTTATTGTGCAATAAAAAAAACCCGCTCATATTTAATTCAATTACAACATCATGATTGTATAAAGTAGCTACAGGGTCGTGTTTCTTCTTGTGTGTCATCAGCTCTTCTTTTTCCAACACTCTGTAAATGTTAGTGAACCCAGGAGACCAGATTCTGGAGTTTGGAAAGTGAAATGTTGTCTCATTTTTGCCCGATATAGAATTCAAGCTGCTCAACACTTCAGCGTCTCCCTTGTGCAATTTTTTTGTGTCATGATGCTCCAAATGTTTTCAATAAGTGACAAAAAGGGGCAAGAGCTGCACAGCATCAGTAAATGAATATAATGAGAAGTATTAAGATGCTTTTCAAAGATGTGGGAAGATTTCAAATTGAAAAATAATAGTCCGGAAAACTTGCCAACTAAATTTACAGCCTAAACTCGAAATATATGAGGCAGTATAAAAATCCAGGACAGACATCTGCTGGGACCGAATGGGAAAAGACAGAGACAGACACAGATTTTCATTACACACTCCCTACAGAGGACAAGAGTTTAGCTCAGTTGGTAGAGCAGGGGCCCTGTGCAATAGCTTTTTGACGGATCAATTTATGGTGCTGGTCCAAGTAATCCCCCATTCTGACTCACTCTCATGTATAATAGTAATCTTTAAAGATATAACTTTGTAGAATGTTTAAGATCAGCTCTGCTCCCAGTCTGAAAAGTGTTAAAGAGACACAAACGTTCAGTCTGAAGCTGTGATTTAAGTGTGTTTACTTCCAGAGTCGACTTGTTTGGAGAGGAGGACCTCTGCTTATCGCTTCAAAAACTATTCAACTGAGAAAACCGAATCAACTCAAAGACTTTTCAAAGAGAGTCCCATAATCGCTGAGATTTGACTTCCTTCTGGGAGCTCTGGACTACAGAAAATAAAACATGAGTCCTCACACCCACCAGGTGTAAGGTGAGGAAGCAGTCAGTCAAAGAGAAACCTTACTGGTGTAAAATGTTGACACAGGTAGAGGATTACCACTTAAATACTTTTCAACACCACATAGGACAGAAACCACCTCTCTTGTTATCGGTTCATAGCTCAAAGCCAGCATGGTATGGGGATAAGAAATATCCATGACATGAGTAGCTTCCACATCTTTAAAGGTTGAATTAATGCTGAATAATACATACAGGTTTAAGAGCAACATCTGCTGCCATCCGGATGACGACTTTTTCAGGGAAGACCTTCATATTCCAGCAAGACACTCAGTGCGTTTACATGCACTGCTTAATCGGACTAAGCTCATAATTCGTTTTTTTTTTTCCAAACTGGACTTCTCTCCTTGTCCACGTATAAAGCTTATGGGGCTGTGGGCAAACTTAATAAATTAATTACACTGAATATACATTTTTCTCCCCCCTGCTTGTGGTGTTGAGTTACTGTCAGACTGGTCTGTGCTCAAGTCCTCTTTTTTTTGTGCAGCTCCATTTTTAAAAGTTATTAGGGGGTTCATGCTTTCTTTGATTGACAGCTATGTTGTTTGAGCCGAGCGTCATCACAGCGACTCTCAGCAACTCTCCCACCGGTTGCGCACAATGCTACTGCGCAGTGTTGGTTTCAGGAAATGAAGAAAAAATCTCGGAAATACAGAGAGCTTTTTGGCTTCAAATCTGTGTACTGACGGGAGGCGGAACCAAGTTATCAATAGTATATACAGACTATGGGAGTGGCACCAAGCACATGCATTGTCCTTTAATACTCTGACTGTGCTGGTTACATGGTAGAGAAAATCGAATTCCAATTGCATTATCTGGGTGTCTTAAGGTCCTTTCACACCGGGACCGTTTTTGTCGTGTGATTATTTCGGATGTCAATATTTTTTTCAAACCCGTATCCTGTCAATACAAGCGTTAACATCAGCGACGTTTTCCCGTCCTGCGATATTGCGGCATTTATTTTTTTCAGATCATGGTCGATTTTTCAAAAGTTTTGCATACTGTGTGTCCACTCCTGACCAATCAGATTGCGTGTCGTTGCGACGTCAGATTTATCAGTATATCCAACAAGGCCGACTGGCTGATTGTTTACGTATCGGAGAACAGAGTGCTTTTTGATAAAACACAAACATTACAAAGATAACGACCTGAAGGACAATTAGTGGAGAGTCATAGCGTCGGATTTCTCATATGACGATGTTTTGTGTGCTTTAACAGTTTGCTGAACGTCTTTGTTTTAACTTTCATCCGTGCTAACGTAAGCTAACGTTTGTTACCATAGTTTAATGTGCTTATCTGGTACTGGCCCCGACTCAGTATTTGCTATCATGACAGACAGCCATCTCAACACTAGTGTCTAATCAGAACTGAAAACAATCAGCGACCGTGGTACAGTTTCAGCTCCTGAACCAAGCAGTGAAACTCACCAAGTTCTCTTCTTTTTTGTAATATGGGATGCACCTATGTGCTACATTTCTTTTGAGAAAGCAAAAAGAGTTCCAATTTGCCATCACTTGAAGTTGAAGTAGACTCCATTTTTTGTCCTCTCGCTTCCACCCGGGACGCTGGTTGTTAAGGGAAGGTGCTGCCCTCCTTCGCCTCTGATTGGCTATAAGTGCTGACCATTTGGCTTGAGCGTGTGATGACGTTTCCAGCTTTTCCAAGGAGGCCGGACTTTCCCCCAGAAAAGTCAAAATTTGCCTCTGAATATTTCGCGTTCTATATTTGTGTCTATATTTGTGTCGGCCCTGGTGTGTAAGGACCTTTAACATGAGATTCTCAAACTCAGATTATAGTCGGACGAAGGTGTTTACTTGCACTTCAGTTCCGGTCTTAATTGGAGTAGGGCAATAATTTGGTTTTCTCAAGTGTCATGTAAACATACTAAATGACAAACCACACTCCGTGCGTATTACAACAGTATGGCTCTGTAGTAGAAGAGTCCTGCTGCTAAACTGGTCCGTCTGCAGTCCTGACTTGTGACCCCTTTGAAAACATTTGGAGCATCATGACACAAAAAAAATAGAACAAAGAAAACTCTGAGCTGTTGAGCAGCTGAAATCCTGTATGAGGCATGAATGAGACAACATTTCACTTTCCAAACTCCAGAAACTGGTCTCCTGGGTTGGGGAAAGAAATGATGGCACACAGTGATGGACATGACCCTGTGGCTACTTTTTAGAAACATGCTGCTGACATTAGATTTTTCATAAAACAATAACAATTCTCATTTTGAACATTTCATATGTGGTCTCTGCTCTGACTCTGACTCTCTGAATTCGACTGTCCATAAAGAGTCTGATTTGGACACCTGATTGGTCTGTGAAGGTGTTCCTGTTGTCTTATCACTTCATAAAATAATCACTCATTCATACCTGCTCCCGTCCTGCTCCGCTGTGCTGCAGGTTGACCCCCACACGTCCAGCAGACTTCCCCCTGACGACGTAGATGACGCCAGGGATGGCCTCTTGTCCAGCAGCCCCCCTGACCCTCCGCTGGAGCTCTTGGTCCTAAACAGCTTACTAAGCCGGACCTTTAGGGACCCTCCTTTCCTGGATTTCCCCCCTGGTGTCTTCTCCCCCTCCCTACCTGCTCCTCCCCCAATCTCCCCCTCCAGGACCACCAGGGGGGAGGCGCAGCGCCCCATGCCCCCTGTGGCCACGCCTAGTTTGGGGGTAGTGGCGCGGCTCTGGGGCTGGGAGCGGGATTGGTGCTGGCAAGGGGGTCTGGGGCTCGGGGTAGGGGTGGAGGATAGGAGTGAGTCAGGGGACACCTGGAGATTGTTGAAACCTGCTGCAGCCTGGGGGGGCTGTGAGCGGACAGGTGGGTATGGACAGGGTGGGGTGGTGGTGCTGATGGAGGGCCGGGGGTCTACACAAGGGGTCAGGGACACTGCAGCGCCCAGGACCGCCAGAGAGGACCTGCAGGACTGATCAGTGCAGACCCCCGCCTCCTCCGCCAACCTGTGGACCTGCTGCATGAGTCCACTCAGAGTCCCACTGGAGAACACAGGCCCGGCCCCCCCAGACGTCCCCCCTCCACCCCCCATCCGATCACCTTTCTCAGTGTCCCCCATGTCCCCCGTGTCCCTGTCCCCTCCCTCCTCCAGTCCACCCACTTCTTCAGATCCTAAACCCTCCAGTACCAACAGGGCGTCGCTAGTCTCGCTTGGGTCCTCGCCCCCCGTCCCCGAGGTCAGCACACTGTGACAGGAGCATCCCACTCCTCCCTCTCCCCCTCCCTCCCTCCCTTCACCCAGCTGGCCGAGCCTCCGGGCCAGAGCCAGAACTGGGTCCTCCCCCCCAGAGGAGCAGGTCTTCCTGGGCTCCAGCAGGCCCAGACGCAGGGCTTGGTCCAGCAGGCCTGGGGGCCACTTGGCCAGTCGGTCTGTCAGCAGGCGGTGTCGGTGACACAGAACCGACCCGGGCTCAGGGTCCAGTGTGGGGATGCCCTGCTGGGGGTTCTGTGAGCCATCAGACCCTTTGGACAGTCTGAGAACAGGGTGCCACTGAAGGAGCTGTGGCTGCAGGTTTTCCTCTGCAGAAGGGGTGCAGTGAGAGTTCTGGTCCCTCCCACCTCCAGGCCCAGGACCAGTTGTTGTGCTACCAGGACCAGATCCAGAATCTAGCTGCTGTCTCTCTTCCTGAAGGAACCCTGGGGGCGGCTGCTCCAGCCCGCACTCCAGGATCCGGTCTCCGGACCGCAGCAGGTTCTGAAACACCATAAGCTGCGCCCTCGACCCGTGCCCCCCCGAACCGTGCTGCACCGGGTAGTCCACAAACCTCTGGGCCGCTACGGCAAAGTCCTCGGGTGGCGGGGGGGACAGCGCAGCGTCGGAGCCCGGCGGGGCCTGCGTCAGCATCAGTCCGCCTTCCAGCTCTCCTTTCCCGGGAAGCGGCGAGCTGTAGTGCGGGGAGGCCGAGCCGAGGCCCGGCGGGGGGCCGCTTGCGTCCAGATCAAAGCCGCCGCCATGGTGCCCCAGCACGGACTTGACGGGCCCGAAGCCGCCGCCTCCTGACATCAGGTCGTCCGGTTCGTCCAGCCGGTCGTACTCGGCCGCAGACACGAGCCGCATCAGGACGAAGTCTGGGGACAGGTCTCCCTGCGCGTCATTCATGCTGACAGGTGCTGCTAACGTTAGCTCCGCGGCTAACGGCTAAAGGCTAACGGCTAACGGCGCTCCGCTCTTACATAACAGCGAGATAAACAAACAGCTGCTAACGGAGCTAACGGAGGCTAGCTGCTGCATCCTCCCCACGAACCGGGCTCCCCACCGGGCACGGGCCAAGAGCCGGTCCGGACCGGCCCGTCACGGTAACGGCTCCGCAGAACGACGTCAGAACATGAAGAGACATGAGAAACAAGCCCGCCCGGTACCGCCGCTCGGTTAATGTTAGCTTACTGCTAGCCTCCTACCGACTCATCCTCCGGTGAGACAGCACGGTGTGATGACGGAGGATGAGGGGAGGGGCTGGCATCGATAACCGATCAGAGCTGATTGATTAACGGAGGCTCGGTGGACCCAGGAACCAAAACCTCCATCTGCTGAACGACTCCCGGTACCAGAGAGCCTCCACGCTACCGGAGGTCTCTCTTCCTCCTCGCTCTCGCTCTCTCTCTCCCGTGTGCGCGCGCGTGTGTGTATGTCTGTGATCAGAAAAATAAACATACACATACAAACTCACACAGGTCTGAGTTTAAATGCTCCATATTTCACTCTCAAAATAATACATTTTATATATATATTTTTAAATTTAAAATAATAAAATAATTTCACTTTATCATTTAATTCTGGTTACTTTTTTTCTGATGTTTTTCGTGTATATTTTAGTTGTTAAATATTTATTTTTTTCAATTTCAAAATATTTAATTCAATTATTGTATGGTATTCAATCCTTTAACAATTTATTGAATAAGATATTGTTAGTATTATTTCTTATGATTTAATTGATGACAAATTGCATTAGTTTGACATTGTTTGAATTAGTACATTAGGGGAGAGTGGGGTAAGGTGAGCCATTTTTCATGTCTCGGATCACTACATCAAGGCGATCGTAGTTTCATCTTTAACTAGTATATCTGCATATATTTCAAGATGTTGGGCAACCCTACAAACCAACAGGATGAGTGTAAACAGAACAGTCTTGATAATATAGCATGCCAAAAAAGTGGTCTCCTGTGGTCAACTTACCCTGTGTATGGGGTATGTTGACCATAGGAGTGGGGTAAGCTGAGCCGTATCCCTACTACCCCCCCACTCTCCACCCCAGCCCTCCCTTACCTTCTCTCTCCCTAAATAACAGTCACTTCTTCACATTCATGTGTATTTTTATCTATTATGCTCTATTCAACTGGTACAATAATTCTTTTTATTATTATTACATATAACTGCTTAAAAGCTGTTTTCTAAAAAGCCATTTTTACATGAGAATGTCTTTAAGTGATTCAGAACATTCACAGCTGTATTTTTGAAAAGAAAAAGTAACACATTTCAACAATCTGAACTGAAACTCTGATCCTCTCATCTGATCTCCTAAATATTTGGTCACATGATCAATTTCTTTTACCATATCCAAGCAACAGAGGGTGGCTCAACTTACCCCACTCTCCCCTATATGGAATTAAATTCTTTAACAATTTATTGAATAAGATATTGTTCATATTATTTTAATGATGCAATTAATGACAAATTACATTAGTTTGACATTGTTTGAATTAGTATATTATTTCTTTGACATCAGGTTCAGTAGTTCAGACTTAGCGTTTGTTGGAAACATCACTTTGTCTGTTATTCAGAATTTTATGAAAACCCAACTACACCGGCAAATAATCATTATCTTCCTTTTCACAAAATATCATTTTTTTCAGTTTTCAGTGAAATATGGAGGAGTCAACTAATGGAAGAAACATGGTTATTTAATCATTGTCTCCATGTTAATGCAATGCAACAAAGACAAATTCAGAAACTCTGCTTTGGAGCAGTAATCCCCTTTATAAGAAACTTAAGCGCTTTGAGGTGGCTGATAAAAAGTACTATAAAAACTGATGCATTCTTTTTATTATTATATTTTGTATGATAAATAAACCTGCTTATTCGAGATTCAAATCACACACATTACAGACAAAATATAAAATGTGAACTGAGGACTGCATCCATGATTTCCAAAAGGACTGCTAAATATTGACTCGTCAAACCAAAGGACAGTTTTCTACTTCTCCTTAGTTCACATTATAATCACTTTGTTTGATTATTTTTGGGGTTGTTGACCTTTATTAACAGCCTAAGAGAGAAAGAGAAAAATATAAAGTAAATCATGCCAAAATCCAGACTGGCCAATGGCAGTGCCCCCCAGTCCACCTTCAACGGGCCTAGAGAAGTCTCCAGCTTTGTGGATCATATTTATATCTAGTTTCCTCTTAGCATGGTTCAGTTTTGACCTGCATGTATGGATGCAGTGATGGACTGTGTTCACAATGGTTTTTGGAGGTGATTTTGAGCCCATGTAGTGATCTCCACAGAGTCCTGTCTAGTTTAATGCAGCGCTTAATATTATGTACTGTAGATGATGAAATCCATGAATTCTGACATTTTACACTCGGGAACATTATTCTGAAATTATTGAACTCTTTGCTCACACAGTCTCTCACACAGTGGTGAACCTTGTCCTATCTTTCCTTCCAAGACACTCGGTCTCTCTGAACGTTTTACAGTCATTTAACTTATTTATTGTAATTTAACCTCATTAGTTGGGAGATGTTCCTACAGTTGTTCTTTAAGCATTACACAACTTTTTACCTGTTTGGTTGTTTCTCTTTTTCAAAATGAGCAGATTTCTAAGAAAACATTTTTTTCAGTGTGAGGTCTTCAAGATAGTTAAGATATTAACACCAAAACATTTCACAATCAAATTAAGTTTTTCATCAACATTTTTAACAGCGTCTCAACTCTTGTGGATCTTGGATTGTACAAGATGTTTACGCTTCATTCTGTGTCCTGCTCACATCTAATCAGCCCACAGAGCTAACGTGTGTGCAACTCTCAGGTGTTTCCCGTGTACCTGTCAGGTGTGTTTCTGTGCCATTAGAAGAAGCAGCAGCAGATGGTTCAGTACAATATAGACTTTATTAGTTCACTAAAGTTGAATATGAAATAAAAAGCAGATTGGCTTTAAATGATTCACAATTCAGAATAATCGAGAAGCCAGTTTCATCATGTTCAACATAGGAAGTTTGTCCTCCCCACGGCTGCCGCACCTCAACAAAATAAGAGCCCTCAGAGGTGGGAAACACTTCACTTAAAGAGAAAATCCATTTTTGAGTTTCATTTTCCTGATGACTTTTTGTTGAGAAGAGGTGAAGTGATCCAACCCCGGAGTGAAGGCGACAGACGGTACTGAACGTGCTCGCAGCTTTTTGTGATTTCTACCCAAATTTCAAACTCAGCGTCCCAACAGATCTCCCCATCAGCGAGGAGCTGAGCTGCAACAACCAAAAACAGCCAGTAAGTGAGTTCAAAAAGAAAAAAAAAAGAAAATCAGGTTGTTTGTGGCGTAAACAAACCGTCAGTGGGTGGCGGCCAAAGTTCAGCTTCCAATCAGAAGAGTCCAAAAGGTTTCAGTCCAACAGACAAGAAGAGCCAAATCACCAGAACTGCTTGGGGAATGTTTCATATTATTTTATTGTTTTTTACTTTATTTTCATCATAGCAATGGAAAAATATAACCTCATACAAACGTCTTCAATTCTCTGAATTTTTTTAAACAAGCAAAAATGGTGAGTGACCCGTTCCCAAACCAAGTGCAGCGGGAAATAAAAAAATGAACGCTTCACCAGCAGCTCACACCACGCGCTTTATTTCCGCTAAACTATTTCCATTTGGCACTCGCTCCTCGGAGGATTCCTCGTCGGCTTTTGACTTTTATTTTGAAGGAATTTAGTGCTGTTGTTGTTTGAATAAGAGCATTGAGCAGCGGAGACTGAGCAGGTGGAGGTGTCCGTCAGGGTCCATCGCCTTTTGAGTGCTCGCAGAAAGAAAAAGAAAAAAAATAAGAGCAACAAAAATCTAAAGTTTCCACAGAGTCCGCTCGCCTTGTAGCGCTGATTCCACAAAGTCTTATTTTCTTGTTGTGTTTTTATCTGTATTCCCTCCTCCCCCCTCCCCCCGGCTCGGGGGGCGGTGGCGGGTCGGTGACGTCATCGTGATGTCGTAGGAGAGCCCGGCTACAGCGAGAGAGGTGGATTGTGGGAGGAGGAGGGGGGAGTTTTTGTTTGTTTTGAATTTGGGGGAGGAGGGGGGAGTCAGAGTCCAGTCCACAGGCCGTTGAAGGGAGAGGAAAGGGGGGGAGGAAAAAGGGGGAGGGGCATTGTTGCCTGCTGGAACTGAAGGTGGTGTGATGTCATGATCTCTCGCTCGCTCGCTCACACGTCTCTCTCTCTCTCTCTCTCTCACACACAGACACTCACTCAGCTCACACTTCGTCTCACTTCTGCTTCGACCGGACGCTCGACACAAAGACAGAAGAGTTTATTCCAGTGGGGCAGTTTGTCCTCATTGTTCACTGATGTCCATCTCTCAAAAAATCTCACTCTCTCTTTTCCCCGACCGGCAGTAATCTGACAAGAAAAGAAGAAGAAAAGAGTCAGCGGTCAGACTTCGAGGTACAGTGTGTGAGGTTTATCTCACAGCTCGGTCAAAGATAGAAACACTGACAAACTGAATATCACGGGGTTTGCAATTCCGTTTCTGTGTTGGTCTCAGATGTTGTGGTTATTTTGTGCATCACATGTCAGAGTGGTGCATGATTTCTCCTCACAGACCGATCACAGTCGTCTGTCTACCACATCTCGTGTCCTACCAGGCCTGGCTCTTCAGCTTGCGGAGCTCCTTGGTGGCCCAGGTGGCGAGCGTCTTGGTCTTGGTGGTTTTGGAGCGCCGACCCTCCGTCAGCAGGTCGTTGATGAGCGGACGAACCTCCACCAGCTTCATCACGTCCTTACCGAACGCCGTGCACAGGTCACTGAACACACAGACCATTAAGATAAATTAACACAAAACAGAAAAGTTAACCTGCAAAGAATATGTTTTTTTATTTAGATCTAAAATTAAGAAAAGTATAAATGTAGCTTATTTTCTTTATTAACATGATTATCCTCACACTCGGCAGTGTGCATTAGGTAAAACAATTCGTTTTTTAACTGTTACTGGTACCAGTTTCTGTTGGTCTCAGATGTTGTGGTTGTTTTGTGCATCACACTTTCAGAGTGGTGCATGATTTCTCCTCATCGACCACAAAAACACACACATACACAAAGTAGAACCCCCCCGTCATACCCGATGAGTCCAGCGGCGTTGGCCACGACTCCGTCAGAGTGATCCTCATCTTCAGCTATGTGATGGATGAAGGACAGAATAAACTCCACCCGAGGCTGGACCAACATCACGTCAGCTGCAGGAGGGAGGAAGATGAAAGAGGGGAGATGAGAGGGTGGCGAAATACAGAAAAGGAGGTGAGGAAAAAAGGACAGAAGACAAATGGTAAGGAAAAGGAAAACAAGGAGAAAAGAAGAAGGTATTGGAGAAGTGATGGAAGAAATGTGGGGAGAATAAAGACAGAAAAGATGAAAAAGAGGGTAGGAAAGAATAACGGGAAATAAAAAAAGAAGAAAAACAAAAAGTGAGGAAAGGAACAGAGAAGTGATGGATAAGAAAAAGGAAAATAATGGAGGGAAGAAAAAATGATGTTTGATGTCTTTACTCTTTAAAAGCTACTTTAATTTCACTTTGTGTGATTTTGTTTTTATGCTTTTATTTTGTAGGGTCTCGCAAAACCAGGAAGTTGTGTGTCGCTGGGTTACAGCAGAAACTTTCTGGGTGAAAAAGACCCGAATTTCTCTGTGACGTCGTAAAATCCTCCTGAAGGACTTCAGACAGGAGGAGGAACCGACGTCACCTGGTACTGAGAACGTGTGCACGGAAGTGTGTGTTTTGTTCTTACGGTGCACGTTCTCCTGGTCCCCCTTAAGGCCCTGGATGATGCCAGTGTACGCCTCCAGACAGCCCTCCCTCAGCTCATTCAAGTAATCCACCATGTCGTAGTCCGTCTGCACACACAACCACAAAAACACACACAGGTTGTTCTGATTGTATTCTCTTATGGTGTTACACATAAGAGCTTTAAAAAAATCAGGATGCTCAGGGCTTAACTGACGAAATACTCACCAAAAACCAACAAATATGAGCCAACTACATTAGATTATCACGTCTTTAACTTTTATCATACTTGTGTATATGTGTGGGATTGTATGTTTACCTTGTCCACCTGTGCCTGAGACGCCTGCTGCAGGGTGTCTAAGACTATGTCCAGGTATTTCTTAAACTCTCCTCCGATGGCCAGAGCGATATCACCGAACGCAGAGAGGATCTGAGGCTTCACCGACCGATGGACGTTCTCGTTCTGAAAACACAGACAACGTCACATTAAAGAAGATGAACCTTTTAGCACGTTAGCACAGACAGTTGCTCATTAACACAGTTAGCGGACGCGCCCGCCTCACCCCAAGATTCTCCAGCAGCAGCTGCATGATCTCGTCACAGTAAGGCAAGATGTTGGACATCAGAGCTCTGCACAGGTCGCACACCAGACCCACTGCCGCCAGACACACCTGGAAAACACACCAACATCATCTTCAGACTGATTGTTTTTCTGTTGTGATTATTAATGTCTGAAATGGCTGTAAGAGGAGACATAGGATCAGATGATTGACCACAGTTTGACCATCACAGGGTCTTCAAAAATCAGGATTAGGTGAGGTCTATTTATAGCATCAGGTGACTGTGAGGCTGAATCAGCATTCAGGAGGCAGGAAAATCAGAACAGACTAAAAAAATTAAACTGATACCGTATAATCTATAAACTGTTAATGAAAGACATTGGAACCCAAATAGAGCTGGTCAATATGAACAAATGACTGTTACACCTATGGTGTGTCCCAAACTGCATACTTCCAGTACTGAATACTTAAAATTTTGAGTATACTCAATGCAAAATGGAAAAAAGTATGGATAGTTTGCGAAAATGGAGTAGGCAAAAGTACCTGGATGACATACTCAAATCGGTCAAGATTTTGGGTATCTAACTGTGGACACTCACCGCACTCATTTCATCAGTAAGAATGGCTAATTACACCTCAAAAGTGGATGAATGAGCCCAGGCAAAAGGTGGCAGTAATTAGCCGATGCAGAGCTAGCCGGTGACAAATTGGCGTAGAAGAAGAAATCGTGTCATCATTTCCGGTGAGTGCAACTGCACCCTTGAAACTCAAGCACTGCGCGATTAGGTACATAGTATGCTTAGAATACTCAATTTGAAAAATCTAAGTATTTAGTATGGAAGTGTCCGATTTGGGACACACCACTAGTCTTTAGAACCACCTGTCTTTCATTTGGTTTACCTCCCGCCTACTGTCACGTCTTTTGTGTGACTGAAGCTGCTAAACTCACCTGATACTCGGCGTAGTTCTTCAGTCCGATTGCCAGGAAAGGTTTGAAAGGCTCCATGTACTTCTGGAAGTCGCTGCCCAGAACTGAAACACAGAAAAACAGTCAGCCTCCCGTTTTCAACACCAACACACACCTTTATTTCTGACCGGAGAGCGGCATATGTGCGTGTGTGTGTATACCTTCGACCAGCGTGGACACAGCCATCAGAGCGTCCTCTTGAACGCCTCCGGAGCCAGCTGTGCTCTGGAACATCCGCAGCAGAGACGCCATGACCACGTCAGAAATCTGCAAGGCGTCCTGATGCTGCACCTTACGCAGGACGTTCTGCAAGGAGACACACAGGAAGCTGTCACAATAAGCGCTCAGACGCCACACACCACGAGTCACAGAGTTTGACTGACAGCTCTGGTGGCCTCACCTGTAGAGTGGCACAGAGCAGGGACTGCAGGTCGTTGAACTGGATTCTGTCTGAGGTGCTCTGGATGTGAGACTGGAGACACAGATTACACAGATTAAAACTGGGTGTTTTTCATTCGGTCTCTAAGTTCCTTGACAAGTTTGTCCTCAAAGACGCTGATCTGACCAGGATCCACTATGAACAATATACTCACTATAATAAGTACCTCATACAACCATTCTGCAAAAAAGTGAACTATCCCTTTAACCTCAGAACGTTTCTCTATAGACCTTTCTAAATTTCTAAAAAGCACCGACAAACACTATCATGACTAACACTCTGTGGAAAAGTTTGTGATTTCTCTTCACCATAATGATCCACCAAGTTTCTGAATCCGACTCTCAGTCTGTCGACGCTGATCTGAAAGCAAAAATATCTTTCCTCATCTCACCTCCATCTGCAGGACCTGCTGCAGCCTCTCCATGATGACCAGCGTGGTTTTCTGCACAGCAGGGTAACAGTCCTTGGCGCTGTTCTTCACAATCTCCATCAGAGCCTCATAGGCGGCAGAGCGAAGGTTGTTCTGGTGACCGTCGGGCCTGAACAGGACACACGGACAAAAAGCAAAGGTGATGAGACTTCAGTAACCGCTTGGACTGAGTCATTTATCAGTTTAACTTTCAAAGTGAAGAATCGTTTTAGCGCTTTTCAGGATTGGTTTAAAACCAGCTTTGAAATGTGACAGCTGCTCAAAACCATGGAGTCAAATTTAGGTCCTTAGAGGCGCTGAGACTGAGCTCACTTTTAACAGAAAATATTTAAACTTTTCATCCTGATCCGACCTTGGGGAAACGCCAACCACATCTTCCTCCCTCCCCTCTCCTTCCTCAGACATCATACTCGCTAAGAGGTGCTAAGAGGTTGTTCTCTGTGATAGTGGACAGCTGACTGGGACTTACTGGTTTAGTTTTTGGGGGAGAATCTATATCAAGGCAAAGGGAAAATACAATATTTCACTCTTATTAATTATGCTACACATTAACTGTACTAAAATATACACAAACAAGTAAAAGGGCTGCACACAGACATGCAACCCAAATAGTCTGGGGGTTCCTTGCTCTGCTCAAGGGCACTTCTGTCGTACCCAGAAGGTGATCTAGCCATCAGTCTATCCCTCAGTCTCTACTGGGACTTGTTCCCAATCCAAATCCCTACAGACTGAGCTCATGCAACCCAAACCGTCATGGTCACAGCCCACGTGTCGTGATGTGTCGTGATGTGCTCCTTTGACTCGACATGTTATGAGGACCTTCAATTATGTGTTTGTAGAACATAACTCAAACATGTTTTGATCACAGGCAGTGGGTCTGTCCTGCAGCCATTGATTGCGTGAGCCCCTGACCAATAAGCACAGAGAGCTCTGTATGCCCAAGAGTCACAGGTGCAAACAAACAAGATGAAAAAGCAAAAGCAGAATTGACAAAGATGGTGCTGTGAGACAGAGGAAAAAATTCCGGAGCTCTGACAAAAACATTGCTGCTTTTAAGATGTGTCCGGAGATGATCACAGCAGAGTGAAAAAAACAGAGAAATGATGGAAAGAAACAGCAGATGTACCGTCATCTTGCAAAGTCCTTCCACCTTTATCGGTCAAGTCATGTCTCAAATTTCTGGCTCTGACTTGCTTAATCTGACACTGACACCATCATCAGACAGTGAAATCTGACCTTTAATCCTCATCTGGTTTGAGACCCAAAAGTTGATGATCAAAAAGCTTCAAATCAGGGTTTTCTTACCTGTCTGTCGTCTCGAGAAGTTTCTGGACGATGATCTCGAAGGAGGAGGACAGGCAGTAGGTGCTCGGCTCCTCCTGATCCTCGGCGGCGTCTGTGGCTTCATATGCAGCTTCAGCCAGAGAGGAGAAAGCCTGAAGGACAAATGAACAAGTTTACTCTGCAGCTCCTACTTTAACTAACGACTGTGTGTGTGTGTTGAATCTAAACATGAAGCCCTCCACGGAGCCCACCGCTCACCCAGCACACGTTGGAGGCCACCCTGGGTTCTGCTCCGAGACCCTCAATCAGGCACTGCAGCAGAGGAGCCAGGTAAACCTCGTTGATGGCGGCTTCAGGGAGCAACTCGCAGATCCTACCCACCGTCCACGCTGTGGTGTCCCTCACCACCACACTGGGGTCCTTCATCAGCTCAATCAGGGTCGGCATCGCCTGCAGGAGGATGAAGAAAAGACTCAGAGAGGAGGATCTGGTTCTTCTTTATCTGCAGTCGTCCGTGTAGATTCTCATTCATCCAGGTCATGGTTATCTAGAAGACTTGAAAAACAGGCAACTGGACTGTGTAGAGTTGAGAAGATGTTTCGCCTCTTATCCAAGAAGCTTCTTCAGTTCTAAATTGCTAGTGTGAGGAGCAGATATTTATCTTACTGGAGAAGGGGACAGACAACGACTGGGAGGGGTTGGGTCGTAGAAACCCATCTCCAGGTGTGTCCCCCCCACCCCAAGTCGTCAACCTGAAAGGGTCGTTAACAACCCCTGTCATGACAGGGGTCTCCTCACAATAGCAATTTAGAACTAAAGAAGCTTCTTGGATAAGAGGCGAAACGTCTTCTCAACTCTACACAGTCCAGTTGCCTGTTTTTCAAGTCTTCAAGATTTATCTGCAGTCTCCTTTCAGACTTTTTAAAAGCTGTTGCTGTCACTTTTTTGTCTCCAGAGTAAGCCGTGTCTGTTCATTGGTTTATTGGATTAAAAACACACAGCATAGATGAGGAGAAAACTGTAAACATTAGTTCGAAATTTTACGCCGTTCAGTTGGTTCCTGATATAGTTGCGCTGGTTTCTGACCTGTATGACAAGTGGTTTGAGCTGGTTCAGTTCAGGTCCCTCCAGGATGGATCCGAAGGCCATGACGGAGGCGTCCCTGTAGCGCCAGTCGGGGTGTTTGATGTGTTCTTTGATGAAGGGCAGAACGTGAGGGACCACGTCGTCCTCACAGCAGGTGGCGAGCAGCATCAGACACACGCCTGCAGCCTTACACGGGTTCCAGTCGTCGTCATCGTCATTCTCGTCCTGCAAACAAAGCGGGTTGGTTGATCGCGTGCAGGATGTTGCACGGGCGGCGGAGCCACTTGGGTTGACAAAACTTTAGGTTGAGTGTTGAGTGCGGTTGAGTTGTCCTGAGGTGTCCTACCTGCTTCGTGAGGGTCTGGGTCAGGATAGGGACCAGGTACTGCAGCGCTCCTTTGGCGTAGAATTTACTGGTGTGCTCCGGAGGGCGCCCCTGCTCCGAGGCCTGTGATTGGATAAGGGATAAACAGGAAGTGACCAAACAAACTCAGCGAACGTTTATCTAAACCAGCAGATTAATATGATGCTGTCAGCTGAATCAGACCTCTGAAGCCTCAATGGCCAGGTCCATCTCCTCATCACAGACGTTGGACCAGAACTCGATTCCCTGTAAGGCCACCTCATCAATGTCACTCTTCATCGCCTCAATGGTGATCTGAGAGGAGAAGGAGAGGAAGAAAGGAAAGTAAAAGACAGAAGGGTGAAGAAGAGAGAAGAATAATTAGAGATGATTGGTGAAGAGATGACCTGGCTTGTCTGATAGCTCAAATACAGAATCCCTGATGGTATGGGGATTATAAGTGTCTATGGCATGGGTAGCTTACACTTCTGTGAAGGTGTTGAATAAGGGACAATCAATAAATTACTATTATTATTAAAATATTATTATTAAATCAATAGCTTCCATGTCATGTGACCAACTGACCTAAAATTGATTTCAAATAATAGTACTAAGGTCGACCAATAAGACATTATTTGATCAATTTTCATTGTGCCCCTTTAGTTCTTTGTGTGCTCCTTGTGAAAAAAGTTAGTGTCAAGCCCTGCTGGATGGCTCTGTAGTAGAAGAGTCCTGCTGCTAAACTCTCCTGACTTGTCACTCACTGAAAACATTTGAAGCTTCATGACTTTTAACCCAAACTTACCGCAAACAGAGCCGGACCCATGTAAGTCTCCATGTACTGATAATACAGAGACATGATCTTCACCAGGTTCTGTAAGGCTGCAACACGCACCTGAACACACAAACGTTAAAAAGAAAAGTTAAAACGACATCCGGTGAGCATTTTCAGACTGGAAAACAACTGAGTCTGTTGAACGTTTTGATAAAAACTTCACATAAACCAGTGACATCACTCACTCTGGTGTCGGGACATTGTGTAGCTTCGCACACCACCTGCATGATGAAGTGTCTCTCCGTCTGAAACAGAAACACAGTGCTGCTCAACATTTGTTCATCAGTGAGCAGGCAGACAAATGTGAGGTTCTGTGTTTGTGTGTGTGTGTGTGTGTACCTCCTTGTCGAAGTTGGCTTTGGTGAACTCCAGAGAGTTGAGCAGGGCATTGGTGGCCGCCAGCTTCACATTGTTGCTCGGCTCCTCCTTCCTCATGCCCTGGATGATAGCCGTCAGGATCTGGTTAGCATTCTCCTGCAGCTGCTCCGGATCCTGAAGGAAAAACAACAACCGGGTTAATGGTTCTTCATCACCTACAGAAACAATCTAAATCATCCACCAGATTCCTCATCCCTCTCTTTATCATTACAATCATCATCAACGCCAACGTCGTCTCCATCATGACTAGATGGAATAGAGGTTCCTGGAGTCATTTTTGTCCCTGTTTTGCAAATATAAAGAATCTTTTGTCTTTGATGCGAACATTTACTGGAAGCACGTGAAGACTCATGAGCAGCAGGGCAACATGCTGTTTTGGGTTGATTTTCTACCAGGCACACCGCTGCGTTCTCGGTCATCTGCAGAAGTTTGGATGTGTTTGCAGAGAGGCCTGCAGAGAGCCTGTGAAAGAAGCTGTGCTGTGTGCTCTGGCAGGCGGGGTCTGATCTTCCAGATGTTGTAGGGAGCATTTCGACCATAAATGCAAGGAACCACTTAGTTTCAGGGACTCTTTCTTAAAGGAACTAAATGGTTCTTGTGGCCAGTTGTTGCCTGCGTTTCTTAAGTCCCACAAAGATTAAACAAATCAGGACAATGAGGCAATACAAGTAACTGCACGACAATGCCAGGAACTGGTGGTAAGAGGATGACAAAGGCCATACCAGGAAGATGCCTCATTAAAAAGCAGTGGGCAGGCCAGCACCACCGTTTGAGCAACACTGAAGTTGACCAGTTAGCATGGAGGAGATTCAACAAGTGCTGCTTTTGATTCAACTTTGCATTACAAATAGATCACTGGGAAGGAGAAAAGTAAGATTTCTTCTGACTCCATCTTAAACCATGAGCTTGCAACTGCAGGTGAAATTAAAACCCTACCTATTGGACACATTCAGCGTTGCAAGCCCTGCCCCCCGAAATTCCCAGAACTTCTTAATTAGATTTAGACTCTTGCACCTGCTTTTGAAATGCACAGAGTTCCTCAAAAGGTCCCTGTGTTAAGCTCCTGCTGTCTGAAAACATAGAGGGTAAATCTGCTCAACTGAGGAATGGTAAGCTCGTCATCAATCATGACACCCACGTTTCAGGCAGACTTGGTGGGCATGAGGTTTGGCTGATCCAAGCGGGATTGTTGACATGTGGTTTTATGGAGCGACTGTTACAGGAGAATGATTCAGTTACTCTGTTTTGTTGCTCTCCTCAAAGACATCAGACTTGAAGATGTGTTGGTCTCAGATATTGTGGTTTGTTTTCCATCACGCTGTCAGAGTGGTGCATGATTTCTCTTCACAGACCAAATACACACCAGACAAGTTTTTAAGTCTTCATTTCAGAGATCAGAAAAGCTTTAAAAAACTTCATTTGAGTAAATTAATTTTCACTAAGAGACGGGTTTGTCGTCCTCTAAACGCTGAACAATGACTCCTGAGATCTGTGAGGTAAAATCACTGCTCAGGTGTTTAGAAACAGATTGATGCAGCAGCTGTTTGTGGTGGAAAGAAAAAGAGTTTTCTTGTAAAACCATCAGAAGCTTCTTCTTACTAAGTTATTAAGTTTCTACAGGTGCGTTGTGCATGTGTGCAATCACTCACGATGTCCTGGCAGATGTACCCGATGGCCTCCAGTGTGGACTCCTTCATGTGTTCGGTGCTGGAGGGGTCGGTGACATTAGCCACCAGTTGTGGGATCAGCTCGGGCCACTGGTTTACTGGGATTTCCGCGCAGGCGATCCCTGCAACGCACTGTGATGCCGAGCTGGGCCGGTACGTCTCTGTGCCCAGAGTCTGTAAAACCTGGAAACAGAAAGACACTCAGATGTTAGATTTCTTTAGATTAACTGTATTACTAGAAGCTCAAAGGTATTGTCTGCATTCATGGTCTTACGTAGTTCTTGATCTCCCGGCGAGCGTTGGCGTCGATGGCCAGCCATCTCTGCTGGTATTGTGTCTTTATGTCGGGGTCTTTGGAGGTCAGTGAGTTCTTCACCTGCAGACCGGCAGCAACTCGAGCCACCTGAGTGTTCCCGGGGTTCGCCAATACTTTTGACAACTCCACCAGGAATGTGGGCTGAGGGGGGAAGAGGACATGGGAGGAGGGTAAGGTTACCGAGGAAATAACAGTTAGGAGCTGTTCTGTGACTTTACAGTGAAATCATAATCAAACACTGGAGACTTTGATTGCTGACACTCTTGCTCCTGCTGCTGCCTCCACATTTAGCCTCCTGGTTTAAGGTTTTTAAAATCCTTTTACAAGAGTTTCAGTCTAAAGAACACAGACCATGATTTTAAAATGTAGAGGCCCTTACACACCGGGGCCGATGCAAATATAGAACGCAAAATTACGAAGTATTCGGAGGAGAATTTTGACGCGCCTGAATATACACATCAAGCCCGATGTGATTTTGGGACTTTCCGGGGGAAAGACGCATTCCAGGGAAGACTTTTCCCGGGGGAAGTCCCGCCTCTTTTGCCTCTGATTGGCTAGATAAGCTGGAAACATCATCACACGCTCAAGCCCTGCACTTAAAGCCAATCAGAGGCAATAAGATAAGCACATGAAACTATGGAAACAACTGTTAGCTTACGTTAGCACAGATGAAAGTTAAAAAAAAAACGTTTAGCACACTGTTAAAGCACACAAACTATCGTCATATGAGAAATCCGACGTTATGTTGTCCTTCAGGTTGTTATCTTTGTAATTTTTGTGTTTTTTATCAAAAAGCACTCTGTTCTCGTAAACAATCAGCCGGTCGGCCATGTTGGATATAGCAGTGAATCAGATGTTGCAACAACACGATCAACACAATCTGATTGGTCAGAAGTGGACACACAGTATGCGAAACTTTAGAAAAATCGATTGTTGCCGATCCAGTCTTTTTTTCCCCTGCTAATAAATATCATACACAGCAACACAGTGATTCTGTTCGCTCTATATTCTATGTCTGTCTATCCTTTTGCACTAAATTTTTACATGGAGGTCTTACTTTTTTTGCTGTGAGCTAATGTGCAATTTGTTATTTGTTAATAAATACTATTAAGTAAATTCATATCTCTGTTGATTTACCTTTTTTTTTTTTTTAACAAGGCTAATGTCAAGCCTGACGCCTTCACTAACAGGGCAAGGTATACAGTTCATTCAACAGTCATATTGGATCAGTATTGGATATTGGCCGATACTCCCAGCCAAGGTATCGGATTGGATCAGTGCATCTCTGTACAGGGTGAGAGTGATTTACTGACTGTGTTTGATCTGCAGCCTCCAACCATCAGATGGCTTGACATTGACCCACTTCCTGTCTGAAGTCATAACTTCACTTATCAGATTCATGATGAATGCAGTTGTCCAATATTAGATATGGTCTGTCTGTCTGTCCTGTCTGCAAGGTTGGCGCACAGTCTGCTTCTCGTCCGGATCAATAATGTCGCTAATATCCACACAGAGAGAGGAGTGCTGCATCATCACTGTAAATGTCCCGTGCACTCTGATGCACCATGACTCTGCACAACACTGACACAACAGGAAAGAGGAGTTCCCTCCACTATACAACCATGAACATCGTCCTCAGTGTTTCTCAGTCTGTCTGAAGAGATTTTTACACAGCCAGCACACTTCACACACTTCACACACAACCTCATCTCCTTCGGTTAAACACTCAGCACCCTGAATGCACCATGCTCCTCCTTGTTTAGACAAAAAGCTCTCTCTATATTAGGGGAATTCTTTGAACATCAACATTTACCTTCTCTGTCTCTTTCTAAATCTTCATCTTCCTGCTGAAACCTGCAGCTTTTTTGTTTCAGGGGGACAAATGTCTACTCTGATGATTGATTCCCCACAGCGACTGAGATTTAATGTCTAACACATTGGTCACCACACTCCACAGTGGATCAAAACCAGAGCTGCAGATGCTATTGTCACTTTCAGACACCTTTTCCATATCAAAAGCTGGATCCTACATGACTCACAAAGCACCTTGGCCTCTGACAGGTGACAGAGAGGCTTTTTTGTGTAGCAGCGAACACGTCACACCCTCTTTGTGTTGATGTACATTGTTGCATCATCTGTTACTGTATCTGTTACACCTCCAAACGGAGTGTCGTTAATGGCACTGCCAGCTCAAATCAACACATTAAACAGACCCAGAAGAAGAACTACACCTACAAAGTATCTCAATCTGATCTCTAAGTGTGAGACTTTTTTCTCAGGCTGATTCTGCTCGACATGAATGCAACATTTTCACACTACGGATTCACTTTCACTTCAGAGATACAGCAAACGACTTAATCTGCATTCCCTCTGCAAAGACGGATCAAAACAGTTATTTATCGGACAGGCTTTTTGAACAGCTGATCATCCGCACAGCAGGCTCCACCATCAGCCCGAGCCATTAACCTTTTCACCTGTTCTACCTGTTTTACCTGTAAGTCACATTCATCAGCTTCCTCAACGCAGCAGCTTTTTGACCAGACATGTAATCACTCCCAACAGACTACTTTCCAAGAGTCACTCGCTTCTCTAGATCGAGGATTTTGAGCCTCAGGTGAATGATTTTCAAGCTAACATGAGTAAAAGTTAGCCACAGGACAGCCCACGTCCACTGAAGCCACTTTAAGGAATCCCTTGACCACGTGTCCTTTTTTCAGTCTTTTGACTAAAATTAATTTCATAAGTTAAAAGAGCAGAGACACCTGTGGCTGATTCAGCTCCTGCTAAACTCTGACAGTGAACACTAAAAGTATCTTCAGCTAAAAGCGAGTTATGAGCAGCTCAGCTTGCAGCCCTTACAGCCCAGCCTGAAAGCATTTAAGTAACATTAATGAATTACACTTTGACCCAACCACGCCTAACCTCAATAATTACAGCAAACTGCTTTTCCCCCTAGTGTTTCTACAGATAATGACTGCTTACAGAGACCTCTGGATAAATTGAAGGTCCATTCAGGTAAAACAAGCAGCTCAGCATGCAGCTTTTTTCAACTTATACAGTGGTGGAACAAATACTGACTTTGGCAGGTTTGCACTTTTTTTTTTTTTTTTAAATGGCGATAAAATCAATTCAATAAAAACTCTTGGTCCATTTTTTTTTGCACCACTTTGTCTTAGATGGATGTTCCTCCATCTATCTATCCGACTGGTGAGACGTAATACAACTGTACTTTTTAGTTTTCCTTTCACATTTGCTTTAGGCATTTCAGCAATGTTTTGTTGGAATTTATAATATAACAAATTCAAAAATTTGACAGGAAGCTTTTCATTTTTACTGTCAGTGCACATTGGCACCAGATATCGTATACAGGTCTGGTGAACTCCTAATTATTTGTTAACAGCACTGAAAAACAGATATCCTCCTACGAGGGACCTCTGAGAAACATTGATTAAAATGTGAAGCTGTTACAGCAGAAACTCCTGAACAACAAATTTTGAAGGCTCCTTCAGTACAGCTGTATTTAATAACGGTGATGAGGCAGAAAATCATTATCGGTTAAACAATGTATCGTTTGATCATCACAACTGCTATGTGTGCATGTGCAAGAGTCACAACACAGAGCATCCAGAGATTGCATATAAACAAAATAATGTACTGTGGAGCCAGTCATTAGTCTCTGTACTCAAAATTAAAAGTTGTATCGGTGCATCCCCATTATATACACACCCTTTTTGTTTAAAGAATACAAAGTTTCTCCTGTAACAGAAATTTACTGTTATTCTCACTGTGACAGTCTCTTTGTTTTATAAACAGATGACTGAATTAGGTCATATACCTTTTTTCATTTATGCGTTAGCTTTGTGTTTGCAACACTTTAATACAACCGACATCTGTGAGCCATTGTTGCCTGCATGGTTATTGCGTCACCTTTTAATCATATCAGCTAGGCCTGAACGATATATCGTTTGACTATCGTCATCGCGATGTACGTGTGTGCGATAGTCACATCGCAGAGCCTGCGATATTGGAGGTGAATGAACTCATTTAATTTCAAGGGTAACCGACTGAGATACACTCCATGTGACTCTGCATGTGCTGTGCAGCGATCCACCAATCGCCTTCGTCCTTAACTCAGTTGCCAATCAGACTCACTTCTCAGTTGCCAATCAGACTACCCTGCCAGCTGTCAATCAAAATCAGGGAGGAGAAAACCCACCCCTGCACATGTTCTGCACATGGAGGGAGACGTGTGTCCGCTGAGAATTACTTTCGGAACTTTACTGACTATTAAGCCCAACAAATAAGAACTGTATGGGTTTTAAATTGTACATTTCCGTGGACCACTCTACTATAAGCAGTGCGCGTTTTGCGAGGTGCATGCAATTCTCGGAGGACATGCGTTTCTCAGCACAACACCGCTAACAACAACAACAACGATCGCAAAATGAACAACGAACAAGCGAAAACCACCGAAAATGAAGATTTGTTGCCAAAAAGAAAAGGAAAGTCAGTTATCTGGAATTATTTCGGTTAAAAGAAGGATGATGTCGACCAAAACACGTCTTCTGTGTTCATCTGTTGCCACAATAACGTCCCAGCACAATAAAAGCTAAAAATATCTCTGAGACAGACAGAAGCCGTTCTACTAACATTCACAAAAAGAGGTAAGATCAGAGCAGATTAACTGTCCTCAAGATTTCAGCAGTGCAGCATAACATTAAGTGCTATTCAGGTCATCTGGTGAAAATACTGTATTTTTAATATCGCAGGGTTGAAAAAATCGCAATATTATTTTTTTCCAATATCGTGCAGCCTTAATATCAGCAGAAACTTTTATTACTGTGGATGCCAATAATTAACTTTATAGGGAAATATCTTCCAGTACCACCATCATGCAGATAGCATCTTTAGTTTTTCTTTACTTTTTTACACATATTAACTAATTTCACGAGTCGTGCGTGGTTAAATGTCACGGCACTGATGTTACTGTAGAGCCATGTTAAATAAACAAGAACATAATCTGGCTTTGTGGGTTAGTATCAGGCTGATGACTGATACCAGGATGGGATATCTGTAAGGCTGTAACAGTACACAAGAGTCACGGTTCGATATGTACCTCAGTTTTAAAGTAATGGTTTGTTTTACTTTTGGGAGACATGCAACACAAAGACTCTTTCATCCTTGAAGAACGAACAGAGCTTCCTTTTTTTACACAATGTCAAGTGCAGCGGCTGTGCACAACAGCAGTTTTTGTCTGTTCATGAAAGACAAGAGAATTTTTTATCAGGGCTGTATCACCTTCAATGTGTTAAAACCCTGTGTTCTCAACAACTGAACATGGTTGTAGTACCGCTGCCATAAAAACGCCACTAGCGTTTGCTATCTCTTTAGCTTAGAATTACCAGGTAAAGGCTGTTGAAAATTGAGAGGAAGCTGCTTTTGAACAAGTGTCTTTTTCCTAACAGTTGTTGTTGTTTACATCTGCGTGGCACTGCTTCAAACGTGCGAACAAGTTGGACGCATTTCCATCAACATATCCAAATGATGCCAAGTTTGGGCAAACTGCTTTGGTCTTACTGACATGTCTTTATCTATTAATATATATATATTGCTTTATATTGAATAACTATAATGTTCCCACACAGGAGACATTAATGACAGTGAAGGATCTTCTACTTCTTGCTTTTTTGTGTTGTGACGGCTGCCATGACGTGAAAAGCATATTACGGGTGTGGTCCTTTTGCATCTTCCAGCTGTGTAGGAACTCAAATTTCAATTTCATTCTGCATCCATGCACGCTGTATTAGAAATCCTGTACTGAAACGGCTTGGTAGGAACCTTTTCACATGATTAGATCTATGAATCCCTCATGTAGGGAGTTTTTGAGTGTGTATCTGACATCTAAAAACATCACACTGAACAGTCAAATTTTTACCCTTTCTAAAATGTGATCATGCGCTCACCGTAGCACTTCTCTTGCATTATTTTGTTTCTACAACTGTGTCTACCTGCTCATCATTTTCACAGCTTTGTAACAATGAAGCAGGTTCATATATGTCGCCATTGAATTACAGGTAAGCTCTACACTTTCAGGACCAAAAACTAAATCTTAATAAGGAAAATGTGAAGTAGATAGAGGAGAAACTGGGTTGAACAATTGGTAATCTTACCCCTTAATAACAAAAATGTATTATTTTTAAACATGCACTGATAAATCGGCTGGCCGATCGATGGGCGCAGAGTTCCTCAATTTTGGGGGATCAGTGATCGACTGATCTTTACACATGAAACAGATTTTATCCACCGTTCTTATCTACCTCAGCAAAGGTCTGAAAGTCAGCCGTTGTAGCTTTTTGCTTTGCGTCAGTGCGAGCGGCATACACAACAGTTATCCAAAGTGTGATCAACCAAGCATGTTGAACCCACTACAAGGAAACCTAAGACTCAGAACAGTTGATTGGTTGTTAGTTTGTCCTGTAGATTATTATTCTACCAACTTCCTCAAACCTTGTGGTTTCCTTTATTTGTAAAAGCAAAATACTGCTGTGTACTTCATTTTGGTAAGAGGCTCAAAACAGGCCTGCAGTGTGACCTGTAGCGTAAGTATTGTTCATTTTTAAAATGTGGAAAATAAAAGACTAACGGAACCGATATAATTTAGCAGTTTGGACAATATTCTAAACTTTTCATATACTGTATTTTTCGCACTATAAGGCACAGCGGATTATAAGGCGCACCATCAATGAACGCATCTTATTCGCGTCTATTTTCATATATAAAGCACACCGGATTATAAAGCGCATTCAGCCAAACAAAACAGTCAGATAAGTCAAACTTTATTTAACGCATTCAATGACTCTGCGAGGCTACGGTAGCTGCAGTGATCCAACAAGCCAAAAGAATTTTAAGTGCGCCTTATAGTGCGAAAAATACGGTATATTTGAGAGAACTAAAGCTCCTTACACACCGGGACTGTTTTTGTCGTATGATTATTTCAGAAATCTTTGTTTTAATTCTCATCTGTGCTAACGTAAGCTGACAGTTGTTACCATAGTTTCACATGCTTATCTTATCACTTCTGATTGGCTATAAGTGCTGACCGTTTGGCTTGAGCGTGTGATGACGTTTCCAGCTTTTCTAGCCAATCAGAGGCGAAGGAGGCGGGACTTTCCCCGGGACGCGTCTCAAAATCAAAATCGGTATAAGATTGGTGATCGGCCAGAAAATTGTGATCATGCACCCCTGATTATTTTTGTCATTAATTTAACCCAGTGGTTCTCAACTGTGGGTCCCGACCCAAAAGTGGGTCGCCGACACGTTCTGGACGAATCACAAACAGCTGGTCAAAAAAGTAAATATTTAATGCAATATTTATTAGATACTTGAGGTTTTCTGTATACGAAACTTCAGTAGTTGTCTCCTCATCTTACCCGCTTCATGTGCTCTGAAATGCACTTTACTCAATAAAACAAGTGCATTTATGTTAAAGATTAGAGTCTTAAGGCTTTTTTTTTTATAGAAAATAAATTTGTGGGTTGTTTGTGGGTCACAACTTAAGGACCATGGGAAAATGTGGGTCCCTGAGTGAGACCAGTTGAAAACCACTGATTTAACCAGATGATGTGCTGCCTCCACCACATCAGATGGGTGTAGCTGCTTCCATGAAATGCTGGCGCGAGCAGGCTGCTAGTGTGAGCATACGTGAGTGTGTGTGTGTGTGTGTGTGTGTGTGTGTGTGACAGAGAAGGGAGGGGGGCAGCAGAGGAGGAGAAGCCGGGCGGGCTCCAGCTGTCCTGAGCTCCTCTTTACTCCATCCATGCTGCAGCCTGACTGTAGCATCAGGTCAGTTAGCTTCTCTCGTCTCCTCCAACCCCGCTCACTGACCCCGCCAAAAAACAGTTAGCACCATCACACTGTCACACTCACCAGGTTCTCTATCGCCGCCTGCTCCAGAAACTTCTGTGCCGCCTCCAATTCATTCCGATCTGCGGAGAGAGAGCGGGGAGAGGAGGGGGAGAGGGGTTATTCAATGTAAGGTTAGCTCGTTAGCTGACAGATATGGTTAGCCGGAAGGCTAACGCACGACTTCAGAGAGAGGGTTCAGATATGAGCTCAAACCGGGTGGTGGAGCGTGTTACAGCACTTATTCTGATCTCTACATGCAGATGTTTGCTGATATCATTCACTGATGTGTAATTTTATAGTTAAAGGACACTGATGTTACACCCAGTCTGTTCACGGTAACACCAAGAGGCTCCAACGTGCGCGGTTAGCATGCTAGCATTAGCCCACAGACACGTTTAGAGTGACAGAAATAAAGTTTTCCAGATTATCAGTCAACATTTCAAAACAGGGGTAACTTTATTCAAAGCGGTCGGGTATAATCAAAACAGCATCTCGATGAACTTTTCTCTCTTCTCAGTGTCTCTTAGGTGGCGTTAGCAGGGGCGAAGCGGCCGATAGTTTGAATGATACAAGCTAACAGCCGCTCCAGCAGGCATGGGCAGGGTCGGCACTGCTAACCGGCTACACGCAGCTGTCACAGCAGAAACATCCGCATTGTGATGACACGGCATCTTAGTTTGAGATCATCTGGACACACTGGATTCTTAATGTCCCTGTCAGGGTTTTAAAAAATCCATCTGACATGTTGCTAAGTCACCAACGTTTTCCATAGAAACTGAGGCCGAGATCTATGCTCGGTTAGCCTCAGGAGCTAACACCCCGCTAAAGCGAAGCGTTTCCCTCCTCCCTGCTTCAAACTTTCACCGGCGCTAACAACCGCCGCGCTTACTCAGCAGCCTCCACCTGAAGACGGATACAACACTGGTGAAGTGTCCGGTGTGAGTGTTTACCTGGAGAGACCGTTTTTTCGAGGATAGTGATGAGCTCCATTCCGTCCGCCGGCTGCCTCTCTCTCTCTCTTCACTCGATCGCGAGCTCGCTAGTTTCGGTTGCCGCGCAGCGCTCACAGCGGATTATATTTCTTCCACGGAGCTCACTCGGTACCAGCCTCAGGGCGGGTTCAGTCGGTGTTAATAGCGGCGTCCGTCCCTCGGTGTCGGCTCGGTGTTTCTCTCTAGGATGATGTGGGGAAATGTTAACGGCTGTGTGGCGCAGAGTAACGTCTCGTACGTTCACCGCCACCCGTTTACATCCTGTGTTGTCGGGAGGGAAAGGGCCGCGCGCTTCTCCACCGCGGAAGGATATCACGCACTGACGGCAGTAGCGACGTGCTGCCTTCAGGGAGTGTCTGACATATGATGACTGTGCATTTGGTGCAGAGGGAAACACAGCAAAGCAGAAAAAGGTCACTAAAACTGTTATACATGTTGGGTTTGCATTATTATTATTAGTTTTTTTATTGTATTATTTTTAATTTATTTTAACTATATTTTGTTTATTTTAATTTTTAATTTTATTTTTTTACTTTTTTTGCTTTGAAGATTGTTATTGTCGTTTGAATATTCTCACTGGTCATGTTGTTTTTCACTTTTCAATTTAATAGCTTGGCGAATAAATTGGTTCACATTTAAATTCACTGTCATCTTAATTTTAGCCTGCGGAGAAACACTTTCGCATAACGTAAAATTACTTTTACACCTCTAAAACAGTCTGTTGTTTTAATTTAGATTCCTTGTCATCTTAATTTTAATCAGCAGAGAAACAATTTTGCGTAACTTAAAAAATAACTATTACACCTCTAAAACAGTCTCTTGTTTTAAACATTGCAGCGGAAAGGAAATCTGCTAATTTCGAGCCGAGTATTGCTCTGAGCATGTAGTTTTGGTGTCATGACCAAAACTTGTATTTTGCTGGGGATAATGAGTGTGTTACAATAATCCTAGTCTACCATATACTCCTTTTAAGAACTCTGGTCAAAAAACTTAATAATGGTCACCATAGACTAATTTAAACCTAAAAATCTGCTAAAACCAGAAAGTGGAAAAAGAAGTTTAACTGCAAATTAAGATGTAATCCAGATATTTTACACTAAAACTTTTTTTGTTTAAACATCGAGTCGGCGATGTTAAATATTAATGGTACTGAAAAGATCAAAAATGACATTGTAGATAATCAAAAACAACTCAGAGGCCAAATCTTATTTAACTTCTAATTGTCGAGTTTACATAGGACACCTGAACGCACCACAACACTCCTCTCCCCAACCTCCCGCAAGAGCCCGTTTGCACATCTTTCGCGCGCCTCACCCCGCACGTGCACCTGAGGTCATGCGCCAATCCAGATTTTTGTTAATCAGCCAAATATGTTAATTATGTATGGGGGGGGCGAGCAAATGAAGACTGTGATCCTGGGCTTTATTTTACGAGCGGCTGGACTCAGTTAAAGTTAGTCCAAGAACAGTTAACTTCTGGACTAAGCTTTTTTTATGATCCAGTTTAACTCTGGTTCTATGTTGAAATTAAACATTATGAAAAATCCACAATGTTTGTAAAAAGTAGTTCCTGGGTCGTGTTAACCATTCCCACTGAGCACTGACTGGTCTAAAATCAGGCTACCACGGGTCTAAAAATTAACGTTTTTTTTTTTAGACAATTAAATTTGGACCAAGTTTAGACCAATTTCTAAATCTGGACTAAATCTATACTACACTGTATATGGCTCAACAGCTATCATAATGATTTTGTTTAAGTACTTGGAGATCAGTTATGCAACTCACAGTTGCTTTTTGAAATAAATAGTTATCGAATAATGGGTTAAAGTGCAACATCTAAATTCCATCTAAAATATATATTGAATCTAGACTGTTGAAATAAGGTCTACAAAAGAACTAGACGTCTAATAGCCTTCTATTGCTCAGTGGGTTGTGTGTCATTAGCTCTTCTTTCCCCCAAAACTCTGTAAAGGTTAGTGAACCCAGGAAACCAGATTCAAGAGTTTAGGAAGTGAAGTGTTGTCCCACTCTTGCCTGATAAGGGATTTCTGCTGCTCAACAGTTCCAGGTCTCTTTGTCCCATTTTCTTTTTTGCCATGTTGCCCCAAATATTTTAAAATTGGTTATAAGTCAGGACTGCAGACAGGCCAGCTCAGCAGCAGGACTTGTCTGCTAAAGAGCCATGCTGTTGTAATACCTGCAGAATGGGGTTTGGCAATGTCTTTCTGAAATAAGCAGGGGCATCCCTGAAAAGGTCATCGTCTGGAATGGCAGCATATGCTGCTCCCAAACCTGTAGGTATTGTTGAAAATTAATGAGGACTTCACAGATATGTAAGTTACCCATGACATGAAAAGTTATGACCCCCCACACTATCAGGGTTGGTGGCTTTGAACTGTAAGCAGGGTGGTCCCTCTACTGTTTAGTGGCATCCATGAGTTCCAAAAAGAATGTCAGATTCAGACTTCCAACCATAGACTGTATATACAGTCTATGCTTCCAACCCTTTGTAGAGTGGAGGATTCAGTGTCCATGATTTCCAAAAGAATTTGAAATTTTTGATACAGATATTGAGTTGTTTGAAAGAATGCGACATTGGAAAGCACTTTAGAACCAGTCCATAATTTCAAAAAAGATGAAATGTTGGGTTTTCACTATTTTAGATGAAATAATGACATACAACATGTGTCCTTTTCCCCCTCTTGCTTGTCAAAGAGCCTGAGTACACCACTGCTGGTGGGTGATGCCTGAGGTGAATGAACTTTAATGTGACCTTAAATTCCTTATGAATACTCAACTCCCAAAGACAAGTATGAGAAATGATGAGATGCACATGGCACTTGAGTATCAAGTTCACACTGTAAACAGAAGTCATTATTACTTTGTAATGCAGTGAACATTTCATTAATTATTTTTCAAGTGTTTTGGTATAATAATTTAGTTGATTGATTGATTAAAAGTTAAGTTATAAATTTACAAACACAAACAAAGTAATTTATTCTCAGACCTCTAGCTTGATGTTAAATATATTGTGGACATGCAAAAGTTTGTTTTAATTATGAAACAGACTCAAAGGATGTAAAAACAAACCCATTGCTTCTTTATTCGTTAGTCATTTTACAGTAGTCACTCATACGTAGCTGCCTTGAGTTGGTCTTTTTGTGTCTTTTCACTTTTTGTTCCAACTTCTTCCTCATTTTTTTCATCAACACAACGGAAGAGTCATGGACAAAGTATCAAAAAGAACAAAAAACAGAAAAAGAAAAACAAAAATGGGAGAAAATGCCCCTTTTCACAACAAAAACTACATTTGGCAAAAGGTGAGGAAGATGATGGTGATGATGAAGATCCAGTGCATCTTAATGACATCCAGAAAGCCAGGAGAGAGTTTACTAAGATAGACAGAGAAGAAAGCTGAGATATGTGTGGGTGTCTGATTGGATAAGAGCTTTTAAGAGTCAGGATAATTGACCAATCAGGTTCTATCTCCTCACTTGTTGCTAGGTGAAGTTTTAAGCTGTGATATGCATACAGAACAGTGAGGCGTCAATGTCACAGTTTCAAAAAAAAAAAAAAATCTAAATCACAACATAATACAAAAAGTAAAAACTATAAAAACTGACCCATCAGACTGACGACAGTAAAATGCTGATCTGATCTGATCGGAGTGTGTATGGCACAACAAGGCGAACCACATGGCAATTTCAGATTTCACTAATACTTTCATTTCTGGCCTACACAGGGCTGAAATAACCTCCACCAGCGAACAGGAACCACAGGCTAATGGAGTTAGCTTTATTGTTGAATTACCTCTACTGCACTGCTACAAAACTTACTCTTATCAATCACTCCACTGTGAAAAATATCCTAATTTACTCTGGACAGTCAAACTCACCAAAAGTAATACGTTTCCTGCGAAAGTTACTGAAAAATGCAAATAAGTTTAATTTTTTATTTTCGAAGGATGTTTCAAATTTCTGACCATTAATGACAAGTATGATACTGGGATTGGACTCTTTCTATGGGCCTCAAACCCTCTGACATTCACTAATAAGTTCACAGTGTAAACTTGAATTAACTTTGATACATGAGATTTTATTTTCTGGTAATTGGCTACAGTTGCTAACATGGTAGCTATCGCAAAAGGAGCTACCCAACAACTTTTTTCTCAGTGGTCTAATCTTAAACAAATGTTTGTTCTAAAGTTTAAAAATTTGGATATGTAGTAAACATCAATCTGCCATATTTTTATGCTCTTCTTCACAAGCATCTACTAGCTAGCTGGCTAGTTTCTGCTTAAGTTAACAAATGAGCAAATAAGTTAACAGAGTTTTCAACTTTTTGTAGTTGAAAAATGGTGGTATTGAACAGGGAATTTTTGTCTTTTAAATAAGTTCCCAATAAGTTAACGCTAGCGTAGTCTGCCCTAGTACTTTTTTCATAGCAATTTAACTTCCGATTTCCGACTTCTGATTTTTTCTGACTGATTAGTATACATATTTTAGATTTCCAGATCTTCACATATCCTGGGGCTTACTAATTACCAAGCTAAAACTAGTAAGCTAGGTAGCATGAGTAAGCCCATTTAAAGTTAAGGCGTGAAATTAAGGGAATTCATTTTATTAGCATTCTAATGTTTGTGCTAATGATAGCGAAATGATAGCGAAACTTGTTCCTTTGGCTTTTAATGGCTTCTGTCAACAATGTATTATTTTTTTATTTGTTCGTTATTTTTCGCTTTGTCAGAGTGATTTCTGCTACACTATTCGCATTCATCAAACTCTGCTGCTTTTGTGGCAAGCTAACACGGGTTAGCTAGCTGTTACATTAATAACAGGCAAAAAGCAAATAACTTGTAGCCGATCTTAAGTAAGTCAAAAAACAGAACTGGCCACTATCAATAGTTAGCTAACTTTAGCTAAATAGTGATTGTGGCAGTTTTTCTTCCTTACTTAATCTAAATACTTTCATTTTAAGTTTTTTAAAATATCTGTTTTCCTCTGGGAACAATGCAGCAGAGGTAATGCAACAGTAAGCGACATAATGCCTGAAGTTGTACAGCTAGCTCACATGCTAACCAACATGCTGACTAGCACATGTTGACCCTCACAGCTACCTGTTTGTCACGATAACTGTGTTCCATGATTTGTTTGGCTGTTTGATTTGTCATATACATTTAAAAAGAACAATATGAAATACGTTAATAACATTTCTGCCCCACCCCCACCTTGCCCTAACCCCACCCCCTCCCCTCAGTGCCACCGCCTCATGTGATGAGACAGCCAGTTCACACAAATAGAAACAAACAGCTGACAGTCACAGCAGCGCGTGCTGATATGAACATCTGGGCATCATTTATGAAACATCTCTACCCAATCAGCAGCTTGCATTGATATTTTGGACACATCGTAAGTCTGAACTTTGTTTCAACAATGATCCTGACGGTAAACTCAGGATCTGATTGATTTTTCATAAGTGAGGCCCCTGAGAAAACTACGGAAGCCCAGTTCAGCCCAAACAACAAAAAAAAAGTGTTATAAAAAACAAAAATACCCAAATTTTCAGCTAATAAATTCCTATGACTTGACATAAAGTCTGATCTTGACTTCCTGACGAATCCTGAATCATGAGTCACTTTGTAAACAACATGTGACGACATGTGAAATCAAAACATATTGGAGATTATCACAATCGTGTAGCGATAATGGCACAGTAAAACAAGATCCTGAGTTGAAACAAGATAACAAACTGGTAAACTTAGTTGATGTGCTGAAGCAAAATTCTCAGCAAACAAAATTCTGTTCAAAATCTACGATATGGAAATTCAACATCATCCCTCAAAAAGAGGTTTTGAATCTGGAAGTTAAGTTTATGAGATTCTGACAGGATAGGAGAGGAAGTCAAAATCTTGAAATTCAACATTTCATAAGAATCAAGATATTGAAAAATGTAAAACAAGATTAGATAGTTTGATCAAAATGATGGACTTTTGTTGGAAACGATAAACCAAGATTACAGCGTTGTTACTCAAGATTATGTCATAGTCCCAGAGGTAAATCGGGATTGCAATTTGGTGGGTCAGCTGGTCGGTTGAAAAAAGACTGAGTATTCAAGATTAAATAAAAAATACAAACAGCTTTAACATCTAGCTTTGAATTTAGGGATCAAGATTGTGATATTGAAACAGGATAGTTAAGGAAGTCAAGCTCTTGATAGTCAGTTCATCATTACCAAATATAATCTAGATGTCAAATTCAAGATAAATTTTGTTGCTGAAACTTGTTCAACAGTAACTTAATGTGGAGATGATTAATCCAGATTACAATAGTTACTGAAGATATTGAGAACGTTTTTTTGACAGGATCTCGATAGTAACACCACATCCCGATATAAAACAAGATTGCAAAATAAAATCTCAGTTTTAATATGAAGCAAAATACTAAGTTAGTCATTTGGAGTGAGGGTGGAGAACATGAATCAAGATTTTGGTGTTCAGGATTATAGTTCAGTAAATCAAGATCCAATAAAGATTACCAAACAGTAAATTCTTGGCAGTGAAAAACAAGATATCATGTAGTTCAAAATAAAAGACTAAGGAAATTTGGTGACGGTCATAAATCAAGGTTGCAACAAAGTTTTTCAAGATAATGAGATAGTAAATCAAGATCCAGACATGAATCAAGATTACCAGACTACATTTTTGGCGATGAAAAACAAGATATCGTGTGGCTCAAAATAATGAAATATTGACTTTTGCTGATAATCATTAATCCAGATTGTAGTATGAATAATGAGACAGTAAATCAAGATCTATGAATGAATCAACACCAACTATGTAAATCCATGTTTTGAGAAAATTAAGAAATTTGAGATTTTGATATAAATTTGTCAAGGTGAATTATGAAAAGACAAATAAAGATCATGACCCATGAAATCGGATGGAACAGGATAGTAAATCAAGATCCTTTGTGTAGGTCAAGATTATTGTATAAATCCAAATAATGAAGACTATAAATTCTGATTTAAAAAGTCAGATGTTGAAGTAAGGATTCATATTAACAAGATAGTAAATCATAAGTTGATATTAGTAATTTGGTTTGATGTGCAATGATTTTTTATAATTTCTCCTAAACTTATGTGTCTGTGTTTTTTTGGCAGAAATGGGCCTCCGTAGAAAACAGATTCAAATTCACCGATAACTGATAGCGCAGTAAACACAGGAAGAAATGTTCAGCATGTAGAAAACAAACAAAAATACAACCAAAACCAGGATTGTTGCATACAAAAAGGAGTGAGAAAAGTAAAAACAAAAAAAAACTAACTTTCTCTTTTGCAGGAATGTCTGTTTGGGCTGATGGGAGTGCTGCAGTGGATTTCAAATAAATTAAAACCTGATTCAAAAAGAAAAAAAAAAGAATACAAACCAAACAAAACTCCTGAGAAAAAGACGATCAATCACTTCCCAGAGGAACACATGGAGGGAAACGCAGCAGGTAGAAACACAAAGAGGGAAGATGAATGATTGAGGCAAATGTTGAAGACACTGAGGCTCAGTTTCAAACACACCCGGCGCTGTCGGTCTGATCACACACACGCACATACACACAAACACACACATACAGGAAACTGGAAGGGAAACACCTTTAACCAAATCCACACCTGAACAACCTTCACCTGCTAAGATGTATGGGGTCTTAAAAATACTGTCACAATAACCTGATGGAGTGAGTCAGATAAACGAGTGCCTGTTTATCTGTTCCTACTGACTGTATCTGTTTCTACCAAGTACCGTTAACACTGTGTATGCCTCTGATAAGTCTTAGCTTCACTGTATCTGTTACTGTTGAGTCTTGGTTTCACTGTATCTGTCTCTTTAAAATCTGCTGAATACAACAAGATAATGTGACTTGAAACTTGACTGCTGGGGTATGAATGAGCGATATGAAAGTTCAGAGGTTCTGCTTCGGTCTAGCGGGATTGTTTTAACACTTTGAGTGGATCTATATTAAGTTTTTAACATTTAACCCAGGCCTGTTCACACTGCAGGAGCTTACTGGTTCAGTACAAACTGGTTTCGCACATTAACACTGTCTCTGTCTGTTTGTTAAATCAATTGTCTAGTGTCTGTATACATTCATTAAGTTCCCTCTGGCAACTGTGTCCAAACTAAAGGAGAAAACTCAGAGATTGAGGGCTGTGACAATAGACGTGTGCTAAAGGGGAATGATTTCTATTATCAATCGTGTCAACGGCGGAGACTGAGTGTCAGTAAAAGGGTGTGTATGATGTATATCAACTGTGTTCTACATGATCTTGTTAAAAAGCCATCAACTGAAAGCAAATGTGAAGCATACAAAGCATTTTAAAGTAAAGTCATGACCATGAGAAGCAGAAGTGCAGTGGGACAACTCTCCTGACCTTGAAACAGTAAACGCTGGTAAGAGGTTCTCCTAAAATCAGTTTTTTAGCCCTGCCGGCACAAAAAAAACACAAAAAAGGTGATTAAACACACAGCCCCTCAACTCTTCATTTAATGAGGAAAAGACTAAACCCTGGGAAATGTCTGGAAAACTTTCTCTCATCACATCTGTTGAATAAACTTAAACATTTGTCGTATAACACTGATCTGTGCAAGACCGGACCTTAAAAAGAAACCATCTCCAGTGTTGATGGTCTGACAAAACACAACACCTGGAATTGTGCAGGTGCACTGATTTATGTTTTTTGCATTACTTCCTTGTCTATTTTTCAAAAATGAGCAATGAGATTTGATTGACAGTTGCTAGCCCCTCCCTTTCAAAAGTCTTTGGATCATGTCTTACAAACTGTTCTTGTCGGACATAAACTTAACCAATTTTTTCCTGCTGGGACAATAAAAACCTTCTCTATGAGGGCTGTAAACTGTTCCAGATTTACGTAGATGTGATGATCGAATGCAGTGAGATCTAAGTCAATATCGCCTTCTGACAGAGGTGCATGGTGCATCACCTGCCGATGTGCTAATGTCTGTCAACACAGATGATGTTTGCAGATACAGATGTTTAATGGTGCATTTGTTGTTGCAGCCTCTTAAGGAACAATTCCCAGTTATATGATGATAATTTGCGGTCTGAGAGCAGATTAATGAAGAGAACAAACTCAGCGCGAACAGACTGTTTATAAGAACCTTACCAGACTAGAAACTGAGTTCTGACCTTTCTTTGAGTGGATTTTAAAATATCGTATGTGGCATCTGTTTAGACACATAAAGAAGAGTTTATCTCACTTAAGGTGAGTGTGTCAGACCCTAAAACCCCCAGACTTCACTCAGGAGTTGTTATAAAAACAGGTGTGTTTTTAGCCCAGCTCCGCGCAAAGACTGGAAGCGGAGCGGACGCGTTGGCCTGATCTTTAGACCGATTCTGGAGAAAGTAACAGAGATGTCAGATTGTGTTTAAGATGAAACTCTTTATGGCAAACCGAAGTCTCTCCCTGTCTGTTTGGGGGTGGGGTCGTGGTCTGAGGGGTAACATCACCTTTCATACAACAGAAACTAAATCTGGAAAACATCAGATACCCATGTTTATCCTGTTCTGCAGCTACTGACAAGCAGGTGGATGTCTGGTGTTATGATTGGTCGCAGGGTGGAAGGACGGAAGGAAGGAAGGGAGGGAGGATAGAAGGAAAAAAGGGAGGGAGTGTGTGGGGGAGGTTAAAGGTCATTTACAGTAAACTACAGGTATATACACACACCCAAAATTGTACAGAGAACAAATATGTACATGCTCAGGGTTTCTATTTTTTAACTACCACCAAAAACTTTCCCAAAATATGTTTCTCCTCCTCCTCTTCCTCGTTTCCCAACAACAGGAGGAATACTGCACTGTTCCCTCCTCTTCCTCGTCTTCTTCCTCACCTGTCTGTAGTGTATCCAGGAAGGAGGCGGGGCTTGTGTGCCGTCTGGACTCAAATGTCAAATGGCGCAAAGGAGTGCTCTAGCTGTTCTTCAGCAGCGTTCTGTCTTCAGGAGGACAGGAGGAGGAGGAGGAGGAGGAGGAGGCAGCAGACGTGGAGCAGGATGAAGCAGCAACTGTGGTGGAGGAGGAGGTGGAAGTGGAGGTGGAGGTGGAGGAGGAAGAAGAGGAGGAGGCGTGTGATGGGAAGGAGAGAAGCTGTCCAGTCTCGGAGGAGAGGAGGGAGCAGGAGCGCAGGTCCACCGTCTGCAGGGAGGTGCAGCGACGCAGTAAGGGGACACACTGCTCCGTCACCTTCACACAACCTGAAAAACACACACAGCGGCGGCATCACAACACCGATCGAAAACTACAAAAAAAAAAAAAGTTTTATGAGGAGATCATTAAAGCATCAGAGGGGAAAGGCTGCTGCATCAAAGGGATAATCCCTGATCTTTAAAGGAAGACAAAATATCCTGGACAAGCACAGAGGCCAAAAATATGACAGAGACAAGGGTTATAGTTATCACTTTGGTCAACCAGTCCACTTCTGTGGTGGAAAGTACAGGTTTTGGTTGTCTTTCAGATCTTCAGTAAGCCCTGCCCAGAGTTTTGGCTGATTATAATCCAGAATTACATCCATAAAGCCAAAACAGTCAACAGTAAACTCTAGATAGGCAAAAGTGTTTGACTAATACCTTCATTTAAAACAATAATAACATGATCCAACACATTTAACTTTGTACTCCAACCATGCACAGCAATGTAAACCTGCAGCAAGAAGGAGGGAAACACAGATACAATATGATATTTTAAAAGGAACTACCACAGAGCCTAGAAGCTACAAGTCAGACTGAAAAGAAATAAACTAAAGAAGTCAAAGCTGCGGAGATAAACTGCAAACTGCACCAGAGGAACACAGCAGAGGAGTCTAAACCTCAGTCTACAGAACACAAGACTAAAGACAATCATAAATAAAGACAGGTAAACATCGAAGACTAAAATGAAACATTCCTGCTCTTTCTGTATTTGGTTTACCTGCCAGATTGATGTAGGTGAGGCTCTCTCTCAGGGGGGAGATGGGGGAGGTGAGGGTGTGCACTGTCTGGTCTGTGACGTTGGCACAGTGGCTCAGGTCTAATCTGGTCAGGTGAGGAACGTAACGCACCAACAGGCGAGACGACGTGTCCGACAGATCCAAACCGGCCAATCGCAGCTCCGTCATGTTCTGGAAACGCCCCACCCTGGTTTCCCCGTGAGCTGGTCGACCAATCAGAGAAGAGGTAAAGTTATTTAAAATTCAAAGTAATAAAGTTAAAACAAAGATATTTAGATAATCATTTTTTATTGACTTTATTTACTTTGTTAATTCCATTATTGAGAGGAACCCTCTCTTTCAAACACCTGAACTTTAATACTCTCCCATAACATGCAACAGTATTGGTGATTGGTGTTGTTTAGTTAATATCAGGGATTTAAGCTTTTAAAACTGCGATAATCTTTGAAAAAGCAAAAATAAATCAAGCGCTCTACACTATTATTTGTTGGTGATAAACCTTTTGGAAACACTCGAATAGAAAACATGATTTTATTTCAAATATAAGTTCAGTTTAACATCTCAAAGTGACTTTTGGTTCAGATAAAAACTCTTAAAAGTTCACTAAGTAACACATCAGTGTGTCATTGTCTCACCTGTCCGGGTGTCCGGTGGGGGCGCCAGCAGTTCCCTCAAGTGAGAGTCTTTCAGGTCCTCCACTCTGCTGAGGTCCAGCAGCTTCAGACAGGGACAGACAGCCTGACACAGAGCAGAGACCGCTGACCACTGACAACCTGAAATGTTCAACTCCAGGAGACCTGAAAGGGACAGGCAGGACGGGTCAGGCATAGAGTCAGGATAGAAGCCGTGTGACTCCCTGGGCAGGACATGTCTACAAATGTTTCAAATACATTTTTGTTAGGTTCAAGATCCCCAGTTCCTGCTCCGAGACCCTGTCATGAAGAAACTCTGTTCACTCCAGCAACAGAAGAAGAGTGGCTGCATTAAAACTTCTAAACCGTCTTATTTTTACTGTGCAAGTTTTGAGATTAGACTGTTCACCACCAGCGCCATCAGATGCGCCCAAGATACGAAGTTGGCCTAGGTTTATATCCGGCCTGTAGTTTTCTCTCCCTGTCCACTGTCCTGTGCTCTCCAAGTAAAGGCATAAGAATCCTGAAAATGTATGCGAACGGTGTAACCTGAACAGCTCTTTCATGAACTCCACTGACTGCAGGGGAGCTTTGCTAGTTGTAAGATAGCATCAGAACACTGGAAACGTTTCCTCTTGTGGTCTGTGTGTAAATAAATCATCGGTTTATAAACTCTTAACAGCTCAAAACTTGAAAGCATTACTTAAAATGAAAAAAAAAAAGAGTACATAAAAAGGAGTCGTAACACACTGATCAAATTAATTCAGGTTATCTAGGATCTCCTTCTCCTTTTCAATCATCGCTGTTTAGGGACAGACTAGATCACAGGATAACAGAAGAGTGCTGAAACAGCTATGAAGGTAAAGATCAGTCATTTGAGGTCCTTTCTCAACTTTTCATGCAGATAATTGCAAGCTGTCCTGATCTAAACTCGATCCTCTTGATTGAAACTTGACAGGTCCTACTCTGAGCTCGGGTTCTTCATCCCAATAAGAACTGGTAGAGCATGTGATTCAGTGTTGTTTTCGTCAGATTTCATCAAATATTTTCGTCAACGTCAGCGTCAAAAAAGGGAAATATTTTCGTCAACGAGAACAACACTGGTTGTTTTCGTTGACGAAAATATTTCCCTTTTCTTCCACGACGAAGACGTAACGTTGACGAGCTAAACATAAGTCGGAGATGACTAAAATGTGACAAGACGAAAGTGCATTTACGTTGACGGGACGAGACGAAAACGACGAACAGAGTTGCAAAATTCAGCCAGTTAAACGCTAAACATATAGGAGCAGCTTCAGTCCGCTCTGACAGCTCTCATCAGCCTGCTGTGCTCCTCCAACACACAGACACACACACACACATGGGCGCCTGCGCGCACACGCGTGCAGTTTTGTTTTCGTTGACGATGACGAAAATATTTTCGTCAATGTCATGGTTGACGGAAACAACACTGATGTGATTACCTGTAGACTGAGGAAGCGGAGGGTCCTCACCTTGTAAACGATTTATAAGCCACATTAGCTGTTTCTTGGAGATATTGGTGTACCCCAGGTTCAGGGAGACGGGCTGACGGCGGATGATACCACTCAGCATGGGGGGAGTGATGGAGCGCTGCCTGCTCAGGTCGATCTGGGTCCACAGACGTTTGTCGCAGCACCTGGAAGAAGAAGATGGAGACACATGTATCCTGATGAAACAGGATGTTTGTTTAAACTCACCGTCGGGTAAAAACTCCCGTTGAATGACGTCACTCACCAGCGGCTCCAAGTGCGGCACACCCTCATGCACACACACAGCTCTCTTTGACTCAAGTGGGTAAACACTCTGAGCCACACGTCTCGCGTCATGATGTGGGAGGAGCCGGAGTCCAGCGGCAGGCAGCTGGGCTCAGGGCAGGCGGGTGGAGGACGCACCAGGTGTCTCTCCATCTGGACAGGACGGGGCGGTGAGGGCACAGCGGGGGGACTGCGTTTCATCATCTGGGAGCGCGGTGCGAGGCGGGATGGCTGCGAGCAGGGAGAAGCCGCCATGGCTGACATCATTAGGCCGCCTCCCCCCGGGCCTCCACCTCCCCCGTTAGAGGTAGGGATGGAAGATGAGGGTGAGGTGATGCTGTTCCTGGACGTCTGGCTCTTACTGTTGCTGCGGATCTTGTTGCCCCTGCTCCCGCTGCCTTTGGTCCCGCCCCCTCCTCCCCCACCGTGTCTGTGATTGGTCAGAACGCTGCTGGCATTCTCCTTCTCCCCTCCCTCCCTCCCCACTCCTGCCCCTCCTCGTGTCCGTCCATTGCGGGCCTCCTGCCCGTTGCTGCGCTGCTTCCCCATGAAGCCGTCGTGCTGTGAGGACGGAGGCATCTGATTGGAGGAGAGGGGCGAGGGTGGGGGGAGGGAAGCAGAGTTTTTCCTGGTCCTGTCAGAAGTGGGCGTGTCCTCCTCGTCTCCATCAAGCAGCCCACTTTTACGTCCACGTGAAGGCAGCACCACCTCTCCTCCTCCCCCTCTCCTCCGAGCCTTGTCCCCTCCTGGCTCTTCCTCCTTCACCTCCTCCTCCCCCCTCCCTGCCTCACCCTCTGACTCCTCGCTGGCGCTGAACCCCAGCTCAGCGAGGCGCCGTTCCCTTTCCCGCTCTCGTTCTCGCTCGCTTCGACTTCTCTCTCTCTCCGCCCGGCCTCCGCTGCTGTTCCCGTACACGACAGGAGGAGGGGCGGGTGAGGAGGACGAAGGCGAGGAGCCTCCTCCCCCTTGCTCCCCCCTCAGGGAGTCGTCAGAATCGGACTCCGAATCAGACTCGGAGCTGGAGGAGGACGAGGAGGAGGACTCGGGCCGTCGCTCCAGCATGCACATTCTCTTAAAGCGCTCCAGTTTCTCCCTGTGGTGGGAGCGCTGGTCCGCACTCGACGTCCCCCCTGCACCTCCTCCTCCTCCCCCACCTCCTCCTCCCCCTGGCTGAGATGAAGACGTATTTGAAGAGCCTTGCAGTCCTCCCGCTCCTCCTCCTGCTGAGGAGGTGGGGCCGTTGGACTCCCCTGCCTCCTGTTTGGGTTTCTGATCAAGAGAAGGGAGAAGTTAACAAATACAGAAAACCTGAACCTGAACCAAACTAAATGAGTCCAGATTCATCAGGGGTCTGGACTCATGAGTGTGGGGCTCTTGTTAGTGATGTTAAACCAGGGACCTGTTAGAGGACTGGAAAAAACGAATGTTCTGATAAACTAATACACGATGAACATGATTGATTACATCATGCTTATACAGCAGGCGTTTCATGTATTGTTTACAAAAGACTCTCAGGTCACCCTCTCAGACCAAATAGCTTCAGGGGTCTTGATAGATTTACCGTAATTCAAGTAAGATCTAATCCTGTCCCTGATTAGAGCCAACTGTTACTGCTGTCACTCTAAAAAAAGGGGTAGTGAACTACAGTGCTGTGAAAAAGTATAAACCGCTTTACAGATTTATTACGTTTTTGCTTTTTGTCCTGCTTACATGTTTCAGATCATCAAACAATTGTAGATATCAGACAACTAAACCTGAGGAAAATACAAAGTGCAGTTTTTGAATTATGATTTCATTCATTAAGGGGAAAAAAAATCTGGAAAATTTCTGGCCATCAGTTTGTGACTTTAAGCTCAAGTCAGGGCTTGACACTAACTTTTTTCACGAGGGGCACATGTGCTCTAAGTTGAAAAAGTAAGGAGCACATAAAGAACTTTAGGGGAACAATAAAAACTGATCAAATAATGTTTGTCTTATTGATCGACATAAGTACCATTATTTTAAATCAGTTTGAGGATAATTGGTCACATGACATGGAAGCTATTGAATTAAAACAGCCTTTCTGGGAACATCAACCGGTAATTTATCGCTGGTCCCTTATTCAACACCTGATGTTAACAGCGAGGGTGCAGACTAGATTTAATCACGCTGCTCTTGCCATTCCTGGTTATGGAGAGTGAGAAGACACCGGCAGATCCGCAGTGAATATCCAACCTAAAACTAACTTCACCGCGGTATTTACACGAAAAAACATTTGTTGCCTCGGCTAATTTCTTTTATGCGTGCATGTGCCCCTAAATACATTTTACAATTCGCACACATCTATTTTTAGTTGCAAATGCAAGTGAAACGGTCGTACTGTCGTGCCTTGGCTCAAGTGCACTTGGATTGCGCAGCCGGACAATGGTCTGAATCACACCTGCAAGTCCACCTCCGAACCAAAAATGAAGGTTTTGAAACAGGCTGTTCATGCTTGAAAAACTGTCCAATCTGGCTGAATCAAAACAATCCTACAACGAAGAGTGGGTCAAAACTCCTCCACAGCGATGTCAAAGACTCACTGCCTGTTATTGCAAACGCTTGATTGCAGTTGTTGCCGCCAAGGGTGGCACAACCAGATCTTAGGTTTAGGGGGCAATGACCTTTTTATATAGGGTCAGGTTGGTTTAGGTTGGAGAGCTTTTTTCTCTTAATAAATGGAGTCATCATTCCAAAACTGCATTTTCTTTTCACTCAGGTTAACTGATATTCAAATTCGTTTGATGATCTGGGGCGATCTACACAGAAAGAGGAAAAACAGACACTACTCTGCAAGCTGAAAGTAAGACGAGACCACATCTTGTTTCCCTTCTGATCCCTTCTTGATGGAAGATCAAACGAAACCCGGGTCCTAATCTTAAACAAACAGGGCTACTGGGAGTAGCTGTTACATTTTTCAGTCGAACTCTCAGTTTCTTGGACATCTGCAGTTGTTTTCAGTCAATAACCTCATTTTTTGTTTCTGTTGGCACAAACGAGTCATAGGAGGAAAAGAGCTTTTAGTTGTTTGTGGGACAGAGAGTGTGAAGTAAAAGCTTCGTACCTTTTTGAGGCGTTTTTCGTGTGCACCTTTCATCTGAGAAAAAGAAAGAAACACTCAGATGTAACCACAGATTACAAACATGAGCAGCTCCTCCTCGTATCTGACCTACTCGCTCACCTTCTTCTTGGCTCCACTGTCCGCTGGAAGCTCCTTCTCCTTCTTCCTCTTGTGTCCCCCCTCTATCCTCCCTGCCTCCTCCAGGGAGGGAGGGGCTTTCTTTTTAGGGGGAGGGTCATCTGTGAGTTTCCAGCGTCCCACCTCTCCGTTATCCAGCCTGCGCTTCCCCGAGCCATCTGCCTGGTCCTGAACGGAGATACAGACGGAAGAACTGGTTGGTTTAGGGGCAGCTTCAGATCTTTAAAGCTGTCTTTATGCCTTTAAGCAGCACTTCATTATAGACAGACAGGACTCTGTAGTAGAAATCACTGCATGGGCTCAAAATCACACCTCTCTAGATGGACTGAGTTGAAGTCGAAAAATGTTCTGTTGGCTGACCAATCAAAACCTGACATTCTTTGTTGGAAATCATGGACGCTGCATCGCCCTCTCTAAATAGTAGAGGGACCGCCCAGCTCGTCATCAGCTCACAGTTCAAAGCCAGCATCCCTGATGTTATGGGGATCATAAGGGGTCCATGTGTAGCTTACACATCTGTGAAGGCTCCATTTAAGCTGAACAGTATATCAAAGTTTAGGAGCTACATATGCTGCCATCCAGAAAATAACTTTTTCAGGGAAGACCTTCATATTTCAAGAAGAGGATCACAAACGACATTACAACAGCATGGCTCTGTAGTAGAAGAGTCCTGCTGCTACACTGGCCTGTCTGCAGTCCTGAGTTACCACCTGTTAAATGTTTTAAAACATGTTGCTGAATTGAATTTTAAAATGAGCATGTATTTTTCATTGAACTTATCTTTTAGTTTGAACATCTGATATGTTGTCCTCAAATAAAGTCTTTATTTACCAACCATAAAACTCAGTTTTTATCTGAATGTTACTCAGCATCACAACTGTTGTGGGATTGAGATTGTATTTTTATTTGATCTATAAAAAGGGTGACTATACAAGTCATCTACAAACCCAATTAAAAGTTTGGATCTGAGTTCCTGAGGTTCTGGTCCCAGTCTTACCTTACTGGTTTTGCCCTCTTTGTGGCACTTCGGACACTCCCAGCAGTTTGGGATCTCCTCGTTGATGATTCCTTCAGCTTTACCCATCTGAGGAGGCAAACATTTCAGACACATCTTGAATAAAAACATACACTTTCTTCTTGAGTTATATCTATATCTGTTGTCTTTTCTCTCAGGTGGCTCACAGCAAGTCTTTACCATCACTTTCTTGTTTGAAAACTTTGAAAGCCTTGGGCTTCATTGCAGCCATAATTCAGATCTCTTTATTTCCTCCATGTTGGGTCTGCATCTCCCTGTAATTCTGCTGCAGTGACCCAATTTATTCCAAACCTTATTAAAGTTTGATCTGAGAAAAGAAACTAAAATCTGCATTTCTGCTCTGATCACATGTAAAGAGGAGTGAGCCTCTAGGCTGCAGATGCTGAAATAAAGACGCCATTTCTGACCTTCAGGCAGCTCGGGTGGATGATCTCGTTACAGATGGTGCACTCCATCAGAGAGAGGCTGAACTTCTCCTCAACAGAGTCCACCGTATCCTCCTTCCCTGCCTCGCCACACGCAAAACACACTGCCGTGTGAGGCAGCACAGGCTGTAAAGAGAGAAAGAGAGACGGGTGAGTCAGACATGCAGAGAGACAGGTGAAGAGAGCCCAGCGTGTCCAACACGTATACAGACATTTATTAGGAAATAAAGTTTTACAAGGTCCTGATTTGGAGCAGATGTGCCTGAATGTGTTACACTACAGCTCATCTTTATTCACAGTTTCTGCAGATGCAGAAAAGATTTGAGGTGCAGGTGCAGGAGGTATGAAGCTTTCTGTTTGCAGTCAGAGTACAACTGTCTTCTAGCTTTTCCTTCAGGGAGAAGTAAGTTTGGATGTACATGAAGCACAACACTTCTCCATTCATGTAATCCTGTATCTCATCTGTAAATGTTCAAGCATGATTTAGGTTTTTATAAACTGTTATTATCAGAAACCTGCATGCAAGCGCAGCTATCAGCCCACTTTGGTTAATTTGTATCTCCCGCTATTTTTGTCTTTTTGTTCTAAATTTCTTGTTTCCACATTTTTGTTGGTTTAGGTTATTTATGAGTGTTTTAAACATGGTTAGAGTGTTGGTACCATCGGTCAGGTACCCCTGTGTACTCTGCCGTGTCAGTCAGTTCAGTCATGGCTCTGAGATCTCCTCACCCGACACAGTGACTGTCATTATTGTTGGTTTGAGCTCATCGTCATCAAACAGATATAAAAACCACAGGAAGCTTTCTGCTCCTTCTGAACACACTGACTGACATCAACCAGCAGAGGGCATCATCCTTCACTCCCCCTTCCTCCTCCTCCCCCACCTGCTACAGCAATAAGAGGAGGATCCACCCCCCATCACGTTCATCTCCTGCTTTTTAGGAGGATCAAATATGAAACATCACCTCCTTCTCTTTCAAATTCACTTGCTGGTTCTGCCGCTTTCAAAACCCACATATAGGTAAAAAAAAATAAATGAATAAAAATAAACAAACCAGCGACAAATAAAAACGCAATATAACGGCTGTTCTACTAGCCCGCTGGGTGGTGTGTGTGTGTGTGTTTGTGTGTGTGTCAAAGCATCTCTATGAAACCATGGCCATGGATCAAAGCCAACTCACTCTCACTCTTAGCACCAGTAACCATCTCTGGTTGCCACGGAAACCCAGCATCCTCTCCTGCTGGGTTCCTTCTCTGTGCTGATGCTATTTGAAGAATCCACACACACACATATACACACACACAACCACACATACATTTCAAGAGCACGCTCCCTGCATTTGGAGATGATGTTCTGACTGTCTCTGTATGTGTGTGTGTAACAGTGTGTGTGTGTGTGTAACAGTGTATGTGTGTGACACTTCAGTAGGTGTTAGGTGTATCACAGGATTATGTCGACATGTAAATCTGAGCCTTGTTTGTGTGTGTGTGTAAATGTGTACTTGTCATTTTGAAGAGCAGATATTATGCCAGCATGTGTGTGTGTGTGTGTGTGTGTGTGTGCTGTGGTTCTTGTATCTCTATGAGGACCTCTCTAGAGTGTGAGAACATTCTGTCCGCACTTCTTCCTCAGTTATTTCTCTCTCTCTCTGACCTTTTTCTGCAATAACATAAAATCAACTTAAATCTGTGTTTAGAGGATTTATAACCTGCTGGATTAGGTATAGAAAGTTTTATATAACCTCAATGAGATAATCAATTCATACTATTCAAAGCTAAGTTTGTAGTGCAACTTTTTAATCCGTTTTCTTGTCCCTTCTCCTTCCTCAAATGACTGATCAACCACAGTTAGCTGCGCAGGGTTATCAATGAAGTTCACAGTCCAATTAAGCAGCTGGTGAAGCCGTGTGTTTGGACTAAGAGAAAAGTTAAACTCGGCTCTCCAGAAATGTCTGCAAAATAAACAGTTCATAGTAAGTTACACAGAGGCTTCACTCTGGCTTACTTCAGCATTATGACACCCTTTAAAACCTACTTTTTTTTTACTGTCAGGTCTCTAAAAAGGCTGAAATAACATCATGATGCAGATTCGTAAAAGGTAAAAGTCAGGCTTTGTCAGGTAACTTTTCAAATGTTTTTTCCTGATGCATTTGGAAGTCTGGAAATCCAATCACTGACTGGCTTTTGCAACAAAGTGACAAACAGGTTTATTTCAAATGCGGTGCAGATCTCTGTTTACAGAGAGAAACAAAAATTGTCAAATAACTACTTATATGAGGAGAGGATGTCTTTATGGTAGATTGTGTTTCTCCTGCTTTTGCTCTTGATACACTGTTCTCCCTGCAGACACCTGATTGTTCAATACTACTTGGACGACAAACTTAACTGAAACAAAACATTTTCAATGCTAAAACCCAGCTGTCCACTTATGTTGGTAAAGTAGCATGTTTAGATAAACTATATGTAAAATTCAAGGACATCAGGATATTTACAGCAGATTCAGTTCCCCATTTAGATGAAGTGATGACAGTATTTTGTCAATAGAAAAGAGATTTGATTTACAGTTTCTGTTACTTAAACTAATTATATTTGTCAAAAACCTCTTATTCCACTAAAAAAGGAAACTAGAAATGCCATTAATGACTTAAAACAGTTACTATTGTTACCCTACAAACATTATCGAAACATCACAAACAAATCAAAACGGTTAGTGTGCATAAAAGGGAGAGGGAGGAATTTACTCAATGGACCTTGGGAATGCATTTGCTCATCAAAAGAAAAGCATCAGATGATAAAAAAAATACTGCATAAGGAGAGTGATGAAATGCAGAAATTAACACTCCCTTCAAACTAACTTTAAAAAAATGTTACAATCTGATATCCCAAAAAAGGGAGACTGACAAATTCAGTAAGAAATAGAGCTGCTTTTGGCTTCATTTTAACACTTCTTGATGGACACTGCTCCAGTAAAAAATACCTAAGACCCCCAAGTTGAAGCTAAATCGAGAAGAAAAATGAAGCCAGCATTCTGGTGTAGGTGTTGAGTCCTGGCTCTGCAGGACTACAATCACAAAACAACAGACTTTACTGTGAATTCAAAGAAATAACAGGTTTAGATAACGCTGCAATAACTACATCATAATGCAGAGTTATAAAAACTGATTTGACAGGTCTGTCTGCAAGAAGGCAAGCCAACAGCTTTAAAATGATTGTTTCTTATGAATGGAGTTCAATTTGGCTGATTCTGCTGCAGCATCAGGATTTCCTGAGTTGAAAGGTTTTTAAGTCACTTTCTGGCGAAATTCTCCAGCCTTTGGTCTGAAAGTCTGAGGAACTGGATCATGTGACATCTAGGAAGCCTGAACCTATCCGAAGCAACAGTGGTGACATGTGAATACAGAAGTTGGGGACACTTTCACTGTCTGCTTTATTTGTGGTCATAGTGCTGATTATCGTGTGTGTGTGTGTGTGTGTCTCACCGCTGTGCACTGTCTCAGGAGGCAGGACTGCTTCATGCGGCCGGGCCCTCCAAACTTCTTCATGTCCTTACAGAAGTGACACTCTCCACACTCTGTCCTCATGCAGGCCTGGCAGCGCCGGCACCGTGTCCGCCTGCGCCGTGCCCCACCGCCAGCCCCCCCGCCCAGCGCCTTACTTCCCGACATCCCCGAACAAGTCAGCTGCAGACACACAGGAAGAAACATCATTATTTTAACATAAGCTTTTGTTATTATAGGTCTGTTGGAGCCACAGAAATACATTTGCTGACACAATACTGTAGTTAATATCCGAACTGTGTTGAGCCATTTGAATTCAAAATATACTGTTCAACAGTGCACCAGGTATCTTGTGACTTGCCGATCCATCCAGGAAGGCACTGTCATCGTCACCTGACCATTGAACGTCACTCTTGACTTTAGTGATAATTTTCTACAAATATGCAGGACGTGTGTAGGTCATGTTTGATATTAGTTCAAACTTGATTTTCTGAAATAGTGACAGCCCTGGTGCCTTTAAAGAAGCTGAAGTGTTTTTACATGAAGCTCCTGTTTTTGGCATTCACAGTGTCTGAAAATTTACAGAAGGATCCCGAGACATAAAACTGACCTTTCTGTGAGGAGTAAGTAAACAGCTGTTTCGTTACTCTCATCAATAAATTGGTAGTTTACCTTTAAGGATGCAGGAGACGCTGTTCTACTGCAGCATGAATGTATTTGTGTTTACTGTATGGTCTCAGTAATTGGTACAAATCCAACACACAATAGCACAAACTGACTAAATGACTGAAGCAGAGGTAGACCAACGACTTCCAGACATTAAAAGATAAAGTGCTACTTTTGAAAGTAAAGTTTATTGACACAAGTTTGTCTGCCTCTGCTACAGAAGGTGGTGACATTTCTGCAGGGCTGTCTCCTGGTTGACTTATTACATCATGTACCAAATCAGTCAACAAACATCATTCCAAGAGGCTAACAGTGTGTGCACCAGATGATGAAAACATTGCCACTGATACAGCTCTATACCTTGTGTACTTCATCTCTTGTTTACATCCTTTTTTCATCTGCCAAGGTTCTGTGTGTTTTTTTTATCCAGCTTCTTAGCAAAACATTTATGCTGTTCAGCTTCTGAGTTAAAGGCGTGCAAACTCTGGAGTGCACCTGAAACCAATTTCAGCCTAAAAGAGCCTAAACATGTACGAGAAAGTTGATTATCTATGTATGTTACTCACACCATGAGAAGTTTAAGCTAGTCCTGTTTCAGTAAAACTAATGCAACAGACTTTTTTCCAACAATGTTTAAACGCTGACTGATGAGGCTGCCTGCAGTGTCTGCAGACATAATCTGTGAATGTTTTTTATCAATCTTGCGCACTTGGATATTGGCTGATGTGGAATGTTTTAATTGCAATTAAGCAGCCTGGCAGATAGGGTTGGGCATCGAGTCTCGAGCATCGATGGGGACCGGGACTAACATTCTGATTCTCAGAATCGTTAGTATTTTAAAATTTCGATTCCAAGTTCAGATGCCTGAGACTGGCGACCAGAAAAAATAGCCGCTGAACACCAACGAGGAAGACGCAGCTAAACCCCAACAAAGAAGAAGCCGTCGAACACCAACGAGGACCAAGCGTAGAGAGCCACAGAGAGAAGAGAGTACATTGCAACCCACAGCGACTGCGGTCAAAAGTTTGGCTAACTTTTGCAGGAAGAATGAACTCTTATTTCAACATTAGCAACACTGTTATATCATGCAAAGGAGGGTGAACAACCAACATGATTAAACACCTCAGGATTCATGGAGGAATACCTGAGTGCCCGTCTTTGACGGACTTCGCAAGTCTTCTGCTAACCAGCCAGAATCAGATAAGTGAAACAATAAATTACCACTGTCTTCTGCTAACTTTGAAGCGGCAAACAATTTGTACTGTGTACGGTGGATCAACTTAAATATCCAACGAACGTTAGCCCTCATACTTTTCATAGACGACCTGACAACAAAAATTGATATTTATATACTGGTTGAAAATAGCCCTGTGAGAAATTAATAGTAAAGTCCTTAAAAAGTTAATATAATTTAAAAATTCATGGAGACGTTCAGAAATTTCATTCAAAAAGAAGAACTTTGGTTAGCATCCTCATTAAAACCATGCTTTTTTCATGTATATATCCTGCCTTTTAAAAGAATCGGAATAGAGAATCGTTAGGAACCGAAATCAAAACGAGGAATCGGAATCGGAACTTCGACCAATGAGCTGTCAACTAATTAGAGCAGGTAATTTTTCAGTTGTAAAGCTTGATTGCAAGAATACTTTCCAATAAAATATATATTAAATATAATTAGTAATTCTGGAAACGATTTAAAACGTACAAACCCCTTTAGAAAGTTACTCTGTTCCTGCAGCATGAGTAAGTGCAGTTAGTTATTCTCACCCCTAGCAGTTCCTAATGTGTTAAAACACTCTGCCGTCACTCAGCTCATCAGTAATGTGCTAACTCTGGTGTGACAGGATGAAAACATCAGCATCAGACTTAAAGCACACATTACCAAACACACCGTGAGCTAAGGGGAATTAGCAGCCAAGAATAATGAAGATGCGCATCTGGCTCTAGTGTGAGAGATGCTAACAGCTAACAACTAGCGCGTTACAGTAACCCACATTTAATTAATTTTGTGACTTAAAAGTTTTAGTTGTCAAAAGCTGTAATATGTTGTGTTGTTAGATTAATACACATGTGTATGAAAGAATAAACATAAGCCCTGCCCATGCCTCTTGAATCTAAAATGATATTGTTACGCGTGCTAACATGTTAACAGGCTAGCTGTTGTGTCTTCGCAGGCTGCAGTGTGCTTCCTCTTTCACTATCTCTCTGCTCTATAAAATATCAAAACCTGCGCACAGATGTTCATTATAATTGTGTAGAAATTCAAGAATTAAAGCAGCGGGCACTCACCTTTTCGTATCAGGTCGCATACTCCCTGGTCGCTCATTAGAAATAATATTGGCCAACAGTTAGCCCACGTTAGCTCGGCTCCAGCGCTTCCTTGTTTCTTTCTCCGCCAGGCTGCTAACTCTTAGCTCCCGGGCTGCTTCACAGGCGTCCCATCGTGGTAGTAGCTCCGTGTGCTCCAGCTAGCTCCCGGGCTAGCCTCCCGGACCCGCTGTGGGTCTAAATGTCTCGATTACCAAACTGATCGATATCGATAAAGAGAAGGACGCAGTGCTGCTGACTGAGCCGAGCCCATTCACTCCTCTCTCTCTCTCTCTCTCGCTCGCTCTCTCTCTCTCTCTGTAACTGGGTGAGTGTAGCTCTCTCACTCCTCCGCTCCGCACGGTTACAACGTGTTCTCCTCTTCCTCCCGGGGGGCTTCAAAACACCTCAAATGGCTCATTTTAACTGAAGCGCAACAATTTAAATCGACACCAGTTAATAACCCTCCGCAGGAAATAGACCCTCTGATGTTGAATATATGGATGTAATTTTTGTCATAAAGAGCAGCGCGCCGCTTTTGTTCTCCGTGTCTATTGTGTGGCGCCTGGCTCGCTGCGGTGCTGTGCGTGATTTCGGTTCAGTGTTGTCAGTCAGTGTGTTCATCTGTGACATGCTCAGCCCCCCGCATCGATTACATCACACAGGTGACTTCAGAGCCTGCTCGCTGTTTTTACCTCGGAGGAAGAGGGAGAGGGAGAGAAAAAAAATTAAATAAATAAATAAATCTGTAAATAAAATATGGGCTACGAAATTATGAACGCCCCGCCTCTGCGTGAAGACGTCACAGGACGTGCACAGCAAGGTATTCGGGAACTTGTAGTTCACATTGTGATGACGCTGTCTTGATAATATAGCATGCCAAAAAAAGTGTTTTCCTATGGTCAACTTACCCCGTAACTACTATAATGACTTTATTAGTCCTCTAAACTAAAATGGTGGACTTTATGCTAGGTTTTTGCACTCGTGTTGTAGCTCATAGATACCACAATTGATGTATAAAGCAAATTTAAAATGATCTTTTTTGGTCTGAACACAATTTTAATAAAACTTATGACAGACTAAATTCACTTTCAAGAGTGAAAAATGTTTCTTTGGAAATAAATGTCTAACCCCTTCACCCACGTGCTTCTAACCTTCACAGACTCCATGAATTGATGCCCGTCTCCTTAATATTTGGTCACATGATCAATTTCTTTTACCATTTCCAAGCAACAGGGGTTGGCTCAACTTTCCCTTTGGCTCAACTTACCCCACTCTCCTCTACCACTAATTTTTACTGGTGGCCAAGTTCATAAAAATAGCCTTAATTTTAGAATGTATATAGTACTATTCGCTATACACTCCATGGTCATAATACAATAAAACGCAGAAAAAAATAAAGAAATGCTCAGCAGAATTCATATACATTGATATAAACATCTTAAGCATTCCAAAGTGAGATGTCACGCAGTGTGGCTTTTTTTATTTGCATCCTTTTATTTTCACAGTCAGCTTTTTTTTTTTTTTGCATTTGCATTTGAAACATTCCTTTTTCATTTGCAGTGGGTTTAAGTTTCTTTTTTTTTCATCGGTAACTTCAGTTGTTATGAGCTTTCTCCATCAGAGCCCCTCGACTTTGGAACGACCTGCCAGAGGAAATAAGGCATGCAGAGACAGTCACTTCTTTTAAGTCAAATTTAAAAACTCACTTTTACAGACTTGCTTTTATGTGATGCCGTCTTTTATCTTCATCTTTTATCTGTCATCTCTCATTTCTTTTACCCCTTTCTTATTTCGGCTTTACTGTTTTGTTTTTTTTTTAGCTTTTGTTATACTTGTACTCTTTTCTTAATTAACCTTTTAGGCCTTTTATTGTTTTATCTCTCGCTCATTTCTGTTGCTCTATTTTATCATGACTATTATCATCAGGATTACCTGTTATTATTATTATTATTTTTTCTCTTTTATCTCTTTTACCTCTATCTTATTTCGACTTACTATCCTTTTTTACTTATAATCTTCTTATTTTATCTTTAGGCCCTTTATTGATTTTATTGTTTTTTCCTGCTCATTTTTATTATTCCATTTTATCATTAATATTACCGTCATTATTATTTTATAATGGTTTTATTATCATTATTATTATCCTCTTTTATACTCACTATCCTGTTTCCTCCTTTCTGCCCCCCTTTTCTATTTCATTTCTTCTTCTTACCTATTTTATGTTTTTATTTTATGTTGTAAGGTTCTTGTATTGTCTAGGTTTCTTATGAAAACTGAAATTGGACTTCAATTCAGAGGCCTTGTTTTTAACTGAGCTTTTGTTTTTATTTGTTTTTATTTTTAATGTGCTGATGTTCTGTGCTTTGCAACTGTTTGACAGAGCAAATAAAGTTATTCTAAGTTAATATTATCATTGTCGATATTGCCTTTTATATCTACTATCCAGTTTCTGCTTTCGGCCCCCCTTATAATAGCATTTTCCTTTTTTCTTTTTTATGTTTTTTTTCTTGGTCCTCATGGTATCATTTTATGTTGCATGATTCTTGTATTGTCTGGGTTCCTTATGACATGAAAATGGCCTTCAATTGTGTTTTTACTGAGCTTTTTGTCTTTTATCTGTCTTTTTCCATGTCATGTCAAAGCACTTTGTAAACTTCTGTTTTTAAAAGTGCTATACAAATAAAGTTATTATTATAAAAGTTATTGTTGTGGCTTCTTCTCCTTTTTTTATGCAACAGTGGCGGTTTTTGGCCACCGTACATTTGTTTGTTATACAAAAAAAGAGGAGTGAAACTTTAAAGAGTCTTTTCTCGCCGGGGTCTTACAGAAGCTACACACTGTAAACATTTTAACCCTCTATCTGACAGACCAAATGGGGCCCCTCTCTACTCTCCTCCTCCCCTCCCTCCCCTTCTCTCCTCCCCGTCTCCCCTCCTCCCCTCTGCCCGGCCTCTCCTGCTAGCCAGCAGGCTAGGCTAGCTGAGCGGCTAGCATCTTTCCTCAGTGTAATTAGTTGAGACGCACCGGCTCCATCCACATCACGGTGCTGTTAGGACTGAACCGACCCCGTTTAAATCCCCCCCAGCACACAGACAGAGCGCTCACAGCACAGGGACACACAACACAGGCTTCACATTATCAATCACTGAAGATGATTAAGCTCTTTTCCCTGAAGCAGCAGAAGAAAGACGAGGAATCTGCTGGAGGAAACAGGACAGGAGCCGGGGGGAAAAAAGCCAGCGCGGCCCAGCTCCGAATACAGAAAGGTAGGCTAGTTACCAACACCAGAACCCGCTTAGCTGCCGCTGGTCACCCACGAACCTCAGGGTGACACGACCCCGTTTACTGTCCAACATAGAGAAATACAGAATGAAATCAGGACATAATAACTCACTGGGGCTAACAGCTAGCAGGCTAACGCTAGCATGAAGTAGTGTTAGCTAACCACGGCTAGCTTGTTCTATATTTGAAAACAAAACGCAGACAGCCAGTCAAGAGCTGCTTCATATCAGACCGTTAGGGGCTAACACGTTAGCACACAGCTAACACTAAACAACGTCTAACCCGGGACATTACTAACTAACTATTAATCGAATGTAGCCTTTAATTACAAGGTTTCTCAGGTTGATTTTCAGGCTAAGGAAAGATAGCTTTACCTGGCTAACTTGCTGTGTCAGCTCTGTTTATTTGTCTGTTAGGTTATACACGTCTACATTCACAGGTTAACGACACTTTGATGAGCAGATAACAAGCTAAACTTAGTGTCAGTTAACGTTTTCACTCCTTATTGAAAAAGAAAAAGTGATTCCTGTTCTTCAGAGACTCACTGTCAGCCTGACTGAAACACACCTTTACGCACAGGTGATGACAAACCCTTCAGGTATTGAGTTAATGTGAGAAACTGCGGGGTGCTTCCTCCTTAGTCTGTGGGCAGATAAACACAATGCAGCTCCTCCTGTGATGTCCGGGGATGGACACACCCGATGGGCAGGTGTGGAGAGCCAGGTGAATTCAACAGTCTGACATTCAGCCATTCATTCATCCTTCACATCAAGGTTACACTGAAGTAAGAGCTGTATGTGTAAAGTAGGGATGTAACGATATGAAAATTTAACATCACGATTATTCTGACCAAAATTATCACGGTTATCAGTATTATCACAGTAGTATTGAAATATGTTCAAAATGTTTAAAAAGTACTTATACATGCCCTGAAATCACTTTAAGTTTTATTTTGAAAAAAAAACAAAAAAAACAATCCAAATTTCACGCACAATGAACTTTTCCTCAACCTGAAATAACAGAGTAACGATAAGCTTAAAAAATTAAAGACGGGGCCTTAAAAGAGCCAGAGGTAATCAACACTAGTACTAGTAATAACAAAGTACAAAGTAATGTGCCAGTGGCAGAAATATTAACATAATAACAAATAAATAAAAGTTAAATAAAATGACTTTCCTTATTGTGCAAATTGTAAGAATCTTCAGTGCTCAAAAAGATCCACTCTTACAAATATAAAACAGAGCATCACAATTATATGAAACAATACAACCACATGTATACAAAGGTGTAGTGCAGGTCTTTAAAATAACAAAATATGTGAGCAAATCAAATGAACCACACTGAGTGTCAGTTTTCTCCACCATATGGTGCTGCTCATAGACTGTATACACTATGGACAAGTTGGTCCCGCCTCCCGCCAGTAAACGGATTTGAAGCCAAGAAGCTCGTGGTATTTCCGGGATTTTTCTTCATTTCCTGAAACCAGCGCTGCGCAGTAGCGTTGTACGCATTCGGCGGGAGAGTCGCTGTGATGACGCTCGGCTCAAACAGCGTATCCCGCGGGTGAGCTACACAATCCCTGAACGCCCATAGGCTGTATCAGGTGTCAATCAAAGAAAACATGAACTCCCTAATAACTTTTAAAAAACGGAGCTTCACAGAAAGAGAGGACTAGAGCACAAACTAGTCTTACTGTAACTACATGTCAACACTGCAAGCAGGGGGAGAAACATTTATGTTCTCTGTAATAAATTTCTAAAGTTTGTCCACAGCCCCATAAGCTTCGCTGGCGGAGGCGGGATTTATGACCTGTACTGCAACCCGTCACCAGAGGGTACTGTTCTCGGAGTGGCTTCACCCAACGAGGAGGCAGACTCTGTCCATTCTTTATACAGTCTATGGTCATGATCTGCGAGGGGAAACGATGTGCCCGCTGGCACTGAATAGCCTCTCGGATGGCACGCTGGTTGCTGGGACGCACAAAAGCTTCCTGACAACCCTTTGTAGAAGCCGAAATACGCCCAGATTTCGGACTTTGTTTTATTTGACAGCGAAAAAATCTCTGCAACACGGTCGGCAGAACTGCCCGCAAAACTGCCATCCACCACTGAGCAGTCTGTGAGCTTTTCTAGAGTGCGGCAATCAAACATGGTTTTAACGGTAATTAAAAATTGAAACTGTAGTACTAACCATCAGATATTTTACCGCGGTTTATCATTTTACAGATAATCGTTACATCCCTAGTGTAAAGTGAGCTGGTTGTAAAAGTGAGATGGATTTCTGACAGGGTGACAACAACCTGTTTTTTTTTTTTTTTATATATGTTTATTAAATTTTCCAGAAACAAAACAAGAACACATGACAAAAAATAAACAAACAAACATACATTTGCCTCACACACACACATTTAAGTTCAAATGTAAACAGGTGAGAGATTCAGGTATCATATTATAAAAATAAAATAAGTAGAATAAAAGTAAAATAAATCAAGTGTACAATGCCATGCATAATACATTCATATGTTCAAATAAAGGTTCAGAGAGGCAAAAACATTAGTTAAGTAGGGCGTCATTTTCAAGGCAGCACGCTCATAGCTATGATACAAACTCTCTCGCAAGAAAAGTAGAAATATTTAAACCAACATATGACACAAAGGGTTCCCATGTTTTCATCTTTGCAGTGTAGTTTACATGTCAGGTAGTCCAATGCAACGTACTCAAGAGTCACCCTTTGATAGATAGATATATAGATAGACAGACAGACAGACTTTATTGATCCCAAACTGGGAAATTCACAAATTGCCACTGGATTGCCACTCCAATCCAGTTTAAGACTTCCTAGCACAGAACGCAAGTGTTTGATGGAGTTTCCTTCTATATTTATCGGTGATGGACAGATCAGATATGCCAACTAGCAGACATAAAGGATTATTATTTGTATTAGTAGATAGAATCTTATTAATTTCCTGTCCAATAACTTGCCAGAACTGTTGTATTTCCCAACAATAACACAAACAATGTGTGAGGCTACCAGTTTCTATTTTACACTTGGGGCACAACAGCCTGTTGACTACACATTAACAGCTGACTTTGTTACCAGCTTAAAATAAGTTAACATGAATGCTGTTACCCACATCAAAGAAACTGTGTGCAGTGTTTAGTTACATCTATCAGAGCAAACTTTGTCGAAATGGAATACAATCTTCATCAGTTTAAATTAGAGTATAATTACCCGGATAATAATATAATAATACTCTTCCTAAAATTACTTTTGGTCAGCCTGATATGATTGTGTCTGCTTAGTGCACAGATCACTGAAGCTACTGTAATTTGATCCTGTACATTTGGCTGAACTGGACCTTTACTGATAACTATATCAGTATTAAAGCTTATTAAGTTTTACTTATTTACAGGGACAAACACTCTCTACTCCAGTGTTTGTCATACACTCTGATTTTCGCTCTCTTCAGAGTCTTGGGGGGGGAAAAAAATATGAGAAGGCATCACTTTAGACTTTTTGCACTTAGTACTCTTTTTCCAATGTTTTCTGACAATCATAATGAGTTAGTTAGATTGGCATTGCTAATAAACTGATATATCTGACTATCTGTTGTTTTTCTCTGTGTGTTTTGTGCCGGTTTGTGTTTCAGACATCAATGAGTTGAACCTGCCAAAAACGTGTGAGATCAACTTTCCTGATGACGATGACCTCCTTAACTTCAGACTCATCATTACACCAGACGAGGTCGGTTTTTGTGTATGACTGTGTGTGTGGGAAGGTGTTCCTGTTTTGCTCAGGGAATACTTTTTACCTGTCGTACTCTGGCTTGTGAACGAGCTGCGAACTTATGAGGTTTTTTTTTTTCAAAATCTTACTAACCAGGATAGCTTTGCAGAACATCACACCTCAATATCAATTCTAATGATAAAATCTGAATTAAGTGAAGAAACTCTGAATTGTGAAGTGAAGAAATTTGTAAAGTGAAACAAAAATGCGGTGCAGTAAGACAGTTAAACACAGTAAAGTAAAAGTTATACACAAGAGAGTGCAGGAAAGATTCACCGTCAGGATCAGTTAAGAAATTCAGGAGAATCCATCAAAACTCCTCTGTTATGTGAAGAATAGAAACACGGTGAAGGGACAAATGAGAAGCTGTAGAGTGCAGCACAGTCACACTGTAGAGTGCACTAACTAAACACAGTAGAGTGTATTGAGATAAATAGGCCGTGGTGTGCACCAAAGAAACACTGCAGGGTGCAGTAAAGGAGTAGTAATGTGCAGAGGAGTGTAAACACAGTCAAGTGCAGTTGTAAAATGCAACAGTTTGCAAGAAAGAAACAAAGTAGAATGTGATTAAGAAATGCTGTAAAATATAAACAGTAAAGAAGAGGGCAGAGATGGGTGCATCAGTTAAGTATCGCAGTGAAGAACATGAGGAAAATGCAGAATGCAATAAATAAACTCAGTATGAAGCAGCTGAGTAACGCAGTAAAGTGCAGTAAAGAAATGTAGTGAAAATTCAAGACAAAAAAGAAAATGCAATAAATAAAGAAACAAGGAAATGTGAGGATGAGAAAATTGGTATTGTGCAGTAAGAAGTAAGAATAGTGCAGTGAAGAAATATGTTAGAATGCAATTCAGTGTAGAGTGTCAGTAAGAGCGTTGTGAGATGCACATGAGAGTACAGTAAAGACACTCAGTAAAGTGCAATAAAAAAACGTTAGATCTCAGATACAAACACGGTTATAGACGGGTTTCTGTGCAACGTCATCGCAGGTATGTGCGTGCAGCCAGGGGGCAGAAAGCGGGACGTTCCTTATTTATTTACAAGCAGAGTCAACAGAGAAAGAAAATGACAAGGAGCTGTTGTGCTGTAAACTGGACGAATCGGCAAAACAAACAATCGGCAAACATTACGACCCTGCTCCTGAGATTAGAAACATCTAAAACAACATGGACATTTCAGCAAGTGTTTTTCTGATTTTGATGCATTGAAAGACAAAGCGATTTTTTAATGAAAGGATATTTCTTTGCAATTGTGTCAGAGAGAACTTGCAAACAATACAGCATCTTCATTGATATCAGTTCACTCCAAAGCAGGCTTTGCCCCCCTGGTTGCGCACGCACCTAGTATTGTTTGTACACAAGAAACTGTTTATTTGGTTACAGTGGAAATACGAATTAGAGTGCTGCTGTAAGAGGACAAAAGTTAAAATATACAGTAGAGTATGTTTAAAACACATCAGAGTGCAGTTGTGAAATACTGTTCAATGCAATAAACATCACTGAACTGAAGAAGCAGTTTGCGTAAAATATGTCTGTAGTTTGCAATTGACAAACACCAAGAAGTCAAATTATGAGAGCAGAAGAGACTCGCAGACATCGAAGAATTGTGGCAGAGTGTGGAAAAGGAATGAAGTATTGTGCGTATCATAATGATGTTCAGAGGGGTATAAAAACAGACTGAAGTGAAAAGAGGGCAGAGAGTTGTAAAGAAATGTTATGAAACTGACTGGAATAGTAAAGAAAGGTAGTAGAAGAAGCGTCACCGGTTTCTGAAAGATTTGATTACAGAGACAAGTGATTTCCAAAAATGAAAGGTCACATAATACAAAAAAAATTACTGTCATACAACCTTTAGTTTCATCATAACCTTTAGTGACAGACTGTTGTTATAATCTTATTTTACTGCTTGTTTGTCAAGGCTTCATCTGAAAGTTAAATATAACTAAGAAATAAACGCAGTGCCATTGTTGTTTCTGTAAATACCGTTCAGAGTGTTTTATCTGTGCGTTCTTGTATTGCAGGGTTTTTACAAAGGAGGAAGATTTGTCTTCAGCTTTAAGGTGAGAAACACTGAGCCCGTCAATGTGAACCTCAGTTTCTGTGTTTAAAACAAACAAATAAACGTGTGTGTGTGTGTGTGTGCGCTTACAGGTAGGACAGGGTTACCCCCATGACCCCCCCAAGGTAAAGTGTGAGACGTTGGTGTATCACCCCAACATCGACCTGGAAGGAAACGTCTGCCTAAATATCTTAAGGTCTGTTTACCGCTGTTCAAACTGTGAATAGTTTTTTTCACCTCTCCTAAATAACCACAGCACCTATTTTTGCTGAAGCATTCACTTCTGGACAAATTTCCTTTTACATATAAGTTATTATTAGTTTATTTCTGTGTACTCATTTACTTGTAGAGTGCAGCAGTTGTTGTCCATTAGCTTTAGCATGGAAGCCAGTAAAGATCTATTTCACCTTTCAGTAACAATCCAAATATTGAGAACAAGATTCACTTCAAATATAAGATTTTCATAGAATGACCTAAAATCTAAAAACTTTCTTCTTTTTATATTTATTGTGGTTATAAAAGCAGGTGCTGGGGCCCAGAATCTCAAATATATTAGCAATTAATTCAAATACGTTAGAAATCAAATGTTTTGCTCTTGTGTTGTTAACATGCAGTCAGCTTATAAATAAAGTAAAGTTTTGTCTGTTTTGTGTTCTTGTCCACAGAGAGGACTGGAAGCCTGTGTTGACAATAAACTCCATCATCTACGGTCTACAGTATCTATTTCTAGTGAGTAAAACACAATCACATTTTTTATAGATCACATTTGAAGGGAGAGTCACCGCAGACGGTTTCTGCAGCTGCATCGGGTGTGAAAACTGATCCTGAAACTAAAGCCTGGAACAAAAACTTTACAGAGTCCACACATGAGGACTAATGATGACAGAGTGGCAAATGTAGTATCTGTAGTGTGATGTTGTCTGCAACAATGTGGTGATCAGACACACTGAAAGACTCTGTCAGCAGCAGCTAGAGTCCTGAGTCACTCTCTCACAGTCAAGCGTGATTTTATGCTGCATTCCAGTTGAATTCGGAAGTCAGGATTTCCAAGCTCTGAGTCAGAAATTCATCCGGAACGGCCCCCTGAAGTCGGCTTTCTGACTCGGAAAGTCGGATGATCCTCGCCAACCCCGACTTGACGGCAATGTCATAATTCAAGATGGCAGTGCAGTGCATTAACAGTAAAGAGTAACAGTAAAAGCTCTCGTAATGTATTATTTTTTTTTTTTGTGAAATTAAATAAGTGGTAACTGTGAACACGGTGCTATGGTGTTCGTAAGAGGAAAATACTGTGTTGTGCCTTGTTTACAACTGGTATAGCTAACAACAACTAGCAACCGCCGACAACGACTAACAACAGTTGACAACCGCTAACAACAACTAACAACGGCTAATGACAGCTGACAATCATAAACAACAGCTAACAACAGGTAACTGTAAGCGCCCATCTTGGTTTTCCGACTTGTTAACTGGAATGCAGTCAACTCGGGTTTAACGCCGTTTTGAGCTCCGACATCTAATTTCCGAGATAACTGGAACGCAACATTAGAGTTCACATTTCAGTTGTTCAATTGAACACGCTGACCAAACACTCATGTTGTTGCTGTGTATCAACAAGTGGATTCTATATTCCATCTTGCGTTTACTATTGTTGCTATGGTTGCATTTGTAGTTCTTCAGCTAGCTCACCTCCTGATTGGCTATTGAGTAGTTACACAGGGGAGAGAAGAGGAATCTCTGGAGACAATCATTGCAGCCATCTGATTATCGGGCCCTTGCAGAGTTTTTGACTTAAGGGGGGAATCCAACCGAAAGTCAGCACAATTATCTTGTAGTATGAGTCCTGCTTAGGAGATAAACACAAGTGTATTAATGAAACCTCCTCCCTCTCATCCCCTCCTATCCTCTGCAGGAGCCTAACCCTGAGGACCCATTGAACAAGGAGGCGGCAGAGGTCCTGCAGACGAACCGGCGGCTCTTTGAGCAGAACGTCTTTCGCTCTCTGAGGGGGGGCTATATTGGCGCCACCTATTTCGAGAGGTGTCTTAAATAACTCGGCGTCCCATGATCCTCGAGACCCCCCCCCTCCCCACTCCTCACCTCCCTCTCCTCCCCCTTTTCCTCACCTCCCCTCCCCCTCCATCCTTTTCCCCTCCTCAGCCCTGCTCGTTGGCAGAAGCAGGAGCTGCAGTGGCAGAAAGCAGCACGCCAGAAGACGCTTTTCTGTTTGAAATCAAAAGATGAAGACGCCCCACCCTCCCCTCTCCCTTCCTTTGTCTCCCCCTACTCCCCCCTCCCTCTATCTTTCTCTCTGTTTTACTTCCAAGACGCAGCATTTGACAGTTTACATGCCACAGGGGGACGCCGACACATGACACACACACGAACTGGACTTGAAAAGATGGACGACTGTGAGCGGCAGCCGATGAGGGTGGGGACGGAAGCGGGGAGGGAGGGGGAGGTGATATGGTTGTTCAGTGAATGTCGCTGGGATGCGTTTATGATTCAGAAAACGCCATGACACTGATGATGAGAATGATGATGATGATAGCCACATGATTTTCCTTTTTTTAATTTAGTGGGTGTGTGTGTATGTGTGTGTGTGTGTGTGTGTGTGTGTTTGTGGCGCTGACACCTGCATCCGTCACACAGGAGGCCAGGAAGACACGCCCTCTTCCCCTTGTTATATGGCAGCAAACTCCAAAACCAAGAATAACATATATTTCAGAAAGAGGGGTTTTTTTGCTTCTTCAAAAAATGCATGGAGCCTCATGGAAGCAGATGAGCCTTGAAGAGTTTTCGACATCAACTCAGCTCGCTTTTATTCACAGCTTAAGGGTGTTCAGTCAAGGGGAGGGGGGCTTGTTTGTTGCATTGAAATCATGCACGCCTTAAAAGTTACCTAAAGCTAGACAGCCGCATGGTTTTCAGACTGTGATGACTCGGCAGTTTGGAGAGGGGCCCATGAGAGTGGGTGTGGCTCATGTGCACATGGGGGCGGGGCTTATGAGCCACAGCGGACATAGATGTGAAAGTTTAGTTGGGTTGACAGGTGTTCATTTTAAATATTAAAATCTGAAATACTTTGGAGTTTGCTGCCGTTTCAAACTCACTTCTGCGCATGTACACACATACACTCACACACACACACACACACACACTCAAGTGTCGGAGGGCGGAGCGTCATGTCGGGGGGCGGGGATCAATGTGTTTGTTTAAAGGAGTCAGGGTGGGCGGGGTTTGGGAGGGGGAGGGGCTTTTTTGGTTTTCAGTTGGGTGGGTGGGAGGGTTTGGGGTTGGGTCATAAAGGGGCAGGGCTTAAAATGTTATGATTCTATTGTGTATATTGAAACCCCAGCTGTTCACATTGACTGCAATATGATTTATGTTAAATAAAATATGAACTTGAATGATTATAACTGTCTTGATATTAGTTTAACAGGAACATGAACAACCTTTAGAAAAGTTTTAAAGACTAAAATACTTTAATTAGTTACCTGTCAATTAGTTAACTGTCACCAGGTCATGTTAATGAATTTATCTTAGACTAAAGAAGTGCAAGAGTTTTTGTTATTTCAATGCTCTTTACAAAAACAAAAATATGTTTTACACATCCAGCACTCAGTAATTCAGAGAAAAACATGTTTAAAGTTAGAGTTATGTAAACACTTTAATAGCAAGCTCAAAAACTAGAGCATCAACTAACAAGTTAAAAAAAACTGATTAGTCCTTTAAAAAAGCAAACAGACTGTCAATGTTTTGGGGAATTGATTATCACAAAGTTATTGAGATATTTAAAATTTCTTACTTGTATGTTGTTTTGTTAAGATTCACCTGTTTCTAAGGCTTTTGGCTTTTATTCTGAAAGAACAGGATAGTTGATAAGTTAAGGAGCAGGGACTGACATAGGGAAAAGGGGCTACAGGCTTCATACATGTTGCGCTCCAGTGCACGTTCTTCTGGAGGGCTCAGCATTTTTGTTGGGGTGTCTTTTCTGTATCTGCATCTAGCTGCATTAATCTGTGCCCTTCTACCTCTTACAATATTCAGGCAGCCATTCAGCACCTCATTCCTGCCCAAAAAGATAACTACATGGATAATGAGCAGCAAATCTTCAGCTTTATTTTTTCAGTATTTCTCTTAAAAATGAGTCAAATAATCTGATTAACAAGCCTTTTGATAAAAAAAGAAAAAGTAAATCATACAGGTGACACAGGTTTTGTGAGAGAGGTGGGGCCAAAATCACTAAAATATTTGAATATTTCACTAAAATATTTCAAAAAGGTGTCAAAATAAAAAAAAGATGCTGCTGAAACAGTGTAAAAAAAGCTCTAAAGGACAGCATCTCAATATTTTTCTGTCCATTAAATTTTAAGTAAGTTTTGCAAAGGTGTGTCACACGTGATATCTTTATAAGTCACTTTTTATTTACATTAATTTATTTCACAAAATTTCATATATCAGTTGAACTCAGGAAATATTTTCAATCATTTTTTGTTTAGAAAATGTTAATATATGTTTCACCCATTTCCTGCCTCCAATATCACATACAGCAAACTCCAATCTTCCAAATGTAATTTTAAGTAAAACATGAACTAGCAAACATACAGTTTAGCTTCTAACATGACAACAACTCAATTTATTCTGCGTTTCTTATAATATAAGAAATATGTATAATGAATAATCAAACGCAGAATAAATGATTTTAAAAAGATCATTTTCACATCAAATCAAGACAGTGAATATAAGTGCCACATTATTCAGAGCAGCAACACTTCGACAAATCTGACAAAAATTAGAAACCAGTTTCTCATTTATCAAATTACAGCTTGTTGACAGATAATGACAGCAATATGCAATATGATAGCGTATAAATATATATATATATATATATATTTTTTTGGAAGATGAAACATTGTCTAATCAAAGTTGAAAGATGTCCTCAGCATCGTGGAAGGATCTTGCTGTAGAAAGTTTTGACAAGATCCTTCATTCTTAAAGCAAGGGTATCGTTGGTATTGTGGAATCTAGTATTTTAAATAAAAGATCTTGCTCTTAAAAAGAGAAGATCTTGCAACAATATCAATCTGTTAGAGCATGAAAAAGATCATTTTACATAAAAAGGATCTTGTTCATACATAAAAAAAAATAGGTTGTATGAAGTGATCATCAACGCAGATGAAAATGATTTTTAATTAAGATAAATATTTTGCCCAAACATGAAGGGGATCTTGTGTGCACTTAAAAAAAATCCTGTAAACAATATTTCAAGAATTTGGAAAAGATTGTGTGCAAGCTCAAGGGATCTTGTTAAAACGTAATGCAATTTTGTAATAACATGATTGGGATCTTGTTTTGATACGAAAACCAACTATTTGTGTCATAAAAGTATCTTGCGATTAAGTGAGGATCTTGAAAGTTAAAAAGGTATTACATGAAAAGGATCTTGTTTTAACATACACAAGATCTTGTTAAAACATGATACAGATTATTTCATGCCATAAAAAATGACTTATGAGTACTAATTTGAAAAAAAAAAATACTGTTATGATGTTGAAAGGATCTTGCTTAAAATGTGAAAGGATCTTGCTGAGTAATTAAAGGATCTTGTAATAGCATTGTATGATCTTGTGTATCTCTCTTGTCATGACATGAAAATGATCTTTTTAAAATGTAATAAGAATTTAGAATGTAATAAGGATGTTGAGGTAACATGAAAACAATCTTGATGTAAGATGAAAATAATCTTGCCTGAATATTAACACATTTGTGTAACAGTCACTGCTCATTGAAACATGGTATTGAAAATCTGATTGGATATTCTGTTGTCACGGTGAAGCTAAAAGTCAATTTAGAGGAACTAAAATCAGTTTATGGAGTTTTCGTCCACGTCCTCCGTGACCCCAAAGATCAGTTCTGTCCCAGTGCTTCTGTCCGCCCTGTATGATCCCTCAGTTTCCTCCCTTTCATCCTCTTGAGTTTTGACCCCCTTCCTGTCCCTCAGGTCTGGGTCCCGGTCCTTCAGGCCAGCTGGTGTTGGGTGGTCACGAGGACCAGAGGGACCTCTTTGTCTCCGGTGCCCAGCAGAGGAAATATCCTCTCGGTGAACTCGGAGGATCCGTTGAAGGCGTAGATCTCTGAGCCCGACTTCACGTTATAAAATGACACCTGACCCTCCTCCATGTCCAGGAACACACCCACCTGACGCAGCTTTGGGGGATTCTTTATCTGCAGTCAACAGGTAAAAATATCAATGCATACCTGAGAGTAGATATAATCAAAGACGGAAACTAAATCTCAGTAAGTAAATTACAAAAAATTCAAGGAAAAGGCAGCTACACCATATGGAAGCCCATTTATACCACACAAGGACCAAATAAAATATCATAATTATGATTCAAGAAATTTTCCTTTCCCTGCTCATTAAACATTTTGTCCTTTGGCAAAAAATAATGACATACCTTTGTTAGCGGCGGTGCAGTGAGCGCTCGCAGTTGGCTGCCACTCCACCAGATGGCGTAGTATCCGTTAGGAGGACTCATGTCAAACAGACCTTTCCTCTGTGCAGACTCAGTGACCACTCCCAGTTTCCAGTCCTTACTCTCCCCCACAAACACCTGCACAGGTGAACAGAGCACAGGTTCATATGTCATACATGCCCCTGATTAGTTCTAGCTGTGGGAGTGGAAACTGACCTCCCAGTAATGCCGCCCAGTGCTGAATCCCTCTTTAGCAATAACGCAGGACCAGACGTCGAAACGCTGCTGGCTGTTTCTGTAGAACTGCAACTTCTCTCCCCGCTTCACCTGCTTTCTGTCTTCAGACAGGATGAGGAAGGGGTACGCTGTCACCGGGTTCAACAGCACGTCCTCTAGATTCAAACCAACAGGATGAGACAAATAATAGTGTTTAGAGATAGCTTGAAAATATGATCTCAGAATAAGAGTTTCAATATCTGACAAAGATATTCATGTCACGCCTGTTAAAAAAAGCTGAGAAAAGTTTTGAAACCAATAAAAATATGACTAAATTTAGACAGTAAATATGTACTCACCCATGTAGACTTTGGCCTTTTTATGTCCTATAACAAAAATCAAGAAAATACTTTAACAGGAGATGAGGAAATAAAACATTTTAATGCATATTTACAGAGTTAAAATATCTAATCCATTGATTTAACAGGCACCTACCTGAGATTGGTTTGTTCTTCTTCAGATCTGGGAAACAGGAAATACAGTCATTTTTTCACATTAAAAGTCCAGATCGGTCAAACCAGATTTGAATCCCTCTTTGCAACAGTTCCTCTGATGATGTTTATGTTGACTGATGAACCTTGTGGTCATCAATCAGCTGATTTTAGAGCATCACTGACCTTTCAGGCTCCATTGACTCTTCCTCAAACTGGTGGTGCTCGCCCTCAAACTCATCATGCTTTCTGCCATCATTAGGTCACCTGATGAAACTGAAACCAAAACAAGATATTTCACTAATCAATACAACTGTGGAGGCAGCATTAAGATGAAGACACAATGAAACACACCATAGTCTAATGCAGTGATTCTCAAGTCCAAGCCATTACAGAGCTTGATAACGAGCTAATCATTTGAATCAGGTGTGTTGGAGCAGGGAAACATCCAAAACATGCAGGACAGTGGGCCTCGAGGACTGGACTTGAAAACCATTGGTCTATTGAATAGTATCATATAGTAATGCATCCAATTACACCATATCTTATTGTGTTAAATTGTGTTAAATATTGAGCCTGAACACATTATACTGAATCATATTAAACTGAACTATCTCCTTTAGTATTGACACATCTGGGCACATTACAAACTGCCATATTGAATCAAACTGTATGTTATCATAGTTTCCAGTATCCATTTGTGTTGTATCATATCACATCTTATGGCATTATATCCTGATCATCATCTCAAGAATTTGTAATGCATCATAACTACATTGTTCTTTAATGCAATTATTGTATTGTAACATAATGTATTATATCTTATTATAATATATTACATCCTCCCTGTACCTTACTGTATCTTATCATATCCTATATATCTTATTGCAGTGTATCATATTATACTGAACATTAGTATGGCAGCATATTGGAATACAACTTGACCTCCAGTATAGTATAGTATAGTATAGTAAATTATAGGATGGTACAGTATAATACAATATAGTGTGATATAGGACAGTATATTATAGTATAGTATAGTATAATATAATATAGGATGGTATAATATAGCATAGTATAGTATAGTACAGTATAATATAGTATAGTATAGTATAGTATAGTATAATGTAGGATGGTAGTATAGTATAGTATAATTAAGTATAGTATAGAACAAGATAGAATGGTATAGAATAGTATAGGCTAGTATAATATAGGATGGTATAGTATAGGCTAGTATAATATAGGATGGTATAGTATAGTATAGAACAAGATAGAATGGTATAGAATAGTATAGGCTAGTATAATATAGGATGGTATAGTATAGGCTAGTATAATATAGGATGGTATAGTATAGGCTAGTATAATATAGGATGGTATAGTATAGTATAGAATAAGATAGAATGATATAGAATAGTTTAGGATCGTATAATATAGGATGGTTTGGTATAGTATTGTATTGTTTAGTATTTGATGGTATGATGACATACTGTTGTGTATGGTTAAGTATAGTTGAAATCTTAGAAGTTAAATTAGAATAATAGTTATTTAAGCAGACATGTTTTCAGTTTGTCATAAACAGTTCACACAGATCAAAATGACTGTCTGAGACACTCACAGGACCCTCTGGAGCCTCTGGAGCGGACCTCCCCCATCCGAATGTCATCCATCTTCTCCTTGACCTCAGTCAGAGCGCTCTTCACGTCCCCCAGGTGGAAGTGGAGAGAGAACTCCTCGTCCTCATCTACATCATCCTGCTGATCCTCCAAGAGAGGAGCTGTGGCCTTTTCAAAGCTCTGAGGGGACGAGGTAACAGGTTATGATAACATACATACAGATGCTACTGCTAATTGGTTACAGTCTTATGCTAACAGGTTGATGGTCAGATGGATTATTTCTCACCAAAGTGGAAATTAAAGGAGATAAATGTTTAGTTCTGACCTGCAGGAAGCCGATGTGGTCCTGACTGATGGCTTGGACCTCCAGCGTTGCTCTCCTCTCCGTCAGCTGGCTAAGCTCTGCCTCCAGGCGATTCACATGCCCCTCCCCCTTTGACATTACAGCATCCAGCTGGTTCTCAATCCCACCAACAACCTCGGAGCGGATCCTGTCCAATGCACTGGATACTTCGTCCAGGAGGTGCTCCACCTCACCTCGCTCTCCATCTGCGTACGACTGTGCACAAAAATATCAACAACATCGATTATTTAAGTATTTTATATCATACCACACAGGCATTTGAAGGCTGTGTTTGTAGATACACGTTTTAAAATGTTCTGATGAAGGAGTAAAGAGTCTGACCTTGACTCCGTCCAGTTTCTTCTTCAGCTGCGCCACGTGAATCTCTTTCTCTTTAATCCGGTTCAGGATCTCCTGCTCTGTCCTTGCTACATGTTTCTGAATCCGAAGAAAGGGTTTGTGTTTAAAGCTGAATGTGTTCCCAAAGGATTAAAATAATACTTAAAAATATCACTTATGTTATTATGATCATATTTCCTTCTCTGTACCTGTTTGCTGAGTCTCTCAGTCTGGACGGAGACAGTTTTGTGTGTTCGATGTTCTTCCAGGACACAGATGGCACAGATACAGAGCTGACATGTCCGACAGAACACCTGGACAAGTGAACGCAAGAGAAGTAAATTAGATAGTAAAGACCCATTAGTATGTTTCTTTCTTTCTAGAAATGATCCGTCTTTCAATCTCTAAGATCCATAAATCACTTTCACCACAAACATCTGTACAACACGCCTGTACTCCCTCTCACCTCCATCAGACGGTGGTGTAGTGAGCACGTTCGGCCCCTGAGGGCCTCCTGAGGGTCCATTAGTGGGTGTTTGGAATAAAAGGGTGTGGTATGATGGGGTTGCACATGCTCAGTGCAGTATGAAGCGGTGCAGGTGAGACAGGAACTGACAGCAGGTTTTTTCAAACCCGTACAGACGTCACACCAAACCACCTCACCACTAGGTGCTGTCACAAATGGGTTGGTGCTGCTCGTGTCTGTGGACATCGTGCCTGTCTGTGTGGGTGTCCCGTTCCTGACGGGCATTGGTATCCCTGCTGCGCCATACTGAGCCTCTTTGTACTTATTAGCGATGAGGGCGAAGACTTTGTTGACACTGAGCTGAGGACGTTCGTCAAACTGGTGTTTACAGAGCGGACAAGTGCAGACCGCACTGGACGCCCAGTAACCCCCGATACATGCCTGAAATAAGAAAATAAGGTTCATGTTGTACAACTTCTAAGGAATTTTCTGGTGTTTGCTTTGAGCTGGTCTCAGGTGTTTTGTGTGGTTGTGTGTGTAAATGCTACCTGGCAGAAGTTGTGTCCACAGGGAGTGGAGACTGGCTCATCAAATATATCCAGACAGATGGAGCAGGTCAGCTCCTGCTCTGAGAACAGCTCCGGGGCCTCCGCCATCATCTGCTGTAGGACACACCAGAGGAAACACTTTTACATGTTCAGTGCCCACTGGGCAATACACGGCTATTAGACTTTATTTAGACTTACTTTCAACCGTCTAGATTCTGTGTATTTTTAGATGGAATTTAGACGTTACACTTTAACCCATTATTCAAAACTAACTGATCCTAAAGTACTTAACCAAAATAATTATGATAGCTGTTGAGCAATATACAGTGTAGTATAGATAAAGCCTAGATTTAAACTTGGTCTAAATTTGGTCAAACTTTGGACATCTAAATAAACTTTCATTTTTAGACCTGTTGTAGCCTGATTTTAGATCAGTCATCTAGGCTACATTTGGACATCTATTAGATCTCTTTGAGACTAAAAAATGCTCAGTGGGAGGTCTACCGGTGATTTCCATAGTGGGGGCTAGGAGAGACTAAGTGGAGGGTACGAAGTATCTCCAAAAATACAAATTAAATCTCTTCAAACTGCACGCTTTATCCATTTTTGTCTAATAATTCACAGAAAACAGTGGTTTAGTCATTAGTATAAGAATGCAATAAAACATGTCAACAGTTTTCTGATTTTCTTTTGCTCCTTGACCTCTGAGGTGAAAGTGTGTTTATATTACGTATTGTGCACACATGTGCACAATACGTAATATAAACATATTATACATGCTATACATGAGATTACTTGAATTCTCCTTCAAACCATTCCTAAATTACTGCATTTACCCTAAAATGAGACAGTGTTTTTTTTCTCAAAGTACATTTGAAAAAGTGGGATATTGGCTTAATATTAAATCCACTCACTTTGTGAGACCGTCAGCTTGCAGGTGATAGGATAAACTTTATGCCAAAGAGAAGGTCAAAGTATTTTAGAGACTCTTCCTCAGAAACAAAGGTAATCTGAAAAGGATTTTGTGGATTAAATTATGTTAAATTAGTGTAATTTCTGGTGTTAGCTGACTGGGCTAGTTGAAGGCTGCCATCCTTGTTTTGGTCTGTGGAACTTTCAGAGACTGTATTTACAATCAGCTGAGCTGTAAAGGTCCACTTAGAAGAGAAGCCTAAAATAGATGTTGCAGTCAGCTCTCAGTACAGAAATATGAAAGATAAATCTGTTTTGAATTAATTCATCCTATGAAGCATATTCTTGTATCTGTAGATTTGTGCTCTGAGTAACAGTATATAGGTGCTTCATATACACTTATGATCATATTCAAGTGAGAGCTTTATGTTACAGAAAGAGAGGATTAATAAACACAAAAAGCATTTACATCACTCTCTACTAACACACCTGTTGGCACCTGCAATCCTTGGATTACTTGGATACTGACACTTCAAAACAAAGATGACTTTCTATATGGATTTACTAAAGAAATTATAGATGAGTAACTCAATCTGAAATACGCCTCATGTCTTTAGGGTTAGGAGTAAACCAGTCTAATGTCAAACATGTCAATGTCAAACATACGCAGCAGATATTTAAATCTAAATTGCTCTCAATCAAACAATCAGAAACTGTCGACTCACTTTACCTCACTGGTTAGAAAAAACAAACTGTAAGAGTAAAAAAGGAACCAAGTCAGACCACATTCCTGCAAAAAAGTCTGACACAAAAGATTCAACCAACCGCCAAAAATAACAAAACACTACAGGTGAGTCACTGAGCTCTGACAGGAAGGAGGCTGCGTCCAACGAACACGAGGAGTATTTAAGACCAGGGCTTTTACTCTCTTACCAAACAACAGAAATCATTACATTATGACTAACGATAGAAATATAAGTAGACAAATCTCGTTTTCAAGGGGCTCAAAGATATGACAAATATGACAGTAATTTACAAAAATACAAAAATGTGCAGAGAACAATATCATTACCGGAATAAAAGGTAAAATAATAAAAGCTGATTGTACGAAGAGAAACACAGTGATAGTCACAGATAGTCATAACTCAGCAGTTACCTGAGGATAAAGTTTAAAGACATCGTAAAATGGGTAATATTTCTAATTCCTCTCAAACATAACAACATGAAAGATGTATGATCACAGACATTCATGTTTCTGGATGTTTCTCTCCTTTAGTGAGATTAATTTTCACTTCGAAAAACTTAAAACAATAAAATCCTTGTTTAGGAAATGACCCAGTTTCAGCAAACAATTTGACGAATCTTGAAAATGAGGAAATCTTGTTTATCCCTGCTTGAGTTCTTTCTGCACATGAAAAATTAGGTGTCCTGTATTTATTTCCCTGACATACTAAACTCTCTATTCTGCTCACATTCATTGGTTTTGGTTACAGGATTTGTAGAAATTGGATCAAGTATGTGTGGTGTTACAAACATTATCGCTACCATCTCAAACACAAGTCCTTCTCTGTTTATTGTTCCTGTTCTCACACATACTTTGCATTTCTCTTTCTGTGATAAAAATTTTCTGTTGCTTGTCTGTGTAAACTCAACTTTCACTCAACTAAGGAAACGTGATTCTGATCTGCAGCGCAGTGTCCTGCCAGAGCCGGTCAGCGTTTATTGCAGAATCTGTTCTAGAGGTGAGTTCTTTGAAAATAAATGTCACAAAACTTCATCTTTCTGCAACCTGTCGGAACGAAGACGTATACTTTGGTGTCTAGACAATTGTTTGCACCAGCATTGGCACAGCAAAGTCACGCACAAAGGTTCTTCTGACTGGTGAAGACTGAAGCCAAACCTCTTTAACCAAATCACACATTAACCAGTCAGATGTCAAAGTTCCTTCAGGTGGGCCCAGTCCACAGCAGAACAGATTTTAAGCATGTTAGAAACAGACATGCAGGGTTCAGTGATTCATAAAGCACCAGAGTGTATCTTTGTTTGCTGATCTGGACAGGCTGGACTAATCATCTTGTCCAAAACGATTGGTTTGGTCATCCTAGCACTTCCAACCAAAGCTCTATGAAAATCAGGGAAGGACTGCAGGAAGACCGAAGTCAAAACATGTCAAAGTGAAAAGAGAAACACACTATCTTCTTTGACGGACTTGGACTTTATCACTGGACAGCTCCTGTTCTCACTAAGCGAGTGGATTTTACAGTGAGTTAGCACATGGCACGGTCCTATAACAGTATTTAAAGATGAACTGGAAGCTCCTGCCTTCTATACGCCATGACGACTACCTTGTTTGTCCCTTATACGACTGCTTCTCAGGATGTGTCATGACATCGCTTTGCAAGGCATGTTGATAAGGGAACCGTTAAGCAAAAAGGCAAATGATGTTGAACGCTTGACTAGCTGTAACCAGATTGATCTGCAGATATATATATTTTTTATATCTATCTCTAATAAGACGCTTCAGTAACCAACAGGTAATGCCACTGAGAATACATTCATGTTTCACAGCCACAGAATAGGATTTTGACTAAATGGGTTAGGGGGTAAGAGCTTGTGGATTAATGGGATTTAAATTTGGATTAGGATTTTGGCTCCCCACAATCATAAAAGTTCTATGATCAAGACTGAACAATATTGGCCTATATGCTGTATTGCCTCCATTATGAGCACTACAAAAGAGAGGCTGTAGCAGTCACATGAGCTAACTACCAACTGCTGGGCTACAAAGTGAGAGACATCACTCTGTATCATAATAAAACACAAACCCATCTTGATGTTATGAAGGACATTAAACGTCATGAAAAGACTGAATGATTTGTTAGATCTTTGGCGTGTTATAAACTGTAAGCGGTGTGACACAATTCAAGTGAAATTTGGCATTTGATTCATTAAGTAGTATCACCAAAATTAAGCCAATGCTATCTGAAAAGATGTCAAATCGTGGGTAATCATTTTTGATAATCCTGATATCAATATCATTTTAAGTAATCCTGATTATGATTTTTGCCTTAATAAAGCAGGCCCCATATTTATGGGGAAGTTGCATGGACTCAAAAATGATTGAGATGGTCATTGTTTTGGTAATTTAAAGTGAGGTCTATCTTTTGAGCTTTCTAAAGTAAAATGACAAAACAAAGAAAAAAGGACTTGTGGCGTTTCTTGATCAAAAATGAAAACAAAAGAAACACACAGACATTTAAAGCAAACAAGAACTGCAACATATCAGATAAACCTGGCATACAGTTTCAAACCAAAGTTTCTGTGCTGCATGCTAATGTGTAGCAAGCTTCTATAGTCTGTTAGCTCCTGAACGATGGTTAATGCTCATAGCTCATGAGTATTTTCAACATCCACAGGACGTTTTATAGACTTCTTATCATGATGGACATGGTTTAAAATATCTCTCTGTATCTTTTAGCACATGGTGAGCAGAGCTTAGCTGTATCATCTTAGCTTAGCCATGTCAAGTTGAAATGTAAATAAGTTTGTCTGCTTCTGTGCACAAATTTAATCAGATTTAGCTAAAGATTTAAAAGATTTAAGCACTAACAAGCAGCATTAAGCATTTATCTGTCAAAACTAAACAGGAAAAAGATGTTTGCAGAAGAATCTGATCCTTTAACAGGAGTGTAAATTTCACATGTGCTTACACAGCTGAGCTCTGACAAACATCAGACAGCGAACACTAACCTGCTGGGACAGGTGAGCTGATTCACTTGTGTGACAACCACAGAGTTAACCATGCAGCAAACAGGTTCAAGCTTGAAAATCTGTCAAATCTAGAGTAAGAACTCTTCAGGTGAAAGATGATCCCGGCATGTGGGCTTTTAGTACTGTTTCAAATGATAGTTAAACCAAGGTTTTTTGTTATGACTTGAAGCTAATGTGAGGATTTTTCCTGACGTAAACCTGATCAAAGAAGGATCAGACCAGACCCCAAAGAGAGACCCAGTTCAGAAAAGAACTTCTCTAGACAAACATTTAAACTTGAGGGATAAAATCTTTCAGAGTGATCACAAAAATTAATTTACTGGATTTTCACTCTCTCCTTAAGATTAAAACAGCAGCAGTTTCTTACCTCTCACTCTGACAGTCGATGCTGTGTCTGAAATGCAGAAACTCAGGTTAGCCTGTGATGTCATCAGGAGGCGGAGACTCTCCAGTGATTGACAGCAGGTGCACAAAGTTGACAGGTGAGTTTTGCATGGTTGAGATGCTTGTTCAAGCAGCTGTAACTTTTCAGTGATCTAGTTTTTGTTTTATTGATTATTAGAAAACAGTGTGCATTTTTTTTTATAATAAATGATAATGATAGATAACACTTATAAAGTCATTTGTAGGTTATTTGAATAAAAAAATGTAGGAAAAAAATATGAAGTAAGCACAGAAAAAAATTGCTAAGTTTATGCATACTGAGCAAATACTGAAATCAATAATTTATTGTCAATCTTGATTTCAGAAAAATTTCATCTTTAATCAATACCAAAGGAAAAGATAACCTTAAATATGAAAAAAATACGGAAGAAAAGAAATAAAAAAACTCAGCTGGATTAGGAATGGATAAAATATCACTTTTAAAAATCTTCAATGTAAGTCTTGTTAAGTCTTTAAGAAGCAAATAAGGGATCATATTTGTAAAATGATTGGTAATAATCCTGTCAGCACTGTGAAAGAAGTAAAAAATCAATTAAACGAAACATGAAAATCAATGTGATATCTTTTAAACTTTATGGCGCAAACAATAAATTGTTTAAAAAAAATCTTTACTGTTAAACTTTTAAAGGTAAATCAAAGTATATATATATGTACCAAATTCTGGATTTAAAAAAATATAGATATATAGAAAATGGTGATCAACCCATTGAGCCTGAACTCGGCAAGAGTGGTTTTATTGTACCTGCCGAATGTGTGCGGCCTCTCTCATTGACATCATTTAAATAAATCAGAGCTCAGTTACTGTTAAACTAATGCCTGGTTAGAGACAGACACAGATGAGTGTTTCTGGTGTTGACAATTGAGGACAAACTCTCAGCACAGACAGGACTGAGGACATTCCTGCAGCACGGGGCGTGTGTGTGCAGAGGTAAAGGTGTGGGTATGTGGGTCAGGTGTGCGCTGGTGAATCCTGTTTGGCTGTTACCTTCTCTAATGTATGATTGGCTGCTTTGTGTCCTGTTTTTTTGACTTTGGTTTTTGTTATGTAAGTATTAAAAATACTCCTCCTTCACTGTACAGGAGTCCGTAATGGCCAAAAGAGAAACATTCGCCCGTGAGATTTTAACAGGTTTCTGAAATGGAGGTTAGATTTCAAGGTTCTGCGGTAAATTCAAACTAAAAGTAGCAAAGCCGTGTAGATGAAGGAGTTTGCGTTGGAGTTGCGTTTAGGTGGAAAACAATGGGTAACAGAAACACCAAAGGATCAATCATTGTCCCGTGTGCTTTGTATGTGAAAATACTACAAAATGATCATGACTACATGCTGAAACAACATGTGGAGGAACAACAAACAAAACGACAGATATCAATTTAGATTACAACTTGCTATAGCTTCGTTTTTTCCTGTGCGTTAATCAAATTACATTTGTTCAAGCTGTTATTTTAAATAATGTTAGCGAACTGAGCTCCTGAATACAGACCTTATCAGTTACATAAAGCATTGTATTAATCTGAAACTTGAAGCTTTCAACTTACATTTTTTATGGTCTCTTCTCGTAAATAAGGTAAACACGACCTCATTTGAAGACACCGTAGAATGCTTTCATTTTATTGCTAATCAATCAGAATCAAAAGGGAGCGGGACTTTTGTTAATGTCATTGTCAACAACGCTTTCAGAGACCCTTACAGGAGAGAAGTATAAACATGTAAACAAGCAGCAGAACCAGATGTTATTGACCGGGGTGGCCAGCCTTGGGGCTTCAAGTCAAATTAAAAAAGTAGTTTATGTTTTTCATACAATCACATCATAACTATTACAAATAACTGTTCACACAACAGTTTATAAGATCATTTAACAGTTTGAATTTGACTGTTCATCAGAATGTCCATGTCCTTGTTATCTCCACCAAACCCCATTGAGATTTTTAACATTTTAGCCTGACGATCATGAATCCTATCATCTGACAGGGTCTCCCCTTCAATTCTAAAACTTGACGATCTTGTTTAATAAAAATAAACTTTCAGAGGCTTAAAATTCTGGGTATTTTAATTAGTGAGGAAATAATAGGCTGTAATAAAACTTGACAGGATTTACAGGGGAGAATAAGTGGGGACTTGTCCTTCAGTTGAGTTGAGATCCTCCTCAGAAGTCTTTATAATGCAGCAACCTGAACACAAACAGAAAATTTTCAGTCAAATGTTTATGTTTATTACTGAGGATCACTCCAGGGGTCTACAGGGCTCAGAGGGGCTGATTTGTTGTCTCACCTGTAGAGAGGGGCAAATCCTTTGTTGTTAGCCAATGAGAAGAAGCCGCTGTGTGGAGAGAAGTCAAGGCAGCTGGCTCGATAGACGGTCTTCTTCTTTTGGACAGGGAAGTTTGAGAAGACGGTCAGGCTGGGCAGGTGGACCTGAAGGGACAAAACAGATGTGGCTCTAGAGTTTTGGCGTTGTGGGTGGGTATCACGTCCTGCTGGAAAAGGAACTCTGGATCTTCATTAAGCTTCTCAGAAGACGGATGAAGTGCTTTAAAATCTCAGTTAAACTTCATCTGAAAACTCGTTTTCTCTTCTTTAATCAAATGTTTCTGATCATCTCTAAACTTTCTCTCCATGATGTGATATTTATTCTCACGAGTGCTGCTTAGGTCACCTGTGAGAGAGATCCTGATCTGAGCTTTTGTTTTTTTTACCAGGTTTAATAAAAAAATCATCTTCATCTTACCAGCCGTACAGCCTCGTCTTCAGCTTGAGAGGCAATGGCGAGGATCTCCGAGGTGGGGTTAAAGGTCAGAGAGGTCGCTGAGGTCAGCAGGTTCATGATGGCCTTAAGAGGTTTGGGATTGGGAGAATTAAGACACGCCTCCTGGGAGTAAACGTTGACCACGCCTGACTGAGAGCTGCAACACAGAGGGGAATAACTCTAACAGGCTGTCAGCCAATCAGAGAACAGGACAGCGTATGGGCATGTCTTACCCGCAGGCGAGGTAGCGTCCGTTTGGTGACGTGGCGATGGATGTCCCCCTGACACAGCCATCATCCATGAACCTGTTTAGACACCGACTGCTGCGCATGTCCCACACAAACACCTCCCCTTCCTCTGCACAAACACACACACACACAAACACACACACACACTCTGAGGTTAATCATGTGACAGGTGGTCGATCTGTGATGTCACCCACTGAGCGGTCTCTCACCTGAGTTGGCAAAGACTTTGCTGCCGTCACGAGAGAAAGCTACACCGCTTACATTGCCGTTTATCTTCATACTGCGGACCACCTCCTTAGTCTGACACACACACACATACACACATATACACACACACACACACACACACACACACACACACACACACACACACACACACACACACACACACACACACACACACACACACACACACACACAGACAAATATTTTTAGGAAACATTTTTTAGCAGATTCAAAAGATCATTAAAAATGATTCTTTGAGTGATTTTATAAATTTTATTTTCTAGTTTTTTTTCTCTGTTCTGTCCCTTCATATCTATTTCATTTCGTACAATCGTGTTACAAAAAAAATGTAAAAAAAATTGTGTTAATAAAAAATTGGTTGAAGTCACCATATAGGAAGGAAGGAGGCGGGTTAAAATGTTTTACACTAGAACGACCTTTCAACAGGGACTAACAACATTTTAAAGAACTCTGCATTTTGACAGCAAGAACTAAGGTTTAGATTAAGTTCTAGAGGAATCTGATCCACTCCAGAAGAGTCTCTGTCAGGGGTTACACCAGGTCCAGGAACTCTCTGGGACAAATCCTGAAACCACCTCACAGTAAGAACAGGTGCTTTATTTGCATACAAAATACCAGTAGCTGTGAGGGACAGATCACACTGACTTCAGTGACTTCTTCTTTTACCAAACAACTATCCTCGACTAGTTCCCTTTTTGTCATTTGCCTAATTTGTGTGATATTTATGGGATTTCAAGCAACAGCACAAACTTTTAGCTCATTGAATAGAAGTTACTAAAAAAGAGCTAAAAAATAAACATTTCTGGTACTTTTGATCAAAATGTGTTTTAAGATGAAGAAAAAAACTAGAGGAGAAAAAACAAAAGAGGCAAAAGAAGAGGAAGTAACATGAGCAAAAAGGTTAGAAAAAGAGGAAATAAGGAGGGAAAGAAGAGGAGAAGAAGAGGGAAAGCAAAGACTGAAGAGGAGGACACAGAAAGGCAAAGGAGAGGAGGGGGTGGAGAAAGGTGTGAAAATTGAAGATGAAGCAGAAAAAATTAAAGAAGAGAGACCTTTAATGTGAGGAGATGCAGGTATCCACGGGTTCCAGAGAGCAGCAGAGCGCCCCCCTCAGGACAAACAGAGAACTCCTTCACTCTGGATTCGTTCAGACCTGACACACAAAAACACACCGTCTGTTTCTCCCCAACAGAACGTTCAACAACCATGAACCCCTGAACAGGGGAGAGCTGTGACACCTGAGTGACACCTGAGCGTGTCCCTGCTCACCTCTGACCGCGTGCACAGGAGTGACTTTTCCCTCCATCATGTCGTACACGTAGAACATTTTGTTTTTCAGACTGGTGGCGATCACTGTCTCTCCATCGGGAGTGAACGCTGCGCGGTGCACCGGGAAACGCTCCAGGTGGATGCTCTGGATCTTCGGATTTGTCTTCCCGTCCACCTGCAGGGGTAGAGACACAACCACACACATTTAGACGGTGTCTACCTGACTCTACCTCACCTGTATGAAGATCTGATCGGCTGATGAGCTGAGTGTACCTGGAAGAGGGACAGTGATTGGTCGAGGCCGGCTGTCATGACAACCTGAGCGGAGGGGTGGAATTGGACGGTGGTCAGTCTGTCCTCTGACGGACGGGTGCTGTTCGCGTGGAGACATTTTTTCATCTGAGACAGGAGGTAGAGACAGAGAGTTTGATTGGATGGCAGGGTCACATGATCAATAGGAGCAGAAAGCAGCCAAACATTTCAAACAAACTTCGACCACAAAAGAGGCAGTTTGTTCTAATTTTTACAAATTTTTTATGAATCAAAAATAAAGTTAAGTTTTTCCTTTTGTTCCCTCTGACAGCACTGATGATGCTGAACAGAGGAGAGGCCTCAAACAGGCCACACCCCCCATCACTGAGGGTAGACAATCAGGCCCTAAATTGTCGACTGTGTGTCCATCCTCTGTGAGTGTTTGACCTCAGCGGGGCGACGTACCCTGATATTGCCGGTGGGCAGACTGTCTGAAGACGCCACAAAGTTCCCCGTCCTCCTCAGCAGTTCATCATCTTCTTCATCCTCATCCTCATCTTCTTCATCTTGATTAACACATGCACCAAAGTCTGATTTTAACATCATTTATCATTTTAACCATTAAACAAAAAAAACAACATGAAACATCACAACGTCCTCCTACCTTTCTTCTTCTTCTTCTCTTTGCTCTCGGCCCACGATGGCGCTCCTCCCATTGACTTCTGGAACCTGAAACACACCTGATCAACACACAGGTACAGGCACAGGTGTGTGTGTGTGTGTAACTGTGTACTCACTGCTCTCTCATCCTCTGCTGTAGTTTCTGTTTGGACATTGTCGACTCTGCCTCTCCTCTGATCAGGTGTTTACGGAAACGATGCTTCATGTCCACTCTATAACACAAACACAGTCACATGACACACCTGAGATCTGACTCACCTGAAGAACTACAACAACAAATCATTAAGAGTCAGGATGGTGTTTAAAATGAAGATTAAAACAGCACTGATTTACTGGTTTATGGTTTACAACAGCAACAACATTACAACAGCATGGCTCTGTAGTAAAAGAGACCTGCTGCTAAACGAGCCTGCCTGAAACTGAGTGAAGAAGAAGAGGACCCCTCATCACTCACTCTTCCTCCAGCTCATCGTCCTCGTCCACCCAGGCTGGAGCTGTCTTCCTCGTCTGCAGATGTGCGTCATCCTCAGCCTCTGATTGGTCTGATTCTTCGTCTCTGATCTCCACCAACAGCGTCTCCTTTTGCTCCTCATCCTCCTGCTCAAACACAGGAAGTGGTGTCAGAGGGAGAGAAAGGTAAACACATCTAAGGTCACTCTGAATGTAAGCTGAAAGGGCAGCGACTTTCAGGTTTTTAATTAGAATAAACAGAGGTGGATGGGATTAATGCCTGCAAGACGTTGTCTAAAGAAAATTCTAAAAGTCTTGAAAAATATCATGTTTTGTTTGGAAAACATCTTTTGCTCATAAAGAAATAGCATAAATAAAATACTGTATAATTAGCTGTTTTTTAAATGGAGTCTCCAGTTGGGAGCAGTCCTAAGTGAAAACAAGATTTTACAAGCTTTAAATCAGTAATTTATCTGAATAAAATCAAAAAGCTAAATGCAAGCAAGACATACAGTAAAATTGGCAAAATTATCAATGAGGTTTGGTAGCAATGGCTGCACAGTGGTCTGGGTGGAATACTGCATTATGTTCAGCAGAATTTACTGATAAAGATGACAAGAAAGTCTGGCATAAAATTTACTTGAACATAATGACAACAATTCCCTAGAGTTAGGGCTGGGTGCTATGGTGAAGAGTTTATCACAATATGTTACCAGAACCTCCAGAACCAATATGGCTACCAGAAACATTACATGTTACTTCTTAATGTGGTGCTGGTAGATAAACAACAACGCCGAAATATCCGGAATTCATTCAAATGTGAGTGAAAGCCACAACATGCTGTCATGTACAGTTAAAGGGACTCCAATCCGGAGAAACACCAAATTGTCAGATTTATAGACGAGGTTTGGTGAGGGGCTGTACCTCCACTAGCCTCTCCAATAGCTCGTCCTCTGCCCCGAACACCAGCTCCTCCAGCAGCTTCACCGAGCTGTCCTTTTCACCCAACACCGCCAACGTCTTCACGTGTTTCTGTCGCTTTTGCTCCTCATCTTCAGAGTCATACGTCAGTGTTTGGATCTGCTCCTGCTGCTTTTTCTTCTTCTTAACCGGTTCTTCTTCTTCTTCAGTCTCCGTTAGCTTTATAACGCTCAGGTCCTCCATGTTTTACAGCGTCAGATAAACCAAACCTCACACAGAAAACTGTAGATTTATGCCTCCTGTTGACTAACATGTAGAATAATCTTATATTTGATGTTTCTACACTCAGTCAACATCAAGTGCTCCCCATGTGGATGCCTCTGTTTTCCTCATGTGCTTCCGGAAGAATGACCTCCGAACTCGGAAAGTATAATAAAAAGTCTGCCCCCTGCTGTCCCCGGACAGAACTACAAAACAGTCATTTTCATTTGTACCAGTCCTTTGCGAATATATTCGTTTATTAAAGAGTATTTTAGATGATCGAGGCCACATTTTAAATTTTAATTATTGATTATGTAGTCGACTTATTCACTAACTGTTCTTCATTGACCACTCATGACAAATGCCATTTTTAAAAAATTTTCCACCTAAAAACTTGTATTAGATTTTACATCATAAGATAATTGATACTAAACGTTAACCTGGAACTGTTTTCGATTTGATTGGCCATCATTTCAAATAGAAAAAAACACTTTTTTATTCACAGGGACTTAAATTTGCTCTACAGCTGCCACACTGAGGACACTGCCTGCAGTGTCTGCAGATATTTTCTGTTGTTTGAATTGACTTAAGTTCCTGCTGATTATTTCGAAATGCCATTAATCGAATGGACACCGAGTAGTTAGTATTTCTCTTCTTAAAATTCTCAGCTGCTACAGACAGATTCAGTAAAGAGTTCCCGATTTTAACATAAATAAACTGAAATGTTAACAAAGAGAAAAAGGAAATTCAAGCCGATGATTTCAGGTTATTTTTGTTTTTCTGCTACAAACTAAAAAATCTGAGGACCAAAGTTAAACTTTCTTATCATATAATCCACTGACACTAAAAATCAACCTTATCTGAGGTTATCAAACAGAAGCAGGGAAATGAACCCCAAACACTCACTGCGCAGATGAGTGAGTTGTTTCATTAAGTGTAAAGAGAAAATGAAGAGGAAACAGAGACCTGTTTGAGCGTTTATTTCTGCTGCAGTCAGAGTACAGAGAGCAGTTAGAGAGCATGCTGTTAACCTGGGACTCTACCAAACCAGCGGTCCCAGTTTGAGTCTAAAGCTACAATTATCACTATGGTTAGAACGACATCTGTCCTCCTAATAAGTCACTTTAAACATTATTAACATGTTAGCTTCTTTTTACAGTTTACCACTGAAGTTTACAGCAAACAGTTTGTAAGGCAAACAGGAAGGAGCGGGGCTTCATGTCACAGTTAACAATGTGCCGAAAAAAAATGTACCGACATTTTCACCTGTACATCAAACTTTTACTCTGAGCTGCAGGTGTAGGTTTTCTGCTTAGAATAAAGATGTTAAATTAACAGATTTTTGAATGAGGTTTGATGGGAAACAGCAAATAAATTGATTAGTTTTTTGAATTCTCAGTTCACAGCGAACATAATTCTGAACTTGATCAATGTTTTACAAACAGAAACACTCAAAACAGTCAGTCTAAAATTGGACAGAAGCTTTCTAAATAATATTATTTATTCTAAACTGAAGTTCAGAAAAAAATACACAAAATTCAAAGGCCAAGGTGGGAGTTTCAGTCATTCAACATTTTTTTTTCTATGAAACGAAAATCATGAATGCAAGATGCATTATTAGTTCTTCAAGATTTTAGCCTTAGGTTAAACTCTTATGAATGACACTGGAATACATTTTCATAAGATGGAAAGCATCACTATGCATTTTGATGATTCTAAACCAAACCCCATTCAAAATGTTGCTAATTTAGTGTTCTGTTATAAATAAAGAAACATGCATGTATCATTAAGACAAATATGATCATTTTGACTTTTTGCAAGAAATGGTAACAGAAAAAAAAAACCTATTTTGAAGAATCTGTGCATAAAAATTGTCACTTATTTAGAAGAAACTGTTAAATATGACTGAGAGAATAGAGGCTGGAGGTAAATGCCGTTACAGTGCTCTATGTGATTCATGTTAAACTGCGACTGAAGCTCCTGGTCACGTCATTTTATAATCACATCAATGAGGCTGTTAATCACGTCACACACCTTCAAACTAAAATGATCCGTTCATCCTGAAAAACAAGAACGAGCTCAGTCACGACCTCAAACGAAGACAATGAAAAACTAGAATCTGACCACAGAAGAAGAGGAGGAATTATGTCATGTGGCACTGAGACAGCGAGTTTTTCGAATCATTTTTTTCCACTCAGGTTCATTCTGAGTTGTAAAGATGATACTGGGACAGTAGGAGGAAGTTCATTATTGAGCATTAAGTGTTCCTTTATGCAGACAATGTTGTTTTATCCCCAAGGTTTAAAGACTGCACAGTGTAATTTTCTTGTGGTAATGGTTTCATCTTTCTGAAACAGCTTATCCTGAGCGCACAATTTAATAAACTTGTGATAAACGACTATCCTCTGGAGGGAACACATTACTTTTTGAACATTAATCATAATTTTGTCCACACAAAAATGGTTTACATTGTCGCGTCCTAACAGTAACTTGGATTTCCTCTCATCAGAGGAAACACTAAGGATATGGAGGCCTCAGCGTCACAAACATAAAACACTCAAGGATGACGTGAAACAAGAAAGAAAGGACAGTATGGAGTAAAGAAAGGATGAAGGAAAGGAGGGGAAGGGCAATTGGAGAAAGGAAAAGAAAGACAAAATGAAAGGAGAAAGAAGGAAAGAAAGAGGAAAGCAAAAGAGGAGGAACAAAAGGAAGGGAGGAAGGAGCAAAGACTGAACAGAGGAGTTAAGGTAAGAGGGAACAAAATTGGGAGAAAAGGTAGGATATAAGTGTCCTTGCTGCAGACAGAAGACTTCCTGCGCGACTGATTGTCTGTCCCGCCACCCCCAACCACATTACACCAACATTGGTATGACCTGCTCAGACCTGCAACAGGGGGGCGGAGTCAGGGGGTCAGGTGACGTTGTGCGTGTTGGCACTTAAAGACTCAGAAGACGTCCTCAGAAACTGATCAGTGTCTCTGCCGGAGGTCACATCAGGTCCCGTCTTGAAGGAATGACAGCTGATATGAAGCAGGTGAGCGTTAATATTTACAGGTGTGACACACACTGCGCCGTCTGTCTGTAAACTGTTAGTCCTCCATGTTTGTTCAGAGTGCTTCCTCTGGAACTTTCTGGACCTGGAGACTTCTGGATCCAGGAGGCCCTTAAGTGCGTCAAGATCTCCAGATACTGCTGTCAGAAGGAGCTGATGTCGGTGTGTTGGTCGTTGCAGTTTATGAGGATGTCTGAATCATGAACATTTGAACAGTTCAACATTTCCTGAAGACATCTTCATCCATGCCTGTTTATATTCCTAAATCTAGATCCTGATTTAAATCTAGACAGTTTCAGCCCTCAATGGGAGCTGACCTGTATGTGCTGGTTTTTGTGGTTTATGAGGAAATCTGGATCATAAACATCAAGAAAACAGTTCAATATTTTACTGTTTTCTCTTTCTACTTGCTTGTGTTGCATTAATTTAAAAGTTGCATAGCCTGAATAAATGGACAACATGACAACTCCCAAAAATGAAGCCAAATATCTAATGCTTCCCCCTGCAGAATGTCATAAATCTCATTTCATCCTTTTTTAAAGATAGGACGGATACACTTGTCTTTATAGTGCTTTGTTATTTAAATTGATTCTCCCTGATTTTTTACCCGAATTTAAATGTTCCTATAAGTTTGGTTTGAATTGGTTAATTGATGCTAAAGGGCAGGTATAACACCATGATTGACGGCTTACTTAAATAGCTTTACATAAAATCCAGCAACAGGTGAATTAATTGTTTCCTGACACACTCAAGATTAAATTTAAAGTAAGAAATAAAATTTAAATATCTGATAAACAGGAGTGTGCAGAGTACATTTTCACTTGCCAAAATAAACATCAATGTTGTTGCTGAGTGAATCCTTTGATTTCTATATTTAGTATTATATATTTATCAAGAGAATTCAGATATTTTATTTTCAAATGGAGACGAAGTTTTGATCAGGACTGATATTTGCTTCAGTTTACTGGAGTTATTCCCTCTGACGTTTTAAAATGTGATCATTTGTAGAAGAACTGATTAAATTTTGGGTTAAATTTCTGTGTAAAAAATGACAAAGAAATCCTCATTGGTCAGGATGAATAATCAATCAAAGATGTTGAATAAATGCTTTTAAATCTATAAAATTTAAAGAAATGCTCTATTTGTTACATCCTCACTGATTAAAGAAAACATGAATGTACGTCAAAATAAAAGTTTTCTGCTGCAATTAAACAACAACGAATTTCAAGAAAAGAGAAGTTCATGTCTTCAAACACCAATAAAAAAAGGAAGAGGAGAAACTCAACATTAGGAAAAATAATCTCCACATTTTTAAAACCAACATTAGCTGGTCGCCGTCCTTTTGACTCTTTACAAGAAACTAAAAATCTGTTTCTTTCTTCTCAAAAAAATGTTGAACCGTTATGTTCAGTATACAGACTCAGCTCATTACGCTCTCAGTGTTAAAGTTATTTTATCTCCACCAGAGTCTAAGGAGTCCCTGCAGCAGCTTCCAGCTCCACATAGTTCATCTTCACCTTCAGAGCGGCTCACAGGTGGAGCAGCTGCTTCGAACAAAAAGTGCGAGTGCAAAAAAAAAAGATAAAACTAACCTAAACAAAAACTGCAGCTCTGAGTCATGAAAGGAAGAAGCTGAAAGAAACTCGCAGAGCAGGAACCGCCTCTTCATCTTCATCATCATCATCATCATCAACCCTCTGAGCACTCTGCACAGTGTCCTGATCAGTCTAACACTGTCCTGCTGCATCAGCCAATCAGATCAGAGCTCTCCTCAGTCAATCAGCCATGAGCATAGATGAGGCAGAAATGGAGGCAATACTGTCGACAAAGCTGGACGCAGGATGGAGGGATGTATGCGTGTGTGTGTGTGTATGTGTGTGTGTGTGCATGAAGTCCAGCTGGGAAATTGTCGTCATGGTTCACCTGCCGACAGGTGGCAGTGGTGGGGCTCCTCTCATCACTGCAGGAAAACAAACAAACACAGAATCAGCTGGTTATCTTGATTGTTTACACCTGATTAAAAGTCGTACTTCGACACCTAGATCCCATTTAAACTGGGACAGCATGTACGCATTTCAACCTTCCAAGCCGGCGGCGCCACTGCGCATTTCTACCCTTTAAGCCGGGAGCGCGGATACGTCATTTTGTAACATTCTGTAGTTCTTCAATCATTTCAAATCATCATACCCGTCTGCCTCTGATAGGCGAATAAAGCGGTCGGATTCATGCTCGGATCTTGCTACATGCCTCATGAGTAAAGTAAAAAATGACGGAGGCAGAGAGCAGCTTTGGAGGAGAAACATCCAGCAGTGTGAACAACCTCTTCATACTGAGGTCTTTGGTTCATACTATCGGTGTTTTCTCTAAGTGTTGCATGACTTTAGGTGACATAAACAAACTGTCAGCCACGTATTTATTTATTCATTTTTAGTTTTCAGTTTTTAGTGCTGCTTTTGTACTGGCACTATACTATGGCAGCTGTATAACCTTTCATCATGACTGCCACTTGTTTTATAGAAAGCAAACAGTTTGTCATTCTCCAGTGCAGAGCCTTGACTTTTATTTATACAGACACTTTATTTCATTTGAGTTTGTTTGTTCAAGGTTTTCAAAAATGTGATGAAGGTTAAAATAAAAGAGAGTTATCTTGAAAGCCACATGTATAAGCTCTCAAATTCTTTTTTTGTTTCTATCTGCTACAGAGGCGGAGATCTCAGCTTTTTTGTAAACCTCAACACCTCAGAAAACCTCAGGATCTGGGGGCCCTTCTTAAAGTTGCCCTCAGGATTTCAGAGGCGTGTCTCAGACAGGGTTCAGGTCTTAAGGTGGTGGATATTTTTCTCTGATGTCTCACCAACAGGAGGGGGCTTATAAGTCAGATAATGAACTCCTGCAAAAATAAATACGGATATGAGGGTATGAATCTCTGATTTATCAGTTGTGGTTTTGATCATGGACGCCGGTTCTTAAAAGTGTCTTTACTCTGATTGTAGTTCTGGGAGAATAAAAACACGATAATGACAAAAATAAGCCAAACACCTCAATAACACTTCAGAATTTAAAACAATATTAACACATATTGTTGGTTTTCATACCAAAATACTGGTGACTCAATAAAAACAGAGGAAAAAAGGTTCAACTCCTTCAATTTCTTCTCATTTTTCTTGCTCCTCATCTCTAGAATATACAGTTTCTGCTCTTGAAATAGATGAAAACATGATTCATGTGGAAGTGAGCTCAGCTGAGTTGAGTATTTAAGTGGTCAAACTTTGTAAGGAACCACCACCGAGGAGCCTGAGAATACAGGTGTACTGTTTCTGTGTGTACCTCTGTTGGCCTTGCTCGGGTAGATCTTCGTGAAGTGTCTGTACTCGTCAGGAGGAGGGAAGTCGTCCAGTGGGTGGAACGAATACTTGGACTCAAAATCATCTGCAGAGGGAGAAAGAAAGACAACTGATCAATATAATTCTCTCTTTATTTTTCTGCTAAAACAAACTGACTCAGAGGAGGAGAGAGAAAAGGAAAAATAAGGACAAAGAGGAGACTGATGAAGGAAAAACATGAAACAGAAGAGGAAATCGATCAAAATACGGATCAATGATCAATCTGAACTCCTACATCAGAGCTTGATCTACTAACTGTATTAACTCTACTTTACTCTCTTCAGTAATTTACAGTCCTTAGATCTTAATAATCTGTGAACTGACTGAAAACAGCTGCATTTATAGTTACATCTATTTTGTTTTCAAGTTGGCAGGCTGAAAAACATTTGTGACTCGCTTATTATGAGCAGGTTTGAAACTTAAAGTAAGATGTTGTTTACTGACTCTTGACTCTGTCTCTGATTGGAGGTGAATGAAGGGCAGCACTCACCCACAAATGAGCGAGGGATGGAGGAGGGTGTGGTGGAGGAGGTGGAGTGTCCGTTGCGGATAGGAGGGGGAGGCGGGGGAGGAGCAGCAGGGGTTCGGGTCGGTGGGGGAGGAGGTTTCCCTCTGACAGGAGGATCAGAGGAGAGGGAGGGGCTACCGTGTGTCCTATAAGGAGGGGGGAGCGGCGCTTCTCTGCCCCCCGCCCTCGCAGGTGCTGCAGACTGGGCGGGAACAGGTGGAGCTGAGGACAGAGATTCACACAAACGATTAGCTGAGGTCAATCAACTCTTCAGATCTTTGAATTAACTGTTCTCACTGACGCCTCACCTGCTCCTCTACCGGGCGCCTCTCTGTGGGGGGGTGGTGGCCTGTTGGTGCCCTGTTGAGAGGGAGTGGGTGAGGCAGGGGGAGGTGGAGGGGCAGGCCCTCTGGTGGGGGTGTGGCCTCCAGGTGAGGGGGCAGTCCTCTTGTTGCTGAGGGAGTTGTGACGCTGTGGCAGATCAGGGGCCACTTCTCCACCTGTGGGACCATTACTGACCCTGTAAGGCGGAGGGGGTGGGGCCAATGTGGAGGAAGAAGAGGAGGAGGCGGGGTTTCCACCTGAGGTGGGAGGGCGTCTGCTGTTTCCAGGTGATGGAGGGGGTTTGGAGGGCAAGGGCGGGGTGTTGTTGGGTGTTGGGGGGAGGGGCTTCTCCCTGTTGTAAGCGGAGGATGAGGGCGGGGAGGGGGCGTTTCCACGCCGACAGAGAGGAGGAGGTGGAGGTGGGGCGGAGGAGGAGTGCTTCATGCTGGCTGAGGGGGAGGAAGCAGCAGAGGATGGAGAGGAGGGGGAGGGAGAGGAGGACAGGTTTGGCAGAGACGGACGCTGGGAACGACTTGTCTCCATTGGCGACAGTGCCTGAGGGGAGGGGCTGTCTGTGTCATCATGGCGATGGCTTGGTGGGCGTGGCGCTGCAGCCCGAGTGGAGGGAGAACGACCAGAAGACCCGTCTGAGAGAAACAAGAGGTCATTAAAGGTCACAGGAGATGACATTTATTTGTAATTATATGACATTTAAAGGTGGGGTAGGCAGAGATCCGTTAAAGAAGCATCTTTTTTTGTGGTGTATATACAAAAAAGCTTTTAATATCAGTCATTGATGACATCTGGCAATATAACAATATCGCTGTGTTTTGTTATGTCTGTGTGGTCAACATTTTAAAATTTCAAAGTGCTCCATTCTTTCTGACTGTAAACAAAGCCATTCCCCGCCTCCCCCAACCTGATTGGTTGTGAGGCGGACGCTGCTCCCCCGTATCGTTCAGGAGCCCAATCAAAGTTAGCGTGCTACAATATTGGACAGTAGAAACTAACCAGAAAGAACAGAAAATTTTCTGAATCCTCCTTTGGCCACGATTGCTAACACAAGCAAGAAAACAAAGTAAATATCGGAGACTCTGGTGGAATAACGGCGCTAAAAAAAGGAGGTAGACCGGACAAGAGCTAAGAAGCCAGGTCAACAATGATGGGGGACGCTTCGGGATCCTACGGACCCTGTAACCTTTCTGCTGGACAGGTAAACCACTTTAACAAAGTAAGCCAAGTGTCTGTAACAGAAGTGTTTCTTGTCAAACAGGACCTGCTGCGTGTTGTAGCGCCGCTAAACTGTTTACCTCGGGTCCTGGACTATGTCACTTTATCCTAGTTGTAGAAGTCCTGTAAACTTTGTGTTTGCTGGTAGTCTGTTGGCATCTACAGTAGCACCATGTTGACTGGGCTCCATTTGTAATTATCTGAAGTATTTATCTGCATTATATCTGAATTTAGTTGGAATGATACGAACGAGCAGGAGCGTCTGTTTGTGGGCGGGGCTTGCTGGAGCAGAGAGGGAGGGGAGAGGAGGAGCTGAGGAGAAAACTAGTTGGGAGGGGTAGAGTTTATGTTTAAGATTTCTCCCAAAAACTGGCACTTCCTCAGATCCTGCCTACCCCACCTTTAAAGGGATATTTTTAAAATAAACAAGCAAGTTTATGATTCATGTAGTAAAGCTTTTTCAAAAAACGTTCATGAGGTATCAGAAGTAAATATATGAGAGATATATGGGGGGAAAGTCTTTCAAAACAACAAGTGGCATAATCGTCAAATAATAAGAGAACTTAAGAATTACAAATGTCAATTCAATTGATTTAAAAAACTACTTAAATTTAAAATCTACAAACTAAAAGAAATATTACTGACTGAATCAAAACATTAAAAATAATGATAAATATGAGATAAATGTGCTTTTGTTACTCCTCACCTCCTACTGGTCTCAGTTTGGGGACTCCGCCCGTGAACAGCCCTCCGATTGGTGGAGCAGAACCTGACGGACTTCCAGCTGCACTTCCATTGGCTCCCCCTGTTGCTGCTCCGCCTCCTTTGGGCTCTGAGGACCACAACCATTGGACAGGTCAATAAGAGCTCCGCCCCCAGAAGGTGTGATATAATTAATCTAATCTGACGCTAAGATAACACTAGGATGACATCACAGACTGAATGACTAAATGTGTGGAGGTGATGGAGGTGAAGGGGGGAGTGCAGGTGAGGTCAGGTGACTATCAAACACTAAGGTAAAGTGGGATGAAGGTGAGCGTTAAATTTAATGAAGAGTTTACGCTCCCACGCAGCTCCGGTGACGTCATCGACAGCACGACATGAGCGACAGACAGACAGTTGAAAAACATTAAATATGACCTTTGACACCACAGGGCTGAGAGGCTACAGAATGAGTCAATACAACCATGTGCATCAGATTTTCAAAATAAAACTCACACATATTTTACACAGTGTTCAGACAGGAAGTGAAGGGAGCTCAAACAGTTGGCTGTGTTGGCCAGCTCACTGCAGACACACAGACTGTGAGTGTCTCTGAGTTCAGCATCAGCGATACTGAAATAGAGGCCAAGTGTTAGATTATGACCGAGAGGAAAAACGACTCTCTGAGCAGTGCACCATGAAGTGAGATTATCAGTTATTTACTTTAGCTACTAATCAGTCAGACTAAAATGTTTACATCAGGGTTTGACGCTCTCTTTTTTTACAAGGAGCACACAAAGAAGTTTAGGGGCACAATAAAAAATGGATCAAACAATGTTTGTCTTATTGGTCGACGACATAAGTACTATTATCTGAAATAAATTTTAGGTCTTTTGGTCACATGACATGAAAGCTATTGAAGAAAATGTTTAAAATTTGCCTTTAAAATTAACACAAATTTTTTTGAGGACAAATTAGGGAAATAAAGAGGTGTGTCTTATTGTCTGACCTTGTACTATTTTCTAAAATCAATTTTAGGTCAATTGGTCACATGACATGGAAGGTAATGAAGGAAAAAAGCCTTTTTTGAGAACATCAATCGGTAATTTATTGACGATCCCTTATTCAACACCTGATGTTGACAGAGAGCGTGCTGAGTACGTTTAACTGCGCTGCTGTTGCTATTATCGGTTATGGAGAGTGAGAAGACACCGGTAGATCCACAGTGATCCACTGTTGAATATCCAACCTAAAAACTAACTTCTAGGGCTGGGATGATATGCTTTTCTCTCGATTTAATTCTTCTACGATTTTTTGGATGCCAATTCAATTTAAATTGCGATTCGACGATTTTCTTGTCGATTTTCTCGATATTCAGTCTGCATTTTTAACACCAGTGAAACAGTAGAATGATAATGATTGTCTATTGACTATTCCAGGGACCAGATTTCCCCCATAAATACACATCACATGTGAGATTTATTCTTAAATTTGAAAAAAAAAAAAAATAATAACATAAAAACATAAAAATCAATTTATTTATGTTGTTCAATTTCTGTTGAGCTGACTTGCTCAGAGACACTCTGGGTGTGTTGAGCTCGCTTCATGGTACACCCCTTGGTCTTTCAGTTCTATAGGAGTGAACGGGTGGACTGAAGACAAGACTGATTTGGACTTTTTCATTCACGTCGTGTCTGAACACTGAGAGAAAATGACTAAAAGCTCCCTCACACCCAGCCACCTTCACAGGTGAGTTCACTCATAATCCCAGATAAGACCTTTGTTTTTTTTTCCTACCTGAGCAGAGGTCTGATAAAACAGAAAACACCTGTGTGTGAGCTTTTAGCAGACAGCTGTGGTTTATTCCAGCTATTTCCGGACATCACTGCGCTCAGAGATGTCAGATATGAACTTAATGAGAACAGCTTCATATCAAGCATTTACAGAAAATACATCCAGAGCTGGAATAAACCAGGGCTGTGGGATGTTTCGTGCAGCTCTGCGTAGCTACATGCTGTCAGTATATCAAAGACGTCACTTTAAACAATTAACTGACTCAGCATAAACAGAATCAGTCGAACAGGAGCTCTGCAGGACGCTGCAGGATCTAACCAGCCGCCCCGTCACCTGCGTGTCTTCATACAGTTTAATAATGATGATGTTTTCTTTTAAATCTATCTAATAAAAAGACTCCTGTGTCCCTGTGTGAGTAAGCGAACCAACAAGAACTAAACCCGGACAAGTTAGTATGCAAACCATCATCATGTCCACCTCGAGGAGGATCAGCGGTGAGGGAAAGAAGAGTTAAAGCAGAGATCAATCAGTGTTTTTAGAGTATAAGTCGTGACAGAAACAGTACAGATGTGGTGAGACGATAAGAGTGGAGCATAAACAAACAGAAAACATGAACAAACAGTGAGATTAGCTGATTGGGGGTCTGTCTGATTTATTTAAAATGTTTAAAATGTAAAAAGGTGTAAGATGTGCCAGATGTTTCTGTGTCTGTAAAAGATGGAGTTTGATTTAGGGGGCGAGGAAATTTAAATATTCTCCCTGCCAGTCTCTTACAATCTCTTTTTATTCACTTGAAGAAGAAATTTTACATAAAGAGGGGAGATAGAATTATTGCTCCTAATCTAACAGATGCTAACACCAATATTTAGGCCTGTTTGAGGACTGACTAGGTCCCCCTCTGCGGTCAGTCCTCAAACAGGCCTAAGACTCTATTGGTTTGATTCAGAGCTTTGAATCAGAAACAGCTTAGAGCCGCCAATCTCTTTAGTTCCAGTTCATCGGCGGCTTTTCTTTAAAGTTTAAGTGAATTAAATAATCAGCCTATACGTGTTCGTGGTGTGTGGTCAGAAAGATGGCGGCTGGCTTCGACCCTGCTGCCCCCTGCAGGCGTCCTCTAACATTACAGCATATTTGTGGTCTTACTCTCTAGCGACAGGGCAGAGCTCGTTTCTCCCACAGTCTTCTGCGGCTCCTCGGACGGCGCCCCCTGCTGTCTGGGCTGGCTCTGTAGGTATTGGTATAAGCGAATGTATGGGTGGTCTGTGGGGGGTGTTTGGCTCTTTGGTGTTTGGCTCTTACTGTCCAGCATCGGAGCGCTGCGGTCGTTCACCACCGCCACCTTCTTCAGCCGCGCGCCTTTACAGATGTCCGATAAGAGAGCGCCGCGCCCTTTGGCCTCCTCTCTGCTCAGCTTGGGGGGGCTGGTGTTGGCCTGGGGGGAGAGGGTTAATAAGGGGAGAAATCAGGTTAAAGACAGACCTTCAGATACTATGAGGGAAGTCCAAAATAAATAAAACAGTCAGGTTTCAAGATTTGGATACGGCCTGACAAGACCTAAGAAAAACTGAAGAGGACGAGGAGACAGGAGAGAGATGATGATGAGTATGACTGTGTGCTATGTTACCTGGCTGAAGGTGGGGGGAGGTGGGGGTCCCCCTGGTGGTGGGGGAGGAGGGGGAGGGATTGGCATCCTGCTGCTGTGTCACACACACCTGATCCTCCCAAAACACAAAAACACACATCAAACACCACACTCAGAAATGTTGTTTCATACAGTTGAGGAGGGAACCATGGAGCAAAATATAAACCTAATGGCAAATCAAAAAGCTGTGAAAGCTTCTATTTACTCCAAACGCTGTTTCTGCCTGTAAAATCAAACACCAGAGAGAACTTTAAAGGGATACTATGGTGTGAAATTAATTTAGGGTCAAACACACCGTAACACCCAGTTAGACACCCCCTTGAGAAATGAATGAATGTTGCCGACTGCTTGCTTCTCTGGTTATACCAACTTTAGTAACGACCACACGATAGCAATACACAGCGGTCTGAGGAGCCATAAACAAACCTCAACCAAAACGCCACTCTATAGCCACAAATAATGCTCAGAACAGCATCTAACTTCATCAACTGTACAAAACATCTTTTTAACTTTGACTTATTTCTTTAGCAAAGAGACTAAACACAACTCACCCACTCTCTTCCAGCAGCCGCTTATTTGTAGCGAGACCTCAGGCCAGTGAGTGACAGAATTGCAGTCGGCTGTTTATTGTTTTTTCAGGGCTGATGCTGATCCTACTTATTTACAGGTCATAGTACTTATAACCAATACTTGGAGCTGACATTTATTGGCTGCAAGATGAGAAAATGCAGGATTTTTATTTTGTTATTGATCTAAACTGTGCATTTTAACATCGTACAGTAAAAGACATCTGTTTTAGTCAGATATGAGGAAGGTTTTTCTAGTAATTTAACAAGCTCTAGACAGAAAATAATTAGATTCTCCATATTTTCAGTAATTCAGTCGTTTGTATTTTTTCCACATGCTGTATAGAATAGATAATATGTATTTTCATCAGTCACTTTTTCATCATTTTTAAGGTTGACCATCACTTTGCCATGGCACTGACAACAGTTAAGAGTTATTTGGTGTTTATCAGTCAATTTGAGCCCCACTTTAATAGATCCCAACTGTAACCTTGATCAAAATACATTAAACTGCAATTCCTCCCCTTTTTTTCCTTTTTATTATCAATAATTGTACGGATTTTAATAATTTCATTGATATAGTGACCGCTGAACTGGAAATATCTCCGGTACTCATCACAGGAATCTTGTCTCCTTCCCATAAAACCACTTACCTGGTCCAACAAAACCTGGAATATTTGAATAAGCAGACTCTTAAAGCTGTTTTAAATCCAAAGTTTTAATCCTGAAACAATTATTTTGTTTGTTAAATCAGGAAAAAAAAGCACCGATCTCTCTTAGCTCCGTTAGCTCCTGGCTAACACTGAGCTCAGCATCAGCACCGGCCTGACTCAATCTCTGCAGAGAGCTAAGCTAACACCTCAGCATCTTTACTGCAAATATTAATTCAGGGAATGCTTTTTTTTATTATACAGACACACTTCAACCTGTTTAAACGTAACAAAACATTTCTAACTGGTAGGCCAGTTATTTGAACGATGAGTTAGCGGACTAGCTCGCCTTGCCGACTAGCTGTGTGTTAGCATTAGCAGCAGCATCAGCGACACTCACAGACAGGTGAGATAAATCCTACCTGAACAAAAGAGGCTTCCTGCTCGTTAGCTCATACTGTGACCAGTCTGTCGGGGGTTTTCATGTCTCTTTGTGCTCTCTGGATCCTCTGAGGACAGGTAACTCTGCGGTTAACTGTTAAACCTCTTTGATGCAGAGCTCTGCACAGATTTTTTTTATTTTCCCGACAGTCAACAACCGGAGCACGTGACCAGACCACCAGGGGGCGCTCTGCTGCAGCTTCAACAGAGATGGAGGAAGCATCAATTCAGTTTAAGTACCATACTTTCTTTTTTGTGATCAAATTTTTATTGATTGTTTACAGATAGCAAGAATTCAATGGGAGGGTTACACACTTTAACCCTTTGTCATTTCCACCTCATTGGTCACATTATCCCCACCCTCTGCCATTTAAGAACATACATTCACAATACAACACAAACAGCACAAAAACAAACAAAAAAACCCTATACAATATAACAGAACAATTAAATAAATAAATAAATCACATAAAACATTTGTACTTCCCCACTACAATAAATTATTGATTTCCCAATTAAATTCAACCAACAGTTAATGTTTGGCATTTTAGCTAAATATAATCTTGCTGTGGTGTACTCGAACTGTGCAATATCCTGGTAGGAAGAAAGCCATTCCTTAGAGGATAGTGTATGTGGGGGCTTCCAGCGACAGGCGATCATTCTCTTGGCAGCTGTTTGCCCTGCCAAGAGGAGACGTCTATCACTTATTGATAAATTTAAGAAAGACGTAACATTAAGTAATAGTAAGGACTGTGAACAAGGAATAGCTTTCTGCATCAAATCAGACATAATGCATGAGATGTTTTCCCAAATCATATGAAAAAAAGTACAAAAAGTATTGTCTGAACAGAAATCACAAATAGAGTGGGTTCTAAGGTTCATTTGATGGATCGTCGAGGTGTAAGATACGACCGATGGACAAATTCAAAGTGAATCCTTTGGTGATTTGGATTTCTGGATGAAATGGTAATATTTGACCAAATAGAGTGCCAATTGAAATCTGAGGTAGCACCAATATCACTTTTACAGAGTCTGTTTAAAGGTAAATGTTTATATGAAGCTTCACATATCAATTTGTACAGTTCAGATATAATGCCTCAAATCCTGGGATTCAAGAAAGCCTAGTTGCCCTACAGTGTTCTGCATGGTGATAACTCCCCTCTTACTCCACTGAGGGAAAGAAATTGTTTACAGTACCATACCATACCTTAAGTACCATACTTTCGACTTACACTGAAATGTACTCCAGAATATTAGACGTATTCTAATATTTAGCTTTAATACTGTCCAACTGTATTTTAGCCTTTTTAATCATAAAACTACTAATTAACAAAAATTATGACACATCTCATTATTTAGTACAAAGATAATTTCAGTATTAATTTTTTTTTTGTCTAACACTTAAAAAAAGACCCTCATTATCTGACTATATACAATCTATGATTTGAACTGGTGTTGATATTTACACGAAGAAATCACTCCTTGGCTGACTCTCACTAGAGGGCACTGTTTTCTTTAAAAACTCATATCTGATTGGCTCACATTGTAAACGTCACTGTCGCAGAGCCAATCAAATCACTCACAAAACCGCGGACATTTGAAAACAGAGATGGCGGACGTTCGAGCGTAAGTCTTTAACGATGAACACTTACCGACACAAAATCATATTTAGACTCTCAATGACTTTTAAAAACATGGCCTTAATATTACACACTGTTCTGAAAACGGTCGCTGAGATAACCTAGAGCAGAATAATGATATGTTTGGACAGACTTGACTCAGGTTTATTGTGATTTTTTACTCATAGATTGGGTGGGGTTAATGTGTTTTTATTCATGAAAGTGTATATTAGTGTTTATTAATGTGTCTTGTTAATTTTTAGTGACATTTTTGTTTTAAATCGATGTTTTTTAGTGTCCTGCGGCGCTGTGATCCTGCCCTCCTGGATCCGTGTGGAGACCAAGAGCAGCCGGACTGTGCAGAGGCAGCCAGGATGCTCCTCTACTTGACGGTCTGTCTGCTAAAATATCAGGTTTAACTGTTAGAAACTTTAATTGACGCGCAAACTAAATGAATGATAAGTAGGGGAGAGTGGGGTAAGTTGAGCCACCCCCTGTTGCTTGGAAATGGTCAAAGAAATTGATCATGTGACCACTTTTATTTGGCATGCTATATTATCAAGACAGTTATGTTTACACTCATTCTGTTGGTTTGCAGGGATGCACTTGAAAATATATGCAGATACACTAGTTAGAGACAAAACTATGATTGCATTGATCTAGTGATTCGAAATATGAAACATGGCTCATCTTACCCCACTCTCCCCTATGTGTGTTTCTGTGTGTAGGACAGCAGACGAGTCCAGAAAGTTCTGTGGCGTCAGCTGTTTGTTCTGGACTCTATGGTGTCGCTGCTGGAGGGTCTCGAGTCAGCTCAGCAATTGTTGACGACACCGTGCCCTCCACAACCAGGTACAGATAAAACACAGTACACACAGAGCTAAGTAGAAATGTTTGATTTTTTATGAGCCTGTTTGTTGATATATTGCTTATGAATTCCACTGGTTAATGTGCCTAATAACCTTCAGCAGCATACCATGAAATAGCAGTTTGTTCAAACTGTGTGTGTGTGTTTCAGATGGTGGCGCTCGGGGCAGGTGGAAGGCTCTAAAAGCAGACAGTAGGTTAGGGGTGGAGGAGACAGAGACTCTTCTTGGAGCTTTGCAGGAACGAATCCAACAGATCCTGGAGAGGCGACACAAACTCACACAGCTGGTCCAACATCTGCACAGCAAGGCAACAAAACTTTATATATTACAAACACTCTCCTCTGCTTGTGTCCCTTCCTATTCTTTTCCTTTTCTTTTCTCCTCTGTTAATGTCTTTTATCTCTTGTGCTCTTATCTTTTCCATATTTCCTCCACTTATCTCCTTTTCTCATCCTTTCTGGTTGTGTGTTTTCCTTATCACATATTGTCCCCTCTCCTCATCTCTCCTTCTTGTCCCCTTGCTTATCTTAACTCCTTGTCTCCTTTCCATTTCGTTTTTTCTTTTGTTTTTTTGTTTTTCTTTATCTCCTTTGCTTCTCCTTCCCTCGTTTCCTTTGTTGTCTTCTCTACTTATGACGTCTTGTCTCCTCCCTTCATTTCCTCTTTACGTCTTGTACGTTGTCCTTTTCCCTTGTCTCCTTTTCTTTCATCACCTCCTTGTCTTTTTACATCGTCTCCTCTTGCCTATCCTTCTTTATCTTCTTATCTTTGTATCTTCTTCTCATGTCTTGTCTGCTTTTCTCATTTACACATTACCCTTTCTTTTCTCATCTCCTTGTCACCTTCCTTGTCTCCTCTGCTGCTCTGTCTCCTTGTTCACTTTCCAATCTTATTTATTAGGCTTTTCCTTCTTTGCTTATCTCCTGTTTCCTTTATCCATGTCCATCTGTGTTTCCCCCCTTTTCTTCTCTCCTATTTTTTCTCTTTGTCTCCTTGTCTTGTCTCCTCCACCGGTCCCCCTTGTGTCCTCTACTACTTCGTATCCTCATTGTTTTTTTTTTTTAATCTCCTCATCCCCTCTCCTCATCTCCTTTCCTTGTGTCTTTCAGAGGCAGCAGCATGAGCAGCTGCTAGAGGCCCTACAGACGGCCCAGACTGCACTGGAGTCATGTGACCATCAGCTGAGTCGACTGAAGGTGGAATCGGAGGCAGTGCTCAGTCGGATGATAAGCTGGCAGCAGCACACAGATGAGTGAGTATCATCAGGTCACATGACCTCTGTCTCCTGCTCTGATTGCTCACTTACTCAGCTTCCTGTTCACCTGTCAGGCTGCAGGAGTACGTTTCCAATGTACAGGACGTCATGCAGATCAACCTTCTGTCCTTCAACCAATCAGAGTTGTGCGTGGAGCTCAGGCCGCGCCCCTCTTCTGACCAGTCATCCAATGAGCTGGAGCCCCTGAAGCTGTCTGTCACTTGGTGCCACAACGACCGTTTCAGGCTGCAGGTATCTGATCATGACCTGCACTTTTAGATTGACTTGATAATGGCACCAGATCAGCAGAGGTCTTAGGATGTTCAGGATGCTTTCTGATTGGTTAATCCCTCTAAAAGTGACGGTGTCTCTGCATGCAGGTGAATGAGGGGACGGCTGGTCTGGTGGAGGACTGTAGATCGGGGAGGCGCTCTGAACTTGGCGCTGCCCTGCTGGAGGTGATGCAGTGTTACGTGGGTCAGTTTGAGCTGCTGTCTGAGATCCAAGGACTGAGATCCAGGTACGTCAGACAGGTGTTTGTTTCAGTCTGCGACGAGCTGGAAGACCTGATCAGTCAGATAAATAATCAACAACTGCTGTTGATGGAGAGATTAAACTCAGACTGACCTCAGATGAGGTCACTGAGAGGTAAACCCTCAGGAGAGTCTGATTAAAGATACAAAGAGTTGCTTAGAGATAATTAAAGGTTTAACTGAGTCTCTCAAAGAATTTAAATTAAACTCCAAAAATATGAAATGAATGGGACCCTGGCGCAAAATAAACTAATGTATTTACAGAGGAAAGTTTCTGCATAGTTGAGCACAAACACTTTTCATTCATTTTAAGACTTGAAGTTTCAGTGATGCTTATAGAAACCAGAGTTTGTATTTGAGCTTCACAGCCCACAGCTAGTCTCTGTCTGTTCACCTCTTTCTTCTGTGTGTTTATTTGTTCAGTTTTGCAATCGACTGGCGTCCTGCTCAGCGTCTGCTGGTCTACCTGAAGACGGCGTTGTTGGTGTGCCATCTGGAGGTGGAGGAGGGATACCCAAGCAGCGGACGGGCCCATCTACTGTCAGTACGGAGAGATGGACAACCTGTGGACATATCAGGACTGAAGGTAATGAACACACAGTTTTATACGCTGATAATGTTAAACCTATTTCCACACCTTTTTTTTTTATTTATTCAGTGTAAAAAATCACCAAGTATTCCCTGCAACAGATTTGATTAAATTAGATTGTGATATAAATTTGATGTATCACTGGAAATGTTCATATCTGTTGAAATTAATTAGCAGTTATCTGCAGATATGTTGATAATATTGTTCACCCAAAAAAATTTTTTTCAAGGTCTACAAAATGAAACGGATGAATCCTGATTTCAAAAGTGATCTAACATATTTTTTTTCTGTCTGTCTGTTTTTTGTCCGTTTCTCTCTCAGCCTTATAAATCTGATCTCAGTCTGACTGACTGGCTGGTTTTTCTCTGCAGCAGTCCTCTCCTCTGATCCTCTCCTCTTTTCTTTACCTCCTCATCTTTTACGTTCTATCTGTCTCCCTCTATTTGTTCCTCCTCTTAGTTTCCAACTTTAAAATATGAGTTTGGACATCTGTAAAAATGTTCATCTTTTCATCTGTTTATGTAAAGTGATGCAAAAATCACCAAACTGTAAATAAAGCTTTTACTCCAGTACAACCTTTGAATTTTGACTGACTGTATTGTCTAATATTTGCAGTAAGAAATGCAAGCATGAAGCAGTAGGCTCAAATTTCCTTCATAAAATAGGAGTATTCAAGCACAGCTATAAACAAATGACGTGATCAAAAAGCATTTTGTTCACCCCATTCTCAACTCTTAATTTTGATTATATAACTTTTTGATCTTACAACAGTTTTCAGAAACTTCATTTCCTCTGAGAGTTTATGTGTTATAATTTAGGTCACCAGTTAAAAAGGGACACCAAAAAGTAGTCAAGCTTCCAGATTATCTTCAAGAATAAATATAATGAATATGAAATAAAGATAATCTCAGACTAAGACTAAAAAGAAGGCCTAAAATAGAAAAACACGGTCTGTTATATAAATCATTTGATAGGAAATCAGCAGACCTCAAAAAGCAGCAGAAACAGGAAGACGTCTCTTCTAAAATGGGACACACCCAGTGGCCCCGCCTGCTGTTTCCTGATTGGTTAATAGTGATGCTGAAGTTCTGAGGCGTCTGACCAGTCAGAGGATGGAATGTAAAGTTGTTATGAGGCAGCGGTTTGACCCAGTTCTCCTGTCAGTGACACTCTCAGAATGGAAAATGATTCTATAGACTGCAAAAATATAAAATAATCAGGTCAAAATGTAAAATTATTCTTATTCTTATTTTCAATTTCCTCCCAGAAAGGATCAGTAACATTTTACCTAATCTTATCTAATCTAATTAACATTTTTTAAATCATTTTTCCCTTTATATAAGATCAGATAGTCAGCTTTGAGACTTTGATAACCTGAGTGTCAGTTTTTTTTTCAAGTAATTGTTTTAATCAGAATTAGAAAAAGACAGAATTTTGACAAAGTGCTGTTTTTCTGTTTTTAAAATATATTTTTAAAGTTAAAAACAACTTTTTAGTTTATTTGATGTTGGTACTTTTATTCCCCTTCATGTCCTGTTATTTTATTTTAGTTCTATTTTTTTTATTATCAAACCCTGTATGCTGAAATCTTAAGCATTGTACTGTATTTTAATTTTTGTACTTTCTTTGGCACAAATTCATTTATTAATTCTTTGAAACATTTTTCCATGCTCTACGTGTAAATACTGCAAGAAATTACTTAGATTCAGGGGAATTTTTTAAGAGTAATCTGATTGACATTAAGATTTTGTTTGTTTCTTCATGAGAAAATAATTAAATTACATTTATTGCACCAAATCATTAAAAATCAGGACTCTTTAAAAACAGCAGGTTTATTCTTGTTATATAGCAGGGGTGTAAAAGTCAAATGGACGGAGGGCCAAACAAAAAATTTAGCTACAAGCCGAGGGCCGGACTGATAGAGTGTTCATTGAAAATTTTTTAAATGACGCATATAGTCTAGTGAACCTAACTGAACCTACTGAAAACCTAACAAATAAATTCCAATATGATCAGATAAATAAAGCAATATTTTCTTATGGCTCTGTCAGTAATCTTTAATTTTCAACAGACACAAAAGACAAATTTCCTTTATATAAAAATCCCCATAACATGAACATTAAATGAAAGAAACCGGTATTATTTAAGGCACCATCGGTAGCCTATATTTTCTATTTTAGCAAAAGTGGGCTAAATTTACTTCAAAGAAAAAAAAAATAATCGCAATTTTCTATCATCCACTCAACTGAAATATTTTTAAAATATAATTGGATTGAAATACAATAAAAACGTGTTTCGTTTCATAATGTCGTCTCAGATTATACTCTTTCAGTACCGCCACACTTTCTCCACACAGAAGACACACAGGTTTTCCAGCTACCTCCGTGAACATATACTCCGACTCCCACCTTGTTTGAAACCCCCGGTTCTCAGTGTCCATCTTCCGTTTTGCCATTTTTGATGGGTATCTGAAAGTTAATTTTACTGTTATGCTGACGACTGCTGTGCTAATAAATATTGAAATGAAGCAGCCTACTGCTCGGTGCGTCACCGTTGCATTGTGGGAAATGTAGTATTGGTACGTCTAAAAGATCTGCGGGCTGCCGGCTTGCTGCGGTCTGCGGGCCGGTTCTAATAATAAATCAAGATCATCCCAGGGGCCGTAAAAAACCTTCTCGCGGGCCGGATGTGGCCCGCGGGCCTTGACTCTGACATATGTGTTATATAGTGATGCGATAATAAAGTATTAAATGATATGAGATTCAATCAGACAGATGTTCTGTTATTTAACTTTTCAGAGACAGATGAAATAAAAAGATCTAAGCCTCAGATTAATATTGATATATTTATATTTACAGTATATAATGCCTTTACAACATGAAACACAGATTAAAATACAAACATCAGAATATCTTGGTTTCATTAGATGCATTTCAAACAAAGTAGTTCAGTCTGTGCTCCTCACACAGTCATAATGTCTGCACAGGCATGTATTCATACAAAACAAAATAGAGATGTAGAATAATATATCTTTGTGTGCAGAACACAGATTCAAGCATATCTGGATATTTACAGCTTTTATACAGAAGATCTGCTGCATAATGTTTGTTCACCCTGACTCGAACACATCACCCCTCCTCCTCAGTCTCATTGGTCAGTGGGGCAGTCAGTCACTGCTGTTCCTTCGTCTGATTGGCTGGTGGTGGTGTAAAGTAGAGCACCAGAGTCTGTCTGTGGTGCAGGAAGTTCTGGATATTTTCTCCTGATGATGTTCAAACAGACTGAAAACTGTCCTCTGAGATTTGGGTGACATTTCCTCATCAGTCTGGAGCATTTTTAAAACTAACGTTAATCGTTGAGCATCTGCCTCTTTGCTGACCAGCAGTCCTAAAAAGGCAGACTGCTCCTTTAATTCAGCAGGTCACGGTCCGTTCTGGAGACTCTAATTTTTGCGTAGAGCCATGTGCTGATGACATCATCTCTTTGCAATCCTCACTGTGATGGGTGATGTTGGGATGACGGCGACATGGCAATGGAGAGCACCATATGATGTAGTTTTGTTAGTCTCTGCGACCATGGGTCTGAGTGACCAGTGACGTCACTGTGAGGTCATCAGGCATCGATGCGGAAAGACAGCAGCTTCTCAGAGTGCATGTTGTTGAGCGTCCGCAGGTCGGGCAGCTTCAGAAGCAGTTTGGTGAACCGTGGCGAGTCCACGTTTTGATGGTTGTTTCCGAGGGTGATGGATGACTTGCTGATCAGCGACCGCAGTGCTCTGATCAGGTTCTCCTGAAGCTGCTCCACCGACGCAACATTCTCAATACCGGAGCGATCTGAGGTGATAGTGGAGGAGAAGAAGAACATGAAGGGCAATGACTAAAACCCAAAACTGACAGATTTATGATAATCCCAAAAAAATTTAAATGACCAAAAAACCCGACAGATTCTGTAAATTTTTTCAGATCAAAAATGACGACTTGATCTAAACAACCTGTCGTCAAGATCTGACCCGATATAAAACCTCAGATCTGATCAGCAGACCCTGGTCTTTAAGACACACGCGCTCAGTGTGGCCCTCACCTGCAGACACCAGCACCACAGCAGTGAACAGTCCCAGCTCCTGGGCGTTCAGCTCCAGAGCCGCCAGTTTGTGGCTGAAGTCAAACATGGCTCCCAGCAGCTCGCTCATCCCCATGGCATGCAGCTCTGACAGGCTGTAGGTGGCGCCAGAGATAAAAGTCACCGTCTGCTCCTTCACGTTGAAGAGTGAGGAGAAGCGAATCATCAAGACCTGGGAGAAGAGAAAGAATGAGCTGCAGTTCCTTTACTGGCCAGCAGATGGTGCTGGTAATGTTCACAGCACACTGAGATGATTCTTTATAAAAATAACTAAAAATAAAACTGAGTCCATACCTCAAAGGTGCCCGCCTTGAGCAGGGTAACCTGGTCGTTCTGGGACAGAGTACTAAATCCTGGAATATGTTTGGCAAATTCCACCACCTCCCTGACAGCGGGGGTGAAGGAGCGAGAGAAGTCCTCCCAGATCTCCTGGGGGGCCTTGGAGGGGTCAGCGTGAGGCTGCATGTTCATCGGACAGGCCTTAAAAAAGAGCGAGAGAGAAGGAGAGAGTGTGTGTGTGAGAGTGAGCTTAGCCTGTCAGAATAACAACATCCTGACTCTGTTTTCACTGGAACACACTGTTAGCCCACATCATGATTTTATTGGATCTGTTAACTTTGGCCTCTTATGATTCAGAACCATGTCTCTCAATTTAAACCCTATAGTTGTTTGCTGGTGTGTCAGCATGTATCACATACACCTGCCTCCTCCTGCTCCATTCCGTGCTCTCCTCTTTCCACCTGCCTCCCCCTCTCTCTGCTTCTCTCCACCTGCCCTCTCCTCTCCCTGCTCTCCTCTCTTCACCTCCCTCCTCCTGTTCCTCTCCCTGCTCTCTTCTCTCTTTCTTCCTCCTCCTGTTCCTCTCCCTGCTCTCCCCTCTCCACCTGCCTCAACCTGCTCCCCTCCCTGCTCTCCTCTCTCACCTTCTCCTTTCCCTGCTGTCCTTAGAGCAATGATAGCCGACATGTTAACCACAGTAAATAAGGAGGCGGGGCTTCAAGTGCTGTTGGTGTAAATATAAGAATTTGATTGGTTCTCACCAGTATTATTCCACTGCTGTTGTTCATTGGACAGTTCTGCCCCTGAGTCATGTGGTCATGGAACCCTTCTCCTCCAAACACATTACTGTTATGCAGACTTCTCTTCCCGTTGCCATAGTGATGATGTACAATGTTCTTGCTGTTGTCCTGCGGGTGGCGCCCTGGCCCCATGTTGTTGTTATGTTGGTAGATGGTGTTAAGGCCATTGGTATGGTAACCATTGGGGCACCTATTTGGCCCCCAGTGTTCTGCCTCCCCATTGCTGAGATGGGTGTGGTTATTCTGCTGCTGACTTGGCGTTTGTGGATTGGCCAGTTTATCGTGAGCATAGAGGAAGGTCTCACGGTGAGCACGGGCAATAGCACTGATGGTGCTGTCCAATCCAGGGCTGGGGGGAGGTGAAGGGGAAGGGGAGGGGCTCTGACAGAGGAGGGGAGGAAACGAAGGTGGAGCAGGGAGAGGGGGCGGCGAGGAGGAGGTGGCAGGGGCAGGGGGAGATGGCGAGGAAGGAGCCAGGGGCAAGGCCGAAGGCTGGGGCTGGGGGGCAATGGTCACCCCTGGGCAGGGAGAGGAGGAGGAGGAGGAGGAGGAGGAGGAGGAGGAGGAGGAGGAAGAAGAGGAAGAGGAGAGGCTGGCGAGCTGGAAGTCATTCTGCAGCTGGTTGTTCACCATGTTGTTCATGGCGCTCTGCATCTCAGCCAACATCCTCTGCTTCTCACGCTTCGGGATCCTACCGAAACGAACCGCTGTAGACAGAGGAAGTGGAGAGGAAGGACAGTTGAGAGATGAGGTGACCAATCAGAATCTTCCTAGATCATCATACAGCTTCTTTCAGACTGAGGTGAACAGACAGATGGTGCAGAAACACAAGTGGGAAGACAGAGAGGTTCATAAACACAAATGTGAAATGACGGGTGTTAAAATGAACACGTGTGCACATAATCGGGTAGGAAGTTGAACAGATCCATGCATATTCAGATGCACACACAGACAGACTCCTGGTCAAATGCAGATACACACATGTACAGACAAACGTGAGGACAGGGGGACATATTCACAGATAGAGAGATGGTTAGGTATGGCTGATGCAGACAGGCAGGTGTGCAACTGTGCAGGTGAGTACTCACCATCCCGACTCATGCCCACAGACAGGCACTTCTTAAAGCGACACTGCTGGCAGCGATTCCTGTTGATCCTCATGATGGTGCAGCCCTCGTTCTTCACACACTTTTTATACTGAATGTTCTGCTGGATGCTGCGCCGAAAGAAACCCTGAGGAAAGACAGACAGGCAAAGATGCAAAACACATCAGTAAACAGCAGTCTATCACCTGTTGTCTATTTATCTCTTGGCTGATTTATTGCTCATCTTTTTGTGTTTGAGTCTCAGTTTCGTTGTAACTATTGATTCACACAGAGGCTTTAGTTTGGTTTTGAAATATTTGTCAAATGAAAGTCAGAGCCATCGTTTCTGATGCATTCAGGGAAGTCGGGAAATCTAAATGCTGATTGTCTTTAGTAACTCAGCATCAAGTAGAATGTGTCTCAGTGTAAATATGAAGAGATTATCAGTTAACCTTAACGCAGATATCTGTATATACACATATATGCAATGACATGAAGGTGAATTGTGTTCAGACTGAAAACTTTTCTATACAGACTGTTTTTTTAAAAGTTGTTCATGATGTGTGTTTGCTTTCATGAATTTATCACCTTGCAGCCTTCACAGGCATGAACCCCGTAATGGAATCCTGAGGCCACGTCTCCACAGACCTTGCACAGCAACACCATGCCGTTCAGCTCTAAAACACAGACAGTAACACACACCGTTAGCACCTGAAATAGAGCCCCTTTGTCACATGTGTGTTGATTAAGAATCACATTTAGTCCCCTCAACACTATCAGTTGACAAGTGGGTAGATGAGAACACTGTTGCCATAGAAGCACTACTGTCAGTTAGAACTACAGGACTATTTTTCAAAGTAGTTAGCCTGTAGTTATAAGTCTGTTTTGCCATCAGCTAACTATACTTTATCACTTACATAGTGAGTGTTAATGGTTTGTCTGTCAGGTTCTTACTGGTCAGACTGGCCACAGACTTGCTGGGTGACATCCTCAGAGAGCCGCCGTCGTCTCGACCTCGAGGTGAGCCTCCTGCTGAAGAGGAGGCTGAGGAGGAGCCATCATCTCCTGCAGAGCCGGAACTGGAGCTGCTGTTGAGGAAGGAGGGAGTCATAGAGGAGGAGGAGGAGGACGAGGAGGATGAAGAGGAGGGAAACCCAGGCTGGGAGTTTGAGTTCTCGCTGTACATGGAGACTGGACTGGTCCGAGGCGGGGAACCTCCACAGGAACCCACGTAAGAGATCACACCTCCTGCAGAGAGGAGTAGAGAAAGCTGCAGTCAGAGGGTGACCAGAGGTGAACAAATACGTCTGACTAAACACTAATAGCAACAGTTTGAACAGTGTGTGTGTGAGAGAGTGTGTGTGGGGGGGTAAAACAGGTGTTTTGTGACAGATTCTCATTTTATGGGGGCAAAATCAGAAAAAAACATTCCTGTCTGCCTCTGACCCGTGAAAAAACAAACCAGGAAGAAAACAGATCACACTGCCTGCAACTGGTCTGAGATCAGTCCAACGGCCGCACACTGCCAGGCCTAGTGTGTGTGTGTGTGTGTGTGTGTGTGTGTTTAGGGGGTATTTATGCTAATTTTATGCAGCTGCTTGAGTGTCGTGGTAACTCGTATCTGGTGGGCAGCGAGGGGAGGGGCTGTTTTTGTGGTAAAAGTTGAATCCACTACAACTTTCTAGGAATTTTGAGAACAGAGGGAGGAGGGGGAGGAGCAGGGAACAGCCTGAGGCAGAGGAGAGTCTACCTCACCCTCAAGCTGTTTATGTGAGCAGTATACTGTATCTCTTCCACTGTGTCTAATCTGTGAGAATACATGACGTGCATTTCCATGATTTCTAGAAGATGAAAATCTAATGTTGAGCATAAGTGAGCAACAGAAGCTAGAGCTACAGAAATATGAAATTTAAATTCAGTCTGTCCAATTCTCATAGACAGAGGAATGAGACCCAAACTGTTCATGTGCCAGGCTGTAAGCATGTTTATTTCTGCTGTAAAGTTCTAACCTGGAGCTCTACTGGGACATACCCTCGAGTCGACACTGGAGGAACTTCAGCTTTTTGCAAATTCTGAACTAACATTTTATCACCCATTCCCAGATGGTTCAAAATCATTAGTTCTCTGTCCTCATCCCTACTTTTGTGAGTTCGTTAAAAGTGCTCTGAGAAATGTAAGTACAGTTCTCAGAATGCTTTGGGGTTGCTGCTGGTGATCACTTAACATAAACAGGCCTTAACTGCTACTGTAAAACTAACCCTCACAGATCCTATTCCAGTAGATTCCTGGATGTTTTCTTAGATGAACATCAGCCTTATCGACTCCCTCTGTAACTGTACAACAAACCAAGTGTTATCAGAGCATGTCTGCTGCCTGTGTGTGTGTGTGTGTGTGTGTGTGTGTACAGAGAGCAGGTACGGTATGAGTATACAGGTGACAGCTCACCTGCTGTGCAAGTCTAAACTGTCTCTCTATTCCTGCAGCAGCTCTAACTCTCTCTCTCTATCTGTTTCCCACGTGTCACTGCTGCACGTGACGCCTGGGCTCAGTCTGCACGCCTGTCTGAGAGGTGATAACACACACACACACACTCCTCCTGCTCCACACATTCAGAGAAACACTGCAGCATTAAAAATGCACTCATAAACACAATCGACACGTTGATGAGTCAGACTGATCGACACGTGCAACTCAGAGTAATTCATATCCGTCATGCTGATGGCTGAAATCCTTCTCATGGTCACGTGACATTTTTATGAAGCAGCTCCACGAGTAACTTTATGGTTAAAACTCCTCATTACCCCTGCACACAGACAAATCTGTATCCTCGTGTTTGTTGGAATAATCTCAGGTGTTTAGAGGACTGATAGAATGTAAACCGCACAACAAGGTTCATTTCAAACAAACAAGATTTGTATCAAAGTTTACACCAAACAACAAGCCCCTGAACTGAAAACGAAGCCAACATGTAAGTCCAAAAACCTGCAGAGTGATCTGATTTAAAAAGATGAAACTTTAGCAACTTCGTCTGGATCCATCTGATTTAAGTCCGTCTGGAAACAGGCACAGAGGTGAAGCCGAGCTGTTGTGCTATCAGTACTGCGGTCTGTCAGTCATATCAGCTACAACAGTAAATATGCAAATTCATGCATAACCTCAGCCCTTAATACAAGATCGTACAGAACATTTAAACATCACATTTTCTAGTCAGCACCAGAACAACCAGTTAGTTAAACTAGTTTATATTTTTTATTATTCTAGGCCCAAAATGCCGGGTAAGTGTGGTACCAAAGCTGTGGCGACTGGTGAGCCTTTATGTTCCAGGTGTAAACGAACACAGCTGACAGGTGGTGTGTCCGCGTGTGGTGTGGTTTGGCAGTCTGTTGGTCTTTGAAATAGAGAGGATGTCTTCTGAAGTCTGTGTCCAGGTAAATTGGTAACTAACCACTTGACCAGATCAATGAGTAACCAGCACAAGCGTGTGAATGTTAGCCTGCTAGAAGGACTGATAGCTGGTGGTACTAGCTCTCCTAGTGTTAACCAACTCCGCAGACCAATCAGATAATGTTAACCTGCAAACTCTGGAAATCTGTGTCGTGTTAAATTAAATTTACTTTGGACTTTTTTCCTGATTTATTTAAACATTAGTCGTTTTTGTCTAAATAACTGATTGTGCATTTACTTTGCAGTTTGGTTCAGTGCGGTATGCAGTTATTTTTGTTCCCATCTACAGAAGTCGGGTGGATACCCAAATAACTGACCTGTACTGTTCTGGAGTATCAAGTGTACTGGTCCGATCAAGATTGTGCTGGATTACACCTGTCTAAATCTGAGTTTATCTAATCATAGTCTTGCTTTATTTTACAATTTTATTGTTATTATTAACTATGAGGTTGTAGGGGATTTATTATCAGGTGCCTAATTTACACAAAGGCCCCAGCTGAGCAGAGAGAGGGGCTCAGGGATGTTGGAAAAGGAGGTAGACATAGGGCTCTATGGGAACTGACTCACTATGGAGGACAGCCTCTAATGGACACCGGAAGAACTGCAGTTTTTGTTTGCTAAAACAGCTGCTTTAAGTGGATTTTTTTTTAATAAAGGGGGTTGTTTGGGACTATTTTCAGCAGCGGATGAATGCACTGATGGATTACAAAATGTGAAGAGAGGAAGGTAGAGATTTAGCACTTCAGTGTGGATATTTTCGGTTCAGATTATTAGCCTGAACAGAAATAGAAACATTGCAGTTTCAGTGCTCTAGATACTGTATTATAAATGTGATGATTTAGGATCCTGCAGCAAAGTGAGGGAAATAACAGGATCATGCAGCAGTGTATGAATATTATAGATATGTGTCAGTAATATGTTCCTCCCCCTCTCATGCAGACTGAAGGGAGGAGTGTGTGTGAGTGTGTGTGTCATGCCCCTGAAACACGTGAGTCGCCCACACAGCAGACTCGGCAACGGGACTGGCTCGAGTGGGACCCGCCCACACACACACACCTCCTCCTCCCTCCGCCACACTCTCACGTTTCCTCCATTCATCAGCGCGCACACAAACACTGAGGCTGGGCTGGCATACTTGCGAGGACCTTCCCTGCCAGTCTGTGATAAACCCTCAGACAGCCTGTAAGGAGCAGGGGAGTGAGCCCACAGCGTAAACTCTAGCAGCTGCTCACCCTCTGATAAACATTGAGTGGAGACAGTCTGGATGGTTATAAAAACTCAAACTGGAGTCAAACCTTAAATGAACCACAGAAGAGTGTTACTGCCTTGCTCTAAGACACTAAAACCTGATCATCCTGCAGTGAATGGTTGCTTGGATAGATATGTCTTAGATATTATTGATTCATGTTACAACAATGGAAGTGTTTGAACATTTAATATTCTCAATAGATATGACGTTACTGAGAGATTTACTAAATGTATCCTAACGTATGAATGCATTTGTTGTGAAAGCAAATGAGTAGAATACAAATCCTCTTTTTACTCCTTTTCTTTGTAAGCAGTACTGTAAGTATGTTTGAGGAGGAGGGCCAAAAATCTCAAAGGGCGCCCACTGTGTGACATAAAAGACCTTAAGATTACAAGCTTTAGGGTACAATCTTTTAGTACCTTCTCCACATATTATCTTGTAAAAATACCATCTGGGCTTTTTGCTCCCATGTTATCAACTATAAAAAACAGCCGGAGGTAATTTGTTAACATTTTATTTGCTAAAAAAGCAACAACGGAGCCATTTGTTTATGTTGTGGCGCTCTAAACTAGGAGAATTCACCATGATTCTTCTATTTAAGTCCTGAAAATATGTACAGATTCTCTTCTGACATACTGACCTTGAAATTGCCTCAGCTTTACTTATATCTCGGGTTAACGCCTTTTCATTGTTAGCCTTTTAAAAATTAAATGAGATGACTGCCAGTTTCAGCTTCAATCATCCTCCTTTGGTCATCCTTTACTTGTCTTGGCAAAGAATTGCGACTCCCTTACTGTTGCTTAAAGCTAAGAAGTAAAAAAAACTGCCCAACCCAATCATATTTGAATCATTGAATCATATTTTATCAAATAAAAATGACTTCCTGGACACGTGCATTTAAATCCACTCTGTAGTCACGTCTCTACCACGCCATCTGTGACCCTCTCCACACATCCGCGCCTTTATCCTCACTCATCTGCTGCTCCATTCAGCCTCCCTCATCACTCATTCATTCACAGCGCCCTGCCAACCACGTTACAAACATCATCCAATCAGGTTCAAGCAGGTTGGAAAACAATCTGAAGAGTTAAGATGCTAACATGGACATTTTTATTTCTGTGATGCAGAGAGTGTGAGGATTTCTGACTATTAGAGGAGGGTTTTCATTCTCGCGGTGGACTCATGTTGGGTTTCTGTAGATCCAACATGAGTCCACCATCCTCTACATCTGCGCCTTTTTAAGTATCCTGCAGTAAAGATCCAGTCCAGCACAAACTGGTCCATGTTCGCCTGTGGTAACCAGAGCGGGAGGAGAGGGGGGGGGGGGGGCTTGGATCATGCTGCTGCTCCACTTTCTCACACAAAGGGGGGCGGGAGGGGAGATACACCAAGTCATGGTCTCACATGTTAAACAGGCACCGAGAGGAGAGTAGGAGGTGCTGTGGTCTGTCTCTGACTCTCACTGTACAGTTTACCCCAGATCACCTGCAGACATCACATTATTTAGACACTAGCCACACACACTCAACACACACTCGTGAACTTATTATACAGGGTTTTATACAGAGTGAACTGCAGGATTTAATGCAGGTGGAATACATGCATGCTAACCAAAGAAAATACAGGTTTATGGACGTTTCTAATGTGAAAGAATAAAAGTGTAACCCTCAAAAATCAACATCCGTGTTAAACAATTTAAATATGATACGTGTGTTTAAATATTTATACTGAAATGTGCAGAAGATGATGATTTGAGGTAAACTTAGAAATACTCAGAGTTGGAGGTGTGGAGGAGAAATTACGCAATGAACTGAGTCCGAGCAGCAGCCAATCACAGCCCAGGCTCAGGGAAAACAAAGCGCACATGGCCCGGTTTGCAGCTCCATGTGAACCGGTAACGGCTGCTGTAGTGAGAGGAGGACACACACACACACACACACACACACACACACACACACACACACACACACACACACACACACACACACACACAGTCCACCTGACACCAAGCGACCCAGCGACCGAGGGCTGTCATCGTGACCCAGTTCCTCGAAACTCTCCCGGAATCACGGTGTCTGTCCCCGTGATGCTCCTCCTCAGACTCCCGGACATGTGGCGGGTAAACGGGCATGAAGCCGCAGCTAAACCGGGACTTTAAACCCTTTGCTCTCCGGTCTCCATAAGCATTTATTCACAGAAACACATGACTTTGACTTTGAGTTTTGAAGTCTGAATCTCCATTCATCTGGAGGAGGTCACCTCAGATGTCACCAGCAGCAATATGAGCGGCTTTCCTCCGCGTTTGTTTCTTTTATCGGACTATTTCTAGTTTTAGGCACCGCTTCCGCGCACAAATCGCTACATTTCCAACAACTTGAACGCACTTTATTCAATCTTTTTCAAATACATAGATGACATTTGTTGTATGTTTATAATTCGGCTGTGAAAATGAACCCAACATTACACCACGCTCAAGTTTAACCTTACATTCGATTAATGACAAATTACGTGCAGGTGCGTTTTCCGCGCAGCGTGCCGCTCCAACTTACAACCTGCCGCTCCTGATGTATTTACACATTAAAACAAAAAATATGAGTAAATAGGAAAACTGAAGTTTGAACGCGTGTACTAAACAACACAACAACTAGTACACCCAAACACAAACTGGTTATACACAGCTCTGATTGAAAGAGTTGTAGGTGAGGGGGGAGCGAGCTGTTTACCTGTGCTGCTGAAGCTGTTGTTGTTGTTATTGTTGTTGTTGCTTGTGTCCATGGCAGTCTCGGTCATCTTCAGCTCCGGGAGCGTTTTTCAAACAATCCTGGATGTTCTCTGCTCAGCATCACAAACGTTCATGTTCAGGAAACAGAATTGAACACCACAGAAGAAGAAAATAAGGCGCCTCGATTGTCTCGCTATGTTCTACTCTGTCTCTACTGTATCTATACCGATGTCTCTCTGCCGCACGAGGAGTCTGTCATTTGCTGCACGCGCTGTGTTTTTTTCAAACGGGGCGCGCGCAGCAGGTAGTGACGACGTGAGCGTGCGAGGGGCCGTCGTGCCCGCACGCGGCAGAAAACGGGACCATGTGACCGCTGGGAGAGCCTCGTGCCCCAGTGACACACTTTCTGCCCCTCCTCTCAAACGATCCCGGAGCACGTGGAGCGGCCCGCTGCTCTGCGGCACAGGAAGATTGTGGGTAATGTAGGCGAAGAAGTGTCACTCTTTAACGAGAAAAACTATGTGTATAATAAACCCCAAACTATTCACAATTTCACCGCTTAAGAGAGAGTAATACCGAGAATAAAGATAGGGTAGGTTCGAAAAAAAGAAATTTGATGAAATATTAAAAAAATCGATTACTGGTTTAGACTCACAAAGGGGCTCGTTGTATAAATGAACCCTTCAGAGGTTAAATGTGGTAATGTTATTGGTTTGTTTTATTTTTTTAAAGCAAAAGTGAAAATCAGGGGAAATTATTTTAATGTATATTTAAAAAGAAATGAATAATAAACTTTAAAAAAAAAAAGATTGATCCAATATGTATCAGGTTACTGTCCCCTGATATTTGCAGAGAAGATAAAAGTAGCCTTAACAAAGAGCCATTTCTGTGCTGAAGCTCCTGTGAGGAGTTTAAAGATGGTTATGAGCTCATGGAGGACTAGAGTATATGAAGCACATACTATGACCATGGAGAAAATGCTATATTCAAAACAGTCTATATTTACCATCAACTGTATATTAAAATAGACACGATATATGTCAATTTACTCAAAGCCTAAACATTTTTTGTGGAATTCAATTTTGTGAACCTTTTCAGAGTCAAAAAAATGTTTTGTGTTTAGTTAATTTGATTACAGTTGATCCTTTGGGCCTCAGTGTTGTTGGTATGTTTTGAGGAGTGCTGGCCTTTAAACCTAAAATAAGTCTTCATAAATTTGAACATAGTGATTGCTGGTGGACATTAAAAAATGTGTTTCCTGTATAGACTGTAAATAACATAAACATTATTCTGACCACTGAAAGATGAGACACAAAGAACAGGTTTGAATAAATCTTTATTTAGTGTTTCACAGACTGTCAGCTGCACCAGTAACACACAGCACTGACTCTGACACCTACTTCTTAGTAGACATAGAGAGATCCTCTCTGCTGAACCAGCTCTGGCAGGTTCCTCTCCACATCACGGAAATACTTCAAGATCTCACGCTCTTGTTTCCCATACCTCTCCTCATAATAAGCATTGTAATATTTTGGAAAGTCCCCCTTGCTCATCTCACGGCACCGACCTTTTTCATCCACGAAATAGATCCCGCCCAATCCCAATTCAGGGTCAGAGTAGAAGTAGGTGTCACACTTCTTTTTTATCATCATTTTGTGCTTTTCGAACACTGCCTCCAGGTCATCCTTGTAATCCCTGATAAGTCTCTCCACAGGGTCACAGGTTTGAATCCCTCCCAGTCTCACCAGGTGGATCAGCATCTGGACATGGAAGGCGGCCCCGTTCACCCAGACTTTCACAGCCTGATTGGTCACATGCTCGTCCCTCAGAATGGAATTCTTCAGCCTGGTGAGGGCGGTGCTCAGCTGGTCCTCCATTCGATGGATGCTCCTCCTCAGCTCTGTTGTGTCACCGATGTACATCCTGTATCTCTTCAGACATTCATCAATCAGATTCCAGACCTCAGAGCTTTTCTCCTCCGCAAACACGGATTGCAGGGCCTTTATGGTGGCTTCCTCAGATGAAGTGGAGGCGACCATGTCAATAAGGACGGCTATAGCCAGTGCTCCAAGTCCCGCCAGCTCAGGTGCATTTGTGAAGGGGCCCAGCTTCTCAGCCAAATCCTTGATCCATTTTGCAGCGTGATCACTCGCCCTTGTTCGCCTCTTTTCATAGTGTTGCTTCAGAGAGTCTGTGGATGACAGACTACAGAACTTCAAGATGCTCTGACAGACCTTCAGATCCGGACCCTCTTCAATATCTCTTGTGAAGTACCTCAAGTCATCCTCTGAGGAGGTGTCGCTAGATGAATTACCCATTGTCTGGTTTTTAGGGTTAGATCACAGTTCCAAGTTAGAGAGTTTGTGTCACACTGCAGGATACAGAAAACATACAAGGAACATTTTTTTTCAGTCGAATCTGACGAAGCAAAGATCAGTCATCATCACAGTCAGAGCAGTACGACAGAAAGTAACTTTAAGATTACATTACCATTAAAGTTACATATTTGTGTGTTTACAGAGCCCTTCAGGTGCCAGATCAAGAAAAAAAGCGTGCAAATTTTACTTGGCACCTCTGGGATCCATAGGTGTGTTTTATGTAGTAGTCTAACCTGTCCATCAGTGACAGGGCTACCCACTGAAATCATAGCTTCTGACTCTGCTGTCTCACTTTACACAACAGGAGCTGTCTGATAATGAAGCCCACAAAGAGACTCTGATAGTTGCAGAGAGCACTGATGGTGTCCTTCAAGTACAGTAAGTGTTACACCACCAATCACAGGGTGCATGTCTAAGGTTTCCTTTTTCTTTTTTCGTCTGCACCATGCTTGCCAGTCCCCAAGAAACACATTGCCACACCTCATTATATGGTGCTCATTCATAGGCAGGGATTTACAGTATGCTGATTTCTGACAGCTAGAGCACTCATTTTAACACTGATTGATATTTGTAATGAGGCTGGAGTATGTGGGGAGCTAGTGGTCTATTGCACTTAATAACTCCAGGAAAGCAGGTAACTTCATTGTTTATAGATGACAGGGTAGGACACTATCTAAGTTTCATTCTGCAATACTGAACATTGCCCCATACTATGCCAGGTCTCCCAGGCACTGAATTTACTAATCATACATAAGTAGCAGAAAAATAGGCATCACCTGCATCAACTATTTACTTCATGGTCAGAATGTAACAACATGGAGTCTCTGAGTAACAACTTGTCTCTCTCACAAACCAAAACAGTGTAGGGGCGCTATCTTGTGGCCTTATTTGGTACTGCAGAAGCATAACATTAACCAGTCATTGGCTGTTGCGCATTCATGAACACAAGTGTCTTCGATCAAATGTGTGGTATTGTCCGGTAATAATTACCTTTATTTTTTAGTGAACACGTAAACTGATGTACACAATAACGTGAAAGAGACTAACAGTATGTGCTAATGTAATGGTAACGATATGTGAAATTCTGAAATGTATTTTTTTTATTTAAAAAATACCCGATTAACGACAGATTAATTGATTAATTGAAGGTTGCCATACTCCCAAATGAAGTTAATTGAAATGGGAAGTTACTGAACTGTGCAGTTATTACCTGTTATAGCCAGTTTTAAATGACAGAAATATTCTTATGAATAACATTAGGGCAGGTTTTTTTCAAACCAAAGGTTGTAGCACTTCAACAAGGAGTTAATTTATGTATTTGTGATATTCAGTGATTATTCCTTAAAATTGTGCAGTAATTATTAGTCTTCAGTGATAACTATAATCCCATAAAAACAGATATTTTCCAACTTTGTGCTGTAGTCCTGTCAAGAGCTTGTTAGGAGACAAGAGAGTCTTGATTACATTGGTTAGGGATCATTTAAAGGTAAAAAAATTGCTTGTAGCTTACTGATAAAACAGGTTTGTAACCTGCAGTCGATCTAACTATATAGTCGATCAGACACCGACTCGGTGACTCAGAGGAAAGCATATTCACGGTCACATGCCAGGGTAGGCTAACGCGCAATTGAATAGTATATTTCATGAGGTAGACGCTGACGCACTTTCAAAGCGTTTAGTAGTTTCATATTTCCTCAAAAAAATAAACCAAAGTAAACATACCATGTAGCTAGAAATCTTTAAACTGTCCGAATATAAGAAATTTAGACGTCTCACATCGACATTTACAAAAATACTCACGAATTTTCTCATGACTCCATCTTAAAAGTACTTCGAAAACTCAAAAGTCTGACTCTGGTCTTATAGCTGGGCCACACCCTGAGACAGGAGGCCCCAGGACCGCAGTCTTACCCGGGGTACAGCCGGGAGGGTCGGAGGGACTGTAGGTAAAGGTCCGGGGAAAGCGAAAGTACAGTCGCCACTCACCTCCTCCCCAAATCCTCAAATTCCCAATTCCTTCACTTTAACTACTTTTCACAGCGAGTTTGCCTTGTTTTTAGATGTTAGTAAAACAAAAAAAAATACATAGAAGCACGTTTTCAAGGCCTACAAACCTGGACAGGCCGGCGGAGGCAGATAACCTTATCAGGCAGCTTTCTCCTAAGAATGAGGAAACAGTGACGGCCCGTTATGTGAGGAGCTGTATACATTCAATGGTGAGGAGAAACAGCACCACGGCGCCCCCTGCTGGCGAAGTGCACGGAAAGCGTCATACTGAGACCCCCTTTTCTGTTATCCGGAAACAGCCCCCCTGGATCATATCCTTGACAGCAGCCTTTTTTTTTACTGCATTAAAGCCCTTCGAGGCACAGTCCCCCAAGATTCACATCATGATTAATGTCCCACAGGGTGAAATAAGTCATGCACAAACTGTCATCATATGTTCTGTTTGAGTTAGTTTTTCCCTGGTTTTGTGTTTCCCTCAACTGTATTTTCTTACTGATTTTCCCTAGTGTTTCTGTTCCCCTGTATCCTGTCTTGTGAGTTTTTAGTTTGTGTCTGACCCTGGTTCCCTCATGTTCTGTTTTCAGTGTTTCCAGTCTTGTTTTACTTACCCATTTTTCCCTCCTTAGTGATTGTCTCCACCTGTGTCTCTGTGTCTCACCTGCCTCTCGTTGCTCGTTTCCCTGTGTGTATAGTCCCCGTCTTCCCCTGTTTCTTTGTTGGATCATTGTATGTCGATGCCTCTGTGTGACTCCAGTGTCTTCTTGTGGTTTTTCACCCCAGTGTCTTGTGTTGGATTTTGCCCCTTGGGTTTCTGCCTTTGGGAGTTTTTCTGTTGGACATTCAATGTAAGTTTTTGTTGCTTTTTATTTTCATTTTGAATAAATCATTTTGGTTCTGCACTTAGGTCCTTCCCCTTTTTGTTTTACCTGGATATGTGACACAAACACAGAAGAACAATCAAATAAGATCCAGATACATATCTTTAAAATATGACACAATACATTTAACACAATAAACAATAAAAAATATCAACAGCATCAAGCAAACAAACAGAATAAAGGTCCTTACACACTGGGGCCAACGCGAATATAGAACACAAAATTACGAATTATTCTGAGGTGAATTTTGACGCGCCTGACTATACACATTAAGCGCAATGTGATTTTTCGACTTTCCAGGGGGAAAAAGGCGCGTCCTGACTCCCGGGTGGAAGCGAGAAGACTGACACAACAGCAGACTGACTGTTTTTCAGTTCTGATTAGACACTTGTGTTGAGTTGGCTGTCTGTCATGATAGCATGTACTGAGTCAGGGCCAGTACCAGATAAGCACATTAAAAAATACATATGGTGTGTTGTATCTGAACAGGTTTGCTTACGAGCTAAAGTTACTTAGCACAGATGAAAGTTAAAACAAAGACGTTTAGCAAACTGTTAAAGCACACAAACCATCGTCATATGAGAGATCCAACGCTATGACTCTCCACAAGTTAATAATAATAATAATAACAAGAATAATACATTTTATTTGAAGCGCCTTTCACGTCACTCAAGGACACTTTACAGAACATATAAAACAATAATAAAACACTATTAACAATTAAAGTAATTAATCATCAAAACAGTTAAAATCAACAAAGCAACATTAAAACATTTTACATAAACAACAGCAAAGGAATAAATAAAGAAATAAATAATACCAAGTAAAATTAAATTAAAAAAGTGAGTTAGGGGTGGTGGGATGGATAGGCCAGTTTAAACAGGTGTGTCTTGAGTTTGGACTTGAAAAGGGGGAGGGAGTCTATGTTGCGGATGTGTGATGGTAGAGAGTTCCAGAGTCGGGGGGCAGAGCGACTGAAAGCTCTGCCCCCCATGGTGCTGAGGTGAACAGGGGGCACAGTGAGGTGGAGAGAGGAGGAGGATCGGAGGTGGCGTGATGGAGTGGCGATGTGGAGGAGGTCAGACAGGTAAGGAGGGGCGAGGTTGTGGATGGCTTTAAAGGTATAAAGGAGGATTTTGAACTTGATTGATGTGGCGGAGATGGAAGTAGGCAGTCCGAGTGGTAAGGCTGATGTGGGTTTTGAAGGAAAGAGTACTGTCAAGGACGACACCCAGACTCTTGACCTGAGGGGAGGGGGAAACTGAGGAACTGTCGATGGGAAGGGAGAGACTGTCAACTTTGGATAGGGTGAATTTGGAACCTACTAGAAGAATTTTTGTTTTCTGACTGTTTAGTTGGAGAAAGTTGAAAGTTAAGTTGTCCTTAAGGTCGTTATCTTTGTAATATTTGTGTCTTCTATCAAAAAGCACTCACACGTAAACAATTAGCCGGTCAGCCATGTCGGATATACCGGTGAATCAGACGTCGCAACAACACGCAATCTGATTGGTCAGAAGTGGACACACAGTTTGCGAAACTTTAGAAAAATCGACCGTAATCCGAAAACATAAATGCCGCAATATCACAGGACGGGAAAAAGGCCCCTGATGTGAACGCTTGTATTGACAGGATACGGGTTCGAAAAAAAATATTGACGTCCGAAATAATCGAACGACCAAAGCGGCCCCGGTGTGAGAGGACCTTAAGTCTAAGCTTAAAATGAAATGAAAAATTTCTCCCATGAAATCCCAAGTGCAAGGTGAATGTGCAATAATAGTGCAACATTTACAGCCCAGGGTCTAGCTGCTGTTTCAATGTGTTTTGAATCAGTTAATTAAATTATTAGGGAATTTAGAGGTCATTCAAGAGATGTTGTTTTCGGGGCAAGTTTTAAGTTTAAAAATACAATTTGATACATAGTATATTCTGTTCCACACTCCAGTCCAGAAGGTGGTGGTAATGCACCCAAGTTAATTTCCAACTGCCATAAAACCAAAGAACAAGAAGAAGTTCTTTAAAAAAAAAAAAAAAAGCTTTTCCTGAGTGTGGAAAGAGGAAGAGCACGGAGAAAATATCAGTGTCTCAGTGAAAATCTTTATTGAATCCAGATTTTTGTGATGGAGGTCCCCGTACCCGATCGCGATTGGAGGAGCCCTCAGTTCCGGCAGAAAGTCGTCGCTCAGATGTGAGATTTTTGAGTTTGTTTGAGGTGTTTTAGCTGAATTTTTGTTTCTGTCCCTTAGAAAACCACACCAACCACAGAGAAGAGAGCTGAACCAGGATCATAAAAACAAGGATTTAAGTCGGAACTGGAAAAATGTGAACAAAAACCCCTTCAATTACAGGGAAGATTATTTAATTCTGTGGACTAGAGACATTTCTAATCAGCACTGTATTGAAGCAACAATCATGGTAGTCAATATTAATTAATTTAGTGTCTAATCCTGAAGAAATACTGTTTCCTGTTACTGTAAGAAAAGTATTGTTAACAGCAACAGATTGATTATCATTTAAGTAATGCAGGTTAGGATTGAGTAAAGCAGGGTGATTTCTATTTTTCCTTACAGAGAGGAGGCCATGAAGAAGGCAGGACCCTCTAATACCAAATCAAGCAGTGACATGGAGAACCATGTTTATGTCAAAGCTAAAACCAGAGTGAGTACAGGACCACAGGAGGGTGTGTTTTAAAAGCAGAAACCTCTGCTCTAATGAAAGACTGTTATTAAAGGTTTGTACCCAATAAAAACATTGATTATGACTCTTTTCCAGGAGGAGTATTTATCTCTGGTGGCGAGGCTGATCATACACTTCAGAGACATCCGTGAGTGTTAAAATGATAACCCATCACACTCTCTGAGCTGATACACTACATGAAAGTCAAACAGCTGCTGGTTAACTCGTGTTTTTTTAGACGATAATGGGAAGTCAGGGTGCTGCAGGTGTCACGTGAAGTGAGTTAAAGAAAGTTAGCGTGTTTTGAAAAGCAAGATTACACATGTGCAGGCATGCAGACAGTTGTAATAGTTGAAGCCTGTCAATAAAGTTTAAGTTCAAGCCAATGAATGTCCGCCGTCTATTACACTGGCAAAATAGCAACTCATTAAGCATATAAAAACGCCACAGCTTTTACTTATACTGCTGTACCTTTGTGTCTTTACAGATAAAAAGACTCTTGGCGGTCCAGGTCAGTGGATTTTGTTTCTGTCTGTTCTGTCTCTCTCCGTTTGGTTTTTCTTTGCTGTGTTCTGTCTTCTGCTGACCTGTCTCTACCAGTCTCATGGTGTTCATGATTTCTGCCGTGCATGGAGCTGCATAATATTGTCTATTGTCTACCCTTCTGCTAGTTCCCATGAATGCCCTGACTAACCTGACAGGGGTTGGAGGGGGCCCGGGCGCCATTGGCATGGGGCCTCGCCCCACTGGTGCTCCAGTGGGTGGCATGGGGGCCATGGGGCAGATGTAGTTAGGCCAGCATGCCATGGCAGGGGTGACTGGAAACCCACAAGCCAGTGAATGTGTTTCCTCCGTGTGGTGTGTGTTTTCAGTTACAGGTCATCCTCAGAGCGTCCTTGGATGCTGGCTGCTTCTAAACTGCATATTTTGGTGTCAGAGCCAGTCTTACTTTCAGTCTCCGCTTTGGCACGTTGTGTGTTTGACGCTCCAGAGCTTTCCTCTGACTTAGCCAGATGCCGGGTTTCTCCTTCATCTTCCTCTCGCTCACTCTTTAGTAGAGGGTCCAGGCCAGCTGCAGATACAGCAGATGGTGCAGGCGCAGCAACAGTCCATGCAGTTCCAACAGTTCCAGCAGGCCCAGAACCAGCAGCAGCAGAACCAGGTATCTGAACTCTGTTAACTCAAAGTGCAGGAACATGGATCTATCACACTGTGGGAAGATCACCATATACCTCAGCTTAGCTCTGATACTGAGGTGGTAACTGCTGAAACCCGGGGTGTTGGCTACAAACCTGTTTGTACTCTGTTGATGGGACTGCTGTCTCTTCAGGTGAGTTTCAACTAAGTGTGATCAGAATCAGCTTTATCGGTCTGTATGTCACACATACAAGAAATATAACTCCAGTAAGCTCTGACCTCTACATACAAACATTGAACCTGAAATATTGTAAAAATTACAATCATACTGGATTGTATCTCTCCAAACCTGATTTTATCTTATAATTAAATTCATGTACATTAATGCATCCTATTCTATTTTTTTGCACATTTTTTCCATACCATGAAATCTTGGGTGTTATAAGCTGTCAGGGTTTTTAAATTGGTACTCAATTTACACAAAGACACCAGCCCAGCAGAAAAGTTGATGTAGAGGGAGAGGGAGATCATAAAAGATGGAATTTTCCCCATACCCACATCATATTTGATACTTAAATCAGCTTCTGTGCAGCCAAAAGGAGTCATAGTTGTTAAGAAGGTGTGTTTTGAATTTGTCTGTTTTTGCACCTGTACATTTGCGGATACTTCTTGTGTTTGCAGATGCACCAGACAACAATTCAGCAGCAGCAGATGGTGCAGCTGCAGCAGCACCAAGCTCAAGCTCAAGCCCAGGCTCAAGCTGCAGCACAGGCACAGCTCAATGCAACTGCTGCAGCCGGAGCTGCTGTCCCTGTCTATGCTACTAATTGTATTCAGTTTCTACCCGATAGCGACTGGAGGAGCCCTCAGTTCCGGCAGAAAGTCGTCGCTCAGATGTGAGATTTTTGAGTTTGTTTGAGGTGTTTTAGCTGAATTTTTGTTTCTGTCCCTGCGTGAGTCTCTGAGCTAACAAGCTAACACCAACCACAGAGCAGAGAGCTGAACCAGGATCATAAAAACAAGGATTTAAGTCGGAATTGGAAAAATGTGAACAAAAACCCCTTCAATTACAGGGAAGATTATTTAATTCTGTAGACTAGAGACATTTCTAATCAGCACTGTATTGAAGCAACAATCATGGTAGTCAATATTAATTAATTTAGTGTCTAATCCTGAAGAAATACTGTTTCCCGTTACTGTAAGAAAAGTATTGTTAACAGCAACAGACTGATTATCATTTAAGTAATGCGGGTTAGGATTGAGTAAAGCAGGGTGATTTCTATGTTTCCTTACAGAGAGGAGGCCAAGAGGAAGGCAGGACCCTCTAATACCAAATCAAGCAGTGACATGGAGAACCATGTTTATGTCAAAGCTAAAACCAGAGTGAGTACAGGACCACAGGAGGGTGTGTTTTAAAAGCAGAAACCTCTGCTCTAATGAAAGACTGTTATTAAAGGTTTGTACCCAATAAAAACATTGATTATGACTCTTTTCCAGGAGGAGTATTTATCTCTGGTGGCGAGGCTGATCATACACTTCAGAGACATCCGTGAGTGTTAAAATGATAACCCATCACACTCTCTGAGCTGATACACTACATGAAAGTCAAACAGCTGCTGGTTAACTCATATTTTTTTAGACGATAATGGGAAGTCAGGGTGCTGCAGGTGTCACGTGAAGTGAGTTAAAGAAAGTTAGCGTGTTTTGAAAAGCAAGATTACACATGTGTGCAGGCATGCAGACAGTTGTAATTGTTGAAGCCTGTCAATAAAGTTTAAGTTCAAGCCAATGAATGTCCGCCGTCTATTACACTGGCAAAATAGCAACTCATTAAGCATATAAAAATGCCACAGCTATACTTATACTGTCGTACCTTTGTGTCTTTACAGATAAAAAGACTCTGGGCGGTCCAGGTCAGTGGATTTTGTTTCTGTCTGTTCTGTTCTCTCTCTGTTTGGTTTTTCTTTGCTGTGTTCTGTCGTCTTCTGACCTGTCTCTATCAGTCTCATGGTGTTTATGCTTTCTGCTCTGCATAGAGTTGTAAAATGTTGTCTATTGTCTACACTTCCACCAGATCCCATGAATGCCCTGTGTGACCCCTGAGCTGCAGAGCTTTGGTCAGAAAGCACAAGAGACATCGATGGAGTCTATGATGTTTACTGAAGAACTGTGCAGCAATGTGTTCCTGTACAATGCAGTTCTGAAAATATATCACAAGAAATAAAGGACTGAATTATCACTGTGTACTCACTGTACTGCTTTAAATGTGCAATTAAATACAGTAGGCTTAGCAACCAACTTCACAGTAAATAAAACACTATTATCACTGTAATCACTCAGTATTCATGAATGTAGCTTTAAAAGGGATATTCCGGCATAAAAATAATTTACGGTCAAACACACTTTAACACTGAGTTAGACACCCCCCCCCTCGAGAGATGAATGTTGCTGACCGCTTGCTTCTCTAGTTATACCAACTTTAGTAACAACCGCAGGATAGCAATACAGAGAGACACACTCTCAACCAAAACGCCACTCTATAGCCACAAATAATGCTCAGAACAGCACCTAACTTCATCAACAGTACATACAGGGTCCCAACCATAGTACTAGCCATCAAACATGTTTTTAACTTTGCCTGTTTGCCTAATTTCTTTAGCAAAGAGACTAAACACAACTCACCCACTCTCTTCCAGCAGCTGCTTGTTTGTAGATCTCAGGCCAGTCCATTAAGGACTACAGCGAGGGACGCAGCTCAAGGAAGAACATTACTAATCATTTCCTTATCATTTCCTTGAAGTAATAATCATCAAAATAATCATTTTACACTGCAACAGTAGTTCTTCTGCCTTAGCGTCTCGGTCTGATTGCATTTCTATGAGGAAATTATCATAAATGTTCTTCCTTGAGCTGCGTCACCCCGTAGCAGTCTGTAATGGACTAGCCCGAGGTCTACAAACAAGCGGCTGCTGGAAGAGAGTGGGAAAGCTAAAAAGATGTTTGGTGGCTAGTACCATGGCTGGGACCCTACTGTTGATGAAGTTAGGTGCTGTTCTGAGCATTATTTGTGGTTATAGCGTGGCGTTTTGGTCAAGCGTGTGGCTCTCTGTATCTGTATATCGTGAGGTCATTACTAAAGTTGGTAATACTAGAGAAGCAAGCGGTCGGCAACATTCATCTCTCAAGGGGGTGTCTAACTCAGTGTTACGGTGTGTTTGACCCTAAATTAATTTTACACTGGAATATCCCTTTAAAGGCATGGTTGACGATCTGAGAAGCAGTTTAAGTAAACTGAGCCGTTGAGGCAGATTTGAGAAAAGCGTCCCACTCCTCACACACAAACCTCTCCCCTCTGTGCGCCACGATACCTCCCCCTCCTTACCTGTATCGCCCTCCCCATGACACACCACCTCTGGCAGAGCAAGAAACTGGCCGGCAGAAGATCCTACGCTAGATTCAAACAGAATTCACCATGTCGGACTGCCAGTGACTAGCTGCAGTAAACGCTAGCTCTGCTCGTGAGCACCGCCTGCAGCTGCCTGGACAGCAACCATGTTGACATTTCAGAGAGTTATTTATGTAACATATGCCACGATAAAAGGCAAAAATTACCTGTTCAACAAAAATTCTGCTGTCTTGGTGTCTGTTTTCAGGCCCAAATCCTGGCGCAGCTTTCTCCACCACTTAAAGGATGATCCGATGTTTATTCCAGTTAGATTCCTCACTTGGTCACATTTCCTCTTCGACTCTGCCGTTTCTTCTGTCAGCTTGCGTTTTCGTGACACTTTTGGCGGTGGGGCAAGCAGAAGTGTTTTTTTTCAGTCCCTCTCATCACAGCTCCTGTAGCTAAGCCGCTATGCTGCTTTTAGCCGCCAAGAGCTCCGAGGAGGGCCGGGTGAGAGTCTGAACTACGGAAGAGGGGTGTGTCGAATACAGCGAGGTGATTGGATGGAGAGGCGGAGCAGCAGATTGACCAATAGGAACCGTCAGGGAAGGATGGCTCCCATTGGTCAATGTTTTTGCAGCGCCAACGGACATACGAATTCATTTAATCTCAGTTAGCTTTTAGATGCTAACTCGCGATCATGCTAACGGGTGAAAACGGACTTTTAATGATTGTCAATATACACTAGGAGCGACGCAACACTATCAGAAAGGTAAGTCACATGTACACATTCATTTCGCATCACTATGAACGTAACTTACATCGTCAGTGACTGCCATACCACTGTGAACAACAGGTCAAGCGCAGACCGTATAGCAGGAAGTGAAACTGCATAAATTGTCTTCAAAATAAAACGCTCACTTCAAAATAAAATCAGTGGCAGGAAGAGTGCACTGTGGAACAGAGGGGCAGACTATAGACTGTATATATTATGGACAAGTTGGTTCGGCGTTCCGCCAGTGTACGGATTTGAAGCCGAAAAGGTCTCGGTAATTTAACAATGCAACAATACCGGTAAAACAAGTCGGAAAACAACGCTTACTGTTGTAATGTTTAGCTGTTGTAGCAATAGCAGTCTGACATCAATGTAGCTATCAACAGCTATAGCCACGTTAACTAGCTCGTCATAACGCACAATTTTAAAATGCTGACAGTTCAAAACATAGCTAATATTTACGTGGTGTAGCGTAAGTTTAATTATGAAAATATTAAAATCATACCCCTGGCGGAGTGGGATATATGACCTATACTGCAGTCCGTCACCAGAGGGTGCTGTTCTCAGTGTGGCTTAACCCAGCGAGAAGGCAGACGGCGTCCATTCTATATACAGTCTTTGGGGCAGACATTATCTTACTGTACAGACCTCTGCAAAAAGTAACCGTGGTCAAGCTAGCAGACATTCGCTTTACCATGGTCAAACCAACGGACACTAAAATTAGCGTACCTGCGTGTTCTATCCTTTGCGGTAAATGCAATTACATGACCCAAAACGAGTGAGCAGGCAACAATTGGACTTCTGGTTTTCAAAATAAGATGCTAAAAACAGTGAATGAAGAATTTCGGATATCTAAATGTTTGATATCTAACGGTAATTTCTGGCAATGCTTAATGTTCATGTGTATAAGACATCTCTGATTACTGTCAGACTGGGAATTATTCATTTTTACTGTACAATTTTTGAGAAATTTCACATTGAAAGTCCTAGATTTATACTTTGAAACAACACATTTCTTACTTTTGTGACACTGTAAGAGCAAGTTGCTCCGTAGTTTCTATAAATGCTTGATGTATCTGAGTAGGAGACATCTCTGACTGCTTACACACTGAAAAGTATTCATCTTTACTGTATCATTAAGGAGAAATGTCACTTTAAAGTCCTAAATTTGTACTTAGAAATAGTTACATTTCTCATTGTTGATACTGAAAAAGCAAATTGCTCCAAAATTTCTGGAAATGCTTGATGTACTTGAGTAGAAGACATCTCTGACTACTCACACACCGAAAATTATTCATTTTTACTGTATCATTATGGAGAAATTTCACATTAAAAGTCCTACATTTGTAAAGGAGAGAATGACAATAGCTGTACAAAGAGCTATCTGGTTTGGAAATGTCTTTATTTTCGCTAAAAGCCACCTTTCGACCTGAAGAGAATTTCGAAAGCTTTGGAAACGCAGTTATAAAGTTTCTTTATCCATCTGCTCTGTATGTGAAAATATAAAATAACGCAATAACTCAGCCCATGGAGGGCAGCATTTCGCTCCTCGCGTACAGCCTGCCGGAAATTTATTACAAGTCGAAGAAGAAGAAGAAGAGGCCATTTTCCATAGAGCGGAAAGAGGAAGAGCACGGGAAAAAACATTAGTGTCTCAGTGAAAATCCTTTATTAAAACAGATTTTTGTGATGGAGGTCCCCGGACCCGATAGCGACTGGAGGAGCCCTCAGTTTCGGCAGAAAGTCGTCGCTCAGATGTGAGATTTTTGAGTTTGTTTGTGGTGGTTTTAGCTGAATTTTTGTTTCTGTCCCTGCGTGAGTTACTGAGCTAACAAGCTAACACCGACAACAGAGCGGAGAGCCAAACCATAATCATAAAAACAAGGATTTAAGTCGGAATTTGAAAAATGTGAACAAAAACCCCTTCAATTACAGGGAATATTGTTTATTTTTATAAACTAGAGACGACATTTCTAATCGGCGCTGTATTGAAGCAACAATCGTGGTCGTTAATATTCATTCATCCAGTGTCTCATCCTGAGGAAATATTATTTTAAGACCCATTACTGTCTAGACCAAACTCGTGAGTTTAATATTTACTAAGTCCCAACACCAATAAAGGATCAGAGCCACTCTTTTTCAGGCTCAATCTACCACGATAGATACACTTTACAGCATTTATTGAGTCACCAAGGAGAGGGGGAAACTCTTTTAACAGGTAGAAACCTCAGGCAGACCCAGACTGATGTTAGACAGTTATCTGTCAGGGCTGAGCTGGGACGAGAGAGGAAATAGAGGGAGATGGACAGAGACAAACAACAAAATCTCAGTGCTGTTATCATACTGTCACAGTAATGCTGGCAAAAGGATTTATTGTTTACAGCAACAGATTGATTTTCATCTGAGTAATGTGGATTAAAGTCAACAGGTCCAAGAGAAGCGCTTAAAACACTGGTTATGATGATAGAGGTGACACTATAAATTATGCCAATTGAGGTAACGCTAATATGCAAATTAAAATTACAATTAAAACAGTGATAATAATGTTTGAAATTATATCAATAAATTTAATGTTAGTTTTTTTTCACAGGGATAATGACAGTAAGGCTGGAAAGAAGAATTAAAGCAGTTTGAGTCTGTCAGGTCCTCAGCAGCAAGATGCCTGCAGTCAAGTATGAGTATGAAGCAGTGTGATTTCTATGTTTCCTTACAGAGAGGAGGCCATGAGGAAGGCAGGACCCTCTAATACCAAATCAAGCAGTGACATGGAGAACCATGTTTATGTCAAAGCTAAAACCAGAGTGAGTACAGGACCACAGGAGGGTGTGTTTTAAAAGCAGAAACCTCTGCTCTAATGAAAGACTGTTATTAAAGGTTTGTACCCAATAAAAACATTGATTATGACTCTTTTCCAGGAGGAGTATTTATCTCTGGTGGCGAGGCTGATCATACACTTCAGAGACATCCGTGAGTGTTAAAATGATAACCCATCACACTCTCTGAGCTGATACACTACATGAAAGTCAACCAGCTGCTGGTTAACTCATGTTTTTTTAGACGATAATGGGAAGTCAGGGTGCTGCAGGTGTCACGTGAAGTGAGTTAAAGAAAGTTAGCGTGTTTTGAAAAGCAAGATTACACGTGTGCAGGCATGCAGACAGTTGTAATAGTTGAAGCCTGTCAATAAAGTTTAAGTTCAAGCCAATGAATGTCCACCATCTATTACACTGGCAAAATATCAACTCATTTAACGTATGAAAACGCCACAGCTCTTACTTATACTGCTGTACCTTTGTGTCTTTACAGATAAAAAGACTCTGGGCGGTCCAGGTCAGTGGATTTTGTTTCTGTCCTGTTCTCTCTCTGTTTGGTTTTTCTTTGCTGTGATCTGTCTTCTGCTGACCTGTCTCTACCAGTCTCATGGTGTTCATGATTTCTGCCGTGCATGGAGCTGCATAATGTTGTCTATGATGTCTACCCTTCTGCTAGATCCCATGAATGCCCTGACTAACCTGACAGGGGTTGGAGGGGGCGCGGGCGCCATTGGCATGGGGCCTCGCCCCACCGGTGCTCCAGTGGGTGGCATGGGGGCCATGGGGCAGATGCAGTTAGGCCAGCATGCCATGGCAGGGGTGACTGGAAACCCACAAGCCAGTGAGTGTGTTTCCTCCATGTGGTGTGTGTTTTCAGTTACAGGTCATCCTCAGAGCGTCCTTGGATGCTGGCTGCTTCTAAACTGCATATTTTGGTGTCAGAGCCAGTCTTACTTTCAGTCTCCGCTTTGGCACGTTGTGTGTTTGACACTCCAGAGCTTTCCTCTGACTTAGCCAAATGCCGGGTTTCTCCTTCATCTTCCTCTCGCTCACTCTTTAGTAGGGGGTCCAGGCCAGCTGCAGATACAGCAGATGGTGCAGGCGCAGCAACAGTCCATGCAGTTCCAACAGTTCCAGCAGCAGCAGCAGCAGCAGCAGCAGCAGCAGAGCGTCATGCAACAGCAGCAGAACGCCATGCAGCGCCAGCAGTTTCAGGTGCAGCAGCAATTGAGAGTGCAGCAGCTGCAGCAGCAGCAGCAACAACAACAGCAACAGCACCACCAAAACCAACAGCAACAGCAGGCCCAGAACCAGCAGCAGCAGAACCAGGTATCTGAACTCTGTTAACTCAAAGTGCAGGAACATGGAGTTATCACACTGTGGGAAGATCACCATATACCTCAGCTTAGCTCTGATACTGAGGTGGTAACTGCTGAAACCCGGAGTGTTGGCTACAAACCTGTTTGTACTCTGTTGATGGGACTGCTGTCTCTTCAGGTGAGTTTCAACTAAGTGTGATCAAAATCAGCTTTATCGGTCTGTATGTCACACATACAAGAAATATGACTCCAGTAAGCTCTGACCTCTACGTACAAACTAAATTCATGTACATTAATGCATCCTATTCTATTTTTTTGCACATTTTTTCCGCACCATGAAATTTTGGGTGTTATAAGCTGTCAGGGTTTTTAAATTGGTACTCAATTTACACAAAGACACCAGCCCAGCAGAAAAGTTGATGTAGAGGGAGAGGGAGATCATAAAAGATGGAACTTTCCCCAAACCCGCATTATATTTGATACTTCAATCAGCTTCCGTGCAGCCAAAAGGAGTCATAATTGTTAAGAAGGTGTGTTTTGAATTTGTCTGTTTTTGCACCTGTACATTTGCGGATACTTCTTGTGTTTGCAGATGCACCAGACAACAATTCAGCAGCAGCAGCAGCAGATGGTGCAGCTGCAGCTTCAGCAGCAGCAAGCCCAAGCTCAAGCTCAAGCTCAAGCTCAAGCTCAAGCCCAGGCTCAAGCTCAAGCTCAGGCCCAGGCTCAGGCTCAGGCTCAAGCCCAGGCTCAGGCTCAGGCTCAGTCTATCCAGCACATGGTGCAGCAGCAGCAGCAGGTTCAGGCCCAGGCTCAGCCTCAGCCAGGTCAGATGCCTCCACACACTCAGCAGCAGCAACAGCCTGGCATGGTGCCTCAGTCTCTGGCTGGACCAATGACATCAGCTCAGCACGTCCCCATCAACTCACTCAGTCAGCAACAGCAGCAGCATCAGCTCAAGATCCAGGCCTTTCAGGTGAGAACGCTGCCCCCTGCAGGTGTGTCTCTGCAGTAGTTATCTACATCTTTTGACAGATTTTAAGACCCCCTCTTTTTCCAGCTTTCAATGACATAAATGACGCTTAATTATCTTATCTGTTTTGCAATGTTCAACATATAGAAAGCAGCAGGTTCTCAGTCTGGAGGGTCAGACCTCTGCTGTTCAAACACAGAACAGGCCTCTTATGGTCGTGCTTACCAACCCCCTCTGCTTGCATGCTTTGCTCTGTGTGTGTGTGAACAGGCCCGTGCAGCCTTGCAGCAGCAGCAGCAGGTGCAGCAGGCACAGCAAGCAGCGCAGCAAGCCGCAGCACAGGCACAGCTCAATGCAGCTGCTGCAGCCGGAGCTGCTGTCCCTGGACAGGTGAGAATAAAACCGCCTCAGGCTCAGGTGCTCCATGTGTAAAACTTTACATAACCTCACGTGACGCCTAGCACATCCAAGTCTGTTAGTGGGTTAGTGAAGAAAAAAAGAAAAAACATCCACTGGGGACAAAATACGACCTTAAGATGTCTGAAAACTTATCAGGTCTCAAAGACTTTGGCAGTTTTGAGGATTACTTTTACTCATTCTGAAGTTTTCTGTTTACAGACTTGTTGTGAAATAATAAAACATTTAAAATCAAAGATTCACTGACACACCTTTGTGTAGTGGCACGTTTGCTCAGAATAAGTGTTTTAAGGAGTTCATTGCATAAAACATTTGCATGTATTTAAAGTTAACAAAGTGAAAGTCCATAAACCACAGTTAAATCTCAATAAAGGAACACATTACTCAAACATGAGTTTCAGTGCAGCTGCACCTCTGGCTTTGTGTTGATCAGATAAATAAAGGTTCAACGCTGCAGAGGTCCTCAGAAGTGAAGAGAAGTGTGTGCTGCAGTGTTCATGTGTGTGTCCTTTCTGCTCACCTTTCCTGTCCTGTCATGTCTCCTCTCCTGTAATGTGCCTCCTCTGAAGCTGGTCCGTCCTGGGATGATTCCTACCCGGATGCCCCGAGCCGCCCTGAACCCCTCCATTCCCCCTCAGAACACTGCCGCTGCTGCAGCGGCTGCTGCTGCCGCCGCCGCTGCAGCTGTTGCAGTTGGAGGACAGCAGATGACACAACAGGTATGTATCCCTAGTCTGACCTCTGACCCCTGCCTGTCCCATTCACAGTGTGCTTCTGTTTGTCAGAGCGTCTTATCTCTCTGTGCCTTATGCTCCTGCTTTTCTGACGTCAGATGGTTCAAAAGTGACAAAACTACTATTAACATAGAGATCAGACAGTGATCCTCTCCTGACTGTTTACCTGCTGCACACCAAAGAAATCATCTGAAAATTTGATCTGAAGTCAAATACATGATCTCAGATTACGGTCCAGTACACATGTGTATTTTTATCAACAAATATCCAACCCCCCCCTCTAAAAAATGAAGTCACATAATCACATCATTGTTTTCAAGTAAAATCTCATCCACACAAATCCACATAAATGTGCTATTGACCGCTGTTAAAAGCATGCCAGACCTGGGGTTGGTAGTATTTGCCGAAAAGTTAGACCCATTCCATCCAATCAGAGCAAGCTTCCTCTTGTCTTCACTTCCCCAAACATGAAACACAGTGTCGTGTAGTTTGTTCATGTGGACCGACACAGAGGTGCATAGCTTTTAAGTATGGTTTTGGAGTATAGAGTCAACAAGATTTTTGCTACTCACAAAAATATATATCCTGTTTATATCTGTGCCGTCCACTGCCTGACTTAAACAAGGGTGGATAGTATATGACGTTTATCTATTAGTTGTCGCAGACAATAATGTTTGGGAATTTAAAACTCTGGTTATCTATGTCCACACGCAAAAGCAAAACCAGAGTTTTCCAAAATCTTCATATTGGTCGGAGTTTTCCAAAAGTACAGTTTTTAATGATGTAATCCTGCAGTTTCGTGTGGATGGCAGGCCAAAAAGTATGAAAATATATTTGTTTTAGCAAATACCTTGCTACATGTGGACTGCTGAAGTGTTGCTTCAGCAGCTTCAGCTTCCCCTCCTGTGATTGGCTAATTTGTGTCCAATCACTGTCCTTTGCAGGTGCAACAGCATTCAATGATGTCATCGCCCTCACCTGTGCAGGTGCAGACACCACAGTCAATGCCTCCCCCTCCTCAGCCGTCACCTCAGCCCCCCACCTCACAGCCCAACTCAGCCAGGTGAGCGGCTGGTCACATGACATGTCTGCCTCAACGTTCTCGTTGGTTTATGTTTTTTTTTTTTTAACCCCCTCCTTCTCTTCCTCTCTGCAGCTCCGGTCCCACCCCGTCACCGGGCGGGTTCCAGCCCAGCCCATCCCCTCAGCCTTCACAGAGCCCAGCCAACAGCCGGACCCCCCAGAACTACGGAGTCCCCTCTCCTGGGCCACTGAATACTCCAGGTACTGGTTTACAAAAATACACCTTATCAAGGTTACAAGAAACAGAGTGCAAACTGAAACTTCAAACCAGCTCCACACACACACACACACACACACACACACACGCTGTTCCAACCTGCCAGCTCCAACACTGTACATCACGACCTCCTCCCCACCATTAAAGGTTTTCTTCTTAGCAGTTGACTCGATGTAAACATACTTCTCTGAGAACCAACATTCAAATAAGCAGTGTCCCCTGGTCCTGAAGCATGAGGCTGGTGCTGAAGTGCTGCAGTCCCTCCATTGTCCACTAGAGGCTGTCTGTAAACACTTCAGAATCCACACACACCCATTCTAGAAAGGTGCAAAAATAAACATGTTTACAAACAAATGAAGACGTATTTGTGGATGTTTGCATTAACCGCCTCCTCCTTTCCTCTGCTGACCTGTTCTGCAGGTAACCCCAGCTCAGTCATGAGTCCGGCCGGAGCCACATCTCTGGAGGACCAGCAGTACATGGAGAAACTCAAACAGTTGTCCAAATACATCGAACCTCTGCGGCGTATGATCAACAAGATTGACAAGAATGAAGGTCAGCCTCACAGCTCACAGTGGCTCTTTATTTATCGATACAGGTTATTTGTTAAACTGTTAAGTTTTTATGCTGATTTCTAGTTTGGTACCCAGTTGATACTCTAGCCTCATCAGGAGAAAAAACTGCTTTATTCCCTCTGTTCTCTGAATGTTTTAAGATGTAATAAATGTAAGTGTCTCTTTGGAAGGTAAAATCTGAGCCATGAGATTTACCCTGACAATCAGAGTCCAAGGCTGTGCCTGAAATAAATCACTCAATCCCTAACCCCGATATGGGGTTTCACTATATAGCTGACTATGTAGTGAGCTCAATCACCGGAGGTTTCGGGCACTACATGGCAAGACACAATGCATGACGGGATGCCCACCACCGGTGAATTACCATCGGATGGTCACTACATTTTGCAATGCTTTTATGGGAAATTTTGAGTCGCCTATATAGGGCACTGGAATTGATCACTGAGGTTTCGGACACCCCTCAAAATGGCGCTAACTCCCATTTAGTCACCTATATAGGGGTTAGGGATCCATTTCGGACACAGCCCAAATAAGATAACAATGCTAACATCATATTAATAATAGTTATTATGATATATTGTATATATGTATAACTGAATTAGTTTCTTTTGTGTGTTTTTGTTGAACAGACAGGAAGAAGGACCTGAGTAAGATGAAGAGTCTGTTAAATATCCTGACTGATCCGAACACGAGGTAACAGCTGATCACAGTGACACACTCATTCTAATCACAGCAGACATAGGAGCAGCTCAATGAATGGAGAGATCATTGAGAAGTGTCACATTTATCAGCAGCTTCTTTAAAAAGTGATTCACAGGATGTGAGTGTTTGGGATTAATCTCGAATTCAACTTTTTTTTTTTAACTGAGCTGGCTTTTAAAAGCACTTTAAGAAGGATAATGAGCTATTAAAGAGGGGGTTGTGGATGTCACCTCACATGCTGTAAGAGGCAGGCTGTTTCTCGCCGAAAGCACAGAGGATCTAGTAAGGAGAGACTATTGCAATGACAACATTGGTTGTCAATGTGTGATCGTACCGTTTTGATCACTTTACATCAATTTTCTCGGATTATTACAACATACGTTAACCTTGTGATTTGACAATATACATACATCGAGTATGGACACCAAACTTTGCATTTCATGTTGCAAATGTTGAAAAGCCTTTAAATACCCCCCATCCCCCTTTAACGAAAGGGAGAAAAAAAAAAAGATATTTTCATGTATATCCAGCTATTGCATCATCAGAACGCTGATATCACATTGAGGATTTTTCTTGTTTTTTTCTTTTTTGAATTTGAAGAATTATATATTGAATATATAATTTCACATTTTTTTCTTTTCTCTTGTCTTTCTGTTCTTCATTTTGTCCTTTTAACTTTTCTTTTTTTATTTTCTGTCCTTTAATTTCCTTTTTTCTTTTATTATTTATTCTCTTTTCATTTTCCTGTTTTCTCTTTTCTTTGTCATTTCTTTTTATCTTGTTTCGTCTTTTTTCTTCCTTTTCTCTTTTGAAGCACTTTGTGACCTTGGTTTAAAAAATTCTACAGAAATCAAGTTTATTTGTTATTATTTTAAAAAATCACTTCTATGTTTCTTTTACCGTGTGTTTTTTAAATTAAAATTGGAACATAATATATCTGTAAATATTTCAGTTATACATGCTGTGTCTATAAGAATTCTGAAAGTTGACTTCTTTAGAATAAATAACTTTTTAAGAAAAATAAGATTTTTTCCCCAGTATTCTGATTAGATTCACCTGTTGGCAGACTTTACTTGTTTTTTTGTGTTTGACCTTTAGGTGTCCACTGAAGACGCTGCAGAAGTGTGAGATTGCCTTAGAGAAGCTGAAGAACGACATGGCCGTGGTGAGGACGTCTCCTTCTGTCCAAACTTGGACTCTGCTTCAAACCGACATTTCTGAGACACAGACATGATGCTGTTATGACAACATAGCTGGCTCATAAACTTATGCATGCCTGCCCACAGTCACCTTTGATTACTTCAGTTCACTCTCAGCATGTCAGACAGACAGAACTTTGATAGAACCTGATTAAATTCAGAAACTGTAGAGAACTTAAGAAGGACAAACAGAGTATTTGATTGACAGGTTTGATTGACAGGTTTTTTTTCTTCATTTCAGCCCACACCCCCTCCCCCTCCAGTTCCCACTAAGCAGCAGTACCTGTGTCAGCCACTGCTGGATGCCGTCTTGGCCAACATCCGATCGCCGGTCTTTAATCACTCGCTGTACAGAAGTTTCGCCCCCGCCATGACCACCATCCACGGCCCCCCTATCACGTACGGCACCCTCTGAATCACTTTCATCATCAGTCATCACCTTCATCTGTCAGATTTAATCACAGTGGGTTTTATGCTTTCCTTGTGGTCAGGGGTCCCATGGTGTCTGGCAGGAAGAGGAAACACGAGGACGACGAGCGTCAGACGATCCCCAACATCCTGCAGGGGGAGGTTGCGCGCCTCGACGTCAAGTTCCTTGTTAACCTGGATCCTTCTTTCTGCAGCAACAACGGCACCGTGCACCTGGTCTGCAAGCTTGGTGAGGCTCACACACACACACACACACACACACACACGCATGCAGATATGTACAAAAACACATCGTCTGCATAACGCATAATCATTTTTTAATAGATTCAGACTTTTTTAAGTGCGAATGTTGTGTGTTTGATAATGTATTATTATGTATCTGTTGTTATCTGTAGTTTGTTGGTCATTTGTTTGTTAATTGTTGTTTATTTGTTGTTGGTTGTTTGTCCTCAGATGATAAAAACCTGCCAAGCGTTCCTCCTCTGCAGCTCAGTGTTCCTGCTGAGTATCCTGATCAGAGTCCTTACTGGGCCAATGATGGGGAACAGTACGGTGAGACACACAAACATTAGACGCAGTCAGAGCTCACACTTGCAGACTACAGTTTTAAACAGCAGAGAAAGGATCTACAGTTGCTGAGACCTGAGAGGAAAACTGATGAAATTAGTGAAGTCTGAAATAAAGACTTTAAATTTGGTGCTTTTAATGAAAAGATATAAACTCAGTGTAGAAACTATCAGACCCTGAACAACACCAACAATCACATCTGAGCAAATAAAGGCGTGTCGATGACAGAGGAGAGCTGAATGTTGAGAACAAAGTCATAAAAGCAGATCTACTGGGTTTATTTTGAGAAAAAGGCAGAAACTTTAAGGGGCACAGCTTCAAATTTCAGTGAATTTTAGGAGTCAGACTGCAGTTGAACATTTAAATTCAGTGTAGATTACAAAAAAAACATTAACGCAGAGAATTAAGTTCAATCGTTAAGAATAAAGTTTGTAATTAAAGCAAGATTTGGGGAATGAAGTAGATGAGAGAAATCAGCAGATAGTCTGAGGCCTCTACAGATATCGTTAAAAATGTTTTAACTCTTTTCAATAGAATAATTCTGTCCACAGCAGAGGTGTTTTGGGATATTTACCTGTGGATATTTCTGTAACTGACCGACTAGTTTATTACTAAAACCACCAGTCAGTCCTGTTAGTCATTTTCCCTGGCCCTGATGTGCAGCTGAAAAGAGTGTTTTACTTAAAAAGGCCTCTCTTGTTGTTTTTTTGCTTTTTCTGATAATGTGATTTTGAACTGTCTTACGTCTTTGTGTCACAGAACATTATTGTCGTAGTTTTGAAAAGTGTAAATAGTTGTAAAAGACAGACAGGTCCTAACCACTGATGTCATTATGTTCTGGTCACATGATCCTCTCCCTCTGATCCCTCAGGTGCGAACAACTTCCTGCAGACAGTACATAAAAACATGACGTCCAAACTGCTGCAGCTACCCGACAAACACTCAGTAACCGAGTTGCTCAACGTCTGGGCTCAGAGCGTCCGCCAGGCCTGTCTATCCGCCGCCTGAAGTCCCGCCCACATGGACCTTCCTGAGATCACCTGTGTGACACAGACACTTTTTTTACCCAAACACTATAGCGAGACTCTGACAGGTTTATTAGACGTGTAAAATAAGAAGCTGCTCCACCTGCTGGTGGCTTTCATTCAATAAAAGGAACTGCTTTGTCGCACCTTCATCTAAATTCCTGAACGCACCACGAACAGACTGTTATGGAATCCTGATGGCTGGTGTTACTTCTGATGCATTTTGGGTAAATTAAATAATGTTTTAATATCAGACTGAAGGAACTGCTCAGCTGCAGGTTTCAGGAGTTTACATTTATCTATTGTTGATTTCTGAAACAACAAACAAAAAGGGTTAAGACATAGCCTGTGAACAGCTGAGCACTCAGTTTTCCTGACATTACTGTGCTCCCTGAAGGAGGCACAGGCTGGACTGATGAGTTTGGACCTCAGAGGGACTCTAATGTAAAAAAAACCTGAAAATGTTTGTTTGCTTTTAAAGTAAAAAAAATGTATTTTTTTGTCACAATTAAACTTTTCAGTTTTGTCTTTTGAACCGGTTTCAGTAGCTGACATTTTAATTATCACTTCACGAGTGTAAATTTCCAAGTCAAGGCCCAACGTCAGCACTCATATTCACTGATTAGATAACAAATTATTCTGTAATTCCAGTGTAAACCACAGTCAGCGATAAACTAAAATTTTCATGTGTTCATAATCCAATCAGAAACTTACGGTAATCTGTTGGTGGTTAGTCTCGGTTTCACTGTGAATAGTTAGTTACAAAGGGGCTAACTTTGTTGTGAATTGTAACTAATTAGGCTTCATCTAGTTTTTGTCTCATTTTCACTTTTTATAGTAAATTACAGTCCTAATTTAGTCCAATTTATACATCAAAACTCATTAGTTTTGAGTCTGTAAACTGTAAGTAACGCAGAGGCGTAATTTGTTTTCGGCGAGTTGTTCACTGTTAACAGCAAGTTGCATGCACTCTGACATATATTTGAGGATTGGAGCCACAATAGGGGAAAAAAATTAGATTATCAACCCTGGGAGCAGGTTATGATGGATTGTGTTCTCCTGCATTTGCTCTCCATGCAGATGTTTTTTTCCTGTAGACACTTAATTGGTCTCTGCTTTTTGATTCATAATGTTTTGTTACAAATAAGTGACCCCGTTTGTACAAAACAAGAAAAAACATTTTATTATCATGAGGAAAATGGTAAAAAATCTCAGCAGAGTTCGTGAAGTATAAAAAATGTCGGCATGTTGTACTCTCTGTTTCAGAAGCTGAGAGAAAACGCTCTGTACGACAGGTTAGTGAACACATCGATGTGGTCGCTGCTGCCGCCCACCGTCAGGACCTGAAACACAGACAGATTTATGTGCCGTTTAAGAAGAGCTTCACACACAATCAGGTGATGGAGGCTGTGGTGCGTTCACTGACTCACCCTGTGCTCAGTGCTGTTGCTGTTGAACTGCAGGGTGTTCAGGCTCTGCGGTGTGCAGGGAATCTGAGCTTTGATGTCTCCGCCCAGCAGACAGTGAGACACGAACGGACCTTCACCTACAGACATGATCTTCAGGATGAGACAGAGGAGGAGTTAATGTCACTGAGACTGAACAAGATCGGCCCTAATGCAGATAAAGATCTCCTAAAAATCTCAAAAACAAGATTTAAAAGAAAAAGTGGAAAATACAAAAACTATCACATAAGTTTAAATTATTAAAACTTCTTGTCTTGATGTTAGAGTTTTTATCTTTTTAAGACCTTCTAGAGCTTGTTACGGGAGCTTGTCAGAGGATAAGAGAGAGGGCTCACCATGTCCTGGTGGAAGACAGCCTGTCTTTGACAGCCTTTTAGAGGAAAGATGGAGGTTGGAGATAGAGAACGGAGATGCCACAGGGACAGATGCGGTCCTCCACCACACAGCTGGATAGACACAGACACAATTTAAGCTCTTACAACAAAAATCTGACTGCTTTATTACTATTTAAATACAGTTTGCTGGAGGAAATATGAGGAAAATCTATGTTAAGAGACAGAAACTATTTAACAGTCCGTGTTAAACTTAACATGATAACCTCAGAAACTTAAGAAGTATAAAATTTGAGAGTTTCCTCACCATCCAATCAGAGTCTGTGGTCACACAGCTGATCCATTTCCCATACTGAGGCCGAGCACAGTTCTGAAACATGAACAAAAACTCTAAACATGAATAAAAACCTTTAAAAAAATATATTAAAACTCTAAAAACAAAACTCTGAACTCTTAAAAAGGTTAAAACTCTAAAAAAATCTAAAAATATGAAGTCCAAAATCTAACAACCCCACAAAACTCTAAAATTGCTTTAAATACTCAACTTAAAAAAACTAACAACTCTTAACTCTAAAATATCTGAAAACTCAAGAAAATTGAAAAACTCTGAAAGCGCTTACAAACTCAAAACTCCACTCTCAAGGCTCAGGATTTTACTTAATGAAGCTTATTGTTTCACATTACTGAGTCTTAATGGTTTCTTTTTGATGGTAGAATTTTTATAATTTTTTATAAATTGTATAAATTAGTGAAGAGAGAGGAGAGGAGTGCTCGAGAAAATAAGACATAAGGAGAAAAAGCATTTAAAGATGATCATCTGAGCTTTCTCACCTCGTACTTGTAGACCTCGATGCAGTGAACACTCTGACCTGTCCGGCTGTCTGAACACAAACATCACATCACACATATATTAATATATACTGTATATATAAAAAACCTGCTGTTTCCATCCGAAACTAACATGTCCGCCTTTCTCACCCCACATCCTCACAGCTCCGTCCTCCCCCCCGGACAGGATCTCCCCCTCCCTCTCTCTAACACTCACACAGTGCACATAGTCCGAGTGACCCTGCAGCACAGCCTGAAAACACAGAGAGAGGGTCTGTTAATCAACACCACAAACTCCTAAACTAACCAGTGAGAGGGGTTCAAGGATTTTTCAGGACAGACCTTGAAGACTCCATGTTCCAGATCCAGGATGTGGATGTTGTTGTCTCCTCCCCCGACCACCAGACTGTTGTCCTGAAACAGAGAGACAGAGCTCAGCCTAGACCCTGAATGCACCACAGACTGAGACAGAGTTTAATAACCAGGATCCAGGACTGAAGAAGGAACGAGTTGGACTGTCTAGTTCAGTTTGATGCAATTTGACACATTTAATAACAATTTGGTGGATGTCTGCACAAGTTGGTACAGTTCAGTGCAGTTGGTTTCAGTTTGGTACGGCACTTCACACAGGAAGCGGTTTGGCTGGGTGACAGCTCACTACTCTGTTCCTTTTTCCCATTATGACAATACAGAATCAGATTAAATCTAATCAGATTAGACTGTTAGAGACCAGAGTAAGGCCCGTTTTTCCCAGCTTTAGAAATTAAAACTTAAATAACTGCACACTGTACTGATCTAGACTGGGGATTTCTCGAAGATGCAAAAAAATGGTTCAAGGTCAGTTTGAGGGGTGTTCAGACTCACTCTGGGGTTGATGATCATGGCGTTGATCTCAGGGATCTCCAGACTGGATCTGAAGACAGAAACACATCAGACGGCTCAGAGCTGCAGCCTGCAGACAGACTAAGAGCCAACTGAAGGAAGGAAGGAAGGAAGAAGGAAAGAAAGCAAGAAAGAGGGTCTCACTTGTAGTTTGGTCGTTTTGTCCACATGGGTTTGACATTCTGAGGAGACAAAAAGACAAAAGTCAGACAAACTCAGCAGAGAAACTCTTTCCTGATCATACAGAGAATTTTTGTAAAACTTCTCCTACAGCTGCATCCACCTTCATCTCTTCAAAGCCGCCATCATTTGTAGGCTCGACACTATTGAACCCCCATGTCTTAATGGCTTTTTCTACCAGAATGATACTGATTGGCCGTTCATTCTCTGACCAGAAATGGATAAAACAGCTTAAAATTTTGCAAGATGAATCTGTTTGATGACAGACATGAAATCTGGCGGATTTGTCTGCTCTGAAAAGTCAGCTTCAGGTCATCGAGACACTAAAAATGCTCTTAAAGTTTAAAATACTACAATTTCTCTTTATATGAAACTCTTCTGAGTTGACCTCTGATCACCAACATACTTCAGTTTCTCTTTTCATTTATTCTCTGTCTTCATCTGTGCCTGAGCCCTTTAAAAAAATATGTATTTTTAACTCAATTTAAAGTGACAGTCACCTTCTTGATCAGTTCGTTCCAGCTCCAGGCACTGATCTCTCCATTCCCAGCGCTCAGGAGGTGACAGTTGGTGGAGAGCAGAGAAAACACAGGGCCCTCATGAGCTGATGGAAAGATTAGCAGTTATATTATTCTGTTTGTTAAAGGGGCATTGCGCTAAAGTTTGCCAGTGTGTGTGTGTGTGTGTGTGTGTGTGTGTGTGTGTGTGTGTGTGTGTGTGTGTGTGTGTGTGTGTGTGTGTGTCTGCTCACCTGTGAAGGTGAGGACGGGTTTCTGACTTAGAGCGGTGGCGTCTGGACTCAGAGCTGCAGACAGGCTGGGACAGTTCACACAGACATTATTATAGTTAACACACCTTCACACAGACAAACAGGTGCATATGTGTGCGGTCTCACCTGAAGAGGGCAATCTCTCCGTAGTTGTTCCCGGCTGCCAGGAATCGACCGCAGGGGGAGAAACTCTGAGAGAAGACGGACATGTGCAGCAGCTGCAGAACAGAGACCACACACATCAGTCACCTGGATCACATGTGAGAACGATCACCTGAGCGCCTGGTGCCTGAACTTGCTGCTGTGACTAATGCTGCTCCACTCACTGTTCACTGAAGGGTTTTACAGCTTTAATTTCCTATTTTGCTTCCCTCTGGTGCTTGTTTGGATAATGACACAAACACACAATTAAACTGTAAAAACACTCATAGAATTGGAGTTAAGTTGTTTTTTTCCCCCAGTTTGTATTGTGAAAAGAGCAAAAAAAGAAGACATTTTCACCTGAAAATCTTGTTAATTTGAATTTTAGTTTAAATTATAGAAATACACTGGTAGACTTTCAAAAACAAGGACTGTTTCTAAAAGACATTTAATAATTTTGTGTCCAGAATCCTGTTATTATCTATATATTGTGGAAAATGACAGCGGAAACCGCAACAAACTAGTAATAACCTTTTGGTGCTGCTTGGTAAATACACAGTCACAGTGAGCCTAGAAATCACATACAGACCCTGAAAGTTAATAACAGCCAAAAATCTGAGCACACTCCGAGTTTAAATCAAGATTTATAAAAAGAATAGTACAGATTTGGGCATTTAATATCAAAGTTACAAATGCCATTTAATCCTTTAGGTTATTTTAGTTGACTCGTGGTAAAAGCAGCCTTTTAAGTCTGTCCATCACCACCCGATTCCCAAAGCAGACTTTCTTTAATGTGAATTAGAGGTTTAAAATGTTCTGTTCAATGAGAAATTCACTTTTAAGGTGAATAACAAAAAGTCAACAGAAATATGAACGAGGATTGGTCGAGAACTCTTTCTCTCACTCTCAACCCAAACACGGAGTTCTCTTTATAATTTCCTCTCTTCTGTGTGTGTTTTACTTTAGGACAAATGTACACAAATGTACACAAATGTACCCCATGCTCAAGCTGTTAGCGACATTTCCACCAACACACACAGACACATAGGGTCAAACAGCCTAAAACTGAGAGCACAACTCAAACACAAGATAGTGTTTTTTGTTGGTTTTTTTGCTCAATAATCAGATAATCGATCAGATTAATACAGAACAGATTAATTTACCTCTACGGGACCCATACTGCTGCTCCTCTTTAACGACCACCCGGAGCTCAGAGAGGGAAAATTCGGCAAAATAGCCAGTGCAGTTCGAAGAGGGAGAGAATACAGGCGAGGAGAGATGACGTATTTTCCCGAGGACAATGCATTCTGGGACATGTAGTATACAGCGGAGCAGTTGATGTTTGACCTTTTTGACCAGAGAAACTTTCTTTTACGGATATTTATTTTCATTCCAAAGCTATTTAAAGTGAAAAATGAAAATAAAATTTCTCAAATATCCACTAACTACGACGGAGTATTAGGGCCACGTTTAAAAAAAAAAGAGACTTTGAGATTAAAGTAGTTAATTGACGAGAATAAAGTCATTACTAACAAGAATAGTCATAGTAAAATCATTTCTCACGAGAATAAAGTCATAATAAAGTGATTACTTAAAAGAAATAAGTCATAGTAAAACTATTTCTTTTGAGAATAAAGTCGTAATAAAATAATTTCTTACGAGAATAAAGTGGTAATAAAGTCATTATGATGCTTATGATAATGTGGTGCTGATGTGCCACAAGGTTAAGTATCTCCTTGTTTGAGAAACCTATTATTGAGGTACATTTTCACAAAATGCTCCATGGCTCTCATTTCAACAACTGTCATCTTAAACAACAGGTTAGGATATATTGACTTTATTCTGACTTTACTCTCGTAATAAGTGATTACTTTACTATGATTTTATTCTCGTCAGTAATGATGTTATTATGACTTTATTCTCATTAGGAATGACTTTATTCTCATAAGTTAATCTCTAAGTCTTACATTTCTTGTTCTTAATGTGGCCCTAATACTCCGTCGTAAGTAACTATGATTTGATTATGTCTTGTTTTTTCAGTGATTATGCCTGAACCACCCAAACTGAGGAACATAACAAATATAAAAACAGGTAGGATAATGACTGTTGCCTCTTTTAGTGAAAGAAAGGTATAAATTCTGAAAATAAACACTGACAATTATTTAGAATCAAAGGTAATTTGGAAAGACTATTTTTTAAAGGAGAATGTTGTGTTTTTATGAATTTTGATGTTTAAATAGGATAAAAACATGACAAAAATAATGTGTAGAAGAACTGTCATGTTATTATAAGTGTCAACATTGGTAAAGTTCAATTTTGTGACTTATCAGCACAAGAAAGGGCTGAGGGGACATTTGTTTTACCTTGGCTGGCTAACCAAAATATTAAATGAGCAGAAACATGTTCACCTACATATTGACAAGCTACAGTTACGAGGCTCTGCAGCTTCCCACTCAGTATAGACGTCTCAGCAGCTTCAAGTTCAATATGGATGTCCCTGCAGCATGGAGGTTGATCATGAAACTGTGTGTGTTAGACTGTCAGAACAAACTGTCTCTGGGGTTGATAATCATAAATCAAACCAAACATAGCGTGCTGACAGTGTTACCTCTGGACCACTTGAAAAAGTAAGTGGTGTTCCCCCGGGCTCTATCTTTAGACCACTGTTATTTACAGTTTGTATCAAGAATAGCACCCATAGTGTTAAAGCTGCAACTGCGTTTGAAATGACATGTTTGTCTTTTGCAGCAAAAAAGAGACTTATTGATTGCAGGTGTTGGAAGAGGATACATTTGGCTCATTCTTTGGCTCGTACCTTTTTGTCAGGTTGATGAATGTTATATTTGTGATTATGTGCCCTGTGTCTGTAGGCTCGCTTTGATGGATGGTGCTACTGCCAGTCTCAGCCAGGACTCTATTTAGAGGGTTTTCAGATTTACAATGCTTTTCTGTCAATCTAAACGTCAGAAAGTAATTAACATGTCAGTGAGTAGGGGAGAGTGGGGTAAGTTGAGCCAAAGGGTAAGTTGAGCCACCCCCTGTTGCTTGAAAATTTTAAAAGAAATTGATCATGTGACCAAATATTTAGGAGATGGGCATCAATTCATGGAGTCTGTGAAGGTTAGAAGCACATGGGTGAAGGGGTTAGACATTTATTTCCAATACAACATTTTTCACTCTTGAAAGTGAATTTAGTCTGTCATAAGTTTTATTAGAATTGTGTTCAGACCAAAAAAGATCATTTTAAATTTGTTTTATACATCAATAGTGGTATCTATGAGCTACAACATGAGGTCAAAAACCTAACATAAAAGTCCACCATTTTAGTTTAGAGGACAAATAAAGTCATCATAGTAGTTCAGGGGTAAGTGGCTCAAATGAGAAAGTAAATTAGTCTGATGAGAGGATCAGAGTTTCAGTTCAGATTGTTGAAATGTTTTACTTTTTCTTTTAAAAAATACAGCTGTGAATGTTCTGAATCACTTAAAGACATTCTCAAGAAAAGAAAAGAAAAAACACAATTCAAATTTTGAGAAATAAAACCAACAATGTAAAAGGTTAAAAAAGACACAATATGAGAAGACAATAATAGAACATTTCACAGGTTAAAAGCCAATTTAAAAAAGGTATGTTTTAAGGAGTGATTTGAAAGTATGGGGGTCTGTACAGTCTCAGATGGGTTTGGGAAGTGAATTCCAGGAGAAGGCTCTGTCCCCCCCTAGTTTGGTGCTTGGTCAGAGGGGGTAGGGCAAGGAGATTTCCCTCTGAGGATCGGATAATAATCAAAAGAATCATTGTACCAGTTGAATTGCGTTTAATAGACAAATAAACAAGAATGTGTGAAGTGACTGTTATTTAGGGAGAGAGAAGGTGAGGGAGGGCTGGGGTGGAGAGTGGGGGGTAGTAGGGATACCGCTCAACTTACCTAATACACGGGTTAAGTTGACCATAGGAGACCACTTTTGTTTTGTGTGCTGTATTATCAAGACAGTTATGTTTACACTCATTCTGTTGGTTTGCAGGGATGCACAACATCTTGAAATATTTGCACACTAGTTAGAGACAAAACTATCATGGCCTTCATGCAGTGATCAGGAAAATGGAAATTGTCTCATCTTACCCCACTCTCCCCTTATTAAGTAAATAAACAAACAAATAAAGTGACCTAGGGGTGTCATTTCCTCCATCCTAACAAGGCTCGGTTCGTTTTGCAGGGACCCGGCACCCGATCAGTTTTATTGTTCTATTAAGGTGACGACAAATGACCCATGTGAGCTCTGTGTGATATAAAGAGAGACCCTGCATACCCTTTAACCTAAAACCACCATGTAAACCCGAACCGGAGCTTTCCTTCGCTGCCGTTTTTTATCCTGCGCATGATGACGCGAAAACGCGTGCGCTCCGGCACCGCGCGGCTAGCAGCGGCAGCGGCAGGAAGTATGCTGTCGAAGCGACGGTAGAGGGGGGAGAGCCAAGAACCAAAAGTCGGTGGTAGAAGAGGAGGAGGAAAAATAAATAATCATGCCTAATCCGTGAAAGCCGCACATTTTGCATCTCCACGCCGTGCATCGTTCACGCCGTGGACGCAAAGGCCGATTGAGGGGTAAGTGTGGAGCGGTAAAACGGCAGAAAAACGAGGTTTTTCATCAAAGGGGGCCGCGGTGTGTTTGTCGAGATCTTTGTGTAGCTCCGGGCTAGCCTCGGGTTGCTAGGCTAGCTGGAATGCTAATCTGCGGGGAGGCTTTTGGTCTGCTTCGCGTGAAAAAAATACAAAGGAGTTTTACTAACCCGTGAATATTTGCGTTTGTTGTGTTTGTGTGATTTGTTTACAGTATTGTTGTTGTGAACTTCCGTTTTAGCCGTTTCGATCATCGCGGGGGGGGTTGCTAACTAGCACAGGTGCTAATGCTAGTTTTAGCTCGGCCATGTATCCGTCCGTCTTTTTGCACATTTATTGCAATTTAGATGAAAGCCTCCAAACAACGTGGGGACTTTTTGTTTGTAATCACACGTTATATTCGTTTTTCAGGAGAGCTCACTGGCTGTATGTGTTTGCTAGCGGGCTACAGGCTTGTTTGTGGGGCTGAAAAGGAGCTAGCCTGTTAGCATGGGGAAAATGGCTTGCTGCTCGAAAGCCATTTTCCGATGGAGATGGGGTCTCAGTGAAAGTGGGCTGACTGTAGGTGTTGTCTCCGCTCTGCTGGGAGCATCATGTCGGATTTAAACTGCAAACTCGGCATGTTTTTCACGGCTGCTCTTCTACCGATGCCCCGCCACCCGTCCGGCCGGGCTCGAGTGTCTCTCTCCCGGGTAAATCGGGGAGTCGGCTCGAAGGAAATGTCGGCGGTGGGTCGGCGGTGAAATGCCGCTTTTGTCCCTATAAATTCATGCTGGGGCTGAACCCGAGCGAGAGGAGACGGGCCAAGGTCAGGGAGCTGTGTTGCGGCTGCAGAGGCTGTTAGAGACTCAGACCTCTGTGTGATGATGGAAATGAAGAGAAGAAGCAGAAAAAGAGTTTAATGTCGGGGGTTAAAACACCGCATGTGTGGGAATAGACCCGAGTAATTTGTGAACGAAGGGACCAGGTTTGAATCCAGGCTACCTGAGCCCGCTTCAGGACCACACACGGAGAAACGCACCGACTGTTTGTGGATAAAGCGCAGTTTAATGAATCAGGCACGTTTTGGAGCGCAGACTCGGTTTGTTTACATTATCTGCAGCTCAGAGGAAGAAAAAAAAGTTGAAGGAAAAAACAGAGAGGGTTTTGATTGGCTGCTGCTGCAGAGAGGAACGATTCAAATCTGTTTGTGAATGAGATGCTTCATTTGGAAAATCTGTGTTTGAGTGCAGATTAATCTGCTCTTTATTGATCCGCAGCAGGATTCCGTGATGTAATGTGAGGCAAGTGACAGAGATGAGATGTTAAGTAGGATTTAATAATTAAAATGACGATTGCATTAAAACAAATCGGGGGGGAAAGAAATCTGTTTTTCGTGTAATATTAAACCAGTGAGCATAAAGGTAAAACATGCAAACTTGTACAGTAATGGAGATGTATTTTTTGCATTTTAGATACATTTGGGTGATTTCACCAATATGGTTTTACCTGCAACCTGTAAATGTCAGTAATAAGTCACAAGCGCCTGGCTGCAGACACAGCAGAGCTCTGTCAGTATGTGTGCAACTGGAAAATAAATCTCTGCCTTGATCTTTCCTGTTATCAGAAAATCAAGCAATCTCCAGTGTGAGTCTTCGGGTCTTTTTCACAGGCTCTAAAAGTTAAAAGACTTTCATAGTTGTGTGTTGTTAACCAAAACATTTTCACCAGTTTGAATATTATGAAGTGATTATTTTTTTATAAGTACAGATTGTGGAACATGGCTGATTTCAGTTATTTTAATAGATTGCTAGATGTTGGACAGTTTAAAGTGTTGTTTATGTCGTTTTGTTTTGGAAAAATTTGAAAAAGTCTTCAAACTTGTGAAAAGGAGATGAACAAGTACAACATTTACTGCTAATATTGCTTTATATCCTGATACCATCTGAGATCTAAGTGGAAGTCTGAAGTAGTGAGAGAGTTTTCTACCATTGTATCTCTAACATCCTTAAATATGTACTTTTTACTATAAATTTTAGAAATCTCAAACATGTCTGTGCTTCTTACAATGATGATAATAATATTTTTTGATGTATTATTTTACACCTTTGGGCCTATTGCTAAAGCTGAAATAATTTCTTGGTAACGGATGATTTTAATCTGCTGGCATCTAGAAAGTAAAAAAAAAAGATTTTTAGCAATAACATATTTGATTTTTATCATTTGTATCATTAAAACACATTCCCTGGCATATACTTTACCTTTTGCCCAGAAATGCTCTGTAGTTCCAAAATTGTAAATATCCTTTAATTGTTTGTTTATATTGCAATCAAGGTGTAGTGGAACTCCAAGCAAGTTCCTGCAAATTATAGAATAACAGTGAAATTTTCATTAAGCTCCTTACACATCAGTGCTTGTTATTTAATATTTACATGCACGTGAAATTGATGATTAAATTAGGACTGGAGTTGAGTAGACTTTTAAAACCTAATGTTGCCTTTTGTGCAAGTTTTAACAAGAATGTGAGTTGTAGGTTGAAGAAGAAGTGGTCTGCAGTGTTTGATGTTTTAATGGTGCCTTCACATTCTTCAGTGACTCTGCTGTTTGGTTTTTCTTTGTCCGGCCTCACATCAAACATCTGGTCGAGCCCTGCTCCTCCTCCATGTTTACTCTGACCACTTCTTTATTTTCCTCCTTTTAACTCTGCTGCTCCTCACTCTGATTCTGACTGCTCCAGTTCTCACAACAGATACTGTAGTGAGATATGGCAGGTTGTTGTCTGAGTATTTGAGAAGATTTGAAATAGTGGGATTTTGTGTTTCATTTAGTTGTTGTTTTTTCATCTGTAACAGTTTGTTGGAAATACCTGTGCAAAATAAACCTAAAATGTTTAAATAGCGCCACAGTACAGTACAGCAATTTCTACTTATTCTCCAGGCCTCCAGGGAATTGGAAGTTCTCTGAAATCCCAGGATAACCAGAGAGAGATTGGTGATTCCAGAGTTATTTTTTATCTTTTGACCCTCTCAGACCTGGCGGATGTAGTTTTGGGAATGTAAGTTTTCAGCTTGCTAGTCTTTGTCAGCGAGTGCTTGTCTGACAGATTTGGGCTGCAAGTCCCTCTTATACCTGATAGTCTAATTTCAGACAGGAAGTCCAAGTCTGGTTATAGTCTGTTAGGAAGGATCTGTTGAGTGTTCTTGGCTTGAAAGCCTAGTTATTTCTTGGTTGGATGATTGCTGTCTGGTGGTCTCTGGCCAGTACACCTTAGTCAAGCAGGGCTACGCTTGGTAGACTCTGGACCAAGTAGCAAAGGCTTTAGAAGTTCACTGCATGCCAATCTCTATCAAGTAGCTTCGGCCTGGAAGACCTTTGGTTCTCTCCTCTATTTATGTTAGATTGTCTCAGTCTGGTTGTTCTTGGCAGTTGGTCTAAGTCAAGCAGTATTTGTCAGGTAGCCTTTGTAAGGCAGACCTGGGTTGGGAGTGTCTGTCGCATAGCCTGTTGGTCATAGTCTGTTAGTTTCTGTACAGAGCACTCTTATCAAGTGGTACACAGCTCGTAGGTCTTGGCCCCTCTAGTCTCGGTACCAGAACTGCAAAGTCTCGGAAGTTCTTGTTATGGCAAGCTTCTTAAAGATGTGCCTGTCTGATATCCTTGGTCAGTAAGTCTTTACAGCCTGGTAGTCCAAGTCTTGTTTTCATCTTCGAGTGACTTGGTTCGACTGTGTCATGTAGTATTGGATCTGTAAGCTAGACCTTCTTTGGGAAGGCTGTGTCTGGCATTCTTGGTCTGGTAGTTTCAGTCAAGTAACCATGGATGGGGGGCCTGCTGTTTTATCAGGTAATCCAAGCCTGGCAGTCTTGGTCTTGTAGTTTGGTTCTAGTAGACACAGGTCATATAACCTTGACCCGATAGTCTTGGGATCATGCAGTCTCAGCCTGTTAGTGCACAGCATGATAATCTTTATCTGGAATCCCCTGCCTTCAAGCCATTGTTCTAAAGTTTCTTGGCTTGGTGATCTCAAGGTGTTCTTGTTTACATGTCAGGTTGTCCTTGTCAAGTTGTAGACCTGGTCTAAGGGCCTCTGTAGGATACTCTGTCTGACATTCAGATTCTAGTATTCTCATTCAGGTAAATTAGACTTGATAGCTTCTTGCTTGGGTAGTCTCAGAATGCTCTACTTTTTAAAGTTGTTTTGAAGGTCCCTGGACCTTTAAGTCTTTGGCTTCCCACTTGGGAGGCACCAAAACTTCTTTTCGTCTAGTTGCTGTCAAGTCTTTTTGATTAGATGGTCTCTGCCAGTTGGTTCTGTCTTAGTCTGGGTGTCTGGTCCACGTTGTCTTCCTTGTCTTGGTACTGGGTCTTTGGTTGCATGAATCAGCTGGCTGCCGTGTACTGTCACTGCAGGAGTTCATGGTTGTTGTTAGCACCGGCGGTTTTATCTGTAAAGCAGAATGTATTTCTTGCAACAGATGTATTGAATGAGAGGCTAGACATGCTGATGCATAGTTCTATTACAAAAAAACAATTCAATTTAATGTCCTTATGTGGTTTAAAATTCAAATATGAAAGCTTTATTAATTTATTGGTGGCCTTTTCAAGCAGAATCTTTTATTTTTATACTTCTGTGATATGTCATTCGGAATAACAGCCTTTCTGATAAGAATAATTAAACTCAGCAGGGGTTGCTCTTTACAATAGCAAACAATTATACAAGTTCAGTTTGAAGGTAACACCTCAACTTTAAAATCGTGTACTTTTATTGAAATTCAGACTAAGAATTCAGACTAATTAACAAGAGCGGAGCTGCTTTATTCTGAAAACAGAACAGACTGAATTCTGCAAAATTAAAGCAATTAACATGTATTTGTATGATTGTGTTTTAAGATTTTTTATTCAAAATGAGGACAGTGCTCGTGTGTGACTTTCATCTCATTTTAATAATGTTCTCATGACACCTCTTAGACCAAATCTTATTGAAAAAATAGCAAATACAACGCTACAAGGCTTTTAAAGAGGCTAAATGTTCAAAACCAGAACAATTGTAGATACATAATATTAACAAACTGAAAATAAGTCTGTTTTCTTCTTCTCATAAAATTAATTACTTTCTCACATAGTTTATTGATTGCAGGTCTCGTCTGATACTGTCTGTGAATTCTACCTGCTCTTATCTTCACCCTGCCCTCCCACCTGTCACACTGCAGCATGTCTGTGTGTGTTCCTCCCCTTCACTCCCTCCAACCCCCTCCCCCCTTTTCTCTCCCCCGCCAATCAAATCCACCTCCACACCTTTATTTTCCACTGCTCTCCTTTTTCATCCTTCGTTTCAGACCTGAACAGGCAGCCGCCCTTCCCCCACTCCTCCCTCAGTGCTCCCTCCTCCACTCCCCTCCTTCCCCACAGCTACCCTAGTGTGCTTCTACCCTCCTCTACTGTCAGACTTTTAGTTTTTTTCTATAATGACAAAAAATTTAAAATACTCATTTCAAATAAATGAATGTGTTACGGTGCATTGTGAAGTTATGGTGGAAGACGTCTCAAATAGAGGATTTTCCCCTCTTTATCTGTCCTGAATTTGGTCTTTAGTCCATCTCAAAGTCTTTTAATATGATTTTAGAGCATTTGCAGCTCCTAGAGAGGTGAAACCTGTGTGTGTAAGAAAGAGGTTTGTGCAGATTAGCATGGCTGCTGGCTGTAATCTGTCACAGATTACAGATTAGCCCGTTAAAACTGTCACAGGTATCGACTCACTTTAATCACCTCTAGTCCTTAAGGAGCTATTGATCCCATCCTATACTCTGTGTGTGTGTGTGTGTGTGTGCGTGCTTGTGTATGTGTGTGTGTGTGTGTGCTTGCATACTTTATTTCAGTGCTTGAGGCCCAGCAGACCTCCTCTTTGTCTAATTATTAGTAGACACACCTTTCAAAACAGGCTAAAAAAGTGGTTTATTAATGAAATGAAAATACAAAATCAAACATGAGAAATACCTTGATTAAAATTAAAAGGGGCCAAAATTACAACATAACAAAATATGACAGAAATAAGAAAGACTTCAAATCATAATGAACCTGTCAAAGATATGAAATAACAAAACAAGGTAGATTTGAAAAAAATGTCTATGGATCCAATGAGATCAGATAAATTGTGGTGCTCATTTAAGTCTTACCACAGAGCCTTTCTTTGTAGTCTACACCTGCAGTGCATACAGATTATAGTGTGAAAATTATTTGCAGAAGATTTGTTTTCTTCGTTTTTGTTTTGTACCGTTAGAAAAAACATCCTGTGGCTTGTGGTGCAGATTGAACATCACTCTGAACGTAGACAGCAATGAATGATTACACCTGAGTAAGTTGATATGTGATTATTAGTTGAGTTTGCACAGTAGCGCTTCCCCTGTACTCTCCTGACTGAACACAGTGTGACAGGAGAAAGAGAAAACTTGGTTTGAAAGCAGGAAATAGACTTGAAAAAAATCAACATTATAATACTAATATTACTTGTGTTCTTAAAGTTTGCAGTTTTCTTAAGCACTTATCAATACTGCATTTGTTTGGTTAAAAAATACAGTATTTTTCATACAACCATTCATGATATTGTTAGTTATTCCTGCACTTACTGACCCAAGTAACAGCTGTCAGCGGCACAGTGTGTCTTTCCCCCTTTGCACACAGGCTGGTGATGGCGGGTTACTATGGAAACTTGAGGCCTTGTGTCTGTCTCACAAAAACTTTCTTTAAGATCTTCATTTTGCTGACTGACACATACTATGATTTATAGAAAAAGTTATTGAAAAGGATCTAAGCGGCTTCGATTGCAACTACTAAAACTGAAGTAATTGTATTTAGTTGAAAAAGCATTTGGCCACTACACTGTGTTTTTCAAGGCTACAAATAAGTTTATAAGCATCATCTTATCAATGAATTAAGATGATGTAACTTGAGTGATTAGCAGCTAAATGCACAAATAAAGGGGTCATGTGTAAAAAAAAAAATACAAGAGAGAAAAAAGAGTAAATAAACGCCAGAACATAAGTGAGCATAAGTGTTTGCTGTTTTGGTTCTATGCCTTGTAAGATGTGAATTTTTTTAAACAAGACGTAACATGATTGGTTTTACAGTCACAGTTTTGCTCTGAAAGAGTAATAAAAGAAAAAGAAGAGAAGAACATCTGCAGCCACAGAAATATGGGCAAAGTGTGGTGGAGGATTAATACTGTATATCAGTCAGCTAAAACATAAAATATATACTTGTTCAAGAGTTCAACATGTGCGAGCTGCTCCCTGGGGGTGAAGTATACAAATGAGAACATGTCTGAATTGTTATCTGTATAACAGTCCAGTAGAGGGCACCGTAGTTGTGATGAAGACTGGAGTCTCTCCCAGTTTATTCTTCATCTTTCCACCCTGTCAGCAGGTGCAGCGTCCTCCGTCAGAGCATCACGTGATGTCAGGAACAAACAGCAGAGAGTCAATATTAGACAGTCAGTAGCCTCTCTGCAACATTATTCACACAGACAGACTGCACACTGTCTTCTACGTCACTTCTTCTATGACTTTAATAAATAGATGAACCAGTGCAGAGCATTTACTTCTGTTTAATTATTAGTCCAGACCAAATGAACAGCTGTCAGGGAAGAAAAGTGCATGTGAAATTTCTTGCACTGGACTTTTAAAACAGTCAAGGTTATTGTCTGAAGTGCCAGGCACTAGCTGCTTAATATCCTCATTATTTTTCAGTGATGGTGCAGAAACCCGCAGTATGAGCACTTTCACTGCTGTGAGACCAGCAGCTGTGGGTCTTTGTGGGTCTGTGACTTTTGATGAAGCTGCTGGGTGGCAGCTGTAGGAGTTTGTTGATCCTGTGGAGGATTTACAGCCTGTCCTCTTTACTGTGTCAACAAAGGTGTGTCCTAAGCACCAGGTGGTGCAGGAACTACAACTACACCTTGCTCTTTGTTTTAACAGTATGAAGAGCAAAAGAAATTTCCTTTGTTAAGATAAGATGACAAGTATTAGAAAAGTGATTTTTTTGATGTTTGATAGTTAGACTTGAGGCCGTGTGATATGGTCAAAAATTATGATGAATTTTTCTCAACAGTCAGTATCCATAGTTATCAATACAAATGTTAAATCATTTTTTTCTTCCTGATTTAAAGGCTTAATTTTGCTCTTAAGTGAAAGCTCCTAAATGAAAGAAATTCTGACATCTCTCATGGCATGAGTGTACATGTATTTTTCAACATTTATTTAATAAGGTGATAAGTTAATTTCAGCCATTTTTTCCTATTTGTTTTAATTATTATTTACTTGTTGAATCAGCATAATGTATCAGCAAACGCCTGACATTATTGGTATTGGCCACTGAAAAACCGATATTAGCCAGTCACAAAACTGAAGCTACATTTGTAAGTCCTATGCTTATTTGGGACTGTCTTTTGGCTTTTGGTGTGTTCTGTCAGGCCATATTGTCCATCATGTTGGAAAAAGTTATGGAAAAGTGGTTGTTATTGACTGCTTTAGATTACCCTGGTGTTCATGATTTCTTGAATCTTGATTTCTTGTGTCCAAGTTGACACTTACCATTTACCAAACTTAGCTTACCCTTTCCTTTCTCTGTCTCCACAGTGAAACCTCATTGGCTGCTGTGGTCCCTGCAGGCCCACCGTCTTCCAGGGTGGGCCTAGAAAGGCTGGACCGGCAGTGACGTCGCTCTATGGCCTCCATAGCCCCCCACAGCTGAAGAGCTAAGCCCCCCTCTCCTCCACCTCCCTAACATCACTGTTCATTGCTTTGTTGTGAACTGTGATTCCCACCCGAACTGAATTGCTTTAGAGTACTATGGCAATGCATGATATGAGTCGTGCCAAGGGTTTCCCCTGTAAAGATTGTGATATGGTTTGTCCGAGTACTCCAAGTCTTCTAGAGCATATGAAAGCACATTATCAGCAAGAAGAGACTGGTCGTTTTGAGTGTGAACAGTGTGGACGAATTTACAAGCACGCCGCTAGCCTCGCTAATCACAAAAAATCTCATGAAGTAGGATCCTTCCAGTGTCCTGTTTGTACCCGTACCCTTCCTAACGCAGTTGCATTAAAGAATCACCTTCGTATCCATACTTTGTCTCCTAGTAGTGCGCACACGGAAGAAGAGAGCGAAGAAGTACCAGAAGAAGCGAGCCACGACGAGAGGGACTACAGTCTCGCCCAGGACCTCTCGGACGGGTTTGGGCGTTCTCATTTGAATAATAGTGGTATGGGACATAGTGTCCTAGAAAGCCACCACTCAGACGAACACGGAAAAAAAGGTTCCCCGGAATCTGACGACGCTTGGGACAGGCCGTTTAAGTGTGACCAGTGTGACAGAACGTATCGGCACCACGGTAGCCTAGTGAACCACAAGAAGTGTCACCAGCAAGGAACTTTTAAGTGCTCTGTGTGTTTTAAACAATACAGCAACCTGGCTGCCCTAAATAGCCACGAGAGAACTCACTCGAAGTTCAAGACCCCTGGAGCATCCATGGTGAGCAGCAGCAGTAGCAGCAGCAGTGGCGCGCAGTCATCCCAGAGTGACGACACTGCCTCCTGTTTCTGCCACTTATGCCAGATAGCGCTGCCGAATAAAGCAGACTTCCAGGAGCACATTCTGCTGCACAACACAGCCTCACCCTCCTTGGGACTACCACGCAGTTTCCCTGGCATCATGCCGCACAATCTGAGTGCAGTTCGGTCCCCAGCATACACCCCTGCTCTGGGGGACCCACTGCCTCTTCCACCCCTACCCAGTGAGAAACGAGGTCCCTATGATCCCATAATGGGTCCTCCAGTGAACAATCCCATTTACACATGTGCATACTGTGGCGCAGGACACCCGGATCTGGAAACGTTAAAAGTCCACTATCTTACTCATGATCCCCACCCTGCCTCCCATAGCCAGGACAACTCCATCCTGAACTCAGACACTCTAAGCTCTGGATCACAGGGTTCGGTGTCCTCACCCTCAGGAGGCCGAGTGCCTCAGGCCAATTCTCCAGATGATGGAGAGCGGCGCTTTAAATGTGGAGAATGTGGCAAAAGCTACCGACATGCAGGGAGTCTAGTTAACCACAAACGCTGCCATCAGACAGGCCACTACCAGTGCACCATTTGCTGTAAGCAGTACCCTCACCTGGCAGCACTACACAGTCACCTAAGGAGCCACAAGGGACGTAGCTCAAACCAGCCTTTAAGTAATGACAGTAATGATTGGCTGTCTCCAGAGCCCTTAACCCTGGACTCCCAGCAGAGTTATGTCCAGGAAGGTAGCGGTGCAACAACTCCGATATCACTGCCAGGAAACCTTGGTGATGCTGCCCATTTTGTGCCAGATGGCGGACACAGCAGTGGCCTGGACTCCCTGGAGTTCCATGATCGCTTTGACGGCAGCTCACTTTCCCAAAGTAACTCCTCTCATCGTCAGGCTGATAGACATGTATGTGCAGACTGTGGTGAGATGTATGGAGACGTATCTGGTATCAAATCGCACATGTGTCCCCGCCGCAGCCAGCAGCCCCAGCAGCAGGGCACCATGTCAAACGGTTTCATGGGGAACATGAACTACCACAACTCGAGTGGGACGTCGCTGCCTGCCGGCAGCTCCAGTAACCTAAAAGAAGGAAGCAGCCAACGGCAGTACTCGCAGAGTGGAGGAAAGAGAATGGGTAGTAATGACAAAGATGATGATGATGATGGAGAGGTGTATCAATGCTCGGTTTGCGGAAACCACTACGCAAGTCTCAGAGCTCTCAGGAGTCACCTGCGTAGCCATGCCAATAACCCAACAGGACCAGGACCTTCCAACCTGGAGCAGGAATGGAGGATGATCTGCTCCACCTGTGGTCAGAGCTTCTCCAGAAAGCAGGATCTCCTGAATCACCAGTTAATCCATGGCCCTCAAAGGGGAGATGGACAACAGGGGGGCATTGGAGGCAGTTCCGCTAATGGCAACAACAAAATGGATGGGCGCAATCATATTTGTGTTGACTGTGGCATGTTTTTCGCTGACCGGCACCACCTAATCACCCACCTGTGCCCTGGTAAGAATCGGGGCAATTCAATGAACAAGCAGGGCCTTAATGGAGCAAAAGGGATGTCTGGAGGAGATGGAGTTGCTGGGGGAAGTGGTGATGTCAGTGGAGATGGTCGTAGACCCATGGTTGACCAAAGTGACAAGCCACACAAATGTGACCAATGTGGACGAGGATACCGACACCCCTGCTCACTCCTTAACCACAAGAAGTCTCATAAAACTGGTGTCTTCCGTTGCTTGGTGTGCCAGAAACGCTACTACAACCTTCTGGCTCTCAAGAACCACCAAAGGACCCACTTTGATCTGAAAAGGTAGGTTTCAAATTCTAGACTTTGAGGTTTGCATGCCTTGATCAGCTTTGTTTGGCTTTACTGGATTTTATCAGAATCAACCTCAGTTTTTCAGATTCATTTCTAAGTGCTTTCTTTACCTCTGCTCATTCTCACTGCAGGCACAAGTGCGAAGAATGTGGCAAAGCTTTCAAGATCCAAAAGCAGCTGATCAACCATCTCCGTCTTCACGAGGAGCATCGGGCCAAAGGGCTTGTTCGGACGGGTCCAAATGGCGCCCGCTTCCAGCAGCCTGGTCCGTCACAGTTGCAGAGTATGGGCGGAGAGACATCAAAAAGCCAGGTGATGGGTATGAAATACAGCCACCAAGGATTCAAAAAGCCCTACTCTTCCGCTGGAACTTCCAGGCCTCAGAAGTTTGATCCAGCTGAAACTGGACGGCGGCCTTTCTCCTGTGAAGAATGTGGAAAAACGTATCGCCATGCGGGCAGCCTGGCTAATCACAAGAACCTTCACAAAATTGGGGAATATCACTGCAATGTTTGCAACTCAACATACCCCAACAGGCTGGCAATGAAAAACCACCTACGTCTTCACTTTGCCCAGAAGAAGCACAACTGCCAAGAGTGTGGCAAAGGCTTCCGTACTCAGAGACAGCTAGCTACCCACACTACAGCAGGCCTTTGCAAGGGTCCGCAAGGCCCCGGGGCTCAGATGGACTTTGAGTGTGATGGCTGCTGTGAAGGCTTTTCCACGGCCGATGAGCTAGCAGCCCATGACTGCCCGGCCCAGCACCTGCCTTCATCCTCCTCCACCAACAGCTCTACCAACATCAGCATGGAGAGAAGCTCTGTGGATCTGGACTCTGATGAGAGACCCTATGCCTGTGACCTGTGTAGTTGTGCCTACAAACATGCAAGCTCCTTGCTAAACCACAAGCACACCCACAAGACAGGCAACTTCCGGTGCAATTTCTGTGACAAGCCCTACACCAACTACATGGCCCTGCGCAATCATATGCGTATCCACACGCAGAGGAAGAAGCACATCTGCCACACATGTGGGAAGGCCTTCCGTCTGGCCAGGTTCCTCCGCAACCACCAGAAGGTCCACGAGGAGGGCGCCACCCCCTTCGGCTGCCCCACCTGCGGCAAGAGTTTCCAGGGGAGGTCCGGTCTGGCCAGGCACCGCTGCGGGGACAACCAGGTAGGCATGGAAGTCAGGAGGAAGCCCGCTGCACCCACGGGAGAGGGAGAAGAGTGTCGGTACACGTGAGTTCTCGTCAGTTGTTTGTGATTCTTCGAAGTTGAAAAAAAAAATAGTGAAGATAAATTTAGGTCTCTACATGTCTATTACAGGTATATGATCTCCAATCCGGCTTCCTTGGGACCATTCGCGTGCCGGAATTCGGATTTTTCTGAAGTTTGGACAAATTGAATTAGTGGAGAGACCAGATAAGTCAACCCTGTTTGCTTTCAGTTAGAATATCTCACACACTTGAGTTTTTCAGGCTACCTACAATCAACATGTCATGTTCAGATGTTTTGTTTTTATGCTTTGTTTTCTCAGAAAACTTTGACACAGATAAAAGTAGTGTGTAGCATATTGGCAAAATATAACGTGTTGATGTTGTGTGTTCCTTGCTCTTGTTATGATTTTGATTGTAGTCTTTGCTTTGTTTGTGTGTGTTCTCTTCGGGTGCTAGACATACTGGCTAATTATTTGACTAGAAAATGCAGTTATGTGAAGAGGCTTTTGCATTGTGTTGTCTTGGCAAACTGAAATCACAGGGAAGATTAGGAAGTATTTGGAGCTAGCTGCACTGCACATGTCAAAAGGTTAAAACCCTTACTAGCCAAAGGATTATTTCATTCAGCACAGCGGCTGAATGCGGCTGCAAGCAACTACAGTTTGGCTTGGTATCGGTCACTAAGGCATGTCTGATTGATTTTCCAGCACTGCAGATTTTACAAATTAACCCACAGAAAGCTGTGAATGAAGGTCTGTAAAGCAGTTCCAGATGTGAAAGGAGCTGTTTGAAGCTTGTGTTCATTTGTGCAGTGCAGGAAGCAGCAGATACCTTCCAGCTCCCTACATGAACCCCAGCTGTTTGTCCACAATTTCTTTTCCCATGTCCCCCTCCCCCACCCAGCAGTCCTCTCCCCACGACCTACGTAGAAATCAGAACTTTAAATGGTACACCACTTTGTAATAGTCTTCTTTAAAGCTTTAAGCCGGATTTCAGATCATATACCTGTATGTGCAACATCTTAGATGATGAGTAGATAACCAATTCTTAAAAGTGGTAACCAGTAATTGAGCGTACACTAATTTGGCTAGAAAAGTGAAAACAGGAATGACACCATCTCCTGATACTAATCTCCTGTGTCCTTTCCTTCTTTCCTTGCCCCACTCCCCGTCCTCCCCTCTTGTTTTTTCTTGTTTGTCTCTGCACAGATGTGATCAGTGCGGTCGCTCCTACCGCCATGCCAGCTCCCTCCTTAACCACAAGAACACCCACACTGTCGGCATCTACCACTGCGCTGTGTGCCTCAAGACCTACTCCAACTTACTTGCCCTGAAGAACCATCGCCGTATCCACTCTGAGACACGGCGCCACCGTTGCCATGACTGCGGCAAGGCCTTTCGTGTCTCCTCCCAGCTCTACAACCACAGACGTGTCCACCAGAAGCAGCGGGAGCTGACTTGCCGGTCCTGCCAGCGAGCCTTCCCCACGCATGCCAGCTTCAGGCTCCACATGGAGATCACCCACGGACAGGCTCCACAGCCCCGCCAGCCCAGACCCCAGCAGCCCCGACCGGGAGGCTCCCAGGAGCTGGGCTGGGGGTCCGGCTTGGACCTCACCTTGATGCAAGAGCAAGGACTCAACCCTAGTAGCATGACCAAAGCCCGCAGCCGAGGGGGCACCAGTGAGGTCCTAAAGCCCCACGTCTGCAACCAGTGTGGGCGCTCGTACCGCCATGCCAGCTCCCTGCTCAACCACAAGAACAGCCACAAGACTGGGACATACTTCTGCAACTCTTGCCAGAAGGAGTTCCCCAACCTGATGTCCCTGAAGAACCACCGACGGATCCACACCGAGCCCAAACGCTACCAGTGCCCCGACTGCGGCAAGTCCTTCCGGGTGTCCACTCAGCTCATCTGCCACCGGCGAATCCACACCAAGGAGAAGCCGTTTTCCTGCCAGCAGTGTGACAAACGCTTCTCGTCCAAGTCCAACCTGAGGCACCATATGAAGGTGCACTGGAGCTCCACGGCGCCCCCTCCCATGGCTATGGGTGCGCCCAACTTCCTGGGTATGCCCGGCGGCCCCTTCATATAAGTTAAGGGATGAGGGAGGGGGGATGTGGGTGAGACATGGGGAGGGGGGAGGGGGGGCAGTCACATGCCAAGGTTTCTGGAGGTGCCAAAACGTAGCTCTTCCTCCTGCTCACCCTCCTCTTCCTCATGTTCATGTGTGTGTGTGTGTTGAGTATGTGTGACAGACAGGGCCCGTAGACTCACAGAAAGAGTGGGAGAGAGGACATGAAACGGACGCCACACACACATCACACACGCACACAGGACAGGACAGGACAGGACAGGAAATGGGGGACGTGCATACACACACACTCCTCCAGAGGCTTCATGGCGGGCGTTGAGACAAGGCTGTGGTTGTAGATCAGTCTGACTGACTTACACGAACTGTGCACAGACGTGTTGTGGTTTGAACTGTATAAACTACATGAACTGTACTACACCTGCCTTACTTCCTGCTGCATGTCGCCTGTACTGCTCTGTGAACCTGTGGACCTTGAAGCCTCGCTCAGCTGCACAGACTGTTTTGTTGGAGTTCACTCACGCTGATGAGTCCGGCTGTAGAGACTGTTGATTGACAGACTGAGTGTCGGCAGAGCTGCTGTGAGGGTCCAGATAAAGGCGTGAGGAAGTCAGCTGCTTGTTTTCCAGTAATGAGCCATCTTGGTCATTAAAACCTGGAAGCTAATTGGTCCGTTGCTGCAGTTGGTTTCCTGTCTCCCCACCCCCATCCTGGTTTCAGAGGAGTTTTGTCTTGATGGACTCTTCTCTCGTGGCCTTTGTCACAATGTTTTTAATCCATATTCTGACTGAGTCGGTCTCAACAAGGTTCAAACTGTTTTATTTATGTGTGACCAACATGTAGTGGATGTTCTGCTAAAGGGAGAGCGGGTTTATTTTTCCTTTTTGTACCTTTATGGCTTTGCAGGAGACAGAAAAGACTTCTCTGAGCTGTTAGGGCTGCAGACGGGTTATTAAAGTCCTGTTTCAGTGTGTGCATGTCCTGCAGCACTATCGTGATCTTTATGTTCTTGTAGCTCTCAAACATCCCTCGTTTACACACACAGATTCAGCCACAGCAGGAGTTTATTGATGTGTTAATTGTAAAAAGTTCATTTCCAAACTCAGCTTATTGCTAATTTCCTGTCCATCGTAAAGGACCTTGAGTCTCCAACCAAAGCTTGAGGCCCTCCTTCAGAGCAGCTCATGGCCTTCATTAATAACTGGATCTTGATTAGCTTTTTTAGAGCTAAAAAACAGCAACTTATTTAAATTTCAGCAAGCAAGTACATAAAAATCACAAATCACTCCAGATGGTGTAATGAAGCTGGTACCACAGCTCAGAAAAAAAGAATACACTGATGAAGAATAGTGAAGCGCTTCAGAATAAATGATAATTGTTAATGAGGGGTTATCAAGTCGATACAACTGCAACTGAGACGTGTTCAGACCATAATAAAGCAAGTTTTAAATTTGTTGTGACTGGGAGTGCAGTCGGGTCACACCCTCTAACTCAGGTGCACTCAGTCACATCAGATTGGAAAACCAAACTCCATTCACTAAAGAGGCAACTTAAGAGCTACCTGCTTGTTGTCAAGCATGACAAATGTTTTTCAGCAGGTTTTTAATCTGAAAACTTCCATTAAATTTTTGTAAATTTCAGTTTTCTTTGCCGATGGCACCAGAAGGGATGATATTAACAGTTTTATTTTAACCAGTCCAAATCGACACAAATAGTTACAAATAACTTTGGAAATATAAAGCTTTGGAAATAAAACAGAATTTGTGCTGTTTTTAACCAAAAATTCCCAGGAAAAAGCCGAAGGGGTTGATTTGACACAGACAAAGTAAAGAAAATGACAAATAAGACTTCATTTTCTGGTTAATTCCTATATGCTCTTTAAAAAACTCAACTTGGCAAATTGTTCTCACTCATGTGCTAATTTTTTTATGTGCAACGTATAACGATGCAAACGTTAATTTAAATCTGTTATAGAGAGAAGAGGAGAGAGACAGTGAGGATCTCTGTTTACTTACCGTTAATCCCAACCCTGAGTCTGATGACAGAGCTTTTAGTAACTAACGTCCACTATACATCCAAAAAAAGTAAACTGTTAAATACGGAGAGCACAGTCTGCAGACAGACACTCCACAACACACCTCTTACGCCTCTTTTGTGTAATAGATGCTAACTCAGAGGAAATATTTCACTGTGGTGACTTTATTTTCAGGGAAATCTTATTTATTTTGCATTTTATCAGACTGTTATACATTAAAAGTGAAATGTTGGTAGAGATAATTAACATTTTCTGTACCAGCTCAAAGTGCAGGCTAAAAGTTTAAAAAAATATATGCAACCCTGTTTCTCCTAAGAGTTTGGAGGCTGTAAAAATGTTAGTAAAAGCTGAGTTTGACGGTGTACAAATCCTTTGAAGCCTAAATTTAACTGAAAATAGTGCATAGAAAATACATATGAGAAAATCTTGTTTCACAAAAATACCTGCTCATTTTAAATCTGACCCAGCAACATGTGATATAGAAAGTTGTTTGAGGAACAACCAAACAGGTCTCTCTCTCTAAGAGAGAATAGTTGAACAATTTCAGAATTACTTTCCTGTGTGTAAAATGTAAAAGAATTAGTGGAAATCATTATTAATATTACCACTATTATAAGAAGTTTTAGAGTACAGATCCTAGAGATCTGACATTTTTTTTGTATACCATGGATGCAGTATTCTTGGCCAACATTTTCCTCAGTATCCAGACCCCTTTTGGCCTTAAATGAAGCAGTTTTAAGTGATCAGGAGTTATTTTGTCACTGATATCTAAAATGTTTGACTTTTACTGGTATCTATCAAAAATCCAAATCTGCTATTGTAACGTTTTCCAAGTTTGGTGACTTATTGAATCTTTCGGTCCCAATTTCCCACGTTTGCTACCCCGTCACTTCAGCTGTCTGTCTGTCTGTGTGTGAGAACGAGGCATCACTCCTGAGTTCTTGGTATCTGTAGCGTCCCGCCAAGCCCTGATCTGTCTCAAACATGCAGCTGGACTCGGCTGAAGGCTGAAAAAGGAGAAAGAAACCACGCTGAAAGAAAAAGCAGGAGGAGTGAAGGGAGAGAGGTGTAAATTGATGGTTCTGTTTGTATCGTATCGTATCTGACTGTATTCTCTGCAGAGCCTCTTTTATAAGGAGAAAAGACGACACATCATTGTAGTAATGCATTTATTTATATTATTATTATTACTATTAACACTTGTAATGGACGGCGCTAGTCTTTAGGATGTGTGAGTTTAGAGCTGTGTTGATGTAACCCCTCCTTTTACCCACAATGCCCCTGTTCTGTGGAGACGACGGACTCTCTGAGACTCTGCGAACATTTATGGAACTGTACACGATGGAAAGTGTTTTTCTTGCCTTTTACCAAGTGATGTTGTGACGGTTTTTCTCAGTCCAGCCTTCCCATCATCCCTCTCTGTCATATTTATCACCACCAAGTTTGACCCCTCCTTCTGCCTCAGTGTCCGCCCCCCTTTTTTCCTGATTCACAAAGTCAAACTCACATTAAAAGGGACGACTCGTTGACGCTCCTCTTAGGGGAGTGAGTGCATTAAGTCCTCATCATTTGAACCTTTTTTATGTTACACTTTTATGGTAACCTCTTGTATTTATTGGTGTTATTTTTTCCTCATATTTAATTGCGTTTTATGACTATTTGAAAGCCTCTGTGTGTGTTTTAAACCACAGTTTGTCAGCGTTTTCAGGAGCACTGGTGCTAGTTGAAAAAAAAAGAAAAAGTCAAAGCCGTGCAGTGACCGTCAAGTGCTGTAGGAGTCGATGTGATCTTGATCTAGAACACAGAAATAATAACTGTACATTCTCGACTTTATTTTTGCATTTTCCTCCTCCACCATGTTTGACTTTGCTTTCTGAGTGCACACTTTCCCGCCTGCATTTCAAGTAGATTTAGAGAGAAGAAGAAGAAGAAAAGATTGGTTTGGAACAACTATAACCCTTTTTTTTTGTTTTTGAGTTCTAACATTTTGTTTCCATGCATATATATGTAATGCTTACTATACACTTTTATAAACTATGTTTTGATAATTCATTTCTTAACAGAAAAACTTGTCCATATACTATAACCCTTACTGCTGAGTACTGAAAATAAATAGCTGAAAACAAACCCAGCTGAGGTCAGTGTTTTCAATCCATCCATCTTCCACACTTCCTTCACTTTGAGGTGGTTTTATCAGGATCACCTGTACCTGTTGGATGCAGACTGATGTAACAGATCAACATTTTTCAAACCCCACACTGTCAGAGAGATGTTTAAGGGCTAAAACTGAGATTTACAAAGCTGGACTTAAACAGATTTCTCCTCCTGCAGCAGGTAAAACAGCAATATGTGCATCAAAATCTTTGAACACCTAAAGACAAAAACTATCATCACATTTCTGCCTCCAGATGATACTGAACAATCACATCCCTGATCCACATTTCATTAAAGGCAACTTTAATGTCTTTTAATTTGTAATTGCTGACCAGAAATAAAAGAGCATTGCTGACCAAAATAAAAGTATAGCTTTTAACATATATGAACAAAGTTTAAAATATTTCCACATATATAAAATACATTAAAAGTAATGAGCATTTACATTTTCCACAAGAAACTGAAAAAGAAAGGCATGATTTTTGATGCTCAGGTATTTTCTGAGGTCAGTTTAAAAAGATATTAGGTTCATTATGCATTAGATACTTTTAACGCATACTATTAAAAAATACTATTTAAAAAATGGCCATACTTCTGCTTTTCAAAATAAAAGCCCCATCTCTTTTTCTGTTAGGACGCCCCTGTTTTTGCTGTCATTTTAATTGGAAAGTATTTTCGATAAATGAAGTAACCTTCATAGGTCTTTATTAGAGCTGAAGGTGGACTTTAGCTGTACAAAAATGTCATGAATCCCACTGGCTGCAGGTAAGCGATGTTAATAATTGGATAACATCAGGTTACAGAAAATATTTCTTCTGTGATCTCTCTCTCTCTCTCTCTCTCTCCCTCTCTTTGCAGCATCTCTGTATCCTTCTCTCTGCTCAACTGGTGTCTGTCCAGAAATTAAACACCTGATTTTATACCTCAGAGATCTTGTAACACTAAAAGTATTCCCTGATATGAATAAAAACAGATGTTGTAACATAACATTTACACTGCATAAATACAGCTCACATGTTGCCAGTGTGGTTTGTGACATTTTTTTTTTCAAGAGAGCCAAATGAAGAGCAATGCAAGTGACTTAATTTTCCAAATGACTGCTCTGGATGTCAATCTAACCAGGACTGGAGTTTAAGGTAGACAGACGTAAGCGGCAAATGTTACAAACTAAAGGCCAAAACTAAAGTCTTAAAGGGATAGTTCAGACGATTTAAAGTTAGTTTATGAGGTTCTTCATGTACGGCATGCAGCTCTGTTACTAACGACGCCACATGAATATGTACTGTATACTAGGACTGTTTTTAGCCACAGACTGATCTTTATTTACTGTAGATACAGATCACTGAGACATAATGCTGACTCAGCTCTGACTGTGGTTATTCAGCAGTTAAAAATCCAGACAAAAAGATACAGTAAATCACAACAAAATATGATCAAAATATACATATAATGTGCAGTCTTCTTGAATTTTGTGTAAATCTGATACATGGAAATGAGATAAACCACAGAAAAGTAGAGCTCTGTATTAACTTTACCTTATTTACCACAATATTCACCTCCAACTATAAGAAAAACCGACTATCAATAAATTATCAACCTTCAGCCTGTTACGTGTAATGTTCATGAGAAAAACAGCTGCATTTGTTTTAGGCAGGAATTTCTTATATGTTAGAAGGATAGACCAAAATCAGCAGAGATGTCTCCTTATGTTCTAAAAAAGCAAATAAGACTATCAGAGGGAGTCAGATTGTTCAAAGAAAACGGCAAAAACAACACTTTTTTACAGCTAATACTGTGAATGAAACATTTGACTCTACAAATAAACCAGAATGATTTATGTACATATACATACACATACATAAACACACACACACAGGATAATATATGATTTCAGAAAAGACAGAGGAGACCCAGCTTTCTCCACAGCAGCTGACACAATGTCGTAGTAGTGATAGTTATGGTCTAACACTGTCTTCATTTTCTACATCATACTGTTGTTATTTTGCCAAAATTAAACCCATTATTGCTTTTCACCATGATAGTTGTTTCTGTTTTCATCACTATCATTTGTTATCATTGTTTTAACTAATATCATTATTATTTTTCTATCCTTTTAGATCAGCTTATTTTCTTCATATTATTATAATTATCACTATTTTTAAAAATTTAAATCTTTATGATTACTCTCAATATCATTATCATTACCATCATCACTGGTACACTTGTTATCATAAATATCATAGTAATCGTTATCGTCATTTTACCTATTATTCTTATTACCACCTTCATTACAAGCATCTTCACCTTTTCTTCCTCATATCTTTATCTGACTGATAGATCATTTTTGCTTGTTATTCCATTAACCTTATTACTATAATTTTGATTATCATCATCATCATTTTCACCTCATAATTATCATTTTGACCATTTTTTAAATTATCATCAACATTTATAATTTGATCATGACACCCTATATCATTATCATCACCATGACTATAATGTGTTCATTATTACACAATTTTAATAGTTATTATTATTATTATTATTATTATTATTATCACCACCACCATGATTATCGTCAGTTATATTTTTATAATTTTTTTAAACTGCTTATTTTCGTTGTCATCAATTTCATAATCACCATTATTTTTATCATTCTAATTACTCTCGTGTCATTGATTTTTGCTGCAGAATTATGTTAAAAGTGTCATTATCTTTTTTAATTTCAAGATTTCTTTATAACTTCTTATAGCTTTACATGAGCAGGATGCTTTGTTGTCACTGTAGTTTGGTTTGTTCAGCGACTGTTGTTTTTCTGTTTTAATAACAATAACATGAAAATCTTTTTCAATTAAATTAAATAAGAATTTTGGTAAGTTTTAAAAAAAATCACTTTCTTTTGTTGAGAACATCTTATTAAAATGTGATCACAGGATTGTTTATGACTCCAGGTTCTTTCAGAATGATCTTGTTTTGTTGAAAAAAGAAATCTGATCTATAATCGTCAGAGATGAAATACACTGATTTATTTCTGTAAACACAGTGAACAGATTTGGTTTTCTTGTTACTGTAAAAAGCTTTTTCTAAAGATGATAAATATATAAAGTCTTTTTTGTAATTGTTGGAAAGACGTGACACTGGGGGTCTGACCTTAAAACTGTGACCTCTTAATGTTGTTTGTGGGGTCACTATTTGTGTTATTTTTCGTTATTTATATAGTTGTTTATTTTTTTATATTGTTTGTTAGTATTGGTGTCATTTTTCATTTTGTTGTATGATTATTTTATGAAATTTGTGTGTTATGATTGTGTTGCACCCTCTCGTCCTCTCTGTAAACCTCTCTGATTGGTTGCAAAGAGCTCAGCGATCCCCCCAAACTAAGTGGACTTGAACTGATGGGCTCTGGAGGTCTGCAGGTGGACGTTTGGGTTCTGGTTAAAGGGGGTCTTTATTTTTAGACGCTGCCGTCAATCATGTGTCAGATCAGCTGTGAATCACTTCCTGCTTGTGTAACATTCTTGCTGCCCTCCATCTGAACTAAATCCTGCTGTTTGTCTCCTCAGATCTGAGCCCCGCAAGTTCGACCGGCAGCACCCGAAGCTTTGTCTGCACGCAGTGTGGGCGCTCGTACCGCCACGCCAGCTCCCTGCTCAACCATAAGAACAGCCACAAGACTGGGACCTACTTCTGCACCTCCTGCCAGAAGGAGTTCCCCAACCTGATGTCCTTGAAGAACCACAGGCGAATCCACACCGAGCCCAAACGCTACCAGTGCCCTGATTGCGGCAAGTCCTTCCGAGTGTCCACGGCGCTCGTCTGCCACCGGCGAATCCACACCAAGGAGAAGCCGTTTTCCTGCCAGCAGTGCGAAAAACGCTTCTCATCCAGATCCAACTTGAGGCACCACATGAAGGTGCACTGGAGGGGTCCGCCGTCGTCCAGAGGGAGGTCCTCCGCCTTCCTGTCCGTCTCCTCTAGATCTTTCATTTAGATGTTTGACCTCGCTCTAATCCATCCTCATTTTTCAGCTTCAGGAGTGAATCGTCTTCAGAGACAGACTGTGGTTGGTTTGGTCTGGTTAGGGTTTCAATCTGATGAGAAACTAAAGGTCAGACAAACAAAACACTAAACACTGAAATTCAATTTCAGTACTTTTATGTTTTTACAATACTTCACCAGCAAACCATCAGTCTGAATTTCTGAGCTTTGAACTTCTGTCTTTGATTCATGGCCTGAAGTTTCAGACTTTGATGAGTGCTTTAGACGTTTCTAGATCTTCAGTCTAAAGCTGTAGATGATGTGATTTCAGTTTCTTTTACAACCTTTCGAGAGATGAGACTTCAAACCACATAAATTCAGATGGATGGATGATGAAATGGGATATATATATATATATTTTTAATAGGACATGTTAGGATTGGATTCAAACCCCGACTTTTCTTGAATACGACAAACAGAACAAGTCCTCTGTGATGAACTTTCTGTGGACAAGACTGAGGAAACTGATGTTTTCCCTTCATGATCTTGTTTCATGTTTTCTCTTTGAACTCTTGAACATTTTTAAACAGAAACAATGAAACTTATGAACAGTAATGATAATCTGTCACAGACTCTGTTTGGAGCTCAGGTTCCTCCGTCCTGAATCATCCACTCTGATTTCGCTGTCAAAGATGAACGTCTTTGTAGACCGTTTCAGAGACTGGTCTGCAGGAAGAGTGGGTGGATTGTGGATAATTTTTTTTTCTCCCCGTGGCACTCATCTTTCTCAAACTCGTTCTTCCTCTCATGTTGTAGTGAGACTTTGGCAAGCAACAGTTGTCCTCTTTAGATAAATGGAGTTTAGAGTTTCAGGTTTTGGGGTATTTATTTTTGTTTTTGTGTATTTTCAGACTTCTAAAAGCTTAAAAATTTCTCACTAGCCAGAAGATTTTGACTTCATCAGTATCTGCTCATAGAGTTTACTCTTTTAAAGTCCTTTTATGACCACTAGTTTCTGCTCTGAAGTGTTGCTAGATTAGTTTTGGTCAGAGGCAGTAGTTGAAGTCAGTATTGAATCATCCATTGGTTTGACTTTTTACCATTTCCAAGCCTCAAATTCTGGATTTTAGCCATAACTGTGTTTGAATTTGAGTATTTGACATTTCTTCGTTATACGGTAAATTCTCTGTTGGTGCCAAAGTCTCAAAAATGTTAAACCCTGACGACATGAGAAGGAAAAAAGAGCTCGAGATTTAAATGAAGTTCTTCCCAAGCTGCAGTCAGAGGACAATGTTGTCTGGATCACAAAGCTTTTGTCGACTTCTGTGATGTGTTCAGGATCACGATTCTTTTATTCCTCACAAACTGTTAAGATTCAGCATTCAAATCTGAAGGACATTAAAATCTTCGGAGACTAGAAGATTATGTGATCTGAACTCTGCTGAGGGTACAAACTGTGTGTTTTTCCTCGTCTTTTGTGGACATGTGAGACGCAGAGAAGAAGCACTGAAGAGAAAACTGCATAAAATCCTAAAACATGAGCAGGAATCAAACTGTGAACTCCTGTTTTGATTCACAAACAGAGCAATCCTTTCTGGCATGGCGGAGGTCAAACTCTGGACGTCTTGAGAAAATTTCAGGTACTTCAGTCAAAATGCGAATGGACAGCTTGGTGGGACGTTTAAGGACAGTTGGACAAACATGGTTCTTCATGGAGAGTTTGAGTTTCACCTACAGCAGCATTCAAACCTGGACATCCTGGATCAACACATTTCAGACACTCTTCAGGTCGATTCAGTGTGTGTTAACTTTGAACACCAAACTGACGGATATGGAAGTCCATTAATGCCACACAGCCAAAAAAAAAACTACTGTTGAAGCTTGATTTAATGACAGCTGAAAATCTGAGAGTCATTAAAAGCATCATTATCAGACTTACACATCTCACAATTGCTTTAAGGTTAAGTCAAACAATATTCAGTAACGTGAATATTAAAAACAGACAAAATCTTCAGTGTTAAAACTTGAGTTATTTTTTGTTTTTAAGACTCATTTTAAATATAATTACTGCAGGTTTTATTACCGTTTTATCCAACTTTGTGTGTCTGGTCGTGATGTTTTGATTTTATTACTGTGATTCATAAATTTGATATTCAAGATGCATTTTAGCCCCAACAAATCACAGTTTATGGATCAACACAGGGTATAATGAGACTCTTGCTTTTTGTAAAGGTTTCTAATCGACTTCACAATTTCTCATTTTTACCAAAGTGTCAACAGGCAGAGGGTAAACACGCTGACTTTCATTTCCCTTTTTTTTCTTTTGTGAGGGTGATAGTAATAAATCTGAGACTTTATTTATAATCAAAAAAGCCTTTTGATAATACAGAATCTTAAATACACAACATTGACTTCTATTTTGACTTTTTCATATTTCAGCTGTCCTGTCATAAAGATGTCAAGATCTTTGAAAACCTTTTAACTGATCATGATGATGAATTATTTCTCTGAGTTAGGAGACATTTTGTTTTGAACTGAGAGAAAATCTAATGATCTTCTAAAAGTTCATCAAATTGGTCTGAGAGTTATTTTCGTTTAAGACTTTTTTCTTCAAGTTTTCTCACATTTAAAGCTCCTGTCAGGATCTTTTGGATCGTGTTAATTTGGCTGTGACGTTTCCGATTAACGAATTTGAAATGTTTGCTGATGGTCTTGTTTGTTTTTGAGACATCAGTGTCAGTGTTGGACTATTTTAGGATTATCTGGGAGCTTCAGTTCTCACAGCCACATACTACTGATTTAGCATGTAGACTTGTATTTGTAGGTTCACCGTTTCTCTGATTGTTTTAACTTCCATCCATTTAAGTTTAATTTTAAGTTCCACATAAGTTTGCCATAATAATAAGGAATCATTTTTTTATGTAATACCTCATTTACCTTTTGAGAATTAAACAACAAACAACTCAAAATAACAGGGTACATTTTCTATGAAATAGAAACATTGTAATAGAAAATATAGAGACTGTAGATGTTTTTTAGTCAGATGGCATTAATGGGCTTCTATAACTACCTGTTCACCTGGATTTTGTCATCTTTCTCTCAGACTTTAGGGATTTCTTGTTCAAACAAAGCTGATGTCAGGAGCCATCCAGTTTTGTTTCTGCAGAAATTTATCGGTTTGATTTCACGTTCGACGAACACTGGAAATATTTATAACACCAGTGATTTTTCCTGGTCTGTCTCCTGTACTTCCTGTTTCTGTGCCCTCAGTTTGATTTTTACTCTGTATATGTGTTCTTACTCTGTGCCTGATAGCTCACATATATCCATAGTTAGAGGGTTGTGGTACAAACTAAAGACATGTAGAGTTTGAAAAGTGATGATGTGATGATTAATGTGTGTCTTCTGCTTTCACTGTGTCACGACCTGCAGGATCTAACTTTACTAAAGTGGTTGAGCATAATGGGTTAGATATGGTTTCTATATTTTAGGCTGAGTTAATCAGGTGAAATGTTGTAAAAAATGATCTGCAGTAACAGTGACGGACATTTTGTATCCCTGTATTTATTAAAACGACTTTTATTTAGCCTAATTAATAAATCACTATCTTAATCAATCATTACTTCATTTATGAGAGCTCCAAAAGGGAAAAAAAATTCCAGAATCTCTAAAAGTTTGTTTGGTAAGTTTGGGAAAATTTGCAAAAATTCAGAAAAGTTTTGTCACATTAATTAGGTCATCATTTAGAGTATGTTTACGATGTCTTATCATAATTGTTCATATTTTAAATACACAGCTGCAATAACAGCTCTTGTGATTATAAACATCTCATAATTTTTTATTCTGATCTTTCAGTATAAGAAATAATTAAAATTTTTCTACATATTTAAACATAGAAATATTTCTTATAAAAACCATGACTATTATCATGATGTGGATTTTTTCATCATTATAAGAAGTTTCCACCACATGATTAGAAATCTTTTCTTCTTATCCTGACTTCATTATCTGACAACTCAATATCTCATAATTAAAAGACAAAATCGCAATAAGAAAATATCTTGTTGTTTAAATATGATGGTGTTTTTATATTTTATCCATATGAGATGAGAACTGCCTCCTCATGAGATATTAATGAGGTTAGATTCTCTTTTTAAATTCATAATGAGAATTGAATCTTGCTTTTTTAAGATTAACTTTATCTCATTGACGCTCCTATGAGGAACTCTCAGTCTGTGTCAGTTTTGGCGCCCCTCTGTGAACAAAACAGTAAAGCTTTAAAGTTAGGCTCCAAATCATTGAACCAGACTAAAGTTCGTATGTTTCTGAGAACATTTTCTAATTACTACAAAAATATGTGATTTTCTGCTCCCAATTAAAACACATCAGGCAAAGGTGGAGCCAGATATGTAATCCTGGAATCTGATTGGCCACCCTTGAATCCTAAACCACGATTGGCTATTTGCCTTATCAGAGGCGGCACTTACGTATATTATCTAATGTCTGTCTTGATTTGAAAAGGCTGTAGAAGCTTTACAATGTGCATTTCAGTGTGGCTTTTCATCCTCTTTGAAGTCCTAAATGAAAACATTTCAGCAGATTTTAATGTTGTCACTCCGTCGAGTTACATTAAAATGATTTTTGTTCAGATTCTTTTGTAAAAGAGGTTAAAGCTGATGTGATTGATTAAAAAAAAAACTCCCAGGGTTGAGGGACGCTTCTGATGTTTACCACCCTGGCCACCCTCAAAGTTATTGCACCTTATTGGCCACCCCATATCCAAAAAGTCTTGCTCCGCCCCTGATCCAAGGGTATTGAAATAATGAGAAATGCATAATCTCATGTACATCAATATTTAGATTATTTAATCCAAATAAACTGAAAAAACTGCACCTTTTCATCCAAAATCAAATCAAGAAGATTTATAAAAGCTCTAGTGTTATAATTCTTGGAAATTCTTCTACAAATGTGGAAAAGTGATGAGATTGACGTCCTAACAATGAGAGCTTTTTTTCTTTTTATCACTGTTTGACTTTTAATTTTATGTATGAAACACTTGACTTTTATTTTCTGATGCATAAAGAAAAAGGAAATAATCGGCATGCCTTATTACTCTAGGAGCTGTGCACATGTGGATTTTCATCTGGCCGTAAGATTTATTATTTAGAGCAGGTTTAAACTGTATCATTGTGCATGTTGGTTTTATTCCGCTGATTTAAGTTTGGGGATGCAAAATACCAGATCAGAGTGATGTAGAGGTGTAGCAGTAGACTCTTGGTGCTGTCTGATTAGATGATGTATTGTCATTGTACCTCTGTATTATAACCTCTGTATGAGCTTTTATATACAAATAACTGTAGATGACATTTATTTCTACCTGTTATAAAAGGATGTTTATGAGACTCAACGCAACAATGGTTTGAAATGTTTTTAAGTCATCACAAAATATCAAGGTGCTCACATGACCTCATTAAAAAAAATGAAAACATGAAATTTGAAAAACTTGTACACACCTAAAAAATTTTAAACTGGTGTACTTTTCTTGATTTGAACTCACAGTCAAAGGAGGTCTCGGCGTGAAGTCGGTCTGTACATAGCTTCTTCTGTATGTTCTCACCTGCTTTTCACACAAAATTGAGTTTTCGGTCACTGAAAATGGATGCTTCAAATCATCCATCCTTTTACGGTAGAGATTTTAAAATTCAGCTCTCTCTGTGTGTTTGTATAAAAGCTGAACGATTTCAAAGGCACCAAGGTTAACGTGCACATGGCATTTGTTGTTTACATGTATTTTGCAAGTGCCAAATTGGTCTCTCAGTGACACATTGCTGCACAGTACTAGATTCAGCTGGTGTGAGGGCAAATAAATGCATCACGTCCAATTAATGTGCATATGCAAAATATTCTACTGTTATGTGACGGACTGATCAAACATTATCACTACAACCTGTCTGGCATGCTTGGTTAAGCATTTCCAGCTGTACTGTCATGTAGACAGAGCAGGAATAATCCCGGGTGTGTACTAGACCCCACTCTATCAGTCTTACTCTGAGAGACATATATTTATCAATTACATTTATGCTTAAAAACATCTTATTAATCAGTTTTTACTTAACCCTTAGATTTACATCCTTTCTTAACGCTCAGTGGCTAAAAACAGCCACTGACATTGACTGCTGTAAAAACATATTGGATTCATATTTTTTTTCCAGATTTTTTTTATATGTATCGCTTGATTAATTTCTGCTCTATTCAAAACTAGTAAATGTTTCATTAAGAATCCAAATCTTAACCCTTTAAGGACCCATTTAAAACATAAAGTCACTAATATTGGGAAAAAATGGGAGGAAAATGACTGATTTTTATTAGATTTATTTTCTACCATATCAGTGACATTATGTTTTGAATGGACCCTCAAAGGGTTAAAAAAATGTTTTTAGATGAAACATTTACTAGTTTTGACCAAAGCAGAAGTTAATTAAGAGATATATGAAAAAAGTCAGAGTCAGAGTTAGCGGCTGTTTTTAGCCACTGAGCGTTAACAACAGATGAAATTTGGCCTATGCGTTTTTTTGACCTGCTGAAAATTTTGAAGTCATATTCTCAAATTGTCCATCAATATAAGCATCTGCACAAAAAATCATCCCATTCGCTGCTGTAAAAAACATGAGTTATGTGGAAATTAGTGGCTAAATTTCACCCCTAGTGGCTGATTTTAGCCACAGCGTTACACAAGGGCTGACCTTTTTCTGTCTTGTTTGCTCACAGCAAACATCAATACTTAATGTGTGTGTAAAATGGGAGATTATGCACAAAAATTTTACATCTTTTATGACAAAAGATAATCTGGAAGAGCTAAAGTCAACTGAAAAATATTATTTCAAGAGGCTTGGGGATTTTTAGAGATTTCAGCGTTAGTGTTCTGGCTGGAGTTCATTGACGTAAAAATTTTAACCCTTTATTGCCTGTTGTATCATATTTGATGCATACTTTTATATACTTCTATCTAATCAATATGATCAACAAATTACTAAAAAAAAAACCACCTGAATACAGTCCGATAAATGATAAAAATGTCCTCTCGTAGTTTATCAGTTTCCATAAACATCTATTGATTCAAACGTGATAAATAAATATATTTGTTAAAATTTAAGGACATTTTGATTTTTTGCTTTTCAGTAGTGAGTGAAATAAACATTTTAGCTCCCCCAAAAATTTGAATTTTCTGGCCTTAATTTGTGGTTTCAGGCATTAAAGGGTTAAGGAGGAAATCAGGAAAAAACAGGCTTGTACATTCTGGTATTTTAAGGTGCGTATTAACATCCCTGTCATGCCTTGTCTGCAAATTGTAATGTATGAGGGCTGATAGACCATATTTATGTATTATCTCATTTCTACAAAGAGAGTTAAAGATGGTAGGGGCAGGTAGTGCTGGAGCAGGCAGCGTGGGGCAGCGCTGTGTATGTTCATGTCTGAATGTCTGTGTGTAAAGCTGTGTTAATTGAATGCTGGGATGCCAGTATTATGCTGTTTCAGGGTGCAAAGCAGCGATGGAAAAAATCCATTCAATGACTCCTGTTGCAGAATCACAGTGTGGACAAGGATAGTGAGAGTGATTAAAAGAAGAAAAAAAAGAGGAAAAAAGAAAGCAAGAGGCAGCAGAAGTACACTGAACAATCCTTTTCTTTATTCATTTTTTGTTTCATTTCAATATGTCTGTCAGGGTTTGTTTTTTTAAGTTTTTATTTTAAATTAAAATTTTGACACACTTATAAAAGACAGCATCTGCATAGAGTTGTCATCTTAAAGATCCATGAAGAGAGAGAGAGAAAGGGGCGAGGAGGAGAGAGAGAGAGAGATAGAGATAGAGATAGAGAGAGAAAGAGAGAGAGGGAGGGGAGGGGATGGGGGAGGCAAAAAGGTAAAGTAGGGGGGAGGGGGAATACTGGCACGTCACATGAACTAAACAGAACAGCCAACAGCAGTACGAGAGAGGGGGGAGGAGGGGGGAGACAGGGCTGGAGGAGAGAGAGGGAGGGAGGGAGGGGAAGGTGCTTTTTTGTAGGGGGGGCAGAGAGGGGAGGGGAAGGGGGGGGGACAGATCGCTTTTACATTACGCTACGCACACATACACACACACAAAAAAAACGGGACACAAGTTGCATTTCCGGTCAAAGTTGCGTGTAGAAAGCGATGGCCCTGTCCTCTTTTTGTTTCCTTTTTAAAGTTTGTGAGTTGTTTTTATCAGACCTCACTTCTCCGTCTCTTGCCTGCCGTTTTCCCAAAGATGGCTGCCATCTTTGTTCATCTATCTACGTATGGTTTCACTCAGTTAATATGGTTATAGAACAATTACAAGGGTGCTGCGTTTGTGGCGTCTAACATGAGTGATTTTATTCCTCGGTTCTCTGTAGGAGGTCTGAGCTTTGCGACCTGGACACTCCTGCATGATAAAGAAAGCCCTTGTTTCTCTCGATATTGCACGCTGTGTAACAGAAGGCCTGTGTGAGGCAAGAGACTGGGCCTGAAGTTAGGTTAGCGCTGGAAGTGCAGAGCTGCAGAAAGACTACTCAAGATTTAGTAAATTTTCCTCACCTCTAAGATTGTTTCCTCTATCCTTATTTCTTTAAATCTGTCAAAATCTTATTCAAAGTTTGACTTTGTTGAAAAAAAAAAACTGAAGCTCAGGCCTTGAAGAACGGGTAAGGACTGATTCATGGAAACAGCCATATGAAGGAAGACAGTGGTAGACATTTGAGGTACATTTAGAGGGCTGAGTGGACTCAGAAACACATGATATGGTCATAAAAACTGCTCAGAGCTCCATTTGTGCATTTAACACTGATGATTTCAGCCAACAGGTAAATAATGCTGCTGAAGCCATGGCTTGAATAAGTTGGCATCGGTGAATCCTACTTCCTGTGGTTGCCTGGACATGATTAGATGAACCACTGTCAGTTAGGAATCTTTTGCTTTTTAAGTAAATAAAAACTGCGCTAATGGATGCACCGTTTATGTAAAAGTTAACTTGATTGGCCTCTAGTGGGTTAAGCTTGGACTACGTTTGCATTTCAGGGTTTGACTATAATGGTGAGGCTTGTCTACTCTCTACAGGACAGGGTGTGGGCTACAATCTGGGGGAAACAGGCAGGTAAAGAGACTGTGTTTTAGGTTCGTCATTTGGCAAGCTAGCTGCAATTGAGAGTGTTGAACAGAGAGAAAGAGAGAAAGTTCGGAAAACCCGCTAACAGAGCCTTTAGAGTGAGGAGGCAGGGTTTATTATCCTAATATGGAGGGAAGCACTTTCATCAGAGGAGCCAGTGGGCGGTGCCTCTGGAGCTGGGCTGATGGACGGAGGTGTGGCTGTGGCTGTGTTTACACCAAAGAGGCCAATTTTGTCAAAGTACCCTCTGTTAGCACAAGATCTTTTCATTTCTGTCTGAATCAGTTTGTAATTTGTTTTGACAGAAATGAAGAGATCAGAGCGACGAATAAAACGAACAAAAGTGTTTATTTGTGACTGATCTCTCTAAAAACACTGTTGTACAGTTCCTTTGCATCTTTGTAAAATGATGATTTCAGCGGTTTGGTGTAAACACAGGGTCTGATCTGAATATGACGGACGAGGACGCTTGACGCTATGATTCTCTTCCTCTCTGTTGTTCTCTCACTGACAGAGATTTAAAGGAACAATGATTTTCAGGAGGGTAGAGGGTGAGGACAGGTGATGTCTTAAGGGGGAAGCAGAGTGGCGAAAAAGGACAGAGATCGAACTACGTGTCAACTTTGACGGGAATAGATATCTCAGTAGATTTATACATAGACATGCAAGTCATTTTTTCTCTCTTTGAAGTTATTTACAATAATTACATAACACAAAGAATCCAGTTTCAGTTTGACAAAATTGCGAGCATTCAATATTCAATATTACTACTATTATTTATGATAACATAACTCCTTTTGTACTTCTTTAAATCATTGCTATTATAGATTCGTCGTAACCTCCCTTCGTATGTTTTATGTTAGTTTGATCACTTTGTGTGAAGCGTTCGCTCTCCTTCGGGTTTTTGCAAATGTTTTACTGCATTTTCATTTGTCATTTATGGAGTAATAATAATCATAATAATAAGAATAATGACAACAATGTTATTTATTTATCTGTCTTTTCTACTTGCTATGGCAGAGACCGTGTGGGCGTGGTCTATCTTAATGGCCCCTCCCCCCGACTCCTCCCACCCCTCCCACTAGGGAAATAAACACTGATACAAACTGAAATACTGTCTCGTTTACGAGGAGAGATTAATGGGTGAAGCTTCACGGAATAAAAATCAGAAACAACGAAAGCGTCACATCGTAGCCGCTGCTACTGACAGGAGCAGGTCAAAGCCACGGAAAACAAACATTTCATTTAAGCATCATCCAGAGCGGGGCACCGAACAGGTTTTGGTTTTTGAAAATTGTTTCAGGAAGACAAAAATCATCATGGAGTAGTTTCATAGTCCGCCATCAAAGGAACAAAAAAGTACAACAATCTCAAACCCTCAGTTTCTGAATTTAATCTCTGCTCAGACACTCGTCTACTGGAGTTGTCTGCAGAGATAGTGGCTGACGTATTGCATCCACACGTGTCTGTGTTCATCTGACTCTACGAGGACTATAAGTTTTGTTTCGTACATGTGGAGCAATACGCCAGGTTTCTTCAGAAAACAGGCTAACAGCTAACAGCTAGCGGTAAGTCAATCTTTGGAGTGTTGATGTCGCACCCAAACTCTCTCCGGGTGATTTTTTCCTGCTTTCTGCACCCCGCTCCGTCAAAAACTGTACACAGCCAACAGAAGCAGAAATGGCTACAGAGCCACATACATACAGTTATAGAAATGCAGTGTGTTTGTGTAAGGTTTTTATATATATATTCTTCCCTATATATGTAACTTCAGTTGACAAGGCTGCAGTCCTCTCTCACACAGAGGAAAATGCTCACTGCAGGTAATAGGAGCTAGTTAGCTAAACAGTCAACAAGCTGTTTTGCAAATGTAAGTTCTAATTTATGCTTCCTCTGCATAAGCAAAGTTTGGAAGCTTAATTGTTTTTACATGAGCTTTCTTTATTTGAATATTAAGCTAACGTGAATAGCTTATCTGTGGGCAGATTTGTTAACCTAATTAAAGAAGTGCGAAACAGAAAACTCAAGAGTAATTATCGTACATGAATTCACTGATGATTGCTGAAATAAAAACAAAATCCAATTTTGGAGAAAAAAAAAGGCTAATGCTAAGGTTAGCAACACTTTATTCAATAACTTAATACGTTTTATTGTAATTGTTGTTGACATTTACAACACCCTTGTTAGGTGGCTCTGCTAAGCTTCGTGAAACACAATACTAACTGCATTGTTGACACGAAAACTGTAAAGAGTTTTAAGAGAGGAGGCTTCAGTTTGCTTGACACTTGGCTAGCTACTAATCCTTAACACCTGCAGAGTAGCATTAACCCCAACGTGTGAACACAGAGACTGATAAACAAGCTGTACATAAAATGACACCAAAAAAAAAAACAAGAAATACAGCAATTAATAAATATAATAAGAAAGCACCACCATTGTCTCCGTATATGCCTCTAGTGGAGGAGAAGTGTACGTTTTCTAGAAGTGTTCACAGATGATTATGTGTCATATTTGTGCACTAAATCAGACCACAAACTAACATCTACAGGTGAGAAAGAAAGAAAAGGGGACGTGGAGGTGGACATCGTTGTGGCATGAGATAAGTATTGAGGGTTTTGGTCGGGTTGATTGGTGTACAGACCAACATGCAGTGAGGGCTGGTGTTGGGCAGGGGGGCAGGGCTTTTTGTTTCATCGATATGTTAGCATTTGATGTTTTTGTGTATTTTTTCACCATTTGTGACGAACATCTCAGTGTAAACTTGACTCAAGTTGTGCTCTTTGATAATAGCGGCAAACATTTTGAGAACACATGAGGGGAGGGCAGAAAACGCTTTGGTTTGAATCGTAATAAATATAATAATAACAGTGATCTTGGCGTCTATAAAGACTACTGATTTCGTATCTATAATTTTCAGAAAGAAACAAAGAGGAATTCATCAAACGGCTGTGAAACCTGTGAACCTGCCATCGGATGCTTCGCACATCAAAACAAACTCGTGCTGCTCCGACACAAAACACGCACACAAACACACACTTATGCACCAATCTTGTTTGACTGAACGGGAAGGGACGCATGCTGCACACACACAAGGCCGAGTGAAGGAGCGACGGGAGGTTAACCCACAGGTTTACAGACTTTTAGTGGTAATGGACATTTGCAGGGATGATTCCTCCACAAAAACACAACACAATTGCAACCATCAACGCATATAATCAGAGGAAATGCTAATAGAGGTTGGGCACCCAGTGGGAGGTTGGGAGGTTGATGTCAGGGGGTCAGAGGATAAGCAGAATGGCTCGAGTCGATGGCAAGGTTTTGAAAATTTTATCTTTCACATGTTGAAATATCAACTCAGTCTCTGAACAGAACACCTAAAAAGTCCAGGTAAAGTTCCAACTATGACGGAAACAAAGCGTGTTGACGTGTTACGCCAACATGTATTAAGTTCCATAAAAAACAGTGGATTAGAGCTGCTAAGTTACGTGCTAACCAAAGACAGGTCCGATGAGCAGTAAAGTGCACGACATGGAGGGCAGGTTGGGGGTGGGTACAAAAAACACCATCATGCAAACTCCACAACGCTTTTGCATGCCTTTTTAGTTATTATCATCATTAAACACACCAGGATGGGCAGGGGTCTGCCAGGGAAGGGGAGGGGGCAGATTCCCAGTCCAAAAATGTGTCTTTTTCTACAACCAAACAACTACAACACAAACAGGGGGAGGGAAGACAAAGGGACAGGGGGACTGAACACTCAGACAAACTTTCAAACCTTCACCCAACCTTAAAGCCTTAGTTTACCAAATTTGTCTGCTTTTCTTTCCCAAAAGGAGGTGGCAGGGTTTGATGTAAGGTTACCAGACAGGGACTGAAGTTTACAGAATAAACAAACGCATACTGTAAATTAACATCACTATCAACAAGCTGGCTGGTGCTACGACAGCATTCTCACATCAGATTTAAATCCGCCGCAACCACCGCCGCCTAACCATTGCACGACTACCACGACGACCGTGACGTCAGCTTGACCACCATCGACCATCAAGAACATGTAACTTAATATGAATTATGAGGCTGGATTTATGCAAAAAGTAGCAGGTGAGGAGTGAAGCACTGAGGCGGTAAAATGTATGGATGAATGTATGGTTTTTCAAACTTGCTTTGTATATATCTAAAAATCCCAAACCTACAACTCAAAGACAGTCTGGCAAACTGGGAAATGTAGTTACAACAAATATATCATAGCTTAAATGACAGGGCAAATCACTGATTGGTGTTTTGTCTGTTGATGGATAGAGTCAGTGTGCACTACAGCTTTAAAAACCACCAAAAAGCACCTATCAAGACAAAAATTAGCGACTATTACCAACAACACAACTGCAGAGAAAAGTGCAAATTTTTTACAAGTCTTTTGATAGTTAATTTGAACAAACATCTATTGGATTTTGCTGGGGGTGTTTTTCAAGCTTTGGTGAACACAGAAGTTAAGTTTTGGTGTTGGAAAGTCAAAGGATGACGTGAAAATTTATAAACCTGATGCTAAAAATATTCTTATTTTATCTAGTGACTACACAGCATTACAGACACCTATGACTAACAGCGCTATTAACCATGACTGCCAAGAAAACACACTATTTTAACAGAGCAATGACTACTTCTTGTGTCTAAACCTTGTCCTGGAATCTAGCAATATCATTAGTATAACAATAGCAGCTATTGTAAGTTTGTGTTGGGCCAAATGTTAGCCATACATGGCTCTGGTCTTTGCTAACTATTTTTGTCACACACTGTTTGCTTCCTGTTGATAGAGCTGTTCAGTGATTCTTTCAGGAGCCAGACATTTCCTCACTTTGTAAAACTGATTTCGGGCCAGAGTGTAAACAAGGTGAGCTAACTAGCTAACACTTTTGTCAAACATAGCCAAACTATGACAATCAGATTTTATTGCTTTGAAACAAAGAGGAGTTAGTCTTTTGTGGTGTTAAAGGTAGTATTTGTGGTTGTTGTAACGCAGACAGTGACAGTGCAGGATTGCTTGTGTAGGCCTCAACAGAAGCGTTGTGCCTCCGTATCACAGAGCCTTTACACAGACTAGCAAGCCACCTAAAACCACTAACTCAAGCCAGAGTGAGAATGCCGTGCAGAAATTTCGACCTTTAGTGTCCAGTTTGAGGCAACACACCTGCATGGCTTCTCCACCTAGACTGCATCAACAGTAACAAAAACAAAACATGCGTGTACATCGCATAGTAACAAACTGAAACAATCTAGAAATCTGACTGTTGCAGCAATATATATTTTTTAACTGAAATCCATTAAGCGACGCTTATTTAAATCAACATGATTTTTTAGTTGTATTTCTGCTGAAGGTAGCCATGCTGGTAACTGCTAATGTAGGGTAAGTTAAAATATAAAAATGTTTGAATTGAGCCGGGACAAATCTGGCATCGTGACATTGCTACACGTTTCCAAAACGGGACGGCTCCCTAGAAAAACAGGTAGCATTTAAAAGTTGTACTAAAACTATATTTGTCCAACTTTTAATGTCACACTTGCCCTTTTTATTTCTGAGGTTTCAGTCTCTCCCAAACACTGGTTCAGACACACAGAAAGTGTCTTTAACATCAAACATTTCTACAGGATCTACACACAACACTATATAACATGCTAGGCAACAAGTCTAACACTCACATTGAGAAAATGCGTGGCACTGCAAAGTATAAAGTGTGTGTTTGGGGGACTTTTCACTGTGTCTGTATGAACTATGTATGGACGTGTTCAGGCGTGTTGTTGACAGATGTGGATGTGTGTGTGTGTCACATGTTCTGCCTTCCTCAGAGACAATCCACTAACAGGAAGTGCCTCACCTGTTCGGTAGCGCCTGTGCAATTGAGGCATTCTAATTAACAACCACAATCCTCAACACACAGTCAGGGGATAAATGGATGTTGAGGGGAAAACAGGCGAATGCATCAAACCAGACTAAACTGCTAAATGATGTCAGGCCGATACGTCACGGGACACGCCACGCACGCACTAGAACAGCAGCACCACGGAACAACGAAGCAACAAATGATCCCCATAAAAAATGAATAAAGCAATCAATGATACTCAGGTAACCAGGGTACGCCAGCATCATTAGAGTTTCTATATCTTCTGTTTAAGTTATTCTGTTGTCTAACTTGTTTGTTAGATTTAAATGCTGTATTTTAGTTTAAGTTATTGACTTTATGTGTTCTCTTCATTTTTAAGAATCTTCCAGGAGAACAGTTGCAACAGCTCAGAGATGACAATATATTTTGGTTGGGATGAGGAGCCTTTTGGTGCTGGAACGTGAATCCCTATCTTCATTGGGTATCGTGGGTGTGGGAGTCGGGACAAGTCCTCTTCCTCTTATCTAAACTGCATAGATTGACAGCCCGTCTTCTCCCACCCTCTTTAAAACCCTCCTCTTCCTACCCCCCTTCCTTCCTACCGTTCACCTGTCAGTCAAAGTTCACATTTTCTGCCGTTGGTCAATCAAATTTGCAGGAAAACCGGAGACCCTCCCTCCCCCTGCTCTTTGGTTGGATAGGTGTGACAAGAAGGGGAGGTTGTTGTTGTTGTGGAAACCTGCCACGTTGAAATGACACCCCCCTCACCAAATAGTGTTTCCTAACCATTGAGATGGTGTGGTAAACGGATCAGCGGGCGGGTGTCATGCGAGAGGTGTGTGGCAGATCGGGCTAAGCCAGTTTAAACTCATTTGACTGGTTGACTGAGGTGAATGACAGGAGTAAGCAACCAATAAGAGGTCTTTTACAAAGGGTGGCCGAGCCAACAGCAGGGTCGGACCCTCCCTCCAAGAAACACGGGGACAAAGTTGGTTCTACCAAAGCCAGAGGGTGCTCATCCGGCAGGACGGCATTCCAGAACATTCTACAGATCGCTGATGGCATTCCAGAATATTCCAAAGGCATTCTGGAATGTAGTTGAATTACTAATGTCTTTTCCTTGATAATCTGACGATGCCCTGGAACCTTGCTTTTTTCTGTCAGTGTTCCGGAACCTTCTCTTTCAGAATGTAGCGAGTTCTGGAGCTCCAGAATATTCTTCCAGAGCTAGAGGGATTTTCCTTTCTGAACTTGAATTCCTGACACACTGATTGAGAGCGTGCTTAGTTCCAGGACACAAAATTAAGGGAACAACTCTGCTCTGGAATGCTTGTCCTACAGAACTCCCACCCAGGAGCAGTCACCACCACTGTCCTCGGAGACTCCCAAAAAATGAAAAAAAAAAACAAACTGTTAAAATAAGAAAAAAGCAAAACAAACAAACAAGTAAATATCATATAATAGGTCATAATTTTTTTACAGGTAGCTAACCCATGTGTTGCTTCATATGTTCAATACATTTACATGTACATCTGTAATAAATAGTAGGTTAATCTGTACCCTCTTTTGTATATGTCATGTATTTAAGTCAGCTATAGCGTGATGGCATTTTTATTGTGTTTTTTGTCTTTGTTTTTTGAACCCCACCCAACCCTGCGGTATGTCCTCCTATCTGTGATTGGATTGTTATCTCGTCCTAGCTGATTGGTTATCTGTCTTGCATTTGTGTTTCAAGTTTTTGTGTTGTTGTTGTCGATGGTGTTTCTTTTCTCTGCTGGCGGTCGGACGGTCGGTTGGTGTCGGTCGTCACAGCGGCAAGGGGCGGAGCGCCTTAGAAGCCCAGTGTGCCGCCTATGGTCGACGCCAGGACCACGCCCAGGATGACGCAACAGATGATGATCATAATCTTCTTCTGCAGGGGGGGAGATGAAGGACACAAGGTGTTAGTGAAGATATTTGTAGAAACACAGCCTATAACCAATGTTTTGAACTGGTTTGGTGTTTCTTAAAGCTTTCCAGAGGACCTCTAACCTTCACAGAACCAGGTTTTTTGACCTTATTAAACCAACATGTTACCTTGCGGGCCTGGCTCTGGTATTTGACAGCCTTCTTGGTGTCGGATACGGCTCGCTCCACGTAGTCAACGGAGTGCTCCACGTTGTACTCAATTCTGTCAATCATCTCTCCCTAAAAAAAGCCACCCATCCCAAAGTTTAACACCTGAGGCCTGAAAAAACAGAAAGGACGCCACACATGTGGATTAGCATGACACAAACCTGGCTCTCGACCAGCATGGCCATGTCGACAAACATGTCGTGCAGCTCGCGGATGCTGTTTTCCAGCTTGATGATCTCGGTATGTCGGGTCTCAATCTCGTTCAGGGCTTGCTTGGAAATTTGAGAGTCCATTTTGATCTGCAGGAAGGGGCAGGTTTCATCACAAACATTATTTAGCAGACAGTTCAACATCCAAGGGAGAGTAACTGAAATTCATAGAAATTACTCACAAAAACCAGGAACACAAATCAAAGCGAATGTCTAAATTCTCTTACTTTGGGGCAATGTCAAACCAAACAGTTTAGAGGGGAGTCTTCTGAACGTTGTCTGATCGTAGTAGAGGATAGAGGATGATGCTTTTGACAAACACCACTCTGTTGCACTCTAAACAGCTCTCATTCATCAGTTATGTTTCTAATTACTGTGAAATGTTTGGTAAAACCTTCTTATCTTTAAAAAGCCTTTAAACCCTACATATAAAATGCTTTCATGCTGCCATACCTTAGCATAAAAACACCTTCTAGAGCTCTGTGTGTGCACCATGGTGACACTTAAAAATAATTTAACTACTCACAGTAAATCAGCTCCTATTACCATGTTGTGACCAGAGACTGTATATAAGAAGTCGATGTTGCAACCACTTTAAGAACTATGGTGTGATTTTTCCTGTTTTGGCATTTTGGTCATCACTATTTTGTTTTCACTGAGGTAGTTGTGACTGTATCTGGTTAAGTGAAAGCCAAAGAGGAGTGAGGAGCTTTAGCAAACACTTTTCAACTGCAGGAACTTTCCTTAGAAACCTGGAACCTCTGTCTGTTTTGATAGCAGGAGCCTAAATTTAGCTCTGGGATACTTGATCTGCCCTTTGAACAGTCCCTGCTCATGGAGTAGTACATTCCAAATGTCTGGAAATTACGGGGGCAGGCCTTGAAGACGATCTCATTAATTTACATATAAAATACTGGTACTCAGACACAGAGAGAAGGGCGGGGAAATGATTGTACTGGAATGTTTCCCCATAACCTGGCATCATTTGATTAGTAAGACTTTGTATTACATGAGTCACTCAGTTTATGTGTACTTTGGTCTTTGCTGGAAACAATCTTGTTTATATTGACATATACTGAAATATGAAGGTCATTGTCTGAATGGCAGCACATGCTTATCCAAAACCTGTATTGTTTAGCATTAATGGAGCCTCTCCAGATATGTATGCTATAGACACCATCAGGGATGCTGGCTTTGAACTGTCAGCTAACAGAGCTGGGTGGTCCCTCTGCTCTTTAGAGTGGGGGATGCAGCATCCAAAATGCCAAACTTTGATTTCTTTCCCCAACTCCCCTGCAGTCCATTTTAAATGGGCTCAGGTCCAGAGAGGTCTTCTGTGTTTCTGGATCATGTTTCTGTCTGGTTTGCTCCTGGCATGGTTCAGTTTTAACCTGCAGATGATAATCTATTAAAAGTGTGCTCATGAGCCTCTGGTTTGTAGTGTACTGTTGGGCTGATTTCCTGACTGAGAGCCAGACTAACTTACCCTGTAAAGAGTAACTAACACCAGGTGTAAACCCTTGCTTTTGCTAAGCTCTACTGGCTGATGTGACTGCACGCTGTGACAGCACAGGTGACTGCCTTCAACCTTTAGAGCTCAGTCAAATGTTTAGTTTCCAGTCTGGTGTTCAGTTACTGACCACAAGTCTATGTCACATGACCCTGAGGTCATGTGGCCTCAGTGCATGTCTGAGCTTTAATTTAAAGGGGCAGATCAAACCAACAGGGGACTCCACTAAAATAAGAGCCTGACAGTGCAGTGGCTAGCATCTCACACATCCTCCCATCATCCTTTCTGCTGTGATATGACAAAGGCCATGTTCACTTGATGTCTCAGCGCACCTCATGGCCATTCTGTATCGCCGCCATTAAACCATAATGATTGGCGGTATGCAGAATGGCTCAGGTTAAAGTGACCCGGCTCAGCCCGGCTCAGGTGCGGTGCTTACATCATCGGTGAAGATGGCCAGCTTGCCACTCTCCAACATATCCTCTAGTTCCTCGTTGGTAGTGGTTCTCCCAGCTGCAGACAGAAAACAGAAACAGAGTCTATGGTTAGCATGTAATATACCGTGAGCACCCCCTAAGTCACATGGTACGTCATGGTCACATGATGTATGCAACTTAAACATAGTGCTGGTGGTTATGTGAAGTCTCACAGTTCTAGTTCTAGAAAAGGTTTTTGGTTCTGTACCAATGGCGCTGATGAGTTCCCATCCACAGAGGCCAGAGCTGCCAAGCGTTACGCTTTGAGTGTGACAGTCACGCAATTTGACCCATTCTCATACCACACCCCATATTTGACATTTCTCACACTTATATTTTCCCCTTCAATACTCTGTATTTAATTTTTTAATGATAATAAACTTGGCTTGCCATAGTTCGAGTAACTCCGATGGCCTGACCAAAACAATCAATCGCAGAGCAATTCATCAGTCCTTTGTACCCAAATCTAACCAACCAAGGAAGACACCATGCAATATAAACCAATCAGAAGCAACATAAGGCGGGTCTAAGGCGGACCCTACAGAAGCTTTATAACTAAGACTAGCATTAGGAGGCCACAGTGCAGAGAGAGCAGCTGGCATGGAGGCGAGGACAACAGTCTTAAGGTATAAATCAACATCATGACACTAAAGTCTTACTCTTGTCATTTTCTGAAACTTGGCAGCCCTGAGATGCACAAGGTGAAATCTGTCCGAGGGACCCCTAACCGTGTGTCTTGCACACACAATGGTACCCTACAGGCGCTTTACCACTGTAGAAAGCGGGCTCTGTTTAAATGTACCCCTTCACTTCGTGTTTAAATTAAAACTCTGCAAAATGTTTTAAGATACCAATCAGTATCACTCTCAAGGAAACCCTAAACGTCTGTGACAAAGTACTTAACAGCATCAGTTGCAAGGTTTCCCCAAACTTTTTCTGAAGTTACCTAACAGTAGCTGCACAGATGTAGCATATGGACTCTGTGTTTAGGTTCCCATCCACTCCTTGTTAGAGGTACTCTGGCGTAATGTTTCAAGGTTTCCAACAGTGTCGCTTTAAGGTACCTCTGAGCTTCTGTCTCAAGGAACCATACAGCTCTTTAAAAATACTGTTTTTTTTTAAACATTTAAAAGTAACCTATGATGTCTGTATTAAGGTGCTTTGAGGCAAAAGCCAACACTTTATGATAACAGAAGAATAAGAAATAAATAATTAAATACAAATAAAAAAGCAGGGTGTCAAATAAGATCAGAAATTACAATGAATTTAAATGAGTTTGTATATTTAAATCAAAGTGTGAGTGTGTTTCGCTTGTCTGTATATAAAGTCAGTTGGACTGTGTTTCCATCAGACAGTGTGTCTGTATTTATTATGTCATGACTTACACAACAACTCAGACAGAAAGTGAAACTGAAGGACTGTGAGTGTGTCTGTGTGTGAAGGTCAGACTGTTGAGAATAAAATATATGCTGCACCTCGGCAGTCTGTTAGTTTATCTGTCTGAATCAGCTTTATGTGCTGCTATTTCTGCACTGCTTCCTCTGTGTGTGTCTGTGTGTATTTGCGTATTGAACTTTGATGTTTATCTACAGACTTGAGTCGACCTTGTTTGTTATCTAAAGCCTGATATGCATTAAGAGATTTCTCAAATCTTAAACGTAAGGGATCCTGAACATGAATATTGAACAGTTTGGTTTTTCCAGTGGCGAGTGCAACTTCTAGTGGCCACAAATCAACAAATCCGTCCTCCATTTCTGACATCTGTTTAACTGTCTGTGTTTACTGTCGTCACCACGGTTGTGTTTGCTGTGCTTCCTTCTACAGTTAGCTTGCTTCCGGACTGGCTGTTGTTTTATTGAACGGTGCTTTTGAGCCTCTAAGTAGGTTCAAATTTACTGCGTTTACCAGAGGAGACCATATGATGGCCCCCTCTTGTTACATTCCTGACACTGTAAGTTGAAAATTTCTGAAAGCTTCAGGTCCATAAGTTCACAAGTGTCTAAAAAGGTTCTGAGAAATGGCGGAGTCAATGGAATCCCGTTTACATTTGTTTTTTTTTTTGTAGGATGGTAGGGAAGGTCCCGCCCTCCTTCGCCTCTGATTGGCTAGAAGTGCTGGGCTCTGAGTGGTTATTCTTAATGGCTGTGAAAAGTCGTCTGTCGGGTTAGTGTTAGGGTTAGGAGATTTAGAAGTGCAATAATGTTCTGTAATATTCTGTTCGATGTACAGAGCCGACAGTCCGTGTTTGGCTTAAGCGTGTGATGACTCCCAGCTTTTCTAGCCAATCAGAGGCGAAAGAGGCGGGACTTTCCCCTACCGTCCTACGGTGTCATATAAAAACAATATGTTTTTATGTCATGTCTGCGTCAGGTGTTGAGTTTTATGTTTTGCATGGTATGTTGTGTACTGTGTGTGTTTTTTCATGCAGTAGTTTAGTTCGCACTCACTGATCTCCAGCTGTCTCTGGATGCGGTCCTTGCAGCGGTCGCGGTACTTAGACTGCGTGGTGTTGTACTCAGTCATCACCTCCACAAACTTACGTGACAGCGTCGAGTGCTATAGACACAGACGGGACACAGAAGAGACACGGAAATAAAGATAAAAAAGAACGAATGTTGATAACATTTAATTACAATAAATTGGTGAAATTATGAACAGATTCAGAACAAGCACTTGTGACTTGGTTTACAATCTTAACACGTCGAACTCGTGTCATCAGCAACGACTTAAATATCAAACCAATTAGCCCTGTTAATGGGAATTCAACTTTCTCTTTTCTTGTACCGACCCTGGGCTTACAGAATGTATCACTAAAAACTGGTTGTTATCATTCCATAAGTTCCAATTTTACTCTCTTTCAATTCCAACACAATGTAAACTCTTTGGTTGTGTCCGAAATGGATCCCTAACCCCTATAGAGACGACTATATGGGGGTTGGCGCCATTTTGAGGGGTGTCCTAAACCTGAGTGATCAATTCCAATGTCCCATATAGGCGACTCAAAATTTCCCATAGAGCATTGCAAAATGCAGTGACCATCCGATGGTCACTCACCAGTGGTGGGCATCCCGTCATGCATTGCGTCTCGAGCGGCAATTCAAAGATGTAGGAGCTACTATATAGGAGCGTCATATAGTCTCGTGCACAATATGACGCAGCAAACAGTATTTGGCACGAAAATATAAGGCCTTTTAAATAAATTATTAATTCATTGTTTTTGTAATTATTTGTTTTTTATTTCACGGACATCCTGGAAAAACAAATACATCTATACAACATCATAAAATTCAAGAGATGTGAAAAACAACAGCCGCAACTTCTGACGCGGCAGTCTGAGCAGTGACGTCACAACGGTGCACCATGTAGTGTCCTAAATTTCAGATGATTGAGCTCACTACATAGTCAGCTATACAGTGAAACCCCAAATGGGGGTTAGGGGTTAGGGATTGAGTGATTCATTTAGGACACAGCCTTTGTCATCCCACAGAAATATTTTGCTCAAAACTTCCTGAATCTATCAGAAGTGGGGCTACAACAAAAATACTAAACCGGCAAACTGACATTAACACAGAGGGATTTGAACCTTATGTATAAAGTTTGAGGCAGTTTGGATCCTTTATATTTGTGTTTAAGTAACTTCCTGTTTACCTTTAAAGGTACTTTAAAAATGCTGACTAAGCATCACAGCATCTTTATATTCAGTAGTCGGAGGAGTCGTACATGATGTGTTCACACTGTTACAAATGTTTATCCTGTTAATTTAGGTTTCATCTCTCATAGTGAGGATTTACATGGCGTGTGTGTGGAGTTGGTGTGCCTAGTTGTGTAAGCGGATGATGCCGCAGTTCTCTTCTCCTCCACCAGGAGGCAGCAGGGAGAAGCCTGCTGGGAGGAGAGGGGAGGCAGCAGCCAATCACAAAGCAGAACACTGCAGGGTCACATCAGAGCAGTCAGACAGCAGGCAGAGAGAGGACAAACAGCAGAGAGGGGGAGAGAGAGAGAGAGAGAGAGAGAGAGAGAGAGAGAGAGAGAGAGAGAGAGAGAGAGAGAGAGAGAGAGAGAGATCTTCTGCTCTGCTGTTTGGACATGATCAGTGTATTTTAATGCAGTAAAATCACTTTTTCTACACTGTAAAAAATGAAGATAATTTAAAGTAATGCGTTTTATTTCCTTTATCTACACTTTTTTAAATACGCCCTGATGTCCCGCTCTTATTTGCCCTGTGAGCGAGGTGTTCAAGGCTCTGTGTTGATTTGAGGAGCAGCTATCAGTGAGTCAGCATGTTTTTGATCATTATTTATAAGATATGGATGATCACCGGGAACGGTTACCTGCTCAATGTAAAAAGTACAAAAATAAATATGGAGGAAATAGAAAAAAATACAGCCAAACAGCTGCTATACTTCTACAATTGTGAATTTAATACTCTTTATGACTTATAAACACAAAGAAAAGTTTTACAGAGAGAAACTGTTTACGCTCAAAGGTTCAGATTAGCATCGCTCTAAGAGCAGGGGCATCTCTATGAGGTGGCCGGAGAGAGCGTGCAAGCCTCGGCTTAAACCCGCTTGGCTGACTCCAAATAGCTTAAATATGATTGACTATAAGCTTTGTCAGAGGCAGGAGACATAATAAAAAAAAGTTAAGTTTCTGAACTGTGTTGCAACAAGCTGCAGATCACCCACTGTTTTTGCATTTTAATGTAGAACATTTTCCTTTTTCTGAGAACTTGTTTCAGTGTTCGTTTTAAAGGTTAAATATGAAGCCGAGACTCTCAGGAGAAATTAACAGAGGAAGAAAAGAACAGAATTAAACACCTCTCCTGATGATCTTTTTGATATTTCTCTCATTTCGTCCCTTTGGGTTGAAGTTTTTGTTTCGACTGAACCAGTTCTGTAGCTTTGTAGATGAGTTGCTGAACCCGTGGAAGGCCCCCTAACTCTCTCACCTGTGTCTTGCGAATCCTGAGATCCGCCGATGATCTGTTGAGACCCTCCTCCTGCTCGATGCTCTGCTCGATTGCTGCAGAGAGACACACAGCAGACTTTTAGTTAGTACTCTTATTGACTCAATACAAAGAATTCAGCTCAAACACTTAAAAATTCATATATAACTGGGAAAAGAGTATAGCAAACATAAAGCAAACAGAGCTTATTAGACTGTAGAAGAATGGGGACTCTGATGGGGTTTGGTGGCTATGATGTTTGAGATGACTCTGGTTAAACATCCTTTCCCTCTGTAACATAAAGCTCTCTCTCTCTCTCTCTCTGCAGGGATCCTTTCTGTGATCGTGTCAGACTCCAGGAATATCAATCTGAGCCTGTCAGAGACAAAAACTACTGACACACTTTAAGGATTTTGACACAGATGTTACAGTTGCTGCTGCAGGAGGAGGAAATCTGCTGGAGATGTTGTTTAACTATTCGCAGCTATTAGTCATTCAAATGACTAAATACAATAAAAAAGAGCGGGTTTAAAAATACAAGAATTTCCGGTGAACATTTGGCTGATTTTTGAGGATTTGTTGTGTCCACAGCTCTGGATTATGTGATCATCCTCATTCACAGCTCGGTATTTAACCTGCTGCCTGCCCACCTCCACCTCGAAGGAAACAACACCTCTCCTCCTCCTCCTCTTCCTCTTCCTCCATCAGCATCACCTCATCACTTAGACTTTATTATTCAACCGGGGAGACACACTTTAATAAAGTGTGTGGATATTCTTGTCTGCAGACGCCCACAGGGCCGGTAGGAACTCTCAGAGTCAGCAGGACGAGGATGACGCTCAGGTCCTCAAAGAAATCAGCCACTACAACAGCCAGATCCTCTCTGTAACGCCCCCTTTTAGCCAAACTAATGAACTTTGATTTGACAACGAACTATAAATTTCAGGATGTGTTCAAGAAAAGACAATGAGCTTAAAAGCACAAGAGTATCAGATGCACAGTCCATGTAAATATGAAGCTGTTGGAGCTCTTTTGCAGCATTTTTCTGTCTTTTGAGAGAGAGTTGGATTAAATCTGACAAATATCCTCAAGTGATTTCATTATGGTCTTAAGCACTGATTTAAAACTTGGAAATACAGAGACAGTTCAAATAGCAACGTGTTTCAGCTGCAATTTAGAGGTGCAAAGTTACACTAACAGAACACATCACTGTTTGCAATGTTGCCAACTCCTTAGTGAGGAAAGTCGTTAGTGGCCGTTGTAAAAGTCGCTAGATGACGTCATCGCCTAATTTGTATAATTTATCAGTCAAACCCGCTGCCGACGACCACCTCACCCCCACTCCAATCCCAAGAGAAGGAGGAGGAGGAGGAGGAGTCTTCTGCGGCTTATCTGTGTGTGTCTGTGTCTATGTTTTTGATGCACATCGGCTATCCGTTGAGAAGAGTTTTTTTTGTTTGTTTTTCTATCTTTTTTTAATTTTATTTTATTTTTTATTTATTTATTATTTTTTTATTATTATATCCGTTGAGAAGAGTAACATCGATACCTGTGTTCATGTTAGAGTCTCTAAACTCCAGAGGAAATCGCTCGATTTGTCGCCAGGCGCTTTTTTGAAAATAAGTCGCTAGGGAGGTCTGAAAAGTTGCTAAATCTAGCGATAAAGTTGCTAGGTTGGCAACACTGACTGTTTGAGCGTAACTGTCTGCGATTCTGGTTTTTGAAATAGCTGTCTCTTGTTCTTTAACCTCAGTTTTGTTGCACTTAAAATTCGGAAAAAAGAGTTAAAAGTCTTGAGGTGATGCTGGTGCTTTATCCATTTGGCTCTAGCCACTTGCAAAGATGCAAACAGCTAAAACCAGCTAATGCTAAGTTAACCTCCTCCTTCGAAATATTAACCACCTTTGAATATTTGCATCACTCAAACTACAACCTCAGTGAGCACATGATAAAATCAGGTCTGAATCTGGATTTGAACAAAGCTGTTGCTTAATGATGATGATTACGGCTCTATTTTTGGGAGTTGGAAATTCTGGATCCATTTTTTTTTTCTCTCTGTTGTTTTCTGTTTAGTTTTTGATTTCTCTTGTACCCAAAAAGTCTGTGATCGATTTAGTTCTTAGATTATGTTCAATGCCAACTAAATGGCAATCGCTTAAAAGCACTTTGGAGCCACAGTCTGGGATAAAGTGGGAAAAAATAGGTGGACTTACAAAAGACTTTGGCTATGAAAGGTGAGAGAACGGCTATCAAGGATGTCTCGGTTGTACAGAAGTTGTCAAAAAGATTAGAGTGTCTGCAAATAAACATTTCTGTAAGTGAAGTCCTGTGAGGTTAGATGAGCTCAGATGGGTGTATTAACAGACTTAAAAATAATTACAGCTGATAATTAATTCATCAGTTGGACCCACTGTGTGTCTCTGTGTGTGTGTGTCTGTGTGTGTGTGTGCCAACACCATGGTAACTAGCTGCAGGTCTGTCCTAGTGTCATGTGAATCTCGGATGTCAGTTTGTCTCCAACGAGTGATGAGACGAACTTACACACTTATATAATATTTTCCACCCTGTGTGTGTGTGTTTGTGTGTGTGTGTGTGTGTGTGTGTGTGTGTGTGTTTCCTGGCTCTTAGCCCAGCTGCTCCCTGCTGAATCCATGATGACTCAGCAGTATTTCACAGCACTGATGGTGTGTGTGTGTGTGTGTTTGTGTGTGTATTTTGTGTTTTTCATGTGACAGCGAGATAAAACTGGGTGAGTAAGCAACAGATTGTGTGTTTCAGTGTGTGTCCATTTGTGTGTGTGTGTGTGTGTCGTAGGACATCTTCAGACTCCTCAGTCTTAAACTCAAAATGATGTTTTTCTTACATAAGAATCACATTTTTCAGAGTCTTTGATTAGATTTATGTTTAAAAGTTCATTTTAATATTTCCTGACGACCCTGTTAGAAGCTTTTGACCCTTGTTGTTGTTATTCGGTTTCTCTCTTAGCTTTACAGAGACCTCTGAATGTAAAACAGGTGCCTTACATGCCTAACCCTAACCCCTGCTGTACATCAATAAAGCTGGACATCAATGCTTTAGCAGACAGTGATTCTGTCTGCTTATGTGCATGCATTTCATCCTTATCTACAAAGGGCTGCTAAATTTACTATTCACTTCCAAGAGTCTTAACTGAGTCCAATTTGATTCAGGAACATGAAATAAAACTTGCAGTATAATGTGAAGCTTTAAGCTCCTTCAGTGTGTTTAACAGACTTCAGTGTCTTCAGTGTTTAAACTAAGTTGTGATAGTTATCGGTTCATCCATGGGGACTCTGCAAACAGAAGCTGCTAACAGCTAATATGGCACAGTGTTAACTGTGCTAATTAGTACCACATATAAACAAATATAGACTTTAATGAAGTTGTAGCCCACAGCTTACTCGCTCTCTGCACAGTCACATTACACTCTCTGTTTACATCCCCAAAGCTTCATCGGCTGATGCTCCATGAATACAGAGTGAGAGCAAAGATAGTAGTTTGTGTGGGTTAAGGTGAGCTCATGTTTTGCACATTTAACAACATTTTAAACAAAACTCTCCTGACTTCTCTTTGAAGTAAGGAATTACAACTACGATTGCATAAGAGCTGGTTCGCTGGGTGTAATGTTGATAACAACAGAATGTGGTGATTTGTAAAGAGTTTGAAGACTATAATTGAAAACGGTGCGTTTACAACATACTGTATGTAAGCCGGCACATGGACAGCAGTCATGCTAAATTACTTAATAATGCAACAGCTATAACTTGGTGGGCTTCTTCCTGTCTTTCCCTCTGAGAGACTCAGCCCCTCTGAATGTCATGTTGCTAACCCTGTTGTAAATGAACCTCATTAGTTGGGAGATGTTCCTCTTACTGATTTTTTTGTATTACACAACTATTGACCTGTTTGGTTTTTCCTTTAATAACTTTTTACAAATATTTTGCTGCATCAAATTTGAAATGAGCAGAAATTTTCATCCAACAGTAACATTTTTCAGTTGAACATGTTGTCTTGGTGATTTAAAGGCCATCAGATTCCATTTTTAATCGCCATTTCAGGTTTCAGACTCTTACTGAATCGTGTTTGTTCTTATATGAGCTGCAGCTCATTGAATCAGCTGTTCAGTCCGGCTCTGAGGGTCACTCAGTGTGTTTAACACTTTTCAAGAACATGGATCTGCTGTCGGCAATGTGGGTGGGGCCTATTTGCTCCAACCACACCCCTTTCCCAGAGGCCTAGACATCTACAGTGGAAACACGCTGCAGAGTGTGTGTGTCTGTGCGTGTGTGTACGTGCGAGGGAGAGAGAGGACAATAACACTCAGGCCTCGTGGGGTTTCCAATTATAGTTTTATCTCCAGCATCACTGCTATTCTCAGACTGCATATGTACAGTCCATGTGTGTGTGGGTGTGGGTGTGTGCATGTACATGTGTGTATGTCTACATGTGTGCACAGACCTTTGTGTGTGTGTGTTGTCCAACCTCTGGCTGTTCACATTAAAGCAGTGATGTCCTTGAACCTTCAGCATGAACCAACACTGTGTGTGTGGGTGTGTGTGTCTGCATTTTCAGTAGCTTTAAGCTCATTGGCCTGCGTCTGCATGTGTGTATCAGTGTGTGTGTGCCTGTGAATAAGTGTGTGTGTGAACCTGTCTTAACGATTACAGCTTGATAAATCACGGCCATGTTTCGGACTGTTTTTTCTTCTTCTTCTTCTCCTGAAGGTCGATGGTCACTGGCAGAGCACACAGTGCCGTTAACCTTCTAATAAAGGAGTGGATGAAATCTTCTAATATAAAGCATGACCGCAAACCTCGTGATAAAACGCTGTGTTAGGTAATGTCACTGTCTTTAATAAAGGCCTGGCTACTTCACCTGAACTACATGGAGTTACACTTATCCTCCATATACCGTAAATCCTCCAATAAGGGTGCACAGTTAACCTCTTGTACAACACTGTGTGATCATAAATCTTCTAATAAAACACTTTATTAAATTGGTCAATGTCCCAAATAAAAGCCTGGTCTGTTCATTTGCACACACATCACATTACATCCACTTCCCTTAGTCTATTGGTTGATTCAAAATTTTGCCCCTGGAGATTCTTCAAATGGGGCTCTTTGTGTTTATTTGTAATTATTATAATGTAAATGTCATACTGTAACATTTCCTTAAGAGAAATGAAAGAGCCCTAAGGAACCCTAACCTCTGCAAATCTCTGCATTGGTTACCTGTGTCTTTTAGAGTAGATTTTAAGGTTCTTTTATAAGTTTTTAAAGCTCTTAATGGTCTTGGTCCTTCTTATTTGTCTGATTTGCTTTTACCTTATGAGCCTGGTAGAGCCCTCAGGTCTTCAGGTGGTGGTCTTTTAATTGTACCCAAAGTAAAAACTAAAACATATGGTGAATCATTGTTCCAAAATTACGGTCCTGCAGCCTACCTACAGATCTGAAAGCGACACCTAATGTTCATATTTTTAAAAGTAAACTAAAGACCAACGTTTTTAGTCTGGCTTTTAGTAGAATTTTGTTTAAATCTTTCAATCGGCATTATCCGTTTTTAGAGTTACTATTTTGTGTTTTATTACCTGTTTTTCAATTTACTTTCTTTTATTGTTTGATTTTAATGCTTTATCGCCTTTATTATATTTTATCATGGTTTTATCGTTTTAGTCCTAGATCCAGTGTTTCCTCATCTTTTTTTTACCCAAGATAGCGTTTCCTCAGTCATCTGTGGCAAGTTGAAGAGTCCTCACCTGGTCTTTTGTGTATAAATCTGTGTGTGTGAGTGTGTGAGTGCTGTATGTGTTGAATGGAGGTTGGGAGAGTGGGTGGGGTTTGGTATTTGTATTTATTTTACTTTTTAATATCCTGAGCGAATTTGAATTCCATGTATTAAAGTGGCTTTAAAAATAAAATTAGATTGATTGATTGATTGATTGATTGATAACCCTAACCTGCGTTGATGTTTATTTCCATTGCTAAAGCTAGCTCAGTCAGCTGTCATGGTGTAGTCCACATTCTCTAAGTGTGCCGTCGCACTGGCCGCACAGAGATTTGACGCAGTGTGCTCTTCCTAGATTCCTGTGGATTATTGCCCAGGATCACCTGACTCCTTTGTTTTGCGTTGGTTGCATGTCCAAAATAGGTGAAATATAAATAATCAAAGGAATAATAGTGTTGTAATGGATCTTGGTTTTACACCCCAGCTTTTTTGAACTCTTTGAGTCTTACACCTGGATCTGCTGTTCTTTCAAGATTTTGGACAAATTTTTTATCTTAAATAATTTTTAACTTCAGTTTCTTAGACTGTCATGAAACTGCTTCATCTTTCTGTCTGTATTGATTCATTTTTTCACTCAGTTGATGGTTACAGAAAACTGCACGTTAATAGACACTTCTGCACATCTTAGCTTTGCTTCCAGACCCCGTTTCTCCTAAAGGCTTCACTTTCTGATCTCTTTATGCATTCGCATTTTAAAGAGGAATACTCTATGATAATAAGACTTCAGACACAGAAACGGGAGAGAAGTTCAGATTAAAGGAGCCTAAATGAGGTCTCCAGACTCTTATTAAGCAGAAGTCATGGCTCTATGAATATTCATGGACCTATAATGTCAGGTTTTGAAAGGACTGGCTGCTACAAGAATTATTCAAGGACTTTTCAAGGTAATCTTCAGTGTTTAAATTCTTACAGAACTTGAGGCACACAATGCTTGCGTGGCTAATGAACACTGTCCTCATGCTTTTCAGGTTGAAGCAAACCCTCAGAGTTTCCCTCGCCGCCCAGAGATTTTCAATTTTCAAACCACGTCTGAAAGTATTTCTGACATCTTTCTTATCGATGAGTCAGGTAATTTAAGCCGACTCTACCCTGATTTCACTGTCACTGACAAATTTACAGTGTCAGAATAAATTCACAGAGCTACACTGGAGACGTGGTTCCTCTGTCATCTTGATAATTTCACTGAAGGGTTGTAATAAAAGTCAGTCCAAGCTGTTTGAAGTCAGTCTTATTTTGTCTTGATGTTGAGACCGAATGATAATTTCTGTCTTTATAAAAAATGACAAACTTCTCTGTGTAGCCAGTAACAGAGATATTGTTGAGTGTCCTAATTATCTATATATAAAGCCACTGTGTGTTCAAAGCAGAGATAAAAAAGTGCATGCTTCAGAAAAGGTGCTTCAATGTTGACTTGTAGTGTTTAGATATTCATTTGATGTTTTTATCATTTCTTAATTTACATATAGGATAACTTTTTAGTGTGATTGTGTAATCATATTGACCAGAAAATAACAGTTTTTTTTTACCCCTCACTAAGCATCTAGAAAAAGTAAGATTGTGTTGGATTAAAATCCACTCGTTTCGTGAGACCAGCAGCTTTCCGGTGATAAACTCTCAGTGTTTCTGTGACATCCAGCAGTTTTTCTATGCATCAGAGCCGATGGGAGAATTCTAGAGACTGTCCAGAATCAGTCCCTCAAATAAAAAGGTAATTCATGATCACTTATGGATTCATTTTAGTGAAATAGTGTTATGACTATGGTCAGCTGACTACACTAGAAAGAGGCTACTGTCTTTGTTTTAGTCTGTTGACTAATCAGAGGCTGTATCTGCAATCAGATTAATCCTTTTTAGCTTATTCTAGTATCTGTAGATCTGTGCTCTTTCTGTGCACCAACATATGAATACTTCATATACACGTGGTATTTTTTTTACTTTAATTCAAACGTCCTTTAACTGGATTTTATTACATTGTTTTGTGTGTCTTCATAGGCTGCAAACTTAAAGTCTGCTGATACCTGATTGGTTGATATTTACGACTGGTGAAGCACTACCTAGGTTTTAAAATGGTTTAATATATAGGAAGTTAATTTGCTGAAAGTTCATTGATAACAACAATGGTGTAATAGGGTGGTGGGATGGGATTATGTTTGAGTATAACAAAATGTATTTTGAATTGTATTGTGTCTTTATTTAAAATAATTAAGATACTTTGTTAAAAAAAATATTATATAGAAGTTGATAAAAAATTACATCACTGTAAAATGTAGACAACCAGCCTGCTGGTGGCGCTAGAGGAGATGTTAGATAGAAACCAATGGGAATATATATCCCTGTGAAGAGGCAGTCAGGTTCAGCTCCAGACTCTCTGCTACAAACAGGTTGATTTAGTCATGGAGGTGATGCGTTCAGGGACAGTTTGCGTTCTCCTCATTCATCACAGAGTCTAAAGTTAAATGCCTCCTTTGCTTTTGGTTGTAATTTTTCTTTGTGTGCAGATAAAAACTGGACGGGTTTAAAATCAGATTGTTTGGCAGAGCGGTGAATCCTGCAGTGACCTCCACACCTCCACTGAATCATCACTTAAACGGTTTCACACTGTCAGCTGGAGCTCACCTGTCTGCACCTTCATCACCTGATCCTCTGAGAGGCTTTCTAAGAACGTACCTTTTAATTTTGAGCGGACTTTATTGGCTGTCTTCTTGATGTCAGCTGTGAGGTCCTCCAACTCCTGCTTGGTCTCTGTAAAGAGGAAATAAGACAGAGGTAGAGAAGTGATTTAGCAACAAAGTTAAAACATTATGACATTTTATCCCAACATTTATTACGGCTCTGTTTCGTTATCTGATTTTAGGGCCTCAGCAGTAAGGGTGTGAGAACCCTTTACGCACCACTCATGAGATTATTCTCTCTCCCAAATGAATGGCCTTTTTGGAGGTCTAAACATGCCCCAAAACTCACCCATTGGGCGTATGTGGATTTAAGATCTTGCAAGTGCTTTGTGTGAAAACCTTGAGTATAGTTGCTCTAGAGCGCCCTCATGAAATCCTTCCCAAAGCACTTATTTCACCTACATTTATAAGCTACACTATGCAAATATGTCACATCAAGACCGACAAAATAAACCCTCTTGCACCCATCTTCATAAAGACGCTGTTCATTGTGGACACACTAGAGACCAAAGGTTCTCAGAAGCTTGAGTTTTTGTCATTGAGTGTGGTTAGACCCCTAAAACCTCTAACCCCTAATTTTCACCGCATCCGAAACGGCTCCAATCAAGAACAGCGGCGGTTTTTGCCATCCGCCAGTTCCTACCGGATCTGTTTGTGAGGCGAATTTCGTGGCAGATTACAGACAGCGGTAATCACGAGAACTCAACTCCGCCCGTTTACATGGTGTGAAATATGATCCGCCTGTTTTATTATAAAAAGAAACTGGATATTTTATTTTGTGTCTGTGCCCAACTTCCTTTCCAGCACGGGTTAATCTGTGCTGAATTTATCCGCCATGCTCTGGCGTCCGGAAAAAATAGAACTCTTGCGATTGGCTGCGGAGTCTGGCGATCCACAGCGGATCCCAAAACAGCCGATGGAAATTGACACATTAACTTGAATGGTAACGATCAGCTGCTATGATCGGCGGATACAGCCTTTTCATAGCCGTTCCAGATGTGGTGGAAATTTGGGGTAAAAGTCATTTTATCTCAGCCTTGCGCGCTCCAATCTGACCCAAACTCACCATTTGTGTAAAAAGGTCAGGGCTTGAACACATTCATGTGGAAAAAATTGATCACAACCACAGCGTCCCCTAGCGGTAGCACTAAAAGTCAAGCTTTCACTCTTTGATTTGTATTTCCAAGCCTGTTGGAAGTATGTTGAGCATATCAGCATAATTTATGTCTCTGAGATAGCTCCTCTTTTCATATGTAAATTCTAGTGCTTATGTACTGTACTGTGGTTCCTGTGTGTCTGTGCAGGCAGCTTGGTGTTTTTGCTGCCATCTTGACCAGATCTCCCTTGAAAAAGACTTTTTTTTTCTCAACGGGACTAACCAGGTTAAATAAAGATTAGATTAAAAAATACATATTTGCAGAAGGGTTTTCCCAGAGTTGTCGAGAGAAAAGCTCGAGCTCCATATTCATTTGTGCTTGTGGGTTACATAAGAAATCTTGTGCATTTTATTTCATTCTGACTCTGAGACTCTTAGGGTCTGACAGTCTGAAGCACCGCATTGTGTATTTTATTTTATTTTATCTTAAATCTGAGCATCTGGCATGTTTGGAGTGTGTGTCTCAGAAACTGAATTTGACGCTCAAAAAGGTCAGAACAGAGGAAGAAGAAGAGGATGTGAAGTCGGTGTTTGATGATGTGTGTGCAGAAACAGTAACATCACATCATGTCAGCCATGTTGGAGGGAGGGAGGCCGTGTGTGTGTGTGTGTGTGTGTGTGTCTGTGTGCGTGTGTGTGTGTGATAACTGCAGCAGTGCAGTCAGATTTACGAGCGCTGCAGTGCCATTCAGCCTCCCCTCGCTCTGACTCACCCCTCTCTCCCCCTCTTCCCCCCTCTCTGTCTGACCGCCTCCCACCTCCTCTCTGCTCTCTTCTGCGCTAGCTGCTGCTAGCACTAGATGCTAAGGCTATACTGGCCTCACATGCTGAAGCTGAACACTGTGTGTGAAACAGTAAAAGACTTCCTCTGATTGTGCAGAAAAGCTGCTAAAAACAGGATCAGATTTAGTGCTGGTGGAGTTATCTATAAGAGGGATTTGAGTGGGTTTTTCACACACACATGCGACTTCAGTCATAATTTTCTAAAAATAAGTTTTACTTTATAATTTAAACCTTTAATATTGTAAGAAAAATTTATATTTTGTGACAAAAATAACATTTTAGTGGATTAACATGATTTAATACATATAAAATAAGCATTTTATTTTATCTCTAATCCAAAATTATCAATTTATTTTGAACCTGCTGATTGGCTGCATGCTAAAACATGATCTTTTGATCGACAGTTCTAACAGCCAATGAGAGGCAGGTGCTGGTAGAAATGGAGCGATCATGCACGGAGGAGTATCCAAGTGTTTATGGTCGTCTGCGGTTTGGAAGTGAAACTACATCAGTCCCCTCCACTCTCACTACAACTCCCATCATGCATTATTCAGGCTGAAACACTGGAATGCATTTAGTGTGTTGGTGCGCTGCAGCGAGGAGCAAGTGACCCAGAAGTGAGGAGGAGGAGAAGAAGAAGAAGAGAAGTGACATGTCTGCACCGCAGGGAGGAAGAAGAGTCTGAATGTCGACTCAGTTTAACACGGCACGATTTTTTTTACACAACACCGGTCTGATCTGTGAGCCAATGTTTCACCCTGAAATGACAGAGTCTTCATCACAGCACGCTGCATCTTCATCGCACATCACTGACCGCTCATTTGTAGGTTTAGGCAGTTTAAGATTCAGGTAAACTCATACTTACAGAGAAGGTGAGGCCTTTTAAAATACAACAAAAATAATAATGCCAGACTTTCGAAACATAGTTGACAATAAATGATCCTAAAGGTTGATTCTGATACCACTTACATGTAATGTACAACTGCAGCTGTAGATTTATAAACACAAACACGACCCTTAATTTTTTTACTTTGTCCTTTAACTGGATCAAAATATTTTTTCATCATCTGAACTGTTTTTAATACAAGCTAATGACGCTAACAAGGTGGCAGCTCAGCTTGCAGCCCCCCTGTTGTTTGTTTTCACAATAGAGGGACATTTATAGTGCAGCCTGATATGCTACAAAATAAAGTCGATAAATTTTGTTCCAGCTGACCAAATAAACTGACTACAATCTCTATTATTATCAGGACATTTATTAAATGGAAATTAATAATGATAATAAATATCATGATCAGTACAAGAGAAATTAACATTATCAAAATTCTTAATGAGATTTATCACACATTATAATTCTGAAAATAATGTTATATATATATATATAACCTAATCATTTTTTTCACCATAAATCAGAAAAAAATTGTTTTATGTCAGTGTTTGCACTTTTTTTCTTCTTTAAAGGATGAATGTAATTTTTTTTCACTAAATTTTATGAGCTGATGCTGACTTTCCTTTAATTTTTGAATTTTTGACATTTTACCCTTTTTTTTGTATATTTTACATGAAAAACGAGAGCAGAGACTCTATCCATCATCACTCACATGTCTGCAGGCGTTAACTCTTTCCTCTCCTCGCAGGTAAACTTCAGGTTTAACACCTGAACCAGCAGAGACTTCACAGCAGCATGCAACACAAAAACACAAAAACAGACAAACAAACAAGGATGGAGGGAAGGGAGGAAGGGTGAGACATGGGAAGGAAGGTGGGAAGAAAGGAGGAACTGAAGGACAGGAGAAGAAAAGGAAAAAGAGACAAATAAGAAAATACAAGGAAAAATGAATGGAAGTAAGAAAGCAAGGCAAAAAGGAGTAAATGAATAAGGGAGAAGGGAGGGAAGAAAAGAAGAGGGGAGGGAAGAATTGGAGAGAAGGAAAGGGGATAAGAAAGAATAAAAGAACGAAAACAATAAAAGAAGACAGGAAGGAGAAAAAGATGGAAAGAAGAAAGAAAAAACAGAGAAAAGGACGGAGGGAAGGAAGAGAAAGGGTAAGAAAGAAAATAAAGAAAGCAAATAGAAAGGAAGGAGGAAAGAAAGGAGTAAGGGAAGGAAAGAGGAAGGAAAAAAGGAAGGGAAGGAAAGACGCATGAAAAGAAAAAGAAAAGAATGAAAGGAGGGTAGACGGGAAGGAGGGAAAAAAGGAAGGTAGAAGAGAAGGAGGGAGGAAGGAAGGAAAGAGGGAGGAGGGGTGACAGAAAGGTTGAAGGAGGGAAAGAATTGAAGACAGGTAGCAGAGAGGAAGAGAAGGAAGAAAGGAGAGAAGGGAAGATGGGTGAATAGAAGAAGGGATGGAGGGATAGATGGAAGAAATAAAAGATGGAAGAGGGGGAGGAAGGAAAGGAAGATAAAAAGGAGGGATGAATAATGGCAGGAAAGAAGGAAGAGAGGACAACAGTAAAGAAAACCAAGAGAAAGGAGAAAGGAGGTATGAAATAAGAGGAATTATGAGGATGTAAGGAGGAAAGATGGATGTAAGGAAGGGAGAAAGAGTACGTAAGAAAAGGAGAAAAGAAGAATGACAGGGAGGAGGAGAGATGAAGAGACAAATGAAGGAAGGGGGAAGAAAGGGGAGAAAGTAGGAAGGATAAAGGGGAAGAGAGGGAGATTAGGGAAGATGGCAGGAATAGAGGAGGTCCAAAAGAGACAAAAAAAGAAGGAATGGAGGAGAAAGAAAAGAAGAAAAAAAAATCATTGATCATGCATGAACAGAAAACATCCACATGCAGAAAATCATGAGATACAACCATGCAGAAAAAAACACCAGAGGACGGACGAGTGTTTCTCATCCTGAGGGTTTATCAAAGAGGTCTGAAGAGACGATGAATATTTAAAAAAAAAAACCACTCTGATTCACAGCCGGCCGGCGTCCAGTAAGGAAGCCCAGAGCTGCCAATATTCAGATTTAATCATTTACAGCAGACAGAGAGCAGCTTATATGAGGCAGACGGCAGCAAATGCCAAAGAGGGGCGGGAATAATGCCAGTCTCTATCCAAAACAGAGCTTAGAGATAATGCTATCAATTAACCATACAGAGCTCAGAAATATAACCAGCATTCAACAAATACAGAGTTAAAAAAAAACAGCATTTAATCAATACAGAGCTCAGACTGAAAACCCAAATTTAACCAAACAGCACTCGGGAATACACCAAAGACAAAGTTAAACCTAAAATGAGGCAAATTGAACTTGTTTTCTTCCTACTGTCCAGCAGGTGGCGCCTCAACTGGTTGCAGTCTAATTTTTTAGCACTCCATGAGAAAATGTTCCTCCTTTCAGCTGATTTATCCCCTCAATGAACATTTTTCTAACAGGTTTATGGTCTATTTATCTAGTTAAAATTCTTCTTCATAAAGCATGATGTTAATTTAGGAAATTATGGTCCAGGGGAGGAGTTAGGGCGGGGCTTACTCTGATTGTCATAGGTTTGGTAGTATAAAAAAAGACACTCTGAGGTCTGAGCTTAATACTATTAAATTTAATTTAACATTTGACAGTATCCTGACTCTTACATTATAACGGTTGTACACAAATTCATCAAACTGTTTCTGCCCAGCAACAAGCTAAAAGCCATCCTGTCTGACGTCTTGAGATGAACTTGGAGGAATCTCTGTATCTAATCTAATGATAGACCTCGAGGCTGGATTTGTTTGGTGTCTCAGAGGATGTCCAAACTCAGAGAGCTGGGTTATTTCTGTGCCCCGCCCCTGGATAAAGATGAAGCGATTTTCCAGGCAAGCTCCTATTTTATCTTAATTTTTACAGTGTAGCATTTGTGACAGCACAGACTCGGCTCGGGGCTTCAGCGGTGACATTGAGTCAGTGCTGCTGAGTCACAGCGAGCCGGGGTCACGATGAAAACACAGAGCTCTATATCTGTATCTGACGGCTCTGATTTTAACTGACGTGTCAGGAGGAGGTGGGCCGAGGTGAAGGGAGGAAAATAGGAGGGAAGGGATTAGGGGGGGAGCTAGGGAGTGAAGAAAGGAAGAAAGGTTGGAGAGAAGGAAGGAGAAAGGGGGTGCAGCTTTGCAACTCAGCATAGCTATTGTCCCTAAATGCTGATTGGTTCCAGGAACTTATGCTGAATTCAGTAAAATACTACTTTTTTACACCAGACCTGCAACTTTAAGGGTTAAAAAAAGAAAAGCAATTAATAAAGTGTATGGAACTGCAGTTCCTTAAATGTCCACTAGAGGCTGTGTCCTACAGTGAGTCAGTCCCCATAGAGGAAAATGTTTAAACTCTACAGTAGAAATAAACACGTTTCCAGTCTGAAAAACACACACAATTTGGGGCTCTATAGATTAGTTTACAGTTCATGACACCTGAACAGATCGAGTTTATCGAGAACCCACCTCTTTACATCAGATTAAAGATTTAAAGAATGGTTAAATAGGGGCGTGGCCTTTTTGATTGACAGGTCACCTTATTTGTTGAGTGTCTGAAGTTATCTGACCTGCCCAGTTTATTACAGAGCATCTAAGAAGTCGAAGGAAACACAAAGCTCCCAAAAAAATAAAAAAGGTCCAAATTTGTTTTTTTCTTTTTCCAAAACCTCAGTAAGTGTTGGTCCTCACAGGTATGGAAAGGTATCAGAGTGTGATTGTCTTACTTTCGTCAGGGTTGGGTGCGGCCAGGATGGCGCTGTGCTGCTTCTTGACCTGCTCCACATCCTCCGACAGCTTCTCTATACAGCCTCTGATCTCCTCCACCTGCACACACACAAACAAACACACGCACACACACACACACAGACAGACAGACACACGTTAAAAACAGTTCATAAACAACCAGTAAAACTTTCCAGTTCCCTTCATCTGATGATCAGCTTTTCCGCAAAGACAAAAACTGAAGACGATGATCAGCTCTGAAGCTTCCTGCCCTCAGGTGGAGGATTAACACCAAATCTGTGTTTCTCTGTGTGTATGTGTGTGTTTGAGTGTGTGTGTGTGCACTGTGCCAGTCGATGTCTATCGGCGGAGGAGGATAATCTACCCTCCACAGTGGACTGAAGGTCACCGCTCTCCCACGCCACAAACAACTTCAGAATTTTTCCTGCTGAGTTTAAAGATTTTAAATGAAATTTTGTTGAATTTTAACAGATTAAAATGTTCAACTGAATGATCAAAGGTTTTAAATGTTGACAGAAAACAGCGTAATTAAATAAACTAAATAATAATGTACCTCTGCATTCAGATAATACAGACTGATGAGCACGTTCATCTTCAACTCTTTAGACGTTTTGATATATTTCACTCTGACCGGCTGGTTTGTCTTTTGTTCTCTCAGAGGAGATCTCTACCTTATACTCTGTTAGCTTTCAGTTATAATCCAGAATTACAGGACCATTTTAGAAACTGAGCTTGTGTGCAGAGATATTTCCTCTCTGTTCATCTCTTATTTGGACATTGTCAGACATCACTTTCTGCATCAAATCTGCAAATAGAGGAATTTTGTGTTGAATGGTCCCACCAGAGTAAGAAAACCAAAAGAGCTTTAACAGTTCAAAAACAGGAATCTAAAAAATAAAACATTAATCTAAAATCTAGATAATAATTTCTTTATCTGAATAAATTAAAGCATCTTTTGTTTCACTAAACACCCAGAATATACACTGTGTTGGATGTGTATTATGTGTGTTTGTGCGTGTTTAGGTCTTACCTGTTCAAAGAACTCGTCCATGAAGTGGTCCCTATCGACCTGCACCACCTCCTCATCATCATCGCTGTCCTTAGCCTGCAGACAGAGAGGTGAGGAAGAAGAGATTTAATCATTTCATCTTTATTAATTTTCAGCAACACATTAAGATAAGAGATTACTGTGATTTCTTCTCCGTATTAACAACGGCTGACATCAACGAATTGAGTTTTTTGATCAGAGACCAAAACTCAACCAGAGTTGGTCTGTCGGTTTGTCAGGTTTCTTTTCTTTTATAGAGAAACAAACAATTCATAATCTCAGGAACCGATTGAACACAGAGCTGCAGGTTCATCTGAGATTATAATGAGAAACAGGGGAAAAGCTGATGAATCCAGAGGAAACTGACATGAAAAACCAAAAGGTAGCTCAGTAACACAACAGTTTTGCCCCAGAGCACTAAAATCATCTGAGACCTCATTTCTTTTTAGGGATGAAGAAAAGTGCCCAACATAAATATTCAAACCAGAAAAAACAGGAAGTTTCTTTTTTAGATTTTTAGTATTTAAACTAAAACAACAGAGCCTCAAATCAAAGTCTGCTGTGTTACCCTTACTGTCAGTCTGCACTCAGGTGAGCTCAGGTCATTCAGACCAAAGCAAACGCTCTGTGAACGTAAACAGTTTCAGATTACACTGATTTGCTTTCTTCGTAGAGTGTGTGTGTGTGTGTGTGTGTATGATAATAAACAGTTTGTTGCATCAATAATGTGACATGGTGTTTCATCGATGAACCTGACTGCTTCTCACAGTCATTATAACTTGATTCCCAGGTCACATCAGCACAACACAATCCTAACACCTCAAACTGGAGACACAAACGAAACAGCAGCATGGGATTTACTTTGAAAGTCACAGACATGATCCATTCACAGGAGATTAAAAACACAGACATCCTTAATCGACGTTAGATGGTTAAATGGATCATTTGTAAAGAATAAAAGCTGTTTAATTCCCTGAAATGAATATTCAAACTGGTTTAAATGGTGATCGGCTGGTTTTAAGAGCAGAGGTCAATCATGTGATCCGATGAGGGTTAGCCTTGCTAGCTGCTTAGCATGTAGCAGCAGCCCGCCTGCAGCTCTCTGTTTCTGCATCTCTGTGTGCACACTGCAGCCCGCCTGTCCCTCTGTGCCCTCTCTACTCCCCCCTCTGCCCTCCCCCTCCTCACCCTGCGTCACACTGACTCTGCAGAAGACACACACACCCACACACACACACACACACTCACACTGAAGATGCCACAAACACAATAATCTCCCTCTGACTGCTCAGAGTCTGAGACGATCAGACGGTTTAACCCTTCAGAATTAAAATCAAGGTTTTTTTATTTAACAGCTTTTATCACTTCATTTTCTACATTTTCACACCATATAAAAATCTGAATTATTGTATTTCTGCATGTTTTAAACCTTTTAAATTTCTGCAGTTATCTTTGAACTATCAGCTTGAGGATCCTCTCTAGTGTTAAGTCCATTCCAGACTAGTAAAGAAAATAGTTTCCCGCTGCATAAACACGCCAACTAACGTAAGAGAGGTGGGGTTTCCTTCATGTCATTTCAGTGTGTTTTAATCAAACATGTCGATTTCGACCCCACTGTGACTTCCAGGTCTGGAAACAGGGCCCCTGAAAAGACCCATATTGACCCCTAGTTTTGGGGAGGAGGACACGTTCATGTCAATAATTTGATTTTCTCAGCTGCATGTATACGTGGACAAGGAGAGAAGTCCGATTCAGGGTGAAAAAAACGAATTATGATCTTAGTCCGGTTAAGCCATGCATGTAAACGCACCGAATGATACAAGGTAAGTATGAGATTGGAGCAGCTCCAGTTGGCTGCTTGAACTCGCTCTCAGAGCTACATTAGTTAGACCAGAGAGTCAGTCTGACAGCTCCTGAGGTGGACTGATTTCTCTCAAGTTATCCAGTTTATGAGTTGAAATCATGAATCAGAGGAGCCACCTTAAAAGTCAAAATGATAACTATTATTTCCTCTGGATGTTCACTCATTTTTTTGTTATGTTTTGCACTTCAGTGCCAGCGTACTCTCTTTGTTAGATCAGCTGAGCTGCCATGAGTCAGACTGGAACGTTCCTTTAAAACCATAAACATGAAATAATCTCCTCTGGTGTCTTCACCTGAATCTGCACCAGCATCCTCCATTCACCTGCCAACACACCTGACTCCGAGTGTGTGCGTGTGTGTAGGTGTGAGTGTGATAATGATGCTGCATGCTCTCAGTCTGTCTGCTTCACTTCTGCTCAATGCCAGAGGTCAGAATATTCCAGCATCCCTCACACGCTTGCATGCTGTGCACACGTAAGAATAATGGTTTGGTCTGATGATCTGATTGGTCGGTTTTTAAATAATAACCTCTCTAACTCTTTTTTTTTCATGCGGTGTGAATCTAGAGGAGAACTTTGATTTAAGCCGTGCAGGGACGTACAGGCCAAACCTGAGGCTGTACCCGGGTCACACAAACCCTTTAGTGACCCTCTAAAGTCCAGACCTGCAGAAATCACTAGGGCCTGTTTCTATGAATGCCCCAGAGCATGATGGGAAACAGAAACAGAGACAAAACAACGAACATGTCTGCAGAGCGATGATAAGACGTGTGACAAAGAGCTGCTGACACACACACACACACACACACACACACACACACATACACACACACACACACACACACAAGTTTTACACACACACTCTGACATCTGGATGTCTCACCACTACCAAGAGAGAAGAGGAGCAAAGGATATGTGATACATTGTCAACATCAAAGGTGCCTGTTTGACTAAAAACATATCAGGATCAGGATCAGAATTAGGATCAGAATAAGGATCAGATTAGAAATAAGAATCATAATCAATATCAGAATCAGAATTCTATTTCGAACCAGGATCAGATTCAATCAGGATCAGGGTCAGAATCAGATTTAGAATCAGAACAGAAATCAAAATCAGATTCATAACCAGGATCAGAATTTGAATCACTTTCTGAATTGGAATGGCAACAACAATTAGAATCAAAATCAGAATCTGGAGCAGTGTCAGGATCAGAAACAAAATCAGGATAAGAGTCAGATACAGGATCTGGATCAGAATCAGGATCAAAATATGAATCAATAATAGGCATCAGAATCAGTACGAATCTTAATTTGGGGTTAAAACTGGGATCAGAATCTTGATCAGGACCCTTATCTGGGGTCAGATTGGTTCAATGCGTTGTATGTTTACATATAGGACGTGTCTTGGAGCTAAATCCTGATCACAGATCAATAATAGAAATGACAATTAAAATATAAAAAAGTAAAAATAGAAATAAAAGTACAAAAATCATTCAACATTTTTTCACCGCAGCTCTTTGACTGTCACGAAACTTTAACTTTGGAGATAATCAAAACACGACAATTTCACACAAACTGCAGAGAGGAGATCTGATTTATGTGTGCAGAACGTCTAACCCTGTTTGCCAAGTCTTCTCTTATTCTAACCCTTTCCTACAGTGTTTTACTGGTCTGTCTATGACCTTTGACCTCATGGACCTGCTGGACGCTTGTTAGTCTTCTAAGTCAGAAAATAAAAAAATCTGTGAAATAGCCAAACATAAAACCTCCAATCAAAGTTAACCAAACACGGATCCTTCAGTAAAATAACTCACTGTAAAGATGAACATCATTTCTCCTTCTCAGTGTTTTTTTTTAGTTTATTCCATGGATGCATGAACACCTAAACCATCACTGAACTTCTGTTTCGTTTGAACTAATCTGCAGTGTGTGTTTGATATGAAAGCTGATCATGTTGGTTGCTGCAGAGTCTTAATGAAGCCAATCAACGTTTCTCCTCCTTGTGTTCATTAGACATTAATTCAGGCTTAACCCTGCTCGTTTTGAAGAACCCTGTGGGCTCAGGAGTGAAATAAAACACCTCAGAGGATTACAGGATGAAGTTTCCCTCTGAGATTCAGAGCAGGAGGAGAAGAAGGGAAACCCCAGATACGGTAAAAGTACCTCAGACTCTCCGATAAATGTGTTTAGTCTCAGAGCAGAAAGTTTGTTTTTCCTGATTCCCCCGCAGCACTTAAATGCACCACGTCAGTGAAAGTAGGTCAGAATAAGATTCAGAAACTGAGACAGCTTCATAATAAAGATTAAACTGAAATCACGATCACTTCATTCATCCTTCAGAGTCTGAGAACGAGCCAAAAAGACTGAAACTGATCTCACAGGGTGCTGTGACCGCTGACCTTTCACCTTCATAGTCTGGAGGAGTTTTAGAGGCAGGAGCAGACTCTGAGACTCTTAATCAAAAAACAAACACTGATGAGTAACACACTGAAATAATGAGGATCAAATCAGCAAAACCAAAGTGCATTTACTGGCTTCATCAGTGACATTCATTCAGCAAACCGTACGACTCTGCGAAATCAGACTCGGCAAAAAATAAGAGAAGCTGAGGAGGAAGAGGGTTTTTAAAGATTTTTAAATCCAACAACCATCTTAACATTTGATTATCGGATAGCAGAAGGCAATCATTTGCAATTTGGACAAAATATAAATGTTTGAATATCAGTTGCTGTCAATGGAAACATCTAAATATGCTGCATTTTCATCCCTCACAAACGCAGCAGAGCGAGACTTCTGCCCATCTTCTAATTTTCTGTGACAAATATGCAGCCCACTCTAACGGTGTTCAAATATATAAATGGAGCTAGAGGAGAAAAGTAAGATTCTGAGGTTGAAGTCTCAAATTTGAGAGCGTAAAACAACAAATTTGTTAGATAATTAAGTCGCACTCTGGCACCAATGCGACTGTCACACCTCCTCTCTTGGTGTCATGTTGCATCCTCCATTTACTGGCCAGTTTCTGCAGCGTGATAAAAATGTTCAAAAACGAAGTGACAAAGTTGCTAGGGATACTTTTTATCCGAGTTTGTGTTTCTCACAAATTAAAATCATTTAAGAAATGGGCAACTCTTTCTCTCACACCTGTGACTACTCCACATACAATTTGTGACATTTTTCTCATGCAAATTTGCAACTTTTCTCTCAAAAAGTTGCTTCTTTTTATGGAAAATTTGGCATTTTCGTTTTCAGGAATTTGCAACATATTTCCCACAGGTTCGCAACTTTTTTGCTCTCAGAAACACCTTTTTTAGACATATTTTAAACTTTATCCTAATATATTTGCAACTTTTTCAACATCATCCTCACACATCAGCATCATTTTATTACAGATATGTGATCACTGTCTAACAAATATGTGACTTTATTGACACAAAAATGTGACTTTAATCTTTCTGGCTTGCTTTTCTTTTAAGTAAGGTTGCCTTTCTTTTTTCAAACAGGACATGAAAACAGTCTCTGCTGGTGTTTTATAATACAGCATAAAGAAAGCACTTGATCATTTCTCTGCCTGTGTTTCTCTAATACATTATTTCATGAATCTAAAGTACTGCAACTCTCAGTTCATCTCTCTCTCTCTCCCACACACACACACACACATATACTGAAAGGTCAAAGGTCAGCAGCCTTTGAGGAAATGGAAAGTTTGATGAATAATTCATCAAAGCTGAAGAGACGAGCAGAGACTGAGAGCTGCCGAGGATTCACCAAGGGACGCCAGAAGAACCTGGACTACAAACACACGGAGAAAGATCTGACCCGGTCTATATCGAACCCAGGTCTCTGTCTGACCCAGGTTGATACCTGTAGTCTGGGCTTTGAGCAGGAAAGGCAGAACTCACTATGATTGGCTGCTGCTGCTGCACTGATGTCATCACCTGTCGGATCTGTGTGAGCTGAACCTGTAGATGCTGCTGGGCTCTGTGTGTGTTTGATTGTGTGTCTCTGTGCGTGTGTTTGTGTACAGTAAATACAGAGCAGAGAGGTCATTAATATTTTATCATCTCCTCCTCTGATGGGCTTTTACAGTTTTTGTCCCTCGGGTGTTTCCGTAGTTACAGTATACTCAGGAAAAGTGAAGCTCTCACAGGGAGACTCTGAGCCTTAAAAGCAGATTCAGTTTTGGCTCTGTGTGTGTGTGTGTGTGTGTGTGTGTGTGTGTGTGTGTGTGTGTGTGTGTGTTTGTGTGTGTGGTTTGCATTGCTGCTTTCAGGAAATAGACACCAAGTCTAAAAAACCCTGACCTCCGCCTGAAGGCTTTTTTTAGATGCAGAAATCTCCACTAGGAATAAAAAAAATAAAATAAAACAATCTTAAAATTTTGGACACTTTACAGCCTGATATTGTCTGGATAAAAGGGGAATTGGGGGATATTAGAGAGTTTTATTTTTCTAGAGGTTATACACTGCAAAATGGTGAGTCTAATTTCATATTTACATGGAAGTTTGAAATAAAATGGTCAGGATTAAGCTGTGACCTCCACTGATTAAATATAAAGCTGATGTAGAAGTGCTAAAAGCTGCAGTTCTTTGAGAGTCCACTGGAGGCAGTGTGCAGAACCTTCCAATTCCACATACACACTTACCCCCAGTTTTCACCGCATCCGGATCCGTTCGTGAGGCGAATTTTGTGGCAGATTACGGACAGCAGGAATTGCGAGAACTCACAAGAACCCGCAGATTCATGTGCAATCGTGCGATAACGAGTTTTCTCTATAAAGTTAGCCACATAACCATATAAGCAGTAGATTGTGTCCTTCCAGAGGAGGAAATCTACTTCTAGACTTCTAAAATCTGCTCAAATCATCTCCTCATCCATGGTGTCATCGGGGTGAAATTTGTCCCGGCGATCCGCAGCAAAATAGAAAGAAGCTGGTGGAAATTAAAACATTAACTTGAATGGTTACAATCAGTTACGATCAGCGGATGCGGCCTTTTCGTAGCCGTTCCGGATGCGGTGGAAATTGGGGGTTATGCTGAACAGCCCATTTTTAAATCCTGATTAAAAAAGTGAACAGACATGTTAAGGTGAACAATAACAGTAGGCTGAACAGGTTTTCTTTATATATTGTGGCTTTTAAATCATTTAGAGTCTTTATGTTTATGTCAAATCATGGGTATTTGTTTGTAATAATCAGTTTTAATAATCATGATTTCAGTATCAATCAAAATAATTGTGATGGTGATTTTTGCCATAATCAAGCAGCCCTACACTCGGTCTTATTCAGACTAAGCCCCGGTGTGCAAACCAGACAGTACGTCGTATAAAGTAGCAGCATATACAGACTAACTGATTTAAAGAGAAAACACCATGAACAGACGCCCAACATTTCATCAGATCAGTGGTTCACACAACAGTAAAATCACTTTCAACATTCGATAAATCAAAGAGCAGCTCTGACCCTCCAGCTGTTAATATAAACCGTGTTAAAGCTGCTGTGAGGCGCTTTCGGGCTGTGTCGATTCTGGCACGCCCTGAGGTCAAAGATATACATGTCAACACTTTGCTGATCTTGTCCTGATTGTATGTCTGATAAAATAAAACCACATTCTGCTGTCTGTCAACAGTCAAACATGTTACTGACGGTAACTCGGCTGTTTCCTCCGCATGCTGAGGTCTGAAGCCTCCCCGCTAACACAGGTCTGAGGGATCAAAATCTTTTACTGATGGTCCTGCATGCTTTTACAGTCATGAAGATGCATCAGTACGAACAGAACATCAGTCTGTTAAAAACTCCTCACAGGAGCTTTAAAGTCTTTATCAAGATATTTAAGTAAACAAAAAAAAAAGTAAATGGCAAAATAATGTTTGTTTTCCGTTTCACACACTTTCTGTTAACCTCATTTATGTAAATTAACAAAACTGCCACAGGGAGGAAACCTGGGATGTATTTGAGGGCAGGAGCAAAAAGCAGGAAAAGCAGCAGAAGGAGGAGGAGGAGGAGATGGAAGGAGAGACAGAGGGAAGAAAGAGAGGCCGGGGGAGGAAGGTCACTGAAAGACAGCGGGGTGTATCTGTGTGTTTGTACCTGTTGTAAACAAGCCTGTAATAAAGCAGCAGGACTGTGTGTGTGGCAGCATGTATACACACAAACACACAAATCCCAGCCTTAATTAGAAACCAGCGGCTGCACTTTGACTGTAGCTGTTTGATTATTATTGATTGATCACAATAACTGCAATAAAGAAAACAAGCGGTGCACTGAGAGACAAATCAAAGTTTTCACTTTTATTTCTATGTTTGTGTCACGTGACCTCTCTGGCTTTGAACCATGAACTTTGATTTAGCTTCATCAGACCACAGGACAGGTTTTCACCTCCTGTTGAGTCGATCTTAAACGGGGTTAATGTTGCAAATGTAAACAGAGCATTTCTAACAAAACTATGACTTTTCCGTTTCAGCGATTACTCTGCTATTTTTGCACCATTTCTTTTTATCAACACCTGCTACTGTTACTCTATCCTCAAGGAATTGGTGTTGTAATATACACTGTGCTGTTTATATCTTTAATATGCCTCTTATATATGTACTCTGCGTGTCTAATAAAGGGTTAATGTTTGCAGTCAGAGCAGGATAACAGAAACCAGGTCATGAGGTCAGGGGAGGTGAAGATGAAGATGAGTACCAGGATGAAAATGAATTATTTTTATTATTAGGAGAGATTATTAAGACAATATTTCTATAAAATCTGGATTATTGTCTAAATATTTACCAATTAAAATGTGTGTGTTTGCGTGTGATGTTGCTAATAAAGCTCAGCAGTTTGAATCCATAAACGTGACAACACATGTGTGTACATGCATGTGTTTATGAGCAAATTAATGTGATTAACGTGACTGAGTGAACACACAGCCTGCAGCGGGCGAGCGAGAGAGAGAGAGAGAGAGAGTGTGAGAGAGAGAGGAGAAGATAGAGGAGGGAGGGAGAGGAATAAAGATGGAGGAGAGGGAGAGAGGGTGGGGGATGGGTGATGATAGAGATGGAGAGACGGAGGGAGAGGGCGAGCAAGCAGCACATACAGCAGGATGGGGGAGGGGGAGAGAGAGAGGACAGTATTCTGCTGCTACACTGTAAAAAACGGACAGGTTAGAAATACTTCAGCACTGACTTCAGTAACGTTAAGATATGTAACATGAATATATTGAGGAGCTGTTCTTATACAACCCTGAAGTGATGCTGTGAGCATAACAATATTCAGCGGTGTCAGAGGTTGGGCTCGCTCCTGTCTTCATGATTACTCCTTTGACTCCTCGGTCATAGTTTGCACTGACTGCAGCTGTTCATACATCATGTTGTTGTTCTGCAAAGAACATACGTGGAGGGCTTTAATAGGGGAATCAATAAATGACAGTGAAGGCACCACAAAACCCCGCAGAGTTGTATTCTAGAGAATAAGAATCACCACTGAGGATGAATTCTGCACATTATGCCTTAGCACTTACACACTTCACCGTTACACAGTGTGTTAGTGTGTGGGTGAGAGGCACAAGGTGAACCCCACAGACTGTATAATCATGACATCTGTCTGCTCTGAGGCTACACGTCAACTCCTGCTTCCCTCTATTTCTCCTCTGTTACTCCCTCTGAGAGAGGATTATTGGAGGAAAGACTACAGCCCACCTTCACTCCTCTGAATGTTATATTCTGCAGACGAGTCATAACAGAGATGTAACTATTCACCGCCAAAGAACATGCACCTGTGCATTAATAAAGATTAAACAGAGCTCTGAGCAAACTGAGCAAAAATCAGACAGTGAACAGGAAATCTGCGCTTTACTGGAGAAAGGATGACAAACATGGCAGAGTAGGACTGGGCGATTATATGAACATGATAAATTTCAGTTCGATCATGGTGATCAGCTGTGAGCATATTTACTTGATCAAACATAGTGGAAATGTGCGTCACGACAGCCAATCAGAGTCGAGCTTTTCCTGCTCACTTCTGTAGGTTTCTGGAGAAGTAAACAGAATGACCGAACACAGAGCTAAACGTGCAGCTGAGGCAGCAAAATAGATGTCAGCCGTGACTTTGAGTCATCCTTCAAAGATGTTATTGTTGAGGAGTTATACATTGTCGGTTGTGTGTTGGTGGTTCGGGTATCTCCAAAGTGACAATTAAGTGCAATTAAGCCGACGTGTAAGGTATGTTGGCGGTCAGTGCCCTAAAAAACCGTCAACACAACAGATCTGTTTATTCATCTGAAGAAGTTCTTCCCAAGTGATTTTGCGGAAAGCATGAAAATGCGAGCAGAGTCTGTACAGCCTGCCACTGCTGATGGCATGAGTAGCATTAGCAGTTTAGCTACAACTAGCGGTGCAGCCAACAGACCAAAGCAATCAATCAATCGTATCATCTACGCTTACATCATCTAATGTTTACATTTTAAGGTGTCTTTATTATCTCTGAGGGGGCAATTTGTTTTTATTTTGGGTCTTGCATACCTGCAAAAACACTCAGGACTGTAAACTAATTCACTGTATTATTTAGTATTTATCTACATTTGCTACAGATGCTGTCTAAAAAAAAAATTGTGATAATTATCGCGATGGCACGATACGACAAAATATATCGTGACAATTTTTTTTTGCCAAATTGCCCAGGCCTATGTCAGAGTCAGCAGCAGATTTTTTCTTACTTTTAGATTCAGTCCACTTAAATTGCAGTTTTCATGTTATGGAAAAGAACAACAAAACACTCCAAGTTTAACGTTTCCTACTTTAAACGTGTCAGTGTAAACAGGCCCTAACTCGAGCTCCTCAGTATCTGATTAAACTGACTGAAAACAGTTAAACAGCAGCATCATTTTTTACAGTGTACTTCAGCCTGTGGGCCTATTTGATGGACTGAAGGTTAAATTTATCCGCCACCCAAATATCTCCTCACATGAACACGTCAATGCTCTTTCATCCATCCTCCCATTCATACCACCCTTCCATCCTTTATTCCTCTCCTTTATTCTCGTTCTTCCTCCTCCCTTTTTTCCTTTTCTTTTCATTTCCTAATGTTACTTTCTTCCTCTCTTTGCTTTTTAACTCGTGCACTGTCTCGTATTTTTCCTACCCATGTCTCTATCCTTTCCCTCGTTCCTGCTCTCTCCTCATTTCCTTTCCTTATTGAAATCTTTTTTATCTCTCTCTCTCTCTGTGTCTCTCTCTCTCCCGTCATGCAGACTTAAATCAGGACGTTGACCTCAGGTGTCAGAGTGTGTGTCTGATGCCAGCTGAGTGTGTGTGTGTTTGTGCATGCATGGATACACACTCCATTTCACTGGATGTGTGTGTGGTTGTGAGTGTGTGTGTGTTTGCAGCAGACCATGCCAGCAGTGGGGCGAGTTACCCACAATCCTCTGGGATCTCTGGCTCTACCCAGAGTCCATCTGTGCTCTCTGTGACCGCTCGCTGATTTCTCCTTGTAGAAATGTTTCGTCATTGATCTGATTTTTATTAAAATTTCAGATTTTTCTAGGAAGTATTTTTTTGTGTAACCTGTGTTTTCAGATTGGTTTTGCATTTACTGCCTGTTTAATTAATGTGACTCTGTTTGACAGTCACTGTGAGGTCTGATCTTCTTATGAGCACATGAATGCACCACGGCACTCATAAATAAACGAGTTTAAAATTTGTGAATTGGGCGGATTTTTACAGAAAGAGAAGATACTGTCCATGTATTTCCTTTACAATATTTTACTCAAACATTTAATTTTGTTTTGAATCAGATAATATGATAAATCAGATGATTATGGGTCCTAATGTAGACTGGTGTAAAGCATCATGGCGTGCAGCACAGGTGTCATTGTTATTTTCGCCCAGTGCACTCGACATTCTCATGCTCTGCACTCTGGCTGTGTTAACAGCAAATTAACTCATGTTGGCGCCTGTGGGTGAGTTGGTCTTTAAATGAGGTGTGGTCAGGTGTAAAGGTGGTGTATAGCATCTGTGCCTCAGACGAACAAGAACCCAGTTCATGTTGCAGTTCTTTCTGATATACAGGGGGCGCCTCACAGAGATAGTCAGATGTATTTTACCCTCGTGTCCATACACCATGATACAGTATGACGCTGATCTAAGGATGCCACAAAACTACGATAGCCTCGAACTGCATAGATGATCCAAAATGTGTGGACTGAGACCGTCACCAAGCTCTCCATCATGTGCACTTCTACATTTATGCAGAAACAAACACACAAAACCAAGAGGTGTTTCTTTTTTACAACCCATAAGCACATCTGCAAACTATGCGTACGACCAACTATGATGAAAGATAAAAGTATCCAGAACAAAAACTAAAGCCGAAAACATAAAGGATCTGTATTGAGCGCGTTCCCTATAAGCAGCAGTCTAGTTTTATTTTGAAATACCACAGGACATGCCTGTTTTTCATGCTTGAATTCCTGTCTAGAACGATCTCCTCAGTGTAGATTGACGCACATTGGAAGCGTAGAGCAGCAAAAATATACTCTACGCGTATCTTTAGCAGTGCTGCTCTCACGACAGATTCTGCGACAGAGCTGATACGCGTCCTGTATGCTTTGCTGAATTGATTAGAATGGCAACCTATTCGCTGCATGATGCACGATGCTGCTACCACGCGACGCTGCTACCACGCTCCAAATACGCATCCTGTATGTTTTAGTCTTAAGTCATGTGATCCAGCTGCAAAATAGAGTAAATAACAGTGGAGCATTCTTTGATATAAAGTACAAAGATAGTTAGTCATTTTTAGATCCTGACTGATTCTGTCCAAAGGTCAAACAGAATGACAGCAGAGTTTCTTTTGAGTAGAAATAATCTGAGAGTTTAGCATGTTTTATTAGATAAACTCGAGTGAAACAGAAAAACATCTCTTATGTGAATGTCACACAGCTGTTTGGATTAAAACGGTTTTATCATTGTGATCAGTATATCACTTCATTGACTAATGTTTAAAGTTTGACTGCTGATTCAGTTTGTTATTCCTCTGAGTCAAATTTGTATTTTTAAATCTTATTCTCTGAAATTGACCCGATCCCTGAAGCTGGACAGGAAACAGATGGAGGACGTCACTGAATGGGAATTTACTGTGTTCACCTCCATCCTGACCAGGTGTTCAGACTGCACATAGGAAGAAGAAACAGACTGACACACACACTGAAACACACACACACAGCAAACATACAGTCTGTCTTCTTTATTCCAACGTTCCTATAAATAAACAGTCAAACTGCCGACAGCGCCAGAGGGATGAGCACAGGACAAAAAGAGACGCAGAGAGAAGACGGAAAGAAAGAAAGCAGAGGGGCTTTTGGGGTGGGCTAGTAATGGACTGGAAGACTCGTCTCCTGTGACGTAACATCAACAATTTATAAATGCTGTCTCAGACCTTCATTAGGTCCACCTTTTCCTCCATGTCAGCTCTGCTGGTTCCAAGTCAGAACCCAATCTGGATCCAGCTATTTGTATTTTGATGGAGAGAAAAGAGCAGCTCTGAAGTAGCACCAGCTCTCTGTTGGTCAGCAACACTGGACCACTTTTATCCCTCCTCCTGTGTTAGGGTCTGCACCGACCTGTTTTTGATTTTAAATGCTTAAAAGAACCACTTAAAATAGGTTTTTCACATCAAGACTTTTTGACTTTGTCAGGAACCTCAGTTTCAACAAATTGAAAATAAAAAAATTAAATTGACTTTATTATAAAATGCTCTTATTAAAGTTATGGCACTTGTTGTGTTAGGGTTGCTGTTAACCCGGTTAGATTAATATCTAATAGTTAGAGCAAAAACTGAAATCATAAATGCACTGTCAGGCACCACACTGACAGTCAGTTCTTTTCCAATCATATGAGATTTAGGAAATTCTCATTTTGCCCTGTTTTTCCCTGCACAAAAAACAACATTGGGCATGTCCAGACATGTGCGATCAATTCAGTATAGATGTCTGTGTGAGGGGTATACTGACAAAGAAAGGCCCAGAGTACCACAACAAAAACTAGTATAGTCAATATTTTCATGGATAATGAAGCCTAACAAGGTAACCTAGAGATGAAAACCAAACTGGATAATAGAGAATTGTTTTTAGTGTAATTTACAGCTGATTTGAGACACGGGTCAAAACCGACCCTTAACATAGTGGGTGCGTAGTAAAAGCTAACACAGAAGGAAGGTTAACAGGGGTGCAGGGTTTCTATCAACACATTAAAACAAACTTGAACTTTGTGTAGACCATTAGTTTAAAAAAAAAATTGTGAGTTCTTGCAAAAATCTTTGTAAGGAGTGACGATGCATGTCAGAGCTGAGCTGCAGTGGTTTGAGGAGGATAAACCAGCTGGCGATTGAGGAATTCAAAAGGACAAATTTCTGACAAGCTGAACTGCTGAAAACAGAAGACCCAGAAGAGGTAATGGTCAAGGTAGTGACAGAGATTCACTGTAAATACTGAGTTACTCAGAGGCTTCACCCTGGCTTACTTCAGCAGTATGAACTTGAAACAGAAATTGATGTTCTTGGGATTCTCCTTTAATCAATGGGTTTTCAGTTGGCTGAAATAACAACACCATGATGCAGATTAGTCAAAAGTCAAAAGTCAAGTTTTGTCAGGTCTGTCCTCAAGAGAAGAAAAACAAGAAAACAACCTTTAAAAAGTTTCTTGTCAAATAGAAGGATAGATCATTTGACGTTTGTGTGACGTTTACTTCTCAGTATCTATAAGATTTGTGGCTTAGAGGGAAACCTTCAGTTAGACAGGACTGATAGTTTCACCTGCATGAACATATCTGTAGATCACTGTTAGACTACCAGCGATCGGGAGGAGATGTCATTATGGAGATATGTGTGGTCAAAAGTACTCATGGCTACTAATTTACTATAAGCAAACTGGAACACTGCTCAGACTGGAGTCCAGCCTCTGAGTCCAGATTCTTCGTCTGAAGCACAAACTGTTGATAGAGTTTAGATCAGACTGTAGAGGATCACATTAGACTGTCTGAGGAGGTAAGCTGCTCACGGCATAATGTATGACGACCTGAACAATATCCTGTAATAAGACTATGTGCTTATAGGTGTAATGTAGACTAAAAGAAGAGTTTATGAGGGTTCAGCTGACACACACACACACACACTCTCTCTCACACACACTGACACAAACACACACACTCTCAGGCCGCCTGCCAGCCGCCACCCGACTAAAAGAAGGAGATTATCTATTGATTCTATGACTCACTGCATCCTGGGAAAACAGATTACCCAGAGTGCTTCAGTGCTGTTGGCTCCTGCATCACACTGCTGCTGCTGCACTGAGGTGAGGGCTCAGTATATTTCATAATTACTAATAAATTATTATTTTAGCTTGGATGAAACGCCTGCATGAGTGCGGCTCTCTACTGTTTTAAACTTATAAGGTGTATTTAAAGCTGGTTTCTGTCCAAACTGCCTCGTTCATCTGTAAGGTTTTTTTAAATCACAAAAAGAGGAAAATATAAGTTAATATTTGATCTTAAAAAATTAGCTCAGTATCAGTTTCCAGTTTATGGTTTGTGGTTAATATGGTCTGAATTCTTTTACAAAAATCCTCTAAACTGTCTCTAACCTGTATTGTCATTGCACTCTGTGGAAACATAAACACATCAAGGCATCAGTTAAACAAAGTTTGGAACAAATCACAGAAATTTAATATATTATTTGTACTTTTCAGGAGTTCTACTTTGGCTGCTTTCTCTGTCTCTTCAATTTAGTTTCATTTCAGGTCTATGGTAACTCAAAAAAAAAAAAAAGGCAGCAGAAAGACGGCTTACCTATGGTGTCCAAATAATGTGATAAAAAACGAATCATTAATTTCAGATGTACACCTCATTGCTATTGACATATAAATCTGATTTGACATGTGGCAAATTAAAAATTATCTGCACGTCCTAATTTTGCATAAACATTACTTGTACCTGAGATCATACGCTGGTTGTTCCTTGTTTCCATCTCTTGGTTGCATATAAATCAGCTTTATGCCATAAAAAATTCAATTTCTCATTTGGGTTTGAGATAAAGTACACGCTTGGTTTCAGAAAGTTAATTTTAAACATCTAGTTTCTTGTAGTTTCCTCAATTGTTTCACACAAGACAAATTATTTTCTCAAGTTAGTATTCGAGCATACAGACGTCATAACGTGGAATTCCCCAGGGGTCAATCCCGGGTCCCTTGTTTAAGATTTAAGATTTCATCATTAATTGTTTTACATCACTGCCTTACAACCTCAGCAGCATTTCAATGTTTTTATCCTTAATAAATTTGAGTATTTTCATAATTATTTTTAAAGTATTTTTATAGGTTCAGAAATCTGAATTGTTGAAATATGTTCACTGAGTATGTTGTAGTGTTTCCCCTGAAACATCTGTTAAACCCCCAGCAGCACATCTGACTGAGCTTCAATGAAGTATTGATCTATCATTGATGAATCACACCAATAAACATCACAGCTGAGCTTCACAATCAGAGCTGCTCCACAGAGTATTGATCGCTGAGCATGGTTAAATGTGCGATTTATTTGAAGGCATGAAGCTGTTTGAAGTATTTTTTATCCTCAGATTCATTTTTATGGCTTTTTGACTTTTGTTCGTTTGTGATCTTGTTTGAACTCACTCAGAAACTCTTCAATTTAGATTTTGTATACATATTTATCCTGTTAATCTTTTATATAAATTCTGAATTTAGTCTTTCCTTATTCAGCCCTCAAATTTCCCAGACACTTCTTTATAAAATTTCTTAACTTTATTTTTTCATGTGTTATTTTTTCTATAATGTTGTTAATTTCAGAGTTTACGATGTCATAAGTCTGAATTTGATTATAAAACCAGAAACTTCTTAAACATTCGGAGAAATGTGATTTAAACAGCAACAGTGAGTGCAATAAATCTGTGCTTGCGGTTTTTTCAAAACGAGAGGAAATCAGCTAACTAATAAGATGAAGCTGTATTGGATTATTGACTGATGAAAGCCACACACACACACACACACACACACACACACACGCACACACACACATTGATTGTCTAGCATGGACACAAGTAACACATAATACTGCGGGCTCCATTCAAGTGTTTTGAGAAGTTTAAACAACAACAAAGTTTGAACAGGTTATTAGACCAAGTTAAAGGACAACACTGAGTAATCTGAAGGTTTTATCTCTGTTAAACACAATTATGCTTATTGAGCTAAACTGGGCTAAGCTAAGCAAAAGCAAGCCTGTAGATACCAAAAACTATCCTCTTAAAATGCTAAATTACACTCATCAACTCAACAAAACTATGAAATTCAATAACAGTTGTGCCCAAAATACATAAAAAAATCCAAAGTACATGAACCTATTTGAACCAGTATTGCTGTTCGTAGAGATAGCAGCGTCCAGTGACTTAAGTTATGGCCAGAAAAGAGTAGGAGGTATGTTAAGGGTGATCGTCGTGCACGAGACTTAGGACTACAAGACTTAACACCAGCCAGTGGAAAACCACCCAATACCAGGGCTTACAATACCAAGCTGCATTAAACTGTGCTGAACCAGACTGGACCGCTTGATAACAAATCTGAAGTTAAGTCCTGTGTGAAACCAGAATGTTTGTTGATTTCTCAAAATCTTATTTATCTACTTTATGAAGTTAAGGGATCTATAAAACACTTTTTTATCAGAACAATTCAACATCTTTGAAGACACCAAACTCATCACGACCAACTCCTGGAAACAAGAAAATCTGTAAAAACTAATACACATTAAATCAGGCCCTTTATTCTTGAACTCGATAAACTCACAAGTTATCATTTCAGAGACTTCATTCAGTGTCACAGTTCAACTCAATCTGTGGGTGTCTCTCTCTCTTTTTTTATGCTCAGATTAAAAGACTTTGAGGCCGAAAGACACATTTTCTGTCTTTGGCGTGACCTCGCCTTCAGTTATTATTCCTTCACCCTCTCCAGCTGTCTGCTCTCATCTGACAACAAGGAGTCTGATTTCTGCTCCTCTTTGCTCCTCTGATCCACATCAACACGCTCCCACCTGCTCTGAATATGAAGCACAGAGACAGATCAATACTTTGCAGACGATTCCCAGGTTTATATAAAAATATAACCAAATATTTACACTTAGGAAGAAGAGCATTCAACGTGCTTGAATTTCCTTCAGCTCACTTAGAACAAACTTAACTAACCAGTGTTTGAATCCAGACAGTTGAAGTTAGATTCCTATCTTTGCGCCTTTTGGATCACCTGTTAGCTAAGATTAGGACCAGGATTTCCCAACACCATCTCTGCAGTCGGTACTGTCTTCACTAAGTCTCAGTTTCTTTCAACCTACGACTTGAAATGGTGAAATGGTGAATTCTGGCAAACTACAACAGACCCAATCAAGGTAGACTAAAGTGAAAAATTGGTCTGAAATCCAATCAGATTAGTGTCCAAACAACAGCAAACAATTTACAGAAAACCTTTTTTATGATATTTGCCTGACTGAACTGTACTCAGTTGACTGTTAAATCTCTCTGAACCTCTTTGTGTGATTTTAGAGCCAAACGTCCTTCAGGATCAATTTACCGTGTTCCTGAAACATTCAGGCGTCCTGGTTCCACTTCCTGTTCCCCAGAGAGCGGTAACATGCAACTCGATGTCTGTGTGCGTGTGTGGGTTTCTGGGTGGGTGGGTGTGTGTTTTACAACTGCAGGTGATAGTGAGCTATATTTATATCTCTATGACACAGATTTGTTTTTTTCTAATGAAAACACGAACAGAAAAATTCCACTCCAACGTTGACTTGGCCGATCGGTTCCCCTGAGTTTCAGCTTAACCTCCAAGGTAACGCTGCAGCGGTACAGCTTAACTTTAGCTGGGCAGCGTGACCTTGGCGGTGAAGTGTAATCTTAGCACAAATGTCAACAGTGCAGCGTAATCTTCGCAGGTCAGTGTGACCTAAGTTGAGTACCTGAGCAGTGTAGTTTGACTTTGGCGTGCCATCGGCGGTGTAGCGTAACACATGCAGAGCCAGACTTTCACATTGCAGTGTGATTATAGTTGTGCAGTGTGACCTTAACAGTGCAGTCAAACCACCTTGGCGCAGGGTGACCCAAGCAGCGTAATGTGAATTTAAGGGTGTGCTGAGACCTTAAATGTACGATGTTTCCTCAGCAGTACAGTGTGACGTTCATGGCGCTCTGTACATTTATGGGCTGGTGTGAACTTGCTAGTGCAATGCCCGACTCTCATGGCGCATTGTACTCATAGGGTTAATTGTAACTTTTGTGCAATATTACCTCAGTGGAATAGTTTGACTTTAGAGGCGCAGCGAAACTTTTGGTATGCACTGCAAGCTTACTGAAGTAGTGTGACTTTAGCGTTACTAGTTGGTTACCTTAGCAGTACGTCACTTTCACATACTGCCAGTATCACCTCTTACGTGAAGTGTTACTTAAATGGTGCAATTTAGTGTAACTTTGCTGGTGCAACTTGAATTTCAAATGCAAAGTAACACTGCTATTTTGATAAAGATAAACATCCATCCTAAACAACCTCTTCCTGCTGTTTAAAAGTACTACATTAACTGACCTTTGCAAATCCCAAGTCATTTGACACAAGTTTGTCAAAATATGTCAAGTCCAAGTTGATTTAAATCCAAAATAATCTGGATAAAGAGTGAAATCGTAAGTCGTCAAACAAGTACAAATGTTCAAAATAGACATTCAAGTAAATACAGAATAATTAAAGTTATTAGAATAAGTCTAACGTCAAAAATTACAAAAAAGTCTCAATCTGTGATGCTCTTGAGATATCCAAAACACATCCATGTTATTCAAACAGGTCAGTGACAAGTCCCAAGTCATGTCAGCACAAGTCCAATCCAAAAGTTCCTAATGAATGTGATGGTTTTCCCCTGTCCATTTTCAGTTAGTTAACAGAAACAAGTGCAAGTGAGTAAAAAATGGGTTAAGCTAGATTTAGTGGAGTTTGAAAGTACAAGTCCAGGTTTGTCTCCAGTCCTGGAACAAGTCCAATCTTAAGCTGCTTGGAAACCCATACAACTCAGAAAAAGATCAAGTACAGTCGCGAGTCATTCAAAACTAGTCAGAGCTGGACTGTTTTTAAAAACAGTCGTAAAACTACAGAGAATTATCTTTTACCCAACAAGTCCAGGTCAAATATTCAGTCTTTTCAAACAAGTCCCAGTCAGTTAAAAACCAGTATTGTGCACAACACATCATTCCTATAAAAGAGCAGCAGTGATGAAGAATATTTCTACATAGTAAAATATTAAAGTGTTATTAAACAATTCAATGGATGTATTTTCACTTTTAATACGTTTATCCAAATATTTTTTCCCCTGTTATGTACATGTAGCCCCTCAGACTGGGAGCTCGGCAGCCTCTGGAGTCCTGTTTGTCTGCAGTCATGTTTTTCCATACATTGTAAGTATGAGCTAATGGTAGCACACAGCTCAGCTTCCTGTCAGGCATTAGCTGCAGGAGTCTATTTAAAGGTAGAGGGAGGTGAGGCAGAGTTGTTGCCACTTAGTGTAGCCATCTACCCACCTTTTAATACCTTAATTCAATTCAATAACTGCCTGTAATGACTTTGGCCTGAGACTATTTATACCCCATCTCACATGTTTACTGTGCTGCAGCAGGGGAAACAGGGGATTCAAACCAGCCCTCTGTGCTGCCTACATTCCCATGAGCCAAACATAAAGGGAGTCAGGGTTTATGTATTGTTCAACGTGAAGACAAACTAATACTACAGACAGGTTGGGCGACAAAAGGTGGTACCAACAAGACTCCAGGACCCTCCTGAATTAGAGAAAAACAGCAGCTCACATACTGTACATCTGCAGTCTGCAACACGTCCACAGTTCCTACCTCACTAAACGCTAAATGCTGTTTTAGCCACTTTCTGTATTATCACAGATCCAATCAGTGTAGAGGGCAGATGTCAGCTGATCAGTAGAGACCTCTGTCTATAAAAACAATTACAGTGTTAAAGGCATGGTTGACAATCGGAGATATTGGTAATTATTATGAACCTCGTTTATATGGCGATCACGGTCCTTTGGTGCGATCTCCACAAAGCGAAGAGAAAAAAGAATTGAAAAAATCTGTTCACCCTAGCAGGTGCAGGGCTGCAAGAACACTGACCAATGGGAGTCATCCAACCTGGACAGCTCGTATTGGACACACCCGTCTCCCGTAGTTCAGACTCGTCCCCTCCCACTTCCCCGGCTCTCCTCGGAGCTCAGGGCAGCGAAAAGTAGCGTAGCAGCTTAGCTACATGAGCTGATGGAGAAGGACAGAAAAAAACACTTCTGCTTGCCCCACCGCCAAAAGTGGGAAGAAAATGCAAGCAGACGGAAGAAAGGGCAGAGTCGAAGAGGAAATGTGACCAAGCGAGGAATCTAACTCGAATAAACTAAACATCGGGACATCCTTTGAGCGGTGGAGAAAGCTCCGCCAGGATTTGGGATGAAAACAGACGCCAAGACAGCAGAGTTTTTGTTGAACAGGTACTTTTTGCCTTTAATCATGGCACATGTTACATAAATAATGCTTGTTAGTCTCTGAAATGTCAACACAGTAGCTGTCCAGGCAGCTGCAGACAGAGCTCGCTAGCAGAGCTGGCGTTTACTGCCGCTAGTCACTAACAATCCGACATGGTGAATCCTATTTGAAGCTAGCGTAGGATCTTCTGCCGGCCGGCTTCTTGCTCTGCCAGAGGGGGTAGGGGGAGTTATCGTGGAGCACAGAGGGGAGAGGTTTGTGTGTTGGGGGTGGGACGCTTTTTTCAAATCTGCCTCAACGGCTCAGTTTTTTCATCGCTTCTCAGATCGTCAACCATGCCTTTAAGAGATGTGTAGGGCTGTGGAGCTGTCTAAACATTTCACTGTATGTTCGATTTGTTGTAATAATTGCTCATGACATACTGGAAATACCCCGTAAATCTTCGAGGATGCTCACATGTGTCTGTGCCAAAGACTTTAAGACAATAACAAAATTATTAAAGAGGATTTCACAAAGCCTGTGGCTACACTCAACTCCATTTATTCCTTCAAAAGAAGCTCTTTAGTCAAATCTTCAGTATCTAACAAATTTCAGGTCAGGCTGGTGTCTGTGAGGTGATACAGGCTGTAACATTTTCTGTAATCTATCTGAACTGGTAGCAATTAAGCTAGCAAGTAGTCAATTAGAGCTAATTTAAAGCCATCAAATCCTGAGCCGAGATAACCGTCACTGAAGAGGAAAATTAATCTTTCCCTTCCTGTCAGGGTGACTCAGAGAACGACAGGAGCTCTTACACCTTTTCCTGTCAGGCTGTGACATCAGCATGACATCACGACCCCGCCATCCAGCCATCTGCAGCCGCACGAGGAAAAAACCAGACTGTTTTTCAACCTACAGGAGTATAAACATCTGGTTTGATAACCTTTTTGATTTTTACAGGAGGCTCTCTAATTGGCTGAACGTGTGAATTAAAAGTTTTCTCTGGATTAAAGGAATAAAAAAGCCTCAGGGCGAGAGGAGGAGGAGGAGGAGGAGGTTTGCTGTTGTTACGAGGCTGCTCACTGAGCTATGGAGGGGGGAGGGGTACATCTATAATACATGAGCACACACACACACACACACACACACGTGCACACATACACACACACACACACACACACACGCAGATAAAACCCACACACACTGAAACACAGGAGAGGGCAGGGACGATCTCAGGGCCATTAAATGGAGATGCTGTCATAAATCACATGACCAGCCTCCTACTGACCAATCTGCCTACACACACACACACACACACACACACACACACACACACACACACGTTTGTCTTCAGTCAGCAGATACTGCATGTGCATGTTCAATATTACGTTGGAGGAGGGTGTGTATGTGCGCTTTGGTAAACCTATCTCTGTGAGGACCAGATTTTCTAAACTTGAGTATGTCTTAAACTATTTTTGCTATAAGAATAGAATATGTGGAGAAAAGAAGTTACGCATTTGGAGAGATTTTTTCTTCAAATGTCCTCTGAATGTGTGAACATAAAGAAAAGCAATTGTTCTGTAATCGCTGAGACACTGCGTGAGCAAATAGTTCAACAGTTTCATGGTAATGATCTTGAGTGTAAAAGGCCAAAGAATGAGTGGATTTGATCATCTACAGTTTTATAATCTGGAGAAATCTCTGTACAACAGGGACAAGGACCAAAATCACGACTGGATGGTCCTAAACTTCAGGCCCTCAGGCAGCACAGCATTAAAACAGACAAGACTCTGTAGTAGAAATCACTGCATGGACTCAAAATCACTTTCAGAACCAGTGTCTGTGAGCACAGTTCATCACTGCATTCACAAATGCAGGTTAAAGATTAAAACCAGATAGAAACATGATCCAGAAATTTTACTTTCTTTTTTGGAGATCATGGATGCTGCATCATCTTCTCTAAAGAGTAGAGAAACCACTCGGCTTGACGTCAGCTCACAGTTCAAAGCCAGCATCCCTGTTGGTATGGGGGATCATAACCCCCAATGTCCACCGCATCTGGAACGGCTACGAAAAGGCCGCAGATCGTAGCTGATTGTAACTATTTTCAATTTCCACCGGCTTCTTTCCATTCCACTGTGGATCGCCAGACTCCGCAGCTCTGCAAGAGTTCTAGTTTTTCTGGACGCCGGAGCATGCCAGATGAATTCAGCACAGATTAACCCGTGCTGGAAAGGAAGTCGGGGAAATACACAAGATAAAACATCCGGCTTCTTTTCAAGATGAAACACTCTGTGTTTCAGGCAGATGGTATTTCATACCAGGGAAACGGGCGGGGACAAACAAGTGAAAGGTTTTTAGACAGCATTTCATGCCGATGACAAGATGAATGTGGGGATGCTGATTTTAGAAGTCTAGAGGTGGATTTCCTCCTCTAGAATGACACAATCTACTGCTTATATGGTTAGCCTATGTGGCTATCTTTATAGAGACAACTTATCGCGCGATTGAAGGTGAATCCACGGGTTCTTGTGAGTTCTTGCGATTACAGCTGTCCGTAATCCGCCACCAAATTCGCCTCACAAACAGATCCAGTAGGAGTTGGCGGATGGCAAAAATCGCTGCCATTCCGGATACTAACCCTGCGAAATTCAGGGTTAGTGTCCATGGCATAAGTAGCTCACACATCTGTTCATGTTAACCAACAGGTTTAGGAGCAACATATGCTGCCATCCAGACAATGACTTTGACTAAAACCCCAAAACAAAGGGACATTCAACCTTTTCCAGAAGAATTTGTACACTTAACATAAAGGGGATAATTTCATTCTAAACAAACTACTGGGTTGTTCCCTTTTCTGAGGTATTTTAGGGAAAGTTATAAGAGGTTTCACAGTTTCTAAGAACAGCTTTGGTCACATTTTTAGGTTTTCTAGACTTCAATTTGGGTTAATAGGACTTTTGGTACATTCAAAGTCCAAGAGGGTCCTCACAATTATGAGGTTACAACTGTGTGTTTGTATATGAGGAATAATTAAGGGAGAAAACGAAAACATAATTGACCAATTAAAACTTAATAAGCGTTCCTCACCTCTGGGTTGGTACAAGCATTAGAGCTGAAAACAATCAACCAGAAACAAACTGCAGAAATACAGCTAGGACAAAAATGGAGAATAAAAATGTGATGATATTGAATAATAATGAAGCCTGTGAACATACGTCAGTGAACATACGAGCAGAGAACGACGTCATGATGTGAAAGTGACCTCCTGTGCGCCGGCAGTAATGGTGTAATGGTGACTTTGCCCTTGACTTGGCTGAAGGATGGCCATGGGCACATACACTCAAATGCACACAGACACACACAGACACACACACACACCACAGACCTTCAGACTCACAAGCTAGCTATCATTAGCATGGAGCCTGTAGCCAGAAATACATTTATAGAGCCGACACCAACAGCTTCTCCCATCTGGCTGTTTCTATGCACAAACAGATCAATCTATCTTTATATTGAAATGGCACAAACATAAAGTCCCACCTCATAAATATGTTCGCTTACAAGGCTGCAGACCAACTGGGATCCACAGTGAGCTAACAGTCTGATCACCACAGCAGGTGATGTCCATGTGTACCTGATGCTTAGTGAGTGGAGTTTGATGAAACTCTCAGTGACATAAAGTCAAATCCTTTCAGTTCATGACAAACATAGTCTAGGACACTTGCAGAGTGGGTTAGCAAGATAAGCAGCTCTAAAAACTCATTATTTATCTCATTTTTGTTGCACTGGTGTACGTGAAAACCGTCATTCCAGCTCTCTTTGGCTTTTGACTGAAACGCTTCAATTTGGTTATTTTCCACTTATAGAAAGTTTGACAAAGCTTGGAGATGCTACTTTTTACACAGCAATCTACTCACAGAAAGTAAGACACAGCTATAGAGCGTTACTTTTTACATAGTATTTCTACTAAAAGTAAAGTAGATCACATGGAGGTGTTACTTTTTAAAAAGCATTCTACGGTATAGATAGAAGGTTTGACACAATTTTGGGGCGCTAGTTTGTACACAGCATTCTGACTAATGGAAAAGTAGACGCAACGTGGAGGTGCTTCAGCTTTTATAGCTTTCTTACTAAAAAGGAGTTTGACACAGCTTAGAGGTGCATCTTTTTACACAGCTTGGCAACTACAAAAATATATCTTAGATCATCAATTAGCCTCTAGTTACCTTTCCATTATCAGTTAGGTATGGCTCTATTTGTAACTGTTGTAATGTGTCCACCAGCTTCTGTCTTTGAGCTTCATGAAAGTCTTTATGGATTGACAGCTCCAGGTTTTGGTAACAGTTAAGACTCAAATCCAGCTCAAACTGGGGTTTGTGTGCAAAGGAGTCACAAGTGGCAAGCATACACAGCTATGTTGTTGCTGTTGTTGTTCCTGAAAACATCCAAACTTCCAACTGTTTTCTGGAGCCTTAGTTTTATGGGTAGAGAAAAAAGCTGAGGCCATTTAACACAGAAAAACAGTCCTGCAAAGCTAAATGAATGACCAGATTGGAAATCAAGAGTGTTTCATTCTAGATTAAGTCAACAGAAGTGACTTGAACTAAAAAATATAAAATCCTGCACAAAAGTTTTACAGAACTTTAAACTGAGAGTGTTAAACTGCAGGAAGAGTCAGACTTCTGGCGTCAAGGTGTCCTTGAGCAAGTCAGCACTGAGAGAGCAGAGACAGCAGCAGCAGCAGCAGCAGCAGCAGGCCTTCTGTCTGCAGCAGGTGTGTGTGTGAGTGTGTGTGTGTGTGTGTTGGTTCTCTGAGTAAATAAAGTCAAACAAACACAAAACCAAACACACACGCACACACACACACCTGGTGCCTCCATGACGTTACTTAGCACAGCGACTGTCAGGCTTTAATAATAATCTACTACAGTGTGTTAATGAAAACATGAATAATTAACAAGACAGATCAGTTTATCTATTCTGCTACATTTTTATCATTTAATTTCTAAAAAGTTTTTTTGTGAATTACTTTAATAAAAAAAATGTTTGGCTCTTGTATAAACACCTAATCAGAAACCTCAGGCGTTAAAGAAAGTAGAAAATTCTGGAGTGCAAAAACTGCAGTTCCTTAGGTGTCCACTTGAGGCTGCCTGCATAAGCTAATGGAAAGATTTTAAAGTGTCAATTTTTACAGCAGAAATTAACATGTTTACAGCCTGCTAGGAAAACCAGTTTGATTTCTCATTTAAGCTAAAAAGAGCACAAGAAGCTCAACCTTTTTTTATTCTGAGTAAGGCTCAATTTTCACATAAATCATAAGTTTTTGTCCATCTAAAAATGATGTTCTGTAGAGTCTTTTTCCACATTACTTGAATGAAAATTTAAATCCTGCTGAATTGCCTGGTTTAAAAGTAAACACAGTAAAAGGGACATTCACAAAACATCAAAACTGAGCGTGATTTTTTTGACCTGTACTAAACACGGGATAACGAAGTCTGCAGGTAAACGTGTCAGAACTGTTTGCAGAATAGCGCTAACACTAACAGAGCTAGCACCACCAGTTTTAAGTTATCCTTGCAGCTTAATGTCCATATGCTCATACTGGTTACACATTGGTCTGGTTGACAGATTATGTACCAGTTTAACCAGATTCAGCATACATACAACTTCATTTTCATTTTCTAATCAAATACTTACAAACAAAACTGTACGACAACATGAGCTGCTTCATCTGTGCTTGTTTACTGCTGGGTAGTACAGCATTATGGCTGTAGAAATTAAGCAGAACTACACTCCAGACTAACACTATTTTATTGAGAAGGATAACAACTATGCACGATAAGACATAATTAAGGGCGTGGCTTTTTTGACTGACAAGTGGGCATGTTGTAGCTCTTTATCAAGGGGCGATGCTATGACCTCAAATACACCTCTTTAATAATCTTTAGATTAAAATGCCTCTTCAAACTGAAAACTCTACAGATTAACATGATTCAATAGATAGTTGTTCTGATCAATAGTTTACTGTCTTAACTGACCGAGGATGATGTTCAGGTCCTCCCATCAGAACAGACTAGAAATGCCACAGAGTTTGATTGATTAAAAATAGAAACATAAAGATTTCCTGTCAGTGATGGCTTCAGCACTGGGCTTGTCTTTGTGTTACAATGGACAAGTGTCACCTGTCGGTGTGGTGACAGATAAGGTCAAAATCAATTGACTAGATTGCAAATCACCAGTGAATCAAGATTTACCTTATTTTAAGCTGTATACGCACTTTACGTGTGCAGTCTCATATTACCGACGCCAGGACAACAACATAACGTAAACACATAGCTACATATGCACAACATATATGTAATTAATTTTCACTTCTAAAAAGTTTAGTTTTCGGAAAATAAAAGTGAGTCAAGTCCTCCGAAGTAAAATGACTCGATATGTATCTGTGTGTGTGTGTGAGGAGATTTTTGAGGAGAAAATACACATAAAGTCAGTAAAGTGTATTATATCAAGTGCTACAGTAAAGACTAAGGGCCACACCCCTTGAAACAAAAACAAACCAGGACCTCACTTAGTATAATTACGGATTTTCATTGTAATGACACTCATGTTTTTATCAGATATTCAATCATTTGCTACCCCGCATAAATATTAACCTCGTTTTAAATTGTTGGTTGTGTTTTAAAATCGCTATCGCTCATTCTAATGAGCTGGCTAAACAAGCTTTAGCTTATAATCGCTACACTGATGTCAGACTAGGGTGACAAATTCACAGCAAACATTTCATGAAAGATTAGACAGAATGATCAGATAAAAATGGAGACTTAATTAAGGGTTTCCCTGACCCTCCATTAAACAAAACTGGTCGATGTGACAGCATAGTGAGAAATACATACTGTGTTTGAGTATATTTGTCAGTTCATGTTTAAATGGCATTGTAGGGACATATACTTGTTTTACGTCACATTGGGGGACTAGCCTCCCTTTAATATATATAAAAAAGGCCCTGTTATGTACATAAACAAGTGCAAGTATAAATCCTTATTTTATAAGGGTAAAAGTAAGGTTTTATTGAGTAAATATACACTGTATTAATGTAGGTGTATGTGTGTGTGTCTGTGTGTGACTGTGTGTCTAAAGTGTGCATATGTGCGTGTGTGTGGGTGGTTGCTATAGTGACACGTGGGCCTTTTTTAAAATCCTGCATTGACCACACTGAGGGTGAATTATAGCCCTGCATTCACTGCACCCCTCCTGTTGTAATCAATGAAACTGAAATGGGATATGGTGATAAAACACACACACACACACACACAAAGCTGAGCCGTTTATTACCCAGCAGCTTTTTTCCCCGGTGTCCTGTTATACACGTCATGCATATGAATAGGCTTTAACATCAAACTCTACTTCACCAAAATTAAAAATAATCATCAATCAAACTGCCGCATATGTGATATTTTGGATTTTGGGTAATTATAACAGATTTATGAGCACAGTCAGCACTTTAGTTTGCGCCCAAAAAAGATGCAATGGCTTTTAACACCTCCATATATTTCTTGGTTGAGCTTTTCTCAAATAAATGACATTTTTATTTCTTTATTAATCATTGTCTAATCTATTTCTGTGATGTAACCAAGGCCATCCGAGATATGTGGAGGCGTAAAAAAATAAAAAACTTCTATTAGAGATATGGTGCAGCAGAAATGCAGAGTTACAGAATATTGAAACTATACAGTGAATTCAGTGCTCAGGTGATGAAACATTACTCTCTTGTGACAGCAAACGGAAAAGGTCACTTCTTAAATGTCCACAACAACACTGATTAAACCTGAATGTTAAACACTGAAAAAACAATGACATGAATCAACTCTAAGCAGCTACCAGACAGGGCTCTTTAAACTTTACTCACAATTTAAACTCTCATCACATCTTTGTCAAATATCAACAGCCAAAATATCATAAAATATTTAGAATCACCCTCAGGATGAATATTAGAAATCCCTCTAATATTTCACAACATGACTTCAGCTTTTCTGATTATTTACAGTGAAATGTTTGCAGTTAATGTTTGCCTTGACAAATGGCAAGTGTGCTACAGGCCAAACATGATTCAATTCAAATAGTCATGCAGTTTATAGTCCCTGCACTTAAATCCCTAAGAATCTATTTTTAGCATCAGCATTTGTCTGAATTTAAAGTAAGGGAGCAGCTTGACTCTGTCAGGAGTATTCTACAATTTTATCACAATTTTGGGACCTTTTGAACTACTTTACTAATGCACACATGTATAACAGGAATATAGAATCATTTAATCATGGGATTCTTGTAACTCCTGTCAGTCTGAGGGTGTTCTTCTCATACAAATTATATTAAAGAATGAACAGAGTGATTACTTCCCTGCTTCTTAAACCTGCAGACCACCAGCAGCTGAGTCACAGTATCACCTGATCTGTGTTTAAACCTCACCAGCATGTCACAGCAACCTGTAAGCAAGACACACAGCTCCAGATCCACCTGCTGCAGAGACTCTATGTGGTCTCTCTTTTGCTGCAGCAGGCAGAACAATGATGCAGCATTTTTATACATTCCTAAGCAGCTGCAAAAATTCAGCTTTTTTTCCACCAAAATCTGAATATCCAAAAATCTTACACGGCTGCAGAGCTTGGAGTAAACCATTCACACACAAAAGAACCGAGCTGACTCACACCCTGTCATGTGAATCTCTGTACTTGATAATTTTTAGCTGTGTCATTGTTCAAAGGAGTAATGCAGGGTCAATGGGAGCCTCAGATGCTTTACAGGGTGGCTCGGCAAGCGGCTAATGTAAGCTCAGCTTGTTTCTTTTGATAATCAAAGATCCAGACTTCTTTGGAGGGAGTTACTGGGATAAAAATAAAAACAACCTACAGTTGAGTGCTTGCCCTAACAATAATGTGTCCTATAGATTTTTTAACTGGTGATGCAATAGACTTAGATTGAGACTGATGGTTCCTCATGACCAAAAAAAGTAAATCAGCTGATACAAAGGTTGAATCGTAAGGGACCATTCACAACTCTAAATGGGCCCACATCAAGTTGTATTCATGCATAATTTCTGGGAAATGATGCTGTCTTGTTTTTTGGAGCCAGAGCGTAAGATCTTTGTGGACAAGAGGGTGGAGCTGGAGAGGAGCGAGGGCTTCCCTCTTCTCCAAAAAAATCCTCACTTTGCACCAACCTATGAGCAATTTTTTTTGTGTGTAATTTTGCACCCCTGCTGGACATTAAAAAGATGCGGGTTTAAGATTCTCGAACATTTCCAGAACCAAACACTTCAGCGTGTTATGAGCGGCCTTTGCTTTAAAATCAAGAAAAGCACGAAAAGTTGAATATTTGTGCAGAATAAACTCCGATTATTGACCGGTTTTAACAGATTTCTGATTCTTAGTAAGCCTTCCTCCAACTACATCAACTCTCTCCTCTTATTCTGTAAGTCACACTCAGTATTGTCGACTTCCTGCCTCTTTCACTCTCTCTCACAGTGCTCATTCAGACTTGTCTGGACTCGAAGGCGCTCGGCGCTAAAGCGGCAGCATCAAAGAGGAGGAGGAGGAGAGCGGGCAGCGTCACTGTGATGTGGACGATTACATAAAAATATAATTATTACTACCGAGCCGCTGCTGCCGCTGCTTCTGCTGCATGATACAGCAGCATCTGTTACCGGCAGGATTACGTGAGCCGGATTTCACTCCAGTGATCGTCCAACATGGCCGACAGCAGAGAGAGGGAGTCATTAATGATGGAAGAATCGCCAAAAAAAAAAAAAAGGGGGAGCTGACCGCAGGAATGAGCAGATTACACCATCAAACAATATGAAGGAGTGCAAAATAAAGAGAATCTACAGCAGAGAGGAGGGAGATGGGATAGGCTGGATGGATGAGAGAAAAGGAGGCTGTATAATGATTGAAATGATGGTGCCTGGAAGGTGGGAGAGAGAGGAATGGAGAGATGAGGGGAAGGACACATAGGGGCGGGATAAGAAGGATGAGATTTAAATGAGAGGTGATAGGTGGATGGCAGAAAACTTGGTATGAAGAAGAAGAAGAAAGGAAAAGTAAAGATGGATGGAGAGAGAGGTGAAAGCAGGCATGGAAAAAAGGAAAATGCGTGGAGAGGCAGGAAGACTGTAGAAAGGAGGAGTAGTTAAAGGAGACAGATAGAGCTAAGGCAGAGGGATGAGAAAAACCCAGTGGGAGGAATGGATTAAGGATGGGAGGATGATGGAGGTATGGAGTAAAGCTTAAAAAGAGAGAAGAAAAAGAGAGGTGAAAGCAGGGGTTGAAATAAGGAGAATACGTTAAAAGGCTGGAAGACGGTAGGGGAGAAAGGTGGTAAAAGAGGACAGAATCAAACAGAGGGATGAGAAGACAGATGAGAGGATAGGAGGTGATGGAAGGATGGACGAACATGAGAATGAAAACTAAAAAAAAAAGGGGAGCAGCAGAAAAGATTCAGTCAGACCAAAAGCAGGGTGGTGTCTACATACTGTGAATTTTGCAGCAAAAATCTAATACTGTGGATTGTAGTAATTATCACAGGAACAGACAACATCTGAGAGGTCAAATTAAAGCTCTCACAGGGTTTTTATTTTAAAAAATAAAAGACCTCCCAAAAATAAAAACGCAAATCCTAATGGACAAAGTACATATGATATCAAAAATATATTTCAAAGTCATAATCTTTTATTCCTGTGAATCATTTCTTCTGATATTTTTGTATTTGTGCATCTAGAATGTGTGTCTATGATATTTGGGGGTAGGTCTACAGCTGGACATCTGTAATAGATCCATTTAAACTACAATGCATAAAAAGAAGGGAATATTATAGTTTTTTTACCTCTGTGTTTTAACGCCACATGGTATTTGAGTCTGTCTACCACTCTAAAGTCTAAACTGCTCCATAAAGATGAAAATCAGCTCAGAGATTGTAGGTCAGCCTCTTCAGAGTCTATGAATCAGCCTACAATAGAAACATGGCTGAAAACCTAGTCTCTGAGTCGAACCACGCTCTAAACAAAAGATATGAACTACTTCCATCAAACCGTGTCATGTTTTAACACGGTCAGGCTGAAGCTCTCTCTCATGTAGCAGTCAGATTGAAATTACAGTTTAAAGATGAATCTCAGATTAAAAGTACACTGACAGCCTCTGATGCTGTTTGCTGGTTTAAATGTTGTTTCTATAAAGTGTTGTTAATGAAGCTACTATGTTGCTGATTGCATTTCAGACCCAGTCTCTTAATAAAATCCCATCAACCAAAACGGATGTTTAATTTTTTTGTGTATCACTAATTTTCATGTTAGCAAGAGGCTTAAACTCTAAAAACTTAAAACTAAGAAAGCGTTTTTTTTTCCTCGTGAAAAAACTGTTCAGTTTTGAGATTTTTGCTCTGTAGCATTGGGCTTAAATCTATTAATCTTGTTTCTTTTTAATTCAAGTAAGTTTATGTAAACTTCCCCGCAGACATCACAGTGATCCCCATGAATGAATGGACTTCCTGTTGACTCTCCTTGAAACGCGATGAAAGACTGACCACACAGTGGGCCCAGATTCAGGGCTCGATTGACCCGTTTCAAGGCTTGTCATGACCGATTATTTGTTGGAGTGATACTCTTGTGTGCGGCATCAATACGACTATTTAACCGCTTCCAACCAAGGGGAAGCCTCTGACCTGGGATTATCAAACATGTTTGATATCCATTATCCCAGGTCAGACTGTCGTCAATGAAATACTAATAATGTCCAGTTGAAAGGAGCATCACTGGCCATATTTGTACACCTTTACAGCCCTCGAACATGCAAACATGGTGAACAAAACATGGACCCAAGCCGAGTAGAATATGTACTGTCTTCTTAGCCAGGATTTTACCAATATCCTCTTTTTGGTTTTTGCTTTTCCTGCAGAACAAAACACACACCAGCTGATGACAGTGATTGTAGTTTGTCCTGAAGTCATGATCCAGTATCTGTGACATCTAGTGTGTCTGTAAAATCTTGACCACAAATGTAGAGATAAAACCATTCTGTGTGTGGTCCCCCACTGTTTCAAGATCAGTCAAGATCTAGAAGTTGTCTACCTCATTGCCAGCCTGAGATTAAAATCTAGGTGGGGTTCAGGGGATGATTGATGGGTCAAAGAAACACCGGTCTTTTCCTTTGGGATTCATGTGTAAAACAGAAGGTCAAAATTGACCTCCTTTACGAAGTCGACTTCTGACCAAACAAACATCATTTTGGTGATGAAGATAGTTATGTGACAAGCAAGCATACTGAGGGCCTCTTTAAACCCAATTATCATATTAATCTCACCTAACAGCGGAAGTCAAGCTCCACCCACAGTACATCAACTGATCCTGACGCCACCCCATTTTAGCTGAGGGGGCAGCTGATTACTCTCTGTCATCATCAAAATCATTAAAAGTCAAAATGGGCGTCAGAGTTAAACGTGGCAGTTACCCCCAATTTCCACTGCATCCAGAACGGCTACGAAAAGGCTGTATCCGCCGACCGCCGCTGATCGTAACCATTTAAGTTAATGTGTCAGTTTCCACCGCCTTCTTTCCGTTCCGCTGCGGAGCGCTAGAGTTCTATTTTTTCCGTTAGCCTGCCTACTCCTCCTGCTTCCTCTGCAAAAAGCTTTACAACCTTCCTCCGCCCCAGCCCCTGCTTTTTATGCTGTCTGGGTTCTATACTGTAAGTATTCTCATTTTTCTCAATTTCTCATTTTAAAAATTATTACATCACCTCATTTGTTGCAGCTGACATGTATGCACATGAAACAGAGAGCAGGTGTGCTCTACTTGCTGACTTTAGCAGAACACATACATAATTCAAAGCACAGGGAGCTCTAAGAACAGAGCCGAGGGGGTCTTTGCTGATGTTCTCCCTGTCTTAGTTTCTCATTTATGCACATGAAACAGAGGAGAGGTGTGCTCTCCCTGCCTGGGACTTTACTTTTCCACATACCCCGGTGAGAGGGGCACATTAGAGCTATGCAACCAAATGTATCGAATTAGGTAAATCTCATTGATGAGTATAGTCCTGACTGAAACATAGTCAAACATTTGCACGGTTATTTCTTCACAGGCACAAACTCGGTTATGGAATACATTTTTAGTGGTTGGGTACGGTTATATTACAGAAGGTATTTTTATAAAAATCTATCGGAGAGTGTAATCTACTTTAATTTAGCACAAAACATTTGCAAACATCTCACAATAGTCACATTATAAACCTCATTGCCACAGAGTGAGATTGCGAGAAGGAACGTGTCGCTGATCGTTGCTAAAGTGACTCTAGAGGGCGATACAGAGTGTTCAGAGCTGCACAGTGTAAATCGTTTCAAGGTCTATTTGTTTAGTTTTAATATTCTAATTTGAGGATAGGTACCGTCTCCTCGCTGTATATTTTCAGCTTCAGGTCGGAAGCGATGTTTAAATCAAAAGATTGTTGTTACGTGACAAATTCACCACACGTCTCCAACCCAATTTCAGCCACTACAATAAATGAGAATGTGCATAAAACAGGTGACGAGGGGGAAAGGGAGAGGTAAAATTAAGAAAAGGAAGAGACAGTGCAAAATGTAGTCATGATTGAGAGATAGAGAAATGTCTGATGGTAAGAAAAGAGGGTAGTGGTGGAGAGAAGGAATGACAAGAGGGAGGAAAACTGAAAGAAAGGATGGAGGAATTTGTAAAATGTGGACTGAGGAGATGGATGTCTGGGTGAAGAGATGGATGATAAAAAAAGAAGAAGAGGACAGAAAAGACCGGAAGCTTGAGTGATGACAAGTTGATAGAGGGGTATAAGATGGAGTGAGACATGGAAGAAGGGATGGAGAAAGACTAAAAGGAGGGATGGTGGAAATTTGGAAGATGGCTGGGAGGAGGAAGAGAGGAAACGACTAAAAAAGGAAAGCAAGATGGAAAGAGGAGGCAGTGAATATGAGGAGAGAAATGAAGGGAGGAACAGAGAGTGGATGGATGGAGGAGGAAAGAAAGAAGGGATGGGGGAGGGGAGGAGGAAACAAGGAAAGGATGGAAGGAGAAATAAAAACGATGGAGGGATGGATGGACAGCAGTGCGGTAAACTCCGGGCGGTGCTGAGCCTGTCACTTTTTAAATGCAAATCACCTCCTCTCTCTCTCTCTCTCTCTCTCTCTCACACACACACACACACACACACACACACACACACACACACACACACACACACACAGTCAGCTGTTGATTTATTGATCCGAGTATTGATCAGTTCTGACCCTCTGAATATATCTGTAACACAGAGGAGAAGAGCTGAGGAGAATCCAATCAGATCGATCAAACAGATAGGGGTGTGTATGTATGCGTGTGTGTGTGTGTGTGTGTTTCTGGCTGGATTCTGTTGGTTTTGTCTGACGCGTACCCAGTTGAACCCGGGTGGTGGGGGGTGAGGGGTGTGTATGTGTGTGTTGGGGGGGGGGGGGGCGTGGAGCTGCTGCAGAGTTTCAGCAGCTGATGAGACCCCCTCCCACCCTCCCTCCCCCCTCCTCCCCCCAAAATCCGCCCAAACCTCCAGCATCAGCTGTTCGTCAAAGCTCAGTCTCCCCTGATGCAGAGCCACAGTCAGAAAATGGGTGAGGCTGTGCTACAATGAAGGGACCCCCCTCCTCATCCCCCCTCCTCCCTCACCCCACCCGCCCCCCTCGACACGCACACACATACACACACACACACACACAGTTCAGCACTACCCCTCCCTCCCTCCCTCCTCCCCATCCCCCCCTCCACCGTCTGTGCGGCGAAAGCGGCAGGAGACACGCGGTAAAAGCGTCAAAAGACACGCGGTAAAAGCGGCAGATAACGCCGCATCCTGCTCTCCCATCCCCGCCGCGGATCGATCATCCTCCTCTTCCTCCCGCCTGATCGGGACTGATGCTCCCACTCTCACGCGGCTCTATCAGGGAGGAGGCGCGCGCAGGCTGCAGGATGCGGCCTCAGAAAAAAAAAAAAAAAAAAAAAAAATCACTGCATTTTGGTTCGCGGCTCAATTCAGACTATACCCTCCTCTTCCTTCTCCTCCTCCTTTCCCATCAGGTCATCCAGGCACGCATGCACGGACATGCAGGGCCGGATTAGCATGGATGAGAGCGTTTTCTTTTTTTTCCCTGTCGTTTTCCCATCATGCATGCAGCGCTGCATGAGCAAGGCCTCTGCGTCTAAACCCGCCAAGACGGGCTCAAATTCCGGCCAGAAAAGAAGGAAAATAACCAGTCCGATCTGGAACCGTGACCTCCAGCCGGTACACCCCGTCTAACAAACCAAGCATCCACCAACACTGAGAACTATCAATCTGCTGTCTGAGGAAAGCCTCCATTTCAGGCTGCATCCTGCATCCCCTCCACATCACTCTGTATGCACAGCGTGAGGAGCCGCAGCTCAGCCTCCTCCTCCGCACTCCTCACAGCAGCTCAAAGAGGCGCTCAGCAGCCTCACCGCCCCGTTCCTCTGCGCTCCGCTCGCATCCGGATGGAGAGGCGGCGAGGCCAAAGGGCTGCTGCAGGAGGAGGAGAAGGAGGGGGGAGACACGGAGGCCAACATGGAAGGAATGAAATGAAAAATTGAGCTTACACTTCGCAGTTCCGCCGTACGGTCCTTCATGGTGTCGCCGCGCCGAGCTGGCTGCTAGAAAACGGAGAATCGGCCCTGGTCCGGGAGGGGAGGGGGGGGAGGTTTCCAACACCGCGCCGTTCGTCGTTTTGCGCTCCGAGATTCCCCAGCAGGATCTTTTTTTTCTTTATTCGTCCTCCTCTCCTTTTTTTCTCCTCTGGTTCGATTCCCCTGAAAAGCGGAGCAGGGAGATGGAGGGAGGAAGAGCGCGGTGTGACGCGTCTCCGCCTTCTGCTGCTTCTTCCTTGGAGGATTTTTTATCCGTGCGGTGACGGCGCGCTGGACCCCTCCTCTTCTGCTTCGTCTTCTTCTTTTACGCTGTGCCTCTCCGCCGCTCTGGCTCAGGCTGGCCCCCCTGTCGGTCCGCGGCTTTCTCCTCTTCCTCCTCGGTGCGGTCGCAGTGTGGCCCCGCAGCGCGCAAAGCAGCAGCCCGGCAGGAAGAGCGACGAGAAAGAGAGAGAGAGAGAGAGAAAGTGGGGGAGGGAGGGACGAGCGAGAGGAGGGAGGGGGGAGGGAGTGTGGTACTGATGCTGCAGAAAAAGAGAGAGGAGGGAGGAGCGGGGGAAGGGGGGAGGACGATGCGGAGGGCAAGGAGAGCCACTGCGCAGGCGTCAACTCCAACCACCCTCCATCTTTACCTGCTGCTGCCCCTCCCCTCCCCCTCCTCTCTCCCCCTCTCCGCAGCAGCAAGGAGGGGTGTGTGTGTGTGTGTGTGTGTGTGGGCGCGCGATTGGTTTCAGGTGAATAAAGATTTTAGGATGGGAGGGGCGCAATCTGTTCATCCTGTGTGTCCTGACATGTTATAGTGTGAGTGTGAGTGTGTGTGTGTGTGTGTGTGTGTTTGATTTATGTATGTGTGAGAGAGAGAGATTTAAAAATTGCCTTTAAGATTTAAATTTAAAGTTTTTTGGCCGGTGAAGTGAATCATAATCACATCAACTCAAGTTTCAAACCTCATCATTAAGTTTAAACACTTTACTACTTTGTTTGATTTTACTGCCTTTTTCTTTTGCAAAACATCTCTTGTATAAGTTTATCCATTCTGAAATTATAAGACGTAGATTTAGTCGCATTAAGGGACAATAAAATGAGAATAAAGTGAAATTTCATATGATGAAGTTATGGAGAAAAAATTTGTAATACAACAAGAAAGTCGTCATTTTTATAATTTAGGTCTTTATTTAATGGAACTGAATCTCAGGGGAAATAAGGCGAAATTAATGGAGATAAATTTGTACATTTCCCAAAATTAAGTTAAAATTTTGTAAAAATCCAGTTATCTCAGAAAGAGTCATTTAGCCTATCTATGAGATTAAAGTTTAAAAATCACGAGGAAAAAAGAAAGATATAAACTGACCGAGATAGTGTTATTTATTCCTGAGATTTTAGTTTTAGTTTTGTTATCGGGAGTATAAAAATGCTTGAGAGACAGAGGTTTAAATAAACAACTAAGTCATAAATCAACAAGAGCAAAGTCTTGAAGTTGTAAATTTACCAGATCATACTCAAAATTTACATTGAAAAATCATAAAATCTTTGAAAAGGAACTTTTAAAAGTGCAATATACATGAAGTACAATCCAAGCTTGGATGAAAATTATGACTTTTTAAAATAAATTTGTCCACTGGGGGCACTTAAACTGACAAAAACAGAAAGTTCCTCAGGGTAGCTCCAAAATAAAACTTCTCAACCTTCTAGAGACAGTACCTCTCTGCCTGATAAGTGGTAAAATATTTGATGAATATTTCATAAACCATTTTGATTCACTTGGTTGATTTATAAACTGTGAAGAAAATCTGAATATTTTTACTGCCTTCAATAAAATATTGTTGAAATTAAGGTTCGAAATGACTCTTTTAATTCAGATTCAGAAAAGTCAATTAAATCTTTGTGTTTTTACTCAAATGATAAAATCTAATAAAACAGAAAACTGATGAGGTGCAACAGCGAGAGTTCATTTAGGTTTTGTTCTAAGATTTAAGTGTCAATATTTGTAAACAGTCAGCTTTAAAAGACTGTATCAACAACTGCACTTAAAAACCCACTTCAACAATCCGAAATAAAGTTTAACATGACTTTAGAAAACCTTAGAAAAATGAAACCTGAGCTACAGACAGACAGGGGGTTGGGGGATAGGAGGTCCATGTCTAATAAAGTGTTCAATATCTTTTAAAATGCAGGAAAAGGTTTTTTTTTTTTAAATAAAAGAAAGTTTAAAACTTACGACCACTTCTTGATCGATCTCCACGGCTCACACGACCAGAAAGACAAAACCGTTGATGCTTTGTGTCCGTGAATATTTCCTGGTTCAACTCTGACCTTTGAGTCACATGATCCTAGTGAACCTATTATTAAGGTTTACATGTCAGTTCAAATGAGAGGGAAACCTTATTCACCTGCCACTAGAGGGCAGTGTCAACTGACAGACGTGAACTGGCACCTGTCCAACAAACTCCTGAATGTTCTTGATATAATATATGAATTATTATTATTTCCAAAAACTAATTTCAGCCACTTTTCTGTCCTATAAACAGACAAAATAAAAGTTTTAATATTGACGTTTTTGTTCAGCACTATGGGTCAAAACAGCGCCATCTGCTGGGATTTGAAATGGCAGCATCATTGAAAGACAACAGACAGGCTGTTTTACCAGGTCTGTTTGACTCCTGATCAAGATCAAGTACAGTCATATGTAAAAAGTTACAGAAAATAACCAGACTGTGATAATTAAGTATTTTTATTTTTTTATAGAGAGCATCTTTTGCCCTCTTTTTGTGATTTAATGTTTATTGTTATCCAAATAACACCTCAAAGCACTGAGATTTAGAGGACGGTCTGCTCCTGATGTTATCTAGACCTTTGTTTCACCTTCACATTGTGTCCATCTTGGATCTTGTCCATTTTAGATCAAGGTCCATATCTGGGCTAAAATATAAATCAGGGTTTTTTTACACAGGACCATGTCCAGGTCATGTACTTGTCCCAGACTATGTCCCAAACAAACCATTTTCTGCCCATAGGCTGTATCAAGTGTCAATCATAGAAAACATGAATAATACATTTTAAAAACGGAGCTGTACAGAAAATCGTGAGCGGAGAGGAGCAAAAATTATATTCTGTGCGCTAAGTTTCTAAAGTTTGTCCACAGCCCTATAAGCTTTGCGGGAGTTATGACCTATACTGCAGCCCGTCACCAGAGGGTGCTGTTCTCAGACTTCTTTATACAGTCGATATGTGTGACTATGTCAAGTTGTAGCCAAAATGACCATGTCCAGGTCCATGTTCAAGTTGAGATTCGGTTTATTTGTATCCAGGTCTGGATGGAGGTCAAAGGGCGTGACTCGGTCCAAACTCGGTCACAGGTCCAGGACTTCTTCAGTCTGCTTTTGTATTCTGACTCACAAGAAAAGCTTTTAATCTGAAATTCCCTCCAACTTCCTGAAAGTGAAGGATGTTTTCCGTGTGGAGATACTGTGTGTGTCTGTGTGTGCGTGTGTGTGTGTGTGTGTGCGTGCGTGTGCAGTGATATATGAGGCCAGCTGCTGTTAAACTGAGTCCTGAGTCTCTAAAATGGAGTTTTAATGATGGAGATGAACTCTGAGGCGGCTGCAGGCTGGCTGGACGCCCGGAGGAAATCCCCTCTGTTTCTTCACCCCCTCTCTCCTTCTCTCTCCCTCTTTTTCTAACCCCTCTCTCTGGATGTTTTTGCCCAGAGGTGAAATGATATTTTAAACGCCTTCATTCATATTCAGGCTGAACCGGTGGACAGACGTTTGACTCCGGGGTAGGAGGAGCGTCTCTTTGAACCGATCTTAAAGGAAACCACAGATCTTGTTTCATCAATAATTCACCTTGTCTGCTCTGTCCTTGTCGGCTCAACAGGACATTGAACGGTCTGAATTATTATCAGGGAACAAATGTCTCATTTCAAACCTTTTATGAGGACAGATATTTCCTTTTTGTCCCCTCAAGGAGATATTTTAAATCATATCATCCCGACAAAGATCAGCTGAGACATTACAAAGAGAGACCATTTAAAAAAAAAAAAAAAGTCTGACGCATGTGTGCAGTTTTTCTTGTGATTTAAGTTCCATTCGAATCAAACACTGTCTGGACTTTATCATAAATCATACATATATTGTCATTTTGATTATAGAATACAGAAAGCACCCAGAAAAGAACTATTCTCCAGTTTTCGAGTCTGTAATGATCATATTTCTAAACTTCTTTAAAGCTTCTCTGTGTTGCAAAGACTCCTCAGTGTAATACAACATGTGACCAGCAGGGGGAATTAGCGCCACTCTGGGTGAACCGTGGGCCAAACTCAACTCCTGTACTCTTGCCTGAATGTCTTTTTTTTCTCATTTATTCACAGTGTTGGTATAGTTTAGGCTGCTGAACTGCAACATCTGCAAGCAGAAATATTCAGGAAGTTACTTGTCAGACTCTCAACCAATCAGAGTGTTGCAGTGCATGATGTAATGCAAAGGACAAGCAACGTAAACAGACCGAGGCATGCAGAGAAAGAAAAACACTTCTTACCCATCAATGAATCATCTATTTGATTTGAAACAGCTGCAGACTTGGATTTAATGAAGCCATCTTGGTTTTAAAAACATGTTGAAGCATTGCTCCTTCATCATCTTATATAGGGTGACCATACATTCTTTTTTACCCGCACATATCCTCTTTTTTGAGGGCTGTCCGGCCTTGTCTGGCTTTGTCCGGGGAAGTTTATAAGATCCTTCAAATGTCCGCGGTTTTGTACGTAAGTTTTGATTTTGTGTCACGTGGACTTACTGAGTTAGAAGTGCGTAAAAGACACTTGATCCGAAAAACTCAGAATTAACTTAGTGCGACTCTGTGACTCCGCCCTGGTGTAGTCCTGTCCTCTTTTTGGAGGGTCAAAATATGGTCACCCTATCTTATAGAACCCGCCTCTTTTGAATGATTGGCCCACTTTATTTGCAATGAGGGGGAATGGTTCATAAATACAGCAAATAATTATGTACTGGCTGATGCAAAGCTAAGGGAAAAAAATACACGATGAGCCACAATTACAGTAATGAGAAGTAATCAAATTACTGACGTTACGGCCTCATGGGGCTTTGAAAGTCTACGCTCTTACAACTTGAGGGTGGTGGACGCTTGAGTCTTTTTCTTGTGTTTTGTCTCACCCTGTTAGGATTCAATTTTTCATAACCACCAAGTAACTATTAAGTTTCCCTTCTTTACATTATAGTCTCAGTTTTGTATGATGACTAATAAGGACAAACCTTGCAGCGATTTTCATCAGGTGAAACGTGCTGCAAACAACACGGCTGAATGAACAGTGAATGCTTTTCAAATACACACGATACAAAGAAAAAAATACAGAAACAACAATTAGCTGCAAATAAAGATAGAAACTTTTTTTGAACAGAGATGCTTCAGGCCTGCAGGGGCTCAGAGTGACTGTTTTTGGACCGCTGCATATATTTTAAAGTGAAGTTGTTTCTGCATTTGCAGTACGCTTCTCTTAAAAGGAACATTTGGGCTGATGCAAATCATCTGTCTTCATCAACCACCATCATTATGAGATGATAAATCTACTGCTGTCCAGACGGATTGTTTGCATTCTGATTCTTCCTCCTCGTCCTCTCTTTTATGGGTGAACTGTCCCTCTAAGGCCTCTGTAGCCCCTAACCAGACCCTCCTCCCCCTCCTCTTCCTCCTCTTTGTTTCCAGATGCTCCCTCCTGATTCAGTATCGGCTGGTCACAGGAATCAACATGTAAATCAGCTGATAGCTGCAGGTCAATAAAACCACTCAGAGCTGATTTATGAGTCAGAGCCACTTTGACCAATCAGAGCGAAGATTATACAAGATGAACACATGTAGCAGAGCTGTTAAAACCTCCCGTTGTCTCCTTTTGAATGTGGACCAGTAAAAAAATTAACAACGTGATAGAAAACTCACCCAAGGAAGTACACTCAGACAAATCAGGAAAAATTTGGTATTTGCTGCACGTGCAATTTTTTTCATATTTATTGTATTGTTCTAATTTCTGTATTTGTGCATGAAGACTCATACTTATGTGTGTCATAGTTTGATACTTTTGTATTTTTCTATGTATTATCATCAGTAATTTATTGAAATAACATCAAATGAAACATGAAAAACTGATTTCCCAGTTAAAGTGGAAAAGAAACCATGTGTGAGTTTTTTTGCACCTGAAAATAACAATTCATTCATTCATTTAGTTATTCATTCACTCCCTTATTTTACAAACCCATGACTACACCATGAGCAGAGTATGTTTCTGCAGGAATTAAGATCACACTGCACTCAGGGACTTTCTGTGCACCTGCAAGACAAGAGTGAGGGTAGCAGCTCATTCATGTCCTGCAATCTGCACCTTCACCACTAGATATCACTAAGTCTTAAACACAGTGTTCCTGTAATGCCACAAAATAAGACCGATACAGCAAGGCTTTCTGTAATGTTTAACGCTGTTAAATTCAGATAAATAACACTGTTCAGATAAATTCAGACACAGGTAAAGGTGAGCTGGAGAAATTAAAATTAAAAAATTGCTCTGAATGGCTTGTCACATAAGAGTAAAATGAGATGGACATGAGAACAGCTCTGAATGTAACATAATCAATCAGTGTGTCTCTTCCAAATGAAAAAATGACTGTAACGCTGTTTTTTGTGTCCTGGTTCTCGAATTTTGCAGGTTAGATAGGTCCAAAAATACACACAGTCCTATTACGATTACTATCTTATATGGCAACAGTGGCAAAAGATTCAAGAGTGCTGTGTTGTCCAATGATTTGCTCTAAATTTTTTTTGTTCTAGAATGCTTCATCTTGAAAGTTCTGGAATGCTGGGTTCTGCCATGATTACCAGGAGTGCTGGGTTCTAAAATTCCTGGTTCTAGAATGCTGGGTTTGGAGTACAAGGTTCCAGAATACTGAGTTGTGGAGTGATAGATTCTTAAATAACTGGTTCAGGAAAGGCCAGGTTCTGGAGAAATGGATGATGGAATGCTGGGTCCTGTTGTGCTAGGCTTTTGAAAACTGGGTTCTGGAAGTATCTGGAGTACCTGAAGAAACTTTTTTGTGCTCTCTCGAACTTTGCAGGTCAGATTTTGGGTCCAAAATATAGACAACCATATTTCATCATTTGGCATTTTACAAAGACATAGACTGAATGTCAGTCACTATGTTTTATGGCAACAGTGGCAAACGATTCAAGAGTGCTGTGTTGTCCAATGATTTATTCTAAATTTTTGAGTTCTAGAATGCTACATCTTGAATGTTCTGGAATGCTGGGTTCTGCAGTGATTACCAGGAGTGCTGGGTTCTAAAATTCCTGGTTCTGGAATGCTGGGTTCTGAGTGCTAGGTTTTAGAATGCTGGTCCTGGAATGCCAGGTTCTGGAATGCTGAATTCTGGACTGATGGATTCTGGAATGTTGGCTCCTGTTGTGCTAGGTTTTTTGAATATTGGGTTTTTGAATGCTAGGTTCTGGAGGTCTCTGGAGTGTCTGAAGAAACTTGGGATGAAATAAACTTTTTTAGCCAGAGGGTTTTCAAAGACTCCAATTATAGCTTTTGAGTGTAAATCATGGAGAGAGACTTTTGAGCTCTCAGAGGAAGGACAAACAGAATAGGACCAGAACACAATTTGTGACGGTTTTTACTGTTTTTAATTTGAAGATATTTAAGCATGTGGTTTTTGAAAAGGACTTCTTCAAGTGTTTGTCTGCATCTGCAGTGTAAAACTGAATGCTCACTGTGGTCTGTGTTTTTAGAGAGTATTGTGTGTGTGTGTGCGTAGGTGTTACACAGTCAGCAGTGTGTTTCAACTGTTAGTTTGATCAGTCAGGACTGCTGATGGGGATTTCGAGGCCTGCTTCCCACAGCAAAATAACAACAGCAGTCCCTCAGTACCTCAGGACGCTGAAGTACGCAATACTACAAAGAAGAACCTCACACGTGATGTAAATATTTAAATATTTATAGAAGTTGGGCAATCTGAAACCCTGAAGCATGTTTTATCCTGAAAAAATTCAACCATGTCCAGTTCCACCCTGTAAAGCTGTTTTATTATAGTAATCGCAATTTACAATATAAAATAGAAAGGAAATAAGAATCAGAAAATGAACAGAAAATAAACAGCTTGTTTAACCTCCAAAACATCTGTGGCAAATCTCTGACGTGAAACAGCGGCTGTGGTTCAAAGGTAAAATCTTAAAGTAAGTTGCTGTGGTGGTCCTGAGGTGGTGACCTCTCAGACTCCCAGTGATGCCCCTGCTCCTCCTTCGTATGCCCCATCACTTCCTCGTAAGTCGGAGAGGCAGCATACTGGTTGCACAGTGACCCCTGCAGACTTGGAGCACACGCTGCAGACACACGGACAAACAGGGAGCCGTGTTTGAGCTTTAACTTCTTGTAGTTGTTTCCTGATGTGGGGACGACGTACACTCTGCCCAGCAGGTCGTCGTTCCAGCGATTGTCCCGATCCCAAACCTCAAAGCGGATCGATCTATGGAGAGAGTGCATGATCGGAGGGATGTCATCAGAAAAAATGTTCATTTCCTGAAAATTTGTTTCTTTTTCTTTCAAGATTGAAAACTCCAAATGTATGATGATGTACACCACAAAGATCTCACATGTTGGTACAAAGGTTAAAGACCTGGACACAATACAAGGAGGGACAATCACGTCAACATCTTGGGGTGTCTGATCCTTGTCCAGAGATTTCCACTAGACCTCAATGACTTTGTAAAACTGATGGCCAACTTGCACCACTGACCAAACGTCTCTTTCTCTGATCCAGATACCTGACTTTTTAAAGACACTATCTGACTGGTATCATGTGATCTGTTTTTATATTACATAAGACGAGGTAAGGTTTACTCACCTCCTGTGCCGTAGGTTGACAGTTTGGAAGCGAATGACGTAGTTCCAGGTCGGGAAGTCATTGTTCCAGATGACTGGTGTCACCGCTCCTTCTCTACCATAGAAGACCTTCACGTATCCGTCTGTCTTGGAGAAATAGTCTCCCCAAAGGCCCGCGGCACGGACCACCGTCACGTTCATCCGAGCTATGCCATGTTCAGCAGGGCAGCAATCAGCATTGACCATTCGGTGCCCCTTACAGTGACAAGCACAGTTCCGGTTCTGTCTGCCAATCTTGCAGCCAGCAGGGCAACGGAGAGGCTTGGCGCTCTTTCGGATGTAGTCACTGATGGCACCGCGAAGGCTGTCTTTGAGGACAGAGTTTTCTGTTACCTACAGACAGGAAGTAAGAGATTCACTTAAGTGCAAACTAAACTACATTCTCCAGTGTTTCAACTATTTTTCTTTCGGGTCTCTTCTGATTTTATACCAAATTTGGAGTGGATTCCATGAACCCTCTCAGAGGAGATGATCCCAGAAGGACCCTCAGAATGTATTAAACCAAATTTCACAATAGGTGGGCTTTCCTTTTGTTTTAGAATATGGACCTGAGAGTCCAGGTCTAGGTGGACAAAGTCTTTGTGCCATTTGTGCTCAGGCCCTAACTGTTACAATTTCATTTAGCAGATGCTTTTGTACAAAGTGACATCCATCGGAGCAAAAAAACCCCAACACAATCAAAGATCTAGACAGAAGGAGACATGAGTAAGACACACAAACCACTTTGAGTCCTGTTGGATGGATCCAGTCAGTTATTGTGTAAGAAGATACATCATTAAATAGAGTTTATTTTCCTCACCAGCAGATGTAGAGGGCTGATCTGATAGGAAACCACACCTGGGACTCTCCTCAAGGAGCTGAGCCACTTCTTGTACCCGGCTGCACCGTTTGGACTGAACAGGATATCCCCTACGTCCCCGTCTCCGCCTAGAACTTCAACGGTCCGGTCTGAGAAGGACTGGCTGAAGGTGGCTGCATTTTTCAGCCTCTTACCTTTGTTGTGACAGAACTTTGACTCTGCACTGATCGAGATGCCCTTTATGACAGCCCTGGCCTCCACACCCAGGCAGTTACTGATGGTGCGGGTGGACAGCTTGCTCATGGCAGCCTCGCAGGTCCGAATGGCGGTGATGGAGTTCACTCGACCTCCCAGCTGGACCCTGCGGATGAAGTGGGTCCCATAGATGGAGATGAACTGTTTGAAGGCTGAGGTGTTCTGGTGGTGGTGTGTGGAGGGGAGGTTCTTCAGGGACTCTTCAAACTCTTTACTCAGAGGAGGACGGGAGTGAAGACGGAAGCTATACGATATTAAGAACAACATAGAAAAACTCAGGATCCAAGTCAAGATGAAGAAACACTTTTGCTTAAGAGGTCTGAGCAGGTTAGTCCATTTATAAACTAGCAATCCTCAGCTCCTACTATCACTGACTCAGGTGACATCGATAAACAGCTCACTGTGTAACTCACGTGTAGTATTTGCACTTGAAGTCATGGGTGGTGAAGGAGAATTTGTCTTTCCTACTGCGACTCTCTGTAAATTTTGAGGAGACGGAGTGAGACCCCCCGACTGCAAACCCTCCGATTCCAGGAATACCAAGACCCACCTGCGAGAGACCCCACCGGTACAAAGAAGAACCTCACACATGATGTTTCACAAGGAGATTAAAAAGTGAGACTATTTTAATCTGGAAATGCTGCAGCTCATTAACAACTCTGTACCTTCCAACTGCTGCCAAGAGATTTACTTGTCTCTTTCATGAACGACTGACTCGACTCGAAGATCTTACTGCTCAGACTGCGCCGGCAGTGCACCTGAGAGAAGAGAGCATGCTGGGTAATGCTTGTCTTAAATTAGTCTTGATGCAGTCCATCGCTGTGCAGCAGGCTGAAGGAATCGAGTTATTCCAACATTTTTTGTGCACTTAGATCTTGAAACATGTAAAAACGCTAAATAAAAATCTACAATATTACTCAAAAAGCACCGCTCAATGATTCAAAGTCTAAGAAAGCCTTAATTTCTCTCACCTTGATCCTCCAGTCCAGGACTGACACCGGGAGTTTCTGGGTCTGATTGATTTAAAAGCAAAAAACAGGAAACAGGTAACAATCAGGTGTGGAATGAACCAGTGAATTTCCATTATATCAGAAAGACTGGAAAAGCACTCGGAGAGCGCAGACCTCTACCAAGCAGCTCATGTCCCCCCTTATATTGATTCACACCAAAACTTTTACTGTTACGTGTCTTTTTTATTAACTTTTATTTGTGTTTAAACTGGTATGTTCACTGTTCATAATGTTCCTAAAACAAGAAATGCCCTGACCAGGATTCAAACCCAGGACCTTCTTGCTGTGAGGTGACAGTGCTAACCACTACACCACTGTGCCGCCTATCTACACCACTGTGCCACCCATTGGTTATCTTTCAGCATTGAAAGTTCCAACGACACCCTTATTTTTGTGTGTTCTGGATCACAGTTTCTGGAATTTTGTCTGGATCAGGATCAACCTTTGACACCTCATAAAACTCATTGAGATCCTTTTGTGTAATTTCTTACTAAAGACTCTGGCCATTTTTATAGAGTTAAATGCAAAAATTCCAAAATGTGCCCTATCTCGAAATGATAAAGAATCCTTCAAAAAATTCCTGGATCCAGAAGGCGATCCGGATCACCACCATAATGTAATGGGATCCTCCTGGGGCTGAGATGCACCTCTGGTGAAAATTTCAGGTCAATCTGTCTGTAACTTTCTCCGTAAAGTTGTTCACAGACAAACAAACAAACTAACCAACAAACCAACGCTACCGAAAACATAACCTCCTTGGCGGAGGTAAAAAGAAACCTTGGCTCTGTGGAGCATTTTTACATGAAGTTGGATTTTTAAACTGCAGCATAGACTGCATAAGAACATAGTAAACATGCATAGTTCCCCCTTATGACTGTCTGCAGTATAGATCCTAAGCCCTGCCTTCTCCATGTAAACAAACAGGACATGAGTCAAACTCTAAAATACAAATCCAGGTCTATTAAATGTTCCTTTGACATGGTTTCTGTCATTTCAGTGATTTTTTATTTAAGCTTATTAATGCCACAATGTTTCTTTTTCTGACAGATTTGGTTTGAATTAGTTTTTGGTGCTCTGATTGACAGTTGTATTGACCAACAAAGCTCCTGGACAGACTTTTGACTTTCACTTGTGAAATGTCAGTGTGGTCTTTTGGTTTTTTCTTTTTTGCTCTCCTTTTTGCCTCAGTGATCTGACCTGGTTCAGGAGGTGGTTGTGGCACACGGTGCAGTTCCCCTGAACTCCCCCCACCATGAAGTTCTTCACATCAACCACACTAGCTCCGGTAGTCACCATCTTCACTACGTCAAAACCCTCACCCGCGAGGCTGTGACCGGGGACGAAGGGGGCGTTTTGACACTCGGTGAAGGAGCTGGTCTGACAGCCCAGAGAGTGAGGGAGGAAGAGAGGGAGGAGAAGGAGGGAAGAGAACATTGTAGGGCTGAGGAGAAAGAGGAGAAGAAGACAGTTATTCTCATGGAAAATGATAAAGTTTTTTATTTATTCTCTCAGGTCTCAGAGTTTCTGGACTTTTACTGCATTCGAGTTACCTTGGAAGTCAGAGGTTTGAGCTGAAAATGACGTCACACACGAGTTCCCAGTGTTTCAGTTACCAAGTCGGAAAAAAGCAAAATCAGAGGCCTGAAACAAGATGGCTACATCTACAGAAGTTATTTTAGCGCTTGCCTTATGTTTGGACAAGGCAAGCTCTAAAATAACTTCCGTAGATAAAGCCATCTTGTTTCCGCTTTTTTGCTTTTTTCCAACTTGGTAACTGAAACGCTGGTAACTCGGGTGTGATGTCATTTTCAGCTCAGACTTCTGACTTCCAAGGTAACTCGAATGCAACATTTATCCCACGGAGTGTAGCTTCGTCTCTCCATTGACTTAAAACAGTTTTAAGATATTCCAAACAGGTGATTGTTTATTATTAGATAAATAAAATGCTCGTTATTTTCTGCAGTAAACATATAATTAAGAATAAAATTTGTCATATGGCACCTCTGACAGATTATAACCTCAAAGGTTAAGTTGCTTTAAAATTAATTTGTTAAGAAGAAATGAAGGGTTGGGGTTAGTCTCTGTGATCAGCAGTGATGACCCAGACAATGGCCTTATTTTAACTGATTCTATTCACTGGTGAAAGCCATTTTTTTTTCAAAAGTAAATATTCAAAAACCTATAACAGGCTTAACCATTCTGGGTCTGGAATTAACGAACCACGTGTTGAATACACAGTTTTTTGAAATTAGTAATCTACAGACAGCTCTGCACTGTATGGCTGGAAAATGTAAATTAAAAAGATCAAATGAATGTGATAAATTATCAACGTTAAAGATTATAGTAAAAGTTATTTCGACCATCAATTTGAGTTTCTGCATGGGAAACTGTGCCGACCTACCCTCTGGGCGATAACAAAGATGATGTAGATGTTGATTAGTGGTTCTTCCTCCTTTGTGTGGACGCTCCAAGTCTCTCTGGCTGATTTTGAAAACACTGATGGAGACGTTTCAGTACTTCACACTGAGACCACACCCTCAAACACTTTTGAGGACAGTGACAGAAAAAGATATTTAATTTCTTCAAACAACTGTTGGACAGAAATTCAACTTTTTTGTTCAATTTAATATTTTTAGAGTTGTCAAAGAAGTTTGAGTCAAAAATCTGAACATATTAAGAACAGAGATGTCATAAAATTATGAGATGAAACAAATTCAGGGTTTCAGGACTTTTTTATTCCATTGCCAAGTTCTTCAAAGTAGTATTTGATAGTGGTTATATAAGAAAGATATAGAAAGAACAGTTGTACCGTACAATGCAAATATATTCTATGATAAAACAGCTTGATCATCCCACAGCTAGAGGTCAGACTGTTCAAAGTCAGATTTTATCCACAGAAAATAAAAAATGTGTGGCTTTTATAAACAAAACATCTCCTTTAGTAGCATGTCAGGGCTGAGGTCAGGCCTCTAACCTAGACTTACAACTACAGCTGACAACTCCCCACAGCATAACTACTGGAGAAAACATTCGACTAGTTAATAAATGACTTAATGAAACCATCAAAACAAACAAAAATCTGTGAAGAGACAAGGGGAATTTTTCAGAAATATACAGAATAAGTATTTCAATAAGCTTTAAAAGTTGCAATATGTAAGCTTAGATTGTGTTGTTTTGATCACACACAGATACTTTGCTGCTTTTTGATGAAAATTATTGCAACATTTGGATCAATATGTTGTAAAATGACAAGAACAAAATCGTGAAAGTCCATTTTTCCTAGGAGGAAAAACTTTTTATTTGAAACTCATAAAAATAAAAATATTTGATAAATGTTGAACTGACATTAACCTGAACCAGTGTGGCTCCAAACAAGATCATCTGTTTTTTTTACATACAGTCAAAGTATCTGTGTGTGTGTTTCTGTGCATGTGTGTGTTGCTCTGTGAGTGTGTGCATGTTGGGGGTGTTAACCGTGTGACTTAGACGACAACTTTTCTGCTGAGCCTGAAGTTTATATTCCCTGAAACACACGACAACTTCCTGTGAAACACACACACACACACACACACACACACACACACACACACACACACACACACACACACACACACACACACACACACACACACACACACACACACACTGTGTGGTTTGGACATGATGTACTCTAAGTCGTCAGAACTTTCAGTCTATTTCATAAAGTAAAAACCTTCACAGGAGCTCAAAATATAATGTACTTCTATGAACAGAGTGAATGCAGATTAAACTTTTGTAGTCCTACAAATTTTTTGCTGGAAATAAAAACACTTTTGAGCAATAAAATAACCCCAAGATGAACATATTGTGTTAAACACTTTATTTTTTTTACGTATACAACCCTAAAATTATGTGCTTCTCTGTAACAGTCTAGCTTGATCAAGTCTGAATCTTGTGTTATTCCATAAAGGGATGCCACAGGGTTCAATTTTAGGCCCAATGCTCTTCACTATTGACTTAAATGATATAATTTTCCCTTTTAATGTCTGTCATACTCACTTTTATGCAGATGACACGATCATGTTTTTTGAACTGATTTTATACAGAAAGCCACCAGGAACCTGCAGTTTGATTTTAATTATTGTCAAGAATTTCTAATCAGCCTTAGAGTGGTAAAACAGAGCTTAAGGTGTCTTGGAGTATAGCGTGATGAGAAATACATGCAAATACTTTATTTTGAAGGAAGTGAGTTGTTGAAGCAGTGTTTTTATCTGTCTCAGATTATGGTGAAGTTATATTTAGACATTTTTTTAGGCTCTTATTCGTCAACCAACCAGCACTGTTCTAAAGTCAACCTCTGTCAGAGATGTTAACACAGATTCAGCCTGCTCAAATGGAGAAATAGATTTGTCACTGTTGCTGGTGGTGTCTTTAATGACTGACTGTCTAATGTTTTTGTTGTTTTGTTGTGTTTTTGTTGAGTGGAGTGTGCTGCTGGCTGTATAACAAATTACCAGTTGGGGATCATAAAGCTGATCTTGACTCTTGATGAAAGAGGGGTGCACACTTTAAAATAAATGTGCTGAATTTGGGCCAGATACTTTCTTTCACGGTTAATCCCACTTTCCCTCATTTCCTAACCTTTCCATCCTTTCTCCTTCCTGTCTCCTTCCACCCTAATTCCTCCCTCCATCCACCTGTGTGTCCTTCTTCCTTGCCGTCTTTCCTCCCTCCCGTTGTCTCTTGCTCCCCCTGCAGGCCGACTGTCACATTGCAGTTGATCAGTTTCACCTTGGGCTGAGGTTGAAGGGCAGGAGAAGAAGTGTGTGTGCGTGTGTGTGTGTGTGTGTGTGTGTCTATGTGTATGTGTGTGTTATAAGGCAGTTGGTGCAGCAGAGTGCAGGATTCGTGCTCCATACACACACACACACACACACACACACACACACACACACACACACACACACACACACACACACACACACACACACAGTCTTGTAGGTTATCATAGATGGCAGTGATGGCTCTGTTTGTCTCTGCAGTGGCGTTATGAGATTAAATGATGCCTCAGTGATAACACTGATGTACCCACACATACGCACACACACGCACACACACACACACATACACACACACACACACACACACACACACACACACACACACACACACACACAGGTGCTGCTCTTATATTATTCACTCTCTCAGTACTTTCTCTTATTTGTTTGTTATTTATTAATTTGTTTCTTTTGTTCTCCTTATTTTAACTACTATAACAATGATAGAGAATGAACACATTATTTGCATTATTTTGTTTTTTCTTGGAGAATTTTGACTTTTATTATATTGTTTTTCTTTAATTAAACCAAAGTTTTCTTTTTAGTTCACCAGTGTAACTCCTGACAAACTTTCCATGTGTGATATAAGAATCAGTGCACAAAGGCAACTACCCGGAACACCTACCTGACATGGTGAAAGGAGCTAACACCTTTTCTGCTTAAAATAAAAGGCTAGAAGTTGAAAGTGCAGCTCAGAGAAAGGCCTGACTTAGGTTGAGACCAGCTCAAAGGCTCAGACTGTTTTAGACTTAGACTGTTATAGACTCAAACTGCTTTAGACTAACACAGTTAGAGGCTCAGACTGTTTTAGACCCAGGCTTTCATAGAGACTGAGACCATTAACACTTTGAGAAAATTGTCCCTACATGTCGGCTAATCAATTTCCTTAGTCAATGATTCCCCAGACTGCTATTCAATCAGTTGCCCCCTGCTGGACATTAGAGGAACACTTTTTCCCTTGTACAGTCAGAGATCTGTGAAACACATGAATCTGCCTGCAGTCATTCACGTAAATCTCTCCTTCCTCTTGTCAGAATCTACAAAATCTCTTCATCTGCTCCTCCTCTTTATCACTTCCTTCCCCTTATAAACATCCAGTAAACTCTTTTATACAGCTGATTCTCTGACTCCAGATCTGTCTGCTCAATTTAAACACCTCTCAGCGTTTTAGCAGTCAGTGACAATCAGTCCTGTCACTTATCTCTGACACAAATGTGTTCGCCTTGTAACAGAGCTACCACCTTTTAAAAAAATACTCAGTTTGATTGTTGGAGTTTAGAGTCATCTTTCAGTTGCCAGTACAAAAAAATTGCAGTTCCTCAAGTGTCCACTAGAGGCTGTCATTGAAAGTGAGTTAATCTCTATTAGGTCCATATTAAAATTCAACTTTGAGACAGAAACAAACACGTTTACAGTGAAATCTGCACAGTTTCAAGACCTGGACAGAGACACACCTTGTGAACCTAGAGAGCAAACCTGAACTCACATCTAGGCTTTCTTGAGTTTGAGTGAGTACCTTGCTATCAAGCGAATTAAATAGGAGTGAATGTGGTTCATCTGCACTGTAAGCCTCATATCAGCGCTGAATTTTGACTTGTGGTGCATTACAGATGCTTTTATTGGTTAAAACAGATGCAACAACAAAGAATGACATTTATGTGGACAAATAAGTGTCGTCAGCATAGTGCTTTATTTTGGTTCTTTTCATTGAGGTTAAAACCAGGACAGGGATTGTCAAAAATCTGGACATATTCATGTCTCTACATTTTATCAGGAGCCAAAAGTGGTGATTCAAATAAAAACAAATTTTGGACACCTGTAGAAATGGATGATGATGTAAGGAAGTCAGTGCATTTATTAGTTAAGTTCAGGAGGTAAGTTGCCGGAGAGTGATGTTTTCTTCTATCTCTATGTTTTTTTTAATCAACACAGCAGTAACATTACTACTAAAATGACTAACTCTGTCATTGTTATTGTATTTTTTTCAGCTAGCATAATCCTGAGGTACAAAAATTGAACGTGTCACTGTCCTAATCAGACAATCACACCAGGAAAAATCCCAGAAATTCTAAATGTCTGAGGCTAAATTACAAATAAATGAATAAATTCTATATAATTTTTCAGGTGTTTTTGAGTTATTTTGTAAGACATTTGTTTCTTGCAGTGGTGGATATAATGTCTCCAAGGTCAGCAAGATTTTTAGTTAATGTAGTGTCTGTACAAAGTCAGGCAGAGGGCACTGATGGCTCTTTTTCCTGGTTTTATCAGGAACATGTGGAGACAGAGAGGAAGGAGGTCAGGTCTAAATATTATTCTGCTCATGTCTGAGGGAAAGCTCTGCAGCTGACCTGCTGTCAATTATTCATAAACACAATTTCCTCCTTTCTGCCGCTCAGTAACTCAGACTTCCTGTCAGTCCTCACACAGATGTGTTCATTCACCTGTTATATAACTCCACCTGTCCTCCTCACATTAAAGTTTATGTGGGTGACAGAGAGAGAGGGAGGAAGGCAGGTACAGACATGCTCACTCGACCAGCAACGAAGAAGAAGAGGAGGAGGAGGGGGAGGAGAAGGAGAAGGACGGAATTAGTCTGAAACACAGACTGACAGCACTCTTCTTCTTCTTCTCTTTCTTCTTCTTCATGAGTCAGCGCCGCCTTCAGCCGCCAGGACACGTCAGTAACATGCTCACGCCCTATAGGATCTATAGGAGGACTTCCTCTGTGTGCAGGAGAACACACAGAATACACACATGTACGAATAACGTCTGAGAGGAGTCTGAGCGCAGAGCAGGAAGTAGAAACTGTTTAAGTCAGACTAAAGACAGAAAGTCACTTAAAAAGACAGAAAAAACAAACACTTGATAAAAAGTAGAAACGACTTGATTGACTTTTAAAGAAAAAAAAGGAGTAAGTCAACAAAATAGACAGTCTAACCTTGAAAAGGAGCAGTGCACCAATTAAAGGTTCATAACACCAACAAAACCACAGTTAAAGAGGAAATATTAGAAACCACAACTAAAACTAGCATAGAGTATCAGAACCACACTGAAATACACAGTATGAAGTCTTGATACTACCTGAAAAAGCTGCACTTTAATATGAGTAAAGCCATCATAGAAAGATCTATGTTTTAGTTTGGTTTGGTTGTTGGTCATTGTTGCACCTCATTGTTATAAGTATTTGGACACTGAACAGACTGAGCAAAAAGCTGAGATGTGTGGTATCCCCCTACAAAACAGCACTATGGGGCTAATCATTGACTAAATTTATAACTCTGTTCTCATAGCATGACATTTTTTGTTATCTTTTTCCAAATAATTTCTGTTTATAATTCTCCATCATACCGGGTTTATTAAGGATTAAATGAAAAAATAAAATATCAGATCTATTTTTCATCAACACCAAAGTTTTGAGTGTACGCCAAATATACTTTGTCTCTCACACATAACACCCAATTGTTACCTGGCTAACCTTCACCTATTTCACACCTTTAGCTCTTTTCACCTGCCATTCCCAGCATGCTTAGCTCGGCCTCCTTTGTCTCTTTGACACCTTGTAAAGTTTATCATCAGTGATTTTCTTGTCATGATTTATTACCTCTATTTTTCACACGACCTGGAACCTGTCTCTACCTGTTTGATCTTCCACCTGCTTGGTTTTGGTCTCTGGAGTCCTGCCTGCTGATGACTCATCAGGAAAGCGCATTTCCAATATATTGCAGTTCCTTCAGTGTCCACCAGAGGCAGTCCTTTGAGTCTGCCATCCTGGGACTCCTACAGATAAGTTTAGCATAATTAGCAGCTCCCAAAAACTCCCTATTAATCTCATACTGGTGCCTGTAAAAAACCCTTATCCCAGCTCTATTTGGCCTCTAATTGAAACACTTTCTTTTACTTGCTTTAGTTCTGATAGAAAGTTTGACATAGCTTGAGGATGTTACTTTTTACACAGCTATAGTTCCATTTAGTGCTGTTGTAATGTTGTTTCCAGCTTGTGTCTCTGAGCTTTGTGAAGGTATAGATGAAATGTTCCAGGTTTCAGTAACAACTGAGACTCAATCCAGCTTGTACTAGCCTTTGTTTACAAAGGAGTCATCAGTGAAGTAGGGCGGCAGTAGCTCAGGAGGTAGAGCAGTCGGCCAATAACTGGAAGGTTGGCGGTTCAAACCATGCCCTATCCTTAGCCTGTCTTTGTGTCCTTGGGCAAGACACATAACCCACCTTGCATCCAGTGGGTGGTGGTCGGAGACGCTGTAGGCACAAACTGGCAGCCATGTTTCTATCAGTCTGCCTCAGGGCAGCGGTGACTAGCAAGGTAGTTTACCACCACCAAGTTATGACTGTGTGAGAGAATAAATGATATATCCAATGTAAAGCGCTTTGAGGTCACTGACAAAAAGCGCTATAAAATCTGATGCATAATTATTATTTGAAGTGGTGAGCACAAACAGGTGTGTTGTGGCTATTGATCTGAAAACGTCTAAACTTCCAACTGTTTTCTTGAGCTTTTGTCTTTGGGAAAAAAAATAGCTGAGACTTTCCTTCCTTCAAAGTTAAAATGAAAGATGCTCCAGGACGTCATCTGAGGAGGAAATGTCACTAGAACTTATTTATCAGTATGTACAGGACGTTTATGGAGAATTGAAAAGGTTCTAACACTGATCCCTGTGGAACACCTAACAAGCAATAAGTGGCAGCGTATGGCACAAAGTCTTACCTGTGAGAGAAGAGGAGAACCATTTAAAAATCTACCTTTGTACCTTAGATTTCAAGGTTTTGGGAATGAACAGTGTCCAACACTCTCCTGAGATAAAAGTTAAATTTCAGCTCAGTAAAACCAGAACAGGAAGTCTCAGCAGGTGCCGACCTCAGAATACTATGAGGCCTTAAAAAAGCACTTTCACTGAAGCTCTGTTGGCAGAAACCAGTTTGAATTTTCTCAAACACTCAGCAGATCGGCAGAAATCTCCACTAAAGCCCTGATACTCCTCGGGTTTTGTGTTATCAGCCTCTCAGAGTGTGCAGAGTTTCAGTCAAAAGTCCAAATGTTGATCCTAAAAGCAGAAGCTCCAGTTTGAAGCTGGAGGAGTGGAGAGGAGGAGGAGAGAGTGAGCGATGAGACAAGATCAATAAGACATTTTCAAAGCAGTTTCCCACATGATTCCGTTTTTAGCTCCTCTAAAACACACTCACACATCCCACCTGAGACTCATGTTTGCACTCTAATATTCACCACTAACACAAAGCTGCAGGAGGATTTAGTCTGCTAGTTTTATGTTATTTTTCCTAAAGTGCAGCAAAGTTTTATACTAGATTATTTTGACAGATCAGAGCTGATTCACTCCGTTTGTGGTTGAAACCCACAAAAGCACCAACAAATCAGAGTTCAGGTCTCTATTTCTTCCTTATGGTATTGACCAATCAGGAGTCAGCAGACTTTAGTGTCAACACTAAAAACAGTGGGTATGGAGAGCAAAAGCCGGAGTGACACCATCTGCCATAATGACATTCCAGCTCCCGTGGTTGGTCAGCTAACAATCTGTTGTAGAGCGAACATTTACACGTAGACACTAATCTGAATTTCAGTTTTTACTCATGTGCAATGTAGTACTTTTATGACAGTTCAATGACTTTTTCAAGTTAATTTCACTGAGTCAAGCCACACTGAAGCCCCTGTGAAACTTACTACCCACTGAGCAATTAGACGTCTAATTTTTTCAGACCTAATTTCAACCGTTTAAATTCTATGCATTTTTAGACGGAATTTAGACGTTGTGTTGAACCAATTATTCAATAACTATTTATTTCAAAAAGCAACTGTGAGTTAAAAAAATGATTTCAAAGTACTTAACCGAACTAATTATGATAGCCATTGAGCAATATACAGTGTAGTATAGATATAGCCCAGATTTAGACTTGGTCTAAATTTGGACATCTAAAAAACTTTCATTTTTAGACACGTGGTAGCCTGATTTTAAACCAGTCATCTAGGCTACATTTAGACGTCCATTAGGCCTCTTTTAGACCAAAAAAATGTTCAGTTGGATATTTATAGTGAAAGTCACAGTCCTGTTTACACCTCGTGAATTCAGTCTAAAACAGTGACCTTCTGTGGGTTTTGGTCTTTCTTATAAAAGAGGGTCTGTAACAAACTTTTTAAATTGGTTTCAAGATTTTTTAAAAACAAACCTTATTTCTTCAAATCTTCTTAAACCCTGGGTCTTCTTTGAAATTTTAACACATAGTCGGGTCTTGACGTGCTTTATTTATGTCCCACTGAAGCATGAAATCGAAGCTAAATGGAAGACTGGACTGGGAGGAATCAAAAGTTTAAGTCTGCTTATTTGTTGTTCAGCACATGAGAGGTCAATCAGAAAAAAAGATGTATCCAAATGGTCAGGCAAAAGTCAAAGTCATTAACTGGTCAAAACTTATGTGGAAACAACAGGACACTAAGGACACAAAGAACTGGCACAAGAGGAAGGAAACACTGTGTTGTTAAATTAAATTCAAACTCTAGTAACTGTTTCAGGAGTGATCAGAAAAACTTTTAAAGAAACACAAAGAAAGACTTCTTCCATCTTTAATAGGGTCGTTCTTGTCTAAATAAGTCCTTAGGCTCATCAGAAACAGATATACAAACGCTCCTCCTGTGAATGAGATGAACCAAGAAATGACAGCATTCACTATGCAGATGAATCTGGGGGGTGAATTTCACTTCACTTTTGATTTATTGCTACTCATGCTGCTAATTAGGCTGAAAACAATGCAGTGTGTGAAAAAGGGAGTCTTGGCTGGAAGTTATTTTTCACCCAAGGCTGAATAACACCAAACACACACACGCACGCACGCACGCAGCATGAGTACATTCCCAGAGGTCAGATCATCATTAGACAACAGCTGATGGGTTTAAGACTGAGTAGGTTAGACTGATTCACACTATTGTTGTCAGATTAGAACAGATTTTTGTAGAACTGTGTTTCATTTATCTGAAAAAGTGTCAGTTGTTTTGTAAATTTAAAAGATAATAATGTTGGAATATGAGAAAAGTTTATATGGAAAAATGGAAATCCGCTGTATTTCTGAATGAAGGACTGAGTGGTCCCTCAAATCTCAAAGAAAACTCATTCAGGACCTTTTAAAGAAGCAAATAAGCACCAACTGCTCAGTTTAATCCAGGATTATTTGATTTGGGTTTGAGGATTAAGAGGAAAGGCATGTTTTGGGATAACACAATCCTTAATGTTTGTTTATCATGCACTGATGTAATGCTGATTCTGATCTGTGGGGAGTCACTGAGTTCCTGCAGGATCAGCTGAGTTAATACAGATGAAAGAGGATGCATTTAAAACACATTAGATTCACTTTAGACTTCTGAAGTGCTACTATTTAATGTGGTTATTTCACTGATGATGATACTATTATAACTTTCAAGTACTGAAATAAAAGTACCTCAGAAACTGGCCTAAGTGTGGTATCATGTGGATTTCTCTGCAAGTTGCTGACATACAAAGTTGGGAATCCCCCTTTGTTTCTACAAATCTGTTTATTTAAACTTATGGAGGGTGAGAGCAGCATTAATTGGAGCAACAAACCTTCAGCGTGACAGAAAACAAACCCAAAGTGTCCTCAGAGACTCAGCCTGCAGCCTCCACATCTCAGACTTCCTCTGCAGGCGCTCGCTGTTTTTCCTCTGGATCATTTCTGAGCCCATCCACCCGACTCTTAAAAACAAGCGCTGCGAAGGAAGGGCCGAGATCCAGGCAGAGACAATAAAACTCCTGTAGGAGCAGCCTATAGGATTAGCCGCAGCAGAGGCCCATATATACAGACCTATAAGGGCTCATAAAAACCACGGCGGGCCCCTCGGCTTCAGGAAGAGGGCCGAGCTGAGCGGCTCCACGTCAGCCAAAATCCTCCAACCTGAGTCTGCAGCTTCAGGAGGAAGACTTTAATGATGGCTGAGAGGAAGAGCTGCAGGAAAACAGGGGTATAACACAAGTAAAACAGGACGTTAAGGTTTAAAACTTAATTTAAGTACATTGAGATCTGATAACCCCAAGTGAAACTTTGGGAGAGTTAAATCTGCTCCCTGCAGCTGCAACATGGAGGGTCCTGATATATATGGCAGCCTTTATGCCAGATTAGTGACAGTTTTTAAACTGGAAATACAAAAATAAGTCCTCTGATAGTATTAATCCAATCTGAGTCAACACATCTGTGCTTTGGGGTGTTTTATTTTTACGGTTTCTGCTGTTTTTTCCTGTTGAAAACGACAGAGGCTGCATTGGATGTTGTAAATGAAGCTTTTTTTTAATCATAATTTTGGGCTGAGATCTGTTTACAGATTCAGCAGACCCCACAGTGGCAGGGGCTGCCATCTTATATAAAGCCAGAAGAGACACTCCTGTGTTGTCATTTTTTAGCTCGCGCCCATCCCTGACTGAAGGACTGTGATTGATCGAGTACATTTAGGTAGGTGTGAAATCTAGAAAAGCATCAACAGACTCACCTGTCAGTGGAAATAAAATCAAGCTGGATGATTAGTCTGGAGGCGTCAGGTTAATGGTTTTAATCTCTCTAACAGGTCTAATGAGGATTTAACAAACCGTCCTGTGATGGATGACGCCATCATTTCAGAAAAGACTAGAGTGACACTTGTAATGTCTTTGCAGTGCTAATGGTTCACTACACTCAAAACGACTTAATTAAACATATACTTTACATGGTATAAAGTTATAAACTTACTATATTATGTCCCTGAAGTTTTTACAATCTTTGTGGAAGTTTACTGGATGTGTATGTCTCTGTGTGAATATCCTGCAGGCTGCACGCTGCAGAGTGATGCTGCCCCCAGAGACCAGGTGGATGGGATGCAGAGTTTTAAATAAATGTCAGTAAATTACAGACCTCACTAATCCAGAGTGAAAAACTCCACAGCAAACACTATCATCAGCTTAACCATGAAAGGGGGTCATCAGGTTTTACAGATGCAGAGTGAACTGAGCTGGAGACATATTTAGACTTATTTTCTAATTACATACAGAGATATATAAATTCTGACAAATTCAGGTCTCATTAAAGTTAGTCTGTGATTCCTCGATGATACTTTTCCCCCCATGTGTAACTTTACAAAAACACATACGAACATGTGAAAACAGCCTGAAGAGAAAGTCTTAAACTGCATTCTCTCACTTTCCAGTAACTAAGTAGTTTTTCTGTGCACTTATACTTTTTGAATAGTTTTAAAACCAGTATTTTTACTTTCACTGAAGTATTTTCTGTTAAGTTTTTATACTTCTTTACATTTCATACAGCATCAGTAACTGAAAAAAATATAAACAAACATTTTCAAACTTTCTATCAACATTAGAGTAGCTGATTGCAGGACTTCTAAACTGTAAAAACTCAAATGTTAATGAATGAATTTGACTGAATTCTGATTAAAATATCACATCATACTAAATCGAAGGTGCACTGGCCTAACAGGTCCAAATATAAACTTTACTTCAAGATACTTAAAACAGAATGTAGCGTCACATTTAGTTTCAAGAAGCATGTCAACAAAATGTTGTTGTGGCATTTTTGGCCATTTTTACTCATCACAGTAACTGAAGTCTTTATAATTGTCTTAGAAAAATAATCATTTCAGCAGCCAGATGTGACCTTAATCTGCAGAAACATCTATGAAGTTACAGCTGACAAAAGAAGTTAAAAAGCTGTTGGCTATTTCAAAATGATTATTTTGATAAGATATGTTTCAACATTTATTAGAGGAAATATTCAACTCTATCCACCTCACAGCCAGCATGAGTAAAAATAAGTACTCAGAGCTTCAGGTACTTTTCAGATAAAGTACCTTTTACTGCAGTAGAGTGACACACTAATAGTTAGAAATCTATTTCAATGTCACCAAAGATAAGTGTATTTGTACTACTATAACATATTTTAGTTGTTCAAGTTGTTCATTAAACAACTTTTTCTAAAGCATCAGAATTAAAGTTTGATCTTTAGTGCGTCAAACAAACATGTAAATATACTTTCCCCCCCTCAGTATTGCAGTCTCGAACAGTCAGGATTAAAAGGATTAAATGCTTAATTAACTGTATTAATCGCTTTTTATGAGCCTTCAGAGCTCATTAGGATCAGATTTAACCTCCAAACTGCAGAGAGCTGGAGCAGAGAGTGTTACAAAGTCAGAAGGAGCAGTCAAAGATGATTGGAGCATGCTGGACTCATTAAATCGTGCCAAGCTAAAGAAATCAGAAGGAAATGATCTGAACCACTTCCCCCTATGCTCCTGCTCTGTCTGCATGAACATGTTCTGTAAACACTCTCTGATGACATAACAGCGTTGCATTCACATGTTACATTCACACCACAGGCCTGCACACGGAAACCTTAAAAAAACTGCAGCGGCAGACCTCCAACCAGTCAGCGGGGCTCTGCTGCAGCTCAGGCCGCCTCACGGCTGCTCTCAGGCGGACACAACGGCAGCCCAGGCCGCGGCGAAGGGGGCGTGTTACCGGCTCTGCTTCTGCTGCTCCTCTCAACAAAGACACGGAGTTGCTCTACTCTGATGCCGACCCCGCCCCCCTCTTACGCTGCCAAGAGGTGTGTTGTTACCGTAAAGCCTAAGGCAATTGCGCAGGAGTTTTTAGGGGGAGTGTCGCTGTGCTGCGGCATGCTGCTCAATCAGAGCCGGAGAGAGCTGCTGCCTCTGCGGACACGGAGCAGAACCGCTCCCCCTCCTTCCCTCCCTCCTTCTGTCTCTCTCTGCTGACACGCTGTGGTGTTGTCAGTGATGTAATGCTGAATTAAGGGCCGATGAGTCAGGATTTCACTGCCTCTAACTACACAAACATTGCAGATGGCCCACATGATTACCGATTATTACAGCCACGAGGAGACTGCGCTGATTTCACTGAACTCGACAGGGGCTGATTTCATTCCAATTTACCTAAGAATCCAAAGCAGGTTATAATGGCCCCCCTTCACATGAGGGGGGCCAGAAAAAATTTTCCTAATACAATATTTTTAACAAGTAAGGAAAGTTAAGGACAAAAGAGACAAGATGGAGTGATGCCACACTTAGTTAACTTATCAACACTGGTCTTCTTATAGACGGGTTTCTTTGCAACGTCATCGCAGGTATGCGCGCGCAGCCTGCAATGCAATGACAGACAAAGTGATTTTTCAATGAAAGGATATTTCTTTGCAATTCTGTCAGGGAGAACTTGCAAACAATACGGCATCTTCATTGATATCAGTTCACCCCGAAGCAGGCTTTTGCCTCATGGTTGCTCGCACACCGAGTATTGTTTGTACAGAGGAAACCCATCTATATGTCAACGTTCATTTCTAAGGATAAAACATTTTTTATTTCCATCTCCAGCCTGGAAAAAAAAATAAAAAATTCTGAAAAATCTTGCAGAATAGAAGTTGTCTCTTGATGCTGATATTAGACTAGCTGTTCTTAGACATTAAGTCAAAAGTTTTTAGGTGTTCTCACTAAAAAGTGGCCTGGTACCACTATAGATTTTTATGTTTACAGTCTCTTTAGATTTTGAGCTAAAAAACAACATTTTGTCTTTACTCTCGGCCATATGAAAAAGTGTTAAATAAACTGGTGGGCAGAAACCACAGTGTTGGTGGACACAGATAAAATCAGGTGAGTCTATCTGACCAAAACAATCCTATTATAAAACACACATGTTCATGAAAATAAGATCTAAGGACAGCCTGGTTGAAATCAGATCAGTTTATTTATATAAGCCTCGCCATAGGTAAGGCTGCAGGTACATTAACAGCATCATATAATCTCTTATTTACAAACACAGACCAACAGCTTCAGTATCAGGTGCATGAATATGATCCTGTGAGAAGCCCTCTGATAAGATGGGCATGAGTGCTGAGCAGCTACATCCGTGATTTAGATGACAGATAAATGGTGAAAATCTACTTGAATTGATGGAGGACCTGATGCTCTTAAGTGTTTCCATGCAGTAGTGCATTTTCATCTCTAATTTACGTCATATTTTTGTCAAACAGCCAACGCTCACAGCTCTGCTGCCTTCCCTCCTCCATGTCTGCAGATTTTTCCTAAACTGTCTGACGCAGACCTCTGTCCCTCTCATCTCACTTAAACACACCTGTGATTATCGGTTCATCCACAGCTGACTTATCAGCTCTGGATGGGAGCTGTAGTTCTTAGGCGTATTATCTAGATGGAAACTACAAAGTGTAAGTGGACCAGGACAGGAAGTGGGTGGTATCTTGGTTTGGTGGACAGTAATTACTTTGCAGTATGTGATTAGTGTGTTGCAGGCTGTAATAATACATGTTGAAATGGTGGAGTACAGTACACAGACATGTGACACTGATCTTTAGCCCTAACCTGCGCACATACTGTAGGTTGCTTAGTTACAGAGTTATGGGTGTACTTAAATCTAATTTAGCTTCACCTTTGAATTAAAAATCCGCTGAAGGTAGAGAATTGGAGCTGCAACGGGTTTTTGTTCCTCTCTCAGACATTATGTAAGGGTATTTTATGAGGTGTTTTTAATGTTCAGAAAAACAGGAGGAGAGACTTTATCTCATTTACAATGCAAACCTGTGTGACTGCTGAAAGGCAGGGGTGGAAACTGACCATAGTACTCATTTGTCCATCATGTATACACTGGAAATGTTCTTTATAACTGCAGAGTTTATCCTAACACAGAATTATAGTAACAGGTGAAACATCAAGAGTGAAAGCGTAAAATTATAATGCACTACATTGGTCTACACCAAACTGTAACTGCACTTGTGATTCAAATCCTGCTTCTGTCAAACTCCCTCTTTGCTCATTTGAGTTTTAGCTTTTAATAGTTTGTGACACAAGATAAAGTTTCATAATAGAAAGTTCCCTCTGGTTGCTTCTTTTGTAAATAATATGTAAGCAAATTGCCTTCAGGTTGATCTTTTGGTTTAATGACAGTAAACAAAGGGCCTTCTTGTTGCTCTTTTTGTGTATTAAATGTAAACAAAGTACCCTCTGGTTGCCCTTGTAGTGTATTAAATGTTAAGCAAGTGCCCTGTATTTGCCTGTTTAGCATATTAAATGTAAACAAAGTACCATCTGGTCAAGCTTTTATTAAGTAAAATATAAACAAAGTACCTCCATGATGCTCTTTCAGGTAACAGCACAGCTTTTTTATGCCCCTGCCTTTCAGTTTCCAGCGTATGCTAGGGTGACCATTTTCTGACTTCCCAAAAAGGGGACACAACTACTGGGGGGTGGAGTCACACAAAGGTAATTTTGAGAGTTTTTCGGGTCGGATTGTGTGTCTTTCACGCGCCTCTAACTTAGCAAGTCCACGTGACACAAAATTGAAACTTATGTACATTACGTAGACATTTGAAGGAGTGTATAAACCTACCTAGACAAAGCCGGACAGCCCCCCCAAAAGAGGACATGTCTGGGTAAAGGAGGACGTATGATCACCCTAGCGTACGCCATCGCACATCAGACCTGGCAGCGATCTTTACACTATGGATTTGCAAATAAAAAAACAACTGAGTGGCATATTTATTCATCCATGTGCTGCGGTATAATTAAAAAAATCAAGCTAGGCTTCTTTCCAAACATGCAGTCAAACCTCACAATACTAAACAGAAGTGCACAAATGAATGGCCTGCCATATTGGTAATCTGCCAAACGGCAATCTATAAAGAACACTGCCTCAAGCAAGTTGAGGTAATGACATCAGTGTTTTCCAAAAACTCTGCATTCACTATGTCCACACAAACACAGACTGAACAGTTTGTAAATCCTCAACCTTTGAATGTGTTTTACAGAATCTCTTTTTTTAGCTGCCTAATGTGTGGGCACAAAAGGCCAAAACACAGACAAAGACCATGTTTTTAAAAATTTCCACCTACATGTGGAAAGGCTTTGGACTGTAACGAAAGCAACAGGCAGTCACCACAAACTTCAGCTCTGCTCAGCTCAGCTAGGGAGGTAAAACACCATGTGTCTGCAGAGAAGTGTAAGCACAGCAGCTCTTCTACCGTGACTTTTCATCTTGAATATTTTTGCTATAATTTATGCAGTGTGAGTGAAATGTGAGAACAGTTGAAAGTCTGAGGTGAGCTGTTCCAGTTAAGCAGGTTTTAGATCAGTACTTTGATGTAGAACAGTGTATTTTTCAGTACTTTACTAACACGGCGCTCCCTGCGTCCTGACTGATGTTATTTTCTCAAAACCAAAATGGCGTGGCTGACTGCAAGGGCGCGAGCGTGCACGGCGCGCGTGGGCCAAGACATGTGGGCGGGAAAATGCTGTTGCGCCTCTACTCGGGGCTTTCCGGCACCTCCGAGGGGGCTGAACACGCGCTGAGTATCCGTGGAGGAGAGAGCTGCAACCGGAGGAACCGAGCCGAACACCCGCCGGAGGAACGAAGACACCCGGGGACGACTTTAACCCAGCTTTCGGTCGGGGAACCAGGGCAGGGGGGAGGGTTGGGGGGCTCGAGTACAGAAGAATGAGAGAGCCCTCTTACCAGAGGGGGCGAAAACATGAACGGGGCCGTATACATTTCGTTTTTCCAGGGCCAGCTGGAGTCCGTGCTGGAGCAGGTCGTTCAGCTCGCCGTGCAGGAAATAAGCAAGACGGTGGGCTCTAGTCTGAACACGCTGCTGCTGGAGACGGCCGTGAAGGAGCAGGAAAACCACCGGCTTCGTCTCCAGCTGCAGTCCAGGGAGAGCCGGGGTCGAACCAACAGCAGCCCCGCGGACAGCGGAGGCTCCCCGGCCACTGGTAAGAGCAAAGCGGCGGGGGACGAGCGGGCAGACAGAACAAAGCCCGAGCAGAGGCAGCAGACGAGGCAGCAACACGCCCCCGGAGGGCAGGGCGCCGAGCCCGGCATACCCACCGACACACGCCGCCTGGAGCAGAGAGGACGAGTCGTGGGTGAGCAGCCGTTATACAACACACACTCACAGTCACTCACAAACACATTCACGGTGCAGAGCAGCGGTCGGCACTCCTCCCTCTGTCTCTGCCTCCGACAACACGCGGGATTGCGTAACTGAGCAGGCCGATTTCAGGCTTTCTGTCTAAACTGCAGAGAAAGCGAGGCCTGCAGGTGATAAATGAAGATTTATGAGCTCTCTAATATGTTTGACAGCACAAAGAAGTCTCAGTCTGAGGGAAACCTGCGACTCCAACAGGAGCAGGGCCCGGGGGGTCAGGACAACTTTTAATTGGGCTTTAATTGGAGCACAATGAAGCAGAGGCTTGGTGTAATGGTTATAATGGAGAACCAGCAGCCATGTGTGGGTGTCATGTCACATCACATGTGCTCACTGTAAAGCGTCATGTCAAAACAGGTTGAAGAGGAAAAGTGGCTCATTGAGTAGAGCAGACTGGAAACACCTCAGTGTGAAGGTAAAATAAAGCACACCTTTATTCCAGCAGACTGGATCACAGAGAAGATTTATGGTTTCTGTAGGAGCAGAGGGCGGAGGGGCTGTGGTGGTGGTAAGGGGCCACCAGGACAAAGAAGTAACACACTATAGAGACGGCCTTGTGGTGGATCGACCCCAGCGACGTTTAAATCAGCATTTCATTGGTGAGAAAAGGGCTGAGGCGGGAAATGAGAGGACAAAGATGTAGCTCAGGCAGTGACCATTCAGAATGGCAGATAGTGTCCTCTAGGATTTTTATGGGAGAGAATCAAAAATGAATGTGCTGTCAGATCAGCTCCGAAAGGCTGAAAACGCCCCCAGGAAGGCTTAGATTGTTGTTGCGCATCAGAGATTTAATGGAGGTTGAGGTAAAGCCTCAGGCCTGAGTTCGGTTTAAGTATTTTTCACACGTTTAGACTGGAGATGACACACTGAGAAAGTTTTAAAACTGATTATTTAATCTGAAAACAGTGGCAAAGATTTCAATGATATTTACTAAATCTTTTCTGTTTTATGGAGGGTTTGCTTTCTACTGCAGTTTTCTTAAAAGGTAAACTCGATCTTATCCTATAGGAGCTGTTTGTTTGTGAGTAAAGACATCGGTAACAGCTGTATGATTCATAAAGATTGTCAATGTGTGGCCATTTTCTTGTGACATGCAGGACTAAATCCAAATAATGGATCTTGTGTTATTGGTAGAGTATTGATGTCTCAGCCTGTCTGCTACCCAAACATGCTTAACATATCTACTGAAGAAAAAGAAATATTCCTCAGGTCTGTGGGTCAGCAAGGTCTGCAGAGTCCCCAACAGGCTGATTTAGTCTTAAGAAAGGTAGAACAGTAAACAGGAGGTCAACATAGTCTACAGCAGGACAGCAATGTCTAAAATTAGTCGGGGCAGGTGAGCAATATTTTCAGAAGGTTTGCAGTTGACTCTAACAGGTAAACAGGTCAAGTCTCAGCAGAGCAGCACAGTCCATGACAGGGTAAGCAGTATTACTAGTGTACTTTTGCAGTCTAAAGTAGGTCAACAATGTCCACAGGAGATCATCTGAGTCTGCACTAGATCAGCAATGCCAATAGTAGGTCAGTTAAGTCTGTGTTATAACGTAATCTACATCAATGTCTAGAGAAGGACAGCAATGTCTTCAAGTAGTCAGCAATCTCTTCAGCAGGTAAACAATATTTCAGTAGGTTTTTGGTCGAACTAAATGGGTAAATAAAGCAGGTCAGTGATGTCTACAGCGTACTGGCATAGTTATAAATTGGTCAACAATGTCTATAACAGGTCTGCAAAGTCAGTAATAGGAGAGCTAACAAAGACTGAAACTAGCCAGCATTGTAAAATGCAGGTCAACAAAGTCTTGTCAACGTCAGCAATGCCAACAGATCAGTAAAGTGTACAACAAGACAGCTATGTCTGCAGCAGGACAGCGAAATTTACTGCAGGTCATCTGAATCTACACTGGGCTGGCAATATCTGCAGTAGGTCAGTAGGGTTTATTTTATGATTTACAGTAGGACAGCCATGTTCGCAACAAGTTCACAGCATAATGTAGGTCAATAGAGTATACAGTAGGACCGCAGACTCAGTAGTTTACTAGTGTGGTTTACTGTTGGCCAACAATGTCTACTGTGTCAGAGCAACATTTCTGGCAGCTCAAAACATACAGCAGTTTGGCAAAAACAATCTTAGGAAAGAAGTGTTTACTGCAGGCTGCCATAGGCTGGAAAAAGTCATCTAAGTCAACAAAAGTTTGACAAAGTCCACAAAAACTTAGCAATGCCTTCTGTAGGTGAACAAGGTCTACAGCAGGCCACAGCAAACTGAAACAGGTCAGCAAAGTCTTTAGGGTTACAGTCTACAATAGGTTCGTAAAGCCTAAAGAGGGACAGCAAGGTCTACTAAAGACTATCGCAGACCGAAGCAGATGAGCACAGTCTACTTTGAGCCAGCAATGTCTTCTACAGAACAACAAAGTTTACATGAAGTCAGCAATGTCAATATTTAGACAGTAAATTTTATTTCAAGACAATGTAGTCTACAGCAGGACAGCAATGTCTACAAGGTTGGTTTTAGGGTAGATCAATGTTTAATATATTAGTAGTTTGTGAGACCAGCTGATAATTAGAAACAATATTTTACAGTAAAAACCAGAAACTTTTTGTTAAAAAGTAGGATTTGGAGAATAAAGTTCCAATGATTTTCACCTTTTATTTCGGCTGATACTGACATTAGTACCAGTATGTATATTTAGTGTAAAAGACCATCAAGTCCATCAGCTCCCAAATACTGAGCTAATTTAAAGCAAAGGTAACCTCATGACTTCAAGAGAAAGGGCTCTTCAGACTGCACTCTTTGATGTATTAACAACAAAATACAAGAGAAACTCAATCTAGCAACGATCAAAGTCTCCTTACACAAAGTAGAAAATTAATATACTAAAAAGAAACCTCTCACAGAACAGGGCTTGGACCAAGCTGTGCTTCAGAAATCAACATTTCAACACCTCTACCAAATAATCCTGTAGGAATTATAGAAATTATTACTAAAAGCTTGAAAGTGTTTACATGTACCGGATGTGGTCGAGGCATGGAGGGGACTCCGGGGATTATTTTCCAGTATTTATCTGCTCCTGCAGGAGACAATATAAACCATTAACCTCCTTCTGTTTTCTTTGCACTGCACCACCGCTCACTAAGTCATGAAGAGGAGGAGGTTATATGCTGCAAGGTCATTACACAAAACAATCACAGACCTATTCAGTAGACAAATCCAAGTCACTGTTATGAAGAAATGGTCAGAATACGCAGCATTTACCTCTGTCACAATAACACAAAGATGTACCATATTCAATGACGTATAAATAAAAACATGTTTGGGATAGTTGGAGGAGATTTCCTCAGCCTGCAGCTATCAAATAGATCCAGGCTGTCCTTTCTGCTGCCTGGGTGTGGTTTCATCACATAAAAGGTTTTAGTGTCTGACCAACTTCCATAATCTGTCCTTGATAAGATCATCCACCATTCTCCAAAATATTCTTCCTCACGCTTTTTCTGATTCCTGTTTGGCAGCTCCTTGAAAATTTGCAGAAATATGGATGAAATGATTTCAGGGTGTGGGCACAAGGCTGTCTGTATGCTGAGAGGACATAAAGCCTCACCTATCTGTTACAGACAGTGTTGCAATGTCATTTAGCAGACGCTTTTGTCCAAAGTGACTTACATATGAGAGAGACACAACACAACACAAGCGAGACTGAGATAAAAAAACAACATGAGTGAATGTCAAAATCTGGTGCAACTGGGCATGTTGCTGTCATGCAATAAATCAGGGAATGCACTTTTTTTTCTCTTCAAAGCAATGTATAACAAGCATCAACCAAGGAAACCATGACACCATGACACTGTCATCATCATCACCATCTATTGTTACAGCATCATCCTTGTTATCATCACTATCACCATTATTTTCATCAGGTGCACCAAGCGCAGAAACATTCACAAAGAGTGAATAGAAGGCAAAATGCCTGGAGGTATGTGACCACATTAAAGACAGGCTTTTCTATAAAAGAAGATGATTTCATAACCAGATATGTTGCAGTTTTTCTGCTGAACGACGTTAGACCCCACTCTCTTGATCTGGATCTATTTCATCACACAGATCAGGAGGTGCTGGTCCTCTGCAGCATCAGTCTGTGTGTGTTTTGTTTTTTTTGTTTTACACCTGTCCTGTGTTGGATCTTTCTTTACTAAAGATTGTAAACTAGGCGTGGGTTTCGCTTTGTACCTATGATGCTGTATCCCATTATATTGATAATGACAGGATACTCTGATTCTGTGATTACTGATAAACTGCAACTCTGATAATGACTGAGTTCGTGCTTTGTTTCTTTAAGTCTATTCTCAGCTTCAGATCATATCTCACTCCTCTTGATATCACACAGTGTCCAACCTTCTGACACCTGCAAAGTAACGCAAACAAGAGGAAGAGAGAGTAGAGATGGAGGGGAATGTTGCTTCATTTAATTTCTGTGGATGTTAAAAATGTTGTTTAATCTGCGCCACAAGCTGTGATGGTTCCTCTAATCAAACTGAAAGATCACCTGCTTTTCTGTTGATGAATTTCGCGTCACTACGATGTTTACCCACTGCAGGTGTAGAATTTAAAAGTAAACGCTCTGTGATTCTGTTAGATCAGCAGTCTGTGTGTGAGTTCACAATGTTGGTGAGCCATGAGGCAGGTGGGACAACACTGTATAATCCGTGTCACTTCATCAAGTGTTTGTCAGTTGACTATGGCAGTGTTGCAGCTTTTGTGCATGTTTACATTCTAAAGTTTTGTGACACATATTTGTATGGATGATTATCTTAAAAAAGTGCTGGAACGGAGTCCCGCCATCACTACGGCTTTGCACTCACACATTGAATTGCACGGCAATGTTGTTTCAGAGTAAGATCACACATCATGTTGTGGTGGGAACTCCACATACACTCACACACAATGTTGTTCTGACCTGCTGGCTCAGGTACTACACATTAAGGGTGGGCCAAGACATTGATTCTTAGATGCATCACAATATGACATGTGATGATCAAATTACGATTAACAAATGTTCAGAAATTGATCATTTGCCATGATAGTGCAGTTACAGAAACACCTGAGAGTTTGCCAGAACATAGAAAGCCGCCCAGACAGTTTTAAGGGACAGACTAACCCCAATTTCCACCACATCTGTAACTGAAGGCTGTATCCACTGGTTGCAGCTGATCGGAACCATTCAAGTTAACGTGTCAATTCTCGCGATTCCCTCTGTCTGTAATCTGCCACAAAATTTGCCTCATAAACGGATTTGGTAGGAATTGGCGGGCGGCGAAAATCGCTGCTGTTCCCGATCGGAGCCATTTCGGATGCGGTGGAAATTCGGGGTTAGACTGTTAGCCAACAAAGCTGCTGTTAACTCACTAACTACTACCACTGAACGTGAGGTTCACCCTTCAGGATTAAAATCCAGTGTGTGAAGGATTTAATTCTGTCTGTTCTTATTCTGTTCATCTGCCACTCATTCTGATTTAAAGCTGCTTTTGGTTGTGGATAGCAAAATGTTTGATTGTTGTGGGGTGCTATACTAGAAGCTGTAATTACTACTGAAGTTAAGTTATTGTTACCTTATGTTTGATTAGATTTAAGCTGTAAAAGCTAATAGTTATCACACTTTATGTAATAGGAACAGCTTGTAGTTGTAAAAAAAAGCATTGCATCATTTGGTCTAATAAAAATAAATTATCAAGGATTATCAAATCCTGAATGGGGAAAAAGATGTATCGATAATTGTGATAACTGTAATTATTGTTTAGTAATCGAATCGTTGCACCCTGAATCGTAATCGAATGGTGCCTAAAATGGCACACCCCTTCTACAGATCACCTCCTCCTCCCCTCCACTCCTCCTCTCTTACTCTCTTTGTGTTACACCTTGCAGATGAGGAGCAATTGGGTGTAAATATCCTGTCGTGATAGAAAAGACAGGATGTAAGTGGCTTCAGATCAGTTCTGGACAATGAGAGAGTAGTAACAGCATGACATGACTCAGGTCCTGTGACTAACATCCCACATTCTGCGATTTGACGACAGTGTGCACATACAACTGCGAATACCATATAGTTCAGCCCTGCTTATAGTAGACTGGACCCTTAAGTATTTATGAATGATAAAATATTAAAAAAACAAACCCTTCTCCAATCAGCGTTGACGTTGCTTCTGAAATGATAAACTTTTTGTTTCCATCATTGATATAAAAATAACTGTTGTCCGGGGGGCACTGATTTTGTTCGGTCAATCATTGTGAACTGAGAGCTGTTCAGTTCACATATGTGAATCAGACGCACATTTAAAGGTAGAGAATCCAAAGTGTGTGCCTTTCCTTTGTTGAATGTCTTCTATCAATTATTAAAAAGGTCGATGCAGCTCCTTTAATCAGCAGCATGTGAAAATCATATCAGACTATAGCAGATCCAGACGAGCCAGATGCATCACAGCAGGATGGTCTTCATCCATCAGAGAGCGTGTCACAGTATCCAGCTGCTGCAGTGTGTGTCGATGCATGTCTGTGTGTGTTTGTGTTTGTTTGGGTGTGTTTTTCGCTGCATGGCTGCTGCAGCACAAACAGACTCTTTTCCACATGCAAAGACACGTGAGGAAGAAGGACGCCTCTCATGCATGCATGCACACATTTGTGCACTCGAACGCAAACGCACTGCTGACACGCAAACCTTCCTCACCCGCCTCACCCCCGCCCCCTCCTCATCTCCCATAAAACCAGGCCACTGCCATCATGGCACGCCACGATCAAGACCGCAGAGGAGCTCAGGACAGATTGTGACATCACGGGGGGAGATGACGAATCACACCCTGACCCCGAGCGGGATTTATTTCCAACAAGCAAACAAAAGAACATCAGCTTGTGGTGTGGGATAAACACAAACACACGTCCACAGAGGACAAGTTTACGAGTGTAGCACCTTCTAGCAGCAGTTACATAACATTGAAAGGCACCAAGACAGAAAGGAAATATAAAAGAGGAATGAGAGATTTAAAGAGTGAAGCAGAGTAAAAAATTAAAAACAAAGAACAATGAGACAAATCACAGGCTAGTCAAAGAAGAAGAGAAAGTGAGCAGAAGAGTCTCCAATCTTGATTTAAAGCAGCAGACCTCAAGTTTTCATGTGGTTTCAGCAAGAACCTGAATTCATCTTCCTCAGGTTCAGTCTGACCCCTGATCAGCTGAGAAAACTAGTCGCTTTGTTCATGCTGCAGATCTGAAACAAAACAGATACCAACCAGAGGATTGTACTTTCTACCGTGAAATCTCCAAGGCCCGACCATCAGGTTGATGTGGTCTCTTATTAGTAGAAAACCTCTCCTGTGATGCCTCACCTTCAACTCAGATGTCATAGAGGCCCGATGGCAGGACCTGATCACCACACTGATGTGGGAGCGTCAGAGGTAGTAACAGAGGGGCTACAAGGTAAGACAGGATCACTGTGACCCATGGAGCAGGCAGGGCGGAACAGCTCTGTGTGTGTGTGTGTGTGTGTGTGTGTGAGAGAGAGAGAATGTTTGTATGTAAAACACTGAAAACCTCTTTAGGTTAGATAAACTGAAGTTGGCTTGGACAGAAGTCTTTTACTCTTAATATAGAGTAAAAATGATTTTGTCTTATTTTGTCTTTAATGTGGATGTTTAAAAGCAGTTAAAGTTCAGGAGTAAACTCCTTTCTGTGAAGTTTTTGGTCTTCAAAAACTGGCTTTTAATCTTTGGCTCTTCATTTTTTTTTTTTTACTTTACTAAGTTAGAGTAAATAATAGCACATTGAACAAAAACCTTTAAGCCCCACTCCAATCGTATATTTTTTTAATACTTCATAACTATTAATTGTTCTCAGTGGTCGTTAAATTGTGATCATGAAGTTTTTAGCCAAAATCACTAATCCAGCAGCTCATTAGCAATTCGCCTCTAATTCGTGGGCGGAGACAGCCCTGTTTTCCACCCTCCTCTCTCGCTAGCTTGTAGTCTAATGTTGTGAGTGTAGTAGAAGTGGCAGGTAACATAGGAGCTGTTCAGCTCTCGGACACTAATGTCTTTAAGAGCATGATGAAATTTAATATAATTTGCTTTCTTAAGAGCATTGCAATACGCTACCGCACATACTTGTTCCGCAGTTGTCCTCTCTAGTTCTCGGAGTCTTGCCTGCAGAGGGGAGTGCTGGGGGCGGAGCTTGGATTTGTGACGTAGAAAATCATTCTGTGTCTGCATCTGCTGTTTGGGTTTGTGAGAGGTTCACAGAGAAATACTGAATGCAGAAATACTCTGAAATGCAATTATGCTCTTAGTTTTCTCATTTTATGTCCTCTAGCATCAGAAAAATGCTATGTAAACATCTTATATTACAAGAAAACATGATTTTAATCGGAGTGGGTCTTCAAACAATCCAAGTTGTGACTTTGCCACCCTTGTCAGTCACCTGACAGATTTAGTCTGTAATCATGACATTGTCAGTATGCTGATCCAGAAAAATGAGAGAAGGTTTTATTTTGTATTTTGTGTTTGGTTAAACTAAGAATTGACTGGCATGTTTTTTTAGAGATAAAACTTTACTGAAACGTCCTAAACAAAAGTCATTCACAAAACTGGAGCATTAAACGACATGTCCTTGAACATGCTGTCACACAGTCATGTGACATCTAGCCAAAGCATCACACTTTTAAATAAATGAATTTTTTCAGCCATCTGTGAAATAAACAGCCGACACAGATTATTTACAAAATGCAGTTATCTACCCCGATTGACTCTTTGATGAAGTGTTCTGCTCAGTTCAGGTGATTTTTAACTTTTGGACCGAGCTGCTGGTCAGAGTACCTCTTTAGTTTCACTCCTCTGATATAAACTCAAACTGTAAAAAACAGCTTTAAGAAAACATGCCTTAACAATTATCATATGCATTAGTGTCACATTCATCTGTGCAAAATGAGTCTGAGGTGAGCAGGAAAAACCTCTCAGTCTGAGTCGAGGTCTTTGGTCACTATCTGTGGTTACCTCTCTGTCTGCAGATGGAGGGTCATCTGTGGGTCATGAAGGGGGGATCCTTCTGCAGACCTTTGAGCCTACACTCATAGTTGGTTGGGGGGTGTATGTGTTGTATGTTGTAGCAGCCCCATACATGGCTGGCTGTGTTGCCTATCAGCTCTCGGGACTCTGTCTTCTGGCGATAACGGGTCCTCCTGTTTCCCAGGGACGTGATTTATTCTTAGTCTTTTTACTGAGAGCGTTCCAGAGCAGACGGCTGCCTGCAGAGTTACAGGCCCCCTGAGTCTGAGAGGGCGTGATTGTGCTGGTCAGCTATTCACTGTCCATTCATTTGCATGTGTCTTTTATTGCTTCAGTTTGATACTGAGGTCTGCAGAGGAGACGCTGCTAACTAGCTACCTCAGCTAAAGTCCCATGTGCTGAAGGGTTGACACTGTTGCTAATCCTCTGTTCGCAGCATTAAAGAGTAATGAAAGAGTCGTGAAATATGATTGCAGGCCTCTCTGAGGTTTATGTAGCTGTCCAGGAGTGTCAGGGTTTAGTGTGATCAGGGTTGACAGGAGCAGCAGACCGTCCGCAGGGCTAACTCACTAACACACTGTGAGATAATTAGGCCGCAGCCTCAACACCCCCAGGTCAAAGGTCGCTGTTTGTGTGGGGTCTAACATGTGGAAAAGCGGGCCAAGCTTTCACTCCTCTTTGTCTGCTTTGGAGGGAAAACAAAAGATGAAGGTGGAAGAGGAGGAGGAGAAAAGAAACGCTTGAGTGCTTCTGTTAGTGTAAGTTATTAAATGAGCCCCCACAGAGATCTGAGACCAAACACGGACCCCCCCAACAAAAAAACCTGCAGGAGTCCATCAACTGAAATCCACCCTCAGACTAAACCTGATTATAGCTGACATGTTGGTTTAAGCCTAAAGGACAGAGTCATTCTAGTTTTTAAATTATCTGGAAAATGAGATTATTAAATAAAGATAAAACATTAAAACAAAGAGGAACGTGCACCCGGGCGGGGTATCATGTTTGTAATAAAGTACAAAAATCAAAAGTTTATCTGTCACCTGAGATTTAAAAGAAGAAATATGAAAATCTGGATGGTCTCATTTATGTCTGATTAATCAACCAAAAAGCTAAAAATGAGGATTGATTTTTTCTAACATATCTATCTGCTCTCCTTCTGCCTGCTGCTGCTTCTCTCCCTGCTCTCCTCTCTCCACCTGTGGCTGCCATGTGAGCTTCATTTACCAAATACGCAGCACAATAACCGTTCAATCCTAATTATCACATTTTTATGGTCCTGGGAGCCGTTGTCATAATTGAAATTGAAACCTTATTACTGCCCACCTCTCAGAAATGTTGCTTTTCCATAGTGGTTCAGTTCAGTTTGGTAGTGTTTCTACAATCAGCTGTACCCTGGGCTTTGAGCAGGGAGCATGCTGGCTGAATGACAGAATGGCCTGATTTTTGTTTCAGTGTGCGTGTCAACAGATTACACTGTTCCTACTGTCAGCGTGGGCAGAGTGTCTCACGCCAAAAATCTGGAGGGGAGGGGGTTTACAGATTTTTGTCGAATCTGTGCACCGATTTAAGTCAAACAAACAAACAAAAAAAAAGACAAATGATGAGGACGCGTAGGACTGAATAGACTCTATCAGCTATTTTTATGTCACTGGTAAGAAAAATAACTGTGCTATAATGTTTAGGAAAATTCATTCGGAAAAACGTCCTTTCTTTTTAACAGGGTGCTTTTATTTTGGAGTTGTGTCCAGGACATTATTTAATGAAGACGTACCATGCACTTTCCTGAATAAAGAAATAAGCTATAGAGACTCAAACTGTGTGTTTACCAGGCTGTAAACATGTTTGTTACTGCTGTCAAATTGTAATATGGGGCTCTATGGGGACAAACTCGCTAAAGGACAAAGGCTCTAGTGGACACTGGAAGAACTGCAGGTCTTTCTCTTAGACAGTTTCAGATGAAACCCGTGTCTGTGAACTCCTAGTGACCCCGCTGTGTTGCGTGCAGGCTTAGATTCATCCATCACTGAGGGGGAGGCAGGGGGAGGGTGGGCTGGGGGAGGGGTATTCAACAAAGTTAAAGAGAGAGCAGTTAGAGGAGAGGTCGCTTCATATAACCTATATATCATTAATGTGCACAGACATCCTCTGGCTCCTCCCACTCTCCATGTACTCATATAAGCATATGGACATACATGTGGACATGTGATAATATGAGCATATGGACATGTGGAGCAAGAGTCTGACCCTGAAACATCATACAACAGAGGGGTCAGCACAGCCCTCCCCTCCTGGAAACCAGAGCGTCTCAGATTCTGAACCTTGGAGGAAAACACAGTTTCTGCTTTTTATTTACAAGCTTACATCATTTACATTAAAAACTTATGTTAAACTTACTTTTTATTGCATTAAACCAATGTAAGTACAGTATTTACTACACCGATTACATTGAACTCTCCATTCCTGTTAGGTGAAATCTGCTAATCTCCACTTTTTGGCTGATGCTGTCAACATATGCCACGGAGATTTTAAGCCCTGCCCACCAAAATAAAAACCATCATAATGTTAACACAGGAGCTGCGCTACCCTCTACCAGCTTTATGTGTGTCTTTATCACTCTTAATATTCATCTATAGTCTAAAGATGCTACAAAGAACCAATAGAAGTTCAACAAATTACTACGTTTCTAATTAAACTTTCAGGGATACAACTTTAAAATAAAAGCATTATGTGTATGAGTCTCTTTTACATGCTGCAGGAGGAACAAATCAGCTGCAGAAGCATTTTTTGAGGTTTTTAGGACCTCATGATATTTAAGGATATAGTCCTGGTTTATTAATATCAGAATTCCCTTGTAGAAGTCCCTAAACAGTTCCTTAAAGCCTGTCAAACTGAGAGCCTCTTTGTTTCTCTAAAACGTCTCTCTGTCTTTATTTTCTGTCGGGAGTTTTTATTTATAATGAGTCAATAACATGTTGAATTATACGAACAGTAAGGTTTATTGTGTCGTGCTATGCCCTCAGTTCTGACTGACAGGAAACAGCGCCGTCAGCTGGTTTCCCTCCTCGGTGGGAAACTCCCCTCAGTGTGTCGCTTTCTATCAGATGTGTTCGTGGTCATGATTCTGGATGCTGTTGCTCAGAGCGGTCTCAATATCCTGCTTTTGTTTTTGTGTGTTTGTTTGTGTGAAACCTCAACTCGACCACCAGGTTGTTAGGCCTGAGTGCTGAGTCATGTTTAAACTGTGGAGCCATGTTAGACGCAGTGACCAGCAGCACTTTAGCAGTCATAATGCGATTAAAGTCATTTAAAAGATGTGATTTGATTTGCCGAAACTCATTATCATGCCTCTCTCTGTGCTGCATGGTTTGGAGGAATTTTACTACGTCTTCGTATTTTACACGGTCTTTGAGTTGTAAGACTTCGGTACAGCTTATCTCTTCATCAGCTGTTGCTCTTAAATGTTCCAAGAATAGAAATTTAAGACTTGTTTTAATGCAACACAATAACAATTCATTATCTTCACTAGTGGAGTCCCTCAGGGCTCATTTCTTGGGCCTTTTCTATTCAGCAGCCACAGTCCGTAACACTTCAAATAGAAAAACTTCTGCGGGTATAAAAAGGTGATGCATTAATGATGTGTAGGTGATGACAGTTTGGCTGTATGGAAAAGTTTTGATGTGTCAAAAAAACAAAAAAAAAAACAAGGAGGAGACACATAACCGGAAGTCTATATTTAATAAAAATACATTAATCATCTATGTTGAAGTCAAATGTTACTCATCTAGTTTGTCTGGTTTATATAGACTTTCACTGTGAGATGAACAAAAAAGTTCTTTTACTGGCGATACTTTTCATTCTTAAAAATAAAACAAAAAAAGTGTTGAAATATTAGTTTGATGTCAATATTGGTAAAAATCTAATGTTAGAGCTTGGGTCTTTTGAGGTAACTGATCAATTTAACATTTGTACTTTCTAACTGTTCTTTTACTGTTTTCATTCATGCCAGTTACACTATCTTTAGGAAGTAGTTGCTTATATTTCAAAATAAAAGCATAGTTTGACAAGGCAGAAATAATAATATCAAAGTTAAAGTATAATGAAAGATAATTTATAAGGTAACATCTTCTCCGGAGAAGTTTGAGTCTCAAATTAAATCATAAATTTGAACTTCATCCAAATATATGTCTATAGGTTTATTGTGTTTTATTTGTGAAAGTTATGAATGAATGTGTAATTCCATCATAGGATAAACTTTGCTTTCTTTAACTGATTGTTTAGTTTTTAATTTCTTAAATAGATACTGCAATAATATCTTCATCATCACACTTTGTGGCCCAGATGATTGTGAAAATCTGTGAAAGTGTGAAATCTGAAATCATGATGGCCTGACATGTAAACAATAAGTCATTTGGCCCCACTGAGCAGGATAAACTAAGACTCTGTGTGTGAAAATGTCATGATTTTACACCCCAGATCAAATGAGGCATTTAAACTTGAGTCACAGGCTGAAGTTCATGATGTTCCTGAAGCTAAAAAAGATGGAACCGAAAATAAGTTAAAAAATCTGCCTTGAGGTTCAAAACACTGTCTCACTTTAATGGATTTGTTCAGTTCCTAAATGAGTTTGTTCAGAAAGAAAGAACTGACTGACTGAGCTGTGACTGAAGGCTGATGGAGAGTTTTAACGAAAGTGATACAGATGTTTCCTGATGTTTCTTCTGTGAGCTGTTAATGTCTAAAGTTAGTCTGTCAGTGCTCTCTGCTCAGGGATTCATCTAAATAATCAGCTCATATATGGAGTAGTATCAGAGGAAAGACATGAATCACTGCAGATGGACTGAGCTCAGAATGATGAAGCTGAAGGTTCAAGCTCATCTCCTTATATCATCCAGTCACAGACTCAGCTCGCTGCTCTCTCAGTCAATCACAATGATGAATTGTACCTCTAAATTTGCTCTCTTTACGAGTGTTTGGGATGAATCAAGGTTTGGACCTGGAGCTGCTCACAATAACAGCAGCTAAAAACATCAAATGTCAAACGTTAAACTGATGACGTCCTGGTAGATGGTTGATTCTGAGCTGTTAAAAGGATTCAGGCGTAAAATTAAGTTAGGGTCAAACACACTGTAACACCGAGTTAGACACCCCGTCCAGAGATGAATGTTGCCGACCGCTTGCGACTCTAGTTCAACTGCACAATAGCAATACAAAGAGCCACACGCTCAACCAAAAAGCCGCTCTATAGCTACAAATACTGCTCAGAACAGCAACTTACTTCATCAACAGTACATATAGGGTCCCAGCCATAGTACTAGCCATCAAACATCTTTTTAACTTTGCCTAATTTCTTTAGCAAAGAGACTAAACAAAACTCGCCTACTCTCTTCCAGCAGCTGCTTGTTTGTACAGAGACCTCTGGGCGAGTCCATCGACTGCAGCGGGGTGACGCAGCTCAAGGAAGAACATAAATGATATTTTTTTTTTATCATTTCCTTGAAGTAATAATAATCATATTAATCATTTTGCACTTTTGCAGAAGCTGTAGTTCTTCTGCCTTAGCGTCTCGGTCTGATTGCATTTCCATGAAGAAATTATCATAAATGTTCTTCCTTGAGCTGCGTCACCCCGCTGCAGCCGATGGATTCACCCGGAGGTCTTTGTACAAACAAATAAATATCGGCTGCTGGAAGAGAGTAGGTGAGTTGTGTTTAGTCTCTTTGCTAAAGAAATTAGGTAAAGTTAGAAAGATGTTTGGTGGATAGTGCTGTGGCTCGGACCCTATATGTACTGTTGATGAAGTTCTGTTCTGAGCATTATTTGTGGCTATAGAGCGCTGTTTTGGTTGAGGTTTGTGTGTGTTTCCATGTACAACATTAAACTGATGACATCCTGGTAGATGGTTGATTCTGAGGTGTTAACATCAGGAAAAGTTTGAGTGATATATTTTTGTCATTGTCTAAACCTAGATTCTGATCGTCAGTAATTTGATCCTCGATTTAGCTCATTATCGTCTCCAGGATAAAAGACATGATCAACATAATGAACACTCCTGTTGAGCGGTTATTACTCCACTGTAGACACAAACACACACACATCATCAGCATCATGCTGTAGTTGCTATAAAAACACTTCTAACAGCCTGTCAAACTCACTTCACCTGTTTGTGAAGGTCAAAGTTCACCTTTACTGATATTACACAACTCAGGGTTACACAATGACACGCAGCTGTGATCCCTTCTCTCCTTACAGGTGACAGACACCCATTGAACACAGACACACACACAGATGAAATAACAAAGACAGCATGTAAACCGCAGAGGGTCTTCAGATGAAATTACTTTACAGTCACTGCTCAGAGTCTCTTCAGCTAATATGATGTCAGATTCATCAGTGAGAAGAGAGTCAAAAGCAAAAATTAACAGGAGCAGCTTTTCAAACAGGATAGCGTTAGATACCTAGACTCATTAGCAGGAGTGATTATCATGATGACGATGATGATCTGAAGCACCAGAGCTGCAATCTGTCTATTTAAACCAACACGCTGGTTTTTCTGATGTGCACAGATGATGTTCAAAGAGCTTTTCAGAGCTTTATGTGCTGCAGCAGATAAACTAAAGCGAAAATAAAATAGCTCCTCAGATAACTACGATGGACTCGAGCAGGTTACATTTCTGTGCCGTACTCAGAGATCTTGTGTATAAATTGATGTTTAGATGAACTTTTTCAGAAAATCATGATGGAGTTCACACACTCAGCTAAAAATCAGTGACACCTGGTATCTCTCTTTTTTGTGGAAACATTAGAACGAATGTCTCTTGGTGTTTCAATCACCATGATTGTGTGTCATATTATTTTTCTTTGTCTCTGTATTGTATTTATATTTTCTATTTCATACTCTTTTATTCCAAAGTGGACCTACAGGAGTCTTTAGGGACTGTCTAATCCTGGAGAAAACATCAAAGATTTAAAGTGATTTCACTTAAGCTTTAAAAACTTTATGACCTTCAGTCTTTTAGTATTTAAAGAGTAATAATGCCGGATTTTCGTCCTGGATAAATAAATATAACCTCAGTGAGTTTGTGTTTGTGACGCTGTGCTAAAGGTCTGAAACTCACCTGAGAGTGAGCTGACGCCTGACCTGGATCCTTCAATTACAGCTCACTCTGTGGATTATTTACATGTCTGCCAGACATGTGGTTACCATGACAACAGGCATGTTATGACTCAGCTGTAAGTCTCCATATTCCTGGTGGAGCTTTTTCAGGTGCATGCTGAGCTGCAGCTTGCTATGCTCCTCCTGCTGTCCAGAAATGAAACTGAAAAGATATGTTAGATGTTAAAAACTGCAGCAGGGGGGAATTTTTAGTTCAAGGTTTTGTTGTAGAAAGGTCTGATTATTTCTCTCATTTTACCTTGCAAATTTTTAGACTTTTGAAAAACCAGATTTAAGCATATAAAAGTTAGTAGCCTGCAGTTTGTCCCTTATGTATTGTAGAATTAATTCCTCAGTCCTTGAGAGAAGGTCCACAACCTTGAGGTTGATTGTCCACTAACTCAAAAAGCTCAGGAATCTCATCAATACCCATCAAAATGTCAATTTCAACAGTAAAACCAACTATGGCCACCGCCTTATACAGAAAAAGACAAAGTTGTGTAAAGTTGTGTTTTTCAACTTATTTTAGAGAAAGCATTAAGAACTAAAAATTTAAACTCAAAACAACCGGACTGAAAGTTTTGACATGAGGGTTGACAGGGACTTACTCACTGTGGGATACAGCCTCTCGTGGACACTGAAGGAACCATCGTTTTTGGACTTCAAGGGATATTCCGGCGTGAAATTAATTTAGGGTCAAACACACCATAACACCAAGTTAGACACCCCCTTGAGAGATGAATGTTGCCGACTGCTTGCTTCTCTAGTTATACCAACTTTAGTAACGACTGCACAATAGCAATACACAGCAATCTTAGGAGCCATAAACAAACTTCACCCAAAACAGCACTCTATAGCCACAAATAATGATCAGAACAGAACTTAACAACAGTACCTATATGGTCCCAGCCATAGCACTAGCTACCAAACATCTTTGTAACTTTACCTGATTTCTTGAGCAAAGAGACTAAATACAACCACCTACTCTCCTTCAGCAGCCGCTTGTTTGTAGCGAGACCTCAGGTTAGTTCATTACGACTGCTATGGGGTGACGCAGCTCAAGGAAGGAACTTTAAGAAAATGATAAAGTAAAGATCATAAATGTTCTTCCTTGAGCTGCCTCACCCCGCTGCAGTCTGTAATGGACTGGCCTGAGGTCTCGCTACAAACAAGTGGCTGCTGGAAGAGAGTGGGTGAGTTGTGTTTAGTCTCTTTGCTAAAGAAATTAGGCAAAGTTAAAAAGATGTTTGGTGGCTAGTGCTATGGCTGGGACCCTATATGTACTGTTGATGAAGTTAGGTGCTGTTCTGAGCATTATTTGTGGCTATAGAGTGGCGTTTTGGTTGAGGTTTGTTTATGGCTCCTCAGACTGCTGTGTATTGCTATCGTGCAGTTGTTATAAAGTTGGTATGAGTAGAGAAGCAAGCGATCTCACTCAGTGTTACAGTGTGTTCGACCCTAAATTAATTTTAAGCCAGAATATCCCTTTAAGAGTTTGCCTCCTCTTATACAGTGTAATGATACTGTTGTAGATGATGATGAAAATGGTCTTGTATCATGACTATGATCCCCCTCCCCTGTAGACCAGCTGAAGTCAGTCATGGAGCAGGTCCTGGACTTTGCTGTGCGGGAGCTGACAAAGATCGTGGAGGCGTCTTTTGACGACCTGCTGCTGGAGATCACAAAGATGGAGCGCGAGCATCAGGTGCTGGAGGAACGGCTCGATAAGGGAGGAGGAGGCAGCGGGGGTGAAAAGGGAAGAGGAGGAGGAGGAGGGGGGAGGAGGAGGGGCTCTGAGAACGACTCTGTGTCACCCAGTGACTCTGAAGACGCCCGGGAGGAGCTTGCCGAAGTCCTGTCATCCAAGAAGATGGCGAGGAGGGATGGTGAGTGAAACAGGATGTTTGTTTAGCTCCTCTCCCTGCTGTGACGTCACAGTGACGTCATCGTGTCTGGAATTTAATTCACCTTTATCTCTTCTCCTTGTTTTTCATCCAATATTTAATCTTTTTATTTTTGTTGTTGTTTTTTCCACTCTTTCACCTACTCTCTTATTCTCCCCAACACCACCTCTTTCACCTTTTTTCCTTGTCTCCTTCCTTGTCTCCTACCTGACCCCTATTTTTTCTCTCCACTCCTTCTTTTTACCTCCTTTTTCTCATCCCTTTCTTGTTTTCTGGTTCTGCCTGATGCTGTCTCCCCTTTCCCTACCTCCTGTCCTTTTTCCTGAAATCGTTACTCTCCATTCTACTTTCTCCATCCCTCCTTTTTTCCCCCCCTCTCTCCTTTCTTTCTCCCTTTCCCGCCTCAGACCAGGACCCTGCCCCTGTCCTCTCCTCCTCTCAGGACTGGGTTCCCATTCTGGACAAAGTCTTTGGTCAGAAGTGGTGCAGCGATGAAGGTGGGCGGAGTCTGAGTGAAGGTGGGGCAGGGCAGGTGCAGCCTGCCCCTGCCATGACTATGGAGCCCTCCCCCTCCTCTCCCCAGCAGGACCCGCGCTGGACGCCCCTGGAGGACATGGAGGTGTTCTCACCTGACGAGGAGGAAGGTCACGGGAACAGGGGGGGAAGAGGACCCTCACCTGGACCTCCCCTCAGCCCCACAGGTGAGACACAAAGACAGTCCAGTAAGAGGAGTCATGCAGAAATAAAACAATGAAACAACAAACAAATAAAACTCAGAAAGTCAAAAAATTCTTTATTTAAATGTGCAAGAATTTTCTACAAATAAGATAAACTTAAAATGTTTTTGATCTGGACTGTAAAGAGTTTAAAACACAAAAGTTGAAAATAAACATAAATCTGCCCTGTCGTCACTAACAGCTTCTGTTCTAGCTGCTGAGCTCTGTTCCTGTTAGACAGTCATGCACACACACACACACACACACATACACACCAACCACACCCCTAATGAGTGCTGCTGCTGCATAATGCACAGAGGGAAACTCCTAATGTATAAACTGAACACACTCCTATACTGTACCAGCTCCTTAAGCAAACACACACATGCTGTTTGCTCGGAGTGTGTCTGTGTTTATGTGTGTGTGTTACACTCCACACTGCCCTCTGCTGGACACTTCCTTTACATGTAAACACATCTGGATCTGCAGCAGCTCTGAATCAGTTATTGTGTGGTTTATTTACATTACTCTGAGGGTCAATGAACGCCTCGTGTCTCTCTGATCAGCACAGTATAAACTACAGTGTTATGCTGGTTGATAAGTTTTATTATTGATATTAATAAAGATGCTTCAGCTGTGCCATAAATAAAACAAAACTAAGGACCCAATTTCTTTCATTCACTGATACAGCTTAAAAAAAGGAAAGTCATGAAAAAGTTTTAAAAATTCTTTAGTATTTAATCAGAAAGATAAACTTAAATTTATTCTTAAATTTGTGACATATGAAGGGAAATACCTCAGACCTTTTCTTATGACTTATCACTCGTGAAAATATCCAGTATCTCACTTGATTAGAATATTTCTTTAAATCAGTCATAAAAACGATTATAAACAAAGTAATCTTCTGCAAAGTCTGCTCTGAAAAGTCTTCCCATACATTTCTGCATCAATGCATCATGGAGGCTCTCAGCCTGCAGCTCCACAGATCCTCTTTGGGCAAGTTGGCTGGACAATCAAACACAGTAATACCACAGTCAGCAAACCTGTTTCTGGTAGTTCTGGTGCTGTGGGCAGGTGCCAGGTCCTGCTGGGAAAGGAAATCTGCATCTCCATAAATCCTCTCAGCAGATGGAAGCATTAAGGGCTCTAAAATCTCCTGGTAGACTTTAGGCTATGCTGGTACTGGACTTGATAAAACACAGTAGGTCAACAACAGCAGATGACGTGATACCCAAAATCATCACAAACTGTGGAAGCTTCACGCTGGACTTCAAGCTCTTCAGATTCTGGGCCTCTCCAGACTTCCTCCAGACTCTTGGAGCCTTATTTTCCAATGAGTTTCTAAATGTACTTTGACCTAAAACAAGACTTTGGACTACTGAGCAATGGTCCAAGTCCTTTTCTTTTTGGTCCAGGTGAGACTTTTATCACGTTGTCTCTGGCTCAACTTGGCTGAACTCGACACTTGTAGTCCATTTCCACAAAAGTCAAACCTGACAGTAGATGTGCAGTATTTTATCGTCACTGTGCTTGATGATCTGTTGGTTTTCTGGTCGTCTCCAGGTCCTTCAGGTCGTCGCTCCTCGGCCTCCATGCTTCATCGTCTCCTCACTTTGCCATCTCAGCTGCTGGAGGACGAAGATGAAGACGCTGCCGCCGCCAAGGAAACACTGGCTGCTTTTGCTGCCAATGGGGAAGAACCGCCCATCCCTGTCTGCCCGTCACCCCCGGCAACCAGGGAGGAGGAAGAGGAGGAGGAGGAGGAAGAGGGAGAAGAGGAAGATAAAGGGAGAAAGGTGAGCGGAGGAATAACAGAACAGCCAGAATTAGTCTCTCAAAGGGTGATTCTGTCATTTTTTACATCCTGATTAAAAAGAAAGTCTAACATGTTTGATACAACTGAAAGAAACTGCAAATATTAAGATTTAGCTTCACCTCAGGACAGTTTCTCCTGCACTGATCACATCTGTCCTTCTTCCTCTTCCTGTGCAGAAGAAGAGGCGGAGGGTCTGGTCAGAATGCGAGGAGTGCGGTCGGAGGTTCAGCCGGATGTCTCTCCTCAAAGCTCATCGCCAGACTCACATCGCAGAGAATGCCGCCGCTGACACCTCGTCCCCATCGTCTCCGCCTAGTGGCTCCACTTCTGCCCTGCGCTGCTCAGAGTGCGGGAAGAGGTTCTCCTCAGCAACCCGGCTTCACAGCCACGTCCGGACCCAGCACCCCGGACACCGATCCTGAACACGAAGGGAGGAGGAAGTCTATGAGACTTCAGTGGGAAGATCATCTGAGTCTAGAACAAAACAAAACCAGGAAATTCAGACAGGAGGATCCACAGGCCAGAACCAGAAACCAGGAAACATATCCAGAAACATGAAACCAGTACCAGAGCCAGGAACCGCAAACCAGAAACCAGAGCCGGAACCAGAAGCCAAAAACAGAAAGCAAACACCGGAACAAGAAACATGAACGTGAAACCAGAAACCAGAAACCAAAACCGGAAACCAGATTCTACGAAAGGGAAATCTGACTGTCTCTGAGTCCAGCTTAGAGGCTTTTACTTGGAAGGAAAACAGGAAGTTTAATGTAAAAAAAACATCTTTTTGACAGGCAGAGATGCTTTTACTTTGAAATAGAAAACTGACACCACGCATTCTGCTGGGTTTACACACAGAGAGACTTTTATTTTGAAACACAACAAGAAGACGCATCAACTCTGCCGAAAACTGGACTCAGTCAGTTCAGATGCTGACAGATCTCTGTGAAGCTCTGATTTTTATTTTTATCAGAAACATTCAGGTTATTTTACCGTTAACATTCTGCAGAACCCGAGAGGCTCTGCTTAACATTTTACTCTCAACAAATCAGCCAAAGTCAGCTGAGATTTTCTGCAACAATCAGAAACCAGGAGCCGAGTGTATGAGGCGGGCTGAAACAGAGACAGCTGCGACTTAAACGGCTTTACATTGAGTACACTGAGTTGAACTGACAGACATCACAGCTGTGACGGTCTGATGCTGCACTTTCACCTGATCTGTCACCTGATCCCTGCAAAGACGTGAGTGTTGACAAGTAAAACCCGCTCTTACACCTTACTCCTCCTTTTTATAAGCCTGTAGTCTTCAGACTAGTATCGCGCTGAGGCTTAAGCAGACACCATGTTTCTGTCTGACACACATTTCTAAAAAATTCAATAATATAGCCTTAAATTTTAACTTAATCAGGGTTTACCTGATCATCAAACAGTCTAAGAAAACTGAGTATCAGTCGGATCACAGAAAACTCGTTTTGTCTGAGTGTCCTTACAGATATCACGTAGTTTAAAGGAACCCTGCAGGGTAAGATATGTGGTCAGATAAACGCCACTATATTTTCGATATATGCAAAAAAAAAAAAAAAGTAATTCCTGCTCTAATTTGCTCTGTGATGTCAGATTGTTGTTGCATTATGAATGTATAACATGAATCTGTTAAGAGCTGTGAGTCTTCCCGAAACGTTTCCTGATGTGTGGCATCTGTCAAGCTTTTTTCAGTAGGGTGAGTGCAGTGTTAGTGAGGACAATGACAAAGGAGTGAGGATCAAAAAGAGGACCGTAAGAGAGGAGGGAGGGGAGCGAAAAAGATTATATCTGTGTCGATACAGTTTGCAGTGGTTTCTGTGTTTTAGTATGAGGTCTACAAAGGTGATACTTTGTAGTTTTGTAGTTTGTTATCAAATTGAAAAGACAACAGACTAGAGTCTTTGTTTACAATGACATTAAAAAATCTGGGTGAGAAGTAGTTTTATTACTGCACATCTGCTTTTGTTATTGAAGCATGCGGAGTCATAGACCTGCATTATATCAGGATGTGCAAACAATAGAGATACATCAGATCCTGCTGTCTATGTTTAGGAAGAAACAGAGCATAAAAAACAGATAGAACCTCTCTGGTTATCTCATACTGATCCACCCTGATTGCCGCTTCATGCTGTACTCACATCATTGAAAAAAGCTCAGCACGTGTCGCTCACGCAGGCAGCAGCAACCATCCGATCTCACAGTAAAAAATAACGATACAGTTATCAAAATGAAGAAAATTTTCATCTGTTTTGTTCAAAACAAAACATGCTGACATTGTGCTTTAAAGGTAGAATTGAGCAACATTTATCCAAGCAGACCCAGTAAAAAATAAATATTTTAGTGTTCAATCAGCTGGGTATAAAAAAAGTCATCTTGTGTTTGTTAACTCAGAATGAGCCTTTGTTTCTGTGTTTATACAGTAGACCAGAAGGGACAAACTAGTAACATACATATTTTTGAAGAGGGAGTACAGAGTGGTTATTCTTGTGTGTAAAGAATTTGTTTTGATGGTAAAAAAACAAAACAAAAAAACAAAAAAACAAAAAAAAAGTAGGATCAGACTTTTCAGGCATCACAGAAGCTTTTTGTCCTCTGAGGCCGCCGTAGCTTCACTAAAAGGAGGGGTGAGCAAGGGAGCATTTCTGTCCACAATCTGACTACTAGACATTAGTACTAGATATTCATTTTCCTTTCCAAACCTGCTCAATCTGAAAAAAACACCAGGTGTAATGCAAACATGGTAATGGTAAACACCCATCTCATGCACTCAGCTCCTGAAACAATGATTGAAGCTAAAATATTAACAAATGCTAAAACTTGAATCTGGACCAGACGATGCTCAGACGTCACAGGAAAGTAAAATCCAAGAATCAACCGAAAATAGAAACTGAGGTGGTAAAACGAAGCGCTCGCCGAGGAGGCGTGGCTCTGAAGGGAAGAAGACACCTGACCTCCTGCTGTACATCCACCTCCCTTCTTCTTCTTCTTGTACTCCTGTAAAATACGTCACATCCTCCTCGTCCACAGGAAGCAACTCCAGCCACTGCAGGTGAGCATCGGCCGGGCAGGTGAGAAATGTTTGCAATAAGCTCGCCGCCGCCACCTCAGCAGTGGGACAGTCGGAGCACCACTTCCTGGTTGTTGATGGCTGTGTGGTGGTGTTGTGGTGGATTTGTACAGCGTGTACGTTGGCTCACACAGGACAAAAAGTGACCTTTGATTTTTCTACTGTTTGTTTTTAAAGTGCTCTTTTTTTCTGGACAGATTTTTGTTTTTTATTGACGCAGTTTTGGATTATCGTCAGGTGCATTTTCTCGTCATGTTTTAGATTTTCAGACGATGTTTTTAAGGATTTTCGTGTCACTTCTTGTTCAGACGGCAGGAAGAGAAACTGTCGATTGTTTGGACTCGTTGAATGTGAATCTCTGCAGTTTTTAACCTCTTTTCTTGTACAGTTTTTACTTTACGACAGAACTGACAATGAAAACGAGAGAAAAAGGCAGAAGGAGGAAGATCTGACTTCTCTGCCTCCTTCTGTCTCTCCTTACATCCTTCCTTCCTTCTATCCTTCACTCTCCTCTCGTTTTTCAGTCTAGTTCATGTTTTCACACAGAAATACCTCTGAAACAAAAAGCTGGAAATGACTATATGTTACATTTTTTTTAAACAAACATACAAACACACAGCGCTCCTCTGGCTTCAGCTAACCAAGTTATTATTATTAATATTATCATTATAATTATTATAATTATAAGTTATATTTATAGTTATACATTAGATCTGTACAGAGGCCCATGACTGCCAGGAGAAAAAAAAATATTCTGATTGAAATTTAATCAAATTGTAGTTCATTAAGAGAAATTAATACTTCTTCAACTTTGAAGATTTCAAGTTCCAGGCCAGTTTTCTGTAGATGTGGAATAATTTAATATAAATCTATGAGATTTGGATTTAATTGTAGACTAAGAAAAGTTTAGTTTTTTCTCCTTGTCTTGGTCGAAACTTTCCTCCATAAAAAAAATAAATAATTCAATATGAAGCCAATGTCAATACTTATCTGCAAAAACCTCACCTGTGATTTTTTTTCTTCACAGATGTAAAAGAAATGAATTATAAAAATTAGGTTGCATGATACATAAACAGAAAAAAACTGTCTTATTTTTGTTTGAATACGTATATATTTTAGCAGACAAAGAGCATTTTCTGCATCAATTCTGTGAATGATTTTCCTCTGGTTTGAATTTACATATCTTTCCATCTAGTTCATATCTGTATGGAAGCCTGTTACTGTCAGGGAAGAGAAAAAAGTGTAGATGTGGTTGAATCCTAAATTAGTTTGAGTTACTACAAAAGCAACCTATTTAAATTTAATGAAGAAATTAAATGCTAAGACAATTAATTTAATTATGAAAGTATTAACACCAGAAATTGGTGCTTTATCTACTCATGGGCTCATTTTTTTACTCATTTAACATTTGCAGTTAAATTCAAACAAACCTTTGATTTATTAAACGTGTCCATTTTTTCAATTAACTTTGTTGTCTTTAAGAATTAAAAATTAAGTTCTCAGAAAGTCTTTTCCTAAAAAAGAGGGGATTGTCTTATGTTCAGGTGAACACAGTAACTTGTGATACCTGCTCTGTACTTAGAAGATCAAATAGGCAAATCTGAAAGTACCTGTTTTTCAAAATTAATGATTAATGATTTTTTAGGTATGATGTAAAAATTTGTCCTGTCAAACCTTTTTTCTTTCTTTTAAAGATCTTGGTTAACGAATAATCAAACTGTCAGCTTCAAAAAGGAAAATTTACCATTTTTTGAGGCAGTTTGTTTTCTGTTTTAATAACATGCACAGAAAATGATCATGTTTTAATTTTTTTTATCAACAATTTACAGCAAACTTTTTATTCTTGTTTCCTGGCAGAAATTGTCTTTCATTAATGATTTCAGTGACTTTCTGAAATCTGAGCTGATGCCTTTAAACAGCTTTTATATTCTGTCCAGTTACTTTGAAAAATTTAGTTTATGAAAATATAAAATACAGAAAAACAAGCAAAAGAAAACTTTAATATGATGTCCTGATTCTTTTTAGTCAGCTTAAGACTGAACAGATTACAAACTTATGATCAAAAAAGACAATCCTCATCAAGAGTCAAAAATTTTCAACATTAAAACAAAATTGCTATTTATCCTAAAGGGGAGAAAACATGTTTTAATGTTAAAATAACTTTGTTTTGGAGTTACACAATTTAAATTTACAAATTATGGAATAATCAAAAGTTTACAGTCAATCAAACTTTCTCATGGCAGAAATGAGCTTCCATAAAAAAATGAAATAATGACAAATCTCTACAGAAATTTATCTAAAAGCACCAAATGACACATGATGAGAGTGTGAGAAGAAATTTTGTTACAGCTGTTAACACTGAAAATTACAGGGCTGCCTGTTGGTCCTTGAATGCCTTATGCTGCATTGAAATCTAGTGTGAGCCACATTAATTCTTGAATGTGGTTTGATGTTCATAAACTCTTGATTCTGTATTTATTCAACTCTTAAAGAGTTCAAAACAGAAAGTCCTCCTGCCTAAATATTGCGCAAAATTAAAAATGGGAAAGTGTTGGTTCAACAGCTTCTTCTCACACGTCCATTTCTGTCCAATTATGAACAATTTTCACACCAAAACTAAAAAATGGCACCTTCTCTTGCAAAAAATGGAAAACATATTTTTATACATCTTTTAGATTATATGACCTTGAGCTAAATTTGAAGAAATTTAAGGGATGCCAAAGATGGAGTTAAATTGACATCGACGCCAGTTTGCGTCTAAATCTTGTGAATTTTAAGGGATAAAAAAGAGGGAAGACCTCTCTAAATGTGATGAAAATAAGCCTCCTGAAACACAGCAGACTCTGTTGACAGTATTAAAGTTTTATTCTGATTATTCCTTCTCATCCATCTGTTTGCAATGTAACCCTGTGTACAACAGCAACATCTTCTTTGGAGGGAGGGCTGGGGAAGGATGAGATAAATATATAAATGTATATCATCGATGTATCCTGATGATTTTGACCTTCTGATGTTGTTTGTGCTCCGCTGTGCTTCAGCACTAACCATCCTTTTTAATCTGAGCTGTAAATAAGCCCCTTTTTCTAACCAGAAGGTGGATCTGTTTTTACCTGTTTGAACAAAGACCTGAAGCAATATAAAGCTGAAACTCTGTTGAGCAGCCTGCTTTGGTTACATGTAGAATAAAAACCTATCCACAGCTGCTGGCGAAAAATAAACCATAAAATAACAAAAAAACACTTAATAATGAAACATCCAGGTGGTTTAATTTCAGAGACCAGGTTTAGGGGAAAGGTTAACAGTTTAGGTTTTGAGTTTTTCCTCTGCTCGAAGAACTCCAGCTTATTTTCTTGCTTTTCTGAATGTCTGAATGACTTAAACCGCTTTTCTGCAAACCTCTCTCATTTTCCAGCTTGTTGCACTTTCAGTCTCCTCGTCTTCAAAAACCTCATTTTTCTCGTTACACATTTCAGATGTTGGATTGTTTTTTTTTTCAACACAGACCTCATTACCTCAGCAGGTGTACAGCAGTGATATTTGACTACCATAATGTATGACTTTTTATTTTATCTGTTTTAGTTTGGATGCGTCTCAGGGTTAGGATAGGCCTAAAGCCTCAGAGTAAAACTACAAACTGAAAGCGCACAACCCTCTCAGGTTTAGAGACATTTACAAGAAAATTCACCTCACAGAAGGCTTTAGATATGAATTATTTAAAGCCTTTTAATTCTACTTTTAAAGTTTTTAAGAGCACAGCAAGATCCTTGAAGTATGGATGCTCTTTGATGTCAATTTAAGCAAAAATGAGCCAAAGTTGGGAATTAAGAAAGACAAAAATGAAAGAAAAAAAAAAAACACATTTAAGGCAAAAGGTTGCAAACTAGATTAACTTTGGTCCTAACCTGCTTTTAAATAGTCTTCATTTTCTTCATTTTTTTGAAATAAAAAAGTTAAAATAATTTTGAGTTCTTTTAAATTAAGTTTTACATGGAAATAATGTGAAAAAATGTGGATCAGAGTTAACAGAGTGAGAAGAAGTTAGGATCACAAATCTGATATGTAGATAAACATGATTCAGTATGTCATTTTTTCCTAACATGAGTTTTTTAGTGTTTAGAAATATTACTTTGGCCTTTTTTTTTTTTTTTTGCTCATTGACATTTGTCATTAATGGACCTCCGTGATTTGTTCTATACTGTTATTAAGCTCTTATCACGTAAAAAAATGAACAGTGGTATTCTTATGCTGGAAAAAAATCTTTAAAACAGTAAAAATAAAAATTAGTAAGTTCAAATATGCAGAAAATCTTTAATTTAAATTAATTAAAACTGATTGTTTTGAAAGTTTCATGCCTCAATGTGTTTCTCCAGCTTGACTATCTGCAGCAGTAAGTTGTGAGATTTTTACAGGACAACAGCTCCTCACTGCACTGCGTTTTCATATAAATCCCTCAGAGAAAAAACCTTGTATCTCCACATACCATCTTTTAATACTACCTGAGATGACACCAACAGAAACAGGCGATAAATTTGAGAATATGTGGAGGTTACAAGGTTTTCTAGCCAACCCCAGCTCCTGCTGACCTCGTTTACAAAGCCATACAGGGGAGAAATGTGTCTGAGTGGAAGTACACTCGAAAGGGAAACAGTGAAATAGGATGATGAACCTTGAAGTTCTCGTCAGGGACTCCTCTGTGATGATTGTGGCGCCCTTTGTTGACAAGGTGGCAATTTTATTTTGTTGCTGATTTATTTTTGTCAATCAAACTGCAGCAAAAACAGACCTGATTTTTTTTCATCATTTTTCAATTAAAAGTATTCGAAATGATTTATCTGACCAGCAAAAGTCAGTCAGCAAAAGTCAGACATTACTAAAGCATGTAGAGGACAAGACAAAGACTGCTTTGTCCACAGGGGGCACCACCTGAAAGTTCCACACTGTAGTTTTAATTTTCAGAGATAAACTTAAAAATATAAAATGTGAACCCTGTCATTTCAAATTTGTAGTCACCTTAAGTCCTCACAAACTTGTTTTACAAATAATTATCTAAATATTTACAGTCTTTTGCTTTATATTATAATATATTTGTTTTAACACTTGGTCCATCTTTATGGAGGAAATGCTGAATAGTTTTAATTTTGTGTATATATTGAAATTATCAGAAAAAAAAAAATCTGTTTAAAATATTTTGTGGGTTCTGTTCCTGTGATCCAGAATTGTAAATCAGTCATTAGAGCAAAAGAATATTCCACCCGGTGCATTTCTCCCCACATCTTGTCTTGATGGAGGGCATGAATGAAACCGTTTTTTTTTTTTTAATGAAAACATATTTAAAGCACTGAGACGCATCCAGACACCTCAAATATGTACATATCTCAGAGCACATCTAGACTCTTGTGAGTTTATTTGGTTTTTCAGCAGTTTTCTGAAAAGCGGTTTTGTTGTTGAGTAGACAAAGTTTCAGTTCAGCCTCTTTGTTGAAGGGAACAAAGAGAAAGAAGGGAATATAAAGAGTTTGACCTGGTGCCCAAAGGGGGCGCCATCTTTGGAAACAACAGAAATATTAAAGGGTTAATCTGTACATAAGGCAGGAGTTCCTCAGAGAATGATCTGAGGTCCTCCAGTTTTCAACACAAACGAGGGAACGATGAGCTGAAAGGGATGTTTAAGCTTTTTTAAAAGTTAAAATGTTTTACTTTGTGTTGTTTTTATGGACAGGGAAACAAGACTTGTATTTTAACTTCTGTTTCGACTCCCTGTATAATCTCTGAACACTTGTGTTCTTGTTTGTCAAAGATAATTCATCTCAGTGCTTGGATTTGATGCAATACTTTTGATAAAATGTGCCCTTATTTTGTAAATCAGCAGCCTAATGAAACCAAATCTGACAGTTTCTTATTTAATCGTTAAATTCAAAGTTCTGGAGGTGAGTGATGTGGAAGGTGGGGACAGTTTCACCTTCAGCAGGGAAATTATTCAGATTAACTCAGAATTGATATGACCTTTGACCCTTCTGTGACCAATGTCAATTTGAGTGATTATTGCCGACTTTTTCCACCTGAAGGCAGTGAAATGTTCTCTGTTGTGATTGGCTGTTACTTTGTTTGTTGATCACAGCACTGTCTGAATGTCCAAACGCCAAGTTACAGCTGTCTGCCATGTTAATGATGATAATGATGAAGGCCATGGTGATGGTGTTTTTGTTTTTTAATTTTTATTACCTGTTTAAGTCCATGTGACTGGGTACTTTTTAGTGTTTAAACTCAAATAAAACCAATAAATGTTCACAACTACCAGCTGAGCCTGAGGACTCTTATTTCAACTGCAGTCATATGCAGTGTTGTGCATGAACAGGTAAAAGTGAATGTGTTAATTGAACATGCTCATATTTTCATGAACCAGGAACAAAACCGCTCAGTTCATTACTCATTAATGTGAACGTAGCTCAGTGAACGTATAATATAGGCCCATATATTATACAAATATACTTATATCGCCTTTGTATATTTTTATATTGTATATTTATTTTTTACTTTACTTTCTTTTATAGTTTGATTTTAAGACTTTTATTTGATTAACTTTTAACGTTTTATCACCTTTATTATATTTTATCATGGTTTTAACGTTTCAGTCGATATCCAGTGTTTCCTCATCTTTTTTAACTCAAGATAGCGTTTCCTCAGTCATCTGTAGCAAGTTGAAGTGCCCTGGTCTTTTGTGTGTGCATCTGTGTGTGCGAGTGTGTGAATGCTGTATGCGTTGAATGGGGTTTGGGAGGGTGGGTGGGGTTTGGTATTTGCATTTTTATTTATTTTATTTTATTGTTTTTTTTTTAATGTCCTGCTTGAATGGACAGAAAAGTGCTTTAAAAATAGTTTGAGATGTTTATATATATATATATATATATATATATACATATACATATATGTATATGTGTGTGTGTGTGTGTGTGTGTGTGTGTGTGTGTGTGTATCACGTATGTGTGCCATTTCTAACAAAAACAATAAACTCAGGGAAAGAAAGTGTTACGACCCAGGTGAAGTTGTATTAGTTGTATGCTATATGTGGATTTGTGATGTGCTATTTTGTGAAATTTGACTTTTTTATTTCCTTGATGTTTTCTCTTCATTAATTAAATTCTTCTTAAAATGTATCCCAGAAATGATAATTGTTTTCTCAACATTTGACTTGATTTAAGGGGTTGTCATTCAAATGTATTCTTTAAAATTTTGACTGTATTCATGACATTTAGACTTTATTTGTACAACTGTTTGCATTTTAGAACATATAATTTCACTTTTTTCTTCCTGAACAATACGACAGAATTATTTGCCTCGGTTTTCCTTGACATGCCTGAAACGCTTCTCTCGACCAGATGAGCGTTAGATTGATGAACATGTGTCTCATACAGGCTGAAGATGGACTGACAGAACGCACAGAAAGCAGCTTCATTTTCAACTCCAGGAGCTGGACCTCTGAGCCCAGATATCTGAACCAAGTGGAGGTGAAGGAGGTGAGGGAAGAAGGAAAAGGAGGGTGAGAGGTTAGGGAGGTGAGGAAGGAAGGAAAAGCAGGGACAGAAATTAGGGAGGTGAGGAAGTAAGGTAAAGGTAGGAAGGTAGATGGGGAGGGAGGAAAGAATCTAGGGTGGCCAGAAGGGAGGGAAAAGAGGAAGGTAAGAAGGAGGAAGGTATGAAGGAGGAAGAGGGGGAGAGGAAAGGATGAAGGGAGGAAGGAGGGAAAAAGGGAAGGTGAGTAGGAGGGAGGTTAGAAAGAGGGAGGTAAGGAGGAGGAGGGTAAGGAAGAACAGAGGAAGGTATAAAGGAGGAAGGGAAGGAGGAGGTATGAAGGAGGAAGAGTAGGAGAGGAAGGGGAGAAGGAAGGAAGAAGGCAGGAAGGAGGGAAGAGAGGAAGGTGAGAAGGAGGGAGGTTAGAAAGAGGGAGGAGAGGAAGGTAAGGAGGAGGAGGGAGCGGAATTAGTCAGTGGTAGAGGGGAGGAGAGGAGGAGGGGAGGAGAGGAGGCGAGGCGGCGGGTTGTTCTGCCGAGGTGGACGTGGCGGGTCCGGCTGAGGGAGCTACAAGTGACGGCCAGCGGAGCCGAACCATGACCCGGACCCCCCGCAGGTAACGTACCGCTGTCCCCGCCATGATCCCCGGCTGCTGTGGATTTTTCCCCCGTGCTCTGCTTGGTTTTCCTGCTCCGTGTGAGCCGCTCGGCTCTATCACAGACCCGGACCCGGAGAGTCGGTATCATATTTTCGCGGGCTCGGTGCAGGTTTGGACGCGTTTCTTTTCTTTAATGCGCCGCTAAACGCAGAAAGAGGCGCAGACAGCGGGGCCGCAGACCCACTCTGCCCCCACCCCCCCTCTCTGCTGTTCCTCTCCCCGCTGCTCTCTCACTTTCTCCCCCATGCTAACAGCAGCTAGCCCCGCTAGCTAGCTTAGCACTGCCAACGACGTTAGTGATAAACAAGATGGCCACTGGCTAGCTGTGCTAGCAGCTAAACATGGCATCCTGCCCTGTCTTTGTATGAGGGAGCCGTGGGTTTATAGTCTCTCTGTCCTCTGCCAGCTCCACTTAAACCCTCAGACTCATTAACACTCAACTAAATGTCCCTGCTCTTCACAGGGACTCTGAGTGTGTGAAAGTGGAGCTGACAGACAATCAGATTCCTGCACTCAGTCTGCGTGGCGGACTGAAAAGATACCTGAGTGTTTGAAGACACCGACAGGTAAACTTCACACTCACAGCGAGGAGCAGAGCCAGGCTGCAGCCCGGGAACATGCACACACCCGTCCCCATTCTCAGGGACGAACCGCTTAAGTTTAATTTTATTTACCAGTTGAAAGAGAGAGACATGACTGCAAACTTTTACTCTCTCTCTCTCTCTTTCTGTGTGTGTGTGTGTGTGGCCCCGTTAGCTGCAGAACTAACAGGTAACGGATGATGACAGTAACTAAACATACTTATTCACTGTGTTGTGTTTGAGCAGCTTTTTGTGTACATGTACTTTTTAAAGTAAATGTAAAATCATTACTTTTTATTTTGAGGTTTATCTTGGATTCTTGAGGTCATGATTTGATTGAAGATATATTCTCCCATTTCAGATTTCATTTCAGTCTGCAATGATTTATTGTGTTTCTTAAACGTGTTTTAATCAAAGACTGTTTATACTATGGACAACTTAGTTCCGCCTTCCGCCAGTGTACGGATTTAAAGCCGAAAAGCTCATCATCCCAGGCAAAAACTTTGACAAATGGAGGATCAGACTTAGAATGCAGCTTCTTGTCCTCAAAGGCCACTGTAGGCTCTGACCTTTACATATCCCCAGACATTCCCATTTCTTCACAGTAAACCTGCCCCCTTTTCTTTGGACTTCACAATTTTTGAAACTGACAGCAAAGTAGTTTTATCAGAACAGAATTTTGGTTTCTTCAAACATAGGCTGTATTATTTTTGGGTCCAAACAACCAAAGTTAAAACAAATTTCTCAATTTTTCTGCAGCAGACATCTTCCTCCTGCAGCAGGTAATCTGTAACATCAGCAGCATCATAGCCTTTAAGTGTGTCAGTGAAAGTATAGTTTGATTTTGTCCCTGACAGGCTCATGTAGTTATTCTCAGAGTCTGACTGCATTACAGGAATGATACCTGCAGAAAGGAAGCATTAAGTTATAAAAGAAGAGGATTTTATTGGACAGTATCACATTCTACAGACAACAGACTACATTTGAATAACAACAAGAGTTTTTCCTGAAAACACAGGTGTCACTGGTCTGCTGCTCCTTTTATCAGACAGTTTTGTATGTGATGTTGTTTTGTGTTGACTCCAACAAGCTGTTTAATTCACACCTGTCCCCCACGGTCTCTCTGCAGGTTGGTCAGGTGTGGTTGCTGACATCAGCAGGAAGTTTGTTGGATTCTCAGAAGAGACGCTCAGGGACACTGCCCCCCTACCTCTAAGCCCCTCCCCCCCTTGGAACGTACAGATTTCTTCAGAGGAGTAAGGAGAAAGGAGAAGGTGTTGACCCAGTGTAAGGTGAGGAGGGTCAGCTCCGCCCCCCCACCATGACAGACTTAGAGAGTGAGTGTTTAAGCCTCGGCCTGCCCCCTGAGTGCGGCTCCCCTCCCCCACCTCTGGACTCCTCCCTGCAGGTGGACTGCGGTGCAGGACCCGTCTCCTCGGCCCCGACGCCAACTCTGGCCCTCCTGTCTTCGGACTGCCCCACCCCAACGCTAAGCTCGCTGGCGGCAGAGATTGCCGAGCCGCTGGTGATGCTGCCGTGCGTGAAGAGTGAGCCCGAGGATGGAGACCTGGAGCCCATCAGGACAGTGGACCTGTCCGAGATCCAGCCGCTGTCCACCGCTGAGCTGGGCCAGGACCAGATCAAGATGGAGATCAGCGGCCTTGACTACATCAAATCGGAGCATCACGGTCACCATGGCAACCACCACCTGGACCACTTTCACCATGGTGATGTCGCAGAGCTGGACTACAAGTCGCACTACGAGCCCAGCTCAGTTTTCGACTACATCTCCCAGGTAAGCATCGACCTTTACACTTCAGCCTCTACAACCCTGACCCCACGAGAGTCTGGAAACCTTCAAAATATAAACTGAAAGTGTGATTTTAGGGGTTTGTAAATCACTAAGAACTGAAAAATGTTTATGTGAGATTCAGATTTTATATTTGATGTTTGTAAAATGTTGTTAGAGGAACTACCAAGCAGGTAAAAAGTTGTGAGAAAAACAGCTGGAGGAACATCTCTTGGCTATTAACAGGAGCGAGTATAAAAAGGATAGATCATAGAGGCTGAATCTCTATAGGGAGAAGTTCACTATTCTGTGAGAGAATGTGAGGTAATGGTCCAATAATTTCAGAATAATGTTCCTGAGAGTAAAATGTCAAAGAATTAATTTCATTTACGGTTCATAATATCATTAAAATATTCAGAGATCTCTGTACAAAGGAACAAAAAACAAAACCAATACTGGATGTTCCTGATCCTGAGGTCCTCAGGCAGCACTGCATTAAAACCAGACAGGACTCTGTAGTGGAAATCACTGCGTGGGATGAAAATCACTTTAAAAACCATTGTCAGTGAACACATTTCAACACTGCATCCACAAATGCAGGTCTGTGTGGATATAAAAATAACCAATAAACACCAGAGAAACAATGCCCCCCTTATTTTTCATGTGTCTGAGCATACACACAAACTCCCCGATAACTCCTGAGAGCAACGTCAGACTAAGATCAAAACCTGAGATCATAAGGAGTCACAGGGCTTATTAAAAGAATCAAATTACAACAGTAATAGGTTTAAGTGATTCGGCTCACCTTGAATAAAAAAGACAAAGATCTTGTTTTTCATAAACTGTGTACTTGTCTGTCCGGGTGAGGGGTCCTGCTCTGGTCTGGGTGAGGGGTCCTGCTCTGGAAAAGTTAAGACATGTACACCTTTCATCAATCTGATTTTGTTCGCATTAAAACAGTCACATTTTGCACAATGAGATGTGTGCTGTAACACGTGTGATACAGTGAAAATTTCTGTAACTCTTCGTCTGTAAAAAAATATATAATTACAGATTTTTTATTCGCATTTCTGCCACTCATGATCTAGTAACAGCGTGTAATGATTAATATCCCCAAAATATTAATAAAGGACTCTAGAATCAGCACAAATCTGATCAAGGACTAACATTTCACCTCATTTTTCCTGTCTGTCCTTCTCACTTCTTCAGTGGTTGTAGACTTTGTCCTGGTTGCTGGCTCTGTCTGCTTCTTGCTTTGACTTTCAAAGCTCAGTATTTGTATTCTATTTTGTTGATATTTATTATATTCTTGTTGTCTTTATTTTGGTCTATTGATGCTCACTTCAGATAATGTGAAAAAAGCCTTAAAAATTCTGAAACTCTGTCACCTTTTAATTTCTTTTTTTTTTTTAAGTTTAACCCTCATTCTCTTTTGGAGTTTCTCTTCATGTCTCCTGAAACAGTCCTGGTAGGTGTGCTGTCATAAACAGAGCTGCTGATCTGTATGTAGTGTGATTATTCAGTGAATCTGACCTTCTGTGTGAATGTGTCTGATATCTGGTGAATATAACCCGTATTGATGGACTTACCTAAATTAAATCAGGTCTGATTTCTTCAGCTTCAAACTGATCCTGGTAGAAGATCTGATCCTGCCGAGGATCATTCTTAAGATCTTAAGATCATTAACTGACTCAGTAAATCCTTTTAAACAGAGAGCAGCTTACAGCTTAGTTAGCTAACCTCGTACAAACCAAACAGAGAGTGATGATGGACTCTGACAGAGCAGGAGAACCAGGTGAACTCTGAGGCTTCTCTGTGGACTTTGATCACATCATGGTTCAGTTTCTGAACAGTTCAAATGTTTGAGCAGGACAGCGTACATCTTCTACTTCCTGTTTCTGAATCTCCCGACGGTGCAGAGGCTGACTGTTTTCTTTGTGTTTCAGGTGACGGACACATTGGAGTACATCAAGTCAGACCACCATGTGGACCTGCAATGTTACTACACAACTGAGCTCGGCTCCCTAAAGTGCGAGTACCCAGAGTCCAACGCCATGTCGGGCCATCACAACGGCCTGGAGTCTATCCACATGGCAGAGCTCCGCACAGAGCTCAACAAACTGCGGCCTGACGGGCTACTGCTGGACGGCTTGGGGAAAATGGAGCCTGAGTTTGGAGGGGGGGCACTGTATGAGCTGCAGCCAGCCCAGGAAGGGAAGACCACAGCCGATGGAATGGCAGCGAGTGGGCAGACAGGAAGTCCAGTCCCTAGGACCAAAACCCAGAACCCTACAGTGAGAAAACCCCGGAACATGCAGGGTGAGAAGCCGTTCTCCTGCACGCAGTGTGGCAAGAACTTCAGCACACTGGGAAACCTCAAGACGCACCAACGCATCCACACCGGCGAGCGGCCCTACACCTGCTCCCAGTGCGGTAAGAGCTTCGGCCAGGCCGGCAACCTCAAACGCCACCAGCTGATTCACACGGGCCAGAAGCCATACGTGTGCGCCCACTGCCCCAAAGGCTTTACCAAGGCTGACGACCTGCGCTCGCACCAGCGGCTGCACACCGGCGAGCGGCCTTTCATCTGCCTCACCTGCGGGAAAAGTTTCGGCCAATCCAAGGAGCTGAAGGCTCACCAGCTGAGCCACACCGGCGAGCGGCCGTTCTGCTGCCAGCACTGCGGGAAGAGCTTCACCAAGGAGACCAGCTACAGGAACCACGTGCAGATCCACACGGGCGAGAAGCCCTTCACCTGCTCGCAGTGCGGAAAGACATTCAGCAACTCGGGTGTCCTAAAGACACACGAGAAGATCCACTCCGGCGAGCGGCCGTTCGGCTGCACGCAGTGCGGGAAGAGCTTTGGCCGCCTAGGACACCTGAAGGCTCACCAGCAGATCCACACAGGCGAGCGGCCATACGCTTGCCCTCAGTGCGGGAAGACTTTCAGCCAATCAGGTCACCTCAAAGCTCACGAGCAGATCCACAAGCGAGAGCGTGTGGACATGGCGAGCAGCAGCAGCAGCAGCAGCAGCAGTGTTGGCAGCGACAGCAGCTAAAAGCGACTTTAACACCCTTTAACCTCGCGCAAAAAAACAGACACACAAAGTATTATTATCCTCTTTTTTATGAAAACATATATAAACTTTTCCTTATCAGCTTTTTACATTTTCATACTGTGTGCTCTTTTTACCGGGAAGGACCCAGGACGACTCATTTGCTCTTATGCAAGTGTCCCTGTGTGTGTCTATGTGTGTGTATCTGTGTGTATGTGTGTGTGTGTTTATACTCAGTTATCTGGTCTGAGTGTAGAGTCCACGTCCCAGGACTAAACTTTGGAGTACTTACTGATACACAAGCACAAATACTGCAGTACCCTGTCTGAGTACTTCATGTTTTTTACTGAATCAGACCAGCAGCTTCAGACTGACCAGGACCAGGTTCACTGAGAGCAGGACCCTGTTTACTGAGAAACCAGGACCCTGTTCACAGGGAAACCAAGACCCTGTTTATTGAGAAACCAAGACCCTGTTCACTGAGGGTGTCACAGAGCAGAACCTCACTCAAAGAGTACTTTACTAAGAGTACTTGTACCTGTCTGAGGTAACGGAGATACTTCAGAGTGAGGCTGTGTGTGTTGAAGAATCATGTTTCTGTCTCACAGTATGAACACACCTGCGCTGTTACCTGCTGTCATCAGTCAGTTTCTGGCTCGTCTCAAGTTCAGGCGTGTTTTTTTACCTCAATCAAGTCCAGAACACGATAAACACAAACAGATCTGAAGAATATTCCGTCTTTTTAACTTCTTGGCTTCATGTAACTCAGTTTGCTTCCAGTCCGTTACAGGGCGCTGGCAGTAGAAACTGATAGAGATTCAGGCTACCTTCACATGTAAACAGATATTTTCAAAAACAGATGCTTTTCTCTCTGTTTTCAAAAAGAAAAGAAAAATGGAGATGCAACAACAGTTGAAAAACGTACATACACGTGCAAGTCAAATAGGCGATAATATGTCACCAGTCCGTCAGGTCAAGTGCTATTAAAGAACACTGTGAGAGTGCATGTAGAGCACCAGTGATTAAAAACAGTGTTTGTTAAGCTGTTGATAAAGTAGTGAATTAGAAACTACTAAGTGTGATCTACACTGCTCCAAAAAGGGACCACGAAATCAAACATCCCAGGACTCAGTAAATGAAATATCCCTGTTGAAACTCTTTATTGATACTAAGTGTGATTAGTCGAGAACATCGTAATGTAACAATGCAGACTGGATTCAGAACCACACTTAAAATCAAAATGGGAAAATGAGATCACAGGCTGATCCAGCTTCTATGAGTCTCCTCAAGACGACTCATAATGTGGCTCAGTAGTGTGTATGGCCTCCACATGCCTGTGTGTGCGCTCTCTACCACATCTGGTTAGGCTCTAGATGAGACGACCAGTTGCCTCAGGGCATTAGTCAGCTCCTCGACAGTCTCTGGTGTGCAGTGGATGTAATGATACACAATGTCCTGGAGGTGCCAGATTGGATTCAAGTCTGGGGAACGGACGGGCCAGCCAATAGCATCAATGCCTCCATCATCCAGGAAGTGCTGACACACTCCAGCCACATGAGGCTAAGCATTGTCATGCACAAGAAGGACCCTTGGGCTTGCTGCATCAGCATATGGTCTGACTGGGTCTGAGAAACCTCATAGAAGCAGGGTACCTATGGCTTGTACATGAGGGTCCCCCCCCAAAGGATATGCCTCCCCAGACCATCACCTGTACAACCCCTCCTAAGTAGAGGTGATCTTGCTAAATGCCTCTTCTATCCACCTGCTGTCTCTCCTATTTGCAGAATAGCAGGGAAACAGAGTCATAACCATTATTCCGACTGTCTGGGAGTTAAACTGATAAATGTGTTCCCTCGTTTTTAGTTGAGCACGCCTGTTCGGCAGTCTTAACACGGGAGAACAGAGGTTTCCCTGACAGCACTGTGCTGATGTTAACCGACCAATATCTCCCCATCTTGGCCCCGTGTGCATTTGATAGCATTGACTTCAACTGCTGTCAATTTGCTGTCCACTTAACAATGACTAACTGAGCGAGTCATAGTTCAAGAAGCAGAGAGTTGATGATTTAGACAAATTATGTTCCTCAAGCGTTTGTAAAAATCATGGTGATGGACTTAATGCCAAGTTAAGGTGCTATGATGTAGAACATAGTGGTTTGTTTGGTTTAATGGCTTGTTACCTCAAAGTACAGAGCAGAAGTAACCTGTAGCTGAGGGGAACAGACCTGGGGCCCGCCATCATGGCGTATGAACAATCACATCCACAACAATCACCATGTAAAAGCCGAGGTTATCAAGTCAGTGTTTCCCCAAACCTCAGTTTTTTATTTTCAATGACTTGAAACTTAAAGTAAATTTTAGACCAAAAAACAGACGGAGAAATGTTTTTTTTTTGTAAAACATCTACATGCATGTGTAAATGGATGTTAGAGTTAGAGTATCAGCTGATTCTTATTTTATCTGTCACAGAGCGAGGGTCTGTGGGAGCAGTGTGGTTTGATTTCTATCATGGTTTAGTCAATCTGAGGTCATAGGGACTTCATGGAAAACAGAGACGTGTTACATGGAACTTGTCTTGGGTTAAATCCAGTCGGTTCCATGTTTGTGAAAGTGAAAATAAGTTCAGTGTTTTTAAAACCAAATCAGGTTTCTAATCAGTCTGAGATGATGTTCAGTTCCAGGACTACATTCATCTGATCCACTAAGAGTTCAGAGAGCTTTAACTTACAGCAACGTTTTGCGGTAACACTGGTTTATAAGCTACACACACTGAGCAGACAGTGGAGGAAGTTTAGACAACTCAAAGGTTTAGTTACTTTAAAAGCTGAGACGGATTCAGGCGTGCAGGTGATGGTCTTAAAATTTCAGAATGCCAATAACAATTTAACCTCAAACATGAATGTGAGCGCTTAATTTACGTCTAATTGTAGTCATTTCTTTGAAGAGTGTTTTTGCAGCCTGATACTCTACATGATGTCTAAATTTGAAGATCTTTTTGTACTCTGCTCTTTTTATAGAATGAACTTCACATCTGCTGCAGGTGTTTCTGGTGAACAGGGTCCTGGTTTCCTCTCTTTTCTTTTTGAAGTACTGAAAGTACTTCTTAATCTCTGCCAAGCATATGTGGGTACTTATTTTGGAGTACCTGCTGCCAGTTTACAATATCTCTGACAGGTGTGGGTACCTGCAGGTGTACACTCTGTTACTGTACTGTCAAAGCTATGATATCATTTTGATACTTTCTATGGACCAGTACTGATTGATTGATGAATAACTGATCAGGATGCATTGATCTTTTTTTGTTGTTGATGATAATCTGCTGATGACATTCCTTCAAATCATTCCAGTCACATGATGAACTCCAACAGGACCAAATCCATCATCATCCCTTTTCCCTCAGATCGATCGCTCACTGTGTACAAATCTTCTATTGATAATGTCATTCCTAAAAAAAAATAATGAATAAAATGATAAAAAAAATAAACATACTGCAGCAAAAAAAGAGCAAAGTGATGCAGCATCTTGTACTGGAAACAAAATTATTAAAGAAACTAATGAAACATCTGCTTCTCTTGTCTTTATGTGTCATTTAGAAGGAAAATGTGGTTGAAACTGAAGGTTTATCTCCCTGAAATCAAGACACATCCCTTAAAAAAGACTTAAAACTTTACTTTTTGATAAAGCCTATAAAGATGGGTCAGACTTGAGACAGCTTTAGGTAATGCTCATAGACAGTATATACTATGGACAACTTGGCTCTGCCTTCCATCATCATCATCATCATCATCATCATCATCATCATATGAATTTGAAGCCAAATTGGTTGCTCTCAGTATTTCCAGGATTTTCTCCACCAATTGGAACCACCATATTAGCAGTAATGTTGTACGTATTCCCTGGGAGAGGCACTGTGATGACAAAAAGAGCTACACAATATTCGCACGCCCATAGGCTATGTCTATGACTTTTAAAAATGAAGCTGCACATAAAAAAGAGGACTTGAGCACAAACCAATATTAACTACTTTGACTTCATGTCAACATCGCAACCAGGGAGGAGAATTATTTATATTCAGTGTAATTAATTTCCAAAGTTTGGCCACAGCTCCTTAGAGATTGCTGAAAGAGGTGGGATTTATGACCTATACTGCAGCTCATCACCAGAGGGTGCTGTTCTCGCAAAGGCTTCACCCAGCGAGGAGGCAGACGGCGTCCAATCTATATACAGTTTAAGGTTTTGCTGCTATGGGCTTAGATCATAGACTGTATATACTATGGACAACTTGGTTCCACCGTCCGCCAGTATACGGATTTGAAGCCGAAAAGCTCTCAGTAATTCTGCATTTTCTCTCCATTTCCTGTACGCACTCCACCACTTTCGCAGTAGCATTGTACACATTCAGCAGGAGTCGCAGAGAGTTGCTGTGATGACGCTTGGCTCAAAAAGCGTTTCCCCCGGGTGAGCTACTCAAACCTTGTATGCTCATAGGCTGTATCAAGTGTCAATCAAAAAAATCATGAACCCCCTAATAACTTTTAAAAACGGAGCTTCACAGAAAAAAGAGGACTTGAGCACAAACCAGTCTTACAGTAACTACATGTCAACATCACAAGCAGGAGGGAGAAAAAATCATATTCTGTTTTATTAATTTCTAAAGTTTGTCCACAGCCCCATAAGCTTTGCTGGCGGAGACGGGATTTATGACCTATACTGCAGCCTGTCACCAGAGGGTGCTGTTCTCAACAACGGCTTCACCCAGCGAGGAGGCAGACGGCGTCCATTCAGTCTTTGGTTATGCTGCTATGGGCTTAGACTGCTAAAGACTGTTTCAGACTCAGACTATTTAAGGCTCACGTTGCTCCAGACTCAGACTATTTAAGGCTCACGTTGCTCCAGACTCAGACTGCCATAGCCTTACTCTGGAGTGGAACTGGCTCATAAAGTAATTGTCTCCTATCCTCTCTATCTACCTTTTTGTCTTCAACTTTAAATCGTCATGCTCACTTAAAGACTCTTCCCGATGTTTTTTCTTTGTCCTGATCTCCTTCATTCTGTAGGTTTCTCTTGTTGCTGAACTGTTACAGTGCTTATGTTCTGTTTTAATTTGACTCTTATTCACAATCATTCCCGCCCCTACACTACAACAATATCACTACTGTTATTGTTGTTGTGTATCTGTCCATCTCCTTCTATCTGCATCTCCTTCTATTCCCTCTCTAATCCCAGCACAGTCTCAGCAGATGTTTGTGTTTTGCTCAAGGTTTCTGCCTGTTGAAGTCTTTTTTCTCTCCACTGTAACTTGTAGTTACTGCAAAATGTTTCACTCATGCATGAAGATGGATCAGAGTGGGTCCATTTTATAGGATGACAATCACAATAAAACAGGACAGTCTAGTCCTGCTCTTTCTGTAAAGCGTCTTGGGTTAACATCTGCTCTGTACAAATTAACAGAAAATGATTGATTAACCTTTCTTTGGTCAGACAGTTTTCTTAAGAAACACTCAGACACAGTTTGTTGAGTTTGGCTGAGTTTTATTCCTTGCAGCATCAGACAGAAGGTTTGTTCTACTTATCCCTCAGACTAACAAGCAAGCTTTAATTTCTCCTCTCACATGACAGATCTTGACATGGTTCCAACTACAGCCAGAAAGAAGTGAAGTGATGGGTCTGCAGCTAGGGTGTGCAGGAAGGTGATTGATTAAGGTTTGATTTGGGGTCAGACAGACGTGTGCTCAGGCAGTGATGGTCTCCTGCGTCTCAACCACCTGTATAGTGGTGGTGGTAGTAGAGGAGGAGGAGATGGAGGAGTCGATGGACAGTGAGGCAGCTGCGGTGGCAGCAGCTGCGGCGGCAGCACCAGCGTCCACAGAAACAGCCCCTCCCAAACCACCTCCAGATGAAGTGATAGTCTTGGTAGTTGTCACCACTGAGGACTTCATAGATCTGAGACGGAGAGAAAATAGTTAGAGTTAGAGTTAGAGAAACACCAGGAAATCACCTGAAGATCAATTTTCAATCAGCTGCAGCAGTTTGGATACTAAACTAGAACATCATACATAAGAAAATTAGTTTTAAAGTTTCCTAATTTTCTTGAGCTGATTTATTTGGTGTTAGAAACGTTATACTCCTTCATTCATCATAGCGGAGTATGACAGAAGAGTATCAGGACCGGGGAGGGAAGAAAAACAAGAGGGGGGAGTTTCTATTCATCATGAACACTGAGGAAAAAACTCGTTTTTATTCTAAAACCATCTTTCAGTACGATCGGCTTTGCTTCTGATTTGCATAATAGAAAAAAAAATTTCTCCCCTCATTTTTTTATTTGCTCTCACACTCTTCCGTTCCTTTTTATTTTTCATGTCTTGTTTTCAATTTTTTTCCTTTCAAATGACTCCCAGAAAGAGAAACTTTAACCGATTGTGTTTGAGAGCTATTACATCTCTAACCCAAATTTCACTGCCTGGCCTGAATCTTGTTCTCCACAACCAGAAAATTACTAGTTAAAAAAAACTCTCCTCAACTGCTTCCTATCATACTAAGAGAAAAGGTTTGTGAAAAACCTTGCAACACCATTTTAATTAGTTTTTGTTCAAGTTTGTCTTCATAAACTGCCAAAATCTGATACATGACCTCCTCCAGATACATAACAAACCTCAAATTAATCACTTAATGTTTCAAAATACACAGTATACTCAGGTTTTATATAAGGGAAAGGGAAACCATCTGAAAATGTAAGATTTACTTTAAAACACCTATATTAGCATTTCATGGGGTTCTATTTTTATCCCAATGCTGTTAATAATTTACTGTTAATCCTTCTTTCTTTAAATCAATATTTAACAGTCAGCTCTGGTGCAGATTATAAGAACAGCAACTCCTGTCTATGGTGAGGTTCAACATACAGTTTTTAAATGTTGTCTGTTGTCTGATGGAATAAGTTTGCTGTCAAAAAATCTCCTTTTTTTTAAGTGAAAAAGCCCTGTCTCTAAAAGATTTATTATATGAATTTAGAGATTTGAAGTACCTGTTAGTCATTCAAACCCCTTAATAATCCGTATCCTAATCCTTAGTAACTCTTAAACCTGAATTTTTAAAATAGTTTGCCAACTCTTCTCACCCGCCTCCCTCTCCATCCAGCAGCCTCCTGTACTCTGCAATCTCCATCTCCAGTCTGGTCTTGATGTCCAGCAGCATCTGGTATTCCCCTGCCTGCCGTTCCAGGTCAGCCTTTAGAGCCACCAGCTGGCCCTCCATACTTCCCACCTGCACACAGGTACACAGCACCTCAGTGATGGAGCTAAAAACAGCTGACAGTATCTAACATGTCACCTGCAGACTGCACAGCTTACCTGCGACTGGAATGAGCTCATCATAAGGCTGTAGCGGCTCTGGATATCAAACAGACTGGCTTCAAGAGAGGCTTTCTGCAGAGAACCAGAGACATATTAGAGGCCAGAAACCAGACCACAGACCTTCACATGTGCACAGGAATACATCATGATGTCTCAATGAGGGTCAAATTCACTATACTGAGAAGGTTCTCACATTGAAGAAACATGTCTTATGCTATAACAATTAAAGTCAAAGTAGAATCAAAACAGTGCAAAGGTGGTAAACAGGAATAGAAAGAAAAAAATTACAGTCAAGAAAAACATGAAACTAAAACATGTAGATTTGTTGACTTACGGAGCTATACATTGTGTGCACAAAATAGGCAACGTATGCAGGGTAAACAGACAATACTTCTGTGTAAAAAGTCTTTACATTGTGTCTGTAGATAGGCAAGATAGTGGAGGGAATCTGTTTTTCTCTGTTTTGTTTGGATAAAGTGTGGCATGGTTTGACAAAGTAAAAAATACACAAAAGAATGAAGAAATGGGAGACGAAATTAATGTGTGCAAAATTGAATTTATATTTTTGTCTTTAATCTTTAAACATGCATAGGACATTTTTTCACAGATTCTTATTTTCTTGACAACTTTCTTAAACAAGCCTTAGATTACGGATTTATCTCAAAGAGCTCAACATTATACAGGTTAGTCTAAAATTGAATGTTTACTTTGTAAAACTCCTGCAGTGGTGTTCCACAGGGCTCTATTCTAGACCCACTCCTGGTCATATTTTACTGCTATTCCTTCAAATCAACACTTCAGTATCTGTTCTTTTGTAGATTATAGTACTCACAGTTCTCTATTCTCTCTTAAGTCGTTTCACTTTCAAAGGTGAACTCTTGTTTATAGACACATTAAAAAAGAAGAAGAAAAAACCAAGAGCAGGGTTTAACGATATTTTACTGTGTTTCATATGGAAGATGAATTCTGGTTAAGAATATTCTTATTTCAAAGATAATAATGACCAAAATAATTAACCAAAATGAATTTATTTATTTAAAGGATAACGATGAAATAGTTAAAGGGGCCATCAAACAGAAATTATGTAGGAAAAAAAAAAGAAGAATGTCAACAGTAAAACAAAGCAAGTAGATATCTCTACATATGGTCGATCCTATCTGGATTTATAAAGGCACACTCTCTGTTGTTTTGTTTTCTCCTTTAAAAACTTTGTCTTCGGGTTTTATCAGTCTAAATAAAAGCACTCTTAAAGCTCAAGAATATGTTAAAATGGTTTTAAAAAAGGAAATTCTTAATGCTTTTAGAGTTATCATGTGGTAAGAGTTTTTCGAGAGTAAATTCATTTATTGATTTACTTATTTAATGCCTCCTTTTAACTGCCAATTATTCTCATGTTTTTTTTCTGTTCTCTCACAGTTCACTGATTTCACTGTATTGATTCTTATTTACATTTGTTTTAGCGTTAGTCACTAATCATGGTTTCTTCTATTATATCACATGTAACTGTTACTTCTTGTCTGTTTTTATGTGCAGCCCTCTGGTTTGCATCTCTATGTTTGTCTAGGAATTTATGTGTAAATAAAGCTGTGTTGAATTTTGGCCTCACCATGCTGAGCTGTGATTGGAGTTCGATCTCCATGGCCTGCAGTGCAGACTTACTCTCCTTGACTTCAGTCGTAGAGCTTACAACCACACTTGCCGTTGCCATTGCCACTTCCTGTGAGTGTGCTTCACACTGAGAGGAGAGAAGAAGAAGGTCAATTTGGTTTAAACTTACAGGTGAGGAAAGGTCAGAGGTCAGCACCTCACCTTGGCCTGGAACCATCCCTCCAGCTCTTTTGTGCTCTTGGCGGTAACAGTCTCGTAGTATTCCCTCATCTCTTCCAGCACTTTGATGATGTCACCCTGAGGGGCGGCGTCCACCTCCACGTTCACCTGGCCGCTCATCTGAGAGCGCATGGCAACCAGATCCTGCAGGGGGAGGAGTCAGGTGATCACTGAGGGGCGAAGTCTGAGCTGATGGTTATTATTATTAATAAAGGACTAACTCTGACTCATGCTACCTGACTTTGTAGCCTGTAAAACTTTCTAGTTTAAGTTTCCGATAAGTAAACACCCAAATCATGAGCTTTTTGCCAAGCTAATATTTGCTCTTCAATGCAGTTCTGTCCCAGATGTGCTTCTAAAATGTTTGCAAGCTGCCAGGCTACCATGCAAATGTGATGAAAACATGACAGATTAACCGAGCAAGGTCAAGCAATGTTAAAAAGCGAAATTTAGGACTCTAAAACTGACGACCCCAATCCCAATGAAGTTGGGATGTTGTGTAAAACGTGAATGAAAACAGAAAATAATGATTTGAAAATCCTTTTCCATCTATATTTCATTGAATATGCCACAAAGACAAGATACTCAGTGTTCAGAATGATCAATTTTGGTTTTTGCAATTTTTCACTTATTATAAATCTGATGCCCACGACACATTCCTAAAACGCTGGGACAGGGTCATGTTTTTTTTTCATTTTTGTTCGATGTGTGACTTCAGTTGCTTAACAGTATTTTGCGCTTCATAATGCACCACCTTTAATGGGAGACAGGTCTAGACTGCAGACAGGCAAGTCGAGTACCCACACTCTTTTACTCTGTAGCCATGCTGTTGTAACACGTGCTGAATGTGTCTTTCTTGAATAAACAGTAATTTCCCTAAAAAAGACGTTGCTTGGATGGCAGCATATGTTGCTCTAAAACCTGTTTGGACCTTTCAGAATTAATGGAGCCTTCACAGATGCGACAGATACCCATGACCATGAGCGCTAACACACCCCATACCATCACAGACACTGGCTTTGAACTTTAACCTGATAACAGTCTGGATGGTCCTTTTTCTGTTTAGCCTGGAGGACATCACGTCCATGATTTCCAAAAACGATCTGAAATGTGGACTTGTCAGACCACAGCACATTTTTCCACTTTGTGTCAGTCCATCTCAGATGAGCTCGATCCCAGAGAAACCATTGGTGTTTCTAGATGTTGTTGATATTTGGCTTTGGCTTTGCATGGTACAGTTTAAACATCTACTCATAGGTTTGTAGACAAACTGTGTTAACTGGTTTTTGAGGCAGTGCTGCCTCAGGCATTCAGTGTTAGTTTTTGGCCTTGCTGCTTACATACAGAGAGTTCTCTGGATTCTCTGAATCTTTTGATGATTTTATGGACTGTAGATGATGAAATGCCCAAATTCCTTCAACTGTAGGTTGAGAAATGTTCTTAAGATGTTGGACTTTTGCTCACACGGTTGTCCACAAAGTGGTAAACCTTGCCTGTAAAGGACTGAACCTTTCAGAGATGCTTCTTTTAAACCCAATCATGACACTTACCTGTCTCCGATAAACTCAATAAACTATTCACCTGTGGAATGATCCAAATGGGTTGTTTTAGACTAGTTCTCAATATTCTCTGCCTTTTGTTGTTCCTGTCTAAGCTTTTTTGGAATGTATTTCAGGAATAAAATTTAAAGTAATTAAAAACATGTGGAAGAAAAACAACAACAACAACACAAAAAACAAACAAAAAAAAAACAATAAAGTTTACTAGTTTGAAAATTAAATATCCTGTCTTTGCAGTGTACTTAATTGAACAAGATGGGGACGTGCAATTGCAATAAAAAAAACAATTAACATAAGCATCTAAAATTTCTGCATCAGTTGTTTGTTTAGTTTGTAAAGACAAGTTATTTTGAAAGCTTGGTGAAATGCTAATTATATCAGCATACTGAAGATCGTTGCACAGTCTAAGTTTTATGTATTGTACGCAGAGCCAGCCCAAGGCATAAGCGAACTAAGCGCCTGCTTAGGGCCCCATGACCAATAGGGGGCCCCCAAGAGCAATAAAAATAATAATAATATATATATATATTTTTTCTTGTATGAGTGATGCTTTCTGTGTGATCAAATATATATTATTGGAAAAATAAAATAAAATAAAATAAAAACCTTTTAGTGCTGCTGCTGATGTAGGCCTATGATTCTTACTGCTGATATGTCAAAGCTCTGCTACCGTTATGTGCCCTCTGCTGTGCAATGTGCACTGAGCATCTAAAGAGCAGGTAGTTGTGGGGCAAAAGAATGTCCCAAAAAAGGACATATCCTTTAGGAGCAGAGAAAAGAAAGAGGAAGAAAAGAAAAATTGCCAGGATAAAGGTATGTTTGCATGTCAGGGAATGTTAATTGAAGAGATTTGTGAAGGAGTGTGAATGATCAACAATCAATATTATTGGCAGAAATAGAGGGCCCTGAAATCAAATTTATTTGCATTAATAGTTATGATTACATCAAACCTGTGTTCAAATATCTTCATTCTCTTTTTAGACCACACATTCAGTTTTAAGGTGTTTTTGACTAAAGCTGACTGAAGTTCCTCTTTCCCCTCTTAAACAGTTGGTTTGTGGTGGTTTGATTCAAAACTGCAGATTAAACTGTTTGAAAATGATTTAGCGTGGGCTAATAAAGATAACCTGACAAAGAAAGGAAGGCTGTCGCTGAACAAAATGCACACAGACACGTGTTGATGTGTGTGCAGGTGTATGTACCTCCTCATGGTTCTTCTTCATGGACAACATCTCCTCTGTCGTGAGCTCGATCTGCATGGCCAGGTCTGTTTTGGCCACACCCAGTTCTCCTAGTAGCATCTTCAGTCCGGCGATGTCGGCCTCCACGGACTGACGCATGGACAGCTCGTTCTCAAACCTGCACAGGTTAGTACAGTGTCAAATTAGGGTCATGAAGACACATGGGCTCAGAGGAAAGAGGTTTTGTTGGATGGATTTGGGAACATGTAAGAAAACTGCTGCAAATGTTCAATGTTTTTTGTCATTTTAGACCTTTAGATGTGAAAAAATGGGGGGGAAATGGTGGAATAGCTTCTAAAGTTCACTTTTCTAAATCCAACTGTAACTGAGGAAAAAAAACTGCTGGTGCATTCTCTGTGTTGACCACCTGGGGGAGGTAACTCTGCTGATAACAAGCAGCTGCATTTCAGGCTGCAGACACTCTCTGCAATGACTGTGAGGGTATCTGATCATAAAGTGCTTTGTGTTTCATTTGCTGCAGAGATAAATGAGAGTACTGACTTGACTCTGAAGTCGTCCTGAGCCAGTTTGGCGTTATCGATGGCGAGAAGAACGGTTGCTTTGGTGATGATGGCCTCCTGGATCTAAACACAGAAGAAAAAAAAGGTTATTGTTACTACTATCATGATTATTATTATTATCATAAGGTCATTTTGGATTTTTTTGCTGTAACAGATCAGAAGAAAGTTTGATTCATCATCATGGGGTATAAAAATGTCAAACAGTCAAACAAACTGACTGTTTTTTTTCTGCTCTGCTCCATGTTTACTCGATCAGCTGATCACTCATCAGCTGCTTATTTCATCAGCATGAGTAAACAGCTGATACTTGCAAGCATGTATACATTCACACATGTATAAAACAACACATGAAGATATTTTCATAAACAAAGAAAAAAAAAAAAAACAGAGCAGCTGTGTAGTATTCAGAAGTACTGTGTGAAAACAGAGAGCAAAGAGAATGATCATTAGGAGCCGACTGAGCCGCTGGGTAACACAAACAGCCACCAGGATAAAATACCTGCAGAACAAACGTCCTTATGCATCAGTTTAGCTAAACAAATAACAGCTTTCTGCAGGATCACCTACTTTAGTTAGATTATACTACATCACAAACACACACAAAAACACAGTCAACATGAATATTTCTAGTTCTACTTTGCAGAGTTTGAACAGCGCTGTAACTCAGATCAGATGGTCTGACACATCTCAGCCCAACATGCAGACCCAGGTCAGGTACACCTGTATAGATGAACACCTGAATGAGCCTAAATGAGGCAAGGTTTTTGCAAAACTTTGCAGGATTTCAACAAGGTAAATATTAGTAGTTATCATTACATAAGTGAAATTTTAAGTGAGACTTAAACAGATGAAAACAAACAAATGTCACTTTTTATCTTATTCACTTTAAAACCTTAAATTAACAGATGCACTTTTTAGTTTATTTGAAATGTTTAAGATCAACCATTCGAAAGCAAAAAATAGCGGATGAGAGGAATGGATAAAATTTAAGTTTAAATGGCAGTAAAAGAAAGTTTAAAGTGGATGAAGTTGCAGGTGTGCGTTAAGCAGCAGCCTCAGGTGTGGTAGGGGTGTGTCTCTCTCTCACCTCGATCACTTACACAGGTGTGGTCCACCTGTTTTGATACACTTACATCCATCTGATCATCTCTGATGGGCTAACATTTACAGATCATCATCTGGTTTCTTGAGTCTCTAAGAGTTTATGACTTATTCTACTTTTTTAGTTTGTTGGTTTTTCTTCCTTTCTAAATGTCCATATTTTGTCTTTTGAAGACTAGTTCTGTTTTAATTTTGTGAGCAGTTAAAGTCTCATCCTTTGTTTTTGCCCTCTGGTTTTTAATCAAGTCAAAAGCTGCAAACAATTAATACAATCTATTTTTTTTTGTCTTTTTTATACGTATATATATTTTTCTACTTTAACAGTGTCCAAGACTTTGTGATGGTCAGATTTTCCGTTGAGTTTTCCTGACAGAAGCTAAACCCAGCAGCACAGATGTTTCCTGGACCACCCCAAAGACTGCAGGCTCCACCTGAACCGAGTTTCCCATGGTGCCCCTGTGCCTCACCTTGCCCTGGATCTCTGCAATGGTGACGTAGAAGGCGCTGAAGTCTCTGGTGCTGGGGCCGACCTTGCTCTCCACAAACTGCCTGATCTTCAGCTCCAGCGCAGCGTTGGCACTCTCCAGCGCCTTCACCTTGGCCAGGTAGGTGGCCAGACGGTCGTTCAGGTTCTGCATGGCGAATTTCCCAGTGACAGCCCCGCCGTCATCACCTCCACCTGCACCTCCACCGAACGCGAAACCTCCGCCTCCTCCACCACCGAAACCTAGGCCTGCTCCACCACCGAAACCAAGGCCGCCTCCTCCGCCCATGGAAAAGCTTTTGCTGGCTGATGAGACTCTGACACCACTGCCTCCTGCTCCTCCTGCCATGCTTAATGAGCTCATGCGTCCCGCTCCCCCACCAAGGCCAATGCCAAGGCCGCCGCCAAAACCACCGCCGAAAGAACCGCCAGCCATGCTGCCTCCCAGCATGGAGCTCCGTTGCATAATCATAGTCATGATGATGGAGAGAGGAGGAGGTGTCTGCCCGTCTGTCTGATCTCCGAAGGAGGAGAGAGGAGAGAGGTGGAGAGATGGAGCAGAGTGCTCCTTTTAAAGCTGTTCAGGTGGGTAGAGCTGCAAGTGAGGGGTGGGGCCACGCTCCACACCCCCTCAGGTTGATGCGACTCTAGTACTGATGTTCAGGTACACCTCACTCAGCAGCCCGTACTTCAGCAGCCGTCAGAGTGAAGAAAACCATCCTGTCAGATCTGAGAGGTCAGAAACATAAAAACAGTCTGATCAGTGATCCGAGCTCAGGACTCTGACAACAGAGAGATCAGCACGAGAGATAAACTTCAGAGAGTTTAATAAATCCACTTCAGTCATCTAAAACTCCGCTCACTTGTCAGTCTGCTAAGAAAGTTGAAATAGTTTCCCTTTAAGTAAAATAAAGTCGAAATGTCCAAAGTGAAACTCTTCAGAAGAAAGCGATGAGCTCCCCTTGCAGATCCAAAATTTAAATAGTGTCAAAGAACAAAATGTGGAAAAATCAGAAATCTACAAACTTCTAATAATTAAAAAAAAAAAAAAAAAAAAAAAGGAAAAGGAGAAAAAAACTCCCGCACCTGTCTGCAGTTCTGTCTCAGCTTACCAGAGGGCACCGGCTCTCACTGTTTACTGCTACAGGACATCTTTCCAAAACAACTGACGCAGAAATTAAGTGTTTTTTTAAGACTTGAGCTTTTCTGCTGCAGTTTACTTTATTAGAGATGTTTAGTTTGATTTCTCAAAAGTCTTTTCTGATAAAATAGTAGATGATAAGCTCTCATTAAACTCCTTTCTTCAGAGTTATTTTTAGAGGTGCGTCTATCTGACAGCTGCATTAACAGGACTACTTTTACTTTGATAGTTCAACCTAAGAAACCAAACAAATCAGAATTCAATGTGAGGCTGCTGTTTCCTGACTCAGGATGGTGAAACATGTCTGATAACAGACAAATGAACAACTGTAAATAAAAACAACAAACTTTGACATTTAAATCATCAAAACCTGCGGCAGAAAATAAAATCCCTGCAGATGATTTAAGATATTGATGCATTTTGCTTAGACTGGGTGCAAAACATCAGATCACCCACAGAAACATATTCAACATACAGTTCATTCACTGAACACTTGTGCTGTAGGTAATGCATCACTCATTGTAGAAAAGCAAGTTTAGCAAAACACACTGCAGATGATTTATAACAGACACTAGACTGTGAAATGTGCATTACAGTTAATGTTTTATATTGCACCGTAAAAAACTGCCAATGGCATTATACACAATGATAATGTATGTCACACTGTTGATGTTTACGGTCTGAGGATTCTGTGAAGCACATGATAATGTGTATAAGTGTATCTGATAATGTAAGTAAAACATGCTAATGCTTATTGCATATAGTAATATTGCAGAGCACTTGACGGATAATGTTTATTGGACGGTTGGACAGTTTGTATCTCATTATATTAAGAATCAGCTGTGAGACAATGTATTCATATTGCGAAACACATCATAGAGAATCTTAGAACGGCACAGTGGATTTTGTAATTTTTATATTTCATTTTAAATATTACACATTCCTCGATGAAAAATGTATATTCCACTATATTAGTTTATGACATGGTAGGTGATGTATGTTGCACAGTAGGCTGGTAAAACTTTACTTCAAGGGTTATACATAAGATTGACATTACTTTGTCATAACCATGACATGACACTTTTCATCAACATGAATAAGGCTAATGAAGGTTGTCATTAAGGGTCAAATTATGACACCTTTGGTGCCGTGTTGATGACAATGCCTTCCCAAACAATGTCAACATAGCATCAAAGGTGTCATATTTCAACGAATGGCACTTGATGTCAACTTTCATAAGCCTTATTCATGTTGATGGCAAGTGTCATGTCATGATTATGACAGCGTAATGTCAGTGTCTGTATACCCCTTCAAGCAAAGTGTTACCGACTGTTGTTTATTGTGTATCTGTGTCTTGCACATGGTTGGGAACATAAACTGCACCGTAAAAAACTCCAGGTTACATGGAAGAAAAAGTATACTGCACAGTAAACAATTGAGCATACGGAGTGCAAAAAAACACATAGTAGATACTCAACATTGCTCAGTAATTGTTGTATATCTTATGGTAGACAGTGTTGACTACACAGTGAATGTTGATTTTACGAGGCAGTGAAGCATACAGCAAGTTACGTTCTGTACAGTAAATAACAAATGATGCTTAACATATTTTGCACATTAACTTTAGTAGTGCATTGTAGATGTTATTTACACAGTAAAAATTTAATCTTGCATTAGATAAACAAGTATTGGTAATGCATCAGATACTTTAAGGAAATTTGCAGATCTCATGGTAGACATTGTTTACTGCACAGTGAGTATTAGTTTTACGAGGCAGGTTATGTTTTTGCAGAGTAAATACTTTTGGTAAAAAACACATTATGCACGGTAGCTTTTGCAGTGCATTGCAGATAATGTTTGTGACTGTTAAAACTTTATAGTGCATGTTAAATAAGAATAATGCACATTAAATCCACACATTGCAGAGTATTTTAGATTATTTTGACATCTTTTTGACATCTTTAGTCTTTCTCTGCGTTATATAACTGTGACTACTCTGCAGAGTGTCTCCAACAGTCTCATGAATGTCCTGTAGGAAATGTGTGGGTAGTAAATGTACTTTCGACCTGTGCTTGTTCCTGTACCTGAGTACTGGTTGTCCCCTCTGGTCGTGTGATGTAACACCTGATCCCTGCAGTTTTGTCTCTGTCAGCACAAAGAGCTCACAGAGCAGCAGGGACTAAAACACCTCCTGGCAGTGAGCGCTCACCTGTCGGACTGACAGCGTCCTTCTTCAGGTGTACTGTGTGTGGGAAAACGCCCCCAGCTGAGGGAGGAAGGGGGGAGCGACACTTTGTTGTGTAGTCATGGCGACTGTAGGAGCAGTGGTATGTATGTGATGTGCATGTGTTTGGCATGAACTCTCTGCTCTCCCCTCTTGGTTTCACTGCTTTCTTCACACATTTTTTCGTGACATGTGTGAGCCACAGACAGGCAGAAAAAACTGATGCTGCTCATCAGCTCCATCCACTCCTGTATGGAGTATATTAAATATGAAGGCAGTTCTGCAGAGTAGAGTCCAGTCTACATCACTGTAGCCCAGCTTTGCTCTAATTTACACAGATTTTAGATTCCTCCTAAAAACATAAACTCTGTATGCAGAGTTTGAGTTTTTTTCTCATTAGTGTTTTGATGTTTGCAGTCTAAATACTGACCAATCAGGTGTCAGCAGGCTTTGGTATCTGCAGGTAAAACAGTCTGTATGGAGAGCAAAATCAGGAGGAACACAGCCCACCATGGACGCAACCCAGCTCCCATGGTTGGAAATCTGGGGAGGATTTATTTCTCTCGGTATACAGATATCTGCACAAGGGTCAACTAACAATCTGTAACATTTACACTGAGACACTAATCTGCTTGATGCTGAGTCACTAAAAAGACTTAGTGGAGACATACACAGTGAAACCCAGACTCCAAGGAGACAGAGGAACAGGCTCTGGTAGTTGATGTAAACAAAGTTCATGTGAAACAATTAAGAAAGGAGGGACATTATAAGAAGTGAAAAAGTTTATTTTTTTGTTGAATCAGAAATGTGTGATTGAAGTGTGTTTTACAAACACTGCATCTTTACTCTTTTTCTGGAACGTCATAAACAACACTGATATGTTAACTTGTATGTGCGGTCTGTATTTCACTCTTTGCACACCTGAATTTGGAGAACGATGAGACTCTTGAAGCCCCCTGTGTTCAGAGCGAACATGCAAAGCTGGCAGCAGTTTGATGTGTGGAATGAAACGGTCTGATTGATGGGCAGAGATCTGTTGTCACATGTACCCGCTTCATGCCTGCAGCCAGAAAAGCTCTTATTCCTGAGTGGGGGGAGATATGTGGGCACATGTGTCTCTGCATGCATGTCTGCAGGTATTTAATTTCATAAAGAGCTCATGTATGACCTTTACAGCTGCAGGTGGAGGCTAGCAGACAGACATGCTCTGAACTCTGCGCCGTCAGCTCTGGTTTAATCTGGTTTTTCTCTAAGAGTGGGAAAGAAAAGATGTTAGTTTCAATGTAGTACTTTTTTGACATTATTTTTCTTTCCAAACCCTCCAAAATACACAATACAAAAGCCTGTGGACTAAGTATTAATATTAGTGTTTTACTGAATACAACTAAAGCTTGATACAACGTGTGTCATCCAGCAGGGACGGCAAACAGAAAGCAGAAAATCTCACCCCTCTTATTCAGATTCTGCATTTCAGAGAGTTTTCAAAGGGAAACCACATCTCCTGAGTTTGAATACAAGTGTGTAGATCTTTATATAAAAGTTGACTTGATCTTGTCTTTTTTTTTTTTTTGTATTTTTTGCATCAAGAAAACTTTTCTAAAAAAGCCACCCTGCATGACAGAGTATGAAGGTGGAAAGATAAAGCAATTTCAGGAATAAAATCATAATGTTACTAAAATAGCTGCAAAAAAAATATATGAAGTATAGATATCTGAATATACTAGGGTCAAACACACCGTAACACCGAGTTAGACACCCCCTCGAGAGATGAATGTTGCGGACCGCTTGCTTCTCTAGTTATACCAGCTTGAGTGACGACTGCACAATAGCAGTAAAACAGCGGTCTGAGGAGCCATAAACAAACCTCAACCAAAACGCCACTGTATAGCCACAAATAATGCTCAGAACAGCACATAACTTCAGCAACAGTACATGTAGGGTCCCAGCCGCAGCACTAGCCACCAAACATCTTTTTAACTTTGCCTAATTTCTTTAGCAAAGAGACTAAACACAACTCACCTACTCTCTTCCAGCAGCCGCTTATTTGTAGCGAGACCTCTGGGTGAGTCCATCATGACTGCAGCGAGGTGACGCCCCTCAAGGAACAACAGTTATGATCATTTCTTCATGAAAATGCAATCAGACCGAGACGCTAAGGCAGAAGAACTACTGCGTCTGCAGTCCAAAATGATTAATATGATGATTATTACTTCAAGGAGATGATGAAGAAATGATCATAAATATTCTTCCTTGAGCTGCATCCCCCCACTGCAGTAGATGGACTTGCCCGTAGGTCTCTGTACAAACAAGCAGCTGCTGGAAGAGAGAGGGTGAGTTGTTTTTAGTCTCTTTGCAAAAGACGTTTGGTGGCTAGTGTTGTGACTATGACCCTATATGTACTGTTGATGAAGTTAGGTGCTGTTCTGAGTATTATTTGTGGCTATAGAGTGGCGTTTTGGTTGAGGTTTGTTTATGGCTCCTCAGACCACTGTGTATTGCTATCCCGCGGTCCTTACTAAACTTGGTATACCTAGAGGTCGGCAAAATTCATCTCTCAATGGGGTGTCTCACTCGGTGTTACGGTGTGTTTGACCCTAAATTAATTTTACGCCGGAATATCCCTTTAATGTTATCTCCAGACTGTTTCATGATTGGTCAAAAACTCCTCACTGGGGCTTTAAGTCATAAAGCTTCCAGCTGCCTGTATCAACATAGAGCTCACTCACATGTGACATGAAAACATACTGTAGGGAATAGGAGGAAAGGTCTGGAAAAATGAAAGAGACCAGAGAGGATGGATTAGGTGGGCTCGTGAAGACGTCACAGCTGGTTGCACAGGTGAAGGAGATTTTGAGCTGCGGGTGGTAAAATTGGCTACATAGGCGTGCTCATGGTGTCAAACTAACCTTTAGAGGGGAACTATGCTAGAGGAGCTCTGGAGGTTCAGATCTAAGAGATCTTCCCATCCTTTAAACGTGTCCCCTGATCCAAACATCCACCTGAGAGTTACTGCACAGGGTCATTTAAAAGACACCTGGACCACCATTGTTGTTTCCAGGTGTCTTTCTGCTAGTTTCCAGTCTTGTCGCTTTCCTCTGCTGACTTCAGGCTCTTTGACCCCACCCTCTTCATTTCTCAGCCAGGCTTTAGCTCTGTAAACATCTGTCAGTCAGCTCCAACAGCAGGTTCAACGTTTTGATTTATTTCTCGGCTACAACAAAAAACAACCAGCAGAAATCTGAACCAACACCGATATTTCACAACCAATCAAAACACAGAGTCTGCTGCCATCCAGGTATTTACTGTCTTTAACAACTATTCTTCAGATACTGATCAGATCCACATCTTCTCCAACTTTCACCCATAAAGAACCAAATGCAATGTTCAGAAAGTCTGTTTGAAAATTGATCGATGTAAAAAGTGCCAATAATAAAAAACTAGAATCACTGCTAATTACTGCTCATTAAGGAAAAGCTCATATCCTCTGCACAGACAGTTAGACACAGATAGACTGAGCTCCAGTCAGTGCAGTGTGTGCAGGAGGATAAAGAAACTCAACATGCTGCATGAAGAGAGAGTCCTCCTGAAAAAAAAAACAAAAAACGGTGTTACAGCTGAAGTAGGGACTGGGAGCACTGGGCCTAGGATCTCTGTGCTTCTGATTGGACAGCTAGTAACCCCAGGCACCTGCAAGACAGTAAGAAAGAGAGACAAAACAGCACAACTAGCAAGCCAGAGGGCGGTCACATTTAAAGAGGAGTATTTCCAGTTATTTCACCGACTGTTGTTCAAAAACACGAGCCACACACCACAATCCAGAGACGCCCAGGGATGCTAAAATAAATCAAAGTCTGACCCAAATACTACAGTAATTCACAACAGTAATATACAACAGTGTTTTGAAATGTCATATCTGGAATATAATATCAAATCTTTGAATAGGACCTCTCTGATATTATCAAATTATGCTGTATGCTAATTTATGCTTCAATGCAGAGGTGCACTCTGGCTTTCTGAAGGGCAGGAGCCAAAAACACTGAATTCCTGACTTCTGGAGAATATTTATGCAAAATTTAGAGATACAAATCTAAAACACAAAATTACAACTATACATAATATTGATTTAAATATATATGTATGTTTATTTTTAAATAAAGCTGTTATGTTGTGACTTTAAAGTCATAAATAACATGAAGACGTGCACATTACCAGTTTGACAGCATAAGACAGTAAAGATGTTTGAGCACAGACTCTGCAGGAATGAACTCTTCTTGATTGCTGCATAAAGAAATCTGACAGGCGTATGTCACTTAGTCATTTCTCATGCTTTCTTATGTGTTCATGCAGAGCAGAGGTGTCCACCTGGCCACCTATAGACCTTATAGCTGAGAGTCTTAACCGTCAGCAGAATCTGATTTCCTCGTTTCTTTCTCTGCTCCTCTGCTACCGTCAGAGAAGAATTAGCCGTGAGCAAAGTGTCATAGAAATGATCAGATTTATGAACAGACCCAAAACAGGACTTATATAAGACATCTCGCCCAAAGCAGGGGAGGGGCAGATAAATCAACCACTAAAACTCAAACTTCCTTCAATTTGGGTTTTTACTACATCTTCCTAAAGGTCACAGAGCCGCTGGAGGCTAAATCAGCCCGTAAGTGAGCAGAATCAGAGGAGTAATGATGGTCTGTGATTAGTCAGAGTGCTGGGTGAAGAAATTATCCAATCAGAGAGCTGTATTCCAGCACACACCCCTGTTATTCACAAATTCCTTCACATACTATAGAGGAGTTTTTTTTCCTGCATTTAGACTGAGATAAATCTGTTACTGCAGAGGTCAAATATTCAGATACGACCTACAGAAGAGAGGCAATGTTCTGGATAAAGGTAATGCATCAGTTATACTATTAAGGTCCTTTCACACCAGGAGCGTTTTTTTCATGTAATTATTTCGGACGTCAATATTTTTTTCGAACCCGTATTCTGTACAAGCGTCCACATCAACGGCGTTTTCCCTTCCTGCAATGTTGCCGTATATTTTTTTTCGCATCACGGTCAATTTTTCTACAGTTTTGCATACTGTGTGTCCACTTCTGACCAATCAGATTTCGTGTTGTCATGTCATGTTGACGTCAGATTCACAGGTATATCCAACATGGCCGACCGGCTGATTGTTTACGTGTCAGAGAACAGAGTGCTTTTTGATAAAAAACACAAATATTAAAAAGATAATATAAGACAATGGTTCGTGTGCTTTAACAGTTTGCTAAACGTCTTTGTTTTAACTTTCATCTGTGCTAAGTAACTTTAGCTCGTAAGCTAACCTGTTCAGATACAACATACCATATGTATTTTCACTGTCTCAAACTCAATCGCGTTGCTGTCACAGCACCATTAGGTCTCGGTTGTTACCTTATGTTTATGGATTATAGTTTAATGTGTTTATCTGGTACTGACCCCGACTCAGTACATGCTATCATGACAGACAGACATCTCAACACTAGTGTCTAATCAGAACTGAAAAACACTCAGTCTGCTGTTGTGTCAGTCTTCTCGCTTCCACCCGGGACGCGTCTTTGTTCCCCTCGGAAAGTCGCAAAATCACATCGTGCTTGATGTGTATAGTCAGGCACTTCAAAATTCGGCTCTGAATATTTTGTAATTTCGCATCGTATATTTGCGTCGTCCCCGGTGTGTAAGGACCTTTACAGTTTCATTTAACAGATACTTGAATCCAAAGGGATGTGCACATGTGAGATTGAAAACAACACCAACAAAGATTCAGACAGAAGGAAACAAGACGAGACTCAAACTAATTTGAGTCCAGTCACATAAAAGATTAGTCTAAAGCAGTTACATTTCTGCAACATGTTTTTATGTTGTTGATTTTTAAAGATGAGAATAATTTTGAGTGTTTTTTTTTTAACACCAAGACTGATTTCTGCAGATCTATACATAAAGGATTTCACACCTCCAGTGTTGAACAAAAGGACTTTATGTATCTCTTTATGGATGGATAAAAACTTCCCCTCAAAGCCTCGCCCAAAAAAAGAACTAAAATAAAATGACAACAAACCCTTAACTGTTAATATATTTCTAAAGTGCACTGTAAAAGGCTGGATTGGCACCACCTTACTGAGCTGAACTCCTCTGTGTGTACTCCAGCTACAGCTCTGGGGTCAACCAATCAGGGTGGATGGTCGAGTCTTTGCAGTAACTGATCCCAATCTGTGCAACAACTCACCTTTTCAAAAAAGCTCCGCCCCCTTATGAATGCTTTAAATCAGTTTTGTGGAGCTACCGTTCTTTTTGGCTTTCCTTTAAGACATTAACGTTAGTATTCTGAAAGCCAATGTTTGTCTGAACAAGGGCTCCTTCAGACAATGAAGTAGGGACTTTTTTGAGATAGGGAAAGCCCACTCAAGCCAGCAGGGCAAACTTTATGGGAGCAATAACATTTTAGATAGATGGAGGATTTCTGTGAGTGAAGAATAATTTATTGGAGAAAAAATTATTGTGCAGAAATTAGACAAAGAATTTTTAGATGTGAGGAAATTGGAAGACAGCATGACATTTTTCCTTTATATTTATAGTTCTTATTGCTTATATTACAGCTGCAGTGATTGCTGGAATATAATGGTGATTATTATCCTCAGAGAAAAAGCAAACACGTGTTTTTGTTTGTAGTACATTGTGGGGACTCAGACTTATTTGTGACATTATGGGGACCAAAGTGAAAACTTCTGAAAAAAGTGAAAAGCTTCAGGATCCTGACTGTGAACATTAGGATCTTCAATCTGAGAGGATATGACATCCTTATATAAGTCTGTTCATACCACTCTTTGTGTGTGTGTGTGTGTGTGTGTGTGTGTGTGTCATCTTCAGTTTCCGTCAGACTGGATTCACTTTTTTAAATCAACCGGGTCAGTTTCTGTTTTTTCTGTGTGTTGACGTTCACTCAGTCATCAACACTCAGAGAGAAGAACAGTCTGAAAACAGACCCTCATGCTCTCCAGGGTAATAAAATCTGAGCTCCTGTTTCATGCACAGGTGAGAACTTTTGAAAAACTTTCATAAATACCACAAGTCCTCAATCGTTTTTATTTCCTTGTTTTTAACTCGTCTCTGTTTTTATGGGAAAAGTCACAAAATAAGGTCATAAAATCAACCCGAGTCTGCTCTGACACCAGCAGAAGAGTAAGCAATAAAAGAGAGGAGTATTAGTGTCTTACACATGCAGGTAAATGAGGAATGATGCCCAGAGGGTTGTAGAGAATATCTCACGTTATTAGCAGAAAATTGGATCTGTGTTGATCCTTGACGTGAAACAGCCTGCACGCTAAGATCAAGTGAAGATTATAGTTAAAGGGACCAGTGTGAGAAAAGCATAATTTACAAATAAAGGATGAGAGTGAGCAAACTGGTTAAAAAGCAGACAGACACGTGCTGCAGGAGGACCAGCAGGGGGCAGCATGAGTCTTGACAAAACAAGCTGAGACTCTATAATGACTGACTTCTAATGTTAATGTTTTTATCAAGACTAGACAACTAAAACTAAAAACACTTCACAGGAGATCCAAGTCATAATATGATCACTGTTCAGACAGTTTTGTTTCTGTGTAGATTTCTTTAATACATTTGTTCTTGTTGCACTTCAGTGTGACACATATTAAGTTTGTTTTTATGAGCGTTAACACTCTTTAGTCTCTCCTGTCACTCTTCATTTTCTCTGTTGGAGTGTACAAAAAAAACAAGACATAAATAGTATGTGGTCTCAGCGACCTCTCTTAGCTTTGGATTTTATTTTCACTTTTCTAATTTTTCAAAGTGTCTTTGTTAAGGGTGATTATCCAGTTATTTCCATTTGTAATGCTGTGGAATGATGAATATTTTAATTGCAGGATTTTAGCAGGTAATCATGATGAATAACTTTAGTTTGCATTTTGAAAATTCCATATTTTGCATTTACAAACTGCAATTAAGTCATTGTGAACATTATAAAGCAATTTTGAACAGTGAGAATCAAATGAAAATACTGTGTTTTCTTAACTTTCAGAGTTATTATTCAGATAAGTGGTAATTTGCTGCAGCAGTGAGGTCTGAATATGTGACAAGGAGAGAGGAGACAGTTCCCGGGAGTTAAGTCCATCAGACACAAAGTAAATTCGACAACAGACAGAGGTGATTTTTATCATTTGATCTGCAAAATTCAAGGTTCATTTTGTATTTATTTATTCTGTCTAATACAGGGTTTATTTTATGATTTCTTCTCTCAGATTCAGGGTTTATTGTATGGTTTATTCAGTCAAAATACCAGGTGTATTTGATAATTTATTCTTTCAGATACACATTTTATTTTATTTGTTTTTAAATTTTTAAATACAGGGTTTATTCTATTATTTATACTATTGAATCCAGGGTTTATTTTATTTTATTTTTGTCAAATAGGGTTTATTTGATCATTTTAGAGCGAATACATGCAATTTCAGTTTCCACAGGGTGAAAAGTTAATCTTTTCAGGAGTTCCAGTTTGGTTGCTTTCTCAATATTTTTGATCTAGTTTAATGCACAGTATTGTGGTAATTCTCTTGAATTGTGTCTGTCAGATTTTGTGTACTTAGTGATTAGCTGCACCTGTATTTTCACCTCATAGCTGATAGTTCAAACTATAGGAACTCAATTTTTATTTTGTTTGACATAGAGTGAAGATAACTTCGGACATGTAAACTAAATGGTTTATTTCATGTATTTTTTGACTCGTATCAGCACAGGTTGTGTACTGTGGATTATAAATAAACTGTTACTGAGGACACTGATGGTGAAATAAAGTCTTCACTTTCATGTTGCTCATTTTTATATTTTCCTCACTGCTCTTAATATCACTTATTTAAAGTTCAAGTCTGATCTCACTGTCAGAGTAAAGAGAAAAACAGCCACACTCAAAGACCTGATTTGACCTTCACTTTATTGATCAACCACTAGAATCTCTGATCAACATTATTGATGATGATGAAGGTGAGTGACTCTTCTGTTCCTCACAGGACAGAGGCAGAGGCAGCGGAGGATGAGGATGAGGACACAATCTTCCCATCAACCACCTCTTCCACCACCGTCACGACTCGGCGGGTGGTGGTGGTGGTGGTACTACTGTGAACCAATCAGAGAGCAAATCAGTCAGAGTGACAGCAAAATTAGATATTGATAATTCAAATTATTGTGACATTTCTCACTATCTCGGCTTAGTTTGCTCTGATTTTTAATGACCATGCCAAAGAAACATTCAACAGAGGAAAGACACCATTAAAAAAATATATTTTTTATAATAAGAAATTGTCACTGTTTTTGTTTTTCAGCATTTACAAATGCTTTACTGAGGACTTGTGGATATAAAAACCCTCCCTGCAGAGATGAGACGACCTTTTCTAAGGTGTGGTCATTAACACCTGGGTCTCACCTGGTAACAGACTCTCCATCCAGCAGTCTCCTGTACTCGGCGATCTCCAGCTCCAGTTTGGTCTTGATGTCCAGCAGCATCTGATAGTCCTGACGCTGACGCTCCATGTCAGCTCTCAGCTGCACCAGCTGCTCCTCCAGCATCGTCACCTGGACAAGGGGGAGAAGAGGCACAAAAAGAAGAAAGAGGAGGAAAAGATGCAGAGTGGATGAAGTGAATCAGATAAAAGTCTAAATCTTAAAAAGTCAAACTCTGACTCAGTCATGGTCTCACCTGAGACTGGTATCCTGAGAGTACCATGCTGTAGCGGTTTTGAGTCTCAGCCAGAGTTCCCTCCAGAGACGCTTTCTGCAGAAAAACAAAGTAAGTCTCAAATGAAAAAATGAATTTTTCTTTTCATCACTTACATTTTTATGTTACTTTTATATTTTTATTTCACAGTGACACAGCAGAGCAACATGTCGTTAAGTTACACCTGCTGCAGAAGCCCCAAAAAGACACAGGAAGGAAAACCCTCCAGTTCATTTCAAAATCCAGTATTTGTAATTTTTACTTAATGTGTTTATGAATTCAAAGTGACATTTTTTTCAGATTTTATATTCTTATTCTCATCATTTTTAAGCTTTTGGAGCACATTTCTATTGATCAACTAAAGATTTCAACATTTTTTTAAAATCAATTGCAGATTAAACCATCATAAATCCAGCTTGTGAGGAGAACCTGCAGCCTCTCAGTTTCTGCGGACTCACCAGGCCGAGCAGCGTCTGCAGCTCCACCTGCAGATTCTGCAGGGTGCGCTTCACCTCCGTGATCTCTGATCTGGATGTCTGCAGGCTGTCAGTCTGAGTGACCACCTCTTTGTTCAGGGCCTCCGACTGCACACACACACACACACACACACACACACACACGAATACACATATACCAGGTTAATAAGACGACATCCAGGTGAGCTCTCAGTCCAAAACAGGATAATGTCACAGCAGTACCTTGGCTTGGAACCAGTGCTCTAGATCTCTCTGATTTTTAGCAGCAACCGCCTCATAGTGCTCTCTGATTTCAGCCATGATCTTATTCAGGTCATGTCCTGGAGTGGCGTCCACCTCCACGTTCACCTGACCACTCATCTGGGTGCGCATCGCCAACATCTCCTGCAGAGAGACCCCAAACATCAGACTTGGTCAGGACCAACCATTTTTGTAAACATCAAACCCTGACCTACAAGAAACTAAAAAATTAACCGGTCAAAGAAGAGAGCTGTAAGTTTGGAATAAAAAAAAGTTATTAATTGCTAGAACTAAGAAAAAAAATTGAAGAAGATAATTTTATAAATCAAAAAGATAAATTTGTAAAAGTGTTTCTTTTGTAAGCACTGAGGAGACAGCAGTTGTATTTATATGCTGTAATGTATAGAGCAGCCTCAAGAGGGCGCTATTTAATTTTCTATAAACATGCCTTCACTGTGTGGAAACCTGCTTCTGCTAAAGTTTGATTAAAATAGCCTACAGTATATCAACCAAAATGTACCTCATTTCACATTGATTCTTTAATCTATTAAACGAAAACTAAAGAACATGTAGATTAAAAATTCAAGAATAACTATTTAATAAAAATTGATAAATAATGTAAAAAAGCATGAAAATGCAAATTGAACTTTGAACTGAGACATTTTAATCAAACTTTTATTTATTTACTCTAAATTATCCTTTTGGGTTCTTGACTTTATATGAATTTCTTTTTCAAAACCGTGGAGGTTCATTTGAGAAATTAATAGACCAAATAGTGATTAAAAATAAATAAAATTCGGGCCCTTTACCTCCTCATGGTTCTTCTTGAGGAAGATCAGCTCCTCCTTAAGACCCTCAATCTGCATTGCCAGGTCAGTCTTTGCCAAGTTCAGTTCATCCAGGACCCTCTTCAACCCAGCAATGTCCGCCTCCACAGACGTGCGCATCGCAAGCTCTGTTTCATACCTGTGAGGGGGGAGGGGAGGATAAGAAAACAAGATGAGGAATCACGAGATGAGGAGGATACATGGGGTGAGGATGGAGAGCAGGTGTAGTGGGCGGAGTCAGGCGATGGATGGGTGTGATGCTCTGTGGTTATAAGCGTGTGAGCTGCTGTTAAACTGTCAAATAAAAACTATGAACATACTTTACGAGACGTCACAAATTAGCAGTACCAATACTTCAACAAGTATTTTCACCACCACTACTACTACTACTACTATTATAGTACTAACAATGCTGTGGTTTTAACCTGTAGTATTTCTAGTACTGCAGTGGTCCAGAGTCGACCAATAATGTCGTTTATATACTCAAATAAAATATTTGTTTATAGTATAAATATCATCTCTAAAAAGTTCAAAAAAGTACTTTTACACATAAACCTAATACATCTACAACTACTAGATACCAGTGACTCACTGTCTAAGTCCTACAAATACTGCCAGCTGTTGTAGAAGTACTACTTTAAAAAACAGAAGTTATAGTCCCAGTACTCTTAGAGTAAACATAGTACCAGAACTACTCTGTTAGTTCTTTGATATAGTTTCGGTACCACTCTAAAAATTCTTGAATTAAGTATTATAGTGAATATAATATTTGATGTTGAATTCCCTGTATTTTTACTTCTTTAAAGGGTTTTTATAAATAATTATTCTGATTTTTGAAGTTTTTGTACTTTTGCTGCTTCAGCTGTTGAATGTAGTAATTTTTTTTTTTTTGGCAGCAGAGTGATTTTATCCTCACAGCTGACCTGATCGAAGTGTTGAATAAATGATCAGAGTTTCTGTATGGATGAGTGTACTGATCCTCCTGAATTTCCGAGCTTGTCTGTTATTACAAACGGATTCACGATGATATGAAGCCCTGAGGTGAGAGCTACCTGATCAAACTTTAACACCTTACCTGCTGCAACCTGTCAATAAAAATACACTTGACACCTTAATAATCAAGACATCAGTGTGTCTTTATATTTGAACAGGCTTTAAGTGCTCTAACTCCTTTGCAGCAATGACAGAAACACCTGACTGATTCACACCTACAGAGCAAACACAGAAAGTTTGATGAGATTAACTCTGTAATAATAAAATCAATAATAAACTCAGAAAATGTCATAATAACCTGATGAAGTTCATACAAATTTTATATTACAGATAGCACAGATCCTGCTAAAGCTGCTAAACCATTTAGTCTCAGAGCTACTTGAGATAACACATTATGCTGTAGAAAACTGTGACATCCCCCATCACCCTCTGAGGCAGTTATGTTGCCTAACAGTGAAAGTCAACATCTTAGGAATGCTGACTCAACCTAGCTGGAGGTCAACCTGCAAAGAGGTGTAGCCGAGGCCGACCTTTAGCCTCTTCTGTAACAACCTGTCACTCAAATCAGCCACACCCCTCATTTTGCATAACACATAAGCTCATAAAAAAACTGTTTTGGACCAGGTTGTGAACATATCTGTTTTCTGCTGGACATTTTAAATGGATGTGTATGCAGCTTTTCAAGGATTGCCTCTAGTGGACACTTGGGGATACTGCAGTTTTTAACATGAAAACATTGGCTTTATATCTCAAAACCAGAGGTTGCTGCCAACATAAACCTATAAGGGCTGGTTTTAATAATTGAGATAAAAAATGAACTATGATACCCTTTCTTTTTTTACTAGGAGAGGGTGCTATCTATCTTTAACTGATCTTGTTGGAAATCCTTGCATCTCTTCAGTGTGGTCATGAATATAGGTGGAGGCAGCAATTGAAGACTTTAAAGCTAAGGATACATCACTTGTTTTTTCCGTACAGAGATGATACCTAAACAGAGTGACAACGTTTGTCTAAACACTGTCTTTGCATTGTGAGATAAGATTTTTTAAACCAATTACACTTGTTTTTTGACTTACTCCTCTAATTTGACATCTTACAGGAGTGTCATAAGCGAGGCAAAGTCAGTATCATTGATCATGTACTGAGGGTATTGATATGTCACTCTCAATATTTATCTCTTTCAGAGGGTTTGGACTTACTTGGTCCTGAAGTCGTCTGCAGCCAGCCGGGCGTTATCGATGCTCAGGTGGATGGCTCCATTTACTTTGATGGCTCCCTGAATCTGAAAGAAAACACAAAAACTTTATTTAATCCTAATAACTACATTGAGAGGAGTTCTGCTGCAATGAAGAAGAAGAAGAAGAAGAAGAAGAAGAAGAAGAAGAAGAAGGAGACCTTGGTACCTAATGCCTGGTACCTGTAAGGCTGAGGATGGTGCGGAGGATAGAGGATGGCTGTTACCTTGTTGGTGAGGTCGGCAATGGTGACGTAGAAGGCGCTGTAGTCTCTGGTGGTGGGGCCAACCTTGCTCTCCACAAACTGCCTGATCTTCAGCTCCAGGTCAGCGTTGGCCTTCTCCAGCGCCGACACCTTGGTCAGGTAGGTGGCCAGACGGTCGTTCAGGTTCTGCATTGCGAACTTCTCGTTGCCGACCAGGCTTTCATCATTGCTGGACATGTTGAAGCCGGAGGAGGACGAGATCCGGACTCCAGCGCCTCCTGCTCCTCCGTACACGCTGCCCAACCTCACGGCCATGCGGTTTCCTCCGCCCATCATGGAGCCGGAGGAGCCCCCCATGGAGGTCCTGACGGAGGAGGAGGAAGAGCGAGAGATGCGAGAGGCCATGGTGGACGCTGTCTGTTTCTGCTGTGGTTGCAGGTGAAGGCTCAGAGGAGAGTGAAGAGCCTCTCACTTCACCTCCTTTTAAACTTTCTGCAACCTCAGAGCTGTCAATCACTCAGCGGCGCAGTGACAGTAGGAATGCTCACAGGAAGCTGAACAGGGAGTGTCAGCATGGGATGGTCAGAGAAAAATGCAACCTGCTCCCCTGCATCACTCATCTGTTGTGGTTGTTTTTGCCAGCATGCAGATTCTCCTGAAGCTACAGACTTTTATTAAGACCTCTGAACCGAAATCAACCTGTCACACACCTGTCAGAAAGAAAGAGAGGGAGACAAAGGTCAACAAAGAGAGCAGAAACACAGTCAAACTGTGGTTACAGTTCAGGGTTTCTATGTAATCAGTCAGATAGCGCCTGTGTTATGGGTGTGGGCCTCAGGTATACATCAGTTCCAAAGAAAGAGGTCTAATGAGACTGCAAACAAAACACTGATAAAGGCACCAATCAAACCCTGACATCAACCTGGAGAACAGCAAAGGTGAAAAACAGTCTTTGGCAATAACACAGCTGATGAAACCTTTCATAAAACCTATAATCTTCCCCACAATGAGGTTTTAAACTCAGAGTCTGAGAGATTTTTAGAAAAAGAATTGTCTTTTTTCCGTTTCAAGGCGGAGGTTTTTTTAGTGTTACCATTGGAAACTCTCAGTCATGCAGTGTTAGTTTGTCCTGTGGGGTACTACAGGTATCAGTTCTGGGACCACTACTGTTCTATATGTTGCAAATGGGACATGTGATCTGTAGATACAGTATTGAGTTTCACTTTTACGCTGATGTCACGCACCTGTACCTTTCTTTCAGCCACAATAATCCCTCTCTTATCATCTGTATCACTGACCTTAGAAAGAGGATGGCCCTCAACTTTCTACAGCTAAACATGAATAAGATAAAGATCATCATTATCCACCCAGACGCTGCACACATCTACATCACTGAACATCTAAAACCCCTCTCAACTGAAATCTCAGTCATTTTGATATAATCCCAATCTGGAGAGGCACATCAGTTCAGTAGTTCAGTCACAATTTTACCAGCTTAGATGATTTTCCAAAATCAGTCATAAGCTTCCCAGAAAAACCCAGACTCTGCACCAAATCAAAAAGAGAGCAGATCACCCCATTTCAGCTTCTCTTCATTAGCTTCCAGTTCATTTTTGAATTGATTTTAAAAATCTTAGCGATAACTTTTCAAGTACAGTGAGCAAACTCAAAAACATTGTTGAACACCTCGTCTTCTAAGTCCAGTTGTAACCCAATGTCCTCAGCAAAGAGTCTGCCGACGAAGGAGACCAGACTTTTTCAAACAAGTAGATCATACTGTCTTATAACCTTTTAAATCTTGTTTGAAAACTAATGTTAAACTGGTTTGCCAAACTAACTTGGTTTTGGTCATGTTTAGCATTTTTTTAGTCATGCTTTACTGGTGCCAACTTAGTTTTAGCTATGTTTAACTGGTTTTACCACATATTTAGTCAAGTCTTACTGATTTAAACCTGAATTTAATCAAGTATAGTCAGTTTTTACCTAGTTTTGGTTATGTTTAACTCATCTTAACTCAGTTTTAGTCATGTTCAACTGTTTTTTTTATCCCAAGTTTTCATCATTTTAACTGATTTTAACTTAGTTTTAGTTCTGGATAATTGTTTTTTAGTGGAGTTTAATGTATGGCTTTTTTTACCATAACATGTCTGAGTGTCATCTTTATGAAAGCATTTTTCTTTCTCAATGAGTTATTTTATAGTTTCATTGATGTTAAAAGCTGCACACTCAGCTTGTACTAAACAGAGTCAGGCTGGGGGTGGGGTTGGACAGTTCCCAAGACATTATGGGAAGGGTTTGTCAAGTTTGATAATTAAGAGATTGATTTGACATTGTAGTTTTGGGTTTTAACTGGAAACTGAACTTTAAATCTAATGAGACCTACCAATTAAATAAAGTTTGGCAGCTGCCAGAGGCAAACAGCAGACTCATGCCAGAATTCACAGAGTGAAGGCAGTGGGAGAGTCTCCAGGCTAAGATTATGTTTCATTTGTAGAGAATAAACCTTATGAAAAATATGTCATACTTTGTTAAATTTGACAAAAAGCTATTAAGATTTTATCTGGAAATGTTTTCCCAGAGATTCAGAGGAGGTCTGTATTTCACAGGATTGGATATTGTCACCTGGTCCTCTCTATGTTTAGGTTTTTATTGACACAGATTTTAAAAAGTTGTAGTTTTGCATTAACTGACCGCCTCCTGAAACTTACACAACCTTTTCTGTAAAGGTGCATGTCAGAGATTTTCACCTGTAGTTGACTGTGGTGGAACCTGTAACCTGACTCCCATACCTTTGTGGTTATATAAGACCAGCCATTTCTCCATTTTGTACTTATTTTATGTTGAATAATCATAAAAATTAGTCGTTTTATAATATCTCTGCACACTTTGTACCCTCAGTACAAACAGTTTCAGTATTTTGCTGTTTGCACAGTTTATCTGTAAAAAACCCTCACCCTGTGCACCTGTTCATAATCATCCACGATTAACCTGCTTTTGACCCCTCCTTCTCATTCCAACCTTCAGCAAACTTCACACCCCCCTTACGGCATCCCATCATTCATCGGCAAAGCATAAGAAGTGATCACACCCTGATCAACACTACAAACAATACTGATCATCAGAAACCAAACACAAGGACTTGGCTGCAACGCTCAGTTTGAGTCTGAAATCGTGTTCGTTATCAGACCTGTTTCTTCACCCTGACAATAAAGTCTCACTCCTAATGGAGACTCTGCGCTGCAGCATGATTCTGACAGCTCTGCTGAAAGCAAACCCATTACCCAGTCAATAATCTGCATAACATGAAGCCATCGCTCAGCTGGTGATCTGACACCCAGAAATCTGACCCTGCTGGCCCAGCAGGTCCTTTAACAAACTTATGCTCATTAAAACATTTTTGTGTCAGGTTTTTATGAGCATTTTCTGAACCTGAAGTTCTCCCTCCCCATACCTCAAAGATTTATTAGAGATTATCTTTACAATGGAACTTTTACAAACAGGACAAGTGGTTTTTACAGCTTGTCAAAGTAAGAAAGGATGAAGTAAAACTGGTTTGAGTTTCACCAGCTGGACAAACTCAAACTCTTTAAAACGGTTTCATGCAAACATGAGAAAGGACAGAACTGCAAACTTCATCATTTCTGCTCCAAAAGAGTGAAAAAGATTGTCATTTAAAAAAAAAGGTTGTTTAACTGGTAAAAGGCTGAAATCTGATCAGGTTATCCTGTAAAGATTTAAATCTGGAAACTCGATCATAGAATCTAAATTAAACTTTTTTGTCAGATATACAATTAAGAATAAAAATGAAAACACTATTGCATACTCAGGCTCTGAGCATCTACAGTCTGGGTGGTTTTTAGTTTGAATAAAAAGTTTGCTCCTGCTGCTGCCCTTACTGAACTGATAACTCAGCTCAACTCAACTCAACTTTTTTTGTTAAGCACTTTAAAACAACCACAGCTGAGCAAAGTGCTGTACATAAATAGACAAAACAACGACATACAAAACAATCAAAAAACAATTAAAACAATGGATAAAATAAAAGCAGAATTAAAAAGGAAAATATTGTTTCAATGTTTTTAAAAACTAATTTAAAAAAGAAACAAATAACTAAAAAACAAACAAACCATAAAACACTAAAACAGGAGCCGAGTCTCATGCAGGAGGAGAAAATACTGATACCCAAACTAACATCTGACCCAGTTCAGACCCACTCCAGTAACAGAAAACAAGAGGATATCAGCAAATTTTCCTTTGACACATTTACAAATTCCTGTTGATAAGACCATGAGTCCAGGAGGAGCCGAGGTAGGCTGGGAGCAACACAGCTCGATTATTCACTTCACCTTAAATAAGGACAAGGATTTACCAATCACAGAGGAGAGGGAGAACAACAGGGGCTTTAACAGACATTTATGACCTTCTGCAAATAATGCAAAAGGAAAACAAAAGTCCTGATGGTAAAGTGCTGATAAATTTCTGAGTAAAGCATATGCATAAACTGAGATGAGTGTCTCTAAATTAGCAAAATTATGCAGAAAACGGCAGCCTAGTTTGTGCGTCAGCTCTTCTTGCAGTTTCTCAGAAAAAGGGCTGAACTGATGGGCATCCACTAAACATTTACTAACATGTAAATTCTCTTAAAAATACTGAAATATCCCTCTAAATCAGGTTGATATACTATGAGGACAAACCAGCAGGGACTCTCATTGATGGATGGTGGAGATCCCCTTCGTATTATATTAAAATAATCATCTGTGTAATGTTAAATAATCGTGGTAAAAATGAAAACAGATATTCAACAGTGAAAGTCCTGCAGTCACAGTTTCACCTGAAGTTTTTTTCATAGTTTACATTCCCAACAGTGAATCTACAGGTTAACTCTGCACCTTCACGGTTCACAACGCTGCAGAAACAAACTCTGAGGCTTCAGCTGAACAGGACCAGATTTATTACTCCTGAGAAGTGATTTATCACTCTTCAGTATCTGACAGGAGGCATCGGTCTGTAAACCAGTTTCTGAAACCTCAAGCTGCTGGACCAACTCCAGCTGCAACACCTGAACACACTTGAGGAATGACAGAGGACAAATTACAGCCAGTGGGGTTGGGTGGGGTAGGGGGGTGTTAAATTCTCACTGAGGGAGGAGGTCAGGACACAGATAAGGAATATAAATACACATAAATATTAGCTTTATATCAGTGAATATCTGAAAAACCTCCTGGCTTTCACATTATTTCACAACTTCAGGCTTTAAAAAAACAAATTTAAGGAGTCTAAAGTTTCCTTAAGATACAAGATACGAACAAAAGTAACTAAACTTAAATATATAAATAAAAAAATACATGCATCCTCTGATTTATCTACCAACAGACAAACAATCTCTTTTACTTAAGCCTGTTGTGGAATTAAAAGGATTGGAGAGATGTTATTACAGTAAACCACAGACGAGTTCCTGATGCACTTCAGATCTGCCACAAGAGAGCGAGCTTTTACATCCCTGCAGAGCTTCTCTCCTGCATTTACGATCAGCTCAGTGTGTTGATGAAAGTAAGAAGATGTGATTTTAGACCAAACGTGTCTAAATTAACTGATATAAAGTTTGTGATGTTAAAAAAATCTACTTTAGTGTCACTTTTGAAGAGTCCAGAACAAAAATTCATCTTCTATTTAAAAAAATAAGTTTATTAAATCATCAGTTACTTCCTCAGAACGATTAGTCTCTTGATTCATTATCAAAATAATGAACAAAAACAGAATAATTTTAACGAGAAAATAAGTTCCTCTGTATTCACTAAAACTAAAGATGATTCTTTAAAACAGACAGAGGAAGAGAGTCTGAACACTAAGCTTGCATTTAGATTATTATGATAAATATTATTACAACATGAGGCTCAGACGCTCATTAGACAAACATGTATGTCCATAAACATGTATTCAGTGACATCTAGTTGTGAGTGTGGATATTACATCAGAAAACCTTTTCACATCTTTTTAGCTTCCTACCATAAAATAAAAACAAATCCAACAAAGACTAAATAAACAACAATAAATAAACTAACAAAGTAAAGGAAACACAAAAGAAATTCAGCAGAAAACAACAACAACAACAACAAATAATAATACAAAGCATAAAGACGCAATCCAAACAACAAAATTAACAAAAAGAAAATAAATGATCAAAAAAGGAAAAAATTGGCAAAAATACAAAAAGGACAAAAACAGAAAAACAAAAAAATAAAAATAAAGGAAATGTAATCATGAACAACAGAAAGGTAGAAAAATTAAAACAAAAAACAATAGAAAAACAAACTAATTTACTCAAAACAAAGAAACAAACAAATAAAAAAGAAAGGGAGCCAAGTAGAACATGAAATGACACAAAAATAATTACAAAAGAAATATTCTAAACAAAACAAAACAAAAAAATTAAAAACCTTTAAGTGTTTCTTAAGTGTCCCCGATTTTCTCAGTCTGATCACACAGAATAAGAAAGTATTGAAAAAATTTTAACATTGAAGAGCAAACAAAAAAGTACAAGTATTTATTACCGATCCTAAATCTTATCTCTTTGACCCCTAATCTTTGACCTCTCTGATCTGTGAGGAATCTGAGTTCTGACGGTCTGGATGGACCAGAGTCAGACTGGAACAGGTCCATCAGGTGAGGTGCATTAATAACCTGCTGATTCCTCCTCAGGTCGACACAGGTGGAAACTCATCAGCTGCCTTACCTCACATGAGGAAAACTCTTTTTATTCCATTAAATAAAAAGACTTTATAGTTTCATTTATTTATCACCATTTATTTTTATTCTACATCTAAAAGGACAAATCAATGAACAGAGACAGAATAACACTGACTTTATTTAGATTCATCAATATCTAACCTCTGGGGACGTCACAGTACTGCTGACAACAGGGCTCAGAAATCCCAATCACAGTTTGACTTAGAATCAAACTGTTCTGTGTAATATATATTCTAGTTTCAATTTTCTGAGGAAAAAACATGAAAACACCATGAACTAATAATTGAGGAGGATCGAGGTGTTTTAGGACCCAGGCTCTGTTCCCATTTGCATTCGGAAATATCTGAAGAAGTCAGATACTCGACTCATCTTGATCAAGACTCTTTTTTTCTTCTTTTCTATTTCCATTTTAACTTTCTTCTCTGTCTTTTTCTCCCCATCCTCCCTTTTTTCGTTCTCCATTCCCCCCTTTTTTCTTATTTTTCTTTCTCCTTTTTGTCTTTCCTGATGATACTTTTGATCAGCCTGCACCCTATGTGCACCCTATGCCCTATTTGATCTTCATCTGAGTTCAGATGGACTCAAAAACACAAACAGACTGAGCTGTGGTGGACCAATGACTCTTCATGTTCTGCTCTAATTTTCCTCAGTGTTGTTTATTGTGTTTGAATCAGATTTGTCTGTCTCCTCAAATCATCTTCCTCTGTGTATTGAAGCTCTGTAATTTCTGTAATCCTGTCAGACTCTAAGACAACAATCCGAGCCTGTCAGGGACCATAAAAACATAAACTTTTAGTGTCCCTCTTTCACTGTGGGTGGATCACATTCCTCCCACCTGCTGGTCTACAGAAACTACAGCCTGTTCACCTGCTGCAGGAGAAAGAAACCTGCTTGAAAACTTTCTCTTTGCCCCCACTCGAACATGTAAAAACGGACTTCCTGTCTAGAAACAACTTTCTGTGGGTGGGGCACATTACTCTGTCCTGCAGGATAACATTGCAGAGATTACAGCCTGGTCACCAGCTGAGTGAATAACTATTACTATATTTGAGTCATTTAAAACCAGAATAAAAACATACAGCTCAGGTTTCATATTTATGACTTTTTTAGGGCCACATTTTGAGAGAGAATAAAAAGAGATTTAGATTAGTTTATCAGTATGTGAATGAAGCCATTAGAGAGAAAAAAAAATGCAGATTTATTAAGATGAAGTCATTGGTAATATTACAAGCATACCTATGAACTACATTGTAAATAATGTCTGTAGATTAAACTACTAAAATCAGTCAAACTGCCTCGGTACCAAAAACTGTGATAGTTCACGGATAAACTTTTATTATCTATTATTTTTGAGAAGCTAATAAGGAGAAAAGCGATTTAAAATACAGACAAAAATGTTATTTCATGTAAAAACGTAATTCCCTAACCTGTATTTTATATTCATGCTGATATATGCTGCAACATTTCTTTAATTGGTGAAAACTTGAATTCATGTGGAGTTTGTATCGTATCAAACATCCTGAGCTCACAGTCTGTTCCAGTTAAATCACAACTTTAATCCCTTTCTCTTTCATATTTTAAATTCAATGTTTCAATCACTCTTTAAAAAAGATTATAAAACATTTTAAAAAACTGTGGCAAATATCTGCTGCCAATGTGAAACCTCCAATCTGAATTTGAAAGTCTGAATTTCAACCCAAATTGACCCCACAAGTCCAGAAAAATGCAGTTTTTCTGAAAATTACAAGATCTGAGTCACTTGTACAGAGTTTAAAAATGCAGTATTGACAGCCGTTATGGGTTAAAAACAAATAAGGGTAATAAAAATAAAGGATTTAAATAAATAGTTTCTTATCATCAAGATAAATAGAAGTCTAAAGACATTAATTAAAATGAGTAAAAGCTGAATAAAACAACAATAAAGCTGTTTTAGAATTAATAAAACTTCAAACTGGTAAATTTGGATTAAATTCAGATATTTACCGGTATAAATGAGACAAAAACACTTAAATTTGAGGTTTTTTTTTTCAGTGTTTCAAAGTTTTTAAACATCTTAAAAGTTTTTTAAATTCAGGGAGTTTGAAAGAGAGAAACAGCAGAGTTCAGAGTTTAGGGAGATAATCACTTTTTGTTTTTGGTTACTGGTAAAACGTTGGTTTCAAGCCTCTCTAAAATCAGGACGCCCTCCTTTATAAATCAAAACGTTTGTTTATCAAACAGATTAAATCACGTTTGATCCGCTGTCTCTAATCTTGACCATGTTTTTATTTCCTATCAGCAGACAATAAAGATTTTAAACCCTCTGAAACCTCTTTGTTGACTGGCCTGTGAGGTCTGTCTGGAACTCTGGACCCCGAGGCGCATCATAGACCTGCAGGACTGGCCTTTCTGGTACAGATTGCACCCTGTGGCCCCTAAGCATCCCCTCCTGGTCCTGTGATGGACAGAGGGGCAGAGACAGTGGGAGTCTGTCTCTCTGCTGGCTCCAAACTCATCCGACCTGCTGGACCTCACCCGCTCAGCTAAGACCTGTTTGGACCCCCAAGGCCATGCTGAGACACCCTGAGGGTATTTGAAAACCTGACCGCCCCGACCCCCCTGCCTCATTCAGGCTTTAAAAGGTGGTGACAACCAGCAGTTCCTCACTCAGTCCAAACCGAGCAGCATCATGACCTCCTTCTCCACCCGCAGCAGCTTCTCCCCCCTCAGGACCGCCGCCATCATGGGTCCTACCTCTTCCTCCTCTTCTTCCCGCCGGGTCGGCAGCTCAGGGGCTGGGAGCGTCTACGGAGGAGCCGGAGGCTCCGGGGTCAGAGTCTCCAAGGCCTCCTACAACTACTCCTCCAACCAGGCTGCCGGCAGCTCCTTTGACCTGGCCGATGCCGTGGACATCGCTGTCAGCGAGAAGGAGACCATGCACAACCTCAACGACCGCCTTGCCGTCTACCTGGACAAGGTGCGCAGCCTGGAGAAGGCCAACGGAGACCTGGAGCTGAAGATCAGACAGTTCCTGGAGGGCAGAGCCACACCTGAGGTCCACGACTACCGCAGCTTCACTGTACGGATCAAGGACTTGCAGGGAAAGGTGAGAGCGCACACTTGAACACCTGAACATCTTTTTAACTAAACACACAGCTAACTAAACACATAAACAACCAGAGTTAAAGTAACTGTTGAATCTAACAGCTGTTGGATCGGCTGTTCATTGGACAACTCTACCCTGAGTTCAGACTGTAAGGTAGCACACCTGAGCAGGTAGATCTCATCATGTTTAACCAATCAAGAGTCAGAGACAGAGCTGACAGGTGTTTCTTTAAATATCTAAACTAAAGAACAAAGTGTTGTCTGTCTTTGGACTGAAGTTTGTCAGAAAGTTTAAAAATAGGTCAGAGGAAGGAAATGTGCAAAATAACACGAGAAGGAGTGAAAAAAGCAGGAATAAAAGGAGAACAGATCAGGAAATAAATGTCTGGAAATTTAAGCCCTGGCTTAAACCAGTTGATTGACCGCTTGGCCTTGAATAGTTCAGGAAGAGCAGCTGGAGACAAATTCAGGTAAAAAAGAAAAGAGTCAAACTGATATTGAGAAAAAAGTCCCTAATCTGTCCTATTTTTACTTTATGAAAAACAAATCCATGAATTCAGACATTAATTTATCAACAAATTCATCTGAAATAACAGTTTTGAGATTTTGGCTTTCTCACCTTATGACCTCTGTAGACAGTGTTTTTTCAGTATTCATTAATCCTATTTTTATTTTAAGTAATTATCAGAAGAGTGAGGCAGCTGTTTCTCTGTTGGTTCAGTAAACTCTCCTGCTCAGTGTAAATAAAACAGGGTTAATGTTATATAACAGTCAAATATAACAGAGACGCTGTTGTTGACATGAAAACTTGAACATGTGACAGTTAACATGTAAATATGTTCATGTATGTTCAGCCCCCTCTATTATCAGACCTCAGGACATCATGTCTCTGTAAATATTTACTCTGAAGGATGTTTGACTTTTAGACAGTTCATGAGGACTGACAGGCGATTTTAAAGCAGAGGAACCTGTCTGACCATCACACAGGTGTATCTGTGTGCAGGGAGGGGGAGGGGCTAACAGGTAACTTTACCTGAGAGAGCAGAAAGGAAGATTATTGAATAAACTTAATTTCGCCTCTTTTTCAAGAATCACTCTGACTTCAGATTTCACTAAAATATTTTACTGTTTTTTTTTTCCAATTCAAAAAACATTTATTAAATATTTTAGTTTTAAAATTTTTGTTGAACTTTATTTCATAATAATCAGAAGAGTATGAGGAGTTTTTCTCTCTAAAAACGTGTCCTATAAAAGACAAATTTAGCTGTAAATTTAAGAAAAGTAACGCAGCTTTTAAGAGTTTTTAAGTTTTAAAAATTAACTTAAATTCTTTCTTTAGTAGCCTCAAATTAAAACCAGCTTCTTTCTTTATTGAAAGTTTTTGTATTGCATATTTTTGATAAGTTTTAGAGACCTTTTTTGTCTTTTGAATGAATGAAAGTTTATTGAAAGTCTTTTTAAGTCAGTTTATGAATAATATTGTATTTGATATGTATGTTATGTTTGAAAACACATCTGCAAAGTTATTTTGAAATTTTTGAAATTGCCAAAAAAGATTTTAAAATTCTACAAAAAATATTCTGGAGTCTGTAAAAAAACTTAGTTCAACTTCTGACTTTTTATCTGTAAAATAAAAAAAAAAGTTCGAACATCGGTTTGGCTGTTTGTAGCTCCCCCTGGTGGACACACAGATCCTTTGATATTTTGATAAAAAACTTAAGTCTGCCGATACAAAAAAACCTTTAGATGTTAACACATTTTTTTCTCCTGTCCTTCTTGTACAGATCCAGGTTGCTGCTCGTGGAAACGCAGCTCTCATTCTCGCCATCGACAATGCCAAGCTCGCCACAGATGACTTCAAAGTGAAGTGAGTAACCCCCAGTTTCCACCACATCCGGAACGGCTACCAAGAGGCTGTATCCGCCGATCGTAGCTAATCGTAACCATTCAAGTCAATGTGTCAATTTTCACCGTCTTCTTTCCGTTCTGCTGCGGATCGCCAGACTCTGCAGCTGATCACAAGAGTTCTTGAGACTCTGATTCATTGGAGGATAAAAACCAGACTGTGAAATAATCTGAACACCTCTGTCTATCTGTCCCTCACTTTATTTTCACTCTATTTTCAGGTACGAGAACGAGCTCGGCATGCGCCAGTCAGTGGAGGCTGACATCAGTGGGCTGAAGCGAGTCCGTGATGAGCTGACTCTCAGCCGTGGCGACCTTGAGATGCAGGTAGAAGGTCTGAAGGAGGAGCTGCTGCTGCTTAAGAGGAACCATGAGGAGGTGAGGATATTAAAGATGAATAGAGATGTAGAAAGCAAGAAAAAAAATAAGAGGCTAACAGGCTCCCCCTGCAGGATCTGCTGGCTCTGCGCGCTCAGGTGAAGTGCCAGGTCAATGTGGAGGTGGACGCCGCACCACAGGAAGACCTGGCCGCCGTCATGGATAGCATCAGACAACACTACGAGAACGTCGCCGCCAAGAACCGCAAAGACCTGGAGACCTGGTTCCAAGCAAAGGTAAGAGCACAGAATTATAATCACTACTGCCACCTGCTGGACAAACCTGACATATCATGAATCTTTGACATTAAATTGCGTTTTAATATTAAAATACTTCTGCAGGTCTAAACTCCTGATCAGTCCTGATATTCAAACACTAACTTTATTGATGGTTGTCCTTCATAGACGGCCGAGCTGAGCAAAGAGGTATCTGTGCGCTCGGAGACACTGACCAGCTCAAAGTCTGAGATCGGAGAAATCCGACGAACTGTCCAGACTCTGGAGATCAAACTGCAGGCTCAGATCAGCAAGGTGAGATGAGATGATTTTACCTTGAGTTTGGCTCAAGTTCATTGAATGAAAAGTATTTAATCTTTCTAGTATAAAACCAACATACCATAAGCATAGTCAGCATTAAGCCTCAAATGACCCAAACCTTTAACCTGGATCAGTAAATCAGTAAGTCAGTAAACCTGACTTTAATCTTTTCTCCCCCCGACAGAAAAGAGCTCTGGAGGTAACCCTGGAGGAGACCAAGAGCCGCTACGCTAACATGCTCACTGGCTACCAAAGGCAGGTTGTGGCTCTGGAGGAGCAGCTGACTCAGCTGAGGGCCGACCTGGAAAACCAGAAGGTTCTGTTTGTTGACCTGCTGGACATCAAGACCAGGCTGGAGCTGGAGATCGCAGAGTACAGGAGGTTGCTGGAGGGCGAGACTGAGAGGTGAGAGTCGGGGCACACTGACTGATACTGATACTAATACTAATCTATATGGACTAATCTGAATAATTAACTTATCTTATGTAGGTGTCCAACTTAGATAATCAAACTTTAATAGCTCATGGAAAAAGCTACCTCAGTGTGATAAAAGCTTAAAGTTTAGTAACCATGGTAACTATGTGCTGCCTTCAGCTCAGCCTGTTGGCGTGAAGATCTAATGACTACTAAAAAAACTTGTCAGATCTTCAAATATTAGTTCTATAAATGACCAGTAAAAAAGTGACATGGTGATGGTTCTTCATCCTGTCACTCTGCTCTAAGGTTTTTTGGACTCCATGAACTCTCACTGATCATATTTTGATTGATTTAAATAGCTGAAATACATTTTTTTCCCATCCTGTTTCTGCAGCACCACCACAACAACCAAAACCACCAGAGTCGTGACCATCGTGCAGGAGGTGGATGCTTCTGGAAACATTGTGAACTCCAGTTTGGACGAGAAAGAGAGGACCACCACAACCTCCAGCTAGAGATTAACGAAAAACTAGCATGTAGACACCTGCCAACCAGCAATATCAAGCATCCCTTTGAGACCATCAGCGTTAAAACCAGTTAACCATCTGTTAGTTAAATAAATCAGTTTAAGAGTCTGATTCAGAACAATATATGCTGTAAAACTGTCTTATTCTCTAATAAAACTCAGGTCGGCATCCTCTCTGTGACTACTGTGATTTCATTCCAGTGATTAAAACTCTAGTGGAGCAGACAAATGCATAATATAGCCCGAATCGTTCACTTTGTTATACAAGCATGAAATTTGGTACATATACTCTTCAAACCCCACTCTTTTCAAAAATAACGTTAGCCACGCAATATTCCAAGATGGCGGCCCCAAAATCCAAGATGTCCACCCCAAAAATGTGTTTTTTCCTTTATAACTCAAAATGACATGATTTTAAGCCCCATACATATATTGAAGTTGAATATAAAGTTGGGTATTGCGGACATTTTGGTACCTAGTACATTTCTGTATCCATTACGGTTCTTGAGATACAGCATATAGATACTTGTACAGAACTGGGAAAGTGAGAAATTTGTAACACCGATTGTTGTTACGTGCATATGTTTGTATGAAAATATCATTTCTATTATCTGTTATTTTCATGAGGGTTATAACATTAAATTTGAAAAACAAGATGGTGTCCAAGATGGCTGCCATTGCCTTGAAGTAATCCGATCTTAGTGACTATGAAACATTAACTTTTGGCGATTATTTCCTTATCTGCTCAGCTACTCTGTCCGTCTTAATTATGTCTTACAGTGATCAGTAGGGGAGACTGGGGTTGGTTGTCACGCTTTGTACACTCAGGTAAATTACTCATCCTGCAGCTAACACTCCTAAATTAGACTAAAGTTTGCATTCTGGGGTTGAAATGAGTACCCGTTTTATTCTTGTAGACGAATTCAACAATCAGACATCAACCCTCAAAGATGCTGCAACACAAGGGGGCATTCAGCACCGTCACAGGGTTAGTTGTCAGAGTTTTTATGGTTGATTGTCCCTTGAGTAATCAGCAGGGGGTGTGAATACAGAAACAGAAAGATTAAAAAAATAGTACTTGATTTTGTTTTAACTGTCCTCCAATGTTAGGGTCTGTACCGACCCGTTTTTGTTTTTAATTGCTTAAAAGAACCACATAAATTAGCTTTTTTGCATCAAGACTTTTTGACTTTGTCAGTAACCTCTAAATTAACACTAAATTATGAAATTCTCTTATTGAAATTATGACACTTGTCGTGTTAGGGTCGCTGTTGACCCAGTTAGTTTAAAAATCAATTATTAGAGCAAAAACTGAAATCATATGTGCACTGTCAGGCAACACACTGACAGTCAGATCCTCTTCCAATCGTGTGAAATTTAGAAAATTCTTATTTTACCTAGGTATACTAAAAAAGTTTGGCCCAGAGGACAACAAAAAAAATGTTATAAGCAATATTTTCATGGATAATGAAGCCTAACAAGGCAACCGAGAGATGAGAACCAAACTGGATGATAGAGAATTGTTTTTAGTGTAATTTGCAGCTGATTTAAGACACGGGTTGAAACCGACCCTTAACATAGTGGATGCGTAGTAAAAGCAAACAGAGGAGGAAGGTTAATAAGCTGAATTTCTATTCTTCTTGGTTGTAAATGAAGCCAAATCAGAAAGAAAATCCCTGTCTTCAAAACTGACTGTGTGTTTAATTCAAAGTTCATCTCTGTTTTGATTTATCACAACCTAACAAACCATCAGATTTGATCATCTCTGAGTATTTTATTCTTCAAGTGTAAACCATTAGTGAAATTCAATTTAAAACATTCGGACACAGTATTTTCAGTTCATCAGAAGCTTTTTATTGGCATGTTTCTGAGAACGGCCCACTTGTGGTGTGCAGTTGGATGTTTGGCACTTCACTCGGCCACTGAGACCTCAGAGCTGACTTCCTCTCCATCCACGACCTCTTTGGTGACGATCAGGATTTTCTTTGTGGTGGTGGTGGTGGTTTTGGTGGTGGAGGTCTGAGATCTGCAGAGACACAAAAACAAGTCAGAATCTACATGACAACCAATGCCTTCAAACTTGGTGTAGGTGATCAGGATGATGGATGGATTTGGAAAAACAGACATTGATTTTTAGCTGAATGTGAAACCAGAAACCTTCTATGGTTTAATATTAGAAAAATAAATAATGTATCTTTAAGTTATGTGTCACCAAATGCACCTTCAGGAGTCAGCTACCACCCTCACGATGCTCCTTCTAACCCAAATCACAAGTTCTTCCTGTACCTGACCCAACATTTCCCAAATTCAGGTTTCTGGTTGTTATGGGAACATGTTACATTGACGGTTTTTCTGTCTAAAGCAACCAGGGGACGCCATCATAGTAGATAAAGTCTAATATGGAAAGATGAACTCACGATGACAACTCTCCGTCGAGCAGCCTCCTGTATTCAGCAATTTCAAGTTCCAGCCTGGTCTTCATGTCCAGCAGCATCTGGTACTCCTGTCCCTGACGCTCCAGGTCGGCCCTCAGCTGGGCCAGCTGCTCCTCCAGTCTCATCACCTGGTTCTGGTACCCGGCCAGCGCCATGGCGTAACGGTTGTTAGTTTCGCCAAGAGTTGCTTCCAGAGAGGCTTTCTGCAGGAGGAGAGAGTAGGTGTCAGAGGATTTACAGACGTTATTGAGTCATGTGAAAATGAGGAGCAGAAAGAGTGAACCCACCATGCTGAGCTGAGACTGCAGCTCAATCTCCAAACTCTGCAGCGTGCGTTTGACCTCCGTGACCTCTGAGCGTGATGTTTGAAGTGTCTCTGTGCTGACCGCCACCTCCTTATTGACCTCTTCACTCTGTAAAAACACAAAGATTAAACATCAGAAACCATGTGTCTGTTTGACACTGTCCAGTGATTGAGCTGTATGCAGACGACACTCTGCTGTAAGACAGTTTTGCAGCTGAATCACATATCAGAGTGGATTTCTCTTGTGTTGTTTTTATAATCGGTCATACTTCTCCGGCTCACTGTTTTTGTTTTTAAATCAACTTTATGAATGAATTTAAACTGGACTGAAATCTGAGGGTTTACATTGCTCACCTTTGCCTGGAACCAGGCCTCCAGGTCTTTGCGGCTCTTGTTGGCGACAGATTCGTAGTGTTCTCTGATTCCAGCGATGACAGCGGTCAGGTCCGCCTGAGGAGCAGCGTCAACCTCCACATTCACCTGACCTCCCATCTGAGCCTTCATGGCCAGCAGGTCCTGCAGAGACACAAACACATAAGAGGATCAGACCTTGATGGGATAAACAAAGTTATCCATGTGAGTCCGAGCTAGTCCTGATTCTTTGGTCAGTTTTGGGTCTGTTTTTGCTGAGCTACAGAGGAGGCTTAGACTTTGACTGAAATGTAAACATGCCTAAATGACTCATACAATTAGAGTATTATAATCATCAAACCATCAACCCTTCCCAAGATGCCAAAGATTCTCATTGACTATTACCTCACCATAGACGCCACGTTTTACCAACTTCTCTTTAACAGAATTTCTTCTGTCATACAGACACTCTGATAAACCTTGACTCTATCCAATGTTGGTGTTCCTAACCACTTTTGTTTTCAAACCGTTTGTTTGTGATTGCAGTTCGTTTGCAGTGTGATGCTCACCTCCTCGTGATTCTTCTTGAGGAAGATCAGCTCCTCTCTCAGACCCTCGATCTGCATCTCCAGGTCGGATCTTCCCAAAGTCAGCTCATCCAGGACCCTCTTCAGCCCAGCAATGTCGGCCTCCACAGACTGACGCATGGCCAGCTCGTTCTCGTACCTGCACGCCGACAGACAACAGTCACACCAACTCTCTCATCTTAAACTACTGATGGTGTTTGAAACAGGAACAGGATACAGGTCTGAGAACTCTAGCTGGAGCAGAGGTCTGCAGATCTGGGGTCATGGATAACCAATCCTCACCCATAAATTTGCAAACTGGGTAAGTATAATTAATATTAAACTCTGAGGATGGATTATTAGCCTCATGAGACAGGGATGATGTTACCCTGAGGTATCAGAACTATATCTTCTAACCAGTCTTATCAAAGCTGTTTGTGATGAGCTTAGTTCTTCATACTCACTTAACCTTGAAGTCATCAGCAGCAAGTTTGGCATTGTCCACTGCCAGGTAGAGCATGCCGTTAGCACAGGTGGCATCTCTGATCTGAGAACAGAGGAAGAGTTTGATTGATCAGATTATCAGGGCTCTAAACACAGTCTGTTTGTACTGACAGTAAAACTCTCTGAAGCAGCAGGCAGTGGGGAGTTGCAGCAAGTTTGTCCAATTTATCATTAAACTCAAAGTTTCCTTTAACCTTAACATTTGCCTGTAACCTCTCTGCCCTGCTCACAGCTTCATGTTTCAGCTGCTCTCATAAAGAGAAGACATGGAAATACCAGTATGTTTCTCCTCATTGTTATAGATGCAAACTGAGAAATGCAGCTCAGGTGTCCTGCTGCAAGTGAGCTTCAGGGTGTGGTTGCACCTGTACAGAAGCACATCCTGCAGGAAACAATCGTCCTGTCTGCCTGTGCAACTGAACAGCTGAGTCTCACATGAAACTTTCCATTCTTTGTCAGATATATGAACACCTGAGTCTCACCTGAAACCTTCCATTCTTTGTCAGATTTATCATCCCCCCTGAGGGCGTAGTGCAACTTCAGTTTGAGTTAGCAATGATGTTTTTTCACTCTGATTTGCAGCCTGAACCCAAACCTTCAGCCTGAGCTTTCTGCAGCCTGAACTTTTATAAAAGGCAAACCAGCACACAGAACCGGCACCTGGTCTCACCTTCTCGTGCAGCCCGCTGATGGTGGCATTGAAGGCGCTGAAGTCGTGGCCCTGAGGTTTGACTTTGGTCTCCAGGAACTCTCTGATCTTCCTCTCCAGCTCAGCGTTGGCAGCTTCCAGGCTGCGCACCTTCTCCAGGTAGGATGCCAGGCGCTCGTTCAGGCTCTGCATGGCCACCCTCTTGTTGTCTGAGATGTCGATGGCATCGGCCAGGTTGAAGCCGCCCCCGGCCCCAGCTGCTGAAAACCCAGCCCCAGCCCCGGCTGCAGAAAACCCGGCACTGGCTCCAGAGGCAGAAAACCCACCTGAGGAGAAGCTTCTGGGGGCGCTAATGCTGGAGATGCGGGTCCCCGTGCCTCCGGCGCCGGCATGGACGCTGGGGGCCCTGCGAACTGAGTAGGCCATGAAAGACATGGTGGAGGTTTCTGTCTGCTCAGGATGGAGAGGAGAGAATGAGGGTGAGGTCGCACTCACTTCCTTTTATCCTCCCTGAATGTGAGGGAGGGGTGGAGGTCCAGCCCCTGCTCCATGCCTCAGGGCAAGACACTGAGGCGGGTCGAGCCTCATGACAAACAGACGAATCACAGCAGGAATGCAAAAAACACACATATCTGTTACACAACATCTATATAGTACCTGAGTTTACTCTCTGAGTGTTTATTCTGTTGAAGAAAGCCCTTCACCTTATCTCTGATCAGTCTGACACAGCTCACATACCTGAGGACCCTCAGCCCACCTGGATTCCTCTGCAGGCTCAGGCCTGTCTGTTGTCTCTAGGTGTTACTCTGGCCCTGCTGAGCCGTGCATCACTCCCACCCCCCACTCAATCCACTGCACTTGTGTGAGCAAACAATGAAATCTTTGTGGCAGCTTCTCCTTCAGCTTCTATTTGCTGTGACACAATACAAGGTCACACAATGAGGAGCTGTGCAACTACCATAAACACTGACCTGTATCCCTTATGAGAAACAAAGAGGCCAAGCCAGGAGGAGCTGAGCTGACCGAAACAGTCAGACTGCCCCCAGACTGAACCAGGTTATAACTGGGAACACCTTAACAGGGTTCAGTCAAAGTGAATAAAATGACCTGCTGAAACTTTGAAAGGAGATCACTGGTGTCATTTGTTGGACACTATAGCACACAGCTCTTTCCTGTCAAAATAAAACCCTGAGTGAGGAGCAGCTCTGCCTCTGTCTACTCTGCTCTCATCGTGTTGAAACAGGAGAGGGACAAACCGTTGACACAAAGTATGTGGACTGCCCACATAACTCTGCCTGTGGTAAAACATAAACTTGTCATATATATCAGAGAAACTGTGGCAGAGAAATTAGCTTGACGATGTCATAGAACATACATCTAAACTGACAGAGGAGCAAAACATGCAAAACAGAATCTCACCTAGTAAGAGGAGGAATGAATGGAGGGAGGAGCATGGACTGAAAATTACAACCCTCCTTTTAAGCCCTGTATGTCTTCAAACAGAAGACAACAAAAATGCGTTATAGGAACATGTTTGTCCAACAATGGTTCATTGTGACGTAAATTGCTGCTGCACTGTAAGAACATGCACTCTTAAAGACTTCCCCCTTCGTTCAGTCTCTGTTTTTGGGAGCTTTTTAAAACTTCAATGCTGTGAATAAGGATGTGGGTTTAGTCTGTGATTGTACTTAGTCATTTCTGCTGAGCAGAGCAAAAGCAACCTTTATGTATGAAGTGTTTATCACAAAGAAGATGTCACAGAGTGCTCCACAGGGACACAAGCCTGAGCTTCATCTTGAAAGATTCTGTCACCACCAGATTTTAAAGAGTGTCAGAGGCGCTGTTTATAATGTATCGTTTCAAAGCACCAGTAAATACCAGAAAAACGAGTTATTCATACTTACTGTTTCTGTGGGCCTGAAACGTTGGTCATCTAAACTGTAGTTCAGCGTCCCTCCACTAGCGGTAGCAGCAGCTCTGGTTTAGGGTTAGAACTGCGCGGGGTCCGCCACCCTCCGCCGCGTCCCCGGTGTACATAAAAATGGAGCCCCAGGGTTCCCCCAGGCAGGAGGAACCAGACAAACCTGTTCAACCAGCTTTACTGACAGGCGTAGAAAACTAGACGAAAAGAGCCATGTATAAATGGATGAATGACAGAGTGACAGAGTGACAGAGTTTGATGGATGGGTAGAAATTCAATCAGGTGATTCTCTGTTTAAACATGTTTTAACTAGTTTTTCATAGTTTGAATTCTGCAGCTTCTTTAACATCTTCATCACGTTGGTTCCCCGGGGTGTTGCTCTGTTTGGTGATCTCACTTTGACTTTTAGCAACTTCTCTGCAGGACTAAAGTGAAATTTCAATCCCCACATACTTTTGATGGAGAGGGGTCTATAATAAAATCTGTAAATGTGAGGACTGCTATGGACAGGGTCATGTATGATAAAGACAAGATGACAACGAGCCAAAAAAAACAACAACCCATGATTGATCACAAAAACTCAGATGAATATTGATTTTCCTCCTGTTACAATACCAAAATTTGTCGGGTGGACTGTCTTACAAGTAATATCCATATTTTCCGCACTGTGCAACCCGATCAAAATAAAATTAGTGCATCCCTGTAAGGGGCCAGCTGAGGGTTGCAGTGTTAACATGTTAACGTGGTCATTTATCTGCAAGTTCACTGCAGGTACAAACCCCCTCTGCCTTCATTTCTTTCTTTTTAACCTTCATTTATAAACTTTTCCTGATGCACACTTATAGTAAAGACCAAAACGAACCTACCAGGGCGTCGCCAGGTAAATACCTGACTTTTGACCTTTTTAGCTGCTGTTAATGTTAACATCCAAACCTTGTTTCTTCCCAGTTTGGATGCAAATTAAAGAGAAAATGTAGTCAGATGCTGTGCAGTTGTGATCGACTCTGAATCATCAAATATGAGCACACAATGAGCTGAGTGTGCCCAGAGGCGTCTCTTTGACCTAAAGGGACATTCCGGCGTAAGGTTAATTTTAGGGTCAAACACACCGTAACACAGAGTGAGACACCCCCTCGAGAGATGAATGTTGCCGACCGCTTGCTTCTCTGGTTAAACCAACTTTGGTAACGACCGCATGACAGCAATACACAGCAGTCTGAGGAGCCATAAACAAACCTCGACCAAAATGCCACTCTATAGCCACAAATAATGTTCAGAACAGCACCTACCTTCATCAACAGTACACAGCACTAGCCACCAAACATCTTTTTAACTTTGCTTAATTTTTTTAACAAAGAGACTAAACACAACGCACCTACTCTCTTCCAGCAGCCACTTGTTTGTAGCGAGACCTCAGGCCAGTCCAGTACAGACTGCTGGGGGGTGACACAGCTGAACATTTATGATCATTTCTTTATAATTTCCTTGAAGTAATAATCATCATTTTGCACTGTAGACGTGGTAGTTCTTGGTTCAATTGCATTAACATGATGAAATGATCATAAATGTTCTTACTTGAGCTGTGTCACCCCGCTGTAGTCCATAATGGACTTGCCCAAGGTCTCGCTACAAACAAGCGGCTGCTGGAAGACAGTAGGTGCGTTGTGTTTAGTCTCTTTGCTAAAGAAATTAGGCAAAGCTAAAAAGATGTTTGGTGGCTCGTACTATGACTGGGACCCAGATGTACGGTTGATGAAGTTAGCTGCTGTTTAGTTAGTTTATTTTTTTTTTTGTAGTGTGTTGTTAAGCGCTTTGGGTATCCTGAAAGGCGCTATATAAATGTAAGATATTATTATTATTATTATTATTATTATTATTATGAGCATTATTTGTGGCTATAGAGTGGCGTTTTGGTTGAGGTTTGTTTATGGCTCCTCAGACTGCTGTGTATTGCTATCCTGCGGTCATTACCAAAGTTGGTTTCACCAGAGAAGCAAGCTGTCGTCAACATTCATCTCTCAAGGGGGTGTCTAACTCTGTGTTATTGTGTGTTTGACCCTAAATTCATTTTTACGCCGGAATATCCCTTTAATGACATCAGGGGCTGAGTTCAGACCCCCCAGCCCAATTAAAGAAAAAAATAAAAACAGCTACTGGGTCCACAGAAAAACTGTTCTGGTAAAGATCAGTTTTAACAGGGACAGCAGGCTTTTTGGTTGACTAAAATTAGAAAAGGAAAAATGACTAAAGTGTGTCAAAAACTAAATAGCATTTTAGTGTGAAGACTAAATCTAAAAAATCTAATCAATCTAAAATTAACAGTTCTGTAGTTCCCAAAGCAACATTAATATGCTATTTCATAACTAGTTAAAGAGTCCCCACAACAGCTGTAAATAGTTCCAAATGTCTGAAAACAAAAACACAAAGCACGCCCAGACATCGTATTTGAATTAAAAAATACATTATCATTCTGTCTGTTCTGTCTGTAAAGCACTGCTTTAAATTGCTTTATCTGACAGGTGGAGGGCGCTCAATCCTCAGTCTCCACTGGTTTCTGTCATCAGTCCTTGTACCTTAGGCTTTTCATGTGCAAACGCACACACACACACACACACACACACACACACACACACACACACACACACACGTCAGTGAGTGCAGCTACAGTTCAGTATAGCACACATGTGTTATCCCTGTGGCAAAGAACACGCTCTAACATGTCTGTTTATGGAAATTCTGTGCAGAACCTTTAGTCGCTCATAAACTACCAGGTCAAGAGCAAATATGAGTTTACACCAGTATCCCTATATGTGCAATACAGCTTTATATGTAACTGGAACACTCAACTTCACACTTGAACTCTAATCCAGGTTTGTCTGAAACACCATCAAAGTCATCAGCTAGATCAGAGAATGTGGGTTTTTGTCAGGGTAGACCCATAGTTATGTGCTGTCGTATATATTTGGGTCTCATTCATGAAACGTTAGCAGAGAATTCCACTCCACCCAAAATGATTTCTTTTTCCGCAACTGAAAGTGTGTTTATTTTCTCCTCTCATTTCCTTCTCTTGGTGGTCCATGGGAAACACAGGTCCACACCTCCTTATATGGTGTTCAATGGCTATTCATGGACTGAGAGTTATGCTGATTAGTGGCTATAAGGAGCATGGTTACTGTACGATCAATTGGCATTCATTAACTATCATGAACTTACACTCATGTCCATGATCAAATCAGGGGTTTCCACAGTGCTCATGAATCTGGAGTAGTTTTTTTTTTTGTACCAGTGATGTTTACACAAAAATCTACGCATAAATTTATTAACCTTTCATAAATGAGACCCATTTTCAGAACATAATGCTATCTGTGTTGTTAGTTATCTGTAGTTTATTCAAATCAGGTAGACCCTGACGAATCAATATGGAAAATTTTTAGACTTTTGGTTCAGTCAATTGCTTACCTTTGATTTTGAGTATTAATGCAACACAATGGCCACTAGAGGACGCTGCTTGACTTCAATCATTAACTTGGATAAAATAATATCGTATTTCACAGATATTTAGCCACATTTCATGCTTGCTTACTAACGGCAGGTTGACTCAGGGTGTATTTTTGTCAGTCACACTTATTAAAGGGGGTATCATGCTTTCCACACTTACAACAAAAAAGTTTCAAATCAGAAGGTAAATGTATTTTGTTAGAAAGAGAGAAAGTAGATGTAAACTGCTCAAGCCTCATACAAACACGTAAAAATCCAGACCTTTGTTTATGTATGAGATTTACTTGAGTCTGACGTAAGAATTATAGACTCTCCTTACCGGTTGATTTGCAAAGTGGAATGGCCTGTCTCCATCAGCCTGTGATGTGACACCCACAGCAGAGCGGGGTAAACCATAGACATAATATGCACGTATAGTCTACATTTATGATGTTTATGGGGGTAATGATACTCCACTGCCCCTCTGCAGCTCTGCTGATCGACCACAATAGAGGGAGCAGGGCCAAAACAGTGAGCCTCCAGAGAGGTGGCCAATCAGAGGAAAGTATGCTTGTTTATAGATATAGATATAGACATAGATATATAGATAAAGATAGATAGAGATAGATGTTGTTCATATTCATGTTTATTTCTGTTAAGAATTTTTTAAATAAATGTGTTTGTGGCTTGCTGACCTTTTGTATCCAGCCCTAGTGGACACGTGAGGAACTGCAGGTTTTCATAACTTGCATTGTTTCTCCAGACTGGTTGGTTGCAGCTTAAATTGAAAAAAATTAAGACCTGCTGCTTTCACACAGAACTAAACACTTATTTTCTTAAATCATAGCAGTTTCGATGGCCACTGTAGGTTGCTGCGCCCCCTAAATTTTGACACGTGGTGTTAGACTGTCAGAATTAATTGAGTCATAATCACTGTGTGGACAAGCTCTGAGTTTTGTTTAACTAAGAAGATAACTTTTGTCACTTATTGTTTCTTGTTTGATTCCTGGTTCAGCTGTATCATTTGAGAAGCATTCTTACGTGTTTCATTCTTAATTTGAAAACTCATATACAGGTAAAGGCCTCTGCAACATTGATCTGCATTTTTTTTTTAATATTGCAGTTATCAGCCTGCAATTTTTTTATAGGATTAGTGAGTTTGAAGGATTGTGTAAAACAGAATAAACATGAGATGACTGATAAGTTTTAATCTTGGTGTTTAGAAATGTTATGTTCAATTTTTCAAACCTTTGATGGGAAGCTGATAGTGAACTGACTGGTCATTTTCACTTTATTTGCGAGTTTTGTTGTTGACTGGTTGGAACACAACAGCAAAGCCTAGTGGCTGTAAGGTGAACTGCACTTCAATTACTTTGAACAGAAGACAACAAGCAGTCTTTAGTTTTTAAGCTCCTCAGCAGACTTTTATTTGAACCTTTAGTTCTTTGACAGCTCCCTGGTGACCTCGGAGCTGCTGGAGCTGACCACCTTTCCATCCACTACCTCCTCCACGATCGTGATGACCTTCTGTTGGGTGATGGAGGTGGAGGTGGAGCCAGATGCGGAGCCAGTGCCTAAGCTTAAGCCTGCACCAGCACCAGCGCCGGAGCCAGAGCCGGACCCAGAGCCTGAGCCAGAGCCAGAGCCAGAGCTGGAGGACATCATGGTGGATGAGGAAACACTGGAGCTGATACCGGAGGAGCCGAAGCCAGAGCCAGAACCAGCGCCAAAGCCAGAGCCTGAGCCAGAGCTGCAGGAGGAGGACACAGACTTTAACTTATCTCATTTTAAACCAAGAGTCTCCCTGAAGCTGCTGCTGAGAGTGCAGGACAGATTTATACTAGAAAACAGAAATGATTTCTCTCATAATTAACGGGACTCTTTACCTTAAAATGAATCAAATGAAAACAGGTTTTTGTTGAAAGGAAGATCACAAATAATCCTGAAGACTCAGAAGACTTCAATCCTCCAAGTTAACCATTACTCACCCGCCGCCCTCTCCATCCAGCAGCCTCCTGTACTCTGCAATCTCCATCTCCAGTCTGGTCTTGATGTCCAGCAGCGCGTCGTACTCCTGGGACTGAGTCTCAATCTGTGCCTTCAGCTGGCACAGCTGCTCCTCCATCATGATCACCTGGAGAACAAGAAGAAGAATAGGAAAGAGTTTGGATTTCAAAGTTTAATCTGCAGTGACATCCTGAGCAGTAATATGTAACATCAAGCTCACCTGGTTCTGGTAACCTGACAGCTGCATGGCGTACCGGTTCTGTGTCTCAGCCAGAGTGGCCTCTAGTGAAGCTTTCTGCAGCAGAGAAGAGGAGCAAGTTCAGTTTATCATTTACAGCAGCTGGAGGAGGTAGAAGGTTTATGATGAATGGTGCTCACCATGCTAAGCTGTGACTGTAGCTCAATTTCCAGGGCCTGTAGAGTTCGCTTGAGTTCTGTGACCTCTGATTTGGACATTTGGGTGGATTCTGTGGCTTCAGCGACTTCTTTGTTCATTGCCTCTGTCTGTGCAGAGGACAAAGACAACAGCAGGGTCAAACAAACTGTGAGAATACTCAGAGACACTGATTTGATAATTCATAAAACTATAAAACTTCATCTCAATTGATCTTTCAAAATTATGATGTATGACAGTCTTCTTCATGTGGGATATTTGTATCTTTGGTATTTGAAAAGAGATCAATATATTCTTAATTTCACTGAAAAAAAAAACATCCTGAAACACAGCTGACCTTTGCTTGTGCCCAGGCGTCCAGCTCTTTGCGATTCTTGGCAGCGAGAGCTTCGTAGTACTCCCTCATCTCCTCCAGGATCGCGTTCAGGTCTGGTCCCTGGGCGGCATCCACCTCCACGTTCACCTGACCACTCATCTGAGTCTTCATGTTCATCAGATCCTGCAGACAGAAACAAAGATGAAGGCGACTGTTAATCCGAGGAAAAGTGACAAACTCTTTTGATTTAAAATATTGCCTCCTGGAGTCTGAACTGGATTAAAGAGATTCACCCACCTCCTCATGGTTCTTTTTGAGGAAGATCAGCTCCTCTTTCAGGCCCTCGATCTGCATCTCCAGGTCTGACCTGGCCATGGTCAGCTCGTCCAGGGCTCTCCTTAACCCGCCGATATCCGCCTCCACCGACTGGCGCATGGCAAGCTCGTTCTCATACCTGCACAAAGGAGCAAATCAGAAGCAGTTAGTAATGCTGTCTCTGGAGGGCTGTTTTTCTAAAACTAACACAAACTAACACATGAACAGAGAACATTAGCATGGAAGCTAACAGCACAGCTAATGGTTTTCTGCCTGGAAACAGCTGACGAATTACTGATAGATCTTCCTAAATGTTTTTAGGCTAACAGCAGAGTTCATGTCCTAACAATACTATCATAGGTATCTGTGTGCAGTTCCCTGACTGAGGAACATCAGGAAACAGCTAATAAGCGAATGAGCTAAATGAACTGATTCACTGACTTGAGCCTAAAGTCGTCTGCAGCCAGCTTGGCGTTGTCAATGGAGAGGTAGATGCCGGCGTTTACATTGGCAGCTTCCAGGATCTGAAAAATGAAAAGAGAGGAAGAAACATTCACTTTTTGATTTTTGGTCTTTGTTTTTGAAGCTTATGCCAAGAGTAACACATGGTAAACTATAGCTGTGTTACAAATACTCTTTTGTTTAAAATCGGACTGATCTACAGAGGTTTGAGCTGAAGCAGAAAAAAGCTATGCAGTTTTATTCCCATCTGACTTTATTCCAGCTCTACAGTTAGATGAATTTAACTGGTTTGTTCAGTTTGTGATGCTGAAATATTTGTTCAGACACCCAGGGATGTCTGTACTTTGGTCTTTTGTTCTTCCTCTCAGGGTGGAATAAACTTAAATCTGCTCTTTTTTTTAGTTCTTGTTGGACCAGATCAGAGAACAACATGCCTGATAATAACCAATGAGAGGAGACAGCTGTCAAGCCGACAGTACATATTTTATCACTTCTGTCTGCACAACCCACATTTGCAGACTGTAGTTAAACATCTCACTTTGAAATGAACAGCTTTGACCGTGTGCATAAAGAGTTAACGTTTCTTTCGACTGAAAGAAGTGAAAACTTCACTCTTCACTCTCAGAGGTCACATGACAACAATTCAGCCTATCAGGAGGATGGACCTACCTTTCCCTGCAGTTCTTCGATGGTGGCGTAGTAGGCACTGTAGTCTCTGGAGGAGGGGGATGACTTCTGGTCCAGGAACTCTCTGATCTTCCTCTCCAGCTCTGCGTTGGCTGCCTCCAGGTTGCGCACCTTCTCCAGGTAAGTTGCCAGACGGTCGTTCAGGTTCTGCATGGTGGCCTTCTCATTGGCGGAGACGTCCATTTCCATACCACCACCGCCACCACCACCGCCACCACCAGCACCAAAGGAGAAGCCAGAACCTCTACCACCTCCGACTGCAGCAGCCATACCTCCGAGGTATGCAAAGCCACCTCCACCACCTCTGGCACCTCCACCACCTCCACCAGCGCTGTACATGGACATGGAGCTGCCACCAGAGATCCTGACTGATCCTGATCCAGCTCCACTTCCATACATGGAGGCAGAGCTGCCAAATCTTCGGTTATTCATGGTGATTAAGAGGAGAAGGCTGTCTTTCTGCTTCAGCTGAGGAGAGGAGACAGTGTGAAGCTCTCAGAGACAGAGATGTTTTATAGTGTTAGAAGAGCTGCAGAGGAGGAGGAGGAGACACCTGTCCTGGTTTCACTCTAAGGAGGGTTGATGGGTTGAAGGTGTGTCTGAGAAAGAGGAATCCACCCGTCATCAGTGTGTTCACCTGTTAATGTACACTCAGCCCCAATCAGAGTTGAAAGCTCACGCAGAGCTGCAGGCAAGTTCAGACCTGGGTGACATTAACATTCAGAGATCAGTCAGTGCATAAAAAAAAACAAAAAAAAAAACACATCCAATCAATCAGCAGGTACGGAGTGACTGACCTCACCTGAGCAGCTGCTTTCTCAGCCTCATGACTAGAGGGTTAGGTATTGTGGGCTGCAGGTTGTTGTGGTGGCACTCATGAGCCAAAAAGGATAAGAGAGTACAGAGAGTTTTGATGAATCACAATCTTTGTCAGTTGAGTAATCCCAAGTAAACAAAACTGAGACTGGGGTTTGAGACTGGGCTGAGTTTGTCATATAGTCAAATATCAGGACAGGATGCTATTCAAACAAAAAAGTGTTTAAGAGCCAACGGACTAATCTCTCTGCACAGAGGATTTCAGAAAACAGCAGAGATTAAGAGAGGTTATTGAGCTGTAAGGTGTGGTGCTACGGTTCATGCAGAAACTAAATCATTACAGGATTCATGACAGACAGAAAACTATTCCGTACTAAGTGTTCGCCAAGACTCAACGTGTTTGAGCTGTCAGTTTCTTTAAAGACTGCCGGATGATTTCACTGGAACATGAGAAATAAGGATCCAGGGATCCAGAAACATTTGCTGATCTAAATCCAGAGATCCAGAGATGTGTGCTGGTTCCGGTGGAAAAAGGTTATCCAGCATGTAGACAGGGACAGGAGTCAGGCCCAGTTTAAAAAAACACAGGCTCTGAGATAGACCGGACACCTGACCAAGGTGTAACCCTGCCTCTCACCCAATGACAGCTGGGAAAGGCTCCACCCTCTGAAGACCCCAAAAAGAGAGATCTGTAAAACTGATGGATGGATGGATGATGGGAGGTAGGGTGGTAAAACATTTAATGAATAGGCAGGAGAAGAATAAAAGGATTAACAATTGGATGGGTAGATAAATGGCAGGATGGATGGATTGATGGAAGGATGGAGGAAAAAAAGGAGCATTTTTTTTAATGTTTGGAAAGAGGTAGACCCTCTGTGTGACAGACTCTAAGATCTGACACCTTAAAAGAGACAAAACTCCTATTCTATATAACTGTGAAGTTTCACTGTTTGAAATAAAGAAAACATTGCTTTATCAAAAAAAATGAAATAAAAAATAACTACCCACCTCTTTATAGAGAATGTTTCTTGCAGTCTAGATACTCACTGTTGTCTTAAGAAAGAAAAAACAATCTGTCCTAAAAAAGAGGGCTGTCTCATCATCAGGTGGTCTGATACATTGGGTCAGCACTAAAATAAAATGGTGTAAAGATGAGCTTTTCAGACCAAATAGTGTAATTATATCAAGGTAAGTCTGCTGTAAATACAGGCTGTTCAAATGGGAGTTTAGATTCTTAGGCTTTAAAGCCAGCCTCTAGTGGACACTAAAGGAACTGCAGGTTTAACACTACAATGTGATGGTAGAGAGTCTGCAAGCAGTCTATGCAGCATGATTAGAGGTGAATGGATGAATGTTGAGTGAAAACTGGTGTTAATGAGTGAATGAGATGTAAATATTAAGTGGATGGAAGATTGTGGTGTAATTTGGTAAATGTGCTGTAAATATAGAGTGAATAGGTGAATGTAGTGTGAGTGGGTGAAAGAGGTATGAATGGGTGATTGATTTGTAAATGAGGTGTGAGTAGGTAATTGCTGTGTAAATGGGTAACTGTATTGTGTATTGGTAACTATGGTGCGAATGATCAAATATGGTGTAAGTGTGATTGGTTAAAAAGATGTGTGAGTATGATGTTATTGTGGTGTTGATGTTATGTCATCAGGTAAATGAGGTGTGACTGTTGAGTGAATAGGAGATGGTGGTGTGAATGGGTAAAAGGGGATGTGAATAGGTGAATGAGATGTGAATGGGCTTCTGATGGGTGACTTGATGAATGTGCTGTGAATGGGTAAATGAGGTATGAGTCTGTAAATGAGGTATTAATGAGTGAATGATTTGTAAATGAGGTGTGAATAAGAAATTGCAGTGTAAGTGGGTGACTGTATTGCAGATAGGTAATTGTGGTGTGCATGTGAAGAAAGTGTGAATGAAGTTTGATTGGGTAAAAGTGGTATGAATGTGTGAATGTGGAGCTTATATAGTGTTAATGTAATGTAAATGGGTTAAATTGTGTCAATGTCTGAATGAGACGTGACATGGTAAGTTTAATGTAAATGGATGAATGAAGTGTGACTGGATGAATGAGACACTAAGTGTGGAGAAGGATGGGGTGATCAGATTTCTGTTAAAGGCAGTTAAAAATAGTCTAATGAATTAAAACCGGTTTACAAGATGTGGTTAAAACATGTAAGGCCATTATTTTTAATAAATCTTTCTGAATGTGAGGATCACATACCTGTCAGAGGACAAGGGAATAAAGCTCCCCACACTCATGAAGAGCTTTGATATAATTCATGATGACCTTCAGAAACAATTATATCTAATCTTTAAGGTGCAGTCCTGAAGAACCAGATATAAACCAGTTATGTTACATGTCCGAGTATAAGCCTTAGCTAATCCAGACTGCACACTCACATGTGATGCTTTTATTATGAAAACCATGTGGTTGTTTTATTTCTGTATGGATGCACATGCGTATATCCTTGTAACGTGGATTCATACATATTTATTATTATCAATGACTGAATCCTCCAGTGATTTATTATTGTTAATTTCTTGGAGTCAACCAATATTTTTTATTTTCAGGGCTGATAATACCTTTCCATTATCATGAGGCTGATCACTGATATCACTGGGGCAGCAGTAGCTCAGGAGGTAGAGCGGTCATCCAGTAACTGGAAGGTTGGCGGTTCGATTCCCTACTATCCAAAGTCTGTCCGTTGTGTCCTTGGGCAAGACGCTTAACCCACCTTGCTCCCAGTGTGTGTCTTCCACTGGTCTATGATTGTGAGTGTTGGTCGGAGAGGCCGGAGGCGCAAAATGGCAGCCACGTTTCCGTCAGTCTGACACAGGGCAGCTGTGACCACTAAGGTAGTTTACCACCACCAAGGTGCGATATATCCAAAGTAAAGCGCTTTGAGGGTCTCTGATAAAGCGCGATATGCATTATCTGATGCATTATTATATCTCAAACAGATTTGCAGAGACAGTGAAAATGGGGGCTTTTGTCCAAATTTTTAACAACACAAAACTCTTAATGCTTTTAGTAAATGTTCAATCAAAGCTATATTCTCCATCCTGTGGGGTGTACAGGAATGTAGTGTAACCATGGCAGAATAGTGCCATCTGCTGGGGATACAGCATAGCATCAGAAGTTACTTAGACGGTGTTTTGTTCGCATGCCAGTTGGACAATAAATGTGTTTACTGAGAAGCACGCTGTTCTGAGCTTCTGACACAAACATAACATTTGCAAGAAGGAGTAAAAAATCCAATCCAAGAGGGTTGACAGGAGCACCATTGTTTTGGAGAAGTGAAGAAGAAGACGAATGGTAACAACCTAGCTATGCTAAACTAAGCTAAGCAAAGACACTCATGGACACGTAAAGATCAACTCCAGAGCAACTATGGCAGTAATTACCGCTGCCCTTCCACCTTTTGACACAGAAATGGACCCTGCCTCTGTCAGGCCTCACTAGTATAAATATTTGCAAATGTTTGAGAATTACACCACTGCAAAAAGCACAAGTGGAGATGCTAGGCTCAAAGCACTGCTATTACACATAGCCGGAGAACATGCACATGAGATACAGTATATGCCACTTAAGCCGCAGCGGACGATAAGTATGCAGACACAAAGCAAAAGTTGTCTGTCTATTTTTCTCGCAAGAAAAATAGTCAGTATCAAATATACATTTTTAGAAAAGCAGTTTAAATGCCTAAATAAAATTGTAACGGCTTTCACACCAGGTTGAGAATGTTAGCTAAGAACCATGATTTTGCAAATGCTGAAGAAGAAATAAAAACGCAAATCATACAAAGCTGTGCATCATCAAGACATTGTAGAAAAGCACAGAGAAAGTAGACTTGCATCTATATCAGCTCCTTGACCACGGACAAACTCTAGAACTGTCTGAAATGCAGGCAACTGGAATTAAAAAAAGGCACATCAGCAACTGTCAACTTAGTACGTCAAAAGAGTGCAACAAAGCGACTAGATGACAACAAAAGGTCCAAAAGAGAACATCCAAATGATCACTGCAGGAAGGTAATTATCCCCATGATTTTGAATGCCCTGCTAAGAGTAGGCAATGCAGAACCTGTGGCAAGCAGAATCCTTTTGCAAAGCACACATACAAAAAAAGATCACAAAGCAAAGTGAACAGGTAACCAAAACAAGTCTTTTACATAACTGAGACTGCTCCAGATGAGAAAACAAGAGTACAGCTCTCAAGCAGTGATGATGCTTACTTTTTTGAAGTTGATGCTCAGTGTTTCTCCTACATTCATTCTGCTGTAGTACTGCGGCTGCACTTTCACATGATCATTAATATCAGTGCGCCACTAATGATTTTCTACTTGCACTGTGTGAGCACAACAACACACTGTGTTATTTTCAACTTGAGTCATCAATGGGCACATTAAATCCTGTCAGACCCTCTTCCAACAACGTGAAATGTAACATTCAAGCTTATACATAGTCTATGTAGTGAGTAGCATTCATACCATTAGTAGCATTAATATCAATGAGTAGTGCCCCCAAATGTTTGCCACCACATTTGTTGTTATATTAAATAATTGACTGAACTTAGTTTAATAAGCACTTTGTCTGATAATTGAGGCAAGTATTATTTTACATTTATGAGATGGGTTCCTGGGTGAATTTTGGTGAGTGAAGGAGAGACATGGTAAGCGGAACCTTTGTCACTGTAGTCGTGCATCCAGGTTGCCTTTAAAGTACGGACTTCCTATCTCCGCTTCAGACGCAACCTGGAGAAAGGTACGAGTGCTTGTGTCTCTTCTTGCTCTGAGACTCTACCATTATTCTACAGGTAAGTAGTGGCTGAAATCGCTATCAAGCAAAGCTTAGAGTTTCGTGTTAATTATATAAGTGACAGATAGTAATTTTCGGTTAAATGTCGTGACTTGAGAGTAAGTTTATCGAGCCGCGGCAAGTAAGGGCGGTAAAGCTAGCCGCGCTGCGCCGATAGTCTCGCGTGATTTTAATGTGTTATCGCGAGAGTTTGCCAGCTCGCGCTAAATACTTTATTCACTCACACTACCCTCTATGTTAGTTTTAATTCACTTACTGTATCGCTCCAATTTATTTCACAAGCCTCCTGATGTGGCCTAATGTGTTTGTTGGTTCCAGAATGTTCTATTTGTTGGGTTTATTTTGTTTAAATAGTCATGTTAAGCTTATTAAAATACTGTCTAAGGTGCAATGTCCACATATGATTAAGTCTTAGCATTTATATAAGAACATGGATGATTAATCATGAGCTATGCACCATTATCCTGGAAGTCAATGAAAGATTAAAGGTGCCATATTGCCACAGATGCATATTAAAAGAAATTTTACGTGTTCAGAGCTTCATGTCTGTAAAGGACTAGGAAATGCACTAAATGTAAAACATACAAAGTTGAAATTAAAGAGATGCAATCTGGAGAAAGGTATGAGTGCTTCCATTTCTTCTTGCTCTGAGACTCATACTTTATTTTACAGATCGCATCCTTTTTGTTATAGTGGTCACTGTGCCTGGGACCTGTAACAAATGCACCACGAATGATTTGCTACTTGCACTGTGTGAGCACAACAACACACGGCGTTATTTTCGACTGGAGTCATCAACGAGCGCATCAAATCCGGTCAGACTCTCTTCCATCAACGTGAAAGGTAACGTTCCAGACAGTGGGGGTAACAGCGAAAAGCACCTCTGCTGAAAAAAATTGTGGGGAAGACACTGATGCTAAATAAATCTCAGCACTGTCACAAACCCATTTAAAGCCTAATGCATAGCTGCCAATGCTCACGTATTGGCTATGAGATACACACTTTTCATTGGTGTCATATGCTTACACACCCCACTCCCACTTTCTCATGCTGAAGTGTCCATCTTCACCAAAAAAAAAAAAAAGGGTTGGGCGGTAATAAGGTATACCAGCAGTGTCTTTCAAAAGCAACGGTCTGATTACACATGCTTTGTGAATTTGTGTGTTTACAAGGAGATGTTCCAGACTTGGAGCCAAATTAACTAAATTAAAGAGATTTTAGTAAACCCAGAACATAGATCATGCACCCTAACATACTTTCCTTTAATCTGCTTTTTGGTTTCAGACTGTCAGACACACTTAACACATATATTAACGCACTCCTGTAGCTGTATCAGACTGTGTTCAAGTTAGAACCTCCAGATTTGGCTAAAACCCCCAAAGTCAGGTACAACTTCCAGAGTCAGGTAGAAACTAAAGGTTTTCAGCACCTGACAGTTTAATCTGTTTGAAAAGAGACACAAACAGGAAACAAAATCATGGGTGTTTTTTGGAAGGTTGGTGGAGAAGCACAAGGTTTGGCAAAGTGAAGGACATTTTTGGAGTCAAAGGTGTTCACGTGTTTCTTTTGTAGGTCATGAGTATCGTCCAATCATTATCAGTCTGTTCTGGCCATAGACTGTATATAGAATGGACAGCGTCTTCCTCCTTGCTGGGTGAAGCCACTCCGAGAACAGCACCCTCTGTTGACGGGCTGCAGTATAGGTCACAAATCCCGCCTCCACCAGCAAAGCTTATTGGGCTGTGGACAAACTTTTCATAAATTTTTCTCCCCCCTGCTTGAGATGTTGACATGTAGTTACAGTAAGACTGGTTTGTGCTCAAGTCCTCTTTTTTTCTGTGAAGCTCCATTTTTAAAAGTTATTAGGGGGTTCATGTTTTCTTTGATTGACACCTGATACAGCCTATGGGCGTTCAGGGATTGCGTCACTTACCTGGAGGATACGCTGTTTGAGCCGAGCATCATCACAGGGACTCTCTGTGACTCTCCCGCCGAATGCACACATAGCTACTGCGCAGCGCTTGTTTCAGGAAATTAAGAAAAATCCTGGAAATACTGAGAGCTTTTTGACTTCAAATCTGTATACAGGTGGTAGGCAGAACCAAGTTGTCCACAGTATATACAGTCTGTGGTTCTGGCTGTCAGCCTGAAAACAGTCCACACAGAGAGCTCTCAAGCTGAAATGCATGACTGTAATCTCAGGTCTTCATTTAGCTTTGAGTTTCCTTTACCAGTTACAAGCATGAACTGCAGCTCACTGTTGGGTCTCAAACATCATCTCTCCTTAGACTTCATGCTCAGAACTCTGACTGTTGGTCCTACATTGTGAAGAACTGAGGTTTAAAAAGTCTTTGCCTGGATTCACTCTCACTTAATCTGGACAGCCTCAGGGGGCATTGAGACCTAAAATACTTACCTTTCCCCTTGGAGGATGTGCAGTCCCTTTTTCTGAGGAGCTTTAGAGCATTTAAGGGTTTAATTTCAGCTTCAAACATTTTGAAACATTGACCTTTAAAAGTCTAAATCTGACTGATTTCTGCTGAATAATCAGCAGGATTGCGTGTGATGACAGAGTAACACGGGAGGCCATAAACTCAGTAGTTACATTCGCAGAAAGGCACCCTGCAGCATTGTCGGTCAATACTTTAATGATTAAGGTGGAATGTGTTTTGGTGTGGCTCTGTGGCATTCTGCTGCAGGCTTGTTCACATCGCCAGCATTTGCTTGCCGAATGCAGAGAAAACTGAGAGGTTTGTACAACTCCCTCTCTCTCTGCTCTTCATAGTAACTACAGGTGAAAATTTTACTTTACTTGGATTCAGACAATGCTCAACGTGTGTTTAAGAGGTTTGTTCAGCTGAGTTATTTGGCTCTGAAGAGGGAAATCTAAACAGCATGTTCAGACTGACAGCAGGTCAGGGTGGGTGAAGGCCTGATTCAGGTATCTTCTCACTTTATTATAAAACGTATTCATATTTTAAAGAAGATATTTGTTCTCCAGACCCTCAGCTGGAAGGTTGGAGGTGCTAATCCAAATCACACACACAGATGCATTTCAACACTAGGGACTCTCTTCAGGAATCAGAAACCTGCATTTTGCAGTCCCTTATTCGGATAACATGGTGGCAAATGTAAAGGCCTCTGCAATATTTTTTGAAATATTGCAGTTATCTGCCTGCTATCCTTTCATAAGATTAGTGAGTTCTAAGCTTTATGTGAAACAGAAAAAACATGAAAAAAAGAGATGATTAATAAAATTTAATCTTGGTGTTTAGAAATCTCTTGTCTTTAATTTTTAATCCTAGCCTAGTCTAGTGGCTTAAAGATGAACTGCACTTCAATCACTTTAGACAGAAGACAACAGGCAGTCTTTAGTTATTAAGCTCCTCAGCAGACTTTTATTTGAACCTTTATTTCATTGACAGCTGAGTAAGAGCGCCCCCTGGTGGGGATCACAGCTCCTTGGTGATCTCAGAGCTGCTGGAGCTGACCACCTTTCCGTCCACTAGCTCTTCCGTGATGGTGATGACCTTCTGTTTGGTGATGGTGGTGGAGACGGGGGGAGATACAACGGTGACGCTGGTGGAGCCAGAGCCAAAGCCTGAGCCTGAGCTGGAGGACATGATGGTGGATGAGGAATGACTGGAGCTGATACCGGAAGAGCCAAAGCCAGAACCCAAGCTGCGAGAGGAGGACACAGACTTTTACTTATCTCGTTTTAAACCAAGAGTCTCCCTGAAGCTGCTGCTGAGAGTGCAGGACAGATTTATACTAGAAAACAGAAATGATTTCTCTCATACTTACAGATCTTTGATGAAAGGAAGATCACAAATAATCCTTAAGACTCAGAGGACTTCATTCCTCCAAGTTAACCATTACTCACCCGCCTCCCTCTCCATCCATCAGCCTCCTGTACTCTGCAGTCTCCATCTCCAATCTGGTCTTGATGTTCAGCAGCACCTCGTACTCCTGGGACTGAGTCTCCAGCTGTGCCTGCAGCCGGCACAGCTGCTTCTCCAACATATTCATCTGGAGAACAGGTGACTAAGATGGCAGGTTGCCTCAGGGTGTATTTTTGTCAGTCACACTCCTTAAGGGGTGGTATCATGCTTTCCACATTTACAACAAAAAAGTTTGGTGTCCATACTTCATGTATGCAAAGTTTCAAATCATAAGGTAAACGTATTTTGTTAGAAAGAGAGAAAGTAGATGTAAACTGCTCAAACCTCGTACAAACACGTAAAAACCCAGACCTGAGTTTAGGTATGAGATTTACTTGAGTCTGACGTAAGAATTATAGACTCTCCTTACCGGTTGATTTGCAAAGTGGAATGGCCTGTCTCCATCAGCCTGTGATGTGACACCCACAGCAGAGCGGGGTAACCATAGACATAATATGCACGTATAGTTTACATATATGATGTCTATGGGGGTAATGAGACTCCGCTGCACCTCTGCAGCTCTGCTGATCGACCACAATAGAGGGAGCAGGGCCAAAACAATGAGCCTCCAGAGAGGTGGCCAATCAGAAGAAAGTATGCTTGTTTATATAGATAGATATAGACATAGATATATAGATAAAGATAGACAGAGATAGATGTTGTTCATGTTCATGTTTATTTCTGTTAAGAATTTTTAAATGAATGCGTATGTGGCTTGCTGACCTTTTGTATCCAGCCCTAGTGGACACGTGAGGAACTGCAGGTTTTCATAACTTGCATTGTTTCTCCAGACTGGTTGGTTGCAGCTTAAATTGAAAAAAATTAAGACCTGCTGCTTTCACACAGAACTAAACACTTTTTTTCTTGAATCATAGCAGTTTCGATGGCCACTGTAGGTTGCTGCGCCCCCTAAATTTTGACACGTGGTGTTAGACTGTCAGAATTCATTGAGTCATAATCATTGTGTGGACAAGCTCTGAGTTTTGGTTAGATAACTTTTTTCACTTATTGTTTCTTGTTTGATTCCTGGTTCAGCTGTATCATTTGAGAAGCATTCTTATGTGGAAAGTGTAGAGGAAAATGGATTTGAAAACTCATATACAGGTAAAGGCCTCTGCAACATTGATCTGCATTTTTTTTTTAATATTGCAGTTATCAGCCTGCAATTTTTTTATAGAATTAGTAAGTTTGAAGCATTGTGTAAAACAGAATAAACATGAGATGACTGATAAATTTTAATCTTGGTGTTTAGAAATGTTATGTTATTTTTCAAACCTTTGATGGAAAGCTGATAATGAACTGACCGGTCATTTTCACTTTATTTGCGAGTTTTGTTGTTGACTGGTTGGAACACAACAGCAAGGCCTAGTGGCTGTAAGGTGAACTGCACTTCAATTACTTCGGACAGAAGACAACAAGCAGTCTTTAGTTTTTAAGCTCCACAGCAGACTTTTATTTGAACCTTTATTTCATTGACAGCTGAGTAAGAGCGCCCCCTGGAGGGGATCACAGCTCCTTGGTGACCTCGGAGCTGGTGGAGCTGACCACCTTTCCATCCACTACCTCCTCCACGATCGTGATGACCTTCTGTTTGGTGATGGAGGTGGAGGTGGAGCCAGATCGGGAGCCTGAGCCTGAGCCTGAGCCTGCACCAGCACCAGCGCGGGACCCAGAGCCGGACCCAGAGCCGGACCCAGAGCCGGACCCAGAGCCGAACCCTGAGCTGGACCCAGAGCCTGAGCCAGAGCCTGAGCCTGAGCTGGAGGATCTCATGGTGGATGAGGAAAGACTGGAGCTGATACCGGAAGAGCCGAAGCCAGAGCCAGAGCCAGAGCCAGAGCTGCAGGAGGAGGACACAGACTTAAACTTATCTCATTTTAAACCAAGAGTCTCCCTTAAGCTGCTGCTGAGAGTGCAGGACAGATTTATACTAGAAAACAGAAATGATTTCTCTCATAATTAACGGGACTCTATACCTTAAAATCATCAAATGAAAACAGATCTTTGATGAAAGGAAGATCACAAATAATCCTGAAGTTTCGGAGGACTTTAATTCTCCAAGTTAACCATTACTCACCCGCCTCCTTCTCCATCCAGCAGCCTCCTGTACTCTGCAATCTCCATCTCCAATCTGGTCTTGATGTCCAGCAGCGCGTCGTACTCCTGGGACTGAGTCTCAATCTGTGCCTTCAGCTGGCACAGCTGCTCCTCCATCATGGTCACCTGGAGAACAAGAAGAAGAATAGGAAAGAGTTTGGATTTCAAAGTTTAATCTGCTGTGACATCCTGAGCAGTAATATGTAACATCAAGCTCACCTGGTTCTGGTAACCTGCCAGCTGCATGGCATACCGGTTGTTTGTGTCGGCCAGAGTTCCCTCGAGTGAAGCTTTCTGCAGCAGAGAAGAGGAGCAGGTTCAGTTTATCATTTACAGCAGCTGGAGGAGGTAGAAGGTTTATGATGAATGATGCTCACCATGCTTAGCTGTGACTGTAGCTCAATTTCCAGGCCCTGTAGAACTCGCCTGAGTTCCGTGACCTCTGATTTGGATATTGAGGAGGATCCTGTAACGTCTTCTACTTCTTTGTTCAGTGCCTCTATCTGTGCAGAGGACAAAGACAACAGCAAGGTCAAACAAACTGTGAGAATACTCAGAGACACTGATTTGAAAATTCATAAAGCTATAAAACTTCATCTCAATTGATCCTTAAGTGAGAAACTCTGAAAGCAACAGGCTGTTCTTCTTCATGGGGATATTTGTATCTTTGGTATTTGAAAATAGATCAATATATTCTTATTTTCACTGAGAGAAAAAAACATCCTGAAATACAGCTGACCTTTGCTTGTGCCCAGGCGTCCAGCTCTTTGCGGTTCTTTTCAGCGAGAGCTTCGTAGTGCTCCCTCATCTCCTCCAGGATCGCGTTCAGGTCTGGTCCTTGGGCAGCATCCACCTCCACGTTCACCTGACCACTCATCTGAGTCTTCATGTTCATCAGATCCTGCAGACAGAAGCAAAAATGGAGGTGACTGTTGGGCCGAGGAAAAGTGACAAACTCTATTGATTTAAAGTATTGCCTCCTGGAGTCTGAACTGGATTAAAGAGATTCACCCACCTCCTCATGGTTCTTTTTGAGGAAGATAATCTCCTCTTTCAGGCCCTCGATCTGCATCTCCAGGTCTGACCTGGCCATGGTCAGCTCGTCCAGGGCTCTCCTCAGCCCGGCGATATCCGCTTCCACCGACATGCGCATGGCAAGCTCGTTCTCGTACCTGCACAAAGGAGTGAGTCAGAAGGAGTCAGTCAAACAGTTTTTAAGGGGGCTGTTTTTTTTATCTAAAACTAACACAAACTAACAAACTAACACATGCACAGAGAACATCAGCATGGAAGCTAACAGGACAGCTAATGGTTTTCTGCCTGGAAACAGCTGGAGACTTACTGATAGGTCTTCCTAAATGTTTTTAGGCTAACAGCAGAGTTCATGTCTTTATAATACTGTCAGTGCAGTTCCCTGACTGAGACACATCAGGAAACAGCTAATAAGCAAATGAGCTAAATGAACTGATTGACTGACTTGATTCTGAAGTCGTCTGCAGCCAGCTTGGCGTTGTCAATGGAGAGGTAGATGCCTGCATTTACATTGGTAGCTTCCAGGATCTGAAAAATGAAAAGAGAGGAAGAAACATTCACTTTTTGATTTTTGTTTTTTGTTTTTGAAGCTTGTGCCAAGAGTAACACAAGGTAAACTATAGCTGTGTTACAAATACTCTTTTGTTTCAAATCAGACTGATCTACAGAGGTTTGAGCTGAAGCAGAAAAAAGCTATGCAGTTTTATTCCCATCTGACTTTATTCCAGCTCTACAGTTAGAAGAATCTAACTGTTTTTTTTAGTTTGTGACACTGAAATGTTTATTCCCACTTTCAGAGACATCTCTGCTTCAGACTCTTGTTCCTTCACTCAGGTTGAAATCTGCTCTCGTTTTCAGTTTGTGTTGGACCAGATCAGAGATCAACATGTCTGATAATAACCAATGAGAGGAGACAGCTGTCAAGCCCACAGTACACATTTTGTCATGTCTGTCTGCACAACCCACATTTGCAGACTAGCTAAACATCTCACTTTGATATGAACAGCTTTGACCCTGTGCATAGAGTTCATGTTTCTTTCGACTGAAAGAAGTGAAAACTTCACTCTTCACTCTCAGAGGTCAGATGAACACATTTCAGCCTATCAGAAAGATGGACCTACCTTTCCCTGCAGTTCTGCGATGGTGGCATAATAGCCACTGTAGTCTCTGGAGGAGGGGGATGACTTCTGGTCCAGGAACTCTCTGATCTTCCTCTCCAGCTCTGCGTTGGCCGCCTCCAGGCTGCGCACCTTCTCCAGGTAAGCTGCCAGACGGTCATTCAGGTTCTGCATGGTGGCCTTCTCATTGGTGGAGATGTCCATCTCCATACCACCACCGGCACCACCACCACCGCCACCACCAGCACCAAAGGAGAAGCCAGAACCCCTGCCACATCCGACTGCAGCAGCCATACCTCCGAGGTATGCAAAGCCACCTCCAACACCTCCACCACCTCCACCAGCGCTGTTCATGGACATGAAGGAGCTGCCACCAGAGATCCTGACTGATCCTGATCCAGCTCCACCTCCATACATGGAGGAAGCGCTGCCAAACCTTTTGCTGTACATGGTGATTAAGAGGAGGAGGCTGTCTTTCTGCTTCAGCTGAGGAGAGGAGACAGTGTGAAACTCTCAGAGGCAGATGTTTTATAGTGTTAGGAGAGCTGCAGAAGAGGAGGAGGAGAAAACATGGATGGTGGTGCCAAAGCAGGGAGGAGACGCCTGTCCTGGTATAATTCTTTGGAGGGTCAGTTGGCTGAAGGTGTGTCTGAGAAAGAGGAATCCACCCATCATTATTGTGTTCACCTTTGTGTTTTATAGTATTAGGAGAGCTGAAGAGTGGGAGGAGCAGGAGGAGAGGGAGGAGGAGGAGGAGGAGGAGGAGGAAGCATGGATGGTGGTGCCAAAGCAGGGAGGAGACACCTGTCCTGGTATAATTCTTTGGAGGGTCAGTTGGCTGAAGGTGTGTCTGAGAAAGAGGAATCCACCCATCATTATTGTGTTCACCTATGAGTGTAAACCCAATCATAATCCGAGTTGATTGCTCACGCAGACCTGCAGGCAAGTTCAGAACTGGATGATATTTAAGTTAAAAGATGAGTCAGTGCATTAACAACAACACATCTAGTCAGTTTGCAGGTACGGAGTGACTGACCTCACAATAGCAGCTGCTTCCTCAGTTTCATGACTGCAGGGTGAGGTGTCCTGGGCTGCAGGATGTTGTGGTGGCACTCAAGAGCCAAAAAGAATTAGAGAGTACAGCAGAAATTTGATGAAACAGTATCTATGTCATTTAGTAAGTAAAGGTAAGTCATTTCCAAGTAAACAAAACTGAGACTGAGCAGAGTTTGTCACATAGTCAAATATCAGGACAGTATGTTATTCAAACAAAAAAGTGTGAAAGAGTCACAGGACTAATCTCTCTGCACAGAGGATTTCAGAAAACTGCAGAGATTGTGTGAGGTTATGGTGCTGAAAGGTAATGTGCTTCGGTTCATGCAGAAACTGAACATAACAGGGTTCATGACCAACAGAAAACAATTTCAAACTAAGCGTTTGCCAAGAAGAATCAGGCTAAGCATGTTAAAGCTGACAGTTTCTTTAAAGGCTGCTGATTGATTTCACTGGAACATGATAAACACAACTTCTTTATGTCAGAGCAATGTCTTATCTGTGACTTAAGACAGAAAAGAGTGGACAAGTTGAAAAGAAAGTCACAGCAAAGTTCAAATACTTTAAAGGTCTAGAAAAAAATCTTGTTGGGTTAAAATCCCAGTTTCCATCTGTGCTGTATGCAGGGATATAATGTTAGAAACGATCAGCACTTACAGATATCTGTGCGCTTATTACAGGAAATCCACAGAAATTTGGATTCATTTATGAAACTGGGGCATAATGAATTAATGTGTTTGCAGAAGGAAACCTGCTGTGATCCAACATCAATATTATAGTCAATGATCATTTGATAGGACCAAACAAAATCTTTACCTTCTCTGACTGTCTGTAAAGTTTGTTGAAATAAAGATTACATATAGATCTTGCTTATGATCCTAACCATACTTTATTCCAACTGTAATCATTTATGTTCACAATGAGCAGATACCATTCAAACACATGTTTCAAACATTACCAACAGTAAAATATTACACTTTTAGCTAAAGTAGTTGGCACTAATAAAGACAGAGATGACAGAAAGTGTGTGTTGCTGAAAGTTGTGGCCCGAGGGAAAACACAAAATCAGTAAGAGTTTAATATTTACTGGAAAGACTCATTTTTTAAGTAGACATGGGCAGATCTGTTGACGTGTTTTTACTCATACCTAGGATTTTCAGGTGGCGTAATTATTATGTTATTAGCTGGCACTGGAAGGCTGTGATTTCTGTTGAGGAGCTGATTTATAACTAGAAATTCTCTCTGGGAAACATTGAGAGGGCCATGGGTGCTACTGCCAGGGTATGTAAATTATGATGAGATTCTTCAGAAATTTCAAAAATTGATATGATTAGCATTATGATACTATAGACGTGGAGCACACCTACAACAAACATTCAGTTTTTCAAGTTTTTTATTAATACAGCTAAAAAAAACATGGCCGGAGCAGTAGTCATTTCAAAAAAGTGCCTTTTATGTGCTTGTCCTGTTGACTTCAATGCAAATTTTTGCGCTGGTTCTCACGACATATGTATCGAAAAATTCATACACAACAGAGACAAGACATAGCTGACCAATCTCGATCAAATCACGTTTCGATATATAATTTGTCCTACAACTCTTTAAGCAGTTGGACTCGTAGCAAATCGAAAATTCTCCAGGGGAAGAGTATGAAAAAAACAGCAGTACCTTGGTGCGTTTGCCCTGTGGCCCTTATGAAGCTTGGACCTGGATTTAGACCAGGGATGGGCAATTAATTTTTACATGGGGCCACATAAGAAACCTGAACCTTGTTGGAGGGCCGAACCAACAATAATTTCAACTTCAAACCGGAGCGGTTTCACACATACAGAAAAGCAAGCCCAAATAAACTACTAGTTAAAAACAAGCCCAAAAAAGCGCACCCGCAACTCAGGAGTTTTACATGCAACTTCTTAGAGAAACAAGCCTGAAGTCTTTTATAATAAACAGACTGAGCAACTATAAAGCGTCTACGTAAATTTTGCAGATGTTTAAACTTCTCTCTGTTCACAAATGCAGATCTGGTATGTACGCACGTGCGTCCAAACCGAAATAAAACAACGGCAAGGTTTTCAAAATAAAAGCAACTCACTTGTATAGCATGTTGATGATTTGATTGACGGACTGCACGAATGGCCGTGACATCCAAGGGGCCAGATGTGGCCCTAGGGCCGAAATATGCTCAGGTCTGATTGAGACTATGCTCAACATTTTGATTGAGAGGTGTTTTCAGCTCAGTTATTTCACTCTGAGGAGAGAAATTTAAACATGTTCAAACTGACAGCAGGTTAGGTTTGGTAAAGGCCTTTATTTAGGCCTTTGCAAACTATAACTACTTTTTATAAACTTGGTCTATATTCTAAAGAGGGTATTTGTTCTCCAGACCCTCAGCTGGAAGGTTGAAAGTGCAAATCCAAATCACTCAAACAGATGCATTTCACACAAGCAACTGTCTGGTAATCAGGAACCTGCATTTTGCAGACCTTTATTCTGATTACATGATGGCAAAGGTAAAGGCCTCTGCAATATTGATCTGCATTATTTTTTGGAAATATTGCAGTTATCTGCCTGCAATTCTTTATTTAGATTGAGTTTCAAGCTTTATTCGAAACTGAATAAAAAAAGAGATGATTAATAAATTTTAATCTTGTTGTTTAGAAATCTTCTCTTTAATTTTTCGATGCTAGCCTAGTCTAGTGGCTTAAAGATGAACTGCACTTCAATAATTTAAGAAAGAAGACAACGGGCAGTCTTTAGTTTTTAAGCTCCTCAGCAGACTTTTATTTGAACCTTTATTTCATTGACAGCTGAGTGAGAGCGCCCCTTGGAGGGGATCACAGCTCCTTGGTGATCTCGGAGCTGCTGGAGCTGACCACCTTTCCGTCCACTAGCTCTTCCGTGATGGTGATGACCTTCTGTTTGGTGATGGTGGTGGAGACGGGGGGAGATACAACGGTGACACTGGCAGAGCCAGAGCCGGCGCCAGCACCAGAGCCTGAGCCTGAGCCAGAGCCTGAGCCTGAGCCTGAGCTGGAGGACATCATGGTGGATGAGGAACGACCGGAGCTGATACCGGAAGAGCCGAAGCCAGAGCCTGAGCCAGAACCAGCGCCAAAGCCAGAGCTGCAGGAGGAGGACACAGACTTTAACTTATCTCGTTTTAAACCAAGAGTCTCCCTTAAGCTGCTGCTGAGAGTGCAGGACAGATTTATACTAGAAAACAGAAATGATTTCTCTCATAATTAATGAGACTCTACCTTAAAATTAATCAAATGAAAACCGGTTTTTGATTAAAGGAAGATCACAAATAATCCTTAAGACTCAGAAGACTTCAATCCTCCATGTAAACCATTACTCACCCGCCTCCCTCTCCATCCAGCAGCCTCCTGTACTCTGCAATCTCCATCTCCAGTCTGGTCTTAATGTCCAGCAGCACCTCATACTCCTGGGACTGAGTCTCTAGGTTCATCCTCAGCTGGCACAGCTGCTCCTCCATCATGGCCACCTGGAGAAAAAGAAGAAGAATTTACCTTTCAAAGTTTAATCTGCAGTGACATCCTGAGCAGTAATATGTTACATCAAGCTCACCTGGTTCTGGTAACCTGACAGCTGCATGGCATACCGGTTGTTTGTGTCGGCCAGAGTTCCCTCGAGTGAAGCTTTCTGCAGCAGAGAAGAGGAGCAGGTTCAGTTTATCATTTACAGCAGCTGGAGGAGGTAGAAGGTTTATGATGAATGATGCTCACCATGCTAAGCTGTGACTGTAGCTCAATTTCCAGGGCCTGTAGAGTTCGCTTGAGGTCAGTGAGCTCTGATTTGGATATTGAGGAGGATTCTGTGGCTTCAGCGACTTCTTTGTTCAATGCCTCTGTCTGTGCAGAGGACAAAGACAACAGCAGGGTCAAACAAACTGTGAGAATACTCAGAGACACTGACTTGAAAATTCATAAAGCTATATAACTTCATCTCAATTGATGCTTAATTGAGAAACTCTGAAAGCAACAGGCTGTTCTTCTTCATGGGGATATTTGTATCTTTGGTATTTGAAAAGAGATCAATATATTCTTATTTTCACTGAGAGAAAGAAACATCCTGAAACACAGCTGACCTTTGCTTGTGCCCAGGCGTCCAGCTCTTTGCGATTCTTGGCAGCGAGAGCTTCGTAGTGATCCCTCATCTCCTCCAGGATCGCGTTCAGGTCTGGTCCCTGGGCGGCATCCACCTCCACGTTCACCTGACCACTCATCTGAGTCTTCATGTTCATCAGATCCTGCAGACAGAAACAAAGATGGAGGCGACTGTTAATCCGAGGAAAAGTGACAAACTCTTTTGATTTATAATATTGCCTCCTGGAGTCTGAACTGGATTAAAGAGATTCACCCACCTCCTCATGGTTCTTTTTGAGGAAGATCAGCTCCTCTTTCAGGCCCTCGATCTGCATCTCCAGGTCTGACCTGGCCATGGTCAGCTCGTCTAGGGCTCTCCTCAACCCGTTGATATCCGCCTCCACCGACTGGCGCATGGCAAGCTCGTTCTCGTACCTGCACAAAGGAGTGAGTCAAAAGGAGTCAGTCAAACAGTTTTTAGGGGGCTGTTCTAAAACTAACACAAACTAACATAAACTAACACATGCACAGAGAACATCAGCATGGAAGCTAACAGGACAGCTAATGGTTTTCTGCCTGGAAACAGCTGAAGACTTACTGATAGATCTTCCTAAATGTTTTTAGGCTAACAGCAGAGTTCATGTCCTAACAATACTATCACAGGTCTTAGTGTGCAGTTCCCTGACTGAGGAACATCAGGAAATGGCTAATAAGCAAATGAGCTAAATGAACTGATTCACTGACTTGAGCCTAAAGTCGTCTGCAGCCAGCTTGGCGTTGTCAATGGAGAGGTAGATGCCTGCGTTTACATTGGCAGCTTCCAGGATCTGAAAAATGAAAAGAGAGGAAGAAACATTCACTTTTTGATTTTTGTTTTTTGTTTTTGAAGCTTATGCCAAGAGTAACACATGGTAAACTATAGCTGTGTTACAAATACTCTTCTGTTTCAAATCGGACTGGTCTACAGAGGTTTGAGCTGAAGCAGAAAAAAGCTATGCAGTTTTATTCCCATCTGACTTTATTCCAGCTCTACAGTTAGAAGAATTAAACTAGTTTGTTTAGTTTGTGACACAGAAATGTTCATTATGACTTTCAGAGACATCTCTGCTTCGGACTCTTGTTCCTTCACTCAGGGTGAAATCTGCTCTCTTTTTCAGTTTGTTTTGGACCAGATCAGAGATCAACATGTCTGATAATGAACAATGAGAGGAGACAGCTGTCAAGCCCACAGTACACATTTTGTCATGTCTGTCTGCACAACCCACATTTGCAGACTAGTTAAACATCTCAGTTTGATATGAACAGCTTTGACCCCATGCATAAAGAGTTAACGTTTCTTTCGACTGAAAGAAGTGAAAACTTCACTCTTCACTCTCAGAGGTCACATGACAACATTTCAGCCTATCAGAAAGATGGACCTACCTTTCCCTGCAGTTCTGCGATGGTGGCATAATAGCCACTGTAGTCTCTGGAGGAGGGGGATGCCTTCTGCTCCAGGAACTCTCTGATCTTCCTCTCCAGCTCTGCGTTGGCTGCCTCCAGGCTGCGCACCTTCTCCAGGTAAGCTGCCAGACGGTCATTCAGGTTCTGCATGGTGGCCTTCTCATTGGTGGAGATGTCCATTTCCATACCACCACCGGCACCACCACCGCCACCACCACCAGCACCAAAGGAGAAGCCAGAACCCCTGCCACCTCCGACTGCAGCAGCCATACCTCCGAGGTATGCAAAGCCACCTCCAACACCTCCACCAGCGCTGTACATGGACGTGGAGGAGCTGCCACCAGAGATCCTGACTGATCCTGATCCAGCTCCACCTCCATACATGGAGGCAGCGCTGCCAAACCTTGAGTTGTACATGGTGATTAAGAGGAAGAGGCTGTCTTTCTGCTTCAGCTGAGGAGAGGAGACAGTGTGAAACTCTCAGAGACAGATGTTTTATAGTGTTAGGAGAGCTGAAGAGGAGGAGGAGGAGGAGGAGGAGGAGGAGGAAGCATGGATGGTGGTGCCAAAGCAGGGAGGAGACACCCTTCCTGGTATCATTCTTTGGAGGGTCAGTGGGCTGAAGGTGTGTCTGAGAAAGAGACTCCACCCATCCTTATTGTGTTTACCTATGAGTGTAAACCCAGTAATAATCAGAGTTGATAGCTCACGCAGACCTGCAGGCAAGTTTAGAACTGGATGATATTTACGTTCAAAGATCAGTCAGTGCATTAACAACAACAAGACATCTAGTCAGTTTGCAGGTACGGAGTGACTGACCTCACCCGAGCAGCTGCTTTCTCAGTCTCATGACTGCAGGGTGAGGTATCCTGGGCCGCAGGATGTTGTGGTGGCACTCGAGAGCCAAAAATAATTAGAGAGTACAGCAGAGATTTGATGAAACAGTATCTATGTCATTTAGTAATTCCAAGTAAACAAAACTGAGACTGAGCAGAGTTTGTCACATAGTCAAATATCAGGACAGGATATTATTCAAACAAAAAAGTGTGAAAGAGTCACAGGACTAATCTCTCTGCACAGAGGATTTCAGAAAAGAGCAGAGATTGTGTGAGGTTATGGTGGTGAAAGGTGAGGTGCTTCCAGTGGCGCTCCTGTCATTAGGCGGAGTAGGCGGCTGCTAGGGGCGTCCGGGAGCAGAAAGAGCGCCAGGTAGGGGAGAAGATTTTTTTTTAATGAATACTTCTTTTTTTTGCAATATAAAACAACAACAAAAACACAGAAATCTAACTACAGTACATACAGTACACAGGACACGACTCCTCCCCGCCCCCCTGCTCTCTCCTTGTAGTTGTATTGCGCTTGCTTCTGAGGTAAGTTGGGTTGGTAATTCTCTCTCTGTTTAACTCAACTAGTTACAACCAGGTAACTTGTAACACAACACACCCGTAGCGCCGCCGCCGCGGCTTATGCATTGCCACCACCAGTTCACCACACAGAGACCACACCAAGCACAGCCAACAAGGCAATAATAAGCCAAGGCAGGCCAGGCAGAGCAGCGTCAATTATCACTATGGCTTAATGCCTCAGCTGTTAGGCAACAACATGTTTTCTTGCCAAGGCATAATGCCTCAGTGCTTGACTTCTCCAAAGTGAAAAGTCGAGATGAGTCTTGACTTTCAATTCATTCAAAGTCGTCAGATCATGGCAGTCCAACATGTTGCAGAGTGCAGATCAAAAACACAGCGTATTAGCTAAGCAAATCATTTGTGTCAAGCCATTTGCTGATGTTTTAATTGAAGTTACTACCAGAAATCCTGCCTAGGGTGCCAAGTTGCTTAGGAACGCTACTGGGTGCTTCGGTTCATGCAGAAACTAAACATAACAGGGTTCATGACCAACAGAAAACAATTTCAAACTAAGTGTTTGCCAAGAAGAATCAGGCTAAGCATGTTAAAGCTGTCAGTTTCTTCAAAGGCTGCTGATTGATTTCACTGAAACATGATAAACACAACTTCTTAATGTCAGAGCAATGTCTTATCGGTGACTTGTGGACAAGTTGAAATGAAAGTCACAGCAATGTTTAAATACTTTGAAGGTCTAGAAAAAAATCTTGTTAGGTTCAAATCCCAGTTTCCATCTGTGCTGTATGCAGGGATATAATGTTAGAAACGATCAGCACTTACAGATATCTGTGCGCTTATTACAGGAAATCCACAGAAATTTGGTTTCATTTATGAAACTGGGGCAGAATGAATTAATGTGTCTGCAGAAGGAAACCTGCTGTGATCCAACATCAATATTTTAGTCAATTATCATTTGATCAGACCAAACAAAATCTTTACCTTCTCTGACTGTCTGTTAAGTTTGTTTAAATAAAGATTACATATAGATCTTGCTTATGATCCTAACCATACTTTATCCCAACTGTAATCATTTATGTTCACAATGAGCAGATACCATTGAAACACGTTTCAAACATTACCAACAGTAAAATATTACACTTTTAGCTAAAGTAGTTGGCACTAATAAAGACAGAGATGACAGAAAGTGTGTGTTGCTGAAAGTTGTGGCCCGAGGGGAAACACAAAATCAGTAAGAGTTTGATATTTACTGGAAATACACATTTTTTAAGTAGCCATGGGCAGATCTGTTTACATGTGTTTTTACTCATACCTAGGATTTTCAGGTGGCTATTTATTATGTTATTAGCTGGCACTAAAAGGCTGTGTTTTCTGTTGAGGAGCTGATTTATAACTAGAAATTCTCTCTGGGAAACATTGAGAGGGCCATGGGGGCTACTGCCAGGGTATGAAAATTATGATGAGATTCTTCAGATATTTTAATAAATTGATATGATTAGCATTATGATACTATATACGTGGAGCACACCTACAACAAACATTCAGTTTTCAAGTTTTTTAGATGTAACTTAAAAAACATGGCCGGAGCAGTAGTCATTTTTTAAAAGTGCCTTTTATGTGCTTGCCCTGTTGACTTCAATGCAAATTTTTGCGCTGGTTCTCACGACATATGTCTCGAAAAATTTAAACACAACGAGAAAAGAAATAGCTGACAAATCTCGATCAAAACACATGTTTCGATATATAATTTGTCCTACAACTCTTTAAGCAGTAGGACTAGTAGCAAATCGAAAATTCTCTATGAAAGGAATAAGAAAAAACAGCAGTACCTTGGGGCGTTTCCTCTGTGGCCCTAATGAAGCTTGGACCTGGATTTAGACCAGGGGTGGGCAATTAATTTTTACATGGGGCCACATAAGAAACCTGAACCTTGTTGGAGGGCCAAACCAACAATAATTTCAACTTCAAACCGGAGCGGTTTCACACGTACAGAAAAGCAAGCCCAAATAAACAACTACTAGTTAAAAACAAGCCCAAAAAAGCGCACCCGCAACTCAGGAGTTTTACATGCAACTTCTTAGAGAAACAAGCCTGAAGTCTTTTATAATAAACAGACTGAGCAACTATAAGGCGTCTTCGTAAAATTTTTTTACGCATGTGCGTCCAAACCGAAATAAAACGAGGGCTAGGTTTTCAAAATAAAAGCAACTCATTTGTATAGCATGTTGATGATTTGATTGACGGACCTCACGAAGGGCCGGGCAGGGACACATCCAAGGGGCCAGATGTGGCCCTAGGGCCGAAATATGCTCAGGTCTGATTAAGACTATGCTCAACATTTTGATTGAGAGGTGTTTTCAGCTCAGTTATTTCGGTCTGAGGAGAGAAATCTAAACATGTTCAAATTGACAGCAGGTCAGGGTTGGTAAAAGCCTTTATTTAGGCCTTTGCAAACTATAACTACTTTTTATAAACTTGGTCTATATTCTAAAGAGGGTATTTGTTCTCCAGACCCTCAGCTGGAAGGTTGAAAGTGCAAATCCAAATCACTCAAACAGATGCATTTCACACCAGCAACTGTCTGGTAATCAGGAACCTGCATTTTGCAGACCTTTATTCTGAGAACATGATGGCAAAGGTAAAGGCCTCTGCAATATTGATCTACATTACTTTTTGGAAATAATGCAGTCATCTGCCTGATATTCTTTTATTGGATTAATGAATTTCGAGCTTTATGTGAAACTGAATAAACAGGAAAAAAGAGATGATTAATAAATTTTGATCCTTATGAATAGAAATGTTCTTACCGTAAATTTTTCAATAATTTAAGAAAGAAGATAGCAGGCAGTTTTAAGTTTTTAAGCTCCTCAGCAGACTTTTATTTGAACCTTTATTTCTTTGACAGCTGAGTGAGAGCGCTCCCTTCAGGGAATCACAGCTCCTTGATCATCTCGGAGCTGCTGGAGCTGACCACCTTTCCGTCCACTAGCTCCTCCGTGATGGTAATGATCTTCTGTTTGGTGACGGTGGTAGAGGCAGGAGGAGATACAACGGTGACGCTGGCGGAGCCATCGCCAGAGCCGTCGCCAGTGCCAGTGCCAGAGCCAGAGCCAGTGCCAGTGCCAGTGCCAGAGCCAGAGCCGAAGCCAGAGCCTGAGCCAGTGCCAGAACCAGCGCCAAAGCCAGAGCCTGAGCCTGAGCCAGAGCTGCAGGAGGAAGACAAAGACTTTAACTTATCTCATTTTAAACCAAGAGTCTCCCTTAAGCCGCTGCCAAGAGTGCAGGACAAATTTATACTCGAAAAACAGAAATGATTGCTCTAATACTTCTCATACTACTGTAGATAAACTAATGAAAACAGATCTTTGTTAGAGGGAAGATCACAAATAATCCTTAAGACTCAGAGGACGTTAATCCTCCAAGTTAACCATTACTCACCCGCCTCCCTCTCCATCCAGCAGCCTCCTGTACTCAGCAATCTCCATCTCCAATCTGGTCTTAATGTCCAGCAGCACCTCGTACTCCTGGGACTGAGTCTCCAGGTTCATCCTCAGCTGGCACAGCTGCTCCTCCATCATGGCCACCTGGAGAAAAAGAAGAAGAATTTACCTTTCAAAGTTTAATCTGCAGTGACATCCTGAGCAGTAATATGTTACATCAAGCTCACCTGGTTCTGGTAACCTGACAGCTGCATGGCGTACCGGTTCTGCGTCTCGGCCAGAGTGGCCTCTAGTGAAGCTTTCTGCAGCAGAGAAGAGGAGCAGGTTCAGTTTATCATTTACAGCAGCTGGAGGAGGTAGAAGGTTTATGATGAATGGTGCTCACCATGCTAAGCTGTGACTGTAGCTCAATTTCCAGGGCCTGTAGAATTCGCTTGAGGTCCTTGACCTCTGTTTTGGACATTTGGGTGGATTCTGTGGCTTCAGCGACTTCTTTGTTCAATGCCTCTGTCTGTGCAGAGGACAAAGACAACAGCAGGGTCAAACAAACTGTGAGAATACTCAGAGACACTGATTTGATAATTCATAAAGCTATATAACATCATCTCAATTGATCCTTAAGTGAGAAACTCTGAATTCCTGATGCATCAACAGGCTGTTCTTCTTCATGGGGATATTTGTATCTTTGATATTTGAAAAGAGATCAATATATTCTTATTTTCACTGAGAAAGAAACATCCTGAAACACAGCTGACCTTTGCTTGTGCCCAGGCGTCCAGCTCTTTGCGGTTCTTGGCAGCGAGAGCTTCGTAGTGATCCCTCATGTCCTGAAGGATCTGGTTCAGGTCTGGTCCCTGGGCGGCATCCACCTCCACATTCACCTGACCACTCATCTGAGTCTTCATGTTCATCAGATCCTGCAGACAGAAACATAGATGGAGGCAACTGTCAGTCCAACGAGATGTAAAACCACAAGATCCGGAACGGCTGCTCTCCGATCAGGCGGATCGAATACACAAGCACAGTTAATTTTCAAAATCAAATAACGTCAGTTTGTTGAACTGTTCTTCACTGGATAATAGAAGAGGCCAGGGTTGTGGGATTTGGGTGTTTATATTCACCTCTGATCTCATTCAATGTCTCACAGGGAAACATGCGAGATCTCGTGAGATCTCATCCAGTCTCGCGAGAAATATCGGTAATATCCCAAGCACCTCCTCTGCTTACTGCAGCTGATCAGATCTGGTGGGCACTGCATGCTTGTGTTTTTGATACGCCTACTGGTCCAAAGCATTTCCGGATCCTGTGGAATCCCCGAGTTACAAACTTTTTTTACTAAAAACATTGTCTCCTGGAGTCTGAACTGGATTAAGGAGAGTTACCCACCTCCTCATGGTTCTTTTTGAGGAAGACCAGCTCCTCTGTCAGGCCTTCGATCTGCATCTCCAGGTCTGACTTGGCCATGGTCAGCTCATCTAGGGCTCTCTTCAGCCCGTCGATATCCGCCTCCACCGACTGGCGCATGGCGAGCTCGCTCTCGTACCTGCACCAAGGAGCAAGTCAGAAGGAGTCAGTAACACAGTTTTTAGGGGGCTGTTCTAAAACTAACACGAACTAACAAACTAACACATGCACGTAGAACATTAGTATGGCAGCTAACAGGACAGCTAATGGTTTCCTGACTGGAAACAGCTGGAGACTTACTGATAGGTCTTCCTAAATGTTTTTAGGCTAACAGCAGAGTTCATGTCTTTATAATACTGTCAGTGCAGTTCCCTGACTGAGACACATCAGGAAACAGCTAATAAGCGAATTAGCTAAATGAACTGATTCACTGACTTGAGTCTGAAGTCGTCTGCAGCCAGCTTGGCGTTGTCAATGGAGAGGTAGATGCCTGCATTTACATTGGCAGCTTCCAGGATCTGAAAAAATGAAAAGAGAGGAAGAAATATTCACTTTTTAATTTTTGGTCTTCGTTTTTGAAGCTTATGCCAAGAGTAACACAACGTAAACCATAGATTAGTAACAATTACTCTTTTGTTTCAAATCGGACTGGTCTACAGAGGTTTGAGCTGAAGCAGAAAAAAGCTATGCAGTTTTATTCCCATCTGACTTTATTCCAGCTCTACAGTTAGATGAATTAAACTGGTTTGCACTTTTTGATTTGTACAGTAACAGTAAACCATCAGTAACACAAGGTAAACTATAGATTAGGGTGACCATATGTACTCTTTTAACCGGACATGTCTTCTTTTTGGGGGGCTGTGTCTGGAGGAAGCTCATAAAATCTCTTAAATGTCTGCAGTTTTGTACGTAAGTTTCGATTTTGTGTAACGTGGACTGACTGAGTTAGAAGTGAGTAAAAGACACTTGATTCAAGCCAAAAAACTTTCAAAATTAACTTCGTGCAACTTTCTGACTCCACCTTGCGCAGTCGTGTCCTCTTTTTAGGAAGTCAGAATATGATTGCTCTACTGTAGATAAGGTATAAATACTCTTTTTTTTCGCGGTCGGACTGGTCCAAAGAGGTTTGAGCTGAAGCTTATTCCCACCTGACTTTATTCCAGCTCTACAGTTAAATGAATTTAACAGGCTTGTTTAGTTTGTGATGCTGAAATGTTCATTCCGACTTTCAGAGACATCTCTGCTTCAGTCTCTTGTACTTTCACTCAGGGTGAAATCTGCTCTTTTAGTTCTTGTTGGACCAGATCAGAGACCAACATGTCTGATTATAAACATGAGAGGAGACAGCTGTCAAGCCGAGAGTGCACATCTTTTTAGTCTGTCTGCACAGCCCACATTTGCAGACTGTAGTTAAACATTTGAAATCTGATTCTAGACCGGCTAGTTTTTAAGGTGTGCATGAGTATTTTATTTAGATCTCGTGAATGACTCAGAGTAAAAACTGTACTTAGTGCAGAGTCAGCTCAGACATCAGAGCATGAAAAGTTTGGTATGAACAGCTTTGACCCTGTCCATGAAGAGTTAATTTTTCTTTCTGAAAGAAGTGCAAACTTCATTCTTCACTCTCAGAGGTCACATGACAACATTTCAGCCTATCAGGAGGATGGACCTACCTTTCCCTGCAGTTCTGCGATGGTGGCATAATAGGCACTGTAGTCACTTCTGGAGGAGGGGGATGCCTTCTGCTCCAGGAACTCTCTGATCTTCCTCTCCAGCTCTGCGTTGGCTGCCTCCAGGCTGCGCACCTTCTCCAGGTAAGCTGCCAGACGGTCGTTCAGGTTCTGCATGCAGGCTTTTTCATTGGTGGAGATGTCCATCTCCGCACCACCACCGGCACCAGCAGCAGCATCAAAGGAGAAGCCAGAACCTTTCCCCCCTACGACTGCAGCAGCCATACCTCCGAGGTACGCAAACCCACCTCCAACACCTCCACCACCTCCACCTCCAGAGATCCTGACTGATCCTGCTCCAACTCCAGCTCCATACATGGAGGCAGAGCTGCCAGATCTTTGGCCGTACATGGTGATTAAGAGGAGAAGGCTTTCTTTCTGCTTCAGCTGAGGAGAGGAGACAGTGTGAAACTCTCAGAGACAGATGTTTTATAGTGTTAGGAGAGCTGAAGAAGAGGAGGAGGAGGAAGGATGGATGATGGTGCCATAGCAGGGAGGAGACACCTGTCCTGGTATCATGCTCAGGAGGGTCAGTGGGCTGAAGGTGTGTCTGAGAACGAGGAATCCACCCATCATTAGTGTGTTCACCTATTAGTGTAAACCCAACCACAATCAGAGATCAAAGCAGAGCTGCAGGCAAGTTCAGAACTTGATGACATTAACATTCAAAGATCAGTCAGTGCATTAACAACAACAACACATCCAGTCAGTCTGCAGGTACAGAGTGACTGACCTCACCTGAACCGCTGCTTTCTCAGTGTCATGATTGCAGAGTGAGGTATCGTGGGCTGCAGGATTTGGTGGCACTTGGGAGGCAAAGAAGATTAGGGAGTACAGCAGATATTTGATGAAACACAGTCTTTGTCAGTTGAGTAATCCCAAGTAAACAAAACTCTGACCTAGGAGGGATAGTCATGTGGTCAAGCTCAGGACAAGATGCTATTCAAGCAAAAAAGTGTCAAAGAGTCACAGGACTAATCTCTCTGCACAGAGGATTTCAGAAAACTGCAGAGATTGTACGAGGTTATGGTGCTGAAAGGTGTGGTGCTACAGTACACAGAGAAACTAAATCATTACAGGGTCTGGGAAGAACAGAAAACAATTACATACTAAGTGTTTGCCAAGAAGAATCAGACTGAACGTGTTTGAGCTGTCAGTTTCTTCAAAGGCTGCTGATTGATTTCACTGAAACATGATAAACACAACTTCTTTATGTCAGAGCAATGTCTTATTGGTGACTTAGAAAGAGTGGACAAGTTGAAAAGAAAGTCACAGCAAAGATCAAATACTTTGAAGGTCTAGAAAAAAATCTTGTTGGGTTAAAATCCCAGTTTCCATCTGTGCTGTATGCAGGGATATAATGTTAGAAACGATCAGCACTTACAGATATCTGTGCTTATTACAGAAAAACCAAAGAAGTTTGGTTTCATTTATGAAACTGGGGCATAATGAATTAATGTATCTGCAGAAGGAAACCTGCTGTGATCCAACATCAATATTTTAGTCAATGATCATTTGATAAGACCAAACAAAATCTTTGCTTCCTCTGACTGTCTGTAAAGTTTGTTGAAATAAATATTACATATAGATCTTGCTTATGATCCTAACCATACTTTATCCCAACTTTAATCGTTTATGTTCACAATGAGCAGATACCATTGAAACACGTTTCAAACATTACCAACAGTAAAATATTACACTTTTAGCTAAATTAGTTGGCACTAATAAAGACAGAGATGACAGAAAGTGTGTGTTGCTGTAAGTTGTGGCCCGAGGGGAAACACAAAATCAGTAAGAGTTTAATATTTACTGGAAAGACACATTTTTTAAGTAGCCATGGGCAGATCTGTTTACATGTGTTTTTACTCCTACCTAGGATTTTCAGGTGGCTATTTATTATGTTATTAGCTGGCACTGGAAGGCTGTGTTTTCTGTTGAGGAGCTGATTTATAACTAGAAATTCTCTCTGGGAAACATTGAGAGGGCCATGGGTGCCACTGCCAGGGTATGTAAATTTAATGAGATTCTTCAGATATTTCAAAAAATTGATATGATTAGCATTATGATATAATATATGTGAAGCACACCTACAACAAACATTCTTTTTTTTTTTAAATACAACTAAAAAAACCAAAGCCGGAGCAGTAGTCATTTTTAAAAAGTGCCTTTTCTGTGCTTGTCCTGTCGACTTCAATCCAATTTTTTGCGCTGATTCTCACAACATATGTCTCAACAAATTTCTATACAACAGAGAAAAGTAATAGCTGACCAATCTTAATCAAACCATGTGTTTCAATATATAATTTGTCCTACAACTCTTTAAGCAGTAGGACTAGTAGCAAATCGAAAATTCTCTATGAAAGGAATAAGAAAAAACAGCAGTGCCTTGGGGCGTTTGCCCTGTGGCCCTAATGAAGCTTAAACCTGGATTGAGACTATGCTCAACATTTTGATTGAGAGGTGTTTTCAGCTCAGTTATTTCGCTCTGAGGAGAGAAATCTAAACATGTTCAAACTGACAGCAGGTCAGGGTTGGTAAAAGCCTTGATTTAGGCCTTTCTAAACTATAATTACTTTTTAAGAACTTGGTCTATATTCTAAAGAGGGTATTTGTTCTCCAGACCCTCAGCTGGAAGGCTGAAGGTGCAAATCCAAATCACTCAAACAGATGCATTTCACACAAGCAACTGTCTGGTAATCAGGAACCTGCATTTTACAGACCTTTATTCTGAGAACATGATGACTTTATTCAGACAAATGTCTTTGTTCTGATAACAAATGACTTCATTTTAGTAACATGATGACAGGAGTCAAGGTTTCTGCAATATTGATCTGCATATTTTTTTAAATATTGCAGTTATCTGCCTGCAATTCTTTTATTAGATTAAAAAGTTTCAAGCTTTATTTGAAACTGAATAAACATGAAAAAAAGAGATGATTAATAAATTTTAATCTTGTTGTTTAGAAATCTTCTCTTTAATTTTTCGATGCTAGCCTAGTCTAGTGGCTTATAGATGAACTGCACTTCAATAATTTAAGAAAGAAGACAACAGGCAGTCTTTAGTTTTTAAGCTCCTCAGCAGACTTTTATTTGAACCTTTATTTCATTGACAGCTGAGTAAGAGCGCCCCCTTCAGGGAATCACAGCTCATTGGTGACCTCAGAGCTGCTGGAGCTGACCACCTTTCCGTCCACTAGCTCCTCCACGATCGTGATGACCTTCTGTTTTTTGACGGTGGTGGAGACGGGGGGAGATACAACGGTGACGCTGGCGGAGCCAGAGCCAGAGCCAGCACCAGCGCCTGAGCCAGAGCCGAAGCCAGAGCCTGAGCCAGAGCCGAAGCCAGAGCCTGAGCCAGAGCCGAAGCCAGAACCAGAGCCAGAGCCAGAGCTGCAGGAGGAGGACACAGACTTTAACTTATCTCGTTTTAAACCAAGAGTCTCCCTTAAGCTGCTGCTGAGAGTGCAGGACAGATTTATACTAGAAAACAGAAATGATTTCTCTCATACTTAATGGGACTCTTCACCTTAAAATTAATCAAATGAAAACAGGTTTTTGTTGAAAGGAAGGTCACAAATAATCCTGAACACTCGAAGGACTTTAATCCTCCAAGTAAACCATTACTCACCCGCCTCCCTCTCCATCCAGCAGCCTCCTGTACTCTGCAATCTCCATCTCCAATTTGGTCTTGATGTCCAGCAGCGCCTCGTACTCCTGGGACTGAGTCTCAATCTGTGCCTTCAGCTGGCACAGCTGCTCCTCCATCATGATCACCTGGAGAACAAGAAGAAGAATAGGAAAGAGTTTGGATTTCAAAGTTTAATCTGCAGTGACATTCTGAGCAGTAATATGTAACATCAAGCTCACCTGGTTCTGGTAACCTGACAGCTGCATGGCGTACCGGTTCTGTGTCTCAGCCAGAGTGGCCTCTAGTGAAGCTTTCTGCAGCAGAGAAGAGGAGCAAGTTCAGTTTATCATTTACAGCAGCTGGAGGAGGTAGAAGGTTTATGATGAATGATGCTCACCATGCTAAGCTGTGACTGTAGCTCAATTTCCAGGCCCTGTAGAACTCGCCTGAGGTCAGTGAGCTCTGATTTGGATATTGAGGTGGATTCTGCGGTTTCAGCGACTTCTTTGTTCAATGCCTCTGTCTGTGCAGAGGACAAAGACAACAGCAGGGTCAAACAAACTGTGAGAATACTCAGAGACACTGATTTGATAATTCATAAAGCTATAAAACTTCATCTCAATTGATCCTTAAGTGAGAAACTCTGAACTCCTGATGCAACAACAGGCTGTTCTTCTTCATGGGGATATTTGTATCTTTGGTATTTGAAAAGAGATCAATATATTCTTATTTTCACTGAGAAAAAAAAACATCCTGAAACACAGCTGACCTTTGCTTGTGCCCAGGCGTCCAGCTCTTTGCGGTTCTTTTCAGCGAGAGCTTCGTAGTGATCCCTCATGTCCTGAAGGATCTGGTTCAGGTCTGGTCCCTGGGCGGCATCCACCTCCACATTCACCTGACCACTCATCTGAGTCTTCATGTTCATCAGATCCTGCAGACAGAAGCAAAAATGGAGGTGACTGTCAGTCCATGGAAAAGTGACAAACTCTTTTGATTTAAAATATTGCCTCCTGGAGTCTGAACTGGATTAAAGAGATTCACCCACCTCCTCATGGTTCTTTTTGAGGAAGATCAGCTCCTCTTTCAGGCCCTCGATCTGCATCTCCAGGTCTGACCTGGCCATGGTCAGCTCATCCAGGGCTCTCCTCAGCCCGGTGATATCCGCCTCCACCGACTGGCGCATGGCGAGCTCGTTCTCGTACCTGCACAAAGGAGTGAGTCAGAAGGAGTCATGAATGTGTCTCTGGAGGGTTGTTTTTTCTAAAACTAACACAAACTAACATAAACTAGCACATGCACAGAGAACACTAGTATGGAAGCTAACAGCACAGCTAATGGTTTTCTGCCTGGAAACAGCTGAAGACTTACTGATAGATCTTCCTATATGTTTTTAGGCTAACAGCAGAGTTCATGTCCTAACAATACTATCACAGGTCTTTGTGTGCAAATCCTTGACTGAGGAACATCAGGAAACTGCGAATGAGTGAATGAGCTAAATGAGCTAAATGAACATATTCACTGACTTGATTCTGAAGTCATCTGCAGCCAGCTTGGCGTTGTCAATGGAGAGGTAGATGCCAGCGTTTACGTTGCTAGCTTCTATGATCTGAAAAATGAAAGAGAGGAAGAAACATTCACTTTTTGATTTTTGGTCTTTGTTTTTGAAGCTTATGCAAATAGTAACACAAGGTAAACTAGACCTGTGTTACAAATACTCTTTTGTTTCAAATCAGACTGGTCTACAGAGGTTTGAGCTGAAGCTTATTCCCACTTTATTCCAGCTCTACAGTTAAATGAAGTTAAAGGGTTTGTTTAGTTTGATGCTGAAAAGTTCATTCACACTTTCAGAGACATCTCTGCTTTAGTGTCTTGTTCTTCACTCTCAGAGGTCACATGACAACATTTCAGCCTATCAGGAGGATGGACCTACCTTTCCCTGCAGTTCTGCGATGGTGGCGTAATAGGCACTGTAGTCATTGGCGGAGGAGCCGGATGTCTTCTTCTCCAGGAACTCTCTGATCTTCCTCTCCAGCTCTGCGTTGGCTGCCTCCAGGTTGCGCACCTTCTCCAGGTAAGCTGCCAGACGGTCATTCAGGTTCTGCATGCAGGCCTTCTCATTGGTGGAAATGTCCATCTCCGCACCACCACCGGCACCACCAGCAGCATCAAAGGAGAAGCCAGAACCTTTCCCCCCTACGACACCAGTAGCCATACCTCCGAGGTACGCAAACCCACCTCCACTACCTCCACCACCTCCACCTCCAGAGATCCTGACTGATCCTGCTCCAACTCCAGCTCCATACATGGAGGCAGAGCTGCCAGATCTTTGGCCGTACATGGTGATTAAGAGAAGGAGGCTGTCTTTCTGCTTCAGCTGAGGAGAGGAGACAGTGTGAAACTCTCAGAGACAGATGTTTTATAGTGTTAGGAGAGCTGAAGAGGAGGAGGAGGAGGAGGAGGAGGAGGAAGGATGGATGATGGTGCCATAGCAAGGAGGAGACACCTGTCCTGGAATCATTCTTTGGAGGGTCAGTGGGCTGAAGGTGTGTCTGAGAAAGAGGAATCCACCCATCATTAGTGTGTTCACCTATAAGTGTAAACCCAACCACAATCAGAGATCAAAGCAGAGCTGCAGGCAAGTTCAGAACTGGATGACAATAACATTCAATGATCAGTCAGTGCATTAACAACAACAACACATCCAGTCAGTCTGCAGGTACAGAGTGACTGACCTCACCTGAGCAGCTGCTTTCTCAGTGTCATAACTGCAGGGTGAGGTATCCTGGGCTGCAGGATTTGGTGGCAGTTGTGAGGCAAAGAGGAATGAAGTACAGCAGATATTTGATGAAACACAATCTTTGTCAGTTGAGTAATCCCAAGTAAACAAAACTGAGACTGAGCAGAGTTTGTCATACAGTCAAATATCAGGACAAGGTGCTACTCAAACAAAAAAGTGTGAAAGAGTCACAGGACTAATCTCTCTGCACAGAGGATTTCAGAAAAGAGCAGAGATTGTACGAGGTTATGGTGCTGAAAGGTGTGGTGCTACAGTACACGGAGAAACTAAATCATTACAGGGTTCATGACAAACAGAAAACAATTACATACTAAGTGTTTGCCAAGAAGAATCAGACTGAACGTGTTTGAGCTGTCAGTTTCTTCAAAGGCTGCTGATTGATTTCACTGAAACATGATAAACACAACTTCTTTATGTCAGAGCAATGTCTTATTGGTGACTTAGAGAGAAAAGAGTGGACAAGTTGAAAAGAGAGTCACAGCAAAGATCAAATACTTTGAAGGTCTAGAAAAAAATCTTGTTGGGTTAAAATCCCAGTTTCCATCTGTGCTGTATGCAGGGATATAATGTTAGAAACAATCAGCACTTACAGATATCTGTGCGCTTATTACAGAAAAACCAAAGAAGTTTGGTTTCATTTATGAAACTGGGGCATAATGAATTAATGTGTCTGCAGAAGGAAACCTGCTGTGATCCAACATCAATATTTTAGTCAATGATCATTTGATAAGACCAAACAAAATCTTTACTTCCTCTGACTGTTGGTAAGGTTTGTTTAAATAAATATTACATATAGATCTTGCTTATGATCCTAACCATACTTTATCCCAACTGTAATCGTTTATGTTCACAATGAGCAGATACCATTGAAACACGTTTCAAACATTACCAACAGTAAAATATTACACTTTTAGCTAAAGTAGTTGGCACTAATAAAGACAGAGATGACAGAAAGTGTGTGTTGCTGAAAGTTGTGGCCCGAGGGGAAACACAAAATCAGTAAGAGTTTAATATTTACTGGAAAGATGCATTTTTTAAGTAGCCATGGGCAGATCTGTTTACATGTGTTTTTACTCATACCTAGGATTTTCAGGTGGCTGTTTATTATGTTATGAGCTGGCACTGGAAGGCTGTGATTTCTGTTGAGGAGCTGATTTATAACTAGAAATTCTCTCTGGGAAACATTGAGAGGGCCATGGGTGCCACTGCCAGGGTATGTAAATTTAATGAGATTCTTCAGATATTTCAAAAAATTGATATGATTAGCATTATGATATAATATATGTGAAGCACACCTACAACAAACATTCTTTTTTTTTTAAATACAACAAAAAAAACCAAAGCCGGAGCAGTAGTCATTTTTAAAAAGTGCCTTTTCTGTGCTTGTCCTGTCGACTTCAATCCAATTTTTTGCGCTGATTCTCACAACATATGTCTCAACAAATTGATATACAACAGAGAGAAGTAATAGCTGACCAATCTTAATCAAACCATGTGTTTCAATATATAATTTGTCCTACAGCTCTTTAAGCAGTAGGACTAGTAGCAAATCGAAAATTCTCTAGGAAAGGAATAAGAAAAAACAGCAGTGCCTTGGGGCGTTTGCCCTGTGGCCCTAATGAAGCTTAAACCCGGATTGAGACTATGCTCAACATTTTGATTGAGAGGTGTTTTCAGCTCAGTTATTTCGCTCTGAGGAGAGAAATCTAAACATGTTCAAACTGACAGCAGGTCAGGGTTGGTAAAAGCCTTGATTTAGGCCTTTCTAAACTATAATTACTTTTTAAGAACTTGGTCTATATTCTAAAGAAGGTATTTGTTCTCCAGACCCTCAGCTGGAAGGCTGAAGGTGCAAATCCAAATCACTCAAACAGATGCATTTCACACCAGCAACTGTTTGGTAATCAGGAACCTGCATTTTGCAGACCTTTATTCTGAGAACATGATGACTTTATTCAGACAAATGTCTCTGTTCTGATAACAAATGACTTCATTTTAGTAACATGATGACAGGAGTCAAGGTTTCTGCAATATTGATCTGCATATTTTTTTAAATATTGCAGTTCTCTGCCTGCAATTCTTTTATTAGATTAAAAAGTTTCAAGCTTTATTTGAAACTGAATAAACATGAAAAAAAGAGATGATTAATACATTTTAATCTTGTTGTTTAGAAATCTTCTCTTTAATTTTTCGATGCTAGCCTAGTCTAGTGGCTTAAAGATGAACTGCACTTCAATAATTTAAGAAAGAAGACAACGGGCAGTCTTTAGTTTTTAAGCTCCTCAGCAGACTTTTATTTTAACCTTTATTTCTTTGACAGCTGAGTGAGAGCGCCCCCTTCAGGGAATCACAGCTCATTGGTGACCTCAGAGCTGCTGGAGCTGACCACCTTTCCGTCCACTAGCTCCTCCACGATCGTGATGACCTTCTGTTTTTTGACGGTGGTGGAGACTGGGGGAGATACAACGGTGACGCTGGCGGAGCCAGAGCCAGAGCCAGAGCCAGCACCAGCGCCAGAGCCTGAGCCAGAGCCGAAGCCAGAGCCTGAGCCAGAGCCGAAGCCAGAACCAGAACCAGAGCCAGAGCTGCAGGAGGAAGACAAAGACTTTAACTTATCTCGTTCTAAACCGAGAGTCTCCCTGACGCTGCTGCTGAGAGTGCAGGACAGATTTATACTAGAAAACAGAAATGATTTCTCTCATACTTAATGGGACTCTTCACCTTAAAATTAATCAAATGAAAACAGGTTTTTGTTGAAAGGAAGGTCACAAATAATCCTGAACACTCGAAGGACTTTAATCCTCCATGTAAACCATTACTCACCCGCCTCCCTCTCCATCCATCAGCCTCCTGTACTCTGCAATCTCCATCTCCAATCTGGTCTTGATGTCCAGCAGCACCTCGTACTCCTGGGACTGAGTCTCCAGCTGTGCCTTCAGCTGGCACAGCTGCTCCTCCATCATGATCACCTGGAGAACAAGAAGAAGAATAGGAAAGAGTTTGGATTTCAAAGTTTAATCTGCAGTGACATCCTGAGCAGTAATATGTAACATCAAGCTCACCTGGTTCTGGTAACCTGACAGCTTCATGGCGTACTGGTTCTGTGTGTCGGCCAGAGTTCCCTCGAGTGAAGCTTTCTGCAGCAGAGAAGAGGAGCAGGTTCAGTTTATCATTTACAGCAGCTGGAGGAGATAGAAGGTTTATGATGAATGATGCTCACCATGCTAAGCTGTGACTGTAGCTCAATTTCCAGGGCCTGTAGAGTTCGCTTGAGGTCAGTGAGCTCTGATTTGGATATTGAGGAGGATTCTGTGGCTTCAGCGACTTCTTTGTTCAATGCCTCTGTCTGTGCAGAGGACAAAGACAACAGCAGGGTCAAACAAACTGTGAGAATACTCAAAGACACTGATTTGATAATTCATAAAGCTATAAAACTTCATCTCAATTGATCCTTAATTGAGAAACTCTGAACTCCTGATGCATCAACAGGCTGTTCTTCTTCATGGGGGTATCTGTATCTTTAATATTTGAAAAGAGATCAATATATTCTTATTTTCACTGAGAGAAAAAAACATCCTGAAACACAGCTGACCTTTGCTTGTGCCCAGGCGTCCAGCTCTTTGCGGTTCTTTTCAGCGAGATCTTCGTAGTACTTCCTCATCTCCTCCAGGATCGCGTTCAGGTCTGGTCCCTGGGCGGCATCCACCTCCACATTCACCTGACCACCCACCTGAGTCTTCATGTTCATCAGATCCTGCAGACAGAAGCAAAAATGGAATCGACTTTCAGTCCATGGAAAAGTGACAAACTCTTTTGATTTAAAGTATTGCCTCCTGGATTCTGAACTGGATTGAAGAGATTCACCCACCTCCTCATGGTTCTTTTTGAGGAAGATAATCTCCTCTTTCAGGCCCTCGATCTGCATCTCCAGGTCTGACCTGGCCATGGTCAGTTCGTCCAGGGCTCTCCTTAACCCGCCGATATCCGCCTCCACCGACTGGCGCATGGCAAGCTCATTCTCGAACCTGCACCAAGGAGCAAATCAGAAGGAGTCATGAATGTGTCTCTGGAGGGTTGTTTTTTCTAAAACTAACACAAACTAACATAAACTGACACATGCATAGAGAACATTAGCATGGAAGCTAACAGGACAGCTAATGGTTTTCTGCCTGGAAACAGCTGGAGACTCACTGATAGGTCTTCCTATATGTTTTTAGGCTAACAGCAGAGTTCATGTCCTAACAATACTATCACAGGTCTTTGTGTGCAAATCCTTGACTGAGGAACATCAGGAAACAGCGAATGAGTGAATGAGCTAAATGAGCTAAATGAACATATTCACTGACTTGATTCTGAAGTCGTCTGCAGCCAGCTTGGCGTTGTCAATGGAGAGGTAGATGCCGGCGTTTACGTTGCTAGCTTCTATGATCTGAAAAATGAAAAGAGAGGAAGAAACATTCACTTTTTAAATTTTTGGTCTTTGTTTTTGAAGTTTACGCTAAGAGTAACACAAGGTAAACTATAGATTGGACTGATCTACAGAGGTTTGAGCTGAAGCTTATTCCCACTTTATTCCAGCTTTACAGTTAAATGAAGTTAAAGGGTTTGTTTAGTTTGATGCTGAAAAGTTCATTCAGACTTTCAGAGACATCTCTGCTTTAGTGTCTTGTTCTTCACTCTCAGAGGTCACATGACAACATTTCAGCCTATCAGGAGGATGGACCTACCTTTCCCTGCAGTTCTGCGATGGTGGCGTAGTAGGCACTGTAGTCATTGGCGGAGGAGCCGGATGTCTTCTTCTCCAGGAACTCTCTGATCTTCCTCTCCAGCTCTGCGTTGGCTGCCTCCAGGTTGCGCACCTTCTCCAGGTAAGCTGCCAGACGGTCATTCAGGTTCTGCATGCAGGCCTTCTCATTGGTGGAGATGTCCATCTCCGCACCACCACCGCCACCAGCAGCATCAAAGGAGAAGCCAGAACCTTTCCCCCCTACGACACCAGTAGCCATACCTCCGAGGTACGCAAACCCACCTCCAACACCTCCACCACCGCCACCTCCAGAGATCCTGACTGATCCTGCTCCAACTCCACCTCCATACATGGAGGCAGAGCTGCCAGATCTTTGGCCGTACATGGTGATTAAGAGAAGGAGGCTTTCTTTCTGCTTCAGCTGAGGAGAGGAGACAGTGTGAAACTCTCAGAGACAGATGTTTTATAGTGTTAGGAGAGCTGAAGAGGAGGAGGAGGAGGAAGGATGGATGATGGTGCCATAGCAAGGAGGAGAGACCTGTCCTGGAATCATTCTTTGGAGGGTCAGTGGGCTGAAGGTGTGTCTGAGAAAGAGGAATCCACCCATCATTAGTGTGTTCACCTATTAGTGTAAACCCAACCACAATCAGAGATCAAAGCAGAGCTGCAGGCAAGTTCAGAACTGGATGACAATAACATTCAATGATCAGTCAGTGCATTAACAACAACAACACATCCAGTCAGTCTGCAGGTACAGAGTGACTGACCTCACCTGAGCAGCTGCTTTCTCAGTGTCATAACTGCAGGGTGAGGTATCCTGGGCTGCAGGATTTGGTGGCAGTTGTGAGGCAAAGAGGAATGAAGTACAGCAGATATTTGATGAAACACAGTCTTTGTCAGCTGAGTAATCCCAAGTAAACAAAACTCTGACCAAGGAGGGATAGTCATGTGGTCAAGCTCAGGACAAGATGCTATTCAAGCAAAAAAGTGTCAAAGAGTCACAGGACTAATCTCTCTGCACAGAGGATTTCAGAAAAGAGCAGAGATTGTGTAAGGTTTTGGTGCTAAAAGGTGAGGTGCTACAGTACACGGAGAAACTAAATCAATACAGGGTTCATGACAAACAGAAAACAATTACAAACTAAGTGTTTGCCAAGAAGAATCAGACTGAACGTGTTTGAGCTTTCAGTTTCTTTAAAGGCTGTTGATTGATTTCACTGGAACATGAGAAATAAACACAACTTCCTTACATCAGATCACTGTAGAGTGGTGTCTTAGTGACTTTAGACAGAAAAGAGTGCACGTGTTGAAAAAAAAGTCACAACATGGTTAAATAAAGATTGCACAGATACTGCTTATGAGCCAAAATCATAAGTTATTTCAAACTGTAATATTTAATGTCCACAATAAGGAGATACTATTGAAACACGTTTCAATCATTACCAACAATGAAATATAACACTCTTTGCAAAGTCGTTGGCACTTTTAAAGACAGAGATGATACAAAGTGTTTGTTGTTGAAAGCTGTGGCCTGAGGGGAAACACAAAATCATTAAGAGTTTAGAGTTTACTGGAAAAACCATTTTTTAAGTAGCCATGGACAGATCTGTTTGCATGTTACCCATACCTTAAGGTGACCAGACATCCCCGATTTCCTGGGACAATCCCTGACTTTAGTGTTTCATCAATGAGAACAAAATTGTTGCATGTAGACTAGAACAACAGTTGTTACAGTAGCCAAGTAGGTGGGAAGCATGAGTAAATATGTCTTGAACAACAGTTTTTATGGGGGGTTATTGCGGGGGGCATGCACTGCTGCTAAGTAGTACCGAGATGTTGTCTGTGATCATGCAGCCCATAACCGCACCCCCCAACCCCTCCGCTCCTCCTCGCTCCGGATGTCCCCAGATTTCATTACAGAAATCTGGTCACCATACCTTGAATTTTCAGGTGTCTACTTTTTTTTTTTTTAAGCTGGTACTGGGGGACCAGCTAAAAGGCAGAATTACAGAATTTAAATACTGAGCCTCTAAATGCAGCAATGGCTCTCTCAGCTCCCCATGAGTGTGATACAAAGATTTTTTATTACACCCATGGTGGGTAGGGGGTTGGGCTTGGTCCAGGAATCCATAAAAGAGTAGATGATCCAAATCCAGAGATGAGTGCTGGTTCCGGTGGAAAAAGGCTATCCAGCATGTAGACAGGAACAGGAGTCAGGGCCAGTTTAGCTGTAAGCAGAGGAGACAGGTGTTAAAGGGAAAAACACAGGCTCTGAGATAGACCGGGCACCTGACCAAGGTGTAACCCTGCCTCTCACTGACGGACTGCTGGAAAAGGCTCCACCCTGTAAAGACCCTCTAAAGTCCATCCATAATTAGATTAATGGATGGATGGTGAATGGATGATTGAAGAAGCAGATAGATGGATGAATGGATTAATAATTGGATGGATGGATGAATGGCAGGATGGCTTGATTGATGGCTGAATGGATGGATAGATAGATTAATGGATGGAAGACAGATAGATAAATGAATGGATTGATGGACAGATGGATGAAAGGATGGTGAAAAACAGGACCGATTTCTTGAATGATTGAAAAGAATCAGACCCCATGTGGACAGACTAGTGATATGATTCTTGAGGTAATGGACGATTGTGGTGTAAATTGGTGAATGTGCTGTGAATGGGTGAAAAGTGTGTGAATGGATGATTAAATTCGTAAACGAGATGTGAGTGGGTAATTGCAGTGTAAATGGGTGACTGTACAGCAGTGGCGATTGCTCTAAAGGTCCTTACACACCGGGCGAGAATTCGCCAGGCGAATTATTCGCCTTTTTTTAAAACAGCATAAAGTCAATGCGAGCTTCCACACCGGCGGCGATTTCTCCGCGGGGCGAAAAGCCGCTTTTATTTTTTCGCTCCTGTGTCGAATTTTTCGGATATTCGCAGGCGAATATCTGGACCTGCTAGACCTCTGGCCAATCAAAAGTCATGTTGTTGATGACGTCACAGACCCATACGGCTGGAGGAGAGGGAGAAGTTTGAGATTATGAAAACGCAGAGAAAGACAGCTGAGGTGCATCCAAAACTCTTTCTAATTACTAATGAAGTAGTTTTCTCACAAGATGACACTCTCTTGTCTTCCTTAGGAGACAGATGTCATGCACACTTCACAGGGTGACCACCTCATCATGCCTGATTCTCCCTCTCAGCTGTTTGACATACCGATGATCTGCAGCTAAAGGGCCAACAGAATGACCAGACAACTTGAAGGATCACTGCTCAGCCCTCGCCTCTCCTGGCTGCTGCGGTGTCTCTCTCAGCTTTTCCTCCTCTTTCTCCCTCACTCATAATGCTAGACATGTCAATCAGCAGCCGTTCACACGACACACACCACCACCACTGGCACCAAGAGCGACGATGGGAGAGAGGCTGGTAATTGCGGTACAGGACTACCCCGCATCTCCTCTCCTCCGTGCCGCAAAGCGACTTTATTAATTGGCTTTGCAAAAAATATACGCATATTCGCTTCGCGGCCGGTGTGTATAGGCGAAAGCGATTTTTCGGACCGGCGAATATTCGCAATTTTCGTCTCGCTTTTTCGCCTCGCTCCGCAAATTCGCCGGTGTGTAAGGACCTTAAGACTGCAAGGGAAGCTCAGCTTCCCTTAAAATGTCACCCCCACAAAAAAAGAAAAAGTGGTGAAATAGGTACTGCTGTGTGTACATTTCATTAACTAAATACGCGCTAGAAAGCCTTCATCTTTTGTTCAGAATCAGCTTCTTATCACACTGTGATAAGAAGCTGATTCTGCACAACTTCGTTCTCATTCATCCTCGCAGCGCCTCAGCGCTTTAAACAGCCGGACGCTGGGCTTCTGCTGACTTCAGTGTGGAAGCTCAAAGAGGGTTGTTCCAGCAGCGAAACTAGACGCTCATTGGATAAATGCTGGGCTTTGTCCCGCCTATCGGACGCTCAGCTTCACTGGAGTTCTATGGCGAGAGGGCGGTCCCGACTTTCTCCCGGACTCCGAGCTTCTGCATCCATGATTGGATGAGCTGTCTGAGGCGAAATCCTTGTTTGATTGACAGCTTAACAAGCGAATCAGCGATCTTGAAGAATAAAACATCTACCAAAGCATTTTCCAAGTTATTCATTCCGTTGTTCTTAACTGCTCCAGAGACTTTATCGATCCTCAGCGACTTTTGTCTTTGTTAAAAACGACTGCCGTGGTGTTTGGCGACTCCTTTCTGTTACATACTAATAAACAAACACAATTATGATGTAGGCCAGAAAAATGAGCTTCCCCTCCTTGAAAGACCAGCAGCCGCCACTGCTGTACAGTGGATGGGAAAATGTGGTGTGAGTGCAAATGAGGTTTGAATGGGTGAATACAATTTTAATGGGTCTCTCTCCACCTTGATCACGAGTGAGAGAGCTGAGCTGAAGGGCAAAGCTTTCGTTTCTACCTTCACCCATGGTCATGAGCTGTGGGTAGTGACCAAAAAAAACAGATCGCAAGTACAAGCAGCCAAAATGAGTTTCCTCTGCAGAGGCTGGTTCTCCCTTAGAGATAGGGTGAGAGGCTTGGTCATTCAAAGGGGCACGGAGTAGAGCCGCTGCTCCTCCACACTGAGAGGAGTCAGAGGTGGCTTGGGCATCTAATCAGGATGCCTCCTTGGCACCTTGCTGGTCCCACTGGTAGGAGACTGCAGGGAAGATCAAGGACACTTTGGAGAGACTAGGGTTCTCCCAGGGAGAGCTGGATGAAGTGGCTGGGGAGAGGAAAGTCTTGGCTTCTCTGCTTTGGCAGCTGCCCCCGCAACCCGACCCTGGATAAGTGGTTAAAGACGGATGGATGGAGTCTGGGTGAAAATGGTGTGAATGTGGTGTTGATGTAGTGTTAATGTGATGTTGATGGGTGAAAGTTGTAGTAAATGTGTGAATGAGATGTGTATTGGTGAATTTAGAGTGAATAAATGAATGAGGTTTGAATAGGCAAATGAATAGTGATGGAAGAACAGTTCTTTTGACTGAACTGAATCTGAAGAATCCGATCATCAAAACGTCACAGCATCATTCACGGGGTGACACATGTTGTTCATTCGCCAAGCCCTGAAAGAAGAATCACTCCCCTGCCCTGAAAAATTCACCTCTCTATGTTGCGCTGTCGGTGCAAACAACACAGCAGCAAGCAGCACATCTGCTAAATGAGTTGTCATTTTTTTACATCGCAAAAAGTGGAGAGATTGAAAATAAATGAACTTTGTGGCTGTAGCAGAGATTCTGCTACTTTTAAAGATATCAAATAGCATATTGCTTTAAATTGGCTGAAATAAAATCCTTATTGCAGGAAAGTTTATACACGTGTATTAATGCAAAGGCACTATAATGCACTGTTTTATCTTAGCCTCAGTGACCGAACCAGTGCTCGGCAGTTTGTGAGCAACACACCCCTCCCTCCTCTGCTTGCCTCAAATCACTTGCGTTGTTCACAGACTGACTGATACATATCGTTCATTTGCTGTGAGCAAATCATGAGACTCCACTCACTCGCTCACTGGCTGGCTGTGTGTTGTTTGCAAGAGAGTCAAAGGCAGCAGTTCTACTCCCGACAGGCACGTCAGGCTCGTGGCTGAGCTCAACTGAACTGAGAAAGGAACGAATCAGGTCTTGGAGTGATTCTGTTCACGTCGTTCACTCAGCAGTTCCGTTCTTTTGAACGAAACATTCATGAACAACACAACACTATAAATGATACATGCAGTTTGGGCAAGGATAGAGTGGTCAAATTAATGGAAAAGGACTGTGGAAAAAAAACAGTCAAATCTCTTCAAAAGGTTTAAACATGAGGTCATTTTTTGATGAATCTCTCTGAATGTGAGGATCACACACTTGTCAGAGGACGGGGGAATGAAGCGCTTCACAATTGCTCATTAAGATCTGTAATCGGGGTGAAAGTAAGATAAGGTTCTTGCAGGTACTGTACCCGTAGGCTTTGTACAAGAGGAGCACACCCAAGTTTAAAGAGGTGCCGACTCTAATGCCACAGTATCATCATCTGCTACATCTCTCTTTCTCTTGAACATAAAACCAGTTTTTCTCTGCATTTTGTTTTATTTCTGCATTAAGATTGAAGCAGCTGTCTCTTTAAAAGTTCCCTCCTTACGCAAAAGGCGAATCCCCAGCGAGAGGTGATCCCCAGCGCCTAGGCAACCAGCGTCCAATCAAAAGTGCGCACTGAATGCTCCCACTTCCGGAGTTTGTTTGTTTGCGGAAGCAAATACAACTCACTCACAAGCAGTGTGATCCTTTTGGATTACTACAGTTACAATGCATTGGCATTTTACACCTTAATTTTTGCAGCCTTGTTCCAAAAATGGACACGTTGCACATCTAGACGCATTTCTGCAGATGTAACATAATATCAAGTCCTCTGCTGAACAAGGTGTTTTTCATGGTTTATTTCTCTTCAAATGGTTAAATCTTTGCTATTTTGAAGATGCCTGGACAATAAAAATTAGGAATTCTAAAGCTAATAATAACAAAGCTACTAATTGCACCTTCATTAACCCGCATTTTTAATCTGTCTCTGGTTCCAAACAATATCCCCAAAGTCTGGAAGTCTGCATTTGTCCTCCCTCTGCTCAAGAGGGGGGACCCCAGTCTTTTAGCTTAGACCTCTCTAAGGCATTTGATACGGTGAACCACTCGATTTTTAAATTAAGATTGTTAAAGTTAGGACTGTCTGATCAAACCATAAACTGTTTTAGCAACTACATTACAGACAGAACTTCAAGCAGATGGTTACACCTCTGCCTCACTTCCTGAACCAAAGGAGTGCCTCAAGGATTGGTGGACTCGTGTCCATTCTTTCTATCAATGGTATTAATCAGAATGTTACTTATTCTTATTTTCATTTTTATTTTTGCTTTTGATTTGTTCAGCAGAATTTTTAGGCGCCCTTAAACCTGCCTTCAATCTTCACTCCAGGGTTCTCAGGTTGAGTTTGTTTCGAGCTACAGATATCTTTGTATTTTGATTGATTGGAACTTGTCTTTTACTCCTCACATTCAGGGGCTGTTAAAAAACCTTAAACTGAAGCTGGGTTTTTATTTTAGGATCAAGTCCTACCTGTCTATTGAATCTAAACAGAAAACTGTCAGTAGTACTTTTATGCCATTGTTGGACTAATTTGATGTTTTGTACATGCATGTGTCGTCTCAGAACGTACATGCTCTAGACACTGTACACTCCCTCTGCCCCATTTGCTCCCATTTGCTCCTCCCTCTGCCCCAATTTTTTCAAGAAGAGTTAAAACTCAATGATCTTATTGGATACTTTTAAGAGAGAGTTCAAAGACTTGGAGGCAGGCGCATCAGGATGAAAATGCTTTGATTAATTCTGAATTCTGGCTGTTTCCGGTAAATAGCTGCTGCTTAAATTCTTGTGTGTATGTTATGGACTACATACATTGTATCATGTTGTGTGAGTATGACTGTTTTTATGTACGTCTGAAACTCTGCCACTCCTTCTGTCACTTGACGGAACACTCTTGAAAACTCTTTAAATGTTGAGGATTTTTCCTGGTTCAGTCAAAACTGAAAATGTTACACATCATGTTCACTAATGCACTGTTAACCAGCTGCACAGTTACACCAGACAGTCATGTGATATCGAGCCAGTCAGACAGTGTGGGCGGAGCTTAAGATGATACAAAGTGGTATGACCAAACAGATTCAATATCAGTCCTGGTAACAGGCCAAGACGATGATTGGTTCAATTATACAGGTCAATTTACAGCATCCAAGTGTTAACAAGATGTTTAGTAAACCCAGAGCTTCAATCATGTACTCTAACATACTTTATTTAACTCTGCATTTTGATTTCACACGAGCCGGGTTAACATGCAGACTATTTTCATTCTGATTGAAGATCTCTGGTCAACTGTTTACATGTGACGTGATCTATTCCGATCTGGTGTTTACATGCGCCACTGCATTTGATCAGAACAGCCGTTTTACAGACGTGGGAGACGCATATCTATGAAAACATCACGTTAAATATGAAAGATGGAGGTCTATCATCTGTTTAGCACAGTAGTTGCAATTGTTTTTACACTTATCCAAGCAACAGCTTGATACAAACGCGAGGAGAAGGCGCACAGAAGAGGGTCTTTTTGTTGGTGCTTTGCAATGTTTGCCCATCTACCCCGGCTTTGCTATATTTTACGAGGACCTCTTTTAATAATTCCACAGTTCTTGTTTTACTACCATCTATGTGTGCATTTTTTTTAAAGTTCGTATTAAAAAACAATCTCTCTGCCACAGGCCAGCTCTGTGTGCTCTGTTTGAAAGCTGCCATATTTTAAAGAGAGTAAATGTCAAGGCACATCTACATCAAGACGGAGCATGCACAGACAGAATGCAGCTTGACAACTTTCAGTTTTACTGTTTACATACTAACAGTGGTGGACAGTAACGGAGTAAATTTACTTCAGTACTCAAGTACAGGTTCTGAGGATTTGTACTTTACTCAAATACTTGACTTCTTTGATACTTTTACTCTTACTCTTACTCAAATACATTTCCAAGGTAAAGATTTTTACTCTTACTCGAGTTTATTTCTGAGAAGGCTCATGAGTACTCGTTACTTTTAGGTTCGCTGTTTTTTCTTTTCTTTCCCTAAAACGCTTTGTGCAGCTTGGTACGGTATAACATAATGGTTCTACAAGCAAGCACATCAGTGCAGGTGGTTTCAAAGAGTTAATTCTCTGAAACAAGAGTTACAAGGTACTATAAATAAAATTGTAAAATGACTGTAATTCATGTGAAAAAATAGGAATTTACTCTTACTCTTACTTTTACTTTAAGTACATTTAAAAGCATTTACTCTTGAATACTTAAGTACATTTAAAAGCAAGTACTTTTTTACTCTTACTCGAGAACAATTGACTGGGCTACTCTTACTTGTAGCGGAGTAAATTTTGACCAGGAATATTTGTACTCTTACTCAAGTTCTGGGGTCAAGTACTCTGTCCATCTCTTCATACTAAACTTTACTTACGATTAGGGTTGGGTATCGATTCTTGAACATTGATGGGAACTGGGACTAACATTCTGATTCTCCTGGAACCGTTCAAAATTTAAAACTTTGATTCCAAGTTTCTAAGCCGAGTCTGCCAACCCGGAGAAATAGCACCAACGACGAAGTAGCCACAGGGAGTGTGTGTGATTTAACCTGACTTGATTAACATGATTAAACTTCTCCGGATTCATGGAGTAGAAATAACTGAGTGCCCCATCTTTGATGCGCTGCGCCAGTCTTCCTCCAACCAGTCACAATTAGATAAGTAAAACAATAAAATAGGCCTGTCCTCTGCTAACATTCAAGTGACAAACAAGTTGTACTGTATACAGTGGGTCAACTTAAATATACAACTGGACTTTTTCATAGACAATTGACTTGACGACAAAGATCGATATTAACATACTGGTTGAAAATAGCACTAAAAGTTTCATATTAAAGTTCATTTAAAGTTCATAGAATTTAAAAATTCATGAAGTTCACACATTTCATTCAAAAAGAACTCTGGTTAGTGCCCTCATTTAAACCATGCATTTTTTTATCCTGCCTTTTAAAGGAAGCGGAATAGAGAATCCTTGGGAATCCCTCGAAACGAGGAGTCAAAAGAAATTGGAATTGGAACCAGAATCATTCAGCTTCAATAGATGCCCAACCCTACTTTTGATCGGTTTGGGAAAAGAAGTATTCTACCTAGGCCTGTCGCGATAATCAATAAATCGCCTTATCGCTCGGTAAATAAAAACGAGGTCGGTCATTTTGCCAGCCTCGATAATTGACGTGCGTTTGTTTTCCTCCTCTCTCGCTACCAAACACGCTGGATGAGAGAAGAGGTCTCACTCTGCGCATTTTTCTCGGCACCTGGGGGCGTTGGCTCTATAGCGGAATGAACGGAGTTAGTGAACCCTCCTGTCAGTCATTCAGTCTCTTTGTCACGAGGGGACTGGCGCGCACAGGTACACGTAGGCGCGCACAGGCACACAGACGCAGACTTTTGGATACAGTGCTGCAAGTGAGCGTCGTGAGTGAAAAGCAAGCAAACAGAATGAACACGACAGCTTTGGTGTCTAAACCGAACGCAACAGCCCAAGTGTGGAAATATTTCGGCTTTAAACCAGTTTTGTTTTCGTCAACCACAAAACTCCACGTGTGCGCGCGCGTGTGTGTCTGTGTGTTGGAGGAGCACAGCAGGATGATTAGAGCTGTCAGAGCGGACTGAAGCTGCTCCTATATGTTTAGCGTTTAACTGACTGAGTTTTGCAACTCTGTTTGTCATTTTCGTCTCGTCCCATCAACGTAAACGCACTTTCGTCTTGTCACATTTTAGTCATCTCCGACTTATGTTTAGCTCGTCAACGTTACGTCTTCGTCGTGGGTGAAATTAAAGTTTATCACTTTTGACACGGTGTACTCGCATTATTATGCCATTTAATATCATTATCTATAATTTAAAAAACGGTGTCAATAATATCGTTTATCGGCGATAATTTGTAGCACAATTATCGTCCAGCAAAATTTGTTATCGTGACAGGCCTAATTCTACCCCTGTGCAACAGAATGAAATTTCATTTAGCTTCAACCTGTTTATTCTGATTAAGGTGTTTATATGGAGCTTTTTTTATTCAGTTCGGGCTTCTAACGCAATTCTAATCAGAATATTAGGCTCCACGTAAACCCAGCACTGTCAGACACATATATTAACACACTCCTGTGGCTATATCAGGCTGTGTTCAAGTTAGAACCTAAAGATCAGGCTAAAACCCCCAAAGTCAGGTACAACTTCTGGAGTCAGGTAAAGGTTTTCAGCTCCTGGCAGTCTGAGCTGTTTGAACAGAGATGCAAAAAAACAGAATCATGATTGTTTTTTTGAAGGTAAGTGAAGAAGGACAAGGTTTTGCAAAGTGTGAAGGACATTTTTGGAGTCAGAGGTGTTCAGGCGTTCATTTGTAGGTCATGAGTATCGTCCTATCATTATCAGTCTGTTCTGGCTGTCAGCCTGACGACAGTCCACACAGAGAGCTCTAAAGCTGAAATGCATGACTGTAATCTCAGAACTTCCTTTAGCTTTTAGCTTCCTTTAGCTGCATCTCAATATTGGGTGTCAGAGGTCATCTTCTCTCAGATGTCATGCTCAGAACTCTGAGTGTCTGTCCTACATGATGAAGAACTGAGGTTTAAAAAGTCTTTGCCTGGATTCACTCTTACTTAATCTGGACAGCCTCAGGGGGCATTGAGACCTAAAATACTTACCTTTCCCCTTGGAGGATGTGCAGTCCCTTTTCCTGAGGAGCTGTAGAGCATTTAAGGGTTTAATTTCAGCTTCAAACATTTTGAAACATTGACCTTAAGAGTCTGAATTTGACTGATTTCTGCTGAATAATCTGCAGGATTGAGTGTGAGAGTAACACGGAAGGCCATTAACTGGGACAGATTGGTCGTTGCGTTCGCTGCATGCAGAAAGGCACCCTGCAGCGCTGTCAGTCATTAATTTAATGATTAAGGTGGAAAGTGTTTTGGTGTGGCTCTGTGGCATTCCGCTGCAGGCTTGTTCCCATCGTCAGCATTTGCTTGCAGGCTGTAGAGAAAACTGACAGGTATGTACAACACCCTCTCTCTCTGCTCTTCATAGTAATTACAGGTGGAAATTTAACTTTACTTGGATTCAGACAATGCTCAACATGTTTGTTTAAGAGGTGTGTTCAGCTGAGTTATTTGGCTCTGAAGAGGGAAATCTAAACAGCATGTTCAGACTGACAGCAGGTCAGGGTGGGTGAAGGCCTGATTCAGGTATCTTCTCACTTTATTATAAAACGTATTCATATTTTGAAGAAGATATTTGTTCTCCAGACCCTCAGCTGGAAGGTTGGAGGTGCAAACCCACATCATGCATGAAGATGCATTTTAACACCAGGAATCAGTAACCTGCATTTTGCATCCAGCAACCAGGGTCTTAATCTGATACTGGGTATTTGATGTACCCTTTGAAAAGTACCTGCAAAAAAAGCACCAGCACCAGTAAGGAAGTACTACTTCCTACAAGTCCAGGAACTCTGTGGGAGATGGGTGTAAAGATGATCTAATTATCATAAAAAACTGGTGGTTATTTGTAAAACCTATCTTAAAGGTTTTATTTTTTTATTTGTGCTCAGAGAGGGAGAAGGAAGTGATCGATCAGGTAGATGGATAATCTTCTCATGCACCAACATCTGGTTCAGGTTTCAGGGCCATATCATTTAAACAAATGCAACTTCCTCAAAAACAATTAACAGAAGACTACACTGCTCTAGTTATCTGTTTAAAGGTCTGTAGTGATGCAGTTAGTTTTGTATCAATTGAATGTTTATTCTTCTGTCTGAAGGTTTCTGCTAACAAGCTACAGAGACTGAAGAGATCAAACTTTGGTCCATCAGGGCTGTAGCTGCTCATCAAATAAAGGCTCTTCTTTTTTCTCAGTAAATTTTAAGAAATGTTATGTTCATGTACTATTAATGCTGATTGTCCTTTGATACCACAATTAACACCTTCAGGATTTACAGCATCATCTAAAGAGAACAGGAGTATAAAACAGTCACTCCTGCTCTGTGAGGTTTGTACAGACCTTACCTGTTCACCTCTTCAGCAAGTATTTTCTGCAACAATGTCTATAAAATCACCATGATGGCTTTATTCTCAAAAAATGATTTTATTTTGATAACATGACTTTATTCCAGTAACATGATGATTTTCAAAAAGGATTTCTAGATCTTTAGAAAAATCTCTTATGTGGCCGTAATATTTGGTCACATAGGGGAGGGTGGGGTAAGATGAGCCATTTTTCACATCTTGGATCACTTCATCAAGGCGATCATAGTTTTGTCTCTAACTAGTGTATCTGCGTATATGTCAAGATGTTGTTCATCCCTGCAAACCAACAGAATGAGTGTAAACAAAACTGTCTGGATTATATAGCATGCCAAAAAAAGTGGTCTTCTATGGTCAACTTACCCCGCATATGGGGCAAATTGGGCCGTATCCCTACTACCCCCAACTCTCCACCCCAGCCCTCCCTCACCTTCTCTCTCTCTCTAAATAACAGTCACTTCTTCACACTTATGTGGTTTTTTTTTTTATTTTATTTATTATATGCTATTTAAGTGGTACAATAATTTTTTTTATTATTATTGCATAAAATTGCTAAAAATCTGTTTTGTAAAAAGCCATTTGAACATGAGAATGTCTTTAAGTGATTCAGAACATTCACAGCTGTATTTATGAAAAGAAAAAGTAACACATTTCAACAATCTGAACTGAAACTCTGATCCTCTGATCAGACTTCTTTACTTTCTCAGTTGAGGCACTGGCTCAACTTACCCCAGAACTACTATGATGACTTTATTAGTCCTATAAACTAAAATGGTGGACTTTATGCTAGTTTTTGACCTCATGTTGTAGCTCATAGATACCACAATTGATGTATCAAACAAATTTAAAATTATCTGTTTTGACCTGAACACAATTTTAATAAAACTTATGACAGACTACATTCACTTTCAAAAGTGAAAAATTTTGTTTTTTGTAAATAAATGTCTAACCCCTTCACCCCTGTGCTTCTAACCTTCACAGACTCCATAAATTGATGCCCATCTCCTAAATATTTGGTCACATGATCAATTTCTTTGACCATTTCCAAGCAACAGGGGGTGGCTCAACTTACCCTTTGGCTCAACTTACCCCACTCTCCCCTAAATCCCTTTAATAAGACTATGATTCAGTTCTCAGCTTACTTTGCATTTCTTTGCCTGACTGACTCTGTGTCCTCATATCATATCTTTATCAAGACACCCCAGGATATTTGTGGAGCTGTGTCCTTAAACATAATGTACATTTATGTGCTGCAGCTTGCCAGGGAACATTGATGTACCCTGCAACCTTAAAACGGTACAAAACGTCACCTTAAGTTTATGCACGAGTAAATGTATCTGATAGAACAGATATCGAGTCCTGATACTTCTGTCAGAGCAGCCCGATACAGAACGGCTGTAATGATTAGTAAGAACCTGTTCAAAACTGGAACTGGTTTAGAGTTTAACAGAAGGGCTCAGCCTGAGATAAATTTTATTTGAGTCAGAACATTTTAATGAAGCTGTTGGATCAACAAACAGAGAAAATATTCCAAGCTACAAACGCCTGCAGCGATCTGAACAGAGACAGCGACAGTGAGCTGGCCTGGGCCCTGCTCGCTGACTGACAGGTATTGTCTGATAACACTCTTCAATGACCCCACCCTCCTTTCCCTCCTCCTCTGCCTCAGGATACATGCCCGACCCTCTGAACCTGCTCTAACCTGCCCCCCCCATAAACCAGCACTTGAGTGTCTTGCCTCCAGCTGCGGACTTACATAACAGATGTTACCTGAGAAAGCAGGGCTTACACTGGCTGCTGTCGTACTGGTACAAGCAGGTGAGTCTCTGACCTCATTCAGTCCACAATCAAACTGAGGCCAGTCACTTAGTCAATTATTTTGTTTGTCAGGGACAGAGTCATACAGATGGATTTAGAAACCTGGTCAGGACACTTCTAAAATATTAAGAAAGCGTTAGCGCTCATCAATCCTCTGAATAATGAACGCTGTAAATCACTGATTGATTCACTCTTGATGGTGTTTTGTTTCATTTATTTAAAAGAATATAAAAATTACATTAAACTCTCAATGAGAAACAAAAGTGCTGAAATTGAATAGAAATTTTATTGGATTAAGACACTTCACATGAGACTTTAGGGTTTCTGTTTAACCATCTGAGTGTAAAAAACGTAAATAAAGATCAAAATAAAGTCATATATTGTTTTATTCAATCAGTCACCTTCAAACCTAGTTAACATGGTGATCTCTGCCAGTAGCATGTTTTGGATAGATTTCTAATTCCTGATGTGGAAGACACACACACACTAAGTACTGCTTTCTATTTCTGCACATGGCTGATATTTCTGTCGGTGACAATAATAAACTGCAGAAACACACAGACAGATCCAAGTTAGACACCCCGTCGAGAGATGAATGTTGCTGACCGCTTGCTTCTCTGGTTATACCAACTGCAGTATCAACCGCAGATAGCAATACAGAGAGCCATGCACTCAACCAAAACGCCACTCTATAGCCACAAATAATGCTCAGAACAGCACCTAACTTTATCAATAGTACATATAGGGTCCCAGCCACAGCACTAGCCACCAAACATATTTTTAGCTTTGCCTAATTTCTTTAGCAAAGAGACTAAACACAACTCACCCACTCTCTTCCGACAGCCGCTTGTTTGTAGCGAGACCTCCAGGCCAGTCCATCAACTGTAGCAGGGGGGACGCAGCTCAAGGAAGAACATTTATGATAATTTCTTTATCATTTCCTTGAAGTAATAATCATCATATTAATCCTTTTGCACTGCAGACACAGTCGTTCCTCTGCCTCAGTGTCTTGGTCTGATTGCATTTCCATGAGGAAATAATCATAAATGTTCTTTCTTGAGGCTGCTGGAAGAGAGTAGGTGAGTTGTGTTTAGTCTCTTTGCTAAAGAAATCAGGCAAAGCTAAAAATATATTTGATGGCTAGTACTATGGCTGGGACTCTATATGTACTGTTGATGAAGTTAGGTGCTGTTCTGAGCATTATTTGTGGCTATAGAGTGGTGTTTTGGTTGAGCGCGTGGCTCTCTGTATTGCTATCTGCAGTCGTTACTAAAGTTGGTATATCAAGAGAAGCAAGCAGTCGGCAACATTCATCTCTCGAGGGGGTGTCTAACTCTGTGTTACAGTGTGTTTGACCCCAACTTAATTTTACGCCGGAATATCCCTTTAAAAATGCCTCTTTAACCCAAACACCAAGACTGCTGGAGATGCTGATAAATAAAGACTGGAGATAGGAATGACCCGTATAAATGCCCTTCACAGCACAACGGAACAGCATAGCGCTAAATACTAAACAGGTCAGACCTCATGGTGTTCTTCCTAAAACCACCGATCCTAAAGAAACTCTAATGTTAAAGCAGGAGAGCCCAGAGGAGGTTTTAAAGAGGGTCAGGTCATACCATAGGAATCTGTGTCATCTGGAGGTCAAAGGTCAAACTCAGAGTGGAGGATTCATGATTTTAAAACCTTATAGGAAAACAAACTCAGAAACACAGAGTATCACGATGTCTATCACCTGATGGTTAAGTTTAAAGAGCAAGCTGAGGGTCACATGTCTCTTTTGGTTCTATTTAAATAAATTAGCACTCTTAACGGGTTATTTCATCATGCTGTCGCTGGATCTCTGTACGTAAACATGTTTTTAATTCTATCTTTTGAACACCTCAGAGTCACTACATTCATTTAAGGACTCTGTATTGCTGATTATGAAACTTCGTTTGATCTTCATCTTCATACCGTGTCTTGAAACATGAAATAAATCAGACATCACCTTATTGAAGTGACACCCCCTCTCCCTCGTCTCCCTCTCCTCCCCCTCGGGGTGTGGCAACACCTGAATTCCTCTGAAATTTTCCTTGAACCACCTCTTGGCTCTCTCTCCCTCATAAATCCTCATCTTCTGTCTGTTTTTTTCCCATTATCAACCCATCAATCACTCACCGGTTAAACAGCACTAGTTCCTCGTCGAACCGCTCTGCACGAAACAAAACTCTGCATGCAGCTCTGCAACCCTGCAGAAACGCAACTGCAGCAAACACCTTTTCACTTTCCCAAAGACAGAGCTCAGAAATGAGAGTGAATCACAGCTTCTTTATTGATGTCTATATGATGTCCTGCAGCAGTCCGTCTGTGTTTGATGGTGAGGGTCTTCTTTCTAAAGATCACTGATTACAGTTATTACATCTTCAGCGTCATTATTAATGTATTTATGATATCTTGCAGAAGTCTGTCCGTGTTTGACAGCACTCCTCGAACCCCTACAGCTAAACACAGTTCCGTCTCAGCTTGCCCTCGCCTCTCTTTTCTTAATTTGACCTCAAAAGAAAATATAGAGGTGATGTAACCTGAGACCGGTGTGCCTCCTGAAGTTAAGCTTCAGTCTTGTTCTCTTTTTAAAGCTCCTTTACAAAAGGAGAATCTAAGATGGGAAATAACTTGAGTTCTATATTAACAAAAGAGTTAGTCTGTTTTTTTCAGAGAGGCTATGATATTAAAATGATGACCAGGAATGTTCAGTGTAAATTAAACCTTTATGTCAAAGTTCAGAGTGAAAGACTGTGACAGTCCACAGGATCAGGCCATGGAGCTGAATCAGAGCATATTAAGAGGATCTGCTGAGTCTGAACTCAGAGTTATCCAGAGTATAGATCAGACAACATTCAGAATTTCAGCTAAAAATCTGATTTGAAAAGATAAATCATCATTGAGTAACGCAGGAGGAGGGCAAAAGGGTCAAATTTGAGGAAATCTGATTTTATTTTTGGTAATCTGATCATATCTGATTGAATTTTAGGCAATCTGATTTGATCGAAGAATTGTAACATTGTGATTGTAACACACATTGTAGACTTGTTGTATTTACTCATGAATGGATTTCCATCTTTTGGCACCACGGGTCACAAATTTTAGGAGCTGTTATGAAACAAATAGACCAACTTGAATATGGAGAGGACAGGAAACAGAACTATAAACTGGTCAGCAGTTCCTGTATGCCTGTAAAAGTCCAAGAAAGGGTTAAATTAAAGTGGTGGTTCTGATGGTAGTATATCAGCCCTCTTAAAGCAAAGATTATCTCCCTCTGGTTAAAACTATAAACACATCTGTTTGGTGACGGAGCAACGTCAAGCACAAGTCAGTTCCTGTTTGGTATTTTTATGACGTTCATACTTTTATTGCTCTTTCTGTTTTGTGTAGGTATAAAAAATTGACTTATCCACCATTACAGCAGGTATTTTCCTCTCACAGTGAATGAATGAATGAATGAATGAAGGAAGCATTTTTCACATGATATTTCTCAGAGAAAATCAATTAAATTAAAGATTTCTACATGCTCAAAAAAGGAGAAGGAAGAACTTACGTTTACCTTCCCCTTTTATACATCTTAATTTTTCTTAACACAGCTACTGTTTATTTTATCAAAGTACCTCCATTTCTCCAAATGAGAAAGTCTTAATTCATCAGAAGTGGTTAGTTCTGGAAATAAAAAATACCATATACTGGAAATATAATACATAAAAATATTTAAAAAAGGAATTAAAGAAAAAAAAATAGAGACTTTATGGCTAAACAATTCAGTACACCCTCTTAAAGTGGAAATGAGACATTTGTCCCGCCTTTACCTCAATTGTTATAGTTTTCTAATGTGAGAATTTCAAACTGCCTTTTGAATTGAGCAATGTTTTTACTTTCTTTGATCGTTACAGGCAAATTATTCCACAGCCTCACCCTATTGACAGATATGCACATGCTTTTAAGTGTAGTTGGCACCTTGGATTGTAAGAGATTCCCTCTCCATCTTAAATTATAACCACTTTCTCTTTCTTTGAACCATTTTTGTACATTATTAGGAAGTGAACTGTTTACCGGCTCTCACTAAAGAGCGAAGACTGCAACATGACTGAACCCAACCGAGGAAATACTTTTTCTAAAACCGTAACATTTTCAGTTAGTTGTCTTTGCACCAACATGAACTGAATATAGAGTGAAAGTGATTTACAATCAAATTTGTTCTTTACCTTTGCTCTACACAGTGTTTCGGCCTTTTTGGAGGTGAGTTAGTAAATGAGGTGTAGCTTTTCTTTGAGTTCAGTGTGTCACACCTAAACCGTTTCTTATGAATTTCTTGCTGAAAATCGTTGAACTGCTTGATAGTGAGAGCCGGTAAACAGGTTAAAGTCAGTTTTTCTTTTGTTTCAAACACACCTATCAGGTAGTTCCCATGTGTAAAAACCGTTAAATTTACTCATTATCTAATTAAAGTGATTCAGGCTCAGTGAACAGCTCAGCAGTGACTCAGTTAGACCCAGATTGTGCAATACTAACAGGGTTACTACTTTATTTAGAAGGTTTAATAAAAGTTATCAGTTTATCACTCTCACACACAGATACTCTGCAGAGAAGGATCAGAGGGTAGAGTCAGAACGACTTCTGCTCTTAGTCAAACCTCTGCAGACTGAAAGCACTTTATTCTCTCTTCATCTGCTGCCAAGTTTCTGCTCTGACATTTACATCAGGTGCTTTTTGTTCCTAACAGGTTAACAGGTCCAGTTCTTCCACTCACTGAGTTAATGAAACACAAACACATCACATGTCAGAGCTCTGCACCTCTTCAGAGTGATCAAAATCATCTGCAGACACCGAGACGCCTGCAAAAATTCACTAAAACCTTGCACCAAACCTTATTCAATTTTTATCAAATTTAAGTTAAACTGCTCGGAATCAGATTTTTACCCTGTGCTTAATGTGATGTTTCAGGATGTTAAAACCTCTGAGGTCTGAGTCACAGACCACAGATATTTTAAACACCATTTATGTTTTTTTCCTTTCAAGCTCCCTAAATGCCCTGCAGCTGCGTTGCGCTCTAAAGTTTTTGTCTTAAAAGTATTTCAAAGTTTGATTTCTCTAAAAGTTTGGTGTTCCAAATGTTTGAGCTCCTGACTTTACAGTTTGAATCTGTATGTGTTCAATCATTCACAGTAATGATCATGTCTCAAATGTCTTATGTAGAGAACACAAACCTGATGAAATAACACAAATGAAAACGTAAACATCTTATGGCTAAATCTGCGTGAAACACTGTTCAACAGCTGGAAGGTCTGGGTCTGAGTTTCACTGCAGTACTTCTCCAACATACAGTGAAATGTTAACTTTGAACCTGCATTTTTAAGAAGTCCAATCCAATCTTAAATATCTTTCAGTGTTTATTCTGTTCTTAAATGAGTTCATGTTAAACTGATTGTTTGTTAAAGGTGATTTTACTTTCAACATAAAGCACATTCATTAGAGAAACATTGCACTCTCTCAGACTCAACGTCTTTTCACCAAACTCCATTCAGGTTTTATCTGTTTTAACTAAAAGGTCTGTTTTGTCATACCTTACAGTATTTCAGCGTGTTTAATGTTTGGATGAAGTTCTTTTTCAGTAGATAACCCAGCAAGACCTTGATAATAATTAGTTTCTAGTTGTTGCCAAAAGGAGTCGAATTGAAGAGGATTTGTTTTTTCATGTCCTCTCTGATCTGAATTCTCTTCAAACACTCAGATCAGTTTTGGACCCAAGTCAGATTTAAAGATCCTTTTTGATCCTCATCCAGCTTTATTACATTAAGAGCTGCCAGACACCCACACAGGGACAGGCATGTCGCTGCCGCCGCGGCAACCGCCCTGCCTGCTAATTGGTCGATCACCTGTGAGAAAAAAAACAACGATTAAAGAACAACAGAGAGGAGAATGTACGGATCATAGCGCTGATGAAAGAAATAAGGAGAGAGAGAGAGGCAATTATTTCATCAAAATGTGTGTGTGCACAGGTGTGTGTGTGTGTGTGTGTGCGTCTGTATGCAGGTGTGTATACAGGTGTGTGAACCAGATAAATACTTTCACTTGTTTTTTTTGTCATCTTCATTCTTCACCTATTAAGCTGTGCCAACAGGCCTGAGGGAAATAACACAGACAGGTTCATACATGGCACACACACACACACACCCTCTTAATAGCGTGTGGTTGTATAAGAACTTAATTACTTAAGTTGAATCACAGATTAAAAAATTATGTATCATTAAAAAGGATTTTTATTCTTTATTAAAAGTTTGAAACTCTAGTTTTGATTTTATCTTGATTTCTTTTTCCATCAGATTTTTGAAGATTTTGATTTGTAGGTGATATATTGCACAAAGGTCAGCAGTCATGGATAAATAGGACCAATATTTACTTTCAAGACTTGTCATGTGCAAAGAAAATCTAATAACTGCAGAAAAGAAGCGCCTAAATTAGAGTAACATTCAATGCTGCTGCAGTAGGACTTAAAAAAAACAACTAAAGTAAACTTCAATTGTCCCCATGGGGGGGGCTGATGGACCAGCAGCCCGAGTGCCACACACATACAGGCTGCACTTGCCACTGCAGTGGTCTGTGGTTCAAATCCTTCTCAGCTGTCTCATCTAATAAAGGAGAAAAACAACCCAAATAAAAGTTGAAAAAATATGCTTGAAATACAAGAAAAGGTCAGAAAACAGAGAGGCTTACAATTTTCAGAGAGGACAGGAGAGGTCTGAAATGAACCCCAGCTGCCTGATTATAGTAAGCATGTTTAAAGCTCCAGTACAGCAGCACCTGAGAGTATGTTTTTATCACCGCAAATGTAACAGAGTCATAGTGTTCTGCAAATCTAACACTATCAGAAATATAATCTGTCCAAGTAAACTACCGCAGTATGTGTTCCTGTCCCTCTCTGACTGTGTGTCTACTCAGCTGAGGAGGTTTGGAGATCAAATAATAAAAAGCACTTTCTGTTTTATCATAAATCACACTCTGTTCTCTGATATCAGCTTTTCTTTACAGTAACAGACTGTACTGTTCTGTGTTCTACGCATTTTTTATGAGTGTTAAAGCAGGTCGTTATTATTGCATGAGTGTTAAGTCTTCCGCTTAAAGCTTTAGTCTATCATTTGTGTCCTCAAGCATAAATACCATAACTGCTCTGTAAAGATCAGTGCGACACACAGAGGCCCTTTGTTGAAAATGTTATACAAGCAGAAAAAAATACAAGTGTTAAAAGCATTTACTTGAGAGAATGTCTAAGCATCATATCTGTCACACCCACATGTCACCTTTCAGTGAGGCCACGCCCATTTGTCGCAAATTAAAAAAAACTTCCACACACAGAGAGGCATTGTCAGAGGTGGAAAATTTCTGCACACAAAGCTACAGAGCTGCAACAATCACACACACACTAAAATCATTCCTACGTTGATCTGGCTTTAATCAGCTAAAGTCAGGTTAATTGATATTTTTCAGAGATAAGTGGCTCAGCAGAGTGTCAACACTATCGACTGCTGTCATCACTTTTTTCCTCCTGATACAGTCAGTGCGTCTGTGTTAGAGTAAATGAGAAAAGAAGAAGTGACATCCAGGTTTGTGACAAAAGGCACTATGATTGTGTCCTCACTTAATGTTTGGTCAAATGATTTCAAACATCAGTGATCTGAAAAAAATTTGAAGGTTATTATTAGGTATCAGACTTTGGAAGGCTCTGGGATTCTCCACACACAGGATTTAATTGATTCTTTATTTTGAAAGCTTTTAAGTAAGTTTTTAGTAAGATTTCCTATCTTTACCTTAGGTCTTGAGTATAGTCTAAACAGTTTTTTTGTGTCTTGGGATAACACTTAATGTGAATTAACTCTATATAAGTAAAGGTTGATTGATTGGATTCTATTTCTAGAATTTTTTAGTGCTTTTAAGTTATTTTTAGTGAGCTTTTCAACTTTCTGTAGTTTTTGTTTTCACAGTTGAGTGAAACTTTTTGGAAAACATACGACAAGAAGACAAACTGCAGCAGAATTGTCAAATGAAAGAGTGGTCTGGCTGCTGAGTGAACTATTTCAGCAAAGAAAAAAGCTTCACATAAATAGCAGAAATCCTAATAACTAGTCTGTTTCAATGACTTTCAGTCAGGAATTTAATATCAATATATCAATACCAGTTTTTGTTGGAAAGTAAACTTTTTAAACACAGAGAGAGAGAGAGAGAGAGCTCAAAGGTCAAACAGTGAGTGTTTTATCTGAGTAGAGGATAAGACAGATTGAATATATGAGTACAGTAATATTTCTTTAAAGAAACAATAATTATGTTTTATAAAGTCTCAGGTTTGGTAGTTTATTTCTATAGTTTTTCTTTATTTTTATAGTTTTTTGGCTGAAATATCTCAATGTTTTGTAGTTTTCATTTGAGGTGTCTCCACGTTTTGTAGTTTTCAGCTGACATGTCTCCATATTTGTAGTTGTTTTGACATTTGGAACTTTATCTGATGCTCAGGGGGGAGGTTCTGACTGGTTCACATTACATCACACTTCATGAGTCCACCCCCCTTTGTGTCTCTGTATCGCCTGTCTGAGTTCTCTGCAGGTAAAGGTGTCAGCAAAGCTCTGGCATGCTGCTGCCCCATAGTGGTCAGAGTGAGAATGACACCAAAGGACAAACTACAATTCAAAGCCCCATTTGTATTGTGTTGTATTGTATTGTATTGTTCATGTTTGTGAAGAAACTGGATCATTATGAGGTTTATTGCTCCTTGCTGACTATCTGTTAAATAGAACTTAGTTCATGAATAAAATTATATAGATATTAATCTTTTTTTTCTGATATATGAATGAGAGAATAGATACATTTTGAATAACTGTGTCATGTTTACAGCATGTTCTTATAAATTGAGAGCCAGACCAAAAAAAAAAACACTTAAAGAAAACACTCTGACATAGACTGGTCTAAATTAACAGAGACTGAACGTTTAATTTCTTGCTGTCTGTAAGAAAACCACAGATAAGTTGATCTGAAATTGATCAGAACTTGATCTACAATCTTTTTTTTTTGTGAAGAGAGTACATAATTAGATGAGGATTCCTTGGTTTGTTTAAAATAGGATTTTGCAGTATTTTATTTACAGGAAATCAAAGTTGTAAAAAAAATAATCAGTCAAAAAAGAGCTTGAGCAGCTAACTGATAGAAAAAAATCAAGCTGTAAAAGCCGATGATGAACTGAAACTGGAACATTCCTGAACTGACGGCTGACACAAAGACACACAGTTTCATCTACACAACAAGTTTATCTAAAGCATAATCAGTCTGAGTGTTGAATTATTATAACCATAACATCCATACAAAGACGTATAACAGAGTTTTGTGGAGCTTGCTCAGGGGGGTCTCAGTTTTGCGGAGCATTTCCTCTGAGGATTTCATTACTGTCTCATCGATGGCATGGCTGTACTGATGGTTTAGGTCAGACTCAGGAAGTTTGGAAGTCGGTACAGATCTAGTCAAACATGCGGCAAGGTGGACAGTGGCTCTATAACGTGAGAAATAAAGCACCAATGACAGAGCCAGAGTGACCACAAAGAAGGGGACTGAAAATTCCCTCTTTTCTGGGAGGATAAACGGGATAAGGACTCGGTTTCTACCTGATCCACCATATTGACTTTGCAGCCGCACAATGCGGTCCCATGCCCCATCTTCTGGTACTAGAGGACTGACACTGATGTTTGGGATCTTCTGCTTTCCAGCTTTCTTCATCGAGTTCCAGTTGTTGGGCAGTTTGGTGGGCTGATGGTCTTTATGAGGTATTTTAGGGTTTTTTTTCCCCTTACAGTAGAAGATCCTGTGCTCAGGCTTCAGGTATCCTGTAGAAATACCATATGCAGCATCAGCTGTGAGACTGCAGTTCCAGGGAGAATACAGGACCACATCCTGGATGGTGGAGAGAGGGAGCAGACAGCTGGCGGGGATCAGAGGATCTTTAATGGATCCATGAGCCACAAAGATAATGTCAATATCTTCTTTATCAATCTTCTCTCTCTGCTTATTGAGCTCTTCATGCAGGAAGCAAAACATGTCAACCAGCTTGGAGAAGTCTTTGGAGTGAACATTTTCTTTCAGCCATGTCCTGACCTCCTCATTTTCACACCGTTTTATTGCAAAATCCACCAGAATCTGCCTCTCCTTCAAGCTTCTGTGGCTTTTGTCTACTCCTGCTATCTCCTTCAACATGTTTCTGCAGGGGAACACAACAAAGGACATCTAAGCTTTGTTTCGTCCAAAGAGTCAGAGCATTGCCTCACAGGCTACTACTGCCCCAGAGTATTTACCATCAGGATCTACAAGAAGAGTTTAATTTCTTTTTGAGGTTTTTGTAAAAAAAAAAAAAAATAATAATAATAATAATAAGAACTTTTCACAGAAACACAAACACATTTCAAATGTAAAACTGGTGAAAATGTAAGGAACTGTTTTTTATGTGGGCAAAAATCAACTTATAGTTTGTGTAAAAATTAAAAAAGGCAGTAATTCAAATCTGTAAGTATTTTAAAGTAACCATAGAATTTTAAGTCTAATTTTTTTAGATTTGAATTTTCAGAGTTACTTTACTTTACTAGACTGAGTCTTCATGGCCTTGGCCCTCTCCGTCAGACTCTTGCTGCTGTCTGTCTCACAGTTGTTCAGAGTTGCTAAATTGTATATCAGTTCAGTAACCATGAAACACAGTGTTAGTTCAGGCACAACAGTCTTTCAATCAGCTGTTCACAAAAATTATGTTTAATCACTGTCTGTATGGTTGTGAAAGCTTCCATCTATCTGGCCTTTATCATTTTAGTTCTCTTCAACTGTCTGTTCCCCTTTTTCTGTACCTAGATCATCAGCTAATGGAGTAATCTTTTACCAATCTTACCTGCTTTGGAGCATCTCAGGCTGTGTTGCCGAATGCCTCAGGCTCAACTTTGCCTATCTACAGTATGAGCAGAGAAAAAGAAAGTGAAGGTGGGTGTTCTTAACCTTTCATGTTTTCTATTGGTGGATTTTGTACCAAGATAATACTGCTGTAAAAGAAAGTGAAACAAATGTTAGCCAAATGTCCAGTGGTAATCCCCTGAATTTTGGGCAGTAAAACAATATTAACCAGACCGTACCATAAGATTCATTTCAGTTCAAACTGCTCTTTCATCTGTATTTAATGTAATACTCACATAGCATAGGAAAAATATTTTTAATGACAAATCTCTGTTCATATTAAATTTGATGCCGTAAAAAATTTCAGCACCTACATTTCATACCTCAACATGTCGAAGTTTTTTCCTGTTTCAATGATGATGCCACAAATACAAGACCAGATGACTTTAGGGGCACTTTGGTATTTGGTAAAAGTCCCTCATTGAGTTGTTTGTAACTGACTCACCAACTACTCTTGATTGCCATTGTGTACATTATGGACCATGTGCCAAAGTGAGACCCCACAAAAAGCTTCTCTAAACCCTTTCTGAGTTCATGTCCAGGTGAAGCTCACCAAACAAGGCTGAGGTTATCTTAACCCTATGAAGATATGTGGGCTGGGCGTCAACAATGGTAGAAAGAAGTCATTTTAACCACTTCCAGTTGTTTAGTTGTCTTTAAAAAAAGTTCACATTATTGTGAACTCGCACATCAGTGTCTAAAGCTGTCTGACAGTGTCAAAAAGCTGAGCAATTTAAAGTTTGGCCTGTAAAACTGGAGACAGATTAGTGATGTTGGAATAAAATAGGCCTTACTGGTGAAACAGAAACAGAAACCAGGAATCTTCAGCTTGACTATGTGCTCTGAGACACACCTAACCTGACAATAAACTGGGTTGTTTAGATCCATGGGGATTTCCATCAAGAAAACTGAGTATAATAACTATAAAAATGCTTCTGCCAGATATTTCCATGCAACTAATTCATAAAAGAAGTAAAAATTGTATTTTTTTGATTATGTTTATTATTGGTCTACTGTCCTCCACACCTCAAACTGCCTAGGGATAAAAAAATACAGATTCATTCACAAAGCATGGCTCTTTTAAACTGATCTGTTTTGACTTGTACTGGTTCATAGAAAATAAAAAAGAGAGACAAAGGATTTTCTTGGCTTTTAGATGGAACGTACCTGCAGGGTATTGCTGTTTGTTGCACAAGGCCAGCTAAAAAGATAATTCTGTGCAGATGTTTTGCTCCATTGATCTCAGAATATCTCCAAAAAGTGGGCCAGCAGCAGACCCTACTACTCCCTGAGATCCTTCCCAATCGTCCCATTTTACTCATTTTAAAGCCAGAATCAGACCCTTTCTTCCTTAGTCTCCTCAGTCATTGTTAATTGTCCTATTGTTCTTATTATTTTTTTATTATTATTTTTTCCGTCTGGTTACATCAAGCAACCCAGATTGTTTATGGGATCTTCCACTGAACGTTCTCTAGCTGACTTACACCAGGTGGATGCCTTCCTTTTGATCTAGATGATTTTCAGTATCAACAACTTAGCAGAAATACCAGGGATATTTGACAGTTAGACTCATTCATAGTAGAGGTCACATCGAGAAGTCAAACTGGTGCTTGCTGAACAAGTAACCTAGCACTTATAAGCAGGTCTTTGCACTTCCCAGATATTTATGTGTACCAACCCTTTAACAAGTCAGTGGAAATCACAGAGATTTATAACACATGGTTCAAACACACTTTCACTTCACATATCTCATTCTTTATTCTTCTAAGGTGGACTTCTATAGGACCAGTTTATGTTGAAATATCAACTGTTTGAAATTGAAGACCCTTAAAAACAATCCTCCAAACTAAAAATAAACTTGCTGTGCATAATTAAGTGGAATTTGGTCAGAGGTCTTTAGAGATGCCGCTTGTAGCTTTCTCTGATCAATAACATTCATATAATTCATATAATTCAGACCTAAAATAGACTTTGAACTGATTTGTTAAAGTGTGAAGGAACAGGGATGGCTGATAAATGTTGATGTTTCTCCTAAAAAAGAAAACATACAACATATAACTGTGTAAATACACTGGAATCACTCAGCAGCAAAAGAGCTGCTTTATAGTTTCTGCTGCCACCTGCTGGCATAAAACAGTAAACTCAGGCTTTAGGAGTCAATATTTTACATGACCATGTTACTGCTTGACATGTTGTCAAAATCTTGTTTTCTTACAGCTAATTATTTGGATGATGTCGTGTATCCATGAGAGGGGCCTCAAAACCTTCAATCCATTTAAAACATTGTAAAGCATCCATCCAACATCCACACTAAAGCAAAATGATCAATGTCAGTATCAATATCAGCAGTGTCAGCACACATGAGTGTGTGAGTGTATGATTTTTAAAACGTGAGAAGAGCACAGGAAACAAACAAACTGAGGGAGAGAATGACACTGAAGGGGAAGATGGATTTGAAGATGTGCTACACCAGGCCCAGGTACCAACCAGTGACTTAAAACAGCAAGACAGGGACATCTAGAGGTTTGGAGGGGTCATTACAATCCCAACAACACACCGGTAAAACAGAAATAATCCTATATTGTCTGAGCCTGTTATCTCTCTTTAAAATCTGAATAAATCAAAGAAAAAGGTAGAGCTCACCTCTGAGATGCATGACATTTAATTAGTTAAAAAAATAAACCTGTGAGTTGGTAACTGGCACTTAACCGGCACCAGATTCTCTTACTCTTCACAGGTAATCCAGACCTTATTTTCTTAACCTGTAATTTGTTGGAACCAAATATGCATTATTGGGCTCATTATAAGTGTCTTATTTAAGTTGAATCAGACTTTTTTTCATCTATTCAAATTGTCTCACATGAACACTGACAGCAGGAACTCTACCTCTGAACCTCACCTCCAAAATCCGTTCTTGGATTATTATGAAGCCTTGCATCTGTTTTATGAAAGGTTGTTTGATAAAAAGAATAACATGCAAACTCCATCAGAGACAGTAAGACTGCACTAGATCTAAAGACATATTAAAAGTGTGTAAATCGGCTAAAAGCTTGTGTATTTAAAGCTGTAGAATAAAACAGATAAACAGCACACTGGTGAGTAAACAGCTTTATTTCATAGATTGAATTAAACCAAATCTTTAAAACACAGACCAATAAAAAAAAAAAAAAAAAACAGACAGACCTCTGAGCGCTGTGAAAACATGCCACACATTAGGAAAGACCATAGATCACCAAGATTACATGGACCACAAAGACCACAAAGACTTCAGACTGGATAGAAAACTGTCGGTCAGTCAGACCTATTTTTTAGATGACTACATGTTTCATAGATACGTCAATCATCCCTGTTTCATGGTGTGTTTGACCCTGAGATTACAAGTCACCAAATGAAGACCATAAACTCACTCTAAAGATATTTACTGAAAGAATAAGATGTTTGATATCTCCTGGTTAAACATTATATTTGTTTAATTGGTTACTGTACAGGACTGAACCACCGTACGGGTGCAGGTGTATGTACAGGTGTGTTGAACAGTAAAGCGTGATGTCACTGCCATCCTCCCAGCTATCCAATCAGAGATGCATGATGTCATCCAGGTCCTCAGAGTCAGCGCTGGTAACAGCGACCCCTGTAAACAGCCAGCGCTGGACCAGAGGAGACTTGTCTGCAGAGAGAAAGAACAGAAGATTCACAGTTTTGATATTTGAACATATTGGTGTTCAGACCTCCTCGCTTTTGATGGTTGTTGATGTTATCGTGTTATTTTGTTGTTATTGTTGTTTAATCTCAAGGGGTTGCTCTCACCTGCAGCCTGTTTTTGTTGCTGTTGCTGTTGTTTTGTAGCTTGGGGTTTTTTCTTCTCATGAGTTCTCTCCCGCCCAGCTGCTGAGATTGACAGAGCTGCCATCTTGCAGACGCTGATCCTCTCCTTGCTGCCCCCGGCCCCGCTGCCTGTGCTCCTATTAGACCGGCTGCTACTGCTGATGACCCTCCCCCCCATGCTATTGGTTCTTCCTGACCCAGAGGAACTGCTGATCCTCCCTCCTGATTGGTTGCTTAGTCTATCGTTGCTTCCTCCTCCACTCCCAGCACTACTGGTGTGACTCTTGCCTGCTGTGGAACTGCTCAGCCGACCACCACTGCCCATACTGGTGCTGACTCTCCCACCAGGACTGGGGGCTCTCTGGCTGCTGGTCCCTGCGCCACCTGTACTCCCTGCACTACTCTTACTTCCACTAGCAGAGCTGTAAACTGGCTTCCATTCCCCACTGCCAGCACTACCATACTTCCCAGCGCTGCTGATCCTGTGGCTTCCAGATGGGCCACTGAGTTTGCCTCCGCTGCCGACACTACTGCTACGCCTTACCACACCTGAGCTGAGCCTGCCTTCGCTCCCAGAGCTGCTCATTCTCTGTGCACTGCCTGTACGGCTGCTCGGTGGGCTGATAACTCGTCTACAGTTTGCAATATCACTGTCTGCACTGCCCGCAGTACTCAGACGTCCTGGACTCCTACCATAGACCCTCCACTCTCCACTTCCCCCACCTGAAAATCTTCCAGTTCGAGGTATTGTCAGTGGGCTGGCTCTTGTTGGGCTTAATGCTGTAGGACTTCTTAATGGTGGACTTAATGCTGGAGGACTTCTTAATGGTGGACTTAATGCTGGTGGACTTCTTAATGGCGGACTTAATGCAGGTGGACTTCTTAATGGCGGACTTAATGCTGGTGGACTCCTTAATGGTGGGCTGAATGCTGGTGGACTTCTTAATGGTGGGCTGAATGCTGGTGGACTTCTTAATGGTGGGCTGAATGTTTGTGGGCTCAGAGTTGATGGACTTCTTACTGGTGGGCTTCTTGATAGTCGTATATTTGCTAATGGGTTTTCTCTGCTGTCTGCATCTGGTAAACTGCTGCTGCCGGCCCATCTGCTCATACGTCCAGTACTTCCACCATAGACCCTCCACTCCCCGCTCCCTCTGCTGCCAAACCTTCCTGTTTCTGGGGGGCTTGTTGCCAGGGCCAGGGCTGTTGGTTGACCTCCACTAATGACTGTCTGCTCTCCACTCTTTGTTTTATCCAGTGAGCTTGTTGCGGACAGCGTAGCCGCCTCACTTCTTGTGTTAGGGGAGCTGCTTATCCGCCCAGAACTCCCACCATAGACTCTCCACTCTCCGCTCCCTCTGCTGCCAAACCTCCCAGTTTCCGGTGGGCTTGTTGCAAGGTTTGTTGCCATTGGTGGACCTTCCTCTTTCTCTTCTTTGGGTAAATTGCTGCCATCGTCCAGGCTGCCCCGACACCCTAGAGTGCTATATACCATCCACTCCCCACTTCCTCTCTTACTTAACTTCTGTGATTCTGGTTGGCTTACCGCTGGAACTAAGGCCTCTGATTGGTTCTCTCTGTTCTCTTCTGGACGATAGGAGCCCCCGGATCCACCGTTTTGACTCTTGCCACTTTTAATGACTGCACTGTCCCCCGTACCTGCGTTTCTGTCTCTTGGACTTTGTTTACTGTCCTTATTCCTTCGATACAGACCTTTGAAACCAAGCTGCTCCTCTTTGTCTGCCATGACACTACGTTCCCCTGGGCCACTTGGGTGGCTCCCTGTCCCTCTGCTGCTTTGTTTGTAAGACTTATTAGCGCCATTCAGACTAATTCTGTTCTCTTTGTTATCTTCAAATGATCTGAGACGCACCTTGTCACCGTCTCTCAGTGGAACACTGACCTTCGAGTGCCTGTTCTCTTTTGGTGAATCTTGGTCCCCACTGAATGTTAGAGACTGGCCCTCCTCTTTTGTGGTGAGGACATATTTCTCCAGTGGTCTGACCTGAGTCTCAGTTGGGCTCAAGCATGCATCTTCATCCTCCTCTCCAAAGTTTGGACACTCTTTGGTCTGGATTGGACTCAAACATGTGCCGTTGTTTGGGCTGAGAGAGGGGTCCTCTGGACTCAAGAGGGAATCGGGACTCAGTAAATCCAGATCAAGCGGACTGAAAACTTGATCAGTGATACTTAGTAACACATCAGTCTGATCAGAGCTCAGGGAAACTTCTGGACTCAGGCTTGTGACCAGCTTTGTTTGGTTCATGAACACAGGACCTTCTTCTGGACTCAGACAATCTTCAGTGCTGGACAAAGCCAGGCCAGAGTCTGAGGAGTTTTTGGACTCTGTGGTGCCAAATAATGTTTCTTTACCCTCTAGATGAACAATCTCATCATCAGTTTTTGCAAGGTCCATTGTGACCTGACTGACATCCCCAGACCCATTACTGAATGAATCACTAACAGAACTCTGGATTACTCTTAGAATGAAATCATCTTCCTCTCGTGTTACTTCTCCCTCTTCTTCGCTGTTCCCTCTCTCACGATTATTGTCATCCATTGAGAACATCTCTGCAGAGATCAGACCCTGAGTCTCCTTAGTCCTTAGACTGTGAGACTCAGAGACAATAGATGCTGGATCAGCAGTTCCCTCAACATCTTCTACAAAGGCATCTACCTGAGCTGGATCCTGGTCTTCAGTCTGAATGGAGGCCTCAGTGAAATCTGCTCGCAAAGAAATGATTGTTTCTGTCTCTATCTTCACCTCTGTAGTGGTTTGTACGCTGGGATCATATATATCTGTACCTATTACAGAGTTTTCTTTTGTTTTTTGTCTGGGGGTTTCTGTGGTGGTTTGTTTTTCAGGGAGCAGGATGGTGTTTGAAGGATTTATCTCTGGTTTAGAGGTCTCGATGGCAGCTCCTTTAGAGAAACTTTGACTAACCTGGGACCCAACACTCGCCTTGTTTTCAGACTGATGGAAAGAGCCTGTCCGATATATGGTGTTGACTGAGCTCACGGCTTGACCTTTTGGATGTTTGCTGATGTTCCTGACTGTCCGGCTTATGGTGGTGGTCTCTGGGAGTGCAGCAGCTACGGGTGGTTTCCTGACACTGTGGATCTTGTCTTCATAGACAGTTTGACCTTGATTCATCCACAGATTTCCTTCCTGAGCTCCTCCTATTTTGTCTACAGTGATATTCCTCCTAGAAGCAGAGGGGCTGGCTGGGATTTGGTAAGATGGGGTATTTTTCACAGATTTTGTGAGCAGACTTGAGAACCTGTGAAAACCAGGACACAGACAGGTGAGACAACTGGCTTAGAAAAGTCTAAATATTTTGTTTAAGACACATTTGGATGATATGGTATGATATAACGAAAAATAAACTCGCACCTTTGTTCGTCTTGTTCATCCAGAAGTCCTCTATAGTCGCTTATCTCAGTCTCTAGTCTGATCTTGATGTCCATCAGGGCCTGATGGTCTGCAGCCTGCTGAGCTTCAGCCTGCAGCACCGAGTCCAGGTCTCTGCACAGTCTGTCTGCTCTCTGCTGCAGGACATCCAGTTGTAGGACAAAGGACTCTGTCTGCTCCACACCGGAGGCTTCCAAGACTGTATTCTGCAAGAATAGACAGAGAGACAGATACCTGGAGTCTTTCACAGTTATAAGGGGATCAAGCTGTGGGTATCCATGACCCAGATCACTGAGTCTACACAGACATACAGACTCAGTGTTATATCATTTAAAATAGCGCACGTATGTTACAGTAATTACATTAATGATTATAGTTATAATTGATATAATGCTTATTATTTGAAGTCATATATTTGGTAACACTTTATTTGACGCCTATCTCTAGAACGCATTATAGATATATTTATTATGCATTATAATCACGTTATAGCACTGTATAACTATAGTAATAGGCACTCATAAATCATCATTATGCTTTATAGCAATAATCATAACACATTATAAAGCATTTTATTGTGACTTACAAGGTCAGGTATCATAATGTGTTATAACTGTTGACAACTTACTGATAATGCCCACATAGATAATGCAATGCAACTGTTGGTAACAGTTATAACATATTATAATACCTGACCTTGTAAGTCATGATAAAATGCTTTGTTGTGATTATTGCTATAAACCATTATGATAATTTATGAGTGTTTATAACTACAGTTATTCAGTGCTATAATATGATTATAATGTTTTATAAATATGTTTATAATGCGTTATAGAGATAGGCATCAAATTAAGTGTTACCATATATTTCTTTTATGTAATATATGTAAAATGGGATGTTAACATTCATATCACGTACATATTATGTTACATCACATGGCATATAAATCTATAATTTTACATACAACACACTAAGCATTCATGTTATTAATATTATACAATAAATTCCTGCTCTGTGGTCACCTGACTCAGGTGTATCTGCATCGTCAGTGGGTTGTTTTACAGAAATCAGGTCTGTCTGTATGTTATTGAATACATCTATGTCTCTTACCACAGCCTGCAGCTGACTCAGCTCCTCCATCAAACCTGTTGCTGTCCTCCTCAGCTCCTTTAGCTCCGCCCACTCCACTTCCACCTGGGCTGCAGAGTCAAATGTCACCTCAGGGTGACTCAGCAGTGACACCTGGACACCACAAGGACATCATCATGAAATAACAGAGTCTGATGGTGACAGAGCTTCACAGCTATGAGTGTGCTGTACAGGTGTGTGTACGGATGTGTGTACCGGAGCGCTGAACCAATCCTGGGTCTTGTCCATCAGACTCTCCCTGGTTGGTCTCAGGTCCTCCAGCTGATCTTTGAGGTGTGGCATCCAACTGGTCTGCATTTCCACTGTGACACCCCCTGACACCTGGGCCAGGAGACCCTGTGAGTCCTGCACAGGTTAAGAGGTGAACAGGTGAACAGGCACAAAGAGAACCAGCAGTACAGCCATGTTGAATTGTCAAGGTTTGTTGTTGTGGTTTACCTGCTGGTGTTGTTTCTGCAGCTCCATCATCTGCTCTGATTGGTCGATGATCCTCCTCTGTAACTCAGGCAGCGTCTGGACCTCAAGCTCCTCCCCCAGTAATCTCAGGTCATCAAGTTCCGCCTCCAGACGACCATGCTGCTCCTGCACCCTCTCACACCTGAGCACACAGCAGGGCATGATGGGATATCTCTCCCTATGGGCTGTATAAATATCCGTGTTTGAAGGTGAGGATGTCTACCTGTCCTTTAGATCGCAGTAGGTGAGCTCTGCACTGAGCAGCTGCAGCTTCACCTGAGCCTGGGACTGAAGACACTCACCTATCTAGGGGAGAGAGGGGGTGAGAGAGGAAATGAAACAGGAGCATGCTTGCCCAAGGGTGAAGGAGGGTGGAACGTGTGTTTAACTTGGGTCTGGGTCAGGTCCTTGTATTTTCTGCTGCCGATCGACTTTTTGTTAAACTTTGGGACTTGTTGGTTTTGAATTGATGGTGAGCTTGACTTGGAAGTTAGGAAGACTTGAATGGGACCTGAATTGTGATAGTTCATGGTTTTGACTTGGGATAGGAATCTTGACCTGTTGGTATGCAGGTCTACACTGAAGATTTCTGGTCTTTGCCATGACTTGTCAGTTTAACTTCATGACTTGACCTTGTTTTGTTTGACTATAGGCTTAATTAGACTGGACTTGACAGTTGGCTTGTCAAGTGTTGGGATTGACTTGGACTTGTTGGTCTTATTTTAAACTTGAAAGATGAGGCTTGAGACCTGTGGTATTCTTTGGTCTTGGCATGGGACTTGACTAGTACTGGTCTTGTTTTGGAGTGAATGGTCTTGATTTGGGATTTGTGGTTAATGATTTTACATGATTTTGTTTAGAGACTCTTTAGACTTGTCTTTGTGGGTCTTGACTTAAAATATTTTAATTATGACAGCTTAATAAAGCTGATTCTAATTCATGACGTGGATGTTTTAATCTTGACTTGTTTGTCTTGACTTGAAGTACAGTGTTTTCCTTTTGAATTTCACCTAGGACTTGGTCTGTCTTTTGGTTATGATGGTAGAAACTCTGGACCTTGGACGTGACTTGGATTTTCTAGATTTAATGGTAATGACAAGACGACTTGGGACTTGTTGATCTTAAATGGTGACTTGTTAGATCTCACTTTGGAATTCTCTGTCATGACTTGGTGAGTAATTTTAGATACTTGATTTAGAGTTTGGACGTTTGGACTTTTGGACGTGACTTTTGTCATTTTGGTCTTAGATTGATTTTTGCTTTTTGACTTGCAGACTTGATTTTGTTATTCCTGTGAGGAGAATAAACAGATACATACAGATGTAGCATGGACATGTCGATCTGAATGTTTAGAGAGATTTACTCAAAGGTTAAAGGTGTTTGGTTCATCTCGAGTGCGACGAAAAGAAAACAGGTCGCCCAGGTTTGTGTTGTTATTTTTGATTCAGCTGTGAAGGTGAATCAAAGTCAATTTCACAGGTCAACAACATGTCAGAAGGTTTTAAGCATCATGTGTACGGACCTGTCAGACAGCGAGTCACTTGAATAAAGTCCGCCTGAGTTTGGTGGACTGATGGTCCTCATAAACAGATTCCAGTATAACCTGCTGCCACTTCTCTATTCAGAGTCAAGCACTGTCAATAAAACCCTCTTTGTTGGAAATCTCTGACATGTGACTGGATGTCTCTTCAGATTCAGACTCGTCTCAGCAGGTCTGACCTTTAAACAGAAGCAGAACTCACTGACGAGTCTAAACCGGCTGGAGACGCTTCAGGTTTGACTTCATCATCACTCTGCCTGCACAGGTGCTCCAGGCTTGTGATCAGCTCTCACTTCTGCCCTCTGGCCTTGCTTATTTTGTCTGTGTTACAACTGACCTGATTACATTTTTGATCATTTTATTTAAATGATTTGCACAGTGTTGTTCTTTATTTATTTGTGTATTTTATTGTTGTATTCATGTTTGTTATTGCTGTATTTTCATTAACAGTATTGTTTATTTTTCCCACATACCTGGTCCTGCAGCAGAGACGCTGTCCTCAGGTATCCCTCCAGCTCTTTCAGCTTGCTTGGACACTTCTTGTCCAGTTCCTCCTGGACCAGACGCTCCAGCTCCTTATTGGCCGCCTCCAGACTATGAACCTGTTTCCACCAATTAGAGGACAGACACAAATTAGGACATTTTCAGCCCCTCTGTTTTGAACAGCTGATCAGTGGTTAAGAAATTGACCACTGTAATACAATTTCAGCCAGCCTCATTTTCTACTTTTGTCTTAATCATTCACTCAGATCATCCTTTAATCTAGGGGTTTCAGCCCCTCAGGTTACAGCTCATATCTTTCTGATCCTGTTCAGCCCAGCATGATACAGTATGAAACCACCTGATATTATCTGATATCAAACTCATGAATGAATGAATGAATGAATGAACTTTGTTTGTCTACAGTGGGAAAGTCTGTCTTCAGCTTCACAAAAAGAGACACCCATAGTACTTGAATTTTCAGACTGTTACAGTTTATAAAGGACTTGAAAGGCCTGATCTCAAAAGTGGAGATCTGAAAGTCTCTGTTTCTTGTTGTTACAGCAGCAGAGATGATTTGCTCTGTTTTTCTAAGTGTATTATCGAACAAAAGCAGATACAAGAAACTCCATAACAAACATGACATGTCTGAATACTCTGCTGTCATTATTTTCTTTTTCCTCACTGGTACCAGTCAGAAACCACTGATAAACATCAACATTTGTCAGTTTTGTGCAGCTTCTGCTGGATCCATCTGAGGTTTTTTTTTTATGTGTGTGTTCTTTGAGTTTCTCCTACCTGCTGCAGGTACGAGGCCAGCCTCTTGTTCAGCTGCTGCAGGATGGATTTCTCTGCAGACGGATAGAAGCTCCCGCTGCTGTTTGCGTCTGCATATGCATCTGCATAAGCATCTGTGTCTGCATCTGTTGCTCCATCTGCATCTGCTGCCAGAGCTGAACTGTGATGCACTGAAGTTGAGCTGTGATGCACCGGAGTTGAGCTGTTATGCACTGGAGTTGAGCTGTTATGCACTGGGGCTGACCTGTAATGCATCTGGGCTGAGCTGTAATGCACTGGGGCTGAGCTGTAATGCATCTGGGCTGGGCTGTAATGCATCTGGGCTGAGCTGTAATGCAACGGAACCGAGTTGTAATGCCACTGAACCGAGTTGTAATGCACCGGAGCTGAGTTGTAATGCACCGGAGCTGAGTTGTAATGCATCGGGGCTGAGTTGTAATGCACTGGAGCAAAGCGGAAATGCACCGGGGCTGAGTTGTAATGCATTGCAGCTGCAGGTCCATGATGAAAGCGGTAACCCTGAGCCGCCCTTGCTCTGCCTGCTTGAAGAATCTGCCAGGGAGTCATCTTAACGCTCAGTTAAGTTTCCTCTTCGATCTCAGGAGGTCACAGCTGGACTCATGTATCCCCCACAGCATGCACTGTTGCTCTAAAAAGTCATCCTTTGCAGAGTTTCAGGTTTTCTGCTCTGTCTCACTGCTGTGCTTCTGACACAAACCCCTCTCTGTCTGAACTTCTGCTGTGACTGTGGAGCCTTCAGGTGATCACAGGTGTGTCAGGACCTGATGGAGCGTATTTTAATCTGCATTAACCTTTAAGATGTGATAATGGAGCAGGTTTCAGCAGGATGTCAGCTCCGCCTCTTAGATGGTTTCAGTGATCAGCTTGTCACACGTGAATTTAAAGTACATCAGGTTCTCACCTGCCTCTATGATGGCCTGAAACCTAAGGGTAAACTGGCAACTTTCCAAACTACATTTTGCATAAATGACTGATTCTCACATAAATCAGCTTCAGGTTCTGTTTATCATTTTCTGTGCAGTGGTTTAAAAAAGTAGGTTAACAATGTAGACAGAATAATAAGTTTGAAAACACAGCTAGTGTAAATGCTGTATGTCAAAAACAATAATCATTTAAAGCCATAGATTTCCTGAATAATCTTTCAACTAAGAGTTGTTTTAATACTAACAAACACATCTCAGCATTATACTACTCATACAGAAGTAACGTGTGTAACTTCATACAACAGACAACAAAACTTTTAAACTCCTCATGCAAGTCTCTACTAAGCAATCAGACACTTTGATGTTTCTGTTTTTCCCCCTCAATCTCTAGTCATACTGAAACAGTCCATGATATCCAAAAAGAACATCAGAACTTGATCCATCAATCCATAGGACTTTTTCCTCTTCCTCTCAGTCCATCTTGAACGGGTTCAGGTCAAAAGAAGTCTCTGGTGTTTCTGGATAATGGTTATATCAGGTTTACTCTATGTAAGGTTCAGTTTCTACTAGCAAGTTTAGATGCAGTGATGAACTGTGTTCACAGCAGTGGCGGCTGCTGGTCTTTCAAGGAGGGGAAGCTCATTTTTCTGGCCTACATCATAATTGTGTTTGTTTATTTGTATGTAACAGAACAGAGTCGCCAAACACAACGGCAGTCGTTTTTAACAAAGACAAAAGTCGCTGAGGATCGATAAAGTAAAGAGCAGTTAAGAACAACGGAATGAATAACTTGGAAAATGCTCTGATAGATGTTTTATTCTTCAAGATCGCTGATTTGCTTGTTTAGCTGTCAATCAAAAAAGGATTTCGCCTTAGACAGCTCATCCAATTATGGATGCAGAAGCTCGGAGTCCGGGAGAAAGTCGGGACCGCCCTCTCGCCATAGAACTCCAGTGAAGCTGGGCTTCTGATGGGCGGGACAAAGCCCAGCATTTATCCAATGAGCGTCTAGTTTCGCTGCTGTAACAACCCACTTTGAGCTTCCACATTGAAGTCAGCAGAAGCCCAGCGTCCGGCTGTTTAAAGCGCTGAGGCGCTACGAGGATGAATGAGAGCGAAGTTATGCCGGTTACCTGTGATTATCAGCTTCTTATCACAGTGTCTGAACAAAAGATGAAGGCTTTCTAGTGCGTATTTAGTTAATGAAATGTACACACAGCAGTACGTATTTCACCACTTTTTCTTTTTTTGGGGGGAGTGACATTTTAAGGGAAGCCGAGCTTCCCTTGCAGTCTTAGAGCAATCGCCACTGGTTCACAGACAATGGTTTTTGGAAGTGATTTTGAGCCCATGCTGTGATTTCCACTACCTGTCTGTCTTTGATGCAGTGCTGAGAGCCTGAAGATCATGACCATCCTGTACTGGTTTTGGTCCTTTTCCCTTTTGTAAAGAGATTTCTCCAGATTCTCCTAATCTTGTAATAATATTAAGTACTGTATATGATGACCTCCACTAATTCTTTGACATTTTAAATAAGCTTAATTGTTTAGAAATAAAAAATCTTTAAAATAAGCTTCGCTTAGACGATCTGTTTCATTATATGTGTATAAAAATGTTCTTTTTCCAGGTCTTTGAGACAGTTGTATTTCAGCACTTTTCAGGCCTAGGTTCAGGTTTTACTGCTGTTCTATTTCTGTCCGCTGCCAGCAGAGGTCGCTGCCGAACAGACTGTCCAATCTGAACTCCGTACACGAAGCAGAGACACAAACCAATCAGAGAGCAACAGCCGCAGTCAGTGCGCCTGCGCATTGTGAGGAGTGTATTTTTGTTGATATGTGTGTCTGTGGGTTTTAATGGTTGTTTTGCGGGTTTCCGTGTTTCTCGGAGTGTGACCCCCGCGGCCCGGGCTGATGGAGGACCCCAGAGACATGGTGAGTGACCCGGTCTGTCTCTGCAGCGGGGACCCGCGGAGGTCTCCTTTGTTTTGGTTGATATAGCGGTGCTGCTTCAAAGCGACACTGACAGAGGTCTGAGGTCTGAACCCCTTTAAGAAAACTCTAATTTTAAGAGTTCATCCGTCATGCAGTAAAAACATCACACACATCACGGTGTTATTTTACATTGGAATAAAATAGTATAAGCTACAATTATATTCGGCATATATATGATACATTAAACATGCTTAGATTGCACCAAAACATAACGTTTGAGACTACATCGTCTGGTATTCACCTGCAAACCCCCATTGTAAAAACCTGCGCTATTAAATTTCCTTTGAATGTTGACAAAGACATGTTTGTTACCGAGCAGTTATTGTTGTTTGGGAAAACTGGAGCAACTGGTCTTTTATTCGGCTGTGTCCTTTACCAGGCTGGCAATATTTAACTTTAGTATTTGGCTTTAGTTATCGTATTACTTTGAACCCACTGCAGCAAGAACAGAAGACCGAAGAGAGGGGCTGTGGAGGTGAATCAGACAGTCAAAACAGAATTATTGTAACACACTCTGTGGCAGGTGCATTTAATGTAAGGCAACCGAAAGGTGTTTCTAACACTGTTTGATGCAGCCCAGACAATAATATCAGAAAAGACATCACGGTGTCTGTGATCAAAGTCGTTTAAAACAAGCTGAATTCCTCAAGTGATTTGGTGCTTCATCCAGACAAGGGTTCGCACTGACAAAGTCTGTTAGACAACGACTAAGTCTGTCTGCAAGTGTCTTTACCATCTCTCTCTCTCTCTCTCTCTCTGTCTGCACTGCGGTGCTGCAGCAGGTCACAGCTGCAAAATCACTGATGGAAACAACCGCTGAATGCAACAGCTGTGTGTGTGTGTGTGTGTGTGTGTGTGTGTGTGTGTGTGTGTGTGTGTGTGTGTGTGTGTGTGTGTGTGTGTGTGTGTGTGTGAGAGAGAGAGAGAGAGAGAGAGAGAGAGAGAGAGAGAGAGAGAGAGAGAGAGAGAGAGAGAGAAAGAGATAGGGAGAGAGAGAGAGCATCTGTGTGGTTTTAATTGTCTAAGCTCATCTGAGTTCAATAACTGGTTTGTTTTGTGACCAAGATTTAAGACAAAGATGTGGGGAATTTCATTTAACTGTCTTTAATGATTTTTTTTTTTTTTTTCCAAAAAATGGAAAACAATTTTTTTTTTCATGTTTAATTAAACAAATGTGATTCTGTACGAGTGTTCAGATGCCTCACCAAAGGACCACTAGAGATTTATCCAAGTCAAGACACTGTGTTAATTATAGATAAAAACAGAATTAGATGGTTTTTGAATCGTTTAAAGCCTATATTTAAATGAAATAAGTGCAAAGACAACTTTTACAAGGTAGGATTCTTCCTTCATACGAATGAACTGTTTCTGAAATTAGGAGTATTAAAACTGCACAATGTACAAAGCTAGTAACAATCCACTCCCTAGTAATATACAGAAAATATTTGGTGGAAGAGAGGGCAGGTATGTATTAATAGGGGAACGAAATTTAAAACAACCAGGCGTTCATACCAGAACCAGCCCAAGTCTTAACGAGGCCCTAAGCAAAATTTCATTTTGGGGCCCTCTATTTCTGCCAAAAATATTAATTGTTGCTCATTCACACATCTTCTCATATATTTCTCTCTCTCTCTCTCTCTCTCTCTATATATATATATATATATATATATATAAGTGCATATGCATATGTAGTGCATATTTATAGTGCATATATATAGTGCATATTTGTATGTATATATGTATACAAGGTCTTTGTTTCAGTATTAATGATTAGTTACATATTTAGACTTTGGAGCTTTGGTTACTTTTTGGTGACATCAGAAATTCTAAATTCTAGAGACAAGTAAAGGATAAACAAATAGGAAGGAATGAGGGTAGGTACATATTAACCAAATAGCTTTAATATACTCCTTTTCAATCTCCAAAAAATAAGGAATCTCTTGTCTAAAATTGTTCTGTATGTTTGATCGAATAAACAATCTTGAACGTCTAATATCCAGACTTAAAAATGTCTTTTTTCTGAAAAATCTAAGCTCATTTTAAATTTCATGTCAGCAACATAATTGTAAAAAGCATCGAGATTTCTCTGATGACTCGTGATCCTGCAGGTGGAGCGTCCATCCAGGAAGCGCAGCGACTCCTTCGGGATGCTGGACGGTCCAGATGAGGAGCGCAGCAGCTGCAGCTCTGAGTCCAGCGAGGGGAGCGGAGCATCCAGCCCTGAGGACAGTGAGGATGAAGACTATGGAGGAGGAGGAGGAGTGACTCACCTCACCCCTTCCTCCTCCTCCCTGACACTTATTAAGACTAACGGACAAGTATACACCTATCCTGATGGAAAGGCCGGCATGGGTCAGTATCAGCCTGATGATTCTGCTGTCAACAGCTCAGTCTCACCTTTGGTCCGTTGCTCAGTGACACACAGAAACCAGCCTGCTGCCCCTAACACTCACTAAACTCATCCACTGCTAAATATAGTCCCTGACAGGAAAACATCAGTCTGTAAGTAGAACCAGTGTTAACGCAGCAGCCGTTAAAGTCACTCTTTATATTTATGTTAAAACCCTCTTCCTCTGTATTAAAAAGTGCTCTCTCAGCAGGGATCCTTTCTGTAGTGCTGTCAGACTGAGAATAACTACCCAAACCTGTCAGGGACAAAAAACTACAACTTAAACTGACATACTTTAAGGGTTATGATGCAGATATTACAGACAGTTTACCTGCTGCAGGAGAAAGAAATCTGCTGCAGAAACATCTAAAATGTAAACTTTCAGAATTCCACATGTCTCCTAAGTGATAATAAAGGAAAATTAAAGGACAGAATGATATTCATAGAGATTTATTCATGTGTTCATTTGTGTATCCTGCAGCGACTTGTGAGATGTGTGGTATGGTGGGGGTCAGAGATGCTTTCTACAGTAAAACTAAACGGTTCTGCAGCGTCTCCTGCTCCAGAAGTTTCTCCTCCAACTCCAAGAAGGCCAGCATCCTCGCCAGACTGCAGGTTCAGTGATCACTCAAACTAACCAAAAGTTAAAGCAGACTATTTTCACTAATCGTTCAATCTGACTGAGCCTAGAGCAGTCTGAGTATGAAACAGTTTAAGTTTCCAGAGGAGGGGGTCAAGAAGGGAAAGTTTAAAATGTCTCTGTGTCTTGAAGGGGAAGCCTCCCACCAAGAAGGCCAAAGTCCTGCAGAAACAGCCTCTGATGAGTAAACTGGTTGTTTACAGTCAGAATCAGGGGAACCAGCAAGGCGGAGTCAAGAAGAGCAGTGAGTCAGATTCACTTTTAGAGAACATCCTGCAGTTTATCAGTGAATAATTCAGCTGAATGACCCGCTTCACATTTACAGGGTCACACATTGAATTAAAGCTTTTGAATCAGACGCAGTAACAGGTCCTCCCACACAGAGCCTGTTAACCCTCTAGTTACCGTAACACAGCAAGCTGAGTGTTTGAGTGTCAGTCTGTTTACCTGGGCTCACCTGTTCCTTACAGTCTCTCTGGACGGGTTTGATTGGGGACGTTACCTTGGAGACGGAGATGTGCTGGGAGCACCTGTCAGCTGTTTCAAACATGTGGGTGCATCACACAAACACACACACCCAAAAGGAGGAGTTCAGTAATTTTTTTTTCACGTTATTTTTCATGTTATTTTGTGTTTAGGTCCCAATTGGCCTGTCATGGGAGGAGATAAGTGCAGGTGTGCGGGTTGAAGTCCCGAACACTGACAGCGGTCTGCCAATGAAGGTTTACTGGATCGCTGGAATCATCAAACTGGCCGGTACACATAACACACACAACGCACACACACACACACACACACACACATCTGTTGACATCTAAACATAGTTTTCCATCACTGCAGAATGTTCTTATTTTTGCACCTTTTCCCCGTATTCAGGTTTCAAGGCCCTGTTGAGGTATGAGGGCTTCGACGGTGACTCCACCAGAGATTTCTGGTTGAACTTGTGTGTTCCTGACATCCACCCCGTGGGCTGGTGTGCAGCTGGAGGGAAACCTCTGGTCCCCCCTCAGAGTGAGAGACACACACATACACACACTCTCTCACACACACACACACACACTGGCAGTATAAGACCTCAGAGTGAAGCAGAGAAGTTAGAGGAGCTGGGTGCAGGGTCAGGGCTCAGATCAGTTTGACTCACAGCGGCTCCTCTACCAGCAGTCTGTGTTTGAATTAAGCTCCTCATGGTTGAAGAAGATAATCTTTCTTTATCTGCAGCAAACAGCAGTGTGGGGTTGATCAGCAGAGACTTCTGACCCTATAAAACTTTGGATTTGTCCTTTAACCCCTAAATAAAGCAGTACTCGTACCTTTTCTGCCTCAGATTCCGTTTGGTGCGGTTTTGGAAAAGGTTAAAAATCTCAGTACCATTTAATAACACAAACATGACCTCTATATGTGTGTGTGTGTCAGTGTGTATCTATGTGTTCATATGTGTGTGTTCTCTTAGCCCTACTGCACAGGTTCTCTAACTGGAAGACATTTCTGGTCAAACGGCTGACGGGCTCTAAAACTCTGCCTCCTGACTTCTCCTCTAAGGTCAGCCACACACTCATCTGTTTTTCTATACCTCTGGGGACCACCCTCCACCCCTTATAAAATAATGCCTGGGAACTTTTGAACCTGAACCTTCCCCTGTGTGTGTCCGACCTGTGCACAGGTGCAGGAGAGCATGCAGGTCCCCTTTAAGAAGCAGATGAGGGTGGAGGTGGTGGATAAAACTCACCTGTGTCGGACACGGGTCGCTTTGGTGGAACAGGTGAGACTCAGGAGAGTGAGGACTCTGTTATGTTTCGCTGGTCTGGGCGATAAGTGAGGCACGGGGTGCAGAGAGGTTGGGGTAAGTCCCTCAATCTGGCCAACCTGTGTGTCTGCTCTCATTCCCTGTAAGAGTCAGGTGATCCTCCAGGGTGTTACTATTTACACAACCAGGCTTGAGGTGTGTGTTTGTCTGAGGTGCAGAAGACCTCCACATCCTAGAGATAGTAACCTGCCATCTTTGAACCTGACCACACCTGTCTCTGAGACCAAATTAAAGTACAAGAGAACTAAGAATGTTGAATGACTAAGTAGAGTGTAAAATAACCAAATGAGCACTAACTCTAACCCCTTACAAAGACGCTTTGGGCCCCGAACGTCTAATATCATGGTATTATATTGAAACAATAATGGGTTAATGTGATTATTATGTTAGTGTTATGTTGTTTTTGTTGTTCTTATGTTGGTATTATGTTTGTGTGTGTTGTTATAGGTGATCGGAGGACGTCTCCGCCTGGTGTACGAGGAGTGTGATGATGGGACGGACGACTTCTGGTGTCACATGTACAGTCCTTTGATCCACAGCATCGGCTGGTCCCGCTCCATCGGACACCGATTTAAAAGATCCGGTGGGTTTAGTGATTTCGCAGTAACACGGTCACCATGTTTTATCCTGATTAAAGCCACAGGAAAGCTTAAAGAACTAATTCTGACTTGATTCAGTTGTGTGTCTACATGTTCCAACATCTTTAAGGTTGGAGCTAGGGTTAGGGTTAGGTGTGGGGTTGGAGCTAGGGTTAGGGTTAGGGTTGGAGTTAGGGTTAGTGTTGGAGCTAGGGTTAGGGTTGGGCTTGGAGCTAGGATTTTTCTGAGTGCAATGAACCAACTCCCGAGTCTCTAGGACGTTCCTAAAAAAATTTGATTTTTTTCCCATAGGAATGCATGGGTTAGGGTTGGAGCTAGGGTTAGGGTTAGGGTTAGGGTTGGAGTTAGGATTAGTGTTGGAGCTAGGGTTAGGGTTGGGCTTGGAGCTAGGATTTTTCTGAGTGGAATGAACCAACTCCCGAGTCTCTAGGACGCTCCTAAAAAAATTTGATTTTTTCCCATAGGAATGCATGGGTTAGGGTTAGGGTTAGGGTTGGAGTTAGGGTTAGTGTTGGAGCTGGGGTTAGGGTTGGGCTTGGAGCTAGGATTTTTCTGAGTGGAATGAACCAACTCCCAAGTCTCTAGGACGCTCCTAAAAAAATTTGATTTTTTCCCATAGGAAGCATGGGTTAGGGTTAGGGTTAGGGTTGGAGCTAGGGTTAGGGTTAGGGTTAGGGTTGGAGTTAGGGTTAGTGTTGGAGCTAGGGTTAGGGTTGGGCTTGGAGCTAGGATTTTTCTGAGTGCAATGAACCAACTCCCGAGTCTCTAGGACATTCCTAAAAAAATTTGATTTTTTCCCATAGGAATGCATGGGTTAGGGTTAGGGTTAGGGTTGGAGCTAGGGTTAGGGTTAGGGTTAGGGTTGGAGTTAGGGTTAGTGTTGGAGCTAGGGTTAGGGTTGGGCTTGGAGCTAGGATTTTTCTGAGTGGAATGAACCAACTCCCGAGTCTCTAGGACGTTCCTAAAAAAATTTGATTTTTTCCCATAGGAATGCATGGGTTAGGGTTAGGGTTAGGGTTAGGGTTGGAGTTAGGGTTAGGGTTGGAGTTAGGATTAGTGTTGGAGCTAGGGTTAGGGTTGGGCTTGGAGCTAGGATTTTTCTGAGTGCAATGAACCAACTCCCGAGTCTCTAGGACCTTCCTTAAAAAAATTGATTTTTTTCCCATAGGAATGCATGGGTTAGGGTTGGAGCTAGGGTTAGGGTTAGGGTTAGGGTTGGAGTTAGGGTTAGTGTTGGAGCTAGGGTTAGGGTTGGGCTTGGAGCTAGGATTTTTCTGAGTGCAATGAACCAACTCCCGAGTCTCTAGGACGTTCCTAAAAAAATTTGATTTTTTCCCATAGGAATGCATGGGTTAGGGTTAGGGTTAGGGTTGGAGCTAGGGTTAGGGTTAGGGTTAGGGTTGGAGTTAGGGTTAGTGTTGGAGCTAGGGTTAGGGTTGGGCTTGGAGCTAGGATTTTTCTGAGTGCAATGAACCAACTCCCGAGTCTCTAGGACGTTCCTAAAAAAAATTGATTTTTTCCCATAGGAATGCATGGGTTAGGGTTAGGGTTAGGGTTGAAGCTAGGGTTAGGGTTAGGGTTAGGGTTGGAGTTAGGGTTAGTGTTGGAGCTAGGGTTAGAGTTGGGCTTGGAGCTAGGATTTTTCTGAGTGCAATGAACCAACTCCCGAGTCTCTAGGACGTTCCTAAAAAAATTTGATTTTTTCCCATAGGAATGCATGGGTTAGGGTTAGGGTTAGGGTTGGAGCTAGGGTTAGGGTTAGGGTTGGAGTTAGGGTTAGTGTTGGAGCTAGGGTTAGGGTTGGGCTTGGAGCTAGGATTTTTCTGAGTGGAATGAACCAACTCCCGAGTCTCTAGGACGTTCCTAAAAAAATTTGATTTTTTTCCCATAGGAATGCATGGGTTAGGGTTGGAGCTAGGGTTAGGGTTAGGGTTAGGGTTGGAGTTAGGGTTAGGGTTGGAGTTAGGGTAAGTGTTGGAGCTAGGGTTAGGGTTGCGCTTGGAGCTAGGATTTTTCTGAGTGCAATGAACCAACTCCCGAGTATCTAGGACGTTCCTAAAAAAAATTGATTTTTTTCCCATAGGAATGCATGGGTCAGGGTTGGAGCTAGGGTTAGGGTTAGGGTTAGGGTTGGAGCTAGGGTTAGGGTTGGGCTTGGAGCTAGGATTTTTCTGAGTGGAATGAACCAACTCCCGAGTCTCTAGGACGCTCCTAAAAAAATTTGATTTTTTCCCATAGGAATGCATGGGTTAGGGTTAGGGTTAGGGTTGGAGCTAGGGTTAGGGTTAGGGTTAGGGTTTGAGTTAGGGTTAGTGTTGGAGCTGGGGTTAGGGTTGGGCTTGGAGCTAGGATTTTTCTGAGTGCAATGAACCAACTCCCGAGTCTCTGGGACGTTCCTAAAAAAAATTGATTTTTTCCCATAGGAATGCATGGGTTAGGGTTAGGGTAAGGGTTGGAGCTAGGGTTAGGGTTAGGGTTAGGGTTGGAGTTAGGGTTAGTGTTGGAGCTAGGGTTAGGGTTGGGCTTGGAGCTAGGATTTTTCTGAGTGCAATGAACCAACTCCCGAGTCTCTAGGACGTTCCTAAAAAAATTTGATTTTTTCCCATAGGAATGCATGGGTTAGGGTTAGGGTTAGGGTTGGAGCTAGGGTTAGGGTTGGAGTTAGGGTTAGTGTTGGAGCTAGGGTTAGGGTTGGGCTTGGAGCTAGGATTTTTCTGAGTGGAATGAACCAACTCCCGAGTCTCTAGGACGTTCCTAAAAAAATTTGATTTTTTTCCCATAGGAATGCATGGGTTAGGGTTGGAGCTAGGGTTAGGGTTAGGGTTAGGGTTGGAGTTAGGGTTAGTGTTGGAGCTAGGGTTAGGGTTGGGCTTGGAGCTAGGATTTTTCTGAGTGCAATGAACCAACTCCCGAGTCTCTAGGACGTTCCTAAAAAAATTTGATTTTTTTCCCATAGGAATGCATGGGTTAGGGTTGGAGCTAGGGTTAGGGTTAGGGTTAGGGTTGGAGTTAGGGTTAGTGTTGGAGCTAGGGTTAGGGTTGGGCTTGGAGCTAGGATTTTTCTGAGTGCAATGAACCAACTCCCGAGTCTCTAGGACGTTCCTAAAAAAATTTGATTTTTTCCCATTGGAATGCATGGGTTAGGGTTAGGGTTAGGGTTGGAGCTAGGGTTAGGGTTAGGGTTAGGGTTGGAGTTAGGGTTAGTGTTGGAGCTAGGGTTAGGGTTGGGCTTGGAGCTAGGATTTTTCTGAGTGGAATGAACCAACTCCCGAGTCTCTAGGACGTTCCTAAAAAAATTTGATTTTTTTCCCATAGGAATGCATGGGTTAGGGTTGGAGCTAGGGTTAGGGTTAGGGTTAGGGTTGGAGTTAGGGTTAGGGTTGGAGTTAGGGTTAGTGTTGGAGCTAGGGTTAGGGTTGGGCTTGGAGCTAGGATTTTTCTGAGTGCAATGAACCAACTCCCGAGTCTCTAGGACGTTCCTAAAAAAATTAGATTTTTTTCCCATAGGAATGCATGGGTTAGGGTTGGAGCTAGGGTTAGGGTTAGGGTTAGGGTTGGAGTTAGGGTTAGTGTTGGAGCTAGGGTTAGGGTTGGGCTTGGAGCTAGGATTTTTCTGAGTGCAATGAACCAACTCCCGAGTCTCTAGGACGTTCCTAAAAAAAAATTGATTTTTTCCCATAGGAATGCATGGGTTAGGGTTAGGATTAGGGTTGGAGCTAGGGTTAGGGTTAGGGTTAGGGTTTGAGTTAGGGTTAGTGTCGGAGCTGGGGTTAGGGTTGGGCTTGGAGCTAGGATTTTTCTGAGTGCAATGAACCAACTCCCGAGTCTCTAGGACGTTCCTAAAAAAATTTGATTTTTTCCCATAGGAATGCCTGGGTTAGGGTTAGGGTTAGGGTTGGAGCTAGGGTTAGGGTTAGGGTTAGGGTTGGAGTTAGGGTTAGTGTTGGAGCTAGGGTTAGGGTTGGGCTTGGAGCTTGGATTTTCCTGAGTGCAATGAACCAACTCCCGAGTCTCTAGGACGTTCCTAAAAAAATTTGATTTTTTCCCATAGGAATGCATGGGTTAGGGTTAGGGTTAGGGTTGGAGCTAGGGTTAGGGTTAGGGTTAGGGTTGGAGTTAGGGTTAGTGTTGGAGCTAGGGTTAGGGTTGGGCTTGGAGCTAGGATTTTTCTGAGTGCAATGAACCAACTCCTGAGTCTCTAGGACGTTCCTAAAAAAATTTGATTTTTTTCCCATAGGAATGCATGGGTTAGGGTTGGAGCTAGGGTTAGGGTTAGGGTTAGGGTTGGAGTTAGGGTTAGGGTTGGAGTTAGGGTTAGTGTTGGAGCTAGGTTTAGGGTTGGGCTTGGAGCTAGGATTTTTCTGAGTGCAATGAACCAACTCCCGAGTCTCTAGGACGTTCCTAAAAAAATTTGTTTTTTTCCCATAGGAATGCATGGGTTAGGGTTGGAGCTAGGGTTAGGGTTAGGGTTAGGGTTGGAGTTAGGGTTAGTGTTGGAGCTAGAGTTAGGGTTGGGCTTGGAGCTAGGATTTTTCTGAGTGGAATGAACCAACTCCCGAGTCTCTAGGACGCTCCTAAAAAAATTTGATTTTTTCCCATAGGAATGCATGGGTTAGGGTTAGGGTTAGGGTTGGAGCTAGGGTTAGGGTTAGGGTTAGGGTTAGGGTTGGAGTTAGGGTTAGTGTTGGAGCTAGGGTTAGGGTTGGGCTTGGAGCTAGGATTTTTCTGAGTGCAATGAACCAACTCCTGAGTCTCTAGGACGTTCCTAAAAAAATTTGATTTTTTTCCCATAGGAATGCATGGGTTAGGGTTGGAGCTAGGGTTAGGGTTAGGGTTAGGGTTGGAGTTAGGGTTAGGGTTGGAGTTAGGGTTAGTGTTGGAGCTAGGGTTAGGGTTGGGCTTGGAGCTAGGATTTTTCTGAGTGCAATGAACCAACTCCCGAGTCTCTAGGACGGTCCTAAAAAAAATTGTTTTTTTCCCATAGGAATGCATGGGTTAGGGTTGGAGCTAGGGTTAGGGTTAGGGTTAGGGTTGGAGTTAGGGTTAGTGTTGGAGCTAGAGTTAGGGTTGGGCTTGGAGCTAGGATTTTTCTGAGTGGAATGAACCAACTCCCGAGTCTCTAGGACGCTCCTAAAAAAATTTGATTTTTTCCCATAGGAATGCATGGGTTAGGGTTAGGGTTAGGGTTGGAGCTAGGGTTAGGGTTAGGGTTAGGGTTTGAGTTAGGGTTAGTGTCGGAGCTGGGGTTAGGGTTGGGCTTGGAGCTAGGATTTTTCTGAGTGCAATGAACCAACTCCCGAGTCTCTAGGACGTTCCTAAAAAAATTTGATTTTTTTCCCATAGGAATGCATGGGTTAGGGTTAGGGTTAGGGTTGGAGCTAGGGTTAGGGTTAGGGTTAGGGTTGGAGTTAGGGTTAGTGTTGGAGCTAGGGTTAGGGTTGGGCTTGGAGCTAGGATTTTTCTGAGTGCAATGAACCAACTCCCGAGTCTCTAGGACGTTCCTAAAAAAATTTGATTTTTTTCCCATAGGAATGCATGGGTTAGGGTTGGAGCTAGGGTTAGGGTTAGGGTTAGGGTTGGAGTTAGGGTTAGTGTTGCAGCTAGGGTTAGGGTTGGGCTTGGAGCTAGGATTTTTCTGAGTGGAATGAACCAACTCCCGAGTCTCTAGGACGTTCCTAAAAAAATTTGATTTTTTTCCCATAGGAATGCATGGGTTAGGGTTGGAGTTAGGGTTAGGGTTAGGGTAAGGGTTGGAGTTAGGGTTAGGGTTGGAGTTAGGGTTAGTGTTGGAGCTAGGGTTAGGGTTGGGCTTGGAGCTAGGATTTTTCTGAGTGCAATGAACCAACTCCCGAGTCTCTAGGACGTTCCTAAAAAAATTTGATTTTTTCCCATAGGAATGCATGGGTTAGGGTTAGGGTTAGGGTTGGAGCCAGGGTTAGGGTTAGGGTTAGGGTTTGAGTTAGGGTTAGTGTTGGAGCTGGGGTTAGGGTTGGGCTTGGAGCTAGGATTTTTCTGAGTGCAATGAACCAACTCCCGAGTCTCTAGGACGTTCCTAAAAAAATTTGATTTTTTCCCTTAGGAATGCATGGGTTAGGGTTAGGGTTAGGGTTGGAGCTAGGGTTAGGGTTAGGGTTAGGGTTGGAGTTAGGGTTAGTGTTGGAGCTAGGGTTAGGGTTGGGCTTGGAGCTAGGATTTTTCTGAGTGCAATGAACCAACTCCCGAGTCTCTAGGACGTTCCTAAAAAAATTTGATTTTTTTCCCATAGGAATGCATGGGTTAGGGTTAGGGTTAGGGTTGGAGCTAGGGTTAGGGTTAGGGTTGGAGTTAGGGTTAGTGTTGGAGCTAGGGTTAGGGTTGGGCTTGGAGCTAGGATTTTTCTGAGTGGAATGAACCAACTCCCGAGTCTCTAGGACGTTCCTAAAAAAAATGTGATTTTTCCCATAGGAATGCATGGGTTAGGGTTAGGGTTAGGGTTGGAGCTAGGGTTAGGGTTAGGGTTAGGGTTGGAGTTAGGGTTAGTGTTGGAGCTAGGGTTAGGGTTGGGCTTGGAGCTAGGATTTTTCTGAGTGGAATGAACCAACTCCCGAGTCTCTAGGACGTTCCTAAAAAAATTTGATTTTTTTCCCATAGGAATGCATGGGTTAGGGTTGGAGCTAGGGTTAGGGTTGGAGTTAGGGTTAGGGTTGGAGTTAGGGTTATTGTTGGAGCTAGGGTTAGGGTTGGGCTTGGAGCTAGGATTTTTCTGAGTGCAATGAACCAACTCCCGAGTCTCTAGGACGTTCCTAAAAAAAATTGATTTTTTTCCCATAGGAATGCATGGGTTAGGGTTGGAGCTAGGGTTAGGGTTAGGGTTAGGGTTTGAGTTAGGGTTAGTGTTGGAGCTGGGGTTAGGGTTGGGCTTGGAGCTAGGATTTTTCTGAGTGCAATGAACCAACTCCTGAGTCTCTAGGACATTCCTAAAAAAATGTGATTTTTTCCCATAGGAATGCATGGGTTAGCGTTTGGGTTAGGGTTGGAGCTAGGGTTAGGGTTAGGGTTAGGGTTGGAGTTAGGGTTAGTGTTGGAGCTAGGGTTAGGGTTGGGCTTGGAGCTAGGATTTTTCTGAGTGCAATGAACCAACTCCCGAGTCTCTAGGACGTTCCTAAAAAAATTTGATTTTTTTCCCATAGGAATGCATGGGTTAGGGTTAGGGTTAGGGATGGAGCTAGGGTTAGGGTTAGGGTTAGGGTTGGAGTTAGGGTTAGTGTTGGAGCTAGGGTTAGGGTTGGGCTTGGAGCTAGGATTTTTCTGAGTGCAATGAACCAACTCCCGAGTCTCTAGGACGTTCCTAAAAAAAATTGATTTTTTCCCATAGGAATGCATGGGTTAGGGTTGGAGCTAGGGTTAGGGTTAGGGTTCGGGTTGGAGTTAGGGTTAGGTTTGGAGCTAGGGTTAGTGTTGGGCTTGGAGCTAGGATTTTTCTGAGTGCAATGGACCAACTTCCGAGTCTCTAGGACGTTCCTAAAAAAATTTGATTTTTTCCCATAGGAATGCATGGGTTAGGGTTAGGGTAAGGGTTGGAGCTAGGGTTAGGGTTAGGGTTAGGGTTGGAGTTAGGGTTAGTGTTGGAGCTAGGGTTAGGGTTAGGGTTAGGGTTGGAGTTAGGGTTATTGTTGGAGCTAGGGTTAGGGTTGGGCTTGGAGCTAGGATTTTTCTGAGTGCAATGAACCAACTCCCGAGTCTCTAGGACGTTCCTAAAAAAATTTGATTTTTTCCCATAGGAATGCATGGGTTAGGGTTGGAGCTAGGGTTAGGGTTAGGGTTAGGGTTGGAGTTAGGGTTAGTGTTGGAGCTAGGGTTAGGGTTGGGCTTGGAGCTAGGATTTTTCTGAGTGCAATGAACCAACTCCCGAGTCTCTAGGACGTTCCTAAAAAATTTGATTTTTTCCCATAGGAATGCATGGGTTAGGGTTAGGGTTAGGGTTGGAGCTAGGGTTAGGGTTAGGGTTAGGGTTGGAGTTAGGGTTAGTGTTGGAGCTAGGGTTAGGGTTGGGCTTGGAGCTAGGATTTCTCTGAGTGCAATGAACCAACTCCCGAGTCTCTAGGACGTTCCTAAAAAAATTTGATTTTTTTCCCATAGGAATGCATGGGTTAGGGTTAGGGTTAGGGTTGGAGCTAGGGTTAGGGTTAGGGTTAGGGTTGGAGTTAGGGTTAGTGTTGGAGCTAGGGTTAGGGTTGGGCTTGGAGCTAGGATTTTTCTGAGTGGAATGAACCAACTCCCGAGTCTCTAGGACGTTCCTAAAAAAATTTGATTTTTTCCCATAGGAATGCATGGGTTAGGGTTAGGGTTAGGGTTGGAGCTAGGGTTAGGGTTAGGGTTAGGGTTGGAGTTAGGGTTAGTGTTGGAGCTAGGGTTAGGGTTGGGCTTGGAGCTAGGATTTTTCTGAGTGCAATGAACCAACTCCCGAGTCTCTAGGACGTTCCTAAAAAAATTTGATTTTTTTCCCATAGGAATGCATGGGTTAGGGTTGGAGCTAGGGTTAGGGTTAGGGTTAGGGTTGGAGTTAGGGTTAGTGTTGGAGCTAGGGTTAGGGTTGGGCTTGGAGCTAGGATTTTTCTGAGTGCAATGAACCAACTCCCGAGTCTCTAGGACAATCCTAAAAAAATTTGATTTTTTTCCCATAGGAATGCATGGGTTAGGGTTGGAGCTAGGGTTAGGGTTAGGGTTAGGGTTGGAGTTAGGGTTAGGGTTGGAGTTAGGGTTAGTGTTGGAGCTAGGGTTAGGGTTGGGCTTGGAGCTAGGATTTTTCTGAGTGCAATGAACCAACTCCCGAGTCTCTAGGACGTTCCTAAAAAAAATTGATTTTTTCCCATAGGAATGCATGGGTTAGGGTTGGAGCTAGGGTTAGGGTTAGGGTTAGGGTTGGAGTTAGGGTTAGTGTTGGAGCTAGGGTTAGGGTTGGGCTTGGAGCTAGGATTTTTCTGAGTGGAATGAACCAACTCCCGAGTCTCTAGGACGTTCCTAAAAAAATTTGATTTTTTCCCATAGGAATGCATGGGTTAGGGTTAGGGTTAGGGTTGGAGCTAGGGTTAGGGTTAGGGTTAGGGTTTGAGTTAGGGTTAGTGTTGGAGCTGGGGTTAGGGTTGGGCTTGGAGCTAGGATTTTTCTGAGTGCAATGAACCAACTCCCGAGTCTCTAGGACGTTCCTAAAAAAATTTGATTTTTTTCCCATAGGAATGCATGGGTTAGGGTTAGGGTTAGGGTTAGGGTTGGAGCTAGGGTTAGGGTTAGGGTTAGGGTTGGAGTTAGGGTTAGTGTTGGAGCTAGCGTTAGGGTTGGGCTTGGAGCTAGGATTTTTCTGAGTGCAATGAACCAACTCCCGAGTCTCTAGGACGTTCCTAAAAAAATTTGATTTTTTCCCATAGGAATGCATGGGTTAGGGTTGGAGCTAGGGTTAGGGTTAGGGTTAGGGTTGGAGTTAGGGTTAGTGTTGCAGCTAGGGTTAGGGTTGGGCTTGGAGATAGGATTTTTCTGAGTGGAATGAACCAACTCCCGAGTCTCTAGGACGTTCCTAAAAAAATTTGATTTTTTTCCCATAGGAATGCATGGGTTAGGGTTGGAGTTAGGGTTAGGGTTAGGGTAAGGGTTGGAGTTAGGGTTAGGGTTGGAGTTAGGGTTAGTGTTGGAGCTAGGGTTAGGGTTGGGCTTGGAGTTAGGATTTTTCTGAGTGCAATGAACCAACTCCCGAGTCTCTAGGACGTTCCTAAAAAAATTTGATTTTTTCCCATAGGAATGCATGGGTTAGGGTTAGGGTTAGGGTTGGAGCCAGGGTTAGGGTTAGGGTTAGGGTTTGAGTTAGGGTTAGTGTTGGAGCTGGGGTTAGGGTTGGGCTTGGAGCTAGGATTTTTCTGAGTGCAATGAACCAACTCCCGAGTCTCTAGGACGTTCCTAAAAAAATTTGATTTTTTTCCCATAGGAATGCATGGGTTAGGGTTAGGGTTAGGGTTGGAGCTAGGGTTAGGGTTAGGGTTAGGGTTGGAGTTAGGGTTAGTGTTGGAGCTAGGGTTAGGGTTAGGGTTAGGGTTGGAGTTAGGGTTATTGTTGGAGCTAGGGTTAGGGTTGGGCTTGGAGCTAGGATTTTTCTGAGTGCAATGAACCAACTCCCGAGTCTCTAGGACGTTCCTAAAAAAATTTGATTTTTTCCCATAGGAATGCATGGGTTAGGGTTGGAGCTAGGGTTAGGGTTAGGGTTAGGGTTGGAGTTAGGGTTAGTGTTGGAGCTAGGGTTAGGGTTGGGCTTGGAGCTAGGATTTTTCTGAGTGCAATGAACCAACTCCCGAGTCTCTAGGACGTTCCTAAAAAAATTTGATTTTTTCCCATAGGAATGCATGGGTTAGGGTTAGGGTTAGGGTTGGAGCTAGGGTTAGGGTTAGGGTTAGGGTTGGAGTTAGGGTTAGTGTTGGAGCTAGGGTTAGGGTTGGGCTTGGAGCTAGGATTTCTCTGAGTGCAATGAACCAACTCCCGAGTCTCTAGGACGTTCCTAAAAAAATTTGATTTTTTCCCATAGGAATGCATGGGTTAGGGTTAGGGTTAGGGTTGGAGCTAGGGTTAGGGTTAGGGTTAGGGTTGGAGTTAGGGTTAGTGTTGGAGCTAGGGTTAGGGTTGGGCTTGGAGCTAGGATTTTTCTGAGTGGAATGAACCAACTCCCGAGTCTCTAGGACGTTCCTAAAAAAATTTGATTTTTTTCCCATAGGAATGCATGGGTTAGGGTTAGGGTTAGGGTTGGAGCTAGGGTTAGGGTTAGGGTTAGGGTTGGAGTTAGGGTTAGTGTTGGAGCTAGGGTTAGGGTTGGGCTTGGAGCTAGGATTTTTCTGAGTGCAATGAACCAACTCCCGAGTCTCTAGGACGTTCCTAAAAAAATTTGATTTTTTTCCCATTGGAATGCATGGGTTAGGGTTGGAGCTAGGGTTAGGGTTAGGGTTAGGGTTGGAGTTAGGGTTAGTGTTGGAGCGAGGGTTAGGGTTGGGCTTGGAGCTAGGATTTTTCTGAGTGCAATGAACCAACTCCCGAGTCTCTAGGACAATCCTAAAAAAATTTGATTTTTTTCCCATAGGAATGCATGGGTTAGGGTTGGAGCTAGGGTTAGGGTTAGGGTTAGGGTTGGAGTTAGGGTTAGGGTTGGAGTTAGGGTTAGTGTTGGAGCTAGGGTTAGGGTTGGGCTTGGAGCTAGGATTTTTCTGAGTGCAATGAACCAACTCCCGAGTCTCTAGGACGTTCCTAAAAAAAATTGATTTTTTTCCCATAGGAATGCATGGGTTAGGGTTGGAGCTAGGGTTAGGGTTAGGGTTAGGGTTGGAGTTAGGGTTAGTGTTGGAGCTAGGGTTAGGGTTGGGCTTGGAGCTAGGATTTTTCTGAGTGGAATGAACCAACTCCCGAGTCTCTAGGACGTTCCTAAAAAAATTTGATTTTTTCCCATAGGAATGCATGGGTTAGGGTTAGGGTTAGGGTTGGAGCTAGGGTTAGGGTTAGGGTTAGGGTTTGAGTTAGGGTTAGTGTTGGAGCTGGGGTTAGGGTTGGGCTTGGAGCTAGGATTTTTCTGAGTGCAATGAACCAACTCCCGAGTCTCTAGGACGTTCCTAAAAAATTTTGATTTTTTCCCATAGGAATGCATGGGTTAGGGTTAGGGTTAGGGTTAGGGTTGGAGCTAGGGTTAGGGTTAGGGTTAGGGTTGGAGTTAGGGTTAGTGTTGGAGCTAGCGTTAGGGTTGGGCTTGGAGCTAGGATTTTTCTGAGTGCAATGAACCAACTCCCGAGTCTCTAGGACGTTCCTAAAAAAATTTGATTTTTTTCCCATAGGAATGCATGGGTTAGGGTTGGAGCTAGGGTTAGGGTTAGGGTTAGGGTTGGAGTTAGGGTTAGTGTTGCAGCTAGGGTTAGGGTTGGGCTTGGAGCTAGGATTTTTCTGAGTGGAATGAACCAACTCCCGAGTCTCTAGGACGTTCCTAAAAAAATTTGATTTTTTTCCCATAGGAATGCATGGGTTAGGGTTGGAGTTAGGGTTAGGGTTAGGGTAAGGGTTGGAGTTAGGGTTAGGGTTGGAGTTAGGGTTAGTGTTGGAGCTAGGGTTAGGGTTGGGCTTGGAGCTAGGATTTTTCTGAGTGCAATGAACCAACTCCCGAGTCTCTAGGACGTTCCTAAAAAAATTTGATTTTTTCCCATAGGAATGCATGGGTTAGGGTTAGGGTTAGGGTTGGAGCCAGGGTTAGGGTTAGGGTTAGGGTTTGAGTTAGGGTTAGTGTTGGAGCTGGGGTTAGGGTTGGGCTTGGAGCTAGGATTTTTCTGAGTGCAATGAACCAACTCCCGAGTCTCTAGGACGTTCCTAAAAAAATTTGATTTTTTCCCATAGGAATGCATGGGTTAGGGTTAGGGTTAGGGTTGGAGCTAGGGTTAGGGTTAGGGTTAGGGTTGGAGTTAGGGTTAGTGTTGGAGCTAGGGTTAGGGTTAGGGTTAGGGTTGGAGTTAGGGTTATTGTTGGAGCTAGGGTTAGGGTTGGGCTTGGAGCTAGGATTTTTCTGAGTGCAATGAACCAACTCCCGAGTCTCTAGGACGTTCCTAAAAAAATTTGATTTTTTTCCCATAGGAATGCATGGGTTAGGGTTGGAGCTAGGGTTAGGGTTAGGGTTAGGGTTGGAGTTAGGGTTAGTGTTGGAGCTAGGGTTAGGGTTGGGCTTGGAGCTAGGATTTTTCTGAGTGCAATGAACCAACTCCCGAGTCTCTAGGACGTTCCTAAAAAAATTTGATTTTTTCCCATAGGAATGCATGGGTTAGGGTTAGGGTTAGGGTTGGAGCTAGGGTTAGGGTTAGGGTTAGGGTTGGAGTTAGGGTTAGTGTTGGAGCTAGGGTTAGGGTTGGGCTTGGAGCTAGGATTTCTCTGAGTGCAATGAACCAACTCCCGAGTCTCTAGGACGTTCCTAAAAAAATTTGATTTTTTCCCATAGGAATGCATGGGTTAGGGTTAGGGTTAGGGTTGGAGCTAGGGTTAGGGTTAGGGTTAGGGTTGGAGTTAGGGTTAGTGTTGGAGCTAGGGTTAGGGTTGGGCTTGGAGCTAGGATTTTTCTGAGTGGAATGAACCAACTCCCGAGTCTCTAGGACGTTCCTAAAAAAATTTGATTTTTTCCCATAGGAATGCATGGGTTAGGGTTAGGGTTAGGGTTGGAGCTAGGGTTGGGGTTAGGGTTAGGGTTGGAGTTAGGGTTAGTGTTGGAGCTAGGGTTAGGGTTGGGCTTGGAGCTAGGATTTTTCTGAGTGCAATGAACCAACTCCCGAGTCTCTAGGACGTTCCTAAAAAAATTTGATTTTTTTCCCATAGGAATGCATGGGTTAGGGTTGGAGCTAGGGTTAGGGTTAGGGTTAGGGTTGGAGTTAGGGTTAGTGTTGGAGCTAGGGTTAGGGTTGGGCTTGGAGCTAGGATTTTTCTGAGTGCAATGAACCAACTCCCGAGTCTCTAGGACAATCCTAAAAAAATTTGATTTTTTTCCCATAGGAATGCATGGGTTAGGGTTGGAGCTAGGGTTAGGGTTAGGGTTAGGGTTGGAGTTAGGGTTAGGGTTGGAGTTAGGGTTAGTGTTGGAGCTAGGGTTAGGGTTGGGCTTGGAGCTAGGATTTTTCTGAGTGCAATGAACCAACTCCCGAGTCTCTAGGACGTTCCTAAAAAAATTTGATTTTTTTCCCATAGGAATGCATGGGTTAGGGTTGGAGCTAGGGTTAGGGTTAGGGTTAGGGTTGGAGTTAGGGTTAGTGTTGGAGCTAGGGTTAGGGTTGGGCTTGGAGCTAGGATTTTTCTGAGTGGAATGAACCAACTCCCGAGTCTCTAGGACGTTCCTAAAAAAATTTGATTTTTTCCCATAGGAATGCATGGGTTAGGGTTAGGGTTAGGGTTGGAGCTAGGGTTAGGGTTAGGGTTAGGGTTTGAGTTAGGGTTAGTGTTGGAGCTGGGGTTAGGGTTGGGCTTGGAGCTAGGATTTTTCTGAGTGCAATGAACCAACTCCCGAGTCTCTAGGACGTTCCTAAAAAAATTTGATTTTTTCCCATAGGAATGCATGGGTTAGGGTTAGGGTTAGGGTTAGGGTTGGAGCTAGGGTTAGGGTTAGGGTTAGGGTTGGAGTTAGGGTTAGTGTTGGAGCTAGCGTTAGGGTTGGGCTTGGAGCTAGGATTTTTCTGAGTGCAATGAACCAACTCCCGAGTCTCTAGGACGTTCCTAAAAAAATTTGATTTTTTTCCCATAGGAATGCATGGGTTAGGGTTGGAGCTAGGGTTAGGGTTAGGGTTAGGGTTGGAGTTAGGGTTAGTGTTGCAGCTAGGGTTAGGGTTGGGCTTGGAGCTAGGATTTTTCTGAGTGGAATGAACCAACTCCCGAGTCTCTAGGACGTTCCTAAAAAAATTTGATTTTTTTCCCATAGGAATGCATGGGTTAGGGTTGGAGTTAGGGTTAGGGTTAGGGTAAGGGTTGGAGTTAGGGTTAGGGTTGGAGTTAGGGTTAGTGTTGGAGCTAGGGTTAGGGTTGGGCTTGGAGCTAGGATTTTTCTGAGTGCAATGAACCAACTCCCGAGTCTCTAGGACGTTCCTAAAAAAATTTGATTTTTTCCCATAGGAATGCATGGGTTAGGGTTAGGGTTAGGGTTGGAGCCAGGGTTAGGGTTAGGGTTAGGGTTTGAGTTAGGGTTAGTGTTGGAGCTGGGGTTAGGGTTGGGCTTGGAGCTAGGATTTTTCTGAGTGCAATGAACCAACTCCCGAGTCTCTAGGACGTTCCTAAAAAAATTTGATTTTTTTCCCTTAGGAATGCATGGGTTAGGGTTAGGGTTAGGGTTGGAGCTAGGGTTAGGGTTAGGGTTAGGGTTGGAGTTAGGGTTAGTGTTGGAGCTAGGGTTAGGGTTGGGCTTGGAGCTAGGATTTTTCTGAGTGCAATGAACCAACTCCCGAGTCTCTAGGACGTTCCTAAAAAAATTTGATTTTTTCCCATAGGAATGCATGGGTTAGGGTTAGGGTTAGGGTTGGAGCTAGGGTTAGGGTTAGGGTTAGGGTTGGAGTTAGGGTTAGTGTTGGAGCTAGGGTTAGGGTTGGGCTTGGAGCTAGGATTTTTCTGAGTGGAATGAACCAACTCCCGAGTCTCTAGGACGTTCCTAAAAAAATTTGATTTTTTTCCCATAGGAATGCATGGGTTAGGGTTAGGGTTAGGGTTGGAGCTAGGGTTAGGGTTAGGGTTAGGGTTGGAGTTAGGGTTAGTGTTGGAGCTAGGGTTAGGGTTGGGCTTGGAGCTAGGATTTTTCTGAGTGGAATGAACCAACTCCCGAGTCTCTAGGACGTTCCTAAAAAAATTTGATTTTTTTCCCATAGGAATGCATGGGTTAGGGTTGGAGCTAGGGTTAGGGTTGGAGTTAGGGTTAGGGTTGGAGTTAGGGTTATTGTTGGAGCTAGGGTTAGGGTTGGGCTTGGAGCTAGGATTTTTCTGAGTGCAATGAACCAACTCCCGAGTCTCTAGGACGTTCCTAAAAAAAATTGATTTTTTTCCCATAGGAATGCATGGGTTAGGGTTGGGGCTCAGGGTTAGGGGTTAGGGTTAGGGTTTGGAGTTAGGGTTAGTGTTGGAGCTGGGGTTAGGGTTGGGCTTGGAGCTAGGATTTTTCTGAGTGCAATGAACCAACTCCCGAGTCTCTAGGACATTCCTAAAAAAATGTGATTTTTTCCCATAGGAATGCATGGGTTAGCGTTTGGGTTAGGGTTGGAGCTAGGGTTAGGGTTAGGGTTAGGGTTGGAGTTAGGGTTAGTGTTGGAGCTAGGGTTAGGGTTGGGCTTGGAGCTAGGATTTTTCTGAGTGCAATGAACCAACTCCCGAGTCTCTAGGACGTTCCTAAAAAAATTTGATTTTTTCCCATAGGAATGCATGGGTTAGGGTTAGGGTTAGGGTTGGAGCTAGGGTTAGGGTTAGGGTTAGGGTTGGAGTTAGGGTTAGTGTTGGATGCTAGGGTTAGGGTTGGGCTTGGAGCTAGGATTTTTCTGAGTGCAATGAACCAACTCCCGAGTCTCTAGGACGTTCCTAAAAAAATTTGATTTTTTCCCATAGGAATGCATGGGTTAGGGTTAGGGTTAGGGATGGAGCTAGGGTTAGGGTTAGGGTTAGGGTTGGAGTTAGGGTTAGTGTTGGAGCTAGGGTTAGGGTTGGGCTTGGAGCTAGGATTTTTCTGAGTGCAATGAACCAACTCCCGAGTCTCTAGGACGTTCCTAAAAAAAATTGATTTTTTCCCATAGGAATGCATGGGTTAGGGTTGGAGCTAGGGTTAGGGTTAGGGTTCGGGTTGGAGTTAGGGTTAGGTTTGGAGCTAGGGTTAGGGTTGGGCTTGGAGCTAGGATTTTTCTGAGTGCAATGGACCAACTTCCGAGTCTCTAGGACGTTCCTAAAAAAATTTGATTTTTTCCCATAGGAATGCATGGGTTAGGGTTAGGGTAAGGGTTGGAGCTAGGGTTAGGGTTAGGGTTAGGGTTGGAGTTAGGGTTAGTGTTGGAGCTAGGGTTAGGGTTAGGGTTAGGGTTGGAGTTAGGGTTATTGTTGGAGCTAGGGTTAGGGTTGGGCTTGGAGCTAGGATTTTTCTGAGTGCAATGAACCAACTCCCGAGTCTCTAGGACGTTCCTAAAAAATTTTTATTTTTTCCCATAGGAATGCATGGGTTAGGGTTGGAGCTAGGGTTAGGGTTAGGGTTAGGGTTGGAGTTAGGGTTAGTGTTGGAGCTATTGTTAGGGTTGGGCTTGGAGCTAGGATTTTTCTGAGTGCAATGAACCAACTCCCGAGTCTCTAGGACGTTCCTAAAAAATTTGATTTTTTCCCATAGGAATGCATGGGTTAGGGTTAGGGTTAGGGTTGGAGCTAGGGTTAGGGTTAGGGTTAGGGTTGGAGTTAGGGTTAGTGTTGGAGCTAGGGTTAGGGTTGGGCTTGGAGCTAGGATTTCTCTGAGTGCAATGAACCAACTCCCAAGTCTCTAGGACGTTCCTAAAAAAATTTGATTTTTTCCCATAGGAATGCATGGGTTAGGGTTAGGGTTAGGGTTGGAGCTAGGGTTAGGGTTAGGGTTAGGGTTGGAGTTAGGGTTAGTGTTGGAGCTAGGGTTAGGGTTGGGCTTGGAGCTAGGATTTCTCTGAGTGCAATGAACCAACTCCCGAGTCTCTAGGACGTTCCTAAAAAAATTTGATTTTTTCCCATAGGAATGCATGGGTTAGGGTTAGGGTTAGGGTTAGGGTTGGAGTTAGGGTTAGGGTTGGAGCTAGGGTTAGGGTTGGGCTTGGAGCTAGGATTTTTCTGAGTGCAATGAACCAACTCCCGAGTCTCTAGGACGTTCCTAAAAAATTTGATTTTTTCCCATAGGAATGCATGGGTTAGGGTTAGGGTTAGGGTTGGAGCTAGGGTTAGGGTTAGGGTTGGAGTTAGGGTTAGTGTTGGAGCTAGGGTTAGGGTTGGGCTTGGAGCTAGGATTTTTCTGAGTGCAATGAACCAACTCCCGAGTTTCTAGGACGTTCCTAAAAAAATTTGATTTTTTCCCATAGGAATGCATGGGTTAGGGTTAGGGTTAGGGTTGGAGCTAGGGTTAGGGTTAGGGTTAGGGTTAGGGTTGGAGTTAGGGTTAGTGTTGGAGCTAGGGTTAGGGTTGGGCTTGGAGCTAGGATTTTTCTGAGTGCAATGAACCAACTCCCGAGTCTCTAGGACGTTCCTAAAAAAATTTGATTTTTTCCCATAGGAATGCATGGGTTAGGGTTAGGGTTAGGGTTGGAGTTAGGGTTAGGGTTGGAGCTAGGGTTAGGGTTGGGCTTGGAGCTAGGATTTTTCTGAGTGCAATGAACCAACTCCCGAGTCTCTAGGACGTTCCTAAAAAATTTGATTTTTTCCCATAGGAATGCATGGGTTAGGGTTAGGGTTAGGGTTAGGGTTGGAGTTAGGGTTAGGGTTGGAGCTAGGGTTAGGGTTGGGCTTGGAGCTAGGATTTTTCTGAGTGCAATGAACCAACTCCCGAGTCTCTAGGACGTTCCTAAAAAATTTGATTTTTTCCCATAGGAATGCATGGGTTAGGGTTAGGGTTAGGGTTGGAGCTAGGGTTAGGGTTAGGGTTAGGGTTGGAGTTAGGGTTAGTGTTGGAGCTAGGGTTAGGGTTGGGCTTGGAGCTAGGATTTCTCTGAGTGCAATGAACCAACTCCCGAGTCTCTAGGACGTTCCTAAAAAAATTTGATTTTTTCCCATAGGAATGCATGGGTTAGGGTTAGGGTTAGGGTTAGGGTTAGGGTTGGAGTTAGGGTTAGGGTTGGAGCTAGGGTTAGGGTTGGGCTTGGAGCTAGGATTTTTCTGAGTGCAATGAACCAACTCCCGAGTCTCTAGGACGTTCCTAAAAAATTTGATTTTTTTCCCATAGGAATGCATGGGTTAGGGTTAGGGTTAGGGTTGGAGCTAGGGTTAGGGTTAGGGTTGGAGTTAGGGTTAGTGTTGGAGCTAGGGTTAGGGTTGGGCTTGGAGCTAGGATTTTTCTGAGTGCAATGAACCAACTCCCGAGTTTCTAGGACGTTCCTAAAAAAATTTGATTTTTTCCCATAGGAATGCATGGGTTAGGGTTAGGGTTAGGGTTGGAGCTAGGGTTAGGGTTAGGGTTAGGGTTGGAGTTAGGGTTAGTGTTGGAGCTAGGGTTAGGGTTGGGCTTGGAGCTAGGGATTTTTCTGAGTGCAATGAACCAACTCCCGAGTCTCTAGGACGTTCCTAAAAAAATTTGATTTTTTCCCATAGGAATGCATGGGTTAGGGTTAGGGTTAGGGTTAGGGTTAGGGTTGGAGTTAGGGTTAGGGTTGGAGCTAGGGTTAGGGTTGGGCTTGGAGCTAGGATTTTTCTGAGTGCAATGAACCAACTCCCGAGTCTCTAGGACGTTCCTAAAAAATTTGATTTTTTCCCATAGGAATGCATGGGTTAGGGTTAGGGTTAGGGTTAGGGTTGGAGTTAGGGTTAGGGTTGGAGCTAGGGTTAGGGTTGGGCTTGGAGCTAGGATTTTTCTGAGTGCAATGAACCAACTCCCGAGTCTCTAGGACGTTCCTAAAAAATTTGATTTTTTCCCATAGGAATGCATGGGTTAGGGTTAGGGTTAGGGTTGGAGCTAGGGTTAGGGTTAGGGTTAGGGTTGGAGTTAGGGTTAGTGTTGGAGCTAGGGTTAGGGTTGGGCTTGGAGCTAGGATTTTTCTGAGTGCAATGAACCAACTCCCGAGTCTCTAGGACGTTCCTAAAAAAATTTGATTTTTTCCCATAGGAATGCATGGGTTAGGGTTAGGGTTAGGGTTGGAGCTAGGGTTAGGGTTAGGGTTGGGGTTGGAGTTAGGGTTAGTGTTGGAGCTAGGGTGAGGGTTGGGCTTGGAGCTAGGATTTTTCTGAGTGCAATGAACCAACTCCCGAGTCTCTAGGACGTTCCTAAAAAAATTTGATTTTTTCCCATAGGAATGCATGGGTTAGGGTTAGGGATAGGGTTAGGGTTGGAGTTAGGGTTAGGGTTGGAGCTAGGGTTAGGGTTGGGCTTGGAGCTAGGATTTTTCTGAGTGCAATGAACCAACTCCCGAGTCTCTAGGACGTTCCTAAAAAATTTGATTTTTTCCCATAGGAATGCATGGGTTAGGGTTAGGGTTAGGGTTGGAGTTAGGGTTAGGGTTGGAGTTAGGGTTAGGGTTGGAGCTAGGGTTAGGGTTGGGCTTGGAGCTAGGATTTTTCTGAGTGCAATGAACCAACTCCCGAGTCTCTAGGACGTTCCTAAAAAATTTGATTTTTTCCCATAGGAATGCATGGGTTAGGGTTAGGGTTAGGGTTAGGGTTAGGGTTGGAGTTAGGGTTAGGGTTGGAGCTAGGGTTAGGGTTAGGGTTAGGGTTGGAGCTAGGGTTAGGGTTAGGGTTAAGGTTGGAGCTAGGGTTAGGGTTAGGTTTAGGGTTAGGGTTGGAGCTAAGGTTAGGGTTAGGGTTAGAGCTAGGGTTAGGGTTAGGGTTAGGGTTGGGGTTAATAAAACAACTTTAACGATGCAAGTTTTCTAAAACACTCAGTTTTACAATGATATTCCAAGACTCAGAATCAAACTTAAGGGCTGAGAGTAAAAATCTGCAGTTCCTCCAGGTTCCACCAGAGGCTGTGTCCAGAAATGAGTCAGTCCCCATAGAGCCCCATGTTAAAATGTCCAACTTTACAGCAGGGATAAACCTTTGTCACAGCCTCGCACAAAAAATGACGGGAACTTCTGGAAGTTTGATTATCAGACTGCATAAAGAAAACCTTTAGATTACTTTTAGAGTTTGCAGCAGACAGAGTGAATGTGGGGCTGAAACTGAAACACTCTATTTGGTTGTTTCAGATATTTGTAAGAAGCTGGACAATCAGACTGACGCTCCTGAACAGCTGTTTATCAAGGTGAGAACATGGTCCACATCTGCAGCTTGTTTACTACCTGACTGAATTTCACTCAGACTTCAATCTGTTTCTAACCTTTGACTTGTCCCAGTCTACTAACAGCTCCTTCCTTCATCTCTGATTGGTGGATATAAAGAGTTCTGTGTGCACCTGTGCAGGTGAAGGAGGTGGATCAAAGCGGATCCTGGTTTGAAGACGGGATGAAGCTGGAGGCCATCGACCCTCTGAACCTGTCCACTATCTGCGTGGCCACAGTCAGGAAGGTCAGGACAGAAGTTGATCCTGCTCCTCTCCCTGCTCTCCTCTCTCCACCCGTGGCTGCCTGATAGTTTGAATCTGATAGACAGCATGTTAAAGACACAGATAAAAACACAAATATTTAAACAAAACAAATTTAGCTGCAAATAAAAAAAACAGGCCAGAAAAACTAAAAAACACAACTCATCAGCAAATACCCAATACAGAAATATACATCATCTCTGACAAAACAGAAAAATTCAGCTCATCCGGTTATTACAATGAAAAGATGTTCCATTCCGTGCCTCCTACAGACCAGGCCAATAAACCCCGCCCCCTTCTAACCAGCTCTCTCTCTCTGGTCAGGTGCTGGCAGACGGGTACCTGATGATCGGGATTGATGGATCTGAGGCAGCTGACGGCTCCGACTGGTTCTGTTATCACTCCACCTCTCCTTCCATCTTCCCCGCCGGTTTCTGTGAGATCAACAACATTGAGCTGACACCCCCCAGAGGTACAACAAAAAACTGCAGGACCTCTGAATGGACCTAAACCTAATCAATCAAGTTTTATTTGTGTAACATCATGTTCACAACAAATGTTATCTCCAGATGATTTACAAAAAGAGCAACTCATCAATATCAACATCAATCCTGCTCCACTGGTGTGTGTTTTAGTAAATCTACCGACCTCTGATTCTGAATGGTTATTACAAGTGTTATTTCTGACCATACAGTTATTTATTTTTGGTGCAGAGTCAAACCTTCTCTTGTTCTGGTTTCCGTCAGGTTACGTCGCTCTTCCCTTCAAGTGGTTCGAGTACCTGAAGGAGTGTCAGGCTGTGGCGGCTCCTGTTACCCTCTTTAATAAGGTCAGAGATCTTCAACTAATTCAGATAAATTAATGTTTGAATTTTTGACTTTGATGTGTAATAAATGCAGTAAATTAACTGTCTTGGATTTAATCCGTAACAACACAGATTTACTGTCACTAAATGGTAATAACCTCCGTCCAGCAGGAAGTTCCTAACCATGGTTTCCAGCCCGGGATGAAGCTGGAAGCTGTTGACCTCATGGAGCCCAGGCTGGTCTGTGTCGCCACGGTGACCCGCATCGTCCACCGGTTGCTACGCATTCACTTTGACGGCTGGGAGGACGAGTACGATCAGTGGGTGGACTGTGAGTCACCGGACCTTTACCCAGTGGGCTGGTGTCAGCTGACCGGGTACCAGCTGCAGCCGCCCGCTGTCAATGCAGGTCAGATTATAAACACAATATAAAACTACATATACTTCAGTGAAAGTGCAGTTCTTTACCTGTGGTACTGCAGTACGATGACTGATTATACTGTTACATTGGATGATATATGTGTGTGTGTGTGGTTAAGGCTCCAGAGATCTTCAGTCAGCAGCTTCCAAACAGAGGAAGAAGTCCCAGCAGTACAAAGGACAGAAGAAAAGTACGTCTGTGTGTCAGGAATAAACTCAGCTGGCACGCTTCAACATGAATTTTAAATCAGATCATTTCCTGTCAGTCAGAGGTTTTATTTTGATAATGACTTCCTGTCCCTGTCAGAGAGGAAGTTACCCATCGCTAAGCGACCTGTCAGCCTCTCCGGTGCCATGGTAACAGGCATCCCAAGGAGCTTATCAGGGGACGAGAACGAGACTCCGCCTGATTACCCATCACCCCCTACTCCTGCCTCAGCAGCCCAGCCCCCCACCGTGGACCCTGAGAGCAGCCCGGACACCAAGGGGGGGGCAGGTATGAAAAATGTATAAATTATAATAAAATATTTTAAGAACTATTTTAATAAATAAGTTATTCATGTTCAAACCTTCACTTTGGATCTGACTGTGATACTTGAAAGCAGACCCATCACTGAAGGGGGAAGGAGATTTCACATTTTTGAAGAGAGCTTTTTTAACTTTTTTAGAAATTTTATTAAACCGAACACATAGTGTATGTAGGACTGGGCGATATATCGGTATAAGAAATATATCAATATATTTTTAAATGAGATATGGAATTGGACCATATCGCTCATATCGATATACATATATCAGATATCAGCGCTGGTTTCAGGAAATTAAGAATAATCCCGGAAATATCGAGAGCTTTTTGGCTTCAAATCCGTATACAGGTGGTAGGCGGAACCAAGTTGTCCATAGTTTATACAGTCTATGCTTGTGAAGTGTCGTATTTGGCTTTGACTAAACATTTGCGCTCACTTTGTGAAAACAATATCAGGATATATATCGATATTCAGCCTAAATATATTGGGATATGCTTTTTGGTCCATATCGCCCAGCCCCCTAAGTGTATATTAACTTTTTGCACTTATTTTTAATATTACATCTACTCATTCTCATATTTCTGTACCTGATGTGTCTCTAGAGTTTTATTGCTCAGCCTTTAGTTCTTCATGTTGTTTGTTTAAAACATGAGAATAAACTGATAGATGATCATGCAGCTGGAAATATATAGTTTTATATTTTTAACCCCGTCCTGAACCTGAACTCTGATCATTTCTGCAGGTGTTCAGGTGAGAGAGGAGAGCATGGAGGGCTCAGAGTTCACCTCAGAGAGGACTGAAACACACACACAGATCAGCTGAGGGAGGGGTCAACAACCAGGACCAGTAGGACTGAAACACACCCCTCTGTTTATCACTTCGTCCTTCTTTTTATCACTCTATCCATTTGTCCATCTCTATCATCCCTTTCTTTCTCTCCATCTGTATCTTTTATTGGAGATTTAAATCGTCCAATCAGCTCTCAGAGGGATGCTACAGCTAGCTCACCAGCTTCTTCCTTTTCTTCTTCTTCTTCTCTCTTTTTTCTGACCAGCGTAGAGACCATTGCTATGAATCCCTCTGTATGAGGAAATCACTGTCTTTACATTTTAAAGTCACCAAAGCTGAATTTCAGCAGTGCTTTGAATGGGTTTGTTTTATTTTGTAATCTATGTTTTATTTATCGTTCTTTCTTTCCTCTACAACCAAATACATCTCACACCTTTTTTTAAAAATGAAGGAAAAAAACTGATTTGTTGCTAAAAGTGCTGAAAATACTCTTAACTCCTCTGACTGAGCGACGGCAGCAAAAAAGTAAAAAGTTACAGGAAAATTTTCAGAATGAAGAGGAATACAAAAAAAGGGCAGAGACAGTTCCCTCTTTAGTCTCTATAAGAGAAAAGGGAACAAGATAAAAACACAAAAATAAAAACTTTTGTATGTTTTTAAAAAACAGATTTCTGTCAGAGACGAAGGTGAGCTTCAAAAGTTCATGAGTCAAACTCTGAAAACTTCAAAACAGAAAAAACTCTGACGGAAAAACTTTCAGACAACCTTCATGAGAGAGGTCGTCTGTTAATGAAAAAAACAAGAGTGTGTGTGTTAATGTATGTGTGAATGTGTGTGTTAATCCGTGTGTGTGTGTGTGTGTGTGTGTGTGTTTTCAGGATGTTCTCAAGAGTAAAGCAGCATTCAGGAGCCTCAGCAGTCGATCTGTTTCAGTTTTAAAATGTGAATTAAAGTGTTTTTGAGTCGTGTTCAGCAGCTCACCATGTGCGTGTGTGTGTGTGTGTGTGTGTGTGTGTGTGTGTGTGTGTGTGTGTGTGTGTGTGTGTGTGTGTGTTGGCAAACTCAAAGCTGATTCTTTGCTTTAAACCTCACTCTGTTAAACAATTAAAACAGTAAAAAAAAAAGGTGAAAAGTTGAAATTATCTTTGTGAAAAATCATCATTAAATCATTTTATTGATATGAAGAATAAATAACTGTGTGTGTGTGCGTATGTGTGTGTTTGTGTGTGTGTGCGCTCAGCGTATCTGCAATAAATAAATGTTTCAGTGTTACATTCAGAGATTTAAAAAAATGTCTGATTTTAAATATTTTAACACCAAAATACCATTTTTAGCAGCCGGACCAACCTGACTAAAGGTTATAAAATATAAAAAATAAGAAGATATTACCGACGATGAAGAGCAGAAATGTTTAATGTATTTACATCTTTACTCAAAAACAATTAATACCTCAGAATAAAAGCAGAAATATTATCAGATTGACATCAGCAGATTTTAGCTCCAAGAGTTTATTACAGCGTCTTAAAATGTTCATATGAGCTACTAAATATCAGCTCAATCTAAAATGATGTCTCTGTAAACAAGGGTTTAATTCATGACTTTAAAATACTAATTATTACAAACGCTCTAAAGAGTTTATTCATTTAAAGAAGTCAATTTATCAGAGTAAGAAAACAGGAAATTAAAACATTTATAATTGTTATAGATAATTTAATTTATAAAACAAAATGTGAGCCACAGATTCAGACAGAAAAGATTTAAAATAATCAAACTCACAAAAAATATAAAAGAACCAGAACTGAAGCTAAAACTGGAACTAGTCTTAGGTCTGTCTGCAGCTGAATGTGGATAAATGAGAACATGCTCACATGTGAGATAGTTAACTGAATCAGCTGTGTGTGTTTCTGTTCATCTCATAGTTTACTTATCTGTATACAAACACACCCCTGAAAACACATGAATTAAGATTTTTTTTAAAAGTGTTAAAAACAACAGCATAAGCAGTTTATGTAAATAAGGGATAAAAAAAAAACTACCTGCAGCTCCTACAAAATAAAAGCAGGTTGAATTTTTTCATGTTTTACAAATTGAAGTTTGTCTGTTCTTCAGTAAAAGAGGATAGATTAAAAAAACGCACAAATAACCTGCTACAGGGCTCACAGTGTTTGACAAAATCTGTGTGAATGTGTGTGTGCGAATGCGTGTGTGTTTTACAGTGTGTGTGTGTGTGTGTGTGTGTGTGTGTGAGTGTGTGCATGCATCAGTCAGAGCTGTCTGCTCTCTGGTCCAGTTCCTCTCTCTCTTCGTCTCTTTCTCTAGTGAATCTTCAGTGTTCGTCGTCCGTCCGTCCGTCTGGTTGATAATGATGACGTCTCTGTTTCTTGGTGTTTCTGTATCTTGGTGCTCTCTGTATATAAATCACAGTAAATCCAGTTTTTATGAGCTCACTCTGACAGATTATCTCTGACTTTGTATGAAGAGGTTGTATTCTGTGATTTGTAATCCGAACGCTGTGTGTTTTTAACGCCTTTGGGGTACATTGAGCAGTTTTGTTAATTTTTTTTGAGTATTTTTTCTCTGTCAGTGGAGCTTGTTCAAACTACAGCTCAGTGAAAACGCCTCCCTGTCTGTCAGTTTGTGATGTTTGTGAGTCAAGAACAGGAAGGACTGGATGTTTGAACATGAATACATTAATGGGTCAGTATTTTCTCAGATTGTGTTCATAAAAGAGAAAAAAATGAGCGTCAGTTGAGTCGGCAGACCAAGTCCAGCTGAGGTTCCTCTTAAATACCTACTGGTGACTAAAACCTTTGGATTTTTACAATTTTTCTGATGTTAGAGTTTGTTTTATAATAGACTGAGATCTAAGAAAACTCACCGTAAACAGATGAATTAAAACCTAAAGTTTAAATTTCCCCTCAGGGATAAATAAATTTGGAGTGTTTTTACACCTTTTAAAGTTTATCACTAACCACAGCTGATCTACTGCTCTGTACGACTCATTCAGATCCTCTTCTTTAAAGATCAGAAACGTCATGGATCTGGTTTTCTATCGTGTTTGCTGTAAAACGTCACATTTTCAGTCTGTGTATTCAGACCTCCATCAGACTGAGCTGATGGAGACTGAGACTCTGAGCTGCAGACATCACTCAGTTTACAGTGTTTCTTTACTGGATAAAAAAAAAAAAGAGTCATTTTGGATTAACGTAAAATAGGAATTTAATCCAGTCCATGTCAGTCTTCTTGCTGGTGCTGTGAACTGGAGGTTCACTGAGCTCTGCAACTCAGAGATGTTTAAAATAAATCTGAACATTTAAACTGTGTGAGAGAAAGAGATGTTGTTCTGTACTAATGTTAACCTTCATGAAGCTTTTTCTAATATTGTGCAATCTCTGGCAGCATGATTGTGAATAAATTATCACGTGTAGATGACCCATTTTACATTTTTATGCAATAAAAACATTTAGAGAAAAAAGGCAAATGTGTTTTTATTTCTTTGCTGATTTTTTCAATAATTATTTGGCTTAATACAAACTCATTCCATCAAATATTTCCACACAGTGAGAGTAGTATTTGGGAAGTTCATATCAGTATGCACATTTAGTTTGTGTTAGCTTTGGTAAAAAAAAAACATGGAGAATATTTTTGATGTTACTCTAGATTTATTTGGAGTTTTCTTAACTTTGAATTGGAGGTTTAAAGGGTAAGTGGAAAATGGGAGAAAGAGACGGGAAATAAAAGGCGAGGAGGCTAAAATACAAAGAGCTGAAGGAGTGAACGAGACATCAACCAAAGTGAAGAAAACGGGCATGAAAACAGACCAGCTCTGTCAGAGTCACAGCAGTGATAGAGTGAGAGGAGATCACCATCAGGGACATGAATTTCTTAATAATAATAATAATAATAATAATAATAATAATAATAATAATAATAATAATATCTTACATTTATATAGCGCCTTTCAGGATACCTAAGGCGCTTAACAACACACTACAAAAAAAAACTAACTAAATACCAAAAGCCTGAATAAACAAGTGTCACTTCAGAGCAGACTTGAAAGAGTCAAGAGTCTGTGCTTGGCGAATCTCAGAGGGGAGAGAGTTCCAGAGAGGATTCTTCATGGAATTGCAATCAGACTGAGACACTCAGGCAGAATAACTACTGTGTCTGCAGTGCAAAATGATTAATATGGGGATTATTAATTCAAGGAAATGATGAAGAAACGACCATAAATGTTCTTCCTTGAGCTGCGTCACCCCACTGTAGTCCATAATGGACTGGTTGAGGTCTCACTACAAACAAGCGGCTGCTGGAAGAGAGTAGGTGAGTTGTGTTTCATCTCTTTGCTAAAATTAGGCAAAGTTAAAAAGATGTTTGGTGGCTAGTGCTGTGTCTGGGACCCTATATGTACTGTTGATGAAGTTAGGTGCTGTTCTGAGCTTTATTTGTGGCTATAGAGTGGTGCTTTGGTTGAGGTTTGTTTATGGCTCCTCAGACCGCTGTGTATTGTTATCCTGCGGTCGTTACTAGAGTTGGTATGACTGGAGAAGCAAGCGGTCAGCAATATTAATCTCTGGAGGGGATGTCTAACTCAGTGTTATGGTGTGTTTGACCCTAAATTAATTTTACGCTGGAACATCCTTTTAAGATCGCCTGACTAAAGGTAAATCTGACTGTCATCAGCATAATAAGTGAGTTTATCACCACACCTGAATCTGATGTGTTTGGACCTTCACAGACCACCCAGCAGGTCTGAGGGTCCCCCTGCTGCTGTTCAGAGAGACTGCAGGTATCTACGTCATGCTCTTTATGGTTCTAAACATGTTCGCAGGAAAAAAACTTCAACACTGAGACAGTTTGTCGTCAACATGAGACTTTATTCATCTGTGCTGCATGTTTCAGACTGAAGAATGAAGACTGAGTCTGAGGATTGACTGCAGGGAGGACATTAGTAAGGAGGGAGGGACGGGTCATCTTGTTGATGGGGTCCAGGTGGGCAGAGTTTACTGGTTGATGGTGGGAGGGTTTACTCGTACAGCCAGGGCTGGGCGCAGGGGGTGTAGGCGACGAACTCCTCAGCCTTGAACCACAGGTCAACCTCAATCTTGGCGTTCTCCAGGGTGTCGCTGCCGTGGATGATGTTCCTGATGGAGAGAGAGTGATCATTAGGATGTGATCATATACTGTCATCAGACTTTAACCATGTAAATAAAGCTGAAGGTGCGAGTACACCTGAGCTCACCTGCCGATGTTGATGCACAGGTCTCCACGGATGCTGCCAGGCTTGGAGTCAGCGGGGTTGGTCTCACCCAGCATCATCCTGGCCAGCTTCACAATGTTCTGACCCTCCCACACCTGTGGACACAATGACACACCTGTCACCTGTGGACTCACACTGATAGAGGCTATAGCTGATGATCAGATGAAACCTGATGGTCAGATTTAATCTTATAACCTGTTTACATTTGATAATAAGATTGATTTTAGAACACAATTGAATCATTTAATCAGATTTCATTTTAAAGTCAAACAATAGAATACAATTAAACCACATAATCAACATAATCTGATAGCCAGATGAAACCAGGATTGTTCAGGTAAAGGTTTATCACACTGAATAAAACAAAGTTCAGCACAGAGGGGAAATATGGGGAAATATGTTTCACTGTTTAACTTGTGAATCCAATGAAAATACATCTTACAGCAGAGTGAAATCTGACTATGGCTCGTTTAGCTTAGCATAAGTTAGCACAAGTTTCTGTTTGTAATTCCCGCCATAAAGACAATATCATCAGCAAACATGACCTCCACATCAACAGCAATGCTGATATTATATTTATTGTCTCAAAGCTGGTAAACAGAGTCTATTGCCGGAGAGAGACCGATGCTGGGAGTCTGAAGAGTGTATAAAAACCGTTCATCAGAAACACCTAAGAGAGACTCTGATCCGACCAAGTGTCCTTCTAGAGGTCATGACCTCTGGGTGAGAAAACGATACTGACTCTATAAACAGGGAGAGAGAGAGAGACAGAGACAGAGACACGGAGAGACCTTGAACAACAAAGAGGGTGTGAAGAGAGAACATGGACAGCTGGGTGAGAGAAAGAAAGAGAGAGAGAAAAAAACAGAGGGGGGGGTGTTTATGTTGATTAAATGTAGAGCGATAAAAAAAGAAAGAAATCTGTTAGAGTGTCAGAGATGTTCAGGGTGTCCATGTGTTAGTGAGCTGTACAACAGATTTTTCTGTGCGTGTGTGTTAGCGTTACCATGGCGAGGACGGGTCCAGAGGACATGTATTTGCAGAGTCCAGCGTAGAAAGGCATGTCCTTCAGGTCCTGGTAGTGCTTCTTCATGTGGTCCTCAGATGCCTGACAAACAAACACAAATTAACTTTTGGGTTTATTTTGATAATGAGACAAGAACAGTAACTTAACTTTGTTTGTTTGTTTTATATATAACTATGAAATATCTGATGAAAACTCCCGTTCACTACCTTACTTATAAACTGTAAGTAACAAAGTAATACAGTGTTTATTACACACCTTACTCTTGCTGAGTCCAAATCTGAGTAGAATTGATCAAATTTCCATCGTAATTTTATTTGCTGATGACTCTGATGTTTATTTGTGTTTGGTAAAGATCAAAACAGCAGCTCAGTTAGTAAAAGTCAACATCATATTCTGATTTCACATGAATACACAAGCTTTTTTAATGCAGAGGAAGAAATATAAACCTCTATGCTGATGATGCTCTGCTGTTTATCTCTGCCCCAACATATTTCTGTTTGGTCCAGTTCATGTTGTTTCTAATGTCAATTTCTGAGTTCATCCACATTTGTAGAAAGTTACTTTTAAATACTCAGACAGTGTGGAGTTTATTAAAACACACTCGCAGTGTAGGGATCAACAAAGCTAAACCCACGGCGTGGTATGACTGTGATGAGTGTGTGACAGTGAGAGAAGTATGAGTCCTTCAGGGACGATCAACAACTCAGCAGCTGACACCTCCTCGCCAAACACCTCCTCACCAAACACCTCCTCAACCCCCCTGACTCTTATTGGAGGAGTGAGAGAGGATTTTCTGAGTCACACTGATTTTTTTTCTTTACTGAGATGTGTCAGTCAAAAAAATATACTGTACACACATATATGTATAAAATAACTGTATTGAAACCCTGGTCCACCTGTCTTCATGGTTACCTGCATGAATTTGGCGGCAACCAGCCTGAAGCCTCTGGTCTCAAAACGCTTGATGATCTCACCACACAGACCTCTCTGGACGCCATCGGGCTTCACAGCAATGAAGGTACGCTCCATGTCGGCTGAGAGAAGGCTGTGGATACAAAACACCACAAAAGAAGAAGAAGAAAAGGTCCAATTTAAAATAAGGATATAATGACAAAAGGTAAAAAGTGTGTAAAGAACAAATTTAAAAACCTCATGGTCCATTTACAGCAAGAACAAAACATGCAGATATCACTGAGGATCAAAGAGGTCTCAATTTACTACCTTAGTTAATTAGTGTTTAAAGCCACGTGATGGTCTGAAAAATCATCAATAATAGTTACATCTATTTAACAATCTGTGAGAAAATGCCAGAAAGAAGGGACGGACTTTCACTCAGTTTCAAACAGGCATTAAGACTTCAGACCTGTATTATATCTAATGTCCAGCAGGGGGCGACTCCACTGACTGGATTTCTGAGATCACTCTGATCAGTCAAGGATGTCCAAGGATCCCTGGTTATATCAGCAGCATTTGCACTTTTCAGGAGTTCCATGTGATTGTTTTGTGTCTCACAGAGGTCCTGCTCATGTGTCTTATAGCCTGTAGGGATCACAGGTTTGTTTGTTATGTGTTACTCAGTGATTGTGGATGACAGCAGTCAGTATCACCTGCTGATCACCTGTTTAGTGTCTGAGCTTCATTACTCCTCATTACAGAGCTTCAGTCTGCTGGATGTGAAATCAGATCAGTCCTCTGAGTGTCTCTGGCAGCGTTTTCTTCTCTGTCAGCTCGCAGACAGCACTCAGTGAAAGATGACACTGGCTCAGACAAAGCTTCGGCTTTCTAATTTTACTGCCTGTTGGTTTCTGTTCATGTGAAGCTGATACCAGCTGAAAGCAGGTGGCTCTGGCAGGAATTCAGGCTGAGAGAGTGGAAAAAACCCTGACAGCTTCAGAGTGATGTTTCTGAGAGTCTAATTAGGGTTCAGGGTCAAAGATTCAGGTTCTATTCTGCTGACTAATCAAAAATAAACACTGTATGACTCCCTCTAGGCCCGTGAGGCCCTGTGACAGTGGACAGACGGACACTTTTTGTCCAGTAATGTCAGCTTAACAGCTTTGACAGCACTGATCAGATTTCTGCTCAATTAACTTTTAATAATCACTGCTCTCAAAGGATAATGGATGTAAATTCTAACACTGTAGCGCCATCTTTAGGCCAAAATCTACCCTCACCTGATTTTTTTTGATCGGCACAATGGAAACTCAGAGGATTTTAGATATGCAGCTAGTCAGACAGTTATCAGTAAAGACAGCAGGATACCTGACCAGGTACAACTGAGCCACGACTATTGACTCTCCGAGTCAGTGTTAACAATTGCTCCTCTGTCTAATTAACGCATGTGTATTAATGATCTGCTTCAACACGTAAACACTAAAAGCATCCACCCCTTTTTCGGACAATATGTCATCCCTGTCTGCTACTTTGAGTTAATAACTATCACACTATAATCTTTAAATCAGGTGACCTTGAAGTGACCTTGTAGTGACCTTGCTTTCACACTTTCACTCTGAGGGTTTTATGACTTTTTCATAATTTTCTTTGGTGTCCATTTGGTAAACCAAACTTTTAATATAAAGTTATTAGAAAATTCAGTTTGACAAGTATAGATTACACTAAATCACACATTTTTACAATTACAAATAAGAAAAACGTGACGATAACTTAAGTCAACATCAAACTCTGGCAATAAGATGTGAAATTGCAGACAGTTTAGAGAGTTCCTACATGTCCCTGAACTCAACAGCTGACCTTGACCTCTAAATAAGGAGGATAGCGTCCTGTGTGAAATAATTCATGGTATTTCGTTGATTTGCTCAGGACAGTGCAAATCACAAAAACAATTGTTTCAAATGAACGTAATAAATTATGTTAGATATATAAAGTACATACTATAGATGTTGGTCACATATAAATAAATCACCAATTGTCACTCTAACTCAGTCAGCACTGTGCGAGGCCATCTTTCAGCCAATCAGAAGAGGGCTTACTGGGAGGTGGAGTGTCAGCAGAGAGCAGCTGTTTGAAGCACATGGTACTCAGGGACAATTGTATCTAAACCTGTTTGTGTTTCAACTCTAATCAAACCAAAGACAACCAAACAAACCACTCCAAGTTTAGGAGAGTAAATATTTGCTTTAACCACTCCTTTTTGTTATTTTAATTATTAATCACGTCTCTGTATTTTTGTGGTTTGTGGTTGTGGCAATTGAAGTAGATGGATCTAAGTTCTGTTGAAGTTTTAAATCAGAGTCTTAGGTTGAAGTAGACGGATCTAATCTAAAAATCCTTCTGCAGAAGTCTGAGTCCTTCTTGGAGATTTCACTTTTCCACACACACGTTTGCAGTAAAATGATGATTTATGATCCTGTTTTCAAACAGTGATTAAAAAGAACAGACACCTGGTTCCTTTTTACATCTGAGCTCTAACTTTGAGGATTGACTCTGATTTCTCTGTGAGTGAATGTGAACTTGTATTTTGGTCCATGAATGCTCCATTCAGTTTGCAGCTGTCAAGCAATCACAGCAGGACAACCACGTGTTGATGCTGGGGAACAGATGGACACAACTTTCTCAAGTAAAATAAGACTGAATTTACTGTGCTTCCTTTCACTGCATCAATATAACCGAGTCATTTCAGAAATCCTAAGAGATAAAGTCAGAAATGAGTCTGCAGATGCTGCAGACTTACAGTAGAGACAACTGGTGGACAACCACTGATACTGATCGTGACAGTGAAGTAAGTTAGAGCAGCTGAGACAGAGACGGGGAGTTACAAATTTTCACTTAACTTTAACATTAAATCATATCTCTGAGAGGTGAAGAAAAGGTGTTTCTCATGGCAGCCTGTCCCTGAAGTATATAATCACAGGCTGACACTGCTGAGTGTCTCTGAGCTGCTTTTCTGGGTTAGATTTGATTTCAGGTGGTTTTAATATTTTTAAATGGAGAACTCACAATGTTGTGTGTGTGTGTGCGTGCGTGCATGTGTGCGTGCGAGCGTGTGTGTGTGAAATATCTACCTTGGTTTGGGGTTCAGGAGAACTTGTGAAGACGAGCAGCGGGGATGCGATCACCAAGGCCAAAGACTCGAAGAGGGGCTCTATTTAAAGGTTTACCGTGGGGGAGGGAACCAAAAAATGTGTGTGTGTGTGTGTGTGTGTGTGTGTGTGTGTGTGTGTGTGTGTGTGTGTGTGTGTACAGTATGAGTGGCTGCTGGTTGACAGATGTCCACAAACACAGCTTAATGTGTGTAGACTTGTGCTCTTGTCTTTCTGTCATTATGGGACCTGCCAAATTCTTCAAAAACTTCTTTCCAGACACCTTCACTTAGCGTCATATTAGCTTATACTAAGAGTCAATTTAACTTGCAGAATTGAAACTATTCATCTAGAATAACAAAATGGCTTAAAATCAATCTAATCTTTCTTTCATGTGGGGCTTTAAATTTAGTGATAGTGAAAACATGTCTAAACAAAAGTACTGGAAAGGAAGTCCAGGATTGATATTTTCTGAATATAGTTATATATTTTTGTTGGGCGTTAGGTCATTTGTATAAAGTTAGGACACTTTTACATACGAAAAATTTTAAAAGTTGTGGATGACTGGAAAAGTGAGAATATTTACAGAAGACAGGAAATTTATATAACCATTGCATCAATGTGTTTAAAAAATAAGAAGAAAGAAAAATATTTCATAAATAAGAAAGTTTTTGGAACATAAAATTTTGTGCCAAGGGAACTTTTTAAAAAATTAAACACTTGTTTCTAGAACTGAGGATGTTTGTGCGGTTTAGATCCATTAAAACATTGATGTGGACAACAACATCAGTTGGTCATCATAAGAAACAACAACTTTTGTACAGAGTGAGGACATAAGTTCAGAAGTTTTGTGAGCATTAAAAGAAATGTTTTTTTTAGAAATCACAATGTTGGTGCAAAGAGACGTTTGGGATGTCCGGAAAACTAAAGACTATTTTTTAAATGGGGACATTTTTGCAAAGTAAGTACAGTTATCTACAATACTGCACCAGTTCATTCACTTATTCTGGTGAAACCACAAAAACACTGGCATATTTGACCTTTTCTTTACCCATGGTTTGATTTGTACAGTCTTTAACCCTTTAATGTCTGAAACCACAAATTATGGCCAGAAAATTCCAATTTTCTTTTGGATCTGAAATGTTTATTTCACTAACTACTGAAAACCAAAAAAAAATCCTTAAAAATGTCCTTAAAATTTAATACATTAGATACATAAGATGTTTTTGGAAACTGATAAACCACAAGAGGACATTTTTATCATTTATCCGACTGTATTCACATTTTTTTTTTTTTTTTTTTGTAATTTGTTGATCATATTGATTTGATAGAAGTATATAAAAGTATGAATCAAATATGATACAAAAAGCAATAAAACACTTCAGTACTCATGATCCTCAAGGTGCATCTAGAAACTCAAAACCCACTTGTAGAGTCCACAAGGAAAGTACAGATACCACTCTGCAGGTTGTCAAAGCAAATGAATCCACAGTCAGCGTGAAGAGAAACAGAGAGATAAGCTAAAGCTGGCCATGCTATCTTTAGAGCCATAAAGCTCCTCTGCCCGATACATGAGATTCATTTCTATGTCTGTAGTGACACTCGTGTGAGGAACATGTAAGACAGGAGAGTCGGGTACATGGATGATACAGTGTTTCTGGCTTGTGTTTGGTGCGTTGGCTCCGACCGGGTCCTGTCAGCACAGCCAGGTCTGATCCTCAGTCACCTGCTGCTTCACTCAGATACCAGCGTCTAAATTTCCTGCTGTATCAGTCTGTTCATCAGTCCAACAGACAGAGAGACAGCTGAGAGTTTCACACCACCACACCGAGTCAAAAGGTCAAACATTTAGCTACAACAAGCTTTATCTCGTTTAAAAAATGCTCTGAATAAACTTCATTATGCTTGTTCTCCATGAAATGACTCATTAACAGTTTCTGTGTCCATCATCAGCTCAGAGCTCTGCCTAAAAGCTGAAATATTTGTGTGCTAGTGTGTGTTGAGACAAAAAAAGCACAGATCTGATCAGATCGGTGGAGTCAAGAGGGGTAACATCCCGAAATTCTTTAGGTCAGTTTCTCTTCTTCGCCGATGATCACACAGCAATACAGGGGGCCTCACTGAAGGGGTGGGGCTTATGATTTTCATCTATGTCTTAATTTTTGCTGTGAATAACCTGATTTCAGACAGTAAAGGATGAACAGCCTCTCACCTCTGTCACAAACTTACAGATATCAATAAGTTTGGTGTTTTTATGCCAAACTAAGAGGTTTCACATTTTTTTGATGAAGGTTCTGGATTCACAATATAAAGATTTCTTCACGTCGCTCCAAAACAGAAAGATACTTAAATATTTTCATCTTGTCTTTTTAGGGATGATGGAAAGGAGAAAGTGCCGCATGCCTCTCTAAAACAACCAAATGAAGGAGGGTGGGAAGCAAATGACATACTTGAGCAGCAGTGATTTACCTCAAACTCTTTCTTTAAACTCTGATGTTTGTATTTTGATTCAAGTGTGATGGAGCGTCTCTTTATCTGAAACTTTTTCCACCATCCTGCTGTTCAGTCAGCAGGTGTGATGTATTATATAAAGGAGGCTCTCATTGGCACCTGTTACATAAGACCTGAAATTAGACTGAAACACTCGCACACACACGACTGCTGCCATGCAAACTCCCTCCAACTCTCTCCACTATACGTGTCTTTAATCTGAAGCGCCCTCCTTCACCCTTCCCCCAAATTTGACCCTAAATATAAACCTTCTCCTAATCAGGGATGGAAACCGGTCCTCTCTGGGGGGCGCTGGTGTGATCTGAACTCCTGAGGGGGGGGGGGGGGGCAATGGTCCAATCTGAAGTCCTGAGAGGGAGGACAAGGACCCTATCAGCTTTAATTAAAAAACAACTCCCCTCTCATGCACACACTCTAGATTTTTAACATATTACATTGCAAGAGTTTGGACCACAGAAGTGTACACCATCACAGCCGAGTGTTTCTGCAGTTAACGGACCTGATTTACAAGAAGACTGCTCCATATGTGCAGGAATAACACCAACGTAAATAATAATCATAAATATATGGACAATGACTGATGTATACATGCAGGAATGCAATCATATTGTGTCGATGAAGATTGCTGAGTGAGTGCATTGTCTCTTAATCGGAAGTTCAGTGTTTGATCTCAGGTCTAACTGTCCAGATGCTGAAATATCTTTAGGAAACTGACCCCAACTCTCCCCCCAAATCTAATCCTAAAGCTAACACACTGACATCCACACCACCCCCTACTGATTGAGTCCGGCTGTGTGTAAATAAGATAAGTTTACAGTCAACTGCCACATTATTAGGTACACCTCGTGAATAGTACTGTTTTACTGTCAGAACTGCTTTAATTATTCAGGGTGGACTTTCAACAAGGTGTTAGAAACATTCCTCAGAGATTTTTGTCCATTTTATTTTGATAGCATCGCACAGGAGCTGCAGATTTGTCAGCTGTTACACTACATCCCAAAGGTGGCCTATTGGATTGAGATCTGGTCACTGTGTAGGCCAATGGAGTACAGTGGACTCATTGTCAGGATCGAGGAAACTACGTAGACCAGCCTGTCTGCCAAAAGGTGTGGTAGGCAGGATTCCATTAAAGAAGCATCTTTTTTGTGGTGTATATACAAAAAAGCTTTTAACATCAGTCAATAGTTATTGATGAGATTTGGTAATACTATGATATCGCTGTGTTTTGTTATGTCTGTTTAGTAAACATTTTAAATTTTTTGAGCGGCCCGCTCTTTCTGACTGTAAACGAAACCATTCTCCGCCTGGTTGTGAGGCAGACGCTGCTCCCTCATGTCGAGAGGCACACTCCACATCATTGAATATCATTCACAAGACCAAACAAAGTTAGCGTGCTACAATTTTAGACAGTAGAAACCAACCAGAAAGTACGGAAAATTGTCTGAATCCTCCTTTAGCCACAACTGCCGACACAAGCAAGAAAACAAAGTAAATACCCGAGACTGTGGTGGAATAACGGCGCTTAAAACAGAGGTAGACCTGACAAGAGCTAAAAAGCAGGGTCAATGGGGGACGCTTCATGATCTTACGGACTCTGTAACCTTTCTGCTGGTCGGGTGAACCGCTTTAACAAAGTAGGCCAAGTGTTTGTAATAGAAGTTACAAAAGGGACCTGCTGCGTGTCGTAGCACCACTAAACCGTTTACCTCGGGTCCTGGAGTATGTCACTTTATCCTAGTTGTAGAAGTCCGGCAAATATTGTGTTTGCTGGTAGACATTTACAGTAGCACCAATGCTTCTCATTTTTACGTTGACTGGGCTCCATTTGTAATTATCTGAAGTATTTATCTGCATTATATCTGAGTTTAATTGAAACGATACGAGCGAGCAGGAGCATCTGTTTGTGGGCGGGGCTTGCTGAAGCAGAGAGGGAGGGGAGAGGAGGAGCTGAGGTGAAAACTGGTTGGGAGAGGTAGAGTTTACATTCAAGATGTCTACCAAAAACTGACACTTCCTCAGATCCTGCCTACCCCACCTTTTAACACCCTTTCTTCTCCATTCTGATGCTCAGTTTGAATTTAAGCAAGTTGTCTTGACCACGTCTACATGCCTAAATGCATTCAGTATCTGCCATGTGATTGGTTGATTAGTTGTTTGTGTAAACAAGCAACTGAATAGGTGTACATAATACAGTGGCTGCTGAGTGTATACTGAGAGCTGTACACGTTAAAGACTTCAGAGTGGTAGGAAGACCATAGACAGACAAATATAACCACAGTACGAATCTGTTGTGTGTTTTTGTTTCGTGCTCATTAGCTAATGTTAGCATGTTAGCAGCTTCTGCTCACAGAGGGAATGCAACTCTGTCTGTTTGGATTTATTTCTCCATGTTTCTCTCCCTTTAAGCTCCCACAGTAACAATAATTCTGCAGGACCATCTGTCACTCTGTCCAAATGCAGTGGCAGCTTTTCGGCTCTACATCTTCATCAGGCATCAGGTTTTACCCGATGACAGTCCAGTACTGAAAAACTGCCAGTGTTTATTTACTGCCACTTACAGAAGGTATGAAAGAATGCTCGTAAAATTTGATGGATTAATTCCTCTCCTACCCACTGAATGAAATACAACCATGATTCAATAACAGACAGTTGGTTTGATGGTTTGTAAATCATAAAAAGTCTATTTTTAACTAAAAAGCAAAGATGTAAATGTTGTTAGAGGGACAACTGTACAGGTAAAAAGTTGTGTTATCTACCAAGTAATGAGGTAAATTTACAAATGGTTCGTAAAATTTCTACTTTCTAAACTCCAAGTGTTCACGTGTGAAAGCAATCATGTTTGTTGACTGGAGGTGTATCAGACAGTTCGTGTTTCAGGTGAGAGTGAAACAGACTCAGTGAGACCCGGGCTGGTTGTTGTTGTTGTTCAGAGGTTTTATTTCAATGTCTGTAACAGCAGTGTGTGACAGCAGAGGGAGCAACGAGTCCAGAGGAGGCGAAACCAGACCCACATCCATCCAGAGAAAAAACTTCAGCAGAGTTAGAGCCAACATTTCTATAAAAAATTAGTCTGACATCAATCTGATCAGCCGAGGACACTGAAATTAAGCTCATGTCCTAATTTTTAAACTTCTTGTATTTTTGTTTCCTTGTATTTGTGGTTCTTCTACAGTCCAACAGTAACTAAAAGGTATTTTCAAGGACATTAATTTGATATTAATAAAATATTTAAGACATTGATATCATTACCTTAATTTTTTTGATAATATGGGCTTTACCGATCTCAGTCACCTGAAAATATAATCTCTTCCTGAAATTCACTCCACTCTTTTTTCTCTTTTATCAGTTCAGTTTACATTTCTGTGACTCCTCCCCTCCTGGCCCCGCCTCCTCCTTGGCCTCTGCTCCAATCACATCGCCTGTCTGACGTTCACAAAAATAAGGACTCGTATCGATGTAAACAACCAATTCTGTACAAAAAAAAGGAACAACCCAAAGCTTCAGAGAAACGAACAAAAAAAAACAAATAAAGAGATTCAACTGTACAATTCATCAATTCATAAAGTCATCAGTTCATAAACTCATAAAGTCAACAATTTATAAATTCATAAATTTATCATTTAACCAGTTCATCATCATTCCTGTTTGTCTGTCTTCGCTGTACACTTTCTCTAACTGTACAAATAAAAATCATCCAATGAAACATTACACCGTTGTTAGCATCGTTAGTGACATTAACGCCGTTAGCTTGGCGTTAGTGTCAATAGCATCATTAGCCTGGCTCTGTTTCTGCTCGTACTGAAAATAGACTCTCGGTTAGTTTTTACCTATTTACACGGCCAATTTATCTACACTTTTTCATTTCCCTTCAGGCGACTCGGCGCACAGCCTTGACCCCAGAGACCATCGCCGTTGGAAATTATGAACCCCAGCCGCCCTCAGGCAGAACTCGCGTTGGTCAGTATGGTTTAAATGTCCAGTCAGATGAAGTTTGGACCGAGGATGCCAGTTTCTGCTGAGACCTGCTGTGGGATCCATAATGACGCGCCTGACACCCAGGAAGTGGTCTGAACTAGACCACCGCCAAATGCCTCGAATTCAACAAGACCTCAAATGGCGAGGACAGAGTCTGAAAACATTTACAGTCAGATTTCTTTATTGAAGAAGTACAACCAATAAAAACGTGAATAAATATTAATGTTTGTCTGACTTCATGCTCGTCTGGAAATTTAGTTTCACAGAGATGATTTTCAGACTCTGGGTAAGGACTGAGGTCTTACTGAATCAGAGGAGATTTGCAGATGATTTCCCGTCCAGAAACAAGCGATTCAAGTCTTTTTTAGGGTCTGTAAAATTTCTGACCAATATGAACTCCAATCAGAGATTTTCTGCTTTAAAAAAAACAACAACTTCATAATAAAAACACCACCATACAGACTGTTCCTGTAAATATATTATCAATATCATCACATGAAAAACACAAAAAACCTTAAATATTAGGATAACTGTGAGTTAAAGAGAGGCTGAAAATCTCTGCTGATGGACTTTAGTCATGTGGTCATATATGCTGGGCGGGGCTAATACACTGTGATTTTCAAAGTAGGTGTGGTCTGAACACTCTGACATCACAGTTGGGTGTGGCTATAGACATCGGATCAGAAAGGTTCAAACATTTCACTCTGTGTTCGAACTAAAAACTGATGAAAATAATTGAGTTCATGCAAATCATGTTAAATATTACTTGACCTGTTCTGATGTGACTCGGTAAAGACTCGCCCTGCTCTATTGTGACTTGGTGAGGACTCAACCTGATCTAATGTGGTTTGAATAAGACTTGACCTGTTCTGTTACTTGGTAAGGACTTGGACTTGTTGACTTGTTTCTGGGCGGGTCGTTCCCTTCAAGCTGTTTATGGTACAAATGAAAACGCAAACTTATCACAGAAAATGTTTCCAAAAAAATTTTTTTTTTTTTTTTTTTTACATCTGAAAGTCCATTTTTATGAACACTTTCATTTAAAACAGAAAATCAAAAAATACCTTAATGACAATCAACCAATAAACAGGAACAAATTCAAGTTCATGAAAAATATCAGATAAAAATATTACACTCTTTTCATGACATCTCAACACAGTTAAACTTTCCAATATATTACTTTTTCTTTTAAATTAATGGTCAAACTTTTTGATTTTCTAAGTAAAATGATTTTGGCCAAACAAGTTATACTTATAAAGTTGACATTACATCCTAATCTTCAAACTTTTTTCTGTTTTTCTCTTTCTGTTGTTAAAATCTTTCTGAGCAGCTGGAGATGTTTTTAGCTGTAGATTTAATATGGCAATACTATGATGCACTCTAAAACGAAGTGTGTTGAATTTGCCCAATGAAACTCTTTTGTGCACTGTAGAATAAAAAGGTTTTACAATAAATCATTTTGTCTGGAGTTAGATCATTATCGCGGGTTTTAAGTTTTCAGGGAATTTAAAAAGAATAAAATAAAAAAAATGTCCCCCTTCTTATTTAAAAGCTGAAATATGAAACAATGTCAAACAGCAGAAGTCTTCAGTTCAGATCTTCGCTGTAAAAAAAGTAGCTTTGATTTGACCTCAGATAGATTAACTTTACATTAACAGGTATTTGTTACAGTGCAGTCGGCTGTAAATCAAAGTTTAGATGGTGAAACAGCAGAAAAAAAACAACACGACGAAAGAGTTCAGTAAATATGACCCCCTTGCAATCAGCTGTACAAACACAGAATCAGTCAATCAATCAACCAGTCAATTAATCAATCAATCAATTATTTACTCAACCAACCAATCAGTCAATCAGCTGATGCGGACTCCAGCTGAGCCCGACAGAAGAAGAAGAAAAAGCGTAAACTAAACCTCTCTGAGTCTCTGAGCCCTGAGGTTTGGCAAAGTGCTTCGTTGCGGTGATGAGTTGACCAATCAGCTTCACTTCCTGTTATTGCCTCAGACCCTCGAACCCGCCCATCGATAACCGACCAGAAGCCGGGCGGCTCTATGGGCGGGATCTGGTCCTTCCTTAACGCTGATTGGTTGTTGAGATGTGACGCTGAGAAGATTAATGTGTTCCTCTACTGTGATGTCATCCTGTAAACAAAGCGGATTGGCTGCTTTCTGCATATCTGTCCAATCAGCCTCTCTCTATCTTAAATGGGCAGTTTATGGCTGTGTCCGAAATGAATCACTCAATCCCTAACCCCCATATAGTTAATATATAGTTAAGCTATATAATTAACTATGTAGTGAACTCAATTACCGGAGGTTTTGGACACTACATGGCAAGACGCAATGCATGACGGGATGCTCGCCACCTTTGAGTGACTATCGGATGGTCACTACATTTTGCAATGCTTTATGGGAAATTTTGGGTCACTTATATTGGGCACTGGAATTGATCACTGAGGTTTCGGACACCCCTCAAAATGGCGCCAACCCCCATGTAGTCACCTATATAGGGGTTAGGGATCCATTTCAGACACAGCCATTGTTTGTTTTTGTATGTTTGAAACCATTTAAACCAAAAACAGGTTGTTCTGTCAGTTCCAGATTTTATAAAAATGACTTTTTAGTCATTTAAATCGGGTTTAAATATCACCTCCACAAAGAAATCCTCCAATATTCACCTCCATTATTAGTTAAATATTAGTTTAATTAATTATCAGTTAGCCCTCTTCGAATACGCAGGATGTTTTAATGTTTAAGGGTAAGATCATTAGCTCTCTCTAGTGGACAGAGCTGGTATTTAACACCACAGGGACTTAAATTTTCTTCAATTTTTATGAACTTATTTCATAAAATACAAGCTCAAATTAAGATAACAGAGGACATATGAACCGACTAATGTGGAGACACCTAGGGCTGTATGAAAATAAATAAATATCAACACAAACAAACTTTATCGTAAAGATAAGAATCCTGTTTTAGTTTTTTTTTTTTTTGTCAGGGTGAACACGCTATGTGGTAAACTGTGGATTCAAACATACAAAAACAGAGGACTGCTCCTTTAAAGAGAGTTTTCCTGCTGTCCTGTAAAGACAAGGTGAATCTTTAAAATCCCAAAATAAAAAACAGAAAACGTCTTCAGATCAGGATTGATAGAAAAAAAAAAACAGAATCTACAACTCTGATCCAGAAACTCCTTAAACACCTCAGTCATGTGACCGAGTCAGAGAACTCACCGTGACCATGTCTCAGAGTCGTTTGGTCCTCATAGACGTGGTCACATGGTCGGTGGATGCGTTGTCTCTGTGTCAGTCAAAACATGGAGGAATCAGAGTGAAGAGTCCTGATCTGAGTGTGGGAGGTCAGAGGTCAAAGGTCAGCCTGAGAGCACAACACTCTGGAGTAAACCACAACCAAACACACCTGTGAGTGCGGAGACAGGTGAGTCAAGACAGGTGGATCACCTGGTCCACTGAGTCTGAGAACATCCCACAGAACTCAAGAATCACCTGCTCTAACCGCTTCCTGTGGAGGTTTAACGTCATGTGACCTTCTGCCGAGACGGTCCCATGATCTGTTGCTGAGATGGTCACATGACACATTGGCCGTTTTTCTGTAGAGACAGTCTGAGGAAAGATCCTGGAGAACAAAACCTTGATGATAACCTGTCTCCTCATCTTTTAAGACAGATACGTGTATAATCTGTCGGATGAGTATGTTATCTATCAGGTCAATGCATAATCTGTCAGATGTGTGTATAATCTGTCAGGTGACTATGTTACCTATCAGGTAAGCATGTAATCTGTCAGGTGAGTGTTTGTTGACAGGTGAATACTTGCATTAGTAAATGTGTCTTCTCTCCTCTTAAAGCAGCGGGGTGTCCCTGAATAATCACGGTTTCCTGTTACTGAGTGGTCTGACGTGAGGTTGCTCTAAGGTTGAGGCTTAGACGTCCAGGTTTCATCAGGTTTGGGTGAAATCTCACCTGAGGACTGCTTCGTCTTCATCCTGACATGCAGCGGTGAGCAGAGACTGAAGCAGCAGTTTGACAGAAAATGATTTTTCCTCTACAGACACGGACGAAACTGCTCGTTTTCTGTGTTTCCTTTTTCTTGTTCTGCATCTCTGCAATTTCTGGATGATTAATCTTCAGCTTGAATTAAAGATACCGTATGTGGGCAGTGTTGAGCAGAGTGGCCAACAATCAGACTAAACAGAAGAAGAAGAAAACAGTGCCATACTCTTGTGATTTAAGGCTCCGCAGGTTGAATTTGTTTTCTCTGCCCGCTGTCATGTGACCTAGAGATGATATGACTGGTCTGTTTTCCAGTCAGTTGACCCGCTGCAAGTCAGGAAGATTTTCAGTCTGTTTTCAGATTTTCCTCTCCAACAGAAACGTTCTCCAGAATATTTAAATCTTCTAATCCAAGGACCCAAACGACATCTCCATGCCCTGAATTCTCCCTCATTGCTAACATCAGCGTCAACATCATAATCATTGTCATCGTCTTCCTGGGTCTAACACACAACTTCCAACCTGTTGAGGAGTCAGATGTCTCCTTTGTTTCCTTCTTGAAGTTTCATCCATCAGACCATCAAAGGTTCAGACTCAGGTTTCAAATTCAGGTATCTGTTTTCAGGTTTCAGTTTTTAGATCCCATGTTCAGGTTTCAAACGTAGAGCTGCAGCAGGATGAAGACGATCCAACTGAAACTCTTGAGCTGAAAACAAATCCTGCTGAGTTCAGGCTCATCCAAGTGTGTGAGGCTGCTGATGGAGCGAGGAGATGAGGAAACAAGGAGGTTAAGAGACAAGGAAAGGAGGATAGGAGGATAGGAGGAGATGAAGACAGGAGGACAGTATGGGAAACCAAGTATAGTGTGAAGAAGAGGAGGAGTGTTTGAGTTTGTTGAATCTGTCCTGAACCTCCTCCAACCTTTTGTTTCAGTCGCTCTGCAACCAATTACTCAAAGAAAATACGCCAATCTCCTCCCTCCTCCTTCCCTCTCCTCCTCCTCCTCCTCTTCGCCCTCCTGTCTTCCCCTCTACGTGTCTTTGGGCTCCAGCTTGCAGGACATGTCAAACAGCAGGTTCTGGTTGTCGATCACCTGCAGCTGTCGGACATAAGCCTTCGTCTGCAGGTGGGAGGGGGACGTTTCTGTATCCATGGCTACCAGATGACACAAGAATTAGAGACACAAACATTGAGGTCAGAGATGGTCATCAATCAGTCATTAACCAACCAACAGACACAGAGAGAGCAGAGGTGCAGTAACAAAGGCAGAGCAGCAGGGGGAGACAGAGCTGCAGTTTCACATTCTGAGTCTGTGTGTGTGTATGAGAGAGAGAGAGAGAGAGTGTGTGTGTGTGTGTGTGTGTGTGTGTGTGTGTGTGTGTGTGTGTGTGTGTGTGTGTGTGTGTGTGTGTGTGTGTGTGTGTGTGTGTGTGTGTGTGTGTGTTTGTGTTTCTTACCCAGCTGGCTGCTCCTGTACCGTCTGATGACTCTCACCATCTCTGCCACTTTATGCTGCAGGAGGAGGAGGAGGGAGAGGAAGAGGAGGGGGAGAGAAGTGGTGTGAACAGACAAAAGTAAAATGTGTCAGAACTATTTTTAGCAGAGGGGTCAACTGATCAGCAGGGGGTCAGGTGATCAATAATGACATATAAACTGATCTGTGATCAAATACTCACCATCTTCTCAAAGTTGACCAGCTCTCCATGAAACGTCTTACAGCTCTCATGGAGGAAGGTCAGATCTGAGCCAGACGAGAGACAGGAAATTAATCCATTTAATCATCAATAAACCAGATATTTAATAATCAGATTATGTATGAAATAGAGTACTTATTCATTGTTTATTGATTTATCATATAATAAACTAACCAAAATATTTAATTGACATGACATTTGATAAACTGGATAATTGATTCATCAGATTAATTAATCAGATTATTAATATACCATATTGTTATTTAATCAAAATATACATTAATCAGATTATATATAAAATATAGTACTTATTTAATAGTTTATTCGTTTATCATATAAATAATCAACCAAAATGTTTAATAAACTGGATAATTGATTCATCAGATAAATGAATCAGATTATTGATAAACTAGATTGTTATTTTATCAGAATATAAATTCATCAGATTAATAATAAACCAGAATAATATTTTATCAGAATATAAATCCATCAGATTATATATAAAATAGAGTACATATTCCATAGTTTATTATTTTAACAATTATTAAATCAACCTAAATGTTTAATAAACTTGATGATTGATTCATCAGATAAATTAATCAGATTATTAATAAACCAGATTATTAATTTATTAGAGTATAAATTCATCAGATTAATAATAAACCAGATTATTATTTTATCAGATTATTGATGAAAAAGTCATCTAAAATCCTTTTTTTATCCTCTCTGTTTAATGATAATAAAATATTCAACATCAGTTTGATCACAGTCTGTCAACACAGACTACTCTAGTATTTTAGCTCTATGCTCCTGACGCAGAAACTGACCACCACTTCAGTTTCACCGTGTGACCACAGGGGGCCGCAGAGAGACACCTGACTGCCTTTCTCACTTCTTCTTCTCCTCTCCTTATTTTAACCTCTTTTTCTCTGCCATCCAGTCTCTACGGATATGTTACCATGGAGACAGAGCTCAAGGCTGCACACACGCACACACACATAGACACACACCTGCACTCGCACTCTATTCCTCTTTTTCATGTTCAGTTTGAACAGACCTTAAGTAAGATTACTGCGCACTGTGTGTGTGTGTGTGTGTGTGTGTGTGATATATGTGTGTCTAGCACAGGTTGGCATAAGGCTAATTAGCCAGAGGTGATAATTAGCAGAGTGGAGCTAACGTGCTAATATGCCGCAGCAGCTGGGGGTTGGAGTCTGATGTTGTGTTCACACCAAACGTGAATAAAATCCTCTCCTCTATTAATATGCGTGTACCCGGACACACAAATGTTGTGTGTTTACTCGCTTAATTTGCGTGAATGACTCGCACCATTCACATGTTTATAGTGCCCAAACACACATGAAATTGTGAGAGAGGAGAGAAAGAGAGGAGGGGTTCCAGCATGTCAGGTCAGTCTGTTTAATGGAGGTTAATCCTGTTTCTCACTGAATGACTCCCTGCCGGTCTGTTGGTGACATACTTCAGCAGGAAATCTCCATGCTGATTGGCTATCGCAGTGGAACATTTGCTCGAGTTCAGATTTTTCAACTCTTGCAAAGAAGAGCAGAGAAGCACGTCTGACGCATCGCAAATATGTGTCAATCGGGCATATCACCTGCTTCATTCTGGTGAATATTTTTTCTTAATTTGAGCAACTTGCGCATCCTTATTTGTGTCATTTGCATTGCCCGAGCAGAACGTGTATTTAACCCCGTCTCTGCATTTCCTTTACATATAATTCACTTGCGCAAAAGATTTTATTCACATTTGGTATGAACGCAACTTGAGAGAGTAAACTCGGGATGATTAAATGATCCAAAGCTGATGATCAGTGATCAGCTGATCAGTTTTAAAGGGTTTCAGACCCTAATCAAAGGACAGTGAGGAGGAGGAGGGTGAGGACTGTCCTTCAACTTAGATAATAATAAGGAGGTAAAAACAGGCTCAAGTGGGTATATATTAAGATCATGAATCCAAACTGTCTCTTCAGTTAATCTGGTCACTGGTAGCCAGGTGTGTTCTCACCTTTGAGCAGCAGGGGGGTGAAGGGGATCAGCGGGGGTCTCAGACTGGTTATCAGGTCCCTGTAGGACTTGTGGTTCCTGGACGGGTCCTGTAGTAAAGATGAGATTACAAAAGTGTTTCTGTTTTAAAGAGAGCTTAGACTGATCAGCAGAAGCAATAACTCTGAGTGATGTGATAAATAAATCATGAATAATATACAGCAATATTATAACTATATGACAGAGTGATATTATATTACAGAGTATACTGTTACTATATTACAGCGTTATATAATTATTACATGATAGAGTGATGAAATTAAAGCATCACTGTGCAGTTTTCTGTTTTAATGGCAAACTTGCTTTAATCGAATGAGCACAGAGGTACTTCCTCTGGATCATTGAGTTGGTGAGGTTGCTCTTTTGTTCACACAGCTCAGTGATGACAGCTCCTCTGAGTCTGAAGGTTTCGGTTTAAACACATTTCACTCACCGCAGTGCTCTCAAACTGCTGGAACTGCTTCCTGAACTTCCCCGGCAGACCCTGAATTCACACACAAATACACACATTATTTCAACATGAAATATAAGGGAATATGACAAATGTGTGATTCCATCAGTGAAGTAAACTAACGGGTGTGTTTACCTCCCAGGTGAGCCTGAGTCTGCTCACAGCGGGATTATCCAAACCCAGAACCACAGCCAGAAAGGACAGCAGGTCCTGCTGCTGCTTACAACTGGAATACACAAACACACATACACACGCATCAGCTGTTACAATGCAGCCTGTTTGGTAGCTACAGCATCGATTGGTCAATTTGAAGAACTGTGACAGAGTTGATTATTACATTTTGTGAACTGACTCCGTTACTGTCTATCCCGGGTCACCAATACTGAATTTACTGTCTTTAAGCCTGTGAACACTAGGGGCTCTATTTTCGTGCGCGCCGGTGAGGCGGCGGAGGGCGGCGAGCCCCGCGCAGTTGTATTTTCGTCTGGCGGAGCCCAGCGTAAGGCCAATTTGGTATTTTCGTGGCATGAGCCGCACGGAGGCGAGCCGAGATCCGCCAAGCTGGGCATGGTGGTGTGGCAGGGGGAGGTGTCGACAGAATCAGCAGGCGCAGTGACATTTTCGTGCTCGCCACCGGCGTGTAAAGTGCGCTGAAAGCTCGCCGATTCAAACCTGGTCAGCTTTCAGCGCAAGGCGGAACGCAGCTGGTCTAGTAGTATTTTGGTAGACCGGCGGCGTATCGACATATGTCACTGATGCCTCACCGGTAGGTTTCCACAGTGTCAGGCACATTTCAGTGCAATAAATAATCATCATCAACTATTAATCTGAGTCAGCACATACATTTGGATCTATATAGATATATTCTGATCTATATCTGATCTGATGAGCGCGTTTGGCACGCGTTTGGACACACAACCTGACCGAATCAACACAGCTGAAACCGCATCAAATTAAATTAAATATCTAGTAAATAAACACACATGATGAAGTTAACTCGATATGTAATTCGTCTCCCTCCTTTTCTTTCTTCCTCTTCCTCTTATTTCTCGCACAGCTCAACCTGGACAAGTCTCCGTGCCCTCTGTCCGTCTTGCTGCTGCTGCAGCTGAACAGATGATTTGTTTCAGTGCTCAGATGCGTTATCTACTTTAAGCCGACATACGGATATTATAATATTCGGTTTTGTGAGCCAAATTTATTCTATATGCCAACATCTATGAAAGAAAGAGCCAGGCCACGGAGCGTGATGCGTCATTTACGCACAGATGGTTCCGATTTTTATGCCATTTTTGGAGTTTATGTTGTGATCTGTGCGCTCAACCCACCTTTGTCACGTGAGGTTTGAATATGAGCAACTTTATGTGAGTGTCTTTATTTGTGGAAAAGGGTGTTTGTCTTACCACTGGGTCCAACATTACGCGCACTAAATCCATCTGTGCTCATATGAGAGAGTGTGGAGGACACTTGTTGAGGAGCTGCCCTCTGTCGCCATCTTGTGGCATTACTGTCTTAAGACATCTCTTGATCTCTTTGACTACTTCATGAAAATAGTAATACGCCTCGCCTGTGGCGGATTTAAAGGCAAGGAGAGGAGCCTATGTGATTGGTGAAAACAGGTCTCGGCTGTGTTAAACCCACTAACCGCCCTTTCTCCTCCCCGTCTACGACTTATGGTGCTGGGAGGAGCTGAGTTAGGGAGGGGGGATACTTACGCCGGGCTGCGCGGCTCACCAAAATACCAAAATGTGCTTGGGAACGCCTTGTCAGCGCGGTGGATCTGACTGACGCTGCGCTTGCGGCAGGTCTCCGGCGAGGCACCAAAATAGAGCCCTAGGAGTCCAATGAAAGGTGATACACCTCACCTCACAACCTCTGTCATAAACACTGTTGTCTAGGCACCCATCTATATGTTAATAAATTCTACAACAAATGCCTAATACTCCACCTTAATAGCATATGTACAGAAGGTATGATTCAGGCGAATCACAAATCTGTTCACAAGTGCATAAATGTCATATTGTAGATTAATCTTAAGTATTAATTCTATACATTTATTATAAATTCAAATCACTGTGTAGCATAAATGTCTGAACTTTATTTTGAAGGTACATCAGTGTTCTTACTTTGCTGTTTTGCATCAGTACAGTTTAAACTTTAAATATGACCGTGATAAACTCAGTGTACTCGTCAAACTAATGAAGTTTATTTCTTTACAGTTTATTCCTTCATGGGAAAAACCATCAGGATTAAAACTCCATCCATGAACACATCTGTAATTTTAACAAGCAGCTATAGAGGATATAGATAGAAATAATATTTGGGATATAAATATGGATGCTATAGATTTACAGGATATAATATAGAGGGTATACAAATAGAGATATAGAGGCTATAAACATAGAGGATATAGATGTAAATAATATTCATGAAATAGACATGGTAAGTATATGAAGTATATGAGGAAAATGGATATAGAGGATATAGACATGAAGGATGTAGATGAAGGATGCAGATGATATAGATGTAAATGATATGGATACAAAGTATACAGATGCAGAGAATAAGATACATAGGATATAGATATAGAGGATATACTCCAGAGGATGTACTGTAGTTAAAGAGAGTATAGATGTAGAGGATATAGATGCACAGGATAAAGATAGAAGCCAATTTCAACAGCATATGAGTACACCAAGTGTGCCTGAGGACTCACAGAGCAGCGATCTTAATAAACTTGCGGAGCAGCTGGATCCTTTTCGGCAGAGACTGACACTGCAGGATCTCTGTGGCTACCCAGTGCTGCACCTCACTGCAGCGCTGCAGTACCAGCTCCAGATTCAGGGGGCGCCAGCGGGACTGCTCGCCATGGAACACGTAACACACGAATTCCACCTGCAGGAGACACCATCGAAGAAGAGGACGGACAAAGCTGTAAACTCTGAGTCTGCCTACTTAGTATTTTTTAGAACTTAACTGTAAATTCTAATTTTAGGTTTCGAGAATTTCAATCATGAATTTTTTATATTTGACAAAATTAAAACAGGAATAAAATCACCTCATGCACACAACTGAAGAGCTCCCAGTCAAACACCACCAGCTGATTGGCCACTTCCTCCGCTGACATGTCATGAAGTTTGCTGTCACCTGGTGACCAGTGGATCTCCTCAGGTAGAGGGAGCTGAGGGCGCAGGACGTTACATCATGACATTATAAACACAGTTTTTTTTAACAGGTGTCACATCTTCAGCTGAACACAGTAGCTCTGTGAATATGCTTCAGGAGTTTTTACAGAGGTCTCAAACCCTCCGGGCCTCCAGGGGGCAGCGCAGGACTAATTCTTATTCTACTTTTAGTCTTATTCTGAGTAACCATCAGTGCCTCACCAAAGTGTCCAGCTCAGACGGTTCACAGGCGAACAGGTGAGTGTTGACTCCCAGCGTGGTGAACACGGCCTCATCACTGGGACGAAACACTGCCTTCTCTGAAACATACGGATAAGCAGAGTTTGGACCATCTGCATGTCTATAAAGAGCTAATGAAGTCCAGGAGGAAATACCATCTCCATGTCCTCACCTCCAGCCGACGTGACAGCCACCAGGATCAGGTGTCCCGGCAGCACCGGCTGGTCCTCGCTATACTGGAGCTTCTCTCGGACCAGAGCCAGAATCTCTCCGACCCGGCAGGACAGACGGCTCCGGATGGTGACGTAGGAGTGATCTGGAGTGTAGACCCTGCAGAAGACTGGACACAGAGAGAAAGAGAGAGAGAGAGAGAGAGGGTCATGTAGGTCTGAGGAAAAAACAGGATTTAAAACTTTCACTGTTTTATCTTTTATCAAATTTTTATCTGCTGACCAAATTCTGAGCGAGGAGACCAACAAGCTCTAGACTAACAGTTTCAGAACAACCAATAAAGAAAAAAGAAAACAGTCCAAACAAGTCCACTGAGAAAATCAACCAAAACTGAAGGAACTTCAGCTTTCCAAGATCAAGATTTCTAGGATCCACCTTTCCAGGACCAAGGATTTCACTATCCAGCACTTCATGATCTAGCTCCCCAGGATCCAGCCTACCAGGACCCAGCGTTCAATGGTCCAGATTTCCTGGATCAAGAACTCCAAGAGCCAGCATTCAAGGACCAAATTTTTCAGGACACCACCTTCTCAAAACCCAGTGGTCCAGGACTCAGCTTTGCAGGATACTACATTTAAGGATCAGACTTTCCAGGATGCACCACCTAGAACACAGTTTTTCAGGACCTAGCATTCCAGGATTCAGCACTCCATGATCCCTTACCTAGAACCCAGCACTCCAGAACTCAGTTTTTCAGGATCTAGCTTTCATGAACCCAGCTTCTCAGGATAGAAAAAAAAACCTAGAAATTAAAAAACTAGAAAAAAAAAAAAAAAAAACTTCAAGACCCAACATTTTTAGAAAACAGCTTTCCAGAACTTTGCACTTTAGAGCCCTCCTTCACTGTTACCTTTGAATAAAGTAATGTTTTTCAGGTTTAGTTTACATATTTGTCCTTTAAAGGAAGTTGACCAGTCTGTGAGATCATGATCTGGTTTGACCTGGAGTGAATCTCTGAATCAGACTTTTCTAACTCTGTTACACCAGCTGGACAGTGTCCTGAGTTGACTGGCAGCTAGCTTAGAGAGGCTAACAAGCTACAACATGTCAGGGAGGTGGATGTGTTTCTCCCTGATTCTTATGATGCTGCTAACAGACATCCTGCTGCTATTCTGTGCTAAACTGTAAACGGTATCCTGGATCAGTGACACTGTTTAAAAAGATGTTAACACTTGGTGTGTGTCAGTGACGGTGTGTATGTGTTACAGCTGTGTGTGAGTGTGTGTGTCTTTAAGATAATAAATACTCTTCAGTCTGATATTTCTGTCCAAGCACGTGTATAGGTGTGCGCAGGTGTGTATAGGTATGTGCAGGTGTGAGTGTGAGTCTTACTCTCGTCTGAGCCTCTGAAAGCCTCTCTGGGCTGCAAACAGGCGTCGATCCGTCTGAAGTGTCTGAACAGAGGACGGACCTGCTTCTTCCTGCTCTCCTTCTCTTCATCAGAGCTGCACACACACATACACAATACACACATGGTACAAAATACGCACACAATACACACACAAATTCACACACAGGAGCGAAAGAGCTGTTTGATATAAATAGTGCATGATAAAGATGTTTAAGTACGTTTTTGTATATAGGCATGTGTGTGTGTGTGTGTCTTACGGGCAGTGTAAGATCTCAGTCCATCTCTGCAGTTTGAGGACATCCTCCACCAGCTCAGGGTAGCGATTCAACACCTGCACTGCGCACAGGTACAGCTCCTACACACACGCGCACACACACACACACACACACACACACACACACACACACACACACACACACACACACACACACAGAGGGAGAGAGATTTTACTGAATGGAAACATCAACTTGATTAAAGGTGTGTATGAGCTGAGACAGTCCATTTTCCCGTAACCAATGACAACCAGGTATCAAAAACAGGTCCCATCCCACAAAGCTGTTTCTAAGTTGGTATGAATGTGTGTCTGTTTTTGTGCGTAGTGAGTGTGCGATTGTTTCTGTGTATCTTCAGTGTCTGTGTTTGTTACCTTGGGGAAGCTGTTGCTGCGCTCGCCCTCCTCCTGCAGCAGCTCTCTGTAAGTGTCCAGATATCGGAACGCCACGCTCAGAACCGCCTGCTTCCTCTCCACTGCGTCCATCACTCCATCACTCTCCACCTCCGTTCCTTCATCCCTGTCTCCTTCCCCTCCTCCTCCTCTTCCTCTTCCTCCTCCTCTGTCTCTTTTCTCCCCCTCTGTCTCCTTCCTGCCCCCCTCTCCCTCCTTTCCTTCCATCTCGAGAGAGAATCTGAGAAAGTTAAGGTTAAGGACGATCTGGATTTTCTTTGAAACAACTCTGAAGAGTTCCTGAGGAGTTTAAATAATTCTGATAATTTCTTTTTATTTTTTATTATATATTATTATATTTGATTTATAATGATTTATATTGATTTCTGGTAATTTTCAAAAAATGTCTTATGATTGATTTCAATAGATTTTCTTATCATTTTCGATGCAACACAATGATTTCTAATGATCCCTGATGATTTCTAAAGATCCTGATTGTTTGTAATGATTCCTGATCATTTGTAATGATTGTGATCTGTAAATATTCCTGATGATCCCTGATGATCAACAATGATTTCTGATCATTTCACATGATTCTGATGATTCCTGTGTACTCTCCATTTCTACTGATTTCTGATTGTTCCTATTGATTTCAAATGATTCCTGATTTCCTATTTGTTTCCCCTTTCCTTCAGAAACAATCAAACAATTGTTCATATTTTCTCCTGTTTGTTTCTGTCTGTTCCTCTCCATCTCCTCATGCTCAGTGCAGATCTTTGTCTTTTTCTTTCTTATATAACCACAGAGAGCTGAATCTTCAGTCCATCTGATTCGGTTATGACCCAGAGAATTTTCTCAAATGTGGCGTAACGCTGGCTGAGGACATGCTGAAGATGTCACCATCATCTGCACTCTTCGCTATCTTCACTCTTCATCATCTCCATTTTTCATTATCTTTTTTTTGCTCTTCATCTTCACTCTACGTGGTTGTTCTCTGGCAGAAACACTTTAGAGGAAAGGTTTCTCTGTTTTTCTGTCAAAAAAAAAAAAAAAAAGATAAAGACGACTGTTTCTGTCCGTCCATCCCTCCCACTCTGTTTATCCACCCACGTCCCTCTCAGCTCAGTTTCCTTCCTCCCTCCTCTCTCTTTCTCTCTCTCACTGTCTCTTACTCTTGATTTTAGAGTGAGATATTATAAAATGTTGTATCAGTTTTAAATTGGTTAAAAGTTGTTTTACTTAATTTCGGCTGACTTATTTTTTATTGGTTTTAATTCAAAATGACTCATTTTAAAATAATCTATTAGTTTGAAATTGATAAAAAAAAGTTGACTTGCTGATTTTAAATTATTTTAAATTTGGTTTTAAATTGATTTAAAGTTGAACACTTACTAGCATGTAAATCACATTTAAGAAATACTCAAAAACAAAACAGGGTTAACGTTGAACAGCGACAGAAGGCAGGGGGGCGGGGCTAAACGTGAAGATGGTCACTGTTGGACTGCAGCCTAACCTGAAGTTAAACTAGGATGGACTGAGTATCTTTGTTAACCTTGAAGAAAAAGAATTTAAAAGACGGTGGTTTAACACGAGGCTGAGCAACATACTGAAGAAGGCAGAGCGAGAGGACTGACAATCCAGTCAGACTACAGGAGGCATGGCATAACACAAAAGGCCTCACAGGATAGAAAAAAAGACTTCGGAGCCGCACGTGTAGAAGCACAAGGAGTAACTATGAATCTACAATATGACAGACTGTAGTGGGCGGGGCTAAATAAAGCAGAATCTGGTTGGATGTTCAGACCTCCCTAATATAGTTTTCTTTATTTCTGTACAGCTATTACCCCGCCCCTTCTCTCTCTCTTGCTCTCTGTTTGAAGGATACTGCTGCAGCAGGACTTGCTGGAACCTGTCAGCCGTCAGGAAGATGGGGTGTGTCAGCATGAAGTCATCCAGCAGGGTTTCTGCAACGACAGACAGAGATGTGAGATTTACAGAGTGTTCCTAAACACACCACAGACTCTAAAATAAAGCTGGTAGAAAAGAATAAAGATATGTTTCTAATGAGGATCAGGTGATAACTGCAGACAGTGGGCTGCATCATCTTTTGACCAACGCCTCTGAAGTCACAGTTCAGCAGCATCAGATTCATTTATTCAAAAGGCTGCAGTTTCTGTTGTTTTTGGTCCATCCATGCTTTATCTTTACCGCTTGTCCTGTTCAGGGTCGCGGGAGGCTGCACCTCATCGCAACTACAGGGTACACCCTGGACAGGTGACCAGTCTATCACAGGGCTGACATATAGAGACATACAACCATTCATGAACACAGTCACACCTACTGGCAATTAGAGTAACCAATTAACCTGACAAGCATGTTTTTGTGTGGACTGTGGAAGAAAGCCAGAGTACCCAGAGGGAACCTTGGCATGCACAGGAAGAACATACAAACACTGCACAGAGAAGCTCCTGCCTGGCCTGGGGATCAAACCATAAATCTTTTTACTGTGGGTCGACATCACTAACCACTGTGCTGATGTGCAGCCCTGTTTTTGGTCATTAATACAAAAAAATATAAAACTTTGTGCCTTAACTGATCAAAGAGCTTTACATAAAAAAAAAAAAAAAAAAGATGGAAAGTAAGCCTGCAGGTGAGGCTACCACAATAAAAACAGATAAAACACAATTTAACACGATAAAACAAAAATATATAACAAAATAAAAAAATAATATAACACAATAAAGCAAAATAAAACTTATTATATTGAATATAACAAAATGAGAAAGAATAAAACATAAAAAAATACACTGTGGAATATATATATTACACAATTAAACACAGCTTAAAAAAACATAATACAATAAAACAAAATATAACACAATTAAAAAAACTATATTTTACAGAATAACACAATTTAACACAATAATACAATAAAGAATAACAGAATAAAAATAGTATGACAAAATAAAGCAAAAATAAAACACAATTAACTAATATAAAAAATGAAACAGAATACAACAAAAAAAATCTATTGTGAAATACTTTATAACACGATAAACACGACTTCAAGCAACATAATACAATGAAACAAAATATAACACAATTAAAAAACTATATTTTACAGTATAACACAATTTAACACAATAAAACAATAAAGAATAACAAAATAAAAAATAATATGACACAATAAAGCAAAAATAAAAAACAATATAACTAACATAAAAAAATTAAACAGAATAAAAAAACTAAAAAATCTATTGTAAAATACTTTATAACATGATTTAACACGACTTCAAGCAACAGAATACAATGAAACAAAATATAACACAATAAAAAAACAATATTCTACAGTATGACACACAACACAATTTAACCAAATAAAACAAGCGCACATAAAATAACACCATAAAACACATATATAACACAGCTTTACACAATTAAACACAATGACTAAAGAGCTAGCATAGAGCAAAGTAACTTCACGAATAAATCCAAATTATCCAGAGAGGCGTGGCTAAAGACTTTAAAACACATTAGATAGAAAAATAAACTGAGATAGAAAAACACTCTGACCAAACACACACACACACACACACACACACACACACAGATTCACATAGATACAGACACACAGAGACACACAGATTATTATGATCAGTTTGTCTGCAGTCTGATTTCATTCCAGGCTGTATTTCCTGTTTAATTCCTGCAGTTTCTTCACTCTTGGCCTCAGCCTCACAGTGTGTGAACTCAAATATGATCAAGCACACTAACAGCATTATCGTGAGCAGCGAAAAAACGATGGTATTCACAGAGCTGCAGACTGAGCCATGTGAGCAGAGATGGTGTGAATGTGGAGGGGGGACAGAGAGGAAGAGTGTGAACGTGGGAGGAAGAGGAGAGAAACCGGCTGAATCCAAACGGGATGTAAAGAACGCCTACGAGGAGAGAAAGAGCGAGAGAGAGTGAAACCGATAAAACAAAAGATGACTGAGAGAGAAATCTGGTGCAGAAACCCAGAAAAACCACAAAATCAGTCATAGAACAGGATTCAGGACAAATTCAGGAGGAGACGCTGCAGTTTGGTCTCAGTCTGATAAACAATTTTGTATAAGGTGTAAAGAAAATAAAGAAAAGCACACCACAGAATGGGCAGTGAAGAAATGCAAAGAGAGAGAAACAAATGCAAGAGGAGGGTAGTAAGAAATACAACAGAGGAAAGTCATCGATGGGTAAAGAAGAGGAAAGAACATGTTAGAAAAAGACAGCAAAGCAACAAGAATATGCAAAGAAAAGCAGGAGAACAGAGAGAAAAGAAAGACGAGGACAGAAGAAATGAAGGAAAAGCACAGAACCGGACTTTAAAACTCAAGTATTAGATGGTACCCACTCCAAGGAAGGTAAAGAAGAGCCAGTATAGAGAGTAAAAATGTAGAATTTCAACATAGAAATGCAGAGAAGCAGCAGAGCAGGACACTAAAAACAGCTCAGTGCAGCTAAAATACAGCGAAATGTGGAAAAGGGAGTCCAGAGAGAAGAGATATTCAGCACACGAAAAGGAAAGAAAGGCAGTCTGTGATGATACAGATCTGCAGTCAGCAGTAAAAAAACAGGACAGAAGAAAATTCAGTAGATATATTTAAAATGCAGAAAGAGATGATACAGATTTATAATGAAGAAAACAAAAGAGAAGAGTAGAGTAAAAAATACTGTGAGAAAGGACAGAAACGAAGTACGCAGTATAAAGACAGGTGGATTATGAAAAGAAGGACGTAGCAGCAAAGAAAGAGAAAAAGATAGTAACATATAAAATAAAAAATATGGTGCAACAATACGGATCAGTCTAGAGAATGAGAATTTAGTCCTCCACCTGATGTCTGTGAAATAACACCAGCACAAATTCTGTTTCTAAACATTTAATCATGTGATCAGTTATTTCAGGGCCTGCTTGTCTTGTAAGCGCTCCTTTTATTTGGGGTTCAGGTTAAAGTCATTCACACCTGAACTTTTACAGTCTACAGATAGTCCTCACAGTAATTCCTGATTTTCCTGAACTTACACACTCAGACTTCTCCTCACAGCTGAAGAGATTCAAACAGCTTTCATTGAAATACCCAGGTAGGTGAAGGTAAGGGGGCGGAGCTACACAGACCGAGCAGGAGGAGCATTCATAGATATATATATATATAGAAAATGAATTTCCCTCAATGTCAATAACATGGTCAATAACCTTTAGTCTACATTCTTCCATGTTTTGGTAGACAATACGAATAGCCAATGAAAAGGGGAGTTGCTTCAGGTCTGCTTCATGCTGAACCAATCATGTGATGAATTAGAACCAAGTAGCAAATAACTGCGTAGTAGCAGGTTGCAGCTTCACGCAACCATAGCATTTTAACACGTGAAGCCAACAGCACTGTCAGTGAGAAAAAAAGAAAATGAGCGTTACCCGCAGCAGAAATGCGGATGAAGCCTTGACAGATGACGACATCGTCGACAACACTTGCACGAAAACATTGGTGGTGTGGAGGTATTTTGGTTTTTTGAGGTCGGACATGAAGCAGAGTAATGTGCACTGCAAATTATGTCGAGTACATGTTCTCGCAAAGTCGGAGAATACCTCAAATCTTTTTCACCACCTGAAGCAGTGCCAAACTCAGGGTTACAAACCCCGAGCGAAGCAAGGAGCCCATGACCTTACAACAAAACGTCCAAGAGACACAAAGTCCTCACAGATGCAGTAGCTTATTATATTGCAAAAGACATGCTACCAATAAGCACAGTTAAATTATTATTTTTTTTTATTTTATGATAATTATCAATATCGACTGATATGAAAAAAAATAGCATGATAAACTTTATCCCATATCGCCCAGCCCTAGGTCAGGATTAGACTAACCTCAGAGTCAGTGTGCACGGTACAGAGGTTTGTGCTCACACATGCAGCTCGTGAGGGTAAAATCTGAAGATGCTCAGGACTGCAGTCTGAGTGTGACAGAACTCTGAGAGGCTTCAGGGTTTTCACGCCACCTCAGACAGTCACAGCAAGTTCAGCTGCAGAGACCAGAACCTCTGCATCCTCACCTTAGACCGTCACAGCACTGTGGTCCAAATCTTTTCAGTGAAACTACAATATCACTGTAGTTTCATGTTCGCAAGTACTGAGGTACTGATGTATAAGTATTGAAGTATGAGTGGATGTAATCTGTAATCTGGATTGCTGCGTGAATGAGATGGATAATAAAGTAGTTTTATATTTTCTGCAGAGATGCTGGAGGTTTTCTTTTCTCTTATTTCATTCTGAAGCCTCTAATTTAAGCCCCCCTCCCTCTCTCTCTCTCTCCTTTCCTCCCACTCCTCTTCTCTGAATGTCTTGTTGAGAGCTGGTTGCTATGTGAACAGGTGCTAAAGAGCCTCTCATGTATCTGCACACTCTCTCACACACACGTATGACTATAAGATGCACAAATAAAAACACACTCTCCTGCACATCTCCACAAACAGGAAGTTTAAGGAAGCTGCAGGTGGAGAGGTCGCGGCAGATGAAGGAGAGAGAGAGGTTGAGCGAGGGAGAGAAAGAGGTAAAGGAGTGGGCAGCTTGTTCATTTCTTCTCCGTTTGAACAGAAAGATAAAATCCTCCCACACTGAGCAGCTCCGTCATGCTGTCGACTCGTCTGCAGCGGTTCGGGAATCAAACCCACGCCAAAGCACGGACACAAGAAGGCTTCCAGGAGAGCAGAAAGAAATAACACAAAGTCCAGATTATTCCTCTGAGAGCTCACAGTGCACCTGCTGATGTACAACGAGTTCTCAAAAGTAGTTTGGGAGGTAGAGCTCTCAGTAAGTTTCTCAATACTCAGTCTGTCAGATAGTTTGCCGCTAGTTTCAACGCTATGGCCCTGATACAAAGATAAGCTGAAATACAAGAGCAGCTTTACGTTGTTGAACTTTGTTTGTCAGATCTATCTCAATTCTTCTATTTCAATGATGAATCAAAGTCACTGAGTCCCACAAGGACCGACTCTTTCCACCTTCAGAATAATCTGTCCAGGTACAACTGTGATAACACATTCCAGTAAAGTCAGTTATGTTGCATTAGATAGTGATTTGTACCTTTTCAATAAAGGTGTATACAACCTACAAGTGTCAGATTGTTATAGGCTTAAAATGTTAGGGACTCAGACTCTTACAGAGCAAGACAACTGCAGACCGAGACTGCAATAGGCTCAGACTGCAACAGACCACGGCTGTGAGGGACTCAGACTGTTATAGACTCAGACTGTAATAGGCTTAGACTGTTATGGACCCAGACTCTTACAGAGCAAGACTAATGTAGACCAAGACTGTTATAGGCTCAGGCTGTTATAGACTCAAAACTGTCAGATTGTTATAGACCCAGACTGTTGTAGACCCGAACTATTAAAGGCTCAGACTGTTACAGACTCAGACTGTTATAGGCTTAGACTGTTATGGACCCAGAATCTTACAGAGCAAGATTACTACAGACCAAGATTGTAATAGGCTCAGACTGTTATAGACTAAAAACTGTTGGACTGTTGTAGACCCATACTGTTGTAGACTCAAACTGTTATAAGCCCAGACTGTTGTAGACCAAAACTGTTATGGGCCCAGACTGTTATCAACTCAGACTGTTAAAAACTCATATAGTTGTAGGTTCAGACTGTTCAACTCATACTCTTAGACCTAAGTCTAACCGCAGTAGACCTAGAGTGTCATAAACTCAGACTGTTATAGACCCAGACTGTCAGACTGCTGTAGACTTAGACTGTTACAGACTCATGTTTAGCCTGATTATCTTCCCCTTTTGTGGATCAGTTTAATCAGCAGTCAGTCAGTGAGACAGTCAGGACCTCCTTCAGCAGTAATGTTATTTACGTTTCGTTTCATAAGAAACACTGGCTCACCTGAACACCTGCCTGCCCCAACAAGCCTCCCTGTTTGTGTCTGTTCCTGTTCTTAGGGGCTTGTGTGAGAGAGCGAGTGTGTGTGTGTGTGTGTGTGTTTTATCTAAGAAGCTTCAGTCTGTTTGTTCCTCTTTTATTAACCTGTCGGGATGTTATCATCTCTCCTTTTACCTGTGTGGCAGCTGTTCACACACACACACACACACACACACACACACACACACACACACACACACACACACACAGAGTACATGGTAATATTATTGGGTAGGAGATAGGTGTTGACTGTAGCAACTGATGGGTGACTGTTATGTCATGAATCCTCCATGCCAAAGGGACACACTCACGCACACACACTCACACACATTTATTCATAGAAACTCTTTGATTGGTCAGGATACTGTCTCAAAGCATCATGGGAAATTAGAGGCTTTCAGATCTATTTCTCGAAAACTCTCAGCTTGTGTTGGGGGGGAGGAGTCCAGTCACAGGCTATTGCATCCCACGATCCTTTGCATGCCAATTCAAACAGTTGAGCAATTTGCTGTCCAATAATTAGATTTTATTTGAACTCAATAGTGAGATGTTGGGGTCTTAAGGGACTGATACTTCAAAGAGTTATCTTTGAAATTTTGGTGATGGTGATCAAGTTATGGGATGCTAGTTATGTCATTCAGTTAGTCAGCTAGCTAGTCCTTGCCATATCAAACACTGAACAGGCAGGTCAAAATGAGGAGACAATCCCTCCCTAGTCCTTTTGTAAGACTCTCTGGTGGTAGAAAATCTCACCCACAGTGAGATGTAGTTCTTTGCTTGAGTTTAAGGCTTTAAAATGGAGACCCACTTCACAAATTAAGCAAAAACAAGGGTTGCTGCACGGTTCACACAAAAAAAGACAAAAACAAAACAAGAGTCCAAAAGCACTTTCACATGGGCAACTTGACAGATCACTCAAATTTTCTGTGCTGCATGGGATAAAAACCCTTAACAGAAAAGCTTCTGCCAGACTTTGGATGTTTAAGTAGAGGAGTTTTCCTTACACAATGTTTTGTTTGAATTTTGATAAAATTCCAGTTTAAGTCGATGTAGAATCTACTTCATTTTCAGTTAAAACCCACTTAGAGTTCAAAGTCAAGTTAATTTCCAATTGAAATCCAGTTACATTTCAGTTAGAATCAAAGTAAGATCCACTTTAAATCCAGTTAAATTTCTATTTAATTTCGGTCAAATTCTAGTTGAAATTCAGTTAAAAAACAGATAAGCACTTGTTGTGAAGTAGAGAGGATAAGTAACTCTAAGCAGAGATCTAAAATATATGTAAGGTGTTAACTTCTGTCATCTTTGTTTTCAGTGACGTCCTTAATTCTGTCCTCGGCTCTATTTTCAATCAACATATTTTAAAATCTTCTCCTAAGTCTGCTTTTAATTAAGCTGCCTCTTTTGTTTGTTGTAGTTTACTTTGGTAAAAAAAAAAAATCCAAGACTACATTAATAGTTCAGCTGCTCCTGTAAGATCACTCACATATTTTTAGAATCTCTCATCAACTAAAATATTTATTTCTGAGTTATTTTCAGCACAGCAATAAGCAGCGTCAACATCACTCCCTTTACTTTAAAACAATTAAGAAAATATTTTGGCAAAGTTTGTAAGAAGTGTGAGTACTATTGTGTGTAAGTGTATGAGAGAGAAAGAGACGCTGCAGCAGGTAAAACCAGCCAGGTGAGAATCAATCGTCATAAAGCAGAAAAGATGACGAAGAACAGACTGACAGACGATAAAACTTGTGAAACAATGAGGATGATAGGCATGTGTGTGAGTGTGTGTGTGTTATGCAGACACACAGCACTGGGCTGTATAATAAAGGCTGGCTGGATGTGGGTCACTCTGACTGGCTCGGCTCTGCAGTAATTAAATATGAAACTCAGTCATTTTCGGTCTGCAGACAAAAACACACTGAGGAAGGACGCCGACAGTCCACAGTTTAACTTTCTGTCAGATGGAGGCTCCGCCGTAGCACCATTAGTCATCCACGTCTTTGTTCATTGGTTAAGATGCACTGTAGCTAATGTTAACCTTGCTAGCTGTATAAAGAGAGTTCATTTTGAAGCATTTAAAATAAAGGAGACGGAAAAAACTCATAATAACACCACAGAAAGTTTAAACACACTTATAATACCAGGGTGACACTGAGTGCAGTCCAATCCTCCTGCAGTCTAATCCTGTCATTGTTAATCTGAGTGTAAACTTAAAGGTCCGGATGGAGAACAAACTGGAAAGTGTGAAAACAAACAGTCTGAACTTTAGACTCAGATCATCGTAACAGGATCAGGAATTATGAGCAGCTCAGAGCAAACTAAGCCGTTAATGTTCATAACCTTTAAATGTTTAACCTGCTGCTACACAGCCTTACTCTGAACCCTATGGGCCACTGTACTACGCCTTTGAGTTGTCAGGACTAACACCTGTAGATTTGAACAGTTTTTACAAACATCAGACCTTATGTCAAAATTTAATGAGTTATATATTTTTGGTCAAACTTCATATCTGTTATTATTTTTGAATAAAAGAAACCAAAGTATCGTTGTCCATGTAGATTCTCATTCATCCAGGCCATGGTTTCCTTGAAGACTCCAAAATCAGGCAACTGGACTGTGTAGAGTTGAGAAGACGTTTTGCCTCGACTGGGGTCGTTGTTTGTCCCCTTCTCCAGTAAGATACATATATGCTCCTGACACTAGCAATATTTAGAACTGAAGAAGCTTCTTGGATAAGAGGCGAAACGTCTTCTCAACTCTACACAGTCCAGTTGCCTGATTTTGGAGTCTTCAACAAAGTATCGTTAGAGATTTTGTTCTTCTGTGACCTGAAATATTTCAAGTCTGAGATCAATAAAGTCTAAGTTCATTAAAGTCTGAGTTCATTCGAGCCTGAAATCATTTAGGTCTGAGTTCATTAAAGTTTGAGTTCATTAAAGTCTGAGTCTGTAGTTTTAATCCTTGTTTTTCTAATCAGACTTGTTAGACAGTGAGTTTAATCTTCATCAGTCTGTTTTCATTACCGTAAAACCAGCTGAATATAAATGTACTAACAGGAGGTAAGAGAGGAAAGAGATAGAGAGGTTTCTGATTTAATAAATAAAGATATGTTGATTGATTAATCGAGAAAAACTCAAACACAATCAGCAGAAAACATGAAACACATTGAAGCATTTTTTTAAAAATCTAATTGAATAAAGAGAAAAATCGTCATTGTTTCTCTAAAGCACTTCACAGAAAATGAACAGAGACGTTACATAACACATCGAGCTCACAACTCCTCACACGCACACACACTCTACTAATTCACACACTCTCTGATAATACACACAGGGCTGTAATAATGCTTCCTTTGTGAGTGTTTAAAAGACGTGTGTGTTGTTGGATTATTCATGAGAGTGACGAGTGCAGATAAAGTCCTCATTACTTAATAAACACGTGTAAGAGTGTGTGCGTGTTTGTTTGTGTGTGTATGTGTTGTTCCTCTGCAGAGTTTCAGCTTTCCCCTCAAGAATCAGAAAATACTACACATAATGTGATATTTATCATGAGGTCAGCTTGATCAAATGTGATTTGATGTGTAGCAGGATGCAGGGCCGTGCTCTGGCTGTTTGAGGGTCAGGGCTAATATCACAGGGTCACAGAGTCACAACTTTATAGAGTCACAGCAACTCAGAGCAAGTGTCACTGTGTTAAAGGGAGTATTAAACACCATGTAAAAACATACACCATAACATGATACTAATCTGACAGCAGGACTTCTCTTAAGATTAAATAAACAAAGAGCATTTTTTGTAGTTTTCAGTATTTGGACATCTAGAGATAATTTTTTGAGCCTTTAATTTCCTGGAGGATCAACCATAAAGTGGGACAAACATGTTTGTATTTTGAAGTCAAGTTTCAATCAGGCAAATGTGTTCACATGAATTTTATAGTCCAGTTTCAGACAGGCGAACGTGTTTACAGGTCCTGTTTCAGTCAGATTCATGTGTTTGAAAAGTCCAGTTTAGCAGGGTGATTAAACAGTGATAAAGCGGTGATGAAGGAAAGGTGAAGAAGGGATTCAAGAGTGATAAAGGAGTGTAATAACAGGAAAAAGGAAGAAGGTGTGATAATGGTATAATAAGGAGTGATAAAGAAAAGATGTAGGGGAGATGAAGAAATGATAAATGTGTGATTAAGGAGTGATAAAGGGGTGATCAAGGAGTGATAAAGGAGTGATGAAGAAGAGAAAAAAAGAGTGATGAAGATGTGATCAAGGAGTGATGAAAGAGTGATAAAGGTGTGTTTAAAGGGTGATAAAGGAGTGATAAAGGTGTGATCAAGGAGTGATAAAGAAGTGATGAAGAGGAGTTAATAAAGTAATGGAGTGATAAAGGAATTATGAAGGAGTGATAAAGGAGTGATGTAGGTGTAAACAAGGAGTGATTAGGGAGTGATGAAGGAGAGTTAAGAAAGTAATGGAGTGATAAAGGAGTGATGAAGAAGAGAAAAAAGAGTGATGAAGGAGAGTTAAGAAAGTAATGGAGTGATAAAGGGGTGATAAAGGAATTATGAAGGAGTGATAAAGGAGTGATGAAGGTGTTAACAAGGAGTGATTAGGGAGTGATGAAGGAGAGTTAAGAAAGTAATGGAGTGATAAAGGGGTGATAAAGGAATTATGAAGGAGTGATAAAGGAGTGATGAAGGTGTTAACAAGGAGTGATTATGGAGTGATCAAGGAGAGTTACGAAAGTAATGGAGTGATAAAGGGGTGATGAAGGAATTATGAAGGAGTGATTAAGGGGTGATGAAGGGGTTATGAAGGTGGGAGGGAGGGGTGACAAAGGAGCGATAAAGGAGAGTAGTAGTGATCAAGGAGAGGAGTGATAAAGGAAAAAGGAAGGAGTGATTTAGGTGTGAGGAAGGAGTATAAAGGAGGGATGAAGGAGTGATAAGGGAGAGTTGAAGGAGTGATAATGGAGTGATTTAGGAGTGATGAAGGAGTGATGCAGGTGGGAGGAAGGTGTGACAAAGAAGTGATTGAGGAGAGTAGGAGTGATGAAGGAGTGATACGAGAAGGAGTGATTGAGGTGTGAGGAAGGAATGATAAATTGGTGAAAAAAGTACCATGAAGGTGTGATGAAGCAGTAAACTGAGAGCTTTGTATTCTGTCTGCAGAGCTGAACAGCGGCTCCTCAATTGTTTTGAAGACGAGCCAGACGTTCCTTAATATCAAATCTGTCTGAGAGTCTCTGTTGTGAGTCTTTTGTCTCCTTCAGGTTTTTTATTGCTGCAGGATGAAGAAGCTGAAAATAAACTACAAACAGCTCCATCCCTCGCTCCGTCTGACAGAAACCAGCAGAGGATCAAACCTGAGAGCTTTTCAGACAGAGAGGATACGGACTCAGAGCTGCAGAGAAAAAGCAGACCGCCAACTTTTTCTTAAATGCTCTGTAATAGAAGAGAGTCCAGCACTGCTGTTAAGTGTATTGGCCTAACCTGAAGTCAATTCATTTTAAAATAAGCCTCAGAGAAAATTTCCCATCATACAACATATTTGTCTGATCACCTATAACTAAGCATCCCTCCTGGACATAAAGCTTCAGAGATAAGATGGCCTCTCAGTGTTTGTTGTCACCGGGTGAGTCTCTCTGATATTTTCTGTGACGGTGTGTTGGTTCAAGCTGCAGGCTGCTGACCGAGAGAATCACTTGCTGCTCTTAGATTAACATCCATTCAATGTTAATAAAAATAAGAAAACAATAAGAAAACACAACTTACAGGAAAAATTTTAGTAAAGTTATTTTTATTTTCAATTTGGAGATATCGTTGTCCTGACTTCAAATTTTCCTTCAATTAAAAAAGGCTTTAATTACCAAAAATCTGTAAAATATTCATGATGTATAAGAAGTTCAATTTTGACTTTTTATGTTCACTGTGTTTGTTTTTCTGTGGGAAAAGTGTTTTTATTTTTAACTTTTAAAAAGTATGCTGTGTGGAAAAAAACTTCAGAGAGTTTTCAAGGAGGAATACAATTTAGAGACCAAATGACAACAAGCACACGTACACACCCTGAAGCACAGCAATCACTGCACACACACACACAGAGATATGCAGGCAAACATTCCTGTAGGAACACAGAGGTACACGCATGCATGCACACCCAGTTCAGCTGTAATAAGCAGGCTGCGTTTCTGAAAGAGGAACAGCAGCGATTATGTAACCACACACTGACACATACACGTACACACACACATGCTGACACACACTGCAGAAACAGTCTGTGTGATGTGAACTGCGAGCTGAAGGAAAAAAACATCTGAATTGTCACTGGTTTTCAGGTTTCTGCTCTGAGTCTCAGTCCGAGTCGCTCTCACACAGTCAGGGTTTTTAAACTCCTGCGGACGCTGAGGATGAAATGTCAGATTAAATTATTTCCCCTCAGTTCTCCTGCAGCAGCTGCCGAACTGGAGGGTTTGCACGCAACACGTTTTCAGAGCTCACCATGAACACGGCGCTGCAGTGATCAGATATTTTCACTCAGACGATGAACCTGCTGGTGACGGTCTGATCTCATTATGTCTGAAACACTGAGAACATCTACTGCTCCGACAAACAGATATTAAGAAACTGATATCTGTAGGAGCCTAATAATCCATCTTTGCAGCTAGCAATCAATATCTAACTCCGCCTGAAGTCTTCAAGGATTACAAGAACAGTGAATACGAGCCAAGCTAGCGAAGAGGTTAAAACTAGACAACAAAACTAGCTAGCTTAGCTTACATCAGAAGCGTTTGTTTTTCTCTCGCGTCGGAGTTTAACGTTTTACTCTCGGAAAAAAAGTTAAGACAGTATCGTGAAGAGTTAAAGGTGAGGTAGACAGGATCTGAGGAAGTGCTAGTTTGTGGAAGAAATCTTCAATGTAAACACTACCTCTCTCGACCAGTTTTCCCCTCAGCTCCTCCTCTCCCCTCCCTCTCTGCTCCAGCAAGCCCCACCCACAAACAGACGCTCGTGCTCGCTCAAATCATTTCAAATAAGTTCAGATATAATGCAGATAAATACTTCAGATAATTACAAATGGGGCCCAGTCAATGTGAAAGTAAACAGCATTGATGCTACTGTAGATGCCAACAGACGACCAGCAAACACAATGTTTGTAGGACTTCTACAACCAGGATAAAGTGACATAGTCCAGGACACTTCTGTTACAGACACTTTGTTGAAGCGGTTTACTTGTCCAGAAGAAAGGTTACAGGGTCCGTAAGATCCCGACACGTCCCCCAAATGCTGCATTGCTGTTGACCCTGCTTCTTAGCTCTTGTCCGGTCTTTCTCCTTTTTAAGCGCCCGTTATTCTGCCAGAGTCTCCGGTATTTACTTTGTTTTATTGTTTGTGTTGGCAGTCGTGACCCAAGGAGGATTCAGACAATTTTCTGTACTTTCTGGTTGGTTTCTTCTGTCCGGTATTGTAGCACCAGGGAGCAGCGTCTGCCTCACAACCAATCAGGTTGGGGGAGGCGGAGAACGGCTTTGTTTACAGTCAGAAAGAGCGGGCCACTCAGAAGATTTAAAATGTTGACTATACAGACATAACAGAACACAGCGATACTGTTAGATTACCAAACGTCATCAATAACTTATAGCTATTGACTGATATTAAAAGCTTTTCTGTATATATGCCACAGAAAAGATGCTTCTTTAATGGATTCCTGCCTACCCCAACTTTAAGATGGTGTAGTGAAGAATTTAGGTGGTGTAGGAAAGTAGAGACATTATGGATGAATGTGAAGTTGAACAATAAATCCCCAGAAATAAACAAAAACAGGCTCAGGAACAAGCAGACACGCTGCTGCACACGCTCTCTGTTCATAGCCACAGCCCACAGCAACAGCGTAAACAGGAAGTCAAAACACAGGCGCATCCATCCCTGTCTTACCTTTACAGTGGGCGTGTCGTTTTCCTGCAACGCTGTCCAGCACAGAAAGCGTCAGGTTGTCGGGTGTGTCAGGAGGGAGGGGTGTCCCACCCCCTCCTCCACCTCCCACTCCGCTGCTCTCGGTAATCAGACTGGCCTCAGAGCTCTGCTCATCACTGGACAAAGACGGACTGCGGACATCTCCTCCTCCAGACCCAGACCCTGAACCAGACCCAGAACCAGACCCAGAACCAGAGCAGGAACCGTTGGTGCTGGTAGGTACTGAGACCAGGCCAGTCCCTGTGGCTGAGGGCCAGGAGGGAGGGTCCTCGCTGTCAGGGCTGCGGGGGTCAAAGGTCAAACTCAGGTCACATTTCTCCAGCCAATGACTGTTTACTTTGAAACTGAGCAGAAGCTGCACAGCTGATTGGTCAATTTTGGACTATTTTTGGATAAAACATTGAATATAAATATACAAACTGAGACTTCAGGGAGTTCATGTTTTTATACTTTCATGCAAACTTGATTATCTTGAGTACAACCAGCTTCATTTCAATATAACCTGAACATGTGCAGCTCCTTTATTGGCTCCTATGAAAGAAGTGCTTTATGGGAAATGTGGTTTCTACAGTCTTTAGTTTGCAGATTTTTACATGTTAAGGAGGTGAAATCGGAGAGTTTCTGTCTCACCTGACTGAGGGTTTCGGGTAAACTGGTCAGTTTGGACCACAAATGTGGATTAACCACAAAGCAAAGCCAGTGACCGCCCCAAGGTCTTAAACCTGTTACCTGTGACTGTTCAGAGTCGGAGAATGTCTTACGTAACCTCAGAATCCTTCAGAGTGATTTTTCAGAACGACTAAAACAACATTTCAATCCAATAATCCTGCAGATTTAAAGAGCGACTCTGTGATTTGAAATCCAGACCCTTTTAAATGTTTCTTAGGAAGAGAATGACTCACAGGTCTAAGATGTGTCTGCAGGAGTACATTCCTCCTCCTGCAGCAGAAAAACTGTCTGTAACATCAAATCAAATCAAACTTTATTTATAAAGCGCTTTTCCAACAGAAACATCTGCATCATAGTCCTTAAAGTGTGTTGGTAAAAGTTGTACAAACCCTAATTTGAATGAAATTGGGCCATTGTGTAAAACATGAATAAAAACAAAATACGTTTTTAAAATCCTTCTTAATCTTTCCACTTTAAGACAAAATATTATTGTTTAAACTGTTAAGTTTTACATTTTTTGCAAATTTTCACTCATTTTTAATTTGATGCTGCGACATGTTCCTAAAAAGCCAGTACAGGGTCATGTTTACCTCTGTGTCACATCACCTTTCCTTTTAAAGTGTTTGTGAACTGAGGACACTAATTGTTGAAGTTTTGGGGGTGAAATTCTGTCCTATTCTTGTTTAATGTACCACTTCAATTGCTCAACAGTCAAAGGTCTTTATTTTGGTATTTTGTGGTTCATAATTAATCCACCACCACTAATGGGAGACATGTCTGGACAGCAGGCAGGCCGGTCGAGTACCCACGCTCTTTTACTCTAAAGCCACGCAGTTGAAACGTGCTGAATGTGGCGTTGTCTTTTTGGAACAAACAGGAATGTTGCTAAAAAAGACGAGACAGATACCCATGACCATGAGCACTGACACACCCACATACCATCACAGAAGCTGACTTTTCAACTTTAACTTGATAACAATCTGGATGGCCCTTTTTCTCTTTAGCCCAGAGGACATCACGCTCATGATTTCCAAAAAAATCAGAAATGTGGACTTGCCAAACCTCAGCACACTTTACCACCTTGAGTTAATCTATCTCAGATGAGCTCTGTAGTGTTCCTGAGCCAACATGGCGAAATCTTTTACAGAATTATGGGAGTTTTTAATGCAGTGTCACCTGAGGGGTCGAAGGTCACAAGCATTCAATGTTGGATTTAGGCCTTGCAGCTTACGTTCAGAGATTTCTTCTGGTTTCTCTGACTTTATGGACTGTAGATGATGAAATGAAAGCAAACATTGTTCTTACACCGTTGGACTATTTGCTCACGCAGTTGTTCACAAAGTGATGAACCTTGCCCCATCCTTGCTTGTAAAGGACTGAACTTTTTAGGGATGCTTCTTTTATACCCAATCACGACTTTTTTGGAACACACTGCAGCATCATATTCAGAATTTGCGAAAAAAATGTCTTGTGTTTGTAGTTTATGCAATAGAATATAGGTGGAGAACAATTTGCAAATCATTGTATTCTGATTTTATTCACATTTTACACAGTGTCCAACCCTATTGAATTGAACCCTATTGACAAGCTCAGGTTGTTATTCTCAGAGCCTGACTGCGTTTCAGAAAGGATCCCCGTAGAGAGAGCTTCATGTGACAGGGGAAGAGGAGTTTATCAGACAGGAACAGCTGATATGTCACTCTCCAAAATATCTAGTAGATGCTGCAGGTGTTGCAATTCCCCAGAAGGCATGCAGCTATCAGCGACCAGCAGCATCCTTATTCTCTCTCATCTAAACTTAAAGTTATTTTTAAAAGGTTGTAGGGTTAGAACCTCCTCTAAACCACAGAGAGTTTACTCTAAATCTGAGACAGCATCTGAAAGCCAGAGCTCTGATCAGCGGATGGCTTCCTGTCCTCCAGACTCAAACATCTCACTGTGAAGTTGGCCTCATCCCTGCCTCATTGAACTTGAACTGGTGAGAATATTTCAATGAGGTAAACATTATCCACTCTGACAAGTCATTGACTCTCACTCAGCACCTTTTGAATCAACTGGCTAGAATGCTAACTGACACACCTGCAAGTTCACAGGTATGCAGCTACCTGTCATGAAACAGGAGGGGACCAGGAGCAGTGCCAACACTTGAGAGTTTTTGTTTATTTGTGCTGACAGAGACTTTAAAAAGATGATTTCTGTATAAAACTGTTTTTATGTAACAGAACAGTCAAATTAAAGGGATATTGCAGCGTAAAATTAATTTAGAGTCAAACACACTGGAACACTGAGTTAGACACCCCTGCGAGAAATGAATGTTGCCGACCGCTTGCTTCTCTAGTTATACCAACTTTAGTAACGACCGCACGATAGCAATACACAGCGGTCTGAGGAGCCATAAACAAACCTCAACCAAAACGCCACTCTATAGCCACAAATAATGCTCAGAACAGCACCTAACTTCATCAACAGTACATATAGGATCACAGCCATAGCACTAGCCACCAAACATCTTTTTCACTTTGCCTGATTTCTTTAGCAAAGAGACTAAACACAACTCACCTACTCTCTTCCAGCAGCTGGTTGTTCGTAGCGAGACCTCAACCAGTCCATTACAGACTACAGCGGGGTGACACAGCTCAAGGAAGAACATTTATGATCACTTCTTCGTGGAAATGCAATCAGACTGAGGCGCTAAGGCAGAAGAACTACCGTGTTTGCAGTGCAAAATGATTAATATGGTGATTATTACTTCAAGGAAATGATAAAGAAATGATTATAAATGTTCCTTCTTGAGCTGCGTCACCCCGCTGTAGTCCTTAATGGACTGGTTGAGGTCTCACTACAAACAAGCGGCTGCTGGAAGAGAGTAGGTGAGTTGTGTTTAAAAAAAGATCAGGCAAAGTTAAAAAGATGTTTGGTGGCTTGTGCTGTGTCTGCGACCCTATATGTACTGTTGATGAAGTTAGGTGCTGTTCTGAGCATTATTTGTGGCTATAGAGTGGCGTTTTGGTTGAGGTTTGTGTTTGGCTCCTGAGACCGCTGTGTACTGCTATCGTGCGGTCGTTACTAAAGTTGATATAACTAGAGAAGCAAGCGGTTGGCAACATTCATCTCTTGAGGGGGTGTCTAACTTGGTGTAACGGTGTGTTTGACCCTAAATTAACTTTACACCGGAATATCCCTTTAAGGGTCACTTAATCTTCGCAGCAGATTTCTCCAGACATCGGAGTCAAACCAACAGCTTGCCAGCAACTCCTGTGCTCTAAGATGTTACATCACTGATTTTTAGCAATTAAACTCTGATTCAAACTCTGGACTTCATCGTGATGCACAGATGCAATAATCTGGCTTTAAAACGTGAAAGTTAGCTGTTAAATGATCAGGGGACCTTATCTGCCCCGTTGTTCATCATGGGTTGGTCCGGCTGTGCTCAGGTCAGATTCAGGACAACTGCATTTATCAGTAGAGGATTTTAAAGTACATGCATCATTCCCACATGTCTCACCTAAACACCTCCCGGGCCTGGCCACTCTCCGGTGAAGTCTCCCTGAAGAACGGGACGACCCGAGATAGGCTCGCCCTGCGGCGGGACGCCCCCGTCCCCCCGCCGGCCTTGTCCGTCACCCCGCCTACAAAGCCCCCGGCCCGGGTCAGAGCCGTGGTCTGCTTCTTCAGGAACTTCTCCAGCGGTTTCATCCCCGCCGGCATGGTGGGACGCTGGGTTAGGGGGGGACGCACGGGAGTGTGTGTGGAGGGGGAGGTTAAATTAAAGATGGTGGTGCAGGGACTCGGAGCTGGGGGGGAATGGGGGGTCTGGCTCCTACATCATAAGGCCCCTGCAGGTCGGGGAGGGCAGGTGAGAGCAGGTGTGAGGACCCTACGAGAAGCTGCAGGAAGAACAGTGCGATGTTAACCCATCTGAGGAGGCGAGGAGGGAAGGAGACGAGGAGGGAAGGAGGCGAGGGAAGGTGCTGAAGGTGGAGAAGAGTCCTTTTATATCCTCTCTCTGATTTCACCGCATTGAGATCCTCTCAGACCCTCTTTATCCCGAAATATTCTCTCCGGGATTCGACTCCGTGTGCCCGCCGTTCTCGGCCTCTCCTCCCCAGCTGCTGCTCCTCCTCCTCCCGCTCTCCGCCGCGGTATCCCTGCACCGAGCGCTCCGTAAAAAACCCTAAAAATCAGACCCCCAGATGGATCCTGCTGCCCGTCCGCTGCCTCTGCGGATCTCCGGATTGAGGAGCTCCCGGACTCGGACTGTGTGTCGCGTCAGCAGCGACCGATCTCTCCGTGATATCTCCGTGATGATCGATGCGGCCGGATTGTTTTCTCCTCGTAGCACACCTGGAGCACGAGGACCCGCCCGGCTCGGTGCGTTTAGGTGCCGTAGGTTTTCCGAGCAGCTGCACGCGCTAAGGTGCTTCTTCTCCCTTTTTTTTCAGGTCAGATACCGCAGAGTCCGCGCGCCTCACGGTCCTTCTCAGCCACTCAGCGCTAAGCTCTCTCTCTCTCTCTCTCTCTCTCTCTCTCTCTCTCTCTCTCTCTCTCTCTCTCTCTCTCTCTCTCTCTCTTTCTCTCTCTCTCCCTCTCTCTCTCTGTGTCTCTCTACCTTTCTTCCTTTCTCTCTGCTAAATTAGAGGAATGAGAAGTGACTCGTAACATTCACACTCCTCCTCCCCCCCTCTCTCCCTCCCTCACTCCCTTTCTCTCTCTCTTTCCTCCCCCTCTCATCTGCTGCAGTTGCGCGCTCCCGTCACACGTAGAAGACGGGAGCGCGCATGCACATTAACTTGGTGCTGTAAAATTGATGGAAAAGGAAAAATCCCTGACGACAAGCAGCAGAAATATTCATCAGGACATGAAGAGACAGGTCTCATCAATCGGAGCATCAATCCGTCTTTACAGCGGAGGAAAAAATAGATCCTTTATTATTACCATTAATGTCAGATATGGCTTAAATGTGTTCAGTTTAAACCTCCTTTACTCGAGGAAATCAGTGAGAAAAATGTATAAACAGAGTGAATACATGTGTTATTGCAGAGTGAGTGTTGAAAATAAATCATATTAAGGACAAAAATGTCCATTCTGCGACAACTTTGCAGTTTTTGCTTCTTTTCTATCTTTTAATTTTATCCCTTTCACTTGTTTTATTTGACATTTTCCCTCTCATCCACATTTAATGTGAAATAAAATACTTAAAATTTCAAAGATTTTTCACAAATATACAAACAGGATAAAATACGTTGATTTGTTGATGGTCTCCTGCTGATGATCCATTGTAGAATATATTTTAAAAATATATTGACAAACCAGAAGTATGACAATAAAGTTAAAAGGCTTTAAAAGATAAAGTAAAAGTTCAGTCTGAATAAAAACAGAGATTTTTTATCAGTAAATTTCATTCTATCAGACTAACAGCTGATCATGAAGCTATTAGACATTCAGGTTTTCCTGTTTTTGTTTTTGTTTCCTCACACACAGATTCTACTTTGCTGAAGATTCATGTCGTTGTTTATGATTTTAAGCTAGAAAGGTATGCAGGAGCACCACAAGGGGGCAGTATAACAGCTGTAATAACATAAGGGTATGGTAATTAAACACTGTTACAGACTAACTGAACTCAACAACACAAACTCATTAGAAAGAGAGAGCAAGCCCACGTCTGTTCAGGCCACAAAGAGGTAGGGAACAGGTGGAGTCTTAATGAAGGGGGTTTAGGTGAAGTCTGAAAAGAGAGGAACTCAGGTGGAGGGTAAAAGGTGAGGAGTTTGAGTGATGTCTACAAGGTGAGGAGTTGAGGTGGAGTCTTAAAGGTGGAGATTGAGACATTTGTGTAAATAGGGAGCAAAAGCTTAGATGGTGTAGGAGGATGTTTGACAGACAGAGAAATTTGGACAGTGAGGATATTCGTCAGAGGGGACAAACCCCCTTTCAGGGAACAGATGACACTGGAAAATAAGGACATTTAAGAATGTGACTTATTTTAACAATATAAACGTGTGTATTTTAAGTCTACGTCATAAATTAGTCAGAAACTTAGAAAACTCAGATTCTTAACTTGAGAATGAAATCAACAAAAACATGGTGGTGAAGACATTTTTCAAACTTAGACAAAAAGGGACAATCAAGGGTGGGTACAAAGTTTACTGAGATGACATTTTAAATGTTTTCAGTCGTTAATATAATTTGAAAAGTTTCTGTCTTTTATAAAGGGACAGAGACTCTAAAGGTGTGAGGACATTTTTCTTCTTAAGAGACATTTTGGTGGAGCGTTTTCTGTTCAAACTGGACAAAGTGGGAAGGTTTCAAAAAACTAAAGGCACTTAAAAACACTGGGCTCATTTCAATGACCTGTTTAATCTTAGTTATTTATATTTATTACATTTTAAACTTTTACTCAGGTTTTTTATTTGAATTTCATTTTTTTTATATATTTTTTTATATATTTTTTTCATTATAGTTTGTCATTATAGTTTGTGTTTTATTTCTTGCTTATTTTGTTTTTATTTTCATTTATTTTATTTTAGTTTTTTATTTGGTTTAACTTTAATATTCATTTTGTTTTATGAGAGTTGCTTAATTTATTGTTTATATTAATTATTTAATTGAGATTTTACGCTTTAGTCTGATTCTGTTATAGACGGTCCTCATCAGTATGTGAAGAATTTACCTGCAATGTGTCATTGATCTGTTTGTTTGTGTGTGTGTGTGTGTGTGTGTGTGTGTGTGTGTGTGTGTGTGTGTGTGTGTGTGTGTGTGTGTGTGTGTGTGTGTGTGTGTTTACCTGATCATCTTGCAGACTCATAACCACAACAATCAGCTGGACACCAAACTGAAACTCAATACACTCTGTCCTCCCTCTGTCAGAGCAAAGAGGGGGAAGAAGAGGAGGAGGACGACGTAATGAAGTCTCATTCAATTGAAGCTCCTTGGGTTTTAATGATGGGACTTTTGTGCAAACACATTTTTTCCTGTTCCTATTTAATTTTTACAGCTTCATAAAAAAAGTCAAATTTAATTTTTGAGATTTTTCTGTAAGAGTCCAAAAATCAGAAATTTGTCAGAGACCATCCGACCCTGAGGTCACAGAGAGTCACTGAAACTTGAGACCATCAGAGGGGGTTACAAAATACACAACACTGTGACTGTGTGTGTGTGTGAGACACATAAGCAGGCTGACAGAATGAGAGCTCGCCACTGCACACACTCGGTGGCTCAGATGACAGACAGACGTGTGACTCAGTTTGGTGAAACACACACACACCCACCCGTACACACACACATACAGTAATGATGTCAATGTATCAAAAACTGCTGCAGTCTGAATAAAGCGTGTCAGTAAGCGTCACTCTAAAATATTTTTATGTTTGTAGAGTTTTAAAAATATTTTATGAACTTTAATTTTAATCTTTTTTAATTATTTTAATAGATCTGTAGAGCTGTTTTTAATTTCTCTGCAAACACGATGTAGAAACAGCAGAAAATGCCATCTAACATGCCTGACCAGACGGTGGCAATAAGTAATCAATACGTCAAAGATGACAATAAAATGCTATGTAAACACGTGTAAAAATGTCTTCTTTAACAAGCAAACTCTAAAAGCTAAATAGACTCTATAATTGATAAAAACTATTGAAACAAAAACCCTCAAAATGATAGAACCTGTCAAAACTACAACAAATTAGAAAATATGTAAAATAAATGAACTATAAAAAGTGTAGAGGGAGGATTTATTTACCCCACATCAATATGGCACAAGATGAACTAAAGTCAGGTTAAGGGAAGGAGAAATAAAGGAAGGATAAAAAGAGGGATGAAATGAAGGAAAGATGTAGGGAGGGAAGAAAAGACGAAGTAAGAAAGACAAAATGAAACACACATTGAGCGACTGAAGAATAAAATAAGAAAAGACGAAATAGTGAAGGAAGCAGTGGTGAGGAAAGAAAAAAGAAAAAGAAATAGCAGGGATGGAGGAAGAAAAGAAGAGAAAGGATGAGAGGGAAAAAGGAGGTCAAGCACAGAGATGAAAGAGAAACATGTGAGTGGTCGCTGGCTGTTACATCACCAATTAACAAGCCAATCAGAGGGCAGGAGGCTTCAGTTCACTCCACCGTCAAAAAGCAGAGTCATTACATCACTGCCAACATTTAGGCTGCCAATCACAGCTCATCACCATAGTGACCAGACTTGTGACCAATCAGATAAAGCAGGGATGACAAAAAAACTGACCTTCGACCTCAGGGTGGTATTTATTCCTCCTTTCCTCTGCCCTTCTTTCTTTCCTTCCCTTCTATCATTTATTTAGTTCATCTCTTTTTCTCTCATTCTTCCTCCCTCTATTCCTCCTCTCATTGCTTTCCTTCTTCCCTCAATCCTCCCTCATTTCTTTCCTCCTCTCCCTCCTTCCTTTCTCCTTTACTCACTCTTCCTCTCATTCCTTTCTTGTTTCCTCCAACCTTACTCTTTCCTTTTCCCCCTATCCACTATTGTTCCTTTTCTTTATCCCTCCCCTCTTCCTGTATTTCCTCCAGCCTTCCTCTTTTCCTTCTTCCATTCACCCTTTGAATTGTTGCTTTCCTCTGAGATTTTCTTTTAACCTTCCTTATCCCTTTTCTTCTCTCCTCCATCCTTTCACCTCCTCCTTTTTTCTCCACCCTTTGCCCTTAATCCTCCCTTGCTCTTCTTTCCTACCTTTCTATTGTTCCTATTTTCCTTTAACCTTCCTCGTTCCTTTCCATCTTTCCTCGTTCCTTTTCTTATTCTTTTCCTCTTTTCTCTTGTTCCTGTAAATCAAACCTCTCTCCTCTCTGTATGTCTGGGGTTTATAATCATTAGCCGTTGTTTTTGAAAAAATTAAAAATTAATTCCGGGATCTTTATAAATTGGATTTTGTGTCTAATTAAGATTCAGATGCAGTGAATTTAGTATTTTTAATTGTCTGCAGCTCACAGTTTCTTTCAATGACTTGCTGTTTTTATGTCTTTTTTAATTAAGAGCTTTGACATTAGTTTTTATAATGAGCACTTTTGTTTCAGTTCTTTCTTATGAGCCGTTTCCTTTTTATTGCAAGCTGATTTTTTGTGAGTTCTGATATTACAGATTCTTTTTCACAATAAGCTCTGAAATATCCGCCCTATATTATGAGCTAATATTTGTTTTTATAATGAGCACTGATTATGTTTTTATGAGCTTATATTTTTGTTAACTCTGATAGTCGTTTCCCTTTTTATGATGAGCTTTGTTATTTTGTTTCTGGAGGATTTGTTTGCGTTTCAGGTTGTGGTTTTTTCTCTATCACACAGCAGGTCATGAAACCAGGACTGAACACACTCTGTCAGATTTCTGTTTTTATTTGACAACAAACCAGGAACATACTTTGACTTTAATAGAAAATGAACAGCTGGAATAGAGGGAGAAATGGAAAAATACACGGTAACAAGCTCCTCTGGTTCATTCCACCTCTGAAAAACTCGTTTTTTTTTAGAGTTAGTCATTAATTCTTATAAAGTATTGTCCTCAGTGTGCCTTTAAAGGTGTTAACATGTGAAAACAAATAAATCATTTCTCTCCTGCATGAACTAAAAATAAAAAAGTATTAAAATTAAAACAGTGACATTTGAAAAAAAAATAAAAATAAAAGGATGAACAGAAAGAAGCTAAAGTCACACAGCTCTTTCTCCTCTACATTAATATCCACCGTTAACATTCGAGGTCCCTGCCGACGTGTTTTCAATCGAAAGCTCCAATAACTTTATTAGACTCTGTTTACTTTCTATTTTATCTCTTCAAGCTTCTATTTACACATTTAAGTCTCTATATACAGCACCCAGCGGAGAGAAATGACAGCAGAAACACAGGTAACCGTCCCTTAACTATTTCTACAGACAGAAAATTAAATGAGCATAAATCTGAAAACTGTTTGAATACTTCAGTCAGTTATTTGAACCAAAGGATAATCCTCTGTATCATTACAGTTATAGAACGATAAACTCCAACTCTGAGATCTGGACTTCTGTAGACGCCTTTTTTCACTATTTTCTGACACTTATACTCTAAACTAGCATCCGCTTTAGTTTCCTGAACAGAACTGAACTGTCTGTGTGAGAAGGGAAACATACAAACATACAAACGTCTTCTGTAACATGGCGATAACGCGTGGAGGTTTTCAGGAAGCACCAGGTGGGCCAGGTGAGATCTGCATACAAACATCCCTCACTCTGAAGAGAAACTCTGATTTACTCCACTTTTGTTTTTGTTATCTGAAACTTTCAGGGAAATAAAGACACAGCAGCCTCTCGCCTGTCTGAAATAACAGCTGATGTTCAGGTGGAAGAAAGTAACCGGAAAGCAAAAAGTGTGGAGGAGCTCCACACTGAAACGGTTTGGATCTTATAACACCTTGTCTCAGGGTTCAAAACAACAAAAATCATGAACCTGATCCCGACATTACATCCATCAGTTCAGAGTTTTCTCTGCGTCTGTGACGATAAATGCTTCAAAGTGGCGCTAAAGGGTTTTAAACTCGTCAGGGCAGAAGGGTTCAGGTTCAAAGACACGTTGGTGGGATCGAACCTGTGACGAAGAGATGCAGAGCAGCCTGTGCAGGGTCGCCCGCTGCACCCCGAAAACTTCAGAAAGAAAAGACAGAAAGAAAAAGAGTCTGATTCCACCTGCGGTCCGTCCTCTTGTCCCTCCCTGATGTAAGATGGCTGCTGGCAGAGACCGCAGCTCCTCACCGACCCTCCATCCCGCTCCTGAAAACACAGAATCAAACTGAAAATCAGCTCAAAACAGAATCTAACAATGTGAAAGTCTATCTTTTTTGTCTGTATTATTCAATTTGCCTTCAGGGATAAATAAAGTTCTTCTTCATTTAACTGACGACGGAGCAAAGCAAACATATCAAATATTACATAACTAGAAATACTGACAGTTAATGTGGTTGGAACGTTACATTCGGTATTTATGGTGCACCTTTTAAGTTTTTCTTCTATTAAATTTAAGTCGAATTCATTTTGATGTCAAATGTAGTTTTTAAGGGGCAGAAATCTGAGTCAAGTCAAAAATTAAAGAGATTGGCCGTGAAACAGCAGACGGGGCTTTTCCAAAGTCAACAGCTCAAATGTTGCAGAGGAATGTTTCACTGTCTGTACTCTGAAAGATTTCACATCAATTCCCTCTTAACACACTTGTGCAATCAGTGACTGACTGGGACCAATCAGGATTTAACACGTGAGGAAAATCACAGAAATGATCTGAATTCAAATCTCAGACTGAATCACAGCTGCAGTTTGTGTCAATCGCCACCAGGTGTCACAGTGGTGCTGCTTTATCAATCACTCACTCACCTGTAGTTTGGAGATCATATTGAGGCTGAGACGGGGGAGGCGGGGAGGGATGAGGGGCGGGGTCACTCTGAGGCAAAGGGAACCTCTGGAGGGGGGGGCTTGACGGTGACGGGCTGGGATGTGCGGCGTGGGGGTGAAGGTTTGGGCTGAGCCTGCTGCTGCATGGTGTCGTAGTACGTCACACCTCCATACGTCACCTGGGCCTGACCCTGACGGACATTGACACACACACAATGAAACAAATTCACTATAAGAACAAAAACTACAAACATGGCCGACATCAAACTTTGCTGTCTGTGTCATTCAGAGGTTATTCAGACCTGTGTGGGGCTGGCTGGCTTACCTGTGGAGTCGGGTACATGGCGGGATACGGGAAGGTCATGACCCCTGGTGGAGGGTAGAAAGGTGGTGGCAGCAGTTGCTGGGGAGGTTGCCCTGGTGACAGAGAAACAGGAGGGCCTCCGTAGAGGGCGGGGTTAGCAATTGGGCCTCCTGATTGGTGGGGATGTAGAGCTGGGGAGGGAGCGGAGAGGTGAACGTCAAAATCTGATGAACTCAAAACTGTTTGAAAAACACTCAGAGGAGAGAGAGAGAGAAAGACAGAGATGAAGAGAGATTGAAATGAAGAGATGAAGAGACAGAGAGAGAGAAAGACAGAGAAAAAGAGAGAGAGAGAAACTGACCGGGGTGGGGCAGGTGCATCTCTGGCTGGACCAGCATGCCTTGCGGTGGGATTGGGGCAGGGCCTTCCCCGTGAGCGTAGATTGGTCCCTGGTACGACACTGCAGACAGAGCAGAGAAATTCACATGTTTGACACTCAAACTGCAGAGTAAGGAACCTCAGAGGAACTTTTTAGCTTCTTAAACTAACTTAGGATCGTTTCTGAATCTTGCTCTGATTACAACGGGACAAAAAATCAACCTTCTCTGTACTCTGTGTCTTGCTGTCAAGGTAAAAACAGAGCCGATCTGAAACCCAGCAGTCATGTGTAGAAGACATCTTTGTAATGACTGATCTTTACTGTCCTCTGCTGGTGAGATGGAGGTACTTCACAGAGAATAACTAATAAACACATTTTCAAACTTGTGATCTGTCTTTAATAAGGGGTTCATCAGCTGTATGTATAAAAGTCACACTTTATTAATAATAATAATAATAATAATAATATTAGTAATAATAATAATAATAATAACAGAGCTGCAGATTAATCATTGACCAGCTTCTATCTCCGCCCTCTTTCCTTCTGACTTTGGTTTTAGGCTCATCTTCTAATCTTACTGGGTTCATAGTAGTGTCCCTCCATCACTCCCAGGTGCATGGGAGGTGCTGGCTCTGGAACAGCTCGCTGGCGTTGGGAGGAGTAGCGTTTGGCCCGGTTGGAAGCGACACCCATCTCCTCCATGCTGGAGAACTGAGGGGGGCCTCCAGGGAGGTGCATGGGGTTAGGGAGGCCTGCAGACGGAGAGGAGAGTTTGATCACAAACCACAAAGATTTATCAGATTCATCACAGACATAAGAAGAGGAAGTTTGTATGACGGAAGCGCCACGCTGTTTAACGCCAGTGTTGTGAACACATACATGACAGTCTGCAGCCTCTGTCTGTCTGTCATCTCCAGCTACAGTAGAGCTCAAGGCGAACAGAGGCTAGATTGAGGGTCTGAGGATGTGCTAAGTTCTGTGCAGAGCGAACGAGGACTGAGCTGTCGCAGGATTAACTGCAAATTCTGAGACAAAGCGCAGACTCATGCCGAGGTCAGACCACACGTCATAATCACGATTATATCAGCAGACATTAAGTGTTGAAACCCATCGGCCCAGACAGGCTTTATCCCGAGACATCTGTCACAGAGTGCAACAATCAAGGACATGTCTGTGACCCCTCGCCGCCTCCTGACAGGAAGTCTAACATGTTTGTTTGTTCTGACTGTCAGTGCGATTGACCAATGAGAGCACAGCGCGCCCTAGGAGCATAATCCAACCGTCTCAGGTGAAGCAGAGTGATGAATCTGTGAGATTAACTCAGAGGAAAAGTTGGCGGAGCTCTGACAGAAACATCCGAGTGTATGATCAGTCGAGAAAAGGACGACCTCAACAGACTGAAGATGGAGAGAAAAGACTGATCACCTCCAGGGACCTGCTGAGGGACTGAGGTCAGTATTTCAGGGTGTGATCCAGCTCTACCTCCCTTGAATCCCTTGAAGTCAATTGCTCATAATGTGGGAAAATCCTGCACAGATTCAAATGCTCCATATTCAAAATGAACCCATATGCTGCACCGCTAAGACTGAATGATTTAGCCGTTTGTCTCTTCATTTACACAGAGCGCTTTGAGGGTGCGTTTGATTTATTATTCCCAGTCTGCCTGGTTAGTTCAATATTCATTTACTGTATTTTTTTTCTTTTTACCAGAGTAGGACATCCATTTATCATTAAACTTTATACCGAATATTGTTAATAAGGGTGGGAGAAAAAAATAAATTCACACAAGTATTGCAACTTTTTTGTTCTACAATTTTTAAATTGATTTTTTCCCCCAAAAAATCAATTTTTTCCCCCAGAATTTAAGAATAAATGTTAAAAACTGACCTACATGTTGTGTATTTTTGGGGAAATATGGTTCCTGGAATAGTCAGTAGACAATCATAATCATCAACTGTTTCACTGGTCTTAAAAATGCAGACTAAAAATCGACAATATCGTAGAATCGCAATTTAAATCGAATCGGCATCCAAAAAACTGTAGAAGAATCAAATCGAGAGGAAAGCATAACATCCCAGTCCTAGATGTTAACTCACACAATAAGATACAGCAGAAATCCTAAGAACACTCCCAGAAATAGTGAGAGAGCTAAAAAACCAAAACCAGTCATGACAGACAATCAGACAGCAATATTGATGAGATTAGAGAGTGAAAAGGCGGGTCTGAGAAACTCTGACACTTCTCCTCAGAAAAAGAAGAAAAATAAAAACGTTATCTTTCCACCGTGAATCATCTTATTGACACGGATCACCTGAGCTCTCACCTCTCATCTCTGAGCGGATGTAGGAGGTCGGGCTCTGAGTCCAACTCTGTCCGGCCAAACTTAGTCGAGCCACGTCCTGGTCCAGCTCTGCCATAGCTCCTCCTCCTCCTCCTCCTCCTCCGCCTGTCTGACTTGGTCCATCTCCCGCCCAGCTCTTTGCTCCGGCTCCGCTGGGTGAGGAAGCGTTCCCTGCAGCTGCAGACTCTTCCACGGACGGCTGTTTGCTACCCAGATCTGCGGGCCGGGAGCGAGTCCTACGAGCCAGAGCGTACGATTTACGCTCCACCGGCCGCTCAGCAGGAGGAGAAGCCTCGCGATTGGTTGACGTGGGTGCTGACGAATGCAGGGCGGAGTCAGCGTTAGAGGGGGGAGCCGCCAATCCTGACGCAGGTCTGTCGGCAGTCCCTCTTTGTTCCTGATGCTGTCGCCGTGGTGACGCAGACTGGTAACCACCTGACTGAGAGGCCGCAGACACTGCCGTTACAGCACTGAGTTCCTGTTCTCTCGCTCCTCCGTGGCTGACTGTTACTTCCTCAATGACCACAGAGGGACCGCCCCTCCCCCCACCGGCAGCCCGCCCTCCCCTGCTGACCCGCTCGGCTGTGGGGTCTGACAGCGCCTTGGGCCCCTGCCGCTCTCTGGGATGCACCTGTGGAGGGTTAATTTCATTGTTCCTGTACTGCGACTGAGGCAGGGGGTGAGGAGGTCTACTGCGGGAGGGGGGAGGTCTGGAGGAGTTACTCCCCCGCTGGGACAGAGGGAGGGAAGAAGGAGCATTGGAGGGATGGTTGGATGATGGTGGAGCTCCTCCCCGGCTGACGCCTCCTCCCTCTCTGCTCTGCCAGGATCGAACCGCCCGCTCTCCTCCTCCGTCTCGCCATCGCTTGTCTCTGCCGGGGGACAAGTTCTGTCTGTGAGGACAGAGAGACATCAAGATTTAACAGCAACAACATCAACACGAAAGTAGAAAACACATCAAGATTGAACCTTCAGCTTACCTGGGTCTACGCTGCCTGTAAGTCCGGTCTCCATGCCCGCCTCCGTTTCTGATGTCGTAACCGTAGATGGCGATCAGCTCCTCGCGGCTCTTGGGCGCTTGCTCCTCCTCTCTGAACTTGTCGTGTTCCCAGCGACCCTCGTCCTTCCACAACTTTCTGTTGCGACCTTTAGGCCTGAAAGGTTAAAGACAGAGCTGCTGAAAGCTGAACAAGAGATGTCTGTTTTCATCCTCTGAGGAAAGGACTCAAACTTCATCTCAGCAAGAAAGCGTGGTCAACCCTGTTGCTATGGTGCGACTCTTTTTTTCAAAGCTGTGATTGGCTGATCAGCGAAGAGAAAACAAAACTTAAATGACTCTTTGTCAGGCAAAGAACAACGATCGACTGCAGAGAAACAGTCAAAATGAATCTTTTCATGCAGGTCGAGCGGCCTCCTGATCTCAGTGTTATTCTGCACACTTTGATTTTTGACACATACACTAATTAGCAAATCTGCAGGGGGCTTATGGGTAATGAGAACAAAATCACGTAAGACTTTTGATTCAGAGTTAAACAGACTGTTAATCACAGTAAATTTATCAATACTTTTAAGCTTAAACACTTGAAAAACAAGTTCAGACCTCTGACCGACTGAATCAAATATATATATATTAAATATACATCTAAGAAATAAAAATTTAAAGGTTTGTGTGGCGATGTGTACCTCTCCTCCTCCTGAGCGTGTCCTCTCACGTCGTGCTCGAAGAACAGACCCTTCCTCGGGATGTACGCGGGGTTCTTCCGGTCCTCATCGTCATCCAGCTTCTGGCCCGGTTTTCCTCCTGCCTTCGTTTCAGGGTCATCCGTTGACTCCTGAGTGTGTGTGTGACATCAAACAGAAAAGGATGCAATGAGAGGACCGTCTACATGTTGTACGGTGACTGCTTACCCTACAACTCAAGTGTTCTCTGAATGAAGCTTCTGTACAAATGCAGGAATATAACTACATAAACAAAAGAAAAGCTGTTTATATAAGCGGATCTAAATTATTATGATGAACAACATGAGTGTGTGTGTTTCTTCTCATTTCAGGTTCATGAGTCTGTGTGTTTCTGCTGACTCATGAAATGAACTTTTACTGCTTTAAGGCAAACGCTGATCATATGAATGTGTGTTTGTGAAACAGGACCAGGTTTCGTTGGGAAGTCAAACATTTAAAGGCATGCTGCTTTTACTGATCCTTATTCATTTGACGTTGCTGAAAGCGTTCAGGTCAGTCAGGTCGGAAGTCTCACCTGTCCGTCCCCGCTCTGTCTCTCTCCTGCTAGGCTTGCCTTCTCCTCTGTCTTACACTCGTCTTTACTCTGTCCTCCTCCTTCCCCCTCTGCCTCCCCCTCCTCTCCCTGCTGCTGCTCCTCCTCTTGCTCCTCTTTCTTGGTCAGGATGTCGGCTGCAGAGGATTTGGGCTCGCTGGCTGCCGCTGGAGCCTCTTCATCACTGTAACGCTCAGCCTCCTCCTCTTCCTCCACTCCCTGAGGGGACATGGATCGTCATTAGTTATTAGCAAACCATAAAATTCTGTTATATTGTGGTTTACATGATGCTTTCGCTTATTGTCAGAGCTCTCTCTCTCCACCTTTATATGTCTATCCATTTATCTATTTCATATACAGTTAAACCTCTGATAGCTTCCTGCAGCTGGTTGTTACCTCTGAATGGGAGCCGTTTTCCTCTGGATCTGCACTGTCATAGTCCGAGAGAACAGCTGGATGAAAAGAGGAGAAGCAAATAAAAACCTGGAAAGCTTTTATTTTATGATACATTGAATATTGTCGTGTCTAAACTCAATCTCTGGGTGTTAAATTGTACATAATCATTAAGTGACTGCTGTAGATTCAGCTCAGGCTGTGTCTCACCTTCTCCTACTCCATCTTCACTCTCCTGCAAAGACAGAAACACAACGTTCAACATCACCTTCACCTGTTTAGCACAGCTTTCATCAGAATGAGCTCAGATATGATGAAACCCAAACACTCTGATTCAATCCGACTCATTTCCTCTGTGGCTCATCTGCCTATTAGGGGGACATCTGGACGAATATTCAAAAGATTTTTAACTTTCAAAAAACTTTGCGGACTGTCCAGCTTAATGTTACACCTCATGACCAATGACTGTAGAGGCACAACCCTAAAAACATGCAGAGCTTAAAGGGATATTCCGGTGTAAAATTAATTTAGGGTCAAACACACCGTAACAACAAGTTAGACACCCCCTCAAGAGATAAGTGTTGCCGACCACTTGCTTCTCTAGTTATACCAACTTAAGTAACGACTGCATGATAGCAATACACAGCGGTTTGAGGAGCCATAAACAAACCTCAACCAAAACGCCACTCTATAGCCACAAATAATGCTCAGAACAGCACCTAACTTCATCAACAGTACATGTAGAGTCCCAGCCACAGCACTAGCCACCAAACATCTTTTTATCTTGGTCTAATTTCTTTAGCAAAGAGACTAAACACAACTCACCTACTCTCTTCCAGCAGCCGCTTGTTTGTAGCGAGACCTCAGGTAGAGTGACGCAGTGACGCAGCTCAAGGAAGAACATTTGACCATTTCCTCATAGAAATGCAATCAGACCGAGATGCTAAGGCAGAAGGACTACTGCGTCTGCACTGCAAAATGATTAATATGGTGATTATTTCTTAAAGCACATGATAAAATAATGACGATAAATGTTCTTCCTTGAGCTGCGTCACCCTGCAGCAGTCCGTAATGGAGTGGCCCGAGGTCTTGCTACAAATAAATGGCTGCTGGAGGAGTGTAGGTGAGTTGTGTTTAGTCTCTTTGCTAAAGAAATTACGCAAAGTTGAAAAGATGATTGGTGGCTAGTGCTGTGGCTGGGACCCTGTATGTACTGTTGGTGAAGTTAGGTGCTGTTCTGAGCATTATTTGTGGCTATAGAGCGGCGTTTTGGTTGAGGTTTGTGTTTGGCTCCTCAGACCACTAAATTAATTTTACACCGGAATATCCCTTTAAATCAGGAGCAGCTCTGCAGTTCACCTGTATCTTATGATGTTTCACAGTTAACCCACATACATTTAGATCAGGCATGTCCAAACTGTTCCACAAAGTGTCATGTGGCTGCAGGTGTGTCTTCCAACCAAGCAGCAGCTCACCAGACTTGATTCATTTCATCAGCTGATCTCAGTCTTCAGACAGCTGATTGATCAGACTATATGCTCTTGACTGGTTGGAAGAAAAACCTGCAGCCACATGGCTCTTTGTGGAATAGTTAAGACATGCCTGATTTAGATGTTGCACTTCTGTTAACAAAGCCCTAATTCACCTCCAGGTCATGCATAAGCACAGTAAGAGTGTGCTAAACCCAGAGGACTAAATCACCACTGAGCGGATGTCTGAACTGGGCCCGTCCAGCTAATAATCAGGAGTCACCTCATGCACAGCCTCACAGCATTTTAAACAAAGCCACACTCGCTGCCTTCAAAGCAGTCTTACTTACGAAACAACCCGGACCGAGAAACATATTTTTAAGGGTATAAACGTTCCAGAAAACAGCCTGACGCCAGTGACGGTGTTATGGCTAAAGCCGTGTCCCTGTAAATGTGTTCCGACTGGCGCCTTTTCCTCTCTGTTTAACAACACATCAAGTCCCAACTAAATTATCTAATTAAGCTTATAACGCTGAAAACACCTTAACTGTAAACTGCCGTTAGTAAGGTTTATATATTTCCACGCCACTGTGCTACGTTGGCGTCATAAAAAAACCGTCATAGAGGGTTTAATAGCTCGACTGGTGTCCCTGGAGCTAAGGTTCCGTGCAAAGATAGAGTCTGTTATTAGTGTTGATTTGAATCAATAACTCGTTTTAAGCTTCCTGAGTAATATGCGGCCGCAGAAAAGTTTTAAAGGAAGCAGAGTCTGTCACCAATCCAACGGGTGTTCTGTCGAATGAAACTACCCTTCGAAATATGATACGCGACGGCTCTTGGCACGACTGCGCACGTGCAAAGCGACAATTCTCGGCGGTTTTCACTCCGACCGCGAGTTGGGGCTACTAATGACTTACTTGTATTTAATTAAGGCTATCGCGTTTCTATTGAACTCCAACGCGGTACAGGAACATTAAAAGTCACCTCCACACTCAGCCAAAGAAGACCGAGTGAGCGGGGGTTAAATATTGACTGATTCGGCCATGGATTAATTCAGAGAGGACATTGTTCGCTAAGGTAGCACATCTCGTCGGTACACCGGGTCAGAGTTAGCCGTCAGCTAGCTGCTACCAGGGCTCAGCTACTCACACACTCGGACTCCACGTCGCTCTTCGCCTCCACCCGGACCGGTGTCGGCTCCGGCGGGTCGGGGTCTCTCCCCCGGGTCTTTGTACTCGGGGATCCCGACCTCCCGCTGTCAGAACCCGAACCGGACTCGTCGTCGTCCTCGCTGTCCTGGGACGCGCGCCTCCTCCTTCGCCGCCGGTCCGCCATCTTAGATCTGGAATGGTTGGAACCGGAACTAGGCAAGGAATTGTGGGTGTAGTAGTTCTTCTTCAGTGAGTTATTTCAGAGCTATCAAACCAGTTTTTTTTCCATTGATCGCCGCCTGGTGGAGATTACTTTGATGTGTAACGCTCTAACTATCTTCTTCCTTTATTGATCAAGAATAAAAACAGAGTCTGTCCTTGAAAAGAGGTAATTCAAACAAATGAGAGGGCAGGTAGCATCTGGGTCAGCTGGAGTTCAGCAGACAGAAGACCCTGAGTTTAAGTTTGGATGCAAATCCTAAAGGCAAATAAAAGAACATGAAGACAACGTGCTTCAGGATCCCTGGATGTGTGGTTTTAGTTCACAGCCAAGAGTGAACGCCTGGATTCTTCCTATTTGTGTAAGGAGAGCTGGAGTAAACCTTGGGGAGCCCATAGACCAGGGCTCAACCACCAGACAAAATCCCTCCTGTCCAACCCCAGCTGCTGGTGCTTTAATCCCTGTTTTGTAGGATGTGACATTTTGGTCATATTGCACACCTACAATCACTTGTGTCTGCATGGTAGTCTGTTGGCATCTACAGTAGCACCAATGCTATTTACTTTCATGTAGACTGGGCCCCATTTCTAAATATGTATTTAAGTTTTATCTCGATTATATTTGAATTTAATTGGAAGCACCATTTTTCTTTTAAAAAGCCTCCATAGTGGTGTTGTTGACTGATGAAGCAGCTTGGAAAGTTTACAGATAAAATAAATAAGTACAACAGATATTTTAGACGGAGTAATATCTTCATACCACACTCTCCTTCTCTTCATTTCAGGTACCGCAAGCTGTAAAGGCCCCACAAGACTGTACATTTGACCAGGAGGACCTATTTTCCCAATACATTCATGTAACATTTTATCTTATGTGCCATCTTTTTTGCACCATTACCACTGCTGACTCTGTTGTGACAAAAGTTGTTCAAGTCTTTGCCGATGTGATCGGGAATGATAATGATAATTAAATTGTCTGGTAGTAAATTATCAGGGAGTTGGAATGAGCGCAAGTGCCTGTTTGTGGGCAGGGTCAGCAGGAACAGCGATAGAGGGGAGAGGAGGAACTGAGGGGAAAACTGGTGGGGTGGGGTCGTGTTTAGAGTCAAAATTTCTCCCCAGAACTGACACTTCTGAAATCCTGCCTTCCCCACCTTCAAGGACCTCAAACGCTCTATTCAAAAGCGTTGCTACAACTTCTTCACAGCACCTTACAGAACCAAGTCGGATCCACCAGCAGAGGTCCAGCTGGTCTCCTCTCCAGGAAACAAGTCACCGGACGCTACACTCCTGGATGATCTGAGCTAAGTAAGAAGTTTTAGTCAGGGCAGGACTAGTTGAAGTAACACTGACCCTAACACACACATAAACACACACATAAATTAGAGATATCTTCACATGGAGACATAACCTTGCCGGAGGTCCCAAACTGTGCAAATATTTCCTTTAAGGCAATATTTGTTGTTCAGTTGCCTTGAGGGTTTTGAGGATAAAATACTGACATGATGCAAACATATAGAGCTCGTAACTGTGTCCCCAGTCGCTGTGTGACATTTAGTTTTCCTACATTAGGAGGAGTGTGCTCGTTTTTAAGTCTGTGATCCTGATCTTTGTGATAACATCTATTTTCTGTCAAATTCAGAGGAAATATGGAGCAAATCAGCGAATGCCTCTGCCGCTACAGAGACTTCAACTTTGTCATGGGGGAGTATACCTCTGCAGAGCACATCGACTCCCTGCAGAGCTTTGAGATACGAGACAGCGATATCTTCCTGGCCACTTATCCAAAGTCAGGTAAGAGACGGACTCTAAAACACAGAATTACACTGTTTGCTCTTTGCTGAGAGCAGGAGGATCAACTTTTTCACCTTTGTCCCTTCTCAGGCACCATATGGACTCAGCAGATCATCATTTCTATCTGTGAGGTCAATGGAGGTCTGAATGAGTATCCAAACAACATGAGGCAGATGCCGTGGTTGGAGTACCATATAAAAAGTGACGACTTCTCTCTACGCCCGTCTCCTCGACTCTTCTCCACCCACCTCACACCAGCTCTCCTGCCTCCGGGACTAAAGGACAAGAGGGCAAAGGTCAGAGATCCCTGAGAGCTTGTCATGTGTACTGTTACAGATTACTGGGAAAAAGTGGACTGGTCCTTTAAGTTTGGGACAGTAGAGAGATGAGCATGTGTTGGTTTGTTTTTTATACATCAGGTTATTTACGTGATGAGGAACCCCAAAGACAACATCGTCTCCTTTTATCACTTCAGCTCCACCTGCGGTTACATGCCGACCCCGCAGAGCTTTGAGACATTTTTGGAGGATTACCTGGATGGTAAAGGTGAGGCATTATCAGTCTGTAACTCAGGTATCAGTCTTTAAGACAGGTATCACAGACAAATTTTAACCTCTGACACTGGGGGTCAGTTTTAGCATCCTCCTGGTTCGATCACATCAGAGAGTGGCACACAAAGAAAGAGCAGTACAACATCCTCTTCCTCACCTATGAAGACATGATCCTGGTAGGAAAAATCAAAGTTTAATAGAAAACTACATAAACCAAAGATAAACTTGTTGGCTCAAAATGAAATTCAAATACAGAATGAATTCTTCTGCTGTCTGTCTTTTAGGACCTGAAGAGTGCAGTGACTAAGATCTGCACTTTTCTGGGTAAAAACCTGAGTGAGGCAGAAATTGAGCAGGTTGTCGAAAAATCTACATTTAACGTCATGAAGAACGACTTGAAGGCAAACTATGAGTTCCTCCCTGACACTATTGTCCAGAAGGGAGCGTACATGCGCAAAGGTACAAGAATGCACTACAAACACATAAAAACGTTCAGGTGTTTTTTTTCTTTTTCCAATTTTTCTCTCTTTTTTTCTACTCCAGGTAAGATTGGAGACTGGAAAAACACCTTTACAGCCGATCAGAGTGAAAGAGTGGATCAACTGCTTCAGGAGCGACTCGGAGATCTGTCTCTGAACTTCATCTGGGAATAAAAAGATCAGACTTTTTTTTTCTAGTTTCTACTGCTGTAAAGAGTACAGCACTGCATGCGTACTGCATGATGAAAGAGTTCTTACCAACCACTAAAACATGTCATTGGGAAAAATAATCACCACCTGTAACTTGGAAAATTTAAGAGAGAGATAAAATAGAAAATAAATTCCAGCATTTGTTTGGTGCAGTAACGTTGCATCCACAGCAGGGGTCGTGGTGAGTCTCTTAGAGACCCAGTAACCACTGGAAAGTTTAGGTTATGTTGTGGCATATTGAAATTTCCATCTCACTGAGCTGGCTATCAGCCTTTATCTGAAAAACAAAATGCAAAAAGTTAAGTAGAAATTTCACAACTTCTTAACAAAAATGATAATTTTTTAAGTCAAACTTAAAAACTCACTTTTACAGACTTGCTTTTATGTGATCTCGTCTTTTATCTTTTATCTGTCATCTCTTATTTCTTTTACCTCTGTTTTATGTTGGCTTTACTGTCTTTTTAGCTTTTGTTATACTTGTACTCTTTTCTTAATTAACCTTTTAGGCCTTTTATTGTTTTATCTCTTGCTCATTTCTGTTGCTCTATTTTATCATTACTATTATCATCAGTATTACCTGTTATTATTTCATTATCATTGTTGATATTGCCTTTTATATCTACTATCCTGTTTCTGCTTTCGACCCCCCTTTTAATTGCATTTCCTTTTTCTTCACTATTCTATGTTTTTATTTTGGTCCTCATGGTCTCATTTTATGTTGCATGGTTCTTGGATTGTCTGGGTTCCTTATGACATGAAAATGGTCTTCAATTTCTGTTCAAACTTCTGCTTTTAAAAGTGCTATACAAATAAAATTATTAGTAGTAGTAGTCGTAGTATTTTATTATTATCATTACTACTCCTGTTACATCTGGTTTCGTTGTATATTTTAGCCATAGACTGTACATACTATGGACAACTCGGTTCTGCCTTCCGCCAGTGTACGGATTTGAAGCAGAAAAGCTCTCTGTATTACCGTGATTTTCTCCATTTCCTGAAACCAACATTGCGCAGTAGCGTTGTACGCACTTCTCCACTTGCGCAGTAGCATCGTAGCATTCAGCGGGAGAGTCGCCGAGAGTCTCTGTGATGACGCTCGGCTCAAACAGCGTATCCCCGGGTGAGCTACGCAGTCTAAGTACGCCCATAGGCAATCGGTCTTACAGTAACTATATGTGTCTATATAGTATGCCAAATACAAAGAGTAGGCTTACAACAAAAAATGTTTGCCCTCCGTCCTCAAGTCAGTGAATATCGTAAGGCGTGAGGATGGATGAAACATCCCTCAATGAGACACGATTTATCGTCTTTACGGTATTCTGCATGATTTTTAGGGTCGCACCGTAACAGTTATTACGGTAAAAACCCAGCAGGTGACATCATTGTGAGCCAGTCACGCCCATTCAGAAAACAGAGGGGTGAGAGAAAGTATTTACGCTGCTGTGAATCTTACATATTGAGAGCTACCACTGACACGTCCGGACGCTGCGGAGGGAAAACGAAACTTTTTCAACACAGCTTTGCTCAAAGTGGATATTTTTTGTCTTGTTGGAGTACTTTTCTTTGGTTTAAGAATATCCTTCTGCCGAAAAGGTGAGTGATGAACTAAAACACTCAAGGTAAATTGTGTTGACTTCGTGAGCACCGTTGTACTCCCCGTAAATAATTGATCATAACCCGCCAACTTATTGCAGAAGTTGCACAGAGCCAACGAAATTATTATTATTTTTTAACTGAAAGTGCAGAGTTTGCTGTCATTCCTATTGCTTTCTTTTTCTAACTTCGTTGTGTCGTTTGGGTTCACTTTCCATTACGAATTGAGTTTTTCCTGGCGCGTGTGTGTTTCCTGTGGAAGTGGAGGCAAACAAGTAAGCAACAGGGGGGCCAACAATTGGAAGAAAAAGCCCGTGTTTATGTGTGTACTCGACGTGTCATCCAATTACATCTTCACACAAACCTGAGTCCATACTGTGTGTGTGTGTGTGTGTGTGTGTGTGTGTGTGTGTGTGTGTGTGTGTGTGTGTGTGTGTGTGTGTGTGTGTGAATAACAGAGGGAGCTTTCATTCAGGGACTTGAAAAGCTTTGCTGTGAACGCAACCTCATACTCTGAGTTAATGAATTGCTGGAAGATGTGGGCGCCTAAGAGCTGGATGTTGCCAGTATCCATCAGATATTGTGTGTGTGTGTGTGTGTGTGTGTGTGTGTGTGTGTGTGTGTGTGTGTGTGTGTGTATTAATCATACATGAGAGCAGAGGTGGAGCAAAGCCTTTGTTTTTGAGCCCTGGTTCAGATCTGTTGTTGGTTGCAACATAAAAACATTAGCAGATGTGTTAGATTTAGTGTGTGCATGTGTGTTGTGTGTGTGCAGTAACAAAAAAAGTCCCATATTAGTAAAAAAAAAAAAAAAGAGTGGCAGAGTATCACAGACACAGTTTAGGTCAGGATGTGGTTGCCTCTAAAAGGTTACGGGAACCCCCACTCAAACTACACGCAAATCATGTGTGAACAGATTCAGTGGTCTGAAATTCATTAGGCTAATATTGATCTGGGTCATGCAGGGACGCACTGAGGCTATACCATGTCATCTATATAACTGCATGTCATAGCTTGCTCGGAGGTGTTCAAGGGCCGTCGTGACTGAGACTGAAGAGGACCCTTGTACAAACTGAGTGCTCTGTAAGGTTGGTTTGATTTTTCCATTCCAGGCATTCAGTGAGTGTTTTATTGCACACCTATGTGTTCATAAACGAATAGGCTTCAATGACCTTGGTCTCAGTGCAGATTTCTTTATACACAGTTTTTAAAAGTAGACAGGATGGCCTTGGAGTCAGAAGTTACAAGTCAGTTTAAAAGGAGTTAGGCATTTACAGTCAAGGCATTATAAGTCATACTTTACAAAATCCATAAAATAGGACAAAGTACTCAGGAATATAATATATCTTGCTCTGTGGTCACACCTAGTTTAACTCTCCTACACGTCAGCTGGTAAAGCCTTGGGTGTAGAAGTTTGGGAAGAGTGCAGGGTTAACAAATACTAAGTAATCAAAGTCCACCTTCTGGTCCAAATATGGTCACATATCAAATAAAGTAAGACAGCAAATACAGCAGTGCAGTGGAGTCAGTAGTTCACAGACCAACCTCTACTGTCATAGTGACTCCGCCATATTCTAACCCTTTGTGTCAGAATTTAAGATTATGATATTTGGAAGCACAACAGTCTGTTCACAATTAATCAGGTTAAGTGACATAAAATTACACTAAATGGGAAACGGACCCTGTTTATATTGGGCGGTCTCTAGTCTTCTGACATTATAAATAAATAGATATAGCAATCATTTCAACAATTTTCTGTGTCAAACCAATGTGAGGATGCTCATTCACCCTAACCATCATCCTACACGTCTCTTATTCCATTAGTATGTTTGTATTATTACAAACTCAAAGGCGCTATCTGCACCATCTTTTCATGTGTTAGTTCAGTCGTAAAGTCTCGTTGTTTGTTGAGCTTTTATGCCACCTAAATGGCTTGTTACAGATTTTATGACTGAACCTTTTACAACCCCGAGGTTGTGAGATGCAGCTTGTTGTGAAAACCTTAGCCGTTGTGAAATATGATCTGTTGTAATAGTCCCTTGAGGGTTCTGGCTGAGGGCAATAAAGCAAAGATAATGGAGGGCTGGGAGATATTGGAGGAAAAACTATTGAATTGGGAAAGAAGTCTGAGCGTAATTATTGAAGCAGGAAAAACATGACAAAGATGGAGGGAAGAGGAGGAGAGGGAGCAGGGTGTCACCGACATTATCAAAGATTTTAGATCCAAAATTGTTCTCATTTTCACCGTCCATTATGCCAGTTTGAGACAACTGACAACTGGCTCTGTGCTCGCTTGTTGTTCAGTTTGTCGTTGATGTTTTGTGTGTGCAGTATAATTATGGACGTGGCTTGGTTTCGCTGTTGATTGTGTATAAAGGTGCTCATGTAGCTCCACTTGAGTTTCTGAGCTTGTTTGTTTTTCATAGGAGAGAACAAGAACGTTGAGAAAACTCTTCTTGATTCCTGTATGACACACCTGTATTTGTTTTTGTATTATTATGTATGATAATACAGGTGACCTACAGTGGCCGAGAACCGCCACTGTTGCAAATAAAAAAGAATGCAAAAAAAAGAAGCCACAAAGGAAGTTACTGATGGGAGAAAAAAAAAACTGAAGCCCGCTGCAAATAAAAAAAAGAAATGCTGCAAATTAAAAAAGAAAAAACTTACTGTGAAATAAAAGGATGCAAATAAAAACAGCCACAACAGAAGTGAGCTGCCGGGGACCAATAATGAAAGAAGTGAGGGGTCTGCGTACTTATTTCTAGAAGTAAAGCAGCCGAACCGTAAAGCTACCAAACTTGATTCTCCTCTCGTAGGCGGTCTGTCAGAGCGAAGTGGGTTTCCCGTGTTAGCCAAAGCTAAGACTACACCAGCATCCTCCGGTTCAACTTCATATCACATCAGGCACAACATGGCCTAAAAAAATGACACATTGAAAAGCACACCAAGCGATATTAAACAATAACCTTTCCACTCACTTCTTTGCTCGTCTTCTCGCCGTCGTCTTCTGTGGCTAGATCGTAAAACAACGGTGCATCATCATTATTGGTCCTCTGCAGCTCACTTCCGTTGTGGTTTTTTTTATTTGCATCTTTTTATTTTTGCAATAAGTAACTTTTTTTGCATTGCCACATTTTTTGCATCGTTAGCTACTGTTGTGGCTTTTTCTTTTTTAATCTGCACCGTTTCTTTTTTAATTGCAGCAGGCTTCAGTTTCATTTTTTTTTCTTTTTTTCATCGGTAACCTCTGTTGTGACTTCTTTTTATTTGCAGCAGTGGCGGTTCTCGGCCACCGTCGCAACACTTGGTTAATACAGCAGTATATAATAGCTATGATTTAAAGTAATATTTGCTGTTTGGTTGTGGGTCTTCATGTACTTTTATGTGACCAAACTTTAAGGGGGATAGAAAGGTATACTTGGTTAGCGACACATAAACTGTTTGCATGTGTATTTAGGGATCCACTTAGGGTCATGATAATCTGGGGCTGACCCTAACACGCACACTTGAGCTTTAGCAACACCAGAGCAGCGACACAGGCTAGTCACCTCCACGCTACACCCCATTGCTGCAGTAAATGATGGTAAAGCAGCCCCAGTCAAGTCTTGAATGTGTATACTTTCAAGAAGCTGAACTTTACTCATGATGCATGTTTTGATTCATCCCAGGGAATACTCTATAATTTGAGGTAGTGTTTTTATAATTTGATGGAGATAAAGAGTTAATGTGAGTGCAGAGTGTGAAACTACACCACACTGAAAATTTGATGGCAGTTTTGAGAGACAATATGCAAATCATGCAGGAGAACAAACCATTGAACAAACAATTGGCACTGAATCAGTGCATGTGTGAGGACACATTTTGTGTGTTGTTGTTACTGTCAGCCTGCCTAAAGGGCAAATTCCACCCACTCTGAAATATGACTGGAATGGCTTTCTGGAGGCATCCCTGTCCTTATCTCCATCGCACTCAAGGTTATACTTGGAGGGGTGTATGTGTATAATAAGACACTGCTAAACCAGGCGGTACATTGTTGAACCACAACTGTGAGGTGATAACCTCTACTGTTGGATTACCGCTGGGTATGTTTGTTTTGGAGAGGAGAGCGGGGTGAATAATCTTGCTCCAAGGTAAGACCTTGTAAGAAACAAGTAGTGAAACATGGTTTTCTGCTCAACACTTGGCTGAAAGGTACCACATAAGCCACTTCAACATGTGGCTGACGTGGTTCTTCCTTACAGTGTTCACAAAAACCTTCTTTTGGAGGGTGTAGCCATTCACTGCTACTTCACATTCTTTTTTGGACAGCACTCAGTTTTATAAATCCTCTTCTATCTTTTTGAATGGAATCAGAGAAGCATGACTTTTTAACATGACCTGATTGAACCAGTGTTGAACTGGTTTTACACACTGGTTTGGTTTCATTTGTTTGGATAGCACCAGAGCTCTGCAGGTTACTCTGTGCTGCTGTGCTTAATACCTTGGGAATCTGCCGCATCTGAAACATGTAAAAACTCACCTGTGGCTTGGAGATTTCTCACCCTGAAGAGTCATATTTCTCTGTTAGAAGGAGTTGTTGTTCTGATAAGAGTGTAAACAGATCTACATGTTGTGAAGTTGAACCAAGTGGGGTAATTGTACTGCACGAGACAAGGCAGAACACACAGGATCAGGTTTCATTGGCAGGCTCAGGGTTATAGGCATTGTGCAGGCATAGCCGCATTTGTTTGCTTCCTGCTTTCCTGTCTGCAGCATGCTGCTTGTACAGGAGGGGCCTTTAGTGTAGTTTTAAAATTCAGTTATAATTTCTTTTAAGACGGTGTTAAGCTCATACCCACATTACTTGCAGTTGTTTTGATGAATCTCAGTTGTTGATTACGAGTTTTATGGATTTTTTTGTTTGAACTGTTTACCTGCGTCTCATGTGGGCTGAGACGAAGAGCCTGCTGTGGCATTTTTTGCCCACAGCAGCCCAAAACTTTTGATCAAATGTAGCACTGAAGCCTTACTTTCTTTAAGAATTGATCCAAATTTGATGATCACACCGTTAAAAACAATGCTTTTACTTATATTGATATTGAGGAAAATTAATTTTTGATATTTATTGTTATTGTTTTTTCGCTTAGGCCTACAGTAAAGCATTAATTTTACTATAGTACAGTTACAAATATGACTTGTCAATACAGACTTATCTGTGAAATGGGACTTAAACTCGTGATTTTATATTCATATTCTATTATGATTTGGTCCTGCAGGTAGTTCAGTGTCTCTTATACCATGTAGAGTATATTTTTAACAATGTGCATTGTAAAGTCACTGTTGTTTGAGTCCTTGGTATCCCCTTGCAAATCATTGTTCAGTACATTTCTGGATGTACTCTTCTTTTCCTTTTTTTCTAAAGGATTATTTTTGGTTTAATCAAGAGGACAGGACAGTGGAAAAAGTCAGAAGCAGGGAGGAGACAGAGAGGGGCATTTTTATGCTCGGACCAAAGGCTGCTGATGTTTTGAAGCTTCAGACTTTGCACAAGTATTTATGCTTAACTAGCGCCCCTGATATGTCCTTCTTGGTTAATTTCTCACATTATAACTGTGACAGGTCATCGTACCCCGGACTGATCATGGACTTGGCAAACCCTCACTAGCTGCTGCAGCTGAATGTAAACAAGAGGGGAGTTCTGGACTTTGTGAAATGTAGTGAATGAGGCCAGATTGACTCATCTTCCACATTTGTGTCAGTTAATCTCTTTCTGTTGAAACTCTTTTGTATTTCACTGTTGAATTACAATTTGTTTGTCTGCCCTGTTAAAGCCCAACAGGGAACATTAGTGTCTTCTCTCTTTTTCACGAACACTTAAGAGCAGAAGAGAGGAGCCATTGTCATCTTGAAGATGTCAGCGGGATGCAGCGCCTGATGGGACGCTCTGTTGTTGATGCTGCTGTAACAAGCACACCATTGAGTAACAGTAGAAGGGACCGCATCTCCTTTTTCCACTTTGTTATCTTCTCCCTATCTCTTCTCTTTCTGTGTTTGAACTTCCTTACCCTCATCTGTAATTTAGACTGAGAGAAAGACAGCTGAAAACAACACGAATGCCGGGATTTTCTGTTGCTTTTTTAATATCCCAATTCAAGTCATGAGGTTTTGAGGCTTTAATTTTAGTGACCTATTGCTCAAACGCTGGGAGAAACTTTGTAAAAAACACCTGGTGACACAGCTTGCATTTGACCTGGCATTATCAGCGTCTGTGTTTCCAAATAAAAAGTGCAAAAACAGAATAAGAAGGAAAACCACATACAGAGTAAACAGTGAAATGGTCATGTCAAACTCAGTGTGAGTGCTCTTCAAAATAAAATGTACATGTAGTTTATTAGATTTATTTCAGGTGCCGCAACAACTCGCTGAAATTATAACTGTTGATCATTTCAGTGATTCGCTGAAAAGACCCGCCTCACTCAGCTCAAGTTTTTCCTCTTTGGATGAAGTGTTGCTACAGTACTTCCTTTTCCTGCAGTGGTAGGAAGTGGTGGTCATACAGTTTGGGTGTGACACTCTGAGGGGGGGGATGAGGAAAAGAAAGGAAGGAGAAAGCGAGCCAGGTGTTTATCTTCGGGTACAGAAAGGACAACAGCACTCAGAGCTTCTTTACCCTCTCATTGTCTGTGGCTGGAATCCAGTATGAAATGACTCTTGTGTTAATAGTAGTGGAGCTTTTCCGATACTGTCAACAAGAGGAGGTGTATTCCAACACAAGATTGATAATACTCCAATGTACATACTTGAAAAAAGAACTACTCAATCAGCAGCAAAGAGACACCGATGAAACACAGAGCTTTTTTTATTCCTCAGAGGTTTAAATTGAGTTTTCATTTCCATAAAATCAAAGGTTAATTGCTTTTATTGTTTATTCATTTAAAAAATGGTCTATTTATCCATTTTGAAATGATAAATACAAATTATACATGTGCACAATGTCCAATCAGTGTAAATGGGTTGCCCAGTTATTCTGCGATCTGGTCCTTCTGATCTTCAGCCATCTCCAGTTAATGTGACGGTATTTGCATTGCGCATATGATCAGTCTCATTGCGCCAACCTAAGCATATACTCCTTGGATCCGGTCTGTGTCTGTGCACACTTCCAAAATAGTCCTCTGCTGGCTTTTGCCTGCTGATATCAATCTGATTAGCTCTCATGTGACAGCGGCAGAACCCTGCAGTGGCTCCTCTATGGTGTACTCTATGTAAGGAAAGAAAGGGACAAAGATAAATAATGCAGTAATTTTGGACCTTTTGCAGTTAAAGGATTAACAGCGGTTCAACCTGAAGGAAAACATACAGAGGCTGAAAGGAAAACTGTAAAATGAAGAAGAAAAAACAACCAGCGATTCACCCAGCTAGCTAGTATTTATTTTCTGTTCAAGGAGTTGGTGTCACAGTGGAGATTAAGGCAGTACCTCAAGAATTTGTCAAGCAGTACAAGTTTCAATATAAACATATTTCAAAATTAATAGATGTAAACTTTAGCATCAGAACTTGTTCAAGTCCACCTCTTCTGCTGCAGCCAAGCCCAATAAAGGGTTAATCCAAACACATTATGGCTGTTATATCCATTAAGATCTATGGGTTTTCTTTGAATCCACAAGGTTGTATATGCTCTTGCTCAAGTAGTCTGTGATCCATCTAAGATCAGGTGTTGAATCCTTCCTCTTTCCCCAGGTAAGCAACAGCAAGAACAGGATCTTTCTGGTCCAAAATGGCTCCTTTTAGAGCTGAGTTCTTTATGTCTGATCCACACCACCCTCCTTTGTGTAGATGTTTGTTCATACCACCAACAGAGAGCTGGTAGAAACCGATATAAGTTTTCTGGAACAGTGCATTAATTCATTATTTAAACATGTCCAGAGGAGGCGACTGCAGGTGTTAATACAGACTCAGTGTTCAGATTTCATAAACGTGTCGGCGACTAAAATTCAGGAGATGTTGCATTGACGCACATGAGGGATGAGTCATCAAATTGGACCACGACCATTTCTTGCTGTCACACTTTATCATATTCAGCCTTGCATGCATGTAAAGTACCACCCTCACATCCACACATCAACACGCCCACACGATGTACATGCATAGGGAGCTTGGTGAAAAGTGGCTGACCTTAGGTTAATGCTTTCCGCCGTCAGTGCTCCTCACTGGCTGAATAATGTGTCTGAAGCAGCCTCTCTCTTTCTTTGTGTCAGTGCATTCAAGTCTCTCATAACCTGCCTGGAGCCGGTAACAACCCCCCTCCTCTTAATGTTGTTCCCCTGCTGAAAAACAGACGTCGCAATGACTTGGCCAGAGAAAGCTCAGAGGCAAGAATCAATACAGCAGCAGAGGAGACATGGTAGAAAATGTAGACATGCAATCTGCGTTCAAAGAGCATACAAGTCTTCACAATTCGAAAGGCCCTAAAAAACTAAACCAGAAAAGTTAAAATAAGGCCTTGACAGTACTGAATTTGATCTACAAAAGCCTTTGAGCTCTGTCTCGTCATTCGTCCTTGTGAGATTAAAAAGATAGTCTCATCGGAAAAGCCTGTCATCGCTGAATGTATTTTGCCTTTGTGTGACATAAAAGAAACCTCTTACGAAAGGTACTGTCATCATTGTTCGAGTGTTTATTAATAAGCTTGTCCAGTCTGGGGAGTAAGTTTTCGAGACAAAAGCTCGCTGTCTCATGCTGCCTATGATGCTCACGACAGCAGCTCTAAAAGCTTCACCTTAAAAGCTTCAATTAATGAAAAGACATTTGGCTTTTGTCACGTCTGTTTCTGTTCTCTGTGTGGTTAAGAATGCCCTAAGCTGAGCTGGTAATATATGTGATTGCAGGAAGCCTTGCTCTAATTTTCCAGTCTAATTAGGTTTGTGTTCACTGTTCTGTTCCTTCCCTGTGTTACCCTTGGGTCATTTTGCCCTGGTTGACACCTTTTTGTATTTTATTTTTTTATATTTTCCTTTTTTTTATGATGAAAAACGAGCAGAGGCTGGAGGAAAAGAGAGGTCAGGATGATAGTGCGAAAAGACGCTGTATATCAAGTCAACATGCTGTGTCCTAGCTTTTTTTTTTTTTCACTGTTTCTGTGTATTTATCTCCTCATTTGTACAAGAGTAGTCTAGCTAGCAGTACAAATGAGAATTTTCCTGACTGTCTCCTGCTTGGTTCACAATCTGGTTTACCCTGACAGACGCAGAGGAGGGTGTTACACTAGGTTTTAACAAGTGTTCACATTCGTAGTGGATTTGTCAAAGCATTCAGAGACAGAAGCTGGTTGCTCTTGGCTTTGTTGTCGACAGGTGTCTCATGTGGTACCTGAGTTAAACCTAAGGCTAATTTTTCTCTCTTTTTTGTTTTGTTATTTCTCTGCAATTTTATCACATCGATGACTGTAACTGGCAGCCCGGAAACTTAAACCATTGCAGGTTCCTTAAAGATTCAAACTCGAATAATGGAGTTAAAGGGATATTTCGGCGTAAAATTAATTTAGGGTCAAACACACCGTAACACCAAGTTAGACACCCCCTTGAGAGATGAATGTTGCAGATCGCTTGCTTCTCTAGTTATACCAACTTTAGTAAAGACCGCACGATAGCAATACACAGCGGTCTGAGGAGCCATAAACAAACCTCAACCAAAACACCACTCTAGAGCCACAAATAATGTTCAGAACAGCACCTAACTTTATCAACAGTACATATAAGGTCCTAGCCACAGCACTAGCCACCAAACCAGTCTATCATTGACTGCTGCGGGGTGACGCAGCTCAAGGAAGAACATTAATGATCATTTCTTTATGAAAATGCAATCAGACCGAGACGCTAAGGCAGAAGAACTACCGCGTCTGCAGTGAAAATGATTAATATGATTATTACTTCAAGGAAATGATTAAAAATTTATCATAAATGTTCTTCCTTGAGCTGCGTCACCCCCGTTGTAGTCCGTAATGGACTGGCCCTAGGTGAGTTGTGTTTAGTCTCTTTGCTAAAGAAATTAGGCAAAGTTAAAAAGATGTTTGGTGGCTAGCTCTATGGCTAGGACCCTTTATGTACTGTTGATGAAGTTAGGTGCTGTTCTGAACATTATTTGTGGCTATAGAGTGGTGTATTTGACCCTATATTAATTTTACGCTGGAATATCCCTTTAATATCGATACATGCAAAGTTTTGATTTTAAATGACATGAGAATATCCTCCTCACCAGAAGCAGGGGTTGCATTTAAATAGCACCGTAAATCTCTGAACGAAAAATGAAGAAACAGACTAAAGTATCTGCGCTGTGTACATTCCCCCACACTTTGTTGGAAGCAGATCGCAGAAATCATCTTCTTGTCTGTTCTGGTTATTTATATTAGATGTTATCTATAGATGTTATCGTCTCGGCCTCCAGTCTAACCCCTCTGACTGCGTTTATCTCTCTATGAGATTTATTTCAGGAGACAGTCATCTTTGTACTTGGTATCATGAAGTTGGCTGGTCTTTTTTAGCAGTTAGATGTGACAGACATTGGCTGCTATTTACTTATAAAGTACTTTCTGGGAATATGCCAGAAAGCTCAATCAAACAGTTTCAAGTTTAATTCTTCTCCTGCACAGATTTAAACCTAATTTTTTCATTTTCACATATTTTATTTGTTGTGAACGTGTAACTCAGTTTTTGATCCACTAGTTTTGCACTTTGTTTTATTTAAATATTTAGCACTGTTATCCATGTATTTGTGTGTTTGTTTGGGCACAGTACAGAGAAATAAACCTGCATCGGTCATTTTCACATATTTTATTTGTTAAGAGGAATTTTTTCCCCCCTAAGTAAAGCTAAGCTAGCCAGCTTTATTCTAGACATGTGGGATTGAAATAACATAAGGAAAGTATGGGTCAATGATTGGACTGGAGCCAAGTCATAACTCTGTTATGTAGATAAACAGCCCAAGCAGTTTATTTTTGTCTCTGCTCACTAAACCAGTTCTACTTGTTTTGGTTAAAAGTTGTAAATGCTAAGAACAAAGTAAATCCTGTACCACCCTGTCAGGGATGTCAGGGAGGGACTGTCTCTGTGTAAATTAAAGTCTTTCTTAGATGAATGGATTCAATCTGTAGAAATACCAGACTGTTACGCTACGATTAAATGAACTTTGCATATACAGGATCATGACAAGTATTATGTTCATATGCAAAAACGGTGGTAGCACAATACTCTCATCTCGTGTGTGTGTTGGGTTAATGTATGTTCCTGTATGTGTGTGTGTGTGTTTGTCCATTCACCCAACCCTATGGCCTGGTATTTGCTGTATCAGCAGGGTCTCTGGGTTGCGAGGTGTTTTGAGAGGACTGGAGGGCTATCATGGAAAGTTCCACGGCACACAGTTAAGTTTTGTGTGAGTGAGGATGTGTTAGTGAGAGAGTAAAAAAGAGCATGACGGGCAGAATAACAGTGATGGGACCTCTTCATGGGCTCCAGATGAGATATTTCGTTCATGTCAGACTCATATTTAGATGAACATTCAACTTTTTAAAAAAACTGATATGATAAATATAAATCGATATAACATGATTCTTCATATTCTAGGTTGTATTTTTTGAAAATAAACAACATGAATATATACTGTGTGCTGATTTTGTCGTCAGGTAGCAGTCAACAGTGAGACTCCACAGGCTAAATCTGTTCTCAGCTTATCGCGTTTACCTCCCTCTGGCAGGATCTCCTGTTTATCTCCCACTTTTCCGTTTCATTCTTCCTCCTCCTCCTCCTCCTCCTCTTTTCTCTCCTTGCTTGTTAACGATCTGTATTTCCCATTCAGTTTTCATCTATTTATGATTTTAACCACATGAAATTGTAAGTCAAATTACATCCCTTCTTAAAATGTGTGTATACCGTATATATGTTTGGATGGATTGTCAGCCATTACCCTGCCTTCCTTCAGCAGGAAGCATGCGGTCCAGAGAGGCTGAGATTATATTAACCTCATGTCTATTAAGTTAAGATGGATCAGACACTCTGCTCACTTTGCTCTGTGCTGGGAGACAAATTTAGGTCCAGATTTGAGTTCCTGTATTAATGCTGTAAAACACTCTTGAATGAATAAAAACACTGAGAGCTAGCACTCATGAATTATTCTCATCAGCGGTCAATATGCATTATACTGCACTTTATATCATCATTCATGCTTCATCCTGTTTATTTCTCTTGTTTATTGCCTTTAATCATCCTTATCCAGTATAAAAACCAGATTCCCTGGAGTAACACCCTCCATCAATCCATCATAACAACACCAAAGTCTTGATCTGCCTTTTCTCCCTTTAATCAAAGTCGACTGTTTTTTTTTTTGCTGCTTTTGATCCATAATTCAGTCGACACAGAGCAAAACAAGAGCGGGATATTGATGTTACTGAGGTCGGCTGCTTGACTCATTTTCTCGTCTGCACTTGCAGAGGATTTCACAATACTCTTATCACAACACTGGCATGTTGGTACTGCAAATATATGCAGGTATTAAGATTTGAATACAACTACTGTCTAACATTTGTGGTAAAGTCAAATTTAAAATGATTATATGTATTTTATTCATATTTAATTGACATTGAGTTTAATTAGCAGACACTTGTAGCTGTGTTATACAATCAGTGTTATCCATCTATATCAATACATCATTGATTTATCTTGATATATGAGCGTTCGATAATAAAAGTATACTGTTTGATAAATTTTAGTCTTACAGGTGTCTTGAGGATAAACTCCGGTGACTTTGGTGATTGGAATAATGTGAAAATAAGCGTACTGTAACAGCACTTTTCTTGTCACATCTTTATTTGATTAGTTTTTGTTGCAGAAATATTTACTACTGCTGCAAATTTATTTGGGTGGCACATTTATCACCATCAGTGCTCGTAATTTTCATGACTAATGGTATTTTTTAGTACTTATTTTTTTAACCTGGGCATTGAGATTTCTGCACTCTCATCTTAAACCAACAGCGAATAATGAAGAGAAACACCCCCGCCATTTTTCCTCCACAGCTCCCCCTGAATAACACAGCAGGGATGACAATGATGAAGTAATAACAATGAAAAATGAAATGATATTTACAACTGTAGAATAAAAAAAAGAAGCGGTCTTTCCTGCTCCACTGTAATTGGTTGAATCCGCCTGTGATGTAATGACTGATGATGTAAGTCCTGGGCTGAGGTGAAAGAGGGGACTGTTTTCTTCCCTCTCTTTTTCTCGATCAGGTCAATGCGTTTTCGTTCTGTCCTCGAACTAGCGTTGCCATGGTTACAGGTTCTGGGACTGTCACCAACAGGTCACTCACTCAATAAAGGTTAATTTGGGGGCTTTGTGTGCGTGCGTGTGTGTTTGGGTGTGCGTGCTTCTGCATTGATATGAAGCCAATTTGGGTTTATTAATTTGGAATCCCGTTTTTTATTTTAATATATAAACCTTTTGACCCTAGTTTAGCTCCATACATTGGGAAAACTGTTTTTTATTTTTTATTATTTGTTTTTTTTGGGAGTATGTTTGTGCGTCACTTCTACAAAAATGAAACTTCTCTTCCTGTCTGTCTCTCCCCAGGTGTTTAACATCCTCTGCTGTTCTCCCCCTTCAGTGATCCTCCCCCTCTTTTCTCCCTACCCGCTGACTCCACCCCTTTCACAATGTCCTCTCAGCCCACATCCATCCAAGAGCCCCGCCCGGTGACTCCACCGCCGAACTCTGCAGGGTCCCCACGTTCTTCAGGTAAAGGCAGGTTTTTGAACAACTCTACTCCAAGTTAAAGTGACTTGTATCTAAATTATCATCGGTCTTCAAAAAGAGACATAATCAAAGTTTTAAGATTATTTTTCAGTGTCAGTCTATCTTTTGGTGAAGTGTTTACATGGAGACAGTATTAAAGTTTGACTGAGTGAGAGCAATTCAAACATTCACTGCCTTGGTTTAATCAAAATCAAAATTTGCTGCACTGTGCTGACCGCCCCCTTTGACAAAAAGTCACTGTTTTTAGCTCACATGAGGACCAACATGTCAAGGTTGTCCTGGACCAAAAATGATACAAGTATATTCAGTCATCTTGGAGTCACAAATTTTAGATTTGAGCATGACATTTCCTTATGCCACATGCTATAATGCCATGTGACCGTGTTCAGGCTTGGACCCTTTATATGTGCAGTGCATTAGGCATGGCTGAGATGGATGGTTTTCTTATCTCATGGCTAACACTCGTCTTTGAGGGGTTGCCATGCCCTTTGACTGGACTGAGAGCTTTGAGTCACATTTTTATCTTCTATCTGTTCATAACATACTGTGCAAATTTGGAGTTGATTGGACAAAAGCCCTCCTACTCCCTGAAAGCCATTAAAAACAGGTAAAATTTCAACTTCTGGCTGGCAATTGCTGAATTCCTGTCAGGTTTGGAGTATGGGTGCAAGAGACTTTTTTGTAAGTGTTGGTATGATGCATATACCCCGCCAATTTCATCTATTTTCAATGGAAAAAACATAGACTGTATATAGAATTTTCACTTGTGTTTAACATCTAAATTTATTGAAGTGTCAGTAAAAATGTCCAGTTAATTTTTTCACATGTCTGATACAGGACTGAAAGATGATGATAATTTCACAAAATAAGAGTAACCTGAATTATCTAAGGATCCAGCCTCCTCCTTCAACTTGTTAACCTCAAGCTCAACTGTCTTCACACAAGTTTAGTTCTTTCTTTGACGTAGCAAAGACAAATTGTGAGTGGGATATCGCTGCGGCTAAAACTCACTGTGCTTCCACCCTGTTTTTGTCCCATCAGAGTCTCTGCGGCCTCCGGCCTCCAGACACAGAGACCGCTCCCCCTCCCCCATGAGAGGCTACCTCATCCCCAGCCCTCTGCCCACACGCAGAAACAGAACCTGCTCGGCGTAAGGACACACACACAATCACTCTGCAGAGAGTCAGTCAGGTTGATACCCTCAGTAAGCAAATAAAGCAAGAGCAGTGTAAGCAATGGTCGCAGCTTTGTTAAGAGTAAAGAAAGTATACCATGTTGAGTTCCTCTGCCACTTTTTGACTTTTGAGAAATCACTCTTGTGTAGTGTTGCCTATTAAAAAGCAGAAAGCCATGTCTTCAATTACATGTGAAGTGAACAAGTAAATGGAGTCCCTTCCTTTTACACATTGGTGGTGTCTTAACCCAAATGAAACCAATCAGGAAATTAAAAACTATAAATATTTAATTAGCAACATAACAGAGCAAGGACTACTTATTGTTTTTATTAACAAAGCAAGTTTCCTGCTAAGGATTTTTTTAAGGTATCCGTTTGACTCTCCAAATTTTACTTTCATTTTTATTCAATTAATTTCCATCCTGAAAATCCCAAATTCTGATTGGCCATTTTCACTCCTATTTATTCAAATATTTTGCTTTTTATGGGGGTATTTTTACTGTCATTGGACAGGATAGAACAGACACAGTGGAGCAGGGACAGTAGGGAGGAGAGAGTAACAGAAGAGATGCAGCAAAAAACTTTTAAAGTTAACTCGTGTATTGAAATCTACTTTCCTGCTCTGTGTTCAAAACTGCAGACAGTAACAGTAAGTTTATGTTTAGTGGTTGTTATGTATGTCATATGTTGAATGGTATTGCCCCCAAGTGACTAATATAAAAGTCATAATTTTGAGTTTGAGGTGTTTTTCTTGTTTTAAATAAAAAATGAAAACTTCTGTTTCCTGTTGTATGACTGCAGACGTTAACAGGATCATCATTTCACTCTGTTTGCTAGAATTAGAGGGTCAGTGAAACTTTCTCCAAACTTGTACTAAACTCTCATCCCTCTTTGTGCGTCTCACTCTCTGCAGGACTGCTCGTGCGTCTGAGGGTCCGGTGTTTCAAGGTGTGTGTAAATGTTTTTCCCGCTCTAAAGGCCATGGCTTCATCACGCCATCCGATGGGGGCAACGACATCTTTGTTCATATCTCAGAGTAAGTGTGTGTGTGTGACAAGTGTGCTATTGACAAGTTGACATGGGTAAACATCCGGGGAATGAGGCTACAGTGAGAGTGAAACGTGAGAATGAGTGTAGAGTCTGTTTTACCTCATTGTCTCTGTGAGAGGACTGGTTTTGATTTAATCTTTGACATCAAACTGTGTCCGTGTCAGTGTGTTTGTGTGTGTGGGAAGAGAAAGGGAAACACACATGCTGGAATGGCAAGAGCTGCGGGTGTGTGTAGGAGGACAACAGAATATCTGATGACCTTAAACACGGTCCCTTTGTTATCACCCACAGGCGTCAGCAGTGTTTACACACATGCTAAACACCACTTTAAAAACATCTACAAACACATTAACGCAATATCATAAGGTCAAAGGCAGTAAGAAAATGCAATCCTGTTTGCTGCATATCTTTAAAAGATGGGATATAAAACATCCTCTTGCCCTGTTTAAGCATCAAGTACCATACTTAAAGGGATATTCCGGCGTAAAATTAATTTAGGGTCAAACACACCGCAACAACGAGTTAGACATCCCCTCGAGAAATGAATGTTGCAGACCGCTCGCTTCTCTAGTTATACCAACTTTAGTTACAACCTCACGATAGCAATACACAACGGTCTGAGGAGCCATAAACAAACCTCAACCAAAACGCCACTCTATAGCCACAAATAATGCTCAGAACAGCACCTAACTTCATCAACAGTACATATAGGGTCCCAGCCACAGCACTAGCCACCAAACATCTTTTTAGCTTTGCCTAATTTCTTTAGCAAAGAGACTAAACACAACTCACCTACTCTCTTCCAGCAGCCACTTGTTTGTGGCGAGACCTCAGGCCAGTCCATTACGGATTGCAGCGGGGTGACACAGTTTAGAGAAGAACATTTATGATCATTTATTCATGGAAATACAATCAGACTAAGAACGCTTAGGCAGAAGAACTACCGCGTCTGCAGTCCAAAATGATAAATATGGTGATTATTACTTCAAGGAAATGATGAAGAAATGATCATAAATGTTCTTCCTTGAGCTGCGTCACCCCGCTGTCCGTAATGGACTGGCCTAAGGTCTTGCTACAAACAAGCGGCTGCTGGAAGAGAGTAGGTGAGTTGTGTTTAGTCTCTTTGCTAAAGAAATTAGGCAAAGCTAAAAAGATGTTTGGTGGCTAGTACTGTGGCTGGGACCTTATATGTCCTGTTGATGAAGTTAGGTGCTGTTCTGAGCATTATTTGTGGCTATAGAGTGGCGTTTTGGTTGAGGTTTGTTTATAGCTCCTCAGACCGCTGTGTATTGCTATCGTACGGTCGTAACTAAAGTTGGTATAACTAGAGAAGCAAGTGGTCGGCAACATTCATCTCTTGGAGTTGTCTAACTCGTTGTTACGGTGTGTTTGACCCTAAATTGATTTTAGCCGGAATATCCCTTTAAGCAACAAGAACCATACTTAAACTTGTCACTAGTGTTTTTTATTTTTCATCTTTACTTAAAGGGAGTGTGAGGAGTTTTTAACTGGTTGAGAAAAGACTGAAACTGATGTGTATATTTCTCATCTTATCATCCCTCCAGCATCGAGGATGAGTATGTTCCAGTTGAAGGCGACGAGGTGAGCTACAAAGTCTGCTCCATCCCTCCCAAACATGAGAAGATCCAGGCCGTGGAGGTGAAAATAACCTGCCTCAGCCCAGGAATTAAGCATGAGACCTGGTCGGGACATGTCATCAGCAGTTGAACTCCGATCCTGGAAGGGAGTGGGTGGGAAGGGATCTACAGAGGAAATCGAAGGAGCTAGAGTGGGCTAGAGAGAGAGAGTACTGGATCAATGTTCTAGCGATTTAACACTGGGGTAAAAGTAGAGATTCAAGTCAGAGAGAAATCTGAATGAAATCTCATAGTTTACTTATATTGGTAGGCCTCCTGACCTACTTGAAAAATGTTACTCCATTCAGATGGGTTGACCAGTAGATAGATTTATGATGACAGTGGATGATGTGTAACACACAGTTCTAACTCTAGATTCATTGCTTAGATTTGTAGACCCTGCGTTCAAATTTGATGGTGTATTGTTTAAATTTGTACACCGCATAGTGGTTTTCAGCAGCAGACATTTGTTTCCAGGGTAAATTAGATTGGAAGGATTTGTATTGCATGTGTGATTCAACTATACAGCACAAGAAAATAACAGATATAACATGGTGACTGTGCAAGCAGTGCTGTAACATCCCACCATGCAGTCGTTTTCCAGCTATACATCGTGTGCCTATTTCTACCCAGAGAACTGACAGCTCTGTTTGTGCCTATACTTATACCAGCCTCTCATCTGTGTTTGATCATGCATGGGTGCCTATTTCAGTGAATAAAGCTTTTTCAGCTGTACAAGTTTATTCTGCTTTATCGTTTCAATCTTTTGGATCAATCTTTAAAAGTCTTCGATTACAGTTAGTTTGAAACTTGATATGCATAATTTTAAAATAGTTTTACAACATTGAGGGTTTCATTGAACTTAGAGGTGTATTGTAAGAAAGAATAGAAATTAAATTTGCCACTGTGAGTGCGTTTCTTACGTACTGGCTGCAGTGACTCAAATCATAACATAAGGGCTATAATCATGCCTACCCACAGAGCACTAAATTAGCCTGCAGGTGGCCTTCAAAGATGACGTGTCAGTCATCATGCACACCTTGGCACGACAATGAATGACATTTTCTATAAATATGCGTTTACAACAAAATCTGGCTGACTTCAGAAATAGATGTACCATCCTTCTTTATCCTTCTTTTTAATGCTTTGGCTTTTACCACACACCCTTAAGTAGCTATATTTTATAGTTCTAGCTGTTCGCAGTTTCTTTTGATCAAAAAAGTGAAATCTATCATGCCGATTACTTTGTGTAGAGGCTTTTACAGGTATGGCAACTGATTAAAAATGATCACAAATTTCGTCCTTTGTTGATAATATTTTTGCCGAGTAAAATTTTGACCACCTGAAAGAGATATGTAAAACTTTCCCAGGGATTCAGTATCCAAGTTTGATTTAAGGTTTTGTGATGGCCACCAATCATAAGGATCTATCTGCTGCCCTCCTCTGGCAAAATTTGTCCATTACAATTTGGCATCACTCAGTTCAGACTTGACAAATGAATGACTTAGGATACTGAGCACTGGATTAAAGTGAAGCCTAAATACAGTACGATACAAGTTCTTTATTTACACCCAAAGAGAGAAATTTGTTTGTCTGAAATCTCATCTTATCTACTATTTATAGAAGAATCAAGAAATCTCATGGCTGGACAACACACCCTCTCCTTGACAGTAATGAGTTACACCATCTCTGGTTAACAAATAAGGCAAAGGATGGGATTATGGGATCACATAGGAAAGAACGGTGAAAGAACGGTGGCAGAAAGATCAGATCAATCAGCCTTCAGTGCATTCCCTCTTGACCTATTGACATACAATTGTGCCCATTAAATGGCTTTAGCTGAAACTAATCAAAGCTATTTACTTCCATTTTTGATGAAAATTTGTCAATCAAATGATCTTTTACCATGAGAAATTTAATACTTAAACATCATTCTCAAATTAGCCTATCTACTTTCACATCGTTCTATTTGTAGGATTATTTTTTGCAGGTGTTTTTTGTTCTTGTTTTTGTTCTTGTTTGGTTTGAGCCAAGGATGTGAATAGCCTACTCCTTTGACTTCAGATGTATCTCACTAGTACCTCACCTTTTCGGTAACTAAAAGGGATTTTTTTTAGGTTCCATTGTGTCTATTTCTCACATGACATTTCATTTCATTTATTTTAATTTTTTTCGAACATGTGCGTGCAACACAAGGAAGTAAACTGAAAGCAAACAAATAAAACCAGTGAGAATATTCAAAACAACAATAACAATCACCAAAGCAAAAAAGTAAAAATAAAAATACTACTAAGTCCATAGTTTATAGCTGCTTATGCCCAGCAGGTGTCACTGAATCTCCATCCTGTTTATGAAAACTTCTAATAGCTTACACTTCTTAATGCACTTCTACTTCAAGTTTATTAGTGTCTTCTGGTCACAAAAACAGGTTGCCTGTCACTTGAAGCAGTGATTTATGGCGTGTGTGTTGTGGTGTTGTGTGGTGAGGGCTTGTTATTGTAGGCCTATTGTAGGCCTGTTGCGTGTAGACTTATTTCTCTTTTAATAACTTAAATTGATTATTTATAAGGTGAGATATCAGGGTATTTTTACTCGCCCCTATATGGCAGAAGAGCTTTGATATAGTTGTGGTGGAGGAGGAGAATGGGGTGAGTATAAGGAAGAGAACATAAAGAAGGAGGGATGAAAATGAAATTTATGAGAGTGGGAATGTGAGGAAAAGAAAGGACGAGGGAAGGACGAAGATGCAGGGGAGTCGGGGTGCAGAGGATAGGGGAAGAGGGATGGAGGCAAACGGATAGGGGGGAGGAGGAGGAGGAGAGAGGGAGGAGCAGAGGGGAGGCAGGCTCTCAGTCTGTTCGCTCGCAGGAGGAATCAGCAACAGCAGGACAATGGGCTGTCTTCTGTACGGATCTTAACAGGCACCAAGCTGCCTTCAGCACACTGGAACATAAGGTACTGTTATCGGCGGACAGACGCTCGGGTGGGATCGGAGTTTACGTTGGTTAACCTGCTTTACAAATCTAATGTTTGTCCGTGAAGGAGAGGCTGCAGGAAGGAAGCGACGCAGCAGCAGCGCAGCAGACAGACACCCAGCAGGGCCTGCTGTCCGTCTGCATCAGGGTCTAAAACCGGTCGGTGACACGTTATGTCACAGACACAACAACAAGTGTTCATTAAATATGTCTGTATGTTCGTGGTTTTCTCTCAGCGTGATAACTCTCAGTTAAAAAAAAAAAACTACCCGGAATACCCTGCCGCGTTTTCTCTTCCTCAGAGAGAACGTCACATTGAAGTCCATTTAAAATCCTGCTGTTTTTGTATTTCGTGCCTACATGATCAAGAAAACACCTTTAAAGACGTGGGAAAAGATACCTCCGTGTGTACCTTACAGTTAGGTTCAATTCGTCGTACTACTGCTTCGGAAAACCATGTTTGCTAAGTCAAAAATCCGGTTTTAAACAATGTTGGTGTTGTTCACGTCACTTTTCGCTAAAGTGTAATTAACGGAAGCAGCACGCGGCGACTACAGCTCCAGCACATATAAATGAACCTTTAGCACATAGTTGACTCGTCTCTAAGCTTTACATGTAAGCCGAATATACACGTGACTCGTCGTGATTCGCATTTTATGTTGTATCAAACTTGGTAACGATGCAGGCCACCACAGAAGTAACGCAACAGCAAAAACTGTGTTTTTTGTGAGGGCATTTGTAGAGTGCAGCAGCATATGCTTGTCTTCGCCAACAAAGCCTCTTTCTAGCCAGCAGCAGCAGCAGGAGCATGCAGTGTGAGCCAGAGTGAACCATTGCACTAGGCCAGAGCCGGGAGTCTCCTCTACAGATGCAGGGATTGTAGAGTGAATAGATGGTGTCATTGTAGTTGCCATAATGTGCCTTCTGTTGTACATAGTGTGCGTGACGCACATTGGCAAGCAGGGATGCAGAGATGCTGTGCAGGCAAGAAGACAGGGACTTATTACTCATGACTGAATGGACATTATATTATTATGACAGCGTTGAGATGCATCTGCATCAGCGACTGCACTGACTTATCCAATATGCTAAAACACAAACAAAAACAGATATGACAGCTTGCACTGGGTTTCAGTCCTCTGTCTTTTCCAATAGAGAGAAACAAACCACACAAAATCCCTCACCCATGTCATTTAGAAAAACACAGGCTAGGCAGTTGTTTGTATGGTGAACCTTGTATTAGTGAAGGGAGGGGCTACCCAGGGGCCTCCCATCAATAGATTATAAGTCAATATTCATTTACCTCAATATGCCGAGGATTATTGGTGAAGGCGGGCAGTGGTTATGCTGTCATGTTTTAATTTTAGACCGTATTGACCTGACTAACATTGAGTGAGTGTGTAACATTCGTGGGTGAAGGAAAGCGGCTCTTGGTAAACAACACATTGGAATCTGGTTTCAGAATAGACAAGCCAGTATATGCACAGAAGTGATTAAAGAAACATGCAGTGATAGAGGCGATTCAGAGGAAATCAGTGACAGGAATGTGTACAACTGGAAACAGCACACAAGCCATCCTTTTCTTTTCGAATGAACCAGATATTTTTCCCTTTTTTTATTTTTTTGGCCAAGTGAAAGGAATTTCTCTTCTAACAATAGCACGAGCATGCTTCAAAATGTTCCCATCCTCTAACAAGACAACAAAAGGAATTAAAACTCTGTTGAATTCCAGGAAGCAACCACAAACCCCAAGGGATCCGGGGTACCAGGAGTCAGACTGATTTGTTCTTGGAACGATAGATTGTAAAATTGTTGACTGATGTCTACACTTTCAACTTTCCTTATTTTTTTCTTTTGAGAAAGCAAAATCAGGGAATACTCTTATCTGTCAGGCTGAGTTTGCCTGAGTGAGACTGCTGTCAGATTTGGTTTGTCTGTGTGTTGCTGTATCAGGATTGTCTGGTGTTTGTTAATGATTAGACCAGGAGCCAGCAGATTCCTCTTAAAAATAAAAGGAAAAAGGAGATTTATCACTCATGTGTGTGCAGTTTTCCAGAGGCGTCTGTAAAGGTTATTTGCTTTCAAGTGGATTTACTTACTTAAGTTCACATGATGAGTGTGTTTGAATCCTCAGCGTCACAAGACAGAATGTGGTTGCAGTTTGTGAGTGTGTGTTGTTCCTATCATGCTTAGTACTAAAAAAAAAACACAGGGTCTCTCCTACAGTCCCCATTTCCTGAACACTGTTTACAGCTGCATGTACTATACTGTTTTAGTTTGTCGTATGAACGATTACAATGCAAAGAAAGCTCAATCCTCCAACAATACAATGTTCCACCAACACCCAGCTTGTTTATGTTGCCATGGAAAAGGATGTGAACAACCACGCAGACAGCAACATGATCAGGCGTGTTTTATCTGCTGTGGATAGGATGCATGTTGCAGCATATTCTTGCTCAATGTTTGAACCAGTGGCTCCATTGACAGATGAATGGATTTTTTTGTGGTTACAATAGACAGGCAGTCTAAAAGGGACTTTTTTTTAATGAGCTTTTGGCAATGTCATGACTTTTTCACTCGAGCCACAAGGTGAATGTCTTAAAGCTATTGAAAATGCTTGTACTAAATGGAGTAGTAATAGTTATGTTAGCCTCAAGGATGAAATGTGGTGTTTTGTAACTTTTAGCGTCATCACCTAAAGTAGTCAATGGGCCCAGACCCAGAATTTCACAGTTCAGTACCATCTGGGCTGGCAAAGATTGATTGGTATTTTTAGCTTGCTATATGTCTCTAGTTTATGTCCTGGTGTGATAACCAGTTCAGACTGGTCGCGGAAGGCAGTTCTCACCATTTAAATACTAACACCCTTCATACGCTGAGCACTGTTACGGAGATGCTGATATATGATATATGAAAAAAAAACATTATGCTGCTCATCTGGAATGGTTATCACATTTTTTTTCATTCATTGTGATGAGACAAATAAATTGCCACCATTGAACCTTTGCCACCTTGGATGGTACCAACAATTGGTTGGGCCTATGGACTAAAGGAAGTGTGAATTATCCATCTCTTTATGAACTCGTAAAATCCTGTTGGCCTTAGATGCCACAGATTTTGCAAATTAGAAAGTACAAGCAATATGCAATGCTAAGTTAAGTCAGTGGTATGATAAACATTACACAGTAAAACTTATGTAGCATCATACTGTGCATCTTCTTTGCTAAATCAAATCTTCACAGAGCTTTGTCTTCATTTTTTCTGCATTTTAAAAACGGAATTTTAAGTCACTTAATAGCTCGTAAATTGGAAAATTCAACTTCTGCATTCAAAGTTGAATTTTCCGAATTCTGTCAAATCAGAATTCTGAATTGATTTGACCCAGACACGAAATGATAGGGCCCATTATGTCTGATTAGTATTGCGGGGGTTGATCCGAAGAAGTGCATGTTGTATCATTGTGACAGTGTATGTCCAACATCAGTGTATGTGAACATTCACACCTTAGCTGTGATGTTTCACACAAATCCCCCGGTCTGACTCTGAATGTAAAAAGAGATGTATTTCTGGATCAGTCCATTTTTAGTTAAGTAATCAACAGAGTTACAAAATGCGTTTATTTATATCTTGACCTTTAAAGTAGTTAACAGATTACTCTTTGTTTCTATGTTTCACAGTCCCAAAATGAAAGTGGTCACAGTAACTATGATCATTGAACTATTTTGTTGTCAAAAACTTTTTTGGGCGGGATGTCTCATCAACCTGATTGATCTGGGTTTAGGAACATAACCTTGAGGACCTGTCTGTGATTCACAGCTGTTGTGTCATTGGAGGTTCAGATTTAGGAATCAAGCAGATGAAACATCAGCAGCACAGATCTGGCGGCACAAAGTGCAAACGCAATCAGCCAGTTAATTAGACCGTAATCATGAGCAAACGGTTTACTGTCTGGGGACCGTGAAAATGCTCTGTATTCACGCACTGGCTTTGTCACAAAGTAAGTTTGGCATTTAGAGTAGCAGCATAAAGACACACATGACACATGAGGTCACAGTGCGTCCTCATTTTAATTGGATTGTATTGATGTTTCCTGGAGCTCCATGTCGGGATGAAGAAATACTCTGAAAAGCAGATGCACTTTTTTACATTGTGCTATACACTTTAAATCTTCTATGAGATTTAAGTGAACTTTTTTGTTCTAGTTTTTGATCAAATCAAAGTAACAGGCGTTCACATATGAGAAGAATTCTTCAGGATCAAGGTCGCTGAAATGAGGTTTAATTCTGTTGGTGGTGCAGGCACCTTACATACAGCAGCTTCAATTCACTCCAGTACATCTCCCCAATACTTACCTCTGTGTCACCTTTACCCCAAATCTTTCCATCTTTCCTTTGCTGTCGCTGAAGGAAAAATATGATAGTCTCAAAAAATAACATCTTCAGAAAAGTACAAAAACAGCTTGCATATCAACACAAAAGATGACAAAATGTAAACATCCGAAGACTAAAAGTCTAGCAACACTAAATCCTAGAGTTTCATGTTTCAGCTACATAGGTCCCTTATTAATACTGACGCAAACTCTGTTGAAACATCGAGTTTCAAGCTAAATCCAAGATTATTTTCTTAAAGTTGGGAAACTTTCTCCAAAGACTCAAAAGTCAGTATGCCTATGGTGTAAGCTGAACAGTAATCCTTGATACAAATTTACTGACCTGTATTAGAAACTTTCTTGAGTGGTCCTGTTATGTCGGAGAGCCTCTCGGCACCTTTAACCATGTCGGTCTTAGACATAATCAGTTCTAATACCAACCTGTGTTGTCTTTGGTACCTCGTCTTTCACTTCCAGTACTTGTGACGACTTTTGAGGGTCGACTCCTGTAAAAAAAACAAACAAGAAAAACAGTCTTTGTGTTTATTTAACAAGTAATAGAATTATTTTTAAAGAAACACCATAAAACGATAGCGACAGGAACCCCCTAATCCAACCCTTAACACTTTCATGTAGGTGCGTTTCTAAATTTTACATACGGTGAAACAAACTGAAATCGCAGGGTGATCCATACTCTCTGCAAAAGAAAACCCTACCAACAAGAAATGGACTTTTTGTGAGTACTTGTTCCACTCCCACTAGTTGGCGTTTTTAGTGGAAAAGGATCCAGGCAAAAAGACCGCTTTTAATTTGGCAGGACCAAACCCCTGTGAATATTCCCTCAAAACCAGATTGCAGGATGACACTAGGACTCTTGTACAGACACGCTCAGGCAATAAATTAGACGTAGATGGAATGGAATTAGATGGAACGTAACGATGGTTATACAAAGTTGGTTAAGCTGTATGTCAGCTGTGCCCTTGACAGACAGTCGTCTCTGTTTTTCACACTACACCTGAGTAGAGGGCTGAGAACCAGAGGAAGCACAATTGATTCCGACTGAGATTTGCTGTCTGTCACTTCAGGTTTATTTTAAAGAATGTGGGATTTTTCCACATCATATCTGTAAGACTTGTGGAAGTTGAATCATTCTGTGGTATTCTGTTCATACCGTGTAATGGCTTCATGTGACAATGCGTTACACAAGACATAACTGCGAGAAACATCCAACATTACCCGAATCCACTATATCGAAAAGTTTCAGAGAAGTAGACGTCTGTGTCACTATTATGTGTCATTATTGAAACAATATTGTTGGAATTTAATCATTCTTTCGCCTTTGTGTGTGATTTAGGAAGTGAATGTCCAACAGCTCCAGGATGCTGCTGTCCCTGCTCTCCTGCTGTCCACGAGGGAGTATTTGATTTGTCAAACATGATGAAGACTGAGCCCCAGACGGCCACAGGTGGCAACGGAGCCTCCGGTGGGACAAGTGGTGGAGGCTCCAACCTGCGGAGTCCCTCACCCCACCGCAATGCTTACGAGGCAGGGCTGGCGGCGCTGAAGAAGGCCACCGACCACCTCAATAATGCTCCTAATGGAGGCTCTGGCCCGACCTCTAAACCCGCACTTTTGCCCCGCCCAACTGGGAGGGGACGAAAATATGGATCGAATGTTTACCGTATCAAGAACATGTTCATGCAGATGCAGTCCCCCGGTGATGAGGAGGACGGAGCCAAAGAGATAGGTAATTCCCACAGTTAGCATATCTTTAGTCATGCTTATTTTAGGGGGATTACAGACGATTTAGTAGAATATCTCTGAGAACATCTTCTCAATGAAATCTGCTGTCATTGGCAGGAAAAGACCAAGAGCTAAAGCTGTCCCTGCCGAGGGCGTCCAGCCTCAACGAGAATGTGGATCACAGTGCCCTGCTCAAACTTGGAGCCACGGTCTCAGAGAGAGTCAACCGTTTTGACCCTAAAGCAGGAGGGGATATCGGAGGCTCCTCTGGTGGGTTTTCTAAGCTCCAGGAGACCAGGAGGATCTTTGAACAGAGGACTTTACAGGTAAGAATGGTCTTTGTTTTACTTTTATTGTGGCTCAAGAGGATTTCACTGAGTGTCGCCTCCCACAGGAGAAGCAAGCAGCCACCAACCGGATCTTGCTGAAAAAGGAGCGGGCATCAGGCTTTCAGGACAGCCGTCTTGATGTCGTGGCTCGCTTCAACGGCTCCACGGAGGCTTTGGACCGACTGGACGACCCCCCTGTTCCGACACCTCCCCCTACTGCTGTTCCCTCTGCTGGAGCTTTGGCCAGCCCCGGAGATGCTGTCAGTCCAACTGTGAGCCAGCTCAGTGCTGTGTTTGAAAAGGGCCCGCAGCAAAACAATGTCTACCTCCAGAAACGTCGGTCAGGCCCTGCTCTAGCACCAAAGCCCAGACCTCCAGCTAGAGCAGAAACCGTTGCAAAAAAGGTGAGAAGATTTACTTTCAGCATGAATTCACAAACTGCTCTTGGAGGACAGGAAGCTGGCTGAAGGAAAGTACATAAAACATAGTTGGTACACCCTGACCTGAAACTGAAACCAGTGTAGAAGCGCTGTATGCCGTTTTTTTTTTTTTTTTCTAGGGTCCAAAAGTAGGTGTCATCTCAGATTTTATATCGGTCTGGTAGTTCATGCTGTTGTTAATGTTTTTACTGCTGAGTTGAGGGCCTTAGTCACTGTTTTTCAGTGTCCTTTAACAGAGCATGATGTTTTTTTTAGTTTTCATTTACAGTAAAATATATAATAAAGAAGCTTGTCCAGCCTCCTCTTTAGTTCTCTAAAAACTTGCTTTATTGACGGAGTTGACTGTCAGTGTTTTCATATACTCAACAACTTACTATCTCACTCACGTCAACCAATAACTGTCAATCACTTGTGAGCGTCTGTGACCTGTCAAGAAAAATAACCCAAAATCTCTTAAGATATTATCATCTGTTATTTTCTTTCTTTTTTTTTTAAACTCAATTTTTATTAATTTTTTAACCACAACAACACGGTGTATACATCTCAATACAATACATTTCTTTTCCTTTTTCCAGCTGTATGTGTATTTTTCAAACATCCACAGATAATGAAGGATTAAATCAAAGAGAATAATAATAGTAATCAACGCGAATAAACAACGTCCACTCCAAAATACAGATTTAGAGGCACAAATTCTAGTCAGAGGCAGGATGACAGTATTTTAATATGGATAGAAACACAAAATAAACTGTCATCGCATCAATAAAGGTACCACAAGTTCCCATCCGTCATAAAGGAGGTCTTAGTGAAAATGTGATCTGCTCCATTTGATAAACATCACATACTTTTTGAATCCAGATATTGTATGAGGGAGTTTCTGGTTTGAACCATCTGATGGTTACAGACTTCAAGGCTGCAGTCAATAATATGTTTAAGATGTATTTTTCTGACCTCCTATCCAAACTTTTAGGTATTACTCCCAGTATTGCAACCTTGAAGTCTTGCTGAATATACATTTTGAATTATTTTCTTTCTTTCTTTAAAGGGAAAGGTGTTGCCCCCTGGCAAGGAGGACCTGGAGGAGGAGGCAGCAGGAGTAGCGGACGTCCAGGCAGCAGAGCTTCCAGAAACAGCAGATTCAGAAGGAGAGGCGACCTGTGAGGAGAAGGAGAGGTTAGGACAGTCAGGAGAGCAGCTCTCCAACTCTTCCTACTCCTCGCCATCCTCGGTGGCTAATACTTCCTCGTCCACGTCTTCGGAGCTCAAAGCAGAGTCGGAGGCCCAGCTAACAGTGACTGAAGCCAGGGGCTCGAGTACATTAGCCGCCTCTGAGCGGGGGCCACAGGCTGACGAGCAGGACGGCTCAGTCGCAGGGTCTGAGGCTGGATCCAGGCTGGTGCAGGCAGAGGTTCATGCCTCACTAGAAAATGGAGAAAAAGAGCCTCCAGGCTCCTCCACCTCCTCAGAGGAGAAAGAAATGGACTCTGAGAGGAGAGGTGAGGAAGAGGAGGAGGAGGAGAATGACGACGATGGCTCAAGAAAGGATGATTATTCGGAGGGGGATCTGGTAGATATCAGTGCCTACAGTGGGCTCGGAGAGGACGACTCTGGGGGCAGCCAGCTAGACGACGAGGAAGATGAGGACGATGATGATGAGGCGTATCAACCAGAGACCAGCTGCTCTGAGATGCAGGGCCTGCCTGAGGAAGAGGAGCCCCCACCTCCCAATAGAAAGATCCAATTCAGCACTGCACCGATCAAGGTGAGTGATATTTATCTGATCATTATTAAACCTCTAAATACTCCAGGAAGCCTCTTCTTATTTCAGCTGTCAGAGATTTGTCGGAGTGTTGTGTCATTTTGTGACCAAAGGTGCATCGTTGATTCGTGTTTGTTTTGTGTTTTTGATGGGTCCAACAGTAAAATACTGTTCTAGTCTAAAAGGGATCATATCACCTTATTATAGTGGTTTGAATGTTCGCGTGTCATGGAGATGTTCTCGCCACGTTCAGCTCACTGTTTTAGTTTCTGGCAAACAGCTTTGTCTGTTTTTCAGCCTCTGTTTGCTTCTTCTGCTTTTAGTGAGAAAGTTGTGATTCATCCTGTTCACTCGCTGCTCTCACCGAAATCAGCAAATAGCTTCTAGACGTGTGTCTGTTTAAGCAGCGGAGGGTTTCCTCAGGGAGTGATGAAAACAATTAAAAGTCGAAATCTGAGCGGCTTGTCTCGGTAAAGAGAGGGAGAAAAAACTAAGAGTATGGAAATGATTCAGAAGACTAACATACTTCCTCCTTGTTGAACAGCGCACGCACGCACACACACACGCGCGGGTTGCTAGGGGGATTTTCTCTGTCTCTTTCACCACAGCATTTCCTGCTGACTCGAGCTCACACAGTGTGTTTGTGTGTGTTTGAACAGAGATCTCAATTTAACAGAAGCTCTTTTCTACACTGGAGTGCTCAGGGTTCTAGCCCGCCCCCACCCCCATCACTGCAGCAGTCAGCTGGTCGAGCTCTGTGAATTGTGAAACATGTCTCAACGTGCCACGATGAGGCTTCAACATGACACACTTCCTCAGTGAGACTCAAGACACCAGTCTGAAATAATCCTGCACGTAGATCGATTGATAGATATATAGATAAATAGATCTGAACAGACTTCAGGTTGTCAAAGATTTAGATGTTTAACTGATGCAGGACGGAGGCTTTTTCGGGACATAGGCTTTTCAAAGAAAATTACATTCATGCTGAGTCTTGTCCTCCTCATGCAGGCACAAGAGGATTATGAAGAGGAACATGTTTTATTTTAGGGCAGGCGTTAGGTCAAAAGAGGATTCTTTACATTTTCCTTGGATCTTAAAACATTTAACCACTGACCTCTTTGGCCACAGTGCAGCTAAAAGTAGAGCTTGCGGCCTGAAAAAGCCTTGTTTACTACTAAGTGCTACTGTGAGCTGTCCACTGAATCATGTCAAATGAGCACCTGCTACTGTAGGCCAAAAACCTGTTCTCGGAGACAGATATTTTTACGGTTGTTAGAAAAAATCCCAAAAGATGTAACGAACAAAATCTTGTGTTTTCTGAGGCACATTACAGCACATGGAATATTACATTTTGCCAACTTTACAGCCTGATGAAGCACTCTTATGTAGATAAAACACCTACGAAAAACAACAATATGCAATCTGAGGCTGTCAGTGGTGAAATAGAGCACTTGAAGTGGATGCAACTTGATAATGCGCCAATGCAAGGTCAAACTACATTTTGGTGTGTTTCTGCTCTTTTTCAATGTTGGACCGATGTCACAAATTGCTCTCCCTATCAGTCAAGCACAAACATGGGAAAACTACTCAGGAGGTAGGGCGGTCGTCCAATAACCGGGAGGTTGGTGTTTCGGTCCCCCCCCATCCCGAGTCTGTCTGTTGTCCTTGGGGAAGACACTTAACCCACCTTGCTCCCAGTGTGTGTCCTCCACTGGTGTATGAATGTGAGTGTTGTGTGGTGGTGGTTGGAGAGGCCGTAGGCGCAAACTGGTAGCCACTTTTCCATCAGTATGCGCCAGGGCAGCTGTGACTACTAAGGTAGTTTACCACCACCAAGGTGTGACTGTGTGAGCGAACCAATGATATATCTAATTTAAAGCGCTGTTAGGGTCTCTGATAAAGTGCTGATGCTGAAATCTGATGCATTATTATTGAATCAGGGACCAGGTTGAAAAACACTAAAGTTACCCTTTAAATTAGTTAACACTTTGAAATCTCAAAGAAAGATGTGAAGTATGACTGAAGGCAATGATGACATCAAAAAATCAGAATGATGAAATATGGAGAGTTTCCGTCTAACGGTGACATAACGTTTCATTTGCATGTGCTCTCATATAAAAAAAGACAGCAACAGTGTTTCATCTCGAAGTTATAGAAGCTTCAACCACGAAGTATACCACACTTCGACATCTCATATGCGCTCACAAGCAGTCTCATCTTCACACACTCACAAACCTGTAAATATTATAGAGGTCCCCTGAGATCATAGGGTACTTCACAGTCAAGAAACTCAACCTCCACCCCACCTCACTCCACTCCACACCCTATCCTGTCCTGCTACTTGCTTAGCTCAACTGCACATCACTTTACAAAGACTATCAACAGCAATGCTGCATCTTTAGACTCTGCTTAAAAGTAGCACTCACACACAATGGAGCGACACAGTAGCGTGATAAAAAAGTGGTGAATGATTAATCAGGGGTCGTAGAAAACCTATAGAAGTAGGAGGGTTTTCCCACAACCCCCCTTTACAGACACGTGATTTTTAAGTGAGATGTTGTCTACACAGCTTCCTCTGTACCTGGGCAAAAAAAGGAGTTGGAATGTGGCAGGGTGTGTTTGTTTTCCTCTGAGTGCACACACGTTCACTCACACACACACACAAACACACACACACATAAAGATGGAGCTGATTGATGAAGTTACTGTTTGAGATGCATTGATTGTGTGAGATAAAGTTCGCAGTAAAAACAGAGTGGAAAGGCACACGCTTCATTACGATCTCCGATAGTTTATCTCAAAGGAGCAGCCAAAACTTTCAGGATGAGTTAGTGCGTCAGTGAAGCGATTACATGATCCACTGAGCTAATTTCAGCATTGTTTACATCTCTAAATTACCAAATAATTGTAAAGCACTGCTTAGGTTTTTTTTGTTTAAACTGTATTTATTGTCTTTACAAAATCTAGAGGAGGCATTCGCGAGTTTTCGTATAAACACTCAGTGAACCAGAAGCAGGTGAGTTTTTTTCATCGTAGCTTGAAAGCTCATATCAGGATAAAACATCAATTTAGCTCCTGGCATTATTGTTTTTTAATCTGTGATATTATTATGAACAAGTACTCTTTCTCATCCAGACTCAGCGCCAGTAAACTATATTTAGCTTCCCTCTTTATAGTGGGATATTTTGAGTGACATCTTCACCTTTTGCCTCTCTGCCCAGTCTTGATCCAGTTACCTGACTGGCACACAGAGAATCACGGCTCTACTTAGCCAATTTGGATTAGTGGATGGTTATCAGAGTCCCAACCTGTTTCTTTTTTTAACATCGGGGTGTCTACTTCGTGTCGCCTTAAGGGCTCAATTGTTTATGAAGCGATTGTTGAACGTTATATGTTATTTGGTTGATTTAATAGTACATAGCTTAACCCGGAGAATGAAAATAATCAGATTGCACGGCGTATGATACGACAAATTTAGTCATTGGGATAGTACAGGACTGGTGATTTCCCCAAAACATCCTTCCTGACAACACTTCTGACTCTTCCGCCCCCACACAGACGATTGATGTGATGAAGATGACCTTGACGTGAAATGATTCAAATCTTTTTATCAAAGTAGGTCAGAGTAAAAAACAGTCTTGTGGTTGAGCTCCACCTGACCTCCTGCTCCTGCAGGACTTTTCTGTGGCTTGGCTATGATCCAATTTGGTAGTAGGCAGCTTGTAATTGGTCAGAGTATACCGAGGCTGTTATTTAAGATGCAGAGTTTGTTCTATCGCATCCATTTACCAGAATCAAGCCAACAAACTAAATGGCTTTTAGTGTGTTTTTGGTTTCTGTGGTTGATATTGCCACAAAAGAAAAAAAAATCATCGTTAGTAGTAGTGTTTGAAGTTATTTATGTCGTTCAGCGTCAGACACCAGAAAAAGTCTTGGTTTCTTTTGTTCAGGGTTGTCAGAGTAGTTCAGCCAAGACCACGCAAGGCCTCGACTGACAACCTTTGAGATCTATTTGCAGACCTACTTCGTTTGAAAAACCAGTTTAGCATCTTGGCACAAACTGGACTTAGGTGTGTTTTTGTTTGGTTGTAAAATCTGAGCAATTACAAAAATCTTGGGTCCACATAACATCGTGTTTAGATGGAAGTTAGTCTGTCCAGGTCCATCTTCACAACAAGTCTTCATGATGGGTCTATGTCTCTGTGCTGTTGTGTCAGTTGAGTTGATTTATGTTACAGTTGGTTAGTTGAATGATTTTTCACCCGTTGGCTGTTGTTTATCATTCAATGTTGACCTTTATTCTAGTTTCTAAAGCACACGCAGTTCTTTCATTTTTAAGATACTCATGTGTTCGTGATGTGTTACAGGGATTTCTCCAAAGCCTCCTGAATGCATTCTACTTTAAAGTAACTCAACAGGAAGGAAATGTGACTACAGGAAGTGGTTTAACAATCACACCCTCTTACCCGTTGTGTGTGTGTGTGTGTGTGTGTGTGTGTGTGTGTGTGTGTGTGTGTGTGTGTGTGTGTGTGTGTGTGAGTGTGTGTGTGTGTGTGTGTGTGTGTGTGTGTGTGTGAGAGTGTGTGTGTGTCTTTAAGTGTTTGTGTTTGCATCACTCCATATCCAAGGGGAATCTAAATGGTGCAGTTACACCTACACATATACAGTACCGTAGGCATCTGGCCTATGAGTCTCCATATGTATCTCTATGTATCGCTGTAACAATTCGCAGAAACAGACATGGACATACATGCACACACTCACATAAATTAGCATATCTGCCAGACTGGGACAGTGTGGAGAATGAGTGAGTGCCAGTGCCAAATTCATACTGGGCAAGCCTGTGGTTGCCATGGAAACAAAGCCACGTGATCCCAGAGATGGTCACCGGGGAGACAGATGCTGCTGACCTTTCAGAGAAGGGGGAGGGGTGTGATAGAGAGTGGAAGAAGGAGTGTAAAACATATGGAGAGAGATAGAGAGAGGGAAGGAGAGCATATAGACGCGTGTTTTTATCAACTGTGCAGATTGATGATATCGATGACTGTTCCGTGTATTCTCCAATTCTTCCAAGTGTAGAGGGATATGAGTCAGCGCCGGTTCAGACTGGCTTTTGGAGAATTTAATATTTCAATTCCACTCGCTGAATAAAGTGGTTACTGCACTCAGATGGAGGATCTCTTCCTCTGAATGTCCATGCGCACAAATGTGTTGCCTCAATAACAATGTAGGCACGAGAGTAATTACAGAGCAGCTTAATTACAGATAACTCTGACAGGGTTACAAGGACATATATGCTGATGGTGTACAGCGAAGAACTGATCATGTACAAAGAGTATCAATAAAGGGAGTGCATGAAGAAAACTTGTAACCTCATTGCTGCAGAATAGAATAAAAGTATTAAAGTAGTTTTATTATGTTATTTACTCCCCACCAACCAGCTATAACATTGTTACATGATTATTTTACAGTTATCTTGAATACAGTTATATATAAAGTAGAATAACTGGCCTTTTAAAGAACCACATGCAGCCGGAGGAGTAAAGCCCCCTGACCCTAGACTGTCACCCTCCATGCAGGTCTTCACCACCTACTCGAACGAAGACTACGACCGGCGCAACGATGACATTGACCCCATGGCTGCATCAGCTGAGTACGAGCTGGAGAAAAGAGTAGAGAAACTTGACCTATTTCCTGTCGAGCTGGAGAAAGGTAAACTCCCTCACTCACACACACACACACACACACACACACACACACACACATGGAAAGTCACTCAGTCAAGCTCCTTATGTAACTACACACGCGCACATGCACACAATAACTGATGAGATGCTGTTAGTGGATGTTCACTGTCTGCTGGCAGCACCATTATCCCCTTACAGGATTAAACTTAGTACGGATTAGCCTTATTAGCAGCTAGTAATTGTGGAGGTAATGGAACCATCCGTTATAGTCGCTCTCATGGCTGGTCAACAGTTAAAACACTAATACACAAGCAGGTAATAATAAAAGTTTTCACCTCAAATGTTTAGACAACTGAATAAATAACAAAGTTTCAGTATGAACACCTCTGTGGAAAATCTATTACATTTTTAATCCTAATTTAAATTACGCCTCTGTGTCTCAGACAGTGATGGTCTGGGCATCAGTATCATAGGTATGGGTGCAGGAGCCGATATGGGTCTGGAGAAACTGGGGATCTTTGTGAAGACAGTCACGGAGGGCGGAGCTGCGCAGAGAGACGGCAGGTACGTGTGTCTCAGATGTGCTTTTTTATTGTGGTGCTCATGCTCTGTTATCTATTTCCTGTCAAAAAAAAACCTCCTGATAAGACGCGTCAGTGAGGCGCTCGGTACTCCCTGGCTGTGTTAGTGACTGCCAGCCACTAGCATACTAACCTTAGCATTAGTTCTGACGAATCTTCAGTGGATTTCTCAATAAGTTGGGGTCAAACTGAGTGAAGTGTTTTTTTTTTTTAGTCATGATTATAACAGATACTGTATGAGGATTCATACAAATTTCAGCCATTTCAGCCATACACAAAAACTTTGTGCAGAAGTAAACAAACCTCCATTCCTGCAGTGGCACCTCAGTAACCCCTGCATTGCACAATAATGTTTTTTTAGTTCTTTTTCAGAGCAGGTCTTGAAGAACCAGTTCTCTGTATGATAATGGCTCGATAAGTTCATCATAAATGTCGTCTACTCCACCATCAAAACCAGACTACAGGGAAAAATAGGAGCTCAAATGACCAGCCCCTATTCCAAGATATTCATTTTACTTCCTATTAAAAATCTCCATTATCATTAAATCCCGATGTTTTGAGCAGCCTGCCGACAAAAGCCCAACTAAATCAGGGAATTATGGAAATTGGGGATTTAAATTATAAGCTAGTAAGTAATTCCTGCTAAGTTTGATTGAATCCCACACTAGATTGCGCTGGCAGAATCAGTTTCTACTACTGTTATTATTTATTTCCCCTAAATCATGCCCAACAACAGATATCAGATGATAGACAGAATGAACCAATTATCTCTAGATTAACTGTTTTTGTTGAATGGCATTAGTTTATGTCACACACCACCAAGCTGCCTTATCAGTCTAGAAATGGGGCAAAGCTGTTTGGTGAAAATGGGAGAAAATTAAAATGAAATAAAACAAGGAGGAGATCAAATATACTCTGTACTTTTTTCCACATGTGGTTTATTATGTTTGTGTCGATGTGTGCAGGATCCAGGTCAATGATCTGATAGTGGAGGTTGATGGGACCAGCCTGGTGGGTGTCACACAGAGCCTCGCTGCCTCCGTCCTCCGCAACACCTCTGGCACTGTCAGGTCTGACATAAACACACAAGCACAGACATGTACACGGGTCCTACAGACACATTTAAGCCTATTCTGATCATGTTGTGTTGACCTGCTGATTCAGGGTTTGAACCTTTCTCTGCAGAATCTCAAATAAACATAATATTTATCACGTTTTTGTTTGGTAACTTGCTAAAATGCTGAGTTTTATTTATCATATGTTTCAGGTTTGCAGTTGTTGTTTCCAGTTAAACAAATGTGACTGTTGGATCTTGTTTCCCAGGTTTGTGATTGGTCGGGAGAAGCCAGGGGAGCAGAGTGAAGTGGCTCAGCTGATCCAGCAGACTCTGGAACAAGAGAGATGGCAGCGAGAGATGATGGAGCAGCGATACAAACAGTACATGGATGAAGACGAAGAGGTATGTGTCCAGGATGAACTTTTTCCTGACGCTACAGCAGCCTTTTTTGTGGAGCTAGCTTGTGTCCCATGACCCCAGATGATAATTGAATCTCTTAAACTACCTCTACAGCAACAAGATACGGGTGACAAATGAAGATAGGAGTGTTACGCTGCGGTGTGTGTGCGCAAGTGTTTGTGCATGTTAGTGACAAAATGTCGGTCTGTGTGCCACCATGTGGCCTGTGGTTTTAACTCAGAGCAGCTCCTCCACCTTGTGGTCAGAGATGGTAACAGAATATTTGAAATCCATGTGTCACAAAAGTTAATTAGAATTTAAATCATTATATGTTTCTTTAATTATTTAAGTTGCACACCCAGTCTATTAGTCATCAACAGGCTGAAGCTAATTTCCTCTTTTAATTTCAATGTGGCTCATTAGGCTGCAAATGAGATTGTTGAGTGAGATTAAACTGATGACCAAAGTTATTATTTTTTTACTATCAGAACATGTGGTCAGAAGTGAACGAGAAGCCACAATGCTTTTACATTACTGTAGTGTGAAGGAGGAGACAAATGATTGTCAGACTGTTTGGTTCTTTTAGTTAAAAGCATTTATATACTGTTGCTGCATTCTTGTTTTCTCTTGCTTTGTAATTTGTCAATCCTGCAGTTTGGTCCCTACGAGTTAGAGTCAGATCTGGGGTTCTTTTTTAGTGTTCAAAGGAAAAGTGATGTGACACAAAGGGAAACATGACCCTGTCCCAACTTTTTAGTAAGATGTTGCGGACATCAAACTCAAAATGAGTGAAAGCTTGCAAAAAATAAACCATATATATCATATAATATTATATATGGTTATATTATATATGTATAACAAACCATATTTATACTTTGTACACATGGAAATTTGACTCATGTACATATCTTTTATCTGTTTTCTCAACTTAACTCTAAGTTGCTTTATACTTTAATTTCTCTTTGTATGACTGTATGCTGCTGTAAATTTGGAACCTCCCCCTGTAGGACTATAAAAGGAACATCTTATCTTATAATATCTTAAAACAATGAAGTTTATCAATTTGGACATTAAATGTCTTATCTCTGAAGTATATTCAGTTGTATATTGGTAGAAAAGGATTTTTAAATCACTATATTCTGTTTTTATTCACGTTTTAAACAACGTCCCAAACCATCAGCAACAAGACTGACTCTGTTTTTATCATAATATCTGATACCTGAAACTGCTGTGAGGGAGTAAGTAGGTGGAAGACCAGAAGATTGACAGCGCACCAAAAAAAAAAACAGCTTTTCCTATCATTTCCAACAGCAAAAAAATCAATTAATCAGATTTTGAGTTTTAAAAGAATACAGGATTGGATTTGTTTTTTCAAAAAATACCATCTTGGTTTATTCAAGTCAAATCAATCCTCTCATCTAACTCCTGAGTAACAAGGCATGGTAAACCTGTGCACACATATGAACAAATCAAACTTTTTTGATTTATCACAGACAGGTGAATATGCAACAGACGAGGATGAGGAGATGAGTCCAGTGTTCCCAAACTCCATCGAGGTGTTCGACCTGGCTGAGAACCAGGAAATGTTGTCTCCTGTGGAGCTGGACCCAGAGAAGCTAGCCCACAAATTCAAGGAGGTAAATAATCACTTCCCTCTTAAACTTTCCACCTGTTTTTATTCTGTCTGGTTTGATCTGTTGGATAGGGTTTGTTTAAAATCTTGTTTTCTGTTTGTGATCAGCTCCAGATCAAACATGCAGTAACCCAGGCGGAGATCCAGCTGCTGAAACGGAAGGTGAGGCCTCAGAAATGATATACTGCAACATCCAATATGCACTCGCAGTTCTTTTTCTGCCTAAACGATGACTTAACTCTGCCTCCTCCTCCCACATAACAATTCCTCCTTCCACACTCCCACCCCTCACCTCAAGCTGGCTCATGCAGAGCAGGACAGGTTGCGTTGGCGAATGGAGCGTGCTCAGTTAGAGCAGAATATCCGAGACAGTAAAGAGAGGATGGAGAAATTGGAGGGCTACTGGATGGAAGCTCAGTCCCTCTGCAAGGTGATATAAAAATAAAGATTTCAGATTAAAAACAAGGACAGATTCTTGTCATTTCATTTAACAGTTTACAGGATCTACCCCACAAGCTATTTGTTTTCATCCTGACTGTGTGTGTGTTCTTTCAGGCAGTGGATGAACACCTGAAGGAAACCCAGGCCCAGTACCAAACCCTAGAGAGGAAATACAGCAAGGCCAAGAGACTAATTAAAGACTACCAGCAGAAGTAAGAAAGGAGGCGCACATAAAAAGGGATCAAGTGGGAGTAAATGACACCAAACGGCTAAATCATGTGTGTTTTTGTAGGGAGATTGAGTATCTGAAGAAAGAGACAGCTCAGCGCCGAGCACAGGAAGAAAGTGAGGCGACACACAAAGAGGAGGCAGACAACCTGCAGGAAAAGGTTGGTGAAACTCTCAGTTTAACTCTGAATTGTTCCCTAAAACAAAACCCCCAGTTTGGATTTTTAATTAGTTCCCCACCCTCAACAGCCTTATTTGCCCCTTGGGCTGTATAACCTGATTTACTGCCACAGTCATGATAGGTTATTTCTTTTGATTGATGCAGTCGATTTTTGTGCCAGCGCTTTCCTCAGAAACAATATTTCAACCTTAAAGAGATATTCCGGCGTAAAATGAAGTTAGGGTTAAACACACCGTAACGCCAAGTTAGACTCCCCATCGAGAGATGAATGTTGCCGACCGCTTGCTTCTCTAGTTATACCAACTTCAGCAACACAGAGAGCCAGGTGCTCAACCAAAAAGCCACTCGTAGCCACAAATAATGCTCAGAACAGCACCTAACTTCATCAACAGTACATATAGGGTCTCAACCATAGCATCAGCCACCAAACATCTTTTTAGCTTTGCCTAATTTCTTTAGTAAAGAGACTAAACACAACTCACCTACTCTCTTCCAGCAGCTGCTGTGGCTACGAGTGGCATTTTGGTTGAGCGCGTGGCTCCTGGGACTGTTGTGTATTGCTATCGTGCGGTGGTTACCAAAGTTGGTATAACTAGAGAAGCAAGCGGTCGGCAACATTCATCTCTTGAGGGGGTGTCTAATTCGGTGTTATGCTGTGTTTGACCCTAAATTAATTTTATGCCGGAATATCCCTTTAATGCACAGAAACGTTTTTTAAAAAATAACTATTTTAACGTTGTTTTATTTCTTTTGAAACTATGTTATAGTTGAAATGTATTCAGTCACTCTCCGCCGTGTTTTTGTCCACAGATTACAGACTTGGAGACCAAAGTGGATGCCCTGAAGACCTCTAAACCCTCCTAGACTGCTGCTTATTCCTACCTCCTGTCTGTGACTGGAAAGGAGGAGCTTTGCCTTCAATGTGACCTGGGCTGTATTTTATTCCAATCAACCATTTTGCTGCACAGACAAGTAGCGGAAAAGTTTGAGCAAGGAAGAAAAAGGGGACAAAGAGGATGACATATACATCAAGATCAGAAGTAACCTCTCATCTGGCTTCTGCCAGCAGCTTACAGCTCTGTCATTCAATAACCAATCCCAGAATGCTCCTCCTGTAAAACCCAGAATCCTCGTTTTGTGTCTTCCTGGCAACTGGCTTGGCAATCAACATGGAAACTACATTCAACAACCTGTGCTTTATTTGTTAATAATTTCTTTTGGCTTCTCCTCTCTTTAATAACAGTGTGATACCAGGATTCTATTACTGATTGAAAAAGCGCTTTTTTAATAACAGGCTTGTCACGAAGTGCTTTATAGAGTAACGAAGGGGTCTACCTGCAGAATAAGTCGGAACAAAGGAGAAAGGACAAAGGTCATGTGCTTGACACTGTACTACGCTTGAACCAAGTGATTGCTGAACCATTCCTTATTTTTGATCGGGACTGGACTTGATTCACGCGTGTGTGCGTTCTGCCACACAGCATTGAGTATCAGAATCAAAAACTGATAGGAGAATGGCCACCTCATTTTTTTTAAACTCAAAACTCAACTCAAAGTTCTGAGGTTGAGCCCAACAAGAATCAACTTTGAAAAGGAAATAGCCACCACCTTATGATAGTTAAGTAATAAAAACTATGGAGCAAGATGGACAACCAATTTCTGACCCGCGGCACAGACTGAAAACCGGAAAGCTCACCCCAGCCTTTGGTTTGTTTTTTTTCTCCAGCCTAACAGCCTAACTCTGTTTGTGATTGAGGGAATCCTGCAGAAGTGTGTATTTCAGGTCTGAACTGTAGTGGCATATTGTTTGTATATATTCTATACATGTATTTAAATGTGTTAATATGGCTTAAACCATTAAGTGGGACAGATATCAGAGAGTGAAACAGTTCAGTGAGTGAAGGTGATGTCCTGCTGTTGAGGGGTGAAATGGTTTAGTCGCCCAGATTCATCTCTTTTCTAGTATTATCAAAGGCAAACAGGGTGTGAATAGTCCAGTATGTGCTTACAGCGTCAAATTGTTTGTACAGTAGTTGTTGGTGTTTTAAGTGTGTGTGTGTGGGTTTACATGCACTCAGGATAGTTATATACTATATTTTTGAGTTTATGTGGGGCGCTCAGCAATCTACCCATAACCTGGGTCACAAAAAAAAAACAGAACTGAGTTTGGATACACTGGTTCCTGAGGCTTTTCATGTTCAGCTTCCACTTGCACTTACCGCACAGTTTTATGACCTCAGGTTACATCACCACATTATTCGATCCCTGTGTTCACAAGAAGCTGATATGTAAAGAGGCGCACTTTTTAACCCAAGTTGTTCAAATATTTCGGAGGCATAACTCAAATAGAAACTCCTTTAGGTGAAGCAACAGTTGGAACCAAAGTGCCAAATTTTCTTACAGATTACTGAATATCTACGGAAGTCGTTGACACCCCTTTCTGTACAAACTTTGCTTAATTGTTGTTTAAAACGATTTTTAACAGTCAAAAATTGAAGTACTTGTTTTCCCAGTTTTTTCCCCATTGGCTAAAACAAATTTTCCAACTATTTGCTTCCTACTAACTTAAACTAAACTTTTACTAATGAAGATAATTTAACTAATATTTTCATTTGAAATTTCAATCATGTACCCAGAAAAGGAAAACAACTCCCAACCAGGTCTTAATTCTGTCATTTAAAGTGACACGCAATAAAAGTTGTTAGATTTTACTTTGAAATTTTCCTCTTTACATTTACATGTTTCGCTTTTTTTCCCATTTGTGATACAGGTTTCACTTATTATTGTACGACATAAAGAAACTCTGAAGTCGCCAGTACTCGGTCAGCAGGTAGTGAGTATTTTTCGGACGGTCTTTCAGAGAGCAACTTAACTTTTTGAGAGAGCTGCGATTCGTTAAATCAGGATTTGACCAGCCTTGGGTTCCTTAAAAGAGACTTAAATGTGATAATTTACTATCATCGTTATTCAGTAGAAGTCGAACTTTTAAATAACATACTAAATAAGAATGCCAATGCCTTTCTTCCTCTCCCCTCCCTCAGGCTAAATCAAGCTTCGGCTAACATCATTAGCTTATCATGAAGGCTAGCTGATTTGCGCCTCTCTCGCATGCATATTTAGCTCACTGACTTTCTAAAAGCGCTCATAATATTTGTTACAAAGGAATGGACGAGCTAGATGCTGCAAGTTATAATCTCATTGAGATATTTTGATCAGTATTTGTCTTTCTTTCTCAGCCAATGAAGCATCATAAAGCTAGCATAGCAGGACAGTTCTGCCTCTGAGAAATGTTTGTGAAACTTGACCTGCATATAAATATCAGCGACAGTATTGTTCAGGAAATTTTGTGCATGTAAACACACTCCACATCTCTCACTTTAAGAGAAAGTAGAAGGTCCAAGTGCCAGTATTGTGACTTTAGAGAAAGGACTGGAGTTTATGAGAAGTGTGTGTGTGTGTGTGCAAAAGACCAAATTTTGGATCTAGTCCAGAGTCTTAAGCGGTCGTGAAGCTCAGTTAACTTACAGGAACTGGAGATGAATCATGTTTAGCCACATTGAAATTGTTTTGTAAAATGTATTGAAACCGATTTTTCTTCTTGATCAAATCTAAAAAAGTTCCAAGCAACTTTGAGATCTTTGGAAACTCCTCAAAAGTGCTTGAGCTTGAAACACTTTAAGAAATCATTTTGCTTGTAAACCACCAAGTGCTCTTTGAGTCAAATCTTGAAATGATTAAATCTTCTTGAGATGGGAGTGAAAGTCACATATTGATGATGATGATGTGAGATATTCATGTACTCGGCTGATACACATTTGTTGTCTTTTAAAGGGAATGGACAAATGGAGATAATTATTTGATGTATTTAAATTGTAAAGCTCATAATTCCACGAGGGAACGCTTAGTTAGACGGCAGCAACTAAAAAGCAATGTTCACAAAAGGCAAATGTACTTTGCTGTGTAAACAATCATCATGGCGATTATTGTGAGTTCATGTTTGTGTTGAGAATGCAGCTTGCTGGCAAGCTCTAAGAAGGTTGAATTCATTGAAAACACTCAATCTGAACACCCGCCCTCCATCAAAACTAGTATAGAGCGCCACTTCATAGAATCAAATGGAACCAAAAGCAAAGGAGTCTTCTGTCATCGCCTGTGCTGAACTGTGCTTTATACTCAAGCCAAATTCAGCGTCTCGGCCAAACTGGGTCAATTTTGTTTTTTCCTGCTAAAAGCTTTTCCGATCTCTGTCCCTTTCTTCTTTTAGCCAATAATATATTAGCTAAATACTTGAGTTTGGCAGCTTCAGTAGTAATTTGCATTTAGCATGCTAACAAGCTTGTAAGTAAGTTAGTTTACATATTATACTATGGAATATACCTGCAAACATGTTAGCATTGACACTTGACCCTTTGTAGCTTTTACATTAACTTTTAATTCCATTTGCAAAGTGTCTTTACCGTGCCGCAAGTCTTAGTGTCAATAATATCTTGTTTAAAATCTTGTTTCATTCCTCAAAACAATTTAAAAATATGTGAATAAAGCAGTGATGCTGGATTAGAATCTCTTATTTTTGCATAGAAGCATGTGACAAGACCATAGTGTGACAGAGCAGCTCCGGAAGTTACAATTCGACAAACGCCTAAGGGTTTAGTGTTCACAGAGCGACGACACGCCTGTAAAATAAGGTGTTTAATCTCAGAGCCTGGTGCGTGTGGACCAATCTGCCTCAGTATACAAGTCCCCTTTGTTTGAGCTGAGGCATATGAAGTTAAACTGAGCTCATACCTGCAGGTAGTAACCAGAATTAGAAACATTGTCAGTGACTCATGGGAGGAATCCAGCACAGTGCACTTAAGGCCACCTGCTTCTAGGACTGTAGCCTCTGTACACAAAGCACGTGACTGAACCGAAGGATCGGATCTGATGAAATAATCATGTTTGGACTGGAAGAGAAAGTTCTCATTAAAAGCTGAATTTTAGACCCCACATTTTTTTTATTTTAAATTTAAAATGAAGTCCTTTTGGGACAGGAACAAGGGTCTGGACATAGTGAGCATTTTTAGGGAATGAACATGAGCCATAAGCAGCTCACTTCTGTATTTAATTGCTTTACTTAAAAGCTGTAAAATCGCTGTTTTATCACCAAATCAAGTCCAGGTCACTTTGGGTTTCAAGTCTTTACACAGTAAGTGATCACTTTGCCTTGTTTGTATTAGTTAACTTGCTGCTTCTGCCTTCACAAAGGCTTCAGATGTGTTGTGTTGTAGCTGACTGTCATTGTGGATGTCTGCCTGTCACTCATGCCTGCATCGGAAAAACAGAACGAGTGTTTGCCAGTGAATGCAGCACAGACAGACTGCCATGTCATCCGACTGATTGTAGCACCGGTGTTTAACTTGTGTTAGTTAGATTGTCCACAGATCGATGCCTTTCTTCATCATACTTTTTAAAGTTTTTTCTTCTTCGTATTTGAAATTAGCTCTTCCCTGCTTCACGTTAATGGAGCACTCCTTCAAAAGTGGTTTCCCACTCAGCAGCAGCTTTGGTGGGGCAGGTGGGAGGGTTTAGTGCCTTGGCGAGGTGTTAGGCAGGATGAGGATGGAGGGAACCTTCCCCTGTGTGTGGCACGGGTTTCAAATCAACCTTGCAGTCGAAGCTTGCAGCCAGCATGTTTATCAGACCACATAGAGTATGTTTCTAGATCGAATGTAAACCTAAGTGGTCACCTTTTGGCATCTTTCTGATACTTCATCACTTGTTTAGGAATCAAAGGCTGGTGCAGATCCCAGTAGTGTGTTCAGAGATGATCTTGGCTTTTCAAATGTTTTGTACTGATGTGCTTGAAGGTTAAAATTGCATTGACCGGATTTTAATGAAACTGGAAGTGTAAAAATAATTGTAAAACTGGCAAACTCTGTCCTGTAACCACCTAGTCTTAAAACACTTCACAGCTGATAGAACTAGTGCAACATCGATCTTTTGTGTTTTTAATGTGTATACTTGTTCTCACAAATGTCCTGCAAAGAAGATTTTGCAAAACTAGAAACAATTTGGAAATGGTTGACAAAAGTTGGCTTTCAGTTTAATTTTCTTTGATTGTTTCATAAAGTTTCTTTGAATTACTGGTCTGTGTTTATCTTCAATCACTTTTTAATAAAATCCACCCTCGGCTTGGTCTCCTCAAATGCATAAATAGCTAAAACAGAGGTGTTGTGTGTCATTTTAGATGAACGACCGGGGATAGAGCAGTGCCAAACAGTGACAGTGGAGCACGACAATCTGACATTGTATAAGCTGGCCTTTGAGTGCATCTTGGTTCTGAAATCGATTACTTTCTCTGCCTGGTCCCGTTCTTAAGTTGATGCCATCATGTTTGTCTGAACAAATTCTCATCTGTCAGCGTTAATAAATAAACATGAAATATGTCGAAACAAAGCAAATAAACAGATGTGTCATTTATCTGTGTGAATTACTGTATTGTACTACTTAAAGCTCCTGTAAGGAACTTTCAGTCTTGCTCATCTTGGTATTAATATGCTCAAGTCTCATCTTTTAGGGACAAAAAAAAATCTCATTCTGCTGATCCTTGTCTGCCTCCTTGCTGGGTGAAGCCACCGTAAGAACAGCACCCTCTGGTGACGGGCTGCAGTATAAGTCATAAATCCCGCTTCCTCCAGCAAAGCTTATGGAGCTGTGGACAAACTTTAGAAATTAATTACACAGAATATAAATTTTTCTCCCCCCTGCTTGTGATGTTGACATGTAGTTATTGTAAGACTGGTTTGTGCTCAAGTCCTCTTTTTTCTGTGAAGCTCCGTTTTTAAAAGTTATTAGGGGGTTCATGTTTTCTATGATTTACACTTGATACGGCCTATTGGCGTATGAAGACTCACAACAACTCTTGGCGACTCTCCTGCCAAATGTGTACAATGCGACTGCGCAATGTTGGTTTCAGGAAATGCAGAAAAATCCTGGAATTACCGAGAGCATTTTGGCCTCAAATCCGTATACAGGAGGGAGGCGGGACCAAGTTGTCTATAGTATATACAGTCTATGGTCTTGCTGCTGATGGTCTGGTTTGCTTCTGGATATTATAAAAAGACATTAATATGAATGTCAGTCTGTTTCATCAATACAAAAAAAATCTTCACAGGAGCTTTAAATTTGATTGATTATACAATAACCATCCAATGAAACAAAGTATCTGCTGTCTTTCAGAGCGAAGCCTGGAAAATCCCTTTCTCTTTCTCTCTCTTAGTCTTGAGCTTACTTTTGGCACTAAATTTCTTCCATCTTTCAGAATAAAGCAGCTTATTGTCCTCAAGTGGACGCCTATATAAAGTGTAAACCAGTAGAAGTAAACTTTACTTATCAGACAGACTGATGGAATATTTTGTCGTAATATCTGAAGGTAGTACCAGACAACTGGTGAAATTTTAATTATATTTATATTGACACAGATTATGAGCAGAGCTGTCAAAGGAGTCGTTGGGAGTATTTTCAAAGTAGGAAACAGGAAGATGCTGCAGTAGCTCCATTACAGCACACCAAAAGGACTTGTGCAGCTCAGAATTCAAAGATATAAGCAGTCCTTTTCAGACCTTTATTGTATCATGATAGAGGGTTTACTACAAAGGCAATACTGACGACATTTATCTGCGAGAACAGCTCCACTTTCAATACTAGAGTTATGAAGGAGTTCAAGTAAAACAAACCTTATGATTAATACTAGCAGTATTTACTGTTATATCTTCACAAATGTAACTTAAATCAGTATTTTTATGCAATAAAGGTCTGGCCCGCCCCCTGGTGGTCACTACATAAATCTCAGCAGTTATGAAACACTTTTTACATTTTGTTTGAAAAATATATGAAGACTTTTTCCCCCTTTGAATAAGAAGATGCCAAAATCTCACAGACTATAAAACTGGATTAATTAGCTATAATTTCATTTATAGATAGACTAATAATTTAATAATTTATAGACACAAAAGTGAGATCATTTAGCAGCCGTCAAACCACAGATAAAGGACATATACTGGGAAACGAGACAAAACATATTATATGGCTATGAGTTGTAATGGAATGTAATGTATTGTAAAGCATGTTGTTGATTTGGTGTCTTATAAACCCATGAGGGTTGGGCACTTTATGTGCAGGACACGGAAATAAACTATCTATCTATCGATCTATTGGCCATAAAGTTGATCAGTATAATTTTGAAAAAAGATGATGAGAAAGTCATATTTTGAGTTACGGTGGACATCAACAGTCACATTATAGCTTATTATTATGATTCGCATGCTTGTCAGAGGTGAAAACATGAAGCTGTAAAACACGAGGGCACACAGCTGTCTTTTGTAGGTCATTTTTATTCAAGTGCTGAAAATAAATACAAAAAATTTTTGGAACACATCTATTAAAGTGACAAAGACCTGCTTCAGTCAAGATTTGCTCAACAGAAAAAGTTTCATTTACTTTTCCATCTTTAGCTGCAGTTTGGAAGTCGATTTTAGGAAACTCAGGTAGAATGTGTTATCATCGATCTCTCTCATAATGACCCGTTGAATGAATAAGGATTTCTTTTTTTCTAATTTCTACCTGATTTAAAAAAAAAAAAAACTTTCCCCTCCAACCAGAGAGTTGAATTTGGATGAAATGTTAAGCTGACTTCTTTCAGACTACTTTCTTCACTCGGAGCAGAACTTAAGTCAGGCACGACCAAAGATCACCTGTGGGCAGGCATTGAACAATGGCACACTGATAAACTGATGACTCGTTTGTACATGTTTCATTTGACTACAGCCATCCAATTAACCAGTCTGAGTATGAATCTCCGGTTCATCTTCAGTGTAACTACATTTGACACCAGATTAGCATATATGCTACAAACACACAGACACATGGCTACCTTTAGGTCTCAACTGACTCTTCAAGTAGCACAGTTGGACACCAAAACAAAAGAAAGCGAGTTAAACATGGACTCTAGAAATCTACATGAAATAATTAGCTGTGAATCTGCGTACTACACGTCTAAGCAGTCGGTGTATTGGAACAGGAGTGTATTGAAGGCCTGTGTGTTGGAGATGTCCTGTAGAAGGCACTGGCGCTCTTCCTGATACTGAGGAAACTGATCACGCTAACACAGCAGCCGCTTTTCTGATGGTGAACTCAAATTCTCCTTTGTAACACTACAAGATAAAGAGAGGAACCAGCCTGTTAGCTTTCATTTAGAGTGCTGGTTTTATGCTCTGGTCTGATACTTACACCGTGTTTCACTTCATTTTAATTTGAGAAGCACTAAAATTCTAACAAATCGTTAGACTCCTCATATTTTTATGTTCTATTTAAACATAACAGCATTTGAGCTTCACACCCTGCAGCTGTGTCGGAGAAAAACTGCTGCTGTGTTAATGTGAGGAAAGAGATTGTACTTTGAAAAAACATTCAATGCACGCTCTAATGATACAGTTTAATATCGACGATGATTGCTGAGGAAACATAAGCAGGACACGTGTTTAGACAGGATTTTGAGACGCAACGAAAAGTAAGAGAGGAAAGAAAGGAGTGCAGTTCTGTCTGACAGCAGGAGAAGACAGCCAATGGCGAGAGTCCGTTAATGTCTACTCAGGTATGTGTGTTTAATCACAGCTATGTAACAAAACTAAGAGGAGGTATATGCGAAGTTATGCATGAGCATGTTTGTGTAGTCAGTCATCATCTATGTTAAGCCGCATTTAAAGAAAAAGGGTTAGCATTCGATATTTCAACGAAAGGACTTGTGTAACATTTGGAGTTGAACATTCACCCTTCTGCGCGTCTGAAGTTTTCGATTCGAAAAAGGCAAATGTCACGTGAGATTCGTGTCGTGTTCCAGTGTCGCTAGTTTGTCAGTCGTCCACTCCTATGTTGCGAAACAGGTAGGACATGGACTCTCCATTGTGGATGCGGCGGATGGCCTCTGAGAGAATCATGCTTATGTCCACTGTTTTTATCTTGGGACACTGGAGTTTCTGGAGCTCATGGGGTATTGTGTTGGTCACCACCACCTGATGAAAAAACATGATGTGAAGAACTACCAGCAGATTAGTAATGGAATATTCCGACATAAAATTAATTTAGCCACCAGCCACCAAACATCTTTTTTACTTTGCCTGATTTCTTTAGCAAAGAGACTAAACACACCTCACCTACTCTCTTCCAGCAGCCGCTTGTTTGTAGCAAGGCCTTGGGCCAGTCCATTATGGACTGCAGCGGGGTGACGCAGCTCAAGGAAGAACATTTATGATCATTTTTTTTATAATTTCCTTAAATTAATAATCACCATATTGATCATTTTGCACTGCAGACACAGTAGTTCTTCTGCCTTAGCGTCTTGGTCTGATTGCATTTCCATGAAGAAATGATCATAAATGTTCTTCCTTGAGCTGCATCACCCCGCTGCAGTGAATGATGGACTTGTCGAGGTCTCGCCACAAACAAGCGGCTGCTGGAAGAGAGTAGTTGAGTTGTGTTTAGTCTGGGACCCTATATGTTTAGGCTGGGACCCTATATGTACTGTTGATGAACTTAGGTGCTGTTGTGAGCATTATTTGTGGCTATAGAGTGGCTCTTGAGACCGCTGTGTGTTGCTATCGTGCGGTCGTTACTAAAGTTGGTATAACTAGAGAAGTAAGCAGTCGGCAACATTCATCTCTCAAGAGGGACTCTAACTCGGTGTTACAGTGTGTTTGACCCTAAATTAATCTTACACTGGAATATCCCTTTAAGAGTTGAAGCAAAGGTCTCACAGAGGATCTTCTCACCTCATCTATTGCCGATTCCTCGATGAACCGAGGAGCCTCAGAGGAGAGGATGCCGTGTGTTGCCATGACAAAGATCTTGTAGGCTCCTCTTTCCTTCAGTGTTTCTGCTGCCGCCACAAAACTGTCCACATCATCAATGATGTCATCCTGCAAGACGAACAAACCCGTCTTAAACAAGCAGAGCTGAAAATGTGAAACAGCTTCCCCAAATTGAAGCCAGTGCTGTAACGCCTCAAGAGATAATCTAATGTGTTCCCTCTTTGATTTTTAAGCAGGATAAACCACGTGTTAAAAGCCATGTTATGTACTGTTTGCTCTTACCACAATAATGGCGATACGTCCTCCTACATCTCCCACCACAGTAATAGGAGGCTTCTCTTTGGGGATCAATACTGGAAACAAAAAAGACACACAGAGAGGTAAAAGCATTTTCTACTTACTGTATATTTCACACATCTCTTCAACTCTTAAATCGCGACTGTTCGGATCAGAAAAATGGCTTGAAAGACAACAAGGTGACTTTAACTAGAGGTGAAATCCTGCTGCGCTTCAGCATTATAAAACATTACAGATTGTTGTTTTGAGTTGTTCCAGATGCACATAGTTTGCTTTTCATGTGTTGGAATATATTAACAGCTACATCTTTCTGCTATTTCTTTGTTTAGCCCCCTGCTAGTACCTCTGACACCAGCAGAGGGGACCTGCATGTCTCGAATACAGGCTGCTTTACTTTAAAAAAAAAAAGGCTCACACTGCAGGTTTACAGGCATACAGAGACTGTTTTATGCATGGCTGTTAGTTCAGTGTGATCTTATACTGGTCTGCATTTATAGTCATCATTGTAGGCATTGTAGAAAATTAGACAACTTAGACAAATAATAGAAAATACAAATCTTTTTCAAAAAAGTTAGATGACCAAAACTCGAGTAAATTTTTTTCTCCCTCATTTAAGTTTATTTATTTATCTATTTTTTGATTGGAAAATGATTGGAGTTTGTAAAGTGTCCTCTGCACATGAGCTGTGTGCTCTATCAACTGAACTAAATGAGCACCATTAATCTGCCCGACTTCTTATCTTTGCATGACCTTCATTGCAACAGCTGCACATGCATTGCCCTTGTTGTCTGTTAGTTGATCATTATCCGAGCCTAGATTTTAATTACATGGTATCTCCATGCTGGGATGAATGGCTCCGGTGGTCTTGACAGTTGGTGGGGAGTGACGTCCGTCTACCTGGTCGGACTCTGCATCCTGAGCTTCGCCGTGGATCACTGCGATACCAAGACGCAGCCGCTCAGCGAATGACTGAGCCCTGCAGGGGCAAAGGGAGGAATTTATACCCTATAACATACTGTAGTCAATCTCATAAACACTTTTACACAGGTTTTACAACAGGTTATAAAAAGAAATATTAAATTGTACTTTTTGTCACGGTTTGAAATACCAGAAAGTTCTATTCTTGCTCCCCCTAGTGGAAGAATTCTAAGTACAATGAGGTAGAGAGCATTGTGTTTGTACAGAAAGGTAGTGTCTGATCTATGAAGGTGAAAGGGAGAGCGTCACAGCTTTATGCTTCACAAACTTTGCGGTACAAAGAGGAACAGCTCTGAATTCAGCTGAAAGGGGGGAGCTTACCTTTTGGCAGAGGCTGGAGATTTGGCAACAATCACAGCGTTTCTATAATCAGGGATCTGGAGGAAATTTGAGATGGATTAATCAATGAACTGATTGACAGATCTGCAATCAATAACAATTTGCTTAATTCTTCCTTTAAAAGTTGAATTGCAGCATTGATAGTGAAATGGCATTGCTCAGCCCTTGTTCTCTATCATGTGGGAAACAGGATTGATCGTAACTAGATTATGTTTTTCTCAAATCAATTAAGTGTATTTGTCACAGGGATGATTTGATATGTTGTAAGGAAAATAGACAAGGGTTTTATATCTTCACCATGAGACTGTTCAGTTTTTACCTCTTCCTGGATGTACTGCAGCAGAAAAGGTGACGCCCTCAGATTGTCTACTGGGATATTAAAGAAGCCTTGGATCTCTTTCTGATGAAGGTCCATGGTGATCAGATGGGTGAGACCTGCACAAACATGTTCATTTGGACTGCAGGATTAACACAATTGAAATACTCTAATTTGCCTAAATCTGATCTGTGCATGAAGATGAACATTTGAAATTAACCTCCTGAAAGAATTGTGTTGCCTCAGGTATTGCAGGTATGTTGAATATTCAAGTAATGCAGCAAACTAAAGAAGTGTATTTTATTTCTAGTTCAGTGCCACAGCACACTCCTATATTAGCAGATATACATTTTATCACTACAGGCAGGAATACTAATGTATGTCCTGGTGGACTTAACTCTATTGCAGAGTTCAAAGGGTAATAATTCATATATTTAATACATGCATGGGTTAAGAAACACTGTACGAATGCAGAGAGACCTTGTGTTTTCGTCAACTCTTAAAGGGATACTTCAGCGTAACCTAACCGTATTCCTAACCGTAACACCAAGTTAGACACCCCGTCCAGAGATGAATGTTGCCAACCACTTTCTTCTCTAGTTATACCAACTTTAGTAACGACCACAGGTGCTGTTCTGAGCATTATTTGTGGCTATAGAGTGGCGTTTTAGTTGAGGTTTGTTTATGGCTCCTCAGACAGCTGTGTATTGCTATCGTGCGGTCGTTACTAAAGTTGGTAAAACTAGAGAAGCAAGCGGTCGGCAACATTCATCCCTCAAGGGGGTGTCTAACTCGTTACCGTGTGTTTGATCCTAAATTAATTATATGCCGGAATATCCCTTTAAGGGCAGCTCCACAATATCCCCTCCCCCTACTTTATACAGTAAAGCGACAGTCTCCCACTCACCTGCTTTACACATCATTGAGGCAATAAGCTTGGAGACGATGGAGCCCCTCTTCCTCATCTTGCACTGCTTGCTGTAGGGAAAGTATGGGAGGACGCCTGTGATGCTCCTGGCACAGGACGTCCTGCATGCATACACCATGATCAGCATCTCCATTATGGTGGTGTTTACATCTCTGCTCCAGCCAGATGATGGAGGGAACAGACCGAGAAAAGGAAAAGACCAAAAACCAAAAGCTATGAGTGAGACGTTTCAGAGGAAATTGCTCAAAATTTGAATTGTGTTCATGCTCTTTCCATACTTGGACACTGTCTGGATGACAAAGACATCTTTGCCTCGCACTGACTCTTGGATCTGCACCCGCGTTTCTATGGAAACAACAAGATGTGAGAAGTGGAGAGCGGCAAGGAAAGCCTGCACACTTGCATGCAAATTCGCATACACATACATGCACACACACAAACACACTTTATAACAGAGCCTTGGAGGCCTGTCAGCTTCATTAGGGAGCAATCCAAGCTCTTTGTGCTTCTCACACAAACGGCATCCCCCCTCCTCCCCTCCCCCCTGACTGTGTGAACTGTAGATACCAGCATTCCAAACATGAGCCGCCCTCACGAAAGAGATTAGACAACAAATAGTTTCCAACGAAGAGTCAAAGACAAACAAAATCAGAGCTGCATCAAATGTGTTTCGGAAGAAAGAGTCTTAATGTCAGTGACAGGCTCGGATCTGAGCAGTTTTTTAGAGTCATGGTCGTGGGGTTTTCATTTCTTAATGCCTTGTTCTGCTACACATATTAACAAAATTCAGGCTAATTAAAGGAAGGATTCTTGCTCAACAGTCCAGGGTCCCTGTTGTCATATTTTGTGCTTCATAATGGTCCACACATTTTCAGTGGGAAACAGGTCTGGACTGCAGGAAAGAAGCCGCGCTGTTGTCAAATGTGCTTCATGTGGCTCGGTGTTGTCTGGCTGAAATAAACTGTGGTGTCCTTGAAAGGAGGAGGGAGTTTAAACCTTCATAAGGTAGGCAGGAGCTGATCTGGTTGCAGTTTTGGAGGCAAGACATAGGCTTTTATGTTTGATGCAGGCAGTGAAGAGAGATGAACAGCAGATTCACATGCTGCTGCATTTAGGATCATGTGCAGAAGTTTAACTCTGCATAAGGGAGGCATGCCAGTTAGGAGTTGCAGTAGTCAATGCGTGAGAATGCAGGAGCCTGTACTAGGAGCTGTGTTGCCTGCTCTGTCAGGTAGGGTCTGATTCTCCTGATGTTATAGAGGGTGAATCGGCAGGAATCATGACACCTAGATTCAGAGCAGACAAGTTAAGATCTCTCTTTGGACTCTCTTTGGTAGGACACCAACCACTAGAGGGCAGATCCAGAGATACCAACTTCAACAAGAGTGGAGAGAGGGATTTGGTGGTTTACTGTGTCATACACAGCAGACAGATCCAGCAGTAATAAAAGTAAAGACTGATCAGCAGCTCTAGCCAAACACAGTGATTCAGTTACCATCAGAGGAGCAGATTCAGTGGAGGGGCCCTGCCTGAAGTCAGGTGTAGGGTGACCATATTCTGAATCCCAAAAAGAGGACGATGTCGCGCGTAGTAAATTTGGAGGGTTTTTGGTTCAGGTCAACACGCTACACAAACTAAAAACTTCCATACAAAACCCCGGACATTTGAAGGATTTTAAACCCTCCCCCCGGACAAGGCCGGACAACCCCCCAAAAAGAGGACATGTTGGAGTAAGAGAGGATGTACGGTCACCCTGCACTGATGCAAAGTATGTGGACATGTACAACATTAAATCAGTAAATTTGAACTCCATGATTAAAGAGGTCATAGTCTCATAGCTGCAGGTTGTATTATAGTTTGCTACTACAACCTGCACATAGTTCACCAAGTGAAAACTATTTTAGTGTCAAAACCAGAGAGCAAAAACTGAAAACATGAATCCCTTTGTTATCTCCTACCACTCCACAAACACTAGTGTTGAAGCCGAACAGCTGTGTGGGGCCTTCGGATAATTTAATTAGATGATTGGAAGATGTGTCACCGGCCTTCGCAGTGCGCATGTCATTCTGGGTCACTTTATATTACAGTGATTTATTAATTGTGGTGTAGATGTGCTGCAGTATTTGGTGACCTTTTAAAGCCTCGGTCGCACATGCGCCGCAATCCTGACTGAGCCGAGCTGTGCATGGGAATCTGATATTAACAGACTTCACCCTGTCAGTGTATTCATACAACCTTATGTTCACTGGAATAAACAATCTCTTTAATAACATTTTAAAAGCATCACCTTACCTCTGTTAGCTTCCTGGTACACCTGCACCTTCCCAAGCTCCACCCCTAACCGCCTGGAAGACAAAGGAAGTAGAGAGTGAGGGAGGTGGAGAATAACAGAGCGACACAGGAAGGGAAACAGAATTGAGAGCCCCAGAAGACAAGAGGCGCTTCATTCTTATCACTGAAAAAGCTGTAGTTGCTATAAATTCTACAGAAAAAAAACACAGGATCCTTTATTTCTGAATATCATGAGAGAAAATGTCTTTTTTTTTTTTCCAAGCCTGCTCTGCTCATTCTGCAGTCAGCACATTTTCCTGTTAACTGTTAACATGATGTGCGTCTATCCCCTCCATTCTCTGACTCTCTCATACACACAGCTGGAATGTAGTGAATGATAAGCCTGTCTGAATGCTCTATTTGTTTTATAAACATGCACAGACTCCAATGTCATCCTGAAGGCCAAGGGTGCCTTATGTGCATTTTGAGCATGCTTTGTTTCCACATAACAGTATGAATATTGGTGCTGCTACAAACTATCATGCACACTAGAATTGTTGTATTGTAAAAGGAGATGACAGAGGGGTAAGTGAACTTTAATATTAAGCTTCTTCTGGTTGTTTTTGACCTGTACTCACTCTGCAATCCTCTTGCCCAGCTCTCTGCTGGAGGGGTGCGAGTTTGCGGTGAAGATGACCAGGCCGCCCTTTGTGTGGTTCATGTCTCTTGGGTCTTGGCTGCTTATCTCCCCGCACTCAGGCAGCGGATCCCTGGGCACCCACGCTGCGCTGAGACCTTCCTGTAGTCAAGAGGGAAGAGGGACGATCACTTCCTCTGAAATGAGTCACTCCTCATGACATGAGCGAATGAGGAACTATCTTTTTTTTCTATAAAGTCACTTGATCTTGTCTAGATTAAAGTAACACTATAGTCTCTGCCCTTTCTGGCTAAGTTGACAGTACAAGCAAAAACACACAACAACACAATCTCTACCAAGGGCTGGGTGATAAAACAATGATATATATCAAAAACAATGATATATATCAAAAATTGATTTCCCTCAATATCTATATGAAACACGGTCAATATGCTTTTCGATAGTCGGCATTTTGCCATGTTTTTCATGCCAATGAAAAGGGGAGTTGCTCCAGGTGCACTTCATGCTGAACCAATCGTGCTGAGTTAGAACAAAGTAGCAAACAACTGTGTAGTAGCAGGCTGCAGCTACATGCAACCATAGGACTTAAACACGTGAAGCCGACAGCACTGTTGGTGAGAAAAAAAAAGAAAATGAGTGCTACCCCCGACAGAAATGCAGATGAAGGCTCAACAGATCATGACACTGTTGACAACACAGGTCTGACATGAAGCGAGTAATGTGCACTACAAATTATGTCAAGTACATGTTCTTGCAAAGTCAGGGAATACCTCAAATCTTTTTCACCACCTGAAGCAGTGCCACGCAGCAGAGCACATGCAATGCAAAAGTTTATAAACCCTGAGTGGAGCAAGGAGCCCATGGCACCTGTGCAGCCGAAACAACCGACCATTCTGCTTTCTCTAGCGCAACGCCTTACAACAAAACATCGAAGAGACACAAAGACCTCACAGATGCAGTAGCTTATTGTATTGCAAAAGACATGCTACCAATAAGCACAGGTAAATTTCATTTTTTATATCGTGATATATATCTATATCGACTGATATGAAAAAAATATATCACGATAAACTTTTTCCCATATCGCCCAACCCTATCTCCACCTGAAGGCTGAACCAGGATTAAAGATCCTTGTACTTTAAAATATGCGAGTTTATTTTTTGTGTGTTTTCTGCAAACAGCCTGGAGGAGCTCCAACTTACTCTTGAGAGACAGCACTCTCTTATAACTCACAGCTACAGTTTTAGTAAGTAAACTTAATTTGTGTAGCACTTTTCATAGACAAAAGAGTCACAAAGTGCTTCACATAGACAAAAATAAAAATGTACATACAAATCAAAAGGCCAAGGCAACAACATTGAACAGTCATAGCAGCCCAGAAACAATTAAACAAAAATAAATAAGTTTTGAGTTGGCTTTTAAAAGGAGTCAACAGAGTCAATTAAGCACATTGAGAGAGGAAGATCATCCCAAAGCCTGGGAGCAATGACCTGGAAGGATCAGTCTCCTCTGGTCTGGTCGAAAACAAGTGCGCGGAACCATCAGCAGATTCTGATCCACGGACCTCAGAGCCCGAGTGGTGGTGTAAGACTGGATCAGATCACAAATGTAAGATGGAGCCTGACCATGCAAGGCTCTAAATGTTAGGACCAGAATTTTAAAACTGAGGCAGCCAACTTAGAGCTCTAAGAATAGGGGATATGTGAGTCCTCCTATTAGCGCGGGTTCGAATTCTCGCTGCAGAGTTTTGCACCAGCTGAAGACGAGACAGCTCCTTTTTGTTCAGACATGAAAACAAACTATTACAGTCGTCTAAACGTAACGACACAAAGGCATGAATGATGAGCTCCAAGTCATTTTGCGACACCATTTTCCTAAGCTTAGAGATTTTCCTCAGTTGAAAGAAGCAGTTTTTTTCTCTTCATTTTCTCACTTTTCTCTTATCTTTGACTAAACTTTGCATCCTTTCAGATAAACACATTTCCTTTTTTTGAGGAAGCTATTCAAATACAGCTCACTTCTCTCACATATTATCACTGCCACATGGGTAAACTTGCACTGTAATTTCATGTTTCATATACACTGTCTACTTTTGTATTTTTCTGGACTATTATCTATCATGTGTAAGCTTCTGCTCTGCATTATGAGGCTGTACAGATGTGTTGTGTCTATTTGCATTTGCAGTCCTTTACATGTATGCATACAAGAGAGGCTAAAGCTTTAGTGCATGTGCTTGAAGATGTATGTGGAACAATAACACAAAGCAAACACAAAGGTTTGTGTAACAAACACAAAGACAGGGCTGCAACCAGATGCTTTACATATGAAACCATGTGCAACAAGAATATGCTCGCCTTGAAATGATGAGATTTGTAATTTCTCTATTAAATAAGTGTATTATTGTTGGATATTTCTCGCAGCTGCAGAATTGTGTGCAATTTCTCGAGTCATGCGTGTAGCAGGAGGTAGATATCGTGTAAAGCAACTATCAACACAGTCACGACATTAGCCTCCTCCTGTGCTAAGCTAGCTAGACAACACAGGATTTTGCCACTCACCATGCTGTATCTCTATCGTGTATCAATGTGTACACAAGTCAATAACTCGTGGTCTAAAGTTGAGGTCTTCTCAGTCTCTTGTAAAGCAGCAGCATACCAAGCCACACGGTTTTTATATTCAATATTAAATATAAGGATGCAACAATATGGGACTGTGTAAGCTAACGTTAACAAACAAGTATTAACGCGATAGCTCGCAAGAAATAATCCTGCTAGGCAAAGCTTTGACTGCGTGAATTGATTTTTTTCTCAATTAGAAAGCGATTTTCTCACACATTGAGAAGAAAATAAGTCACCAGACATTCAAGAAGTAACAACGCACGACAACACTCCTTACCAGCTTGTGTGTTGTATCCGGTTACAATCTGTAACCAACAGTATTTGAATGTACAATCCTCCTCCAGCCCTTTTCAACCTGTTCCCCTCACTCCGACTGCCTGCGAGGTACAGTTTTGATTGACGTGCAGACTCAGCCAATCAAATGACAGGGACTCGACAAGGGGCGTTGACAAGATGCATTCAAGTGCTCACAATAAACCTTGGCAATAATAGAGTTTTTCTGAAAATAATAAACCATGAAAATCAAAAATAGTATTAACGTGCTTCTTTGTTGACGTTTATTAAAAACGGAGGGAAACACATAAATTTGCATTTCACGTAGACGTTCAATCCAGTTTGTGTCAACACCAGAGTCTGGACTAACACGATAATCGTTTGTTTCCCATTTTTCATAAACACAACTACGGTGGCCGAGAACCACCACTGCTGCAAATAAAAAAGAATGCAAATAAAAGAAGTCACAACGGGAGTTACTGATGCAAAAATAAGAAACCGAAGTTTCTTCGCAAATAAAAAAAGGAAAAATGCAGATAAAAAACAAACAACAACAACAAAAAAGCCACAACAGAAGTTAACAACGCAAAAAAGTGATGATGGAAAAAAAAGTTATTTCCTGCGAAAATAAAAGCACACGAAGCGAAATTAAACAATAACCTTTCCACTTTCCGTTGTGTCTTCTTTTTTTTTTTGCATTATTTTTATTTGCAGCAGCGGCGTTCTTTTTTTTTTTTTTTTTGCATTCTTTATTATTTCCAGCATCGGCAGCTTTTAGCCATCATACACAACCCTTTGCTTTGTTAAAGCGAAAGATATGCAATAAAAGCACTGAAGAGCACCACTGTCCAACAGAAATAAGCCCACCTTCGGAAGTTTTTTTTGTCCTTTCTTCTGTCTCCTCGAAGGAATAGAAGTGTAACGTTTTACATTGTTTTTTTGATTTCGAGTATTCATTAAACTACAATAAGATATCCCCATCATGAATTTTGTGTTACAGTCATTTCATATTTGTTGAATTAAAAAGATAAGGTTATTAATGTTTAGTCTCACAATTACCAATGACTTTTAAAACGAAGCAGTTCTGTGAAGTGTGTTCTGTGTGACAGGCCACTTGGGGGCAGTGTGTTTTTCTAAATGCTACATAGGGCCTATGACGTCCCCTTGTCAGTCACTTTAAATAAGGTGGGTAGGAATTTCTTATATGTACTGTATATTATTAAACTACACCTCATTAGAACGAGCTAATGCAGACAAAGTTGTTAATAAGCCTCAAACAAAGAAAGTAATGAAGGAAAATCTAAGTTTATTGTTGAATGGGTACACTAAAAAATCAATATTGTGGCTAATGTGTTTTTTTTTCTCTTGATAGTTACAAATATTGCCTATGTGACATGGATCTGACAAGTTTCCAGAGTGGGACAGGTGCTCTCCTCGCTTTGAGGTGTACTGAGCCGTGGCTCAAGCTGAGTGTCTGACAATAACAAAGGAAACTCACACAGACAGAGGAGAAAGGAGGGTTGTTTTTTGCAGGACAATTATACAATCATTAAGAAATGATCCATGCAGTGTGAGAAGTTAGCAGAGCGTTAGGGCGGTGAGCAACTTCTGCATTAACAGAGACAGATTAAAAATAAGCTTGCACAACCATATGGGCTACTCTTCAGTGTTCTTACATAACTAACTGGATATGTGGAGGAGGCAGAGAGCAGCATCCAGGCACTGCGCACTGCCCACACACACACACACACACACACACACACACACACACACACACACACACACACACACATTACAATATTCCATTATAGAGAGGAGAGTTGAAAAACTGGAGGAGGTTGGACATAGAAAGAAAACAGGTTGCTGCAGTCAGAAGTCAGGGTCATATTCACTGATAATGCCGAGCTCTTCTTCTCTTTAACTGTGTTGAAGACCAAAGCATATGTGCAGCCATTGGATGAGCTGTAAGGATGCTGCCAAAGTTGAATAGGTCTAGGGAAAGCTGGGTTTCCGAAAACAAAAGCTGTGCAAAAATCGAATCTTATTGTACCCTGGTATGTTAGCAAATTTGAACTGACAAGAAACACACATAATACTTGTCTCATGTTTACTTGATGAAAAAAAAAGCTTCAGCCTGCAAGCTGTTAGCCTGACATGAAGACAGCAAACAGGGGAGGCAGTTATATGTTCTGTACAAAGGAGAGAAAAAAATGTACGGCACGCTCACTTCGCTAGCCAAAAAATTATGAGAATTGCAGTATTATAGAAATTATAATAGAATGGATGGAGTGAAATATACGTCACAGTATTAAACCTTTTGAAAATGAACTAATGCAAACTAAATGGAATTATATGATCCCTGGTATAAACACTTGAGTCCATCTATAAACAAGCCCTAAAAATCTTCAATTAGAAGTCACAAAAATATCACCTCTGTCAAATACTCCTAAAGAATAATGAGATAAACCTCGATAATCTCATTTTACATTAATCTGTATGGTTGTTTCTTTATAACAAATCACAATATCACCCCTCCACCGTTAAGGGTTTTCCTCAACTCTGATCTGAGCAGATGAGCAGGGCCACAAGGTCAACCTCTAGGGGGAAGTGCTGCACTCCAAAATGAAGAATAGCATTTGCACAGTCTGCCTTTTCTTTTGGCAAATGATATCTCTGAGAGTGATGGAGTGAATGAGTAATTAGATGAGTTAATGCTGAACTTTCCTCCCATCCGAAATATTTCCTCATTTGGGACCATATTTTTGCAGAATGAGAGACTACTGGGTTTCTAACTTTTATATTAGGAATAGGTACAAATGCATAAATCATTACTTGTAGTGATGAAGGGAAATGACTTAGATTTTCCATCCTTAACTAATCAGCTCCCCCCAGATGACCCCAGAATAACAGTGATGATCAGATATTATAGGACCAGTAGTCGAATTTAAAGCAGGGCTATCCCACCCCGTACTGATTTTGGTCTTTGCAAGAAAACCCCCAGACCTGGGTCATCAGAGCTGGGTGTTGAAGCCATTTTGACCCCTGTTTTTTAACTTGTACAAATTTTTCCATCGAGTAAGCGCCAGCAGCCATCAGAATTTGGATTTATCTCATACAAACAGAGAAAATTTGACTTTTGTCCATGCCAGCTGAAAAAATTTAGTGGTGACAAAACTGTTTGCTCTGTTTAAAGCTTGTCTGGAGTGAAATCTAAATTTGGGATGAAATGCCACAGATTTTGGAGGCTGAATTTCCCAGAGGAAACATCCCGGTGGCTTGGTGATCCCACAGCTGGATAATATAAAATGTCAACTAACATCTACAAATGAATTTGCTGTTTTCAGTGATTTCAGGGGAATAAATGTCTAACCCCTTCACCCATGTGCTTCTAACCTTCACAGACTCCATTTATTGATGCCCATCTCCTAAATATTTGGTCACATGATCAATTTCTTTTACTATTTCCAAGGAACAGGGGTGGCTCAACTTACCCCACTCTCCCCTATGCATGATGTAAATACAAGCAAGTGCAGTCAACTAAATGTAGGCCTGCAAGAAGAGGGATGGACACTCTGTTTATTCACTTTGTCTAGCCTACTGTCTTGGCAGCTGAATAAATTTCTGCAGCCCCATACGAGAGAGCGACTGCCATAGAAACAGAGAGAGAGAGAGAGAGAGAGAGAGAGAGAGAGAGAGAGAGAGAGAGAGAGAGAGAGAGAGAGAGAGATCCTGGTCCGCCCCCAAGTTGCAGCATGAGCCATTCGGTACGGGCTAGGCCAGCTGTAGAGAACGCGGGCGCGTGTACGTGCCCCCCCTCAGTACCCCTGCCCCCACGCGGAGAAAACCATTACCAAATACAGGGCACGAGCGCACGCGGAGCTATGGCTGCAGCAGCGGCAGCAGCAGCAGCAGCACTAGCCTGGACTGTGTTTACGACGCAGAGCACGAGAGCGGCACAACCTCGGGAAACAGAGACACCGCGCGCACCCGCTTCTTAAATGCACAATCATTTAACGTCTGAGCCCGCGAGGCTTGTCGTTACATCAGACCGTTTGACGTCTACTTCCCTCCCCGAGAATCGGCGCTGTCTTTCGTCCGTCGTTGCGGAGCGTTACTGCAAAGCGACCAGCCTCCAGATGAGGAGCGCGAGAGAACCGTTGAAAGGAGACCCCTACATTTCTACGCCGAAAATCTCCCGCACGCGACGCCAGTGCTTTACAAGGATCTAGAAGGACTCAAGAAAACGCGTTAGGTCCCGGTCCACGAGCGCTACACACAACTGGGGGAAACACGGGAGCATCCTCCATCCCACCCCGTCTACCCCTCCCTCCCTCCCTCTCTCTCACCCTTCTCCTTTTCTGACTCCGTCACCCCATCACATGCCAGAGCTGTAGGGGGGTCTTATCTTTTCAGGGACCAGGGGGGGAGGAGGAGGGAGGCTGTTCGTGTGGCCGCGGTGGACGCACCCTCCGCGGTGAGGCTGGGCTGAAGCGCCGCTGCTGTGTTGGAGGATGCTGCGGGAGTAGAGAGGCTCTGAGCGGAAGATGGGGAAGGACCAGGAACTGCTGCAGGCGGTAAAGACCGAGGACCTGCTCACCGTGCAGAAGCTGCTGCAAAGGCCCCGACCAGGGAAAGCAAGTAAGACACTGTCCTTCTGCTCCATCATTTTCTACCGCTTTAACAGCCCATAACACCTTTACTGCAACCCATCCCTCAATGGTGGTGTGGGGGTATCTGTCACATACCGTTACTGGCTACCAGGCCCAACTGAGGATGATGTAAATGTGTGTGTGTGCGTGTGTACGCGCGTGTGTGATTGAGAGGGCGGGATGGAGAGAGAAAGAGAGAGAGAGGAGGGATTGCATGCATCAGGGTGTATCAGGGGAGATTAGTGGTGTGATTGAAGACTGACAGCCCATCTTTGAGACCCCTGTCTAAGTGCACTGCAGCAGGGGGGAGAGACAGTGGGAGGAAGGAAGGAGGGGAGAAAGAGAAGTGTGGTTCTGGATGAGACCCTGTCTCACACACAAGAGCTGATGCCGATGGCCTTTTGATTTCTAAGGTCTAACATCACCTCAAATGGCAAAGGAGAGTTGCATACTCAGGGATTCAAGTACATGGATGGTTAAAAGTGAGTGACACTATTCTGTGTACTGCTTCCTCTGCTCTGTATGACTCAATGCTTTTCTACTTGTTTAATTTCAGCAAGCAATATAGCACTACAGTATCTAACAATGTTTTGCTTCCACAGCCCACTCTTATGTGTGGGCAATTCAGAGAGAAGCCAGCAAGGGCTGCAGATAGATCATTCTGTAGAGGCTGTAAGCTGCCACAGTGATACTTCTGCTGACAAATAACTTGCTAATATAGTTATCAGCAGACAAGGACAGATGCTGCAGGAGCGCAACTGCATGCATTGCATTTTTTGCAGATGCGATATAAATCATATTAATGCTCAGACGCAGAATGTAATTGATGTTTAATGTGTATTCAAAACAACGCCGTTTACTATGATGTGGTTTGAGTCAGGCAGGTTGGCAGTATCTGACCCATTGCCCTCTATGCAGCAGGTGGGCTTCGTCTGAATAACAGGGGGTGGTGTTAATGAAAAAATATGATTCCCTAATTAAACCTCTCATGGGTGTGATGATTGTATGGGAATTATTGATCAAAGTCACAGCGCAGTCGTTGTAAAAATGGGCTGAAATCACTTGGACTAAAAATATCAAGCCCACCCATGCAGGTGTTTCCAGTTAATCAGGCTAATTAAACCTCCACCACACCTGCATCAGGCCTTTAATTAAACTTTTATATACCCCCATCGCAATGCTGGTTAAATTCAGGGTGCCGCAGAAGTCATCCGTCCTCTTTGAGTTGATTTATTCCTGAATAGACCTACAGGGGGAAAAAGACACGTGAAAGGTCAATGAATCACCATCAGTCCATCACATCTGTAGGGGAGAGTAGGGTAAGTTGAGCCAAAGGGTAAGTTGAGCCACCCCTTGTTGCTTGGAAATGGTAAAAGAAATTGATCATGTGACCAAATATTTAGGAGATGGGCATCAATTCATGGAGCCTGTGAAGATTAGAAGCACATGGGTGAAGGGGTTAGACATTTATTTACAAAAAAACATCTTTTACTCTTGTTGTTGATCATAGGAGACCACTTTTTTTGGCATGCTATACTATCAAGACAGTTATGTTTACACTCATTCTGTTGGTTTTGCAGGGATGAACAACATCTTGAAATCGATGCAGATACACTAGTTAGAGACAAAACTATGATCGTCTTGATGTAGTGATCTGAAATATAAAAAATGTCTCATCTTACCCCACTCTCCCCTATATGAAACTCTAAAAATGACTTTATTACTCATTTCAAGTTAAGTTTAGCATTTGGTGGCAAACAAAGACTACCTGTCTTTTATAGGACTTGCTTTGTACTGAGCTAGCTTGATACTGCACACTACACCGACGGCAAAGCTCACTCTGCAGGATTCTGTAGAGTACAGCACATGGCCTCAAAACAGTTTGTAGGAGTCAGTGGGGTGCACTGCACTATTGCACTCTACAGGCAATAGTGGAGCAGATCACATACGGGAAACCCAGAGGATTTAAGATAGTCAGCAGACTTGTGAAAATACAGACATTCCTTCGCATAAAAAGGGGGCTGGTAGGGTCTGGGTAATTCAGACACGGCCTATAATAGTGTCTGTGGTGCTCAAAGGAATAAATTATGTGCAAAGCTTGTCACAAAATGAACTTTAGGCGACAGCAAAGTGCACTCCAGAATCAGGCCACTCTCAGGCTACTATTTAGTGCATCAAATACAGATGGCAGGTAAGCCATTGGACTACAGTGCACATGGCAATGAAAGCAATGTAGAGCTTTGAATTCTGCATGAAAAAGAAAAAAACACATGCTGCTTACCAGCAAAATGTATTAAAAAGCTGCTAGAAACAGTATGTACTTTTCTGCTATTATAAGCTTTTCCCTTAGGGTAAAATAAATATTTCTGTTCAGAACAGTTGAGGCAAAACAAATTAAAAAGTGGAAGCCACACCAAGAGAGGATGGATAATGAAGAAACATGACAATGATGCATTCTGGTTCATATAACCCAGTATTAGTCACCTGTATGAGGACGCTCTGGTTCAACCTGATGGCCGGATCAGAGATATGAATCAAGCTGTAACAAGTATGGTAAACAGAAAGAACATGTCAGAGTAGATTAATGTTTATAGCGCTTTTATTTTGCTTGCGTTTGAATGTTTTCTTATACTGCATACTGTCCTCTATAACAGTGGTTCTCAAGTCTAGTCCCCGAGGCCCACTGTCCTGCATGTTTTGGCTGTTTCCCTGCTCCAACACACCTGATTCAAATGATCAGCTCGTTATTAAGCCATTACAGAGCTTGATAACGAGCTAATCATTTGAATCAGGTGTGTTGGGGCAGGGAAACATCCAAAACATGCAGGATAGTGGGCCTCAAGGACTTTCCCTTTAGAAATATAAGTTTAACCAAGCAGCAACCTTGACAAAAGTTGCATTCATGATAAGTGGGCCGTATATATTCGCCTGGTACTCCTGTTGCTTCATCCTCCCCTATGCACTTGTGTTTCTTATCATATTTAATGGAGCAGCATGCATGTCACCATCAATCATTCGTGTGGCATCTAATGACACAGGCCGCCATCACTCCTCAATAAACAGTTAATCACTATTCATCATCCTCACATTACTGGCTCACTCCATCACTTTACAGCCACATCTATAACTTACACTTTTGTGTGCGTGTGCTGAAAAGGCCGTCTGGCTCTGAATGAAGGTTTAGCTCAGCTGTTTAGCTTTGGCCTTCAGCGTCCCCTTTTTTCCAAATCCTGTCAGTCTGTGGAGCATCGCCCTGCCTTTTTCAGCATCACACTTTAGCCTGTCTTTGAGTAACTGACAGCTGGCGCCTCACAAAAAGTTGCACTTTGTAAAATTTCATCCGTGTCTAAAACTGGTTTTGTTTTAGTTCTTGAAAAGCTGAGTGTTTTGGGGGATTGGCTTTAAGAGTGTCTGCTGGACACTGATATTACATGAGGCGCACCATGATCTGTTCTTTCTGCAACATAATCGCCCAAAACAAAAACAAAAAACCAAACAGGGCAGACAAAAACAGCTAGGCAATAAAGACAGAGTGAAGCAGAGTCCCAGACAAACAGCAGGGAGGTGTAACGCCAGGCTGATGTTAACACAGACCTGTTTGTCATCTAGCATTAAACACAAGGCTCGCAGGACAGATGTGTGTGTGCATGCCAGTGTGTGAGTGAGGTTTGTGGTGGCAAAGACTAGTGGTTGGATTGTGTAAGCGAAGCTGTACATACATGTAGAAGCTGGTAGGGTATGTGTGTGTGTGTGTGTTAAATGGGGTCTGGCAAAGGCCGTGCCCTGCTGCAACTCATTTACCGTCACCCAGGTCAGACAGACATTCTACACAGATTCACCTGCACTACAGACCCAAACACACACACACACACACACACTTCTACACACTCATGCAAACACATCTGCTGCCATCTGGAGAGTCACCATCAGTTTGCTGTGAATGTCCCCCCTGTGCACGTGGTCTCAGACGAGGTCATGAGTGTGTTTGTGTACATGGAGCAGACCTTGAGTGTGACTGAGGTCTGTGTTTGTTAATGGGCTGTTTCAGCGTGTGTGTGTCGGTGGGGGCGGTGTAATCGGTAATGGTGGTTGTTTACTGTGTCTCATTAAAAGCTTTGTGCGTGTGTGTGTGTGCATGTGTGTGTGTGTATGTGTGATGTATCAGTAAAACGGTTCGACTTTAACCTCTGGCACACTACCCCTCCTCTCTGTTTTCTGCCATAAGAGACTGACATATGCTTCCATTGCCACACATCACTCTCTGCCTCCTTCCTCTTCTTTCTTTGAAGCCAGGAGAGATGCTAATGCTCGAGGACCGTTCTAGAAACAAACCCCCTGTCCCTCTCTCTCTCTCTCTCTTTCTTTCTCTCTCTCTCTCTCTCTCTCTCTCTCTCTGTTGATGTGCAAGGCTGGCAGAGGAGTAGAGCAGATGATTGCATCCACACCAGTGCACATTCACAATAGGGCATGCAGGCAGGCAGACAGAGAGGAAGCTTCACATACTGTCAGCCACAGTCTTCATATTGCTCAGCTGTACTCTGTCACAAACTTTACGCCTTCGTTAGGAGACAGCTCGTCAGGGACAAAGATGAATCTTAAATACCTGCAAAGATTTTTTTGTTGAAATGCAAAAGCTGTGAGCCTTAAAGGTACTGTGGGTAACTTTTGGTGCCCCATGGCCAAAGATGTAAATCTATAAACTTTGCAGATTTCATTCTGTACTAGAGATGTACCGAGTATTGGCCGATACTGATCCAATACTACTGTTGAATGAATGAACTGTATACTTTGCCTTGTGAGTGAAGGCGTCAGGCTTGACATTAGTCGTGTTAAAAAAAAGCTAACAAATTAACACAGATATGAATTTACTAAATATTATTTAATAACAAATAACCAAATGCACATTAGCACACAGTAAACATTTAGTGCAGAAGGATAGACAGACAGAATATAGAGCGAACAGAATCGCTGTGTTGCTGTGTCTGATATTAATTAACAGAAAAAAAAGATGGTATCGGAACGCTGGATCAGCATCATTCATCAGGTATCCAATCCAATAATCTGTCAGTATCGGAGCCAATATTCTGTACATGCCAAGGTGACATTTTCTGACAGAAAATCATAACTATACTTTTATCTGATTTACTGGATTAAAAAAGAAGTCTGTCCTTTTGTGTGGTTTCAGACACTCAGATTTACAAAAGGAATAGGAAAATTATCCGCCGTGATGCTGGTGATTTCCCTTTCCTTTTATCCAGGTGTTTCACAAAACATTACAAACTCTTCACGGCGACTTTAACAAAGCAGAAATCCAAAATTGAGCAAAAGATGCTAAAATGCTTTTCAAGAGTGGAAAGAAACTGCTAGAAAATTGAGTCAAAATTACACTTGAAATCATGTTTGTGAGCTGGTTGTATAAAACCTGCGGTTCAAGTTGAATGTACAGTAGATCTGTTGTGATACATTTACTATTGTGCAATATCTTTTCATGTTTTGTTGAATTGACTAAGATCCTGCAGTGATTATTATCCAGTGCATGCATAATGATCATACCAAGACTGATGGGTATTTTTTGGATAAAAGATAAGGTTTATATGAAACAGCTGCAGTGTGTGTGGGGGTTTACTTTCGTATAATTTCAGAAGACCTTGAAAACATCACATAGAATGTAGGGGGTTTTCTGATAGCAGCAAGGCCGCTCGTCAAAGCAGACAAATTGGACCTTGTTTATGCTGACACTAAGTTTATTCTTATAATCTACTTGAAATATTAAACATCTCTGTTTATCTTGCAATGAGGAAAACTGATGAAATGCTTCATTCATTAGTAAAGAGTGTCACAGCAAGTTGATCGAGAGCACCTCTGGTAATTCATTTCAAGTATACTAAGATTCAGTTTTATGGATTTTGAATTTTATCTTGAAAATTTTATTAGAAACAATAAATTTGAGAAAGTGGAGTATTGCCTGGCTGAGTTCCCTGCACTTTCCTCCAAAACATCATCACTCAGCTCTCTGCTGACTGCCTCCATGATTGAATTACAGAACAGATAGAGGAGGAAAGGAAAGGTGTTGGGATATTTGTGTGAAAAAAGGTATAGCGCTCAAGAAAACAGAAACAGGGAGCGGGAGGGATATAAAAGGAAAAGAGGTGGTTTTTTTATTTGATGAGCAGGTAGGATGAGAGGGGGAGGGGCGATGATAGGCTGAACATGATGAAAGAGAGTACAAGGGAACGAGTGATGAAACAGAAGAAGAGCTGAACAGCATCATTTCCACCTCACTTTTATTGCAGACTGCTATGCAAACATGATGCCCTGCAGTCTCTTTCTCCTACACACACACAAGCTCATCTGCACAAAGTAACGCACCAAAAACCATATAGTTTAATGGGTCACTGGCTAGTTCAGGGAGAAGACGAGAGCAGTGCAGGTGAGGAAATGGGAGGAAGGGAGGAAGGGAAGAAAAAGAAACACAGGATGGGGAAGCAAATCATAGGGTAGGATAGAGGAAACAGCAGGAGGTGGTATAAGAAAGAAAGGATTAGGAAAGAAAGAGGAGAAGAGGACAGCGTTGGAAGTTTTAAATCGCTAATTGACTGAAAAGAAGAGAGGAGATAGAGAGAGAGAGAGAGGAAAAGGCAGAGAGAAGTTGGTTCAGGACAATACAAGACTGTAAAGGGGAGGGAAATAAAAATGAAGGAGAGAAACAGTCAAGACAGAGAAGGAAAGGAAAAGAAAGAACGGGAAAAGAAGGGAAAGATAAAGAATAAAAAGGACAGGGATATGTGGGAAAGAACAGAAAAGGAAATTACAGAAAAGTAAGGAAGAAAAGGAAACAGCAAAAGGAAAGGAAAGTAAGTTAAAGAGGTAATGTTAGAAAAAAAAAGAGAGAAAGAAAGCAAAATGAGGCAAACACTTATAGAGGTGATAATAAGGATGAGCAGGAAAAAGGGGGCAGAAGAAGAAAAGCGGCACATGTCTGAGGAGGTGTTTACTGAAGGTTAACAGTGATTGTTCTCAGTTTCACTCCACTGTAGCCCAGTGTAGACGAACAGTATTAGAGGTGAAGGGGAGTCAGGGGTTTAGTCTTGAAGGAAAGACCACCCACCAAATAAAAAGGGCAGCGGGGTGGGACCTCCCTCGCTCTATCAGTCTTCATTATAGATGTGGCATTAACCACCTGCTGCAGTGGCTTATAACCTGCACACACACTCGCACACATACACAGTCATGGCACTGGCACAGGGAGGTACAGACTGGAATTATCAGCGTGTGTTGTTATTGTTGAGACATAAGTCTGGCACTGCAGACAGGGGACAAAAGTCGTTAGGTTCACACACACACACATTGATATAAAACACATGCGCACAGCTTAGTATGCAAGTCAATCTCCTGCAGACATGAGATTTCATTCTCAGAGATGTCAAGGAGGAAAACGGATAAAAACAGAAAGAGAGACAAGAGACAGCTGAGCCATGTCGTTTGAGAATTTTATGTAACTAATACAGAAGCTGCATGCATGCGTGCGTGGGTGTGTGTTAGCTCGCAAAGGTGTGTGCGCTTCGGATTGCGACTGTGCTTTTTCATTGCATTGCAGGATTTTCCCACTCGCACCCTAAATCCATAACACTGAGTGAATTTTTATTGCTTCAGGTGCATGTTGAAGCAGCTAATAAAGGCAGGAAATTATGCATTTCTTCAGACTCAGCTCCTAAACGTACACTGACATAGTCCAGACAAGGGTTTTACTGTACTCTACGTGAGAGGCTCTCAGAAAATGTTCTGCCTGCTCCAACAGTGAATACATTTAGCATCGCCTTGGGACTTTGTGAATGAATGCTGGTGCTCTTGCTATGTAAGCCACTAAAAGCAGGGCAGTGACACAGTTTGGGGGTGGATTCACGGCTTGGGAAAATGTATCGCACTCTGACACACCCTTAAGTCCCTCCAGACAAAGTTTCTGGAAGTGATTTCTGGCTGATTTCTAACATTTGCTTAACACTACAGGTTGAATATCAGACTGTGTCTTGGCTTCAATTTTCTGGTCTGTTGATCTTGTTGGCTGAAACAACCAGCTTGCTTAATTGGGCTAATGTTAGCTTTTTAATTCAGAAATAATATCTTCGCCTGGCTTATCTGTTTTCAGCCCTTTGATATTCTCTTTACACACAAAATCATATTAAGAAGCTGAATCTAAAGCTACATGCCCTCGGCAATAACAAAGTTTTCTTGTTCCAAGTGGAAGAAATGCAAATAGTGTCAGCATTATTCTTAGACTGCAGCGTGTGACTATGATTTCATAACCCTGTTTTACTCAACAACTTCTCTATATCCAAACTTAATGTGAATAACCTGAAAATACTTCACTCAAAGAAGTTCTTTGCTCTCTGTTTATCTTGTCTTGAATGATAACAGGATGAAGAATATGCTGTTTGATTTCAGAAAACTGTAGTCCAATCATCAACCAAAAGGCCTAATTCTGCGTTCGAGTACCTCGGAAGTCAGAAGTCCGAGCAGAAAATGACGTCACTTCCGAGTTACCAGTGTAAAATCGGAGGCGGAAACAAGATGGCTACATCTTCGAAAGTTATTTTAGTGCTTGCCTTGTCTTAATATAAGGTAAGCACTAGAATAACGTTCGTAGATGTAACCATTTTGTTTCAGGCCTCCAATTTGCTTTTATCCAACTTTGTATGTGAAACGCTGGGAACTCCGGTCCAACATTTGACTTCCGAGGTAACTCAAACGCACCATAAGTTACCTTGTTCATGCCTGTATACTCTCATTGTAGCATACCACATGAATGCATAAGCTAAATTCATCAAATAATATGCTAATTTGGTATATTATTTGATGGTATAATGTTATAATGTTTGCTATTAGCCCAAGGAGCAAACATACTTTATCAAAACGGTCAGTAATTTAAAAGAGAAACTTTTACTGAAAACACATCAGACACATATTAACAGTTAATGTCGTTTAAATGATTAAATATGTCTGAAGAGGACTTCAATCATTAATGTCAGAATGAGGACAAGCTTGAAATTTTTGAAAATAGTGTTTTATTATTACTGAGAATGAAACAAACTTTCTAAAGTTCAGTAAAGAGTGAGCAGTTTGTCAGATTTGTGGAGACACTGAAGATTGAAGCTCAAATTAGAGTTGGTATCAGTTTCTTACACTCTGAAACTCTAGAAAATAACCTTGGAAACTACAGTCTGGCTCCACCAGGTCTCTGTATCTCAACATCTGTCAAATATGGCTGCCGGTTAATGCCGCTGTATTCAATAACATCACCATTAGCTGTGACAAAATATCTGCACAGCTTTGTGTGCATGTGTATGTGTGTGTGCATCCTGATACAGAAAGCAGAGACCTAAGACCAGAAGGGACAGGCTTGCAGGACAGATGTTAAGTCTCGACTAGTGTGTGTATTTGCATGCATATGTGTGTGTGCATGTACATAGACATGCATGTGTGATCCAGTGGTTGGACAGATGTTGTGTGTTGGATTGGCGCCCACACAGCTGCAGATTTACTAAAGGTTTCATATAATGTAAGTGACCTGTGAGACAGGTTCGTGTTTTAAGTGATTAAGTCTGTACGTGTTTACGTGTGTACAACACTTGATGGATGGTATCCACATCTGGCATTTATAGTTTTTTCTCACTGCCGGCTATAAGATACAGTTTGAACCCAGGGGGTACGAGTGTTATTTCTGTGTTTTGACATTTTCTTCAACCTTCATCAACCTCATTTCATGCATAGAAACTGAGAAGCTGTGCCCTCCGCACTGATAGTTATTGTGGGACAACCCCTTCTAGCTTTAGCCCTGCAGGACAAACAGAGTATCCTCATGGTTTAACATCAGTGCAGCAGCCTCACAGCAAGTGCATCTGTGCAACTCGATTCAGCTGTTTCTACTGATAATCATTTTGATTGAAGAAATCTCATAAAAAGTTGAGCAGTTTCGTCATACTGCTCTAATATTACACTGAGATCCGGTAATTGTTTTACCGAACTGTAAACAAGGTCAGAAAAGTGAAACAAAAGCGCCAATTCAGGTTTCTAATCACGAGTTTCCCCTCTTTTTTTCTCTTTTTTTTGTAAATTAAAGGAGCATTTACCCCTTTTTTTAAAATATCTATTCGATGAGCCAGCTTTTGGTTTCAGATTATTTTTTACACATTTGGGACCAGGTATCCGTCCAAATGCTAGGAAAGGTCAAGGAAATGAAATAGCTTTTCAGGATCATTTAACTGTAAGATAATTTTTAATGTATTTATCCTGCTGTTTTTGAAATAGCAACATTTTTCCCCCCTTGTTGTTGGGGTGGGAATCAGTAGTGGCCCTAGGAATTTTAACATTTTGCAATACAGTGAGTAATGTGATACGATATATTGTAATTTATCAAATTTTTTCAGCTGTTGAGCTAGTCTAGCATTTGTGTTTCCTTTATGTTTGTCTTTTTTACACAGTATTTTATTTTCATGGAGCACATCTTGCAAACCTCAAATCCTGCTCCATGATGTCACCTCTGCCAACCTCACTGGACAAACAGTTGATTTAATTTTTTCATTATCAAAGATTTGACTTCATATTAACAGTTAATTTGAAAAATTAATACTTGGTGATTAAGATGATACGATATATCAACAGACAAAATATCACGATACTATGCTGTATCGATTTTTTCTCCCACCCCTACTTGTCGTTGTGGTGTTTAAATGTCTTATGAAAAACAGTCTTCCATATTTTGGTAAAGCTTGCAGAAACTGAACGAAATGATCTCTTCAAGAGAGATTTAGATATAAAAGCCTCTTTTTCCTCATTTCTGACTCAGACTACTATCAACACTAACTCAACAGATTGTCAATTTACTGTTTAAGGTTGTGTTTTCAGGAGATAGATGGGGGTGTTTGTAAAAGCACAAACCCAAACATTTCTACCTTTCAGCCTGTGAAATCTCTCTGCCTCTCATGATGGTTCAGGGGAAGATATCTGGGTCAGATTTATTTTCCAGGAACTCTTCTAAAATATGCGTAAAGGCTCATGGTGAGAGATGATCAGTGAACTTGCGACTGGAGGACATTCAGACCATCTGAGCCCAATTCTCTGAGCAGCTGGGAAACTTGAGCATTCGAAGTGAGTGTGAAGCCTCTGTCCTCCCTCATGAAAAGAAAAGAAGAAAAGAAACAAATCAACCAGGGGAAGGATAAAATGTTCAGTAGGAATCTTACTCTTGGTGTATTTTGGTGTGTCACAGTTGCCTTCCTTTCAACTGATCTAAGACCAGCTGTATCTGTGTTTGTTAGTACGGTTGCATGGATCATAAATTCTCTGAGGATCTTTCGTTTGCACTGCCTGCATCCATCTTTTCCTGCAACGTCTCTGTTTCTTTCGCTCACCCCCGCCCCGTTACTCTCTTTCTACCCAATGAATCAGTCTGGCCGGCAGTGTGTCGCTGTCAGAGAGCCACGGAGGGTGATTAGTCATTTCAAACAGAGCCAGGATCTGGACGACCCGAGCTGACAGCAGGAAAGAAGGACAGGTTCTGGAAGGTTCCACCACAGCAGCAGCAGCAGCAGGAGCAGCAGCTGCCCCTTCAGTCTGATCTTTTTCCCTTTGTCGATGATTTCAGTGTTTTCAAACGGGATGGGTTGAGAAGGACACGTGGCAAAGGTCACAGATGACATTTTTTTCATTAGAAATTTCATCCAGATGAGCCACAGTGATTATTCAACATCTATTGTGTCTTCTCAGGAGGAGCATGTTCTTGTTGGTTATTTGTGTTTGTATCGTACGATTGCTCTGTACACATTATGTAGACATGCATTCTTTATAACACTTTGTCGACAACTCCTTTAAATGCTTGTCTGATGCTGTGATAGTGTGACTGCACTCTTTTTAATCAAGGACATCTGATATTTACGATTTCAAGTTGGACCCACTCTTTATTGAGAAATACAGAACGGATGATTTTAAGCAGATGTGCAGAGGTAGGTGGTGTTACTGAGGTTACATGGTGACTGAGCAAACACCACTGCTGCTTCTCTCATTTTGTTATTGATACTTTGTTGTACTTATCATTTAAAAAGAGGGAGCGAGGAAACCTGATCGACAAAATAACACAATACCTGAGGGTCTGACTCTGTGCTCATGCTACATTTACAGTGATTTATATAGACAGTGGACATTACTTTCAGCAAGGCCAGGGGGGGAAATGATGCGGCAGAAAACAAGATTGGCAAAAAAAGTATTCTTTCCACATCATCTGACTCATGACTGACTATATCAATAAATTAATGCCAATTCATTATTAGAAGGCATCTGTACAAAGGCTAAAATCAAATTTCAAACGTTGATATGGTGCTGGAAACTTCTCAGGACTTTTGGCTGCACAGGAGAAGATGAAATCCTAAATCTGACTTTGATTATGAACGGAAAAGCATGTGTGTCAAAAATATGAGCAGACATGAGCTTCTCTGTGCAGCATGTCTGTTTCTAGTATCATATGTGTTCAGTTAACTCACTTCCTTTGATCTCTTTGCTACAGTGGGTGTTATTGACCCTCGGCCAATCAGACGGTTGTTTTGCAGCGTGACAGCCAATGGGGGAGAAGTTGTAGCATCACTAAGCCAATGAGCTCTGTTGTTTGTGTGTTCTGGCTTATATAGGCTGGTTGTAAGTACACAGCTGTTCAACACATGCACAACATGTGGCTTTGGCTCTGCACCATACATAGGAGTTGAGACTGAGTGTGAGTGCACATAAGTGTATGTGTGTGTGTATGTGAGTGGGTATATGAATGATACCAAACCCACTCAAGCCATGCCTGGTTCTGGTTTCAGTTTCCTACATCTCTTTCATCCCTCCCCCTCTCCTCTCCTCTGTTTTTTTTTTCTTTTTTTTTGTTTCTGCTCTCACTCTCTCCTCTCTCTTTTTCTGGAGCCATCGCCATGGCAACAAGCAAGCAGTGCAGGGCCAGGAAATATCTGGATCATCTATGTTTTTTCCAACTCAGAGCTGCAGGGTCCAGTCAGACACTTAAGTCCTGTGCGGTGCATTTTTTTGTGTGAGAGTGTGTGTTGTAGTATGGGATTACACCACAATCTGACAATATGGATTATCACAGCAGACAGACTGGCCTTCTGGCTATTATATTTGAAGTTTTTGTCTTTATATTGTCTTTTTTCTTCATTCCTAAACTTTTTCACCTTAATCATCACTGTCTGTCCTCTTTCTCCTCATCCTCTTGCATAGACCCTCATGTCCACCTCTTTCGTTTCTGTATCTATCTTCCTTCCCCTTCCTCTCCTGCCTCTAATCTTCCTTCGCTCCTGCCTCTTTTTCTTTCCCTCCCCCCTCACCTGACTTGCCTCCTCTCATGCATCAGTTATGTAAATCTCTCACCTCACCCTCAAGGTGGATGAGAAATTCCTTTCACGTGCTTTCCCCTCTAATCACTCCTACTCTGGAGACTCTGAATTTTCAACTCCCTCTCTATTACTCTCTCTCCACGCACCCCCAAACTGGTTAATGAAGTAGGGGAACCCTGGGCCCCCTATGTGTGCTACTATGGTTGCAGGGCTGAGTGCCAGTAGGGGGGGAAGCAGTGGGTGCTAAGTGGGTAGTGAGAAAAGAGAGTTTAGTTGAGTTCAGCGCAGTTGTAGTTCCTCTTTCATCAATCTGTTCATTTGGATTTGGGCTGCCTTACATGCACAAAATGTATCACAGCAGGCTTATTAATTATTATTATATATTTTACTTTAAACTGGACAGATAGACAATTTAACAGTAAGTCAATAAAAGGCAAGAAAAGCTTTTATTCAGCGCTCTAATGTGGAAGGTGTATTTTGTGAAAGATTAATAATTCAGATGAATAAATGTTTGCAAATACTGAACCACTGTGCCAAACCCTGCTGTGCATGAAAGATACTTGAAAAGTCTTGTTTTTAAATCACTACACTAGGTCTACATTAAAGATCAGAAACTTAGATTTTTTTAGAGTTGAAGAAAACATCCTGCCCTACATGCTGGAAATAGTCTGGTCTACAGAGATTTCAACTCGTTGCAGGACAGACAGAAGCTGCAGACACAGGTACAATCAAGTTATTGTTCTCTATGTAACCCTACCACTTTACACACCACCCTGGTCCCCACAGTCACCTCACTCCTTCTCTTGTTTACCCTCTAAGCTTAAGTCACATTCACACACATATATGCAGAGCGTTTACCTAAGTTTGAACCGAGTTACATCATACGAGTGCATATATTTAACAAAAACACAACACAAATGAATACAAACCATAAAAATCCGTTAGAAAAGCCTCCAAAGCTTTTCATTGGCTCGTCAGGCAGGAATCAATGAGACACTGAATGGTTTGAAAACTCAGACAAAGGGGAAAAGAGCGAGAAGCACCAGAGCACTCAGGTTTCAAAGATTTCAGTGCGCTGTTTTAACTCGGGGTATATCAGTTTGAAAAGGCTACTTCAATCACTTCAAACCACTCCAAACCTCAAATGGAAAAGTCTATCGTCTTTTCTTTTTGCGTGCTTTTCAATGCGATCGGCTTTATATAAAAGATGCACCAAGTACAAAAAGTGTTCAGTTCATGACTGTGTGCCAAAAACAAAATCAACCACTTTGCCCGGTGTTGTATTTGGATCCAAAAATCTAATATTGTGACAACTCTAGTGTGGAGGCAGATTTTTGAAATTCTAAGTTCACTACCTGTGTGTTTTATTATCATATTCTGACTATTCAGACTTTACATCAGACCCATAATTATAATAAATGACCCAATAGTTATTACTTTTCAATGAACTGGAAGAATGTGGAGAGCCCATTTTCATTTGAACATCCCATGAGTCACACGCTTGTTCTCTTTATGCGAGTTAAATCAGCTCTGCTCTAGCGTTGGTCGTCTCCTAATGGGTAGGTTGTGGGTTTGATCCCAGATCCCAAGTGTTCTTGGGTGGAATCAAGTATGTTCTTGGATACTCGATCCCACCAGCGCTAAATTTGCTGAGAGCCCACCTTCTTTAAAAGCTGTTTTTGATGCACAGTGGTCTGTTGGCTGATGCTGACCACCGGCTAGCTTAATGGTGGGTCTTCATCTGCAGTGGACGTACTGCATTATAACAAGGTGTCTAAGCCAAGTAGTAAACATCACAAGCTGCAAGGTTGCAAACAAACATTTGATCAGTTCTTGGTGTTTCTTCAAAAACTGATGAATGCACATATAATCTACCGGAGTGTCAGACTCTGTTTCTGTTGGGACTGTGTACTGCAAAGATGGTGTACAAACTTGTTCGTCAGTCTTGTTTCACCAAGCCCCACCATTAGAAAGTTGCAACTCCTAAACTAACTTGCTTCAAACACATTTCATTATAAAATTTTGCCAGAAAAATACACCAGAATTTAGAAAATTAAGCATCTGACGCTCAAATTTTCAGCTCTTTTATGGGTACACAAGATTTTAGTACAAAGCACCATTAGTGCGCGCTAAAATGCTGCATTAGAGGTAGGCTCAGGGGTCTTTGCTTGGTGTAAGTGTCTTGCTGGGCTAATTCAAGAGTTCTGTCCTTCACACCTTCACACAAGGAGACACATAACAAGCACTTGTTCGGTTAAACTGTCCCACTCAGTGTGTAACTCTTTCAGAGGGTTAATCTATAGTTGTAAATTACGGCTCTGTTGCTGACACTGCATGATATCAGTTCATTACATGCCTCAGTGGACTCCATATACAGTGCTCCCAGAACCCATTGTATCATCCTCTCCTCTCCTTCAGGCCTCTCAGGTCATTACTACTATGCAAATACACGGTTTTGAATTCAATTTACCTTCTTTTACAAGTAATTATTATAACTGCATTATTATGATGCCTAATTAAGAGGCTCTGTGAACAACTTCTTAAACACGATAAGAAAAGTGTAGGTGTTGCCATTGTAGTTTTATGGTCTTATGAGCACATTTGTTTGTTACAGCTGTGAGTGTCCCCACGGGAGTTATTTTAAAAAAGAATTTTATCTCATCTCAGTTTAGATAAAGGAAACAAAACCTTCAAGACTAAGACTGATTTGACAACATTTACTGTGGATCCTGGATACTAAAGTAAAAGTACAGCAGTTTTGGAGATATCGCGAAACTCTTTTTTGGAATAACTATGAAATGACAGAATCAGAGTAAAGCTGATAATGGAGTTCGAGAGATAGTGAGTGGTGTGGTGCAATGTTGGCCTGGATCTCTGTCTGTTGGATCAGGTTCAGACCAGGGAGGGTTGGTGGTTCTGTGTCTGTGGGATTGGCTTCCTGTGATTGTAAATCTATCCCCTTGCTCTATAATGGATGGGCAAGTGTGTGTTTGTGTGTGTGTGGAGGGGGGCTAGACATCAGGGTGTGTCGACCAAATTTCAAAGGAGCAGAGCTCAAACTCTTAACCTGACCTCATGTCTTATATTAGAAACAAGGTTCTATCTGTACTCTCCATGTTTTATAATTAAATTCAAAGAGGCTTTTAAGAGATATATTTTGACTTATCTGTGCTCGTTTGTATTTACTGAAAAAGCTGTTTCTTGATAATGCAGTGCAAACACAATTTTCTCCTGTCTTAAAAGATTTAGCCAGAGCAAATTTATCATTGCTAATCCCATTAGCCATGTCTCGCCACTGGGCTATTTTTGTTGTATTTGTTTAATCAAGTCTTCCATGAAGTGTTTTTATTCACATATTAATGATTGCAAAATGACCGCAATCCGAAATAATAATAAGCCTGGAATTAAATATAATATCTGTAAGTGTGTTTATTATTAGTCTAGTGTGTAAATACAAAGATAAGTTTGACTTAAAGTAAGCCTTTTATATTTGCATAAGGTGTAAGTCCTGGTCTACAGAGGCGGCCATCTTGATCCACCATGTTTCTACAGTAGCACAGACCAGACAAAACATATACTCTATGGGATTCTGTATTTGGTGGGTGCTGCTGGATCACATGGCTGTATTTTGTATTGCATGTGCGATAGATACTTCTTAGTCTCCAATAATATGTGAGTATGATGGTAGGGAGCAAAAACTGGAGGAAAAAATAGGAAAAGAGACAAACTAGAGGAATATAATGTGTGGAAACTAGTTTTGTTAAATACTGAAAGAAAAAAAACAGAACTCAATGAATGCTTGTTGAACCATGGATGCTGTTCTTAACAGTTAGACTCAGTATTGGGAATTGTGGCATCCTGACTTTAAAGCTATCAGTAGGTCAATATTAACAATGACCACAATAACCCTCTTCAAAGTAAATATGCTTGACTGGGATACTAAACCTATGCGTTAAAACCAACAGTATGCTTTCACAGAGCTGCGGTCATATCTTTTTCCTCCACTAAACTTCCACTGACTTTTAAAAAATCCCCATCTTTCCCCTTTAACTCTCCTCCCTCTCAGCTTGTTACTTTAACTGTCTCTTAATTTCCCTTTTGTTTACCCTTCTCCCTGCGAACCCTTCCTTAAATGTCTTTCTCTTGTTGTGACCCATTTTACCTCGATTTAGATTTTTGAGGTCTGCTCCGGATATTTTTAGGTCAAAACGTCACAGCAGAAGATCTTAATCTTGACAGGCTTGTTTTCAAGGTTGGTTTGAGATAAATGTGAATCAAAATTGAAGCATTGTGATGGTCCTGTTATTTCGCTGTCTACACCCTTTTTTATGGTTTGGTGAGATTTACATACAATGCTAAGTATTTTCAGTAAAGCCTGGGTATATAAATACTTTCATCTTCTCGTTTGCTGCTGTCACTCTCCCCTCCCTCTTTTTCAATTCTGCCTTACTCTCTCTCTCTCTCTCTTCCTCAGTCTTCATCCATCCATCTGTGCCCTTGTTTCCCAGCAGTCAGACAGAAATAGCCCCATGTGTACCAGTAGTGAACTGGAATAGATCCCTACCAGGATCTCACTGCATGTGTGAATGTGTGTGTGTGTATGCGCGTGTGTTGTGTGATACACTGCTGCACATCTCAAACACAGGCACAGACACTCAGCGTTAGACTCTCTCTCTCTGGGCGTTCTCTGTTAGAAACCTGACATTTACACTTTGAGAAGGATGCACCATCTTGCACATCAAAGCCTTCCTGAACTTGGCCTTTCTCCTTCTCTCTCACTTGCTCTCCCTCAGCCACTCTTCCCCAATTCTTATCAATTTCAACACCAGACATTTGCTGTTTTGAACGTGTTTTTCATCCAACCCAGAAGGTTATTTTTGTATTAAAATATTCAGGTCATCTGCTGTTTCTTGATACCTGGGCACTTACATTTTACCGGTTCATAATTTCCTGCTTATAGCATACTTACAGCTGACTGTATCTGTCATAAAAATACCTTATGCAGCATTTAGCAAGATACAGTGAAGAGGAAAAACTGGATGCTTGACAGGCCATCAGTTATATCATTAGAAAACAGAGTTGGGGGACTCGAGTCACATGTCTTCTAAATAAAAATGCACAATAAAGCTGTCTTAAGTTAACTTATTGGCCTGTCAATTGGGTCAAAGGCTAACTAGAAATTATGTGTTTGCAAAGGCGCATGTGTGATATAAATCATGTCTTGACTGATATGAATGTGGAAACTGGTAGATTTTCAGATGTATGACTTTACTTGCTGAACTTATAGCAGGGACTCGACCTGACTTGCTTGATTCTCATTACGGTGACTTGAGACTTGCTTGTGATTTGTTAGATCTTTGTGCTGCTTTAGAAATTATTAATCATCAAACCCTGTTACAGATGTTTGAACAACAAATTAGTATTACAGAAACTGCTTTAGCTTGATTTTCATCATATTTGTCAGATTAGTATAAATTTGTGCATGTCAGCAATGGGGTTCCACAGGGTTCAATGCTAGGACCAATCCTTTTTACCTTACATATGCTTCCTCTGGGTAAAATAGTGACTTAAATGTCTCTCTAAGGTGTTTGGGTGCAAAAACAATAACTTGAGTTTTGTCAGAATTGAGTTGCAAAAAGGTCTTTATGTCTTGACGACATGCTCCAATTGAAGTTAATCTAATGTTTTCAATTGGCCTCACTGATAGGTATAAGTGAGTGTCATCTACATAGCAATGAAAACTTATGAAGGGTTTCCTGATATTTTACCCAGAGGAAGCATATGTAAGGTCAAAAAGGATTGGTCCTAGCATTGAACCCTGTGGAACCCCATTGCTGAAATGCACAAACTTATACTAATCCGACAAATATGATGAAAATCAAGCTAAAGCAGCTCCTGTAATACTAATTTGTTGTTCAAACATCTGTAACAGGGTCTGATGATTAATCATACCTAAAGCAGCACAAAGATCTAACAAATCAAGTGAATGATTACCATAAAATCATCTTTAGATCAATATGTAGAGTCAGATTGTATCTTTAGCCGGTCACCTTGCAATGAGTGAGTTAATGTTAATTCAACCCGTGGTCATGACTCCTCTAGTTTGTGTTGTGGTCCTGTTTAGTTCTGTTTAACATAACCATAGGCTAACTTTGCATCATCCTATACTCAATCACAAAGTAGGTACTAAAGGTGTTTTCTTGCCTTAGTCAGATTTCTCAAGTCTACACAAACTGCCTGACCATTCAGGTGTAATGATAAGATGTTTGATTACAGAAATATGAGGCCTAAGGAGGAAATATGTGCAGATGTTTTCCTGCGCGCGCACACACACACACACACACACACACACAGTTGTGATGTGTTGCCTTAGATAATTATGTAAGTATAGCAGCTGTGTAATTTACTGCTGGTAATTGATCGGCACAACAATTAAAAATTTGCAGCAGCATGCACGCACACTGAAGCACTCACACTCACTAATACAGACTCAATGATGCGGTGTTAAATCAGTGCATTCAGCCTGCCATATTAAGAGCCAGATTGGAGAGTCTCTCGCTGTTAAATGCAACACCCTGATAGTCCGTGGAGTACCGATGTCAGTGTCACGTGTGTGTAGATGTGCATTTGTACGTCTCTTGTGTGCGCAGGATTAAGTTTTATCTAATTAACTGTTGGCTAACCCTTTCCCTCACAGTGATGACTCAATCATAGCTTAGCAACTTGCAGGCTTCTTAAGCTTTCTCAACAAGCTGAAACAGTGTCCAAGGTGCTCTAATACACGGATCAGCAGCATTCAAAGAAGATTGTGCCGTCTGTCATGAAGACTCTCCAAAACCCTGGAAACACTGTATATTAAGAGTGTTAAATTAAACATGTTTGCATGTCTGGACGACTAGTTTAACACCTGTAGTGGCCAAACATTTATTTTTAGGCCATATTGCAATATTTTGTGTTTGTTTAAGTGCTTGATATGTTGTGTATATCCCGATTTGTGTGTGTGCGGGCGGATTAACCCACTCCTGGCTGTTTTCCAGAGGCCGTTTCAGCCTGAAAGTAGGAGATAACACAGCACTGCTTGGAAAGGGAGGAAGAGGATGGGGCGGGCTTGGGGGATTGGTGGGTTGGTCGTGGAGCTGAAAGACAACTCGTAGAAAAATTCAGGGAGAGGATGATGAAGAACGCAGCAAGACGAGAAATAAGAGTAGAGGTCAAGAGGTGAATAGACAAAACAGAGCGGTACCTGCAGGATTAAGAGAGGACTATAAAGAGGAGAAGAGGGGTCTCAGTGAGAGATACATGGAAGCTAGAGAGCTAGAGAAGAGTCTGAGGGATGAGAAGGAAGAAGAGGAAGAGGAGAAGCAGTGGTGGTGTTGATGTGTAGGGGGAAGTTCATTATGAGTCATGCCAAGGGAGGCTGCGTGCCGTTGGGAAAACAGCTCATTGACAGTGGCAGGCATCAAAAGGCCCTCTGGAGCTCCACATAATCTGTGTGGGGTCATCAGGGAGGGAAGGGACAGACAGATAAATGGAGGTCAAAGTGAAAGTGGGACGCCGAAGTTCTCCTCGCCTCTGCTCCTCTAGCGTAGAGGCGCGGATTTACAGCAGCTTTGCGAGGCCAGACGGATCACTGCACACACATACACACACATACACACTCTCACACGCTCTTACACATGCACCTTGTTCTGCCCAATTAACACCTCAAGGCTAACTAGCTTCACACGAAAGGTTGATTAATCTCCCTCCATCTCTATCCTGGTCTTTCCATCTGACTCTATCTCTCCATTTCACCTCCCCCTCTCCTCCTCTCACAGTCTAAATGTAGCGCGCAATCAGAAAATTTCTCTTAGCCCACGCTGTTGGGTTATGATAGAGAGATGGAGAGCAATAGAGAGAAAAAAAGGGGGGAGATACGGATACGAGATGATGAGCAGAGAAGCAGAGAGAAATGGAGACAGTAAAATTGAGAGGGTTCAGAGGAGACGGGGCGGTGGTGAGGCAGTAGTGTTTGTTGTTGTTGTCATTGTTTTATTAAACCCTGCAGCTCAGACTCTGTTTTCTAATCCAGCGCTGGCATACTCCTGCCAAGATCACTGCCAGGCTTGTGATGAATTTGTCATCTCAAACCCCCCCCACCCCCTTCTCATCCTCACTCCACCCAACACAGCCTGAGGCGTCATTTTTCCAACTACTCCTCCACTCCTTTCGGCCTTTCCTCTTCCACCACTCGTGATCTGGGAGAAGGTATTTTTTAACTTCTCTATGTCTCTTTTTTCACCTTGTTTTAGGTCCTCTTTCATTACACTCTCCTCACTTGTGTGATTATAGCGTCGGTTTATTTGCACAGATGTCCTCAGGGAATGTTTACCAGACAAGGACCTCTTGTGGCGGTGCAGATAATAGCTGCGGTGCATCAGAAGAAAATATGGGTTGGCCTTTGGGTTCAGCGTCGAGATACAAACACAACACAACAGAAAGCGTGTGGATTTCCACAACAGCTGCTGATATCTGCACTACTATGTAAAGTATTGATCTAAACATCACTTGATCACGATTTACATAATGCCAAATAAGCAGATGTATGAATTAGTGATCGACGATTAGTTTTTTTACAGGCCGATAAATAACGCCGATATGAGAACACAGTTTCTATCACAATGCTAACTAATAAGAAATGATTTCGCTGTATTAGTGAATGTTTTATTGAATAAATACAGATGGAAAAATATTGGACTCAGTAAAATTTTGCCACAAAGGACTTTTGAATTTCTTCCCAGCTCTCTGAAATAGGTTAAAAAAAAAAAAAAATTTATATATATATATATATATATATATATATATATATATATATATATATATATTAATATTATTATCAAACTGCCTTAATTTACAAATTATAGTCATCAGAATTTGCGTTGTGAGGGCAGATGCCAACTTCATTAAAATCCCTTCAATCTGCCTAATTTTTCAGTCTGTCCCTTGTAGGAATTATAGAAACTGTAAGTGTTAAAGAAACAGGCAATAAATAAAAATAGGGAGAAAAAACAACATTTTTTTAGAAAGACTGTCTGCATAAGGGCTGTTAATATTAAACCAACATGGCTTAAATAATATTACGGTGACATTTACAGAAAACTGCTGCTAGCTGTCAAATTTTTTAGCAGCTTTATCGTTCATCTCATCAGAAATAACAAACACAAGCAGAAAAATAAGCGCACTGATGAACAGTGAAAAGTCAACCACACGAACCGATGAACACAACATCCACATGGCCAAACACATGCCATCAAGATAAATCAAAATCACTGGCTGGTGCAGGGACAGAGTGTCCACAAACACGCTGTCTTCTGGCAGGTGGCAACCAGTGAACAAAACTGCATAGTCTCAGCTACAGTAGGGACTACGAGAAGTATTTTATTTATTACCAGAAAGAAATAAACATCATCTTTTTTGAGCTATATACAGTTTCACAGGACAGGGAGGGTATGAAAAACGTGAAAAATAACAACAGCTATGGGATCAATTTTATGCAATCGATGCAAATTTACAAGGTACCTCAAATCTGTACGTAAGTGCACTTTACAAAATGTATTAAATTACAGGCATGGTCCGTGAGCTTATACTGGTCATTTGTGTGCACTTGACCCTCTATCCTTCTGCTCTCTCTTCACAGACACTGTTGATCCTCTCGTCTTCGTCTTTACTTGTACAGTGTAGTTCACATATGAATGAGTGAAATAAGCTCAATGAACCAGCATGAACGCTCCTATGAAATTTCTCTCTGTTTCTGACTTAAGATCGAGAAGACAGGACCTCATCTGTTAATACATCCTCTCTGCCTTTATAGGATTTTAGGGCTTTACTTTTGTTGTGCGTCCTGAGAGAGGCACAGTCTATACTGGAGCAGAGCAAAAGTTATGTGCTCTGCCCTTACCACTGCAGAAGTTCCCTTGAGCGCCCGCTGACCTCTTGTACATCACTTTAAGATCATGTTCGCACGTGGTGGTATTTTACTAAGGTGAAATAAAACAGCAGGGACAGTCCAGGGAGTCACATGTGTCTTCCTCCAGCAATGCCCTACTTAACTTTCAAAATTCACACCTCATAATAAAGGGTAGAAGGTTGCCAGGTTGGTCCAAAACCCTCCTTTTGGGATTTTGTTTTTTTTTTCCACTAAGACAGTTATAGTGTGCATAAGAAAATAACATGTACACAGGATATAAATGTCTTCTTTCAGTGCACACAGCATGCAAACAGGATGTTTCTGTCCTCTAGCAGACTCACTCTTGCTTAAAGTCAGATAGTCAATACAATTATTGCGGCTTTATTGATTACACTTTTTTGTTGCATGGCTGCCTCACCTCATAGGCTTATATGGATTTTTGTTTTCAAGCTTGAGTAAAATTCACACTGTAATGTTTCATGCCGATTATCAAATGAAGATAAAGAAACTCATCCCTCCCTGATTTCGGCACAGGATCGAGATTGAATCTTAGACTACAAGATAAATAGCACCGTCCAAATACATCAGGGGTCTGAGAGCAGGAGTGCTGCCTTTGCAGAAAGTTGTTCGCGCTCATCCTTATGAATGAATCACACGGTAATGCAGGATCAGCAATCCTATTCGAGGAGGTTTAATACATACTAGCTCAGATTTACCGTCAATTATTTGTTTAGTGAACAAAGTTAGGGTTCTGTGTTGGCAACACTATGTCTCATTAAAGCAGCTAATCTCCAATACTTAAAAAATTCAGCAGCTGGCATGAATGTGTTCACATTTACAGCATTATCCAGTGTACTGTTGTATAATGAACCATCTTTCCAAGATTAAATCAAGTCTGTTGAGCAGTAATGGTAGGGTGCATACCAGGTTGTTAAATGGGCCGTGTAATGTTTTATCAGATGAGGGGAATTGGTGCAAGGTTACATGAGGAGGCAGAAAAAAGTGGCCATGGGCGATTACGATCTTCTAATTCAAGTTCAGAGAAGAACAGGTCACAAGACGTAGCGGGGAAATTACTAGACTAAAAGATAAGAATAAGGAAAAAGTCAAGAGGGACCACTCAAGAGAAAACACAGATAGTATAGTGACAATAAGGAGACAAATGCTAAAGGATGTGGAAAAGAGCATGAGAAATGAGCACGCCGAGTGTGAGAGAGCAGTGAAAACAGCGAGGGAGACAGCGAGGCAAAGAGAGATCATTATACAGCAGCACATGGTCTCTATTGATCACTAGGCCATGTGACTGTCCCCAGGGTGTGTTATTGTCCCCTGTAAGTCTCTCTTCGCCTGCCAGTGTGCTTGACTGTCTGTGTGGGTGTCCTCATGCCGTCTGCGTGTCTCAGAGTGTTAAGAATACAGGGATTGGAAGTGACGTTTCTGTCTGCACTTGAACTTCATTGTGTTTAGCATTTCTCCAGGCATAAAAAAGCTCAGATGGAAAATGACAATCAGCCTGAAATGCATGTTTCATCTAATTTTGGCCCGAGGCACTGGGATCGGGCAGCAACTTCAGCACGATTTACAAATGCATACGACAGAAAACTCAATAAAAATAGAATGTGTGAAAGTCAAAAGGTGCAATTTTATATGAAATCACTTTCCCCATTTGCAACAGTCTGTAAGGAATGTTTGCTTGTACTATCCTGTTCATTATTTATCATCTTAACCAGTTTCTTTGTTTCCTTTGTTCTGTACTTCCATTCATTCATCTTTAGTCCCAAAAGTTTCCGATTGTAATCTAAGCTCTTTGCTTTGCTCAGTGGGTCTGGGTTTCTGATGTTCTTCTGTTTTATGATGTTGTTGAGACATTTGCTGGGATGTTTGATATGAGCTTATTATGATGTTTTGAGTTTCTCTTGACAGAGCCATCTGTATAATGATAATAATAATAATATTTCTTTAAGCCTCTGGTAATTCCTACTTCTGCTATCATAATTGTTCATCCATGCTTCCATCCAACTATTGCCCCAGACCTCCTACTCCCAGCAATACCTCCACGCCTACCCTGGGGCCTCCTCACCACCAGCCACACTTGGAACACCTCCTACCCCAATCAAATGCCCGCACCATCTCAGTTGCTCCACTTCCAGATGTCTGAGCTATTGACCTTATCTCCAAGGCTGAGCCACCTTTTGACGAAAATCTGTTTCGGCTGCTTGTATTTGAGGTTTTTTCTTTCTGTCACTACCTGAAGTTTGTGACCGTAGCTGTGGGCTGCTCCTCATTCAGCAAGAGCAATCCCCGTTTTCTAGCAGGGAAAATTTGACTTTAACATTGGTTTCTGATGCAGCTAGCTTCATATTATTTACTCAATAGCCATATCTATTGATATGATAAGATAAAAAGAACTTTATTTATCCCTGAAGGGGAAATTTGATATTCTGTTAGAACAAGAACATGCAAGAAGCTGAGTGAAGTTGAAACCTGTTTCAAGACTGATAAAAGTACCGCCTAGCAACCTTACAATTCTGGTCTTGTACTGGAAAAAAAAACAAGAAGAGACCAAAGGACACAAGCATGATCAATCATGAGTGGACGTGATAACCAGATGTTTTATTGTAGGTTTACTGAGATGGTTAGATTACAATAAAAGCTGTCTGTTTTCAAAGACTGATCGTTTTTAAAATCGTTCTGCACATACTTATCTTTCACTGTCTGAATTATGGATTTAACTTACCGATATTTCAAAAATGTATCTTCCACTTCCATAAACTGCACAAACACAAAGCAGAGCAGATGCTTGTTTTCAGGAATTCACACGCTTTCAAAAAAGCCTTGTGTCTATGTCTATGTGTGTGTGTGTGGCTATGAGAAACGTGTTTGCCATCTGGGAGATAACCTTGATAGTGGGTGAGAAAGCTGTTGCTAGGTAACTATAGAGCGCCAGTGTACCTCTGACTGTGGCAGTTGTAAAGCTTTTGGCCAAAGTCTTATGTGCAGGAATAATAATCAATACATATAACCTAAACTTCATTCTTTATTTCATTTAGTTTGGTTGGCAGCAGGATCTGTTTGAAGAGATCGTCAAACAGTGTTGGGTGTTGATAAAACTGCACTTGTTCTCTTCTGACATTTTCATTTTGTTGGGATATAAGTGGTTTGAGGGAAAGTGTTGAAGAAGTAGAGAGCCACTCATAACCAGATGGAGCTCTCAGCTCTTTAGATGTGCTTGAAGCTCAGTTCTACTAATAGAAGTTATTTCTGTTACAATGACGACAGCGCTGTTGTCTTCAGGACGTCACTGAGGGATCCGTTATGATCCCGTTGATAGGGATTTCTTCTTTGTTCGTTTATGCAATTCGATACCTGAACTCTGACACAAATTTGAGCAACAATAATGGGTCCTATGCAAGGTGTTTCAGCCACAATCGCAAGTTTTATTGATAAGACTGACTTTTGATGGGAGTGAAGGAAGAAGCAATTAATGTTACTCCCAAAACACACTTGTGAATATTCAACGGACCTGATCCAACCTCTCTAGGCCTCACTTAGCACCCTGATTTGTACAAAGAACTGGTTGGACATGCCCTAATTCTCATTGTGCCATGTGCTTTAGGCTGTACATTTTAGATTGTTTAAATGGGGCCCATTTACAAGTGTGCTGAATGGGACGGGTTTCTTTTACAGATAAAGAACAAATGAAAAGTAATGTCCTCTGCAAGTGACCTCACTTCACAATTCCCTGTTTCTTCAATCTGAGGAGTTTATAGGTAACCCAATATCCCCATAGCTCTCTACCTCCCTCCTCCTGCTTCTTGTATGTAGGTTAGTCCCAACACAATGAGGTCAACAAGATGCCATGTTTTGACCTGTCAGCTCTGTACTGTGTCAGCTCTGCTTATCTCCGTTGCGCTGCTTCATTCTGAGTCTCGGAGATAGAGAGCCAAGGCCTGCCCCTCTACGATTGGTTTCAGTGGGCCAGTACAGTTTGAAACAATGTTGGATTGATAATACGGAAGGAGAGGAGCATTCTAGTAACCATAGCGACTGCCTCCAGTTGTTGGCTGAGTGTGTACGAGTGTGTGGTCAAACGGAGCAGAGGTTAGAGTTTCACTGTGTGTATAAATAGTACATTTTAATGGAAACAAACCACTATCCCAGTACTAGCTTCCAGTCTGCTCTACACTTTAACAGCAACATTGATTTAAGCAACTGTTCGTTAATAATTCTTGATAAAACTTTGGTCATACCTGTAAAATACTGAGCAGAGCCTTTCACTCTCACATGGATGGTACTTAATACAGTTAATACTGAAAAGGGTTGCAAGTTTATGATCAAAATTGACATGGTAGCCAATCTCATTTCCAACCTCTAACTTAATTGCATGACAGATGCATTAACAACAGGAAGAGGTTTGTATATACTGTACATGGAAACTTTGGATAATAGTAAACTCTGTTAGCATCCAGCACCAACCTGAAGACAGTGGAAAATACCAGACAGTAGGGGTAGGAATCACTAGTGGCCCCACAATACGATATTATCACGATACTAACATTTTGCAATACAGTGAGTATTGCGATACAATAACAATATATTGCGCTTTATAAAACTTTTTCAACTGTTTAGATAATCCAGCATTTGTCTGTCCTTTATGTTTGTCTTCTTTACACACCGTATCTTATTTTCATGTAGCGCATCTTGCAAACCTTACCTATATATGTTGTACTAACATTCTCCTGCTCTATGATGTCACCTCCGCCAACCTCACCGGACAAACAGTTGATTTTTCCATCATCATAGATTTGAAAAATCAATACTTGGTAAATGCAACGACACAATATATCACCAGACAAAACATTGCGATACTATGCTGTATCGATTATTTCTCCCACCCCTACCAGACAGAGTGAAAGGATCCTGTATTATGCACATAAGGGTAGTTAGTTTGAGATAGACTCTCCGCAAGTTGCACTACTCTTCAAAAAGCAAGGAAGCCAGGTTGGCTTGTAAAAGGGTCTTACACCTGCAGAAAAGTTGATTATGATTTGACTGCAGTTATTGAGGGTATAAAACATATAAACACAATCTAAATGCAACCAATAGTTGTACCAGAGTAAAAGGCAAATGGTGTTCTACTCTAAAGTTGGCTCTATACCAGGTAAAGCTTTGCCAGGGATATGCATCATCACGACCGCCATCATCACCCGCTGCACACGACCAGACCGAATTGGAAATTTGCCCCCAATCGCTCCATAATGCAAGCAGTTGATTCAGTGCACGAAACACGATGAGGCTGCAGATCAGGCTGGCAGCACTCACCCTCTTTAGGTCATAACCATGCTTTTAAAACAAACTCCACAGAAGGTAAACAGGTGAAACCAGAGAGCAGCACATCCTAAATCCTCATGCATGAAGACACGATATTCATTTATAATGTTGTTAAACAAGAAAGCAATAACATAACCTATGACATCCTGTCTTTATGATCAGTTTTTCTCAAAATCACTTCCTGCATTAGTGCTTCCTGTCCTGCTGTTTGTTTGCACTCTTCCTCTCTTTCCATCTTCGCCTCTCTTTTCTCGAAGATTGTCCTGTATCTATTTGGAAATGCCCTGCCCTGTAATTCAATCACTGCGCTTCCTGTTTACCTAGCAGCATGAGAGTGTGTGCAGCTGAGCAAACATGAATCGGTAGCTTTGAACTGATCACCACTTGTCATCCTGTCCTGTGCCTTTAGCCAGCTGCTGTTAACAGTAACAAAAGCACACGTGTGCATAAGCATGGAAACGTTTCATTTAACCTGCAGACCTTGGAAGTTTTCAGTGAGACGATTGTTGGGGTTTTTCCGGTGTATGACTCACGGGACAAGAGTTTAGAGGCGTATTAGCATCTTGTGGATACGGACTTCAGGGACAGGAGTTTAAGGTAAATGTTTGATTACTCAGTAGTAAGAAAAACCTGGAGAAACTGAAGTATTATATTCGTTAGTTGTTAGCCGCAGACTATATGATAAGTGAACATTGGTATACTCTAACTGGATCTTGAGATATGGCCGAGGGCCCCTGTGCTGCCAGGTGAAAAAACAAAACATCAGTGTGTAATAGTCGTGATTGATTAAGTGATGCTGAATTATTAATGACATGACTGCCAAAGATGTTGTGTCATATTCTCTGTACATGTGATCGCACTCACGGCCTCACAGAATCACCTGAACTTTACCCCAGATATGACAGGATACTTGAGAAGATGAGATGTTTTCTCTCAGAGACACAGAAAAGACTGTACTCCGTTTACAATACATGACCAAAATGATGGGGAGGGTGAACCTGTCATGTTCTTGTACTATTATATCATGCTGCTCCTCGTAAGAGACTGAAAGCCAGAGTTGTGTAAATCTTTAAACAATTCAACAGTCAAAATGAAGAATAAAGAGAGAAGCAAAGACAGCAGGAGACGGGGGCCCGAAGAGAGACGACTGGAGAGATAAAGAGGGAGGATGTAAGGAGGGAAGGGAAGAAGATGAGTCAAATCAGAGAAGGGAAGGCCGATACGGAGAAGAAGAGGAGAGAGGAGAGTGGAGTAATTGATCAGGTAATGGAATCAGAAAGATGGCTAGGTCTGTTGGCTTTATCAAGGAGTCAGTTCATCACACACACACGCACACACACACACACACTCCCTTCCTCTATTCAGGGCTATTTCTCCTCTCATCCTGCGCACTGTGTGTTGAGGCCTCAGAAACAGATGTGTCAGGATCACGTGTGTGAGAGAGCACAAAAGGCCTTCTCAGAGTGTTTGTGCTTTTATAATTGTGTGTCCGTGTGAGGGTTAGCGAGGGTATGATGAGTGTATTTATAGTAAATGCATTCAGCTGGCCGGACCTCTGACTTCCGCTGGCACACGCTCACAATACTCATCTGTTTTTATATGTGTGGTTCGCATGAGTGTGTCTGCCTGTGTGTCTATTTATTATATTGTTGTTTTCTTGTCGCCTTCCTAGAGTTTAAGTGTTGTGATGCATACATCATGTGACATCACCCAGTCTGACAGCAAGCAGTTATTGACCGCTGCTTCCCCATAATGCAGCTGTCAATCAATAAACTCGTCTCTTGGCAGCACTCATAGTGACAGTGATTTCCTAGATAGTATGGCAATCATTTGTAATTGAACTACGACCAGTCTTGTACAAATATCAAGTGTATTCATTCTCTCAAATTTACACAGCACAGAGGTCAGTGAGTGCTTGGACAGTAAATTATCTCCATCTTAAACCCCTCATGATTGCCTAAATATTCTTGTTTCTGGTATCTGCTCCTAAAAGAAGAAATCTGAAACTAAAATCACAGCCTTCAAATATTCAAATATTTAGAATATTACATGTTAAGCTGGCAAAAGAGATATTTCAGTCATAAATGTAATAAATCAATGCACAGGCATAGGACTGAGCATTTGTTTTAGCATTACGCTCCAATCCCCTCAATAATAAACTAAATTATAGCTCCTCAGAAATAAACATTTCTTAAATCCAGGGTATCTCAGAAGACTGTGTAAATGTTTATGTGTGTGTTTCCATCTGTGATCAGAGCTGTTTTTCTTTCTGGGTTTGTGTTTTTCATTTACCTTTGAAATAATCATCCGGTTATTTTGAAAGACATTAAAATACAAAAGTGGTGTGGTTACTACCAATTTGTGTCGACAGCAAGGAGAGACACTGAAATACTTCATAAATAAGCTAACTACTGCAATGAACTGAAGCGATTCCATTGTGTTGAGCTGATATGGATATAAACAGTGACTTAATGAGAGAGGGGGTCTTCACTTAACTGCAAATGTTCAGTCTGTGTCTCCTCTGTAGGAGGCAGAGTCTGTTTTACACAGATCATGTGGAAATGCTGATGCCACACTCCCACTGTCACTACTGTCATTATGATAATATGAGTGTCTCTGTGTGCGTGCGTGCGTGAAAAGGTGATCCTGTATTCCTGTGTTTTGGCTGCATGCGCCGAACACTTCTCCATGTAAAAGGAGAGCTGGGGATGCTTGTTGCCTAGCAACCATCTTTATGCAGCTTTAAGTGTGTCTGTGTGTGTCGGTGTGTGTGTGTGTGTGGTGTGGGACTTGTGCCAGAATGCATGCACGCTCATGTGTAAATTTCATCATTTTAAGTTCCATGCACACATGTGTATATGTGGCTGGACTACCAGATGCTTGTATGCACATGTTGTCTTTCTCTTTCTTCATAAATTTAGTTGTATTTGCTGTTTATTTATATGATATATCTTCCTCAGTTTTTTGAAAACCTTATACAGGGTTCCTACGAGAGTATGGAAAGTGTGGAAACAAATTTGATCAATTTCTAAGGTCTTCAGAAAGTTTTGACAATGAAAAATAAAGTATGGAAAAGTATGTTTGTTTCCAGACTATTACCACAATTCTAAAATACTGTTTTTCTAATATAGAAAAGTAGGTCTTTCCAACAATAATTCTAAAAAGTAGGGTTAAGACTTCAGTTGCATGCTTCAATACCTGGAGTTAATTGGCAGGTACAGACACAAAGTGCTTCAGTTTTATATGGCAGTTATGGTTCATGCTCGATAATGACAGAAAATAGAAATGTATTTATAGAGCGATGGAGCGAACACTTTCATCAACACCCAGTAGATGTTAAAGTGTGACATGTCTGACTGTTGTTCCGGTGTGTTCTGGTAAGGTAAATCACATTTCATTGACATGTCTTATTCTCAAAGTACATGGTTACAATATTCCATAACACCCATCATGCTTCAGTGCTGAGCTGTATGACCTGTTTTCATCAGAGTGTCTGCTACTCGGTCGAAAACATCAACAGATGTGGAACTAACACCTAAATTACCTCCAATTCCCACAGCTACAACATTACCGGCTGGACTTGCTGAGCTCCTGCAGTGCTGCACATTTGATCCAGCCACCCAGTTTTTGAACATCTCTACATATTTCATGACAGTTGGTTCAATCCTGACTCTTGAAATACAGAGTAGTCTTTGACAGCATTATCTGGGTTAGACAGGTGGTAAACCGGGCTGGTTTCTCATTGTTTGGCCTTGTTTACTACTTTCTGGAAATGAAATACTGTGATTTCGGAGGACTGCTTTGGAATAGGCGTACCCCTTTTTGTGTGTGTGTGTGTGTTTTGTGTGAGAGTGCTGTGAACAGATGGTGTGTGTGTGTGTGTGCTACCTGCTTGGGGAGCTATGACCAGGAAGTGTGGATGAGGTGGGTAGAAGCAGAGAGGGTCAACGGGGATCAAACGGCTCCTGCAGTTACCCTGCTAACACACACACACACACACACACACACACACTGTCCGGTTGGATGCTCATGAGAAATCATTACTGCTAATTATTTATACAGACAGATTAGAGTTATTTGCTTGTCAACATGTCTGTGTGCTTCGCGTGTGTGTGCCTGTGTGGATGTTGTGTAGCCTGTCTCTGTCTGTATACGTTCATGACGCAGCACTTTGTGTGAATGTGTGTGTAGGCCGATTTACTGTGTGTGTACATCTGGCAGGCAGAGGATGATATTGGCAGAGCTCCCACACTTACCCACTCAGTCCTTCTGTGATGTCTCGTACAGAGATTTTGCCCTTATTTGATGACATGATGGAGACCCTGTCCTTTTATGATGTCTGGACCTGAGGAAGGAGTTCACAGAGTATTTTTGAGTCCAGACCAAAACAAGAAAGGCACGGGCACATTCAGAGAAAGACGCAGAACAGCTTTCAACATGTCAGTGAGATGTAAACAAGCAAAATACAAAATTTACTTAATTTGTATTCTTTCTATATAAATTCAGAAATCCAAAAGTCTCTTATAGCAGTTTTTTACTGAGCCAAGTAGGGGAGAGTGGGGTAAGATAAGCCATATTTCATACTTCGGATCACTGCATCAAGGCAATCATAGTTTTGTCTCTAACTAGTGAATCTGCATATATTTCAAGATGTTGTGGCTCAACTTGCCCTCTGTCTCAACTTACCCACTCTCCCCAACTGTCCCCTATTCATTTATTTGATAATTTTTTTATTCAAGTTCAGCATTTATTTTCCACTTTTTAGTATGATTACCAATGTTAAACTGTACTATTTTGTCAAATGCTAAAAATCAAAAACAAGCAACAATTTGATATCGGCCATCAGCTCGCGTGCTTTCAGCCATAAAAAAGTAATATTGGTCAGCCATTAGTGCGAACTCTAGCTCAGAATCAATCATCCACATATGATAGGATTATGAGGTAGCTCATATGCACCCTACAGATGTCATTAATGTTAGCTGCTAAAGGATCTTTGTTTTTGTGCTAAACTAAGTAAACAGTAAAAGCTATGTGCTGTAGAACTTTGAGTAAAACTTGGGTAACAGCAGGGGCCGTACCGCAAAAAAAAAAAAAAAAAAATACATAGGGTGACCATTTCCTGACTTCCCAGAGGACTAGGCTACGCGGGGGTGGAGTCATGGAGTCACACGAAGTTAATTTGAGAGTTTTTCGGTTCGGATTGAGTGTCTTTTATGAACTTCTAACCCAGTACGTCTACGTGACACTAAATCGGAACTCTCATACAAAGCCGCGGACAATTGAAGGATTTTATAAACCTCGGCGGACAAAGCCGGACAAGCCCGTCAAAAAGAGGACATGACCGGGTAAAAGAGGAGGTATGGTCACCCTAAGAAACACAGGTTTACAGCCGGTACTTAGCGGTAAGCAAACTTTCACCCTTGCATTGTATGTAGGCAACATTAGCTTACCGTGTTGCTGCACGTCAGTCTGCACTCTGCATTGTAACTGTAGTAATCCAGTAAAACCATGCTGCTCGCGAGTGAGTCATATTTGTTTCCGCAAACAAACAAATTACGGAAGTGGGAACGCTTGGTGCGCACTTTTGATTGGACGCTGGTTGCCTAGGCGCTGGGGATCACCTCCCGCCTTTTGCGGAAGGAGGGAACTCTTGAAGAGACAGCTGCTTGAATCTAAACGCAGACAAATAAAACAAAATGCAGAGAAATTTTGATTTTATGTAAAAGAAAAAGAGAGATGGAGCAGATGATGACACTGTGTACTCCTCTTGTACAAAGCCTACAGGTACAGTACCTGAAAGAACCTTCTCCTACTCTCACCCCTGGGTAACAGCTCCACTTACATTGACATAGCCCTTGTAGTTAACCCTCCAAATCGCCGGATAGATTAGAAACGACTTGATCATCCTCTGCTGGTGTTTGGCTCAGATGTCCTTGTATCTCTGCTGCTCCTGCAGAGTGTCAGGGCTGTAACCGAGGAAAAACTGCAGCTGGGTGCCATCAGGGAGATTAGGGTTAGCTTTCCTCGCACCTTCAAGGATGGACTGTTGGTTCAGTGTTGCTTAGGGGTCTGAAAACCATGATCTGCACTCTCCAGGTGTTGTGGGAAAACATCTGGTGGGCTCTATTCTGCCAAGTGCTTTTCTGTGGGGTCAAGAGTGTCTTGAAGGGATCATTTGGGCCGCTGTTTCTCGAGAGTCCATTCATGCTGCTCTTGTTTACTCGATTAGCATAGTTAATTCTCCTCAGGATTCAGTAGCTTGCTGTTTTCTGCTTGAATCCTGCTTCTTAGCTCAACTTTAATCTTTTTTGTGGCTACATGTAATTAAGTGAGGTTTTTCTGTGAGTTGGTTTTGTCTACGGGTACTGAGTCTTGCTTGATTATACAGAATAAATGCACGCAGAGAAACCCTGTTTTCACACCAGACTGTGTCGTTCCCATGCAGCTATTTAGGAAAAGAGACGGGAACGGCTGCATGAGAAAGAAGAGAAATTAGTTCACCTTGTTTTTTGTGAACCTCAAGGGAAGGATGGCACAAGATAAGATTGGGAAAATGAAGGGGTTTTCACAGAAAATAGTCAGAGGAAGAGAAACGGGGACAGATCGATCAGGCCCAAGACAACAGGTCTGTTTTCTGAGAGCTCTCCAGAGTCCAGCACACTCTTTTCCATCATCTCTGCCAGGAAGAGAGAGAGAGGACCGAGGAGAGGGTGGAGAGAAGAAATTTAGAGATAGACAAAAGGTTAAGCTGAGGTTATAAGCTAACAGGGCCACAAAATCTTCCTTTTGCGTTCCCATATTTTCCTTTCCTTTCTTTGCTGTAATCCAAAGGTCTTTCCTGTGACAAAATCAACTTCCTTGTTTTCAAGTTCAACACACTCGTTCCTCCCAGGGATAGATATTATATAACAGCTCAGATGATTACAAAAAGCAGTGACACTGTTCCCTTTTGCCTCCCCATGACAATTAAATAAGCTCACTTTGCCAAGGGTACGAAAACAAAGAATCAGCAGACTACAAACAACCCTCTCTGGGATAACAGTCTCTAATTTCACCTTTTATACTGTGTTTAAACGTGGTAATATCTGACCTTTTTGCCACCACGCTTGCTACCACCGACAGCTGTCCTGACCTTTGCCCTTCACAGAGGCGTGTTAATTGAACAATCAATAGCTCATCAAAGTGAACACGAGAGGCAGAGAGCGAAGTGGACTGTGGTGTAAGCCAAGCTTCCAACCAGGAGCAGTTCCCCAAAGAGTCGAGCACTCACGCATGGAAACACATGGGCTCAGACATATTACAGTTTGCTATGGGTGAACAGGGAACACAGACGTTTTGCAGTGCTGTGCAGTTTGTCTCTAACTCAGGGTTGATTGTGGAGATGAGCTGTCAGCATCTTCACAGGGCTGTGCTGTAAGCTCTTTCTGTCCACAAAAAGATGATGCCCTGGATTGAGCTTCGACACATCAAACACGAATTTCACCATTTTTAACAAGGTGTCTTTAGAGAGCAGGTCAGTAAGAGCAGCTTGTTCTGATATCAAAAGGGAAGTATAACACTAATCCGGGTTCTGTGTAACAACCCAGACGGTCTCCATTCATGGGGACAAAGTGTGTGCGAGTTGGAGACATCCTCAGACTGCTTCCTAGCTTAAATAATGATAGTGATTATTATTATTCTTCTGTGAAAACTGTGACCACTGCTCTCTTCTCTCACAAATTTTTTAGACTTTATCCAAAAATATCAGTGAATACATAAAAGCCTCTGGGTGTACCCTCATTTACATTACAGTTGAATCTTGTAATGCGCTGTTATAATGAACTCTGCTTAATGTACTTCACTTGTCTCCTTAGCTGCAGGCCATCATTTGCTGCTTTGGGTATATATCATATTAATGTTGCTTTGTTTTAACACCACTGCTTATATTTCTTGTTTGTGTTCACTAAAGCCTAATCAAATTACCAAAGGCAGGTTGCCAACATCCTGACTCAAATATAGAAAACAACCTCCAAGAGCCTCCAGGCTGAAATATTTTTAATTAGTTTAATCATAATGGTGTGATTTCTGTGATTTTTAGAGCAAGTTTTTCCTTCTGTTGGATGGTTTATGTTAAGCATCGAGAGTCATCATTAGTCGTCAACTGATGAATGTTATTGTGTAGTTTTTGAGGTTGTACAGTACGTTGTTCTGCTGTACACCAACACCAAAGAGGCTCACAGAGATACCACCACTGAGCAGGTCGGATCATAAATTTGTTTATCTGAGATTCCAGACAAATAAATTTCCGTTTGTGGATAAATACAGTTCTTTTATTATATTGTACATCAACTTTGGCTGTGGGACACCCCACTTGTCACACTCATGTAAAGAATGCGGATAGTTGAATGCATTTGTTCATTTAAGCGTGTGTGTGTGAGAGAGAGAGAGTGAGATAAAAAGTGAGAGAGTGAGAGAGAGGGTGAGAGAGATCCTTGCATTTAGCAGCCAGAAATAGCCTGTTAGGAAATCAATGTTCCTCTCTCAGTGGCGCTGGGAGCTGTCTCCTCCACAATAGAGGGACTGTCCTGTTTCCTGCACCCTGGAGGGAGTGTGTGGAGAGAGAGAGAGAGAGTGAGAGAAAGTTAAAAGAGAAGGATCTCATCTTTGCTGTTTCTGGGTCCTGCATAAACCACCACTGGACATAATTAAAAATCCTGTTAATCTCATACTTTTTTACTTGACCGTCTCTCTGCTTGATGAGCATGTTGAGTTTATATGTTAAAGATGTAATAAACTGTCTGACCTACTTTAAATTTTGAAGATTAGCTAACCACAGCTTCAAAATCATCCCAGTAACTATTTTCGTTAAATTATCACAGGTCTTATCTCAATAACTAAATCATATCCTAACCTGTATTGTAAAAAGACATCCACAGGCTGCACTAGAAGTCAATTATTGTCTTTATCTGTGTTCCAGAGCTCCTTGGTACTGCAAAGAAAGTGAATGTCAACTTCCAGGATACAGATGGGTGAGTTACTCTCTCTTATTCCTGCGTTAACCCTCACTCTCTCTTTCCTTATGCCATTATCTTTCACTCCCCTCCTCCTCTTCTCCCTTTTAAACATCACTCCTCCCCCACTGTCCTCTACCGCTCTTCTCCTGCTCCCATTCATGTAAAAGCTGGTAGAATTACTTGTCTCTCTGTAGTATTAAAAGATGACGGATTAACCCTGATAGCACTCAGCTCAAGTTCAGGCTGGAATAGTGTGGATATCTGCGTGCTGGAGAGAGTATTAACATCATTAAAAGCCCCACATGTGTACAGACTGTGGCTACAATACCGCTGTCTATGTAATCACATATTTGTAAGTTACTGTTTGAAAAACAACACACAATATTTTTACATTTATAATCAGCTGGAGACCCCAGTCTGTTCTTACTTGGTGATGACGAGCAATGAGATGGCTGATGCCGATGCTGTCGTGCTGGAAAAGAAGACTCAGTTTGTGGCTAATTGTCCTTCTTGGGAAAAGCTTTTGAGAGTTTTTATGTTCTGTAGTTCTTAAAAAGTTCATTGTCCCCTGGAAAAGTTTGCTGTCTGCTTGCATTGCTATGAAAGCACAATATAGCGCAGCTTACGTTTCACACACAAAGCCCATTTCAGTGCTGTTGAGGTTTCAAAAATGAAGAGAAAATAATGATGCATTTTTTTTTCTGCTTTTGAACATTATGTGATTTAAAACCAAACCCAACCAGGAAGGACCAGTAACTTCATGTGAGTCCTGTTACCGCAATGCTCATGCTCAGCAACTTGTAGCCCCTTTCAAAGATCCTGCTCACAACATAAATAATATACAACCTGTGTACAATCTTAATTACAGCAGGCATTTCACTGTCTCGTGCATATTCTTAATGATGCACATTATTTACCCAGAAGCTTTTATAAGAGAATGACAAATCAAATAATGTCTTTGTCGAACAGTTTGCACTCAAGCTGCTCCTACGTGTGAATTAAGTCGAGAGGGTCTATGCCGAGAATCGTACAAGCTGTTCAAAACATCATTTGGTGCAGCTTCAGCATTACTGAAACTGTTCCAAATGCCCCCTGTGGCCCTTTCCATTAATCTGGCACTTTCTGTACAGTTCAGTATCTACAATACATGACTGTCTGCAGTGCAGCAGGAACAAACACAGCGTCGAAATGCAGATTCTTACAGCCATGAGTCATGCCAGCTGCGGCCCTTGTGAGAATCATTTTAAATGAGCTGAAAGACTGCAAACTGCACTGAATAAAGTGTTTTCTATGAAGATAAAGATCAGAGGTAATCCTCACAGCGCTGCTTTGCCACTCCAAGTGAATCTGAACAGCGTAATCTAATTAGTGTGTTTACTGTTATTGCCTCTTTGCCCCTTAATTCCTCCCATAGTATTAAGTGCTTCATGCTGATGTGGATGTATGCTTTTGTCTGCTGCATGGATAAATCACAAATAAAGTTGATGGTGGAAACGTATGAAAGCAGGGGAATTTTTACTTTATAATGAGCCCACACAGCTAATGAGTCTGCACACGAGTATTCATTTTATATTCATTGAATGTTTTTGGCAAACACTTTGAAGGCTCTAAATGAACTCAGTGTAAAAAAAACACTGCTAATTGGGATCATTCGCTGGAGATTTTACCCATCTGCAGTGTGCGTTTGGATGTGTGCGCATGCATGTGTGTAATAAAGCGTTTCTTAAGTGGTGCCAATCAGCTGAATTCTTAAAAGCCAGCAGTAGTGGTCAGTAATTATGTGATTTTAGTATAATGAGTAAGAACTGTAGAGTGCAGAAGTAGTGGTGGCGGGTTTAAAATAGCGAGGTAAACATAGAAGTACATCACATGTGGCTTCAAGGCTCTCTCACAAGATTTAAGACTTGATAAGAAAAAAAAAGCACTCAGCATCTTCCGTCTTTATAGACCCTGACAAGGAGATCCCCATTGAGTCATATAAGTGCATCACTGGAGGGCTTCACTGCAGTTCTATAGGCAGTGTGTGTAGGTGTGTTTGTGCGTACAGGAAGGTTTGAAGATGAAAAGAATAAGAAAAGGAGACAGCTTAATACCCACACTTGTGTAACTTCAGTATGAGACACAGGGCTGCAAAAACCCTGATCACTATTATTTTGATTTATATGATTATATAAAGCAGTTATTTGTGATTTGGCATCTGCATCCTGTGCATTTAAGTAACTTAAACCAAAATAAACAGTTTAACCTGCCTTTTTGTTTACTAAAGCATACTGTCTAGAATTTTTAACATCATAAGTACTAGTACCAAAAGGGACCATGCATCACTTAAATGCATGATGATTATCCGAGTAAGATTAAGATGTAGAAACATGTCTTTATCATAGTACACTTATTTTTTCACAGAATAGATGTTTTTTTTTCTTTTCTTTTTTGTTAATTTGTTTTCCATCTTCCTCCACTGTCAAGATCAGGCCTCTGATGGACTGTCCCATTTGTAGGTTTGCTTGAATACCCCCTTACTTAGTATTTACCAAATGTGATTATAACCCCAAAGCAGGGCTGGATGATGAAACGATAATGATATATATCAAAAAATTAATTTCCCTCAATTTCAATATAAAACATGGTCAACATGCTTTTCGATAGTCGGCATTCTGAGATGTTTTGGTAGACTCTAAGAATAGCCAGTGAAAAGTGGAGTTACTCTGGGTCCGACATGAAGCACAGTAATGTGCACTGCAAATTATGAGCACTGCATCCGAGCAAGGAACCCATTGCGCCTGTGTAACCGACCATTTAGTGTGCTTTCTCTAGCGCAACGCCTTGTGACAGAACGTAAAAGACACAAAGACCTCAGCAATGCAGTAGCTTATTGTATTGCAAAAGACATGCTACCAATAAGCATTGTTAAATTTCATTTTTATATCCTGAGATATCGATATCGACTGATATGAAAAAATATATTGTGATAAACTTTTTCTTATATCGCCCAGCCCTACCCCAGTCCTGTTAGTCTCATTTCTCTATCGGAAATGAGACCAACTTCACCCATTGAGATGTAGACAAAGCGTTTAGAAAACAGAAAACATTTTCAAAGATTGCTAGTAAAAATGTATAATGAGTTTCTCTTTAGTGAGTCTAGAGAGAAAAAATAGTTTCTCAAAAGATTATTTATTTTTGATGCCCAAAGGTAAATGTGATAAGTAAGAATGCTTTTAATATCTGAGTCATCTTGACATTCAGGAAAAGAGTTTTCTGAGGATCCGGCCATCAGGTCGTCAGATGATACAACAACATTGTATTAGACTAAATTGTCACCATGTTAAGCAACAGCTCATTAGATTCTTTTAATGTTTGGACAAGAGCAGCAGAAACCTCAGAAACCTTATCTTTCAGATGATGGAGTTTGTGTTTTATGAAGAGATAACACCTGCGACGCACACTCATACAGGCGGAGTGACAGACACTGATTAGCAAAAGAACAGGAGAACATGGACATGTACTGTTAGCACACCTGCGTTTTTGTAAAGAAAGTGATAGACAGCTTTTTTTCTCTCCTTCTCGTCCAGTGTGTAGTTGATAGAGAGGAGTGTTTTTGACAAGCCAAAGATGCACACATTTTCATTCAAGCTTGTTTAAGGGTTGATTGTGCAGAAGTGTGACAGATTGTGCGCGTGTACGCGTCTGCAAAAATGGGGCAGGGGTGATGAAGCTAATCAAAGATATAAACATGTAGAGTGTTCAAACAGCGTGAGAGGAACAGGGGAGAAAGTGGCTTTTACGGGATCATAAGAGAGGGGCTGAGATGAGCAGCAGAGAAGGGTAAACAGAAGCAGCTGGTGAGAGGGATTGGAGAAGCAGGATATGAAACAGAGTTTGGATTTTGAAATGTAGAAGCAGTGTGCAGAGATAGAGATTTAGTGAGTGTTGTTCTTGTGCTCTTGATTGACCTCAAGCCCTCAGACTGATCAGTGTTGTAATTCTGAGATGGTTAGATCATTTTCACACACCTGAATAATTCATATATTCATATAATGCAAACACAGCTTGATATACGGTGAGAGGCGCTCTTACGTGACTGGTGTTACCTACTTGAGTGTTTCTTTGTTTTGCCAAGCTGGCCACTATTGTATAACAGACAGTGTGATAGAAACGTTCCTTTTAAAGGGATATTCCGGCGTAAAATTAATTTAGGGTCAAACACACCATAACACCGAGCTAGACACCGACTGGAGAGATGAATGTTGCCGATCGCTTGCTTCTGTAGTTATACCAACTTTAGTAACGACCGAACGATAGCAACACACAGCGGTCTGAGGAGCCATAAACAAACCGCAACCAAAAACGCCACTCTATAGCCACAAATAATGCTCAGAACAGCACCTGACTTCATCAACAGTACATATAAGATCCCAACCATAGTACCAGCCACCAAACATGTTCTCAACTTTGCCTAATTTCTTCAGCAAAGAGACTAAACACAACTCACCCACTCTCTTCCAGCAGCTGCTATGGGGATTGCTGTGGGGTGACGCAGCTCAAGGAAGAACAGTTATGTTCGTTTCTTCATGGAAATGCAATCAGACTGAGATGCTGAAGAACTACCGCGTCTGCAGTGCAAAATGATTAATATGGTGATCATTACTTCATGGAAATGATAAAGAAATGAGGTTTGTTTATTGCTCCTCAGACTGTTGTGTATTGCTATCGTGCGGTCGTTACCAAAGTTGGTATAACTAGAGAAGCAAGCGGTCGGCAACATTCATCTCTTGAGGGGGTGTCTAATTTGGTGTTACGGTGTGTTTGACCCTAACTTAATTTTATGCCGGAATATCCATTTAATACAGAATCCAAATTGTAAATGTTTTTAGTTTGGATATTTGTCAGGGATTAACATCATCCTTGTGTAACTCGAATGATTCATACCATTTTTACCTTACTTAATCAGCATTACGTGTTGAACATATCTGGTGAAGAATCAGTCAAAGATGTAGGCTGAATTTTTCAAATGTGAACATTCATTCAACGCTCAATTTGTTTAGAATAGGCTCAGCAATATCACTGATATTTTCAGGACATTCAAGCTTTAAAGGTGAATACCGCAGCTCCTCATACGCCCCTGCCTAGGAAGTTGTATTTGAAATAAACTTACATGCAGATCTTTCCATTCCTGGAGTGATAGATAAACAGATCTGAAACAAAATGATAAAAAGCAAATAATTTATTCAAGTTAAAGAAGAGATTTGCAGGCATGAAGAAAGCAAGTTGAATGCAGGGGGGAGAAAGAGTTGAATTGTTGAATGCTAAAAAGGGAGGTGAAGAGTGCAGGAGAGGAAACTGAAGGAAGAATAGAGTATGTAAGAGAAGAGGAGAGGAGAAGGATGTATAAATATTGTATGGTTGCTTTTACTACTTGGCAAAAGAGAGGGCTTCCCTTTCCCTCCCCCACTACCATACATGCATCCCCCTGACACACTCTGCATGCACACAGGCATAGACACACACACACACAGAATACTAAGCCTTGTGCAAGATTGTGTAACAGTATCCCTGTTTAACCCTTGAGGGAACGTGAAGGGAAGAAGACTGCTGAGATGCTGAAGTAGGTTATGACACATGCACAATGGGAACTGATGTGGGTTCAACACTACTGAAATCTACACCATCATTGGACCCTTTATGGCATGTTAACTCAGAATGCTGTACAGAGACAAGCAGAGGTGTAGTGGTGCATGTACAGTATGGCCTGAATCACCTCTTAAATCTCCTCTCATGGGAGCATTCACCGTTTACCGTCTAAAATTAACCACACTTACTCGTATGTTTATTCTGCAGCAGATTGTGCCACTAAAGTCTTTATATGTGGGCTCTAGAGAACACATGATGGAGTAAACATCTAATGGAAAAAAATACCAGTACTGCTTTATGGGTAATTAAAGCTAACAAACCAAAGTACACAAAACACACAACCCCATAGTCCGGATTGTCATACTGGTCACATAAAAATTGTCATGTCTGAGCTCTTAGGTAGACAGTGGAGCTGAGGTGGTCTCACAGGACAGGATTAATCAGCTTGGATGTTTTATCATAAGCACTTTTGAATGTTTTAAGCCTCCGCAGGATGTAGCCTGTAAAAAAGTGATTGTTGGAGTTGACCCAACTGCTGTATTTCCCTGTTCAACTGAAGTCATTGGTGTAAAGGTGATTTTGACGGCCAATTTTGACTGAAATTAAAAGACGTAAATAAACTTTCATTCTGCATCTCCAGAGGACCTGATTTCGACAGCCAATTTTGACTGAACTGCACTTTATTTCAATGTCCGATTTGGATATATTCAAGACGTCAGAGTTAGACATCCATATGACATCCGAAAAAGACGTAAAATAAAATTTAATTCGACACCTTTAGGAGACCTGATCTAGACATCAAAATTTAAGCAAAATATATGTCATTTTGACGTCACATTGCGAAGCGGGGTGGAGCTGAGGTGGTCTCACAGGACGGGATTAATCAGCTTGGATGTTTTATCATAAGCACTTTTGAATGTTTTAAGCCTCCGCAGGATGTAGCCTGTAAAAAAGTGACTTTTGGAGTTGACCCAGCTGCAGTATTTCCCAGTTAAACTGAAGTCATTGGTGTAAAGGGGTCAGAGTGGGCTACATTATAAAGACATGCAAAACTGCCAAATCCACAGGAAGTGATCGTTTGTTTCAGAGCGGGGTCTCATGGTTCCTCCCCTTTTAAGGAGACCCTTTTTTCTCTTTAAGCTAACTCATGGGACGTCATTTATGTTCACCTGTCTTTGTCCTCAGGTTACGTAATGCTTCCACTTTTCAGACCCCTTCTTATGCTTATCCATCAGAGCGACATATTGATCTTCTCTACACAGCATACACCCTCTGCTCTTTCACACACATGACACACAACTCTCTCCCTCTCTCTCTTACACACACACAGTCTTTACATTATATAATCCCTTTTCCCTTGTTTTTCTTTTCATCTCCTACCCTCCCATCTGATATAGTCACTCCTGATCCTCTACTATTAGATGTATTTGTCATGCTAAGCTCTACAATTATGGCTGACCTGTGTGTATATGTGTGTGTATATGTGGAAATGTCTTCTGATCTTCTGATTGGGAGATGACTGACTCTCCCACTGAGCCACAGCTGCTCGTAACATGTAATGTGTGTATGTTTGTGAGACTATACACATTACTGTGAGACTCATCTATTGAAAAAGTGGAGAATATAAGGAATGAGAAAGAAAATGGATTATACCAAGTGAACAAATAGAGCTCTGATATATGAATGTTTGTGTTTACAACAGGTTTTCTCCCCTGCATCATGCCTCACTCAATGGGAACTTGGAGCTCATCACTCTGCTGCTGGAGTCACAGGCTGCTGTTGACATCAGAGACCAGAAAGGTAAGAGGAAAATATACACATACACACAAAAATACAAAGACCTGTTTTCATGCACAGGAGATACTGTACACACGGCTCTGTCACACATAAATACGCACCGATCAATACTACATCAGTGTATGATGGATTTGGCCTGTTTGTTAATAGTGTGTTCCTGTGTGTGTGTCTGTGTGTGTGTGCAGGTATGCGGCCGCTGCACTACGCAGCCTGGCAGGGAAAGGCGGAACCAATGAAGATGCTGCTGAAATCTGGTTCATCTGTCAATGGCCAATCAGATGAAGGACAGATTCCTCTCCACCTGGCAGCACAGCACGGCCACTATGACGTGGTGAGTGGGAGCTTTAAGAGAAGACCGAATCCACAAAAGACACATGTTTGCTCATTCAAATGTCAAAAACTTATTTAGTAGATAGATTATTTGTAACTTTGGCCTCTTTAGAGCTGCTGTAAGTTCAGATTCTCATAATAACAGTGAACAAACTGCTGTAGATAACCCCAAAAGAGTCACTCATACTAAATAAAAGAGAGAATAATCAGCCAACTCAGCTTTCTCTTAGTTTTTTATTTCATATTTTTATAAGTTTTATACAGATTAATACAGTACAGCTCTTGAAAGAAGACAAGATACAAAGGAAACACATCACAAACACCCCCTTTCCCTCAAGACCTTGTCTACTGCTGGATATTCCCATTAAATAACAAATTCTAGAGCTAAAACAAAAATAAATAAAAAAACAAGCAAGTGCTGGAATTCAGGTTTTGTAGATCTTGAAATATAAAAGACGTTGAGAAATATAAAGGAAAAAGAAAATAAGTTAAATGAACTACTCTACGTTAAGAGAAATACAAATGTAGACAAGTCGCTGAAAACTGAAAAAGTCCAGAATTTAAACTGTATGATTATAAAACATCACAGATATATATTTCAAAAAGAAAACAACTAGAAGAGGAGAGTGCTGATTCAAAATGATGATTCACAATTTCTGAATGTTGTCCAGAAAAGGTCCCCAAACCTTTTGGAATTATTCGCTTTCTCTTAGTTTTAAGAGCTTTTTAAGAGTCTTTCAGATCTTTTGTGGTATTCCATTCATGCTTCTCTGCACAGCTACAAATAGTCAATGGTCAACTCACGAAATCAAAAAGGACAAAAAAACCTGACAAAGTGCAGGTAAAAGCAGAACACAAAAAGGTGATTGATTTGCAGAGATTTAAAGGGAGGATGCTAATTCTTCTCTGTAGCTGCTTATTTATTCATTTTACAACTTTCTGAGTTGATCATCGTAGCAGCAGACTGTTGTTTGTGTTTGGTGTCTAGGTTCTGATCCGTCCGTCTGATTTTATGAATATTTTGCTCATTTTATTCTGATATATCACTCAGTCCATTTATCGTTACTTTAACATCAAACTGCAGGGTATTTTGATTCTACTCAGTCAAGCGGAGTTACGTCTGTTTGTGGTTATTTTTTTCTCCGCTATTTTTGTGAATGTAGCTTGGTAGCTGCCTGGCTTTAAGGGATGTTGGCGTTCCCATTCTCATACAGTCCCAATAAACCCTCCCCAGCTAAGACGACTGAATCTTTGAGGCTGTTCCAGCTAAGAAAAGAGTCAGGGGGAATCACTGCAGTGCCGCTGCAGGCTTGCCAATTCTGTAACAGTGAAATATAGCAGACTTACTACAGCAGCTTACATACACCAGAGAAGAGCAATACTCAGCATTTACAGGCTCAGAAAACTGAAGGACTGCTGCTTTCAATTGATTAAATAAGGCTGATTTACAAAGGGTAAAACCAGGTCCAGGGCTCTAAATCAACATCTGTTCCTGGTCCGCAAATAAATTAAGGATTGCAGACATTGAAACAGATCAGAAAATGTTATTAAACATCCAGTCAGACAGACATTTGCTTTTAAATCAGGAACGGACATTTTTTTATCTTATACAAAGACATGAAATTTGGCACATCTTAAAATTGGTTTAGTTTTAAGGTGCATTAGAAAAGAAGATTTTTATCATTTTTAGTCTTTTACCATTAGAACAAGCTTTTCCTCTCAGTCCTCATCACTGTGCTATTCTGGGGACAGTCTGCAGGGATGGTTTCTCTTAAACGGATCTGAACACCAGCAGATCTCAGCTTTTTTCACAGATATGCTCAACCTCCCTTTGCAAACCGCTCACATATAATAAACCTGGATTTCATGAAACGCAGGCGAAGCTACAAACAGTATTTAACATGACGGCAGGCTTCTGTTGTGGAATTGTTCTGTGATGTTAAAAGGTTGGTTTGAAGTCTGTAAAAAAAACACATCAATGTGTTGCTCGCTAATGTCTTAATGAGCGCGGCTACTTTCCCGAGGACATCTGTACTGCTTTTGATTTTTAACAGAGCGTGACATGTTGTCTGAGCAAGCATTTGGGTTTCATGTAACATCTGTGTCTTTGTAGCTATTCCTGCTTGTGTATGCATTGCGTAACTGTCTTTTTATATTTGCACTTTTTTGACAATGCTTGGGTTCTGCCTGTGGACATGCAGGCCCTTTCCATTTAACTACTAGTAATAATAGTAGTAATAATAATTCTAGTTTACTGTCTCAGCTGACCAGAACAGGGCTGAATAACTTTTGTCATTGGGTGTTCAAGGAAAGTTCAGCTCCTCTTTACAAACATTATTAGACAGGGCACGCAGGCTTGAGGACAGACTATTGAGGTAGCTTGAACTGGGGGCAGAGGGGATAATAACAGTGCTTCAGATTGTGAGTCATTCAGCTGTAGAAAGATCCAATATTTGATTTCAGTCTGACGGGATATAATTTAAGAAACATCAGAGGTGCCAGGCTTGAACGGGGCGTCGAGCTGAGAGTTTGTTTGGACCATACATTTGCAGGATTTGCCCCTAAAACTGTCGTCCTTTATATAATTTAAAGACAAAGCAGGCCTCTCATATTTTGCTCAGTAGTCGACTGTAAGCTCAGTTCGACAGTCCCTGCAGGAGAAGTGACTGTGGGTGAATAAAGTTGACTGATGACTCCAAATATTCTGTAGGGGAGAGTGTGAAATGTTGCATGCCAGTGCATGTTGGCCTTGGGATAGACTGACTGTTGTGCCTTGTCTCAATAGCAGAGACATGGATTGTGTTAAAGTTTCCTTGCGTGTCAATGAGAGTCTGCTTGTGTTTGTGATTTCCATCTCTAGTCTGAGATGCTGCTGCAGCACCAGTCCAACCCTTGTATCGTAGACAACGCTGGAAAAACACCACTGGACCTGGCCTGTGAATTTGGCAGAGTTGGGGTAAGAACTTCTAGTTTTAATTCAAAAGAAAAAACTAAAAAGAAACCACAGCAAAGATTGAATGTTTTTCTTGTTTTTTTCTCTGTGTAGGTAGTCCAGTTGTTACTCTCCAGCAACATGTGTGCTGCTCTGCTGGAGCCCAAAAAAGGAGACACCCATGACCCTAACGGGACATCTCCGCTCCATCTGGCTGCCAAAAACGGACACATAGACATCATCAGGTACACACACATAAACACACTTCCTGATGTTGCTTTATCCACAAACACTGTTTCTAATGAATTGCGAACTTCAAAGTCCACCTAAGCCTGCTGGGAAAATAATTATATAACACAACAGAGGTACTATGTAATCCAGTTATGATGGGAGGCATGTGCTGCCGTACAGTTACGTTTCCAGTCAGATGCTCCTTAATTGTTTTATAGAGTGGAAAACTGCAGATCCGGTCCTCTGTCACACTAAATGTCAGCTCATAATAACCTCCTCTCAGCTGGGAAATGAACCCAACTTTTGTTTATGTTTTTGCAAAGGGAGCATCATGCTGAAGTGACTTTTGTTGCCAAGGTGACGTCAGCATCGGTGCATGTGCCAGGGCAAAAAAAAAAAAGTCTGTTTTTACTTTCATCACTCCCAATCGCAGCTCTTATGTGTGTGTTTGTGTAGAAGTGAATGCAGAAGTTTGCTTGGCTGGCAAACGCAGACAGAAAGTGATGGAAATTGATAAGAGATGGTAGACTAGCGAGGAACGAAAAGAGAGAGAGAGAAAGGGAGAGGGCTGGGAAAAATAATGAGAGAGAGAAAGAGAGAGAGGTTTAAAACAGGAAGAAGGGAGTAGAGAGAGAGAGAGAAAGAGAGAGAGAGAATAAAGCCTGTCATAGTTGATAGAGCAAAGCGTGCCTCTCCAGAAGTGACTCTGATTAATGATTGTAAAGCAGGGCTGGCAGTTTGTGGAGGATACACACTCACATGAACAAACACACAGAAGCACTGACTTCAGGTCAGTCGGCTGAAGAGACAAACTAGATGTGTTTGGAGGCTTAAATCAACGATAAAGTGTTCAACCTTTTGCCTTTCCTGGGCTCTGTTTTTAAGAGTTTAAGGAACTGACTGTCCTGCAACTTTTATTGTTAACCATGGTCAGCTTCTTCTCACATTTACTGAAATTATCACACCCAGCTGTTTGAGTCAGTGATTAAATCTTTTTTAAGAAGGACGGTCTCTAACATCTTCACGCTCTCACCTTGAATAATCCGTGCACTACCTCCTCACCGTCTCTGCTCTGTCCTCTCTTTTTATGCGTCCGACTTCCTTCCCTCACTCACTTCCTCTTTCCTGCGCCCCCTTGTCTCCCGCTGTCAGACTGTTGATCCAGGCGGGTATAGACATCAACAGACAGACCAAAGCGGGCACTGCCCTGCACGAAGCTGCCCTGTGTGGAAAGACTGAAGCAGTGAGACTCCTGCTGGAGGTAAGTGGAACTTTATAGACGGCCTTCTTTCACAGATCTCCTGGTTCTGGTTCTGGTTCACATAAAGAAACATTACAAACAGATTAGCATAGAAAAAAATGTAACACTTTACAACAACCTAAACTTATAAATGGTAAAATGACCATTTATAAATGGTAAGAAGATAGTTTATTAATGTTTAATCATCATTTATAAATAGCATATAGACCATTAATAAATTGTACATTTTACAATTTTAAAAACCTAACCCTAACTTTACAACCATCTAAGTAATGTTTATAGATGGTATATAAACCAAACATGAACCATTTACTAAGTGCTTCTGACACACATTTAAATCTAGATGTTTTACAACCAGTATTTAAACCCTATATAAACCTTTAATAAATAGTCCATTAACAATTGATGAAAATTGTTAATCATAATTTCATTGCTTGTTAATGGTAAAGTAACTATTAACTTACATAAATAAACTATCTATTTGCCATTTATAATTGGTCTATATGCTGTTTTTAAATGATGATTAAACATTAATAAACTATCTGTTCACCATTTATGAATTATGGTAATTGTAAAGTGTTACCAAAAAAAAAAATTGGATCAAAAAATACTTTCTAAAATAAGAGGGAATCTTCCCATGTGGAGTATTTTTGATATTTGATTAAATTTGAGGGTTTGAGCATGCATAAATCTTCAGCCAGACATAGTTATGCAGTTATTACTCTCCTTCATTTATATTTACAACTGCCCTCCTGAAGGTGTAGTTCCTATGATGTTAATTTTTTGTAGTTAAAAGTGTATATAGCTCATAGAAGGTGGCAAAAATGACTAAATTGATCAAACTTTGCATACAGTCCACACAGAAATAATACAAAAAACAAGTTTAATGTAATAAATGCACTAAAAGCTGACTAGTTAAGTAATTAAACCCTCAAAAGGCTCTTAAAGGCGTTTGTTTTGACCATGTTTCTGCTGTTTTTGGGCTTTTGTTTTTGTCCGACTTTAACATCATGATAAAGGATCCCTCCTAAGGGGGTTTCTGTTAAAGAAATACATGAAGTGCAATTGTAGGGCGAGGCGTATGGCCGTTTATGAGAGATGTGGAAAATCCCCTCTTCCCCATGTGAGACATCCATTTGTGCTGGTGACTTGACATGCCACAGGGTGTATGAGAACAAAGGGTGTAATATGTTTTAACCAGAGCAGGAGGATCTTACTCAGTCAGAGGTCAGGGGGGAGTCTTTGACCTGAAATGTCTTCACATTGAGTTTTCATAGTGCTCCTCTTCATCACCAATTCATCATTTGGTGTGCGTCATCGGCCTTTCTCGCCCCACATTTCAGGCTGTCTTATCAGGCTTTTTTTTTTATCGAGATAGAAAAGATCAAAACAGATTTTTATTTTCTCCTCCTGATCACTCAACCCCACCTTCGTTTCTCCTCTGCAGAGTGGCATCAACGCCACAGTCAGAAACACCTACAGCCAGACTGCACTGGACATCGTCTACCAGTTCACTGCAACACAAGCCAGCAGAGAGATCAAACAGCTCCTGAGAGGTGGGATGATGAATGGATGACGGATGATAGAATATTGAGCATGTTTCGTGATCATACTGATGTTTTGTCCCTCGTCTCCCTCCGTCTTCAGATGCATCAGCTGCCCTTCAAGTCCGAGCTCTGAAGGATTACTGCAACAATTACGACCTGACCAGCCTCAACATCAAAGCAGGAGACGTCATCACGGTATAACATGCACACAAACACACACACACACAAACATATACTCACATAGTATTTCTGACAAACAAATAACCGCCTGCTGAACTCTGTATGCTCATATTTATAAGGTTTATAGTGATAACATTTTTAATATCAAGTGAATTAAATATTTATCAAGATTTTGTTTAGTTGTTCAGCTCAACTAATTTTATGCTAATTAGTTATAACAGCAGGAACAGACTTTTTTAAATGACAGATATTAATTTGGAGTTTTTGCTTCTTCGTGAAATACTGGCTGATCCGACCTTTTTCGGGTCTCTAAGAAAGTCATCAAAATAAAACAACATTAGAGTAAAAAAACACTTCGATATTGATTTCTTCTTCTTTTCTTTGCTCATGACAGGGTTAACTGTTTGAAGATGTGAGTGATGTTGATATAACTTATACTCATATTTTGAAGGTCAAACTCAGAATAAGTTTAGACAGCACTTACTGAAGGCAGAGCTGCTCACTTTGCTTTTTCTTGTTCTGTTTTCCAGAGGGAGCTATAGGTCAAGCACAACTTCTGCATATGAAGTATAGATGTTATTTAATCAATATTATATGCAAAAAATTGTAACTCAAGAGAGCAAAAAAAGCCTAAAAGTAGCAGTATAAAAATGCCTGTCTTAAATCACTGCTCTGAGTGAATTCCCAGAGTTAGTTTTGTGCTTCTTTAAATGTTGCTTCCCAGTTTGGCGAGACTATAGATGAATATACATAAATAAGCGGTTGAAGCCTCCCTCATTTACTGTGAATTTGTTCGACAAAGACGTGTATTTTTATGCTACTTTGCAGTCTGCCAGCCGATCATGAATATTCATGAGCCTTTATACAGCCTTTGGGATTTCATAGTCATAAAAAAGCAAAGTTGTGCCAATGCTTCTTTAAGTGGTTATCAGATAAAAATAGCCTGAAGGAAACCTGATAAGAAGTGTAAATTTTAAGAAGTCACAGCACCGCAAATACCTGTATGTTTGTTTTTATTTCAGTAAACGAGAGTGTGAAACTTTCCTCTTCGCAGGTTCTGGAGCAGCATCCTGATGGACGCTGGAAAGGCTGTATCCATGACAACCGGACAGGAAATGACAGAGTGGGTTACTTCCCTTCCACCATGGTGGAAGTCATCAGCAAACGCACAGGTATGTGAGCTCTCTTCAGTGTGTGCGTGGGAATGCAGAAGTTACTGAAAACTCAACATTTGGGCGTATCAGTTGGAAAGAGTGCTGAGTTACATCTTATACACTTATTTAGGTAGAAACATAGAAGAAGAGATGAGAGACGTATTCCAAAGGAAAAAAGGGCGTTTCTCATAAACCTCCTGATGTGAACACCAAACGAAACTCTCCTTTAAGTTTCCATTTCCTGGATGAATACAGGTTAGAGTGAAAATCCTATCAGACAAATCCTCTCCTTTCATCTCACACACCGGGATATTGTTCACAAATTATTATCTTGCTCTTTAACTGGACCTCAGCTTCCCTAAAAGAAAACACAGGACCCTCATAACTTCAGCCTGATGATAAAAACCTGTGAATGACAAACAGGTCCCCAGATGATGTGTTTTTCTTCTTCCTTTTAAACACCGGGTTTACTCTCTGAATAATTTTTTTAGCCTCTCTCCAAACAGATTCAAGTACAAAACTGTCAACTGTACAGATATCTTGTTAGTCACTTTCTTTCTCAGGGTTATTTTGGAAAAATTACGGTACTTTCAAGCATTAGACTACAGAAGAGTAGATGTCCTTGCAATGACTTCACCAGCTAACTACCTGACGTTGGCAAGCTTACACCGAGGTTTGGCTTGTTGAGCCAGCCTCCCCAGCAAATCTCTGACTTCAGCTTAAGGCTAAACACGGCATTCTTTAAATGTGATAACAACTGGTCAGAACACATGGAAGGAAAGCTGATGGGATTAAATAAGTGAATTCACCAAATAATCATCATGTTTCACTGAAGAATACTTTTAAGATGCATTTGGGATGACCAACTTTCTCAAAAACTTTCAAACAAGCTAAACTTTTGATTTTCTCTGTCGTGTAATATGCATATATTTAAGAGCCAGTCAGCTTGAAGTAGCATAGAAACTGGGAACAGACAGAAAACAAAACCTGATGTCTTTCATATATATATATTTTTGAATGCTAAGCTCATGCTTCAATCTCAGAAAGAAATCGTTTAAACTCTTTACTCCATTCGATGTCAGCGTGACAAGCTTCTGACCTCTCCGGTGAGATCTACAGAGCACATTCACATCAGCAACACCATCATTCCTGTGTCATTCACAGTCGCAAAGAAGCTCAGATGTTTAAGTTGTTTACTGATGATTGTCTGTAGGTATGGTATCTGTCTTTCCATCTGTATGTTTCTATGTAGTATAATGTCTTTGTCTCCATCTATATACTTGTCTCTCTCTGTAAATGTCTGCATTCAGCCTTCATAACAACTCATCCTCTGATCATCAGCCTCTTTCCTCATTGCTTCTACATCGTGTGTAGTTCATGTTTAACTGTGAAACCTGCACCAGTTACAGGAAATGCCATTGCGGCTGTTTCTCTCCTTACATACAGTTAAGAGCAGCTGTGGATACAGTAGAAAACAGCTTGAAATCCCCCACTCAGCTTGAACAGCCATACTGACTAATCACAGCCCTGCACACTTGGGGCTATAGCAGCTGTTTTAGCAAGAGGTTTCATTTACTCAACTGTTTTCATCAATTTTTAATTATTCCTTTTCTCATCCTTCTTCCCCAGTCAGTGTCTTCTGCATGTACTCCACGTCTCATCCTTTTATCTCTTCACAAGAATGGAGATAGGACATCATTTTAACCAAAATAAATAACAAATTAAACATTAGCTTGAGATAATTACTAAGAAATAACTTTCCTTGAAGTGCTCCATTATTCAAGTCCAACATAATGTTGCAGCAGGCTGTAAAAACAAAGTAAAACGCTGTTAGCTAATTTATATGACCACAAGAGCGAGAAGTTACTTATATAAGGTCAGATGTTTGATTGCAAGGTCTGTCAAAGACCTACAACACATGGAATCTTTCTAGTCCACGTGCAGGAACTGCTTAAGATCCTTACCCTGATCAACCTGTACCTAAATATAGCCTAGCAACAAACCTTACTGTGGCTCCACTGAGACAGCTCACCTCAGTATACTTAATACAGGATATTTTCTTTGTGTGCGTCAATGTGCAGCATTGACGTCTATGGTTTGAAGTCTTTATGAAGCAGAGCAGAGCAAGGAAGAAGTGAAGATCATATGTCTGTAGGAAGGCCGAGCTTTCGGGGCATCGTTGTGGTAGTGTCAGTGCACAGTCTGCTTAAATTTATATTTTAAATGGTTAGTTGTCTCAAAGTTGACACATATGTGTGGACGGTGCGTTGAATATCTACAAAGTTATGCAGCTAATTTCCCGTAGGCATCGCACAGGTAAACAGCTGCATGTAAACTGGAATAGCCACAGTTTTCGCTCAATGCTGAGTGGAAGTATGATTTTGCGGTTAGGGAAGAAATGCTAGCATCAAGCTTGCATAGTAGTTTTCACGTTTTAATTTGTTGTTTGAGTTCAGCTCTCATGGTGCGTTCAAAAACCTCAGCTTGCCTGGGGGCTTGGTAAATGCACCAGTTTCATGCAATGGGACTTTTTTTTATTTGACAGCCAACAGAACATCTTTATTTTTCAGTGTGTCTGCTGTATCTTAAACCAGTAAACACTTCCTGATATACTGTGACGTTGCACAAACACCGTTCTACATGGTAGCCACTGTAGCTTGCAGTGGTATCTTCTCACTTTGACGTTTTCTCCGTCACAAAATAAAACTTAAACCCAAGCCCATGCTAAAAGCAGAGGACCTTTCCTGGTCATCTCCCATACAGCCTCCTTGGACCATTTCCACATTCACCATGGATCACTCACGTTTTCGCCTCTCCATGCATTTCATTTTCAAGAACATCCACATTCGTTTGTCTTGTCTTTTTCTTCGTTCTTTCTTCGTTCATCAGTGGTCTCCACCATCTTTCATTGTTTTGTTTAACTTCAGTCTTTGTTTTGAATTTCTTTTTTTCCTCCTTTTTCTTACTTGTAATTCTCTGTTTTGTTGTTTGTTTGTTCCGTGGCGGTGGATCACTGTTGGCTGGTTGTGTGTGTGTCGGTGTGTCGTCACGGTGGGTGTTATCTAGGTTTGGCCAGCACAGTCATTTGCACTCAACAGTTTCAAAAGATACCGCTGGTTCCTCCGGCGACGGTTGCCCCTGCCAACGCGGTAGTCAACGGCAACGACACCACGTTCCATCAGATCCATATCCTGCCTCCACCGCCTCCTCCTCCACCACATTCCCATCAGCCACTGCTTCCACTTTTCACTTCCTTTGGCTATAACAAGTCGCCCGTGACAACCCCACAGGGAGACACACCCACTGCCCCAGGTACACGCCCCCTTTTCATTATTATTATTATTATTATTATTATTATGAAAGCTCTAAGGGATGCTTTCCCTCGGCCATTTTTATCGTGTATCTGTTTGTAAAATCGATTTCCGATTGGTCATGAAAAATTCCAATTGGTGTTTACGATGTTTTGAAGAAGGCATCCTTTAAAGTTTTCTTTTATGAATCCTTATTTACGTAACTTTAAGAAATTGTGTTGCTCATACTGTGTAACTTTTCTTTTTTGTTTTTGCTGTTGTCATCTCCATCACTTAGAGTCTGAGTCAGCTTCAAACAGGAGCCTGGAGAAATTAGGGCACGTCTTTGTTATTGTGATTGTAAAAATGACAGCATAGGGACGCTCCACTGACAGAGTGTATATTTTTAAGCATTTTACACAATATAGCTGACAAAAACACTCTGTTCGAGGTCATTTTAATTGACAGTCTGTCTTATTGGGTCGTATTGGGTTATAACCTCCTATGACTCAAAGAACTTTACTGGAAAACAAAACAGAGGCATAGAGGGAAGCAAAGGTAATGTCCTAGCATTAGCTTGTTTAACGGCTATCTTAGGTGCTCCCCCTCTCCCTCTTTAATGGTAGTAAAATCATTTGAGCCATGCCTCTTTGTCATTTATTGGTTGTTGTAGCTTTATACACGTAGAATTCAGATATTACAGGCTTCAGAGTAGTTCGTCATTATGGATGTGGTTTCCTTTTGAATAGAAATTAGTAAGAAGGACAGCTAAACACTTGCCATCGTGCTCTGTTCACCTGAGTTGGTTTGCGCTTCATGGTTATTTAATTTTTTGCCGTTATTATTTTCTTTCCCCCCTGTTTGTTCTTTCTTCCTGTCTTCTTTGTCCCCCTCCCCCCGTACCTCACTATTGTCCCAATCACCGAAACGATCCTGCAAGTGTTTTAAACACATATTCATTCTCCACGTTTTTCTCTTGACCAAACTGTGAGCACAAACGTTTCTTCTGTTGTAACCTTGTCTCTTGTGCTACTCTCATGCCTGATCATCTTAACATCACTTTTACTGACCTTGCACTTATACCCTTAATGTAAGCTTCCTTGAATGTTTATTGTAGTCGTGATGGTAGGAGGAAAGACGCCTAATCAATCTGGATCAAATTACTGAATATATTGTGACTGTATTATTCTGTAGAAAGATTACAGCTGTTGCTTTAATGCTTGCTTAGTTTGTTGTAAGGCATGTTGGATTTATTTACCCGATATTTAAAGTTTGGCAAACACCACCAGAAGTGTCTGAAACAAGAGAAATCATGCTTAAAAATGTTAGACATGCAGGAAAGTAGCGAGCAATGAACTGTCAAGCACATACACATACAGTTTTTAAAAACGTCACCCAGGATGATTTGCAGGTAAGGCATTTGCTGAGTTAAAGCTATAAACTACTTTGTGAATGGACATCTTCACTGGACATGGTTTTGTTTCCTCCAGGAGATAAAATATCTGTGGTGAAAAACGAGTAGAAATATTGGCATACATACATGCATATATTGGCGCTGACTACGATTATTCACGACAAAAATGGCAGATTTTTTTTAATTCCAAATGATTCAGATAACAACAAAAACGACCAATAGTCATGAAGTGAAGACTGATCGGTCCCTTAAGGTCACTTGGAGGGATACAAAACGGCCACAAGAAGGAGCTGCAGCATTACATGACAGCAATGGAACTTTTTAATGTGTGTGTTTCACTAGAGCACTGTTGGTTCACACATATAAACCATTTATAAATCCTTATTCTGAGGGTTATAATGGTTTATGACTCTCTTCAAATGCACTACAGCAGCCCCATTCTGACAAGATTTACATATATAATCACACACATATGGATGCATTATATATGTATGTGTATGTACATAATGGCATATATGTGTATATACACAGATATTCATGTTATGGATTTATTTATGTACTTACGGTATATAAATGTTTTCATATATCTATATCTATATATGCTGTATTTTTTCTGTGTGTGTGCCTGTGTGCGTGTTTGTGTGTGGGTGTGCATGTGTGTGAGGATCAAAGTGTGGTTGGTGAGCGTGAAAATGATATATCCTTTTTTAAAGCCTCCTTTACCTTCCTTTACCCACTGATCCTGCTCGTCCTTCTTCTTCATGAATTTGGAAACTATTTTATTTGCTCCAGCTCGATTTTAAACTTAAACAGTTTTATATTGAAGTCTACGCAAGATTTGCTATAGGGATAAATACAAAGTAAGAATTGCTTGAGCCAACTTTAAAGCAAACTGTTTATGAAATAACTACATTTGATATGACAAGGGTGGTCAAAATTTTCCATTTTTTATTCCTCATAGCATATATTTATACTTTTTTGATGATGAGTTCGCAGTGATTTAAATTTAGCTACAAGAGGAGCTAGATTTTCAACTTAAGACTACAAAATCTCACCAGGTTTGGATTTTTTTGTCCTGCTTCACTGGCCCAGTTTATGAAGTCACCATCCTTCTTTCTTCCTCTGCTCATTTTTGATACCAAAAGGATACCAAAAGGCCAGTGTAGGGGCAGTTAGCAGCTAACAGTGGTGTTCTGTGTTAAAGGTTGTCGCGGCTCAGAGGCAAGTCCTCACAGCTCTCCTTCCCCATCCAGTGGGCCCCATGGAGGCTCCAACGAGGAGATCTGGGTACTGCGCAAGCCTGTGGCAGGTAACTAAGCCGCGCTGCGCAGAGCCCTCAGTCCCTGACTCCTTAAAAGTCTGACCAGGGATTAAACAGTATCTGACAGTAGTTCAAATAAGGACTTTTTAGCCTCCAAGTGTCCCCAAGAGCATCCAACACTTTCTTTGACCTATAAAATAACCTCATTTGAAAACTCTCAGATACTCTTTGACCTGCTACTAGTCTCCCATGTCCTGCTTATCTCTCCATCTGTAGCCTAGCTCAACTTAGTGGCCTTATGTGTAGGACTGCAGCCATCTGCATTGGTCTATAACCTGTGTGTCTTTCCAACTGGATGTATGGAGATGTTCTGGATGGAGAAGTTTGGAAAAGTGAGGAAACAGAGAGAGAGAGGGAGGGGAAAGGCGAGGGAAAAGATACGTGTGAGTGTTGGGCATGAAAGCAAATGGTTCGTCTTGCTTCCTCCACTCCTGTGTTTGCTGCTCAGTCGTCTGTCAACCGGTCAGTTTGTCTGTCTATCCGTCCATCCGTCTGTCTGTCCTGATCTATTCATCCAATCGACCACATGCTGCCCAGTGCATTTTAACGGAGAGTCACACCTGTTACTTCGCTGCTTTTGGAAATCAGCTAAACCACTCGACGTGTGTGTGCCTGTGTGTGTGCGTGTGTGTGTATGTGTGAATGTATGCATTCATCTGGTTGTCGCATGTGTGCATATGTACGTACAAAAACTATGTGTTGTCTTGGTTGCATGCATGTGTGAATGCACGTGAATGTTTATGTGTTTGTGCATTTGTATGTGTGCGTGTGTGGGTGCGTGCGTGTGCGTGTGTTGCAGGTGGAGATCGCAGCAGTGTGGGTAGTTCTGGGAGTGTCACCAGTGTGAGGTCATCAGGCAGCGGTCAGAGCGCCGGCAGTGCAGCGCACATCCTCCATGCACAAGCTGAGGGGGTGAAGGTACGGCACACAAAGATGTCGATACAGGAACACCATTAACTTGATGAACGGATGAGGGGAAGGGGTCTTAATATCTGGTATTTAAATGAATACCAGGAAAATATCCTTAGTTTTGAAAAATATCCTAGACCTATGAGGAAAAAAAGTTCTGATAAAAAGTAAAATTATGTTCTTCTTTCTGAATTAATGAGTCAAGATAACTTGGTTGCATAAAAACGTAAATCACCAGTATTTTCATCATTTGCCCAATTGCCCTTTAAAGGCATGGTTGATGATCTGAGAAGCAGTTGAAAAAAACTGAGCCATTGAGGCAGATTTGAAAAAGCGTCCCACCCCCCACACACAAACCTCTCCCCTCGGTGCTCCACGATAACTCCCCCCTGAACCTGCATCGCCCTCCCCACGACACACCCCCTCTGGCAGAGCAAGAAGCTGGCCGGCAGAAGATCCTATGCTAGCTTCAAATAGGATTCACCGTGTTGGATTGCTAGTGACTAGCGGCAGTAAACGCCTGCTCTGGCAGCGAGCACCTTCTACAGCTGCCTGGACAGCAACCATGTTTACACTGCAGAGACTAATAAGAGTTATTTATGTAACATGTGCCATGATAAAAGGCAAAAATGACCTGTTCAAGAAAAACTCTGCTGTCTTGGCGTCTGTTTTCAGGCCCAAATCCTGGCGGAGCTTTCTCTGCCTCGATGACTCGTTGTTTGTTCGAGTTAGATTCCTCGCTTGGTCACATTTCCTCTTCGACTCTGCCCTTTCTTCTGTGGGCTTGCATTTTTTCTTAGCACTTTTGGCGGTGGGACAAGCAGAAGTATTTCTTTGCGTCCTTCTCTATCGCAGCTCCTGTAGCTAAGCCGCTACACTACTTTTGACGCTCAGAGCTCCAAGGAGGGCCGGGAGAGTGGAGAGTGGGAGGGAACGAGTCGGAACTACAGGAGAGGGGTGTGTCGAATACAGCGAGGTGATTGGATGGAGAGGTGGAGCAGGAGCTGTCCGGGGCGGAAGGCTCCCATTGGTTCATAATAATTACCAAGCTCTCCAATTGTCAACCATGCCTTTACGTCTCCACATTGCGAGCCCAGACATATTATCTTCCATCCATGAAGTATGCCACGCTTTGGCTCAGCGGATCATGGAGAAACACTGCGACACCCTGCAGATCAAAATCAAAATTTCAGCCACGGTTTGACCTTGTTTTATAACTGCCACTTAACATATACCTTTGGAAGTTACATCTTCATGTATTAGGATTTTAGCTCTTGAAACTTTAACCTACTTTATTATGAATGTGTGGGTATGATTTGATGACCCAGCTCTTCCATATGCAAATATCTATATTTAGTTACCTGCTGCATGTCATACATTATCAGCAGGTGACCACAAGTGAGGCACTTTTAAAACCTACCGAGGCTGTCACTCTGTATTATCATCATGTCCTGTTAGAGGTACTCACACGCAGTCTTTCTGGGGGTCTAAAAAAAACTATGATGTACCTTTATCTGGTTTTACTGCCCACAAGTGATCGAAAAAGATTCCTGCTTTATCGTGAGAAAATGTTAATTTCTCCACATCACTACATGCTGTTTAAAGACGTTTGTGTTTATGTCTGCTTGTGTATATTTTCAGCTTCTAGCCACCGTTTTGTCCCAGTCTGCTAAAGCCAAGGAGCATCTAATGGAGCAGTCCAAGTCTGTGGACCAGCCACCAGGTAGGACAGGGACCAGACTGAAGGGAGATCCTTCAGTTTTTGACCGCTTTTAACTTCCTCTCGGGTGTAAAACAGGGGAAAGATCAGAAAAATAGAGTGATGTTGAAAAATTAAGAGTCATTATCTACTGGTCTTTTGAAAATATCATGTATATGACTTCCCCACACTCACACTTGTACACACACAGAAATCTTGGCTGGTTTAGCAGACAGATGGCCAAGGCTGGGGATGTAGGAGGAAGTGTAGAGGACTATGATTCGTTGAGTTTTTTTTATATCTTGCAATGCAGGAATATGATTGGTCGATATCAAAGTAATAGAGTAAACTGAAATCAATTGGTTAACGAGTCAGAGCGGGGAAAAGTAAACCCATCTGTTGATTGATCCAAAGTGTGCAGTGATAGGGCAACAGCCTGAAACTGGCCAATGGTATTTCTCCCGCCAGGCTCTGCCAGCTCCTCTCGGACATCTAGCCAATCGGGATGCCCACTCCATGAGGCGCCGCCTTATGACGCCACGGCAACCAGGAAGGGGGAGGTGCCAGGCGAGGGGAAGGTAGGACATTTCCAAATTGCAGCAAATTCAGATCTCTCTCCCTCTTACACACAAACACGCATGAGTCACATACAGAAAACACTCTCAGTTAACATCTCTCTGCATCAGAGTGACAATGTAGCTTCTCAGTCACCTCAACCACAATCCTGACTCTTCTTTGCACACAAACACTCTGACTATATAGTTTTAAATACACACAAACAAACACACACTCACTCACACACACTCACAACAAGATGTCCCAGCGGTTTCTCTCCCAACTGGCCTCGTCCGTTCTGCGAGTGTTCGGATGCAGCCATGATACGGTGAGTGTGTGAGAGGAAGATCTGCAGCTCGGTCCTGTTTGAATCTGTAAACAGAAAATCTTTGGTGTGTGTGTGTTTGTGTGTGTGTGTGTGAGTAAAAGAGAGAGTCCTTTCATTCTTCTGTTTTATCTCTTACCTGCTATCCATCCTTATTCACTCCTTTTAGTTGCAGCTTCTCTTCTTGCATTGCAGCATTTTCCTTCGTTTGCAGAGAGAAATGTCTCTTGATTAGTGGTTGGTAGGTGTGCCTCAGGCAATCATAACTCAAGACTCGAGATGTGTGTTTGTGTTTGTGTGCGTGCTTGTGTGTGGGAGAGCATGAGCGTGTGCGGGCCCTGGCAGATTCTTAACAGTGAGTCTGTTGTGGGCGTACTAGCTCCACACGGGGAAGTGCGAAGTCTGAGCTTACATCATGTACAGTAAGCTGCTGTTTTCTGTAGTGTACATGTGCTTAGTCTATGTCTAATTATTCAGTAACTTTAAACACGGTTAATCAAAGAGCACGATTAAAGAGCAGGTGGTCGTGATGGTTCTGCTCGCATTGATTTCCTACAGTACCTGTTTATGTGTGTGTGTATGTGTGTGTGTGTGTGTGTGTTTGTGTGTGAGCGGGCTTGTGTGTGCTGTCATCTAAGCCATGTTCTCACGGCCATCTGTCAGCTACAGTCCTGATTCCTTAGCACCCGTCATCCTAATATGTCCCTCAGCAGGGGTAAACAGGATGGATGATGAGAAGCAGGGAGCTCTGATGGTTATTGAGGAGGGTTAAGATTTAAAGTGAAGAAGAAGAGCAGAAGAGATGGTCAGAATGGGAAAAAAAAAAAACAAGATGCATGCAGAATTTTGAAGAGGAAACAGGGATGTGGGAGGTTACACTCAGCTCATCTGTTGCTCTTTTTGCTACTTACAATTTCTACCAGGATGAATTTAATAGCTGTAAACCCTTCTATAAGTGAAAACGCATAGGCAAAATGCCAATCTGAAAACAGCTGATGCTGTCACCATGGCTACATCATGTACTCTTTCTGCTTGTTAGAACAAACTTACAGCATCTTCATTTTCCCAGCTGTTAGTTGGCTCGGTGTTTCCAAACTGCATCAAATCCTGTAGCTCTTGAGTGACCTTAAGCAGGGCCTTTCTCCTTCCTAACTTGGCCTGGTTTTCACTCCGGGGCCAAGCAGGGTTAACCAGGGCTTCCTGACGCTCATTGGGATGTTGAACAGAAAAATATAGTACCCAGAATGCACTGCCTATTTTACCCTGCTTGGCCCCGCTGAGAAAAAGTGGCAGTTGAAGAAGTCGACATGGAGCCAGTGACAGCATGCCCCCTGTCTTCTCTCCTGTAGAGCTCAGAGGCCGTTGTCCAATGGCTGAGCGACTTTCAGCTGCAGGTCTACGCTCCAAACTTCCTGGGCGCTGGGTATGACTTGCCCACCATTAGCCGAATGACCCCAGAGGTAAGGCTGCTGAACCCCACTCCCCAGCTATACCCTTGACTCCCAGAGAGGTTGCAGACATCCCCCCAAGGAGCACAATGGAAACAAGTCTGCACGACTTTGATTTGTTTTCATGTTTTGGAGTTCATGTTTGTAAGATGCATGAATAAAGCTTTCTTAAAACATGCTCAAATGAGTTCATGAAACTGGAGAACTGATCTCAGCTATACCTTTCTTTTCCTATCCTGTTTGAACCTTACACCTGTCACCCCTGTTGTAAAATCTCCTTCTCTGTCTGAAAACTGCATGCAACAACTTTTGTAACTTTTAAGTCATTCTTAGAGGGTTTATTATTAATACATGAATGCAAAAGACTCAGAAAAAGTATCAATATACTCTATGTAAGGTATAATCTGCACATCAGCAATCTGTAATTTCATACTTTTGAATTATTCTTCAATTCTGCTGACCCTAATCCAGACCTGAGAAGTTAATTCAGCAGTGACTAACAAGTGAAACTACAGAAACATTCATTACAGTGTTAATTTACTGTGACTGACTAAAAAATACAACCAAGTACAAAACATGAGGGTGTAAAGTGGGAGAAAATAGTGATTTTAGCAATAGAACGGAGAAAGTGAAAGACAGGAGAGACTGTTTGTATAGTTTGTTTCCTGTTTGAACTGCAGCTACTTTAGTTCTGGTCAGTCTGAGGTCTTTATAACCTGTTTAATGAACCTAAAAGAAATTTGAAAAAAGGTGGTCTAGAAAAAGGCTCAATGAAGTTTACTGGTCAACCCTGCACAGTGAAGATAAACACATACAGACTGATTGATTGATTTAACAGTGAATGTAATTTTATTATCAAATCAAATGATATTATCTACAAACTTCAATTCCTGTGAAGTTAGTATGTTGTGTAAAACGTGAATAAAACTAGAATACAATGATTTGAAAATTATTTTTTCACCTATATTCAATTAAATACACCACCAAGACAAGATAGTTAATGTTCAAACTGATAAGGTTTTCAAATTTTTGCTCATTTTGAATTTGATGCCTGCGACATGTTCCTTAAAAAGCTGGGACAGGGTCATGTATCCCTCTGTGTTACATCACCCTTCCTTTGAACTCTCAATAAGTAGGCCAGTCTAGTACCCTCACTCTTTCATCATGAAGCCACACTATTGTAACACGTGCTCAATGTGTCTTGGTGTTGTCTTTCTGGAATAAACAGTAATGCTCCTGAAAAAGACGAGCTTATGGACCTTTCAGCATTAATGAAACCTTCACAGATGAGACAGATACCCATGACACGAGCACTAACACACCCCCATACCGTCATAGATGCTGGCTTTGAACTTTAACCTGATAACAGTCTGGATGGTCCTCTTCCTCTTAAGCCCAGAGGACGCCACGACCATGATTCCCAAAAAGGCATCGAATTCAAAATGAGTGAGTGAGTTTATCAGTTTGAACAGGGTTTGCAAATCACTGTATTCTGTTTTAATTCACGTTTTACACAACATAGTATGTGTTCACATTCGTTAGCCCGGTCATAATATTAAACACAATTAGACCAATTTTGTATTCAAATTGTAAATTTTAACAAAAAGCAATTTAATTGTAAAAATAAATCTTTCTTCTGAACCTCACAACCCTCCCATCACCACCAACTGCTCTGCTGCAGCTGCCTATCCTGAGAGACTACATTGGTGTTCTCCAACACAATAACCTACATACAAATAATTGATAGCACAGATTAATTATTTGTATGTATTCATATATGTTCACTCCAGTGCTGTGCATGCTGAACGGGTCGCAGCTGAGCTGGCTTTGAAAGGGTTTTGTTGTCGGAGACATGTTGAATCCCGGCCTCCTCTACTGTTGTGTCATGTCTACATAAAATGATTCACTTATATAACTAAGTGTGTGCGTGAGATAACTGTCACAACTGTTCATACTTGTGTGTAAGGATGTCTTTGTCCCAAACAATGAGCACTGAAACACAAAGAAAACAAACAAAGTAGACAATGACAGGATGATGCAATGAATTGTTCATAGGTTACACTTCCTAATAAAGAAGCAAACTACATGTTTTACTTCACGTACTTTGTTGTTAAGAAAGAGCTGGTTTAGAGAATATTAAACTGAAGAGATGAGTTTGAATTATGGAGGATCAAGCTGATTTTTGTAGACGCTTCCTTTCCACTGCAAACATTTACTTTGGCCTTTCTTGCTTTTTCACATTATTTTTAGACATTTCCATCCCTGCTCTGCTTTCTTGGGCTGACAGGAGCTTCCATCTGATGCCCTACTGTCACTCTGTCACTTGTTTCTTTAGTTTTCTTTTGAGTGTGAGTGTGTGCGAGCATGTGTGTATACGATAGATAGGTCGATGCATGGATGGAGAGAGAAAATTGTAGACACTTGGGAGGTTTTTAATTTACTCCGGGAGAAAAGCCTGAATGTGCCACTGCTGTATCTCACTTGTCTGTACGTGTGTGTTTGTGTGTGTGTGTGTGTGTGTGTAGGATCTGACAGCTATTGGAATAACTAAACCAGGTCACAGAAAGAAGATGACATCAGAGATTAACAAGCTAAGTGTCAATGAGTGGCTTCCTGAGCAGAAACCTGTGAGTAAACCTCGAACACACCAGCACTTTGCTTCAGACTAGAGTTACACTGATATAAAGTTTGGGGGGCAATGTGTAAATTTTCAATGTGACAATCCATGTAATGACTTATTAAGCGTTGGGTGTAAATGGACTGTATATTCAGCCCATTTTCATAGGCAAGCTCCCTCTGTGGGTGTCCACTGGACTAGTGAGCAGTCATTTTTGTGGTGTTCCCATAGGCCAGTCTGGGAGAGTGGCTGTCTGCTATTGGTCTAAGCCAGTACCATCAGGTGTTAGTGCAGAATGGCTATGAAAATATCGAGTTCATCACTGACATCACCTGGGAGGACCTGCAGGAAATAGGAATCACCAAACTCGGTAAGATCAACTTTTCTTGATATAGATTTTAAGTCCACTATGAAGGTTACCTCAGGTCAAAGGACTGAAGTATGTCTACATCAGTGTTTGTGATCAATGATATTCACTAGAGATAGTTTATATTGAATGACTGAGCCTGTGGTTAAACTTCATCAGTGACAGGACTGTATATATGCTGAAATTTATAAGGAGAGGGCTACCCAGTAATGCACTGAAAAGATTATAATATATAGTGTAGAGCAGTGGTTCTCAACTGGTCTCACTCTGGGACCCACATTTTCCCATGGTCCTTAGGTCGCGACCCATTTTTATAGAATTTAAACCAAGCAAATTTATTTGATATGAAAAAAACCTTTAAAGACTCAAATCTTTAACATAAATACACCCGTTTTATTAAGTAAAGTGCATTTCAGAGCACAAGAACTACGGGTGACAACTGCTGAAGTTGCATTTTCAGAAAATATCAAATTGCACAAAATAAAGACCAAAAATTAAATATATATGTATTTATTATTCAGGCCACATTAATACAAAAAAAAGCTATTCTTCAAAATAAAAGACATGTCAAACATTAGTATTTACTTTTTTGACCAACTGTTCGCGACCATTCCATAACGTGTCCACGACCCACTTTTGGGTTGGGACCCACCAGTTGAGAACCACTGGTGTAGAGTAGACGTGTCAAATAGGAAGTCTTATCATTAAGAAATTTCCAAAATGCTCATCAAACAGGAGAAAGATGTAGCCCAGTTGTTTAAAAAAGCTTTTTCCTTTATCTATTTCCTATTTATTGTCTAAATTTGATAAAAGTCTGAATTATTTTCCCTTTTGTATTCAATATTTGTTTTTTAGATTTAACTATAACCAAAAGACAGGGATTTTTTTAGCTGTTATAAAGGAGAGAATTAATTGATAATGGTATAGTAGCTGGTGTAGCTGTATTACAGGGTGAGCTTTAGCTAGGTGACAAAGTAAAACAAAAACAGACTAAAGTGTGTTTATCCAGAAGTTTTTCTGTTAGTGTTAACTGGTATAGATATGTTGTAAAATGTGAAAAAATGGGGCTGTCAATGTTTTGATTTTCTTGTCTAATATTTAAAAATTTCAGGCCACCAGAAGAAGCTGATGCTAGCAGTGAAACGACTCGCTGAAATGCAGCGCAGTTCTGATGGGCGGGGCTCACTTAGAAAGAAGCCTCCACCAATCACACAGCAGCAGGAAGTCATGTCAATGGACGGCCCGCCTGCAGACGGTAAGCCAACAGATAATCATGATAAATACCAAATGAGATTTGTGTACAGTTAATTTATTTGATACTCATTCAAGGACTTCTTCTTTTTTCAGAGGTCATGTCTCCAAAGATGGGAACCTTCCAGGACAGCGAGTTGAGCAAAGAGCTACAGAACGCCATGACTCAGCCAGGGCAAGAGGTCTGCAAGACTCAGCGGACTCGCACCCTCAGTGACGACCATGATGAGGTGATGACACGAGGAGGAGGAGGAGGGGGAGGAGGAGGTGGGGGAGGTGGAGGAGGAAGTACTGGGCCACCCAAGAAGGAGGCACGGACTATGAGGCAGCAAAGCAGCCAAGGCAGCACCTCCTCTCATAGAGGGAGTGTGTCCTCGCAGGGGAAACACCGTCACTCCCACTCCCATTCCCAGCCTGCGCCTCCCTACACTCCCCCTCACACCCCGACCAAGACAAGAACCTCCTCTTCCTCCTCCAGCTCATCTGTACAGAGCACAGCGTCCCCACAGGCCAAACACAAGCCCTCCACCCAGTACATCCAAGGAGAGAGACCTCAGTCGCCGCGCTCCCACCCGCCTCAGTCTCCGACTCACCGCGGTGCTCCATGCCCCCAGCCGCAGCCCCAACAACCACAGCAGCCTCAAGTCCAGCTGCAGCAACAAGCACCACCTCAGCACCACCCACAGGTGCAGGCCATGGAGGCGGGGGAGAACCAACAACCCCAGGTCCCACTTCTCTGCCTTCCACCTGAGGCTGAGCTGGCTGAAGGAGAAGGAGCAGATCCTTCAGCACTTCAGCAGAAACGAGCTCACAGCCTCAACAGGTACGCCGTCTCGGATGGCGAGTGTGACGAGAGAGGAGTGAGAGGTGGAGATGGAGGTGGAGGTGGGGAGGTAGTCGGAGGTCAGGGTGCCCCTGTCGTCAGAGGCGATGGAGTCAAATACGCAACAGTGACCCACCGTGTCAGCCGCAGTCACTCTGTACGCAACCAGGACAAAACGGTCAACCGCAACCACACACAGTCTTTTGCTCTCCGTCAAAAGAAAAAGGGTCCGCCCCCACCGCCGCCCAAACGATCTAGCTCTGCCATTTCCAGCTCGAACTCCAACCTGACGGAGGCCAACGCACAGCAGAACACACACACCACCACTGGAGGGATGTTGGATGTGCCTTACAACCAACAACGACGGGCCAGTGACCTTGGAGTGTCGGTGGAGGCTGCGCTTGTGGAGACAAGCAGCGTAGGTAGCGTGAGAAGCATCGCGGCCATGTTGGAGATGTCCTCTATAGGGGGCGGAGCCAAGGGCATGGCGTTGCAGAAAAATCTTTTGCAGGTAACGTGAAATAGTTGTTTGTTATATACTGTAATTACACAATACAAGTAAACATAAGTAATACACAACAAGCCAGAACATCTTTAGTCAGTCATGCGTTTATGTTTTCATCAGGTGGGGAAAACACGCGATGCCATTGGCCTGGACGGCGAGGTCGTGAACCGAAGACGAACCATCAGTGGCCCCGTCAGTGAGCTTGTTGCAGCTGCCAGGCGTGACCAGCCAACCCCCTCTGCTTTACCCTCTCCCACACCCGAGTCAGAACCCCCGCTGGTCATGGTTAACTCCTCTTCGCCCAACCCGCCATCCTCCCCCCACCCCAGTTCGGGTGGCAGTGGAAGTTCATCAGAGAACCTCCCATTCGCAGACGAGGGAAGTTTGACTATTCGCCGCCAAGGTCGAGGAGAAGGAGAGGGACAGGTAGCTATCTATATATATGTCCTATCTATCTTTCTATCTATCTATCTATCTATCTATCTTTCTATCTATCTATCTATCTATCTATCTATCTATCTATCTATGCTACATATATGTGTAATGTAAATGTAACGTGCTAAATTAAGTGTGCTTAATGTACTTGGACTCATAGTGAAGCTTCTGTATTCTGTAAGCTCTATTTGTGTTATTCATTTATATTTGTTGTTTGAATGTTTGTGCAAAAATTACCTCTTATCATGAATGTATGAATTTTCCGTTAGTGTGTATTTTGTGTATGTCTGCAGGGTGATGGGGAGGGTCCCCCGGGAGACACCCAAGAGGACATCTCCAGTGTTGAGCCTACGACTACCTTGAAGAGACGACCTCGCAGCTCCACACCCCACCCCAATGGGACCGATTTCACCCTCCAGGAGTCGTCCACCGTCAAGCGACGGCCCAAGAGTCGTGACAAGGAGCCTGAAGGCTATACGGATATGGCTGCAGCCAACGGAGAGCTGGCGGGGACGAGGCAGCCGAACACTACCCAGCCGGTATCCTACCAGAACGACACAGGCACAGTGAAGCGTCGCCCCGTGTCTGATGCTGGAGTGACGGAGCAACCGCAACCTCAGCCTCAGCCTCAGCCTCAACCTCAAACTCAACCTCAACCTCAACCACAAGTGACTGCTGCTCCTCGCAGAAACAGTGCAGACCAAGGAGCTCCGGTGGGCAACGAAGGAGCCCCAGTGAGAAAACCAAAGCCTCCAGTCTCTCCAAAGCCTGTCATGGCGCAAATAAAGAGACAGGGAGGCCCGCAGACCCCTCCACAAACTGTCTCCAACAAGAGAGTCCCCCTGCCTGGACCTGGGACACCTGGAAGCCCAGGTACTCACACGTGTGATTGTGTGATAGCTGAGGGAAGGCCTGTCATTTCATTAAGGGGTCAGATGTGAGAACTCAAGCCCCTCAAAACTGATGCATGAAAGAATTTGCTGAAGAGTTTAATCCAGTTTGGCACTTTTTATGAACGTTTAAACTACCTAGGCTGTGGACCGGTAAAAGTCAGAAACAAAAATGGCATAAACTCCACTCCTGTGGAGTCAATGATTAAAACCATCAATCTAACACTAATCTCACTGCAATTGACCTAAAAAGCAAGTTTAGACTACTGAACAGGGTATCCATGGGATCTTAAAAGGTCCTAAAACATCTAATATCCAATCATTTGAATTTAAAGCCTTAAAATATCTAAAATCCTCTTAAAATCTCATAAAATGTCTTAAAACGATTTTGAAAGGTCTTAAAAATCTATTAATTTTACAAATAAATTACCTTCCATAAGTAATGTAAGTAATTTAAAATGTTCCAATTTCCCTTCATATCTACTTTTTTGCCTGTATGGATGTTAATTTGGTTCTAAAATGTTTTCATTACAGTCTTAAAAAGTCTTAAATTTGACTTGTTGAAACCTGCAGAGACCCTTTAAAACCTTTTATGTAGTGAGATGATCCAACCAGGTTCAACAACGACAATGCTATGGTAACAAGTAAAAAGTTCCTCTGATAGAAACATCACAAAGAGATAATCTTATTTGTACCCATGTGATGTCACCAGGAGGCCCAAAAAATCTAGATAGAGAAGGAGACAAAGAAAGAGAATTAAGCAGATGTGTTGATATCGATCAGTCAGTAGATCATTCATAGAGAATTCACAACAAAAAGTTAGCAGTGACTTGTGTTTGACTCCATGATTTGTTACTTCAGCTGTTGAGAAACCCTCACAGTGATCCAGCTTTGATGTTTTTTCTCTTTCTCCATCTTTTAAGTGGAAGGAAAGAAGATTCCTCCGCCTGTCTCGCCCAAACCTACACCCCCGCCCATGGCGCCAAAACCAGCCAAGCTAATCCACTCCATGACCAGCCCCCCTTCTCCGACCCCAGCCCCTGCTCCTATCAAGCACTCTGTGGTGGCCAGACAGACCAGTTCTCCGCCCAATTTTCCGCCTTCCAACATCCCGAGTCCGCCGAACGCCAAGCCTCTGAGCCCGTCTTCCCAGAGTCCCCACACCCCGCAGACCCCAACTACACCGCAAACGCCCCAGACTCCTGCAACTCCTAGTCCAACCCCACCACCAGTCAAGCCTCCCCGCTCCTCCATAGGGGGTGTGTCGGTGGATAGCGGGATGACAGGGGGTGGAGTCACGGCGCCGCCCCCTCCAACAACGGACTTTGGTGTGGATTCTTTGGTGCACCAGAAACTGGAGGAGACGAGTGCGTCCCTTGCTGCTGCTCTTCAGGCTGTGGAGGATAAGATACTGCGGCAGGAGGAGTAAGGACGGCACCAACACATGAACACATATTATCAATCAATCAATCAATCAATCAAACTTTACTTTTAAAGCACTTTTCATACATAGAATGTTGCACAAAATTTTGTCGATTCGCGCAGGATATTTAAAAACAATGAAATTAAATAAATAAAAATACAAATACCAAACCCCACCCATTCAACACATACAGCACTCACACACACTCTCACACACACACACACAGATGCACGCTCAGGAGACCAGATGAGTGAGGAAACGCTATCTTGAGTTAAAAAAAGATGAGGAAACACTGGATCTAGGACTAAAATGTTAAAACCATGATAAATTATAATAAAGGTGATAAAACGTTAAAAGTTAATTAAATAAAAGTCTTAAAAAAAAAAGTGGATTAAAAAAAAGAGGTAATAAAACCCAAAATGATTACTCAAGGACTAAAATAGCTTTTAAAAGATTAAAATAAAATTCAACTAAAAGCCAGACTAAAAAAGTTTGTCTTAGTTTACTTTTAAAAATATGAACATTAGGTGTCACTCTCACGTCTGCAGGTAGGCTGTTCCACAGATGGGGACCATAATGTTGGAACGATCATTCACCATATGTTTACGTTTTTATTTTGGGGACAATTAAAAGACCACCACCTGAAGACCTGAGGGTTCTACTAGGTTCATACAGTAAAAGCAAATCAGACAAATAAGGACCAAGACCATTAAGAGCTTTAAAAACTAATAAAAGAACCTTAAAATCTACTCTTTCAGACTTTCTAGGTCTGAATTTTGTAGACGCTGAAGCTGTGAAATGTTCTTTTTAGGAAAACCAGAGAGGAGAGAATTGCAATAGTCAATTCTGCAGGTGATAAAAGCATGAATAAGAGTCTCTGCACTGGCTTGAGAGAGAAACTGGCGCACTCTGGAGAAGTTCTTCAAATGATAAAATGCCTTTTTGGTAACATCTCGTATGTGTGGCTCAAAACGAAGGTTTAAATCAAGTATAACACCCTGATTTTTTACTTCTTTGTATGGATTAAAAGCTGGAGCTGGGAGTTTCTCTCTCTGTTGACCTGTACCAAGAACTAAAACCTGAGTTTTGTCCTGATTTAGCTGCAAAAAGTTGTCTGCCATCCAGGACTGGACGTCTAAAATACAATCAAAAAGGACATCTCACACTCTTACACTCTTACACATATTACACTCTCACAACTCACTAATGCCTTTATGCTATCGCTAAAGCTCAAACATGTATCAAAGCCAGGCTGATCTGCTCACCCTACTCTGCTTTGACTAATATTGAACTCTTAGACCCCCTGTGTAAAGGGCTAGTCTTAGGAAAGGACACACACTTCACACAGTCAACATTATTATTGTTATATTTCCCTTTGGTTTGTTTAACGTTGTGAGTCTCTCCGTGTCTTTGTGTATCTACAGCTCTGTGGCCGAGCAGAAGACCACGGTTAGCATCCTTGACGACATCGGCAGCATGTTCGATGACCTGGCCGACCAGCTGGACGCCATGTTGGAGTAACCATAGAAACCAGTCAGCCTGTCTCCATGGCAACGCTGCTTTGGGAGTGACTCAGATGGCACAATAGGGCAACACTCCTCTCTATCTCTCTCTCCATCTCTCCTCTCTCTTCATTCTCCTCTCTCTGTCGTACTCGTCCTCCCGGTGTCGACTCTTCGCTGCTTTAAAAGAGAAAAAAAAAAAAAACAAACACGACGACTCCTTTTCTCCTTCTCTCGCTCTAATCTGTCGCCGCCGATGATGAGAATTAGGATTGAGCAGCGTCACAGACCCGGACTGATGTGGCGGAGGGAGCGCAAGAATGAAGACCACACAAAGAGAGAGAGGGACTCAAAGAGAGAGAGAGGATAGAAAAAAGGACCAGAATGACTGACATGCAGAGAAAATATAAAAGAGTCATCTGAAGATGGAGAGAGACAGAAAGAAAATGGAGACTGCAATCAAAACGTGGGTCTTTTCAGAATTCCACAACCACTCTTGAAGCTATCATGGCGAACAATGAAACTTAACTAATACTGATTGAAAAACCAACTGTGTAATGAATCATAGTATGGTATGTGTACATTCTAAGCATGGAGAGTTTATATCTACTGAAAAAGTCCTGCATTAGCACAGTAATATATAATATACCGATAAATATGAATCTCTAGCTCTTTGGTTTGATGTCTTGGTTCTGTGTGGAATGGTGACCTCTGGTGTTGTGACGATGTAAATGAATTGGTGGAAAGATTTTTATCTGTGACCAAAACGAGACTATTTAGCTCCTGATATGTGTGTGTATGCGTGTGAGGGAGAGAAAGAGTAAGACAGAGAAATGTGTGCACTTGAGCGTGTGGATCGGTGGATTTGTCAGGATCATACTCAGTTTCCTGCCCTGGCTGCTTCCATAAACTCTGCTTCGATTTTGTTATAACCTCTGACACACACACACATTCTGTATATTTGCATACATACACAAAAAGAGAAGCACAATGACCCATGCAGCAGCTTGCACACATACGTACGGGAGCCTGCACAGTACAAATAGAAAGTCAAAGTAAAGTGAGACAACAGCACAGCAGGTTTTCTGAAAGCAGATGTGACGTGTTGAGAAGGAAATCAGGACTGTTAAAGAGAATGTCACTTTGAGGCGATGCAAGATGGAGGATGTTTTGCATTGGTTTGGGATAAAGTAAAGTTCTATTCTATTTCCCCAAACTCAAAGTTAATGATTGAAATTCAACGACCTTACACTTTTGATTCATCGTCGTTTTAGACTGCAGGGATCTCCAAATCCAATATTTCAAGGACATGCTTTTGTCGTCGGGCACTTTGATTTTTAACTTTAACTTTTACCTCAAGACTTGGGCTGGCACAAAGGACAAATCTAGGAAATGTAAAGATTCCCCTCAAGACTCAATATTAGTAGATAGTGCATGTTTATATTGTAGATGTGGCATTATCACGGTTAAAAACAGGCTTGATTTTTGAAGAGGCAGATCTCAAATCTGTCAGTCAGCATCCTGCCTTGAATTAAAGAAGTTTAATCATTAAGTTTTATAATACCACTCAAAGTTAAAGAGGTGTGTATCAGCCCTTGTATTCTTTAAGATTAAGATCAGTATCGTTCCTGCCTCTAATTTTCACGCTAGATTATAAAAAGTTCGTTATAATAGCACCAAAACCCTTCCTTACACCCCGTCCATCCCTGTCTCTCTCGTCCCACACTCTCCACAACACCCAACACCCCTTGTTGCCATGACAATCTACATCACCTTCACCACCCTCATTGGCATCGCCATGGTAACTCCACAATGTGTTGCTGTTATGAGCTTGTTTTTTTGGGATAAAGGAAGTTTAAAAAATAAAAATAAAAAGACAGTGTTTAGGCAGAGGGAGAGGTTGTAGAGATTTGTGCAGCTGGATGGTGGGTTTAGATTCCTCAAGTCAATCAAGAAACTGCATCCAGCCAGGTGCAGGACCACATCCCCCCACCTGCATCTCCATCCATGAAAAGAAGACAAGGTTTCACAGTCCCATAGCTGCCAGCCTATTTATATAAATAAGAAATCAGAGAATAGTTCTGGTATTTAAATATGATCACATAGAGATTATATATATATGGATATTTGCAACAAAAAAAAAAAAAGATGAGTATTTATGGTGCGTGTGTCCTCTTGAAGACTATTTTTCAAAGTAAACCAATCTAATCTGAGTGTTGAATCAGTTTGCTCCTCCATGCTTCAGCAGTCCGAGCTGATGTCTCATTGTAGGATACCATGTTAGGATATTTGCAGGACATTTTTTTTTCTTTTTGTTTGTTTGTTTTTATGTTTTTTTTTGTTTTTTTTGTGTGCAAACATGTGTCCAGGTGTGGCAATGTGTAAAATAAAAGTGACTCTTTGTCGTTCTGTTTTTATTATTTTTGTATAATATTAAATGCAACGCTCTGTTTTGTTTTTATTTTCAAACATGTGCCTTGCTTTGTGATTTTGGTCCAAATACAATACAGTAGATGGGTATGTAAAAAAAAAAAAAAAATATGGGGTTCTGTCTCTTGTTCTGTTTGTTAATAACGGATTCGCTGCCCCTTCCCCAACATACAGCATCAAATCTGCAGACCTCAACAAAGTCCGTGTAACCATGAGTGGCAGGATTACAAATCTACATGCACAGATATACCGGCTCTTTTTTCCTCACAGTTGCTGTTTCAAGTAAAAACACTATCTCGGATTCAAACAAGACCAATTCATTTAGCACTTCATGTATGAACATGTTTTTTTTTTCTTACTTTAAGGTGGTATCACTCTTCTCACTTCTTTAACACTTCTAAATAAAGCTAATAAGCCGATTTTTACAAAGTTACTGAACACTTTACAAAAACAGATTATCTGAAGTGAATATTCAGCCTCTATCTGTGAGGGAAGGTCCTATCACAGGTTTGAAAACACATGAAGATCCGTTGAATGCATGGTGATTATTTCTCATGGTTATTGCTACTCTTGATTCCACAGCACACACACACACACCTGAATGTCTTTCCCTCACAGCCACAGCTCACACAAAGACCTCCTTTCTAACCCTTTTGTGTAACACTTTCTTCCTTGCTTTTGGTCTCATTTTGGTCATTTTTCATGTTGAAGCCATTACTTTAAAGTGTGTTATTGGCGTGTTGGGACTGGGGTCAAGCGACAAAGGTGACGTACCACAGATGGTGGGAAAAAAAAACACAGATGGTCAAAAAAATGTGGAGCAAAAGTACTGTTCCTTTTTTTTTTTTCTTCAAAGAAAAGCCAAGCTGTTTCCTTTTTTGATTTTCCGCCTGTGCTTAACTAAACAGACACCAGACCGGTGTCTCCTCTGCTCTGCAGTGACTGTATGTGAATGCTTGAGAGAGGCAGTGTGTGTGTTACTTGTTGCTCTGCTATTGACAGTATGAAACCTGTGTGTGCGAGTGTGTGTGTTGTAGTGGCTGGACATTGGTGTGCTTGCAGTGACTGCATCTTATGGCGATCTGCTCTGAATAAATAAATGTTCTATACAAACTGCACCGACTTCAGATCCCTTTGTATTGTGATGTTGAGCCTGTATTTTCAAGGTTCTCCTCTAGGGGGCAACACATGTCTGCTATAATGCACTCCTCATGTGTCTTATGAACCTTTAACAGCCTCTCACAGGTGTCATTTAATTTTAAAATATTGTATATTTGATGAAAAGATTGTAAACTTTCACTGTCGTATAAGTCATACATTAAATAACAAAGAAGAGTGAAAATTTGGGGAAATATGAGATCATATCTTAAGGAAAAAAAACGCATATATAGTCACTCATTACAGATCATTTAACTACTTAAAGGGATATTCCGGTGTAAATTTGATTTAGGGTCAAACACACCGTAACAACGAGTTAGACAATCCCCTCAAGAGATGAATGTTGCTGACCGCTTACTTCTCTAGTTAAACCAACTTTAGTAACAACTGCACAATAGCAAAACACATCAGTCTGAGGAGCCATAAACAAACCTCAACCAAAACACCACTCTAAAGCCACAAATAATGCTCAGAACAGCACCTAACTTCATCAACAGTACATAAAGGGTCCCAGCCACAGCACTAACCACCAAACATCTTTTAACTTTGCCTGATTTCTTTAGCAAAGAGACTAAACACAGCTCACCTTCTCTCTTCCAGCAGTCGCTTGTTAGTAGCGAGACCTCAGGCAAATCCATTACAGACTGCTGCGGAGTGATGCAGCTTAAGAAAGAACATTTATGATCATTGCTTCATGGAAATGCAATAAGACCAAAATGCTAGCGCACTAGTCCAAGGTCTCGCTACAAACAAGCGACTGCTGGAAGAGAGTGGGTGAGTTGCGTTTAGTCTCTTTGCTAAAGAAATCAGGCAAAGTTAAAAAGATGTTTGGTGGCTAGTGCTGTGGCTGGGACCCTATATGTACTGTTGATGAAGTTGGGTGCTGTTCTGAGCATTATTTGTGGCTATAGAGTGGCGTTTTGGTTGAGGTTTGTTTATGGCTCCTCAGACCGCTGTGTATTGCTATCCTGCAGTCGTTACTAAAGTTGGTAAAACTAGAGAAGCAAGCGGTCGGCAACATTCATCTCTCAAGGAGGTGTCTAACTCAGTATTACGGTGTGTTTGACCCTAGATTAATTTTACGTCGGAATATCCCTTTAACTCCCAAGTATGTTGCTTAAATTAGTTTTTGGATGTTAAGACATTTATTACTTAGGCTGAGAAAAGCAACAAGGTCAGTTTGACTGGAAAAAAATGAGATCAGCAGCTCCAAAGTGTACAATAGTTTTATTGATCGATGAGCAACTCAGGCTTACACGATTACAAGTATACAAGAAATCACTGAAACTGTGACCAGTGAAGACACTTCTTCTCTTTCAAAATAACTTTCTCACCAAGGCTACTGTAAGTAGTGGTCAGATCTGTGTTGAAATGAAGGCAAAATACTTTTCAACATCTGTAAAAACTTCATCGGGTCCATGCGTGTGAATTTAGCTGGATTCAAATGTTCTCATGAATCGACGTCTTTTGCGTTTTTTTCAACCCAATATGGGTCCTGAAACATACTTTAAGAAAGATGGACTCAGTGGCACTTTCTGCGTACGCGTCCTGGAGTTTTAAGGTTTTTAAGCACAGTCACTAACCTGCCTGTAAGTCCACTGTGTGCGTTACAGTCATAAAACAATCAGTTAATCTTTGTTTGTGTTTGAGTCTAACCAGCTGAGGTTAGCGAGGATCTGAGAGTGGGCCGGAGGGTCAGAAAGAGGGGAGAAAAGACGCATCATTACAGCCTGTTCTTACTTTCAGGCGCACGTACTATGGCACTCATTGAAACACAATCGCACATACACAACAATAGACTTGTCCATGCACACAGATGGTCCTCTCCTCTCCCTGTCCCTCCTGTTATTAATGTAGGCCAGTGTGACTCATCTTCATGGGCACACATCCAGGCTCGGCACTATCTGTTATCATACACGCTGTACAACTGTGGAGTGGCTCTGAATACAGCTCTATCATAGCGCTATTAAAAAACTTAGTAAATCTATAGAAATGTCATTCTCTTTAAAGTCTTCTCGAACAAAAAAGATGATTTGACAAAAGGCTGGTTTCACAAACTGAACCGGATGGCGATGTGAATGATCGAGGAGGGAAGAAACGTCTTATTATGGCTGTGGCTTCGCGACTTAGCTCAGTTATTAGCTGAGTCAAGACCTTCATTTTTAGTCTGGTTTTTAGCTGATTTTTTGTTTTATTCTTCTAGCCTCTTTTAGTCTACTCTTTTTATCTCAAGTATTTTACTCGTTTACTTTAGTCCCAGAATTATTATTTCATGTTTTGACACTATTTGTTTATTTTCTTTTATTGTCTGATTTAAAAACAGATTTATTATATATTTTATTATTATTTTTCATTATTATTACTATTTTATTTTGTTTTATTTTCTATCATTTTATGAGTCTCCTATGTCTTGTCATGGTTTTATCAGTTTAGCTTCAGCTCCAGTGTTTCCCCATTTTAGTTTAAGATAGCGTTTCCTTGGTCCTCTGGGGCTTCCTGCTGAGCCCTGACTTGGTGTCCCAGTGGCTGTGTGTGTGTGTGTGCGTGTGTGGTTGGGTCTTTGTTGAATGCGGGCTTGGAGGGTGGGGTTTTGCAATTTGTATTTTATTTCGTGTTATATTTTGTATCTCCTGATCCTCTCCTTCTTGTGTTCTTTAATGTACAGCACTTTGTGATACAGTCCATGTATGAAAAGTGCTTTACAAATAAAGTGATTGATTGATTGATTATTGTGATGAGAGTTTTAGAGTTTAAAATCAATCAACAAACGCCGGGAAACACACCAATCTTAGCTTCCACCAATTTCCTGTGTTTACTTTCTTCAGCAGATCTCTCATCGTTAACTTTTTAACCGTTCACGATAGGCCTGCACGATATATCGTTTGAGCATCGTCATCGCGATGTACGTGTGTGCGATAGTCATATCGCAGAGCCTTGAACTCAGTTAATTTCAAGGGTAACTGACTGAGATACACTGCATGTGACTCTGCATGTGCTGTGCAGCGATCCACCAATCACCTTCGTCCTTTACTCAGTTGTCAATCAGACTACCCTGCCAGCTGTCAATCAAAATCAGAGAGGAGGAAACCCACCCCTGCTCATGTTCTGCACATGGAGTTACTCGCTGGCTGCTGGTGTTGAGCCGAGAAACGCGTGTCCACTGAGAATTACTCTCGGAACTTTACTCATGACTGTTAAGCCCAACAGATAAGAACTGTATCGGTTTTAAAATGTACATTTCCGTGGACCACTCTACTATAAGCGGTGCACGTTTTGCGAGGTGCATGCAATTCTCGGAGGACATGCGTTTCTCGGCACAACACCGCTAACAACAACAACGATTGCAAAATGAGCAACGAACAAGAGAAAACCACCGAAAATGAAGATTTGTTGCCAAAAAGAAAAGGAAAGTCAGTTATCTGGAATTATTTTGGTTCAAAGAAGGATGATGTCGACCAAAACACGTCTTCTGTGTTCATCTGTCGCCACAATAACGTCCCAGAACAATAAAAGCTAAAAATATCTCTGAGACAGACAGAAGCCGTTGTACTAACATTCACAAAAAGAGGTAAGATCAGAGCAGGTTAACTGTCTCAAGACTTCAGCGGTGCAGCATAACATTAAATGCTATTCAGGTCATGTGGTGAAAATTCCTGTATTTTTAATATCGCAATATATATCGCAGGGTTGAATCGATAGTTTTTATCCGACAGGTTTAAATGACTCAAGAAGACAAATTCATCCGTCTCTTAGAGCAAATCAGTTAAGTATGACACTAAAAAGACACTTAAGCCGTGTCAGAAAATGACTCTTGTCAAAGAACGTCCTCCCTGGAGTGTATTGGGTAATCGTGCAAATTTAATATAACACTGCTGTTACTCCCGTTGCCTCGATCCAGATTTCTTCTCTTTGTTCGGTCTCGTCTTGATGACTCATGTTTGTGAAACCAGCCTTTAAATTCATGTTGAACCGTTCGCAGTAAGCATCATCAGTACAGTTCATGAATGGCAGCTGTTTGTGCAGGAAGTACAACTCCCCACTCTAAATATGGAGTGCAGTGTCTGTAAGTCGGCTTTTTTTTTTTTTTTTTTTAGCTCGCCCCGTGATGCACTGGTCATCGAGATGTACGACCCGCAGTTGACCCTGATGACCAGGGTTTAGGTATTGGAGTGCATGTTTGAAAGTTAAAAGCGGTGCAGACACTAAAAAAAGGGATCTGATCTTGAGGAGGAAGTGATCAGTCTGCGACATTAGTTCACAATCAAAGAAAGAGGAGTGGAAGATGGAGTGGTGGTATGTTATAGAGTCCCTCTGACATAAAAATAGATGTGAAGTTAAGCGGACTCCTGCAAAGAAAACCGTTTGTTTAGCACGTCCACACCTGGAAGAGACAGAGAGAGGAGATAAGTGAGTTTGGAAAAGCTCACAAAGATTAAAACATGAGGTTACAGATGAAGTAGAGGTGGGCTGGAAAAAGGGCTTGACACTCATTTTTCACGAGGGGCACATGTACTCTTAAGTTAAAAAATTAAGGAGCACACAAAGAACTTAAGGGGCACAATGAAAATTGATCAAATAATGTTTGTCTTATTGGTCGACATAAGTACCATTATTTGAAATCAATTTCAGGTCTTTTGGTCACATGACATGGAAGCTATAAGCCTTTTCTGAGAACATCAACCGGTAATTTATTGATGGTCCCTTATTCAACACCTGACATTGACAGCGAGGGAGCTAAGTAGATTTAACTGCACTGCTGTTGCTATTCCCGGTTATGGAGAGTGAGGAGACACCGGTAGATCTGAGGTGAATGTCCGTCAGATATCAAACCTAAAACTAACTTCACCACCGTGTTTACATGAAAAATCATTTGCAGCCTCAGCTAATTTTTCTATGCGCACATGTGCCCCTAAATACATTTTACAATTCGCACACATCTATTTTTAGTCGCAAATGCGAGTGAAACGGTCGCATTATCGAGCCCTGCTAAATATGTAGCAGATGTTGCAGAGGAGGTCTTTAGTACCTTGACAGTGCTGTCCACAGCTCCGGAGAAGAGGCGCCCTCTGGAGACGGCGAGAGCTGTAACACTGCCCTGATGTCTGAGCAAGGTCTGGGTGCAGATCATGTTGTCCATGCTCCACACCTGAAAGAAAAACAAACAAATGTTCAATAATATTTCTAGAGAGTAAACAAACTTGACCCCTACCCTCTCCAGTGACTTTTACCCACAGTTCATGTTGTTTTTTTGTTTGATGCCGATCAAATCCCTGTTTTATAGATTTCATGCAGTCTCGATTTGGGTGTCTTCAGAGGTAATTAACGTTTATAGCGGCTGTTATTCTAGTTCAGCAACATTTCAGCTGGTGACAAAACAGCAGAGTACCTTTGGAAATCCATGAGCCACAATAGCTGGTGAGCAGAGTTAATGTGCAGCCCTGGTTGTCACAACCAGTAGTGGGTTTTGCAAAATAGTAAAACCCCTTCCTCACAGCGGTTTATGACTTCATATCGCTACAGAGTTTACAGTGTTTGGTTACTGCTAGTAGAGCACACATAAATCTTCAGATGCAGCTTATCTGAGTGTTTGACCAGGCTGGTTCAGAGAAGAAACTGATTTGGATCCAGCTCTTTGTTTTTCTACTACCAAAGAGCCAAAAAAGCTGCTTCCAAAAGAAAGACCAGCTCACCTAAGAGGCTGGAGGCGTGGTTATTTGGCCAAAATTAAACCTCATGGAAACTGCTGTTGTGGTTTATAATAAAAGGAAATAACGTTTTCTGCATTTTCATGTGACCGTCACAAGTCTTAGCTTAACTCCACTGAGCCAACTCCACCATACAGAAAACTTTAATCACATTTACAACCACAAAATAACAAAATACATGAAATAATCTTCTACTTAATCACCATTCATTGCAATCTCTACAGGCAGAATGTAGATTTGTGTGATAAATACTGTATGATGAATTGGTTGACAGAAATAGACACACTGTCAGTCCTCACCCTGAGTGAGCGGTCGTAGGAGGCGCTGAACACTTTGGTCTGGTCAGGAGTGGAGATGACAGCAAGAGCATAAACTGTTCCCACATGACCGGTTAGTGTCCGCACCTGCTCTTTGGACTCAATGTCCCACACCTATGGAAAAGACACACCTTTGTTTATCAGGGTCATCACCATGACAACATCCAAGTCACACTGGTTTGACGAAGTTTATTGGTTTTATAAAATCTCACAGAGAGGCGATGACCTGAGAGCCCTCTGAGAGATGGTGAGAGAGTTTATGACATCAAGCAAGACTGAAGTACAAATCAAAATAAAGAAAACAGAAAGTCTAAATCCTGTTCACTGTATGTGTGTTTCTGTGTTTCTTCTTACGTGGATGAGGTTTTCATAGGTGCCACAAACGATGTGATGGTTGGTGACAGCGATGGAGTAGACACTGCCCCCGCTGGTCTGCAGGACATGAACGCACTCCAAAGAGCGGATGTCCCAAATCTGACAGGGAGAAATAAAGTGTTTTAGAATTTCAAAAGAAATCTGTTTAAACGCCCGTAAACAAACCTGCAGCGTTTCTCTGTCATGGATATTTGACTGCAAAAATGTCAAAATAGATGTAAACATTGGCAGATAAGGAATCAGTCTTCTGTATTCGTCCTTTCGTCTCCCTCACTCCAAAAAGACAGCTCCTCTCTCTCTCTCTCTCTCTCTGCTGTGGTTTCGGTCCTTTTTTTATCTCTCCACAGACTCCCTGAGGTATTCATTAGTTACCGATGCCGGCTCAGGCACACAGACAGATGCACAGTCTTTTTTTTTTTTTTTAATAGAAGACAAAATCTCCCCGACAGTTCCACAGTTTCAGTGACAAGGTTTCTGAGCGTGTGCTTAAGACGACAGCAAATCTAAGTCTTTCATAGTTTTTAGTAATAATAATTCAATAACCTATACCAGCTAACATGCATGCCGTAGTTCTTGACCGTTTAAAGTTACTAACTACCATTTTAAAACATACGAGATATGGCAGCAGTACTAGAAATTGAAAGTGTAATGAGTTAAAATTGTCACGAAAGCAGCAAAGCAGACTGTCTGTAACCTTCACCCACCTTAATGGTTTGATATGAGCCGCTGTACAGGTGGTTCTGCGAGGCCACCAGCGCTCTCACCCAGTGATTCAGACCAGTCAGCTCCTTCTTCAGCTTCAGCTCTGTACCCACAATGTCCCATACCTAAGAAATGCAACACGAAATTTATGAATTTATGAAATTTCAAAATTTTGTTGATTGAAGTAATAATAATAATAATAATAATAATAATACATTTTATTTAAAAGCGCCTTTCTGGACACCCAAAGACACTGTACAGGGCATTAAAAACACAGTTAAAACACAGCTAAAATAAATTAAAATAACATACAGGTATGAAGATGGACAGTTAAAGAGAATATGCAACATACACATACAATACATCAACATATTTACTTAATTTCTTTGAGGAAATGAGGAATGGTTTTGAGCCTTTCAAACCACTTCTCAGTAACATTAACCTCAGTAATATTCCATGTATTTATCATGAATCAAACTCAGACCAGAAAAGCGTTTTCGACACCCCAACCCTCCCCCCTTTTCAAATGGCGTAACATTTTCAAAGTGAAACCGAGTCTTATTCTCCGCATTTTATTTCTGAAAATTGTCGATAGTTTTATTTTTCTTCTTCCCTTTTTCCTTTTTCTACATTTTTTCTTAATTATTACATTTATAAGTTCTTAATATTACAATCCTTATTTTTTTATAACTGCATTTTCGCACTCTTTGTCTGTCATGCTGCTGTGACAAAAAAATTTCCCAAATAGGGGATCAATAAAGCAATATTCTATTCTAAAATATCGGCAACAATCGGTGAGTTTTGGCCGATTACCGATTAGTCTCAAACGGGCTAAAACTGACTGAGTTCTAATCGAAGTTTATTTACTTTGACAATTTGCTCCATCCACCATTGGTCTAATGTCAACACACAAACCCCTGTGTGTCATGAACAGAGCTGCAGTTCAGCAGGATTTCACTGCGATGAAGTAAGGAGAAGCAGGAGGACTGAGCGCGCAGAGGCAGCGTGTTGAGTAAGAATGGAAAGTCCCTGTGTAGAAAGGAGTGACATCACAAGACTCGCACAGCTCCGCCATCACCCTTCCCTGCTCTCTCTCGCTCGCTCGTTACCATGGTAACAAAGACAGTGCTTCTTGCTCAACTTTTCTCCTTCTCCACACTGAGCTACATCTTGACTACTTCTTCTTCTTCTTCTGCGTCAAAAACGTCGGGCCACTTGGCAAAACATCTGCTCGGTGCGTCACATTTGGAGACAGTGAGTTTGTGTTTTGCTTAGAGACAGACAAACTGGGACCAGCTGTAAAAGTGAGCGAGTGATTTCACTCGACGAAAGCGCCAGATAAACTTTTCTCAGTTTTTAAAACACCACAAACGACATCCACGCGGGGTGGTGCGTCATGTTTATGTACATTACCTTAATTGCCTTGAGGGAGCCGCTGAACAACATGTTGTGAGAGGAGACCAGTGTGCATACGGGGTTGTCATGGGCACGGATCGTATTGACTTTCTGCAGCGTCTGAATATCCCAGACCTGCACACAAATCCACAGCAGCAACAAAGTCAGTCTGTTGAGCAGTAGATTCTCGTGTTGTGCAAGCTGGCCTTGACTAAAAAAAAAAAAAAGGAAGTGTGAAGTAAGCTGTACTTACGATGATGGTGCAGTCGGCTGAGCCACTGTACAGCCTGTTACTATGGAGACAAAAAGAAGAGAGTTGGTTGAGTCCTGCTTTGGGAAGCAGGATGGTGAATCTCAGATGTCATGCACCTGAATAATCCTTGTGTGTGTTTTCTTACCCTTGGATACAAAGTGCCAAAACAATCCCATCATGACCCTCAAGAGTCTTCTGACACTTGTAGGTGGTGCAGGTGTCCCACACCTAAAGGGTGGGATGACACGGATCAACCTACGCTCAAAAGTCAAATAATTATCTCATGGTTTAGAAATCTGGAGCTGAGGGGTTTATCAGAGGTCTCTATTTTCTCTATTTCTATGTCCTTGTTTGCGTGTTGATATTACCTTGATGGTCTTATCTGAGGACCCTGAAAAGAGCAGGTCTCCAGTGGAGTAGACGCACAGACACCAAACAGGCCCCTGGTGGCCAACGAATGTCCCCTTACATTTGAAGATCTGCTGGGGGTCGTATGCTGCACAGAACCAGAAAAAAAAAAGATTGGATATTCATTTATTTACAAGAAAGGACTATAACTCATGCTGAAACAGGACAGAGAGGTCGGTGAGAACAGTGAGAAATCCTAAATAACTCAAACTGTTCCTAAAAAGCTCATTAAGGATTCGCCACATTTCCAGAGGGAGGTGAAAAAAAAAGAGAGGATGAAAAGGCGGCGACTTACAGCCCAGGATTCCCATGTTGAGCCTCGCGTTGATGTGAGACAGCTCGTCCTGCCGGGACAAACAATTTTTCTTTCAGAGCGATTTCTTTTCTGCACAAACACTTAAACTCTGAGTCTGCAAAGTCTGCAAAGGATTTTTTAAACGGTGCACACCCACTTACGTTAAGCATAGAGGCATCCCTGCGAAACTCCATGAGGTCCTCACTAAGTTTGCTCTGATTCTCATCCAAAACATCTAAAATGAGCACAGAGGAATATTATCAGTTAGGATGCTAAAGAAGAGTAGAAGTATGGATAATTTAACAGTTATCCATTTGCACCAAAGAAACTGAAGTATCCAGTATGACCCCAAATTTCCACCACATCCAGAACGGCTAAAAAAAGGCTGCATCCGCCGATCACAGATGATCGTAACCATTCATGTTAATGTGTCAATTTCCATCGGCTTCTTTCCATTCCGTTGCAGATTGCCGAACCCCACAGCTGATCGCAAGGTTCTACTTTTTCCGGACGCTGGAGCATGCCGGACAAATTCAGCACAGATTAAAGAAGTAAATAAAACATCTGGTTTCTTTTCAAAATAAAACACTCCGGGCGGGGACGAAAAAGTGGTTTTTAGACAGCATTTCACCCCGATGACACCATGGATGAGGAGATGTTGATTCTAAAAGTCTAGAAGTAGATTTCCTCCTTTGGAAGGACACAATTTACTGCTTATATGGTTATGTGGCTATCTTTATAGAGACAACTCGTTATCGCGCGTTCTTGTGAGTTCTCGCGATTCCCGCTGTTTGTAATCTGCCATGAAATCTGCCTCACAAACAGATCTGGTAGGAATTGGCAGACGGTGAAAACCGCTGCCTTTTCGGATCGGAGCTGTTCCCGCTGCGGTGGAAATTTGGAGTAAAGCTTTATCTATTGCGTCTTTATTGATTCCAGCACTTCTGTCTTTTCTTTCTCTGCTGTATTTTACCAAATTTGAGCTCCAAATTCTTCTCGAGCTGATCCAACTTCTCCGACAGTTTTCCCAACATGGAGCGCAGGAAAGCGATGTCCTGATCTTTTTGGGCCAGAGTCAGCTGCATCTCATGGAACCTGAACAGGGTCAAAGGTCACAGGTGACATACAAATAGAGAGGAGACTTTGATAACTGTGAAAAAGATTCGTTACACTTGCTAAACAGACAGAACCAATCGAACTGATGTTAGTGATGAGAATCTCTGATGCTTACCGATCATCAGTCTGCTGCAGAAACTCCTTTAGACCCTCAAATTTACACACCTCCAGGTGGGTTTCATATGTGTCCTGGTTACCGATGAATGTGCAGCTGTTAATAAGGACAGACAGATTGAAGAATTAAGCAGATTAGAAACTTATATGTCAAATATTTAAAGCATGTTTATGACTAACGGATCTATTTTTATTCACCCGTATTTGGAGTGTGGACATTTGATGTGTTCACATTCTTTAAGGTGAGCCTCGAGGTTCATTGTGAGCAGAGGGGGGCAGGAGGGGTTGTTGGGACAGCGGACTGGCCTGTAGTCACAGCTGGCCTCATGTTCTCTGCAGAAATATGAAATACAAGGCGAAAGGTCAGAGCCAGCTGTGCCAAGAGCTGCTGCTTTGCAGTTTGACATTTCACATAAAGAAGGAGAAGCGGTGTAGATTTATCCTGTGGTCCTTACTTGCGTGTGGAGAGTTTAATGGTGAACGGGCAGCCAAGGGGATCCACCTCGTACGCCCCTGGCTTACCAGCCACTGTGGAATTGGAGGCTGCAGCCCCGCCTGTGCTGCTCGCTGTTGCCCTGCAGCCGTACTTACAGTGGATGAACAGCTCTCCTATCTGCTCGGCGACGGCGATGTTGTTCACGACGACTGTAAGCTTAGCTGCATCCACGGGGCACTTGTCTGTGAGAAAAAAAACCCCATCATAACAAGGATATCACTCACAACACATGTTACCGCTCACCTACATTTGTGTTTAGAATCTTACCTGAAGTCAAGGCACATCGTCTGCAGAAGGTGTGCTGAGAAAAGAAGCAAAATATATCAATTTGATCATTTCAGCACAACTAACCTGGAAACTAATAAAAGCGGTTAATATGACAGTGCAGAGTGGTTGAGGATTGGTTTGGTATCAGGAATCACGACAGGATGGCTCAGTGATTGCAACACTTGGCCGCCTTTAGACAAATATGGTCTGATAAAAGGGAAGTGAAAATAAGACTTTGTGAAAAAGAGTAAGGAAGACAGATAGGTGAAAGAAACGCTACAACAAACTCACCCCGCATGTTGTGATGACCGGGTCCTTAAAGACGTTACAGCACAATTGGCAACAAAGTTTTACTGATGGCTGCTCCGCAAACACCTGGGGCTCCTGCAAAAACACACACGCACACACTTTCTGTTGAGTTTGAAAAGTGGATTCAGTTTTGAACAGAAACACTTTTATGTTTTTAGGTACCGTACTTTTCACACTATAAGGCGCACTTAAAATCCTTTCATTTTCTCAAAAATCCTCAGTGCGCCTTATGTATGAAGTCTGGTTGTGCTTACTGACCATGAACCGATTTTATGTGGTGCACAGCGCTCGAAAATCTGTCAAAATGTTTAATCACGACTTTGGTTATCTACAAAGCTGCACAGCATGATGGCTTGTCGGAGCGTTGCAGCAACACACACGCACAGAGCTATTGAATGAGTTAAAGTTTGACTTATCAGACTGTTTTGTTTGGCTTAATGCTCCACAAATTCAAATCATTGTTTAAAAGTAAGGTGATCGAAAATTATAGAAAAAAAATTGATTGAGGTTACGGATAAACTAATATTCTGGATTTAATTTGATTATCATTATTATTATTTTTATTTTTTTTTCTGAGTCATTTTTTTGTTCTTTGTTTTGTTGTTGTGTTTTGTTTTGTTTTCTGTCTAACGTGTGGAATAAGATGTTTTGAATATTTTGATTTAGTAAAAAGGATAGGCGATAATAAGCTCTTGCTTCAGCCTATGCCTTTTCGGTCCGGTTTTCAATAAAGTTTGACTTATCAGACTGTTTTGTTTGGCTTAATGCGCTTTATAATCCAGTGCGCCTTATAATCTGGTGCGCCTTATAGTGCGAAGAATACGGTATTTGTGTTTGAGGTATCATACCGTGTCCTCCTCCTCTTCATGCAGAGAGAACGTGGAGCGCAAAGACATGTTGGACTCAGAATGGAGAGATCTCACTGAGATTGCGGAATCTGACCTTCGCGGAGTACCGATCGGAGGCTGATGGGAAGGAATGAAGAATTAGTGGTGAGAAGAGGGTCGCATATTGTTAGAAATACATAAAGAGGTCAAATGATCATGCATCATACCATTCCATCGTCATCATCCCGGGGAGAGTAGGTGAGAGTGCTGGAGGAGGAGGGAGTTCTTCTGTGCTGCTTGTAGTTGCTGGATGCTTCAGCTGTAAACATAAGAAGAGAATTCAGTAACTACAGTATAAGAAGGGGAAGGGTATCGAAGAAAGTTAAAGTTTTAATAGGAAGATTATCTGTGCACCACCTTTTGTTCCAGCAGCAACAGCTGAGAAGGTCGGGCCAAACGAGGCCTCCATCCTGCTCTGCACGGTTGGATAAAGCCAAAACCAGGAAATAGAAAATCATTTAAAACAAAAGAGTGATAACAGCAAAAACGTGTCACTGAACCAGCACGATCAGGATTTTTAATTAAAACATCTTTCCATGTTGCCTTTGTGTCTCTTACCCTGCTGGAGTCTGCTGGGGGATGGATGGAGTGCTCGGGTTGGTCGCTCTGGCAGCTGTTCTTCCTTCTGGGAATTTACTGTAGGAATGTGTTTATGACTGTTTATATCTAAAAGTACACACAGATTCGAGATGAATCGCAGCAACTGGGCTGGGACTGGCGGTTAGGCCTGGGAGAGAGAAGAGAAGAAAAGGTGTGTGGAGAGGGGAAGTGAAATTAAGAGAGGAGAGGAGGTACTAGTGTGTCCAAAACATGAGGTTGTGGGTCTGAATGCAGTCTTATTCTGCCTTCTGTGTACTGATATTTAAACATGACTGATCACTGATGAAGTCAAATGTACTGAAAGAATCATTGCTGCCTTTGTACTGTGAGAATAACCTCTGTAGCAAGTCCATATTATCAGTAGCAGATCAATAGTTAATAGATTTGTAATACTAATTCTCATCTTTCCAAATACTCAAAGCTTTGACATTACCTATCACAAGCACACATCGCTAGGCCGATTTTATCTGCGAGCTGATTAAATCGGCCAAAAGGGGACCATATAGTATACTGTTAGCCGTGTCACATGCCACTTACTGCCAGTAAACACTGCTGATCTATTACTATCATATAGCCTTGCATGTCAACATCATATGGTAAAGTAAACTCTTAGCCACTTTTCTATTCAGGCATTTCTCCCTCTCCACACATTTATTATTTTGTAATACAAATGACTCAGTTTTTAAATATGTTTAAAATAAATTAAATTCGATTACACTTTGCTAACTAATTATCTGAAATGTAAATTAAATAGCTGACTGACTCTTGATTTAGGAAGTTTTGCCTCTGACTTGTACTGATGTGATGAGCTGTTTGCTGGCTTTATCTGCAGACTTTGCTTGTGTAGTCAACGCATGTGTGCTGGTGGTAAAGATGGGCAGCTGGATGATGTGATTGGAAAAACCAGTTAGAGTGTCAGTAAGTCCTCGGTTAAAAATGAGGAATGTTCTTCAGCACATGGCAAAAGATCACGCATAAAGAGGTTTTATTTTGATGTGGCAGAACGTCTGTCTTTCCAGGGATTATTCATGATTTTTAATGAAAATTAAAATGGATTTTTGTCATGAAATTGTTCCTGAGCACAAAATTGCAAACATTTGGGAGATTTTATCAACTATGGTGCATACAGTAATATCATCAAAAAAATACAGATCATCTCCATAAATGTCTGTATAAATAGGATGAGGTCAAAACCCAAGAGTTGATGGCCACAATGCATGAGCCAAGTTCACAACAATATTCACAGATTCAACAAACCTGGATCAATATCTTGTCAACAGAAAATCTATCTATCTATCTATCTATCTATCTATCTATCTATCTATCTATCTATCTATCTATCTGTCTTTAGTTACAACTGCACAATAGCAATACACAGCGGTCTGAGGAGCCATAAACAAACCTCAACCAAAACGCCACTCTGTAGTCACAAATAATGCTCAGAACAGCACCCAACTTCATCAACAGTACATATAGGGTCTCAGCCATAGTACTAACCACCAAACATCTTTTTAACTTTGCCTAATTTCTTTAGCAAAGAGACTAAACACAACTCACCTACTCTCTTCCAGCAGCCGCTTGTTTGTAGCGAGACCTCAGGCCAGTCCACTACTGACTACAGCAGGTTGACGCCGCTCAAGGAAGAACATTTATGATCATTTCTTCATGGAAGTACAATCAGACTGAGACGCTAAGGCAGAAGAATTACCGTGTCTGCAGTCCAAAATGATGATGATTATTACTTCAAGGAAATGATAAAGAAATGACCATAAATGTTCTTTATGTTCTACAGCGTCACCCCGCTCTAGTCTGTAATGGTCTGGTCTGAGGTCTCGCTACAAACAAGCGGCTGCTGGAAGAGAGTGGGTGAGCTGTGTTTAGTATCTTTGCTTAAGAAATCAAGCAAAGCTAAAAAGATGTTTGATGGCTAGTACTATGGCTAGGACCCTATTTGTACTGTTGATGAAGTTATGTGCTGTTCTGAGCATTATTTGTGGCTATAGAGTGGCGTTTTGGCTGAGCTTGTCACTCTCTGTATTGCTATCGTGCAGTCATTACATAAGTTGGTATAACTAGAGAAGCAAGCAGTCTGCAACATTCATCTCTCGAGGGGCTGTCTAACTCAGTGTTACGGTGTTTGACCCTAAATTAATTTTACGCCGGAATATCCCTTTAAATTTCATTTTTTTTCATCAAGATGTATATCTATATCGACTGATGTGAAAAAACTATATCGGGATAAACTTTTTTCCATATCGTCCAGCCCTAAATACAACACTTACACCTATGAAAGGAAAACATAGAACATTTGAATGAAAGCAGAAGTGACCTCATGATCTTAATAATGACAGAAACTGTGATCAGCATCTCCCAACCCTCAAACGCAGAGGGGACGGGTCTGGAGCAGAGAGAGAGAGGGAGAGAGACAGAAAGTGACAGTGAAACCTCAGTGAAGCAGATAATCAGATTCTGATGTAAACACAAAGGTATGCAGACTGTCAGCTCACATGGTAACGGCCTGCAGAAACTATCCAGGACCCCTAATCCCCCCTCCATCCAGCCTCACTGTCTGTTTCCACAAACCAGGAGATTCCCGTAAAGAGAAGGGGGCGGAACACACTCACACACACACACATATGCATGCATGCACTCGCGCACGCACACACACACTCTCTCTCTAAACGGGCTAAAGTTGAACAGTGACAGCTCGTTTGTCAAATGTACTAAAATACTGAACACAGACTTGAAACAGTCTAATGCACGTTATCCGGTATAAACGACAGCCTCTATCGCCATTTGTCAGCAGTTGTAGTCTTGTCACTGTCTGTTCAAACTGCAATAATTAGCTAGCTAAAGTGCCTTGTTTGCTAGCTAAAGTTAGCTTCTGTTACATTTCCTATTAGCAATCACTGCTGCGAGCTGTCTGCGGCTAATTATGGCAAACACCGGAGGAATATCCGACTTGTTTTACTCTTAGTGTGGCGGCGATTTCAACCAAAGCTTGTTTTTCGTCTGTGCTCTTACCATCATTCCTTAAAAGCGCAGATCACAGCCTGCAGACGAATTCCTAAATCTTCCCCTCTCTCTCCCCCCTCTCGCTCTCTGCTTCATATACACATCTCAAATGCCGCAATGCATCCTGGGATATGTAGTAAAAAGCACGGCGCCGTCGACTGAAATGATCGCTTCTCCGCGTTGTCGAACTACGCTACCCACAATCCATTTCGTGGAGCTGCCATTGGTCTCGGTGCTGTCAGTAAATTCCACAGACCAACTGCAGAGTACTCTATTCCCGGTTATCCACGCGCTCGCCGAGGAAAAACGTCGCATTGGTTAAAAGAGTTGCCGAGCCATCATGCGACAACCATCATCACGTTTTACGGTGAACGCACGTGCACGGTGGTGTGATGTAGGGGGGGACACCCACCAACGACGCTGTATGGAGATGGAAATGACCCTACTATGAGTGTATAGATTCATACATGACTGTGTTATAACGACACCTAGGAAGGAAGGCGTAAACCCATTTATTACACAGGGCAATATCAGAGAGGCAGATTATCAATAACATAGATGTGTATAGATCATACAGTCTGCATACCAATTAGTTCACATTCCTTTTGCATTAACACAACTACACTACAGTTTTATTATCAATTAATCAACTATCCTGTCATGATAGGTTGTCTTTATGTTTAAGAAATTTCTTCATATCTTGTTTAGTATTATTTTCTGTGTACATTTCATTTTGTTCCTGCTTCTCTTTGAATTGTTCATTTATTTTATTCATGTCTTTGTGATTTTACTTGTTCTTAATGTTTCCTGATTTTTTTGTCTACTCTTCCCTCCTCTTTTAATAAGTCATTAGTTTTACCTTCAATCAATCAATTAGTCTTTATTCATATAGCACTTTTCATACACAACCATGTAGCACAGGTGCTTTACACAAAAAAAGGAATAAAAGAAACAAAGAATACCCAAATCTACTCCAACCCAACCCCTCATTCCCACTCCATGATCTAAATGCATCAGAAACATTAAAATCCATAAACTTTAAAAAGGCATGACTTTGTGGGAACAGGAATGTGCAGGAAACATCATTTTAAAACTCAAGATAAGGAAACACTGGAGGTTTAGGTTAAAAATGTAAAACCAAAGTAGCATTGAATGACATTTAAGAAATAATAAATAAAATGAAATAAAAACAACAGTAAAAGATACTAAAATAAGAGCACCAAAATAGCTCAATAAAAGACGATCCTGTCATTAAAACTAGAAAGAGATAAATACTAAAACACTTAAACAAAGTTAATGATATAAAATTTAGTTAAAAGCAAGACTAAAAAGGTACGTTTTCAGTTTGCTTTTAAAATCATTAAGATTAGGTGCAGTCCTCAGGTCTTCAGGTAAGCTGTCCCACAGACGGGGGCTATAGTGATAAAAGGATGCCTTACTGTATGTCTTGGTTTAAACTTTGGGTAATGTTAACAGTATAAACGACGTTGCAGTAGTTATAATAATCTAAAAACATTTCAAACATATCAGCTTTTGAGGAACTATGTTGATGTGTTTGATTTTTCATTATGGGGTGGCTGTAGCTCAGTGGTAGAGCTGGTTGACTCCCAACTGGAAGGCCGGGGGATTCGATCCCAGGGCTGTCCACATGATGAGGTGTCCTTGGGCAAGACGCTTGACCCAACCCACCCCCACTGGCTGCACCTAGAGGTGTGAGAATGGATCTATTAAGAATCGATGGTGCCATCAGTGTGTGAATGGGTGAGTATGACATGTAATGTCAGAGTGCTTTGAGACTTTATGAACATACTGTATATTTGAGTGTTCTCATTTTTTAATAACCAATATTTTGCAGAAGAGGGCGCTATTTATCTAGATATAGTCACATCACTGCTGAGATAGCTTTATTGCGCTCTGTGTCTCTGTAAAAATATAGAAGTGTAACTTGCATAAATTGCTTTTTGGTGTATCTACTGTTGAAATGTTATTATGAACAAAATATGCAACTTTTAATATTTCAGAGAAATCTTTTAAAAATGTTACAAGGAGGTTCAGGTGCAATAATGAAATGACCAATAGTGTACAGAATCAACTTTAACATCACTGTTATTATTGAAATCTTTAATATATGGGTTATATTACTGAATAATAGTTAGCCATATCATCATTTTTAACACATGATGAATGGTATATGTATAAGTCTGCCAACAACATTTTGCTGTTCAAGCCTAGCGGACTGGAATTCTGACTTTGAAGATAATTTAGTACACATAGAAATTCAGTCCAGTGATTCCAGATATGGACAGTTCCAAGGGGTCACAGGGTCACAGGATAATCATGACCAGTGGTGGACAGTAATTAAGTAAATTTACTTAAGTACTGTACACAAGTACATTTTTTTGAGGATCTGTTCTTACCTTTTCTTGACTGTATTACATTGCTATGCGTGGGATCTTCAAGAACCCAAATAATTCTGTGTGGGATTAGGAGAGGTTGCTGTGCATTGGTCCAGTACAGTAGATGGCGATGTGCACCTCTACATTCTAATGCAATCCACTAATTAACATAGAGAAGAAGACCCTTACTTAGCAAGTCATCCAGAACTTTAACTCAAGTAATAATCTGACTAAGCAACTTTCACTTGTATCGTAGTACTCTTTGATGAGGAGGAAGTATACTATGACTTAAATACGAAGTTAAGTACATGATTAATGGGGTAGAGAAGAGGATAAAAAGACAAACCAAACCACATCTCATTAATGAAATCATCTAATTAAATAATTAGTTTAAATAATGTTGAGGCAATTAAAGGTTGCCTGTCTGGCCAGGTTCAATATAAAAGTCACTTATTGATTTCTATTCTACCACAGTACTAGCTACATGTCTATCATAGCCACAAATATATACGTCTACATAACCTCAGTGCTATGCATGATGTAAACAGCTGTTTTTTTGTGTTTTTTTTTAAAGGAATAGTTGGTACTCCTTTTTTTACTTCCTACAAAAATAAATGATCTGGCCCATGTAGCTCTCTGCATGTGTACTCTTCCCACCACAGGAGGCACCGAAAATGACACAAATAAAACTTCCTCACAGCTGCTTGAGACCAATATGAAATATAACCATTTTCTCAGTTCTTTATATAATACCATTAAGATGTCCAGCATGGATATCGGCCTTGGTAAAGAGTGCATATAGCTAGAACATAAACAAGACATCAGCCAGACATTCACATCCACTTCAGGTCACACTAATGTGATATTTACATTATGTGAGACATCATGCAAGAGGTAATTTTACTTAGAATTATCCCAAATGGGGCTGATGCGTGCAGCTCTGCAGCCTAGAAACAGTAGGTGCATGTGCAAGATGCCCACATGTAGGGAGGGAGAGAGCTGTAAATAGAAAGAGAAAGAGCAGGCCTGAATGCAGCTATGAATAAGAGAGGTTTTCAATGCAGCTTTGTTGATGTGCGGACACACTCACACACAAACACACATTACGCAGCTCAGCGTTCCATTACAGGAAGCCCAGGCCATTAGTACTTTTATCTTCTTTGTATGAGACATCACTGACAAGGTTGCTCTCTCCGTCCCCCTCAGCACACACACAGACACACAGACACACACACATACATGCAGCCGGCCCCCCCTCTCCCCCTCTCTGAAGCAGATGTTGTGGATGGGACCACACTGGCTTTTGATGATGGTCCAGACAGTAAAGTAGTCTCTCTTCTCTACAGAGAATGATTGAGCTTCAGTTTCAAATGTCTGTCTCTCTTTTCATGCTGATAAGATGCCTAAAACAGCTGACAGTGTACTGCAGTGAAAAAAGAGAAAATCTATGCCAGTCTTCCTGCATGTGCAATAACAAAACATGTCATTGTGTCACTTCCATTTAGCCTTCATTCACAAAGAACTTGTCTCCTTCTGTGCAGATAAGTATGCCTGTATCAGCTGTCAGGGCTCACACAGAGCTCTGTCTTCTCTCTAACACATTACACAGAGTTCAGATGTGACACTGACATATTGTAATGACTCATACTAACTGTGTCACCTATTTTTCTAGCAACAGGAAACAACTGGTGGCATATAATATGGTGCTCAGACACATAAACAACTTTACCAAAGAGTGAATGGAATTCTGAAATGTTCAAATGTATGAGATAGTCAGAACATCCTTTTACAGCCAGGTCAAGAGGAACGAAGCGCTCTTGGGGAAAAACACAAATAGGAGAATATCAGAGGAAAACTTTACTTTGAGTGAATAAATTGGCAGCTTTAACAATAAAGATCCAGCATTTGAACATGCCAGAAGACCTATGGGACATGAAAAAATCCAACATTTACATTGACAAATTATGAAAAAATAAGCCAAAGGTGGAGGTGTTGGTTTGGCTTAGCACTCAAACTGTGCACCCAATGCATAGAGGCCATAGTCCTCAAAGCCGAGGGCCAGGGTTGGATCCATCTGTGCTAAATGTCGATATTGTTATTTTATGTAAATTTAACAAAGTCGAAATAAATCCCTGAGCTCCATCATGCCATGGGTTCCTCTGGATTGCTGCTGCAGAAGATTTACTGCTGTGGACCTGCCTGCTTCCCATCTGCTTCAACTACTTCCCCCTATGTCCATCTCTCTCTCCTTCTGTATCTCCTTCTATTCCCTCTCTAAACCCAATGCAATAGCAGCAGATGACTGTCTAACATGAGTCTGGTTCTGCTCAAGTTCTCTGCCTGCTTTTTCTTGCCATTGTAACTTGCGAAATGCTGCAGTGCTACACTCACGTAGTTGAAGATGGGATGGGAGTGGGTCTGATCTCACAAGATCTTCAATCTTATCCCTCAGTATATCAATACTTTGTTAATAAGCAAATACATAAACAAAACACTACCCTTCCCTTGAGCCTCAGCTGCAGGCCCTTTTACATTCACTGATAATAACTGCACAGATATTTGCATGCCAAGGCGCTAAAGAATGACAAGCATTGTATCTCTAAATATTGCAGCATGATAATGCTAACATTCATCCCAAACTCCACCTGAGTCACGGCACTGTTTCACAGAGGTAATAACATGACTGCACACTTAACTGAGAACAAAAAAAGTGATGTGAACACTCTTGAAATCTATGAAGATCCAGACATGCAAAATTCAAACACATTTAGTTTGTGCAGAGCACTTTGGAAGAAACCAACGAGGCAAATGCAGCTTAAATTAGCTTCTCCCTGACATGGATAATCATCTTGGCGTCTAAATGTGTGACTCTTCCAGTGAGCTCATGTGCAAACAAAACATAACTAACTATAATTCAAGAGGCTGCCCACTCACACACACACACACACACACACACACACACACACACACACACACACACACACACACGCTCACGCACTCTTGCACACACTTGACCTCAACAGAGACAATACAGTGGCAGCTCCTCCCATTGACTAGGTCCATTAGGGGCAAAAGTGCAGCTGAGCCACATGCTGTACTGCCACAAAGAGACACTCTGGATTACAGAGACACATCCAGGCACACAATGGAGGAGGGGATGGGCAGCGCTGCTATTGGTGGTGATGGAGGTGGGCCTGGGTGGGGAGGATTAGTGAAGCTCAGTGAAGGAAGCAGCAGAATAGGGAATATTGGGATGGGAGAGAAAAGGATTGAATGTATTTCCTTCTATATTTGACCACATAGGAACAGCTAGTTATTCATTAACAATGTCATATGCAAAATGATTCATAATTTAAAAGACAGATTGAAAAATAAGAAGGATCATTCACTCATCCAAATGACTAACCACCTTAGAGGTAGTTAGTCCGTTTAACTTTAATAGTTCTGTTCTGATTATCATATCTCTGTAATATAAGGCTGAGTTTTCTGATCTGAGATTCCATCATGAATAAATAATTAGTGCTGAGTCAGATCCTGTCTCTAAGTGCTGCTAGTGCACGCACCATCAGCGCTTCGCCACTGGCATGCATGCTTGTTTCTGTATCTGTATGTAAGTGCATGCTCCATTTTGGAATATTCTGCACCTCCCTGCACACAAGCAGAGACAGTTAACCCTTCACATCCCAATATTAGCAGTCCAAGCTCTTAGTTACATCATTGTGAGAGTGCGTGACATAAGACAAGAATTTTTACATAAGAGATAACGTACTGTACATGGATAACTATGCAAAGTAGAATCCTGACAGGGTGAGCAAGATCCTACTTATAACCTGGGAGCTGAATGCACAAAGAAGATGGTACAACATGTTGATTAAAGATAATTATCTCATGTCACACAGTGTTGCTGAAGTACAGGTGGTAAACACACAGAATAAGCTCCATATAGTCCCTCTGTTACCGCCTCTGACACCTGCACAAGACATTCATATTAATGGTGAGGCATTATAGGGGCTTGAATGTTGCTTCTTAAAAAGGGAATATGAAGGTGGTTATAATTTCCCGATTTGTAAACTAATGTTCAGTCAAAGTCTGAGCTGTTGGTCTGGTCTACCATTGGTCTAAAATGTAAAGTTTTTTAGCCATCTAATAGACTAAACTACACTGGATATTGTTTAATGACTATTAAAAATGTTTCAATCCAACACTCGGCCATCATTTATACGATTCACAGTTGTTTTTTATTAAATATTTAATAATTAATGGATTGAATTCTATTGTCTAGATTCACACTAAAATATAGACTGATTATAGGCAGGCGAATTTCTGTCTAACCTAAGATGAGATGTCTAAAAGATGTCTAAGGCTCAGTGGGTATTGTGATTCCTTTGCAATTCCTTTAACACTGGGTATTAACTGCTCTTAACCTCAAAAAGTTTTTTAGTTTGCTGTTTTTCGCTTTACAAAGTTGGACTTCCTTTAAAATGCTGGTGTCTGTATCAAGTGTAAAGTACTTGAGAAATGATAGCAACATCCCGTCAATCTGACCAGCAGAGTTTGTGAATTGGTTAAACTGGTAAACCTAATGGAGCGTCATTAATCTGATGTAGATCCTGGTCTAATCCCAGCAAACACTCTGACTCACTCACAAACACATTATAGAACATAGTATGCAATCTGTCTACACCATACACACTCACACAAGGAGGCGCAATCTAGGATAATAATCTGATCCTGACCCTCTTTGCTAGTAAAAAGAGCGTCTGGTAACGACAAAATCTGTTGACTGTAAAACAGTTATTATGATGGGATCAATGACTGGTGTAGGGCGGTACTGCTGGTACAAATAAATCTTAAAATTGCCATTCATCGCCATAAAACATGCCACTTGTTTGTATATAGTTTTGCTTGTTTTTATTCCTGTGCTTGTGAACCAGAGGCTGAAAAAGACAGAAAACCAAATTCGACAAGTCTTTGTTTTAGTTACAGACTCTAACAAGCCCTGACAAACACAGATATTTCTGGCTTTTGTTGGTGTTGAACTGCCAGAGCACCGACATAGTTTATCAAACATATAAACAGAAACTGTAAATTAATTACAAATGGAAGAAAGTTGTGGTTCAGCCAAGAAAACTCTCTTCAAAGATTAAACCAATGCTTCACAAACGGAAATTGAGCTTGGCTGTGTTGGCTGTGCTGTTAAAACACGCCCGGGGTTAGCCAAACAGCGTGCTGCGATAGAGTAAAAACCCTTTTCCTCTAATCAGAATCAAACATTTAGGAAACAGAAGATCTACACATTTTCATAGCACTGCAATGTTTGAAATACGGCAGCTGCTGCTCAATGGTAGACTCGTTTTTATCACAAATGGATATGAAAGGAACATGAAGCATTTCTCAGCTTATTTGCCATGTTTTGAAGTATATTTCATTGTGTGGATTAGTCACACATTGTTTGATTGGTTGGTTGGGACATGTTGAAAGAGCATTTGAAGAACTGAAGTGATTTTACATTTTTTGGCCCTTCTGAATCAACTGCATGGTTCCTGCCCAATACCAGCCAGATCTTAAACATAAACATTGCTGAAAGCTACTTAATGAACACAGTATAAAAAATGGTCACAATGGTGAAATTTTAATGTTATTCATCAGTTTGTTATATCCAGACACAACATAAATGTGGTACGATCATCTGAAGCTGAGAGGTACGGTTCTGGAGCTGCCCTTCCTGCTGCTGGGAATCAATACTCAGTGAAAAGGGAAAAAAACACTTCAGAGTTTTTCTAGGGCAACTTGACAGCAGAATTCTCGGTTATTTCACACCTTCTGAGAAAGAATTTGACCTTCTCGGCTCCCTGTACACACTCTGGCTCTAGTACCCCAACGACAGCAGATACAGGAAATCATTCGCTGCTGAATGGAAATTGATTTTTTTTTCCATGGAGACTTTAAAGAGTGGAGTACCATGACCCTGAGAGGTGAAGGGGCCTAATTGAATCCAACCTGAATCCTGGTTATTCTGCTCTCAGAATAGTCATAGCTCTGCCTATTAAGTGTTATATCTCTTTCAGTGGTGTTAGAGGAGGGAGTATAGCTGCAGTTTTTACTCTTGTGTCCTTCTCTTTGTCTTCTCTTCGTCTGTTTTTGCTTGCCAATCTTAGATTTACTCTTCTCAAAATAAATGGCTGAATGCTAGACTCATTCTAGCTCTGGAAAAATGTGCCAGAAAAATAAATCAAACTGTTTTTGATATGGCTGAATGTGTGCAACAGCTAAAAGGTTTATTATTTAGAAAAAATACAGTACCATTGAGAGGCTGACTACATGGATAAATGGACATAAAGACTGTAGCATACATGAACAATTATGTACAATATTGATTCAGCTAGTCAACACGACTTCTAGATCGATCTTCAATGCCAAATAACAAGACTCTGTGCACTGGTTCCAACCTTCATGGGGGCTGATGTTTGTCATGGGGCACTGGGCTGCTGTAGCAAGAATCGATAACGGAGGTGGTCTGGGTTTTTTTTTCAATATTTCCAGATCATTAAGAGTTCATCTAATGTAAAAATAATGCTGCATTATTTGGTGGTCTAGTGTGAAATATTTTGGGAGAGGTGTATCTCAAGGCACACACATCACTGACTGAATAATGCTCCCACAACAGGATCACTGTACTGTACGGAGAAATTGAAATATCCCTTTAACAACGACAAGTATGATTCTCAAGACGTCATCAGTGACACAGAGGGCTCCTATGGTAACCTGAAGTATGGATGTTGTGTAAAATATGAATACAAACAAAGTACAATGATATACAATGAGAAAATTGAGGACTGCTCTAAAAGCACATGAATGGTTCATTCCACAGGTGAACAGGCTCATTGGGAACAGGTGAAGGTCATGGTTGGGTATAAAAGGAGCATCCCTGAAAGGCTCAGTCCTTCACAAGCAATGATTGTGTTTACTAGATGTCACCAATGTCTGCGTGGGCAAACAGTCCAACAGTCTGAGATTGTTTCTCAAAGTACAATTGCTGAAATTGAGGGACTTCATCATCTACAGTCCATCAAATCATCAAAAGATTCAGAGAACCTGCAGGAATCCCTACATATGAGCAGCGAGGCCCAAAGCCAACACTGAATGTCAGTGACCTTGGACCTCTCAGGCAGCAGCGCATTAAAAACTCACATCATTCTGTCAAGGATTTTACCGCTTGGGCTCCGGAACACTTCAGAAAACCATTATATGTTAACACGGTTTTCACTACATCTATACTTTCGTGCTGTTGGCTTCTGATTGTTGGTAATCTCCAAAATCTATCCCCACTAGGGGGACAAAAAGTGAGCGACTGTGGCTAAACCCTGAACCCGACACCCCAGAGAATCTGCACCCTGAGCTTGTGTAAAGTAGATTGTAGATGAGATATCTGTTTCAAAGAAGACCTGACAGCCCAGGGTCAACAGAGAATGATCTACTAGGACAGCAGCCTTCCGTAATCTTTGGCAATAACTCCTCCAGGTAAAGACAACCAGCCCTGACAGACCTCTTCATACAGTTGCTACTGATAAACAGACAGCAGGAAGTAAAATATGTCGCACAGAAAGATGAGTTAGATGACCTGTCACAACCTCTAAATTTTACCTGCCAGAACATTTCCAAGCTAAGAACAGTTGTGAAGTAACTAGCAAAGACTTTAAAGGGATATTCCGGCGCAAAATTAATCTAAGGTCAAACACACCATAGCACCAAGTTAGACACCCCCTCAAGAGATGAATGTTGCTGACCGCTTGCTTCTCTTGTTATACCAACTTTAGTAACGACTGCACAATAGCAATACACAGCAGTCTGAGGAGCCATAAACAATCCTCAACCAAAATGTCACTCCATAGCCACAAATAATGCAAATAATGCTCAGAACAGCACCGGCAACAATTTCACGCCAGAGTATCCCTTTAATGCTGAAGCTATTTAGTTTTGAGAGGTTTTAGTAGTCAGATTCTGACACTTGCTTTGAACAGAAACAGGCTGACTAAAGGCTGACTACAGACTAATTGACAGGGGTAAAAACTTCAAGATTTGGCAAAAAAAAATAGACAAACTTATCACCTATGGGAATGCATTAGTTTAACAAGTTATCGTCCGATAAAGGGAATATTTCATTACCTTTTTATTGTTACATGCAGAGACGAACAGGCGTAGCTGCAAAAAGCTGATTAAAGAGTAAAAACGGTGTCAAATGTGTGGGTGTTTTTGACTGTTTCAAGGAGGATATCATGATTGCAATGGGAAAAACATGTGCAGCAAGTGTTCCAGGTGGAGGAGAGAAATTAACACAGTGAATTATCAGGTCACATGCAGAGCTATTGTTGCCATAAGGAAGTACTGCAGAAATGTCCTTGCAGCAGTCACAGTTAAGAGTATTGCCGGACCTTAAAGTCATGTCGTGTAGTGTTATCAGAGCGGGAATGTAGGCCTGTTCCATAGAGGTATAGCTGTTTCGAATGGACTCCTATCTTCAGAAGACTGTACTGATGGTGAGGAGTGGATATCAGCGCTGATAACACCAGGAAGAACTGCTGCTCCACTCTGCTAAGTGTGAGGACTGGAGCTGCCATTTTTGACCTGCTGTTAGTACTAAAATAGGCAATGAAAAAACATACACCAACTAAATCTGTCGCCTGTACTGCTCTCCCTTCAAAGAAATTATACATGATTATTGAGCATTACCTTTATTGTATATGTATGTCCTTGTTTATAATGATAATGTATTTGTTGTTATATACAGTTGCCCGGTCTTTATGTGCTTTGTAGAAGCACTAAAATCTCTCCTTTCATGTTTTACTTTCTCAGGATGGTGCCCTAGATTTTTTTTCTTATCTGTTGCTGCTCTTGTCTTTTAATTAAAACAAACTGCGCTGCTATTTTTGGAAACATTGTCATTCCTTGTTTCTGTTATCTTTTTGAGTTTATCACATAAATCATGCTGGATTTTCAAAGTAACACTGTTTCCTCACTGAAAACATTAAAAAATATCTGAGTTAGGGTAGTGATATAGTCAAAAATAAACAACAACTATGTAATAAAATCTTTTTTGTTTATTTGACAAAATCTATAACCATAAACTTTGATGAGCAAGGTTTAAAATGTTATAACATATTTACAGGTTTAATCCTTTAAAAGTGAAACTTACTTCAATTAAGCGAGGGAAAAACAGTCAGATTTTGTGGAGACTGCACCGTTTTCTGGAGAAACATTTGGACCTGAGACTGTTCAATTTTACCAGATTAAAGCTCCCTTCACTATATTTCAGTAGGTAATACTAATACAATTTTATGACCTTCAATTGCAAGTGATACCATCATAAATATGATTTATGTAAAGAGACTAAACACAACTCACTCACTCTCCTCCAGCAGCCGCTTGTTTGCAGTGAGACCTCGACAAGTCCATCATCAACTGCAGCGGGGTGACGCAGCTCAAGGAAGAACATTTATGATCATTTCTTCATGGAAATACAATCAGACTGAGACGGTAAGTCAGAACTAGCATCGAGTTAGATAGATAGATAGATAGATAGATAAATAGATAGATAGATAGATAGATAGATAGATAGATAGATTAGATTAAACTTTATTGATCCCAAACTGGAAATTCACAAAGGGAAATTCACATGCTGTGAACACAATGTTCTTCCTTGAGCTGCGTCACCCCGCTCTAGTCTGTAATGGACTGGCCTGAGGTCTCGCTACAAACAAGCTGTTGCTGGAAGCGAGTAGGTGAGTTGTGTTTAGTCTCTTGGCTAAAGAAATCAGGCAATGTTAAAAAGATGTTTGTTTGGTAGTGCTGTGGCTTGGACCTTATATGTACTGTTGATGAAGTTAGGTGCTGTTCTGAGCATTATTTGTGGTTATAGAGTGGCGTTTTGGTTGAGGTTTGTTTAAGGGTCCTCAGACCGCAACATTCATCTCTCAAGGGGGTGTCTAACTTGGTGTTAAGGTGAGTTTGACCCTAAATGAATTTTACGCCGGAATATCCCTTTAAGCAAAGGATATAAGACAAAGGGGTCACCACACAAAAACACAAACTAAAACTCCCTACAGTAGCTTTTATTACAAATGAATATAGCACTATTCAAAATGCCTTAGAGCAAGACTTATAAAAACATGTTTACAAGCAACATCACAATGAGTGTACTGATCTGTGAACAAGCTAACTCAGACTCTCTATAATAGTGTAAAATGAATCCAACTGTTTCTACCCTTTTGGCTGGGGAGCTATAAGTGGCCATATTAGGGCAGAAATCCAGAGTCTGGGCAATGGGGGCAAAAAGGGGCCCGCACGCGCACAGAGTACAGCGCGTGACAGTGAGGAGAGTGTGGAGCCTTCCTTTCACTTGTACCTGCTTGGACACCCCCTCCCCTCCCCTCCTCTTTTCCCTCCCCCCCTGCCTCGCCTGGGCAACTCTCTAAATGCATCCTCGGGGAACTCTCTCTCTCTCTCCCCCTCTCCCTCTCTGACTCACACAAACACACGCACGCGCTCACAGACACACACACGCGGGGCGCTCATAAAGGAGGATCCCAGCAGAGGAGCGGGGAGTGAACGACGGAGTGCGCACCAGACCGGCTCGTCCACTTGTCCGCTGTCTATATCAACCTCCTCATTCCCGAGTTGCTTCAGCAGAAACGGACATACCGGGGTTGGAGAGACCCCCCTGGCACCCCAGACAGCCTCAGACTGGTCGTCATCGTCTGTTTTACTCCGGAGACTGCGGATTTTATCCTTGATACTGAGAGTGCGCAGCGTTTACCCGAGATTAACAAAGTGTAAGGACAGTAAATCTGCTCTTTTTAGGTGTAATAGCTGGGAAATCAAATCTGCAGTCCGTGTTTCGGGCCGGCTGTCTTCTGCGTCCCCTCTTCGGTTTGACTGCGCCGACCAGACTTGGAAATAGCAACAGCCTGAACCGGCATCAGTAAGGTAAGAGATGCTAATGTCTCGTTTAGAGCAATTTGCAGACAATTTACAGTGATCAGTGCTGTGCCAACACAGTGAGGGTAACTGACATCTTATTTAGCCTCCAGGCCGATCTGTTGCAATTAATGCCTTTGCAGACATCAATGAAAGATGAGCATCAAAGGTGCAAATAATGGATTTGTAGATGTGTTTCATTTCAGGCAACTAATCAGACCAATATTCAGATTATTCTGGTATTTTATGAAGAGTTATTCTGGGTGTTCTTCTTAAAGTGCAACAACATGGGTGGACCATTTCACACTTTGTACTGTCCGCCTACAGCTCCCAAGACTCTCTCTCTCTCTCTCTTTCTCTCACGCACACACACTGACACACACACACACACAACTCAGCACTAGACAATATGGATCCTACGAATATTATATAAAACTTCAACAGTAAATCTCATGTCCTCCTCCTCATCCCTCTCTCTCTCTCTGGTCTCATGACCCTCTTTTAAGGATAGAAGATGTCTTGTAGGCCTACCTGTGACACTGACAAGTTTAGACCCATACAAACACCAGGAACTTTTATATTCTCAAGTGAACTTTATCTGTAATAGGTCTGCTCTTCGAAGCTCCAAACAGGTAGGAGTCTCATGCAGATGATTATGGGACAGCAGGACACTTGGACATGTAAAGCATCCCTCAGTTGAAGGCACCCTCATGTAAAAAGGCAGAAAAACAAGATAACTGCTGCATCAATTGGAGCTTGTGTCTTCTTGACATCAGTGTCCAAAGTCATTTTGTATATCTAAAGTTGTTTTGTAAATTGTCTTATGAAGGTGTGATCAGTTTTATACCTCTTCTGCAGTCAATTTGCATTGAGGCCATTTTGCATGATATCAGATTTGTGTTCTTCATTCGTCTCTGTGTTGGTTTTAAATCCTTTTTCATTTGTTTAAGCGCCTATGTGAGATGTTTTGTGGCTTTTTTGTGACTTTTGGGTTAGTGTGAGTCATTTATTGTGTCTTTAGATCAATCTGTGTTGTTTGAGAAACATTTTGGGGTTTATTTCCATTTCAAGTGGCTTTGTATTTACATTTTTAAGTGTAATAACTTTTACCCTTTTGTAGTTTAGCTTTCTAATATTGTGTAGATTTTTTTTTTTTGTATTTGCTTATTTCTCTGCTCAAGATTTTCCAAGAAAACATAACACAAAGAAAATGATTAGTGATACTAAAAAAAACTTTTTTTCCACCTTCCCTCCTATGACATCTCCTTTGGGTGTCAGTCTCCTTTTAACCCTGGTGGTGCTCAGACACAGTTTGGATAAAACACACCACCAAAAGTGGAGGTCTCTGATTGGGCGACTTACAATGAGGGAACAGTTGGCCGGATATTCAACACTGACACTGGAAAAACATCCAGTACAGTTCAGGCCAGTATTGATCCGATCTGATCGACTGGACATCTCCATGTAGACGCGGCTGTGCTGGTGTGATATCAGCTGGAATGGTCCCAGTTGCTTCAGAGGTCATTGTAGTGCAGGGCAGACCAGCTGGTTGTAAAAAGCTCAAACATCATCTGTTAGCATCTGGCATTTCTTATCTTCAGCAGCATCATCTCCTTAGTTTTACAGCAGGGAGCCTCTTCTTTCTGTCTTAGCCTCCCCTCTCAGTTGGTCAGAGCAGCTCTGCCTGTTCCTTTCTATTTTTAGTCTCTATTTACAATGCAGTAGCTACAGAGGCAAGAAGAGTCTCACTCTGTTTCCCTTCATCTGTCTCTCTTTTCTCATATCTCTGCTTCTTTGCCGTTTTTCTTCTTTTACCGTTTCAATCGCTCGGATTTTATTTACTCTCTCTTTCCCCCTTGGTTCTCTCCTTCCAGCTGCTCTCTCTCTCTCCGAGTTGTTCAGCATATTAACATATTAAGCCCTGGTTGCAGCCCACCTCAAACTGCCACCTGCTCTGCAAACACATGTACACATACAGTACATTACGCTGTGTGAGGCTAGGAAGACAGCAGAGGAGACGGGGGTAGAGGTTAATCTCTGGATGCTTTTGACCCAAATCACCATACGACCTACATACCCTCCCCTAAAACAACCACCCCACAGTCCCCACCCATGCATATCTCTAAAAAGCAGCACTCACACCCAAATACACAGCTGCCTTTTGAATGCTGAGCAACGTGAGTGCACACCTAAATTCCAGAGGCTTGGTGCGTTATTAATTACCTGTGACAAAACGCTCTGGAGCCACTAATGATGGCCTAAATTTCCTTCATGTGGAGAAGTAGGGAAATATTTAAGAATCTTTTAATAAAGCAAATGTAATTAACTTGGTCTTCAGCTAACGCCTCATACCTGAGCGATATCTCAGCAATTCCTTCATGGCAAAGTGTCCCAGTTTAGACTTACAGCTGCAAATCTGCTGCAACAACATACCCTGAACCATTGCTGCTCTGAGCTAACACTGCCAGAAAGGTGGTCTTAAATTTCCAATAGGTGAACTTTGACTTCCATAAATGAAAGAAAGACTGTCACAATTTGTCTTCAGCTTTACATATCATATTCCTCATTGGGACCCCTTGAGACTTAGCTGGATCTCAGACTGGTGTCGTGTTGTTCCTTGTTGTTGGTTTGATAACGGTCAGGTCTACTTTTGCAAGCTTGATTCACGTCCTTAAAAAGAATCATAATCACTTTGGCAATTGAAGCTGCATTTAAGAATACGAATAATAGGAACTCTATTGATCCCCGAAGGGAAATTCAATTGTCTGTTGTCTCACTTGCCATGTCTCTAAAAGTTATCTACTATTTACACAAGAGTTATAAAGTCTAACGGCTGTTGGTACAAAAGATCCTCTGAATCTTTCTGTCCTGCAGCGAAGAGAGAGGAGCCGTCCACCACCATTGGCCCTTTGGTCCATCGAGGTGTTGTGAAGTGGGTGATCCATGTTCTTTCGAATAGTCTCCACCTTCCTCAGTGTAGATCTCTCCACCACATCCTCCACTGAGTCCAGCTTGAGTCCAACCACAGAGCCAGCCTTGTTCACAAGTTTGTTCAGACGTCTTGCATCTTTGTGTTTGATGCTTCCTCCCCAGCAGACTGCAGCGTAGAACAGAACACTTGTCACCACAGACTGATAAAACATCTGCAGCGTCTTACTACAGATGTCTGTTGATCGGAGATTTGGCATTGCAGATCTGCACTTGGCTCTTTTCATCCAGATGAGGCTTTAAACTCTGAATTAAAACAGTCATATCTTACTGTTGGTTGTCACAATTAATATTCCAACATGGACTCTACAGCTGCTGACACGATCATGACCAGCTTAGCAACCGGTGTTTTGGTTTCAAGTCTGACCTTGTGAAATGTGTCAGCGGTAGTTTTTGTGGTTACAACAGCTGATAACACTCAGTTCTCAGGATTGTTCCCAAATTGAGGTTGTTATGATCTCGAAACATACTCACCAGATATCTCTTCAATGAAAAACTAAGGGAGGTTTCAACTACAAGCTGTTGAGCGTATTGATTGTGTCGCTGCTGGTAGTCCGTCCATCTCCAGGAATGGGTTTCTACGACCCATTCATTCCAACTCTTCCCAGTTGTTGTCTGTCCCCTTCTCCAGTTCAAGAAAATCATGACCTGGATGAATGAGAATCTACATGGACACGTCGCTGCTCGTTAATAAAAGAGTTGTTTTCAAGTCCAAGTTATGGGTGAATTACAAGATTAGGACTTGAAATGTAGAGGTGATTCATGAGCGATAGTTGGAATCAAAGGTTAATGTCGGCAAAATCAATGTTTGCATCGAGTCCGTGCATCCTGGCAGGAACTAAAGTGGAAGTTTGTCATGCCACTTTGAGCTAAAGTATGCAGTAAAGATAATGTCACCCCAACCTGAATATAACTGACTCTGATGGTGAAAACTGTTCTACTTGAATTCATCGTGAACAAGATCTTTACATGAATGAAAGGAACAAAAGTGGACCAGAGAGAAATTACTCTGGAGGAAACGTTTTTTTTTCATCCTCCATGCATAGTCACAGTAGGTTCTCCGAAAACCTGCTGTGAGTTTGAGAGTTTCTCCTGACGGCAGATGGTAAAGTGCCTGTGGGAAAAAGACACCCAGTAAGTTCTATCCCCCAAAAGTTGAGCACCTTTTGCGAAGCAGATGTCTGTTTTCCTCAGCAGGCATGGTTTAAAAGACGGTGGTCACAATGAATCTGTCGTTATACTGATGCTTTGTAAGCAAATTAAATGTTACCTCTGGTTTAAGTAGTTTCTCATTATGAATAGTTTTACAAGCAACCGCTTTAATGGGACATAACCAACTCCTGGCCAGGCGACAAAGAGAGAAGAGATTGTTAATGTGTAGATGAAAAGATTAACCGTCTTAAATAGGTGAGAACGGATAGGGAGCACTTAGTGAGAAGGCATCTGTGGAAGACAGCAGGAGACGGATAAAAAACAGATACCAGACAGCAATGAAATAAAGGAAGTGAGAGTGCTGCAGAGGGGCAACCTGCTGCAACTAATCATTTGATTTAAACCTCAAATAGCAGGGCACAGGTATAGCTTCCCATCACTGAGGTTTTTTAAAATGGCTCTTCATGTCGAGTCTGAAAGAGTTTGTTTAGCTGCCGGATGAGATGCAGCGAATAAAGACACATACATGGATGAGCATTTAGTGAACAACAGGGATAGTAATTTGAGAAAGAGAGGGAGACAGAACAATGGAAATGATAGAGAGAGAAGCAAATACTAGACATTGTCAGGTAGATAGAGGAGTGAAAGCAAAACAGGAAGGGCGGCATTGTTTGAAACATCACATTGATTAAGCCTGCTATTTTTAGTGGAGTATTTTTATCACAGTAGTTTAATCACAGATTGGAAAAATCGTTCATAGACGCGCTTTACTTTCGCAGGAAGATGACTGAAATGAAGACTGTGTGAAATACTGCATTGATTTGGACTTGGAGTGAGGGAGCAGAAAGCCTGCAGGGCAATGACATCATTCGAGGATCTAAATGCCAAAAAAAAAAGTGTTGCAGATCCATCTCTCAAAACGCGTTTTAAGTTTTAAAAGATTTGGCCCTCGAGAAAGGAAAAAGCAATCTTCTCATTTCTAACTGGCGAGGTATAGTTTTGCAGAATTTAATGACACAAAAGCACTTTAATGAGGTCATATGGACACACTTGTTTTTGAATAAGGGGAGAAAGACTTTGGCTCAAACTGAGATTTTTGAATATAAAGTGTTTTCCCTTGTCTTGACCCATTCACACCACTTTAACACACACACTGATGGCTGAGACTTAAAGGTGAGGTAGGCAGGATCTGAGGAAGTGCTAGTTTTTGGTAGAAATCTTGAATGTAAACTCTACCCCTTCCAACCAGTTTTCCCCTCAGCTCCTCCTCTCCCCTTTGTCTCTGCTCCAGCAAGCCCCGCCCACAAACAGACCCTCCTGCCCGATGTGCTTTCTGGTTGGTTTCTACTCTCCGATATTGTAGCACGCTAACTTTGTTTGGGCTCCTGAACGACACGGGGGAGCAGCGTCTGCCTCACAGCCAATCAGGTTAAGGGAGGCGGAGAATGGGCTTTGTTTACAGTCAGAAAGAGCGCAGGGCTCTGAAATTTTAAAATGTCGACAACACAGACATAACAAAACACAGCGATATCGTTATATTACCAAATGTCATCAATGACTAATAGCTATTGACTGATATTAAAAGCTTTTTTGTATATATGCCACAAAAAAGATGCTTCTGTAAGAATCCTGCCTACCCCACCTTTAAATATGAGACTTAACTGCCTTTTAAGATTTGTCTGTGGTGCATGAGGGGCTGCATTATCCACCTTAAACAGGTGGAGCTTTAGATCCTGTTGAGTTTCGCCCAATCATTGGCTGTCATCCAAGTTTTGTTGGTCAACTTGTTGTGCATGCAGATTTTTTGATGTGACTGTGCACACACTGTCTCAAACAGTGCAGAGTGTGGGCGCGATGCCTAATAAGCCCAGCCGGTGAGTTGTGTTGTTGACCAGTCTTTGAGGTGAGCTTGTCTGATAATGTGGGAGTCTCTGTATCCTGTGATTAGATATGAAGCGAGTGCTGGAAGGGTAAAAAAGTAACCCCACTGAAACATGAGTGAGGCATCTCAGATCATCAGACTATGTAGTTCATCAGACTGTTTTTGGAGCATTTCTGGCAAGTGTATCTGCAATTTCTAGTTTGATTTTCTTCCCTTCAAAAAGCCTGTTGACCCTCAGACTTGCTGCATTGTCTTTTTGAGAGGTAGTATGAAAGAGCCTGAGGCGAAAAATGTGGAAAGAAAGGGCAAGAATTAGTCGAGGAAAAATAAGGAAAGAAAATTTATACAGAGAAAAAGTGAGGAGAAGAGAGTGTAAGAAACTGATATACAGATGGAGACATCTGACAAATAGAAAAGATAGTGGGAAGGATGGAAACAGGAGGGGGTGAAAACAAGGAAGGAGATTGTGATAGAGTTGGAAAGAAGAAAGCATTCAATCCTCCTGTTGTCTCTGGAGGATGCCGCTGAAACCCGATCTCAGCCAGGTACTGGCCATCACTCTACTGCTCTCTCTCTCTGTCTGTCTGTCTAATATTGGTAAGACACACACTTTGTCATGTAATATTGCACCTGGTTTTCCTCAAACTCACAAAGGGAGCCGCATCATGTACTCAAACCTCACAACCTCATTGTAGGTAGAGTAAATCACTGTCTGTCTGTCCCTTTTTAAAGCAACAAACACTTATTTTTGTGTGTGTGTGTGTGTGTGTGTGTCTGGTCTTGAGCTATGGCTATAACTTTATTTCTCATGCTGTTGGATGTTCAGAGATAGGATGGATTTTATTAGGAGGAAAATAAACTTTCTACATGTTTTAATCCTAAGTGTATCCTCTGAATGTGTATATGACTTCGCTGTTTTAACCATTTGACTTCTGAGACAGAGTTAAGGTCCTTACACACCGGGAACAGCGCAAATATACAACGCCAAATTACGAATAGCATTCTGTTCTCCGACACGTAAACAATCAGCTGGACGGCCATGTCGGATATACCGGTGAATCTGACGTTGCAACAACACAAAATCTGATTGGTCAGAAGTGGACACACAGTATGCCAAACTTTAGAAAATTCGACCGTGTTACGAAAAAATAAATGCAGCAAAACGTCACTAATGTGAACGCTTGTATTGACAGGATATGGGTTTGAAAAAAAATATTGATATCCGAAATAATTGCACAAAAAAAAATGGTCCCGGTGTGCAAGGACCTTTAAAGTTAATAGGGCTGGGACGATATGCTTTTCTCCTGATTCGATTCTTCTATGATTTTTTGGGTGCCGATTCAATTTAAGTTGCGATTCTGTTATTGTTAATTTTCCCGATTTTTAGTCTGATTTTTTAACCCCAGTGAAACAGTTGAATGATTATGATTGTCTACTGACTATTTCCCCAAAAAATACACATCACATGTAGGTCAGTTTTCAAGATTTATTCTCAAATTTGTAAATAAAAATCAATTTTTGAACAAAAAAAAACCCATTCAAAAATTGCAAAACAAAAAATTACGATACTTATACGAATCAATTTTTTTCTCCCACCCCTAATAGTTAAACCCTCTTTTTTTCTTTATTCCCTCCCTTTCCTTGACCATTACATACATAAAATTAAACTAACATCTGATGTAATGTTTTGGTTTATGTTCTTAATTTACATCTCGGCTATCTTGTTAAAAAGGTGATGAATCCGGTGCTGCTATTTCCTGCCTCACAATGCCCCCACACTCACTAAACTGCCATGAAGGACAATTGCGTAATATCCAGTGTCATTTAATGCGCTTTAAAAAATACTATTGTTGTCTCTGATTGAAGCATCTCAGTGAGATCAATTTTTAGTGCAGGCGAGACAAGCACTCTGCTCTTCTGAATCCTTGAGTGACTCACACAGGCACGCACACACACACAAGTGGACACACACCAGGGGAGAGTGTAGTGTTGAGTGGGTATGGTGGACACATGCATGGGTGGGGAGTGAGAATGAGAGAGAGGAGACAAAGAGAGGGTGAAACAGAGAGGAGGAATAAAGGTGATATCGCTCAGTGTAGATGGTCAATAACTGGCATTTTGCACCCTGTTGGCTGCATTATCTCAGGTTCAAAACTCAAGTCCCATTGTTTAAATCCTGTGAAAAGTTCTCACTCGTGTCATGAAATGAACTGAACATAAATGCAAAAGTAATCCAAATGGGTATTTTTATTCAAGGTGTAAAAGTTCTTCTGAAGTGAAAAAAGGACACAAAAGAAAGCAACTGAAAATATCCCGTGGTGTTGAGAGGGTCTCTCAGTTTTGGCAGCACTTGTTTGTACTCTGCGAATTTAACGGCCTCTTTTCACCCTTACTGTAGGTGGAATCACTAAGCTGCTGCAGGGCACAGTTGTACTATATTGAGTGTGTCTGCCCACTATTTTGTACCGTTTTGGACTGTTTAAAAATAACCCTGGCCTGCTCATTGTGTGCAGGTAGAAAAGCCCTACACCAAGCTGCAGCCATGGATGAAATGGACCTGCCCCAGATGAAGAAGGAGGTGGAGAGCCTCAAGTACCAGCTGGCCTTCAAACGAGAAAAGTCCTCCAAAACAGTCACTGAGTGAGTAGTTAGTGTGCAAAAGTGCCTGCAACAGTAGCTCTGGGAACAAAAGTGCTTCTGTCCAATAAAATGAAGTTTTACTTTGCAACTAAATTTGCTTAACACAGCAAACTGCCCCGCTCACAAGAGACCAAAAGCATCTTGCTGTTTGGTCTTTGTAAGTCTGGACCTGCAGGTTTTGTTAAGTGTGGACTATAGACTGTATATAGAATGGACGTCGTCTGCCTCCTCACTGGGTGAAGCCACCCTGAGAACAGCACCCTCTGGTGACAGGCTGCAGTATAGGTCATAAATCCCGCCTCCTGCAGCAATCCCTATGGGGCTGTGGACAAACTTTAGAAACTTATTACACAGAACATAAATTTTTCTCCCCCCTGCTTGCGATGTTGACGTAGTTACTGTAAGACTGGTTTGTGCTCAAGTCCTCTTTTTTCTGTACAGCTCTGTTTTCAAAAGTTATTAGGGGGTTTATGTTTTCTATGAATGGCACTTGATACAGCCTATGGGCGTACGAAGATTGCTTAGCTCACCGGGGGATATGCTGTCATCACAGCGACTCTCTGGGACTCTCTGAATGCGTACAGCGATACTTTGCAAGTGGTGAAGTGCGTACAAAGTTACTGCGCAATTTTGGCTTCAGGAAATGAAGAAAAATTGCGGAAATACCGAGAGCTTTTTGGCTTCAAATCTGTATACTGGCAGAAGGCAGAATGAAGTTGTCCATAGTATATACCGTCTATGGTGTGGACTCAAAAAAATGCCCTCAGTTTTTTTTAAAGGTCGTCAGGAGCAGCGCAAATTTCAATTCCTGCTCCATGACTACTAAGCAAACTATAGCTGCAAAAATATGCAGAGTGATCCAAATATTTGGTGATTTATTCAAATATACGCCGAAATAATTGGCACTGCTTCAAGGAGGGAAAACACAACTGTTTCTGTACTCAGTCAAATTGACCTGTACAGCTCAGTGATTACAATCAGGGATGGGTTTTACTAACTATCGTTATCATTAAAGCAGTAGTCACAAATACAGCTTCAGCCGTTCTGTTCCTTCTCTCTTTATCCGGCTCACGCTCTCTCTCTGCGGTGTCAGTGGATGAAGAGCAAATCAGACAAACGCAGAAGAATCACTTGTGAAGCTTCATCAGCCTGGTGGATTTGAAGGACTGTTTTTGAGGGGTGCTGTTTTTGATGTAGAGCTCTAACGCACTCAGAGCCGGTGTTTGGAAACCCTGTGTCAAACTTTCATTGAAATGGAAAGACAATTAAGTAGGTAGGACAAACAGTGATGAGAGAGTGAACACAGGTGAACTGCTGCTGTACGGATTATGAGCACAGTTTAAAGAGGAACTTCACACATTTTTTCAAGTATGATTTATGTTTTTTTTTTTTTAAAACCTCAATTTTTTGGAGATTTTGTTTGTGTCACTCCTACTTGTCATGCACCACAAGTACTTTGCAAAGTTAGCAAACATTGCAAAACAAAACAAGATGCTGAGAATCAGGCTTGGGAAAGATACACAAGAATAGTTTCTCCAAATTTGCTTTATTTTTAATTCAACATGTATTCTATTTAACTGACTAATTAATATTTCCCTTTTTTTTGTATGTGTTTCCTCGAAAAAGTAGTGAAAACATTATTCTCCCCCTCAGCTTCTACTAGAGGTGGGAGAAAAAATCAATACAGCATAGAATCACGATATTTTGTCTGGTGATATATCGTATCGTCTCATTTACCAAGTGTCGAATTTTCAAATAAATTGTTAATATGAAGTCAAATCTGTGATAATGGAAAAATAAAATCAACTGTTTGTCTAGTGAGGTTGGCAGAGGTGACATCATAGAGCAGGACAAAGTTCGTACAACATGTATAGGTAAGGTGTGCAAGATGTGCTTCATGAAAGTAAAATACTGTGTAAATAAGACAAACATAAAGGAAAGACAAATGCTAAATTAGCAAAACAGTTGAAAAAATGTAGAAATTACGATATATTGTATTTCAATACTCACTGTATTGCAAAATGTTAAAAATCGCAATAACATCGTATCGTCGCCCAAGTATCGTGATAATATCGTATCGTGGGGCCACTAGTGATTCCCACCTCTAACTTCCACCATGGAACAATGGTACGACAAACATAAGTAAGCTAACAAATGACCTTACACCTCAAAAAAGAGTTTATTGATCTTAATGTTGCAATGAGAAGTTTTATTTCATACCTGTGCTCATATTACTTAAATGAGACTAAAAGAAAACAGCTGTAAAACTATGATTTCATTAATAAGAAGTAGTGCTATTGTACAGAATAACAGCATTGGGTAACACTTTACAACAACCATAATTTATAAATGCTAAATATATTGTTTATTAATGTTTAATCATCATTTAAAAACAGCATATAGATCAATTATAAATGGCAAATAGATAGTTTATTAATGCAAGTTAATAGTTACTTTACCATTAACAAGCTATAAAATTATGATAAATAATTTTCATTAATTATTAATGGACTATTTATTAAAGGTTTATATAGGGTTTAAATATTGGTTGTAAAACATCTAGATTAAAATGTGTCAGTAGCACTTTGTAAATGGTTAATATTTGGTTTTTAAACCATCTATAAACATTACTTAGATGGTTATTGTAAAGTTGCAACTGATGTTTGTCATACTTTGTATGTCTCATACTTTGTAAATGATTAATAAATGGTTTATAACCCCCCTATAAACATTACTTAGATGGTTATTGTAAAGTTAAGATTAGGGTCACGGTTAGGGTTAGGTTTTTAAAATTGTAAAATTTACAATTTATTAATGGTCTATATGCTATTTATAAATGATGATTAAACATTAATAAACTATCTGGTTTCTATTTATAAATGGTCTGTTTACCATTTATAAGTTAAGGTTATTGTGACGTGTGACCCAGCATTGTTGCAGCAGAAGGCTGCTGTGCTCGTCCCCAGAACAACAGCACTCTCTTTTCTGTCTTAATCCATCTGTGAATGAAGTATTAATTCCAGCAGAGCTGCAGTCACAGAGGCCAAAGCGCTTTGGTGAATTATGGCTCGTGGTTGCTCGGATTCTCTTTCTTGCCTTTTATGGAAGAAAGGATAGAGGATAGATTGTGGGTAAAACACATTCTCTGGAATTTGAACAATGTCTCTGACCCTCTGTGTCTCTCCATAAAGCTTGGTGAAGTGGATAGAGGACGGCGTCCCAGAGGATCCCTTCCTGAACCCGGAGTTGATGAAGAACAACCCATGGGTAGAGAAGGGAAAATGCATCCTCCTCTAGAAAGAAACCAACGGCCCTGCCAAGACCCTTCATCTTTGACCGCCCTGACCGACGCATACCTACAGCCCCCGCTCCCCCCCAAACCCCCACGGCCGGACAGCGCCTGTTAACTTCTCACACTGAATGTACAATAAATGAAAACCCCCAAATTTCCCGAACACACATCCCAACAAGGGCACTAAAACAAAGAATCACACTCACACACTTTGATTCAAAACTTTTGGGATTTTACCCGACTGCCACACATTCACTGCAAGTTTATTCCTGCCACAGCAATGCGTCATTACTATGATATATGACAATGATGATCAATACTCTTATTACCTTTCTCTATATGGATATGTGATAACTTATTTATGCAGCTGCTAGCCATACGCTTTCTTTCCTCTTTTTCAATCTCTTATCTTGACTGTAAAGCTTTCAATTCTTTCTTTTTCCACTTTTGATGAGTTATGGTAAACTGTTGAGTCACATGCACGCTGACTGTAGGTCTGCTAGGACACCCAAACCACCATCATAAGGGCAGAAGTAGTTAGTGTGTTTTCTGAATACATAAACTCTTGTACGATGGAAAAAATCCTGATGATTTGAAAGTGTTGGTATGATTGAAACTAATCAGCTGCTACACAATCTTGCCTGATACTGTCGGAAAACTTTTATAAGTTCTCCTGGATGTTCCTGACTTAAACATTCGCACTGTTTGCAGGTGGAAAAATCTGTTTGCAAACTCCCTGCGGTGACTCCTACAGTTTACAGACTTGCATTTGATTTCACACGACTCGTATAGCATGGTAGTTACATTTACATTCTTAAGATGAGATCTGCAACCAGTGTTGTTTTGCTTTAGTGTCTTCTGGTCAGAAAGTGTCATAGCGGCTCTGTTTGTGTTGTCAGAGCAGAGTAGAGCAATGGGTCTCCTGGGGGGAATGGTTTTTTTGCTCCCTTAGCTACAGCCCCTGAGGATGACACACAAACACACAACCAAACCCCCACACAACAGTCCATAACAGGCGCATCATCGCTCTCCACATATGTACAGACAGACCCCTTTAACTTATTAACTTCTTGGTCGGTACTTACAGTAGTTCGTTTATTTATTTATTTAATATTTATTTATTTATTGATAGAACCTTTCCTCCACCTTAGCTTTTGTTTAGCATGTCCGCAACCCTCTTTCTCATACCTTACATTAAAAAAAAGGAAAACAGAAAAATGACCAAAAATCGATAACACCTCGCCAGAACATCATCTACTACTGCCTTCTACACAGTTTCCTTAAACAGAGAATGTAAATATGTGGCATGATCACAGATGACCTCAGAAACAGCCTGCGTGTGTGTGCATGTAATCATCTGTTCATGTGTGCGTAGGGTGTTTTTTTTATTTTTGAATGGTAGGCTCTCTTGCAGATTGCGAAGCACACACATGCAGCTATGTAACACACACAGGCAGGATTGAGGCTGCGCAAAATCAACCGAACGCACACATACGCACACTGCTTAGTGGGAATGTGTATGAGGGGAGGAGTGGCTAGGATGTGGGATTCTCTAAATGACTTGGGACAGGGGAGCCTCACATCATCTCAGTACTGTAATGAGTCTCATTTTATACATTTTCCTCAAGATGACCCATTTCCCTAAAGGCTACTCAGCGCTTGAATGATGTAAGTCTTTTAATATGTAACTCGACTATAATTATTTCATGATTTACTAATAAATTTTTGTTTCTATCAAACGTGCTTGAACATCTATCTTAACACTGCGTTCCTTAAAACATCCATCCGATCACACTGACATGGTTGGGATTCATGAAATCACTGCAAATGTAAAATGGTATTTCTGCACCTGATGTGTGGCCGAAAAACTTAGGATGTCAAGCATATATGCAACATAATGACTCCAAAGAGAGTCCCTCTTAAAGTCCCATGGTTCATTGTGAGACATAATGTCCACTATCTTGGACATTATGTTGAACTCTATGTTATAAGTCCAGGTATTGGAAAGTGAGATTAACTGTTTAAAAGCATTAATGTCATTACACGGGGGACTTTTAAAATGGCTTCAATGGTACAAAGAACTGTTTTCTGAGTCTCAGGTATGTTGCTTTTCCAGTTTATTTCCTCTTCCAACATGATTTTACAATTCAAGTGTTTCAGACTTTTTTTTTTTTTTTTGCTTGTGGTAAACTGATGGAAAAACAACAAATGCTGCCAGCTGCAGTCTCACGGGCCACAGTGAGAGGAAACTGTACATGAGAGGATTCCTGAGTCTGCCTGTCCCTTGTCTGTTTTCTGTTCTGCAACTTTACTCACTTGTTTGTTTTGTTTACTATAATCTGAACGTACGTACGTATGTGTGTTAATAACTATAATGACAGCTTAAAATCTTGTCTAAATATCTAGCAACATATTCCTCGTGAGAGTGCTTTGGAAAAATTATTATGCATCAGATCAAGTCTTAGTGTAAAGAAGACAATGAGCAATAAATGAAACATCATTTTTTATTGAATGTTTTACAAAAACATGTATCTTATTGAATAAAGTAGAAGATTTTTAGACAACTGGGCGTCCTGATTGGTTTCTGTGTTATTTATGCACACCTGTAAAAGTACAAATCTATAACACATTCAATTCAGTATAGTCTGTATAGTGAATGGAAACAGCATTTTCAAGGGCTGACAGTCGAATTAAATGCCAAAAAATATATATCCAAGTCGCTTTTCCAAGAAAGTTACTAATGCTGCGTTCAAGTTACCTCGGAAGTCAGATGTCAGAACTAAAAATGCCGTCACACCCGAGTTACCAGCGTTTCAGTTACCATGTCAGAAAAAAAAGCAAAATCGGAGGCGGAAACAAGATGGCTACACCTACGAAAGTTGAAACTAATTCAGTGCTTGCCTTGTACTTGTTATATTCAGACAAGGCAAGCGCTAAAATAACTTTCGTAGATGTAGCCATCTTGTTTCTGCCTCCGATTTTGCTTTTTTTCTGACGTGGTAACTGAAACGCTAGTAGAACTGTGTTGTCTATATCATTGTTATTATTATTGCTGCTGCTATTGTTATTATTATTATTGTTATTTATTATTACTATTATGAATGATGATGATAGTGATGGTATTAAAAATATATTCTTATTGCTATCATTATTATTATAACTGTCACTCAGTCTGCTCTTCTTCTTCATCGTCTGTTTGTTCTCTTCTTTTGTTTTGTTTTTTCCTCTGTGTTGTTGTAAAGCACTATGGATCAACTCTGTTGTGTGTAAAGTGCTATATAATTGAAGTTGAGTTGAGTTGAGAGTTGAGTTGAGCTGGTAACTCAAGTGTGAAGCCATTTTTAGGTCTGACATCTGACTTCCGAGGTATATTAAAACGCAGCATGAGTGATTTAATCTAAAGTTGCTAGATTGGTAACCATGGCAGCCCAATGGAACATGTTAGCAATACTGCTAAATGTTAATAAAGCTGCGTTCAAGTTACCTCAGAAGTCAGATGTCCGAGCTGGGAATGACGTCACACCTGAGTTACCAGCGTTTCAGTTTCAGTCAAGTCGGAAAAAAGCAAAATGGGAGGCGGGAACAAGATGGCTACATCTACAAAAGTTATTTTAGTGCTTGTTATTTTAGTTATTTTAAGTTATTTTAGCATCCCCATTCGTAAATGTAGCCATCTTGTTTCAGCCTCCAATTTTGCTTTTTTCCGACTTGGTAACTGAAACGCTGGTAACTCAGGTGTGACGTCATTCCCAGCTCGGACATCTGATTTCCGAGGTAACTCGAACGCAGCAGGCTTTCAATTCCAACTTCTTAGCATCTCCTTTCTTTTATTTCTTTCTCGTATTGTTTCTGGTAAGAAGGGTTTCAGTTCGCTTGAGGCTTTGGCTCCAAAGAAATCCAAGCTTTGACTCCTCTGCTGTCTGCTCCCCACATTTCCTGTCTCTTCTCAGCCGTCCACTCTTATCAGAACCAACTGCCCCCCCAAATAATTCACAATAAGGTTTACATTTTCCTTATCCGTCCCTCAGGGGTGTGTATGCAAAACGTATTCTGAAAGTTTTGATGTGCAAAATTATGAGCAAGAGGACTGTAGAGACGTTATAAGAGGCTGAAAAAGGTTCAGACAGAGGGGGCAGATGGTCCCATAGATGGCTACACTCAGGGGGATGACGAAAAGCTGCAATCTCTTCTCCTCCTTCCCCTCCACTGCTTCTTGTAACTCATGAATAATAGAAAACAGTAGACATGGAGGGCTCTCACTTCACTCTGTCACTGCCTCTTGGACTCCCTCTTTCCCCCTGACTCTCTTTTCCTCATCCACTCCCTCCTACATTTCTTCCAAATTTATAACCAAAGCGTGCTGCTAGGAAAATTCAAATAACACTGATCACTGCATACAATCATAAAGTATGTATTTATTCAATGACCAACTTTAACCATCTCCTCTTTTGTGCAGAGACTGTTGTGAAGCGATCAATCTATCTATCCTTTGAGATTTAGCTTTATATTTATTGTAATTTTTACACGTAAACACTCGCACATCTAGGTTAAATTGTTTGTTGGGTACATACCAGAAATAAATAATGAGGAGAGATTGGTGAGACGGCTGACTCTTGCTCTGTGTGTGTCTGTTTTTTATGGGTCATCTCCCCTCAATCCCATCGACACACACATGCACTCACTAATGCACTCAATCCCCCTCACCCTTGATGCCAAATCCTCACCCCCATTGTCCCTTTCCCCCCTGAAATCCTCAAATGATCAGCTTTCCTCGACACACACACACTGACACACACACACTCCTCACTGTGTTTCTTCAGTGTGTCTGCAGTCGGGCTAATGCATCAGTTAATAGCTCTCCAACCCCCCTGTCCACTCTCAGATTACCCTCAGCATTCACAAATATGGATACCAGCGCATCACACATGCATTTGTACATTAATGCGCAGATTTCAACACACCTCCGGAAATGTGCTCATGTAACTACAGTACATTTGCCATATACACACACACAGATGCACATACATAAACACAAAACAAGCACTAATGGCCTGTTGGTACTCCACATACATTGACGAGCGGATTAGGATTAACAAACCACCCCCAACACCAACACACACTCATTGTATATGAGAACCAATCTCTAATGCACACTCTGCTGGTGGTGATAATCTCTCCCTCACTTACTTCCACCACAACACACCCGGCTCCTGACTGCTCTCTGTGCTGCTCAGTCCACCAGATGCCATCTAATCTCAGAGTTTTAATCCACTCTTTAGGGGAACTTTTTCGCTCTCCCCCACTCTCTCATGAATGCGCCTCTGTGGTTTTGAATAGGGGGCAGAAACTGCAGATGTCATTACAGACTGTTTACTTGTTGGTCTCGGAGGTGTAACCCATCCTAAAAGCCTGCGAAGGCTGGTCAACATTAAGACCTCATTTGGGGTTAGAAGACCTAGTTTGTACCGAGAGATCTAAAGGTCATGGTATTTCTGTGGGGGATCATGTAGAGCAGGTGAGTTTGAGAGAGAGTGAGCAATCATCAGCAATCATAGCAACCATCTATTGTGAGTATTTAACTGAAACAATCTGCAAATAATGAGTATCTAGGCATTATTAAACTAAACATTAAACTTAAAAATCTAATTATTTCATGCTTGCCTTTTCTAAGTTAAGTTTTCATTTCAAACTGCTGTAATATAACAAAATGTCTTTACATTTAGTGGAGGGCTTTAGAGGTTGATCCTTCACGTCATAAAGATCGTCATAAACTTGAATTTTGTACACGTAATCAATCTAAACACCTACAAGCTCTAAAGAAGCAAAGGCTGTCACTTGTTATTACACTTTACTCTGCCAGACAGGATGTTAGCAAATAGCACCTGAGCTTTTAAAATAATCCTCTCTGTTTCATTGTTTATTGTTTATTTTATCTTCAGGCAGTTTTGAAGGCAACCTCGTAAATTTACTCAGATCCATTCTCTCTTATGATTCAAATGAAAAAAAAAAAAATCAGCTTTCCTTCCACTTAATTCCCTCAGTTTCAAATGTTTACTGTTTTTCTCTGCCTACAGGAAAAACTAAGTGTGTCTGCAACTGCCTGCCTGGTCTGGTAGATTACCGAGTTGATCCGCTGATGGGAGCAGTGGATTCCGTGGACTTTAGGTTGCCATCAACACTTATTATCACAGCAAGGGTTAATCCACCGGGGCTCCTGAATAGGCATTCACAAACACTCTCTGCTTTACACCAATGGAGCTGTCAAGAAGTGTTTCTAAAATCTGTGCAGGCTCTGGGCGGCACACTGCACGCAGCAGTATTTTACAACTGAAAATTTACTCAGCCCCTAAAAAGAAATATTTCGTGTTTTGTCTTCTTAGATTATTTTTATGTCAGAGTGACCAAAATGATAGGAAGATTTAAATAGGGGTAAAATTAAGTTGGGTCAAACACATCCTTACACTGAGTTAGACACACCCTCCAGAGATGAATGTTGCCAACCGCTTGCTTCTCTAGTTATACCAACTTTAGTACTAACTGTAGATAGCAATACACAGTGGTCTCAGGAACCACACACAAACCTCAACCAAAACGCCACTCTATAGCCACAAATAATGCTCAGAACAGCACCTAACTTCAACAGTACATGTAGGGTCCTAGCCACAGCACTAGCCACCAAACATCTTTTTAGCTTTGCCTCATTTCTTTAGCAAAGAGACTAAACACAACTCACCTACTCTCTTCCAGCAGTCGCTTTTTTGTACGGTGACTTCTGGGCGAGTCCATCGACTGCAGTGGGGTGACGCAGCTCAAGGAAGAACATTTATGATCATTTCTTCCTCCTTTCCTTGAAGTAATAATCATCATATTAATCATTTTGCACTGCAGACGCGGTAGCTCTTAGGATCTGGAAAGGCTTCACTGTGCTCCTGACCAGCAGGCGGATCAGATCCGCAAGCATACAGCGCCCACCGGATCCAATCCGCCGCCGCCGCCATCGGAGGAGAAGCGCTCGCGAGATTACCGATATTTCCCGCGTGTTTCCCGGGAGTCATAGATGAGATCAGCCGATCGTTTTATATAATCGGCGGTGTATATAAACACCCACAACCCTGGCCTCTCCTATTGTCAAGTTTAGAACAGTTCCACGTATTGACTTTCTTTTATTTTGAAAATTAACCGGACAATTTACTCTGTAACTGCATACAACTTACGCTGCTGCTCGTGCTGCGTTGCACTTGATTGGAATGATAAATTCTGTGGAATGACACACATTGATTATCATGATTGGTTCTGGACCCTGTGGGATTTGCCTGCGTCTCGGTCTGATTGGACTTCCATAAAGTAATGATCATATATGTTCTTCCTTGAGCTGCGTCCCCCGCTGCGGTAATGGCCTGCCTAAGACCTCTGCTCAAACAAGCGGCTGCTGGAAGAGAGTAGGTGAGTTGTGTTTTGTCTTTAGTTGGTATAGCTAGAGAAGCAAGTGATCAGCAACATTCAGTCAACGGGGTGTCTAACTTAGTGTTACCGTGTGTTTGACCCCAACTTTATTCTACACCGGAATATCCCTTTACTATATAACGTAGAGTTATATAAATGAACTTCTTAACTTTTGATTTAATATTCTTAAAAACATAGAAATATGAATCAAGTGGAAAAAAACGGTTTACTTTTGATTGTTTAAACTTGAAGAGATTTTTTTCTTTTTTGAGAAGGATTGTATGCAGTACCTATCAAGAGTAGGTATATAACTCAAGGGATGCCGGCCAGCTTGAGCTCTTTGTTTAGAAACTGAGAAACTGTTGACTAGACCAGTACCTCACCACTCTTAAAAAAAAAAAAAAAATAGGAAACTATCACTTTAATGACAGAGAACTGTCTAGAAGTTCATACAGTAAAATCACAGCTGAACCACTACCCTGTAAATCTACCCAAAGATGCTCTCTGATGCTCTCTGGTTAAGTTACACATAATACTATAAGCTCTATCAACACTGTACCCATTAACCCGGCATTAATCCAAGCTCAGCACTAAAAGATCAATAATCACCCTGCAAAGAACTTGACCGCTCAATAAACATTAAAGCTGCAAGCAGCATTGAGCAGGTCCTCGCACCTCTGTCCCCATCAGAGTGAGATGCATGTGAGGACTGGGCAAATGTCGGGTTGTGGAGCAGCCACAGTTTGTTGCAGCAAAGGTATTTTCATAGAAAAATGAGCGATTGAAATGGTTCCTGAAGCTGCATGTTTTGAACTCTTGCCCTGCACTCCAGAGCTCTTCAACAATTTTTTAGCCATTAAAGCCTGAAGTACTTTTGCATCTGTCATGCCCAAAGCTCCTAATACTGCTCAGATAGGAGAGGATTTGAGGGAAAACTAGGGAGCAACATGATACCAGCCTTTATGGAGGTCATAATTGGCAAACTAGACCTCCATACAAGATGTCACTCACTAAATTAACTTTTTTAAATCATTTAAAAAAGTTTGAATATAAAAGAAGTAGCTACAGGCCCACTATAGAGACCATAGTGCTATTGATAGAGGTTGATTTCAGATGCACAAGGTTGGACTGCTAACAAAACATTACCATGAGCAGAAACCTATGCGATACAAGAGGATAGACGGGGTCTTAAATGACACACCAGCTGTGGCAGGTCAAATCTGTGGCCTTTTACAGACAGGATCATTAGTCAAACCACAAGGTCACGCTGTTTCGACCAAAGACATGTTCATTAGGATCTTGAGTTCAAGGAGACAAAGGTGATTGTGATGTAACCAAAGAATGGATATGTTGAAGCACTGGGGTCTGCACCTCATCCTTAGTATGTGCAAACAGGACTATAATAAAACAATAAAGAGTCTAAATCATGGTTTTCAATCTTGACCTGAAAGAGTCCTTGAGAGCATTTTTTTATGAGGCAGAACATAATAATACAGCTTTGGGAATCAAATGAGAGATAACCCTTCTGTAACTTTGCAACTCCTGCAACTAGATTTTGTGGTTTTCACTGGGCTTAGGTGATCTAGATTAGGATCTTGATCTATCTGCTATGCCCAAATTTTGGGCGTTTATTTAAAGAAACAAGTAGGGCACAGAGAAGGCTTTTCATACAATTGGAAAATCACAGCATCTTGTGTAACAATGAAAGTTGCATACTTTGCAATTTCAATACTGCGTGGTAATGGTAGCAGCAGATGGCTACCATGACATTTAGAGAGTCATATTTAAGGCTTTGTTTTTGAGCAGAAAAAATATGAGGTGCCTTGAGGCTTTTTCCTAATTCATGAGTCTTCACATAGAAGAATTTCCCAGTTATGACAGCCGTCTTAGACGGGTGTCAAATAAGATAACCTGGTGGTATATATTTAATCTTAAGCTTATACACAGGTATTCTGTTGAGGGTTAAGGTAGCGAGTCCAAGCCTTTCAGTGCTTGTGACATATTACTCTATAGCAGGCTGATTAAGATGATTTTCAGAGTATTTTTCAATCTTAATGTTTTTAATGTGACTGACACAGGTGGCCCGGTGTACAAAAGGGCACAGACTCAAGTATGCTGTTTTCATCCTTAAGATTTGCCCATTTTCTGGGAAGATTTCTGTACAAATAGGACAAAGCCAATAACTTAAACTGGATGGCCCTAATGTTGTGGCCCTTAGGTGGCTCTGCATTAAAAGCAAACATGATCAGCGGCTGCTAGAAGAGAGTAGGTGAGTTGTTTTTAGTCTCTTTGTTAAAGAAATCAGGCAAAGTTGAAAAGATGTTTGGTGGCTAGTGCTGTGGCTGGGACCCTATATGTACTGTTGATGAAGTTAGGTGCTGTTCTGGGCATTATTTGTGGCTATAGAGTGGTGTTTTGGTTGAGGTTTGTGTATGACTAGAGAAGCAAGCATTCATCTCTCGAGGGGGTGTCTAACTCAGTGTTATGGTGTGTTTGACCCTAAATTAATTTTACGCCGGAATATCCCTTTAAGACTGATTGAAAAAGATCCTGAACATGAGCTTCATCTAAATCCTACAATCATGTTTCTTTTCTCCTGACAAATCAAAACCCTCAGGTGTCCTGATTCAACATTTCGGCTCCATTTCTGAACTGCCATCACTCGACTCATGCGTAATATGCTGAACAGGCTGCGTTTGAAGGTGACACCCAGGCAGGCTGATTGCGTCTGTTGGTTGCTATGGTGATGACGGATGCATGGCTTCTGCTGTGACAGCTCAGGGACCGTGCTGGGTAAACATGGACTCTCCTGGGTGTGGGACAACTGCTAATAACACCACAGAGAGGAAAAAAAAGATGGATACGCATACTTATTAAAGATCACACACAAACACACAAACAGGCATACAGTTGAAACTCTCATGGGACTGTTTCACTGTACCAACTCCAACATATCTCTTTTTCTTTCTGTCTCTCTCTCTCACTCTCTCTCTCTTTTCCACCTTTTCCTTTTTTCCAATTCTATCTATATCTGTCCTCTCTAACCCCTGCCGACTGTATTCTGCCTTATTCAGGCAAAACTGGGCCAAAGAGCACAACACCATCCCAGCTGTGCACACACACACACACACAGTTGCTCGGCCACATGTTCGCACACGGAGAGAGCCAATGCTAATTAGCTCTACAAACAGGTCTCGGGTTGCTCTTTGTGTGTGTGCGTGTTGGGGTGACAGAGGGGCAGTGTGCTGTTAACTAACTAGTGGGCCAGGATTTCTTTTTCTGTCCTCATTTACGGAAATGAAGTTTGCCCCCAGAGTGACCCACATCTCCTGACGCGAGGAGGCTAAAGAGGAAGAGGAGGGGGAGAGGAAAGAGACATTTAGGAGCCATATTTTTTTTAATTCATATACTGGAGACATCAAACAGGAAGAGGATGAGGAGGAACTGCAGCAAATAGAGAGAGAGCCAGACAGAGCAGTGTGGACGGACAAAAATGGCAGAGATAGATGAGGACTGCAGTCAGCTACCAGTCAAAGTTGGACTTGTCCTTGTAAGGCAAAGAGATGAGGCTAGAATTAGCACCCCAAAGAAGAGGTTACATGGCTCAGTTCATAAGTCTTTAATGAACCAGATCCTTGATCCTGTCTCCATATACAGCAATGGAAACAATACAGAAGTGTTTCCTTGTCAGAACAGTGGAACCAAACCTGGAGAGTTATAAATCTTCCCTAATTTTAGCAGCTGCCTTGTGTTAGTAATGTCTTAGACCTCCATTGTTGGTCAAAAACACACTTCAGATAGATATGTGGAGTGTAAGCATTGTCGTCCATAAAAAGACAGTACATCAATATTGACTTTCTACACACAATACTCTTTGGTGTCAGCAGCATTGGTACCAGATGAAAAAATCTGGAACTACCATGTAACTGCAAGAACTTACAATTCTGTATTACCATCAGCAGACTGGAGGATTTCTTTCTCTGCCTTTGAGTGACAATTCAAGGCGCTGACAAATGCTACTGGGGGTGTCTTATCCCCTTACTTTTGCCCGTGTTAGATAAGACAGCTGCAGAGACATGTGGACGGCAAAGGGCTGTGGCTCTCAGTGACCACAAACACAGTTGTAGGGGGGTCGTTTAATTGGTCTTTTGGGCGATGAAGGTGTAGTAATAGCATTAATGTGGGGCTGGCTTGAGTTGAGGTGGTCGAGCCCAGAATTTATGGTAACACCCCTTGGATGAAGGATGGGGTGTGCACATTTATCGCTGAGCTTAACTGATGCTCCACGTGCACAGTTTATTGATTAGCTATTGCTGACACATGTTGTGGTCGGCTTCTTCGGCTTTCAGTAAATTCTAAAAGTATAGAAACATCCGCAAAGCCTGATTTATACTTAGACATTTTTTTTCCCCTTGAATATTACTTAACTGAACTTAAATGGTTGAATAAGCATCCCTCCAAAATTGTAACAAGGGGTTAACTCAACCAATTCGTATACTAAGTGTGTCTACAGGTCTTCACACACACACAAGACTGCGTAAATAAATAGGTTTGTTATCAAGTGCCGAAGTCTATAGTAATAGTCTTTTAAATAGTTTTCCCCCCTCAGCTTTAAGTCCAAAGTCCAATTCAAATATTGATGTTATTTAATTGACTTAAAATGTGAGAAAAAATAAGTTATATTAGAATGCGTATGCAAACAACAACAAAGGATCAATCAACAAGTGCACAGTGATGTTTATTTCATAACACTGATGCGTGTAGTGTCCAAAGCCCTGAGCTAAAATATATGAAAATCATGGACAACTTAGTATATATGCATTTTAGATTGACTTGAAAGTTGAGGAAAAGGAGAACAGATGCTATGAAGATAAAGTAACTGAATGAGCATTTCATTTTTAACAACTCAAGCTATTTAAAGTAAAAAACATAATAATGGGATTAATTGATTTGTAGTTTTCAATGTAAACAAGAATGAAGATCACAAATAAAAGCTCCCACAGAACAATCTGATACAACATTGACTAGAGTGTAATTACAACAATGTAAAACAACATAAACAGTGGGTGTGTGTTTTTCTCAGTGTGTGAAGATTGTTGGCTCTGTAAGTCTCAAAAGTTTCAAACTGACAGGACTCCCTGTGGGTTGCATACATGACTCACTCGTTGCACTGGTGACAGCACCATCACATATACATACACGCACGTACACACACAGGGTGTAGTGTTACGGATCTATGCAGATGATAGAGTGCTGTGGGGGTGTTCCTGCAGAAGAACAGAAGAGTTTTCTCTGTAGGAGAGAAGAAGAGGAGGAGGAGGACAGGCACAGTTGGAAGTTCCTCTGCCAGCCTCATCCTGTAACCCAAAATTACTTTTAAAACAACAATACTCTATTTTATCATCATGTCTGAATTTAGGACTGCTTTTGCTTTTGTAGTGGAACAGATTTGTTACATCCATCAACGCCTATTATCACCTGACAACTATGCAGTAGACAATCTATGCTCTGTGAACCCACTATTCAGTAGCCAAGTTAATGACTTACAGCCATGATTTCCTTCTTATTTCACACGTCTGAATATGGACAGATGTAGGGCCTGAAGAAAGTCCTTTTAAAATACCTTTTTGGTGAATACAGGTTGGATGCATCAGAGATGTAACAACTGATTGGCTTTTATAGCAAATTTCAGATTGGATGTAAGATTAATTGTCAGCTGCACTTGCATTCACTGGACCTTTTAGGGGCCCTGCCATGTCTGTACAGTATGTGTCAAAGCATTTCTAAATGAATAAGTACATGCACAGCGACAGAATCAACATGATGTGATAATAAAGTGTGTTGATTAGATGTAATATTACGGTGGCCGAGAACAGCCACTGCTGCAAAAAAATAGAATGCATAAAAAAAAAAGTCACAACAGAAGTTACTGATGCAAAAAAAAAAGTGGCGATGCCCAAAAAATGTTACTTACAGCAAAAATAAAAGGATGCAAAAAAAATTTTAAGTGAGCTGCCGGGGACCAAAATTTTCTTTTACTTTATTCTATTTTTTTGCATCGCCACTTTTTCTTGCATTCTTAACTTCTGTTGTGGCTTTTTTTTTTCATCTGCACCATTTTTTTTTTAATTTGAAGCGGGCTTTGGTTTCTTTTTTTTGCATTCTTTTTTATATGCAGCAGTGGCAGTTCTAGGCCACCGTATAACAGGTAAATAAACATACCAATAAGGGTTTATATCTGTATGTGACTCAGTGACTCAGAATGGGTGGTCCACATCCCCTGAGAGATAAAGCAACATACTGATCATAAGGTTTAGCGTACATCAGGTCTGTAAGCACTGCTGTGTAAAGACGGGCTTAGGTAGTCCCAGTTCTGTCAGCCTTACAAAAGAGAGGGCTTATTTTTTTGTCTCGACAAAATAAAAGCCTTCAGACAAAACAACACTCACACACACATTTGGAGGAGGGCTATGTTTGGTGCCATATGCCCACAAATGCAGCCTGCCTCAATAAAACATGGCGCTTCGTTGTTAATCTTTAATAGTTCTGTCCTGGAGAATTAACCCAGATGAACACACATTTAGGGCACCATCCCATCACAACACACACACACAACACACACCGATTCCCTGTCTCCTATTCTTCTTCCCCTCAATCCTTTCACTTTCTACAGCCTAAAAGCATCCCCTCCTCTCTTGTCTTTTTCTTTACTTCTTTCTTTTCTTGTCTTTCAACCTATTCTCCGCCTCCTCAGCCCCACACTCTCTCCATATTTCACACCTGGTTACAGAAACGGATGAACATTTAGAAAGAAGATGGTATCAGGTCACAAGATCAAAATGAGGTCGTGTGAAAAGAAAATGCGGGGTGAAAAAGTGAGGAATGGAAATAGAAATGAGAGGAAAAAGAGGAGGATCAACCGTGGAAGGAAAGACAAAGAGACCCCATAAAACTTGGCACCAAGCGATGAATCAGGGTGTGATTTGCTGAAATATTTATGCTGCACTGCCTGCTGGGAGGTTTGAATTATGGTCACTGACTATGTGCTGTATGAGTGTGTTAATGTGCAAGTGTGTGTGCATGTCAATTAGTGATATGATCTGAAATATGAAAAATTCTTGAAATATGGTGCAGTTGAACAATTAGACTTTTGCCACATAGGAATAGATATCACAATTATCATTCATAAAAATGATCTACAACATGTGAAAGGCCTTAGACTATATTTGTTCTCCATCTATCACCCTCTACAGGAGTAGTTACATAAACTCAAAGTGAACTCATTCACCTCTCTAAGTTATAAAATATAGAACAATATGCCCACTGACAATCTTTTCACAGTGTCCTGAACAACAAAAATACAACACAACATCCTTAATAAACCAAACGAGCAACATTTTTTTCCTTTATTAAGACAATGTTTTTGTTTTTCTTTAATTCTCTCGACTCTGCTTCTCCTTCAGCTGATCTTGGTGGCGCAAACTCACAGGCCTGTTTGAGAGTGATCAAACTCTGCCCCCTGCTGCCTTCTCAAACAAAGTACATGTGGGACTGGATCTAATCATTTCCCTGGGGCTGTATATTTTGGGTTCAGTCTAACATGTCACATCTTATATTTGTTTTGTATGAGGTGACAATGCAGGTTGAATGACTGTCTCTTTCAGTGTCTTCATATAAGACACCCTCTTTCATAAGAACATGTTATTACTTTCACTTGTTTGTTAATGCTAATTTAACATCCACTTTTAAGAAACTTTATGACCTACTGTGGTTACTTTTCCAAAGAGATTTTAAGCTCAGATGCCTGAAAAAGATAATTTGGAAACAACAGAGTAAATACTCTGTCTCATGCAGGGTTGAAAGCCAATGAATAAAAATGGGTTTTCAGACGAGTTTTAAAAACGGACAGTGTAGGGGCTTGTCTAATTTGGAGGGGTAGCGCGTGCCATAATTTTGGGGCAACAGAAAAAGATCTATCCCCTCTGAGTTTCAGTTTGGACCTCAGTACCTCCAGAAGCACCTGATCAGCTGACCTGAGGCACCGAGCAGGGGTGTAGGGGTGGAGAAGCTCAGAGAGGTAAGATGGAGCCAGACCATTTAAAGATTTAAAAACAAATAAAAGAATCTTAAAATGAACTCTAAAATGCACAGGTAACCAATGGAGGGAAGCCAGGATGGGAGTAATGTGCTCCATCTTATTTACTCCAGTTAAGAGCTGCATTTTGTTCCAAATGGAGACATGAGAGGGAGGACTGGTTGACTCCAAAGTAAAGTGCGTTACAGTAATCCAGCCGAGATGTAACAAAGGCATGGATTACTGTTTCAAAGTGCTTATGTGCAAGGAATGGCTTTGCCTTCGCCAGCTGCCTAATATGATAAAAGCTAGATTTCACTTCGGAGCTAATTTGCCTTTCAAATTTAAAATCACTGTTACAAAACCCAAAATTGAGATGGTTGAGAATGGAACCCAGGGGCAGCAAATACAAAGAAAAGAGCAGGGGCCCTAAAATCTACCCTTTTGGAACCCCATACAGCAGTGGAGCAGAGCTGGACACCGAATCTCCAAGACTAACACTCATTGTTCTGTCAGCCAAATATGACTTGAACCACTCTACTCTACTATGTAGCGCTGTGGTTATGAATAACTATCACAAAGTAGTGAATTTAAGGGAATTCATGTGGTGATAATAAATATTTTAGTCAGCTGGTCATTTTTGCTCACTCAAAATCTGCCATATTTTGGTTCTCTCTCCTGCAGCTGTTATCGTGCCAAGGAGTCTTCACATGCCCCAGGAATGGGTGGGAAAGAAACTAAGTTTACAGTTTTTATATTTTTTTTAAGAATTTTTTTTGTTCATGAATGCCTAATTTCCGTTAAAAATAAAAACACAGAAGAGGACAGCGAGAAGATGAGCAAAGAAGTCAGCGAAAAGGTTTTTGTTTAATTTTGCTTTGTGTGCTTTTCAATGTATAATTTGGTTAGGCCATGTAGCGCCTGAGTCGGTATGATGTTGAAATTAAAGTGAAATTAAACAAAAACCTTTCTTCTTACTTCTTTGCTTGTCTTTTCGCCGATGTCTTCTGTGCTTAGATCGTAAAACACCGGTGCATCATCATTGTTGGTCCCCGGCAACTCACTTCTATTGTGGCTTTTTTTTTTTGCATCCTTTTATTCTCACAGAAAGTTACTTTTTTTGGGTTGTTAACTTCCGTTGTGGCCTTTTTTTTATTTATTTATTTATTTGCACCGTTTCTTTTTTATTTGCAGCGGGCTTCAGTTTTCTTTTCTTTTTTCTTTCTTTTTTTTTGGCATTGTAACTTCTGTTGTGGCTTCCCCCCCCCCCTTTTTTCATTCTTTTTATTTTGAAGCAGTGGCGGTTCTCGGCCACCGTATACAATAAAGTATTAAAAAAATACTTTTACCTGTTCGAAAAAGTTGCTGTAGTCGCGTGGTCCAGGACGAGATCTCGTTCCTTCCAGCGGAGCTTTTCTCGCCGCAGCACCAACTTGTCACCAAAGATGGCGATTTGCTGAGTGCTCATGGATACACACATTTCTCGGCTAGTTGTTATCTTCACAGAAACGCAAACTTTGCGAACAAATTAACCGCTTTAGAGAGCGCTTATTTCATCACCTGAAGCACACCTGACACCGGGTCAGCCGCCGCTATCATGCAGATCACTCTTAAAACTCTGCAGCAGCAGACGATTCAGATTGAGATAGATCCCGAAAAAACGGTGAGTGGCTATTAGCTTACCTGCTAACTTTAGCTAACACTATTAGCTCTGGGATATTTGTGGTAACTTCACAGGAAGAGTCACTAGTTTTGTTTGTTATTTACAATGAGATGAACATTGAGGTTGTTTAAACTTATCGAGTGAGACTACTAATATTATGAAGGGAAGCTAAATGCCAAATCTGAATAGCAAACGGTAGCCGGATGGCTAGCTGAGTAGCCCGTTCCCAAAGTCACTGCGCCGCGTTGTAAAATGACTTTTAATCGTTTACTAGAGTGTTTTTGTGTCCTTTTAGCAACTAAGCTTCTCTATTATCTCATAGGATTCGACTTGCAATGGTTCAACCAGCCCAAGCTGTCCAAAAGGCTGTGTTTGCTAATGCTAATGCTCATGACACTGCCAATTACCATTAGCCTCATTGGTACCGTACTAAAAGCCTGCTAAGTTTGTTAGCATGCTCACATTTGCATTAGCGAGCTGCCAAGGCTGCTTCAGGCGCCTGCTAGAGTGTTATTCGATATGATTCAACTATATTGACATTGTTCCCGGATAATATCACCCAATAGGAGTCGTTTTTCTCCTCCATTATTGTCACTGTCATGCCGTCTAATATACTTAGTCTGATCACAACATCAGCCATTCATACTAATGTGAGTCAGTTCTGGTGCTTTTCTGCTTTATAGTGACACTGTCATGAGTTCATGTTGGTACACTTACTCACAAAGAACAACAACAAACCCAGTCTGAGGTTTAAGACATGAATGAATGCAGGGAAAGGAAGTAATATAAGTAATAAAAGTCCAGGAGACCAAAGGGAAGTGTTGGCATGTTGATTTTGATGAAATATAAAACCCACTTCTCCATCAGGTGAAAGCTCTCAAAGAGAAGATTGAAGCAGAGAGAGGAAAAGACAACTTTCCTGTATCGGGGCAGAAGCTGATATATGCTGGAAAAATTCTTCAAGATGACACACAGATCAAGGACTACAAAATCGATGAGAAGAGTTTTGTTGTAGTGATGGTGTCCAAGGTGAGATCTTAAAGTTCCTCCTTTTCAAGCATTGTGTTCTTAAACTAAATAACTATTGAGCGTATTTTGCCATTTTATTATTCGGTCACCTGCCTGCTAACAGCACCCTTTTCTTTTGTCAAAGGCTAAGCCCGCGGCCTCCGCCTCGCCTCCAGTCTCAGAAGCACCCAAACCCCCTGTACAGGACTCCGGCTGCACGTCATCAGCCGCGCCAGCCACAAACCCCGCGCCAACCCCTGCCCCAGCCCCAGTCGCGACTCCAGCAGCTGTCCCCATTCCCCCCGAGGAGGCCAAAGAGGAGCCAAGTGCCACAGCTACGGAACAACCGCAACCAGCCGGGTAAAGACTGTCTGTTGTAAATCGTATAATTCTTTTAAATGAGTTTGGTATGATTTACATTTTGGAAACAGATGGAAAATTAATGTCATTATTAAATTTTGATAATAAATGTGAACAGAATGAGAGGACCTCATTGTGAGAGGAGAAGAAAATGCCTCTTGAGTCTTTTTCGACCCTTATCTATCAAACTGGGAAAGTCAAAGCAAAGTCAAAAATAGCTCAAACTATGAATCAGTTGGCATAGTGAGGAATCACAGGAAATTTTTGTGTACAAAGTGTTTAGTTTCAGGGGGAACAACAATTTTCTTTTATATCTTTGATACCATTTCCACTTAAAGTAATCCGCAGTATAGTATAAGTATAACATGACTCAGTTTAGCCGACAACATTGTGTCTTTTCAATCACAGTTAAGATCCTTAGATTGTCCGAGATTGTCTGATTTATTTCCTTTTTGTTTCTGAAGCTGCAGCGGTGGGAGTCAGGGCTTGGATGCCTCCTCAGCACTTGGTATGCTCTGCCAAACTCGCATCATTTTCTTTTTTTGATATTGACAGTAGCGCACTGTTGTGTTCACTTTAAGGCTCCTTGTTTATGTTGAATAATTTAAGGCATACCTTAACAAATGATATATCAGTAACCCTGTCATCTGTGTATGTGGGTGTGTTTCATTTCCAGTTACGGGAGCCGATTATGAGGCCATGCTGACGGAGATCATGTGTATGGGCTATGAAAGAGAGAGAGTGGTGGCTGCGCTAAGGGCCAGTTTTAACAACCCCCACAGAGCGGTGGAGTACCTTCTTACTGTGAGTCACACACACACACGCACACACACACACAAAGTATCAAACTGAGTGATGTCATTCTTACCCGCAGAAAAACACCCTGTGTAAAAATCCTCTATAAGATGAAGTCATTTATTAAAACACAAGCTTTAGACTACAACAGAAGACTGGGTTTAGATTTTCAGCCTGTTAACTTTCAGATGAAAAAGTCTGTGGTTATCATAGTTAATACAGGGAATCAGTGTCTTTTCACTGTAATGTCAATATGTCCTTATCGGATGTGTCTTTGACGTATAACTGAACTGAGAGACATCTGTGAGGACTCATCTGGTTTTGAACAGCTGTTGTAACACTGTGAACCACAAACGTATCAGCTGAAAGTCACCAGTGAACAGGGAAATTTGTGAACCAAAACACCAGCTCACATGCCGATACCTCTCTGTGCCCGCAACACCAGTGCCCATTGAAAGGTTCTTTTTTTAGCTGCTGGACTTCCAGCTTAAAGACTGAGGTCTTGACTGTCACCCAACAAAACTGGCATTTTATATCCATAAATACATTTGTTGTTGTGTGTGCTCTTTGCTGACTGTTCAGCGCAGCTGTTTCATGGTCTAAAAATGCTAATCAAGAAGTCTTATTTTGGTTAATTGCAGGTCTGTCATTGGTTGTTTTCTTGATGATGAATTATGGTGCATTGACTTAATCAGACCGCCCATTTCAATAGCGATTAACTTGCTTTTTTATTATTTGTAAAGCTTTGTAATATTGCTTTTTGGAAGACTAGCATCTTCATAGTGCACATTGATTCATGTGAGCTGTCAGCCATGATCATCAAGATTTAATTACAAAAAAAAGTCTTGACATATTTTCAGGGTTCTTACACAAGTGTGGAACGTATGGAAAAGTATGAAAGTAATTTGATCAATATAAAATATAAAAAATATTTGTTTCCAGGCTATTACCACAGTGAAAAGAAAATACTGTGTTCTAAAATAGAAAAGGAGGTATTTCTAAAAATAGTTCTAAAAAGAGTATGGAAATTCCAATTGTGTAGGAACCCTGTATTTTACTTAATGTGATTAGTCTTGAACATATGACATTTTCACTTTTTGAACTGAATTATGGGGAAAATAAACACTTTCAGGACATTCAAATTTTTTGTGTGCTGCACCTGTCGGTAAAACTTTGAGGACTGCAAAATTCTCACAGAAGTTTAGTCCTGATAGATTCATCTTGCTGTTAGGAACCGAAAACCAAAACCTAATGCCTCATTGAAGCTACAACAAATTTCTGAAATGTGAAACAGAAGCGGTTCTTGATACTCAAGTAGTAAAAGGTTTAAAATCAATACATGCAATATGACTTTTGACAGTTTTTCTGAGTGTTTCTTGCCTTTAGACGACCCTAAAATTCATAATTAAACCTTCCCTCATGTCCAGTAACTTTGTTCCTCATTTGTTAATGTCTTTTTCAGTCTATCCTCTTAATAATTTCATTGCCAACAGTTTAGGATAGTGCAAGGCATTTTCTTTTAAGTATGGCACCACAAACTGCTGCACTGTGAAAAACTCCTGGTTTGTGTTGGTTCTGGCGCCCCCTGTGGACAAAGGGACAACTCTTATCTCTGGTTTCAAAGACAGGTTTCTTGTGTACAAACAATACTAGGTGTGCGTGCAACAATGGCACAAAAGCCTGCTTAGGAGTGAACTGATATCAATGAAGATGCCGTATTGTTTGCAAGTTCTCCCTGACACAATAGCAATAAAATATCATTTTATTGAAAAATTGCTTTGTCTTTCATTGCATCAAAATCAGAAAAACATGCTGAAATGTCCATGAATTTCACTCAATTTACCAGCCTGTGACGTTGTTTTAGATGTTTCTTATATCAGGAGCAAGGTCGTAATGTTTGCCGATTGTTTGTTTTGCCGATTCGTTCAGTTTACAGCACAACAGCTCCTTGTCATTTTCTGTCTCCTTTGACTCCGCTTGTAAACAAATAAGAAATGTTCGGCTTTCTGCCCCATAGCTGCGCGCATACCTGCGATGGCGTTGCACAGAAACCCGTCTATACATGTGAAAGTAGTCTCTTGAGACAAAACCATCATCCTGTTTTCTTTTAACAGTAAATTGTCACAATTGTTGTGAGTGTAAAAACTAAATTAAAGCCTGCTGTCAATCTGGTCTGACACCTACCCCCCCTCACAGCTATAGAGAAACCATCAGTCACAGTACCTTCAATAGACCCGAATCCCCTCAAAGTATAATCAAGACCATCCTTGAATGGTATGTAACTGAATATAAGCATAAAGGACTTTCTGTAACTTTACTCCGCAGCAGCAGCAGAGAACCAAAGTGATTTTATTGAGTCATTTTAAAAATAAAGGTCTTACACTCTTTTGCGATATCCATGATTCTTTATCAGGAACTCTTCATGCATGTGATTGACACTCATATTGTTGTGTTTCCAGGGTATTCCCAGCAGCCCAGTCCAGGAGAGTAACCCCCCTGTGCAAGCCCCCACATCTGGACCTACAGAAGCACCATCTCTAGCAGAGGGTAAAGCATACAGAGCGATGCGAACATTTCTGTCGACTCATACTGTGTGAAAATAATAAGTCGAGCTGCTGAGATGTAGTAAAACTGCCCAGGAAATGTTTTGCATTTTTTAACACAAACCACAAAAAGCTCCCGATGTAGACTTGCAGTCTCATCTAGTATCCATGCATCAGAGTAAATACCCTGAACTCTGTAAACTTTCCTTCAAGTTCACTTTGAGAAACCTGTTCTGGCTCATTTCCATGTGCGACCGCAACCGGGCCAATACTCACTCACTGAATAAAAGGCTCGATAACTGGGGGAAACTTCATCAGCAGGCAGTGACTCATAATATGACTCAGCATTCGCCAAATGTTTTTGTACCAGGCTACAGTAACTGATCATTTAAGAGTGTGAGGAACTATCTGAAACTATCTGAAAACGGTTTGATCCCCAGCTTCTAAAGTCCACGTATCTGACAGTCCAAAAGTCTTTTCTTATTCACTTTTCATCAACCCTGATCGAAAACGCCTCAGGGTCGTGAAAAAGTGTTTGTAAAGGGTTAGGAGGAAAACTGCGGTGTTTGGGGAAAATCCAACTGCTCTTACACGAGTTAGATGTTATATCATACGAGTTGTTTCATGCATCCACATGAACAGTGAATACTCTGTGATTATAGATGATTTTTAAGATGTTTAATTTTGGGCTTTATTTCGAGAGGACAGGGCAGTGAACAGAGCAGGAAGTGAGGACAGAGAGTGAGGAGCGACGTGGGAAAGGCACGCTGAGATAGACAGTAGATTTTTACAGGGTTTGAGGCAGAGCAGCTCCTCAGAACGAGACAGTCTTCAGCTGCTGTGACAGTGTGAGGATCTGAGAACAGCTGTAAGGTTTCGTATCTCTTAGATGCCAACATGATATATATTCGTATGTGTTAATCTTAATACAATCTATGAACAGGATTTCGTATCTGATTTTTAACATGCCAGCCCTAACATCCCTACATTACAAGAAAGGCTGGCGTTCTTGAGAAGACTGAGAGTGTGGGGATCTCTGTTTTTCACTTCTATTTTTAAATTCAGAAGATTTGAGGAGTGGGCGCGGAGGCTTTGAGTTTGCTGGCACTTTTTTTTTGAGAGGTTGCTTCATAATGCAAACCAAAAATATGGTTATATTCTTTTGCAAATGTTAACTTACATCATGTGTCAGCAGGAGAGAACCCACTTGCATTCCTGCGAACCCAGCCTCAGTTTTTGGACATGAGACAGGCCATCCAGCAGAACCCAGCTCTGCTTCCAGCTCTGCTCCAGCAGCTCGGTCGGGAGAATCCTCAACTTCTACAGGTAACAACTGAAGATCTTGGGTGAAAGCTTAGCTCTTTTTAACAACTAACATGGTTTTAAAATCAACAATCATATCTTTGCATATTTATTCAGGTGTCTTAAAAAAATCGAATCCCTCCTTTTCTTCCCCTCTATAGCAAATCAGCCAGCATCAGGAGCTGTTCATCCAGATGTTGAATGAACCAGTGGGTGAGGGTGGAGATGCACCAGAGGCTGGAGAGATGGGGGCAGCGGGAGAGGAGGGCGCACCTGTCAACTATATCCAGGTTACACCACAGGAGAAGGAAGCCATTGAAAGGGTTAGTAAGACATGAAGGAAAAGAAAAAAAACAAATATAATATAATATAATATAATTTTTTTTAAGATCACAAATCTAAAATTTAGGGTTTCTTTGTTTTAAGAGTTTCTGGTCAATCTCCCCCCTCTCTCTCTCTCTCTCTCTCTGTTTAGTTAAAAGCCTTGGGTTTTCCTGAGGCTCTGGTGATCCAGGCTTACTTTGCCTGCGAGAAGAACGAGAACCTGGCAGCAAACTTTCTCCTCAACCAAGGACAGGATGATGACTGAGCAGCAGAGATCACTACCTTCCTGCTCCTCCCTCCTACACCTCCCCTCTACAGCTCAGCATAAAGACTGCACCCTCAAATTACTGTACAGCCACCAACCTCAGCTCTACCCAACAAGAGGGGAGGAGAAGGGAGAGCCAGCAGGGGGGTGCGGGTGGGTGGGTTAGGGTGGGATGGGGCAGAAGAGACTGGGTGGGTTAGGTTACGGCGGGGGGGGGGGGGCTACAAGTACACAAAGGTTGTGTGCAGGAAGATGTGGGTGGGTTAGGAGTGCAGAAGTATGATAAAATCCACGTGAATTCCAATGGAATGTGTGGGGTTTGTCTTTCGGGAGATCTGTACTTTGATTTTAGATGCGCTTTGTGAACATTAGGGAGGGGATGCAGGCGGGTGGGTGGGGGGGTGATGGGTTTGCGACCGGTGTGAGTGCTTGTGTCTGCGTGCGCGTGTGTGAGTACATGTCTGTGTGCCTGTGCAGATGGATGTGAAAGCGCAAAGTTGAAAAAGTAATCAATTTGCATTCTCTAAGTTTGTTAATGCTGTAGCTGGATTGTATGGAAGCACATTGTCCTCTCACTGCACTGCGACAACATTCAGTGTGTGTAACTGCTTGTATGTACCTTCGTTAGCCTCATGTACGTACGTCCAAGAATGAAACTGGCAGATATAGTTTGGACTGTGCTGCCCCCCCTTTTTATGTGTCTGACATTATGTTGCTGGGTGTTATCAGTCTGTTTTGGGAAACAGAGGGAACTAAACTGACGGTTCAGTGTTTGATTATTTTTTTTACTTTGTAACACACTCACCTGCTCCTCCATGGTGGCTGCACAGATTGCAGCTAATCAAATTTCTGTGCCTCCTTGTCAAGGTCGCCGAGATATGGGACTATTTTGTGTATGCTAATAGCCTATAGTGCTAATTAACACTACCCATAAAAAAACTACTGTACAACTTAAACACTAGGTTTCCTGAGAATCTGATGTTTTACTAAGGTATCCCATCCTTGAATACATTTTAAAATCTATAAAGCAGTTCTCCGCTATCAATCAGTTAGTATATATGGCAAATGATCTTGACACCCATTCTACCAAAAGAAGGACTTATTGATTAAGACATTGTTCACTGCATTTTTCTCTCCAGTTTGCACAGCTTTGAGCCACGGTATGCGACGGGCAATATTTTTCAGTAAACTCCTTATGTAAAAGAGGTGAATAACCACGCTCTGTGAGTACCTGGTTTTTCATATTTTCATATTTAATGTGCAGCTTGTTGGGGTCTAAACCATCCTTAAAATGTATTCTCTAGTTAGTGAGGGTAAGAATTATCATCAGATAGGATGGGATAAATTGATAAAGTCATATTAATACAAATATGTTTTCCTCGATAATTCATTTTAAACATATATCCATAATAGGATATTCACACAACAGCTTTATCTGATCTCAAGGAAAAGTCAAGTACAACAGAGACCAACCTACAACTGCACTACTACAAAATACAACTTTTTGCATACCAAACTTTTTCAAAAAGACCACAAAGAGACAAAACAACTTAAAGAGGCAGGAGAATAGACTATAAAAGGATAATATGACTTTAAAGATGCAGAAGAGTAGACTATAAAGACTCAAAAAGAGATCGAAGAGACAAAATGACTTTAAAGAGGCAGAAAACCCCAAAGGAAAAAATGAAACTGGACTACAAAAAAACAACTCAAATGAAAAATACATTATGGCTGAGCTGTTAGCATTTTGTGTTTTTCCTCTTCAGTATTTGCTCTAGGGAAGGAGGTTGTGTAGGATTACACATAGTAGGCATCAGTCATGTACTTTCATATAAAAACATCTACAGTTGTTAAAATGTCAATCATTTGAACACTGAATAATAACGCATATAAACCGTTCACAATGGAGTCCATTCTTGGCACGTCCTGGGACTATTAAAGGTCAGCCAAATAGTTTTTTACTTGTTTTGAAATTTTGCCCCCCTTGTTTGAATAATCACCGCATCTGTAACATCAGTGTTTTGTACCTTTAGTTTGCATAGAAACATTGAATCCAGGGGAATGTACAGGCTTCATTATGCACATTTGAGGCTCAGTTACGCACCAAGAGGCTAATGAGAAGAACTTCTGCGAGGAGCAAATCTGATCTGTTAGCATCACACTGTATGTCCAGATTGGGCCTTTTGTCCTCTACAGATTATGGTATTACGAAGCTTGTTGTTACAATTGCTGGCCTGGTTGTGTTATGCGTGGTGGGGATGTGTTGCAAATGTTTTTGACTGCAAAGGCTCTCCATAAACAAAAACTGTTAAAGAAAAAATGGCTTTAGTCTCATCCTGTACATATGAATCATAGAAAAACGTTTTTATGGCATGAACCAGATTAAATCTAGGCTTAAATATGAAGAGCAAAAAATTCTGATATTTACCCACTCAGTATAAAGTACATTATCCTGCTTTTTATACAGCTAATCTAAGACATAGAAGTCAGGCACAATATGACTTGACCCCCAAAAAATTCTAACAAAAGGTTTCTCAGCTGATTTTTTATGGGTCCTTAAAATGACCATCACTCCTTTGTATTCCTTCTAGACCAGGAATACTGGTGCCTGATACAGGCTTTGTTCATCTAATATTGCAATGAGCATATGTGTATGATAGATAAGTGATTACAAGTACAATTATATATTAAAGTGATTGGTTACCAGCACATTTGTTTTTAAAAATAAGTACATTTTCCCTTGAGTTATCACATATGTCTCCTTTTTCATATTGTGTTGCCTTGTGTTGGTAGTTTCTGTGGTTCATAACCATTCTTTTGATTCCAAGAAAGAACTAATTCATTAGAACTGTATGGTACTGTAAAATTAGTCAAAATAGGGCTGAGACATGAAGGCTTATTTCTGCTAACAAATCTTAAAACATATCTTTGTACATACCCCAACGAAACCCTAACACTTAACATTTTTTTTGGCATTTTTCCTAATTTTTTTTTGTACCAATTGACTCCAAATGGTCTGAAACATTCTCCTAAAAAGGTCATGGACAGTAATTTGAACCCTAACCCCAATGTTACCCCAAGGTTACCCCAACGTAACACTTAAACATCTAAAATTTTTGGACATTTTTCTATTTTTTTTTCGTACTAATTGACTCAAAATAGTCCTGGTCAGTGATTTTTACCCTGACCCCAATACTTGATACCCCAGACAAATTTAAACTCCCTCCAATCTACACTCTTGTGGCAATATCAGCTTTTAATGGTGTAGATACCGTCACTTCTACTTATGGTTTATTGTTAATGATCACTGAGATGCACTCACTGTTGGGATTTTTCCCCACTTTAACATATCAGATATTTTGGGGATTTCTCAGTTCAGAAAGCTAACACGACAGCATCATCCGTAAAGTTTCTCACCTGGTTGTATTTTCGTCGTTCATGCCTCTGAGAGCAACCTTTTACTTTCTATGGTACATAACATAATGAAAAGTCCAGAGAACCTGAAGAAATCTCAGCGCACAAGGGACAAACTTATTTCAACAAAACATAACTCTGTTGTGGAAACCACTGCACTGACTCAAAAACACTCCTGGTTTTAAACAGTTCCATGCATAGAGGACACCATATAAAATCATGATCCAGAAGTGTCAGCAACTTTTCTGGGCCCGAGTCTCTTTAAGATGAACTAAAGGTAAGTAGAAAACTCACCTGTGGTCTGATAAACCAAATTTGACAGTCTGTTTGGAAATCATGGATGCTGTAAATGTGGCTGGTCAGAGCACAGTTTGATTATTTGAGAGTGATCTTGTCACTCACACACATAAGATGTTGAAAACAGATTGCCTTAGAGTAAAAAGATTACAAAGTAGACTGGATCTAGTCCAGATTTTGATTTATTGAAACAAAATACCTTTGAAAACCTCCAGTTTCAGCTTTTTTATACCTTCAAAAAGAACTGGAATAATGGCCCCACCCATCAGATGGATTCAAGTTGGATTGCTGGAACAAACACTCATTAACGTCGACTGTGAGATCTGTATTTTGGGACTTTTGGGCCCCCCTGTGGACAAAGTATGAAGTATGTAGTTCCATATTAAACAACTTTAAGCTTCAAGATTACTTTTTAGAAAAACTGATTTCTTACCTGATACTTGACAGCAAAAAAAGACATTCAACTTCTGGAAACAACCAGACCATGACTGCTGATATTTTCATATTTAATCATATTTAACAGTAAAACATTTTTGATGTGTCTGGTATCACAATATGAAATTTGCTGCAGAATGAAAGAGGACTCTTGCTTGCGTGTACCTTACTCTGTGTATTGATAGTAATAATCACAGTAAAGAGACGTGATACAGTCAAGAACATCCTTTTATTCAATCAAGTAAAGGGGTTGCTCTTTTCAAACTGTTTTTTATTATTATTATGGAAAAGAAACTGTAATTAACACATGCATTTCACCACGGGCTCTGGGGAGTGCGTCTGAGGATTGGACGCTGCTCCGAGGGACGAAAAGGATGAAGAGGAGGAAGAGCAGTCGTGGCAGGAGGAGTCAAAGGACTGAGGTGAGGTCAGCTGACCACGGGGCTCAGCCTAAGCATCACTTAACACAACCCAGCTTCCCTACACTTGTTAACAAGAAACTACAGAGAAGAAGAAAAAAAAAGTGGACGATTTTGCCACAGGGTGCGACTGGGCTCTCTGAACGGTGCAGGGGCAGATACTGGAGACACCTTCCCTAAACAAAACACACACACGCACACTCACGCATACACAGTCTGCTCCGTGCAACCTGCTCATCTATGATATGGCTTCTCATCTGTGGTGCTTTCACTTGTCAAGGTTGGATGAGTAATACTGCTGCTGGCTTCACTGACTTGATGAAGAAAATTAAAGATACACGTGAATTTTATAAGGTCAAAAATGAAGAATTAGGCGGAGTTGCTGGTGGAATTTTTCCGGTGTTATCTCTTTTCATCACCAAAGATTTTGGAACAGCTTTGGGAACCACACCACTTTGGTCAAAGTATCTTTTGAACACTAACATCTCTCTATGATTGTGCTAAATCCGAGCCTTTCAGTCTCCCAGGCGGGCAACCAGTCCGCTTCTAAGGTGCTTGAGTCATTTTCAGTTGTTTTTTTTTTTATTTTTTTTATTTTTTTAAACAGCTGGTCTCATTCAACCACTAGAAAGGTGCATAATTGAACATCTCATCGCAGCATCTTCCCCGCTGCTTAAGATACGCAGTAACAATGACCAAGATAAAAAGAATTCAAAAGCAAATCCAAATTCAATCATAAAAAATAAATAGATAAAAACAAGGATTACAAACAAACCTGCCTACACTAGCAGTCCTACTGGTCATCTCCCCTCTCCAGAGTCCAAAGCCCAGTTTTCCTGTAAGCGCTTTTCTCCCTTTTATCTGGAAAGAAACTAGTTTCTTTGTTTTTCCTGAGCCAGCCTCCGTGTCCTCAGCACAGCCCAGAGCCCCGTGGTGTAACTTGTTCACTTACATTAGCTGTTGAATGGAGAAGCTGAAGAAGATGGGTATGGTGATACAATGTGAAGCTTACAGACAAGAATAACATGTGAGCTAACTGCATTCTGCTCAGACAAAAAAAATTTTAGCGTATTTTTTTTTCCTTTCTTTTTTTTTTTTTTTTAAAACCCCGCCATTCAGATAGAGGGAGAAAGGAGGGGGGAGAAAAAAGGAGAGAGGGTTACGCGGCTACAGACTACTCCAGTGTCCAAGAAAGACAGAAGACAAGATACAGAGGAAGAGAAGCAAGACAGAATTTTTTTGGGCTTTTTTTTTGTTTTTTTTTTTCTTTTCTTAATTACTCAACAATAAAAAGAGGAACTAAATCACACCGATGTTCTTTAGTACTATGTATACTGCTTTAAAAAGCTCAGAGAAGAGGAAGAGAAAGATATAGAAGTATGAAGGGGGGGATTTTTTTTCTTTCGAGATGGGCACTCAGGATTACAAGATGGAATTTGTGAACAAAAGGCACTTTTTAGGGACAACCTTTAAGATGCTCTGAGTCTAAAACACTACATCACCAAACAAATATTTATAATCATTTACAGTGGGAGGTGGGGGGATTTAAGGGGGAAGGAGGAAGAGGGGGGAGAGAGAGGGGATGGGTTCACTTGAATTGATGACAGCAGACCAGAGAGAGGCCTCTCATTGATTTTCACTGAATCCAAACTTTCCCCTGACATCTTCGCTCGGTTACAGTCTCATTTCTCGCTCTACGGGGATCTGTACTTTTGCATCTCCCAAACTGGGGAAGATCTTGTCTTTGTCCCTCATCAGGATCATCTATGTTGGATACACTTTGATACGGTCTGAGAAAACATGTTTTAGGTTTTCGTCCCTATGACTGTTCTGCTATGGTGTAAAGGTTGGGGGGGGGAAATGCCTTTTGTCACAACAACCTTTTTATACAATGAACCCCTCCCCCCTCGCTAAATACAAAAATGAGAAATAGAATAATGCATGTTTCCTAAAATTTGCTTTTTATGTTAGCATTTTGTCAGATTTATACATTTTGTTTATCATTATTTATGTATAATAGAGATTGAATGTACTTTATTCTTTATGAAAGCACCAGTTTTCATAGTGATATATATTTTAAGAGTTGCAAAATTGTTCCTTCAGCCCTCCCACATTCTGAAAACAAATTCAATAGAAATGAAGTTTTTTTTTCTTAAAAAAAGTCACAAAAAAGAAAAAAGAATAAAAACAATTTCCCCAAACTTACTTACAAAGACTGGGATTATTTTTACTTGCTGCACTCATATTTAGAGTCCCAGAGCATGTGGACTTAAAAACAACAAAAAAACGTCGAGGGGTTTTTCCCTCTTTTCTTGTGACACCCTCAAACAATTGCTAAGAAACAAACACAATTCCTCTACCAAGGCATTGCACATGGCTCAATCAACATACATCATTTAGTTTCAAGAACAATACTTCCCATCAAAAGAAGAAAGAAAACAACAAAACCAATTTTTTCATTTGAAAACCTCAGCTAGATTATCATCACTGTCTATTTTGACGCTTCTGTTGTTTTGTTCGCCGTTGATTTTTTCTCTCTTTTGTTGTCTAATGCGAGTGTGGATTTAGAGGCTGGTACTTGAGCTCTTATCAGCTGTTTTTGAGATGCATCCTTTGACTGTGCGATGTACGCCATGCTTCAAAAAATAACTAGACTGCCACAGAGCTTATCTTGCAAAAAAAAGTATATATCTATAAATATATATGTGTATTATATATAAAGATGCTTGCGGTTATCTAGTGAGCTGTCACCTTTTTTACCTCTCCTGACATAAATTTTTCACCATTCATTATAGCTTATATGTGAGAAAAAAGAACCTGAATTCATGTTTGACAAATTGCATAATGGGAATACAGAGGCACTTCCATAGATTAGAAAAGAAATCATCTTAGCCGTTGGTAACGTCTTAACCTACAAAGCTGATGAGATGGTCGCCAGTCGGTTGGCCAACTATGTTGTGTTTCCCTGCAGTGAAGAACGTGGCCAGGCAGTCCAGTTATTTTGTGAGGTTGGGTGAGTGGTTGAAAATTTTGACAGGAGATAACTAAATCGATCTGAAGATGTATGGGCCAGTGATCTAAACATGATTGAAAGCATTAAAAGGCCTCCTCAGATTGTCTCTTGTTAAGACTTCCCTTTGATATCAGTGGGCACAGGGGGCGTGTTTTCATAAGCCGGTGTGTCTACGCAGTGGTGATCTGTGCTCTATTACAAATGCGTTCAGATCCATTCGTCTGAAACACGTCTTGGTGGTCCATCTACTGATTTGTTAAAAAAACTCACAAGTTGGCTGGCATGATTGTTTTAGTGCAGTTTTGATCATTAAGGGCTTATCAACTCACAAAAAAAGAAGTGCTGGTGAGTGTGTGTGTGTGTGTGTTTTGCATGTGTGTGTGTGTGTGTGTTTGGGGGTGGGTTTTCAACCATAACAACTGATATCCTTGACTCAAACCTGTGCACCAAGACAAAACAGGGCACATGGGCAATCCTCCTAGTCTACTAGTTTAGAGGCCCTCACTTTCTCTCAGAAAAAACAGCCAGATATGTCACATATTCATTTTGCTCCACAGTGTGGCCTCCTCTGCTCTTGGAGCAGTGGCCCGTCTGGGAGTGTAAACAACAGGGTAAACTTTAGGGAGACAGAAAGAAGAGCTAACTCTCTCTTTTACTCTGGGTCCCATCCTCAGCAACCTTCTCGCCTCACTTCTGTTTCTTTATCGCTCGTAAATCACCACCGCCAGTCACCAGCTGTACCACGGTGCAAAAAAAGCAGATGTGGCAAGCTTTTTTTTTTTTTTTTTTTTCGTCAAGTAAGTGCTCAGAAAATAAACTTCCTGTGATTGTCTAACCCTTCATAATGTGGTCTTGATGTACGGTTTATCTGGCACTGGGGACAAACAAACGACGACCAAGTTAGACCTTTTGAGAAATATACAAAGTTGCTGTCTACTCGAGAGTCGGACAAGAAGATTGATATCCCTCTCGTGTTATTAATGCTGAATACTAAGCTTAGCTTTGGAGGAATGCTGGAGATTTGAATCATGAGTGTCCAAAGATAAAAAGAGAAATCTGCCAACCAGCTGGTCGAAGGCTAAAATATTCTCTGCTTGTAAGGAGCTATTACACGATAATCACAATAGCTGCAGAGGGCCAAGTTTGATGCTTTCGCCGCCTCTGTACCAGGATAGCTGTCCAAATGCAAAGCTAAGCTAAGCTACTGAATGTACAGACATATGAAAGGTGCCAATCTTCTTATCTAGCTCTGAGAAACAGACAGAACCTATTTCCCAAAACGCCTCTCTTTCTCTTTTAAGGTACTGCATGTACTACTGGATCAAGGTCAGCTAACCACCCTGTCTACGCTGCTCCGACGTCCCACCTCCCACTGTGTTTCTCTTTAAGGTGCTGTCATTCAAATACAAAACAATTACAAAATAGTACAAATCCAAAAGGAATAAATTCAAATAAGAGAACACACAAGAGATAACAAAATCATTCAGCTAAATTACAAGAGGGCAAAAGGGGGGAACCAGTAGCTGCTGTCTCTAGTTTTGGAAAAATGTCAGTAATCATGTGCTCACACTGGGGTTTTCAGTGTGGGATCATTAGTGATGTTTGGATGTCTATTTCAAATAGGTAGAAAGAGTTCACTGGGCTTACTGTGTGCATGTGAAAACAACACAACACCACCACTTATGAAAACTACAATCTAAAAAGGTCTGACTGCAAAATCGTGTGTGTTACCACTTGCGGTGGTCATGGCACAGGTTACGTCATCTTTTTGTGTGTGAGTCATGTGAGTGTGTGTGTGTGTGTGTGAGAGTAAGTAGAGGCCGATGAATTGTCAAAGTGAAAAAAGGGGGTTGAGGACACACAGGGGCTTCGAGTACCTTGTGTTTCCTCTTTAAAACTCTTGATAGACAAGTGTGGTTTACCTCCCATGCCTTGTAGGTAAATAGTGCACATCGTTTCGATTAGTGTTAATTGATTCAGCTTCTAGTGCAACCTTTTATCAAGATAAGTTTTGGCATGGTATCTGTAGTTAGTAGTAGGAAAAAGGGGGACTCTAAGGAGTCACTCAGAGGGACAGAAACAATGGTCAATCAGATTTCTTTTGGTGATGACGGACATCACAGGAGCATGGACTGCAGTTTTCATTGGAAACCAAATTGTGCCTTTGCTTTGATCTGGCTGTGGATTTGTTGTTATTGGTGAAGCTTTGGAGCAAAAATGTTAAATCTGTGTTTTGTTATCATTTTTTTTTTTGGTTGGACACTTGATTTTCTTAGCCATTTCTTACACAACATGTCCTTACAATGTAGTAGAAGTTGACCACTTTCTCCTCTCCTCAGGTTCCTCCTGTGTGACCGCCGGGTTGTGCTGGTTTCAGGAGAGATGCCTGCTCGCTGCCATTTGTCCCCTCACCCCTTCTTCATCCTGGCATCCTCTTGTCCATCATTCATCTTCCCATCCCTCCATCTTTGCTCCAAATGGGTCCTCCCTCTGACTGGGTATATGAGTCCAGAGTTCCTCTATAAGCATAATGCTGCCAGAATTTCCTGCGTAGCTTGGTTATTTTTTGTGTCAGGTGAGACGTTCTGTCAGGGCCGGTCGGTGGGTTTGTTTGAGGACAGTTTTCATCCTGCGGGCTGTTTCTCTATTTCTCTGTTTCTATTTCCGATTGTAAAAGTATTCTAGTTGCTGGTTTGTACACAGATCTTGTCAGAGGAACCAAGACTGAAAGAGAAATAAAGGGAAAGAGGGGTTGGGAGGGACAGATGAGACTGAGTTAGTGTGAAATGTAGTGAATGTGTACACAGAGAAAAACACCAAGAATGTGGTCGAATCAGTCTTATGAAGCCACTCAAAACTCCAGCATCCAGGGGGGGAAAGGCTTGAGGTTGTTTTCGTGTCATTAAACTCAACACAATCATTTTGGCTGAGGATGCCGTAACACGGCTGTTGTGAAATAGGGAGGGAACTTGCGGTGGTCAAACGCGGGTGGCCAAAATCTCAGCAAAGCAATGAGACATAAAGCATTGAAAAATAAACACAAAATAGGGAAAGAGGCTTGGCCGCAAATCTACATCAAAATCCAGCACTTAAGGTATGTAGGCTGCAAGAGTCTCGAGGTTGTACTTCATGGAGCAGCAGGGATTTTGTAAACAGTTACACACAAAAAGAATATATTGAGGAATCTGCAATAGTGGGCTTATATATACAGTTATACATTGTCTGCATCCTGAGAATTTAGTTCAGGTTATACATGCAGGTTCCAGAGGTTGTATGGACTTGAAAGGGAGAAATGTTTAATCATAAGTAAAAAAGATGACCTTGTGCCAAAGAAAATCCACTTTAGAGATTCACCTGATCAGTCTGACGTGTTCACTTCACTCTCTTATTGGCCATTTCAAATCAAAAACAGCCATTTCTCTCCTCTCAAACACTCAAGCCTCTATAGTAACATCACATTGGTGCTGAGATGTTTCAGTCTTGATCAAGAACAACAATGTGGCTAAAGAGAAATACACCTACTCTACTCTATCCTATCCTATCTATTCTATTCTATCCATTCTATTCTATTCTGTACTGTCCAATTCTGTTCTATTCTATTCTACTCTATTTTACACAATCTTTTCTATTCTATCCTATCTATTCTATTCTATTTCATCCACTTAGTTCTATTCTATCCATTCTACTGTATTCTATTCTATCTTACTGTATTCTGTCCTGTTCAATTCTGTTCTGTTCTATTCCGTTATATTCTATGTTATCCACTTTATTCTATTCTACTCTATTTCACACAATCTATTCTATCCTGTCCTAACTATTTTATTCTACTTTATCCACTTAATTCTATTCTATCCAATCTACTGTATTCTATTCTATCTTACTGTATTCTGTCCTGTCCAATTCTGTTCTATTCTATACTATTTTCCCCAATCTATTATTTTCTATTATACCTACTCTATTTCTATTTATCCACTAAATTCTATTCTATCCATTCTATCATATTCTGTCCTGTCCTGTCCAGTTCTATTCTATTCTATTCTATTCTATTCCATGCCAGTTGCTTAACTAACCACTCAATTCAGCCCACTGACTTTGGCCATCAAAGTTCCCGTACAGTGAGTGATGACAGGGGTCTGGGCCACCAGCCCAGCTATTACTATCAATTCTGTCCATTTCTGGAATCAAGTACTGTACATGGCCGAGTGGTGAAAGGCTAATAATGGCCAAGCAGCAGCAGGGGGGTAGCAGTCTGGCGCTCCCTGTCACTTGCAGCATCTTTGCGTTGGGTTTTCTCCGGCTCAGCATGAGCAGGGAGCAGAAATGGGTCACCATCGTTGTTGTTGGCTGCCCTGTTTGGCCTGCAGGATCTGGCGAAGTGGACTACTGCGCCAACATTCTGCAAGTCAAGCCTTGGAAACTGCTCTGAGCCTCTAGGGAGGCAGGCTTTTGTTTTCTTTGACTCTAACAGGTCCCATGAATACCCCCCTCCTGCCTCCTGCACTTCTCAGCTACCCTAACTCCCCTGGGCACTGTCCCAACAGGCACTGGGCATTGTGACTTCTCCCTTATTAGTTACTCTACTTCTCTCTTTTTCTCTTTTTCTGTGTGTGCTCTTACAAACACACATACAATCCATCTATCTCCCGTGAACACTCCCACTAAATCCTTGGCAGCAGACAGTGACCACCCTCTTTTCTTTCCTGTCCCCCCCCAAGCAACCTCTTCTCAAATTCAAGATCAACTAACTATGACATCATGTCTGGTTGCTGGGGGTAACGAGACGGCTGGGCCGTGACTTTTATAAGGAGTAGATTCTCTGTTGCTCCTTTCCTTCCATCTCCCTTCTTTTCCTGCCTACTTAGTATCCTGTTTCCTTTCTCCCCCCCCTCGCTGCAGTTTCTGATGTTCGCCACTGGAGGGCACACAGACTCTACTGTTGTCATCATATCCCGCAGTCAACACATTTATACTTCTGACAGGCTCTTTGTCTAGTAATCAATCCTTTTTTTTTTTGGTAGGTCATTAATCTTTTCATGTCATATTCCAATAGACACATGTTGTTACCCTTTCTGTGTTGAAAGGGTAACAACGCTATTCAGATGCTACGTCTTTCTTTCTTTCTATTGGACTGCAACAAGCTGTTAGAGAAAAGCATGCTACGACACATTAAATGAGCAAGAAGTAAACTTTTAACACTTTAGATCCAAGAGGAAAAATCTTAATGAAGCAACAGCGATTGGTCTTTAGAAAATAAGTGATTTGCCGTAATTGTGAGTTAAGCGTTGTACAACAGAGCTAAATGATAAATAGATTCTGAATTATGCCATTGTGAGTGAAACAAAGCAAAAGGGAGATAACAGCTTGAGTGGGGAGAAGGATAAGAAAGGAAACTGAATTAATTGGAGGGGCAGAGAAGATCAGGATCGGGAGAAATGGAAAGGGAGAAAAAGTAAGAGAACAGAGGGCACAGAAACAAGGGAGGGGATCAGCCAGGAAATTTTCAGATGGTTTCCATATGTTGAGGAGCAGAGTGAAGCTGGCTCCAGGTGGGTGTGGTTGGACACTAATGAGAAAAGTGCTGTGGTAATGGAGGAGGAATACAAACGGCACAGAGGGCTGATGGGAAGGAGCGGGGAAGGTTAAAAAAGAAGAAAGTACGAGGCAAAGATGGAAAGAAAACGAGGTAGGGTTGGAACAGAAAGCTAACGGAGGAGAAAAAGTTAGGAAAAGAAGGTATTCTGGTGAGTGAGGGGAATGCAGTGAGATGGCATCAAAGAGGTGATGAGGGGGAATACTCGCTGCCTGGATGGTAGGCCCCATATGTGCCAAATAAACAGTCGAGCGCATATGGTTAACCACACAGGCACTGTAAAATACAGATGTACAAATGCACACTCTGATTCTTCTTCGCCGTGGGATGGGAAGAAAATGGAAAAAATCCAGCAGCAGGTTTTTTAGGGAGCGAGGGAATAAGACTATGTTGGCAAACGTCCAGGAGGTTAATAAGTTCCCAGAGTTTGGCTGGTAATCGCATTCAAAACAGACCGAGTTTCCCTCCCTTTTCAGTGAGACAAGCTATCTGTGCAACGGATCTTAAGACTCTTACCTGCGTCTGCTGCGGGATGTTCAGAAAGTTGTTGTCCCGTGATCCGATGCCGACAAACCTGTTGGGAGCTGTGGCGCCTGGCGTGGAGTATGCTACAAAAAAAGGAAAAGAGGAGATGTCAACGCACACAAAGACATCTGGCCTCTACACAACCTGTAAAATATTAAAGCGAAGGTTAAATTCTAGGGAACGTCTTCTTTACTTAGGTTTGAAGAATAGAATAAAAACCATTCTTGAGTATGATAAAAAAAATAAAACCTGGCTCAATCGCAGCTCTTTAAATTCTACTCACTAAAAAGCTGAAATTTTGGGGGAAACAGATCATTCATGTTGCTAAACATCCTCATAAAACTGTAATTTACACTTATTCAGTACAATTAGATAACATGTTATATTTGTATATCTAGTTTTAAGACACTCTGGCTAGAAAGTTGTTTTTTTCTCCATGTTTTTTCCTGCTGGTGGCGCCCAACAGAGGAATTAAAACATCTGCACCAAAAAGAAGCAAAACTGCATATCTTTAACCACAGTACACCTCAAGGGTTAGTGCTGATAATCAGAATAAACAGTGAAGTATAACAGAAAGTGCTGCCATATTTCATTGAGGTCATCAAAACTTAACAGAGAAGCCTCTCCGACTCTGGGATGTAAATTTAGATCTCCCCGAGTGATTCAATCCTGTTGCTCGACTCAACATTAGAAGTGATTGAGGACACTATCCTGACACTGAGGATCAGTAAGGGACGGTTAAAACCCGCTGGCATCAAAGTCTCAGACAAATTTAGGCCAGTTTGAAGCATCCTATGGACTCCGTTTTTTTCAATCTCAGAGGGATTCAGGATGCAGTGTGAAGGCCTGTGCATATGTGAGTCTGTTTGTGTGGAGGAAAGGGAAGAAAGGAGACAAACAAGAAGGACAGAAAGGGAGCAGATCTGGGATTTTATGCGTAAAGACATTTACAGTATACATCCATGTGGTCCTAATAATCGGAATCACAAACATAAGACAAAAAAAAGACTTGGAGACGCTGACTGTGGGGAAGAACGCAAACACTGCATCTGAAGGGAAACTACAAACAATAAAATTAAAGTGCTCCATCCAGTGCCCCTCGTATCAACAAGTAAGGAAGACAAATGTGCTATGAGAGAAGAGAAGGCGTGCAATCGGACTGACATCACCCCACACCTTTAAAACACAACCTCTACCTCACCATCACTTTTACATCAAACTTACTGTCTAAACTTTAATGTTTCACCAATACTTTGCTCTTCCTTAGGACTGCACACCACGACTGTTTTATAAGAGCTTCAATGAAAAGAAGTGATTCCAGCAGAGAGAGACAGTCATATCGAGCGTAATTTCTGATTCAGAGTCTGTCTCCCTAAAACTCTTCGGTTGCAATGACTGAAAAAGGGAGGTTTAACCATATCCAGACCAGAGTTAGAACAATATCGCATTAAAAGTGTTATACCTAGAATGATAAATGTGTTTTCTTGCACCCTTCTACATTGGGTTTTTGAGTATGATGCGACTCCCAAATAATGGAAACAGATCAACTATTTAATAGAAGTCTCAAGTCTCTCTACCGGCCTCAAACTTAGGTCCTTCAAGAGGATTTAGACAGTGATGAACTGGGTCGGCGAAAACACCTTTCATGCCAGACAACGAGGACTGTTCTCAACAAGAAGGGCCACTCAAACTGATAGGGCCCTAAAACAGAGCCGAGGAGGAGCACCCCAAAAGTTCATATATGAAAGATACACCTCTTTAGTCCTCTAGTGACTCTGAACCTGCAGGGCTCCGTAATATATCCTTAGCTGGCCCCCACAGCAAATCCGAGAGTTAAGGGTGGTGAGATGTGGGATACACAGGAACAATGATTGCACCAAGCTGAAGGAAGGTCAATGGCTGGGGTCTGTTCACAGGTGAGAGTTGGGATTTTCAGATTTTATTTTCCGGTCTCCACAGGGTCACTTACACGGAGATGCGGGCGAGGTGAGTCCGCCGTCAGGGGGCGTGCTGTTGGGTTTAGAGTCGGGCATAGGGAGGGGCACTGGGCGGGCCACTGGGGGAGGTGGAGGCAGCAAGAAGGAGCCCGGCATTTTGCTCTGGCCGCTCCCGTTTGGCTGCAGACAACACAAACAGGGTCAGGAGGGTGACATGCGACAATCCGCAGACACCGAATGAAAAGAGGACGTAGCTTGGGAGGCCAGGTCCAAAAAACATCCATGACGGAGGGGAGGGGGGGCAAATTGTGGAAGGAGGGAGAGGAGGTAGTGGGAAACAATAACCAAAGAAATGATGTATGTGGACTGGATCTTTTATGGAGGAGTGAAAAATAATAATCACCACAGGATTTGATAGAAGTGGGAGCTGGAGCTTGAGCTGAAAGGTTCCACAGGGGTGGTCCTTGGTGGGTGGAGGAGATGTAGCGCAGGGAAGTGAGCAAATTATTGACTGTGTTTCGTCCAGAAGATGGTAAGAACTCAAAACCATGGGAGAATACTTGTCTACACAAGCACAACACCACCAACAATACCAGCACCAAACAACCAAACTCCAACTAAAATCAGAATAGCTAGAGATGAAAACAGAAACACGATGACACAACACATGACAGGTATGCTTGACTGAAGTGTGCCGTGACGGATTCACTGACGTGCTGATGGTTGTAACTTCTGAGGGGTTGGGTGGAGCAAAAATAAACAACAACAACAGCAAAAAAAAACATCGGGTATAGAAGGGAGGGAGTGGTAAAGTCAGGGTCTGAAACAGCAAACGGCAAAATGACATCGACAAGACAATACAGAGATCTGTAGACCAACCGGATAAACACATGTTCTGTGTGCTGACATCTAGTGTGTTGTTTGGGCATGTGTTTCTGTGCATTTTTATTTTCTGTGTTTATAGATACATTGTATGACACCACTAAATCAACTTCTGGCATGCACTGTCCACTACATGTCGTGACGTTTACACAAACTTAAGTATACCATAGAAATGACAAAACACGGTTACAATAACTTCTTCTTTTTAGGGTGGGCTCGTGTTGCTGTTTTTCTTCAAGATATTTCCATACAATATGCATACAAGGACTAACAACTTACTTTAAATTCCTTTTCAGGGATAAATGCGTGTACAATATACCATCAAATTATTTTCCTTTGCACTATTGTGAAATTACAAGACTCGTGTTGAGTTTCTCAAGTCCGGTTTGTTAAACTTTTTATCTAAAAATCCTGGAGAAATAAAATGTTTGTTTGCTCTTGTAAATTGCTGTATTTAATTGTTTTAAGGTTTGTACAATTTTACCAAAAAAAGAGATCTTCAAAATCTCTCCATACTAATGCAAACTAGGTGCGGGATGTGACACATGGGTGATAGCTGTTTTCCTTTGTGGTGGCAAGCCTTACCTGTCCAGCGGCCTGCCCCGAGCCATCAGCACAGACAAACTGCACAAATTCCTTCAGGGGATCCTGTCCAGGGTGGTGGTGGTAGCGGATGGTTGGGTGAGTGAAGTAGGGGCTAGACTGCTGGATGATGGAAGGAGACGGGAAGTGCAGAGCCGAGGCTGAAGCACGGGGACTCCCTGCCGACAGAGACATCCGTGTTAGAGAAAGACGAGTTGAGGCGGATAAAGAGAAAAAGCGAAAGGAAGAGATAGACTTAATGAACCATTAAGTTACACAGCACTGCAGTTGGGTGACATACAATGAGTGATTAATGGATGATTGCAAGAATAACACACCACGACTGGGAACAATAAAGCTGAAATCTGGTTGAAAAATGCAGCACATGAAAGGAAAGTTGCATTCCCAAGAAAAGCTAATTTCAAGTTAATAGCCATAATGAGCATTGCTCATGTTTTATGATCACTCCAGTAAATCTAAAGACTTTTATTGAGGACATTTACACACACACACGTTGCATTCATATGTGTACACTCACAGAGACTATATAACAATATAGGTCTTCCACACTTGAACACAGCACAAACCTGAGTATGGATAAGGCAAATGTTGCAAAGACAGAAATTTTAAAAAGTTTGTGAAAATAAAAAAACACAAAGAGATCATCAGATCGTTGTGTCTTGATCAAGTTTGAGTGAGTGCACGCCTGTGGGGTGTTTTGAAAATGTGATTCATCAGAAACTTGATGTGTGATAAATCTAATCAAACCAACCACTTCATTCACACTGTATGTCCACGGTGATGTTATACTGGTCATGGGCTTTAAAGCTACGTTTCTGAGTGCATATGTGTGTGTCTGTGTGTGTGCATGGCAAGAGGAGGGTGGTAAAATATGTTAGCATTCTGCTGCTAACATGCTAATGGGCAAGGCATTCCCTCATTAATAATGAAGAGAGAGAAAATAAAGAAGATCAGACTTACACTTAGACTAAAGACACTTTAGTCGTAGTAACATTGTAGTAACACAATTTAGCAATTGTGTTACTACACAGACATACAATGAAAACATGTCACACAACAAACGCTATTTAAATAATTCAAATTAAGTGATACATGGCAGCTGAAAACTATAAATTATACCAACAACTACAATAAAGTACATAATGACATAAAATCACTAAACATACTGTGAACCCCCCAATACCAATCCTCCACATCCCCGATTCGTACATGCATTTCTCCTAAGTCCTTGCAGCTAATGAGTTGATTTTGGGTACCGTCACCTTTGACCAGAGGGGAGCAGCTGAAACTCTCCCGTAATTTTTCCATGTCTTTTCCCAATTTGTACTTGAGTGTAATTTTAGACTGTTAATAAGGTGGCAAAGATACTCTCCAAAGTTACTGGGCATTTCCAGTAATCCTCATACTCGAGTAATCAAGTACTTCATCATTTTACTTTTTTTATCTGTTGGCTAAGTTTTCTGCACCAGAAAACAGTAGCCTTCTGCTTGTCTGAGAGACAGCGGTCCTCGGTTCCCAGTTGTGGATGACGAGTTCATGAGTCAAACACTTGGTCAACACTTGGCAAAACAGCTCTCAACTCTGCGGCGCTTTTCTCAAACATTTTCCACTCTTGTACTTGTTGATGGTAGCTTGCACTCTGGCTCAAAAAAAGCCATCAGCCCATTGGAGCCTTCTCCCTTCCATTAAACTAAATGGTAGCCTGCCTCCAGTCACCAGTCGTTTTCGTTATTAGCAGGCTAATCTTCTTCACTTCGACGTCTGGTAACAGGGCTTGCAAATGCTGAAGACTGCTGTTCTTCAGGTTGAAATCCTTCCACACATCAATTTTCCCAGTCATTTCTCACATGGTGCATGTTCCTGTAAGTTTGCTGAGTTGTGGCGCTTTAGACAGAAACAACACGAAGACTTGGACGGTAATCGAGTAACAACGAGAACTCGACCACTGAAATATTCATCCCTGTCCTTCCTGTCAATAAATGATTTATACAAAGAGTTCAACATTAAAAGAGCACCAACACACGGATCCCAGGGAGATTTGTGATCAATATAAAGACCGAGATATTTATACTCAGTCCCCACATCAACCTCCTGACTTGTAATCTCAGATGGAAAAGGGGGCAGAGCCTCATGTCTGAATTAAAAATCAGTTCTTTGGTCTTAGCCAAAGACAAAGCCCCCTCTGTCAGACCTATATCATTACTAAATCTCCTTGTTTCGTATTAGAAGCCTGTTCTCCTCTTAGCTGTGCCAGTCTGACACCCACCCCATCTCACTTTATCCAGGGCTCCCAGCTGCCCATGTGGGCTGCCAACACTCTGTGGTGCTTGAATTTTATACAATGTTGTGTGCGAGTGTGAGTGCCAAACCTGCTGCATAACCCCCCCCCCTCTCCCGCCCAGACAGGGGCCTATGCCTCAGAGCTCAGCAACACCTTGCTCCCCTGCCAGGCTGCCTGCTTCCCAGTAGAGCTGTCTCCCTGCTTCTATTAGCCCCTTTCTAATCTCATTAGATAATGGGGGAAGGCCAAACACTAGGGGGGTATTAAGGGCAGACTGAGGATGGGCAAGATCAGGGATTTCCCTCCACCATACCCTGGTGGTTCTTGACCTTTATTGTTAAATCGGTGCATTCCTAAAGCCCCATCCCTGAATGAACAATATTGACAAAGTCCCGAATGTGTTTCTTTATGTATATATATTTAAGTAAGATTTATTTGTATTTTTAACAAATTCTTGACAAAAAATAAACTACTTTTGATCTGTTATTGTCACACTTATCTGCTAACTTTGTAATTTCTGTTGAAGATTTGATTTGAGTCGTGATCAGTCACGTCTTGCTAACTTTTTTTGACCATTCGGCCAGTATTTAAGATAAATGTCTGAAACTCTTTTTGACAATGTATTTGTTGTAACACATTTAAATAAGCAACATTTAGTAAATTAATTCAATGTGTAGCTACCGCATATATGAATGATTGTTTCTCCATTCAAATAGAAATATTTTGGTTGTTTGGCGATACTGTGGTTCGCTCTGTCAGTCTTTGTTTTGCAGTGAGTCTGTTTGTCGTCAAAGGAAAACCCCTGACCCTACCACACCCTTCAATCTCTTTTCTCCCACACCTCAATCTTTGGATGAAGTCCTCCTCAAAGAGAAAATAACAACAACAATAATTTCTGATGTTGAAAGAACTTTCACACCAGCTTTTGAAAAGCTTCAGGCGTTGCGAATTAAGAAAGGAACAAAGCACAACTTCTGGGATACTGTGTCCATGTTAGCGTTGAATATGTGTGAGAGTGGAGATTGGATTTTAAGCAGCAATATCTCAAAAGGGATAAGATCCGTCAACAGCCACAGTGGAGGGTTTAATGACACGGCGGTCAACCTCGTTCCTTCACATCTGCTTGGTGGCTTAGCAAACCCTTTTGATGTTACTGAGCTAAAGAACTAAAGCACAGGGGTATTACCTCGAGTGGGCTCCTCGCCTGGGTCAATTTACAGACTTGCACTTTTCAAAAAGCACAGACTTCTTCAATCTGTGCCATGGTGATAAAATTAAGAAGAGGGTGATTTACTGTTGAAGCCCCTTTGGTTCCTTGATATATCTGATGTTACCATGACCCGCTTCTTTCAGCCCGGTGGAGGATCAGCTGGTTCAGGCAGCAACTCACACTCAGGCTCCATTTCCTGCTTTTGCCTTACGCCGATGAATAAAGGCACCAGTTGAGCTTCATTTGGACTTTTTAAATTGTCAAGAGAGGAAAGTAAATAAGACCTTGAAGACAGCGGATAGAGAGGAGTTAAATAGAAAAGAGCGAGGTTTAAATGTTCTGGCTGCTAGGGGAGTCTGCGCTCCTCCACTCTAGTTTCATTATGGGTTGTAACGCAGCTCTGTGGTGATTGGAGATTTGATTAAACATATCTAGAGAATCTGAAGATATCATGATGTGAATGGACAGATAGATCTCGAGGACTTGATGTGCACTGCTCCAATACAAGAAAGGAAATGTTTCACACACAGTAAACCTGGAGATCTAGTTTAGAAAAAAATGAAGGGCCCCCGGTGTTATAGAGTTGTACCTACTTAATCCTTTAAGTCAGACGTGGGTGTTTTAAGGCCCGAGGGCCACATCCGGCTCCTTGGATGTCCCTGCCCGGCCCTTCGTGAGGTCCGTCAATCAAATCATCAACATGTTATAAAAGTGTGTCACTATTATTTTGAAAACTTAGCCGTTGTTTTAATTCCGTTTGGACACACGAGTGTACATCCTAGATCTACATTCGTGAACAGAGACAAGTTTAAACATCGGGAAAATATTCGTAGACGCCTTAGAGTTGCCAAGTTTGCATATAAGACTTTAAGTTTGTTTCTCTCAGAAGTTGCGGGTGCACTTTTTTTTTGGTCTTGTTTTTAACTAGTAGTTGTTTATTTGGGCTTGCTTTTCTGTATGTGTGAACCCCCCTGATTTAAAGTTGAAGTTATTGTTGGTTCGGCCCTCCAACACAGTTCAGGTTTCTCACGTGGCCCCATGTTAAAATTAATTGCCCACCCCTGCTTTGAGTTATTTTCAAATTTGACAAATTTAGGAAACTTTTGGCGTCATAAAATGTTGAAAGAAGCCAGGAGTCCATGACTGAATCCATGACCAGAAAATTACAAAAAAATCAATGTAATTTACCTCATAACCAAAGAAATGACCAAAATGAGACATCTTTTTCTTATAATCAACTGAAAAGATGGGACAGAAAAGGCAGCAGCGGCAGCCCACAGCCTGGTTTTTCCACTTGAGGAAAGGAAATGATTTACAGTGATGATATCTTAAGTTATAAGACCACCAACCACCAGACAGACCCAGAAAAGTCACCACACCCAGACTCCAAACAAGCTCCATCACCAGCTTGACCTGCACCCTACAGGATCAGAACAGGCAGTGGTGCATGCCTGTCAATTCCCAGCCACTCTCATCTCCCAAAGACAATTCTCCCACCTCTATGCCCGTGGGGGGAAAAAGGGTGGGGCCCTGAAGAGGTGGGTAGGAGGAGATGGTCAGGGTTGGAGGGGGAAGGGGGTGAGGGCGATCAGGGGGAATTGGGAGCTGGGTTGGTCTCACCTGGTCTCACTCCCGCCAGCATTGGCAGTGGGTGGTGGGTGAACGCCATGCGGGGGGACCTCGTCTGGGAGGACAGGGCGCTGAAATCGAATTTCCCCGGCTTCTTAAGAGAACTAGGCGATGAGAGTCCTGGCAAAAAGGGGATCAACAAAATGGCAGAACAGAGACGAGGTTTTAATCAAACATGGCTGCTTTTCTTATTTTGACCCTACTCAATTAAAAAAATCAAAAATGTCATTAAATAAACTTATCATTTTAATGGTGATTGCAAGAATCAAATGGTTATGATTGACTGAAATCAATGGACTGATCGATCGATTCATTCATTGATTTGTTAATTGTCTCAACATACAGATGGGTCCTGTCAAATACTCTGTGTACAGTCGGTGGGCTGTACTAAGTCCTTGAGATTGAGGGAGGGTTGGGGGCAGGGTCCAGTGAGAGGCCATGTTTCGAAGCAGCAGGGGTGGGGTTTAGAGCAAAGGGGGAGGTGACGGGGAAGGGGGTGGAGGTTGAGGCTAGGGGGGCAGTGTCAGGTGAGAGGAGAGCTGGGAAATGCCACGGTGGTCCAAATATGATCACCGCTGGAGTCTAAACTGACAGTACGGCACGTCCTGTTTCATGGACACACCATTAAAACAACACAAACTTTAAGAATAATAAAAACAATCATGTCTTTTTTTCTTAATTTCCCCAACAAACAAACACACAAACAAACAAACCTACACACTGAACTTGTCAGACTGCTTACTCGAAACCAAAATGGCCTCTCAACCAGGGCGCAGTTTGCTAATGCTAATAAAGCTACTGCATATTCCTGCAGAAGCCAAACATGCATCAACAGACTCTCTGATGTAGTGCCCTCCTGCTCATATTACCAGTCAGGTATTTATATTACTGGTTCAAGATGCAAAATATTTCATAGAGAAGTGCTCCATCAACACTCACACACGTATACACAAGCTTTTTCAGGCTGGGTGGCGAGCACCAGGCAAGCTGCCAGTGAACACTGGAAGAGAGATGGACGGGTTTAAGCGAGAGAGGAGCGCTGATGGTATGGCCGACACACATAGGCAAACATATTAAAATGTCTCCCTCTGTTATTAATGTCGGCTGAGGCTAAAGGCTGCATGAAATATCCCCCCAGTTTGGTAAAAACAGGCACATTAAGTATAGGCCGGACTCACCATTGGACCAGAAACATGGCCAAAAGTGTGAGAGCTACAGATAAAAGAGGCTCTCTTCTGTGATCAAGGCCTTGTGTGGTGAGCACTGAGGGATTTTATTTTGATATATGGTAATCCAAAGGCACAATTTAGACTTCAAGGTTTGAGGAGCAGTGCCAAATGGTGTATTTGACCTCTGCCGGGAACCACAATGTTGGATATGTGCTGAAATAAAACTCTGGAAGAAACAATCCATAAAAAAATTTAAAAAAGAATAATGAGGAAGTAAGAGCATCGAAAAGTACATCAGTGCAGACACAGACCATTACTTTTCTTTGGAGTATATTGTAGTCATGTTTTGTTTGCCCCAGACTTGCTTGAAGAATACAGTGATAAACAACCAGGGCGAGCAACAGCCCAATAAACTACTAAACGACACAATTTTCACACATATAAAACAAACACACTCAAATAAAGACGTGGGTAATTTCGACATTGCCCCGAGAGATGTGGAAATAGATTTTATGAGCGACCATATAAAGTCTAACAGCACAGATTTTTGAAAACCTTTTTTTAATGCTACGCTGGGAAATGTTTATCACTATTTACCCATAATGCTCATAGGCAGCATGGGCAAAACTGTGCTTGTGTGGGCTCTGGTAAGTATAGACAAAGGTGGGTGCCTAACTCTCAGCTTCACACATAAAGGTGGGAGGACTGCATACAACAGGCAGGAGGATTTTAATTTTATTTACAGGAGGAGAGCATGCAACCCAAAAAAAGAGAACGATTTTCTAACATACAGCAAAGAGACAAGGTTCAGAATGTAAAGATGTTGTTTCTAAAAGAGACAGCTGATGATAGACCTTTTTCACAGTACGCGGAAGTAAGCACTCTGCTCACTTCCGGTGTTAGCGTGTGGTGGAGCTACTCAGCATTGCCTATAGACGGCCATTCATTTTTCACGATATTTACAAGCTCGCGACTCGTTTTTTTGAAAGGTAATGTAAAATTGTATGCTTTGTGCTGTTTTGCTTATTCCCGTTCTTCATAATACTGTCCGGATTTTGTACTTTACTTTTCGGGAATTGTGTTTAATCGGTCATTACTGAAGAGCAATGATTACCATCATCAGAAAATGTCCAGACCTATTAAACATAATTCCCGAAAAGTAAAGTACAAAATCCGGACAGTATTATGAAGAAAAGAAGTTAGTTAAACAACACAAAGCATAAAATTTTACATTACCTTTCAAAAAAACGAGTCGCGAGCTTGTTAATATCGTAAAATATGAATGGGCGATGCTAAGTGGCTCCACCACACGCTAACACCGGAAGTGAAAAGAATGCTTACTTCCGCGTACTGTGAAGTTTGTTGAATGATCCCGAATATATTTGTCTAATCTTTCACTCAAAATCCCAATCAATCAAGGTATGATGAACAAACATAATGCAGTATAAACTGCTGCTAAAGCAGTAGTTTACAACCTTTTTCCTCTTTAAGCTCATACCGTAAAAAAAAAAACTTGGCCAACCTGAAGACCCTCACAGAAAAAGACGCAAAGCTGCAAAAAGTAAGCTGAATAAACTTTAAAGCGATTGACAAAACCTCACACCCCCCTGAGATCTTTTGTGCACACTTAGGGAGCCTGGACCCTTTGGTTCAGAACCAGTGTGCTAGAGTAAACAGAACAGCTGTAGAGTCATTGAGCTTTTTATGCTGCTATGCATCAGTTGTTCCCTTTTATTGCAGGTTCAAGTAATGGCTGTAGCCTCGGTAGGGCTAACAGTAAAAGTGTTTGCAGTCTTTTTTTATAAAATATGTTGATATTGTGCCCAAAATAAGGACACAGTAATACCGTGTAACCAGCTGGTTAATAGTAGGGGGTGGTAGTGGTTCTTTACAGCGGTCACCGCCCAATATTTAACAGAGGGAAGATGAAGAAGAAATATATATAGAGGAACAAGCTACCTACCTACTCTTTACCACAGTGTTTTGCTATAACTGCAGCACCAGCCAGGATAGAGGATATCAAAGGGGAAAGCGAGGTACTCTTCTTGAGTAAAGTCTCCTTGTTAGTTTTGGATTTTATAAAAAAGATCAGGTGTTTGTGAACGACGTGACTAAAACTTTGAACATCATTAGAAACAGATGATGTATTTATTTATCAAGTTCAAAAGGAAACATGTTGCTCCAATCTCATCTAACCTTCCCTTGATTTGACTCAATCATTGCCGTTTTTCTACCTTTTTCATAAATATTGCAATTCCATTACTATCAAGAATTTTCTAAGCTGCAATGATCACCAGGCAAAAAAATCCCATAAGCCTTCGTAATACATTCTCTAAACACATTCACTCTAGTGTGATCTATGCCCATTTTAAAGCACATCTGAAGCATGTTGCAGTGTGTTGTTATGACTCAAAGCAGTTTATGGTTTATTTGGGAAAAAACAATGATTTATAAGGTAAATAATGTAGAATATGAGCTCAATGCTTGAAATTATTTATAGCTCCAATATGAAATCATAAAAGATACTAAGAGTTCACAGTAGACTGGGTTTGAATAACTTGCTAACTCTATCAAACAGACAAACGGAGGCTGTTGTGGATTCATCCTGTCTAATGTAATAAAGCCTGTTTGGCTCCAGCTCCCCTGTGGTATGTATAGTGATGACTGCGTGCCACCACAGTACAAGTTCAATTAAAACCAGCTTATTATGCATAAACGGTCTTAAATTATACATATTGCTTTTAGTCTCTGTGATATTCCCTAATTAGTTGGTATCTTGCTGAAATATCTGGTACTACGTGGCTTCTCTGTGAGGAGCAGCAAATGAGGCCCAGATGTCCAATGAAAGCTTTGTCTGATAAAGCTAACAGAAGTTACTCTGATCTCGCCCTTAATCTGTGAGTTTGTGTGTGCATGTGTGTGTGTGTGTGTGTGAGTGAGTGTGTGTGTGAGTGTGCACGTGAGAGTCTTCACACACACTCAGTTGTTTGTTCTACATTATTTCTGTGTCCTGCTCCTGGCACACTGCACAAGCAGACAGACAGCCAATTGCTCCCATGACCCTCTAGTCTTGCCACGCTAACAAGCTGGCCACCACACAAACTCACTGTCATAGAACTGGTCCAGTAACATGTGCATGCACCCACACACACACACACACACACACACATACTGAGGGAAAAAAGCTCACACACACTCGCCACTTGGGTCAGCAAGAAACAATGTTCATTCACAGAGTTGTTGTTTTTTTTTTTCCTGTACTGACTCACCAACCAGCAAACGCTATACTGCAGTGCTTCAGGAAAACAAACAGCAATCACTCACACATCGCTGTTTTTTTTTAACCCATATCACCAATAAATTCATCACAAATACTTCCATGAAGCGGTTCTTTGTTGTTGTTGTTGTTTTTCCCACCGCTGAGCAGCAGGAGCAAGCAGGCAGAGGAGAGAGTGTAGCGTAGTGTAGCGTAGCAGAGCAGAGCGGGATACGGCAGACTTAATGATGAATTACATGATCACCTGCTATGCCTCAGAGCTTTTCATTCAGGTAGAAGATCACCTCAAGAGCAGGCACAAGCAGAGGCTGAGGAGTGCCCCCGAACACCTCCCTCCCATCCTCCGTCCCTCCGCATCTCTCACTCCCAACACTACCACCACCACCAGAACAGATGTCTGCTGTAACCCAGTAGCTCCCTTTGCTGTAGACACATGGAGGCGCCATCTGGACCGGAACACTGCTCCTCTCCAGATTGGGGAGCGCCTGTGTGTTTATGTGTGTGTGGATGTAAATCAGTGAAAGAGATTAAATCTTGCTGTGTGTGTGTGTGTGTATGGGTGTGTATTTTTTGTCTGCATGCTATTTGCGTATGTGCGTGTTGGTGAGTAAGCATGTCTCGCAGACAGAAGGTGCCTCGTGCATTGATGACACACCTGGGTGCCTTTAGCGGTGTTTGTTTGGGTCGTATGTTATTTTTCCTGTGCTGTCTTTCAGACACAGTTGAGTCAGGCCTACAGCAGGTGGGACGCCACTCAACAGCTCTGTCCAAACAACTGGCTCACACGGCTACTAACCAAACCCTCATTCAAACACACACACACTCACACACACACACCCTCCTCCTTCGTCTTCTTCTTCTTGTCTTTCATAGCTTGTCCTCCCTCACAGGGCTCGCCAAAAAATTACAACACCCAGAGAACTTATCTGATTGATGCTGACAAAATCACACCACCTCAGAGACACTGTTTGTATGCATGTGGTGTGCTCCCGCAATGTGGTTTTTGGATATGATTGTGCACATAATTACACATTTGCAAATGGATCGCTATCAGGCGGTGCATGCCAGTATAAGAGGAATTCAGACGTTCTCTTTTGAGCGCACCATCCTAGAATTTTTTTGATTTCTTTCACAGATTTACAACAACATCTTCGGAGCAGACAGGCAGTGGACGTTATGGAGCTACCGGGCAACCAAAAGGCTTTGGTAAACCCCCAATGGACAACAGCAGACATCTGGTAAAAAACACAACCCCACCCAGCGGCAGCATAGCCAGAAAACAAGACACAAGACGGATGAAAAACCAGACAAGAAGAGTAGAGGAAAGGGTGAATGAAAACTGCAGAAGAGCTCAGGGAGCTCACAGGAAGCGCAAACAGACGGGAAAACAGGACAGAAAAATATGTATACAAGTCCAGGTAGGTGTGAGCTGGAGAAGAGCATGTATACATGTACACAGTATAATGTTTAATGTTGTTCTAACCATGGTAAGGAAACTGCACTCCATCGCTCTCATGCTTAATCTTCCTCTCCTGCACACTGGCCAAATGGTGCTGCACTGAAAGGCCAAACGGGAGAAGGGAAGAGTTAACAATGGAGAAGGGGAGGAGAGAAAAAGACAGAGACAGAGTGAGAAAGGGGGGAGAGATGGAAGAGGTTAAATAATGGACAAAAGGGGAATTAAATGTTATAGAGTGCAGCAAGAGTCCATAAAATAGTCACATCATTTCTCCTATCAGTACTGAAATGGCAGCATGTGAGTGGGAGTGACAGTTAAATCAGAGAATACATGAAGTTAGTATTTTAATGAAACTCTAAAAGTAAACAACTAAACCCAACAGATATGCATATGGTCTATAACCGATATATTTGACAAAGCCCCAGTCTTCATGGTCATAAACACTATAAGCCAAAGCATAACTGGTATTTATAAAAGCTCTGACTGAGTCCTCACTAACTATCTATCTGCGTCCAAACAATCATAGGTTTATTATCAAATCACACATAGAAAAGAAGCATGTCACCCTCTCATCTGCAGTGCATTAAATTAAACAACACAAGAAGCTAGGCTCGGCTAAAATCACATGGACTATAACAGATAATTCAAAGGCACATTCAACAAATGTATCGTGGCTTCTTGGACCCAGAAAAAAAGTTTTAAATGTCGCTGCAAACTTATCACTCAACATTTAGACACTCAAATGACTTCCTTATCAGGTGATAAAATCTGTCTATCAGCAACCTTAAAGATCATGGATAAATAAGTGACACAATTAAGGTAAATCTGTACAAAGTAAACTGAAAGTAAAAAAAGGTTTAATCTCACTGGCATGTCTGAAAAAAGCAATAAAGCTAACCTTAACATGTTTAATAATTCAAATATGTTGTTTTTGATTTTTTTTTTAAACTGAAGCAAAACTCTAATTTAAGCTAGAACATAAAAAACACAGACATTTCTACTAACAAGTGTTCATACAGCTCCAGACATTTATTTCTGTAATATCAAACTGATACGGCTTTTACTAACTTGGAAAATCACACACACACACAAACACAAACACACAAATACAACCCAGAGTTAAACTCAATGAAATCAGGAGCTAACACTATTTGAACACAGCACTCGAGGATACAACAGTTCAGTGTTCTCAGTTTGCGGTCTGATTTAAAGGTCAGCATGCAGGAAGTTTTCAGTTTTATTTGCAGAGGTTTAGAGATTCGGTATGCATCAGTGAGACTTCTGCCTCCACCCAATCATAATAGAGGTGTGGTTTTTTAAGTATATTGGAAAAACTAGACCTTAAAGTTTGGTATGAGAAAGAGATTTCAAAATGTCACATCAAAATAGAAATAAAGTTTAAATGACCGTTTTCATACTGGGGTAGTGACAGAAGTTTGAGCAGCAGAAATCCTCAAACCTCTGCAAAGAGAACCAAAAGTGTCAGAATGTTCGTATTTATGTTGTACTTATTTTTCATGAACTGGCCCTTTAAGCCCACGCTGTGTGATGTAATGAAGTCCCTCTACCATAAACAGTTGATGCCATTTTTAAGGAAGGGGGTCAAGAAGTTGTAAAAGAAGGATGGAGTGAAGGATAGTCGGTATGATGAGGGGATCAGATGGTGAAAAGGAGGATGGTGGAGGGAGGCGAGCTGAGGCTTTCGGTCCAGACCAAGTCAGTCAGTGTGAAATCATTGCATTAAAAAGCCTTGAAAACACTTTTTAAAATTATTTTTAAATGAGCTTGTTGAACTAAACACAGTAAAAACTATTTCCTGTCAGAGGTGAACAGGTTCTTGGGTGAGTTAAAGGGGTATTCCAGTGTAAAATTAATTAAAAGGGTCAAACACAGAGTAACACAGAGTTAGACACCCCCTCTAGAGATGAAGGAAGAACATTTGTGATCATTTCTTTATGGAAATACAATCAGTGTATTTCTGAGACGCTAAGGCAGAAGAACTCCCGCGTCTGCAGTCCAAAATGATTAATATGGTGATTATTACTTCAAGGAAATGATAAAGTAACGATCATAAATGTTCTTCCTTGAGCTGCGTCACCCCGCAGCAGTCCGCAATGGATTTGCCTGAGGTCTCGCTACAAACAATCAGCTGCTGGAAGAGAGTAGTTGAGTTGTGTTTAGTCTCTTTGCTAAAATTAGGCAAAGTTAAAAGATGTTTTCAGGGGCTTTGGAGTTAATGTAACGATATTAAAGAGATTTTTTTCTGCTGCAGCCTCCATCAGATCTTTAACGGTTTGAATCTTGAGTTCAAATCAGCCACATTTTCTCCCTGAATTGACTTGGACCTCTGCCCAGCTCCAAAGAAATGGTGGTTGTAGCGGGATTACCTGCATCCACATCATTAGGCCAACCGCTGGACTGAGAGCTGCTGCCAGCCGCCGGGGAGCGGCCTGAGTAGAAGACATCGTCCACCGGGCTCTCCATCTCACTGTCATCAATGGACTTGCGCTTGTTGGAGCTGGAAGGGGGGAAAAAAAAGAGGCAATTCATTTTTTCCCCATTCTTGCAACTTACATCCATTCTCAGTTAAACTACAAAACTGCTTGCTAACGGGCATCTTGGGCTGCAATGAATGCTTACTCATCATCTTTGTGACAATTGAGGACAAATGCTTGTGCTTATTTCAACCAGACATACGTCTGCATGAAATAAAAAGTTCTACAAATTCAAAATGTCAACGTTTCCCTTCGTTGTTTTGTTTTCATATTATGTTTTAGCTGAGGGGGACAGTGCGGCCCAACTACAGAGACAGCAAGACAAAGATGAGACCAGGATTTGTTCGGCATGCTGCATGCGTACTCGCTCAAAGCAGCCTCATGCCAGAAGCAGAGAGCAGAGAGGGAGCACAGTGATGCTGGAATGCATTTGTGCATGTGTTTGCAGATTCTTATAGACTCACACATCTGTGACCAATAAAATAAAGGGGTTTGTGAGCGTACAGCATTTCTCTGCTGATCCAAAATGTTTAAATATATGTGTACTCGTGTGCATAACTGAGTGACAGTATGCGTGTGTGGCTTTTGTGAGAGCAGGGGTCTGTGTTACATTAGCATCTAGGGAGATATTCAGTAATGAGTGTAACTACCTCCGTGGGAGACTTGCATAAAGCTCCATTTCAGTCCTGCAGCGTCAGATGAGTGAGAGAGGACAGTAGAGGGAGCAAAGGGGAAATAACAGAGACAAAAGACCCAGGCACAGACAGAATGATGGACAGATTGGTGGGAAAAAGGAGGAATGAGAGGGATTAGTGGTGGAGAAGGAAAAAAGGGGGAAGAAAAGGGGGGAAGATAGACCACAATCAAAAAGCAGAGCAAGCTAAGCATCAAGAATACAGCAGAGTTAAAAGGGTTAAAAATTGAAAAATTGAAAATATCAGTAAAGGGGAAAAGAACCTATAAAGCTTAAAGCTGTGTACAGTATGTCTTTATATTTGTGTACCTGGTGGAGGGAGTGGAGGTGATGGAGCGCCGTCCCAGGGTCACCTGGTTGATGTTGTAGTAGCCGGGGCTGTCCAGGTCAGCCAAAGAGAAGTTAGGGCCGGTTGCTGTAGCAACTGGGGCTGAGGATTGCACACAGACACACAGGCACATAGAATATCAAATAATTTGCATCTTTGTTCAGTAAGAAATCATGACTTGGTTTTCTTAAAGGGTAAAGCTTGGTTTATTTACATTAACAATGACTATCTCTTGGTTGGTTGGTTGGTCACCGTAATCGTCCATGGTTTATGGATTTTTTTTTGCATAATGTTAATTTTTGCCACACTCAGTAAACCAGTTCAGCATGGCTGATTCTGTGACCCTGTGTTTAGCCATAGTAAACTCAGGGACTACTGAGCTGGAGCCAATCTTGGTTATTTTCCATTGGTTGATGATCTGCAGTTTGAGCCGATCATCTCCTGAGCACAGATTGTGCAAAACGCAAATACACAACTTCATCAGTGTGAATGAGCATTCAGGATTCACCTGCTTGTGTTAAATAATAAAACGAACAGGTGATCAAACTGTTTCTGCTTTTGTTTTATCTGTTAAAGCACTTTGTAAACATCTGCTTTTAAAGGTGCTATATAAATAAAGTTATTACTATTATTATTATTATAAGTTTGCACAGACATCCATAGATCCAGGAGTGTGTCCTGATGACACCTGTGATCACCTAATTCATCACTCTGAAGTCACGGGTGAGCTGAGATGTATCACATCACATTTGCAGTTAAACTCGGTATACACATTCGGTAACACTTAACTTGATGCCTATCTCTATAGTGCATTATAAATATATGTGTACACACACATACACACACACACACACACACACACATATATATATATATATATATATGTATATATATATATATATATGTATATATATATATATATATATATATGTATATTTGTATAATCTCGTTATATCACTGTATTACTATAGTTATAAACACTCATAAATGATTATAATGCTTTATAGCAATAATCATAACACATTATAAAGCATTTTATCATGACTTGCAAGGTCGGGTATTATAGTGTGTTATAACTGTTAACAACAGATGCATTGCATTATCTACGAGGGCATTGTCAGTGAGTTGTTAACAGTTGTAATACATTATAATACTTGATCTTCTAAGTCATAATAAACGGCTTTATAATGAGTTCTTATTATTACTATAAAGCATTATGATCATTTATGAATGTTTATAACTATAGTTATACAGTGCTACAATGTGATTATAACTCATTATAAATATATTTATAATGCGTTATAGAGATAGGCATCAAGTAAAGTGTTACCACACATTCATCTGAACTCAGACTGTACCAGACTTCCCCCTGGCTTTAAAGTAAATGGGTATTTTCAGTATCAAAGTGTGACAAGGTGAATTGTGCGGTGTATATGCGACTCACTCTGTGACACGCGGACCAGCTCGGCTACGTTCCACACCCCTGAAGTCACAAAACAGTCCTGGAAACTCAAGTGGCCTGGGTAAAAGAGGGAGAGGGGAGAGCAAGTGAGAGTGGGCTACACGGACGTAGACACCGAAGATGCATGAAATTAGATGTGCTCGCAGAAAAACCCCACATATATAAGACACAGCGATGAGGGAGCTGAAAACACATGCATGGAAAAATCTGGCCAACTGCTGGAGTCATCCAGTGGGCCCATGTGTTTTCTATAAGATACAGTGGGCTGTTGGTTTCACTGTTATCATTTATTTTGACTGTTGACAGGCCAACACATACAACCAATAAGATATTACCAGACAGAATGATCCCAACACAGACTTCTACAGAATGTATAGAGATGTCATTGAGTTTAATCTTTTGCATATTCCTGTAAATGTATACATGCATAAAGACACCAAAGCAGAAAGTCCTTTCAGTACAAACATGTTCAGCGTTGTACCTCTTTATAAGCACCGTCTTCTGGTGTAATCCTAACCACTAAATGTAAATGTTTGGTGTGTAATAACCCGATGAGTTAATTTTTACATCTTTGGCCTTCATTTCAAACCATTACAATTATATTATTGCTAAGATCTGAGACCAAAGTAAACACCGCCACAACACAGTTACCGTGTTTGGAGTTACAAACACGAACTCTCCGGTTTCTAAACAAGTTGTAAACAAAGAAGGTCACCATGATCTGCCAAACAACTTTAATTGTAGTGAAAACCAAAGAGCAAATTAAATGTCACAAACATTTTTTGGCGAGTACATTCGTAAGTGTTAGAAGTGTCAGTGGTCTGAAGTTGTTACTGGAAAATCATTTCACTTTAAACCTTTGTTTTCACCTCCAAAGAAATGTCTGACTGTCCCATTGGGATTGCCTTTGACGTCGCATTACTGTGTTCATTATTGATCGATTATTACTGATAGAAAAAGCGCTAAGTCCAAACACTAGCCATTAAGCTAGGCTGCAGATATCATACACTCTCTCTAGTGGTCATCTTTCTCTCTCTCCTGTAAAGTCTGTTACTCTTGGCAATAATATATCCCTATCCGTTTTAACTTTGCGGTTTGTGTTCAAAGGGCACCCTTAGTTCCAGTTTTGACTCAACTTTAAATCCACAGCCTCCCTCCCTCCATTTTCATCCCTCTCTCCATCTGTCCGTTTCTTTCTCCTCACCCTTTACTCTCATTTTCATTTCAACCATTATTACTTCTCCCGTTCTCCATGTCTCTTCCCTTCCTTCGCTCCATCCCTGTCCAGGGTTAACCACAGCTGGGACGGCGCATGAGGTCAGCGCTTAGCTCGGCAGCTGCCATGTGGTTCCCATCTTCCAATAACGTCAGTGTGATTTATGAGCGGCCCGCCACAATCCCGGCACAGCCCCCATGCTACAGCACCATCAGCTCTCCCTACCATAATAAACTTCGACCCAACTCTGCTGGGGCACTTTCACACAGAGAGGCCTGTATGTGGAGGCAGCTACAAGTACAGTATATTCATATGTGTTTTAGTGTATATACAGGTGTGACTGAATGTATCAACAGGTAAATCAAACACTTTCACTCGTGTGTACGGGCTGAAATCTCACCATTTGGTGGGGGCTTCACGTCTGTATCTCCTTGCTGGTTTGAGTTGTCTGATTGTCCTGATTGTTCTGAAAAAAAGAAGAGAAATGAGAGATGGTGAGTCAAGTGGATAGATGTCTGGACACTAATCAAGAGGAGGCAGCTCATTAGTTTCAGAGGGAACTCCTTGTAACCTGAAAAGAAAGGCTGCCTTCATTCTGTAAACTAAACACGGACATGAGTGCGGCTCTGAGTCAAGATGGACACATTTTTCCACTCAGGTTGAACCCAGATCCTTTCAATCTTGGAGCCTGTCAATCTGGGGAAATCATTTTTTGACCGTGGCGGGAAAAGCACCCAAGACCGTTTTTTGATTGGAGGGCTTTGGTATCTTTAGAGTGCTTGTTCTTCTTGGCTCTGAACCACTTCTCACTTTCTGCACTGCTCTTTCAGGGACTCTCTTTCCCTTTCAGCGCACAAACACAATACTGACGGCCTTCTGACAATGAAGGACAGTGTAGGTTTGGTAACGTGGTAAGATCAGGATGCTGGGTACGTTTTCGGACACTCTCTGCACATTCGTCTTACAGTAGTGGCTCTGACATCTACGTCACTTGAGAGCGGTGTTGTCAAATGATACACTTTGGGTTATCAGCATCTACTTTGTGTGTACCTTTTACAACTGCTGGGGCAGAAAACCGCCTGCTTCTGCTCGTTCAGGCTGCCATTCTTTCTCAGATGCGTAATGCAGTGTTCAACAGTTTTATGGCTGTATCATATATACAATCCAGGCCAATTACTCCACAGCACTAAAGCTTTAAAGACAGTCTTGGGCCAAGTATCCCAACTCAGAATGAGGCCCCTTTCAAGCAGAACTAGGCCCCCAAATCTTAGCATCGTCAGCGAATCAGCGTCCTAATCTTGGGTGGCATCAGTGGACAACATGCCAACAATCTGATGCACTATTCACCCCATCTGTGCGTTGCCAAACCAAGGAAACAAAAAGACGCAAACAAAATAACGACTTCACTCTGGGTCAAAAGGGAGAAGAGAAAACACACAGGGATAGAGTTTCTATGTTTTTCAGCAACACCCTTCCCTCGTCCTAAAAAGAGTGAGAGTCCATCTTCATGTTTTTCTCTCCCATTTCCTCTCACACTTGTTTGTTTCTGCTTCCCTTTCTCTCCCGTGCTGTCGCTCTGTGGAATCCTGGCAGCCATCTTAGCCCTTGGCAGCCATCTTAGCTTTGGCGGTACCATGCATTCCTGCTAGCTGACGGCACACCCACACAAACACATACACACAGGCGCACATGCTCGCGAAGCACACTCTCTCTCAAATACAGACTCGCTGGTCTTAAAAATAAAAAAAGACCTACAGAGGATATGAAATGCAAATGGAGTGAGGATAAAAACCGCCAGAGTCAAGGTCCCTGTTACAGAGAGTGTGTATGCTGGGAAAAACAAGAAATGACAGCAGATGTCAAACAACTTCATAAACTTTAGGCCATGATAAGACAGGTATTGTCATGACCAAACAGGAGATTGTGGTCGATAATTAAGTTCGTAGCCTGAAGCCTTTTCGTCCTGCTGCAGCGCTCACTTCATCAGTCAAGGAAAAGGGTCGAAAACTTTTAAACCTGTACGCCTGGAAAATCTTCCATGCACTATATGTCACTATTTATGCCGAATTTCAGCACCTGGTTGTCATGACAACATGGATGGCACGTCGCAGTGAAAATCCCAGATGATAAAAGGTTGCCAAAGCCTAAGTGTGTGCTCATGAGTTGATGTTAGGCTGGCAATTAGGATGAAGATAATAAAATTTCCCCCGTTGGCACGAGCTTGATGGTTTATTTTGCTAAAGTTGTTTTGTTTTTGGCAACTAATTGACTTGTGGCTACTGTGCTAAGCTGTAATAATATAACTGCTGCTTTGAGTGTTCTCCTCATGAAGGCTTTAACTCCTTTAACGCATATCTATCCATCTACCTACTAAGGGAGTTTAGGACAAAATACTCTTCAATAGTCGACGATTATTCGAAATAGTTGTCCCTATGGAGATAAGGTAGGTCTAATTGATGACTGTGCATAGTTGTGCTGGTTTAACATAATACACATTTGGAAAAGATGAATTTATGTCAGTTTTACTTGGCAAAAATTGCTCTTCACCTTGTTTTCCATACATGTTTTTTGTAGCAGTTCCTGCCAGAACTCTGAAGGCTGCTCGCTCTCAAACTTTCTTTTTCTTTTGTTACTAAATGGTGAAAATCAGCTTTCAGATGATCAAACAAACACTGACTTGACAGATGTATACCATGGATGTAAAAATTCAAAAATATAATTAAAAAAGATATAAAAGTCATATGATCTATTTAATTTCTTTATATTAAATGGTTATTCGTATGTTCAAAATCATGACTCATCCCCACTACCTACCTACTTATCTATTGAGAGTTCAGAAGGAAGGGACTTTTATGACCCACTCCGATGAAAATCATGTTTTTCTTGTTGTCTACATGTTCACATGGCCTTTTTCTGAAGCTACAGGACATATCATGAGAAAAGTGCAAAATTGCATTTCTGAGTATTTCTTCATTCAAATCCCTGTGAATCTCTGGCAGACCCAGTGAGATTTCCTACATCACAACTCCAAGCTCCGCCCCAAAAGCCCCGTTCTGCAGGCCAGACTTGGAGAAGTAGAGAGGACGATTGTGGAACAAGTAGCAGTGTGCGGTAGAGGATTGCAATGCTCAAATGAAAGCTTATTGTGCTATTAGCTTGCCCCTGAAGACGTTAGTGTCCGAGAGCTGAATAGCTTCTATGTTACCTGCCACTTCTGCTGCACCAACAAGGTTAGGCTGCAAACTATGATAAAGGGGAGGGTGCAGAGCAGCGCTGTCTTCCACCCACGACTTAGAGGTGAGTTTCTAATGAGCTACTGGAGCGCTACATTGTTATTGCTTAAACTTTGTACAGCGTCTTTGTGTTTTTGAAAAGCGCTTTATAAATAAAATGTATTATTATTATTATTATTATTATTATTACATGAGAAAATCCCTTAAAAAAATGACACAGGTAACGTGATTGACTAAAAACTTCATAATCACAATTTAACAACCACTGGGAACACAAATAATATTAAAAAAATACGATTGGAGTTGGACTTTGAATGCGTTTGTGTGTTTTTTCTGCACACACTCAGAGTCTTCACCCTTTTGCCAATAGCCGAGTCATTAAAAAGCATCTCCTATTGTAAGAGGGGTCTTGAGACTTCCTCAAAATCTCTTAGGTTGGGGGGCAGCCTAATATGACACTGGCTAGGTCAGCAGTATGTAACTACTCATTAACATGTTGGCTTGAAAGAGCATGCAGCAAACAAGAATACACATGCCTCTAAAGCACAATCATGCTTTCACACACAGTTAGACACACAGGCACAAATTAATACACTGATGAATCACCCTTATCTCTTGCATACAGTTGCCCCAAGGCCCCCTGCACATGCCCCGCCAGAGATAACAGAGCAAAGACACACACAGGCCATCAAATAAACCATGCTATCAGTGTAATCACACACACACACACACACATACATAGACACACTAACACACATCCAGAGTTCATTTTGTGTCTTGGTTGCCATACAGTCACTGCTGATGCACCAAAGTTAACAGAAGCATTACATTTATCACACTTGAGATACAGACAGAGGCTAAACCCTCACACTCAGGTTAATGTACACGCTTCAAATCACACTTACTTCATCACTCCATTCATCAAACGCACAGACAGAAAAACAACTCACATGCACATAAGTGACAATCATAAAGAGACACTTGACTGAGAATGACACATGTTCACTGGCTCTGTGCGAGGTGGCCACTGCCAGCACTAATGGATTCGTTAACCGCTCACACACATTCAAAACACAAGTGCGCGTTGCTCATACAGGCACTTTTTGTTCATTTATCAAACTGCTCAGAGTCTTTGTTTGTGCGTTACAGGCATGCATTAGCGAACAGGCACTGTGTAATCTCATATGCACCAAGTAAAGGGGATTTTTTGACTGATTAGACTGTAAAATTATCACTACAAGACCAACGCTGGAGATGAAAAATAACATCTCTGGAAGTCAAGAGGTGTAAGACTCATTTTTTGCACAACTTGATCCACACGACACTCTAGAAGTTTGAATATCTTTGTCATCATCATCACAAATCATCATCAAAACAAATTACAGCACTTAGTAGTTACAAATCCCGGGGATATAGAGAGAAATTAATGCTCAGGAAATCACCATAGAGACATGAATGAGGCCGTGAACAAGACATGTATAAGCGTTAGCCCCCTGCCAGCTCTATAAGCAGAACATATGGCATTAAAAAGCCTGCTACAAGATGAGTGTGCTAAATTTCACACTACATGGATGCAGTCTTAGTGATGACACCGGTTGATTTCTGTAGAGGCATTATAAAGCCCAAAGATGGCCAACCAACCTGCCTGACAAACTTAGAGCTGGAGTCAATGCCGATTTCTCACTATGCAAAGATCCATAATGTGCCAACCTGTAGGTCAAAATCATCTAATATAATCAAATAGATTAATTATTTGAGTAACACTTTACTTGACACCTATCTCTATAACGCATTGTAAATGTATGTATAATGCATTACAATAATCATAACACATTATAAAGCATTTTATCATGACTTACAAGGTCAGGTATTACAATGTGTTATGCTTATTGTTATAAAGCCTTATGATAATTCATGACTGTTTATAATGATAGTTATACAAGTTTATAAGCAAATTATGACACATCATAAATATATGTATAATGCATTATCTGTGAGGGCATTGTCATTGAGTTGTTAACAGTTATAAGACATTAAAATACCTGACCTTGTAAGTCATGATAAAATGCATTGTAATGTGTTATGATTATTGCTATGAAGCATTATGATCATTTATAAGTGTTTATAACTATAATTATACTGTGCTATAACGTGATTATAACGCATCATTCATATATCTATCATGCGTTATAGAGATAGGCGTCAAATAAAGTGTTTATAATAGTAATTTGAAAAATCGCCTCTCATTGGTATCTTCAATGATTTTCTATCTGTCATCTCTAAGTGCCTCTCTTTTACACTGGCTTTATTTGAACAGAGGTGGTTGCTGCTGGGTAAAAAGGCATGTATGCGTCCATATATGACTGTCAGTGTAATGCAACAGCAGCAGCAGCAGCCGATAGTCCAAGTCTTCTTTGACTCGTTGTCCCCGACCTCTGTGTACAGTGTCATTTAAGGATAACTCCCCAGACATGGTTCAGTTCACAGTCAAATGATAGGGGCCAACTACTCCACAGCTTTGTGAACAATTGTACCACTGTTCCCTCTCATTCTCTCTGTCTCGCTCCGGCCTCTTCCTTTCACTCTCTCATGCTCCTCGAGCTCCCACACTTCTGTCCGCCGTATAAGTTGTGGCATTCAAGAGTGCAGATCCGAACCCAGTCTTTCTCGGTAGACTGTGGTAGCAGAAGCAGCAGCACGAGCGTGGGTTCTGTATATCTGTCCAGATGTGGCAGTGTACGTAGATATTGAGATGTATTCCGAATATACAGAAACAGAAAATATAACGTGGTATACGTACACAGCTTCATGATGAAAGCAGATGGATGTAAAGCAGATGCTGTTCAGCCACTGACTGACATATTTATATATACAACTATGTTTGAGTCTAAGTGTGTGTGGTTGAACAGTCTCACCCCCTCTCTCCACCCCCATCTCCCATCCACCAGCCTCTGGATAAAGAAACCAAACAACCTCCCCAATTGGGTTTCGCTTAAGAGGTTTATCGGTATGTTGCTAAACATTCTGACCTTTTTTTTTTAATCTTCAATGCGCTTAAAATGTTCCAAACCCTCCTAATCCCCACGGCTATCCCACACAGATGTTCACTCAGCTCTTTTATTGGACTTCATTTCAACCTTTTTTTTTTCTCCCTTTTTCTTCTCCTCCTCCATCACCTCCTTCATCCTCTTCACATCCCTCCTCTCCCTCATTCGTTTTCAAGTTGCAGATTTGTCTCTTTTTCCCCCCTACAAATACTCACCACCCTCTGATCGACCCCCTCCACCCCTCGTGGACTTCAATCTTCTACAGTCAAGCTCATCCTGACCCTGATTTTTAAGCCATGCGATCTTATTGGACACTGCTGCAGTGGGAAAGTAAGTAATGGTGCTGTATGGCTGTCCCCTCAATGACCTGAACTCACTGGCCACCAAGGGTCCAGAAAACAAACACATTTATGAAAGGGGGCCCATTTCTCTAAAAGGTGTCCTTGAATATTTTGCTAGTTATTTGCTTCATTAGAAAAAGTATAGTTGACTGTAAAAACATAATAACAGGGGACATGGTCTAATCATTGTGGTTACACTGGGTGCCTGCCGAGTGATTGGAACATCCAAAACAGCTGCTACACCACTGAGTCTTCTAATTAAACTTTACCCCTAGGTTTGCTTCTCATTTTTAACAAAGTTTTCCTCTCTTCTTTTTTTTTCATTCGAAACAGAGTCAAAACAGTTTCTATCCAACATCAATAACTACCCTCAATGCCTCATGAATAACCCGCAACACAATGTATTCATGTAGTGGAGTTGCGCAATACCAATTGACGGAATGTATGGCAGATGTGCGTGTGTGTGTTTCATTATTGTAGTATTTATTACTGTGTGTGAGTTTCATTATTGTAGTATTTATTACTGTGTGTGTGTGTTTTATTTTGTAGTATTTATTACTGTAGTGTTAATTTTTTATCCATGCACTGACCGTCTGGCACTTTTAAATTTCATTGTACCTGTTACAATGACAATAAAGGACTATTCTATTCTGTTCTATTCTATTCACTGAAAAGCAGTGGGTTTGATTTTAAGACATGCTGCAGATTCAACTTTGCATTTGTGACCTGCTGCAGCTGATTCAAGAGACAATGGGGGATCCTTCAGTGCATCACTGCATGAATAAAACAATGCCTCATGTTACATATAGAGATGCACCAATCCATTTTTTTCCGATCCAATCCGACACCGATACCTGGGCTGAGTGTATCGGCTGATATCCAATACCGATCCAATACTACTGTTGAATGAATGAACAATATAACTTGCCGTGTAAGTGAAGGCATCAGGCTAACAAATTAACACAGATATAAATTTACCTAATATGATTTATCAACAAATTGCACATTAGCACACAGAAAAAAGAAGTAAGACTTTCATGTAGACATTTAGTGCAAAAGGATAGACAGACATAGAATATAGAGTGAATAGAATCGCTGTGTTGCTGTGTTTGATATTAATTAAAAGAAAAAAAAAAGACTGGATCAGAACGCAGGATCAGCGTCATTCATCCGATATTTGATCAAGTGAATTTGTCAATATTGGAGCCGATATCCGATCCAAATATTGGATCGGTGCATCCCTAGTTAAATATGAACCTTTTTATACTGCTTTTTTAAAGTTACATGCAGCTGGTTGCTGTGTATGTTATTCTGCACCCAGAAGTGGAGCCAAGGGGTGAGGTCACACGGGGTCACACACAGACAGATACTAGAACTGAATCCAAGTAGGAGATAAATAAGGAAATCTAGTTTTTGATGAATCACAATTAATTTATAAAGCAGCCCGATATGAATGTTTAACATAGATTAAGGTAAAGCAATGTTCATGTACTCATTGTGCCAGCCTATCTCATCTCCACTCATCATCTCACCCTCCTAGTTTGCAAGTTTGTCCTATTAGCAAGCCATGTGCTTTTTTTTTTTTACTCTATCCTGTTTTTTTTTCTTCTTTTCCCACCAACCTGCCTGCCAGGATCCTCCTGTAAGACTTCCTCCTCAAAACAAATCCCTAAAATGCACCAGCTTGCATGTGTCCATCTGTATTCGGGTACTGCTCTAGCAGACTGAGAACTTCTGACAGTCTTGTCGGAGGGCATTTCCTTCAAGTTCCTGTATGAATAAACCCATTCAGAGGGTAGAGCACATTGCCTGCAGCCTGACAGACAAAACCCAGGGCTATAAGACTTGCATGTAGCTGCAGAATCAAGGTCAAATTAATAATCACGACTATTTTGGTCACTGTTAAGATCATGATAGTAAATTATAATTATCTATCAATTATAGGAGCACGTTTTTCTCCATTGTTTATTTTAAAAACATACATACCCTAGGTCTCACTTACTGCTAGGGTTGAACAGAAACAGAAAAATCCTGCCCTGGCGTTCTTGGCTCGCTGCCCGGCAGGACAGACTACTGTGTGTGCACACCGAGAACACATGCAGCGTTCACACATCACAACAAGCCAAGCTAGCGTGGCTGCCTGCATGGCTGAAGTTAAAAATTAGAGAACAAACAGCACCAGGAGACTTAACACAAACACCACCAGCCTCCGGATTTATGTCTTAGATTTAACTGCAAGATGCTGATCATCCTCAGTGACATGGAGGTGATTTGGCTTCGAAAAGACAAGCGCGTCCATCTGCAGGCTATGGTGGAAAGCGGTTGCATTTAAAGACAGCTCAACAACTTACTTATATCACCATTTGCAAATTGATGACTACACAGAACATCAATCTAAACGGCCTTTAAAGTAAATAAAGTAAATCCTGAGGGACAGTTTGAACACTTCACACTGTTTGTTCTGGTGATTTTGTATTTTCTTGAATGACTCAGTTTAAAGTTAATCAATAAGACTTATTTTTCTTGAATAAGTAGTCAACATCATCATTTGCGACCTCTCCGAGCACATTTCTTTTTGTTTGTTCTTAACACATCCTTTGAGAGATGCAAAACATTAATATCAATCATCCTTTTTATGTGAAATCCCCCCAAAATATCAAGAAATTCGTTTTTGCAAATAACACATAAAAATCATGGCAGGTTAATAATGAAAAATATCCTAAATTTAATTTTCTATGACCAGAAGGGGTTGGAGAAAAAAAGTGATACAGCATAGTATCGCAATATTTTGTCTGATGATGTATCGTATCGTCTTATTTACCAAGTGTCTATTTTTTAAATTAACCGCTAATACGAAGTCAAATCTGTGATAATGGAAAAATAAAATCGACTTTGTCCAGTGAGGTTAGCAGATGTGACATCATAGAGCAGGAGAAAGTTAGTACAACAAATATATACATTTATATAATATATATAAATATATATAAGGTTAGCAAGATGTGCTACATGAAAATAAAATACAGTGTAAATAAGACAAACATAAAGGAAAGACAAATGCTAAATTAGCTCAACAGTTGAAAAAAATGTTTAAATCCCAATATATTGTATCCTAAAACTCACTGAATTGAAAAAAGTTAAAAATCACAATAATATTGTATTGCGGCCCAAGTATTGAGATAACATTGTATTGTGGGACAACTGGTAATTCCCACCCCTAATGACCAGACTTATGGCCCATTAACTTTCAGCTCACAAATCAAGACTGAGTCTTCAATATTTAGCTTTTCTGTTTTCAGATAGACCAACCCTCTTACACACCCTATACCTATTAAACCAGCTGCTTTACAGGCGATTCCCTCGTCACTATGGTGACACCATGGGCTCATTTTGATTGAATGAAACCTCACCGAGAGTCCATAATCAATGTTTGTTCCCACAATCTGTGCTGAAAGTGACAATAGTGAATCTGGATGTAGTTCACTGCATGCCTGGTATGTAACTGTGACAGCACAGCATGAGGCCATGTGATTAATTGTGAAATGAATTTCTGAGCTGGTTGTGCTGAAGTGTGAATGTGTGGGCCGGAGACTATAAATATATCAGTTGGTGGCTATGGATGTGTGATTGTGTCTCATATACGTTTATGATAGCGTATATGTGCAAAAAATTCTGGAGAGCACATGTTGAGGCACAGTTGGAGATAAGCGTGTAAACATCTGTGACTGACAGGCTGAGTGGCGGAGTGTAGGAGGAGAGACAGCGTTCTTTTTTAAAAGACACGTAACATGCGTGTGCACCAGCATGTAGAGCAGCTCGTGGGAGTATCTGCACGTGTGCACTCCCTTTGCGTCTAAATCTATGTACTGTAGGTGGGAAAGTTCAATAAATTGAGAGAGATTATTCGGCGTTAGATACACATCTGTGTGTTCGCGTGTATACGTGTGTGTGTGTGTGCGAGTGTGCACTGCGTGGCCGCCTGGCCCGAGCCCTGTGCCAGCAAGGAGCAGGTGTGGGGAGGCAGCCCTGTATTGCCCGTTGCCCATCTGCGTGGCCGTCTGTGTGCCTCCTGCGCCCTCTCTGTGCCAACGCCACACAGAGCCGGGAGCCAGGGGGTGAGAGGGGGGAAAGAAGGGGTGAGAGGGCCCTAAAGGGAATCAACCATTGGAGAGATTTGAGGGCAGGGGGTAGAAGGATAGAGGGGTGATGGGGAGGGGAGGTGGTTGGCAGACTGCCCATACATAACCCCCTCCCACTTTCTCCCTCTGCCCTGTTTCTTTTATCTTTTATCTGCGCCTATGCTGATGAGCTGTGATGTACAGGGAGAGAGAAAGAGGGATACATTAACAGAGCTTTTCACCGTTTTCAGATCGTTTCCCCCTGTGATATGAGACTGCAGAACCCTTCTCGAAATAACACTGGCCTGTCCTGTCAATTCACATCTCCACTTTAAACATCTCCATTTAAAAATTAAGATTTCACTGAAAATGCATTTGGAGAGGTTTTATTTCTCCAACTGGCCAGCAGATGTCACTTGTTGACAGTTGGGGGAGAACAGCGCAGCAACACATGCTAAAGAAATCAGCCTCTCGCAGGGGGAACACAGAGAGGAGTGGGAAAGATTTCAGCAGGGCTGCCATGGCTTTAGTAAGAAATGAGGAGAAGGAGGGGGGGCTGAAAGCTCTCTGGCACATTTCACTAGCTTTAAAATTCCTACAAACACTGAAAAAAAAGGAAAATAACATTTAGAGCTCCAAAGAATAAAGAATGAATCGAAGCAAAGAGTCCTCCTTCGTTTTTATCTCTTAAAACCCGGTATACACATCTTCATCATGGGAAAAAAAGCCTTTATTTGATCCTCCTGACTGCTTTTTTAAACTTTTCTGTTAACTCATAACCAGAGTATGGTTGTACAAGTCAGTCTGCAAACAGGCAGATATGTTTAAATAGTTGATGAGTTGTGTGTATAAAGTTTCAGACCAACAGAAGTGAGTTTTTAGCTCCAAGTGAAAGACATGAGCCACCCTGTGCTGCTCCCTATTGCGATATAGACATGAGTGAGTGAGAGAGAGAGAGAGAGGGAGTGCGTCTGTGAGGGTGGCAGCAGGGTCTGGGCACAAGTGGGAATGGGGATCATGTGATGCCAGTCTCTGCCAGGGAACAGGGGAGAGATAGAAGATTTAAGGGGGAAGGGGGGGTTAGGAAGAAAAGGCAAAATAAGAGGAGAAGACAAGCAGACAGAGGAGAGAAGTGGAGACAAGAAAAAAAAAGATGAAAAAGAAGTGAATGACAGAGAGAGAGAGAGGAAGAAAGAGAGAGAGGAAAAGAGTGATAAACTGAGAAAGGGAGAGGAGGGGGGTTCGAAGGGGGGATTGTGAGAGCTGTGGGAACATTTTGCCTGGCCAAGAAAGACGTGAGCGGGGAGAATAAAAGAAAGAATGAGAAAGAAAGAGAGACTTGTTGGCAGAGCAGGGGTGGGGAGGAGTGGGGAGGTGGGTATGAGTGGGGGGGAGTGAGAGCAGCATACAGTGGGCACCAGCAAGGGAGCAGACACGATCAAACCCGGCACTACAGGGGAGATGAGGAAAAGCAAACACTCACACCACCACAGCCACAGAGCGCCATCAATTCGCAACAAGCCAAATATTCACAACTATTCTCAGTTTCCCTCATCCATAAATCTGACGCACATCGCAATGAGCTCAAATTTGTGCGCGCTATGATCCAAGCCTACTGCTGACAGTGAGATCATGGTGACCTGCCACTCAAACTGTGTGTGTGTGTGTATGAACTGTGGGGACTAGCTGCACCATGACCTTTTGAACCCTTTGGCCGAGCGTTTTATTGCTACTCCCCCAGGATGAATTCTCAGCACCAAACTCACTGTGGACTAGTTTGTGTAGCTTCTGGAGAAAGTGAGTATTCTAGTACTATTCTAGTCAAGGCAGGAATCCAGGCAACGACCTTTGACCCGTGTGGGCAAATGGTTTACTCAGCCTAATTTAGTATAAAAGATTAGTTCAAAGCAGCTCTGATTAGTTTGAATAATTTCCCCCCAAATCCTTTAAATGGTTTCACACAATAAGAGACGTGTTGCGTGTACAATGTAGTTGACAACCTTTTTGGTTTCACAGTTTTCCTTCTCATTAAATAGCTTAGATTTATTTTGACAGCTCTCCTAAACTTTAAAGGAGCAGCCAGTGAGAACTTCTCGAACCCAAACCACAGAAAGACGACAACAGCAACAAGTTGATTTCCATCATAGGGCTCGACAGTGCGACCAAACAAATGTTTTTAGTTTCAGGTTGGATATTCGATGGGGATCTACCGGTGTCTTCTCACTCTCCATAACCAAGAATAGCAACAGCAGCGCAGTTAAATCTACTCGGCACCATCGCTGTCAACGTCCGGTGTTGAATAAGGGACCATCAATAAATTATCGATTGATGTTTTCAGAAAAGGCTGTTTTCCTTCATTGCCTTCCATGTAATGTGACCAATTGACCTAAAATTGATTTCAAATAATAGTGCTTATGTCGACCAATAAGACAAACATTATTTGATCAATTTTCATTGTGCCCCTTAAGTTCCTTGTGTGCTCCTTACTTTGATAACTTAAGAGAACATGTGCTCCTTCTGAAAAAAGTTAGTGTCAAGCCCTGCATCAGGAGTAAAACAGAGCTAAAGAGCAAGTCAAATCTGCAACGTGAAATGGTGTTCAGTTACTTATACAGGTATGGATGTATGTACGTATGTCTATATAAGGTCTTTGTTTTAGTATTGATGATTAGTTATATATTCATGCTAGACTTTGGAGCTTTGTTTTTTTATTTTTGGCAACATCAGAAATTCCAAAGACATGTTAAGGGTAAACGAATAGGAAGGAATGAGTGCATGTACAAATAAAATAATAATAATAAAAAAAAAAATAATAATAATAATAATAATTTTATTTGTATAGCACTTTTAAAAAACCGAAGTTTACAAAGTGCTTAAATATAATATATATTATATGTACACTTTTTCAATCTCCAAAAAAAAACAGAATTCCTTGTCTAAAATTGTACTGTATGTATATTTGATTGAATAAACAATACAAAAAAAAAGAAAAGAAAAAAAGATAATCCAAGGCAAAAACTCATTCAGTACAGACAGCTAAGTCGCAATTGTTGACATGGGCACTCGACCAGTTTTGAGCTAACATTAGAGTCAGCTGAATTTATGCCATTACTCCTCGAACTGTGAGAGAGGTTGGGCAATTTATTATGTCCACATTAATAAAGTTTATCCCCCTGGAAAATAAATGAATGTAACACCCTTTCTGCATTAAACACGACCATATGACCAAACTTTATACGTCTAAATCAAAACCTTAATAAAATAGTTGGTACCATGTATGAACAGCTTGGCTGGTGTTACAATTTGGACAGCAGAGATGTTACAAAAAACATCTTCAACTGTCCTTCAGTCTGTCAGGATAGTCAAAGTGTTACATCGAACAGCAAAAATCTATAAATGATGATGTTGTGTTCATTTTCAAAGAAGACAGTATGTTTACGTTTTGACAGCATTACACTCAAAGCCAGCCTCGACTTTCCGGCTCCAAATGACATTTGAATAGTGTTCAGGCAACACTCCCGTCATAAATGGATGTCATCACGAGGGAACATTATGTCAGTCTTCTCACATTTTAACATAATGACAACAAAACATTATTCAAATTACAGGACAATGTTGTTTGCATCGCAGCCCTCACTACGATCCAGCTCGGGCCAGAAAACACTAACGATTTATTTTGGGTTTGTGAACTATGCAAATAAATGCTCCCAAATCTATCTGGGGCTTGGAGGACGTGTTTTATGGGGGTTGTAAAACTCCACACAAACACATAAAGCAGGCCTGTAAAAATTATGTGTGCTCTGCATAAATGCTCATTTGGACTAATGAATTAGGGGAGCAGTGGCTGGCTGTGTAAAATTCCACATCCTCCCTGGGTGATGCCAATGGAGACATAATGTATGATGAGCATGATTTGTGGGTTAGTCTGCATGTCAGTTTTTCTGCGTTTAAATAAATACATATGTGAAAGAAGAGTGGAGTGTGTTGCTTTTATGTGCTTTAGTGTATTAATGTGTGTGCACTCCCACATGGGCAGTGTCATATGAGGACACTTGGAGAACAGCTCTATCAATTAGCTCTGAGACGTTACAAAACCCGACACAGACTTTCTTAATAAGATGCAACATGACCGGCCAGACTGAAGTTTGAATATTTGTTATTCTTCTCAGATCAGCACAGCGCTCAACTCTCTGTCATGCGTACGGTGTAAGAGTTAATTTTCCAGTTTCCTCTGAGGACAGGCAGAACATTAAAACAGCTGGAGCGAAATATTTTCTTAGTGCTAAAAGTCACATCACAGTCTTTTCTGGGAGTCCCTGAGCTCCTTCATGCTTTAGGTTCCTCTGGATCGCTGCTGTGGACCTGTCTGTTTTCCAGCTGCTTCAACTACATGAATCAATCTCAACTCTGTCCATTTCTCTCTTTCTGCATCTCCCTCTATCCCCTCTCTAAATTTAACGATGTAGCGGCAGATGACTGTCTTACATGAGTCTGGTTCTGCTCAAGGTTTCTACCTGTGAAACCTTATCCCATCTATAGCCACGTTAACATGGGCAAAATTTCTTGATCGGATTAAAAATTGAGGGCTTGGATAATCTGAATGCACTGTTTATATGGGTGCAAAATCAAATAATCCGATCATAACGTGCGTATACATGCACCAGGATTTATTCAGATTAGAGGCATTTACAGGCGCAGAATTGTCTGATTTCGCTAAAACAACCGCAGAAGAAGAGTTGTATTTATGCTTGTTCTGTCAACAAACTAACAAACGCAATAGTGGCTCACTCCATCCAATCCAGGAGTTTTCCCTCAGTTAAATGTCACTAGATGGCGACCTTGTGTACTTATTTTACTGTTCTGTCAAATGCTGTACTGTGCGTGTAAATGTGACATCATCAATAACGATAAACCACCCCTCTCTATCGGAATACAATTTCTTTCCGATTCAGCCGAACTGGATCAGAATCTTCTGATTGACATGTTTACATGACGCATTTTTACTACAATCGGGCGTTTATTCCGATTATTTGTGCCAATGTAAACACAGCTTATGATCTAAGCTGTTTTTTGTGTTTAGTCTCTTTTTGTGTTTAGTGTCTTGGTATAACACTTACTGTTACTTGGTGCTATACAAATAAAGACTGACTGATTGACATCACTGCTCTTTTAAAGGCAGTATTTTACCAGATGATGGATTAAAAACAGCTTATGTTTGTTTTAACAGATTTAGAGTGATTTTTTAAAGTATATATGGGCAATGACAATAACTGCAACGAACTGCAATAACTGCAATGGGAGTAAAAGCCTTCATGAGGTAAACAGAGAAGGAGTCCTAATCTTGAAATGTGCTAAAAGCCTGCGATTACTTGTTGATTACATTGCTGATTAAAACCCTTTCTTCCTAAGATCAGCTTATTTTTCCACACCAGAAAAACCAACAAAGTTTAAGCTCACTGTTGTCCTTTTAAACTTAAGGAAAAAGTTAAATTTCCCAACAAGAAGCATCACAATTTCAGTGGTCAGATTCGCTTCAATTCAGCGCAACCTACATAAACAAGCATATTAGCTTATAAAAAGTCATCTTTCGCCCTCTATCAAAGCAGCCATGGTAAGACCAGTCAGACTTTGTAATCTAATGGTGAAATCAGTGTTGAAATCAGCAGAATCAAGGCTTGTTGAGCAACCAAACGAGGTGATATGGTGATGTGTGCAAGGTTCAGTCAGGAAAATAAATGCCAGTCGAGTAAATCAGCACCAATTCCACCGTTTCAAGGGTGACACAGCGAGGCCTGCATATCTGCTGCAAGAACTTAAGACTGATTCTCCGAGCGAACTGAGGGGGAGGGGGTTAAATTGTGACAGAGGAAGAGATCTAAAGTGGCAGATGAGGCCTGAGAAAAAACAATCAGCCAAATGACGGCAAAGACAGAAAGAGAACCTTTGACCATCAGCTGTCTGGGAGTCACCGCCCAGCCGCATTTGTCAGTCTGTGTCCCCGGATGAACCTTACCCAAGGGTCAGTAGCTCCCAGCACAGCCGTGTGTCTGTGTTGTTTGTGTCCCTGTGTGCGCACACAGATGCACACACTGCTGTGGACTTGTGTACACATAAGCATTAGTGAACCTTTCAGTGTGTGTGTGTGTGTGTGTGTGTGTGTGTGTGTGTGCTCATGCGCACGAGCTGTCTGCTATCTGTGTCAAAGCTGGCTTTATCTCTCAGCCAGATAAGGTGAGTAAACAACTGCCCTAGCCTTCCTGTCTCTGACATGCTAGCTGATAAAGGCTCCAACCTCCACCAGATGTTCAGGCCTGAAGAACTCAGGCGAGTCCCAGGCTGCGGCCACAGGCACAGGCCCACCAGTGAAAACCAACAGCAGAAACCCACTTCTTGTTACTCTGAGTCGATAAAAGCACAGGTGAAGAGAAGTTTGGTTCTGCAGCTCGATATGAGATCATCTGATAGGTTTCAAGTAAACACAATCACGCAGACAGCATGAGTGATCAAAAGGCATGTCCGAACATGTCAGACACACAGGATTAGCCTAGTTCGGACAGCTTATGGTTCCACTCCAGCTCTCCGCTGGTCAAGCTGATAATTGGAGATTTATGCCTACCATCTATCAATCCATCTATTAACTTATTAACCCAGATAAAGATTTAAAACCTTCCATTCACCCCCCCACTGCAGAATCAACAGGAGATTAAACTCATGCCAATCCACTTAACGGGTTCAAATAAACATATTCATCAATAAGTATCACTCTGCTCACTGCTTTAAAGTCTGACCTTGTTAAAAAATTAATCTGGCACACGTTCTTGGAGCTGAAAACAGAGAACGCATTTTTACACATCTAGATCAAGATTAAAGGGGACACTCATGGTTAGCTTTGTCCCCAAAATATTCAATACTTTAAAAAGACGTTTTTCTCCGTGACACGCAGGGAATCGTTTTACATCTTAATTTTACCAAAAACATCAGGAAAAATGGTACAAAACCAAGAAAAACACAGAAAAAATATGATTCAGGATAAAATATGGAAATGCTACAAACGGGGGCTGCAAGCTGAGCTGCTGCGGTTGTTTTAACGTTAGGATTCCTTCATCCTTCACTATTCATCATTTAGGAGATTTTGCCAAATGCCAAATTGTTTGCAGATTTTGTGCTTTCTTCTCAATGATCGACCCAGAATAAAAAGGGAGTCAAGCTGGGAGGCTGCGAGCAGTGCTGCCACTTCAGTCAGTATTATTAATATGGGGACCTGATTTGACCGTGATCCACATGATCCCCAAATGGTGTGAATGATAGCAGGAATTATTGTAGTCATTTTAGTGCTTAAGTTCAGTTCCTTTTTCTTTTTCCTTTGTAAGGCATCCACAAACCGCAAACTACTTGGCCGGTGTTTGTGTTTTTCAGTCTTTTATAATCTGTTCATGGAGGAAAATCTTTGAAATTATCGCAGTTTTTCAAAAATAATGAAACTGCTTATTAACAAAAAAAAAAAAAACATAGGTGGCAGGAGCATGAAGTTTTAAACATATGAGATTTCCTGTCCTTATGTCACTGTGTTCTGCATCTGTGAAGGGATGAAATGTCGGTGCCCTGCCCTACAGCTATGTGGTATTAAATAGACGTTCGAGTCGAGGGGTAGACCAGAGGAGCCTGCATCTGTTTGGCAGTTGCTCAGAAATGTCTAGCGTTTCACACTGCGCCTCTGGGATGCACTGGAGAAGATCAGCCAGGATTTTATGAAAAACAGAGGGAACGAAGGAACCAGGAAGGAGAGAAAAGAGAGTGGGGAGGGGGGAAAAAAATGAGTGAGGGCCAAGTAGAGGAGAAGAATGAGCTAGCTGACATGAGAAGACAGAAAGAGAGATAGAGGAGAGGAGGAGGTTGGACAGCTGAAATGAGAAAAGGACCCGGTTTAGATGATGATTTGATGTTTTCCACTCTGCCTGCAGTGTATTATATCTGTGTGTGTGTGTGTGTGGACGTGTGTGTGCACAAGGTTTCTCCTGAGGCCCCTATGGAGCCTGAAGGCCCTTGGTGGGATCTATGAGGAGATTCAGGCGAGGAGCAGGTGTGGTTACACATCAAAACCCGTGGCTGTGACTGCATCATCTGAACACTGAATAAATTACAGGAGTGTTCGTGTCTACCTGCACGATCGTCCGTGAACATGAAGATGTGAGGTTTACGCAGAATCTGAAGGGGTAGCCCAGTGAGTGAGGTTTTATCCCTGTGTCTGTGTGTCGATTTTATGCACTGTTAGCACACACAAATGCCTTTGTATTCTTTGGATTAACATGTGACAGGCGGCCCTGCCTTCAGTCAAGCCCAGGCCTCCACAACAAACCTCCTCCCCAGAGCCTGATCTTTGGTTAGGTCCCCCTCTCAGCTGTCGCCACGCCTGTGCTGTCTGCCTCCTGTCAGCTTCACTGACAAAACACTCGGCGATTTATAGACATCATGTACACATATATAGACACAGAGGTATGCACGCAGCTTTCTCCAGTTTTACTCGCATTAATCACGAGTTACTGTGACGTTACTGTGAGCTGCATTAGCGGCCCTGCATATCTGCAAAAAAGATGTTTTACTCTTCAATCCAAACTATTTTGTGAGCTCTTGATATACATCGAGACACGGCCTTCTTATGCTGATAGCATCAATGAATGGTGAAGCATAACATAAACAAAATGCAGTCACCTCTACATCTGTAAAATACAGGGAGCATTTCTGGTTGCTGTAGGCTGGTATTAAAGTTACATGTATGTTTACATGTAAGTCAATCCAGTGGCTCCAAAATAAGTTACTGGTGCAATATGTCAGTGTCCATCACAACGATGGAAGTTAGGGATGGGCGATAAATTTTCATTCACTTGTTGACTCAAGTGCTAGCGGACTCACAGCTGTCGCCCACACAGAGCAGAATAACAAAAAAACATGGCCGAAGGTGGCGAAGATTGGGGCTTTGACGAGCGCAATCAGGTATGCCTGACATCAGACAGTGGATCTACTGCTGTTCGCTCTGCTCAATAAGAGTTTTAAATAAATGTTGAAAGTATTTTCACATTTTAGACTAGGACTGGGAAATACAGCCTCAAATCAATATCATGATATATTGCGCAGTTCACCTCGATAACGATAAATAGATGATAACTACTCCACAAGCTGCTCACCCCCTCCCACATTAATTTCATCTACTTCAGCCGCTACAACTTTTGAACCGTCCTCCATCTCCTTACCCCTCTTTGTTACGGACTGGATAAGGTGGAGTCATGTCTCCGACGTAGGACAGCGTCTTAAAGGGACATGAGACCATAGCCTACCTACACATATCCAACTTTTATTTATTTACACTGAAAATATTGACATGGGCAAAATGACGTCGGTTACTGTAAATTAAATTTTGGTATCTGTTAATTTTCAGTTTATCGCTCAGCCCTATTTCAGACTTGTTTGATATCACTAGTTTTCTCCATAACCTACCACTTAAACTTGTGGTTGAATATATTATTTGACTATGCCGACTGGCGTTCTCAAGACAGACTGAGTCAAAAACATGGGTTGGAACTAAAATATTTTTGTTGGGACTTTTATAGTTATCACCAGAATGGCAAAACTTATTGTGATAAATTTTTCGGTCCATATCGCCCACCCCTAGTGGAAGTGTGTTAACCCAGTCAATGGGTAAAACTTTAAATGCCCCCAAAATAAACACACATTCCCAGTCTAAAAAGCCACAAGTTCAGCCGGCTTCTCAACAGCTGCACCCAGCAGTGATTGGACATAAAATCTAGTTAAGTCATGACAACTCATCTGAATTTGGTGACGTATCAATCATATGTTTTGACTATTAAAACCGTAACAAGAAAACTCAGTTGTTGCTTAAAATAAAACTGTAATATGAAAATATATCAATACTGAAAATGTGAAATATGTTAAATAACAATCGCAGTCTTCAGAAAACAAACAGTAGTACCAGAAAGCTTAGAAAACCACTGCAGAGAATATAAAATGCAATTTGCTCCACTTCTTTGTGACTGTCAACCTTCTTAACCCACACTGACAATAATCCCTACCCATCTGCTACACCAGGCAGGTTAAACTCACATTCTCTCTATTTCTATATATTTTCACTGTACTGTTCCTCTCAGTGCTGGTTTAAAAAGAAGTCACGACCCTGAAAACATTGGGGTCAACAATTAAAGCGATGCATGTATTAGGACTTCTTAGTGCAATATGAGCCGGGCATCTCCTCTCAGCTCTGGATCTGCTGGCAGACCCTCCTCAGTGAGAGTGTGCACTAACTCAGGCCTGCAGGAGGGAGGTGGCAGCGTGTTTATTTTACTGTGGGCTGTATCTGGCCATCATTATCTCACACTGCAGAAGGAGAGCTATAAACAGATGCTTGCGGCCCACTCAACTGCAACAGCGCGTCTGGCTGCGGCTGCACCAGGGGCGGGAAGACGATTTGAGGATGCTGAGGTTGGAGGCGTGAGAGCGGTGTCGGGGTTGAGGTTGGGATCAAATCTGGGGATGAGGATGAGCTGGTTCTGAGGTTAGTATGGAGTGACTACAGCTGGTGGAGCTGAGACTGAGGCCGGGGCCCGCTGCTCTGTCCGGGCTGTGGTGTGCAGTATGACACAGAGAGAAAGGTTGTTTTGCACTGGTCATAACACAGGGAGAGAGCTCTATCAGTTCAAGATGCTCTTGCCGGAAAGCTCAACAAACACTGGCAGTGAAGTTTTCACAGAGCCGCGTGGCCTAAACAAACTGCAAGAAAAAACACAGAGGGGGAAGAAATGAAGAAAATAGGGGTGAAGCGAAGGGGGGGAGGAGAGGAGAAAAATGAAATGGCGTCTCTGTTAGTTACAGTTGGGGGGAGAAGGGAGAGAGTGAGAGTGGGATCTGCTGCTTTTTTGACTGTAATCAAAAGCAGAGACGCTCTGCAGTGGAAAAAAGCATGACGAAAAGCAAAGTTCACATGGGCTAAAGGCAAAGAGGGAGGAGGAAGGGGGGTGACAGGCAGCGACAAACAAACAGACAACTACTGACGAACAGCTGCACAGAGCACTTCATGGACAGAGGAGAGCGAGGGAGAAGGAGGAGAGGAGAGAAAGAGCGCCATGGTTATAAAAATGGAAAGTCCATATTTTAGTGCAGTATGGAAATATGGTCCTCATTTCATGATTCAATTCCCACTCCCTCCCTTCTTCCCTCCCACTCTAACTACCCCTTTCCCCGCTGAACTTACTTGCTCACTTTTGCAGCTGCAGCTCAGTTATAAAAGCCTGTTAAAACACAGGAAGACCAGTAAAACGGTTCGAGAAGTAGCAGGAGGCGGTCTCGAGCTGAGCAAGGGAACGGAGCGATTGTAAGGAGTAAAGAACTTCAGAGATGAGAGAAAATTGCAGAATAAAAGTCAAGACTGAAAGACATCAAATATAACTTTTCTGCAGCTGCTACTGCAGGATAACCAAAGCCAATTAAAACCAGCAAACGTCAGGATTAAAAGTTAAAGTTTATATAAGATTGTGAAACATTAAGTCCAACTTCCTTTGCACACTGCCTCTAAGTATCAGGACTTTTTTTTTTTTACTTTTTAAAACACCATCAGCTTTCACATCTCTTCCTAACTTTAATCTTAAACTCATCTTCGCCTCATCCCTTCCTCATCCTTTCCTCGCGTGTGCAATCAGACACACGCAAGATTTCAGCGCCGAGGCAAAGCCTGATGTTGACTGTCTGAAAAGGGACGAACAACCCAGTCAGCGGCGCTCCTTGCGACCCTGTCAGGGCTCATCCCGGCCTGCTCTCCTGTGTCTTCCCCTCCTACAGTCCTAATCCCAGCGGCTTTACATCTTAAAACTTCCCCCCCTCCGGCTCAGGACCTGTGCCAGGGAGAAATTAAATTTTGCCCTAAGACGCTGGAGAAGCAGGCTTTTCCATGGAAACTAACAGTAACCCGCTGACATTACATATCCTATAACATCAAGCATATCCCCGAGAATCAAAGCCAACTTCAGCTCTGCCTACACATGCGTTCCTGCTTCTTTCCATGCAAAGCTTTGTCCTCAAATCACACCGCTTTCAACCAACTCTCTTCATTCTGCCATTCACGTTATTTCCCCACTTATTTCACTTTCACTGATTCGTCCTTCACCAAGTAATACCTTTCTCCTCTCTGCCCCCCTCCTTAGAGCTCAAATCACCAAGTTCAGCCAGGCAGTTCATTATTTCAAATTTATGGCCTGTCCGTTTGGCCTGCCTTGAGGAGGAATAAAATCAGGCTTTTGGTTGGCGTGATGATCTGAGGCCAAACCCTAAGCCCCTCCTCCCCCTTCCCCTTTTACAGTGTAATATAAAGTCATATCAAATTAAATTTCACGAATAAAAAAATCTTCTCCAGGAGTGCCAAGAGCGGGACTTGACAAAAACACGCACCTCAGCAGAGGGTATATATACACGCACAAGCTTGAAACTGGACACTGAACAAGGGAATTGTGTGCGGGATCACTCAACTAGTGGAAACAGCGTCAATTCAGGCACATCTGAATATCCTGTATGAGCACACGCTGGTGCAATACACCTAAAATAGACAAGAGCATATTCAAGAGTACCATGAATATGTCAGTGACTGCATGTTAAGTGTGTATGTGTGTGTGTATCAACCCATATCTACGAACACACCGCTGTTGAATAGAATAGAGCAGGCTGTATTTTAAATGGATCAGGCTCCATGGTAAAACAAACTAATGACGGTTGTGTTATATCGAGGCTCTCAAAGCCTTCCTATCCCTCCACGCTCATAGGCCCTTTGGGGATTTCAGCCATTTGAAAATATTTTAGAGGCCTGATTGCCCCCAGCTCAGCAGCTCAGAGAAGCCTTAAAACCCTGTAGCTAAATCCCGGGGTTATGTAAGGTAAAGCCCTAAATCTCGCTGCGCCTGATGTTACATATTACTGTAATTGCAAATGAAAAATATATATACAGGATGGGGTGGGGGAGGAGAAATGCAAAGACAAGGGAGTCAAGGGAACACAGAAGAAGAAGAAGAGGGGAGGAGGAAATGAAGGAGGTGTGAGAGGATGGATGGAGTTTCAGAGAGAAGTAAAAGGACTACGTTTTTTGACACGCCATGCAGGTTCCCTGACGTGTTTACACTCTCACTCTTTCTCCTCAGTTCCCGCTGTTTGTGTGACTCTTTCCTTTCAGCAGACAGAGTGCACTCAAGGAAATACAGCGTAACGGCCAAAAACCATGGACAAATAAGGAAACCCAATAAAAAAAATAAATCTGCATTTATCATCTGTCCTTACAATGTCTGTCAGTGTCCAACGCTATTCTCCAGGGGCAGATAAAGCAAGGCCTTCACATGTAAACAAATTCAACCCTGAGAGGACATTTAAAGAAACCCTCCCTGCCTCTTTCATGTGATCTATTTTTTATGTCTGCACATAGTTTGTTTTTTTTGGTTTATGTATGAATCTAAAATGTGCGCGGGGGCGGATAAGGCAGTTAACATTATGATCACGGTGCATGAAGCAATGCATCGTCTAAAGATGTAAACAGGCTTTAGAGTCACTCACATGAAGAGTTTCTGTAAAAAGGAGGTTTCTGCAGCATGCAGTGCCTCGGGGTAAAAAGGGTCTCAGGCACACGACTGTGATGGAGAATGTTAAACATCTTTTATCTGCCAACGCAAAAATGAAGGCTCTCGACATTTAAGATACAAAGTGGGGGTGCTAAATCTTTTGCCTTTTCTCGTGAGCACAGTCAACCTGACAACGATAGGAAAAAAAACATTCAGATTTAACATTTTGAAACCTAACTGACTATTGGAATGTTCTTGTAAGTGAAAATGTATAGTGAGTGGGTCAACATGCAAGACTCTGAGAAACTGATTTGAAAATATCTCTCATATTGTATCCAGTCCAGTCCTTTCCATATACTGTCTACAGAAAGACATGGCATCAGAAACTCCACATGCAAGACTCTTTTTGGAGGATTTAGTTGATATGACATGATCTGGTTGTCACTTTTGCTATATAAATTTATTTGGGAATATTGTGAAAATGATTAAGAAAGCCTATATAGTGACCAGAGGCAGAAATCTATACTGTGCCGCACGATATAATAAGAAACACTAAAATATGAAATGATATATGATATGAGATATAATATTTGAGCTATGATATGATATATGAGGTATTATATGATATATGAGGTATGATATATGAGGTATGATATGATACATGGTATGATATATGAGGTATGATATAATATGAGCTATGATATATGAGATATGATATGATATATGATATATAAGCTATGATATGTGAGGTATGATATGATATAATATGATATGATATATGATATGATATATGAGGCATGATTGGATATATGAGATATGATATGATATATGAGCTATGATATATGATATGTAAGCTATGATATATGAGGTATGATATGATATAATATATTAGGTATGATATGATATGATATAACATATGATATGACATGATATGATATGACATGATAAAGCTCAAAATTTTGATAATATCGCAATAAAATACCACAGGGATAATCAATATATTGCCAAACGATTGCTTACATCTATGTTATGATATCTGATTAACTAAGGAATACCCTCGAGCAGGATTATAGTATATGAAGACATATGTTATTGAATATGTTTATGGTAGAAACACTCCAAAAACTTAATACGTCTCATATACTCATTAAAGTTCTCCAGCTGGATACTCATCATGCTGCATCACTTAGCAAAGTAACATTAAATGGCCGGAGCGTGAGCAGTAGTGAACAGGCTTAAATTTAAAACCACAAAGATGGCAAAAAAGTTTCCGGGAGAAGGAGGATGATTATTTTTTTTGCGAATTCATCAGTATTTCAAAAAAGGACAGGCATAAACTGTACTGCATGAACTGCTCAATGTATCGTGATATTGATCTGAGGCCATATCGTCCAGCCCTAGAACTCAAACACAACTTGTTTCACTGGCTGCCATCCAAGGAAAAGACAGTTAACAAAAGGGATTGTGATCGTAATGTGCGACTGTAATGTTTACAGGCTAAAGACGTCAGGTAAAATGAGCAGCTGGGTTGTGTTGTGTTTGATAGGGCACAGGAAAAACTCACATCAGACGGACTGCGGCGGCCTGACTGAAGGATGTTATGTAAGTTAATAATCTGAGGCTCATTTTGTTTTGAATCTCCTGAACTGGCTGAGTGAATTTCAAGTCTGTACCTTGAGTGAAATCTTCTGTGAAAATGTGTTATGTGATCTCACCAAACATAACAAATGGGAGCCTCTCGGGAACAGTCATTTTTTTTTACTCTTATGTAATGCAAGATAAGAAAGTCGCAAGTCTTTTCCTTCTATCTTTTCTCTCGCAGCCATTGTTTGAACTGAATACTGCACACCTAGCATCAGAAAACAGACTTGAGAAGATTTTGGCAGCTAAAGTTGAAAAATTTTCCACCAGCGTTTAGTGGATGAGCATCCCATGGAGCTTGGATGCCCATACTGCCCTGCATCTGTTGAATGGAAAATAATCTGTTTTGGTATGATTGTTTTTGTTTATTTTTTTTGGTCTGCAAAGTAAAAACTGCCCTTTAAATTACTGTAGATTACAGCAGAAGTAAACACAGCTGCCTGTGAATCCCAGTTGGGTTTCAAGTTCCAAACTTAAGTGAAATATGAACAAATGTTTACAATCCAGGATGTCTCTCTGCCTGATTATTTTTACCCGTTTGATTCTTTGATACAAGAACTTTCTGCCCTGGATAATTCCTCCTCATAGTGTGCATTATCCTTGCTTCCCTTTTTCTTCCTTTGCTTTGTCTTTTCCCTCTCAAACTGCTGCCAACATGTGATTTCGATTAACTCCCAGTGAAATTAGAGTGGAGAGGAACAGACTAATGGTCATCTCGCTGTCTCTACTTCTTTTTCCTTTGCTCTCTCCTCACCGTGGCAGGGCTTGATGAAAGGACCTGTATATTTTGCTTTAGTTTCAGGTTCCACCGCTCAAAAAAAGAAAAAAACTGCAGATGTGGGCCGCTTGCCACACCTACACAAAAATGTTGGAAATAAAGAACCTGAAGCTCTCTTGCTCTTCTTGAGAACACAGGATTTAAACTCCAGTCCCCGACAACATCCTCCTCTGCGCTACATTGGCTCCACAGAGAGTCTGTTGCCATCTTTAGGGGCACAGTAATAGTGATCAGCGAACCCCACTGTGCTCTTGGCTCTCACCATCATCCAGTCTCTCATTCTTCTCGTCCCATTTGGTGTTTATGATCCAGCAGAGACACTATCCCACATCTGCATCAACCATCATCCCTCAAGCTGAGGTCGAGGGTTTGAGAAATCCTGGAACAAACTGCATTTGTACGGCTGTAGATATTGACTGTTATATAATCTGTTCTCACAATAGATTGAACACTGGAAGCTTGAGTATGGAGATATTTCTAAATGTCCTCGATTCGATCAAAAACTATAACAGGAAAGACGATTTTCGCTCAGTATAATACAAAGGTTATTTTTATATCACTTCAAGGCATGAGCAGGTGTCACACTAAAACCTGTAACAGCAAACCTGTCTATATCCTTACAATGCTTCAAATGAGCCATGAGCACAGTAGTATTATGGGTAAGTGAATGTGAAGGTTCAATTAGACTGCAGTGGGTCCTGAGTGCTCCAGTACGGGTTCACAGTCCTCCTGGTTTTGTGAAAGAGAGCTCTCTGACGGAAAACTTACTGCAGGAAGTACCTCACTAATAGTAACCGCATTTGGATTGTAAGACAAAATAGAAAAAAAAGGGTGGGGAGCAGAAAGCAAAGGACACAGCAAGTAAGGGAAAGAGCGGGGGAGAGGTTTGGGGACGTTTGCTAATGCTTTCTGCAGACGTTGGCTCCTGAATGTTCCTGTAATTGATGCTATCCGAGAAGTTGGATCTCTCAATGTCAGTTCTCCTGTTAATTCTTCTCCTTTTTTTGCTTCTTGTCTTTCACCTCTTCCTCATCTTTTACTTTTTTTTTTCCTGTCTCCTTCATTTAGCAAACACAAGTCAAAGAGGAACCACAGGATTGGAAAAGAAACACTGAATGGAGAGCACAAAACAGCTCTACCCTCCGAGGAGACCCTGATTATTCCAATCAAAACGTTGAGTCAGCGAGATTCTAAATGAGGAGCGGGAAAGCCAAGATCAACGACAGTGAAGAAACACAGGTGGCGATTTTATGATCACAACCAATGAGATTTTCCACATGGGTTTCTTGCAGAGCCAAAGTGACCCAGCTGCAGGAGTCTGACCTATACAGAAGACGTAGAACCAGATCTGTGAACGCATTAGTACCTTTACCAAGAGCGTCAGTTTGTTTCGAAAAGTGGGGGGGACGGCTATGAGCAAAAGTGACTTTGGGATGATGACTATAATTGATTTTACTTTTGGTATGGCTACTATGAAATGCGTGGACCTATTTCATGTAACTAATTCACACCCTCTTGCATTTTTTATTACACAATATATTTATTACGATATTTATTACCAGGGCTGGGCATCGAGTCTCGAGCACAGATGTGGACCTGAACTAACATTCCAATTCTCCCGGAATCATTCAAATTTTAAAATTTATATTCCAAGTTTCGATGCCGGAGTCCGCCGACCCAAAGAAATAGCCGCCGAACACCAAAGAGGACGAAGCCACACAGAGAGAGAGAGTGCATTGCAACCCACAGCGGCTGTGGTCAAAAGTTTAGCTAACTTTAACAGGAAGAATAAACTCTTATCTCAACATTGGCAACACAGTTATATCATGCAAAGGAGGGTGAACGACCAACATGATTAAACACCTCAGGATCCATGGAGGAGAAATACCTGAGTGCCCGACTTTGACGCGCTTTGCCTGCCTTTCGCTAACCAGCCAGAATCAGACAAGTGAAACAATAAATTACCTTTGTCTTCTGCTAACTTTGAAGCAGCAAACAAATAGTACTGTTTACGGTGGGTCAACTTAAATATCCAACTAATATAAGCCCTCATACTTTTTCATAGATAAATGACTGGACAACAAAAATTGATATTTATACACTGGTTGAAAATAGCCCTGTGAGAAATTCATAGTAAAGTTCTTAAAAGTTAATATAATGTAAAAATTCATGGAGAAGTTCAGAAATTTCATCCAAAAAGAAGCACCCTCATTTAAACCATGCATTTTTATTTTTTAATATCCTGCCTTTTAAAAGAATCGGAATAGAGAATCGCTAGGAACCGGAATCGAAACAAGGAAAATGAAACGATACCCAACCCTATTTAATACACAGGATAATCATAGGGTAAAACAAGCTAACAAGTTTTTTAACCCACCACAGGTATTATAAAAAGAAAAAGCACACTCTAGGTCGCAGCTTCAACTTGGCACAGACGCACATTTTTGTTATCCTCGCGAAGGTCTACTGCGTCTCTCAGCAACTCTCGGGCGAATACGGATGGTGCGTTCAGGAGCGTCGAAATTTTCTACACTACTGAAAATAACTGGGATTACAAAGGCTTACACATGAAGGATTTGTGTGGGGGATATATCTTCCCCGTCCCCCCCTAAACTGACGCCTGTGGCCTTTACTAACAACTATCTGCAAATATCAGTGTGATAGGGTAGAACAAGAAGCACCCATGGATTATATATGATGTGTAAAAAGTTGCGAACACCCTCACCTGACATGCTGCAAGTAAAGGGTTAAATCTGACTCTATAAGGACATGACATGTAAGCAGTTGCACGGACTTGGAGACGTTTCAAATTCAACTAAAGTGAACTTGACAAGAGCTCTCTGCATAACTACAGTATCCTGAACCTTCTTCCTGTGATGACATTGATCTCTACAAACAAACTTTTGTGTTTATTTCTCTATTTCAAAGAGTTTTCCCTCTACATAGACTGTACGCAGTTAGCGCTCAGGCTACAGGGTCAGACTGAGAGGGTCTCCAATGAGCACCTTTAAGTCCTGTGGCTTTACTGCTAAAACTGAGTTAATCTTACTAAGCTGAGTCTAAAGACTACCTTACACACCACACTGGGGGCGAATGGGCGCACAGACTTAAATGGATTATTCACAGGCTATATGATCCTTTCATGACCGTGCATTTGTGTGCAAGTGACAATAAGCCAACGACTCAGAAAAATGCACTGAGGTTTATGGATGGCTGCCCAAAGTGTAACAGGTCAAAAACTTGGGACACTTTAAAAAGAAAAAAGTGAAGATAGTGCAAAATCAATGTCTGTGTCGACCAGAAGTCCCTGCTCTCAAATACAAGCAGAAACACCCACCGCAAAGATAACCGGGTAGTGATATCCAGCAGTAGTGTTGTGACAGTGGTAATATTTTCTATTGCATGCCTGCAGATCTAAGTGGATCTCCTCTTCCCAAAAAGGATCATCCAATTCCAAACAAGCTAGCCTGACCTTTAGCTCACATTCTGTCCCCAATCAAAAAAGCACAACCTCGTCCTTTAATCCAGCTCCATAATCACAAATTCTCCCGTTTACATCAGCCTGACCTCGACGGCCTTTGGAGCTCTGTACAGAGTGTACAGGGCTGAGCAGGCTCCCTCGTATTACAGCAAATGAATATCTCCGCTGATTAAATCATTAAGGAGCTTTTTTTGACTAGCCCCGCTAAAACCCTGTCCTCTCCATTTGCTTCCGTTGCTCTGCCTCTGCTGTAGATCTAGAGTCAGTGAAGGGACGGGGTGGGGTAGGGTGGTGGTGTTAGTGATGGGGGGGTGGGGATTAACTTGTTTGGGCTGTCCGTAGGCTCAAACACTAAGCGCTCAATCACTCAATCACCGGGATCCACACGCTCAGTGGGACTTAGCCTCACGGATTTCACTGACATTGACTGCGCTTGGACCTCCCAGCTGACCTGCTCAGCCGCTGGTGATACTGTATCTCTATCTATGTTGCTGTGTTGACCAATTTTTCATCACTATCAGCAGCTTGCCATGAATGATGATATCAAACAAAGAGGAAAGGGGGAGGGCAGAGAGGTAGAGCAGGCAGGTACAGGATCAGAGTCTGTCTTTGTTTTCCAGTATTGAGCATTTTTTCAAAAGCACATTTCCTGACTGTATTACCCAAAAGAGACAAAAAACAAACAAACGAAAAAAAAAAAAAAGATGTTTGATCCAATTTGGCAGATTGTTCAGACCGAAAGAGACTTTTGGGATTCGCCAAAGAGCAGTTGCGCTGCATGCTGACAGTCTCCTTTTCATTTAACTTCTCAGTTAACACTTGGTGCTTTTCGATTTGGTTTATTTTTACTTCACCCCCTCTCCTGTTCCCCAACATACATAGGGCACTTTGTGCTGCCAGGGGCTTACACACTTTTTTCATTACTACAAAATTAAAATATTATAACCTTCTTCTTGCCAGTGTCTTATTTTTGCTTTCTTAGACGGAGCCAAGGCTGCTTTTTAATGAGAGCAACGACAGAGAGAGAAGAGCTGAGAGGCTACGAGTTCAGCTCTCTGTTCACTTCCTGTCCCTCTGTTGATATCACTATCGCTGCAATAACATCAATCCTCCTCTCTCACACCTCATATACAACACTGTGTTTTCTCAGTTTTTCCAAGAGAAGGCCCGTGGTGAAAGAGAGGATAAGAAGTCTAACTAAATTTAAGATTTTCATCAGGGTTCATGAAAGGAAATGTAGTGTATGTATGAGGCCGTAAGAGAGATAGATGTCAAATGTGATTGTGATTATTGACATTATGTACAAACAAAAATTGTCCATAAAGGGGAAAAACTAAAACTTGTGGGTTTCCATTCAGGTAGTCAGGGAACTCATTCAAAACCCTATTAGCGATACGATCACATAATCGTTTCCACAAAAAAAGAAAAAAGAAAAAGAAATGAAATCACATCCAGAAAAACTCTCTTAACCTCCGCAGTATTGCATTTGTCCACCTCAAAAGAAGAGAAAAAACTGAAAAGGTCTGAGTGTGAGACCACATCAGGGGCTCTATCTTTTTTTTGTTTATTCTCTGTCAACAAAGTTATGTTTAAATGAAATCTGACATGGTTTACACTCTCTGTATCCTGTCAGGTTGAAAACAAAAGCCAGAAACAATGAATGTCAAATCGCACAGCTTACGAGAGCAAGTGAATATGTTCAGATGAATTTGTATCTTTTTAAAACCAAGGCAATTCAGGACTTAGACATGAGCAGTGAAGGGGAAGTTAGTCCTCACACGGATGATGTTACCCTGTTGGGTTCATCCGGGGATAATCCTGATCTCTAAGCAGCAGAAGAACCGGGTAACAATTGAACTTTAGACGGTAAGTTACTATGCTAAAAACTTTTGTAATCAGGGAATAAAGACAGTATTGACTTTTCAATCTGTTCATTTTGCATATTTTAGGTTTTCTTTTTTTACTTTCGTATGTGACTGAAACTTTAACTTTCCTAGAAAGTTGAAAGCTTGACTCTGAAGCGGAAGATCAAGGTTCAGATCCAAATGTGCTCTTGACCTGCAGTCTTATCACTCCTACGTCTTTGTTGACAGAGACTCCAACAAACTCTTTATTCCTCTCAAGCTCTGCCAAAATGCAGGCCTTGGGTGCATGTGTGTGTGTGTGTGTTTTATATCTGTTTAATAGCCTATTAACTTAAATGTGACATTAGAAGACCAGACTTTATAAGTTTATATGTTTTAAAAAAGTACAGATTGATAAATGACAAGAAACAAAACTGCCTGAAACAGGGAAGGAAACAGCTGATGATCAGAACTATACTGTAAAAGTGAATTCATATTTTCAATCAATACTTCATTATTATTAGCTAAGTATTAGCTATTAATATGTATTTTTAGATATATTTATTGGTAGGCCTAATATAAGCTATTTTCCATATGTTAAACCTGTCACTGAAACACATTTTTATCCTTACACATCACATGCAGTTATTTGTGGTTTCCATATTTACTTTTTAATAATCCATATTTCGACATAATAATGTGGAGAAGAAAGTAGCAGCGAGGATTTCAAACTCAGTCAACTTCAAATTAAAAGTTACTGACATGAGTTATAATCTCTACAAGAAACTTATTGGACAAAAAATAAACAAAGATTTAATTAAATATTAAGGGGGGAAACAACAGGCGAGCATACGTGCGTCCTAGAGTACAGCTGCGTGTATCCACACAGTGCACATACGCACGTACGTGTGGAACTTTGATGGAACAATCACATGATCGTGTGTACGTGTGTGCGCACACACACACACACACACACACACACACACACACATACAGTATAACAAACATCAGGCAATGATTAAGCTAATGTAGCTGTCTAGCAAACAGCTCGAGTACTGAGAGCCGCTCCACTGTGTGACGGGACTTTTTATTGTCCAAAACCTTGAGGAAAAACTGCCTTGATGAGAGCAAACTGTTGATTCAGGGCCCTGGCCAACCGCAGGGAGTTTTATAGCCAAGTTCTGCAAGTCTGCCTTTATTTATTTGGGATTATTAAATTTTGATTTTATTAACGGCGTCTCTGTGCTCTTCTATTTGACTTCAAACCTTGTATCTATTCCTTAATTTATTAGTGTGTTTATCTCAACATCTTATCTTTACGAGCAAATCCAGATTCCCTGCAGGGCATACTTTAGCTGCTGTGTAGAAACATTTGTGTCTTAATGGTGCCTGGATTCCCTGCATAAACTCTAAGTGATAAAGAGAATGATCTTCCCAATTTTCATGTGGTTATCTAGAGTTTTTGCTATTTGCAGCTCACTTTACCGTGGTGAAAAGTAAAGAAAAACAAAGAGAGGGGGGAAAAAATACTGATTCAAAGGAGGAATCTAGTGCTAGAGACACAATCTTGGAGAAGCAGAGGTGAGAAAAGATCATGTTGAGGGTTTGGAGGAGAAGGAGAGAGCAATGGAGAGCAAACGGAGCGGTGCTGGTGTCTGTTTTCCCTCTGGCTGGTGGTGGGCGACTGCAGCCAGCATAAACACATGCCTTCATGGCTCACACATTTCCTGCTCCATTCCACATCCCAGCGCTGGGCCACACAGTCTCAGGACACCACAGTGAGATGTGTGCGCATATATGTGTGCGTGTTTGCATGTATGTATGTACGGTATGCGTGCTCACAGCTCCAGCGGTACGCGCGGACTCTCGCTACGACTGTGAAGTTGCACGAACAAAACCGGAGCAAACACAAATCACTAAAAACACATTTCAGCTAGAGGGCTTGAAGGTAAAGGAAGGTATATTTCATCGGAGGCTTTGGGGGAGGAAAGAATCAGGCTTATTCCCCTCTGATTTTAACATATGTGGTTTAACAGGCATTAACACTATTCATCTCCTCACTTGCTGGCCCACCTCCCCTCCCACGGCTGAGATATCTTAATGCGTGGAGCCGTTTCTTTCTCTTTACGCTACATATGTTTGCGCGAGAGATTGTGTTGCATCATCCTGATACTGTTAGTGGGGAGTGTGGCAGCAAGGTTGTCTAATGTGTTGATTCTACACAGCTCCTTTCATCTATAGAGAGCCTCTTTTCATCTATAGCGAGGACCTCCTCTATCACCTTTGAGACAAAATCAGGCAGAAAGAGAGATTTAGGACACAATGATGAAAAGTACAGAGGTGTAGGGGAATGTGGGGGAGAGTAAAGGGAACCAGACAGAGAGCTAGCAGTGGAAGAGGAATATCAGGGTCCTGGGGATCTATCATCCAAGAGAAACATCTCTCCAGAAAGGAGCGCATTTTTTCCAGCTCCCCCGTTTTGTCTGCGAGTGCTGTTAATCAGAGAAAATTACCAGTAAACTCCAGCTGCATCCTCCCACAGTTATTTAGGTACGCTTACACTTTGGTGTTAATTTGAGAAGGAAAAGCTCTAGCACCAGCTAAACAGATTCAGAGCAAAGGGATCGGTGAGACAAGTCATTCCTTTCTCTCTCTCTCTCGGTAAATGGGCTGTTAAACAGGCCTGGTGGTGAGAGTGGCTCAAGCCCAAAAGGAGATGATTATCCTGGGTTAATTTCACCCACTGTGGGGTTTTGAGTATCCCTTTAGGACCACATCACATCCTTATAGACACTATCATCTACTGAATGAAGAGTCTCTCAAGTGTTTTAACAAGATACCCATTTGGACTTCCTGCTCCCTTGTTGGATCAGGGAGCTACATTAACTACATCTTCCTTTAAGAAACAAACATTCAAAACAACAGACTGTCAAGTGATTCAACAAGAGGCGGACAACTCTGCAGACCTGAACAACCTTGTGTGTTCAACATAAAAACAACAAAGCCCGGTCTCCTGGCCCGTGTAATCATGTGTAACAACATGTGTTAAGTACGTGTGCTTGGGTCATTAGTGTACACAAAATGAAAGCTGATCAGCAGCGGGCTTATCAGTTTACTTGAAAATTAATATGAGTCTCGCACACACACTTTCTCATATGACAGTCTGTCTTTCTCTGCTGCACCCCCACCCCCCCTGTCTGTCTGTCTGTCTGCTTTTCATTTCGCCTGCAGCCTCCTAATGGCTCAAGTGAGGTAATTCTTTTTCGGCGAATGTACCCAGTAACCCCTGTCAGCATGTGTTTATGTCTTGCATATAATGTATTTGCTTGTGCATGTACAGAAGTGTGTAAATGTGTGAGTGTTTCCTGTAAGTCCAGAGCGTTTCAGTGCAGCTCTGGGCTGGTGCAGCGGTGCTGTTTCAGGCTGCGGTCTAAGTTCAATAAGCCAGGTTTGACATATGCTAGCATTCTGTACAAACACTGTCCAGTGGTCGGCCCTGCACTCTTACCCTGCTATTACAACTGCTGTGTGTGTTTGCATATGTGTCTGCTTGTGTGTTTATGTACGTGTGTGTGTGTTCCTGTTACAGGAGGAGCAGAAGCAAGAGGCAAAGGAAAGAAAAACAGAGTCGGAGATAGCACCTCAAAATGCTGTAATAGCAAGAGTCTGGGGTGATTGGCTGTGAAAGAGGACATTTCTGAGTCAAAGGTGTGGATGGCTTTAAGTAAGATCTGTGGTGCTACGTTAGGATGACTCGTTTCCAGTTATTCTAAACCTTTACAGGATTTTTGGCTATCTGGGATCAACCATCTACCCGAATCTGAGATTTCACAAATGTTCACTGTTTTACTATATCTATTTGCTTGTTCTAGAGGTAGTAGTAGTAGTAGAAGAAAAGAAAAAGAAGTAGAAGAAGTAGTGGAAAAAGAAGTTGAAGTAGAAGTGGAAGAAGAAGTACAAGTAAAAAGTAGAAGAAGTAGAAGTAGAAGTAGAAGAAGAAGAAAAACAAAAAGTAAAAGAAGTACAAGTAGAAGTAAAATTGAAAGAAGAAGTAGTAGTAAAAGTGGACGAAGAAGTAGAAGTTAGAGTGGAAGAAGAAGGAAAAGTAAAATTGAAAGAAGAAGTAGAAGTAAAAGTGGACGAAGAAGAAGAAGTTTAAAGTGGAAGAAGAAGGAGAAGTAGAAGAAAAAAGAAAAAGAAATAGAGGAAGGAGAAGCAAAAGAAGATGAAGACGGAGCAGAAGAAGTAGAAGAAATAAAAGAAGAAAAGAAGCAGAAGAAATAGAAGAAGGGGCAAAAGAAGAAGGAGCAGAAGAAGAAGTAGAAGAAGAAGGAGAAGCAAAAGAAGAAGCAGAAGAAAAAGGAGGGGCAGAAGAAGAAGTAGAAGAAATACAAGAAGAACAAGTAGTAGAAGAAATACAAGAAGTAGACGAAGTGCAAGTAGAAGCAGAAGAAGAAGAAGAAGAAGGAGCAGAAGAAGTAGTAGAAGAAATGGAAGAAGTAGAAGTACAAGTAGAAGTAGAAGAAGAGGGAGCAGAAGAAGAAGTACAAGTAGAAGTAGAAGAAGAAGGAGCAGAAGAGGAAGGAGAAGAAGAAGAATTGTATTGATCCAATGACAAATTCAATACAGCGCAGTTCTGATAAACTATAAGAATGTGAATCTCTCCATGAGAAGATGTTTTTATTCAATTCAATTTGTTTTGACTGATTCTTAATGAAAATGGTGTTTAATACTCAGGTGATGTTTGTTCTGTGCTTCTACCAAATTCTAGCATCATAGCACAGGTTTCGTCTTTTCAGATGACAGATGCATTTTTCCTATCCCTAATCATAGTATCTTAAATGCTGAACAGCCACTGGGTAGTTTCAACATCTAAAATAAACAGTGAAATTTAACCCAATGATTTTTTTTTTAAATGGATCTTAAACATGTTACTGCTTTAGATAAACATGTAAAGATTAAATGTTATGTGCATGAGATGACAGATCTAAATCTAATTCAATATTTACTTTGCTCTTTTTGTCTTTCACAGATTTCAAAAAAGTCAAAAGTTCCTCAAGGCACTATTTTAGTGACCTTTTTCTCCATCTACATTTATTTGATTAAATATTTTCTCAAGTTAAACTGTTTTGTTGAACTTTGTCAAATAGGAAAAAAAAGTTTTTCTGAGATTTCTTGCTGAGGTCTTTTAAATACTAATTATTTCCTTTACTTTCAAAACCCCAATTTGCTGAAGCAGGCACAACTGGTTTGCACACAAGACCTGTAACAGAAGGTCAGCTGGATTTTGCTTAAATGAGAATACATTGTTTCACATAATTCATTGCAGCCTGCAGAACTCGCCGCTTGATTCAAGACGAGACATTCGCTCCGTCTTAGCGGTGGATCTCCCATAAAATGCAGCTGAGTGTCAGACTGCTTGCCTGCCAGCTTGCTGCTCCCATAAAGACATAGGAATGAGGGACCAATCTCATTAGGGGAAGATTAGGCCAAATCTGTTTGCTGTCCCGATGCCACTGCTGCTGCAGCTGTGGAGCTATGATGAGTGGTAATGCCACTGCTAGGGTATTGTAAGAGCTTACACGCACACAAACACACCCACTTTCCACACAATCTAAGCTGTTATGAGATGCTAATCACTGCTGTCATTGGCTTGGAGTGGGAGAGTTAGTGGTGGCCTGACAAAGTGTGGTTGTGTCTTTAGTCAACTGTATGGTCCAAGCCCACAAACAACTCCCAAAACACCCAAGAGAGATGAGTAACAGACCCAAGACAGAACCCAAACAGCTCTAATGTTATGAGGGAGAAAAAGCAACAAGTGAGTAAGAGACTCAGCTAGGGAGGGATGGAGGGAGGGATTGAGGGAGAAAGGGAAACACGTGAGGAGGTTAAATGTAACAGAGGGTTTATTGTTTGTGGTTCTTTGGGGAGGGAACAAGGCAAGCGAAGGAGGGAAAGGGAGGAGCACGAGGGGGGAGGAGATGAGGAGGAGGAGGAGGAGGGAGACAGTCGAAGCAGCTCGTTTGGCAGAGGCTGGAACGTCAGGCAGAGCTGCTAAGACAGCCTACCGAGTGGGGGCCTCCCTACCTAACAACAATACTGTAATCAGTCTAATGTTGCCGAGGACGGAGCCAGCGCTTTGAAATCTAACTACTGTTACACACAGATGCTCACTGACTGGTCCTGGAGAGCCACTTCATGAAACATTTACTTTCTACGTTTACAGGCGCTTATAAAATCGGTTTGGGGGAAAAACGTAGATAAATCAAACCCAATGATAATCTTCTCTGCAACATTGAAAGTATTATTGATTTGTTGGCTTGCTTTGAGTCAAATAAGTTCTGCATTTGTTTTATTTGCATGCAAAAACAAAGCTTGTAGTAAAAGCAACTTGTAGAAATGTAACTTGTGATCACTGAGCTGACTTTTGCAGAAGCGAGAGGCGTCGCACTTACAGAGTTAAAAAGTAATAACACGGCTGAGAGATCCCACATGATCTCTACTTGAGATCATTCTCTATTCTCTTAGTGCAGAGAGTTTATTGTCCTCCATTGCAATTGAGTTAATGCTCACTAAAATGCTAACAAGAGGTTACTACTTCCAGGAGAAAATGTTTGCCTCTGCACTTGACATGTTTTAGTTTGGCTGAACCTTTGTGCAAACATCTGATAGAGTAATCCTCTTTATCAAGCACCTTCTGCAGATAAAGAACGACGTGTTCAGTATGCATGGAAAGTAATTTAAACATATGCACACACTCCAGACAACCAGCAGATAAAGTCTGTGAAACAGCTGAGTGGTCTTCAACTATAGCAGCAAACAAGCAAGTATTTCTGGCAGCACAGCCGCTTCTCACTTCCAGAGGACATGTATTTGAGGGAGAGGGGGTGGATGAAATCACCATAACAGATGTGATTTCAATCAATATTACAGGATATACAGTATGTGCCCTATTTTATTTAAATAAGTAACACAGGGAAGCAAACCAGGAAAGGCCCAGTGATGACCGCTGCCCTTCATTTGACAGAATAATTGCTCTAATACATCAGGGTTCTTCATATTTTAATTTCCTTTTACCCCCTGCCTGTGCTTTTTCTGTGTTCCTTCAGGCCTGAGCCATCCCCCTGATGTTAAAATAATATCAGAGAATGAAAAAAAAATCTACAGAGCTGTCAAACTTAGAGTTTTAACACAAACCATCTGGTGGAGCAATGGAGGTAAACAGACGCAAACAGAGCTGCACAGGGAGGAGGAGGAGGAGGAAGAGGAGGAGGGGTATAGAGGGAGGCAGCTGAAGGAGGAGAAAAAGAAGCAGCGATCTTTGGAAGGGAGATGGGCTGAGATAAGCGAAATGTTATGAGGGAGGAGCTGGAGTGTTGCAAGATTTAGTCGGGAGAAAAAGTGTGGTGAATTTGGATGGGAAAGGTGGTAGATGAAAAAAAGGGAGGTGGAGAGACAGATGAGTGGGATTGAAGGGGGTCGGGGAGGTTGACAAAAATGTAGTCTGGGAACAAATTAAGGTGTTGCAGTCGGGGCCTGACAGAAGGAGAGGTGGAGTGGGAACCTCAGATTCAATGTGTGTTGTATCCATTATAACAGAAAATGGGACAACTGGAGGGCATCGTTCCAAAAGCTATAAAAACAATGTGAATACAGAAAGTCGGCTTACTGTGTCTGCAATCATAAAAATCTGCACATTTCAACTGTTTGAAGAATACCGAAACACTTCTTTACACTTCCTAAACAGGAATCTTTTAATAAAGTCTCACAGCTCCAACTGTTATGATTCAAAAACTTTACGTTCTCATTTTTAAGTGAGTCAGTATATAACGATCAGATTAATCACTACAATATCCCCACAGTGAAAGGAAAACCACTTGCAAGCAGAGATAATTGCTAGTAAAGAACACAGATTTAAAAATACTCTAAAAGTCTGGTTTTAATGATGCAAAAGAGAAGAAAATGGTTCGACTCAGCAGCATTAAATGTCAAAGGACCTTTTATAGTTCTCTAAAAAGCACAAAGACACCTTTTGAGTTTGGTGATTAAAACAAGTGCTTTAGTTTATAATGAAGTTTTGTTGATTATGCAGAGTTTCAAATCACAGCCTCACCCACAACAACTTTGTTGTTTTCTCTTAAAAGTTAAGTCGCTGTGTGAAATGTAAATGGGAGTAGAGAATGAGGATTTGCGAGGCACTATGAAGATGGATATCAAACAAATTTCAATGTTTTGGGAAAAGTCTGTGTCCATTTTGATCTGCAGGACTGTAACATATTTCAGGGAAAGTGGCAGAAAAAGTAGGAGGAAGAAAACTAATGGAACACCCAACAAAGAGTCAGGTTAACTTGCAAAAGGTCAGTAACATGAGAGGGTATAAAAAGAGCATCCCAGAGAGGCTGAGTCTCTGAGTCCAAAGAAAAGACAGGGAGGGGTTCACTCCTGCACTAGCAAACCATGCAACACTTAAAAGACTTGTGTTACTCAACGTAAATCTACAAAGGAGCTGGGGATTTCATTACAGTACATAATATTATCGAGGGATTCAGAGAATCTTAAAAAAAATCCCTGAACATAAGAAACAAGGAGGGCCCAAAACCAATATTGGATGGCCATGATTTCTGAGTCCTTAGACAGCACAGCATGAAAACAAACAAGATTTTATTGTAGACATCACTGCATGAGCTCAGAAACACTTTCCAAAACCACTGTCTGTGAATAAGATTTGCAGCTGTATCGGTATCTTTAATAGGCAAAGAGAAAACTATGCAAACCAGAGCCAGAGACACAAGCCTCTTCTATCCCGCTTTCAAAATTAAATTAATTTCTCCCAGAGTAACTCAGCAATTACAGAGGTTTGTCAGATACGACGGCATGAAACTAGTCCTGAAAATGACCCAGTCCACTCTTTTAAAAACATACTGTTGGCACCAAATTCAAAATGATCAGTAATTTTTCCAAAATCAAAATAATGTCTTAAAAAAGAAACACTTTCAATGTTGTGCTATTTTGTTATGTTTTGCCATATTTGTTTCTATATACATATGTATATATATATATATATACATGTAAAAAATCATAAATAATTAACTTTAGGTGTGCACACAGCATGTGTCTTTAAAATGACTGAGATTCTGAAATTTTTTGGGCAAACAGGACAAGTTTCTTTGAATATCTGACAACTCTGACATTTCACATTAAAAGAAAAAAAGTAAAAACATTTTTGTAAAAATATCCAAACACTTATAAGTATCATGGTTTCTTACCTTTTTATGGAGAGCGCAGCAGCAGATACATGGAAGAAGAAAGAAAAAAGGATATAGTTAGTATTAAAGTTTAACACTAAAGTTCTATAGTTAAAGCTTTAGTAATAATCTTCCTGTCTGTATTGTATGGAAGGCAAAAGTAGACAGAATAAAATATATAAATACATCTTTAAATAAATACATAAATGTGTCATTAATTCATTTAAATACTAGTCCATTTAATCTAAAATCAATTATAATTATTTCACTATTTAATCAGTTATTTCATGGACCTGTGTTGCAGTGCTTCATTCATTTATTTTATCGGTCAAAGTCAGTGGGCAGGACAAATGCTGATGTAGTCAAATCGATTACTTTGGTCTGAAGTTGAAGGACATGCTCCAACTTTCCTGGGAGTTAGTTATTGACATTTTAGACCTTGCAGAGTGTGTGTGGAAGCAGGACCTGCTGACTTAGAGCATGCGGTGAGTAAAGCAGATTTTTGGGAGTTATTTCCGCACTTTCCGACTCAGATACCGTAGAGTGGCTGCATCAGTCCACTATCTGGAGTTGATCTGTCTTGACTTGATGTGCCGGTTAACCATTTTGGTGTTAGGATCCGCCCACTGACTTTGATGGGTGAGTTTGACGGATAAAATAAATCCATGAAGCACTGCAACACATGTCCATGAAATAATTAATAAAATTGTAAAATAATCAAACTAGTATTTTAATAAATTAATGACAGATTTATGTATTTAATTCCCATTTTAATTAATTAATTACATATTTAAGTATTTATTTAAAGATATATTTATATATTTTTCATCGTCTTTTTTCGTCCTCCATAGTAAGATTTAGTTTCATAACCCTCTCACACATACAGCGCATCTTAAATGCTCTTAAATCTGAATTATTTTTTGTGCGTGCAAAGAAAATGCCAGCAGGTGATACATTTTTTCGTAATAACCAAACACCCTCCAGTTTAAAAAGGTTAAAGATGTCTTCATGAAGTCAGTAACTCCTCCTCTTCCCTCTTTAAGGGTATTCCTCTTTGTGGTGGCATGGCCCCTGTGAGGTGACACAGGAGCTGATGAGGCCTGACAGAGGGTCAGCGACCTCACTTCCTACTCTAATTGGTCCTGGGTGATAAACCGGTCCCCTGGGACTCTAGGAGATGTGGGCTTAGTGGAGGCAGGGAGGGGGCTAAGACTTGTGGAGTGGGGTGAGTTATCGGGGTCTAGCAAGACCTCTTCCAGCTTAAGCATTTGGTAATGCGCTAATTAATTTTAAGAGATCGGCATCTCCCCTCTACGCTCCTCACTAGAACCAGATGTTAAGCTGGGAGGGAGGGGAGAGGAGGAGGAGGTGGTGGGTGATATGGTGGAACATTATGTGTAACGCAGATATAGACCTCCAGAGGTGCAGAAGCGAAAAGGAAAGTTACAAAGGATCTGAATCGCTTTGCTGCCACCGTATTCTCTCACTCTGACAGGTGAGGCGGATGACAGTGCAATTTCACACCTCGCTGAGCAAACAACAGATTTCTCGGTGTTAGCAAGACAGAGACGACAAAATATCCTTAGGAGTTGCATGTGTAACACACGAAATAATCTGCAGTAGAATGTATTTTAACAAGTGTGGGTTACAACCTGAAAACAAACACACAATTGGCTTTTTATGAGATGACATGTTTTTATGTGGAGGAGAAAACAGGAGTTTTACAAGACGTGTTATTATCTGAATCAAGTTAGAGTGAGATTGGTGTGTGCAGGACTGAGACTGTTCAGGATAACAGGAGCAAGAGTTTGCCTAATGTGTCAGGGGGGATCTGGAAGTGTTCTGTAGTCCTAACATGAAAACAGGAGGGGGATGTATGCATGTGTGTGGGTGTTTAAGGGGTAAAGGGGGGGGGTGGGGGTTGTCCAGGGAGGCCAAGTTGTTGTAAACTTTGACCTTTCGGCACGCTCCAGGGCCTCCCAGAAGCCACTTCAAATGCAGCCGACATGGGAGCCCCCCGTGCCACAGAGGGTAAGAGGGGAGGAGCGGGGTGGGTGAGTCTCAGCTGTCATCGCTGTCACGGAGACACAAGTTCACTTAAAGCTCCTCACAAAACAAGCGCATGAGTCGTCTCTGCTTTTGTTCCTGCGATTCTGTCAACCTCAGAGTAGAGCTTCTGTTACTTTTGCTAAACCTGCTTCTGCTCTTCTCAGCTCCCATACTTCTTTCAGCTTCACTATACCAGCACAGAAAAACTCAAGTCTACACATTTTTGCAGCGTCCACTTTATGCATGACACTTTTTGGGATCTCATCACAAGATTCGACTCAAAGTGTGGCTTTGGCTGCTCTTTGCTGAACAGTATGAGTTTGTAATGGCTGACTCACTGCCAGGTCAGAGAGGTTTAAGAGGTTAATACCACATTAAAATCTCCTGCCACGAACTTCCCAAGGTTACAAATGTAATCAGGGCTTTTTACTTTTTTTTTTCCCCGTGTTAATTTTTTCCTACTAAAATCCCTTGCCCTCCTCCACTCACAGTAGACGTCCACCCAGCTCCCCTCTACTCCTCGCTGCCCTGTTGAGCATCAGACATCAAAAGAGCAAACTCCTATCTGACTGTTTTTCTCTCTCCCTTTGCTTCGAGCCTGTGTGGTCTGCTAAGTCAGGGCCCTGCAGTTTAGTTCTGACCCAAGGAGTATGCAGAGCAGTGGGTGAGTGGGTGGGTAGGCAGCTCGATGAGGCTGCTGTGCCAGCAGGAGGAAACGAGATATCATCCGTGAGCTGTCAACCTCCAGTGAGAAAACAGACCCGGAGCACAGTTGTCATGCCAACACCGTTCTGCCCGAGTTGAGCCCCCAATTCTTCTCATAGCCCCGTGTCTATATCTGGCCAATGTGAAAACCAGCTGACAGTTGACAGGGATCCGTCGTCAATCTCCCTGACTGATCGCACGAGCATGCGCAGACGGACGGGCGAAACTTGCACAATCACACATGTGAGCGTTGAGTATGTGCTGCATGCATTGTGCCGAGTAAGCGAACATATGGGAATTCCCTCGCAAACTTTGCCTCCTACAACAGTGGTTCACACTTCCAAGAGACCGAGGCCGATTGCTCATTTACTTTGGCTTTGTTAGCAGGCGGCAGCCACCTTGGCCAGACTGACTCTTTCTGGGTCTCTCCCAGCTGAAAAGTTGAAACTAAGCAGAAACACAAAAGGAGAAAGGAGCGAGAGAAATGTACTCGTGCACTGAACCGAAGTACAGGTTTGCTTTGCACCTCTACTTCACTTATTATGGAGTGATATATACTTTTGCTTCTCTACTTGATGGCTTTAAATGACAAGAAGTTCAATCGTTTTATGAAGCAGAAATGTTCCTGGCAACTCAAGAACATGTGTTTTGATTTTGATTTAAAAGTTTCATGTTGTTTTTATTTGTTCCGCTCATGGCCATTTTTAAGCATTTCCATAAATACAAAAGGCATTTAACAGCTGTAGGAGAGCACATGACTGAAAGGGAGCAGGTTGAAGACGAAGCTTATTTTACCTGCCCCTCACTCAAAACAGAAATAAACAATAATGTAACATGGTCTGTCTACTTTAGCTTATTTTCCTGTAACTTTACAAACAAAATTACAATGACAAAGGAAAAAACAAACTAACACAAAGTCAACGTCCCTGTAACTACTCGTCAGCTTCATATTTTGTTATTATACTTTCTTTATACTTTGTTTTAAACTGAAATATATTTGTGCAGCCCTTTAAATTATTCTGTAGGAAGTTCCACATTTTTACCCCGATCACAGAAACACACATCTGTCTTAACTTTGTCTGAGCAAACTAGTGCTTAAAATTAAATCGCTGTCTGTGCTCTTCATTCTCTTAACTAAAAATTAAGATCTTTTGCAGGTTTTTGCAGGAAACATTTTGTATCTTGCCCTGAATATTATTGTAAGTGTCTGTAATTTAAATTTTAATAGCCATGATTTGACAGGCTGTTGGTGTGCTCTCTAAAGTTTACATTATGAACAATTCGTATAGCTCTTTTCTGATCGATGATATATGTGTTGCCCCAAACTTCCACACAGTAGGTCAAATATGTCTGAATTAAAGAACAATATAAGATCCTCATTACGTTATTACCTAAATATTTTTACACGTCTTTGATTTTACCTGTGCTTTATGACTTTTCCATGTCAAAGTATTTTAAATATGAAGAAAATAAAGAGACAGAGAGGAAAAGAAAAGGTCGTCCTCTGCCTGAATTTAAAAAGCAGCAGTTCACCAGCCGAAGAGAAAACCCACGATGCTGATCGCTACTCTGGACTGACTGAGGACAAGGAGGTAAGACAAGGGCTGCAATCTCTAATATATGTAATGTGGTAATGATGTTATGGCTTTGAGGGTCTGACTCGGGTCCAGCTGAGGAAGGAAAAGACAAGCTGAGAGGATCCAAGTTCACACACACATACACACACACACACACACACGCATACAGCGCAAGGCAATAGTGTGGTCAGATCAGGGTGGGCGGGTGGGAGGTATTAGACACTTAGTCCTTCATTTCCTGTGGAGGCGCACTAAAGAAATCAGCAATGTGCTGCGAACGTTTCACAAACAACTGCTGGCCATATTGATGATCACAACTGGCAACATTCCCCAACTGGGCTGATTTGGGCTCGACACTCGACAGATTGAGCTGTGTGAGTCAGTGTGCTCACCATTGCACATGTCTAACTGTCATACCAGTCATCTGCTCAGAGCTCTTTGTATACACTGGGCACACATACAGACACACACGCACAGAGTGAAATATTGACACAAGCTGCTGGAAGCCTGGCTGTTTTGTGCAGCAAAATGCAGGAAAGGCCTCGTCTTTCAATCATCCAAATCTTGGCCTCTCTGGTTTCTGTTTTGCTTAATGTCTTGCTGCTTTTGAGCAGCCCAAATGCAGAACACATGCTAAACGTGTACACTCATGATAATGCGGGGAAGAGGTGGCGAAGATGGAGGCATATTGTCATGCATGCATTAAGCTTGCTGGGTCTGGGATGCTGATGCAGGCTCCATGGTAATCAGAGGAAGCAGGTCTTCAGCTAAGACCACCAGATTATCAGCTGCACAATGCTGGCCGGCCCTGGAGAATATCACAGCGTCATAAAATGACAGACACAGTGAATTCTGGAGTCAATGAGCCTAACAAATGTTAATAATGTAGCCCCTCTAGCTGTTGCCCCCTTTACAGCCCCAAACCGCCGGGACCATTGTAGCAATTAGTATAATGAATGTGGTTTTGCTGGTAGGTAATCACATACTGTACAGCACAGCCCCCTCTCCCTGCATACAGGCACACAGCTATGAATGCTTCGGTTTCATTACAGTCCGATCCCCCCCCTCCACAAAAAAAAAAACACTCACTCCCACTTGCTTTCCCTCTCTCTTTCTTCTCCTCACAAGCTAGCCTCCTAACTCCTACACCCTTCCTTTCCGCTCAGTTCAAAACTAAACAAAAGACACATCTGGTCCGTCTCTTACCCCCCTTTTCTCCCCTCTCGCTTTTTCTCTCTTTAACTCCCTCCTTGTCTCTACTCCGAGTCTTTTTCAAATGTTTCTATCAGCGTAAGAGCAGCACTTTGTTGGTGGGAAGAGCCGGGTGAAGGAGCTTTGTTAGAGGGTCAACCACTCGACTTAAGACTGTTGCTGCAGTCTTAACTGACAGTGAAAGACGACCGCTGTATCCCACAACCTCATGTATACAAACTCCTGACCGCCTGTGTATTAATCTGCCTTTTAGCCTCCTCGACAGTGGTTATGTCTCCATCGTTAGTAAACTACGACACCCGGTCTTATTCCTTTTTCGTCTGATGTATCCCCGCAACCCGTCAGCGAAAACACCGCATCTTAACACCACTTGTCGTCTTCCAGATGTGTTTATTCCAGTGAAAAAAAGATGATTTAAACATTTCAAAACTATAAACTTTTCATATCTAAGTTTGCTTTTTTCTTTGCTTTGTCGTTTCATATTTCAATCTACAATTTTACTGTGTTTTCTATCCACTCAAATACACTCAAAAAAACTCCCCTTTCACTTTTCGATGTTGCACAAAACTTTTTGTGCAGGGATACGTCTTTCAAATCGATTTCGACAACTTCAACTTATTCGTTCGGTCTTACAAGCAGCTTCACATTTAGAGGTATCGATTGTTTGGAGCGCAGATAACTCTGGCCTTGTCCGAGCCCTCAGGGAGTCATCTGAAGCCATCACACACACACACACACACACACACACACACACACACACACACACACACACACACACACACACACACACACACACACACACACAAGTGAGGCTGCAAATGTGCGGAACAGGTTAAAATGCTTTCACATCTGCTTATGGGTGACTGTTGTTTGTACACAGATGTGCATAAACACGTATTTTTAACGTTTTCGTAGGATTGTGTGCGCCACCTTCAACCCTTCATCTCCATAATCACACACTAAACACACTTTAGGGTTCAATTAAACTGTCGATCCGTCCTTCAGAAAAGGGTCAGTCAGGTTACAATGACTCACAACACGTCTCACATCGGCCACATGAGCTGTCAAATGACAGCAAACAGCTTCACATCTGGGCTCAAGGTGCTTTCAAACAGCAAACTCCGGCCATTTCTGCTTCTCTCACTTTTTTGAAAGGCTTTTCATAACCATATACTGCTCTTTTTCTCCCTCTCTTCTCAGCCTCAGCTCTCTCGATTCTTCCCTCCCTCCCTCCTTCCCTCCCTCAGTTTTATATGGAAAAACATTCCTGGTGTTCTACTCAGCTCCAGTGAAACCTGGTGCTTATTTTCAGTACCCTAAATTGATAGCAAATGTGAGGACAGATCCCTCCTCTCGTTCACTCTTCCCTCCCTCCCCCCACCTCCACCCTTTTTGGCATTAACATTGAGGATACGTGGAACATTTTCGTGACCACACTGAACCCTGGGGTTTTATGTTTTTGAAGGTGTTCCCCTTTATATTCAACTGCATGTGTTTTTGTTGAATTTCTGGGGAGAGAAAGTCTACAGCCTGAAAGTCTCCTTAAGAGCAGGACTGAGTCATAGACCTTGTTTTTCAATAAGCCCCCCACTGCACCGTGGAAACCAAACCTGGTTAGCCTCAGCTGTCTTTACCCATAATTCAACAACCCTGTGTGTTTGTTTTCTCTTTCTGCCTCTCGCTCCCCCCTTCCTCTGCTTCTCTGACTCTGCAAGTGAAACCCTAACTGCTCCCTTCATTTTGATGCAGCCAAATGCGTTCTGCTCGACCAAAATGCCCTCTATTGTTATGAATGTGTGTTGTGGAAGGAAACCGAGCCTCGAGGATCGCTCCTCTGTGGGTGAGCGTCTAATGGTCTTGATTGGAAGAGGAAGGAGAGAAACTGAGCTCAGACTTTCACTCAAAAAACACAAAAACTTGCAGGTGAAGAGTTACCCTTCATTTTGCTTCTATTCCTCTACGCCACCATTCGACCAAAATCAACAGCCTAAATTCACTTAACATTATAATGACTTAATTACACATCAGCACCAATTCATGTCCAACATGTTCCTGCAAAACTAGCAATGCAGCAGCTCGTCACCTCTCTGCAGTTAGCTGCCAGCACCTAACAGTGTTAAAAGGGGTTTTCTGAACTGTCAACACTAATGGGTGAAACATCCTTAGAGGGCTGTAGCTGTTTTAGTTTTCTCCTCTAGCAGCAGCAAATTGCTAAACACCCAACTTCATAAAGAGGGGAAACTTAAAAAAAAATGATTGAAGAAAAGAAGTAGGTGCTCCTCCATTTTCACCTGCTACCTGCTCTATTTGCTGATTTCCTGATAATGAGAAGTCGCTGTGCTCCGTCAGAAAACTACATCGGTGGTCTTTATAAAATGGCACCATTGCAAAATTATTGAGAAATATAATTTGTTGACTTTCTCCAATTTTATAAAATTCTCTTTTTTGAAAGTTGTTTTTAAGTGTGTAAATGGACTGGCAATGTCTCTGATTTTCAAGATGGACAATTGTAAGACAACAACAAGGAGAACAACCAAGCAAAACTGTAAGATTCGAAGATGCAGGACAACATTTGGCCAATCATCCCTCTCACACCTCTGGAATTTCTCTACCATCAGAAATTAAATCCCAAACAGAACTAAAAAGGTTTAGTGTTAAAGCTAAATATTGGCTTAAGCAGCAGCAGAGATGTGAACGTTAACTTCTCTCATGTCACTGTCAATATAGCACTTTATTAATGTTGAGTGTTAAATTTAACTTGTGTAATGGTTATTCGTGTCACCTAACCATTCACTGATTATCCACTGTAGTTGTATTATTGCATTTATAGTATACAGTATATTTTACCCTACACTAAAGCCTGACCAGGGACAAAGACTGCAAATCAGCTGAAGCTAGACGTCTTGTTGCATCACATTTTCCATTTCTTGTGCCAATGTTGTATGTATTGTCGATGTAAAATAAACATAAAAATAAAAAAATTAATATCTATGCAAAAATATGTATTAAAGTCACTTTAACTAAGATGTTTAAGAATAAAAAAAGACTGATAGTTCATTATTTTAAGAAGTGTCATGTTCGGATCACTCTCCATCCACCACAGGCTGTTATTCCCTCCATGCAGATTTCGGTTTCTCCCGGGCCCTGCAGGAGTCAGGTGGTAAGCTAGCTGGTGGTTGTTGAGCCCAGCTCGGATGGAGAGCTTGGCCTGCCTGTTTGTATTGGCCAACTTTCAGCATTCCACATGTCTTTGTGCATTTCAGCTCCCTGACCTCAGGAGACCCTCCACGCTACTGTAAGTTATACTCACACCAGGAGAACAGATGGATCAGGAAGGAACGCTCAAATCCTATTGGTGCTTGGCTGGCTTCTAAAGGCACATGTAATGAAAAATACAGGCCACTCTGCAGCTGCTACGGCGAATCAACTTGACCTCTGCCACATGCAATGATAAATCTGTTGAATTTTTTCAAGAGACTCATTAATACGTCTTAATTCAACTTCTGCTGTCACTGGAGTAACATAAGTTTTAATGTTGATGTCTGAAAACAGAGATGATTATTTAAAAGTACTGTAAAACATCACCTGAAAAGATAGATATTCAAGATAAGATAAGGTTATCAACTAGGGGTTGGAAAAAAATGATACAGCGTAGTATCGCAATATTTTGTCTGGTGATATATCATATTGTCTCATTTACCGAGTATCGATTTTTCAAATTAATTGCTAACATGAAGTCAAATCTATGATAATGAAAAAATATCATAGAGCAGGAGAAAGTTAGTGCAACAAATAAATATAAGGTTTGCAAGATGCGCTACATGAAAATAAAATACAGCGTAAATAAGACAAACGTACAGGAAAGACAAATGCTCAATTAGCTAAACAGTTAAAAAATGTATAAATCGCAATATATTGTATCAAAATACTCACTGTATTGCAAAAAATTAAGATTTGCAATATATCGTATCGTGGCATAAGTATCGTGATAATATCGTATTGTGGGGCCACGAGTGATTACCACCCCTAATATCAACGCCTCCTTCGATAAATTAAACTCTTGTTATTGTAGCTTCACGCTGAGATTTTGTTTGTTACTGAAAAAAATCAGATAAAGGATAAAAATAAAAGAATATTTTCCTGGCAGAGAGATCAAAAAATATTTTTAAAAAAGGTACAAGATAAAAAAAAGTGATATTATTGAGGAGATGAGTAGGCAGCGTGTCGAATTTTCCTCTTGGACTTAAAACACAGAGTTAGGAGGAATAGTCATAGGGCTTCCAAAGCAAATTACATTAGGCACTAACAAAGTTAAAGGTGCTAATTAAAGACCTGTGCTAACCGTCTGATCAGGGACGGGGATTTCATCTCAGTACAACAACTGGGCATGAATTTGTCTGTAGAATCAACCTTTTTTTGACTGTTTTTCAATCACTATATGCTATAAACACTTTACCTACCCTCTAAAAACAATAACAAATAAGCTCACTACTTAAATGCATATCATAATGATACTCATTTGAACAAAAAAATGGGGTTTGTCCAATGAGTGTGAACAGTTCAGATTGACCCTGCAATCAGATTGGCCCAAAAATGTCACTGTCACCTTAACCCACAGCTTGATCCGTCACCTTGACTGACCTCTCAGACTGTTAGGTAACATTACAGAGAGAAGTCCTGTGCAAAGGATGAGCAGGGTTTGAGAGGAGCTGAGAGAGCAGAGAGAGAGAGTGAGTGAGTGTTGCAAGTTCATAAATTAAGAGACGGTGCATGCACAAGATTAGGTAGAGGTGCGGAGGTGATTAGAGTGAGTAAGGGGAGGGAGGAGGGATTTCATAGCCAAATTAAGGAACAAGTAGTGCCTAGGGGCTGATCTAAACAGGATTTACCTGTTGCTGTCCCAAGGTGACTCACTTCACTCATTTACCCAACTGCGCCGCAGGGCCCGAACTCCCAAAGACCTTGTTAATTAAGGTGCAGACAAGCAAAACATTGTGTGTGTGTGTGTGTGTGTGTGTTCCTATGCGTGTTCCTGTGTGTGTGTTTATAAAGACGTTTGCAAACTTAGTCTCCTTGTGCAAAACTGTCCCCATTTGGCTTCTTTTACTGAATTATCTGTCACTGTCAGCTCAAATCAGTGTCTCCTGAACTCCCTGAACACAAATCTGATTTTTGAGATATCCTCTAATGTTACAGTGTCACTTTAAGAGAGAGGGACTTCTGCTATAAGGAACCTAAGGAACACCCCATACTGTATCGCCCGAGGTGGCAGGGATGGTGGTGGTTGTGGGGCGGGCTTTCTGTACATGGGGTGTGGTTTAAATGACAGAATCATAAATTATCCTTTGATAAACAAACGTAACAGCCTTTAACTCTTAAAGCAGAGAGGCAGTGTCAAAAAGAGGGAATTTTTTCTCCATGAAATGCACGTTTTAAACTGATATGTTACAGCAAAGATCCCCACATATAAACAAACACACTCATCAGCAAGTCATGGCTGGGAGTTTCTCTGCAGGTTCAAACTCTATAAAATCAAAACATCAAAAACAACAACCGTCAGCTACAATCTTCTGCGTTTGCTGTAAGGGTGGGAGAAAATCGATACAGCATAGTATTGCGATATTTTGTCTGGTGATATATCATATCATCTCATTTACCGAGCATCGATTTTTTCAAGTTAATTGCTAATATGAAGTCATATCTATGATAACTGAAAAATAAAAAATAAAATCGCAATAATATCGTGTCGTTGCCCAAGTATCGTGATAATATCGTGTCATTGCCCAATTATCGTGATAATATCGTATTGTGGCCCTGATCTAAACTAGCTAAATATTTGAAAAATTATATAAATTGCAATAGATTGGATCGCAATACTCACTGTATTGCAAAATAGTAACAATCGCAATAATATCGTGTCGTTGCCCAAGTATCTTGATAATATCGTGTCATTGCCCAATTATCGTGATAATATCGTATTGTGGCCCTGATCTAAACTAGCTAAACATTTGAAAAATTATATAAATTGCAATAGATTGGATCGCAATACTCACTGTATTGCAAAATAGTAACAATCGCAATAATATCGTGTCGTTGCCCAGGAATCGTGATTATATCCTGTCATAGCCCAAGTATCGTAATAATATCATGTCGTGGCCCACGTATCGTGATAATATTGTATCGTGGCCCTGGTCTTAACTAGCTAAACATTTGAAAATTTAGATAAATCGCAATTAATTGGATCGCAATACTCACTGTATTGCAAAATAGTAATGATGGCAATAATATCGTGTCGTGGCCCAAGTATCATGATAATATCGTGTCATGGCCCAGGTATCGTGATAATATCGCATCGTGGCCCAAGTATCGTGATAATATCGATCATGGCCCAAGTATCATGATAATATCGATCATGGCCCAAGTATCGTGATAATATTGATCGTGGCCTAAGTATCATCATAATATTGTGTCGTGGCCCAGGTATCGTGATAACATCGTGTTGTGGCCCAAGTATTGTGATAATGTTGTGTCGTAGCCCAAGTATGGTGATAATATCGTATCGTGGCCCAAGCATCATGATGATATCGTATAGTGGGGCCACTGGTGATATCATCCCTAGTCTGCTGCCACCACCCACCACCACCTCCCAAACATTTCTGCAGTTTATCATCCGTCGTTGTAAACTTTGTCATGATAGTCTAGAACCAACAGAAATCACATTGTAAAAGAAGAGAGATGGATGACACAGGAGAAAGAGAGGGGAGAAGTGGAGTGAAAAGAGGAAAAGGGTACAAATGAAGAAGAGAGGGAGGGGGGGGGGGTTAGAGCAAGAGAGTGAAAGTTGTCATAAAACAACAATAATAAGAGGCCTCAGTGCCACCAAGTGACCACATCAAGCCTTAAGTAATGACAGGCTGTGCCGAACACATCTGCTTCAGTGACGGAGTGTGTGTGTTTGCGTGTGTCTGTGTGCATGGAGCATTTGTCTTTTGTCAGCGCTTCAAGTGGCTAAGCTAAGTGAGAATCATATTCTTGGCTCAGCTTTTCCGAGATACAAGCGAGGGTGGCAAGTAAAAAAAAGGGTCAGAAAGAAGTCAAAATTGTTAAAGTGACAGCACCATCTGTATTTAAATCAAACAGGTGGATTTGTTTTGGACTTTCTGGTGTAAAAACGTAATAGTTAAAGCATAAAGACTAACCCCACTTGCCTCCATCCTGAGACAGGAGTACATGAGGCTGATACTAAATCAGCCAGCACAGGACAAAACGAGTTCGTCAAACTTGCCTTCCCATTCAGAGAAAAGAAAATAGCATGGTCTGTCAGCTGCTTAATGTGCTTGTGGCTGTTCAGTATTCTGGAAATGAGGCACTGGAACAAAGTTATTTGACTCCATCGCAGCGTATTTTCACAGAGAATGCTGAGAAAGTCAGGGGAATACAGTAAAAAGAGTTTGTTTCAGCATGTGACACACGAGTATCATGGCCAGTGGATTCATATTTAACTACAACAGCTCATTTTCTTACAGATGACTGGCAGCTGCTGCCTCACGTTCTTCAGACAGGAACAAATTCCTATACGGGAATTCAAATATATAACATATGTCAAACAAGATGATACAGATGTATGATATTTGGATTATTACACCCCTGTAAAATACGGTCTTTAATTTTCCGTCTTTCTCGACTTGCTTTTACTATTAGCATGTGTAGTTATTTCAAATAAATATATATCATCAGCTCATAACTTTAGCAGCCGAGGAACAGATGAAGTACATTTTCCAAGCAAAACGAAAGCGAGTCCAAAATAAAATCAGCAAAGTTTCACACTCAAGTGTGATAAACAGAGTGTGTAGGACACGGCTGTTTACCAGAGCAGACCTGGTTTAAAAAAAACAAAAATCCAGACATGTAGCAGTGGAACGATGGAGAGAGAGAGAGACCTGAGCCCAGGAGAGAAAAGCCTGTTCTCCTTCACAAACACCTTATAGAATAAAAGCCCTGACCACAAAAGAGGCTCTGTGCTCGAGGCTATTTCAGTTAAGAGTTCTAGCCAGGACAGATCCTCTGAGAGCACATGTGAGATGGAAAGAGAGGAGGAGAAGAGGGAGCTCTATTTGGTTAGCAATTTCCACGAATCAGTATTGAGAAAGAATGTGTAATTTGGTTCTGTTTGTTTTGCATTAGGATATAAAATATGTCAGGAATACTTTATCACACATCTAAAGCCCGATGAAAAAGAGATGGGTGAGAGACCAGGAGGGGGGAACCACACACTTCTTTTTTCTTTCTTTTTTTTGGTGTAACATATCAAATATTTCTCACTGGTGCAGCAGCTTCAGCAATTCACAGTGAAAAAAACATGAGCCCATAAACTGCTACAGAGCCAAAAAGTCTGCCTAAGTCTAAGTAAACACTCATCATGACAAAGTATTTGGCAAAGAGCGTGAAAACAAATATTTAAAAAAAGTCAGTGAGCGACTTTGAGCGTTTATTCATTTATCAAAAAAATATATTTTATCTAAAATCCGACACATTGAGCTCAGTATTTCAACAACTCTGGACTATTTTGACAAGCTGTGCGGCACAAATAGCAGACGGTATTTTCCGTCAGTTCATTTTATAACTCAAGTGAATACATGTCCTTAAGGTATGCAGTTTGTGAGGAGAGAAAAAAGAGTCAGTGTCTGGTCAGACCTGGACAGAGCTGACACCCACAATCTGGATCAGGTTTAGCTGAACTGAATGGGACAAATCCTGATTTCCACCCTGGAAGGCAACACAATATTGGAAAAAACTGCACAGTGATATTTTTTTTTCTTGGATGTGCTGTATGTTGTAGTATTAACAAAAGGGAAAATTAAAGCGATTAGATGTAGATTTCTTTAAAGCCAGTATAAGGATTTTTAACCGGTTGAGAAAATTGATACTGATCCTTTAATAAACTTTAATATCTTAACTTAAATATCACCTAATGTTTAAAAAAAAGCCAAACCATACACATGCTGCAGGTGTACCATTAGAAATGAACAATTTGTGGCGCATTGAGCCCATTAAATATCATCACAACATTATCCACCGATCAGAAAGAAGCTAACCTTACACCTCTGCTGTAACCATCAATTTAGCAGACTCTGAATAAGCAGCGGAAATTTCGGCTCTGCTTTCGACTTTAGTGTTGATGCGTCGTGGAAGACGTACAGCCCTGTTTTCATTATGCATCAAACCACAATGCAGCATGATGTGCGTCCAGTCATATGCCTTACATCACATGTCTAGCATGTGACTACAGCACATGTGCACATCACAACTGTGATCATTACACGATTTACCGTGTGGCCCCAATATCTTGTTAGACAGCATTTTACAGCCAGGCCAAAAGGAAAAGTGAAAACAGATGAAAGGGAGAGAAACAACAATAGAAGAAATGTCAGGAAAAAAAAAAGAAAGCCGGGATCAGGGATGCTCCCAAAGCCAAAACCGCAGATAGAAATCTAACAGATAAAACTCCAACCACAGAATGAGGGCCAGATTTCTCTGATTCACTGTCATTTGAGGTATTTTCTTTCTCTGTGCGGAAAATGACTGCAGAGCAGAGAGTGTGGCAGGAGGAACCCCGATTCTCTCTTCCTCCGCGGCCCGCCAAAACCCACTCTTCTCCTCCGTTCAGATTTAATGCTCTTAAATTGTTTGCCCTCTGCTTTTAATGGCCATCTCCAGATCATCAGCTCTTAAAATAAACACTCCGACTTGGGTTACATTTTCTACCACCGCTGATGCAGAACACACGTGCAGAGGCTGGCCTTGCACTCTGAGTCTTCATGTCAATTCTATGTGTGTGTGTGTTCCTCTGTATATTTGGGTTCCTGGAGAAGAGCACTGTATTAAAACTGAAGAATGGAAACTGGAGCAGGGTGGTCTGAGTCTAATACTACACCGATCAAATGCAACTGCACAGAGGGCGAATGTAAAAGTGTTGCCACAGCTGAGAGGAAACACAGAATTCATCGAAAATAAGAGTAACCAAAACATTCAACCCTGACAGGAAAGAAAGCTATTCAGATAAGAAGAAGCATATGCTTACGGGTCTATTTTTTGTAACGACAGATTGCATCCAGTCAGCAACCAGCGAGGGGAACCCTGGTTTACCCTCTCCACGTGGCGTGCGCACCCCACACTAAATCCCAAGCCTGCCCCGTCACAGGACAGCTGGGTCATATCAGTGCATTTACAATTTTGCGCATGTGGTCGCTGTTCTTCGTGTGTACATACAAAGCCCACGGGCGTCAGGTGCGATGGGGGCCTCAGGTGCGGGCCAAGTCCAGTGAGGACCCTCATGTGCTCTGCTGCAGACAGCGTTTGTTGTTGCTCGGCCTGTGTCCATCGCCCACATGAGCGTATGCACTGAAGCACACAGACGCTCTCTTAGAGCACATAAGCAAATAACATCCAAGCAAACCACAGTCTTTTTGGACTCGCAGAGAGCCACCGGAGACACGGGCTTAATCTTTCGCGAGGAGAGGTGGAATGTATTAGGAAAAGGAGGAGAGGAAGGAGCGAGCAATAAAAGATGACAAATCAGTTGGTCAGCTCCCACATGATGCAGAAACAGAGTGTGTATACTCAGTGTTTTGCATCTTTTTATTTATCCTAAGTGTTACAGCAAATACTGGAGAAAGCAAAAGGAAGATCTGTGAATGATTTCCTACCTCTATGTCACTGGACAAAGTTAGAAGTAAATGGAACGAGGAGAAAAAGTGACAAAAGATGAAACGAGTGCTCACGGCTGAAAGTGTCTTTTTGTCTCTCTATGACTTCCTTCTTTTAGGTTTAAAACTTAACTTTCATGTTGTGTCTATATTAAAATGTTTTCACGTAACAAAAAAGGATAAATATATGCATGAACATTTTCACACATTTTGTCAGTTCATGTTAAAATCAGGATGTAAAGACAATGTTAGCATAGAGAGGTTAAAGTCATTTGGTTTGCCTGCAGAGGGGACCCTTGTATCACAGACTCCACTGCTTTTTAAATGACTATAAATATATCGGAGCTGCCGTATGAAAACTCACATTTAAGCCCCGTGGACTGAACTGAGCAAACAAACTGTGCTGCTCTGAAATGAGTGAGGCATTTTCATATGTCTCACCTGGCCTGTATCCAATGACAAGTGTTCTAGATATATAAACATTATAAATCCAGGAAAATCTAATACTCTTGTTTTTGACGTTACTTTACGAATCCTACACTCTGGTACAAATCAGCTACCTGTGTGCTTTCTTTATGTTCAAGTCTGCTGAGGAGTCTGCGTATCCATCTGCATTAGTGTGGGGATGCCCTCTATAGTGAAAGTGATCTGAGTGGATTCCACTGGCAGAGCTCTGTGCTATGGTTGCCCACACAGTGGGCCAGAGTGCCACAGAAACAGAACAGCCTTGCATGCTCCCTCACTGTGCCAACCAGGCCAGTCTCTGACACTCCTTGGACATCACCCAGGAAAGGTAAACCGAGTTTAAACAACAACAAAAAAAAGTAGAAAAAAAAAAACACCACAAAGCTGTGTGGCCACGGCAACTTCTATCATCTATGTTTCTAGACAGCCAACCAACACACGAATAAATTAAGGTCACCAGAACAGCACACTTATCTGCTGTGAGGTTCAACACAATTAAAGCAAAACTTTCCTTTACGGACATTTAAATGAATAAAACTAAAATATGTTGTGCAGATAAATAAATCCAAACAATGTAATTACAATCTTCTTTACCCCTAAATTTGTCATATTTGTGCTGCTCACGGGGGAGGATAGGAAAAAAAAATGGTTGTTTTTCTATCTTTTATAAAATTTATTCATTGAAGCTGCCAATTAGAATTCAAATGAGTTTGAAATTATAGACAAGAGAGTTAAGCGCTGACAGTTGACGAGTATAATGAGAATGTTACCATCCAAAAATTACACCCGTGAAATGGAGCTGGCTGGCCATATGAAAAAGCAAACAGACGGAGAAACTGAGTGGAGGTGTCAGGTGATTTAGTGATTCTGTGCTTTTTCTCTCTCTCTTCTTTTTTTTGAGCAGGAGCCCAGAGCTGGACAAAGCCCTGCCCTGGAGAAAGTGTGCAGGAGGGACACCTGAATAAAGACCAAATAACTAAGTACAACTTTAAGATAAGTGTTTTATAATTCATAAGTAGAAAAGACTCATCGTGAACTGTTTTGCAGTTGTCATCGGCTAATCTTCAGCGCGACCAAACCGTCTCCTTTATTCTCTCCAGCAGCTTGTTCAAAGTGTAAATCCCTCTCTTCGTTTCTTTGTCCCCCATCCGAGCTCCGCGTTTGCTGTTCAGCTGCTAAGAGACGCAGCAAGTTTATTTATTCATTCGTTCCCCATTAATCAGAACATTTGCACTAAAAAACACAGTAGCGAGTTGAATTAGCGCCTCGTTTACACCCGCCTGCCCTTGACTATCAGCTCTCGGGGTGCAGGGGTTCGAGAAAGTGCTCGTTTTTAAGTGATGATACTGGAGTAGATACACACAGGTGCACTTGGAGACGTGTTTTTAATCTTGCTGTGAGTCAATTACACGAGTTAGACTGATTCATAACTGCAAGTGGGAAAAGCCAGAGTGATCATCTAAGGTCAAAAAGTAAAATAATCCAAATAAAGGGTGTTAAAAGAGGACAACCAGAAGCTTTATTCCATACTGTTCTCAGCACAGAGAACAGGACCCCCACCCCTGCGACCCCATATATTCACTCTGTTATTTAAGGGAACAAAAGCGGGGCTCTCAAGGCCATGGGTGGATCCATGAAAGGAAGAAAGGAGTCCTGCTCCTGGTCCTGGCTGAATGGGGGCCTTTCACACTTAGAGAGGCCTGTTTACTCTCCCTCAATAATGGCTCTAATTTTCTGATCATTATTGAGTAATTCCATCCACCCCCACACCCTGCGTTAAACACTTTCTCCAATCATTCACGGCACCGGGGTCTTGTCTCAGTCAGAGGCCCAGTCTGCGCCCCCCGAATGATCTACAACATCCAGTGCAGTCCATGTTCCTCATTTCCTCAAAAGTCCTGATTAGCGTGTTATACATTAGCAGAAGCCAAAAAAAACGTGCGCAGACAAAAATTATCTCAGTGGAAAGGAGAAATAAATCAGCATTGTTAATTCGCCACTGACATTTTCTTTCCACATGTGGATCTCTTCTCTGATTGGAGAGAAGCAGCGCTTTATCCACCATTTTGTTTTGGACCTGAATCCACAGCAGCACCATTACACCGGCTTACAATATTCGCTCCTCCAAAAGCTGGTGGAAAATATTTATGACGGAAAAAAAAAGAGGAAGAAAAAAAAAAAAACCTGCGGAGTAACATGACGGCCATTTTTCACCTCCATCCTAGAAAAAAAAAAAAATAAGACCCGAGTTTTACACAGCGAGCGTTGGTTTTGCCCCGGAAAACGCAGCCATATGAGCGGTGGCAGGGGTGTGAGGAGATGCACAGAGGGGAAGACATGTTTAGCGAAAACAGGGATATGGGGGAAAAATGTTAAAATGAGAGAGAAAGAAAGGATCAGAAGGAGAGACGTTGGCAGAGACTGTGTCGGTTTGAAAAGCTGGCACCTTCTAAACAGAGCTGCAGCTTTGGGTGCCAAATGCTGCCAACCAGCCCCACAAGCCTGAATATCTGCCCTCCCTCTCTCTTTGTTTCAGCGAGGCATTTTGCATCATCTTTATTCTACGCTTTTCTTTTTACTTTATATCAGCGCTCAGTATCATCTGAACAGCAGTGACTGACATTTATTACCATTAAATAAGGGAATAAATAAAGCAGATGAAAAAACATCAGGAGATATTAAACGATTTATTCAATATTACGGCTAATTTAAAGGATTTATTTGGAGTGTTTTCATGTGAGCGGATCTTTTTTTTTTCTCTTTTGTCATCCCTAATTTTTGCTTTCGAGATGATTCGAACACAAAACAAAATTTCACACAGAGAGCAGGGCTCTGTGCTCTACGCTTTCACAGTGTTCTGGTCCCATTTTCCGTATGGAAAGCGCTGTCCCAATTACAGGGCAGCCTCTCCACGCTCTGCTCCACTGGGCCGAGGGAACAAGGCGCGAGGCGGACTGATCAGAATCTGGCTCGCTGGGAAGCGGCCCAGAAAAAGACACTCTCTTCTTCCTCTATTTTATACTCCTCTACTGCCTTCACCTCTCCTCTCCTCCTGCTCTTTGCCCCTCGAGCTCCAGCAGCAAAGAAGCCAAGCCACCCCTCTCCAGCGCTGATACGTATGTTTTTAGGGCACAGACAGATTTCAGGCCTGGCGCCTGTACAGAAGAAGAAAGAGGACTGATCATGCTAATTCACACAGAGAAACAAGACCACAAATAATAAACAAGAAAAACACAGCGAAATGTGCTCCAGTCTCAAACCGAGTCACTCTTTTGGAAAGGAGAGAGAAAAATAAAATCAAGACAATTAAATTAAATCAGTAATGGCTTTTACTTCTATCCCTTGTGGTCTATCTGTGTTGCATGTGTTGGCCAATCTTCTTATTTAGTTACGTTATCACATTTCCCAAGAAATAAAGGAATTTCTCATTGGTATTCTCGTTTGTATTGTTCTCCACTGCAGGAATAAAAAAAAAAAAAAAAACCTAAGCTGAGCGGCTAAATTACTGAAAGAGACACCATAACATTTATTTATTAACTTTAATTACACAAAATAATTAAAATCACTGTACAGTGAAATTAAGAAAGAAAGCTAATCCATGTTGCCCACAATAGCCACTTTCTGGTACAAGGCATTTTTCTATTTGCAAAGCTGAGACCTGACCTTTGTTTCAAAATTAGGCTTAATTCAATCATATACTCAGTCTTTTGTGTATCTTTCCCAGTATTATTCACTAAACTGGATAATTACAGTGAATTTGGAGCAGGTTGGCCTGTTCCCAAGCCCAAAGAGCTGCTCGAAAGTCGGACCTAAGAAGTGGAGGAAAGTTTAGAGATGGGTTAAAAGAGGTCAGGGAATCAAGCCATCCTAATTTGCTCCTCCTCTCTTTTCATCAACTTATAACAAGCTGTGATTGCGCTTTAATAATCTGTTTACCAGTGGTTCCTTACGCTCCCGCACGCCACACTTCACCTCTCTTCCCCTCCTTCCATGGAGCACACATTGCAAAAAAAAAAAAAAAAAAAAAGAGAGACACTGGAAAAACTCGGGGCTCTGAAAAACAGGCCAACTCGAGTCTGTTGGAGGCCCCCGTGCTTTGGTGAATACTAAAAACCACCACTGTGTCACTGACGCTGTCCCATCATGAGAGGGGAGCTCGCTGAAGCTCAAACTTCATTGGGTACATTATTTCAAATGACAACAAAGCGTAAGAAAGTTTCCGTTGAAAGTGTCGGACCAGCAGTGTTTTTCACACCAGATGAATGTGGCTCCCTCGGCGCCGACACTCTCTGTTTCTCTGTCGGCCCGGGTTACGGACTGATGCCAGAACACTGGAGCACAATTCTTCCCTCTGTCCAGAAATCGCTGCTCTGCACAACACACTGCCAAGCCAAAGAAGAGGGATTTTTCCTTTTAATCATTATGTTTCCCTCATCTTCTCTTCTGTAAACACTCAATAACTGACAGGACAACAGTACTTGACCAGACAGAACAATAACGGCAGCTACAATCTAACACTCTTACCGCGCATATTCCGCTACTACAGTGCCAAGTACATGCTGGTGTGTAAAAGAAAACCCCCACTTTGTCCTGAATGATCTCTTCTTCATTATGTAACTGCATCTGATAGCTTTACCTCCTTTTGAAGCTCAGGATACTGGGCATAGCAGATAAGATGCGTTTGATGGATTAGCATGACGTGAAGGCGTTAAGTCTCTCAGTCTGTCTGTCTATCTCCCTGTCGACTCCTGTCTTTGTTCGCCTCTATTAAAAAGTCTCTCGGCCATTTGTAACGGCGCGAACACACACAGTGGACACATTGATGGGTAAATGAACATCTTCGCAGATCCCGAGCAGAGTGGAGATACAGAGCAGTCTGGCGTACACACACTCGAACAGTTTGCTTCCTGACCTGTCCAGTCTGCCTAAGAGAGCAGACACGGAGACGAAACCACCGGAACAATCGTTTTAATCGTCGAAGTAAATACGAACGCCGATGTCGACTGTGTCGCTTTATTGGACCGATGACCTGGAGGTTGAGAAAGGCCTCCGAGCACCTGACCGGCACTTTCGTTCGCAGAGACATGTGATCAATAATGAGATCAGACCTTGTTGTTTTTTTCCTCTCCCTCTGTCTCCTTCACTTCCTTCACATCCCAAAGCCATAGTCGTTATCATCATCAGATGCGCCATTATCAATAACAGGATCGCAAACCTCTTTCAGGGGTTGACTCATCAGTCTCAAGCGCAGTCTCTTAGTGATGATTATATCATGATCTGTGCCTGTGTGTGCAGCCAGGTACTTGTCAGAAAGAAAATGCTCTTTTTTTTTAGGCTGTGGAAATCTTCTTTTAAGCTCGGGAAGCAGAGGCGCAGATCTAAGCGCAGCGGCTGTGATGTGTCCCAGCTCTCACCGCCCGCCTGGAAAGGCCTAAGTCTATAATTGGACAAAAGCAGGGACACATACTGTAATGTTGGGAACCAAAAACAGAGGAGGGGGTTAGTGTGAAGAGGGGAAAAGGGAGAGAGGGGAGGGGGGGTTATCTCCTGTTCTGTCAATCACACAGCTTGAAAGCAGAGCCCCCCCTGCAGCTGGCGACAGTGACATCAGTGGGACTAGAGAACTGAGACACCGCAGCAGGGAAGGGCGGGTGAGGCGGCTGCAGTCCAATCATCAGGCCTGGCAACTGATAGCTTCCGCAAGACACAGACACCCCGGAATGAGGAGCTAAGAATACAACTGTAACGCTGCCACCCTAAAGGTTAGCATGGAGCCACGGCGTGTCTGTCCTCTGTAAACTCTGGTTAACCCCGACCAGCCTCTGGAAAAGAGAGCGATTCAAACGGATACAAGAGCGGGTTTTTTTGAGTTGTTGGTGAAAGTTCTCTCTCTTTTTCTCTGACGCACTAATCACATGTCAAAGGTGCCGTGTAGACCGCCCTGCAGTTTGCAGTGGAAAAGCTCAGCCGGCCAGAGAAGGAGGCAGTTTTCCTCCCACAGCAGATGGCGTTGTGAGAAGATTCCGTTTTAAAGGCACATGGTTTACTCAAACATGTGCAAAAGACAAAAATAAAGCAACACAAGCTTTTCGCAATCTTGAAAGATGCCCGCGCTTAATTAGGAATGGTTCGCTCCGATGAAAGATAATACGAAATAAAAATATTCATACAAAAAGAAACTCCAATTATTAAGATGAAGTCTGGCCTGGTGGACTTCTAGGGATGATTGGCTGCTGGAATCTGGCACAGGGTAGAAAAAAAAAAAGCTTTTCTCGGAGGGGCACCAGGCTGTGCTGGGAGCTAATCTGAGCCGCGGTTCGCCACAGCAAATTCTGGAACAGGAAGAGGCGCTCACGGAGGCCCCGCAAACTCAAGCAGTGTTACACACTGGGCTGAAAGGAGACTGGCAAGGGGTACTCTGTCACAGAGGAGCGTTACACCTCCCTGCCAAGGAGGAGTATTAAGGTCCTGTAACTGTGTGCCAGCCTGTGGTCAGAGGCGAGGGATGATAGTAAAGAGCAGAGAGGAGCTCTGTGAGTGTGTGAGTGTGTGTGTGTGTGTGTGTGTGTGTGTGGCTCCACCTGCAAACACCTGAACCGTGGAAACATACGAACCCACATCAACAAAAACTATTAAACACTTTATATTCAATTATGAATAAAAACGGCTTATATTAAAGACAGAGCATGGCTTCAATGACAGTTAGCGCTCATGCGTAAGAGCCTAAAAATGATGCTTCATTTTATAATTGTGTGTTTTTTTGTTTTTAATCGAAAGCTGCATCTCTACAATTTTACAAAAGAGTCATTGAACATTTTCACACCTCCAAATCTTGGATCTGTTATTGGTTAGGGAACGTGATAGCTAAATTAAACGTCCTACTTAAAAACAAAGAAGAAGAGGTTTAGAAAATATCTATAATTTCGTAATTAAATGTTTTTCTCTCTTCAAGTGTTTTATGACTATTTTTAGGCTTGAGGTAAATCTCATATCAACAACTATAATTTTTACTAATTTCAGGAGTAAAATAATCTTTCACACTTTTGTCAAATTGCCCTCAAATGCTTGTACTTGTACTCTAAAATACTGCAAAATACAATTAATACTGTAAAAAGAAAAAATTAACAGGGTCAGAGAAGTGCTTTGTGTGAGAGAAGTATGATCTGCTGAACGAGAAGGATGACAGCTCAGTTGTGTTTGAGTGTGTGTGTGAGTGTGTGTGAGTGTGAGTGTGTGTGTGTGTGTGTGTGTGTGTGTGTGTAGGGCTGAGGGGACTGAGGCTGCAGACCGGCTGACTCTCCCCCTGCTAACTAAACTACCTGGGACTGGTCCAGTTGTTAATGCACTCTCCCCACCGCCGAACACAAAAGACCTCACAGACGCACAATACACCGCTACTGATACACACCAATCTCAAAATAACACACACATGGATTACAGACATGTGACAAACTGCTTCACAGAAATGCACGTGTGCACATGCATGCACACACAGATAAACAGGTTTGCAGATGCTTTTGTTTACAGATGGCACCGGAAAACATGCACATTTGGATTTAGACAAATTTGCACACAAACACTTGAACAAATGTACCAACGCAAACATATCTCTAGGTAAACACAGGTTTTAAGCCTGACTGTCAAACTCTCAGAATCTCTTTAAACCAGATAGAAACATCCATCTGAAAGACATTTTTCAGAGATTACATTGTGCAGACTGTCCCTTTAAATGTCAAGACGCAGACGCTATCTTAGTCCTGTTTGGGGGTTTTCAAAGCCTGGCACACGCTCAGTTCAGCACATAGTAAAAGGCAGCTACTTATCTGCGACTTACATGCCAAGGTGTGCGTTGGACATGACACACTGCCCTGTGTGTGTGTGAGTGTGTGTGTGTGTGTGTGTATTAATGTAGAGTGTACAATCAGTGCTAATGCAGAGTCTCACCACATACCTGGTGCGTGGACGAAGTAGGCCAGGTAGAGGTCCAGCTCCTTGACCGTCACTCCGATGTGGTGTGGCTGGACGCACAGGCCGTGGTTAGAGCACTGGGGCGACTTGACCAGCCGCTCCCCATCTGTACTCTCCAGGGGGCTGCCCTTAAACAGGATGACCATCACTAGGTCCAGCCGCCACACCTTGTCGGCCTGGCGGAGGCAGTCGATGCGACGGATCTTGCCCTTCTGGTCTGGGTTGGACAGCACGCAGCAGGGGGGCTTCTTCCCCGTGATGGTGAGCACAAAGTCCTCACGAAACTCGGGTCGGATGTCCTTGCGGAGCTTGGCCAGCAGGCGCGAGGCCCACTTCTGCTTGATCTCGGGCTTTTCCCCCAGCAGCTCGTCCTTCACTGCGCGCTCCTCATCCTTGGTCATTCTCTTCTCGTGCTTCTTGAAGTACTTGCGTTTACGGGCCTGCAGGTTGAACCAGGTGTAGGAGAAGGCACGAACATGGGGAAGGAGGGCCTCAATGAAGGGATGAAATTCATCCTGAGGGCAGAGAGGAAACACGGTCGTGAGGGGCTGAAAAAAGGTTTGAAGGTAAATCATTAAACAATGTCATCAAAACTCTTTATGACTTTAGAAGCATGAGAAAATAAAACTCACAAATTTAATTCAAAATTAAATGATTTTATTCTTTATAGTAAAATTAAATAGCTACTGTAATACATGAAATCAAAATTAAATGAAATTGTTCCTTAGATATTTCAACATTTTAAAAAAGCTATTTAAATTTAAGGTTTAAATCAAAAACAGGTCAAACTCTAATCATTACCATTCAGCTAAAATGTCTTTAAAAAATACAGTAATAACAGAGAAAAATTAAGTTTACCGTAAAATACAAAACTATTCTTGGTCAATGAGCACAAAAACATTTAGGAATACAAATGTAAAATGCATGAATTGTAAATCTAAAAGCAACTGGAAAGCTGAGCCAAGTTGCGCTCCCGCTGCTGTGCTGTAAAAGGGAAAAGTTATTCTGCTGAACCATAATACCTTCACTACATATCTCTGGGCAACAAAGCCCAGATCTCGCCACAGCGTTCCTGTGCCAGGGTTGCCACACACCGGTCGCTCACCACCGCCAAGCTTTGCCGCCACAAGACCACTGTTGAAATGTGCAGCTAAAAGATCAGCCATACCATTTCCTATCTGCTCTACCATGCAAGGGAGCTCCAACCAGACTCACATTTCCACAACAAACTGAAGGCAGACAGAAATCACCACAGAAAACCACACAGCAAGAGGAAGACAGACGGCCTGGTAGTTACCATTTTGCACTCTCATCATAAATTTGGCACAGCGTTTAAAGTGAAAAAAAAAATCTCCTGCACCAGTTTTTTTTTCCTCCTGGGCTCCCCAATGTAAAGCAAGTGCTGGTTTGGCAGGCTGTGGAGAATTAGCAGATGAAAAAAACTTAGGGAGGGGGACGTAAAAAAAAAAAATAATTAGCAGAATACACTGCTCACTAAAAACAGAGGGCCAAAGTTTAAAAAAGGAAAAACAAAATACCCCAAGATTTAGGGAGCGACACAATTTAATGCAGTAGGACCGCGGCCAGCAGCTCTTTAGAAAAAAAAAAAAGAGAAAAAAGTGGGAAAAGAAATAAAAACTTGTAGCAAAAAGAAAAAAAAAAAACAAGTACAAAAATAATAATAGAGTCACACTGTGCTAGTAAAAAAGAACTACGGGAAAAGATGCACTTAAAATAAACAGTCCTTTATGCTTTCCAAAAATTAAAAAAAAAGAACCTTGAAGCAAAAAAAAAAAAAAAAAAAATCCTTGGCAAAGTGTAATTGGTTGTGGTGTCTGTTCTGATCCCTGGGCCCGGCGCAAGACTCACACACACTCATGCACACACACAGATGGGGGGGCCAGGGAGAGCAGAGCACAGAATAAAGAGGAAAAAAAATAGAGAGCCGAATCAATGTTGGACGAGCGCATACGACCGCTGGCAAAGCCAAGTGCTGCTTCTTTTTTCCCCTTTTCTCTCCAACTCTCTCTCTTCCTCTTTCTGTTTCTCGCTCGCTGTCTCTCGTCCTCTCCACGTTCTTTCCCTAACCATTGCTTGAGCCTTTGCCAACACGAGTAGGGCCCACCTATTTGGCAACAAGATGCCTGTAGCCCAGCCAATGCGTTAGCTTCAAGAGCTGGAAGGGAGGGAAAAGAGAAAGAGGAGGAGGTGGGGGGGACTGTAGTGGCAACCAGAGAGAGAGAGGGAGAGAATGAGCAGGAGAAAGAGAGAGAGAGAGAGAGTGAGAGAGAGAGAGCAGAAGGGAGCAGGTGGGAGAGTAAGAGAGCGAGCAGCCTTGTCCGACGCTGCACAATTTGCCAAATCGACAAGTTCCACTCTGACACGAAGGCAAAGTTCAGGGGAGCAAGTCCTCTCCTGCACCAATCCCCGCAGCCCTCAGCCCGCCTCCATCTTTACTATGGCCGCCATAGCCTTGTCTCTCTCGTCCCCCCGCCCTCTTCTGCGCTCTTCTGTCTCTCTCTACCCTTCTCTGTGCTTGCATAATGCCACCTTGGCAGAGGATGGCAAAGAGAGGACACACAGCTTCAGAATCCCTCCAGACCCCACCAACGGCAGCTGCTCATGGGTTTACCACAGCAAAACAAAGAGGGAGAAACAAACCCAGGCAGCCACACTCCTCTGACTGCACACACACAAATCAATGACGAGATGATTTAGAGGCTAAATAGAGAAATGGTTACAGGATTTAAAAAGGCGGAGGATGGAGAAGGAGGGACGAAATTTACCTCGGCTTTATGTAACGGCACTAAAAGCTAAAGATAAATGGTCAGCGAGAGAGTGTCTCCTATTAAATCCCCAAATTTGCTCATTAACCTCAGAGGATTTTCATACTCAGTGTGTGAGCGGCATTGGCTGCCATGTTGCCTCATCAAGAAGCATGTCATGCAGGATAGCACCTGCCTGTACACACACTCTGAAGGCAGAAGTGCTGCTAAAACCACACCAAAAAGAAGATTTTAGGGATTTTGTTTTAAATTCACAACGCACAGAAACTCCTTTGTTTATGTGCGATTCACATCGTAGCATCCTGCCAAAGCTGGAATTCAAGGCAACAAAATCTACCCAACACCACCAGGAAGCTGGCTCTACTTAAAATCACAGCTAATGCAGATGGAAGGAACATGTGTGGAGCTGACACTATTAGTCTATTAACCAAGGGCTCGATCAAAAAGACCTTCACCTATTCCAAGAGTGACTCGAGTGCTAAACACTTCTTGATCCAAGCCTTTCAAAAAGGAGTGATGTGAAACTTCCTTTTGTCGTGTATTAAGCAAACTAGATAAGGAGCTTTGATATTGTATTTCTCATCACTCAGTGACATTTGAAAACAAAACAATAAATCATGAAGTTGTTGCCAGTAGAGTATCATTTTTTTTACTGGTTTAGCTTCTAATTGTTACGCTTTGGTGCAAAAGTGAATGAAGAGTGTACGACTTTCAGAGAGAGCAACCTAACCTCGGGGCTGCAGGAATTTGCAACCACCGATTCCACATGAAAGGCTTAACTATTCAACATGAGAATAACCGTCAAACAGAAAGTTTGTGCAGCAACAATACTTTTTTTCACAGCCTGCTTGAATAAATGTTGTTGTCCAAGGTGTAGAAACAACAGCTTTAAAAGACAGGTACAAGGCTCTGCCAGCTGGATAAGGATGTCTGAACGCAAAAAACTAATGAATGAGGTTATTGAAGTTCTCAATTAACCAGAACAAACCTGCATAATGCAAGAAGAGTAGCAAACACAATACAACCACTCTCCTACTTTTACACCGCCTGGCCTTAAGCCTTTATCTTCAAGTCATTAACATCAGCCCAATATAACACAGACTATTACCCATCATCTGTTAAAACAGCAAAGAATAACACACCTCCGCTTTATCCCTGCTCTGTGTGCGCCATGGTATGGTGCCAAAGTGTGATGTACTGCAAGATAAAGCAACAAAGGAATAAAAAGGCTCACTCTTCACATTGTGCTTAATGCCTATGTCTGTCATTTCAGTTCTGTCAACACCTGCACTACAAGCATCAGGGCACTTGAATGGTACTCTTTAATACTTATTCTGTTTTCAGTGGAAATTAAGCTTTTCTTTGAGTGTCCGTGACAAAACGCGTAACACCACAACCACCCCTTAGCTATGCCATTCGCTTTCTATCTACAGAATTAAAACTTCCTGGGGGGGGTTTATTTAAAAGTAACAAGAAACAGAGTGAAATAACACTCAGAAGGAAGAGCTACATAGAGATGTTTGAATTATCTGCTGCGTAAAACCAGGCCTACATCCACCTGAGCGTAATATTAGGTTTATTTTGGACAACAAACTACCAAAACAAATCACAGGGACTGTTTCGCAGTGTATCTCCTTACCTGTAAATTCAATGTGGAACAAATTAGCTAAATAGCTTTCGATTTAGGTATTTCATTAGCAGTAAGCTGTGAGAGATTTATCATCAGACGTTTCCAGTTTCCGGTGATGTCCCTCCACCTTCACCTTAAAAGCCTCCTAAAGGTGACCAGTCTAGACAGGATGAGTAAGAGTGGCAGATTTTATTTTACTTTTTTTGATATTTTGCCTCAAATATCATCCATGTTTAATCGAACACCGGCAAATCACTGCAGGGTGGAAAAAAAAGAGAAAAAGGAAAAAAAAGAAAGAGAAAGGTCGGACTGGCATCCCCACAAACGGCACATTTACGCGACACCGTTAAAAAGCCTGCGTCAGTGAACAGGCCCACTTACCGAGAGAGGAGACTAAAATACTAAATCCAAGCATTTAGACTTAAAGTGATGTCCCTGTGTTGAAAATAGAGCCGCGTCTAACTGGCCCACACCACCCGTGACACAGCTATAGATATTAGATAGTCTGCATAATGGGCTCCATCTGCGTTTAAGCCCAATTTTTTTAAAGTTCAGTTTTTTTGTTAAGAGAAAACTCTGATTTTCACATTTAAAGACTTACTATTTTTCATTGTTTTAATCAAGTCCCTCAAATCCACCTTTCCCCCCTCTCTCCTCGCAAAGCCAAAGATTTCGGTTTCATAATTTGATGGTTAAAAAAAAATAAACTCAGCTAAAATTTAAACAGTTTATGACGAGACAAAAGAAATCATTTTCAAGTCCTTTATTTTTCTATTCTCCGCACGTCTGACCGAGACTGTGGAGTTGGCTGCCAACTTGAGATTAACTCTTTCAGCGAGGAGAGAAAAGGCTCTTTACTCTGGAAAAACCCCACAGTTTGGTTCATTAGTGCGCCCGCGAAGCTCTTTGCATTTTTAACTCATTTTGAAACATCTTAGGAGGGTTTAAAGCTGGCCTATTTATCTATTTTGAACTCATTTTTAATATAGTTGCTATCATGCAATGCAATCTTTTTATTTATCCCTTTTTTCTTCTTGTTAGAGCGTTTGGTCTATTATTTTTACCGAGCAAAAGCAGACCTCGAACAATTTTAAAGTCTAATAAAGTTGATCAGGATTAAGTTATTCTATTTTTTCATACAGCACACTCCTATAGTTTCATGATTGTCACAATTTCAATCACAAGAACATTTATGCTGTATGCAATAACTTTCCCATGTAGATTCTCCAAATAAATGAATCAATAAAAAAGACTTTGAGTCAAGAGGTGTATCTTATTTAAAAAAAAAAAGGGCATGACAGCACAAAAATTGTAAGCAATCTACATGAATGCATCAGTTTAGATCAGTTAACCCTGTTTGAATTTCCAGAAAAATAGAAGACATAGTTGGCTTCGCTCCAGAGAGCACACACTTCAAAACTCTGGCACAGTCAAATGTCTAATTACTAAATTCGTGCGTTTGAAGGTTAAAATCAATAAAGTGCTAAAAGTTTTCATTGAATGCAGAATTAACAAAATATGAGGGGTATTTTTTTATCTGTTGATTGTAAAAGAACTTCACAAAATAGAAATAGTTTTCTTTCGAACCAGTAATGCCCTGCAGCAGGACTCTCTGCCCTGCGCTGTCCTGTGGTACTTGACCTCGCCTGCGTCTCACCAGACCAATTAAAGCTCGGCCTGCACAACCCGAGGGCCTCCCAGCCTCTGGCCCTTCATTAGTGTGTCTCTGGGCTGTTTTGGGTTCGTCTGTGTCCTCTCCTCCAGCTGAGTGTCCCTGACCCCGGACAGGGCCTGACACCGGCTCCTTGTGAACCTTGGGCTTTGACCGGTGACACAGAGCCAGGGAAGGAGGGGATGCAGAGAGAGTCGTGTCTGTAAAATATTATCATCCTGGTGTGAATATGACTATTTTCTGTGTGATCTTAAAATAGTAGGTGTGCTTCCTGTATGCTGATGTTGTAGAAAATGTCTTTTTTAGCTTACTGCTGTGGTTTGATTCTGAAATCTGAACAAGCTGGTAACACACACACACTGTGTTCATTCCTGTTAGTAATTATCAGTTAAAGGGAGGACACAGGATTATATTTTTAAGACGGCTGTGGGGTTCCCCGGTGGGGTTTCCTGAGACCACACTCTCTGTTATTGCAGCAACCAAGCGATGCGTAAAGATCCACAAGAGCTCAGCGTCCTGAGCTGGATGCACTTCTCTGAGTTTACAAACCAGCATGTTACTATGTGTGAAAAATCTGCAAGCAATTTGTGGTGGCTGCGTGCTAACGTGCCTGGGGTGGGCCGCGTGGGGTAGAGTGGGGGGCAACAAGCTGAGGAAGAGGCACGCACGGCACATTCCAGCCCCACAAAGGGGCTCTGCTGCCTGGTTGCACTGCAAAACCCACCAGGCTCTTTAAGTCCTTTGGCGTCGAAGCTTCTTCAACTAAGCACTAATACGCGTTTTATTAGTGCAGACACGAATGTACACAGCACGTACACGAACTTAATGAGACAGGTTTTGTTTGCTCCGAAATGAAACAAAAGAAACACACATTACACTCCGAAAGGGAAAGAGAACAAGGTGCACCACATTACTCGGGGCGGTTTTGTTTTGTGATTCATTTTGGAGTTTTTATAAAACAATATTTGTTCCCGCTTGAGGTTGAAATCACGTTCAGACATGGAGATGTACTTGGATGAAGATGAAGGAGAGAGGGAGGGAGGGACACACTGACATATATTTTTCACCTAATGCTGAACCTTTTATGATACAGACCCTGCTGGTGTCACACTCATGCACCTCTCTCTCTGGACTCAACTCCAGAATCAAGGTGGTGTCACTCACCATCTTATCACACACTCACACACACGTAGAAAAATTGTCTCCCCTCCACCCCGAGCTGATTGCAGATGTCTAAAAAGAATTTGCCTTTGGATAAAGGAACCGCCCTGTGCCTCACTATCATGTGTGTGTTCGTCTGTGTGTGTGTGTGTGTGTGTGTCAGCACGTGAGCGATTGGCTGTGCCCAGGCAGGCCGACTCAGAACCACAACAGCCTTGACTGAGTGTTTTCTCACTGTGCCAGCCAACTGATGACTGCTGCTCACCCTGCTGCCAGAGCAGACCAAGTAATGGTGAAACTTCGGGCTGGACCGAGACATCCAAGACCATTTAGCCTCATCTCTGTTGATTCACACAAGACGATCCTGGCTCATGAAGAAAAATACACCTGCTCGATTTTACAATTTCAATCAAACAAGACCTAGATATGAATCCTGCAAAAGATGAACTCAGACACAGATTTGACCTGCATAAAAAACATCTAATTCAGCCGTTTCTTTCATGACTCTTCAGTGTTAGTGTCCTTGAGTATTATACGGTTGACACACATCACTGAGAACAACAAGTGCAGTGATTTATTAGCAGGCTCAAAGCAGAGGGATGTTACACCAAACCCTTTAATGAAAAGATGCCTCTGCGTGACGTATCAGGATTTCAAAACGGCCCGAAATGAAAGGGCTCTCCAGGTTCATGTGTTAACTTGCCACTTAACAAAGCTGTAGGGCTTTGCTCCTCTTTTCAAAGGGATGAGTGTAAAATGCCAAAGTCGGCCTTTTATACACAGTTGGAAGAAGAGACAGCACAGCAGTGTTATCAAACCTAAGATGAGCAGCGCACTGAAGCAGAACATCGGCGATTGTTGCCTGTTTTAAGGTGAAACCCCGACACAAATTAAGCCTGAGTCCTAAGGGGAGGCTCACAATATCCTGATTGTGAAAAAACATAACACACCACTAAAGGTCCGAAATTCAGTTTGGTAAACTTGCTTCTGCAAAAGTTTGACCTTTGTGTAGTCACTCTCCAGGTCCTTGACTTTCAACTTAAGACTGATTTACGAGACCTCAATACACTCTCAGTACTCATTCAACCCTCAACTTGTCGTAATTTTACAGTTTTACTTTTTTATCATGAGTACAAATGAATGTAATAGAAAACACACTTGGTGAATTTTTTTCAACTTGGTGAAAAATTTGTGAAACAAGCAAAATTATAACCATAGTGAACAGATTGTAGAAAATCAGACGATGGGAACAATGTACAGCGCCATCTTACATGCACCTGATCACAGTCATGTTGGCCATCACACGATCAGCCTTAAAATTAACATACACAAAACAGTTTATAGATATCATGCAAGAAGAGAAAAAAAAATATTTAATTTATTTAAAGAGTAAATGCATCCATTACAAGGATTTTGACATATTCATGGATTTGTGTTTCTCTCTCCTTAAGGAACCTCCAGACACACAGAGACTGAGACACACCAAACAAATCCTACAACCACCTCTACTACTAGACCCCTTACACCTTTCAGAGGTAAATCTTCCTTTATCCCTCCTAAAAATAGAAATCCATCCATAGATACTCGAAAGAGACATTACAAATCTACTAGGGGAAAGAGGCAACATAGATCAAGGCAGGATTTGACCAAGACTCAACTACAGGAGCTGGATACGCTTATAAATGATGAAGTCTTTGTCATCTAGAGTGCAGAAAAAGGGGGCGCAAATTTACCAAAAACTCATTATTCTTTAAAATATTGAGTTTCAAACAGAAGGCTTTATCGATATTTCTTCTACTTTTGTTTTGGTTCTTTAACTTCTGTTAAGAAAAACTTCGTTTCTGCATATTTGTCTGAACGGTTTATTTTTATGGCTTTAGCTCCCTGAGATTCAGCCAAACCACAGTTTACTCGAGCTGGCTAGTCAGCACCAGAAATGCTAGCTGGTTTACCAAGTTATTAATATTTGTATTCTTGTAAGCCCAAAATGCTAATCATATTTCGAGTCTAAGCTTGTTCTCGCGCAACCACCCACCACTAGCCACAGCTACTGCCATCATGCTCTAAAATTCGACTCGCTGTGAGCAAAAACAGACGACAGATGGTATTTTGATCGAGAAGATGGAGATAAAACTGTGTGTTTGATGGGTCTGGTCAAACTGGCTTACTACGACTTTGTCACCAGCACAGGTGTGTGGTTATGAACCCGCAGGTTAGTTCTGCTAAAACCATTTGACATGAGTGTAAATTATCACTAAATTACAGGGAAGTCATGATTCAGTTTCCATTCACAGAGATTCAATTGCCAGTTGATTCATTTCAGTATCATGATTTAACAAAATCATTTTTCTTCGATATGAAATGAAAATCTCAGAGGACTAATGCTGTAATTTGACAGAAACCTGGCTGTACTAAAAATGTTGTGATCACTGGCGGCTATTTTGGCGACACGAGGAAAAAACTGAAAAATCAAAATCAATTGAAACTGTTTAATCATGTAAAATTATCAAATCCTGCTCCATATAAAGCAGTCTTATCATTTACTCTGGCTTATGCTTACATCCCTGCGCTCACAAATACTGTCATTCGTTATAAACACCAACAATGAGCCACCTAAAAGCCCGGCATTAAAACGGTCATCAACAACTGCGGTCACAGTAAGTTTGGAAACATTTTACTCTTTGTGGTCATAAAGACTGCGGGTGGCCGGCTGACTCTCTATATACAGTGCGTATAGATGCAGGGCCAGAAATAACAGGCCCACAATCGTCCCTTTCACTCCCAACTACCATGACATCACCACAACCACAGCCAGCAGGAGGGGAACAGCAGTAATGTGGCTCTGGGACACACAAACACACACACACACACATAGATAGATAGACTGTAAAAGCCACTTGTCTTCAGGCCTGTATTTATCTCTGTGTCCTGTGCAAATAGTAAAAGCTTTTTTGTCTGATTGTGGCATCACGCTAAACTAACACTCCTAAACTGTCCTTACATGCTTGCTGATGACAGTGCAAACCAGTGCAGACGTGGTCCCGAAAATTTCCTGATGCGCCGATTGCGGGCGATATATTAACATTCGTGCAGAGACGGCCACAGAGCGGGGCTGGGGCAGAGAATCTCCCTCCAGGAAAAGTGAAGCCCAATGCTAATGCAGCGCTGAACACTTTGCAATTAGACAAATAAAGGGACAATCTACCTAACAATCAAACAAGAGATTTAGCCTGCGCTCCTGCCAACAGCAAGGGACCTCCTCTTTCTGAACAAGAGATGCACTATAGACTACACCCCCGTCCCTTTTTCTCTCTCTCTCTCTCTCTCTCTCCCGCTCTCTCTTTTTTCTCTCTGTGTTTTTTCTCCAGTCTTTCCTCTCTGCTAGTCTGAAAGGCCTGATGCCAACCTTTTCCACCATTGGGCATGCTGCCCTGCCCTTTATGCAAATGTTCTGCCGCAATCCCTAACTCACAACCCCCACCATCTCACCCTCCAAGTCTGTGCACCTCCCACGTCCTGCCTCTTTATATTATTATTTTTTTATACATCTTTTACAACTTTCCACTTGAAATAGCCGAGTAACGCGATCAGTCTGTGTTAGTCGTTACTAAACGCCCCGGTGATAATGGCGGACCATTGTGCCTGTATGGCTCTTAAGTGAAGCCCGTAGACCTTTGCTTTGTTTGATGTGATCATAGAGCACCAACAAGGGTGAATATTTGACTGAGGTGTGGTTGATAAAGAGGAACATCTCTTAGCAGGAAGCAGAAAAACACGATTTAAAGCGTTTTTAGACACAACTTTAGTGGGCTGCATTACGCCAATAAAACAAGTTATTTTTAGGATTACACATGCGAGAGGAAAAATACAAATCTGAGGATCAAATATAAAGGAAAAACAGACAAAAACACAGGCAGTCCAATTTCACTGTGGTCAGGAGGGGTTCATGAACTGGGAACAAAAGGGTTAATAATGTGACTGAAGAGACAGCCAATCATCGCCGCTGCTGACTGGCAGGTTTCACAAATTGGCACAGGGGTTGGATAAAAGGACAAGTTCATAAACGAGTCATTAAGAGAAAGGACAAAAGGATTCACATTGACAAAAAAAACATACACAAGGCAGATCATTTGATATGTAAACAGTAAACATAAGACATGGAGGCCGGTGTGAGGACAGTGATGGGTTAATGGAGCGAGCCGTAGGCCGAGGGAAGAGCCCTCCCAATGCTGTTAAAGCAGAGCTTCCGCTACTGCCGCAGGGCGAGTGTGGAGCCGCTCAAACAGGGCGCAGCATCCACACAGCCTGGACACACTTGGGCCCACACACACCACAGGAAAAGAGGTCGGCCTAAGGAAAACACTACTCGACCAGACACACACACTAACAAACTCACACACCACACGCACACACTTGCTACTGTCTCCTTATATGCCCCGGCTACAGCAAGCCATGTGGTGTGTTACACTTTCACTCCCGAGTGTGAAACAGACTGAACAAAAAGCAACCGCAAAGTCAATGTAAGTATTTGAAGTGAGAAAATAGAAAAATGCAAATAAATGTTAGTCGGTGATACAATCTTTTCTGGTTGTATTGTAGTGAACAGGTCCTCCTTGCAAACCAAATCTCCAACTCAGCGGCAACAAATGGAATTTACTTATATCCAGATAAACAAACAAAGGCGCCTAAACCCTAACAGTCTAGACCAACAACGTAGCACCACAACAATCTCCAAATATAAACTTCAAGCTTTATTTCGCAAGCCTCCACACAATGGCTGCTCTAATCTTCCTGAGAGAGGACAGACAAATAAACAAACCCAAGCAGGTTGGTTAAGGGAGAATTAAGACTTTAACACCCTCGAGGTTTTTCTCTTTTCTTTTTTTTTGACATAAATGCTACTATAAACACGTGCACACAAAAACACACTCAGGCACACATACACATATCTCCTTCCCCTTTTCCTCTGCAGACTCCTCGTCTGAAGTTACTGTAGTAAAGTTCTCATAATGCAACACTGAGTCAGTAAGTGAAAGTGGGCTGTGAGGACAGATGTTAGGTTCGAGGGGGTGAGGCGGGAACAAAACAAAGGACAGACACGGAGCAGTGAGGCGTCATTCAAAAAGGCATCTGTGATCATTATGACGTTTTTGTGGCTACACTATTTGCACAATAATATTAATAATAATAGTAATAACAGTAATAACAATAATTTGCAGCTCCCATTCTGTGTGTATTCACCTTGAACAGCGTCACCAGCTCAGTGTGACCGACTCCACGTCCGTCACAGCCTTTCATTTTCAAAAGTCACATTCAAATTGTATCTCTGAACCATGCAAATGATTAGCAGCTGATCGACCGTCATTCTAGCCTGTTCATACAAACGCACTTGTCTGTTTTAATTTGAAACATCTTATTTTGTTTTTCCCATTTCATCCAAGAACCCAGTCCACGTGGAGCGCAACTGTTCAGCCGGGCTCTTGGGTCCTTGTGGTTTAACTTTGCATACCTCCAGGGGAATCACTGTGGATCAACTTGACCCGTAGTCCCCATGGGCTGTTTTTACCCCTTGTCTTGTTTATCTTATTATATAAAAGCTCCTTGTCTTACATCTTTTTTTAACCCACCTGACAAGGTTAACCCAACTGTGCATTAGTGCTAAAATGACCCCACCTTGATTATTTTTTTGTTTTAAATCTCTGCTCCCATGAGGAGAAACCACGCAAGGGATCAAGTTATTTGGAGCTTCAAACTGCAGCACAGCATGGCTGCAAACATCTCGACTTTATATGCATTTAAACTTAAATAGCACCATGTGTTACTGACTGTAACAGCACAGTTAAGCACAGCATGCGCCCCATGAACAAAGACCACAGTCCTTGTTGCAACGGTCCCTGGTTTGACATTCGACTCTCAGCCCGAAACCTTTGCTGCGTGTCATCTCCTGCTCTCCACACTTTTTCTATCTCTGCTCAGTTTTGAATTCAGGCAGAAAGTGCACCCAAAAATAAACATGTTTAAATTTCAAATGTCATTAATATGAGCGCTTCGTGCACAGTCAAAGACTCTCACTTCTACGTTACAGCAGCCAAACTCTGAGCTTGTTGTGTCTAGCACTGGGGCGAAATCACCATATTTTCCTCTAGGTAAACATCTCAAATGTAAACCTACCCACACCAGGTCAATTTTCAACCCATTAATTTACACACCTAAAATGACGGGGTCAAAATGACCCAATTTGGGTAAGTGAAGCAATTTACTTACCATCATTTTGGAAAGATTTAAAGTCAAATCTGAGCTGGTTTAGTCTGACACTGGGTCAGAGGAAGATCATTTCAGTTGAATTTTGCCGGATTAAAAAAAGCCAAATCTGTATCAAAACATTACACAACTCACACAAGACTGTTTCTACAACATTATCCAGCCTTTACATGCAATTTTGCCTTCAGCATCAATCATTTTACAAGGATTATTAAATGTTACGATGCAAAGATAAACGGATATCAAGTGAAGTATTGGGGCTCATTGGCATGATTTTCTTCCCTAATGGTGAGCCCATCGCGGTGAAAAATAGAAAATGTGTGTGTATGTGTGTGGTGGAAACAGGGAGTGAAATGAATGAGGTCTTTTCTTACAGAAGAGCCCAGATCAGAGCTCCTAACTATGGGATTTGGTGCTGTTGCCTTTCTCCCCCGGGAGGGAGTAATTAGTTTAGGGAGGACAACTGCCGCATTGTTTTAACAGAGGAGGGATTGTGCAGGCCAAAGTCCCACCAGCAACATGCTTCCCTCACAACAAAAATGCCAAACGGATTCTGCAGCGCTCAGACACACAACCACACACACACACACACACACGCATAGAGAGAGAGACAGGAACTTTTTCAGGATTTCAGGAGGGGGGGTTCCCCTTTTAGAGCCTGCACAGAGAGAGAAACCTGGCTTTTTATTGAGTGCAGGATTCGGTTCTGTGTGTATCCTATGAAATGTCAAACACAGTCCAACAGTGTCAGATGTCCTCTTGTGTTGTTGCAGTTGTGGGATCCTGGCTTTTCGGTTCCCTTTTCGTGTAACTGTGCCGTATTCTCCTGTACCCAGAGGCTTGGCAACACGCTCCGCTCCTAACTAGTATAATATGGTTATGATGCATTTGCGTTCCTTCCAATCCCTTAGGAAATTCAATACTCCTATATCGTCTGTTTTAATCACAGTCTGCTTCCAAGGAAAGTAAAAGGAGAACACAAACAGCCACAGCTATAAAGAGGCTTTCCCAAATATACTTTGAGTCTGTTTAAATACATCCTCTGCTGATTGATAGGGAGTAAATCAAACAAATCATGCTGCGAAAAAAAAAAAAAAGAGGACAGAGCGCTCTCCAGTCTGGTTACAATACACAGACTATGGCCTCTCTCCTGCCCGCCCTTTTCTCCCACTTTTCTCCTGACCCGTCTTTTCCTCCCTGCACTGTAATGCCTCTCTTTTTTTCACTCCGGCTCCTCCACTTACAAAAACCCCTCTCACTTTTTATCATAAATCTCCACATACGGGCCGCAATATACAGTCAATTTGTGGTCCCCATATGAGCCTTAACTCTTGGAAATGCCTCTATGCTTCTATTCAGGTGCGCAGATTGAGACAAGGGTAAGGGAATATAAGAAATGACACTGGGAATATTACAAATGTGTTTAAATGATATACGATATCGAGTCTATGAGGCCTGCAAAAGCCTACGAATGCACTTTATTTCAGATGAATTCAGTTTGTGTTTCTCAACCTGCTCTCAGGATGTTGTGCATACTGAAAAAGACTGACAGTCAACTTCTCTCTGCAACAGAAAGAGAGAGAGAGAGTGAGTGAGTGCAGCCACAAAAGTGGAGCCACGCGGCACACTGCTTCTGCATTACGCTCGCAGGCAATCATATCGCTGCGACGGCTTGTGTAAGAATTTGAATCTGGTCGTCCAATTAGAAGAGAGCAGAGTGAACTTTTAAGAGCACTGAAGGTAATCATGCTCAGCGAGGTTGCTGCCAGGTAAAGCTAAATCTGTCCCATGTTTGTTATATATTTTAGCAGTGACATAAAATCCTCATCCTGTGCCGAACTTTTCCACTCAAATATACAACTTTCCATGTAACATACACTAATCCTGCAGCTATTTCTCCGAGTCTAAACAGAGCAGAAAGTTTATATCTGACTTGCGGCGTGTGCTGCAGCTGTAGTTAGGGAGTGTAGGTAGAGTAGAAAGGAGAAGCCGCAGAGTCTCTGTTTGAGTGGAATCATAATGTAACCTTAACAGTGCCTCTGTTACGGTTAGGAGTCTCTTTCACTCGGCTCACTTTTTACGGCGTTTAAAATTCCCCCCCCTATTTGCTGCACAAGGCTGCAAACACAAGTCACAAGTAGCAGAACGCACACTCGACACATACACAGACACACAAACAGAGTCAGTTAATAACACACAAACTCCCACCCTCCAGCTCTGTTTGCTCGCAGCTGCCAGGCCTCCTCAGAGTTCATCTGAGGTAAAGATATGTTATATTATGCAACCGAGTATAGATTTTCCACCCTTGGCTCGGAGCCAACTTCCTGCTCCAAAGAGCAACATCTAGCGCTTTGTTCCCTCGGGTGACAGCTATTCCTTGCTGGACGGCGTGGCTGCACAAGATACATGGACAGAAAAAGAAAAGGAAGGTGGTGAAATGTAACCAATCAAGCAAGGCGAGAAATAAGAGAAAGAAAAGCACGCAGCTTTGTTATTTCAACATATTCATCTACGTGACTCTTTGCCTGTAACTGAAAATTATGTGTCTCTGTCTACTCTACGTCTTTTTCCCAGGATCTTGAAATCAGGTCACAACTGTTTTCATTACTGTTTGACTTGCGGGTTCATAAGCCTCCAAGCGTCAACGTTCCTCCACCCACCCCCAAGACAGGAAAAGATTTTCCCTTCAACATTAACCCAATAAATGCCTATTAGGCCAAATCGTTACCTTAGCCACTACTTGGACATGTTTTTGCCGAAAGAAGCAAGAAGCAGATGTCAGAGTTTGACCCTTAGCTCAGTCACACGTAGAACAAAACCAGCTCCATGAAAGAGTGGACATCGAGTGAGTCTTCTTGAAACTGCTTTGCCTCTGCTTCAGCATGAGGTAACGTGGCGTACTGATGAAACGAAGCCTGAGGTGCAATCAACGAGCCCAATCAATGCCTCTTCATCCTTCTGCTCCTTAAGAAGTGCTGACAAAATAATGACGGCCATGACATCATTGAGTAGCGTCATCCCTTAACATCTGAACCGTTCCCCGGCAAAACCGCCTCGTCCCAATTAACCGCGTGAAGCCTTTGTCCTTTGTTTCCGAATGTTGTAATTGCTTCTACAAGCTTCTCCAGGTGTGCTGGCATGTTTACTTTGCCTGGTAATAAAGGGATAGATGGATGGATGAGTACATTGACGGAGAGAACACAGGAGGGCGATGAATGAACTGCTGAATGTGCGCTTCCACAGTCCTCTCTATCAGAATCAGTTAGCTGGGGCTCGGCGGTGCAACAAGGGCAAAGATGTCCTGATATGTTCTCGAAGTTAAAGAAAAAGAATTAAATAGTGATATATCATTTTAAAAAATTAATGGGATATAAAAAACACCACTCATTTACTGTAACTCTCAAAGCCAAACATGGAATATTGCAGGTGACGCTCAATCACTGCAGCAAGCAACAAAGATGAGATCCACCGATCCACTTTTTTCCAATCCAATCCGATTCCTGGGCTAAGTGTATCGGCCGATATCTGACACCGATCCAATACTACTGAAGAATGAATTAACTGTATACTTTGCCCTGTGAGTGAAGGCATCAGGCTTGACATTAGCCTTGTTGAAAAAAAAGGTAGTAAATTAACACAGATATAAATTTATTTAATATTCTTTATTGACGAATAACAAATTGCACATTAGCACACAACAGAAAGAAGTAAGACTTCCATGTATTAAAAGAAAAATTAATTAAAAGGCTGGATTGGAACCCTGGATCGGCGTCATTCATCAGATATCCGATCTAGTTAATTTGTAAATATCGGATCGGTGCATCCCGAGTAGCTATACCAATGATTGATCTGTCAAAGCTTTGCAAGGTACACTATGTAAATTCCTTCCTCCTATCAATACCACCTAAAGACTAGATTGACAATCAAACAAATCAGAAACATACATTTCTCATTATCTAAGATGCTTAATGTTACATTAAGATGATATGGCTAATCATAACGGATCTTTATTTTCAAGGGTGTAGATACCTTTAGTAGTTGATTGGAGTCCGCTTGCTTGCACAAGAGGGCTGCACATTTAGGATTTTAGTGCTATTGCAAAACAAACCTTTATAGAAATACTAGGTATGCATCGATGTGATATTTGATATCGGTCCCGATGCTGAGGAAATTTCTAGATCGGGTATCGTGACAATGGGCCCGATGCATTGGGGCCTATCTATTCAGTCTAACTCTATGCTATGCACTGTGAGAGGCATCCACAAGCAAACACGATGAGCCAATGCCCACATTGTTTTCAAAATGGAGCAAGCAAAGGGGTCGGCTATCTTGAACTTTATTACAACACCTCAACCTACAAGCTCGACGGCCTCTCGCAATACCTGCACTGTAAACGTCCGAGGGGCAGTGGTAAAACTTCAGGTTACAACAAAACGTAATTCAGCGCAGCTTTTCTGTATCGGAATTGGATCGGTATCGGCCGATACTAAACTATAGATATCTGTATCGTTATCAGAGGTGAAAAAGCAGATCGGTGCATCTCTAAGAAATACATTGCAAAGAGTGGGAATTTGTAGTAAAATTTCATTGCACATCACAGATTTTTTTCTGGTGCATGGTCGAAAAAGTTAGCTGGTCAGGTTTGTGTAAAATACTGCGTCAGTAGTGACTATTTCCTCCAATTCGACCTCAAACCAAATAAGCATATTTTGAGCATGACAGACAGGGTCAGTGAAAGGCACACGACTATATATCACACACACACACACACACACACACACTCTGCTGTAATGCATCCATACTGGGTGTGATCTTACTCTTAAAGAATGCACACCTGTGCTCTGTGTGATTTAATATGCGCAGGTGTGTTATGCATGAGGCATAATCACAGAATATGGCGTCTATACATTGATATGCCTGAATTGAAACAGGCACGCCGTGTACTCTGAATATAGAGAGAGGGAGTGTGTTTGTGAATGAGTGCAGCAAATGTAGCTGCAGCTCCTGTCTAATTCACAAGATGATAATATGCATGCGTGTGTGCCATGTTTGTGTGAATGCCTGCATCTGTCACTTTTTTGTTGGGTTTTTAAGCGCAAATCAGAGACACTGACTGATATGGCGAGTGAGCCTCACAGAGCTTGTGAAGACAGGCCTGTAGTCAGATACAGAGACGCAGTGACACGGCGCTCAGGTTTCATCCAGATTAATCTGGAAGCTTTGTAATGAGGGGTCTACTGTATATATTTAGCCAGCATAGTGAGATGTGGGTCAGACAGGCAGGCAGGACGGGCCAAACAACATGCCCAGATTGCCCACACTGAAGTGACCTTGAGTGGGCTGTCAGTGCTCTGCAACAACAACTCTATCTGTATCTGTTGACCTGTGTCAGACTGATCAAGGGTTTGCACGCTCCTGTATACGGTCTTCTGTATATATCATGGAAATGCAAGACAGTACAGATTATCTCTACGTAAACATTAAAAGAAACAGATAATGAAATACCGCCAGTGTTCACTCTGAGTGTTGATACTGGCTTTGGTTCACATTTATTCAACACTAGAACAAAGCACCTTCAGTCACATTCCTCAGACCGTTGTCTGCAGCACAAGACATTAAACAAAACTAACCAAACATTGCTAAATGAACAAGCAATTATTCACTTTAAAACCTGCATGGTGACTTTATTGACTGAAATCCTTCATGATGTGACAGTTTGTGCTACTGGCCTCGCATTAAAAGCTCAGGCAAAATAAACAGTGGACTCTTGAATGAATTTTGCAATCAGTGGCGAACAGGTCGTAGATAATGTCAGTTTCGTTTCGGGGTTAAACGTCAAGAGCAAACTACTTTCGCACTGCAGAATCTTTTGGACATGTCTTCAAACCGATCTAGAGGTTTTTTTTTTTTTGTCTAATCACAATAACAGACACATCAGTTAGAGACCCACTTTGCAGCCCACTCCGGTGTAAGCAAAGCATGACGGCGATGGTGGCTAAAGTTTTATCATCTCACTGACACCCCCACAGATAAAAGATCTTTTTAAAACAAGTTGAAGCCTAGAAGAAGGAGGAGGAGGAGGAAAAGAAGGGAGGAGGGTTAGGACAGAAATATGTGTGTATGCCTCGTAGTGTGTCTGTGTAAACGTTGGCTGCCACACCCTCTCTCATACAAACACAGGAGATATCTTTCTCTCCCCATCGTATTCCTTCACACACACACAAACAGCAATTGTGTGACACCACAAACACCTTATCCTCAGTTGCCCTGTCAGATTGGTTGTCACAACGCTCTAAATTCCTGCATAATAGGCGCGCTGTTATTTAGATTTATGACTCAAACTCAGAGAGAAAAGAAAGGCTGACGTCTAAAGCTCAGCCATGACAAAGCTCTCAAACACTCTCCGATGCATTTCCCTGCTTTTTCCTTTCTCTGCTCTCATATTGTACACTAAGTATTTTGTGTTCCTCTGTATATTCTAGCTCAATTATGTAATTTAGCACCAATGTGTGTGTGTTCAGTAGCCATGGCAACAGCACAACATATCCACGGCCACAGAAGCGGGCTGAGGCTGCAGGCACTGCCGGGGTTGTGCCAAAGACTAATCCATGCCAGAGGTGACATGAGCGAAGGAAAAGTGAGGCGGGTGGAGACAACATGACACACACATGCAAAATCACACACACACACACACACAGGCAGACAGAGACACCCCAGTGTATTACTCTGTCCTCGCCTTCCTTTTAGAACACAAGCACACACACTGGATATCCTCCCATTTTTCTTGGCGGGAGCCTCCCATGGCAGCAGCAGTAGGAATCCATTCTCCACGGATGCTGGGACAGCTGTGCTGATATTGAATGAGACGCAGTTGGTTCTGCCTCTCCCTGCATGCAGCTAGAGATAAAAACTACATGCTACTTAATTCAAATCTATATCGCCCCACGCCAAAATGCACCCAGCTCATCTTGCCTTTGTCTTCACCACCAGAGAGACAGCTCTGGATTCTATTTGAGAGAATTGCCATAAATTTGTTCCTGCTGACACACAGTGGCCCCCAGTCAGTGCCTGACAATAGATGCCGAAAAACGTATAGCCCTGACAAACACTGGTCGCAGAGACCTCTGGAAAGTAAATACAACCGTCAACACAGATTTGAAGCTGCAAAAGTATTAAAATTGCACATTTAAAGCTTTGAATGTTTTTAGATGTATGAGGTTTGTTGTTAAAGGGTGTTTACAAGACTCCTGACGCATCCTTCAGCCAATGACTGAGTCTAATACCATCAATTTCTATCCACCGCCACTTAGAGTAGAAGCCTCCACAGCGAAACTAGTATGACTAACTCCAGCAAGCACATTTAAACAAGATGAGAAGATACGAGGTTAAAGAGAAAACTGATTTAAGGTCAAACAGCAAAAGCACTTCTAGCTGAAAAAGCGCCCAACAGCAATCAATGACAATCAGTTTTCCCCAAACTTCAACTTCTGATGCCAAACTTATAAAGCCACTGGGAAAATGATAGAAATTTCAGTTCCTCCGCTTTGAATCGGCTCCAGGACACTCTATTAACACCCATGTTAAAACATCCGTCTTTACAGCAGGAATGCTGTTAAGCCTGGTACAACAGAGCAGTGTACTCCCTATCGCCAATTCCTCTTTTTTTGCACCCGCTGTACAGGAGTGAACATTTTTTAATGGGCCAGTTGTGTCAGGGGTATTAAATTTATGACTTTTGGGGTGTGGCTACTTTGATTGGACAGGCTAGCATTGTAACCGTTGGGTTGCCAGGTTGACCAAAAGTTAGGTTGAGTTGGCATTGCCAGTTTGGCGCACTTTCAGAAACTCCCTGTTTCAGTTTATGGTTTTACCTCTCATGTATTTTTGATATTTTTTTGTTTTATTGTAAATTTGAATAAATTAAAACACAAATTAATGCAGTTAAATGTCAACACGTAGGACGTCAGGAGGGGCTATGAGCCGAGCTGCTGCTCACTTTGTTGGCTGCCCCTCCTTCAGTGGTTAACTACTGTTACGCACTAGTTTAAATATGTCTACAATCATGACGCATTTCTAATTGGAAAAGACATTGAGGTATTGGAACATCTTTTTCGAGGGCGCCAACAAATGAGGCCAAAGGTAAACAAAATATCACCTTAAATGAACCAAACCATGACTTAGCGTATTTAAATGACTGTGGTTTTTGCATCAGTCTAGCCTGCAGATAGCTCGGAGCGATGAATAAGTAAAAGGAACATGATGTCCCGGGCAGGAGTCTGGCATCATGACCTCCTGGTATCTTGTGATGAGGGGAAAGGATCTGCACAAAGCAGTGGCGCAGCCAATCAGAGACTCCAGTTTCATCCCCAAACTCTCTGTCTCCCCTTTTTACACGGGTGTGCACACAACTCAGTTACCCGAGAGCACAATAGGTCAGCCCCTCCTGTCAGTCAAACGCGCAATGAGTTCATGCGTCTGTCTGCGAGCCAGCAGCAGAGTGCTTTACTGGCTGCAGGGTCACTTTTCCAAACCCAATCTAAACTTCTTTTGGCTTTTTGGCATCGCTGACTCAAACTGGGGCTGTATATATAGAATTCAGATGATTAAACTTGTGTGCAGCGAAAGCAGAACCAACAGTGATGGCATAATTAAATCTGAGAAATGTAATGAAGGCAATGAGACCAGTTCCTAACTCCCTGAAATGTGATTTTGCTGTTTGATTCTAACACAGCTCTGTGCAGCGATTCATTTAAAAGGATAAAGGTGAGACACAACTGCCTGCAAACTGGCATCCGAGCTAATCCTGCAATAACCACTTACAGGCCTAATTGGCATGACATGATGGCACCTAAGGTTTTTAGGTCCATGCTGCGTTTAGTGTGCGAAAAGGGGAGATTGGGGTAAGTTGAGCCAAAGGGTAAGTTAAGCCACCCCCTGTTGCTTGGAAATGGTCAAAGAAATTGATCATGTGACCAAATATTTAGGAGATGGGCATCAATTCATGGCGTCTGCGAAGGTTAGAAGCACATGGGTGAAGGGGTTAGAAAACCATTTTTCACTCTTGAAAGTGAATTTAGTCGTGAGTTTTATTAGAGTTGTGTTCAGACCAAAAAAGATCATTTTAAATTTTTTTATAATAAAAACCTAGTATAAAGGTCCACCATTTTAGCTTAGAGGACTCATAATAGTAGTTCTGGGGTAAGTTGAGCCAGTGGCTTAACAAAAGTAAAGTAGTCTGATGAGAGGATCAGAGTTTCAGTTCAGATTGTTGAAATGTTTTTACTTTTTCTTTTAAAAAATACAGCTGTGAATGTTCTGAATCACTTAAAGACATTCTCATGTTAAAATGGCTTTTTACAAAACAGCTTTTTAGCAGTTATATGCAATAATAAAAAATATTGTACTAGTTAAATAGCATATAATAGATAAAAATACAAATGAATGTGAAGAATGTGACTGTTATTTAGGGAGAGAGAGAAGGTGAGGGAGGGCTGGGGTGGAGAGTGGGGGGGTAGTAGGGATACGGCTCAACTTAGCCCACTCCTATGGTCAACTTACCCCACACACGGGGTAAGTTGAAACCACTTTTTTTGGCATGCTATATTATCAAGACAGTTATGTTTACTCTCATTCTGTTGGTTTGCAGGGATGCACAACATCTAAAAATATGCAGATTCATTAGTTAGAGATAAAACTATGATCACCTCGATGTAGTGATCCGAGATATGAAAAAAATGGCTCATCTTACCCCGCTCTCCCCTACTGACTGACTACTCTATGCGGGCTTTTATTCTGAAAGTCCAACATTTTCTGTTTGTTCAGACTGTGGTTCCATCAGTTTTTAATCCTCTGAACAGCTGTTCCAAGTCATTCTGCAGGCCTTGAGAAAAGACACAGAGAAAGCATAGGAGGGAGAGGAAAAGGAGGAGGGTGGGGGGTGTGTGGGGGGGGTGTATAGTCTTCGAGCCACCTCACCAAATATGTGTGAATGTGAAGTGAACACTAAAAAGCCCTGATATTGATTACACTCATTTAATCAGATTTTCATATAAAACAAACGAGCTCATGCTGTCTCCCTCTAAATATGACTTTGATGTTTTCTATGAAAACACTCCTCTCCGATAAGGGCTGCCCATGACGCAAGAAAAACATCATACATCCTCTTGGAGCAACATATAGCGCTGATAAGGGGAATTACTGCGCGCGCTTCAAACGGGGAGGACACAGTAATAAGTCACGCGCGCTGAGACGGTGAACCCAAAGCAGAGGTGACTGAAAAACTTTGGTGAGACAGAAAGAGAAAGGAAAACACAGACTGGAGATGCTTTTTTTTCTGTCTGAGGAAAAAAGCGCAGCAAAATTGCGCATTTTTCACCAATCAAATACATCCTAAAATAAATGCTTATTGTTTGATTTATTTAAAACAAGAAAATCTAATTCGCTAAAGAGAAAATTGAGCTATAGGAGGTAACATCTGTGGTGTCATGATCGGAGTTTTCTCTGCTGCTGCAGCTTTTGGTGTATTTTTTTTACTCCAAAAAATGACTGCATTATTAAAAAAGGAAATAAAAGTCACTCCCTGTGAAACAACTTGAGGGGAAGAATCGACAAAACCACACAAAGAAAAGAGGAAAATAAATCATGCAGTGTGTGTGCGCACAATATTCAGTTTCCCCCCCGCCTGTCCTGCAACGCGGGCCTAAAATAATTCCATCTGCAGGTCAGCGTGGAGTGTCACAAAACAAAAATATATATATGTCTCATGATGGAATATGTCAAAACACAGACACCTAATGCGGAATAAATAGGGACTGAACATCACTTACCACTAAGGCATTGTTTAGAAGGTGAGTAGGGTAATACTTTTGTGTGCAGGAGGGTGTTAGGAGAGCAGGGGTCAGCGTCCAGGCGGGCACAAGGGGGGCAGAGGGAAGGAATAAGTTAAAATGTCGCACCATTGAAAACAGTGAGAGCTGAAAACATTACGAGCTGCACAATCAAAACCACTAAAAACACATTTACAAAAAGGTAAACAAACTCCAAGAAAGATTTTTTTTCATAAGGTGCAGGATTCTGCAGCGACACCTTGGCCTGCATGGAGCTGAGAGTGAAAAAGAAAAACGAACCAAAAAAAGAGGAGAAGGAAATAGAAAAAAAGATAAGTAAATAATTATAACTTGAGAGGGAAATTTGCAGTTAAGGGTTAGAAGAGATTTAAGAAATTAAATGAAATGGGTCGTTTTCTCTTCACAAAATAGCAAAGCTGTTTTTAAAATAATGCTTCATTAAAGGATGTGATTTTTATCCTTTTGTTGGATAAATGAAAAATAAACACTCTAAGTCACACAGAGTACACACACGTACACACACGTATACACACACACACACACACACACACACACACACACACACACACAGTCCTTGAAATTTGCCTCCGTTACGCAGCGTCCGTCATGTCCAGGCACGCTCTCTCTCTCTCTCTCTCTCTCTCTTTCTCTCTCTCTCTCTCTCCAGCTTTTTTTTTAATAAATCACAGTTAATAATTCATTTGATTGTTTACAATTGTTTCCACGTCCGAGGTCCAAGCTCGAATTTTTAATTATTAACAGCAATTAAATAAACAAAATATGCATTCCCGTCTGCAGACTATGAGCTGCGAGGAAATGCTGCGTGAGTGTGTGTGTGTATGTGTGTGTGTGTGAGAAAGAGAAAGTGTGTGTGTGTGTGTGAGTGTGTGTGTGTGTCTATGTGTGTTTGAGGCTGCTGGAGCTGTTTGCTAGAGGGGGGGTTGTTTTTTCTCTCTGCACAACAAACACATAAGATTCTTCAAAAATGACAAGAAACACAGTGTGTGAAGAGCTGCAGCCGCTGACACACTGCATGTTAAAATAATGTGCAACATGTGCAGCACATTAGGCAGCACGAGCCTCTGCAGACAGTTAGTTTGTATTGAAGACAATTTATGTTGTTCAATAAAAAGCTTCTTTTATTGACTCATTTTCTTCTTAAAATGGATTTTGACTGATTACTTCTGAAGTCATCTTCTCTGCGGGCCTAAACTAAAACTCAACTATCTCACACACACACTGCAAATAATCAAAGGTAATATGTTTTCATTCACACTACTCATGTCTCTTTTTAAACTCAATCTGCACTAAAATGCTCAATTTGCAGGTTTTAATCAGAATCCGCCTCTCTTTTCTGGAGGCAGACATGACTTGTGGCCTCTTTCGAACATCCTCTGGTAAGCAGGCATTAGATAGAGGCATGAGACGGGGAGGGAAAGCAGCCTTCTGTTGAAACCGCTGTACAAATCAGGAATGAATTACACATCAAAATGTACCCCTGGCAGTCCAGTGTCAGACCAGGCCAATGAGGGATAAATAAGTCTGCTTTATGAGAGGAGGAACTTCCAGGAGCTGTAAAAATAAGGGCGAACGAAGGTTTCAGATGAAGAAACACTTCATAAAAAAAGTTTTAGACTGGGGAAACACAGTCATGATAGAAGGACGCCTTCAAATAATTCACAGTTTAAGATTTTATACGCTTTGCAGAACACAAACTGGGTGGTATTTGACTGTTTGAGTTAAAGTGAAAGTGAGAAAAGAGATTAAAAAAAAGTCAAAGCTGTAAGAGCTGCAAGAAAAAAGCTTTATATTTTCACTTCTATGCACCGTCTCTCAATCCTGTCTTTAGGTGTTATTTGCATGCCCTGGTTAAATTCTAAAAATGAGACATATTAATGATAAACTAATACTAAAGTGAAGCTTACGAGGAAATTCATCCAAAGCTCCAACTTGAAATATGAGTCCAGCTTCTTGTCTTGTTTTGTCTCACACTTTGACTTTAAATTTTCTTTAAGCAAAAAAAACAAAAACTGAAAAATTCTTGTGTAAGCTTTGAGAAGAAGCTGTAACATAACAAGCACTTTTTTCAGAGTTTAGAAAAGGAGGATACAGCTGGAACATGAAGGAATGAGATGCAGTCAAAACTGAAGCATTTTTCAAATCAATGACAACTAGTTGGATGAATGGCGTGAACTCAGTCACTCAAGAAACAGGCATATGAAAAGACAGAAATACAAAGCAGAGTCCTTTCAAACACACACACGCACACACACACACACACATATGTCAGCAAGTGTCACATTCAGGTGCAAAACTTGCAAAGCAGTCATGTGGTGCAGCAGCAGCAGCAGCAGCAGATCCCCAGGTAATAAAAACATTTTACAGAAGATTCAGAGAGTTTGAGCTGTTCTTGACTCTAACACACACACACACACACTCACTCACACACACACACACTCTCACACTCTCTCACACACACACACACACACCAGCTCCAATGTCTCGCTCCTCCCGGTCTCAGCTCCACATGAAAGCAGCCCTAAAGGCGGCGGTGTGCGCTCTGCAACTCCTCTCACTCAAACTTTTGCGAGCTTCGCCACTCGAAAAAAAAATAAAAAAAATCTAGGAGCAGAAACATTAATCTCTCCTATGTGCTCCCTATCTTCCCCCTGCGATCACTTTTCCCCTCCTCCTGTACGCTCCCCTCCTTTTTTTTATATGAAATACATTTCGGGAGAAGCGCCATTTTCTCTCCTAAACCATGTGCGATGGAAACGCGCAGGAAAGTTTTTCCCTGCGTCACAAACGCGCTCCGAGGCGAGAGTTGAGGGTGAATCTTTACAGCGAGTCAAAGAGCAGAAAGTCAAAGACAACAAATACACACACGCACGCACGCACACACACATGTGGAACAGCAGACAGAGGGAGTGCATAAAAACCGGCGTCCCCTTCACTGCCCACCCAAACGATAAGAGAAAAGAAAAGCGGGTTTACCTGTGTCAGGCAGTACGGGGAGTACATAGTTATTTCAGAGAGGAGAATTGAAGAGCTTATTTAAGTTGGATGGAAGCTCGGTATAGTGCTGCATTGCATTCGCTCGCCGTCCTGTTTCTCTCACTCCATGCTGCTGCAGCTTACAGTAACCCCGCCTAGAAAGTGAAAGCTTACACAAACTTTCGGAAAAAAAAAAAAAAAAAAAAAACTTTGTCTCCCTCCCCTCTCCTCCTACAGGACTTTTACCGCTCTCCTCTCTTTTTTTCTGCAACGAATCCTTATAAAAAGGCGGTAAATTTTTTTTATTTTTTTGTTGTTTCTGAAGCAAATTTATCAAGCTTGTTGTTGTTGTTGTTGGGTTGGCTCAGCTTCTGACTTTTTGAATCGGAATGAATGGGTCTTTTGATGGATCTTCGCTGGCTGTCTGACGCACAGAGCAGAGCAAGAGCGTCCCTGCATCTTTCATAGGGGTAGAGTCCTGGTTTTCTTGCATTTACTCACACTTTCAATCAATGCAAATAGAGACCAGAGGTGTGTGATTAACTTTGTTGCTACATTTTGCATTGAAAGCAACACGGGAAGGCGTCAATGCAAAAAAGCTAAGAAGGAATAAGACATGCAAACTTGTGTTGCATCATAAACAGAGTTGTCTGTCTCGGATTTTACTCACAAATATGTTTTTTTACTGTCAGCCGGGCTTGCATTGATCAAAGCATGGGGCTTAAGTTTGCATGGGCTTAAATGCTTACATTCATTTGCAGGCATTTGAATCAGCGCATTATCTCATCGCGGCTGCAAAGTGAAGACTATTTATTTACTGAACCAACTTCGACCTAGTCTGGAAGCCACAACTGTAGTTTGGGAAAAACCAGTGAAGTGGGTCCAAGCCAAACAGTCGCTGCTGCACTGAGGAAAACTTGCAAGCAGACATGGATAATCACAACCTCTGTACTGTATCACATTGTGCTGAAATTGGGTGTGTGTGGAGACCAAAAACTAAAAAAATAAAGAGTCAAACACACACCCCAGTAGAAGAAGATGGTGCACATATCATGCAGGAGTCATAGGAGATGAAACCCTCGGTGGGAGAGGAGTCATTGTGAAGAAGCAGCAGAGATGAAATTTTAGGCCTGCCGTTGGACTCCCACAGATTTATGAGGCCTGCTGCTTGTGCAGGTCTACCGCAAGCCTCTGCAGGCGAAACAAAGAGACGTGGGCTCTGTGTGGCCAATTACTGCACAAAACTCACGCGGCCAGAGATGCGAGCCAGACGCAGACGCGCAGGGAGAGAGTGTGCGCACACCACAAAACTCAACGCAACCGGCATTCCTCTCTGTGAAAATAAGACACACACTGACACACCTTTCTGCTGACTTAACCAGGCAGGTGCATTCACTTCCATCTGAGAGAGAGAATCTGCAAACTCTGTCAGTGAAGTTATTTAGAGCACCACGAGTGCAAAAGGTTAGAGCGCGCGGTTAGACCAGGATCACCCCCTTTTTTTCTCTCTGCCTTTATAGACTCCACTCGCATGCAACACACGCACTCTGCCACTGCCGTGGCTCCTTAAATGAGCCACACATTTAGTGGTCTGTGTGAGTAAATCTCTCATTAAGTAACACATGGTAGAGCCATATGCTTTGGTTGGTGGGTCTGCTGCGGCTCTGCGTTTTCACACGCCTCGAATATACATATTTACCACTTCTGGAAAGGCTTCAGCCAGCAGCGCGGAGCGGATCTACAGTTGCATTAAAAGACCATCAGAGGACTCGATGTGTTAGTATTAATGTTCCTTTACATCAGAGGAGCTTTCGGTCTGAGAAACAGGCTGATCAAGGATGACAGCAACAGCGAAGTTGGCCTGAAACGATCCCACAGAGGAGTGATGGTGATGCCACTCCTGGGTGCAGAGGAGTCAAGATACAGCTCAGGACAGACAGACAGGAGAGGGGTTGAGGTGTTTGGCTCATTATTGGAGGTTTGCACACATGCAGGACGTCCCTCAAAGTAAAAGTGAAGAAGTAGAGGCCCAAAAAATCAGAGAGGTCAAAAGGTCACTATACCTAAATCTCTTTTTATCAGGTTAATTCTGCCTATAACTTGAGTTCAATTTTAGGATAATATATTCCAATATTTTACTTTTCAGTTTAAGTTTTTTCGGGGGTAAAATATGAGGTAGGCTATTTTTAAATGCAAATATAAATGTTGTTGATATTTTAACATTTTTCAAAAGTCAGTGTTTAATAATTTTAATATCCCTTGGACATATCACAGTGAGTTATGATCTGATTTGCTATTAATCTATCATTGATTAGGTCTGGAGCACAATATCATAAACCATTGATCCACATTTGTAAAGAGTGACATTTCTGACTTGACAACAAATAAGGGAATTTTATTTTGAAGGGTTGTGTTTCCTCCCCAGTAGAGTCTCAGAGACTTACACATGCACTTCCTAATAAAAGCTGATTTTACACAGTTTTCTGTTTGCACTGTGTCACTGTATGAAATTTCTCTGATAAAGGCCAGAAGACAAATCATCAATAGTGTTGAGACAAGATGCATGATTCCCTCTTTGACATTTCAAGCCGAAAACAGAAACTAGCAATGCGACCAGGATAAAAGATAAATGACAAATTTAATTTTTGATGGAAAAATGCTAAAATCCCAACAAATGTAAAGGCAGAAGTACAAGTAGAAGTAATTTGTTTAAAAATGGCTTTAAGGGTTTAAATATTGAACCTCTAAGAGTCCTTCAAGTGGGGAAATATGGCAAAGCTAATAGCTTGTGTGCTTATAGCTCACACCTTCACTCTGACCACACAGAGGAAGAGATCTTTCATTGAGGGATGTCAGAAGTAACTCTATACTATCTAATATCTAATATCCTAAAGTTTAACCCAAGAAATAAAGGGTTTTAACAGTAGAAATAAGAGATTTTCATGAGGGATACACTTTATATAAGGGGTTAAAAAGGTTATTGACTTGATAAAGGGGATAAATTATCATTATTATCACTCAAAAGCAAAAAAAGACTATCTGTAAGAAAAAGAAAAAAAAACAGTAAGAGTTGGTTTCTTTATCTACTGACACAATAGTTGCAGTATTCACCATGACAAGCAGCTGCATTGAGCTGACCAGAGAGTAAAAACGGTCTCAGCCGTGTCTGAGATAACAGGACCGTGAATTTAACAACATATACTGCAAGTATTCTTACAGGGGGGAAAAACAGTCACAAAGTTCAGGCACAACAAATCTATAGGTCACCTGGAAAGTCGCCATGTCCTCAAAGATGTACAGGAGACATGCAAAGCTGGAGCTGCCGCAGCGAGCATCAGCTTAAAACAAAAAACAACAACAACAAGGTCGCCAGAGACAACTAAAAACTAATTCAATTATTGATAAAATTACTGAAAATACACTAGATGATCAAGCATTTTTTGCGGTGTAGAAGACCAAGGCTTTCAGATGTATCCCTACCTGCCTTGTTTTAATGCTAAACAACAGCAATACGACAACAACAACATCACAATGCCTTTAAGTGGTCTGATTAATTGGCCAACTGATTACTTACTCTATCTTTAGTCTAAAATGTTGATATCAGCAGATTTTGGTGGTTTGAATTCCATTTAAACTCTAGAGAATTTATTTGATAATGGTGGTTATGTAAGATGTTCTGGGCTGCAGTAGAAAACTATCCTGTGTTCGGACAAATCGGAAAAATCTTTAGTTATATATTTAATTTTAGGTTATTTTTTGACATTTTTGCTTTTAGAACAAAAGACATGAAGCAAACAAAAACAGACAAAATGACACCAGAAGCTTAAACCTCTGAGAAATCAACATTTGACGTTCTTCTTGGAAATCGTGGATGCTACATCCTCCACTCTAAAAAGACGAGGGACCACTCAGCATAAGTGCCCATGACATGGCTTGACTACGTACATAGGGTGAAACCATTAAGGCTTACCAATACAGACAAAGCCCTTTCAATGTTCAACCTTCATACTTCAGCAACAAGACAATACCAAACCGTATTCTGCATGTTTTACAACAACATGGCTCTGTAGTAGAAGGGTCCAGGGGGCGAACTGACTTGTCTGCTGTCTGAACTTGCTTACATTTTATTTAAAGACAGGGTTCATATGATTCCTGAAGCATCATATTCTGTTTTTTTATATGCACCTTACACAACACATTGACTTGTTTGGAATTGGGGTCACATGTGCTGATTCTTAGTGAGTGTGGACATACAACATTCTTGGGAGAAATCAAGTATTTTTGGTTATTGGTAAAAAAATATATATATCTTTGTTCATCCTTATTCTAATCTCATCTCCAATCTGTTTTAACATGTTTTGGGATCGCACTGTCAGCCTTGAAAATACTGAGAAGTGTACACACACACACACTCACACACACACACGCTAACGTACACATGCAGAAGAAGAAGAAAAGGCAGAGAAAGGAGCTGAGATTCCCTTTTTATACAGCAGAGCCCCCATCAGCGGACCTCCTAGTGAGAAGTTGGAGGTGGACACCCTCCTGTGGATGTTCTTGAACTCGCTGCCCCTGGAACCCAATCCCAGCTCCACCGACACTCCACTCCCCTCCCCCTAAAACTCTCTTTCTAACAGCCACGCTACTCAATTACAGCCATAATGGTTCATTTCTGTACCCTGAGACACACGACACACTGTAGCAACCCAGATTCTCTGTGAGACTTGGCGTCAAGTCTTAATTTTGGGAAACAAAGCCTGTAGCCTAGAAAACTGGCTCCCACCTCACTAACATTCACATTTTCAGTCACCCACAGACCCCCCACTATTCCCTCGAACTCTCCCCATCCCTTCTCTGCTGTTTTTATTACCATCGCATATCATTACAATCATTGTAAATCTATTTCTCTCCCTGATTGAATTCCCCTTCTTCTCCTCACTTTCTTTGACTCTGTGCTCCTTTTGGTTCGATACAATCAGGCACGCCGCACATTATCGTCATCATTTTCACCTCCGCAAGGCAAGGGGCACTTCGGTGAAGTTGCAAAGTCCCACCGTTCCCTCCCTCACACACGCACACACACTTTTTTTCTTTAATGTGCGTGTGGAAATAATGATTGTAATGGTTTGCAGCTGAGTAGAGGGAGCTGTGAATGACATTATGATTGCGGTGCAATTACCACGAGCATGAAAACAGACTGTCAGTCACAGTAATGAGTAATGACTCAAATAACACATTTAATACCAGATGCAATACTAATAAAATGAGAATAAAATTAACAATAAAACAATAATAATAATAGATGCATACCCTGTATGAATCTGATACTACAAAGCATTCAGGCATCCCAGGACCTCTGGAGGGTTCTTCGTTCAACAGAAAGGTTTCGGTTGCCTGAAATGTAACACAACAGTCATTTATGCATTAGTCGACAATGTTTCGTGTTCAGGAATCATGAAATTGCACAGAAAAGCTAGCTGCACCGCTGTGAAAGCAGATTTTGGATGCCAAACTCACCTATTGACCTATTTAGTGATTATCTTTAAGAACCACCTTCATGAGATTCATCGTGTTTATTGTTTTTTGTATTCTGCACACAAACACACACATGCTCACGCTCATATACACAGAGAGTTGTGGGTGTGTGTGCTGCCTGCCTGCACCCATATGCTGCTAGGCCCGAGGCCCGGCCCAGCCAGTCACCCAGCACGTGAATGGAGGGCACAGTGTTTAGCTACCGTCCCCGGACACAATCCTCCAACACAATGGCACTTCCTGTCCCTGCTGTTTCACCTGCATGGTCACTTTTCTGTCAGTGCACACTGATTCAGCACAATTCATTCACACACGCGCACACATACTACACACATTCAGGAAGGGCAGGCACATACAGAGGCCATACATCTTTGCTGCCAACACAAGTTTTTGGCTAGCCTACAGGTCCTACGCTGCATTCACCAATAGATGCAGCTTAAGTATTTATTCTAAGTGTTTGTTTCTATTCAGTGCGGTTCATTTGTATGCTGTGGGACATGCCAGCATAGACTTGGGCTCTGAATGAGCATCCATTGCTGTTCTGCTGTCTATTGAGGCAGTCAGGCCAGACAACATGGACGGGAGGGAACCACAGACTGAGAATCTGGATCAGGGATGGGAATTCTGCCTGGTTAGCTGGCCTGTAGCTATTACTTTTAAGTTCAAACTACTACAAATCGGTTTTTTTCACCGAGCTAAATTTGAACGTCTGTTTTGGAAATCAGCTAAACTGTTAGATGAGGGCTAAAAATGGCTGGGTTAATGAAAATAACTGTGCTTCAGGGAGTTAGAAGTTTTACTCACAGAAGCTATAAGTTTTCTTGATAGAGGAAAAGGGGGAAAAATAATCCTGTTTTCCAGAAACTTAAGGTTCTCATTTCTTAACATACCCCAAGCAGAAACAAACACGCACTCGAAACAGGAACAAACATCGCTCATAGCCAGCAACAAATGTAAAGTTATACCGTTTAAACTGGCATGGGAGGTAAACAATTTTTTCGAGGAATCCAAACAGACATTAAGTTACTTAAGCATGTACATATGCACTAAAATATACACACACTCATTCATACACACTGTGACATGAGATTGCACTTGAACAAATACATGCGCAGACCCATGCATAAACACACAGCGCTATAATAAGTCCCAGACTCGGGCTCACCGAGCTGCGGCTGGAGACACAGGCTATTCATATCCTGGAGAATGAGAGGTTACAGCCCGAGTCTTTTCCCTTTCCCTTTCACTGTAACAGGACGAGCATCTGTGTGTGTGATTTCGCCCCACGTCTGCGGCGAAAGGTCGAGCAGGCGGATGATTAACAGGAGATTAACGTTGGTTTTGTTTGAAACGGCCTCTCGCGCTCACAGTAAGTTTAGCGAAGGCCACATGAAGCGTTCACTTAATTACACTAAGTTAAAATTAAAGTCATCTGAGCGACTGAGAAAACACATCTCCTCGCGTTCAGGGCCCAGCATCCGACCTCTGGCCTGTCATCATTAATATGTGAGGAAACGCCGGATGAAAACCATTTGAAACCATTAGTCCCACTAAATGGTGCCCTTGTCAAGCTCCCTGGCTTTCGGTTAAGCTCTTAAACTGCCCAGACCAAGTGAAGGATATACTTTACTCTGTTAGTGATCACAGAGCGGCACAAAACACGGCGCAACGCGAGGACTAGTTGCCCCTTCCGATGAAGGAATTTGGCCTAAATTGGCTAAATAATAATGAAGAGATGAATAAAAACAAACGACCCAATCTCTCTTCTTCTCAGATAGGCTATCGCTTGTTTCGAACTAATTGTTCGAGCTCCCCGCAGCACTGGCTTCTTTTTCCTCACTGTCAGCTTTATGGAGCATGATATTAATTATACATATGCGTTTCTTAATATACATACATATGCAGCATATGCCCTGTCCACATGGTCAGGCCCAGAGCTACAATAAATGCAAAGCTTGGTGTAACTGACCCTCAAAAAAAGAATCATTTGAGTCTTGAATGTTGACTTTTCTAGTGACCGAGACGGAGAGAGTAATACAACACTGAAATGGTTGTCAGATTTTATTGAGGGGGAGGGCAGACAGTGTCTTTACGACTGTAAACAATGTGTAAAAGTGAGTGAGGCCTTTTTTTGTACAGCCCAGGCCAAAGGGAAGAGGGAAATGTGATTTTCTTGGTCGATTGATATTACGATACGCATAGTTGTGTTTTCTTTCTGGGGGAAAACAAAACTCGTGCCTGTGAATACGAAGTTACCTTATTTGTGATCTCATGTGACTCTACTACATTGTTTTTCTCTGCTACACAGCCGTTCAATGAAAGAGATTCAATGTGACATGTTTTGGAAACCTCCCTAAACACCTCAGGAGAGAGCATGGTTAGAAGTTTTACACGCACAACTAATAAAGTAATAATTTGCAATATAAATGGTATTTCTAGTGGAAACCATTGTTGTTCTTCATAGTGAATCTCATCTCACTGTTGTTGGTCTCTAGCTCACAACTTCACAGGTCTGTTCCACTCGTCTAACTCTCACCCTGTTGTCGACGGCAATTTGCATTTGTTTGTAAAGACAAGAGTTCAGAAATCCCTCCTTCCACCCTCTGCCCAGCATCAAGGAGACAGTAAAATGAGCAACTAACTAGTTAGCTTAGCAAATATTTCCACAGAAAGGTAAATAAAAGGGGAATAGTAAGCGAGTAATTGGAGAGAACCAACAATTCACTGACCTTTTCGGGTCTAAAAGAGGTCTAATAGACGTCTAAATGTAGCCTTGACAACTGTTCTAAAATCAGGCTACCACAGGACTAAAAATTATTGTTTTTTTAGACGTCTACATTTAGACCAAGTTTAGACCAAGTCTAAATCTAGGCTATATCTATACTACACTGTATATTGCTCAACGGCTATTATAATTATTTTGTTAAGTACTTGGAGATCAGTTATGCAAATCACAGTTCCTTTTTGAAATAATTATCGAATATTGGGTTTAAGTGCAACGTCTAAATTCCATCTAACAATATGCAGAATCTAGACGGTTGAAATTAGGTCTAAGAAGTGGGATGTTTTCCTGTTGGGTATGTATTTTAGCATTTTAGCTACATCTACTTAAAAGTATGTACAATAATAATCTCTGGCATTTTCTTTCTGACCTGTAACATTTGTGTACAGGTGCATTGTCTTGCCCAATCACGAACTGCACATCTTTATTTGGTGCATATTACCTGCTTCTCCTTGTGGAAATCTTTGGGACTGTCACGGTACTTTTGCCCAGCCTATACAACATTGCTCTACTCTGCCTGTGGACATGTATTCATAAAGCTCACTCTACCCTGCTTATCTCCATTTCTTTGCCACGCTGACCCACAACCTACAAGAGTTTTCTTCTTTCAGCCATCCTCGCAAGGACTTAATAACCACTTATTAATAACCTCCTGATGGTTCCACCGTAAAGTCGTAATAATTTGCAGCATCGATTTGGAAAGCTCGACACTTTCCAGAACATCAGAGGCTTTCTTTCTCGACCGCAAACCATAACTGACATCCTCCCAGTCCCACTTCATTCAGCCTTAATTGTATCCTCATTCTTCACCTGGTAACAAGCTAACAAACCTGTGCAGATGTGGCAAGCACATCAAAGAGAGGGAGGGATGGGAGGGGGGAACTTGTTTGTAGAAAAAAATGTGTGGGGGAATATGAAAGGGGAAATTTACGTTGTGTGAGTCCAAGCCAGCGCCACCTCAGGGAGAAATGCTGGAAAAATGTGATATTTTACACCTGCATCTCAGGAGGTGAGGAATGAGACAGGGAGCAGGGGAGGCGGTAATTAGAGGAGTGTGTGTATGTGTGTGTTTATAAAGGATTTTTAGTGTGTTTCTGGGGCTTGCCACTGGTTCTTTTTCAGCATTCAATTCGGTAGGCTGTGTTCAATGCCAGATTATTAAAAATGCTAAACCTGGTTACGAATGCTATGAAAAAGTGTTGAAAATTTAAACAAATATGCTAATATTGTTTCAGTGATAAATAGCTGGCAAGCTCTGTTTAATGAATAATGCTATTGGCTCTAATTCCTCATTAAGGCCCTAAAGTGGAGAGAGGGGAGGAAAAATACATGTATTGTTGTTTTGATTTTTTTTCTCTTTTTCCAAATTAAACTCAGAAGGCAGAAGATACCAGCACCTTCCCAAATTAAATAGATTCAAATTACTCAGATACACAGCTGCTGTTCAGTCTGGGGTGTCTTCTGAAACCAATTAATGTGAGGTTAAGTCTTGATAAAGTAATTGAGGCAGAGGTAGAATTGAGATGAAAGATAGAGCGGTGTTAAGTGATCAGCCTGAGCTTTAATGCTTCCCTACACTTCAGAAAGTACTAATCTCTTTGGTCTTTGAGCTGTTTTTTTCGTCACTACACGTCAAACCATCCTCATAGGTCTGGTCTATCAGTTTAGAGTCAAAACTGCCTCACCCTTTATCCCCTTCTTTAAGCCCGTCCTGCCACAGCAGATGGCTGCTCTGTTTAGCAATGACTCTGGTTCCCCTCAAGGTTTCTGCCTGTTGGAACAAAGTTTTTCCTTTAGTACTGTAAACAAGTTATTAATCATGGAGTATAAATGCAGGGTGTCTTTGAACAATAAATCAAAGAGTTCAATGGAAACCGGCTTTTTACGTCCAGATTTATGTGACAACTTTTGTTATGATGTGATGCTACACTAAAAAGGTTCATGAAGACAGCACAGAGAGGTTTTCTTTGGTAAAAGTTTGAACTTTTGGAGTTCTTCACATGGATTTGTGTGCGCTTTTTATTCACACTTGGACAAAACAGGCATCAAAGGACCCTGCTGGTTTTATGAAAGCTGGTAAAGAGGAGCGTCATTATTAAATTTAAGGTGGTACTAATCTTCTCCAGAAGAATTTTGCATGAGGAGAGGCTCCAAACACCACACAAAGTCAGCACCGGATTGTAAACGCTTATGTTTGGATTGAAAACAATTAAACGTAGATATGTTATATATTATTTTATGAAGCTGACACTGGAGAGCATATCCCATCTGCATTCATACATAGTTAAAGGGGCATTCTGCTGATTTTACGCATTCAGACTAACATGGATATCATGACAAGTACGTTTGGCACGTGTAAAAGTTAAGGACAACGACTCTGATGGAGTCGTTGTGATCAGGGTAATTTGAATGAGGCTTTATAATAGATATATTTACATACTGGAAACATGGACTTCAAGGGTGTGGGCATTGAAAGGGCAAGACAGATTTAACGAAGGACGCTCTCAAATTACATGACGAGTTTGAGGTTTTAGTTTTTCAAGCTTTCATCTTTCTATCCCCTCTCCTGTGTCCTGTGGGTGTCTCAACTACAATAAATAAACCAGTAGAGTCCTGTTTATTTACTCTGTTATCATATTTATTTGTTTACTTGTTTATTATGGGGAGAGGCAAAGAAGAAATGCATTTCTTTTGATATGGAAAAGGTCATATCCAAGAAAAGAGAGTGCTTTCCAAAGTTTTTCTTCAGTTTTACAGCGTAATACAAACAATTCAATATCCGTAATAACAGCAGTTTTTGCAGCTTTTAGGGTTAGATACTCTTGTGCAGGTTAAATAAAACACCACGTTGTTGGTTAAAGAGTAAGAAACTCCATTTTGATTTCATGAGAGCTCAGAGTTTCTTTTCCCTTCATGGATTTAAAAAGAAAAACTCGCAACAGCTGAAAAACTAATTGACCCAACAAACTTTCCTAATATTTACGCCGTTTGAGGGAATATCAGAGTTTCCATGTTTGAAGCGTACACATCACACAGGCTATCATAGCCTCCTTGAAGTCTTATTTATTATTACAAGGAAAATGTCGAAGCCAGGACAAATATAATGGCATAATATTCTGTATACAGTGAGGGATGACATCACTGGCAGCGAGGGCCAAGAGGGAGATCACACAAGGCTGAAAAAGTGCTTGTGTGATTAGCACAAGGAGGGCAGCACACACACACACACTCACACAGCACACACACACATAGGAACACAAACTGTGCAGGATGCAATTACCCCAACTACCTTCACAGCATTGCTACAGTCCCAAACCTCACATATTCCTGACTTTGGCTCTTTTTATTAATTTCTTTTTATTAATGTTGAAGTTAAAATGTTGGAAATTTTGGACCAAACGTGCTTCAGCCTCACATTTTACTTTTCAACACATTTTGTCTAAAAAACCCCTCACCTGTTTTGTCACAAATACAAATGATTTCCACAGAAAAGTAAAGTCCAAGTGTTAATTTGTGTGTCAGAGACGGCGCGTCAGCCTCAGGGGAAGCTCACAGAGTCCTGACACTGATTGACAGATGCCTCCAGTGCATTCTGACTAAACTAACATGCAACTGAAATATCTGGCACAAACTCTCAATATATCCTCTCCTCTTAAAAAAAAAAAAGAGGTGAGTAGCTGCTATAAGGAGAATAACAAGCTGAGATAATCCCATGTGAGGCCTGTCCTGAATTCTGTATCATTTTTACTGATGAGCTTCTTGGGCTGCTGCCATGTCAGCTTGGATGCTTGTAAACAAATAATTATTCATACTAATAATCTTCCATATTCATGTGCAAATAAGATCCCTTCCTGCTATCTGAGCAGCTTCAAGGTTGTATGTGGGAGGTTCCCCTAACTAAAGCCTGACTTGACTCATTTCATGCCAAAACAAGAATTTCTGAGGGTCAAGGATGTGTAAGCTGTACATCATAATTCTGTAAAAAAAAACAGACTTCTTCTTACTGATTCTGAGACCTTGTGTTTTCACAACCTGATAGAAAATACGTTTTTAATTTTAAACAAACACACTGATGGGGACTGAAGTGGAGAAAAGCTTCAGAATATCATCTTTTGAGATTTAAAGTAAAAACCCAAACGTCACCTCAGATTTAGTCCCAAATAGTGTTGATTGCTATAGTGTTACAGTGTTGAGCATATCCTCAGGCCAGACTTTAAATCTTCTGCTAGGTGATGTCACAGGATTTCTCTAAATTGCGTGAATAAATCACCTGGTGTAAACCGCTGTGCGTAATTACGCACAGACCAAACAGGCGCATAACTGAGCGTTGGCGTAAAAAAAATATTCCATCCTCTTTCAGCCAATTTATTCACATGACACTATGTAACCCTTACAACTCTTCTTGATTAGCTGCTTACACTGTATGACATGCGATAGTGCGTATCATATATGCTGCTATTAATAGTTTACAGACAGGCCCACATCAGAGACCAGTGCAATGAGAGGACTCATGTTCTCCATGTGGATGAAACGAGTAAAGTGAGCTGAGAGGGCTGGACACTGATTTGGCCATGGAGGGTGGAAAGAAATGTTTGGCAATATGTAACTACTGAAATAAAGTGCATTTTGTTTTCACAACAGCAATGTTATAAATGTCCTGAGTGTCAATTTTGAGAAATGTCAACTCATCCTTCATAAAAATAACCCTGTGGCTGCAGACGCAGGATTGAGACACTTTTGAAGAGACTGTAACATGTCATCTACGCACTAACACACCAGTAAATAACTTCTCCTATACTAAATTTTCCTTTACAGTTCTGTCTGTTTATCGTTTTATCCAACTACAATGGCTCTGACTGCATAAATTGGTTTACATAGCACGTACCATTGTGGTGTGTGGAGATGTGCCAACTCTCTCAAAGACCCATTTTCCACTCTCAAAAGTTCGGCTTCCAAAAAAAAAAAAAGTGAGTGGGAGAGAGAAAACTGCTCGGTTCCTTGTTCAGCTGGGCCTTCCGGAAGCAAAAGAGCCCTAAAACACGGCCTGCTGCATGGCAAACATTTCTCTCTTTTCTAATTTGTTGTCAACTCTTCTCAGTCCAGGTAAAAAAAAGGAGAGCAGCGCCGATTAATCCAAGAGCTCTTCTCCCCCGACTTTTTCACACAAGGTGTTTGTGTTCGGGTTCAGCTCGTGATATTTCCGTGAAAACCATCCGTGCTTGCGCGCCCTCTCTCTCACTCTCTCTCACTCCGGTCTGTCCCGGTACCGTAATGTCCACCGAGTCCTCGCGCTCTGCGCCACCGACACAGTCCCCGCCTGAGCCCGAGTGACAGAGCAGGAGTCTGGCTGTGCACACACACAGTAAGTAGCTCGCACTCTTTGCTGCTAACGCGCTCTCACAGACTCAGCTGTTGCTTCTGCAGAGGGGACGACGCCGCGCGCCTTCCCTCGTGCATGCTCCGGTTCTGCTGGGAGTTAAAAGTATCGAGCTCCACGTCGATCCCACGACTCCACCTGCTCTTTATTGTCCGGGGGGAAAAGTTTCGGAGCGAGCGGCAACTAAAACAAATCAGACCATGTGGCGGAGAGGGAGCAGCGCTGATGAGACCCGCGGGACCTGGAGGGCAATGCCAACCGGGACTGTTTGAGAAACAAAGAGGTTAAATACGCGTTTCTCTGTGAAAGACAACGAGAGTAAACAAGAGTGAATATAGCGGTCCGGCTGCACGCACGCACCGGCGGGGACGTGCGGTGTCCTGCGGCCGCGGCCGGAGAAGCGGAGCGGAGGGCTGGTGAATTATTAATAACCCGAGCGGTTCACAGTCTGTCGTGTGCAGTGAGTAACCAGGGCGGCAGCTGGGGGTTTAGAGGAATTAAATACGGGCTCAGAGTAAACCATGGACGCAGGGGATTAGTAGCTCTCACCGGCAAAAGTGTAGGGGCAGCTCGGGGCCGACGGACAGGGCGGGAGGAAGCGAGCGGAGGTTCTGATAAACCCAAATATCTCTGAGTGTTAAATACAAAAAGAAGAAGAAAAAAATGAGGATGCTGTTAACTCTTTATTTGAAACGCTGAAGAGTTAATGTGCTGCCAGTCAGAGTATTGGGTCTCCAATTGGTCCTCTGCAGTTAAAAAAGTAGCCTTTCATTTGATTTCATGATATTTTACCATGTGAGAAAGGGAGCTGAGTTGCACCTGCACTGCTACTGCACACTCCTTTCAAACTGTCCGGTTGCTTTATTGAAAATAACACGCCACACCATAAATATGCCACATAACCTCACTTTGACACTTCTCTTTGACACATCACCTCAGAATCTGTGCACAGCAAACTCCACTGAAAGGGTAAAGTCCACTTTCAGCAATCTAGATCAACTCATCATTAAATAAATATTATTACAAATCTGTCCAGGTGAACTTTGTTTGTCCTGAATAAAGCAAAAAAGCTCTGGACAGAGAGGTTAGAAAAGAGCAGGTGCATGACTCCTGGCCGGAGTCTGACCACAATATTTATTCAGCGCAAATATCAAATTATCTCCGGAAATGTTGATGGAATTTTAGCAGCAGGGTAGACTGGCACCGTTGTGAATAAATTACTAAAAAAAAATAACAACTTTTTGACCTTTTATGGGAAAACGTAGCTTTAGACGGAAGTGCGCAACTGCAGACGTCATGCAATAAAATGATGAGCCCCCTTTGCAAAATGGCTCCCACCTGCCACCAATTTAGGGAGTATTGGTTCAACTTGATCACTTGACAAACAGACAAATATAAAGCTTATGGGTGTAGAATCAGAGAGGGGCTGCAGCTGAAAGGGGAAGTTTGAGGAGCTGCTGAAATTCCTGCATGGAGAAGCAATTTACAGTCAACTGAAAATGAAAAAGGCAGGGAAATTCCTACTTTCTCATAAACCCACTATTTCAGAATAAAAGTGACTGAAAGGGAGACATAATTTAAAGCCCTTGCATGGCTCGTTGATATAAATTTCAACAAGACTCAAAGCAGAAACACAATAAGTCTAAACAGATTTATTTCCAGTGTGTTCCATTATTTATATTAACCACAAAATCTGCCTTCTTTTTCATCAGGCAGCTGCATTTCACTCTGATGACACTCCTAAAATGATCATATTTATATCCTTTTAATATATTATTTACCAGCACGTTTTCTTTTGTGTTTATTTATTTCATAAAGTGCCATAAATTTATTAAACCGTGCATACTGGACTTCTCATACTTTTTCTTCTTTTACAGCTAAGTGTTTTAGGCCTTGAGTATTTTTTCGTTAGGTAAAAAAAAAGGTGCAAATTTAATTAAAAAAAGATAGTAACTTAATTTCATATTCATAATTTTAGATTTAATAGTCTTTGAGAGTCGTTTTTATGGGCAAAACAACAGATGAAAGCCACTGCTCATGTGCAACATTTTATGTTTTTATTCAGTCCTTTGCATATTTTTAGATTTGACTAAAGTTTTAAAAATTTCGTGGACAAAAATCTGTCACGTGGATCGTCAATGTTTACAAAAAGCCTCCATGTGATGAATTATTAAAGCAGTATGTGTGTGTGTGTGTGTGAGAGAGAGAGAGGGTGTGTGTGTGTGGCCTTCTGCAGAGAGCGGCCTGTAAGAGAGGAAAAAGTCTGCAACTGGGACTGTCTGCAGGCCTGCCTGCACGAGCTCAGTCAGCTGTTCCAGAGAGGGCGCGTGCACCAGGAACAACATACTGATGTAAAAGTCCACCCGAACGACCACAAAATAGAGCGAGTATGATGTTAAATGCTGCGATTGGAGGATAATCGACAAATTGGAAAATTAAAGGCTAGCATAAAAAAATAGAAAAAAAAATTGTAATATTTGGTCTCATGAATCTTCAGCTTGTTAGTCTTCATAATCTGAATCATTTGGTTTAGATTTAACCTGATGTTTGATGTCAAGTCCTAAACTGCATTGTTGGCCTGCATTAATCCATTAAAGATGTAAACATGTCAGAAAAAATATTCTGGCAATGTTAAATAAATATTCTGGATTGTTTACGCACGCGTATTTACGCACGCTATTAAAAGATTCAGAAAGTTTTAACAAGATACTAATCACTCAGGACTTGGACTCCATGTGGGGCAGTAACCATTGAAAAGTCTTATCCGTGACCCTGAAGGCCGCTGCTCCTCTGAACACAGGCGGAAGATGACCTTCAAAGCTGACTTCTCATTTGAAATATGGATCAAAAATTTCTGACGGTCATTATTTTTTAATCGACATCACGAGAGCAGGATTTCCCTTAAGTGAAACCTGGCGCATTACCTTTCCATACATCCCGCAGTCTATCTATACTCCCTCCCAGCAGCAACTCGCGCTCATTTGCAAACTTTTTTTTTTTTCCTGTATAGCCCACCGTCTCTCCCGGGAGGTTTACTCAAAACCGAGAAACAAAAGTTCCACCAGGCAACGGCTCGGCGAGGAATGCTGACCTTGGCACGGACAGTGGAACAGGCCCGGCTCACGGCCATTCTCTCATTTCTTTTTGGTCTGAATTAAGACGCATTTGACCCGCGCCAACTCCCAAGAGGTGCCACGGTGCTTCTAGAGCCAGGACGGAGCTATAGGCTGCTGCTGACTGACGGAGCTGCTCAAGAAGTTTGGGGAAAAAAACGAGGGAAGCATTTATGTTTTGGTCAGTGTTACAAGATGTGCAGATGTCAGAGGACATCCGAAATGACTTGACAGCAAAGAGAGAGGGAAAAAAGTATTTCAAGTTTCAGTGAAGACACTGAGCTTCCTTTAAGATTTAAGACGATATAAAAAAGGCAAAAACAAAGTTAGAAAAAATATGATAGATGATAGAATGATAGAAAAACTGCTGTATAATGGAGAATTATATGGGATCTTTAAATAAAGGGACACTGCAGGTAAGACTTTTACACATACTTTAAATTCACTTGGGGATCACACAACTTATTGATAATAAATAAATGATAAGAGAATAGAGTATAAGGTTCTCAGGTGGGCTATTTGTCAGTGCTAGAATCTCCTGCATCAGCCAAAAGTTAAGGAGAGGAGAGAGAAAGGAAAAACATTGAACATTGAAGAAGTGCGTCTCAAAACTCACAAAAATGGAGTTTTCCACAAGGCTCCGGTCCATACCTAAAAATACAGTCACCACAAACAGCAGTTATTCTCACAATACATGACACAGCTGCCAAATTTTGACTGTGATGGTGAAGTCAGCTGATGAAAACAGAAAAAAAGGAAATAAGATATGATATTTCAGTCAGGTTTGTCCAAGAAAATGAACTCGAATGTTTCCCTGTGAGCAGAGCTGTAGAAAAAGGCGGAATAAAAAGAGCGTGAACTGATTTTCCAGCTTCAGCGTATAAAGAATAAACACAAACAGCTTCAAGCGAAACACTGCAGAATATTAGTCTCTGAAAGTCAAATTAATACATTTAATTTATGTGGTTTATTTGTTGGATACGTGTCAGGTGGGGGATGCTGTAAAGCAGGATTAGACTTGACTTACTCCAGAAACAGAAGTGCTGCATTTACAAACAGCAGAGGGAAGTTTTTATCGATAAGATTGATTACAGATCAAACAATCCGCTGAATTTCGCTTCATTCATTCATTCATTCATTCATTCATTCTGGAAAGGCTCATTTTTTTGTTTGTTTTGTTGAAGAGCAGCAAACGTAGATCTGGTCAGTTTTCATCAACGCTCAACATTCAATATCTCACATGCAGCTGATTGCTTTGGCTCAAGCTACACAGCAAATACACACACACACACACATATACACACTTCACCTGCAGGCCAAGTGGTGAGATTAACAACACCTGATGGAGAAGTCTGATTGGTGCAGCCTCAGGCCCTGCAAACCTGGGACGGGCTCTGCGGAGGTCCTGGCTAAGTGATACAGAGCAGTGTGTGTGTGGGCACATATGTGTGTTTGTGTGTGTGTGTGTGATTGCCTGGATCTCTCAGGGTATCCTGCACTCCCTGCCTTATCAGGCGGCTCCACGGCAGCGCTAGAGGAGTGCAGCTCTCAGGAGGGCAGGGCTAGCAGCACACTGCTTATCTTCCAGCAGCAAGGAGGGTTTATAGGTCTGATTAACTCACAGTTTGTATATGAGAAAAGAAGAGAGTGTGATATTGTGCACGTGCGAGCTTGTGTTGTTTACGCAGCAGTGGCCGGGTAAGTGGATGTGACTGTGAGAAAGGTGTTTACTCAAGAGCAGTGGGCACTTTGTGAGCCACACAGTCAACGATAACACACACACACACACATCTAAACACTCTTGTCCTCTCAATGAAGCGCAGCTCTTCAGAGGTGCCCAGGAAGCGGCACAAAGAGCTCGAGTGTTGAAGGTAAACGAGGGAGAAAAAAAAAAAAAAAAAACACAGCAGTGCGAGCTCTAAACTTTCAAGGAAGCGAGAAACATCTCCCTTCTTTGTCAAATCGATAATAAATCGCATCATTTGCCACTGAGAAGGCTGAAAAGTGGAGCTCACTGATATGTTTCTCTGGTTCAGGTCCAGCTAGTACCACCAGAGAGTGTCATCATCTGTGAGGAGAGGGGGGACAAGGGGGAGGTGGTACAGGGAAAAGTGTGGTCACCCCCCTCCCCTTCTCCCCTTCTCTACCCCCCTCATAGGAAAAAAACAGGGCTGCTATAATCTCTTTTCCTGGCTCTCCATGAAAGCAAGAGGAAGAGCCACCAGAGCCTCGGTCCGCTTAGATCTGCTGCCCCTCACCCCAACTGTCGATCATCTATCCATTATCTCCTCGTTCCCTCTTTTTTTTTCTTCTTCTTCTCAGCATATCCATCTCTTTCTCCTTTTTTCTGCTTCTCATCTTTTGGCTCGACTTAAACATCCAGGATCTTCACACATGCACACTTTAACAGATAACACTTCCTACACTTTCAGTACTGGTCTTCTTCAGATCTACAGTGGAGGCATGAACACCTCTTTTGTGTTCCTGTCTTCAGCCACACGAATCCATGTTCACAGCGACGCTTTAGGGGTGATGAGAATGAATGTCTGTTAGTCTATTGATTTGATAGCTCACCTTTGAATACGCTAGCGGAGTTAAGAGCAGGATGGAGCTTACAGGAGGAGGAAGAGGCTACAGCAATGATGACCGTTTCTGAGTGACAACAACTACACACAAAAAAATGCTGGGTTGTTTTTTCAACCCAACCACTGGGTTATTTTCATGGAGTTGGGTATTCTGGGTACTCAATTCGTTATTTATGTTGGGAACAGAGTTATTAGCTGTTGGGTTGTAATTTCTATACATCGTTGGTTTATTGTGGACTACCCAACACATTGGGTGGACGTTGGTGGAGTAGCTGCAAGATACAACCTCCTGTTCTGTATTGTTTATTTTGAAAAGATAAGAAAAACATATAAAAAAAAAAGAAAACTGCCAAATGTTTACAAACTCCAAAGTTCATTCTCCGTCAGTAACATGGAAAGGGATCAGATATCTGATAAATGACGCCAATCCAGCGTTCCGATCCAGTCTTTTTTTTAATTAGCATCATACACAGCAACAAAGCGATTCTGTTTGCTCTATATTTCATGTCTGTCTATCCTTTTGCACTAAATGTTTAGATGGAGGTCTTACTTTTTTTTGCTGTGTGCTAATGTGCAATTTGTTTTTGTTAATAAATAATATTAAGTCAATCTATATCTGTGTTAATTTTGTAACATTTTTTTTTTTTAACAAGGCTAATGTCAAGCCTGATGCCTTGCTCACAGGGAAAGGTATACAGTGCTTTCATTTAACATATTATTGGATCGGTATCGGATATCGGCGGATACGCTCAGCCCAGGTATCGGTATCGGATTGGATCGGAAAAAAATGGATCGGTGCATCTCTATCTCGGTTGATAACTCACACTTGAATAAGCTGGCTAAGTTCAGGGTAGGATGAAGCTTACATGAGGAGAAAGAGGCTACAGCAATGATGACCGTTTCTGAGTAACAACAACTCAGGATGCACCGATCTGATATTTGGATTGGATATCGGCTCAGATATTGACAAATCAACTGGACTGGATATCTGATAGATGACACCGATTGAGCGATTCTGATGTAGTCTTTTTTTTCTGTTAAATAATATCATACACAGCAACACAACAATTCTGTTACCCTCTAATTTGTTACCTTTTTTTTTTTTAACAAGGCTAATGTCAAGCCTGATGCCTTCACTCACAGGGCAAGGTATACAGTTCTTTCATTCAACAGTAGTATTGGATCGATATCGGATATATACACACTTAGCCCAGGTATCGGTATCAGATTGGATCGGGGAAAAATGCATCTCAAACAACAACCAGCAATGAAGGAAACATCACACAAGGCAACCAAAGAAACCAGGAAAGCAAAACTCTCCTCAGTGTGAAGGATGTCATCACCCCATCCATTCGCTCTAAAGCTGGTTTCCAAATATGACCTGCTGTGTTCACACATCATCCCCCCTGGACTTTGTGTGGACTTTGACAAGGAGCTTGGCAGGAAAAAGTCCATTTGCATCCCTCCTGGACGATTTCTGGAAATATTCAGGAGTGCAGTGAACGCATGAAATCTACAAGTGACCTCTAACAAACCTATAACCGCCTCAGTTTGATGGTATCGGTGCGCTGCTACATCCTCCAAAGAGACATCCACCCAAGCAAAAAATAGCACGTTTATCAGTTGTCCTTTTAGCTTAGCTCACAGTACTGCTGTGAGCCTCACAGAGCTGCCAGCAGGGCTCAAGTGTCTTGGTACTGTTAATTGATAATTTCTGTCATCGTTTTCTGGCCCTGTTCAAACATTTTTATAGATATTTAATTGCCTCCGAGCTCTCAAAGTACAAAACAGTCCTATCTTCTATTCTAAATTTCTAATTTTCTAATACTCTCTCTCTCCAGTTCCCTTCTACACATCCTCCCTTGCCCTCCTCTCACTGCGCTCCCTCTTTCACACCTCTTGGGGGGTGGGTATCGTTTTATGGATCCCTGCCACCCAGTCTGGTCCCCTACCCTTCCTCCTTCCTTATGCCTCCATTTCCCATACTCTCCCACCTGACTCCCCTATCCATCCTCCTCCCTGCTTCCTCCTTCCTTTCATCCTTCTGTCCTCGCTCAGCAGCACTCCCCCCCACCCCACACATACACTTTTTAGTGATGGGTGGAGCCTCCTATGTGGTGCCATTTTCTGTTTGGTAGTACATTCTAGAGAACATGAATATTCATGACTAATCCACTTTCCACCCTCCACCCCCAAACCACCACCACCACCACCCCTTCATCTCGGCCCGGCAGTCGGAGGCAACACTTGGTAGTGGCACATGGCGAGACAGCTGTTGCAAACCAAGCCAGGCATCTGTGCAGTGGGAGAGGATGAGGAGAGGGAGACTGGGCGAGAGAGCAGGCAAAAGATGCTGCTAGAAAGAGAGGCCAGAGATAAAGAGACGAAGAGGGGAAAGAGAAAGATGGAAATATGTAGGGATAGAGGGATAGAGGGAGGATGTATTGAGCGGGCAGAGGTTGGGGGACGAAAGGGGGGGGGGGCTGGTTAAAGAAGAGCCAGACAGACAGAAGGAAGAGGGTGGTGGCAGTGTCATCTGGGTGAAAAGGAAGGGGACGAGCCAGACGGAGAGAAATGGGCACTGATGGGAGGGTCTGTCTAGGGACGGAGAGGGAGACAGATTGAAAAAAGATGGGAGAGAGAGAGAGAGAGAAAGGAAGACATGGGCAGAGACAAGAGACAAGAAGGCGGGACATGAGGGCATGGATAGACATCACCCACCTTACTTTGATGCTGGTGTGGAATAATAATAAAGAAAAAGTCATCCTGATAAACCTGATCAGTCACAAAACAAGACGCAGAAAAGCAGCAGAAACCACCTCAAAAAGAGCACAAAACAAATTCAATAAAATTTTCTAGATACTTCAAAAAATAGACACACTTTTCTCCATGAAATGACCCGACGATGTTCATGCATTTGTCATGTGAGCTAATTGCAGATTTCAAGAATAAAAATATGAAGGAAATAACCTTTAATGACGCCACTCTTAAAATAAATAAGGCATTTTTTAGACAATCAGGATAAAAACATGATTGTTGTTAGACTGAAAATACTCTAGAAACAAGTGCTTAAAAAGACTGAAAATGAGTTATTTATTTATATGAAATGTTTAAAAAAATTGTCTTTTTCAGAGAAGAAATTGATTCACATTATTTTGTGATAAAGAAGCTCCTTCTTCTCTTTTTTAAGGATTTACTTTGGAGCTTTTCGCCTTCATTCAACAAGACAGCTTGAAAAAGAGACATGAAAATGAGGGGACAAAATGAGGGATGACATGCACCAAATCCTATCGGGATTAGGAATTGATCCTACGAGCTGAGCAACAAGAACTACAACCTCGGCACATGGGGCGCCTGCTCTACCAGCTGAGCTAAACCAGACCAGATTTTAATAACTTCAAGGGGCGCGCCACCAGATTTGCACTTCTAGTCGAGTTAACTTACTGAAACAATTTTGGAGGCTGCAGATGCCAACGCTACTGTCTTTGATTGAGTTTCAATGACAGTTGAAGCGAGCAAAAAGAAGCAGTAGCCTTTCAATGAATGATACTTTGCAGGTGCATTGTGGGAAATTGAGGACACAAATGCAACGCTTAATTGCTGGAGTGGAGAGAGAGCGTTTTTTTCACAAGGCAAGATTTGAAGAGGATCATCAGAACTGTAAGGGAGGAAACAGGAGGTTTACAATACACTCTTTCTCTGGTCTGAGCGAAAACATGAACTCAGATCAGAAGTTAATCAGGAGTTAAATCGCAAAAATCTCAAAAAGAGCTCAATGACTTCGAAATCTATCAAACTAAACATCTGAGAGGTATAAATCCCCAATGAAGCCCACTCCACACTCCCCCAGCTTTGTGCATTAAAGTACAGCGACACTTCATATCCACAGACGGAGGAAATGCTCCTTTGCCAGCTGAACCATTCTGTGCCCCCTGTAGCACCCTGTAACCCCTCCACCCCTCCTTCCTGCACTCCATCTCCTGCATCCCTGCATGGGGCCCCAATGCTGGCTGCCATCCCTCTGACTCCCCCCACCCCTTCTCCCCCCCATCCTCCCTCCTCATCCCCAACCCAGGCGGCGGGTCTAGCTCTGCCCTACATAGCAGCGAGCGCAGCAGGCTGGCGCTGAGAGGAACCCTCGGGTTTACAAACTGTGTCAGGCCTCGAGACACCTCTGTGATCAACACCAACCGCCACAGGAGGGGAAATAATAACGCAGCAGCTACCAAGAGAGCAGAGTGATTGATGTTGTCAATATGTGGAATCTGAAATTAATGAACTCTCAGATCGGATCCAAACTGTGTGTAAAAGTCACAAAAAATGAGCGAGGTCAAAAGCACAAGAATCAGCAACTACAACGACAGAAACCACTTTTCACAAACCAGCAAAAACATTGAGTTGACTTTATCAATTTGATCCGAAAGAAGAAAACCATCAGGTTCAGTTTGAAATAGCATGAATGACTGGCGAAGAAAGTGGTTGAAAAGTGTATCACGGCCTTAATAAATTCTGCATCCTTTCCTCTGGAGGCGATAACAGGTTTTAATTAAAACCTCACTTCCTTTGGGATAAGTCCCAGATATCTCTGATGAAGTCAATCACCCAAATTATCTGGTGATTAGAATTTAATAAGACCAACTGAGGGAAAGTATCTCCATCTCAATTTCAGCTTGATTTAATTTAATAAAAGTAAAATATACTGTAATGCCTCCTCACAAAGTGACTGATCAGTGATAAAATATGACCATTACATGACTGCGTGTTGTTGTCTCTCTTCGGCCTAAAGCACCAAACACCTCCAAGTGGCTGCAGATGCACAGTGCACAGGAAACAAGCGGAAACATTTGATCACACTCTGCAGCAGAGATATATATGTTATCCAAAAGCATGATGGGATGTGACACACAAACACACGCGCACACACACAGAGTGGAGGGAGACAGAAAGATGGCGTTACAGACAGAGAGAGCATCTATCCTACCATCCACCATGACCTGGCAGAGAAGTCATAACACAGCTGCCACCTGAGCCCGGGGTCACTCTGCCTCTCCCACGCCATTCCACACACCGCCGTACCGCCTCTCGCCCACGCCAGAATCCTCTTCCTGGGACTGCTGATAAATAAAAATAAATATATAAAACACAGTGAAAGAAAAAGGAAAAAAAAAACACGAATGGAGTCACCAATCAGGAGCTATCTGTTACCAGGATGCTGCTGCGGTGAGTGATGGAGAGGGTGTGTGTTTGTGTGGGGGATATACTGTATGTATGATCTGCTGTGTGTTTGTGTGTGTAAGAGTGTGTGTGTGTGTGTGTGTTTGGAGGAAAGAGGGGACACAGAAATGCCACGGAGCCCTCTCCAGGCAGCTGTGCCTCTCACTTTGCCCGTCCAACTGCTCCTGCTGCCATGTGCAGACTGAGAGAGCCATTGAACACAGAGCTATCAATCAAAACATATCAATCAATATTTATTTATATAACACCCAATCATAACAAGACACTTAAAAACACTCTACTGTATTTACAAAGACCTAATGTAAAGATGGGTTCAGATTGCGAGCCACACACTTGCACCTCGGTTTCACACACACATAGGTTTTGACCAGCACACGTGCGATACTCTCATTTTTCTTCACAGCAGGTAGATTCCCCGATTTTTCAATGAGTCACAATGTCGGTCAGAGACAATATTTTCTCTCGCCTGTGCTTTGTGCTGATATACATTTTCCAGGCGGCTGCAGGCCAGACTCAGATGTGTGAGCCAGGTTACTGAAGAGCCTCCATTGGACGCTCAACATAGCAGGCTGAAAACAGAGCTTGTTATGTGGCTTTATATCAACTTTTTTTTTCATTGATAGTATCCAGAAACATCAGTGCACTTTATTAACCTTTGGCTGCAAAGGTCACTGGCAGCTTTACCCTCACATGAATGGGAGAAAAATGGCCGTATTAAGAGTCGTTTACTGAATTTTTAAATATGAATGAAGGTGGATGTTTTTGATGCCAATTTAAAAAGCTTTAATGAATCGATTTAAAACACTTTTATTTCATTAAAAAAGGGTTGTTTCTGCCCCACTGTTTCCACACCTTTATTTTAATCTAAGTCTTGACTTTACTGACACTTTAACAGGTCAGATATCGGTCCATTATTGGGTTTGAGCCTTTAGGATTTCGTCCTGCATGGTCTGTTACACATTGCCCATTCATAATCTGATCTTATTTATAGTCCTGTTAAGTCTCGGTTGGACAAATACAAAATTTGGAGGGTCTTAAAAGTTGCTCACCGGGGATATTTGGTCAAAAAATTGAACATCTTTTCATCCTTTTCTCTTTTAAATTAAATGTTTTTGCAACATACGCAGAAAAATGAAATTAAAACTTGAAATTAAGTTTGTAAAAGTGTTCGCATATGATCTGTTTTTCACTGAGCGGTTGTGGAGAAATGTGCTCAAAGTTTTCCACCATGAATTAGACTACATGAAAGTCACACATAGAGAATGAGGCACATTTTATAACAATTTAATTTCTTTTATTCTTCTCTTAAGTATCTTTAAAGGCTTTATTTTATGTCTTTTGTATTTTTATTTTTTGTTCCATGTTCCAGTCTGTGTCTATTGTGTTTTTTTTTTCACTTTAAACTTTTATACGACCCAGTGATTACACTTATTCACGTCATTTCTAAGTCTGTGGTTTGCAGCAGCTCAAAATCAAGGCTACAAGTCATCTTTAAATCTGGTGAGCAGCGCTGCCACGGTGATGGACTGTTTATACTCAGTTTGATAAAAAAAAAAAAGAGAAAAAGAAAAGCCCTCAGCTAAACGGTTTTCTGCACGGCTCACATCACCAGGCCTGATGTTTCTCTTCTCCTCGCTGTGTGCATGCAAACCAGAGGGAAGTCTGCTGCTGATGAACATAATAAAAACAAACGAAAGTCATTTTCTTCTGTGGTATAAACATTTAGTCATTTCACATAAGGACAGCATTATTGTGGATTTTATTTAGTCATGCTTATTATAAAAAATAAAAAGAAACGTCTGAGAGGAGGCTGGGTTTGCCCTTTTGTTTGAGTTTGGTGCTCAATCCAATGGAACGGCACATTTTATCTGAAGCATTCTATCTATTTGATCTGGCCGACTGTCTCTGCCTGTCTGCCCTGCAACACATGATGTTGTCTTTATTCATCTGTCTGTCCTCATTTCTCTCTTTGTCTCGTCCGTCTGCCTACCTGCAGACGGCCTGCAGACCTGTATGTTTATGTATGGCTTCATTAACAGTCAATGACAGCTTGTGAATGCAAGTGCCATTAACATCACATGTACTCCCCAGTGATGATCCTGCCGCGAGTGTTATGCTGCGTCTCTGTGTTTTACATGCATGGTGACTGAGTGAAATGAAGTAGGGGGGAGGAGGTGTGGGACGAGTGGCAATTACAGGGCCGGTAATAGTGCGATGGGCTGCTGGATGGGCCGCACTTGGCTTGGATCCCTATTTAAAGGGGATTTAAAAGCATAGAGGTGGCTCTGTTGTGTGACTTTAACCCTTCTCCTTCATTAAGCTACCTTACAGTCATAATTCAACCCTTTTTTTTAAGCTCTCAAGGCCTGAAAGCAGAGGAGATGGGCTCAGTTCCTGAATGACTACTGTTTCACCTGGAATATACCTGCTCTCAGAGTAACCCTCGCCCCACTTTGGAGGCATTTCGTCCCCTTGCTCTCTCTCTTCTCCTCTACAGAAAGGCCCAGGTTATGTAACTGCACCAGATTCAGGCCTGCATGCCTGATCTGCAGGTCAAGAGCTCACACTAAAAAGCCCCTTCACATCAGAGTGAAGTACAACACACACCAGAAGTTTCTGCTGGAAAATTCACCACTCGGGGACTGACCAATATGCATATAAGAGAGCTGGAGTGTGTTATTGTTTACAAAGTTGTTTTCTACGCTTGTAAAGACGCCAGAGTTAGTATCTGTGATCACCTTGCCTCGTTTTTCCACTCAAAAGTAAATTTGCGTTTTAAGAGAAACTCCAGATTTAACCCTCTCTTCTGCTTTCCCTCACACACTCCCATCGTAATTTGTCTGCCCACTGGTTTCACTTATTAAGTTTCAAAAGGTTTCTGGGCAACATGGTTTGAGAAAGGGAAAAAAAGGAATCATGGCATTTTTTTGGCACATCGCTCTGCCCGTCTTGCCCAGAACGAGGTTACCATGGCATCAGTGGGCACCTCATAAAGCAGACCATTGTTGGAGCTAGAGAGAGTGTGTGTGTGTGTGTGTGTGTGTGTGTGTGTGTGTGTGTGTGTGTGTGTGTGTGTGTGTGTGTGTGTGTGTGTGTGTGTGCCACATTGAGTTGCATGGCAACAACCTCTGGGCACAACCAGCACAAGCAAGAAGCTCAAATCTAGCATGAGGAAGTGCCAGCCTGCAGTAAAACACGCAGTAAACCATAAACATGAACTCCCCTTTACTTTTTTTCAACTACTTTTACTCCGATTTCTTCCTCTAGGTGCTTTTGAATCTGTCTCACGTTATTATTCAAGCATATTCACATGATTTTCCACCGTAGACTCCAAGTCTGCCAGTGCTTTTCAAAGTAAATCAAAGATCTTGTAATTGTTTCTCCGATCGCAATTTATCATCCCCAAACAGCAAAGCAAAGTACTGTCAAAGGTTAGCAAATCAGGAGCTGTCTGGGATGTATATTTCAGAGCAGTTGCATGTGCAGATTTTTATTAAAGCTAGAAAATGACTGAGAAACATGCACAGCGTGCTTGAAGAATGGCAACCATAATTAGGAAATGAGCCCGCAATCAAAAATAACCTGAGGGGAGAAAACAGAAACGCTTTATTTTCTTGTCCTCTTTACTCGAGTGCATTAGCGGTGACGGGCCATAATACAGGTTTGTTTGTAATTGTTTCAGTTCCAAATAGCCCAAAACACTAAGTTACTATGTGTGAAAATCTGGATGCAATTTGTGGTTCCCTTGGAAATTAAAAAAAGAAGAAGAAAGAGGAGGAAAGGAAAGGAGCTATTTTCAGTTTATAGAAGTTTTGCTGGGACTTGAAAGGCGTGGGTGGCAACAGTCATTGACAGGTGTACGCTCGCTGGCTCACTGCGACCTTTGTGTCAGTCTGAAGGTCTGAATGTGTGTGGAGCTGTGAGCTGCAGATTAAGTGAGGAAGATAGATGAAACAGGCTAAAGCGAGAGGTGGGTCCTCTGGCACACTCTGCTGGGTGTTTGGGAGTACTACAAACAGCCATGCCAATGTTAGCCGGTCTGGACAAGAGGTTTGAACTGATGAATACAGCCTGTGATTGTTCTGCTTATTGTTGCAGCTGTGAAATCGTAGCAAATGTGACTCAAATCCTTGATTTACTTTAGAAGAAAAAAAACACAGACCTGTGTGCAAAAACAACAACCAAAAAATACAAAACAAACTATTTAAACTTTCAAATATGCAAATCTCCTTTCTTTTCAGTTGAGTGTAAACATGAACAAATGCAAAAATATCCTGATTTGACATTTTAAGTGTTACTTTTGACAAAAAGCAGAGGAACTGAGCTGGAAGCATCACTTTAGCACCATAAAAAACACACTATATTAGCTTCTTCCTGTTGGTTGATGACCGTAATCATTGAGATGTACCTGTATGTAATCTATAATGATCAGTTAGGCAGCAAATGAGAAACATTTTTTTTTTGTTCACTATTAAAATCCCTGTTTTCATTTTGCTTTAATTTATAGTTATAAGGTGAGTCTATCAAGCCAAGATTTTCCAATTAAATTTAAATACAATGCATTAGGATTCAGTTCATTGAGGATAAGGACTTTAGTGTTAATTTAAAACATGCTTTAGGTTTAATGAGTGAGATCTGGATCTACAGCAGACTTTGCATTTAAAATAGCCAGACAGGGAATAGAGCCAGAACCATATAAAACAGTGTCATCTGCATAGAGATCCACTTAACGGTTTTGAATGGTAGAGATCATATTGTTTATGTGACATGAAAGAGGGCCAACCAGGGATCCTTATGGAAAGAGTAAAATCCATATGTGTACGGCCGTTAGGTTGTTTATGTTTATTTCTTATCTAACCTCTGTCCAACCAGGAGGAAAACCCTGAGAGATTAAAATCATCAAACTCCTGACACAACACTCAGCACAAGCGCCTAACAGATGCTTTCTTGCATGCTAAAAGCTGAAGAAGTTAACTATGTGATCCAATACTCACACCCCAAAGCTTCTTTGTTTTTTAATCTATGTTGTTTTTTTTAAACATACCTTCTTTGTTATTTTGGCAAAGATTTAAAAAAGCTGCGTTAACCTTCTTTTAATGAGAAATAATGAAATATTCACAAAATGTTTTACATTATTCATGTTTTCACTGGCTGCTTTTGTTTGAGGGATGTGGAATACAGAGTTCGAACATTAGTAGTTATACAGAAGGTTAAGTGCAAATACAGATTTGTTTATGAAAGAAAATAACTGGCGTAATGGCACTGGAGAGATATTTGATTATTTAACAGGAAGTCTGATAAAATACAAAAACACCATTTTTAAGATAAGATATGTATTTTATATCTATAGCTGCTGTAGTTTGGAATTTCCCCCTGTGGGGCTAAAAAAGGAATATCTTATCTTATCTTTTCCCTATCACATATGTGAGTACAAAACAACTGTACTATACTCTGACTCTGTTTTATAAAAGTTTGAATCTCTTTTCACAGATTTTATGGTTTTAAAAAATCGTCATTTTTGAAGATTATAATTTTTCAGGGAATCCAAAAATCTTACTCTTAATCCAAAGCAGGAGTTACTTTACCATGACATGAAACAGACAGATACCTCACTACAGTCTGTGCGTATGCAGCTTTACAAAAAAAGAACCTAGTTTTGAACAAAATGGTAATAAAACGCAAGACTTAAGGCTTTGCAAGTTCAATCTCTGTCAGGAAAGAAAACATTACGGTAAATAGAAATGTAGGTTTCGCAGAGTCTTTTGGTACAACTGTGAAAGACTTGTGATTCAAAAGAGCTGAATGCAGCCGTGTAATGTGTGTAGAGGAGAGCAGGTTCAAACTGATCACAACTTATACATGCAGCCACCTGGAACAGACGTCCAAATGTGCCAAATATGTGCCATGTTTAGCTTGGGCTACTCTGAGTGTGTGCAAGTGTGTGTGTTTATATATATATATATATGTGTGTGTGTGTGTGTGCGTGCGTGTGTTGCCAGGTCTGTTACTGTGGGTCCTCTGCAGCATGTGGCCCACAGATTAACACTTTAAATGAGACTCTCTCCTGTTCTGAATGCCCCCTCTGTTTGCTTACAAGGCCCGGGTGAGACAGAGTGGAAGGATTTGAGAGGGGGTTTTGTATCTCCTCCTGTTCGGAGGGGGGCATCCTTTTATGAGCGAAACGCTAAGGGAGGGGATGGTGACAAAGGGTTAAAACCTGAGAGTGTCTTTTTTGGCGTTATGTGCAGAATTGGCTTATTTTTTTTAAAGACATGTGGAAAACGGCTCCAAACAGATTTTAGTGTAAGACAGGTGCCAGCTCTGCCATCTGCTTTCAGTTTTACCTCCCCGTCTGTCTGCTCTCATCCAATCCAGTCCTCTCTCATCCATCTCTCGCGCTCTTCTTCTTCATTTTACACCAATCAGAACACTTTGACACCCTCCCTATCAGGCTCTGGCACACTCCCTTTAGATACCTGGAAGACATTAAAAGTGGTGAAAAATCAAATTGAAAGGGAAATTTATTCACTTAAAGAATGACATCTCTGGAATATATTGGGTATTAAATCTGTAAAAATGCATATATTCAAATATGTTTGAATTAGGGACCATGTGAAAGTGATTAGGGAGCATGGTGGTTCCAATAGATGAACATTATTTCTAAGAAAAAGAAAAACTCTCTAACAATACCATACTTCTGCATTTTCCCTTTTGGATATTTATGAACTGTTTTTAAGCTCTAGAAGGAAGTTCAACAATTATAAAGGACAAAGTGAAGGTCAGGGTTAGAATTCAAGACCACAAAGTTACAGCTTCATGTCCAGATTTGAACAAAACTCAAAATACAGAGAGTTACAGACTGCACAGTTAAAACTACATCAAGCACAATGCATTTCCAGATCCAGATATTCTCGTTTCCAGACATCGCTCAGCTCCACATTTAAAAAAAAAAAATTACTTGTCTGTGTTTTCATTTTCCTTCAATTAAAAATGGTGAAATACACAATTACAAATAATCACTTTTAGCTGATACAGTGTTTTTCATTTTTTATATTTGAAGTGAGCTAAAAAAATCTGCTTAAATAGAGAAGATATTTGATTTTGATCTATTCATGTTCAAAAATACAGATATTTTTTCTGCATTGTGTGTGGTGAAGCTTTTTGAACATACAGTCTACAGCCGTCTCATGCACATACCCTATCGCACAAAATAAAATCCCAGTTTCTTCATATTTCATCCATGAGGAAACTATAACCAAAGACATTTAGGAGTTATCATGTGGAGGAAACTTGAGGTCTGTTGATGTCCCATATGACACATGCATGTTACGAACATAGTCTTCAAACTCTGCGTACTTTCCCTTAAAAATAAATAAAAAAAGGTTTATTTTTAGCACAACTCTTTTTTCCTTTTGGGAGAGATGCAGCTACTTTTGAAAAATATCAACTCTAATGGCCAGCTAGATGACTTATGAAAATACATAAAAGTGAAAACACATTTTTGGCTCGTCTCCCTGCTGTTTCCCCCTCGAGAGAGAGGGGGCCAAGCCTCATTTAAAGTGAGGCGCCTGAGCTGTGTCGCTCGGTTCACAAAAACGCCGGGCTTTAACCTGGTGGTTTTTCTTCCTGGAATGGGGCCGCTGCTAATGAGCCCGCTAGGACAAAGGTGAGTTTTAAATGAGCAGAAAGAAGAGTAAACAAGCCAGGTGACAAACTGCAAATAAGCAAACATTAAATATTCGAGATGGAGACTCTGTCCACACGCATACAAACTTGCCGGGAAGAAAAACTAGTGGCTGTCGGGGCTGTGAAGAGTTGTTGAGGCTAGACTTTTTGTTTTTGAGACTCTTATAGCGTGCAGGTGCTCTTTACAAAGGCAGTCCTCTCCAGCAGACGCTTTTTGGCCAGTGTTGAATGTTGGGCTCCTAGTGTGTTTGTTTGGGTTCTGTTTTGTATGCTTAGTGTCTCTGCCTGCTTGATACCTATTCCTCTTTTCTTCTGTTATTCAAGAGCGCATTTTCTCAGACGACGCTTGTAGGGCTTTCCATATCATATAACCTTCTCATAAAGATTGCAGGTCAGTTTATCCATTCAGGAAAAGAGAAAGAGTAGAAGCAACAGGAGACTTTTAAGAGTTTCGAGTTCACAAGCCTTATATAGTCATGAGAACGAGTTGAAACACTTCATCGCTGCGCTGATTTCATGCCTCGTTCTGTGAACACTTGTTTTCCCAAACAACCCGGTGAGTTAAGATCTCAATTAAAATTTGTTTTTCAGCTTTGCACTATATTTAAATCCTGTCTGTATTTTGGCCCTGAATGTCTCATCGTGTGTGTGTGTGTGTGAGGAGTCATCAGTGTGTCAGATGGAGCGTGTTGTGCCAGACAGTCAGGCAGCGGCGATGCCACTCTGTGTGGTCAGGGCACAGTGTGTCCTCTCAGCTGCTGTTTCGAATTCACAACTAACTCGGCGGCGGCGGCGTCCTCGCTCATTCACTATAGCAGATGGTAGCGAGCTCGCTGTTCGCATGTGCGTGTGTTTGCCCATTTCTTTTGGAGAGGCAGCTGTGAGAGGAGAAGCTTTTGCCCACTGCTACATCCAGCTTTCATGTGTGGGCAACAAAGAAACAGACAATGGAAATCAAACTCTGGAAAGTGAAAGATCAGAGAATCTCAAAAAAAAAAAAAAAAGAAAAAAAAGACGCTTGCAGACAAAGCTTCTCATAAAACCTCCTATATCACTTTGTATCATCCAGAGAGGCTGCGGATAGTTTCATCAGAGAGTAATCCTTGAGATTATATCCCTGCATGATGGACAATGAGCATATTGTTGTGATCTTGTTGCCGTAATCCAGCTCAGCACCGTATGCAATAGATGGAAACACTCTCCAGAGAGCTGCTGTGGTGAATCATACACTGTCCAGCATTAACGCAGAAATCCATCTGCCACTGGCTCTGAAAATATCTCAAATAGGATCAACTTTGATACAGCAAAGTAAATTATATTCTCAATCCATTATTCTTCATATATATCTATGATAAAGCCAGAAATGTGACAACACATATCAAGGATATCGCGGCATATTAAATCCTCAAACAGTCCGGTATGACTTCAACCTTCAGGACAAAAATAAAGACGGTTTAAAAATGAGAATAGGGCGAACCATCTGTCTGCAGGAAAGAAAAATGATAGAGGAAGTCGTATTTGATCGTTTTTTAAAATTTAACTCTTTTCCAACAGCGAAGCAAGAGGAGAGGGCGAAAGGGAGACGGGTTATGGACAAAAGGAGCACATGCATCAGTGTGCATTCAGTCTGGGAACCCGTCAGCTGATGCCCCACGATTGTAAAGCCTCTAGGAGTGATGGACAGCTTTTTGGGGGGTTCTAGTTTAGGACTTCTGGCCAAGACTTCTCTTTCTGAGTTGCCGTTTCAGTGGAAGAGAGAAGTTGGGGTTGAGATCTCGAAGAGGAAATTCTAGTTACTTTTATGGAGTTATCTAATTAAAGACATTTACGAGGCCTGCTGATAGGTACCCAGATTGCATTATTACAGAATTCCCTCTCTATTGCTCTTGACACAGACTCAGTCAACACAGCAAGTAGACAATACTACTATAAAACTTTCTGCTCCATAAATCTTTAAAGAACTTTCTTTAATGAATCTCAGATGATCTAAAAGCACCAAAGATTTAGATCAGACTTTCAGTTCTCTTTGAAAAACCCCAATAAGTCATTTTCAAACAACTTAACTCACGTCAGAAATCAAAGGTTTTAAAACAAAAGTCGAACATCCTCCGAACAATTAAACACACACCAGCAGGGAACGAGGCAAAACCTTTAGATTTTCCTTTTAACTGCTGGATTTTATTATTCTTGAATTTAGGGTGCAGCCGCCCCAGCACCCCTGCTTCCTGCATCCACTGAGCTCAGGCTTATGAAGAAATGACAGACTCGGGCCAAATTGCGAGTCAGTTAGCAGATGAAGCACCCTGCTAGCCAGACATGCTAGACAGCCGGGCGATGATGCCTGAGGAGAAATCCCACTATTTAATGCTCCTCTGCAACCCAGCTGATTCACCACAACACCATCCAGTCTAATAGTTTTTGTTCTGGTGAATCACTCCAGGTTTCCTTAATGGAAAAGCCAAACATACTGCTCTAACATTGGGTGACAAGGGCACCTTGGATTTGCAGATGTTCACGCAGATGACAGATGGCACCGGCGCAGCTAAGGGAGCAACGGGAAAGATGTCTGCGCCAGGCTGGTTACACATGTGACCCACCCTCTTCCTGCTCACTCCCCCCTCTGTACTGCAGAGTCTAAAAGTCGCCTAAATGAGGGTTGTCTGGCTGTTTGAAGGTGTCCGTGCACATGTGTGAGTACCTTCATGAACGACTCCATGAAGTGACTCAGCACCCCGCTGTTAGGACTCAGGGGACACGAAGGGAGACACAAGTGTTTGAATCGTGTCGTTCAGGGTTTAATCGAGAGGCGGCTGAGGATGAGGATCCTTCAGACATGGATGTTAGAGGAAACCCCAAAGGCTTAGCTTTAACAGAAGGTCAAATGACCTTTTGCTTAACCCCACACACTCATAATAAGTTAGCTTAAAGACATCTGTTTGCAATTTTCATTTCCATCTTTTGGCTGTTGTCAGCATTATTTTCCCTCCTACCACTTCTGTCTTTTCTTGCTTTGGTCATTGGTTGACCATCGGCGTTTACTCTTTAGGAATTCAATTAACCAGATTTTGCACAACCTCTATCGACCGTAAACTCATCCTGCATCCTTCCATCACCACCACCATCAGTGTCTAGACCACATGGAGGATAGGGGTTATCCAAAAGGAATGGCTAATGCAGTAATACAGCAAATGTCTAATAACGCAGATTAATTTCACTTTTTTGTTCTTAAATAATTCTGTTTCACTTCATTTAGGACTTTTAAACTTTATTTTTACTTTCAGGGTTACAAAAGTCTGAGCTTAAAGGACTACTGCAGCAAATATTCAGGACCTGGTTCTAGATAGTCTTTAAAATGTACAAATAATCATGCAAAACTGTCATAAAAAATAAAAGCAGCATTAAATACTAGAGGTAGGAAAAAAATAGATTCACATAATTATCGCGATTTTTTGTTTAACAATTTTTTAATCGATTTTTATGTTCAAAAATCTTTTTTTTCAATTTTAAGAATAAATCTTAAAAACTGCCTTACATGTGTTGTGTATTTTTTGGGGAAATATAGTTCCTGGAATAGTCAGTACACAATCATAGTCATTTAACTGTTTCACCGGTGTTAAAAATGCAGACTAAAAATTGAGAAAATCAACAATATCGTAGAATCGGCATTTCAATCAAATCGGCATTCACAAAAATCCTAGAAGAATCGAATCGGGAGAAAAGCATAAGCCCTAATAAATACATACAAAACTGACAGACCTATGTAACTATATGACATAAAACACTAACTATAGTAACTTTTATGAAGCACTATTAGCCAGAGAAGAACACATTATTCTGGATTTTACGATTGAGCCTAAGGTGTTGGAAGTTAGTCATAGTCAAAGCTGTAGGTTTGTAGTTTTTGCACTGATCTAATGGTCAGCTTTGACATGTTCATCAAATTTAATTAGAGAAATAATTAATTGATTTTAAAACATGAATGTGTTTGCAAGCAAAGGGAAATGCTCAGATCTACTGCAATATTACACAAAGTCGGAGTCGGAGTTATTAAGAGTAAGCAGAGAAAAAAGCACAGATGTAGCAAACTGGAAAGAAAAACTAATTCTGAGCTGAATTGTATTTAAAAAGTCAGAGGAGTTTATTATGTTTGCTTTAAGCACCTTCTGCAGCCCCACTCCTCATGCCCCTGGATTAAGCACTGCTGAAATCTGATTCGGTTTGATATACAAATGACATCAGTCAGGATTTGGTTTAGATTTGGCAGGGAAAGTATTCCACATACTGAGGCCCTAAATACAGTATATATACCTCTTTGTCCTAGTACATATGGGACACTACTACAGTTTCTTATGCCATGTGTTACTAAGACTGCAACTGTACATGAATGGACATAAAGTTACAGGAACTAAAAACTATACAAAAAAATGTTTTTCTCAAGTTTTAGTATTTGATCATTTAGAAAAGATGCTGCTTGAGATCCAGAGGTTACACAACAACACGAGTGTAGAAAACCATTTAAAAAGACAGACACTAGGGGGCGCACACATGGCCGAGAGGGCTAGCACAACCCATGTATGGGTATCATGGTTCCTGCAGTGGTCGTGAGTTCGAGTCTTACCCCGACTCTGTCCTCCCCACTTTCTCCCTCTATCACCCCACATTTCACTCTGTCCTATCAATAAAAGGCAAAAATGGCCCAAAAAATTAATAGATTCACCTGATACAGTGAAAAGTCACTCTAGTCTCGAGACTCCATGGCTTTAGGTGATCTTTGAGATGCATCTCTTTAGGTGGAAATCTCCCATGGCAACCCTGTGTCCAGTCCAGCTGTGAAAAAGTTCTGTCATTATCTCTAACTGCTCTTTTAGTGGCCACTGCTTTCTAATTTGGCAGCAAAGAAAACATATTCAGTGCTTCTGGCTGGAAACCTAACAAAGCCTAATGACATTATACAACAATGCCAACGGGAAGTGCAAACAGTTAGAGCCCTGATGACCAGGAGATAGCAGCAGCACTCAAACTGTGAGAGTATTAAAGGAGGAAGCCTTGTGATTGGATCTTTTGGTGCTTATGTGTAGACATAAAGTGTTTTTTTTTGCAATGGACTAATATGGAATTTAATCTTTCTTTGCAGACTTAGGAAAGATATATTAGAAATAAGACAAATTTGATTAAAGCATCAGCCCCTCATGCAGGCAGATTACGAGCCCTGGAACCCCAGGAAGCCTTGGAGAAGAGGAGGATGGCTGTGAACAGGTAGAGCTCATAATTACCTCCATTCATCTTCACTGGACCCCAGCACTGTTTTATGAAGGTGCATCTGAGTACAGGCCCGGGTTTGATGAATATCCTCTTAAATTAGCGGTCGCTGGTGAATCAAGAGTCTCCATCACTCCGTCTGCTCCAATCCATCATCTCATTAGGACCCAGGGCTGAGCCGCTGCACATGCCTGAGGACTCCTAAAGAGAAGAGAGAAACTATGAGCTTCGTCATAACTAAACATTTTGTCGATGATCTAGTTGTTTACAAATCTGTCAAATCAGGCACATTTTTTATGAAGCACAATCTGTTCAATTCCCAAGGCTGTTTGGTGATTTGTATGACAGTAATGTATCAGGGGCAGAGAGTGGCACAGTTGTTTACTACCGCGGGAATCCAGAGCCATTACAGACTGGGAACAAATGCCAAATCCTTATGTAAAGCCAGTGTGTGTGAATGTGTTTCTCTATAGGTGTTTACATGAATGTGAGCTATAAACATTAGTGATGCGAGATAATTTAGAGAAAATGTTACGGCAATTACAAGGCAGGAGAAGCAGAGGGAGTCCCAGCGTGTTATATTTCCTACACTCTTTGCTGCAAAGTGGGTAGAAACAAAAACCCTCTGGTGGTTTTGCTGCCGTCCTCCCCTCCTTTCTCTGTCCCCTTCCACCCAGGTGGATGACTCTTTCTGGAGGCTGAAGCCACCGCTGCACTTTTTCTACAAACGCAGGGGAGGACGCTGCAGGCGCACCCCCACCACCCCCCTGTTTGAGCCTCCAAACATATCACTAACTGAATCTCCGTGTGATACATCCATTCCTGTAAAATACTCCACTGCTCCCTGCTGAAAGCTCACCGTCCACCTCTGGCTTCATTCACACACACATCAGCCCCCCTCCATCTCAAACACACCCCCACCACCACAACCACCACCACCCCCCCTAAAGACTGCTTACACTGGCAATTCTGAATTGGGTGAAGTCCAAGTTTAACATTAGTGGGGGGCTGTCGGGGTGTTTAAAAAGCAGCCTGCAGAGATCTGGTCCATAAAATATTCTGCATACATCTTTATTGTTTGTTTTGAGCATAATGGCCTTTTTGGAGGCACTAATTGAGACTATCAGATGCAAAATTGAAAAGTTTGACAAGGCTTCTATGAGGAACTTTCTTGCACAATGCACAACCTTAGTTACCTTTGGATTATTTATGTCTGTGTGATGTTCCTGCAGAAAGCTGTTATTTTTCACCAGCGCAGCAGGGAGTCGTCTTGCAGAGGAGGCTTTTTTTTCCTCTCTTTCTTTCTCCTTTTCACTTTGTGCAGTAAAGCTGCAGTCTGATGTCATTACCAGGAAATAGAGATATTTTGGGGCTCAGATCTCTTTTATTTGGATTTTGTCCTCATCCCCTGTTCTGGGGAAATGCTGACAAAACTGAATCTCGGTGCCAAAATTCTGAGTAAAACCCTGTCATTGTTTAAGGCCAACAAAAGAGAGGTTCATTTAGACTCAATCTATCATGACTTCTTCTTTGTGTCAACAAATAGTCACACTGGCTTGGCAAATTGCTACACCAAAGCTTGGCTGTGTTCGTATGTGCGTGTGTGTGAGGAAGAGAAAGAGAATACATGTAAATTACCAAATAATAAAAATGTGTTGATCACATAACGGTATATTTAAAGATCCTGTGAGGAGTTTTTCTCCAGTTACGAAACAAGCTGTAAATAAAACTGGTGTCTTTTCATGGCCTTAAAAATGGCTGATTATTTTTCATTTTCAATTTTAATTTGTCAAACCACGGCCAGGGGGGGTTGGCACCGGAGGAAGTGATGAACCGCATACCGCAGAAAGTGTTTTTTTTTTAATATTCTCCACAGCAAGTATTCAAAGTGATATGTTTGACAATGAAAACAAGAAAGGAACATTTCTGACCACATGCTATGAAGCTACACTGACTTTTTTTGCATGAATCTGTCATATGAACCACAGCTCCACATGGGCAAGGTCGGTAGCTTTAACTCACCTACAGATGTCACCTACATATAATGGTCATTTAAGAGTGAATTTGTATTATTAAAAATCTGGACATGGTTAAATATAGTTAGACACCTCACATTGAAGGACACTTTTGATGCATTTGAATGAAGTTGCCTGAATTTTGTTCATTTTTCAGCCATGTCTGCAATTTAAAATCACTGTCATGTTATTTGGATGGATGAAAATGTCTCTCCTACTTATCAGAATCCATATTTCAACTCTAGATATCATGATTATAACATGTTTTAAAAGTTCAAGTGGCATTCTGTAGATCAATATTGTAAATACGTTTTCATCAACAGACAAAAGTTAAGTAAGACACTCAATAAACACACAAAATGACAAACAAATTTAAAGCATAAGCGCTAAATTTCCAGTTGGCCTAAAATCCAGTCCGAGTTTGAAGCTCAGTCTTTTAAAGTGGAGTTAAACCTCTGAAACAGCAACTCTCCCCTGGTGTCAGTCATTTCTCTAGATCCTGTGAAGGTGGTTTTGAGATTTCAACAGCCTCTGTTGGTCTATAAGTAATCTAGCATTTTAAGTTCTTCTTCAGGGAATCCCTTGGCTCTGTTTCCCCCTGGGTTTAAGTCCAACACAATCCTGACTGACCTCTTATGAGCGCTCTGTCTTTAAGTGACCAGATATGATTTTACAGATCTGACCAACAATTAAGGGTTAGATTATGTTCTTAAATTTTTAAACTCTTAGTATTTGTTTTATTTTTTATTTTCTTATTGCAACTAATTTCAGCAGAAAACTCTATAGGCCTTTACAAATACACAGTAAGGTACAAACTGATGCAATTAGAGGAATAGAGTCATAATTTAGGTGAGTGTGTCCTACATAACTTCCTCAAACATGTATTAATATAGAACCACTTCTCCCACTCACACTCACTCAGAAATAGACCTGTCATCTTGCCACCAGCTCCTTATCGTCTAACTGCTAACAAGCCTATTTGCCTGCGACTGACGTTGATGTGATCCCTAAAGCCCTGAGCTTGGCACCCGAATGCTCCTAAGCCAAATTAAGCCTCTGTCATGCCCACCCCCACCTCCAGCCTAGTGCTCCCCCTGCCATGGGAACCCTGAATCTTTAATGACGATGGAGAGCTCTGCGTGCTCCCACCACACAAAAGCGGTGACATCTGTGAATGTAAGTGCCACACTCCAAAGCAACCCCATTTGTTCCATCTATCTGGGCCTCTTGAAAAGAAATCAAATATAAAAAGTTGAGTGAGGGTGGTGGCTGCTATAAGAGGAAGGGGAAGGTGGAGCCAAGGAGGTTAAAACAAAGATCCTCTCTTCTGAAGGTTTACTTCCCTGCCCAGTGGTCCTTACATGTTCAAAGAAGGTGTTAAACCAGTCTCACCCCCCCCCCTTTTTTGCTTGATGCTCTGGCTGCAACCCACCTGCTCATAGTCATGCCCAAGTCAACAGGGACATTTAGAGGAAAACATGTCCCCCAACCACAACTACCCACATGCCCTTTTAACCTTAGAAGCTTCTTCATGTATTTCATCTAAAGCACAGCTATGCACCTTGATTTTGCATCACGCTGTGTTCAGTTTTTCTTATAACAAAATGAATGATATTATCAGTTATTTTCTCTATGTTGGGTTTTAAAACGTGAACACAAGTCAACAAAACTTTTATGGTGGTTTCAACACTACTTTCATCTTATTACTCATTAGCTCATTTTCTGAAGTTATTTTCTAATCTCTAAGGCATGGACAGTGGGACCCTATATTAGTGGAAATAAAGTGACTTAAAGGGATATTCTGGCGTAAAATTAATTTAGGGTCAAACACACCATAACACCAACGTAGACACCTCCTCGAGAGATGAATGTTGCCGACCGCTTGCTTCTCTCGTTATACCAACTTTAGTAACGACTGCAAGATAGCAATAGACAGCGGTCTGAGGAGCCATCAACAAACCTCAACCAAAACGCCACTCTATAGCCACAAATAATGCTCAGAACAGCACTTAACTTCATCAACAGTACATATAGGGTCCCAGCCATAGCACTAGCCACTAGCCTGGTTTCTTTAGCAAGGAGACTAAACACAACTTACCCACTCTCCTTCAGCAGCCACTTGTTTGTAGCGAGACCTCAGGCTAGTCCATTACAGAGTGCAGCGGGGTGACGCAGCTCAAGGAAGGACATTTATGATCTTTTCTTCATGGAAATGCAATCAGACCGAGACACTAAGGCAGAAGAACTACCGCGTTTGCAGTGCAAAATGATTAATATGGTGATTATTACTTCAAGGAAATGATATAGAAATTATTATAAATGTTCTTCCTTAAGCTGCGTCACCCCCCTGCAGTCGATGGACTTGCCTTAGGTCTCTATACAAACAAGCGGCTGCTGGAAGAGAGTGGGTGAGTTCTGTCTCGTCACTTTGCTAAAGAAATGCTCAGAACAGCACCTAACTTCATCAACAGTACATATAGGGTCCCAGCCATAGTACTACCCACCAAACATCTTTTTAACTTTGCCAGGTTTCTTTAGCAAAGAGTGCCGTTTTGGTTGAGTGCTTGGTTCTCTGTATTGCTATTTGCGGTTGTTACTGCAGTTGGTATAACTAGAGAAGCAAGCGGTCGCCAACATTCATCTCTTGAGGGGGTGTCTACCTCAGTGTTACTGTGTGTTTAACCCTGAATTAATTTTACGCAGGAATATCCCTTTAAACAGCTCTTTATTGTAGTGTTTTCAGATTTTTATCTTTAAAGGAGTTTTCAGAAATCAAGCTGGCAGCAGGTAAGCTGTAATCACTATTTAATAAGATATCTGCTTTTCAACTGTTCCTCTTTTACTTGTTTAACCATCTCTCTGCTCAGCTGTTGTCTGTTTGTAAATAAACTTATGAAGTAAGTAGATTGTTTCCCAATAAGACTAGCCCCTGAAACTGTTAAAATAAAAACATCCCCTGAGATGGAAAAAAATCTCTCTTCCCTCTTCTGGTTGTGGAAGGGGAAAAGAGTACCTGTTAAACAAGAACTTTTCAAGTGGTAGTATGTCTTATACCCCAGGTCTGATTTTGCGCCTTAATATTGGCTGTAGGTTTCTGAAAGATGGGGGGGATTTTTCAGAAGCTGCAGTTACAGATTTTGGTCAGAAAATACTGAGAGCCTTTTAATCCACTTCTTTCCTCAACCGATCCCTTATTAAAATCACCAAAAAAAACACACACATTTGTCTAAGAAAAAGACAGGCCTCGGTCAAAATCCTGCCTGGGACAGTAGGCCTTACCCAAAACTGGAATAGACAGGCCTGCGGTGCTTCGTGTTTGCCGCCAAAATACGGATTTCCTTCTTTCTTCCTTTGTCGAGGATGTAACTAGCTGTGTGGAGATAGGTTCCTTTGCCTAGTAGGTAATTTTGAACGGAAGCAACCGTTGACCAAGTTAGATTTTCTTTGGGGTAGCTTTGCTCTCGAAGCTTGAAAAGCAGTTTTTTTGACGCTGTTTTGAATTTATTCAGTTTTTGTGCTTGTTGTTCGACCATTAACTATTATACAATTGTAAATTAACATTTAATTTACAATTGTAGCAACAAACTGCCTGTATTTTGCAAGTTTTCATACCTACCAGAGGACAGGACGTTGACGAATCCACTGTGCGTGTTGTACAGGCAGTGCGTTAGACACCTCAGTCTTTGGGTCCTTCCTGTAGATGAAGAAAGATGGCGGCGTCCATGTTGTGCAGGAGGACATCGGTGTTGTGTAGATCTTTAAAAGGAATTTCATCTTTAAAAACTGTAATTTTGTCAAACTCTCAGACTGGGACTTTGATGCAAACGGCCTCCTATAACCCAAAGCCTTTGAAGCTGAACCTCCGCGATCCTTATATTCCAGACAAAGACAGTGAGAAGACGCCGGAGTGGCAGAAGACGGCCAAGTATGACAGAAAGCTGTTCGGCCGCTACGGCTCCGCTTCGGGCATCGACCCTGCCTCTCTGTGGCCCAGCCATGAGCAGCTGGATCAGATCATTGAAGAGGAGAAAGAGTGGCACCCCACTTTAGAAGTACTGCTGGCAAACATCGAGGCCAAAGAGAAAGAAGAAACTGAAAAACGGCTGGCAAAGTGAGTAACATTTGAGCAACCATGGCGAGTGCGTCAATTATCGGACAGTGTCCTATTAAGAAAACATGGTCTTTACTTACACAACTGGGAATGGTTTTAGCAATTAAAGAAAATAAATAATGAATAAAATTAGATCTATTTTGTTCTATTTGCATGTTTTATCACTGTTTACACACATTCATACGTGCACCAATGTAATTCGCTAATAATAATAATAACAACAATCATTTCATAAGAAAAGTTGCAGACAGACACATTTGGGTAGATTCAAACAATTTACGATTCGTCTCAAATATTTTGTATTTGAACTTTCTATCAAATTATTTCACTCATGGTGTGGGCAACACCGTTTGAGCTTGTTGGTTACACAGTCACCTTTAAGTCCTTAAAAAGTGCACAAGTGCAACTCTTAAAATTGATATAGGGGAGAGTGGGGTAAGTTGAGCCACCCCCTGTTGCTTGGAAATGGTAAAATATATTGATCATTCTGTTAGTTTGGAGGGATGCAAAACATCTTGAAATATATGCAGATACACTAGTTAGAGACAAAATTATGACTGTCTTGATGTAGTGATCCTAAATAATGACTCATCTTACCCCACTCTTCTTTACATAGTGACAGAGAGTGGCATACACAACTTTTATATTTTCTTTATCATGTTTTACTACATTATTTTGCTGATGTTTCCTTTATTTGGTCATTTATAAACCAGATAAGAGGGACTGAGGGGCAAGTCAGGGAAAAAAACAAGACAACTAGTCACCATTTGAGGCAAAAACAACCATTTGTTTGCTAATCTGTGTGTACAACTAGCAAAAACATATGTACCGACTGTACAGTGCTTTATATGTGTCACATTTATATTTTCTATCATCACTACAGGGAGAAACTCATAGCAGACAACATGGCCAAAATGCCAAAGATGATTGCTGACTGGCGCAGAGAGAAGCGTGAAGCCAAGCGAAAGCTGAAGGAGGAGAAAGCTGAACGTGAGAAGATACTGGTCGAAGCCAGGGAGCGTTTTGGCTATGCCATCGACCCCCGTAGCCCTAAGTTCTTGGAAATGGTTAAGGAAATTGAAAAGGAAAGGAGGAAGCAACAAAAACTATTGAAACGCAGACAGAAATTGCAGGAGGCAACGGGTGCCGTCACACCTCCCGCTGCCTCCTCATCGTGAAGGACTGCGCAACTCAAATGTTAATTTTTGTTTGGATTTACTCTTTATTGAAAAAGATGGCAGGTGTTTTGCAGAGCACACTTCAGAGAGACTGTTTAGAAAGAGAATCTGTATATTAAATTCTTGTTTATGTTATGAGAGCAACTGTAAGGACCCTAATCAAGAAATACTTTTTTTTTTTCAAAAAAGAAAAAAAAAAAATGACCCTCTGATGTTTGCCCTGTTGATCAAGCAGAAGTAAAATTTCCGTAACCTCTGTATTTGTGTTGGCAAGTCTTTTGTAAACTAATGTCTGTGACTGTCTTTACCGCTTTAAAAAATAAACTAACTTTACATGATGTACAGATTCATGCAAGTCATGAAGAAAACAAGTATAAAACACAGCAGTATTGTATTGAGAATTTATTCCAGTAAAAATAGTTTTTATACATTGTGAAGTGTTTGAAAGGTGGGAGCAATGTCTATTTTTTAATTGATACAAAGATGGTAAAACTGCTGAGCACAGCAGCCGACAGCTGCTGCACTTCCTCAACATGCTTTAGCGAGGCTTTTCTGCATCCACACATGAATGAGGCACATACATGACCCAGTGCACAAAACAGTGGAGACTGAGGGTCACATTTCTGCATTCTGGTTTACTTTTAACCAAAGCAGGTTTTGAACGGCTGTTTCAAGTTTTTGTTAAATATCACAGAAATCTTTACACATTAAAATATCTAGTAATACAGCAGAGTGTTGAATAAACTGACTTATTTAAAGATAAAGTGTGTAGAATTGAGCAGAATGGATTTGGTCGAGGATTGAAACATCATGCAAATCTTAAGTTTGTTTAAATCAGTGTGTAATCACCTGAATATAAAAAAGTTATTCTGTTTTTTTGGGCATCCAGCTTTGTTAAATGCACCAATTGGGGGATAAAGAAGAACAAGACAGTGAATAATGATTTGTTATTGATAGATTATAAAAATTTATTGATTGGAGGATCATACTTTTATGCATCATAGGTCCTCAAAGACCACTGTCCATACACCAAGAGTATTTCAACCGAGAATGTTACTTCAAAATATCGCTCAATATTCCCAGTTCTACACACTGTACCTTTAAATATCACCTATAGCTTATCTAATACAGTAAAACACACTACAATCTTATTAGTCATAAAACTCATTTGATATATTAAGTTGCTTTAATCAAATATTAACTAAAATGTTCTTTAAACTTAAAAAAACATTGTCCATAGAATATAGCTGTACATTTCTCTTAAAAGGTCAAACTGCACTTCATAATTGTACGCACTTATGAGCTAGTCCAGGAAGAATGGGTCTGTAGAAATATTTCAGGAGTTCATACATTTTTTTTACATCTATATGGACTGTAACAAAAGTACCTGAAAATGTTAACAAGACCACTTTGGTAAACGATCCAGTATTGACTTATTAAAGCTACTAAAAGGTTAAAAACTTCATGAAGCTAAATCAAGCGCAGACGTGAGGGAAACAGAGCCCGATGAAGACAGGTCCTCCTACATATGACTGTCTTCCTCTTCACTGTGCTCAGCCTTGAGTTTAGCCAGAGCAGCGTGCACCCTGAACTGCGTACGGGACTCCATCGAGTACTCCTTGTAGTTTCTACGAGTTCAAAAACAGGAGAAAAAGTTAAGAGTGTGACTGAAGGATACATGTATATTTAACGGCGGAGAGCGACCTCTTGTGTCTCTGAAGCTGCTCTACACTAATCAAACAGAGGGACAGAACTCTGATTTCCCATATTGATATTATCGTCCTTTTCAATCAGCCATGACATTAAAACTTTTGTGTGAAATATTTGCAATAGGAATATAAATCAAGATGAATTCAAAATAAGGATTAATGTAATTTATGTATTTAATACAATATTTGTAATTGATGAAAGTCCCAATGCAAATCTTTAATATAATAAAATGTTCTGCAGTGACATTTTAATGATGGTGAAAAAAATTTAAAAAAAAGCTTCCAAACTGAGACTTGAATGAGAATAATACCTCTCATGTTCGTGTTTACTGTGTGGCTTCAGCAGGGAGCCTCCTGGCTTGCCTGATTTTAGTGAAGGTAAAACTATATATTTAAATAAGTGTCTAACTCTGCTTCATCCAAAACTGACAAAAATATAAAACCTGAAATTGTGCACTCCGTACATCCTTAGATGGCACCTAGGCTGGGGTTGCATATATTCACAATACTGGCTATGTGGCTGTTCTTATGATCAGAGTTCATAACTTATGAAACTAATTTCATACTAAACAGGAAATTAATCTTGGGGCTGTATATGTAAATAGAACATTTTCACCAATCTAAATCTTTTATTCCCATTTCCCACCTCATCTCTCATGTTCTGTAAAATAGTGGATACTTGATGAGTTGTAAAAATAAAGCCATAGGGACAGATCAGAATCTACTTAATACCTAAAAAAAACCCTTGAAATGTGACAACAAGCTTCACAGACTGCAAGAAGTCTCATCCAGAGAGTTTTTACTTTAGATTTTAATTATTGATTATCCTCTTTTCAGTTCCTGAGATGTAAACCTAAAGATGTCAAATATAGATTTGGCTGTTAGAGGTATTTCCCTACAAAATTTGCTTGTATAAAATCAGCTTGAAATAGTGGCTACTAAAAATAGTATTGTATTTACTCTCTAGTACTTTGCAACTTTCAACTCTGACTGAACTGTAGCACAAATGTGCTGTTTGGTGAGATAAATATTTACTCAATATAGTATGTCATAAAAATAAAGATGTGGAGTATTATTGCAAACATTAATGTTTAACCTAACAATAACCAATGCAAACAGTTTATGCATCCAAGTGCTATTTCTGCAGGATACACAGACTGCTTGTTTGGAGTTACCAGGTCTGATCTATGTTACTGGATGTTGTGTTGCGATGTTTGAAAGGAAGAACTTACTTGGTCTTGTGTAGCAGTTTAATGGCTGCATCCCTTTTGCCTTGGTCTATGTAGAGTAGACTGAGCTCCACCAGAGCGTTGGGCACTAAGTAGTGGTCAAACCTGATCTTCTTTTCACTGAGCACACACAAGCGTAAGGTGATACAACAGTCTGTCACACAGTAACATTTTACACATATTAAGTAAACAGCCTGCCTTACGAAAGACACACATACACCTTACTCAAGCTTAAATACCTCCTCGTGGTCATAGGCAGTGCGTTTTTTTTCTAATCCAAACATACAGATAAGAACTCTACGCATCAGTTCTCTAATTATACATTTTATACTATGGACAAAAATGAAGCAAAAACCAAACTTTAATGCCTTTAAGGTTCAATTTAGACCCATTTGGTATAAAATTAATGAGATGGTCATTTGAAAGTATTTCAAAATACATCCTACGCTGCTCACCTGGAGCACACTGTGGTAAAGCACTCTTCAGCTTCCCGCAGGAGACCCTGGTTCCTCAAACACAGACCCTTCAGCAGGTAGATGACGCAGCGATCATCCATCGAATACTCATTTTCTGTAACAAAAGTGGCAGGCATGATTATATTTCTGCTAACAGCTTTAAAGTTCTCTTATGTTTAAAGAGATTTGTTGTTGCACAGTTTGCATTACCAGGAGACTCCTGCAGGGTGCGCTCTGCTTCCATCAAAGTCTGCATCATGCCCTCGGTCAGTTTTGGTCGCTTGCTGATCATACTGAAACCGTTCCACATGTACATCATCTCCTGTTTAGAAACAGAGGATGCAGCTGAAAGGCTTGGTGGTGAAACATATAGCATGTTGTATGAATGTGTTTGTGTGCGGAGCTTTACCAGGACTGGCACAGGGAGCCTGACTGGTCTGGGAACCTTGTAGCGTCTGGCTTTGCGGATAGCAAACTTCTCAGTAGGGGGAGATTTCCCGGCTATCTTCTGCTTGAAGGCGGGGACTTTTCTAAAAACATGAGAAAATAGAAATAAAAAGCTAAAACTTCAGATGTCTTAGATTTTTTTTAAAACTTCATTGATCAGATTTTGGTCACTTGGGCAGAGAAACAAGTTTACCATGAAATATTCTACAGGTGTCGAGAAAAATTTAGAAAATTATGAATTAAAATGCAAAGTTTGACACAAGAAATATGGAGTTATGAGCATTAAATTCAATACATATTTGTAGGGAACAATATCATGTCTAAATTATGACTGTTCTTAGATGTGTTTGAATAAAAATTACTTTTTCTAGTTGATCTGACAAAGTTGAGGAAAATTAAAGGCTGTATATCAGGATCAGCAGACAGACTCATATTTGACACTGTTGAAGTCCAGCACCAGTCAAGACGTTGAGGGGAAAAGAGTGCTTCTCTTTTTGCTCTTACATCTGAATGTTAAACTCCCTCTCTACCTTTGAGTTTAGGTTTAAAACTTTCTTTTTTGATAAAGCTGATAGTTAGGGCCAGTTCGGGCTTGGGCCAACTCTTAGTTATGCTGCTTTAGGTTTAGACTGCCACACTGAGTACCTTTCCCTCCTTCTCCATCTTCTTTCTGTCTCTGCCTCCTCTCTAAACCCAATGCAATAGCAGCAGATGACTGTCAAATATGAGTCTGGTTGTGCTCAAGGTTTCTGCCTGTTTGAAGCAGAAGCGATACCACTCACCTCAAAGACACAGTTTGACAAATACCCATAAGTTAATCACAATAGCATTAAGTAGTTGTGTTGTGTTTACCTAAAGAGCTCTACCTCATCCTCCCCAAACGGCCTGGCTTCATCTTTTGGCAGCATACTGAGGCAAGCAGCTTTCATGTAAACATACATCGCCTACCAGGAAGAAACAGAGGAAAGATTCAGTGATTTTTTCCCCTTTAAAAGTTATTCTGATCCTTTCTAGTCTGTCGCCATCCGTACCTTGGACCAGCGGCTCTCCTGACTCAGCAGGTCTGCGTAAAAGTACGCCATCTTCCACGCTCGCTTGTATGTGAAACACCACATCAGCTCCCAGTAGCACATGTGGTGGAACTGCTTCCACGCCTGCTGTGCCTTGCATCCTTCTTCAAAGAGAGCCACAGCCTGGTGGGACAGTTTTATTATATAGAGACAAGACACAGAAGGACTGCATTTGAGGTATTTGCATAAAAAACATTGACACAAGGCTTAAGTTTTCTACTTCACAGATAAAGATGGGAATAAAATGCAAAAACATATGTACACAAAATAAAAGAATTATAATTTGTTTAAACACACCTCATCAATGTTTCCCTTTATGGCTTCAGTCCTGCCTTCAAAGAAGAGGAAGATTGCTCCCTGGGTAAAGAAGGGAAATGCACTTTAAATAACTACATCTCAGTCTCCTCTGTCGTTTCTTGTCGATGTACGCCATGTTAAATTCTTGTTTATCTGCGAGCAGTCTCACAGTAAAGTAATAACTCTTAGAAATGTTTAAACAAGGCACTTCTATCTTTGCTGGGTACACAGTGTGTCAAAGCTCCCAGTTTGTTCTCTGGGATGGGCTGGCATGTAGGTAAAAGGTGGAGCGGAAATAAGGATCGTGACTTTGCAAGAACAGGGTCAGGCAAATTTGGACGACTGATAGCAAGAGATCACGGAGGAAAAATGGTGGACTTAGGGTGCAAGGTAAAATCTGACAAAGATCCAAGCAACATGGTTTCGTTTTAAATGCTGATAGGATGACTTGCCAGCTTTTGTCGAGCCATTAGCTGAAACATAACACCTACATCACACGAACAGCTAAGTGGGACTTGGACTTACAGTTCTAGATTAAATACACCCAGTTTTTCCTAAATACTGATCTTTGAGGACTTAAAAGTTACTTATCACCACTCACTCTTGGATATCGAAGCCGGAAAGGTTTCAGTAGGCTCTCAGCTTCACTCACTTCTCCCTCGCCTGTACCTGAGAGGATCAAACAGGGATATCTGATGATAAGTTATATCACAGTGAAATTAATCAAATGCATATTGTTAGACAAGATGAACCTACCTAGGATGAACGTGAGAAAGGTATAGTAGCAGAGCAGCAGGAGAGCACACAGCATGGAGCGCAGGTTAAGCCCTGTGGCACCATTACGCAGCAGCGACAGACCATACTCCTAAACCAAGACCACACATGTACAAATTAACCGTGAGTGTCGGATAATAAGTGGTAAGAAAACCTTAATGATGATGAGAAGGAAAGGACATTTAACATCAGCAGCAGCGATGACGTAATGAGCTTTTTTCATGATAAAATCTCAACGATTAGCGACCAAGTGGGAAACCTTTTGCTCCTATTAGGTGTAGATCTCTAAACAAACTCTGGAATCATGGAAACAGCCTTAAATCTACTTAAGCTGTTATTTACTGTTGGCTTCCTTCACTGAACTCAACCATTTAACAAGCTAAACCATCAACCCACCTACTAGACCCGATCCCAAATAAGCTGCAGAAGTTAGTCTTTACCTCAGGCAGAGATCATTCACCAACTAAGGGCTGATGTCTAACCTTCCTTTAATTTCTCAAATAGTAGCTAATCAGCTCAGTGACTGCTTCATAATAGCAGATCTTGACCATCAAATGGAGAGGGATTCATTACAGGAACTTCTGGTTTAAATCATGCTCATCAGATCAGTCTTACAAAGTTAGCCATGGAGTACCACAAGGTTCAATGCTTGGACCGATACTTTTCACCATCTGTATGTTTCTTCTAGGTAATACCATGAGAAAACAATCCAAAATTTTCCCACTAAGCAAATAACACACAATTATACCTATTGATGAAGCCAGATAAAACCAATCAGCTAGCTAAAGAAGAAGCATGTCTAAAAGCCAAGACTAGAAATGTCTTTGTTGCTGAGCTCAAACAAAATCATCAAAACCTTGATGGCATCAGCCTGGCATCCAGCACTACTGTTTCGAACCGGGGATCTATATTTGATCAGCATTTGTCCTTCAACTCCCACATTCAAGACATTCAAAGACAAGTTTGAGTTTGTATATCACACCTTGTCTCCTGAGAAGCCCGCAAACTCCAAAACTTTGAGTATCCGCGGAGGAAACAGAGAAAGTGTCTGCAAATAAAGATAGCTCGATGAATGTGTGGTACAAGCACGTGGTTGTCAAATTATTCTCAGATGATGATATTTGAAGACTGTTGAGTGACATACAAGATTAAACGCCCCGATTCCAAACGATATTCCTCCCTCTAAGTGAAGGTGGCTGGGTCCTTGAAGAAAGCTTTGAGATTTTATGTAGGAATGCAGATCTCTGGATGACAGAGAGGCACTTTGTGAGTTACAATGGAAACATACAGTTGTTCAGCATAGCATAGTACTATATGTTCAGGAATTCAATACCATAATTATTCCACTCATAAAATTAAATTAGTTGCATGTAACTTCTAAGACACACATTTAGCTGTTGGCGTTCCCCTGTAACAACGCTACTTTGAAACAAGTCCGGCTTTTGAATAAACACAAGTTATAAGACATCACTGCCCATTAACATCACATCACATCACATCAGTCAGCAATGATGTCTGCTAAATACAACTTTACCTCTTATACTTACTTGTAAATAAGGTAGCTGTTTCGTACTTTAATCCCTCCTTTGATGAAACTCACCATGTTCTCATCCTGCGAAAATGAAAACAAAAGAGATATATAGCTGGGTCAACAGTGGCCAAGTGATTTTAAGTCTTCAAAGAAGAAAAAAAAATATGCAGTTGTTTTGAGAATTAAAAAACACATTAGCTAAGTGCACCTGTAAAAAGGTGAGAGCCGCTCTCTGAAGTTGGCACTCTGCATAACACACTTCTGCATGAAGCTGCTCTGGAAAAACACACACAGACACACATATACAGACACAGTAAAGGGGAATTCCTGTATCTTAAACTCATTTCAAAGAAAATCCTCTCATTATGTTTTTAATAACAATCTGAGCCAGTTAGTGGTTAAAACACACTATAAGCACCTGAAATTGCCCATTGGGATTACAAAGGAACTTCTCTTTATGAATCACTCAACATACAAAGTTCATAATCAGAAATAAAGTGTAAACAAGCATCTCAATAAATGGTTCAACTATCTTCAAAGAGCTTCCAGACTAGTCAAAATCTTCTAATTTTGTCTTTTTCTGACTTTGTTAAATTTCACTGGAAAGGGAAAAGATATGATTTTATAAATTATAGGAAATTAAAACCTCTGCATGAGTTTGCCAAGAATCTCAGTGTCACATAGGGCTATGTGACCAAGCAATTTTTCCTTTTTAGTTTTTTCATCACTTAAATGTTGACAGTTTTGAGCGACAGTAGCTCCACTGCTCAACTGATGTCTATATTGTACAGAATATCCCCACCAAGCATTTTTTGGTCTGAAAGAGGTCTAGTAGACGTCTAAGTGTAGCCTAGATGACTGGTCTTAAATCAGGCTATCACAGGTCCAAAAATGAAAGTCTAAATCTGGGCTTTATCTACACTACACTGTAAATTGCTCAACGGCTATCATAATTATTTTGGTTAAGTACTTGGAGATTAGTTATGCAACTCACAGTTGCTTTTTGAAATAAATAGTTGTTGAGTAATGGGTCAAAATGTGACATCTAAAAATATACAGAATCTAGACGGTTGATATTAGGTCTAAAAAGAAAAAAACTAGACGTCTAATAGCGTCTATTGCTCAATGGGTCAGTATACAAATATGACATCTCTCTACAACAGATCATCTGCCACATAACTTGTGTCTATTTTAGAGATTTAGCGTATTATGAATATTAGATTATCCCCTGACTTTTCATCTGATCCCTTCATCCATTAAAGACTTCCTTTAACATTCATTTGACGTTTTATAAACATTACAAATGAGGTTCTCTTCAGCCTCAGCCCTTCTCTGAGTCATGTGCTATTCGTCAAGTCTAAGCATCCAAACAAACTAAACTACAATATTGACTTTGGTTAAGTTAATATTGGCTTAATATCCATGAGTGGGCACTGTCACTGTAAACTTATGAGCGAACAGATGATTGCATACAGCTGAAAACAATGTTTTCTCAAATATCCATTTATACCAAGAGTATGTAGAAAACCTAAAGTCTAGTTGAAATGTGGACGTCAACAACACCTATGGACACTTGGAGCAGCGTCCAGCAGAGGCAAACAGACAGCGAGAGGTGTGACTGCCCTCTCATAAAATTTGACAGGGGGGTCACGCCTCTATAACACCAGCTGATATGACGCGTCACACCTACCACCAAGTGACACTTCTGAGGAAGGTGGAAGTTTCCACTGAAACATGTCAAGGTACATAAAAAGAATACATGTCTGAGATAAAAGAAAAAAGAACTACGTCTAAGAAACTGAAGACATAATGAACAACATACAACTATGCAGGCAGGACAGTTTAGCACCCAAAGCCCTGCTGATAGGATATGCGAAGAATGTCGTTTGGCATTGTTTTGCCAAGTAACACTTCCGAGTAAAGCAAAAGTTTCCACCGAAACATGTCGAGGTACGTGAAAAGAATACATGTCTGGGATAAAAGAAACGAGGAAACTATGTCCTGCCTGCAGTTCCAGCTAATAACTCACAGAAAACATTGATGGGAATTGGACAACTACAATTCTATATCAAGTGAGAATTGGACAACAATTCACATTTCAAACTCCAGAAACTCATCCTTTAGGTCTCCAAACATTTACCGAGTGTTACGTCTACAAGAGCAAGTTCAAACTCTACCATGCAAAGCCAAAACCAGATATCAACAACAGCTAGAAACACCTTCGGCTTCTCTGGGCCCGAGCTCATCTGAGATGGACCGACTCAAAGTTGGAAGTGTGCTGTGGTCTGACAAGTCCACATTTCAGATAGAAATCATAGACGTGGTGTCCTCTGAGCTAAAGAGGAAAAGGACCATCCAGACTGTTGACAGGTCAAAGTTCAAAGCCAGTGTCTGTGACGGTGGGTGTGTCAGTGCTCATGGTCATGGGTATCTGTCGCATCTGTGAAGGCTCCATTAATGCTGAAAGGTCCATACAGGTTTTGGAGCAACATATTCTGCCATCCAAGCCACGTCTTTTTTAAATAAAGGCTTGCAGTTTATGTTTTTTTGCTCTATTTTATACTAAATGTAGAGGGTTAATTATTTGCAAAGCATCCTATTCTGTTTTGAATAATATTTTACACAGCATATCAACTTTTTTTGTGCTTGGGGTCTTTTATCCAAGAGCAAATGTAAAAACAGTAAAAACAGAAAAAAAGCAGGAATTATAAACCACATTCATAGTACCGTTACTGTTTCAGGTGGGTTCAAAAAGGATTGAGACAACCAAGCCTTTTACCTTCAGTAAGTAGTTCCCCTCCTGCTTTGTTTACCAAGCCTGGCGATTTCCTTCGAAACCTTGACATAAAAAAAACAAAACTCGTCACTAACATGACATTGGGTTGCTGATCATATTTGGCATGACAGCAAACAGAGTAATGACATGGCTGCTTTGATAGCCTCTCATGCAAAGACATTCAAATGAGTCACTTTGTCCGAAACAGGTCATGTAAATGCATTTAGTTTGATTTGCCTATTACGGTTCACAGACTGCTGAAGACGAAGTTAGCAGCACCTTAAAAAATAAAAAGAGGTGTTTTGTCTGACCTCTGGCAGACTTCCTGGGCACACTTCATGGTATTTCCTGCATTGCTGATGTCATCGTGCTGGAAAGTCATCATGGCCTGCATTTCCAGGATTGTGGCGTAGATGAGAGCATGGTACATACTCTCATTCGCTCTGGAGAACAAGGAGTCCAGATCAGCATTGTACACATCATAACATGAGCAAACACAGCTCATGTTAAGAGCAGAGCTACCGTATGAACTAAACATGTCCCCGTTGAGAAGACGTAAAGAGTAAATATCTAGCTCTCTTTATTCTCCCCATCTTATCTACCATCCCTGCATGTCTTGTGCATGGTGTTTGTTTTGCAGGGCTCCATTTCTGTCGGCTGTTGAATCAGTCAGACCTTGGGCGTCAGCTTCGGCAAACACCTCATATCCTGGAGAACTGAAGCCTATCAGTGCCACCTGAATGTCTGTGACAGCAGAGCACTACTTCCCAGTTCACACCACAGACGTGTCTTCTCGCTACCCGCAGCAAAAACTGCTGACAACGTACTAAAACCACTATGAATGTGCTGAAACTAATGTTTAAGTAGACTAAAACTGCTGCCCTCATACAAGAAGACCCACTTAAAGACCCCTGTGCCGGAGGATTTTTGTACAACCTTGGCCGAAGCTTCTCCAGGCTCTCACTGAAGTGGTTGTTGAGGAAGAGATCCAAAGCCTCCATACACTCATCCAGACACTCTTTCAGGGTCATCTGTGAGGAGCTGCCACATAAAAAACACACAAACATGGGTGGAAACATGCAGACAGCAAACACAAATGCACCAAACTGTGTGTGCTGGGATAAAGGGAATGCAAAGTAAGCAGCAACACTGTGTGTACTGATAAGCTGGCGTGATCCTTGTTTTGTCCAGGTAAAAGGGAATAAAAATAAGAATAAGAATAAGAACTTTAGTTCAAGCAGCAATGAGTAACTTTGTGCATCACTTTCACAATAAAAGCAAAATACTACAACATGTGTTTGTCCAAGTTTTATTTTAAGAGCTTTATTACCATGGATGTGTGCCATTTTGTGAGCAACGAGAGAATTGGATATTACGTTTCTTGTGCAATACCTAAGTATTAAGTTTTAAAACAGGTTGTCCAACACATCAAAGATTATAGGAGGTAAAAGTCAGTCTTGAGTGCGTAAATTCGTCTGTACTTACTTTTGCTCAGCATTTGCGTTTTTCCCATTGGACATGATCTCCTCCTCCCGTGGGCAGCGTGCCCCAAAACACCTGTTAGGAGCTCAGCGGAGTGTCCCTGGAGATTCAGATGCATTCACCGCTTCCACCGTGACACCAGGCGACTAAGTTGGAAAGAGCTGCTGGAGGCAAATGAAGAGGTCCCACGATGGTTATACTGAGCTAACGTGCTCTAGTGTGAAGGCATGCGTGCATCTGTGAGGACACAACTACTCCTCGTGTGATTGCAGCAGAGTCCTCCTCTGTGACATCACTGCCACGCACACATCAAACAGCGTGGCCCAGTCTCAGGTTGATCTCCTCCCCACACCCTCGATCCTGAGCCCTTACTGACTTAATTGATGTCACCTTAAAAGTGATTGAGTGTGCGAGGCTGCAAGGGGTCGAAATGAAATCACTAGGCTGGAACAGCACTTCTCGACTTCTCTCAAAACACTGACAAAACAACTTCCTTTTACTCTCCAGAGTGGCATGCATGTCTTAAAAGTGTCCTAAGATGAGTTTCATAATAATGAAGAGGAAATGCACAACACAGACTCACTTCTCCCCCCTGGTGGCACACTTTTTAAATATATAATGGTATGGCAATACCTTTTGACCACTTTTAATTTCTACTTTTATTGGCTGACTGCAGCAATGAGCTTATCCTGATAACAACATTTTTTGTTTTAGATATTTAGGCGTTTTTCGTGGAACCTTTTAATTTATGTTAAAAATCTACTTTTTTTGTCATTGTACTTGTAAATTTATTTTATTAAATAGATCTTGTACGGTGGCCGAGAACTGCCACTGCTGCAAATAAAAAAAGAATGCACAAAAAAAGAAGCCACAACGGAAGTTACCGATGCAAAAAAAGAAGAAACTGAAGCCAGCTGCAAATAAAAAAAGAAACTGTACATATACAAATTTTTTAAAAAACACAACGAAAGTTAAAGACGCCAAAAAAAGGAAGTAATCGAAGCCCACTGCAAATAAAAAAAGAAGCGGTGCAGATAAAAATAAAAAAGCCACAACAGAAGTTAATGGCGCAAAAAAAAAAAAAGTGGCGATGCAAACAAACAAAAAAAAAAAGTTACTCATTGCTAAAATAAAAGGATGCAAATAAAAAGTCACAACAGAAGTGAGCTGCCGGGGACCAATAATGATGATGCAGCGGTGTTTTATGATCTAGGCACAGAAGGTCACTGGTTTTGTGAACATTTTTTGATAAAAACGGTTAGTAACGGTCGTGAATTGACTTCATTAAAGAGGTCTGTTTTTGACTTTGATGAAATTGTAAGGAACTGTGATGTGTATATTGATTAAAGCAGGAAGGACCCGTGAATTAGTGAAATATGTTTGTTGTTTTTAGGACGGTACAAAAATTTGCAACAGTTATTACGGTACTTCGTGTGAATCATATCAATATCTCGCGATACTTTACATTACATTCGGCTTTTCGGGGGCGACGTCACATCCGGTCCGCTCTGAGCTTCACACGGTTCCAGCATGGCTGACACCGGTGTGGTGGAGACGCTTTTACGGCGTATCGAGAAGGTGGACGATGGCGTGGATAGCCTGGAAACAGCAAACGTCCTGGAAGTGGACCACCAGGTCATCGTCGGAGCCGTGAAGAGTCTGCAGGCTCTTGGCGACGTGAGTAACCCGGTTTAAGAGCCGGCGGAAGTCAGACCGTCAGGGTTTGACTGATGCAATATGAACGGCAGGTTTGAAGAGTAGAAGATTTTACTCTGTCTGGATGAACTTTGTAGGTGTCACAGTCTAACGGAAGTTCTTTTCCCCTGCTGTTCAGGTCATCTCAGCCGAGTTGCGTTCATCCAAGCACTGGGAGCTGACAGAGGAGGGGAAGGAGACAGCTGAGCAGGGCAGTCATGAAGCCCGGGTCTTCAGCTCTGTCCCGCTGGAGGGTCTGGCTCAGAGTGAGCTCATGGTGAGTTGGACAAACTTTGAGTCCTCACACAATCCCCAACATCATCGGGTGAATAGATGTAGTGTTAGGGGACAGTGGGGTAAGTTGAGACACCCCCTGTTGCTTGGAAATGGTAAAAAAAAAAAAATTGATCATGTGACCAAATATTTAGGAGATGGGCATCAATTCATGGAGTCTGTGAAGGTTACATTTTTCACTCTTGAAAGTGAGTTTAGTCTGTCATAAGTTTTATTAGAATTGTGTTCAGACCAAAAAAGATCATTTTAAATTTGTTTTATACATTAACTGTGGTATCTGTGAGCTACAACATGAGGTCAAAAACCTACCATAAAAGTCCACCATTTTAGCTTAGAGGACTCATAAAGTCATAGTAGTAGTTCTGGGGTAAGTTGACCATAGGAGACCACTTTTATTGGCATGCAATATTGTCTAGACAGTTATGTTTACACTCATTCTGTTGCACAACATCTTGAAATATATGCAGATACACTAGTCAGAGACATAACTATGATCGCCTTGATGTAGTGATCTGAAATATGAAAAATGGCTCATCTTACCCCACTCTCCCCTATCTACCACAACCAATCATGACTCAATTATTTTCATCATTCAAGGGATGTAGAAATGTGAGCTCTCGAGGCTTTTTTTTTGCTACAAATGTTAGTTTGCTGACTTTTTTTTTGTTGCATTGAGTTGAAGTACAAAAAGGGTCAAATCTATGCAGCAAAAAGGAAGAAAAAAAAAAAGAGTTATGTCAATGAATTTCTTAAGGTGCATTCGGAGAATTTTTATTGCCCTGGTTGAGGATGAGACACCTAGATTTGTTGTCCTTCAACGCCAAGGAGTAATTTTTTTAAATATCTGGGTTTTTTTTTTATTTAAAGTTACAGAATGATTTGGAAAAAAATGGTATGAATATTGCCGTCTGACTGGGAAAAACTGATAATGGTCAAATGTTAATCCTTCATTCACTGTGATTTTCTCCTTACAAAAGTCTATTATGGTATCAAAATATTGGACAAACAATACATAATACGAATAAGAAGAACTCTATTTATCCAAGAAGGGAAATTCAATAAAGGTAGTGTAGGGAACATTTTCGTAAATTAACAAAACTTGACATTTGTTTACATTTTTGCAACTCTTTGTGTTTGTCCCCATGCAGAAGCTGTCCTTTGGAAAGATCGGCTTCAGCAAGGCCATGTCCAACAAGTGGATCAAAGTGGACAAGGCGCACGAGGGCGGCCCGAGGATATTCAGGGCTGTATGTAAACATCAACATATGATCATCGTCTGATGTGACCTGTAGATGTTGTTCTAAATAAGTATCTGTGTGTGCTCATTCATTGTTTCCTAGGTGGAGAATATTGAAGACCAGGTGAGAGAGAAGCTCCTCCAGGTACAGAAAGGCAGCAGCTCTCAGCTGGAAGAGAAAGAGAAGAATGAGCTGAAGAAGAGGAAACTGCTCTCTGAAGTGTAAGCCGCATACTGTAGTGAACTATGTCTGCCAGGAGATGGCAGTGGAAGGTTTTAATTCATGCAGTGGACGAAGGTTTGGATTAAAAGTTGAAACCAGTAAGTGTGAGGAGCTCTGATTGAAACTGAGGGAAACTTCCTGCTCCTGCTGTCTGCATTTATTTTGTAACTCTTTGCAGAAACAATATGAAGATATATGGGGATGTGATCTGGGGAGGATTTTAGTCCTTCCATCTTTCACAATAGTCAAATATTTAATCAAGTAAGCAGTGCAGTATTTCAGAGATAGATACTCAGAATATGTTGCCATTTAGATGAAAGATAAGTATTGTGGCTATCTTGTGAGATGATTTTTTTGTCGTATCATTTAGCTGGTTTGATAGTCTCTGTTGCACAGCAGGTGAAAGCTCTGATGCTAAAGTAATAACGACTCCTAAAATGATTTAGTGCCGTGTCAAAAAACAATTATCTTAACACACAGGATATCATGTCGAATACAGAACCACTGTGCCTTTTTGTAAGTATTTCTTTCCATGTTCAGGACAGTGAAGTCTTACTGGATCTCTAAAGGCAGCTCCTTCAGCACCACCATCACCAAACAGGAGACGGATCTCACTCCTGAGATGATTGCAAAGTGAGTAGATGTGCTACTTCTTAAAGTCGTCCACTGACATGTACGGACAGTGTGTCTCGTCTGCCTTCGCCTGTCTGTCAGTGACAGTGTGAAGAACTTCAGACAGAGGACACAGAGAAACCTCCGCCCATAAAAGGGGACAAGTCCAAAGAGGGGGACTTCGTCCTAAAGGCAGGGCTGAACAAAATTATTGCACTGTATTTCAGAGGAGTGGAAATCAACCATGTCTTCTTATTGCTTCAGTGAAGTTATCCCCTTTTAGACACTTTTTGAAGCCTTGTGTTGTGTTTTCTTTTAGTGGCAGCTGGAAAGAGAAGAAATTCAAACCGTACAACTTTGAAGCCATGGGTGTAGCCCCTGACTGTGGACACCTGCACCCACTCATGAAGGTGCGGACACAGTTCAGGCAGATCTTCTTGGAAATGGGGTGAGTGTTTGGTGACATCACAACGATGAAGGCTGTTTCTCTTCGTCTTAGTCGCTCATTAACCCTCTTTTTGTGTAGTTTTACAGAGATGCCGACCAATAACTTCATAGAGAGCTCTTTCTGGAATTTTGACTCACTCTTCCAGCCCCAGCAGCACCCCGCCAGAGACCAGCATGACACTTTCTTCCTGTCTGGTGTGTTAACACTTCTTTCTTTAAGTGTGTCACTCTAATTCATTTTATTTCAGCATTCATATACCTGAACAACTCTTTTTTTTTAGATCCAGCACTTGCCCATGAGTTCCCACAGGACTACCTGGAGAGAGTGAAGAAGGTCCACTCAGAGGGCGGCTACGGCTCACAAGGGTGAGACATCACCATATACTCAACATTAAAGGGATATTCTGGCATAAAATTAATGTTGCCAACCGCTTGCTTCTCTCGCTAAACCAACTTTAGTAATGACCGCATGATAGCAATACACAGCGGTCTGAGGAGCCATAAACAACCCTCAACCAAAACGCCACTCTATAGCCACAAATAATGCTCAGAACAGCACCTAACTTCATCAACAGTACATATAGGGTCTCAGCCATAGTACTAGCCATCAAACATCTTTTTAACTTTGGCTAATTTCTTTAGCAAAGAGACTAAACACAACTCACCTACTCTCTTCCAGCAGCCGCTTGTTTGTAGCGAGACCTCAGGCCAGTCCATTACGAGCTGCAGCGGGGTGACACAGCTCAAGGAAGAACATTTATGAGCATTTCTTTATCATTTCCTTGAAGTAATAATCATCATATTAATCATTTTGCACTGCAGACGCAGTAGTTCTTCTGCCTCAGCGTCTCGGTCTGATTGCATTTCCATGAAGAAATGATCATAAATGTTCTTCCTTGAGCTGTGTCACCCCACAGCAGTCTGTAATGGTCTAGCTCAAGGTCTCGCTACAAACAAGCGGCTGCTGGAAGAGAGTAGGTGAGTTGTGTTTAGTCTCTTTGCTAAAGAAATTAGGCAAAGTTAAAAAGATGTTTGGTGGCTAGTACTATGGCTGGGACACTATGTGTACTGTTGATGGACTTAGGTGCTGTTCTGAGCATTATTAGTGGCTATAGAGTGGCGTTTTGGTTGAGGTTTGTTTCTGGCTCCTCAGACCGCTGTGTATTGCTATCCTGCGGTCGTTACTAAAGTTGGTATAACTAGAGAAGCACGCTGTCAGCAACATTCATCTCTCGAGGGGGTGTCTAACTTGGTGTTACAGTGTGTTTGACCCTAAATTAATTTTACGCTGGAATATCCCTTTAAGCTACAGCTTGTTAAGATCCTGATGCCTTTCAGGTACAAATACAACTGGAAGATAGAGGAGGCTCAGAAGAACATCCTCCGCACTCACACTACAGCAGTCAGTGCACGCATGTTGTACAAACTCGCACAGCAGGTGGGTTGTGTCAAAGGAGTGGAATGGACTACAGTCACATCGGCTTGATAAGTCTTGCAGCTAACTGTGATGCAAATGCTGTCCACCAGGAGAAGTTCACTCCCGTCAAGTATTTCTCCATCGACCGAGTGTTCAGGAACGAGACCCTGGATGCCACCCATTTGGCTGAGTTCCACCAGATTGAGGGTGTGGTAGCTGACTACGGGCTCACTTTGGGGGACCTGATGGGTATCCTGCATCAGTTCTTCATCAAGCTAGGTCAGGAAAGTACCATACTACACTGATGTGATTGGAATTAGTTATAATTGTATAAATTCACAGCCAAAAACTATGCAAGATTTTTTTTCAAATATATTTATAAAAATGTGACAAGAAGTGGTGCATTTGGGTGTGTTTTCAAAGTCATACAAGGAGGATATATATATGTTTTTTTAATTACAGGAATTACCAAACTTCGCTTCAAGCCTGCCTACAACCCGTACACAGAGCCCAGCATGGAAGTGTTCAGTTACCATGAAGGTATTACTCCTCTGGATAATCTCTTTCCATTCACACTGTTGGAGTTTAACTAGCTGTCAGTGGAACCTGCTAAGGAGATGACTGAAATAGATTCATTACAGCTTTGCCACCAGCATTAGTTTGCTAATAAGCATGAAGAAAAAAAACTGAATTCCTTTTGTTATCAACTTTTCTACAGTTTAACTTCTCCATCGAAGGAAAAGTGTTTTTATTTGTTTGTACCATCACCCGTGTGTAACTTGTTTTGATTCATACAGGACTAAAAAAGTGGGTGGAAGTGGGAAACTCAGGGGTCTTCAGACCAGAGATGCTCCTGCCCATGGGTCTTCCCGAGGACGTGTCAGTGATTGCCTGGGGACTGTCTCTGGAAAGGTGAACACATTATACATACAGACTGTTTGAAGTGGTGTCAGTGGTTTTAAAAAGTCTGTAACTGACCTACATTTCAACTGACTGCGCTGTGAACTGTTTAAAATTAGAGCATATCTCCCTGGCTGTTAAAAGTATACCTCCTTAATGATCTCTAAGTCTTTCCATTTAAGGATTAGAGGTGTGTGATTTAGTCTGTCCACTGACGTCATCAGTCCTCTGACCCAACATCTAACCCACATTTCAAATATTTATTAAAGAGGAAGGATCATATCCTTATGTGATTGATTAAAGTATACCTTATCTAATAAGCTAAAATGAACCTAATATAAACAATATGTCATTGTAGGCAGTGCTATGCCTTATTTCTGCTTAACATATCCTTGTAGGTCAAAGATGTGTCTTTAGAAAATGACTTTAATATTTAAATAAAGTTCAATTTGAGGTAAAACCAGTGACAACAAATATGGAGCTGAGGAGCAAGGGAAGACGCTATAATCCCTTGAGAGTAATCCCTCCTCTTTCAGCCAACCCTCTGTTATTCCTACAACCTGTCAGACCTGGAATTAGCCTCATCCCAAACACTTTGGCCTCTGGCTGCTACAACTGCTGCTTACTCAGCCTTCTGCTCTCCCCGCAGGCCCACCATGATTAAATATGGCATCAACAACATCAGAGAGCTGGTCGGACACAAGGTGAACCTACAGATGGTCTACGACAGCCCCATATGTCGACTGGAAACCTGAGGCTCGACAGCCTCTATTGCTGTTATGATTACTGTGGATGGACCTACTTTGCCTCATTGTGAGAGACTCCCGACCTCACGTCTTTTTGGTTTGACTGAAACCGACCAAAGCAGACTCACAGTTAGCCATACTCGGAGGACATGAGAATTAGAGCAGCCTTTGAATTAACTTAATACTGAGCAACATTACAAAACTTTGGTGCAAGTCAGGAGGAACTTACATTTTTAATTACATCAAGCTGCAAATGACCCTTTAGTATGAGAAAAAGTCAATAAAAACCTTTTCCAAATACTAGTACTGCATGACTTCTCTGACTGTTTTTGTGAGAATGTCTACATTGCTCTGACAGATTTCTGGTCCTGGCACAGTTGACAAGAAAACTCAGCTCTGGAGGCATCTTCAAGAAATGATGATGCTTCCTGGATTATTTTATCTCTGCTTTTCTTCAATCCTAAATATCACATTCATCTCTTATCAAGGTAAGCAGCCTGATACTATGTTAATCTTGCTGTCTTAGACTTAAGTTCAAAGACAGGTCAGTCCAATTGGCTCACTACACTCTCATCGTAGTCGCTGGCCAAGTGATGCTGGCTGGTAACGAGGTTCAAGTAAAGAAAAGTGTTTGATGGATGCAAAAAAGGATTTCTCAATCATTTTCACTTCTGTCTTACCAGCTGTGTGGTTTTCTTTGGTCAAGAGTTGATGTGAAACGGTATCCGTAGTTAGCTCACTCTTGCAGCACGCTGCAAAGCTAATACTTTTGTGCTATAAGCTTCACTGATAGGCTCAGCGAACCAGACAAGGAAATCCGTGAGTACGTGTGACACCTGTGAGAAAGGTTGCGGGATAAAGCCATTTTGTGTACATGTTGAAATGCTGGAACCCTGTTAAGTCGCCCTCTTAAACTAATCCCTCAGTGTCTTGAAATAACGTTTCCCCGAAGTATGCTAGACAGCCAGCTGGTTGGCGTGACAGGCTGGAAGCAACTTTGTTGTTTTGGTAATGTAGTAACCTCTAGTTAGGTTCTGATCTTTTGAGGCCTTTTCACAACTCATGGGGTAAATATTAAGAGTGTCAACTATCTACATGTGTCATAACTCAAGAGATGTGACCCTGAATCATTCCTTCCTGTAGTTAAACTCCTGTTCCTACAGATTGATAACGAATCTAACAACCTCTTGTAACCAACTCACGTAAAAGTCACTTATGATAGTTTTACTTTTTTTATTTACCCTGTAAGGAAATCAAACATGTTGCATCTGTATCAAACATAACAGCTTCTCTCTGAAGCTCAGGCACGCAGAGACAATTTCTCTAGTTATCCAATTTGTCCTTGAAATTTCTCCCCTTTCAGGGTGTTCGCTCTGACTTTTCCATTGACAACAACATGAGGCCACAATTATCCGTTCAATCACATAACTGGAGGAAGTATTTCAATTGTTGGAGCAAAGGACACAGAGAAGTCATTTAAGGACTTTTCAGTATTACTGGCCCTCCACAAAGGAGAGCAACATAAAGTGGAATTTCTAGACATCGAAAAACAACGTTCACACACATCGAAGTGTGAGAAGTGACTCAAGGGTCAAAAACTTGGTGAAGTGGTTCATGGTAATGGTCCTTTTAAAAAGTCAGATCTCTCTGGGGGTATTCATGTCCTTGGCTGACCCCGGGCTGGCAGCGAAACTCATAGAGCCATGACCTGTTGGGCTCTGTGAGTGCGGGAAGAAAGAGGGCATGTAGGGGATTGCTGCGAGCAGGATTGGGCTTAACTGAGGGCTTTCTTCTTCTGCGGGGAAATGGATGACTACATCGTCCTGGTCCCACACATGAAAGGCATTGTGGGCAAATGGGTGCCCTGAAGGAGGATAGCTGGAGGTCATTCCTTTTGGGTCTTTGTCCTTGTTGTCTTCATCTCCAATTGGACCCAAGAGACAATCTAAAAGGATACAAACCAACAACAGCTCAAAACACAAGAGGCCAGTGGTTACTAGGCTGGTCCTACCCATGGTTTCTGCCTGTTAAAAGGAAGTTTTTTTTATTGCCACTGTCACTCATGTTGGATGAGATGGGCCAAATCCTATCTCAGGTTGGGTCTTGATAACTCATCAAACAAGGAGCGTGGTCTAGACCTGCTCTTTTTCTTTGGAAAGCGTCTTGGGATGACGACTGTTGTGAATTGGGGCTGTATAAATGAAACTTGATTTGATTTGAAATGGTTGTAATTGAGTTTATTTTGACAGGAAGTGTTGAATAAGTGATAAAACAAAAGCTCAAATTAAATCATTTGTGCAGATGAGTAAAAATATTAGTTCCATGATAGATGGTTTTATTAGCCAAAGGTGCTATAAATGAAAGTAATAAACAAGTAAAGAACTTAGTGAAACCTTAAAACAGATAGCTTAGCTGTAAGATATTATTTAATGGTTGAAATTGAGTTTATTTTGACAGGAAGTATTGAATGAGAAGTAGAAAAGTTCAAATTAAGTCATTTATGCAGTTTAAAGTAAAAATATTTGTTCCATGATAAATAGTTTTGTTGACATAGATGCTATAAACCAAAGTAATAAACAAGTAAAAGGCACATTTTGAGCTTAAAGTTAAAGTTGTTCAGTATCTTAAAATAAACAGTAGGCCTACTTTATAAGCTCAAGTTCAGATAGGCTCCTGAAAAATGTGTGGAATAGTATTTTTTTTAAGTAGTGGATAAACAGTCAAAATAGTTTACAGTGAGGAATAAACAGCTGAAATTCATTGTTGCCAAAAGTGATAAAAATATTATCCTATCGGTCTACTGTGTTTACTTTGGTAGATAAAGGAGTAGCTACTTGAAACATTTTGAGAGTAATAACTGAAAATGTTTCATATACTGGAGGAAAGGGATGATAAAAAATGTTTAAGAGTTGTTTAAAAAAAATGGGGGTAGGAAAAGTAAAATGACTTTTTCTTCTGTGATTAAAAGTCATTAATGATAGCTAACCTGACAAAATAAATTTGGACAACAACTGTTCAATTAATTTAACCATTTGTGCACCTAGAGTTTTGCCTTTTGGCTCCCTTTAACATAAATATTGATGCAATAAAAGTTCAATGCCAGTCTTTATTAGTCTCACCGGCTATGTCGATTGCCAGATCCTTGATGAGATGTCCAACAATTGCATAGGCAACTCCAACAACTACCATACCGGCCATGAGCAGGTAGACCACAGCCTTTGGCAAAGCAATGAGATCCTTGGGTTGAGGCTTGAACTGTTTGTACAGAGGTTCGTCTAAGGACAATGGATACGGATAAATTTGAGACTCGAAGGAGGAGTTGAAGCTGGTGATGTTATATCCATTCATGTTGAGGTACTACAAACTCTCCCTTTCCACTTCTGCCTCTCCCCTCCTCACTTCACTTCAGCTCGACTGGTGTCCAGACATGAGATTGATATTCCTTTGAAATAAACAAAATGACACAAAAGCAAGCTAGTATATCGTCATCATTTTTATTTTTCAAGTTTTAATTTATATTTTAATTATGTATTTATTTGTTTTTTGCAAAGAAAACAAGAAAAGAACCATCAAAAAAAGTGGTTTTAGTAACAGTAAATTAAAAATTTGGATCCAAACTCTCATTTAAAGATTTTAAATATTAAAGTAATTTTTTTTTTGGCAAAGAAAAGAAAACAAACAACAACAAAAAACACCACCACCACCAAGAAAAAAAGAAATAAAATAAAATAAATAAATAAATAAAAAATGGGGTTTAGCAACAGTAAATAAAAAAATTGGATCCAAACTCTCATTTAAAGATTTTAAATAGTGAAGTATTTTTTTTTGCAAAGAAAACAAGAAAAAACCAACAACAACAAAAATAAATAAAAATGGGGTTTAGTAACAGTAAATTAAAAAAAAATTGTATCAAAACTCTTGTTTAGAGATTTTAAATATTGAAGTACTACTTTTTTGTTGCAAATAAAACAAGAAAAAGAACCATCAACAACAACAAAAAATGAAATAAAATAAATAAGAAAATAAAAAATGGGTTTTAGCAACAGCAAATCAAAAATTTGTATCCACACTCTCATTTAAAAATTTTAATATTGAAATAAATGATTCTTACTGTATCATAATCCTAAACGCTCCTCTGCAGTCACTCTTCAGGTCCACCTGAGAGGTACCGTCTCCGTCTCTGTCCTTGGTGCTGAAATGACGTGCACCCACCACGAGCCGCCGCAATGAATCGTCAGCCACGCCCACTTTACCTCCCATCCATCTGACTCCACCACGTCGCAGTCCACGAGCCTAACACGGGGCTGTACGCCACTGTCGCCGTGCCCTTAATTCCACTGAATTACCGAGAAGTCGTCTGGCTGGAAATCAATTATTCAGGCACCATTGAGACAAAACACGTTTAACAGAGTTGACCAAAAGTAAAGGGTGGTGTGTGTCTGATGGGTGGATTTAGAGGAAAAATTACAGAGACAGACTTTATGATTTACTCCAGGACATAATGTGACATAAGCTGAGTGGTGTCTCTGACTTGTGTGCGAAGGTCAGCTGGTCAGACTCTATAGCTTTAGAGGTGCAGGGGTTAATATAGATTTTTGACCCTGTAAGACCCTTAGAGCAACTTATCTTGTCATGCTGTTACAACGGATTAAAGGCGACTAAGAGGTTCAATTTTATTCTGTTTTTTACTTTCTCACGGCAACACCAATTTATCAGATTCATCTCAATCATACAAACCAATTTACCATGTTATATTCCCTAATCATCTATATTTAAGTGGAAATGCTGATTAAGCATTTCCACTTATTGTTATTAATGCTGATTTTCATGGGGCTTTATGAGTCACACCTACAGCACATACTTTTAACTGTTTTAAGAGTACTGCTCCAAGTTAAAGATAAAACGAGCTGTCTGTGATATTGAGGAGGGGTCTATGTGGTATAAGTATCTGCAAGTGTTATTAAGTAACACGTCGACCAAAGGGCCAACGGTGGTGCATGGCTCCTCTCTCTTGCTGCGGGACAGAAAGATTCAGAAGATCTTTTGTACCAACAGCCATCAGACTTTATAACTCTTGTGTAAATAGTCGATAACTTTTGGAGACATATTATGTGAGATACCAGACAATTGAATTTCCCTTCGGGGATTAATAAAGTTCTTCTTATTATTATTATTCTTAATCTGTCTTGACACCCAAATGCTGCTCACTCCACATGAATCTTTGTTTTTTGTCTGACAAGAGAGAAACTGTTATCTCGTGTAATTACTTCATGGCTAAGGATCATATCTAAAAGACGGGATGGATACTAAATTTAGCTTTAGACTAAGGCCAATGGTTTGATCATTGTTTTATCTTGAAAACTGATTTCTACTGTCAATTGTATTTTCAGTCTCTAATCAATCTGGATGTGTTGAGTTGATAAGTTTCCAAAAAAACCTACTTAAGTCATACAGTAATGTAGGATGGTATTGTAGTTACATTTGGATCAGGCTAAGCAGGGATAGAAAGAGGAAACTTAGCTGGAGGGATCTGTGGAGCTTGAAGGATAGGACAGCATTCGATTTTACAGGTGTTACCATCATCTGGTTCTCTCTGTTTAATCTCTTTCATGTCTCTCATCCCTCCTTGAAGAAGGGGAGTAGTGGGGGGTTAGAGCTTACAGCCTAACCTAATGGGGGTGATCTGTAGCCTTAACAGTCTTCTCACCCTTGCTCTGCCTTCTCTATCCTCTTCTCATCCTTTCACAATAGACTATTTGCTGTGGTCTGGGTTTCAGGGACACCAGGGGTCATGTGGTAGGGGAGGAAGTATCAGAACTGTGCAAGTTTTAAGAATGGAGCCTGAGTCTGTAAACTGTAACATCCAGTTATACATGTGGATGTGATGGGCCCTGACTACCCATGTTGGGAAATCATGTAATGTGGTAAGCTGTGTAACTTAGACTAATATTCTCTATTGATAAGGACAATTTACAGTTTCTTATTTACCTGTCTTGTCTTCATACAGCTGGGGCTTCATGACTTTTCAAAACTCCACCACTCTCAACCATCCAGGACTAATCTCACTTTTGCAAATGCTTATACCATCTTTGTTTTTGGATTCTGTATTAATTCTGTAAACCTTCTGTTCCAGCCTCCTGCTTTCATCCAACAAAGCCGAACAAGTTTCAGCTTCTGTGACTATTTACGGACACTAAAGCCATCTTCCCATCTTCTCCATTGATCTCATGATAATGGGCGAATACCTGGGGTCAAACTGCGATCGGGTGAGAGGAGGATTATCAGGAATGCACTCGCTCAAATACTGCACGACAGCTGAAAGAGAACAAACGCCAGCTGGGTTACAATAGAGCGATTACAGACAAAGACTGAGAAAAATCCTGTACTGATCTTTTCTGTTTACAACAACCGTTTAAATTTTAAGTTATTTATTTAAATATCATTTTCAACACTTGCAACTTCTACTCCACCACAGTTAAGGAGTTGTGATTATGCTATGGCTACTCTTTAACAGCTCATAATGCATTTCACTCCATCGAAGAACCTGGAAATTTAAAATAACTTTTATTAACGCTTAGATCAACATCCTTGAAACCATGCAACGTCAAGGCATCTTAGAGACAGGGCGAGTAAAGTGCCATGAGTAATCTCTACGGTTACAAAACAAAACGTACTGATCTTGTCTCCAGTGTGAGAGTGTACCAAATATATATGACAACTCCGGCATAACTGGATCAAATTAAAACATCACAGGACTTTCCAAACATGTAGTTGCTGTTAAATGCGATAATCTTTTATAATTACAGTATGTACTGTGAGTGAGCAGCAACAAAGTCAGATCTTGCCCTAGTTCAAGCATCAAACAGTCTCCATAGTAGTGCATTTGACTTAGTTGATACAGATGGGTGATAGAGTCATGGGATTTAGATGTCTGTTGGTATTGAGAATAGAAAAATAGCTGTTTGTAAAACTCTATTTTTACATAAATTACACTTCACACCAGTCTACGTTTGACTTGATCTTGTTTTTCCATATACAGACCACCGAACCTGTGTGGAAAGAAACATTTTTCACTGAGCAGTTAAAATTGTGCGATTCTAATCAGCTGCAGGGTTGACAGAAGTTCCCTGTTGACTTGTAGTGGAAGTATGAGTGGGATTTATTTGTCCACAGTGAAGGACTGCAGGCCGGTGATGGCTCTGCCCAGGATCAGGGCGTGGATATCGTGAGTGCCTGCAAGAGGAGACAACAGACATGAAACAGAATGAACAGACACAAGAGGATGGTTTAGTTTTGCTTAAGTGGAGCTGTCTGAGGTACTCATTCGTTCATCTATGTTCTTATAATGAGCTACATTAAGTGGTTCAAGCAGCCCTGTCTGCAGCTGTGTGTAGCCTCGCCACCATCCCAGTACTCTGGCAGGCTTCTCAAACAAGGGTCTGCACCTTCTGTGGGTAACACTCATACAACTCCAACTGTGCATGCATGATTCATTACAAACTACAGACCCTTTAATCCCCCTTAAACCCACTTCTCCCCCCTCTAACCTTCATATGTGTTGACGGCCTCCAGGTTCATGACATGGCGGATGATGTGGTACTCATCTGAGATGCCGTTTCCCCCCAGCATGTCTCTGGCCTGCCTGGCAATGTCAAGGGCTTTGCCACAGCTGTTCCTTTTCAGCATGGATATCATGTCTGGGACGGCTCTATGAAGAATCAACAGATTTCCACTATGAGTAACATCGCAAAGTGTTACTTTAGTCTGTGCTGGAATATCTTTACGTAATAATCAAAATAATGGCCTATGTCGTTTTTTGATGAAAATGGATTTTTGGCCTAAATCATCTCTTGATAATGGTGGCCATCTCTGGTTAAAAGAGGACACGGCTACGTGGGGGCAGTCATTGAGTCGCACAAAGTTAATTTTGAGAGTTGAGAGCTGGACAAAGCCGGACAAGCCCGGACAGCCCCCCAAAAAGAAGACATGTCCAGGTAAATGGACGTATGGTCACCCTACCTAAACCCTTCATTGAAAGGATCATGGCATGATTCTTTGATATACAGAATTTTCAATCATTTAATCAATTAGACTTTATTTATAAAAAGCACTTTTCTAACAGATGCGACGCAAATAAACGCCGAAAAGCCTAAGTACTAAATAGTTACATGACTCTGGGGGGAACTACAAGGGAAAATACATTTCTGATTTGACAAACAGTATTGCTAAAAATAGAAAAAAGGGTTGTCTTTACTTTTTCTCATCAATGAGTCTTCCCAGCTGCAGACAGGACTGAAGGCCGATGGTAATTTCTGTCAGCATGTCAGCCATCTTCTTTTGCATCAGCTGATTCCGTGCCAGTGGTACACCAAACTGGATTCTGGTGTAGTAAAAAAACATAATGAGCTGTTATGCCAGAGGCGTTATTCTTACTGTTAAAATAATCCAACAAACATGGAAATGTATGCACAGAGCACACTAAAAAGTGTTTGCACTTTGTTTAACTGAGGATATTTCAATCAAGAGACCATCACAAATTTTACACCTTGAACCAAATCTAGATACACGGATATCACACAAGCTTGGGTATCTGACCTGTCGAGTGTGTACTGTCGAGCTGCATGGAAGCAGAACTCTGCTGCACCGAGAGCTCCCCAAGCTATACCATAACGAGCATTGTTTAGACAGCCGAAAGGACCCTGGAAGTAAGCAAGCAAAAGACTGCTGTGTGAGCTTTAAAATTCAAGGAGCCCTGAGACACAGCAAACAAAGATACAGACGTTTATATCATACAAGGAAAATACTGAGAAATATGTTAAACAGTTATAGTTTGGGTGCACTCACCCCCAGGCCTGTGGCTTTAGGCAGCAGGTTCTCCTCTGGGACTTCAACCTCGTCCATAAGGATCATACCAGTGCAAGAGGCTCTGAGGGAGAATTTGCCCTCAATCTTAGGTGTTGAGAAGCCCTTCATACCTCTTTCTAAAATAAAACCTCGGATCTTCCCATCATCACATTTGGCCCAAACTACAGCAATGTCCGCCTCTGGGGAGTTAGTGATCCTGAAGGTCAAAGCACAGGGAAATGCTGTAATATTGCTACAGATGTTACTTTAATCAGTGAGCTGAAGATATTTAATTGCATGAAATTAATAAGAATAAAACTGGTAACATCTGAAATCATTAGAGTGCTCAATTTACTGAATACTTCCCATACAAACTCTAGCAAAAATGCAGAGCTTTAATTTGTAAAGGACTCCCCCTTGTGGACAACTTGTGTCATGGGGAGCCCATAGACAAAACAACAACCTTTCTTGACATGTAAATATTACACAAAATAATTAAATGATGTGAAAAAGAAGAGCAAGGTCTCTACAATACATCATTTGTTTTTGTGTAGTTACAGTTTAAAGGAAATTTATTCAGAATAATGACAATGAAATGAAGATTACAATTGAAACCATGTTCTTATTTTAAAGTGTTAGTTATACTGCTTCTTCATTGAACTTTTCACCTCACTGCTAATCTTCTTCATCTGCCATAGGGACACTGTTTTCTGTTGACTGTTTCACACTGCCTTGAAATAGACTTCAGAGGATAAAAATAATCTTGGCTCGTGCGGTTGTGTGTGATAAATAGCCTTATTTGTTGTCCTGTATTTATTTCCTCAGGTTTATATGACAATAACAAAGTGACAGATGGAGAAACAGGATGATGAAAAACATAAAACAGGATTTTCGTGACTATTTTATTCCTTATAGTTCAAACTTTAGTACTCTGCTGTTGCACAGAATTTACCTTTAAATCATGACTTGCAGCCCTTCTCTAGAGCGAAATTTGACTTCCACAGTTTTTCCATAATAGGATGCATTTTTTCAGCTTCTCTCCTGAAACGTGTCTCAGAGTTGTGTAAGTGTCTGCTACTCACCAGGTCTTTGAGCCAGTGAGTGTGTATGTACGACTGGATGGGTTGTATTTAGCTCTGGTTTCCATGCTGCTGGGGTCACTACCATGATTCGGCTCTGTCAAGCCAAAGCAACCCAGGATCTCTCCTTGAGCTGGAAGAAACAGTAAGGGAACAAGCCTGGTCATTGGTGATATACTATCAATATATCATCCCACATTATCCATTTATGATAGATAAGCTGGAAGTCGATCTATAATTATAAAGGTGTGATCTTCTTACCCAGCCTTGGGAGGTACTTCTGCTTCTGCTCCTCTGTACCGTAGGCGTTAATGGGGTGCATGACCAGTGATGACTGCACGCTCATGACTGAACGATAGCCACTGTCCACTCTCTCTACTTCCCTGGCGATCAAACCATAGGCCACATAGCTCGTCCCAGCACAGCCATAACCTTTGCAAAGAGGAGGGATTACTTTCATTGTTTTTACAGAAAACACTTTGAAGGGATATATACGATTTTAAGTCGAGGAATAAACTCAGATTTGATGGGCTAAAACTGGACAAAATTAAGCGGTTTGTCAAAAATAAACAATGCAAAGGTCCAGCTTGAGTCATGGCCAAAGTCCAATTCAGTTAGCAATTGATTTCAAGAAAAGTGGCTGTTTTGCCATCAAAGTACAGAAACTTTATGGCAACTATAAAATTCGACAATTAACTTTCTGTTTTGGTCGTCAAAATCTATTGAGGTGTGGTTGCCTCTGTTACATAATTGCAGCAAATGATTAACATTGTACATTTTGTCACCTTTGATGGTGGGGCCAAGGACACCCAGCTCTCCCATCTCTGAAACAATCTCTCTGTGGAACACTGAAAAATACACACACACACACAACCAGCTGTTAGACAAGGACTTCAGGAGACTCATATTCCTTTACTTCAAATCAGTGCACCACGTTAATTCATAAATCTGAAACCATGCGTTGCAAAAGTTAAATAAAAACATCTTAACTATACATTTTGCATTCAAAGGTATCATGGGGCTACAAATGAAAACAAAGTGATACGAATGGGTGTTGACTCTCACCTTCATTTCTGTTTGCCATAATGATGCGAGGCATGAGCTTCTCTTGGCAGTAGGCCCTAAAGGAGTCTCTAATCATAATCTCGTCCTCCGTCAACTGCCCCTCAAGATCCAGGGCATCGCGCCAGTTGAACTGGACCTTTGCTGCATGGAATGACAAATTAAAAATGTAAAAACCACAAACCAAATATATTAAAGGATAAATTTTCTCTTTTTATCATTATTACTAACAACAATTACAATAATAACCTCTAAGATCAATTGAAAAAACAAGGCGCTGTTAACACCTACGTGCTTTGGACTTCTGCTCAGTCTTCTCTGCATCTGTGGATGATTTAACGAAGAAAAATATTAGTGGTGTGTGAGAAATTTTAGAAATGATTTTGTCAACAACATCAAATGATATTGGTAGTAAGATGGTAAAGTCTTTTTGGGGGGGAGAAAATCTGAATCAGGAAAGAAAAACTTCAATATAATGTTGTTCTTCTGTGATCTTGTCATCAAATTACAGGCAATCCTGTGCCAAATACAGCTGAAAGTCTCCCTATGATGGCGGACTGCCAATGACACTTAATCTACTTTGGTAAAAAAAAAATTGCAACCATTTATATTGCTGGTAAACCTTTGCCTTAATTACCATAAAATCTGTGGCTGTGGTGGTGTTATAAAACTCACCATGTCTGGCAGGGGCTGCGGTTCCCTGTGATCTGGAGGCTGAGATGATCGCACATCTCTGAGGGTTGACCAGGAGCCGACACAAAGCGCCTCTCAAAGCCATGATGTAGATTACTCTGTAAGTCATCATTTACCACATTTGAGTCACATCTTTATGAGTTAAATATGTGATCGATATGTGTTATAGTCCGTAGTACGCAGCCAAGCTCAGTTAGCTCAACCAAACTGCTTTAGTATTGAGTTACTCTCCTGTAGCAACAAGCTAAAAGTGCTAACTGACCACAGCGAGCAACAGACGTTTGTCTTCACTTTTTAATACTAAAAACAAACATACTAGATATTTATCGCTCAGCTTCATGATTTAAGAAAGGTTGTAAATACGTACAAGATTAATTTACCTGTGATAATCAATCACACAACAACCTTCGTCCTGATATGCACTCTCTGCTCCTCAGGTTGACAGCGCAGCAACACTGAACGTCAGGATACAACATGACGTCATTACGTACAGCGAACCAAGCTGGGGGGTGGATTCCGGAGACGCCAGCTGCCGCTTTACGTCAGTACGTTCGCCATATTGCTGAGGGCAAGCCCGCTTATACCCGCTGCAATCAAATACGAACAGTTGTGGAAACTTTGGGTTTTCTGAAGGAAAATTGTGAATACAGCGCTAAATTATCAATGCTTTTTTCTCTGATTTCTTTTTATATCTTTATGTTATATACTTAAATGTAAAAGAAAAATACGGAAAAAATCAAATTTACGTTTTTTAGGTTTAAATTAACATCAATAAATGTGCTTTTTCAGGGAATGTCCATGTTGGTAAACAGACAGATTTATTTCTATGCCCGTTAGGAGCCTTCATAAGTTGAAAACCCTGAAATCATGTAGGAATTTAAAAAATCACTTATCTATCACATCTTTTGTTTATATTTCTGTGTTCCCAGTGAGATATGTTTCATTTTTTACACCATCTGAGGACTCAGAGAACCCAAATGAAAGAGAGGAAGAAATGAGGGAGTGAGCCTAAACATATGTCACTGGAGCAGTATAAAAGCATTTCCCTGCCAACATCTGATTTGTTTTGATTGACCTTTTTTTAGTAGGTATTTTTAAAAGATAACTATAAAATTTTAAATCAAGCTCTTGAATAGTAGCAGGACCCTCACCAGGAAAAGTAAGTCCCAAGTGGATATTTTTTTTAAAATAAAATGTCTATTCTTACAATTTTAGAGAGTTAATTTTGACCATTTATTCTAAAAACAAAAACATGTTCAGAATATTGAGTCATAACACCTAAATGGGGCCAGCCTACTGGAGCAGAGAAACTGAAAGAGATCCAGTGATCACAGTTTATTTATCACCCACTTTATCATACAATAAAATAATGAATGAGAAGAATCTGTACTTGATCCATGTCTGTATCTTATCCAAATCTATCTACATGCACAAAAATATATACTTATCCATATAAATATAGACTTTACATCTTTTTAAATAAATGAAGTCTTACTATGTATACGTTAACCTTTTTCTGGATCACCCATACTTAATCCTCATTTGTTACTGGTCTCTACATTCCCATCTAACATCACTCAGAGAAGCTATATTTAAAAAAATGAAGCCTTTTGAAGTGACTAGCCTCAGTAACTTCAAAACAGTCAGGTCTCAACCTTGTCCAAACTTTTCATTTTCTTTGTGTAGGAAGCAGCAGGAAATTGTCTGTGTGAGACAAAATCTCCCCTGGAAATCTTTTATTTGGTTCAAGGGTAAAGCACTCAGTAGGAGGATGAACACTTTTTGTCAGGGTGGAAAAATTGGCCTTGTGGTTCCAAATACAACTGGCCTAAATGTATTAACTTGTTTAGAAGCAAGAGGGAGCTATCACAGGTGGTCATACTAATTCATTCTGAAGAAGTCAAGCTTGTAAGATCATGATGAAGGATATCTTCAGGTGATCTCAGGGAAGAGACATACTTGCATCCCTTGGGGACAAGTGGGACAGCTGGAGTGAGGTGCTTCAGATATTCTCCTGAAGAAACTACGCAAAAGCTTGCTGCTGCAGCTGGAAAGGGATTCATTTGCATCCCTGGGCCAATTTATGACACTTCAAGTTAGCTGCTCTACCTGTTTAAGGGACCATTTTGGGCATGCTGCTGCAGTTGCTGAATTGCAGAAAAAAAGATTTGCTGGTACTCATGCAAGCTAGAGTGAGGTGCTTTGTAAACCAGTTAGAGGAAACCTGCTATTTGGGCACCAGCAAACAAAAAGTTGAAAATGTTAAAGATTTGCCTTAAGCTCCTTCAAACTCCTTTGTTTTTGTTGCTCCTTGGCACTTTTGTCACCATTCCAGCCAGTCAAGATGGGTAAATAAAATGTTAGGTGGCCAACCCTGAGGAGCAGGTAGCCTGAAGTTACAGAATTTTAATAGTTTTAAAACCCCTGATTATTACCATAGCGTAGGGTTCATTTAATAATTTTGAAAGACAATGGTTTCTGACATTCCTTGAGAATCTAAAACTTAATTTCTGTATTTGGTGAATATTTCAACAAGTTGTTGTTGCAGTCTCATTATATAAAAGAAAACCCCCAAAATATTAAAACATAATCAACATAATCAAACTGTACTAATTTGTAAAAGCTGGTTAGACAACCTTTGCTTGTCAGTCAGTGTGATATGGAAGTAAATCTGTACTAAACAAATATTTTTAAGAGACTGATTTTTTAACACTGAATTTTATTATCATTGTGAAAAAATAACTGTCAGAAATAACAATGTGTGCTTAAAATTCAAAGTCTGATTTTGATGCAAAAGAAAATTCAGCTTTAGAAATTCTAATTCACAATCAGGATGGCACAGATTTACTTCCACAGTGTGACAATCACATCTGTGTAACGGCACAAGAAGTTAATGCGGTCGCTTGCACTTTTTAGTCCCGCCTCTGCTCAGGGATTGGTTTAGAGGCCTGTCCGTCAACACTCCTTGCACTCTCATTGGTCGGCACCCTTCCTCTAAGAAATCTCCCTTTAAATTGCAGCAACACAGTCAAGAAGACTTTGAACGGATTTCTCACAAGTCCTGAAGTTGAGTGAAGGACCTCTCGGAAACCTCTGTCCAGCTTGGAAACATGCTGTAGTCGTCGCTTATACTTCAGAAATCACTCTTGAAAACGATGGAGCTGGAGGAGAAATCGAAATTTGGTATGTAATTTAACTTCGAACCGAGGACGTTTCACTTCATTGTGTGGGAAAGTTGGCTACTCTATCGATTCACATTAAAACTGCTGGTTTTGTTTTGCGCAAACTCTTCCAAGAGCGCAAATAATAGTCTAACTCGCTGCTGTGTTTATCTTTTAGTCCTTTGTTACCTCTTAAAGTTACCAGGTCCGAGCGAAACACTTTCTCTCACGCACATTCTTCGCAGCCTCTGTTTACTGGCTACTACTAGTACAGTTCACAAACACAGATTTAATGCACAGTGTCAATGATAAGTAACAGTCTATCTTGTTTGCAGTAAACAGGTCAAATTTAGGTACACACTGCCTCGTACATTGTCAGGCTGCACAATGTCCCAGTATATCTTTTGCTCGTCCAGTTGCTGCTACATTCCTCAGAGTGGTATGGCAGGCATCGGGAGCTTAGTTTACGCCCAGCTATGTATAGAGCTTATTAATTGAAAAGACCACAAACACGCAGAGAGGGTCTATGTTTTACGACTAGATGCTGTCAGTCTCACTTGGTAGTGACATTTTTCCTCATTGCAAACCCAGGCAGACTCGTGAGACCCATGATAGTTGTGAATCTAATTTCTACATGTCTATAGCTATTAAAAAAGCATGCCTGTGGTTGTTTATGTTGTATTGTCTCTCTGTAATTATGTCAATCTCCCATAAATGTTGTGAGTAAGTTGTGACACACCCTGTTGTGCTTTGTTTTGTCCTGCATGGACTGGATTTTATTAGATAATTCAAATATTTGTTCCATAGAGTGCTTTAATCCATGTATTTCATATGCAAACACTTTTTTAAGAAAGGTATTTGGCAGCCAACCCTCTGTTTTTTTTTTTTTTTTTGTTTTTAGAGCATGTTTGGTTTTCGCAGGATGTTGATGAAGGAACAGCCCAGCACTTTTCTGATGTAGCTTCAACATAATGCTTTCCTGGTCTTCCCCGCACACACCCTTCTCTTTTCCACTCAGCCTGCCACATGACGGCTAATTGCCTTCCATTACCATCACCAACCAAAGTCAGTGCAGTACATTTACTGCCTAATTGTTGAATATTAAAGGAGAATGCAAAGGATTCAGACAGCTTGACTCAGGGTCAGCAGACAAAAAAGCTGAATGTGGTTGTTTAGGACCAATAAGAGATGTTGGTTGTGACTTGCAGAGCTGGACTAGTATTGAATTTAGTTCAAATTTATTTGTGATGCCAACATAACACAGAGCCTGTCCATTTGCTCCTGATTTCTGGAACCAAATCTGCAAAAAGAGATACTGGAAATTGATTTTTAAAAATGGTACACCTTTTTCTATATTATGAAAATGGAATGATAACATAAACTTCAGGCTTGGCGATAAAACGGTAATTATATATATCGAAAATTTATTTCCCTCAATGTCAATATAAAACATGGTCAATATGTTTTTCACTAGCTGGCATTCTGCCATGTTTTGTTAGACTATACAAATCATGTGCTGAATTAGAACCAAGTAGCAAACAACTGCGTAGTAGCAGGCTGCAGCTACACGCAACCATAGCACTTTGACACGTGAAGCCGACAGCACTGTTGGTGAGAAAGACAGAAAATGAGTGTTACCCTCGGCAGAAATGCAGATAAAGGCTCGATAGATGATGACATCCTCGACAACACTGGCACAAAAACGTCGGTGGTGTGGAGGTATTTTGTTTTTTTGAGGTCGGACATGAAGCAGAGTAATATTGTGATTCATATCGATATCGACTGATATGAAAAAAATTTATCGTGATAAACTTTTTTCCCATATCCCCCAGCCCTACCCCCTTTATAATCCACTGGTAACCTCTCCATGGTATACCCTTCCTCCCACCCCGTGACAGCTGGGGTAGCCTATTGTGTCCAAGCCTGGCCTGTTTTGATAGATTGCATATGTCCTCCTCACACCTGTTCAGTTCACCTAATTAAAAAGGAATTTCAGCATCTGTACCATTTCACCCCTGTAGTATATAAGCTGCGGTTTTGCCTGCTTCTGTCTTTCTTTTGCTGCTGCAGCTGTGCTTCTTTTATTCCTAAACAAACGTATTTTCACATAAGGGAAGTTGGCAGACCTCTTTTTGCCACCTGTTGTCGTAGTGAGTTTTAGTACAGGAGCTGTACCCATATTGGCTTTTTCTGGTCATTGTGCACCTGCTTAACTTTTAAAAGTGAACCTCCTTTATCGAAGTAAGTCAAATCAGCTGTCCTAAAACTGAAAACTCAGAGTTTTTGTTTGGACCCAGAGTTTGTTCCAGTCCTCTCTGAGACAGGGCCTCGCTCTGACATCCTTGGCTCCTCTAAAAATGGAGACTTTTCAGAATACACTGTAGGAGTCACTACTGTTTCAGAAGTTTGGAGTAATTTCAGGCCTGGATATATGGGGAAACCTCAATGACAGGATTGGAAACAGCCACCCAGCCATGCCCTGCTGTAGATTAGGTGTAATTATAAGCCATATTTAGAAGATTGTCTCCAATCCCTCCTCTCTTTTCCCTCAGTTTGTTAAAGTCAGATTAAGCCACATTTGCAGATTTAATCCACTTTTCCTTTTAAGTTTTCTTCAGCATTTCAGCATCTCTGCCATTACAGGCGCCCCTTTCCTTTTTTAACATGATAAATTAACCCAAACAAGATCATGTGACTCTGTTAACTGTCTGCCAACCAGCCTGAAATACAAAGGCATGCTCAGAGCTGTGTGAAACTGATTGGTTATTAAGGACAGGGAAAGTACGTTTTGGTAGACAGAGGAGATAAATGCGGTGTGGTGAGACGCTAAAGGAAGTCAACTTCAGAGAGAGTCATCTTCTTGGTTAAGGCCTATGAGTCACTCCTTGTTCTAGACAGTAGCAGTGTTTTCTGATCTTGGTGGATCTGACTGACACTCCTTATCAGTGAAGAATGTTTTGTTAACAGGAACACCAAACTGAGATCATATGGAGATCAGATCAAGATAACAACCATAGATCTACCTCCTGGTCTCCACCTTTGGTCTGCTTCATGTAATCTAAATCGCATGTGTACGGATTGGATCTTGATTTCACTTTTTGTGTGTGAGCCGGAGAAATAGCTACAACTTGTGTCACAATACAGATAAGACCTTAATGTTTTTGGAAGTAGACTTACCATTGTTGTGTGCTCCCTGATAAAGAACCATATCCTGCTATTGTGTAAAAAATGGTATAAAAATAAAAACCTGTTTTGGAAAAGGGCTTATTTTCTTAGTGGCAGAGCTTGTTGACATTATGAAACGGTTACATATAGATGTCTGATGTGAGGATACATCTTCATATGTGATACATGCAGCAGGTTTGTGTGTGTTGCAGTGGTTTAGCTTCCTTTTAAAATAGATCTGAACTTTCCCTGGAGCACTCCACACCCTCTTACTGTAATGAAAGACATGTGGGAGGTGGGCAGGGAGGGCAGCACTCCCTCGTGGAGGTCTGGCTGTCTGTGTTACTTGGAAATGAGATCAAAGCAGATATTTCCAGGGGGGTTATATTCTTCTGTTGACCTTTGTTTACATTTGACCTTCATTTTCGCTTCTTTCGGTTCGTAGGAAATGAGAGTGAAAGACATACAGTCATATCTCACATGTAAATGTAAATATTTCAGTCATTAAAGAAAAACCACAGTTTCTAACATGCTTGTCACAGAGTCTAACAAATACCCTAATGGATTTCCCAGATTATTGACAGCAGTTTCCCACCTGCTTTTTACCGACTAATAGGGAAACAAAAGTAAAACCATATCTCTTTTACTGTAAGTATGACTTATATCATTCTGTTTCTTGCTTACTCGGTGCTATTTTAGGTTAATATGACTGTCTCAAAATCTACTGCTTTAATGGACGATTAATAAAGATATCACTCATTTGTGCCTTTTTGCAACACATAGTTGGAGGAGAAGAAGAAGCACAGGTGAAATCAAGTAGTCAGTGTTTTGGAAATAAACTTGTCTTCCAATTGCAATCAATAAAGGATCCTGAGTCAACCAGTTGTCTTTTTCGTAAATTTATTGAGCAGATATAATAACAGACTGAACAAACAGTCTGAGATACCAAATCTCTCAGTGAGCGCACACATATATCATGATGCGAGACAACTTCCCGTTCCCACATTTGGCAAATCAGAAGAGGGGAGTGTTAAATGTCTAGATGGAGGTGATGAGAGCAGCATGCAAACGGGAGACAGAATGTGCAAACTAACAAGATGTGCAGCTAAAGGCTAGTCAGGAGAGACATGTGAAAGGTGTCCGCAGAGGACAGGGAAGTTGACAGGGCAACTGAAGGCAGAGCTAAAGTGAAGTTCATCACGTAGCACGCTTGCAAAAAGAACAATTTTCCATCTCATCAGCAACAGCAGAAGAAGTAATACCAGGTCCATTTATTTGTATTGGTACAGTGACTAACAATCGAATGGTAGTTTTTTGATTGATCATGTCGATAATGAGAGAGAAGGCTGGCCGATATTTAATACAAATATATTTTATGCAGTTGTAAACACAACAAGTTAAGCAATCTCTGAACTTACATGAACATTTCTCGAACAAATGTTGGCTCAGTAAAAAATAACCTCAGGGGATTTTTGGGTTTTCTGTCCCTCCATCTGTAATCATTAACATAGAAGAAGTACAAGGACAGTATTTGGGTTAAATAACAAACAAACAAACAAAAGTCACATATAATGTCTTTATTCTAGTACAGCCTTTTAAACATGCCTAGTGACATGTTTTTTATTTTTTATTTTAATTAATTCATGAAGTATAGAAACACATTGGGTTATGCTATAGATGTCAGAAAATGACAAACACGAATATCAATGTCAACACAAGCCAGCAACTAGTTTAAGGTGCTGTTCTGAGCATTATTTGTGGCTATAGAGTGGCGTTTTGGTTGAGGTTTGTTTATGGCTCCTCAGACCACTGTGTATTGCTATTGTGCGGTTGTTACTAAACTTGGTATAACTAGAGAAGCAATGTCAACACAAGCCAGTAACTAGTTTAAGGTGCTGTTCTGAGCATTATTTGTGGCTATAGAGTGGCGTTTTGGTATATCTTTGAAAACTGAGTATGATGAGAGTCCCAGTAAGATAATGAGACAGAGAAAATCAGGAATGTAACAGCACATGTGACCGCCTACGAAGTCAAAGCTGCAACTTTAGGTAGAAAACCGTGACGGAAGAAAAGAGAAACATGCTGTGGTTTCAGTTTCATTTTTTATTTCTGAGTTGGTGAAAACGATACTCTCCAAAACATCATCAATAATCATACAAACCTGCACTGATTGTTGCTGACAATTTATTTAGCCTATTGAAGCCTCATAAATTGACACATTCTTCATGTAATTATCATTAAAACACAAAGCACAACAGAAATGCTGTTTCTTTTGTAAATTGTCGCCTTTTTGACGGCTAAAAAAAGACAGTTGAGTATTTGAATAAAGCTCTTACATGTGTAGTAAATGTCTGTTAATCTTCTATAATGATTTTAGTGAATGCTCTGGGTTGTGTCGTCACAGAGAGCCGGTCTTGATTAGGTTAGATCCTCTTCCAGAGCCTTTAAAACAGTTTCATAATGTTCCTAGAGAATGAAGGACAAACATAAATAAATACTGACTCACATGGCTCACTCTGTGGTCCCATGTGTCGGAGTTGCTTTTGGCCGGTCCAAACTGAAGGTTCGGGATCAACACACATGACCGTCAAAGATTCTATCCAGAACTGAAAAGAAGACTTCAGGCGATTCCCTCATAAGTAGTACTGGCATCTAAAAAAGGTCACTTGAAAAAGAAGGAAAATTGGCCTCAAAACAAGAACAGAATGGATGGAAAGTTTTAGTCATTTCAGCTCCAGCAATTTTCTGTTTCAGCCAGCATCTGTGAAAAACATTTGTGGTATGTAGTGCTCCTTCTGTAGACTCTTTGTCAAGGATGTGATGGAAACTTGCGCTTCCATTTTGATTGCCAGTGGTTGTTGACCACAGATCTATGGATATTAACTTTTAACTCTGTGAAAGCTTGAAGAAAAGAAGCTGTAAAAAAGAAGGAGATGAATTTGATGTGAGTTTTAGAAACGAAGTTGTGGTGTAGTACTGTTATGTCTCCACAAGGTGGGAGGATAATTACTCTCTTACTTCATATAGTGATTCCATAAAGCTCCTAGAGATAATGTGCTGTTAAAAAAAAAAATCCAAAGGGTGACGTCCAAACAGTTATTTAACATTTCAAAATGACCAGTTTCACAGCTGACTATTGTGAAATTTTGCATGTGGTAGTGTTTACAGCTCTGCACATCTGATTCTAATTAGTCCTCCTCCACAGTAGGATTGCAGACAACCACCGGAGGCTACATTGAAGGCGGTACTTTTCCTGTTTACTCCAAACACATGTTGTTGATAACATCCTCATGCTTTGACTCGAGTTTTCCGGCTGATTGTTAAACGCTAGACTCGTCTCTATCTACTGACGTTTTTTTGGGGGAATACAAAATGTGGAAAAACAGCAAGAGAAGGGTCATTCAGTCGGGGGAGGAGACAGGTAGAGATGCACAGGTGGGGCAGAGATTGGAAAGAGGCAGGAGCTTCAGGATAAACACAGAGGGGACGTCTGGGGTGAGGTGGAGCACAGCTATTCAGGGACAGGTTGGACTGGTTTCTCTCTGCACAATACCTGAGTTCCCCATGCTCGCACTCATTTGTATTTAAGGAGGAAGACAGGACTGAATTACATGCTGGGAAAAGAGTGCAAAAGCTGATCAGGACATTTCAGTTTTGCCTTGTAAAGGATTAAAACATGCCAGAGGATGGGGAGTACTTTGGAAAGCATGGTAACAACGCCTTTTGCTTAAATTTTTCATTGTGTTGTATCTTTCGCTCTTTCTGGGTCAAACTTAGAAAGGTCAAAAAAAAACTCAGGGATGACTGGTTTGTCTTTAAACTTAGCCTTTAAAATTGTCACAGCAAATCTTTCTCATCCGGTATGTAAATTTGTTTTAAGTGAAACTGGAGCAGTATCGACGTGTCAACATTGTGTGGGTAGAATGGGTGTGTGTGTGTGTGTGTGTGAGGAGAACCTGCTGCTGGCAGCTTTGCTGATTGTACAGGTGTGTGAGAGCACAGGGCTCTTTTTTCACTGTTTTCCCCAACACAAGTACCAGTGAGCTGTGTGCAGATAAAGCAGCTGAACACAGAGCCTTATCTCTGCCTCTCATGTTAGAGTCTGTGATAAACTTCATTTTTAAAGCAGTTAACTCTGTGAAACGTGGATGCACATCAGAGCGACAAGACAAACAGAAAGCGCGCTGATCTTTGTAACAGGAAGCTGTGACTTCTCTGAGCCTGTCTGCTAAATGCTTCCTACACCGTTATCATCTGGACTACATAAATAATTGATCTGCACATTTGCCTGCAAGAGAGCATAATACCTCTCTGTCTAGGCCGGTGATGTGAGGCTCCAAAGCTACGTGTGTGTGTGTGCATTAGGTAAAAAAAAAACCACTTAGGTTTCAAAGCCCTGGTGTCCATTCAATGATTTAACAGTCACTGTGTTCACTCACTGTCATCAATCTGCACTTGAATCAGCCTATAATAAGATAATTGATTGTGAGATTTAGATGGAGATATTTTCTTATTTGAGTTCTTCAGACAACAGCAAATATGAGTATTTCCTCACATTTGGTAAGAGGTTAATGGAGCATGCTACAAGCTAATGGTTACCTTGGCTTGTCAACATTATGTCTACGGTCACAAATGGGTCATCAATTATATTGCTTCCTCTATCCGTTGTTCTTTCTGTAGGGAATCAACATTAATACCAGACGTTTTCCAAATATCTATGTGTATAGAAGTTTCCATAAGCAGAAAACAAAAGTACAAAAGCCTGTCAGAATTTAAAACTCCCTCCATAACGTGGCAGCAGGGAGGGAAACAGCCACAGCATGAGCATGTTAAGTAGAGCACAAAATCAGTCATTTTGTAATTAGAAAATACAAAATGCAAATTCAAAACAACATGAATCCAATCAACATGTGTGTTTCATTGTTCAGCATGAACTCTTAAGTGATGTTGATCACAGAAAGCCTCTAGCTTAAATTATTACTGTTTTCCAGTCTGAAAAGAGAAGAAACCAGAGAGAGTCTGTTGATCTATTCTGCACAATGACATAAAAGTCCTGGGTGCAAGAATAAATGTTGTCAGACACGAATCTCTCTGTTGTCTAGAAAAAGAGCAGGATGTTATACAAACATAAAATATCAGTTATAGTTCTTTTAAATTTATTTTAGCTTTTACTCCGTGCATCTTTAATTTAAAGTGAACTCTTAAGACAAGCATATTAAAAATACAAAATCATGCAGAATAAATAAAATCTCAAATTCAATCATTGATTCAAGTTTGAAGTTCAAAATGCAACAGATTAATTCAAACCTTAATCAAATAGGAGTTATTATAAATCAGTGACTATGAGGTCTAACCTCTGATAAGATGGGTGTCAAATTTTGCTCTATGATGTGATCAGAGGTGACATTGCAGAAAAATAAAGATGCACTTTTATTGTGTTTTGGCTTTAAATTCAAGTTCACACACACACTCCAAAAAAGATTTTTTTTTTGGGCGGGGGGTACAATATGATATTGTTGGTATGATTCTGTTAAATGTGATGCGTGTCTTATTATGCTGCCTCTGTGTTTGACATGGATTTGCGGCTTTTACTGCTTAGTCACCAGGGAGGAATTTGTTGTGTTGCTAGGCGTGTCTGCCTGAGGGAAAAGTCATCTGACAGAGGCGGGAGGGGGAGTGATGTGTCATAACCTTAAAAACTCTCATTTAGAAAGTCACAGTAGCTTTTTTAATCCTTTTATATAAAAATAAACTCGTCCATCTTTCACCTATCTTCACAGTCTTTTCTTTTGGTTTTATTGTAATATCCCTCGCTTTCATTGGTCCCTGAGTGAAACATTTGTTTGTCTTTTATTCAGGCGAACCGAGGAAGTATGACCCGTCTTTTAAAGGTCCACTCCACAACAGGTGAGAAGGAGTTTTTACTTTGACACTTTTGCGTATAAGATGCTGAAGAGATATTCTGAAATCTTTTTCCCACTCTCTGTCTTAGGGGCTGCACAGACATCGTGTGCTGCATCCTCTTCATCCTCGCCATTTTGGGTTATATTGCAGTTGGGATACTTGGTAAGTGAGCAGCAGCAGCAGTTGGGTTTATCTAAAAACACGCTCTGAAGCCTCTCTTTAAAATAATTTTTTAAATATGTTCCCAGCCTGGTCCCAGGGTGACCCCAGGAAGGTGATCTATCCCACTGACAGTCGTGGTCAGTTTTGCGGGCACGCCGGCACCCCTCTTGAGTAAGCTGCAAGCCCAGTATAGATCATGGCTGTTTCCCTTTTATCCCCTTTTATGTTTAATAAAATACTTGTATCATATGATAGATAATGTTTTTTATTATTCCTGTGAGTCACTAAGATGATCAGATGTTTATCTATGTAACTATTTATTTCTGTTTATACTTTCTCAGGAAAAAGCCACTGCTGTTCTATTTCAACATCATGAAGTGCGCCAGCCCCATGGTGCTGCTGGAGTTCCAATGTCCAACGACGCAGGTATGAAATCCACTCATTTACTCTCCTGGATATCAACAACATCCAAACTTGCAACTGATCTTTGTGATTCTCAACACAACACAGAAGCACAGCAGAGAACATGAGTAAAATCATGTATTTGTCCACAACAGCCTACAGAACAGCCATTTTTATTTACGGTCATGTTTGCTGCTGTTTGTGATGTTACCTGTTGCTATCACCACCACCTTCTACCTGAGTTTGACTGAATTTGATTGCCTTTTTTGACATTTTGTCGCCTTCCCTCTTGCTGTGCTAAATCAAACATTTATTGAGCTCATGTAACCTGCACAAAACTGGGATCTGACCTCTCGCTCTCTCCCTCTTTTTTGGATAAATGTAATTTTAAACTTATACAAGGTGGAAAACAGAAGGTTTACCTGTAATTTAGGTGGTTAGATGAAGATGAAGTGGTTAGTTTCCCTTCTGCAATAAGACTTTACAACGAACTGTAATAAAACTGGACTCATACCACTTTTTTCTTTTTTTCTTGTACTTAAGTTGTGAATATTGTATATAATTTTATTTTCTTCCCCCTTTTTCCTTTTTTCTAAATTTTTCTTAATTATAACATTTATTTAAGCTCTTAATTTACGATCGTTATTTTTATTTTTATAACTGCATTTTTGCACTATCTTTGTCTGTGATACTGCTGTGGCAAAAAAATTTCCCTATTCCCTATTCTATGATGGAACATTAAACACTATTAAACTTTTTTAAGATTTTGCTTATTTCAGAGGAGGTGCAGGATCTGATTGGTCTCATTCTGGGATGTTATGGATCCTGTTCTAGATTTAGGACATCTCAATAGCTTCTCATGTGTCTTAGCATGTTCTTCTATGCTTTTTGTGTAACTGTTTCCTGCTGTGGATGTTTCTCTTCCCAGATGTGTGTGGAGAAATGTCCTGATAAGTTCATGACTTTAATAAAAGCCTACACAAACAAAAAGGACTTTGAATATTACAAGCAGTTCTGCCAGGAGGGTGTGACTAACTCGATGGTGAGTTTAAAGCAAACTGTGCTTCAAACAAACACTTCACCTCTGTGGTTCTTCTTTCTGTGCCTGAGTTTGTCTGCTCTTCAAGATGATATAAACTGTGTTTTCAGGGTATCCCAGAAATCCTCAGGTTACGTCTCTGTCCCGCCATGCTGACCCCGAGCCGGCCCTGTAAGTTAGATTCCTGTCAGCAGGAAAAAAAATGATAACAGTTATCTTCATGTTTTGTTGAAGTTATAAACTGTCCTTGTCTTTTCTTTAGTCACTCGTAGATGTTTCCCTGCGTTGGGACAGAAAGGAAGCGTGATCACTGTGGGAAATCACACTCACTTCGAAGATGGAAACGGAAATACGCTAAATGCCAAGGATCTTGTTGACGGGGTCAAGTGAGTACACCTCAGGAGTGTGTCACAGCTTTAGAGTAGCTGTGGCCTAGCCTGCTGCATGGTTTTGCATCCTATGGTGCTTAATAAAACGCTTAACTCCCCCTGCAGGAACGCCACTGTGGTCATTGAAGCCCGTCAGGTGGTCATGAAGATTTTCGAGGACTACACACAGTCCTGGTACTGGATCCTGCTGTAAGTCACTCTCCTCCGTTTGTAAACATTTATAATCTCTGACAGTAAATTTCAGCACTCAGTCACTCTTTGTGTTTCCCTCTCCTCCTCCTCTTCCTCACGCCTTCATCACTCTTTAGGGGGCTAGTCATCGCTATGGTCACCAGTCTTCTCTTCATCATCCTGCTGCGATTCTTGGCAGGAATCATGGTCTGGATCATGATTGTCTTGGTGATAGCGGTCATAGGATACGGTAAGATGCAATGCATGTAAACTTTTGTAACTATCTTTGTCACCCTCACCTCAAGCCAGATCAGCACCCAGTAGATAGAGGGTTTTGGTTGAGAGTATAAACTTATTTTGATTGTAATTTAATACATCTTTTCTTCACTTATAACTTTTTTTGATTTTTTTTTTTAGATCTGTAACTATAACTTATAAACTCAGAGTCACTATTGTTCAGGTATCTTCCACTGCTACATGGAGTATGCGGCTCTAAAAGGAGAGCCGGGTGCTGATGTGACTCTCCAAGACCTGGGCTTCCAGACAGACTTCGCAGTGTACCTGCAGATCAGACAGACCTGGCTGGCCTTCAGTTAGTCCATTTACATGTTTATAAGATTCTGACATGTTAACAGAAAACTAATGAGACACTCGAATCACATCCCTTTCTCTCCCCTGCAGTGATTATTCTGGCCATATTGGAGGTCATCATCATCCTGTTGCTTATCTTCCTAAGGAAGAGGGTACTGATCGCTATTGCTCTCATCAAAGAAGCGAGCAGGTTAGACTTCCTCTACAGCTGTAGGCACCTTTAAAGGGAGACTTGAGAATTAATCCAAAGATATAAATATATTATCTATAACAGAATCTGTCCTTTTGTATTTACAGAGCTATCGGTCATGTCATGTCCTCCCTTTTCTACCCACTGTTCACTTTCCTCCTCCTGTCCATGGTCATCGCCTACTGGGCAGTTACAGCTGTGTATCCTTACAACTTCTGGTTGTCAATGTCATGATGTTGTTTTCTAGAGTTAACCATGTCACTGATTTAATCAATATTTATGTCTAAATAATGAGTTCAGTGTTTTATTTTTAGATAAAACGTTTAGTGACTGAGAAGCAGGTTGTCAACAAAAGGATGGGCGTCGCCTTGCCAGATAATGTGCTGTTTGCTTATTTGCCCCTTTTGTTTTGCTACAAAATTGTGAGAATAGTGGAGAAACAGATAATGAAAATGATGAAAACCAAATAAAAAAGAACAAAAGAATTGAACTGAGTCCAAAAACCTGGACTTCCAGACTTGTATTACTTACTACATGTCAGACTTGAACAGTGTTAAGATCGGACCCCAGACCTCAGTTATTTTAACGGATTAACACAAAATTTCACTCTGTCATACTCCAAATAATTGTTTCAAATAGAGTATGTATGGGACCGCTCCAGGACTTGATTAATTCTTAATTTTGTAAAGTGAGGTCTTGGCAAGGTCACTATGGTTTCACACACACTGTACAGGACATTGAAGTCAAAGTTTGGGGATGAGGGAGTCGCTCCTTTTTTTTGCAGTTTTAAGTCTTGATGTTTGTTGTCCTTGACGACACTGATCAGCTTCCTGTCTACCTCAAACGAACCGGTCTACAAAGTTTTCAACGAGACAGACTGTGAACACTCGAGAAAAACGTGTAACCCTGCAGTAAGTTTTCTCATTGAGTTACCAGTCCAGACATCTTTGATCACTGATGATATAGTATTTGTAAACTGACCTTATTGTACATTTACCTGTACTTGTGCACAGAATTTCTCCACCAGTCCGATGAAATACCTGTGCCCAGACTCTGAGTGCCTTTTTGCCTTCTACGGGGGAGAAACGGTTTACCACAAGTACCTAATCGGCCTGCAGTTCTACAATGTCTTCCTCTTCTTCTGGTGTGCCAACTTTGTCACCGCTCTGGGACAGATGACCCTGGCTGGGGCCTTTGCCTCATATTACTGGGCTTTCGTAAAGCCTGATGACATGCCTGCCTTCCCTGTGTTTTCTGCCCTGGGGAGATCTCTCAGGTGTGTGCGAAAGTCAAACTCATAAGCTTGTATTGACTTATTTTTATACCAGTTTTATCTTTTTTGTATGTTGTGATTTGAGTGTTTTATTAAGTCATTTTTCTTCTTATTTTAGGTATCATACAGGAACTCTCGCCTTCGGTGCCTTCATTCTCTCAGTTGTACAGATCATCAGGGTTTTGCTCGAGTATCTGGACCACAAACTGAAAGGTATGATACTATCTTCAGATAAAGTTAGAAAAGCAATGATAGCTACGTTTGAAGGGTAATTAGCTGGGATAGACGTTAATTAAACAGGACAAATGATTTAAAGTAAATTCTAACAACAATTGTGTTTATCTCAGGAGCCAAAAACAAGTTTGCCACATTCCTGATGTGCTGTTTGAAGTGCTGCTTCTGGTGTCTGGAGAAGTGCATCAAGTTCCTGAACAGAAACGCCTACATTATGGTGCGCACTTTATTTCTTTATTTCTGTCCACTCAGCTGAGCTCTAAATTATGAATGTGCTTCGTTGGCATGTTGAAGTATTTGTTTGTAATGAGTGTTTTTGGCCTCTAGGTGGCGATTTATGGTAAAAACTTTTGCACCTCTGCCAGAGACGCCTTCTTCCTCCTCATGAGAAACATGATAAGGTGAGTTTGGGGGTGTTTGAGACTTCAATCATTAATAAACATTTGTGTAATTAATAAGAAGGATCAATAAATAACTGTGTTTGATTCTCAGGGTTGCTGTCTTGGATAAAGTGACAGATTTTCTCTTGTTTTTGGGCAAACTGCTCATCGTGGGACTTGTAGGTGAGTCTGAATATTCACCTACTTTTTATCTTGCTTTTAATTTTTTGACTGAATACACTGATGATACTGCTGTTACACCGCTTATACTACACTATTTCATAATTCAACTCTACATATTTGTGGTACAATATGTGGATGTTGTCAAAGATAAGCGTGATGTTTAATTGTGGTGCAATTGGCTCAACATGCAGCTTTGACAATGTTCAAATATAAGTCAACTTTTTGTTCACTGACTGCAATATTTTGTAAATACAGTGCGTTTCTATGGTGATTTTAGCTGCTCTTATATACCATGATTTGACTTCTAAAGCGTGCCGTCTTTGCTCTCTCTTTCCCAGGAGTCTTTGCCTTTTTCTTCTTCTCCGGCAGAGTGAAGGCCTTTGAGGATACAGCTCCTCATCTCCACTACTACTGGGTGCCAATCCTGGTGAGTCTTTCCTTAAGAGAAAACTGTGCTCTATCAAAACACGTGTTCGCTGTATGTGTGCTATGAATGAAACATGTATGATGTCGTCCTCGCCAGACTGTGGTGATTGGCTCGTACCTCATTGCCCACGGATTCTTCAGCGTGTATGCCATGTGTGTGGACACACTCTTCCTCTGCTTCTGTAAGTAATTCCTGTACAGCTGTTGTCTTCATGTTGTATATCATTGAGAGATCATTTGTCGTTTGTGTGATAAGTCCATCTGACACGTTACGGACTACATAACGCCGCACCAAAGGAAAAGACTCCATGAAAAGCTGAATCAAAATGTGCCTTTCTTCTTTAAACCTTGCGTTGCTTTGGTGTTGGGCTGTCACTAATTCTAAATTGCATGAGTTAATGGTATGCCAAGCTTAAAGAAATATCACTACCATCTCACATAACAGTCTTTGGCTCACTGAATGTTGATGGACTGTTTACTTTCAAATGCCTGTGGGTGCCTTTTGCTTGCTTGCGGTTTGACCCTCTCTCCTTTTGTCTCTCCCTCCTTTTTTTTCCCCCTCTCCCTTCTCACTTTTCACCATCTCTTCTTCTTCTTCTTCTTCCTCTTACGGTGGCTTTAACACCTTTTCTACAAACCTTGATTTCATTACCAATCTTCTGTTCTATCCATTAACACTTACGAAAATACACAAAAACAAACAAACACAATAAGGCGAAGACCTGGAGCGCAATGATGGTTCAGCTGAAAGACCTTATTACATGTCCTCCACTCTACATGAGATTCTTTGGAAGAACGAGGCTGAGGAGCCGACTTCGTCTTCCGCTCAGCAACAGGACAACGAAGACCTCTAGGAGGAGGAGGAGGACACAGCCTTAGAGAAGAGGACTTTTTGGGGAGATAGTGTCATCACTTTATTGTTAAAGACTATCTGAAGCTATGGCATGAAGTAGCTGGTGCTTTGTATGTAGAGCAGGTCCCCGCATGCAGAGACAATGTGGATCTCTTGTGGTAGATTTTTCAAAACTTCAGAGAAAACATAACAAAACAAAAAGAGTCAAAAATTCATACTCCAGTGTTAAACATGTGATATTATATTATCCAATTTGATATGAAAGTTATGAAAGTACTAATATGTACCAAAAGATTTCATACAAATACCAAAAAAATGGCATGGAGTGTTGGATTTTTATATAAAGACCCATGATTTAACTACAGACATTAGGAAACAAAACCAAATTTTGCTTTGACTAGATCCTTTTAAAAGACCTTCCAGCATTTCAGTTTAGAAATAAAAAAACATGTTAAACAGGAAATACTTGAAAATATCAGGAGGAAAAAGAATAAGTGGCATAACTGACACGACATGTTTATCCCAGGATTCAGACTTCATGCTGTTAATAAAGTGTGCATTTCTTACTTCGAAAGGTCAACTGAATGAAGGTGTCAGCAAAAAATGTAAAAGCTGAAGTCTGTTTTTTTTTACTGCTGTGTTGCCTTAATGTTGGAATAATAAGCTTGTTAGTTATAACCGGTCACTGTTTCTCAGTAACAGTTTAATTCAGTTCAGTTTTCTTCTTGTTTTTATGTTTCTGAATGTGTTTGACAAGCTGTTTCACCAAGTGTCTTAAAAAACGGTGTAAATGGCTTTCTTCAAGGTTTTTTATGATGTTTTTAAAATCGATTTTAAGAAGTTAACTCTGGCACTCATCAATAGAAACTTGAAGCTGTTAATGTGCCTCTTGCAACAATATTTGCACCTTTAACTCACTGTTTCAAGTGTCTATAGCGTTTCATAGGTTATGTAATCAGACCCAATGACCATAAGGGCTCCTTCATCAGTGTGCAACACTCCTGGTGCTACTTCATTTTTTCTGTTCTGGTCTCAACAGATATTTCTAAGATTAGCTGCAGCTTATTTTGATGTTTCTACTTTAAAACCATGTGGTTCTGCCATAAAATAGCATCAACTGAAGGATACACTAATCTAGCTCTTACAGTCGTGTATTAGGAGGGGGAAAAAAAACTAAAGACCTCAGTTAAACATCCCTTTATTGAATCTCTTTCCAGTGGAGGATCTTGAGAGAAACGACGGCAGTGCAGAGAGGCCCTACCTTATGCCTGAGAGCCTCCGCAAAGTCCTGAACAAGAAGAACAAGCCTCCACCTGCTGAGTAAAACTCTTCCTCCCTCTGTGGTACAAGCCTTCATAAGGCAAGTCAGTGGGTTCAGATGGACTGTGGTTTGGTTCAGCAGGAACTTGGACTTAGACCTGAAGCATCCGTTACCAGGAGACCGCATGTGACAATCAGTGATGTCACCCACCGTTGCTAAGGAATCGGACAACTGAGTTATCCACTATGTCTGCCATTCAGATGTTTGAAGGGCTACAGTTGAACTATTTTTGGACTTTAAACACATTTTAAGTATGTTGTCCATGTTTTATGGAAGATGCGGTCAGAGTCGTTTCCTTTCTAATATTTAAGAGTTCAAATCTGATCGATTTAAGATCAGGTATAACTTTAGTTCTTTTATCCCTACCATAGTGTCTTTTTAATAATCTTATATTTTACATAAATAAATATCAAACCCTGTGTTACCAAAGGCATTTGTTTTCTACTTGTATACAGTGAGGTTTTGTTTTTACTTCTTGTGTGCTGTTGTGTTTCGTGCTTTAACTTTATACCCATGCAGACAGACATAGGCGAGCTCTTAACAGGTGGACAGCATATTGTTTCATCTTTTATGCTTTTGAGTTGATGTAAGGAAGTTTTTGAAATAAAAAGTAGTTTTGTAAATTACTGTGTCAGAGGATTTCTTTTAACCTACGAAACACTTTTTTTTTTAAAAACTTGACCATTTTATGTTCAAAATTATGTTTAATGAGTCCTCAATCACGTTTTTATTCGTAGGTGGGGAAAAGAGTAACTTTTACTTCTTTGTATTTACTTCTGACTCAACCCTCCCAGTTCAAAAACTAAGATAAAGCTCTGAAAAATGGATTTTGTGTATTAGTAAGAGTGACAAAAGTGTAATCGTGTACCTTGTAGGCTGTTCACAATTTAAAAAAAAAGATCCCCTATGTGAAAATTTAAACCATCTTTTTAAAATGAAGTTTAATTTGACATGCTAAAAGCTTAAACAGTGAGACTAAGGGCTAAAAAAAAAATCACCCTGCTGTTCTGTAATCGACCACTAGATGGAGTGAGTGATCAAACTTGACTTTGCTCTCAGTGTAAGCCAGTGACTTATCTCCAATCAGTCTGCCATGCTGGCTTTATGTAAGTGTCCCCTGCTCAGATTCTCATCATTTTCTCATCATGGGTCACATAAAAACACACCTCAGCAAATGTGTTAATGTTTGAATGCTGCTGTCTTCATGCCATGACAGTGAGGTGACTCAGAGACTCTCAATTGCCCTACAGGTCGTACCAAGCGACTGAGGCCTGTTGGGTTAACCAGCTAGTCTGTCTATCCACAGAATTTTAGATGATTCATTATTTCGTCACCTTGACTGGAAACTGAATCAATAACAGCTCTACTAATAAGTATACTCTCATAGTTTGACAGTTCACCTTAAATTTCCTCCTGGTTTAATTTGTGACGAGTCTTGTTGTCAATAAAGTTACTTCTAAGTGTGGCTATTACACTGTAATGATGTTTTATTACAGTATGTAACAAAAGTCATACGTTTGCTCAGCAATTTATCTGCGAAACTGAAGAATTTTTATTGAACCCCCTGACCCAGACTCAATCTCTTGGTTTATTTGAAGGGAGCTTTAAAAAGAAAGGGTCAAATATGTCCGCTATCACATAATGCCACACCTCTCTCAAAGATTATGATCATTTGGTGTTAAGTTTATAACTTTTGTTCAACTCAATTAAAACGCTGAGGGTCATGAGCATTATTAGCGTTCCCATGGAGGAAAGCTTTGAATCTTTTTGTTTACAGTCAAACATAGAGCGATAACTCGGGCCGTGAATCACAAAAGAGGCTGTTTTCTCAGCTAGTTTGCGTCAGAGGTCTTGAGTGGCTCCCAAGGCACGTCGTCCAGTTAGAGCTTTTGTACATTCCAGTCTCCACCTGAAGAGCCTGAGTGCTGCAGTCACAGCAGGAGTGGCGAAGACCTTGAAGGTGACTGGTATGCACTTGACATGAGTTCTTGGCAAGCCTAGAAGTTATGAAACAGTCAGCGTGTTTTCCATGTGGGACATTTTAATATGAAGAAAGATGCGCAGTAACGATAATCGTCTCCATTTTCACCGCTTTTCTTCCGTGTGGACAGGTTAACATCATGCAAATCAAAGGAGGTGATCTGTTGGCAGAGCTTTTGTAACAATGACCAAAGATTTGCGTGTTGAACTCAGACTAGTGGATCGCTGATGCCATTGAATGATACAAGAGTCTAGATCACACCTGAAACCAAAGGTCCTCTCATTCCCTTTGCTAATTGACTTTTGTTATCAATTTAGTGACAGCACAGCAGAGTGTCAATCCAACTTGAGCTGTAAGCTAACAGTAAGCTGTTTTTATACACCTTGAAGATGAAGCAACTCGAGTATTAGCAAACTCCCTTTGGCTTGGTTGATGAGGAAACATCTCCGTGTAGCTGTAAAGTGCTCCAATATGTTCCTCAGTTAGTTGCTAACATTGTTTACACCTAAGAAACCTAAAAACAGCAGGGTAGTGATGCAGGTGTGACAAAGACTAGTCTGAGACTAACGATAAAGTGTCAATTTTGTCTGTTGAACCGCAAGAAGGAGCTGAAATAGCTTAAAGACCCCTGCAGAGCCGTTTGCTTCATTGACTCTTGATTATTGATCATTAATTTTAGAAAAGTATATACACGGTAATGGCTTTTGCCCCTGTCATAAAACTCGTGAATGCAGAGATTTCGAAATGTTATTTGTCTTTTGTGATGGTGTGATAAAGGATGGCTCGTCTGCATTCCTTACACGCCTGTAACCACCATGTGTCAGCCATACTTTAAGGTCTTTGGATTCCTGATTCAAGCCACCAAGTAGCCTAATTACATAAAGTGTTGAAGACGGAGTTTTTATGACATGAGTTGGGGCCGTCAGCGAACGCTTCTTATACATTAGATAACATCGATCTATTTTCACTGCATGTTTATTTTGATCTGCTGTGTCTATCCTCTACTTCGAGAAAGTGAGGTCAGGTCTATAAAAGTCGGTGTGGTTGAAACAGGTCTCAGAAGGATCCTTGAGTTCAGTGGGGATCAAGCTGACCCACTTTCCCTGCCGTCTCATGTGTCTCAAAATATTTCTTTGGCTGCCTATGAGTCCTCAAGCGTAAGCGCCTCCTCTAATATTATATTTCTTAATTACTTCTAATGACAAACCACTTTATAGTCAGAGAAAAAAATCTGAATTATGATCATTTAAAAAGGATGCCGTAGTTTTAAACCTCGCCATGCTTGAAACAGATGCTTTGAAGTGTTAAGTTGCGTGCCACCGTCAGTCAAGGCCAAGTCATATCTGGTTATTGAAGATGTCCATCAAGCAAAAATGTGGACAAGATTTCAACAAGGTTTGGAGGACGTAACTTGGTGCATGTATGATCAATCCAGATTCAAGTTTGCTTCTCTTCACGTCAACCAAATTTCTTACATATTTTACGCAGTCGTGGAGACAGATTTTTTGGGGCACAGACTTCTGTAGGGGTGGCTAAAATTCACTTTTACAGGCTTGCTTTTATGTGATACCGTCTTTTCTCTTTTCTCTTTTAACTCTTTTACCTTTATCTTATTCAGACTTACTGTCCTTTTAGCCATTGTTTTACTTATAATCTTTTCTTATTTAACCTTTTAGGCTTTTTATTGATTGTATTTTATTTTATTTTTCTGCTTATTTATGTTATTCCATTTTATCATTAATATTACCATTATTATTATTTTAATATGATTTTTTCCAGCTTTCTACCCCCCTTTTTTATTATTACATTTCTTTTTCTTACCTATTCATGTTTTTATTTGAGTCCTTGTGGTCTCATTTTATGTTGTAGGGTTCTTGTATTGTCTGGGTTTCTTATGACAAATGAAATTGGCCTTCAATTAGGAGGCCTTGTTTTTAACTGAGCTTTTGTTTTTTTAATTGGTTTTTGTTTCCATTATTGGGTATAGATGCAGATGTCCATCAAGCAAAAAGATGGACAAGATTTCAACAAGGTTTGGAGGATGTAACTTGGTGCATGTATAATCAATCCAGATTCAAGTTTGCTTCTCTTAACTTTAACCATAATAATAATTATTATTTATTTATTTATTAGATAAAGTGTAAGACAAAAGAGTTGGAGTTATAATATCTGATGAACTTAACACTTTCAAACACAAATAAGCTACTTGTACCCTAAAGAAACAACCCAAATAGCTGATAGTTTAATTAATATGAACGTTTCGTATAATAAGTCAAACAGCCAATCATGGTTTAGGATTTCATGGCGGCCTCTAGGGGATAGCCAATCATATTTTAGTATGGCCATGACCCCTCCTGACCTCACCTGGCTCTGCTGCTGATTGAATGTTAACAAAGATTACACAAACGGTGATACACAATTCCTGTCCCACGCGATTAAAGTACCCTTTTTGTCTTATTATTAGATGTAAATGAAGTAATTTAAGCATTAGAGAGTTGGTGGGTGGTATTGGCACACACACAGGTGGACACGCCTCCTCTCACTCCTCCTACAGTCAACACTTGGAGCTGAAAGTTTCCTCCCACCACAAACCCCCGTGAGTTTCTATCGAGCAGTCCACAGTCGCTTAGATAACTCGTTGAGGAGTCCCGGTGGATAGAAACCCTGTCACTGCCTGGAGAAAGCAAATGGGAACTCTTTAAATCTCGTCGTTTTCCATCTGAACAAAGGATAGACCGTCAGATTATTAATATGCGTCCATAAAATGTAGCGCACCCTGAGAAGTGAAAACCGTCTTGTATTTGTATTCCAGGAGCGCAGATGTAGTCCCAAAAAGATCATTTTAAAAAGTGTTTTTTCTATATCAAGATGGAGCCTTAAATCTACAGATCCGCTGCTCTACACTCTTCTGATTTTCAGTCCAACAATTCCTGTGAAGATGGACATCGACACTCCCTAAGCGACGAGACAAGATGGGAAAATGGGAGTTAACTATGGTAAGAAAAACGTCTGATATGAGCAAAGACAGAAAGAACAGATCAATGTGTGAATTTAACTAGACCTCCAATTTTATGTTGTCAATCAAAGCTGCTCACTCTTGATATGTTGCAAATAGATCTTGGAGGATTTCTGAGCATATTTTGAGTACAGATCTTAATCTCTAAACGCTTGGGTTATTAGTCATCTTTATTATTCCAACAGCAAATCTGGTGAAACTACTTCTAGTGGTTTGTTATCTGTGAGAATCTCCTGAAAGAAAAAAACAAACAAAGAAAGAAACAGACTTAGTTTGGGACCCTAGTATTAGAAACATGAGCTTAACTGGTATTGAAATGTTATATTTTAATCCATGATGATGAAAATAAAGCAGATGTTTGGCTTTATCTTGCTTAAACTCTATGCTATGTCTTGAGAAATAGGTTAAAAATCTATTGTATTGCTGTGTTGATGAGTCTGTATTTTATAAACAGAAGAGTCTATTCTGGTTTTCCTTTTTTTTTTTTTATTGACAGCAGTAAATTTAATCTGTCTCCAGCAGATAAACCTTTAAATGTTATGTAGCCGTCTCAAATAGTCTTATTCAGATTTAAAGTGGCCTCTAGCTTCACTGCCACTGACTGACAGTAGGGCACAAGCCACAGTTTCCCATCTGTGTAGAAAACAATGCAGTTTCTGTGAGGAACAATGGGGGCTGTGTGATACCGATCAGCACCGACAATCACAGCAATGAATCTGTTGAAAAAGGATTTTACATGATCACTTAAATAAGAGGTTGCAAGTCATCTCATGGTGATATGAACTTTGGAAATTAAGGAAAAGGCAATAGTGGCTCAAAGACGTAACTTTAGTCTTACATTGTTAGACCATTACACAGATAAGACAGTTTAAGGCAAAAGATAATGCACGATTTTACAGATAGAAAAAGATTTTGATACACATTAATATTCACTTGCTTTCCAGGGCCTCCATGATTTGTAAAAAATTTGCATATTGAGCAGATAGATTCACCAGGAGTAATGCAAATCATGTTACTGGGGTGTGTGTGTGTGTGCTGCCAAAAAGTCAAACCCTCAGCATTTACAGGACACTTCCTCGACTGGAGCACACAGTCATAACCTGCCTGTTACTCGTCTAACTTCTCCACCCATGAAATCGGCTATGTGATTTTTGCAGGAGCCTTGTAATTTCTTGGAAAGAGACTCAGAAAGTTGCATGATGGGAAATGTAGGATATCTCAGTCCCAGTTTCTGAGATTATTATTATTTACTCAAATATTGTAGTAAAATGATTGCCAACTTTTCTATGGCTGTCTCTTTATAAGATTAAATATTTATGATTTCAGATTGAAACGACAGATGTTTAAACTCTAAAGGTGCAATGTCTTGACTTTGTTTTTATCATAACAAGTTGATCGTATTAACGCTTAAAGATAAAATCTGCATTTTTATTCGCAGGCCCTTTGGATGTACTATATTATGCACGACAGCCTTTGTCCTGCTCGGTTTTAACATTGATTAACCCCTTTATCGAGGGTTTTGTGTGTTGTATCAAGTGCTGTTGAGCCCTCTTGGGAAGCAATCACTCAAACGCTGATGAATATTTATGATTCAGATCAAACAAGGCTTGTCCTGTTCTCAGTTTTAGTCCTGTAAGTTCAAAGAAGATGAGGGTCACTGGTGTCAGCGTGGAGACCTCAAAATCTCTTATATTATAACTTCTGATCTAGAAGCTTTCGGACGTTTAGATATTGTTTACCATGTGTTCGATTATCCACAAACATTTATCTGAAATTCCAAATTCTAGAAAAGGTGTTGAACAGGTTGAGTGTACAAAAGAAAATTCACCAGCTGATGTTATTTGGGTTCACATGGGATTAGTATGAGTCTTGGTGTGTTTGTGTGTAAGCGTAGAGTCATCATGAAGGCTTGTTACTATTTTAAACCCCTCATGGCCCAGGCTGACCTTTCTGTTGTGACCAGTATCATGACTATATTTATATCTGTGTGTCTTTCACCTGCACCTGTAATCTTCCCTCATTGTGAGTATTCATTTGTGCATCGAACCTTTTTCTCTGCCCAGAACCCAGTGCAGGAGTGGGGTGAGGAGTATGAAGCCGGGGCGATCTATGGGGTCACCCTGCGCCGGGAGCCCGTCCCCTCCTCCCCTAGCCCGGGTGAGACAAGTCCGAGCTGTGCTTTCATCCAGTACCGAACCTGCAAAGTGCGGCGCCTGAAGGCCGCTACCCTGGATATCCTTGTGAATCAGCTCCTTAACCCCGGCTGCCAGGAGCAGGACTACAGCAGGATCTTCCTCTCCACATACAGAACCTTCACTGGAACCTCAAACCTCATAGAGATGCTCTTCCAGAGGTACGAACTCTTTTGAACACTTGAAGCCTAGTTTTGTCTGTCTGTTTGTACCCAGAACGTATTTACTAAGAGTGAGAAGACAAGTTCGATAGCACTCTGATGTGTTTGTGGGGCCTGTGAATCGATGTGTGATTGTTTCCAGATTGGACATTTACCAGTTTCTTATCTTAACAATCTTAACTTTGAGCAGAGGATCCCCTATTGTGCTTGACTCAGGAAAAAAAACAACTTTGCATTTGCAAAAGTCACCTTGTTGAGTCAAGATCTTTTTTAGTTTCCCTGACGCAGCAACCAGCTCCTGGCAGGTTTGATGTAATAATAAGTACCTGGCAGGTGCTCATTATCTTGAGGCTTTCAACAACAACAACAACAATTATGCACAGAGCAGTTTTAGACCGCGGTCGGAATGATTTAAGGGTCAGGTGAGCTGCAGACTGGAGCAAATAATAATTTAAGTATTTCATTAAGCTTACAGACAAAAACAGCCTTGAGAGGATGGTACATCATTTTTTTACATGTTGTTTTTTCCCTGTAGAGACAGTGCTGCCTCAGATCTCGACAACAGCGAATACTACAGAAGGTGAGAGGACGAAGACATGTTTATAAAACTAAATTTTCATGGGCTGGTGTCTCTGTGGCTTTAAGTTTAACCTTAATGATTTTTCCACTTCCTCCCTAGCCCCCTGTTGGCCTTTGTCCAGACATGGTTGGATGAGTACAGCGAGGACTTCAGGGACCCTCCTCTGCACCTTCCACTCAGGCTGTTGTTGGACCACTTGAGAATCAGCTCTGCTGTTTACGACAACATTCACTGCCAGCCCAACTTTTGCTCGTTGGCTGGTCAAGCTGAAGCTCTGCTTAAGAGATTCCAGGATGAAGGTGATCCCCTGTTACATAGTCGAATAAAAACAGGCTATTGTCCATGTGCCCTCTCATGCAGGAAGCTATCAGCAACGTGAAAATTCCTCCTGTAAAAATCAATGATTACATTCCTGCTTTTCTGTAGGAGCTGAGACACAGACGAGTCCTGCTCAGGCAGATCTGGAGGGTTCTGGTGGTGAGGATTCGGGATGTGACAGCTCTCTGGATCAAGGAGGCATCATGGATTTCTCAGCCACAGCGATCGCTGAGCAGCTCACCCGGATAGACTCTGTATGTTCAATCAATCAATCAATCAATAACTTTATTTGTCATAAAAAACACTAAAGCACAATAATCAAAATCAACATGACTAGAGAAACCTAAAATCAAAAATACAATTAATCAAAACACCACAAACAGCTACCTTTACCTCCATGAATTGAGAAAAGAGATGGTAGAAGGTATGAAGGAATGTTTATATCTGTTAGTTTTAGGAAGAGGAACTCTGATCAATGAACCAGATGGAGGAAACTGACACTGATCATGTAGAGGATGGGAACAGTCAGACAGGATGGATTTTGCTTTCTTGTACAGCTGTTTGTTTTACAGATCCTGTAAAGTTCCCTGAACAGAGCCAGTTATTTTACTGTAGACATTAACCACCTTGTTTAGAACATTTTCCTGTTTTACCTTTAGTGATGAAAACCAACAGACCAGAGGAAAAGTTATCTCAGATTCAATATAAGAAAGAAATGTCAGGAGATGTACTTTATATGAAGATAGTCCGAATGAGTGATCAAAGACTAAAGACGGTTTCTCTTTGTTTTGTTTTTTTCAGGATTTATTCGTCAAAGTGGTGCCCTACCAGTGTCTGGGCTGTGTTTGGTCACAGAGGGACAAAAAAGAAAACATGTCTCCCACCATCAGGGCCACGATTGCGCAGTTCAACGCCATTACCAACCATGTGATTATGTCCCTGCTCTGCCGGCCGACAGATGCCTCCTCCAGCCCTCCTTCCTCTCGGCGATCTCCCACTACACCAGCTCAACGAGCCGCCATCATCGAGAAGTGGATCAGAGTAGCACAGGTCAGTAAATAAAGGTGTTGTCTGTTTTTACTAGAGAAAGGACACGATCATGTTTGAATATTTGTTTTCAGTGTGGTTTTGTTCTTCTGCAGGGTTGTTATCAGCTGAAGAACTTCTCCTCCCTGAAGGCGATCCTGTCAGCTCTTCAGTCCAATGCAGTTTACAGGCTGAGGAAGACCTGGGCCGCTGTCAGCAGGTGAAGTTTGGCCTGTTTCACTTTTATGGTGTTTTATAATCATCCTTTAATGAGGCCACTAAACCCTCGTAAACTGTAATCCAGTGTCAGTGCTGTAAGTCAGCAAATGTCTGGCTTTCTGATGACCCATATTCAATAACACAGAAGCTGAAGTTAGCTATTATTCCATGGAGGACTGAAACATAACTTTATGTTTTTATATCTATTATGTAAAAGTCTGGTCATCGAGCATGTCGTGACATGTCATATTTTAGCACAGGTTGGTGTGTAACACGGTTAGTTAACCATTGAAGACCTGCTGTTGTTTTTTGGGTTAAATATCTGCACAGTCACAACATATTGTCTCTGCTCCTCTCCACAGGGACAGCATGGCCACATTTGATATCCTCTTGGAAACCTTCCCCGATGAGAACTGTGTCCTGACCAACAGAGAGCTCCTGGTGGAGGTGAGGAGGAGCATTTGTGCATTACTTATTTGTGTTTAGATTTACCTTTGAATGTGAAGTTTAACTCAAACCACCAGTGAGTCAAAAATAATCTAAATTAGAATCAATAGAGAGACGATATAACTTTGCTATAAACTACCATGTACAGTGTATATAAATATAGATAGAGATATATTGATATATAGATATAGATATTCCTACTTACCCAGCCAAGCTAGAATGACTTACATATATCAGTTCACAAAACTAGGCCAGATTTAGCGAGTGAGGCGGTTATAGATATATGTAATGCTATCTAGCTGAGTTGTAAACACTGCCACATTATTTCCAGACAAAAGTTACTGATGAAGAGGAATTTTTCCAATAACTTGACCTAGGACTGTGAGCCGAGTTCGTTTTTGACCTTCACATGTATCCCAGGGTTAATGTTTACCAATGCAAACAGGTCAACCAGCTGCAGCTGTTTCAGGCTTTCAGTTCCTGCAGGAACGCAAACTTTTAGCCACCTGGACCAAATACTAAAATGACAGCATAGGGAATACAGAATTTAAACACAACAGAATATAAACTTTAGATTAAGAACACATTAAGAATTCATCTGTGGAAATGATTTTCAGTGTTGGCACTCAAAGCCTCCCGTCAATCATTAAAGATTCACTTTTTTTTTGGTTAAATGAGCGTGAACACAGAGTTAATGGAGAACTGGAAATCTCAAGAACATTATGTTCCCTCTTTTTATTTTCATGTAGTCTGCCTGAGGCGACTGCGTCAGAGGAGGCCTGTGTCTAGTTACACTGGAAGAACTCTGAAGTCAATAGATCATAGATAGACAAATACTCGCTGTAGTACTCGCAGCAAGCAACAAACAAGGGGTTTCCACATGTGTTTGCTGTTTGAAAAATACTAAAATCTCTAATACCTTACTTAAGTTTTGGTCCTTTATTTTCAACTTTTCATTTTTGTATTTGAGTGCTTCTTAATCCATGTGAACACACTCTGAAATATGCCTCGACTCCGCACTTTCGGACACTTATGGGAGTGTCCCTTTCACAAGATCATTATGAAACAGGATTTCTAGGTTAATGTTTTCTAAGTACTTATTTTGTTTGGAGGATCAGATTACAATCTGCTCTTATTCTTCATTGAAGCTCTCTTTTAAGTGCCTTTTTGCACACTCACAGTTGAAGATAGTTCATATTTGATGTCTGAGTATCATCTTTATTTCTGTGCCTTTAACATCCAACTAAACATGGCTTTGTCTGACACACTTTAACAGGACAGAGGCCAAGCCACCATGGATAGCATTTCGCCAAAGATATCCAAGCGAAGTCCAGTCAGACAGATGGTAAGCAATACCTCAGATCAGGAAAGACTGAGGACTTAAGAAGCCCTGTGCGATAAAGGTTCAGTCTAAGCTCTAAGCAGTAACTTTACTTTTCTGCCATCCCAATAATTTCCTCTAGGACCCGAGGCCGAGTTCAGTTCCTTCTGTATTGTATAACACTAAATGCTACAAGAAAGCTTGTTTCACTCAGTGTGGGCAGAGTATCTTTGGTATGGCTGGGACCCAGACCTATCTTTAACCTCACTGTGTGTTAGCAAGTCTCAAATGGCCTCGGATCACCAGGATTATAGGGCAGTCATAATAGACCAGACCAGAGTCTTTTATGAGTCATATGCACATTCTCCTCAGCTGTAACACGAACCCATGACGCTGCTGCTAACTGGGTTTGGTTCTCTGTGAATGTCATCTAGTCTCCACCTGTTTATTAAAAAAACAGGCTGATAACTGTATTTAAATGACATGGGCGTTCAGTGGTGCAGTAACGCTTTAATGCCTTCAACTACAAATTATGGCCAGAAAATTCAAAATGTTAATGAAATGTTAATTTCACTAACTGCTAAAAAACCAAAAAAATCAAAATGTCCTTAAAATTTAACAAATTTATTTATCATGTTTTTGGAAACTGATAAACCATTTCCATCATTTATTGGACTGAATTCAGGTGTTTTTTTTAGGAATTTGTTTATCATATTAATTTGATAGACGTATCATAAAAGTATGTATCAAATATGATGCAAAGGCACTAAAAGGACTGTTTTCTCCCTGCAGAGTACTTCCAGCGGACTGGTTCCTTACCTGGGCACATATTTGACCGTCCTCACCATGCTGGACACTGCTCTCCTAGACACTTTGGAGGTACATAATACAACTTAAAAACACAGTTTCTCAGTAGAACTGATGTGTTTTTCTTATTAATTTGATTTATATTCATGATAAATTCTTCCATTTTCATGACAGGGTGAACTCATTAACTTTGAGAAGAGGAGGAGGGTAAGCGCTTACTCTTTGTGTCATCTTTTATGTTTTCCTCTTATACTTTTCTTTCATAATGTCTCAAACAACAACAACAAACAAAAAAAACAGTGTTCACGTAACATTCCTCGTAGCATGTGTATGTAGTGAGGAGTGTAAAGTCTATTCATATTGTCCAAGTAAACAGAGAGGCTCATTGTCAGACACTTGTTTTTTTAGCACCTGACGACACTCATCAGGCAGGAGCCCTCTTGTTTTCCTTTGTAAATATTTGCACATGTCTTTGAGAACACTTTCCGATAGTTTTGTAGCTTTTGGAAACAGTGCCGTCGCTGTGTAGCACTTCGTTGCCTTAAGCATGTTATGTAACCATATAGATGTCAGTCGTCAGGGCATCTTGCAACCTCCGTCACCTTGTTTACCCTTGACTCTTCCTTCTCCCTGCAGGAGTTTGAAGTTCTGTCTCAGATCCGTGTGCTGCAGACATCCTGTTCCCAGTACAATCTGTCCACCGATCCCAGAATTGCCGCCTGGCTGCAGGGACACAAGCTACTAAGTGACCAAGAGAGGTGAGCTAGATGAAGTTTGAACCACTGCTCCACCTTACATATCTGGATCACCTGCAGAGAAAGTCAAATAAAAGATCAGTTATATAATCTGAATTATAGATGGTAAAAAACTCTCACCAGAAGAGTTTGAGAGTTCATTCTTGCAAATGAACGTCATAACCTGCAATATATGGATCAAAATGTCTCATCAAACTGAATAATGGCGTGTGGATGGTAAGCTAGTCCTTATCAGCTGTGAGGAGGGTGTAACCCTGACATTGTGGTTGCCATGTCACTGAAAACACCTGCTTGACATTTACAGTATGATATATTGTCGCCTACGCTGGTAACAAACCTCTAGTAGTGATAAAACTCATCATTGTTTCATTTTTAGCAACAGAAGTAGATGAAAATTTTGTTTATTTAGAGTAATGCACTGCAGTAAAGCACGCAAAGTGATGCAAAAGGGATATTTGGGACTGCAGGAACTATGATAAGTATATTTCAGGTATGCATGTGCAACAGGGCAAACTTAAAGCTGCTTTTTAAACAAGGTGTCTCAATGAAGATTGTGCTCCATAAGTGCTCTCAGGACTCATTTCTGTGTGTGTTTTTTTTTTTTTAGCTATGAACTGTCGAAGCAGCTAGAACCTCCTGTGGATTTATGCTCACCCACTCCATGGAGCCACCGCACACTCACAAAGAAACTCTCCTCGTGAGTATCATTTCTATGGTAACAAAGTGCATATTTTACTTTACACTGACCAGCACACAACACACAAACAATAAGTTAACCGCTACAAACAAGACATTTTTAACCCCTTTCTCCACCCAACAATCGGGGAAACCAAAGTTTGAGCTTGATAAGGATTTTGTCCGTGGTCTTCTGATTCAATCTCAAATTCTATCTGTTTTCAGCCTCCTGACAGTCAATGACGGATCTAAAAAAGTTCCCACTGACCAGATCAGTGTCTCATCTTCTGGATCTAGTGCGTCTGAGTTGGAAGATCTCTCCTCTCCAAACTCGGCATGTTCCATAAGAATGCAGGTAAACATCTGTGTGTTTGTGTGTCCATGTCCTTGCTTCATAGTCTTGTTTTCTGTCTATACTTCTCTTCAGGTTTGCCAACAATAGTGTGTTTGTTAAAGCTGGGTCATGGCATCTAGAACAGCGTGTACTATTTATTCATCACTATGGTCCAAATTTCCACTTGGACTCATTAACAATCCTCCTCTTGTTGTTGTTTCCTTCTTTTCACAGTCGTTTCACAACTCTTGCAACAATGTGTCAGAGGCCTTTTCCTCCACCTCGTCCTCTTCCTCGTCATCGTCCTCTTCCTTCTCCTCTCCCTTCCCCTGCGCGGCTACCACTCCAGGCTCCCCGACTCCTTCTAGCTCCTCCTCAGATTGCCAGACAGATCATAGTACGCCAGTAACATCCCGCAGCGGTGCTCGTCCAAAGCCTGCTCCAGCTTCCCACCACAAACGCTCCGTGTCCATGACCTCCCTGCCGGTGTATAACCGCCAGGTGGCTGACTCCTGTATAATCAGGGTGAGCGTGGATTTGGGCCACAACAACGGAAACATGTACAAAAGCATTCTGGTGAGTTCATCCTTAAATACTCCATTCAGAAGTTTGAAATCTACATCTTTTGACCCTTTCTCTTAACTATATTTGCACCATGGAAAGTATTCTTACCCTCAACTCAATAGTGGATAAAATCAGACCTAAAAATACGCAAATAGTGAAAATAAAAAAAAGATTTTTCCCCTGTGAAAGTTTCCTAAACGTGTATCACAAACACTTGACTAAAAGTTGTCAAATTGCATATTTCAAGTCTCGTGCTGAACTAAAATTGGCGCCCCGTCTAGCTCTGATGCCTCCTCGATCACATGTCAGGTTTTAGGTGAGCACAAGAGAATTTCAACTATTCTTCCCAGAGCAGCTCAAATATCCAAGTCATGAACCAAAAAGCAAAACACATTTTTGAGCAGAGGTTAGTTTTGTCCTGAATGCTTCTCTCACACCCGTCAATAAGTCGTGTTTATTGAATCTTTGTCCTCTGTAGTTGACCAGCCAGGACAAAACTGCACAGGTGATCCAGAGAGCGCTGGAGAAACATCATCTGGAGCACATGAACTGGCGTGACTTCACTCTGTCACAGGTCATCACCCAGGAAAGAGGTCCGAAAACATTCTGACTATTTAAATAATCCTCTAAATAGTTCTGAAGTTACCCTTCTGACAGTGCGTGTTATTTCTTTCTGTTTTCAGAGTTGCTAATACCGGACAAAGCGAACGTCTTCTACGCCATGTCCACGACAGCAAACTTTGACTTTGTTTTGCGGCAGCTCCATAAATGCCAGAAGAAACCGCTGAAGGCCACGTTGAGTCTGGGACGATATTCAAAGTAGATCCTCACGTCTTCAGATCCTAAATGGGAAACTATTTTTAAAAAAATGACCTTTTATTATTGTTTTAAAAACAGGAACCGCCCATCCTATTTTAGTAACCAGATAACTAAACATGTGACTTTTTTAAATGTAACTAAAAAGACGATGCAAAGCACTTTAAAAAGAAGAAGAAGAAGAAGAATGTCTGACTTGATGAAAAGTGATGGATTTTCAAGGAGAAAGCTCGGGATCGGACGTGTTTTTATATCCTGTTGGAAAAAAGCTTGAAAAACATTGACTCCTTGTTCACATGGTTTTATGGTGTTGATCCGTGTGAAAATACTGATTGATTTTTCTCTGAGACTGCAGCTACTTGTCACTTCTACTCACACAAGGGCATCAACACACACTCCCCCCAGAGGACAACACGCGCCCACATCAGGGATCTATTTATACACGGACACTTTAAAACGCCTGGCAGCTCCCACATAAACCCATGTCTTAAATAGGGAATGGGGGTCAGATGCACTGTTGGTATCGAACTCTTGGGATCCCCCCCGACAGGTTGTCACCCTCTCAAAAGGAGATGGCTCATGTGTTGCTGTGGACTTGCCATCTGAGGAGTGGGCGGGGACTGTGTATCACCAGAGATCACAGTGTTCCCGGTGAGTTTCAGCACACAGTTGCTGTGACACTGATAGCATGTGGCCAACCCTGACTGGAAGGATGGCATTCCTGGGCCTGCGTAACCATGGCGGCAGCAGGTACTTTGACGGATGGGACTGGATGTACACAAGCAGATTACAACTGCATCTTGGTGATAGGGGTGACCTGTTTGTGCCCCTGCTTTGACGTAATAAGTTTGACTTTCAGAGCTGAGATTTTTTATATTTCTTGTATTTATTTTCACTGTACTTTCACTGCTGTTCACTCTGATTTGATTTCACTTTCATTCGGTTAACAAATTTGGATGATTCACTCGTTCGCTTTGAGTTCACGCTTCACTGGTATGAACATTTTTGAAAATATCTTAAAGAAAAGTTCATTTAACCCTTTAATATGATCTCAAATGTCTTACTTTTTGATGATTTGTGAGAATATTTAAATTGTTAATGACATTTTTTTTTATTTTGCTCAATTTGTATTAAGAAGTATGTAGACTGTTAAGAGTTTGGTGCAAGAGGTGCTCAAACAGCCTGATTTTAAGCAGAAGGAGGAGTTTCGACTAAACATTTCAATGACGTTAATTGGCGTCACAAGTCTGGTGACATGTTGGTAGCGATCTGATTTTCAAACTGATAAATCCACGGGCTGTATTCATGAAAGGGGAAGAGTTGTTCACCGAAGTGACCCAATGACTTAAATTAAAGGTTGTATAACTCAGACTTGTGTCCAGAGTGTCGGCGAGTCAAAAGTCTTGCTCCAGGGCAAAGACTGCAAACAGGTAAAGGAACAGAATTCTTGTTGAGTGTCTCTACCTGAAGGGATCCTGAACATTTTATTCACAAGGGTATATCTCTGGGAACTCTGCAGAATTGTCTAACCCCAATAAATCTCTGCTTTTACTGTACTGTGTAATTAATCAAAACAATGTCGCAGTTTCTAGTTAAAAAAGTAAGAAAATCCAGGATTTTATATGCATTTCCACACTGTACTGAAAACTGCCTAATAAACACCTGTTCTGTCCTATTTGTCTGTCTTGTTCCAGTTATGAAGTCCAGTATAACCATAAATGCCTCTTGCAGGAATGCCAACTTTCAAGTTAGACAATACAAGATAAGCTGTATCAACATCATCTTTGAAATGACAAGACTGGAAGACTGAAGTGATATTTGCAAAGGTCAAACCAGGACTACAAATATTAAACCCTACACTGTTTCCACATCAGCCCTGCACCTTGTTTTCTTTCTAACCTTTCCTGTTATTTACAAAAGGATGGGTACATGTTGATTGACTGATTGAAGTTTATTTTGAATATGCAAACCAAAAAAATATGAAAAATAAAACAAGAAAAGTAAGGCAACACATTTAAACATAAAACATCCCTCCCCTTTACATAATAATTACCCACACCAAGGTTCCTTGCAACTTGTTAAATGTACCTGATAATTATAGATAAATAAGTATGTAAGGATATATACATGACTAACAGATACATAATTCAAATGACATAAAACATCATGTTAAATAATACTAATGAATGTTAACTAGACTGCTGTGATTAAAATTATTTTGGGAAGGCTTTCACTAAAATGAACAGGGAAACTAAGAGATAAACAGTCTGGAAACCAATTATGATTTAATGTTTTGAAAGGACAGACATTAAGTCACTCTATAAACAACCTATTTAATTTTTTTCTGCTCAACAAGTAAGAAAAACAAAACAAAACAGACATTTGCTCAAAATGTGTTTATTTTCAACCATTTTGTTGGACTAATCAGCCTTATCCATAATTGCACTAACAGCAAAGAAAGCCATTTATTATCACAGATTGTTGCAGCAATTAGTAATAAACCGCTTTATATTTTAATTGCGTTGGTATACTTTTTGTCACAACCTCCTTAACGTCGTTCATAGGCTACGTGGGCGTGGGTTATATGGAGCGTGGTTTGTACTGTTCTGTTGCGTTCGAATCACCTCGGAAGTCAGAGGTCGGAGCTGAAAATGACGTCATACCAAGGCGGTAAAAAGCAAAATCGGAGGCGGAAACACGATTTAGCGCTGACCTTATATTAAGACAAGGCAAGTGCTAAAATAACTTTCGTAGAAGTAGCCATCGTGTTTACGCCTCCGATTTTGCTTTTGTCCGACGGTAACTGTAACGCTAGTAACTTGGGTGTGACGTCATATTTAGCTCGGACTTCTGATTTCCGAGGTAGCTCGAACGCAGCAGTCGTACTGGTGCGTGTTTTTTAAGAAAACGTGATGGCGTCATGTCGATTTTGGCGCTCTTGAGTACAAACATGGAGGTCGTGTGACGGTAAGTTTACAACAACACAGTGTGTTTTTAAGCAAAGTCTGTTTAATGTTTCAGTCACATATGTTACTATTTGGTTTACAGTTTTTGCTTGTCTTTCGGCTTGCATCTGTGTAACCTGACGACCTTTAAATGAATGAATTTTATCAATGCGAGAAACCATTCGTAATTTAGCGCTGGCATTTAAAATAAAAAAGCTTGTTAGGATCAGTTGCCCTAACTTCATGAAAATGCTTAACCCTTTAATGCCGTTTGTATCATATTTGATACATACTTTTATATACTTCTATCAAATTAATATGATCAACAAATTACTAAAAAAACAACACCTGAATACTGTCCGATAAAATAGAAATGTCCTCTTTTAGTTTATCAGTTTCCAAAAACATCCAATGTATCAAACGAGATAAACAAATATATTTGTTAAATTTTAAGGACATTTTTTTGGTTTTCAGTAGTAAGTGAAATAAACATTTTAGCTCCAAAAAAATAGAATTTTTTGGCCATAATTTGTGGTTTCAGGCATTAAAGGGCTACAACAACAACAAAATGAATCTTTTTTTTCTCTTAATGTACCCAGGTCATGGAACAAACTTTTAAGTAAAACCAACTGAAGGAACTTTGTATGATATCAAGTGAAAATTGTGAAGAAAAAAAAATGTGTTTACTATAAATAGTGATATCCATGTTAGAAAATATACAGATTTATTTCTATGTCTGGAACAATGTATGGAGCCTTCAATATGTTAACACCCTTGAAATGAAACCACATTTTTCATATAATTCTGTGTTTTCAGGTAAAAATGTGTCACTGCCCTTTAAATCAGCTGAGGACTCAGAATCCAGATGATTAAGATGAAGAAGCGAGGAGAGCTTTTGAGCTGGACTGGACCGAGCCTAAAAGGACCTACACCAGAATCAGAATCTGCTTTATTTGTAAGGTACGTCACACACACAGGGAAATTGACTCCGGTAGACTTTGCTCCCTATGTGCAAACATGAAACATGTAATATTACACAAATATGTACAAGCTTGTATACTTGTATGCACAAGAATGTTTTGGGCCAGAGTGCAATGTGAGGAGTGTAGAGGACTGTTGAGTGACTGAAACATTTGTGAATATACCACTATATAAGAGGTAGATTACATACATTTGTTTTAAATATAGTCTTAATATTGAATATAGGTGTGTATAGGTACATGTCAGGTGAGAGGATGATGACTGCTGTTAGAATATTATTTGGGGGAGTTGTTTTCAATCATGTCTGGTAGTACACTTTTTATATTCTACAGAGTTACCACGTGAATATGTCATTTTGAACAAAGTTGCTCAAAATGTATAAAATAATTAACAGTGTTTCCTTCACATACTACATGAAGATCTTATTTATTTTTTCATCTTAACAAGTGCAGAGAAAAATAATTTAGTTGCACACCTTAATCTAATCAGCCTGTTGTCCTTCCAAAACACTGTCACCCTAAATGACCACTAGAGGGCCCCATGTCCTAACTAATTATTGCTACTGCATCAAGTACTCAGACCTCACAGTGAGATATGATCAAACTAATGTTCACTTTTTATTTGTGTTGTTCGTGCTGACTTCAAAAATCATTTAGCTGTGATCAAAGTCATACTATCTTAGGAGGAGTTCCCAGTTTGGGATCAATAAAGTCTATCCATCTATCTATCTATCTATCTATCTATCTATCTTGAAGTATTGAAGTGTAAAGATGTTTTTCAGCTTTATATAATTGAATTGGCTCTCTGATTTACATCCACTCAGGTAGGGCATTTGTCTGAAAACACTATTTTACCGAGATTATAGTTTTGAGGGATATGTTCGTATTACTTGTTCATAGGTTCTTATACAAGCTCAATATCATCTGCTAAAGATGTTTAAAAGATGACACTGCCTGTTGCTCTGAAAAGACCTTATTCAGACTAAGTCTAAACAAATGATGAAAATCAATTTCAATGTATTTCCCGAAATGAATATAAAGAAAGAGGGTAGTGATTGTCAAAAAACAACACTGAGTGAAAGTACAGTAAGAGCAGGATAATGGATTGGCCAGCAGAGGGCAGTATGGCATTGCTGTAAAAATCAAATAAACATCACACCTGAATTACTTCTGATAACAGGGAAGTTATAACAGGTTAAAAAGAACAATTTATATATAGCTGTGACTCAATGAAACTTTTTACTGTATATTGCTCATAATAGCATTGGCATTGGGGGTAAAAATAAAAGAGGGTGGGACATGAAGATGTGGGATTGACACTTCCAAACAGCACTCTATTGCACAGTTTAACACATACTTTAATAATTTCACTAATTAAACTCTTTAACTGTAATTACAACATTACATGACAGCAGTTTCATAATCAGTCCAGTGCACCAGAAAGAAGTTGCAAAATCTGCCCCCACAGAGGTTTTTCGTGGATGCAATTCAGCTCAAACGAATTTAAAACCGAATATGGAAGACAATATTGTGGTAAAAATACTCAGCAGGAACATACTGCATTCATTAGATGACTTCCTTCACACACGAGGGTGGTGTATTTGAGAGGGGGGATGCACCGGTCAGCAGTTCTGGAGGAGAAACAGGACACTGCCCCTCACTTTCTCATGTATTATGCATGCCTGTGATGATGTCCAGCCTTGAGCTTGGCTCTGTGTGTTAATGTGTGTTGCATGTCTTCACAGAAGCACACAAGATATATCAATGTTCAGCTCTTAGCCCTGACAGTCTTAAACTGGTATTTATCTGCCTCTTGAGCAGCACTCTGCAGGCCAGATGAGAAATTCAAGGTCTTATCTGGATTTGTCCAGGAAATCGGTGTAGCTGGTGTCTAATGGGGATTGATGAGACGTGGACTTTAGTCATCAATAACAGAGATGATCCTCACTCTCTCAGCCCAAGAGTTTTTGAGGAAGTTATTGATGTTTCTATTCAAGGCTGTTAGCTTTCTTAACTTGTCACAGTCTGAAGAGCACACAGTTTAAAGTGTCCTGATTGTTTTTCACCACAAGTGTAGATTCAAGATCTTGAAATTATAATAAAATGAGTATTTACATGTGTACAGTGATCCTGTAGGGATTCTTTACTGTCAGGGTTAATTATCCTCAATTTTCTTACTTATACCAGGATTATGTTCAGCATGTAGAGACATAACTATTGTCCTTCTTAAAACCTGTTTTTCTTTCAGCTGTTTCATAACCTAAGCAATTGTATGCACATGTGAGGGTGTGGGCGCTAAGAAAATGTTAGGCAACAGTTTACTGTGATCCATGCTCGGGTTGAGCTTGTAAAGCTGATGACAGACATCTGTTAACCTTGTTTCACCTGGGTGGCTCTCCCCCTGTGGAAAAGACATGCATTCAGCTGCTTTTACAGCTCGGGGGGCCCTCGCAATAGAGGCATGTGTTGCCTGCCTGTGTGTGGTAACTGTGTGTTTAGGTCAGTGAGTTACTGCTGTGTTTCTTCAAGGATGTTACACATGTGAGGCTGGGCGCGCTGATGATAAACTTTGTTCCTCATTCTCAGAAAAGGAAGCGGGGAGAGGGGAGGGAGGAGGGGAGGTGTTGAAAATAGCTCACACACTGATCTCATACACACATACAGAAAATTTCACACCATATATACAAACGCTAAATCACAATCAGTGTCTGCAGGCCTGTTTGCACTCATGCACACAAGATATCAAGATATTCCTGTAAGGGTGCAGATTAGTTGTGCCATACGCTCGATTACTCTTATATACAAATGAAGGGCTAAATATGAACTCTTTGTTTTCTTCTCACCATGTCACACACTAGAACTTCATACAGAAATAGCTCTCAGATTGCTGAATTTCGGGGAACATGCTGTATTTTTATCACAGTTGTGAGTGCAACTGTGCGCCACACGCTTAAAAGGCACTAATATCGTGGTTATGCAGGGACACTCATGTTCGAGCTTTGGAGATCTCTTTGCATGTCAAGTGAAAAGAGCTTCAAGGAGTCCCAGGCTGAGCACCTCTGCTGTGCACAATACTTTAGCCACTTGGTTCACGAAGAAACATGCTCTGAAATTTAAACACCTCTCTGCACGTAATAAAAAATCCAACAAAACGTGCGTTCAAGTACGTACTTAACAGTTAATAACTCGATGCTTGATTAATTGTTCCCATCCTGAATCTCCTCTGGCTGAGAGTTATACCTGAGTTTGGTGAGGAGAATATTCAAAATCAGGCTGCCTTGTAGTCCGAAAAAATGACTTTTCCCACTGCAAATACTTACAGTGAGTGATACATGTCGCTGTTTAAGGATGACAGGATGAGGTTTTTGTCTAAAAACACTACTTTCATGCATGCATGGCGAAAGATAAGAGTTAGAACTTTGTCCACAGGGGGGCGCCAAAACCGAAAGGAACCAAAAGTTCCTCACAGAAGCTTTAAAAGTATTTGAAATGTGTGCTGAAACGTCTTTAGCACAACTTAATTTATTTTTACTTCTTTCACTGTCAGATTTTCAGTTGACAGACAACTAAAGTCCATCATTCTATTACATTATTTGTTATTACCAAGACCCAAGGGTGTTCGGTATGTGACTTTAGCAGTAAGAAGCAGAATATACAATATCCATGTCAAGCTGAGAAACTGCAGATCCCCTTCTTGTCACACAAATATATCAAATATATAAATATGTAAAATATATAATTATGCACCATGAGTCTGATTATAGCTGTTGTAACACATACAGTGCTGTAAATAGGTTGGGTTTCTTTATGTTGTTGTTGACCCCATGGATAATGCAGCACAGGCAGTAGTGTACCACTTCCATATAAATGTTACCCTTACACTTTCTTGAGATCATTTTGCTAGAAATGCTCCTGCACTTGTAGTCTCCTGCCAAGGAGGAGAGATGAGGACATGTAGCTTCCATATTTTTACGGTCAACAGTCTTAAACAAGCCTCAGTGTAGAAGAAAGAGTCCATGTTTCTCTCTCGCTTTTCCAGCTTCTTTGGTTAATGTGCATGTTTATTTCTAGCGTCTCTGTAAACCTTTTTTTCTGTGTCTGATTTTAGACAGTTGTCTACTTGCGCACATTACCTTTGTGGAAGGATTTAGATGTGTGTGGATGTGAATGGGGATGTGTGGTGCGCCTGCCTCCTCTAGAGTGAGTCATGCAGTGACGTAAACAGCTCTCAGTCACTCACACGCCTGGCCCCAGCACATGGCTCTCAGACAACACACTCCCTGCCTTCACGTGCTGTCCTTCAGCCTTCTCTCCCTCTCTCCCCCTCTTGCTTTGAGCATTGCTTTTTCCCCATTTTTTTTAAAACCAGGAACCCACCCATTTCACTGACACTGCCTGTTGCTCCACTGACAATAGCAACCATTATTATTCTCCTTTTGAGTACCTGTTGATACCTTAATTTCTCTTGGAAATAAAAAAAAAAAAAACACTCCAGACCATATTTTTCTTTCTCACATTTGAAAATCTTCTTCTAAACCGTGTGTGTTTTATACAGTTTTTAAAAACCTTCTACTGCTTTCTGTCCACTCCTCCCGCTGGATTAGAGTTTTCATCGCCTGTGCCGCAACTCATGTCCGCGTCACATTTGCTTAAGAGAAATGTAAACATGTTCGAACTGCTCAGGCTGTAGCTGCTATTAATAAGGAGCGGTCGGAGAAGGAGTTGCTTAAGTGCTGGAAAAAACATTTGCCACGAGTTCCAGTGGGGGTTGTTGGAAGGGGGAGGGCTTCTTAGAAAACTGGGTAAAATGAGGACGGAGCTGAACGTTAAATCAAATCTATGAAGCCCCTCAACCGGCTCACGTACTGAACATTAGTGGCTACTTCGTGGTGAAATACACAAACAGCTACCGAGTTTTAGTAGGCTGTAAAGAGGACGGAGATCAGAGCTCACAGTCGAGGCTGCAGGTCACTCAGCAATTCAAAGTTTGAACTAACTATGGCTCTTCTTTTAAGGGTCTCTGCAGTTTTATGAATACACATATTAAGACCCACATTATGTTCACAAACTCCGATCTCAACCCTTTTGTCTCCTCTGATCCTCCTGTTATGTAAATCACAGTAAGTCACTTAAACTCAAACTTGACGACCAGCAGAAAGTGTTTTCCTAAAAAGTTGTCCTAATCCTTAAAGGCGCCTTTTATCCACCTTTTTTAATTTATTAAGTTCTTGCTATCACAATTTTTTACTTGTTTCCCTTTCTGCAATCATCCTACTCCCAATAAACCTGTTGAACGTAAACCACTTGGATATTATGTGCCCTCTGTGACACACTTAAACACAGCATGAGCGCTGTGAAACAGCAAACAAACAACAGCTGACACCATAAATCCTCTCTGCTCCAGTTTGCGCCCGTACCTACCTGCAAACCCAGCCGCCCCACCCCACCCCATGCCCTTGGCCCAGCAAGCTTTGGTGTGTCTGCACTTTACGTAACTGCCCGCCTTGGCCTCGGTAAAGGTGTTACAGTAACACGTTGCGAGCTGACTGCATGTGAGCAACCACTCACATGGGGCCTGCCGCTCACCCTCCTCCCTCCCCCTCCAGGTGTTTGGATTAGAGGAGGAAGGATTGAGTGGCTGGGAGGAGCGGGGAGGCCCAGAATGTAAACTGACTGCTCTGTTGTCGCTATGCACACTTGTAACCTACTTCTGCCTCTAAATATCTTTTTTTTTTTCTGACTTCTTTTTCTCTCTTCTGCTTCCTCCTTATCTCTTTTCTGTTACTTAACTTAGCTACAGCTTTCTTTGACAACCAGTGAGACTAAGAGCTGAAAAAGTAACACTATATATAAGCCTTTATATATATAAGCCTATAAGAGTTTATTTTAAAGATGGAGCAAACATATTATAGACACCTCCTCTCATCTCCAGGGAACATTATGTAATGTCTGTCATCAATACTTATTGGCAATGTACTCTGTGTTGAAGAAAGCAGACGCCAAGATACACTCCAGACTTTGGCAGACAGTGTTACAATGATAGTACATCATGTCAAATAAAGGCTCTCAGGTAAACGGTGTTTAATGTATTATCCTTGGTAAATAATCAGGTTAATAAGAGCTTAACTCTCAGGAAGTAATGATCAGATCATCCTTACAGATTTAAACACAAGCTTGATAAGTTGTTAGTGAGAGTGAAGTCACACTTAAGGTCGTTTTTGATCAGTATGATTGATCGTTTAATGATTTATTCCTGATAATGCAGCCATCTGGTATCTCAAACCTATTATCAAGGGGGTTAGGAGAAAAAAGGTTGAGGTTGTTGGCTTATGCCCTATTTAGATAAAATACTATGACACAGAACATGATTGGTTAAGTTTTTGAGAAAGGCTCTTGTTAAAAAAAATAATGAGAATAGTATGTTTTGTACTCTGGAGGAAATCAATAAAATCAATTTTTAGTTTTCATGTGAAGTTGGAAGAGCCCCAAACAAAAAAAAAAAAACTAATAGTAAGAGCTCAGGGGGTTAAGCAGTAGTTTTTTTCCTTTACTTTTTAAATGATAATCATAAGAATCATTTTCTCACTTCAGCTTTTATCGCCGTGCTTGTTCATCTGGTGAATCTGCACATGAACACTTCCTGTATACGTGTTGTGTCAGAAGTCTGTACCCTCTTGAAGAGTTGTTTATGAAGTTACTGCTCAGGCGGGCCCTCCTTTTTTTTTTTTTTTTTTTTGTTATTGTCTCTTTGGCCTGTCCTCTGACACTCTACACAAGAAACAGGAAGTGATCCCTTTGTCAGCTGGCGGTTTGCACTAATTTAGCATTGAGGGCTACAGGTGTCGCCTTACAGACTAAGTGTGATGTTGACCACAGGTTCGGTGTTTGTGTGCGTGCCTGAGTCTTTTGCATGAAGGTACACACTTTCAGGTTGTCGTGCAGTACCTGCAGATATGTTTGTGGTTTTGTGTGAGCGTGAGTAGGGGGGGGCAGGAGATTGGGGACAGTCCGTGCTGCTCCTCTTACGGTCACTTGAACCAGGATGGCTTTAGACAGATGGATGTGGCTGTTGACACTAATCAACTGTATGAGGTAATGGAGTTAGCATGTGTTTGTGCACTCCTTCCCTGCCACTCCTGACTTACTGACTGACCTACTTAACCAGCAGCTCATGGGCCGGGCATAAAAAAACAAGCTCTCGCATATTTGAAGTGTAGAGGAACAAAAGGTGGTGTTTGTGGGTAAATATGGGTGATACTCACATTGCCATTTCTGCTTTCAGTATGAGGATTAGACTCTGAATTACTGAACTCTGATCACTGTTAAGGGTGTGTGCTTTTCTGCTCGTGTGTGTCAATCAAAGGGTGAATTTGTTTGGTGACTTATTTGTTTGTATTTGGTTAAACTAAAGCTTGAGTGAACTCTTACTAGTACTAAATGTAGTCAACAATGAAACTGGGCAGGTTTAGAGTAAAAAAAACAGCAACTGGTGACAAAAAAAGAAGTTGTTGTCACACATTGAAGCTCCTGTGAGGACATTTTTGAGCATCTATGAAAAGATTTAGATACTTTTTATAATATCCAAAAGCAAACAAGATCATCAATAATGTGATCATTAATTGTTATATTATAATTTTCAGTGTCTGAAATCTCAGTGAGGTGGTAGGTGTCAGGCAAGCAGCTGGATAAACTAGGGTGACTGTATTCTGGATCCCCAAAAAGAGGACATGGAGTCGGACAAAGTTAATTTTGAGTGTTTTTCGGGTCAGACCGAGTGTCTTTTATGCACTTCTAACTCAGTAAAAAAAAAAAAAAAAAAAAAGAAATAATAACAATAGTAATAATGCATGAGCTTTTATAGCATTTTTTGTCAGTGACCTCAAAGCTTTTTACATCGGATACATCATTCGTTCGCTCACACAGTCACACCCTGGTGGTGGTAAACTATCTTAGTAGTCACAGCTGTCCTGGGACAGACTGACGGAAACGTGGCTGCCAGTTTGGCGCCTAAGGCCTCTCCGACCACCACCACCACACAACACTCACAATCAAACACCAGTGGAGGACACAAGCTGGGAGCAAGGTGGGCTAAAAGTCTTGCCCAAGGACACAACGAACAGACTCGGGATAGGGCAGGACTCAAACTGCCAACCTTCCAGTTATTGACCGACGGCTCTACCTCCTGAACTAATGTCACCCCAGTAAGTCCAGGTGACACCAATTCGAAACTTATGTACAAAACCGCGGATATTTGAAGGATTTTATAAACACCGGACAAGCCCGAACAGCCCCCCAAAAAGAGGACATGTCCGGGTAAAAGAGGATGTATGGCCATCCTAGATAAACAGCCTTGCTTTTACAATTTCGACATAATATGTTCATGATAAATGATTACTTTGTCAGAATAACTCAAGTGTGCCAGGACAAGATAAACAAAGACTCCATTGTCCACAGGGGGCGCCAAACCTGACAAACTGAATGTTCCTCACAGGAGCTTTAAATAATGATCATCATAAAGTGTGTTTTTCTTCTACTTTGCCTCGGTTTGTTATAGAAGAGGGATTTATGTGGAAAGTGCATCAGTCTTTCGAAATGAGTAACAGAGTGATAAGGAGAAGTTGAAGTTCCTTGTCTGTAGTTTTTTGAGACGGGCTCGGAGAGTCACCCTCAGTATAATTTTTCTGTTTCAGTCTCTTATAACATAGTGACTCACATCACTTCTCCTTGGCAATAATGTGAACAATAACCAGTTGTTACAGCATGCTTCCTTTCTGGACCAGGTCTAGTGGGGTGGGTGTGGGGGGGCTTGCTAGACGGAGTAAGGGAATAGAGAGGGCATGTGATAGAGAACGATGGGGTGAGCGACAGAGACGTGGACTGAGACACAAGGCTAGCATTGTCTCCAAAGTAGTGCATGGCTGGCACAATAAACCAGATCCACACGGTGGCCTATGAGGAATCCAGACCCATGGCCCAGTTCTTTGTCTGTGGCAGGAAAGCCATTGTCACTGCGGGAGGGGTTGAGGGGTGGGGGTAACATATCCTGGATGGTGTTAGCAACAGGACACTTTGTTTGCACCTGCATCCATCAGAAGGGGATCCCACCATGTAGTGTCAAAAAATAACTCCTGAAACTGTTGCAGCAGATCGGGTCAGAACAGTTCAGGTTCTGGCTGTGAAGACTGTGACCCCTTGAAGGATTTATGTAATAATAAGCATTTCTCTTAAGCTTGAATATTATATATGTTTTGGCCAGTCCAACGTGAGTCCCAGTTCTGCTCATATAGTGTTTTTCCAGCGTCTCATTGACCTCTAACCCTGAAAGGAAGTGCTCTCTTTTCTGTGGTTACATGATCCCTAAAATAATCTTACACAAGGCTCTCTGGTATGTTCACTCACCATCTTCTCAAGTCTCACTCACCTGAGGGCTGCTGTTTTCTGCTTTGTGACAAACTGGATGGAACTGGCTTAGAAACTAGGCTCAATTGCTTTGTGTGTGTGGGAAGAAGCATCGGTTACACCGTGACACACTCTTGTGTTTGTATACATGTGATTTGCAACAAAACGAGGGAAGGCACTGGACAGCCTGGAAAAAATCAGGAGCATTACAGTGAATGGGGGTCATGGTTTTATCAATGCACGGGCTTTTAATAAGACGACTACATCAGGACTTCCTCGGTTTGTCTGCGTCGCTCTCTCTATACATTCACTTGTAAGGAATTGTATGTAAGCAATCCTGTTTGAAGCAGCACAAAGGCCACCCTGGATTTCACACAGCTATTCTCATCTGTCAGTCTCAAACAAAAGGTTCCTTTTGTGCCAGGTTGCGTAACAGGCTGCTGAATGCACGTTAAGCTTCTCTGCTTTCAGATTACTTTGTGATTATCTTACAGTCAGACCCTTGGAGATTTATCACCCCTCCTCTTCAACTGTAACCCCTCTGAACTGAGACGCACTGCTGCTGCTGCTCTACATGAGTTTGCCAGAAACTTAGCAGGGTTCCTACGCAAGTATGGAAAGCATGGAAAAGTATGGAAGTAATTTGATCAATTTCCAGGTCTTGAAAATTATGGTAAATGAAAAATAAAGTATGGAAAAATATTTATTTTAACAGACTGTATTACTACAGTTATAAAATGCAGTTTTCTAAAATATAAAAGTAGGTATTTCTAAAAAGTAGGGTATGGAAAAGTATGGAAATTCTAACTGTGTAGGAACCCTGACTAGTAAAAAATTTGCAAAAGATAGATCTGCTTACGCTGACATTTGTAATTAATTGATTAATTAAAGCTTCTAAGAGGAACATTGTGCTTATCTTAACAAAATAATCTCATCCTGCTGACTTCTGACAGTCAAGTGTATTGTTTGCTGTGAATTTCCTATATAAAAACCATAAAAACTAGGGGTGGGAGAAAAAATGTATTCACATAAGTATCGCAATTTTTGGTTTTGCAATTTTCAAATCGATTTTTTTTTCCTCAAAAATAGATTTTTTTTTTTCAAATTTAAGAATAAATCTTAAAAACTGACTTACATGTGATGTGTATTTTTTTGGTGGAATATGGTTCCTGGAATAGTCAGTTGACAATCATTATCATTCTGGTCTTGAAAATGTAGACTAAAAATCCAGAAAATTGACAATATCAGAGAATCGCAATTCAAGTCGAATCGGCATTCAAAAAATCTTAGAAAAATCGAATTGGGAGAAAAGCATATCGTCAGCCCTCATAAAAACATGTTCATTTTTTCAGCTACTAATTTTTCAGGCTGTAGAATATATAGTATAAAAAAATTTGGTCTCGTTTGAGAGGCATCATGATGAAGTTTCATCTATTTCATTAAACTCCTCCCAGGATTTTTAAAGAGTTCTCTTAAAGGGATATTCCGGCATGAAATTAGTTTAAGGTCAAACACACCATAACACTGAGTTAGACCCCACCTCGAGAGATGAATGTTGCCGACTGCTTGCTTCTCTAGTTATACCAACTTAAGTAACAACCGCATGATAGCAAAACACAGTGGTCTGAGGGGCCATAATCAAACCTCAACCAAGAAGAACATTTAGACCACTGTGTATTGCTATCTTGTTGTCATTACTTAAGTTGATATAACTAGAGAAGCAACATTAGTCTCTCGACGAGGTGTCTAACTCGGTGTTATGGTGTGTTTGACCCTAACTTAGCTTTACGCCGGAATATCCCTTTAAATTCTCAGAAAGTTCGAGGAGAAGTTGCCATCATTTAATTGAAAAAAATCTAAGTTTCAGTAAAAATCTTAACTTTAGATTAACTGCTAAAAACGTTCATTACCCAGCTTTCTCTTAAGAAATCCATGGTAATAGGAAACACAGTAAAATATTGTAGTTGTCTACATAACTGTAAATTAATTCAGGATCTGTCTATTTAGACCTTTGTGGCCTCAAAAACTTTTCCCTCCTCACTAATATTTCCATCCTGCTATTGTTGATGTCTGACCTATGATTTAACTCTGCTGTGGTATGAATCTGTAGGGCTGTTGCACAATCTCCCAGTTGTGTGATGGTGAAAGTGTTCGCCGGACTATGTGACATACTGCACTGAGCAGCAGACTCACAGCTGCAGTCATACACCCACTCTGGCACAGTCAGCAGCGGGGGGCCCCCAAACAGCATTTCTGCTCACATTCCAGTCTGAGGAGCAAATAAAAATAAGCCCACCACCGTCCTCTCCCTCCACCACTGGACAGGGCATGAAACACCAGCTCCTTAAATGGTAACCTTGTTTCTGTTTCTTAGCCAAACGGTCACAGCGCAGCAATATAACTGTGGAAACTAAGTGGAACTTCTGATAAATAACCGCTGCGTCTAAGTGGAGTGGTAGCAGAGACATTACATTCCTAAAGTCAGCCGTGGGGGCAGAATCATAGCCAGACACGTGAGTGCAGCTTAGTCTGCTGGTTTGTGACTCCACTGGCTCGCTGTATATGGTCATGATTCCAGGAGCAGAGAGGAGTTTTCTTCAGAAGTCAGAGGGGGGGGGGGTTGCTAATAGACAGAGCCATGTTAGGAGGGGAACATCTGAATCTAAGGTTTCTACTCCTGAAGTGTCTCCTAGCAATGACCACAACACTTTACCGCTCCATGTTGCCCCAAAGCCTCATATCTAAGCTACTTTACTATGTGGCTTGGGTTCATTTGAGGTTGCGCTGCTTGATAACTTGTTGGGCGGAAGCGAAAGAGCGAGACGGGACCCTGTTGAAGAAAGAAGGAGGAGCTGACCTACATTTCGCCAGCTGCTTGCAGCACGCATGCCTCGACACTGTGTGGCTTCCCACAAAGGGCTGATTGACTAATACCTATTTTTGGTTCAAGCTATGGTTAAACTACTGCCATGCATCATAAGATTCAAGATTACACCAGAAATGATCTTAAGAAACCAATTATCGTGTTCCTTAAAATTGGTGGTGCAGTGCAAAGAAGAGGAATCCACTCGAGCCGAGAAAGCAAAACAAGTTTGATGAGTTTGAAGTCGCTTTTGTATAAGACAAAATGACACCCACCATCTTTAGCATTTAGCAGCTAGCATGAGTGTGCTAAAAGGTAAACTTTGAAGGCTACATTTTTGAGCCTATAAGATATCCAAATGTTTGTGTGCCGCATCTACAGTCTCAGTTAAACTGTAATAATGACAAATATCTGCAGGGAATGATTCATTTTTTCCATGAATTTGACTCACAGAAAGCTTTACCCGATGTTACTCAACCGTACTGTCAGTAATCTGTACTCAGCGTCTTGATCAGTGCACTCAGGCTGTCCATGCAACACCTGCTGCCTTTATTCTTATCTGTATTTGCTCTGATACTTCCTGCCATGGCTTCAGTACTGCAGCACTTTTACTGTTTGCTATGATAGCAGGATAAACTCCTAGAAACAAGTGGAGGTGATATTTTTAAGGCTAATAAAGCATCTAAGCTTAATAAGTTCTGAGACCTGCATTAGTTTTTGAACCTTGTACTCATACGTGACTTGAATCATCTCTGTCTCAGTTAGCCATTATCTTGAACAGCTATCTAAACTGTGCTTTAGACATTGTAGTTAGGTGTCAAGAATGTGGTTGAAGTGGAGAGACAACATACAAGACAGCTTCCCGCCCTTCGACGCAAATATCTGTCAACCCAGTTTACAAACCTCAATCACTCTTTCGACTATAAATCGAGTCTCTTGCATTCACGTGCTGCCTTTATACTGGTTTTCCTCTTTTAGATGTCATCCTTTAGCAGGAAATAAGCTCGGCTTTACCAGAATCCACCATTGTCATAAAACAATTATGATCCACGCATATGGCGTTTTTTTCTTTTGTTTGTGTCGCTCCCTTTCTGGCAGGAGATGTCTGTTCGCTCCTGTCACATGCATCATTAAAGGAATGTCAAGACAACGCATGCTCATTAGGTATGATTGTGATACTTCATATGTGACTCTTTGTTTCCTCGTTCCTGCCACTCCCATTACCCGTAAACGCTCATATCAGAAGCTCAGCCACATCGAAACACCAATAACACCTGTGATTGTAACTCTCTGCAAGGTCACAGAGCCAGAGCCCGAGCCAGAGCCCTGCTAAAGTCAACAGAGAGCTAGTCACACTGCCAACTGTTGTTTTCCATGAGGCCCAGTTAAAAGTGTTTAAAGTAGAAAGGAAATGATCTCAGAAAGTCGACAATGAGCGCATGAAACTTTAAGATTTTCAGTTTTGGTCGCCTGTCAAAGAAAAAGCTGTTAGAGAGGTTAAGAACCTCTGTGGTTTCCTTTTTTTTTTTCTACTTCACAGTTGCTCCTCTGGCTGAAACGCACCACATGTGACTACTGACCCAGTTTTAAGCCATGGTTGTGGAATTGAAAACAAAAACAGAGGGAGGCAAGGGAGGGTAATTTGCTGCGAGTTAACCCTCGCCTCTCACGTACACACATGCACACACACTTCAACGACCCGCTCCCCCCTCCCCTGCCTAAGCCCTTTCAAATCAAAACAAACATTCCTCAGTCTCCCGCCCCGATCCCACAGTAACACAGGCAGCCGTATGTTACTCAAGTATAAGTTCAGGCAGCAGGTTGCCTAATGTTGTGTAATATCTTCCCCCAGTGCTTTCCAACCGGTTCCTACTTATGCCAGAAAAATGATGGCCTTAGATAAACCCGCAGCGAGCGAAACGTGAAGAACAAGCTGTTTTTGTCCTCTAAAAATAACAGCAGGAACTTTGACCACAACCAAAATAAGTTTCACCTGTTCGCGGAAAGGCTTTGGCACGGACTTTATTTTCTTTTGATAGCCCGTACACCCCCTTACATCTCTGCACGTACTGCAGCTCCTGGCGCTTCAGTTGTATCACATGTTTCAATAAAAGCAACATTATGGTGTGTGTCATAAAAACCCTGATAGCCATTATTATGTTTATGACTTTTGGTGTTTTTATGTTTTTATATCTGCCTCCCTCCGGCAGCAGCAGCAAACATTCACCTCAGACCAAATGTTAACAATGCTAATATCTTGTTTAACTTCATTTTGCAGTAATAGTTAGAAGGCGTAACCCTACATTAGATGAACACACCTCCTTTTTAAGAGCAAATCAGTTTGTGTCTCTGACATTAAACACATTAAAGGGCAGTTTTGTTAGACTATTGAATGCCTTAAACATCTTCAAGTACTTTATATTAATTCAGGGTTTATGATTAAGTCAATTTGTGATATTTAAAGGGCGAAAACAGTATTCCCACTGCAGCTTCCTCTGCCCATATGAGAGTTTCAAGTGCTGTGTTAATGCCATATTTCTGTGCAGGACTGCAAATTGTATAAACAAAAGAAATTCCCTCTGTTATTATATTTAAGTGCCTCTAAATTGTTGAATGGTCAGATCACAAATCCAGAGCAGTAATTAGAATGAAACAGCAGGTTTCTAATCCACTGCATTTGCACTCAGCATCTTTCACCGAAAACAGATATTGCCTCAGAAGCATTTGCCTTATTTTCAAGGCTTTTTGATTAAACCAACAGTTTGAGAGCAACGGCTTTTAGCCGAGACAACCTTTCGAGAAACTCGAGGAATGTGTATTAAGCTGCTTTGAAAGGTGCAGGTTGTTGCATGCATACCTCGACTTAAAGACGTCAATTAAATGGTTGCAATTACTATTACTTCATCTTTGAATAATGCTATTAAAAAGAAGATACATGCAATGTGACGATTTCATCATCTAGAGCACATAACATCGACTACAGACAATTGAATTTCCCTTTGAGGATCAATAGAGTCCTTATCTTATCTTATGAGAGACTCCGACAATCTGTACAAAAGGGGCAAAAAGCTGTGATGGAATTCCTATCACGGGCTAATAAACATCTTCTGTGAACACGGTTGTTACTGCATCTGTATTTATGTGCTGGTATCTAAAGCTGCAAAGACTTTTCTTTCTTCTTGTTTTGTAATTGCCTCACTAACCAATGATACTTCAGGAGTAAGAATTGAAAATTACAACTCAGAGATCTGGGGTAATTTTTATTATTATAATGAAAGATCTTGTTTTGATGTTATTGTATGCTTTTCACTTACCTCATTGTAACGACTGAAAACATTAAATCTGAGCTGCAAATTTACAACAGCTTTGATTAAACATTTGTGGATTAAAACTGCGACTTAATCAGCTCCCATAACCCTTAATGCCTTTTGTATCATATTTGATACTTTTATGATACTTCTATCAAATCAATATGATCAACAATTTACTGAAAAAACACCTGAATACAGTCCGATAAATGATAAAAAAGCCCTTTTGTGGTTTATCAGTTTCCAAAAACATCTAATGTATCAAACGAGATAAATATATTTATTGAATTTTAAGGACATTTTGAATTTTTTTTGTTTTTCAGTAGTAAGTGAAATAAACATTTCAGCTCCAAAAAATTTGAATTTTCTGGCCATAGTTTGTGGTTTCAGGCATTAAAGGGACAATTTTATTGTAATGTTAGCGTCACCTAGTTTATTTGTGTTCAAATACACATTTTCACGTTCAGTTCATGTAGTGTAGTACATCCCTGTTTGTTACATCTTGACTTATACTTCGCTACTACACCGCTCTCTGTCTGCATACAGAGATGCACTGAGATTAGGTAAGAATTTTCTTGCTGATCGAACAAACGAAGCAGCGATCAGGATGGAGAGAAACGCACTGAGACTATTGTCTTACCTTCCCCCTTTTTAAAGGAGTCAGAGTCCATCCTGTAAAAACCTGACAGCTCAGCATCTCTCCTCCTACTGTAATCTGTATCGAGCGGTGTGTAGTGAGTGAGTGAGTGAGTGGTGAAGTGACTGAGAGAACAAGAGAGAGAGAGGGGGAGAGAGTGTTGAAAGTGACTAAAGCAGAGCATAGCAGCATATTCAGATTTTTACATTTTATTCACAAACACATTAAAAATATTCAGGCACCCTGGGGACTGCCTATAGTGCGTAATCCCTGTGTAATCAATGCTATGAGGAACATGTATGTTTGAATTGGTGGTATATGTAACCCTCGTCTCACCCATCACCCACTGTTAAGCAGGGAGGTGTGGGTGAGCTGCTGTTTGTGCTTTTGGGTGGGGCTGCAGTGGGCTTGGACAGTCAGTCAGTTATGGTGTTACACGAGGCAAAATGACACAGGTGACCTTTTGTTTTACACCGTGCAGCGATTTCTCACCTGCTCGGCCACTATCAGCATACATGATCGACCTCCTTCGCTCAGTTAGTTTCATTTTGACTCAGCTGTCATTTACTTCAAATATTTATATTTACTTTCAGTTGCACCTCAGATATCTGTAACGTATCTGTATGATCAAGTATGCGCCACCACACGCAGACACTTCGCTCAGGTCGACTGCTATGTGCTAGTCATCAGCAGGTCTGCTGCTGCATTTGCATTCTGCTTTGCTAAGCAGCAGGACTACTGTAGAGGTGGGGGATCCTGCTGCACTAAAGCTGTGGGTGGTGAGAGGTGATTCAGGCTGCGTTTGATGTTATTTTTTCCAACTAGACCTCGAGTGAGAGAAGGTGTTGTTGAAATATAGGTCACATGAAAAGAGTAATAAGTAAACTAGAGGTTGAGGATTTGTAAGAAGAGTCATAACTAGGCTGCTCCCATTTCTTACGCGCACACACACACACGCAGACTCTTGTAAATTGATTCTTAGGTCATAGTTTGAATGCATGGGAAATAAACCATTAACCACTTTGCATCACTTTCTTCTTTCCACTTTCTTACATCAGGCTTTAAGTCAACTCGCACTTTGGAGTTTAGAAACAGTGGGGGCTGCAGGTTAAGAGGGGCTACTGTGGGAGTGTCTGTGTGTGTGGGTGTTTGAATGACCTAGTGAGTATGATGGAGACAGAGAAGGGAGGGAGGGCTTCAGTGCGCCCAAAGCTAAATCGGGGCAAGGCCACTCCCTGCCCCAGCTCTTTTCAGTCCGCCAGCCGCTTCAGACCAGTTTGAATGTAGGTGAACAACTGCGTAGAGGATGAAATGTGTCATCCAATTCATCTCTCGCTCTGGCTGTCTGATAGAGCTAAAGATGCTTCCCTTCATACTATTACAGTTTATCTGTATCCAGAGCAGCTCAATTAATAACTGAATTTCATTTCTGATCATTAATTTAAACTTCACATTAAATAAGTCTCTTAATACCCCCTCGCTCTCCTTTCTCTACCCGCAGATTTCTTTATTGTTTCATCAGACAGCACTCCCTGTGCTTCTCATCTGTTAATAACACCAGATGAGATGAGATGAGCCTCAAGCTGCGATCTTTGTTATGTAAGCACAACCAGTTTTTCGATCTTGACTTTTCATTTGCTGGTTTATTTTGACTGGCTTTTTAATACTGGGACATTAACAGTAATGGAGGGTTGTGGATGCTGGGAAGTTTTCCCTTGTGCATGTTTGGATAGAGATAAGATCAGGAGTCCATGTGAGTCAGGGCACTTTGGTAATTCTGCAGTCCAGGTTGTGATCGTTGACAAGTAGGTCATATCAGCAGCGGGGTCGCGAAACTGTGCGAGTCATCACTACACATACTTCACATGTGTGCTCTTTATGTTTGCATGTGCACATGCAATGCACCTCTGTATGCACAGGTGTGTTTGCTTAGCAGCTATAGGAGAAAGATGACAGTTTTAGTTCAGAATGGAGGCCGGCATGGGTACGTGTTTGAAGGAAAAGTCTGCTGCCTGAGTTTGCTCCTGATTTGCATACTGTGCAGATCGCTGTAAGTATGTCAGCTTATGTATGGCAGGTGTAATATACAAATCGGGGTTAGTTCTGCTTTACAGTATGCAGGCTCCAGAGCTCCTCAGCCGTGTTACCTGAATCTGCCCTGACATTAGACATTGAGAGGTGCCCTAGAAATGTGTCAGATGCTTCTAATGTGTCATCTTGGCACCAAACCATCTCTTCAAAGCTGCCCCTCATACTCTCCCTCACCTCCCTCCCTCCCTCCTTCTGTGCTCTACTAACCTAAACTTTCCCCAGGGCATGAAGGGGAGCCAGGTAACACAAGAGCCCTGCCCTTTGAGAGCCGGGGGCATCTCACCTGCCAAAGGCAAACACGAGTGACCTGGATGGAGCCGTAACCTTCATCGATCTATCCCCCCTGTGTGCTCTCACTTCTCCTACTTTTCCTCTCTTCCCGCGCACAATGACCTACTTTCCCCCTGACCTGTTTATGCAAGCTCCAGTGCAGCAAATCAGGAAAAAAGGGGACGCAGCAAAACAAGGAGTGTCACCTTGGTGCAGTCCCATGGGTGCTTTGTCGGGTGGCTATTGCAATAAATCTATTATCTTATGGAGATGACAGTGTGAATTATTTTATGCATGTGTCGGAATGTGTGTTTGTGCACAGGCATGCATCTATATGTACATGAATGGTGAAGGGCACCGATGCGTCAGGCTCAAAGAGGTGCTTTGTGTGCAAGCTTAGATCAAGTTAGCGCATTGGGTTAACTTTTCACTCATGTGATATCCCCTCCCCTCCTCCTTCCTTCCTTCCTTCCTTCCTTCCTTCCCTCCCTTACATCGCTCCTCCTTCTGCCCTTTATGTTGTTATAAACATGACCCCCTTTTGGTTTCTAAGAAGGCAGAAGAGAAAGCAAAAAATCTGATATGATACATGCATCCTGGATAAATGACCCATTTAAGGATCAAATGATGCAACAGATATTAATCTTAATTGAACTGCATTTGCTGTAAAATTACTACACTTTGCATCTGATGGAATGATGCGATTTCTTCTGAGTGAAAATGAGTAGATGTGATACTAAAATATGGTGCCATACAGCAGTGAGACTGAACTTTGATAACGCAGCTGCCTTTTCTGTGTCAGGACAAAGAATGCAGTGGGACACAGCCAAGAGGTTGGCGGGACAGTTGATCTGGCAGCAGCAGCCAGAGGCTCAGACTGTCTCTGCCCTGGCTTTGTCCCGAACATCAAACAGTACCAACTCTCTCCTCTAATATGGGTCACCCTTTCTTTATGCTAACATGCAATAAATTTAGTATGTCAAGGGGGGCCACGCCTGTTCAGGTTGTTTTGACTATAGTGATTTTCCTGCTCAATAACTTGTTCATAAATTAAGTGCATTGTCTAAAATCAGAGGCGTTTGTCGGAACATGAGTTCATTTTTGATGATGCATATAGCTCATGAGTTTATAACAGAAGTAGGTCAGTGTTACATCAGATAAGCTTGCCAGGGGAGTTTTCTGGCTGCACTGGGCAAAGTGTGTCACAGTGAACCTTCTCTCATTTCAGATTAGCCTTGGATGCCAAAAAGAGTGTGCAGCCTCTGGGGAACGATGGTTCGTTCTATTCAAAGCCGCCTGCACTCTGAAGCGAGGCTGTCGATCCTCTGGGTTCAAGCTTTTGAGAAGGGCTAACGCACAAATAACTTAAGACTTTGCTTAAAATAGTGGCGTGTTTTTATATATAAGTTACATGTCGAGGGTTAGATATGCTGATGTTCTGCTGAAGCATGCAAACAATATAGAAATAAAACAGAGAGAAACAGGTCTTTACATGATATGTTGATAAATTCAACATTTTTTTAATTTATTTTTTCGGTCTTGAAATGCTCCTATCTTTCACAATGAACATTAGTGTCTTTACATACATATTCATGTCAAAAGGAAGTGATGGTAATGACCAACCAGTCCAACCACCACCCATCTGTTAACACCACTCTATCTTCACCTGTTTTTTCTCCTCTTGTCTTTTTCATAAAACCACCAGCAAAAACCACAAACATTACTGATTTATACACACTGAAAAAAGTCGGAAGGGGGGAGGAGAAATGAGGCAAATACATGTCATCACTGTCAATAGGAGAAAAGACACAGTAAAAAGGAAAAACAGAGCAACACCTTGACGAAAAAAGAGGATATAAAAAACCAATGAAATAAACATTACAGTGTTGTTGAGGGTTGGGAAAGCTTTACATTTATACACAAGCACCGAAAGCCAAACATGGTACATAGACTTTTGTTAAAGGAGGATCCAGTGCAGGGAATTCATCGCTGCCCAGAAGCAGAACTACCATGAAAAGGGATGACTTCCCTCTGAAAAATAAATAATCGAGGCACATGGGAAGCTGTTGTTTCCTAATTCATCTTCAAATTGTTGTTTGGAAATTATAAACTTAAACGTGATTTCTCCTCAGCTTTCAATTCACAGCAGCCCTGAGCTCTTCAGTCCTGTTATGAAGTTAAAACCTCTCAGGGCAACAACCAATTTTTGGGGCTTCTAATGTCACCAGTAGATAACAGAGAGCTGAAATCAGATAATGCAACTTTGACTTCCTCACCCTTTAGAGATGGTCATCGTCACAGTCTGAACAGCACATTTAGGCACAAAAGGGATATCTATTTGAGGATCTGGGAAAGGATTGTTTAATTAATCTTCTCATAAGCAGACATCTGTTCATAGAGATTAATTACACACTTTATTGTCAGTGATTGTAAATGGATTCTTCCATTGGGTGTTGGCCTATGAGCTTGTTTTCCTCGAGAACTTCCTTCTCATTTATAACCAAAGCTTGCCTTAAAGGGACTAATCAATATTCCTCGACTACAAGCAGTAATGAAAGCGCTCTCAGCTTAGAGCTTCTCTGATTTTAGTCAAAATTTTGTTTAGAGAAAATATTTTCACAAAAGCTGATTTTTTTTAAAGGCTGGATAATAATCACATCATGGTCACATCATGAAACCTCATTTTATTTCAAAAAAGCTCTTTTTGTTACTTGAAATGCAAACTCAGTGTGCTGTAATGTAATTACATGAATTTGATTACCTGTTTTCGCCCATAGCCTCCCATGCCTACATTACAGATTAAACTCAAGGCTGTGGTATGAATCTAAAGGTCTGTACACATTCTCCGTCTATGTTCCTGTGGGCTTTTCCACAGTGATGGGCATGTGAAGAAAAGGGAAATAAATACATTGGGCCAGTGAATGGTAACAACATCAACAACATGAAGATATGGTTGATAAAGCTCAAAGAAACTAAAGGCTTAAAGCCTGCAGCTGGTGAATCCCACCAAATATTTAAAGGCTGGTTAAAGGTAAAGAAATTCAAACATTTTAATGAGGCCCTCGCCTCAGGAAACAACATGTTCTCCATTCAGTGCTGTTGGCGCTCCAAACTGGACAGCCTTTTTTGTGTAAACAGGCCATTAACAAATGTGTAATGCTACAGCTTAACAATCAGAAGTGAGGCATTTTAATTCAAATGGGTCCTGTAGCAAAAATGTGGCTGTACAGTAATGATTCGAGATAGGATGGTCACTTTCAAAACCCTCTTTTACTGCTATTGGTTTGTCTAATTTTGTTGAATTTGTATTCAAATTTCTTTGTAAAATATATATATATAGTAGATACATATATTCATATATCACAGTAATATACAAAACAAGTGCTTAAAAAATAAAGGTGATGGCGATCTTTCGTGTAATAAAGGAGATGACTTGGAAAGTAAGGGTAGAGGTAGGGTCTGGGAAGAGGTATGGAACTTAATATTTGTAGTGTTGGTGCTTCTTTGGTCTAGGGAATGTCCCCAGTGCATGTTTGCATTTGATTTTAATTAAGGCAGATAGCCATACAAGTGTATGTTTGTCTACAGTCAGATATGTACCAAATTTATAGTACTAATAAAGCTCAAAACTTTTCCTACATTCTTATTTTTAAGTGATCAAAATGTTGATGATAGCTGCTGGATACTGCTGGATACTGATGGATGAAAAAGGTAGAAAAGCAGGCAGTTCCATTCCTCCTCTTATCATATAAACAAAAGTGCTTCTGTAAGTATGGAGAGGATGTAAGAAATCATAAATCTGTACAATATATACAAATATGATACAGCCCTACGAGTTGTCCATTCTTTTTGGTGATATTCAAAAGGGCAGGGGAATAGAAAAGCCCAGCTTCCTGTCCCAGGGGCTTTCGAAGGGTATTCGATTATAGGGCAAAGGCATGACGGCAGGGTAGTTCTTAGACAAGAAATGTCTTATGTCTTAAAAGAGTCACCTAATCTCGCCTCTTATTTCGTCGTCCACTTGTCTCTTTTCTCCCACTCTCTTTTCTGGCCCCCTCCACCGAGGTCTCTCCATCTAGGCTCTCCTGGTTAATGTTCTGTTGTTGCATGAGGGACAAGTAGGGATGTTGGGGCAGGGGGGGCGGCGTCGCAGTGGGAGGTGTTGTCGGGGACTCTTGGCCAGAAGAGTGACCACTGCTGCTCCCAGAGCTCATGGCCCTGTGTTTGAGTCTGAGTTTGTGAGGCAAAGCCGTGCCCTTCACCTCCCCCTGAGGATCTCGGCCCTGAGCCTGAGCGCAGCCCTGGGAGGAGGGCCTAGGTGAGGCAGGTTGAAGGCCGGAGAGACGTTGGTTTTTGTAGCTGCCGGCATCTGAGCAGGACGATGAAGGGAAGTCATCATCATCAGTAGAGGCCTCCTTGTCAGAGCTGCGAGGATCTCCATCACTGGATGAGGTGTCTTTGCTGGAGGTGCCAGCCTGGCCTGGGTAGTACACCTCCTTTCTGGGCCCACCTTCGTAGGTAAGCACAGGTGGCTCCTCATCTTGGGCACTGAGGTATAAATGATGAGGCTGTTGGAGATGGTGGTACAGGTTGGATTGGTTTAACCCCTCTAGTTGTTTGTGGAGGATCCGTGCAGATGTTTCACCCTCTTGCTGGTACTGCTGCTGCTCCTGCTGTGGGTGTTGCTGGGGAAGTTGGCAAAATTTGTGATTCTGTCCATCTCTAGGCTCACCGTGGCTGTCTGAGAGCTCGTACGATGATTGATCTGACTTCCTCTCTAGCTGCTTTTTCACCTCAGTCAGCACCTCAGTAGATCCCTCAGTGATGGGCTGCGGTAGTTGGCTGCTACCGCCGATGTGCTTCTGGGGTGAGTGCAGATTGATGTCCATGGACCTGGGTAGGGTGTCCATCGGATAGGAGGCACTACTGGAACCATACAGAATGACACTTCTCTGGGCAGCAGGCGGGTGAGGAGCAGGCTGGCTGACAGTGTTGATAGTGGTAACAGGCTCCTGATGGGGTTGGTGTTGGTGAAGGTGATGCTGCTGCTGCTGTTGCTGGCCATGATACGCAGCCTCCAACTCCTGAGAGTGCTGCTGGATTTGGTGGTGAGTGGGCACAGAGGCAAGACCACGGTGGATGTTGAACATGATCTGAGTGGTTGTGCCATTGGCAATGTCCATCTCCAGCCTGTCACCCTCCTGTTTGATCTCAAAGGGGATTGGCTCAGGGCTGTCCCTCGAGGATCCATCTGACATGTCAGAGAGGGAGCCACGTGGAGAGTACTTCACCAGCTGCCTGTGGCCTTCACCGTGCCCTGACTGCTCCGTTTCTGATGAATCAGAGTTCATCAACACCTGAGAACTACTAGAGTAACCACTGGAGTAGTACTGGGTAGAAGAAGAGGAGGAGGAGCCTCCATTTCCTGTGTTGTTGCCTCCACTAATCTGTTGGCTCTTTTCGATGTAGGAAGCAGTGCTTATAAGGCCAAAGCGCAGCTTCAGTTGGAGCAGCTCTGTTTTAAGCCTCACATTCTCATCATTCAGTGCAATAACACGATTCTCCAAAACCATGTCATTGAGACGTCTCTTTTCCCTGGAGCGTTTGGCTGCTTCATTGTTTTTGCGCCGTTTCTCCCAATAGGAGGCGTCCTTCTTCTCATCAGAGATAAATTCGCGTTTCCGCCTGCAGGTCATGTTGGGTTTAGGCTTGATGAGGCGGCCGAGGCGAGCTGGACTCCCTGGGACAGAAGAATCTTCGTAACCACTGAAGGTCTCAAGGCAGTTTAGGTTAGTCCCTGAGGTTTTGTTTAATGTCTTTAGAGCTGAAGTCAGATTTTCCATTCTTGTCTTACGGCAGCCAGTTTGAAATGTGTCCTAAACAACTAGGGAAGAATCAGTTCAGAGGACAAGGGAAGGAGCGGGTGGAAACCGCTTTTCAAAGTTTTTCTCCCAAAGCTCTTGGTCTGTTTATTGCAGGTTCAGTGGAGTTCTGACGAAAAGGGACTCAAGTTGCCCAAAGGATAAAGAACAGCTGGTGCTTAGCATTAGCAACACTCATTTATCCACTTTGAGGTTCAGTGTCCAGACTCTTCACATCGGTCTCAAAAAGCACTTTCTCTTTTTGCTTTTCCGTTGTTGTCTGATCCAGGTTTAGCATAAGAACGGCACCACTAAGCCGATCTACAAGTGTCTTTGATCTCCTCTCAACCAGCAGGATGTAGGGCAGCCTGTCTACCTCAGCATGTCAGTCTCTTGGGGAGACTAGTTCCCTCTGTCTGGGTCTCTTCTAGGTGGTTGATTGCGAGATGAAAAGCTGCAGAAACAAAAACAGAGAAAAAGATATTTTTATTAATTCGAACTTTACTTGCTCTATTGTGCATTCAAACATCAGACTTGAAATCAGTTATTGGAAATAAAATGGTGGTTAATCCATAAATGATAATAGACCATGGTCTTATAGCAGTTTCTCGCCTTCACACACCATGATAACCAAGACTGCTATGTATAAAGCCTATAAGTTTTTGACTACTTCCATTCACACAGTGGGGTCAAGTGTCTTGCCCAAGGACACTTTGGCATGTGAAAAGCCTTGGGATTGAACTCTACAGCTTAGCCACAGCCGGCCTGTAGTATGCATAACGTCCAGGAACACACCCAGACATCCTCTCTTTGCTGGTAATGCATGTCTGCCCGTCTGGCTTTAACTGACAGCATCTCCCCTGGCAACTTGTAAATGGTTACTTGACCTTGCTGTCTGACCTTTTAGCTTTGCTATTGAATGCTCTGTCTGCAGCCTATGACCCCTGACCCTTAGCCCGATATGCTGATGTTGACTTTTGTGATGTAATGAGGGCACTGAGTTCATTGCAAGGCTGACAATTGTGTCTGATTTTGTCACTCAGTTGTTGCTGCCTTTTTTCATGATTGAAATGTAGAAATATCTCTGTTCACATTATTGAAAGAAAGCTGGAAATCGATGAGGACATCTCTCACGTCTCTAGAATCTGCCAACACATGTGAAATTAATACGCAAACAGCACAGAAACCGCATCAGTCGAACACGTGCCGAGAGCAAAAATAGCTTTAGTGTTTAGAGAAGCTCTTTCTTCTTCGCCTGATGAATATTTGGGCCAGACAGAGCGAAGAATGAGTCAGAGGCAGAGTCCGTGGTGTTCCCTGGATCCATTTTAGAATATTTAATTTTAAAAACTTCCCCATGAAAAGGCAGCCCACCGCTCTAAGAGACATCATCCACAAACACTGCCCGAACAAAGCCTATCCCCCTCCATGTGTTCATCCGCTGAGGAATGTGGCCGCAGTCCTTGCCAAAACAACTCAGCGCAAAATCAATGATGCATAGTGAGAAGATAAGGCAGACAAAGGCTGCAGCCAGTGCAGGTCAAGGATAAAGAGGCTGAGACTGGGAGATTTGGAGGAGTGGGGGCAGCCAGGAGGTGGGGCATCAATAAATATAGGTCAGGGGCTCATGGGAAGAAAGAGGTGGGAGGCAGGGCACGGGTAGAAATAACAGGGCCTGTAAACATTTGGCTGAAACATCAGGGCGAATGGAAAGTCTCATAACTCGGCAGATAGGTGTGTCAGTATTTGAACGCAGCGAAGGAATCAGTTGTAATGAGCTGAAGAGGTGTGTTACAAGACAAAACAAATATGACAGAAATTATTAGGGCATGACTATGAGAAGAAAAGCACCCTCTGAAGATATGTTTACAACACTGTATTCACACCGCACATCAGCAGGAAAACATCCCATAAACACTTCCTAGAAAAATAAGGTCACACGTGAAATCTTCACATGACTCTTTTTAAAAATGTTCAACAGCAAACAAAGGGCTCTTTCTCTCTTCTAACGTCCACAAGCCTTCAGTTCTGCAATTGACTTAAGCTTAAATATATCAAAAAGTGAGATATTCGTGCCCTAAAGAGTTATATTTATCTTCACCCACAGCTGGAAACAAGTGTTACCCAACATCTGCACTCATCGGTTTAGCTGTAAAGACATGAGCACACTGTCTGAATCTTTAATCTCATAATCTGGTGAGGTGTTTGTGCTAGTTTTATCGTCTCTTCCCTTGGTTCTGACTCCATTACGTAACGACAAGCATACCCTTACCTGAATATGAATTCTAGACTAGATACAACAATGAAAACCTAAGGACAGTGAAGAAACCTAGAGAAGTTAAAATCCGTAAAACTACATTTCAGTTTTTTTTGCAAATGTCTGGATTTTTCTTTTCTCTGCTTATTTCTGAACATCCACGTGACTATCTAACATGTGGCTGGTTGGCACGAGAGAGAAAGGACAAGCCCAGAGACTTTTTCTCAGCATGTCCCACTGACCCAGAAACTGGGGACCGTGCTCTGTAAACACAAGCCTCACTGTACGGCTCGCTGCAAATATAGGTCAGCTGAGCTGTAGAGAGGTGAAGCCTCGGATCAGAAAAACAGACAAAGAGAAGCGAGAAATGAACGAGGAGGAAGAGAATTACAACACTGTGTAAATATGGACAGAGGTGAAAGCACGTGGAGGGGGCATGAAATTAATGGGGATCAATGGGGGAGAGTTAAAACAAAGAGAGAAACAGTGATGAGATTTCTCTGTAGCTAGGGGGGCGGATGGGCAGAAGCAGTTGCGACAATGTTGGTGTTGCATCAATAGAAGGAATGTGTCACCCATAGCAACAAAAAGGGGGGGAAGAGAAGGGTGCAGCCAATCATATAGGAGTTTCCTCCCCTTTCTTTGAACCACCGATCTGACATGACCAAAAGCATGAGGTTAAATTCACTGTCTGTAACAAAAGAGCTGCTACTGACATCACCCAGTGCGTATGTAACATATTGAAAACTCCATACATTATATTCAATGTACTTTTTCAGTCTCTCCTGAATATTCAACCATGATTTGAATACGCCTGATTCATTCAAAGGTGTTGTGACTCTCATTCACAGCTTATTTTGTAATCCATTTCATTCACCGTCTCTTGTCATCCAAAACATAACAGATTAATTTTCTTCCGGCGCTCCTTATAACCACAACAGAAAAATAAAAATGAAATAGTCTTTGCTGCATACACAGGAGCCATTCCATTTGCAAACATTTTCCAGCACAATATGCAAATAAATCCAACTGACAGTGCACCACAACCCCACTCCTCTGCACACATTCCCCTGACCTGAATTACGCTTTACAATTTATCATTTGGTCTTCACGTGTCATCACTGGGTCTCTGTGGCACTTGTGGAATGATAGCACAGGAACAGAATCCAAGTTGCACTCAATCACACAACCACAGGGCCCCGCAAGAGGCTAAATGTGGCAACGAGCTTTGGAAACAACTGAGAGTTCAAACCCCTGTGCACGTGTTCCTGCAGAGCATTTCAGGAAATTGGAGCAGGTTTAAAATAAAAGGGGCAAGAGGAGGAGGGGAAGGGAGGGGAAGGGAGGAGGGGGTGCATTACCAAAAAGAAGAGTGAATGACGAAAGTATTGCCCCCCCGACTCCCTCACCACCCTGGGAAGAATGTAATGTATGGCACGTGTTAGAAAGTCAGAGGGGTCATGGGTGGGGTCTGCTTGAAGTCCAAGTCTGGGGGCAGACTTTGAATCTTCCAAGCATAAGAAGGAAAGAGAAAAGAGGGGGTTGGTTAAGAATAGGCAGCGTGCCAGAAAGGCAGAGTCCGATCCGAGCTGGATGCTTGTTCCAAGAACTAACAGGGCCATATAACCCCTCTCTGGAAAAGGAAAAAAAAAAAAAAAAAGGCAGAGTGACTCAGTCCATGTGTTGCACCAGTCACATGCACTCCTGTGGCCTACTAAATGCTGTAATTCGCCTCTGTGCTGGCTCCAAACCACAGCACAATAACAAAGCACAGCCCTCATCTTTTATCATCTTACATGTGCCAGGAAACCCGGAGAAAGTCAAGAGGCCATAAAGTGGGACAGGATGTAAACTGCGCCCCTCACTCCCCTCCCACAGTTTTATTTAGGAAAGCTGTCTTAAACCTCAAGAACATGTTGTCTCTGCAGTGCACCTCTGTGATGTAATAGGGTTAAAAATACTTTAAAAGGGTCTTCTCCATAGGCTATCTTAAACAAAAGATATGAGTTTAAAGAAGTGAGAGGCTTGTGTGCCAGTCCTCTGTCTCTATTTCCGCATGGCTGTCGTGTCTTTGTTATGGCGGGGGAGGGAATTTATTTTAGTAAGGTTTTGGTTTCTGCATTTCTTATCTCCTTTTTTTTTTATAACACTTGTTGTGAGTTGGCGCTACATAAATAAAGATTGACTGATTGATGGATAGTCAGTGGCGGTTGAGCGTCACTCCCCTCCCCACAGGGCCCAATGTGACCTACATTCACGGCTGGCATAGAGACCCACTGTTTGCCAACCAATTGGCAGCGGCCGCTCCGCAGCAGCAGCACAGTGCAGCCCTGCATAGCCACAGTCTACGGGCTTTCTGGCGGTTGCGTAATCTGCCCCTTCTTTAATCCACTTTAATTATTTAATTCATATATATTATGCAACCTGCGTTACGCCCGCAATGCCTCCTATATGATGTACTTAAACAAATATGGCACACGCAAATTTTTGTAGAAATGCTTCCAGTCATACATCATCCAATTGAGGACGCACACGCTGTTTTGGACACCTTGAAATATCACTTACATCTAAGGAATCACCATGCAGATCACAGTTAGATTTCTTTTATAATATTATAAACTTTTCTCGCTTGTGATGCGTTAAAGCAGAGGAAATGACCATGATGACTACGGCACGTGCAGTGTACAAAACCACAAAGCCGGTGTGGAAAAATGAGGCCAAGATGGAGTTCCTTTCTCCAAAAAAGTGTGTCATATAGGCGACACGTTTACAAAAAAAATGTTTCCAATTAGTTTTAAATTTCTCTACATTTTCTGTCCCAGCTGAGCTCGTGTTGGACTACATCCTGACAGAGTTGGACACGGCAGCACAAAGTCTCAGTAAATGCTGAAATATGATTTTAATTTTGAGTCCATGTCTGCGCGCAAAGCAAGTTACCCCCTCACATAGCAGCACAATGTGAGAAATATGTTACCCCGCATGCCTCCTTTGTTGCACTGTCTGACAAATCGCCCTCATGCATGTTTAATCCGATCATCAGTCAACAGAGGAGGTGCGTGAACCCAACTTTGCCCTAAAAAATCACTAAAAATACGCACATCTTAACAAATAAACCACACACCTCCAACAACCGCACTCTCGAGAATGATAACGCACACATTTTCTGTTCACAAAACTGCTCAGAAATACGGACACACGCATGACCCACATTTGATCCAGATGTTCCGATCAGCTCACCTGGCAGCGCGTGCACTCAGCAGAGCCCGTGAACTTTACCATTCTTCATCCTTCCCGGTTCTACCGTAAAAAAAAAGACCTGTCCGGCATGTAAAGAAAAGCCAAAGAAGTAAACGCGTAATGTCCACATGTATCCAGGGGACGGATGATCATGTCTGTCGCTGTGCTCTGGATTGTGTTGTGCTCCTTCAGACGAATCGGCGACTAAAGGGTTAACCCAGAGGGCTGCACAGCCGCTTTAACCTTTACAAAGAGCTGCTACACGTGACGGAGAGAAGTGTGTCCTCGGAGCCTGCATGGGATTTTTCCAGTTGTCTGACTAGCCTACTAACCCAAAACAGGGCGAGTACTAAAGGAAGCATCTGCAACAAAAAGGCACTTCACGACTACATAATAATAACAATAATAATAATAATAACAATAATAATAACAATAATAATAATAATAATAATAATAACAACAACAACAATAATAATAATAATAATTAAGTAGTCAACCTGGAATAAACACAGTATGCAGACCCCTGAACATACAAGCCTACTAAAAATGATAATGTATGGCTGTGTGTTACGCGTCACAACAAAACAGCAAGTTGGGACCCTGCCTCAAAACGACAACGGCACTCCCCCCATGTAGTATACCACCATACCACTCCCGTGTCCATCACCACATCGCAACTTCTTTGGCAACCAACTTCCCTCCCTCCCCTCACACACTCCCCCCTTTTGACACACAGGCCCATATTTCTCCAAACTGGGGTACATCTTGCATTGACAGTGCGTAAAATGCAAGCAAGCACCAAAACAAACACTCGTGGAGTTACAATATATATATATTTATGTATGCAAAAATGCTCAAGAGCAAAACAATCAAATGAGCAGTCATGTCTAAAATGAAAATGTCAATATGCAGTTATAAATGGTGAAACAAAATTACCTTTTTTGTCAGAAAATATCCTGTACAAAAGCACCCACTTGGAGCATCAGCTGGCGCTCTCATCCACATCCACATAACACCAGTACACCGTCCGTCACTTTCCAAACACCAGCTCTCTCATTAGTGCAGGTATATGCGAGTGCGAACACAGTGGGACTTGTTTTCAATGCGTTACACATGTCATGTTTGCCTCGATCCCCCCCCTCCTCTCTCTCTATTTCCTCTTTCTCTCTCTCTCTCACTCTCAGTGCTTCTCTCTGAGTCTCTAAATGTATGTTAGTAGGTCAGTTGTTGCATAACAGGACGCTTAGGGTGCCTAGTCACGTTTTTTGTTTCTCTCTGGGCTCTGCCCCCTCCCTCTCTCCTCGCCTTCAAATCCTGTTGAAGGAGCGGATACGCAGGGGGGGAGCAGAGGGGAGGAGCCAAGCCTGAAGGGGAAGGGCAAGGCTCAAAGCCAGAGTCAGCCAGATGAAGGCCTGTGATAGCTGTAATAAGGTTACTAGATATTACAAAGACACCAACAATGGAAATTCTCATAGAAACAAGACGTGAGCTCAGAAATGATAAAAGATCCTGGTTTACAGACGCGCTGTTGCTCTGGGGAAGGGGGTTTCTCTTTGTTTGAGCAGGAACGAGACTCTTATAAACAGACCCACAGATCTTTGAGTGACTATTGCACTTTGTATTTAGATAATAGAGAGACTATTTGCTTTATTCAGATTGATGTGTACAGAATCAACCTTAACCCTTGAACACTATCGCTAAAATTAGTAACACCATCACTATCGCCACGTGATTTTTAACTGAAATAATATACCCAAGAAAAAGTACCTGTCATCAAAATATATCAAAATAGAACAGTACATGACAAATTAAAGTAGTTTGTGTTTCATTTTTAACTGTGAAATGTCCAAAGGGAGCATAATAAACCCATGAGGGGACCATAAAAAATGCAAAAAAATAACTGGAATTATGATAATAATAATAGATTTTATTTGTAACGCACTTTACATTTGCAAATTAGGCAATCATGAACAAAAAACTTCTAAATATATATAAATATATATATGTATAAACTGTAAACTTAGTTTCTTTTCCATCAATTCCTGGGGCATGTGAGTCTTCCCTGGTGAAGACTCAGGGTCTTTGGTACAATAACAGCTGCAGGAGAGAGAACCAAAATATGGCATGTTTTGAGTGAGTAAAAGTGACCAGCTGACTAAAATATTTCTCATCACCATATGAATTCCCTTGAAAATTACTACTTTGTGATAGTTATTCATAACCACTGTGCTAAATAAAGACAGGACCGCTCTTACTGACCTTATTCCCTACATACAGCTATCAAATCCACCCAAACCTACTTTTACCTGCCACCACTATTGCCGGGTGAAAATCACCCGAACACGTGCCTGTAGAAAAAAGCAGGTTTTGGATCAGGGAAACAAATATGCCTTCAAAGATGTCAAAGGCAATGCTGAAGCTACCCAGGGACCCATGATACTGAGACAAACACAACATAATGAAAATCACATAAACATGTTTGGTTTTGTTCCTGGCGATAGTGTTCTCGGGTTAAACCTAATGGCACACAGACAGAGAATAATTGTCTACTAAGGGAGAAAGTTTTTTTTTTACCCATCGGTCATTTCTCATGTTAATTTAGCTTATGTAAAATTCAGTAGTGTCTTAGAAAACCCAAGTTTTTCCTAAGATCTCAGTAACTCACAGACCTGCCTTAATAGGTCAACCCTGCTTAACAGTGTTTTTGTATTTTTATCTTTTTCACAGTGAGCTGTCTAGTGCAAAAAAAAAAAAAACAACACAGTTCCAAATTGCCTGTGGGACTTACATTAGCTCTTGACCTCTTGCACCAGGAGCTAAATGACAGCTGCACAGAGGCCTCACATGAGCAATTTTAAGTGTTGTCTGGTTGCCATAAAGTAAACCGCAACTTGAAGAAGTGGAAACATGTTTGTTGGACTTTAGTCTATTGCAGTCTGATGAAAAAAATCAGTAAACTATATATGCTTATGAAAAGACTACCTGTTGGAGTCCATAGTCAATACTAAGAAGTTATGCAAATACATGATCATCTCTTGCACTGTTTATTAATGGTGCAGTTTGTGGAATATGGTGGTATTTAGCAAAACAGACTTGATAAAAATGGAGCATTATATTCTTAAGCATATTTAAATAAGGAGGTCATTACCTGGATAAAAAAAGTTTTCTTTTGTTCACCTAGAATAAGCATTTTGAATTGATTCAATTCTGATTCATAAGGTCACTATCGGATTGAACAGCAACTCATTTAGAGATTTCAATTCAGTCAAGAAACAAAAGTAGGCTATTTTTTTCTGTCAATCTCATGCTTCCATGAATGTGAGACCTAGTGGCAACCTCAGGTCTTAAGAAATGAAGCTGATGCATAAGTGCCCAAAACTGCAGTTCCCAGAGTGCCCACTTGTGGCAGGAAGCAGAGGTAGACGCACCAAAAACCACAAACACACACATTCAAAATCAGCTCTCTGAGTAAAATTAAACAACTTAAAAGCCTGATACAAATATACATATAGTTGACACTTGGGAAGCAAAAGGATACCATTGTTGGTCCTGTGTAAAGTAACCCAACAAAGGCCGTGTAATAGCAGAGATGTCCCAAAGTGAGCTGCTGACAGATAAGATTTTAGCTCAGTTGGCCTGATACAAATCCTGTTGAACACCCATGGGAAGAGAAAGGACACTGACTGTAGAGTTAGCATTTTTCTGAACATCCAAAACAGTTATTATAAGCCGATCAGAATAATCCTAGGCTGTTCACATCCTTGTGTGTCCTTAGAGTGGTCGGAAAGTCGGGAGAAAGAGCTACAACACAGTCTGTTTACCATTCAAGAACATGACTCAGACATAAGCTTGAGACAACCTTGGTTTCATTAACAGCAGACCGATACTCATCTTCTGTGGGAAAATGTTCAGCACAACATGTACTGAATAGTTCAGTTAATAGATAAAAACACTTTTTTTCTCCCATGCAAATGCAGTAGAGTACAAATAAGCATCAACTGACATATTGGAGCGAGGTACACTGCACTTTGGTATACTCATACTTTTGTCCCAGTGACTTCTACAGAATACTGTTGATTCATGTCCTACATTCAACTCTTGAAAACAGACACAAAATTAATGCCGTCATGACTTGTGATTCAAAAAGTTGCTGGTGTTGACTCATCAGACTGATCTATTGAATTTGAGTCATTTAACAGGAACTTCCGTCGCGTGTCTTTGTCTTTGAACAGAAGTGGGACTTTTTGCTTCAAAAGTTGCAAAGGCTCGCCTGGTACTCACACATTATGTTTCGGTTTTGTCGCAATAAATAGACACGCTGCTCTCTCATGACTGCGAATTACATAGCATGATTTGTGATACATCTTGATCACGAGCAGAAATGTGAGTCATGTTTGCAGCCATGGAGCATTGTGGCTTTCCCACGTAGCGGGGCAGTTGACCTTTTTTTGGGTCAGCCTTTCTCCTCTAAATCAAACGCTATTTATGGTGTGACCAGACGCAAAGGCTTGAGCTGTTGAATGTGTTTTTTTATCACGGTTTGAATGTTAGGAACAGCTCTTATTAAACTGTTGGATAAAAGAATTAGATTAAAATGAATCGCTCAGAGGAATTTTCTCTAATCACTACAGCAACTGTTCAGTTTGGGCTGTCATTGAAGCAACAGCACGTGCCAGATTGCATCTTCCTCAATGATGCTCGAGGCACAAAGTCTGCTCAGTGTCTTAGTGAGCGTGCGGTACAGAGCGTTATCCACACTGTGATTTTTACTGGAAAAAAAAAAAGTGCCCCTAAGGCTGACGTCTGAGGATGAGTTCATTATCTCCTTTTAATGTTCAAGGCTGCTCTGTTTTTGTATGGGGCTAAAAAAAAAAAGGGTGTGCGTAAGCCTGAATGTGTGATCAGAAAACTCGTGCGCTTTTCATGAAGGATGTTTCAAGGTGTGACGTAAAACAGAAACACTCAGTTATGTTCAAAGGTGCACTTTTTTTGTTTAAGTGTTCTCCTCTTCTTTTTTAAGATATGCTGAAGACTCTAATACGACTTTCTTCTTTGGATCTGATTTGTCTCAGTGTTGCTAGGCGGCCGTTGAATTTCTTGTTTAGTAATTTCTGCTACAGCCATTTCTTTTTAAAGGATGTTTTAAACCCCTCGTTTGTTATCCGCCTCACACCCACATCACGTCCTTGGACATTACATCATCAGAGGGCAACCCTGCATGCGGTGCCTCCAATTTGAACTCAGTATGGATCCCCATTCCTTCGCACCTCTTTGTTTCCTCCTGTAGCTGGAGGAGACAAACATCATGGAGCAGAGGCATTGGCCATGAACTTGGATCCCCCTCCCCCCATACAACACACACACAGACACACATACCCTCGCTCTGCATCATCCCCTCTCTTTTTTTGTACCCCTTCCTCATCCCTACCCCACCCAACATTTTTCCCCCCTTCTAGCTATGTCTGCAAGCGTTCCCATGGCAACTGTCGCACTGCCTGCCTAGCAACAGGCTTTATCCTTTCCCTGGAAAAAATGGGTTAACAGATTTGGGGGAGGGGGGATGGGGTTGTACTTGCAGAGGGTTGCTTTTTTTTATGGACGAGGGTGAGAGTGGTAGCATAAAAGCAGTATCTTCCGGTGGATTCACTGAATCTGATTCTCTTCTTCTACACACATCTCACAGAAAGCATCAGCCTCCCCTGTACCTTTTATTTTCCTCCAGGCACTTCTAGTTTACTTAGTGTAAAAAGCAGTACAAATGGTTCTTTTATCTGCTTTTAGAGGAATCTATCCGAAACACATGTTCAGATTTAGCTCTGAGTGGGTCAAAAATAGACCCTTGTTTTTCAGCTTCTAGTAGCCGTCTTGTAATATTAAAACAAGAATCAGGATAATGTCTGCAAAACAAGAAAGATGAAACATGCAAATTTTTTAAAAAATCATTCACGATATCTTTGAGCAAGAAAAGTCTTAAATAAAGACATCCCTCTTGCATCAGTCTCTGCAGGTGTCTACCAGCACAAAGAAATCACGTGTACAGCTGCTGATTTTTTTTATGTTCATCATGATTCCAACTAACTTTATAATCTGCTGGAACAATAAAAATAGCTGTGATGCACTGGATGATTCATATTTTCTGGTACTTGGTGAAACACAAACGCTCGCTGAAGCGCTCCACTCATACCAAAGTTGTTGTCTTTGCTGCCCCCTGCTGCATTTCAGTCTAAGTGGTCATTTTAACTCAATTCTTTATTTGCCAAGTTGATACAAGTCTTTATTGACTTTGCGCTTGTAATGGCAGCAGCAACATCACAGAAGAGACTAAACAAGTGTTATCTTGGCTGGATCTGACGGCTAACTACTCCTCTGTCATGAATTTCCCTTCTCCTGTTGTGTTTACAAGTCCTACTTTCTGAAAGTGTCTGACTAAACGGTAGAGGGATAGCCAACACACCCATCACCTCTGACTCTGTCTGCCAGACTGTCTCGCTGCCTGCAGGGACTGTGGGAAACAAACCTGTTGAGTGTTGAACTCCTCTCCTATCCTGCGTTTGTCAGCACTTGTCCGCCCAGCCTTATCCTTCATTTGTGCTCTTATTACCTGGTATTAGGGAATGTCGTTAAAGTTCAAGGAAGTAAACTTGAGGTCATATTATACCTGCTTTAAGTGTGTTTTAATAATATCTTCAATCTCATTATACAACATGTCATTTTTGTGTTATTTACTTCTTAACCTTAAAAATCTTTGGGAAAGGCAAAGAGAAGTGCACGTCAAACTCCAATGAACTACATTTCCAATAATGCATAACAGCAACCTTAATGATGACTATATTTAAACTAGGGTCCATACAGCATAGTAAAGCGATATTTTGTCTGGTGATATATTGTATCGTCTCAGTATCGATTTTTCAAATAAATTGTTAATATGAAGTCAGATCTATGGTAATGGAAAAATGAAAGTAACTGTTTGTCCAGTGGGGTTGGCAAAAGTGACATTATGGAGCAGGAGAAAGTTAGTACAACAATTATATATTTATAAGGTTTGTAAGATGTGCTACATGAAAATAAAATACTGCGTAAATAATGCAAACATAAAGGCTAAATCAGCAAAACAGTTGAAAAAAATTGTATAAATCACAAGATATTGTATCGCCATACTTGCTGTAGTGCAAAATATCAAAAATCATGAAAATATTGTATTGTGGGGACACTGGTGATTTCCACCCCTAATTTAAACTCAGCTGTATTTGAAATGAACTCTAAACTCGATACTGACGTCACCCTGGTGGGATCATAGCTCTCAAAACGCTCACAAAACTACAGAGAAAAGTCACAACTCAAGACCACAATGTCAAGTTATTATTTTATTTTCAAAATACACAGAGAAAAAGTAGACTTATAATCCTTAATATCACCAAAAAATAAGAACATGGCAGTTATAAAATATATGCAAACCAGGCATAGACAGAAACCGAAGTGAAATGTGAAAGACATCACACAGGACATGTAACAGTGAGGAGGTCCTTGACACGACACAAAACAAGTACTGATAAAGGAGCAGAAGTTGTGTTTCGACAGTGAAAAACAGACTTTTAGTGTAGAATAAGATTTGATAGATAGTTGTTTGGTCATGGTCTGTATTAACCGTCTGTACCTGTCATGTTTTAGCGATGCAAAACAAATATTTCACTTCCTCCGTGTTTGTTTACAACCTGGAGGCCTCAGAACCACCTGAACCTGTTTTGTCGATGTGAAGTGAGTGAGTGAGTGAGTGAGTGAGAGAGTGCTGGGTCCTGTATTTTAATGGTGTCATGTAAACAGTTCTTTATTGTTGGGTTTTTAGTTATCACAGTGTATGGAACAGAGACACTAATGACGTCTTTACACTATCACAGATAAGACCTTCCGTCTGAGCAACACTGACTGGTGCTGAGATTTAGTAGTTTTAAAACAGCAGGTTATGAGATGCATGTAACGATACAGTATTTGAACCAAAATCAGCATGTTACGAAAGTTTGTTGAACTTGACAGTTGAGTTTTTATCTCTCTCGCCTTTCTTGTGCTCACTGAGTTTAAAAAAAGAAAGTCCTGACGTCGACAGACTCTGACTCACAGCCTCAGTCCTCAGTTGACTTTGGCCATGAGCTGCTCTGTGAAAAGCTTCTTCAGCTGAGCCACCTCCTCGCTCAGAGAGTTAAGCTGGGACTTCAGGTGAGTGTTCTCGCTCTTGTACTGGACCTCTGTCTGTCCTTGTGCAGCAGGAGAAATCTGGAGGTTGTACCCGGAAGCGGAGGTGTTGTATGGAGGAGATAGCCTCCCCCTCCTGCCGTCTTCCCCCTCCAGCTGCTGAAGCCAGCTGCTGCAGTGCCCCGCTCCCATATCACCCCCACTGAGTCCTTTATTGACCTCTCTCTGACCTTCCCGTCCTCCTGTGGACAGTGTTGGGCTACGCCTGGCGCTGTTATTGTCTGCTGTAGCATCAAATGCCTCCCCGCTGCCGGGAATCTTGAAGCGTAACTTGTGAGGGAGGTTTTTCATGGATTCAGCCTGGTCCAACCTCCCCCCGCTGAGCCCTGCAGTGTGATGGACATCAACAGGAGAGTGATGGAGGTCATAGCCCACCTCATCTGCTCTGTGTGGTGATAATTTCCCGTGGTCACTCAGCCGGTCTTCGAAGAAGATCGGGCTACCCACACTGGACCCACCTGGTGTAGAAAACCCAGAGTCCTCTGACATGTTCCCAGCGTCCCTGGATACCCTGCTGTTCATCTGGCTTGCCTGGGAGGTAGGGTGTGAGGCGGAGGGGTTGGGGAGGCCTCCCTCTCCTCTCTGGAGGTAATAATGAGGAGTCACAGTTTGAGCGTTGGGATTGGGAGTTGTAGCAAGAGGCAGAATAGGGGGGCTGGACGGATCTTTGACCAAGCCAAAGCGGAACTTCAGAGCCAGCAGCTCAGCCCTGAGACGAGCATTTTCCTCCAGCAGAGCCAGAACACGAGTCTCCAGAACCATATCATTCACACGCCTCTTCTCCCTTGAGCGCTTAGCTGCCTCGTTGTTCTTCTTCCTCTTGTCCCAGTAGCCCTCATCCTTTTTGTCAAGGGGGATGAACTCGCGCTTGCGACGCGTACTGGAGGATGGGCTCTCTTTTCGTTTGACGGCGGAGCTGCGACCCAGTAGGGAGCGAGCCAGGAGGCTGCTGGAGGTCAGGATGGACACGGCTTCGTCTGTGAAGGACATGGGTCCTGACCCTCCTCCCCCGCTTGAGGTCACTGGTGCTGGTGAATCCAGAGTCTGGAGCACTGCCATATCCTGCTGGCCCCTCATCTGGGACTCCTCCTCAAACATTTGGCCTGTCAGTGGGTGACTGTTACTCTTCACTCAGTATAGAGAACTCCTACTCTCTCAGGATGCAAACAACAATGCCACCTAGTGGACGAAAGCAGCAAGAAGAAACAAGGAGAAGGATTTAGTGGTTACGCAAGCGACATTACAACACAATATTATGTAACCCTATTACATCTCTCCAATAAAACGGGAGCAATTTGTACCATAACCTTGTATGCGTCATTATACGTTCAATATGGGGCAATGTGTGATTCAGACACAAAAGCCAATCAGAGAGCAGATTTCTGACGGAACTATATGATCAGCGCAGCGATTTTGAAAAGAAGCTTAGACAAATCCAGACTATATGTAACACCAACCTGTTTTTATCACAACCTAGATTTTTATTAGACACCTATAGAAAAATAATCATGATGCAATTTTTCATTTAACATCTTTATCATGAACACAGAAGCCCCTGCTTGCTCATCAGCTCTGACCCACAGGGACATGCTGATCTCCGGTCAGTTACATGAGCTGACCTGACTGCTCTACTTCTGTCACCGGCATACGCATGACAGTTCAATTTCACTCAACAGGGATTTAACACATTATCTTTAATTTGAAATGATGCCTTAATCTGATTATGCTAGTTAGTCTTATTTTCAGCGGAGTGAAATGAGGACTTTCTGTGCGCAAGGGAAAATGCATTTAACGAAACAATAAAAAGGGGCGAGTACAGTCGGCTAATAATAGCGTGGCGTAACCTACATTTCAACACGATGCAACAACGTTCAACATAGTATCTTTAAATACCGACATAATGTACGCATTTAAAGCCCATACTATATGAATTGTGTTGTGTTTACGGTCACTATTTTGGATCCAAAGCGCAAGAATGAATAGTGATTTGGAGCATGCTTTATCCTAACGCAGCGTCTTTCCTTTACGCAGAATGAAACCCAATAAGCAAATAAAGCTCACAGTATATATACTGTATACGCATTTAAAGCCCATACTATATGAATTGTGTTGCGTTTATGGTCACTATTTTGGATTCAAAGCGCGAAAATGAGAATTGATTTGGGAGCATGCCTTATCCCAACGCAGCGTCTTTCCTGTTCCTGTAGCTTTACGCATAATGAAACCCAATAAGCAGATAATATCATGAATAAACTTTTAAAGAAATAAAGGAAAAGTGTTTTAAATAGAGTAAAAGACAAAACTTTACCGGTAGATTGTGAGTTTCTCTCCGCTGGTTTACTCCTGAAGTGTACGTCCGGTTGTTGTGTCTGTCTGTTCACTCTGCAGATCCACTCCTTCGCTATTACTCAATATTATCATGTGTGGCGCATATCCACTCTGCTCCACTTGGAATCGCGCAGCTCCTATTTGTAACGTTGAGTTCAGCTCGGGACGGTCCCTATCCTCACATGAACCAGCGAGGCCCTTTTTGTGTGTGTGTGAGTGTGTGTGTGTGTGATTTTGAGACCGCCCCCCTCTCTCTCTCTGCCGTCCAAAGGAAAGCTCCTATCGGCATTCACACAACATAGCAGTTCGGGCATCATCATCATCATCATCGCCATCATAACCATCGTCACCATCTGACCTCGTTCGCCCCGCCCCCCTGTGACGAGCTCATCTGTTCATAACAAATAAGTAGCTGAATGTTTTGCCTCAAACTGATCCTGCAGCAGAAGAAAATAACAGTAAACAAACCAAAGCACGGTGAGGTAACACTTTACAATAACCATAATCTATAAATGGTAAATAGATAGTTTAATCATCATTTTAAAACAGCATAAAGACCAATTATAAATGGCAAATAGATAGTTTACTAATGTAAGTTAATAGTTTACCATTCACAAGCAATGAAACTATGATTAATAGTTTTCATTAATTAATAATAGACTATTAAAGGTTTATGTGGGGTTTAAATATTAGTTGTAAAACATCTAGATTAAAATGTGTGTCAGTAGCACTTTGTAAATGGTTAATATTTGTTTTTTACACCATCTATAAACATTACTGAGATGGTTCTTGTAAAGTCACAACTGATGTTTGTCATACTTTGTAAATGATTAATAAGTGGTATATAAACCACCTATAAACATTACTTCGATGGTTATTGTAAAGTTAGGGTAAGGGTGAGGCTTTTATGAGTTATTGTTATTGTAAAGTGTTACCCATGGTGATCTACAATAATATATCTAGACAGAGAGAATTGGCTTGATCATTCAAACGTGATGCACTTTCCATATAGAGTTGTGTATAGATTAAAATAACCTTCAAGTAACACAAACATATTGGGTTAACTTGTTGCACAATATTCTTAGAGGTGACAGGGTTCACATACGTCGCTCAGGGTGCAGTAGGTGCATGAGGGGGGCCGGAGGTGTTAGGAATTTTCTGCCCTGAGATCCTCGTTTCAGTAGTTATGACACAAGAGGTTGAAGGAGTTTCCCATTTCAACACAGTGCCCTTTTTTCTATCTTCAGATTCCTGTAACTGTTTTTTTTCTTCTTTGTAAAGTTCACTGTGAAATCGACAACTTTACTGTAAATTACAGGATCTGCTAAGCTGTGTTGTAATGCAGTCTGACTGCCTTTGAGTTTGAAAGATAAGAGCATACTTTGTGTGTGCGTGTTTGCTGAAAGGCGGCAGGAACCTAAACTCATATGATGGGCAGCATGCAACACGTGTCTTTGTGTGTTGAGAGTCGAAGAACCAAGAGAGCTTTGACCAAAAACCCCAGCTGACCCCTGTTTTTTACAGTGCACTCTTATTTGCACTGTGCTTTTGTACACACGGGAGACAATGAACTCTATGTACTATATCATATCACATATGCAAACCCGTTGAGCAAACGAAAGATACACTCCAGGCCCCTTGCCCCGCTCTGTTTGACTACAGTGAGGGGCAAAGGGGCCGGTTCATTTACAGTACAGTATCGAACCCTGGCTTCACTTTGTTAATGTCAATTTCACATGGATGTTGCATCATAGAAAACAAGCTTTCTGGCTTTAGTCCTGCTGTAAAAACAGCACTATAGAGCTTTTGTTGAATACTCATGTCATGCTTTAGTGAACGCTAATCGTTATAAGAAGTAAATAAAGGAGAACTGATAAGCCTCTAGGTACATAGATTTAAAAAAAGGCTAGATTGAAGGATCAATTACATTGTCAATACCATAGAGAGTAAAGAGTCAGGTTTGTTATGCCCTACGGCAACAAAATCGACCTTTCAGCACCTTTGATGTATTAAATGTAATATGTTAACCTAATTCAGGTCGTTTAAATGCATTTGTTATAAAAACACATGATATATTTTGATATATTTTGATATATTTCTGTGTCTATGCATAAAGAATAGATTTTTCCAGCACAGTCCGTGTCTGGTTTAAATGCCATGTGCCTCATGTTTGATGGCTAACCCCAGTCTGCGCATGATAGTGGCTTAGTAACTCCAGTGAGTGCAGGGGAGGACAGAGATTAGCAGAGGACAGAGGCTACATCAGGTTTTCCTTTTACTGCATTCACTGTACATCCTCTGCACCAACAACACCACTATACACAAAAGCTGCTTACCTGTCCTGCTGAAGCCCTCATACATTTAATTATTAACCTGTTAATAAACAAACCTCTAATCACTCAGTGTCCGGGCTTTAAGTCTTTTAAAGCTCCTGTGTGGAATTTTTTGACATTTATGAAACGGACTGAAATTCATACTGATGTTTTTCTATAATAAACAAAAGCAAATATGAGCTTCAGGGAAGGGATGATGACTTTTTTGTGATTTTTGATGGCTGAAATTGGTGCGAGGGAGGGAGGTGTCTGTAAGAAACAGCCCTGTTTTTACATTTTACACATTAATATTTAACACAGCAAATAAAACGTAACTATTAACCATCAGCAGGATGAGATATTTTGTCAGATGACAGTATTTAAGTCTATGGAGAACAAAAGAAGCGGACACTGCTTTGTCCACAGGGGGCGCCAATTTTGATACAAACTAAAAGTTCCTCACAGGAGCTTTAAGACACATAAAAAGTTTTTTCTCAAAGTACCAATTCTGTAATAAACACAACTATATTTTTACAATGACATCTGATCCATGGTTTAAAATACACTATAATACATTACTTTTAATTCTGGGATTGCACATTTAGATTTCCTTATTTTGTGGGACAAGTCCCCACAAAATCAGCTGGAAGAGGGATACTCGAAAACAACAAAACTAATGAACTAGTGTTAATTGATGTAGCTCCAATTCATAACAAGTGTATGAAGAAAGTAAAAGGCTTGAGAAAGACTTTAGTATTTAATTGAAAAGAATGTTACTTTGAGTTATAGCACTGATAGTTGTGTTCTTTTGTAATGCATTACTCAATGACAGCATTAGGCAATCAGTTAGGACTGTGTTATAGTCAACAGTCTTTGCTGGAAAACAACCTTGAAGAAGAAGGAGGAACAACACAAGTTCAACAAGTTCGACCTGAATTCTTGAAATTCTCTTGACACGCCTTATGGAAAAGCTCACCTTGTAGCTTTGACCTACTGAGGAATCAGGGCAGATGACTCTGTAAACACGTCAGGTTTTCTCAACTCAAAAAAACATCTCAGGTCTCAGAGGCCTAAAGTTACACATCTAAACTGAACAGTTTGGAAATTTCAAACAGGGACATTAATTCCCATGCATAATTTTGATGTTGTGCCTTTGCATTGACGCTCGTAGTCCCTTTTGTCCTTTTGGGAATACATTTTTTTGAGCAGATCTAATACATTTGTAAGCTCTATGCAGGTTTCTTTCAAATGTAACAGGTCTAGATTGCTCTCTTAGACCCAGCTGTTTAAAGTCATTTGCTCAGAGGGGTCAAACAACCAAATACGGATGACTGGTTTATGTTGTGTACATACAAGCAGAAGCAACATTTGATAATTTTGTTGACGAAGAGTAATTTACGCTGCAGAACATCTTATATTCTGCACCCTCAGGCGGCACCATTCTTGCGTGCTTGTGTTTGAATAATTCATCCTCAGATGAGTGGATTCTTTCTGCGGCAGTGGTGGGCACAAGGGTAGGTATAAATATCTGTCCCCTGTCTCTGCCAAGTGAGTCGCACAGATGAGAGTTAAAGCGGGGCTGTTTACATCCGCTGACTGGCTCTGCAAGAGAGCAGGCCTGGGGAGTCAGACAGATGAGATGGGAAGTGTTAGCCAAAGTTGATGGGCAAAGGCATGTTATGAAAGTGCTCTGGAGGAGGTGGCGGGGATGAGCTTAAAATACACTCTGAACTAGACCAAAGGGGAAGTCCAAAGAAGAAAAAGAAGAAGCTATCACTCTGCTGACACAGATAGATCCTGCAGGAAGAGGGTCACATCACTTTCTCCCACTCTAGTTTAACTCTACACACGTTTTGTTTGATTATCTTCATCCAAGCTTTCTGTGCAGTCTGATGTTTTTCAGGAAAATTCTTTGTTCATGTTTGCTTCATAATGCCTCAGTGGAAAATCCCCCCTCAGTGACATAGTGTGCAGCGGAAGTGTTATCCAAGTACATGCCAGCTTGGCCTGATTTCACCTGCAGTGTAACATTATCTAATGTGATAACACTCAGCACTGCAAATCACCCAGTGTTATAAGAGATAAGCAGCTGTCACTATTATTCGATACACAAAATAGAGACCTATGAATGTCATATCTTATTCCTACTCCATATTTATGACTTCAAATGAATATCTTAGCTTTTTATCTTGGGCTCTGCTCAATCAACTATTACACTGACACACACTGTTATATGCATGGCTGCTTTGACATGCTATGTGCCTTTCCTGACTATGAGGAAAAATGGGTTGTAGCATTCCTCCTGTAGAAATACTTTATGACTCGGTTATGGTGCAGTCTTTTTTTTTTTTTCATTTTTCTGTGACTGATGATGGATTAGGAATAAAAGGTTTTTCCTGCTCATCACACAACAAGGTGGCTGCCGCAGCTGAATTCCCATTCTGCCCTGCACCAATGTGAGAGTCTGACAGATCTTCAAAAGATCACTCCGTGAATTTTTCATTTTTAACTGCAATATGGAAAAACTCTGACGTTAATTCAAATCAGTGCAGCAGAAAAATGAGTAAATAGTTTACCGCAGAGGGCATCTTGTTAACGCTACAGGCGAAGGTGTCAAATGTAAAAAGATTGACAGATATCACTCCAATTTGCACACTTCTACACATCTGTTTACTTCATATCTATACAGAGCACCACCAGGCATACTTATGTCCATTTTCTTTCTGTCATGTTCTCCCTTTCTCTGGCTCTGTTAGAGTATCATTTGGTAAATTTAATCAAAATATTTATTCTCCTCATGTCTTCTTCACAGCATGTTATCGAAAAGCTCCAATATGCAGTATTGTCGAAGAAAAGTGTAAGTAATAAAAGGATAAAAACAAAGGATAAAAACAGTTAAAAGTTGTTATTTGGCAGAGAGGTGAGATGTAATGTTTCAAAAAGATTTCCAAATAATATAACTGGCCTTAACTTTTTCTGAAGTGCGCAGAGATCATACTTGTATCTGGTCAAACTCGATGCAACAGTAAAAAAAAAAACAGTTTATGTCCTAAAATGTCCAGATGCTAATTTAAATGTGTGGTGTAAGCGTTTAAAAAGTTAAAAAAATGTTTTTTTTCTTGCCGATGACTGAGAAAAATGCAGCTAAAAGAAAGCTATGAATCACAGCTCCCCTGAGATATGTATGCAGAAACACATTTATGTAAGAGTTTGTCTATAGCACAGACATAGAGCTTGTATCTGAGTCTTATGCTCATGAGAGATATATTGCAGAGCTATAAATAGGCTATGACTCAGATTTTTGGACTTGGGGGGCTGTTTCATAACAAGCAGAGTTTGTGTGTTTTTGTCTGTGCGCATGCATATGTTTATTGATGACTTCTTGTCGGTGCAGAAGTTCATAAATACCCTCTCAGAAAGTTTACAATCAGTCTGATTCTGCATCAGTCATGACCTCGGTTTGCAGACAGGTGATGTTTCTTTAATTCAAGAAGCTGCGGGTGAAGTAGTCGATACAGTGCGAGCTCAGACCCTGCTGACCACTCTGTAATCAGACGAGTTTCAGCATCATTTCAGTGTTGGCCCACCCCTAAACGCAAGAGCCATGCAGACTGATTGTGACGCAGAATACAAGAGCCTCAGACCCTTTTCTTCCTCATGCTGCTATTCTTGGTCTCTGGAATACGTCACACTGTTACCAAAGCAACCACATTTGATCGTTTTGGGGTGGGGGGGTTGGGTGGCTTATGAAATACTCATAAAACAAATTACATACCAAAAAGGATGTGTCTCAGGGGGGAATGTGAAGAGATTAATCACAACAACAAGTGAAAAACATGGACATAACTTCAGACAGTGTGATGAATCATTTTAAAATGATTGTGAAATTGTTGAAAAATGTATAATGTCTTTTAGATTCATCCTAATCACTGACACCAGGACAGAGTTCAGCTGTATAATGAAGTGGTCTGGAGGAGTTGGAGTGTGTGATAGAGGGATAGTTTGTTTGACTTTAGATTCAGGCAGCAACAACACACTCAAATCCAGCTGTCTCTGATGGAGCCAAATAAAGATAATATGTTCATTTTGAATATCATGTTTATCATGTTAAACATATAAATGTGAAAACTGAAATCAAACAAAAGGACAATAAAAATATCTTAACTGTGTTTTGCTATGACCAAAGCATCATCTACTTGTGTCACAAATGCAAATTGTTAATTGGCCATATGAGTCCGGCATTATAAATAAAGTTTGATTGATGGATTGATTGATTCCACAGAACAGGCTAAGTAGATATGGCATTAGGGTTATTGGGTTAGGGTTAAAATCACTGTCAAGGACCTATTTAGAAGCACGCTTCAGACCATTTGGAGTCCATTGGTACAAAAAAAAAGAGAAAAATGACATTTAAAAAAAAAATGTATGCAAACTTGTGCATATTTAATTAGATATTACCTCATTTACATATTCATACATAACATTTGACAAAATGTGTACTATAAAAAATATTTATCTTAATGTAAATTGTAAGCTTGGAAAGTTTTATGGTGATATCTGTTAGTTTAAATTTTTACCCTATTCACCTGGGGTGTCTCCCCTGGGCTTCCTACCCATCATGGACACCACCTTAAAAATGGCACCTTTCTAGTGGTCAAACTTTGGTAAACCTTTAGCATGTTATTAAGGACATCTAATCCTATAAAAAACAGCTGAGAAACCTTTTGTCAGAGTTTTTTGGGGTCAAGTCATATTTGCACCTGACTATTAAGAGTGAGTTAATCCATGCTAATCCTGGCGTTATAACTCCAAACATGTCAGCAGAAATAAATTTGATCACAGCCTGTTGCAGTAATGATAATGTGAGATCTAACTGAATCTGAATGGTTGAGAAAGTATCAAGGATGAGACTATAATTTGGGGCAAAAAACCGAACTCTAAACAAATTTTTATCTAAAATAGACCAAATGATAACCATGTGTAGCCAGAGCAACACAAGCGTTATATGAAAGTGGATTTCCAGCAGATTTTAAAGGAGATTTGTGAGATCACATGCTCCCTCAGACAGGAATTTTTATCTCCCCTGTTAACTGAAAGTGCACTGAAGCTGTAAATGTTACGAGCCATTTGTTAACATAATAACACAGATTTAAATCTGCTTTTTATACGTGTAGAAACAGCATCTGTGTTTCCCATTCGGGGCTAATGCAATTGCCTGTCATAATCTACTACACTTCATAAAAACTATAAGTAAAGAGGAGGTTTAGGTGTCAGGGGTAAATTACAAATTTGATTGAGTGTCAAGTGGGTCGACTGCTGGGATAGAAAAAAAGGGTCCAGGAATCCAAATGATTCAATTTGGGAACAAAAGGTCTATAGAGAATGGGTGCAAGGCCCTAGCTGGTTATGTAAAGCATGCTGTGCAGTTGCATAATCTGTTCATAATCAGAGGGTAGTACGGATATAGATGGCCCAGTTTCCATCTTGTGCATTGCAGCATGACAGTGGCACAGTGTCCTGAGCGCTTGGGTTCACATGGGGCTGACCTGGCAGAGGTTGATATAATTGGATGTCGGCCATTGCAACACTTCTCCGTGGTCCTTTCCAATGAAAAGGCAGTAAACGCGTTTTTACAGGGTGGAAATTGACAAATGATTACGTTGTTTTTAAAGGCACTCATATTTGACTAATCCCTCTGCTTCCTGAAAAAAGTGTTTACTATTTGGTATGCACTGTGTAGTACACTGCAAACAGAGCTTATGTTAAAGGTGGGGTAGGCAGGAATCTGTTAAAGAAGCATAGTTTTTTTTGTGGTGTATATACAAAAAAGCTTACAATATCAGTCAATAGCTATTAGTTATTGATGACATTTTGTAATATCACGATATTGCTGTGTTTTATTATGTGTGTGTTGTCAACATTTTAAATTTTTTGAGCGGCCTGCTCTTTCTGACTGTAAACAAAGCCATTCCCCGCCTCCCCCAACCTGATTGGTTGTGAGGCAGAGGCTGCTCCCCCGTGTCGTTCATGAGCCCAAACAAAGTAAGCGTGCTACAATATCGGACAGTAGAAACCAACCAGAAAGTACAGAAAATTGTCCAAATTCTCCTTTGACCACGGCAGTCGACACAAACAAGAAAACAAAGTAAATACCCGTGACTGTGGCAGAATAACGGGCGCTTAAAACGGAAGCAGACTAGACAAGAGCTAAAAAAGCCAGGTCAACGTCAATAAAGCATAAACGATGGGGGTACGCCTCAGGATCTTATGGACTCTGTAACCTTTCTGCTGGACAGCTTAACCACTTTAACAAAGTAAGTCAAGTGTCTGTAACAGAAGTGTTTCTTGTCAAATAGGACCTGCTGCATGTTGTAGCGCCACTAAACTGTTGACCTCGGGTCCTGGAGTATGTCACTTAATTCTGGTTGTGGAAGTCCGGCAAATATTGTGTTTGCTGGTCGTCTGTTGGCATCTACAGTAGCACCAATGCTGTTTACTTTCATGTTGACCGGGCCCCATTTGTAATTATCTGAAGTATTTATCTGCATTATACCTGAGTTTAATTGAAATGCTATGAGTGATCAGGACATCTGTTTGTGGGCGGGGCTTTCTGGAGCAGAGAGGGAGGGGAGGAGCTGAGGTGAAAACTGGTTGGGAGGGGGTAGTGTTTACATTCAAGATTTCTCCCCAAATCTGGCACTTCCTCAGATCCTGCCTACCCCACCTTTAACAGTCCACTTCCTCTATAAATGTCACAAAAAATTATCAATGGACAGTGCCAACTGACAGCTTTTGCTAGCAAAGACTGCTTTGTCCACAGGGGGCGCCAAAACTGACACAAACCAACAGTTGCTCACTAGAGCTTTAACTTCACTGAATGTGGATGTGAAATCTCTATGCTGGTGTGGCAGATCTGCACCTTTTATGGCCATCCGCTCCCTCAGAAAACCAGCCCACTAAAAGTTTCTTTGAAACGTTTTCGAAGATTTTACTGTAAAACCAGCTTATAAAAGCAGATTATAATTATACAAACATCATTTCATGGAGGCATAGATGCTGGCTGTGGTAGTCACTTTGTATGAAGAGACTGAATTTATTACACAAAGAAGCCTTCTTCTGTTTCACAACATCAAGTGGATTTTGTTACATGACTGGCAAAGGTCTGATTTCTTCAAAGCTCTTTGGCTTTTGGTATTTCTTATTAAATACGGTTGCATGAGCAGAACAGCGAAACTCTGACGAGACACATAGATGTCTTTTTTCTAAGGTGTTGTGACGTGACACAACATAAGGACTCTCAGTCATTAACTTTCTGTCACATATGAGCTGTGTCTCAGTCGTGCCCACCAGGCTTTTCACAGGAACCACAACTGGGAACATTGTGTACTAAGAAGTGTACTGAACTTCTCCTGACCTTGTTTTTTTTATTCATTAATAAGTCTCAGCTTAATCCTGCTGCAGGAAACCATGCTTGAAGTATTTTATAACAACTATGTAACTTCTATATGTAGAAGATTTAATCCATTTCAGCTGGTAATCTTACAGTTTATTTGAGCTTTTCACGTTAATCACATTAATTACTGGGTCTGCTTGACAAAGACAAAGCAGGCTTTTTGTGGGTTGCTGTATTGTGTACATTTTGTAACAGGCTCGGATTCTGTTGACGACAGATCGTAAGATTGCAGGCATGTCAGTAACAGACCTAATTTTCACTACAGAGCCCACTATACTGACAGCTCTGGGGGTGGTTATTGCCATTCTTGTGGGAGGCTTCCTTTTTTGGTTCAGCATTCACGGAGGACAGGATCTTCACTTTTTATGTAATGCAGTCTGCATCCTAATCCCAGCGGTGCTCCATATACTGGATTGAAAGGATTTTCTTGAGAGTTGAGCGAGAATACTGCCATTCCTCTAAACCCTAAAATAGAATTGGAGCGAGTTCAACAGCAGCCACGAGAGGCAAACCATGCAAAAGGGGCTTTAAAGGGTTGGCTGAAAGAGCTTAACCCGAAGTGAACCTCTCCCCTGAAGCCTCGGCCAGAAGCCAAGGGATTGGAGAAAAAGTTAAACGTTCAAAATCTTATTCAGAGAAAGGATTTGTCCCGAAGTGACTGCTGAAGTCTCTGCAACCTCAGACCACCATGCTAAACCACTCACCTTAAACAACTCGAACAGCTACGTATTAACCGGCGTTATCACATTAACAGTAAGCAGCTAAGACAGGAGAGGAGTTATCAGTCAGTGTTTTGATTTTTGACAACTCAGGGAATCAAAATAACTTATAACAGGTACTACGTCCTAAAATGAAGGAATACACTGTCATTAAACAGATTTTGTTTAGAGTCTAAGCTAATTTTTAAAAGGCAGAAACTAAAGAGTAGCCTGTTGTTTTGTTGTGAACCTCTTCAGTCACATCAAATAGTCAATTCTGGCTCAGACCGAAGAGATTCGTGTGAATCATATCCCTTTTAAACTGATCCTTCGCCTCAGGGACAGTTCCGTAATTTGGTAAATAAAACCTTCTTCTCTGATGTTGAGAGTTATATAAGACCATATACACCATTTCCCTTTATTGTTTGAAAATCTGAACCTGTAGCCGACAGCTAGTTTTGGTCAGGCTGAGCTGTAAGTCTGTAAACAAGGTAACAAAATCAGCAGGTGATAAGTACAGAAGCACAGCGAAGTCAAACTAAACTCGTTCACCCTTTTACTGTGAAACAGACACAGTTTATGTCACATTATTTAACTCAAACTTAGAAGGACATGGATAAATTTGCAGAAGTTCCTCAAAAAGTGGTTTCCAGAGAACCACATAGCTCTCCAGAGAGAGAAAGAGAGAGAGAGTGATGACAACAGTTTGACCCAGAGGCTTTGAAAAGAAAAAACAAAACAAGGAGACAAAGAGGCATTGAAGCCCTGAAACAAACACATTCATCATCTTATCATGCACGACTGCTTTATATTATTGTAGACTGTTGTAATGTGGGATCATGCAATTGGACAATTGAGTTTTTATTGTGCAAGAAAAACAGAGCGGGAGTGAAGAGGGGGAAGGGCAATAACGGGGTTTGTTAAGGACAAAGGCTCGACTGAGCAGGGCCATCTGAGGTCTGCTTATTTTGTCCTTACCTCATTCTCCCTCTACTCTATGTTTATTCATTCATTTCACTTCAGTGATTCAACAAGAAGTATGGGCTGGGTAAACACTCTGATCATGTCACTATGTGAATGAGAAAAATATTGTTGAATGTGCACACTCTTTGTAAACACACTTATGGCAATGCGTTTCTTTCCATGCTGTATCACTTCCTTATGATTTGTCCCTAGATACCCTTCAGTGAAGTAAATCTTTCAGCTCATATGACCATATGGCTCAAGTGTATACACTTCAACACATAGCTGAGGCTGGAAAAACAGGAACTGAGGACAGGTCAAGGAGCCAGAAATATCAGATTGAGGTAAAAGGGCAAGAAAGGGGGAAAATCTTTAGTTACATTGGAAAGATTTCAGTTTCTAACTTTAATGTTTAAGGTCCAAGTGGTCCAACACAGACCCTTCCATGGCCTGATTTCAAAGTCTGGTTGACTCGGGTTTTGCTGTGTTATTTTTACATATTGTACTCAAGTTGGGTGGCCGTCCAAGAAGCTTCAGTGAGCTCACGGGGGAAAACAGCAGCATCTGAGATCAGCCAGGCAATTTTCAGGCTTCACCTCAGGAGTCCAGTCACGCAGACTTAATATGAATAAGGGGAAAGTTTCCAAACGTCTGTACACTTAATGGAAAAGAAATTCACAGCAAAAACATCAAAGGTTTTATCTTATTTCTCGTCAAAATAGTAGTTGTATTCACAGGGCAAGTCCAAACAAGCGTCTTATTCTAGGATAAGACAGAAAAAAACAAGTCAAAACATTTGTTCAGTTTTGAGATTCTGCTTTGTGTACATTGGCTGCAGGTCCCAGTTCACCTCACAAGTCCCATGTCACCTCGCAAGACCCCATGACAAGCCCATATTATGATGCAAGCATTAGCAAGCAGCAGCACCCAGTGTTTATCAGTATTTCCAGCCACAGTGTCCTAAAGTCTACAGTGATCACAGCGTAAAACCCGTTTTATAGCTAAGTTTCAGTGTTGTTTTGGGTGATAGCTTTGAGACATGGTTTGTACATTAAATCTGAGCTGCAAGACATCAAGTCTCAACTCAAATTAAGAACACGTGAAAGGACTCATAAATGAAGAGAAAGCAGCGATAACGACTCCTTAATGCCACAATAAAAACACCACAGAGGAACTATGTGAAAAACTTGAAGTGCTATAAAGGTAGATAAATATTCTTTTTTCCATCCAGCTAAAGTAGTAGTGGTTACTTGTGCAGCAGGTCTAGTCTTTTGTGTCTCAGAAAAGTAATATGTTATCTAAGAAGACAAATTATGTTTAATGTTTTACCCGAATATCGTTGATTTTCCCTAACAGAAGTCATAAACCAGGGTCTGAATGAGCTCAGAGATTCTCTGAACTGGACACGCATTAGTCCTCATGAAACCACCTTCCTATAAATTGATGTGTTTTTAAATACCAACCTTATCTACGGTGAATTACTGATACCCACAATGACACATTCAAAGCCTCCGTCTGCAAGTTATGCAACTTGTTTACAAGCTAACGTCTAATTACAAAAATGAGGGACCTCAAAATTTCCTTGAACCTTTTTGGAAATACAATTTTGATCACTGTTATACAACCTCTTATGTAGTTGGCTTGTCATCACTCTGTCCCTGCCTAATTCGCTGTGTAAATATGTGTTGTAATAAGACGTCACACAGACATCCTGTGAAGTCATCTTTTATTTTTTGCCAGTATATCATTTTACTTTTGAACTTTTGTCTGTGACTGCTTTTAGCTTTCTATCAAAAACATCTTTCAATTTACAACTTGACTAATTCCCACAATTAATCAATTACGTGTAACAACTACAGCTCTCTATTCCTCTTAATAGCTGTGAAGTTTGTTTTTAACTCTGCACAGTCAGCCAGACTCATGATGTTCAGCTAGCAAACCCAGGCGGCCAAAAAAGGGTCAGATTTTTCTCCAGGTGCGAAACACTGCCATGTTTTTGTCTGTAGCTTCAAGCTCCATGTTTAGCTCCCCTCCAAGCGAGACTCATGCAACGTGTGAAGTATGCGGGCAGGGTTTAATCTTGGAGCCAGCGAGAGTTCCTTGATGATGGATCCTGAAGATGGGATGTGGTGTGGGTGGAAAGAGTGAGTCACCCATCATCTCCATTGCGTTAGGTTCACTGCTGTTGGTGCAGAGCTCCATCTCACTGCGCTAAAGGAGAGCTGATGTCAGAGCTGTCACTGTTGTACTCTCATCAGCAGTCTCCCACAAAGCTCTTGGTATTTGCACTCAGGGCAGGGCGGGATACAATAATAGCACTGAGCAGAGTGTACCGTCTTTATTTAGCCCCATGTTTCTGGATTGTTTGCTCAGAGTTTGCCCTTTTTTGACACTTTTTCCTCAGACATACAGTAGTTCTTTCACAAATCTTATTATTTTATCCCCCCCTTGCTCTGCCTCAACCTACGCTAGATCCTCATCCTGCTGATTTAAAAAGAGACATTCATCTGACTGTCATTTTTATTTTTGCACTTCAGCAGAGTTTGTCCCTTTTTTTAGAACAACACAGCCTTACCGCTCTTTATTCGAGACGGCCGTCATGAATGACTCAGAGTAAGCAAAACAGCTAAAGAAATGACCACCCACGTGCTCCTGCAGAAAATGACGCAGATGTACTCTTAAGCAACATTTCTTTTTTACCTCCTTCTAAGCGAACAGAGGATTGATAAACCATGTAACTGGTGGCTCCTGTTCCGTGAAGTTAGTGACTCATCATTGGATAAATTACAATGATTACACAACGACTGTACTTTCTCCGCATATGTTTTCTCTTCCTATGAGTCCACTTTGTGGGAATGTGTGAGCAATCCTAAGCATGTTTATCAGCACACCTATCAATGCTGTCTGTGTGTATAGAGAAAGATATGTTGTGTTACAGGTTTTTTGTCAATAGATCTTACTAATAGTCATGGTAAAATTATATACATTATAATTTATCAAATTAAAATAATGTAAATTTACTTTTAATTTAAATGGAAACCATATTAATCTATAACTTCAGTGTCTAAATCCATGTAATACTTACCCTGTCCCAGAATTCAAAGACATATTGTCCTTATGATGTTCCTTCTCCTCATGATTATTCAGGTTATGCTGCCCCCTTTTGGTAAATAATAGAATATATCCATACAAGATGAATGAATTGTTTCAATTTATATATTTAGCATGCACATATGAAAAGTTTACTTAAACAAAGCATTAAGGTTTTTGGTATTAAAAGCAATTTGAGGAATTAAAAGTTAATTTTTTAATTCATCTTTGCACAAAGTCAACCAGGACTGATTTAACAGTAACTTTACAAAGATTATCTATGGTGTGTAAGAACTTCATTTAATGCACTCTGGAGTCAAACAAGAAGCTGTTAAAATATTCGAGTCATTGGATAAAGCCATCAACTGTAATGGCCATCTTCTGCTAACAACACAATCAGTCTGGAACATGACGCTGGACTTAAAATACACTGGTCTTTTTTTAGCGGGCCTAATTTCGTAGTCGAATTTTTCCCAAATATACATAAACACAATTGAAACAAAACAGGATACTAAGGTGCACAGCACTCTTCTACCTTGAGATGTAAAAACGAAAAATATTTTGTAATACTTATGAATTCTTTCAGTCTGACGGGTGCGCAGTTGTGAGATCAAACTTGGCACAAGCCTTAAGACTGATTTAGCAAAGCACCTGGTGGCTATTAAAGTCTGGCAAAGTTCAGTCTGTAAATTTGGTGTGTCTGTGGGAAGATGGATGAGGGAACAGGCATCATTTTCCAAAGTGAATCAACAAAATGAGCAGCTTTGATGGTTAAGTCTCATTTGACACCATCTGTTCTCCCACTTCTGTTCCAGTCATGTGAAATATCGATATTAAAAACAATAATTTTCTTGAGACTAATGAAGACTCCAACTCAAAGTTGTGTTATGGTGCAACATCCACGTTAAACCATATTCATGAAGACATAAGAATCATTTTAATACGTAGAATGAAATCTCCAAAATAACCAAAATACTTTTGCAGAAATAACATTTCCACTCTGTCACCAATCAGTGAAAATGTCTTAACTGAGTGGGCAGTTTGTGGAAGTGCTTACCCTCATGCAATATTACCTCAATACAGACTAATAGCTGAATTTAACTGTTATTAACTCTATTGATGGTTATGTTATTGGAAAGAACATCATGATAAGGTGTTTGCTTAGCTTATGTTGGAGCTATGTCAGCAAACACAACCTTGAAAGTGCTGGTAGAGTGCAAAGTCTACCCTAAATCAGACTTTGGCATAGCTGGTGCAACCCTCTCCGGGTCTAAACTAAGGGTGTTTCCTGAAGCATCTTGAGTTGTCCTAACAGATGATATTAGGTTGGCTGTGGCGCAGAATGTGGGTTGGTGAGAAGAGGGTGTAGCTAGTTAGCGCTTGGCTATCGAAGGCAGGAAGAGCACAGTGAAAGTCCTTCCACCCCTTGGCAGAATGAGTAGAACAGACAGATGGTACTTAGACAGGCTGGGCAGCATGCTTTAGACCACAGGATTAGAAAGTGAACACTCTCTAGTAAATAAGATCAGGGGTCATCTGAGTTGCCCTTAGGGTTTCCTGATGGCTTTATTTATCAAGGACTACTACAGAATTTAGTCATCAGTCAACTGAGCCTGGATGTCCTATTGTGATCTGACCCAATTTCTGCTGTCAGATTAGATGAAGTGTTTAAAATTGGATTAGTTTAAAGAAAGAATAGAGGTTCAGAAATCTGATCGACTTAGATTTTGGTATCAGTGAAAAGAGGCTGGGGTCTATCACACCAGACAGGACCCCAGTGTAGGCTGTGCAAAGCGGCCAATGAGACAAGATCCTGGCAGGTAAGGTGTACATGGAATACCATAACCAAGTGGCAGGTATGGCATACAGAAATGTTTGTGCAGATTTATATGGGGGTCCGAGGGTCTAGATGGAAGACACCCCCAAATTTAAAAGACAATGAGCAAGCCAGGAACCTGATGGACTTCCAGATCCAGACTGACAAACTGATGGTGGATAAATAGTAGAAGAGGGCAGTGGTGATAGATATAGTGACAGCGACATCAGGATAAGGGGACACAAAGCTCAAGGGATATCAGGGGCTAAAAGAACAGCTGGAGAAAATGTGGCGAGTGAAGGCGATGGTGGTACCAGTGGTGATTGGAGCACTCTGGGCTGTGACCCCCAAACCGGGAGAGCAGCTCTAGCAGATTCCAGGAACAACATCAGAGATCTCTGTCCAGAAGTGTGGCTCCTACGCCTCTGGTAAAGGACCTGAGCTTTAGGGGAACACTAGACCGCAGACTGGCTCCCCAAGTGGCCTCAGTAGTGATGAATCATCTTCTAAAAGTTACTACTTAGCTACCCTCATTCGCATTACAGACAGATTTGATGAACAATAGGGAGAATTAAAACAGTAGCACCTGGATTTATCTGTCAGTATTTATTTCTCTGTTTGATGCATAGATCCTACAGGTCCCATAATGCAACAAGACACTGCTAACTCCTCATTAAACACCCACAGTTCTCAAAATTCATAATTCCAGTTTGCACATTCAAATTTTAAAAATTGCCATCCCCGAACCCCAGCCACTATAACATTAAAGTTAAGTTTTCAGGTTTTTAGAAAATCCCCTTCTGAGTATCCCTCAACCATATATGAACTGAACTCTACTTGAAAAATCTATGAACTGCCCCTTTAATATATGAAAGTACATATCTCAAAAATACACTTTTTTAACAATTTCATACAAACACCATACAAGCTAGTTTGTATAAATCAACTTTATAAGCAAATGTATGATAAGTACGTATTTCACTGACTTTGAATTATTCTTATTGTACTTCTTATTTCTTTCATTCAGGTCTTTTGCTATACTACATGATGAAATACATGATGAAATTACATTTACAACATTTCATGGCAATTTTTTTAAATTAAAAAAATGTAAAACTCTTGGATTTAACTGTACCTAAATTGAATTGTTTAATCTAATTAGGTGAGATTCAAAGAGCATGACCAAGTTCATACATTTACTTTCATTGTGCGTTGAATAAAACTAGTTTGCAAAAGTATCAGAACAATGTGAGTGACAGACATGCAAAGTAATCACCAAAATCCAAACTTGACTCTATATTTACTCTTGGACTTCAATAACTTAAGTGTATTTAATTATGGATATCATTTTTTCAGTGTTTGCAGTCTAGTTCTTTTCCTGTGATGGCTGTCCATTTATCTGGCCGGACTCCCAGCGTTGCCATAGAGACGCCTTCTGACCCGCTGTTCTCCGAACTTTTGCCTCCTGCTGTGAGATAAGAGAAAAGAGCATTCAGGGATTAGTTCCCTTTTTGACTCTCTGAATAAGAGTATTTATAAATCAACTTCACTTCCCTTTTTCCACGATGGAAACTTCACAGGAACATATTTCAAGCTCAGTTCCACGTTTTTTTGTTACCTACCCCTTTTCTGATGAACTGAAAGATCTTGGAACTAAAAAGATGCCATGCATTTATTAGACCTCAGTCATTACCTGTGTCGACTCAGATTTCTGGTCTTTCTTGGAAGGCGGAGGCCAAAATCTGTCCAGTTTGCCCCGGGACTGTCCTGTGGCATCTAAAGAGCAGGAGAAAGAAAGAATCAGAGGTGAAGGAGGTCTTACACTGACCGATTAACCATTTTATGAAACAGAGCCAGGCAAAATCTCTTTGACTGCTAAACTTCTGCTGTTTTAATATCACATTGTTACCCATGGCTTGTATTGAAAAATGGATCCGTTATATTGAGTATCTCCCTTAATTCCCTTAATGATGATCGATGAGTCAAGCTCTTTGTATGAATTAGATTAACTTGACAAACTTGATCAATACAGTTTCTGAAACATCAAAGAATAGCATGGCACCATACACAAAACATGAGACTACTAGGTGTCTTACAGGTAAAATGATGACAAAAACAGTCAAAGAAAAGACACTTTAATGACTGGCCATATGAAAGCTGTTTTCCTTTGTTCGTTCGTTGCAAGTATTTCGCTCTATTTCAACTTTAAAGCTCCTATGAGGAGTTATTTGATGTTCATGAAATTGACTGAAATTCATGGTAAATTTAACAAAACCAAAGATCGTAATATCTTTTTTTTTTAATCGTCTGAAACCTGTGTGACGGGTAGGTCCAAGCCTTGCAGCTTTAAACACAGCCCTGTTTTCACCTGGAGTATTCACATTTGGCTGTCAAAAAATAGCAGGATGAGATTTGTTGTCATAAATCAGAGAAGATAAGCAAAGACTGCATTTGTCCACAGGGGGCGCCAAAACTGACACAGACAAAAAGTCAATTTGGGTCTTGTGGGGCATCTGCTAAGGCAATGTTGGATTAGATTTGCCAAATCCAGGTTACTAGAGCACTAAACTGCACATATATTGTATCAAATATATCAAAAGAAAGGCTATAGCCTATAGTTTTGTAGAGAACAACAGAAAGCAAAGCGTAGTACAGCTAGTAATGGAAGAATGAACAAGATAACACCCAGAGCCCACATGGTATGATAAAAGGGGTTTCCTCCTCTACTCCTGAGTTTTAACAACACAATTCAAAGTCTAACCCGACACAGAAGGATTGTATAGCTGTCACATGCTGCTTCATCTGTCAACTTTTGCTTCTTTGTTCAGCTGCTGTGATTGAAAAATCAAACATCTAACATAATGATGACAAATTTGTACAGTTATTTTATGTCTCTAACTTATGGGAAACACAAACAGATGGTAAAAAAGGGGACAAACTTTACACTAACATACAAATACACACACAAATGAAAGCAGACTGATTCACTGTCTGGAGTTATTTATATAAACACCGTACTATAATACAACCAGGACTGCCGCCAGCTCGTTAGAAGTGCACGTACGAGCCTTCACGTTGTCAGTCAACCCATTGGCAGACGCTGGATCGGGTCAGGCTGCAACTGGATTGATATGCCCTTAACCCTCTTTGACAGGGTTGACACTGAGTCAATGACACTTCTTAGATAACACTATGTGATGCTAATGTATAAAGACAGTCATTAAAGTCCTCAGACGATGTGTTAGGAGGGAGGGATGTGAAAAGAATAAAAAAAGGTACAAGTGATTCTCATTAATCAGTCTGTGCTAGGATTGGCAAATCTCACTGCTGTATTCAAGTAATTTTTTTTTAGCTTTTTCAGTAACATTCATCACAATAACCCTAATTATTTTTAGTTTGATTAGTTAATAAATGTAGAAAATATCCTCTTTGGTGTTGCTGGTCTGATGACAGGTGCTTAACTGTTTTCTGTACTTCTCTGCGTCTACAGCACAGCATGGTAACTACAAAATTCAAATGGACTTACCAGAGTCGGGCTGGAATAAATCATATTTATACAAGTTACTGTAGCTGAGGAGCTTTTGTGTGTTTGCACTTATTTGACTAGTTTTCAAAATCAGTACTTTTACCTGAGGGAAGTATTGAGCTTTACTACATTTTAGAAAACATTAATAACTAAGTAAAAGAAATCACCTTAAGCCTTTCATCAACTGCATGACAGTCAACCAAATTAATGACGTCTACACTGAAAAAAATCTAATCTTACTGAGTCAGTTTGTCCAATTTTTAGTCAGAATATCTGTTTTCAGCTAATCTAAGCTACATCTACATGAGAGGCTGAATAAACATTTTATTTGAAGAGATTTCTGGCTAAAATTTTCTTATTTTTGAAGTTGTTATTTCGGGGAATTTTGCCTTTATAGGAGAGGACAGCTGAAGAGAGAAGGAAACGCTTGTAGAAGGGAACAGGGGAAAGATTGTAGCACAGGGTCGAGGCTACAATTCGAACCAGTGACTGTTGCGATGAGGACTATAGCCCCCATATGTGAGGTGCCCCAGGCCAACACTTTCTTGATAGGTTTCTTAAATAAAATTTTTGACTCAAGAGAGCAGGGATCATCAACAAAATGCATCCTGACGAACAAAGATGTTCAAAAAACATTCATAAACATCAGTGTAAAAACCACTTCAAACATTAATGATGTTGGTGATATGACAACAGTTAGTTGTGGGAAATAAGGAAGTATATAAAAATAAGGAAAAGTCTGAATATAATTAAAAAACAACAACAATGTACACTAACCTGTGGTGAGGGTGGGTGTGAATCGAGACTTTTCCTTGTCTTTACTTTTCCATCTGCTCTCTCCGTATAGAGTGCATCTCTGTCTGCGAAGCTCTTCTTCTCTTTCTTTGGCCTCACGAATATCTTTCTCGACCTCTGGCTGCAGAACCAAGGCCGGACGCAACTTGAAGAAGGGGTTATGTTTGAGAATAGGAGATTCCCCCGATGCGTTCCCCTCCCCAACGTTTCTCCTGGTCTCCCCATCAGAGACACCAGCACTCATTAAGTCCATGCTTCTGTACTGGCGTGCATGTTTATCTTGTTTTTGGTAGGGTGAGACACGAGTTTTGTCTCTTGGACCTCCATTCGGGCTCTTTGCTCTGAAGTCTTCTGGACCTTTTGTCATCTGAGCAGTCGCAGGGTCGTGCACCCTGAGGGAATGTGTTCTGGACACAGGAAGACTCTTGAGGGAAAACATCTCAAGGCTACGAGTGCGCTCTAGCACTGATGGGTAAACATGACCTTTGGACAGTGAGGTAGGGGATTTGCGATGCCTTGTTGGACCTTCCATGTTTTCCTGTTGGAAAGCCTCAAAAAGCAATTTTGTCTCCTTTAACTGGCGGACTTCTCCTTTGCTGTAAGCCCCCGGGATCTTCCCTTGGTTGACCAGCACCAGCTCTCTCTGTATTTCTTGACTTATCTCCTTCTGCATCTTCTGCTCGGAGAATTGCCAAGAGCTCCGCGTACCTGGACCAACCTTTGCTGGGGATGGCTCAAGTGAGAAATTGGTCTTAAAAGGGATCTCTATCACATCTAAGTTATCTGCGAGATTGAAGACACCTCCAGCTCTCTGAAGGTTCTGTTTCTTCTGAGCTACTTCGTGGATCTGCTTCTCGAGGGAGGTCTCTGCAACTGAGAGTCGTGGGCGGTTGGACATAGGGTGGGTTGAAGACACTTCATCATTCGAAGACCACTCTGTCGGTACCCAGACCTCACTTTTCTCATCATCATCAGAGTAGCCCGCCTCTGTTCTTACAATTGGGTAATGATCAGGCTTTACAGACATCGTTGGCAAAGACAACCATGCCTTTGTTTCCGCGTGATCACACTCACTACCTTTCTCTTCCACCAGGTTCGCGTTGGCGCCATCATCTTCAACAGTGTGTAGTCTACTTCTTTTTAAACCCATCAGATGATCTTGCCCGTCTTGCATTTCATCTGCTTCCACTCCAAACACAGCCTCTTTCTCACTTTCCATGTCTGGTCCGGTAAGCTGGAAAGTAGGAGGTTTCTCTGGTGCGTGAACATCCTGTCGTTGCTGGACCACTTGCAGTCGTTGAAGTAGTTGCTCTCCTTGTTGGACATTAGAATTTAGTCCCCTGCTTCCCTGTCCCTGCTCTGTCCTTGAAATTGTCTCTTCGCCGACAGAGGGGCGGGGCGATAGCGTTTCACTGATCCCACTCTCTCTCCTCACCCAGTCATACTTTGCGAGCTTATAGTTCAAAGATCTGGTGTCAACATGCTGCTCATCATTGGGTGCTTTTCTTGTGATCTCTGATAGCTGTGGTTGAGTTGTTGCTTCATCCGAACTGTTTTGGTTGTATTTGCAGAGTTCTGGTGACACAGAGGGTTTTAGATCATCTCTGTCTGTGAGACTAGATCTTGTGGGGGCGTTTGTCTTCGTCCCACTGCAATCAACTTTGTCTGTTGATAGTTTCGACTTTGTCCCCGTAGATGCAGAAAATCCATCTGATTTCACTTTGTCTTTATCTCTGTGAAAATGTTCCTCAGTCTTTGACCTCTCCTCAGTGCTAACAGGTACCTGTTTTGGATATTTGTCATCACCATCTGCTTCGACTTCATTCCAGGTTGCCTGTCTTTCACTTAAAATTTCAATATCAATATCCTCGGGTTCCTCGGTTAACTCGTTCTTTCTTGTGGTATCGTCCTGATGGCTTCCCCTTGATGGATCATAACATGGTCCCATCAGACTACCTGTGTTCTCCATGGATGTCGAATCTCGGTCTTTTGAGCCCTTCTCTTTGGGCAGAGCTGCTGTGTTCATGGACTCCTCAGAAGTCTCCGCTGTGCTCATCATCAACTCATCCAGCTTGTTTGGTGCTGCCATTAACTGCTTCTCACCGTGATGCCAGTCTAAGCCACCGGGATTAGCCTTAGCTTCTGTGGCGTCAGCTGGCCCATTAGCAAAGGTCAAATTGGAATGATTTATTTTTCCATCCCTGCTGCCCTCTACTGAAAGCAAAGGAGGCATGGAGGATGGCGGAGAAGGACGTGGTAGCTGGATGAAGACCTCATCATCATCTGTCCCACCGTAGTACCTTGTGATCACAGGGGTGGCTGGAGGGGTTTGTGGTCTCTCATCACACTTCACCGACTCTTTCTCTTTGTGGTCTGTCCCAGGGGTTGAGTCCACCTTCATCCGCAGGTCACCATCATCCTGGGACACTGGTCCTTGAGGTTTAGGGCTTGGATCATTTTTGTCCATGGTTGAAAGCTCTTAAAGTTGTCTACTCTTCTCCCCTTTAAGGGAACAGAAAAAAAGGTCAGGGGGGTGGTAATACACATTTTTAATATTACTGTGTTTCATCACTATTTTGTTTAAAAGCTTAAATTATGAACTAAATTAAATTATTGAGGAAAATTTGCTTTGTCAAATTGAAACACGGCCTTTCTAAGATCAAACAAATGGAGGTCTTTAAACTCACTCCTGACTTGGACCCTCTTCTACAGACACACGATCAAGCAGTTGACCGCAACCTGACCAAAAGGGACTCTGTGAAGTTTTTGACCAGTGGCAGTGCTAAAGAGCAATTCTTATCTGAGTGAGGTGTATGATTATTTTGTCTGTTTGCACATGCATACCTAATTTTAATGGTTTCCTAGTTTGTTATAGGCCTACAGGTGGCTGTAACTCACCAAGAAACACAGTATTGCAACATTTAACACTGTGACAAGAAAGAAAACGTGGATGTTAAGAATGAAACAAAGACATTGATTTGTTGATTATGTCTATATTTCTAAACCTCTCAGTTATACAATTATTAATTTATTTGCTTTGCTCCGTTAGTACCTGATCTTTGCTCAGCACAAGGATATGAAAGCTGCAGCTCTCTCTTGTCTTTAATGTCAGAAAATAAACCAAGAAAAGATAGCAATGAATGCATGTCATTAAAAAAAAGTGCTGGCGACAGTATCATTTAGGGTATGTGTAAGAAGAAAAAAAACTACATAATAATTTAATGCCACATTGCTTTGTCTTTTTCAACCTGGTGTACAGTTCCTGTGTTGTTTTGGTGGCTCTCTTCCCCCTGCTGTGACCTAGCAAAGCCAATTCTGCTGACAAAAGGGAAGCCTAATCGGCTTTGCCCTTTCTATTTTGGCATGCACACCATGTGCAGTATTTGTCCGCCCCAAAGGCTCTCATCATCTCTTCAGTTTGCCTGTTGAGAGGGATGTTTTACCAATATCCTGTTCTGTAAATCAGAAATGTACTCATCAGGCTAACAGATGTTATCAACGACTGCATAAATGCTCAGTGATCGGCTTTTAGCTCAAAACTGTATGTTAGAGAATACAGAGGTCTGTGCGGTCATTTTAAACACTGTCTCCTCCTCAGCATGGATATTTTCCACATCATCTCACTTTCTGTCATTCAGCTTTAAAGCTATGAGTCCATATTTACATCTACATTTCAGAGGATTAATACCAACTACATTTCAGGATTAACAAAATGCATGTAAGGCTTGAGTAACAGGACATATTAATCTGCCGTAAGGAGCTTTACCTGTCTATTCCACCCTCACTCTCCCTACTGTTATTATAATGACAGATCTTTCAAATATTTTGGGATAATATTCAAAAGTATAAGAATACTGTCCTTTTATTTCTTATAAAACGATGCACATACAGCCTCAGTGGCCTGTTGATAACATTCAAACAAATGTAGGATAAGAGCTGCTGTTTTATTTGGCGTATTTAGAGAGTAGATTTCTATTTGATATTCAAGAAAAACAAAGTTTATCACGGAATATTGTATCATAATTTTTTTCCCTCCCTCTTACACTATCTAGCACTCATACTTTCCGCTCGAGGATAAAAAATAGTGACAGAATAGCAGAAAAGTACAAAGGAGGAGGATTTTGAAGATGTTACAGAAGAGGCTTACCTGACTGCAGGGCTACAGTCCTCTTCAGTGTGTGACACAGGGGAGCCGACCACAATGGAAAAATGAATCATCCAGCTGAGGATACAGCTGATCTACTTATCACCTGTAACCTCCGGTCCACTGTACCACGTGTGCAACATTGTCCTGTTGTTTGGAATGCCGTGCACAGGTTAATTTCCCCGCTGTGGCTGTCATGTGTAGCACTCTTTTGTGTCGTGCGCTTATATGAAACTGTGATTACACTTCAAATCTAAAGTGAGAAATGAGTTACACACTACGTAATTTTATATAGCCATGGCATTGTTGAGTTAACATTACCTTTAATGACTCTGTTTTATAGCAAATCGCACTCATACAAATAATAAAACGCTTAAGAAAATGGTTTAGTATTACAACACAATTCTCATTGTCATTACAGTACATTAGCACATTTTGTCAAATTCATACAAACTATTGCTTACATGCAGTCCAAGAGCTTCATTAGGAGTAAAAATCTGTTCAAGGAAAACAAAAAATCCCAAATTAAGCCTCAAATTTTGGAAAGGTGATGTTCACGAGTGAAGGCGAGAGAGGCAGAGAGAGGGAGAAAGAAAGAGACAGCCAACCCGGCTGATACCGATAATTAATCCTGTTTATCTAATTCATTCGAAACACAACTTGCTGTTTAAGCACTTGTCATGTCCTTTTTGCAGAGCTGATCAGCTGCTGACTGTGGCATTACTAGAGATATATATTTTTTCTTTTCTTACACTCACTTTCACATACTTAATATTTTTAATTCTTTTGCAAATTTTCACAGTAAAATGAATCTGAAACTCAACAGCTACATCCTTTGCTGAACTATGAAAATAAAACTACTTCAAATTGGAAACAGTATGCTGATACTCTTCTTAGTAACTTTAGACCTGAGCAGAATTTGGATTAGAAAGCAAAAGTTTAAAAGTATAAAACAACAAATGCAAACATTTCTCTACATTTTTCAAAAATAGGAAAAACAAACAAACACTGAAGCACACGCCATGAATGAGTAATAATTATTTTCATTGGAATAAAGCTGTACATTTGTTATCATTCCTAAATCAAATAACTTCAAACGTATTGATTATCCATTGCTGATAAGGCACATGATGAGTTTTTTATGTTTTCTGCAACACTGCAGCAGCGCAGGGTGAAACTCTCAGCTTTGTCCACCAGAGGGAGGAAGTGGATTTTAATAGTCCCCTCGAGTTGCTGCCTGCCCACATCTGCTGAATAAGACCTTGAAAATCATAAATATCTTTCTATAAGGCAGGGTTCAAAGACGTGGAGATCAGAGCCACTGTAAGACCAGATCAGATGGGGGTATATTCAGTCAGATTAGTCAATAGGAATCAGTTTCATTATTAAATCACAGATGTTGAGATTCGGCTGATTATTCGGTCTTTCTCCATTTCTGTCTTACATGACAGAACAGCACTGACAGCTCTTCTTCTGCGAGGACGTGGCCTGTTCTTGTGCTTTAGCGGGTGAAGATGAATCCTGAGGAACCTTTTGCTCCTCCTCTTTCTGGACTTGACTGCCTGCCCCGTTTCCCTCTAGAGGAACATCTTGAAACACTCCTTTGGCTTCTTTTTCTTCTTGGAGGAATGTTTCAGGCCCCAGGACGTGCTCTTCTCCTTCCTCGGTGATCATCACTCGTTCTACAGTGATCATGCCTTCATGGTTTTCTGGATCTGGATCCTGGTCATTTGAGTCATCAGCATATCCCAAAAACAACAGAGTGACTGGGCCTTCCACCAGCTTTTCATCAACGTTATTATCTACTTCTACTGCGCTTTGGTTATGAACCGGTGTGATGCTTCTGTCCTCCTTGTTTTCTATGCTCACAGCACAGTTCTCCAGTCCCAGTTCAGCTCTCACGTTGTTGCTTCTGGAGCTGTCAAACTGCATATTGTCCACCTCTGATAGGGCATGACAGGCAGAAAAAGACAGGACTTTTCCCTCTGGTTCTCTGCTGGCACCTTCACTCTCCATCTTTGTCCCTGCTCTGCTTGGCGTGACTTCAACTTCGTCCAGCAGCACTTTCATCCCAACTCCATCGATAACACTCAGGATCTGCCCGAGCTCTTCATTAGAGGGTGGACTTTCCACTCTGCCCACAGTGTGGATACTCTTCCTGCCATCATCGAATACAGCGGTGGCCGCAGGTGCACCAGCTGCTGCGGACACAGGGGTCACTGACCTGACAACAGCAGCACCTGTTTTAGGGTCTCTTTCCACCTGCACAGCTAGAGTCCCCAGTACTGCAACACGAGAGGACAGGAAACATATTAACCTTTCATGACTGACATACATGCAACACTATCATTTATGTAGTTGTTCTTTGTCTGACCACAAGTCGGCAGCATTATGATTGCAGTATGTCTCTGTACCATAACCATCAAACCCTTTTAATCGGAGAAAGGTGGTATCTTTAGCTGCGTTTACATGATAATCAGAATAAAAATGTGTCATGTAAACATGTCAATCTGAAGGTTCTGATCCAATTCGGCTCAATTGGAAAGAATTTGTAACCCGATCGAGAGGGGTGGTTTATGCCGATCGTTATTCCGAAATGCGTCCATGAAAATACTTATCCTGACTCTCTTACCTGACTCGATCTTCACTCTTTAGCCTTTGGCTTATTTATTGAGGCCAGTACAGGAGATTTTATTATTATTAACACTCTGGCATAAAACACAACCGCAGCTGCCGTGTCTGCTCCTCTGGTAACATAACAATAATAAGTCAGAACAGTAAAATAAGTATGCAAGGGCGCCATCTAGTGACAGCATTTAACAGGGGGAAAACTCCTGAATTGGATGGAGCGAGCCACTACCGCGTTTGTTAGTTTGTTGACAGCACAGTCGTAAATACAACTCTTCTTCTGTGGTTGTTTTAGCGAAATCAGACAACTCTGTGCATGTCAAAATGCTTCTAATCTGAATGAAACGTGGTGCATATATATACACACACGTCATGATTGGATTATTTGACTTTGTGTTCATATAAACACCGGATTCAGATTATCTGATCCCTCAAATTTTTAACTGGATCAAGCGACTTTGCCCATGTAAACATGGCTTTTGACTAAAAACCGCTGTTTTATACGCTGACATTCAGTCTTCGTCAGTTTTGGACTCACCTCAAAGATTTTATTCAGAATTGTGATCAAATATAATCGAAGTTTCATGATAAGATCTTTTATTTATAATTGAATGAATTCACTAAAGGCAGATACATAATTCCCTTAAAAGACAAAACATCACATATTTTATTACTGGATTAAAAATGAACCTAAATGTGCATATTTAAATACATATTTGTGATTTACTATTCTACTAAATTCAATACACTTAATATTTTAGGACCGAGATGATGAAATATTAGAGGAAATGCAGCTCTCTAAACCAAATCAGGTAAAACCTTTAAGCTTTATGTTACACATGAGGTGGGGCAGTGTACATCATAGAGAGACACATTAAGCAAAAAGCAGCAGCTTTTCATTCCACTCCCTTTGCTAAATGAAAAATGTATGAACAGAAATAACCAAGTGGCTAAATATAACATTGTTCTCCAGCCGTTCATTTCAGTCCCATTAGAGAAAGGGACCACTGTTCATAAGACGAGAATAAAGGGACTGAGGCAAATAACTGGTGCGCTAGCTCTTGTTTATTTCCAGCGTTTATAGATCATTTCTTCATGTGAACAATTAGGCTTCTATTGAAATACTGCAGGTCCTTTAAAAACCGACAAAGACATGGTCTGGGCTTCACTGAGACTAAAAGTAAAAATAAAAACATGTAAACTATCTCAGTATTTTCAGCGTTGGCCTTTAATCTAACATTCAAATGCATGTCAACTCACTCTCATATCTTACCTGATCTGCCGTCTTGTCCACTTTCATGAAACATCCTTTGTGCCATTTGTACAGAGGAGTGATCTTCGGTGCAGCTTTTTGCTAAGGATAGAAAAAAAGGATGCAGTATTACATACATATCATAATTATCCATTCATGTATCAGACATGACTAATTGATCCCTTACCACAGCATTGTTCTGTTTCTAAATTATATATGGTGTATTTTTGTGTTGTTAATGTGCACTAGTATTTGTTATTGAGGTAACACAGAAGAAGAAATCAGACCTACATCATTATTATGATCCTAGCGTTTGAGTTTGAGTCCTCAGCGAGCTAACAGGTGTCTTAGCGCTCCATAAGATAAGAAACAAGAGGTTAAAAGCGAATTTTCCCCTCATCTCAAATATCTGATGTACTTTCAGAAAGGCTCAGACTCAAATCCACAGATATACACCCCTCTGTTCAATCTATAAAATAATTAAACAGGGGGCTGCAGATTTTTATCGCTCTCTGTTCATGAAGTGTGGAAATGTTCTTGATATGTTGTGTCTATAGAGCAGAATGAGTCACATCACTGTCACAGTCGAAGCATTTCTCAGCTGTGCTCCGCTCTGTCACCCTGATATAAATAACTATTCTTAATGCAGAGACTTAGTTATGGTAAATTATCGTCTGTCATGAGACATGACAGACCAAGCGAGACAAGTCATGGCGAAGCAGAGATAGGAGTTGATTTCTTACATTGGGTCTCTCTCTCTCTCTCTGTCACCAACCTGTACCATACCATAAATATCTGAACAGAAGTGTTGGAGTCACAACATGTAAAGAGAAACTGAGGTTTTCTTTTGCCCAGTTATTCCAGTCCTGCGTTTTGTTGCCGGAGAGCTAAATCAGGGCTGTGCAACAATGCATAAGCATTAGGTGAAGTATAAAGTTCAAGAGTTGAGATGCAGTCAAACGTTCAGCCTCACTGAAGTCTGATTGTTGAATAACACTGGTAAAGGCGCACTACAGTGTTCATATCCATCAGTATTGGAGTGGCAGCATAAACATGTTTGTAAGGGGGGTATTTATGTTTATTTCAAACGCATAAAAAACTATATTACCCTAAAACAAAAAAAAGATGCATGGGTGAGCCTCAGTTCAACGGGACGCAATACAAGAAAATGAAGGATTGATTGCAGTTGGCATTGTCACCATGAATAAAATACAAAATAAAATAAATAAAGATATATCAGAATTCCCTCCTGGCTTGGCAGGGGTACAAGACTCAAAAATGAGACAGACCAGTGGCACAATAATACTAAACATGAACCTCGAACCCTGAAACTATTAGTACCTATTGAGCTGCTATTCCATGCAGACATTGAATCATAAGAAAGTGAGTTCATGTTTAATATGAGATTCTTCCTCAGTTTTTAAGACTTTCCACTGAGTTGGAATAAACTTGTTTAAAATGGCAGATTTGGCCTCTGAAAAAGGGAAATGCTAATTATTGTATATTTGTATTTAGATATTGCCATGGCGTATGTTTTTAACAGGTCTGTCTAAACCCGTCTGTGTCTTTCGACTTGTTATTAGTTTTGCAATTATAGATCTTTGTCTTTTGGGCGTGACTGGTCTGATCTAAGGAGAGAAGTATTTATCTGTGCATGCTGAGAGCGTATAATGGAAAGATAATTGATTGAATCAGGAATCCTGAGCCTTTCTCCCATGTGACTTAGCATTCCTCCTGATTCTAGCAATACACTCCAACTGATGTCCTTGAAGCTGATAAATGAACTTGGACAACCGTTACCTTTTAGCCATGGCTTTTTCCTACATAGAAATTAAAATATTTGGCTAATGTGACACAGCTATTGCAATGTTGACTTCAGGTTGTATAAGAGAAATACATTCAGGGCCAAACATTGAAACTTGCAAGTTAATGTAAAAATGAAAGGCAGAGCGTGTGTATAACTATTCAGTAAAGTTTGCGTTAGATTTATTCATGCAGAGCTTAATCACAGTCTTGCAGCACTGTTGTATTTTTCATCCATAATACATCATTTGGCAAGTGTTTTCTTCCCAGCTGTACCAGCCTGTTCACAGTTTTCTGTTTGTTCTAAAATGTTTTTATTCCACTCTGGGATCAGGCAAGAAGCCAGACTCAGTAGCTTTGGTTTCCTCTGACCTCTATTTCATATTTCCCTCCAAATGAGTCAAGACTTGAAAAATCTGAGGCTCTGAGCAGGGGTTTTACTAAAGCCTTACAAGTTGTTTTGTTTACTCATCTGCTGCCTTTACCAAATCTAAATGAACAAAATATCTTGGGGCTATTTATTGATGTTTTTTGAATATTCAAGCCTGTCTTAGAAAGAGAAAAAGAGTCCAGTGTTATCCATCAGTATTTAAAATACAGTTAAATCTACTTTAATATGCAGTTTTCTAGAAATATCCCACCTGAAAATTGCCTATTTTTTGCCTGACTGTGGCTTTACAGCTGACAAAATTCATATTTTCTTCTTAGGAGGGTTCTGCCTCTTTTCTGGCGTTAACTGCCAGCCCCTCATGTCCTCAGGCTTCTTTTGACTTTTCAGCAGCTCCCTGACACACACACACACACACACACACACATAAATAAGTGTCAACACTACGGATGAACGTTGGAGCTTTAAACACAAATGATTCAGAGCAGTTGCCTTGGAAAAAAAGTGACACTGTGACTTGTATGCCGGTTTCTGTCCTTGGCTACAATCCATCACATTTTCTGTCACATGGCCCGGCTTCATCTTGAACTGGTCGTGGCCAGTTTCAGAGTGTATATGTGACAAAAATGCCTTCATAGCAAATATTTTCATCTTTTTTTTTTTTTTTTTTGTGAATCTATGTGCTGACAGAGTGTGACCTTAAAACATTGAATGTTTTTTGTGCCCATCCTGATGATGGTCCCAAAGTTTTGCCAACACAGGTGTGTGATTGTCTGCTGAGAACAGCTGTCAAGTCTAAAGGGGTGAAATCTGTTTGAGGAAATCAAGATAAAAAGGAATTAAAAGACCTTTTAACTCATGAAATAATAGAAATGAGAGCTGGTATTATCACAAGACAAGTTAGATAAAACCTGATTCACGTGATTGTCTGAAGTTTTTTTATGGACTTTACTGAGACTAATGTGATGTTGCCCCATAGAGAGCATATTCCCACAGTTAAAGGACATTATAATATAATATAAAAGATAAACCTTTCAAACGTTCAGTGAGAATGCTCCAATGGCCAGTGTCTGAAACCATAATTAGACCCTGATAGACTGTATATGGACCAGAGTCATGTGATAAATGTTAGCCTAAACACTAAAGATGAGGACAAAGGTTCATGTGTAGATGAGGGAAATATTAGCGCCTACTTTATTCAAATCTGTGCGATAACACACTTTTAATTTCCTAACATGAAAAGGATATTGTTGTAGGTTGCTAGCTAGTAAGTCAGACATGCTGACCACACTTCCATGAAAACTCTCAGTCTACCTGAGACTCATGCTACAAAGCATTTGGTTCCACCTATCTTAGTTTACAGAAGGATTTATCCCATGATTCTGGTCCATATACAGTCTAATTATGGTCTAATTATGGTTTTTCAGAAACTGGCCATGGAAGCATTCTCAATGAACATTTTGAAAGGTTTATCTTCTATTATATTGTAATATAAAAGATAAACTTTTGTATTATCTTATATTATACTTTCTGTCGAGCACTGACAGTTTGCAGTCGAAGTTGCACCCCTGTTACAGCTGAACCACCCATGATTCTCGATCTGGTGCCTGTATGAGGCTGCTGTAACAAATTCCTGAACAGTAAATGTTCTTGGGTTTTGCACCATAAAATATCAGAACGAATGCAAACTGGACCCTTGTCCTTCACATAGACAATAACAGGAAAGGTCATTGAGAGAATCAAAACACCCAGCTAGCTGCCTGTGTCTCTCCGCAAACAGGAACAATGCCTGTGCTGCCACTCTGAATCTAGACGACGACGAGTAGGCAGCAGATTGCTGTTGTCTGAGAGCAACAGTGTGAAAAGTTCACAAACTGCTGATACGCTCCAGTTAAAGACACAAACCGTCACGACTGGGTCGTAAAGGTGACAACCTGAAATCTGATGATCAGAATTTTAGTCGAGCTCCAAGATTTAAGTTTATCCAACACAGATCTTTGACAGCCAGGTGGGGTGAGCAAAAAAACAAACCGTAGTTTTACTTGTGGTGCTGAAACTACTGCCATCTCCTTTGGGATTGAGGAGCAGAAAGTGACAAATTCTGCTTTACATTTAGCAGCAGAGAGAAAAAAAAAAAAAAACAGCAGCTCTGTTTTATCTCCGGGCAAAAGTTATTCAACTGCAGCAGTGATGATGTATCCCTGCCGCGAGCAGTGCACCTGCCCTGAGGCAATGGGCGGTTGGAGAAAGTGTTAATGTGTTTCCCACTGTTTGAGTGGGAGGTTGATATACTATGCATGAAGCAGCACGGGGCTACATAATGTAAGTTGTAATGCATTGTTTATCTTCAAAAGAACATGTCCTGTAGGGTGCAGTGGAGTAGTTAATGTGACGCACAGCGGCTCAGCACAAAGAATCCCCAACATCCTTTTTCTCCTCTTGTAAAATCAGCATTTTTCCTTGATGTTTTCTTAACATTGTCTTCTGCTGTTTCTGCTGAATAAATGCATTACCTCTTTAAAGCCGGATTGATTAAGACAGAGAGAATCTTAAAGTTTATGTGTTGCTAGGAGTAAATCAGAGCCAAGGAATACTCTGAGGGACCCCTCCCTGAACACTTGAGCCTGGGCGATGACCAGAGAGCAGCTCATATCAACATGTGGGTGGGACAGAGAAATGGGGAATTTCAAGAACAAAGTAGCTGGAAAGAAGAGAGAGCAGAAAAAACTTCATACTGGAGATTTAAGTATGCACAAACTTTGTTCTTTGTACCTCTTTGCACCTAAAATATTACTTCATTAAACCAATCAGCTTAGAGTAGTATAGAGGCCAATAAAATAAAGTGAAACTTTGTCAACAAAGACGGACAATCAGAGAGAAAAACTACCCCTGAAAGATGCAAAAGAATTCAAAGAATGAAAGAAAATCTCTGGAGCAGGATGTTAAAATTCATCGCTGAAAGTCTTTGCTGATATCCGGCCTGGACTGAATCTCTACTCACAATCTCGTCTCCCGTGTGCCTGCTGCCTTCTGGTACCATAGAAACTATCCTAGCAAAAGTTACAAGTATTGAAAGTGACATACTGCCTGCACTGCCTTAGACTTTTCCTGTTCATGTGAAGCCTTACATCGCTTAAAAGTCATTTTAGTAGACAAGTACACCTTCCCCCTTCAAGAAAGATACACAAGGATTTTACTTACCCAACACGCCTTTGTGTGGATTTTCTTTCAATTCTTTTTTTATTATTCCAAAATAATCACTTTTGTGAACTCAAACAACTGCGTCCACTGTGTTTCACCTTCTAACAACAGGCAGAACTTCACTGTAGGCCTACTTATGTCGACGGGTTACACCCTTTTTTTAATAAAATTATTTGGTAACACCCCTGTGCTGTCATGGTCCCTGAAGACAAGGACTTCTTCTGTATAAGAGCGGAGAACTGAGAGAGAGACACACTCAGGGAAGGAGAGAGGGAGGATATTTTTAGGAGACGTGACCGCCAGATTAAAGCAGGGAGATGCAGCTGGCAGAGTGCAGAGACGCCCAGAGAAATAGTTTAGTGACGCAGCACATTGTACGCATGCTGATACTGTATCTGTTAAGGCAAGCTGTAACCACGCCGCTGAGGTCCATGCAGGCCTTCGTCATCTCTAGTAAAGTGGGTCACTTGTGTTTTGGGCAGATTTTATTTCCAAAAGATGTCAAGCAGACTCCACTCAAGCCCTCCAACCTTTCATTTTACAGACCAGTGATTATCGGCCAGAGAGTTAACTGGAAAACATTCTTTGCACGCTCACTTGAGGCAGCGCAGATCTCATGAGACCCTGGGCTAAAGTGACATGAGAAAATGTCGGTGCTGTAAGATTATTTTGACATGCGGTGAAAGTTCATGTTGTCTTAAGGCAGACTGCAGCGGACAGTAACAGGGAAAAAGAAGACAGCTCAGCCTTCAGAGAGTGGAGACAGAAGATATCCTCCAAACAAGAAAGAATTTGATTATTAACTAAGATGACTGGTCTCTTCATTTTTATACCTGCAAAACACCACGCAAAAAAACCCATCAAAATATATATCTCCTAGATTTGAGAAGTTTGAGTCATCATTTTAGCTGCTAAGGAAACATGTTCCAATCATTTCAAGACGTTTTTTATTCTGAACCCTTGGATTGGCCTTTGTTTGCATTAAAATGTTATAGTTTCAGGTTTCTGTTGGATTCACAGCATCAAAAATACAGTCATTTAGGGCTGGGCGATAAAACAATAACAATATATATATCGTTTCAGCAGAGCGTCATCACAGCGTCATCACGCTACTGCGCAATGCTGGTTTCAGGAAATGAAGAAAAATCACGGAAATAGCAAGAGCTTTTTGGCTTCAAATCCGTAAACTGGCGGTAGGCGGAACCAAGTTGTCCATATTATATACAGTCTATGTATAAAATATGGTCAATTTGCTTTTCGATAGTCGTCATTCTGAGATGTTTTGGTAGACTATACGAATAACCAAAGAAGAGGGGAATTGCTCGGGGTCCGCTTTGTGTTGAACCCATTATGTGCTGAACCAAGCTGCACCAGGTAGCAAACAACTGCGTAGTAGCAGGCTGCAGCTACACGTTCTTGGAAAGTCGGGAAATACCTCAAATCTTCTTTACCACCTGAAGCAGTGCCACACGGCAGAGCACGTGCATTGCAAAAGGTTACAAACCCTGAGCGGAGCGAGGAGCCCATGACGCCTGTGCAGCCGAAACAGCCGACCATTCAGTCCACTTTCTCTAGCGCAACGCCTTTAAGACAAAATGTTGAAGGGACACAAAGACCTCACAGATGCAGTAGCTTATTGTATTGCAGAAGACATACTGCCAATAAGCACTGTTAAATTGCATTTATTATATCATGATATATATCGACTGATATGAATAAAATATATCATGATAAACTTTTTCCCATATCACCCAGCCCTACAGGCATTACTGCTCTCAGCCTTGAATCAAGACACAAGTGTTTCACTGGACGAGCAGAACGATGTTTAGGAGAAAATGGAGGGGTGGGAATCAGGCTATAAATGCACAAAATTAATATTATAGGTATGGTAATACAAATTGTTGGACGTTTTGCCCCCCGAGCATTATTTAATTCTATAAAAAGATAAGAAAAGTCTGTTTCAGTTGATGCGGGGACGAGGAGTTCACTGAAAGGGAAAAAAGGGCTCCGACTTTCTCTGGATTCAGCGTCTCAGAACTCATTTCTCCTTCATTTTAAAAAGGAGGAGAGTTTAAAGGATTATCGACTGATACAGAAATACTCACACTCCCAAAAAAAGAAGGAGTAAAACTGACCTGTGCTACAAAGACTTCAGATCAGATATCTAAGTCTTCGCCGAGACTGAGTTCACACAGCTACAGCTTTGACAAGTGGAGTGGGAGGAGGTGAAGCCCACGGTGTGGAGCTCTAGATAGATTTGTCTCACATTCCTCACACATTTAACTTGTACTCTGTGTTCAGTCATACCGTCCAGCTTGTAAATGTACGTTAGCTCCACCTGTCCAGAATGATGTGTTCGTACCTGCAGCCCTGACCAGCTCTAATTGTGATTTCATGGATAAAGCACAAATATAAGATTTAATAGATGATCCTGCATTACTGGCTAATGCTATTGTGAGCTGTAACAAACCAGTTTCCTAACTATGCTGTTATCCATTCAATTTGACTTTCTGCTTCGACTCGATAATGTGCACAAAAGCTAAATATAAAGCGATCCTTCCTGGCTCACAGTACTGTAAAAAGACTTCCTGCACGCCTTACATCAAAGCATCTCTCAGCAAAAAAACGTCTCTTTGAAGTCGGCGGGCTTATAACCCCTTCGAGATGTGTAATAATTCACCATTAATGACTGTTTGTTACTTAACCAGAGATAAGGGATTATCTGCTGCAGGCCTCCACGCTCCACTGATGAGTGGATGTAATGCAGCATTATTAATGTAGGACTGATAATTCACACCTGAAAACAGCGGGATGGAGTTTTGGTCAAACTCCCTGTTAGCTCTTTTCTGACCTGATATCATGCTACTGGGGATGAGACACGGTACCGTCAGTAACAGGAGTGTAATTTATCTGAGACCCATGCGGAGGGGGCTGACCATATGATCGGTTTTACGCAGGGGTTCTGCAGTCCTCCTCTGTGGGTGTGATATCACAGCACCCACAGGAACACCACCGGTCTCCCAAGCTTTATGGCCTTGCAGCAGTGAGTTCGCCCTCTTCTGCCTCAGCCTTCTCTCTCTCTCTTCGTTTGCTCATCAACTCATGGAAACTCTTTAACAGTATACCCTCCTCCTGTGTTACTTTACTTTACTTTATTAAGGATCCCCATTAGCACTTGCCAAGGACAGGCTATTCTTCCTGGGGTCCATACACAAAACATAACACAAACATATACAACAATCATACAACATACATAAACAAAAGGTCTGTGCTAGGGTCTGCATCGACCCGTTTTTGTTTTAAAATGCTTAAAAGAACCACATAAACTAGCTTTTTTGCATCAAGACTTTTTGACATTGTCAGGAACCTCTATTTCAACAAAATAAAAATATTAAATTGACTAACATTATAAAAAAAAATTATGGCACTTGTCATAGAGCTGCCAAGCGTCATGCTTTGAGTGTGACAGTCACGCAATTAGACCCATCCTCACACCACACGCCACACTTGACATTTCTCACGCTTATTTTTCCCCATTCAATACTCTGTGTTTATTATTTTCATGATAATTAACTTGGCTTGTTAGAGTAACTCTGATTGATTGACCGAGGTAACCAATTCCAGACAAATCCATTAGTCCTTGGTGCCTAAATCTAACCAACCACAGAAGGCACCACGCAACATAAACCAATCAGAAGCAACGTAAGGCAGGTCTTGGCGTCTCTAACTATCTTTCAGACACAACAGCGCCTCCATTTAAAACCCACTCGACGTAATGCAATATTGAAAAATAAATGTATTTTGTCAAAATTCTTGTTTCAATTTTAATTTCTAATTTCTAGTTAATTAAGACTAGAATTAGGGAGAGCAGCTGGCAAACTCAGTTCTAGCTGGTTTCGCTCTCCCTCAACTCTGGACCAATTTTTAGAAGTTATTCCCCCCATCAGTCAAGCACACAGAAACGCACGCGGAAATAAGTTCCAGGTTGGAAAATACTGGAGTTCCCCTTTTAGTCGTGTTAGGATAATCACATGAATATGTCTGCTCAAGGTTGAAATCCTGAGTCAAAAGGGAGATTAGCACAGCAGGAGCCAAAGTTATAAAAGCAGCAGCAGTAGGAGGGTGAGTTTAAGCTGTACTGACAGATATATATACAATGGTGTTATCCTATAATGCTACAGAGAGCCAAGTAAAATTAGTTACAGAACATATCACAATACAGATCACATAGAAATCAAGACAACTGAATTCTTTATTTACTTTTTGTAATGATATGCCCCCTCACCATGACAGAGACCTAAAGACAAACCCAACATTGACATATTACAGCACTAACTGTTAAAGCACAGTGAGAAATATCCCACTCATGTCAGGGTCCCTCCACGACACACACCAACATACTCTGAATCAGCATGTAGGAGGTGAACCACATCTTCTGAAATGACAGAGAAATAATAAGGAGCCTCGTTGTCTGTGTGGCACTGCTGAGGGTTTGTTGCTCCGTCTGAATATGAGAAAGAAGCTCATTGAAAAGCACAAGGTCACTGTCAACCCTGAGGGAACCGCAATCTCTCTCTGACAGCGGTCTAAATGGATTCATATCAGCACATTAACACAAAACAGCAACAAACACTCTCCCTCGGTTAGAAAAAAATAAATAAACAAACAAAACAGAATATGCATATGACACTGTATGAATGTAAGTGGAGATTATTGAGATGGAAAGTGGGTAACATGAGTGGGTGGTGGAGCCTAAATTTCACAAACACCTTCAGTCTGATACCCAGTAAAAACTAGCTTACACTTTGAGACCATATGTGTCAAATCTACGAAAGAGGATTGGGGCCACATGAAGAGAAAAAAAATAATTACAGGAACGAGATTGAAGTCGAAATTTCGAGATAAAAAAAAAAACTAAATTATGACAATAGAGCCGAAAGTTCAAGATTAAAAACTAAAATTTCGAGATTAAAGTCGAATTTTTGAGATTCAAGTCGACGCAATTGAAGACGAAATTTCATAAATAAAGTCGTAATGTTGAAATGTTGAATGTTAATGTCGAAGATTAAAGCAGACGCAAATATCGCTCGTCATTCGACAACATGTCCTCTGTAAAAGAGTTTGTAAAGCTGTAATTTAGAATTGGATTTAGTAACAAGTAAATCCTTGCTGCTTTAGCACACGAACACAGTGTGGTCATAAGTATTCAGCCTCTGAAAGGACTGGGCCGAAGAGTGATGCAGATGCCGAGTTATCGATGGTTACACCTGCGGGCTGTACAGCGAGGCTATGTTGTTTTGCAAGATACGATAAGACAACTGATCAAGTTGATTGATCCTGAAGGTGTGGAGCACAGACGAGGCACAGGCATAACCGAAGCCGAGGACCCAATGTGCTCTGGCACATGGATTGCTACGACAAACATAAGTCATACGGCATTTCGTTTTGACTTAAGATTTTTATTTTAATCTCGAAATGGAAATTTAAAAAAATCTCCCCCCTGTAATTCTTTTTTTCTCTTCTTGTGGCCCTAATCCTCTTTCGTACAAATCAGCGTGAGATAACCAGCATTTAAAGCGTCAAATGAAAAGCCAGACTTGCAGAGAAATGATGGAGGTTTGTGACCCAGCAGGAATCCTCGTGGTCTAAAGACAGAACAAGAACTCTCTTCACACAAACAAGAGTCACATTTAAGGCCGTCACTATTTCTTTATCAATGAGTTTGAGTCATAACTAAATATCTGATGCTGTGTCTGTTTTAGATGTGTTTCTATTGATCTATTTTGGTTGACTGCAGCAGTAAAACTGTCATGTTAGACTGAACAGCTGGCAGAAACCTTTCACCTCTCTGTCTTCACCGGTTCAGATCTTTTTTTAAATTCCTCCCCAAATAGCAACTAGAGCAAGCTGCTTGTGTGCAAAGAGGTGAAATGTTTGCTGAGGCTTTAAAACGCACACATGGCAGAAAAAACATAAATGCAGCAGGACCACTGATAGGTAGAAAATGTATTTCTGGCTCGGTGTGCTGTCTCATGCAGCTTTTGAAGCTGGCCTTGACAATTGGACTCAAAGAAAATGATGATAAAGGATCCTCTGTGGAAAAAAATTGGAGGTTCTGAAAAACTGTAATGTGCGGGAAGTGAAATAAGTGGTTTTGATCCTGTCATGACTTTTCTGACCTCTTTAGAAGAGCAGGTGAAGCAGGTTTCAGGATTTAAATACTTGTATTCTTATTCTAAAGACAAATGGAGTCTTTTTTCCCCCTAGCCTGTATTCTTTTGAGGCGTTTGGCAGCATTTCGAGACACATTTTAAGTCTCCTACGAAGTGAGAAGTGCATGTGATGTGTTTGAGCAATTAGTGCTTCACACAGGATTTAACACGGCATTGTTCTGGTTTTATTCTACAGTAATTTAAGAAAAACTTGCTCGTCTTCTCAAGAAGGAAAGATGATTCAGTCCAATTGATCTTGATAATGATTTTCAGAGTTAAAGGAAAATTCCTATTTGAGACTCAGGCCAGTTTACTGGACTTAGCCTCTTCTGAACAGTGTGGTAGATGAGAGGAAGAAAGAGACGGCCACAGTATGGCTGACTGTGTAACAGTCTGCTCTGCCCCTCTCCTGCTCTGCTGCTCAGCCACACCCCTCATCAGCTAACTGCTTCCACCTGCTGCTCTCACCTGCTCATCATCTCCAATCAGGCCAGTATATATGCAGCTTCTTTCCCCTCACTCTTTGCCAGATTGTCTTCGCTGTCATGCCTGACTCTCCAGCGTTAATTCCCGGACTGCTTACCTGGTATCGACCTGATCTGCCCCTGACCTTTGCTTCTCACCTCAGCCCCGGTAAACCTACCTGCCTTCTGTCCTTGACTACGAGCTTTGCCTGCCTGTTTCCTGCTATTCGTCTGCCTGCGGCTGAATGGCACTCAGACTGTTCCTGCTCTGTTGAGATCCCCCTTCTCGTCAGCTTCACCTCGCCAACTCACCTCCTCTGCCGACGTTGGTTCTGCCAGCTCCTCTGCAAGCTCTGGATCCTCACCCAGTCCTCACCTGAACCACTCTCCAAGAAATCTTCCTCCAGCTGTGAGTTGAGCGTTTTCCCCTTCACTACACTCGTGGAGCAAATTAAGACTGTGGACAATTCCCTGCTCACGAGTCCAAAACTCTTGCCTGACCTGTGGTCCACTGCTAATCTGCTCGCCTATCACCCGGAAGACCCGAGTTCGAATCCTGCCATACCCACCTGCTATACTCTGCTGCTTCATTGGATTTGGTGTTCAATAAAGACTGTTGTTAAAGTGAACCTGCTTGTTTGTGCTGCAATTGGGTCCAGTCAATACCCGTTACAGACTGGGATCTCCTCTTTGTCCCAGATGGCAGCTATCATACCCACTGAAGTGTTATGAACGAGGTAATGTTAAGTAAGTTTGACGTATGTAAACGCTCACATTTAAAGCTATCAATATTTAACCAACACAGGATGTGGGCAGGGTGAGGACGTTTTCATTGGCGAGTAACTCTGTCAGTTTAATTTTTGTATTAACCACATTGGAGGTTTTAAAACTTTAACTCATTTTCAACTTTCATCCTGCTGGTCTTGGACAACAGTAGAGTAGCTTTGTATAAAAACAGTCCTTATGTATCTCATACTGGTACCTGTGAAAACCCTGATTTCAGCACTTGTCACTCTCCCTCCGTCTAAGAAGCTTTGTTTTGGTTGCTCGATAGAGCCGGGACGATATGCTTTTCTCCTACGATTTTTTTGGATGCCGATTTGATTTAAATTGCAATTCTACAATATTGTCGATTTTCTCGATTTTTTGTCTGCAAATTTAACACCAGTGAAACAGTTGAATGATTGATTGTCTACTGACTATTCCAGGAACCATATTTCCTCAAAAAATACACAACACATGTAAAAAAACAAACAAAAAAAAACGATCTTTGAACAAAAAAATCCATTTAAAAATTGTAAAACAAATAAATCACCATACCTATGTGAATCGATTTTTTCTCCCACCCCTATTGCTTGAATAGGTTTTATTTTCCACACGGTTTTATTGATGCAAAATAAAGGTGCGTTCAAGTTACCTTGGAATTCAGAAGTCAGAGCTGAAAATGACGTCACACCTGAGTTACCATCGTTTCAGTTACCAAATTGGAAATAATCAAATTGGAGGTGGAAGCAAGATGGCTACATCTACGAAAGTTATTTTAGCGTTTGTCTTATATCCGAACAAGGCAAGCGCTAAAATAACTTTCGTAGATGTAGCCATCTTGCTTTCAGGCCTCTGATTTTGCCCTTTTCCGACTTGATAACTGAAATGATGGTAACTCGGGTCTGACGTCATTTTCAGCTCCGACATCTGACTTCCAAGGTAACTCGAACGCAGCTTGGCTTGACTCCCCAGTCAGCTGTGTTAGCATTTTGGTGATATCTATTTCTGTTATGTTTATATACTTATGTTAGCCTTACCAAGTTGAACATATTCCTCTAACAGAGAGGAATGAAGGTAATGGATGTTGTCCCACGCCACCAGAATGGCAGTTTTTATCAAACGAGTGATAAATCAGTGGCGACAAAGTTTTAGTATCATGTTCACAGTGGATGTAATTTGTCAGATGCAGGGGGAAACTGGGTGACTGCCAGGACTGGCAGTGTCTGCTTAGTTTATACCAGCGGGGTCTTGAAGGGGGAGTTGCCTCAGATCAATGAATTCTGTGTCAGGGGCTTTTTCTGTGGCAGAGACACACACACACACAAATAATGTGTGAACATCCGCGACACACACAAGATCTCAATTTTGCCTCAAGCCTGACGAAACTTGAACTCAATTATTCAGTGGTTTTGGAGATGTTTGTGTGTGTTTATAACACACTCCCCGTGCAGGTACTATTTCCCTCCTCCTGCTTCTTACTCCAAGCTTTAACGCTCTCTTCTCCTGTCAGATGGGTTTATCAGTGTGGAGTTGTCTTCTTGCGGCACAGATTGTGAGCCATCGTCTGTGTCGGCCCCTCGTGAAAAGTCTGCGTGCAGCCTGATGTCAGTGGCACTTACTTCATCATTGGTTCGAATCAGCGTCAATGCCCCGGCAGACAGTGCTGATGCAGATGGCTGCTGTGTGCTCTGCTGGCTTGTTTGTCTGAGCAGCTCTGTCAAGTGGCCGTTAATTAGAAAGAAAGCGATGCCCTGGCTCTCCGGCAGTGTGATGCTGCCCTTTAAAGCCTTCAGTAATTGACCAATCCCTTCTCCTCAAATAACAGATCAGTGAAATATCATATTGCTCATCATTGCACACCACATATCTGCCTTTCTTTTTGATCCCATGGGCACACTCACTCAGTGCGCCTGGTTATAAAAAGATCATTTAAAATGGAGCGTGTATGAGAAAGGGAGTCATCAAACTGACCTTATTGGGCGTTAATAAAGTCTGCTCAAATCCATTTCTGTCTGGCAGCTATTTAAGTACTTTTATCAATATTGCAGACATCAAGTATGTTGAATTAATGTTATTGCTTATGCTATAAATATCAAAGAACAATGCATAAGGGTTGAGTGTAAAGGTGGCTCCTCTGGCCTTGTTTACAGGCTTGCCTTTGCACTCATATTTAACATCTTGTTAAAAGTAACTCTGCTTTAATTCCTGACTCTGTTTCTTCATAATGTAGCTTAGAGAGAACATAATCGCAGCCCTAAAATGTGACAAAAACAGAGCTTTTGTAGAGAGGCTGCATGTGCTGCGTTCAGTGAAAGGCAGTGATTGGGAGTCTTTATTCCTTCATCCGGCAGCAACAGCTTTTTCATCCTGAAGACACATCACATTCATCCCTGAGCCCTCATATAAAAATATCTCAGGCAAATATAATAACGAAAAAAATAGAAATCTGATTAAATATTTTGTAGGAAGTGTCACTTTTTTAGTCGCTCGTTCCTAGAGGAGTTAAAAACAGACACTGTCTTCTTTGGCGTTTCTGTGCTCAGCCACACAGTATCACTTAGCACATGTCATGTGCTCTCAATTGCAGCCCCTGCAGTTTAGCATGTCAAGCTTCATGGCAAACATCTGACACACATTCCTCGACACAGCTCTCCGAAATAGATTTGAGCGGGAAAATAAAGCGTGTCTTAAAGGTGACGGTTATTATCAATGACTTTACACAAGTTTGAAAGGATTAAAGTCGCAGTAAGACAGAATGGATGGGACGCCCACCAATGTGAAGACAGTAAATAAAACTTCCTGTACTTCCTGTAGTGACCCAAACATTTTTTTAAAGATGGTCTTTATCTGGTTCTGAGGTCCGACTACTCAATGTGTCTGTCACGCCGGTCACTGTGTCAAATTTGGCGATTACAGAGCCATAAAATCTTGCTTTGAATCGACCATGAGACATGACAGACTATGGGTTTGAACACGACCAGTCATCATGACGGACGTGGCGAAACCCGGAAATGCTAACAGCAGTTATTCCCTGGAGCTGGGCGATAAACTGAAAATTTACCGATACCGAAATTTACGACAATAACCGACGGCATTTTGTCCATGTCAGTATATTTGGGGTCAAAAAAATAGATAATGAAAAGTTTGTTTTGGATGTGTCTAGAGAGTCTATGGTCTCATGTCCCTTTAAGACGCTGTCCTACATCAGAGACGTGACTCCACCCCATCCAGCCCATAACAAAGAGAGAAAGACAGGTGGGGAGATGGAGGACAGTTCAAAAGTTGGAGCAGTTGGAGTGGCGGCTGAAGTAGACAAAGTTAATGTGGGAGGGGGTGAGCAGCTTGTGGAGTATTTATCGTCAATTTATCGTTATCGAGGTGAACTGCTCAATATATCGTGATATTGATTTGAGGCCGTATCACCCAGCCCTACACTTGTAAATAAAAACGTAGACTGAGCAGGAGAAGTGCATTTCTTGTGTTAGTGAGACAATGTGTATTTTTTATTTTTATTGACATTTATTTATTTATTTTAAAACTAGTTATCTTAGAAAACCTGGTTCCATAGATGAAAAGTCTCTCAAAATAATCATGTCTCTGCTTCGGTTACAAATAGCTGACCTCTTCAGGACAGTGAGAATCTCATATCCCGGAAAGTCTCCTTATCTTTCTTTACCCTAGCTGCTCCTACTTTCAGAATACACAGATGGAGAGAAGCTGACTTCCCTGCATTTGTAATAATTCATTTACAACAATGAACTCCTGATAAATAAAGATAAAGTTGCTGTGAAAGAGGAGAAAAGGATAAACTTGTACAACTTCAGTATTATTTTGTGCGGCAGGGAAGCACAAGACGTGGCAACAACTCTCAGCCTATGGAAACACAAGAACTTCCATTTAAGCTACATAACTTACAGACATAATCAACTCTTCGTAATGATAACTTCTCAAACAGCTGCAGAAAAGTGACCACCTGATTCACATTAATCAAAATGACAGTTTTTTTGGTCTCCAGTCGTGAAAGTTTGAATGATCTTTACCACAGTGTGTTGGATTTGTGTCAGAGTAAGGTTTATAGAGAACGCCTTTAAACTCAACATCCGACTGTCACACAGTACGAAGGTGTCTCAGAGCTTGAACTTTAAATTTCATCACCCTTGTATCATCCATCTTCGATTTGCTTGCTGTCGGTTCAAGCTTATCTTTGAGCTAAAATGCCATAAGCCTGCAGTACCCTCTATGTGATATTTACCTCCTATTGAAGGAAATCAAAGAACTGCTGCAGCCTACACATTATGATCTAACACACTGAAGAATCACCCACATTTCCATTAGAAACATAAGGTTTTACCAAATGTGTGCAAACACTAATTCTCACCCACGAGGGAAGACGTGGCATGCTGGCACTAAATTAGCTCAGAGAAAGAACAAGCAGCATGCATTAGAGTTTAAGGACACGATACATGAGCAGTTATATAGTGTAACCCCTCTGTGCTCCCCTCTGACTGAGCTTTGTTGGTCTTTATCTGGCAGCAGTACTGAAACCCTCATGAATCATCATGGATACAAGAAACAAAGAAAGAAGAAACAAATCTGTACACTCTTATTTCATGTTCACATCATGGTTCAGGCGACCTCCACTCTCCTCTACCTTCATTGGTTTTCCCAGTAAGAGAAGAGAGTGGAGGGATGAGTGTCATTCCCTAAGCTGTCCTCGGGATAATTAGATCATATTGCATGAAAACGGATTAACTGAACTGAAGGTCAATACATGGTGCTAATTGCAGCTTAAAAAGGGATTGAAAGAGAACACAGTGTGTAATACCAGGAGCTAGGGCTGGGCAATATGGGAAAAAGTTTATCACAGTATATTGTTTTCATATCAGTCGATATCGATATGTATCACAATATTAAAAAGGAAATTCAACAGTGCCCATTGGTAGCATGTCTTTCGCGATACAATAAGCTACTGCATCTGTGAGGTGTTTGTGTCTCTTCGACATTTTGTCATAAGGCGTTGCACTCTTAAAGTGCTGTGGTTGCGTGTAGCTGCAGTCTGCTACCACGCAGTCGTTTGCTACTTTGTGCTAAATCAGCACATGATTGGTTCAGCACGTAGTGGACCTGGAGAAACTCCCCTTTTTATTGGCTGTTCGTTGGGGGTAGGAGAAAAATTCGATTCACCTAAGTTTCGCAATTTTTTGTTTTAAAAAGATTTTTATGTTCAAAAATCTTTTTTTTTTTTTTTAAACTTAATAAATCTTAAAAATTGACTTACATGTGGTGTGTATTTTTTGGGGAAATATAGTTCCTGGAATAGTCAGAAGACAATCATAATCATTCAACTGTTTCACTGGTATTTATAATGCCGACTAAAAATCAAGAAAACCGCCAATATTGTAGAATCGCAATTTAAATCGAATCAGCATCCAAAAAATTGCAGAAGAATCGAATTGGGAGAAAAGCGTCTCATCCCAGCCCTACTATTCGTATAGTCTACCAAAACATGGCAGACTGACGACTATCGAAAAGGATATTGACCATGTTTTATATTGATATTGAGGGAATTTAATTTTCGATATATATCGTTATTATTTCATTACCCAGCCCTACCAGGAGCCTTAAAATGTTCAACGAATAAGTTGTAGGAAAAAAACCTCTACAGTATTATGTATAACCTAAATGTATACATAATTTCTTTGTATCAGACTCTATACACATTTGTTTTGACTGAAAGGTGGACTTTTATGACGTGTTTATATGCAGCTTCTGAGGCTTCCAGAGCTCACACACTATTTAGCACTGCTGCATCAGCAGTATTCCTCAACACCAAACATCCTGAGACCTCCAAAGGCTAAAAATTCAAGAGTCTTATCCTGAACTTAATTAAGTAATCTCCTTTTGTGTTGTTTTATGTGATTCTTTATGAGTATCTGCAGGCAACATATTTTAACAGAGGGAAAACGATGACATTTCTGGCCTTTGCTCATGCACACTCCCTTTATATTTTCTGCTGTGTCTGTGTTCCTCATCCCTGGTTAGAAATATAATATATATTAAACTACCATGGAGCATATTAGAGCTCTGGCTCAATCTACTAGAAGCCAAGTGTTTCAGAAACCTGGGATCAATTTAGGAAAATCATTTCTCTCACTGGCCGTCGAGCTCATTAAAACACACAAATAGCTGTAACTGACCTGTGACCCCTTTTAAAAATTAAGCCTTGGTTTAAACACTGATCTTAAATTACACTTGGAGTTGCAGAGGAGGTGTAAAGTGCGAAGTTGCGCCGGGTTAATTAAATGTGGAAAGCTAGAGCAAATTATATCATCTAGTCACTTCCAAAGGGAAAATGTATCCAGGCTCATTAGCGTTTTCTATTACAAAAACTTGGCTTTGTTTAACAGTAAGATGTTTTTCACTTTACTTATGAATCTATGGTCCAAGTACTAAACCCCTTTACCTCAATTTGACAACTGCTATCACTGATCACACAAGTAAGATGAAACGCTAATAAAAAAGAAAGGATAATGTGAACGCCAGCTAATGTAGCCTTTACAACAGCCTCCTAATGCTAACTACACCTGACACTTTGACCTCACAACCCTTTGAGTGTGTTTAAACCAGCTATAAATAATCATCATTATACATTAAAGAGCCACAGGCAAGTGAAAGTGTGATAGCCCACATCTTGCTACACCTTCTGTATGACGCCCCCTTCAGAGGATTTCACATTGACCTACAATCCTCCACCCTTCTTCTGTGTCACAAACACTTTGAACTGCCTCTGTAAAGTCCCATCACTGCAGGAGTATTTTTAAAGATTCTGTCCAGATGGAGCGTGAAGAAATACTCCCTTCATCTCTTTCTTCCTCTCCCACCCATCCTCCCTTCATCGTCCTACCTAATGAGGCGCTCCGCTTCAGCATGTGGGTGTCTTAAAGTGAGTCGCAAAAGCCTTGGGCACCAATCTGGATGCTTGTAACACTGTCAGACCCTCGGCGTGCTGCAAAATTTACTCTGTCTCTCTTTGATGCTTGTAGCTCCAGTATGCAGACACATATAAGCAGATCAAGCCAAATGCATCACCGAGCACACTTCCTGTGTTCGGCCTGCGGCTCTTTAAAAATGTTGGCTATTTTGTGTTTCATTATTATGTAGGCACCCATTCTTACATTTCATGATTACACAGTAAAACTGTCACCACTGCCCAGGGTAGAAATGCAGAATGATGTTGCTCTTTGGGGACCCCGGCTTTGGTGTATCTCATTAAAACCACTTGACATACAGTATAAAAGATGATTCTCTGTACTCTATCAGAGGTATTGAAACTGTGTATATGACAGTGGATGGTGTGAATGATTATCAGGGTATCACTATGGAAATAAATCTGTGCCATCTGATTTTGAATTAGAATTTCTAAAGTTGATTTTTTTTTTTTTTTACATCAAAATCAGAATTTAAATTTCAAGCCCATCGAATTTCAAGAACACATTATTATTTCTTACACTTATTTGTTTCACGATGAGGAAAAAAATTTAGTGTAAAAAAATCTGTCTCTCAAAATATTCATGTAGTTAAAATTTAACTTAAAAGAACTGAGTAAAAAAAAATCGACATAAAATAAATTTCACTGTCAAATAATTCAGTGTCAAAAAATTTAGTGTAAAAGAGACCGACTCAACATCAGGGAGAAGCAATCAGTTCCTCAATCTTCCACTGGGGTCGGTGCCACATGACCACTCTAGTATTATTTGATTGGCTGGACAATGGATGATTGAGCCAGGAATGGTTACCCGGATGTTGAGTCGGTCTGTTTTACTCTGAATTTTTTGACACAGATTTTTTTTCCATGTTAAATTTTCATACACATTGTTTTAAGTTGAATCTTTACTAAACAAATATTTTGAGAGACTGATTTTTTTTTACACTGAATTAATTTCATCATTGTGAAAAAATTTGGTGTCAGAAATAAATATGCTTGCAGTTTCAGTTATCAGTTATCAGTTTTAAAAATTAAAAATTAAAAATCAGATGGCACAGATTTACTTCCATATATCACTCTCTAAGACTTACATATGAAGTTAAATCGATGTGTAGAGAAGGGTTTAGGTGTTTCAGATGTAAATTCATGATGCATAGAAGTAGGTCTTAATCCAGACTTGCAGCAAGATGGATGATCAAAGTTATATGTTGTCTATTTTGCCTCTTTTTGTCATTTCTTTGTCTTTAAAAGTTCCCATTTTTGTTCATAAACTAAAATAATCTTGGAGCAGCAGCCTCTTCTCTCCATTCAGCTTTCTCTGGAGTAAAATTAGCTGCAGCAAACAGTCTAGAGGTGTGAATGGCACGCTGTCAAGCCTGAGCTTTTTGTGCTTGTATACTGAAGTCGAGGAGATGTATTTTCTAACAACACATGGTTGGAAAGTTAAATAAATAATTGGTTGTTTTGCAGAAATAAGCAATAATGAATAAATAATCTTACCTTGCACAGATTGCAGGTTGTAGACTTGGCAACAACTGAATGTAAATTATTTAATCATGTCAAATAAATCCAAACAGAGAAATTACTTTTACTCAGAATGCTCACATGACGGTTTCTCTGGTCTCACTCACTCGATGAGGCTTCTTGATTGTTCGTATTTGACAAGATGTTTAAATACAAAGACGGAGGTGACATCAGTGTTTAATTTTGTCTGTAACTTGAGCAGAAAATCACTTCTCAATGTAGTGTCACTGAGGGGGAAAGTGGAAGGCAAAAACCAGGAGTTACACGGCTTGGGAAATTGATAACCAACAGGGATCCAATAATGAATTCAAATGGGCTTCAGTGAACAAGAGTAAGCAGCAGTTACAGAAGACAGAGGATGCTTAAGGATTAGCGATAAATAACAGAGTGTGGAGAGACTGCAGCCGGTTAGGTTGAGATGACAGAAAGAAAGAAATAGATAAATAAGTCAAAGAGGGGAGACAGCTAAGAAAACATTAGAGAAATATGTCAGCAGATGAGAGAGGAGGAATCAGTCTTCTGCAAGGGGAAGCGGAGAAACCAGCTGGCAGCAGTGACAAAGAGGAGAAGGAGAAAGGAGAGAGACAAAGTCAGGGCAGCATTTTACAACCCTATTGTGTTTGGGGAACTTAACCATGCTGGTGGACTGCTCTCTTACTGTTGTCCTCTTTTAACCCTCATTGGGGTGAGGGAGCACTTTGCAGTGATTTGTAGACCAAGCCAGTAGTGTCACTATACCTGCAGCTTGCATGAATTAATCCTGGGACTGCATGCGTGGATATAGAGGGTTGTCGCTCCTGGATGTGAACGCAAAGTACTGATCCTCCTAAGGTTTCCAAACTCTGCCAGTGACACTGGTGACAGGAGGGAGGTGCCCACTTTAAAACCCATCAGTTCCCATTTATCTCTAGTTGTGGGTGCCCATCCTCAGAAACCTAATGTATATTTACTCCTTTAGTGCAAAGTTGTTATTTTATAGCTTCTTCTCTGGCCTCTGAAAACACTGAACATCTACAGTAGCGAGAGGGTTAGAAGCTGAAACGATGGAGTCAAACCAGTTTTCTATTGACACAGTGCATCTCTATGTGGTGTTGAGTGGGACGACTGAGTCAGTCAATGCGTTTACATGCACAGCTTGATCGGACTAAGCTCATAATTCATTTTTTTCACCGAATCGGACTTCTCTTCTTTTCCACCTATACATGCAGCTGAGAAAATCGAATTATTGAAGTGAACGTGTCCTCCTGCCCAAAACTAGGGTCAATATGGGTCTTTTCAGCGGTGCTGATTCCGACCCCATACAACTCTCAGCAGGTCTGTGCCAGATGTCAGAAGTGGCTACAACTGCTGCTGGGCATCTTTGAGGAAGAAGATGGAGCATCCTGCAGCATTGTTTTTGTCATGCATGATGTACGGGCCACTTCTTCTCTGGTGTTTTTGTTTCGGGGTTATGGGGGCGTGGCGTATGCGTCCAATAATACTCTCACTACGCTGGTTACAAGGTAGAGAAAATCGAATTCCAATCGCATTATCTGGGTGTCTTAATCTGAGTTCTCCGACTCCAATTGAAGTTCTCAAACTCCGATTATAGTCGGTCTAAGGTGTTTACATGGACTTCAGTTGTGCTGTCTTAATGGGAGTAAGGAAATAATTTGGTTTTCTCGAGTGTCATGTAAACGTACTGACTGATTTGCTGGTTTGTCATTATGAGCTGCCCGTAATGAATGTTATTGATCCATTGTTACTGTGAAAGTGTTTATTTTGGACACCTTCATGTTTTCTAATCATAAGTCTCAGTCTGAGAAGAGATGGCTGCTGGTTCCTAATTTGACAAACATGATTCATTTCCATGCAGGTTTGCTACCTGTCACTGACATGACTCCACACTTCCATTCATTGAAATAAGACTATCGCTATCCATAGCCTGAAGTCATCTCATTATGACAAGACCGCTGCTCTACCTCTTGTTTCCCGCTCCAGGACCCCATCTGGTGTGTTCACAATGACATGCATCATTTCTCTCGGTGCCTTAGGGGGTTTACAGCGAGCCTACATGACCGAGGGACCACTCCGCTGGATCCTGTGTTAATGGGTGGGGGGTGATAATAGCCAACTGCAGCTAAATCAAATCACATGAGATGGAATTTATTTTCCAGTCATAATGAAAAAGAGGAACACCCGCTGTAGACCCCCCCGACATATTTGCACAACCTTCATGCTGTTGTGTTATGATTGGTCAATATTGGTATTTTGGAACCATTATAGTGTCATTATAGATCTGGCTTGGTCTCGAGAATACTCTTTTAAGGCCTTGATTTTGGCTTAAAATCGAAAGCATTTTCGCTCAGCCTTGTCTTGGTCTTGGACTGGTTCAGATCAACCTTTAAGAGACAGGAGGAGAAGCTGCGAATACCGCAATCAAGCTTGGTGTCTAAAAACTATAATTATAAATCGATATGCAAATAGAAACATTCAACAGTGCACAGCTGAGAGAGAAACAGCTGTTAAATACTGTTAAACGCACTGATTGCAGAACATCTCGTGTTAAGCAGCTTGTTGGTGTCAGTTCTTGAAGTTGATTATTGCTACTACAGTGCAGAAACACGAGAACCAATAAAAAGGACATAATACTGGACTATCTTTATCATCAAGGCAAACATGTGCTGGGGTCTTGTCTTGGTCTGGATGCCCTCTGGTCTATGTCTATGTCTATGTCCCGGTTAGTGTGGTCTTGACTACAACACTGAGCCATTAATATGAAATAGATTTCTGGTACTGACAGGTTTACATTGCTGTATCATGCTGTATACCTGAAAAAATATATATTAAAGAAGGATTTGGTCTACTTTTGAGTTCACCAAAAACAAGTGCTTTATTGTGTGTTTCACTGTCGGAATGAGCCCAGAATTATTGGGGGTTGTTAAGACAAAGGAGAGAGTGGGTAGTGCAAGAATGTGGTCCTTTGTTGTCAAGCTGATAAATGATTTGCCCCAGTAGACCACAGCTGGAGCTCATGGCATAATGATACAGGGGTATGTGTGTGTCTGAGTGTGTGTGCTGTGTGGCTGGGGTTTGGGGGGGTTGCACAAAATTCCTGTGTGGTAGTAATGAGGAGGTCATGTGTGTATGTGCGGTGGGTGTGTTAATTTTAGCCAGCTGAAATTGGAGATTGAGTTAGCATGCCCTTGTGCTCCATTTTGGACGCTGGATGTATTGAATGTTTGGGTGTGGCTGGAGGGTGTTGTGTTAGTTCCTGCTTGATGGAATAGTTCAGGTCTTTTTAAGTCGGGTTGGATGAGGTCTTTGTCTATAGTTAGTGCTTTTGCACTGCTGGTGGAAAACCAGGCGGCCCCTTTGTTTAAGAACCAGCCTCAACAGAAGCCAAGCTTTCAACCCCTACAGACCCCGACTCTGTGTGATTTATCTTGCTTGAACTAAATCCAACCAAACTGCTTCTATCAATGAGCCACAAGAGCCTCTGGTTTAAACACTAACATAAAGAAATCAGTCCAGTTGTAGCACAGGGGTAAAGTCCCACTCTGATCGTTTTTTAAGTGTTATCAGTGGTCTTTAAATTGTGATAGTGAAGTTTTTACCAAATATCCCGTTACCTGTCATTTTTTCGGCTTTTTCTTCTGCAGAGCTCCAGTAGATCATTAGCAATTCGCCTCTGAGTCGTGGGTGGAGACAACGCTGCTCTGCACACTCATCTTCAAATTACCTTGTAGCCTAACATTGCTGATGTAGTAGAAGTGGCAGGTAACATAGGAGCTATTCAGCTCTCAGACACTAATGTCTTTGGGGACATGATGAAAGCTAATATCATAATTAGCTTTCTTATGAGTATTGCAGTCTCTATATGCAGAGGTTGGCCTGGGTAGCGGAGCTCGGGGGCGGAGGTTGGTTTGGTTACGTATGACTTCTCACTGTTTCTGAACCTGCCGTTTGGGTCTGCCAGAGATTCGCAGAAAATTGAATGAAAAAATACTCAGAAAAGCAGTTTTGCATTTAGTTCTCTCGTGTTATGTCTTGTAGCGACAGAAAAATTCCATATGAACATGTAAAAAACAACAAAAACATGATTTTCATCGGAGTGGATATTTAAGAAAAACAGTCCTGCCTCATGGAGAGTCAGTGTGGTGGTTTCACTAATGTGCTTTTCTTCCATGTCTTGTTATGCAAAGCTAAAGTTCTTCTGTTTAGTTGACCTTAAATTGATTTTCTAAATAATTTAAATGAGGCAAGTACAATCACTTTTATGTGGTTAAAGCAAAAGGCGTTCAGCATAAGCCCCCCGTGGAGGCATTCATTCATGCATGCATGAAGTGCACAGCTTACATGCATTGCTGAATGTATGGTTGTGAGATGTGCACGATTGGCTAATGTGTTTTCTGTGCATGCCTCTGCATACCGGGGCAAATCTTCTGTGGCAACAATAAATTCATAAAGCAAGTTTTCTTTCAAATCACAGCATACCCTTTTGGGATATTTCTCTTGCCCCTCTGTAACCTCCTCTTTTACTTTTGCCTTTTAACAAATACATTAAGTTGTACAGATGATACCACGGTGGGCTTGAGGATGGTATGAGCAGCAAGAGAGGGGGATGGACAGAGATATGGGGCAGAGGATATGGCCAGGAGGAGAGTAGACCCTTGGGACATGCATCCAATGTGCTGTTAACCATAACAGCCCCATAACAGGCAGATTTCTCATTTCCACGACGCCTGGGCCATATCTCATCTACCGACAATCCCACTGAGACCTGCAAGAGGCAGGACAGCGCAGTCAGCGTTGGAGGAGGGGAAGGGATCGAATGAGCTGGTTTTGGGAGGATATAGCTGAACGGGCCTTGAATTACATTTTATTGGAGAAATTATTCAGGGACAGAGATTTTAAAAAAGTGACTTCCTGGTTTCACTTCATGTTCCCCCCATTATTAAAGCTCATATGTGGAAAACAGAATCAGCCTTGTATTGGTTTTCCTACTTTGGTCTGTCTCTGAAACTGTCACTATGTCAGCCATTTCACCATTTCAAGAAAATATGTCACTGGTGCGCCTGCCTTTTTCTTGATGTACAAGCATTAATAAAAGATAGATCTAGAGCTGTGTGCCCACAAAAAAGGCTAGTGGCTCCTAATGCCTCTGAGGTAATGCCATATTAATGAAGAGTGGGCAGGGCAGGGAAGCAACTACCAGCAATCTGATGAACAGAAGGGCCTGCGGTTAACCTCTTGATTCATTTAGCACCTCTGGGTGTCTTAAAACGCTGTTCGCTTGTTCTTTTGTTGACGCGTGCCTTACCAAAGAGATCAGATATTTCCTTTTATAATGTATATCTTTTTGAATTCAACCAATGACTATAGAAGAATCTAAAGGTGGGTCTTTATAACCTAACCTCTGAGCTCAAGCTGCGGTTTTACTGTCACCTAAACCTCAGGCCAGTCCATTACAGACTGCTGCGGGGTGTCGCAGCTCAAGGAAGAACATTTATAATCATTTCCCTAATGGAATTGCAATCAGACCGAGACGCTAAAGCAGAAGAACTACTGCGTCTGCAGTGCAAAATGATTAATATGGTGGTGATTACTTAATGGAAATGATAAAGAAATTATCTTAAATGTTCTTCCTTGAGCTGCGTCACCCCGCTGTAGTCCATAATGGGCTGGCCCGAGGTCTCGCTACAAACAAGCGGCTGCTGGAAGAGAGTCGGTGAGTTGTGTTTAGTCTCTTTGCTAAAGAAATTAGGTAAAGTTAAAAAGATGTTTGGTGGCTAGTGCTGTGACTAGGACTCTATATGTACTGTTGATGAAGTTAGGTGCTGTTCTGAGCATTATTAGTGGCTATGAGTGGCGTTTTGGTTGAGGTTTGTTTATGGCTCCTCAGACTGCTGTGTATTGCTATTGTGTGGTTGTTACTAAAGTTGGTATAACTAGAGACGCAAGTGGTTGGCAACATTTATCTCTCAAGGAGGTGTGTAACTTGGTGTTACGGTGTGTTTGACCCTAAATTAATAGTACGCCGGAATATCCCTTTAAGAGGTATTAGGCTCGTAACTTACCAGCCAAATGGACCTCCTTGATCCCTGTTAGGGTCCAACATCTGACTTTAACATATCTGTACCTTGGCTATTTACTTTCTTACTTTGTGGAAAAAGTTGTTTTTCCTTGACAAGGTTGCACGTGCGCCAGTCCTGGGATACTTCACTATCAGAGGGTTCGTAGCCAGCTCAACATCCAGGCTATCTAAGCATGTATATATTTTAAAAAATGATCCAAAAGCCATGTCAGCAGTTTTGGTAACTGAGTCTACCCGACCTACGAACCCTGGAAAGGCTTCCGGACAAGAAACCTTACAAAACAAGGATAAATATTAGAGATGCTTTGGCGAAATAGAGAGGGGTTGAAGCTCTGACGGTTTTCAAGACTGATGCTGAACTGCCTTATGTTTTGCTGACCAGGTAAGCAGATAGAGGACAGGGACAGTAGGGACGGGCATCATATCAAAGCGGTGGGTAACGCTATTTGACACACAGCCAGCAAAGTGACTGTGAGCTCGGCAATCACAAGAGCTAAGTGCTACTTGCAAATTGCTAACCGTACTCATTTGCGATATCAGAATTACATATCGCACCTTTAAGTATTTCTACCTGGGCATAAGACGAGGGTCTGTTGACTGAGGTGTCCTTTGTGCATTTGTAAGATTCATATTGCCTTGACCCTCTACAGAGAAGTACAACCAAGACGGCTTTGTTTATAGAAAGCAGCAGTTTCACAGCAGAAGATGATCTGTTTGGATATCTATTGTCTTTTTCATTCATCAGGATCAAAGATGTTTCCTCACTCTAAGTTGTTAAATGCCAAAATGTGCTTATCTTTCAACACTGACAGTGACTTAATCCCACACCACTGTCCAGACAGTCTGGCTAGCCTCGTTCCCTCCCTCACCAGCTCTAACCTGTGATGTTGCATGTACTCCAGGAGTGCTAAATCAATAGCTGTGTATCATTAACCCACATCCAGAGTGAGCTGAGCTAGAGGCAGGCAGCCCGGCATCTGTAAAACAAACACACGCACACAACACGCACACATCTACATAAGCAGACCTCCTTTTTTTTAGAGTCTGCAGCATCCCTCATTTTGTCCTCTAATGTTTGGGTCAGGCTGTGTCCTCTCTGTCCATTCATAAAGAAGAGGAAAGGGGGGAAACAAGAGGAGAAGAAGGGAGGAATGGATGGAGGGAGAGAGATAAGAGGAGAGAGGGACAGAGGGAGAGACAAGGGGAGGGATGGAGAGAGTAAGCAAGCTTTGAATACAAATGAGCTGACACACAATGCATGCCCTCCCTCTCCAGATCTCTCTCTCCCTCTCTCTCTCTCTCTCTCTCTCTCTCTCTCACTCTCTCACTCTCTCTCTCCCCATCTACTCTCTCTGTCTCTCTTACACACACAGAAAACATTTTTGCTCCCTCACACACATTTTTTTCTCTCTCTCCACCTTCTCTCTGCTGCCTCATTGGACTATGCGCCGCACAAGAGGTAATTTCAGCCACTTCATTCATTAAGCATCACTGGATGTTGGAACAAGCTAATTAAAAGGAGAGTGAGTGTGTGTGTGTGAGTGTGTACGTGAGGAAGATTCAGAGACTGAGACACTGCTGCTGCCACTGCCGCTGCTGCTGCCGCTGTCTCTCACGCTTCACTGTGGACCGAGAAGGAGCTGGAGAGAGCAGAAGGAGGAGAAGAGGAGGAAAAGAGGAGAGAAGACGGCCAGTCGGAGAAAGATTTTCACACTCCTTAACCATCATCTGTTTTGACATGGCCACAGCATAGGAATCTGGTGTCACGGCAACGGTCAGCTTGGCTACAAGGTATCCAAGGTAAGCAAGGGAGGAAGGAAGGAAGGATGACTGGATAGATGGAGTGATCCTCAGCGTTGTAGCCAGAGGGAACAGTCATGCCGAGGAACTCTCTGTTTTGCATTTTCTGCGCTTTAAGTGGATCATTTCTTCCTGATCTAAGAGTGTGCCTGAGGTGTGAGTGTGGGGGTGTGTATTGTATGGCTGGGGGAGTGTCACTCTGTGGTTCTGTGTGTTTTCTGGTGGTATTCCCCAAACAGAAGCCCTAATTATCCAGCATCGGGTAAATCCTATTATGGTTTTACTCGCCTCCTTGACTTTGTCCTAGTAAAAGGAAGGGATTATCATATAGCAAAGGAAGTGGGGTGTTTGTTTATTCATAATTTAGCTCAGGTGGAAGAAAAGGTGCTTTTTGTAATGATTGTACAAGGTGTATGCCGTGCATGGAAACGTGAAAGTGTGACAAAGCATGGTGTCTGCATCGAGAGCTAAATATTAACCATGAGATAGCGGGTTACAAACGCAAAACAAATTCTGAAGCAACAGAGCTGAGGGAAGTCAGGCTTCACTCTGATGGATAGTGACAGCACTGGGCTGCAGGTAAACGGTCAAAAAAAAAAAAAAGGGGGGAGAGAGACTGTTTCTATCTTTGCTCCACACTGGAAATCGCTCTGCAGTCGGAGTTTTGAATATTTAGGTTATCCCTCTGGATGTGGCGTGCAGGACTCAGAGAACGGCTGACTGACAGCTGGCATTTTAACGCTGTGTTGCTGTTGCACCTTCTCTAATGATTCCCGTTCCGAAATACAGAAACATTTAGCCATATTATCTTTATGAAAATTATATAAAAAGCACACAGCAGCAGTAAGAGTAAAATCAAGCATGCTGTGTGTGTCTGTATGCGCGCAGACATTTGTACTGTGTGTCCTGGGGCAATGTGGTGGACTGCAGTGGCAGAGGAGAGGACATATGGCCTGTTGGGTCTCTCCTCTTCGAATGGAGCCTTTCAGAGCAGCAGGCAGTTCAAATATCCATCCACAATATGTGCAACGGTTTGTGTATTGAAACACATGAGTGTTAAATTGTTGCTAACGCTCCTCTCATCTCTCCTGCATAAAGATTTTATTCCCTTCCTGGTTTGTTTTGGTATCCTCAGCTCTCATCTCTATCTTCCTTTCCTTCAGACTATCTCTTTGACCATCAGTCTCTATCTGTGTTGGAAGTTTAGTTGAATTACCGCTGATTGATGAGTGGACTATCACATTAGGTCGCTTTTGTTGGGCCCCAGACTAATCAGATAAAAACCAGCTGGACGGCCTCTTTCTTGGGAACTCAGATGCGTGCACCAGCACAAAGATCGCTGCATCATAACTGGATTTTGCAGTGACACGTAACATGGTAATGTGATTACTTTAACCACAAAAAAGCTTCACTCTCATCAGTGGGCACATAGAACTTTTTATTTTTAGTTTAGTTGATGCATTTACTGTTCAAAGAAATGAAAGAAATTCAACTTTAAGGAGTTTTTAATGTTTTATTACTTTGTTAAACTGACATTTAACCTGAGTAAGCCAATATTCAATATTCATGTACCTCTCTCCATTTCTGTTTTTCCTCTATACCTGTACCCAGGCAGATTATCTAACTCTCTGGTTTCCTAATGCTCTGGTGCATTTGCCAGCTTGTCACAAACAACGCTCTACTGCTGTGTTTGTTTCCCAGCAGGTAGTGTACTTCGACTTCACGCACCAACTAAAAACATTTACTGGCTGCTGAAAGCATCGAAAGTAACAACAAACTGTTGAGATGTTGGCCATGCGGCAGAAAAATTGAGTTGAAACTTACGTAAAAAGCCTGCAAAGCGTTATGAAGTGAGCCTGTTCATTGTTATAGTGTAGAGAGAGTAGATTACAGCTGCTTGAACACTAAGGGCCGATCCGAATTGTCACTCTTTCCCCTTTCCCTTCGTCTTACCCCTTTATCTCTCTCTTGGCCGTCTGTTTTGAGGGCCTAGGGGAAGGGGTGAAAACAGGCTCCTAAGAAACGAGACGCCACTTGATTCCCGCTACATAAGCGTGCCTTGCCGTTTGCAGCAAATTTGTCACCTGAATCTGACAACAGTGTAGCTATCGATAGCTCTAGCTTCATTAGCTAGCTCATCATAACGCGTAATTTTAAAATGCAAACAATTCAAACATCGCTAATATTTATGTGGAGTAGCAAAGGATTGAATATCTGATTAAAAAAAACGTAAGTGTCATTACTATCAAAATCTTACCCCTTGCTTTCAAATGAGGTCCTTGTTAGGGTGACCATATTCTGACTTCCCAAAAAGGGGACACAACTACAGGGGGGCGGAGTCACAGAGTCACACAAAGTTAATTTTGAGAGTTTTTCGGGTCGGATCAAGTGTCTTTAACTTCTACATCTCTTTTGCTTCTACCTCAGTAAGTCCACGGGACACAAACTCGAAACTTCCCCGGACAAACGGGGACAGCCCGGCCAGCCCCTCCCAAAAAAGAGGACATGTCCGGGTGAAAGGGGACGTATGGTCACCCTAGTCCTGGTTTGTCTTCGTTTTAAGGACTGTGTACCCCTTGCCTTAAGCCCTACCTCAGTAAGTCCACGGGACACAAACTATAGGGGAATAAGGGGTAAGACAAGGGCTGAGGGGTGTAATCAAGATTGGCCCTAAATATGTCAGCATCTGTGTCAAATGTCTGGGAAGCTTCAGGAGATCTAGTTTTGTTAAAAGACCCCTTTGAGGAGAGCAAGTAAAAAACCCTGAAAGTGTCTGTGAAGGTTTAAAAATGGTACAACAATATAGTTAGTTTTCTATCAGTCACATGTGTGATGGTGTAAGTTGAATTTTCTTTTTTTTTCCAGAGTAAACCTTTAGATCATTGTCATTCTCATCGTTCATGAGTTTTAGGCCAATGCGCTAACTCAGAAAAAGCCACTGAGAACAGTTTACTTGTACCCGATGTGCGTGGGATAGCCTTGAAGTCTGCATTAAATAATTGGGGGGAGAAACAAGCTTAAAATTTCCAATTTTTAAGTGAAGTGGTCCCATGCTGGGTGTCCTACTTATCATGATTCATCAAAAGCTTCTCATCTTTGGCCACCCAGGTGACTCCTCCTGAAACACTGTTTAATCTCCAGGAGATCTGCCACCACCAACTCACAGCCCATGTGAGCGCTTCCTCAGCCGGTGGGCCAAACAGTGGGAGAGAGCCTCTTTGTGCTCCCACCCACTAAAGGATTGAAACACTTAACACCACCTCCCATCACTGGAGAAGAAACAGAAACAATCCTTACCTCTGTCTCCCTGTTTCTCTTTCTCTCACTGTTGGTGTCCGTTACCTGAAGCTTCTGCTCGTTCACCCTGACAGCTACCTTTTCTTTTGGACAAACCTCACACACCCACATAATGCACTCACACACTCGCACTAAGTCGTGCCGATGCTCTCTGAGAGCGGTCTTTGATGGCACACTGCGTTGTGTTGAGGGCTGCTAAGAGCTTGGCTTCATGCCTTATTCATCCCTCAGGCCTATTCTCTCTACCAGCATCGAAGGAATTAGCTGGAGAAACGCTCCCTCGCACAGAACGCACCGCTCACAAGCAGAATGGAGGTCAACCATATTGGTTTTAAATTTTCAAATTGATAAAACTACTGCAAAAACTGGTTCTAGTTTGTCAAAATAATGGTGGATGAGTAAATATTTCATGCCTGGAGGTTAAAGAGCTGGAAAGGTTTTACAACCCTCTGGTACCCACATCACAAGGCTCATTCATATTCTGAGGCCAAATCATCAAACGGGCATTTATCCACTGGAAGAGCATCCAGAGGCCACTTATTTACACATTTTATACACTCTAAACTATATTTTTTAGTGTAAATCCCCTAGAAGGGTATCCAGAGGGCACTTTTTTGCACTTCTTTATGAGATGCCTGAAGAAGAAACACATGAAACGTGGGGGGAGATGTGCTAGCAAAGGGTCATTGCTTGGAGCTGCAGCAAGGAGTAAAGCCTCACATGGGTGAAACACCAGGGCCAACTGGTGTCCCGTTTTTTAACAGCTTCTGGCGAATCCAGCAATCAATCCACAGCACTGCTTTAAGTGCGTCATAAATTATGGCTGAGATAATAATCACATGAAAAATCAAGCAACCTCACCTATACTTCGACCTTGATCTACAACGTTAGATTCATATCAAACCCTGACTTTTCCAGACATTAAAGTAGAGTTAGGATGTGTGCATGTAATTTACTTAGTGTCTCAGAGTTGATGATAGTTGCTCGCTTTTTCGGATGTTTTATTTCGGCCGAAAGATCTAGCTTGGCCTTTTGCAATGTTTCTGACAGGCATTCATACAATTAAGTTATGTTTTTCAATGTTATATGAGACAAAGAAAAGATATTTTACATTGAAGATACAAAACAATTCCTCTTAAACATTTGTCGTAATAGATTACATTTGATTTGTTTTTTGCTCTGTCACATCTAAGTCACAAATGGGCTGAAACTGCTTTAAAGGAGAGATCATTTGGAAGAGATTTTCACCCAAGTCATTTCTCCTCATTTATATCTCACAATATGTATGTGTAGATTATGTGTCCTGAAATCTTACAGTCCTGTGAGTATTCAAGTGTCTGCATTTTGTGTCCCCAATGGTCCTAAAAGTCACAGCGCTGAAAGAAAAAAATATGATTTAGGCGAAAATTGTGGAAAAAAGTATGTCACTGTCTGTTTGATGAGCCAGAGTTACCTGAATGATTCACAACTGGGCTTCAATGAAAGCCAAGAGGGCCTCCTTTAAAATGATACCAAACCCAGTGTTATAAAACACTGAAATATATCCTGATCATGAGCCTAAACCAGGAGATTCACCAGTGTCTGAGCTGCAGTTTTCATAACGGGGTGGTTTACTTCATGAGCTGATAACTGTGACACAGCTGCCACTCAGGAAAGTCTATTATTACAAAATCTTAACTGCAGACATTGACCTTTTAAAAAAACATGACAAAGCTTTTCCATTTTGAGTGGTACACCAATACCTGGTCTGACTCCTCGACTAAGGGAGCATCTGTCTTTCGTGATGTTGAATAGTCTCCTTATTTCAAACCTATCACCTGCAGAAACATCTCATAAAACCTGACTGAGAAAGAAACACCTGATTTTTTTCTGTTTTTTTGCACCAACAAAATCTCAAAACTACAATTATTTGTGTTCTTTCATTCTTTGCAACTCTTGTATGGAAGCGCAGTAGCTCTGGATGCTCTTTTATCACAATGATCGGAGCGATGAATCAGATCAATTCTGCTGAATACACCAAACCGAACAAACTCCAAATGTCACATTTAGTTTTGTTCAAGAAAACTGCTGATGATAGACTCAGAATACTGACAAGCACAATTGATTGTCATATTAGGACTATGGTTGTTGTGCTTTAACATTTTTTATTATTTAGTAGTGCGGTAACTAAACTAACAACATCAGTGTATCACAACAACAGTGTGTAGTGTGAAACAACAACAGATGTGCAAAACAAAGACATCGGGGAAAGCCCTGGATCAATCCAAAGCTCATTTGTCATAATTGGATTCCACTCAATCTGACACTCTGGACTTGATCTTAAGTTTGCTGGTGAACTAATCTGCCTAACCCTCTTTCTTCCAGGATCAAGAGACTGAGCTTGGACGGAGGGAAAATCCAAAGAGACGGAGAAAGAGATGGCAGGGGAGGAGAAGCCGGGTGTGAAGAGCAGCAGCTCCATCGTCCCCTGCTTCCTGTTTGTAGAGGTAAGACGCATGAAAAAGCTATTATTCAGCAACTACTGTCGTCTTCCTGCCATGGTAGAAAGCTTTCCAGACAGAGCTTAGCAGTTCCTAAAGGACTGGATCATATCTCTGCTTAGATTTCCTGTTTCTCTAGGCTTTGTTTTGTGATTTATCTCTGCAATTGTCTGCACTGTCGAACCTTTGTAGCCCCGAGATTTGACTTTTTATCTAATCTCCCTCCTGGACATACTTTCCTGTCCCTGTATCTCCAAAATCTGCGCCTCTCTGGTGAATATTTCAGATTAAACAGTTCACGACAGCTCAGCGAACACGCTCACTGTTGCTGACACTCCCACTCCATGTCACACAGCTTGTCATGCCTTCGCGCCAGGACTAGTTGTATCTTTGAAAAAGTGGCGTCAGTTGTTGCGCGCTGCGTTGAGCGTTTTTCAGCGTATTTGTTCACAACATGATTCATTTAGGTGGTTGTGGATGTCAAAGCACAGAGACAGAGAGAGAGAAAGAGAGGATTTCCAGCAGCTGCACTGTGGGTTGTGGAGCAGTGTTATACAAATCATGCCAAAGGTCATTTCTTTCGTGGCGGACCTAGATTGCACAGAGACACACACACCCCTGAAAGAAACACACCTACCACTTCATCCCCTGTGGAAAGCTGTCTCTGTTTTGTTTGCGAGAGCAGTCAGACGGATGACTCAGAGGGCAACAGGGAGTCCCAGAGCTTTCACCACATTGTAAATGTAGTGGAGGAAAGCATGAACTGGTGTGGTAATCAGACGGTCTGTAATCTAATTAGACAAACCAAGCAGTCAAGCAGCTCTTTTACTTCAAGTAGGCCGTTCATCAGCTTTTCAGGAGGAACCCGCTCACATGAAAGCATCTTCCTCTGATTGATTTTTATCGGAGAGGCTGTTTGTGTTTCATCATTGCTTTGCAGATGCATCCTGATATGATGACTTACATTAAATTAATTTATAAAAACCTTTTTAGATTCATTTTTACAGCTGAAAAAATATGTGCAATGTTTACTTCACTGTAAGGAGTGATTCTGATATGATAGTAACTCAAACTTGAATCTCTCCGGTGAGCACAGAGTAAGAAATGTAAACTTAAAACCTCAGATTAGTTTCTACAGTTTGACCGTCAGTCTGCTCCTTTAAGAGATAACACACGTGTATTGAAGTTATTAAATGTTAGGGGTCGTCCACTAATGGCATTTGTGTGTGTGTGGATACTGTGGCATTTTACCCCCCTGTGGTTACAGCTGTTTCACTGACTGTACTCTCAGTTAAATATAATTCAACTTTGGTCCCTCAAGACCAGTAACCCCAGTTTGAACCCTGCTGATTCTGAAATAAGTCTACAAACCACAGATTTATATAGAAGACTAAACATGCTAGCTCACTGATGTGTCTACATGGCATCCATCTTGGTGGGGGCATCCTTCTCATTGAAGGCAATGCATGTACATTGAAAATAAATCATTGTTTTGCTCATTGCTCAACCGATTTTTTACGCAGAAATATATACTATTAATACATTTTATTTTTTTTAAATCAAATGTTTAGTATTAGTAGTACATGTTTGGTCAGCTCAAAGGGGCATGTCATATCTACGTATTCATATCTATGTTACAAACTGGCATCATCTAGACGTAATTTCCCGGTTAAGGCCTCATTTCCATTTATTGTTTTCATGTTGACTCTTTAAGACCTCCTTAAATAAAACTTTTAAGGGCACTACCAGTTGAAGCAGAGGCCCCATGAGACATCTTTGGTAACTTAAAGTGTCGGTAAGAAGTGCTCTGAAATCGAGGTCTTGGGTCCTGCCTGTATAAATAAACCATTAGTGGTCATGGGCTCTGAGAGTTAATAGGAAAAACTTGCTCTTAAATTCTTGGACTTAAGTTTATTTAGTAACCAGTCCTTCTAGCAAGAAATGTTTGTAGATCCAAGAATAAATCCCTAAATTGCTAATTATAAAAATGTCATTGTTTCTCAAGGCACACCAAACTAAGGCATCAATAAGAGAACTGATTTTAGATTCCCATCCCGAATGATTATTTTTGAGTAAGACAAAGAACAGGAAGAGCAAAAGAATAAAGCATGAAACAATAGTAACACTTCCTCAACGTGCCAATGTGAGCTATTGTGTGAAGCTCCGGTCCCTTTGGTTATAGTACACTATGAAAGCTCTCCATTAGGCCACTCCGCCATATGCCTCCCACACACACACGCCACCTCTCAGCCCTCAGGTTTCAGTCAATTCCCTAACTCTGCATCTGTGAATGTGTGTCAGAGACTGTATGATAGAGAGGGAGAAGATATTTCTATCTATTTGTACAGGGAGGGAGAATCCAAGCCATCAGGGCCCAGACCAGAAAAGAGGCCAGCAGCTGTTAGATGTAATATCGGGCAGTTTTCCTCGACTTGTAGAGACGACAGCATGAATTTGTGCAAAGATAGAAATAGATATAATCACAGCATATTGTTCTGCATGTATTTAAATCACATAAATACTGATTTAATTGATTATGAGTTCATGATACATTGCATTAGTTATCAACCTTTTCCCTCCAATCCTGGACTAACCCCTGTGGTTAGTCCAGTCAAAGTGCTCATCTCTCTGCTTTCCTGTCAGCTACTACTTTCACTTGTTTCACATTTAATTCCCTCTTTTCCTAAAAAAAATGGCACAAATAATGTGGAGCAATCTGCTCTCTGCAGGAAGGGGGCTCTTTATACCCTGGACAGACAAACCACATTCAAAACCAGGTGCATTTAGATACAATCTGGCAAATAGACTCATGCAGGAAATCAGGCCACTGATTCATGATATGAACTGTGTTGAGAGGAGTTGAGCTTATTATTTATGCTGTTGCTAAGCAGAGCATAATACAAATGCCTTATACTGTGGCCTTTCTCCCTCTGGCTCCTTGTCTCTGGTCTAGCGTTAAATTTAGTACAGTAGTTTATCCCACTCTCCGTACTTGAACAAAAAATAACATATAATAGAAACTGCTATTATTTGTAAAGATTTTGATTTCTATTTGAGAAATCTACCTCATTTTCAGAACAGCATTTCTTTGTTTGATTTGCTGTATTTATTGTAGCCACAAAGAGACAAAATAACACCAACAGCTGTGTCTTCAAGTGTGAAAACCTGGCATATTTTATTTATTTGACCACATTGATGGGATGGCAATAGAACTGTTTTCCTGATAGGTTCCTCACTAAAAGGCAGCCAACGAGAAGCCAGGGGGGTACTTCAGCAGGGATTCATGTACCCTCTCTAAACGATGGGTCATTGATGATGCATGAGCTCTTGGCAAGTCTAAGTTAGCCAACAGTAACACCTTAACATGTCCAAACACAATCCAAAGCAACACTTTTTCTCTTTTGAAATGTTTATTCTCAGCCAAATCTAAGACTTGAGACTCGCATAAGTCACTCTATCACTCTGTCACTCTCTATTTTCTGGGACTGCCAAACTGGTGAGTGATAAGGAAGGTCAGTTTGTCTGTGTTAGTCTTGTGAGTCAAGCTGAAGAAGAAAAAAAAAAACGGATGAATTACTCTTAATACAACACTAGAATTTTATTTATCCTCAAAGGGAAATTAATTTGTCTGAAACCTCATCCTCCTGATATTATTACAAGTGCCTCAGGATGTTGAGTCTGTATCGTAGCTACAGTATCATGGAGAACATCACATGGAACTTCAGCCGTTGCCTTAGGTGGAGTGTGTACAAATATTGTTATGATATGACTAAACTCACTCGGAACATAAAATGTTCAACAAATCAAACAGTTCAATATCTGGACAATACAGATAATATGAGGCAAGCTCCAGTCAAATCTGAGCTCTGAGTCGGAAATTCATCTGGAACGCCCCCCTGATGTTGGATTTCCGATTTAGAAAGTCAGACGATCCTCACCAACCCCAACTTGACGACAACGTCATAATCCAAGATGGCAGCGCAGTGCATCAACAGTAAAGAAGACTCTCGTAATGTATTATTTATTAACAGTTCTGTTTTTTTTTTGTGAACTTACATAAGTGGTATATGTTATACTGCCCAACGTCTAACTGTGAACATGGTGCTATGGCGTTTGTTAAAGTAAAATACTGGTTTATGCGTTGTTTACAACTGGTATAGCTAACAACAACTAAAAACAGCTGACAACGGCTAACATTAGGGGTCCATCTTGGTTTTCTGACTTGTTTACTGGAACGTTTTCAACTCGGGTGTAATGCCATTCCCAGCTCCGACTTCCGACTTCCGAGGTAACTGGAACGCAGCATTACTAACCAGCTTCATATGATACAATCTAAAATGTTATGCAGTTCCTTTATATTATAGTAAATGAAAAGTAAAGTTTATAGGGGCATGATATGTAAAACTGTACTAGTATTTCTTCTTCCTTCATCACAGGAGTGAAGGTGTTTTTGTATTACAGTCATACTCACATCAAGTCTCCCTTAAACCTCAGCATTTAAGGCCTGTCTGTTTGTGTGTTTGCAAAATGTGACAGTAATCCATACCAAGCCAGAAGGACCTGCTCTTTTGTTTAGCCCTGCACCTCATCAGCAGTTACCATGGAAACCAATCAGCCAGTCTCATTCTCCATCTCTGCTCTCGTTCTTCTGATCCCTTTCATCCTCAGTGCCCTAATCACAAGTCACAACCTTTTCTATCAGTGCTACCCACTCAGCCATCTTGTTCTGTTGTCTCGTGCATTTCCTCCATTTTGCTTCATCATTTCCTTTTTTTTCTTTTGTCTCAGTTTTTCGGTGCAAACATTTTTTATCTAAACATTCAGAGCAGCACAGATGCTAACAAACCTTATCATTATTGCTATTTTATATGTTTGCAAATCTTCGGTTTTTGCATTTATATAAAGAACTATTCATTGCCAAAAAATTGCTTTAAGCTCATGCTCTCTGCGCCTCAGTGAAGAAGTGTAATGGAGATAGCATTCCTATTGAGAGGGGCCTCTGATCAGGCTCTTATCCAGATCAGTGGAGGGACAAACATAAAGCCTCAGTCCACCTCTCTAAATACATTTTACAGCCCTTCTGTCAGCTCCGCCAGCAGGCCGCTGCCACTTGAATTTGACACAGTATGAGCCATTGGACAATCTGAATATCACCTTTGACCTGCTTTCAGATTTAGTTGAACATTTCATGCTACAGTTCCACCCTCTGGCCTTTTCTTAACAGCTGCGATCAAGGTCAAGGATTTTTTCAGCGGCGAGTTCTCAAATTTGGCCTGAAGGATAAGTTATTTCAGGGTAAAAAAAAGGGGGGAAATTATAAAAGGGTAAAGAAATAATGCGAAAAGGTGATCCCCTTTTATTCTGCTGTTACTGTGATTATTTAAAAGCAAAATCACATTTAGAGAGGAAAGAAAGACTAAATAGAATTTGAAATGCAGGTGCAATGAGTTAAATTACAGTACATGTTTTGCTGACTATTTTTCAGTGAAGAGATATAACACTTAGAGCACATCTAAAACACTTAAAACTAAAAGGAGATATAGGTCCCAACCCCTATGACATGACCATCGGGTTTTTTTTTAACATGCTTCTGCAGTTCCCATGTTGCAGCTTCTGGGTCAGACTGGGTGTGATCATTGTTAAACCACATTTTAGCAGCCAATACTCCACACTATTTCCCCCAGAGAGCCCGGCTGCGAAAACATCAAATGTTTAGATAGATGCGTTGCATAATACACAAGAGATTCCACTCCGTATGTATTCATGTATTTGGAGCGCTTTGATCAAAAATAACAGAACAGCAGACAAACAGTGAAATCTTGTTTTTTAATATATCTATCCTTTTAACAACCGCTCCAGTATCATATTTTAATGAATGCGTCAACATGGATTAACTCCGTTAGTGTTACTGTCACTCTATTCTAATTAAGGAAGGAGAGCAGTGGAGGAAAGTTTTAACCACCTGAGGGCACTGCTGTAACACAAGATAGCTGAAGCGCCCTCACAAATCCTCCTCTTTTTTTTGCAGCCAGTTTGAGCTTTCAAGTGATTCACACTGTTTTGATACAGATTTTTCCACGAGTATGACAAAACCTTCACCAAGAATTCCTACGTCTAATTTTTCAGCGAAATTCAATTTGACGTTTAAGATTAAAAATAGGCTGAATTATTTTCATGAATGTGTCTCGTGTACTGGAGATCAGAACACCAAGGCCCTTGCCCTCAGCTGCTTTTCTGGTTTGCATCGCACATGGCTCAGTAGTGGATCCATGTTATCTCTTCAGGCTGGGCCGAACCAGAGGTTGCAAGCCCTGCTACTATTCACTCCCCAAAGGCCTGGCTCTAGGGAATATCCCCGGTCTCCTTGTTACGGGTAGGGTAGCCTCTGCTCTGAATATTCTGTTTCAAAGAGGTTATTCTGACCCCTCCTCTGGGACTATCTTACCAGGGGCTGATGCTCCTGACAGCACAGCTCCCAGATTCACTCGGGCACCTAAACCCCACGTTTACAACGAGGTGGTGATTCAAAGAGGGTTGACATGGTGGAGGATGCCTTCTGGGCAACTCCCTCTGGGGTTTCCAAGACGAGTTTAACCAGGGGGGGACCTTAGGGTGGACACAGAACCTGCAGGAGGGAGTTGGAAAGCTAAAAAGCTCACTGCAAAAAAAAGGATGGAAAAAAAAAGATAAAAACACTAAATCTGATGAAAAAGGTCTAAAAACAAGTGAAATTATCTGTCCATGCAAGAAGATAATTTCACTTGACAAGATTTCTTGAATTAAGATTGTTAAATCTAGAAATAAGCATGTCTATAAATGTTTTTGGAAGGCTTAAAGTAAGCCAACAAGGCTGGTTTTAAGATCAGATTACTTAAGATTTAACTTTTACAGCCCCAAAAATAAGTTAGATATACTAAAATAAGCATAAAATAAGTATAAAATGCTGATTTTAATATCAAATTTTGACTTTTACAGCCCTAAAATAAGTGAAATGTACTAGATTTAAGCATTAAATAAGTATAGAATGCTGATTTTAAGATCAGAGTACTTTAAATTTAACTTTTACAGATTACTAAATATAATCATAAGTTAAGGAGAGAAAATGCTGGTTTTAAGATGACATAACTTAAAAAGTAACTTTTATACAGCCTCAAAATAAGTGAAATATACTTGAGATAAGCAATTACATATTTTGTTTTCTTACTTTTTGCAGATTAAGCTGAAGATTAGTTAAACAAAAAATTGAAATGTAGAGAAAAAATACACAGTATTAGTGAAGAATGACTAAACTCTGTCTCAATCCAAGCAGGCTGATCTTGAAACAAGGCTTACTTAATCTAAAACAAGATTATTTTTGATGAGACTATAACTTATTTTAACAGTTTTCTCATTCTAAGATTCTCTGCCTATTTTAGACAAAAACGATAAGGTTGTGCTTGAAATAACATTAAAGTGTAAAGTTAAACACTTAAAATAAGAGAAATTATCTAACTAGGAAATATCTGTGGAAACTTCCTTAACTTCAAGCAAACGTATGTGTGTGTCATGTAAGAAATGTGCACACACAGTCTCTCGAGCCTCATTAACACCTGAGCAACATGCAGAGCCTCCGCCATCTTTATAAATAGGCCCAGTACTCAGGCTTGGCTGACAGGAGAGCTTTACACCTGTCACACAAAGTCTCCTCACTCAGTCTAGCCAACACTCACACATCGAGGGACGAACACAAACATTCTCAAACACCCGCTGAAACGAATCCAGACGAGCAGCCTGCAACACATGCCTCAGTATCTTGAGGTGAGTTCAAGCAAATAGAATCAGATGTAACAAGAGCAGATTTTTCGCTCTGGTTTCCAGCTGGTGAACTTCAGAAGATGTAACTTCTTTATGATGCTGCCTGGCGGCTTTAAGATGAAGCTGTGAGGCACGGAAACACTCCGACATGATGAGCATGTACACTGGCGCACAGGAAGGCAAGTGTGGTCACCGTGGCTATACTTTCTTTCAAGTAAAAGCTGTATGAACATGCATAAGGAAAAGGTTTTTATAGCACCTTTATGGTCCCCATGTGAACCTTAAGTGACAGTATCGCTGGGCAGACAGCTCGCAACACCCTGACCTCTGTCTTCATCCTTAGTGAGTAACAAAACATCGTACTAAATGAGCAATCTGATGCCAAACTTTGACAGTAAAAGTATGACGATAAATGTCCATAAATCACCATTTTACATAATGGATGATAAAAACTCTGACTAATGTTTTGTTTTTCATTAACAAGACAAGATTAAACAAGACTAAAATCACCCATCCATCCTCTGTTCTTCATTAAACATTTGGGATTAATTGCGTTGTGTACAAAGAACAAAGAGTTCGGACAGTCTTGAAAAAAGGGTCCTCAGCTGTAATTATGCCGTATAAAACCTTGGTAGGACATGAAAGCAACATGAGAGGTTTTTTACAAACTTTGGAGAGCAAATTTCATAAAAGGCTAAAATTTACTTCTTAACTTTGGTGTTCCTGTTTGCCTATTCTTATTGTACACACAGTATCAGAGCTCTTTTTACCCTCCTCTCTCACCATGTCTGTTCTCACCTGTCTCCAACTAAAACTCAGCGTGCACTCTCAAAACTCACCCTGCAGCTTTTTCTACAGCCAGCTCTTGCCGTCTTTTTTATTCACTTTCATTCGATCTCTCCCTGAACACCTTTTCCTATACCTTGCCTCCCTGGATGAACAGCAGCTCTCTTAGTTCTGACACTTTCTTGCTTCTGCTCCAAATTTTTGTCCGCTAAATACTCTAATCTTTAATGCACAGAACAATACTCCTCATCCTCTAAGTTAGCTCCAAACATTTTGTACTACTGTAATTGTCTTTTTTAGGGACATACCAGTGCACAGATACATGCAGACAGCTTTTTACTTATTAAAATTGATTTTTGGATTTAAAGTCCCACTCTGATCGATTTTTTTTTTCACCACTTAGTGTTCTCAGTGGTCTTTAAATTGTGATAATGAAGTTTTTACCAAAAATCGTGTTACCTGTGTCATTTTCAAGGGCTTTTCTTCTGTAAAGCTCCAGTAGCTCATTAGCAATTCCCCTCTGAGTTGTGGGCGGAGACAGCGCTGCTCTGCACACGTTGGCTTGTAGCCTAACATTGCCAGTGTAGCAGAAGTGGCAGGTAACATAGGAGCTATTCAGCTCTCGGACACGAATGTCTTTAGGGACACGATGAAAGCTAATATCATAAATAAGCTTTCTTGCAAGCATTGCAATTTGCTAACACACACGTTTCTCCTCTATTGCAGAGTGTGGCCTGCATAGGGGACTCCGGGGGGCGGAGCTTGGATTAGTTACATATGAAATCTCACTGTTTCTGAACCTGCAGTTTGGGTCTGCCAGAGATTCACAGCGATTTGAATGCAGAAATACTCAGAAGAGCAATTTCGCATTTAGTTTTCTCATGATATGTCCTGTAGCGTCAGAAAAATGCCATATGAACGTATAAAAAACATGAAAAACATCATTTTCATCCGATTGGGTCTTTAAATAATAAATGAATTTGCAACACTATGCATCACAGGCATCTAATAAACTAAGAAATACCTGCAGCCTTGAAGTCAGAACTTGTTCCTGTCTTCTCCTTGATGGTTTTGTTAATATTCAGCACGTTGCATTACTCTTGCTTCTTTGGAAATGTGCTGCAAATAAAGAAACCTTGCAAATTTAGAAACGTAGATCCTCGTTTGTGTAAAAGTAGCTGCAGAGTGAAACTGTAACTGCAGAAATCACCTGCATAAGAAAAATACTGCATACTAGACTTCTCAACAGAGGTGCTCCACAATGTGAAATTGCTTTTTTATTGATGGGACTGAAAAGAAGACCAGATGCTAGGCTTGATACGATGGGAAAGCAGCATGGTAGTAGGGGGTAATACTGTGTTTACTGTAGCTCGGGGGAGCTTTAAATGGCAAGACTAGCTGGTTTGGCCCCAAGCATCCTGGGGCTGCTCCCACTAAAGCCCTGTTCAGGTCTCTGGAGATATGCACACAGCATTGTGCTTGGCACCTTCCTTTTCTCTTCTCTTTTATCCCTTCAGTGCTTTCTCTATTCAATTTTTCAGAGCCCAGTGCAGACCATAAATCTCTTGGCTGTGGTTTAAATGAATGGATGTGTATCTTTTGTTTTTTGGCTTTTCATAAACTTCCCCAACTTTCTTCCCGAGTAATTTAAAGCAACTAGATAACTTTAACGTTACTCCTTATTGTGAAGTTACAACACTTTCCTAAGCAGTGGATTATATTTTGGGCCTGATCACTTGATAACAGAAACACTCTGCTGTGAATTAGCATTTTTGGTGACTGTTACAAACCCTGTTTTCCTTTCTCTCTCTGTCAATGATAAAACTGCATCACTTAACAGTGCTGTATTCTACTTCTGCATGTTATTGTTTTTGCATATTATGTGTGTATTTGCATGCAAGTGTGTAAGCTTTTGCAACATGTTTTTTATTTGCAGTACATTTGGTTTTGGACGTTTGCATTGGTTGTTGAATTTGCAGTCTTTCTGCATTTATTGCACATTTCTTCAAATTCCTCCTAACCCTTGCTACCCTACTTGTGGCTTCCTGTTTTGCTGAAAAAGCAGCAAGTGTCCACACAGCAGTTTTTTGTTGCTACTGAATTAATTATCAAGTTCTTATACAAATAAAACTAGCAAAAATAATTAAAGTCTTTGTTGACGTGTGTCAGTCCTATCTTTCGTCTTCTAAGTCCAATCCTTGTCAAGGCTCGAGTCCACAAGTTTGAGTCATCAGCGCTTGAGTCCAAGTTGAGAAATGAACCCTGAAAATCAGGACTGCTGCTGTTTTACAGCCAACAAACTCCCTGTCTAAAACCACCTTGGACTAAATAGTCATTTCATGGATACAAAATGTTGACAGAGCTGCTTCTTAGCTGCTATTCAAGCTCAAATTGTTTACTGAAATTCATAACAGTGAAAAGGGCGTATTCCAATATTTCATTGTTCTGTTTTTCAGCATATTGTACATCCTTGTGATACATTTTTGTTGCTGTTTCCAAGTAAAAGATGTTTTAATGGTTTCTTTGTCTATTGTCTCTGCCACAGTCACAGCAGGGAGTCTCTTGTATTCAATATGACAAATTAGAGATCAGTGCGGTCCACTCGGCTTTCCCAGTTCCTGCTGTGGATCTGGTATTACTTTCCTATTCCCCTAAAATAATATCATTTGGATGGCAGATTTGTTCCTGTTTGTAAAAGTGTGTCAAGGGATTTCTTTTCTTTTTTTTATATAAATATAAAGACACAGCAACGGGAGTGTGTGAGTTGGAGACCAGCCTACTGTACGTGTGTGGGAGTGTTAGATGGTGGGAGTTTTTTTGTGGCAACTCCAACTTAGTTTAAAACAATACGAGGTCACAATCTTTTCAAATCAAACATAAGAAAGTTAAAGAAATCAGACAAAAGAGTTGATCAGTGATTGGTTATGTGACTAAATTGCAGATTATCAGATTGTTATAAATGTGAAGTGAGTTAAGTTTAGAGAAGAACTATTAGCTGATGTGTTTTTAGTACAAACTTATGTTACCTCAGCAAAGATTTAAAACTTTAGACACACTGATGTTGACTGAAGTACTCCTCAAAGTTGAACTCTTACATGTAGAAATTGAGGAGTGATGAGAGTTGTCCTGCAGGTGGAGACAATAGCGTTTAAGATTTGAGCAAAACACTTCTGCGTGTTAGTAGTGAGATGAGCAAAGCAGAGGCAAAGACAGAATCTCTTTTCTCTCTACCTTCAATTCTTCCCTTCTTCCACTCTTTTCCAGTCCCCTCTTTCTCCGGGTTCCCTCTCCTCTCCCAAGACTCTTGTCATGTGGGTCGGGTGCATTGAGGCGCATCTTGATGGTGAACTTCTTAATGGACACCCATGTGTCTGATGGTGGATCCCTGTGCCTTAACGTCGGTCTGCTCTGAGTCCTTTGTCAGTAGAACATAAAACTGCTCTTTCAGGCAACACGGCTTTAACAGCACCCTGAGACACGACAGGATCCTGGGAGGAGGTGGGAGGGAAGATCCCGACAGAGAAGTACAGACAAACAGGGCAATGCTTGTTCAAGCTTTGTGTTTTGACTGTATACTCTATAGAGCAGAGGTTCTGAACCGTTTTGAGTCATAATCCCCAAGAGTAGTGGTCTAGGAGTTTGTAACCTAACCTATGTGCAAAAACAGAGCTATAGCCAAAGTCATCACATGCAACTCTCACTCAGCTGCAAGTCTGAGAGACTAAATTACATAATATAACAATATTAACAATATTAACCATTAACTAACAATATTAACTTGTTTAGGCTTAAGTAGTTGTCCACATGCAACTCAGAAGAGACTGAAAAAAACAGCAAACTGTGCAGAGGCTCATGTGTTTCAGTGAAAACACTGTAAAATTGACCAAAAGCATCCAGTCATATATTCCAATATGCTACTAGTGAACCCATTAAGTCGATTAAAGCGTGGCTTTTTTGTAACACAGACTCTGACACAGTGCAAATAGGCTACCTGTTGAAGATGTTGTTTGCTCTTGCAGTTTCCTAGCTAGGCGAGCATCTTAGGGTTCATCTGAGATACTTTTAAGTCCTTTCCCCCTGCTGTAAACATCACTCAATGAAGAAATAAAAAGTCAACTGCAGGGTTTGGAGAATCAGAAATTTTTTAGGGGATAGCTGGAGACTTGTTAGATTGATGTATTGCCACATAACAGGAAGGTATACACGAACTCCTAGTGTATACCCCTGAAAATGTCTTTTTGCAATTATTTCACTTCATCAAAATCCCAAAAGCCTATGATAGCAGGATGGAAATTCAGCCCAATATTTTGTTGGTAATTTTTACAGCAAGCATTATCTTTATCCCAGCTCATCCAGACTGTTAGTGTGTTTATAATCTATTTAAGGTACTCCTTAAATTTGAATCTCTTCAGCATCCACTCACTGAGTGATCATCAGAATAGGGTCTCGTAGTTTGTCAGTTATGACCTCCATGAAGGCTGATATCACGTGTCCTCACATGTTGCTCCTCTCGTTTTTCCTACTTTCCCTTATATCTTCTCCTACCCAAGCAGCGTTATGTCCGTCGGGCATGGCAGACCCAAAAATACTTGAGGTTTGAGCATGGCTAAAAACTGTTTAAGAGCTCCAGGGTGCGTGCCAGGTCAAGCATGCTTACACCTCCTGCTTAGTACAAAACATGCAGCCACAGACGCATATTCATCGCTCATTTCTCTATGGAAAAATGCCTCACATCCTGATGTGCATGAAGGTGTGATGGCCCATTCGTCGTCGCTTGCAGCTTTAATTCCATTTGTTCTAGGAAAGAAGTAAAAGTAAAAATAAATTATGCCCTTTAGTGGATGCAAAGGTCTCAAAGGAAGTGTGGCCAGAGCCAGAGGAATATGCTTACATGAATCATAACTGAGTCATCTGGAAAAAGACTTTCATATGTGTGCTGTTTGCGTCCACAAACAATGAAGCAAGACATGCTTTGTACAGAAGTGATAGACACGGCTTATTATTTTTGTTATTTAGAATAAAACTGCTAGTTACCTTCTCACATGAGCATGTCGTGGTTGCGTTTTAGAGCCTCTTTGTTATTGTCAAACCTACTCACTGAGCAACTTTGCCTCATTAATGTTCAATTTACAGGCCACAAGATGGTCATATGGTAGTTCAGTTGCAATAACTAATATTGAAACCTTTCCTGTGTGAAGGGAGCAGATGCAGAACTATATTTAGATACGTTCAGCACATAAAAACTCCTCTCACATTAATAAAGAATTAATATAGTTCATCAAATATGGCTAACCTTGTAAAGCTGTTCATCCGGGATTGAGGTGAACAGATTCAGATTTGTGCAAGGATGGCATGTTTTCTATCCAGGTTGAGGGAGAGAGAGAGGGAGGCTGCATTTTAAGAGCTACACTCAGTACTCTCTGTGGCAGGTCCTCGGCGTGCCGCCGGCGGTCGCCGTTCCCTGAACTTGTTCCTACAGTGTTCTCAAAATGCCTCCATCCTTCTGTGCCATGTTTTCAGCCGTCTTGATGTCGCTGCTGTTGTAAACTGGAGCCGCCTCTTGGCGTCACTGAAACAGAGGAAGTGTTGGAGGGATGAGTGGGACCTGAAGAATGACAGCAACAGCTGAGACGTAAAGGCTGAATCTTTAAGCTGTTATTTAAAATAGAGGGACAGGATGATTACTTATCATGTCAGGGTGCGTTTCTTTTCATTTTTTCAGCCGCTTATCTTACATCTCAGTCCATAGATACAACAGAAATCAGATGTCTCTTACTAGAATTAGATTCCTTTGATTGAAATTTAAAGTAAAGAAAGCTCTCTTCTTTAGAGCATCCACTCAATTACTCATTTTTGCCTTTCATTCACAAAAGATCAGTCATAGAGACAAGACTAGTTCTCGGTACGTGTTCATATATCACCTCTCACAAAGTGAAAGGTTCATTTCTTGCCGGACTTGTTGCACATTTCCAGGGAATCAGAGAGGAAGGAAGACTTCCTCAAACTGTCACGATACCTGAAGGACTTAAGCTGATTTAATATTTGTGAGTAATGCGGCTCTAGTGCGGTAATGTCTGATAATCTGACGGGTATTAAGTACGAGATGATGAAAAGACAGCAGGCTTGGAGGGAGGTGATGACACTCTTCAGTCTTCACACCCTGTAACATGCAACCTCATTCACCTCCAGACTTAAACTGTCTCGATACAGCCTTTCATTTTGACTGGCTGTTTTTGTTTGGGGGGGATGTTGATCTGTTGATCCGTTACTCCCCCCTAGGAGGTCCTTTTTTTTGCTTATGGGAGGTTAGGAAAAAAATACAAGTGTTATAATGTGATAGTGAACAGTAGAGTGTGAGTGAGTGAGTGCTAAAAGGAGAGCAAGGGATGTGGGAAAATTGTCAGAGTGTGAAAAAGCTGCTGTCACCCACATAACATAACAGGATTAATGAAACAGCTGGCAAATCTGTGCAACAACACCAGTAAATATTGAGTTTGGGAAAACATTTTATGCGCAGCGGGTCTGAATCTGTGCTGTTTGGTAATTACAAATGGCTTCAAATTCTCACAGATGATCTTTGGGCTGTTTATTCTCCAGCTACTTTTTTATATTTGATAAGGTAACATAGCAGGAAAACAATCATAGAGCCTCACTGGCAAACTTCCTGCACTATTGTATAGAAATATACATATAAACATAGTGGCATTGGGCTTAAAAAAGTAGTAAGTATTTTTTGGTAAAGCCTAGACGACTGGTCTAAAATCAGGCTACCACAGGTCTAAAAATGAAAGTTTTTAGGACATCTAAAGTTTAGACCAAGTTTTTATCTGGGCTATATCTATACTACACTGTATATTGCTCAATGGCTATCATAATTATGATGGTTAAGTACTTGTAGATCAATTATACAACTCACAGTTGCTTTTTGAAATAAATGGTTAACAAATATTGGGTTAAAGTGCAACGTCTAAAAATATACAGAATCTAGATGGTTGAAATTAGGTCTAAAAAAAAACTAGACGTCTAATAGTCATCTGTTGCTCAGTGGGACGTAACTCCTAGCTTCAAAACCGAAGCCAGTGTGATAGAACTAAAATAAACGTTTCTTCTATGGCCAGCAGAGGGAGACTTTACCAGCTCAAATCATGGACTGTGCAATGACATGGACAAATTACAGCTCACCAAAAGTGAAGCCAAACATCTAGAGCTTCCCTGACTGCAGTATGGGTTAAAACCTCTGCCTCCATAGCAACACATGGGGCAACAAAATATCCGATGTGTTTCAGTCAACAAGTCGGAAAACCAAGATGGATGCGTACTGTTAACCGTTGTTAGCTTTTGTTAACAATTGTCAGCTGTCGTTAGCGATCGTCAGCTGTTGTTAGTTGTTGTTAGCTATACCAGTTGTAAACAACCTATAAAACAGTATTTTGCTTTTACAAACACCACAGCACCATGTTCACAGTTAGACTTTGGGCAGCACAACATAAACCGCTTATTTAATTTCACAAAAACAAAACAGAAGTGCTAATAAATAATACATTACGAGAGCTTTCAGTGTTACTCTTCACTGTTGAGTCACTGCGCTGCCATCTTGGATCTTGGGTGAGGATCGTCCGACTTTCCGAGTCAGAAATCTGACTTCAGAGGGGCGTTCCAGATGAATTTGCGACTCGGAGCTGAGAAATTCCAACTTCGGAGTACATCTGGAACACAGCATTAATGTCATGCTTCTAGCACAGTGTAGTCTGAAGCCAAAATCCACGTCTGGTGACCATCAGTCACCACCTGGACATGGATTCTGGTTCATGACTTCAACACTTTGAATTTTTCCCTGAAGAAAATGCCTGATTTAAAGAAGACAGAGCGATTACTGCCATTTCGGCAGTTTAGCAATCACAAGCATGAGTCAGACCAAGTCACAATACTCTGAGTAAATGCAGGGGAGGAGCACTATTCTATCTAAGATAAAAAACAAGGGAAAGCTCCATGAGTCACTCAAATCAAACGCCCCCTCTTGCCCAAAGCAAACCCGTCAAAGAGCTTCCAACAGGTATACGTGCTACTCCTCAGTGCGAACTAAAGTACAAGCTTCAAAAAATACACACAGAAATATGAAGTGCGAGTGATTTTTGTCCTACTTTATTCAGAAAGAGTGGCGTTAAAAACTGCTCTGTAGGAACACATGCTGTTACTCAAACAATACACACCTGATTCAATGTCTTTGCTTCACCGTTTACATTATTTTAAAACCATATATTTATTTATTTATTGTGTTTTTTTCTTGTCAGAGTGATCAAAACTTAACCGTAACACATTTTAATAAGATTTCTTCATTTAACAGCAGTCACTTCATTCATGCTCCTGTCTTTTTTTTTTATGTAATCACATTTTTCATATTTATGCAGTCGGGTACGAGAGCTCAAATATCCCTCTGATCTTTTTTAGCAGACACGCGAGCTGATTGTGAGAACCACTTAAACGCCACTTCACTCTGCTGTACACAATTTAACAACACACATCTATGTATTCTACACACACACACACAAGCGCAAATGCACACACATCACCTATAAATACACCCACTGCTCAACTGTAGTAAAATTCAGTGCTGGCAGCAAAATCTGCTCCCCCAGTTTCTCTCTCTCTCTCTCTCTCTCTCTCTCTCTCTCTCTCTCTCTCTCCCTCTCTCTCTCTCTCTCTCTCTCTCTCTCGCTCTCACTCCTTTCCTCCCTCTCCACTCTTTCAGTCTCTCGTTCACTCCCTAAACAGTTCTTTGTTTTCTGGATCTTGTGCTGCCATGGAGCCTCTTTTTATTCTGTATTTTGTTCCTTTTTTCATCTCTTGAAGAACAAGCCTCCCCCTGCAGATTTCTCCCCCTCTCTCACTCTCTCACTCTCTCTCTCTTTCTCTCGGATCCTCCACTAAACCTTACTCTGAGCCGCTCTAGCTCTGTATTTCCTATGCATGTGCCTGTGGTTAAGGGGTACAGGGACCTGACTCTCCCCTCTTTCTCTTTTCTCCTCCTTCCTCTTCCTCTGCTTCTCCATCCTCTGTTTCACTTCTTGTTTTCTCACTTCCTAACCGAGGGATCATGTTCTATTTCCAGCTGGTGATCATGGCTGGGACGGTGCTGCTGGCTTACTACTTTGAGTACACGGACACGTTTCCTGTGCACATCCAGGGCTTCTTCTGCTACGACAAGACCTTCTCCAAGCCCTACCCGGGTCCAGACAACACCAGCAAGATCCCTCCTGTGCTCATCTACTCACTTGTCACAGCCGTACCCACCTTCACGGTAAGAGCTGGGTGTATATTTGTTCTTTATCACCTTCCCTTGCTGCTTTGTTGAGTTTGTGAGTTTCCCTTGGGTGAATCATCGCTTGACTCTGCGTGCTGCACCATTCAAAGTGAGCAGATTGGTGAGCTGCGTGGAGGTAACCCCTCCATCCTCTGTGATAGGCAGGTATATGTCTGCATGTGCATATGAGTGCGCATGGGTGGAGACGAAAACTGGCGGAGAGATACACAAATGACAACAACGAGTCAGACCCAGGGGATAAATAATTGATTTTGGCACTAATGAAAGTTTAAGAGTGATGGGTGAGAAAAAGACTCACAACAGGAGGTAATTTATGGGGGTCTGTTCTTATGTTGTGCATGTGTTTGTGTACAGGGTAGCAGTTGATCCCCAAGTGAGCCAGAAGACAGGGAGCGTGAAATGCACAACACCTGGCGCTGACTTCGAGCACATACACAATCCTCGCCAGCTAAAATCCCCAAAAGAAAAGTCAAAAGAGACGCAGGAAACACCAAAGATAGACTCAGCCTTTAAGCACAATACAAAAAAAACACGACTGAATAACAAGCGCAGACAAAACCAAAGCCCACCAACACTGCAAAGGCAAGAATATCTCACAATTAAAGCACAAAACAGTCACAGATCCAGTTTTTGTTTGCCGCATTAAGTGGCAAAGCCTCTTTACATAAAGTTATGAGGAAGAAGAATTGACTGTATCTATGAATAGAGTAAAAAAAACAAGTTTACAATTACCAGTGGAAATGGATCATGTTACAACTAAAGCTGGTAAATGTTTGCTTGTGTTTGCCCACTAAAAATGGGTCATGTCATGTCACTTTACTCATGCAGTAGTTTTTACAGCAACTACAGTAAAAGACTGTCCTATCCAAAGACAACATGTGAAGATGTTTAGTTTAGTTCCCTGAAATAATATAGAAAAGAAAAAGCATCTGTTTTGCAATTCAGGCTTTTTGACACAATCTTAAAGCATGAGAGGCGATTATACTGAGTTTTCCTGCAAATTCAGTGCATTAAGTTCTGAATCACCCAATAATCCAGGTTCTGTTTGTGCCTTAACTATTTTTAAATGCAATCAGACTCAGACTCAAATCATAGACTGTATTTACTATGGACAACTTGGTTCTGCCCTCATCGTTAAAGGAATTCGAAGCCGAAAAGCTCTCTGTATTTCCAGGATTTTCAGTAGCAGTAACAGTAACTTGCGCAGTAGCATTGTACACATTCGGCAGGAGAGTTGCCGAGAGTTGATGACGCTTGGCTCAAACAGCGATTCCCCATGGTGAGTTAGGCTGTATCAAGTGTCAATCATAGAAAACATGAACCCCCTAAAAACCTTTAAAAATGGAGCTGTACAGAAAAAAGAGGACTTACCAGTCTTACAGTGACTACATGTCAACATCACAACCAGGGGGAGAAAGATGTATACTCTGTGTAATAGATTTCTAGAGTTTGTCCACAGCTCCATAGGGATTGCTGGAGGAGGCGGGATTTATGACCTATACTGCAGCCAATCACCAGAGGGTGCTGTTCTTGCGGTGGCTTCACCAGCGATGAGGCAGACTCTGTCCATTCTTTATACAGTCTATGACTCAAATGCTTGGACACACCATATTCTGAATTTGTCTGACCATCATTACCATCAATCATTATTAGGTCCAGTCCTTTAGGTCTAAATATAGTGTTTTTTTGTACTCCAGATCACACCTCAGGCGTGTCTGTCATGAGCTGACAACCTGCTAAAGCTGCCGGTGGAGTAGAGTATGTCTGTGAGGGAATGTCCTTAAGCCAGTGAATCCAGATAAGAGGTTTGTCCAATTATACCAAGTGGAATAATCTACTAATAAATCTGTTTTATCGTAACATTTTCCTGTTATATCGGGGGGAACTAGAAAGTTTGACAGTGAACCCGAAGGCTGTTGATTAGATGATGTTACTTTATTTGTACCTAATGGAAGATTTGGTGCTAATAAGAAGGAGTCTAACTCTATAATACAATAAATATAAGATTTCTTCCCCTGTAATGTGCAGCAGTTTTGAAACCACGCACTATCATGCTCAACATGTGTGATATAATCAGCAGTAGTACTCTCATTCTGTTTCAGTCCACATCATGCAGACCTTAAAAGCCGCTCCAGCTGAGAGTAAATCACTCCGGACCTTGATCTGGGTCAGTGCACAATACTTACACCAGCTAGTCGGCCCTAACCTGTGCTGACAGAGGCTTTGGTGTGCGTAACAACCAGTGAGGTAGATCACAGTAGTTCCTCCCCGTGATAGCTCTGGTCTGTTGCAAATATTCTGCAACGAATCAGAGACTGGGCATCACCTGCAACCTAGTTTTCGGTATGATTGGATTGGGTTGTAAGCTCTTTTAATAAGACAGGCTGATGTGATCGCAAATAAAAGTTGGTTTGACTATCAGGTGTATGCTGGGTCAGTGCAGGAAGATAGTAACTCAAGTGTTTGGGTCCATGCCAGGGCCCCTCATACCCTGAAGTAGGCCCACTAAAGCACTCTGTCAGCTCCTAGCAGGGTCTCGACATCTAATTAAAATCATCAATCACCTTTCTAAAGTTTAGCACGGGGTACTAATCTGCTGCTTGGGAGCCTCTGACATCCCTTCAACTTGTTGGAAGTGTGCCTTTTTATAACTTATACCTGACTCATATACTAACAACTCATACTGTGGTGTTATGTCTTTGTGCTGCACCTACTTTGCAATAACCAGCTAATATAACTCTAACATGTACTTTTTCAATGTTGTATTATTCTATCCAGTTGTTGCAAATAGAACTTGCCATTTCTATACCATCAGAGGTTATAATGATTCTTTGACAGCTGTCGTTGTGATCTTGTTGAAGGGTATTTTGCGATCCTGAAATCGTGCAGCCAGTGAAAAGTATAAAGGATGGAATTTTTTTTCATGGCTGCCAGTATCAGTTATTTTTCAACAGATTTTAAAAAAGTCCTGTCTTTCTCTCAATCTGGACTTCAACACCACATCGCTGCTGGATATTGTGTGTGTTTGGGGGTTAGAGATACAAGCTGGTGGCTGAATGCAACACTCCTCTTACAGCCACACACTTAAGTTTGGAGAGTTTGTCTAATAAACTAGTAAAATCTGGGATTAATTCATTCATCTTGCACAGATTTAATCTGACAATGCCCTTTCCTTAATCTGATCATTTCCTTTCTCTCTCTTTCTTAACCTCACCTTTTCTGCCACCTCAGTCTTGTCCTTTTTCACCTTCCTTTAAAAAAATACTTATTTTTCTGATAACACATTTCTTCTTTTGTTAACCTCTCACACCTTTAGGAGTCTTTGAAGATTGTCTCCAATGTCATATCAACACCTTCTCTGCCTTTTCAGACCCTGTATGTCTCTGACTTCTCACAACTTTGTCACCTTCCAATTAACACATCATCTGTTAACTCTCAACTTCACAGCTCTGCCTGCTCCGCAATCTGGGCTCGCTCAGACAGACTCCAACCAGTTCTGTTATCCTGCTTCCTGTTTGTGTCCTTAAATAAAGAAAGTCTCACCCTGAACCATGAAAAAAAAAGGTTTACGACAAAAGGAAATCTTCAAAATGGAGACTGATGGCTGCGCAAAGATCGATGTGCTGCCTTGTTTGATAATGTTGTCCATCCTTGGTGTTATGTTAGTTATTCATGCAAACTGCAAGGAACCTTTTAATTCAGTACATAAATAACATTGAACTGTTTTATTCATTATTTTGAAAAAAATATATACATATAATAATTAGAGATGTTCCGATCCAATATTGATATTGGATATCGGTCCAATATCTGCAGAAATGCGAATATTGGATTATATCGGCCTTCATCTAAAATCTCTGATATCAGCACTCCGATACAAGCAGTCCATTCCAGACTCGACTCCAGCACCTCTAGTTAGCAGCTCCCAGATCCAGCATGCAGAGCCCAGGTGATCACAACAACAGTGTGTACTAACGTACTAACAAAGCAGCAAGGAGTAGGTGTGATGTCGGCTGTGTGGCAGTATTTTTCGTTAAAGTCCGAAAAAGACTTGTTTTGCACAAGTTTGTACCCATATCTGATCAGTATCGGTATCAGCCAATACTAAAGGCTACAATATCGGTATCGTATCGGAAGTGAAAAGTTGTATCGGGACACCCCTAATAATGATGATAAGCGCACAGTAAGTTGCATCATAGATGAAGGGTAGCAGAACTGCAGAGAAAAAATAATCAGATTATTAAATAAGATTATTTAGATGAACCACTTCAGTAATCCTGCTCGCCATCTAAACTTGTTATCTGACGGTAAACAGCTTCACAGACTCATACGGGTTTGGTTTGCTCCTGTAATCAGATTGACTGTAAGGAATTTGTTGTTTTTAGGGGATTGACTCTGAGTGTCAATGTCGCAGTCTACAGCAGAGCAAAAAAACAGAGAAGTTGTAGAAAATCAAACATTTCCTTTGTGTTAGTTTAGTTAATCTACAACAAAATAGCAGCAAATAAAATGTTTTCCTTAGCTATCTTCACTGTGCAAAACTCCCACAGAGTTTTACAGCACTGTGCAGTTTGCTCTAGTATTGCATTTTATTGCAACTGAGCGTCTCCACTCTCTCCATGCCTGACAAACTGTGACTCCTGGACACAGGTATGACAGTTACACCCAGCTTGATTCCTGGAGCAAACAAACAAAAAAAAGCTCGTTCAGACGTAGGGACTGAAAAAATGCCTCGTCATGTTACATAATGACAAAAAAGGAATGGACTTTCAATAATTTCTAGGTCATTTAGAGCCAGAACGCTGACTCTATCACCAATAAGTTGATTTTTAAACTCTCTACAGTCTCTCTCCAAATGAATGCACAATGGCAATTAAAATATATGCAAACACTGAGATCTTTTTGAGCTGTTTGCACAAGTTTAGCAGACACACGAGTGAGTGTCTTCTGATATAAGTTGCTTCAGAACATCTCCAGTCCTTTATGAACTTAAATCCCAAACTAATAAGAACAGGAAAAGACTAAAAAAAACAGTACGTCAACAACACACCATCTTAAACCATGATCTGTGCGCTTTGACCCTCAAGACAACACAATTACTGAGACAACACCTCAGATTTTGGTGTTTACACAGTAATTAACTATAACCAAACATTATTACTGCTCAAATGAGAGATTACGTCCACACTGTTTCAGAGTGTGTTTGCGTGTGTGTTTGTGTGCGCTCTTGTCCAGAGTGCCTTGAATCCAGGTTAATGGGACAGATGGCAGGGTGGGCTCCATGGTGGGAGAAGGGCCATCGGCTGCTCTAAAAACCGGGAGCATGTGTGCATTTGTGAAGGCTCTCTCACCTCTACCCTTGACTTCTGTTCGCCATTATGCTGCATAGAGACAAGAGTAAAATTCATGAGGACGGTTGTTAATGCAGGGTCAAAGCTGTGTTATTGTCGGATAGACTGAGACAGGAGAACGCTGCAGAAAGAGGAAAGGATGAAATCACGACTCAGATAGGAAAAGCGGATGTTGTTTTCCTCGCTGCATACTTCAGCGTCTCTATCTGCTCTATCTGTGCTCCTGATATCCATACAGATGTATAATTTTACACCGTCTGCAGGGTTTCCACTCTGCCTGAAACACAATGACAGCTGCGATCAAATGATAACAATCCTTCCACCCGAGATAGCAGAGGACTGAAACAACAGATCGTTTTGATATTTGTAGAATCAGAAAAATGTTCATGTTTCCTTTTTTATTTTAGCTCGCTCCTCTATTTCACCCGTTTTGTAGTTTATGAACTATTGCGTCCTCACAGCGAGCAACCCATTCGTTACCTCTCAGATGATGTTACTCCGTTATTGCTTCTTGTGCTAGTTTAGTTCAATCAATCAATCAATCTTTATTTCTATAGCACTTTTCATACAAGGCAATGTAGCAGAAAGTGCTTTACAAAAGAAAAAAAAGGAAAGAAAGAAAGAATAACTTACTCTCCCCCCACTCCACAATCCAAGCACAACAGAGGAGTGTTTTAAAATGCGTTAACTCAAAAAGGGCTCCGTTTGGTAAAACAACATTTTTATATATATAAATATATTTATAATGCCTTATAATCACATAATAGAACTATAGTTCTAAACACTCATAAATGATCATTATGCTTTAAAGCAATAATCATAACACATTATAAAGCATTTTATCATGACTTACAAGGTCAGGTATTATAATGTGTTTTGCTTATTGATATAAATTCATATGATAATTAATGAGTGTTTATAATGATAGTTATACAAGTTTATAACAAATTATAACACATCATAAATATATGTATAATGCAGTATCTATGTGGACAGTTATAACACATTATAATACCTGACCTTGTAAGTCATGAAAAAATACTTTATAATTTGTTATTATTATTGCTATAAAGCTTTATGATCATTTATGAGTGTTTATAACTAAAGTTATACAGTGCTATAACATGATTATAAAGCATTAGAAATATATTTATAATGCGTTATAGAGATGGGCGTCAAGTAAAGTGTTACCAAAACAGGAGTACGGAACACTGTAGGCTTAAGACAAACTAATATAAAATGAAATCAACAATATAGATAAAGAAATAAAACAAAGTAAAAATATACTAAAATAAGAGCACCAAAATAGCTCAATAAAAGATGATCCTGACATTAAAACTAGAAAGCAATAAATGCTAAAACATTCAAACAAAGTTAAGTTAATAATATTCAATTTAGTTAAAAGCAAGACTAAAAAGGTACATCTTGAGTTTGCTTTCAAAATAATTGATTATTAGAAACTCATGAAAACCAAAGCTTTGGCTGATTTAGCTAACGGGTTTCAAGCAGTGTTGTGCTTCAATGTGCCAAATAAAAGCATTCAGTTTAGTCTGTTTAAGTATGCATTATATTTAAGTGCATGACACTCATGTCAGTGCTTTAGGTCCTGATCACAGTTTTGTTTTCATTCTCTCAGTGGGAGAAAACTACAAAAGGTTAAAGTGAAAATGGAAATGAGGGAAAATCAAACACATCAGAAAACAACACTGAAGAGGTTTTATCTCTCTATTAGATTTTAGAAATTAACACTGGAAACAGAAACATTGAGGAGCAGATTTACAGTGGTGGCTGTGTCATTCACAGTTCACTGACTGGAGCAGCATCATTGTGCATGAATGAATATGTTTTAGTGATCAGTGTGCATGAACAGTTTGCTTTTGCACATCTTTATGTTGTGTGATCATTAAACCTCAGATGGGGTGATGCTGTTTTCTCAGCTGGTGTTATCCATCATGTCTGCACATTAAAGTAAATGCTGCTTTCTATATTCTGTCTGTGTTTTCACTCAGTCTCCTCACACCGTTCTCTTTGTGTGAGAACAACATGGGAGCAAAGGTGGTGACGATCTGGATGTGCTCAGACAGATGCAGCGCCCATCTCTATAACGCAGCGTTAACCCAGATCACACACTCTACAAATGCAGAGGTTGAGGGGGCTGTAGATCATGATGGATAATGGGAAACTAGTGACAGCTCAGCATCCCTTTGTGCTTTTCAAATGAATAACTTTCCCATTCTTGTCAAAAGCATTAGATGTTGAGGATGCAGAACTTCTCTTCAGAGACATTAGTTCTATACAGTGAAAGAGCTGCAGCCTGCTTTCTGTACGTGTCATAAAAACGCTAAACTTCAAATCAAAATGGATTACACCATCTGAAGATTGGATTCGGACCACAAACTGCGATGGGTTGCTCTTGTGAAACATGAACCATACTGGCAGTTTTGCACTTAAAAAATCATAGATAAGAACAGTCTGTGACATTCAGGCTCTTTCTCTCACACACACGGCTTTCCTGAGTCATGCATCTGACATATTTCTGCAAATGGTCCATCAGCGTCTGTTATGACCAGCCAAACAGTTTTAATATCAAAGATGTTTCCATATAAAAATAAATGGATTTCTTTCGGTCTCTCACTCACACCTGGGTCTCTAATCCCTGGGTAGCATGTGTCTCCTTATTAACTTGTGAAAGTGCATTTGCAAAGTTTGATCACAACATGCTGCAATTTCATCGCCTAGAAAACAGAATAAGTAGTGGTTAACAGCAACAAAGTGAGGACTGTACTTAAACAGTCAGTCAACTTTATTTTTTATTTTCCAATCTGATGTCAAAGACGATATCTACAGTTTGTCTTAGATGTGTTTCTGTACTTTCGCAGTTAGTGTTTCCATTGTTAAAGTGGAGCCAATGCAGAGCGAACTTCCCTCAAATCAGACATTTCATGGCAATAATAATAATTACTTCAGCAGAAGAGTTTTACACACACAAAAAAAAACAAAAGCCTGGGGATTTTTAGGCAAACATGTAACAAACAGCTGGCAAGAATGCAAATAAGCACAATCCCCAAACTGTTCCCAGACTACGATGGAGAATTCAGGCCACATTAAGAGAAAAATAATGATTAAGACTTCGAGATTAAAGTCATTAATTTACGAGAATAAAGTCATTATGATACTTCTGATAATGTGGTGCTGATGTGCCAAAAGGTAAAGAATCTCCTTGTTTGAGAAACCTATTATTGAAGTATATTTTCACAAAATGCTCCATGGCTCTCATTTCAACAACTGTCATTTTAAACAACAGGTTAGAATATACATGTAGGGACTTTATTCTAACTTTCTTCTCATAAGTAATGATTTTATTACAACTTTATTCTTGTTAGTAATTACTTAATTTTCTTAAGTTAATGACTTTAATCTCAAAGTCTTAATTTTTTCCTAAATGTGGCCCTAATACTCCGTCGTACAAATGTCTAAACTTCAATAGTGAGGTGGTCAAAGTTGGACTAATTTTAGAACCATTTTTTTTTCTTTTTTTGCTTTAGTGTATGAGACCTAACTGAATTAAAGCTAGTGCTAACAGGACCATAAACCACAAGCCTGAATATTTTATAGCCTCATTTTTATCGTCTGAAACCCGTGTGAGGGGGTAGGTCCAAGCCTTGCAGCTGAAGAAACAGCCCTGTTTTTCCAATGTTCACCTCAATTATTCCCTTTAAATGACACATTTAATTGTCAAAAATCAGTGGGATAAGTTTGTTGTCATAAACCAATTTGTAAACTGGTTGTCTCCTCCTCTCTCAGTTGGTCTGTCACTCCACCTCAGGGCTTTAGACAACCAAAATCATACTTGTAAAGCCGGTCTACCCTGGATTTGCTTCTGCTCCTATGTCCTGTCCTTGAGTCTTCATTCATCTCTTGGCTTTGATTGAAACATCCACAGTGATTGCCTTTCAATAAACACAAACTCATAAAATAGGGCCAGTCTGACTGCACTCTCATATTTGACTAATGGCCACTGACACAAATCAAAATTTGATTACTCACACACACAGAGCAGCATCCTTCAGCTTCCTCGAGCAAACACAAATGGGTCCTGTTATTTTTGCTTACACAGAGTTAATCATGTGTCGCAGCAGTTCAGTCTTACTCTTATTTCTCTTGTTTCCTCTAAATCATGCAGAACAAACCCTTAAAATTTGGGCGCTTCTCCTGCTATTATTTCTCCTGGATCATTTCTGGACTCGTTGCAGTACTTCCGTGTGGTCAGGGAGTAGACGGAATGATTTTATTTCAAGAAACGATAATCCGATAGTCCAACCACCTTGTCATATTTCATGTTGAGTCCTCGGTGGAGCAGTAAGGGCAGAAGCAGGAAGCTAGAGCACTTCCCACTCAGTATACTGAGATAATTTGGAAACCTTGGTTGAAATAATGAGCTGCATTATTCACATGGATGCCATCAATGCTTGAATAATTCATTCATGCTGTATTAGCCTTAACCCCGTCACAGCTGTACCTTCTCTTCTTCCTTAAACTCAACTCACGGTACTTTTGTTTTCTTACCCTCACTCTCCCACTCTCAGACTCCTGCTTTTAAAGGTTTAAGTTTGGCTTTAACAGTAATAGGTGGCAATTAAGCTGTGAGTTTTGCAGAGAAGAGTGCACCACTGAAGGTAAACATTGTATAAGAAATGAACAAGCAACTTAGTCTGCAAAGAGAAGCCAATCTGGAAATACCATAACCCAAACAACCCTGACCAGCTGGACATAGTGACAATACTAGACCGCTGTAATCGTGCAGTGGTATCTGGTTCCTTGGGAGCTGTGAGATGAGCCGTCCACGGATCAGTTGGCTATCCGGCACACTCGATGGATTCTCAAGTAGACTGAGGAATTTGAAGGCTAAATTGGATTCATTGCTGTGTTCCTCCAGACTACTGTCTTTCATTGCTCCTTGGTCCAGTTCTGGTGCTCACATGCCTATTTCAGGAGCCTCCAACTATGGACAAAAGGTCAGCACGGGCGCCCTGACCAGCCGTTGGCGACATGACAAGCTGTGATGCATGTGTGTTCTGATACCAGCATTAACCTTTTTGGGTTTTATGAGCTCCAGTAGCCCCCTCTGTTGGATCGAACCACTCAACCCAGCTTTTGCTCACCATGCACATCACTGACCATGTTGCTGATTTATGAGTTTTGTCCACAGTCACATGCAAAACAAATCAAACTGCTGCACTTCATAACCATCGGTGGTCAGGGATGACTCGATGACTTTACACCTAAATGTATAAAACCAAACCTGAAAATGGCCCTAAATCACGTTTCATTCCTTAGTAACATTGTCATACTGAGATTATAGTCTCATCCTGTTGTTTTAGCCTTCATCAAGACCATGAGACATTTGTTAAGAGCCTCTGCTCTATTTCACCCCAAAGGTGTTCTATCGGGTTGAAGTCAGGACTTTGTGCAGGCCAGTCAAGTTCATCCACACCAGACTTTGCCATTCATGTCTTTGTGGACCTTGCTTTGTGCACCGGTGCACAGTCATGTTGGAAGAGGACCAGCTCCAAACTGTTCCCACAAAGTTGGCAGCATGGAATTGTCCAAAATGTCTTGGTATGCTGAACCATTCAGAGTTCTTTTCCCTGGAACTCAGGGGCCAAGCCCAGCTCCTGAATAACAACCCCACACCATAATCCCCCCTCCACCAAACTTTACATTTGGCACAATGCAGTCAGACAAGTACTGTTCTCCTGGCAACCGCCAACCCCAGACTCGTCCATCAGATTGCCAGATAGAGACGCGCGATTCGTCACTCCAGAGAACGTGCTGTGATGTATGGCTTGGATGTAGCTGCTCGACCATGGAAACCCATTCTGTGAAGCTCTCTGTGCACTGTTCTTGTGCTAATCTGAAGGCCACATGAAGTTTGGAGGTCTGTAGTGATTGACGCTGCAGAAAGTTGGTGACCTCTTTGCACTATGCGCTTCAGCATCTGCTGACCCCGCTCCGTCAGTTTACGTGGCCTACCACTTAGTGGCTGAGTTGCTGTCATTCCCAAACACTTCCATTTTCTTATAATTCAGCTGACAGTTGACTGTGGAATATTTAGGAGCGAGGAAATTTCATGACTGGTTTTGTTGCACAGGTGGCATCCTAGATGTAAAAACAGTCTGCATGCCTAGGTGCTTAATTTTATACACCTGTGGCCATGGAAGTGATTGGAACACTTGATTCCAATAATTTGGATGGGCGAGCAAATACTTTTGGCAATATAGTACATGTTTAAAGGCTTGGCAGTGATTGACCATCAATCAATCAATATTTATATTGCGCCAATTTACAGCCAATGTTATCCCAAGACATCCACAAGTCACTACCATGAAAAGCTATTAGTCAAGACAGATAGGTAGATCAAATTGTCAACAAACCAATAGGCTACTTCATATTATTTTCATCTACTTCAGTAGTTTTGTGTGTTACTTTAGAAAAGTTAAAAACACATCACAGAAAACCAGAATAAGATGTACATATCTTATTTTAATGTGAGAGTATATGCTCTTTAATTGGCTAACCACCCACTGCTTACAAGCTTTGCCTAAGGGAACATTTCATCTATGAGTGACAGTACACTGAATCCAGTATCTCACATAATGTTAAAATCCTTCTGGGTCCAGCAGTCCCTATGGAAACAGCCCCCATGAACCCTTTAATCAGCCCCACAAATGCCCTTCCACAATGTGTCGTTACCCTTTACATCTCGAATATAAAGCCTCTGATCAAACACCCTCGACGCTGATGTCAGTGTTTAAGGGGTTGCCATGGAGCACACAGTGGGGCTGTGTTGCAGAAAGTGCTCGGCTTGGCGTGCACTTCACAGCAGTGTTGCTCTGATCGGCTCCTGCAAGCTATTAACTCATTTGGCTCGGCTGGACCTGCTCAGAGCTGCCCAAAACCATGTGACATGATCATTTTTCTCATCCTTGTGTGACTGACTGTCTCAGTCTGTAGTTCTTTTATCTCGACTTGCTATTCCTGTCGGACACAAGTGCTTCAGACTAAACGGGATAAATGAGGGATTATGTCAAATATGGAAAAAGAAAGTAGGTTGATTGGTTTGTGCTACACAGTTGGCGTTAAAGATGGTCATTGGTCACGGACAGAGTATGTAAACTGTTGATATGAGACCTGTCAAGGATGGTTGTTCAGTAAGAGAGCGGGGATTTGTGTCTCTGAGTGCTAATGGGCTCTCGCACAGATGAGTCTCACCTCCGAAGTTCATAAAGAGATTATCAATGTGCAAACTGCAGAAAACGGTAAAACAGAAATCACAAGAGGGATCTGACTGTAGACCTCCATTGTCAGGACCCACCTCCACTGTGAGAAACCGAGGTGCGATTTTTCTCACGCGCTCCAGTTTGTTTGAAGTAGTCATTGTATTTTGTCTTTTTTGAACACATGAATACACAAAAAATAGTATTTAAGGGACATTCTGGCGTAAAATTAATTTAGGGTCAAACACACACCACACCACAACACAGAGTTAGACACCCCCTAGAGAGATGAATGTTGCCGACTGCTTGCTTCTCTAGTTTTACCAACTTTAGTAACAACTGCACAATAGCAATACACAGCAGTCTGAGGAGCCATAAACAAACCTCAACCAAAACGCCACTCTATAGCCACAAACAATGCTCAGAACAGCAACTTACTTTATCAAGAGTACATATAAGGTCCTAGCCACAGCACCAGCCACCAAAGAGACTAAACACAACTCGCCTACTCTCTTCCAGTAGCCGCTTGTTTGTAGCGAGACCTCGGGCCAGTCCATTACAGGCTACAGCGGGGTGACGCAGCTCAAGGATGAACATTTATGATCATTTCTTTATCATTTCCTTGAAGTAATAAACACCATATTAATCATTTTGCACTGCAGACGCGGTAGTTTTTCCGCCTTAGCGTCTTGCGTTACCATGAAGAAATGAGCATAAATGTCCATCTCTCGAGGAGATGTTTAACTCGGTTTTACGGTGTGTTTGACCCTAAATTTATTTTACACCAGAATAGCCCCAAGAAATAAAATATATTCACTCAAGACCAAAAATATGTACTTCCTGGTCTAATTGTTTTTGATTTAAAAGGCTTCAAATCAACTTCAAACATTAAATTTTTTTTTTTTTTTTTTTGCTTTATTTGCTTTTATTTTGAAATCCACCTCTGGTCCGCTCAGTCGAGGTGGGTCATCACAGTGGAGGTCTGCAGCCAGACTGTTTTGGAATTCACAAAGCAACCAAACCTGCTCAAGTCAAATCATATTTATTTATGAAGTATGTAACTTGACGTTTTAGAGGCTGCTGTGTTTGGCTCTGACCTTTAACCTGCCATTTCATGATAATGTCAGTGTGTAACAGAGCTACCAAAACCCCTGATATTATGAATGATCATTTTAAACTCTGTGATCTGTGTTTTCATGTGTGCGCAGATTCTTGTTGGAGAGCTGTGTGCGTTTTTTACCAAGGCAGAGGGAACCCAGGAGAAGACCATCGTCACTGCTGACTGCTGCTACTTCAACCCCTTACTCAGGCGCATCATACGCTTCCTAGGTGAATGTGCTGTTTTGTTTCACATAGCTAGAGATAGTCTGATGAGGAGAGAAGGAGCCAGAATACAGATCGATTAAAAAAAAAAACATGACAGAAAGGATCAGCATGTATGACTGTGGCCGTGCTGCACTTCAGAAATGTGTTAAACCTCGACTGTTACATGCAGCCGTTAATTAGATGAGGAAGTTGGATATAATTTTGTGCAGATATTCAGTATCATGGCAGGAAGGAACTTGTGAATATGAAGTAGCTGATAAATTAGCATATTGAGCTGAATCAGCCGAGAAGTAGACCTCAGTTAAAATTTCACACCTTAGCTGATAATAAAGTGTCGGGGTTATTTTAGGAAGTAAAAACACATCATCTCCTCCTCCCTGTCATGTTGCCTTAACATGTTTTTATATTTGATTTCATATCCTTTCCTTATTTTTCTTCTGCATCTATGATGATGACTCTCTCTTTTCTCCTTCTTTCTGCTTTTCATCTACTGTACATTCATTTCTAGGTGTCTACGCCTTTGGCCTGTTTGCAACCACCATCTTTGCCAACGCCGGCCAGGTGGTAACAGGAAACCAGACGCCTCACTTCCTGTCTGCCTGCAGACCGAACTACACAGCATTAGGCTGCCAGTCCACCACGCAGTACATTGCAGAACGCCGAGCCTGCACGGGCAACCCGCTGGTTGTAATGTCAGCACGTAAATCCTTCCCGTCCAAGGATGCAGCGCTCAGTGTGTACTGTGCACTGTATACAGTGGTAGGTTAAAATTCGCCTAAACTGATCAGAGGTAAAAGTTGAAAGTTAGTTAAGCTGTGTAGTTAATATGTTAAATTGTAAAATGAGCACTGTCAGGGAGTGTTGTCAGAGAGAGCAACCTCGAATCTACTGGAGAAGAGTCGGTCAACTATAATGGAGTTTTTTCAATCTGTCGAAAAAATTCAACTTAAACGGTCACTGAGTGGCGGATTAAGGTTCACACTTCTTTAAGTGACATTAGATACCACATGCAGGCCTGCATGTTGGGAGCGTGGTGGTCTAGAGGGGTAACAGGGGCACTATGAGTGATGATACCTGACCATGAAGAGCCTTACAGAGTTATACAATACAGGCGAGAATTTCAAGGACTCTTTTTATCACATCATTTTAAACTTTGTTAAGGTGAAAGAAGCCTGTCATCAAATGTTAAGGAAAGTGATGCTGGACAGTAGCCTTATGCCATCGAAGACAGTTACTGTGAATCATTAGAGGTGTTTGGAGCTAAGAACAAAAACCCCAAAACATCCTTGTTTTATTTCTGTATAAGTATCGTCTGATTTCATTACATGATAAATAACTTCCCTAACTTGTGGATCTCTTCACCTTTTTTCTTGCTATCTAAATCAAATGCAGCTTCATGTCCGCCCACACTTTTGGATCCACTTTTAATGCAGTTTCTTTCACCAGCTACAAAAATCCTATTACTATTCACTGACAGTAAAGAGCAGGTTTTTTTCTCCTGAACTCACCAATATTGAAGGATAAAATGTGTAAATGAGTAATTTTCACTCTTGTTGAATTTTAACAACCGATTCAAGGAGTTTTCTTTACTTTATCACTTATTTTCAAGAAGAACAAAAAACTGGGTGTTTTGGTGTTTGTTGTTCCCTACTGTGCGTACCCTCCTTTGTGCCTCTCTGCAGATGTATGTGACGCTGGTGTTCAAGACCAAAGGGACACGGCTGACCAAGCCCACTATCAGCCTCACCCTGCTCTGTCTGGCCATGCTGGTTGGCGTAGTCAGGGTGGCAGAGTACCGCAACCACTGGGCCGACATCCTTGCAGGGTTCTTCACCGGAGGCTCCATTGCTGTGTTTTTGGTGAGAACGCTGAGGAAACTGGTTCTGCAATTCATGCGTGTCCCCAGATTTTGAGCCTTTGAAGCTAATATTGCTGTGAAACAAAAAAGCTGAACCCACTCTGTTCCCCTCTGCTCATTTGACTCCTTACAACCTCCAGGTGACCTGTGTGATTAACAACTTTAAGCAGCTGCAGCCCAGCCCTCTTCCACTACGACCCCAGCGGCCTGAGTCCGTGCTGGGCATGCCGATGGTGACGATGCCCTGCGTGGAGAGTCCACTCGAAAAGTTAAGTGGCCCTCAGGTAAGGGGTGGGGGTGGGTGTGAGGGATGCCTGCGCTCACAAAAGAGGGACTGAGATACTCACCCTTGTCTCTTACCTGAGTTTGTATTCTTCCCTGAGAGAAGAAAAACCTCCGCCTGCATGCTCCGAGACCCCCCCTTGCACCCTCACTTCCCATAAAGACACGCAGTGAATCCTGTGTGGATTCACAACTCAAAGTGGGTTGTCAGACAGGTTTTTTTGAGGGGGTTGAGGGGGTAAAGTTAGGAGGTGGGCACAGTTAATCAACAGTCTGACTAGAAGGACTCCCCACAATCCAAGTCTGGTAAAAGATGTGATCAAAACACGTCGTCAATAACAAGCTGCAGAAGAGTTAAAATCTACAAAGTCCATCTGACCTTGACTAAGATGTCTGCGATCCATTTTATCATGTAGGAGATGGGTTTGAGTCCATCCTCTTCTTCCTCAGGTTAAGACCCTTAACAGCAGCAGCTATCCTCAGTAGACATGTTTACATGTGCAAAATTTCTTGATCCAGTTAAAAATTTGAGGGATCTGATAATCTGAATCCACTGTTTATATGGGTGCAAAATCAAATAATCCAATCATGACGTGCGTATACATGCACCAAGCTTTATTCAGATTAGAAGCATTTGGAGATGCACAGAGTTTTCTGATTTCGCTAAAACAATCGCAGAAGAGTTGTGTTGACACCTGTATTGTCAACAAACCAACAAACGCGGTAGTGGCTCACTCCATCCAGTTGAGGAGTTTTCCCTCTGTTAAATATTGTCACTAGATGGCGCCTTTACATATTTATTTTACTGTTCTGTCAAAGGTTGCGCTGTGCGTGCAGATATGACATCACTACGCTGTACGTACGCCTTGTTATGTTACCGGAGAAGCAGATATGACAGCTGCGGTTGTTTTATGCCACAGTGTTAATAATGAAACCTCCTGTACTGGCCTCAGTAAATAAACCAAAGGCCAAAGAGTGAAGATCAGGTCAGGTAAGAGAGTCACAATCAGAATTAGAATAAGTGTTTACATGGACACGCGTGTTTCAGAATAACGATCGGCATAAACCATCCTTCTCGATCAGAATACAATTTCTTTCCGATTGAGCCAAATCGGATCAGAATCTTCCGATCGACATGTTAACACGACACATTTTTATTCCGATTTGGCCTTTAATCAGATTATTTGTGCTCACAGAAATGCAGCTCATGATTCAGATCGTTTGACTTTTCAGGATACGTGCCTGGTTCTGGTAATACGACATTCTATTAACTCCTAGTTAAATTTATTCTCTACTATTTGTTTTTAAATAAAGATGTTTTGGGATTCAGGTTTTTCTTTTTATTTGGGGACCTTAAACAGAAACGTTCAGAGACCCCTGCTCAGGGATGCAGCAGCGCAGTAGTAGGAGTATGAATTGTCAGTGTCCTCTATGGTCTGTCACTGTCACTAACCCTCACCTGACTGCCTCTTTCCTCTGTCTCCCACCCTTCCTCTCAATCTCCTCCCTTGTCCCTCACTCTCCTCCAGCATCCTGCACTCCCTGCCACCTCCCCACCTTACAACACCTACGTCCAGCCATTCTAACCAACTTTTGATATATTTTTTGCCTGTCCTCGCTATTCCTCACTACCCTCGTCCTCTGTTGCCTTATTTCTGTTTTTACTCTTTGCATCTGTTTCTTCTTCTTCTTCCTCTTCCTCGCTTCTCATCCCGTACATCGCTCTTGATTATTCTTTTCTTCACTTTTCTCTCTTCCTCGCCTTCTCTCTGCCCCGTCCTCTCTCTTTTTTCTCACTCCTCTCTTTCCCCTGCAGACTCCGCGGGGATCTCCGTTCACCGAGATCACATGACCATCAGCCCTATCGGTTCCCCACCACCCCCGATGTCATCATTCCGTCTCGCTCCATTTCCAGCGAAGTCTAGACCAGTCAGAGCAGCACTCGCCGCACTGTGCCGCCCATCCAGCTGGGCGGTACGCAACGCTGCATCGCTCCTATTCCACGCAGGTCTAGACCTCCTGTGATAAACACGTAAACCTCCCTGCCCTATGAACCCCCGGGGAACCGATAGACAAATTCCACAAAGACTTTCTCTTTGCTGAAAACTCAGTTAGGAGAAAAACATTCAGAACAGATTCAGGTACATCTCTATCTTTTCGTTTTGTTTGAAGACTTTTGTTGTTCCTTTTTTTTTTTTTTGGTATGAACTCAGTCATGAAAACTGTGACCACCGAGAATGTTTGACTTTTTCGTTTTTTAAACTGTGCAAATAAGTTTTCATCATCGGAAGAGAGCTAAAAGTGGTCGTTGAACTTCTTGTTTGACTCATGTGACGCGGCTTTGACATCGACAGTTCACGCTGGACCAAAAGAAACCTGCAGAAGGATCCCTGTGCTGCTGAGATTTACCTGTAAAAACCTCCTTTGAGCAAGCCATATGCACACACACACACACACACACACACACACACACACACACACACACACACAAAGGTTTACCGAAGTCACTTTTGGGGTACTCAAAAGTCCTACATCTGTGATTTTAAAATCTTTATTTTTCCAACTGCCTCAGCTTTTGTCGCTAACTGCAGAAAAGTCCCCGATAAACAGGTTATAAATGTTTCTAAGCGACTGAAGTCATACCCACAACTGCGACACTTCACCACACCACACGCTGCAGTCTGAGTAGCACTTTTGACAGGTTTACTTAGATCAAAGATTTATCTCCGATCTCTTGGCAGACAAAAGCAAAGAGGATCAAAGTACCTACATCTTCGCTTGGCTTCCTCAGCCATGTTTTTGTTTAATCTTGACGGTCGCTGCTTTGCCAAAAAAAAAAAAAATGACATGACAAACACATTTGGAAAGACAAAGCCAAGCTTCACAGCAAGCCAAACGACGTGCATCCCATTCAGGAACCAGTATTTCATGCAAACTCTGTCCGCTCAGCCAACAGGCCTGTTGTTCTTTATTTATTAATTTCACTCTTGAACATGTCTTGCTCTAAAGCTTGTTTTATCTCTGGAAGAGATCTGCTAAGACTGCCACAGTCATGTAATTATTGTGATTAATTTTGCAAAGTTTATTATCAGATTTATTTATTGACGTGTACATAAAATGTGATTGCCAGAAGCGCTGAGAGACGCGTGACAGTTTTGCTGGTTTTGATTTGCACACTCCCTCAAATCCAGGATTTCTTTCTTATCTTTCCTCTTCGTCTTTTTCCACTCTCGGTTTAGTTCTTGTCTCTGCGATGTTGGTTTTTTGACTATTATATCCCATCACTGTGCTGTGAAATGTTTCCCTCTGCTGGACGACATAAACACACACCCACACACACACACACACACACACAGACAGACATGCACAAAAGGATCAAATACTGATTTGGTGGACCACTTGCACATTGCGGCATTTTTAAAAGCACACACAAACACACACAGTCACATGTTTATCCCCCTGATTAGTTGCTGACACTTTTTGTATGATGTAAATAAATTTTTTGTAACAAGCTTGTGATTTTTACACAAGCATCGACACTAAATGAAGAGACTGGGAAACATCTTGTATTTATTATGATTATGAACCATGTGTATGAAGGTGCTGAATCACTCTTAAATAACATTAGATGTGTGTTAAATCCATCATGTGGCTCATTCTTTGAATCAAACTCAAATGAGAAAACTGCTGACTCATGGTTACAGGTATGCTGTGCGTTCATTAGCAATGAAACTGAAATTCTGTGATTTTTCAATGACAGTATGAGTTTAAAATGTGGTTGAAAGACACTTCCTTGTTGTTGTTGTTGTTTATCTACAGACACATCCACGATCAAACAGCAGATTAAGGGCCAATCCCAAATGTCACTCTTTCCCCTTACTCTTCGTCTTACCCATAGACTGTATATACTATGGACAACTTGGTTCCTCCTTCTGCCAGGATACAGATTTGAGGCCAAAAAGCTCTCGGTAATTCTGTGATTTTTCTTCATTTCCTGAAACCAACATTGCGCAGTTGCGTTGTATGCACTTCACTACTTGCGCAGTAGCATTATACGCATTCAGCGGGAGAGTTGCAGAGTCGCAGTGATGGCGCTCGGCTCAAACAGCGTATCCCTGGGTGAGCTATGCAATCTTTGTACGTCCATAGGCTGTCTCAAGTGTCAATCATAGAAAACATGAACCTTTAATAACTTTAGAAATGGAGCGAGACAGAAAAAAAGAGGACTTGAGCACAAACCAGTCTTACTGTAACTACATGTCAACATCACAAGCAGGGGGGAGAAAAATTTATATTCTGTGTAATTAATTTCTAAAATTTGTCCACAGCTCCATAAGGATGGTTGGCGGAGGCGGGATTTATGACCTATACTGCAGCTCGTCACCAGAGGGTGCTGTTCTCAGAGTGGCTTCACCTACCGGGGAGGCAGACTCTGTCCATTCTATGTACAGTCTATGGTGAAAACATGCTCCTAAGAAACGAGACGTCACTAGATTCCAGCTAAGCCATCATACCTTGCCACTTGCTGGCCGTGTCGTACGCTGATGCAACAATACCGGTAAACAAGTGGAAAAACAACGCCTACTGTTGTAACATTTAGCTATTGTAGCAATAGCAGTCTGACATCAGTGTAGCTATCGATAGCTCGTCAAAATGCACAATTTTAAAATGCTGACAGTTCAAAACATAACTAATATTTACGTGGAGTAGCGTAAGTTTAATTATGAAAATATCAAAATCATACCTCTTGCTTTCAAGTGAGGTCCCGGTTTGTCTTTGTTTCAAGGACTGTGTACCCCTTGCCCCGTACCCTTAACCTTACGGAGAATTGGGACACTCCTTGGCTTGACATGAACACGCAAAACTGAGGGCTCAGGGGTAAGACAAGGGTTAAGGGGTACAATGGGCTCTATGCACAGCTCCACTACTTCTTGAACTTAAGGCAGCTCCTTCATTTTCTGTCTTACATTATTGGATAAACTGATTAATCCAGGCGTGTCTGATCATTATGACTGCCTAGACACACCTGGATTAATCAGTTTATCCAATAATGTAAGACAGGAAATAAAGGAGCAGCTTTACATTCAAGAAGTAATAGATTGGTGCATAGAGCCCATTGGGATTGGCCATAAGAGTCAAGAAGTTCCCAAGAAATGAGTGGGAAAAAATGTATTGATTCACTTGTTGTCACTTATTGTATCGAGTGTCCAGTATCAGCCATATAAACCTTCTCTGGAGGACTAGACTGCAGGTAACCTGAGGTAAGAACAAGACATGTTTCTAATCACCTGAAATTTTTAGGATTTCACCAACTCTTAAAAGGATTGTCTGGTATTTTCGTAGTCAGGTTCTTTAAAGCGGTGGTGGTGTTGTTGTTGACAGAGCTCCAAATCCAGCCACAAGGTTTACTGTTAATCAAGAGTTATTGGATGCACCTGTGACCTTCCTCAGCTGGGAGTAATAAGCAGCGGCTGGGGGGGCCATGAGTGCTCCAGTTCAGCTGGGTTTTTGCTCCTCAGGAGGCCAACATCTTCACACAGGTAATTTATTTCCTCCTTAATCTTTTACTCTTGTCTTCTATCATTTTGACAGAGTTAGTAGGTGTCTGTGGAAAAGTTTTTCCACTGAAAATACACCTACTTTGTTTCAGCTTTTTTTGAAAGGTGCCATTTTTGTGAGTTTCCCAACCTGAGTCTGGGGAAATGTAACAGCATTTTTGGGCTGTTTGAAGGGCAAGGGTGAAAAAACCGAAAGGATACCAGCTGTATGCCATGAGTTGTGATTGCATTTTTAAGATTGACACTTTAATCCACTTTATTCTGGTAAATATTTAGGCAACATTCAGTGATGCAAAATGATTGAGCCCTGCTTCAAAAGTCCCCAAACTCCTTACTCTTCTTTTACCTGCAGTTACTCAATTTAAAACAATCAACATGATCACGCCACAGCGGACTGACTTGTGAATATGAAGCACTGATCTCTTTCCAATCTGAAACTCTGGAGGAGAGACACGTTCCTCTGATCCTGTTTCAACAAACACGTTTCATGAAAGTGTGTGATTTCACAGCATTAAAAGAGAGATTGCAGTAAGAAAAGCTGTCAGCATGTTCTGTTTCATTTGTTACAATATCTACATGAGGATTTTCTGTTCATGTATGCTGGTGCTTCTGTGCTCAAGTGCGTTTCCAGGCAGCTGTACAGTTTGTGTGTCAGGGTGTAATTGTGTTTCTGTGCTTTCATTTATGAGTTAGGAACATTTAATAAGCCTAGGGGTTTTACTCCAATCACAGTGCGAAACTTTGAAAAAGTACTGCACTTCTATTCGTTTCAGCATACAGTGCACTGTCTCTAAAGTAGTACTTTCCAAACTTTACTTTTAATACCAAAATGATCTTTTGTACTGGACTAAATGTCAGTCTACCCATTTAATCTAAATACAAGGTCCAGGGGCTTTTTCTGAAATCTAATACTCCAGGTTTTTTCATTCATTTTCATACTTTATTTCATTCGGTTAATATTTAAAATATTCAATACAAACAAGGAGAAATCTCAAACGTGAATGAAAATGAGCAGAAAGAAGAAAACTCTTATAAAGTCTGCCCCTCTTTCATAATACAGTAAAATTATCAACTAAACACAATAAAAATAAAAAGAGCTGCAGGCAAACGTGTTTTTTTTCAGTTCAGTATTTCTTATTTTCAAAAAGAACCCACAAAACAAACAGAAAAGACCACGTTAATTCATATTTTTACACAAAACAAACATACCAAGACTTTGATTAACATGTTTCCCTGTATTTACTCAACATTCTGGCTTTGACACTTTTTTTATAGATAAAATTTGATTTAGCTTCTTTTGTTTCTTTGTTCAGATTGTTCCACAAACTTATTCTTCTCACTGTAACACAGCGCTCTTTCTGTGAATCTTGGCTTTTTAAACATTTCAGATCCTTTTTAAATTATAACAACTTTATCTTTTTCAAATCGGCTCTGGATTTTGACTGGTAAATTTTTCCTATGAGCTTTATACATAATCTGCAACATACCGAAATCTACTAACTCATTGAATTTCAACAACAGCAATTTAACAAATAATGGGTCTGAGGGATCTTTGTATTGACTTCTACTAATATTCATATTGCTCATTTTTGTAAAATGAAAATCGGCAGGATGGAAGTTTTGCATGCGCTTCCTCACACTTCAACACAGTAGGTCAGATATGGAACAATAATCGAACTATACAAGAGGTACAAAGCTTTATTATCTATGTAGTCTTTTCATCACGATCAAAATAACCACAATAGAGTCACAGCAGATCTCCACAATCTATTCAATCAGCCATATGTAGAAATGAGTGTACATACATTTAATTCAATAATTAGCTATAAATATAATGAATCATATCATTCGCACATTAATTCCAACACACAATGACACAGCATTCAAGCAGTGGAGAAGACTGTCCCTTTAATCTGAAAAGAAAAGGAATCAGCCCTCAAATCTAAGATATGTTTCATCAATTATGACTCATAATTTAAAATGTTATAGCAATCATTTTATAGAAATAAAGTTATCAGGTAGGCTGTACTTTAACATCGTCATACCTGAGTACAGATAGTTTTTAAGGTCCATATAAAATATAAGAAGAGAAAATTCAGGGTGAAAAATGTGTGGGAGAAAAAGTGTTTGTTTGGGTATTAGTCAATAAAGGACACACTTTCAGAGTCCAAAGTTGTTCTAAGAGAGGCTCTACACAACTCGATGAATACCGCAAAACATTTCAAAATTTGTCATATTTATTAAAAGGAAAAACATGTCCAAATCTTGAGTCATAAATTTCATTCTATTGATGTCTCCTCTGTTATTTAGTGAATGTCTAAATAGTTCAGTTTCATTTAGTTGACAGTCGGATTACTTAGAAGAGAAACACACAAACAATTGTGCAGCAGAGGTTGAGATGTCCTTGCTTATCTTGAATGGATGAAAAACAGACTATAATTGAAAAAGCCATGTTTTCAAACATGTCCTTCAGCTTTGCTCACTGTCCACAATATGACTCTTAACATAAACAACTCAGTACTGCCATTGTGTGGTTTCCTGATACACATTCTCACAGTTTAAGTGGATCTAAACCTTCATGATTATACACTGAGTCAGAATTGAAGAGAAACATTAAACATCTCACACTCATTTTTAGAAAGTGTGAATGGATGTTTTACTTTTGAGCCAACCATCTTAATTAAAATAGGTTTTTTCATATACAAAATACCAAAATGAGGCAGAATAACATCAATTTTTTTACGTAAAATGACCTCCTCTCATCACTTTGTTACAATAATGTACCACTGTATTCCCACATAGGAATATTTGACTCTGTGCATTTGCAGATTAAATCCACAAGATGGCGTTGTACGTCATAGGCATCTACTCCTATATTCTTTGAGCAGACAATTTCAACCCAGCATTCATCTTTTCAGACATCTTACGTGCAAAGATTTCTAAAGCAGCATCTTACACTAAAAGGCAGAGTCACGGCGGTAAATGAGAAGATCTACACCTGTATATGCTAATGAGACTTAATGTGATCCATTTTCTTAATGTCACAGATAATGGAAAAAATGATTTCTACATGTCTCCACACCATCACACTGCATGTTTGATTTCAACAGCAAGTATCTTTCTTCACTCCTGAGAACACTATCCATGAATTACACCACAAAGCTGATCAAAGAAACCTTACAGTGCAGCTGACACTAATTGCCGCCAGCTCAATTCTTCAGACTTTAGAGAGATGCACCTGCAATTTCTTTTAAAAAAAAAACCTCTGCTTAACTGAATTTAAACAACCACCAAAAATACAAGTCAAAGAGGTTCAAAGGATGACGCTGTTTCCTCGCTGAAATCCCACCTGCAGCGTCTTTCTGGCTCTTTTCTCTTTTTTTTAAGCCCATACAGGCCTCATTATTGTGGGCGGCACAGCATCCTCTGTTAGTTTGAAGGAAATTTAACTCCACTGTGTTCTTCTCTGCTATCTAATTTTAGTTTTTGGCAAATTTTTGGTATATCTAATTTCAACAAGTATGCCTACTCGAAGTAAAGCAGAACCAGTCTGACCAAATGCTTTCATAGCAACGCAGTTCTACGAGGTTTTAAAGACCGTGGATAAAGGTGGAAGTATAAAAATGAATTAGACGTCTCATGTTTCAGTCTTTACTTGAGTAGTTTAAGGGGTAGCTCAAGTATGGTAAATGATGATAAACCATAGTATAAATGGTCAGTATCTTTTGTCTTGATAAAGTCATGATTCTATGTAAATTTATCCCAAAAAAAAATCATTAAATATCAAAATAAAGTTGTTGAAAATGTTAAAAATCAATTAGTTTTCTCAGTCCAGAATTTAAAGAAAATACTTTATAGAGATGATAAAACCCATGACCTCAAAATCCCTCTAAATTTAGACTAAATAAAGCACAATATGATACAGTTGGAAACTTCGTACATTAAAGCTCCTGTGAGGAGTTTTTTTTTAAATAGACTGAAATGTATCCTCTTCCCTTTTCATGATACACAGACTAACATGACCATCAGCAACAACACTGATGATTTTTTAAATAATAATTTCTCATGCTGTAAACTTGCACCAGGGGGTCGGTGTCGGCCAAACAACCGAAAGAGAAGAACTGTCCATTTAATTGAGGCAATAAATGATCGATTTCGCTGTCAAAGGTCAGTAGGATGAGATTTTTGCGCATTAAGGGACAAACAGAGCAAAGACTGCTTTGTCCACAGGGGGGCGCCAAAACTGATGCAAACAGAAAGTTTCTTACAGGAGTTTTAAATACGTCATTAACAACTGAAGTGGTTGAATGCTAGTCTTAATATAGACACCAATGAAGACAATACACAAAGGATTAATATCATAAAATTCTATCACGGCAAATATAATTGAATGATTAATTAAAAAGGGTGGATGATTTATATATAAACCTAATTTTACTGATTCGTAGTTCTGTACCATCAAAACATCTACAATGTTGACTGCAGTAGCATCATTTGTGTGGTGGTGTCAGTCTGATTTTTGAGGGATGATAGAGGCAAAAACACAAAATTCACTGAATTCATGCAACTTACAACCTCGAATGAAACAACAACTTTAAAGCAGCAATTTTCACCTCTCATCCAGGAAATTGGCTGCAAAACAACCAGGAAAAAATGGTCTAAATCTTTCTGAAATCCAGGACTCATTGTCAAAAAAAATTGGTAGAGCTACTTCACGTGGGCTGTAACAGAATACAACTAATGGAGAATGGTTGAGCCGCGTTTAGGAGATTTAACTTTTCAAGTTGAGACGTGGGCTCTGATTTATATTCTCCAGGTAGGTGGTAGGTGAGGAGGAGAGCAGAAAGAGGCACAACAGAAAATCTTTAATAACCAGACACTGGGGCATTCCCTCTAAAATCTAAAATTCCACCCAACTCTGTGTTTTCTTCTGTCTGCTGGGATATGTGTGTGTGAGAGTGTTTTTTAAGCAGGAGCTGTGTGGGGGGCATCAGTTTCCCCCCTGACAGACTCGAGGTGAGGCACAGTCAGCTGAGACGCTCCATTGAGGAAGCTGCACATGTCATCATTGTGGTTAAGTGGAGGAGAGACAAGCAGGATGAGTCATGATTGGATAGAAAGAGAGCGAGGGGAGGTAGGAGACCTTGTGAGTGTGTGTTGCTTGTATTGAATTTGTATAGAGCAGGGCACATTTTTATGTTTAATCTCTTTACCTTTTTGCCTCTTTTTCGACTCTCTTCAGATAAAAAAAAAAAAACAATAATAATAAAATCCCTGAACAAACATACACTTCTCAGATCCCAGATGCCAGCTCAATATTAATTTAGTTAAATTATAATTGTTCAGGCAGAACTTCGGGCCGACTCGATGAAATTACACATAACCGTGAGCTATTGATTTTGTGTTATGTGCAGAGGGTGTGAAATAAATTGAAAGTATTACCACAGTATCAAAGTGCGCAGCGCCGACAGGAACATAATGTACACACTTAAATCGTCCCTCTAACATGACGAGCAATTACAGATACCCAGAGAAAAGCAGCGATATTCAAGCAGGCGAAGTTGAGACTCATCCAGCGGTGGTGCGGGGTTAATTAGTGCTCTTGGTTCTAACCGAGCATGTAGGCTGTTGAAGACTAATGTTTGTTTGGACACACTGGTGCAGCGTCCACAGATAATGTCATCATTAACTATTGATGCGCTTATGTGTGCAGGCAGATAGCCTCTAAATCTGCTCCAACTTATGTACTACACTTCCTCTATCTGGGAATCTGTAAATCCCCCACATACACGCACACACATACATACACATCTCCTCCACCCCTCATGGTTTTTCACACCTTCACTCTCCACCCTGCTCTCATCTCTTCCTCTTCCATCTTTTCCATTTCTTCTCTCTCTCTCTCTCTCTTTCACTTGCACATAAGCACAAGGTACACACCGTCTGCCCATCCTCCCCTACCACCCCCAACTTCAGTGCCGCCCCCCCTACACAGCCCTTCACTACTTGCATTATCTTTCCCGGAAATTGCATTTCCAGCACAGCCAGGGCCCCATTATGAAGAGGGAGCGACATGCTGTAACCTTTTTAAAAAGCCATTAGTGATGCACCTGCCCCTCCCCCCACCCCCCTCCCTCCTTTACCACACCTACCCCTTAAACCCCCACCAACCCGGACCCTGCCATACACCCCCCTCCTCCACCACCACCACTGATTCTCTCTTCTTCTTTCACCCTCCCTGACCCCTCCCCAACCGGATTGCAGCTGTAATGTTATTAGGCCGTTTCTACAGCCATTACTCGGCCAGCTCTCTGCTCCCCCAGCTGAACATGGAGCAGATGCAGAGGGAGCAGCAAAGGCCAGTGGGCAAAGTGATAATACACAGAGGGTCAGATGTAAAGGAGGATTTATAGAAAAGGGGATGGATGGATGCATAGAGGGATAAAATCGAATGCATGTTGTAGAAAAGAGGAGAGTGGGGCAAGAACCGGGAGCACAACTGATAAAGGTAAACAATAAACCCTCTCCGTCCCCTCAACCCTGCACCCTCTTTCAGCCCTGTTATCCAAACACAAACAGGAACTGTAACACCAGACATCAGTATCACACTTGCACTAATATGTAAACATGCATACACACACAGCAGCAGCAGCAGCAGTAGCAGCAGCAGCTCGGTTCACAGTCGGCCGTAATCCTGTCTGAGGAGCACTATTGTTGTTGCACTGTCATGTAGTGTTGTAGTTGTGGACCACGCTGGCTGCATTATCGCCCAATTAGAATGCAGAGACAAGCCAAGGAGGGCAGTAAAGAGGGAAGTGAAGTGCCATGGAGCAGAGGAGAGACAGGCAGAGAGGGTTTGAGACAAGCCAGGCACACAGACAGACTCTAAATCCAATTGCATGGGCAGGTTCCAAGAAGCAAATAGTGAGAGACTGTGCAGGAGGAGGCGGAGGAGGTGAAGGAAAAAGTCCTTTTTTTTTTTTTCCCCCACATCTTCTTTGTAAAGTACACAGCAGAGCATGCAAGCCCTAATGCGGCAACTGTAGCTTTACTGTACTGTACTGTACGAGCCTACACAATAGCGTTGGCACGGTTCAGCCCACTGACTGACTGTCAATGTGATGGAGGTGCTGCACTATGCCTAGGCATTCGGAGGGACACCCAGAGGACACAAATCCATAAAACCAACCCACTGTATATTTTAAGATTCTGCCCACTTCATAAAATCCCACTATCACACAGGAGGCTGTTCATTAAAGTAATTACTGACAGGATGATGGCGCTACAGGCTGTTTTCAGAGGCGACTGCAGCGAGTGTTTATGGCTCATATTCCATAAGATCACACTGTTTATGTGATTCTAACGCCGGGCGACACCGCGTGAGATGTTTCAGTAGGTTTAGGTAAGAGAGATGTTTCTCTTTTTATTCTTACTATATCCTGTTATGACTTGAGACTGAACCATTCCCAGATGATTGAAAATATATATAACAAAAGAGTGATTATTGGTTATTCAAATGAAATCAAATCAAGCCACCAGCAAGGACGCAATTTTTTTGATAGAGTTGCAGGATTTCTTTGAGACTGAAAGTCAGACCAGGCTCCCATAATGTCCAAAAATACTGGCATAAGTGCTGTTTTCTCTAAAAAAAATTAATATATTTTTTTCGTTGGTGTGGAAAATAGTGCTAACTTAACAGGATCCAGGTTGAAAAATGTCACTGTAGTGATATCTAGCCCTTTAATGCCTTTTGTATCATATTTGATACATACTTTTATATACTTCTATCAAATCAATGTGAGCAACAAATTATTAAAAAACACCTGAATACAGTCTGATTAATGATAAAAATGTCCTCATATTATATTATCAGTTTCCAAAAATATCTAATGTATCAAACGAGATAAATAGGCGTGGGTAACCTTCCAGTCGACTTCAAAATATAAGACGTCACCAGCTCATGTGAGAGCTCTATAATAAAGCGCCATCGGGCGTTAGTGATACCTGCATACGTAGAATTCAGGGCGCTGAGCTTTGAAAAAGGAGAAGTCATTCAGGGTGGCAATATAATCACGTTGTACCACAGCAGCATTACAGGTGTAGGTGCCAACCACCTGGTCTACAATATCTATTCTACACCTCCATTCGTATGGTTGTAGAATTGCATCACTTCTGTTTTTCTCAAAGTAGTAATTTATAAGTAAAAATAAGTTCATATGTTATAGCAGCACGTATATTATGAGGTATAAAAATGATTATAATACTTACATGCGTTGCTGTGTTACTGTAAAAATAACCCTTAGGGTAGTGAGACTGCTCAGATTAGATGTGTGGATCAACAGTAAATGTATACCTGACAGTCACAGTTGATAAAAATCTAAGGTTCCTTGGGTTCCCATGTCAAAGAGAACCTATTTGATGAATACGTGGAAGATTAAATGATAAAAATTAAAAATTACAAATATATTGCAAAAAAAAACTGGTGCTGGGGTCATTTTTGACCCTCCTTATGCATTTAAGGGTTAAAATGGGAATTTCGACGTCGAAGTCAAAGCAGTAATGGTCAAAGATGATTGAATGTTGGTTTACAAGGATGTGTAAGTTTCATGTTATCTCATTACAGTAGTTTTTGAGTACTCAAATGTACAGTGAAGTCAGCCAGAAAGATTTATATCAGTATCATCTGTTTTATTCCTCCCAAGAATAAGTGACAGTTATTTCTATTTTTCTTTCATTTTTTTTTTTGTGGAATACATCTATCTATCTTTATATCTAGATCTCTCTGTCTGTCTGTACTTGGAGCCCTTTCTTTTCTCTCTTTGCTTCTTTCTCTATCTAACCCCATCAACCCCATCTTCTCTTCTCTCTCTCCAGACACCGACACCAAATCCCACAACAGTCTCCCTGCTGATCGATACCATGACATCATCAGGCGTGAACATCATCAGAGAGCTGTGGGCGAGGTGCTGACCTGAAAAACACACACACACACACACACACACACACACACTCCTCCACATACACACACTTTCAGGACCTGAGGGACTGAACCATGCTGAGCGTTAACACATCCCATCCCAAGTAACCCCTGCCTGCCCGCCTGCCATCACCGATGCTGCTGTAGTGAATCTTTCTGATGACAAGCCCGGGACCTCTTTCACACAGGCATGGACACGGAGCGAGCTAATAGACAATAAGGACATTTCCCCTGAGTGAGCTGTTGAGAGGAGGCCAGGCTGCTGCGTGTAAATATGGTCAAGACAAAGCAGTACACTATGAGACTGTTTAACCATGCAGCAGCTGTCACATTTGCACTTTTTCACCCTCTTAATCATAAAAAATACTAATCCTACAATCTATTCTTATCAGCTGTAAGATTTGGGGACTTTTCAAGCTGTTTTCATCCACTGAGGGAGTGATGGACAGACACAGTTATTACCTGACTAGGTCTGGACGTAAACATCCAGTAAAATGTCCGGGTAACTCATGAGGAACTGTCACTGGCTTCACAGGTGGCGCGGAGCCTCCAGAAAGTAGCTGAAGTGCCAGGATCAAAAGCAGAGAAGAAGTCAATATCCTCAAAGCTGGAACACCTCCCATCTGCCAAAGCTACAAATGGGGAAGTCACTCAGTGTTTATGACTGCAGGCTCCGCTGTGTGTGTTTCAGTCTTGAGACAACACACAGATACTGACAAAACAACGAGGGGCAAGGGCAGAGTGGGGACGAGCTGCACTTTTTATTATGAAGTTTGAACGTCCATAAATTGATGTGAATGTTGATGTTGAGGGAGCTATGCATTTCGATCGAGAGATGGATTAGATGTTATCACTACACTGCATTTTCTGTTTCAAATGTCATGTTTCATATTTGGTTTAGTAGTTTAATTAAAATCACCCAATTTTGAACTTGTCTGATGATCTTTCCCTGACGTTATGGTCTCTAGATATATATAGATTCAGATTTCTAGAATTTATACCAATCATATTTTATATCTATTATGTATCATGGACTTTTCACTGTAATTGTTACCTTGGCAACATTAACGCACTTGTTTAAAATGCTTCTTCCATTGAATTTTTCTTGAATATATCATTTTTATTATTTACAGACTGCTCTGAAATATAAACATATTTGCTCCAAAACCTGAAGTCTGTTTGCCCTGCATACTTACAATGAAGACACCAGGTGAGTGTTGATTTGTACTCTATATCAACCTAGTAGTCACCTTGTAAATTCACATGGCATTGGGTTGGGAATCACCAGCGGCTCCACGATACGATATCATCACGATACTTGGGCCACGATATGATAATATTGCGATTTTTAACATTTTGCAATTCAGTGAGTATTGCAATACAATTTATTGTGGTTTTTTAACTGTTTAGCTAATTTAGCATTTGGCTTTCCTTTACGTTTGTCTTTTTACTTTCATGTAGCACATCTTGCAAACCATATATACATTTGTTGTACTAACTTTCTCCTGCTCTATGGTGTCTCCTCTGCCAACCTCACTGCACAAACAGTTGGTTTTATTCTTCCATTATCATAGATCTGACTTCACATGAGCAATTAATTTGAAGAAATTGATACTTGGCAAATGCAACGAGACAATATATCACCAGACAAAATATCGCAAAACTATGCTGTATCGATTTTTTTCTCTCACCCGTAGAATTGAGTATTTCTATCTCGTATAGAAACAGGCAGAGGTAAAGCAAAGAAGGGTCTGCTTAAGAGTGAACATTATCTAAAATAATATGTTGCTGCTGTTGATAATGTGTCTGCCCCCTAATCATTTCACAAACCACTTCCTCATGCAACTTGGATGTAATTCATGATTTAAAACCATTTATGTGAGGATTTGCCCTTTTTTTTCGATAAGCCCCCTTTAGAACCATGCAATCAATGGTCATGTTTGCTGATAGTGTTTGGCTCGATTGGTAGCAGACTGACCAGAGTGGACACCAACTGTCGCTGTTTGCATTCAAAATATTTACAAACCACATGGCCATAAAACTCAGACTGGGATCAGTTATGGAAAAAAAAAAACTGTCATTGAAATCCAGTTTTGTCACAAATCCTCTACGAAGGTGCAGGTGACAGACTTCGACCGGCCCCCTTTACATCTTACTGCCAATATAAAACAAGACCAGCACGGCTTTTTCATATCATCATTTTAACAAGATAATGAGGTACAATAAGAATGTGCAAGTCCTCCAAAAAAACTGGCTATGTAAAAGAGACTTTAATTTCTCTTCCTGTAGCGGGACGTCATTTCAGCCTGTCACCCAAAGCCCAGGAGACGTAGCAGTTGGTGCATCTCACCTCTCCTTAAAGGGATATTCCAGCATAAAATTAATTTAGGGTCAAACACCATAACACCGAGTTAGACACTCCTTCGAGGGATGAATGTTGCTGACTACTTGCTTCTGTAGTTATAACAACTTTAGTAATGACCGCACGATAGCAATACACAATGGTCTCAGGAGCCATAAACAAATCTCAACGAAAACGCCACTCTATAGCCACACACAATGCTCAGAACACCACCGAACTTCATCAACAGTACATATAGGGTCCCAGCCACAGCACTAGCCACCAAACATCTTTTTAACTTTGCCTATTTTCTTTGGCAAAAACTCTCTTCCAGCAGCTGTTTGTTTGTGGCGAGACCTCGACCAGTTGATCATCATTGCTATCTGCGGTCGCTACTAAAGTTGGTATAACTAGGGAAGCGAGTGGTCGGCATCATTCATCTCTCTAACTCAGAGTTATTGTGTGTTTGACCCTAACTTAATTTTACGCGGGAATATTCCTTTAAGCTGACATGTAACGGGTCTCTGCGAGGGTCCTTATAAGTACAGTAGTGTGTAATGTAGGTGCCCTACACCGTGATCGCCTGTTCCACTTGTGCCGTGGGGGAACTCTAAGGGAATGGAAGATTTCTATTCTTCATTCTTGTCCATCCCAACCCTCCTGCCATCCCCCTCTTTTCCTGGATGGAGGGGTGCAACCCTCCCTTTACTCTCCCACTCAAACATGGCATATAGGGAAAGTGGTGCAACACAGCCAAGTGAGCCCACTGAGCCAGGTTGCTCCTCCCTGCATGTGTGCATTTGGACCGAAGTGAGCTTGACTTCCAGCCCAGGCGACCATCACCCCCTTACCCACCAGTGCCACCAGTGCCTCAACCTCCTCCTCCTCCTCCTCCTTCTCCCCTTTTTCACCAACCCTCCCTTTCCATAGCAGGTGGCGCCACTGGCAGCAGGGCAGAGAGAGGGCTTTGATTCCTAAGCCAGTGGGCTCAGTGCATATTCAAACTAGGGCCTTTGTTTGTGTTGCTGCGAGGCCCGAGTCAGACTTGCATGCAGAGAATACAAATCAGACCTTTGACAGGAGCAGTTAACCTGCCGCTAAATATAGCTGCCCTGGGTCTGAAAGAGATGGAGGGAGCACTGGAAGAGGGAGAGATGGAAGGAGCACATAGGGCACGGGGGATGTAGAGGGTGAACAATGAGGGGGATGAGGTTGGGTGAAGAAAGCACAGAACATGTAGAGTAGAGAAATGAGAAGTCTTTTATTTCCTCTATCGTCTTTGGATTTGAGAGAACAGGGAGGGTTAAGACAGAGCTGGAAAGTCTATACAGAAATGTCTGCTGAGCAACTGATGCATGCAAAGCCAGCATGATGTGTGCGTTCAGGAGGGGGGCAAAAAAGAGAATAAATAAAATACACAGAGTCTGGGAGTGGGTAGCATGGTGGGGAGAGTGGCAAATGAAAGATAGGGAGAGTCTGTTTAATAAAGCAGCAATCTTGAGGGAGCGAGGGTGAGGGAGAGAAGGAGAGGGAATGAGAAATGTGTTCATACCACAGGGATCTGAGCAGACTGCAAAAGAGGGGGGGAGAGACAGAGAAAAGAGTCAGAGAGACGAAATTAGAGAACGAAAGAGACAAACAGCCAGGACGGGCACAGGACTTTGGACTGTCCTGTCTGGACTCCTTACTTGTTCTTGGATTATTGTCTCATATCACTCGGGTTCATATCGGTTCAAAAATGACCTCAGAACCATAGTGGAAGACATAACACCCTTAATCAAGTCTGTACAAATTTGGCAATTTTACAGTAAGAATGTGTTAAAAAAATTAAACCATTGAGTGACTGACAGTCAGCATGCAGCAGGATTATGTAATACCACAGCTGTATAAGCTGCAGAGTGATACACGGTCAGATATGGTGTGTGTGTGAGTGTGTGTGTGTGTGTGTGTGTGTGCTCTGTCAGCATGGGCCCCTCAAAGATATAAAGCAAATCCACCTCTAGTGTCAGCCCAGTAAAACCCTGCATCCTGATACTATTTGACAAATAATAAAAGCATGATGAATGGTGGCGCAGTCCCCACAATGTGCCCATCTCGTCAGCAACATTGAGCCATTATGCAGTGATGGAGCGAAACCACCACCACCACCACCACCACTCCTCCTCCTCCTCTGGCCCCACTACTACAACTACAACTGGAGTACAGTACCTTTAGCCACTTCCACTGCTACACAAGGAGCTGAGTGGTGTAATCCCTGGGCGGATGAGGGGAAGTTTGGAGAGATTTGGGAAGCAGAGATCCCACTGAAGCTGCCAGTCCTCTTGCTGAGGAAATTCAAGGGGTTGAAATCCCATGGGATTGGATTAGGATGGATATAGAGCCAGTCACTGAGAAGCTGCTGTTGGGGAACTGCAATGCTCACATTGGGCCACAGTGTACACACATATACAGAGAGAGAGAGAGGGAGAGAGAGATAGTGCTCATCAATGGCAGGAAGCGAGACTTTCTTTACTTGTGCCACTTGTGCACTGGGTGGTAATGCACTCACCGTCTGTCCATCAGTTTCTGTTAGGGGAGAGTGGGGTAAGATGAGCCATTTTTCATATTTCTGATCACTACATCGAGACGATCATAATTTTGTCTCTAACTAGTGTATCTGCATATATTTCAAGATGTTGTTCATCCCTGCAAACCAACAGAATGAGTGTAAACATAACTATCTTGATAATATAGCATGCCAAAAAAAGTGGTCTCCTATGGTCAACTTACCCCGTGTATGGGGTAAGTTGAGCTGTATCCCTACTACACCCCACTCTCCACCCCAGCCCTCCCTCACCTTCTCTCTCCCTAAAAAACAGTCACTTCTTCACATCCATGTGTATTTTTATCTATTATAAGCTATTTAACTGGTACAATAATTCTTTTTATTATTATTGCATATACCCCACCAAACATCGGACGTTGAAGAGATCAAGTCAGTCTTGGGTCGGTCTGACGTTTAGAATTTGGACGTCATCTGAAGACCGAATCTAGATGTCGGCACAACGTGCAAAATGGGTCCAAGATTTAGACGTCATTATCGGACCTCTTTTAGACGTTGAAATGACGTCCGCATTTGTACCTCATCGTCGAAAAAATACATGAAACAGATGTCATTTCGACGTCACATTGCGCGGTGTTAACTGCTAAAAAAGCTGTTTTGTAAAAATCCATTTTAACATGAGAATGTCTTTAAGTGATTCAGAACATTCACAGCTGTAAAAGACAAAGTAAAACATTTCAACAATCTGAACTAAAACTCTGATCTTCTCATCAGACTTCTTTACTTTCTTAGTTGAGTCACTGGCTCAATTTACCCCAGAACTACTATGATGACTTTATTAGTCCTCTAAACTAAAATGATGGACTTTTATGTTAGGTTTTTGACCTCATGTTGTAGCTCATAGATACCACAACTGATGTGTTTAAAACAAATTTAAAATGATCTTTTTTGGTCTGAACACAATTCTGATAAAACCTATGACAGACTAAATTCACTTTCAAGAGTGAAAAATGTTCACAACCTTCACAGACTCCATGAATTGATGCCCATCTCTTAAATATTTGGTCACATGATCAATTTCTTTAACCATTTCCAAGCAACAGGGGGTGGCTCAACTTACCCTTTGGCTCAACTTACCCCACTCTCCCCTATACAGAGAGAGAATGAGAGGGAGATAGTGCTCATCAATGGCAGGCAGTGAGACTTTCTTTACTTGTGCCACTTGTGCACTGGGCGGTAATGCACTCACCGTCTGTCCATCAGTTTCTATTATGTGCTGCTGCTGCTGCTGGAAAACACCCTTTTTAAAGAGAAAGAAGAGTCTGATTTTTATTCACAATGGTTATTTTTGAAGCAAGGGGAGGCGGGGCCCGGAATTAATAACAGAAAATGTCCATCAATCGGCCCAGAATTGAAATGCGGGACCATCTGTAATTTTGAAAAGTTAATTAGCCTAACGCGCCACGCGGTCATGTTCAGGGCAAACGGCTCCAAAGCAGAGCTCTCCAGGCAGCCTGCCACTGACTAATGAGTGTCTCCCGGTGTGCAGGTTTATCATCTGAACACTTTGGTGAAGGTTACATTTGAATAATTTCCAAGCTTTAGTTAGAGACTATTGTTTAATGTGTTTATTAAAGCCTAGTTGAATTAAGACACTGAGACAAAGGAGAACAAGAACACTGAGAGGAGCTTTTACGCACAGATTTACATGCAATTTTACTTGATTGGTAAAATTGTTATGCTTAGATTTGCACCTGATACATCCTCCTGCAGGGTATCCGGGTTGTCACCACATCCCGTCCAGTGAGCATAACCCTCACTGGGATGTGTGTGTGTGTGTGAGCTTCAATCTCCTTCCTCTCCTCTCTGTGAAGCCACAGCCGTAGAGTCGCCTCCGCCGCGCCCCTTTGACCACGCTTGATTCGCAACAATGGGAGGACAGGAGAGCGAGAGAGGAGAGAGAGAGAGAGAGGTCTGAGATTCCAGGATCTAAAGGGAGGAGGATAAAGGGTGTAGAGTGTCTGCCTCTCGGATCTTTTCCCTTTTTTACCTTCCTTTTTTTTCCAAACAGGGGTGAGGCTTTTGGAAGAGAAAAGGAGAGCTGGAAGGAAAAAGAGAGTTAGTAGAAAGGGGGCGTCTCCCCCTCACTCTCTGTGATTTCCAGATATTACCAATACCATCGAGTTGAACGTGTGTGAGGATGGATTGACAGACTTTCAACAATGGGGTGAGTAATCAATCCTCTCGAGATGCTGCTGCTACTGCTGCCTCTGCTGCCTTTTCCATACAATCACGTCGGACTTGAATGGTGTGTAATTGAATTATGGCACAACTGAAAGTCACGCACAAACGTGTGGCCAACATGGCTCCAGTGCTGTATGTAGAGCTGACAGCTCTGTCAGGTGGGCTTTCTTCAAATGTTTGACCAGCGTCCATAAAGACTCGCCTCTCTGTGAAAGCACCAAGGAGGAGGAGGAGGAGGAAGAGGAGGAGGAGAAGGGGAGAGAGGAGGAAAAAAAAGCGCTCACTGTATTTGAGTCGCATTGAACAGCGGTGTCTCGGCTCGCCTTTCCTTACTCTTTATGTGTCATTTTCACAGATTCATTCATGATTTTTCCCAGTGTAGTATTTTCCAGCTCGCTCGGCAGTTCTTCCTTCTTCGTCTCTGCGAGGCTAAAGTGAGATTTAAGAGTTTGGCTCCGCTTGTTGCTCACGTTTGCTTCTCTTGAGTGAACGGCCTGCACTGTGTACTGCAGATGTGAGTGATTTTATTTTCCTTTTCCAATCAAACATTTCTTAAAATGACTTTAAAAAGTACTTCAATGTGGGTAAAAATCTGATAAATGCTGGTTTTGTTGGGTGTTTGGCCTTCAGTGCTTCTTGAATTGAACCAAAATTCACTTCATGATGAATCCATCAGGCATTTCATCATGAAATCGAGTTTTACTGGATGCTGCCAGACTAAACAGTGTACGCTCATGTTTTTGTGGATGTATGTCTACTCCAGGCTCTCAGGCCCTCATCTCGCAGTCTCTTTTATGTTGCATGCGAGCTGGTGTTAGTTTTCTGTCAGCATCCATGTGGGCTTAACACTGCACTTTAACTCCACGAAGCTGCTGTCACACAAGGACTCTTAAAACCAGCTCTTCAATTGATAGGTTTCAGGTCACTTCAATGGAATATGCAAGATTTCAGCCAGTGGATTCAATATGTATCAGAGCGAATTCTCCCTATAGCCTTTAATTGATTGAATTGGCTGCATTTGCAATTTAATCTGCGGCTCCTCTGTGTTTGTGAGAACATGTGGCAGCACATGTGTGTGCTAAAGAGAAGGCACATCAATTTGAATGAGTTTATCTGTGTATGTGTGAGCGTGTGTGTGTGTGAGTGTGTGTGTGTGTGTGTGAACCTCCCTGCCTGCCTCTCAGCGTGCGTGTGCTCAGCCCCTCAGGCACGTTGGCAAGCATGAACTCCCTGAACTCAATCCTTGTCCATTAAATTCCTATTGATCAAGCAGCAGAGAGAGACATAAAGTTCCATCTCCTCAGTTTCATGTGGGCTCAGCGAGGAGCGGGCTCTCTCTCTCTCTCTCTCTCTCTCTCTCTCTCTCTCTGTCATTTAGGCTTTCTGCTCCCCCCTTTACTATAAAGAGGAAAGGAAAGAACAGAGGAGAGGAGATGCAAACAGGGAAAAGGAGGAAAGAGAAGGAAATAGGATTGGATGAATCAATTAGGAAGGATGAAGAGGGAAAACAGTTGGTTACTAAATTGCACATAGATGCATGTGTGTGTTGTTGTTGTTGTTGAATGTATTGATTGCAAACCATTTGTTTGGGTATTTGCACCTTTTAACAATCCCATGTTTTATTTACTTTGTGTGTGTGTGTGTGTGCGCGCATATGTGTGCATGTGTGTGAGAAGACTTCCATTTAGTAACCCAGCACAGCGGCACATATCTGTCCACTGGGAGCTGTCCTTGGTTCTGATCCGTGGCCCCACTCTCCTCCTTCACTCTCCTGCAGCCCACCACTTATCTACACACACACACACACGCACACACTTTTAACCCCCCTACTTCCCCCCCCAATCACCTCCTCTCCCTCTCTCTCCCCCCCGTGTTTCCACCCTGTTGATTGACATCCACATACTCTCCATTTGGCTCGCTAAAGGCTGCATTTGTGTGTGTGTGTACATCCGTGTAGTTTTTTCGGGTGGTGTGGGGGGAGGGACTGGGCCGTCCTCAGAGGGTCTTGAGCAAAGAGGATGCTGGGTGAAAAGAGAAAAAACCAAGGAGTGAGAGTAGGAAAAACAAAACATCTGTGTGGTAATTGGGCTCCCCTTAGTATTGTAACGCATACATTGACATCTGTTTGATAATTGGCTACCCAGGCTCCTTGGAGTGTGTCATGCTAAATGCCGGTTTGGTGAAGAGGAAGAGAAAGAAAGGGATGAGGAGGGGTGAGGATGTGTATGTGTTGGTGTGTGTCTATACCAATGGGGGAAGGGATGCTTGGATTTGTATAGTAAGAGCTCCACAGGTCTCTTGTTCACATCCACCACTATTGTCTTTATTTTTTATACAAAAGAAGGCCCTACCTGCAGTGTCCCCAAACAGGGGTGCAAATGAGTTCACAGCCAGCATTTAGCTCCAGATATAAAAAAAATATATATATATATATAGTGCTTAGTGTCAAGTGATTGTTTACAGCCTCTTGTGCACGGCCTCTGGGGTTTTGCTGGTGCACTGATTTGAGCCACAGACCCAGAAGTGATATTAGCCGCCTGCTTCTGCAATTTGTTCAGAGCTTTCGAGGGGAGAGGCCGTCAAATTGCATAGATAAATATGTTGAATAATTGATGCAGCGCATAGTGGGGAGCTGTTTGGGAGCACACAAGAGATTGCCGGTGATGCCTGTGTAGCCTTGCCGACAGTCTGTCTTTTTTAGAAGAGCCCGGCGTGTGTGTGTGTGTGTGTCCGTGTGTGTGTGTGTTTTATCCTCACAGGGTCTTAAACATTACAACACTTGCTCTTATCCCAATACTCTCAGATCTGCACAATCAATCTTCAGTGTGTGGGTCCAGACTGTGGATTTATAAAAGGGTTTGTGCTCTGAATTTTACATCATCCTCTAATTCCCTTTGCTACGAGAAAGCACTTTGTATCAATAGAAAGACTGCTAAAAACTTTTCCTGGACCTCTGTGTCATCACACATGAAGGTTTATGCTGCTACTTAAAAAACTAATACCTAGTAATACCTTATAATACATACCTATTCTATAATCCCGCAGATCTATACAAAAGCTCAGAGCTTATAGTAATAGGTTAAGGATTAGTTTGGGGATTTCTCACAGATGGTACAAGGGAAGCGGCTGACTGAGTCAGAGGAGACCAGCTGGACGTGCCGAGGGGACAGCTAAAGGCAGGGATGTTGTGTCCTGCAGGTCCTCAGACATAAGGGGGTTGCTCTTCCTCACTCCATCTCCCTCTCTAATGCAGTCTAATGTGAGAGCTTACGGTGAGAGGAAGAGGCAGAAAGAGCTGTTAAGACACAGGGATTTGAGATCTCAGGGCCTCTGAGCCACAAGGGTGCTATCAGGCTGCAGCCTCCTATGAAGAACCTGAACATTTTCAATCCAGTCATTTTCTGTCTCTTTGCCTTTTCATCCCTTTTTTTTCTTTCACCACATCCATCTCTTTGAAAAAGTGTGGTATTTCACATGCAGAGGTGTTTAGAATAATAGCGGGAATCACTCCTTTCATGTAGTCTCTTTCAGTGCAGAGGAGCGTGCAGCGGTGTTCTCCACCGTTTGATTCCGGGGCCTTGAAGATGCGAGGGCAGAGGGATGTGAAGACTGCTTATCTCTTCCTGACACAGCCAATCATGTCGTAGAATGACAGTCCAAACCCAGCTAATACCCCCTCCTTTCTCTTTCTCTTTCTCTTTTTCTCCCTCCTGCTCTCTTTATTTCATTTTTTTAAATTACACGCAATCATCCTTTTTTTTTTACCCAACTCTGTTAGCTAAATTTCCCTTATTACTTTCTCTTCTTACCTCCTTTCTCTTTCTCTCACATAAAAACACACTTGCATGAACCACCTCCAAGTCTGCCTCTTTTCCCCTGTTTCACTACCTCCTCCCCTCGATCTCTTCACTCATTTTCTCCTTCCTTCTCTCCTGGTTCCTCTCATGTGTGCAGCATGGGGGCTTGAGCTAGCAGCACCGTGGGCAGCCCTTCCTCCCTCAGATGTATATGTGTAACCGTGGCGCTCACTGATAAACACAGGGACAGGGGTGGCAAACCTCACATCTCCCACTTCCTTACTCGCACTCAGTCAGGGGTACCGAGCATTGAAGAAATGAAAGCTCGAAACTTTATTGCACCCTAGTGCGCGATGACAAAATGACTATTCATGTAAGCTCGGCAGTCCATCATTTTCTCTCTCTTCTTTCGCTCTCGTTGCTTGCCTGCTGCTGTCTGCAGATACAGCTTGTGTGGCAGAGGTAAAAGTGGGGGAAAGAATTTTTCAACATTGGAGAGAGCGATGCTTTCAGTGTCTCATTGTAGTTTAGTGTTAACAACAGCTGTGGAGGCCTCTGCAAAATACATATGTTGAAAATTGTGCTTCTTAAAGCTCCTGTGAGGAACTCTTGGTTTCTGGCAAGTTTGGCGCCCCCTGTGGACAAAGCAGTGTTTGCCTATCCTGTCCTCCACATGGTGAAGTGGTATCTTTTGACAAAAATCTCCCCCTGCTGATTTTTGAGGGTCATTGGTAACCCTTTGTTTTACGGTACACTTATTACCAGGTGATTAACATGTAATTACCTAGTAACAACATGAAATTATCTGGTAAATACATGAAAACTATCAAGTCAATACTGTCTAGTTTTTCTTTTTTTCTTTTTTCTGTGCAGCTCTATTTTCAAAAGCTATTTGAGGTTCTTATTTTCTATGATTGACTCTCAATACAGCCTACTGGCGTGTGAAGATTGCGTAGCGATACGCTGTTTGAGCCAAGCATTATCACAGCGACTCACGACTCAAATTTGAAGCAATTCGGCTTCAAATTTGTATGATGATGGAAGGTTACATACCCGGTAGCTAAACAGTATTGACTTAGTAGTTATCATGTAATTACCAGATAATTTCATGTTGTTACTAGGTAATTACCTGTTAATTACCTGGTAATAAGTGTACCGTAAAAGAAAGCGTTACCGGGTCATTTATCAATGTTTCATAGGTTTCAAGCATCAAACATTAAAATATAAAATAGTCAGTTTTGTCACTGATGGTCTTATTTGTTTTAGTACCTCGTGAAAAAACGTCAGTATGAATTTCAGTTCATTTTGTAAACATCAAAAATCTCCTCACAGGAGCTTTAAATGAAGCATTTGGTTGAACTATAACTCGCATGTTTGTTTTTTTCTCTTTTTGGCATAGATTTGCCTTTATTGATCTGTTATTTTCCTCCACTAAATCAAGTTTAAGTTTATCTATGTGTTAGAGGTACACGGGTTTGCCAATAAATCAGGCGATTAATTCACATTTCAAAATAATCAGCACATGTTCACATGAGGACAATGAGAAAAAAGTCTACATAAACAGTTTTTTAGGCACGTTTTTTAAGGCTTGTTTTATTAGTACTAGAACTAGTCTTCATCACATACATACTATGTTAACTGGCCCTTTCTGGTCTTTTAGTGAAGTAAGGGGTAGCCTTCCAACCAGCTAATTTAGTTGTCCCACGTCTTCCCAATCTTCATGATCCGGGGTCCTAACACAATAAATGCCGATGTAGAAAGAAGTCTAAAAACTAGCCCTGACTTTCTTAGATTGTCAACAACATTTTGAGGAACAAATATAATTGGCCTTTAACACAACCTCAGTGTGTGTGTGTGTGTGTGTGTGTGTGTGTGTGTGTGTGTGTGTGTGTGTGTGTGTGTGTGTGTGTGTGTGTGTGTGTGTGTGTGTGTGTGTGTGTATTTCTTGGATGAGAGAGCTCCACTCTATCACATCGTTGTTACCCACTCTAGATTGTCTGTTTCACTTGTAATCAGATCTATCAACAAACATAAGCAAACATGTAAAATCATGCTTTGAAAGAGTTTTAGAAAGGTGATGAAAATGTAAGTTGCCTTTACTGTAACCTTTTTACATATTTCGTATAAGTTGTATTGTGATGTATAGATTAAAGCAGTTTAATATCACCTCTGGCATGCACATAAATCTAAAATTAAATATGTATATATTGTATAATCAAATACATTTTTCTACTTCAGTTTAAGATTAATCCAAAACGGGTTTCTTACTAGAATATATTAGATTGTAATGTGAATAGGGTTAGGGTTAGTCACAGGTAGAAGATTTCTGATTCTGTTTTTTACTCCAAAATGTAGTCATGGGTTCTACTCCAAGTTAACATTTTAATGAAACCAATTTTTTATGTGTCACTTAAACAGCACTGACTGGAGGAAGCAATAATAGATCATGTTTGTTTTGGCTGCTGTATTTAAATAAAAGAAAGAAGTTGATTTATTAGTTCAGGCTGATTAATGATTATTTTTGGAAAGCGCACTGATCTGCATGTTCACTATTATTAAAAAGCACATGCCCAGTAATATCAGAGCTATTTATGATGCTTTTTTTACTTCTTTTTTTGTAAATAGTGATCTGACTAAGTACGTTAAATAAGGGATTATACGTTTAGCAGGTCTCACCTCTTCAAGCTTCTCTGTCATGTCGTTACCAGCTAACTTCACATGATCTGACTGATTGAAAATACAAACAAACATTGATCTAAGGTTATTTTACAATCAAAAACTGATTAATTTATTTCTACAGCTAACAATAGGCCCTTGGTTTCAGTAGTTGCACCACCATGAGAACTGTATCCTCATCAGACCACTTATGGGTTACTGTTACACTCAGCATTTTCACTCAAGAGGAAGTATAAACATTTACCTATCATTAATTTTAATTCACATTTAAGTTAAACTACAGACGCAGAAAATAACAGCCCCTGGACAAGGTCTCCGTCCTCCAGATCAGTCTGCTAACACTGTAATGTTGGTGTATGTAGTGTCTAATGATGCTGTTAGAGATGATTGATTTTGCCACATTGTGAAAGGGAAGAGTTGAAAATAATAAACTCTTTTCCACGCATTTATTTGGGATGTATGACATGTATTATAAGGTGCTTCCTCACGTTGCATTTGCAGGATTTCACCAATCAGAAGTGAACGTTTAGCAGCATTTAGGTGATAAGAAAGATAAATAAAATAGTTTATTTTGAAAATCAATATGAAACCCACTGAGTCTATTCTCTTTTGTCTTGCAGGAGCAGGACAGTTTTGCTGCAGCTTATGAAACCTCCACCCTTCCCTCCATCTCTCTCTCCCACCAACAGGGGGGATGGGATACAAAAGCTAGTGAGAGCAAGAGTGAGAAGAGCAGGTGGAGGGGAGTGAGGTGGAGCGGTTATCTGCTCCCGTCTCGACCACGGGTATTCTTGGGTTGATAATACAGATGTCGATGTTATTGCTTGAGAATACGCGTAGCTGAGCGGAAGCCATCGCCTTCAAAGACAAAGAACTGTTGACTTCCTCCAGATCATGCGAGGAGCATCCATGAAGTTATGCTCGTGGCCCTGAAACCAGCATCCTCTCTGCCTCTGCAGGAAGTAAGATCTCTTCATGCGTGCATCACACACCTTTTTAGCTTTGATTGTTCATCCACTTGACAGGTGCCCTTATCAGAGTGCATGGTAAAGAGGGGAATCCAATAAATGCACATGGCGGAGGGGGGTTAGATAAGGTTGTTTTAAGGGTTTGGTTTGGGGGGGGGTTTGCTAGGACCCTTATATCAGGAAGACACGACTCTGCACGACCAGTGAGAAGAAGAAGGTGCAGCAGTTGCACTGTCTTCTGCGGCTTGCCGTGCATAAGGTCACAGCCATCGAGCAAATCCAATATCCAGACAGGGCTGGCAGGCAAACAGGCTCTCAGGCAGGTAGGGGCATGGGCAGGAACACATTTAGAAAGTCAGACATAAATCTCAGTCCACTCTCAGCTGTTGTTGGATCTGCCCAAAGGAGGGGCGAGGAGACAAGGAGGCAGAGTATTAGAGATGGAGACAATAAGACACACACACACACTTGGAGCAGAAAGAAGGCATGATAATCAGGAAGTTTGAAAAATATACTCATATTCTCACCGCAACTCAATAAAACTGTGCTTTTATTTTTCAATTTAATGCAATTGTTTGATTAAAATAGTAATTCACTTTTAGGGTTACTGTGTAGATTCAGGCTTTCCTTAAATAACAAGTGCTCTGCATGTTCAGACTGCAGAATATTCAGATTTCAAATATGTAAAATATATATAAATACACGACAGATTAACATGTATCAAACAACACACATGCATTGCATCTTTTATGGTCCAAATAAAAGGCTATGAATGACTAAACACGCTGTCTCCTATTTTAAAAAAGAAAAACACAGATGCAGTGTAAAGAATAAAAAAATACTTCACACTATAACACTTATTTAACACTTAGCTCATTGTTTGTCTGTCTGACTGATTCACTGTTTCAGTTCTCGCAGCATTTTTTAAGACAATCAGGTGGAGAGAAGATTTTAAAAACCCCAATAAGAAGTTAGTGTTTTGTTCATAACATGTTTACCCTGGAAATAAAAAAGATCAGCTGGTGTAGTTTTTAAAAAATAAACAGAGAGATTTGTACTAATCACATTATCTCTAAGATCAGCTGGGTTGATTGTTTCGTACAATTGCACATATTTGTTTTGTTTTCTGTTATCATATAACATAAATATGGTGACTAAAATAAATGATTTGATAAAAGGCGACACTGAAATCTCAATGTACTTCCAAACCGACTAATTTTCATAAGTTACGGATTATTTATGATGTTATTTTTGATGATTATCTTGTTCGGTCAGCGGTACCATGTAGGGTGGTCAGATCAGAACAAGTTCCTCATTGTGGTGTTGTAGTTCTCAGGGCGTAGGATCATGATAGTGTTATTGTTATAGGGTGTAATAAGATTATTCAAATCCTTCTATTTCACAGTAGGTGAATGTAATGCCGCGGCTCATCCATGTAAAATGCCCTTTGACAGAAACTGTGTCTGTGTGCTAAACCCTGGAAACTCTCAGCCAAGAGGATTCTCCATGCCACTCCCTTGAGACTCCCCTCACATCACTGTCTCTCTCTCTCTCTCTCTCTCTCTCTCTCTCTCTCTCTCTCTCTCTCTCTCTCTCTCTCTCTCTCTCTGTGTGAATGTGTGTGCGTGTGTGTGCATAGTCGTGTGAGTAATTTTTCTGTCTCTTCTTCCGCACAACAATTAAAGATCAAATTGATTCCCCTGCCTTCACTGATTACCTGCTTCACTAGTTTGTTTTTTTTCTGGAGTATTTGATTAGTACAGAGGCAAATACAGAGAGCTTAGAGTTGGAATAATAACCGTAAGTCAAAGATTAACCTTTGTACAAAAACTGTTTATTGTTGCATTTTTCAAATGACAAAAATCACGTTCGGTCAGGCTGTGAAGGTGAAAGCTCTCTTCTCTCCTCTCCTGAAAGAGAGATTCATTCTTTTACTGTTTAGATTTGCTTTTTTAGTAATGTGATTCACAGTCAGTCGGTTCCTTATACTGGAGGGAACAATCTACAACATTTTGAGAGGGTTTTCTTTGCGTTTGTCAGATGGATGCAGCAACTCCAAAGGTGTTGAGCTCACGTTTGCTATAAGAGAAAAAGTTGAGAAAACCACGAATGTCTTTTAAAATTTCTGGTATATTTCTGAAGTTATTTTACATAAAAGTTTATCCTGCAGTGGAACAACAGGAAATATAGGGTGGCAAGCCAAGTCTAATGTCTTCAGGGTTTCTCGTCTGGGCTACATTTGGGAGTTTTACGGGAACTCATAGTCTTTGAGGTGCTTTAACACGGGCCAAAAATGCTTATTAAAAAGTGCCAGGGAAAACTAATCTCAAAGGATTTATCCTCTGGGGATCATAAATATCTGTACTGAATATATGTTTTATAAACAGACTGTAGAATTACTGGACGTAGCTTCGGTGACGTCGCCCATCTGTTTCTGAAATCGAGTTTTGAAGCCAAATGGCAGCTTAACCGAACGTTCACTCAATCTTCCAGAGGCGGGCCTACCTGTCAGCCACACCTCAGATTTAAACATCTTGAATCCGGAATAACTTAGAAACAAATGTAATGTTTCTGACTGAAGCTATTTTTGCTGTGAAAATGGCTTTTTGATTCAGTGTAAACGTGGTTTCCAGTTCTCCTGCAGCCAGCCTCAAGCGGACGCTCAGAGAACTGCCGTTTTTTTGCACTTCTGCATTGGCTTCATCTCTTAAGACTGGAGGTTGCCGCTCGGTTTTATATTGTTATTCTCCTTACATAGTTACAGTATACAGACATGATGAATATTTATAATAGATCTGTTTCCTCGGTGTTTCACGTTGAAATGCTTTCACTGTGCGCTGTATAATCAGTCACACCGGTTACATTATCTACTGTACTCTATTATTTTCCATTGTCTTTTTGAAGCAAAAAAAAAGCAATGAAGTGCAAACATGGTCCAGCAGGTGACATCTGTGAAACAGCTGACATCAAAGCAATCCTCTGTCAGAACCAACCTGGTCAACCGCAGCCCCTCCTCCTCTGCTCTGACCCTCTCTCCTCTTCCTCGGTCCTTTCCCCCCTTCTTCTCCATCCAAGCTGCCCCCTCTTCGTCCGTCTGTAATTACCCCAGCACTAAAGCAAACAGAGACAACAGACTGAATGAATAAGTGTGCCTCGAATTTGACCACGCCGTGATAGCGGTAATTTCCCTCTCAATGGGTCACTCCATTACAATTACCTTGTTATATTTATCCAGACAAACAAAAGGGGCCGATGCATGCAGAGGGGGGCTGCATAGATACTATGGATAGATGGATTAAGAGAAAGGATGCTGCAGGTATACAAAGATGGATAAGGAGGGTGGTGGGGGGGAATCATAGTGCAATAAGAGCCCTCTCATTAGGGCCTGTCTTTATCTCTGTGCAGCTCCTGTGAGACGTGGCAGATGAGAGGAGGGAACAGAAGGCCAGGAGGAGAGCAGGGCTCAGATTAGGATCCTTATTGCTATGATAATCACTGTTTGTCATCCGCTGCGCACGTTTCACACCTGTGGTAAATGCAGATGGGTTGGTTAGTTAGTGCGAGGGTCATATCAGTCAGGGAGTGTGCGTTTGTGTGTGCGAAAGAAAAAAAATCTGATTCTGTGTGTGTGTAAAAGTGTAATGTAGAGAGGGAGTGCGACGGAAACAGCGATAACAATGTGTGTATGTGTTTCATTGCGAGTGTATTTGCGTATGTGTGTTTTTATACGTGTGTATTTCTGGCACATGGAGGGCGCGCACGTGAGCACAAGTGCAGACGCATTTAGAATGAACAAATAGATAAAGATAGAATTAAATAAATAAGTAACAATCACATGCATTGCTCTTGGTGCCTGGCAACCGGATCCCTCCGTTGCCTCGGAAACAGTTGCTACAGAAAGTGAGGTGATTGGCAACCGTGACAACGAGGAGAGAATAACATTTGACCCCGCACGCTGACAAGGGGAGGCAAGTTGGGGTGGGGGGTGTGGGAGAGGGGGCAGTGGGGGGTAAAATCGAGATAAAGAAGATGATATCAGAGACGGTGTATTTAGAAAATCATCATCTGAAACCACTTCACTCTCGCTCCTCTCCTGAACACACACAACCTCTTCCTCCTGGCTCCCCCTCACACACACACATATGCTTTACATGTTTTCTTACCGCTTATACAACGCCATGAATCCAGGCACACGCGTCTGCACACACACATATTATCTGACATGGCGGTACTCACGCCAGCCTCAACTCACACCCCGCCGCCCACCCACTTACATGATCACTAACAAACAGTTGTCTTTAGTCTTCACGTACTTCGTCTTTCCGAAACCTTCTGCATTTAGAACCTGTAGACGGGTGCAGGTGTGTTTAGTACAGGCATGCATTAATCTGCAAGACATTGTTTTGCTTCTGAAGCTGCACTTTGTAAAACAGGAGGCAGTGTGAAAACATCAGCCGGTTTCAGTGCCAAGAGGAGAACCTTTCTCTTTCTTCTGCATCCTCTCCTCCTCCTCCTCCTCTTCTTTTTCCCATCTGATTGCACCTTGCATCTTTCCATCCCTCTCTTCACTCTTCCCCTCTCTCTGCCTGGCTAAACTAATAAGGGTGTGATTAATGGTCTGCTAATTGCTGTAATCTCAGTTAATTAGAGTGGAGATTCTTCAGTGGTGGAGTGCTTAGAGGGAGATGCATGTTGCACTGATCCTGAGGTTCAGAACTGGCAACACTCCACACCGACAGAAAAGAGAGACAAGCACGCTGGCACGCTGATAGTGGAGTACAATCTCCCTCTCACGTCCAGTCTCTAATGATGGATTTTAAAATAAACAAGACAGGAGGATCAAAGATTCACAGTAGCTGAAATAAACCCAAACACTCAGCATTTTCATTTTGAAATTTATCATTAAGTGTTCCTCCAAATTGTTCGAGGCTCCCTTATGTTACATAAGTTTTTAAATGACAGATTTTATTCAAATCTAATTCATGTCATTTTGTGAATAAATTACCGTTTTGCCAATTATATTTTTAAGAAGCTAATAAAATGTTTCCGAATCTTTAGACAAGTTTTGAGCTTTGACACTTTCATATAACAAATCGGGAATAAGACTTGAATGTGAGCAGTTTTCTCTTTGGCTCACTTGAACTGGTTGTTGAAATAATTTAAAAACCTGTTAATTATTCTGGTACAAATGATTTTCTTGAGTGCACATGCATTTCTCTTTCTCTGTTACCAATTTGGAAATTTTTCAATTTTTTGAAAAAATTATCAACTGCATTTATTTATGCGTGAGAGTTTCTCTTAGAGTTTGGAGAAATAAAAATATGTCACACTTTTTAAACCCAAATCTTATAAATGCTCTGCTTCGTATAAAACTTGATTGACATGACAGTAAATTTAAAGACAGAACTGATAGATAGATGATATTGATCATGCCAAAGTTGTACTCAGTATTTTGTTGTCATAAAAAGTTAAACTTTTGATTCTCATCACATACCAACTGTTTAATAGCCTTTGTATGTTCAAAACCTGTTTCAAGTCATTAGTGTCTCTTTAAATGTTATTTTGTTCTCGGGTATTTCACTCTGGTTTTATCATTAATTCTGAATTGCTGTAGCATCCTATCAGTTAGTGACATCCAGTATGAAAGTCTACCTTGAATCTTCTCCTTTCTAAGCAGCATTAGGAGCTTTGGGCATAACATAACCCAAAAAAGTTCAGGTTTGTTTCTGGTTAAAAAAAAATGTTGCAGAACTCTCAGGTGCAGTGCAAGTGTGCTGCATCACACCCTGATGTCTGTATAGGTGTGAGAGACTGCTCAATGCTGCTTGCAGTGTTAATTACTCTTGGAACATTTAATACAGGTGAGGTTGGTGGATGTACCTTTTTTGCCTCCAGATTTTCATAATCCAATTTATGGGTTTATGCATCACAACTACACATTATTTAAGAGTCTTTACAGCAACCCAACACTTGTCCAACCCACTAAAACACAACAGGTGCAGGTTATGTAATTCAAAAACTAGTTCACAAATGAAAAGATTAAACCTTAGATTCCCAAAATCAACTTTTGAAGACTTTCACGTTTATGGTGACATTTGGAGATAAGTAAAAAGAGTTGTTGCATTTTCATCAGTGTAATTCAAATCATGTAGGACATGTATGTTTTAGGATAAAACTGGAACACACTTTTGGTATTCTGACACAGCGATTAAGCATGTTGATCACTTTGGTTTGGCGTTTTTTAATTAAACTATACTATGACTAATGTATGAAAAACTTTTGATAATTTCCAGGTGCACTTTAGATTTTTGCTGCTTAATGAGCTCTTACACGAGGACGTTTATCTTCAGTACTGAACCGCAATAGTGTTTTGTGAAAAATTCAAGAGTAATTGAGAAAATCTTTATTTAACTATTAAAACAAGTGAACGCTCTTTTGTGTTATTGTTTGTTACTCGCTGTGAGTATCTGTTTTGTTACTGCTTTGAACAAAAGTCAATAATTCCACATGAAGAGGGTTTTTATTGTCCTTGCATCCATTGTCCTGATTTTCTTTGGACCTCGGTTGTACGTGTGATGACTGATTTTGATGTTTCCTTCCAGAGTCCCTAAATACGTTGACATAGATTGATAAAGAATGCCATTTTTCTGTGTGTCCAAAATTTACTTCCCTAAGATCTTAAATACAAGAGTTAAGTCATTTTACTTTCTCAGGCACATGCTTAAAATAATTTCCTCTCTTCACCTGCAATCATTACAAATGCCTCTTTCTTTTTAAACTTGTGTAGAAATAAACATTATTTTAAACTCCGCTTTGGGTTCTGAGGTGAGGAATAATTACCTTATAACATGGAATCTGTCAAAAATGAAGCATAAGACATCTATATTTTTCTGTTTGAAGTTACAGCACATCAATAAAAACAGATATGCCCAAGGATAAAAACTGAATATTTCACTAACAGTGGAATATATTTGAATGTACATTGAAACAAGACGAGTCAGATACAGTATCAGTGAGATTGTGCAAAATGTTAATGTGAGGGGAACATTAGGAGTGTGGTGTAAAAGCATGTTTAAATAAACACAGTCTCTCTCCTATTGCTCCTATTTAAATACAAGTCTAATGTATAGTTGTGTATTAAACTTGTTATCCACCTTTGGAAAGGTTGGCTTGAAAATCTGTTTTTGAAAGTGTGGTGTTTGACCCGTACACTCTGGTTTATGTTGCCTGGTGTGATAGTGGGTGTGTTTTTAACCGAGAGGTGTGAAGACTGAAACCTTAGCCCAGAGGAAATCCATGGACCCTGCACCACATGCCTTCAAGCACTAACACACAAACACTCCCTGCTTGTCACACTCATGCACGCACAAACACATATGATTGTGTGGATGCACATGTAGTCCCCCCCTGTCTCATGAGGTGGGCTCCAGGTAACCCATAGTGACAGCTAAGTGTCTGCAGGACGCCACCTTGGCATGTGGGACAGCTGGACTACCTCCCAGATGTGGAGGAATCCGTCAAAGACGCGCAGACACACACTCACCAGATGTGGCAGCGGGAGTCACAACACAGGAGACCCCAGCTGTTCACGCGTCAAGGAAAAGGAGGACCAGCTTTTCTCATCCGATAATAATCATCAAACTTCCCGGGACAGAGGACAAAAGGGGTCAAATCATACTGACAGCCGGTGCCAGTGAAGGTAAGTAATGACAGGTGAATGTTTGTCCGTCTGAATATATTTTGTTTACTCTTGAATTGCTTACCTTCTACATTTTTTTTTGCTTGTTGCAGTGAGTTTAGTTGTATGTGTGGGTGTCGTAGAGTTGAATAGATTTTGCATGACTCTACATAAACTTATGGCATCGCCCCCCTCCTCGTGACGCCTCCACACACACCCACACACGCATACTGGGACCTGGCATAAGCTGCTTTTGCAACCCGTTGGAGTCCAACTGCTTTACATTTGCACCACTAATATTACGTAATGTGGCATAAAGCTAAATGTTTAATCCTCACAAGAGATGTGTTCTGGCTGTGGTGGGATTTGAAAGTTTGAACAATATTTGCTCACTTGTACTTTCTAATGAATGCAGCTCAGTGTTTTGTAAACTGATGTAACAGGCACTGAATGGAGAGGAAACCGTCTGCCTCTCTAGGCCCTCAACGGTACCATCACAAGGGGACACTATCATCTGTTATGCCATCTTGTGTTCATTATCAGAATTACCTCAACTTCAATTCTGAGGAGGATGCACAATTGAAGTTTCTCACTCTGTAAAAACACCTCTAAATATGTGATGCTTCAAAGTAATTTCTGTGTAAGGGGACTTGACAGAAACTATTAAAGTAAGACGATTGTTATTTTTGCTGGAGGGAGTAGTTTATCTTCTGGGAGGAGAGCCATTATCTTTCCCCTTTGTGTACAGTTTATTGGATTGTACACTCCATTATCTAACAAAGGGGTCAAAGTACATTGTTACAACACAAAGAGAAGTTTTTTGAGTGTCGTGTCATTTTCAGTTTACTTTTATGATCAGACGTGGAAGACTTTATTGGTGTTTGGGCAAACTGTATCCCACTCTATTAGCTGATTTTTGATGGCTTAAAAGCAATTAAGGGCTTTTTTTGTGCGATAAATATCTTGTATTTCTGTTTATTTATTTTTACTCCTAATGTGCAAATTTGTCAAACAAAATTTTTAATCACCTTTTCCCATTTTTCAGCATTTTGTCGATGTAGATCCCACATGCTTTTCCAACCATGCACTGTCCATAAAGTCATTTTTCTTCACCCTATTTTCTGGTTACTGTGTTTTAATTTCAAATAGGCTGCTGTAAAAAAGTGCAAAATAATCAAAGCTGTCCCTGCTGATATGTTTCACTGTAATATCACCTGCTCCAGGATTTACACAGTTATGGCGCTCTGCAATTTTGCGCCGCAGTTTTACTTGAGGTATTGCAAAAACATTAACGAATCAATTGAGTCAAACATTTTTGTTTCCTTGATATTTATTAATCCAATCTGCTTTTATGGGTTCATTATCATTAATAGTGTAGTATCAGCAGAGGCTAAAACTTCAAACTAAAATATATTTTTAATAAAAGCGGTGTGTTCCTTGAGCTAATCTGCAAATCTATCAATGAAATTAGAGCAACCTGCTTGTGTCAAATAGCTTTTTAATGCACGCTCTGGCGGTAATCACACACATCCACCCAGAAAATACACCTCCTGGTTTAAAAGGCTTTAAACAAAGACATTTTGGTGGACTACTCAGTTGAAATACACTGAATTTACTGTTATAGACAGAGCGTTATAAAGCGCAGAACACAACAATTAAACCTTCGACACATTTAAATTGCCTGTTGATTTGTTTGAATGATAGTTGAGTTCGACTCACTACCTGAAATACAGTACTTAATGGTCTCCTCCTGAGATAATGAAATATTTTGAGCCTCGGTTAGTTCAGACATTACTCACAGGGCCCAGGGGAGGTTAATAATTACTGTAATTGACTAAAGACAGCAGCATAATAATGTATTCTGCCAAGTGTTTTCTTGGGATTACAACTGTTATTGCAGAAAGCTCCTTATAAAATGTAGAGCAGGGAATAAAATAGGATTAATATACAATAGATGAATATGAATTGCGACTAAACACTGATGAGGAGGCCTGTAGGTTACTGCACAGACTTGAAATGTCCATGTGATTCACTGTAAATGTGTATTTGTCCGATAACTCCTGCATACTGAGAATGACCGGCCACACATCCAATTGGCAAAGACTTTTCAAACTATATGAAAGATATCTAAATTTAGGTTCAAACAGTAAGAAGTTGTCTGCTTAGTATATCCTGTATCACAATCTGATCTTCCGAGACCAGATGGTTTAGTACTTCTTTATTTTTAGAGCAGTTATCCATGTCTGTCATATCTCTCAGTAAATCCTCATCACTTCTCTTCTTTTGACTGCTATCATATAAGAGCTATCTAAATAATTTGATTGTCTTGTGTGGCCGTCTCCTGGTGCCTGATAGTGTTTTATAGATTATCTGATAAATGATTCAATCAAGGTTCGAAAAGCCTCAGACCCGGGGGCAGGGCCGTGACATTTCATGTGCATCTGGAACTTTGTCTTATGACTGCATCTACAGTATGTCTGCAGACTTCCTGTTTGGGCGTTATAAGGCAAAGACTTTGGATATCGAAGCATGGTGTCAGTAGCTGAATAGAAATGTGAATTTTACTGATCTTTAGGTTTTAGGCCCTTAAATTACGGTGTCTTTGAGTGTCTTTTGGCCCTGATAACTTAATTTTCCATAAAAAAAGAGACACCTTTAACAACATAACACCTCTGAAGGACGTTTCCACATCACTCTATCAAGTGTTTTACCACCACAGACGAAGATCACAACGCTATACTTAATTCTCTGCACAACATATGGACAAAAACCACAGGGCTACTGTAAACCAACTACCTTTTTGTTCTGGGCTACAAGCCAAACACTTTACTCCTTCCAGCCGATGTCCTCAAGGTTGAAAAAAGAAAAAAAATCCACTTCACACAGACTTTATGCTTCATCTAAACAGAACAAACAGAGATGGCACCGACCCAAAGACTAAGTCAGCCTGCAGAATTTTGCTCCTGTCCTGCATTGGCTTGCCTTGTAGCTTGCCCTGCACCTTGATGAGAGAGGCCCTCTGGCCTGCAGTGAGATTAAGTACCTCGATGTACTGAATTACCCCCCTAATGTAATGAACAGTGTCATTGTTGTTCTCATTATCATCATCATTACAGGTTAATTAGTGTAAGTCATTGGGGACAGACATGGAATTTTCATGCTTAACTATGTAAATTAAGGATTTGTTAAGAGAGTCGGACCAAATTAATTAAAGAGGCCGGGCGGCAAAAGTTTTTCAGATGCTCCAGTTTTATAATTTGATTAAAGGAGAGACTTTGCTGTTCTGTTTGTTATACTTTTTAGCCTGATTCCCTTTAAAACTATAGTTTAATTTCAGTCCATTTCAAATACAGTCATGAGTTTCCAAATTGAAGCATTTTTAAGGGGCACACCTGGAAAAATATGAAATCAACATGTTAAATTCCTGCAATGTAATGAACTCCAATGGACAGTTTGACATTTTTAGAGAAAAATATGCTAAAAGATGACAATCTTAATACCATTCTTGTGTTTGTTCCTGATTTTAAGACACTCTCATTTGCAGGTGTTTGTCCAACACCTTTATTATGTGATGAATGAACCAAATTTCAGCTGTTTTTGGCACAAACGAGTCTGACCACGCAGCACTTCAAAGCCATTCTCCTCATTGTTGTGCACAAATTTCACTGCTGGCCCTACACTCCTTTTGTTCCAGTCAGGTCCACTTGCTCATCTGGTTCGACAAAAAAAAAGAGGAAAAAAGTCGCTTTTCTGCCATTTAAGTTTTAAACCTGTTTGGTATCCATCCTGCCTTGTATCAATGGTTCAGGCTGCTGGTATTTTCTTGGCACACTTTGGACTCCTTATAGTACCAATTGAGCATCGTTTAAATACCACAGCCTACCTGGATATTGCTGCTGACCATATCTATCTCTTTATGACCACAATCCATCTTCTTATGGCTACTTCAAGCAGGGTAATGCACAATGCTACAATGCTCAAATCATCTCAAACTGGTTTCTTGTACATGATAGTGAGTTCACTGTACTCCAGTGTGATCCACAGTCACCAGATCTCAATCCAATGGTAAAACTTTGGGATGTGATGGAACAGGAGATTCGCATCATGGAGGAGCAGCTGGCGAATATGGACAAAAATCTCTGAGGAATGTTTCTGACACCTTGTTTAAAGTCTGCTGTAAAGAACTAAGGCAGTTCTGAAGGCAAAAAGAGGTCCAACCCAGTACTAGTAAGGTGTACCTAATAAAGTGGCCGGTGAGTGTGGTTAATTTCTAAAAGTTTGTAATTGTAACATCAGAGTAAATATATGCTCTCATAAAAAAAAGACATTTCAGTGCTCTACTTTGCCCCCCAGGAAGCCCATTAGTTTTGCAATATTCACACCTGCAGCGCACTGATCAGCTGTGCAGGTTCGCACAAACATAGAAATCGAACTACAAAATCTGACAGTGATCGTGACATGCCTTTTACTGCAGACACAAGGGGGGAACTCCATGAGCGAGTTTGAACTACCACGTCAAAATCCGGTTCTTAAATTTAGTATGGGATCACATTACAATCTAAATTTGAATGTGCCATCTGGTCATAATAAAGCTGTAATGGCCAGCATGTCTCCTGCAACATGTTCATTTCTTACTGACCTCTAAGGTAGTGCTCATCATTTTAAGTCAACAAACACCCCTTTCCAAAATATGCCCTGTCTGGTGTTTATTCCTGACTCTGTTTAATGGAAGACACGACTCACTTTGCAATTCAATAAATCCACGACTTTCATATCTTACTTTCAGTAGTCTTCTCGACTGATTTGTCTTGACCTTGGACAGGCCACACACAAGCTTACCCTAACCCCCCAGAAACAGAAAATGAATAATAACACAAAGAGATTTATATCCATGCCAGATTCAGTGTGAGAAAACAGGTCTTTTGAGTGTGTGGTGGAACCAGACAGACAACCTTGACTCAATATATCGCTGTTCTGAGTGACTCAGAGACAAGAGAACAAAGAGGTCAGACATGACTGAGAACGTCCTACACAGGAATAGAAACAGTCATTAGACGAAGTTGTAATGACCCAATCAACTTGTACTACTACAAGTGTCGCATTCAAAGATCGGCAGATGATTGGTCTGTTGCCACTGTGTGAAGGTTTCTTCTGTATTTGTGTGTTTTTCCAGGTGGGGCTGTTTCCTCCCACACAGCATTCTTCTGGAAACCTGACGACGTGTCTATTTGGTATGTTAATTCATACTTGGTTACAATGGTGAGTAATAATCCAAGAGACTTTGTACCTCTTTTCCTATATGTCAACTTGAGGTCATGGGTGAAGGCACCGATCCCAGGGTGTTCCCTGAGGCGGGGAGCACCCTGCACCGGTCGCCAGTCTATCACAGGGCTAACATTCTGTATAAAGATAACTACCAGGAATTTAGAGTCACCAGCTGACCTAACGAGCATGTCTTTGGACTGGAGGCTGGGGTGATGGAAATGATCCATGCATGTACAGGTGAGACCATGTAAACTCCACAGAGAAAGGCCGGGACTTTGAACCAGAAACCCCTTACTCTACTTACCACTGCACCACTTTACACAAGTCATCCTAGTCTGACACTCAGATGTCAGACAACCCAAAACCAGATAGGAGGATCAATCACATATTGAACTACACTCTCTAGAATTATTTTTGTCGGACAAAACTACCTTTTTTTCACTTTTCACTGCCACCACAACAACTTGCATACAATAGTACACAGCATGTAATAAGTAGTGCATTAAACCCGCAACATCCTATCATTGTAGCCGTTCGCGGGGGAACGGAGCATGCTCAGTGTGAATTCTTCCAAACGTTCAGTGAACGAATCAATCACTAAAACCCAATATATCATTTTTACAAACCTGTTTGTCAAGGCAACACAGCCAAACACTTTCGTCTCCTGGTCCCAGAAGCTTTGAATTGAACTGAATCCTGAAAAGTTCAGCTGTGTATCAGTTTAGGAGGTCGGAGTCGCAGGCTCCTCCTGCCAAGTGGTGAATGATTTGATGATTCAGTGAACGAATCTTTTGAACAAATCTTTTTAGTGAACTGATTCTAGTGATTCAGTACATCTAAAGGAACTGCCATGCACATCACTATTTTATGTTATGCAAAAAAGTAAAACTGAAGCATTTATAACAATAATTATAATAATAATGATAACTTTATTTGTATAGCACTTTTTAAAAAAACAGATGTTTACAAAGTGCTTTGACATGTAGTCGTAGAGCACATGGAAAAAGACAAATAAAAACAAAAAGCTCAGTAAAAACTGAATTGAAGGCCATTTTCATGTCGTAAATAACCCAGACAATACAAGAACCATGCAACATAAAATGAGACCATGAAGACCAAAATAAAAACATACAATAGTTAAGAAAAAGGGAAAATGCAGTTAAAAGGGAGGACGAAGGTGGAAACAGGATAGTAAATATAAAAGGCAATATGAACAATGATAATAAAATAATAACAGGTAATACTGATAATAATAGTAATAATATTATAGAGCAACAGAAATGAGCATGAGCTAAAACAATAAAAGGCCTAAAAAGTTAATTAAGAAAAGAGTACGAGTATAACAAAAACTAAAAAGAGAGTAAAGCCGAAAAGAGATGGAGGTAAAAGACAAATGTGTCAAACATAAACAATAAAGACAACACAATTTTAAAAACTGAATTCAATGGTTATTTATATTTAATATTTTTATATTTATATTCTAGTTTGCATTCTTGTTTTATTTGCAGCAGTGGCAGTTCTCGGCCACCGTATGTCTTTGATTTCATGTAATTACAGCCTTCAGGTCATGAAGTGGTTTTCACTTCAGCTTTTAAAAAGTGGAAATTGGTCATTTAAAGCTGATAATCGATAAGGTCAGGTGTAAACCCACTTTCTTTCATAATCAATCCCTTATCAACAAACACTGCTGTGGATCCTTTGTTCCTCGTGGGTGTAGCCTTCTCCGAGTGGGGGGAGTGTGCACGAGGGGGTGGGTACGTGTCGACGTCACCGGTTGGTCCTCGCTGTCAACGCCAAAATAAAACGAGTAAAAAAACTTTTCAACCAGGACTCACACGTCGTCCAAACATATGGCCCTGAGGAAGCGAGGGTGTAAGGAGAGGCCGTTTCTTTCCGGATTGTAATGGTTGTCGGGTCACGGCGTCGTTTGCGTAGCTGAGTAGCTTAATTTCTCCCTCTTTTCTTCACTGGGGTCTCCGCTCACACAAACCAGAGCAGCAGGCTGTTTCACTTTAGCCGACTTGCTAGCTGCTATCGTCAAGTTGTGAGAAAGTGGGAGAAGAAGACGGCTGCGAAAGCGGGAGCTTATCCGCCTACACAGACCTATGCGACGGATAGCAGGTAAATGAACCCTCGGTGCTGCTTCATTAACTTAAAACAATACATGTCGTGCTAAAAAAACACACAAAAAAACGCCATATCCATGTTTGTAGCGAACACATCTTGAGACTGCAACAGCCTTTCTTGCATGCTCGCAGCATACATAGCACTGCTCACTTTTAGCCTTTAACTTTCCCCTTAAAATCGAGTATACTCACATATCTGTTACGACACCTTTGTTTGTTTTGTTGTAATCTGTTTTTTAAGGTATTTTCTTCGTAGTATCTGACACGCCATTCCTAACAGTCCGCAGTGCTTTACATTGCTCATGCACCCACCAAGCCAAAGTGTCAATAGGCTTATTACAGGGAGGAAGCAGATTCTTATGTATGTAATGGATACCTTTTACACAAAATTGCACACGCTGTTTGCTTACATGCGTGGTGCACAACACGCCGAGTGGGTTTTTTTTATGAGACTGGTATCGTCTTGAAGCTAAATGCAAGCAGTCTGATCAGCACAACATGAAAACTGAGCATTTATTTATCACTATTCATGTCATGACCCAACCTGCCTGCAGAGATGTGTCTGTCCAAGGTTTGTGCCTCACTCACACAGCCAGTCAAACCCTCCTGGTCTTGTGTAGCAATGCGGTAGACTGGAGCCGGTTTAGATTTCCAAAGGAACAGGAGGAGGGGAGGAGGAGGAGAGGAGAGGGGGGGAATTGAACTGCTATTATTTATGTTTGGTCGATATGTCACGGGGTCATGGTTTGCTGACAGTAGCAGGATACTCGAGCAGGAACAAGGTCAAACGTGGACCTCTTCTGTCCCCCGGCCGGCTTGTCTGTCTGTCTGTCAACCGCAGTGAGGAAGGCTGTGTGCTGCTGCTTCCACCTCCTCCCATGGGCCAATGAACCAGCCTGCCAGGTGAAGAATGCCAATGAATTATTCAGGCACATGCTGCATATGATCAACGTGGCCTGGGAATGTGCAGAGCTGCTTCTGGGGACAATAAGACGCTCTCAGTATGGTGGAGACATACCAACAGCTTCAGCGTCCTCCTTTCGTATAGTGCAGTTTTTATGAAGTTGTTATCCGTTGCGTTTTCTGGAGTTAATTCTGTAGATGTTCGATCAGTTGTGATATTTTATCGAGTGAAACTACAGTTTTTAACACGTCTTTAGATGCTGGATAAGGTTTTCTCCTCAGCGAGGCCCACCGTGTGTCTTTTAGATCCTATCACAACCTCATTTTTTAAGTTATTTTATGATTCTTTTAGAAACACGATGAATAGCTCTCTTCAGACGGTGGTGAGGCCCCTAATGAAGAAGAGAAATCTAGATTTTAATGATTTGAACAATTACAGGCCAGTGTCAAACTTGTTTTTATCCAACTTAAAGAATTTCTAGACAATCGTAATATTCTTAAAAAGTGTCAGTCTGGTTTTAGGGTGAACCACAGCACCGACACTGCCTTGGTAAAGATTTTAAACAGCATTAGATTAAATTATGACGCACAAAATAAATCAGTCAGTCTTTATTTATATCGCACTTTTCATACACAACATGTAGCCCAAAGAATGCCCAAATCTACCCCAGCCCAACCCCTCATTCCCATCCCACGGTCTAAACACAACAGGAACAGTATTAAAATGCATAAACTTTAAAAGGGCGTCATTTTAAAACTCAAGATAAGGAAACACTGGAGGTTTAGGTTAAAATCTAAAAACAAAGTAGCATAAAATGAAATAAAAACAACAGTAAAAGATGCTAAAATAAGAGACGATCCTGTGATTAAAACTAGAATAGATAAATGATAAAACCCTTAAAGTTAATGATATAATATGTGGTTAAAAGCAAGACTAAAAAGGTGCGTTTTCAGTTTGCTTTTAAAATCATTCAGATTAGGAAAAGGAGACAGTCTTGGTGATGCCTTCGAAATAGTAGACCACACTATTCTCTTAAACCGCCTAAAACACTTTGGCCTCTCAGGTTCACCTCCCCTTTTTTTGTTACGGTGAATTTTTTGGACGCATGACACGCGTGACACTGGACATTTAAAGAGTAAAAATAGACCATAATGTAGGCTACATGCCTGAAGTGTCATGTGATTCCCGGGGGCGAACTTACAAATGTTTCTTTGCACAGAAAATACTAAACAATATTTGCCTGAATTGCTCTTAACCAATTGTGTAATCTGTACTTTGCACAGCCCTAATCTGCACGTCAACAGTAATGAGAGGTTTTAAATGGCTTGCATCATTTCAGGGGTTTAATCAGAATTCCAGTGCATTATCAGGCCAGAGTCCAGACCAGCGTGGACACACTATGTTGAAATAGTTGGCCTTTTTAAAGAGGAAATAAGAGGTTATTATTAAGGTGCACTTAAGCCTCTAGGTTTCTCCTTGTGCACTTTGTGACACCTTTTGTTTCCCTTTTTTCCCCCACAGCACCTTATACAGCGAATTGTGCTTGTTAAAGGTGACAAATTTGATTTTAAAAATAAGACAGTTCATTTGCCACACTTTATTTATCAGTTGTCAAGAATTTGATAATTTGTCTCCCTCAGCCTCTGTCTTATGAGCTGAAGCGCTTTTTTCTCTCTCTCGGTTTTTATTTACTTCCCGGGGATTTGTGCCCCACACTTCACAGTAGTCTCCTTGTAAAATATGCATAATAAGGAAATCTTTTATTCTTAATGTAATTGCTGTTCAGCTTTAACAACATTGAAAGACTTTGTCTTCTATTTGTAATGTAACTCTGGTGCCTCTCATATGCCCCTCTCTTGTCTAAAGCCCTCATGTCACTCGTATTAGAGAACCCAAGTCTTTTCCGTTTATTTTCCCCCCTTCTGTTTTTTCCTCTATTCTTCCCTCGGAGAATGAACCAAACAAGGTTCTGCTTCAATCCCTCATCCACCACCACTTCACTTGCTCCCCTCACTCTGCCGAGGATGACTGATAGTCATCGATTGAATCTTTCCAAGTGTATCACCCTGTCTCTATCCTGTCCCCTTCTTCCGGTCCCCTCCTCTCTCCCTACCTCCTGCGTGTGTTTAGGTGAGTGATGGAGACGAGGGAGTTGACCGTGGTAGCTGCCAGCTTCGTGGGTTTCCAGGTTCTCTTCTCGGTGGCCAGCCCGCTGCTCTCCTCCGCCGCCGCGCCAGGTTATGGACGCCTACCTCCCACCAAGCTCACTGAGTGGAACTCCAGGTGTGTAACAGGGACCTGGTTCAGTCTCCTGCTGTGCATGTTCTGAGAACTTCATCATGGTAACATGTGGAAGTAAAAATGGGATTCACTCACTTCCTTTCTGACTTTTTTCTATTTCGCTATTAAGACAAAAAGTTGCATTAAAATGAAGACAGGAACCCTTACTAGCCAAGTATCACTGAGCTACTGTAATAAATTTACAATCAACAGGAAAACACTTACTTTTCAGTTGTAGGACGTGCACCGTCGACTAGTCAACCCTCTGTCCAGCTGTTAGCTACACATGAGTTTGATGTTTACTGTGAGGAAAGAAGTCAGATTGAGAGAAATATTGATGAAGGCTGCAGCTTTTATTATCTTTTGACGATAAAATGATCACAGTTCATAAAGCGCATTTTAAAATTCAGATTAAAAAGTAAAAACCTGAAATCCAGTGAAGTTAGGCTGCTGGGTTAAACCTGAATAAAAACAGAAGACAGTGATTTGCAAAAACACAAACTACAAAAACAAGATATTCAGAGTTCAAACTGATGATTTTTTTTGTGCAAATTTTCACTCATTTGAATTTCATGCCGGGGACATGTTCCTAAAAAGCTGGTTCAGGGTCGTGTTTCTCTCTGTGTCACATCATCTTTCCTTTTAACACTCAGTAAGTGTTTGGTAACTGAGGACACTCACTGTTGAAGTTTTGGAGGTGAAATTCTTCCCCTGTTTTGTTTGATGTACCACTTCAGTTGCTCAACAGTCCAGGGTCTCTTTGAGCTTCATAATGCTACACAAATTTCAATGGGGGACAGGTCTGGACTGCAGGCAGGCCAGTCTAGTACCCACACTCTTTTACTTTGAAGCTACACTGTTGTAACACGTGCTGAATGTGTCTTGGCGTTGTCTTTCTGAAAGAAACAGGGACGTCCCTGAAAAAGACAAGGCTTAGATGGCAGCAAATGTTGCTCTAAAACCTGTATGGACCTTTCAGCATTAATGTTGCCTTCACCGATGAGACAGATACCCATGACTATGAGCGCTAACACACCCCCATACCACCACAGATGCTGGATTTGAACTTTAACCTGATAACAGTCTGGATGGTCCTTCTTCTCTTTAGCCCGGAGGACTCCACATCCATGATTTCCAAAAACTATTTTAACCTTTTCTGACATTTTTTAGTTTCATTCATCAAAAATATGAACAAACAAAAAAAATATCATGCAACAGTGGTCACTTTGGCTCCTCTTTAGGTGGAGATGTCAGTCAACTTTTAAAGAGAATAAAGGGCCACAATATATTAACAAGTTTTGTGATGGTTCTTGACAAGACCAGTGCTGAAGTTTGACCACATTTAGTACTATATTGTCAAGGTTTTACATTTTGGAAACGTATGAAATAGTAAAGTTTGATATTTAAAGGAAATTTCGAGCTGTATCTCCCAGCCTCCCTTTTCTTGTTATGCTTGTTTTGTAATACTTTGAGACTTAAATATTAAAATCTAAGGATCTCTGATGATCTGTTCACTCTTACTCTTTTTGGATCCTCCTGTTTGAGCTCCGGGGTAAAATGAGAGCACACTTTGTCACTGTGTTTTAAAAGAGTGGAGGCACAGTCACCAACATTGAAGTCGTACTCTGTTATTGTGGTTGTATCTTTGGCTCAGTTACACAGACATCAAATTGACCTCTATCAAACCAACAGCTGATCTTTTCAGTGCCTTGAGGTCTGACCTTAATGCCTTAGGCCAACTTGTCATCATTGGCATAGCTACAGCTGTAATGTGAAAGTCTGGTAGAGCTCAGAGTGGTTTTAAGTTTCAAACAAAAACCCCAGGGGTGAAGTTCATGCTGTAATAATTTATGATTCTATAATGTCTTTCGCTGGCTCTCCTGTTATCACACGCTCTCGTTCTTTCTCTTGGTTTTCTTTACATACCGGTTCCTGTCAGTTTTTCTAACAAATGGGTGCGCCACCGACAGACAAAGGAAAGTCCGAAACATTACAGACCAGACAGACACTGATGGTTCACTTAAGAGTGGCCCGTGGTTGCGTAACAGTCAGCTCTCAGTGTGTCAAGTGTGTTGTTTATGTAACTATGACTTAAGTGCTAAGAGAGGAGGAAGAAAGCATTCCCAAAGAAGGAGCAGAGTTGTATTATTCGTGTATCATCAGTCTCTTTCCCTCTTCATTTATCCGTTTTCTCTTAAACCGTTTCGCTCCCGTTTTAATTCAAAACGATACAGAAATAATCACTAGATAGCGGCTCTTGAATTTCGAGTCGTCATGACTATGGTTCAGGTCAGCGGCTGCAGCCTATGGACTGTGACTGTTCCACCCAAGAGCCTGCATAGTGACAGCGGATCCACTGTGGGTCTGGTGGAGGAGAGATAAGGGCCACTGGGACCTCTGCAATATCTCTCTGGCACCCAGATAACAACTTTAGAGGTCAAAGGTACTCTTATAGCCCCAATTAAAAAAAAATCCACTATCAAACGGGAACAGGAATAATGAAAATTTGATTACACGCAGAGACTTCTTCAGGTGTAACTATTTTGGACTTATGTGTCTGCATGTGTGTCCTTTACTCTTTCAGGTTGGTGTCGACTGTGCACGCGTTGATTGTGGGATCTTTCTGTTTGTATATCCTGCAATATGATGATGCTGTGAATGCCAACCCCGTCTGGTAAGTAAATTAAACGTAAATCCTGTATATTTAATCATCCTACCACTTACAGACATCTGTTTTATAGCAGAAACGAGAAATCCTCTGCAGGGGAGCTCTGAGCTTAAATCAACAACGCACAAAAAGCAGAGGAGTGTGGGACGTGGATTTGAAAACCCGCCTGTAAATTCCCATAAACACAAAAGCAGCGATGCAGTCGTGAAAAGGCAGAAACCTGTCATGTCACATCTGCCCTTTTTCACACTGGCAGCCGTGTATGGCTCAGAAGGGGGAGAGAGGATTAGATGAGAGGTTGAGGATGGGAGGAAGGTGGCACTGAGGAATCATCAAGGTTGGTAGTTCCTTCGTTGGATGGATCACCGTGAGAGGGAAGAAGGGGAGAGGGTGGATCCGACATGTCAGCCGAGTCTCTAGAGAGTTTTTGATTCAGTGGATTTTGCCTTTGATTACTGTCTTCACCGGCTTGTCTCTGTCTCAGCCCCACTTCCTCCCTGCTCCTGCTGACTGTGTTTTTTTCATCAATAAATACCGAAGTAGAAAGATGTTAATTTCTCTTCCCGTTAAGCTCTTTCATCAAACATCTCTATCAGCCTTTTTAAAATATTTCTCCCCGTTTTGTCCGTCTCTCACTTCTCCCTTTTGTTCTTACAACACTCCGACCTTCCTCCTTCCTTCCTCTCTTCCTCTTTCACTTTTTCTTTTCCACCTCGCTTCCCTCGGCGGCGCATTTTGCAGACGGACAAGAGCTCCGCGAACAAGGCTTCTTTTCATCGTAAACAACAGCAGCCCTGGTCCTCAGCTCCCCTCTCTTGAGTCCTCCCCCCAGCTACCAGCCCCCCGTGACCCTCCTTCTGTCCCTGACTGTGTGTTGTACCCCGCATCCCAGCCTGTCAAATCAATGCAGCACACCTCCCTCACCCTCATTGTCTGTGTGTCTGCCCTGACAGGGAGTGCTGATGTTGCAAAAAGGGTGAGAAAAGAGAAAGTAGGGGAAAGTGGGAGGAGATTGAGCGGGGGACAAAAGACGAGGCTTCTTCTCCTACGACGAATCTTGATCTGTCGCATGTTCTTCACAACTGTCCTGCTATCCACGTGTGTGAAAGAAAACTTAACGTTGGTGATTTTGGTTAATTTCCCTTCACCTTGTTTATTCACCTTGGTTTCATTCAGCTAACCAATCCGCAGCTTAACGCCTCAAAGCCTGTGTCATTGCAACAGCAGGCTGGTGTAAGCATACATTCACCGCTCAATCTGATTGTATTACAGTATGATTAAGAGCCGTCACACAGCAGCATTGTTCCCACCGCCGCTCTCAATGCGGTGCTCGAGTTGCCAGAGCCGTGCAGCGAGAAGCCAGCATTGTTTTCAGCTCCTGCTTGGGCTCTTTCAGCGTTTCACTCTGTTTGGCAGCTCGGCTCAGGCTGTTATCATAATCTATTCAGTTAACAAGCACCGTGAACAACCGCCCCTGCCCCTGCCCCTTGCCTCTGCCGTTACGTTTCTCGATTGGCTTATCTCGACCTGAACTTATCATGTGCGGAGAGCCATCCAAGGACAGAGAGGAGTACAGTTTCAGAGTCCTGTTGAGTTCAGGTCAACCTGTTTTTGGAGAAACTATTCAACCCGTCCTGTAACCTTGTTTTTTTTTTATTATTATTCTTGACACAAGGTTTATTCTTTTATTCGTTTTTGCAAAGCTTTTCTGTCAGAGCATTCCAGGAAGGATTTACTAAGCAGAAATCATGAATGTACATTTGTCAATGATCCAAAGCACATGAGGTGATTGCATGTTCGAGTATGTATCGCTCCATTTACGAACATCGTGTTGCCCAAGAGCTTGAAGCTTCACACCGCACAGCTTTAAACTCTGCCATCAGAAATCTGCATTTATAGATTTTGTGGCGTTAGAGATCATGTGAAAGGACTTGATACACAACATTTGTACAGTCAGCAACTTTTCATCACTGCTCTGTCCTTTTGAAAGTTTTAAATAATTGCTTAAAACACCTCTTTTTGAGTTCACTTTAAGGTCAATTTTAGACATTTTTAATGAGCTTTTTTAATTGTGTTTTTATTGAATCATTTATTATGTTTTTAGTGTCTTTTTTTAAGCTTGTACAGCACTTTGGCTCAACTGCTGTTTTTCAAATGTGCTGTAAAAATAAGCTTTGACGTCACTCGACTTGACAGAGCCGTAGTGCAACAGAAATGAAGAAGAGGGCATCGACACCAAGTGCGTTGGCTCCAGCGCTCGTCTTTAGACCGTGCAATGACTCTGATTTAGTCTGTTTGATGCACTACAGGCTCAAAATAACCTTGGTCCAGTCCTGCGTTGGACAACAAAATACTAGTAGCATGTCAGGTTGTGTAATAGATGAACGTATGATAAAGTTTAGCATCATGGATCAAACTTCACAAGATGTTTAAACAGCAAATCCTCAAACTAAAATCCTAAATCTACAAGTGTGAAAAGATCTAGTGCCTCTAACTAAGTTGGTGACACTTAAGAACAAATGACTTTAAAGGGGAAAACTTTGTATCTCTAGCTCGGCCAAATTCCAGTCATATGACTGTACATTGAGTTATAAGCATGGGTTCACGGTAGGGTAATTAACTTGGAGCAGGATCACTCTGATGAAATTATCAAGAAGCTTGTGGACTCTGTCTGACTGTCAGTCTATCAGTGAAGTGATGTTATCCAGGCTCGCATTCGCTTTCTTCCTCTCTGTCTCTGCACTGGTAAAGTGATCCTGCCGATCAATTCACAGACGCAGAGCTCGTGGTGCAGATACATCATCAGAGAGGAAGTATTTTCGCCATCATTGATATCAGAAAAGATACAGTATTGTCACACATGGATAAAATACTCATTATTATTATTCACTGCTTGTAATTAACCCTGCAGAGATGTGATGTGTTCGCTGTCGTAGTGAAGGATAAACTGAGAATCTACAAATACACTGGGCTAATGGTATCTGCAACTGGGCTCGTGGCCACACCTGAAGTCCTCCGAGAGCTGAAGAGAGAGACGCTGGTTTCTAAACTGGAACTGCTTCATGTGTTTTATTGCTTTCAAAGCTTTTGTTTTGAAGAAGACAAAAGCAAGTGAGAGGGGTTCTCTCAGGAAAGCTTTTAAGGTGTAGTGGCGAGGGACCTTCGACTGGAGGCTGGCAAACATATACTAAACAGAAAACAGACCTTACGCCTGCATTTTTACCTTTTAAGTTAAAGGAGGATGCACTAACGAGGTAATAAATAGGGCGGAGACGATAAGCTTTTCTCCCAATTGGATTCTTCTACGATTTTTTTGGATACCGATTGCATTTCTACGATATTGCAGATTTTCTCGATTTTTAAGTCTGCATTATTTACCTTATGAACCATATTTCCCCAAAAAATACCAATCACATGTTAATCAGTTTTTAAGATTTATTCTTAAATTTGAAAAAAAAAAAAAAAAGAAAGAAAGAAAAAAAAAAAATATATATATATATATATATATATTTTTTTTTTTTTTTTTTTTTACATAAAAATCGATTTGAAAATTGTAAAACAAAAATTGAATCAATTTTTTTCTTCCACCCCTAGTAATAAAAGCAATAAATTGTGTTAATTTGTGTTTTATTTTTGAGTTTTCGTAACTCATTTCTCGACATGCCGACACCAAAGGTTAACGGAAAAATTTGACTCTAGGTAGCCGAGTATCATCTGGTTAAAAGGCGGGTCACCGTAGAGTCAATGTGTGATTGTGTTGTGTAGGTTGTATGGCCTGTGTGTGTTGGAGTGTTATGTTACAGCAGCAGGAGTCAGTCAGTTGTAAGCCATACAATACTAGTAACTGATACCAGGGTTAGCTGCTGATTGAAGTCGGGACACCCTCACTTTAACTTTAAACAGATGGTGTTTGCAGGGAATCCTAATGGTCACCTGAAAAAGAAAAGACTTTTATTCTCAGAGGCTTTTAAAAATCAAAACTCTTGCCATCATATTTTCTAAAGTGTGTGTTTGTTTTTTTTTTGCTTTCCACAGGGGTGACCCCAATCTGGTCAAACTAAATGTAGCCATAACCTGTGGTTATCTACTTTATGGTAAGCTCTATGTTTGTTTCTAATCCTCCTGAAATGTTGGTCTAGTACACGGGCCATGAGGGCTTTGAGCCAATGTTTACAGTGTAAACACAAACACCCTGTCGTCTGAATCAAAGTCAGAGTGCAGTTGACAAGCTTTCCATTCAACTATACAGTCAATCTGCATTTTAACATGTGATCAACATTTGAACAGTTTATTGTCTGCTCTGTACGTTTAACCTAGACTGTTGTAGTTTGGAAACTTTGGAAACTCTCGAAGTTCATGATTACAGCTTTAAAATGACCCCGAACTGGCCTCTGCAAATATCCTCAGAGTGTTTGAGTGCTGCTGTGTTTGCTGCTCTTTGCTTTCAAAGGCACTTGTGTACATAACTGTCCTAGCTGTTTAACAGGCGTATCAGTTTGCCGGATCTCTGACCAGCCTGTCCCCCTGTCCTCTAGACCTTGTGCTGCTTGCATGTAATTGGAGCACCATGGGGGATAGCTTTTTCGTATGTCACCACTTGGCGGCGCTCTATGCATACGGATATGTGCTGGTGAGTATGAGCTTTTATATTTTATTTTCTTTTAATGGCAAAATTATTAATGATGTACAGTAAGCTACCTTTTAATTGTTGATGAGCTGCTGACATAAACTTCCCTTTTTTATTTTAAGTAGAATTTTTTTGATACTTTTGCCAGGAACTTCTGCTAAAAACAACATTTTTGTTTTTTTTTAATGTTTTTTTTCCAGTGTCATTATTAATATGAACTGTACCTTTTTTAAAATCACTCAAAAATGCAGTACCAAATAATTGATGTTCTCTTACGTTGATGTTTTAATGTGTTTCTGTGTTTCGTCTTTGCAGACACGTGGTGTGCTTCCTTACTTTGCCAACTTTCGTCTCATTTCAGAGTTGTCCACACCATTTGTGAACCAAAGGTGAGCTAATCTGATCACAGCTTAACAGGAAAAATCAATACGATCTTAAACCTGATTTCTTCTTTCATCTTACACAACTGTATTAAAAACCATGTTTTTACAGTTTCATTTTAGTGTTTACATCAATAATTATTTGGAGTAACTTTGACTCTTGTCATTTGGTTGTAGTTTTGTTATATCCTGAAGACAGCAGCGTCTTTCACACAAGTTTTGCAAAGAAATTTGTACCCTTTGAGACTGATTATTCTTAATTTAAAGCTGATTTTATTTCTGTAACAAGCTCCCCTATTTAGGATGACTTATTCTGAGCTTAAAATGCTCATTTTCTTTGCGAGTTCCGGGTTATATGGCTTTAACATCGTCCTGCACATTTTGAGAAAGTCATTCAAGAATAATTTTGGGTCTCATGGTTTTCTTCATATTTTTCTTTAATTCAAGTGAAACATCTCTGTTGTGTCAGGATACTACACTTATTTGTTTTTTGGAGGATTTCAGCATCCTTCTAACTTTTCTTAATCTCCCTCTGCCTCAAGGTGGTTCTTTGAGGCATTAAAGTATCCTCGTTCGCACCGGCTGGTGGTGTTAAACGGCGTCGCAATGGCGGTGGTGTTCTTCCTGGTTCGCATCGCTGTCATGCCGTCTTACTGGGTCAGCGTGTTCGCCACATTTGGCACCTCCGATTTCGAGCGGCTGGGCTTGGGTGCCCAGGTGGCATGGATCACCTCCTGCATTGCCCTGGATATCTTAAACACTGTCTGGATGTATAAAATAACCCGCGGGTGCTACAAAGTCCTGACTGGGAGTGGAGGTAAGAGCAAAGGAAGAGCGGAGGCGGCATCCGTCTCTGACAAGAAGCATGTCAACAATCACACAGACTGAAGAGGTGCAAAGCAGAAGACATGTAAACACAGGCATAAGAAGGGAGGGAGGAAGGACATCCAGGAATTACACAGCCCTCTTTCTTTTGCTGTAGCCTCAGCATTTCCACCTCGACCTTCAAACCCCCTACCCAGACCTCCTTGATCCCTGTGTCAACCAGTGGACCAGGCCGGGAGTCCCTGGGTTCTGAGCCCAAATACAGGACAAGGACACTGCTCTTTAACTCACCGAAGCACCAGCTTTTGCAGCCAGTGTTTTCACTGATGGACTAAGTAATCTAATGGGCGATAGCTTTTGGTTGTGGACGACAAGGCAGAGCTCAGAAGCACACTTTAACCCCCCCCACCCCCACCCGTGTGTCACCGCCTCTCTTCCTTTCCACCATTTCTTGCTCATCTGCTCTTATGCTCAACTTCAGCCAAAGCCCAACCCTCTGAAGTGCCTGTGAAAGACAGAGAGGCAATAATTGTGGAGGAACAGGATCACAAAGTCTATCAGAGCTCACCACCCCACCCCCCACACCCGATTCCCCTTCTGAACCACTGGAGGCGTCTCTTCTTCTCTTGTTAATTGTCCGTCCAAACTTGAGGAGACGGAGTGAAGAACTTTCTCATCAGACAGTGTTTGAGAATCTATAGGGCTCTTGTCTTAACTCATCGGACCTCACATAAGAGACAAAAAAACACCTCAATGCCTCTTTGACAATATCACCTGCTGTGGCCTCCTTGTAACAAGTGGCACCTGCCTAGATCACCAGCCATGCCCCTCCAACCTCCTTCCTATCTGGATTATCAAAAAAAAAAAAGAGTATGCATGCAGGAGGAAGAGGGACACTCTCCAACATCCTTAGCTTCTCACGAGACACTTTTTTGCCTTTTCAGTATTCATTGTGTTCGCGTCACTGTGCTGTATTTTTCTTTTCTTTGTCATCTTGTTTTCACACAGCTCCAAGAATCCACAAACTCTGTACCATTTCGATCAGATTCACGGTAACCCTCTGCCTCACTGAGTCGGGTACCGCCGTTCAGCCTGAATTTTGTTCTACCTCTCCACCGTCTTACGCAGACTCTCTCTCTCAGTCCATTCTTGAGAAATCGTTGTTGTTTTTTTTTCTGTAAAGATTTGTTTTAGCCTTCAAAACATTCTCCTGTGCGATTTCACAGGCAGCGAATCAGAGCCGCTTCATTTCTCTCACTGAGTACGACGACCCTGCAGGCTTTCACAGTTGATACTAGCTCCTCTTTCATCACCGGCTCCTGCGAACTAATCGGGTAATGGAGTATTACAAAGTTAACGCAAACTCTATCTGCATGAACATCTTCTGCTCCCTTTTCCTCACGAACTCTCCAACTTTATGATTTGGTGCCCTTTCTTAAACCCCCAACACGGTGCTCTTCTTTTTGCAGAATGACAGCAATAGGAGTGCTAGCAATACGACGTTTGTAACCAAGAACTGAATTTGGATGTACCGACACGTGAGAAGGAAAGGCTCTCACTGTCAAAAGCAATGTGGCAGTCTGCATGTTTTAAGTTTCTTTATGATCTATACTATCACAAAGAGCATGTTATGATTGACACTTCTGTGAATAGTAAAATTAGATGAATGGCATCTAAATACTTATTGCATTAATGTAATGCTTAACGGGGATTAGTCTTCCAAAGCAGTTAGTTTTTGTTTCCTCTCAGAGCTTACTGAGTGCATGTCTTTATTTCTTTCTCCTCTCTCTCTGCATGTCTGTACAGTATATTTACATACAGTAGCTACGCAGACGCCCTCTGCACACACACACAGTACGGAGAACTCGCTTAACATTACTACATCCACTCGTCCGCCGGTTGACATTACACAGTTACGCAAATTTCACGCAAGTTCATCCAGTGGGTCGGTACACTGTCAGCAAACACTCGGCAGATATCCTGACAGACAGAGATACAAGATGACGTTTCAGGTTTTGGCGTCTGTCAAACAAGAAATGTAGAAAGAAGGAGCTAACTTAGTTCGAAGGTTTAGCGTTATAATCCTACAACATCGCAATCAAAGTTTCCATCCATGTCAATGTGAAGAGTTCGTATTTAAACACTCTAGCGTCTGTTGAATGAAATATTACTTTTATTTGCTTAAAGCCGACTCCACAAACACATCGCCTCAGTTATGTAGGTCGACAGGCAGGTAATATGGCAGATGCCCACTAAAATTGCCCACTGTAGCTTTAATCCAAGCTCAAATTCTTCTCCTCAGATGGAAACACACTAAAGGCTTTTGGCTTTATTTTTTACATCTTACATTACCTACTCATGATCCAACTCCTGACCGTTCAGTTGATAACAGAGTGTGTTACACTGGTATCAGCTAATGTAGCAACTCTAGCTCTACAACCTGAAATGTTCCTCTGAAACTCTTCACACTCAGCTGCAGTGTCCGGGTGGGGGGTTTACCCACAGGTCACACAGCTCCTTTCTGAGCTGGAGGAAGGGCCTGACTTTTACAACCTTTTTACACATGCAGCAACTTCCGAGATGTTTGATGGTCATGTAAATATCAGTACAGGTCTCCTCCCGGTCTTTGTTAACTGTCGTTGTATAGCCGGTTATAATAGCCTGAGAAAGTCTGGTGGTGTTTTCACTGTGGAACTCTAAAGCACACTCCCTGTGGAGCAATAACTCAGCGATCTCCTGTATTTCTGTCTGTCACCACAGAGGAGGGGCTACATATCTTGTGCCTTTACACAAATAGTGGATGTGATTCAGCCAGATTTTGGATAAGCATGATCTTTATAATGTAATATCCAGTGATTATCTCCTGTATTCTACATGTATACTCTGTATATATTTTTCTAATTTGCCTGCACAATAATTGATCCGGCCAAGTATTATAATCCAAAGCTAATCCCTCTTGGGGAGCCTATTTTGTGTTGAATTTTGTGCTCTCCTGAATGAATACAGGGGTATGTCTCTATGAATGTTATGATGGGATATTAAGTGGCATTAAGATGAGCTCACAAAGGTGTCAAAGGTGATCAGAAAAGAAATCAAACTCTACTTTTGATATCAGCCCTTTGAAGGCACACAGGTAGTCGATGGGAAGGCTAGTATCTCATTTCTCTCTTGCGAAGCTGTGAATAGTTTGCTGGAAAAAGCGTTCATGTAGTTCAGTTATGATGACTCTGTGATTACCCGTAGGATGCACTGTGTGAGATCGTCTGAGCGGAGATGCTGGTACACTCGCTGTAGCAACAACCTCTGCTCTCGGAGGAGATTTGAGGTTATGTTGCGCGGTTGTCGGTGGATTTGAAGAGCTGAAAGATTTTGTATCTGTCAGGGTTTTCTACAGAATTTATTTCAAGACCTGATTTTTGTGCAGAATCTTGCACGCTGTGGCTGTTTGAAAATCAAATGGACAGAATGAATTGATGATTGAGGAACCTACTAAGGCTGCTATCGTAAGGCCATGACCTGTATTGAATCAGGTAGGAACAACCACATTGCCTTTGTCTTTGGGGTGGCCAATGTTCATTATGTTAGATAATGAAGATATTTTAATATATATCACAAAGGTATTTACAGGTTTATATTTATCTGTAATCAAGTGTTAAAACTGATGTGCACTGGGCTAATTACCTTCAGTTTTGATCGTGCTTGATTCGGATCTTGGGATGTCTTCTTTCTTAGGTACATTGGAACAAAGCTGCACCAGAGTGTGGTACTCGAGTATATATCGTGCATGATTTCTCAAGGTTACACGGGGTTCTTAGCCACCTGATGTTTTGTTCCTCTCAAATACTTGATTTCAAGTTTAATCCTAGTTGTACGATGAAAAACGGATTGAACATTTGTACAATGTTAAAGAATTACTGGAATAATTGGAGACAGGCTGATAATCAGATACCTTGCCAGCTCTTTTCTCTTTACTTTGAATGGCTTGCCAGTTTGGCTTTCGTTCATCCCTCCTTTTTTTTTCTACTTTTATTTGTCTTTTAATGCAATGCAATTTCTTGTTCTGATCTATCTTTGTTCCTGGAGATTTTAATGTGAAACAGCCTACACTACACACAGGCTTTAGGATCCTCGTCTGAGCGTTACCTTGTGACTTGGATTGTTGTTGTCAACGATGACCACTACTAATGATCATGTAATTGTAGTGCAGAAAGCTGAGACTTACTTGAAAGCGTTGCTCTTCAATAAAAATTGAAGACATGAAAAATGATTGAGTCTTTCTTTTTTTATTTTACTAAATTGAGAAATATTTTCTTCTTCTTTTTATGTGTTTGTACACTTAACACATTCATTTGCTTCTGAACTCAAGTGACCATTAGCTGACTCCAAAATTTGTCTTCTTTAAGCAGTACCATTGCACACAGCAATTTAGGACCAGCATGGCACACAGTAGACTTTATATATCCGATCCAGTCCAATCTACTTTATTTATATGGCACATTTTAACAAACAATAATGTTTACCAAAGTGCTGCACAGTAAAATAAAAAGCTGAAATAATAAAATAAAAAAACACAAAACACAAAAAGCCTGTTTAACATGTACAATAAGACAAATCCAACATGAAACCATAAAGACCACAAAACGCTCATGCTGGGTTGAAGGAACAAAAGTAAAGCAGAGACCTGGAGGGAGTGTAGATTTTAAGATTTCCAAACAAACAATAAAATCTTAAAATTAATCTGAAAACAAACGGGAAGCCAGAGGAGTTAAGCAAGGATATGGGCGCTGCGCTCTTGCCTTTTCGTTCCAGTTAAGAGATGAGCGGCTTAAGTTTTGGACTAATTGTAGCTGTGACAGTGAGGCCTGACTAACACCAACATGAAGCGCTTGTTTGTCCATTAAAAAACCAAGATTAGTAACTGTGCGTTTGACATGACTTTGCAGGAAGCACCAGGTCCAGGCACAATGATCTCTGTCTCATTTTCATTAAAAATCCAAAAACTGATCCAATCAGGGTTTAGGTAGATTTGTGTGTTTTCTGCATATAGGTAGTACAAGACATTATGTTTTTAAAAATCAAACCCAGGGGAGGAAGGTCAAGTGCAAACAGTATGGGCCCAAGAATAGAACCTTGAGGTACGCCACATGGCTGGGGAAGACACAGAAACCATGAGTTAAGCATAATAGCTCTTTAGGGTTCAAAATAATGTCACCTAACTCTCCTCAATTGCTGTAAGTTTCTTGAAAACACAAAATGAAGCAGTTTCATGTTGAAAACAGGCATCCATAGAAAATCAGAAGGATCCGTGATGTGACTTAATACACACTTTCAAAGTGTCTGGCAGGAAATGGATTTCTACCTGACAGACATCTGACACACGCCTTGAAAATAAGACAAAAGATTAATGAGGTAATTTAGTCTGGAGTCCAGAGTGTCAGCCAAATCTGATTCAACTCTCTGTGTGCAGCCCTAGATGTCAGCATGGAAATTATCTTCAGAAATATGTGTCAAACACAGAAACGGAACCAAACGGAACTGATCCAAACATCTGTTCGATGATGGTACCACGAGGGTAAGCCAAGACCAGCTACTGGTTGTTAACATCCTGAAATGGCCTGTAAATTATCAAGGTTTCCCCCAATAGAAGGAGAAATAGATGAAAGAGAAATATGAGGGAGGGGAGTGGAGTGAAAGACTAAACTGGGGGTTGGGGTAGGGGGGGGTGAAGGTCTGTTTTAAAACCTGTATGTGTGTGTATGTCTGTGTGTGTGCGTGTTAGTTACAACAATCGGTCAAGGGGCTTGGTCAGAGACTGTGCCTGTAGAGCTTTACCAAACATGGTCACGTAACAGAGACTCAATGAAAATTTTCTTCTCCTGCTACTGCAGCACACAGTCGTAGAGCGGACTTGCTGTTCCAACTTCACTCAGGCACAGGATGAACATCATCACCTGCATGTCGTCCACACACACACAGAAACACACCTGCATGTTACAATAACACGTCATCTGTCGTCACTCAACACAGTGACTGTAAAAGAAAAGTACCGGACACACCAGTGCTTCTGCTGAAAAAAACATCCCCCACAAGTGTTAACTTTCAGTCAGTGATGAATCCACGTCTGGATATACGTCAAAACCTCTGACACTGAATTGTTGGTTTATTCCTTGTAAGCACAAGCATGTCCCTGCATTGACTTCTAATAATTAAAAAAGATGGACATATTTTTGGAGGAATCTGTGCTGAGGACCCTTCCCAGCCTTTGGGAAAGAAACACACAATGTAAAATAATCATTCCAGACTTCTTTGAGGCTATATACGGAGCTGATTTTACTATGTAGACTATCTCCATTGGTTGAAATAACTTTTAACTGGCTTGTCATCAAGTGCTACTGACCTTAAACACCTACCTCACTCAAAAATGTCATGAACCTGTCTAAATCTGTGAGTCAGGGCCAAGATTAAGATATGTCAACAGAACCTAAGTATTCACACTTCCCATTTAAAGGTGTATTTCCACCGTTCAGAGGCAGAAGGGAGTAAGATAAGGTTAATTTAACACTTTTGAATCAGCCCTTATAAGAAAAAATAAAACGTGCTTTCTAAAAAAATGTTAGAGTTAAAATATTACAATGCATTCAAATGGGAAGAAACTCAAAAGATGAAGTTTTGGTTTGTGTTGTATCGCTGAGTAAAGTTGAAATATCAGTTTAAGTTTCAGCCCTGAAAAGCTAAGAAATGTCACTCAAAATCCAAGTGTCTGACTGAGCTGAAGGATCAGAAGTAGAGGTCTTGAGAGCAAATCATCAACGGTCAAATGGTATAAAGTGAAAAACAACGTTTGCTGAAGTACGCCCAGAGGGAAAAGTGGTTCAACCTTCGACCTGAGATCTAAGAAAACTTCAAGTGTCAATCAAAGTTGAAGCATTGCCCAGATTACGAGTTCATGTGTAAGTGGTAAGAACACTTTATGTTGTTTTAAAATACTGAAGTGTATAGTAGAGAATTTGTTGAGCGTTCAGCTTACTCACAAAAAGTTTTGAACTGAAATGCAACAAATAAAAGCAAAAGTAGAGTCAGTGAAAGACGAAGTGATGAGAACTTGAAATTGAAGTTCCTGTGAGGAGTTTTTGACATTTAGGAAATAGACTTAAATTCAGATTGATTCCTTTTTATGGTTTTTACAAGAAAACAAAGAACATCAGAAACAAGATTTTTATATTGAAATCTTTAATACCTGGAACTATCGCTGTCTGTAAGAGCTTTAACCACGTCAAAGACAAAACGAGGAAAGACACGGGTGGCAAAATGGACTCACAGGAGCTACAACTGTGTATTAATTCAGTTTGAAGAAATATCCTCTCTGAAACTCTGGATAAGTTTGGACCTCAAAGAGAAGTAAAGATTTGTATGAGAGGTGCTACACACACAAAAAAAAGCTTGATCGATCGATTGAAAGGCAAACGCACCAACTGTTGATTGAACACGCCTGCACTGAAGCTTGTGTTTTGTTCAATAAATCCAGGTTTGTTTGAAGCTTCCTGTCCCACTGAAGCTGCAGGTTGGAATTATAATGCCATGAACTCAGCCTTAAGAACTCCTGTCTGGGCTGCGTAGGATCTCGAGGACTTCTACCATAAATAGCCAAGCAGAGTGGAGAGAGAGGGAGAGAGCGAGGTCAGTGTGTGGAAGGAGAGACAGCTTAATGTAGAAATGTCCTTCAGAGTTTCTAAAACTTTACTAATCTCACTCCCCATCGCCTCTCCTTTTTTTGCTCTCTGTCTCTTTGCATCTTTCTTCCTTAAGGGTTTAAGTCTTGAAACAGTCTGTCTGCACACTGTCAAATTTTATGACTCAGGACTTTCTTGAGCCCTTATACCTCAGAGGCAACACAAGTCTCTATATTCACCCAGAAGCTCTCCTGCCATCCGGGATTTCTTTCAAGCTGATATATACCCTTCACTACTTTGTGGAAACTGTATTTTTCAGCCCCATCAAATCGTTAATAGCGCTTTTGTTTGTATTAATGGATTCATAATGATAGTGCCATCTGAACTCCTCCTGAAACATACACACCGAGAGCTATTTAGAGTTAAAATATTGCAATTAGAGAGCTCATTCATTCAGACTTTCTCCCTCAGTGTTGGCACACAAAACGGTTTCTGCTCCAACTCCATAAAGCCCTCTCACAATAAAATGCAGAGTAAAGGTATGTTGAAAAGCAGCAAATATATTAATAACTGATATCTATTATAAAGATCCTTTTTTAGTTTTATGCTGATATGTATTAAAGAAACTCACACCTCGATTTATCATCAATACTGTGCTAAATTTCATGACGCCTTCGATGAGGAATCTCGTCAGCTTCCTTTCACATGAAACAATAAATGCGCTCAGAAGCCGCCCGTTAGTTGAAATGTCATACGAACACGAGCCAACGAGAGCATCACAGCTCGCTGCACTGTAAATATCTGACTGTAGTCTGTTATTTTTAGAGTGAGGGATTCCTCTTTCTGAAGACATTACATCTCTTTCCTTCTCCCGGTCGCCTCCAGCCCTTCCCTTTTCGCATCATGCCCAAATAAAGTGTCCAAATTCCATGTGTCTCTCTGTGAAATGTTTATAAGACCCACACTTTGTGTGTGTGTTTGGGGGGGAGGCAGAGAGAGAGAGAGAGAAGGAAAGTGCAAATTTAATGTGTGTTATGATGTCTCTGTGTTCTTTATTATTGTTTGAATTTGTCCATGAAGTTATCCGATGAGCTCATCAGGACCACTGTCAGAAATAAAGGAGCCGTGAGTCAAAATGCAGCAAAACAGCGAACAAACAAACAATGTGTTCGTCTTTTTAGGTCTTTAAAAAGTTAAATCTTAATATTTAATGGATGTAATGTTCGTTTCTACTATCTATGACAATATTCTCATTTTAATTTCAAGTTGGATTTAGCCTTTTACTCTGGTTGTATGCTGGTTCAATGTCCATTTGCAGACTGAAAATGATGTTTAAGAAGCTTTGAGCAGAACCAGACAGATGTCAGACTGTCATCTGTTGAGACCGCGCTGGGTTTAGAGAGGGGAATAGAGGGAAATGCAGAAAGAGAGAGATGGACAGAGGTGAGACTGGTGCATGTGGTTGAAGCAGCTAAAGAGCAGACAGTGATCCAGACAAACCTATGGCATGGTGGAGCTCAGGGACTCCCAGAAAAGACTGTGTGTTAGTGACTCCAATAGGACTAATGATTCAAAGCTGATTATACAGACAGAAAGAAGGTGGAGAAATAGAGAAAGGTGCTCAATCTGCTCATATACTCAGCAGCCTAGCATAACTAAGAGCTGGCCTAAGCATCAACCAGCAGTATCTACAAGCTTTATCAAGAGGAAAGTTTTAAGCCTACTCCTAAAGGTAAAGAGGATGTTTGCCCCCAGACCTCATGATTCCAGAGAGGGGCCTGATTACTGAAATCTCTTCCACCCAGACCACTTCTAGAGACTTTGTATGATGAGCAGGCCTGCATAATGGGACTGCAATGCTCTCTTGGGGTAATAGGGAACTATGAGCTCTTATGATATGATGATGCCTGACCATGAAGAGCTTTGTAGGAGAGAAGAAGTATTTTCAATTCTACTCTTGATTTAATGGGAGCCACTCCAGTGTAGAGGAGCTAGCACAGGGGGAAATGTGCTCTCTTTATTGAGTAGGTATAGTTTCTGGTCATCCAGGTCTTTAAGTCTTTCAAACATGCTCAAAGTGAGTGAATCTATTGGTTTCTCCTTGCTTCAATTGTAGGTATAAGTGAGTGTCATCAGCATTGTGGGGGGAATATATGTAGTGCTTCCTGATAGGGTGAAAAGAATTGGTCCTAGCACTGAACCCTGTGGAACCCCATGACTGACCTTGGTATGCACTGAAGAATTTTCATTAATTTACACAAACTGATACAAATCTGAGAAATATGATCAAAATAAAGCTACAGCAGTTCAAGTAATACACATTTGTTATTCAAGCCTCTGGAACAGGATCTGATTATCTAAGATCTGATGAAGCAAGTCCTGACAGAAGACCACTGTCCACGGCCATCAGTAGGTCATTAGTCCCCTTCAGTAGTGCAGTGTCAGTGTTATGGTGGACTATAAATCCTGACTTAAAACCTTTAATAAACTGTTGCTATTGAGGAAGTCACAGAGCTGATTAGCGACTACTCTGTCAAGTAATTCCGAAATAAAGTGAAGGTTTGATATCGGCCTGTTGTTAGCCGAAGCGCCTGAAGCTAGGTTAGGTTTTTTTAAAAGAGGTTTAAGAGACTGTGGGACATATCCTGTCACTAAAGACTTATTGATCATGCTGAGTAAAGAAGAGCTGATTAAGGGGGATATCTTTCAGCAGTTTTGGTAGGAATTGGGTCTAAGAGACAAATTGGAGGTTTGAAACAGTTGAGTTCACTTCAGGGAGGTCTGTAAAAAACAATGTAAGTAAACATTAGGCTTTGCGGATGTTTCCATGATAATTTCCAGAGTAAATTAGCTGCAGTTGATGTAGTGGAGCACCATATCCTTTTAAGTTTTCCAGATGTTTGTTTTAGCGCACAGGTTTCAGCATTATACCATCTGACATCTACGTCTTTTGTTTGAATCAGAATTATCAGAAGCATCCTCGATGATTTGATCAACCTGAGAGGGACTACTGTTCAACAAGGATGTAAAAACTACGCTGAGACTATTATTTTTTTTATCATCCACATAGATATCAAAGCCATCTATAATATTGATCTTGTCTGTGCTGAAGACTAAATAAGATGTGAACCCTACAAATTCAGAAAGAAATTCAGATTTTGTTGAATATAGCGATACAACCTTGGTGTCTTTATGCCCCTGATAATCATCACCCTGTGTTCAAGTATAACCTCAGTGATTTCCTGACAGACTAAGTTGTTTTTTGTTTTTGAACTTTTCATAATTTTGCTGAAAGTGATTTATGTTTAGGCCTTTGCCGGTAAAACATCACAGCAATGTTCTGCATGATTTTGTGGTCCCTCATACAGACCATTTCTGTAGACTAATTACTTTCAGCTTTGTGTGTATAAATACTTCACTGACTGTCCTGAGCTCATTATACCGCCCCACATTAACAGTGTATATCCAGAGCTTATGTGCACTCTTTCATTGTGTCTCACCACCAGCCGCACACCACAGTTCCTTTCATCCATCCCCGGCCTTTCCAGGATGTTCCTCTCCATTAGCATGCCTAACATATATCTGGTACACACACACACACTCACACACATAAAGAGGGGGCAGGGGATGAGTTATGTGTATTGTCCAGAGAGCTGCCTTCTCTGTCCCCCTCTGACTGTTGCTGCACACAGGCTCCATGAATTTGCTGCATTCCTCTCTCTGTCGTCTGCCTGCCCTTGGGAGGAAAGTGAAGTAACACACTGGAGTAAACCAGGGAAATCATGTGAATCCCACAGGGATGACAAGTGCTTTTGATGGGCTACACTTGTCAGTTATGTCAGATTTGATGTATTAGTCACACCACAGTGTGTATTCACTGAAAATGTCTCTGTTGTGTTTCTGAATTAAAACTAATTCAACATAATTATTTCATAGTTATTAAAAAAATAATAATACTAAGTTGATGGTCTGTATGGCTTTTACGGTAAAATACTGCACTTGGTATTTAAAGTTTTTACAGTCAAAAGGTTAAAAAAAAAATTGCATCTATCTAACCCTACTACTACTTTTTATAGAAATATTAATAATAATAGCAATAAAACTAACGATTAAAGTATTTTAGACTGTTGATGTTTTTAAGAGGAGGCTCAAAACTCCCCTTTTTAACCAGGCTTTTCAATAATTGCCTTTTTATATTTCTCTTATTGCAAATGTTCATTTGCCCGCAGAAGAATTCACACTGAACATGCACCGTTCCCTCGCAAACCGCTGCAATGATAGGATGCTGCGGGTTTAATGCACTACTTGTTATATTCTGTGTCCTATTGTAAGCAAGTTGTTGTGGTGGCAATTAAGCAGTAAAAAAAAAGAAAAAAAGTTTTGTCCAACAAAAAATGTTGGACAAAAAACAAAAAATGATTCCAGAGAGTGTAGTTCAATGTGTGATTCGTTCACCAAGTGATTCAGGCGTCGGTGCATGTGGTCCCTCGTTCGCCGGCTGCTGGCCTGGCAATGCTGTTACCTACTCGAGGAAGTGATCTGTTCAGTACGTTCACTAAAAAGATTTGGTTCTTTTGAAGGAATCGTTCGCGAAGGACACAACACTAAAAAATATTATAAGCAATTATTATTATATTATATTTTCATGGATAATGAAGCCTAATAAGGTAACCTAAAGATGAGAACCAAATTGGATGATAGAGAATTGTGTAATTCTTTTATTAATTGTGAATTTAGTGTAATTTACAGATGATGTAAGACATGGGTCAAAACTGACCCTTCACATGATGAGAGTGTAGTAAAAGCTAGCACAAGAGGAAGGTTCACAATATATCTTAAATTCTCACATTGTGTGTGCTTGTGTGTCTATGTGTGGGTGTGTGTGAGGCACTTTGAACTACATCTTTTTACTGAAAAGTGCCACACAAATAAAAGTTAAATTTGAATTTTATTTTCAGCTGTTTTATTACAGTAGGTATTTTTTAGTGTTCAGATTAGACATGGGTCTCTGTTTCGAGACCATGACTGATAATCTAAATTCAGCTGAACATGACAATGACATAACTGTAGAGAAAAAAAAAAACTCGGACTTGCCTGAATGTGGAAAAAGTGACACTGATTAAATCTAATACCCGAGCGATGACATCACTCCGCTTCACCGAGAGGCTGCTCCCTGATTGGACAGCGGCTCCGGCCAATCAGAGCGCACACACATGGGAAGAGTTTAAAAAAGATTCAGACTAGTGTTGGGAGGCTGTCTGAAAACCCAACTATCAGCTCTGAGTGCGACTGAGACTAGTTGACAGAAATTCACCCGCGGACTTGCCGGGAACCTTTATTGTATTTCCCCCCTGCCTCGAGCTGTAATCTCCTTCTCCTTCTTTAAAGCCCTCCTCAGCACCTCTGCAAACTGACTCAACAGCAGGATGTCAACGCATTTCAGGAGCGGCCCGGCCTTCGGACTGTCTGCCGAGGTCAAAAGTAAGGTATGTTGACAAATGCATGATGTTTGAGGTGAATCTGTAGCTGCAGTATTGATTCCTTACGGGAGGTCAAGGGTCACAGCAGGATAGCTAGCGTCCTGTCATGTGCTGTAAACACACCCACTTGGTCCTCTGGGAATATTTTAACTACTTTATAATCAAAACAAATAACTTCCTTTGAACGGGATCCTTTTTAGTTGGTGCCACAGTCAACAGTTGTTGAAATGTTACATATATTTCCTTTTATGGATAAAGTTTGGGGTCTTGCTGGGAAGAAAAAAAAACTTGGTCATGCTGGTTGGTACCTGAATAAAGTTGAAATTGAGTCTGTCTGATGCCAAATTTCAGTACTACTGCATATACTGTGTTTGTCTTTGTAGATTTCATGCAGTTTAAAATGTTAAAGGATGAAGGAATGAACAAAAATCGCTCAATAAACATTTATTTATAGTAATGATGTATTTCTTTTGCTCATGTAAAATTAAAATGACTAATACCTGATTCACTTAAATCTAAAACAGATGTTTTTTGTAAATATCAACTCATTCTAACTTTAATGATGTCCAACAATACAGAAGTCGTGATTCAGAATTGATGTCAATAAGAGTCACAAGTGATTTCGAAGGTTTAGATCAGTGAAAAAAATTAACTTTGAGAAATACTTTTCCTGTTTTTATTGTCTTTGTTAGTTTTGGTTAATTAAAATTTAGGACATAATGATCTGTGAACTATTTTCAGTGTTGGCAGGAGTCGAGTTGGCCCTCACCTACTTGATATTCCACTATAAATATTTGGATGATTAGTTCATCTGCAGAAATAACCTCCAGTGAAGAGCTATAGGGTCCTACTGTAATGCTACTTTTACTATTAATAGATTGAGTACATTAAAGTACAGATGCATAAAAAAGTCACTGTACACAGCGACATTTCACAGCATGGTGCAAGACAGTGATTAGTGAACCAAGTGATTTGTTGTGACTTGGTATTTCCAAGCATTTAGGTTGTCACCGTCCTGTTAGGATGTGTTGTTACAGTAGTTGTGAAAAGAGTTTAGGCCATGGTTTTTTCCCCTCTTTTCTCATGACAGTAGTGACAGTGTGTAGTGGGATGAGTCAGAGCTGCTGACAGTCAGAAAGGTCAGGCTGTGATTGTTCCCAGATCATCATCATCATCATCATCATCATGGTCCTAGAGGGATGCTGCTTCTGATCTCACACTGAGGTGCACTGCAGTCCATGACACCTACATTCCTGCCATTGCTACCACTCAGCAGTCAGCTGGAGCTCTACTAAAGGTTGAAGTGATCAGTGTAGTCAGGCTGTTATTTTTCTGCCATTCCTGGAGCTTTTCATTGTCGATTATGTATACAAGAGCAGCGTATATTTCCTGTGGAGTAAAAATAAGATTTTTCATTTGAGCCAAAGGGCTTCGTGGTTATGTTCCAGCAGCAGAGATGCAGCTCATAGACTGACAGGTATGAGAGCATTGTCCAATGGCCTTTTAAGGGGGGAGCAGGCTCTGAGTTAGAATTTGAGAAAGTGTCCTCGCTCTAAACAGTTTACATCAGAGTCACAGAGGATAAAACAGAGTCCTGAGGGAACACAGGTGGAGGGGAAGATGGATGGCGCAGACAAAGCCGAGCCTGCAGCTCACATAGTAGTTGTACGTCATCCTCAATGAAGACACTTAAAAAAGTTTTCTTTGTTTTAGTACGAAACAATTCTGGCAATCAATCAATTTTTATTGATTATGGACCACAATGCTCGATAGGAAACTGAGATGACATGTAATGACATTGCCACTCTTAGTCTGGTCTGACATGTAGATTACACAACTGTTTCTGTCTAACATTTAATGATTTTACTTGGTCAGTTGAAGCTTGACTTCTCCACTTATGCTGCTGTCACACTCTGTTAGCTCTATCCTGAGACTGTTGCTAGATTTCAGCCAGTTTCTTTGGGTGGTGGTGGAGGGTGGGTGTTCCCAGGAGACAGGACATGATGTAAAGAGGACACTTAGTAGACAAAACTGTGCAATGTTTAAATATCTGCAAGATGAGACAGAGCAGACTACAACACTGTGATGACTGATTTTTCCTCTTTATTAATAGAACGTGTAATTGGACATATTGACAGTTTCTCTGAATTAAAACAAACTGGGAAGCAGAAAAGTGGTTCAGTCACATGTGCCCACTCGCTCAGGGTTAATTTTCCTGACTTCCTGATGAGCAGAAATAGAGTACATAATCAATGATTCATAGACTAAGTAAACAAAATAAACAGGTTTATGACAAAAGGTTTTCCTTAAATGGAAACAGCCCTTTTAAAAATAACTCAAACTTTTTATATTGATGGTTTTCTTTTAACTGGAGGCCAAAGTAGGTGAAATAATTCAATGTTTTAGCCTAACACTAAGCTGTGATCATTTAGAAAAGGCCAAACCATAATGGGTTTGTGTCACAAATAAAGTGTTTTTATATTCTTTATCGTTGCCACTCAGCGAGATGAAGCTCCAACTTCATCTGACGTGCTGCTCATGTTGATTCATCAGTATGAGAATGAGATATCTGACAAGACATCAGTCATGGGCTTTCACCATTTGCAGATATCCTGCCATTTAACGAAAAGTGTCCCCTGATACTTCTGTTATGTAACCATTCAAAGAAGAAATAACACTAACATTTCTGTGTTCTAGTAGTAAACTGTGCTATGAGTCAGCCCACTCAAGAGTTTTTCTACGGTAGTCGTTTCATGTCCACAATAACCAGCAGCTGCAGGTGGATAATAACAGCTCATTTTGGCCCATTAATTGGAGCTTATTGACATTTGATACCAGTTGTGGACACAGTGACTGTTACATACCCTAAATTTTGATTAAGTACGTACTAAATTTTTCCTTCATCGCTGCCCATTTCACACCGTTTCGAAAAGTCTTACTGACACTTTAACCTTCATTCTTCATAAAAGATCAACTCTTCCTTCACGAGCTCGGTATATGATGAGCTCAGACTGTAGCTCTGAGCTCTGCAGTGAAAAAAATGAACATAACTCTTCACCTCTGAGCTTAACTACGTCGACTGAGAGCAGGACCTGCCGATCTTGGCCTGTCTTTATCAGACAAGTTTTGCCTGAGTTGTCTACTCGCTGTAAAAGGGCAGATTCTGGAAAATCAGAGGAAGAGGGGCAAAGAGAGTAAGTAAGAAATATGAGCCAGACCAATGAATGAAGGGGAGCAGGGCAGACAGAGGGAGGAGTGTCTTTGAGAGCTGTTTCTCCCAAGTTTGGTGTGATGGACTGGGAGCTACGCTATCCCTGCTGCTTTGAAATACGTGTTTGTATTGGCTGCTGATCCTAGACTGTGAAGACTTATCTGTAGAACATTCAGGAAAAAGGGTTGGGTGTGTGTGTGTGTGTGTGTATGTGAGCAGGGGAAGGGGGGAGCAGCCTTAAACCCCATGCCGGAATTCAAAGTATTAGGGGCAATGTGTTTGTGCCAATAAGGAAATACATGAAGAGAAGAGAGAGGCCAAGTGTATTTCTGCATGCAGGAATGTCAATGGGCTTTTTTGATTTCAAATGCTCTTCCTGTGCTTCTCATAGCCCTCATCTAAATTCTTTTTTTTTATTGTACAGGAAGACTTTCTAAGACCGAACGGTTATGAAAAAAAGAAGCAGCGAATTCAAGGTTATTGGTGTAACTGATGACCTCAGTTTAGGCAGGACAGAATAGGATCAAAATAAAGTACAGACGTGTATATTGTATGAAATATAGTTTGTATACTGGTACTTATTACCTAAATGGATGGACTATGTTTATATATTGCCTAAGGGGGTAATCCCTTGAGAATAACAGAGTAAATGTGTAAATATTTTGGCTCACTTTCAGTTCTTCAGTCCAAGTCAGCATCTTCTTACTGTTACGTGGAGTGTTATTTTGGCTATGTAGGTCAGGTGCATTTGTATTGCGAAACAAATATGGGGGAACATCATATGAATCCAAGTTAATAAATATTTACTTTGGTTTAAGTCGGGCTTTGTCTTTCAGGAATATCAACTTTCCCCTGCAGTCAGAACCAGCTAACATGTTTCAGTCAGGGGAATCTACAAAGATTCAGAGATGCAATGGCGGCAGATGACTGTCTATCATGAGTCTGGTTCTGCTCAAGGTTTCTGCCTGTCAAAGGAAGCTTTTCCTCTCTACTGTGATTTAACTAATGCTGCACAGTGCAAACTTCTGTGGTTGAAGATGGGATGGGAGTGGGGCTCAATCTTACCCCAACTTCATGTTGGTTCTTGTAAATAGAGTTATGTCTAGACTATCTTTTTGTCAAGTGTCTTGGAATAATACTTGTGAATTTGCGCTAAATAAATAAAGATTGATTGATTGTGAGGAGGTTAAAGCTGGTTTTGGTACAGACAGACATTAAAATGCTTAGTCTCATGACCAAAATTAGCAAACACAACCATCTGTTAATCAAAACAGTATCACTCCTTGAACTTATTTTAGGCTATGTTCACACTGCAGGTCAATTCCGATTTTTTAACCATATGTGACACATATCTGATTTTTTCATGTAAGTGCGAACAGTGCAAATCTGATTTTTACAAATCCGACCCAGGCCTCTTTTGTATGTGGATATAAATCCGATATGTATCCGATGTGACTGCAGTGTGGACGCTCAGGTCGCGTTCATCCGACCTATACGTCATCAATATGCGACAAACGTCACCATTGTTCGACAACACAAACAGGCGCGGGAAGCAATTGTGCTTTGTGCGCATGCGGGTCACTTCATGGACGCATCCCGTTCACATTAGATGCCGCATTCGTTGTTGTAATGTGAACCACCACACAAAAAGATCAGATTTAACAAAAAAATCTGGATTGTGCATCATAACCTGCAGTATGAACGTAGCCTTAGTTGCCTTGATTACCTTTTTTGACATTTGGAAGAGTTACCTCTCAAATTACTGTTTCAGTTTGTTCTCACTATCAAAGTTTGTCACTCTGAAGATTTATTTTCCTATCAACCATAAATTTCCTCAATAAACCTGACTTGGTCATTTCACTTTGATCAGCTAAAGAAAGAGTACATTGACCTCTCTGACCCCTCATCAGCTTGCAGGGAAGTACGATCCCCAGAAAGAAGAAGAGCTCAGGCTGTGGATCGAGGACGTGACCGGGAAAAGGATCGGGGACAGGTTCATGGAGAGTCTGAAGGATGGAGTAGTGTTGTGCGAGTGAGTGGATCAACACTGAGAGGAATTTTGTATCAACATTTTTTTTTTATATCCTTGCTAAAAAATAAAACGAAAACTCTTGAATTTCTTGTCTGTTTCCTTGTAGACTTATTAATGTTCTCCAGCCTGGCTCTGTGAGAAAGATCAATAACTCCACTCAAAACTGGCACCAGGTAATGAGGCAGCTTTGTCCTGCTGGCTAATTCCTAGAGCATGTTAAACTTCGCATGTCTGTTTTGTAATTGACACCACAGAGCTGATTTACAGTCTATAAAATAGCTGCTGTATTGATATTGTTCCTTTCTGTCTACTTCTCCCCTCAGCTGGAAAACATCGGTAATTTTGTTCGTGCCATCACAGAGTACGGCCTGAAGCCACATGACATCTTCGAGGCCAATGATCTGTTTGAGAACGTCAACCACACTCAAGTCCAGTCCACACTCATTGCCCTGGCTGGGATGGTAAGCGGACAAATAAAAATACCACAAGCACCAACAATGATGTTGATCACTTTACTATGTTTATAAATCACATGTTGCAGCCATAAGCTCAACTACTCAAGTTCTCTAAACTGCCACCACATTTGGCAACTCAAGTATTTTGTTTAAAATAAAGGGTTCGGGTATGAAAGAGACTCTTTTACCATCATATTACCGTCATTTTTCCTTCCCTCCCCTCAGGCCAAGTCCAAAGGATTCCACTCCAAGTACGATTTAGGCGTGAAGTACGCTGAGAAACAGCAGCGCCGCTTTGCTCCAGAGAAGCTCAGGGAAGGACGTAACATCATAGGCCTTCAGGTCAGACTGCACAAATACAATCCTCTTTCACCCACTACTTACTTTACAACTTTGCTATCATTAGGAAGATATACTTCATGATAAAAACAAAATCAGATAAACGGTTTCCTCTTGAACTTGTATCTATGATGTAAACTTTTCTTATTTTTATCCACTCTATCTTTAGATGGGCACGAATAAGCTTGCCAGCCAAAAAGGCATGACCTCCTACGGCACACGACGGCATTTGTATGATGCCAAGACCGCCACGGATACCCCACCAGACCAGTCTACTATCAGCCTACAAATGGGCACCAACAAGGGAGCCAGCCAGGTGAGGGGGTACTTCTCTTTCAGAACCATCCACAAACTGGATAAAACTACAGATCTCGAGATGCATCACACGTTTTTATAAATGAAGTCCCTCGGCTAACCTGGGCTTTCTCATAGGGCCATTTTATTGTTGCCTCTAAAGGTCCTTACACGCTGGGACCGACGCAAATATCGGATGCGAAATTACGAAATAGTCTGAGGTGAATTTTGACGCGCCTGACTATACACATCAAGCCCAATGTGATTTTGAGACTTTTGCGAGAAGACTGACACAACGGCAGACTGACTGTTTATCAGTTCTGATTAGACACTAGTGTTGAGATGTCTGTCAGTCATGATAGCATGTACTGAGTCAGGGCCAGTACCAGATAAGAACATTAAACTATAATCCATAAACGTAAGGTAACAACCGAGACCTAATGGTGCTGTGACACCAATGCGATTGAGTTTGAGACAGTGAAAATACATATGGTATGTTGTATCTGAACAGGTTAGCTTACAAGCTAAAGTTACTTAGCACAGATGAAAGTTAAAACAAAGACGTTAAGCAAACTGTTAAAGCACACAAAACATCCTTCAGGCCGTTATCTTTGTAATGTTTGTGTCTTTTATCAAAAAGCACTCAGTTCTCTGACACGTAAACAATCAGCCGGATGGCCATGTTGGATATACCGGTGAATCTGACGTCACAAGAACACGCAATCTGATTGGTCAGAAGTGGACACACAGTATGCCAAACTTTAGAAAAATCGACCATGATCTGAAAAAATAAATGCTGCAATATCGCGAGACGGGAAAACGTCGCTGATGCGAACGCTTGTATTGACAGGATACGGGTTCCGGTGTGAAAGGACCTTAAATGTTAATGGAATTTGTTGATAGCCTTTTCCTTAATATAAATTCAACACATAAACTGAAGTCAACGTTGTTCGTCACACTCTCATAACACTTTTATTCCACTTCCTGTGATCCAGGCTGGCATGACAGCTCCAGGAACTAGGAGGCACATTTTCGACAAGAAGCTGGAGCTGGAGAACTGTGACACCACCACCATCTCTCTGCAGATGGGCACCAATAAAGTGGCCTCCCAGCAGGGCATGACCACCTACGGCCTGCCTCGCCAGGTCTTTGATAACAAGTACTGCGCCAACCCCACTGAGACCTACTTTGACAACGGCAGTGAGGTGGAGTTTGATGGCTACAACCAATACTCTGACTAAGAAAACACGGATTGCCTTGAGACAGCCACCCACTCTTCTTTCAACATGCAAACCTTCCAGACTGTTATTTAACGCCGACTGAGGTCACTGACATCTTCTTTCCCCAGTTTTCTCAAAGCGCTATCACTCCCAAGAAATGTTTCTTTCCACAAGGACAAGAAAAAAATGTTTGACGGTGCCTCAGAGATTTCACGCTGTGGTTGATTTCTGCAAAGCATTTTTTTTTTACTATTCTAGCCGCTAAAAATAGCTTAACTCTCCAATATAGAGTTACTATGTATAGCTTTTTCTGTGCCTTGTTCAACAGCAGTGTAACAGAGTTTTGTCACTGTTCAAACCCTAAGCGCCACTTTCCTGCCCTTCCAGTCCAGTTTGAAACAGAATTTGAAAGTTCCTTAAATGGAGACAAGAGCAGTTTGGTGATATTGAACTTTGGCCCAGTTGGAACAAAGTCCATGCCAACATCGAAGCTCCAAAGGCCCTACGATTTTACAGAAGTTTCTGGTCCTCAGCAAACCTTACAGGACTTCCAGCTTTGTGCAGACAGCGCTTTGTTTTGTGAGCACTCGTGCTGACAAATGTGTCATATTCACAGGCCTGTCCGATCACTCATCACTCTACCGGGCTGCTTTACAGCTGCACAGCTCCTATTTTGGGCGTAGTATTCAGAAAAAGTAGATGGAAGCGCTTTTACAAATCAAAATGTTGGTGTAAAGTCAACTGGTCTGAATATCTGTTTAACTCAGCCCTGTCTTAGTTTAAATCCTGTGTGATCCTTTTGGAAATGTCTAACCTTTCCTTGTCGGTGAAATTTGCCTTTGTACTGTTGCTTCACTCAACATGTCTCCCTATTGTGTGGTAAACAGTGGTGGAATGTAACCAGGTACATTTACTCAGATATTGTGCTCAGAAATCTGTGGGTTTTCTTTGCTGTTCAGAAGGTATTAAGCATCTCCTGATCCTGCCCAATTACTTCAAATATAACTGCTTTTAATATTTGTCAGTAGTTTAGCTAATATTTAAGTGCAACAACGGAAAAGTTAGTCGTTTCTTACTTCAAATATATTCACCACTGGCAATATTAGGTTAGACTTGTTCACTGATAAATAATATATCAAATACGAAGGTGAGATTCTTGTTTTGAAATGTTGACTTGTGTTGTTAACCCACCAGAAGTCTTGAATGTAATGTTATTGTAGATAAAAATGGCCTTATCAGCTGTACAGGGTTCGTTTTTAAGAGGCAGAAATAACTATTAAGAGGGGTCCAGATGAGTCTCGGGGGCTTGTAGCAGTGCGCCATCTAGTGAGGACATCATGCATGTACATTTACTCTTTTGTCAAGCATCTGAAGTTTTTATTCTCTTAAATATAAAAATGTATTTTTGAAAGTTTTTTTTATTTATGATTTTCCCTTTAATTTACAAAATGGCTACAATGATGAGAAACTGTATGGTAACATTTCACCTTGATGTGTTAGATTTGTTTTAGCAGTGTTCAAGCTCGACTTCTTGACCCCCCCCTCCCCTCTTCCCCTATTTGCCTTTTACTAAACATGACATTTGTGCAATAAAACACTTAAAAAACGAGCAGATTTCATTTTTCATAGCTGTTACTACCTTGAGTACACAGGAGTAGTTTAATAAAAACACAAGTGTGATCTAAAATTCTAACTTCAAATTCTAAAATACACTAAAGTACACATGGATAAAAAAACAGGAATAGATTTTCATTTACCAACAAATGTTTCAGTGCGCTGAAGACATGATTAGACAGCAAAACGTAAATTCAAGAGTCAAACTCTTTGAAATGCAACTGACCTTAATGACTCAAACAGGATTGGATTCCCTTTATACTGACAAATACTAACGAAGAACATGGAATATTTATAGTGTGTGGGTATATCAGTCAGGAAACATTTACAACTTCAGAAATGAATGAATGAATGAAGAACATGGAATATTTAAAGTGTGTGGGTATATCAGTCAGGAAACATTTACAACTTCAGAAAATGATTAAAGGAGAAAAGAAGAAACATATTTTCTTACAAAAAAAAAAAAATAATACATAGCCTACTGCTGGTAAATAAAAATAGGTGACTCAGACACAACACGGCAACTCCCTGGTCCAGCCAGAGAACATGTCACGCTCAGCATGCCACATTGTGCCGAGTTCAAACTAAGCATGTCAAACATTATTAGTAACGATAAAATGACTCCACTGATTGTTAAAATGTAACTACAACATGATGATTTAACAGGATGTGATTTTATGGACCAAACTTCAACTTAAGGATCACAAGGGAGAAAAAAACAGTCAGGAGAACCTGGCTATTGATTAGCTGCTTCACAGGCATCGATCCAATCACTGTAAACATCCACTGGCTCGGATAAATCTGTTGAAATACAGTTAAGGCATACCTTAAATAAAGACAGGAATTGACGTACGCCCACAAAACCAACCCCCGCTTAGAGTAAATCAACTTTAAATTCTTTTTTTACAACTGTAAAGTCTTTTTACTTTTTCATTCACATGTGGACTTTTAGCAGCATTACAGTACACATAAAGAGTGTGGCTGCTATTGGTTTTTGAAATATAATTTCTTTCTTTCATGTGCAGTTTTTCATGAAAGATTACCAAAACAGCCAAAAAGTTCTGAGCATTATTTGTGACTATAGAGTGGCGTTCTGGTTGAAGTTTGTTTATGGCTCCTCAGACCGCTGTGTATTTCTATCCTGCGGTCGTTACTAAAGTTGGTATAACTAGAGAAGCAAGTGGTCGACAACATTCATCTCTCGAGGGGGTGTCTAACTCAGTGTTACGGTGTGTTTGACCCTAAATTAATTTTACGCTGGAACATCCCTTTAAAATAAGAATTTAAATAAATTAACTTTTTTATGTTTTAAACTTATTTCCTTTAATCCTTCGTTTTTATACCATCATTTTCTTCATAATTTCTTCATTCTTCATGATATTTGTTGGTTTAAAGGATACATGTTATTGGAGTCTGGAACTCCTCCAAGCACACGCTGCATGATATAATCCCTGTGTTGCGGGTTCGTTCCCTGAAAAACAGTGATTATTATTACATCGCTTTTGAATCATGATGTATTTCTTTGAGTTTCTAAAGCATTTTCATGTACTTACATCTTGACATCACAGGATTTCTCATGGTTACAGAATGGACAGGTGAACTGGGTGTCCAGGTTACCAGTCATTTTTTTCTTAGGAGGTGGCTTTCTCTTAGACTTTCTGCGCCCCATTTTTATACCTCTTTAGCTGCAGAAAATGGGGAAAAATCATACTATAGTGTAGTAAATTGCTTTAAATCACAGTCATCTTCGCTGAACTCACATATGCACTCGTTCAAGTAATAAAGTCGACACTGCACCAGCTTGCATTCATCCCTACACAATTCAAAGACTGTTTAACACCGAACATAGTCATCTTTATGGAGTCTTCTATCATTCCATTTTGACCATTATTATCTTGCTTCGTGAAATAGCACATGTCCACGTTCTTAAAACAAGAGCTGCCTCGGATTTTCGTAATTTATATTAATTTTAATAGATGTTTTATAACATCAATGTCCACAATACGCAAATAAAAAACAAAAACATTTGCAGTGGGGCGCCAAACAGAGCCACCGCTGCTTGCTACAAAGCTAACTTGCCAACAATGCTAGCCTGGTGCCAAAAGCCCGTATTAGGTTAAATACATATATTTCATTACATAGTTGTATGTAAATGTGAGTACAACACACGTTCTTCTTTCTCAAGGCTGCATCTTTTGCGTATTTGCACTAGTGTTGGCCAACTTACCGACGGGATGTTTAGCTGCGATGGATGCTGAGTGTTCATCAAAATCCGGGTACCGCTTGGGTCTGGGCCGTTTCTGATTGGTCTGTGAAAACCGTTTTCTGCTTTGTGATTGGCTACATGATCAAGACTGGCAGCCTTCTTCCACCAATTGTATATCAGTCTTGCTTAAAACGCCCGCCTTCGTCGATGTTGTGACTCTTTAAAAACATGAAGACTTAAACTACAGGCTGTATGACTTCAACCTAAGTCGGAATATTACACAAGTCTACTTATTTAAACTATTTAATGAATAACCAGAATAAATCAGTGATTAATTCGATTAAAGGTTAATCTGCTTATGCAAGAGAGGTACTGATAGGATGTGAAATACCTGGAAGAAAGTAATAAACAAGAAATATGAAGTATCGAATGAATAGCATCATTTATTCTATAATTATCATTACTATATCTAACCACATTTATTTATTTATTTTGTGTGTGTGTGTGTGTGTGTGTTATTCTATTATTTGTTTAACTACTTGTTTATGATCTTATTATTTACTTATTATTTTTATTATTTCAATTACTACTATTATTTATCCTTTTTTCTAATCTATGTTTTTATTTATTTATTCATTTATTCTCTGCTCTAGTATTATAATAGTAATCATTTTTGTAATTTTTGTCAAGTCATAATGCTTCATTTTTCATTTTTCACTCTTTCTCAACAAGCATCACAATCTTAAAAAAGGGGATAAAGGGGCAACAATCTAACCCACAAACACACACACTTCACAACACATGAAAACACCCACCCACCCACCCACACTTAACTAAACACAGCCTTGAAACACCTTCTAAATGTATCTAAATGTTATGTGTTCCTGCTGTATTTGTCACTTTGTCTTGTCTTTATTGTCTGTTTGCACTGTATATATGTTGTCAACCACCTGTCATGAAAGACAGGGTGTGAAATAAATGTGGTAAAAATTCCCCTTAGAGCAGAGAGCAGCCTGAAGTAGATGTCACAGTTTGCCCTCAGTGTAGAAATACGCCTAGATAGAACTGTTTTGGAGGGATCCATCCTATTCAGCTTATTAAAGTATTCGTGGTATCTTTGCTCTTGTTGTGTACAAGTACTTCGACGTTGTACTGACTCACGTGATCATTTTAATTGGATATATCAGAAAGTGTCATTTGAAGATATTGAAGCTTTAGAGGTCAAGTATGTTTATACAAACAAGGAATTGACTCCAGCAAACTTTGACCTCTATAAACACACAGGAAATGATACAACAATCACAAATTGTGTACAAACTCGAGCCCGTCACGTCGAGGGGCGGGGCTTATCAGAGTATCATGGCTGTGGTGATGGGCACAGCAGTTCTTTTAGATGTACTGAACCACTTGAATCAGTTTACTAAAAAGATTCGTTCAAAAGATTCGTTTATCGAACCATTCAGCGCATGGCGAGAGGAGCCTACAACTCCGACCTCCTGAACTGATACACAGCTGAACGGTTCAGGATTCAGTTCAATTCATAGCTTCTGGGACCAGGAGACGAGGGTGTTTGGCTGTGTTGCTCTGGTAAACAGGTTTGTAAAAATGAACTTGTTTGTAAGTCATGATGATTTAAGTGTACAATCCCATGGTATGCTATCTATCAGGACTGCTCGGTAAATTGGGCTCAGTGAGTGATTCGTTCACTATACATTGAGAAGAATTCACATTGAACATACAACGTTCCCTCACAAACCGCTGCAATGATAGGATGCTGCAGGTTTTATGCACTACTATACATGCTGTGTCCTATTGTATGCAAGTTGTTGTATACAACTCACTCGAGGAAGTGATTTGGTTCAGTAGTTCACTCAAAAGACTCGGTTCTTTTGAATGAATCGTTCGCGAACGACACAGCACTACATGGCTGAGGAAGTACCTCGGCTGGACCTTAGACTCGGTGCTTCGACCACACTGTTAAATTTCGCTTGTGACTTTCTCTCTCAGATTCAGGAGTCAAAAACATCAAGGTAAGTACAGGATTTTGTGACGGCTATGCCTTAAAATTCCCGTGTTAAAACCTGAACGCGGTTGACATATAACTTCTGTTACTTAACTGAGCTCTGTGGAAAAGGGACTAGCATGCTAGTTACAAGCTAAAAATACCAAGTTACCTGCAGTAACAATGTCAACATCCATCTGTTTTAAACGTTAAAAGGTTGAATTGTGACGGAATAAGAGAGTAGGTCTCAACTGCTCTTCACTGGCGCTGTTATCTGAACCGTGAGGATACAGCCTATCAGGTCAGCTGCACATGTGAAGACATGCAGTTAGTGGTTACTACAAACAGAACACATATTTTATGCAGCAGAGTTATAAAACCAAACACTTAAGACCCATCAGCTAACCATCTTTCTTTCTTTCTTCTTATTTATCCAAAACTTTAAGAACAACAACAACAAAACAACTAGAAACAAAAACACAGAACAAAATAATACATAAGTTCACCAAACAACTGCACATGTCAAAGATAAATTTACACAACATATATATGTTAAAATAAAGAGTTTAAGAAGGAACAGAATGAAGCAAAGAGCTTATCTTGCCCTGCCCCTTCCTTGCAAATTAGAGATTAAAAAAATCTATTTGTATAAATTACAAAGATCTGTAAAAATACACTACATAGGTTCTTTATTATAATTATTTGCATATAATAATAATAACCAGTGTTATAATATTCAGAGTTAATATTACTTCTATGTAACCAGGTATATCTAGTATAACCACATTTTTGTTAGTTTACTTATTTAATTCCCCTAAAACTTCTCAATAGTTTGATTTAAATATTTTTATGTTATAGGAAATTTTTAAAGACACATCCAGGCTGTTCCAGAGTTTAACACCACAAACAGAAATGCACATACTTTTCAGAGTTGTACGGACAATTGGACAAATAAGTTTATGTGTTTCCCCAGATTTCAACACAGTAAGTTTCACACATGCTCAACATGACTATATAAATGTACTTAGCAGAGTGACACCATGGTAACAGAAGGGGAGCCTACAGACACGATCAAAGTGTTGTACCTTCTGGCACTCTCTTTCTCCTGGGGTCTGCAGGTCTGGGTTTCCTTCATAGCAGGTATGACACACACATTGGAGTCTTAACTGATACACAAACTCATATGCATGTTTCAGCTGTGCAGCATGCTGTTTTGTCCCATTTTCATATTATTTGTTTTGTCAGGTTTTGCGTTGGTGCGGCAGGTAACCCTGCACACCTTTGGGCTGGTGCAGAGCAAGCTTTTTCCTGTTTATTTTCATTGTCTGATGGGGAGCAGTTGCTTCAGTCTGGCTATGTATGCTGTGTACCACCCCAGAGAGCTGCTGGACTGGCATGAAAATTTGCAGGTCAGACATCACTCGTGCAAAAGCCATTTAAAAATCTTAATGTTATCCCCAAATGTGCATGTAAGTCATCACCATGTTATGTTTCAGCCTTTTAAGGTATCCTCTCCTGTCTTCCAGATTGGTCTGTACTTCGTTGCGTTGGTCACAGCCGGTCTGAACGCCCGCTGGTTTGGCCCAGCAGCCACTGAGATAATGTTCCAAATGCAAGAGGTGGAGAAGGAGCATGGCCTGGGGAATCAAGTTGGCCTCACCAGCCAAAGAGAGGCGTATGCTAAACTCAAGGAGCAGGACCCCAAGTATAAAGCTTACAGGAGCACATTTGGCCGCTATCATGGGCTGTCTAATCTTTGCAATTTGATTGGGTTTATCTGCACCACAACGAACTTAATCTACACAGCTATGAATTTATCAACGATTTAGAAAGAATATGTTTCTCTTTATGTTAAATGTCAGCCTCTTTGAAGTCTTTTATCGCAGGGTGGGGGGAAAATTGATTCACCTATGAATCCTGATTGTTTATTACTAGAATTTTTCATCAGTTCGAAAAATCCAAAAGTAGATTTTTAAACTTTGTCCCTATCGAAGTCCAGTGTTGGGATGCACTTTAGATACTACATTCCCCTGGATGTGGCTTTCCCATATGTCAATTGTGCAAATTGAATTTAAAGCTCTGAGGGAAAACTTAAAATACCCATGCTCTCATATGCTAGCAGCTAGAGTTTGAAGCAGTAGACTATAAATACAGAGGCAGTGGGCCTAAGCCCTCCATGAGATGCCGAAGTGTCATTTTTATTTAGCATTTCTCGCAATATTTGTTCTTACCATGTGTTAGTATTAGTCACTGAAAATTATGATGATCTAGAAGAGTTTTACTTTGACGAGTTTAGCATTAAACAAGTGCCTCTTCCCCTGGTAGTTTTGCCTTTGTGAACTTTGCAGTCACTAAAAATGTGAATATAGAAGCTGCACCAACTCAGTTTTGGGTTTATTTGAGTTCTTTGTGCTGGTTTTCGGCAATTATATATTGCAACTTTATTGTTTGTTGTATGACTGACTGGCTTAAGTATTCAAAAATTATTTGACTTGAGCAAATAGGCTTTATGATGTTTAATTTTAGTTTGGCGTGAGGGGGTGTGAACAAGGGCGGGGTGCATTTTCTGTCAGAACATTGTTTAGAAACACTGAAGTAAATCCACAAGCTTTACCTGCTGGTATAGCAATGTGACCAGCAGGGGGCAGTGTTTAGACATACGCTTATTCAGGTAAATAAAAGCTCCATCACTGCACATAGTGTGCTGCTGTTGTTGTTTGTAAGGTGTTGTGTGATTATTTTATAGAAATGTGTGAAACTTGTTAAAGCTGTTCCTAAAACACTGTGATTGGAGAATTAAATTGTATTCTGTTATGTACCACACCTGTCTGCCCTTCATTTTTTAGAGATAATTTTTTTTAACACATTATTAACCCCAGAACAAACAGGCTATTTCTGGATGTGGGTTAAGTAGGTTTTATTTAAGATGCCTGTGATACACATCAGGTTTGATGAGGACCAACCTGACAAGAACACAGTGGTCGTTAAAGAATAACATTAACGTCTCATACATTTCAGCAGAGACTTAAAAGTATGAGGTTTTTGTAATGCTGGCTTCCTGAAAGGCATTTCTTCTCTACCTGTTATCAGGATTTTAATGACTTCTGACTCTTCATTTCTTGCATTTTAAGATGTGTATAAACCATTAGAATTAGCTATGCTTTTTCAGTTTGAAATACAAAAATGAACAAGGAAGTTCCTATCAGGAAAAGAGATAAGCTTCTCATTCAGACAACGTACTGGATCTAAAACTGACCTGTTCACTTGCTCGTTGTCACATCAGGAAATAAACTTTTTTTTTCAAATGACAGAGCAGGTTCATCCACTAATCTTGTCATGACAGGACTAGACAAATTCTTGTTAAAATGCAAATTTGTACCACATGCTACAGAAAGATGCAGGACTGATAATAGAAATGTAAACTATCTCAGGATACTGTATTTTAAGCAAACGTGTCTGTAGTTTCCTCAAGGTCTGTCCAGAACAATTAAATGAGTGTGTACAACTGTTGTAAATAATTTAATACAATTTTCACAGCAACATAAAACTTTTAAAGTTTGTGTATAAAGAGTCCTGTCTGCAGTTCCTTTTGACCCAAACAAGGAAATGAATTTAAGAGTCACTGCAGGAGTCAGTCAAACTGAGCACAGGCTGCTGCAAACCATAAACAGGAACCCCAATAATACTGCAGAGCAGCCCTGCAGTAATACAGTGTATTAAATTAATTATGAGTCTGGGGTGCTGAAGCAGCTCTATCTTCTTTCTAATTCAGAAATGCAGCACCATTTTAAAACTGTCTGTTGAGAACATATGCGCCATAAACACTCTAACTTTTCACTCAATATTCAACAATGAGATCCTCGACTCTTCAAAACATCCTTTATCAACCTTAGTGCTCTGTCTGTGGGCTACAACATCATTTTCATGACCTATGGGGACATAGGCCCATGGACTTTGCTGTTGCAGTAGAATTTCATTAATAGCTGGATTTGATTGAAATAATGACGCTGTTGAGGGCTACAGTCAGCCAAGTACAACAGCAAGTTCTGGATATTTACTTTATGTTTTACGCACGCAGCCCATCAGTGTCAGCTACCTGTGTTGGTTAATGATGGACTATTTTTTGTCTGATTTTATGAATCACGTGTATTTGCGTGCATATCAATGTCAAAATGAGAATATATGTATATATAAGAAATATTTTGTTCTTGAATGCCTAATTTCAGTTATTTTGTTGCATTTTTTATGGTCCCCTCATGGCACTTTTTTCCCTCCCTTTGGACATTGCACAGTTAAAAATAAAATGAAAGAAAACGACTTTAATTTGTCATGTATTGTTCTATTTTGATATATTTTGATTTAATTTATCTTGGGTTTATTATTTCAGGTAAAAATCACCCAGCGATAGTGATGGTGTTACTAATTTCAGCGATAGTGTTCCAGGGTTAAATGAAATGAAACAACCAAGATGAGTTCAAATCTGTCACGTACCTTTGTTTTAATTGTTTTCCTACATGGTGTGGTATACAGAGTAAGTTAAAAGGTGATACAGTGTGTTATCCGCGCGTTCATGTGCGCGCTCTTGGTGGACTGCACAGCCTCATCAGCTCCAGCGGCTGCGTCAGTGTTCACGCATTAGTTCTAACACAGAGGGAGCTCCAACTACTGTGTCAGCTGTGAGCACACAGGCGAGATCCGGGTGCTGCTGAAGCCGTGAGCGAGGGAAAAACGAAGGAAAGACGCCCACCGGCGGAAGAGAAGTGTGTCCGCCGCTGGCGCCGTAAACCCACCTGGAAAGGACTTTTTAGTGGTTTAATACTTTAGTTGATAGTCTACTTCACCGTGATACGGGGGACAGCTGCGAGTATTCACCCAGAGTCGAAGCGAACCGAGGTGGACGTTTGCTTTCCTCCACAACAAGGTATGTACGCTTGAGTTACCCTCCCTCACACTTCCTTCATGCCAAATTATTTCACTCAAACTTCATGTGTTCTCTCTTTAACTGAAATGTCAGCGACTTGACACATTAAAACAAGGTTTTGCTGTTTTTAACTTATAAAAAGTTTCGAATTGAGAGGTCAATTTACTAAATATACCTGTAAATAACTCCCCTTGTCTTCATCACTCATCTGTGTCTGCCTATAACTAATGTAACAGCTGCCAATTCATCAATACAGGAGACAAAACTGAGGGACTCAGTTGCTCCAACATCAGGCCCTGTCCACCATAGTGGGTTTCTCCTGGATGTGATGCTTCACCTTATGTTTTCTGAAATGGCCACCTTCACTACATGTCCTCTGTTAGAGAGTAGTATCATGGCAGGTGCTTCTGTTTCCCCCCTTCCTCATGTAATCGTCTAAAGTCACTTCACTACGTTAACAGACATCGCCTGTTTCCACAGAGAAGGAAGAGCTTTAATCACAGACAGTTATACTAAAACCTGGCATTTTCATATTTTAAGAAAGGGTGACTACAGAACACTTTAAGATCAACAAATCACAATTTATACCTAAAGAGACTAATGTAAATACCATTCATAAAATGCTTTCACAGACTGTAAAAGCCCAACGTATTTGCCTGCAGACATTCTGAGCTGAACAGCAAACATGGAGGACATGTGACTGGGTTACCTCAGGCTTTGGCTGAGCGAATGGGAAAGTTGGAGTAAGAAAATAACACTATGCTATGGGATCTACAAGTACAACAATGTACCTAAGAGACCCCTGCACGGCACAGGCATCATATGATTTTAAAGCCGGTGTCTCAAGAGATTAGAAAGAGTTGAAGCTTGAATACAACCCTCTATGTAAAAAGCAGAGAACCCTTTTCTGGTTGATAGAGCTGAATGTATTTCTATGTAAAGTTGTGACACTGGCCGACAACATCATTGAGCTACAGCGTCGCATTACAACACCCACCAGAATGTTCGATTGCACAGGCTGTGAGGAAATTTCTCCTTTTGTCTTAGCGATCAAAGACGCAGATGTGTGACACTGCAGTTACAGACCAACACTGTTTGTATTTCCATAGATAGAGTAACTTTTTACTGACCTGCCATTTATTTTCCTTGGAAACTGAAATCTGGCAACTCTATATCATAATCCTGTGACATAAAGGAACATAGATACTGAAAATTTAGAGGGATATTGAGTCATATGGTCCTCTACCATTTAGGTGATACATGGCTGAATACCCACACTATAATTTTTATCAGCATTAAAATAATGTTTACCATGCTTTTTTTAGGTTTCCAGAGCCTGTTTTTACAGTGTTATGGACATATTTCGCTTGCTTTGACCACCTCTGGACAGTTTAAAGCAGAGTGGACCGACTGCTTTGGCAACTAATGGGCCTCGCTGGCAGCTGATCCCTAGTTTGGTCTCCACAGAGACAGGTCTAAGCAGAGATAGGCAGGGCTGAGTCGTACTGATTGATCAGCTGTGTGTGTGTATTTTTGTGTGTTTGGAGAGAGAGTTAGTGCTCCGCTCTCCTTTTCATAACAAAAGCTTTGCAGCTGCTCTCTCTCCTCACGTTGTTTGGATGCTAAAAGGCTTAATGGCAGATAATGTCATACCTATATATTTACTGGCGCCAAGCAGGACCACATTAATCATAATGGATTTAACCACCGTTTGAATGATCTTTGGATAAAGAGAGATAAAGATGCTTTGTTTTGTGACTTCAGCAATATTCAGGAGTGGGGAAGAAGAGTGGATGGAGTATTTCTTGCAACCTAGATGACCTCACTTATCTCCATTAATATACATTTCTTCTACCCCCATTTTGCAAGTGGCTCTAGTTTCAATCACTGTCAAATAATTGATTTATTTCCTCCGTAAACAATAAAAAACACTCATAGTTGAACAAAACCCAACATTTTAAAGGGATATACCAGCATGAAATCAAGTTTGGGTCAAACACACCATAACAATGAGTTAGACACCCAGTCGGGAGATGAATGTTGTCTACTGCTTGCTTCTCTAGTTATACCAACTTTAGTAACAACCACAGATAGCAATACAGAGAGCCACGCGCTCAACCAAAAAGCCACTCAATAGCCACAAATAATGCTCAGAACAGCACCTAACTTCATCAACAGTAGATATAGGGTCCCAGCTACAGCACCAGCCATTAAACATCTTATTAACTTTAGCCATATTTCTTTAGCAAAGAGACTAAATACAACTCACACACTCTCTTCCAGCAGCTGCTTGTTTGTACACAGACCCCTTGGCGTGTCCATCTACTGCAGCAGGGTGACGCAGCTCAAGGAAGAACATTTATGATCATTACTTTAACATTTCCTTGAAGTAATAATCACTATATTAATCATTAATCAATACGTGGTAGCGTCTCGGTCTGATTGCATTTCCATGAAGAATTGATCATAAATGTTCTTCCTTGAGCTGCTTTCCCCCACTGCAATTGATGGACTCGCCCGGGGGTCTCGCTACAAACAAGCGGTTGCTGAAAGAGAGTAGGTGAGTTGAATTTAGTCTCTTTGCTAAAGAAATTAGGCGAAGATGTTTAATGGCTAGTACTATGGCTGGGACCCTATATGAACTGTTGATGAAGTTAGGTGCTGTTCTGAGCATTAGATGGCATACAAAGTGGCGTTTTGGTTGAGCGCGTGGCTCTCTGTATTGCTATCTGCGGTCGTTACTTAAGTTGGTATAGCTAGAGAAGCAAGTGGTCTGCAACATTAATCTCTCGACTGGGTGTCTAACTCGGTGTTGCGGTGGGTTTGACCCTAACTTAATTTTACGCTGGAATATCTCTTTAAGACTGGTGCTGTTTTCACAAAATATTGCGTCTTATTTTCTTTTTGATTATTTTTCTCTCTTCCCCGTTCAGATGGCATCAAGTGACTCCCGGCTCCAGCAGCAGCCGTCTCAGAAGGATGCGGCTGACCAGAACTTTGATTACATGTTCAAGCTGCTGATCATCGGTAACAGCAGCGTCGGCAAAACCTCCTTTTTATTCCGTTACGCAGACGACTCCTTTACCTCTGCTTTTGTCAGCACGGTGGGCATAGACTTCAAGGTCAAGACCGTCTTCCGAAATGACAAGAGGATCAAGTTGCAGATTTGGGTGAGTCGATCAGAGATGGGATACACCGCTGTTCATCTGTGGTAATACATTGTTTTAACACTTTGTATGTAGGAGGTTAACCACACAAACAGGTGATTTCTGAAACCGCACCATGTAACCTTTCTATACCCAAAGTATGTTGAGAGTTGTGGGTTTGGCTCTTGTGAAAGTTTAGCCTGTGAATTGTGCAAACGCACACAGCATGACTTCCTCATACTTTCGAAGCACACTCTTGCTCCCTGTGCTTATCAAATACTTTCTTGTTGTGTATTTTTTTAACACAAATGTAAAAAAGGGGCAAACTGACCTCGACATGGAAGAAACTTTGAGGTTTAAGGTAATGCTGCTAAGCCCATGGGCTGTGAGGAAGTAAATAGTCAAGTATTTAGAAAGTTGCACTCAACAAAGTAGATGAATAACTTGGCTTAAGTCAGGGTTCAACTTCTACTCATCTGCTATGTGTTTCCAGTGTTTCTGTGAAGTGTTCCCATTCTTACACTGCTGTAATATCAGCATCTATGTTTCTATCAGAAGACAGAAAAGTTGTCTGTCTCATTACCTCAGCAGTATTTTTCTGACATCTCAGAAAGAGACCATAATGACGAGTCTTTAATCAGCAAAATGACACTATTTTAAGTTTTAGTTACAACGTGAACATCTTTCAAACACTGGACACTTACCCGCTCAGAGCGTACGGGGCGGGGTTCACACAGACAGCTGTCTTTAGTCGTCTTTCTCAGACTCATACTGATGCATACTGATGAAGTACTTGAGGAAACAGCAAAAGCTTGTAGTAACTTGTTTTTGTGCACTGTGGGGGTGAAGTGTCATCGATCTGTGAATCATATAGCTGAACAGATCATGGCTACACTACTTTGTACTCAGGGATGTGGCCTCGACACAATATTCCTGTTAACCGAATGTTTTCCCTCAGTTACAAAAATCTATTGTTCATTTATTTTGTTTGCTTTGGTTTTTGATTTCTCCCCTCATAGTTAATTGTTGAGATTTCTTCATGGGCGAGATTACAACACTCGAAAGTTTCTGAATATCGGTTTTTAATGATTTTTTTTAACTGTCCAAGCACCTTTTCTTACCCCTTAAAGTCCCACTCCGATCATTTTTTTACCACTTCAAATCTTATCAGTGGTCTTTAAATGATACGTCCTATAGCATCAGAAAAATGTCATATAAACATGAAGAAAATGAGAAAAACATTATTTTTTATTGGAGTGGGTCTTTAACTCTTACTTTTGTGTCCACTGTGAAGAATAGATGTCAACACTTACCTCCCATATCATTATTACAGCTCACAAACTACTCCAACATCCATCAGATATGTTATAAAACCTGAACATCTCTGTTTTAATGTGGCACTTTGAATATGAAATATTACACATAGTAAACTTTAGTTTATGATTTTGCTGACTTGCTGTTTATTGGCTTGAACGTCAGTGTGATTTTTTTCCCTGTCGGATTCTCATATAATCAAAACTCTACTTGCAGACTTCTGCAGGTGTTAGTTAAAATGATTATAATACAGTTTAGAAAGTAAGCAGCATCATAAACATATTTTTAAAACTACTCCACAAGCTGCTCACCCCCTCCCACATTAACTTAGTTTACATCAGCTGCTGCTCCAGCTGCTACAACTTTTGAACTTTCCTCCATCTCCTCACCTGTCTTTCCCTTTTTGTTACGGACTGGATGGGATGGAGTCACGTCTCCGACATAGGACAGCGTCTTAAAGGGACATGAGATCATAGCCTACCTACACACATCCAAAACTAGCTTTTATTTATTCATTTTTTTAATACAGAATATACTGTTATTGGCAAAATGATGTTGGTTATTGTCATAAATATCCGTATCGGTACATTTTCGGTTTATCGCCCAGCCATACTTAACCCTTAAACTGCCGCTGCTGGCTGCACTTGATAGACACAGTCCAAACTCTGCAGAGGACGCGAGCTTCAAGGATTCACACTTTGAACCATCCCATTGAAACATTTAACCCCGGTGCTCTTGACGAGGCTTTTGCATGCTACTGTAACGTGTTTCCTTAATTTCCCTCCATCCCACTGTCACTACATTCACACACTACAAATCCTATTGAAGCACATCATTCAGGCTGTTCAAACAGAGCGTTTTTGTGAGCCAACAGTGTGTGAGGCACTGTTTGATGAATGAATCAGCAGTAGAGTCTACACCAAAACACACATTCACCTTCCAACCCGAGTACATGTGTATCTAGTATTTTACATGCAAAGGTAGAGGTGTCAAATATCCTTATAGGGGAAGATATTTTAATACCGACTGTATAAAATATGTTTATAACGCTGGTTTCTGAAGTGGCCTTGAGGCAACTCCTGGTGGTACTGTTGGATGACAAAGCGACCTGGTATTTCCTAAACACAGGAAGAGGAGGAAGTTCCTTATCTGCTTCTGACTGAGACATAATGTGGATTTACCACTGCGCTTGTGTGGCAGTGTATTTAAGGGGTGTGGGACCAACAAGCATGTCCTTCTTTGAGCTCTTCATGATGATCCAGTGTTAATAATTAATGCAGAACAATTCAGGCTTTTAGATTTATGTGAGCTCCCACAGTAGGAGGGTTCACCAGGTTTCAGACAGAGGGTGTTATTGGTGATTCCTTCCTACCTGCTGCTGGCCTCCCTGTCTGTGTCATGGAAACAAGCTATCCGAGCTATCCAACCCCTCCACAGTGAACATGCAGAGCTTGAGCGTATGTACAGTGTGTTCGCACTGTGAACGTGTTTTGTTTACATCTCTCCTGTCACTGTCATGGAAAAGTGTTTCTCTTGTTTGTACAAACACACACCTTTAGTACACTTAACAAAAAAAAACATCCACACACACAGTGAGATGTCCTGCTGTGGGTACACCACTGCTTTGTGTCAGCAGGTGACGCATGTTTAGAAAGCAGGGTCCCACTGACGTCTCTGATGGGGGAGAGGCCTGATTTAAATCCCTCCTTATCGCGTTTCATAGATATGCACATAAGGGAGCAGCTTTTGTTTACTGGATGGGGTTTATTATAGCAACCCTGGAGGCTGTCTGTTTGGTTTCATGTCCCATTACGCTGCTAAATATTTGTTCTTCTCTGTATGGGTGAGATAAAATGGAACTGGAGGATTTCATGCCTTGTTAAAACAAAGTGATACACCAGACATGAAGCAAAGTCTGAGTTAGATAATCTGCTGCGGGAAGTTAAACACTTCATTTTCTCTCTGATGTCTCGAAACTGAGGGGTTTAAGCTGCATCCTGCTCTTGTTGAAAAGATAACATGGGGCAGAGCTGTCCAAGCTGTAATGGAACATTCATGACCCTCATTGGCCTCCAGTTACCTGGACAACCTTCCCCTCCCCCAAACTGTGAGGGGAAAATTAGACAAACACAAAAAACACACAGGCTCCCCGTATAAAAAACGGACTCAGGCAGGTTACCAAGTAACACTGAGGACTTTAAGAGTGGGGGGTAGTCACTCTCCCAACAACCTGTTTGATCTTGCTGCTTTGAGCTGTCATCTGTGTCATCACACACAGTCTCCGTTTAATTAGGAGATGCTTCTGATAAACTGCGTGTGTCCAGCGACCCCGCCCCCTAAGATTATCTGTCAGACCTGCATTTCTCTTATCTCTCTGCTTCTTCTCTCTGGTCATGTATTGATGCAGACCAGAGGTCCCGGGTTTCATGAGGAATAATGGAGGCAGGTGCTGCTATCTAAATGTCATCTCCTGATAGACTGTGAAGAGCGTCATGTGACATTTTGATATGATTACTCAGCCAAGGGGGTTGAAAGGAGAGAGAGTAGGGCGCAATAATGCACATGCTGAATATACAGCAGGATCAATAACTGTGTGTGTGCTTCTTTAGTACTGTTTATTCAGATGTTTTTAAATTGCTGTGAAGTACCCTGATGTGAAAAGTGTTTTCCACCAACAAACAGAACAAAATGATCATTTTCAGTCAAGATTCCCACCTTGTTAGACACAGATCTCTGAAACCCACATATGGTCTGAAAAATAGGCACATGGTTAACAACTGTACTGAAGTAATCTGAAATAACAACCCATCTGAACTCTGCTGAATGTTTCCTGGTGGACAGTGGTGGACAGATGTTTCATAGCGTAGGGTCTGAACACAGCAACAGGTCATAGTTTTGAAAATACTGCCCCCATGTGGTTTAAATGTGTATTAAATTATCACCAATGGCTGGTTTGCCATTTATATCAAGTTTAAATCAATCAATAACTAATTGATAAAGATAATAGATATCCTTACTTTAAGTATCTATTGATATTATTAAAAAGAATTAAGAATGAAAGGTTGAAAAGTGAAATAAACAATCAAAACAAATGCAGAAACAATGTGAAAAAATAATGAGAGGGGGGAAAAACTAAAGGAAGGAGGCTAGAGGTGAAGAAAATAGAGGCAAAAAAGAGGGAAAAGGAGAGAATGAAAGGAAAAAAAGGAAGGAAAGACTGAAAGAGAGGAGCAAAGAAAGGAGGTGAAAGAAAAAAGAGACAGCATACTTATCAAAGATATCAAGCAAAGAGGCAACAAAAAGAAAGAAAGAAGGAATGAAACAAAACAATGGTACGAAACAAACAAACAAATACATAAAAGAGAAAGAACAAAAACAATGACCATAAAGTACATCAACATATCTGCACGATAGCCTCAAATCTGCTGAGGGGTCCCAGCCTGGACCCATCATCTCTGAAAGTTTGTAAAGAACTCAGCGCCACTTTTTTGCAACAGGGAGTTACTGTGTCCATGTGATCCACAGCCAAGTCCTGTCTGGTTTAACAAACTTCCCTCAACATCCTTTTGGTCCATCCTTCTAAGCTTCAACCTACTCCTTTTCAATCTCCAAAAAATAGGGAATTTCTTGTCTAAAATTGAACAGTATGTATATTTGATCAAATAAACAATCTTGAATATCCTTCTGTTACATTTAAAGATCTTTCCCTCGCCTCCTGATGGGTATAAACCATACACTTGCCATAGTAACCTGTTGTCCGCCATACAACAGGAAGTAGATTTTTGGATGCCATCAATACTTATAGAGTCACCATGGATGTAACATTTGATGCATGTATATTTGTAGGGTGTGACGTTGATCATATCAAAGTTGGTCTCAATATCTGATGTGTGTGTGTGTGTGTGTGTGTGTGTGTGTGTGTGTGTGTGTGTGTGTGTGTGTGTGTGTGTGTGTGTGTGTGTGAATACAGGACACAGCAGGGCAAGAGCGCTATCGTACGATCACCACAGCTTACTACAGAGGGGCTATGGGCTTCCTGCTAATATATGACATCTCTAACCAGGACTCCTTTAACGCAGTTCAGGACTGGTGAGTTGGGCATCAAAATTGCAGCATTTATCATTTTAATTACTTTAATATAACTTCTAACCATCCTTTAATTTGACTTATTATGCTATCTATGCTCGTGGGCATCTGATTTGCTGAGTTACAGTGTGTTTGACCCTAAATTAATTTTATGCCGGAATATCCCTTTAATGTTTGTTCTACAGGGCAACACAAATCAAGACATACTCATGGGACAATGCTCAAGTGATCCTGGTTGGCAACAAGTGTGACCTGGAGGACGACAGGCTCATACCCACAGAGGATGGTCAGAGACTAGCAGAGGAGCTAGGTGAGAACTCTTCCACTTCCACTGTTGGCTTTTACATATCTAAAGTTCGGTGTCTTTGGTGTATGGAGGCATATTTTCACTGCCCTCTCATCTACCCTCAGGCTTCCACTTCTTTGAAGCCAGTGCGAAGGACAACATCAACGTGAAACAGGTGTTTGAGCGGTTAGTGGACGTCATCTGTGAGAAGATGAATGAGAGCATGGACGGGGACGTTAACCTCATGTCCAACAATGGGAACCAGACCCTCAAAGACTCACCTACAGAGAGCCAGGGGGGCTGCTCCTGCTAAGCTGCTTACCTTCTTACCAAAGCCCCCAACACACACACATACACATATAAACACACACACACACACACACACACACACACACACACACACACACACACACACACACACACACACTAATAGCCATAAATAAAGACCAACTCCTTCTCTGTGCCTAAACCATGAAGAGTGCCTCTTCCTTTGTCTTGACTCTGGCCGCGCCCTGCTCTGTTTTGGCCTCCAACATAACACAAACCAAAGGACAGCTAGCTGAGATAACCTTCATCAGTCCTGTCAGGCCCTTCTCCTCCCTGGGCCTCCTGTTCTGTTGTCATGTAAAGAGGCCCACTGTGCTTCTGCGGTCTTGACCCATCAGCTCTGTGATGAGCTGATAGTACCATAAAGCCTGCCTTGTGCTCTGTCCACCTTTCACGTCAACCGCCTAGACCACTGCTGTCCCATTAGCCTTCGAAATCCGCTGTGTATGAAGCATTTTTTCTGTGGCTTCGAGGCATGGCGGTGTCTGTAGAAGGCTTTATATTTGGTGTTTATTGTATTAAATGCAGTTCACACAGCATGTGCACGGTTTACATTAGTTTAGCAGATACTCTAGATAAAGTCAACTATACTGTAACAGATAAAACTGATAACGACATTATGCAAACTCAGTTTTGACTATAAGACATGCATTAAACTTTATTGCAGCTGTTATTGAATTCCTGGCATAAAAAAATAACTTTTCAATCTGCAACTTCAGCTTTTTAATTGTTTTTGCTTTCTGGCCTTCTGCAGGATCTGCAACAGAACATCTTTTTTAAAACAATTGAAGTGTTATGACAGACATTATGATTCCCTTGTAGATCATTCAGATTGCTTATTGCTTATGGCTGAAATAAGGACACAAGAATGCACCGGTGTTGTACTTCTTTAATATTAAGTATATATCACATGAGGGAACAATTGAATGACAGGGTCAGAGTTGTCAGTTGCGTCAGCTGGAAATTGTGGTTTTCAAATGCTTTGTCGAATATCCCATCATGCATATCCAATAGGGCTGGGCAATATGGCCTCAAATCTATATCACGATATATTGATCAGTTCACCTCGATAACGATAAATGGACGGTAACTACTCCACAAACTGCTCACCCCCTCCCACATTCACCCCCTTATCTCCTTCAGCTGCTACAACTTTTAAACCGTCCTCCGTCTCCTCACCTGTCTTTTCCTCTTTGTTATGAACTGCATGGGGTGGAGTCTCGGCTCTGACGTAGGACAGCGTCTTTAAGGACATGAGACCATAGCCTATCTACACACATCCAAAACCAACTTTTATTTATTTATCTATTTGACACAGAATATACCAATATGGGCAAAATGATGTCGGTTATTGTTGTAAATTTCAGTATCTGTAAATTTTCGGTTTATCGCCCAGCCCTAATATCCAACATGTTAAGCGTACAGGTAAATTTTCAATAAGAATGAATTTCTAATGAGCTAATTTCTGCATGATTTATTTGTGATGATAGATTTTTGGTGGTGGCGCAGTGGTGTAGTGGTTAACACTGTCGCCTCACAGCAAGAAGGTCCTGGGTTCAAATCCAGCTCAGGGCGTTTCTGTGTGGAGTTTGCATGTTCTCCCTGTGTCTGCGTGGTTTTCTCCGGGTACTCCGGTTTCCTCCCACATCCCAAAAACATGCTTAAGTGGGGTTAGGTTAACTGGCCACTTTCAAATTGCCCTTAGGTGTGGGACTTGCGACTTGTCCAGGGTGTCCCCTGCCTTGGCCCAAAGATGCTGGGATAGGCTCCAGCCCTCCCATGACCCCGGAAATGGGAATAAGAGGTAGAAAATGGCTGGATGGATTTTTGTTTTGGATTTGGGTTATTTGGGTATCACCAGGTAAAGCTCCTCTACCATGAGAAGTACATGCAGCACAGTTTGGAAACTGTTGAATGAGAAGGTGAAAATTGTGTTCAGGCTGAATGGCTTGTGTACCATGAAGGCTGTTTTGTGTGGATTTAAACAAGTCAGATATAACAATGATAAAGTTTTTATAACTCACAAATTTCATGATTAAAGTGCAGGTAACATGTAAGTGTAGTTTAGTTTTTCTTCAGCTAATCTTTGTCTTTGTTATCGTGACCTTAAATGCGTTCATGAACCTTATCCTCACCTTAACGTTGACTCTAATCTGCAGCCTGTTGTTTGTGTTGAACAGCTGAGACAGCAGGATAATGGTAAGGTAAATGTTAAGCTGTGCCGTCTTCAAATGTGAAAGTGACTGTGCGAGGAAGTTGTTTGTGAACGATAACACTGGCGTTTGTCACATGACCTGGCTCCTGCCACCATGTCCTCACTCACCCTTCTGTGCCACTCTTCTGCGACACGCTCTCTCTGCTTTAACCGAGACCACTAAAACGCACACTCGAACACACACAGCTCCATAAAACTGTAGGGTGAAAAACGAGTTCTTAATAACTGAGTATTATCACGGTTATATTGTCTGTCGTTTTAATGGCATGATGACTTTGTGTTGGGTGTGTGTGTGTGTGTACTCAGACAGGAAAGAACATTGATCTCGTAGAGAGATAGATGTAGGCCTTAACTGTGTTGTTGTCACTATCAGGAAAAACAAGGAGCTGGTGTCACATGTTGATCCTGTCATATCCCCTTGTACTGTAAATTCTCATCCTTTTAATGACCTGAATGCTCTTTGTTAGACGAAATATTTAACAAATCTCCTGTTCTTTTGTTTTTGACGTTCAGTATTGCATAGGCAAACTCCTCTCCTTTCTGCTGTTGGTCACTCATAGCGCCATTTGACCACGTGATGGCCATTGACTGTCAGTTAGTGTAAAAAAAAAAGACTTCAGCATCTTGATAGCAGGCTTGCATTGGCAGCTCAGAGCCACTGCTGGACTACACCGCTCACTGGGGTCGAATCACCGCTGGTGGTCAGTTGACCCCCTGCTTTTGCAAACACTTTGTGCCCATTTCATCTGCACTGTAATGTGATTAGAGGGTTCAAAATTTCTGACACTTCACTTTTATAACAACAGTATATATGTATGTATATTGCACAAGGCAGGTTTGCACTGCATTTAAACAGATTGCATATTGGAGCTTATATTGGCAGCTGCTATTGTACACTTTTATTAATTTGGTATCTGCTACATATAACTGTTATGCTTTTGGACTATTAAACCTGTAGCATCTGGATCTGTTTGTCTGGGATGTGTCTGTTCATTTTTAATGTTATGGTCTATTTGTTTTCACATGTTACATTTCTGAGTGGTTGCTTTCTCAAATAGTGGGGTGATCCGATTCCTATACCCAGATCCCATCTTTTAGGCTTCAACTGTGTTAAAATGAAAAAAAGGAAAGTTCTAGGAGAAAATGCATGATATTAACTGGATAGCTTGAAATGTGTTTGAGACATTAAAGATTGCAATCATTATAAAAAGGAGATCTTAGTTGTCTACCTTTGCCCTCACATGCTTTCTGGGTTCATCATAACTGGGTCATGTTTGGGGTGACAGCCCATCCGCAGCTCAACTTATGACTACCCGTCCTCCCAACCCCATCACATCAGGTCACGTCTTTTACACGTTTTATCTGAAGAAGCAGAAACCACACTCTGCCTTTGTCCTCCACAACAATGCGGGTTTCCCCATCATCCTGCTCCAGCGGGGAGTAAACACAGACCCTTATTCACAGGGCCTCTTCATATTTTAAACAGAACCAATCTAGAGTCCAGATGAAATGCAGCTATTTACACCAGCATGGTTTTCACTATGGTGGGCTGTCTTCTCCCCATGTGATGCAAATAAGGGTTTAATTGCACTCAGGCTGATGGGGATGGGCCGCTACGCCCCCCGAGCTACTTATCAGAGTTGAAGACGCAGGGGTGGCTGCTGCTCCGATAACACAGGCCAAACGAAGAGAACATGCTGGTGCTCTTAAAAGATAAGAAACCGTTTGGGTCTGCTGCTTTTACGTGTGAACACTCTGCGGTTTCCGTTTGTTTGGCGCACGCACGGATTAAATTGGCTTAGGGCCAACAAGAGGCTGCACTCGAACCCTCTGACATTGTATAGTGTAAGGTGTCACCTTTCTCACTTCTTGACTGAAAGCTACAGGTGACCAATAAGACATGTGCAACACGCCATTAAAATATAATTATGATTTATTTTATCCGTGTATTTGTACTTTCAACTGCGATTTTCTTTCTATCTATCTATCTATCTATCTATCTATCTATCTATCTATCTATCTATCTATCTATCTATCTATCTGACTGTTTTTACTGTCTTTGTGTGTCTTTCTATCTGGCTGGCTGTTTTACTACCTTGGTGTGTTTTTACGCATGGCACATGTTCTACAAATCGTAGAAGAACTGTGCATCAAGTGCGATTTTCTATCTATCTATCTATCTATCTATCTATCTATCTATCTATCTATCTATCTATCTATCTATCTGTTTTTTCTGTCTTTCTGTGTCAATCTGTCTGGCTGGCTGTTTGACTACCTACGTGCGTTTTTACGCATGGCACATGTTCTTCTACAAATCGTAGGTATCAATGAAGACTCGATTCCCGCCCATTTGCCGAAGAGTAAAAACTTTCGAAAGACCCCCCCTCTGCTCCTCCTCCCCTTCACTTTTTGGAGAAAGTAAACAGCACGGCTCTACTCACCTTATCGCTCTCCAGCAGACGCGTGACCACGTTGCGCTATCCATGGTATCTAACAAATAAGCCGCGGGCGAGAGCTGAGCCAGGAGCGTTCGTGGCGTGTTTGTTCTCCAGATATGCAGGTGGACAACAGAAAGCAAGAGTCTTTTAATTCACAGGGAACACAGACAGGATGATATACAGTCACCTGAGCCGGTATTGGAGGTTTAACGTGATTGTCTGCGCCATGCTATCAGCTTCGATCGTGCAGAGCGCACAGTATTTCGAGAAAAAGGGTAAGACACAGTCTGCGCGGCTGTCGTTTTTGACTTGAATAAGTAAGTGGCATAAATTGGAAAGTGTAAGAGTCTGATGTGTGAAAAATATTACTATATAAAAATAACCTCGGAATGCCCTCTTTTTACTCTTAGTTTACCATATGAAATGTGATTGGTTTATGTATCAAGGGAAACATTTGAGTGCTTGAAAACTTTTGGTTGCTCTCACATATATCTGTTCCCCCCTAACTTCACATCTCCAGTGTCTATGCTGTTGAAAGATGTGCCAGAAAATCCCAAGTGCTTCGCTGAGGAGAGGAAAGACTTCACGTGCTTCTGGGAAGAAGATGAGGAGAGGGCCGGATCTGTGGATCAGTACTCTTTCACTTATACCTACCAGTAAGTCACTTTCAAAATATACAGGGCTGAAAAAAAATACATGGAGACCAATGATTCAGTAGTTCAAAGCTATGGTCCTTATTTGTGTTCATTTCTTTTTGGCCATAAAGAAAATCTATCAAGGTTAATTCCCCATTTAATAATGAGTTTAAGGGTCAATTTTAGGAGTAGAGAATTAAATAAAAGTTAAATTAAACATTCAGTCAAGACAGTATCTTGTTGCAAATAATGATCTCACTTTAAAAAATTAAAGAAGAAAAACATTCAAGTCCTCCCTTCCTCCTATCTGATGAGTTTCTGTTCTTCTCTTCCTTGAGCAGAAATGAAAAGAGCAACAGGTGCCCACTGAGGACCCTCCGTGCAGTAGGCGGGAAGAGGCTGTTCGTGTGCCATCTGAACAGAACCCAGATGTTCGTCCAAATGGACATACAAGTTCACCGGGAGGAGATGCTCATCTTTAACCGCAGCCTTCTCGTAGAGCTTGTCTGTGAGTTATTGAGTGGCTAAAACAAAACCTCATTCAAGAGCACAGATACAAGAGTAGTTTAACAAAGATTTAGAAATAATGAGTTTTACCCTCACTTTGATGGCATATGCAGTTCTAAATTATATTCCCTTAAACCACCAAAATATTTGTATGGATTTCAACAACTGGGTAAAGCACAACTTAGATGGAAATGGGCTTCAAACTTGGTATCCCCAAAGGCAAACTTGGTTCTAACTGTAGAGTCATGTACTATTGGCACCCATTTGATGAAAATAACAGAGCATCTCACAATTGAACTACTGTTCAAAACAAGGTGACTGTTTGACTTTATCAAATTGAAACAAGCATAACGCTAATCTGACTCTGGAATTGCTAGATAGATGTCTTTGCGTCATGTTTTGTTGGCCATTGTGGTTGAGAGAAATTGCAAGTACAGATCTAACAAAAGTTAGTCAAAGATGGACGTGATACCAGGGTATTTCCATGTGTATTAAACTTTAAGTGTGAAAACAAATGTTCTCTTCAGCTGTGGAAAATTCCTCACCAACAAGCTGACACTTGTTTCTCCAAATGACAGTTCTTCTGGACCCTCCAGCTAATGTGACAGTGAGCCGCCCAGGTCAGCAAGGCCAGCTCAATGTCAGCTGGGTGCCTCCCCCTCTCAAATACATGGATGACAGCATGATGTACGAGGTCAGCTATGCTACTGCAGACAGCCACATGTGGCAGGTAGGATCCCTGAATAACACAACAGGTTACATTTTCTTGTGATCCATTGGTCAGCACTGAGCACTGCTCTGTTTTTTTAGGTTGAAGTAGCAAAAGCCAGCTCAAAAATGATCCTCAGAGGCCTGCAGTCAGGTACAAATTACAAAGTGAGAGTTCGCGTGAAGCTGGATGGGATCAGCTACAACGGCTATTGGAGCGCCTGGAGTGACCCTGTGTACATGGAAACGCTGCCTGAAGGTAAATACTGATTTAGACATTGGATACAAAATGTGACATACCTGCACAGGCATGTCCTGACATCTTTTGTAGATAATATGCAGACCAATATTCACCAGCAGGCACTGATTTGACTTCTCTTGTTTGGTTTGTTCCCACTGTTTTTCAATGACTGTTATCGTGACGTGTCCTCCAGAGCTCGACCTACTCATCGTGTCGCTGACTATCATCATCTCTTTAATCCTCGTTGTGCTGTCGCTCACTTTACTCCTGTACCATCGCAGGTAAGTCCACCAAGAAACAAAAGGCACACTGTTTTAGTTGCCTGTCAGAATCTTTTGGTAATGTTCAAACATTTACAACTTTGTTCTTTGCAGGTTTCTCGTAAAGAAGATTTGGCCAAATATACCGACGCCTGACGGCAAGTTCCAAGGACTTTTTTCAGTCTATGGTGGGGACTTTGAGGTAAGGATAAGACAAATGCACCTTATTGAAGTGTATTTTAAAATCCATCCTCTCTGTGTGGAAACCTTCCATACAACATTACAAAAGCTTTGTTTTCCTAACAGGTCACAATGCTTTAATCATTCTTTGTCGTGTTTTTCAGGAGTGGTTGGGACAGTCCAATGGAGGTTTGAGGTTGATTACAGCTGTGTTAAGCTCTGAAGAAAGCCCTTCCTCCCTGGAAGTCCTCTCAGAGTTTAGCCTCTTACTGTCTTCTCCCCCTCTGCCACCAAAGGCCTCTAGAGCTTTGATCTCAGGCAGAGAGAATGATAGGAATGGAAAGAAAGGAATGAACGGGAGACAACAGTTGGAAAAAGGTGATTCAGCTCCGACAGAGGGATGGAGAGCTCCACAACATGACCAATGGCTGATGGGCTGCTTACGGGCACTCCACCAGGATAGCTCCCAGTCCTCTCTTCTGGAGTCTCAAGATGCTTATGTCACCCTCAATGCCAATAACTACAGCAACGATGATCACCTGAATGACATTCTGGAGGAGACGTCACCACTAGGGGTGCTCTTTGCCTCTAGAAAGACAGTATCCTGTGAATCACATTCTGACCTGGGATCTGTTCAGCAGAGCTCCGGTTCAGGTCGACTATCATCTCAGTCCAGCTTTGAGTACCCAAACCATGCCTGGGTGCCCAAAGGCCCAGGATACACCTATATGGCTGTAGCAGACTCTGGAGTTTCCATGGATTACAGCCCCATGAGCAGAGCTGATGACATTGGAAAAATGGTTATCTACGCCAATGACTACAAAAACGAGATCCCTGCTCACAGGAGGCCGTTCCTTCCTCGGCAGCGCCCTGTACACGAGGATGACAGCTGAGGAGGACAGCTGGACATTATGGACATGGACTATGCTTTATAGCAGGCTCTGTTATGGGCCTCTGAACTAAAACCAAAGCTACATTAACTTCTGTCAACTGTTAAGAAAAGTATTTCAAGAATTCAGGTAAGAGCTTAGAGGATGGAGCTCGGGACACTCTATATTGTTAGTTTTTAAAAAAAAATCTCAAAAAAGCAAAAGAAAATTCTGATACAGCTTATTTGTAAAAATACTGTAGACCTCTTTTTCCTGTCTACAGCTTTGTTAGCACCTGTGTGAGGCTATACTATCGTTGTGTAAATGTAATTTCAGAATGATCTGAACTGTGAGCTTCTGACTTGTAAATATTGTCAACTCCACTTTCATTTTTAGATCCGACTTAGGTACTGCATTTCCTGAGACTGTTAGTATATTGAATTTGGCATTCTACCGACATACTTTATAGTTTCTGAAAACATAGTGCTGATGAGTCAAGCCAAAACTGTAGGTCAAGAGATTCAGTGTTCATTTCAATGTGACAATGTCATTTGTCTAAGGTGACGTGCATTTGGGAGCAAATGCAACACAAGCAAAGATCTAGATAGAAAAAACAACAACTCCAGGAAGTGCAAAAAACTGCTGTAAGTACAAATGGACATAGTGCTGTCATAAAGTAAATAAGGGAATGCATTTTGTTTCTTTTTTTAAATTGATGTATAGACTCCATCAATCCATCAACCAAAGGGAACCACAAACCAAATAAAGTCACAATGACACTGTCATCATTGTCATCATCTATCGTCAGGTGCACCAAGTGCAGAAATGTTCACAACAAGTTGGGCAGAGTATGTTGAGGAGGAGGAAAGGAACATTTGTTTCAGTCATTCTATCTCTGGGGACAACAGAGAAGAAGAGCTGAGCTTTAGTACATAAGTGTTCTCTGAAGATCTGAGTCCTGAGATTTTCTTAAAGGTGTAAAACAACTCTGAGGGACAACAGAGTAGAAGAGTCTGGCTTGTGACTTGGATGCCTTGTCTGGATGGGAGAACCAGGCTCCTTTCAGTGGCAGTGCGTAACGGGCATGAGGGACTGCAGGTAGACAGGAGCCGATTTGGTTGCAGTTTTGGAGACAAGAAATAAGATTTTATGTTTGTTGCAAGCTGCTACCGGTGGCCAGTGAAGAGAGATGAACAGCAGATCAAGCTGTCGTTTTGGGTTCGTTGAAATTGTTGCATTTTGGATCATCTGGAGAGGTTATACAGTGCACACGGGGAGGCCTGGCACATGAACCTTAATGATTAGTTGGTCATCAGTCAGGACACCCAGATTCAAACGTGGTTTCAAGAGAGGGGCCGGCTGGAATGATGAGAAGCTCAGTTTTAGACAGGGTGCGCTATAGGTGGAGTTCCTTAGTCCATTTCGAGATATCACTGAGGCATGTTGATGTTCGACTTCAGTGGGTGTGTCATTTTGAGGGAATGACAGGAAGAGCTTGGTACCATCGGCATTGCAGTGTTACGAGAATCCATGAGATTGGATTATTGCACCCATAGCCAACTCTGTAGTCACTATATGACATGATGGCGGCAGATTTACTATCTATGTGACATATTAGCGACTCAGCTCTGTTTGGCAGATAAATGCGAGGTGCATGAAGTGTGGTGCTGATCAAGTCCTGGATGTGAGCTTTAAACATCACAGTTCACAGTGTTAATATGCAAATGACTGTTAATGAACATGTCTCTTGTAGTTATTTGACCAAAGACTGGAACAAATTAATTATTCAGTCTGATGATTGATGCGATAAAAATCTGGGTACCATGCAGTATATTATGTTACAAAACTTTAAAACACTATGGCTATACAACCAGCATGGATGAATACAAATAAATCAAACACTAAGTTATTATATCACAATAAACATGTACAGTTTTTTTCCCTACATGTCAATTAGTCAATTTCTTTAAAAGCCATCATTAAATTGAGAGTTTCTACTGTTTGCCTTTGCTATTTTTTTGCAAGAAGTTGAAATTGATTCCTGAGGTTCAAAAAAAGAAGGGTTTTCTCTTATGAAATTTAATATTTCAAATGATCAAATGTTGTACATATAAAATCACTGTGGTTCTATTAAAGGATTTCTAAAAAGGAAACACAGCTGAGTAAACATACTATATCTGCAAGATAATAATACACCAAGATTAAATATTGATTTGCAAGAGGAGTCACGGACAGAAAATGAAGAGATAACTCTGTATTATGGGCTGAAAGGCATTTAATGAAATCAAGAACGACAAAACAGCACCTTCTTAGAAAAAAATGGACCCTGAGTGAACAAAACGACCTTCAAAAATGATCTTGCTGTTCTTTTTTTTCAAACTAGTTTAAACTCCATTAAACCATCAGGAAAAATCAACAGCTTCCACTCCTGGTCAATGCTTGGACTGTCCTCAGTGTCTTTGTTACATGAGGTCTGTGTGATGCCTGCCCCAGAAAAGTAGACGTGCCAAACTTCCTGTAGACCAGCTGCTGCGGCTTCATAGCTACCATCTCTGTCAAGAGTGCAACGAACCTGGAAATAGCGATCAAGGACTTCAAGGATGGGATCAGTGGTGGGGCCTTTTCCAACTGTTTGCCTGGTGTCAACTTCAGAACGAAAGGATGTGATTAAACGGCAGGGGCCTGAGCTGGAGGAGCGCTGTTTCAGGAGCTGTGTGAGGAAAGCAGCGGTATCACACAGCAAAGCAGACAGGTGCGCAGCCAAGGACTGCTCTCCCGGATAGAATCCCCATGTGCTGCTACCACCAGGACTGCAGAGATAACTTTCCAGCCTGTCAATTATGATCAGTGAGGGAGGTGTGGGATACAAGTTAATGGACTCATGGAGACTGGCCACCTGCTGTAGAAGGTCCTCCACTCTACAGGGATAGCAAAACTTTATTTTCTGAAAAAGACAAAAAAGAAGAGAAACATACCAGTAGTAGAAGATCAATATATTAAGTACACCACTACCCACTCTGTCTTTCATTATAACTTAAGGCACCTGATCATTTCATCTTAATAAATTAACAACCATTAAAGAATAAAATGTCCTTTCGATGTGGAACTTTTTAAGGGTCAAACACAACCTTCATGAGACATTTACCTTCAGACTCTCTGGGCTCAGACTGGGAACACATTTCTGCAGAGACACTGGGAGACTTTGTATTTGCGTCTGGGTGAAGAAAATCACTTTCATTCCTGTTTCAGCAGCAGCGACGGCCGCGAGAAGCAGCAGAGGGCGGCTGATGCTCGGCTCTCCGATGAGCAGCGTCCCGCCACAGGTGGTCTGCGATGGAGGAGTGACTCTTAAGTTATTGTTTGTAAAAGTTTTTGACATAAAAGTCCTGAACACATGTGTTAAGATATCCGCCATGACAGGCACCGCGGTATATAGGCGCTTTATGGCTGTTTTTATAACTATCTGATGTTCCCGCAACAGCGTTGACCGAGTCTGTTTACATGTAGCGCGGCAGCGTTCATACTATTGCAGTCCGTACAAAACACACGTTGTGTTTAGTGTAGTTCCGCTGCAGTTCTTAGTGGATTTTGTCCTATATATTCCCCAGATTTAAATGGATACAGAGCAAGACACTTTAAGACACGGATTAAACTAAGTGTTATGCTTTGACAATTTTGCAAAAAAAAATGCGTCTGTGTGAGTGCTTCTTACGACTTCCGGGGAGCCGGTTAATCACTGTTGCCATGGAGATATATAAATGCCTTTAAAAGTACAAACAAACAAACAAACAAACAAACAAAAAACACCTGAAAGTATTGCGCTGGGCAAGGTGACCCAGATGTGGCAGCAAAACTGAGACACTAAAACAAAAGGAAGGCATTTGTATTCCATACAAAACAAAGTAAGACCATGAAGAAATAAAGGATTTGATAGGAAAGAGCAAGTAATGATAACAATATTGAGGATTGGGCATAGTAACTTAAATAGCAGTCTGCACATTGTAGCTGACTACTTTTAATATACTATGACATTTTTAATCAAACTATAATATTATATTTTTATCATACTACACTATGACATTTTTTATCATACTAGACTGATATTTTTTATCATACTATACTATGATGTTGTTACCGTACTATGACATTTTTTATCATACTTTACTGTCATATTTTTATCATACTATAGTATATAGAGTCTATGGTCTATGCTCTCAACAGAGGGAGCAACACTGCCGCCCAGTGGGTGGGAGAGGGGGTGTTCTCCACACGTGAAAATCCTCAACTTGTGTGTGTGCGTATCTTGAAAACTATGTAATGTTTGTCTCAAAATAAATATACGTGCCGGTTTATCCACTAACACAAGTAGAATTGAAGATTTACAAATGAAAAGTCATGATAAATGCACACACACACACACACACACACACACACACACACACACACACACACACACACACACACACACACACACACACACACACACACAATTAAAAACCTCATGTGAAAATCTTGGAAATATATATGTGTGGATCAGATAATCACATGTGGGAATTGTGGATATGTATTCGTGCATAATTTTGAGACAACTCTCTCCCCATATCTTTTCACTGACTGGCAGAGACTGAGAGTGAAGCTCTGGAGATAAATGGAGACTCCTCTTTAATAAACAAATGGTCGAATGTTAAAGATTCATAACTAGAGACCCCTAACGAGTTTTTACAGAGGTAGTTCCACTCAAAGAGGAGTTTCCAGCGTCTATGCAGCAGATGACTAGTAGAGGAAGTGACGTACATTTCGCACATGCGTAGTAGAAATCATGTTTCCGGGACGGATCAGGTAGCGACAATCACAACATCAGCTGTTCGGGCCAAGATGGCGCAGAGCCTGGCAGAGCTGGAAGTTCCTCTGGACTCGGAGCGAAGCAGTGACCACGGGGGTAAGAGTGTTTTGAGGCGGTGCAGAGGACGACCCAGGCTGACGGACTCTGACCGGGCCAAAAGACGGCTCGAGTCCCGAAAGAAGTACGACGTGAGGAGGGTGTACCTGGGAGAGTCACACAAGCTTTGGAGTGAGCTCCGCAGGCGGACCAGCCTGAGTGATGCTGGACTTGCAGAGTATCTGATCCTGCTCAATTCCACCTATGGAGAGAAATACCAGCAGGAAAGCTGCGGGTGAGTCCAGTTTGAGAAATGAGACATTTATTTCTAACCCTAGAACACTATCGCTAAAATTAGTAACACCATCACTATCGCCGGGTGATTTTTACCCGAAATAATATACCCAAGAAGAAGTACTTGTCATCAAAATATATAAAAATAGGACAATTCATGACGAATTAAAGTATTTTTTGTTTCTTATATTTATAATTGTGTAATATCCAAAGGGAGGAAAAAAAGTGCCTGAAATTAGGCATTCATGAACAAAAAATTCCAAAACAATATATTTATGAATAAACTGTTAACCTAGTTTCTTTTTCACCCATTCCTGGGGCATGTGATTTTTCCCTGGTGAAGACTCAGGGTCCTTAGCACAATAACAGCTGCAGGAGAAAGAACAAAAATATGGTATATTTTGAGTGAGTCAAAATGACCAGTTGACTAAAATATTTCTCATCACTATATTAATTCCCTCAAGATTATACTTTGTGATAGTTAATCATAACTACTGCGCTAAATAAAGATAGCATGCAAATTCCAGGACCACTCTTACTGACCTTATTCCCCACATGCAGCTATCAAATCCATCCAAACCTACTTTATCCTCTATCACTATTGCTACCCAGGGACCCATGATACTCAGACAAACGCAACATCATGAAAATCACATAAACATGTTTGGTGAAAATCACCCAGCGATAGGGTTCTAGGGTTAAAAGTCCTCTTATCAGGGTTTGCACGTTTTGAAAAGGCTTTGTAATATTTCCTCGAACCGAACAGTATTATTTCAGTCCACTTTGCAGGTGTTTATTTCTTTAACTGCTGTGATTACAGACCAAATATAATATTTTTGTTGCATTACAGGAAGAAGATTGTTACAGAAATCTCACGAAAACAGAAAAAAGGTGAGGGGTGCCTTCAGCAGAAATACAAAATATGCCAGATTTTCTCCTCTTGCTTAATAATAATTTTTAATGCTGGCAAAAAATCTGAAAATATTGAGAAGAATATTTGGTTCAGATGATCTTTTTGTCTGACTTTTGTTTCATTCTTTTCTGCAGGCAGGAAGGAGCGTGTGTCCAGCTTGCGGAGTCTGGTGTGTTGGTACCAGGAGCACTCACACTCCTGCCCTCATGAGCCCAAGCTCCGAGCCCTGGAGCCCCAAAACACCTCCTCCACTGCTGCCATCTGGCAGTGTGACTCTGACCATTCGTTTGTGCAATATCTTTTCTCTCCACTTAGAGAGGCAAGTGACTCCGAACATGAGGAAGAAGTGAATGGAGAAGGTGGTAATGAGGGAACAGGGAAAGCAGATGTACCCATGGTTACTCGCTATGTGAACAGAAGAAGAAAAGGGTCTAACTATCGGTTTAAAGGTAGAGGATAACACTATTGTTCTTTTATTCTTTGAGCTTTGTTTATTGTACCTTTAATTATGATGTAAAATGTGTTTTTGATTCATCTGTTTCTCTGTAGATGTGGAAAAAAATGTGGATGATACCGAGTTACAGCTTGCAACCATCAGCCCAGTAGAGCAGGCTGCAACTCTGAACCACCATCCCAGTATAGAGGTTTCCGCCAAGGATGATGCACATACAGGACAGCCCGTCTGGGAGATGGAGATGGTCATGGAACCAGAGCAAGGCTCTCCTGCGACAGAACTTCACTCTGTCCCCTCAGAGGAGGAGGAAGAGGAGGAGGAGGAGGAGGAGGCTGAAGAGGCCCAGGATCTAAGGCAAGGCAGATATGAGGGAAAAGAAGAAAATGAAGGGATGAGGACTATACCGCACAGCTATGGGTGTGTTGCTTTGAATGATAAGCCGGAGAAGACAGCGGAGAACTCAGTGCTGTCGAGGAGCTTTAGTGACTCAGTCAAAGTGGGTGCTCAGCCAGGGCTAACAGTGCCTCCATCTGCACAGACACAAGAGCAGAGTGAGCTGTTTGACCCACAAACTCTTCAGACTGTGGTGACCAGCTGTGATATTCCTGATCAGAGGCCGGCTTTAGAGGGCTCACAGGTAGGTGAGGGAGTACTTTGTTCCGGTGCAGAGACACCGAGTTATTAAAACATTTGTTTTCTTGAAAGTGACAGTCAACTCTATCCCTAGTTGATCATCATCACCGGCCCCAACTATGAAGCCTTGACGTCAGAGGGCTTCCAGCTCAATATGGGTGGTGGAAATGTGGAGGAAGTCACTTGCACTGTCATTGGAGGTGTTACCTACAACCAGGTTTGTGGGTCGGATTCGAAACTCAGGTCAGCAGAGGATGAAGACTTCATGACAGGTGAGCTGAAGCCAGAGCCGCTGTTTTACACGATTTACAAAAGTAGCTGCTGGGCTCCAACCATGGCCATCAGGACTATTTATATTACACTTGTAGGAGCCAAAATATATTCGTTTAGGATATGATTATTAGGTATGTCACTTCCGGGGATCGTCACTGAGGGGTGTGGTTTTGGGATGTTTGGCGGGTTATTTAAATCTCACCGGTGTAGTCAGACATGGGTTGTGGTAAGATCAAATAATTTTCTGTTGACCATTTTTCACTGTTTCTCTCATCCTGTTTTAACCTCATTTCATCATATCACTTTTTCATTCGAAGGCAAAAGTTTTTGACCTGGATCAGTGTGTTTTCTGTTCTTTTTTGGAACAATAAATCACCTTTTAACACTCAAACCAGACTGATAACTGAACGAGTCACAGATGCAAGCGAGCCTAAACACCAGCGGGCTTTTTGTTGAAGGAAAGCAGTTGCTACAACACTTCACACTGAAAGCATTGAACACTTGATTATGGATGTTGTTGTAATAAAAACCTGTTTCGTCATGTAGTTATGTGCCATGCCTACATCTTATTATACAAATCATAAGCCAGACTTCTTTGCAAGTCCGTCTGAAAGACATGATGGTGAAATCTTTGTCCTCACCTTCAGAGGGGGAAGCTGTGATTGAGCCAACGCCTGCGTGGGTCAATATGTAACTTGTCTTCACCCTGTTTCTCTGCAGGTTTGAGTGACAAACAGCTGCTGCAGCCTGCTGTTGGTGTTTTGGAGCTGGGAAGTAACAGAGAGCTGCAGCAGAGTTTAAACAGGTGGGTGGGCTGTGTAACCCACATGGTGAATTCTGGGGATTCATCCAACTCCACATATTTTAGTCAGATTGGGTTTTACTTTTCAATATAAAGCTTTGACCATTTTTCTACCTTCTCACAAAACTCCTACAGTGTAAATATAAACCGATCAGCCTTTCATGGCAGTTCCTTTGAGGTCTGGTGCCCAGGATTTCCACCGCATCTGAAACTGCTCCGATCCGGAACGGCAGCAATTTTTGCCGTTCGCCAATTCCTACCAGATCCGTTTGTGAGGCGATGAAATGCTCTCTATAAACCTTTCACTTGTTCGTCCCCGCCTGTTTGCATGGTGTAAAATACGATCCGCCTGAAACAGAGTGTTTTACTTTGAAAGAAAGCCGGATGTTTTATTTTGTGTCTGTGCCCGACTTCCTTTCCAGCACGGGTTAATCTGTGTTGAATTTATCCGGCATGCTCCGGTGTCCGGAAAAAATAGAACTCTTGCGATTGGCTGCGGAGTCCGGTGATCTGCAGTGGAACGGAAAGAAGATGGTGGAAATTGACACATTAACGATCGTAACACTAACATTACGATCAGGGGGTACAGCCTTTTCGTAGTCGTTCCGGATGCGGTGGAAATTGGGGGTAACTGATGCCCAATGCAATGCTCTGCTTCACTTTTGCATATGATCTTAGGGTTGCAACTTTGCTTAAATGTTTGCATGGTCCAAGCATAATAATGAGGCTTCAGTTATTTTGTGAGCATGCAGAGAGCAGGATGGTAACTAAACCCAAGTACCCTGTCTAGGTGGGATCTTACATGGCAGGTCTTGTGCCTAAATGCAAGCTCAGGATTTTGATGAGCACTTGCAGGACTAATCAAGGGTTTAAATCAGCCAGTAAGTTAAAGTTGACTGCAGTTAATGCTAAGTTCAGGCCTTTAGAGAATACCTTGGACTGTAGAGACGGCTGAATTTGTCTTGGTGTCGAGTAAAGATGCTGCTACAATGTCGTCTCTTTTGACATCCTCTTGATACTGAACGCTCGTGTTTGTTTGTCCAGTGTCAGATCCAAGAGGAACAGGCGAGGCCCCGTCATCGAGGCAGACGGGATGCTCAAGATGTTCCACTGTCCGTATGAGGGCTGCAGTCAAGTCTATGTAGCCATTAGTAGCTTTCAGGTAAAACAACAGCTTGTCATACCTCGTCTTTCAGTTTTTTTTTAAGACTGAAAAAATATTAATGTGATTCTGCTCCGTCTCTCTCTGCAGAATCACGTCAACCTAGTCCACAGGAAAGGGAGGACCAAAGTTTGCCCACATCCAGGCTGTGGGAAAAAGTTCTACCTTTCAAACCACTTGCAGCGCCATATGATCATCCACTCAGGTGTTCTGCTCACAAGAACACAGATATCATGTGAAAATCTCATTTGAATAAACCTTAAAGGTAACAAAGTCTGTTTACAGGGGTGCGAGATTTTATCTGTGAGACATGTGGAAAGTCTTTTAAGCGTAAGAACCACCTGGAGGTTCACAGACGGACCCACACGGGAGAGACGCCACTCCAGTAAGCGACCTGAACTGATCTCTGTGTGCATGAATACAACAAGATATCCCACATAATGGTCCATTCTCCTTGTTCTATTACTTTGTCTTCCTGTCACCCATCAGATGTGAGATTTGTGGCTACCAGTGTCGTCAGCGGGCCTCCCTGAACTGGCACATGAAGAAGCACACTCCAGAGGCCCACTACAACTTCACCTGCGAGTTCTGCGAGAAGAGGTTTGAGAAGCTGGACAGTGTTAAATTCCACAAGCTCAAGAGCCATCCAGACAAGCAGGCCACCTGAGGCATTAAGACTCTGGTAATAGGAGCTTAAACAAGAACAGGTTGTCCCTCAGAAACTGGGACAACATCCAACAGAGAGACTTTATGCTGCGTGTGGTTCGCTTGAACATCACTTGTGGGTATACAAGCATAAATGGCACTGTCGAACAGCTGTGCAGGACACCAGCTGTTTTGAGTCGGAAACACGTATTTTTACACACTGTATTTGATACAGACAGAAGGAGAATCTCAGTCCACTGTTGATTTAAGATACAAGACTGTTTTTTAAACCTTTCAACCAAACATCTTATCCAACCATAAGTAGGTTTGGATTTTTATACACAGCGAAGAGCAAGAGAGGAAAAACTTTCAATAAACATTCAATAAACCCACTTCACAGGAGAGAAACATTAGGAGGGATTACACTCTAACATCAGAAATTAACAATCTGATATCACTTCCACTGGTGTTTCAGACCACTCAGCTTTATAGTGTTACGACAAAGAGAGCTCACTTATTCAGTAGTGTCATTCAGAGCCTGACCATAACGCTACAGTAGAAGCGTACATGAATTTTAGCATTTCTGCTTCTTGCTATACTTGATATTTCTTACCCGAGTGTGTAAGCTAAAAAGCTTTGACATTACAACAAGATTTAATTCTGTTCTTAGTTTTTTTCTTGCACCAATCTTTTATGTAGCGATGAAGGTTATTGGCGTGTTTTGCTTCCTCCGAGGCGAGTCTGGTTGACGGTAAAAGTAAAACTGATGTTCCTTAAGTAATGGTCAGTTAAACATGTTGTTATTAGAGGTGTCAGGATACTTTGAATGAAGACTGTTAAATTTACATCTTTATTTATTGATTTTTTTTTCTATGTTGGTCCATTTATTTAAAATTGTTAAAAATGTAGCTGAGCAAAAATAGCACTCTTGGTGTTCAGTTTTCCTGTTCTCTGTTTTCACCGTCCCAGAGTCCTGATGTCTATGAAAAACCCTATGAGAGGATTTCTCAGGAAAGTTTACTTCAGTCCTCTTGAGTCCTATGTTTCGTTGTACCCTCGAGTCTGTCAGCAAATGCTCTTTTTTCTTTCTTATGTCACTTCTGTTTGCTCATGAATCACTCAAATACGTGAACATGACTAATTGTCTTGTATGTGTTTTCCAAAGAACGTTTGTGTAATACAAATGTTTAATATTATGCAGTGTGTACATGACTCTTACGTAAATCATTCAAGGGTGTTGTGTTGGTGAAAAGGAGTGGGCATGCATAAGTAGTTAGAAAAGGCATGAAAGTGTTATGAGACCCAGTCATCGAATGCCCTCACTGCAGCCTTTCAAAGCACTGGGTGTGTAAATAGTCTGAATGTTTGTGTAGAGGTTTGACTCTGAGAGCTTTTAACTAGGCTTCATGTGAGGAATAAGGGAGGGGTTAAACTATGAAGTGAGATATCTACAAAATTATTTTCTATTAACACATTTTTAATATCAGCCTTCTCTGGCTATAACAACTTAAAGCTCCTGTGAGGAACTTTTGGTTTATGTCAGTTTTGGTGCCCTCTTGTGGACACAGCAGTCTTTGCTTATCTTGTCATCAACATATTTAAAAAACACCATCTGAAAATAATCTTATCCTCAAAGTCAGATGTTTCATTTATGTGAATATTTTGTAAGGTTATAGTAAAAACAGAGATGCCGCCTGCTCCCTCTGATTGGTTTCATATAGCAAAAATTATTAAACAAAAATAGTCAAAGTGACAAGCTGGCGGTCTTGTTCACTTCTGCATATCATAAGAAATTATCAATATGAATTTTAGATAAACTTAAAATAAATTCCTGACAGGAGCTTTAAAGGGATATTCCGGTGTAAAATTAAGTTAGGGTCAAACACACCATAACACTGAGTTAGACACCCCCTCGAGTGATGAATGTTGCCGACCGCTTGCTTCCCTAGTTATATTAACTTTAGTAACGACCGCATGATAGCAATACACAGCGGTCTGAGGAGCCATAAACAAACCTCAACCAAAACGCCACTCTATAGCCACAAATAATGCTCAGAACAGCACCTAACTTCATCAACTGTACATATAGGGTCCTAGCCAAAGAACTAGCTACCAAACATCTTTTAAGCTTTGCCTAATTTCTTTAGCAAAGAGACTAAACACAACTCACCTACTCTCTTCCAGCAGCCGCTTGTTTGTAGCGAGACCTCAGGCCAGTCCATTACGGACTGCTGTGGAGTGTCGCAGCTCAAGGAAGAACATTTATGATAATTTCTTCATGGAAATACGATCAGACGGAGACACTAAGGCAAAAGAACTACCACGTCTGCAGTGGAAAATGGTTAATATGATGATTAATACTTCTAGAAAATTATAAAGAAATGATAATAAATGTTCTTCCTTGAGCTGCGTCACCCCACACCAGTCCGAAATGGACTGGCCCGAGGTCTGGCTACAAAAAGGGGGCTGCTGGAAGAGAGTAGGTGAGTTGTGTTTAGTCTCTTCACTAAAGAAATTAGGCAAAGTTAAAAAGATGTTTGGTGGCAGTGTGTTTGACCCTACATTAATTTCACGCTGGAATATCTCTTTAAGGTATTACCTCTATTATTACCCATCTTTCTTGCTAATAGCCCAGTGTTGTCTTATCGGTCCAATCCCATAACATCGGATATCAATTCTGAAGAACAAGAGCATGAATCTGCAGAAAGAAGTAAGTTTGTTGTCTTCTCCATCTAAAGGGTCAACCCCCACACCCTGTCATCTTTTGTCCCACTCTGTCGCTTCTCTTGGAGGAGATTTGAATACAATCAAAGCATTTGCATGTATTCCAGGGGCCTGTGCAGCGTTTGAATGAGCTGCAGCTTTTCACTCGCCTGTTGTTTGCACCAGTCCACACCCCTCCATACATCAAGATAAACAACTCTCTCAACTTTCAGCACAACCAGCTTTTAGTTTTTTCTACTATCAAATGTGTAGAAAAATAAGATAAAATGCTTTGTAGCGTAATTGCCTGAATTTTCATGAAATTTAAGTCCAATGAGCTACAGGATCCTAAAATGAGACACTATACAGCTGAGGGCAGCTGCACTCAGGTGATATTTTCCTTTGCTTTCACCTCAATGAGAGTCACATTTGAAACATTGGTCATGTAAAAAATGGATCCAAATAATTTGCATGTTGCCTTCCAGAAGAATACATGTCAACTCACTGTGAACAGACAGTCTGTTGTATCAGCCAGAGCATTTTAAACAACCATTATATCACCACTGCCTTTGGGACAGATCTACAGAGTCCCATGTACAAAGAAAAATTATCCATAAATCAGCTTTTATCCCAGTTACCAGAAAACATCTCGATAATCTTAATGTGTCGCCTTGTATTTATACAGTATGTTTTCATGCAAGTCAGAAAAAAACTCTTCCTTTCTGTCCAAAAACAATTTGACTATATTTTAAATGTAAGTAAAAGGGAAATGTGACCTCAAACAGGTGATCTCTCTCGCTTTCCCTCCCTCAGGAGTGACCAGTATGACTCCATGGTGATTTGTGTTATCACTGAGCCTTCCTGGTCACACCCACCCGTTCCCCTCCTCCCTCTCCAGCTTTTATAACCAGCTGGTAACATGAACATTAAAGCAGAAAGCTGAAAAAGTCCCCCAGAAGCTCCTACTACCAAACAAAGCAACAGCGCTACAAGTGGGAGACAGGAGTTCATTGTGTGAAGTTTTTTTTCCACACAAGAGTGCAGAAGAAGAAGAAGAATACATCCCTGTACTTCTGTTATCTCGCAGCCGCTCTGCTCCCACAGCAACAGCCTCCACCACCAGAGTGCAGGTAGGGACTTTCAGCGTCAGAGCACATCCCTGGATATTTCCTCTGAAAGGTGAGCCGGATTCTTCACTCAGAAACTTTTGTTTTAGCCTCTACATGAGAGTTTTAGATCTGATGGTTTATTTTCAACAGCCGTACCAACACAGGGAGAGATCCAGCTAACAATAATCCTTTTGTCTCCTGAGACCTGCCTGTTATTATCCCTCTCAATGGTGTCCTTTGAGATTTGTCAGTTTTTGATGGAAGGTGAAAGGCAGAGACAGTTCAGAGGTTTCGTTGCTCCAGGAACAGACTGTTTATCTCTTTTCTTTTAACATACACAGCACAGTCTTCCATAAATCAGCTCTAAATTATAACTCAAGTACAAGTCGTTTTGTTTTTTTGACACTTCTGGGAAATTTATGCGACTTTCGGTGTTTAATACATCACGAGGCTGACTCCTCAGTTACAGAGTGTAATCACTGACCATGAGGAAGTGAGAAAACCACGGAGGAGTGAAAGGATCGAGGGAGTTTTGGGAGTCAAGGCAACGTCTCGTGCTGTTCCTGAAGGCATCCAGGCGCTAAAATGTATGATTAACTTGATGTTGACCAGCTTTCATAGTGAAGGCAGGCAAAACAGCGCATGAGCCACTTCCTGTTTTGTGTTAATGATAACTGTAACCGCTCTTCTGTGGACGGGTCGTAACATTTGGGATACTTGCAAGAAGAGGTCACAAAGGATATCCCGATTCTCAGAGAGCTCAGTCATTCTTGTTGTGGATAACAATTTGCCTGTTTTGTCACATCACACAAAGGGGACTGTTCCCCAACTGGCCCACACACACAAACACACACATTTGGTAGTGACAATCTTGAAGTGACTCCAGAACAGTGGGGTTGTAAACGGGGGTGGGAAGGAGAGATTTGGAGATAGGATACAGTGATGTTTGTGTGTGTGTGTGTGCCTGTAGACTGTGAAAAAGATCAATCTTGAGGTTTAACACACTGAAAGAAAATATTGTGCATGTATTAAAAGATATAAAGATATTTAAGCAGCTGTTTTGCTGTAGGATTAGCATCATGGAGCGATCCCTAAGTCCTGGGTGTGACAGCTTGGTATCAGCTTTTCTATGCAAATACAAAAACAAGACAGCAGCATTTGTTTTTTTTAGTATTTTTAGTATCGCCTACTGCATTTGTGTCTGTTTCATTGGCTGTAAATGTGTAAGTCTAAAGCATCATAGTATAATATTTCAAATTGCTGTTTAAAATGCGAAGAAAACTATAATTTAACTATGATGTTGTTGTGAATGAGTTATTCCTCTTTCATTCTAACAAACAACCCTAACCCACACTCCATGTAATATGACAGCAAATGTAGGAGTGGAAAAGAAAGGCTCATGAGTGTTTGAATATGACACAAAGCTAACAAAAGGTAAGGGGTTAGGAGTTGGGAAAGAGGCAGGTGTTCTCCCTACCTCACTCTCCTGTGTCCACCTCACACAGGAAACAGAACAATCCCACTGTTAATTTGTCACCAAAGTGGCAATACGCAATGACATGGTGAAACTAAAACAATGAACACTGTGCATGCAAATGACCCGTAACTGTGTTTCTGTTGTTTTTCTTCAAGGTGTACTAACAGGCAGTGAAAATGGGATGCTTTGGATTCCTCAAAGCCATGATGGTCGCTTTCAATGGCATCATATTTGTAAGTTTTCATGTTTGATTTTAAGTATTTCAGGTGTTTTTTCCTTTGTAGGAAACAGTGCTACTTTGATGTTTTATTTTAGGTGTGCATTAACAGTAGAGGTTTCCGGGAACTTCTGTGAACTTGATTTAAAATCTGAGTATTTTTAATTTCTTTAACTGTTTGGTTCAGATTCAAGAGTTACTGAATTATCCTTTAAGTAGAAACTGAGGGTAAAATAATACCAGTACTGTTGCTAGATACAGTACTAGTCACATACTGACAGTCATTTCAAAACTTAAAGCTCCTGTGAGGAGTTTTTGATAGGTAAAGAAACACGCTGAAATTAGCAGTAATACATTTCTATGATGGGGAAAAAAGCAAATGAGACCATTTTCAACGATGATGACATGATCTATATACTTATTTTTATATTTATTCTTAATTCCTGTGACTGGTGTTAAGTATATTGGTAAATGCCTGTGTTACTACGTCTAAAGCAAATATCAGAAGTGATTGGCTTACTTTTCTTAGTGGAAAAAAGCAATATTCTGCTTTGTTGGCTGAAAATATTGTTGTAAGAGCATGATTAGTAGCCAATATTTAGTGGCTTTTAGTCCCAAAATGCTGGATCCAACTATCCCTATGATTAATGTCATCATTCATCTGTTTTTACAAGCTGATTACATCCTTTAATTGCACTTACAGACTGTCAAAGTTCTCCTTTAACCCTCAACCCTTTCACCACCTCTCCTTGCCTTGTCTCCTCTTAATTACTCTTCCTCAGTTGGCTGGCGCTGCCATCCTGGGTGTCGGGATCTGGGTAAAAGTAGACAGCGGCTCCATCCTGGGTTTACTTGGGAAAATTGAAGGCGCACCAGAAGAGCTCAGTCAAGTGCTCAATGTGGGCTACCTGCTGATCGCTATAGGAGCGCTGCTGCTGGTGATCGGCTTTCTGGGCTGCTGTGGAGCAGTCAGAGAGAGCAAGTGCATGCTGCTGCTGGTAGGATGTTGTTATGTTAATGTTCTGCCTTTAGTAGCATGATGATTTTATCAAACTAGCTTTATGGATTTATTGATTAAATGAATTTTACATGTTTTCTTAAATGCTGGTCTTAGAAATCACATTTTAACAGCATGCTTGTCTTTGGCCCTTTAGTTTTTTATCATAGTCCTGGTGGTCTTCATCGCAGAGGTTGCTGGAGCAGTGGTGATCTTGGTGTTCAGACCCTTGGTAAATTATGAGCAAACTTTCCCATGGTATATATTCATAAACTGACAACTTCTACCTTAAGGTTCTTGTGCTAAATGTATTGTATGCTCATATTCAAGGCAGATGAGCTGTTTGTCAAGATTGGCACAGCAGCGGTCCAGAACATCAAGAAGGATTATGGGAAAAATGCTGATGTCACAGGACTGTGGAATACGACAATGAGCACAGTATGAGTTACTGCTGAGGAAATAAAAAATCTGATCCCACAGTTTTACTGATTCTATGTGTAAAATGAACTCTTTTTGTGCCCACATTAGTTAAAATGTTGTGGATTCTACAACTCTTCAGACTTTGTGGGTTCTCCATATTATGTGGACCACAACAAGCTTTTACCACCGCAGTGCTGTCCTGGCATGGAGAGCCCGTGCAACCAGACTGTGGCTGACCATGCAACGGTATGACCTCTGTGAGAGGCAGAAAAATCCTAAACACAACCCTCCCAGAATCACTTTGAATCAACACTGGTACCCTGTACTCTTTGTTTTCCTCAGAGCATCACTGGCTGCTTTCCCAAGATCAAACAGCTAATTGATGACAACACAGTTGTCATTGTGGGAGTGGCCTTGGGGATTGCAGCACTGGAGGTAAGACAAGTACCTCCTCATGGCTGAAGGAGAACAGAGATTTCATCACTGTGAATAATCAATCTGAGACCATAAAAGTGTGTCTAGAAGATGCTCCAATTACACTTCCTGTTTTCTGCAGCTGTTATGAATATATTATATATAAAATCGCTCATAATTGCCGTTAATACACCTTAAAGATGCATTTATCAGGCTTCATATGCATTATAAGATGGCGGTTCATATATGTGTCACTGCACATTTTTCAAAAGTACAATGGCAGCATGATTGTCTCATACAAGAGTGTGCAAATCAAATGTACACTCTAACAACTACTCATAGATTGTGGCAAAAATGGAGACAAATCCTAGTTAGTGTGAATGAAAGATCATCTTATTTATGTGCTGAATGGAACAGAAGAAACCAGTCCTCTCTCTCTCTCTCTCTCTCTCTCTCTCTCTCTCTTAAACACGTCATGTTATTAATGAAAAGTCCTATTTGTGTCCTTTAGGAGTTATTAACTACCACTTTTTGCCTACCTTTCAGATCTGTGCCATGGCTGTCTCCATGATTCTTTTCTGCAGGATAAGGTCCGGGAGGGACTAACAGAAAAAGCCAAAGGTCACAGTTTGTTCATTAAAACTTCAGTCTCTGCTTTACCAACAGCCTCCTGAAGAGTTAAAGGCCTTTCCTTCACAAATATTGCCTCATCATTTACAACAGTTCATGTCAGATTTTGTGCAATCAAAGATTTTGAAGAATATAACAAATCTGTTTTTACTGCACTGAAATCGCTCTAATATTTATATTATAAATGAATGCACAGATGTATTTCTTAAATACTGGACTCTTTGTTAAGAGTCTGCTTACGCTGTCTGCCAGAGATCATTCCAAATGTAAAGCAATGCAACTGCATGTCACAAATGCCCAGTTAATAAGAAATTACACAATAACTGTGTCAAATACTGATGATAAAACCACTTTTTTAAAGGTTGTTGCCAAGACACAGCTGTTGATTAGTATCAGGAATGCCACATCATTTGAAAGTATGCTGTATGGTCATCACTGTTGAAATAAACATATGTTTGTAAGCTGTGTTTTATGTGTGCAAGTTCTTCATGAAGGGAGTTCAGAGTTATAACAATGCCAAGTTTTCTAAGCAAAAAATGTTAGTTTCCTGACAATTATGCAAAGTTTTGACAAGTAATACATATTTACTTAACAAATAATGCGTAATTTTTACCAAAAAATATCTATGTTTAGTTTGTATTTATAAGAATGTTTATAATCAAGTTTTAAAAAATACCATTGTTATGGACTTCAGCAAAGGCTTGCTCAAAGTACACAGTAAAGGTACTTCACAACCCTTTTGCATGTAGTCTGTAATGCCCTGAGCCTAAACATATCTTAATAACTGATTATTTAACACATTTTTAAATAGAACATTAAAGGTCATAAAAAACATTATTATGGACTTAAGCATAGGATTGTTGGCAAGATGGGAAAGCGCAGGGTAAAGTATTGTTTGTGATCACAGTAATCTTTTCTGTTTTGAAGACATTGACAAAAGAAATGTAATTCCAACAAGTTTACCTCCCTTAGTGATAAAATTTAAAACTGCTCCACACTTGTTTAGGTAAGTGTTGTGCATTTCACAAAAGAAAGAACAGATATGAAGTAAAAATGACCATCAGGGTACGGATAGACACTGATTTCTGTATGTTTTAAGGGAAATCTAATTATAGGTTATGTTAATTCAAAAATAAAAGCAAAGTGGTCTCCTTTCGCTGTGAATGCCTAGACAAGACTGATGTCCAGTAACACAGCTCATCCACAAGGAGGCACAAGTGGCTCTTTATTAGCATTTGACCTAACTTGTAAGAGGTCATTTCAAACTACCTCATCCTTAAGCAACGACAGCAGCAACATGCTATGAGACCAACATGATCTCCGTACATTATTTGTTTCTGCCATTTCTGCTAAATTTCTCAAGCTTCAATAGGTCTTAATCTTAAAGTAGTGCGTGTTTGTTTGATGTAGACACAGGTTGAAATGTAAGAAAGGAAAAAGTGTTTGTTTCACACGTACATTTTAACATCTGAAGGGGAACAAGTGTTTTTTGTGTCTTAAAGAAAACAGAGAACTGAAAAAAAAAAGTTAAGATTTGGCAAGATAGCTGGGTTAGGTTGGGGTTAGTGCAACTTCAAGTACACAGTGAGCAAACAGTGAACTACCTCTGTGTGGGTATGCCTGAACAACAGCAGAACTGTTTTTACCAAACAGACTACTTACAGTAGTTTGTCAACTGACATCTTTAAAGCTCTGAGTTCAGCATCAGAAGTTAATAACAATTACAAGACAGATGAAGATGTTTGTTAAACTTTTTAAGATGCCTTTTGTGCGAAAGTGATAAATAAGAGAACTACCCAAAAGATCTTCACCACAGAGTAGACTGGAAAAGAGGAAGTGAAAGAGAGTACCGAGTCGGATGTGTGAACCACAGCCCTTTTTGGTCTCAAGTTGTATGCTAAGGTGATAACATTCTTCAAAGAATAAGTGTCAGTTCTGCTTCGATTAGCAGAAAGCCCTAAGGCTGAGTATACTTTATTTTTTTTTCACAGCACCAGCAACTTGATGTTAATTTCTTCCTGTTGTTACTTAGCTTGACCTCAGTAGAATTTGTTTGTCAGCCAAGGTTCTCCTTTGCTGCGCCTCGAAAGATTCAAAATCCTTGAAGTCTTTCAGACCACCTTTTTTAAATATATTAGACAAGGTTACACCCTGGTCTGTGAAATAAGACAAGCATGGTCTTGAAAAATCACTGCAACCACCACTACCTGTGAGAAAAGTATTGTAGGCTACATCTTGACCTCAGTGAGGTGAACTCTTTGTTCTAGGAATGCCATAAAGGCTCTTAATAACGGCAGTTCCAATTAATGAATTATAATAACAGTTTTTTCAGGCTGATACTGATACCAAACACAAGAGACCAGGTCAGCTGTTCTAACAACAAATGAGAAAAAAAATGCAAGGGATGATGTTTCAAAACAAAGGCTCAAATATTCTGTCTGTTTTATGTCCCATGTGACTTTCCTCTAAGAAGAAATGGGTGTGGGTTAAAAAGGTTAAGTCTTAGGCAGCTGACATATGCAAAGTACTTTTACTTTGAAGTTACAGGCAAATTAAAGAGGAAGTATTGGGCATTTTTTTTTTTTTGAGTATCAAGTCACTTCACTCCATTTCCCACACTGACGATGATGGTTACCTACGCATTAGCCGTGATGAACATTCAGCAGAAAAACCTTCACTTTATCCTGGGTAAGAAAGATTTACCAAATTTTTATTTTTAAGTGCACTTTTAACAAGCAGTTATTTAAAGTAAACAAAGACAGCTATGGAAGAAGCTCAACCAGGACAAAACTCAGGTTTCAGTCATTGGTACTGGAGCTCAGAGAGACAAACTGGATGCAAAACTCCTGACACTGTTTTTAATCCATGTAACCAAGGCGAGGGAAAAGTCTAGGTGTGATATTTGACCAAAATCTCCATTCTAAAACACACATTAGAGATTTTAAAAAGAAAGCTTTTTACCACCTGAAAATGTTGCCAGTAAGGGACAGTTTCTCTCTCAAGTCAGTAAAGACACTTGTGCTTCTTGCAAAATTGACTATTGTAACGCTCTTTACAGCCTTAGCTGCTCCAAAACTCAGCCGACGAAGACCACAGAGAGCCCGCATAACCATTTGAAAGTCTCTGCATTGGCTTTCAGTGTGTTTAAGAATTGTTTTGAAGGTTCTTTCATAGGTTTTTAAAGCTCTTAAGGGTCGCATCAACTTATTAATCAGATTTGCTTTTACCATATAAGCTTGTGAGAGCCCTCGGGTCTTCAGTTAGTGGTCCTTCAAAGGTGCCCAAGGTCAGAACAAAGGTAATTTTTTTATCATAACGGCCCACATCTGTGGGCACAGATTCTCCTTATTTAAAAAGCAAACTTAAGACCTACCTTTCTATTACAGCTTTTCTTAACAATCTTATTTTCATTTTCATCCATGAACATAATAAAATTATGCTTTAAAAAAATTACAGATTGATGAATATTGAAACAATCAATCAATCTGATTTCCTGCACTTCTCAGTCCTAAATGTCATTTTCCTCTCTCCTCCAGTCTGCCTGTCCTTGACATTTTCTTCATGTGCAGCAGGTCAGTCCATTTAATTTTATGTTTCATTTTAAATTCCTGACAAACAAAAAAATAAAGGAAATAACAGTTTCTGTACCAAATGTACTTCCTCTAAATTCTTGCTACAGTAAACGCTTTGAAAACAGAAAAAACTGAATAACCCTGATACGTTTCCAAGTGTGAAAATCAATCATGACGTTATCCTAAACTGTTAAATATCCCTAGGTAATCGGATCAGATTGAGTGGTGTTGGGTCTACGCGGTGCTCTGGAAGGGTTGAAATCTTTTCTGGCAGTAAATGGGGAACAGTCTGTGATGATGACTGGGACATGAATGATGCTCAGGTGGTCTGCAGGCAATTGAGCTGTGGGACAGCTGTGAATGCTCCTCAGAGTGCCCATTTCGGTCAAGGAAGTGGACAAATTTTCTTGGATGATGTGGCATGTTCAGGAAGTGAAAGATTTCTAAGTGATTGCCGGCATGCAGGATTTGCGACCCATAACTGTGGACATGGTGAGGATGCCGGTGTGGTCTGCTCAGGTAAGAACATCAATCTTAATGTTAAAGGGATATTCCGATGTAAAGTAAAGTTATCAGACTATCAGACTGAGACGCTAAGGCAGAAGAACTACCGCATCTGCAATGCAAAATGATTAATATGATCATCATAACTTCAATGATTTTGTAAAGGATTTTTACAATGTGGAATTAGGATCACTTGAGAAAACCATGGTCAGTGACCACATTTTTTCTCCAAATCTATAAGTAGATGTTTAAACTCTACCATGCAAAGCCAAAGCCAGACATCAACAACATCTAGAAACAACTCTGGTTTCTCTGGGCCTGAGCTCATCTGAGATGGACTGATGCAAAGTGGAAAAGTGTGCTGTGGTCTGATGAGTCCACATTTCTCATAGTTTTTGGAAATCATGGACATGGTGACGTCCAAGCAAAAGAGGAAAACCATCCACACTGTTATCGGTTTAAAGTTCAAAGCCTGTGTCTGTGATGGTATGTGGGTGTGTCAGTATTCATGGTCATGGGTATCTGTCACATCTATGAAGGCTCCATTAATGCTGAAAGGTCCATACAGGTTTTAGAGCAACATATGCTGCCATCCAAGCCACGTCTTTTTCAGGGACGTCCCCGTTTATTTTAGAAAGACACTGCTAAGACACATTCAACACATATTACAACAGTGTAACTTCAGAGTAAAAGAGCGTGGGTACAAAATTCGAGGTGGAGCATTATGATGCACAAAATACTACAGCAGAGATCCCGGACTGTTGAGCAACTGAAGTCCTACATCAAACAAAAATGGGGAAAAATTTCACGTCCAAAGCTTTTAAGGAACATGTCACAGGCATCACATTTATAATGAGTAAATATTTGCAAAAAAAGAAAAACACATTTGTGTTCTGTTTTAATTCATGTTAAACACAATATCCTGACTTCAGTTGAATTGCAGTTGAAAAGTATGTTCAAAAGAGCAGTTTATTTTTCTGCTGTATACTTTGTTCAGGTGCTCAAATCAGACTGGGAGGTCAAGGATCTACTCCGTGCTCTGGAAGGGTGGAAATCTTTTCTGGCAGTGAATGGGGAACAGTCTGTGATGACAGTTGGGACATGAATGATGCTCAGGTCGTCTGCAGAGAACTGAACTGTGGGACAGCTGTAAATGCTCCTCAGAGTGCCCATTTTGGTCAAGGAAGTGGACAAATATTTCTGGATGAGGTGGCATGTTCAGGAAGTGAAAGCTTTCTGACTGATTGTCAGCATCGAGGATTTGGGACACATGACTGTGGACATAATGAGGATGCTGGTGTGGTCTGCTCAGGTAAGAATACCAATCTTAATGTTATACAGCTTTTCTGTTTTTTCATTGTCTGTGTAGCTTGTAAGAAGAGCTGTCAGAATGCAAAAAAAAAATTCATTACAACCCTGAAGCATACTTTGAAAATGAAAAGAATGCCTCTTAGTTACTAATAAAGAGTGTGTTAACAAATCTTAACTTCATGCTTATTTGTGGGAGGAGCTTAGGCTCAGTGGTTGAGTTGGTTATTGGGAAATTAGAAGTTTGGAGGTTTTCTCACGTATGTGTGTTGTTCAAATGCTAAGGTGTCCTTGAACAAGACATCTAACTCAAAACTGACGTAAGTGCTGGGCCAGTAGTTTGTTTGAGGTTTCCTAGATACTGATAGGACTTTAATGTCATGTTTTATTCCCAGGTGCTCCAATCAGACTCAGTGGTCTTGAGCCTTCTCGGTGCTCTGGAAGGGTTGAAATCTTTTCTGGCAGAGAATGGGGAACAGTCTGTCATGACAACTGGGACATTAAGGATGCTCAAGTGGTCTGCAGGCAACTGAACTGTGGGACAGCTTTGAAGGCTACTCTGGGTGCTAGTTTCGGTCAAGGAAGTGGACCAATTTTTCTGGATGATGTGGCGTGTTCAGGAAGTGAAGGAGGCTTAAGTTTTTGTAGGCATGCAGGATTTGGGACCCATAACTGTGGACATAGTAAGGATGCTGGTGTGGTCTGCTCAGGTAAGCCATGTTTATGATTGCTTATGTGATTATTGTCACTTAGAAACCATAGAAAAAAAAAAAACAGATGCTCAACAAAAGCTTGTCTAGGCTGTACTCTATTTACAAAGACCCAACACAGCCTACCCTTGTGAGGTCAAACCAAGTTTAACAGTTGACCAGACTCATAATGACCCAAAACAGTCAACTGGTGGTGCTGCTGCATTGGGTTCAAGGAGGGGATAGAGGGACAGGCAGAAAGTAAAGAGAGGTGGATGTGTGACATTACAGCTTTTTTTTCCCATAAACTATTGTGCTTTGGTTTTATATTTACAGTGAGCCTCAAAAAACCCAACATTTCTATGATTCCTGTTGGTGAGATGTCCTGGGGTCAGGAGGTCAACATCATTTGTTCTATCACAACTGATCTGTTGGGTGGCGCATTAATTTTCAAGAAAACCTCAAGCTCTCTCAAAATCACCCAAACATCAAATACTAACCCTTCAACCTTCAGCATCACTTCAGTGGACTTTGATGATGAGGGGTCCTATCAATGCCAGTATGAGAAAACCATTTTAAGTCAATCTTACAGCTCTGCCTTAAGTGACCCTGTCACAGTCTCCATTACAGGTAAGGATGAAAAAATCAAATCAGATCAGCTACTTAAACTTGATTTGAGTATTTAAATCAACAACCGTAAAGATGCAAGCAGTGGTTCCATCTAAAAAATGGCCTCTAAATATCACTTTATATTTCTATGTCTACACACTGTAGTTTAATATACATTTAAAGAAAACAAGTGCAATTTAATATTATGTTTCAGTGACACTGCAGCAGCCAAACATCTCCTTAACCTCTCCAAATGGAGGGCTGATCTGGAGTCCTGAAGGGGCAGAGGTCACCAGAGGTTACACCTTTGTCTTTGTCTGCTCCATAAACTGCAGTTACCCTGAAGGACAGTTCTTTCTCATGTCATCCGGCTCCAACATCACTCTCGCCATGCCAGCAGTCAACCACTCGGCCTCCTTTGAATTCCCTGTGGCAGATTACCAACACATAGGCAACTACAGCTGTGTGTATGAGCTGGAACTGTCCACACAGAGATTCAGTTCTACTGAGTCAGCTCTACTCCAGGTTATGATCACACGTAAGCAGACTGGACTACAGACAAAAACCCCTTAAAAATTGCTGAAACTGTTTATAGAGTTGAAAAAGGCAGATATGGCTGGAATGGAACTATATTATATAAGGAAACTAATTGCTTGTTTTTTCCCTTCAGCGTCTCTGGTACCATTGGTGTCCTTGCTCACAGCTGGGACTTTGCTGTTGCTGTTCATGGTGTTTGTGGTGGTCTGCATAATTCTCAAGAGGAGTCGACAAGCCAAGCAGCCTGAGACCCTGGACCAAACTCAATGTACTTACCACAATCAAGGTCCTTACACACCAAAGGCGAAGCGACTCGAATTACCAACGTGACAAGGCGATGTGTTTCGCCGGTGAATTTTTTCCGCACACACCGGGAACAATGCGATTATGCAAATAAAATCTGCTCGGTGAATTAAGTTTGGCACTTCTATAATATATATATCTATAAAACTCCATACAAACGTTTACCAGACTTTGAAAAAGTTGCCCCAAGCTGGTTAGTTAGATAGCTTAGCTTGATATTATGCTAGCTACGCTACACATCTATGTTTCAGGATTGATATAACATCCATATACTCACCAGGTAAGTTGAGGTCTTCTTCTATTTCCTGCCATATATTTTCTTAGTGGAGAGTGTTGTGGAATATTTAAAGGGACTTGTCCCATAAAGCAGGGCGCTCTTGCACAGTCATGATAAAGCAATCAGTCATGATGAATGAATGCAGACTAGGGCTGATGCTGCCAATAGAGTTTGGATGTGACGTTATCGACATACCAACATTATTTTGATTGGTCAGAGGTCTGGACGTTTGCCTTTTCGCCTAAGCAAAATTCGACATGAGAGAGAATAAATAACAGTCGCTTTTTCACCTCGCAAATTCGCTTCAAGTGTTTGAGGACCTCAACAGTGTAAAATACACAGCTCCTCCTAAGATCTTTCATAAATACTCACAGGTTGTCCTTATACTTTTGTTTCAGTGGCTGTAAGAGCGATGAACTGCTACAACGATGAAGACGACTTGGAGTATGAGAATCTTGATTTTGTCAAAACTACGAACTTCGAAGTGGAAACAAAAGGTGGAGACGAAGACTGTGAATATGACATACCAGAGGGATGTCGTGACCAAAGATATGATAATCTAAGAATGGCCAAGGTCTGTTCCCGAGCAGCTGAAAACAAAAAAGAGGAACGAGATGAAGAAGAAACCAGCGATGAAGAAGATGACTATGAAAATGACAAAGCACCATTTACTGGGTCAGCTGCTGACAGTCATGAAGACAACATTTACCAGAACTTTACAGATGCGCGCTTCTCAACTGCTGCTGGTCACACTTGAAGCGCTTAACCTTTGACCTAAGTTAAATAATTTCATTAAGTGTATGAGTGGTGAAATATTGAAGTGCCACCTGATTGAAATGATACAGAATGCTTTTAAGAGGATCGGGTTTTGGTTGATGGCATGTCAGATAAAAAAGCCTGAAATTATCTTTTTTTTTTAAAAGAAATGCCTGTAAAATTGTGCTTTGTTCTTTTGCTGCCTCAGGAAAATCAAACAGATTTTTAATTATGTACATTTTTAATGTAATCCAATGTGCATGTAAATAAATCATTCAGTCGACTGTTGTTAATGAAAATTTTATTGATTGAACGACCAAAATCTGAAATTTTTGCTTTCTAGATAGCAGTGAAGCATTGTAACTCAGGACAAGGCCAGTGACGCTATTGCTGGTCAACACGCCTTTTTTTTTTAACAGAAGTGAAGGGGAGTACCGAGTCAGATGTGTGAACTACAGCCCTTTTTGTCTCAAGATGTGTGCTGAGCTGAACATAACACTTTTTTCAAAGAATAAGTTTCAGTTCAGCTTCGATTACCAGAAAGCCCTAAGGCTGAGTTTTTTTTCACAGCACCAGCAACTTGATGTTAATTTCTTCCTGTTGTTACTTAGCTTGACCTCCGTTGAATTTGTTTGTCAGCCCGGTTCTCCTTTGCTGCGCCTCGAAAGATTCAAAATCCTTAAAGTCTTTCAGATCACCTTTTTTAAATATATTAGACCAGGTTGCACACTGGCCTGTGAAATAAGACAAGCATGGTCATTGAAAAATCAGTGCAACCACCACTACCTGTGAGAAATGTATTGTAGGCTACATCTTGACCTCACTGAGGTGGGAAGTTATGTCAAATGTGACCCTTTGTCTTAGGAATGCTATAAAGGCTTTTAATAACGGCAGTTCTGACTAATGAATTATAACAGTTTTTTCAGTCTCATACTGATGCCAATAACAAGAGACCAGGTCAGCTGTTACAACAACAAATGAGAAAAAAAATGTAGACAGTACAAAAAGACTGTCAAGCTGAATTAATAAAAAATGTAGAAAAACTTGAATGAAACACCCAATGTGATCTTTGACACAAGGGATGATATTTCAAAACAAAGGCTCAAATATTCTGTCTGTTTTATGTCCCATGTGAAGAAGAAATGGGTATGGGTTAAAAAGGTTAAGTCTTAGGCCGCTGACTTATGCAAAGTACTTGTACTTTGAAGTTACAGGCAGATTAAAGAGGAAGTATTGTGCATTTTGGTGAGTATCAAGTCACTTCATTCCATTTCCCTCACTGACGATGATGGTTCCCTATGCATCAGCCATGATGAACATTCAGCAGAAAAACCTTCACTTTATCCTGGGTAAGAAAGATTTACCAATTTTTTATTTTTAAGCGCACTTTTAACAAGCAGTTATTTAAAGTAAACAAAGACATCTATAGAAGAAGGACAAAACTCAGGTTTCAGTCATTGGTACTGGAGCTCAGAGAGACAAACTGGATGCAAAACTCCAAACACTGTTTTTAATCCATGTAACCAAGAAGAGAGAACAATCTAGGTGTGATATTTGACTAAAATCTCCATTAGAGATGTCAAAAAGAAAGTTTTTAATCACCTGAAAATGTTGCCAGAGAGCGACAGTTTCTCTCTAAAGTCAGTGAAGACACTTGTGCTTCTTGCAAAATTGACTATTGTAATGCTCTTTTTTTTGGTCTCCCTAAATAAAATGTCATAGGAGTATTTATAGATTTGAAAAAAGCCTTTGATACCATTAATCATGAAATATTGTTTAACAAAATCGAAAGGTACGGAATAAGGGGAGTTGGATTAAACTGGTTGAAAAGTTACATGCATGAAAGGCAGCAGTTTGTACAGATGGGTGACTATAAATCATCATTGGCTGACATTACTTGTGGTGTTCCACAGGGGTCAGTATTAGGCCCAATATTGTTTATTCTACACATCAATGACATCTGTAGTGGGTCAAATGTGTTGAAATTTGTTTTATTTGCGGATGATACAAATGTATTATGTTCAGGGGAAAATCTCCAGCAGCTTTTGGAGGTCACCACCACAGAAATGAGTAAATTAAAACATTGGTTTGATATAAACAAATTATTGAATTTGAATAAAACCAAGCTCATGTTATTTGGGAACCGTAAAACAGACACACCAGTACAAATGATGATAGATAATGTTGACATTAAAAGAGTATATGAAAATAAATTTCTGGGTGTAATACTGAACCACAGAATCTGCTAGAAACCCCATATAAACTATGTAAGAACAAAGTTTGCACGGAGCATCGCAGTTCTGGGAAAAGCAAAACACATTTTGGACCATAAAGCACTTCATATATTATCTTACTCACTTGTACTGCCATATATCAACTACTGTCTAGAAATTTGGGGTAACACTTATAAAAGTAATCTAAAACCATTATGTTGATTCCAAAAAAAAGAGCCATTAGTATTACAGTACAACTCAGGACAAGTACAACTCAGGACAGTACAAAAATATACTGTTTTTACAATCACGTCATGAAACTGATGGACCTTGTTGAATACAAAACTACACTGATTATGTTCAGAGCAAGACATGGGCTTTTGCCAGGTAACATACAAAAGATGTTCAGTGATAAAGAGGGGGGTTACAATTTGAGACGAGAGCTTAATTTCAAGGTACATTTTGCTGGTTCAACATTGAAAACGATGTGCATTTCAGTTTGTGGAGTGAGTTTGTGGAATGGACTGAGCATGGAGGTTCAGCAAAATCCAAACCTGAATAATTTCAAGAAGGTATATAAAAATATTATTTTCAAGAGGTATTCGGATGAGGAGGGTCTGTGTTGACCTATTGAGTCAACACAGACCTGTTTTCAGCTTTAAATGGGTTGGTCTTAATAATTTTATCCCTGATACTCCTGATACTACTGCAGTCATTTAAGCTATTGTATATGCAGTAAAGATGTGTGTGTTGGCAAAAGGAGGTAGGTATAATTTATATACCTCCCAGTCTGATTTGAGCACCTGGTAATTTAACATAATGGTAAACTCCTATTATTATTTAGGAAACCTCAATCAAACCACTGGCTAAGCTCTCAGTACAGTTCGGGTTAGATGTCAAGTTCAAGGAAACTGTAGCATCTGAACAATAAACATGCATGAAAAATACCAACAAACCAATAACTTTCCGATAACAAACTCTGCCACTGAGCCTAAGCTGCCCCACACACAAAATTTGTTAATACACCTTTTTATTAGTATTTAAGAGGCAAGCTTTTCCTTTTATTTTCGAAGCATCCAACAGGTATTCGGATGAGGAGGGTCTGTGTTGACCTATTGAGTCAACACAGACCTGTTTTCAGCTTTAAATGGGTTGGTCTTAATAATTTTATCCCTGATACTCCTGATACTACTGCAGTCATTTAAGCTATTGTATATGCAGTAAAGATGTGTGTGTTGGCAAAAGGGGGGTAGGAGCTCAATAAGTTTTAAACTTCATCCTACTCCTTTTCGGACATTGTTGTTGGTTTTCTTTTTCTTCCTGATTTGTATTTTACTGTCTTATCTGTTTAAATAATGTTCCAAATAAATAAATAAATTATAAAAAATAAATAAATAAATAGAAAACTTCACAGCCGCAGCTGCTCCAAAACTCAACTGACGAAGACAACAGAGAGCCCACATAACAGTGTGTTTTAGAATTGTTTTGAAGGTTCCTTCATTGGTTTTTAAAGCTCTTAAGGGTCGCACCAACTTATTAATCAGATTTGCTTTTACCGTATAAGCTTGTGAGAGCCCTCGGGTCTTTAGTTAGTGGTCCTTCAAAGGTGCCCAAAGTCAGAACAAAGGCCCACGGTGAGGCAACTTTTATTGTTACGGCCCACATCTGTGGGCACAGATTTTCCATATTTAAAAAGCAAACTTAAGACCTACCTTTCTATTTTATTTTTTTTTTAAACACTCTTTTTTTCATTTTCATCCATGAACGTAATAAAATTATACCTCAAAAAAATTACAGATTGATGAATATTCAAACATCAATCAATCAGACTGATTGACGAAAACAGGACAATTTCTTTCCTGCACTTCTCAGTCCTAAATGTCATTTTCCTCTCTCCTCCAGTCTGCCTGTCCTTGACCTTTTCTTCATGTGCAGCAGGTCAGTCCATTTAATTTTATGTTTCATTTTAAATTCCTGACAAACAAAAAAATAAAGGAAATACCAGTTCATTTGTAGTTTCAGTTGTACTTCCTCTAAATTCTTGCTACAGTAAACGCTTTGAAAACAGAAAAAACTGAATAACCCTGATACGTTTCCAAGTGTGAAAATCAATCATGACGTTATCCTAAACTGTTAAATATTCCTAGGTAATCAGATCAGACTGAGTGGTCTTGGGTCTACTCGGTGCTCTGGAAGGGTTGAAATCTTTTCTGGCAGTGAATGGGGAACAGTCTGTGATGATGGCTGGGACATGAATGATGCTCAAGTGGTCTGCAGGCAACTGAGCTGTGGGACAGCTGTGAATGCTCCTCAGAGTGCCCATTTTGGTGAAGGAAGTGGACCAATTTTCTTGGATGATGTGGCATGTTCAGGAAGTGAAAGATTTCTAAGTGATTGCCGGCATGCAGGATTTGGGACCCATAACTGTGGACATGGTGAGGATGCCGGTGTGGTCTGTTCAGGTAAGAATACAATCTTGATATTAAAGGGATATTCCGATGTAAAGTAAAGTTAGGGTCAAACACACCGTAACACTGAGTTCCTTTGTGGAAATGCAATCAGACTGAGACGCTAAGGCAGAAGAACTACTGCATCTGCAATGCAAAATGATTAATATGATCATCATAACTTCAAGAAAATTATGAAGTAATGATCATAAATGTTCTTCCTTGAGCTGCGTAAACCTGCTGCACTCAGTGATGGATTCATCAGAGGTCTCCCTACAAAGATGTGGCTGCTTGAGGAGAGTGGGTGAGTTGTGTTTAGTCCCTTTTTTGCCTAAATTAGGCAAAGTTAAAAAGATTTTTGGTGGCTAGTACTCTGGCTGGGACTCTATATGTACTGTTGATAAAGTTAGGTGCTGTTCTGAGCATTATTTGTGGCTATAGAGTGGCGTTTTGGTTGAGGATTGCGCATGGGGACGTAGACTGCTGTGTATTGCTATCGCGCGGTCGTTACGACAGTTGGTATAACTAGAGAAGCAACCTGTCGGTAACATTCATCTCTTGACGGGGTGTCTAACTCGGTGTTGCAATGTGTTTGACCCTAAATTAATTTTCCACTGGAATATCCCTTTAATCAGCTGTTCCATTTTGTTAATGTCTGTGTAACTTGTAGGATCTGTCAAGATGTAAATATGTCCACTATTCAGTAAAATCCACAGACAAACAAACACGCACTCTGAAAAATACTTACGTACATCTCTAACCTTAATTCCAGTTAGGTTGAAATGTTGTGTAACACATTAAAGAATACAGAATTCAATGACTTAAAAATTCTTTCCACCTATATTCAATTAAATACAGAGGCAAGATATCTAACATTTAAGCTGATGAACTTTATTGTGTTGATTGCAAATTTTAACTCATTTTGAAGTTGGTGCCTGCAACATCTTCCGAAAAAGCTGGAAAATGAGCAACAAAAAACTGAAAATTAAGGACTGCTCCAAAAACACCTGTTTGGATCACTCCTCAGTAAACAGCTTCATTGGAAAACAAGTGAGTGTCGTGACAGGGTAAAAAGAAGCACCTTCAACTGGTTTGCCGCTTTGTGAACAACTGCGTGAGCTAATAGTCCAACAGTTTAAGAACAATGTTTCACAACATACAATTCTGAGAATTCACTGAAACATATCATTCAGAGAATCCACAGAAATCTCTGCATGTAAACAGCAAGGCCCAAAACCAACATTGAATGCCTGTGACCTTTGACCCCTCAGGTAACACTGCATTAAAAACTTGCATCATTCTGTAAAGGATTTTACAACATGGGATCAGGACCACTTCAGAAAAACATGGTCAGTGACCACATTTTGTCTCCAAATCTATAAGTAGATGTTTAAACTCTACCATGCAAAGCAGAAGCCAGACATCAACAACATCTAGAAACAACTCTGGTTTCTCTGGGCCTGAGAAATTAGTGAATTTTTGTGAAAAAACAAAACAAAACAAAACACAAAGTTTATCAGTTTGACCACTCGCTATCTTGTCTCTGTGATTTATTTAATTGAATATAAATTAGAAATTTTTTTTAGATAATTGTATTCTGTTTTAATATATGTGAAAAACAATATCCTGACTTCAGTTAAATTGGATTTGTACAAAAGCATAGCAATTTATTTTTCTGCTATATACCTTGTCCAGGTACTCGTATCAAACTAGGGGGACTTGGGTCTACTCCGTGCTCTGGAAGGGTGGAAATCTTTTCTGGCAGTGAATGGGGAACGGTCTGTGATGACAACTGGGACATGAATGATGCTAAGGTGGTCTGCAGGCAACTGAACTGTGGGACAGCTGTGACTGCTCCTCCGAGTGCCCATTTTGGTGAAGGAAGTGGACCAATTTTTTTGGATGATGTGGCATGTTCAGGAAGTGAAAGCTTTCTGACTGATTGTCAGCATCAAGGATTTGGGACACATAACTGTGGACATGGTGAGGATGCTGGTGTGGTCTGCTCAGGTAAGAATACTAATCTTAATGTTTATCAGCTGCTCCATTTTTTCATTGTCTGTGTAACTTGTAAGAAGAGCTGTCAGGGTGCAAAAAAATGTCATTAGAACCCTGTAGCATACTTCGAAAATAAAAGGAAAAGCTTGCCTCTTAAATACTAATAAAAAGGTGTATTAACAAATTTTGTGTGTGGGGCAGCTTAGGCTCAGTGGCAGAGTTTGTTATCGGAAAATTATTGGTTTGTTGGTATTTTTCATGCATGTTTATTGTTCAGATGCTACAGTTTCCTTGAACTTGACATCTAACCCGAACTGTACTGAGAGCTTAGCCAGTGGTTTGATTGAGGTTTCCTAAATAATAATAGGAGTTTACCATTATGTTAAATTACCAGGTGCTCAAATCAGACTGGGAGGCCAAGGGTCTACTCCATGCTCTGGAAGGGTTGAAATCTTTTCTGGCAGTGAATGGGGAACAGTCTGTCATGACAATTGGGACATGAATGATGCTCAGGTGGTCTGCAGGCAACTGAACTGTGGGACAGCTGTGAATGCTCCTCGGAGTGCCCATTTTGGACAGGGAAGTGGACCAATTTTTCTGGATGATGTGGCATGTTCAGGAAGTGAAGGAAGACTAAGTTTTTGTCGACATGCAGGATTTGGAACACATAACTGTGGACATAGTAAGGATGCTGGTGTGGTCTGCTCAGGTAAGAATTCCAATCTTGATGTCAATCAGCGTTTTTGTTTTTTCATTGTCTGTGTAACTTGTAAAAAGACCTGTCAGGATGCAAAATAAATGTCACAGCAACCCTGTAGCATGCTTTGTTAATTAAAATGTGAGCTTGCCTTTTAGATATTGTTAAAGAGTGTGTGAACATATCATAACCTTAAGCTTGTTTATGTGTGGGGGCAGCTTATGCTCAGTGGTAGATTTGGTTATTGGAAAATTAGAAGTTTGGAGGTTTCCTCATGCATGTTTGATGTTCAAATGCTACAGATCCTTGAAGTAGACATCGAACCCCGAGCTGTCCTAAGAGCTTAGCCAGTGGTTCGTTTGAGGCTTCCTAAATACTGATGGGTCCTTCATAATATGTCAAATTACCAGGTGCTCCAATCAGACTGGGAGGCCAAGGGTCTACTCCATGCTCTGGAAGGGTGGAAATCTTTTCTGGCAGTGAATGGGGAACGGTCTGTGATGACAATTGGGACATGAATGATGCTCAGGTGGTCTGCAGGCAACTGAGCTGTGGGACAGCTGTGAATGCTCCTCGGAGTGCCCATTTCGGACAGGGAAGTGGACCAATTTTTCTGGATGATGTGGCATGTTCAGGAAGTGAAGGAGGCTTGAGTTTTTGCCGGCATGCAGTATTTGGTACACATAACTGTGGACATAGTAAGGATGCTGGTGTGGTCTGCTCAGGTAAGAATTCCAATCTTGTCATTCATCAGTGGCCCTGTTTTTTCATTTTCTGTGAAACTTGTAAGAAGAGCTGTCAGGGTGCAAAAAAAAATATCACAGCAACCCTGTAGCATGCTTTGTTAATTAAAACGTTAGCTTGCCTTTTAGATATTGTTAAAGAGTGTGTTAACATATAACTTAATGTTTGTTTGTGTGTGGGGCAGCTTAGGCTCAGCGGTAGAGTTGGTTATTGGAAAATTAGAAGTTTGGAGGTTTCCTCATGTATGTTTGTTGTTCAAATGCTACAGATCCTTGAACTAGACATCTAACCCCAAACCGTCTCGAGAGCTAAGCCAATGTGGTTTGTTTGAGGTTTCCTAAATACTGATGGGTCCTTCATATTATGTCAAATTACCAGGTGCTCCAATCAGACTGGGAGGCCAAGGGTCTACTCCATGCTCTGGAAGGGTGGAAATCTTTTCTGGCAGTGAATGGGGAACAGTCTGTGATGACAACTGGGACATGAATGATGCTCAGGTGGTCTGCAGGCAACTGAATTGTGGGACAGCTGTGAATGCTCCTCGGAGTGCCCATTTTGGACAAGGAAGTGGACCAATTTTTCTGGATGATGTGGCATGTTCAGGAAGTGAAGGAGGCTTGAGTTTTTGCCGGCATGCAGGATTTGGTACACATAACTGTGGACATAGTAAGGATGCTGGTGTGGTCTGCTCAGGTACGAATACCAATCTTAATGTTAATCAGTGTTTTTGTTTTTTCATTGTCTGTGTAACTTGTAAGAAGACCTGTCAGGGTACAACAAAGGTCACCTCAACCCTGTAGCATGCTTTAAATGAAAAGAAAAGCTTGCCTCTTTGGTAGTGATAAAGAGTTTGGTAACATACCATAACTTTTGCTTATTTTGGGGGGCAGCTTAGGCTTAGTGGTAGAGTTGGTTATTGGGAAATAAGAAGTTTGGAGGTTTCCTCATGCATATTTGTTGTTCAAATGCTACTGATCCTTGAACCAGACATCTAACCCCAAACTGTCCTGAGTGCTGAGCAAGAGGTTTGTTTGAGGTTTCCTAAATACTTATGTGACTTTAATATTATTTTAAATTATCAGGTGCTCAAATCAGACTGGGAGGCCAAGGGTCTACTCCATGCTCTGGAAGAGTTGAAATCTTTTCTGGCAGTGAATGGGGAACAGTCTGTCATGACAACTGGGACATGAATGATGCTAAGGTGGTCTGCAGGCAACTGAACTGTGGGACAGCTGTGAATGCTCCTCAGAGTGCCCATTTTGGACAAGGAAGTGGACAAATATTTTTGGATGATGTGGCATGTTCAGGAAGTGAAGGGGGCTTGAGTTTTTGCCGGCATGCAGGATTTGGTACACATAACTGTGGACATAGTAAGGATGCTGGTGTGGTCTGCTCAGGTAAGAATACCAATCTTAATGTTAATCAGCGTTTTTGTTTTTTCATTGTCTGTGTAACTTGTAAGAAGACCTGTCAGGGTACAACAAAGGTCACCTCAACCCTGTAGCATGCTTTAAATGAAAAGAAAAGCTTGCCTCTTTGGTAGTGATAAAGAGTTTGGTAACATATCATAACTTTTGCTTATTTTGGGGGGCAGCTTAGGCTTAGTGGTAGAGTTGGTTATTGGGAAATAAGAAGTTTGGAAGTTTCCTCATGCATATTTGTTGTTCAAATGCTACTGATCCTTGAACTAGACATCTAACCCCAAACCGTCTCGAGAGCTAAGCCAATGTGGTTTGTTTGAGGTTTCCTAAATACTGATGGGTCCTTCATATTATGTCAAATTACCAGGTGCTCCAATCAGACTGGGAGGCCAAGGGTCTACTCCATGCTCTGGAAGGGTGGAAATCTTTTCTGGCAGTGAATGGGGAACAGTCTGTGATGACAACTGGGACATGAATGATGCTCAGGTGGTCTGCAGGCAACTGAACTGTGGGACAGCTGTGAATGCTCCTCGGAGTGCCCATTTTGGACAAGGAAGTGGACCAATTTTTCTGGATGATGTGGCATGTTCAGGAAGTGAAGGAGGCTTGAGTTTTTGCCGGCATGCAGGATTTGGTACACATAACTGTGGACATAGTAAGGATGCTGGTGTGGTCTGCTCAGGTAAGAATACCAATCTTAATGTTAATCAGCGTTTTTGTTTTTTCATTGTCTGTGTAACTTGTAAGAAGACCTGTCAGGGTACAACAAAGGTCACCTCAACCCTGTAGCATGCTTTAAATGAAAAGAAAAGCTTGCCTCTTTGGTAGTGATAAAGAGTTTGGTAACATATCATAACTTTTGCTTATTTTGGGGGGCAGCTTAGGCTTAGTGGTAGAGTTGGTTATTGGGAAATAAGAAGTTTGGAAGTTTCCTCATGCATATTTGTTGTTCAAATGCTACTGATCCTTGAACCAGACATCTAACCCCAAACTGTCCTGAGTGCTGAGCAAGAGGTTTGTTTGAGGTTTCCTAAATACTTATGTGACTTTAATATTATTTTAAATTATCAGGTGCTCAAATCAGACTGGGAGGCCAAGGGTCTACTCCATGCTCTGGAAGAGTTGAAATCTTTTCTGGCAGTGAATGGGGAACAGTCTGTCATGACAACTGGGACATGAATGATGCTAAGGTGGTCTGCAGGCAACTGAACTGTGGGACAGCTGTGAATGCTCCTCAGAGTGCCCATTTTGGACAAGGAAGTGGACAAATATTTTTGGATGATGTGGCATGTTCAGGAAGTGAAGGAGGCTTGAGTTTTTGCCGGCATGCAGGATTTGGTACACATAACTGTGGACATAGTAAGGATGCTGGTGTGGTCTGCTCAGGTAAGAATACCAATCTCTATGTAAATCAGCATTTCTGTTTTTTTATTGTCTGTGAAACTTAAAGAAGACTTGTCAGGGTACAACAAAGGTCACCGCAACCCTGGAGCATGCTTTAAATGAAAAAGAAATCTCCCCTCTTTGGTAATGATGAAGAGTTTGTTATCATATCATTACTTAATGCTTATTTGTGGGGGCAGCTTATGCTCAGTGGTAGAGTTGGTTATTGGGAAATTAGAAGTTTGGAGGTTTTCTCCTGTATGTTTGTTGTTCAAATGCTTCAGATCCTTGAACTAGACATCTAACCCTAAACCGTCTCGAGAGCTAAGCCAATGTGGTTTGTTTGAGGCTTCCTAAATACTGATGGGTCCTTCTTATTATATAAAATTATCAGGTGCTCCGATCAGACTGGGAGGTCAAGGGTCTACTCCGTGCTCTGGAAGGGTTGAAATCTTTTCTGGCAGTGAATGGGGAACAGTCTGTCATGACACCTGGGACATGAATGATGCTCAGGTGGTCTGCAGGCAACTGAACTGTGGGACAGCTGTGAATGCTCCTCGGAGTGCCCATTTTGGACAAGGAAGTGGACCAATTTTTCTGGATGATGTGGCATGTTCAGGAAGTGAAGGAAGACTAAGTTTTTGTCGACATGCAGGATTTGGGACACATAACTGTGGACATACTAAGGATGCTGGTGTGGTCTGCTCAGGTAAGAATTCCAATCTTGATATTCATCAGTGGCCCCTTTTTTTCATTGTCTGTGTAACTTGTAAGAAGATTTGTCAGGGTACAACAAAGGTCACCGCAACCCTGGAGCGTGCTTTAAATGAAAAGGAAAGCTCACCTCTTAGATACTGATAAAGAGTGTTCACATATCATAACTTAATGCCTATTTGTTGGGGCAGCTTAGGCTTAGTGGTAGAGTTGGTTCTTGAGAAATTAGAAGTTTGGAGGTTTCCTCATGCATGTTTGTTGTTCATATGCTACAGATCCTTGAACCAGACATCTAACCCCAAACTGTCCTGAGTGCTGAGCCAGAGGCTTGTTTGAGGTTCACTAAATACTGATAGGACTTTAATATTATTTTAAATTTTAAGGTGCTCCAATTAGACTGGGAGGCCAAGGGTCTACCACATGCTTTGGAAGAGTTGAAATCTTTTCTGGCAGTGAATGGGGAACTGTCTGTGATGACAACTGGGACATGAATGATGCTCAGGTGGTCTGTAGGCAACTGAACTGTGGGAATGCTGTGAATGCTCCTCGGAGTGCCCATTTTGGAGAAGGAAGTGGACCAATTTTTCTGGATGATGTGGCATGTTCAGGAAGTGAAGGAGGCTTGAGTTTTTGTCGGCATGCAGGATTTGGTACACATAACTGTGGACATAGTAAGGATGCTGGTGTGGTCTGCTCAGGTAAGAATACCAATCTTAATGTCAATCAGCTTTTCTGTTTTTTCATTGTCTGTGTAACTTGTAAGAAGAGCTGTCAGGATGCAACAAAGGTTTCTGAAACCCTGGAGCATGCTTAAAATGAAAAGAAAAGATTGCCTCTTTGGTATTGATAAAGAGTTTGTTATCATATCATAACTTAATGCTTATTTTTGGGGGCAGCTTATGCTCAATGGTGCAGTTGGTTATTAGAAAATAAGAAGTTTGGAGGTTTTCTCTTGTATGTTTGTTGTTCAAATGCTTCAGATCCTTGAACTAGACATCTAACCCCAAACTGTCCCGAGAGCTAAGCCAATGTGGTTTGTTTGAGGCTTCCGAAAGACTGATAGGTCCTTCATATTATGTCAAATTACCAGGCGCTCCAATCAGACTGGGAGGTCAAGGGTCTACTCCATGCTCTGGAGGGGTGGAAATCTTTTCTGGCAGTGAATGGGGAACGGTCTGTGATGATAATTGGGACATGAATGATGCTCAAGTGGTCTGCAGGCAACTGAAGTGTGGGACAGCTGTGGAGGCTACTCGGAGTGCCCATTTTGGACAAGGAAGTGGACCAATTTTTCTGGATGATGTGGCATGTTCAGGAAGTGAAGGAGGCTTGAGTTTTTGCCGGCATGCAGGATTTGGGACAAATAACTGTGGACATAGTAAGGATGCTGGTGTGGTCTGCTCAGGTAAGAATTCCAATCTTAATGTCAATCAGCTTTTCTGTTTTTTCATTGTCTGTGTAACTTGTAAGGAGAGCTGTCAGAATGCAACAAAGGTCACTGCAACACTGTAGCATGCTTTGAATAAAAAGAAAAGCTCACTTTTTAGACACTGTAAAAGAGTGTGTTAACATATCATAACTTAATGTGTGTTTGTGTGTGGGGCAGCTTAGGCTCAGCGGTAGAGTTGGTTATTGGGAAATTAGAAGTTTGGAGGTTTCCTCATGCATGTTTGTTGTTCAAATGCTACAGATCCTTGAACTAGACATCTAACCCCAAACCGTCTCGAGAGCTAAGCCAATGTGGTTTGTTTGAGGCTTCCTAAATATGGGTCCTTCATATTATGTCAAATTACCAGGTGCTCCAATCAGACTGGGAGGCCAAGGGTCTACTCCATGCTCTGGAAGGGTTGAAATCTTCTCTGGCAGTGAATGGGGAACAGTCTGTCATGACAACTGGGACACGAATGATGCTCAGGTGGTCTGCAGGCAACTGAACTGTGGGACAGCTGTGAATGCTCCTCGGAGTGCCCATTTTGGAGAAGGAAGTGGACCAATTTTTCTGGATGATGTGGCATGTTCAGGAAGTGAAGGAGGCTTGAGTTTTTGCCGGCATGCAGGATTTGGGACACATAACTGTGGACATAGTAAGGATGCTAGTGTGGTCTGCTCAGGTAAGAATTCCAATCTTGATATTCATCAGTGGCGCTGTATCTCATTGTCTGTGTAACTTTTAAGAAGACCTGTCAGGGTACAACAAAGGTCACCACAAGCCTTTAGCTTGCTTTGAATAAAAAGAAAAGCTCACTTTTTAGATGTTGTTAAAAAGTGTGTTAACATATCATAACTTAATGTTTGTTTGTGTGCAGGGCAGCTTAGGCTCAGTGGTAGAGTTGGTTATTGGAAAATTAGAAGTTTGGAGGTTTCCTCATGCATGTTTGTTGTTCAAATGCTACAGATCCTTGAACTAGACATCTAACCCCAAACCGTCTCGAGAGCTAAGCCAATGTGGTTTGTTTGAGGCTTCCTAAATACTGATGGGTCCTTCATATTATGTCAAATTACCAGGTGCTCCAATCAGACTGGGAGGCCAAGGGTCTACTCCGTGCTCTGGAAGGGTTGAAATCTTCTCTGGCAGTGAATGGGGAACAGTCTGTCATGACAACTGGGACATGAATGATGCTCAGGTGGTCTGCAGGCAACTGAACTGTGGGACAGCTGTGAATGCTCCTCGGAGTGCCCATTTTGGACAAGGAAGTGGACCAATTTTTCTGGATGATGTGGCATGTTCAGGAAGTGAAGGAGGCTTGAGTTTTTGCCGGCATGCAGTATTTGGGACAAATAACTGTGGACATAGTAAGGATGCTGGTGTGGTCTGTTCAGGTAAGAATTCCAATCTTGATATTCATCAGTGGCCCCTTTTTTCATTGTCTGTGTAACTTGTAAGAAGACCTGTCAGGGTACAACAAAGGTCACCACAAGCCTTTAGCTTGCTTTGAATAAAAAGAAAAGCTCACCTCTTAGATACTGATAAAGAGTGTGTTCACATATCATAACTTTATGCTTATTTGTGGGGGCAGCTTGGGCTCAGTGGTAGAGCTGGTTATTGGGAAATCAGAAGTTTGGAGGTTTCCTCTAGGGATGTGAATCTCAGCACTGAGGACGATTCGATACGCATCTCGATGCACTGCCAGCGATACGATACTTTAACGATACATGGAATTTTCTGGCGATACGATGCGATACGATTCACCCTCTTCACGATGCGATACGATACAATAATCATTTAGTTCAAATCAATGCGAACCGATACGATATGATGCAATTTGTTGCGATATGATGCAATTCAACATGATGCAAATAAGCAAAGAAAAAAAAAGAAATAAAAATAAAAGATGGAATTCAGTATGGTACTACAAAAAGGATTTGGCTTTATTCCTTAAAGGCACTTAGCAGTTAATTCAACAAAAGTGCTTTTTGTCTTTTTTCTATGCTCCTTCATTTTGTACAGTTACACAGATTAGACAGACCTCCTGCAACTGTTAAGGAATCTGAATCAATAAAATCAAAAAAAAAAAAAAAAAAAAAAAGGATTCCAACCCCAACCCTACATCACACAAGTGCTCTATACTTGTTGGGTAATATTACAGTACACATTATTAAACAACTAATGCACTGCCTAACATGGTGCAAATAAACCATTCAATGGCCATACTACTGTCTGCCAAACCAATGTGCTAGAGTTGACTTTCTAACTGGCCACAAAATCAGTGATTTGAGTGAGTTCTGCAATAATAAAAGAGTAAAACAATTACACAATAATTACTTCTGTAAAAAGTACAGTAAACAGCAACAACAAAACACTCTCAATGAGTAACCTAAAGTGACACTTTCATCAGTGCAATCAATGTTAAGGGAGGGGAGGTGGCGTTAGACTTGTCGGTGATGTGGTGTTCTCTTTTTAAGTGGGTCTGCATGTTTGTCGTGCCGCCGTTGTACGGCTTCTTAACGCGGCATTCTTTGCAAATGACGGACGTTTTGTCGAGCTTTCCGTCTTTCTTTGCAAATCCGTAGTGTTTCCAAACATATGATTTAAACGTAGCGGGTGCATTACATATAAACTCTTTCTCGCTGCTGCTCACTTGAATGTGGTCCATGCTGTTTTAGTAGTAGTGCATTGTATGTCCCTCACGGCTTCCGTCCGTATTCAATACAAAACGTGAAAAAATGATGGTGCATTCAATGCGCCTGGGAAACAGCAGATTGGGTGAAGTTTAACATGAATAAAACGGCGCTTGCATCGGATTTTACCAATACCCACAAACGCATCTAGATGAATCTAGATTTAACCCGTCAATTGCATCGATACCCAGTGAATGAGCCGACGCAGTCGCATCGCGCACATGCGCATCGATGCATCGATTGATATCGATTATTTTCCACACCCTTAGTTTCCTCATGCATGTTTGTTGTTCAAATGCTACAAATCCTTGAACTAGACATCCAACCCCAAACTGTCCTGAGTGCTGAGCCAGAAGTTTGTTTGAGGTTTCCTTAATACTAATAGGACTTTAATATTATTTTAAATTATCAGGTGCTCCAATCAGACTGGGAGGCCAAGGGTCTACTCCATGTTCTGGAAGGGTGGAAATCTTCTCTGGCAGTGAATGGGGAACAGTCTGTGATGACAACTGGGACATTAATGACGCTCAGGTGGTCTGCAGGCAACTGAAGTGTGGGACAGCTTTGAAGGCTCCTCGGAGTGCCCATTTCGGACAAGGAAGTGGACAAATATTTTTGGATGATGTGACATGTTCAGGAAGTGAAGGAGGCTTGAGTTTTTGCCGGCATGCAGGATTTGGTACACATAACTGTGGACATAGTAAGGATGCTGGTGTGGTCTGCTCAGGTAAGAATTCCAATCTTAATGTCAATCAGCTTTTCTGTTTTTCTTATTGTCTGTGTAACTTGTAAGGAGAGCTGTCAGGATGCAACAAAGGTCACTGCAATGCTGTAGCATGCTTTAAATGAAAAGAAAAGCTTGCCTCTTAGATACTCATAAAGAGTGTGTTCACAAACGAAACTTTGTTTTTGTTTGTGAGGCAGCTAAGGCTCATTGGTAGATTTGGTTTTTGAAAAATTAGAGGTTTGGAGGCTTTGTATGTTTGTTGTTTAAATGCTGCAGTGTCCTTGAACTAGACATCTAACCCCAAACTGTCCTGATTGCTGAACCAGCGGTTTGTTTGAGGTTTCCAAATTACTGATAGGTCCTTCATGTCATGTTTTATTCCCAGGTGCTCCAATCAGAGTCAGTGGTCTTGAGCCTTCTAGGTGCTCTGGAAGGGTTGAAATCTTTTCTGGCAGTGAATGGGGAACAGTCTGTCATGACAACTGGGACATGAATGATGCTCAGGTGGTCTGCAGACAACTGAAGTGTGGGACAGCTTTGAAGGCTACTCTGGGTGCTAGTTTCGGACAAGGAAGTGGACCAATTTTTCTAGATGATGTGGCATGTTCAGGAAGTGAAGGAAGTCTGAGTTTTTGTCGGCATGCAGGTTTTGGGACTCATTACTGTGGACATAGTAAGGATGCTGGTGTGGTCTGCTCAGGTAAGCCATGTTTATGATTGCTTATGTGATTATTTTCACATAGAAACCATAGTAAAAAAAATATTTTTTTGACAAAAGCTGGTCTAGGCTTTACTCTATTTACAGAGACCCAACACAAAGATGTGAGCCTACTCTTGTAAGGACAAATCCAGTGTAAGACTTGACCAGACTCATGATGTTTCAAAACAGTCATCTGGTGCTTTTGCTGCATTGGGTTAAAGGAGGGGATAGAGGGAGAGGCAGAAAGTAGAGAGAGGTGGATGTGTGATATTACAGCTTTTTCATAAACTACTGTGCTTTGGTTTTATATTTACAGTGAGCCTCCCAAAACCAAGCATTTCTATGATACCTGTTGGTGAGATGTCCTGGGGTCAGGAGGTCAACATCATTTGTTCTATCACAACTGATCTGTTGGGTGGCACATTTATTCTCAAGAAAACCTCAAGCTCTCTCAAAATCACTCAAACATCAAATACTAACCCTTCCACCTTCAGCATCACTTCAGTGGACTTTGATGATGAGGGGTCCTATCAATGCCAGTATGAGAAAACCATTTTAAGTCAATCTTACAGCTCTGCCTTAAGTGACCCTGTCACAGTCTCCATTACAGGTAAGGATGAAAAATCAAATCAGATCAGCTGCAAAACTTGATTTGAGTATTTAAATCAACAACTGTAAAGCTGAAAGGAGTGGTTCCATCCAAAATATGGCCTCTAAATATCACTTTGTATTACTATGTCTACACACTGTATTTAAATATAAATTTTAAAAACACAAGTGTATTTCAATATTATGTTTCAGTTACACTGCAGCAGCCAACCATCTTCTTAACCTCTCCGAATGGAGGGCTGATCTGGAGTCCTGAAGGGGCAGAGGTCATCAGAGGTTACACCTTCTTCTTTGTCTGCTCCATAAACTGCAGTTACCCTGAAGGACAGTTCTTTCTTATGTCATCCAGCTCCAACATCACTCTCACCAAGCCAGCAGTCAACCACTCTGCCTCCTTTGAATTCCCTGTGGCAGATTACCAACACATAGGCAACTACAGCTGTGTGTATGAGCTGGAACTGTCCACACAAAGATTTAATTCTACTGAGTCAGCTCTACTCCAGGTTATAATCAAACGTAAGTAGACTGAACTACGGACAAAAACTCTTTAAACTGTTCATAGGGTTGAGGAAAAAAGGCAGATTTGGCTGGAATGGAACTATATTATATAAGGATAACATTATTGTTTTTTCCCTTTAGCGTCTCTGGTACCATTGGTGTCCTTGTCCGCTGCTGGGACTTTGCTGTTGCTGTTGTTAATGGGGTTCATGGTGGTCTGCATAATTTGCAAAAGGAGTCAGCAAGCCAAGCAGCCTGAAACCCTGGACCAAACCCAATGTACTTACCACGATAACAATGTAAAATACACAGCTCCTCTTAAGATCTTTCATAAATACTCACATGTTGTCCTTATACTTCTGTTTTAGTGGCTGTAAGAGCGGTGAATTGCTACAACGATGAAGAGGACTTTGAGTATGAGAATCTTGATTTTGTCAGAATTAAGAAGAACGTCAAAGCAGAAACAAAAGATGGGGATGAAGACTGTGAATATGAGGTACCAGAGGGATGTCGTGATCAAAGATATGATAATCTAAGGAAGGCCAAGGTCTTTTCCCAAGCAGCTGAAAACAAAAAAGAGGAACGAGACAAAGAAGAAACCAGCGATGAAGAAGATGACTATAAAAATTTCAAAAGGCCATTTACTGGGTCAGCTGATGACATTCATGAAGACAACATTTACCAGAACTTCACAGATGGGCTCTTCTCAACTGCTGCTGGTCACACTTGAAGCGCTTAACCTTTGACCTAAGTTAAATAATTTAATTAAGTGTATGAGTGGTGAAATATTTAAGTGCCAGCTGATTGAAATGATACAGAATGCTTTTAAGAGGATCAGGTTTTGGTTTATGGCATATCACTCTGTCTGAGATAAAAAACCTGAAATTATCTTTAAAAAAAAAACAAATGCCTGTAAAATTGTGCTTTGTTCTTTTGCTGCCTCGGGAGAATTAAACACACTTTTAATTATTTACATTTTTATTGTAATCTGCTGTCAATGTAATTAAATTATTCAAACTACTGTTGGTCATGAAAATGTTATTGGTTGAACGACCAAAATCAGGGATTTTTGCTTTCTAGAGTTTGAAGCACTTTGTAACACACATTTACATTTCTGTGAAAACACACATTCAGAAAAAGCAATGGCAGCCTGTCAGCTGATACTGATGTATTTATCAAAAACAGTTGCCTGATTTAAGTGATTCCCTTTAAAACTATTGTGTGCAAATACTTAATCTTGACATACGTGGTCCTGACGTAATTATGTTTCAGTAAAAGCTGACAGACCTGTGCCACTGTGTCTCAGCATTACTAAAGTTACCAATGTCAGATAATTCCCTCTACTGTGACTTTGCACTTTTGGATTGTTTGCTTTGTTTGACCAATCATCTAAGTACAGGTTATGTACTGGAGATAAAACTCTGTCTGTTTTTTTATAAATGTGCCTCATCTTGAAACAGATTTTAAGTGTTATACTTTACTTTTATAAACTTTTAAGTTGCTGAAATAAACTCCTACCCAGCTTTGCATTTTGTGTTTCAGTTCAGTTTTTGTGCATTGTGTCGACATCAGCAGTTATTTGAAATAGACAGTCTCATCCAACTATAAATGAGACAAGACTTTTCTTGGGTGGAGTACTAATAACCCATTAATAACAGCTGCAGTATCAGCAGCCATCTTGTATCTCCCTCTCTATTTCTGTCTCTGGCATCCCTTGGTTCACTGACACACATCTCTATTGACCACGACCTACTGTTTACCATCTTTCCCTTTTAGTGTCTTCATCTATCACACTACTATTCAAGAGTATGATTCTTAAATACCATAAAGTTACTCCTGTTCACTACTTTGATGCTAATCAAATACAACCCTTTTAAATTATAACAAGAAAACATATGAGACCTTTAATACAACACTTGGAAAAGTCAGCAGATACATGTTAATGTTTTAAGCAGAGTTGGAGCAGAATACGGTAATTTGCTGTCAAACAAATATTAGTGAAGATGAATATTGTGATTGATTCAGTGACAAAGATGCTTAAAATTACAGCTTGAGTAAATGATGTAAAGGCGGTTTTGCAGTACTACCTCTTGACAGCCACAAATAGTTATGACACAAATAGTTATGACACAGGCTCCTTGTAATCTGAGCTAGTTTCATTGAACACATCCAGATCTGCTCTGGGAAATGCTGGCAGCCTGAGCTCGTCCCTCAAAGAAGCAGCAGTGAAGCATTGTAACTCGAGACAAGGCCAGCGCTGCTACAGCTGGTCAAATCGCCACAATTTGGTACTCCCTTTCACTTGAATAGAAGTGAAAGGAAGTACCGAGTCAGATGTGTGAACTCCAGCACTTTTTGTCTCAAATTGTATGCTGAGCTGATAATGCTAATTGAAGAATAAGTTTCTGTTCAGCTTCGATTACCAGAAAGCCCTAGGGATGAGTATTTAAGTCTGTTTTTTTTTTTTTTTTTTTTTTTTTTTTTTATAACAACACCAGCAACTTACTGTAAATTTCTTCCTGTTGTTACTTAGCTTGGGCTAAATTGAATTTGTTCATTGCTATTTACATTGTAGATTCTCAGTGAAGGCATCAAAACTATGAATGAACACGTGGAATCATGTGCTTACAAAAAAAGTGTGAAATAACTGAAAACATGTTTTATATTTTAGATTGCTCTAAGTAGCCACCCTCTGCTTTTTTGATAGCGCTGCAAACTTTTGCTGTTCTCTCAATGAGCTTCATGAGGTAGTCACCTGAAATGGTTTTCACTTTACAGGTGTGCCTTGTCAGGGTTTGTTCATGACTGACAGTCAGTCACTAAGTACTTCTGTCATCAAGAGCAAAGGGGTGGCTATTTTAAAGAATCTAGAATATGAAACATGTTTTCAGTTATTTCACACTTTTTTTATAAGTACAAAATTCCATGTGTTCATTCATAGTTTTGATGCCTTATATATATGTATATATATATATATACATTTCCTTTAGCTAGTCAGGTCATCCTTGAGGGTGGTGGAGCTGTGTTACTCAAACACCTTGAATACTTTGCTGCTACATTTCTGAACCCATGGGCCTTCAACAACCATTCTCATCAAGGACCTTGTAGCCATGTTTAACATCACTCAGGCTCCCAAAATATGTTGTGCTTTGTTATTACCGTACATAGACTCTGCTTCAGGTCAACAAGATGTAAGCAGAATGTTTGGTAACATGGATGGTCATCTATACCTTAACAGTCCCAGACCAGTATTTGTTACACTTGTGGCATGATGTTGTAACCCAGATTTGCAACCACTAAAGCTTGTCAAAGTTATCATTTGTGTGGACCTTTCATGCTTTAAAGTGTGAACATGGGCTAGGCATCCTTACAGAGAAAAAAAAATGTAGACAATACAAAAAGACTGTCCAGCTGAAGTAATAAAAAATGTAGAACAACCTGAACACCCAATGTGATCTTTGACACAAGGGATGATATTTCAAAACGAAGGCTCAAATATTCTGTCTGTTTTATGTCCCATGTGACTTTCCTCTTAGAAGAAATGGGTATGGGTTATAAAGGTTAAGTCTTAGGCTGCTGACTTATGCAAAGTACTTTTAATTAAAAGTTACTGGCAAATTAAAGAGGAAGTATTGTGCATTTTGGTGAGTATCAAGTCACTCCATTTCCCTCACTGATGATGATGGCTCCCTATGCATCAGCCGTGATGGACATTCAGCAGAAAAACCTTCACTTCATCCTGGGTAAGAAAGATTTACAAAATTTTTATTTTTAAGTGCACTTTTAACAAGCAATTAATTCATTTTGTAACACTCTTACAGTAAACAAAGACAGCTATAGAAGAAGCTCACTCAGGACAAAACTCAGTTTTCAGTCATTGGTACTGGAGGTCAGAGAGACAAACTGGATGCAAATCTCCTGATGCTGTTTTTACTCCATGTAACCAAGGCGAGGGAAAAATCTAGGTGTGATATTTGACCAAAATCTCCATTTAAAAACACACATTAGAGACATCACAAAGAACGTTTTTAATCACCTAAAAATGTTGCCAGTAAGGGACAGTTTCTCTCTCAAGTCAGTGAAGACACTTGTGCTTCTTGCAAAATTGACTATTGTAACGCTCTTTTCTCTGGTCTTCCTAAATAGAAAACTTCACAGCCTCAGCAGCTCCATAACTCAGCTGACAAAGACCAGAGAGAGCCCACATAACATCCATTATAAAGTCTCTGCATTGGCCTTCAGTGTGTTTTAGAATTGTTTTGAAGGTTCTTTTATTGGTTTTTAAAGCTCTTAAGGGTCGCACCAACTCATTAATCAGATTTGCTTTTACCGTATAAGCTTGTGAGAGCCCTCGGGTCTTTAGGAAGCGGTCCTTTAAAGGTGCCAAAAGTCAGAACAAAGATCCATGGCGAAGTCATTTCTTTATCGTTATGGCCTACATCTGTGGGCACAGATTCTCTGTATTTTTAAAAGCAAACTTCAGACCTACCTTTCTAGTTTACATGATTAAAAATATTTTTTCATTTTCATCCATGACTGTAATGAAATTATGCTTTAAAAAATTACAGATAGATGAAGATTCAAACAATCAGGACATTGAGGTGTCACAAGGTTCCTCTCTGCTGTCCTTTGTTTCCCCATAAGGTTGCCTATTTGAGAGCTCTGTGAGCCAGGCTTCAAAACTTGGTGATATATCTTTGTTCCAGACTTGGAGAATAATTTACTTAGCAATAACTGTCTGTACTGTACTGACAGAGCCTTACAGTAAAAGTGGAAAACTTCACACCAAAATCTATGAAGTTTGTTGCAGAACCAGAACATGTATGCCAGAGTACACTATATATTCAGTGCTATACAAATTAAGTCTGATTGATTGAAGAAAAACAGGACAATTCCTCTGCTGCACTTCTCAGAGTCCTAAATGTCATTTTCCTCTCTCCTCCAGTCTGCCTGTCCTTGACCTTTTCTTCATGTGCAGCAGGTCAGTCCATTTAATTTTATGTTTCATTTTAAATTCCTGAATAACAAAGTTATGAAGAAAATACCAGTTTCAGTATCAAATGTACTTTCTCTAAATTCTTTGAAAAGTAACAATCAGAATAACTCTGACACATTTCTCTGTGTGAAAATTAATCGTGACATTATCCCAAAGGAGTCTTAAAAGGCCGTTATGGTAACACTTTACTTGACGCCTATCTCTATAACGCATTATAAATAGATGTATAATGCTTTATAATCATGTTAAAGCACTGTATAACTTTAGTTACAAACACTCATAAATGATCATAATGCTTTATAGCAATAATCACAACACATTATATTCACTATATCATGACTTACAAGGGCAGGTATTATAATGTGTTATAACTGTTAACAACTCACTGACAATGCCCACTTAGTTAGTGCATTATACATATATTTATGATGTGTTATAATTGCTTACAAACCTGTATAACTATCATTATAAACACTAATTAATTATCATACAACTTTGTAACAATAAGCAAAACACATTATAATACCTGACCTTGTAAGTCATGACAGAATGCTTTATAATGTGTTATGACAACTGCTAGGAAGCATAATGATCATATGAGTGTTTGTAACTATAGTTATACAGTGCTATTACATGATTAAAAGGCATTATACATATATTTATAATGGAAAATAGAGATGGGTGTCGAGTAAAGTGTTACTGCAGTTTTTATATGACATGATTCAAAGACATAACATCAAATTGAAAAAAATAAAGACGGGTACATGTTCTATACAGCAATGTTTTTCTGTTTGTTTGGTTTTTTTTTTAATTGTTTGATTCCAAGGTAATCCGATCAGACTGAGTGGTCTTGGGTCTGCTCTGTGCTCTGGAAGGGTTGAAATCTTTTCTGGCAATCAATGGGGAACAGTCTGTGATGACAGCTGGGACATGAATGATGCTCAAGTGGTCTGCAGACAATTGGGCTGTGGGCCAGCTGTAAATGCTCCACAGAGTGCCCATTTCGGTCAAGGGAGTGGACCAATTTTTCTGGATGATGTGGCATGTTCAGGAAGTGAAAGCTATCTAAGTGATTGTCGGCATCCAGGATTTGGGACAGAAAACTGTGGACATGGTGAGGATGCTGGTGTGGTCTGCTCAGGTAAGAACACCAATCTTAATGTTAATCAGCTATTCTGTTTTTTCATTGTCTGTGTAACTTGTAAGAAGAGCTGTCAGGATTTAACAAAAAGGGCACTGCAACCCAGTAGCATGCTTTGAAAATGAAAAGAAAAGCTTGCCTCTTAGATACTCATTACCTGTGTGTTAACTAATTGTATGTTTATGCTTGTCTGTGAGGCAACCTAGGCTCAGTGGTAGAGTTGGTCATCGGGAAATAAGAGGTTACAAATTGTTGAAACTGTTCATAGAGTTAAGCAAAAAAGGCAGATATGGCTGAAAGGGAACTATGTAATTTTTGGATAAACTAATTGATTGTTTTATCCATTCAGTGTGTCCAGTACCAGTGGTGTTTTTGGCTGATGCTGGGACTTTGCTGTTGCTGTTGCTATTGCTGTTGCTGTTGCTGTTCATGGTGTTCATGGTGTTGATGGTGGTCTGCATAATTTGCAAAAGGAGTAAGCAAGCCAAGCAGCCTGAAACCCTGGACCAAACCCAATGTACTTACCACAATAACAATATAAAATACACAGCTCCCCCTGAGATCTTTCATAAATACTAACATATTGTCCTTATACTTCTGTTTTAGTGGCTGTGAGAGCGGTGAACTACGACAAAGTTGAAGAAGTTGAAGACTTGGAGTATGAGAATCTTGATTTTATCAAAACTGAGAAGAACTTCAAAACGGAAACAGAAGGTGGGGACGAAGACTGTGAATAGGAGGTACCAGAGGGATGTCGTGATCAAAGATTTGATAATCTAAAAAAGGAAAAAGGTCTATTCCTGAGCAGCTGAAAACAAAAAAGAGGAACAAAATAAACAAGAAACCAGCAATAAAGAATATGACTATAAAAATGACAAAGTGCCATTTACTGGGTTAGCTGATGACATTCATGAAGACAACATTTACCAAAACTTCACAGATGCGCTCTTCTCAACTGCCGCTGGTCACACTTAAAGCGCTTAACCTTTGACCCAAGTTAAATAATTTTATCAAGTGTATGAGTGGTGATTAAAGTGTCAGCTGATTGAAATGATAATAGGGTCAAGTTTTGTTTTACTGCATGTCACTCTACTTGAAATAAAAAGCCTGAAGGTAAAGCTTAAAAAAAGAAAAAAAGAAATGCCTGTAAAATTGTGCTTTGTTCTTCTGCTGCCTTAGGAGAATTAAACAGACATTAAATTTTAGCATGACAGCTGAAGGCCTATCAGCTGATACTGATGTGTTTTATCGATAATAGTTGCCTGATTTTAGTGATACCCATTATAACTTTTGTGTGTAAATAATTATCCTTGACCTTGACATATGTGGTCCTGACAATTTAATTTCGGTAAAAGCTGAACGGCCTGTGCCACCTTGTCTCAGCATTACTAACTCTACTGTGACTTTGCACTTTTGGATTGTTTGCTATGTTTGTTATGTACTGGAGATAAAACTCTGTCTGTTTTTTTATAAATGTGCCTCATCTTGAAACAGATTTTAAGTGTTATACTTTACTTTTATAAACTTTTAAGTTGCTGAAATAAACTCCTACCCAGCTTTGCATATTGTGTTTCAGTTCAGTTTTTGTGCATTGTGTCGACATCAGCAGTTATTTGAAATAAACAGTCTCATACAACTATAAATGAGACAATACTTTTTTTAGGTGGAGTACTAATAACCCATTAATAACAGCTGCAGTATCAGCAGCCATCTTGTATCTCCCTTTCTATTTCTGTCTCTGACATCCCTTGGTTCAGTGACACACATCTCTATTTTTTCCAACAGCTCTGACCACGGCCTACTGTTTACCATCTTTTTTTTTTAGTGTCTTCATCTATCACACTACTATTCAAGAGTATGATTCTTAAACACCATAAAGTTACTCCTGTTCACTACTTTGATGCTAATCAAATATAACCCTTTTAAATTATAACAAGAAAACGCACAAGACCTTAATATAACACTTGGAAAAGTCAGCAGATACATGTTAATGTTTTAAGCAGAGTTAGAGCAGAATACAGTAATTTGCTGTCAAACAAATATTAATAAAGATGAATACTGTGATTGATTCAATGACAAAGACGCTTAAAATTACAGCTTGAGTAAATGATGTAAAGGCGGTTTTGCAGTACTACCTCTTGACAGCCACAAGTAGTTATGACACAAATAGTTATGACACAGGCTCCTTGTAATCTGAGCTAGTTTCATTGCACACATCTAGATCTGCTCTGGGAAATGCTGGCAGCCTGAGCTCATCCCTCAAAGAAGCAGCAGTGAAGCATTGTAACCCGAGACAAGGCCAGCGCTGCTACTGCTGGTCAACACGCCTTTTTATGAACAGCTGTGATTCCTGGCATTCAGTAAATACCTTTACAAGGAAATCAACATGTTACCACTTTATCCCATTGTCCTTCTACAATATAAGTGTTTTACTGAAGATAAATATGAGCCTAGTTTACTGTAATAAATCACCTTTACACTGATATTTCCATTACAGAAGCCTAAAACAACAGTAGCATATGTGCAAACTCAATTTTTTTTACTTTTAAAATCTGTTAGTGTGTTTTTTACCCAGCTAGTCCCTGATTTGTTGTTTCTTTATGTCTGTTTTGGTTGGTCTGTTGCTCCTTGTGAGTTTTAACATCTAATACTGGTTTCTGAGCTGTTTCCCACTTCTCGACTTCTTCTCTTTGCTAGCTGGCTAACTGGTCAGCCGTTAACCACCGATCTTTAACTTTTGTCCTCCCCGTATAAACTTAGAGTATGATTAAAAATATCCTCTATGTTTTTTCCTTGTAGACAGTTGACTTTAACCATTCTGACGAAACATTAGCAGTATTTTTGACAGCAGTATCTTATTAGGATTGTCCATGGTTGATATTTAACCCTTATTTTCTCAATAAAACATTATTGCTTTCAAGCATGAGGGTGCAAACTCAAAGGTTTCGAAATAAACGTATGTCTAACTTCCATCTGTTGGAAGTTGGTTTTACTTCCCCTGCTAAGAAGCTCAACAACAATCTAGTTTCTGGAGTAATAATGTCATGTCTATTATGTCCTTAGAAATTTTCAAGCCATGACACCAAAAGTTGCTGATGCATTGATAGCAATATATTTTCCCTTATTCACACGCCAGAAAAAAGCACCTGCATCATCTATGTGGAAATGAAAGTCAGTGTTACGACTGTGGTGTGAAAACAACCACATGCACACAAACCCAAACAGGATATGACCACCAGCTGTCTTTAGTCTTTTGATGAGTTGCAGGTTATTCCTTGTAGGCGCGTGCTAACAAACAGCAGTGAGCTCATGGGACTAAAATAGTACCATGGGAGGGGATCAAGACAGCTGCAATATATAAGGGAGGGAACCCCTTCCAGTGTCACAAAGCACCAGGCAGAAAACTCAAAGGGACTAAAAACTCTGGGAATCCTCAGCTCTCACTGTTCACCAGAGCCTACAGACCTGATCCGCATCCAAAAACCCAAGAGGATAAGAATTAACGGCCTCACAAGCTGCCCTTTTAAAAAGGTTTTCTTCCATTTTGCCATGATGTCCCAGCACTCAGCCTTGACTAGCCTCTTCGGTGATGATCCTTTCTTCAGCCAGGAGCGGCTGCTTTGGCCACTGCATCGTGAGGGCCTCTCCTCACTGCAGCAAGACTTCTTCAACCGGAGAACCCAGCTGGCTAACAGCCTCTTGAGGGAGCTCCATGATGGGCCTCACCTTCTGGGGCTTTGCCAGCTGCCCTTTATTTCCAATTCTCTGGCCAGGTATGTAAAATGCAACTGCAGATCTTGTTTGTTTTGTTTTATGGTGATCTCAGATAGTGTATGGTTTGCTCTAACACATATCTGTTAAAGAGACAGCACGGTCGATGTGAATTTGATCCAAGTTGGATGGTTAATAGCGACGATCAGACCTCTATTTTTCCACCTTAAGCTTTCATTTATGTTTTTTGATCATACACATCCCTGACTATAAAGCACATTAAGCTGTTTAGCTAAAGATTGTGTTAGGTATGCTAAAATAAGGGCAGAATTACAATTCAAGATTAGAAAAGACTCCAAATGTCTTGGTGCCATTACACTCCTATGTTAAGTCATGATGGTCATTGAGTTAAACAAGTCTGTGAAAGTCTTTGACACATCAATGTAGGTCATGAATCTGACTCAGATCTTGTTCCCCTTTCAGACGTGGTAGCTGTGAACAGGAGAGGAGGGCTTCTTGCACAGAACTACAAAAGGAAAACAAAGATGACCTCTTGGTGACCCTAGATGCCCGTGGTTATTCCCCAAATGACATCACAGTCAAACTGGAGGGGCGGAGCCTGGCAGTGGTTGCCATGAAGCAGGCTGGAGCAGAAGAGACCCAGTCCTGCTCCTCCTCTTCCTCCTGTGCTTCCTTCTGCTCCTCTGCCTCATCAAAGACGGGATTTGCCCAGAAGATTGATCTGCCAGCCCACCTTGATCTGTCCGGCCTCTCTTGCTCCTTGATGGATGATGGACAGCTCTGTATCCACGCCCCTGCAGCCAAGCAACAAACCAGCGAGGAGAGCGAAGTGCCGATTCGTTTCAGGACATCCCTTGAATTTCCCATCACCAATGACAACACAGAGAAGGAAAGCACGGACTAATCCACAAGTTTATACCCCAACACACAACCACACTGGCACTAACCTTAAAGACTCTCGATGACAAGTGAAGCATCTGTCTACTGTGAAAAAATATTTATTTTGTAATTATATAGTATTTGTATAAACTGTTGAAATAAAATAAACCGATTGGTTTTATTCCCTCATAGAGCCGTGTTTTCTGTAGGGTCTCAGAGTAGATAAGAAAAATTGTTATCCACTTGCATAACCACATGGTGGTGCCAACAACCCACAGAGAGGATGGAGATGAGCATCATTTTTTAGTTTGGTGTATCTCCTTATTGTCTTCAAGATCCTCTCTGTGTTTTCACCTCCAGTTGTCACTCCTGTTGCACATTTATCATAGTAAGAGACTTGTAACAGTCACAAGGTGAGCTACCAGCACCCCTAACCAGGAATACAACATAAACAGCATTTGGGCTTCCCTCAGAGTGTTATCACTGGAAATGGTCGTATGTAGCATTAGGAATGAGCCTCAGGTGACTGAATGAGTGATGCTAGAAGGTGTGAGGGACATTCACGGGTGTGGGTGACAAACAAAAGCATCTGTTTTATGAGTTCTGCCTTGAGGTTGTCAGTCCAGACAGAGGAGGATATAAAGAGAAGAAAAGAAGAGGAAGTTTGAAATCTGATAGAGATGTTTTTTTGATAGTAATTGGATACGTATGTTATAAAAGGATTTAAAAGAATATTCCCATTTTGATGTGGTGATAAATGAGAGGCCTGGATGGAAGTCATCATGAGCACTAATGATATACTTAAACAGACACAGCACCATCTACAGGCAATCACAGTGCATTACATCTCCACAAGACATCTATACAGATGATCCTTGCACCAAATATAGAGATATTTACTTTAGATGCTGTTGTGATGTACCTATTATGTTTGCCTAGCTAACTTTTTTTAAGGTCTGTCTTCCTTTTTGGTCCTTTTTTTTATGTCTGTAAATTTCACTATCTTTACTCAGGGTCTTTCATAAGTGTACCCCACCAGACTCATACACACACACTCACCTTGCGGTAAATGGCATTTCCATGACAACAGCTCTGCAGTCATAATGATGACGGATTGTCCCGTTCGCTGAGGTGGTAAACTTTGTTTCCTCAGAGGAGGTTGCTGTTTACACTGGCAGCCTGAATGTTTTAAAAATGCATAACTCTTTTCTCAATGATCTGATTTGTGCTTCTAGTCTTTGGGTTTCTCTTGGTTGACTCCTCTTAATATGTGAAAAAGAAAAACATGCAGGTGCATGTTCTGATATCAGAGCCATAAATGAGGCAAAAGTGAGTGTGTTCTGTACGTTCTGTTCTTAAGGACGAAAAACAAAATCCAACAATAAGGAATTTGGAGTTTTACTAACAGGCACAAAATGCACATTTCCTGGGCTCTTTCTCGGGCTGAATGTTTTAAGGTCTCTTCACAAAATGAAATGATATAAAATCAGCTGAAACACAGTGTAAGAAAACAGAAGATGGAGGGGATGGCATATTAACTTATATCAGGATTGTTGTAGCTCAGGGCTATGTGGTTTTAATACCCCAACACTGCTTGTGACTGCACCCCACTTGACTAATACTTTCACGTCACAACACCATCGGTGTGTACAAGCAGTGAGCAAGTCATCCCGCAGGCTTACCGGTAATTTTGTTATTTCTTCCTCTCTCCTCAGGTATCACAATAACATGAGCAGGATTTCACTCAGACGCACATCAGCGTGTGTTGCTCAGCCACAAAACGTCAAAACCTGACTGATGACTTAAATAAACGCTTACCTGAAGGGAAGAGTTGATGGCATGCTCACTCTGAGGCAACGCATCACACACTCACTCTGCACCTAGAACAATACATCAGACAGACATTTAATATTAATCTAATTTTAAACAGATTTAGCTTCTAATGAATGATAGTCCCACAATGTGCTTTAATGCTGTGGTTGTTTTGACAAAGTGAGAAAATCCTACAGTGCTGAAAGAAAGCCATCTGATTCTCATTTGGTAAAACTGTGCTAAAAGTGGAAGGGCTTTTGTCAGCTATTATGACTCATTATGGACCAGGACCACGATGTCCACTAAATGGTGTTAGAGTAATGACATCCTAACATTTGATTCATCAAACGTGTTAGATTTCCATGTCCTGTCAGTTTTGCCACCCAAGACGAGACATGTCATCAAGCAAGGAATATCTATCTGTCTATCTATCTATCTATCTATCTATCTATCTATCTATCTATCTTTTCATTCATGTTGTCTCTTCAATTTCAGGATTCACTATATGGAAAAGAAGAGACAGAGAAAAGGAACAAGGAAATTAGTTTTACGTAGAGGGGAATTTCTGCACTTTTCAACCTGGGCCCTATTTTTCCACGTGTTTGTGTATGTTTGACTGTTGGGAAGACCAGTTTCTGAAATTGGTACAATATTGAGGGAAAGTGGAGCAACTGCAAAATGAGTTAAATGTTGTTCGACCGGGCAGTTGCACTGATAAGATAAAACTTCGAACCATCCGATAATCTGGCGTGAGAAGAGAGGAATCAGACCCAAAATCAGCATGATTAACCTGTAGCATGTCTAACTTTCGTCAATCCCTCTATGTGTTCTTGTGTTTTTTCCTCATTGTTTCAGGTGTTTTCATTTATAGAGTTGTGTATGTAACTTTTCTTTGAGTCATTTAATAGTCTGAAAGTCTACACATGGATCCTCTTCCTTGCTTTGGCTAATGTTACGGATCCATAACCACTTCCGCCCTGGGTTTTCCTCTTCACCTGAGTTTGTTGGATTTCACTGGACATTATCATCTTTGCCGTTCTTTAGCTTCATATTGGTATTTTTCTACCCTCTGCTCTATTTAAAGGCTGTCTCTTTCTCGTTTTTAAGGTTCTTTGTGCTCTTTTAAAAGGCCCTTTAAGGCTTTCTCTCTCATTTCTCACAGAGGCCAACAGGTGTGTGCCAGATCTATGAAACTTGATCAGTAAATTGAACTTTATTGATCTATAGCAGGCCTCAGACTGATTAAGCCTTGAGGGTACCAGTCCACCTTTAACCCATATCGTTTTATTTCTCCTGGGTTTCTTCACTCATTTATTTGAGAATTTCCTCTCAACCAGAGCTTTTTGGTCCTCATTCATTTCTCTTTACCCCTCCTTTTGTCTTTGTCAGTTTAGTGTGTCTTTCTGCTATGTGTTTTTCTATACACTTCTGTATGTTCTGGATATGCTGGAAATAGATGCAGTCACGGTTTCTGCTTTTACTATAAAACCAGCACATGAGAAACATGTTTTTCCAATATCCGTCTTTTTTTAGGGGTGCCAGTAGCTCTGTGGTTGAAGCTTTTATTTCTCATTCGATCGGTTTGAAGGTTACAGGTCCCACTGAGAGATGATGAACCCCAAACTGCCCCTAAATTTGCACCAGCAATGCAAGAAGGAGAGTAGTAAATATCAACAGAGGGCTTTGCATCAACTGAGGGTGACATGTAATGAAAAAGTGCTGTAAAGTGGTCAAAAGACTCGAAAAAGTGCCACCTGAACACAATCGTTTTTTTACCATTTACTTTGTGTTACAGGATGCATTTCTTATTTTCAAGGGGTAAATGAGAAAAGCCATGGGGGACTTTAATACCATTACACTGTTAATCAACAGGAACAGATAATGCTGTTAGTGGTAGGATAGGATTTCATTTGGTGCATGATAGTGAAAAGGAAAACAAAAGTGTAATAACATGCCGATGGAATTTGAGATCATTTATCTCAGCCACAATATTACCTTTATGTTTATCAAATTAAGGGGTGGAGGATCTTTTTCTAACTTGCTATCAGGAGTTTGGATCACGGCAATAGTAAAAGCACCATGAACACAGGAAGTGCTGTAACAAACATACACACCAGGCAATCACACACAAATAAACATTAAGTTCATATACCTACAGCAACATACATGCTGAGAGAATCTATTATGTTGGATGTAGCTGTGTGTGTGTGTGTGTGTGTGTGTGGTTGCTGAGTGACATGCTTTGACAGCAACAAGACTGCTTGTTTTATCAGCGCCGGTTAAATGTTTCCTGCCACTCTTCCTCCCGCTTTCAGAGACTTTCACCTTTACAAGGCTGCTGTTGATACAATCAGACACAAACACTCAGTACACATGAATACATGCTGATGTACTGATGTGCTCTTTCAGCTGTGTCTTTTTTTTCATCAATACACACTATCACATTCACAGCTGGCTAACCTACCTGCCATGCGTCATGATGCGGGTGAGCCTGATTTATTTCCCTTCGTTTGGGAATTACAGACATGTTTTTAGGGGGCTACTATAACATGTTAGAAGCAAATTGGCTAGTGGTGACTACACAAGCTTCATTCTCCCATAGCAAATCTGAATCCCAGCAGAGTATTCAACAAATTCTTCTTTGAGAATAATTAATGTGAAAAACACAGTATACCTGGGCCAGTTCATCCAGATCTTCAATACACTGTTAGTGTAACAGGCCCCAGGCTTGAGGCATGTGGACAGATTATATTCCTGTAAGAAAAAGGAGAAATAATGAAGGAGAGGAAACTTGCTGCCGTTCGCCTGGTCGATCTAGCCAGAATTGTATTTAAAAAACAACTTTACAAGACAAAGTGCTTTTGAATATTTCACCTTGACATTTCTTTGGTTTCCCTGAACATTAAACACATTGACATATTTTATAAACAAGACTACAAAAATATGACTGTCTATAAACCACCATGGAATTATATCTATGTCTTCCTGATATAATATCTAAAAAAAAAGGGACATCAACCTTTCTGAATGAATGTAACTTAGCTCTGCAGCTACTAACGCTAACACTGTCCATGCAAACTTTAGCACTCTGCCTGTATTTTACAGTTAAACAGCATTACTCTTTTATAAAACATTTATAACTGTTATCAAAAGTACGTTTTTACGCACAAAACACATTTATAATACTTCAACATGTAACCAACTAAATGTTCGGGAGTTCTAAACACGAATTTTAACGTCGGTAGTGGAGCGGGAGTCTCTCTGTACACGTCATGCTAACCGCCATTACACACATCTCAGGATCCTACTGCTGTGCGGCATTAACTTCACATAAACATCTCACAGAACACATTAAGTACACACAGTTTCAACACAGCTGTAAGAACTTCACTAAGCATGTTCTTGAGTTCCAACCCGCTACTAACCTGTAAAACAGGAGAAATATCGAAGCAGAGGAAACTTGCCGCCGTTCGTCTGGTCGATCTAGCCAAAATGGCGAGCTAGCGACCGCTCTGTATACAGCACAGTCCTGCTACAGCAAGCGCTCTGCTGCCATCTAGTGTCTAACGTGGTACACATATAAGAGACCATAGATATACATAAACGCTAGATGGCTTACGCACGCAGTTAGCCAATGGAGATCGACGTCCGCGTGTGGCGGCCATTTTGCTACGGGACGCTCGCCCACTCATAACATTACAGTCTAAGGTGCATCTAGCATTTAAATAACCATAGATTGCTTAATTTTAAACCGATTTTCGAACGGTTTGATTTGTAACGAACCTCAGAATTTTAGTTATGATCCTTCAAACTCAAGAATAATTTTAACCCTGGATTTTCATAGATAAACATTAAACAGATATGTAGAGCAATAACTATAGGCCTACACACACGAGGCAGTTATATTAAGTCATTTTTATATAAAACATTTAATCATTACATGTATGTTCTATTAGTAACATTTCAATTGTAGGGATAACTATAATAACATATTGCAATAACTTATTGGAAATCCTGTGCAACTTAAATCATGTTGAATCGAAAGAGCATTTCTGCCTCTCCAACTGATGTGCAATTGCTGGGTCAACTTTGTAATACATACTTGGTCTCACTCACAGCGAGCCTGTTAGCCAAGTTAGACAGCTGATAAACACAAACAAGTCCACACAGACTGTCACTTAGACAAAACAAATAAAAAAATAAAATGGGCTGTCGTACAAGCCCATGACAAGAAAAGCTGCCATTTCAATATGTCAAAGCATCCAGACTCACAGCCACACTACTAAGGTCTGTGACAAACAAAACAATTTGTAAATCTGTCAAGATTTCAGCAAGTTAAGAGCATTTTTGATCATGCAGATTCGTCACCTCCTGTCAGCTACCATAGCGCATACCACAATTGTATACTAGAGTAAGATGGCCGCAGTGTAGGAACGCCGGTGACTCTGCCTCGAGTCATTTAGCCTTTCTTATATATATCTATGTTAGAGACCACTAATGCTTTAGAAAACTCAGTTAAATGTATCTAACTAAGGCTATTAGTGCTGGTTACAAAATGTAGTATATGTAAACATTTAATTAACCAAAAATTGTGACCACATATTTTGTGGGCGTCATATTGGCTCCTTGTTCAATCTTTACAAATTACCTTACTAAAATATTGCTATTTAGCAGAAAGGCTGAAGAAACTGCTGAAACTTGTGCAGAGAAAGCCAAAAGCAGATGCTCTCACTAAGATGCTAAAATACTCCATGGAGCAGAGTGAAATGGAAAAGTTATAACTCAATAACCCTGTGCGTGTTTGCCATTCACAAATAGCCATGTGATCCCCTGTTAATGTAGAACCATTGACTGTTGGACTAACTAGCAAACTGCAAACCTTCTTTATGATAAAACTGTAAACATGAATTTAGCATGTCAAATCAATACCTCAATAAGGTAAAGGTCTATTCAGGCTCAGTATCGAACTTGCCATGCAATATCCCGGTAATGTCGATAGGTTTCATTATGCTTGTATTTGCTTTTAGTTCGTCTCAATGTAATGTTCACCAGCTCTGACACTGATGCTTTTTAAAGGTTTTTATATGCTTCACTCCACTGACAAATTTTGACCATGCTCTCATTTACACACACATAGACACACTTGCACAAACACGCGCACATATAGAACATTGTTATTGCTGGATTAATCAGTAAACCTTTCTTACAGTTAAAAGTATTTGCAGGAGGAACTATGGTGTACTGGTTTACACACAAACACACACATTCACACACACAGGCACACGCACACAAATGTGGAACATACATTAAGAAGCTGGCTTCTGTTTGTCTAGATCACAGTTAAGAGCTCATGTATGATTTGTTTGTATAGCTTTTATTACCTTCATGTGTGTTAAATTCAGGGGAAGAGAAGCAATAAAACAGCAAAATAGTTTCCAAATATGAAAAAAAAACACATAAACCATAAGAGAAGTTATTTGTATTTCCTTTTGTGTGATACAATTTATAAGGGCATGCTCAGATTGGATGTTCAAGCCATTCAGTAACAAGCTATATATATATTTTTTTCGATCTACGATGAAAGTTACTGTGAGGAGCTGTTGGTTAAGATTGGCATTGGCGCCCCCTGTGGACAAAAAGTAATACCTGTTACCTATCTGTATAAAAATACCCTCATCCTGTTGTCCATTAACAATGTTTCCATTACTCACTGTGAGTATTTGCTTTAAAAGGTAATAAATAGGCAGCAGTTTCCGCTTCAGTCTGTTTTTCAACCAGGTTAAAACCCTTTACAGTGACTTTAATTCACAAAAAAACTATTGATACCAGATTAAGTGCTCGTCTTCTCTGTTTATCTGATTTTGTGTATAACATTTACCTCAGTGAGCAAGTTATCTCCATTATGTATTCACATTTTCTTTCACTCTAGTTTAATAAAGTGGAAAAATCACATTAATATCAAAATATATCATCTCCATCATTTGTTAGGGTGAAACTGATACTCAGTAGTTTTTCACATTTGATCATTTTGCCGTATTAATACTGGAACAGAGCTGCACCAAATTAGTGCATCACATTATTGCATCAAGCTTGATATCAAATTTTACTCATCTGTGTGAGTTTGCTTTAGTGGTGTAAGGCTCTGAGCAAAGAGTAATGTGATCGAGAGATGATTACATCTGACATAACTTTTCAGTTGAGATTAATAAACTTTAGTTTGACATTACAAGCATGAGATATCTCAGTCCTATCATGTCATTTTGCTCATACTGAAAATCTATCCTTACTGTACCATCTCCTCTCAAAAGCTTCTTTTCACTCTGCATGTGGACAGCAGGACTTTGGATCATTCCCCGGCTTCCAATTAGGAGATGGCATAACAGCACACAAGAAAAAAACAATCCCCATTTTGGTAGGAATGCCATTTGGGGGTCTTTGGAAAGTCAACTTGTTTTATGAAAAAAATGTTCATGAAAATCTGAATAATGTTTGCGTCAATCAAATACCTCTGTGTGGTTTTATTTTCACATATGATATCAGGAGAGATTGTTGGCATTGGATGTTTGATATTAAACACAATGTTAAGCTAAGGCTTGAGGGACTTTTAATCTCTGACAATAAAAATGTAACCTCATTTTAACACTGGAGGGAAGTTACAAAGACAAGAAAGTTAACGCTCATGTTTTGTAAACTTAATTTTGGCTATGTGTGAAGTAAATGATGCAACCTGCCGCCAATTAAATCTGGAACTTTTGCTGTTTTTAATGAATGTAATATAGCTGGTATGAAAAGTTTTTATCCTTGATGATGTTTCTGTCTGCCCCCTGAACTTTTGCCAAGAAGGATGGGGATTGTGTGGAACATCCTTTGGATATGTCAATGAACCTTTCCATCAGTCAATGGATTTGAATTGCAATGTAGGGGAGACTGGGACTTGTTGTCACACGGGTAAGTTGTCACATTGCAATTATCTTTGCCACCAAAGGGCAAAACTAAAAAGTGGAATACTAGTTTTCTTCCTTTACATGGTCAGGGGTCATGTCCTGTCTGAGAAGAGAAGAGCACATTGTGAGCTGAGATGAGCGCCATTTAACCATTTCAACTTTATTTTTACAGAGATAGGAGTAGTTTAAAGGAGAGGAGAAAGCGAGAAGACATGGTCAGGGATTACAAAAGAAAAACAGAACATGGCAGTGCAGTATCTGACGTGATGCTGAGGGCAGTCAGGCAGGTGACCTTAGCTAATAAATCAATCTGGAGGACAATAAAGGACTTTAATCTCAACTACCATACCTTGGCTCGGTACTGCAAAAACATTCACCCCAGCTGAAATACAGAGTCAGACAGCCTTCCAAACTCCAGTGCATGGTGCATAATATTATCTGTTAACATTTGTTAAATGGCTATTTTCAATGATCTTTTTCTAGCTCAATGATAAACATTTTCTGTGCCTGATGTTCACTTTCAAGTAAAAACAATGATAACAATAATTTTGACCTTGTTTTATTAGCTGCAAAATCCACTGTGACATCTTACCCCATGTAGTGAGACAACTTACCTGAAGATGGGGCAACATGTCACATGTTCACACAGAACTCTGCACTGACACAAGATATGAAAACGACATGAATACGACATATACACTCACCGGCCACTTTATTAGGTACACCTGTCCAACTGCTCGTTAACACTTAATTTCTAATCAGCCAATCACATGGCGGCAACTTAGTGCATTTAGGCATGTAGACATGGTCAAGACAATCTCCTGCAGTTCAAACCGAGCATCAGTATGGGGAAGAAAGGTGATTTGAGTGACTTTGAACGTGGCATGGTTGTTGGTGCCAGAAGGGCTGGTCTGAGTATTTCAGAAACTGCTGATCTACTGGGATTTTCACGCACAACCATCTCTAGGGTTTACAGAGAATGGTCCGAAAAAGAAAAAATATCCAGTGAGCGGCATTTCTGTGGGCGGAAATGCCTTGTTGATGCCAGAGGTCAGAGGAGAATGGCCAGACTGGTTCGAGCTGATAGAAAGGCAACAGTGACTCAAATAACCACCCGTTACAACCAAGGTAGGCAGAAGAGCATCTCTGAACACACAGTACGTCGAACTTTGAGGCAGATGGGCTACAGCAGCAGAAGACCACACCGGGTGCCACTCCTTTCAGCTAAGAACAGGAAACTGAGGCTACAATTTGCACAAGCTCATCGAAATTGGACAATAGAAGATTGGAAAAACGTTGCCTGGTCTGATGAGTCTCGATTTCTGCTGCGACATTCGGATGGTAGGGTCAGAATTTGGCGTCAACAACATGAAAGCATGGATCCATCCTGCCTTGTATCAACGGTTCAGGCTGGTGGTGGTGGTGTCATGGTGTGGGGAATATTTTCTTGGCACTCTTTGGGCCCCTTGGTACCAATTGAGCATCGTTGCAACGCCACAGCCTACCTGAGTATTGTTGCTGACCATGTCCATCCCTTTATGACCACAATGTACCCAACTTCTGATGGCTACTTTCAGCAGGATAATGCGCCATGTCATAAAGCTGGAATCATCTCAGACTGGTTTCTTGAACATGACAATGAGTTCACTGTACTCAAATGGCCTCCACAGTCACCAGATCTCAATCCAATAGAGCATCTTTGGGATGTGGTGGAACGGGAGATTCGCATCATGGATGTGCAGCCGACAAATCTGCGGCAACTGTGTGATGCCATCATGTCAATATGGACCAAGCTCTCTGAGGAATGCTTTCAGCACCTTGTTGAATCTATGCCACGAAGAATTGAGGCAGTTCTGAAGGCAAAAAGGGGTCCAACCCGTTACTAGCATGGTGTACCTAATAAAGTGGCCGGTGAGTGTATACCTGAGACTTTGTGACAGCAAGCCCCGGTCTCCTCTATCTAAAACCAAAGGGTGAGATCAGAGTAAATGGAGAAGGATGGGAATTAGACTATATGAATGCATCCACACAACAGGCCCACTTGCATATTTGCATCAATGTTGAAGGCCCACAGAGCTCAGACGATATGTCATCACATCTCCTTGGTGACTAGACACAACTACTCTTTGGTGGGACACATTTCTGTCGGTCGGTCTGTCAGTCAGCCTGTCTGTCTGTCAAATCTGATGGAAAATAAAGAGGTGGTGGTAATTATCTGTTTGAACATACAGGCCAACTCAGCAAAGGTGGGGATTGCTCCGTGTCCGCTTGGCACACTGGTTTTGTTGACGAAACAGATGGAAATCTGTAGACATATTTTTTTTTCTTCTGTAGCTTCTGAGTGTCATGGAACAAAATGTCATCTGTCAACTTTATCAAAACACAGAATTGACGGCGCGACCGTTCCGTTAGTAATGTCTCCATCATCATCATCATCATCATCACCATCTGACGCATGCGGCCCCTTCACCCATCCCCTCGCTTAGCTCATACACGCGCGCACCAAAACGTGCACGCTCTGAGGTGTAAACCCTCCCTCCCCCTGCAGTGGTAAAGTATAAAAATCACCTCAGCCGGAGCTTAAAACCAACCAAAACCAGCAACCCGCAGAGAGAAAGACGGTCAAGGAGGGGAGCAGATCAAACAACCCTGTGAGAAACCAACGACCCTTACTTCCAACCAACATCCTTTCAAAGTAAGTCTTCTCTCCTTTATATTAAGTTTAAAAGCCTTACGAGTGTGTTTTTATATTATTTGTCAAAATCTCCAATTCACACCAAGTTCGTGTGGCTACTGTGTAAAGTGTCCATCGGTATGAACCAAGTCTATTCTGACACTTCGACTCGTTCACAGCGGGACTTAAGATCAGACCCTCAACCTGTTGATTGAGAAACGACCAGCTCCATCACTGAACAACCTTGAATTTTGCGCACATTCATGCAGTACAATGTTTTTGATGGTTCACGCAGAAACAGGTTATACTCTCAAGTCCTAAATGTAAGATTACTTGACTAGGATACTTTTTTCCTTTGTTTGTGTTTCTCTTTTCTTTTTTGGGGCAAACAATGCTGAGCGATTTTTTTTTCTTAAACTTTTGTACGTAAAAGAAAATAACCCAAGAATTTAACAGCTGATTGTTTGACACTCTCCTGCACATTTTGCAACTACAAACGTAATAGGGATTTAATGAAACGCCAGGAAAGACCCCAAAAACTAGACCATAAAGACTAAGAAACTTACTAAACATATAAACTACTACCTGTACTGACCAGCATCACTTACAAATGCTTTTCTGGCTTTAATCCTCGGGTCATGAAAGTTGTTTTCAGTTAGGCTGCTAGCCCGTAATGTTTTTGTTTTATTAGTAAATTCTCAGTACACAACCAAAGGACGCTGCAGGGATTGTTTTCAGCACCATGGACAGCAGCTCGGAGATTTTCACTATAACCAGAACCACAGCTTTTGTTTGATTTTGACTTTAAGGCGTGATTGAGTGCAACAGCTGTCTCACTGAGATGATTTCAAGTGAACAAACAAGGAGGCGTTCATTTTTTACATCAAAATAATAAAATTCATTATGTGGTACTTCCCTGAAACCACAGAGAATGCCTTTATTTAAATTTAAAATTTTTTTTTTAAATCGAATTAATCACAAAAACGGCCAAATAATTTAGCAGACCTGTCATTATTGGTGAATAAATCTTCAATAAAGCAGAAATTATTATTATTATCCAAAGATTCACAAACGGAAGCTTAAAACTCGTTATCTACCCCTTTATTGTTTCATTGCTCAACTCAGATGTGCAGCAAGTGTTTAAAGATAACACAATTTGGGCATTGAAGCAATATTTGCTTGAGAAAATATATAAATTTAGATATACTGGTAAATATATTTTTGCGTACATATGATGCAATAAATAATAAGGTGCACCTGGCTATTGACAGAGTGGAATAGGTGATCCCATTCATTATGGGCATTATGCAAAGACATGATGCGGGAAAAAAAAGGGATGGTTTTCTTTTTGCAGAGCTGATGAAATATTGTTGATAAAAGGTACATAACACAAAAATTTTTAGATGCAAGTTAATATAAAATATTTATTTGGACAATCTTTCTTTTCATCTTCAAATCTTCATTCATTTCATATTTTTCAACATCACGATTCCAACAGAGTACATTTAACAGGTCACGGAGTACTAATAGCTCTTAATTTCCTGCTGCTTTCACAGATGGCCATGATGCTGAAACCATGGACAGTGCTGGTAGCTGTGGTGCTGTGTGTCTTGGTGTGTCTGGGAACAATGGCCGATGCCTATCCCCCAAAACCGGAGAACCCTGGTGAGGATGCCCCACCTGAAGAACTGGCCAAGTACTACACAGCCCTGAGACACTACATCAATCTGATCACCAGGCAGAGGTATGTGCACACATGTTCAGGAAAATCCACTGGAATTGACAGGGATGTTATGTTAGACTATGTATTGAAGCTGAAAGTGTTAAATTAACATGTTAATTCTTATTATGATCTCCTTGGTAGCTTTGTAGAGATGGGAACTCTAGGCGTTTTATACCCTGTCACGGACTGAGGGAATGTTGCTGACCAAACACTATTAATAGTGTACATGGTGCTGCTCACACAATTATTGATTCATTTAGTTTAAGTCCATTCATCATAGAGCCTGCCAGCCATCTGTCAGGGCATAAATGAGCTCATTCCCTTACTATATTTCAGTTGACAAGGACATCAAAACGTAACAACAGCTGACCTGATTGAGTCTGTTGTGCATCTTTATTTAATCCTTTTGCGTTATTTAAGTCAACATAGTACTTAAGATCCATAAGATTCCTGTTTGCTCTCGAGCCTGGAGCTCTATGTCTGATGCTCTTCCCTGCTCTTCTACTCCAATAACCCTTTGCCAGCACACGACAGCTTCCCAGATTAGATTATGAGCCTCTCTCCAAAACCTCCAGGCCTTCACATCAACAGGATCAGAGCAATAAAATGGGCACAGATGGAACCAAGAATCCCAAATCCAGTTAGCAGGGCCTGAGCCTTTGCCGGTTACTGTCAGGTATAGAAATCACCGGGCAGTTTTTTGTTGTTTTTATTTAAAGCAGCTGGGCTCATGAGCAATCTGTTTTTATTCATGAAAGCCAAATAGGTCATTGATATTTAGATACTTGGTCTAAGGAAAATACTCATTCATAAAAAGTCAATTTGTTTTCATTTAAAACTTATTTCTTTCACTGGAGAGTAAATGATGAATACATAATTGATATAGTGGGTTATTGAGGTTATATAAAAGTTTTGCTTTACAAGATAAAGGCTTATAAAAAGGGAAGGCCATCAGCTCCGGATAAAATTGATAAATGTGTCAATGCTGCAGGAATTTGATAGCAATACACAAATAAATACTTTTCCAACTTACTTATTGTTCCAATTTCAGTTTTTTCAAAGTTTATAAAATAGGCTCTATATGACACATAGACCATTGATGGTTTTTATCTTGTAATTTTTGATGTCTGTAACCAGTGTGAGGTGGTATGGCACAGCCAGGCAGCTGTAGAAAGAGTCCTGTTTTTCCAGTTTCTAACATTAACAATAATAATACATTTTACTGTCAAAAGTCAGCAGGATGAGTTTTGAACGAAGATGCTACTCAAGTATGTGGAGGACAAGATTAACAAGATCTGTTTGGACAAAGTAGAAATGAAACAGAAGTTCCTGAGTGTGTTTTGTTGGAATAAAAAAAAAGAGTTAGGAAGTCAATCATTCAGATCATACCAGAAGTTAAAAGGTCTTAAAAGCTCTATGTTCAAAGATGACATGAGCTAAAATGAATACTCACTGACAAACTTTTTTTTTAAATCATTTTTTTCTAGAGTTTATACTTTCATAAACAACCTTTTCATTTGACTTCAAGACCTGAGGTTGATCTTATTTTGGTTGTTAACTAAATTTATCATTGTTTTGAAGGGAAAATGTTCCTCACCATTTGAATGACGAACTAGTAAATTTATTTAACCAAACAAATGTAGAAACTATTCATTTTTCCAAATACTTGAATCAAAATGAACTATTTCATTTGGCCTGTTGTACTTTGACACATTTGGTTATTGGACCTTTACATATATGAAGTTTTCAAGGAACCTTAACTTAAATATTTTGCCTAAAAGATGGATTTCGTGGGATTTCAAAACATCTGTTTTGGTATAACGAAGATTAGGCAAAAGAGAGGAAAGCCAGCGAGACTCATATGAAGAGCAGAATGAACTAAAGAGTCTAGTGAGCTATTATAACAGGGGAGACGTTCCACATCCTCATGTCTCACACTGAGTGAGAGCAGAAGCAGAGCGTCTAAGTTGCTTGTCTGCTTTCCTACAGGGCAAGAAAACAAAACACCCACACACACACACATGCATGTTCCTATAAGTGTGTAACGAGGCATAAGATTGGCTGCCGAGGAGGTGAACAGGTGGTTGATGGGAAAACAAAGATACAGAAGGTCGCGCCACAGGGTTTGTGCAAAATGTTGCCGTCGGTGTAATACCCACACATAACCAGACACCCATTACCAAGTAAACGCTCTGTTAAACGCTTCTGCGGTTTCATATTGCAGCTCTCATGGCGACCATGAATGCCTTATGAAAAGGATACGACTTATCATGACTCGGATATGACACTCTCTCAGACATGACAGGATTGATACACGCACATACATTCCACTATGTAGAGTCTGAATCTGACTGTGAGATAAAAGCATTATGGATAAAGGGAGGTGGGGTGACCCATTTTGTGTGTTGACAAGCATAAAGACAGAGGTCAAAGACAAAGACGTGAAAAAGGTTTCGTGGCTCAGAATACACATATGACGTAATCTTTATCTCACAGCCTCAATTTCTCATCTGAAAACAACAGCAGTCGGTTTTGAGAGAAACATAGTTACGTTTTTTTGTGACTAGTCCATCTGTTTCACCCTCAAGACTCATTTTTTTTAAGAGGAACTCGACAGTTTTTTACGGGCAGCCTGTAAAAAGTTAATGAAATAAAAACTGAAGGCATGGATAGAGACAGATGATAGCCATTTATGCAAATTTTAAAACCAAAAATATAACCACGTTGCACGGAGGGCTTGCAAATTGGTTAATCTAATAAGTTCAGACTAATACTCATGAGTTCTCCTCTGCTTTCTCTTTCAGGTATGGAAAGCGTTCAGCTCAGGAGGACGTGGTCGCAGAACTGTTATTTGGTGGCGATAGCAACAGAGGCCAGAGATCACGGTAAAAACCTTCACACGACCAGTCATGTGATCCCCGGTGAAGACATAAGAGTGTAACATGACCTTTCTTGTGTTCTTCTACAGATACGATGATTCCTACATGTGGTGACTCCACCATCCTTCACTCTTCTCATCGGGCCTTTCTTCGGGGTGACTCCCACTGTGCACCTTGAGGGGCCAAAATGTGCCTCACACCTTTAGCCCTTGAGCTCCGATCCCTACCAGTAACCTTTACTGACTAGAAATCAAGTCCTCTGTCTCTTTTGTCACTATCTCACATATCTTTCATTAAAACATGACTGCATATAGTTTATTATTCAAGTAAATTTATAAATATACATATATAAATCCAGAGCTCCTAATCAGAGGGAGTAACTGTCTTGGTTGTGTGACTACTAGTGTCCCATCATGGTCTGATGCCGTTCAAAAGAAGAAATTCTTGTTTTACTGTTGCTGCTGTAAAAAGCAACATCATAGGAAATCAATAAAACTTTTCTGTGTGATTAAGATTGTTTGGTGACTGTCTCTCTTTGGGGTTGTAGTTATACTGCGTAGTCTGTGTTTCTCTTGGCTCATGATTATACCAAATACTAGTATAAGGTAATGGGCTTTAGACAGAGCGTGACAAAAAGTTAAAAGGGATTGCAAATGCACTTTTACCCAAACTATCCATGATCAGATGAGGCTGCTTATCTTTTTTTAACACCTAAATCAGCCATTTGTTAGTCTATCACACATATTTTTCATCATTCTTACTCCACTTCTGTCGATCAGATGTAGGTTATTGGTTACAACATTACAGTCCAACTATATCTCTGAACATTTCACCAATATTGAGTGGTAGTTAAGCTAATTGGGATTGTTTACACTGAGTAGCACTGAGAGACAGGTATTACAAACTGGGTAGTTTGACAAGTGTAAGTTTTTTACTGTAACTTAATGAATCCAGTGCAAACAAATGTAATATCAAATCAAGGCAAAACAAAGTAAGCTTAGTTTCAACTACACATGGTTAATTATTGTGACAACCAGTTATGAATATCATTAAAAGGACTGGCACCCAACACTGATATTGACCTTTTATTTCACATCACGACTCCTGCAGTTGCATCTATGAAAGCAACTGCTTTGTCATTTCACAGCATGTGAAGGGAAAGGGACTCTCATATAATGGAGAAACCCCGTGAAAGGCTGTAAGGGTTTTAGGCCAAGACAGAAGGAAGAGAGAAAAGCAGTTCCAGTACATTTAGCCTCTTCAGGGAGGAAGAGCCATTTGGAATAATGAGAAATCAGAAACGCCAGCACATTACTACTACTGGGAGACATACGTAGGTTGAACTTCAAATGCCCCGATGATCCAGTTTACCGTGTCAAACTGTTTTTCCAGGATTTATATTTTGCACTCTGAAAACGAGGATGTGATTGCAACCTCATGAAAACTAACAGTTTATGCAGAATTATGTTAAAAAAAACTCATTTACAACAAAACACTGAATAGTCCATCTGTATATGACACAATCAATTTCTTAAAGGCCCATATAAGACACGCAGTTCCCTTTTCGCAGTAATTGTTTTTTAAATTATTATCTTTATTTTATGCACCATAACTCCACAATTGCACAAACTCTCTCAACTCAAGTATCAAAATCGAGTCTCTGCACTGCATGCTGCTTTACATTTTTTCTAGCATAGATGGGATCCTTTCATTTAAAGACCAGCAAGGGAGCTTTGAACAGTCACGCACATTTATTGATCAACAGGCAACATTTAGATTTCACAGCAGTCTCCTAAAAAAGTTTTCACATGATGATGGTACTCGAGGTGTTACCACACACAGGCAGTTATGTAACTAAAATGCACACTTGTCTGCTCATAGGGTCCTCTTAACAGTTGTGGGGATTTTAAACTGATGATAACACCGTTTTATCTCTGCTATGGTAATAAAATGACTCCTAAAGGAGACCTCATGCCTTATAACTTCTCACAGTGATACTGTTAAATGTTTGTGATAGCTATTTTGGGGCAGATACACCAAAACTTCTCACTAACCTGCAGGACAACTAAAGTCATATGTGTTGTCGTATCATCTTAGACACAGCACAAACCTGAAAGCAGATCTCAAATTCCTGACAGCCCTGACTAATGACAGGGAAGACTGATAGCGGACTTAGACAATGTCAATTAACTTCTATCAAGGAGGGCTCATACACCAGAAAACGATAATGTTACAATTTAATTTAGCAGACGTTTTTGTCCAAAGCGATGTGCATTTGAGAGCAAATGCAACATAAGCATGATCTCGACAGAGGGTAACAACACAAGAAAGCTTTAAAAACTGCATAAAAAAAGGCAATTGTTCATATAGTGCTATCACTATATGAAATGTATAACCCCCATTAACCAAAGTAAATCACAATCCAAATATTACTGTTGTTGTTGTTGTTAATAATAATGATAATATTAATAATAATAATAATAATAATAATAATAATAATAATAATAATAATAATAATAATAATAACAATGAGGATATTATTATTATTATTATTATTATTATCATTGTTTGGGTTGTTTTTGAAATTAATAGCAACTGACATGAAATATCTATTTTCAGTTTTTTATTGACAATCAATTCTCTCGTTTTTTTTTTTCTCATTGATTTTAACTACTCATCCCACAGATCACCCACTCAACATCATCCACTCTTAATGGCCTGTTCCGGTTAAGCTGTTAAGCAAAAATATCGATTAATTATCTTAATTGTGAAGTGCACCCTGACCCTGTACAAACAATAACAAGGCACTGGCCCTTTAATCCTCCTCCAGTAGCTGGACCAGCGTTGTCTGTCTAAATAGCAAAGTTAAATGAGAACTCAAACCGGAAACACATTTTATCTACCTTCAAAATAATGTACATCTTACTCTACAGCTTAATCCACAGTTCGTTACATATGGTAAGAATAGTAAAACGCGTGTGTTTTTTATAAACGGTCTTGGTTAGAAGTATATTGTGACTTTAAAGTTGAGCAAAAGTCGTCTATAGACGTGAACTTAGCTTTAGTTAATCATTATTTCCGGAAGTTGCATGTTCTTACCTGCGTGATTGAAACACTTGACGATAAAATAGAAAAAAACGCACGAGACATCAGAGTCGGTGGGACGCTTGTCTCGTGGTGCAGAAGATATTTAAAGATTCTCGCCTTTTTTATAATTATTTTACCTTCAGTAATATAACCTTCAATTTGCGCGTGTTTTTTCTTCCTCCGCTGAAGCTCGTGTGCTGATGAAGGCAGCTACCGTTTCACTGGACTGGTGTATCAAAGGTGCGTGTGCCCGACTGTGTTTGTAATAGAGTGCTCGTTTAAAAACAAAAATCATTATTTTCGACCGTAATTAGCCGCTTATGCCACAGCAGCAATACTGTATTACTCATCGACGAGCGCGCGCGCGTGTGTGTTTGCGCGAGCGTGTGTTTGTGTGTGTTGCGATCGTTCGCCATAATGCTTTGTTAGTCAAAAGCATAATAAGAAGACCCCCCCCCTGCGAATTTATGGGTGCATTTGTGAGTGCAAGCTTATGGTTGAGTCATGGTATTTTACAAACATAGGGTATCACAGATTTAAAAAAAGATTACAACCCATTAAAAAAAAAAAGCTCGCGGGTGCTTCAGGTGACGTCAAAAAATTTTACATTTTTTTTTTACAAAACGTGACAACGCACTTCACATCCCACCAAACCAGACCCTCTCTCAGACAGTTTTATATTCATGAATATTAATATTACAGCGTACACCACTGGAAAGATAATCACACAAATCTATTCCTCAATTTAAAAAATACTAATAATTATAATCTAAACAGGAGAAATATGAGGAGAAAGAAAACAAATTTTGTTTTAAAGCTCAAGGAAAACTTCTGGAAACAAGTTAAAATTGGCACCTTTGCTACAGATAGGTTTGCAACATCATGACCACATTTGTGGGCGTGTGTGCACCTGGCAAGTGGCGACAATTTCTTTCCATACATGCAGCAGAACAGATGGATGATGGTGGGTGTCAGAGGGAGGAGGGGTGAGATGAGGGAGGGGCAGAATAAATAAGGGAGTAAAAGAGGGGGTCAGGAAGAAGAAAGGGAAAGGAAGAAGGAGGGGACATCGAGATCCCTGATGACTAAGAGGAAAAAAAGAGGAGAGTGTGAAAATAGTGAGGAAAGATGAATGAGAGGGAATTAATAGATAGAGGTAAGAAAGGGACATGGAGGGCACAGCTGGAGTCTAGAGCTTATTAATGTCTGTCCTATTGTTCTGTATACGTTTTCATTTAGCTTACTAGCAGCTTGGACTGGTAGAGTTGTGTGTTTGTGTGTGTGTGTGTACAAGTCTGACAAAAGGGCCAGTTTTCATGGCAGCCATTAATTGTTGTAGCAGCACAGATAGATAGATAGATAGATAGATAGATAGATAGATAGATAGATTTCATTACAGCTCAAACTGCCTATGGTGTTGTGCTTATTGTCATGGAAATGTATACATTAGTCATGCCCACATTCCCCCACACCCTCTCTCACCTCCTTTTTAATTTTCTTTATCCCCTCCCTCCACTTTTGGATAATTATTTCTATAACTATCACTGGAGCTCAGCCCCTCCATACTGCACCTGTGTTATTGTATGTGTGAGTGTCTTTGTTGTGCTGCGTTTTGGTGGAAAACTAAGGCGGTTATAAGTGATTGCTGCTGTCGGATCAAGAAGATTAAAACAGTCCAGGCATGAGAGTGGGATTCATTCTCTCATCTAACCCTAGGCTAAAGCTAATTATATCATTTCTGTGCTGGCTGGAGTTTCCCCCTCCACAGTGGAGAAAGTGCTTTGCAGCCACAGCCAGTGTTTCACTGCACAGCTGCAGTCGCATAGTGTAAAAGGTTAAGTATCTTGTTTAAGTGAACTTTAGCTGTTCAGTATCTTCATTTCTCTCTGCGAGAAAGCAAACACATTTTCTCTATAGGTCAAAGAGGTACTTAAATTTCAAAAGTGTAGACTCATAACCCTCTTAATATTTTTTCACTCACTGTAACAATGGACTTTGTACTTAACTTAAAACCCACTCTATCTTTCCCTCATCTTTCTCTCTCAGATTGACTGAAACTTTACCATGCCTGTGGCCTCAACTAAGACAGAGCCTGGTGAGACCAGACATCTTCCTCTTCATAAGAGCTTTATTGATACCCTCTATCATGTTGGCTTTAACAAAAAAGCTCCTCACTGAATACTAAAACAAGAATTTCTCACTGAACTTGTTTCAGTAATGTTTCAGCCATGTAACACTTGAGTGATGTGGAATCTCCATTCTGAGCTGCCTGTGAAACAGCTGCAGATGTAGCGTTTAGATGATGACTGTTATACAAGAGCTTCAGTGTAAAAATCATGCTGTTTTCAAAAATCAGTGTGAGGCTCAAACCCTCTTCAGATTTCACTTGGACATGGAAAGGCAGTAAAACACATGAGTTATTCTTTTTTTTTTAGCAATAAACACTCTAAATGTTACCTACTATAAAGTTAAAATGTCAAAGAAGGGCAGGAAGCGATGCACACTGGCGCACTTAGCTTCCTCCCCATGAAATGCTTCATTCTGCAGGAACACTGAGAATGACATTCAAGCCTTATACAAATGCAGGGTTGCTGTTATTGACTGTTTCAGGTCTACTCTAACAATAATTATAAAAACTGAAATCACTCTAATAAAAGAGTACTGCTGTAGAAAATAAAAAAAGACATTTGCCGTGTGATAGTGTATTAGATTTTTAAAATTATAGAAACATAGTAAACTATATTCCCAATTTGAGGAGTTAATTTAATTATATTGGGGACAAAATACAGCAATGTATAAACATGATTCTACAATGGGCAGAAATTGCACTCTAGAGAGGCTTAAACCAACACATATGTTGTGTGAATTTACATGTGGAGTGTTTTGGTCCTCAGGCAAATTATACTATAAATATATATGTATACTTTATTGTAAATTCCAGCTTATAATTAGGGGTTAAGAGGCTGAACAGCCACATAAAAAACTGCAGATAAGTAAATATAGTTGACTCATACAATTACAGGTACCCATTACAAGCTTGTATTGCCAGAAAGGTGCTGTTGTTGTATTCTGTCATTTTCCTAGCTTCTTACTCATATGGTCTCTTTGTGTGTGGGTATGTGTTATAGGGCCCCAGGCCTTGGACGTGATGAGTGACAGCACAACCAGCTCCACCACAGCCAATGACCTGGACCTCATCTATCTCAAAGGCATCATGGAGAGCCCTCTGGTGGGATACACAAACAAAGTCACACTTTGATCGTCTGTTTATGAATGACTCATCATCTCTAACATGATGTTGTGTGTATATGTGTGTAAGGAACAAGAGGAGAGCCTAAAAGAGGTGCGACTGTCCCCGGTGAGAGAGAACAATGTGGAGCTCCTGCAGGAGATCCTCAGAGATCTCGACCCCTTCACGAACCGCTCCGACACTGCTGCTGAACTAGCCCACATACTCACACAGCCTCATTTCCAGGTGCAGAAAATGTAGCCCGCATTATAAAAGTATAGAGGACGAATTTAACACCAGCTGAAATTCCTTCAGTTTGGATGATATTTTAAAACTATGGATTAATGGTCAGTGTGTGCAGTGCTCACCTGTGTTCAACTTTGTTGGTGCAGTGACGTAGGGAGGTATGCATCCTCTGTAGAGCTGTTAGAGAAGCAGAGAGCATAAGAGACAGTGCGTTAGCACATAAGCAGGGACCACTGTGTCCAACTCGCAGAGTGTTTTTTCAGTGTTTGTTCAGCTGCTCAGGCCACTACTACGAAATCATTTCGAACTCTTCAGCAAGATGTGAGTGGCTCCTCCAACCAACTGTAGATGAGATGGGACTGGTTACCAGGGTACCCAGGTGCTCGACAGGTGACCATAGAAATAGAGAAGCCCATTTACTGGACAGGAGGAAAGTCACTGATATTTAATCAAAGAAGTTGAACACAGCTTTATATTGGGGGAACATTTGCATTATGTTTGTTTGTTTTCTTGAACCTGACGTCCAAATTTTGCTCAAAATACCACAGATATCAAACGCACCAAATAAAAGGCAGATAGTTCTGTATTTTCAGATTTTTTTATGCTTTACAGTAATTTATCTTCTTTCTTTTTCCTGGTCAGTCTCTTCTTGAGACTCATGATTCAGTGGCATCCCAAGCATGTGATAGCCCACCTCCCAGCCCGTGCGATTGCGTGGATCATGAGCTTGAGGACGGCCACAAACACAACACACACCCGCCACCTGATGCAGTACGCATGGTCGGCATACGCAAAGTGGCGGGGGAGCATCTGGTGAGTAAATGAAGGCAGAAAAACTAATTTAGCACAACCTCATTCTTCAGTGCTGTGATTTTTTTTGTTAATAATAGAACAATAAACTACAAATGACTGTGCTCTAGGGAGTGACATTTAAGATGGAGGGAGGTGAGCTGATTATCGCCCGTATCCTCCATGGAGGGATGATAGATCAGCAAGGACTGCTGCATGTTGGAGATATAATCAAAGAGGTAAGGAAGTGTTTTCTTTTCTGAGCTGTCGTCCATTAAAGGTCCTCCAAATGTGGACATCAATATGTCTCTTCAGAAAAGTTATTTTATCTTATGTGTTGGCAGGTGAATGGACGAGAGGTGGGCCAGGACCCGAGGGTGCTGCAGGAGGAGCTGCAAGCAGCCAGTGGAAGTGTAGTACTGAAAATACTGCCCAGCTACCATGAAGCTATTCCACCAAGACAGGTACAAACACCACATGGAAAACTAGACAATATTGTTTTAATGCCACTGCAACACAGACCCATGTCTATGTGTTCTCTTCTCAGGTTTTCTTTAAGTGTCACTATGACTATGATCCTGCAAATGACAACCTGATTCCCTGTAAGGAAGCAGGCCTAAGGTTTGAGACAGGAGACATCCTGCAGATAGTCAACCAGGACGACGTCAACTGGTGGCAGGTGGGTGTAAAAATCCTATGATCTTGAGTGCATATAAAAGTCGTATGTGATGATATGACTGAAATCTGTGTGTTTTTAATCAATGCTTGTATGCTGTCGATGTCTGTGTTTGAAACAGGCCCGTCATGTGGAGGGAGGAAGCACAGGGCTCATTCCCAGTCAGGTGTTAGAGGAGAAGAGGAAAGCATTTGTCAAAACAAATATTGAGCTCCCACCGGCAGGTAATCGTCAAATGAGAAATTGACCAAGACAGAGGGCATGTCAGTTACTCCTTTAAGACGCTCAGCTGTTTCTACCTGTTAGACCAACAGAGGCTTAGCACCACTGTAAGTGACGCTATACTCTGTTTTTGTCACAGGAAATCTTTGCACTGGTGTTGGAGGGAAGAAGAAGAAGAAAATGATGTATGTGACGACCAAAAATGCAGGTGATAAAGCTCGACTTTTAAACCATGCTGTACTTTGTTGGACCCTGTGAATAATTGATGTCTGTTTTTTTAAATGCAGTTCTTACTTCTCGCTCTTCTTTTTGTTTTCCATTACTATTTTCATTAACTCTGCAGTCTTCCTCCTCTTCCTTTCCTAGAATTTGACAGACATGAAATATTGCTCTACGAGGAGGTGGCCAAAGTCCCACCATTCAAGAGGAAAACTCTGATTTTGATTGGCGCCCAGGGTGTCGGGCGGCGGAGACTCAAGAACAAACTTCTACTGAGAGATCCTTTACTTTTCGGCACCACCATTCCATGTATGAAGTCTATTCGGCAAGATATTTAAGAGCTATAACACCAGAGATTTGTTTAAATGTCACTTATCAATTCCTAAACTATAGCATTCACAAGACTAAATGAAAAGCTGATGGAAAGGAATTTTAAAAGGACAAAGCAAATTAAGCAAATTGGGTTATCAAAGGCCCGTGGCTGAGGAATAAATCTCTGGGGCATCAAAATGAGACTGCACAACTTCATCCCCACCCCGAGAGACTTTACTAACACATGGTTAACACCCCCAAACATCTGGATACCTTCATGCTAGAGTTAGTAAAAGCTAAGCCCAACTACTTTAACAGCTCCAGTAACAGATGTATTGAAACAGTTATTGGGCACAATGTCTTCTTGTTCTTTTACTTTATCTGTTGCTTTTGGGTCTTTGTGGGAAAAAAAAAGAAACCATCCTCACATGCAGCCGCTAGGCGTTAGCTAAAGAGGATCCCAACCCTCACACCAAGACTTGACATGGTGTCATTGCCACATGGTCGTGACCAATTTCAGGGAGCAACAGTCATTTTTAGGCATCTATCAAACGCTGATTTCAATTCATCCTCTGAAATTGTTTAAATACAGATACAAAGGAACAATGATAGGATGGAGATAAGTTTAGATAAAAAGAGAGAGAGAGTATATGAGGCAGAGGCATGGTCAGGAGAGAAGTGGGGTTGTATAACAGAGAGAAATATCTAAACTCTCGTCCCTGATGTTGATCTGCTGAAGAGGTGATGAACTCAGTGTGGTAAATCGAGTCTCTTTGATACACGCGGCATGGAAACAAGTGCCCTCTGTCAACATCTAGAAGACAGACTTTCATACTGTAGTCAGGGCTGTTTCGCAGCGGTAGGCTACGCCGTACCGGAAAGACTTAAACAGCAGTTTATAGCCGGTACGAAGCGTTAAGCAAACTTTCCCCCCTGCAATGTATGTAGGCTACATTAGCTTACCGTGTTGCGGCACGTCAGTCTGCACTCTGCATTGTAACCGTAGTAATCCAGTAGGACCGTGCTGCTCGCGAGTGAGTCGTACTTGTTTCCGCAAACAAACAAATTCCGAGAGAGCGCTCAATGCGCACTTTTGATTGGACGCTGGTTGCCTTGGCGCTGGAGACCGTCTTCCGCCTTTTGCGGAAGGAGGGAACTTTTAAAGAGACCGCTACTTCAACTTTTAAGGCAGAAATAAAACAAAATGCTGAGAAATTTTGATTTTATGTTCAAGAAAAAGAGAGATGCAGCAGATGATGATACTGTGGAATCAGAGTTGCCACCTTGTTAAAGGGATATGAGATGAATGTTGCCGACCGCTGCGTCTCTAGCTATACCAACTTTAGTAATGACCGCAGATAGCAATACAGAGTGCCACACGCTCAACCAAAACGCCACTCTATAGCCACAAATAATGCTCAGAACAGCACCTAACTTCATCAACAGTACATATAGGGTCCCAGCCACAGCACTAGCCACCAAACATCTTTTTAACTTTGCCTGATTTCTTTAGCAAAGAGACTAAACACAACACACCTAACCCAACACCCCAACAGCTGCACTCCCCCGCTGAAACAGTTGTACTCTAAGATGGAATAGTCGTCCATCAAAGTTTGTAAATACCACAAAAATGTAAAAGGTCTTGATTGTTTTTTATTGGGCCTGCATGCAGAAATAATGGATCTGTTATCGATCCCACAGACACCTCAAGAAAGCCCAAGAAGGAGGATCGTGAGAGCCGGATGTATGCCTTCACCAGTCGCAGCAAAATGGAAGCCGATATCAAGAACGGATGTTATCTCGAGCACGGGGAGTACGATGGCAGCTTGTATGGTATCAAGATTGACTCCATACATGAGGTGGTGGAGGCTGGACGCGTCTGCATATTGGATGCTAACCCTCAGGTACGCACACAAGAAGCAACTGAAAATTAAATCAAACTTTTGAGCTGTTGTGGGTTCAAACACTTAGTACAATTTACTCTTAATTATTCTACTTTATTGCATGTTTTTAAGCATATATATTATGTGTTAAACCTTTGTGAGTGTGGTTTGAACTGTCAGTGGATCACCAAGAATAGCCTCAAAAGTGTGTAACCCAACTTGAGACTCATGTGCTCTGCTTAAAGGCAACTTTGATAAGCAGATCCTAGTTTTAAAACTTTTCATCGTTATCTGCTTCTTATGTTCATTTTGTTCCAGTCTCTCAAAGTGTTGAGAACCTCAGAGTTCTTGCCCTATGTGGTGTTCCTTCAGTCTCCTGACTTCGAAGTGCTCAAGGCAATGAACCAGTCAGCTGCAGAGGCAGGAGTGGTTACCAAGACCCTGACAGTAAGAATCACTCAAGTTTCTTTCAGGAACATGAAGAGAGAGTGAAACCCTCGTGTTCAGGAATCGGCGTGAAAATGTAAACGAATTAATAATGTCGTGTGATTTTCATCTTAGGACGGGGAACTGCAGAGGACCTGCGATGAGAGCGCCAAACTCCAGGCGGCCTACGGTCACTACTTTGACCTCAGCATAATCAATGACAACCTGGATGAGACCTACCGAACAGTCAAGGCTGCCTTGGAGACGGTTTCTAAAAACCCCCAGTGGGTTCCTGTCACATGGGTTTTCTAGAGAGCAAAGGAGAGAGAGAATATACTGCTGTGTAAAAAGTGGATTTTGTAAAGATGTCTTTGTCTTCAGACTCATAATTTGATCTTATCTGATCAAAAGCCAAGCATTCAAAATCTTTTTAGCTTAGCAATACATGCCGGAGAGATATCCTCTATTTAAACAAGAACATATTTTTCCATACGGGATGAACTTGAAGGAGGAAGAGAGAGGAAAAGTTTAGATGAAGAAGGCCAAAATGTCACAGATTTTACGTATTGATACTTAGTGTGTGTGCGCGTGCGTGAGAGTGTGTTTGGGTATCTTTCAGCGTATGGATTTTAAAGCAGACACTTTTGTAGTTTAAATTATTTGTGCCATTACTGAAGATCATCAGCAGATTTCGTCACTGTTTACATTCAATGATCAGAGAGTTACATCTGATCTGAGGGCTAGCCGATATAACCAGCAAAACCTGATCATTTGATCCAAAATTTAACCTCGAACATTGAGGAAAGATTGAAGAAGCAAATTTAGTGCTATCAGGTGCCAATGATAAAGGCAAGCCTTATAGTCCATCTGTGTTCTCAGTTGTCTTAATTATCTTTATTTTAAGTTGCACATCGGAGCTGCACAGTTCAGTATTAATAGAGTACAGTGCACATGTGTCATAGTCAAATAGCAGGAGATGTGATGTGGCACAAAGGGATAGATTAGACACAGAGGTTAGAGTTCAACAAGTTGCTTACCTGCACTCTTGCGCTGGTCTTTGTCAAACAGAGAGTTAAGAAGGGTGTAGTAGGTTAGACTAACGTGGCAGCTGGATACAAACATTATAACCTCTGTATAGAAACTTTCAACCTTTATTCCAATGGACTTGTTTGCTTTTGCAGGTCATACAGCAGCATCCGTGTTCATTTCAGTCTGTTTTATAAGCCTGTCTTCAACCATGCAAACCTCATAGTGTTTTCAAAAAGTCATGGAGCGTACATTAAAAGTTTCTCATGTGGTAAAACATTTTCCACTTCATGCACTGAGCCAATGACAGTGCTATCTTGATTTATGTGAAGCAGATAATGAAAACATTCAACCAAAAACACCTCTCTGGGGCAGGGAACCCGAATTGAATTTCCCACTGGGGATCAATAAAGTTCTTTTTATCTTATCTTATGTGGATAGCATGTGATATAATACAGTAGATACTGTTTAAAATGAGTGTGATGTGACATTATCGCCGAGTATGAACAGTATATGACACTTTGAGTGTTGACTCATTATATCAGCATAGGCATGTAAATTGTCGCAGCATAACACAAACTGAAAAAGAGGACAGGTCGTGTCTGCCCTTTGGGCCACTGTGCATGTGATACTGCTTATAGTGCCAACTGATGAATGCTCTTTGAGCAGCTTGTTTTTACTCTGATATTGTGGCAGCTACTGAATGCTTTTTAATGCACAATGAATTGTTCAGCTATAAGGGGAGAAAAAGTGATGCTAGAGGAGGCCTTTTAGGTGCTCTTTGTTTTGTAAAATTTTTATTCCTGCTCTAGTTTTTAAAAGTGGCTTGTACGTAGCAGATATTGTCCGACAGCTATATTTACATCTCTGTAGTCTTGGTGTTGTGACACACCACATTCGTTAGTCTCTTGAGGACATTCCTAAACCCTGCTGTGTCCCTTGTTGATGAAATTTCACTGATGCCATAAAAACCTTTATTTGCTGTAACTTTAATAATGTACATTTAGGTACAACCATGATTACAGTAGTTAAAGTTTCTTAGTTTTTTTAATGCAGTTCCTATAAATTAAGGATTGTTGGCCTTGTGTTACTACATTAGGAGGCTGATTCAAGTTGAGTCCAAATTACTGGATATTTTTTCTGTTTATGTGCTGAAATTTTAGTATTGAAGGGCGTTATGCAAAATGCTGCATACCAAGAGGATTTGATCTTTGAAGAAAGAAACTCACTCTAAGTCATCAGTGTTATAGACTTGATGTACGGTATAGACAGCCCCTTTAAACTCTGTTGTCTGAATTTTGCATAAAACCCTTCAACTCTGGCTCTGCGTTCAAACATGGCTCTCAAATAGTCACACAATCGAACCTGAACCTTTGTAATTTTGTTGTAGAGCTTCTGGGTGTATAGTTAGACATTGTTCATAATTCTGTCTGTACTGAATAAATATTTAATTTGATCATAATTGTGATTTAATTTTCTAAATGTAAATAAATCATTTTCACAGACAACAGACACAGTCTTCTTCTCAATTTCAATGCACTAACGCTTTGCTGATTTAGTTTTCCTTGATGCGAGGCTGCTTTTGCCTTTATCATAAATACATAGTTAATTTTAGAAAAGTAAAGTTTATTTACTAAAATAAGTGTAATTGGATAAGTGGGAGCTGAGCCGACTATTTTCTCTCATTATGTCAATATCTTGCATTTAAATCTGACTGTAAGTCTGATCCTGCTCAAGGTTTCTGCCTGTTGAAAGAAAGTCTTTCATTTCCACTGTAGCTAGTGGAAGTACTGATAGTGAAGCTTCCTAACTTAAAATATACATATATAAATATATATACCATTTAAAGTACATTAAGCATCACAAAGTTATTTAGGTATGGAGGATGAGAACGGCCGTGGATTTTTCTTTTTTTATGCATTGTTATTCGTGATAACGACTTATTATCTCGTTATCTTGACGTAACAAAGATCATTTTCTCATGATAACAAATTAATAATGTGTCTATCATTGTTAATGTTAATGTTTGATTCACATATGGCAGTTAAATGCTCCCATGTTGTGTAATGCGCATGCGCAAAGTGGAACATCAAGTCAGCATTTTCACTGAAAAACCCGGCTTGCTGTTGACGTTGGCTACGGTATTTCAGAGACATCCTACTCTGACGGGCAATTTTAGCGTTTTTTTTTTTTTTTTTTTACTGTTTTCAATCGGCTAAAACGTCATATCCGTTATTACAAGAAAACGATCATTGTTATGTCGAGATACCGAAAAATAATAATTCATTATTATTTTTCGAAAAAAAAATTTTGTTATATTGAGAAAGCGGGGAAATAGTTATGAGATAACAGTGCATAAAAAAAAGAAAAATCCCTGACCATTCTTGTCTTAAGTATCTAGGGCATGTTACATCAATATCAACATCATCTCACATAATAAAGTTAATTTGTTTTAATTTCTTCTCACAAAAAGTCTTAGTTCCTTCATTCGCAGAATCATTTTTGAAAATGCAAATGAATGGCCTCTTCAAAGTGCAGTTTAGGTGATCGTGAACTTTAACTGGTAAATTCATGTTCTTTAGCCCATCATGAAATTCCACTGCCCCAAAAAAATTCCATCTCAGTTCTAAAAGCATCTTTGTTCAGTATCATACAGAGGAACCTAGATAATGTCAGCCACGGTTATACATCTATAAAATACAGTAACCTGAGGGCTTTTTTCTAATCAGCAAAAAAATCAATGTTTGATGGGAACACCACTCTGAAAGTGAAACAGCCATCTCTCTCTTCTCAGTCAGTCACATGTCTTAAGTATGGAGAATGTATTATCTGCTCTATGAGACGTTGGAATTACCAAAACGTCATGTGTTATGTCCACTGACGTGCTGCCTTTATCTTAATAAGCACTTTTTCTCCTTCTCCCTCCCTCCACCCCTTACTTTTATTCTCTCCTCCCCTGCAGTTTTGTCTTCTTTTTAAAGGAAAGACATTTTTAGAAGTTACCTTTTCATCTTCCCTCTCACTCCACTTTGGATTTCATCTTTTGGTCCTACCTTATCCTCCTATTCTCTGATTTTTTGACTACTCTCCCTGTATTTCTTTTGCTTTCATTTCTACTGCTCGTTCATTTTCATACTCTTGTCAGTGTTGTACTGTAGGCAGACTATGTGGTGGTGGCTGCTAGGTTTACTGAGCTGCGTGTTGCTGGCAGCAGTTGTCATCTTCTTTCTGATCAGTGGGAAACGCTACAAGGTGTTCAGTGAGAAGTGCCTGAGGCCCCCAGGACCCTTGGTCACTGATACCAAAGAGAGAGATGAGAGGCTGAAGAAAGGTAAGAAAGGTTGTTCCTGATGCACAGTGTGTCCGCACGATCACTACTGTGAATATGTTGAGTGTCGATGTTATATCGGAGAAGATTGTCTGCATTTGTCCTTAAATACAACAGAGAACAGAGAAACAAGCATGGGTCTGGTACAGTAAGGGTTGTTATCAGGCTCAATTAATTTCTATCTTGCCTTTTCGGGCAGCTTTTTGTGAGTCTTTTTCCACTTAAAGCTCCTGTGAGAAGCTTTCAGTTTATGTCAATCTGGCGCCCCCTGTGGACAAAGGAGTCTTTGCATACATGCTTAAGTAGGGCCCTCTGACAAAAATCTAAACCCGCTGCCTTTTGAAAGGTAAATTTATCACTTATTGTGAATTATTGTGAATTATTTATGTAGACGTCTTTAATTAGGGCTGTTTCTTTGGTTGCTTGGCTACGACCTACCTCCTTGCACCAATTTGAGGCCTTAAAAACTGATGTTTAAAATTTGTTAATCTTGTCACAAACTGTCTTGTTAGCATTTGTTTATCATAAACAAGGTTAGATATGAGCTTCAGCCTATTTCATAAACATCCAAAAACTCCTCACAGGAGCTTTAAACCTGTCAACAAAGTTGCAACAGGCTTAACCATGGAGAAGAGGATTTGGCTCTCAATGACAATCAGATTTAAGGTTTTTCTTTCTGCAAAAAGGGTTAATTTATGATGCTCTACGTGGATGTGAATAACATACTTAACTCCTGATAGACTTTTAAGGTGCAGATCTTTTTCTGTTCCCTCGACACAGAGGTTAATTTTTTGGGCAGCTACAGCATGTAATTGTTGTAGCTGCTCTGTAACTTGTAAATACTTTTAAAATGACTGCTGGGATTGTCTGATAAGTACAAGAGAGGCCTTCGATGTGCAATTTGACCATTCTTCCATGCTCATAAAAGAAACTTCAGTGAACACTTCATGCCACTATCCCTTGTGCCTCTCTTGAATGTAATACAATACAACCATATTGTTCATTCATGTTTGATTTGGCTCTGTAGATTTTTTGTCAAGTAAACATTTTTTAAGAAAAATCTTTTAACATTTCATTGAAGACTAAGATGTGTGATATCCCGCAGGATTTCGAGTCGACAGCGTTCCCCCCGCTTTGGATGCTGTGGTTATTGGGAGTGGTGTGGGAGGTTTAACAGCAGCAGCACTTTTGTCCAAAGCCGGTAAAAGGGTCGTCGTTCTGGAGCAACACGATCAGGCTGGAGGCTGCACACACACTTTTCAGAATAAAGGATTTGAGTTTGATGTCGGTAAGGCTGAAAGTAAACGCACATCAACACACACAAAGTATTTTTTTATGTACCCTTGGAGCATCAGATTTTCTTCTGAATAAAACTTTAACATTGTTATTTAAGGAGTAATATGTTTAAGGAGTAGGAGGAGAAATCATAGCAGACACTTACTGTACTCCAGTTTCTTTCAACACTCTCCTACCATCACTTCAGGTATCCATTACCTGGGCCAGCTACATGAGAACAGCTTACTGAGGGTCGCCCTGGATCAGATCACAGATGGGCAGCTGCAATTCAGACGACTGGAGAAACATTTTGACACACTGATTCTGGGTCAGCAAGACCAACGCAGGTAGTAACTTCATAGACAAAGCCTGACAATGAAATATTATTCATTTGTTTTTTGTTTGTATTTCATGAGGCAACTAAAAGGCCCAGAATCCCACCCTTTAGGGGTCTTTACACAACATGGATTAGTAATAAATCTCACAAATCTAACCTCACTTCTCGTATTTGCAGAGAGTATCATATCCATGCTGGGAAGACAGAGATGGCAGATAGCTTGAAGAAGCAGTTCCCTGGAGAAGAGGACGCGATTAATGAGTTTATGAGACTGATGAAGGTAAATGAAACTGGAGGCATAATTTGCTAGTAGACAAGCAGGGAGACTGTAGAGAAAAGGCAGAGTTAAATATGCAAAAGGACAGCTGCATTATTACAATGTCCACCTGAAAGTGTCCCTTAAAGATTCAAATTCAGATCAATAACAAGCAAGATTTTATTTTCGACCGATCTAAAATGAATCGCAGTCGACTGTTGAAATAGAAACCAGAAACCAGCTGCTCAGAGAAGAACAGATACATTATTTTCAAGAAAGCAGTTGTTCAATAACACAGCTCCTCTGTTGGTCATCCTGGCACAAGCAGCATAGTGTGTGTACGGAGAGCAACATGATCCTGAAACCTCTCAGGGGTTGACAGAGAAGATCCAGATTCAAGCTTTGGTTTTTGTTTCACTTTTTGTATAAGGGGCAGTCATGTTTCTCTTTGATTGCATCTAGAGAAAAGACATCCCTGTATTATTTGGTTTTAAGCAAAAATAAACCCTGACAGTGATATGTGTATATTCACTGACATAATACCAGCTTTACGGTACTCTGGAATCCCAGGTAGGAACCATTCAAGAGTCTTAGACACTAGTAAAGTCATTGTCCAATCAGTTCCCATCAGGGTTTCTTCTGCTACACTTCATTAAGTTTGTTATTCAGGTGTTTTGCCTGTTCATATCACTTAACCTGCAGGTTTGTTTCTTCTTTTACAGCTTGCCTCACGGCGTACACCCCTTATCGCCATTTTGAAAATCTTACCGTACTGGCTGGTCAACTTTCTGATCAGGACAGGCTTATTACATTACATATCATCAGTGTTCCACCTGGCAGAGACCAACCATTCAGAAGTCGTTTCCCGCCTGACACAGAACAAGGACCTGCAAGCACTGTCTGCCTACCTCTTCTATGGTAACAGAAACACACACTCACATGCATCTTCTATCATACACTCTGAATTACCTCCTCAAGGGTCTGTAATGTGTGATTTCAGGTGTCCCACCAAAAGAGTCCAGCTTTCTCATCAATGCCCTTCTCCTTCACCACTACAAACGTGGTGCGTACTACCCACGAGGGGGCGCCAGTGAATTTGCGTTCCACATCATCCCTGTCATTCAACAGGCAGGTGGAGCTGTGCTTGTCAGGGCCCCTGTACAGCGCATCCTGCTCAACCAGCAAGGGAAGGTGTACGGTGAGGAGAGTAGTTGTAACAATACGGGATACTTAAAAATGTCCATCTTTGTAACTTACTTCTATTGACAAATATGAAATCCTTTGAATAATCCATTTTTGTTTATGGGGGTAAGGTGTGACGGTGCGTAAAGGGCAAGAAGAGATTGAGGTCCATGCCCCTGTTGTAATTTCCAATGCTGGGATCTTTAACACCTTTCAGAAATTTCTGCCTCAGCACATACAAGACAAACCAGGTAACTTTTAGGATGTGCTAGAGTCGTTTTGTGTTAAATGTGAATTTCTTTAACTTGTATCTATCTGCATTTTGAGCAGTTTTGAGAAATTGAGCTCAAAGTTTTGATGAATAATATATCCTAATATGATCTACCTTTCTTGTCCGTGATGTTCATGTGAAGCTGCTAAAGGGTTTGTGCATTTTTTCCCCACCTTTTTTCATGTGTGCATAGAGATAAAGTCGCTGCTAGGAATGGTGCGACATGGGATGGGTTCTTTCCTGGTCTTTGTGGGTCTTGATGGAACCAAAGAGGAGCTTGGGATTGTTTCCACCAACTTCTGGATGTATAAGGACAATGATTTGGATGTTTTGTAAGTTTTTTGGATAACATTAAATTCCCATTTTCTCACTTTCAACAACAATTGAATCAGTCTAAAGAGGTTTTTAATGATTCTGCTAAATTAATATGAGTCCTGTAAACACATCCACATACGATGATCAACTTCACTGATTGTTTTAGAAAGGTGGTTTTGCATCTGTTTGTCACTTTCTAACTACATGTTTGTGAATGTGTTTGTTTACACACGATAATATATTTAGAATGGAGCGCTACTCTTCGCTAGGCAGAGACGAGGTAGTGGGCAACATTCCCATGATGTTCATCACCTTCCCATCTGCCAAAGATCCTACATCGAATATCAGGCATCCAGGTAACTTACACGATACAAGAGTAAGTTCACTTCTTCAGGTCAGAGAACTCTTGTTATTTTTTTATGACGGCAAAGTTAAAAGAAAGTTGTGCAGCTTACAGGAGTTTCTCTTGGCAGAACTGCATCTCATCTCTCTTAGGATAAGACGTGCCTGTCTCAGACGGTAGGGGGACAGTGGCCAGCTCACATCTCGCCACATAAACACACTTGAGCCCCTGACAGTGTAGAAAGTAACCAAGTCCTTTCTGGTTTTGATTCAGCACCACAGAGCACCACAGTGTCCTTAGGCACCGCTCGCTTAACTTCTAGAAAAGAGGGTTTTGAACTCTTTAGCATCCTTTGATGACTGTTGCACTCAAATTGCGGGGTTTTGATGCCAGAAATATATTTTGCATGCATGGATTTTTATTTATGATCTAACTAGCATTCCTGGGAGGTGCTGTGTTGAGGCTTTTTTCACACGTGCATCCCTAAAAATAAGCTATAACTATTCATAGTTCTTCTTTTGAAGGTCACAAAGTTTGCAAGTGTTGCTATGGTTACTCACATCAAATACTGGCTGCAGCTTATACATTTGAAACAGTGAGTGGATTGTTTAATTGGAACTATATGAGAAGTTTTGTCGATGTCCATCTATCAAAAGTTGAAACCCAGCAGCCAATCCAAATTGAATATTCATGTAGTGGATGCTTAAAAGTTGATCTAACTGAAACTGCTCTATCTCACTTTATTTTGTTTTCATCTCTTTGCAGGTAAGTCTTGTATGACGTTACTCACCATGGCTCGATATGAGTGGTTTGAGGAATGGGAGGGAACAAAGCTCGGCAAGAGGGGAGAGGACTACACGAGTCTGAAAAACAGCATGGCCCAGGAGCTCCTGGACTGGGCACTTGTTATCTTCCCTCAGTTAAGAGACAAGGTACAGTCCATATAGTTATAATAGTTGTTCTGCAGCTAACATATTGGCAGGAGAGACATAAACCACAGTTTAAACCAGCATTATCAGATTTAATGAATGTTTACAGCATTTAGATTTAAAAAACTTACCTTGGTTCAATTTTTCAATTATATTTGATAATTATAAATTATTCATCCTACTTTGAAGAAATGTTTGCATGGATTAGATCATGAGAATTCACATCTAAACTACAAAAACTATATAAATGTGTCTTTCCAGGTGGTGATGGTTGATGCAGCCACTCCTCTAACTAATGTCCATTACTTGGGTGCTCCAAGAGGAGAGATGTACGGCGCTGAACACAACTTGGAGCGTTTCACCCCAGAAACGATTGCAAGGACACGACCGCAGACACCCGTCGATGGACTTTACCTGACAGGTGACCACATAAGATGGATTCTACAAAGACTGACTCTGAAACGCCTTCTAATATCTCTGTGTTTGTTTGTGCGCAGGTCAAGACGTATTCTGCAACGGCATGGCGGGGGCTCTGCATGGCGGACTACTCTGTGCTTCTGCTGTCCTCGATCAGATTCTGTACATTGACCTCCTGGCTCTAAAGAGGCGCCTCAAACACACACAGTTCAACTCTAAGCTGTTCTAGGAGCTGTGTTTGAGAATCTTGTTTGCACGCACCTTTTACATTTCTTGTCAATCTTGACCTTTTGGTTTTAGTTACAGTAAGACAAAGCCCTTTTGAGAATAGAGGCATGTGTGGGGAAGTAAATGGAAGCAATGAAAAACTCAAGTAAATAAAGGCGACTGATTCAAGAGTGAAAGAGAGGATGGAGGAAAACATTTTTAAAAATTACCCAAAATAAAGTGACATAAAGTTGATCAGTTCGAACATTCAATACTTTGTCTTTGTTGTGTATTCAGTTTTTATTCTCATTTCATTTCAATTTGATTTAAATTGGGGTTGTAAATTGTGTGCATATGTGAAATAAAGTGTGATTTATTGCTTCTTATAAAATAAGAATCAATATTTGTGTTGAATTATAACCAAAAACAAAGAATACTAACATGTCGTGGCAGCAGGTTGGACAATTTTTGGGGCTAAACTTGATTTGCTGCTTATTTTGTTCAAAACTGCACTTTGAAAGCTCAAAAACTCATCAAAGAGAGAGATTTACATATCTCAGACAGGATCTAAAGTAATTTGTCATACTGTATATACTTTCTTTTTGTGGTGCTGATGCATATCTACATGATTACAGTCATTCTAAGGAGCCCAATGGCATGCCTTGCAGTAAATGGACCACAGGCTGGACTGTGGTGAGCCTGGAGATGAGGTGTGACTGTTTTCTTGGATGATAGACGCGCTGTCAAACACAGCAAATTAGCAGCCTCTGCCATCAGTGTGTGAATGAGGTTTGAATGGGTGAATGTGAAATGTAAGGTTAAAGTGCTTTGAGTGATCAGAGGACCTGAAAAAACTCTGTATTAACAGAGTCTGCTTCCCATGTCCTCCGTGTCGTTATCAACTGTACATCGCTTCTCGTGAACTGACATGATAACAGAAATCCATGAGTGTGTCTTATGACGTAAGTACAAGAGAAAATCGTGCCTAGGCCTGTTCGAGCCTGGAGCAATGTGAGTGCAGGCTAGTGGGGGGCTGAGGGGGGGCACTCATACTTCAGCACTATAGGGCCGAGTCTGCATTCTATAAATCACTTTTACACTTTGAACTGAGCTTTTTCACATGCTTTTTACTTCAGCTATACACTATGCAACGAAGGCAGATAGTTTTACACCTCATGCATTTGCTTTACAAATCTAATACATGTGTAGATCAGCTGTTTACAGGGAATAACCTCAGCATGGATATAAACCAGCAAATGAAGAACTAGCATGTTTTGAAAAAACTCTATTGGCTTTGATTTGCAATTCACAGTTTGGCACTTTACCCCTTCTGTAAACATGACCTCCTCTGCAACCAGCCAGCAGGGGGAGCTCTAAATCTCTTGGCCTTAAAGGGATATCCCAGTGTGAAATTAATTTAGGGTCAAACACACCATAACACCGAGTTAGACACCCCCTTGAAAGACGAATGTTGCCAACCGCTTGCTTCTCCAGTTATACCAACTTGAGTAACGACCGCATGATAGCAATACACTCAAAACTGCACCTAACTTCATCAACAGTACATATAAGGTCGCAGCCACAGTACGAACCACAAAACATCTTTTTAACTTTGCCTTATTTCTTTACCAAAGAGATTAAACAGAACTTTGTTTGTAGCGAGACCTCAGGCCAGTCCATTACGGACAACAGCGGGTTGACGCGGCTCAAGGAAGAACATTTATCATCATTTACAAGTAACAATGAAAATATTTTTCACAACTTCCAGTGTGAAAGCCGTCCAGTCAGACACCAGATGTCAAGTGAAGGAGACATTAAGTAACAAAAAATGAAGGATAAGAAAGTATTAACCCAAACGGACATAATCACATTATGACTTTGCTCTGCAATATTCTGTAAACGGGGTATTTGGAGTGGAAAGCATCTCACTACGACACCCTCCCTGAGGGCAAAACGAGCACGCTCAGTTTTATAGTCTTGTAAAATCATCTCGTATTTTTGACACATCAGTCACAGTCTGTAAAATCATTACGAGAGCTTTTCCAGAAATCTTTTAATGATGTTCTCTTGGGGCTGTACCAATAAAACAAATACATATTTAAGATCTGATGGATACATAAAAATGATTAGCTTATATTACCACATTATCAGTGTCCATCATCCGGCTTGTTTCATTTTATTTTCGTCTTTTAGAGCGAAAAAAAATCTGGTGAAATTTGATGAAATTTGAGCTTTAAGGCCTTTAATTGTCTACACTCAGTTTGACCTTTTCCCAAACTGCACTCAATTCACAACTTTACATCTCATTTTCAGTCAAACCTAGAAGCACACACCTTTTAACCTCTCCTTTCCTTCAGGTAAACTCAGGTTAGCTTGACAATAGCCGACCTTTTTAACCTTAGCCCTCAGCTGCCTGTGGGTTCAGCCTGGAGACAGGTATGTGTTGCGTCCTGACCTCTGACCTCCCGGAATCAAGCGACTGCCGACTGAAAAGACAGTAAAAATCACTTCCACAGAAATATGTGTATGGATGTACACACATGAAGAATTGGGATTCAGAGTTTGGAAAGTGGACCCTCAGAGGGAAAGACTAAACATTCCCCTTCACAGTAGCATCCGCAGCACCTTCTTGATTCATGTAAAGTGCTTGAAATACCTACAATCAAGTTCTTAAATGCAATTTTTCAATTATCCCCACTCTTTGAAGTCACTCTGATAAACAGGGTTTAAAAGAAATGTCTCACCGGTTATCAAAAATATTTCCATTCCAGTGTTTTCGACAAGACGGATGCTATATTTGAACAATAGATACTATGAAATTATAGGCAAAACAAAAAGAACAGTTTTAATTGGGTGGTTCTAACAAGATCAAACATGTGCGCTGCAAGCTTTGTGGAGATAGGACGTACATTTCAGGTGATTGTACAGACAGACATGCAAATATACAGCCATATTAAGACAGGAACCATATAATTAGAGGAGATTTTCGCAGTGGTAAATGTGTGTTTTGTCAAAGTTATGCATGCAACACTTAAAGGGATTGAACGCTTTCGTGTGTAAACAGTTTTGTGTCAGTGGTATTAGATAACAAAGATGACTCAGTTTCTACTCGAGCTGTTTTTAACAGGTACTGCCTTCAAAAACCACAAAGTTACAGCCTGAGGAGTACTTGTTTGAAGGTTTGAGTTCTTCAGAGCTAACAGGAGCAGACTTGGTAGGAGGTTATTTTTCTGTTGTTGATGAGATATCCAGAGAAAGAGAGGAAATGTGGGAAGTAGAGAGTAGGGGGATGACATGCAGCAAAGCATCATGGCAGGAACTAGCAACTTCTTCTTCCTAAAGCTTTTGTGCATGAGGTGGACACATCAACATCAGGCCTACTGCCATCCCAGACTTGTTTCTATTAAATGGTGTTAAATCATCATAAATTCACCTCATATTGTAAAGAGATAAATTAAAATGTCATTGTAGTGGAAAAAGGAAAAGTTCACACATCAAGTTTTTGTGCTGTGTGTGTGGTAAGGTATTTATTATCATCTTTTACAAGCCCCCTTTAACATCTGTTTATGCACTGTAAAGGTGCACCAAATCAAGCTCTGTAATCAGCTTCAATCACAAAAGTTCACTCAGCAATTACTGGACTGCTAAATATATATTTACTTATTTTCCAAAAGGCACTGGTACACAGGACATCAGAACATGTGGGGTCTTATTTACTGTAGGTACAAAGTTGTACAAAGAAGGTACAGTGAGGAGCACCTGTCACTGGTATTTTATGTAAAAGAACACCTTGTCTTTTTAAATATAAAAACATATTTATTATTTCTTCTTGCTGTGAAAGACGATGCAAAGAAATAAAAGTGTGCAAGGCCCAGATTATGCATTGTCATACTCTCAAAGTTGGCCACTTTTTGCACTAGTGCCATGCAAGGAAAAGCATAATAATAACGCTAAAAGCCATAGTAGTCATCACCATCATCATCTGTATTGTCATTTCAGATGTTGTTGTACTTTTGTTAGGTTGGATTTGCACTCTAAAAGTTAGTTATACTATATACCATACTCCCCCCAGATCTGCAGCAGAACTGTACTTGTAAAAAAACTAAGAAGTATTCAAAGTCATTCTCAAGTTATGGTATGTATCATATTCCATAATGTCTACGGGCCTTTCCATCTGAATTGCTTTGGTATGTGGTGCCTGAATCTGTCGGCCGTGAGAATTCGGGACAGACATCAAGCTCTGTGTAAGAAGATATCTCTGGGCAAGTTGAAGCACGAGCGAAAACACACACACGCATACACACACACATGCACTTGCAGTCATCCACACACTAGTATTTACACATAGATTCACTGTCTGGAACTATCGAGCATTTCACAGGAAGTAGCCCAATTAAGCAGTCTCTGGGAGAGGGAGCGAGAACGACAGGAGGCGAACGCATGTGACTAAATTCCCACAGCTCCCAATGTGCCCCCCCATAACACACAGTTAACCAACCCAAGTCTAAAAGCCATGCATGTGAATCTGTGCTTTTAATACCTCTTACTCAAATAAACATGCTTCCAGGCTTATATCTGTAAAGGTACACCTTATAATTCTCCCAGGTTCAAGTTTGTTCATCTCTTGAGGTCTGTTTTTCCCCTCTTTCTCCCCGTCGTACATGCATCGTACATCCCCCCGTGGTTAGGAACGGTGGCTGAAGGAAGCTCATTAGCCCTGTGGCTCTGAACCAGAGAAGATTAATGTCACAGTGGCTTTTCATGATCCATACTGAGGCTGGAATGTGTGTTTGTTTGGGGGGGGGGGGAGTGGCAGTGGGAGTGGGCTACCTGACAGCAAACACTCTGCCACTACACTACTGCCTCTATAGAAGCAAATGGAAAGCTTCTTTAATGGTCATGTTTGGAAGTTTTCAGACACTGTTTGAAACTGAACCAAAGAACCAAGTTTGTTAGAGATTATGTTGATAGTAGAAATAGTGATAACAATAATAAGAGAAACTGAAATAACAAAAATGACATTAAGATATACAGTATTTGGTAAAGAAACAAGGCAATGTTTGTGGAAAGGCACTGTGAAAACTGACAACATATAGAAGTAAATATGTGCCATCTGATTTTGACTTTGAATGTCTAAAGCTGAGTTTTTTTGCATCAAAATCAGACTTTGAATTTCAAAACTATTGAATTTCAAGCATGCATTTTTATTCCTGACACTTTTTTTTTTCACAATGGTGAAATAAATTAAGTGTAAAAAAATTGGTCTCATAAAATATTTGTTTAGTAAAAGTTCAACTTAAAAAAAAATGTGTAAAAAAAAAATTCAGTGTCAAATAACTTAGTGTAAAAGAGATCGACTCAACATCCGGGTAATCTGGGAGAAGCAAACGATTCCTCAATCTTCCACTGGGGTCATTGTCACATGACCAATCCAGCATTATTTGATTGGCTGGACGATCAACGATTGAGCCAGGAATCGATTGTTTCTCCCGGGTTACCCGGATGTGGAGTCGGTCTGTTTTACACTGAATTTTTGGGCTGTTTTTTACACTTTTTTTTAAAGTTGTATCTTTACAAAACAAACCTTGTGAGAGATCAATCTTTTTTGCACTGGATTTATTTCATCATTGTGAAAAAATAAGTCTCAGAAATAAAAATGCGTGCCTGAAATTTGATGATTTTGAAATTCAAAGTCTGATTTTGATGAAAAAAAATCACCTTTAGAAATTTAAAATCAGATGGCACAGATCTACTTCCATAACTACACTTTATTTGGTTGTTTTTGTCAATTAAAGAAACTTTCCAAGGGCCAATTGATTACTCTGTTGATAGCATCTGTGATAACCATATTAGAAGTTGTAATTAAAAACTGTTTTTCAACAGTGTCCTCGTCTGACCCTGACTTTACTCCTAATCATCTCTAAATGTCAGAAAAAAAGAAAGCATATTTCTCTGTAGGTTACAATAAGTTTGAAATAGAGTCTGGGGGAACTGTACTTTCTGCCTTCACTTGTAGCCTCTGGTTAAAACTCCAGAGAAGCAGAAAATCCTCTATGGCCAGAGGGTAGCCAGCGGTGTGTGTATTAGGGGGGCAGAATTTCTATGGGGATTTTTTCCAGGTGTTCCGATGCGTCACCGCCCACCAGCCATCCCTCCTTCGCCACCTGTCCCCTCAGGGACCAGTGAGCCAGCGGCCGGGGGGCTGGGCTTCGGACACGCAGACTCTCCAGACTAGTCTACCTCGCTGGGACAGTAAGAAGACTCGCAGTACCGACGGAACAGCAAAGTCACGGTTCATCCTCACAGCAGGCTCCGAGCCTGTACATCATCGCCTGCGCTCTTTTCTCTGGATAGAGAGCTCCTCTCTGAAGTACAGTGCGTTTTTGTCTGACTTGGAGCGGCGTCGCTGCGCTTTGTGCATCGAGACAGGATGTCGGAACTTTCCGTGAATGACCACCTCGAAGGGATTTTATCAGATTTTGAAGGTATGTGGGTTAAAAGATCAAATGACCTTTCTGGTTTCGGCTGTAGTTTACTGATTGAAGTTGTCGTTTTCATTTTCTACCTTGTTCCCACTGTCCCTGAATCTTTTCTTTTTCTTCAATGGTTGCAAAAAAAAGTTTTTTTTTTTTTTTTTTTTTTTTTTTTTGTGTAGCCTACAGCTGTGTGAGAATATGCCTGATGTAAAACCCCTTAAGTGTTTTAGAGAGCTGCACTTAAAACGCACTTCAGGCAAAATCATGAACTGCCTTTTTGTGTGGCTCATGTGTTTGTATGTGAGAGAGAGAAGAAATAAACGTGAAAAAAGGTAAGAGATGGGTGAGTTTGTGAAATTAGCCCCTTAAAAGACGATAAAATCAGTCACTTCTTACACAAGTGTCTCACATCAAAGTGTGGCCTGATCTCTCATTTTCACATTGCACAAAAGTTGTGGTCTTTACTGCCCTCCTCCAAGCCCAAGGGTGTGATGGACTCATGATATGGTGTAGTCAGGGACAATGGTGGTGTCTTGCTACCTTAGGCGACAGGAATTTACCTTTTCTCTAACCAGTAAAAATCATAGTTGAATTAACAGACATGAGGCTGCTCTGTACAGTCGGAGTCTGCAGTCTCACTCTGCTTGTTTGGAGACATGCAGTCAAACAGAGTTGTTTTGGGCACAAAGGATTGAGAGAGAGAGGAATTTCCCCTTTTTTTTCCAGGGGATCTTTCTGTATTGTGCTGCTGTTTGGTGATACCAAGTCAAGGACTCTACACTAACCCCCTCCCACACTTTACCTCAGGAAATCCTGCTGGAGTCCTCCATGGGGCCCAACCAGAGAGAAAACACTAGTTATTACTGTAGAAGCTGCAAATTTCCTCCTTTTAAAAGTTAACAGCTGTGATTATTTCCTCTGAAAAAAAGCTGCCAGCCCATCATGATATTTACACACACCTACATTGGTTATTTATCAGTGGATCTTAGTCAGCCTGATTAATCTGGGTTACCAATTTGGTCTTTCTGGATCTAATAGATGTAATTGACTGCAAAATTGATGTTTAAAAGATGTGCTCAGCCATAGATAACTCTGCTTCATATCAAATCAAGCTCTGCCTCAACTCCCTCAGGGTGAAATCAGGATTTGTAAAAAGCAGGAGTTATCGAGGATGGATACCTCTGTGTATGTTGTCCAGCAGCAAAAATGGATGAATGACAGCCTATCTTTGTTTGGTTGAAAGTGCATGAGATGTTTGTCATTATTTGATCTTGTCCAACACTGTCAACATGTCCAGAGTCCAAAATAATCAGTGAAGTTATACTTTTTTAAATCTAAAATGATAACTTCTTCATTCAGGAACTTTATCTACTCTGTTGGCTACCATTTGATACATCCAAATTTCACAGGCTGACCAGTCTGTTATCGGAAGAGCATCTCTCGTAAGGATAAGATAAAAACAAAACAAAACAAGGATGTACAGTAGACATCCTTCCTTCTTTAGAAATGTGATCAACCTAAATATATCCAAAAAAAAAAAACACCCCACACGTCAGTGTCATTCTGGTCATCCTAGCACTGTAAGGGCAAAAATGTTTATCACAGCAGCAAAATATTATTTATGTTGGCGTCTCAAAGATTTATTTTACATACAGAAAATCAAGGGGTGAGAAGACAATATCATGAACCTGTTGTTGGAGCTTGAGTTACCTGCCTGAACTAGTTCCCAGGTGTCACTCCATGCAAAGTAAATGCAGAACTTTGCTGTCACTATGCATGATTTCTTCAAAGTCTTTTTGAGACAGTGTTGTCAGCATTTATAAGTCAGTCCGACTTATAATAACGATCTCACATTTAACCATTCACACCATGTTCACACCCTGATGGCAGAGACTCTTATGTTTAGAGTCCATGAGTAGGGGATGGTGTGGTCAAGTATCTTACCTCAGCATGTGGACAGTGGGATCAAAATCACAACCTTTCAATCGGAAGATGACCAATCCTGCCCTGCATCCTAATAAACGCGAGAGGACAATTGCCCAACACTGCAACAATGAGGGGCAGTGATTTAGGGACAGCAATCTGGACTCAGATGCTGTCCTATCTGGACCTGCACCAGGTTTTCTAACTTGTGCAGCTTTTCTTGCATTTGATGCTACTCAGTTTATACAAAGATTTACTCAGAATTGCTGCTGGACTGAACTGTATGAGAATAATAAAGAAACGCTGAGGAGTCGGCTGATAGCAAAATAAGAGATGGCAAAATCGAGCACTTGGGCTTTGGGTGTGATAGAAATTCTGGTTTCATTTCCAGCCGACTTATAAAACCAACCCATACCCTGCACAGGATTGGTATTATACTTTTTGTTCCATTTATTTAAAGCTGACGCATGACTTCAAAATACACATAATTAACATACTCAGGAGATGATGCAAAAGTTTGCTTCATCATGACCAACTAATAGAGTTCTTAGGAAAGCATAGCAAGGCCCTCCAATGAGTCCAAGCCATGGGTCAGTAAGATAGGAACCAGTGCGCTCTGGAGGGGCGGGCTGCAGTCATGTGGACACTCAACAAGTGGATTGTAAGTCTGGGCATGTCCACGTTCAACCCCCTAGCCTTCTCTGCACATTCCACACAGGTGAAACTCGCCAACAGACAAGTGAGCATGTCTATTGACATGTGCAGACACACGTGTGTACGTACACATGCTTTGAAGCCGCAGACCAGTGCAGACACTCTGAAACTCTCTCTCAGCCGCATACACAGACACACAAAGCGCACACACAAACAAACACATTGAAAGAACTTCCACTTAGTAGGAGCACATCTGGAAGACACATTCCTAGGATGTGTTTCCAATGTCGTAACTCTGAAAATAACAGTGCCCGGGGACCAAAAGACATACACACGTGTGTGTGTGCATGTATATTTAATTTAACATGTCTGTTCTGTGTTGTACACACACGTTTAGGTTGATTTTTTTAATCAATTTCATTTGTGAAGATTTAGAAAAAGACTTGGATGATTGACCTCTGGAGCTAATCTACATCCCCTGTAGATGATACACCATTGAGATATATCTCATAAAATCCCCTCCAGTAAAGATCCAACCCTTTAACCAGTTTTTTCTTTAATGATTTATTTCACCCTTTACATGACAGCTTCTTGTCTGATCTTTAGTGGCTGCTATCTAAGACATGAATCTACTCACCTCATGACTAATAGGAGACAAAGTCTTATTGAAGAACCTCAGATCACAATTAAACTGTTTTTTTTATATCAAATATGCAGTTGGTCATATGTTGAATTTAGTTACCAGCTAATCGCAGTGGCCTAAATTCTTGGAAAACAGGTTAACTAGAAGAATATTTTAATATAGTACCTGTCTGCGTTAAATAGTTCGAGTCTTAAAAACAAAGATCACAAGCTGAAAATTGTACATTTTGAATAAGCATCTTAATCCATCGCCTACAGTAATGTTTTTTCTCTGTGCTCTCTCATTGGATCATTAGAACTTATCCAGTGAGCCTCAAGGGCTTGACAACTGAAGACAAGTCTGAGCAAAAAGCTGCCTACACTTATGTCTTGCCAAATTCTTAACCATTAAGGAAGAATGGCTTGGCAGCTAGCCACATCAAGTGTTACCTGCGTGTGTGTAAAGGGGGTGGGGGTTGGCGTGTGTGTTTGTGAAAGAGATTCTTCACCTAGTGTAAAATCAGTGTCCATGTTCAACAGGAACATCAGTTGCTGTAAATTCCAACTTGAAAAGCCGTCCCGTATTTGAGTTTAATACTCATGACCAGCCTCTAATGTGTCCTTTCAACAGTGAATCCCCCCTTTAGACTGACTGATGTTTCCCAGACTGTTGTGCTTCACTGCATTAATGCAGGTTGGAATGTCGAAGGGGAACATATACTTTCCTATTGATAGAGTACTGCTCTTCATGACCAAAAATAACAGGCTTTGTGCGTAAATGTGTGTGGTCACTGGGTCAATAAGTCATGGGACCCTCTCTGATCTTTGCGGGGATACCGCCCTGCCGAAGTGCAGTACCGGGACGTGACAGGACTGGGAGGGGCGGCTCTTAGCCTCCCTGACCTCCCCTAATCCCCTTTGTCAGCTGAAGGTCCTAATGCTTTTTGGTCTGTCCCTCAAATCAAGTGCATACCTTCCATGTAATTCTTCTGATTCACAGAGAGGGGACTTTTATGTTTGTCTTTACACTAACAACGTTGATCTTACAGGACAGATTTGTATATCAGTTGGTACCAATAATTGAGAGCCACCCTGACTAGGATACTTTTTAAATGTCCAAGCCTTGACCGGCAGGAGAGTAAATCAGAGCATAACATGCTTAAAGATTTTCCCAACCTCAACAACTGTGTAATTTAAGCTTTGAAGTTGAATCTGTATGTATGTTAGGAGCATGGAAAGAATCACGACTCAGCTGTGTATTCTAAGGTGTAACAGCTGCAATATCCCAGTCATCAGCTCCAACAACCTCCTCCCTTCCCCCGGATTTCAGGCCTTTTACTAAGTTACCTTTGGTTGCAAAGGATTTGGACCTTTTAGTCTAAAGTGATGCAGGAGAGCGTTCAATCTTGGTCTTATGGATCTTAGCTCAGGATTTGATACACTGGGCCATCGTATTATTGTTGAAAGGGCGTCAGGAGGGTACTGGTGGTGCTGCTTTGGACTGGCTATCTTCTTATTTGTCTTACAGAACTTACTCAGTGGCAGTGGATAATTTCGTCCCCTCAAATACCTCCCTGGTCTGTGGAGTTCCCCAAGGTTCTGTTCTGGGCCTGATTTTGTTTACCCTTTACCTGCTTCCATTTTGCCACTTAATCAACAGCTTTGAAGGTGTTTCTTAACACTGATAGACAGATGACATCCATTATAAAAAATGTCTCTATCTTGTCCAAACTTCTTAACTGCATTATCGCAGTGAAAGACTGGATTGCAGATAGCTGCCTTCTACTGAACACCAACACCTCTGCCTTGGATCACTTTGTGCCAACTGTTTTGCAAATCCTTGTTTGTCTGTCTTTATCTGCTTCTGTCAAGCGTCCCTGGATCAGTTAACAGCCTAGTTCATTCTTGTTTTTATCAGTTAAGAAGCTTTATAAACTCAGGCCCAGATGGAAATGATCATTCATGCATTCATTTCATCCTGCTTATAGACTCCTGTAATTCACTTTTCGCTGGTCTTTGGAAAACATCTCTGTCAGTTACATAACGTTGCTGCTTGACTTCTCACAAAATCCTCCATAAGAGCCCATATAACACCAAGGTAGCCATGTTTGCAATGGCTACCTGTAAAATCCAGTTACTCACCTACAAAGCCCTGCATGGACAGACACCCATCTATATTAAACTCTTACAGCTTAACATTCCCAACAGGACTCTAAGGTCCTCTGATCAGGGTTTATAAGCTGTTCTCCACTCCAGGTGTAAAGTTAAAAGAGGCTGTGCATTTCGGTTGTTGCACCAACAACTCCCAACAGCTTGTTTTTCTCCTCATCAGAAGATTGGGGCTTTGGTCTCAGGTCCCGCTGTCCACATGCCAAGGTGTCCTTGGGTAAGACACTTACCAGCCCCTGCTGGCTGCACCCACTGGTGTGTGAAGGGGATTTGTCAAAACTGACATGGCAGCATCTACCATCAGTATGTGAATGTGGAGCAATGTGACATGTAATGTAGTAAGTGGTCAGAGGACTGGAGAAATCCCTTTGGTGCTTAGTCCATGGCTATTTACCATCGATTGATTGATTAATTGAATGTATTATTAATCGGGGTAAAACACGCGCTCACTCACTCATTGGAGGAAATGCTGCTCCTGAACTGGAGACTGGTTGTTCCATGTTTTCCGTTTTTTTTTGGCAGCTCTGGCTCTCTGCCAAAAGCTGTAACAAGAAGAAACACTGGCTCTTTTCAGACATTTGCGTCATTTCATAAATGAGATTTCAAACACTGACAACACATGCACAAGCTGTACAGAGCTGAGACAGCATGCTATTCCACCACCGTGATTATTTCCTCAGTGTTTGACAGGGTAACAGCAATTACCTGATACCAGACTCCTTATCTTTGCAAGTAGGGCAGGTTCACACATGCAGCCCGAGTGAACTCAGGCGGGACCATACATACAACTCCCCCCGATCACACACAGTCACACACACACACACACACACAAGAGTCTTCTCCTGGCCTGTGTGGATCCTTGTGAGACTGTAAGTCCTTTTTTGGTCAGGCCAGTAAAATAACTAAGATGATATAAAGGAGATTAATGATTAAAAAAACACACATTATTTAACACTTTTACTCCATGAGCTTTTTTGCAAATATGTAATAGTTAACCAATCACCATCATCACTCCAAATCTCAGCAACTCTCTTCGAAGATTAGATTTATAGTCTGAGCTAAGGCAGCCCGGCCTGCAGACTGGTGAGGTCTGTTGGAAATTTGGTGAAGTGCAAAACTACTGAGATACATGGCTCTTCTACCCTGTGTAGATAAATATAATAAAGACTATTCAAGACAAGTCTTTACCAATAAATGATAACCACATCACGTCTTTTTGAAACTTTGCGTATTGTGATGAGCTGGTATCAGAGATAATTTGGTGCGAATTTGATGCCGGTTGTCCTTGTTGGTAAGATTTATAATTTTCAGTTTAATCTTTAAAGATATGGGTTTTTTTTACTATAAATTCCACCTGCTCACACACTCCTTTTCATGGTGTGTCACACTGCATTGGTTGGCTTCTGTAACACAAAACCGCACTGGATACCCTAACTCCAGGTCTGACCTCAATCCAGCCTTTGTATTTACAGCTTGAAATATATGAATTGGGTGTGTGTGTGTTTGTGTGTGTTTGTGTGTGTGTAGGGAAACTGTTCCCATGGCTTAGATGATTCAACCCAAGACCATAAGAGACAGATGAAATCTTGCAGGCAGAGACAAAGCTTCATTCACAAAGTGAAGAGGGTTTAACACAAACACTCCTCAGAGCACTCTGTGTTAACCGTGTTGTTTCTCACTTTGGCTTCATAACCGATCTAATCGGTAGAAACTAAGATCATTCCTGTTCGGAAAATAGTTAACAGAGAGCAAACTAGCACAAAAAGAAGGTTAAGTTTTTATTTAATTTTCTATTTCTTGTGTGCCAGTTGTAGACATCAGATTGTAAACAAACCCGCAGGGCAGTTTAGCTTTATTTTTAGAAAGGCAGCAAATACAACATTGGTACATTGTAGACCGTAAATATTCATGACAGCTTACAGGTCATGTTCCAACAAAGAATACATTATAATTTGTCTTGGTTGTGTGCATAAGGTATTTGGTAACCATCTTCGTCAAATCTTATTAAAACAAAACTCTGGTAATATGAGAAACCACATTCTGCTGAATACTTTGGCGGGTCATAAAAGAGTGTTTTCCAGAGAGTAGAAGAATGCTAGATGAGATGGAAACAGTAGACGACTGTAGATGCTAATCATTTGTCTAACTGGCAAAACATATCCACAAGTTGTCGGTCAGAGAAAGTATTTTATTGACAACTCTGTCTCTTTTTTCTTTTTCTCTCTACAGCGCTGAAAAGATCCTTTGACGTTGATGATGTGGAGGCTCTGCCATCCTTCTCTACTGACTCCACTCCTGTTTCTCCCTCCTCCCCACGTTTCTTCCACATCAACAACAAGTCCAATGAAGGGCAGGGAGGAGGTAGCCTGTCTCCTGTATTAGCTGGCAGCAACAGCCTGGGGTCTACAGCCCACCACACCCATATCAGCCTGAGCTCTAAACCCGGTCAAGGGCTCAAGTCCCGTCCTATAGGCAGCAGCCTATCTTTCAACCGGGGGACCATGATTAAGCCATCCATCCACAACAATGGCTCCTCTGTGACCAGAGCTGCATCCTTCCAGAGTAGGTTAAACCCTAATGGTTACTCAATGTTCTCTGGTCCAGGCAGTGACAATGATAGCCTTCACAGCTCCACATCCAGCCTGGAATACTCTGGTGGGGGTGGGAATGTCCCTCCGTTTACTAAACTTGGGTCATATCGAACTCCTCCACCTCAGGGAGAATACCAGCAAACCTATCAGCACCAGCCACCACAACAACACCTAGAGGAAGGTGCAAACTTGAGGAGCAACCCAAACCTAAAGAAGTTTTCCTCCCACAGTAATGTATTCCACTCTGAGATGGATCGGGGGCCAGGGGTGCAGCTGGGTGCTCCCGAGCCGCGGGGGGTCAACCATGGTTCAATGCCCAGCCTAGACATTCAGAATTGTGACGGAGGAGGAGGAATGTTGGGTATGCAAAGAGGTGGAGGTGGAGGTGGCACCATGATGTCTCCTGGAATGAGATATGCAAATTCAAATGCCAGCTGGAACGGTTGTCTTCACAATAACACTTTCTTTGGGGAGGAGGGCTCAAAAAACAACGGCCAGCAGGGACCCCAAGTTTTTAGGACGCCTCAGTCTAAAGCCAAAGAATCCCCACGTCTGAACAAGTTTCCCTTGGATCTGGACAACTTTGTAACAAGCACCTCAACTTTTTCACCCATTAAGACTCAAGTAGGATACACAAACCCTCCAAAGCCCACTCCAAGGAACACAGGAGGCCTCCAACACCCCACCAGCCCACCATCTACAACAGCCAGCTGCTCAGCATCTCTGAGCAGCTTGGACAGCTCTTCTGACACCCCACCCCTTTCTGTCCACCACTCCTTTGAGCCTTTCCATCCTACTATCTTGCAAGCGCCTATACCTGCCCCAGAGATGAGTTGTTCAGTGGGTCCTCTTTCTCCAGTTTCTCAAAGTCCCCGGCTGGAGGTTCACTCAGAGCTCAGAGTAGTACCGGAGGTTTCAAACCTGCCTAGCCCTTACAGCTCGTCCAGCCCATCCAGCCCGAAGGCCATTCAGTATATAGAAGAGGACATAGGGTGTGACCAAGATAGTGTTGGTTCAATCTTACAGAGGATCGCGTCTTTCTCTCAGCATACTGCAACCAACACCAGCCAAGCAGCTGAGGCCCGGACCACTACAGTCCAAAGCAATGGTGTTGTGTCATCCTCAACCAGGTATCCTGATGAGATCGCTCCAACACCTGCTTGTCAGCGGGGGCAGAAGAACCAGGAAGGTAAGATTTTGTAGTAATTTCACGATATTTTAACTCCGAATGATAAAGCGGGGAAATCAATCCAATTTCATTAAGTACACATGATTACTGTGCTGCCAGATGTGGGATCTTGACAATGATAAAACTCGGCACAGCTGAAGAAGCAAAACAGCCACTTAGTTTGGAGTTTTTCACTTACGCTCTCATTCTCCAGGATGATGCATTGTTTGAGCAGAAATTTGAATGTTTACAACGAAAGAAAAATGAAGAGAGAAACACAGGGACAGAGAGAAAGAACTTCTTAACCACGAGTGTAGCATCTTAAAGTCACAATGGAGAGGGAAGACTTCCTTTTAACAGGCAGAGACCCTGAGCAGATCCAGACTCATGTAAAACAGTCATGTGCTGCTACAGCATTGGGTTTAGAGAGGGGATAGAGGGAGATGCAGAAAGAGAGAGTAGAGACTAATGCATGTAGTTGAAGCTCATGTCTATGTCAGTTAAACATTGACTGTCTAACAGCTATCATGATAGATATAAAGTATCTAGATGCCCCCAGTCTGCACTTTCATTCTTTATGACAAACTCATTATGTCCCTCAGTTTTCTTTTGCGACCTCCATTTCCTCGACTATCATGTCTGTGCTTGTCTGAAATACCCCACTCAATCCGTCCCTCTTTCCGATTTAAGCTCTAATGACAGTGATTCGGGGCATAAATTCCCCTTCAGTAGATGTCTAAACTATTGTTTCTCCTCACCTTTTTCCCTCTGCCACTGAAAGTTCTTTTTATATGCAAGAGAAGGTGAAACTAATAGTGTAGGAACAGATGTATCAGCAATATTAAATACAAGTTTGAAAACACAAGGCAAAAAGTAATTTATTATTATTTAAGTCCAAATACTTGTGTTTCTGTGTATATCCTCGTTACAAATACACTGCTATGTTGCACTTATAGCTCTATTAGTAGTTGTATACTATAGTTATACAATTGGCAGTCACTGTATACTTTCAAGATAAAAGGAAACAGCAGAACTCCTGACATTGGGGAAAACCTTCCTGCTTTTCGTTGTTTTTTCGACCCACTGGGTTGTCCTTTCCATCAGCTCAGCTTAGAAAACCATTTCCTGTTCAGTTGTTTAGGTCAAGGCCCTGAAATGTGTTTCCTGCAACAGATAAGATTATCTCAGCTCGGCAGTTTGGGTTTTTTTAAAAACCTCACACACGCCAACACACGACATGAAAGCGGTAACCTACTGGCAACTTTGAAGAAAGTTAAGATGCTAAATTGTGACCAAAAACTGACCAGTAGAGAAATTTAGGGTTAGCAAAGATGAGAAAGGTTGTGTGCACATTTAATAGTTTTAATGATGTGATATTAAACAAATCTGCATGTCATAGCTGATTTAGATAAATGTCTTATATATTGAATTTTGGGGTTATCTTTAAGTTACATGTTTAGGTGTGGCTGTGGCGGCTTGTGAAATTTGATTTCTAGGCATTTAATTGGAAATAGCTGTAACCTTAACATACAGGAATCCCTTTCACTACAAATAAGATCAGAATATCCTCATTAAAGCTTTTTAAAGTAGTGCCACCTACTGGCAAGTGATAGGAAGCCTTGTGATATGATTAACTAGATTTACATGGACTTTATACTGAGTGCTGTCACATTAAAAAGAGAAAAAATACTTATTTTCTGAGACATTAGGGCTGTCCTTTCACTAAAAAACTGCAATGTGAAGCTGCAGCACACCATGACTTTTCCAAAATTACAACATGCACCGCACCCACATGTGTGTAGATGTGCAAGGGCTTGTTCAGATCCTGTTTGGGTCAGAGGAAAAGGATAGACTTCCTTGAAACAGGCAGAAACCTTGAGCAGAACCAGACTCGTGATAGGCATTAGATTGGGTTTAGAGAGGGGACAGAGGGAGATGCAGAAAGAGAGAGATGGACAGAGTGGAGACTGATGCTTTTAGTTGAAGCAGCTGGAAAGCAGACAGGTCTGCGGCAGCAAAACATCTGCTGCAGCGATCCAGAGGAATTGACGGCGTGATGGAGCTCAGGGACTTACAGAAAAGACTGTGTGTTAGTGATTCGAATGAGATTTTACCCCTGAAAGGCAATTAAAAGGCCATAGAGGTACCAGATAAAAAAAAACAGCAGCACAAAAAACGTAAGTATAGTTAAAAATACAAACAACAGTAAGGAAATAAATACAGAGCAGTGAGAGCAATAACTACACTCCCACAGAGGCAGTCGAAATTCCAATAAAAAACTTAAAATATGATAAAAATGTAAAGTGAACAAAAGGGAATGTTGATCAAACTACTAAGTCAGTATTTTCTGCTGCTCCTACATGATCACAAAGGCATCCTACTTAAATGTCAATGCATTCAATTCCTGCTCATTCTGTTAAACCTCCTAATGGCAGCATGCGGTTATAAATCAGAATATCTAACCAGGAAACACGGTACTGCACATGTCAGGAAATGCATCACACTCCGACACTCACTCACCATACACACACCGAGGGCTGCACTCTTACACACTAAAACAGAAAAAAGGACATTTTGCCAATAGAGAGATGGTTGATGCTGTCTACTGTACTCCTGTGATCTACACAAGGTAAAATACTCTGTCCTGGTTAAGCTGGACTAATATATTCAGTCTAAGGGACTTGACATACCCATTCATGACATTAATGCACATTTGTGTGTATTGAAACTTTTTACTGAAACTCATGTTATACTTAGTTTCCTGTTTGGAGTGTAGTCAGCTCAGTTTGTGAGAGTTGAAGTAGGAATAGATGTGTTGCAACCTTAGAAATGGTGGCTGTATTTCATTAGCATTAACTATAAAACACAAGAACTTTATTTATCCCCACAAGGAAATTTATTAGTGGAGGTAAAATTATAAATTCTTATTCTTCTATAACCTCGTTTTATTTTAGTTATTTCATATTTCTTTAATTTTTATGTCATATACCAGTACCACATACAAAAGCATTGAATAGCCTGTAATTGTTTGGATGCTTTTACTCATTACAATGCATGTAACTCAATGACTAAAATGACAACTTAGAAATACCAACTAATCACAAAATGAATTTAAGTATTTGACTAAATTTCCCTTCATGGTATAATTATGGCGTTCTTATTAATTTTTTGATGATCCATTATTTTCATGTGCGCTAGTGACAGCCTAATGGCGAGGCAAGTCTAATGTCAGTCAAACTGTGCCAACACATAGCCATCTTTTGTCATTGATCAAAAGCTAAAATACTGAGCTGTGATCATTGCTCTGTGGTTTGACAGTTTAACCCTTTCTTATTTGGGGTTTTTAGGATAATCACATATAAAATCATGCTGTTTTCTAACATCTCCAAACAGTTTTATGCATAAAGACAGAGTCTGGTGGTTTTTGCTGCAACTTATCAGAAATTCACTGAAGCGCTTTTTCATAATACAGTCACACTTCCCCAATTTAGTTCCCTTGCACAACACCTTTTACACATTTGTCGCCCTTTCTCTTCCTGTTTTTTAAAGATGAGGATGTAGCCTTTGGGTTTCAAAATGAGTCAGTCAGTGAAGCTTCTACAACTGGCACTCTGCAGGGGAAAACCTCCACTTAAATGTGTAATAAAAAAGAAACATATTCATTCATATAGATGGAGAGATAGTTAACGCTCCTACAAGAGAAAAAGTCACTTATTTCCACTACAAACATGCACACCAACAGACACAGCAACCAGCTTTGGGCACTAACAACGTTGGCGCCGGGACACCTGCAGAGTATGTGGCACAGTGAAAATTCTTCAGTGTTCGATTTGTTGTAATTGGTCAGTTACAACGCCACATGGGACGGCACCCCTGGGGAAGCACACAGCTCAGCCACTGTAGAGAAAATGATTGTGAAGGGGAGGGAGTGAGGGCAAGAGCGAGGAGGCGTAGTCCTTCTCCTCTCAGGGATTAGTGGAAGCTTCTTCGTCCATTTGCATGTGAATGGATCCCCGAGCTGCTTTTAGCCACCAACATCACCCTCCCTCTCCCTCTGTCCATCTCTCTCACTTCTTCTGTGCTCCTAACACTGCTTAAGAACCAGTGAGAAAGAAAGGGAGAGAGGTGGTCAGAGAGGGGCCAAATTTAGCTAAAAAAAAACAAAACACCAGAGTTCTTCAAACTCAGTCAGTGCAGAGCGCCTCACTTCGAACCGAGGAGTTACACAGCTCGCTTTTGTGAATGAGAGAAGGTAGGATTATTTTTGTTTCTCTCATCCCCCCATGTGTGATGGTGGTGTATGCTCGGTCTACTGAGCTAACAATGAAAGCTGACAGGAATGATCCACTTTGGTACTTTGGGTGGGGGATGATGCTTGGAAACGCCTGTGTGTGGGGGGGAATGTGGAGGGGGTCTGCATTTAAGGGGAGGGGATATGCACCAACTGCCTTCTTAGAAATCCATGTAATCATATCCTTGCTACCATAATGCATATTTTCCCATATTCTACCATAGATTAAATATGGATTTCAATCTTGTTTATTTAAGTATATCTTTATCTTTGTACACAAAGTACCTTCATTGAAAAAATAGATGGTAACTCTGCGTCACAGTGTCTCTATCCCATTTTCCGTCAGGCTTAACAAACTATTGGTCTGGTTGCACTAGCTAACTCACATTAAGCGTCAGAGAAAGGATGTCAGGGCCTCATAGTGTGCATTTGGTGATGTATTTCTGGTGTTACTCTGAATTTGAAGAGACGCTGTAAAATGGTGAGGACAGCAAATGGCATTGGCAGCTGGAAAAAAAACAAACCTGTTACGCCAAGGGGTTGAATTCAAAAGGTGCGTACTTTAGCATATCGTGCTACTTGAAATCTTATCACTTCAACTATGATCCACAGAAATTGTGCACACCATTTACTGCTGTATTGTAGAAACATGCAGTTGTGCTAACCAAACCTAAAACAGCACATGATTTGAAGAGTATTCAGGTAATGGACATGACATAGTCAATCTACATGCAGTTATATCACAGTAACAGAGTTTGGATCAGACAGATCCAGACTTTCAGATGCAGCTCTCTAAGTGAGGAGAACTTTTCACAGTGGAAGAGAAAGTGCATCTCGGTGTCCACTTCCTCTGATGAAAAGTGAGAACAGTCTCATTCGTCTCCAGGCAGCCCTGTTTGTTAGAGTCGGCCTCTTTCTGTGGACAGTCTGTAGTCACTGAGCCTATTTGGTCAGGATCAGACTCTGTTTGACTTTGTCTCTGACAGATTGAGATACTTCGACGTCTTTTTATCCTTTTTTGGTGGATAAATAAAAGTTTGGTCAACTTTGAGGTTTGGTTTCTTATGCTCAGTGAATCAGTCAATATTTTAAATTAGTTAACATTTGTTAGACTCTGTTCTGTTTTTTGTCAGTGCTGACGGGAGCCTGGTACATTTCTTCATTTGCTGTCTGAGTGGGCTGTTTCCAGGGTTTTATTCTATCACTTTGTTCTTAAATGGGTCTGTAGGTTTCAGATTTAGGTGCAGCCAAAAGGTAAATGCCCATTTAAGTATTTTGGTTTTAATGAGTACATGCTTTCTGTGTCTTTTCTTTCACTGTATTTGTTGCCACATTGAAACTTCATGATGCAAACATAGTTAGACCAAAGTAAGTGAAGGACCTTGTGTGATCAATAAGGGTGTTATTTAAAGAAAACTGGAACTTGTTTTCACAACATTTTGGTTTAATTAGAGAGTCGATCATTTGTAGTCTTTTAAATTAAGCTCTAGAGCCCAGGTTTGGCAGAATTGTTGCAGGATGTTCGTGTTATATTGGAGACCATCTCTGCTTGTTGATGAAAGGATCAGATCATCTGCATAATACTTGAATCTGACCTCAGTGTCTGACAGGAGTGGAGCTGCTGAACTCTCCGGCGGCTTCACCTGGTCATTGATGTAAAAGTTGAAAAAGTCGGGGCTTAAACAGTGACCCCGCCTCACACCGTGTTCCTGAGTGAAATACTCTGTTCGCAGGTTGTTTATTTTTACTGTACACTGGTTCCTCTCATACATTTAATGGGGTCATGCATCTTTGGGACTTTTCTCTTTGGAGGATTTTGAATCAAAGTCCTTCATGCCAGACAGAATTAAAAGCTTAATTTTTAATTATAGAAACAAGCATGTACTGTATCTCTCTCACACTTACACACATACACTCACGCTAGGGCATGGGATTTGTGCCAGGGTACACACACAACGCACATATGCACTCTTGTTTGATTATTTCATTATAGTTCCACGTGTACCTGAGTACGTTTTTCTCTCTTCAAACTTACTTAAAATGAGGTGTGTTTGTTGTCTTTTTCTTTGATGCGTTTCCCCAGGTTTTTGTAGCGCTTATAGCTCAACTCTGTAACTGTTGATTATGAAGAAGATGGAGGTTCAAATCCCCCGTCAACAAAGACATAGGAGCGATACCACCGCAGGTTGAGAGCTCATTTTGATTCAAACCCTGATCTCTTCAGAATCAAAAGGGAACAAGCAGAGTTATAAGCTCTACGAAAAACTGAGAGGTCGTTCGAGTCCAAAATCAGGTCAGAATGGGCTTTAAGTTGCACATTGTACCCTTGTCTTAAGCCTCGAGGTGTCTACAGTACTAAGTGAACTTTTTCAGTCAGTGGTGCATTCAGCAGTGTGACTCTATTTGTTGTTGCACATGCTCACCAAAATTTCTAACATACCAAAGTCCTTAATCTTCCCTTTCTCTTACTGACTAGATTATTGTTTGTAATCAGTCCCATCACAGCAAAGCAAGTTTGATGACTGTTTTGAAGTTATATAAATAACTACATGATGAGAGTGAAGCATAAAGCCTGTAATGCAGCCACAATGAAGCCTAGTGTTAAGATGTGGGTGCAGGATGTGTCCATGCACAGGTTCCCATGCAGTTCTTAACTTCCACCTTAATTTTATAGATGTTGTATCATATCTCTGAAATTACCTTCCTTTGTGTTGTACTTCCACCTCCATATTCCACTTTTGAGCCTTTTCACTGTCTGGTTATTGTACACGCAGACAGACTCTGTCACAGTGTGAGCATGATTATTTATCATCAGTCAGTGGATTAGTTAGTTAAATGCTTTTACTCCAACTTTTAATTAGACTTGACTTATTATTAAAGGCTGAATGTTGGGTCAAGATGAGGAGGTCCACAAGTGCTAGTATCAGTTCTGTGAGCCTGCAGGTTAATTTATCCAGTCCAAGTTTACGGAGATCTTTCATACACAGACAGTTGATTACCTAAATTTACCATTAAAATGTGTTTTACTTGAAATATTCTTAGATCAGGTGTGTTCTTTAACCAGCTAAATTTCTTTCTCCACATAATCGGTCGTGAGGTTAGTACACTGTTTGCTTTTCACGTACATCTCCAATCATCAAAATGTCTTTGTCTATAGTGCACAAGGTCTTGATTGAGATTTTAATCTACATACTGGATCATTTGCCATGCAGTTACCTACAAATCAGGCAAAAATACAATAATTAAAATATCGTCTCATCTCTTGTTTTTTTTAAGATGCTTTTGATATATTAAAGAATAAACAACTGTAAATTATATAAGCAAACACCTACCTTTATCTAGATCTGATAAGGGTTAAGATGTTGGTGCAGGAAGTGTCCATGCACAGTTCAACGCCTTTATTAAGTTGACTCAAAAAAGCCGCAATAACCAGATTTTTATCTGCGAGAGTGTAGCTCTAGAAATATCTAATCCTGCAGTTTCTACAGTGCAGCTAACTTTATTTTTATTGTCCTTCTCACCTGGTTAAAACAGTTTTAATTTTTCAAATTAATTTTCAACACATGTAACTATGCTGTGTTTATTCTGGGGAGTCAAACACCTCCTGCTTTTCTAATGTGGGTTTAAAGATATTATAATCACTGAAGTAGAAAATAACTCTTGACTGTGTCTGTCTCTCTGCCCTTTTCTGTCCTGACTCACGAGGATTAGTTCTACACCAGTGGTTGTACGGGTGGATATTTATAGCTGATTAAATTATGTAGACAGACACACCCCTTGTGTGTGTGTTAATGTGTGTGCGCGCGTGTGTGTAAGTACTGTCAGATAGAGGCCCAGAGAGAGTGAAATGTTGCAGCTCGTTGAGTCATAAAGATCTGCACCATCATGTAAACAAACAAATGAATGAGTCATTCAGAGAGTATTTATAAGTCTATCTAATGCACAGACAGACACACAGAGGAACTCACAGGTTCAAGTTCCCGTAAGGATTGACGGTGCCATCAAATCCTATTACAGCTCAGGACAGACCACATACACTCAAGCTCACAAAGATAGGAGGAGAGCTCATCAACATGCTTGTTGAACCGCGTTGAGCTCCTCATCAAGTCCTGTTAAGTGTGTGCGCATGATTATCAGATCTCAATCAAATAAAACCTGTTTATTTCTGATTTTCTGTCCTATTAATTCTCTTCTATATCCTTTTAGACTCAAGTAAACCAGAACAGGATACTAAATATCAAAACTCTTTTTGAAAGACAGCAATTGAACTATACTTATACAACTGGTGAACAAATATCCAAGAAAACTTATGCTGCGTTTGAGTTACATTGGAAGTCAGAAGTCAGAGTTACCAGCGTTTCAGTTACCAAGTTGGTAAAAAGTAAAATCGGAGGTGGAAACACGATGGCTGCACCTACGAAAGTTATTTTAGCGCTTGCCTTGTCCGAATATAAGCCAAGCGCTAAAATAACTTTCATAGATGTAGCCATCTTGTTTCCACCTCCGATTTGTTTTTTTCCGACTTGGTAGCTGAAACGCTGTTAACACGGGTGTGACGTCATTTTCAGCTCGGACTTTTGACCTCTGAGGTAACTCAAACGCGCCATTAGGCTAGCCTGGCTGGGCCATCCAGTTGCGTGAATCACTTGCCGTTCCTTCCCACAACAGTCTGGACTTCAGCCAATTGAGAGCCCTAAAAGTGGGCGGGAGTACACTCCTTGATAGACAGACTACTGTAACCAATCACTGTAACCAAACATTTGATGTCATCACAGTGTGCAACTGTGTTCCCTGCTGGGCTCTCAAGGATCAAGTAAAGGTTTGGTAATATTTCAAGTGTGCGAGCAAACAATGTCTTTTACGTCTTCTTCTGCGGATATAAACGATTTCTGCCGACTTTGAGAAGTCAACAGCAGAATTATCGGCGTTCGGAATGAACGACGCTTTGAAAAGTCCCGCAGCATGTGTTAGACGTCACAGCTACACATGGACCAATCAGGGGCTGCCTTTCCCTGTTGTATGGGGAACAGTGGAAACACAGTCACTGATTGGCCCGGTTATTTTCTGATTTCTAATACTCGCTCCCAATTGGCCGAAGTCCAGATTGTTATGGGAAGGAACGGCAAGTGATTCACGCAACTGGATGGCCCAGCCAGGCTACCATTAGGCCTCTACCTCTATTTTTAATAACTCAAATGCTTTTATTGAACAAAAACATTATTTTTAAATTCTATTTTTTAAAATCAAGTTGAGAATATTGTTTACTCTGAAAATAAAGACATTTATTTACTGTCTGAGATTCTTCTGGTTATGAAAAAGTGGATCAGTCAAACATTTATTCAAGCCAATTTAAGTTAATCGGAGCTCTCTCTCTTTTGTTTTTACACCCAGAAGCAGCTGGAGAGTTGGAGACAGGCTTTCCCAACCCAATGGAGAGGAGACAGGAGAAGGAGAGTGACATTATAGCCCAAGAGCAAGGAGGTGAGGGCAAGAACCAAGGACAAGCAGCAGGCATGGACACCCAGGAGTCCGTAACAGAAAGAGGAGAAAACGGTGTGGGGATTTCTAAAGAGTTTGAGAAGACGGAGAAGGAGAAGGGAATGGAGGAAGGAGAGATGAAGAAAGAAACTGAGCTGGAGGCACAGGTGAAGGTGGAGCTGTGTCAGTCTGTCCCAGGCCTGCAGATGAGCTTTATCCGGGGCAATGACCTGTTTGGCTATGTGGGCATAGAGGCAGTGCTGGACCAGATGAGAAGAAAGACCATGAAGGCGGGCTTTGAGTTTAACATCATGGTGGTTGGTGAGTCTTGAACACATAAACACCGACACAGTGAGAAGTTACTGCATCAGTTTCACCAAAATAAGAGGCCTTTGTTCTTGACTCTTTGGTTTAACAAATAAAGAGGCATATTTTATGGCTTACATTTTAAGAGGAAGTATGATTCTGTAAGATGAAAGAGGTTTTGAGAGTCGAGACTTCACCTCTTTCCTCTTTCGTGTCCTACACACACTGATAGACACACAGAGAAACACCTTTGAATAAAAAAGGACAAATCCACCTTGAACATATTTAATCTTTAAATGAAGCCATTTATATGCGCTTTAAAATGAACGTATATCAGTGTGAGCAAACACAAACTTTGGGTCAAATGCTCAAATATTTGTTTGGTGTTTGTCATCATCACCAATTAGTTTACTTATAGATTTAATCAGGAATCTGCCATGTACAAGATATATTAAAGTTATTGTTTTCATAATGCTCTGCTTATGGTGCTCCTCTTAGATTTAGTTGTGTCAACCTTTTTGACTAAATGATTATCTTGTATTCCTCAGTAATGCATATCTAAAAAATATCAACGTTCCTGAAGATTAACTCTTAATCTTCAGGAAGTCTTCAAACATGCCCAAAAATGGTCTCAATTTACTGAATGTTTGCTAAAGGTAGCATGTTATATTTGATTATCGTGCTTCTAAGACTGATAGTAAAACTCTTGTACGGTGGCCAGCTGTTGAAGTGTTTGTTGAAGTGTTAGTTTCATGTGTCTTCAGGTCAGAGTGGTTTGGGGAAATCCACGCTGGTCAACACTTTATTCAAGTCCAAAGTGAGCCGCAAGTCCTGCACGCCCAACTTTGAAGAAAAGATCTCCAAAACAGTAAAACTGCATTCAGTGAGCCATGGTGAGTTCTTCAGTCGTTTCAGAGCTTTCTCTGGTCCTCTTTTTTTTCCTACCACTGATGATGTAGATGTCATGACTAGAAAGTATCGGCATCCTACTTCCATAAAATACCCTCTTTCTCTTCTCTATTGAAACTACCTGTAGACTATGATCCAGAGTACATTTCCAAGTGCATCTGCAGCACTTTTGACACTATGTGAGTCATTTAAGGTGTTTTTGTAATAATGGGATAAACAGAAGAATAAATCAAGAGATAAAAATTGTTTTAGGACCACGGATTACAGCATTATAGTAGGTGAGTCCAGTTATATGAAAAAGAAAGTGGTCACTTCACTGGGCTGTGCAGTGACCACGAGGACCACGAGGTAGCTGTAAACCAAGGGTCTAAAGTGTGGCCTTCGTAACTCTTGGTTCTTCTCTGTCTCTCCTGTCTAGTAATTGAGGAGAAGGGAGTGAAAATGAAGCTGACTGTGATCGACACTCCAGGATTTGGAGACAATATCAACAATGAAAACTGGTGAGTATTAGAGCAGTAGAGACATGCCGAGACAAATAGATGGAGACAAATTGTAGATGCCAGTCTTCGCAATCCAATCCTAATTCCCCCTCAGTTTTAATCAAGACACAACGTAAAAAAAAAACAATCAGTAGTCCAAAACAAATGCAACTGTGGAAGAGTATTGCAAATGCAAAAACACACAAAAGCCCTAATCAACCATATGGAGAAATAGTTCATGGTGGAAAGAAGATGTAAATGTAGCTTTGGTCATCTATGAATCTCAGTCAGCCGTGTAGCTTGTACTGCTATTAGCTACCTGGTGTCAAGCTGGGAGCGCAGGGGTGTATTGGTGTAACCCCAGTCTCCAAGCAGTCCAGAGGTTGTTAGAGAAATAATCAGTTACGAATCAGAGGTGTCTGCAGAGACAGTGGATTAGTTTAACAACAGGGAGTGATGTCAAAGTTACAGAAACATTTTAAAATCAGTCAGTCGAAGAGAGTAGTGTGTTTTTTATTAGTTCAAAGAATATCATGAACAATGGCGACCTTATCCTCGTTCCTTATCGAGAGAAATCGAATGTGTTTTTCTTTTAACATATTCAATCTTCTCTGCTGCAGTTGGGAGCCTGTAGTGAAGTACGTCAACGATCAGTATGAGAAATACTTGGTAGAGGAGCTGACTGTCAACCGTAAAAGGAGAATACCAGACAGCAGAGTCCACTGCTGTATCTACTTCCTCCCCGCCACAGGACACAGGTCAGTATCTGTTCACAGCTGAGCACCAAAACAAAGGAAAACCCTCTTCTGTAACAGATCTTGTAGATATTTCTAATGTCAAATAATGTTTTAGTATTTGTACAAAAAGGTCCAGCAGTGTGTAGACTGGGCTGACGTTTCCCTGACTTCACCCACATATTTAAGGGTTACACTGAAAATATCTCAAGCAACTTTAATCATGTAGCCATAAAAAACAAACAGGAAAAAACATAAATACTGAAAGTTAATAAAAAAATAGAAAATTGAACCATGCATCCATTCATGAGTATTGCTGCGTTTGAGTTACCTCGGAAGTCAGAGGTCCGAGCTGGGAATGACGTCCCACCCCAGTTACCAGCGCCAAGTCAGAATAAAGGAAAATCTGAGGCGGAAACAAGATGGCTACATCTATGAAGGTTATTTTAGTGCTTGCCTTGTTCATAGATGTAGCCATCTTGTTTCTGTCTTCAATTTTGCTTTCTTCTGACTTGGTAACTGAAATGCTGGGAACTCAGGTGTGACGTCATTCCCAGCTCGGACATCTGACTTCCGAGGAAACTCGAACGTAGCACAAGTATTAAGACAACTATAATAATTTACTGACAAAAAAAGTGTGAATTTGTTTCCAGGTTACGCCCCATTGACATTGAATTCATGAAGAGGTTGGGGAATATCGTGAGCATTGTACCAGTTATTGCCAAAGCCGACACACTCACCATCGATGAGAGACAGGACTTCAAAGAGAGGGTAAGAAACCGCAAATACACAACCACATTTTCTATTTGTAGAACACTTTTCTTTCCTCGAGGTGATGCTCTGATCGCAGTTATGGAAAATGTACAATATGTTCATGAAATATTCTGTCACAGTGTAGATGAACCAGTCCTAACTTTTAATCTTTTAACAGATAAGACAAGACTTGGCAGCCAATGGGATTTGTGTTTACCCCCTGAAAGAGTATGATGAGGATCCAGAGGAGCGCATCCTCAATGACAGGATCAGGGTAACATCTCCGATGATGCTATTAGTCACGGCAAAAACAGCTTTTATTTTTAGTACTCAGCAGACGAGCGAGAATCACATTTTACTAACCCTTCACCCTCTGTGTGTATACTGTAAATATTATAGATTAATCAGACTAGACTCACTGAGAAATGTTCTGTGTCCAGGATAGTATTCCGTTCGCTGTGGTGGGAACTGACAAGGAGCATCAGGTGAATGGGAACAAAGTGTTGGGCCGTAAAACAAAGTGGGGAATAATTGAAGGTAAGGAAAAGCCGTCCTGGAAAGCTTTGTCACACTGTGATTGTTTACGGTGACTAATCCACTTCAGTGCCGTGTTGTTCCTGGCTCTGCCCCTGATTTCATATTAGGTTTCCCAAAGTTTGTTACCATGAATTTCATTTTGATAATATGCTTTTCGTTTTTCGTAACCTTCTTCAAGGTTTTTAGTTCCCTTGGAGGCAATAGCAACTTTTTAGCTCATCTCTAACATAAACCCTCCCTCAGGTCTTTATCAGTTCGTGATGCTTTTTTCATTATTATCAAGATGTAATTTAAAATAAAAGGGTGTTACGCTGTCAAAAAAGTATGACCACAATGTCAAGGTAGTTTCTGAATATGTTTGTTTGACTAAATCTGATCATAAAATTGATCTTTTTTCTCTTTCCACAGTTGAAAATGTTGCACATTGTGAGTTTGCCAACCTGAGAGATCTACTCATCCGGTACGTTTTTAACTTCATATGAAATGATTTATATGAACAATAAAAATCATAATAAGATAAGTTGTATTGGCTTTTGGGTAGAAGAACAGAAGCCTGAGAGTCTCCTCCAAACACGAGCAACAGTTCAGTGTCCAGGTCTGACCAGTTCAGACGTTTATTATTATGAAAACTTGTTTGTTGAAGATCATTTTGTGATATCGGTGAAATATGTCGCTTCCATATGTCAGGATGAGGGCAAGAGTCCAGTTCTTGTCTGCACTCATGAAAAATGGAGCAAATAATGTCCTTGTGAATGCCAAAGGCAACGACAGATTCACCAACTGAGTTATCTCTTACCAGTCTGAGGTCCCAAAACGTAGTTATGTTGGTGTTTTTCTTTTTTTCCATTGGACACTGTATGAACACACTCAGGGTACTGGCCCTCCAGTGTTTTTGATTTTAGGAGAGGGGAGATGTTTGCACCAAAAGGAACATGACGCCATGAGAGGAGAGAGACCAGAGGCCGTGTTTGCTGGGGCTAGATTAATATGTTGTAGCTGGAGTTGCTGAAGACTGATAGGGATGTCTAAAGCTTGTAGAAACAGACTTGTTTTTACCAGGAGACGCTGAGTGATTAGATATCTTGGTCCAATCAGGAGCACTAGAAGGGTCTGGGTTCAAAGGGGGGCTCTGTGGGAGTGTCAGAAATCACTTCATTGAAGCGTGAGTGGGCTGAAACCACAGAGCTGGGTTCATGCTTGAGCTGTCAGCAGCGTAGAAACTGATTCGATTAGATCTGAATCCCAGTCTAACATCATCAGAAGTGACTGTCTCTTGATTTCATTCAGTGTTTTCTGTCATTGTTCATGACTTCGACCCAGTGCAGTACTGTCAGTTAAAATGAAAATCACTTCTTAATCTTAAGTACCATTGCATCTATCCTTTCTCTGTGGTGTCACTGAATGTGGTGATCAGGTAGAAATGTTTTTGATAATCGCCGATGGACCGATAGCAAAATGAACAGTGCTCCTCTCTGTTTCTGAAAAGGTCTCACCTACAGGACCTGAAAGATGTGACCCACAACATACACTATGAGACCTACCGTGTGCAGCGGCTGAACCTGAGCAACATGAACTTCAGTGAGCAGGGACTGTCCGCCTGGCTGCTGGACAACGGAACTGGAGAAAAATACGAATCGGACAGCCACCTCTGATTTTCCCGTCAGTCGATTTCATGCACTGAACAGAGTCGCTGAAGCTCCTCGTCCGTTTAAAATACATTTTTAAGAGAATAAAACATTTTCTTTTGGCTTTCCTTGTTTGATTACCGGGAAACACTCGCTTATTTTCCCCTGAGTGCAAAAATATAAATGAGATTTTACAGCAAGATGTAAGAAATGCAGTTAACGCGGAGATATTTTTTTAATTTTAGCACATTAACAATTACTAAGTGGACAATTTGAAGATGTAAAGACGTGGCATCAGATTGTGTCAAAATATTTTGGTATTTGCGATATAACTTGTACTTTATACGGCCAAGAGTATGCAGACAATTCACCCAATTTCAGCAATGAACTCCTCATTAAAAGAACAGCAACTGTTATAGTTACTCATTAGTGCCTCATCCCTCTTTCAGCTGTAAATGAGGACAGAAAATATTGGTACCTTTTGTCTTTATACCGTGCATATATGAGTGTCTGTCTGTTTGATTTGTCATGTATCATTGTGCTTCATGTAAATCGGCTTCTGTTACTTTAATCTGTGGATAGCATCTGAATTTATTCGCTGTTGGGAGAAACAAAGAACTCAGTTGTTTCGACTGAGACGTCACAGTAAGAGAAGAAATCGTAACACCTAACTTTTTCATTCACTTTAACTGTTTTAACTGAGTGACTGACACTTATCAGATTGTATAAAAAGTCAGATTTCATCAGCTCATCTCTAAACTTGTGTGAAAGTATATGCCACATCTTGCCTGGAACTCTGACCAATAGATAAAATGTGTAGAGGTGTTTAGAGTAGGTAAGATGTTCGAGGGACCAGATGGACTACAAGCCACAGTGACATGGGGGACATTTCTTCAAGACAGTTGAACTTGAAAGATTTTGGCTCTCACCTAAAAGTGCTTCCTCACTTCGAGCTAATTCTGTCCAGTCGGTTTAGTACGCCCCCATTTAGTTCGACCAAGTCCAGCTATTTTCATTTAACCTTGGATTGTAAATTACGTCCTCAGAAATGCAGCCTTGGTGGCCCTTTGTTTTTAGTTTTTCTGTTTTGTTTGCGTCATTTAACCAAAAGACTAAAAGGAAGAATGATTGTATTTCAACAGGTCTTATGGTGAACATTGAAATGAGCTGATTTAACTCCAGAGACTGATGTATAAACTACTGTAAATCAGCATAAACACAATCACTGTTGTTCTTTTATGATTTTGCAAACAACTAAAAAAAAAAAAAATAGGCGAACTATGTATGTAGCAATTGCCATATAGCAGCACAAGTAGGGTTTTCAGCTGGGGTGTACTTTTCTGAAATATGTTTTTAAAAACCAATCCGTGTGTAATGAATGGTCTGCCAAGTGTCTGCGCAGAAGGCCTTGTGAATAAAAGTATTTGTTTTTATCAGATCTTTCCAGATGATCACTAATGGTTCGGTTATATTTACACTGTCTGTTAATCACTCAGCTGTCACTGCGGTTACTGCACTTATGATGTTTGATTTATTTAAGCCACATCATTTCTGCATGCCAGTTTACAAAGAATCTGAGGCTCTTCCTTCCTCTACTCTGCTTACTATTTTCACTGTGTTTTTTAGTGATTAAAACAACTAACTGCAAAGTTTATTTAGTTTTAGATGCATTTTTTACATGTCTTTCTCTTAGACGTGCTATACGAAAATACCATCTCTTTTGAATGTTGAATAACCACCAGTTCTCTCCTATTGGGCTCAGCGAAATTGATTAAAAGTGTTATTTATATATATGTATAAATAGAAGTAGATCGATTTGTTAGACGTTATACAAAAACAATCGCTATCTTGTAGGTGAGGATTAGTGTAACGTTAAGTCAGGAAGGTTTAGACAATCAGTTTGACAGATTTAAATTTCATTCAAACTCTTTCTGCCTCTACTTGAATATAATTTTGCATAAGTAAGAGTGAGCAACATGTGAACATATAAGCAATCATATTTCAACACGGCTGTAAGGAATCCTCAGCAGAACTTGATTAGTTGAATCATCTTGCATACGGAAAACTAGTTGTCATCTGCGTGTACCTTTCATTCACAATTATAAAAATATAATTATAGTCACATTTCACTTTGATTCTGATATCATCTCAGACATGTAGCATTACTGTCCTCTTACCTCTCAGCTCTTCAACACATCCTTAACCCTCATGGTGACACTTTATCACTGTGGCACGTGGTCACAATGTTATGTCTCTGCTTATATAATGTTATTGTTTATATAGCATTAATATTAACCCCTGCTATCACTGTTGATATGAGATTAAATGCTTGTCCCCCTAACAATCCTGCGTGGAGTAATTTAACAAATCTACTTACAAAAGGTTCTAGCTTCGTCTGATATGTTGGAATCGTTAATATGTTTCTAAGGGTTGAATCTAACATGTGCAGAGAGTTTGATGTGTGAATACTCTTCACAGGTGGTATTATATGAATGATATCTTTACCTGATTATAAAAACACAGAGACAAAGAAATATGACATATAGAGGATTGCATTTTCAATTACACATATCTTTCACTTGTTTCCACAGTCAAGCTTCGAATCAGTCTTTTCTGGGTGGGCCTGTAACAGTGCTATGATGGTCTGTCATTAATAACTGAAAACCCTTATGGAAGAAAGACTTGTTACTGACAGGTCACTGCTCAAATGTGGGCTCTCCCTTTTTTAAGGATGCTGAGATGTAAATATTTGGGTCATTATTATGATTGTTGCTAAACTTCACCTCATCCTGTCCTCATGTTGAATTTGTCGTTGTGCTGGCTTCTTAATCCCCTTCCACACACGCACTAAACTCCTGAAAGTATACCAAAGTAGTTCCAGTGTGGCGCAGGTGTAAAAGCATAAAGAGTAAAACTTTAACACTCTTTTGATAAATGCATACTTTGTAGAAAGTATGTTGTGTTATGCAAAACCTCCTATCTACATGCTGTAGTGGTATTAACCCGGAAATAGTCACCCTTTGCGGGACTACCTGGGCTCTCTTCTTGCATTCTTTGTTCAAATAACCTTTACAGAAGTTGTAAGAGCCTGTCTAATGTTCACAATCTCCTGCTGTGCGTTTTAGTTCACTGTCAAGTCCTGATGTGTTTGTAACAGAAAATGCTGATGTGGTTGAGGACCACAGAAAAAGCTTTTGCAGTAAATGAACCTTGAGCGAAGAATATTTTAATACACATGTCAGATATTTTGTAACATATTTTATCCCTATCAGACTTGTAGGAAAACTTGCAATGCATATTTTACTTTTTCATCACTTTGCAGTAGAAATACTGTTTTATGTATTTGTGACAGCAGCTGTACATATAATCATTTTCATTATCCCTTCAAAAAATTCAAACCTCTAACCGACCGCATCTTGTTCGGGCCCTTTTTCTTGTTCACAGACTTGTTTGTGTGGGATGTTGGTATAAGTTTATCCTTTATTTAAATGATCTAAAACATCTGCAGGTACCAAAGCACAAAAGCTGCTGGTCATCAGTGCTAAGATGGTCTTCAATCAAAGTCAGATGATTACAGGCACAGGAGAGCTAAAAACACTGAAACTGAAACAGCACAAAAATTCTGCAATTTTCAACATTATCAGTAAGCGGTCAGTATTTATTTTACTGCTTACTTAAAGTTGTGCTGTACAAGGATTGTAACAAAATGGTGACAAAAAAGACCGAAGACTGTAATGATAGAAGTGACAGGAATGATTCTCTTTAGAAAAAAAGTACACTAGATCATGTTCATCAGAAAGGTTTGCTCTTAGTTTGTCATTCACTGAGAAATCCATGACAGTGCATGCCCCAGTTCAAAATATGTAAACTTAGACTTGAATCCTTTGGAAGCTTATTGAGAGCAAAAATGCTGAGAGAGTAGGGAACATCAGTAAGACTAGTTTGTGCAGTACGCATTTTGAAATACATCTTTGAGGCAAAACTGGGATCTTTTTAAAGTAAATCACCTGATTATTCACATTCAAATGGTGTAAAACATTCTGATATTTGTACCCGACATGGATGAAAGTATTTCAAATTCAATCAGAGCAGCCGTTTTATAACTGAAATCCACGTTTTCGGCTTTTTAATTAAGATGTTACGTTTCACTTAAGAGGGTTTTAACCATAGACTGTATTTAGAATGGACAGAGTCTGGCTCCTCGCTGGGTGAAGCCACTCCGAGAACAGCACCCTCTGATGGTGGGCTGCAGTACAGGTCCCTTTTTTTTCTGTGAAGCTCCGTTTTTAAAAGTTATTAGGGGGTTTACGTTCTCTATGATTGACACCTGGTACAGCCTATTGGCGTTCAGGGATTGCGTAGCTCACCCGGGGGGATACGCTGTTTGAGACGAGCGTTATCACAGCGACTCTCGGCGACTGCGCGGCCGAATACGCGCATCGCTACTGCGCAGCTCAGGTTTCAAAAAGTGGAGAAAAACCCGGAATTACCGAGAGCTTTTTTGGCTTCAAATCCGTATACAGGCGGAAGGCGGAACCAGGTTGTCCATCTTATATACAGTCTATGATTTTAACAGGTTACTTCCATCTCAAATCTCAGGGGGTTTTGGATACCTTTGAATACCTTTTAAATCTACTCAATTATCTGTTTACTTTTCAGCAGCTTTGCCGATCGTAAGCTTCCACTGAATTCTCATCTTCTGCAGCAACAACTCTAAGATGTAACCCTTTGTCATCTTAGCAGATAGTGTAAACATTGCTTATCCATCACAGCAGTCAATCTTTGACTTCAACTGCTTTTATATATAGCATACTCTGTTTTACCACACTCAAGACAATGACAGTAAATATAACTTGTCACCCTAATTTATGCCCTTATTCTTAATAATGGACCCAACAGCAATACAAAGATGACACACACTTGCACAGAAGAAAATATACTTTGAGCATTATGAAGATTTAAAAATTTTTAGTCAGTCTCAATGATGTTATCGGTCACTGATGTCTAAAAGAGTGTACTTTTAATGTTAATAGGTGGGTTGACACATCAAAAAATAATGAGTATAAATCAAACCAGTACTCAAGCCATCGCTGGCCAAAATTTGAAGCAAGTTCCATTTAACAAAACCCTTTGAAAGAAGGCTTCTCAATAAATAAATCATGTAAATAAGCAAGAAAGCAATTAAATAAATACACAGATAAATAATTAAATACAGTTATGTACAATGAAGAGATTCAGAACCTCCAAAATGAGCCTTCCTGAAACAAAAACGCAGACCAACCTAACACATGCACGGTCTGCCGTATCGTGAAGTTCACTCTCAGTTAACTTCTGTGTAGTCAGCAATCATATAGAGGCAAGCAGCCACATTTAATGTGCTGCTCCATATGCATTTGGCACAGTCTTATACTGGCTGACACGTTTCCAAGACCCTCTGTTGGCAGTCAGCACATCTGAGGACACACAAGAAGCAAAAAGCAGCACAGTGGCTCATTGTTGGGCTCATTCTAAAGAAAGAAGATAGCAGGTAAGGAAAACAACCACCAACCTTAAAGTTTGTTATTTTTTCAACTTTGTTACATCAATAACTTATCTCCATGTCAAATAAAGTCCTATATGGGAAACTTCAAATCTTTCCATGTTGCCCACAGTCAAAAACTTAATCAGATGCCTGTCTTTATCAGTAGTCTGCATGAGAATCTATGGCTTTCGAAAATACGTGAGTGTTTGCATTCACTGTCAACAACTTTTAAAAGAAGCCTGGGTAGTGTATTAGTCTTCCTACAACTCGCCTGATCATCAGATGGCAGCATTCCCTGAGCTCAGCTCAAGATTAGCTCTCAAATTAACTTTCCTGTAACAGCCCATCATGAATTTCCTCAGAAAAGCTACAGAAATAAGATCCAAGCTCAAAGAAAACCTTTGAGACTCTGGGTTTAACCATTCAGGGATAACCGTCTTGGTGACTGAAATTCTCAAACTTTGTTTAGGGTTTGTTAAAAAATATTTCAAAGGATGGGCTAAGCTAGGCTGAACAAAATTTATAAAAAAGGATAAAGGAATAAAAAAGGCCATGCACACAATAAGGAAACTTTAAATACTTTCATACCAGCTCGTACCAAACCAGATTCTCAAACCTGCCACATTACAGGGGCCCTGAGCTCCTGTTATTGTCCCACTCTGACCCCTAGTGGACATTTTAAATACTGTTAGTAATTCAAATACTGAAATCCCTTTTCGCAATTCACACAGCATCCCTTTACCTCTGATTTATCTTATATAGCAGTTAAAACATGGAATGAATAGGATCAAGCATTTAGCTCTGGTACCAGATGACCCTGAAAAAGTCATGTTTCACCCCACAACGGCCTCGTTTCTCAGTTGGATTGATAATTTGAGGAAAAAGCAAAAAACGGACAGATTAATTTCTCTGCTCTCTCACTTAATATTGAACTGCTTTGCCATTTTCCCTTTAGAGGCCCAACACTTGTGTTATCCTGTAATTGTAAACTAAGGAATTAAAAAAAATAAGATTTAAAGTAAAACAATAAGCTGATTACTTCAACACTGTAAACTGTTCAAAGTTTGTCCCTTTTTTAAAGTTTTTTTTTCTTAAATTGATGGTGTTGGGGAGGTTAAGACGCATGAGAGGAGAAACATGTCCCAAAAACTTGTCAGTCCATGACACACAAAGAAGTGAAAGGGAGGAAGAGAGGGAGGAAGGGGAGGTGATAGGAGGAGAGGGGGGTCCATCTGTATTAACTGTATCTTTAGTTCTCTTTAGTTCCTGTTTCTCCAGCTGTCATCTGAAATCTCTCTTAAAGCAAGAGAAAACGTAACCTTTAATACCTTCTGAAAAAAAAAGAATAACGGTATCTATATTACACAGAGTGTTGGAAAATAGAAACATCAGCACTCATGGTTTTGACATTTGTTTCACTTACCATATACATTTGTGTGAGTGTGTTTACAGTTTATGAGGCAATGTATGAGATTGCCATCCTAGCTCAAACCCTTTAGTCCTCGTTTTCCTTTTTTTTCCGATTCCTCTTACTCGTATCCTTAACTGTTTCCACACATGTCATCCTCTTTAGTCTCCATTGAGCTCAAAAATGATTATTATCCTTAGAAATGCACCCCAAAAAAGCCTTTGTATGGTTTTTGAAAAAGAAAACTCGCTTTCAAAACAAAGATATCACACCAAAGTTCTTCCCTCCAGTGTCTTCTTAAACGAAGCTCAAACGCTATCCCACCATCCTGGGTCTGGCATGTACCATCACTTGCCTGACTGCCTCTCTATCCACCTGTGGGTCAGTCTACTCAGAGGGGTATGGAAGAAGATGGGACGGGTATTGAGGAACGACATGGTACAGTTGAAGCAGTTCAGTCTCTTTGCTAGCTTTCGAGAAAAGAGTGAGGAAAAGTAAGGAAGAAGAAGGTGGAAATAAGGTGAACCACTGGTTGGTTGTTGAGGGGGTTAGTGGTGTTATTCGATGACCATGCAGTGTGGCAGATGCTGAGAGTAGTATTTGAAGAGCTCGGCAGTGGCTCCAGGGCAGTTGGTCAGTTCCAGCTCCTCAAGCTCCTGCAGCTGAATGAGGCCTGACAGACCAGTGGTGGTCAGCAGGGGACAGCCTGAGAGACATAGCAGGGAGGGAAATGTTCAGCTGTAGGCTGAATTACAAGTAAGAGAGGTACTAATGCAGCCAAAAGGTTATGAAATGCTTCACTACAACTAGCAATGGATTATCATTCACCAGACAGGGTAATGTTAGTATTAGTGATAGTATAATAACTCCTGTACGGTGTTTCTCTTACGTTCACAGACTGACAGTGACAGTGTGAAAGCGCTATATGAACAATTTCTGAATCAGATATCCTGATTTATCCTCATCCCCAACACGCCATTATAACATGTCTTAAAGGGATATTCCGGTGTAAAATTAAGTTAGGGTCAAACACACCGTAACACCAAGTTAGTCAACCCTCCTTCGAGAGATGAATGTTGCCGACTACTTGCTTCTCTAGTTAAACCAACTTTAGTATCTTTTTAGCTTTGCCTGACTCACCCACTCTCTTCCAGCAGCCGCTTGTTTGTACAGAGACCTCGGGTGAGTCCACTACAGACCGTTGCGGGGTGACGCAGCTCAAGGAACAACATTTATGATCATTACTTTATCATTTCCTTGAAGTAGTAATCATCATATTAATTATTTTGCACTGCAAACGCGGTAGTTCCTCTGCTTTAGCGTCTCAGTCTGATTGCATTTCCGTGAGTAATAATCAAAAATGTTCTTCCTTGAGCTGCGTCCCCCAACTGCAGGCAGTTTGGACTTTTCTAGGTCTCCGTACAAACAAGCGGCTGCTGGAAGAGAGTAGGTGAGTTGTGTTTAGTCTCTTTGCTAAAAAAATTAGGCAAAGCTAAAAAGATGTTTGGTGGCTAGTACTATGGCTGGGACCCTATATGTGCTGTTGATGAAGTTAGGTGCTGTTCTGAGCATTATTTGTGGCTATAGAGTGGTGTTTTGGTTGAGTGCGTGGCTTCTCAGACCATTGTGTATTGCTATTGTGCGGTCGTTACTAAAGTTGGTATAACTAGAGAAGCAAGCGGTCGGCAACATTCATCAGTCAATGGGGTGTCTAACTCGGTGTTACAGTGTGTTTGACCCTAAATTAATTTTACACTGGAATATCCCTTTAATGGGACTCATAGAAAATGTTTGTAGATGCTTAAAATGGACCAAATTTCGGGGAATAAATATCAAGCATGTGTTATTCAAATCACGCAGCATAGGTAGTAGATAGTAGAGAAAAAGCCGTCAAGCAAGTGACATCCAAAGGGTTAATTTAGTCAGTTCTGTCAAAATCTACTCATAACACATGGTTCCTATACACAACTGGAATTTCCATATTTTTCCATACCCTACTTTTTAGAATTATTCCTGAAAATACCTACTTTTCTATTTTAGAAAACAGTATAACTGTGGTAATATAGTCTGTTAACATAAATATTTTTCATATTTTATTTTTCATTTACCATACTTTTTAAGACCTGGAAATTGATCAAATTACTTCCATACTTTTCCATACTTTTCCATACTTGCGACATGTCATGTGACGTCTGTGCAAAGTTCACATGATTTTAAAAAGTTTTTTAAAGTTGCTGTTTTTATCGTCCATGTTAGCTTTTATATTTTAGGAGCTGACAGCGATCATTGATGTTACTTTTACACAGCAATGCATCAGGTGGTTATCATAAACAGACACTGTGCAGCATTATTCAGACAATTATTGACTCCTGTTTTAGAAAGTGGGGTGAAGAAAAGGAGTAAAAGCGTCATTTATAAGAGTCTCTTTATTTCTTTCCCTGCACCACACCTCTATACTGCCCTATTTTGCTATCCCCTATGCTTTAAGTTCTCTCCCCTTGTGTTAGCTGTTTTTTTAAATCAAGTTGCAATATTTCATTCATTGAATTTTTACCAACACATGTTAGAGTTTTGATGTTAGTAATGTAACAAGACTTTTTTGACCAGAGAGGCCAAACTGGGGCACTGACTTGAACACGGGTGGCATGTAGCCTCTACATATATTTGCCCTTTTATTTTGATTAATCATATCTATTTTGAGTGCTAACATCAAAGTATCAAAAGGATGTTAATATTCTAGCACATAATTTTTAACCTTTAAAAGTAATAAAAGAGAAAGGCAACATTGAAATCTTCAAAGATGTAGTCTTTAAGAGCTTAAATTGATGTTTGTCCAAAGTTTCCTGCAGGAATGTGATTGTTTATTAAAACAGTGCATGGAGAAAATATATAAACAATACCAATATGAATATTCTTAAATATTTACATGTCAAGACAGACCTCAAAGCAGACATTTATGACAAGCACCGTCCTGTTTCTGTATTCGCCCCTGAGGTTATTCAGTAGAGGGACATACACAGCCTATTCATGCAGTTTCTTATCAGTCTTAATGTGGTTGTTAAATCAATGGATAAACAAATCATACCTGCAAGGGACAGTAAACGAAGACTCCTCATCCCAAACAAATGTTGCAGTCCAAAATCTTGCACCTGCAATCAAATAAACACACACAGACGCACATACACACACACACACACACACACACAGAAGTAATCAAAAACCACCGCTTCACAAAAATCTGGTAATTGTGACTGTGTGTAAAGTAAATCCTCAGTGTGTGACATTCAGCTGTGTTACCTGACAGCACCAGCGCAGGTAGAGGCTCCTTAATGAAGACATGGTTGACAAATAACCCAAGCCAGTGTCTGTGATTCGCACACACCTGCGAGAAGACACATTAATTCACCTGAATAAATTCACCAGTAGTTGAGTCAATCGTGCCCCAAGGTGACCACTTGACAACATCAGCCCCCACTAGCTGCAAGATAGTCCATTTAGCATTGAGTCAGTTTTCGAATAAGATTATTTTTTCTTTTTTTATTGACAAAATAATAATAATAATTCCAAAAAATCACTCTTTTTACGAGTCAAACATAGACGAACACAGATTTACATTGCAAGGGCGTCAGTATAACCCCCATAGACCCATTGTATCACCACATGCCCCAGATGCCCAATATACACTGTGTCTGCAAGGCCACTCATTAGTACAGCCTCATAGAAGGAAAAAAAAGACTGACCTGTCCAGCACCAGTTCCTCCAGTTTATGCAGGTCACAAGCGATGTACTCCAGGGCCATGTCAGTGATCCGAGGGCACCAAGATAAGTCCAGGCTGCGGAGCTTACGCAGGTTCTCTGCAACCAGCTCTACCCCGTCGTCAGTGATCTTGGAACAGCCGGACAGGCTAAGGGCAGTCAAGTTAGGAAGACTGTGCACCATATTTACCACACCATGATTGGTGATCTCCCAGCAGGAGTGAAGCCGCAGAGTGTGGGTGGTGTAGCCCTGTTGGTTACAAATAATTTTGAATATTTAATAACCAGTCACTCTGACAGGGAGGGTTAAGGATGAGGTTCATATAGTAAAATCAAACAAGCCTTAACCATTTCAGGATTTGGATCAAAACTACATCATAGATATGAATTAATTAACTTTGACAAAGCGGTCTGTAAAGTATGAAGTTGTTTCCTCTTGTTTTCAAAGCCTACCTGTTTGGCCGTGAAATATGCCATGGCTGTGTCAGTAACATGGTAGGCCTGCAGGCTCAACTCGGAGAGGTTGGGCAGGAGCTGGGAAATAGCAGCAATGGCATCATCTGCCACATTAATGCAGTCACTGACACTCAGGGAAGTCAGCCGGGCGTTCAGACTAGACCACAGACCAGCCTCGGTAAAGTCATTGCAGCCTGAAAGTTCAAGGTGCATCAGGCCTTGCATCTGCTCCAACATCACCTGCAAAGATAAAGACCGGGGGTTTGACTCAGTTAATGAATATAAATGTAGTTAAAGACCTACCATCATGACCCAAAACCAAACCCAGAGTGAGAAATGTGACAAAAGCCCAGTGATATGATCACAGAGTCCTACAACAAAAGCGATAAGGGCTTTGCATTTTAATTTCAAAGATGTACTCGTGTAAACCAACACTTAAATTAGACCCGTTCTGCTGATTCAAACTCTCATACATGCATATGTTGGTAAATTGCCTGAGGTACACAAGTTTTAGCCTAAACCCTGGATGCGTTTTCTGGCTTCTCTGAACAGCTCGATTTGAGAACTTCATGAGATTTGGCTCTGCTGTCCTCCGACTTTTCCTCCTTTTCTTGCTGTTGTGGCAGCAAGTCATGGCTGATTTCTCTTCTCCGATGTAGGCACCAGAAAACAGTAGGACTCCTTCGAAAGCAAAAGCCAGTGCAGGCTGGATATGCATCTAAACTGTTACTAACAAGTGGGGCTTCTCTCAAGTCTCAGAACCACAAGCTTTACGCAGCATTATGACAGCAGGTAATGCAAGAATAACCAGAGTTTAAGGCTTTAAGAATTTGCCTTTTTGAGGTATAAAAGTAATTCTACTTTATTGTTACTTTATTTCACCAGCCTTAACCATCAGAGACCACATTCAACACCAGTATCTGGATCTGGCTCAGATAAGTCTTACCCATGAGAAGTGAAAGCCTCAATTACATCCATAAAAAACTATCTTTTACATTACATATAACAGGGAAAACACCAGTAATATTTTGAAGCCTTGTTCATAAATACCAATATCACAACTCAGCCACTTGCAAGGTCACGGAAACCTGTATCTAAAAATCTCTGTCAAGTCCTGACTCACCTCCAACCCAGCATCCGTGATGGTGGACCTCTTAAGGCTGACTGAGCGAACCCCTTTCTTGGACAGCGGGTAATTGTCGATAAACTCACAAATGTCCAGGTCTGACACACCCACAAGGCAAAAAGACTGGAAGCCACGCAGGGCAAAGGCCTGCAGACTGACAAATTCCTTTTCCCCGTTAGGCAAAAGAGTATATAGCTCCTTGGCGTGCAAGATGGGTACTACGCCTTCCCAAAACTTGGGCTGGTACAGCACCTTGCGCCATGTCTTGCACACCTGCGCCAGCACACACTTTTCAGCTGTAGTGAAGTACCATAGCAATCTGTTGAGCAGCTTCTCATCCAAAACAAGCTGGCGCTCCAGCAGCATAGGTTTTGGTAGAGTGAGAGGGGGAAGCTGACGAAGGGATGGCTTCAAGCCCACGAGAGGCTTTCCAGGCTCCAGATCAGAGCCAAGGAGAGAGGCTGCTGAGTTGGGAATCCCAGGGCCATCCAGGTGATGGTGGTGAAATGGAAGGGATGATGATGGAGGGGGCAGAATGGAGGGTACAGAGGAGGACTGGCAGAGGCGGTTCTTGGCAGCAGGTGTCCCCTTTGTGATACTTGCACTGCCCAGACCGTTGGGCTGGCTGGGGGGCAACTTCACCATACCGTTGCGAGTCACGCAGGGAGACTTCAGCTCACTGGGGGTGGACATGTTCAACATTGGGAACCTATGAAAGAGAAAATACTTTGTTACACTTCTTTTTAAAGTATGAGGGGACCAAAATAATTCAAGTAGCTCATTCCTTCAGAACCTGGAGTTTCTAACTTCTAACTAATCTTACAGTAAACCATGACATCTGATTGAATCAAGATTTTCACTATAACTTTTATCTCTACTAAAACTTGTCAGTGAGGCCTGACCTCCAGGGATGCAAACATGTAGACCCCAAACTCATTCAAGGTGACCCCATGGGGCTGATTGGACTGTTTCTATCCCCCACTGAGTGACGAGACATATATTCATTGTACAAGTTTGTTATTGATGACAAGAAATAAATCATGCAATATTTTCTCAAAGCTTAAAAGATAAAACAGGCTGTCTGATTATTTTCACAGTAAAACCTAAATTTAACCAAGTTATGGAGGATCTATCCCAGGTTGTGCAGTTAAAGAATAAACTATCAGCCACTGGAAAATAATGAATTATCTACTATACCTATGATACAAACATATTAAAGAGAGAGTTGAGGCAAAATCATGTTTAATAACGTATAGCCCGGCGCTCTGCACATGCACAGGACCCTGATCAATGAAAGCACTCGGCCCTTTAATTAATAAATCATATATAATATATACAGACATGTTTTTATGAGTAAAGTACTGAGTTGTAAACAAAAAGATGAATATTTAAATATTTCAAAGGTCAAATATTGTTATATTAAATGACAGACACACGTCATCACCTGATGATGATTAAAACCTCACTATGGTGGAGTTTGATGAGAGCAAATCAATCTGGGGTTTTTTAAATAATTTTATTTCCATCGGCTTTTTGATTCGATTTGACTTTAACATCTTTGTATCTGCAGTAAAATAAGTTGTCGATCATCACAGATGCTACTGAGGATGTGCACATCATTTTCATAATGAGATTTGCTGATAATCATTACAGCTTTTTGATCATTTCTGCATTTATCTGCATTTATAGTGCATACCCCACTGCTTTATTAGAATGGCATGCTGTTACCAAGAACACAGGATATCCCCTTTTATCTGGGGGTTCATGAAGTGCAAACTGTGAGCTTATGCCCACAAACCAGGAAAGTCATGAGTGGGATTTGGTAAGAACAGTATTTCAGCACCTTTCTGAATCAGCTCAAACTAGCGCCTTACACAAGACTTCAATCTGCATCATTCTCCATTAAGAGCCCCCCACTTGTTACATTTATCCACCTTTATCTTATTTTGTAAGCAGTCCATTTAAAACTTACAAAATTTTATTTTTTACATTTTAGTTTTGCTATGCAGCCTTTCAAACTGATAAGAAATCCTGTGTTAGTTTTAGCACATTCAGTTTCTTCAATAAATTGTTGGGATCAAAAAGTCCTGTTTCAAAGTTGTTAGGGTTAATGACAGGTAAGAGTGCGCAACAATCAATATTAATTAACTGAATTAACTGATATTAACTGATCAAGCCTAAAGATTTTCTCAATTTTTCTATTTTCTCTATGTACCACCACCAAGAGTGGCTGTCTTGTAATAGTGACAGAATTATTTGTTTCATATCAGGGTACAGCTTAGCACATTCAACAGACTTCTATACAATATATAAGAACGAATGAAAGCAACATCCAGCAAGTTAAAATGCCTCATCTACCCCATCAAGCCGTGATGATAAGCAGCCCCGACTTTTGCATTGTTGCAAAATTTCTTGTGAGCGGTTTCTTAACATAGTCCAATTTTGTAAAGAAGGTTTTTATTATTCTCACTTTTTTACACTTTACGAACATTTTTAAATGAAACTGTCACATATAAATGGAATTACATATGTTGTTCATGATTCAAATAACCTGCAGTCTTATTGGACGGATGACCGGTCATATACTCATATTCTAACAGAGTCTCTTTGTGCTTGCCAAATTTACAACCAGAAACATCATATATTTTCTTTTTTGAATGTCTGCAAAAGGACATCATAACTCTGCCTCAGTTGTCTGGTAACTTGTCCTACTTTCGTGCCTCTTTGTTACAGTCACCAGTCTCTTTGTTTTATCCTCCTGGCCCTGAAGTGGTCATTGACTGCTGGCCTCAGCCATGAGGAGTACAGTCACTTTTCTAGATAAATGATGCCACCATCCACTGTTGTAATAAACATTGCCATTCAATTAGTAAAAACAAACTTTCTTGGGCATAAACCTCTCTATTGAACATGTCTTGTGAGCAGTAACATTTATGGCTTCAACATGGCTAATGCTACGAGCAATTCAGATGTAGTTCATGGCTCTGATGAAGCCAGCTCTTGAGAAAATCTGAGGGGGTTTTAAGAACTAATCAGGACAGATTCAAGTGGTAGGGCTACTGTAACCTTTTGCTTCCCTGCTACATGACTAAAGTAGCCACACTACTTCATCTTAGGCAAAATGAGAGCCAGGACAGCACTAAGGAGCTAAAATTTTAGTGTTGGTACAATGTTTCTGAGCAGACCAGCAACGAGAACACTTTGAATGAGCCACTCACAAGCCAGAAAGTCTTGGTCTGAGCCAGAGCTCTCTGTTTGTGCCAATACTGTCAAACAGAGTTAGAACACTGTGTCTAAGCCAATCATTAACCAGTTCTGCTGAGTCCATAAAGAGCAAAGGAAACCCTGTCAGAGCCGGCAATACTTTGTTTGGGCATAAGGAACCAGGACCTTATCTAAACCGGTTCAACAGTTCCAGCATACTGGTCATTTTGAGTTTAATTCATTGCACCGCTCATACTGTGTGAGCCAAGTTAGACAAAATAATCTGTCAGAGCCAGTCAGTTTCAGAAAGGCAGCAGGAGTCAATCAACGGCCTCATAACTTTACTTCTTTGAGCACCAAAGAAAGAAATACGTTACTAACTTGAGAGTAGATATGTTTTAATCTAATCTAAAGATACTCCTTCAAGGCACTGTGTTGTCCCAACCTGAATAGAAGCACCAAAGGGACAATATGGACAGTAGATCAAGGGAGATGTTAGTTAAGACATTTACCATCTGCAGTACCAGCTTTGATGTGACCATGACAGAGACTGGGTTTGTAGTGCTAACAACCACAACCTGACTATTGGGAGATGTCAAGAAACTGTCAAAGTCCATATGAAAATCCAAGAGGGGTTATCAAAGACTGCACAGCTAAGCTAGCAGAGGAAGTTAGCATAATATTTACTCTGTGAACATGAACGATCATATGACTACAAACGATGGCCAGCACACGGAACAAGGAAGTTTAGGCCAGATAACTTTTAACCTTTACAGCTGCCTGTGTTCTCAACCTAAGACAGTAAAGTCATCAGACAACAGCCAACAAGTATCTGAAGGCCGTGCTCTTTGGCACAGCAATATAATGTCTTTCATTGTCAAAATCTACCAAGCGCCCACAGTATTGGACAGTAATTGTTACTTAAAGACCTCCAGTGGAATCAGGCGTGGTAGCGTCCAGCTGTCAATTCTGAAGAGCTTTGGAGTTTCCTGATATTGGTGTTTTTGGGTTCCTCACATTATTGAAAGTACGTATATGTGATTCAAGCTTGGGGAAACATGCTCAATGAACACTAACACAGCATTGCAGTACCTTGCTCATGCTCAGATAGTGTTAGCCAAACTGAGGCTAACTCTCCAGCCAATGGTAGCTCCAAAGAGGTTCCTCCAGGCTATAAGACAGAACTGATTAACCGTATAAGATCTGATGTGTCATCTAAGCTCCAACAGATTATGGTCTGACTGGAAAGTAGTCCTTTTTCTAGTACTAGCAAGTTTTTTAATATTTAGTGATACCGACCTCTAGTATGGGATCCCTGAACTAGTGATATCCTAAACAGTTCAATCAGTAGAGCAGGACTTAAAACTAGAGAAATTTGGCTTTACTGTTTATACTATATATACTCCAGTGTATTGCTCTGCAGGTGTCTCTCTGCGCAGCTGAGACGATTCATGTTTACATTAATAGAAGAAGAAGACAGAGGTGCCCCCTCTCTCTCTAATACTTTGCAGTTCATCATCAAACTGCTTTCTATTTCGTTGTGACACTGCCAAACATTTGAGGGGGATAGCCTGAAGGACTTTGTACTCAAAGCAGCGCTATACTCAGATGACCTTCTGTTTGTCAGTGACACCATCTTCCCTGTCCAAATGAGATCATTCTGGAAGACTATCAAGTTACAAACGGCATCTGGAATAGAATAAATTAAACCCGGTAAACTCTGCTTCTCAAAAGATATCTTCCTCTGCATTTCCTTCAATATCTTGTCACAGATCTTCCTGGATGTCTTCTTAATGATTTCTTCAATTTAACCTTACACATATGGAGGATAAATGTAAACAATGCAAGGAATTAAGAGAAAAAAATACAGATTAATATTTAAAATTGTATATTAAAAATCATTTATAAATACATTAACTCCGTAATAAATAGTTAAATTAAAACATACATTCAAAAAAAGATTTTTATAATTCTTCTGCAAATAGTGTCCATCCTTTTCCCTGGATTACTGGCACTGTTAAGTCTGAATGAGCTGCTGTTGTTGTTGTAAAGGGTCATGATATCAGTAATGATTGATTAGTTGAATATTTCCATGGTGTCCTACATAAGCTATCCTGTTCATGGCTCATCTGTTTGTAGATAAATGTTTAAAAAATTGAAACTTGACAACCAAAACTGAAATCCTGTCTTTGCTTTATGCTCTAGGATTATCTATATTGTATTTATTTTTATATTTAACTGTGCATCCACATGTGCATGTGACAGGGTAGAACTGCATATACCAATCTTTCAAATACACCTTCTATATAAATATTCCTTCAATATTCTGCCATTATTGACTTGGGACCAGGTTTGAGTTAGTCTTCAGGGGTGTGATGTCAATCCCGCTCCACCAGCCAGATCACTACTGTGCATGCCTTATGCCTTTATTATTGCCATTGCATGTGACTGTCAAGCTCTACCTTGCTGTATGTCTTACCCTCCTAAGATCTGAAGTGATCAGAAAATATAGATATCTATGAATGTTTGGTACCTGAAGATAAACATTTATTATTAAAGTGTACGATGTGTGATCACTCTGCAGCATGTATCTCCTGAATGTCCAGCCATACTGTGTATTAAACGAAATCGCTCTGTGAAGGAGTTTAATGGTTGTAACTGACTTCTCCCTTCTCTCCTCAGGCCATGAATGACTCACTCTCTCACTGTAGATTCACATAAACCAAGTTCTTACACTTGAGACATAATGTGAAGCAAAGGTATAAATGTTGTTGGGAACAACAGTAACCAAGCCAGAACACCTGTCGGCGATACTATCCGTACAAACTGAAGGTCGTATTTTTTAGCTCTTGACAATATGTCTTTTGTTGTTTCATCAACAGGCATTGATAAATCAACAATCAAGAGGCATTTATGCTGCATTCATGTGGTGTCAGAGAAGCTCGTTGTGATGATGCACTTGAAAACCTGCTATAGTCAGAACAACAACCCAGTGACTCAGGCACTGATTTTATCACTGACTTATCAACTTGATGTCATATTCATCATCAATGTGGCGAGCAAACAACATTTTGTAAATATTGATGAAGTTTTCATTCATTCACAGATTGCACATCAACTTTTGGGTCAAATTTGATTTGTAATTGACCATAAAGTGTGTTGCAGAAACATGTTGACCTTGCCTCATGACAAAAGTTTCCAAAGACTACTAATTGTTTTTGGTGATTCAGTAGACAGGTGGCTTATTTAGTCCTGATTCATACAAATATACTTGCTTTTTTTTTTTTTGGATAATGATAACATTAAATCAGCCAGGCAGACTTTGTAATGTGGTCTGCTGTTATTTTTCCCAGTTTAATGCCTGTTTGTTATGAGTGAAAGCACTGATTCAACCAATTTCCAGAGAGTTACTCGTAGCTTGCCCCCATGGTTGGACCCCACCCAGAAACACTCCATCAGTGAGCTCCCTTCCCTGGTGGAGAGCAGGGAGCTAATCAGCCCGGATTACTGTGTCTGGTTACTCTTGTTATGTTAGTATAGTGTCCACATTGTACTGTGGTATACAGTAGCTGCTGGTGATAATGATAAATGAACAGTAAAAAGGCTGCTATTTTGGAGGCCTCAACATGCATGAAAACTCACAATTTTTCGACAAGCATTAGACGTGTGTGAAATCTTTGTATTTTAATGGTTTTATAAAACAAGATCTGAGAAAGTTGTGCTCAATAGTGCCCACTAAAATCCCCTGTAGGGGTTATTTCCATTCACTTGTATGACCTTCACAGTGAATGTTTGTCGCATCAAGTCCTACAAAAAAGTCTCTTGCACCCATCAACTAAACCCAACAGGAAGTCTGCAAATTTCAGTTCAAAGTCATTTTAGCCTTATTTTTAGTGATTTTCAGGGTGTCTACTTGAACAAACTCATCCAAGGGGTTTTACAAACTCAATTCGAAGTTTGCACAGCATGTCATGGATGGATTGATGATTAAAAGCTGCTCCGTACAGCCATGTGGAGCCCTCAAAGGCAGGTGTTTTGACAAGACAGAGGAAGTAGCTTTTGTCTCTGCCATGCAAGCTCCAATCTGACTCAAATAAATCCCTGACACACATGAATTTGGTACATGAGTCAAGTAGAGAATTGACATGTTGGATATGAGTTTAGTAGATAGGCGTGGTTTAATGGTTCATGAAGCCGTGCACATCTTTGAGGCCATAGAAAAATCCACCCCCAAAATCACATATAACCGGGAAATTCGTGTTTTTTTGGTTTTGGGTCTCAAATCTATATCCATAAAAACACATATTGTAACACTAACTGGAAGTTTTCTATATTAACATTTATTTTAACATGTCTAGTAAGAACAGGCTAATGCTTTTAGGGTTCCTTTAAGGATGATAGAAAATAGAAAAGAAGACTGTGGTCAAAGCAGGTTTTTATAGTCTAAAATCTCAGAAACAAAGATTTTCCTTCTTGCTATTTTCTGAATCCAGTTCCTTATTGGGGTAAATCCAATCAACTGCATGTATTTATTTATTTTTGTATTTTGTACAGCCAAAAGGCAAATATTTTCTGGAGTCTTAAAACTCAGGACAGCTTGTCAAAGTGTGATGTTCTGCAATGAAACCCAGAGCCAGGATAGCTCAGTCGCACTGAGTCCCAACTACCTTTAATGTGACAGATAAGATAACAGTCCTTTCTGCAGAAATCAATTTGCCATTGCTGCATTTTCGTCAAAGAGCCACCAAACCCAAAGAGGAGAGAGGCCTTGCTTGGCATAATTCAGGCTGATAACAAAGGATTCACATTAGTTCCTCACACATTATGTTATATTCCTAACTCACTATAACTCAGAGCAGTTTAGACTGTTTTACCTGTCAGATAAAGAAACTACACTGGGAATAATCTGAGACTACTTTGCATCCTGATTATAACTTTTTAACTGTCATGAAGATGATACTGAATTATACTAATCAATGAAACCAGAAGAAATCAACCAGCTCAGTAAAATAGAAGCACACCTTGAAGACATAAAAACTTTGACATTTTTTGCAGCTCATCTCAGACAAAACTGAATCTACCGTGCATGTGTTAGCTCCAGGTTGGATCACTGTAATTCCCTTTTATCCGTCTGTTCTTAAAAGTCCTTAAAGATTCTTTCAGCTGGTCTAAAACACTGACACTCCAGTACTGACAGTGTTGAAGAGCTCATGGTTCTCTGTTTGCTCTCTGAAACATCAACTATCTCTAAAAGCAGTATGGGAATGAGACCCTTCAGCTTTCAGGCCCCTCTCCAGTGGAATCATCTAAAAGTCAGTCTCTGCGAAGAAGACAACCTCTCTTTTTGTAAGCAGACTGAATGTGTATTTGGTTTGGGCCAGCTCAGGCCTGAACCAGCTCTCAACAATCTTGCTATCGTCTTTTACTGCTGAAGTAACAGGTACAAAGAGCTGCTGTCTTTCCCCCACTCTCCTCTATCTGTCTGCATGTCGATAACTTCAATGTACATGTCCTGGTAAAGTCACTAACCATCATGGAGTCTCTGAGATCTTTTGTCTCTCAGGACTCTTGCTGCTACATCTTTTCCATTATTATCCCCGTCACAAAGCTTAAGTTCATGTCTAAAACATTTGCACATACTTTATCCACTGTTATTAGGACTGTAACCATAAGTCTGTGTGTGCTGCTTCTGTTTCTTTTGGTGTTGAGATTGTTTTGGTCAGTTGTCTCTATCCATCTCTCTTTTTTCTGCATCTCCTGCTATTCCCTTTCCAACCCCTACAGAGTTACAGGCAGATGGCTGTTCGGCATGAGTCTGGTTCTGCTCAAAGTTTCTGCTTGTTTACAGAAAGTGTTTCATTACCACTTTTATTTATAGTGCAAAGTACTCTGTTCATATTGGGTTGAGATAAGATTGAATCTTATTTTCTCTTGTTGAGAGGTCTGAAAGGATTGTTTATGAATGCGTTTGTAGCCCCCGATGTAAACGTCTGTTATGAAACAGTTTCTTCTCACCATGGCTAAGCTTTATCATAGTATCAATAACTGATTTACCATGTTTTGCTTTAACCAGAGGCACTTCAACAACACTTGGACTTTGGCAGGCCAATATTTTGAGGCAAAGTTTGTCACACTCATCCGCATGATATGTGAGTTTTATCAGCTGATTAGTACCTGAAGCATCTTTACCTGTACTTTCTGTACCTTTGCAACCAATGCAATTCTGAAAACAACACAGCATTCAATAGCATAGATGTTCATTCAATAATGCACCATGTGGGGGCCTATCTTTTTCAAAGGGTCTTGCACCTGGCCGACCACTTTAATCAGGGCAATCTGGACTGAACTGCACACAGAAGGATGCACTCTAGTTATGATTAGTCTATGATGTGATTACAGAGGTTAGGCGTTAGTAAGTTAACTTTAAGAATACATACACATATTGTTTTTCCATCTAGAAATCGCCTCAGTTGTTAAAATACGCTACAATCACAATGGCTCTCAGGAGGTCACTCAAACTTTACCTTCATTGGTTTGTTTTGGGTTGTTTACAGTTTAGTTTTGAAGAAATGATGTGCACTCTAAAATCAGGGAGTTGCAGCATCAGAAAATTAAAGTAATGCTTTGGCTAAGTCTTTCGTTCTAATCTATCCAATAACCAGAGTATTGCCAAGAATTACAGCGTTTGGCAGACTTTGGTAAGAGCTTTCAGAGGGATGGCTCCCTCTTGTGTAAATTCCAAATGCTATCAGTTCAGAGTTTTGTCCCCTGGTGGAAAGTGGATGCCCTTTTTTATCTTCAATGTACAGACAACTAGATATCCTGCTTGACGCTCCAATTATCAAACTTGAGCTAGTAATTGTTAAAACAGACATAATTGAAATGTCTACATAGAGAAAGCACAGTAGTCTGTCCATCTACTCACAAACTATTCAGTTATTCATAGTTATGTTCTGGTCATAACAAGTAGTCTCAGAGCTCACTACAGAGCAACTCCACTCATCACCACCTGAAGACAAACTTTATGGAAAAGTTTTACCCTGCTGAGAGAGTGTTTACCCCTTAAACCAGCAGGAACTTTATTGCATACTATTTTCCAGTTGTCAAAACAGCCACTTCATGACATTTAAGCTTGGATGGACAAACATATGAATATAAAAGACAAACATTACATGAAGTAGTGTTCCTCTTGGTCTTTAGTAGGATTATGTTCCATGTTGATCTAGAAGCAACACATGAAAAATGTGTCATTGACACAGGCATCAGTGTAAAGTGGGTAATTTATATTCAGCTCTTGTATACTAACATACTAAAAATGGAACAATTTATCAATAAAATGTCATGCATTGGTTATCAACAGAAAAGAGCCCTCTTTAACTCACAGGACTCATGCAATAGACAGACAATATAGGGGAGAGTGGGGTAAGATGAGCCATTTTTCATATTTCAGATCACTACATCAAGGCGATCGTAGTTTTGTCTCTAACTAGTGTATCTGCATATATTTCAAGGTGTTGTGCATCCCTGCAAACCAACAGATTGAGTGTAAACATAACTGTCTTGATAATATAGCATGCCAAAAAAAGTGGTCTCCTATGGTCAACTTACCCCGTGTATGGGGTAAGTTGACCATAGGAGCGGGGTAAGTTGAGCCGTATCCCTACTACCCCCCCCACTCTCCACCCCAGCCCTCCCTCACCTTCTCTCTCCCTAAATAACAGTCACTTCTTCACATTCATGTGTTTTTTTAAATCAATTGTACGCTATTCGATTGGTGCAATAATTGTTTTTATTATTATTGCATATAACTACCAGAAAGCCATTTTAACATGAGAATGTCTTTAAGTGATTCAGAACATTCACAGCTGTATTTATGAAAAGAAAAAGTAACATTTCAACAATCTGAACTGAAACTCTGATCCTCTTATCAGACTCCTTTACTCTAAAACTTTACCTCTAAACTAAAATGGTGGACTTTTATGCTATGAGTTTTTGACCTCATGTTGTAGCTCATAGATACCACAATTGATGCATTTAAAACAAATTTAAAATGATATTTTTTGGTCTGAACACCATTCTGATAAAACTTATGACAGACTAAATTCACTTTTAAGAGTGAATTTTTTTTTTTTTGTAAATAAATGTCTAACCCCTTCACTCATGTACTTCTAACCTTCACAGACTCCATGAATTGATGCCCATCTCCTAAATATTTGGTCACATGATCATTTTCTTTTACCATTTCCAAGCAACAGGGGGTGGCTCAACTTACCCTTTGGCTCAACTTACCCCACTCTCCCCTACAATCTTGCATGAGCAAATCCAAAACACTCAACAGCCCCGATAATAACCTTCATAATAACAAGAACTTTACACTGCCCATATATGCAGGTCACAAAGTTTCCTGAGATACAGTCAGAGGTTTCCCATGACTGAAGCTGGAAAAAGCTGTGTGTTTGAGGAGTTAGGGTTAAAATCATCATCATCATCATCATCATCATCATCACCCATCATCCTTTACTTTAGGACTTAGACCCATGACATGGAGCTGAGAGAGCACCTGACACAGTTAGGCCACAACACAGCAACACACCTGATACACCTGGTTGCAAAAAGAGACGGAAATTGCACTACTGCATAATTGTGAACCCAAAGGTTACGTCACTGACAGACACTGACGTCATTATGTTTGTGAATAATACGCAGCTCGATGCGGCTGATCAGTGTTTGTCTCAATAAAGGCCCCGTTGTGCACACAAAGAGCTGGAATTCCCAGCGCCATTCACCCACATCACCCCTTAAAAAAAACCCTCCGCCTTATCTGCGCGGAGGAGCCGCAGTGTGGATGCTGCTGCTGCTGCTGCTGCCATAACCCGACATCCTATGACTGAGCCTATCAAAAGCACAGGCATGCAACACACAATCCGCACCCATTGCCACATCCTCCTCGGCCTGTTGTTTTTTGCACATATCTTACCTTTCAGATGGAGATTCGCTCGAGCATTAATCCATGATAGGACACTGTTATCGCTTCCTCACGTTTCTCTTGACGTTGCGGCACAGAGAGCGATATAAATAATTATTACGAGGTAGCCCTGCCCGCTATGTCCTACTGGGAGGCGAGGGATGCGCCTACCGAGCCCATGGATACAAGAGAAGCGAACGGATCCGAAATCGGTCAAATGAAGGGAAGAGCCCAAGAGTAGCCCCCCTCAATTCGTCCAAATCTTTGAAAAATATCGTCTCTTCCGTATTTTTTTTATCACCCAGTCCTCCTCCACAACAGAGGGGCCCTCACTATCTCGCAATTTCTCCTCCACAAACACACACACGCACAGACACACACAGAAGCAGGCACACACACGCAGAGCAGCTCTGTCTCATTTAAAGAGACAGGATAGGGCAGCTGGCGCAGCGTTGAGTACAGAGCCACTCTGTCTGCATCTTATGTAACACCGTCAGATCCTGATTGTTCTGCAGTATATTCGGGCTCAAACGCAAAAATTACCATCAAAAAACTGTTTCATCTGTAAAAAAAAAAAGATATAATTTAAATATCTCATGAACGTTATCGACCACAGAGAGCTTCTTGTCAGGAAACACCTCTGAGGATGATCTGAGTTTTTAAAGTCACCTGCCTGTTTAAGACTGGATCATCAGACACGTCATTCATCAGTGTCATTAGACAGAAATTAATTGAGTTTGTGTTATTCCCTTTTTTCTCTAATCAGAAAAGCATGTATTGAAAGTGAGTAGGGAAGACCGGGGATGGTCGTAACATGGGTCAATTGTAACAATTCCAATTTTTCCATTTAGGAACGAGTAATGAATCACCTGACTCAAGGTCCTTACCATAGACTGTATATAGAATAGACAGAGTCTGCCTCCTCGCTGGGTGAAGCCGCTCCGAGAGCAGCACCCTCTGTTGACAGGCTGCAGTACAGGTCATAAATCCCGCCTCCTCCAGCAAAGCTTATGGAGCTGTGGACAAACTTTAGAAATTTATTACACAGAACATAAATTTTTCTCCCTCCTGCTTGTGATGTTGACATGTAGTTATTGTAAGACTGGTTTGTGCTCAAGTCCTCTTTTTTCTGTGAAGATCTGTTTCTAAAGGTTATTAGGGGGTTCAATTCAAGATAAGGAAACACCGAAGGTTAGTTTAAAATCGAAAAACAAAGTAACATAAAATGAAATTTAAAAAATAATAAATAAAATGAAAAAAAAAAAAAAAACAACAACAACGACAGTAAAAGATACTAAAATAAGAGCACCAAAACAACTCAATAAAAGACAATCCTGTCATTAAAACTTGAAGAGATAAATGCTTAAACACTTAAAGTTAATGATATATTTAGTTAAAATTTAGTTAAAAGCAAGACTAAAAAGGTATGTTTTTGGTTTGCTTTTAAAATCATTAAGAAAATCACGTCTCTTATGTATCCATATGGATTTTGCTTGTTACCCCTGCTTTCTTTTTTTTACAGCTGAGTAAAAATCTGAAGGGACATGTCATTTTGATCATTTTTACCAGTGCAGCACATGCTGTATGTTTACCTCTGCCTCACTGATCAGCTGTTAAATCTTTAGAAGAAAAAAAAAAAAGTACTACCACGCTGAAAAAGTGTGACTTTGACAGCAGTGATTAAGCTGTTTACCGCTGACTCAGAAGGCCATCTTTATGGCCTGGAGAGAAGACAGGGAAAACAAAACCGTGGGGAGATGACAGCAGTTAGACACAGAAAGGCGCCTGGTATTTCCAACACATCAAGCCCTTAAGTCACCAGCTCGACTGATCTGACCTTCGTTGGAAAGGCTGATCCAACTGCTTGCAGGTGGTTTTACAGCATTTTCAGTAAATCTACGCACACACATTTCAATTATTTTGGCAGCAAATGTAACTGTGCACTCACACATTGGCTTTTTTAAGTGCCCTTTCATTTAGTTATACATTTAATTCAGAGGTAGTTGAGAAGTCTTTTAAAAACTGCATTTTACGCTCAGTAGGTCAAGCAGCTGATCAAGTTCAGAGGTTACAGTCTTAGAAACACTAGCCATGTGATTTATACTTGATCCCAGAAGTATTTGATGCATTTCATTCCCAACTTTCTCCCCACAAATGCCCAAAAAGTAGGTAGGAAAAAGAACATACTCCTGGAAATCCTCATTGCACATTCCTTTCTCTGCAAACCTGAAAAAATTAGTGTTTTTGAGAAATAGAAATACACACAAAAAAACAGACTCTTGAGTCATACCCTTATTTCAACAGAAAGGAAACCATTTTACCTGCACTCTTCAATAGAAATATCGAGAGGATAGAAGTGTGTGTTACACTACCGGGCTGAGTGCAAGTGTGCTACATTATGAGCATGAAGAGAGTGGGACTGTAGCAAGAACTAGCCAAAAATCTTAGTGACCTACACTGACGACTGATAAGTATCATTAATAGGCCGAGGCTTCCTCTCTTAAAGTTGCAAGACAAAACTGTTAAAGATGCTGTTAAAGCTTTACTACAGCATTAAAATACTCTAATTCAGGCAAAAGTCCTGTTTTAATGACTGAGTAATTTAAAGCTATATCTGTATTTTCATCACTATGAATTTAAAGTGCTTTAAGGAGTGTCTCGCCCCTCTCTTTCTGTCCACCAAGTCTCAAACTTCCTCTGTGTCGTCTGACTCCTGAGGGTATCCTCTTGTTCCCACATTAAACATGATGTTATCACCTTTGTCAGGATTTGATGCCCGCAAGACATTCCTAAAAAGCTGCGACAGGCTCATGTTTACCTCTGTGTCACATCACCTTTCCTTTTAAGGACACACAACTTCTGCACAACTGTTGAAGTTTTAGAGGTGAAATTCTGTCCTATTCTTGTTTGATGTATAACTGCAAATGCTCAACAGTCTGGGGTCTCCGTTGTGGTATTTTGTGCTTCTTAATACACCACACAGGTCTGGATTGCAGACAGGCCAGTCTAGTACCCACACTACGTTACGCTGAAGCTGTAACACGCGCTGAATGTGTCTTGGTGTTGTCTTTCTGAAATAAACAGGGACGTAACTGAAAAAGACAAGGCGTGGATGGCAGCATACGTTGCTCTAAAACCTGTATGGACCATACACTGTATATAGAATGGACAGCGTTGAGCACAGCGCCCTCTGGTGACGGGTTGCAGTATAGGTCATAAATCCTGCCTCCGCCAGCAAAGCTTATGGGGCTGTGGACAAACTTTAGAAATTTATTACACAGAACATACATTTTTCTCCCCCCTGCTTGCGGTGTTGACATGTAGTTACTGTAAGACTGGTTTGTGCTCAAGTCCTCTTTTTTCTGTTAAGCTCCGTTTTTAAAAGTTATTGAGGGGTTCATGTTTTCTTTGATTGACACCTGATATTGGCATTCAGGGATTGCGTAGCTCACCCGGGGATACGCTGTTTGAGCTGATTGTCATCACAGTGTCACCTAATTTTTTTGGAACTTGTTGCAGCATCAAATTCAAAACGAGTGAAAATAAAAAAAACATCAACAACAAAGTTCATCAGTTTGAATATCAAATATCTTGTCTTTGCAGTGTATTTAATTGAAGATAGATAGAAAAGGATCTTCAAAAATTGAATCCTGTTTTTATTTTTCATTTAAACAATGTCCATACATCATTGGAAGACAACCTTAATTTATACAGTACATATATCTAACACTAACACTGAAAGTAATGCTTGGACTGAACTAAGGGTAATACACTGAATAACGACAATGACAAAAACCTCAGAAAAATCCCATCCCTGTCTTAGAAATGACATTGCAGTGAAACGTTCCCTGTTTGAAATTGTTTTACATTTTTATCATCACACCTGCACTGATATGCTGCATTTTATTGCTGTAAATATTTAAGGTTATGCATCTGATAATCACACTATCCATGCCCGTTCTGGATAAATACAGTCTATAATTTGTGGCAAAATGACAGTGAGCCAAACAAAATCTGAAAAACACATAAAATATGTGTCGTATTAAAGGACAAGATTGACTGTCAAAATGTCCTGTTATAGACATCACCCTGATGAGGAAGTGACGCCATGTGTCACTGCTTCTCCTCCTTTTCTCCTCTCTATTTTCCAGGCAGACTCAGCAGCAGTCCCTTCTTACACTCTTCATTTCTTTCTTTTTGTGTGTGCCTCTCTCTCTCTCCCTCTCCCTCTCCCTCTCTCTCTCTCTCTCTCTCTCTCCAAAGAGGCCGGGAGCTGGAGAGCTTTCTATTTTTAGCATCATACCCGCCTGTTCAGCCTCACACCCCCTTCAGCACAAAGAGTTACACCCACAGACACACACAAGGAGTCCATGGATGGTACACATGCAAGCGCATACACAGTGTTGCACAATCATGCACAAAACACCCCCCTACCCAACACCACACACGCACACACGCACACACATTTACAGATTAAAAAAATACACACATTTGTTTAATGAAAAAAAATTATGCACCTACAATTTCTAGAAAAACCGAGAATTAAATGATATGCAGAAATTATCCAATGCAAATCAAGGATAAAACCCAAACACATACAATGGCATAAATAATTCAGAGATCTTGAGTAGAAAACAGAAAACCACATTAGCTGAGGGGAAAAGGGCTTCTATGATGTAGCATGAAAATTACCCATTATCTTCTCTTTGTGTGTGTGCGCGCGTGCATGTGTGCATGTGTCTGTGAGAGAGAGAGAGAGAGAGCGTGCACGTGTGTTCTTGTCTTTGGAGCCCCCTGGCCTTAGGATAATCTGCTATATACATAAACACTTATATTGAAAAAAAAAAGCCATTTTAATGCAGCTACAAAATTCTGATTTCTTTTTATGCGTCCTCTGATTTGTGACTGGGGTTGATTTAAAAAGTCAAATGTCCATGAATAGATCAATAATAAGGTCAAACCCCTGAAATATCTGAGGCATTAATGAGTCAAATAAAAGAAGAAGCAAAGCTTGACACAGAAGGCTCGGTCACCCTTTGGTTGTACAGTATTTAAACAGTCCTTTTCAAAGATTTTTCTCATTTTTGTCCAAACAATAAGAAAAGTGAGACTTTATTAGAGTAAATTTGAACTCTAATAACAGTGAAGTTTGATCACCTAGATTTTAAATATATCTAATATATATTATACGCACATATGAATGGCAAAGCAAAGCCAACACCAGAGCTTAAAGCAGAGATATGAAGGTTACAACAACAGAAGCTCACTAGTGTCTAAGCAAACACTGGAGCTGCCAGGATTAAACAATGTTGTGTGTCTGGGCGTCTCATGTCAAACTTATGTTTTTTTATTTGCACATAATGCCACACGCAGACATGTAGCTCCGTGCAAGAGCACCAAAGTGACACACAGGTGAACAGTCCTTACAGATGCTGTTTAAAGGGCTAGGAGGACCACCATATGTCCACTGGCAGAGGATCCTTGTTGCGTAACAGTGTATTTGGGTAAGTAATACACGCCTTTCCGCAACAGCAAGCTTGAAAAAAATCAGTCATCCGATCCCTGCAGGCAGGTGTGGGGCTGCTGTGCTGTGTCACATCACACATGTATTTTTAAACTTTTTTATTTTTACCTTATTTGTATTTTAAGAAGTGCTGTTCTCTTTTTTTTATAGCTATGTGAACACAGATAAAAGAACTCCAACCTAATACACAAAAACCCATGCTCTGATATAGGAGCACGCTCTGCAGTGAACATGACTCAGCCAATAGTGCTGATGCCATGGAAACACTACCTTTTTCCTATCAGTCTCTTAGTAACTGTGGTTACTCTGAAAAAAAAGAAAAAAAACTTGAGGGATGGGGTGTGAGCTTTTGTAATTGTGTTTGTGTGTGTTGTGCTTACATGTGTATGTGGGTGTATGTGTGTATTTGTGTGTCACTGCATGAGTGTGTGCGTTTTTGTGTATCTTGTAAACTGTGGAATAAACCGGATTGCCTTCAGGTGTAAGTTGGTGTATTTTGCCAAAGGATCATTGTTAAGAACTAAAAACCAAGCATGGTGATTGTGGCTGTTTGACCCCATGTAGTGACCTGTCCAGGGTGTACCCTGACTTTAGACGATAGCACCCAGGGACCCCGTGAGGGTTAAGTTGTAAAGGTCATGAGTGGATGGATGGGTGGAATTAAGTAACACCGCTGTGCATTGTTCTTAATATGCACTGCACCTCTTCACGATGCACTGACTTTTTCTACTGCAGGGGAATCACTGTTTGTGTCTGATTAAATGTACTGCAACTGACTATTACCAGCAGCAGAATTTTATTTTGATCAAGCATCTTGTAGAATTCAGCTTACAATCACTTTTTCCAGTGCAGTGCATCACGTATAGAATATATATATATAGTATTTTACATAAGTATTTTATTGAGATTTTTGTCATAGACCAACACAAAGCAGCACATAATTGTGACTGTAATGAAAATGATACATGGTTTTCAAAGATTTAAACAAATAAAAATCTGAAAAGTGTGGTGTGCATTTATATTCAGCCCCCTGTACTCTGATACCCCTAAATAAAATGCAGTGCAATCAATTGCCTTCAGAAGTCCCCTAATTGGTTAATAGAGTCCACCTGTGTGTAATTTTGTCAGCATAAATACAACGGTTCTGTGAAGGCCTCAGTGCTTTGTTAGAGAACACTAGTCAACAAAGATATATATATAATATATATGGATATATTCATTCATATATATAGAGAATATTTATATACGGATTCTGGTGACAGTCTGACACACAGCCAAGAAACAGGAAATAGGCTAACTAGCCTGTCCCTCAGAAGTACTGTGCTCAGTCCATATGCCCTGTCTTGCAAAAGTGAAAGTAGGTTGAGGATCTGCTCCAAAATTTAACAAGTGTTACTTCTTGGCCCATTCTATGGCCCTTCTCCAAGTTTCATCATGATCAGCATAGTTATTTTTGCTGCCTAAAATTATTAATCAGTAGGGATGGGAATTGAGAACCGGTTCTTATTGAGAACCGGTCCCAAATGGTTAAGTCCATAGGCATCGTTTACATTTCATTGATTCTCTTAACGATCCCTTTCTTCCGAGTGCTTTGGAAAACGGTCCTGTGAGAGGCAGTCTACGCTAACGAGAACAGAGAGTTTGAGGAAAAAAACATGGCGGATGGTACGAAAAGTAGGCAGAAACGATCTAAAGTGTGGCTTCGTTTTATTAAGAAAGACGACAACAAGTTTTGTATAGAAGTTTTGAGTTTGTGTGGCATGGAGTAACTGAATTAGAAGCACAAAAAAACACTCTACCTGACAAGAAAAGCCCCCCAAATGTTTAATTTCGCTTAAGTGAAACAATAACATTTCCACTTACTTCTTTGCTTGTCTTCTCGCCGTCGTCTTTTGTGCCGAGATCGTAAAACAGCGATGCATCTTCATTATTAGCCTCTGTCAGCTCACTTCTGTTGTGGCTTTTTTTAGTTGCATACTTTTATTTTCGCTGTAAGTAATTTTTTTACCATGACCACTTTATGTTGCGCCATTAACCATTTCTTTTTTTATTTGCAGCGGGCTTCGTTTTTTTTTCATCAGTAACTTCCGTTGTCACTTCTTTTTATATATATATAAAAAAAAAAAAAAAAAAAACGTTAAAATAATAAAACGTTAAAAAAAAACTTTTAACCGACGTTCTTCCGCACCCCATGAGGTGGCGGTAGTGCGCTTTCCAGTTGGCCACCAACCGCCATGAAAACCAAAAGAAGAAGAGGGCGAAGCAGCTGTACCTTAAGCTAGCTCTGTGAGGAATTTCCATTTGTTAGCCGAATTGTTAGGCTCTAAAAACGTATTACAGTGAAAAGAAACACGGGAGGAGAGATACTGTTACCGCTGCCAGCGGGTCATGCAGCTCTCTAAAAGGTAATGAGCCGTAAAGCCTCGGGGTCTCGGCTCAGCGGCGCCCACAAACTGCAGCCACACTGGAATGACTGGCAGTCCAGGTTGGTGTTTCTGTTTCGGAGGAGGGTGCTGGATGGTACTCGGGGATTCTTTGGGCCTATAATGTGCTGCTCCTACATGTTTTGTGTACAATACTTTCTCTCTCAAGACTAAAACATTAATCATCGTTGTCAAAATGTTCTACTCTCCCCTAGAAGTGAGTGTTTTTCGGAGCTTTTCACACCGCGCAGGAAGCTGAGGCGTTTTAGCCCGGGGTTTAGTGCTCACAAGCCCGCCTGACGAACTGGTGAGCCCGGCGCTAACTTTAGCTCCAAATGTTGGAGGATAACTGACAAACTAGTCTACGCCTTGTCTTGAGATTGGACAGTAAAGGCGCATCGTGTGAAACGGAGATGATCCCGCAGTGAAACAGATCCTCAATGAGGGCTGCTTCTGGAGCTGGTTAGCGCCGCCGCCGCCGTGCTGGTCGCGCTGGCTAACCATAGCACAGCTAACACGGGAATGACGCCACCCAACTACAACTTTATCAACTCCAGCAGACACTCAACTTCCTTATTTGTCTCTTTTAGTGTCAAGCTTGTCCCGCTGCATGGCTTTATTGCACGTTTCAGAGCTGACAGGTCAAAAATAACAATACTTTACACCCCTGAAACAGAACATGTGCCAACGTGCGTACATTCAGAGCGTACGTAACAGGTGTGAAGGGTCCCTGTTAGCTGGGTAACAGACTCTGAGCTCCCCCAGAGACTTCATGAATTAGTTTTATAGTACTTTGACTTTGAACCCTTTGTGCACAATGCATTACAGCCTTAAAGTTCCCCCATACACCTCAGCCAACCCAGCCATAATCCAGATTGATTATTCATCTGAAGATACTCCTGAGGTCTGCATGTTTCCAAACAAGCTGTTGTGAATGTACATGTGGCCGCAACTAAAACAGTAGACAATGGGCACAGGAAGCTTAGTTAATGTTTGGCATTGAGTCCTTTTTTTAGTCTGTTTTTCCTGTGTCGAGGAAATAGGGGCATCTATGGAGTACTCTGCCACTGTAGCTGACCTGGCAATGGCCTCATCAACATACAATGTTGCTTTTAAAGGGATATTCCGGCGTAAAATTAAGTAAGGTCAAACTCACAGTAACACTGAGTTAGACACCCCCTGGAGAGATGAGTGTTGCAGACCACTTGCTTCTCTAGTTATACCAACTTTAGTAATGACCGCAGATAGCAATACAGAGAGCCACGCGCTCAACCAAAAAGCTACTCTATAGCCACAAATAATGCTCAGAACAGCACCTAACTTCATCAGCAGTACATATAGGGTCCCAGCCATAGTACTGGCCACCAAACAGCTTTTTAGCAGAGAGACTAAACACAACTCACCTACTCTCTTCCAGCAGCCGCTTGTTTGTACAGAGACCTCCATGCGAGTCCATTGACTGCAGCGGGGTGTCACAGCTCAAGGAAGAACATTTATGATCATTTCCTCGTGGAAATGCAATTAGACTGAGATGCTAAGGCAGAAGAAATACCGCATCTGCAGTTAAATATGATTAAAATTATGAATATTACTTCAAGGAAATGATAAAGTAATGATCATAAATGTTCTTCCTTGAGCTGCATCACCCCGCTGTAGTCAGTTTGGACTGGCCTGAGGTTTCCGTACAAACAAGCAGCTGCTCGAAGAGAGTAGGTGAGTTGTGTTTAGTCTCTTTTCTAAAGAAATTAGTCAAAGCTAAAAAAATTCAGCGGCTAGTGCTGTGGCTGGGACCCTATATGTACTGTTGATGAAGTTAGGTGCTGTTCTAAGCATTATTTGCGTTTTGGTTGAGCGCGTGGCTCTCTGTATTGCTATCTGCGGTTGTTACTAAAGTTGGTATAACTAGAGAAGCAAGCAGTCGGCTACATTCATCTCTGGACGGGGTGTCTAACTCGGTGTTACAGTGTGTTTGACCCTAACTTTAATTTTACGCTGGAATATCCCATTTAAGTTACACGGTGGCAGTCTCATAAGGGTCGCAGTGCTGTAGGCTTGTGCATCTGTCTTTGTTTTATAATGTTCTCACTGATGTGGTTGTTTCACGAATGTCAATCATTGCCCACTGCAGTGAAGCTCCATCCTCAACAGTCCACAGGTTTGGCCCTATGAAAAACATAAAGTAAATTTGATGTGACGGTCTTCAGCTTCAAGATATCCATATGTATCGTTTAAATGCCTCATTATGCAGTTCTCAGCCAATATGTTTCTCAATTACAGTGAGCTGCTTTTTGAAAAACTAATAATGGCTTTATGTAGCTAGCTTTATCCTGTGAATTTTGGAGGCAGAGCAGAGACTGAGCCCTCATCTGAGAGGAAATGAGACAGTTTAGGGTACTCCTGAAACACCTGAAAACACTGGTAAAAGCAACGTGATCCCTGCACAGTAAGCACTTAAAAGTTTCCCAATAGACACAAACAGTTATGGGCTGATTTAATGAAACTATGTAATGAATTAGGCCGACATTTATATACCCATTACATCAGTTTAACCTTGGTTGAAACACTGTTTTTAAGTCTCAAGGCACACACTGTATTGGGAGTGAATATTTTTATAATGTGTTCATTTCAAAGACTCAAATGTTACGCAATTGGCAAATCAAAAGCACAGCTGACTTGACTGACAGGCAGGCAGTCTGTAGCTGTTTGTGAAGCGGCTGAAGGCCCGCCTCCAGTGAGTCGACTAAAGGTTAAGTTGATTTAGCATTTCCAATAGGGCGACCTCCACCAGTCAGCATCGAAAACTCAAACCAATAGTTCAAGTCACTAAGACTTTGTCAGTGTATTATACAGTCTCAGTTTGTTGCCTACAGTGAGCATTTTTTTTAGTCTATATGCTCATATGTTCTCTCCCTGGTACTGACGTGCTGCAAGACGCATCACAGGGCCCATTACAGACTTTTATTTTAATATTAATTAGATTATTGATGAGTGTCTGTATCGTTGAGCATCCACAATGCCACAAGACAGGACAGCGTAGCACTTCTAAACACTCACACCTGTACCCCAAAACAACAAATGGGGATATCAAATAACAACTTAAATGCAGCCTATACAAACATAAATGTGCCGTTAATAAAAGTAAAATAGTTATTTGTGATGTGAAGTTTAACCTGTATTTGTTATCAGCTATCACATTAAAGATTTGAATGTATTGATCATATTAATTGGCTACAAGAGTAAATTCCCCCGACAGCCCCCAGTATGAAACACAGAATTCATGGTTATTTTGAGATTTCTAAAGTTAGTTACAAATTCTCATATTTCTCATCAGTCACAGTCACATGAGATTAGCGGGCATCAAGACTTTATTACTACTTAAGATTTTAAGGAAGTTTTTTGTCTCTTAGAGAAGTGATCAACAAAAAGATTGTATTTCAAAAGATAGATTTGTCTTTGATTGTTTTACGCAGTTTTTGCCAGTAAACAATGTTCTTGTAAGTCAGTTTAGTCAATATCGATCCAAACTGAATCATGCTGAGGTGAATCACGCTGTATTTTACAGATGGATTAAATTGAACTGGCTTTTTTATTTGTTTCCCCCTTGATTTATTTAATAGTTCAAAGAAAGATAAAAATATTTATGATCAGTGGGATGAACCTGACTAATATGATGAGTGGGTAGCAGGAATGGTGAGATCCAGGTTTTTATGTCCTGATACTGATACCCATATCTGGGCTTTAGTTTATGCTCATACAGCTATCGAGTCTGATGTCAATGTTAAATTAATAACCAGAATTCTCTGATGTGAGAATGAGATGAGAAATCATGATCAAGAAAAATCTGGATTCTTGAGTTTATAAGCAAAAGTAAAATGAACGTGTTAAATCTGTTTCACTGGCTGAAGATGCCTCTAGTGAAGCATTTCCTTGTTAGCAGTCTGGTGCGTGATCTGTGGAGGTTTGTAGCTTATGGCACTGTGCACTGGTGAGAAACTGGTGTCTAACCAACTCCAGATATTTTAGGCGAAGCTCATCATCTTTTCATCTCTCAGTTTGTTAGAGGAATTTCTAGCCGTACTGAGATTTTTTATATTCTCTGTTGGACTTTATTTCATTAATTCTGCCGAAAGTCATTTTTAATGGAGGAAAGGCAACACAAAAGGCAATATGTACTGAGTTGTAAAGAATCAAGAGATAACTTTGATTCAGGAGGTTCTTCTGTATTATAAGCGATAGATAAATGGTGAAATTGTGCAGTAACGTTACTCATGTGTCTGTCTATTTATCCAGATTTGACAGTCTGTCATCCAGTCAGGACGAAGTGAACTCCAGAGAGCTTGATTCAGCAGCGTTGTACGACGTGTTGCCTTCCAGCTGCCCTGACCAGCCAGTGGTGCCCAGCGATGCTTACGCTGCTGAAGACACACACCAGGAAGAGGGTGAGGTCTCTCTCAGCTCACTGTAGTCATTTTATCTTGTACAGTTTCTCTTATAGCTTAGAGGATTCAAGTCTGGTTTTAGTTCACCATAATTTCTCCTCTTGCTCCCTGTCTTATGTTGCTGTCTGTGTTTCCATCTAACATGCTTTTTGTTCCTCAGGTGGATATGAAGCTGGTCAAGGTGTCTGCGATAATACATTTGGTTGGAAGTCGATGGGGCAAGAGTTGAGACCCAATGACGTGACTACGGATTTGACTCCTATTCAGCATGGAAACCGTGCTTTAACTTCCAAGGACATGAAGAAACTGCAGGGTAATCTGCCGCGAACGGCCAGTGTTCACATTCAGAAACAAGCCCAATCGAAGGTTCCATAAAATGGCATTTTTAGCTGTTTACAAAGTAGCCCATTAGCCCTTTTTGAGAAAGGTTTTGAACTCTGCTACAAAAGGAAAAATCAACAGCTCAGACTGCGACCTTTTTGTTCTCACCTCATTATCCACGAAGTGATCCGAGTCAGCAGAGGTGCTATGAAAATGAGGAGGGTTCAGGGAATAAATGAGAGCTCTTATTGTCTGACGTTACGCTCCCAATATGTTTCAAATACAAAAACATTGTTAGAGTAAGATAGCTAATGAGTTAACACTGATGTGCGCTGATTTTTGTTACAGACAGAGGAATGGCTCACTCAGAGGAGTCTCGGCTAGCCAACCTCCTGCGCCGAGTCTCCAGGGAAGACGATCGTGACCGAAGGCTTGCCACGCTCAAGCAGCTAAAAGAATTCATCAGCCATGGAGAGAGCAAAGTGGTGAGAAGACGCTGTTGGCATTTTATTAATTTACCGACCTGACCTGATATCACCTGGTTTCATTTAGATCTCAAAATACAAAACTTAAAATCTAATGAAAACAAAGGATGATGTATTATTCCCACTATATGAACACATTTACATAAGATGAGAGTGTATTGATTTAAAATTTAATCTAACTTCCTAATACTGAAACTTCTCTCACACAGACACTGGTCAAACAGATGGACAACATCCTCAGCACCTTGAATGACATCTTGAACGAGAGGTAAGTGGAAGTCGGACTTTAGCTTCATTTTTGACCCAATTGAAGAAGTGTTTTCTCAGTTTATATGAGAAACAAGACAGCGAAACAAACTGAGAATAAGAAAGAAGAAAGTGCTAAGTTTTCTATTCTTTTGATGTAAGGTTTGCTTTGTAAAACTTTGACACCCATTAACAGAGCACTAATCTTTTTTTTTTGTTTGTGTGGCCTGCAACGTTGGTCAACAGTGCTTGGTCTTTGCTGTGTCTTATTTTGAAAGGCACTTATTTCTGATTTCCCATCCATTGCCAGGCATTTCATTTAGTGAAATGAAGGATGTTAGCCTGATCCTTTGTAGTGCTATTACATGATTCTTGAATTGATCGTAAAAGACAGCATGCTTTGGTAGCTTGGTAATAAGATGGTGTGAAATCAAGAGGTATTCATTGCTTTGATTTGTGCATTTGCCAAAGCGGTCCCTAACGTAGTCTTCTTGATTATGTTTCGACTCTGCAGCAGCAAGCTACTGTGGGAGTTGCGTCAGGACGCGGCAGCCTGCCTGGGTCTCCTCTGCACGGTGCTCAGCTATGAGGCCGAGCGCATCTTCAAGTGGCTCTTCCTGAAGTTCACTACGTGCAGCCGTGACGAGGTGAAACTCTTGTACCTGGTGGCAACACAGCGCGCTTTGGAGGCTGCCGGAGAAAGGAAGGCTTTCTCTCACGTCATGCAGGTAAGCACATACAGAGGCCTCAGTTCGATTCAGCACCATGAGACCACCCGTGATTGTGAGCAAACCTCCAGTTAATTAACCTTTTAAATTACCATATTAATTGCTTCAGTATTCCCTAGCAACCACACAAACTGCGGCTCATGCAGAAAAAAAGAGTATGCTTGGCTCCTGCTACACACTCACGAACATTTCCATATTATTATACACTCATTCCAACACAAATACTCAATTACTACTGCTAAATTCCACCAAAAATCACATACTGTCCCTTTAAGGTTTTAGTAGTTATACGCTGTTCTGAACATCTTGTTTTGTGTGTGTTTCAGCTGGTGATGAGCAACCTGCAGTCCATCCTGGAGAACGTGGACACTCCAGAGCTGCTCTGCCAAAGTGTGAAGTGCATTCTTCAGGTGGCTCGCTGCTACCCGCATGTCTTCAGTACAAACTTCAGGGTGGGTGTTTCACTATGTGATCGGTGTATTTGCTATGCGTGCACATCAGTCAGTATGTTTACATGCATTGTGAAACTGCTGCAGATGTGGCTCTATAAGAGAATTTAACCAGACTACTGTTCTTCTGGATCATTCTGGTCTGGGCTGTGTCAGTAAATAGGTCCATAAAGGAGATGGTTTGATGTGACATCCACTAGGGGGACACCACCCCAGGAAGTAGTGCTTGATTGAAGTTTAGGCAGCCTTGGCTCTTGAATGCTTGAGATGGCAGCACCACAGCTGGGGTGTAACAGACTGGAAGGGCAACAGAGGGTACCTCCTCAGCAGACACAGCCGCAGAGCCTTTATGTCTTTGTTCCCACTTCTTCTGCATGAATGTCTCTGCCACAAAGAGACCCTGTAGTGTCACAGGAGTGTCAAGGAAGTCCTTGACAGGATGTGGGATTCAGCCTTTAGGCTCTCTCCTACAAGATTATCAAGCCATTGATCTGCCTTGAGACTCAGAGTCGCAAGGTGGCTCGGGTGTGTTTGGAGGTTAAAGTCAGATCCTCTCCACTGTGTCAGGCACACTGGTGGACACCATGGCCACACTAGCTGTGCAGCGGAAGAAATGTTCTCTTGTGCCGCTTGTAACCTCCAAGAAAGATGCAGCAGGAGTTGGTGTTAGTAAACATCAGTGGGGGAAAAGTAATGATTCTTTAATAGGTATTGATAACAGGGAATTTTGCAACTTGATTGATCCAGCTGTTTTAAGTATTTCTACTTTAATGTTGTATTGCTATTTGGGAATTTTGGCAACCTTGATGTACATTTCATGCTCAGACGTTTTATGTTTTGCCACAGGACACAGTCGACATCTTGGTTGGCTGGCACATTGACCACACACAGAAGCAGTCGGTGACTCAACAAGTCTCAGGTAGATCAGGATTTTGTTTCTAAAAATCTTGTTTTGTTGAAGACTTAATTGCATGATTTCATAACATTTGAAGCTTTTTGTCATTTTTTACTAGAAGTAAAACTGATGAAAATTTGTGTGAACCACATCATTTGAAATCACCAAATTATTGGATTAAGAAGATTCTTGATGGGGGAGACATTCAAATCATATTTTTAATTAGCTGCTGCTTTGTTGACATGCTGCTATAATCACACTGCCTGTTAAGACAATATGAAAAATCATCATGACAGCCAAGTGATTTTCCCCATCCGCTCTGTTTTCCCTTGTTTTGTTTTGTTTTTAGCCTGGTTACAGAGTTTGGAACAGTTCTGGGTGGCAGATCTGACTTTCTCCACCACTCTGCTGGGACAGTTCTTAGAGGATATGGAGGCCTATGCAGAGGTAAAGTTATTTCAGAGACTGTGAACCCCTTTATGCCAGAATAGCTCTGAATTTCTCCATGGTCATGCTCTGACACCAGTTATGACTCAACATGTAGCGTGAACCAGTGTTTTAAGAAAAGACATAAACAGTAATCGTAAATTTAGATAATGTTCTGTACTCTGAATGGTGAATTATAGCAGTTAATGTTTTGTTTTTTTAGTTAATTAGTGTGTGTTTTTAAAAACCGTGTCTGTGATTTGTCCAGGATCTGAACCATGTTGGATCTGGTGACGTGCTCGATGAAGACATCCCCCCACCTTCTGTGTCCTTACCCAAGCTGGCAGCTCTGTTGAGGGTTTTCAGCACAGTGGTTCGCAGCATCGGGGAGCGATTCAACCCGTTCAGAGGACCACCCATTACAGAAGTCTATGTCAACGATGTAAGAGCAGTGTTAACATAATAATCAACTCTTCAGTAATGTTATTGAATGCTTCTCCTTTAATGCTTTTTTCACATGTTTGTGCAGGTTCTGAGCCGGGTTCTGGCTTGTGTTACCACAGCGAAGCAGGTTCAGTTCTCTGAGGCTGTTCTGACTGCAGGAAACGAATGTGTCGGTGTGTTGCTGGCTAGTGTCGAGCCCTGTGGTCAGCTGCTGGAGGCTGTCCTAGTCTATGGCCTGGACCAACTGGACTGCTGCCGGGCTTCCGGCTCTGACTACAGCCTGGCAGTGCTTAGCCTTCTTACTCTGGTACCTCCATTTTTACTGACTTAACCTTTTACAAAGTCTGTTTGTGAAGGTTTAGTCTTGATTGTCATTGTTGTCGTCAAACAAATCTTATTTTATCTGCTCAGTTTTCACAGTAGTTTCCCATATCTGACATAAGAGTTAAACATCTTTTGTAAAGGTTATTCTTGTGTTCTTATGTTTGGGGATGAACCAACGCTGTTCCTTACTACTTTGTTTTTACTTTCAGATTGTTGATCGGATCAACACAAAGCTGCCTGTGTCCTTTGTTGAGAAACTGTTGGCGCCAGACTCCCAGCTGCTGAAGCTGCGTTTCCATCGGGACAAAGAGGTGTGTGTTTGTGTGCAGGTTTTTATTTGAGTGTTAATTTCAGGTACAACATATAAAACCCAACAAAGACTTCACCCCTAAGAGAAACTCTTTTGAAGTCTTTGTGGATTAAGCTAAAGAGGTTTTCACTCAGAACAGTAACTCAGAGTTTAAATACAGGGTTATGATGGTGTAGTTGATTTTCTTTGATGTGAGGCACTCTAACTGTAAGGTCTGAGGTGTCCCCTTAAAGCTGTATCTCTGTGTTTCCACATTGATTTTAAATAATCAAATGAAAATTGTCTGTGTGTGTGTCTGTGTGTGTGTTCATGATGCTTCAATCCACAGGTGATGTCCGCCGTTCATGGCGTGTACCAGGCGCTACTAAGCCTAAAAAACATTCCAACACTAGAGGCCGCTTATAAAATGGTATTGGGTGAGATGACATGTGCCTTATCCAGCCTGATGAAAACCCTGGAACCGACTGACAGGGCCAAGGGATCCGAGGGCACCTTCCCCGGTATTGAGCATCCTGCTTTTGCCCCTCTTACCCTTCCCCCGGAGACTGCCCAATTCATCCTGATCTTCAACCTCAGCACCCTCACCACAATTGGGAACACCAAGAATTCTCTCATCGGGGTGAGATTTCTTATCACTCACAATGAAATATGAGATTCTGAGTCGTGTGTGTGTGTGTTCATGTAGAAATTTGATCTGTGTGTCTAGATGTGGGCATTGTCTCCAACGGTGTTCGCTCTGCTCAGTCACAATCTGATGCTGGTCCACTCTGAGATTGCAGTCCACTACCCTGCCATCCAGTATGCTGTGCTCTACTCCCTGTACTCCCACTGTACCAGGTAAGACACACGGCTATACTGTGAGCGACAAAACACCGTTCACTGCCGAAGAAATGACCTCACTTTTTTTCTGTCTTCACAACATGATACGATCACAGGGTCACGTGAACTCGGCAGTGTTGAGCTGTTCAGTTTCTTCCTAAAACGAGTCTCCTTTTTTTTCTAGACACGATCACTTCATCTCATCCAGTCTGTCATCGTCTTCTCCCTCCTTGTTCGATGGCGCTGTCATCAGCACTGTGACCACAGCAACTAAGAAACATTTCAGCACGCTCCTGAGCCTTCTGGGAACTCTTCTGGTGAAGGAGCACCTGTACCATGAGGCCAGGTTCTCCTCCCCTTTTTGTCTCCAACACACAGATACACAGTAGTTACTTAGACGTAGACGTTTATGTCAGTTGTTTAGAACCTTTAATTGCATTGTAGTTTGTGAAATTGAGAGTGTTATGCTGCCCCTAGTGGATGCTGTGCAGCGCCTCAGTGTTTTAAAAAATGTCGGCCAGTGCAAGAAAATTAGTTAGTTAGTTAGAAAATTAGAAAGACTCAGTTTACGCTGATGTCAGGAGTTAATTTAAGATTTACCAGAACTCTTTATATAAAACTAATCCCGTGCTCAAGTTTTTCCACTGCTTGGGCTCAAGTTGAATTATGCTGCTAGCTGTTGGCTGTTTTGTTTGCTTTACATCAGTAGATTCTGAGACACTCAGAAAAAGCTGTTTTCGACAACTTGCTTTGAGGAGTTATTGTCATACAGTCTTAAGATGGTTGGAATTTCACGGTCCAGCATGTTTTGAGATGATTTATTTAAAGGTTAAGGGCAAGCTTAAAAATAATAACTATGAATGAAAAAAAAACATTGTAAGATGAATGAAATTGAACTAAAATTGGTGTGTTTTCATATCAGGAGGCTTCTGCTGACTTGGGCTCAAGAAATCTCAGTGCTGATGAAGAAGTCAGACACCTATGGACCGCTCTTCTCGCTGCCCTCCTTTCACAAGTTCTGCAGAGGCCTGCTGGCCAATGGTGAGTCAAACGTATCCAGTATATCTAGCATAGGGAGGTTTATCTTGTTTGTTCTACAGGCTTCTTCATTGTTCTTTCTGCAGAAATCAGTGCTGTTGGTTTTAATTTTTTCCCCTTGTTCTCTCTGGGTAGCTCTGAATGAGGATCAAAGTATCTGCCTTCAAACCAGCCACAGCTTACAGGTCCTTTCTTCATCATTATCGACTGAGCTGCTTCAAAGGTGAACACAAAAACATCAACTTATGCACTTGTGAAGGAAATGTCATCAGTCAGGTGCACATTTTCCTCTCTGTTCTGAACTGTGCTAATGAGCTCTGTGTGTGTTGGGGCTGTCCAACAGGTGTGTGGATGTGTGCAGGGTCCAGCTGGTCCACTCTACAGTGAGGGTCAGGCAGGCCTATGGCAAGCTGCTCAGGACAATTCCACTTGATGTGGCTTTGAGGTGAGACTTCTTTTACCCCAGGAGAGCATCTCCAACAAAATCAATTTTTGTTTTATGGTTAACCAAATCATTTTTTCATATTGTGTGTACTTTATATGACACAATATGGAGAATACATCTGAACTATCTTCATACATATTCAAAACTTCTATGTCATGGAGAAAACAACTGAGTTGAAACTTCCCTGACAGTGTGGATGCTGTCACATGTTGCTCCTCGTTGACTTCATTTGTCTGTCTTTATGTGTCACCAGTTATCACAGCCACCCCAAGATGAGAGAGATCTCATTGGCCATTCGCCACCACATGAGTCGAGCACCCGGCAGCACGTTCCACCCCCAGGATTTCAGCGACCTCATCAGCTTTATCTTATATGGAGTCCTGCACCGAGGAGGGTATTTATCACTGCATGAATTTTTGATTTTTATCAGTGTCTGAATGGCTTCTGTGTCCCCTTCTAAGCTCCACCGTTCTGTCCCCACAGCAAGGAGCCCTGGCTGGAGCGTCTGTACCACAGCTGCCAACGTCTGGAGAAACGCAACGGCAAAGGAGTTGTTGAGGGCAGCAGGCTGGACGTAGTACCCCATGCATTGTTGAAAACGGAGACGGTGCTGTGGCAGTGGGCCGTGTGGGAGGCTGCACAGTTCACTGTGATGTCCAAACTCAGAACCCCGCTCGGCCGAGCTCAAGATACATTCCAGACTATTGAGGGTAAAGAAACTCGGTCTAGTCCTGCTACAAGGGGGCCTCCTGTTTGACTCAGATCAGCTACATAATCTACATTGTGTTCCAGGTATGATCCGGAGCCTTGCTGCCCACAGTCTGAACCCAGAGCAGGATGTTGGAGCTTGGGCAGGTGCTGGAGGTGATGGAGACAGTCACCACTCAAATCAGCTCCGTCTTGCTCTGCTTCTTCAGTATCTGGAGAACCTGGAGAAACTCATGTACAACGCTTATGAGGGCTGTGCAAATGCTCTCACTGCTCCACCTAAAGTGAGCAAAATCAACCTGGTTTTTGGTTCATCTATCTAAATCCACGGTTTCATCTATGTCCATGGTGTGTGAAATGTTTGATTTCTTCCTTGTGTCTCAGGGCATCAGGACATTCTTCTACACCAACCGGCAAACATGCCAAGACTGGCTGACTAGGATCCGCCTCGCACTGATGAGGGTCGGTCTCCTTTCCGGCCAACCTGCCGTAACCATTCGCCACGGCTTCGACCTGCTGTCAGAGATAAAGAACAGCAGCCCCCAGGTCAGTGCAGATGAAGTTTTTCTCATGAGTAGTCCAGATGTTTATACAGCAGATTTGACTGCGAACATTTTGAGGAACAACCGTTTCATCCTGGAGCATAAAAACAGGATAAGAGCTCTATGTTGGCTGAGAAGAGTTTTACATGTGTTGGTTGGATTCACGGTCTGTTTCTTGGATTTTGTCAGGGACCAGAGCTGGAGGTTCCTCTGACACTTCTGGTGGAGGCTCTTTGTGAACTCCACTGTCCTGAAGCCATCCAGGGCCTGGCATCCTGGAGTCTCCTCACAACTGGAAAGAGTCTAAGTTGGCTGTCATCAGTTGCATTGCAAGCAGAGGGACGGTGAGTAGCACAGCCTTTTCCAGATGTCATCACAATTCACAGGAATAGTAAATAAAACTCACCTGCTCTGTTTGTTTGGTTGTATTTCACTAAATAGTTGGTGTTTGTTTTTGCAGGTTTGAGAAGGCATCTCTGGAGTATCAAGACCAGCTGTCTGCAGTTACAGGGATGGACTGCAGCATCAAAAACTCTGAATGCTGTCTGCTGAAAATCTCCAGCAACACATGTAGCCCCAAACACACCAGCAACGGTAACTAGCAAATATCTCTATATGGTACTTTCTGCGTTTGCACACTCTTGTCATTACATCCAAGTTTGATTTTCTGTCTTGCATCTGTTCAACTTTTCAAATAGGTGATATCAAGAAGACAGTGCTGCTAAAATCCTCAGAGTGTTCTCCCGAGGTGATCAACTTCCTGGCCAACAAAGCATGTCAGTGTTATGTGGCGCTCTCTGATTGGGCATCCGTGAAGGAGTGGCAGACTACAATCCACATCATCAAACAGAACTCCACCAACCCGGTCAGCACCAACCTGAGGACAGATTTTAACTACATCCAGGCTCTGAACTGCTTTGAGGACGGAGATATGGCCGAGTGTGGCGTTCAGCTGGAGCTGCTACCTGGAGAGGACTACAGCTCACTGTCCAACACCAAGGACAAGCTCGGTAAGAACGTGACAGGATAGAAATGTCTAGATTACTTCATAAACGGGGGCAAAGTAGAAGTTTTGTAGTTGGATGTTGAGGGTGCTGCAGATAAACTCCCTCAGGCTGCTGTCAAAAACAGCCTTGGTCTGACTGTAATGAATCAAAAAAAGCTCTTCAAAAATTCATATTTTATTGTCTTTTCTTTCTCTATCAGATCTGAAGAAGCTTCTGCCTTTCATAAGTCCGGATCCAACTGAGCTGCAGAGAGCCGTCGAGGTGCAACTTCTTCGCAGCGCCGTCAGTGCCATGGCGAAGGCCGGTGAACAACAGCAAAAGACTGCAGTCAGTCCAGAGTAAGTTTTTCTGTACAAACAAGGATCTGCCAGACCGATATGTGAAATTTCATTGTTAGTGCACAGAAGAAATAATTAGATTTTTGTTGATTTCATGTTACATTTTTGAAATTCTGTAGACATTTTCAGGATCTTGTATAACTTGCCTAAGTCGGCCAGTCTCAGTAATTCTTGTCATGTGACGTTGCAGTATATTGGTGCGCTGTCTGAAACAGACCGGGCGGATCTGTTTGGGTCCCCTTCGTCTGTCTACCCTCACTTTGTCTGATGCCTTGCCCAGCCTGCCCACCCTGCAGCTCCACTGCACGGCCACCCTGGAGAACACTTTCATGGGACAAGAAGTATGTACACCAGCACTTTCAGTCCGACTGTATGTAATGTGTGTTTGCACCTGCGATCTGAATTATATTTTTAGATAGACCATCGTCATCAATATTGGATTCTTAAATAGTTTTCAATTCTACATTTTTTTTAACAACACAATGCCGTCTATCTGAGGCAGCGTATTGAGAAAAAAAAAACAAAACTAGAGTATCATGACAAACCTGCTTCTATTCCTTGCAGGACTGTGTAATTCCTCTGTCCAGTGAGGCTCTCAGCTCTTGTAAACAACAGGATGTCCAGCCTTTTCTTCAGGCCCTCAGATACACCATGTTCCAGCGGCAGCTCCTTCATAAACTTAAAGGTAACTATCAGTGAAGTTCATTCAGGACGTTAATCAGTATGAATAATCTTCATTCAGGGTTTGGAATACTGTGTTGATCAAACTGCAGTGATTTTTCTAAAGAGCTTATCTGGCAAAATCTGTGATTGTTATAAATAATTTTGCAAATCAGTTAGTCATAGTACCCTACATGTAATTCTGCTGTTTTATGGGACATGATGCTTTAATTTAAAAGAGGATGATGAGACCTCTGAGATCTCTGTTCTCTTTTCCAGGTTACTCTTCCTCCATTGACGGCCACGCAGTAGAGCTTTGTCTGACTGCCATCAAATTTGCCCGCAAAAAAGGCAATATTGCCCTGGCGTCCCGTCTGCTCAGCCAGTGCGATGATGGGACAAAGAAGGACGAACAACAGGACGATTTATGTCAGGCCTTCAGGCATCTCACCCTGGAGGGCACTGTTGGGGAGAAATGGGGACCAGAGCTTCTGATAGAGAAAGCCAAAGTCCTAAGAACTGCAGGTAAGCTGAGGAGGGGTTGTCAGGCTGGGAACTACTTTTGAGGTTTGGTAGCCATAGAATAACAGTACTCAAATACTGATGAAAGGTAAATGTACACATTCTACTCTTGAAGTTGATATTTCTCAAATGACTTCATAGAGAAATAGCCTATGTAATCCCAGCACACTTCTTTACAGCGTATTGTCTCTGTCCGTAGGTCAGTCTGTGGCAGCCATGGAGATGCTGAGCAGAACTGCTCTGTCCTATTGCCATGTGGGGAAGAACGAAAGTGCCGCCTGTCGGTCCCTGCTGACGCTCTGCAAATGGCTGTTGGCTGACTGGAAGGACATGACACCGCAGCTTAAACAGGCACGCTCATTTGTACAATTCTGTCAGAAAGTTGTAAGAAACTGCAGCATTCAGAACGACAGTGGACCGTGGACCCAGGCTGCTGCGGGTCAGAAAAGTAGTCCAGACCATTCAATGAGGATGCACTACACAGGAAAATGAAAAAGCAGTTTACACTTCAGATATTGTTTATGTTAAACGTTGGAAAGTCTCTTTCACATTGAGTGGACTTTTTGACCTTGTACAGCTCTTTATCTGGACACAAAATTCATCTTGAAAAGAGAGAAATATTGCCCATGTCATAACTTTGACATTATCTAGCATCGATTCTCCTTTAGAGGGTCCTCCAAATTGCTTAAATATGTAGGTACATTGGTCGACAAGGACCTTACCTACAATCTCAGTTTCCTTCCAGTCAATTTTCTCTCTTGAACACACTCTTTGTTCAGCTTCTTGACTATGAGTGCTGTAGATATCCATGACATGTTTTCTCAGTATGATGTGGTCCTCCTGAAGACCATCTTTGCCATGAAACGTGGTTAAGAATTTTGTCAAAACCATCCAAATTGAAACACCGATGTTTTGGTTTAGGTGTTGAAGAAGACAGGAGCAGTAAACTCTTCAAATACAGTGAGCAGCATGTCGCCTCTGAGCCAGGTTATATCTGCTCTGTTGGAGATTCCCCTTGAGGGGCGGGGCCTTCCCCACATCATCGCTGAGACTTCAGGTACTCCTGTCTTCATTGACTAGCTTCTTGTTTCATTGCTTGTGAGTTTCTGTTGTAGTGGAGAAGTCAGTTTAGAGTAATCTGGTGGTTTTCCCGGTGCAGTGAGTGTGGGAGTTGGGGAACCAGACTTCGTGTTGGGTCAGCTCTACCAGCTCTCCGTCAGCCTGGCCCCAGAGATGGCCAAGGCCTGGGCAGCCCTCGCCAGCTGGGCTTATCGCTGGGGCAGGAAGGTGGTGGATAATGCAAGGTTAGTGCATCACCTGGTTGACCGCATACAGTATTATATTCGCTTTCCTCGATGATGTGGATAAACGCTCAATTATATTTTGTGTATCAGCCTCTCAGAGAATACTTGAAGGTAATTCCCTCCAATTTATTTTCTCTCAAGCCAAGGGGAGGGATTGCCTCTTCTTCCTGGAGAAAAGAAGGAGATAGAGGAGCTGCTGCCAGCAACCACCAGCGAGAAAGACAAAGACAACATCTTCAGCATTCTTGGAAAGGCGATGTGCAGACCTGCTGGCATTCAGGTTAGCTCTCCTTCTTTTTTCATCTTGGACCCTTTCTGAGCGAGCTGAAGTGAACAGCTGTGAAATATTTTGAGTCTGTGTGTTGTCAGCGGTGCAGATTGTGTCTTTGATTCTGCAGATTGTCCTGATTGTTCAGGTCTTCTGTGTTTCAGGATGAAGACATGGCTCTACAGCAGGAGGACGATGAAGACGACATGGTAGACCTGATCTGGCGACACCTCATTGGCTCGTGTCCTTGGCTGGGGGAAGCAGGCCAGTCTGTTACAGACGGTCTGATTCGGGTTTGGAGACGAGTGGTGGACCGCATCTTTGGTCTCTACCGGGTGTCCTGTCAGGCGTATTTTACCTTCCTGAAGCTCAATGCTGGACAGGTGAGACCCACTAAGTGAAAACTTGAGTGTTACTGTTGATGAGACCCTTTCGCCTCTTATCCAAAATCAAATTTGTGTTTTTCAGGTCCATATAGATGAAGATGACCCTAAACTCCTGCTGTCATATCACTGCGGCAAGCAGAGCAATGATGATGTTATCGTCATGGCAACTCTACGTCTTCTTCGTCTACTGGTGAAGCATGCTGGCGAACTAAGGGAGAGCCTTGAGCTGGGCTTAGCCTCCACTCCAACGGCTCCCTGGAGGGGTATGTGGTTTTACAGAATAAGTCTACAAAGGGTTTTTGTTGTTGACCTAAATATTTCTAACCTTACTCACTGCCCTTTTGTGTCTCTTGATCAGGTATCATCCCCCAGCTTTTTTCCCGCCTCAACCATCCAGAGGCGTACATAAGACAGAGCATTTGCAGCCTGCTGTGCCGAGTGGCCCAGGACTCCCCACACCTCATCCTCTACCCCGCGATTGTGGGCTCGCTCTCTCTGGGAGGGGAGGCTCAGAATGCAGGTATGCTCATAACGTTTAACCTCAATTTGTGAAGTTTTTCAAGATCTCTATGCTGCTTTTAACATTTTTTTATTCATCGGATAAAAAAAAGGGATTTATCCACATTGTCAACCAGATTTCAAGTGTAGCTACAGCTTATATTGACCTGCAATAGTCAGGCAGACAGCATCAATGGGAATAATAAGAACCATAGAAACGAGTAGAAAACATATTTACTCATTTTGTGTTGATTTAATATCTTCACAGGGGGTAAACTGCCGTCAGCTCTGCCGACCTTCTTGGGCAGCATGCAGGGAGATGGTCTTGGTGGAGACGGGGAGGAGCAGCTTGATAACTGTGGACAAGGAGGCGCTTCAGAGGAGCTCGCTTCCCTTTGCTTCAGTCAGGACCAAGCCATGATGCAGGACTGCTACAGCAAGATTGTGGAGAAACTATCCCTTGCCAACCCAACTATGGTGCTTCAGGTGGGTTTCACACATATGCTTGTACACAACAAGACGCCTCTATAACACCAGAGGGGGCCCTTGCTGCATATATGATAAACTAGCCATCAAGTTTTTCATCACACCCAGCCTCAAGCAAGAGTTTTCGAGCATGTTAGAGGCAGGAAATTTGCAATAAGTCTTAGGTCTTTTGATAATCTCAGATAGCCTTTCAGATTCTGCTAACCCGTCCTCTATGATGATCAGGTCCAGCAACTGGTTGGTGAGCTGCGCAGAGTGACCCTACTGTGGGATGAACTGTGGCTGGGTGTTTTACAACAGCAACACATGCATGTCCTGCGTAGAATCCAACAGCTGGAGGATGAGGTGAAGAGGGTCCAGAACAACAACACACTCCGCAGGTGAGTTTCAATGTTTGTTTTTTTTTGCTGGTTTCTTGCCAATTGCATAAGATACATTAACCTCTATTGTTGTGCTTGCAGGGATGAAAAGATCGCCATCATGCGTGAGAAGCACTCTGCCCTGATGCGTCCAGTGGTTTTTGCGCTTGAACACGTCTGCAGCATTACAGCGGCTCCAGCAGAGACGCCACATGAAACGTGGTTCCAGCAGACCTTTGGTGATGCCATCTCATCCGCCCTAGAGAAGCTGAGGAACCCCTCAAACCCTGCAAACCCTTCCAGCAGTTGGCTGCCTTTCAAGCAGGTGACCCTGTGTTTGCCTTTACTGCCTTTGTGTGTGTGTTTGATTGGAGTAAAAAGTAAACATTTATCCAGAACATGTTGAAAAGTAAAAGTAGATGTTGTCAAAACTGCCAACTCTTCTCTACAACCTCTACTTTTTTTTTTTTTCAAAGTGTTGCTTTTATTGATTGATATAATAACTTTTTGTACAGATCATGATGAGCCTGCAGCAGCGTGCCCAGAAGCGAGCCAGCTATCTGCTTCATCTGGATGAAATCAGCCCTCGCCTGGCGTCCATGACCACCACAGAGATGGCTCTGCCAGGTGAAGTGTCGGCGTCAGATGCCGTCACCATACAGAGTGTAGGCAACACCATCACCATCCTGCCCACCAAGACAAAGCCAAAGAAGCTCTTCTTCCTGGGCTCTGATGGACACAACTACCCATACCTGTTTAAAGGTAAGATGATACAGAGGCACCATGTAGCTTATATAGAGCGCTCTTATTTCTTATCTCTACATTATCTCCTTTACTGATGCACCGTTTGCAGTTTCTCTTTTCCAATTCCAGTTTCCACTATTTCAGATCTGACCTGCCAAAATTATTACTGGCCAACCTCCAGAAATTTTGCTTTCCTCTGATGAAGATTCAGTTTTTACCTTTTATAAAACAACGCTGGCTGTTCTCCTCTAGAAAGATTTGTGTGCCAACCCCTTTTGATTTTTTTTTTTTCTTGGGTATTTTTAACTTGTACTTCGTACATATTTGTATGTTAACATGACCTTCTTAGATTGGGTGTGTATTTTGCTTTTAGGACTTTTGGAACCAGCCTCTAGTTTTTAAAACTCTTGTATCCACCTCATATTTCAACACTTGCTCAATTCATTTCAGTTGCATTTTACCTCACTCCTGAAGAAATTATGAATGAAGTTGGCTTAAATCAGAATCATGTCAACTTCACTCTTTAGGAGCCATTTTGCTCTTGCCTTGTACCATTGATAAATCTTAATTCTTCATGTTTGGAAACAAATAAAGTCACATTTTAATCTGAAACTCAGATTTTAAACTCTACCTGTTGTTTTCTTTTACACCATCTACTTTAGGTAATTCTTCTAAAACATGAAAGAAGGCTGACGTCTCTATAATATCAGACTTGTACATTAATGGCACATTTGCCTCCTTCTCTCAAATACAAAACAAGATAAAACAAGTAAAGGCAACTTCTTTGAATATCTGCAGATAAGAGATAATTTAAAAGAAAAAAAAATCTGCAAATTTTATCCTTAAGATTGAACTTCCAGAGTTGAACGTGTCAGCAGCTTAACTGTTCTGTTTGCATCTTGTTCCTCATTTTTAGGTCTGGAGGATTTGCATTTGGATGAGCGCATCATGCAGTTTTTGTCTATCGTCAACACCATGTTCACCAAGATCAACCAGCAGGAGCAGCCACGCTTCCATGCTCGACACTACTCCGTCACCCCCCTCGGGACCCGATCGGGACTTATTCAGTGGGTGGATGGAGCCACACCTCTTTTTGGCCTGTACAAGCGCTGGCAGCAGAGGGAGGCTGTGCTGCAGGTTCAGAAGGTACGGTTACTGTAAAAGAAAACAAAGATGCATGTAATTGAAACAGCACAATATAATATTCTGTGATTTTATCGTCCCAACCAGGTCCAAGACTCGTTCCAACAACAGCCAGTCCCTCCAGTACCCCGCCCTAGCGAGCTCTACTACAGCCGCATCGGGCCAGCTCTGAAGGCAGTGGGACTCAGTCTAGATGTGACACGCAGAGACTGGCCTCTCAGTGTCATGAAGGAGGTCCTGAAAGAGTTGATGGAGACCACTCCTTCAAACCTGCTCGCCAAGGAGCTGTGGTGTTCCTGCACCACACCCAGTGAGTGGTGGGGAGTAACTCAGGTAAGAGCGGTTCGAACTATTTTTAAAGTCTTAACGATGGCAGCGATTTCACTTCCTGTTTCTTATTTTTGAATAACAGCAGAGTAGGAATTGAAGTGAAGACTGTGATTGTACTTTAAAGTTGACATTCCCTTTCTATTTCTGTTCAAGTCTTACGCCAGATCCACTGCTGTCATGTCGATGGTGGGATATATCATCGGCCTTGGTGACCGTCACCTGGACAATGTGTTGATTGACATGACCACTGGAGAGGTTGTGCACATTGATTACAATGTTTGCTTTGAAAAAGGTCAGTTTGCACTTGTTTCCTCGACCACGATAAAAACCTTTTTGTTCTAAAACTCAAACACTCACAAGTTTTTCTGATTTCTACTGTCGATTAAAACGATGTGTGTGGCGTGTTGTTACAGCTGTCTTGATCCTAGAAAAGTAGGCTTCAGTGCTCTGTTGATCTTGTCTGGTTCTGATTAAATAGACGTCTGTGTGTGTCCGTGTCTCCCTAGGAAAAAGCCTGCGGGTGCCGGAGAAGGTCCCATTCAGGATGACCCACAACATTGAGACCGCTCTGGGAGTAACTGGGGTGGAGGGCATCTTCAGACTCTCCTGTGAACAGGTTCATTATCATAAAGTATTCCCCAGCTTTGTGATGTGGATCACATCCGTTGTTGATGGTTTGAAAGCTCATTCAGGTGTGTCATTACAGGTGGTTCAGATGATGCGCAGAGGCAGAGAGACCCTTCTGACCCTCCTTGAAGCCTTTGTCTATGATCCCCTGGTAGACTGGACTGCTGGGGGGGAGGTGGGCTTCGCCGGTGCGGTGTACGGAGGAGGAGGCCAACAGGCTGACAGTAAGCAGAGCAAGAGAGAGATGGAGAGGGATATCACACACTCTCTCTTCTCCTCCAGGGTGGCAGAGATTAAGGTGAGTTTGAGACGTGAGAAGAGTGAGGATTTGCCCTCCTAACAGTGTCGTCTGAACCAGTGTTTTCTTCCTCCCTCTGTCTGTGGTGATTGTTTATTTGAGCTCAGTCTACATATCAATATTTACCTGTGTTTTTAGCTGTGTAGTGCAGTCATTTATGTCCATTAAGTAGCTCTGGAAAAATAAAGGATTTAAGGGACAACTGAACCGGACAAAAATGATCCCTAAAGTAAACGAATGAATAATTCAGAGAGTGTTTTTTCAACTGTGTGCAGGTGAACTGGTTCAAGAATCGAGACGATATGCTGGCAGTGTTGCCACAAGTGGAAGAGGCCGTCGAGGAGTACTTGGTCCTGCAGGAGTTGCTCTGCCAGGGGGAAAAACTACAAGCCAAGCTCAAGGAGGAAATCTGCTTCCTGGACGGGGCAGAAAACCATCCTGACCATCTCATTCTCACCCTCGAGCAAAGGTCTGAGACCGCACAGCTCAGCAGTACTTCTTCCTGATCAGTAACTTGAACTTAAAACTTTTTGAGATGTAGTTTCTCGCTTTTGGCAGACGGTTGATATATAAAAAACTGTATAACAATATACAATGTTATTAACCAGCCCTTCATTTTTCAGGTACTCTGAACACACCCAGCTGCAATCCCAACAGCTGACTGTGCGAGAGGCCATTGAGAGCAAGTTGGCGGACCTGGACCAGTGGATCTCTCAGTACCAGACAGCATTCTCAAACCTTGAGGCCACCCATCTCGCCAGCCTGCTGCAGGACATCAGCAGCTCCATAGATCTTGGTTAGTAACGTTCAGATGTTATTTGTTCTTATCTCCTCAAGTTTCATTTTTTAACACTTTGTATGTTTGCTTTATATGTGTGAAAGAGACTGTGAATTAGATAATATCATAAATACCCCAAAAACAGGCCGTCCTCCTTAATGACAAACTTTTTATTTGGTTATCAAAAGTGGAACTCGACGCTGTGGTATGACTACTTAAGTAGAAGAGTGTTTTATCTTTTCTTCACTTTCTTTCTTCCAGGTCCTCCCAGTTATGTACCAGCTACAGCTTTCCTTCAGAATGCAGGCCAGGCCCACATCATAAGCCAGTGTGAGAGCTTGGAGGCAGAGATGAGCTCCCTGCTGCAACAGCGCCGCGGGGCCCTGCGCAGTTGCCTAGAGCAGCTGCACAGCTATGCCACAGTGGCTTTGCTGTACCCACAGTCTACCCTGCTTCTCCACCGAACCCACCAGTGGAAGGCGTGGCTCGAGGAACTCCTGAGAGACATGACAGTAGAGCACTGCCAGCACATCTACAGACAGTAAGAGCCTGAAGCCGTCTTTCCGTTATAGAGCACAAATCTTTTTCTGTCATGGCCTTTAGTTGGCTTTAAAAGCCGAAGAGAGACAGGAAATGTGGAAGTAGAATAAGTATTCACCGCAACATAGACTGAACACTCTATAATCTTATATCAGGCAGAAACCTTGAGCAGACACAGACTCACTTCAGATAGTTACAGTGCCAGAGATATTGGAACAAGTAGGTGTACTACTTTAAAGGAACAGCCTGATAATGATAATAACCGGATCTTAGTTTGAGTTGCAGCAAATTAAAGTCAACAGCTTTTGTAATTTATATGAAGGACTGTTTCTAATCAGAGCGCAGCTGTTTTATGGGGGTGAATTTCCTTTGTAAGCACAGCTGTTGTGTAGTGTCTTAGGGCGTTAGGTCAGGTGTTGTTGGGCTACAGTATAAAAGTCTGTCTTCTATAGTTCATAGAGAGCACAGAGACTTGATTTATCACTTATTCAGCAGATTAATTAAGTATCTTTGTAACAGTGATAAAAATCGAAAAACTGGTGCTGATAAATTAATATTGGCTCTGTAACAGTAATATGAAAGGAGAGATTGCTGCTAATAAACAAACATTAGATTTATAACAGTGATAAAAGTGGAAAAACTGGTGTTTATAAATTAGCATTGGCTTTGTGACAATGACAGAAAATGGAGGAGAAGCACGAGACTGTGGTCGTTAAGTTTAATGGTTGACAATCTTCCTGCAACTAAATTACCTTGAATAAATAATATAATTATTTGTTGTTAACACTGACATTACTGTCCCACTCAGTGCATGCACTTCATAGATGTTGGATAAACAAAATTCTTTTATCTGGAGGTCTCTATAACTTTTAGTTGCTGAATAATCACCATCATTAAAACATTATAACAGCGTCAATCTACTCAGGATTCTCAACAGGCTACAAATGTATTCACACTTCAACAGGATGACTCCGGCATGTTTGTTTCAGTGTCTTTGTACATCCACTTTAACTCGCATCACTTATTTCTTTTACAGATACGAGGTGCTGTTCGCTCCCCAGCCTCCCGCGACCTCATGCCAGTTCCTGTCCACCGTGGAGTTGACTCTGCAGCATCAGCTAGCAGAGACCAATGATCGTGTGCTCCAACAGACAGATCTCCTCAAGGCCGACGGTGCGAACGTAGCGGCCTGCGAAGAGCAGCTGCACGAGATCGAGCACTGCATCACAGTGTTCCTCCGAGAGAACGCGGAGTTGGGCTCGCTCAGTATGGCGTGCATCATCACCACTGCCCTCTGCACACTCTGCAGGTTCAACATGATCTTCTTCTCTACCCTTACTATAGACATTTGAGATTTGGCAGCTTGACTGTGGCTTTTGTTCTCCCTAAGTCTTACCCTCAGCGAGTGAGTGATGTCAGTTGAACTTTACTCATTAACCCGAGTGCTATCTGAGCGATGAGGAAAATACTCACAGAGGTTACATCCACCTCACAGGGTGCTAGTTTTATGCATGAGCAATAGGAAAGAAGAAGAAGGTCATTTTGTATTTTTTCTGTGTGTCCAGGCGGAACTTAGTAATGGAGGGAGCTGCAGCTAGCGCCGGAGAGCAGCTGGTAGACTTGACGTCTCGGGATGGGACCTGGTTCCTGGAGGAGCTTTGTAGTTTGACTGGAAATGTCAGTGCCTTAGCAACCCTGTTACAGCGCTGCCCACACCTGGCCCATGACCTGGAGCTGCCTGCCCCCTCAGTTACCATCCAGGCTGTGTACCTGGCCAATGCTGTGTACACCAGCTTGCAGGTAGATACGTCCCCAAAACTTACAGTCCAATCCAGCAACAACTGTGGGCATCATTTTCTGTGTTAGAGCAGAAATCTCTAACGCATGTGTGTCTCTCTCTGTTCAATACAGGAGCTGAACTCCAACTTCCGTCAGATCATCTTCCCAGAGGCTCTGCGCTGTATGATCAAGGGAGAGCCAACTTTGGACTCCATGTTGGCAGAGCTGGAGCAGCTTGTGGAGCAGAGCTCTGATGGACTCGGCCTCCAGGGTTTGGCTGATAGTCTGCAGACCACCACAGGCCTTGATCCTGGCAGTCAGAGCCACTCCCTCCACATAACCAGGTTAGGCGCACCACTCATCATCTTATGCTTGAAGTAAAAATAAAAAAATAAAAAGATGTTGATAAATAAAAACTTGGCTTTTGTGCTCAGGATGCTGCGAACTCAGTACTCTGAGCTGATCCAGCCCCGCAGCATGGATGGATCGAGCCAGGAAACGCCAAAGATGTCTGCGGGTCAAATGTTGTTGGTGGCCTTTGATGGCATGTTCACCCAGCTGGAGACTGCCTTTGCACAGCTCACAGAGAAGGTAACAAACAAACTGAAACAAACAGCCTGAAAAAACGTGATTGTGTTGATTAATCAGCCCCAGAGTTAGAAAGTTGGAAAACAAAATTCTTCTCCACCGTATCCTGATGCTCGTAGGAAAGACGTTTCTCTTCTGTTTCTCTTTACACCCAGCTGAGCTCTCTGGAGATGCCCTCAGCCTGGAGTAGAGTAGATGTTCTGAGGGAGGCTCGAGCCACGCAGCTCCACGTCTTCGATTGCCTGAGTCAGCGGCAGTTGATGGAGGATGTGTTTTTCCTCAAGAGGCTGCAGACCGTCAGGGACTTTTTCAGGCTTTGTTCTTCCTTTGCTCAATCCCTGTCTGGTAAGAGCTTCTTACTGCCGCACAAACAAACACACGTTTCCATGACAGTCATGTTCCTTTTGCTGTAAGTATTTGTGACCCTGCCTGGCATAATCCTCACTGCTTATCAGTATATCATCATGAAAGGATTAAAGCGTCTCCCCTTCTCTATCTGCCTTCAGGTACCTGTCCACCGGCTGAAGATCTCTTACCTATAAACGGACCGGTTGGTTTGGGGAAGCCGTTATACCGACGCCCCAGTGCAACCGGATCGGGTGTGAAAGTGCCAAGCGAAGAACAGATGATCCGCCCCATCAAGGCCTTCACGGCAGAGTTTGTCCGGCAGATGCTCATGGGTCTGCCGAGCCAAGCTCTTGGTCTGGCTCTCTGCAGCACCCTGTCTGCCCTCAGCCTGGACATCGTTGCCCAGGTGGAGGCTAAAGACTTTGGCGCAGAAAGCAAGGTATAACAGCTGAGTGCGTGAGAGTGATAACTGACAGGGTTGTTCTTCTCAACAATATTTTTATACAGATTATTGTAGTACAGTGAGCTCTTGAAAGAGCACAAGATACAAAGGAAACATTAATCACAGACACCCCCTTTCCCTCAAGACCGTGTTGACTACTGGACTTTCCTATTACTGTGCTTAAATAACAAATTCTGGAGCAAGTTAGTGCTGGAATTCATGTTTTATAGAAGAGAAATAAGGAGCAAAAAGAAAATAAGTTAAATGGACTAAAGTATGTCAAGAGAAATACAAATGTGGACAAGTCGCTGAAAACTGAAAAAGTCTGTAAAGATAAGAATTTAAATTGTTTGATTATAAAACATCACAGGTATATATTTCAAAAAGAAAACAGCTAGAGGAGGAGAGTGCTGATTCAAAATAATGAGAGTTTCTGAATGTGGTCCTGAAAAGGTCCCCAAACCTTTTTGAATTTTTCATCATTACCTGCGACCGAGTAACAAATGTTCGCGAGGTCTAAACAAGTCATAAGGTCTTTCAGCCACTGACTATGAGATCCCTGACAGTGTTGTTTTAAATTAAAACCTTCTTTATGACAATGATGCCAGTTGTTTTTAAGTCCTCATCTTGGTCATGTCCCTTTTCAGAGTCAGTAGTTCCCTCCACTTTCTGCTTGCACTGCAAATCCACGAGTCACATAAATCTGTTTCACCCAGAATGATGATAAAACTCTAAATACTCGCTAACTTTTTCGCTGCTTTCAAAATGTCCAAAAAGTTCACAGTCAGCGCCAGCCCAGTTATCTCGACTTAAACTCATGTGTTGGTTCTGAAGGTGTCTCTGGATGAACTGTGTAAAAAGGCGGTGGAGCAGTGTCTGGCAGCAGGCCATATCTCCCAGCTGCTGCTGAACAGAGCCACGGTGCTGGCCTCCTCCTACGACACAGCCTGGAAGAAAGTTGATCTTCTGAGAAGGATGGATTCCAACCTGGAGGCCGCCAAAGCCAGCATGCAGAGGACCCAGCTGCATATTGCTATGTTTCAGGTAAAGGAAATGATGTATTCTGTATCATGTTCATGTGAAGAGAGAAAATTATAGTCATAATACATTTTGACACTTTTTCGTTACCTTGTCTAGTGGCAGCATGAGGATGTTCTGGGCGCCAGCAGTCAGCCTCTGGGTGTTAGCGTTCCTCCTCGCTCTGTCATCCTGAGCAACATGAAGAAGAAGCTGTTCAAGCTGAGCCAGGATGAGGGCGCTATAGTCGCTGTTCAGGTTGGTGTCACTGCTAATTAATCTTAAGACAAACATACATGTTACTTGAGTTTTTGGACCTTTCAGGAACTGCCATATTTCATTTATTTGAGCATGTTTTGGAGATTTATCTTGTGGACAATGTAAAACAGAGCTGTAGATATAACCACTCAAAGGTCAACCTTATGCTGTACCTTCCACAGGAGAAGCTGGCGTCACTAGAGGCTAGCATCGAGCAGCGTCTGAAGTGGGCCGGTGGAGCCAACCCAGCTCTGGCCCCTGTCCTGCAGGATTTTGAAATGACTATTAGAGACAGGCGTGCCATGGTCGCTCGAGAAAACCAACGTACCAGCCAGGTAACACCACGACCTCCATCACAATCCAACGGTCTTCTGAAAAAACGACATTTTTCTTACCTGTCACAAAGCTTGAAGGAGGACCAGCTCAAAAATGGGAACAAGATGCTTATACTTTGTGTTTTTCAGGTCACCTTCTTGTGCTCCACCATCCTGAACTTTGAAAGTCTTCGGACCCGATCACCCGAGGCACTGAACATGGATGCAGCGCTGTTTGATCTGCTAAAACGCTGCCAGCAGACCTGCTCCTATGCTGCCCAGTTTAACACCACAGTGTCACCCCTGGAGCTCCAGTTACTTCACAGACTGGTGGGTCATGGGCTGGACCTCAACATTAAATTAGAGGCAGAGCCCAGTCAGTCGTAAATATCTAATTTATATGCTGTGTAATAGTGCAAAACAAATACTTTTACTTTGTGAGGAAATAGTCGAGGGATTTTAGATTTATGTTCCTAAGTTTGTTGTTTTTCACTCCAGGCTCCAGCGCTGGACCTGCCCATAGGAAGCCCTGATTGGCTGTGCTGCGCCCAGAGGAAACTGGAGGAAGAGCTCGGTGTTGAGCAAAGGAGTCAGGAGGAGAGGGAGCAGCAGCTGGAGTCTTGCGGAGAGACGCTGCAGCTTCTCGTCGACTCGATTAAAACCATCCTTTCCAACCACAACCGCCAGCTGGCTGACGTCAAACACCTGCTGAGGGCCATGGCAAAGGTACGTTTGAAGTCCGGTAACTTCACACACGAGATTTTCAAATTTACACAGAGCTGAATGTTTTTCTGTTCTTGTGTCACACAGGATGAGGAGGTCGCTCTGGCAGATGGCGAAGAGATGGCGTATGAAGGCAGCGTGCGTCAGTTCCTGTTGGAGTACAAAGCGTGGCAGGATAATATTCAGCTGGTTTTATTCACCGTGGTCCAAGCCAGCGGGCAGCCTCGCAACCACGAGCACCTGGAGCTGCTGGAGGAGATCCCCACGACCCTCAAAGAACTGCAGCGCCAGAGCCAGAGGTGACCACATAACCAGGAGAGATGAAATGCACCAAAATAAGAGTAAATGTTTATGTTTAACACCTTTTTTGTTTGTTTATGCAACACCAGTGTGTACAATGGCCTGGTGAGCTTTGCGTCTCCGCTGGTGACAGACAGGGAGAGTGAATGTGCCAGTCCTGTTTCTGCGACACAGACGAGCTTTGCAGCAGGTACGGGAACACGATTTTTCTCCACACTTCATGCTTGTGATCATGAATAGCAGCAGTAAAGAAGGGTATATTGATTTTGATAGTTCAATTCCTGCAGCTTTTTAATAAAATGGGCTTTTACTGCCTAAATTGGCTCAAGCTTCCTCTTTACTAACTTTACAGCCCATCTTTATGTGCTCAAGACATTTTACTCACATTGTTGTTTGTCTTAAGCTGTTCGATGCAGTGGAGTGAAGACCCAGCCCGACTCAATGTCCCAAAACGCCCGTAAGACTCTGCAACGTAACCTGGGAACCCCAAATGACACCCCACCCAGCACCCTGCTGATGAACAGCAAGGGCCTCAACCCGAGCCCAAAGAGGGCTGTGCGAGACCCCAAAACAGGGCGAGGTACTTCTTTTAACCATCTCATTTTGCAGTTTCATGATTAGGGACCTAATGCGTTTAAATAAACCTGTGACTTTGTTACAGCTGTCCAAGAGAGGAACTCATACGCTGTGAGTGTGTGGAAGAGAGTGAAAGCCAAGTTGGAGGGCAGAGACATCGATCCGAACAGGAGGATGAGCGTAACTGAGCAGGTATCACCAGCATGCCTAAAGTCAATACGTAATCATTTGCATGTTCCCCCAATCAAATGTGAATGAATCTGTTTCTGTTTTGATCTGAGCTGGATCAGGGTTTTTTACTGTTATTCTTTATTTATACAACCATTTCAGTGAACCAAAGTGCTTTACAATACATAGAAAATAAAAATGAATAAATAAAAACAATAAGAAAAAGAATAAAATACAATGCAATAAATTAAGTATCACCACGCTACTGGGTATTAAAAGCCAGTATAAATATGTATGTTTTCAATTGGTTTTCATCTCAGTGCTTTTGATTTGACCTGGGCACCTCCAGCAGGAGTTGATTTGACAGCCTCAGAGCTCTACCCGGCTCCTGAACCGTTAAAAGCTCAGTTAAATAGATGGGGGGGCGAGGCCGTTAAGAGCTTTAAAAACAAACATCAAAGGTTTAAAATCAGTCCTAAAAGAGCTTAGGGTTAAGGTCCTTACACACCGGGGCCGACACGAATATAGGACGTGAAAGTACGAAATATCCGGAGGTGAATTTTGACTCGCCTGACTATACACATCAAGCCCGATGTGATTTTGCGACTTTCCGGGGGGGAAAAAGACGCATCCCGAGGAAGAATTTTGCCAGGGAAAGTCCTGCCTCCGTCGCCTCTGATTGGCTAGAAACACTGGAAACGTCATCACACGCTCAAGCCAAACGGTCAGCACTTATAGCCAATCAGAGGCGATAAGATAAGCACGTGAAACTATGGTAACAACCGCTAGCATACGTTAGCACAGATGAAAGTTAAAACAAAGACGTTTAGCAAACTGTTATAGCGTCGGATTTCTCATATGACGATGGTTTGTGTGCTTTGACTCTCCACAAGTTGTCCTTTAGGTCGTTATCTTTGTAATGTTCGTATTTTTTATCAAAAAGCACTCTCTCCGACATGTAAACAATCAGCCGGTCGGCCATGTTGGATATACCGGTGAATCAGACCTCGCAACAACACGAAATTTGATTGGTCAGAAGTGGACACACAGTATGCAAAACTTTAAAATTATCGACCATGATCCGAAAAAATAAATGCCGCAATTCGAAGAACGGGAAAACGTCACTGATGTGAACGCTTGTACTGACAGGATACGGGTTCGAAAAAAATATTGACGTCTGAAATAATTGCATGAAAAAAACGGTCCCGGTGTGAAAGGACCTTTAGGGTTCGTTTCAACTAGTAGGTAGTAAGGATTGTTGCACATTGTTGGTCCAAGCCGGTTCTGTGCAAGTGTCTCACTAAATGTCTGAACTCTTATTTGTGTTTCCTTTAAGGTGGACTTTGTCATCAGGGAGGCCACCAACATGGACAATCTGGCCCAATTGTATGAAGGTTGGACTGCCTGGGTGTGAACTCTATGCTGGTTCATGATTATGATCCAAAGAAGGCTTGGAGATCCACCAGAGGTCCAGTGGGTCTGGGGTGTCGCAACAGCAGCACCAGGTTACACTGGGGGAAGAAAATGGGAAGCGGATGCTAAGTACGCCCTGGCAATCTCCGGGGGCAGTGACCTTGTGGCACCGTTACAACCACACTCCCCCAACCATCGGCGATTGGGCTAAACAGCGCTTAGTGGGCCTGCTGCCATGCATTCCTTTTACAGGGTTTGATTAGGCAAAGCAGCGCTGAATGGGAGAAAGGGGGCTAACGCCTTCTTACCCTTGACTTGGAAATACCCTCTCCCCCTCGCCTGCATAGCTCTCTTCCAAGTTGAACCCACAAACACCACTTCATCCTTCTGAGCCAATCAAACTCCACCTTAGGGCGAGATGAAGCAGGAAGTGAGCAGTTTCCCCACTGAAGCATAAAGCATGTGCTGTGGGTAGGACTTCAGTGGGACCAAAGCTTAGATGGATGAGGCACGGGCAAAGCCACATTCATTTTTTCTCGTCTTTTCCTTAACGGTCTCGTGGTTCTGATTGGCTTGTAGGTCGCTCAGTTGGGCAGGAGGAAGAAGAAGAAGAAGAAGAAAAGTTTGACAGGATGTTTCAGGCGACACGGACACCCTTCTGAAACCGAAACAAAAATAACTGAGCTGAAAGTAAAAAAAAAAAAAAAAGTCAAACTGTAATTTGATTCTCATGCCTTACAGCGACGAGTCCGACAGTTCACTGTTGTGTCTGTTTTCCAAGAAAAAGAGCTGATGCTTTTGCAGAGGGGGAAAAAAAAAGAGTCCTGTTGTACGAAATAGTTTTGGATTGCTCGTTTTTGAGCCATGAACAGACAAACAAAAGTGAGGCCACTTTGGGACAAGAAAGAACACCTTTCTGCTTCTTTTTCTTCTGTGTGTTTCTTAAGTCTGTGTTGTGATTCGTTCCTATCTCCCGTCTTTTGTTGGATAGAGCTGTAGAAATAGATTTCCGCCTTTTTTGCCTTGCCTGTCAGAAGTTGTTGCTTGCCGCATATGTATTCACTCCACAGCCCCAACCCTTGCATTTTATTATTCTTGACCTTCTAGTTTTACATTTTTAGTAGGAGAAATTAATTTTTTGGTGATGGTAAGAAATGTTAATTCTTAATGCTTTTATTGAATTTTGTTGTATGCTGAATAAAAAATGAAAATGTCAAGTTCTGTGTGCTGTATTTGAGAGGAATTTCAGGGCTGGATGAATTTTAAGTTTAGGAGTGTTCCCCAGAGACAACTGTTTTTACTGGACAGGAGCTTGTAGCAGGGGACGAGGACAGAAAAACCAAGGAATTATGTTAGTTAAAGTTAAGTTATTAATGCCTCGTAGACCTCACACCTACAGGTCTACAAGTAAAATACAGCAGCAGTGTAGCCCACACAGCCTCCAGCCTTTATAACCTGCTTTGATGTAGCAGAAAACACTTCTACCCAAATTCCCAAGTTGTAACACTTTCACTTGAGTTCACATACATCTAACCAAACTTAATTTAATATTGAAAAAAATCCACTTTTAACCCTGTTCTTAATTATAATCTACACTGTGGGGTTTCTTTATCCTGGAGAAAACACACGTAGCTCTCACAATTGGATGACCTGAGTCTTGAGTTTTTGGTTGTAGTGGTTAAAAAAAATACTAACAAAGCTAGATGATGGAATAAATAAATACACAAACATAGAGCTATTAGATTTACATGTATACATTATAGTAGTAAAGAAATGTAACTAAGCTGAAAGTGTCTACAAAAGCAGATAATCACTAACACTTGAAGCTGGTTTTAACTCTTAAACTCTGACTTTATTGCTTCTTCCTTATTAGAAAATTACACAGTAACTCATAACCATGTCAACAGCTGTACTTTAGTTTCTCATGGTCCAAAGGTCATAGTCAGCCTTCACTGTCCTTAAACTTGCGTTAGTTGAAAGTAAGAAATGATGATTTAGAAATGGGATTTAGACACAACCAAAAACGATAACAATCCTCTTTATTTATACGGGGTTCACAATTTCAAAGAAAAAAAAATCCTGTTTGAACCCAGCAGAGCTGAAAAGATCTCCAAACATGTTATCACCCAGCGTGTTAATGATTACAGCGTTTCTTATCGCAGCATTGTCCGAGTAACCCAAACTGAGCTCACCTGGTGTCTTCGCATTAGAGTGGACACAATGTCAGGGCAGCGTGTGTGTGTTTCAGATTTCGAGAAGGAGGCCAAGAAAGTTCTTCCAAAAGCTGTGTATGATTACTACCGCTCAGGAGCCGATGAACAGCATACTCTGGGTCACAATGTTGCTGCCTTTAACAGGTACGGTGCACACACGCATTCATTTAGTGGCTCTGTTGAAGTCTGTTGAAGCTGCAAACGGCAATATCTAACTATTGAACAGAAAACACTGATGACTCGTGCATTAAAGAGGTCACTTCAGTTCATACACATGCATGTTTGTACTTTAAATGCTTATTTGCTTGGATTCTCTTTATGTCATAATTCCTCAATAATTTTACCTTTTAGTCAAATTTGGACCTGTATCTGCCAAACACATCAAAGCAGTATAAGAATCAAAATACAGACTCAGACATTTCTGTTTTTACTTTGCAAATTTCTGTTTCTGTAGTTTCATAATTCCTGATATCTCCACTGATCATATGTGATGCATTTAACTTAAAAATATGCAAATGCAATAAGTATTAAAATGTTAGCCTCTTGAAACAGCCTATAGTTAAAATCTGCATTATTGAATCTGTTTTTCTAAAATATATGTTAGTTAGTTTGTTAATTTTATTGGAAAAAAAAAAAACAGCAACAAGAAAATGTCTGAAAAGTATGGCTCTCTCTGCAATTTGAAGATGTGCTTACTATAAATATAGGTACTAGAGAATTTAAATGCATCATAATTTTAATTAATACATTAAAATTAAGAATGCTTTTGAGTATCTTAAGATTTTTATTTATTTATTTTATTAAAAAAAAAAAAACATTACTGTGAAAAAAAAAGAGAGAAAGACTGTTAAAAATACAAATGCCGAACCATACTTAATGCTGCCGTCTCACAACAAAATAAACAAGCACTGCCGTGAAAGCTGGAAGCACATGGGTGTATTTGGGATAAAAATACCGCCTGAACAAGTCAGAACTTCTCTAAAAATGGCAAAAACAACAGTCTGATCAGCCGTCAGCAACAACAGGTAGGCATGCTACACAAAAGCAGGCCTTCTGTGCGCAAAGAATTTCTGTAAAAATCTGCTGATAATGATGGAGAAAGGCAAAAAGGCCGGGCAGAAGCAGCAGCTGTGTACAGAGTAGGGTAGCATTTAAAGCTCCCCTAAGGAACTTTAGACGTGTCAGTTTTGACGCCCCCTGTGGACAAAGCAGTCTTCACTTTTCTCGTCCTCTTAATGCCCAAGAAGTGTCATCTGACAAAAAATCTCAACTTGCTGTTTTGATGTCGTGTAGCTTTTATTGTGAATTTTTAATAATGCAAAAATAGTCTTTACAAAAAGGTTTGTGTTTGTCTACATGTGTGTTGTTCTAGGTGGTATCTTATCCCTCGGGTGCTGAGAGATGTGTCTGCGGTGGATCTGTCTGTCTCTGTGCTGGGACAGAAGCTCAGCATGCCTCTCTGTGTTGCAGCTACGGCCATGCAAAGGATGGCTCATCCTGAGGGAGAAACAGCCACAGCAAGAGGTAAACTGAGCTGCAGCTGTCACAAAGAAATATATGTGGGATGGACCTTTAAGAAATCAGAATGGGAATTTGTTCTCAAAAACCCACTTAGCTGAGAAGATCCTGATGTTAACCAATTTTTTCTCCTCTGTAATTTGATTTTACCTCATAAAAATAATCTTAGAACTAGAGTCTGTAGGATAGTTCTTAATTTAAGCATTCAGATTTATCTCCTCTCCCTTTGCTTGACTTCACAATGACAAAAAAAGGAGTCATGTTTATAGATCTAAAGCAACTTTCAATGCTTAATGTGAGTCTTCTTTATGCTATTTTAACACCTGTAGTAACTGTCCTTTTAGCATGCAAAGCAGTGGGAACAGCGATGATGCTGAGCTCCTGGGCCACCTCCACCATAGAGGAAGTGATGTCAGCAACGACAACCTCTGAGGGCGGTAGAGGGGTTATGTGGCTGCAGCTTTATATCTACAAAGACAGAGAGCTGACACTGTCTTTGGTTCGAAGGGCAGAGGCAGCTGGTTATACAGGCATCTTTGTCACTGTGGATACGCCGTATCTGGGGAGAAGATGGGACGATATCCGCAATCATTTTAAACTGCCCTCACATCTGAGGTGAGACCCAAACACAACAGTAAGAGCATCATGGATGGACAACATAAAGTGTATGATACCACCTCCCTTAAACTCTTAACTCTGTGTGTTTCCAGCATGTCGAACTTCTCAACAGCCTCTCTGGCGTTCTCTGAGGACAGCTACGGCAACGACAGCGGTTTGGCTGTTTATGTGTCAAAAGCAATCGACCCCAGTCTCTGTTGGGATGATATCAGCTGGCTGAGAAAACAAACACATCTGCCTGTGATCGTGAAAGGAGTGCTGAATGGTACATTTAAACACACACATACACAGACAACTTTTTTTTTGCTCCATCAACAGTTTTTTTTTTATGACATATTTTTAACAAGTTCCAACATTTGGATTTATTTTGACCTCGTATTTCTTGGACGAGGCTTCAGCAGGGTCCTTTATACCAACACTGACCTTATTTTAAGTGATTCAACAAACGGAGAGGATCTATGCGCAGACTAAACTGTGATTTATTTGTTTATTTGAACAGGGGAAGATGCAGCCCAGGCGCTGAACTATGGTGTCGATGGCATCCTGGTATCCAATCATGGTGCAAGACAACTGGATGGTGTACCCGGCACGGTCTGTCTGTGTGATAAGTTTGAGTTGAAGTTCATGTCACAGGCCCAGTTTGAAGACCTAACCTCGAGCTTGACGACTGCTCTTCAGTTGTGGCCAGTTTTTTTAATATAGAATAAAAAAGTTGCATCCTCTTCCTTGTTTAAAGAATTCTGTTCTCTATTTTTCCATTTTTATTCGGTTTTCATTCTTTGAGTGTTTTGGAGTTGGTATCGTGTTTTTAACAGTCTAATCAAGGTCGGTTTGTTTGTGTTTACAGATGGATGTTTTGGAGGAGGTGGTGAAGGCAGTTCAGGGTCGTTGTGATGTCTACCTGGATGGAGGAGTGAGGAAGGGGTCGGATGTCCTAAAGGCAATCGCTCTTGGAGCCAAGGCTGTCTTTATTGGCCGACCAGTGCTGTGGGGCCTTGCCTGTCAGGTATCTATGACCTGACATGCCTACAATAATCTCTTCTGTACCTTTTTTTAGATAATTGATATATCTTTTCTTGATTGGACTCATTCTAATTGTCTTCATTGTTTGTGTACTGTCTTTTGGCTACAAAAAACAAACAAACATGTATTTGTGATTCCAGGGGGAACAAGGAGTGATTGAACTTCTAGAGCTGCTTAAAGAGGAGCTGCGACTGGCTATGGCTCTGTCAGGTAGCAACCACACACTAAGAATCTACAGCCTGTATATTCATGTCAGTCAAACGCTTTTGTCGGGCTCCTGAATGTGTGTGTGTTTGTGCGCTCTTAGGTTGCCGCTCCATATCTGAGGTGAGCAGGTCCCTGGTCAGGAGAGCGGAGTTAACCTCCAGGATATGAGAGACGAACCTGCTGCAGGACGCAACCCATCTTTACTCCCTGATAGGCTAATTAGCTGTTTTTGTCAAAATGAAAAAATAATAAAGATATTTAAGTGAACAGATTTGAAGTGACCAAACAAACTTCTTTTACCAATTTGAACTTGAAGATCAGTTTACTGTTATTGTCTTTTAATGTGTGTTTAAAATTTTTTTCAAGCACTTATTTTAGCAGCTTTAACAGCTTCACCAAATGTAAAAACTACAAGGAATATAATTAATTATAAAGATATAGTAAATTCATGTGTGTCTGATGCAGAAGAATAATAACAGATATTGTAATAAAACAGATGATATGACCAAAGAATTCACTCCTTTTTTAAAACATATTTTTATTGTTTTTTTCCCCTTCATTCAAAAAAAAAACAAAACAGGACATTTAAACAATATTACAAACACAAATCAAGATTTCAAAGCAGCAGTAAAAAAAGAACAAATAAATAATTATCATAGTAAGGAAGCTAAGCTTCATTTAAAGTGTCAGATTACAGTGGCAATGCATGATGGATTAAACATAGAAATGATTTAATCTTTGTAGAATTAGATTAAGATTAACTTCAGTATAGTCCTGGGAGAGTTTTTGTTTGTTTGTTTGTTTTCTCAAACTTATCTGACGTATCACATTTTTTGAGTTTGTGTCACGATGGCGTTGTAGGCAACCAGCGTCCCTTATTTTGATTCTCTTTTTGTCCCAAATGACACTTGAAATCAATTTGTCTTGAGATCTAAAAAAGATTCCCCACTACTGTATAAGCATCCTGACAGGGTCGTGTTTTAGAGGGGTAGTTATGAGCTCTTTTGAATGAAGATTAAGAGCTTCGTAGGTGTGGACAGATGTGATCTCTTCTGCGTTCTTGTCAAAAGTCAGTGTTTGAGCTGCAGCATTTTGTGCCAGTTTATTAGTCCCGGTGGATTTATTATACCAACCTAATAAAAAGGAATTCAAACAATCTAAACTAGGAGCTACCAAATGGATGGATTCGTTGTGCTGCAACATTTTGCGATACGATGCCTCTTTAAATATTTGGAAGACAAAAAAGACTATATGGGGTGTATATGGGGGTTGAAGAACAAACCTGATCAAATGTCTTCTGGCTTCATTGATAAGTAAAACTGATTGTCATCTGCATAACAGTGAAAATTCATGGAATATTTTTTCATGGTATTACTTAAATAAAGCTTATATGGCGTGAAAAGCATCAGTCTGAATACCTTGTGGAACTCCATAACTAACATTATTATGCACTGTTTTTTGCCTTGTGTCAATATGTGTGCAAACCTTTAAATGTGTTCTTATGTATCGTTTTTCCTGAGAGCCCACAATAACAATAATTTCAAAATAGTATTTTGTGAAACATGCACACCGATATGACATTACATCTCTTGAAATAGATGTGCTCTTGTTTCTTTATTCGAAAATAGATGCAGAAAAAAATCAAGAAAACAAATTTTGTCCTTGTTGAAATTAAATTCTTCTGATTTTATCATATTTGGAGAGTTTCTATACTCCCTTAAAAATGTATATAGAACACTAGTAGATACACTGTTTGGCAACAATTCCTACCAATCTTCTATTTTGTCGATTTCGCTGTATATCAATGTTTTTGATCCATATTTGACCTGACAGTACACATGTTGCACAACTAACTGGCTCTGAGCACTTGGCGGTTTGTCAGGACAGATTTGATTCAAACAGGCTTTAAAAATCAATCATCCACAGATAAGACGGTGCTGATGACAAACTGTATAAGGGTAACAAACACAGGACTTTCTTTTAAGGATGAGGCTTTTGTATCTTCCTGTTATTATTTAACATTTAATGTGCAACAGTCAAAGAAATCAATGGCAATTACATTCAAGTCTTCTTTTCATGGCGTGTTTTAACCAATTATAAAGAAAATATATAAAATTTTAAGACAAAAAAATATTACAGAGAACGGAATAGAACAGAATAAACCAACCACACAGGCGACACAAAGGCACCAAATGAAACAAAAAGAAATTTGTAGTGTTATTGCTGTAATAGTGCAAATTCTAATTTTATGTTTATATTTTTTTTCTATTGGTATTCTTTTTTTTTTTCTTTTTTGCAAAAGTTTTTTTGGTATAACAAAGGACGGTTTTAAATGTGACACATACGCGCTCCTCCGCCTACAGTTCGGCTAATCAAGGGTATAATTCACATGTGTTATGAATATTACCCTAAAACAAGAAAAGTTCCACTCATGCATTACTAATGTTAAAGTCTGAACAGTGTACTTGTTGATCTGCTGTTAACAAAAAGATGATCATTTTAAACAATAAAAGCAGAGGAATAATTCAACCCTTGACTGTGGAGTTAAGATACTGCAATTGTGTCTCACTATGATTATTTCAGGGTATTGTGACCTATCTTTGATTTAGTAGTTATAGTTGTAACTAATTGTAACTGTATTATTATGATTATTATATGATTATTACCCCCTGTTTACTTTAATTAAATAGATAATGCAAACTGTAGTTTTGATTATACCTTGAATTACTACATTTAGTAAATCAATGGCTGGGTTTAAAACTAAATCAGATGAAAGTAAAACGTTTCTTTTTGGAGGTAGATAAATTATTTGGCATCAAAACCTTTTCTTTGCTCTCATAGCCAATAAAATATCTGGAAGACATTTTAAAGATCAGAGTCAAAATAAACCACTTCATCATACCTGTAAAACAAAATTCCCCCTTAAACTCCTTTTTGTGCATCCTTATTATCCCTGTCAATGCAGAGAAAAACCCTCCAACATGGATAAAACCATCAACAGAAGCACTTATGTCTTCAACAAGCCTGTCAAATATCAAAGTGTTATTTTGATGGAGTTAGAAGAGTCTCAGAGTGGATTAATGCACACAGAGGGATCACAAACCAGCTTCAGAGCTCAAATAAATCTGCAGACACGCTTCAAATAAATATTTTTAATGCTCATAAATATATATACATTTTTTATCTTAATGACAAAAAATCTACATATAAATAAAAAAAGGTTCACAAAGGAGTTTCTGATGTTCACAAAAATACCTTTTTTAGTGTTTGAAACTGAAATCCACACACATGAATAAAAAAAGTCGACAAAAAAACCAAAACTACAGCAGTCTGAGCAGCGTGAGTTAAACGGAAAGAGTCTGTCTGTCATTCAGACAGTTTAGTTAAAATATGAATACCTGCTCTGTAACAGATCTGGATAGAAAAGGAAAAGTAGTAGAAAAACCTGTGAACAGTTTAAAGTTATATTGAAGTTTATGAGTGGATGTAATTTAAACTAGCACCTCTTTTTACAGGGGATGGTATAAAAGTGGAACAGTTGAAACAGCACAAACTGTAAAGGCCATGAGAAGTGTCAAAATGTGAAAATATACAATAAAGTAAAACAATAATGATAAAGTTAGAGATTTAAATGCAAGCTAAAGCAAAATAAAAGGACATTAAATAGGCTTACAATCTGAAAGTTTGTCCAGTGTTTGTCCATAATGTTGTCTCATATGTAAAGATATTTTACTTTGAGTAAACAGCTATCAGTAACCGTTCTTTTACCACAAGATGTTCACTAATACAAGTCTTTTTTAATGTTAGACAGCTGACCACACAGTTAACTCATCAAAAACACCAAAAGGTTGGCTGGACTATCTCAACACAAAGACATTGCAAAGATCGATATTCTAACAGCTTTCTGTCATTAGTGTTCGGACTCCCAGCAGGACGCGAAATATTTATTGTAGGATGGTACTTCACCTCTTATTAGCTAGAAGTGCTGGGCTCCGATAGGTTATTCCTTATGTGCTGTGAAACGTCATTGTCTGTCAGGTTAAGTTTAGGATTAGGATTAGGATGAGGGTTAGGGTTAGGAGATTTAGAGGTGTGATAATGTTCTGTAATGTTCTGTTTGATGTACAGAGCCGACAGGCCGCGTTTGGCTTAAGCGTGTGATGACGTTTCCAGTTTTTCTAGCCAATCAGAGGCGAAGGAGGCGGGACTTTCCCCTACCATCCCACACATAAACATCGCCAGCAGGACCACACTAGGTTCCATGTGATTGGTTGAGGAGTGACTCCTCCCCCATGTGAAACAACACATTTGATTGGTGGAAAAGTAGGGAGCCAAATAACCGAAAGGGATCCATCTTTAAAACGAAATGAGCATTTGTGGTTTGCTGTGAGACAGAATTTACACACAAATACAGCGACGTTCCCCAAGAAAACACACAGTTTACTTTTTAACCAGTGTATTTGTGGTGTTCCACTTTAAACATTCAAAACATTTTTGTACGTTCATCAGAAACTGATTTGTGAACCTTATTAATTAATATGAAGATTTTTTTTACATAAATACATATATATCTTTATTTTTGTTACTTGTGGTTTATTAAAAGTACTTATCTGAAGCCTGTTATTTATAACCTAAAATATATTTCTGAATTCCTCTGTGCACATTTATCCATTCTGAGTCTGTTCCAACTTCATATAACCGTGTTGTTGATATCTGACTGAAAACAAAACAAGTGTGGTGTGTTAAAGGCAGTCCTAAGATGGAAGAGTCACATCTCCCAGAAAGCTGTAGCAACGACAAAAGGAGAAAAAAAAAAAATCACAGTTTAAAATTTATCTCTACATATTCGAAATCCAGTTAGCTGAAAGTTAAAAAGAGAACCCTGTGATGGATGTTTTAGTTGACTTTGACATCTTTTCTGTCTGTGGGACAAAGCAAACCCCCAACAAAGCTTGCCTCAACAACTGGCGAAGTTAGATTTAGAAAAACAGTTACACCTTCTCTTTACACGTGTTGGAAGACAGCTGCCTAACCTGCAAAACTTAGTCCGTCTGGACTTGATGATCCATTTCTTGACTCTCAGGCTGCCCCTCCGCCTCCTCGACCACATCAGGCTCCACCTGCGTATCCGTCTGCACGGGAGACTCTGAGATTGTCTGGAATGCAGCGTCACTTTCAGTGTGTGAGTCCTCCTCAGGTGGAGGTTGGGATGGAGTTTGTTCTGCGGAGTTTGGTTCACTTAAGGAGTCAGAGGCCGCGCTCGGGCGCTTAAATAACCCCTGACCTGTGAATAGAAAAGTGCAATAAGAAACAGACCCTCATCTTCCTCCTTCATCAGTCAGGGTTATTTTATATTGATGAATAATTAAAGCAGCTAATTGATTAAATACAGAAAAAATATATTTGTATTTTTTATCACTACATGTTTTAATGAAATAAGAAACACCCACAGAAACGATCCTACCTGGCAGTTTCATTGATGGGGAGGCGGTTGTATCTTGCAGAGGTGGCCTTCCTGTCTGAACCTTGGTGGAGTACGTCCCCTCTGTGGAGTCCAAGGAACCTGGAGATACAAAACATTAACATAAAAGCTTTGCTGAGTTGATAACCTACAAAAAAATGTACTATATGTTGAATACAGGTTTGTGACTTTCATGAAAGTTTATTGTGTTACATAGTCTAACCTCATCTTAAACTGGTGAAACAGGCAAATTCTACTTTGAGGTGACAAACAATACCTGCAGCCAGATTGAAGGTCCTGCCCTTTATGGAGCTCTGAACTGGAGAAAACCAGTTTAACACAGAACCAACCAGAGGAAGTTGTCTCATCATTCCCTAAATCACAGGGAGAAAAAGTTAGTCAAGCAAAGACCGAACTGTACAAACTACTTACATTTAGACATTCATGGACGCTCGGACCATGCTGGACAAACCACCTCACACCTCGTCTTATGAAAGTAAAGCTGTGTCACTCAGTGCCCCTACAACTCTGTGGCCACATCTTTATTTGCAGCTGCATTCTGTCTCTGTGCATTTTTGCCATGTGGTTGCTGTTCATGCGGTCGTTCTGGTTTTTGGCACCAACCACAAGCACATGTAAAGTCTGTTTACACTATAAGATTGAATCTATAATGCAAACATTAGCTATATGTACATGTTAACATAGAAGCAGACCGCAACAACTGTGTTTGAAGTGTGTAACACAAAAACTATGGCAGTGACTGCTCCCACAGCAGTTTCACCTCACCTCTACAGCCTGTTAGCTCTAACCTTGAGCCAAAGTTGACATTGCGATAGTAAGGTGCCTCCCTGGATCCTACAAACACGGAGACACACACACGGACACAAACAAACTTACCTCTTCCATGAGTTTCTCCTCGTTGTCCTTTTGCAGCTGCAGCTCTGCCTCAAGGATCCCCTTCCTCACCACCTCTGTCATGTTCTCCAAAAGCTACAAAAGGAAGAGTAAGGTTTTGTTTAAAGAAATGTAACATACAGACTATTTTTACTGATGTTCTCCTATCCATCTAAATCCAATTCACAATTAACCTGACAGTTACCCTTCCACTGTCCTCTATCTCCCTTCCGAAGGAAGCGATTATCTCCACCAGCTCTTGAACATTCACGTCCTCAGTGACCATGCCAACGAAGATACAATCCTTCTCTTTTCCAGAGTCTGGCCCTAGTTGGGGTGAAATAAATGATAAAAGACAGAGGGATGAAAAATATTATCAAGTACTTTTTCAAAACCTTCTCTGATATGGAGCGCTCTTTCACTGACCAGTAGAGAAGATGATTTCTGTGTCCAGATCTTGTAGTTTCTTGAGCAGCTCAGTGTTGATCTTCTCCACCTCCTGCTGTCTTCTGCTTTCATCCATTCCTACCGCCTGGAGCTCGTACCTAAATATGACAATTTCTGCTATAATCACTAACTCAGCACATTAGGTAATCTTCCCTTTAGGAACAAAAGCTAGAGTACTGACAAAAACCTCCACTATTTTCCATCAACTCAACTAAACGATGAGAAGTTATGACTGGAAACTGGAGAAACAACAAAGACTTCTGTCCAGTTTCAGCAGACTCACTGGGTAAATATTCATGTTTTTATTCGGAAATTACCATCTATATTCCCAGATAATACATCTGTGCAATTACAACATATAGTTAGACGCCTACTTTCCACCACAAGAGGGAGGATTTAATCTATCCTTACCGGACAGAGCCTAGGCCAGGCCATCCAAGATCCTCCACGTACGTGAGCGTAGGTGTGTGTTGTTGGATCTCTCTTCTGAAATCCATTCTCAAGGCTGTCGTGGAGCTCATCAAACGAACCAGCTCTGACAGCTTCTCCACCAGACTCTCGATGTCCTCCAGCTGAGTCCCGAGGTCTTAGGAGGGAGAAGGTCATGGTTTTGTTGGTTCACTGGTGGTGTTTTTACACTGAAAAAATCCAGGATTAGTCTGTGTTCTTGTTTGTCTTACCTGCAGCAGTCAGGAGGGGACTGAAGGACATACATGTTCCTTCGTCTTCAAGCTCAACCACATTTACACCAGTGTTAGGAACCTGCTGGAGGAGCTGTTCACCCAGCTACACCCATGAATATTAAGAAAGAGAAAAGTGAGTGTACACGCTTGGTGATCGGACAACTTTAGAACATTTAGACAAGAAATGACACATTTTCACACAATAAATGATTGTTTGCAGTAACATTAATATCTTCTGCCACCTTAGACTAGGATTAATTTTTTCATCCCAGTATACTCACCCATCTGTTCAGGGAGTCAAGCAACTCTTTCTCCACAAAGCTGTAATCTTCCGCTGAATCCCCCCAAAAACAAAGGACAGAAAGGTTACTAAAGTACGAAAGAAACACCGAGCCTCACACGGCAACATCTTCCCAATATTCTTCTTAAACTTGTTCCCCGAAATGTTCTGAGAGGAGTCTAAAAAGGATTCATGAACTGATGATTTTGATTATTTTAATGTATAAACAAGTGAACAAATCAGATTAGTAAAAACCTTTGTATGGAAAAAGCAACAGCTAACATACAGCTTAGTCTTGTCTGCTGGATCTGCAGTGTGGGATACTTACTTGGATTTGTCTCCTGGGAGAACATGAAGAGAACCACAGGAGAGTTTATTTCATCTTCCATCTGTTGGCGACACAAAGACACTGATTAGGTTTCAGGGATTAGTATCATTTAATTTAACAAATGATCTGATTTGTGGCAGCTATCACCACTTAAAGGTTGCAAAAGAGAACAACCAGAGTGATTTTGTTGTGGGAGAGAAAGAAAATAAAGTTAATAAAAAAAAGTTTAAATCGAAGGGTCACAGTTTTTGATTCGTAAGATTCACAAGTTTGTCTCCTGGCTTTGACCCTTTAAAGTACAGCTTTCCCACACTCTTATCTACACTGTAAGTAAAGGCAGAAAAATCCTGTTAATAAATAAATATATAAATACAATATGAAGACTAAAGAAGAAAGTAATAAAAGAACACAGAGGCTAATGGTAGGCTTACATTTACACACATTTCTCATGCTGGTGAGCTGGACTCAGTAATATCTGTGGCTAAGGTAAGAACACACACAACCCAATAACTTTGGCATAACAAGAGGATAACATTAAAATAATAAAAGATTTATCTCAAACAGCAGATAGGAGAAAGATGACACGGCCAAAAAGGTCAAGTTGTCTCAAGATGTGACGGCTTGGACAGGTTGAGAGGTAAGAACCAAAATCAACTTTCCTCCAGAACATTACCTTAATAATACAAACATATCTATAAAAAGAAACACCTACCAATGTTTTGATGGAGGCCAAAGTTTTGAGCTTCTCTCGGAGTAGCTGGCTCTAAAAAGGAGGGAGATAAAGACGAAGAATTCACTTTGTTGTCTCTTTTATTGACTTGCTGCCACAGTGACAATAAGACTCTAGAAAACGTAAACCTGGTGTGTATACAATCACCGATATGAAAACGTTGTTAGGTCAGAGGGGGGCTTACCAGTTCAGTGGCGAGTCGGATCTTTCGGACGATTTCATTATGGCCGAGATACTGCAGGGAGAGCCAGAGGGGCAGGGCTCGCAGCTTCAACATCGGACTGCTGGAGGTCAAACCTGCTGCCAAAGACTGACATACAAAACCTTTTTTTTTCTCTCTTTTACAACTTTTATTCTCACAAACATAATACAGGAAAAATGATAACACTTAAAGAGTGGTCGACATGATCTCAGAGGTTGTAATACTGGTAGCAAAGTAAGATAAGAAACTCCAACTTGCCCAAAAAGCAGGGCTTAAAACTAACCTAGATTATATTTCTGTGAAACAATAAAAAAGACAAAAAATGAAACTAAACACTTGCTAAGGTATGAAAAGTCACTGTACCATAGCTGGGTCTTCCTGTCTGTAAAGGGTGACCGCTGTGATTGCTGGCAGTCCCAGCCATTGACCTGGAGTAAGGGTCATGCTATCACTTTCGTTGGCTGCCTGGAGGAGAGAGACAAATTAAAACATCATACGTGTCACATACAAATTCAACATTTTTCAGGTAATTTCTGGATCTAAGTTAACAGGCTGTAGGTTACCATGGTAGCAGAGGTGACCTGACCCAGAGCCAGGGTTGCCAGGTTGACCCTGTTGAAGACAATTCACAATTATGATTAATTATGACTTCACTACAGTAAACCAGGGTTCCTCTGTTAGAATTAAAGTGGATGTATTTAAACTAAATGTCATAAAGGGTTTGAAAACTAACTTACCCTTCTACATGGAGCCACATGCTGTTCTGGTCACACAAGTTCCTCAGGCGACTCAACTTGTCAGTATGTCCTCCCCAAGGAGTTCCTGGGAAAAAGTGTAAAAAAAAAAAAGCTTATATAAACTCATGTAACAGATTTTTTCTCCACAGTTTCTTCACGCTGTGATTTTTCTGTACCTGCGTTTGCTATTAACAGCAGTGGAAGTTTGCCAGATTCGACGTCCTCTTTGATGAGTTTCTCCAACAAAGCAATGTCCTCAAAACACAAAAGGATTCAGATTTAGTCATTTTAAAGTAACTTACTGTGCTATTTATGTGTTTTTTAATTTAATTTGTGTTCGCCTACCATTTGGTGTTGGGATCCAAAGACGGTATTGCAAGGGACTGTGCACAGACTTGAGAGTGGGAGGCCGAGCTACTGACAGAAACGTCAAAATTAACATTTCTCTTTATTGTCTACATCCATTTTACGACTCAATCAACTTCTCTCTCTTCTCAAAAACCAGACAACTGTAGGTAATCTTTCATATATCCTCTATTCATTGAACATAAAGTGTGTTGTGAGATGTTGGTTAAACATTTACATTTTCATATTTGAATGTTGTAAAGATGCTTTTATGGTATCATTGTATTGAGGGGTGTACATGATAGACCACACCTGCTACCGTGGTGCATTTTAGCCTATTGGTATGCAGAGTTTACATATATTGGTGTCCTCAAGTATATAGTCTGCCAACCCCCATAAAAATAATACTGGAATCCTACCTGGCTGCATAGGTGTTGTCCAAGTCCAGGCCGTCCAGAGGCGCTTTGGTAAATAACTGGCTGTTTGTGGCTGAAGACTGCGTAGCCCTCAGAGGTATATTCTTCATAACGTGCATTTATGACCAGTCGACACACTTTAACCAGGCCCTCCCTCTCGTCCTCATGAAAGTATGCTGAACCGTTCTCATACCTGAGAGGCAGATAAGTTACAAAACCAAGCGCTGAAGTTGACCGTAACTCTGACAGTAACACTACCATCTCTACTTAAGACTGTAATAGAGGGATACTGTGCTCCTGATGATGCTGGATTGTCCATGTGTAACTATCATCACAGGCTTACCTGAACAGTCTGCAGAGCCACAGTGTGGTGTCAGACAGTATTCTTGTCGCCAGCTTTCGTAGTTGCTCGGTGTCCAACATTGCGGTAAATGCTGCCAGGCTGTGACCCAGCAGGGCTACGTGACCTTCTTCACCCATATTCTGGATTTTACTGAAAATCCCAAAACATGTAATTATGAGTAACTGCAAAACCAAGTAAAAAATAGTCCTTCCTAAAGAGTCTCTTCCTTTCTTCTTGCAGTAAAGCCTCTTTTAGTGCATTTTTAGACAGCCATAACATAAAATGACAGCTTTTCTAATATTTCTCTGCTTTGATTACTTTAGATTTGGGTTCAGCATGATTTATTGAAAATTATGGTTTACATTTATTCAAATAGAGGTGCAAAATTTTTTACCTCACAACAATTAATCTTTTTATTTTTAGTCACTAGCTCCACTTACTGTTGGCTGGGCCTGTCCTCTTCCTCCTCTTCATCGTGTATAAGGTTGTTGAAAAAGTGCAGAATTGTGGAAACATCCTGACCACTGCAGAGAAGATCATTGAGATTACATATAAACATATATGCTCGAAAAAACAAAGAAAACATACAATCATAACAGTGTAATTTTTTATGTGTGTGTGTGTGTGTGTCTTACTCTCCCTGCAGGGGGCCAGGCATGCTTGTTCTGGTTGAGGGATGACTCTCTGTTCTTATCTCCGACTCACTGTAAAAATGCATGGACCAAACACAGATATTTGAAGACGCATTTGAATTATTACATAATTGCATTAATTATCCACTTGTTCAGAAATCCAAACTACTGCAAATTAACAGATTCCTTTCTGACGTAATTAATGTTTTCCTGATTAAAAGTAGGTTGTATGGATTCTGAGTCTAATCGTACCTCTGTTCGTCTCTGAAGATTTTCATGGCTTCACTCAGATTCTTTTCCACTTGCACCAGCGAGGAGTCAACCATCTTCAGAGGAGTTTCTTTTATAAGTGTGCTTTGTGCGCTGGAAACAGATTTGTAAAAAAGAAAAAAAAACATAAATATTTCCCACACATGCAGAACAATGCTGACCGTTTCTTCCATTTCCTTATTAACTCCTTATAAGATCTCTCATAGCTCATAGTTTTGACAGAGACAGAAACTGGTCTTCTCTTTCTATCCCAAACTACAGTCCCTCAAGACAGAAATGACCTCTGAATCTAACCGCCACTGTGCTTCAACACTAAAATACTTGAATCCTAATGAATCCTTTCAAACTTTGCTATTTCAATTGTGTTATTTAAATTTCTGATTACATTTGTTAATGCAAATAGAACTGAACCTAAGGTCACAGCACTGCTGATCAGTCGTGTTTTTCCAGTCCAAGAAAGAAATAATTTGCGCCAAAAAAACCCCCAGCTCCCATCTCTTGTATTGAGAGGAGGGACTGTGCATGTGCAGCTTTATAACAGGAGTCAATGGAGGCCAGAGGGCACAAAGGATTGTACCCTGGACCAGAAATATGTGATCGATCAGTAAATAGAGACATGTAGAAAACTCTTAATCTGGATTTTTACCACAGTTAATTCTTTTTACTCAGCTGGTAAAAATATTAAACCTAAATCTGACTTTTTTTTAAACGTTTATAGTAAAATTCTGCCAATATCTGTAGACAGGGACAGGGCAGTGCTTTAGCAACTCTACTGACCAACTGCCACTGGTGACATTTGTAGATTTAGTGGCAATATTTGGAGAAGGTGTCTTTCAACTCTGAATCTGAGCCTCTTACTCTGAGACTTCCTGGTTAAATGAAGATTAAATAAAAGATAGATAAATAAATGTAAAAAAAGACACGAAGAAGAAAAACTTGCGCTGGTGAGATCAGTAACAGCTCAAATCTAAGGGGAGGTCCAATTTCCCTCTGCGCATATGCTTAAGCAGGTCCAACTGCGCACATGCTTACAGTAGTTTGCTGTGTCTGCACTGCAGCCAGTTACTCTTACAGCGACCAGATAAGCTGGTGCTCTTTTCTCTTCATGTTTGATGTCGGCAAGTCACAGCATTACACATATCAAAACAGGTAAACCTGCTCTGAGGTGTATTTTGAACCATGGCCCAGTTGTCTTAAGGGGCTGAAGTTGATAAAGACAAATAGGCTGCAGCTGTTGACCTACCCATGGTAAGAGTTCTGACTAAAACTCATGAGAATGATTTGATGATAAACATGTTTCCCGCACACTCTTCAAAATAAAAGTCTGCAGTTGTATTAATGCCGAAATGCCTTTATTCTGAAATATCCACCCCACTGGAAATGGCAGAAACTTAACACAACAAAGTACAAATGGGAGGGGAGGAGAAATGAAGGTGGCACAGTTGCACACTACAACCCTTTTTTCTCCTTTTCTTCTGCTGTCAGACATAACGATGAGCTGAGGAATTATAACAAGGGAACATACTGCATGTTTACGTATGCACGACCTCTTTACATTTGACTGAAGTATTAACACCGTCATCCTAACAGACTAAAAATAAAATCCTGAGATCAAAATTTTGACTTGTCTCGCTGAGGCATAGTTGCCACCCGCCTTTAAATGGAGGAACAATGTAACTAGCTAGCCAGCTCGCTGTCGTAGCTGTATGAAAGATGGACAGACAGTTGTAAAGCTGTGCTAGCGCATTTACCGTTTATACTTCTAACCTTTTGTTTTTGCTTTGCATATTCATTTCCACAACTTACTAGACATAAAGTAAACTTATTTTCCAAAATAAAAGCATGTTTTATATAATAAGGGACATAAAGAATACAGTATAAATGTCAAAATACAAAGGGTTGTTTCACACTATCCTCATATATTAGCCTTTACTGCAGTGTGTGTGGTTACTACAGCACAAATGATGTTGGAGGAGATGACAGAAAAAAATGAGGTTTCGTCCTTTCATCCTGAGGTCCTTACATCAGTTTGTACTCAGGCCCTGGTTATAAAATTCATCCTTAAAGCTCCTGTGAGCAACTTCTGTTTTGTGCCAGTTTTAGTGCCCCCATGTGGACAAAGAGCCCTTGCTTATCTTGCGTGCTACATGCTTCAGTATTGGTTTATGACAACAAATCTCATTCTGACTTTTGACAGTGAAATTTCTCATCCATTGTGAATATTTTGTGTGGAAACTAGGCTGTTTCTTAAGCTGCAAGACCTGGACCTACCCCTCTCGCACTGGTTTCAGAAAATAAAAACAGGGTTATAAAAATGTTCAGTCTTGTTTCTGCTGGTCTTGTTTGCTTTTGTATACCATTAGAGGGCATCAACATGAATTCTAGTCTGTTTCATCAATGTTAAAAACACCTCATAGGAGCTTTAAATTACCACTAAAGACTTCCCAGGATTAGCACTCGGGTCATTGTATGAGTAAAAAAATACCCTGAAGTGAAAACAGAGCCTTCAAACTACTCTGTGCTCTAAGAACAACCCTCAGAGGAGCATTTGGGTCAGAGAAGGTAAAGCTCTTTTTCATTTGTCCTGAGGCCTTAATTCAAAACCTTAACTACATACCAGCACCACCCAAACTGAACTAGTCTTTACACTTGAATAGATGCAATGTCAAGCCTTGAGAACAACAACACAGTTGCAGATTCAAACGGGTGTGGACGCATTATTTAAACATTTACTTTGTGCTTTCTTTGGATCGCTGCTGTAGAAAGCATCAACACACTTGTGTAAGAGGAAATCAAAACTGAACTGGTTGAACTGCTGGTTGACTGTCATTGAGCCAAAAAGAGTTACTCCTTGAAAGGTAAAGTTAAGAGAATATTCAGAAGTATGTTGACGATCCCCAGTTTAGTCCCTAAGTGCAAGGGACTTTTGAAACCACAGTGCAATGTCTTACATGCTTAGAACGGCAGGATTAGCTAAAGGGTTATCAGCTGGTTGAGATACGCAAACTCGTCATGAGATGCAATGGAGTCCTACATTCTGACTTGGGGCCTCATTTATGATACATTCATAAATCTGTGTGTAGATTTGCAAATAAAAGTCCTCCATACCAGAAACCCAAAATGAACGCAGTGATAAACTAGGGTTTGATGGTTGGTGCATGTGCAAGTTCATGGATGTGCAGATTGCATTTACTTGAGGAAAAAAAATTCAACTCTGTTTTTCTGTGTAAACCAGACAATTATCTCCAAATCATGAGACAATTTTTTTATAAATAAAAATTTTCTGTCTTGTTTTTCTGCATTAATGAGCAGCAAAAACAGCAGAATTCACCTACCATCCTTTTTAAAACGCACAAACGATAACCCATGACAAGATGCAGTGCCTGAAAACAAGTTTAACTTTAACTCTGATCAGAATATATGAATTTAAAACTTTTTTTGTCATTTCAAAGCTCTTTTCTTGATTTAACAATTTCCCTCTTGTTGTCAGACTTTTATTTTCTAACTTGATTCAGTAAAACCCACAAAACCCATTGTTTTCAGTATATGCCATAAATCTGCTTTGAATAATCACAATTCTTTTAGTAGAATATAAAACATGTTTCAAAGTGTGCTCATGTTTATCTGTAAATGACAATGCATAGGTATATTTCTTTTTATGTTTTATGCCATGTCTTTAGTTTTATAAAAGCCTCTGTGTTAAATATCAACCTCCCTTACTGTAATACTTCCCTGTTATTTAGGTGAGCAGCATGAAGCATGCCTAGTTATTTGTTGATCATTATGGTTGTGCCTCTGTAACTTCAGTGTAAGGTGCAGCAGCAGACTATTGCTTCAGTCAGGATCATGGAAGTGAATCAGAGGCTGTCAGATTGCCCTCAGTCTACCTCCGTCTCCTCCACTCAACAAATTTGCAAGCTGTCTTTCAGCGGACACATAAATAATAAAGAAAAAGCAGAAATCTGAGGCTGACAGTCTTGGAGTTTTATCACAGACATCATGTAACACAGCAGCAAGTGAACTATCAGTCACAGAGTGAGAGGAGGGAGCATCATACATACAAGCTTCGCCTACCTTCACTGATATGCAGAAAAACTTACTATTTATCCTGGTCTGCTGAGGGAAAAATCTCACCAATCCGTGTAGACTTTTAAGGACCTCCTCTATACATGTCCAGAAAAACCTTAAAAAATGAATATGACTCGGTTAATATGCTTCTTCTTACCTCTGTACTCCGCTGGTCGAGCCGGATATTTTACTTCCTGGAATGACGCTCCACTTGCGTTCCACGCTGGCAGCGTCTACGTCACGATATGAAAATGCTGAATTTCATTTGCGCCGACGCACGCACGCACACGGACGCACGCACTAATGCGCGCACACAAAAATTTTCATTTTCATGCTTTATTTCGTTCAGTTAATGTTTAAAACATTCAATTCAAACAAGGAAAAATCTCAAATATGTGAATAAAAAGGAGCAGAAAGACTCTTCTAGGGTCTGCCCCTCTTTCATAATATATTAATCAACTAAAAACATAATAAAAATAAACAAAAACCTCCTTTTATTTATAAAAACAACCCACAAAACCAACAGAAATAAACACGTTAATTCAGATTTTTCACAAACCGAACATACCAAGACTTAGATATTTTCCTATATTTACTCAACATACTGGCTTTGACACTTTTTTTGAAGATAAAATTTGATTTCACTTCTTTAGTTTCTTTGTTTAGATTGTATTCCTTTCACTGTAACAGCGCTCTTTCAGTTTAGTTCTGCATATAGGCTTTTTAAATATTTCAAATCCTTTTAAAGCATTGATGTGTTTGATAAAATCATTTTTTGATCAATTTTTCAGAGACAATGCGAAACAAACTTTAATATTTTCTTAGGCAATGTCTTTTTTGTGTGATCCAGGATACATCCAGGGTCATGAAAAGGCTTTGCTCCATCAGATCATTGTTCTCTCTTTGTTCAAGCTTTGTAATTTACACCCCATAATATTAAAACTCCCAACTATATGTCGAAATACAATAAGACTCTCTACATTTTCCTGCCACTTCATGTGGCTGTGGCGTAAGTCTCCCTGTGAATTTCCCCGTGGCCTGACCCGCCAGCCCGGCGTTACACAGGCAAGCATGCAAGTGCGCACAAACACAGACTCACAAGGCAATGAATGCCCAACAAGTGCGCACATGACATTTGACTAGGCGCGTGCAGACAGGTGGAGTGACTACCAGTCGGTGCAGTCCTGTGTGTTTTGGTGTCAATTTACAACCAGTTGAACAAAGTTTATTCATGACAATACTGGACTCTACACTTAAAGCAATTACATTTTGGGTTGACTGTGCTGATCAGCTGATAGTTCTGAAGTAGTTGTTCAGTAAAGGAGAAGAGTTGGTGAACATGGCATAAAAAGGTTGACTTAAGTCCCTTTTTATTTAAAGGTTTTAAATTTAACACGAATCAAACCAATAATCAACCTTGGTCCTCACAACTTCAAACGTGACACCAATCACTGAACCTGTGACCTCTCATTACACATTGATCCTTCAAACCACTACTTAGCTTGGGAGTATGCAATGAACAAATACCAGTGTCTACGTCATTATAATTATATATATATCTCATGCATAACTTTTTAACTATCTAGCACATAGGTCTGAAACTCAAGCCCTGTTCAATAGGCATAATATTATTTCTTTGTTAATTGGCCACACACACATCTTTTGCAACAAATCTCAGATTGCACTGCAAAAGTTGGCTTCCCCACTGGGATTTATACAGGACAAAATGACCATCTTTGAAAGTGAAAGTGATGTGTCAAAACTCTAAATTAGTTTATTTGGAGGGAATTTTTTTTGGTTTTATGATAAACACTCTTATTGTGTTTTTAAAACGTCAAAAACTAAGTTTTCAATTAGTATTATTGCAGAATTTGGCTTCAATTCCTCATTCTTCTTAGTAGAAATATCACAGAGATACTTCATGTTCATGAATACAGTTGCCAAAAGAACAATGTGAATCATTTCCAAACAATTTTAACCTGCCCTGTCCTGACTGATGACTGGGAAAATATGCAAAATTGCCAGTAATCATGATCCCTTTCAGATTTGATGTTTTATACTGATGCAAAACCATGCAATTAATAAACTGTAAGGAAAGAACTGTTATTACAATGCTTGTGGTTACAGGCCGTCGTTGTTTTCTTCCGCTTCATCCTGGTCCAGGGCGCAGGGGCAGCAGCTTCAGGGGGGAAGCCCAGACGGCCCTCACCCCAGCCACCTCCACCAGCTCCTCCGGGTGGATTCCCAGGCGCTCCCAGGCCAGTTAAGAGATATAATCCCTCCACCTGGTCCTGGGCTGGCCATGAGTTCTCCTCCCAGTGGGACATGTCTGGAACACCTCTAATGGGAGGCGTCCCCGAAGGCATCCTAACCAGATGCCCGAGCCACCTCAGCTGACTCCTCGGTTCTACTCTGAGCGCCTCTCAAGTGTCCAAGCTCCTTACCCTATCTCTATGGCTGAGCCCGGCCACTCTGCGAAGCAAACCCATCCCATCCCATAATTTAATCAGAAATGACTATTTCTGAATTCAAGGCACCAGTGGTAACGCTTTTACACCCAACTGAGTCACAGCTTTTAATGAAATTAGTTATTTCTTTCTTACTCTTGCTGTCTTTAAATGTGTCATACACTTCTTGTTTTTGGAGGTGCTTGATTAGCAGTAAAGGATTGGAAAGGAAAGGGTGATTTAAAAAAAGAGAGAAGTGATACTCAGTTTTTTTCCTACTTTATGAACTTGTAACTTGGTGATTCCTCATTTTAGAAAATACTGGCCACACATGAGGCTAATGTTTAAATACATAGACTGTGTACTCTTTATCTAGTCTATGGTTTAAATAAGTTGGTGCAAAAACTTTCTTAAAGGAAACAAGTAAATGTGTTGCACATTCCACAGTACTGTCGACAGTAAATGTAAAACGTAATGTACTGTTTCTGAGTACATTGTGTTTTCCTTTTAAACGAAAATCAAAACATAACATATCAGCGAATTCACTTATATTTTTATAGACAAAGTTTATTCGAACTTTCTCCGTAATCTACCGCTATTAAGTGTCGAATCTGCGGTTTCTTAAAAAAGGTTAGACACAGTTGACGTAAAACGTTATTTTCAAACAGTCTTCGGGTATTGTAGTTTTCTTGCCCCAACGAGTCCATGAATTCGACTGTTTTAGAGTTTGAAAAGACTTCATATCCCAGAGGTCATTGCGAGTGACTCGTCAGTTGATGGGACGTATCAGCTCACGCGGACTCTATCTGGGGTGTGCTGAGTAGGATCCCCGCTCTGGAACCGGCTGATCGTCTATTTTCACCTTAATCAGATTCAAGTACTTCACCTGTGTCGGGAGGGTCTCCTGGTATTCAAGGGGGAACACCAACATCGGGTTTTGTCGTGGGAGAGACTCGACTTAGATCAAGTAACTGCGTAACTTCGGTCTCAGTAGTGAAAATCTAAAGACCCACGATGGACCCGAGAGACACTGCCCCTGATTCGTGGGAACAAGAGGACGATGTGGAGGCCACGATCGACCCACAACTTGAAACAGCGTTCATGACCTTAAACGTGAATGCCAAGCCGTTTGTTCCTAACGTGAACGCCGCTGAATTTGTCCCGGCGTTTACCACAACAGCACACCCGGAGAAAATCAACTCGGCAGGTCAGTTCACTGTCACGTTGGTGGTGGGGGGATGTTAGCCACCAGCTAGCTCGGTGCTAACAGGAGCCGAGGTTCCTCTCAGACAACCTTTCCTCGAAGCGCCACAAAACTGGGCTTAAATTCAAGTGTTATACATAACTGTTGTGATATCCGAGACGGAGTGAAACTTAAACACATCTATCATGGCTTTATAATCTTAATAATCGGGTTTACAGTGTTAATAAAACTTGTCAGCTGTTGCCATGACAGCTTTAAAAGTTATCTAAACATACTAATCAATGGTTATCAGCTACTATTTAGATATCTAATGTTGATTTATGATTGAGGAAATGAGTGTATTTTAGTCTAGTGTTGATAGAGTCAAGCGTTGGTTCATGTCTAACTTGAGATCCACCATTTTTGGGGGGTGGTCGTAACTTTGTTGATGATGATCTTCATGGTGAGGAGGAGGAGTAGATATAAGCTCAGTCCGTCATTGAGTCATTTGTGAGAATGGGACTCTGACGTGGATGTTCTGACGCATAACTGGTCTAAAGTGGAGCAAAGTGTGCCATCTGGATCTGTGTCAGAGCAGGCAAGAACTCTAGACGAGTAGGCACACAACTGGAGGACAATAACTCCAGTTTTTTTGTAGTGAAACGTCTGGCAGATGCAAAAGTATTTTGTACTATATGATGCTTTAAAGGGATATTCCGGCGTAAAATTAATATAGGGTCAAACACGGTGTAACACTGAGTTAGACACCCTGTCGAGAGATGAATGTTGCAGACAGGTTGCTTCTCTAGTTATACCAACTTTAGTAACGACCGCACGATAGCAATACACAGCAGTCTGAGGAGCCATAAACAAACCACAAATAATACTCAGAACAGCACCTAACTTCATCAACAGTACATATAGGGTCCTAGCCATAGTACTAGCCACCAAACATCTTTTTAACTTTGCCTAATTTCTTTAGCAAAGAGACTAAACACAACTCACCTACTCTCTTCCAGCAGCCGCTTATTTTGTAGCGAGACCTTGGGCCAGGCCATTACAGACTACAGTGGGGTGACGCAGCTCAAGGAAGAACATTTATGATAATTTCTTCATAGAATTGCAATCAGACTGGAGACGCTAAGGCAGAAAAACTACCGTGTCTCAGTGCAAAATGATTAATATGGTGATTATTACTTCAAGGAAATGATAAAGTAATGTAGTAATGTCTGTCCATTACAGACTACAGCGGGGTGACACAGTTTAAGGAAGAACATTTATGATCATTACTTTATCATTTCCATGAAGTAATAAACACCATATTAATCATTTTGCACTGCAGGCGCGGTAGTTCTTCTGCTTTAGTGTCTCCATCTGCATTTCTATGAAGACATGATCATAAATGTTCTTCCTTGAGCTGCGTCACCCCGCTGTAGTACGTAATGGACTGGCCTGAGGTCTCGCTACAGCTGCTGGAAGAGAGTAGGTAGGCTGTGACCCTAAATGTACTGTTGATGAAGTTAGGTGCTCTTCTGAACATTATTTGTGGCTATAGAGTGGCGTTTTGGTTGAGGTTTGAGTATGGCTCCTCAGACCGTTGTGTATTGCTATCCTGCAGTCGTTACTAAAGTTGGTATAACTAGAACAAGCGATCAGCAACATTCATCTCTCGAGGGGGTGTCTAACTCTGTGTTACGGTGAATTGACCCTAGTCAAGTCTTTTTAAAGCACGAGAATGAAATTGTCTCTTTTTCCAGCTAAATTTGACCCGCAGTTTGTGGAAAGGATCAGACTTTATTTTTTAAACACACTTCTCATTTTCATCACTTTTTTTCTCTTGCAGCTGCTGAAAATAGATCCATCATGGAGGAGGCAGAAAGTAATGGTACGTATGGCCTTGGTATTTAACTATGACGTCAGAAACCCACAGGATGCGTGTGCACTGCGTTCTGGCCCACTGAAAGTGTGATTAGTGTGTAGTGCAGTATGAAGCAGCTGGTGTCTGTATACAGAAAACATATAGCTGGTTATTTTGCCTTCAGTGGTTGATTTCCTGCTAATTTGAATATTATCCTGTGACTGTGGTGCTCCTACCTTTTTTGGTGAGCAAGCAACATGATTATACAGTATAGATTTTTCCAAGTTTACTCATGTAAAGTTAAGTTTATACTCGAGTTCTTGTTAGCATCATTACTTAAGTATTGTAGCACTACTCAGACATATGTTCTTAGCTTAAGTAACGTTAGTGTACAGGTTCATGCACTATGTCTTCCATGACCAGGAACAGACATGAGTGGAAGAATTTTTCTCAAAAAAGGACAACAGTGACATGCTGTACAAGATATGCAGTTAAACTTGAATATCACAGCGTCATTAGTAACTAACAATAGTTAACCACATGTGGGAGAAAATGCAGACAGATGATTGGCTGTATTTCATCATAGCGTTCGGTAGCCCTGTTAGCAGACGGTACCAGATGGTACCAGAGTGGAGAAGATCAGTCTTCCAATAACGAAAATGGAGACTGGAGACATGCTCCCATTCAGTTCAGTGAAAGCCTTCTGGAGGCTGATGGTGTTTGTTGAGCGTATAAGCCTCCCTTATGATGACAACTACAAGAGTGGGGTAAAAATGTATGAGGAAGGTGCAGCAGCAGGGCTTTTCTGCAAAGTGTTGGAGTGACTGTTATAGACTCATGGACAAGTCTCACCACAGAATCATACGTTACCGTCATTTGTCATTTTATTCACAACTGGAACTGAAGGCCGCTGTCCTTCAGACAACTTTGTTTGATCCTTTCAGCATGTGTTACACAATTTCCATGCATGTTCTTTTTCACAACACGCTGTAACCTTGACATAAGGAGTGGAGTGTAGGGGATTAGAAGGCCAGTTGTAAAACTTGAGCAGAGACCATTAAGAGCTGTAAAAGGAATTAATAAAATCTTCTCATCAATCTTAAACGTAGTGGCAGCCAATGTAAAGGTGCTAATACAGGTGTAATGCGCGCAAATGTCTTGGTTCCTGAGAGAAGCCGAACAGCTGAGTGCTGCAAAAGTTTGATTCAGAGATGTAAAAAAAAGACTGTAACAATAATCCAGCTGTGAAGAAATCAAAGCCTGTAAAATCGGCTCTGTCTTTAGAACTTAAAAAGGATCCTAGCTCTGATGTTTCTGTGAATAAAAACATGACTGTACAGGTTTAGCGGTCTGATGTTCACAAATTGCTGTCAAACCAGATGCCAAGGTTCCCTGCAACAGGCTTAATGTGGTCCACTAGGAACCCAGCAGGAGGCAGGATTTGTGAAGCCATCTGCCGAGACCCGATAACAAGGATTTCAGTTTTACTGGAATTAAAGTGAAGAAATTTACAGTCATCAAGAACACGCTTCTCTATGCAGGCCTAACCCTGATGCTGGGTCGTTTCTCATTATTTGCCTGACTGTTTTGGCCAAAATGAAAGTAAAAATTAATCTTAATCTACTTCTCCCTCTAACTCTCTCTTTAAATCTCTTATAATCTCTCCCTCTGTCTTTTCTCTTACTCTTTCTTCCGCTGTCGTCCTTTCTCACTTTCTCTGGATTCATTTAAAAAGTGCTTTACTGGCACAAAAGTCACCACAATATTGTCCCAGCATAAAAAATATGACACAAACAATCATACAACACATCAATCCATATACAGTAAATAAATAATCAGATTAAACATTTCATTAGAGGACACAAAATCAAAAATAATGAAAAAATGAAAACCCAAAACTAAAATAGAAAATGAGGAAATAGTCAAAAAGTAAGCAAGTATGTGTCTGTGCATAGATATCCATTGTTATTGAGATCTTTATTAGATCAAAAGTGATTATCAGTCTATGTACAAATTTCACACAGGAGGATGTGAAGGAGAAATACATGAAATTGCAGAGTGTGAGGAGACAGGGTCACCTTTTAGCTTGTGACACAGATGGACATAATTGCTGTATCTCTGCTGCTCATTCTCCCAGGATGTGTTTCATTAAAGTGTGCCGAGCTAGAAAATGAAAATCCTTATTGGATCTCATCTTTGGTGAGAACTCTGTCCTGATTTCGTCATACCTGCTGCAGTGAAGGAGGAAGTGGGACTCTGTCTCAACCTGAATCTGAGTGGACAGAGCTCACACAGTCTGTCCCCTCAGTGATCACAGTCTATGTTCTGGTCACCGGGAATACTGTGCACATATGTTAATGTTTGTCTGAGCAGGAGCAGTTTGAGATTTTATGGCGCGACATCATGTCAAAATTGAACTTGGCCTAATTATGAGCATGTGCAGACCACGCCCTCTGACTAAAACTCTTTGCACACATCAAGATCAGCATCTTAAGGATATCTTGAGCAAAGAAAATGATGCAGATATAATCAACGGTTTGAGATTTAGCTCCTAAAGTGACAGCTACTGTTTCTACTGCCACCATCCTCTTTATTGCATGGACTCTGCTGCCTGACAGTATGTGTCAGAAATTAATCACAGTCTGAATCACAGTCCAGTTAATTTTTTTCCCATATAGGAAATACACTGTACTATACATTTACAAGAATGCAATGTACTCAACTATGGGAACATAAAAAGAAAAAGTATTTATTAACCATTATGAAGGTGAAATGTTTGATACATCGGCTCTAATGTGGGGGGTTTATGGCTTTGCAGCTCCGGTGGAAAACGGCGACACAGAGATGTGCACAGAGGAGCCGTGGGACCAGAAAGACTCGGAGCCAAATCAAGAGGAGCCCGGCGGGGACAGGGGACCAGCGGTGCAAGCGTCAACGGAGAAAGCTGCTCCTGAGATAGAGGAGGAGGAGGAAGTGCCAGTGCCCAAGGTTCAGCCAGTACAGCCAGACGCCCCCAGGAAGGAACACATCAATGTTGTGTTCATCGGGCACGTAGGTCAGTGCTGATTAGATCATACTTCATTTCACGGGAGTGTGATTTTAGTTTAAGTAAGGCTGTACAATTTTCAACAAGTCAGGATGGGAGTGAACTGTGTACGGCGCATGACTGAAGGTCACGGTTTATGTCCTTACACTATAAGATCTGGTTTGCTGCACACAGACACGCTCAAAGTGAACCACAGCAGCAGGAAAGGATAAGTAAACAAATATTTATACCCTTACTTCCAGTTAAATCCTATCTAACACTGAGTTATAAATGATTGATGAATCCATGGCAATGAGCGGCGTTGGTATAAGTTGATAAAACAACAATCTAAGCATCAATATCATCCACATACTGTGAAGAAGCGTTAACAGCTGACATCTGTATTTGTTTCATCGTGGTAGAGATAAGCTGGTTGTGTTCATTCGTGTGTATTCCAGCCACAGAGTGTGTTGCGCTCTGTTGAGCTTCCAGACCGCTGCCATTTCACACAGGTGCAGGCGGGGAGAAAAAAAAGCCCTTAGCTGGGAAAGTCCGCTAGCAGCCCTGATCTCACTGTGCGAAAGCATGCAGTCGGCAGACCAAATTTCTGACATGCCGTGCCTGTATTTAACTAAGTGGCACTTCTGATGTCAAACTGGAGCACAAGTGCAAATACTGTGTCCTTAATGCCTTTCTGCCTAATTATGAGCATGAAACAGCACAGAGAGGAGGGTGTGAAGCAGCGTGCTGCGTCAGCCTCTCTCAACTCAACTGTCATCAGCAATGTCAAGTCAGTTTTATACTCGGTCGGATTTCACAAAGACATTACGCCTAAGGCAGCTGCTAAGTGTGGAGAGCACAAATGAATCTGGTATCCTATCAGTTAACACGATGATGTGCAGATTTGAGCGTGGTTCCCACTGTGAAAACATGGCACGCTTGTCAGCGCTTTGCTTTTGTCCAGTCATGTGCTCTAACCGGCACGGACACCACTTGAGATTTAAGCTCGCAGAAACTAAGAGTGAAGATTAGAGCTGTCACTTTGTGTCCAGAATTTAAACCTTCATTTGATCTCTGGGGGAACACTTCATACTTCAGCTGTAAGGAGCCCGTAGAACTCAAAAGAAGCAGCACAGCAGGACGTGTGAAGCAGTGTGCTCGCATCTCAACCTGGCCAGGCCATGATCTCTTGATCTCAGTGAACTACAAAGATGGAGGACGCCAGGACTTAACTTTTTTTATTCATTTTATAATACGTTATAGATTCCAGGGCCCAACTGATATGGATTTTTTGGGGCAGATGCCGATTATAAGGGGGGGAATCCGATTACCGATTAATCGGCCGATTTTTAAGTTTTATTATGAAGTTATAAATTAAATATATATACTGTAGATATCTACTGTATACTGTAGATATATATTTACACATTTCCAGTCCGGTCTCATCTGGAGACATGCAGCTGCCTCACTAAGAGAAGTAGCTCGATCATGTAATGTGTACTGTTGTTTATTCTACCGTTACTGACACGGCTAACAGTGTAGCAAGGCTATTAGCAGGTGGCTAACTCTAACTTTAGCTTGCATATTACACGGTGCCTCACCGTTAACTCGGCGTGACCGAGACCAGCAAAGCGGGGAACATCGTGAAGTGGGTTGAACTGAAACTTGTTGACTTATTGAGTATTTCACAAACTGGTTTATTTACCGTTGAGGTGGACCACTCTCCTCCGTGCGTCCCTGAGCTGTCTGCTTCAGATCCGTCACTCTGCTGTGCTGTGAGGTAGTTAGTGGATGAAGATTGTCATGAGGTCGCTGCGCCATCTACTGGATAAGTCGTGAAACTTTTCAAATGGCGAGTGAAAAAAATGAAAATCGGCGAGTTTTTGCCGATTACCGATTAGTCTCAAATGGGCTAAAATGGGCCTTAATAGATTCCCAATGCTCCTCCTATAACATGACAATACCAGACGAGTCTGTCTGAAAATAAACGCATTAAGGAAGTGAGGCAGTGAGACTTAAATAGTGGTCTAATTCAGATTTTCTGAAGTTCGTTTTCAGGAGAAAATTTATCCAAAAAATAAGCTCAGAAAAACTTTTAGATTGTGTTCACTTTTGCAGTCCAGTTGTTGTTCTTACTTCCTTTTATTTATTTTGCTTAATCACTCAAAATGAGGCAACTCCCTGCTATTTGGGTCATTGAAATACAGCCCTGCACTAATGTCAATATTTTTTTTCCTTCAGATGCTGGCAAATCCACTATTGGCGGACAAATAATGTGAGTTGACGTCTCCTCATTTAGGTCGACTACCTTTTCTTCATAAAAAGTGAATAAATGAGTTTGATTCATTTCTTCTACTCTTCCTCTTTAACAGGTATCTAACAGGCATGGTAGATAAGAGAACATTGGAAAAGTATGAGAGGGAAGCCAAGGAGAAGAACCGGGAAACCTGGTGAGTAGAGACTCAGCTGCATTGAAGTGAACAGGCTCTAAGTAAAGTCTGAATGTTTTTAAAGCATGTTTGTGTTAGCTAAGGTAATTTCAAGAAGATTAACTATTAGATTTAAACATTTGAAGTAATGTCTGTCTTTAGTAAACATCCTATTTCTCACTTGTTTTCCAAAGGTACCTGTCATGGGCTTTAGACACCAACCAAGAAGAGAGGGACAAAGGAAAGACGGTGGAGGTGGGAAGAGCCTACTTTGAGACCGACAAGAAGCACTTTACCATCCTCGATGCTCCGGGTCACAAAAGCTTCGTGCCTAATATGATCGGAGGCGCATCACAAGCAGACCTGGCTGTTCTGGTGAGTCCTTGAAATGTTGAGTGCTCTTAACACAAGAAATCAAGATGTTAGCTCTCCTGTCAAAAGTGCTCACCTCGTTTACATCTTTCCCCTCAGGTGATCTCTGCCAGGAAAGGGGAGTTTGAAACTGGTTTTGAAAAGGGCGGGCAAACACGAGAGCACGCCATGTTGGCCAAAACAGCCGGTGTCAAACACCTGATAGTTCTGGTGAACAAAATGGATGATCCGACAGTCAACTGGAGCCTGGAAAGGTAGTTAGACGAATAAGTGACAGTAGATTAAATTCCACGAATGATTTAGATTGACTTTTTTGATGTTTACATACTAACTTTCATTGAAACCCTCAGGTATGAAGAGTGTAAGGAGAAACTAGTGCCATTTTTGAAGAAGGTGGGCTTCAACCCAAAGAAAGACATTCACTTCATGCCGTGTTCTGGACTGACAGGAGCCAACCTGAAAGAGCCCACTGACATGTGCTCCTGGTACACGTAAGTCCTCTAAGTGGTCCCCAAGATAAAAGTGTCTGTTCTTGTTTACTGATCACCGCTAACTATTGTCTGTGTTTGTGTGATCTTGTTTCAGAGGTTTACCTTTCATTCCACATTTGGACAGTTTGCCAAATTTAAACAGATCAAGTGACGGACCAGTCAGATTGCCAATCGTAGACAAATACAAGGTAAGAATCTGGGATTTTACTCATGTTCAGATGGATTCAAGAATTATGAGTCCATGTTAGATAAATTTTTAAATTGGACTTTTTTAGATTTATAGACAGAAGCATTGAGGGGTTCATCCTTTCATCAAATGTAACAGATTCTTATAGTAAAACTGTTTTTCTCTTGTCTGGTCTGTAATCTTGATTTGATTCGTCTCTTCAGGACATGGGCACTGTCATTTTGGGCAAGCTGGAGTCTGGCTCCATCAGTAAAGCACAGCAGCTAGTCATGATGCCAAACAGGGTAAGGCTGGTCCTTTAACTCGAACCAATGAAGTTAAATTAGGATCCAAGTTACAAACCATCTGTTAATCATTCAAGGATGTGGCGTGGGCCTAATCCTGTCTTTGCTATCCCCTGTCCGTTTGTCATTTCCCATGTCTTTCTCTCTTCCGTCCCTCTTCATGTAGCATACTGTGGAGGTGTTGAGTCTCTTATCGGACGACGTGGAAACCGATGATGCCGGGCCAGGTGAAAACCTCAAACTGCGGCTGAAGGGCATCGAGGAGGAGGAGATCCTGCCCGGCTTTATCCTGTGTAACGCTGAGAACCTCTGCCACTCAGGGCGCACCTTCGACGCCCAGGTTAGGATTACACTGTGCTTCTTTATTTCAGTTCAAGAGCAACGGCCCATTGCATAGAATGTTTTATAATTGAACTACATTTCCCTGCGGCCTTAACCAGCTACCGTTTTTGCACTGCGGCTTGTATTCAGAGTGGAGGTGCAGCAGTTTGAACAACATTAACCCACTACATTTAATTCAGCAGGAGGATGTAATGTGTATATATACCTCAACTTAAGCTATCAGGAGGAGTTAACAGTATTAAGAAAACCATTTTAATAAGTTTGAGTAATATGACACCAGATCTGTGTGTTGACTTGCATATACAGCAATCACTAGATGCTCAAATTTGGCGTCATTTACCTACATGTACTGTTATTAGAGCTGAGATTTTTTTAAACTCTATCACACTCATCAAAGAAGTTCACTTTAAGTCTAATTTAAGTCAAATCCACATATCTCCTGCAATGTTGAACAACAAGATCCACTCTGGAAAGTCCTGGAAGGAGTTAAAAAAGTTTGATATTTAATTTGAAACCATTTTTTTGTTGTTGATAAAAATAATTTTCATTTTTGAGGTTTTGTAATCTTTTAGGAAAAAAAAGACCTTTGAGACATTTCGTAACCACCTTATATCAAGATTAACAAACAGTGAAAATGATTGTATCCACTTCCTCTAGGTCCAGAGAGCATGTTGGTTCACCACTCTCTACTGGTTTACAGTTTTTTGCTGTATTTGAACAAACTGACCTGGTTGCACTCGTCCTCAGCCAAAGCAGTAATCAGAGAAACTTCCTTGTGCTTTTTTCTCTGCAGATCGTCATCATTGAACATAAATCCATCATTTGTCCAGGTTACAACGCAGTCCTCCATATTCACACTTGCATTGAAGAAGTGCAAATTACGGTACAGCTTAAACTTAGTTCATACTTTCATCATTGAATATTTTGCACGATTGGTTTATGTTTATATTTCTTGTGTATGTTGAAATTCTTTTTCCGCTTTGTCCGCAGGCCTTAATCTGTCTTGTAGACAAGAAGTCAGGAGAGAAGAGTAAGACACGACCACGATTCGTCAAACAGGACCAGGTCTGCATTGCACGTTTGCGCACAGCAGGGACCATTTGCCTTGAAACCTTTAAAGACTTTCCCCAAATGGGACGGTTTACCTTGCGAGACGAAGGTAGGATTTCTCTACACATTTATGACTTCTTGTCTAATTATGTGCAGAGAGATAATGTTGTGTTTTGTGTCTCAGGTAAGACGATTGCCATTGGTAAGGTGCTAAAGCTGGTTGCTGAGCGGGACTGAAGAGGACTAAGCGAAGAGTCTTGGTGTGAAGAAACGGGCGATGACCTATCATGACCTGACCAGGGACGGTCAGCAGGAAGGGTGCATCCTGAAAAACACCTCTATTCTGCTCGCCGAAGATCAGCTCCAGAAAAAGAAAAAAAACTCATGTGACACAGAACCTGTTTTTAAGCAAATAACAAAGAGTCCACACGAGTCAGCTTTCTCATATTGAGAGCTCTGCTATGCCATTTTTTGGGGTTATCCCTAATCCCCACTTCCCTCCTCTTATCTACTCGTCATGACATGAAAATTTTGTCTCCTGCATTTTTTTATTCCATTCCTAAATGACAATGACTAATTGCAGAAGTTGTATCTGTTGATGGATGTGGAGCAGAGTTTGCTTTAAACATAGAAAATGATTTTCTAAGGTAAATTCTAATAGAAGTTGTATGAAAGGACCGAAGCAGTTGGAACCAAATTTTTACTCGGGTGTACATGTCTCCCTTTGCTCTGGTTTCTCGTTTGGCGTTCTGGCAGTGAGCTTGAGCATTTTCAATTGTTATATAAGTAAACAACTATGACAATAAAAGCTTAATTGGGAAAGCAAGGTTCGATCATTTTGAGGAAGGCATTCGAGTGATTTCATATTTTTAAATTAGGGTCTATTACAGGCTGGACATTTTTGTGTTAGAGTTTACTATTCACAATCTGTTCAGGTGAAACTCCCGACAAGTCATTGTCAGGTTTTTTGTTTTTTTTCAATTTCAGCATTCCAGGAAATGTTGTTGAACAATTTTACTCTAAGATTACTGTTCCAAAAATAAAAATATTTTACTTCTGAAAGTTTATTCCAAAGTGAGTTTCTGTCACGTGGTCATTTGAACGAAAGATTAGGCAATGTTCAAGAGGGATGGGATCGCTCCTACACTGCTCAGAGAAATAAGGGGAACACTTAAATCACACCCTGGATCTGGATGAATGAAATATTTTTTGAGAACGATCATTAGAAACAGAAATCATCAACCCGATTCCAGGACCAGCATCAACTCCAACATGAGACTGGGCTTTATATGCCAGAAGAAATCCAGAGCCCACTGCACCAGCATGTGATCCTGTAATTGGTCCGAGGATCTCATCCCAGTACCTACCAGAGTCAGGATACCCCTGGTTAGCACGTTGAGGAAATGCCTCTCCAGACCATCACTGAGCCACCAACAAACAGTTCATGTTGGAGGATTTTGCGGACAGTTCTCCAGACTCTCGTTCATCCGTGTGAACCTGCTCTATATGAAGAAAACAGGGTGCCAATGTCCAATCTGCAGATTCTGGTGTGCTCTGGCAAATGCAAACCTCTCTTGTGGACTTCTATCCTCATGCCACCCTCATAGAGTCTGTTTCAGACAGTCAAAAACATGCACATGAGTTGCCTGCTAGAGGCCTGGCAGTGCTCCTCCTGTTCCTCCTTGCACAAAGGAGCAGATAGCAGTCCAGCTGCAGGGATTGTCGCTCTAGTGAAGATTTTTTAAACACTTTCTTATGTTGAACTTTTTAATCTGTGTCCCAATCCTGAGGCTGCAGCCTTTAAAATTGCATTTAAAGACCAAATACATCAGCGGGAAATCCCACTTTTTATTTTCATTTTCCGTAAATACTCCAACAATATCATCATGTTTTATACTCATGTTAATTGTGAGTTAAAAATCTTATGTGTTTTAAAGGATTTTCCTCATTTATCTTATGATTAATAATGTAATGATCAAACCTTAAATATCTTTATATTCAAAGTTTTCAGAATTGGCCTGCCAATATTTAATAGATAGATTAGATAGATATTGTGATAAAGTAATTTTGTTTTTATAGAATAACCCACTTGGATGCATTATATTCACGTGTTGTATTACGTTTACTTGACCTCTAAACTCTGCATGCAGTTTTGAAAGCTCCTGTGAGGAACTTTTTACAGTTTTGGTGCCCCCTTGTGGACAAACTAGTCTTCGCTTCTCTTGTCCTTGACATACTTCAGGAGTGTCTTATGACATTTGTCTCTTAAGTTTACCCTTTATTGTGAACATTAATGAAGAAAACACAAGTACGGTTGTTTCTTCAGCTGCTCAACCGACACCCACAACCATGCACCAGGTTCAGGCATTAAAAATAACAGTAAAAATATCAGTCATCCCTGTCATTAGTGGTCTTGATGGGTCTTGTATATCATAGAAAGGCATTTATATGAACTTCTTTCTGTTTTTATGTCAACAAACTCCTCACATGAGTTTTGAAATAATACGGTTTAGGCACTCTTATATAGTAGGCCTAATTTAATAAACATATAAGGTTTATATAAATGTTCACATTAGTTTTACTCACTCAAACCCTGAACTCCCTTTATTTACACTGACTCAACAGAGAAGAACAAACCTTTCCTTCAAACTTTGAACTTAAAGAAAAACAATCACATGTTTAATTAATAGCTAATTTGATAAACCTTCTATGAGGGCCCCTTTAGTTTATTTTTTATTTGGTATCTGTTAGAAAAGTGAGTTAATGGTTAAAATCAAGGACAGGGACATGAGGTAATTATTCCTTTAAAAGGAAGTGCAACTCAATTTCTCATCTCTGCATATGAGCAGTAGGAGGAAACAACCTTCCAGGCCAGGTAAGCTCGAGTTTCAGCCCCTCCTTCAGTGGGCACCACGCCCCACCTCTGAGAGTCAGGGGCAGGAGACCTGTGCGCCTGAGCGCCTCACCTTACAGCCATTCAGATGATCCACACAGCAGCAGCAGCAGCAGGAAGAAGACACCTGTGGCAAGGCTGTTGATGGTTCTTTGAGGACACTCAGTCTAGGCTTTCTAATGTTGATATGGACCCACCCTACAGGGGTTTGGGTCGCTGTGTGTACTGTTTCTGGCTCGCAGTATCTTTTGACATTGTAGGACTCGCCATCCTGCTGATAGGAGTGTTTGCGGATGTGTTTTTTTATGATTTGCTCATCTATGCGGGGGCCATCGTCATCTTCCTCAGCCTCATCTGGTGGGTTTTCTGGTACTCGGGTAACATCGAGGTGCCTCCGGCAGAGTTGGAGGATGATGTCGGGTTGTTGAAGAAGAACAAGGGTGGTGGTGTGAGCGCCATCAGCGGCGCGGTGAGACGCTTCTCCAGCCGCGTGTCCAACAGCATTAGGAGCTCGTTCCGTGGAAACGGAGGGCCGCCCGCGTCCCGCACGGCCCGGGCGCAGAGGTCAGCAGGCAGGCAGACAGTGGCCTCCCAGGCGGAGCAGACGGTGGTTACCATGACAACGATGACACTGCAAGAGGATACCCCTCACACCATCTCAGGACCTGGCTGTGCTGTGGGAATGCAGCATGCCACGACAGAGACTTTACCCACATAGTGTGACCCGTCCACAGGTGAGACCCCACTCATAGAATAAAATGCAGCCATTTTGAGGCTCATATCAGTCCTTAGAGGAAAATTAAGAGTGTTTGTGTGTCACTGAAACAATACTGTTAACATTCCCATACACTTTTAAAAAAACAATTCAGTTTAATATTTCCTCACCAAGCCAATACAATGGCTGAACATATGACATTATAGCTTAATTTAACTAAATACTAACAGAGTTTCTCCAATCATAGTTTTGTTTACTTTGAAATTAAATAATTTCCTTTTTTATTTTGGGAGATTAACACCAAGAAATCAAAGTCCTGTTTGAAGTTTTTTAGTTTAAAAGCAATAAATATGATTCTGTTACATTGATCATTTATATTTAAAATCAAATTCAAGAATCTGAAATATGAGGATTGAAGGGATATTCTGGTGTAAATTTAATTTAGGGTCAAACACACCTTAACACCGAGTTAGACACCCCCTCGAAAGACGAATGTTGCAGACCATTTGCTTCTCTAGTTATACCAACTTTAGTAACGACCGCACAATAGCAATACACAGCAGTCTGAGGAGTCTTAAACAAACCTCAACCAAAATGCCACTCTATAGCCACAAATAATGCTCAGAACAGCACCTAACTTCATCAACAGTACATATAGGGTCCCAGCCATAGCACTAGCCACCAAACATCTTTTTAACTTTGCCTGATTTCTTTAGCAAAGAGACTAAACACAACTCACCTACTCTCTTCCAGCAGCCGCTTGTTTGTATGGAGACCTCGGGCTAGTCCATTATGTACTACAGTGGGGTGACACAGCTCAAGGAAGAACATTTATGATCATTTCTTTATCATCTCCTTGAAGTAATAATCACCATATTAATCATTTTGTACTGCAGACGCGGTAGTTCTGCCTTAGTGTCTCGGTCTGATTGTATTTCCATGAAGAATTGATCATAAATGTTCTTCCTTGAGCTGCGTCACCCCACAGCAGTCGATGAATTTGCCCAGAGGTCTCCGTACAAACAAGTGGCTGCTGGAAGAGAGTAGGTGAGTTGTGTTTAGTCTCTTTCCTAAAGAAATCAGGCAAAGTTAAAAAGATGTTTGGTGGCTAGTGCTATGGCTGGGACCCTTTATGTACTGTTGATGAAGTTAGGTGCTGTTCTGAGCATTATTTGTGGCTATAGAGTGGCTTTTTGGTTGAGGTTTGTTTATGGATCCTCAGACTGTTCTGTATTGCTATCGTGCGGTCGTTACTAAAGTTGGTGTAACTAGAGAAGCAAGCGGTTGGCCAAATTCATCTCTCAAGGGGGTGTCTAACTCGGTGTTACTGTGTGTTTGACCCTAAATTAATTTTACGCCGGAATATCCCTTTAAGCTTCACTGAGGATGTCCCCCCCTGTATTTGTACACCACGTTTCAGAGCTTGATTGTGTTTCATGCTTAACTCAGAGAGCTATCTGTGGCAATGGTGGTAAAAATTCTTATCAGTGGGTAAATGATTCACCACAGACAGCGCCCACTACAAAACAAGCTCTCTGTTTAAACAATACCAGTCTCACATGCAACTTCCTTCAAACCTCATTATCCCCAAACTGAAAATATCAGAAAAAAAAACATGCCTCTTGAATTTCTCTTCATGTTCTTTGTTTGTCACCGGTCCTCCCTTCAAATTATTTGGTGAAGCAAACCTCCAGAAACTGATAACACCTGATATCACCAAACAGTGGGGACAACCAGATCATGTACTTTTATTGCTACGGTGCATTTTAACAGCAACTGCTGCAGTTCAACAGCCAATGAGAATGTCCAGGTTACTGAGATGGGTCAGAGGTGCAAGTTGTATGAAACACAGAAGTAAAATACAGTCTGTGTTCTCAGACTAAACTTATAATCCAGTACAACGCCCTGAGCTGAATCACTGGCTCTAAGAAGCAGCTGCTTTTAAAGTCCTCATTTATTATAATTCTGTGGTTTTGGCTTGTAGCTCATGGAAATTCAGTGTCTCACATGAGTAGAGTCATTCCTGAAATCAATCAAACTAAAGGTTTAAATATACAGGCACATCCCAGTCTGTAAGAGTATTGTGTAAAACAGCATAGTCCGTCAGATATATATATATATATATATATATATATATATATATATATATATATATATATATATATATATATATATATATATATATATATATATATATATATATATTTATATATATATTTATATATGTATTTTTAATGAACAGTTTACATATTGAAAAATAACATTTCTGTCCCTAATTATCATTAAAATTAAGGTATTTATGCTCCCAAAATCTGGTCTCCTTGAACAGCCCAGGTTAAACTCAGCTATCTGATATGTCAACACAATATAATCCATTAATCTTCAAACATCAAAATCAGTCATTTCAGAGATTTATTATGTGTATGGTGGTTCAAAGTCCACTTTAAGACTGCCTGCAGTGGTTTGAAGGGAAAAGAAAGAGTGAGGCCAACAGGGTGGAGTCTTATAGACTTGGTGGGTGTGGTCCAGGCAGGTTGAGATGCATGTAACAGACCTGTGATTTAACACATATTCTAGACTCCTCGTGTGCAATTTACACTATTTCAACCATTTTCTATCATGGCCCATGGTCCCAAAATTTAGAGATTACACGAGGATAAGCCACAGAGAGGACTGGCTGTTCACTGAGTGCTGGACCGAATCAAATTCATGGAAAGTTCACTGGAAGGGGAGAGTTTGGGAGGAAAAAGTGCACAAGCAACAGAGATGACTAAAGCCTTGAAGAGATTGTCAAAAAAAGCAGATTCAAAGACTTTGGTGAGCTCCGCAGGAGTGGACTGAGGCTGGTGTTAGTGTATCAAAAGCTAAGAATCTGAAGTGAGGGAGGCACAGAATCCGATAAGTGGGATATTTGTCAAGAGGGAGATGAGAAACACCTGACCAAAAAATCCAGACCAGCTGAAGGCCGCTATCAAAGCAGCCTGGGCTTCAATAATGTCTCAGCGGAGTAGAGATGCAGGAATTCACGGTAAAGGAGCCAACTGACGACTGAGGTGTAAAAAACAGAGTGAACTTTCCTGTCTCTAATCCTTTCAAGAAATATATATTCATGTTTGGATAATCTTGAATGGTTCTCTGATTTTTATGAGCTATAGGCAAAGTGATGAAATTTAGGTATTTCATTTTGCATGCCACAAATGAAAAAAAAAATCCACCTTTTTAATTTAATATCCTAATTAAAATTAAATGAAACTCTAAAATAAAAATCCTGAAGCCTTGGTTCAACTGTAGTAAAGCAGTAATTTTTCCTTTCATGCTCCTGCCCCTGTAAACCTCAAACAGTCTGATTGATTTCAGGCACAGCTTGTAATTTTTTACTGATTCTAAATGAATTCCCAACAAATTTAGACTGATGTCTGATCACAGCCCAGTTTTACCACTGTAAAAACTTTACATACTGAAATATAACTATTGTTGGCACTCCTCCTCGCTTTTTCACTCATTGACCAAGCCATGAAAGAGTCCATGAACAGTCCATGCCTCAGTGAATTCCTGGAAACTAGTTATACAGGGGGAACATTGGATTTCACACATGATGGGAAATTCCAAGATAGTTCTTAGAAGACACATTGAAAGTAAAGGTAAAAAATCGGATAAAAGTGAACTTGCCTAACTTTTTCAATGTAAGCCAAAGAAAAACATTTCATAATTCTGTAAAATGCAAGTACAGTTTGGAAGAAGTAAATCTGTTTGTCTTTAATAAACATCATAAGACTATGTGAATGGTTGAATTAATCATGATCATTCTTTCTTTCTGATCAGATCCTGTAAGACTCTACGTTCTATGTCCAGCCTCATCTGCAAGATCTCCACAGTCTACCTACTGAAGACCAGCTTTGCCAGAACTCTCTCAGACCTCAGTTTCTGCCTAAACCTGCCAGTTTCCAATAAACCTCATTGTACAAATATCTCAGTTGTCCTGTCTGCTTTTGAGTACTTCAAAATTACAAATCTTAAGAGATAATTAAAAAAATTATAAAATATATTTTCAATCAATTTTCTGTTTTGATTTGTAAGAGTTGATGAGAAAAACTAGGCAGTAATTGTAAAAGTCATGGGGTCACTTCCCTTATGAGGTTAGGGGGATTGCGCAAGCTGAGAGAGAGATTGAGTAAGTCTCAAAGTAAGTACAGCAAAACCTGAATTTAGTCTCAGTGCCATTCATCCCAGCTTTGAAATCATCTTTCGATTGATGCTGAACTTCAACATGTATAATAAAATAAGTTACTGAGATAGGAAGCAACTGCCATAAATTACAGTGTTGACAGTGTCCATTTTGTTGAGCAGCATGAAGCCATGGAGCGATCAATACCAGCAGTATGCTTCCTTTGTGTAACTAAAGTTGACAGCCAGTCCTAGTGACCTTTGGAATCATTTGGCTTTATTTCAGTGTTATTTCCCGTACCTGTGGCTGTACCTGTGGCTGCGCTCCACTTTCACTCTAACTGCCTTTAGTTTTGTGTGTATAAGGAGGTCCAATACAAAGTCCAGGTAACACAATGTTGGATGGAGAAAAACAATTTAATAACAACAATTTAAAATACATATGATAAAAGTTAGAAATTTGGTTCAGGCGGAGGGATAAAAAGTATTTGATATTCAGAGAGGATTTGATAATTAGTTAATTAGTTAACGCTCATGTCATGATGTATAAAACAAATTTAAAATGATCTTTTTGGTCTGAACACAATTCTAATAAAATTTATGACAGACTAAATTCACTTTCAAGAGTGAAAAATGTTTTTTTTTTATTTTTTATAAATGTCTAACCCCTTCTTAACAGACTCCATGAATTGATGCCCATCTTCTAAAAATTTGGTCACATCTTCAATTTCTTTTGCCACTTTCAAGCAACAGGGGGTGGCTCAACTTACCCTTTGACTCAACTTACCCCACTCTCCCCTACCAAAACTTCCTCACAGGAGCTTTAAACAATGAAACCAATTTGTACTTCCTGTATCAAACTTTACATTCCAGAAAGATAAAAACCTTTTTATTACTATTTAGTTCAATTTATCAACCAAATATTACAAAAAGAAACTACTGTTCACTTCCCCTTGACAACAAGGTGCCACATATTCCGCGTGTAGACTGGAGGCCAACCGGAACTCTCTACATTTGTAAACGGAACGTAGGAAGGTTTTAAGTGTGGCACTCGCACATCATCTTACTTCCGTAAAAACACCGACCCTCTTCCGTCATCAAAATGGATCGCACATGTTCATCATGGTGTGGTTTCAATTTTATTTTCACAACATTGTGATCAAGTCACAAAATCCTAAACTAACTTTGAGCGGTATTTTGTATTTTCCGGTGCCCTGACTTCAGCGCTTACATTAACAACATCGTACCTTTCTGCTTCTTGGATTGTATATCTGAACGCGAGGACTTTAATATCGTTTCAAAACAAAAAACTAGAGTTACTTCCTCTGTTTGTGGAGTCAAGTATGGAGACGGATAGTCGAGACTTTTTGAACAGCCCCCCCGTGAAGACTGTCAGGTTTGGAGGCAGTGTGGCAGAAACTCTGCTGAAATACAAACAGGTGAGAGTCAGTCACAGTTAAACCTATTTTATTTGTTATCACACGGTCACACTAAAGTTTAAAACACTGATATTGTTAGCTGTTAAAATTAAAACGTCCCTGGTACTTGTATTTTACACGTAAACATGAAATTGCTCACAGCATTTCGACCTAATCCTGTTTTTGTTATTGTTTTTAGGGAGACTCGAGTGACTATGAACTGTTAAAACACCAGCTGGCTGATCCTGAAATAAAGGTAAAGTCATATATACGTGTTTAGGTGATCTCAGATATGTTTCAAAGTGGCATAATCAAGTTGTGTTTACTGAGTTTCCTCCTCTGACAGGATGCCCAGATCATCAACTGGCTACAGGAGTTTCGCAGCTGTATAACCCAACTAAACAAAGATCATGAGCAGCTCATCTACACAGTCTTGGTAAGGTTAAAACGTGTATTCGCCAACTCTCCAGAGTCAATCGATCAGTTAACAATAATAGAGACATGTACTGTGATTGATAAGCATGGTTGTGAACTGAGTCGATGAATCAAAGATTGTGGGGCAACATGTCACATGTTCACACTCGCTATTTGATTGCTTATAACTCTGCACTGACACAAGTTATGAAAATGACATGAATACGAAATATATACCTGAGATTTTGGTCTTTTATCTGGTACACAATTTGTTTATATAACATGTATTGATTGCAAGAAATATGTAAAAGTGTAAAAAGTGTGACAACAAGCCCTAGTCTTCCATAATGTAGTGGTTCAGAAATGCAGTTGCTTCATCTTTTGTTTCAGGTGTTTAGAAAAATAATTCCAAAACATGATTTTAATCAGTAGTTCAGCCTCGTCCTGAAATATCTGTAAACTCAAAATATGCATTTATGTTAAAACTACTCTCTCTTTTTCAGCGGCTTCCTTGGGTTGGTCGGAGTCAGGCTGTTGTGGAGGAGTACATGGTCTTTCTAAGTAACCTTGTGTCTGCACAGACCGTCTATCTGTGTGCTTGTCTCAAAATGGTTGTCTCCCACTTCACTCCAAGTAGGTTCTCTTGATTGTTGGTGAAAACCATAAAAAGTCATACCAGGTTTTTAAGCCAGATGCTGGCTATCTCAGCAGAAGTTGCCAGTTTTTACTTGTTGATGTTAAATATCTGTTGGGATTTTATCCAAAGAGATAAATTGTTAAATGGCCTTGTAATGTTTTTATCTTATTTCAACATCAGTGACTCATGGAGAAATATCATATGTGTTTTCAGAGAGAGTGAAAATCTGTGAAGGAGACATCGATATCTCGGATTCAGATGACGAAGATGAAAGTAGGTGTCATTGATCAAATTCCTGGTTTTTGTTTGCAAGTCCACGTTCACTGACATATTCTTTGTGAACTGATAAACCTGACTGTGCCTCTGATTTTTTAAGACCTCCCAAGAAACTTCCTTCAGTGTCACCAGGCTCTGCAGCTTATCGCCAGATATGTTCCATCGTAAGTCCCTGACTTTTTTTTTCTTCTTTTATTTTTAGGTCTGAAATGAACTATCCTCACGCCAGACCTATTTGTAAAGTTAAATACTGTCACAGCATGTCTTTTAAGAGCGTTTTACAGAGTAACTCTGAATTCTGAATATGGATTTCTGTGTTTGTCGTTTTTAGCACAAGTCGCTTTCTAATGCCCATTTTACAAGACAAATTCCCCTTTGTACAGAAATCCTCAAGAACACTGGTAAGAAACACTGGATTTTCCTACAATCACTGATTTTTACTTCTCACAAATCAGGCACATTATAGTGTACATCATTTGCACAATAGTACTCTGTTTTTAAATGTTTTTTTTTTTCACTCTTTACAGGAGTGTTATGTGCACAACCTCTTGAGGGTGACTGTTTACATACCATCAATTCGACGAGACGTACTGGAGTTGATCATCAGCAAGATGCTGAAGCTGGATGTAAGTGTTTAGACTCGAGTTATTCTACTGAGATCCAAATGATTTATGTGGTAAGATGTGAAAAAGCTGAGGTTCTGTTTAGCAAATGTTCAGGAGCCCTGTACAGATCATAATGTTAGAGGTATGGTGAATGTTAATAAGGATATTATCATGACGATGATAGGCTGATCATGTAGTTATATCAGTAGAAGTCCACTGGTACATTATTTGAAAGAACAACTCTGTCATCCAAACCTGAGTAAACCTGTACGTTACACTTTTTTAGAAAGGAAACTTCTTATCAGCAGTTTGGCTTTAAAGTAGATGAAAAAATACAACAGGACTAAAAGGTAAATGGATAAATGGAATAGAAAGAAACATCGTCAGAAAGAAAGACAGAGGAAAGAAACTTTTGCACTTACCAGAGAGAAGAAGAGATCCAAAGTTACCTGCTGGTGCAGACCCAGGTAGCTACTGCTGCCACGAGCGGGAATGTAACAACTGTACTTCAAACTTCAGGACCTGTTTCATCCTTAAAGGGTCACATCATGTCTCTTAATTACGTTATTAAACATTCGTTACCTTCTTCACTGGAATAGTATAGTCTGTGTTTGCCTTTCTGTCTCTGACGGTGTGGAATATTTCAGGTCGGTGCGTCCCGCTCTGACATTGAGGAAGCAGAAGAAAACGCCGTGCAGCAGCAAGACAAACTGGATGAAGAGGGACTGTTTGACATGGTAGTTTGGTTGTTCATGCACACTCATGTTTTCTTTGCTTCTCTGCTTTATGTGAGGGATGTTGTATATTGAGTGGGTTGTTAGAGAAAACTCGGTGATCAGGCCTCCCTCATAAAGCAGAAGGGTCCTGTTTTCACCCTGTAAATGTTTGTTTTGATCACAGTTCAAGCTACATCAATAGTGAAGTGACCTTTGTAGATGTCTTCTTGTGTGTCTTCATCCAGTCCACTCTCTCTCTCTCTCTCTCTCTCTCTCTCTCTCTCTCTCTCTCTCTCTCTCTCTCTCTCTCTTTCTCTCTGTTTTTCAGGATGAGGATATGTCAGAAGATCCCCCCATCAGGACAGCCACCACGGCCCATCCAGTGGCTGAGAGGCTGGACAGTCTCATGTTGGTTCTGTTAGCTTACGTCAAAGACATCTGCACTGCCAATGGTAGCTGAATAACTGCCTAAACATAATACTTTGTTTACTTTAGAGCTTTTGTACTCTTGTATACACTGTTGGTTCACTGTATTATCCTTACTTTTGTTTGTTATTTTCAGGCTGTCCTTCAGTGGAAAGCATCAGAGAGCTGTACAAAGATCTCTTAAATGTGTTCGACAAAGTCATTCTGCCGACACACTCCTCCTGCCACGTCCAGTACATTCTGTTTTACCTCTGCAGTTTCAGATTGGTCAGTACTTTTTTCATCTTTTTTTTATTGTCATGAAAATAGCACCAATCATTTAGCTACGACCTTTCCAAAATCAGTTCAGCTGAGTTAGGTCGGATGTCAGACATAAGCATCTGTCCAGAGACTTTGTTAGAGACTAAAGTTGAGCTAAAAGAGAGTAAATATCTGAATAAAGTTCAGACCTTTAAAATGAATCTAACAACACGTCGGTAACTCTCTGCACTGTCTGTCATCTAGACCTTGGCTGAGGCCTTCCTGGATCACCTTTGGAAAATCCTGCGTAGCCCATCTCAGGCTGCGGTTCTCCGCCAGGCTGCTGCTGGATACATGGGGAGTTTTCTGGGCCGAGCAAAGTTTGTCCCAGTGCTGTGAGTTCTGTGTTTTAATTGATCAAGAATTATTCTCTCCGAATGAACAGAGATACAGAAAACCAGCGTACCCCCTGTATTTGCCTCCACCTTCCACCTTTGTGCTGTGACAATCCAGAGATAAAATAAGCTTATATAGTGATTTTTTTTTTACCTTTTAAGTTTATTCTTCTGTGACTGTGTTTATCCTGCTGCAGCACCGTGCGAGCGTGTTTGGATCTGCTTCTTTCCTTGATCCATCGCTACATCGACAGCCAGGATAACAGTGGCAAACAAGCCTGCTGTGACATCGGTCTGCACGGACCCTTCTACACCGCATGTCAGGCGGTCTTCTACACGATCATTTTCAGGCACAGAGCCATTCTGGAGGGAAACATGAAGGAAGGTACAAACTCTAAACACTCTCATCTTACCACCTAGAACGGTCCGCATCAGAAAGCCTGTGTCTGATGCAAGTTTGACTTCTACAAATTAAACAAACTAAAAATCAAATTCACTCTTTTTCTTCTTTTGCTAGGTCTGGGGTACCTCCAAAGTCTGAACCTGGAGCGGGTGGTGATGTGTCAGCTGAACCCTCTTAAAGTTTGCCTGCCTGCAGTCACACGCATGTTTGCTGCCATCACGAGGTAACACACTATCTGATCTGAAACATAGAATAGAAACATAATTGTTCATTCGTGGTTCATTTCTTTATTTGTTGCACATCTACAACATCATGTATGCCTGGAAGAATTGAAAAAATATGGGTTAAATGAGGTTAGTGCTGTCACTGTGGATTCATGGCAGTTGTGTGTCTGTTGCAGGAAGTATCAGATTGTGTTCTGCTACACCATCATAGAGAGGAACAACCGGCATATGCTTCCAGTGGTGCGCAGCTCTGCAGGGGGAGACAGTGTCACCACTAACACCAACCCTTTAGACAGCTTCTTCCCCTTTGACCCATACTTGCTCCGGAGGTAAACCTGCTCTCATCGTTTTTTTTGGGAAATACATGTTTTTTTTGCTCTTTCCCCCCACCAACTGCACAGCTGTAAATGTAATAAAACTACATGCAACCACAATCTGTGATTTAAAGAAAAATGAATATAGCCACTGCTGAAAATCGTGTGTTGTAAACTGCATGAACGCAGCTCAACAAACAGTATCTCAACTCTCTGTGGATTTTCTCGTGTTTGTGGGTGTAAAAAGATCCGGTCAGCTGATCGAGCCGTTGTACCAGGTCTGGGAGGAGTTGGCAGACACAGACCTGCCTCCCAAAGGTACAAGCATTCAGGTAAGATGGATGCTCCACCCAAAGAATATGTAAATTCTGTACAGATGTAAATATGACTCATGTACCTATCTTTTTTTTTTAACTCAAAGTTTCTTTATCTTTTAATTTTTCTCTTTTTGTATCGACACTATGCTGCTGTAAATTTGGAATTTCCCCCAGTGGGACTATTAAAGGAACATCTTATCTTATCTCTTATCTTATAAGCATTTACAGTGTTAAATCCAGTGAAGTACAGACCCTTTCATAGCTGTTAAAAGTTAACCATTCAGTCCAGATATCCATTGAAGCTCGGGCTTTTGTATCGTCTCTGCTACATCTTTATAAAAGTCCCTTTGCCAGGTTTGCAGAGGTTTTAAGGCTGCAGAGGGTTCAGCTGCTTGTGTTTTGACTAAGTCATGAAAATATGATCACATTACTCCAGTCGCGGCTGAAGCAGACTCTAAAATAATAGATCAGACAGAAGACTGTCAGCGAGCGGGCATACTGGTTCTGTGTAGTGATGTGATGACTTGGTAAAGAACAGACATGTTTGGTCAAAGCAAAACTCAAGACCAACATGCTTGTTGTTGTGTATTTGTAATAACACATGTATCATTACTCTTAACTATTTTAGAGTTGCTACATGATCATTAGTCTGAGCTTGTGCTGATTTTGTTTCTCAGGGCTCAAAGGAAGACGATGACGACTTCCTCAGTGAGGGCACTCCCAATACAGATGGTTTGGTAGGAATGACACCGAGCTCCTACGACTCCAACCTCTGCAGCCCGAGCGGCATAGGTTCACCTCCAATCACTTTTCACTGACTTTACTCCTCTATCACATTAATCCTGGTGGATCACAGACCATCTTCTCTGTCAGATAAACTGATGTCCTGGCACGCACAGCCAGGGTGGGATGCTATCCCTGCAAAAGAAGCCACATGCGGACGGGAAGGGGTGGACTGAAAAGTGCAAAGACTTTGTAGGAAGTGGAATAAGAGCAGCAGTAACTTTGAGAGAGCAGTGAACTCCTGTGGATCAAAGACAATCAGAGCACATGTAAAAACATGGAAGTTTCTGAGACATAATGGAGAATCAGAAAAGCTGACTCAACCTGACTTAAGGCCAATCAAGCAACAGGCAGAGAGGTACAATCGATGTATGCATACAGCCCACCTGTCAGTCAAACCAGCCGCTCCTTTAATTATGTATAACTATATGTAGATAACTGTCAGTCTTTATTATGAAGCATTTTTTTTGCACTTTACCAAGTTGAGTTTTTCAGCCCCAAAAGTTGCTGCTTGAAGACAACACGCAGTAAGAACTTGTTTCCTCTTGAACCCGACTCCAAAAACTGATTTTAAGTCATATTGAAATACAAACTTACACCCAAAACAGAGAGTGTGTACATTTTGTCTACTATCTGGAACAAAAATCTCTCTCCCTTCTGTAATCGAAGCCTTAAACTTCACTTTTGGTCATGCTTATGTTTATGATTTTAATGGAAATATGGGGCATAATGTTGTTTGGTTTATTGTTAGTTAAAAATAAGTCCCTGTTGTTTGTGTTTGAAGCTACCTGGGATGTTAACTTGTTACTCCACATTAGTTTATCTGTCAACTCCGGCACATGAGGGAGGATTCTTGGTTTTTTGTCCCTCTTCTACACACAGTACCGCCTCCTTCTTCAGCTCTCTCGGCCTTTTAGTCTCATAAATAAACCTTTTTTTTGAGCATCTGCACTTACAAAGACAAACTCCTATCGTATAAAACTGTTTTATCAGCTTTCTTCAGCTCATCAGGGGCCTTAATTATTTAACATTTGCCAGTTTGTAGCTTCTCCCCTAGTGCCATCCTCCTATCCACATGTGATTACCTCTGGCTCTGTGATTTTAAGCTGATATGCAGAACTTCAAAGCAGCAGTCCACAAACCAGTGCATGCTCACGTTGGCTGTAGCATATTATCTAAGACTGTGGAAGTCTTAGATTCCAGCAAGAGATCCTCAATTTAAACTATTTTTGGTTAATAGTTTAAGATTTGCGCTCATGTTTTTGTTCAAGGATAAAGTTTATCTTTAGGTTTATTATGGATGTAATTAAGTACAGAGAAGCTATATCTGTGTTTGATTTCGATTTTTGCACATCATCATCATCATCTTACAATGATTTTTTGTAACAAGAAGTTATAATTTGGATTTATTACAACACAAATGAGTCCTTCCTCTGACTGTTCAATAATTTATATTTGCCGCTGAGAGTCACATGATGCTATGTTAGACTTCAGTCGGTTACTTCATTGTGCATTAAGGCATCTGAGTGTTGATGTTAGACAAATTTAAAAATGTAAACGTGCTGAGAATATTTTATTTTATTATATTTTCAAATGATGTTATCTGTGTCGTTCCGAGCTTGTGTTGTCTGCTCTCTTTGTGTTCAATGTCACTTAATTTCTGGTTAAAATACATTATTTTTTCTCCACTTTTCAACAAGATGACAGTTTACAACCTTTAACTACTTTGTAGATGTTTCAATATTGAAGAAAACCTTGTTTAAGACGAGTGGTAATTCGGTAATTCATAGTTTTGGTTTATTTAGGTCATTTACCTGCTTTGTTACCCCGCAGAAAACGCAGTGTTGGTGTTTGAAGTGAAATATCAAACAGCTGGAACAGTTCGCTCATCAATTATTCCTTTAATACAAAAATGAAACAAGACAGATATGAGGCAACATTTTAGATAAATCTTAAAGAACAGGACAGGTCGGCATTTTCAAAAGCAATTGCAGCTGTCGATATAAATAAAATGTATGCTTCACGTGTCGTCTGGAGTTACCGATTTCTTCTTAGACTCTGTGACTACCAAACACAAGATAAAACAGCTGGGGCCACAGCGACACATAACCCCATGGAAGTAGGACGAATATCAACATGAACCATGCAGTGAAACAAAGCGAGAGATGAGAGACACTGCTGCTCAGGCCCATCTGCTCCTAACACTCTCTGCCTGTAATCAATAATATGGGCACAGGATGAGTTGGCAAACCGGGCCAAAGGGACACTTGCTTATTTTTTTTTTCCTTCTGTTATTTTTCACTCAATCGTTTACCTCTGTGGCGACGCAAATAAGTAAGTCATGTGATGGAGAGAGATGGTAGTGAGTTGTTAAACTGGCCGTCTCTGGATGATCGATTTCAAGGAATCAAGTTGGAGAACTCGATTGATTGTTTTCTTTGTGTCAAAACTTCTTCCAGAGGGAAGAAGTACAACGTCAAAGTCAAGGTCTTGTACTGCTGTCCTCAGTTTACTCTCTAGGATTCAGAGACATGCAGGTGAATTAAATAAAGATCCTGAACTGCCTGAAGGTGTCCCTTTGACCATGAATGGGTGTCTGTTTGTGTGTGTATATGTGAGCCTCGGGACTGATTGATGACCCGTCTAGATTGTATCTTGCTTCTCGCTGGAATCAACTCCACCCCTTTACAATCCTGCAAGGGATAAGAAGTTGTAGCTGTAAGATGTCAGGACAGATTGATGGGTTTTTATAGCGACCTCTGTACAAACAGTATGTTATCATCATGGCTGAGAATCCTCAGGTCATGACTGCGTCTGAAACTTTCCCCCGCCTCCCTCTCGAGAGGTTGTTTGGAGCTACCTTTGGCATAAAAACACTGGCTGTGTTGTTGTTTACAATTTGTTGAAGGGTAATCGATTCATCATCCACATGTAGAGAAAGTATAATGTATGGGGTCTTTTATGATGACTTTAGAGAAGTCCGTTATGGGTTTGATTGTTTGACTTTGAGCTTGTCCAGGAGCTCTGCTCATCCATGGTGAGGACTCACACCTGGAGCTGCTGCTGCCTCCGTCGCCGTCACTGTTGCTGCAGGTGAACAGTAAGACAGAAACAGGATTTAGTATGAAGCAACCATCATTATTATTATTTAATATCACATGAAATTAAAAAATTATGAAGTAAACTAAAAAGGTCAGGAACTGTTGCAGTTTGAACAGATTGGGTAGTAGAAACGCCAACCTTGAAAGAAAAAGGACTCTTACACTCCAAATGTGTTTAAACCCTATAAACTACATGAATTTTAAAGCCTTAAGGACCCATAAGTTTTTAAAATTTTTTTTTACAAATTTGCCAATTTTTTGGGGGGCATTTCCTTCCAAATAGTATATGACATGTTATTTGTGGGTGTGATTATGTTCTAGCTCATTTTGCAAAAGCTCTATTTGTTTTTAAAGTTCCTTTTTGCTGTTTATGAGACTGACTGAAATTATTCCATATGAGCCACAAGGATCAGTCAGACAATCAGTGAGAAGAAATACAATCTCACCATAAAGGAACAAGACCACTCCACCCCATATTTGGTGCTTGGCTCACCCTGTCAGGATTCTAGTTTGCATTATTTATAATTTATGAACAAAACTAAAGACAACAGAACTATGAGATGCAGTGAAAGTGGATAATAATATCACTATTTAGCCATTTTAGGACACTTGTCTGATGTCTCCACTTTAGATTTTAGACCTTTTTGACCCAAGTGTTCAAATGTTAAGCTAAGACATGCTGGTTATGGTAAAACTGGTGGACGGAATTGCACCAAACTCCAGGCAAAGTCTGACTTTTATTTAGAAGCTTTTACCAGCTGGGCTTTATTAGGTCAAAGCTTTAATCCAAGCTAACATAATGAGCTTTAGATAAAATCTGCTGTATTTCTAAGCAACCCACAAACATCAATAATGTTAACATTACCAGCGGTGTGGGAACCAGTTCCAACCATCAGCTCTTTGGCCTCCACAGCCAGCTGTAAGGCTCGATCAGGAAGTGGTGACGAGGTGTCAGGACTGTCGGTGCCTGGGGACGACCTGTTGCTCCTGATACAAAGAACATGTTGTGTAAAGAAGAAGAAGCAGCAACAACAGAGTCAATGTCTAAAGATGGGATGTTGACTTCTAGATACTCTGAATCTCTTACCCGTCTTCTCCAAACAGGCTGGGCGTTGTCAGCACTTTGTGGACGTTCTAGAAACACAAAGATTAAATGATATTTAACTCCAGTTTTTACCTGGTTATGAAACAGACTGAAATGAACCGTGATGCATCTTTATGACCTACAAATGCAAACAAGACTATCAACGAAGTTTGAGAATTTCAACTATGATTTTTAATGTTTGTAACCCTGCAAGACAGCATGTGTCAGACTAGAAAATAAATGACTGACAGAGTCCTTCTGACAAAATACACAAATACTTAAACCAATACGACCTACTATGAATTTAAATTCTCCTCTGCATATGAAATACTTCTTTAAATGGAAAATGTTAATATTTCTCGGGTAGGGGAGAGAAGACAAGCTACCTGGCCTATTATGAAAAATGTAGAGGGACTCCCTTGGCCACAAGAGGGCAGACCAGCTCTATAATCCAGCTAAAGAGACCAGTGACATATGAGGATATTTGGAAGTGTGTTTGTTTATTGGTTCATGTTGTATGTTAGTGTGGTATCAGATCAAATGTAGATGATCTAACAGGCCTTATTGGTAAATATTTACTCTTATTTGACATAACATTTAACGCAGGCATCCAGGATTCAGTAAACTATGACTCAATACTTGATACCTGCCTTAAAGATGCTGCTCTGCATTTGATTATAAAAAAGCTAATCCACAGAAATGAAGTTTTTCTCATCCCTGTTTTTTCTGAATGAATGCATTGATTAAGTAAGTGGGTAGACAAACATCTTCTGAGCGGTACCTGAGCAAAGCCCAGCAGCTTCTTGTTGGAGATCTCTAAGTGCTTCCTGCTCAGCTCTGACTTCCTCAGTTGGCAGTCGATGTTTGTCAGCCTCCTGTTCAGCTCCATCACCTCCTCCTAAAAAGATGGAATAACACAACCAATCAACAATTAATGTAGGTATGTGCACAATGGTTGGTTGATTGATTGATTGATTGATTGATTGATTGATTGACATGGAGAGATATAAAGGAGGGGGAAGTAAACATGAATGAAGAAAGGAGATCATCTAAACTGTTCACATTTGTGTTTTTTTAAGGATGTCATGGCTTATAATCGTAGGGTGGTGTACCAGTGAACTGTGAGTTCAGAGGAGTTATTACTTGAGATCAAATACTACAAGAGTCTGAGTAAAACAAAGTCCTCTATCCTGCTGTTGAAAACAGAGGCTGAACTCTGTGGCTGAGTCTGCAGGGGCTGCTGGAAGAGCGGCTTGATGTGTTCCACACTGATCAGGCAGGAGAAGCAGGCGGTACGCTGGCAGGGCTGCAGGGTTTCCAGCTCATGACAGAGGATGGCAAGAGCACAGAGGAGAGAAACTGGGCCTGCTGCTTTTTTTCTTTCACAGGAAGTCAAACGCATGCTCTAACCCCAAAAGAGAGGACGACAGCCTCTATACCTCTAAGGATGGATAGTTTAAACACAAGGCCAGACAGGCACCTCTCCTCTTTTAATTGAAAACATCTGATTGAATCTAACCTTTGTGGCCTCCACTCCTTGTCCTTGCCTCTTGCCAGCCAGCTGGTTCTTCAGGTCTCTGATCTCAGCCTCTAGCAGCTGAATGACCTCCTCGTAGTCCTGCTCCGCACTGCTGGCCTGGCGCTGCCCTGTCTCCGCCTCCGCTGCCTGGAGACGGACCTTTAGACGGTTGTTCTCCTCGACAGTCAAACATGCTTTCTAAAAAAATGCAAGAATACAAATCTTAGTTCAACACCTCAGCACCTGGTCGCACTTTGGGCCCTCTAAACAAAAGGTTTAGAGGACAGTGGATCTGTTATCATCTATCTGTATGTTTCTTCACACTGTTTGGATCGGCCGCTCACCTCAGACGTTTTCTGCAGCTCGTCCTCCAGGGTTTTCTTACTGTGTTCCATGTCCTTCAGCATCACCTGCCAAGAGAGGCAGCAGATGAAGACTAGCAGGACTTCACAAGCACTAAAGTCACCAAACCGTGGTACAGTACATAATAGACAATAAGCTTGTTTAAGTAGATTTTGGCAGTCTCAACCAGGAGCCAGAGAAAGCTTTTCATAGACATGTTTACATGGGCAAAATTTCCTGATCTGATTAAAAATTTGAGGAATTGGAAAACCTGAATCCGCCGTTTGTTTGGGTGCAAAATCAAATGATCCGATCACGATGTGCGTATACATGCACCAAGCTTTATTCAGATTAGAGGCATTTGGACATGCGTAGAGTTGTATTCATGTCTGTGCTGTCAACAAACCAACAAACGCAATTGTGGCTCACACCATCAAATTCAGGAGTTTTCCCCCTGTTAAACGTTGTCACTAGATGGCGCCCTTGCTCACTTATTTTACTGTTCTGTCAAAGGTTGCACTGTGCGTTTAGATGTGACATCATTACGCTGTATGTACGCCTTGTCCTGTTACCGGAGTGTTTTATGCCGGAGTGTGAATAATGAAACCTCCTGAAAAGGCTTCAATAAATAAACCAAAGGCTAAAGAGTGAAGATCGAGTCAGGAAAGAGAGTCACGATCGGAATAAGTGTTTACATGGACGCGTTTCGGAATAACGATCGGCATAAACCACCCCTCTTGTTCTAAGTACAATTTCTTTCCGATTGAGCCGAATTTGATCAGAATCTTTTATTCGACATGTTTACATTTTTATTCTGATCGGGCATTTATTCCGATTATTTGTGCCGATGTAAACGCAGCTAATTATTAAGTTTTCTTTAATTAAGTTCATAAATTTTCATATCAGCCTCTCCTGCTGGTTAACAATTTTCTGGCTATGTATGAGGGTCAGGTTGAACTCAGTATTAAATGATTATACGATGGAGGAAAATTCATGTGCGTGTGAGTGTTTATGTTCACCTTGAGCTGCTTCATCTGGGTGTGCAGCTGCTTCATCTCTGATTGAAACTGCTCCATCTCCTCACTGCTGTAGCTGCACTCTGATTCATACGTCTACACACACACACACACACACACACACACACACACACACACACACACACAGTTATGACTTTTTATATGTTTCTATTGTTCCAGCAGAGAAATTAAGGGAGTCTTAACTAAACATGTTTAAAGATGAGACTGCTTACAGGAGAGTGGAAAGCCGACGTGTCCATCAAACTGGCAGCTTCATGATACGAAAACATGAAGGGACCCTCCCCTAAACCGAGCTCCTCAAGGTCTTCCTGCAAGATGTTCCGGGTGGCATCCATGAAGTCTTAACAAAAGGCAAGAAAAGTCGAAAAAATTTGGAGTGTTACCATGGCGACATAAAGAGCAGTTTGATGGTAGAGATATATTTGAAGAATAAACTTATGAAACTTCATCTAAAAACTATAAAATCATCATTTCTTAACCAGGTTCAGCTGTGAATGCTGGTTAAAGAAACAGAGTCATGTTGCTCGGACTGTCTACATAGATATACACAGACATAGATCTTCCCTGCTGTAATGCAATGTGACACAACAACACAGGTGACACAACCAGTTACTTATATCCAGCTGTCACCAGTAGCCTCTGAAGTGACACGATTTAGAGACACAAATTTCACCTCGCTGTTAACGCAAGTGGAAGTGTGTGTCTTTTTTTTTGTGTGTGTGTTTCTGTACTAGTGCCTCACCTCCATACGCCACAGTGCCCTGTGGGTCTGTGTTCAGACTTTGTTTTAACTTCTTCTTCTTCTCTTCTGTGACATCCAACCCCAGGAAGGACAGAGCCTGTCAGGTAGAGACCAAAAGAAGGATAAAAATAACTGCAACTCAGGATTTATTTTAGCATATCGCTCTTGCAGCATGATGATAAACCACACCCTGTCAGCAAACTGCGATTTTAAGAGAAGTTTCGGTAACACTTTATTCGACGCCTATCTCTAAACGCATTATAAATATATTTAAAACGTGCTATAATCATGTTATAGCACTGTATAACTGTAATTACAAACACTCATAAATGATTAGAATGCTTTATGGCAATATTAATAACACAGTGAAAAGTATTTTATCATGATTTACAAGGTCAGGTATTATAATGTGTTATAACTGTTAACAACAGTTGTATTGCATTATCTATGTGGGCATTGTCAGTGAGTTGTTAACAGTTATAATACATTATAATACCTGACCTTGTAATTCATGATAAAATGCTTTATAATGTGTTATGATAATTGCTATAAAGCATTATGATCATTTATGAGTGTTTATAACTATATTATACAGTGTTATAACATGATTATAACACATTATACATATATTAATAATGCGTTATAGAGGTAGGTGTCATAAAAAGTGTTACAATTATTTCTCTCTTTGTCCTCAATTACAAAAAAGTTAGGAAACTTTATCAATTGTAAACAAAAACATGAAGTGGTTTGCAAATCATTTGAACTCTATATTAATTGAAAAAAACAAACAGCCCCCACTCCCTGTTTTTTCTGTGTTTTGGCTCCTAACCCACTATGAGAAGTTATGTTTGGCCTCAATCGTCTGTTTCAGTGTCCTGGTTTATGACTAACTGAAAAGGCTGTCTGTGCGTTGCCTGCGACAGGATGCTGATTGGCATGACGTGACGTAGGTGCTCCTGATAGTCTGTGAAAATTTTTAACGTGATTGTGAAAGGCTCAGAGTGAGCTTTTCAGACAGTTTATTGGCTTTAGACAGCGTACTAACGGCTAATTGGCTTATTCAATGTGTCTGCCCCTGATTGGCTTACAAACAAACCGTCCACTCTCCTTACACCCACACCAAATACATACGCTGCTGATCGAATCAGACAAGTACTCTAAATTTCTCAGTCAATGTTCGTCATCGGTTACTCATTAAGCTGCGGCTCCCAATAACATCCTCACTTGTGATTAACTCAGCTCTCATACATTATCTCATAACTCATGGTTCTTTGTTTTTTTTTGTGCTAAATCTATTAATACAAGTAAAACAATAAACAGGAATCAAAAATACTGATAAAAATCCTGGAAAGATTTTTTTTTATAAGTTTCTGGAGTACGAACACATTGATTATAGTCTGTTGATAATAGTCTGTTTTATAACTGATAATTGAAACGTGTCTTCATATGTTTAAGCACACCAATAACATTTTTTAAAACGCTTGGAAGCAAAATAAACCTAAAGACATTTTATTTTGAAAGTTTAATCATAAACTTGCTTTGAATGAACCTGAAAAGAATCAAATCAAATTGGACCCAGCTGTTCTTAATTTTGATGATTTTTTCCTGAGTTTGATCACAGCCAGCAAATTAAATCAGATTGTGTTGGAAAGGAGACATTAACACCTCTAGTCATGTATGAATTCAAAAGACTGTTGAGCATGACGTACCAGGTGACGGAAGGAGAGAGAGACATGGAAGAAGGTGAAGTATCCATGTCTACAAAACTAACTTGCTTGTTAGTTGAATAGTTAGTTTTGAAACAGAAACATTTTAAAATCTAAAGCACATTTTGTGTTGAAATAAATCAGAAATTTCCCTCAAATTAAAACACATTATTGGAAACATTTTAATGCACTTTTATACACTCTGAAATACTTTAACCTGAAACACGTGTTCATCGGGTCAGAAGTCTACATCAAGTCCTGACCTTGTGTCCTGACTTCTCAGAAAAAGATTTTCTTTTGTCTAAGAGGAAAGCGTCTGATTGGCTCAAAGACGTCCTTGCCTCTTGATGTGTAATGGACTATAATTGGTTCAGACCGAGAGGCCAGACTTCTGAGCTCAGTGACTCCTGATATGGTCAGATAGACTTATAAGCACTTTGTCAAAACAGTCAGGAGACATCATTAGCTGCCTATATTGAATCAAGCTTTCAGACTCTAAAAACTCGGACATTAGACAACATGAACGGAGACTTCAACAAAATATTGATGCAAAAACTTACTAAGAGTAAAATCTTACTAATTCTTGATAAAAGATAAAAATACGATTTGCAAAATTTTGAGCTGAAATGTGCAGAAAACTAAATATCTCACCTCTAAACCCTGTAGGATTACAGTAACAGTTTTAAACAAGAGGTTCATCAATTTATGACTTAGACAGATTTAAGTCTCCAGACTAAATACCTTTGAGAGTTTACATGATTCTGGAGGAAGACTTGATTTACAGAATCGAAATCTAATGTTGGGGGGTTGAGAGTTTAAACCATTGTTTTTTATAGATTAGTACACTTTCATTGTACTTTTAATTTTCAACTTTACTCATTGCTTTTATGATAATCAACCATCATATTGTTGTATTCTTGTGCTGTTAACATTCAAACCACATCAGAAACTTCAGTGAACAGTTATCAGTCTACTTCTCGAATAAGCGACACCAAAGTTCAGACATTTATTTTGCATGTATTTGGAATCATGACTCGACTATAAATAGTCTGACCTGAAAAGCGACTCACCAAGTCTAATTTGTCCGATTTGAGCCGTATGTAGGGATCCAGAGTTATTTTAGGTTTGACCTCTGTTGGGGACCTCTGGCTGGTTGAACCTTGAGAGAAAGAAAAAAAGGGAAGTTATGAAATTACTCCTTTGAAAAAAAGATATCAAAATGTCAAAACATAGAGTTTGTAAGCCATATCAAATCTGGAGCTATTGACCTCTGCACTGAGAAACAAATTCAAGGCCACAGTGCACACGGTAACAACTCGGGAAAAATTGGATAATCTGTAATACGAGTGCTGTAAAAGAGTGATTGTCTGTGGATTTGGTGGATGTGAGTTTTGTGATAATAGAGACATGTAAAAGTGTGTGTCAGAGTGTTTGGGGGGAGACAGTAAAGCAGATGATCAAAAAATAGCCTAGTAGAGGAAAGGTGGATGATTATAAGGATGAGTGAGGGGTGGTGGTGGTGGTGAGGGTAGAGCTCAAAGTCAAAGTCTGATATTAATTTGATGAGTTTTACTGTCCCAGATTAGTGTATGCGAGCTTTGGCAACAGGGACATTTGTGTGTCTGCACATCGGCTAATATCACACTGATCTCTGACCACCTTCCCCTCCTATACCAGCCAAAAGGTTTGTATCGTGTTGTGACAGCAGCTTAGGTGATAAACCTTTCTTCTTGTGAGGCGTGTTTCTACTTTACGGGCAGAGGAGGGGTATAATAGCACCTCCCTTTTTCCCCTTAGCCCCACCAGTGACCTTGCAGCCAAACCAAATGGCCCGTCTAGCTTTTGCAAAAGTCCTCTGCATGTAGTTTCAACCCTAAAGGTCAGAAACTTCATGGGAGCTAGTGTGAAGAAGGTCAAGTTGGCAGAAGATGAACATACATATCAAAACCTGAGTCTGACTTTTCCCTCAAAGTGCAAAAATCTCCTAAGTTATGAGGAAAGACCATCTTTGAGCCAATCAGATGTCAGGACGGGACATTGTCAGGTCCTATCTGAAGCCAATCAGGAGCCCAGAAATCTTTTTCTAATAAATCAGGACACATTGATGCAGGCTCAGTCTTGATTTGATGTTTATATGGAGCATTTTTATTCCCTTTGTGCTTTTTCACTGTTTATATTTAGAGCATTACGCTCCATTTTTGACACGATCAGTGACAGAAAGTTGAAGTTCTGGCTACTTTTGATAATATCATCCACTGAATTGAAAGAGGCACCAAAAAGCCAAACACACTAAAAATGCAGATACAACCTTACTGAGGCAAATAGGTGTCTCTATGATGGAGCTTAAGCCTCTGGAAAAAACCTGAAAGCATCAACCTCTTCATGCTCCTATTATGAAAGTTACAGCCCTCATATCATCAAAACTGATCAGAGTATTTCTTGAATGGTTGTCACTTCCGTTGAGTTCTGAAATATTCAGAGCCAGTGTTCGTCTGTGGTCTCTGTACCACAGACTGCTGACATCTGCCCTGGTTAGCAACTCCTCTACAGGAGCCTATAGAGCCGAGCGGTCACAGCAGACGCAGGTAATCCAGGTAAATAGGATATGGACGGGCTGGACGACCCTGAAGATTAAAGCTGCTGCTCTGTCTGACTTTTGAATTTTTTTTATCAGGAAACTTCTTTTAAAAACCCTTTAAAAGGTTCTTTTACGTACAGAATTTCATGTATTTCTATACCTTTGTCCGCTTGATTTCAGTGTTTACTTGTTTACACATTTTGTTCATACCTTTTTTCTCATGCTTTCATTTCAGAAACTATTGCTTAATACTTTTTATCACAACCTTTACCTCCAGTCTATTAAAGAAAACACTTTTCACTTTTTAGGTCTCAGCAGCAGAAACAGAGAGACAAGTTTGATCATAAATAACAGAAACATTGGTATGGCGAGGTTTTCACCTGTAATGTGGATATCTGGTGGGCAGATGTCAGAAGAAGGTGAAGACACTGTGGCTGGTTCCTCGGTACAAATCTGAGAAATATGAGAAAAATTGATAAAAAAAAAAAACACTACATCAAGAATGTCAGCTCGTTAGTTTTTCAGTTTGAGGCCACAAAGAATGAAGTTAATAAGACCTGATATTTCTGTGGGAGTTATAAAATCACTTTATTGGACAGTGCAGAGAGGCTGGAGTAATGATGCCTGCCTAAAAACATCTACATCAGTCCAGGATGTCATCACTACTCTGTCCTCTGATTGGATCACTGATCTTGCAGCGACTTGATTTGTTTTTGGTGTTTGCACTTCAAATATAAATGCAAATACAGAAGCAGTGGAGGTCGGTAACTGAGGCGGAGAAGTTTGATCCTTTTTTACCGGGGAAGCAAATTCAAGATGAGTCACGCTTATATGGCCTGGAGAGTTTTTCTGTTCTTCCGTGTCTTGTCTTTACAGCGTAATGTCTCCATGAACCACATACACACACACACTCACACACACATATTCATAAACTGACGGCAGAGGACAGTCGCTCTCTGTATGTGAGCAAAGAACTGTCTTGTTTTGTAAAGTTTTAGCCTATAGTTTTTAACACGAGTATTTCCTAAAACACCAGGGAATAAATCGAAGGTAAATACTAATAACTGGTGTTCTGGACTCAAAGAAAAGACCTGGTCTAGTCTTTGTTGAATGTTTTGATGGTGGAAACAAAGCACGCTCACCTCGGGTGATCTGATGTGGACTTTTAAGCGCCCAGAGTTGTGCCCTCCAGCACGGTGGACCCCATTGTGGAGAGACGCGCTGCTGGGAAAAAGTCCTTTTCCCGGAATGAAGGCTATTTCCACGGTACTGTCTTGGCTGTAGATGAGAATGAAAATGGTGAGGACTGACCTCTAATTCATTTTGAGAATGCTTTATGATTTAGAGACTTTACATTTCTTCAGTTTCAGTTTCTCTCATCCTGATGAAACTCAATCCTTTATCCATACATGAGAAGCTGGAGAAGGAAAGCCCTTACCAGTTTATATTAACTGTGCCCGGCTGTTAGTGCTCGTGTTGGTGATTTAGGAGTATTTTGCAGTGAGGCGTATTTGAGCTGAAAAGGGCATCTTTATCTCTGAGTAAACTGAAAACTGCTCATTTGAATGTGTGCAAACAGGAGAGGGCGAGGAGAGTGCACAGAGACACTATTTGCTCTGAAGTGCAGATTGTGGAGCGTTTAATCCTTCAGGCTTGCACTGTTTAGCCGACAAAGTCTCTTTGGCTTATTAGCATAGGTTTAGCAGGTGCAAAAGCTGTGCAGTCCTTTTGTTAATCAGGCCCTTCGGTTTTTTAATCTGCAGACACAACCTTACCTGGATTTAGCTTTGTTGAGCATGCTTTTGGCCTCCTCATGGGTAACACCTATTAAAGACTCCTTGTTAATGGCAATCAGCTGATCTCCAGGCCTCAGACGTCCATCCTTCAAAAGAAGTGAATAAAGACTTGCATTATGTTGAGCTTAAAGGGATATTCTGGCGTAAAATTAAGTTAGAGTCAAACACACAGAGTTAGACACCCCCTCAAGAGATGAATGTTGCCAACCGCTTACATCTCTAGTTATACCAACTTTAGTATCGACCGCACGATAGCAATACACAGCAGTCTCAGGAGCCATGCGCACACTTCAACCGAAACGCCACTCTATAGCCACAAATAATGCTCAGAACAGCACCTAACTTCATCAACAGTACATATAGGGTCTTAGCCACAGCACTAGCCACCAAACATCTTTTTAACTTTGCCTAATTTCTTTAGCAAAGAGACTAAACACAACTCACCTACTCTCTTCCAGCAGCTGCTTGTTTGTAGCGAGACTTCAGACCAGTCCATTATGGACTGCAGCGGGGTGACGCAGCTCAAGGAAGAATATTTATGATCATTTCTTCATCATTTCCTTGAAGTAATAATCACCATATTAATCATTTTGCACTGCAGACGCGGTAGTTCTTCTGTCTTAGTGTCGCGGTCTGATTGCATTTTCATGAAAAATGATCATAAATGTTCTTCCTTGAGCTGTGTCACCCTGCTGTAGTCCAAAATGGACTGGTCTGAAGTCTCGCTACAAACAAGCGGCTGCTGGAAGAGAGTAGGTGAGTTGTGTTTAGTCTCTTTGCTAAAGAAATCAGGCAAAGCTAAAAAGATGTTTGGTGGTTAGTACTATGGCTGGGCCCCTATATGTACTGTTACAGTTATTTGTGGCTATAGAGTGGTGTTTTGGTTGAGGTTTGTACAGACTGCTGTGTATTGCTATTGTGCGGTTGTTACTAAAGTTGGTATAACTAGAGAAGCAAGCTGTCAACATTCATCTCTCGAGGGAGTGTCTAACTCAGTGTTACGGTGAATTGACCCTAAATTAATTTTAGGCCAGAATATCCCTTTAAGACCATGGACCAGATTTTATTGCATATTTAACTACAAACTCAAAGAAAGCTGCTGGAGTTACTAAATTGTTTTTTTTTTTTCCAACAACAGCAGGTTTTGATTTAACCTTAAGTTTGTTCATACCCTGTGACAGTCTCCCCCGGACAACACCTCCTGGATGAAGATCGCAGGACCATCAGGCCTGTTGGAGCCTCCGCCTATGGTGATGCCAAAACTGCTTGATCGTGCCACTGAGATAAGCTGAATCACTCCTTCACCGGGATGACTATGAACATCACACGCAGATCAAACAGAGCAAAAAAAGGGTTTTAGAGCCATCTATTCATGAGAGTCGTATTTATTTTTGTGTGCTTCTGTTTTTGATCTGATTATGCCAGGCTGCAGTCAACCTCGGCTGCTGATTCGCCAAAGGGCACAGAGCGCTGACAGTGTATGCTGTTTTTTTTGGGTTCTGTGGAGCTACAGCAGCAAGCTGGTCTGGACTATAACTGTGCTTCAGCTTACATGTTCAGTATTTTAGTAAAAAGTCGTCAGTAAGCCATCAGCACAATTTATCCAGACAGGAGTTATAAGATGGAGTCATACTTAATCAAAGACCGTAACACGTTAAAAATGCAGAGAATGTGGACAGATTAAAAGACCGTGGAGTAAAAAAAACTGAAGATACTTTAAAGCAGAGAAATAGAGAGCCAGCTCAGCGCACCAGGAAAAGAAAAAGAAAGGGAAATCCTAAAGGAAGATGAAGCCAGTGCTGTAGAAGAAGTAGCATTATTTATCTGAGAGAGGTTTTCTGCAGAGTTTGCAGACCTCACTGCAGAAAAAAAAACATCTTATCTTAAAGATGAAGATTGGAAAGAGGGTCAGCATAACTGGTATGTTCTGAAACGTGGAAGACTTCATTAAAGAAACTAAGGACTGGATTGAAAAAGTAAAAAAGAGTCCAGAAGGAGAGGAGACTGAAAACAATGATAATGTTGATGATATAAAGCCAAACTCAGAAGCCATGAGTGGTATATCCAAAAAGAAGAGAGCCAGCTCATCACAAGCGTCAAGTGTCCCACACGTCTGAAGCTGGATGCAGATATTTCATAAAGTCTGCATCTATTAAAAGAAAACTGGACACTGAGATGGAGAAAGTACGCTTGAAGATTCTCAAAGATTAGCTAGAACTGGAGGCCAAGATTTCTGCATCAAATGCCAAAATAAAGCTTTCTACAAGTCATGAAAGTGATCAAGATGACATGAATGAATATGAAGTCAAAGGGCCAGAAAGCGGCAGGTTTATAGTCAAGATGAAGAAGATAAAGCAGGACGAGTGAGACTTTTTGCGCCTGTTAGTGTGCAGGATCCAGTTCAAGCTGCTGTTGATCAGAGATTCGCCTCAGACAGAGAGCATCTGAATCAGCAGCATCTAAATCCCAGTTAGAAGAAAGTTCACACTGAGGCCAGAACTGCAAATCCCGATAATGAAGAAAAAAAAAGACCTATCAATTTAAAGTCTAGCTTATTATATCCTTCTGAGGATCTTAAATCCTTTTGTTCAGCTTTCCAAACTCCTACTATGTGACCTTTGAGAAGAGTGGGATAAAAAAATGTCTGAAGAACAGGAAAAAAGAGAGAAACGGTGGTTGATTTTCTGACAAAAGCCGTCATCTTTGACTTTCAGCAGGTCATCCAGAGTGCAGGATTTGGTATCACCAAGATTAAACATTTCTCTGATGCCATCAAGAAAAAAATAAACTATTCTTGTGAAAGCAACACGTCTTGAGCTGAAACCTTACTGCAGTAAATGATGTTCAAACATTGAAGGAAAACCCTGTGTTAGAAAAGATATAACTGTGTACTTTGGTGATGAAGAGTTGAGAGTAGGAGGTCGGTTAAGCTGGTCGGTCACACCACTAGAAGACAAGCATGCAGCTATTCTGCAGAAGTTTAACTCTTTCACATCCTTCGCTTAATCATCAATACAAAGACTGATCTCAGAGTCACCTGCAGAAGAGGACACACCCAGGCAGGTCAAGAAGAAATGGCAAATCTACCCGAGGATCAATAATGGTAAAACAAGACACCCTTTACAAATCCAGATGTCCATTTGAGGTCAACAGAGTCCATCTTTGAACATCAGTTGTCGCATCTATCAATGCACTACGCTGTATTTAAGTTGCTCAGACATCTGCATGAATTTGATCAGTACCAAGAGAGGGCCAGAGAAGCATTAATGATCTGGATCAGTCAAAGATTTCAGAATCCATGCTGAAAAAAGGACTTAAGTGGATATTTAGAGTTTTACCTCAGGGAACGCAGCAGGGGTCCACTGTTGTTGAACATGTTCTGGGAGCCTGCAGGGCTTAACAACAGAGGACTCTGGGAGCGAGACGAGGAACCGGATGATGTACTTTCCAAGCAGCGACCACCTTTAGAATAATAATACGAAGAAAAATACAGAAAGGCAAATGTTAATTCATCCAACAGAGTAATGAGCAACCAGGAGAATCCTGGGATAAATATGTACTTCCAGATTCAGAGTTCATTTCAATGTTGAAGTGCAGAAGTAAAGTCGGTAAACATGCTGCATAAAGTAAGAGGTGAGGAAATAATCTTGGTGAAGAGAAACAGAAGCTTTAAAGTAATTGCTGCAGCCAAAACTCAGATACTTAAACTTTCCTCTAAAAAATGCTGTATTTTCTTGTTTATAGCCATATTCAACTACGACACAGGCTAGAGTAATGCCCTTCAAACTGTCACTGTCGTCACAGTTTTTGTCCGTTTGTGGTGCAAATACGAATGTCATGACGTCACAGCGTTACTCACTTTGGGTGAGTCAAACTTGTCAGGGTGTCTGCTCTTATTTCCATCAAGAGCCATGTGCACAGGCAGACAGGCGTGTTATTTACAGAGTAGATTATTACCTTTCTACTCCTAATATTTTACCTTTATTTTCCCACTGCACCTCCGCACAGTTCACCCTCAAGTCATTAAAAAGTCCCTCTAAATAGCAGAAATGATCAGGGATTTTTCCAAATAACAGACATGTGGAGTAACTTCATTTATCATGATCAGTGCACTGCAGGTGGAGGAACATGTATGTTTTGTATTCAGGAATTTAGTTCAAAAATAAATAGGCTTCCTGAACCCAAAGTAAAGTGCTGACAAATTTCCAAATAGAGCATGCACTCATGCTTCGGTTGGAGCTCATTAAAATCAGCTAAATTAGTCAAGCTGACCCGTGTGTTGCCTCTGAAAGCCCAGCTTCTGCTCTAAATTTCCAAGCCAGCATCTCTTCCCTTCACCTCAGACAATCCCACTTCAAAAAAATCACTAAACCCCTCTGACAGAGTTGGAAAAATATTGGACAAGTTCACCTTCTAAAATCGATTGTGATAAGCTCTGGACTCCCAATATTTCTTATTACTGTCAGAGCCCTGGTTCTGGGGTTAAGTTAGGGTTATGAAACTATGAAACTGAATGTTAAATTTGAATTTTTTTTGCTGTATCAAACCTGTATGAACTTGCTACCTTCCCCCCAACTACAACAGATGTTTGCAATTATGTAAGAGACGAGCACACTTGTCATGAGCCATTTTTGTAGACAGACTCACCCCATCTAGTCCTCAGGCTCGGTACATCCAATAACGAAAGGGTCTACTGGTTTTTGCAAAATAGGACTGTGATGACTGTCGTTCACAAGCTTTTCTCTGACCACTTCTGTCTATATCATCCCCGTGAAACTGCCTTATGTGTGACGGCTGATTCGTGACACTCAAAACTACACTGTGCCGCTTAAAAATGCGATGGGACATGCTTTGATTCACTCCACACCATACCCTTCAGGCCCTCTGTTTTAGATCTTTGAATGTCAAATTCACTACATAAAGTAAAAGCAGGATTTTCCTACCTTGCTGGATCGGAGAGTTGCGTGTAGATCCTGTGCTCCCGCTCGATCCATATTTCTCCAGCAGCTCAGAAAACTCTCTCCTGTCGTGGCAAAACAAAAGAAATTCAGCCTGAATCCATTTAACAAAACTTGTAACAACTCAGACTCTCTTAAAAAGGTCAAAATGATTTAATATCACCAACGTTTAAAGTATGTGATACTCAATTTTTGCATAACAGATGCAGTGAACCGAGTGAATAAATCTGCATGTGCACATTGAAGCCAGAAAAGTAATAATATCTTTGCTCATTGACTCTCATTCATTTACAATCATACAAATCATGTGTGCTGTGTTTAAATTAGTGCTTCTATGCTCTGCGTCTGTGATTTTTAAGCCCCGTCAGCATATCAAGCTGTCTCATAAGCCGTCAAATAAATATGAGTGGTGCATGAGAATGATTTTTCTATAATACCTTTTTGACACAGATTTGTATGAGGGAATAATAATAGAAATGTTATATTCATCTCTATACCGTCGTATACATCGCACACTTGCATGCACTAATGAAAAATTACTGAGCCACGGTCAAGTCACTTAATTTTCCTATGAGTAAAAACATTATATATTATTCCTGTGAGGAATATTTACTGAAAATGCATGAATTTAGATATACTATTCATGCAGGTCCACCAAACATCCTCAACTACAGTTAACAGTTACTAAAAAATCATGCTAATTTAATGTCCTATTGATTAACAAAGACGTCATAGCAGTACATCTCAGAGTTTACACAGATTTAGACTTTGATTATAGTTTTTCACTCTAAGAGTCATATTTTCTAGAGCTGGGACGATATGCTTTTCTCCCGATTTGATTTTTCTACGATTTTTTGGATGCCGATTCGAAGTGCCATTCTTTGATATTGTTGATTTTCTCAGTTTTTAGTTTGCATTTTTACCCCAGTGAAACAGTTGAATGATCATGAGTGTCAACTGACTATTCCAGTAACCATATTTCCCCCAAAAAATACACATCACATGTAAGTCAGTTTTTAAGATTTATTCTTAAACTTGAAGAAAAAAAAAAAGACTTGAACATAAAAACCCATCTAAAAATTGTAAAACAAAAAATCGCAATACTTATATGAATAGATTCTTTTCTCCCACCCCTAATATTTTCTGAACAGTTAAAACACACATCTGTATATGTTCTAAATTAGGATATATCACCAGAGTTTTGTTATAACAAGTTAATCTGTGAAATCTGCCTTTAAAAGCACAGCGTAACCCCAATAACTGCCCTCATCTTTGTGAAAACCACCTCCAACCTTTCCATTCATCTGGAGAACTCTGCGGAGTCAAAAACCTGCTGCTGGAGGCCAGGTGTTTGAACCGAAGACCAGGCTGGTGCAGAATGAACATCTTAACCCTGCTCAGGGACTGCGCCGCATAAATTAGTGACAAACGACTTCAAGGTTTTATGAAACGATTTACTCCGCAGAGTTCTGTGAGCTCTCACAGTTGGTAAGCATGTCCCTCATGCTTAGCACATTTTGACTTGGGTTTTTAAAAAGAAGGAAATCTGTTTGATGTGAGACACAAAAAGACAGGCATAATCCCCCCTCCTCTGCCCGCCATCCCTTCTACTCTCCTCCATCTCCTCTGATCTTGGCTGCACAGCTAAAGCAGAGAGCACAGATTAACACAACTCATCTCGTCAGGGGCCCTGCCCTGGGTTAAGCTATCTCCCCTCAGTCAGCTCTCATTTCAGTACGGGGGGGATGGGCCTTTATGCATTCATACAACTGACACCATATTGTGAGAATCTATGTCTACTTACTGTATGCATTTGTTTATGAATAAACTGGGTCTGTAGTCGCCCCTAGTGCTAAATAATTCTTTCATTTCTGCTGAGGACAAAGCGTACTAATATATCCTGTTATGCTTCAAAATCAGATCTGCCAGTCCTCCGCTGCAAACTTTATCAATTAAGCTCACATTATCAGGAATGGATACGGCCTGTGATGCTGCTAATAATGATCACTTTCTCTTCACCGACCTGTTTTCAGCTGTCATGATACCCTGGTCATGTCTTAGGGGGGCGTGTCTAACATGTTGATGGCTAATCTGCACACTCACTAATCAGAGTAACTCAGCATGCCTGAGCCCAGTGTGCTGAAGTTACTAAAGTTCATATAAAGTGGAGTGGTTTGAGGTTGTGTTATTAACCATCCTGCCACAAGTAAATGATTTAAAAACCATTTGACTTCTATATTTAGATAATTTGTATATAAAATAGAATTTTATACTGCTGCTTACTTTGCTTCCTCATCTCTCGCAATGAGAAGGCGCATGTGATTGGTTGCTGACGCCGCTCTCAAGATGTCCACAGCTCTGAAATCCAAACACAGATATGCATCATTGTTATAGTACAAGCCTAGTCATCTAGTTGGTCAAAAAAGACAAAAGAAAGACTGGACTACCTTTCACTCGTGACTCCAACCAAACTGTCCCCGTTCACCTCCAAGATCTGGTCCCCTGCCATGAGATTTCCTGTCAGAGGTGAAAGAAAGGATGTAAGTTAACCAAATCAGCAACAAGAGGAACTTGTAATACTGTTGATGACCATCCGGACTCTGATTAACAGTCTTGGTGCTGTGTTTAAGTGCCATGAGGTGCCAAAGCCAGGTTCACTACTTTTGGAAACAAGACTCCAAGTGCTTTACAGCAGAAATATCAAACTCACTGACTAAAGTTTCTGGACCTAAAGGGTGTTTCTGTGAAAAGTTCAGCCATTGATTGAAGACCTAAGCTCACCATCTGGATAATAATCCAACCATTAACATCTAACTAAGTCCAAACTTGACACGTTTGAACCTGCTTGGCTTCAATGCTGATCTGATCTCATACATCTAGATGCTTTGAGTTAAAAGCCTTAGACTATTAGAAAGAAGAAACCGATGGAAGAGGGGAGTCAGCTGCCAATCTGAAACCGGACAAAAGACATGTCCCCCCATATTTGAAGGAGGTATGTGATGCTAAGGTGACCACTGTTTGTCAGATTTGTGATGTTAGAAGATCGGTGTAGATTCTTGGCTCGTGCTCAGCATAATCCAAAATGTTTATCAGCTATCAGGTGGTCAAGAAGTTTTGCCCTTGCTAAAACTTGAGACAGTATTTTGTATTGTGTGATGAGGGACCCCATAACAAAGCAAAAGAAAGTCTTGTTCAAGTATGGTATCTACGGAGTTAAAACAGTCCCCTCTTTCTAGCTAGACAACAATTTTGCACAAACATATGTCAAATGCAATCAGAGATGCATGTTTGGGAAGACACCAGCACCCTCAGCTAATGCACCTCAGAAGAGCACCAGGAACTCATCCCTTCTGAAGTTCGAGTGCATGAATGTGGAGAACAGACCAACAGACATCAAAACAGGTTGCCAAGAAATGCTAGAAAAATATATTCTGTGCCTACAGCTTCCTGATAGAAAATATCCTGATTAAGGGACAATTTCAAGAACAACATGACTGCCAAGCTTCCCTGTCTAGTTAGTGTTAAGAAATCCCACAATACATCCCACCATCCCATGGGCGGTGTGTTGTAGCAGAGTGATTTTATTCCACCTGAGGGATAACACTCGCCACTTTGACCACAACATACTCAGACCCCCAACAACAGCGTATGCACCCTTTAGGCTACCAGTAGACGTGACTCATGTTAAGCATGTTTTGAATGACCCCTGCTGAGTGACTATGACTCATACACCGAGTCTTGGCTCACTTGCTTGAAAGCTGCACAGAAACAGTCCTCCTTGTTTTGAGAGGGTCTGAGAGCGAAGCTGTGTCAAACATGCTGAGTAGAGACACGTTACAAAGAGTTGCAGGGTTTCCTGTGTGTTTTTCTGCTAAAAACCTGCATGCATGTTTTTGTTTTCTTTGTTTTCTAATTTTTATGGCGATACAGCCACTACAGTTTATATAAAAGAGTAACCAGGTGCAGTTTGAGGTCTTTGTCCTTTTCTTGAATGGTGCACCTGCAGAATAAAATCCAGAGAATATAAGAACAGATGTGTGTCCAGTCCGTTTGAGAACCACACCAAGATGAGCACCTGTTACACTTGTTTGTTAGATCTTGGGGTTGCATTCAATACCACTGCCCCTCCCATCCCTCTAAAGAGATTGGAACATCTAATTGGCATTAAAGGTAATGCATTAAGCTGTCTTAACTCCTGTGTGTTAAATCGATCTGAGTTTGTACATGACAGTAATTAATCCTTCAAATACTGCCAATGTAATTCAAGGATTGATTAATACACCACCATTTTTCCCAATAACATTTGTTTTTATGTTGGATAAGAGTCACGTTGTGTTCATCTTAAGTGGTTATCAATGGTGTCATTTGATCGTTAATTTTCAGTACCACTCGAGGTTTGGTTCTTCGCCTTATAAGCAACAATCTGACAGTGCTTTAAGACGTGAATTGCTTGCAAAAAATGGGGAAAAAAATGGCAATGAAGTACGCAAAATGTACTTGCAATGTTTCTGTAAGATGTTCTTGTTTTAAGAAATGAAATCTCATGAAATCTCAAATACACAAACTGTGATCGTTGAGTAGGAGTGGATGTATTTTGACCGAGGATGGCTGATCAGGTAGAAGTTTGTCAGATGAGCGCCAACAAAGGACTCTGCAGCCCCTGCAAAAACTTTTAATGTACAGTTTATTTAATATACAGTCCTTTCAGCCATGATTTTACTTCACTGTTTTTGACTAACTTTGTGCACGTGTTGCAACTCAAATTTTTTAAGTCCTAGTTGCATTTTAGAGAATAGAAAGTTTCTTACCATCATTTGAAGCAAGGCCACCAGGTAAAATCCTTTTGACATAGACTCCAAACTCCTCTCCAGTCAGCTCCTTCACTCCACCGATCACTTTAATTCCTGTTGGCATAAGAAAGCAAGTGGAGATAAGTAGCTGTGATTAAATGCATCCTTGAAAAAAAAAAAGATCAACTTTCACACAACAAAAATATAGGAGAATCTGGTTTTCCTCTGGAGATTAAAATCAGAGCAGAAATGTAAAATAAACATCTGTCTCTCTCCAAAGGGCAAAATCTCTTTAACACACATTTACATGATTGTGATACTCTCTGTCACGGCTTAGCTAGGCTTGAAAATCAGTACGTTTCCCTTAAAATAGTCCCCTACAAGGCAAAAAATTAAAAAAACACTTTTTCAACATTTCACTCATTTATCACCGCGGTAACAGATGTAACTGGTGGCTAAGGTATATCTATTCAATACATTAGTCAGCACCACTTTAATAATAGCTATGGAAAAGTTAGCATGTAAACAAACCATGACAGTGGTGATTACATCTATAATCCTTAATAATCACCATCTACCACTTTCGCTTTTGGGGGCCTTATCAGAATAAATCCAAGGCCGCCTGATTTAATAATAATAATAATAATAATAATAATAATAATAATAATAATAATAATAATAATAATAATACATTTTATTTGTTAGGGCGCCTTTCAAGGCACTCAAGGTCGCCTTATAAAATAAATAGAATACAGAACAAAAATAAAAGATTTAAATGGAAATTAAAAACTTTATTAACATGTGAGATATAAATGATGAAAATCTTATTAGAAGCCGAAAGGAGTAATTTTCCTGTACTATCAAAATGATCCAGTATCATAGGTGGAAGCTAAACATAAACAACAGAGAATAGCATCGAGAAGGACCAGATTATTAGTAATCCAGTTTTATTAAGTTTAAATAAGCGGCCCAGATTAATTTCCAACTACAGACCATTCAAAAACAAATAAACATCAAAACCAACAGCCTGAGTTTGGTCTCTATAAAACAAATATAATTATTTCAACAAGGATTCAAAAGTTAAAAGTGGCAGAAAAACAAAGTCCAGAGTCCAGCACTCCTCTGATCTTCTCATGAGGGAGAAGTAACAAGAAAATAACTCTCCTCCACGCTGAAAGGATAGTTATTTCTAAGTGGAACACACACTCATTAAAATGCATCAATGAATACTGATGGCGTGTTACAGATGGGAATTTGAATATTGTGATCCAAGTGTGGGGTAAGGTCATCCGAAGGAAGTTGCCATTTTAGTCGTTTCTGGAGACTGAGCGAAAAAAGGGATCGGGTAATTTAAAAGTTTAATCAGTCTGTGACTTCAAAATGCAAAATAATCCACAGACTATTATAAGTTTATAGATGTATTCAGATATTCTGACATTTAAATATATACAGGTGACTATAACGTATCAGATTAGAAGAAATAACATATGCACATTTACTAAAAGAGCATTTAAACCTATCTAAAAGGTGATGTAAAACAGCCTCGATCCAGCACACCTGATATTTATTTGATGTTACAAACTGGAGTCTTAAATGTTCGGATGAGAAGCAGCAGCAGCAACATTACACTTGGCAGCCTAAAAAAGGACTCGAGCCAGCTACACTTGTTTGAAAACAGGGAAACCGTGTCTGCCTCAAACTCAGGGAACCCTCACCCTCTGATGCACAACGAGTCAGGAGGAAAAACAGCTTCACATCTTACTTTACAAAAATATTGTTTCTTCTATTTATGCATCAAGGACTCATTTCTTTCCAAGGATTGACTCCATAATATAAAATCTATAGTTGCATTATTTACACGTCAAATAAAGCTAAAATGAGTCGACTCTGCAGGCAAATCTGACCATGACACAGATGATGCTCAGTGTGAACAGTTTCCCCTTCCACATGGTGAAGTGTTACAGCGCTGAGCTGCATTAACACAGAGAATAGTATCTGCTGTCTTCAGCACAGGGTTGAGAGAGTGTTTGCTACACAGTGTAAACAAGGCGCAGCCCCCTACGCTGCTGGAGACCTTAGATGTACAGTACATACACAAAGAGCCCAAGTCTTGAGACATACTGCACTGGAACAGGGTGTTCTCAGCACATAATTAAATTGATTGACAAGCAGCTTTGCTTGTCACCTGTATTGCTGATTTAAGTACTGTGGATACACACAACAAACAAACACACACACACGTGCGCACACAAACGCAATACACTTGTAACTGTAAAATGTTAACATTGGGGAATTTCTCACTCATCCTTTGCTACTTTGACAGAGTTTGAAACCAATCCCTCTGACTCCTCAGTGTTGTGGCCTGACTACTGTACCGATGTTTGTTTAATCATTAGAATTGATTTGAGCTTATACTTTGATCAGTTCACTATCAGGACTTCATTCATCTATGTCCCAAACTGGAAATATCTCCAAACCCTTTTTCTTGTTATGGAGTCAGCTGTCTCCATCAAGTCCTGCATTAAGTGCAATACAGAATTTCTCTGTCTCCATATTCGGTTTAAAATGAAATCAGCGCTGCAAGCTTCAGTTCATCCTCAAAACGTTGTTACATTAAAAATTCATCATCTACAGCTCTAGTTAGTGATAAGAATAAAATATATATGTCCAGTTAAAAACTTGCCATTAAAACAAATTAACTCCAACATGCATTTATTCTAGGGCTGTTCAATAGTTAATTATTTAAATCCAAATTAATTGCTGATTGTTGATCATTAAAGCTCCTCTGAGGAGTCTTTTGTTGTTGATGAAACAGACTGAAATTCATACTGATGCCCTTCTAAGACACACAAAAGCAAACAAGACCACTTGTGACAAAACTGACCATTTTATCACGTCATTTTAAAGTCAGAGGGGGTAGGTGCCAACCAAGCAGCTGCAGAAAAAGCTCTACTTTTATCATTTAGTGATACATCTGACGGTCAAAAATCAGTAGGATGACCTTTTCTGCCAGATGTCACTACTCAAACATATGAAAGACAGAATAAGTGAAGATTGCTTTGTCCACAGGGGCGCCAAAGTTGACACGAACCAAACTTTAATCGAGGCTATTTTTAAAGATCACATTGTTACACATGGAGAAATTAGCAGGAGTCCATGTACAAAATGTGGATCAGATTTTCAGTCCAGTTTCATCCACAGGTCTGTGACAATCTGCCAACAACATGGTAGTAGTGCTCTCTCAGCTTCTGTGGTGCAGCTGCACCTGTATGCATGCATAGTGATACTTTCATTCTGTTTCAAACAAAGAGCATATTACTGTTGACTTGACTGGGATGCAGTTTTATTTTAAGGAAGAAGTGACATTCAAAAGCTCAGTTTGTGCAAAAACTGCTTTAGTGCAAATGACTATTGCGTCATTTGGAAATTACTTAACCTTTTATGAAACAAAATATATAACAGACTAAAAAAAAACTAGGAAATGCAATCAGGTCTTTAATCCTTTCAGCAATGCCATTATAAAAAGTTAATTCAAAAGATTAATTACAGTTCTTGACATTAATGAACGTACTTCGCTAAAAGGCCTTCACTCCAGCAGAGTAGTTATTAACACTGTACTTGTATTATTGTATACGAGATGTTTGTCTGGCACGAGCCCCACCAGTGTGTAAATTGAAGTTCAGATGATAACAACAGTTCCCTGTGTTCTTAGCCCAGCCGAGTTAAGTGGGTTAGGGCTTTGCAACATGACCTACTTCCATACTCAGGCAAACAGACAAGGATAAACACCGCAGAGAAAAGCCTGTTAGAGTAAAGATTTAAATCATTTCAGCCATACAAAAACAGGCTCTAATGGCCAGAATGAGAGGGGTGGAAAATCTTTAATATTTGACCAACTATTAAAATGAAAATAGTTCAAAAGAAATGTAAAAACACACGTTATAACAATAATCATAATAATAAAAAAATACTCACCCAGGCCATTTTCACAGTCCGTAAACTCCATGGAATAAACAGCTCTGTCGACTCCATATGGGCCCATTAGTGTCCTAAAAAAGTGATAGAGGGAGAGACAGAATAGAGAGGAATATTTTTACATAAGAAACTATATTTAGAGTTTTTAAACTTTCTATCCCTTTTCTCAACATACGGAGCTCTTCTCCTGCAAAGCCTCCTGTCAAAACTCTGTATATTTGCATGATAACGTGAGAGAAGACTAAGTTTGTCTGAGTTTGAGTCTCCTCCACCACTGCACTCTTTACATGTTGTTCTTTTGAGTTTTGAATCTGCGACTACTTGACCCTACACACTGCTTCAAAACGTTTGATTTTAAATGCTGGACACTATCCAACAAAAATTCAATGTGCAAAGGTGATGGATGGACTTCCCGCAGATCTGATCCATTCAAAGTGAATACGTTAGCGGGGAGAGTCTAACATGTCAAAACCACGAATTCAAAGCACATCATCCAAGCCTTGGTGCCTCAAACTTATGAAACAGTTGCAGCTGTGTTGTGTTAATGGAATACTCCCTGTTAAGAGTCTTATGCTTGCACAGTTAATTAATGGAAGTGATCAGACACATACTGAGTTAATTAGTGTGAGAAACAGAGACTTGTGTGTGTATTCGTGTTTAGGAGGAGAATAAATATCACAAAGCAACAACTCTGAAACTCACACAGCCAATTGGAGACAAAAAGAGATATTTCAGGAGAAACACAAGTGTAATTAAGTCTCACAATAGACCTGTGTGTTGTATTTGTGTTTCATTTATATGCGTTACGATAGTGGCTGAGGCTGATGGAAAATCCTCAAACTAAAGCAACAGTTTTATCAATAAAACAGACTAAAGTGTAAACATGTCTTTTTGAGGCCCTTGGACACTCACCCTTTACACATATGCCAAGTACCGCCAGTGATTCAAACAAAATTAAAGTTTTAAACATTCAGCAGCACTTCTCCACTGCAGCAGGTTCACCCTGCATGCAAAGCCGTATGTTTTCTGTTTGCTCTGGTGGAGCGGTGCACTCATTAAGTATAAACAGACCAACGTCTTCTTCTTATTTTACTGTGGGAAATGTCAACCTTTGACCTTTTCTGTTTGTATCATGCTGCAATAAATAAATGAATAAGAAAAAGACGCATATATTTTACAAAGTTTTCAGTCACACAAACGATTTGGAATAGTTTGGGCCAAAGGGAAAAAAACACCACCTCACAAATTCTCGCCTAATCTCACAGAGGGAGATGTAAACACAACAGAATCTGACATTGTGAGATATTATGTTACTGAGTTTTGTGGGACCAAATCTCACCCAGAAATGCACAACTATTCTTTAAAACTGGGAATGATGTTAAAAATCTGCATCACCCCTGAGAAGTCACTGATTTATGAGACAAGCATGCAGTTCAACATGAGTGAGAGTTCCAAGATGATAGAAACCAATCATAGTTAGAGATGGTTGACAAAACAGCAGACAGATTTAAGTTGTTGGGTGATCATTTCCTTACAATCAAAATAACCATCACCTAATACTACCTTTATTCCTGTGTGTCTGCTGGTTATTGTGTTTTCTATGGTAGCAGCATAATTACTATTTGAGTTGCAGTTAAACCACTCATTATTTCAAAACCAGTTAACCAATTCTGTCAGTCAATTAAGGGGCAAAACTGCTATTCAAACACTAAGATTCAGATAAAGCCATTATTAACACTTTACAATAACCATAACTTATAAATGGTAAATAGTAAGCAGAAAGATCATGTTTATTCATCATTTAATTAATCAATTAATCATCATTTATAAATAGCATATAGACCCTTGATAAATTGTACATTTTACATTTTTAAAAACCTAACCCTAACTTTACAATAACCATCTCAGTAATGTTTATAGATGGTTAAAAAACCAAATATTAACCATTTACAAAGTGCTACTGACACACATTTTAATCTAGATGTTTTACAAACAATATTTAAACCCTATTTAATAAATAGTCCATTAACAATTAATGAAAACTATTTATCATAATTTCATTGCTTGATAATGGTAAAGTAACTATTCACTTACATTAATAAACTATCAATTTACTATTTATAAATTATGGTTATTGTAAAGTGTTACCAAGCCTTTTAACATCAAATATTTACCTGTTCAATTATTAACTGAGAAAAAGACTTTCATTTAAAACATTTTCTTTAGGTGTTGCTGAGGATTTCAACAACCAGAGGGAGACAACAGCTGACATGAGAGTCAAAGAAACTTAGATTCAACATCACACTGAACCATGAACGCTTCAAGATGACTGACACCGCAGAAATAAATAAAACCATGCTTTACTCCTTCATGGCTGCATTTTGCAAACAGACCTCCGAGCATTAGGACATGACGAGTAAGCTTACTGTTGCCCTGATTTCTGATTTGATTACATACGGTGAATATCCTCGATTATTTATTCGACCAAACGACCTTCAAAGTAAACTGTTCGACCAAAACGTTAAAAGAGAAGAGAGAAGAGCGAACACGGGCGCAATCTGAAGACATTTACTGCTTCAAACCTTTGTCGCTCCAAATCTCAAACTATCGCCATTCGGTACGCACGACGCACAAGCGGCATGGACAGATGGTGACAGCTCTATCCCATCCTGTCGATCCAAAATAACACCAGTCAGATCACGCTCACGCGCTTCACTCTATTGTTATCAATTTTTTTTGTTCGTGTGTTTCTGAAAAACCCCCGCATGAGATATATTTGCGGCACCACATGTAGGCTTTGCTGGTTTCACTGAATGTTACAGTTAACCGCATGGCGCGCCAGCATTGCGCGGACCACGCACCACGCATTAATAAAACAACATGCTTTGCTTTATCCAGTATCCTCCAGCACGCACTTATTCTAGAAACAGTAGACGAATCCATCTATTAAGTCAAGACTTGGCTAAAGTAAACACACAGAAGCGTCAATCAGCGTTTCGACAGCAGTCAACCTCATATACCCACAACCACACTCGCTCCGTTTGTTCTTTCTTTCCTTTTGTTTACCTGCTAATGATGACAGCGCCTTTGTACATCACGGAAAAGGTTGGCATTTTGACATGGAGCCCGCTCCTCTGGATTGACAGACGGTGGATGAGTCGGAGATATCCCCAGCTTCCAGCTCTCAACCTCAAGGTGGTCTGTCTACAGAGCCAGCCTCTAATTCCAGTTAACCAGACTGTCAGCGCCAAACATTCCACCTTAACCCACAGAATTAATCTCTTACATAACTAAAGTCGCCGAAATTAAAAAAGGGCATAGACAGCAGTGACACTGGAAATTATTTTGGCAGGGCTTAGCTGTCACACATATTCAGGGATATTCCAGCAGCAGCTTCCTCCGCCTGTTGGACAGGAGCAGGTATTTGTTGCTGGCATGTGCAGTGAAGAAGAGAAATCCCCAACAAAGCCCGTCCATTTTAAAGGAGTGATACATTTGAGCACCAGTGTTGTCTGCCACACAAACTACTTCACCATCTGTAACAGGAATATTCAAATAGGTAGATGATGCACACTAACACATAAAATGATGTGCATCAAACTGCTCAGACAACTGTTGACCCAAAATTCAAACCGAGCAGGAGGGGCTCAAAAGCACTTAACACATTAATAGTCAAGTACCAAACTCTCCATTTAGAAACAGGAGTCTAATCCTCTGATGGCATTCATTTCTTGAATTGTCCACCTGCATTAAAATCACACAACATCTGTGTGGTATCGCAAACAGCAAAGGCTACTAGTTATTTTTGACTTCTGAAAAAAGTTATTTATTTATAAAAATGGATTGAGATGTTTTGTGATTGGCGGTAATGATTACATCTTATATGCTAAATTTGGCTCTGTTTTCAAAGCCCATTTAGCCAATTCAGTTCAATACAAATAATAAAAATAATAATACAGTTGTTATTTGTATTGTACTGCGTTACTGTGATCTTGTTGTATGGAGTAGGAGTAGGTCTGATAAGCCTGATCTCGCTGATCTTGGAAAGATCAAGCTGATCTAGGCTTTCTTTTATTGGTACCATAGACTGTATATACTATGGACAACTTGGTTCCGCCTCCCGTCTATATACGGATTTGAAGCCAAAGCGCTCTCGGTATTTCTGCGATTTTTCTTCATTTCCTGAAACCAGTGCTGCGCTTGGCAGGAGAGTCGCTGTGATGGCGCTCAGCTCAAACAGCGTATCCCCCCAGTGAGCTACGCAATCCCTGAACGCCCATAGGCTGTATCAGGTGTCAATCATAGAAAATATGAACCCCCTAATCACTTTTAAAAACGGAGCTGCACAGAAAAAAGAGGGCTTAACTACAAACCAGTCTTACAGTAACTACATGTCAACATCACAAGCAGGGGGGAGAAAAATTTATATTCTGTGTAATAAATTTCTAAAGTTTGTCCACAGCTCCATAAGCCTTGCTGGAGGAGCCGGGATTTATGACCTATACTGCAGCCCATCACCAGAGGGTGCTGTTCTCGGAGTGGCTTTACCCAGCGAGGAGGCAGATGGTGTCCATTCTATATACAGTCTATGATTGGTCACAAACCGCACATTGCACTTTGTTTCTGCACTCTGCTCATGCAAAAATACTGGTATGACTGACATATGCTTTTTTTAACCTTTAAATCGTCTTTAATGCTTTTTACCTCCTGAATTGTTTTTTATGAAACAGAGCAGGTCTAGACAACGCTCATTGTTTGATGAATTAGCAAGACCCAACCTAAGATGGGATTTAGCATGAGTGACAGTGGCAAGGAAAAACTTCCTTTTAACAGGCAGAAACCTCGGGGAGGACCAGACTTATGTTAGACAACCACCAAGCCGCTGCTGGTTTGGGGAGGAATGTAGAGAGATGGAGGGAGAGAGAGGAGTGGAGAGAGGGCAGGGGGAGAGAAAGAGAACAAGATAGAGGGAAGGAGAGAGAGAATAGGTAGGGGAGAGGGAGGGAGAAAATAGAGAGAGACAGGGGACAGTAGCAACCTTAAAACAACAGCAACAACAACAACAACAGCTCATGTAACGGTGAAACAAAACTAATTCAGTTTACAGGATTAGGATACAAGTAATTATGGACTATGTTAAATGAATTTAATGTGATTACAGTCAGCAGGCCTAACAGTAGTTAACTCTGGCTTTATGTTATTAATACTGCTCTATCAATCATGAGAAAGTTAAAGAAACAATAATCCAGCTATGATTCATCCGACTATATCAGCTTCAATCTTCAAACAAAACACATACACACACAACCACCAAATTCACAATGTGAACGTTCAACAAGCCTAACTGTTAAATCATTTAAACATACCTTGCCAAGCTTAGATGAACTTTCAACCTGCGTAACATATTTTCTGTAACAGTGGAGACGCCTGATTCTTGTTATCAACAGCTCTGATTATTGTCTGTCATGATTCACTCCGGCTGCACAGGCAGGTATACTGATACTGCAGATACTGTATGACAGTGACAAACAATGAGGAGGGAATAAGCTTATGGCAAAAGGATAATCCATAAGGTGTAATGTGCAATACCAACAGGTCTTTATAAGACAGCTGTGATGTCCATTGTAGTGACCATTTTAATGGCAACCACATACGCAGAGTAAATCCGTTTTATCTTGATTAAAGATGGTCTATCATCTTACAAGTTTAGGCCCTCAACATGAGAAATAACTGTCATGATAATCAGCTGATATATCAGATGTGATATTATCTTAATTATGTGTTAAACTTGATTGTAATAAAGAGTTATCTGAATGGAAGAAGATTACAGTGAAGTATTACTCAGCCAATAAACAACATATCTACGCCCACAACCACACACATCAGAGCGCACGTTCTCATCATAGAGATTTATTCTCTTCCTTCTCTCCATTGCAGCCATGGCAACAACCATTTGCCTCAGAACTTTAATCACTAAATCTGCACAGTGGGTCATTATCAGATTATGGGATTAACCAATCCACACTGAAAACTCAAACAGGCCCAAACCCAATCACAGAGAGACATGCTTGCACACAACCTCTTGTGTGATCAAGATGTCCTGTGTGTATGTGCGAGTGTGTGTCTGTGTATATTGTAGTAAAGAGCAACACAAGAACTACAGCAATCCCTGTCAGGAGGTTCCAGTTGCATGACTGCCCCCTACAGTCAAGAGGAGAAGCTGCAGGTTGAGGGAAAAGTCTGCAGGAGAGTCCAGGGAGCTGGGACACGAGGAGTTATCTACTAAAAAGGAACATGTTAACATTGTGAATGATTTTTAAAGCTTTTTCAAAATGATTCAAAGTATTAAAAAGAGGTTTAGTTATGCTGGTTTGCATGTAATCCAACAGCTCATTATCTATCTCTGATCATACATTTACTCTGTAATTTACAGAACTGAAACAAAGACCAGTTTGCTGTCAAGGAACATCAAACCAAGTCTATTATAATGTAAACCACAGACATGCTGCCATGGTGACACATCAGTTTATTTTGTGATCATGTAAACTGAAAGATTGCATGAATTCTACTTATAAAACAAACAAAACACATAATAGCTGCGAAGTCTGTTATAAAAAAACTATGTTATAACCAGAAATTCATCAACAACTTTCTTTCCTTTAAGATACCAGTTTAAAAAATCCTGATTTATTGTTACTTTGCCTATTTTAACGATAAAAAGTGCTGTTGCTCTGGTTTGTTTTGGTCAGAGTTGTGAACATGCTTGCCTTTGAGTGAAGACCTATAAAACAAAGTCAGGTGGAAAAAGACAAAATATGTAGTTTTCAGTTTTAAGAAGTAGTTGCTGAGGTGCATTTTATTTCCTGTAATATGTTTAGTATTTGTATTTCCATGCAGATTCAGTAAACAGCAGAATCTGTGTATTGCTGACATGGAAAAGAAGAGCCGCTCATGTCAGGTTCTGTCAGTAGCTTGAGTGCGTTTCTGCTTCTTCATGGCACTAGAAACACCTTTTTTTCAAACATGTTTTGAAAACTGAAAAGTAGTTTTTATTCAAATCATGCTAAGTATGAGGAGTTTAATAATGAAAATGTCCAAACAATCCTGTGTACAGATGAGGAGAGATAACATGCATTACAGATTATGTTTTTCCACTGAATGTCCTGTAAGTACCCCTGATTTTCTTTTTTTGAAATTGCAGCGTAAGCGGATCAAAGGAAGGGAAAAGGAGGGACCGAAAATGAGACAAGGCTCTGAAGGGTACCACTGAGGTTTCTTTGGATAGAGATAAACACAGATTCTTCACATCGAGCTGGATAAGATTTAATTTGATCCAGTCTCAATGTCTTTTATCCCAGAGAGCAGCTGTTTTCACTGACATGTCAGCATTAAGAAAGGTACTTTTTAGGGGTTAAACGGATGTAATTCTATGGTGCTGTGCTGCTTAAAGAAAGTATCATGTGAGATCTAAAATGGCCCATTAACGTGTGCAAAACAGGAATTTGGAGCAATTGTGGAAGTTTTGCTGCATTAGTTTATCAGTTTTTGGAAGTTTGCTGGCTTTTTTAATACAGAGGTGATCAAATTACAGAGCTGACTAAATTTGGCAATCAATAATCATTAGATTTTTGGTAGAAAGACAGCAGAAGCTTTCCTCATACACGCAGTTTTGTTTTAATTTTGCAAATCAGAAACAACTGCGGTTTCATTTTGACTCTGCAGGACTTCTGCTTTTTTTTAAATAATTTTTTTTCAGGCAGCTGATTTATCCATAAATAACTAATCTTCACAAACTGGTTCAATAACAAAACCAGAAAATCACCCGAAAGGCAGCTTCGTAATAAAAATTAGGGTTTCTCCAACATTTTCAAAAGTGACGTCACATAGTAACGCTGCGTTTGAGTTACCTCGGAAGTCACATGTCGGAGTTGAAAATGATTTTAAGTTGTAATTTTAAGTTATCCCCCTTTTGTAGAAGTTAGCCATCTTGTTTCCGCCTCCGATTTTGCTTTTTTCCGATTTGGTAACTCAGACGCTGCTAACCTGGGTGTGACATCATTTTCAGCTCGGACATCTGACTTCCGAGGTAACTTGAACGCAGCATAATTCTCCATACAGAACTGTAATAAGAAAAAAGTTCATTGTCACAGCAATCAGACTACATCCTGACAGGGATACAGGGGAAAACTTTCACTGCCTTTAACAAGTGAGTGGTCATGCAGTGATTTTTACTGCAAACATGCCTTTATTAACAAAGAGGGAACATCCATTAATCTATGTTAGACACTGACATTCAAACACAGGCATGTAAACTGCAAAGCGTGTCTCAGGTTTACACATTTCCTGTACAGAAGTAGCTCCACTGTCAGTATTGTACTGTATCAGAGCTTCACTTGAAATGCACTGCAAGGACTTTCTACACCGTTTCTTAGTCTTTGGTCAAAGTAAAGGTTTGTCACAGCCGACCATTTTGACATACACCAGCAGCATTTGTACAGCCGCTCAATTCAAATCAAGCAAAGACGTGGACAAGTCCCTGACATTGTCGACAAGCCAATATAGACACAACGGACCACTCAGCAAAGTGAGGAAACGTCAATTGGAAGAGTGGCAGAGAAAAAACATCAGTAACAAGCAAACTTCCCCGAAGACGTATCCAGTCAGCACTCTGCTTCAGGATCAACAGACTCTGTAGAGAGAAAATCAAACTCAGAGTATTCATTCACAGCAGATCTTTCATCACCAGAGGAAATTTGGTGAAGGTCAATAAGGGCTCATTTGAACCCCATTACTGCATATTGATTAGAAGTGGCCAGGAGGAATGAAGCCGTTTCTTACAGCCTGTTAAAACCACATGAAATGTAACATACATCCACAGAAGAAGAAACTGGGCTGCAAGAGAGCAACATGGACTACTCAATACAGCCTTTAGGACAGGAACTGTGTTTGATTCTTTCTTCTTCAGGTAAAAGCAGCTCTTAAGAAATGAGGACAGTGAAGGATTAGATGCGTTTCATGTTCACTCAGGGTAATATTTCCAGCTGCACCTACATGTCTTGGATTTCTTTGGTCTCGTGTGTTTTTGACTTCAACACGGCTGAAAAAACTTAATAGTGTGGCAAGTTTTTTTTGTTCATGCTCATAATCTAGTCTAGTATTTTGCTGATTTGCACGTCACATGTCTATAATGACTTAAAGTTTAGTCTGCAACACTGATCTGATTGCTCCTCTTCATGGATTTCTTTTTAAAAAGGACAGAGGTCGTCATAATAATGTCTGTTTATTTTAAAGGTTCTCTGGGTAAATTATTTTAAGGTAATTAGAATGACTGAAATTCATATTTATGCCTTTTATGATATATAAAAACAAACAAGATATAAAACTTTTATAGTGTATTTTTTAACGCCTGAAATTGGAGTGAGACGGTTGGTTTGAGTGGCTAAGGAGACAGCCCCATTTTTAACTTTTATAATAATTCACAATAAATTACACACCTGACTGTAAAAAGTCAGCAGAGGGAGATTTTGGTCGGACGACATTGTTAAAATGTGTGCAGATGACAAAATAAGCGAAGACTACTTTGTCCACCGGGGGGCACCAAGATGGACACAAACCAAAAGTTCCTCACAGGAGCTTTAAGGAGATAAATATGAAATACAATGAATGAAACATAAACAAAACATTTTTCCTAACTACACTGGGATCAAGGCTGCTGGCTACACCTCCTCTCTGGTACGGAAAGTAATAAAAGACACCTGTATATTGAGACAGTTTATCCAGTATGAGAAGGTAAATAAAACATGGTGAGCTAAAGTGAGATGATTCACTAGGAGCATGAACCAAAGCAAGGTTTTCTGTCACCAGAAGCTTGAACTCCTAAGGACAGGAGAAGAGTAAATAACTTGTCAAATTGAATCCAGTCACACCTGTCACAGCCTTTGGCCAGCATCACAACAAATGTAAAGTCAGGGACACAAAGGCAAAAAAAAGAAGAAAAAGACCTTCAGTTCTGACCTCTGATAAAACAGATAAGTAGAAGAAGAGTTAACAACAGTAGATGAAAAAAAATGTTAAAAAGTTATGAATCAATGAATATAATGGAGTATTTGGATTAGGATTCATTCTCTACCATATTTAAACAGAGCAAGACCGGCAACCCAAAACCTGAAATTAATCACAAGGTTTACTGCAGCCAGAGAGGACGTGAAATTAAGGTGGAAGAGATGGAGAAAGAAAAAGAAAGCACAAGACATTTGCACCATCTGTGGCTCTACCTTCACATCCTGTTTAATCTATGTCAGCTACGGCATTGTGTTACTCATGCTTCGTGGATCCATGTTCACCCTAACTCAGAGAGAAGCAGGTACCTGCTTGAACTAAAAAACAGCCCTGGGCTCTGACACAGCTCAGTGCATAGAAACGAGGTCTTAACCTCAGTTTATATTATTCAGGGTATCACAACACCTCAGGTGATGACTGAAAGTTGTGTTCAAGACACATAGAAGCACGAAGAGATTCTTGTGAGTATTTAATACTTAGGCACTTGGATATAATTTTCTATATATCTACAAAAATTACTAAGAAACATGAGTTTTTAACCACAATAATGTTTTTCAATGAAACTTGAATTCTTAAATCATTACTTGGACTGCATCTATGGGCAAATTTACAACTACTATACCTCTGGTTGCTTATAAAGATCTTAAACTGGGGCCACAACACAGTCTTCATTTAGCAATAACCAAATACACCATTATGACTTTTATTTCATGCAGATTTTCACAAGTTCAAGGCCGATGTTGGACATTTTATTCATACTCATTAAAAAATAATCCATATATTCCTGCTTTAACTCTCTTCCTCTAATGATTAAATCAATTTAAAAGGATTTATGCAAGTAAACAAGAACTACGAGAAAAAGTTTAACCAGTTTATTTTCAGATGCATCCACTTAAGTATTTTAAAAGCAACTCGACTGATAAATTAATGGTTAATCAAGCAAATTAAAAAATAAATGATCTTTGTTTTCTGTATTTAAATCTTTTTTTAATAATCTAATAAGCTTTACATTTTCATACATTGAACCTACAAGAAAAAACTGACCTGCCACAGTCACACTGTCTGTCTTTCCTTAAAGTAAAAGTCTTCCCGTAAGATAATGAAGACAAAGCTCTACTCCTTCCCCTGCCAAAGCCATACCTACCTTGTTTTAATTGTGGGATTCATCCTGAGAGGAAAAAGTCCCAGGTCTACGTCATGGCAGTCAGGATTAAATTCTAGGGCTCCTGAGACATAAATTAGAAAATAGTCCCAGAGTTCAGGTAACTTCTTTGAAGAGAGAATCATGGGGAAACTTGAGATGTAGGTCTGTTTGCAGGAGAGGTGTCCAGGTTAAAGTAAGGTGCCATGGAGATGTGGGGTACCCTGCAGCATTATATCACCTCCCTTCAGCTCTGGCTCTCCAGCCAGGGCCGGCCCTAACAGTCAACTCAGCACCTACATTTAGCTGACTGACTTCTCCCCTCAGGACAGCGCACAAGAACAACATGACCTCTACAAAATGCCTTTACCAGGGGATCACGCACACTCCATCTTTATTTGACTTTCTGACTTTTTATTTTTTATTTGTGAAAGGCTCGTGTTGTTCTCCTGGCACAAGTGATTGACGTGGCTGTTGCAATGATCAATCCTAAATTCAATTTTAATTATATGGCACAGGCACATATGTCATTACATATTACTTTCACATCCTGCTCTGGAAATACATTACTCTTACTGTAGGCTATACATTATGGGAGTCTGTTGTTACTACTCATTGAATTTGTAATAGGTCTACTTAATCTGCAGTAGTAGATTCATACTGTGAGGCTGCAGAAACAAGGAAAATGTGCTGTAACCACAAACATATTTCACTCTCTTGAATGCAGCTGTTGTAAAAATTAGAGTAAAACTGTCAAGAAATCTGTGGACAAATTAGTCTTCACTTATTTCATCATCTACATGATTAAACAGTATCTTCCAACAAAAAAATCTCCCCCTGTCTTCTCAACCACTCAGCTGACACCTACCCCCTCACTCTCGTTTCATTGCAGTATCAGTCTTGTCCCTGATGGTCTTGTTTGCTTTAAAATATTGTAAAAAGGCTTCAATATGAATTTCAGTCAATTTCAATACCACAAAAACTCCTCACAGGAGCTTTAAGTTCATAACTTGGTCCTCAAAACTGTAGTTAAGTGCTGTTTAAATATCTTAAACTATCTTTCATTTCTAAGATTTGCTTCCCTTTTAAGTAACCATTCCAGGCCTGTGAGGGAAGGAGAAATAGTGATGTTTGTCAGGCAGTCAACGATACTGAGGAGGAAGGGAAACATGGACAGCACAATGATGATCGTAATAAAAAGATTTGAATTACGATATAAGATAATAATGGAACAGAAAAAATCCACGTGATACCTAAAATGAAAAAAAAAAGAAAGCTTATGCATGATAATCTTAAGAAATTAATCCTTTATTTTATACTGAAATAAATAAATGTATATTGTCATATTTAAAGCTCCTGTGAGGAACTTAAGAGTTAGGTCAATCTTGACGGTTACGGACTGTGTGAACAGCGAAGTCTTTGCTGACCTCGTCCACTTCATCCCTAAGTGGTGATTTATTACAATAAATCTCAATCTGTTGACTTTTGACAGTCAAGTATATCAGTCGTTGTGAATGTTTTATGAGAAAATTGTAAAGACATCGCTGTTTCTTCAGCTGCAAGGCTTGGACCTACCCCCTTGGACCACTTTCAGACATTAAAATAAGGATATAAAAAGTTTGGTGTTTTTGCTGATGGTCTTGCTTGACATTAGTGTGAATTTCATTCATGTAACAAAAAATCCTCATAGTAGCTTTAAGTTTCAAAATTGCATCATTCCTTATTCCTGGAAAGAAGGACCCCTCCCTTGCTGCGTCCCCCCTTGGAATTTTGGCTCACATGATGCCCCTGATAGAGTTATTGATTGTGCCAGATCTATCAGGGGACCATATTGATTTTCAATGTTGTGAAAAGGTTGAACAAAAAGATTCTCAGAGAAGTTCTCTGCGCTATTTCCCCCCCATCATACACTAGATTTGAAACATCTTTACATACCAGTAGATGAGTGACAGTCCGTCAAAACGCTCAAGCTCTCTCCCCCGTTCTTTCAGCAGAGACATGTTATCCAAATGTGTCGTTTGGTATCAGACCTCCACACCTGCTCCTGCGTTTCAGAGTAGAAAAACTCTAACTCCGTCCCAGTCACGCATCACTTTGCCCGCCGCTGTCCAGCTGGCCTCGCGCGGTGAGTTTGAGCGGCGTGCCCTCGCTGACTGCGTGGATGTGTCAGCATTCATTCCCCTTCAAATCAATGAGACGGACAGCTTGCCGGGTAACGGGACTCTGTGTCGGTTCGACTCTAATCTGACCGACACGTGAGCCTTTTCCTGCTGACTGACCTCAACCCATCTGCTTGACAAAATTTCACCGTCTCCTCAGCCGCACCACGGTTCAAGGAGGAGGGCTGTCCGTGGATCTACAGACCCCCAGATGTGTGTGACGGACACTCACTGTCTGCTGGACTCTAGTGAATCATTGCTGTGCATTATAGTAGGGGAGACCGGGGCTTGTTGTCACACTTTCTTGGAATCAATACATCATATACAAACAAAATGTGAACCAGATGAAAGACCAAAGTCTCTTTCATCTCTTTCATCAAAATATTATACAACATGTACTGGAGTTTGGAGAGCTGTCTGACTCTGTATTTCGGCTGGGGTGAATGTTTTGCAGTACAGAGCCAAGGTATGGTAGTTGACATTAAAGTCCTTTATTATCCTCCAGATTGATTTATTAGCTAGGGTCACCTGCCTGACTGCCCTCAGCGTCATGTCAGGTACTGCACTGCCATGTTCTGTTTTATTCTTGTAATTCCTGATCTTAGGTGTGTCCCAAATCACATACTTCCATACTAAATACTTAACATTTTGAGTATACTTAACTCATAATGGAAAAAATTCGATAGTATGCGAAAATTGAGTATGCAAAAGTACCCAGATGACGAACTCAAATCGGTCAAGATTTTGAGTATGCGACTGTGGACACTCGCCCGCACTGATTTCATCGGTAAGAATGGCTGTGGACGGCTGTGGTGCCGGTGAGTCAGCGACAGTCGACCTGGGGGCTTTGTACAGATGTACTGTAAGTAATAAGTTATATTTTATATATTATATAAAATATATTTAAAAAGTTTTTTTGTGTAAATAGTTTCTGTCTAGTTTTAAATGCTTAATTTGTAAATAGTTTATCTTCAGTTACCAAGTTCCAAATGTTTAATATGTAAATAGGGAATCTTAAGTTTTCTTGTTCTAAAGTATTTTTATATGTAAATAGTTTGTTATTTTTCTGTTATGGACAATAAATTTTCAGACATGAGGCAAATCGTGTCGTCATCTCCAGTGAGTGAGCCGCGCAACACTATGCAATATGGGACAGCACTGCACCCTCGAAACTCGCGCACTGCTCCATTGAGTACATAGTATGCTTAGTATACTCAATTTGAAAAATCTAAGTATTTAGTATGGAAGTATGCGATTGTCTTCACGCTTTCTCTTCTCCTTAAAACCACTCTTTTCTCTGTAAAAATAAAGTCAAAATTTCATTACAACAACTGCTGATAAGCAGACTCTCTAAAAATGACGGAGACATGTTGCCCAAAACTACCATGTTTGCTAATTCAAGCTCTAATTTAAAGTTAGCTTAAAACAGAACATTGACTGAGGTGTGACAAGACACCTTAATCTCTCCTCTTACAAGTCCACATGTATCACTGCTAGGATTTTTATCTGCAAGACGCTTATTTTAAAATATATAGTTGTTTTTTTTACTTTGGGTTGTGTGAAATGGTTAATCGGCGCTCATCTCAGCTCACAATGTGCTCTTCTCGTCTCAGACAGGACACGACCCCTGACCATGTAAAGGAAGAAAACTAGTATTCTACTTTTTAGTTGCGCCTTCAGGTGACAAAGATAATTGCAATGTGACAACAAGTCCCGGTCTCCCCTACCAAACAAAGCCAGTAGCTACTCATTCAGTCATTAATATGAGCATGAGTCATATTTCAATACTTGTAAGTGTTCTTAAATAATGCTTCATAAAATTAGTAAAAGCTCTCACTAGTCATCAGTTTACATAACTCATCCAGAGGTGAAGTGAGGACGCCTGTCTGACCTCATCCAAAGGTTCACAAAACAACCACAAGTAATTTTCCGCTACAACACCAGATTATGTTACGAGTATAACCAAGACCTGGTTTCACCTGCTGATCCCCAACACTGCTGCATAGCTGGCAGGCTGCACACTCCACTGCTGGGACAGACACAGACACTCTGATAAGAGCAGAGGCGGGGGTGTCTAAGCATTAATGTGAATAAGCAGTCCGGTCTAGCATCAGTACAATCACAGAGATGTTAATGAGAGTCAAACACAGCACATTTTTCTCACCTCAGCGTACAAATCGACAGTGTAAAAAAATTATCTGATGCAATTCATTGAGTTAATTGTTCATGAATCAAATGGAGCTTAGACTTTTCACAAGCTGGCCTTATGTCACAAGCCTTGTATGATTTATCTGTATCCGAACCAAGTTCTCTGTTCACTGTTAACGCACCTCTCTCACAGAATTAAGGATTAAGGATCAAAGAACAGCTTCCTATTTTTGTTATTTTGTACTAAGGTAGGAGAGATGTTCAAAGCCTGTGTTCCCTGTGACCCCATGAGGTTGAATATGTTGATGGGTATGCACATTTAAAGACAACTGTTGCATCAGGTATTTCTCTTTTTGAACGAGGGGAGTTATCAGCCAGTACGGCTCAGAAAAAACATCCAACATTTGCTCAACATACTTGGGGCTAGTAGCTGTAGGTGGATCTAAACCATGGGTAGGAGACATTGCACTGCAGCAGCATAAGTCCTATGCTATTTGCTAATATAGTAGTATAAGAAATGAAGGCTTTCAAATGGTGCGGTGAAAATTTACTGCAACCAAGTCAGAGCCATCATATAATCACAGAATTACTAAAACAAGGGTTATATTTACTGACTATATAAATATCGATGTAACTCCCACAATTCCTATCAATAAAACAGATTATTAAGAAATTATAAGGTACTACTGAGACCTTTACTGTTACCAACTACACATGATCCAAAAATAGAGATATATTTCTCGCTTTTTAGCACTCTCTACTGGAGGCACTGCAAACTGCACAGCTCAAGATGCACTACAACTCACAAGTGATGTCAGGAGTGAAAATCTTTCAGCTGTAGGGTAAAACACGCTCCTTGATAACAATAGTAATAATAATAATAATAATAATAATAATAATAATAATAATAATAAAGTGACTTAAGTATGTTAAACTAGACAGATTTACAGCACAATTAGAAACAAAAACAACGTTTGAAAATATCTGTAGATACATGATTGTGTATTTACTGCAGTTAAACCAAGCATTTCACAAAATGTCCAGTAGGTGTCCCTCAAGCTCCAGCAGCTACAGAGAATCTGCTCCTCTCTAAAACCTAATAGGACTGTGTTTATATGACACTGTCTCACGTCCTCTATGTTTGTATAGCAAATGTTTTTCTCTTTTCCTTTTGTAATTACGTGGATAAGCATGATGTGCCCACATAAATTGAGACCTTCATTTTACAGCTTATTAAGTCCAGCTTGATTTAGATGTTGGAGCTAAGAAGTTCCTCCTGGGTAGAATCAGTCAGAACATTTATTGGATTTACGAAAACAAAGATTTTCATAAAACATTGGATTGTTTTACTTATTTTTTAACTGGTCAGTGTAAATTCTGTGAACTCCAGGACTCAGTAAAAGAGTAGAATATCTTTCAGACATTAGACTGGTCCTTGGCTTCAGGCTCAGTGAGCAAGGCACTGGACCCTTCAGACCTCCAGAGTCAAAGTAGAGTTTGAGAGTCATTGATAAAGTCAGTATTTACTGGCAGATTGGTACTTCACACAGTGGTCCCTGCCAACGCTCAGGTGATAAAGTTTGAACGTGCGTGAATTTTAAAAGCCGTTGAGTGGTTGGCGGTCTAGATCACGTGACGGAGCGGCGTCGTCGCTGACTGCGGGCAGCAAATACACGAACAGGTTAAAATTACCCGGTAAACGCCGCGAACATTCCTCCTCCCTGCACTGTTGTATATCTCAACTAAGGAAGAAGCTTGGACCTCCATTTTTATCGTAAAACAAACATTTACACTCGATCAGATCCACTCACCTGACGCAGGTACGTCATGTTCGCGCCCTTTCCTGCCCACTTGTGTCCAAACGAGGAAACGGAACGTACCATTTCCGCTCGGTTAAAAATGTGGGTATGGAGGGCAAAAGTGGTCACATGGTTGAAGAAATTCAACCTTTTTTTTTTTTGTAATTGATTATTAACAATAAACTAATTTTTTATTGGTGTAAATTCAAGTTTTAAAAAAATGTTTCAAAAGGTTAAAATGATTTAAAGATGTGTTACTAACAACACCCAATGAGAGGGGCCATTGGTTTAACATAAATCAGCCCAGGTCTTCCAGTCAGTCTGGATTTGTTTGCGCTAGAGGGAACTGCCAACCTTTTTTTGTGTTGCTTTTTCCCCCTTGAGTACTGCAAAACTCTTTCCTTGTTCGTACTTTTTTGTAAATTATTAAAATAGTATGTAGTTTTAATAATAGTAATAGTTTTGGTAATTTTTGCCCTTTTTGCAAGTATTTTTTGAGTGCACCTCAAGGCTGTGAATTTATTTCAATATCACTGCATTTCTCAACTACACCTGTTTTTTTTTTTTTGTGACTTTAGTGAGGGAACCCTGTGACAACCAATTACCATACTGAGATTTTTACAGTTCAAACTGACCTGCAGATGGTGCTATAGTGTCGATCGTAACCTAAGCTACTTCAGTAACACCGTAGCAAATATGATTGCAATGGCAAGCAACCACCCCCATTACAAAACTGTAGACCACCTCTAAAAAATAACCTGACTTTAAGAGCACTTAGAGTCATAAATAAATACAGTTGCGTTGCTGTTTCCATTTTCTTAAAAAATCAATATAATTTCTAACTTCTAGGAGAATCGACTATTATCCTCTTTGAAATTCCCTTTTTCCTCCACAGTGAAGTGAGGATAAATGATTAACAGTATTAACCAGGCTTAAATGTCTCTATCATGTGGTAAAGGGCTGCCGGTGAATGGGAGAGGCTGTTAGAGGTTGTGTTTACGTCTCTCTGCACTGAGCAACTGTATGAAACAGGGATTCAAATTTTTACCCAAAAGAAGTTTGTATCAGAAGATGCAAGAGCACTGAAGTGACTAAAAGTATGCACATAAACACACCCAAACAGAAGAATACTGCTCTCATGACATACCAGGAGAAGGTGTGGTTTTCTAACGTGAGACACTGATGGTTTCAGGTGTACAGAGGCGGCAGTAGATGTTGTCACTGATGAGCTTGTTTGCTTTTATATACCTTAAAAAGGCTTTTATATACATTTCTGTCTCTTTTATAAACTTCAAATAACTCCTCAAGGAGCTTTAAGGGATATAAATCCACATTTTAGATCATGTTTTAGACTATGTGGGCTTTAGTTTGATGACAGTAGAGTCAATCTAATTATTAAACTAAGTGATCGAATATAATGAGTCATTAGATAAACAGTTTTACATACTATATAATGTCTAATTGTTGCATGTAGATGAGTCATGAATAGTTTTGTAAGAAATGTTTGCCTTGACAATCATCACAAGAAAGGTGATGTCAGTTTCTGTTTGTCTAGTGTTGATTTTGCCTCAGACTGCGACCAGGGAGGACTAATGGTCCAGACAGACAGAGCAGCAGTTTCCTATCAGAGGGGCTTTGCTAGGTTTTGTGGGCTTTAACGTTCACTCATACTGGGGTAACCTCTCAAACACACACACACACACACACACACACACACACACACACACACACACACACACACACACACACACCACTAGCATCACAAAAAGTTGGAACGATGAGTAAAACATGAATAAAAGCGGAATACAAGGATTTGCAAATCCCTTTTCCATTTATATTTTGTTGAAAACTCTACAAAGAGAAAATATTTAATAATAAAACTAACAAACTTTGTTGTTTTTGTTTGTTTGTTTTACAAATTTTCAGTCATTTTGAATTTGATTTCTGCAACACATTACAAAAAACTTGGGACAGGATCAACAAAAGACACAAAAGACACAAAAACAGCTCCATAAAATCATTTAGGTTTCAGAGAATCCAGAGAAATCTCAGCATGTAAGCTGCACGGCCCAAAACTAACATTGGATGCCCATGACCTTTGACCCATCAGGTGACATTGCATTAAAAACCCACATCATTCTGTAAAGGGTTTTACCACGTGGGCTCGGGAACACGTCAGAAAACCATCATCAGTTAACACAGTTCGTCTCAACGTCTACAAGACCAAGTTCAAACACTACCATGTAAAGCCAAAGCCAGATTTCTACAACACCCAGAGACGCTCTCAGTTTCTCTGAGCCTGAGCTCACCTGAGGTGGACTGACTCTAAGTGAAAAAGTGTGCTGTGGTCTGATGAGTCCACATTTCAGACAGTTTTTAGAAATCCCTCTCGGCTAAAGAGAGAAGGACCAGAGTGTTATCAGGTTAAAGTTCAAAGCCAGCATCTGTGATGGTATGTGGGTGTGTTACCGCCCATAGCATGGGTATCTGTCACATCTGTGAAGGCTCCATTAATGCTGAAAGGTCCATACAGGTTTTGGTAGTAGTGTCCCCAGTTCACAAATGCTTCTTGAGTGGAAAGGCGATGTAACGCAGTGGGAAACCTGCTCCTGTCGAGTTGCAGGCATCGAATTCAAAATGAGTAGTTTATCAGTTTGAACATCAAAATCTTGGATATTACAAACCTAATCCTGGGATCTGTAGATGTTTTACGTCTAAGTACCTTAATAACTTGGTATTGAGTTTGACATTCGTGCACTTTATCATACAAACATAAATTCCCATTAAACTCGGCTAATCAAGCAGTGCTTTTGGTATCTACAGGAGTGTTTACCGACAGAATCACATAGTTGAGGGTAGGGTGGAGCTACCTGGTGGAGCTACAGACTGTTTAATTATGCAAAGGAGCAAAGGGTTTGGCTTTGTTTTGATATGTGTGTCAGTGTTAGTGAATGCTTGTTTGTGTGAAAGCTTGCATTCATTGTGACTTCAGAATGTTCACGGCTGAAACGTGTTTGTTTTAAACCTGATGAGTGGGACACTCCTGTCATTGCGAGGGTGTTGCTGCACACACCCTTCACCTGCTGAAACAGTGGTGAAACCATTTGACTGCGAACAGAGTGGATAAGCTACTGCTTACATAAAAAGTTCACTTCACCCCAAAATAAGTTCAAGTGTCTAACTTTTCATTGGGCTTTTTAAACACGTGTTTTTCTAGTATCCTTCTAAATCTTTGGGCAGACTTTTTCTTTGGCAAAATGTATTTTATAACTAATTTAATCACAACATACTTTGCATTAGCAATAAAAGTGTTTTTCACTGTGTCAAGTCAAGGAAACTGTCTTGTTTTGTTTAAAGACTAACAAGGTTACAAATATCCTTTCCTTGCTTTCAAGGCTGCAGATCATAGAAAGGTGAGGGTTCAAGAATGCCAAATATGGTAAAGTCCTTTATCTGAAACATGCAAAGGGGGGCCATGAGACACAAAACGACAAAACAATATTCATAGTCACTTCAAGAAGTCCGCCACTCCACGGCACCACCCATGTCATACTTGTCATACCTGTTGTGACCCACCTCCTCCTAGTAATTCAACTCTAGTGACAACCAACACACCTTGAATCTATCGTGGTCACGCCTCCCTGGGGAATGTGGACTATGTCTCCAACAAAGGTATGAATACACCTCTGTTTCCTCTATGCTACATCTGAACACATTCATCCCTATGGTATCTTTTCAATGTAAATACCTGTCTGCATTTGAAGCACATCTACATGCCTAAGCTGCCACTGACATTTAGCATCTACATGAAAGAACTCGTAGCTTACAGAAAGAGTAAGTGACTGATGCCCAATTTTTGTGGGTCGTTCAAGGTGTTGAAGTGGTCCCGTTTTTAACTAAAGGTCAAGAGAGTTCATTCATTTTCCTCACACACACTTCTATGAACCTGCGCCCCAGCCACTCCCAATCGAGCAGATCCAAATAGATGCTGGTTCTCCACTGTTTGTCCAAGGATTTTCAGGGCTGTGGTTAGCCATCCAACCACATATCTGCATTTTGTACATAGAATGGTTTGATAGGTGTGTTGATTGTGAGAAAGAGTGACTTAAACAACCCATTGTGCGTCTCCTTTGACTTGTACAGTACACTAAGTAATCCGTTGGAGTGCTCAGATTACTTTTTTATTCAAGAAGTAAGACGCAGGGTTACTTACTCAGTTCGTGCAGGTAATCCATTATGTAGTAGCTTTTATAAGTATGTCTTCTGTTACTGTGGTGAGACAGCAATGGCGAGCTTTTACTCCAGTTAAGTTAAGGGAGACAGTACCAAGATGCTGCTTGCCAACAAAGGTCGAGCCCTTCTTGTAATGCGACCGCAAGAACTACAGTAACGCACAACTGCACCAGGAGAAGTTTTTTACACTTGTAAAGGATGAGATTTGGTCTTGGTGTCTGTAATTTATGTGTTATGAAAAAGGAAAACTCTATTTGTTTTAATCATAACAAGGCTTTTACAGTGTTACTGTTGCATATTGGAGCATGATTGTCTGCTTAAACGCAATTAAAATCCTGTTTTGCTGTTTTTTTAAAATTGAACACTATATGCCTCTGCCCAGTATGCTGTTGGATTGGCACCATAATAGGACTTTAAAGAAGGTTATGCAATTGCTGCAGAGTACATACTCGTACAGTTCTTTTAAGACGGGCGTAGAGTAGCCTGGCTGGGCCATCCTGTTGCATGAATCACTTGCCGTTCCTTCCCACAACAGTCTGGACTTCGGCCCATTGGGAGCGTGTATTCCCGATCAGAAAATAACCGGGCCAATGAGAGACCGTGTTTCCACTGTTCCCCAGACAACAGGGAAAGGCAGCCCCTGATTAGTCCATGTGTAGATGGTGACGTCTAACACATGCTGCGGGACTTTTCAAAGCGCCGTTCATTCAGAACGTCGTTAATTCTGCAGTTGACTTTGCAAAGTCGGCAGAAATCGTTAATATCCGCAGGAGACTTCGGATCTAAACGATTTCTGCTGACTTAAACAGTGATAAGTTGAATATAACCCTTGTTTCATATTCCAAATGCAGATTTACAGAGTAGCTAATTTTAACAACCGCCAATCGAACTAACATCTTCCCTTTGAGCCACAAAGATGGTGAGGTTAGCATGTATCTGCGTCCCTGGCTAAGTCAAACCAGCTGACACTTGTATGAGTTTATATCAAACACATTTTAATTGTTAATTATTATTTTTATTTATGGTGTCCCATTGTTTAGGTGAGTTGTTAACCAGATCATGATTTGGTTGTTTTTCCTTCCCACTCATTGGATGGGGAGGCCTAAACACCTAAACACTCTAAGGTGGGTTCCATCTAGAAAACTGAGGGTAAGCGCAGAAAAAACAGAGTTTCAATGCATTAGAAAGTCTTCTCAGTTATTCTCCATTACAACTTCTTCCTTTCCTGAAACTTCTTGATGGATTAAGCAGTTCATCAGGCTTTTCTGTTTGACTCATCTTCGCCTTCAAGGACATGCGTTGAAAATTAGCTAACTGCACGGTTCGCTTAAAAAGTGAAAAAGCAGGTTTAAAAAAAATCTCTGTAACAGTAACGAGAGCATGCTGACTTATTATACTACCATCCCAGTTATAGTCATGGACCCAGCCAAGGAATCAACTTCTTTGATGGTTCATTCATACCTGGCCTGACAATTGCAATGCCGTCGTACCAGTTCAACAATTCACTCAGACATTCCAGCCATGGTACAGTTTCTGGATTAGCCTACCTGACAACACCCAACTGGAATGTTATACCAGTCATTATCAACAGACCTCTTTGGCTGCATCAGCGTTACCTTAAGAATGGCGTGGCAACTTGAAGACAATGACGAGTGTTGCAATCAAATTTTTGTCAAAAAATGGGGCCTTGTAATGTCCTCTGTGGCTCTTAAAAATGAGCGATATCTTGGGAAAGATGCTACAGTGACTCTTATGCTCGCGTTTATGGATCTGAAATGTCTTAAATTCACCAACGTTGCCTCTCTAAATAGGGACTGTAAACGGTAAATGGACTGAGTTTGAGTATCATCTTCTACAGTCTTCTTACCACTCAAAGTGCAAGTATTAAGGGGCAACCAGCAGGGGCTGTTTCAGGTTAAGTGTCTTGCTTAAGCACAACAGGACCTGGGATCAGACCTCTGACCTCCTGATTCTCAAACGATTGATTCTACCCCTGATTCGCACCCACCCTCGATAAAATCCTCCAATTTAGGCAATCAATAAAATAATCAATGCTGTTGTCAAGCATTTGGAGTCAGCCGTCACATACTTTAACACTTTGGACAATAGGTCACATTCAAGAAAAGTGGTAAGGGTGGACTTTTCAATAACTTCATGCCAAGACTCAGTACGCTAAGAACTCTGTTTTTGCTTGAGATTAATGTTTAAGCTGTGAACAGTGACCCTCCATTATCCCATCAAATCTACTGATTCTGGCCCCTTTTATCAGTAAGGGAATGCAGCAGAGGAGTGGTTAGCAGACAACTGCATCCCCTGCCCACCTTTTTAGACCACACAAGCAAAGAGCAAACTGGTAAAACGCAGAGATGTCTAACTTCTACCTGACTTCTTATCATGTCATTAATATTCAGATTAAAATCTAGGACTATTCGGCCATGGTTGGGATATTTCTTGATGTTTTTGTGACTTTTGATCTGCTTGAGTCACAGAAAACATAACCAAACACAACCATACATAGATCACACCTAATTGATCTACAATTGATCTATTGAAGAGGAAATCAAACAAGCAATTTAAGCTAGATAGCTAGATGCAGATACATGACTGGATGATGCAGAAGACTTTTTTTATGAGTCACTCTTTTCAGAGTCTGAGGTCAAACTATCAATATCTCAAACACGATAACAAAGAAGGACATTGACTCGAATGGTCAAACACTTGACGTCAGCCTTACACTTTGAGTAATATTTGTTTGTAGGGATGGAAGTATGATGAGTCATGAGTGGGTTTCTTTTGCTGTCATTCATCTACAACAGGCATCCTTTCGTAACACTTCGGGACATAAATTACTACAACACTTTAAAAAGTTTTGCCTGTTCATAAAAAGTCATAGAAAGCAAGATTTGTATTAAAAGTTCAAACATAACATTACAACTGTTTTCCTAAACCAGACACTGGTACATGGAAACACACTCGCCATTGTTTCTGATCACATCCACGGCAGGTTGTCCAGCGCTTCCTTCCAGCTGATAGCAGCCTTTCCTTCCAGGGTTGAGGGGTCATGGCTTTGAGCCCAGTTCTTGAATGACACAATTCATTCCACCAGGGGGATGGAAAGAATGAACTTATCTGAAGAGCGTCACGCTTTAGGGACTCCTTTAAAAGTTTTAAGTAAGTAAGGTAATCCTGGAGCTCAAACAAGCTGAGTTTTCACAGAAATTTTTTCATGTTGTGATTTTTTTCAAAGGTTTTTTTGATATGATATAGTATCCCTCCAGCAAAACAACACAAAAGTGGGTTAAAGCATGATTGATATACTTTTTTAGATATATTTTTGATGACGCTTTTTACTGAGAGCATTTCATAAAATGTGAATGAAAACTACAAGTACACAACCTAATCTGCATCAGAATACGCAGCCTGTCATACCTTTAGAGAAGGATCATTCATACACAAAAGAAAAAAAAAGGGATCGCATCTCGAAAAGATAAACTATAGCCACCCTGAACAGCAGGCCTCACTGATCTGTCTGTCCTCTATTGTGTTGTCATGTAAGTTTTCATTGTTGTTATTGTTGTTATGCAGGTAATTTATTGTTGGTGTGTATGTAGTGTCAGTTGTCATCTGAGATATGTAATGTACTGTCAGTGAAGACGGGACAATAAAATCAATCAATCAAACTATGACTTCATTTATGCACACAGCACCACACAGTCATAAGAAACAGCTTTTTTAAGTGCTATTATCATGATGATTTAAGTGTCATTTTTAGAAGCTATTTAATGCAGTTTCAGGGCTTGTGCTCAAGTTTTGTTGATGTCTTGTCCAATTTCATCGTCTATCAGCTATCTATGATCACAGTCATCAATACTTAGCTGGCAAATACAGTGTGATTTTTGATCTGCTTGAGTTACAGAAAACATATCCAAACACAACCATATATAGATCACATCCAATTGCTCTACAGTTGATCTATTTTAGAGGAAATTAAACAAGTATTTGAAGCTAGGTCTTCATTCTACTGGATCTAATGCTAGAGCAGGTGTGATTATCAGAAACACCAGCACAACTCAGTGGATAAAGTTATTACAGAGGTAACTACTTTACCTCAGTGATGTTTGCAAATTGAACTGAAACATAATAATAAAAAAACAGTCATAAGAAACAATTTTTTTAAATGTTATCATGATGTTTGAAGTGTCATTTTTAGAAGCTATTTAATGCAGTTTCAGGGCGTGTGCACTAGTTTTGTTGATGTATTGTGCAGCTAAATGCAGACAAAACGGAAACACAGGTTATTGCCCCCTGATGACTCAACTCCAGGGATTAAACAGAACTTGGGTGACTTAGGCCAGACAGCTAAACCTGGCCTAAGAAACCTGGGTGTCATCTTTGACATATGTCCTTAGTGCAACTGTAAACAGTTGACGAGAAACTGCTTCTTTCAAATGAGGAAAAATCTTTAAGCTTAGGAAAATGGTGTCGCAAAATGACTTGGAGCTCATCATTCATGTCTTTGTGTCGTCACGTTTAGACGACTGTAATAGTTTGTTTTCATGTCTGAACAAAAAGGAGCTGTCTCGTCTTCAATTAGTGCAAAACTCTGCAGCAAGAATTCGAACCCGCGCTAATAAGAGGACTCACATGTCCCCTATTCTTAAAGCTCTACACTGGCTGCCTCAGTTTTAAAATTCTGGTCCTAACATTTAGAGCCTTGCATGGTCAGGCTCCATCTTACATTTGTGATCTGATCCAGCCTTACACCACCACTCGGGCTCTGAGGTCCGTGGATCAGAATCTGCTGATGGTTCCGCACACTCCTTTTCGACCAGACCAGAGGAGACTGATCCATCCAGGTCGTTGCTCCCAGGCTTTGGGATGATCTTCCTCTCTCAATGCGCTTCAATTGTCTCTGTTGGCTCCTTTAAAAGACAACTCAAAACGTATTTATTTGCTCAGGCTTTTGTTTAATTGTTTCTGGGCTGCTATGACTGTTTAATGTTGTTGCCTTGGCCTTTTCATTTGTATGTACATTTTTATTTTTGTCTATGTGAAGCACTTTGTGACTTTTTTGTCTGTGAAAAGTGCTATACAAATAAAGTTTACTTACTTTCTTACTTAATTTAATCTCTGCTTACTTTGTTTTTTTCTTCCTCTAGGCCATTTCTGTCAGATTCACTTCAAAATACCCACAGTGTAACCCACCCACCCACACACACACCCACCCACACACACACACACACACACACACACACACACACACACACACACACACACTCATGGACAGACACAGGACACCGTTCAGTCTGACTGGTTTAGTCAGTGTAGAGATGGTGCCACACCCCCCCAGCTACAAAGCAGTTCACCCACCCATTCACCCACACACACACACACACAGTCTTCCTCTGTCTCTGTCTTTCTCTCCCCTCCCCTCCTGTAATCTGGTCTGAATAAAATACTATTATATCATTCTTTACATGAGTAGTTTTAAACTTTATAAGTATTATCTGTTTCACAATAAAAAGTCTTTCTTTTTCTTGGCAAACATGTTGTCACACCCTGTCCTCCGGTTGCATCCTCCTGTTTCAGAACACTCAAACTTTTTATCTGACTAAAAGTTCATTTGACACTGTATCCAATCATTGCTGCAACAGTACGTGTGTGAATGTCAGTGAATTCCTCCAAACTATGCAACAGGGCGGGGCATGGCTCTGTGGCCCCTCCCACCCCCTTTGCTCGCTGACAGGTACACAGCCTCGATGTAAAAACAAAAAGTGAATGTTCCTGATCACAAGTCCTGTTCTACCGGCGTGCAAGGGGCAGCTCTGACACTAGGAAGGCGGAGTGCACATAATCTGAAAGAAGACACATAACTTGGGCTACACACTGGAGCCATAGGCGACACTTTCACACACGCAGCTGAGGTCCACCTGTCTTCTTTGGATTGTTTTGTCATCGGCAGCCGCTCATAGGTGATCTGTCACCATGTTCAAGAAAAAGAGCAGGTCCACTGCTATAACCACGCCAAAACCAGCGTAAGTAGACTTCTTCAGCGACTGATCATTATGTGTTTTTTCTTTTCGACAGGATTTTGTTGTTTGGGATATTCTTGCTGCTTTAAGTGTGTATCTGAATAATCAAATATGAAGTCAAACGCCATTGAAAGTCTTCATTGTAACGTGACCTTGCCTTGCACCGACTGAGACTATCCGGGTTTGGCACTTGGGAGACACGTATTCCTCCACCTAACTTTACAAAATCGATGTGACAGTATTTGTTTCAGAGTAGATTATCAGCAGTGAAGCATGTTATCATACATTCTTCAGCTAAATCATTAACTCCCACCACCTTCAGGCTTAAACGACCATGCAAAGTTGGCTGTGCATCAACAAAGTAGACTCATGTTTTGATTTTTTATTAAATTTATTAGCATTCATTAACAGAGTAAGGTCCACAATGTTCCACGAGAGAACAAGTTGTACCATTATGAGAACTTGAGAACTGACATTTCTGACATTTTTGGTGATTTTACTAGATTGAACCCACTTTTAAGTGTGTTTTTTTAACCGCAATTAGACAAAAAACATTTTTTTGCATCAGATGTGGTAGCTGTAGTAGATAGAAAGCTGTAAATTAGGTTGTATAATGTGTGCTTTAACTCATGTTAGGGTGTGGTTGATAGGCAGTGCAGTAAAGTGGTAGTAACTGGTTTGATAAGTATTCCAAGCCATTAAAGACAATGCAGGAGGATTTGCTCGCTGCCTCTCCCACAGCACTCCACTCCTGATCAGTTAAAGTCTGGTTTTCCCACCTGGAAATGACAAAGTGCAATGAGCAATGTGTTGGGTTGATAACTTCCCTCTGCCTGCATATTTCTCTTCAAGGAGCATCTTTAAAGACAGTTAAGCCCCCCCTGTCACTCAGCAGGTATTAAGGTCATCAGGAGCCTCCGTAATAACACCCCTTTGGTGTAAAATTCCAAGTTTCACTAATCCGGTTTTTAAATCACCGTCTTTTGATTTAAGGTGTGGTCCTGAGACTGTCACACCTGCACCGGAGAGCAAAAGAATGTCCCTTTTCCTGCATTGTATGTACATGAAGTCTCTGTGCTGCTGTGCACTGATTTAAAGGCTCTCATTTGACTGCTGCTATTTTGCTTTTATTGGTTTCTACTCATTAAGTGCCAACATTGATTTTTAAGTGAAGATAAGCTTGAGAGATAAACACTTCTTTACCTTGAAAACCGCAAACAGACATCGTAGGAATCCTAATGATGCAGCTCCACCCTTTGAATCTTCTCATGCTGCATTTGCTCTTCAGGATTTAGTCTGTGCATGTAAAGAACACAAGAGCTCTGCTGATATCTGGCAAGTTGTCAGCCTGAACTAGCTGAAACACAGCTTTAAGTCAAACAATCAAAACCTCAGAGCGTACGTTTTTTACCCATCCTCTTAAACAAACAAAATAAGGTGAAGTGCGGTAACATATTCCTTATCCTTTCACTGAAGGATTACAGAACAGATGAGCAGTAACCCAGCCGCTGAAGTTCACTTCAAACATTGTTTCTGTAATCTGTTTGATTAACAGTTTCATTTATGAAATCTCTGAGACTGAGGCTTGATACCCAAGCGGTTTCTGAAAGAGTCAAAAAAACATCATTCATCGTTCAACTGCTTTTATAGTGTTACAACAAAACTTAAAAGTCAATACTCAATGAAATGATCAGCTATTGTTCTTAAAGTTGAAAACTGAAGCAGTATTTATTACGTTTCATGTTGTGTCAAATCGTAACACCTTGAAATACACGTGCACACACAGATACAGCAAAGCAGGCAGCTGAGAGAGAGAGAGAGCAGAGCCCAGAGTTCGCTTTGACACTCTTTGACAGCAGCAGTACTCCACACCCTCTATGACATAGTGCTGAAACTTTCTGGTTTCAATTTGACCCTCTCCCTATGGAAACATCTGAGTTGTGTTTCTCAAACTTTTGCACCGGAGCCAGTTCTTTTCCCAGAATCAACACGAACACACTCAAAACACTGAAGAAGAGCCAGTGAGCCTCCCTGGAAACTTACAACAACAAATTTGGTGACTAACAGCTGCGTATTAAAGTAGATGATTGGCATTTCTTAGATTTCTGGATATTTTTACAACTGAAAATATACTCTCGTAAACCTGGTGCATTTAATCTTGTTGATTCAAAACATAATTAACAGAGAGATATGCAGTCTGTGTTAAAACAGGTGGAGAGATCTGCATGCGTCTGGTATCGCAGGTTTATGTTCTAACCTGACAGAAAGCACCTGAGGGTGTTTTTTTTTATTACAGAGTCTGAGCGAAGTACCTCAGAACTCTACAGTAATCGACAAGTTCAAACTTGTCCTGAGATCGTTTCATATCGAGAAAAGCAAGGCATTAGAATTAAAGTTAGTGTCCAGTGTGTATAAAACAGATGTTATGTAACATGCACATAAAAGGTGAATGGGTGTGGTTTTGCTTGTGTGTGTGTAAAGAGATAGCTGGCGGATTTCAATTGACTGGCATGGTTAGTTTTGGCCTGGAGCCTGTTACTGAAACAAGTGCACACACAACCAGAGACAGTTCCCAGACTCAGATTAACTCTCTATAACTTGCATTGTATTTAACATTGCTGTAGTGTATCTTTAACAACACAAAGGAACAATATGAGTTAAAGTTCTTTTACTATGTGGAAACAATCTTGTTGTCTGTCTCTAAATTACCCCCTGCATATTTTTTTATAGGTCTTGAAATGACTTGTTACTTATTTGCAGACACAAGGGCAGATGTCACATACTTCAAAAAGCTAAAATGAGCTAAATCAGGTGCTTGTGCTTCTATGCTGTTACATAAAAACATTGTTAGGGTGATACGACTCGCAGCTGGACTGAATTGTGCCGTGTTTTGCATGAGCATTTGCTTTTACGCTCATCACAGTAAACAACAACTGCAGCAGTCAATCTGCAAGGTCTCCTCAGCTTTGGTTATCTGTCCCTGAGTGGTCAGGGTCTTTACCTGTTGGGCATTAAAGTCAGAGAGCAGAACAGTGTCAGCAGCTGTTGTGTGCATACGAATGAATTCTTGTTTGTTGTTTGTTTTTCTACATTTTACAAGTTTTTATTATATTAGCAGAATGTGCATGGATCATGTTTTTACAATGATTCAGATAAGTCAGATCAAGTGTTCTGGATCCTGTTTTGGAAACACTCCCTTTATCAGATATTTGATAAAACCAGATGTCACTGGGGCTTTAATAGCAATGAAATGACCTCATAGCTATACGAACCTTGCAGTCAGGCACAGTATAGATACAGAACATATGTCTTTGTCTCTCAGTCTGAGTTCACTTTGAGTTATTCAGAGAAAAAATGAATCCAAAATCTGAAGGGATTTTTTTTCCTGAAAACAACCTGTCATACATGTAAGCATCTTTGTAAAGGACACTCAAAGTACACAGTGTTTCTGTCCCTGCTGATATTTAAAGCTCCTGTGAGGAACTATCAGTGTTGACTTTGTCGCCCCCTGTGGACAAAATGATAACCCTTTTTATTGTCGCTGATTTCATCTTTTCCTTTAGGAAGTGGTTCGATGATGAAAATGTCCTCCTGTTGTGTTGTTTGTAATGAAATTTATCACTTTGCTGTGAGGGGGGGATAACAAAGTCTTTTCTTCCTCCTCTCAGCAGTTAGATACATTGAAAATGAAAATATAGAAATAGCTAGCATTGTCATGGGCAGTCTCCTTTGCTTAAGAACATCACAGAGATGCAATATGGTTCCTTTCATGATTCATAACAACCCCCCTGCCTTTTCCTTTCAGGGCCCCATACTCAGAGCTCGGTGCGTTGATTGAACGACTGCAGGGAAATGCTGATAAGGTGGAAGGTCAAATCGCGCAGGTTGAGCAGAGCCTCAACAAGGTACAGTCACTGATAAAGTTTTCAAAGAGGTCTCAGAGTATTTTTTCTTTTTTTAAATCTGTTGATATCTTCTTCCCCCGATGGTAAAAATGATCCAATAAAAAGTGGCCCTTGAAACCACTGAGATATGTTTCTGTATTTTTGACAGTAGTTGAGAGAAAATCCTCACCTTCAGGGTTTAGTGTAGGCTTTTCTTGAGTTACTTTCAACCTAAAATGTTTTTTTTTTCCCCTGAAGGACGTGAGCAAGATCAATGAGGGGAAGCAGCCGCTGTATCAGGATGACACCAACAAGAGAATCCTGAACTGCCTGGAGCTGCTCGACAGCCTCGATCAAGACGCTGTCAAAGCAAAGGGCCTCAAGCATCCGCAGGCAGAAATGATTGAAAAAGAGTGAGTATCACACAGCTGCTTTACCTCCTCGAATCAATATCCTGCTGTGGAATGTAGTAAGTATCAACCAGCTGCACAATTGGACATTATTTCATTACTCTTCAAATGTTTGAGATAGGCCTGAATCCACACATGAAACTATACAACAAGGAATACAGTCTAGGCCTGTTTGTAAAGCATGCTGAGATACCCTTTGTTGTGAATTTGCACATTATAAATGAAGACTAATTGACAAACCTTAATTAAACCTTGCATACAATTACCAGAGAAGACTTTTCCAAGTGAAAAGTGTTTTGTTATGTGAATAATACAACAACAGTATGGTATTCTCTCCAGTATGGGCTAATTAAATCATACCATTTAACGTTGTTTCTGTCTGTGTTTAGCATGAAGCAACTGCGGGAGAGAGTGATGAAACTCAAAGAGGACCATTCCCACATCTACCACTTGAGCCGCACTGAGGGGAAGCCCACCATAAACTGGGGAAACATGATGGATGAGAAAATGGTAGGAAGCATGCGCATGTGTACAAGAGCAACCCGAGAGCTGGTAGATTTCTTGTTTGGCTTTTTAAAATGTCAGGATGAGCAGTGAAAAAATGAAAATACTTTATGTCCTCCTTGAAGTTTGGCTGAAGTCTTGAGGGCACATGGCGCCCATCTTTTCTCAGTGGTTGAGCAAGCGTAAAACATCGCGATATGTTATATTTTAAAGAAAACTCCTCAGCACAGTTTCAAAACTTCTTTTTAGGCTCTTTAATCCAAGATTTATGGATTATTTGAACTCATTCAGGGAAATTTAGACTGTGATAGCATCAAAAGAAATGATTAAGAAGTGATGCAAGGAGCCTACAAACGATTGTCTATGTATTTGCTTAAAGAAAGCAGTATTCACCCTACCTAACTTTACCCTACATGGTTGGACACACAGCTTCATGTTACTGCTATTGTGACATAAATGTTATTGCGACTCTTTTGCTGCTGGATGATTGATGGGAAACTGCTGACATCAGTTTTTTATCTTGTTTTACTGACCCCATGTGGCAGAAACAAATTATTGCAGCTTTAAAAGAAGTTTATTAGAGAGCTGATTTCATTAGTTGCGTTTAGTGGTAACTTTTTACTGGAGGTTCTTTGTTTTTACGTTAAGAACTAATCCTTGCCAGCTCAAATGTAGTTCAAGCTTAGAAGTAGCACGAATAAATGGCAGCGGTGTAATTTACAGCTCATTTTTTTTATCTCCTTGCTCAGGAAAATCTGAACAACAAAGGCTTTGGCCAAGACCTGCCAAGTGTGGAGAGTGAAGTCGAGGATCACAACATCTTCCACAGTGAGGTGGAGGCTCTGGCTCCTCATCTTGCAGCCGGTGGAGACAAGGTACAAGAAAATCAGGGGAAAAAAGGAATGAGATTTATCATTAATAGTGCTTTTCATTGGAAAAAAGTTCTGCATTTAAAAAAAAGTCACCGAAACATTTCCTGGGTGGTGTTATTCATCCTTTATTCTGTCCTTACAGGAATACGTCAGCGGTCTCCAGATGAAGTACAACAAACTGCTGGTAATCCAACTATAAAAATAAACACACATTCATCAAATTAAAAATCCACTTAATCCACCTGAACAAACACTCAAGTGCAAGTCAACCCTCTTAAATGGCATTTGATGGCAAACTCTGAAAATAAATTCGATTAAATACATTAAATATTTCCCAAAAAAGTAGTGCACGTTTCTCTGAGGCCTCTTTTCAATAAAGCTTCCACTGTGTCATCTTAAAACTATAGATTTCACTAGAATGTCTTATTCTCCAACAAATGCCATTTAAAGAAGTCCTCAGAAGTAAAACCTTTAACTAGAAAATGTAACTATTTTTTTTAGATGTTTTTATTTTACCTTGATTTATTTTGTCAACGTAGCTCGCAGGCTTCCTTAGAATTGAGTCGCCGTGTTGTGCTCTATTTTGAAGTTTATCCTGTCATCTGTTAGAACAAATCAGGCGAACGTCAGCGCGACCTGCTGAGCTTGCGGGACTATATGCAACGCTGCACTAATGAGCTGTACTGGATGGACCAGCAGGCCGAAGACAGGATCAACTATGACTGGAGTGATGCCAACTTGGACTACCCTGCCCGCCAGAGGCAGTATGAGGTAGCTAAAGGGAGCAGAGACGCAAGCTGCACACACTTCCTAGATGACAGAATTTGATTCAGAACTTATTGCATCTATCTTGCTCCGACAGAACTTCATCAGTAAATGTCTGGAGTCAAAAGAGGCCAATGTCACCAAGCTGAATGATGATGGGGAGAAACTGATTGCTGCAAACCATCCTGGGAAGAATGTGATTGAGGTACAGGCTCATCTGTTTACTTTTATGGATGTTATTTCACGTCTTTGGATGAGTTGGATGCCCTGTGGAACCAATGGAACTGCCTGACCTGTGTTTTTACGGATTTGCATAGCTTTTTAATCTTCATACATAACTATCCCTTGATAATTGTGAAGACTTTTGGGGTTAATTAAAGAATTTAGATTTTTCTTTTTAGGTGAAGTGTGTCTTAAATTAACTTCAATCTGTTCATTTCTTCTAAATGAATGCATTATTGTTTGTCAGGCTCACATGGAGGCAGTCCATGCTGATTGGAAAGAGTACCTGAACCTGCTCATCTGTGAGGAAAACCACCTCAAACACATGGATGAGTACCACAAGGTTAGTGAAAGATTTGGAAACGGCGTAAACTCTCACTTGATTTTAACAAGAGTTAGCATTCACCACAGTCTGTTTATATCTGTGTCTAGTACCACAAGGAGGCGCGTGACACTCAGGACCTGCTGAAACGACTGGATACTGAAGTCAACCAGAAGTACAACCCAGAGTTCAAAGATGTGTATCAAATGGAGGGTCTTATCGGAGAGATCGATGTAAGAATTGCTTCATATGGAAATGGATACTTAGACATATTTGACCTTTTTTAACACTGGCTAACATCTCTCCCTCTGTATGTGCATGTGCTTCTATAGGACCAGGCCAAAGCCATGGAGCACTTTGATGAACGGATCCAGGCTCTTCAAAAGCGTAGCTTGCAGGTTCTGCCCCTAAAGCAGCGTCGGGAAACCCCTCAGAAGCTGCTGCCCGTTGAAGCGCTTTGCGAGTTTGATACAGATGAGGTAGGGAACGCAGGTTAAAAGCTGAAAACAAGGTTTAATTTTTCTGATGGAGATGAGGATAATTTCAGATATTTGGTAAAACCCTGTGACAGATGAATGCTGAAGGATCCTTTGAAGTGTTATAAATGACTTTTCAAATGGAGATGAAACAGCCCTTTCTAACATTACAGGAATTACAGATTTTAATTTCTGCTCATTTACAGGGCCAGATTGTGCGTGGAGAAAGCTACACTCTGCTCCGCAACAATGGGCCCAAATGGGATGTGAAGGACGCAGCTGGACGTAAACTTACCGCTCCGGCTGTCTGCTTCATGATCCCTCCCACAGACCCAGAGACAGTTGCCACTTCTGATAAGTAAGTGTGTAAAACATACATTTACCTCTTCATGGATGTAATTTGTCCTAGCATAGCTGTAACTGTTTTTATTTTCATCTGCAGCCTTGCAAGTCAGCAGAAAGCTCTCAAGCAGAAGACAGCAGCTAGTAAGGCAGGTCTGTTGAAACGCTTTGATGAGCTGAAGAAGGCGAGTGGGGCTGGCACCGCTTCAGGTACAGGATATATCATAACTGTCTGTATTTTTACCTTTGTATCGAATGATCAGGATTAATTCAAGTAATGAAACTCACTTTACTGTGTGTGATCTCAGACAAGGATGAGCAGCAGTGCCGCCAGCTGATGGCTGGTCTGGATAATGTCGTCAATAATCTGGACAAACAAGAGAAGGCCATTTATGCCAGAGTGCGCCCACCGCTGGAGCCAAACAGGCCTCTGCAGGACAGTGTAGACCGTGTGCAGGATATGAAGGTAAGCAACCGGTGCATTGCTTACTTCAGGCCAGGACAGCTATCGAATCTGCTTTTTACAACACGTTGACCCTGGTGTTTCCTTTAGGACATTGCTTCTGCTGTCGGTAAGATTGAACCAGAGAAGTCCTCTAAAGTACAGGAGGCAAAGAACTTCCTGATCGCAAACCCGAACTGTGCCAGCGCTCCTCAACTCTACAGCAAGGTGGACGAAGCCAGCAAGAAGTACGACAAGGTTGATGAGCTTCTCCGGTGCTCTCAAGACAAGTAAGGGAGCAGACTTTAAATCTGGGTTTTTTTAACGTTACAGTCTGTTTTGTTGGATGACATGCATTTCTAATCCACTCATAATTCCCCTTTTAGACTGAAGAGTTCCAATCAGTTGGAGACTTCTATACAAAATGGAAAGACTTTGCTGTCCACCTTTGAGAACAAGCTGGCCAGGGAGGAGGTTGCACCATCTGACCTATCATCACTCGAGAAAACTCAGCGGGAACTTGCTGTAAGATTGCACTGTTACTTTTATTCTTTAGCACACATTTTATTTAATAATCCACTTAAATGCATCATATGAACATCACTTTGTAGGATGTTGGAGCAGAACTGAGGTCCAAGAGGGCACAGATCGCTGAGATAGAGCAGAACCTGCGTGCGGCTAAAAACAGCTGCGACAACATGAGCGGCAAATGTCATGAGCACTGCCCTGACATTGAGAGACAAGAGGCAGAAGTCCAGAAGCTCACCAAACGCTTCAACAACCTCAACAACCAGATTGACACTAGGTAAGAGGATCAGGACATGAGCACTTTTGAAGTAATGAGAAGAGAACTTAGTAGTTAGAGATGGAGATCATGAGCATGTCATGATCTTCTCCTCTTTCATTGGAGTCAAAGAGGAAATTAACAGCTTATTACTTTGATTTACATGCAAGAGCTTAATGATCCCATTTATTGCCTGTTGCAGAGCTCAGTGCTTGCAGAGAGCCAAGATGGCGTACAAGAACTACAACAGTGACTATGACAATCTCAACAACTGGTTGTCTCGTGTCCCAAATTACGATCCTCGTGAAAGTGATGACACTGCTCAAGTGGAGACCAAGCTGAAGAATCAGAGGGTGAGACTGATGCGCTGATGGGGTTCAAGTTTTGCTCATTTCTGGTGTATTTCTGGGATATTTTGTCACTGATGCCGCAGGAAAAAGTTAACACTATCTCATCTGTCTGCTACAGAACCTGCTCTCTGATATTGCAAAAAAGGAATCCGACTTGAACAACGTCTCCAAAAATGCCCAGCTTTACCAACAAGCTATAAGAGTAAGATATACATTCTCCATAAAACCACCAAGTACAAAATTTGTAACAAATTAGATAAGCTAAAGGTTTAATAATGGTTCTTCTTTCTAGGACTATGAGAATGAAACAGAGAAGTTCAGAGCCATCCTTGACCTCGAGGATGGACTTGTACCTCAGACTTACAAGAGGAGCAGACTGGAATCCCCTGCTCTCACAGTCAAGTCACAGGTGAGGCACGACAGTCAAATTCTGTAAAAATTAAAATTTTTCTGGTCTTGTTCAACTACATACTCCAACGGCCATGTGCTGCCAAAAGCAAACTATATTAAAGTCATCAACAACCTTGTACTTGATGCCACAAAAAAATGGTTTAATAGATGCAGATGAAATAAAAGATGCTCTTTTACATTTGCACAATAGAAATAATTGCGAGGTTAAATAAATGAATGACCCAATTGAGGCCTCCAATTGAAAAGAGTCCTAACTCACCCCTTTGGTGTCTCCTTGACTCATTGTAGTTCTCTGAATATAGAATATATCTCTAACCTGATTTAATTCAATTTATCCACATGATTACAGGAAGCTGCCATTGGTGCAAGGTTTACTGAGGTGAATGCAGTGAACAGGCTGAGGCTGAATAACCTGGAGTTTGCCCAAGGTGTTCTCAAACAGGTGAAAAATCATCACAATATAAAGACAAGTGATATGGATAAGTCATTGATGAAAATAACTAATATTTTTTTTTTCCTTTTCAGCAACCTTCGCCCACTGTGATCCAGTCAACAAATGTCAACTCAGTCTATTCATCCGCTCAGGGTGATGAACCTTGGAGAGTCAAGAAGCAGCTGGAAGATGAAGTCCAAAGACGTGAGCAGCTAGAGAGAGAAATCGAGATTATCCAGACAGATATCTATGTCCTCGAAGGGCAGAAGCCACAAGACACAATAGTTAAAAAGGAGCTGATTAAAAAAGTACCTGACCCCCAGCTAGATGAGGAAGTCCATAAAGTGCAGCAGAAGCTGTCAGAGGAGCGCCGCTCAACCCACGTCATGGAAAATGACCTTGAGGTGCTCAAGCTGAAGTTGCGCGGCCTTGAGACTGAGGTCAAAGAAGGGGCACAGCAGTTCACAGTGAAGGAGGTTCTGCGTATAGAGAGAGACCGAGGTCAGGAGGAAGAAGTGCGCAGGCTCCGAGAGGAACTGGAAGAGCTAAGAAGGCAAAAATCAATTAAAGACAATGAGATCATCGAGATTCAGAAGCAGGTGACACTCCTGGCTGAAGAAAAGAACAGGGAACAGGAGGTGATTACTGAAGAAGAGGTCATCAAAGTCCAGAATGATCCCCAGCTTGAAACTGAGTATCGAGTGCTGCTTGATAGGAAGCAAAAGGAAATGGATGGCAGGAAACAGCTGGAGGATGAACTGCAATTTCTTCAGGAAAAGCTACAAAGATTGGAGAAGGAGAAATCAATGGCAGAGGAAAAGATTTCCATCAAGGAGGTGCTGAAAGTGGAGAAAGATGTTGCCTTTGAAAGGGAGGTAGAAAATCTCAGAAGGCAGTATGAGGATGAGAAGGCCAAGCGAAGATCATCACAGCGAACAAAGGCTGATCTCATGAGGAAAATTACCAGCATGGAGGAGGAGAAGTCCAAGGTTGTTATCCAAGAAAAGGTGCGAGAGATAGTTCGCCCAGACCCCAAGGCTGAGAATGAGGTAGCCAATCTCCGCCTTGAACTTGTAGAGAACCAGAGGCGCCACAAAGATGCAGAGCTTCAGTACAGATCCCTGCAGGATGAACTGACCATGCTGAGAAACAGAGGACCACAAGTGGAGGTCAAAGAGATCATCAAAGAAGTCATCAAGTACAAGACGGATCCTCAGACTGAAAGAGAGCTGGAAAGACTTCGGAACGATATTGTCGATAAAACTCACCAGATCGAAAAATCTGAGATGGAAACTCGCCAACTACGTGATGAAATTTCAAGATGGAGGGAGACTAAACCTCAAGTGCAAACCAAAGAGGTGGTCAATGAAGTGCTGCAGTATCGAGAAGACCCCAAGACCAAGGAGGAAATTGAAACTCTCAAGAGGAAGCTGGCTGAAGAACAAAAGAAACGTCTCGAGCTTGAGAATGACCGTTTGTCCCAAGAGGAGAAAATCAGAGTGAGGAAAATCGATCTGTCTCAGGTCCGTGAGAAGATTGTTCAACAAGAGGTGGTCAAGATGGAAGAAGATCCTCTCCTCAGGTCAGAGTGTGACTCCTTCTCACTGAACATCGGCAATGAGCAGAGACAAAAGGAGAGCCTGAAGACGGAGCTCTACCAACTGCAGAGACAAAAGGCCGACTTGGATCTGCAACTGGAAGAACTTGAGCGTGAGCGTAGAGCAAGACGTGATGCAGAGCTGGAGATCCAGAGGCTTAGAATAAGACTGAATGAGCTGGAGATCCATGACAAAGAGAACCGTGAAAAAGTTACTGTCAAACAGAAGGTCGTTCTACAGCAGGATCCTCAACAGGAGAAGGAACACTCCATCCTTAGACTGCAGCTTGACGAAGAAAGGCACAAACGTACTCTTCTCGAGAAAGAGCTAAATGCTCTCATCCAGCAGCAGATCACTCTGGAAAAGATGGATGTGAAGGAGAGAGTTGTCCGCACTGAGAAGGTCCAAGTCGAGAAGGATCCAGAGGCTGAAATTGAGATCGAGAATCTAAAGAGAGCTCTGGAGGAGGAGAAAAGAAGAAGGCGAGACCTGGACCAGGAGTATACCTCCCTCACAACAAGGCTCTCTGAAATGGAGTTCTCCAACACCAAGTCTACAAAAGAAATCGACTACATCCGTGATGAAAGCAACAGACTACAGCAAGAAAATCAAAGGCTGCAAAATGAAATTCGCAAGCTTAAGTCTGAAATTGAGATCACCAGCAAAGAGACGCGGCTCATCACTGAATCTGCTCCAAGGGAGGACGGAAAGAACCTTGAGTTGAGGCTTGATTCTCTACAGAGGGAACTAGGGGAGCTGAGGGGCATAACTGCCCAGAAAGATGATGAGATCGAGAAGCTTCAAAAGAACCTGTCTGCAGTGAGAATGAAGAGGGAACAGAGGGAGAGTCACCTCAAGAGGTCTATAGTGGTCATTGACCCTGATACAGGCAAAGAGATGCGTCCAGAGGAGGCCTACAAACTTGGGCTGATCGACTGGAAGATGTTCGTCAACCTGCAGAGCCAGGAGTGTGACTGGGAAGAAATCACAGTCAAAGGCCCCAGGGGAGAATCCTCGGTTCTTCATGACAGAAAATCAGGGAAAAAGTTCTCTATTGAGGACGCTCTGCGACTTGGTCACATCACAAATCGCCAGCTTCAGCAGTACATAAACAAAGAGATCTCCATCCAGGAGTTTGGTGTTTTGGTGTCGGGGCAGAACAAGTGAATACAATCATGCTAAAAAAAAGTTTGATTAATTTTCAATACATTATTTTCTCTGTTTCAACTCTTTTGTCTAAAATCTTGTTTTACTGTACCGCTGTTCGTACTTCAGTGCTATGGTGAATTGGCATTATTTGATTCTTAAACTGTAACTCCCAAGTGCACTATATATTTATTTGCTTTAGCATATTCATTTTGGATTTACGGATGAGATAAATAAATGCACATTACTATCCTACAGACAGCTACATGGCATGTTATATGGTGAAATAACTGCTCAAATAACCGTAAAATTCTTGTAGTGGGTGCTTTCACTTTGCCACTGAAAATTTACAAGGGTACTAAATTTTTTAATTTTGTGGGTTTTTTAACAGTTTTATCCTGTGTGTGCTCTGTCCCTTTAAATAAAACTCAGATTAAAGTAAAAAAAATGTGTTCACGTGATCTTATTGAAACATTTTATTAAACATTACCCATGGAAATCAAACATTTTATTTTATATATTACACTTCAGTTCCTAATGCAAAGACCTGAATTTCTAATTTGTAGGACATTGATAAGAACAAATTAATGACATAATTGCAATTCTAGAGCTTTGTTTTATGATTGTAATCATCATTATTATTATTACAAAGAAAATTTTACTAAAATCAAAGGTTAGCTCCATTCTGATCAACCTGCTATTGGTCCATGTCATTTGGGATCATCTACAGCCACATATGCATCTACTTGAGACTTTGTTTACAACGTACTTCATAATCACAACTATGGGTTCCTGTGTTCCTGTGAAAATGCAGATATCTAATAGGGGAGAGTGGGGTAAGATCAGCCATTTTTCCTATTTCGGATCACTACATCAGGGCAATCATAGTTTTGGCTCTAACTAGTGTATCTGCATATATTTCAAGATGTTGTGAATCCCTGCAAACCAAGAGAATGAGTGTAAACAGAACTGTCTTGATAATATAGCATGCCAAAAAAAAGTGGTCTCCTATGGTCAACTTACCCCATGGGTAAGTTGACCCACTTTCCACCCCATCCCTCCCTAAATAATAGTCACTTCTTCACATTCATGTGTATTTTAATATTTAAAACAAATTTAAAATGATCTTTTTTGGTCTGAACACAATTCTAATAAAACTTGTGACAGACTAAATTCACTTTCAAGAGTGAAAAATGTTTTTGGTTTTTTTTTATAAATGTCTAACCCCTTCACCCATGTGCTTCTAACCTTCACAGACTCCATGAATTGATGCCCATCTCCTAAATATTTGGTCACATGATCAATTTCTTTTACCATTTCCAAGCAACAGGGGGTGGCTCAACTTACCCCACTCTCCCGTACCTGTGTTACCATAAACCTCTTGTGAAAAAGACATTATATTTTGAGTATTTCCAACAAAAAAACTCTGCACCCGACTCTTATATCGTCAAATTATCACATTATTGACTAAACATTGACTTTTCTCGGGTTCATTTAACACATCTTGATGCATTTAGAACTACCTCAGTAGTGTATGCGGTTTGTTGACACTTCCGTCTTCTTATTAAAGAAGCACTGTGCGTATGTAACTGAATGTTGCAGATCGGTTAGTGAATGAAATGTCTTGTAAGGGGTTACTTTTGAACACCTCACAGATGTACTAAACAGAGACGGATGTGAGAGGGGAAGGGCTCGGTTTTTCCATGTGATCAGTGGGTGTGTGTTGTCTCTTACCCTCATTCAGTGCGACGTTTTATTAATGTTGTAAGATGGCGACGGTGCATCTGAGAATCGGAGACCTGGTGTGGTGAGATAACCCTTTAAACATTGTTAAACCGCTACGAATTTCTGAAATCATCTTCAACGCGGGCACCATATTGTCGTATCAGGGAGTTAAGCGTAGATGTTTCGCGTAGACGTTATTTATGCAAGTTAACGCCTCCTGTGCTCGTTGATGTTAACCTAAACAAACTGCTAGCTGAGCTGACTCAGCCAGCAGCGTCGTTAGCTGCAAGCTAGCGGACAAACCAAAGACAACGTTAAAAAACCAAAACGTGACATATTCATACATCCTCACCCGAAAGAAATCAAATATTCACCGGATGAGTGAAGTTTTAGATGTTTACTTTACACTAACTTTACAATGTTGTTGAAATGTTGTGGTGTGTGACGAGGTTTGCTAGCGATTTAGCTCGAGCGGATATCTAACTTATTTGGGACGATAGCTTTGCCGTTTGGCTTCCGTGTTTTCTGTTAGAGCTGTTTCTCTTCACTTAGACAAACAAGATATATATTTTACTTTGTATATCGTCCAAACTTAATGAGAACAATTGCTGCAAATTGTGTGTTTTGTGCGAATGACCCGAATAATCCGCACCACCGAGGTAATCCGAACGTTAAATTAGCGACCGTTTGTTTGAAACTGTAACAGCGCTTGGTTTCCTCAAGAGGATTTAAAATCGTAACTTTATGTGTTTTAAACTTTAAAACCTGACAATTTTGGATCACAATTTAAATATTAAATCCACAACATTACGTTTTATACACTGTTTTAGTAAGAATATTCATAATAATGACAACAACAACAGTGAGACGTGCAAAATCATGTTAAACTTTTGGCACTTTTTATAAAAACACTTGAGTAAATCCAGAGAAAAAGTTACTAAATAGACCATTTACATGTTTGACCGTGAAAGTAACAGGGGATAATCATTTATTGTCATCACTGACAGTTTTAACTTAATGAAATGTTGGCTGTAACTCCCTGTATGCTGCCTGTAGATTTTGTGGTGATATGTAATGATAAGGACTGTTGCCAATCACCGTTATGAATTTAGGGTTCAATAGAGAATAAACAGCTGTCAAAATTGTGGTTTGTTATTAAACTTCCCAAAGGAGGATTAAAGAGAATTATACATTTCTCAGACATGTACTTGGAGCCTCTGCACTTGACAGCTTTTGATAATGGTAAACCTCTTGAATATTAACCTTGCCAGAACAAAATGTAATAGGAAAACTGATCACATTATTGAATCAGAAAAGTTTTAGGCATTACACTTTGCTCTTCTTCACATTGGCCCTCATTTGTCAAGCTTGCGTACGGCAGAAAACTTGCATACACCGTGCGTACGTGAGGATCAGCATTTATCCATCTGCACGTGAGCGTACACTACGACCAAATCTTAAGACAGGTCTGACATCGTGTACGCAAATTTGACTCTGTGTGGATTTGCAGTGCAGCAAATGTCTGTCTCAAAATAACTGATAAACAAACCTCAAACCTGTTAAGCACAACCAGCCAGATTTCATTAAAGATTAAGACGTAAATAAAAAAAAAATACATTTGTTATGTCCTTAGTGAATAAGCCTATTTGATAGAAACACTGCCACAGAGCAGGAGCGCCATTTTAACATTGAGCACACATGCACACGCGCCACCGTGGAGCGCTGCATTTCCGACCATAAATCTCATGTGTGTCCTATCAAACTATGAATCCTGCGCTCAGTTTTACGCAAGATTGATATGAGGGCCATTGTGTCTAAATGTTGAGAAAGATGCACACCAGGTTTTAATAGAATGACTTTTCTCTAAAGGGGGAAGCTTGGCCGTTACCCACCATGGCCAGGAAAAGTAAGTGTGACCAACTCAACAGTAATCCTAACATTTCCTTGAAATTCTCCACTAATATTGTCCTTTTTAAATATTCATTTCAGATAGTGAGTCCTCCAAAGGATCTGAAAAAGCCAAGGGGCAAAAAATGTCATTTTGTGAAATTCTTTGGAACTGAAGACCAGTAAGTCTGGATAGAGAGATACTTGATCAAATCATTCTTGCATTTCTTTCTTCATGTGTGAGAGCTGTGTTTCTGTGTACCTGTCTCACAGCGCCTGGATTAAAGTGGAGCAGCTGAAGCCATACCACGCCCACAAAGAAGAAATGATCAAGATAAATAAAGGAAAGCGTTTTCAGCAGGCAGTTGATGCAGTGGAAGACTTCCTCAAGAAAGCAAAGGGGAAAGATCAGGTAAAGGGGAATTTATTGAACTCTTAATCCAGCTCAACATTTCTTTTCAAAACAACACATTTAAACGCTACTTTGTGTATTTGACCGTTATAATGTACATGTTAAGAATACAAGTGTGATGGGTGTTTAAGAAAGATGATTTAAAGCATTTAGAGACATAATTTTGGGATTACTTGTTTTGTCAGAGTTGTGGATTGTGTGATGCAACATGACAAAACCCACCATTGTTCTGCCTCACTATTGCCACAACACAAAATAGCTTGAAGGGCACTTCTAGGTCAAAGAAACTTCCAGTTTGGTAGCGAGACTTATCTTGAGTAGTAGTAAATTCTGCTTGGTGTCATGTTCAGTATCTACAAGTGTTTATTCAGGCCGACACATGGTCTCTGTGGAGGCCATCTGCCAGCCAAAATGAGTGCACCTGACATTTGGGAAAACAATTATCTCTTGTCCCCTGTAAACAGCTAAGATGATGCTATTTTTAACCCATTAGGCACACACACTTTGACCACACTCTGCTGAGAGGGAAGATGTCACGCAGAAAGTAACAAACTATGTTTTCAACAGAACTCTGACAGCAAAGGAGAATCAAAAGGAAAGAAAACACCCAACAAGCCACTGAAAATACTTGAGGAGGAGGATGAAGATCTCAGTGCCCTAAGGGACCCATCTGAGAAGGTATGGGGACACTGAAAAGTTTTTTTTGTAAGCACCAGTTAAGTGTAGATCTTTTAAAAATGTGCAAATCTGGCAAAAAGAGTGTAATAGAGACCAAATAACAGTTAAAATAACGTGGAAAAAACTGTGTCACAGACACCAAACAAATTGGTATATAACGTACATATGTCCTCTTGAAGATGCAGCACAGTGCAACACCCAAAACTTAAAAAAAAAAAAAAATTATTAAAAAAAATAAAGTTGGATAATGAAAAAATGCCTCTCAATTTAGTTTCAGTTTTGAAGCAAGTTTGCTGGGTGGCTTGTTTCGCTTTTCATTTATCGTAACTTAAGAATTTTCTGCTGCTAGTTTGTGTAAAACTCTGTACATAATACAGTCCCTTGAAATTGTGTTCCTCCTAATCAACAAAGTTGTCTCTCCTTCCAAAATCAGTCTCTGTTTCATTGAAGCCTTTTCAGCTTTGATAGGCTAGATTTGGGGTTGAAGTTGCTGTTAGAGCTACAGTCTTTTTAGCCAGTTCAGTCCATAAAATGAAGGTAAAGCATGGACAGAGGCAGAGCTGGTCGCTGTATCTTCACTGAAATCAGTATTGTAGCTTCACGATAGCTTTCCCTTTTTGAGTGTGTACAAAAATGTTTTCAGGGGATACTGGTAAACATTTATCCACCCCTGACCTAAGTGCCAGTGAACTTTTTCTGATTCGGGTTCACTGACCTACTTTTGAGGAGATGCACCTCTCCCTCACAGTTAGCTGCTGAAATATTAAACAGAAGATAGTATATTATCTGGCTGAAAGGGATGATGATTTTTGAATGACTGTTCATTGATGACTCTGAATGGGTAAAGTTCACCTGTTTCAGCGTCATCATAAGCACTAACATTAGTTGGATCCAAAGCCAGTGATGGCAGCTGTCAGTTGTCAACTGGACAGCTGGGGAAAAAAAGTGAGCTTCTTGTGACGTTGTGCAGCAGAAGGCAGATGTTGGAGTTGATGTGTTTTTCAGCACATCTATCAACTGTTACTCTCAAATTCCTTGAGGAGACTATGAGAAGAGCTGATGAGTATTTTTTTGTTAATCATATATGCCCAGTACCTGTAGTTATAGCTTGGTGAAGATGCATACGACTTCTATTGAAGTGTATCCCAATGGCAAAATGCATTTTTCCTTTTCAACCTCTTGATTGCATGCAGATCAGTTTTGTATGGATCATCCTACTCAGAAGAAGAATTTCCAAAGTCACTGAGCTGCTGGTCTAAGACTGAGCCAATTGAAACTGATGATTGATGAAAGTTTGCCACAGCTGCAATTCCTGCTTTGGTCTTCACTTTTAGTTGTTAAAATAATGCTTTAAGTCCAATGAAATAATTTCTATCCAAAGAAATCCAACATCAAGAAAGTCCTGTTCTCCACTGTATGAACTTATGTTGTAGAAAACACAGTTGTAATACAACGCCAAAAAAAAAACCCCAATACAGGACACATTGATCCAAACCCCACAGGTGAAGAGGTTTATGTGTGTCTCTCTCCTCCCCTAAGGACTTAACTGACTCTGATCCAGAGCCATCAACTATTGAGAGGCTTGGGGGTGGACCCTGCTCAGGATTCAAATGGGAAAGCAGTGTAGGTGAACCCCCTCTCCCCCCCTACCACCGAGCTTGTCTTGCCTTGCTGTTTTGTACTTCTACCTTGACCTTGACCTTTGGCTTGAAATTGAATTAACTGCAAACCTTTCCCTTCTGACCTTTTTGGTTCTCACTCTGAATTACTGAACCTGTTTGCTTGGCGTGTGCTATTGAGGTGGTTATTGATGCTGAGTGTGTCGCCTCCCAGAATGGTTTGAGTTTGGCTACGTTTTTTCCAACTTCCCTCATTCTTTAAGCTTAATGATCAGTACTATTAGTAATGGCAGCCAATCGCAGATAACACTTGGAAAACTGTGTATTCCTCCTTAATTGGTATAGCTTTTCAGTAGGTGAGTGGGCATGTGAATGGACTAAGTGGTAAATGTACCATCTTTATATCGTTTTTGTAGCCCTCTGACCACTTAAAGTACTAATCCCATTCACACACTGCAGGGACAGGTGAGTTTCAGTGTCTTGCTCAAGGACACCTTAGTGTGTAGATGATGGGAACTGAGATTGAACCCCCAACCCTCTGATTGGGAGACAAGAAACCGTGCATGAGTTTCCACTAACATTAAGAAACACAGACAGTGACTGGTTTGTGGGTTAAATTGATCAAATTGAAAACTTCTGCTAAGCTTTCTTATGCATTACAAAGTTGTGTTCTTCCTGCTCACCTTGATAAATATTGCTACACATGAGCACATCCGAGGCTTTTAGAGTTTTGATTTGAACCTGTTATACAGGGAAACTGCCATCAATATCAATCAGCAACAGAAGTTATTTTAAGCCTGGATGGAACTGCACCCAAATTCTTCACCAGGAACTCTCTAAAGTCATTTTGTAGGAAGGCTGTTAAAGGGCCCTGTTTATGTTCTCTACCAGGACGCTGCATGTTCACTAGGAGGTCTGTCACACTGAACTTTGCTTTTCTGTTGCAGCCTGTGAAGGATGACCCACATTTCCATCACTTTCTACTCAGCCAGTCTGAGAAGGTAAGAGGAAACCTGCTTCTTCGTATTCTGACATTGCTACATCAGCCTCGGTTTCAAAGTGTCGGTTAGCCTTTTCTTCTGTGAGTTTGAATATGTGATCCTACCATCTGGTGCTCACCTCTCAGTAGCCCACCCTCTAAAGACATGCAAACCTCCGAGCCGTTTGTTCCTTTGAAGTCAGGACAACGCCTTATGTATCAAGTGTAAACACTGGCCACTCTCGCCCTTTTACGTATGTAGCACACTGCAGGACATTCATTGAAAACCCAGTCTACAAACAGATACTCAGTTTGGTGTAGGCAAAGGCTGACCCCAGTGTTGAACAATTGAAGAAACAGAGCCTCAACACTATAGACGGTGCTAATATCACTGCAACGTGTGTAATATAAACACAAAAGTGGAAACAGTATACATGCAACTGAGCAAGCAGAGAAGACGGCTGCTTTTACATTATTAAACATGGTAGTTGTGCCATGTAAACATGCTGGTGTTTAAAGGTTTCATTGTTTTTTTGTCTACAGCCAGCATCATCAATGGAACCCATAAGCAAGCGCCTGAAGATCATTGAAGAGGTAAAGTAGACAGTAAATATAGGTACTAGGGCCCAACCGATATGGATTTTTGGGAGCTGATGCCGATACAGATTATTCGGTCGATTTTTAAATTTTTTTAGGAAGTTATAAAAAATATATATATACCGTAGATATCTACAGTATACTATAGATATACTGTAGGTTACTGCTCTTCATGCCGACAGGAAGACCGACTGATCAAACAAGGACCAGGAAAGCGTTTTCAACTACCCTTGCGCGCCGATCGGTGCCTCCGCGTCTTAACCCATGTTACTCATTTCTGGTCCACTCTCATCTGAAGACATGCAGCTGCCTCAGTAAGAGAAGTAGCTCGATCACGTAATGTGTACTGTTGTTTATTCTACCGTCACTGGCACGGCTAACAGTGTAGCAAGGCTAATAGCAGGTGGCTAACTCTAACTTTAGCTTGCATATTACATGGTGCTTCACCGTTAACTCGGCGTGACCAAGACCAGCACAGCGGGGAACATCATGAAGTGGGTTGAACTGAAACTTGTTGACTTATTGTGTATTTCACAAACTGGTTTATTTACCGTTGAGGTGGACCACTCTCCTCCGTGCGTCACTGAGCTGCCTGCTTCAGATCCATCACTCTGCTGTGCTGTGAGGTAGTTAGTGGATGAAGATTGTCATGAGGTTGCGGCGCCATCTACAGGATAAGTAGGAGTTTTGGCCGATTACTGATTAGTCTCAAACGGGCTAAAACTGGCCGATTCAATCGGTTTGCTGATAAATCGGTCGGGCCCTAATAGGTACAAGTAAAAAGTCAATGCACTGAACCTCGTGGTTTAAGCCCAGGATCCACAGCTCACATGCACCTGACAACACCAGCGTCTGTGCCAGCAGTGTGAGAAGGGAAGTGGTTATCACTGATTAGATAGCAGCCTTCGCCACTAGCCTGCATGTGAATGGATGAGCGGTTCAAGTAATGCAAAAGTGCTTTGAGTGATCATAAAACCAGACAAGGCATTGAAAATTAAGTCTATATTTGATTCATTTAATTACTGACATTTACACTTACACATATATTTTAATTACACAGAATTGTAAAGGTGACTGTTGTGTTTGACTTGGCAGGACACTGGGTCAACATCTATCCAAGCAGCAGACAGCACAGCCATCAACGGCAGCATCACACCAACAGATAAGAGGTACTGACACATTACTATTGAAGCAGTGCAGAGTATCATGATTGATCAAAATGACATATTAAATTGATAACTAGTTTAATTTAATTTAGAGATCAGTGAAAGTGATTTTATGAGCCATCTTTGGTAGTATTTGGATTTTAACCAAGAGTACACACTGACAAGCGTTGGCTTGTTTGTGTTTTGATTGTGTGTTTCTTTTGGTCCACCAGGATAGGGTTCCTGGGTCTTGGGCTGATGGGTAGTGGTATTGTTTCCAACCTTCTGAAAATGGGTCACGTTGTCACAGTGTGGAACCGTACAGCAGAAAAGGTACAGTCATGAAACCCAGCAATTTTCAAAGAGTGCAGCTTTTGGTAAACCAGACAGTGCTCTTAAAACTGGTTTGCTGCTGAGGGTCAATAAGCGAATACCCTTTGTGTTCCAGTGTGACTTGTTCATCCAGGAAGGGGCAAGGTTGGGCCGTACTCCCGCAGAAGTTGCTTCCATGTGTGATATCACTTTCTCGTGTGTGTCAGACCCAAAGGCCGCCAGGGATGTAAGTACTTTCTTAACTGTCTGGTATTTCTGTGCGATCCAAAGCCTTATGGGTAGAAAAATCCGGTTTAAGTACCTGTGGTTGTTCCTCTTCAGTTGGTGATGGGACCCAGTGGAGTGCTGCAAGGAATCAGGCCAGGCAAGTGCTACGTAGAGATGTCCACGGTAGACCCAGAGACCATCACAGAACTGTCACAGGTATATGGTCGAAATGATAATCCCATTTTTTTTTATGGTCAATGAAATCAGGGTTATAAAACATGATTACATTTTCATTTCAGGGGATAAAACTGCCTCAAATATATTTACTTTTATGACTTTGATGATTAGAACACCAGATTTATACTTGTTAGTGTGGGATCATCATTGACTATTTCTATGGCAGGTGATCACATCACGGGGCGGGCGTTTCTTGGAGGCTCCAGTCGCAGGAAGTCAGCAGCTCTCCAACGACGGGATGCTTGTTATCCTGGCAGCCGGTGACAGAACAGTCTACGAGGACTGCAGCAGCTGTTTCCAGGCGATGGGCAAGACCTCCTTCTTCCTGGGTATGAAAGTCTTCATGTTCAGTGTTACTGCAGTGCGCTACAAAGATAAACTAAAGGATCTTTCCAGCTTTCTGTTTCCTGTTCTGAACAGTTTTCAGGCCAACAGCAATAATAGCAGGCGCATATTGTCCTTGGCATTCAAATTCCCCAGCCTACATGATACCTGTGCCACTTGGTCATATGATCATTTGTGGTGGACTGAAGGTTATTAAAGATGGTTTTATCATCTGTCTTTGAGTAAAAAGGAGTCAGCCAGTCAACATCATCATTTGATAAAATATTAGTCTGTCAAAAGTCACTAAAGCTGATCTTGTTGTAAAGTGTCTCAGTCTACATCATTTCTTGTGCTTCGGGCTTATATCAAAATTGATTGATTTATACCCTTTACTTAAAGAAATGAGTGAACAGACAACATATCAAATCTGGAAAGAAAAACCGTTTTTGTCTGATGAAATTTATGCGCTCATTTTGAATTCTGAGCAGGTTTCATCAAGTCTGTACAGGGGCATGTTAACCAATGTGTTGCAAAACCCCCCTTTTTTATTACAAAACTCTGTAAATGTTTTAGAACTGAAGAAACCAGTTTTAGGAGTTACAGAGGTGAACTTTAGTCCCATTCTTGCCTTAGGTAAGAATCTACGCTGCTTAAAGTTTTAAGAACCTCACACTATTTCTGATTAAATATTACTGCAAGAAACAACTCTCCAGCTTTAAGGTGAAGGATTACTTTTTTTTGTAAGTCTTGATTGTGGTGAATAAAGATGAGCAGATCCTCTTTTGATTGACAGCCCAGTATTCTCAAATTTTACTTCATCACATTTGTGTTGTGTGTGTTTGTGTGTTATTAGGTGAAGCAGGGAATGCAGCGAGGATGATGCTGATCCTCAACATGGTGCAGGGCAGCTTCATGGCCACTATTGCAGAGGGTCTGACCTTAGCCCAGGCCACTGGCCAATCACAGCAGACCTTTCTGGATATCTTGTGCCAGGGCCAGATGGCAAGTACTTTCGTGGACCAGAAATGCCAAAGTAAGTTCATACAAATGAGGGCCGAAGTTGCTCTTTTTTTGCTGACTTGATACTCTCATTAATTAAATTTCTGTGTTTGTGTTATTTTATCAAAGTTTTGATTTTTGAAAGGTGTATTTAAAAATATCAACTTGTGCTTTTCAGATATTTTACAGGGCAACTTTAAGCCTGACTACTATTTGAAACATATTCAGAAGGACCTGAGGCTGGCTATTTCCATGGGCGACATGGCCAACCATCCAACCCCAATGGCTGCAGCCGCCAATGAGGTAAATTTTGCTCCAAAAATCATGAAATGAGAATGAATTATGATTCTAAAAATGGATTACAAGTCTTTTGCAGAAAGTTTGCAATTCCAATGAGTGGTTGAATTTCCTGCAAGTGCCCACTACTACAAAATAGAAGGACTAATGAGAGTTAAGGCTGTTTTAGCCTTGTCGCTAGTGTGAAGCTTAGAGGCGTGATGGCAGACGAGAGAAGTAGTAGTTTTGTTGGACAAATATGGCTGGAAATTTTCTTTCTTTCACCGTTTTAAGTTTTGTAATGACAGAACGAGTAAGCAAAACCCTTTTTTTTATCGTAAATTAACTTGTTTTGCTTATTTTCTCAGGTTTACAAGAGGGCTAAGGCACTGGACCAGTCAGACAATGATATCTCGGCAGTCTACAGAGCCTACATTCACTAGAGCAAGCTGTGATCTCTCCTCTGGACCACACAGTCTTTCATCCCTTGTTATGTGTCTCTTGTCATGTATTGAGTTTTTAATTTTAAGTTCTCTGGATTATGTTTTCTTTTAACCCAAGCTCCGGTCATGTTTCCTGCCCACAAATCACGAGATAATTCCTTTTCTTTAAGGCAACCTTAAGAATGCACTGACTGTACTGAAGGTGAATAGGCTGTAAGAGTGCGACAGATGAGGTTGTTCGACTGCATTTCTGCAGTTCTCTGTAGGAGAGGTTTGTGTGGTTTTTGACAACTAAAATTTTCTAGTAGTCAGTCTGGGTGTATGACAAGGATTCTGGGTCTTGTACCACTGAAAAAAGTGGGCTGCCAGACTCATTGCTGTCTGGTTAAACGGATACTCAAACCCTGATGATTTTTTTTTAAAGTGATTTATTTAATTGCGTGTAATCTTTGCTTTTCTTTGAATTCTATGGAAGAAGAAGAACACCAAGAACCTGCCACTGCATTGCCTTAATATTGTAACCCCTTGAGTCTTTCAACAATAGATGTATTTATTTATGTTTCTTTTAGGTCTACTCGGCAAGGTTTGGCATGGCTTGTTTTTGTATTTGATGAAAGGATGTTGCTTTTATGTTGGTGTTAATGATCTTTCTCGAATGGGTTTGGGAAAGAACAGTTGTATTGAGGCCTTAAAATGCAGTAACAATTTAAAATTCTTATCAAGACTTGAGATTATTGTATTTGAAACCCTTCATTCTTATGTTTGGAAGTGCATTCATCTTTTCAATATTTCACTTAAATCATGTGAATCCTCCTGATGAGTTTTATTTTAATTTAAGGTCGTCGTCAAGCGCGAAAATCATTTGTGTTTTATTTTACTGGTAGTGGAATTCAGAAGTCGTGGCTGAGTTTCAAGGGTGAAGTATCGACTGTGGAGTAGGAGGAGGATAAAAAACAAAGCTAATGTAACAGTTTTAAGAAGGTTGAGGAAGCTATTTTAATTTCAAGACTGAAACCTTTAGCTGTAGAATAAATACATTTGATTTAGTTTGAATGTCATGAGTCATCAACTGTTTAAACACTTATAAGGGGTAGCTTATTTTTTTTCTTTGTTCAGTGATCCTGCTACCCACAGGGGATCCTGGTCAGCTTGGCCCCTTTGTTAAAAACAATCCGAAGAACCTGGACAGAACCAAGGCTATGAACCTCTGCAGATGGATTAGTTCTACCACAGAGTTAAAAGACGCATTTCACTTTTGTTGTGTCTGTTTAGGGTTAGGGTTAAAGGATTTCTCTTCCTCTTGTCCTGTCTTTAAAGTTTGCAGACTCAAACAGAAGATTACTGATGCACTGCAGGGAAATGTGTCACGTCCCGTAGTGTTTATGGTAAACCAAAGTGCTTAAAATGTTCCAACAGGAGTGTTTGGGTTGGATTGTCTAAATTACATGATAAGAGTTGACCTTGTCTGCAGTGTTTTATAGCCCAACTACCATTCTGGTTCCTCAGTCTGTTTGCCAATGAAGGGGCTAAGCTGTCCGGCATCCTCAGTGGAAAGAACCATTCACTGTAAACTATTTAAGCCCACTTAAAAAAGGGGGGGAAAACTATCCCTTACAGCTTAAGTGTTTTTAACATTTGCATATTTAACCATCTAAAGCCCATAACTGCATGTGAACATGATTTTTTATTTTATTTACTCACCTTGAAAACAGTTTCAGGGTCAAAATGAGGAGGAGGATAAAAGGGTCACACAAAACAAATGGGGGTGGGGGTGGGGGGGGGGGGGTAATTCAGATTTCAATCTGGAACCATGTCAGAAAAATGCTAACAGACTGATGAAGTGATCACAGGTGATGACAGATGTTTTATTTTGGCTGATAATGAGAAATTTCATTAAAATCTACAACAAAGAGCACCGACCAGTTCACTCAAGGCTTTAAAATGTCCACCTCACATGTCTGCTTATGATTGGGAATGTGATCCAGAATGCAAACACATGTAATCTCTCAATTGTGTCCCATGTTTGTATCTACCTAAAGTCTGTACCGGTTATACTGAACTTGGATCTATGTTACTTTATGTCCAAACAGGTCGCAGGTTTCTGTCACTGCAGTGTTGAGAACTGTGATTGATACTAATGTGGCTTTTGTGGGTATACTTTATGATGTGATAACAAAATAGGCCTTGACATTTTGGAAAGAAATGCTTTTATTAATGCTTTGAGTATATTTTCACACTTAGGAACAACCAAATCCAGTTTTACAAAAGTTGCAAACCAATATGCAGTTGAAAATGACTATGCGAAAGTGTCCAAGAAACATGGCATTGATATGCTGGCTCAATCCAAGGAGCAGCCGAGTCTGACTCTTAGTCCTGATAGAAGCACAAATCAAACAAGTCGGGTTCCTGTCAGAAAACTGTTCCTTCCACCACTAAACCTGTCCTGTACACATGGAGTGGTATTCAGGATTAATATGTATGTGCTAGCATACATTTTGGATTTCATCAACAGTACAAAATCCCCATTAGGCAAGAAATACATGGGTTTGATTGAAGGGCTCCCATCCACAAGAAATACCCAGAAATTGCGATAACTATATATCAACTATTCCTAAGACCCACTGTCATCACCTTGAATGTGATCGACTCTTACATGATCAAGTTGTAGCAACAAGGCCTGATGTGAAAGATGATGATTTTAAGGTCCAAGGTTCCTTTTTTATGATCAGTTTACACTGTAAATGAATAAGTTCTTATCAAGCTAAATCATTTAACTGCATGTTAAGAATCCATTATACCATGTTGTAAGCTTTTATGTTTGCCAAACAATTTTAATTTAGATCCTCCTTACACACTCGAGTGTAAAGAACTGTTTATAGATAACAGATGTAAATAGTACATATGGTCTAGTAGGGTCTCTTTTATATCAGCAATAGTTTGACTTTATGGAAGCGGCAGTTTTTGATTTTGACAGAGTGACTAACATCTGTGTCTTAATTCTTTAGGTTCGGTTCAAGTGTAAATGGTTTATATGTGGCTTATATAATCTGGTTTATTATCACAGAAATTTCAGTAAATTGGATTTTGTTGATTGGAGAAGAATGCAACTTATTTTGGGGGATATTTATGATTTGTGTACATGTGGAAATATCAAGACTTTCGTGCTGTTGAATAAATTCTATCCTGATTACTGACATGCTGACTATCTGTTAATAGAAAAATGTGAAACACGGACAACAGAAATGAAACAAAACGGATTTATTCGCTTTATTCCAAATAGATCAACTCAGAAAAATTATTCCCGCATAAAGTATTAAAATTTAGTTTTAAACAGGGTCAGGGTTCTCTCTCGCTTGTTCATGACGCCAAGCGGAAGTCGTATTCCCCAAATTAGTGTTGTGTCGTTAGCGAACGATTCGTTCAAAAGAACAGAATCTTTTTAGTGAGCGCACTGAACCGAATCACTTCCTCGAGTGATTCGTTCGTTTGTCACTTGAGTAGAGCTGATGTGAGAAACAGCATTGCCAGTTGAGCAGCCGGCGAACGAGGGAACGCATGCACAAACATCTGAATCACTTCATGAACGAATCACCCATTGAGCTACACTCTCTGGAATCATTTTGTCAAACAAAACTACCCTTTTTTTACTGCTAAATTGCCTAACCTGCATACATTAGGACACAGCATGTAACAAGTCATGCATTAAACCCGCAGCATCCTATCACTGCAGCAGTTTGCAAGGGAACGGTGCATTCTTCAAAATATTCAGTGAATGAATCACTCACTGAGCCCAATTTACTAAGCAGACCTGATAAATAGTGCACTATAGGACAGTACACTTAGAACATCATGACTTAAAAACAAGTTCATTTTTACAAACCTGTTTGCCAAATCAACACAGCCAAACACTCTTGTCTTCCAGTCTCAGAAACTGAATCCTGAACCGTTCAGCTGTGTATCAGTTCAGGAGGTTGGAGTCGCAGGCTTCTCCTGCCAATCGTACATGATTTAGTGATTTGGTGAACGAATCTTTTGAACGAACCTTTTTAGTGAACCGATTCTAGTGATTCAGTACATCTAAAAGAACTGCCGTGCCCACCACTACCCTAAATACAAACTAGCAGGTGGAGCCTCTCTAATAGTGAATGTGTGACAAGTCAAATGGTGCATTCAGGAACCCTCGTAAAGAACGAATACTCTCAGTATTACAGCGATACGGTCGAATTAAATGACAACATTTTAAGTCATCGCATCCAAAATATTGTTAATCACATGACAAGTCGCATAAGAACACTTTGGGTCCTGTATATAAGGAGAAATTGTACATGTAGTGCAATAGTAACTTTAAATATACACTTAAATAAATAATATTTTAAATCATAAAGTAACAATTTTACTACCAACCCTTTAAACGTTGTATTTAAGGTTTTCTAGCGAGTAATCAATAAATATTTTAATTTTTTTTCGAGTTGTTTTTTTTGCTTACACGCGTACTTACGTAATATCCGACAGCATTTGAACGCACCAGATCCTCCGCTAAGCTAGTGGATAGTGAAACGCCTCCATCCTAAGGGGAGGACAGTGTCATTTTAAGTAGGTGTACGAGACTTTGATTCTCCATGCAGCACAAAATGCTGAACCCGCAGAGATCCTTGTCTGAGCTGCCTAAGATGTCTACTGCCAGTCAAGTGGAGAGAGCTGTTTTGGTAAGCTGTTCGTCCTCTTGTTTTTGCTAAACAGAAGCGCAGAGCTGTTTAGCTGCACGGCTTGCTGATTGTCTGACTTGAGCCGTCGGTTAACATGGCATTTATTAATAACAGCTGAAAATCTGTGGCTAACTTGAATGATACTGAACGTTAATAATGTGTTGTGAGCCGAGAGGGACGGCAGCAACCGCGCCGCAACCGCGCAGGTGCGGTAGCCGTCGCTCGCACTGTCATTCTGTGATGATGTTGAGGACGGGCCTGGATATAATGAACCATAACTGGGTCTGCTCTTATTGTCTGCACTGATGGATAAAGACTTGTTTTGATGAGTGGTATGAATTAAGACATTTATTTTGGAAACATCTCATGAGAGAAGAATGAGCACTTGTTTATTAACAGAGAAATAATTAAAGGGTGGATCACGTGACAGATACAGAGCAGATACCAAGGCTGAACAATCAGGTCTTTACATAGAGACCTTTCCTTTTGTGGCTCCACATTACATTTATCTTGTTTTACACTCTTGTATTTGTACATGTAGAGATGTATCCTCATATATGTTTGAGTTATAGCACTCCAAAAATCATCCTTTGCCTCAACTCAATTCAACTCAACTTTATTTATAGAGTTTATAATGGTCAGTTCAGCGCTACCCAGACCCTGAGCAGCTCCCCTTTTCATTGGCTGTTTGTATAGTCTACTAAAACATGGCAGAATGCCGGCTATCAAAAAGGATATTGACCATGTTTTATATCGATATCGAGGGAAATAAATTTTTGTTGTATATCATTGCCGTCCCCACCCTCTGGATTGTGATGACCCCCACATTTTTAAATCACTCTTCAAAACACACCTTTTTAAATTTGCTTTTAACCAGTGAATTGTTCTTTTATTGTTATTGTGTCTTTTTTAACCTTTTACATAATTGGTTTTATTTCTCAAATTTTCTGTATTTTAAATTGTGATTTTTTCATTTATTTTCTTCATTTTCTTTGTAAGGCTTCATTGAGCACCTGTAAAAGCTTGTTATAAATAAAATTTATTATTATTATTATGATTATTATTATTATTTTATCGCCCAGGCCTAGGTGTCACAATAAAGAACATCAAAATAAAAGGCTCTGTAAGTAAAATATACATATTTTAATTGGATCAGGTAGAAAACAGCACCCGATAGAACCACAGGACTTTTTATGAATGTATGACACAGACAAAGAACTGTTTGACTTTCTTTTGGAGCCCCTCTCTTATGTTAAGCTGATTAAAAGTACTTTTTCTTCATGCTGAACCAAGCAGCCGCATTCACTGTGTTTTTAATCACATGGGCTGACCTTATAAACTAGCACTAGAGGAAGGTGCAAAGTACAACTCATCTCTGCGAGTGCAAACTTTAAAAAGCTTTAAAGAAATATTGCATCTGTTTGCTGCAACTACTTTTAGCTGTTTACATGCAGTTTAGGTCACGTGGGGTGAATGAGTATGACTAACCTGAGAAGTAACCTTGAACTGCACAGCACAGTAGCAAAAAGTAGACAATAACAATGGAGGGATGAGTTTGACACGTATGCTAACAGAGCCAGCTGATAATCTTTTGGCACAGACATGCACTGTTTATGAATTCTCGATCTCATCCTGGAAGAAAGACTCATTGTTCAAACTTATAGCAGGCTCAAGGCTGCTTATTATCCCAATGCATGTCCCATATTTGTTTTTTCATAATCACAACAAAGTTGAGTTCTTATTTTGTGATTTTCATAGGAGGAGGAATTCAACTGGCTGCTGAAAGAAGAGGTGCATGCTGTGTTGAAGCAGCTCCAAGATGTCCTCAAGGTAAAAGATAAACTTGATATATTTACACCCAAAAATAATAAGGTTGGATTTTGTTTATTCATAGTGAGTCTTTTCTGCTATCAACAGGAGGCATCACGGCGTTTTGCCATGCCAACACCAGGTCTGGAGAGTCAGCTCAAACAGGAAAACTTCATCCTTGGAAGCTCAACGTAATGCCCTCATTATTTTCCCAAGCGTAACTCTGTTTTTTAATCTCTTATTAGTCCAAAGAGTGATCCTGAAATGATGTTATATTTCATTTACAGTATGGATCAAGTGAAGGGGGTGCTGACTCTGCAGGGAGAGACTCTGACTCAGGCTGTAAGTTTGATTGTTTTACAGAGGCTTCACACCCCTGTTTGTGAGTTACGTATTGATTTGCATTAAGGTGTTTTTTCTTAATTGTTCTGCATTTTTAACAGGACATAAACCTGAAGGTTGCAAAGAGCAGTCAAGTGCTGCACTTCCAGTTCAGAGATGACAAACAGTGGAAACTGCAGCAGGTACAGTTTGTATACTATGACTCGACCAGAACCATAAAAACCCAAATAAAAAAAAAAAACTCATTAGTCCCTCTCCAATCCCATCCCATCAGATCCAGGATGCCAGAAACCATGTGAACCAAGCTCTCCAACTGCTGAGCAGCCATGATGAGAGCTACCACTTTAAGACAGGGGCTGAGGTTAATAAGGTCTGTTTCCTCACAACTATTTATGATCTTTCTCTTCCTGTCCTTTTCCTGTTTTGGTAACATTAACTTTGTGTTTCTATTCTGCAGCTCATGGATGCTGTGATGCTCCAGCTGACACGTGCACGAAACCGCCTTACCACCCCCGCCTCCCTCACCCTGCCTGAATTGGCCACTAGTGGTCTGATGGTAAAGGACAGTTGACAGTACACTCAACATACACTGCATGACTGACATCATAACTATATAAGAAATACCTGATGTTTAAGTCATTGGAGAGCATCCTTCACGCTCTTTCTGTTTGTCTTCTTTCATCACCAGAAAATGTTTTCTCCTCCTATGCCTGGGGATGTGATGGCCAACTTTTACATCAACCTGAGCAAACTGTGTCTGACTGTCTACCAACTTCATGTGATGCCTCCTAACAGCACCAAGGTCAGAGGCTGTGACTCAGTGAAGACTCTGTGTGAAGCTGCAAACTGCTTCACGTGACTCATGACTTCTTGTTGTGGTTTGTTTTGTTAGAACTTCAAGCCAGCTGGGAGCTCAGTGCTGCACAACCCAGGAGCAATGTTGTAGGTTCTCTTTCTTTCTTTCTTTCTTTCTTTCTTTCTGTCTTTCTTTCTTTCTTTTTTCTCTTACTTTTTTCTTGTCTTTCTTTTTTCTTTTCATCTTTTTTTCTGTCTTACTTTCTGTCTTGCTTTCTTTTTACGCTTACTTTCTTCTTGTCCTTCTTTTTTCTTTCTTTATATCTTTCTTTCCTCCTGTCTTTCTTTCTGTCTTTTTTCTTTCTTTTATTTTGCGTTTCGTTTTGTTTGTTTCTTTCTGTATTTCTTTCTCTCTTTCTGCCTTTTTTCTTTCTTTCTTTTTGCATTTCTTTCTTTTTTCTCTTACTTTCTTCTCGTCTTTCTTTTTTCTTTCTTTCTTTCTTTCTGTCTTTCTTTTTTCATCCTTTTATTTTGTGTTTCTTTTTGTTTCTTTCTGTAATTCTTTCTCTTTTTCTTTCTGTCTTTTATTCTTTCTTTTTTCTTTCTTTCTTTTTGCATTTCTTTCTGTCCCTTTTTTCTTTCTCCTTCCTTCCTTCTTTCTGTCTGTCTGTCTTTCTTTCTTTCTTTTTTTCCTTCCTTCCTTGCTTCCCTCCTTCTTTCTTTCTGTTTTTCTGTCTAATTTTCTCCTTTCTGTCTGTCTTTTTTTGTTCAGATGGATTTTTAAATCCAGTCTAGTTACAGTGTGTCCCCTGATTCTCTCTAAACTCTTCTGGTTGTTTCTGGATATTTTTTCTCCGCAGTGAACTTAACAACAACCGCTTTGAGGTGAGCCATGTTCATAAGGTGGAGTGTGTGGTGCCGTGGCTTAATGATACGCTGGTGTTCTTCACCATATCCCTGCAGCTCTGTCAGCAGCTCAAGGACAAGGTTAGTGTTTCTCCAACAACAGATCTCCCTAAATGTTAAATTATTAAATTTGATTTAATAATTAGATTTGTGTACAGCATTAGTGTCTATTTTTTTCTTGTTAATATTTCTTCACTCCTTTCTTTTCTCATCCTTGCAGATATCTGTTTTCTCAAGTTTCTGGAACTACCGACCTTTCTAATCCACCTTCAGTCTGACCAGACCGAACTAAACCAAACCCTCAAGTGTAAAGGGACGTCCTGCACAGGTCTTAATTTCTTCACCTTTATTATCCAGCCATTCAGTTTCAAGTGTTGCATGATTTGCTGAGTGAGCCAATCAAACGATCAGAGACGCTGATGTTTGCCATTTCTAGCTTCGTTAGCCTCGCTGACTGACATTTATCTGATGTGTATTGCATCCCAGAAACTGACTTGAATTTTCAAAATGTGAATGTTGCTCATCAATATGTTATTTTGTTACATTTAGGCAACTTAGACCGTAATAAGTGTTTAGCTTGTTCTGATCCTCGAGTTTTGGAACACTAATTTGACTGCTCAGGGTTGGAAGACAAACAGGGGGGTAGGGGGGCTTCACTACAGGCTGATACTTTCTTTCCCATAGGCTTCAAAAGGGCATCCAGTTATGTATTCTTGGTCAGCACTACTAAGTCAGTGCGCACAATTTTCTGTGATGAAGTGCAGCTTTGTTGAGTGTGAGAAAAAAAGCAAGAAATATCACATGCTACATGTCGGTTCTGTTAAACCTCTCGTCTGTTTGTTCTGTGTTATTGGATGACTTACTGGACTTCTTTAGTTCTCATCTCTCCTTTTGTAAAGAAGTTAAGTAAAGTCCATATTTGTCGCTAAATTCGCCATTAGCTGTGTCTTGGCTAGCAAAGCAAATACACAGATTTTCGGGAACGTTTTGCACTTAATAAATAATCCAGACCAGACTTATTTTCTTCTGTGGCTAGCTATGATCAGATTGGTTATCAGCTTTGAAGGTTGGATGCCAGATTTAAAACCGCTTCCACGAGGCTGCCTTGCCGTAGGTCAGAACCCGAGCACAGCTGCTCTTTCAAGGTCAATCCACAACAGTGTGGACTGAGTCTGGAGGTTTAGAAACATCCTCGTTTGATTTGAAACTGAAAGCATGTGGGAAAGATCCAAGCATTATGTAGTTATATCATAATGTATGTTATGTAAGATATTTAGTGTAAGTCGCTTCATTGATTTTTGACAACAGTCTTAAATTCTCCCATTAGGTGTCTTGGCGAAGGTCATCTACACCTTTAAGGGATCAGTACTGACCATATTTGACAAATGGGTTGAGAGAAATTAAAACATCTGCATCAACATGTAGGTTTATCAAGAAAGAGCAAATAAAGAGCCCAAAACTCTCCATATAAAATGAAAAAAATAATCAAAACCCAAGAAAGAGGTGGTATCATTCACATAGCAAAAAGTAGGTTTGCATTCAAATTCCTTGGCAACATGAGTCTCCCTCTGCTGGTCGTTTAAAGAATGCAGGTTAAAGGCACTTAGGCTTTGGCTTTGCTTTTGGAAACATGATATAAGGAACTCAAAGTCAGAGTGTTTGTTTTAAACATGAGACAACATTATGGAAACAATCATGGTAATTTCCAAAACAGCACCACCTACATCTTCAAGCAAAAAGACCCCTAAACTTTTTATTTTACTTCTTCTATCGCCAGTTTTATAGGTCACAGACCTACTGCTCTACAGTATAGCAGAAATACAACACTATGACAAAGGGAAGGTGGCATATTTTCAAGGGAATCTTTTATTTCTATCAGAAGACACAGAAGCACCACAGAAACATCTCCACAGCTGATTGAAAATTTATCCCAAAACAGTTTCGATTTCATTATCAGTAGTTATGTAACAATCAGGATGCAGCTGCACCAGAAATTTTGCAGTTTTATTCCAACTCTCGAAACTTTTTGGACTTCATTCAGCCTCAAATTAGCCGTGGTGACAATACACTTTAATGTAGATAATCTGTGGCAAGTGACTTCAGGGTTTAAGGATTCAGGGATAACAGCACATAGGGAAAATATTCTTATGTCATCAAAATGGTTGTACGACAAAAGTTTCTTGTGTAAAGACTCTAAAACCGCATATATGTGAAATTAAGGTTCGCTTACAATCAACTTTCTTGTCAGGCATTCTCGTATTAGACAGTGTGATCCCTGATATATCAAAGCTGTTAGAAAGTTTAATATAACTCGTTGGATAAAGTGGTGATCGCAGCTTTAATATGACGTAAAGCTGGAGTTACGGGCAGCTGAAATTGGAGCTAGACCAGTGCGTTGTACCTTTTTTTTGTGTTAAAATGACAACTCACATTCCCTGTTTCTTCATTTATGAATTTGTTGAAATGATAAGCTAATTTTCATGTCTGTATGTGTACGTTTTGATTTCAAGTGTTTGTCTGCTTTATGTTCATATTTATTTCACTCTGTTTGCACATACTGATTCCATGTAAACCAAACACTAATACAATTATGAACAAATGACATTATTCCAGTAAGTGTTAATCTTTTTGAAAAGCTGTCTATCATGTAAAATGTGGAAATTATTTATCTGATAAGTCTGCAATAAATATATTCTTAACAATAAGATGGTTTTGTTCCCTTTGTCGTGTACTGGGTGCAGTTTGAGTCCTAGATGTATTTCTGATCCCCAGTGTTTACCTTTTTACTTCATGTAGCCTCTTGAATGGATCTAGTGAAGGTTTAAAACCTTAATCCTCACAAGTTGCCTTCATAACTGGCTAGGCTTATGGATGGAGTGGATGAAGGAGAAGTATTCACAAGTGTTTCAGTAAGCATGCTGGAGGAGTTGCAACAATTTACTGCCTTTTATGAGGCTGTAAACCCTCCTGCTGTCCTCTGAATCACATCTATCTCCTGTTTTCCTATAAAAACTTGTATTATGTACTTTGTCCCTACAGAATTTTTTATTTTTTGCGTTAAGTATTAAGCAAATATGCATGGCATTATGAGGATTAGTATACACACTGAAAGTTTAGTTTTGTTGTCTTTATTACATGTAAAACACTGAAACATTAAAATCCTTTCAGCAAACAAGACAAGAGGAAGTGCTATTAAAATCTACAAAGCTGTAAAACCCAGGGAGTTCCAGCCCCTGTGGTATTTAAGGCAATAAAACTCACTCTAGAGTGACAGTCAGGCGCTCTATTTCCATTACTTTGCAGCTTAGTACTAAATGGCAAAAGGCTGATGACTGCCCTTTCATTATATGTGGTTGATTAGTCAGTTACCAACTGGTTACTCTAAATTATAACTTCTTTTTCATTGGCACAGCGGTCAACTAAGAGGTTCTGCTCTCATTTGCCTCGGCAGTATTTGATCAGAGTCAGGGTTCCAGACCCAGATTTTCAATGCCAACCCTCCGCCTTCGAGGCTGTAGAGAAAGAGAAAGAGATAGTGAGACTACTCAGTCCAAGAACACCGTGACTCAGTAGATGTGTCCTTCATTTAATTTACCTAACCAAACCTGAAAATAAATAATAAAATACCTTTTCATGATCACAGCAGCAGCAGCAGCAACAGCGGATGAGGACCAGAATCACCAGCAGCAGTACCATACCTGGTATCATGTACACATCACATCAACAGTGAGGCAGCAGACCATGTATTTGTCAGATATGGATAAAAAAATGATTGACTAGAACAAATTTATACCTCTAGTAACCACAAATGTGCATATTTCCTTTCAATGCTCCATCACTTACCAATGAATATAAAGAAGACTGCAAAAGACACAATGTCCCAGTCAGACTGGAAGAACTGCTTTGACTGCAGTCTGGAAACCACATCATTGAACTGATCCTCAGCCATGCTTCTGTCTGCTCCTAAAAACACAGGAGCACATGGACTCTGATCATTAAAACATCAAACAAAAGGTTGGTGGTATGTACTCCAGTTTTGGTACTCAGCAGTGGTGTATGATGGGTTCCCACATGGATGTGAGTTTTGTCTTTGGCACAGACTTGTGAATATCTAACCATGGTTCAACAGAAAAAAAATAGAATTCATCCATCCGTCCACCCAGATCACTATCTGAGAGGATTTTGCATTTTGTAATGAGGCCGTTACTTGCCTTCTAAACTTTGGATAAGTTTCTTGGATCTCACTGAACAGCACACCTGTGGACTAGAACACCTGTTCCCACACTATGTAACATGAACTTTAGAAACAGGGATGGTTAAAGCTACAGGTCTTATTATGTCTATTTGTTTGAAATGACAATAAAGTAACTTATTAGGTATCATTTTATATCACAACTTCAGAATAATTTACACACAGCAAACAGAATACACCTGAATCCAGGTCACCGTTAAACTGCGCCCAAGTTAATCCGTTATTATAGAGCCACCACGAAACCCTTCATTTACTGATTACATTGATAAATGTAGATTGAAATGTTAAAATGACGATAGCATATTCATAAACAGCTGTCTCAAACACGCTTATTCGTTCGCAAACAGTTTGTAAAATAGTATTTTTGACATAATTTGCTCACCTGCGGAGTTGTTTGCTTTCTTCCGGGTACGGAGTTCGACCAGACAAGACACTCACACAGCAGTGTACGCTGTCTCACAGAATTTTGTTTAATGTTTACTTTTGTTGTAGGTTATCCAGACCGATAAAGACCGAAAGAGTGAAGAACGACCTCAAACCCCAGTAATAACACAGCCTTCGAGAAAAATAGAAATGACTTCCTTGTATGACGTTATTGGTTAACAGGTGTCCCTGGCACTTGCCGCTCACCTGGTTGCCATGACAAATCATTTCCGCCATGTTGGTCTATGATCACAAAAGAAAAAAAAATATTGAAACTTAAATTTTAATTCACTTGGGGGTAAAGTGGGACAGTTTCTGCAATTTCTACTCTTTAAAAAACATTTTTCTGTATGAAGCTCGTACAAAATGTCATCGTAGGTATGAGCCACAGCTGCTATAGAAGTTGCCATGATAACGTTTTTTTTTTTGGAAACGTTTTATTTTTCGTCAAAATATAAACATGAAAGCACATTGGTGATACTTAGAGCATAAAGTGTTGAACCATCTTTTTAGATTAACAAAAGAACATGAATAAAAAAAAAAAGAGAATGTGCGAGGGTCTTATTCAAGGATAGTAAATGTCTTATTTCGGCCTTACTGTCTTTTTAACTTTTGTTATACTTGTACTTTATATTATATTATATTATACTTTTCGCTTTCGTCCTCCCTTTTAACTGAATTTTCCTTTTTTCTTAACTATTCTATGTTTTTTATTTTGGTCCGCATGGTCTCATTTTATGTTGCATGGTTCTTGTATTGTCTGGGTTCCATATGACATGAAAATGGCCTTCAATTCTGTTTTATTGAGCTTTTTGTTTTTATTTGTATTTTTTACATGTGCTCTATGACTATATGTCAAAGCACTTTGTAAACAACTGTTTTTTAAAAGCGCTATACATATAAAGTTATTATTATTATCCTAGAATAAGACCCTCACATTAAAAAGCTGGTTCAACACTTTATACTCTAATGCTGCGTCCGAACTGCCCGCTTGGATACTACATGCTACTGCTACGTGCTACTGCTAGATCCTACTCCTACATACTAAAAACGTTGGCCCAATTCGGACACACTAGACGAGCGGTGGGGAAAGACGACCCCCGCAGGCAGAGAGTAGGTACTGCGCCCGTGCAGACAGTGGTAACTGAAGCCCCTCATCTGCGGGCCTGGCTGTAGTGCTGCAGCTGTGCAGTTTAATGATGGAATAAGTGAGCTTTACCTCCATGATGTCGCCACTTGCTCATAAAATGATTACTTGGGCAAATATGACACCATGACATGACAAAGAGATACAACCGCACATTTTTTAGGACAGTGTGTGAAGTTACATGAAACTTACATCTGTACTGTCCCGCCTGCTGCTGCTGCTCCGACATGGTGCGCGCTACTGTGGCCAGCCGGCGTTCGCGACACTTTTAAATAGGCAGAGCAGCTGGTGGCGCTAGCATCACATGCGCTTCTACAACTTTTAAGAGGACGAAGAAGAAGCCCGCGGTGCATTTTGGGTCAGTAGCATGCCCGTAGGATGCACCGAGACCAACCTACAATGTGGGCGTGTCTAGCATCTGAAGTAGTATCTGAAGTAGCATGCTACTCGCTCCGGTGGCCAATTCGGACATGCTAGATACTACTTCGACTACTACTTCGACTACTACTTGGCAATTCGGACGCAGCTAAAGTATCACAAATGTGCCTGTAGGCGGGATCCAACCTAACACGGAAGTGCCCCTTGACATACAGCTCTGTTGACCAATCAGCACATCGCAAGTGTTTATCGTCACAATTTGCTTACGTGGAGACAGGATGTGTACTTCCCTAGTCTTCCGGGTTGAAGTTCCTGCTGCTGGTGGTGCTGAAGTTGTTTTGGATGTGCAATGGCAGAGGACCCTTCCCCAGCTGTCCGGGTCTCGGAGATCAAGGACCCGGCGGCTCTCTTCGAGCGCTACAACACCGAGGAGATCCGCCGGATCGAGCGCAAAGTCCGCGGTGAGATCGAGCAGAAGAAAGAGGAGCTGAGGCAGATGGTCGGGGAGCGCTACAGGGATCTGATCGACGCCGCGGACACCATCGGAGAGATGAGACAGTGCTCGGAGAGTGTGGTCCAGTCAGTCCAAGACATGCACCAGTACTGCCACAACCTGAAAAGAGGAAAAACCAACGTGAGCAGCAGACAGGAGGTGAGCGACGCATCTGTATTTGTTGACTGTAGCGTCAAACCAGTTTGATATCCGGCTTTTGTCCTTGTAAGAAAGACTGTCACGCCTAAATCTAACTCATGTGTACAACGGGACTGTGTTGTAGAGTCAGAGTGTATGGCAGGACAAGTTCTACACCATGGCCTCACAGATCAAGCTCCTCCTGGAGATCCCGGAGCGCATCTGGAGCGCCATGGAGGCATCCCAGTACCTCCAGGCCACTCAGCTCTACCTGCTCTGCTGCCACCTGCACAGTCTGCTGCAACTAGAAGCTGCCACAGGGGGACACTACAGTCCTGTCCTGGCCCGCTTCCCTATCCTGGTCCGACAGGTAGCCACCACTGGTCACTTCAGGTACTTACACATCCTATTAGTACGTAATACTGTATGTCTTACTTTAGTTAGAGATGAGTTCATTACTAAATTGAGTTACTGGTACATGAGATTTAAGCTTGAATGGATATCCAATGCAAAAGCTAAGTCACGGGTCAGATCATAGAGTCTATCTCATCACAGGTCCACCATCCTCATGGACAGCAGGTCTCTGCTGCAGGGCCGCGCAGTGTCAGACCAGGCTATTGCTGAGGCCTTGGTGTCCACCATGCTGTTGGAGGGCAGCTCTCCACGTCAAGCCCTGGCTGACTTTCTGCTGGCTCGGAAGGCCTCTATTCATCAGCTGCTCAACCAACCACAGCACGGTAATGTACAAGTTATAGCCATAGTGTGTGGTTCCTTGTTGGCTAACAGAAAATATTATTCACTGTCTTATTATTTTTTACATGCAGCAATGAACCATCAAATGCAATAGTCTCAAATATGTTTTGGCACAGGCGCAGGGATCAAAGCCCAAGTGTGCAGCCTGGTGGAGCTGCTCGTCACCACTCTTTTCCAGGCCTATGCTGTTTTCTACCTCCCCTCTGATGGGGGACCCAGACAAGGGGAGGGAACCCTGTGTTGCGGCATGCTCTTCTCCATCCTGGAGACTGCCACCTCCAACACACCTGCAGGTGAACAGCAGTGATGCTCTGTTTTAGGAAATGTTTGGTCATTTCCCTCTCAGAGAACTCTTTGGTCTCCTTCAATGATCTACGGCCTCTTATTGGCCATTAGGCAATAATAAGATTGGTCTTGGAGGTATAGGAAGTAGGATAGATTGGAAAAAAGTGTTCATGTATAAAAATGAAATAAAGTCCTTGTCTCCTCAGCTAAAGGAAAAAGGGTGATGCAGGAAGAGACGAGTACAGGCGGCTGGTTTAAGTACCTGCCTCCCTCTGTCACTGAATTCCAGCCCGCCCTTCGCAACCTGGCACAGCCAATCCAGAGAGATCAGCTCCGGGACACCCTTCAGCAGTGGATTGACACGTAAGTTATTGACACGTAACAATCAATCGGGACACTTTTCTTTTTTTACGCACTAGCTCAGGGGGTTTTTATATAAAGTTAACTTTAATGAACTTTAATGACAGTGTTTATATATTTCACACGAAAAATCATCATGATGACGGTCATAATTCTAAAAACATCTGCAGCTGTTGCAAATGTTCTCCGTCCATAAGGAACACATGCAGAATCTGATGTTTTGGCATGATTAGAGAATAAGCTCATCTTCTCCAACACCGACTTGATTTATTTCACTTTTTTAATCGTCCTGTCCTTTTTAGATGCAAAGAGGTAATCTGTCGTGGCGTTGGCGGCCTTCTAGTCTATGTGAAGAGCCTCAAAGGGTTAGCAGCCATCAGGGATGCTGTGTGGGATCTCCTGTCCACAGAATCCATTAGTCAGCACTGGGGCACTGTGTGCCAGCGGCTGCTGGAGCGACCACTGGTGGTTTGGGATGACTTCCTCCAGCAACTCTTCCTTCAGCGCCTGAAAGTAAGTGAATCCTGAGCTTGACTGTTGAAATCACAGCTTATAGTTTCTGGTATCTAAATAAATACCCCTGTCTCTCTATAATAGTGAATAACTATTTCCTCCTTTTGAGTCTGGTTTAATCTTGACAAGATCACAGGCCTGTCAGTCAGTAAAAGGGATATTCCGGCGTAAAGTTAATTGAGGGTCAAACACACCGTCACCGTCAAATTAATTTTACGCCAGAATATCCCTTTAAATACAGATGTTATGTGCTGTAATTTCTGAATGGGTTTCTCCCTCAAGGCTATCACCAAAGAAGAAACTGAAGCCATCTCAACAAGCTCTGTTCAGCTTCTTGTCTCAGCTGTAAGGGACTTGGAGAGCCAGACCTCTTCATGTACCAGCCCCACCTTCAGCCGTGGGGCCCAGTATGAAGTAGATGTGGCATCCTTCCTGTGGTCAGAGTCTCCAGGGGACCTACTGAGTGATGCAGGGTGGGTCAGCGTGAGCCAACGGGGGCAGCAGCATCAGAGGAGTAGCCTTGCCATGAAGACTCAAGCCCTGACACCTTGTGTTCAAAACTTCTGCTCTTCTATGGATGCGAAGCTCAAGGCAAGACTGGATGACCTGCAGCACTACCTTCCATCCCAGGACACAGGTGAGCAGCGTTAAAGCAAAGCTACTTTGTGCTAGTCTGCTGGTGTTAAGAGATCCTCCTTTACTTTAAGAGTGTTTTCAAAGTTTATTAACCAAAATAAAAATGAATATAGCAGGTCTAAGCATTCGTAAAGCAAGAACCACTCTCCATTTTTAAGACTCGTTTTAATACCCATTTTTATTCATTGGCTTTCAACCCTGCATTAGACGCGGCTCCTGTATTAGTGTTTTATGTTTTGTTTTAAGTTATTTGTTTCTATTGTTTTTAAATTAGTTTTAAAAAACATTAAAACTATATTTTACTTTCTAATATCTGCTTCTATTTTATCCATTGTTTTAATTGTTTTTTGATTGTTTTTTATGTCTGTGTTGTTTTGTGTATTTATTTACAGCACTTTGTTCAGCTGTGGTTGTTTTAAAGTGCTTTACAAATAAAGTTGAGCTGAGTTTAGTTGAGAGTTGAGAACCCAGGGTCCTTGACAGCAGTGGGATTATGGTAGAGAACAATGCACCAGCTAAGATTTAATAATAATAATAATAATAATAACTTTATTTTTATAGCACTTTTAAAAACAGACGTTTACAAAGTGCTGACAAACAGTCATAAAGCATCAGCACATGGAAATAAAAACAAATAAAAAACAAAAGCTCAGTTTAAAACAAGGCCTCCTAATTGAAGACCAATTTCATTTGTCATAAGAAACCCAGACACTACAAGAACCCTACAACATAAAATGAGACCACGAGGACCAAAATAAAAACATAAAATAGGTAAGAAAAAGCAGTGTAATAAAAAAAGGGGGTTAGAAAGCAGGAAACAGGATAGTAAATATAAAAAGACGATATTAATAATGAGAATAAAATAACAAAATAATAATGATGGTAATACTAATGATACAATGAAATAACAAAAATGAGCAGGAAAAAAAAATAAAATCAATAAAAAGCCTAAAAGGTTGAAAAGGAAAAGATTATTAGTAAAACAAAGGCTAGAAAGACGGTAAGTCAAAATAAAGTCGAGATAAAAGAGATAGAGGGGGTTCCGCTATAAAACCGAAATACTAACCAGTCAAAAACATTTACTGTTATTCTGTGCTTTGCAGGGTCGGACTCCATGCCAGTTACAACCACCCCCTCTGGTCCCACAGCAAACACTTCACTGTCTTCCTTCAACCGCTTCAACGACTCACCCGCCGTGGAGGAAGCTTTACGAGAAGGCTGCCTGGCCTGCGTCCACAGAATCCTATCTTCCATCCGCTCCGAACTGGCCGCAGCCTCACCCAACCCCGGGCCGGCGCACCTCAGTTCGGTCCTTTTCATGGCCAGACTGTGCCAGTCCATGGGTGAACTCTGCCCCAACCTTAAACATTGTATACTGGGGAAACAGAGCGGCTCGGAGGCTTCAACGAAGGGGACGCCCAGACAAGGCAAGAAGTTGGGCAAAGCTAGGGCAGCCGCTGAGGTCAGCCCTGCTCAGGCAAAGTGGGCGGGACTTAAGGAGGAGCTTCTCAACTGCAGCATGGAGGCGTACCGCATCTGGAGCTCCACCCTTTCAAAAGTCAGGCACCTTTTAATATGTTTATGTACATGAGTTGATTTGTATGCTCAATTTTACAGCAGTTAGTGGTAGAAACACTCACTTTATTCATGATTTCGCTGCAAGAGGCTGTTAGCTGTGATTAACAAATAACGTTTCACACCATATTTTAGTTTCCCTATGGTGTGTCTAGTAACACTGCTTGGTGTTGTGACAGGTGCTGCTTGACAAATTAGGCACAGCTCTGCACGCCCAGTCTGCCAGTGCCATCCTCACAACAGCGACAAACTGGGAGGACCTGGAGATTCAGGAGGAGGCAGAGTCGGGAAGCAGCGTCACCTCAAAAATCCGTCTTCCTGCTCAGGTCAGCTGCTCACATCTGTTTACACGTTTTCATTCATTCTGTTCGTTGGTTCGATGTGATCGTGACCTTTTTTTTGTTGTTGTTTGTTTGTTTTTCAGCCATCTTGGTTCGTCCAGTCGCTGCTGTTCCAGCTCTGCGTGGAGGTTAATAGGGTGGGGGGTCACGCGCTGCCCCGGCCCACTCTGCAGGAGCTGCTGCAGGCCTGTCACACTCAGGCACTGCAGCACTTCCACAGCCTCACACAACAGGACTCCAACAGGGTAAATCAGACACACAAACCTTAACATTGTATTTTTAATTAGCGGAGATTAACATCTACCTGCATGGATCAAATTTTTCTTTGTGGGTTTATTTTCCTCTGTTTCTGCGTCCAACAGGAGGCTGTATTCCCCATGACTCAGAACAGAGCCCTGCAGCTGTTGTTTGACCTCCGTTACCTCAGCACCACACTGGGCTGCAAACAAGAAGAGGGAAAGAGCGCCAGATCCCAACAAGACCCCAGGTAATGATGTTGTGCTTTAGACACACGACACAAAGAAGTGGCTGCAACAGAAAATTTGATTCACGGCAGACATTATGTTCACACATGAACATCACTGCAGTTTTTCCCTGAAGTAGATTTCCAGCTGGAGTCTTAGGAAATGTTATCACTCAGTTTTGAAAGATCTCCTCTGTGTGTCATCCAGATTTCATGAGGTCTGCGACTGGCTGGAGAGCTTCATCGACCCATTCGACCTGGACGTGTTCACCCCTCACCTAAACTCCAATCTCAATCGCCTTTCGCAGAGAACCTCGGTACTACCACAGAGCAGTCCTAGCTTCAAATTCACATTTGATACGAGCCTGCTATAAACCAATAATAAGTGTATTTGCCATTATTCACCAGAAACAGAATTTATGAGTGTTTTTCTCTTGCTGCTGTGTCTCAGGTGCTGCTGGGGCTCCTGACAGGCTCAGAGAAACAGTTTTCCTTACGAAGCAGTAATGCGAACTCTCAGGAGCCGTACAACATCCTGCCACTGGCCAGCAGCCAGATCAGGTCAGTAGTAAACTTTTAAACTTGTATTTGATAATGTTTTAAATGAGTAATTTCACTTTGCCACTTAAAAAAAGAATTTAGATAAACAGAGGAGGTTAAACGTTGGCATGGTGCATATTTCTAAATAACCAAACACCGCATTTAAAACTAGCTAAATCCTTTTAAACTCTAAATAGTTTTATGGTTAAGACTTCAACTACGATGTTGCTATTTATATTACACAGTTGATGTTTCTTTCTTTGTAGGTTTGGGTTACTCCCTCTCAGCATGTCGAATGTGCGTAAATCCAAGTCGACCTCCAGGAGTTCTGATACTCCTCATCAACCGGTAAGTGGGGGTCTGAGACTTGTACCTTAAAGCCACCACAATACACTAGGAATATTATTTTCTCCATGAGCACCACCACTGACACTTTTTGGTTGAGGTAAAGTGTGCAGAATAAGATACCATGATGGTGTTGCTGTAAAGTGCAATACTGAAAACTGAAGTAACCTCACTCACAGCAAACCCTGATTCACAATCCAGGCCTCAGGTATCTGACTCTGCTCTGATACTGGTCTCACTTTTTCTTAAAACCAGCGGTATGATCAGATTTCTGTCTTTTACTTTGTTTTACCTTTGGTTAATGTTCTGTTAATGCCCTCTGCCCTCCCAGCGTTTTTGAGTGCGAGAAATACAGGCAAGTCCAACAGTATGTGGTCATGTTTTTGGTGTGTTTTGGTTGTGTGGTGAAGTGTGCAAAGGTTTACCTTGGGTGTGTTTGGAGTGCGACAGAACTTGAGATAGACTAAAACTAAGAACTTCCGCTCTGCAATGTCCGCACTAACCCCCCTCGTCCCGCTTTGGCTCAGGATAAACTTAACAGAGGATTTCATCGGGCTGCAAGAGTAAAAACTTTAGTTGACAAATCCCAGCTTGTAGTTTTAGTTAGATTTTAGCCCTTTTTACTCGGACACCAACAAGATTCAACTCAATACTAACTTTGTTGCAATCAGAGAGATGGAATATTTATCCTCCATTTTCCTTCTTTTTACTTTAGACGTAAAGGTACGTGTCTGTGAACGTGTATATCTCTGACTCTGAACAGGCCGTGTAAAAAGGGCTGGTGTTAAGGTTTCCACAAATAAAAAGTAGATGTTTCAGTGCAGCTCAAGCTGGAATTTGTTTTCTTATTTACATCATTGTTAAAAAAAAAATACGTAAGTTGATCCCTTTTACTTCCCCTCTGTGTGTTAAGCTAACTCAGGACCACTTTCATAGTTTCCAGCAGGCAAAGTTTTTGTTCTTGTTTTCTCGACACTGTATTACAAGCCTTTCAACATTCCCATGCATAAGAGGGTAGCCTTTGAAATTCCTACATCATTAAACTCTCTGTAACCTAAAGCTGTGGGACCTTGAGGATCTACTTTTAGTGCTTCTTATTACCACCACATTCACAGCTACTCTCATTTTCAGGGGAGCCTCCTGTCTTAGTATGTCACTCATAAACAACAAGGGATCATATATTTACTCTTCAAATAGAGGCAGAAACAACACAGAGAGCATGAATAGTATGTTAGCCAGTTTGAAATCGCCCCCTACTGGCAACAAGAAAGAATGCAACCTCAACAATGTGCTCTTATACACAGTCCAGGGTCTAGATTCAATGAGATACTTTGAATGACAGTCTCCAATTGTCTATAACTAAGGCTCTGGATCTATCAGGGGCTATGGGGAAGGGTGTATGTGTTTCTCACTAATTTAATTGACAGAAAGGGTCTGATTACCTACCGTAAGTTCAGCAAACCTGATGTTTTCTTTTCCGCCCCAGCAGGAGGACAGCTTCCGGCCGGGCAGTTTGTTCAGACAGCTGGTTGATCAGGGAGAAGACACAGCCACGCCGTCTTTATTCAAACTCAGCTGGCTGTCTGGGATGGCCAAGTAACATTGTTTTGCTCACGACTTTTTATTTGCCTTAGTGGAAACTTTGTAAAAAAAAAAACAGTATTTATAGTAAAACATAATTTTGTCCCTGGAGGAAAGTGTTGTTTGTGATTTATTTTTGTATAGCAGCAGTGGAAGTGGGATTGTTTACATATTATACTGCAGACTTTTAAAGGGACCTAAATGAGGATAAAGAGGACGCAGGTAGATTAGGACTAAATAAACTCTTAAAATCTAAATTTTAACCCTGTGGTTCGGCATATTGAATTCTTTGAAAACTATGATCATTCATATTTTTGGATAAAAAAGTCAGTGACCCATGTAGGCATGATAAAACCAAACTACTATGTTAAAAATGGTTAAAATAAGACCTGCTGAATCAGACACATACAAAAGACTGTTTTAACCATTTTTATTGATGCAATAACAGATGAAGACATAAATTCAACCATCAATAGAGAAATAAGTGGTATTTACATTCAGTGTTTTGATAGTAACTATAAGATAATTTGTCTGATCAAACTCTGTATTTCAACTTTGGTTTATAAAACCACAACCAGTCTACTTGATTTCACACTGCAGCCATTAAAGAATACAAAATAAACACAATGAGAAAAACCGTTTTACTGTTTTCCCAAGCTGGTACACATGAAAAACTCTTATTTTAGTGAGCTTATCTGAGATAAATATAAAAGACAAACAATCAGTGCACAATCTAATTTAATATTTATACATATATTTTGTTATCGAGGTGTTTAATGAGAGATTGTTTGATTAACTGTTGATTCAAGTTACAGAAAAGACTTCTTATGGGTGTACAACTCACTCTGGGAGAATCTTTGGAAATGGTTCATCACTCCCACCATTAAAATGAAATCTAGTGTTGTGTATTTCCCCTGATATAGATCTGTTTCGTTTAAATAGAATCGAAAACCTTGAAATGAAACCAGAGAACTTATTGAGACAGCTCTACAACTGCTGTTTTGCTTTTCAGAGTCAGAAACTCTTCTTGATGTCATTGGGATTTTCTCTCTGTTTGTGCTGAGTCATGTCATCGCTCTGTTATCTTTGGATAGATCGAGATTTTTGCTGTGTCTTATTTCTCTTTGATAGTTTTGGGTCGCTCTGCAGATGGGACTCTTTGTTGTGTCTTTGTGGTTATCGCGTCTGTGTGAAATGTGTGAAACTGAGTCAGATTTACTTTCTGTCAAAAAATGTAAACATTGACTTTAAAATCCAGCTCAGGAGCCCCTCCTGTCTCTCATCTACTGGGCCTGTGTCCGTGTGGGTCCATTCAGTTTAGCTTTCTAGACTGTAACAGCGATTTTTCTTAAATGATACCTCCAAAAAAATCAAATCACATTTATTGGCATACACGAATTCTTCTGTATGGTGTACCCCAAATAGGCGGCTGGTACATTTGCATACACAAAGACTCACTCTCCTCTATCTCTACTTCTTTCTGTCTATTTTGCTCATCATAGCTTTTACATCAACAGGAGCGGAGGCAGCAGCGGCCTTGGCCTTTTCCTCTTCCTCCTGCTGCCAGAGGATCATGGGATGGATGCCTGGGCTTCGGCTCTGAGCATTTTGCTCCAGCTGGGCCGGGCTTGAATTGAAGCAGAGAGATTATCTTAATCGTGTTTTATCATTTAGTATTTGTTTATCATTTACCTCAATCTCAAAAGTATTTCTAGCTGCTTTTATTTGGAAAAGGAAGTATTCACTCAAGTAGTAATAGTTAAAAAGTCAGCATGCAACCATTTTTTATCAAATCAAAAAAGCAGTTTGGGAACTAACCTGAAGTTATGAGCTTCAGGGCTCTGGGCTTTCTTCTGAATGTCTTTGTACACCGGGGACTTGAGGTAACGGAAGAAAGTGTCCTGTAGCAAGGGAAGCAGAAGAGACGGTGCATTACCAGGATGACTTAAGTTTCTCTCAGTCAACTCATCCTGCAGCTGAGCTTGGTAAGTGGCATCAGGGGTGCTGGATGGTTCATGGACCAACCTTCTTCATGAGCAGAAAGACGTGCGTCTGGGCTGCTTCCAGCACGTAGCGGTGTGGATGATCCAGGCCTTTTACTGTCAGACCCATTGTCCTGCCATCTATGTTGATCCAGCGGGGGGCGCCAGGGGCCAGGAAGGTCCTGATCACACAGACTCAAGATCAATATCTCTCCATTGGTGGCATTTGGAGTAGTATTCAGGCACAGTGATTAAAGGGATATTCCGGCGTAAAATTAATTTAGGGTCAATTTAGGGTCGCAGCTCAAGGAAGAACATTATTGATAATTTCTTTATCTTTTCCTTGAAGTAATAATCACCATATTAATCATTTTGCACTGCAGACATGGTAGTTCTTCTGCCTTAGCGTCTCGGTCTGATTGCATTTCCATGAAGAAATGATCATAAATGTTCTTCCTTGAGCTGCGTCACCCCACTGTAGTCTGTAATGCACTGGCCCGAGGTCTCTGTACAAACAAGCAGCTACTGGAAGGGAGTAAGTGAGTTGTATTTAGTCTCTTTGCTAAAGAAATTAGGCAAAGTTAAAAAGATGTTTGGTGGCTGGGACCCTATATGTACTGTTGATGAAGTTAGGTGCTGTTCTGAGCATTATTTGTGGCTATAGAGTGGCGTTTTGGTTGAGGTTTGTTTATGGCTCCTCAGACCGCTGTGTATTGCTATCGTGCAGTCATTACTAAAGTTGGTATAACTAGAGAAGCAGCGGTCGGCAACATTAATCTCTCGATCAGGTGTCTAACTTGATGTTATGGTGTGTTTGACCCTAAATTAATTTTATGCCGGAATGTCCCTTAAAGTCCAGTTTAATGGTCTTACTTGAAGATGGTCTCTGCCTTTGTCGACATGGAAGATGCAGTGCCCAACTTCAGTTCTTCAGCTGCCTCCCAAAAAGCCAAGTTCTCCCCTGAAACACACACAAACACACACTTGTCCCTCTGTACGCTTTTGGATACAAGGATATTATAGTCTCTGCTTTGTAGGGGAGCAATTCTGTTTATCTGCTGTGGATAAGTCCTCATTAATCGCTGCATTGATTATTACATCCTTTGATAATGAACTGAGTCAATCCCAGAAGAAATAAAGTTATGGTCTAACACAGAAATATGCCAGATGACATTCAGTATCATACCGCTGAACTCCTTCTTGAGGAAGATCTTAAAGTCGTCCCTGCCTCTCAGGTCACTCAGAAGCTCAAACAAGCTGAAGGACCAGCGCTCCACCCGCATCTTCGTGGGGACATCAACTCTGGACAGAGGTAGAGTCATTCATTTCTCTTATTTCTAACACATGTTTTTCAAAGCCGCTCTACACAAACATGACTTAAAAGATATTTCTTCATCCTGCCAGTCAGGAAAAGAAAGAGTGTCAGGCTTTACCTTCTCATATTAAGAGTCCAGTAGCTGTCATTGTCTGTTTGCCAGGGGTTGCTGGGTAAACAGGGAGCTAGGAATGGGTCGTGGTTCTTGTAGGTTGTGATGTACTTCACCAGTCTGCAGGGACAGAATTGTAATCAGACCACAGAGTCCCAGTCAACATTCAAACTGATCTATGCACTGATCCTGTTCTTATTACAAGATCTAGTATCAGAAACGAACCAGATTAATTTGAATATTTAGAAAGTTTATTGAATTGAAACCAGAAGAACTCACGCTCCAAGAGACACACTGGATTTGACTTTTGACCTCATGATGGCTTGTTGATAGAACATGTTCTAAAGCAAAACAAGAGTATGAACAACGTCAGTGTTTTGGTTCCTTCGTCAATCCACTTTTGCCAAATGATTATTATCCAAATTCCAACTCACTGCTGATATTTTAAAAGTTAAGGTGGGAAATATCCTGAAAGACTTACCATGCGTCTGTACTGGTCAAAGGAGATTTTCTGAGAGACAAGAAAAAATATTGGTAAGGAAAAGTTTGTCTGCATGTTAAATGTAGGTTTAGGATTAGTCGTTACAAAGGGCGCAGGAAGGAAAATCTTAACGCCACACATGGGATCAGACCTTTAGAAACTACTGTAAAGGTTTCTACTGCTGAAGCGCAGACAGAAAGTGAAGGTACGGACACAAGTTTCTTCTTTTTCATGTAATCACATCCAAGATATTTGCAGAAAACATCCTTCATATTTCATCAGTCGTAGCTGTTATATACAATATTTTCTCCAGAGGGAGTGAAAACTTAGATTTGGAGTTTTTATTCAAACTGATTTGTTTATAGTCAATAAAAAAACTGCAGGCCCTTGAAGATAATTACATGTCTAGTTGATTTAATATCAGTTTCTGCAACAACAACATCCTTTCTCTCTGGAGACTGGCGGAAGATTACATGAAACACATGTCAGTTTAAGCTTACACACAGGAAAGGACGATGGGAAAATGACTATTACTACTCTTTATTCTCTTAGCTTGATCAGTCTGAGGAGATCTGTGTGAGGACAGAAAAGACAGGATGGAAAAGAACAATGAGAATGACACAAGTTCAACCATGGTTAAAAGGTTTAAGACACTGTGATTGTGCCTCACATTATCTAATTGTATGATCTCAGCTATAACAGTGAGATAATGTGCTCACAAATCAGCTGACGACTTTTGCACGTACTTATTTTGATTCTGAGACACTCTCAGGTAAAGACGTGATGTTTAAGGATGTCATGTCACTTCTACATCTCATACTAAGATGAAGTAAGTTCGCTGTGCGTCAGTGCATGCCTGTATATGTGTGTATACATACTGAGTGTGTGTGGGTGTGTTTATACTGACCTGTTACCTCGTCTATATTAGGATCAATAAGACGCTCGGGGCCGACATCCAAAGCACTGTGAGTACGACGCTGGACAATGTACAGGGAAAAGTACAGTGAGTGTTTGTGTGTGTGTGTCATATTGGAGAAGTACATCAGAGTGTGTGTTATTATAATATTCCCAGCACAGACACACACAGCAGTTTCACACACACTTACCGGTGGTCTGTTTACTATCCAGTAAGCCCTCTCCTGGCAGTCAAACACCACACGGTCTGGTTTCTTTCTCTCCTTACCCGCCCTAACACACACACGCGCACACACACATACATGTACACACAGAAAGACAAGGGAGGAAGAGAGACGACTATCAAAAGTATGTAACCATGGTAACCATATCACTTATAATTCATCCATCAGGCGGGTTTATTTTTTAAAAGTCATGAACTTGGCTCAATGTTTAACGCCTTTAGCCTCTATTTGGTCAATTCATTCATTCATTCAATCAGTCTGTTCAGACTCAGCAGATGGCTGTTCACCGTGAGTCCGGTTCTGCTCGAGGTTTCTGCCCGATAAAAGAAAGTTTGTCCTGCAACTGTTGCCAAAAAGTGCAAAGTGCATGTTCAAAGTAGATGTATGTTCTGTAAATAGAATAGTTCAGTCTGACCCTGCTTTCAACTATCGGTAGATTCTTTAGAATGAATTGACTGATTTACAGCTAATGGCCGCTAGGGGGCGACGTACCTGTAATGTAATAATCACAGATAAACTAAGAGTTCAATACCAAGCAGTGAAAGGCTTCACCTACTTGTACTGCTCAGTGGCCTGCATCACAATAAAGTCCCACTTGTGGTTCAGCCATTCATGGAGGTGGTTGTAATGGGCCTGTTGAAAACAGGAAAAACAGCGTCAAACAACAAGCTGAATCATTCAGCCATAGACATGAACAAATGGAGGCTAAATATGAGATATTTCCATGTCTGCTGTGTCAGTTATGTCAGCTTTTCCCAGCTTGTATCAATCCATGATCCTTAAGTTTGATCAGTTCAGAGACATGTCACTACATAATGACGATGGAATAAGTAGAAGAAAAATGGATTACCTGTCATAATGATAATAATACTGATAATAATGTTTACACTTTAACTCTGTTACTATAATAAATTCACAGATGAACGGGTGAGTGTATGTTAAAAGTTTTTAAAAAGCTCTCTTTAGATAGATAGATAGATAGATAGATAGATAGATAGATAGATAGATAGATAGATAGATAGATAGATAGATAGATAGATAGATAGATAGATAGATAGATAGACTTTATTGATCCCAAACTGGGAAATTCACAAATAAGTGCATTCAGTTTTTGGTCTGCATGACTGCCATTATAATTCACAAGCTGCGCTGACCCCTGAATGATCGCTTCTGTTTGAAAGATGTTGCAATATCAGGTCTTTAATTCCTGAATATTTGCACAAACCTGTTCGTAGGGCTCCAGCATGCCTTTTTTACGGATGTTCCTCTTTGCCAAGTAAATAGCTGCAGAAAGACAAAACCATTGCAGATCAACACAACAACAAAAGTGGACACTTACCCAACCTTCTTCTCAACAATTTTACCCACAGAGACTGTTGGACACAAGCTACGTCTCGTGATAGAGAGGGCTGTGATTGAACAGATATGTCGAGTGGTTTCGGATGGATTTGGATCGGAAGTACATCCTTGTCTAAAAACTCTTAAGTCTCGCTTAACCATCTCATAAATCATTAAAACTTGGCTGTGGTTCAACATAGTCGTGATTTTGTAAGTAACACTATATATGGCATACTGTACCCACCATAGTCAATGTCCTCTGCAAACCATTTCTGTGTTGGCCAGAAGTATGGAGTCTGAAAGGTGCAAAAAGGAGAGACATTTCAGTTTGATGCATGGATAGATCTACCAATTTCTGCTGACTTGATATATCAGAGCATTTTTAAGTAGCCCACATCACTGTAGTTTAAGTCTCTTAAACACCAGATTTTAACTGGAAATACAGCAACAGCAGTATCATTAATCTCAGACAGGCTCTGTAGGATCTTGTGTATATGGTGCTATGTTGTCTTTACATAATTAGTGAGTCTGTTCTCTATGATGAACAACATTTAATTCCAAGAAGACAGATTTTTTCTTCACCTGGAAGCGATAGAGACTATCATCATTGCACATGACCAGCTTCCTATGATTCTGCAGAGGGTAGATGTATCCATAAGCCACCAGCATGGTGCCAAAAGCCTGAGCATCTGAATAAACGACAGGGAGAGGGGAGGGATATATGAATGAAGTGCTAAAGGTCAAACGTGAGTGAGGATTTCATGTTTTACTATGATATTAAGAAATCATACCTTCTGTAGTGTTCTTCATCTTGTTGGTAATCCATGCAATCACATCCTTACCTGAGTGGAAACACAAAAAAGAGATTACCCAAAGAGGTCTCTCTGAAGCACCTGGTATTTAACCAGCCATGAGGTAACTGAGTGGAGCAGATTCCTGGTGAATATCAGAGCTTTCTGAAGCTCTTTTCTACCCTTGGATTAGCTTACCTTGTTTCTCAGAAGAGATAAGGCCTCTGATGTCGAAAATACTTTTACCAATGTTATTAAAAACACACTTTCCTGACTCAGACCATTAAGTGTTTACTGTCTGACCAGTTGGTTGACACCCAGCAATTATAGAAAATTCTGATAAACATGCGTCTTGCAGGAATAACGTGAGACTAATGTAAGCTGGTGGAGTGAAACAGAGACTCTCTTTGTATTTTAAGGCAACATCTGATTCCTCTTAAATTTTGAGCTGGGACATGAATCAAGAAAATTAAAGTTTAATTGAATTTTTTTCTGTCTTTTTTCAAAACCCATCTTTCATAAAGGACAAATGAACTTAATAACTCAGTGTCATCAGCTAGAAGACATGACAACACCAGGTGATAATCACTCCCCATGAATCACTCAGCTCGGCCTCTGCTTCACCTATCATTTTGTTGAATTGTTCCTGCTTCTGCTGACACCAGTTCACATTGGAGGTTTGGTCCTTGCTTGCTGACCTTTCCCTCACTGGTCTAAGAGGGGATTAAAAACATTTCGGTACTGCCCAGGTCTCATCCAATTGTGGGCTGCTTTATTTATCCTGCATTAGCGGCTTAGCCAGCAAGGCAGCCGACCAACAGCTTCACTCAGACCAAATCTTACCATCACTGTGGAGAGTTTTTTTCACTCTCTAACAACATATCTGCTCAGAGAATAACTCATTGTAGGTTTGTATGAACCAGAAAGGGTCAATCTTGGTCATTTTAATCGCTGGATCAAAATAACTCTCCAGCAGGGTCCCTTTCTGCCTCTTAGTAGTGGGGAATTGTAACATCATTGCATTGACTCCAGGCCAACACACCCAATTGACTTTTAGAGGTTAACCCAGTTTTCACTGGTGGCACATTGATCCACGCTGGGTCAATTTTTGGGGTCTAAGGTTGGAGGAACCTGCTATTTGGAGTTATTCTCTGCCTGCTCTGCGTTACTGAGTCACTTCATAACAATATATACAGTGTAAGGCTATATACATGCAGCAGCTGTTTCAACCTATAAGTAGATTTAGTTGTTTACTGAAAGCATGAAGATTATCATCCGATTACACTCTGTTTTTGCAACGTAGAATAACTATACAGGGAACAGCAAGTGCTCAACAGAAAGGCTGTCGCATTATACTGGTATTGACCATTACCTACTTTCAGGAAAAATTATATTGTACTTCAAATTAGCTTACAGTACTGCCGTAACACCTCCAGATGCCACACATCATAAGACAGAGGAGGGATGATGAGGAGGAAGATGCATTTAGCTAGCTTTAGTTAGCTAGCTAGCTTAATCTGAGAGTTGACTCGGCACTTTTAAAAACTGACTTTCAAATATTTACATTGTGAGAGTTTGTGTCTCATTAACTCCTGCAAACTGTCTGTTATGTTTTATTGTTTTTATTCAGATTTGTAAATTATGATATACAGGAAGAAGCTTCAAATTAAAAGCATAGTTTTACCACGCAGAAAACAAAGCAACGTAAGCACAAGACGGAAAGAAATTCAGAATAAAAGCATTTTGGTGGTAATGTCATCATTTAAAATAGATGCTGACGTTTTAGTTAATGCCCCCTCCCATCTTGCCTTTCTCTAATTTGATTGAAATTGTTTTTAAGTTGATCAAAATGATCAGAATATTGTTGTTATTGTGATGTTTTATTGTCACTGTACTTCACAGTGAGGTGAAAATGTGATATAATGACAGCCATTCAGTATTCAACATTTTGTCCCTGTGTGTATAATTGTGTGTAAAATTGTGTGGTTCGTCTCACCAGAGATGACGTGTGGGATGGTGGTGACATTGAGTTTCTGCTCTGAGCCTTTGACACCACTTTTAGAGTCCTGCATCTCTACCACCATGGCCTCCAGCTGAAAACAGAGAGAAAAATTAATCAGGTTAAAACCCAATAACAGAAAGAACATAAACCAGTCACAGATATGTTTTGGAGAAATGGGACTTCACGATTTCTATCAGCTTCTTCGGTTTAAATAAACAACTACATTGCCACATCAGTTTGTTGTCACAGTTTTCATCCTGTCGTGGCTGCACAGTATGTCATGAATGCATATCTTATATCGTTTATCCTTACCTGTTATGACTATTTTAAGGCTTATTCAACGTTGAAGCAGAATTTACTCTGATACCTTAAATGTGTAACCACAGTTCACCATCTCATGTTTTTTCCATTTAAAATGTCAGACTCTTTCAGCAAAGGTTGTATGAAGAAGCAATGTGTGAATATGCTGGGAATTTTGAACCAACAATAAAAGCAATCTGGGTCTATGATAGTAGGGGGTAGTAGTAGTATGGTATCAAGGGCCCATAGAAAGTGCTTTCTGACTATATAGATGTGGTTTTGTCATCCTTACCCTCTTTACCTTCACTTTTAGGCTGATCACGTAATTTCTGTCTCTCTAAATCAACATAATAAGCCATGCTATTGGCATAAAAGAGCAGACATTTGTTGACATATAGGACCACCTTAAAGTGTAAAGAGTTAATTTAATGTTATCTAAGGACATTTGGTTTTATTGCACTCTTACACTCAAGATAATTAATTCACGACTTGGTTTAATGTGATGGTGAATTATCATTATTCTGCCCTGCTTCTAAACCTGAAGCGAGATTTTTGCTCAGTTTTCCACAGCGTCTAGTTGTTTTTGTTTATCTTCTTCAGTTGTAGTTTTGCCAGAGAAAAGTTTTTGTGTGAGTTTTCTGCCTGTTTCAGCTGTCTTTTGCTAAACGCGCCAGTGAAATCAAAGTTAACATTCACAACGAAGGATTGCAGTAGCTGAGGGCAGGATTTTGCTCCTTAACTGACCCTCAGCCTGCAGTAACACTCAGCAACAGAGCAGTGAAGCTAATTGGCTTTGAAGTGAAAGAGGGGATTATCTTTAACAAGCCCCTGCTCCTCTAGAGGCAAACAAATCATGTGTAAATCTTACACACACATATGTATGTAATAAGATCTTTAATCTAGCCTCAGGGAGAAGAAATGATAAACACAGTTTATTTCTAAAATCTCATAGAAAGGGATGTTTGCAGGAAAGTAGTCGTGCTTGGTATGAGAAGAAACAGAGATGTGAAGTCAAATTCAGCTGAAGATTCACCAACCAACAAAACTCTTACATTTTTCTGATTATGGAGCAAAAAACAAAGCAAAACACAAAATAATTAATGTGATAAAGATAACCACTCACCTTTTTCAAGCAGTGTGTCCGGGGTCGAAAATGTTGTACCCGGTCCTGGCGTGCTGTTCTTATCGTCATATTTGCAGGCGAATGAGGACTAAATCAGAGGTTAAATCCCAAAAAACGCTTGTAAATATCCCAGTTGTACTGTCTCCTGTTTCTGAGAGGTTTTCACAGAAAGGTGACTTTACCACAGTGCTCCTGTGTGGGGATTGTGGGACAGGAAAGGAAGGATAGGTTTATCCTCCAATCAGCTGTAAGAAGCTTCTGCTCTCATTTCCACATACAGATAACAGCCTGTCTGTGTGACTCTTAAATTAACTCCTGCAGAGAGAGTCAACAAAGGTGTCAAAACTGGCAAAAACTTCGACCAATGTGTCACAACCAACAATGACTTTTGTAGAGTTATCATGATTGATGATTTAAAAGTAAATCAAATAATAGTCTTCAATTAATTAATTGATTCAATCATTATCAATCAACTTGTTATTTATAAGGAGCTAAACTGATATGTTTGTTACAGCCCAAAATATTGGAATGCAAGAAGGTGACAGAAAAACAGTGTGGAAGAAAAAACAAGAAAAAGTCATCACCTGATTCAACGTTTAAGGATATATATATATATATACCTTTTTTTCTTGCTGAGAGATACATTTAAAAAGACTCACGAAAAACTTGGTTTTAGATAAAAATCAGAACTGTAAATATGTATTTTAATCAATAAATTACTTAAAACAGATTTGAAACTATTTGAGGTGTTATTAGCTGTTTCTGAAAGACACTATTTTTATATTTAAAATTATTTATATATATATATATATATATATATATATATATATATATATATATATATATATATATATATATATATATGTATATATATATATATATATTTATATTTATATATATATATATATATATATATATATATATAGTATTTAAAAGTGATGATCAAAAGTAATTCAAAGTTAAGAAGAGAGAGATATTGCTTCATGAATCCGTGCAGCCCACCCAAGTATTGAGGAGTAGGCGCGCTCATGTACTTTCTTGAGCGCGCCTCGCCCTAAAGTAGCTCCCACTTAAGCTGCGTTCACGAACACAAGAAAATCTGTAATTCATAAATACTTCATGATTTCTCGAGTCCAGTGCATGTCACTAGCAAGAGGAGGCTAATTTGACAATCATTCAATTCAAGTTTGTCTGAAATCCTTAATTTACTACTGTTTTAGAATAAATCACAACTTTAGTATTATTCATTTTGAGTGTTTACATGTGAAGAACAGACCCTTTACTATTTTATGTCTTAATTTTGCGAGTTTGTGACGAATCACCATGAGTGGAGAATTCTCTCTATTGTTTAAAGACAGACCCATTATTTGCATACACATGATTTTATAGGTAAAAACGTTTAAAAACAACGCGGTACATTGTACATAATTATCTAACAAACAACTGTCGTAATGTGGTTGTTGGGAGAACTAGAGTTAAATGTGCATTTCAGTTTATTCCCACGGCCCTCAAACGCACCATCGGACTGGGGTGAGCTCAGACCTCCTCGCTGTCTGTATCGATGAAGTTGTTTCAAAGATGGCGGATTTCCTGCCGTCCCGCACCTTCTTATCTGTATGTTTCCCTAACTGTCTCCTCACGAGCGGAGAGGCAGAGCAGTTACGGAAATCTAAAGAAATAGATAAGTGTATTAATCGAGACAAGACGTACGTAAAAAGGCTAGTAAAGATCTTATTGCTCGGAGCGGGCGAGAGCGGAAAGTCCACTTTCCTCAAGCAGATGCGCATTATCCACGGGCAGGACTTTGATCAGAAGGCGAAAGAAGAATTCAGAGCTACGATTTTTAGTAATGTTATAAAAGGTAAGTCATCTCTGAGCACTATTTGAACTCTTTTCGTGAGGCTGGTGTGTGAATTCAGGGTGGAAAGAGCACTGAGTTGGTGGGTAGCCATGCTAGCTGCAGCTGAACCGACTATAGGGGCACTTTTCTGAGCTCGACAGTCCTGGTGTGGTGAGCTGGTTCTCGACCAAGAAACGCCCGCATTGTTTGTGTTTGTCTGCACGGTGGGACTGAAGGGGGCGGTGGCGCAGTTGGAGTCATAATATGGGTTTGTTTGGGGTCTCTGAGATGTTAAAAATGTTCTTCTTTTGTTGAGGCAAGTCATATTAAACCTAAATGAACAAAGGTTTGGCATGGTCTCACTTTCCCCGCGGGTGCAGTGAACACCTAAACAGGCCAGTTTGACCACTTATGGAGGGAATATCTCAACAAACCCCTCAAAATGTGCCTGTTTACTGTAAATTGAAGTTTCAATATAGGGGGGATCTCCAGTTTAGCCACGGTATGCTTCCCTTAACCGTGCATGACAACGAGGCATGTGCGAAGTGATTGGGAAAGGCTGTCAGTGCTCATGTGTCTCAACATATGTGAGATTTACACGAAAAAGACCTCATTTAATGTGTGTTTGTAGAGCTGGGACGATATGCTTTTCTCCCGATTCGATTCTTCTACGATTTTTGTTTTATGCCGATCCGATTTAAATCGCGATTCTACGATATTGTCGATTTTCTCGATTTTTAGTCATTATTTTTAACACCAGTGAAACAGTTGAAACAAAGTACTGAGTCGGGGCCAGTACCAGATAAGCACAATAAACTATAATCCATAAACGTAAGGTAACAACCGAGACCTTATGAGGGGGAAAGATGCGTCTCGGGTGGAAGTGAGACTGACATTTTCAGTTCTGATTAGACACTTGTGTTGAGATGGCTGTCTGTCATGATAGCATGTACTGAGTCGGGGCCAGTACCAGATAAGCACAATAAACTATAATCCATAAACGGAAGGTAACAGGTTAGCTTACGAGCTAAAGTTACTTAGCACAGATGAAAGTTAAAACAAAGATGTTTAGCAAACTGTTAAAGCACACAAACTATCGTCAAATGAGAAATCCGATGCTATGACTCTCCACAAGTTGTCCTTTGGGTTGTTATCTTTGTAATATTTGTGTTTTTTTTATCAGAAAGCACTCTGTTCTCCAACACTTAAACAATCAGCCAGTCGGCCATGTTGGATAGGTAAATGTGACGTCGCAACAACACGAAATCTGATTTTCCAGAAGTGGACACACAGTATGCGAAACTTTAGAAAAATTGACCGTGATACGAAAAGATAAATGCCGCAATATCGCAGGAAGGGAAAACGTCGCTGATGTGAACGCTTGTATTGACAGGATACAGGTTAAAAAAAAAATATTGATGTCGTCCGAAATAATCGCACACAAAAAAAAACGTTCCCGGTATGTAAGGACCTTTATTCTTAAATTTAAAATAAAAAGATCAATCTTTGAACATAGAAATTGATTTAAAAATTGTAAAACAAAAAAATTGCGATACTTTCTTCTTCCACCCCTAGTGTTTTGCCTTCAGAAGAGGTAGCAAGGAAGATTTTCATCAGAATTTCAGCAGCTCATAGGAATAAAATCACCTCGCCAGAGCCTCATGACAGTTTCTCAGATGACACAAATATTTACTCTGGGCTTTGCTGTTTTAAATGTGAACAAACTGTGTCAAAAATACTAAGGTAGGGTATATTTTTCTTCGAAATGGGAGCGTTGTGTCAAAGGTAACCGCATACAGACATGTAATCTGTTGCAAAACAGTGAGTCAGAGTTACCAGAGAACATGTAAGGAAACCCCTAAGAAGAGTGTGTGAGATTACTCCTACTTGTTTCAACTATAGAACGGCCTGTTGTCATTTAAAATTGGATTTTGCAGATTGTTGTCGTTCCCTAATATTGATCTATATAACAAAAAGCGATTGAGTTATTACAAGAAGATATGAGAGCTCTATTTTCACAGACACAGCCCAGTTGAGGTGGTATTGTTTCACCATGGCCTGACTGTAAACGATATAGAGGTGGGGGTGTGATCGCTAAGCTGGTAGTGGATGTAGCAACAACAGCAGAGGCATAACAGAGGCGTTTCGTTGGTGTGAAAGAGGCCTTCCTAGTCTTGAGAATATGAGGCCAGTGCTGTAAATACACGTGACACCTCTTTTGCTTCTGTAATGCCAAAACACTCACAAATACGAAGACAGCATAACAAAATGTCTTCATATTGCTGCTGTGTGATTTGATGAGGCTTGCGACCAAGGCGGCTCCCCCAAAAATCCATGAGAGCAGTCTGAGTTGTAGGCTGGGTGGCACAGCTGGTTGCCTGTAATCAATTAAATCAGTTCAATTCAATTCGATTTGCTATCAGTTTGAATCGTACTGAGTTGGATGCAACTGGATGGTGTATAATTTAATCAAACATTCCTGAAACAGATGGTAACCATTAGGAATTGAAAGATTTAAAGTACGACCTATTTATCATTTATTTTAAAGACTATCAAGCATGACAGATATGGAGTGATGAGTGAATCTCTGACGCTGGTTTGCAGAAGAAGGATAAATTCAAGTGGAGGTAAAATAAGTGGAGGATCAGCTGCATGCTGGTCTTGTTTGCTCATTTAGATCATAGGGACACATAGGCATTGTTTTTAGTCTGTGTCTAATCAGCTACAAACTCGACACAGCATGTTTAAACAGGACACAGAGGAGCACCATGTGCCACTGTTTACTCCACCGGGCATCAGCTAATCTACTGAGAGCAGGTTCCCTGGATCAAGATTTTATGACAGGGCTACCAACTGAAGGCTCACTATAGTTTCATTTTTTATGAACCCCAAGAGGGTTGGCATGTGCTGTTCTTCAAGTGAGTTCACATTGTGCCCCTCCTGCTCCTGCTCCTCACTGTAACTGACACCAATAATCTCAGTTAACTACTGATTCTTCACAGGTGATTTTCAAGGAAGTTATTGTTCTTATTTCAGTGTTTTAGTGGCCAAACAGTCCGAGGAGACCAGTGCAGGTTGCCAAAGATAAATCCAATAACAGGAACAGGACTCAGCTGTTAGAGCTTTTAATGGTCCAAAAAAATCAGTTAAAACAGACTCAAAAAATGCTGAATATCAAATAATCGGGTTGATATAACTGTAATTTAAAACACCCTGAATATGATATTTAAAGTGAGTATAGTGCTCGACTGACTCGATCTTTGCTCTCATTCATCGCTCCCTCTCTGTCTCAGATACGCAACCACACTCATGCATTTAAGTGCAGGAAAAACTCTAGCTGCTAAATCAGAGATGGGTATCAAGGTGGCCTCAGTATCAGCCTCTCATTGAAGGATGATTTTTCACATGTATATTACTCTTCATGGTGACCATTTGAACAATTTTTTTACCGTTAATCCCACCATATTACTGTATACAGACAGGCAGGTGGACAGACAGCAGTAAATGACGAGTAAAGATAAGAAGCAGCTGTGGATGATGGAGAGACAGTTGATAAGTAAACAGTGTTACTCTGCTTAAACTAAACTAAACGACATTATACATTTTTGTTTTGTTTTTTTGTACGTTATGTAAGTTGAGAATCTGAACTTTGAGTAATAATTATAGAGAGGGTGGTGCTTTTTTCAGATAACTTGATTCCATCAATGTTCCCAACCAGGTTCAGCTTAGCTAAGTGATCTAGCTGGGTTATAAGTGAGTGAGCTGTTTGACTCTGAAAACTCTTACTTTGAAATAACAGACACGATTTTCCCATCAGTACCCCCCACATCCCTTTTATTTAGAAGACTTAACACATATTATTCAGATACTAACTTACAGAAAGAGTTTCTTCATCCCGTGTGTGTTTAACTGTGTGAGGAGGAGCATGGATGAGAAGCGACTTGAGCAGATTTTAGTCATTAGTGAACAAGCGTGATTTTAAATTAGAAAATAAAGCCAACATAGAAAACATAATATACTGTCAAATAGGTTTGTATGGTTATATAGTAGACTGGGGTATTTAATAAAGAACATTGATCTGTTTCTCACTGCCAAAAAACAGCGGTCAGGTCGAACACCAAGTAAAAATGCACAACATTTGTAATTTGGTGGCATCTGGGGTTCTTCTGCTCAAATGTAACTCTTAATACAGTGGTTCTCAATCCAGTCCTGGAGCCCCCCCTGTCCTGCATGTTTTGGCTGTTTCCCTGCTCCAACACACCTGATTCAAATGATCAGCTCGTTATCAAGCTCTGTAATGGCTTAATAACGAGCTGATCATTTGAATCAGGTGTGCTGTCTTAATGAGACTGTGTGTAAGACTTGCAGGAAGACAACGGCAGCAAAAGACATGGGGATACATAGAATTTAAGGCACCATCTAATGATCAATCACCTGCTGACTGTAAGGATGCTGCAGAGCTCCCCGTGGTGCCGGGTCAAGATGTAAAAGAGCACTCCGAGCGTGTCGGAGCTGTTAGTATGTCTCTGTGTAATGACACATTTCTTTATGATGTGGAATGATGTGGTAACCAATCTCTGCGTGGGTGCAGATTTACAAACTTTGCACAGATTTGCATGTCGCTCTTTTTACGTCCAACCAATAATAATGTAGGCATCCAGTAAAATACCTAAAAGTGTAAATTTCTACTTTGGGTGTGATGAAGTGAGGCTTCCCTGAATGAGGTTGTATGAATGAACCAATCATCTTCTTCACTGTGAGCTCAGGGGGGCTTGTCTCTACACAGGCTGAGGCGAACAAATAACTAGAGAAATGATCTTTTTATTTGCCGTTGTGTGATGATGTCAGAGGGGTTGTGGGGGCAGTTCCACGATAACGCTTTTTTTTTTTGCAAACAGGGAAGTAAGACTCGTCAGGCTGGAAATACTTCAGCCAGCTTTAGTCAGAGAGAAGTGACTGATGCCCGATGTGGTTAGTCTGCAAAGGAAACTGTTGGTGCAAGTGTTATTTCAGTTAGAGTAAAATATCAGTTAGGGTTGTTTGAGTTACGTGTGCGTGAACATGCAAAGGAAGCAGCATTAGAGGTCATCTGTGACGCACTATTGATGTGATGTTTACAGTTTCTGACCATAGAGGTGACAGAAAACTGAAACAGACATTAAATAGTTCATTTTCAGTAAATACAGATTTGACAAAGATCTATTTCTGCACTTTGTTCCCAATATGAAGGTATTCGAGTGTTGGTGGACGCTCGAGAGAAACTACACATCCCATGGGGCGACCCGTCCAACCAGCACCACGGGGACACCATGATGGCGTTTGACACCCGGTCAGCAATGGCTCACGGTCACGGCATGGTGGAGCAAAAAGTGTTTCAGCATTATCTGCCGTCCATCCGAGCCCTCTGGGCGGACGAAGGCATCCAGAATGCGTACGACCGCCGCCGGGAGTTCCAGTTGGTGAGTTTGAAAACATCGTTATCAGTGTATCCATGTACCAGGATCCTTTCTCTGTTATCGATCAGGTTACTCCTTATTTTACGACAACTTTTCAGAACTTTTTGGATGTAACCATCAGGATGGTCAGAGAGTCGCTGGAGCATTGTAGGAGTGTACAGAGGAGCATTGATTGTAGCATATAAAGACACCTCCTCACAGCTGGTGGAGCAGAGCTGCAGCTGCTGAATGCACAAAGACTGATACAGACAAGCTGATGTTGGGCTGTTCTCTCACTGCTTTCTGTTCCTCTGCTCCCCGACACCCTCCCATCCTGCATTTCTTACTCTCTGCTCTTTAGCGTAGATTGTACTTGACAGTGAAAATGTTCAGAAACTGTCGTGAAGGGAAATTTCTTAAAGGAGAGAAATGTAGACTCCCATGAATGCAGTTGGTATAATTCATATTTCTACTATTCTCATTGTATTTGAATTAAAATGGTAAATCTAATCTGATGCTGAGGCAAGACATTGACCCTGAAATATTCTCTAAAGCTGTCTGAATCAGTGCATGGATAGGTTTAATGATCAGCAGTATTTGAGTGGTATTAGTCATCTCAGTACAAATAAACCACAGTGAAAGTGAGCAAATAAAGGACGAACTTTAAAGTGCTTTTTCTTCATCAAGCATTGAGTATACGCCAAGCATTTATCTGTCTCTCCTCTGTCCTTCTTTCTCTTCCTCAGGGGGAGTCAGTTAAGTATTTCCTGGACAATTTGGAAAAGCTCGGACTGTCGGTAAGTCCTGCCCTCACTGTCCAGGCCCCACCAACCACAAATCCAGAGCAGGCATGATAGCAGATTGCTGTGATAGCTTTCAACTCAGTTTGTTAAAAAGAGAAGTCACAATGTTTTTTTTTTTTTTTCTTGTCCTCAATCATTTCACCACACTTGCTTATTTTTGTGCTTACTCTGTGAAACACGAGGTTGAGCAAAGCTTTCCCAGCTCACTGCGTCCCATCCTCCAGGTTTCAACTTCTCTCGCTTTGACTTGTACGTACTATTCATTTATCCTCGCCTGACCCGGTGAGGGACTTAACCGTGCTGGTCTCTCCCTGCTTCAGTGTAGTGGGGGTATTGTTGTCTTCACTTAAATGGTGGGATTATTTTGTATTCTGTGTGCTTTAAGTACTTCCTGTGTCTTAAAGCCAGCTGCGTTGCAAACTTCCTACAGGATGGCGACTATAAACTTGAACTTAAACTTAACCTTGCGTGATAACAGATCAGAGCGCTGAGCCGACAGTGTGGCACACACCCAAAAGTGGGGGAAAAACACTTCAGAGACAAGTCCCAGACAAGTCTCTGACACTACTATAAGACCTAAAATCAATTAATCAATCTGTGTTTCTATAGCGACAATTCACAACAAGTGTTATCTCAAAACTTGTACTCTATTAACAAAGACCCACCTCTTGTCAGGTCAGACCCACTAATATCTCATCTTCAACCACATGAGTATAACACATTGCAGCATTTGGGAAATTAAATAGAAAACATCATTTAATTGGTAGAAACCTTGAGCTAGGGCTGGGTGATAAACCGAAAATTTTAACGATACAGGAAGTTACAACAAAAACAAACGTCATTTTGCCCAGGTCAATGTATTCAGTGTCAAAAATATAAATAAATCAAAGTTGGTTTGGGATGTGTGTAGGTAGGCTATGGTCTCATGTCCCTTTAAGACGCTGTCCTACGTCGGAGACGTGACTCCACCCCATAACAAAGAGGGTAAGACAGGTGAGGAGATATAGGAAGGTTCAAAAGTTGTAGCGGCTGAAGAAGACGAAGTTAATGTGGGAGGGGGGAGCAGCTTGCAGAGCAGTAATCGTCGATTCATCGTTATCGAGGTGAACTGCTCAATATATCGTGATATTGATCTGAGGCCATATCGCCTAGCCCTACCTTGAGCAGAACCAGACTCATGTAAGACTGTCAGGTCCAGAGCATGTAGTCCTAATTCATGTAGGCTGCAGGTTCATAATTTTACTACTCAAATAGCTGCAGGTTTTGGGAGTTCTGTCTCATCCCAGTGTGCTTTCTGGGACTGTCCCTGTGTCAATATTTAGATCTAAAACGAAAAGGACCTGTTTTAAATAAAAATTAGATTGTTTTTCAAAGCTTAGAAACAACTCCTGCAGGTAAGGCATATTGACTGAAGAGTGATCAGCGTACGTACTATTTAGGACACCATGTTTTTTTAATGGTACTTTTTTTTTGTTATTATCATTTGGATCACTATAAAAGTGAGTGTCCAAGATCATCATTTATCAACACTGAGATTACTAGCTGTCCATAAGTGACCCTTAATGTCAGTGTGTTTCTGCTCAGGGATGTTTCTGTTGCTCGTGCTCTTTCTCCATGTTTTTGAGTATACCTTCAGGACATGATCTCTGGACTTGACAGTGTGTTTGTGTTTGTGTATGAGCAGATCCACACCAGCATGGTCTGACTCAGGGATCCAGGGATGACTCATTGCCTCAGGAATGCAATGAATTAGGATCTGGTGGAGCCAGAGCACAATGACATGTAGCTGAAGGTTGATTGAGAGCACTTTTCGATCATATTTGGTCTCTAACAGCTCCAAGTGCTCTTTCTTTTGCTCTAGTATGATTAATGGTGAGTTCTGGTGTCCTCCAGAACTCACACACACACACTCCCTTAAAGCTTCACTTTTGTTTAGGCTTTGTGGTATTTCAGGAATGCTAAGGGTTCAGCAGGGATGTCCCCAAAGCAGCAGCATGAGGAGTGTGTGTACTGTTTTTTTTAAGTGGAACACAAAGATCCGCCCTTTCCCCCCTTGACAGTCTTTTTCCTGATCGTTTGTTTATGTGTTTGCAGTCACTCATATTACTCATTGCGATGTGTAAAATCATCATAAACTCGATCGTTTTCTTGCAGAATTACCTCCCCAGCCAACAAGATATTCTCCTGGCCAGAAAACCTACAAAAGGCATTCACGAGTATGACTTTGAGATCAAGAACGTGCCCTTCAAGATGGTGGACGTCGGCGGTCAGAGGTCTGAGAGGCGACGCTGGTTCGAGTGCTTTGACTCGGTTACTTCCATCCTCTTTCTCGTGTCCTCCTCTGAGTATGACCAGGTGAGTCAGCCGCTGTGAGGCCACACAAGAAACCCTCGCAGGGCTAGAAAATAGATGTGTGCGAATTGTAAAGTGTATTTAGGGGCATATGTGCTCATAAAAAGAATTATCTGAGGCAACAACTGTTTTTTTCATGTGAATACTGCGTTGGAATTAGTTTTAGGTTAGATATTCGACGGATATTCACTGCGGATCTACCTATGTCTTCTCACTCTCTATAACCAGTAATAGCAACAGCAGCGCGGTTAAATCGACTCAGCATCCTCCCAGGCAACTTCGGATGTTGAATAAGGGACCATCAATAAATTACCGGTTGATGTTCTCAGAAAAGGCAGTTTTCCTTCAACAGCTTCCATGTCATGTGACCAAAAGACCTTAAATTGATTTCAAATAATAGTACTTACGTCGACCAATAAGACAAACATTATTTGATCAGTTTTCATTGTGTCCCTAATAGGGATGGGAATTTATAAGATTTTATCGATATCGATGCCGTTAAAGATTCTGCTTATTGATTCAATTCTTTAACGATTCCCTTATCAATGCCTTTCTTTGATTAAAAAAAGTAGACTTTAGGTTTTTAATGTTAACTCAGATAACAGAAAACAGATGTATGCCACCTTTGATGAGAGGCTAAAAATAATCAAACGACAAACTGTTTGTACAGCATTTACCTGGTCGGTATGAAGTCAAATTAGGGTGACAATATTCTGGATCCCCAAAAAGAGGACACAGCTACTTGGGGTAGGGTCGCATGAGAAATTTTGAGGGTTTTTCTTGTCAGGCCGAGTGTTTTTTATGCACTTCTAACTCAGTCCATGCTACACAAACTCAAAACTTCTATACAAAACTTATCGTCTTTCTTAGTAAAATGAAGCCATGCTTTAGATCGTTTCTGCCTACTTTACTTTTTCCTCAGTCTCTGTTCTCGTTCACATAGACTGCCTCTCACAGGACCGTTTTCCAAAGCACCTGAAAAAAAGGGATCATTAAGAGAATCATTAAAATGAAATGTAAACGATGTCGATGGATTTAACCATTTGGAACCGTTTTTCAACAAGAACCGGTTCTCGATTCCCATCCCCAGCCCTTAAAGTTCTTTGTGTGCTCCTTACTTTTTCAACTTAGGAGCACATGTGCTCCATGTTAAATGAGTCAGTGTCAAGCCCCGCCTCGAGTGTCCCAGTCACCTCTTACCCGAGCACACATATTTGTCCTCCTTCAGGTGCTGATGGAGGACCGGCTGACCAACCGGCTAAGCGAGTCCCTCAACATCTTCGAGACCATCGTCAACAACCGGGTGTTCGGCAACGTCTCCATCATCCTGTTCCTAAACAAGACAGACCTGCTGGAGGAGAAGGTGAAGCAGGTCTCCATCAAAGACTACTTCCCAGAGTTCTCAGGGGACCCGAGGAGCCTGACAGACGTCCAGCGCTTCTTGGTCGAGTGCTTTCGCAAAAAGCGCCGTGAGCAGCAGCAGAAGCCGCTCTACCACCACTTCACCACAGCCATCAACACTGAGAACATCCGGCTGGTGTTCCGCGATGTCAAGGACACCATCCTACACGATAACCTCAAACAACTGATGCTACAGTGAGAAGATGTACGGAGAGGAGGAGGAGGAGGGCTGAGTGGAGGAGGAGGAGTGGGTGTCACGGTGCCTTTCTTAACACACACACACACACTCACCCCAGCCTGCAGGGGGAGCCGGCTGTCACCCTCCAACCATCCCTCCTTCCTCCTTGACTTTGATCGACTCCTCATTTTTGAACTTTGACTGTGTATTTAACCCACCACTACTACAGCCAACCCCCCCCTCCGTGTCTGCTCTCTGCCTTACTGAGCTTGCTCATCGTGACTTTTAACAGCGGCCTTTGGCTCAGAGCCCGAACCATCCTTTGAAAACCACTGTAAATGACTTTGAACTCCCGCCCTCTACCCCACTGTCCACACTCTGCAGCGGACCTCCCCCCCGAATATCCTTCTTTGGATTTCCTCCTTGTGTGTGTGTGTGTGTGTCGCTCCGACTTAAACTCACACACTGTTCTGTCTTCTTTGCTGCTCCGATTGCTGTTGTTGTGGGGGGAGGAGGAGGAAGAGGGGGAGGGTTTGTTTTATTGTTGTGTGTCGTTACTGTGTAGCCTTCAAGGCCACCCGCTCATGCTGGCGACATCAGTTGCTGTAGCCAGATGTTGCCTTTTTTTTTTTTTTTTTTCTTTTACTTCTCTTGTTTTGTCTCTAGTTTCTGCCTTTCCACTGACACTTGGTGACGACATCACTGGGCTGGGGTGGGGATTTCCTCCTGAGGCAGCCAGACAGGAAAGAACAGTGCTAACACTTGCGCGCGCACACACAAACACACACTCGCACACACCTACACAAATAGGAATTCCTGTTCTCAGAGTCCACTTAATTCTTTTCTAATCATTAAGTTGCATTTTTTTAATATATGAATATACTGTGCAGAAATGACGCATTTCTCTTTAACTTATATTTTATAGAGGTTTACCTGTAGTGGATTTGTGGCTGCTGATGGACTCTGTGACATGAGGGGTTTAGAGAGCACGGACACGTACATGTAGATCACTTGTAAAGAACGAAACACCGTGTTTTAAGGCGAACTAGAGCTGCCGGGTTAGAAGTAATATTTTACTTTTTCTCAGGGCACATTGTGAACCACTTTGCCAGCTGAATCTCACGTGCCTCTGACCTCCTCGTGGTCCGAGCGACAGACCTAAACGCGTCTTTCTCTGCGTTCGCCGGCAGAGAAGGATGATCCACGGCCAAGGTGATAAAACATGTTAAAAAAATAGAGGGACTAACGGGAATTGTAAATTTTTTTTAGACAAGGAATCGAATTCAAAACACAAAAGATGAAGAGATTTGATCTAATGCTGGGTTCGAGTTACCTCGGAAGTCAGAAGTCCGAGCTGAAAATGACGTCAGTTCCCAGCGTTTCGGTTACCAAGTCGGAAAAAGCAAAATCAGACAAGATGGCTACATCTATGAAAGTTATTTTTGCACTTGCCTTGTCCAAATATAAGGTAAGAGCTAAAATAACTTTTGTAGATGTAGCCTCTGATTTTGCTTTTCTCCAACTTGGTAACTGAAATGCTGGTAACTCAAGTGTTGCGTAATTTTAAGCTCCGACATCTGACTTCCGAGGTAACTCGAACGCAGCATAAGCCTCGACATCCAAACATCTACTCTGAGTCAGAAACTGTTTAAAGCTTTTGTACATTTTTAATGATTGAAAAAGAGAAGGCAGGTATGAGCTCGACCAAAATTCCTCAAATTTTTACGGCCTCTGTTTCAAAAGTGAACACAGAAAACACTGATTGAAGCTTTTATCGTGATTGGATCTCAGTATGTCTGAAGGTGGAGCTTCTAGGAAGCCGAGACGAACCCTCAGGGCCGATCCTGGTGCTTTATGACTCTTGTAGTCCAACCGTCTCCCAAAATGTTGTTTGGCCTTCAAGACGAATTCCTACTGCCAGTTTTTGTATAAAATGAATGTGTCCTTCCCGGTGACGGGTCCACGATGTGCTTTTGAAGCACATCTTTTTTCCTGCATTGCCAATATTTTCATATGAATGGAACGAAGATGAAGCCCAATGACAAATCATGTGATGAACTCTAACTATGCTCCTTTTCTAAAAGGTACCGTTCAGAGCTATCTGCCTCTCAGTCCATGTTTAAAAAAGGGATAAAGCCAGCCTGTATGCCACTTCTACATTTGAAGCTGCCCTTACTGTCATGTTGAAGTTATGTATAGTTTACACAAAGTGTCCTCTAACTCCCTGTTTTATGTCAAATGCATCAGTATCCATCTCTGACACCGAGCTTACCTTCCTCTCTAACAGCAGCTGTACCCTCCACGCACATTTGTATTTGTGACCGTGAGTGTTAGATTTGGTTTTTCTTTCTTAAGCAGCTGTTTGGTGGCCCAACCAAAAGTGCTGAAAGGCACAACTATCTCGAGATATGTGGAGACCGCAAAAACCAAATCCCTCCTCGCGTGTGTGTGAAGACGATAACAGGCGCCACTGGTCCATGCCGACATCTCAGCTTAAGTAGAAGAAGGATGATAAACCACTCAGATTCACTTACAAGTATTTGCTGACTTCATTTCAACCACAAAGTATTAACGACTGTAGGAAGTTAGTTTCATTTTTGACAGATGTTAGCTGTGGATGTGAGAGCTAAAGCTAAGACTGAATGAGATTGTTAAGCAAAGCCAGTGGAGTGTTATCATCTGACACGTCATCTCCAACATCTGCCTTTCACGGATCCAAAATCAGGTTCACTCTGAATGCAGCTGTGACCCTCATGGCCTTGAAATGATGACCAAATTTTTTTAGATATTTTCACAAATGTCACAAAAATCGTCCAAACTGTGAACAGCTGAATTGTGGTTGGAAGAAAACCATTTTAAAGTACCATCATCAGTATCGATCATAAGGAGGGGAAGTTCACTGATCACTGTTTTTACATCGCTGTAATGAACAAAGACTTGAACATGTGAATTGTTCACTCGTGTTTTTCCTCTGAGGGAGGCTCCCCTGAATAAATAATGCAGACTCGGCTGCCCGGCAGTCTGCTGTCTCTCTTCTGGTTATGATATCAGAATTTTTTGGACTTTTTGTCGCCCACAAAAAGGCGAGTGACACACTATTAGTCGTCTTTCTCTACGTTGCAAACGTCATATCGCGTGTCTTCCTCTTTCCTCTGGATGAATCAGAGTGAAACTAGATGAACAGCCCTTAACATCAGGTTTTACATGACTAGAAATGACGTCTCTGACAGGACAGCCTTTTTTTGTTTGTTTGTTTGTGTTTAGTCAATCTGCGTTGTTCAGCGTGTCCTACAGACCAACAAAGAGCCTGCTTTCACTCAAAATGAATGTTAGCATGGAGCAGTGAAGTCACATGGCTGATTCTGATCTGTTTCCTTAACCAGAAAAGAGGAAGTTGACAAACAGGACTGTCGAGCAAACTCGCTGTTAATTTCTCGAAACCATCATCAGCCTGTCTGCATCTGGATGAAGCGTCCTCTGTGCGAGTGAGCACGAGAGAGGGGGACAAACGCGCTGTGTCTCATGCGAAGCCGAGCAGAGGCCTCTTTGTCCGGTTGTCTGACTGTTGTGTCATGTCATCACTTCAGCCTGTAGCTCGACACACAGACACGCCATGAAGTCATTGCAGAACCTGGACCTTGAGATGCTCTTTGTCAACACTGAACAAACTTCTTCTGATACTAAGAATACAGACGGTGTGTTGTGACACGGGATAATAAAGATGATCTCAAATATTTCAAGTTTAAAAGCAAGAAGCAATTTTCCATCTCAGGACTGAGCTTTGTCCAGTATTTGACCTCGAATCTTCATAATTTTCACTTCATTCCAGAAATAAAGGCTGATTTATTTTACTGTTGGTATGTTAAATAATAATTTTGTTAAATAGCGACATGTAAAACTAAAACCTGAAGGACTCATACCCACCCGTTTGTGTTTGTCATAGCTCTGGATCCTGAGTAAACAAACCAGAGTTTAGACAAAGAGGGGGGGTGTGAGGCTAAGAGCTGACAGATGTGAAGAGGTGTAGGCTTTCTTTACAGTGTGTGAACGGTCTCAACCAATCAGCAGCAGAAAAGTTTGACAGCAGGAGGTCGATAGGCTGAGGAAGAAACCAAACATGGTTAGTTTACATGCAAAGAATTCATGAGAAACTAATGGATGAGACATGACAACAGTTTTCTCGCTAAAACCATGACATTAGTGCAATTTAGTTAAATGTGGTGGTTTTGACCTCAATCAAAAATAAAATGTCTGTAAATCCATGAATCTTAAAAGTCATCACACAGCCGACTTAAAGGACCCACATTTTCCCAGAGCACTTCCTATTAGTGGTTTTTATGATGCAACGGTTAGACAAGAATGTAAAATGTGGAAAATCATGATCTTTTTTCATAAAAGTCCTCATGTATTTAAAATCAAATGTCTGTACTCTCACATATTTTTCTCCTTTAGTCTGAAACTGTTAATGAAAAAATCCAAAGACCCTCCTTAAAAGAGAAACTGCAGCCATGTGAACCTGCTCCAATCACAGCTGATGTTCAGCTGATGTGCCCTAAAGCCAGATTTACTTTTCTGTCACCTTTTTTTTTTACTTGTTGGAAAATGTAAACCTCAAAAACTGACTGAGACAAGATGATCCGATTCGAAACCACACTTTGAGTTTCCTCCTCATGCTTGTCTCTCACCTCTGTGTCAACTTTGTCATTGTTCCCAATCTCTGGGCTTTTTAACATCTTATACTGACTGTTCTGTGTATGAGTCAATGTAGACACATAGTCACAATCTGCCTTTCAGCTCCCACACGGACATGTCACCAGATCCCGTGGGGGCATGGGAAAAAGTTCTAGCGACATGTCCCATGTGACTGTCGTCCGTTTCTGTGATTTGAGTGTAAAGAGGAACTGGCCGTGTTCGATGATGGACAACATTCCTGTTTTTGCCTTAAACTTGTACTCTCGTGTCTCTGCTATGTGCTCTTGTGTCCGTACTGTGGATCTTAACCGATCAGTGAAAACGTGTAATAATGTGCTCCACTGTAAATACTTATCCAAGGAAACCAGTATCACCTTAAACGGTTCGAACTATGCAACAAAAGTGTCCCACAGCCATTTCTGTGTCTAATATTATGTTGGAAATAATCTTGTTTGAACTGACCGATGATTCTCTTAAATCGATTTGTTTTCAATCAAATGAGCAAAAATGAGAACCTCAAATGATCTGCCAAATGTGTCCATGTTTAGTGCCTCCTTTCTCCCCGTTCTGTCTCTATTGTGCAGACATGCTAACAAAGGTTTATACTGTGTTGTAGGTTTTTGGAAATGATGCCGCCTACAGATTCTGATGTCCGTGTGTAAAATACGACGGGGCATTTCTCCTCCTGGTTTTCTCATTTGTAGTCACATGAGCTTTCAATGTACAGTAACTTATGCTTTTGTCTTCTAATCTCCGAGAAAATACAGTATTAAAAAAAAACAAAATATTTGTCTTTTTCATCTTAAAATTATGTTTTTTTTTCCATCTGTGTGTGTAGAAGTGTGGATAGGGAGCCATGGGTCACATACTACCCCTGCTCAGCCAGCAGAGAGCGCTGTTTGACTTGACAACAGCATCAAGTCATCAGGAATGATTTTTCCCTTTCATTCTCAAGTCCCCAAATTTTATCTTCAAACTTAATTGCAACCTTTGATCAAGTAGTTTGAAAGAAGCTGTAGTCCACACACAAGGAAAACCGAGGTTCAAGGTGTTTATTTAGGAAATACAAAATGAAAGTAGAACAAAGCAGAACAGGCAGGACCCGCCAGTCATTCAATTAGATAAAAAAAATCTGAAAAAGTTATATATTATAAAATTAATGTTAAATTATCAATATGGAAAAGTTAAATAAAGGTCATACAGTGATCGAGGAACTAAACTTCAAGTCATGTCGTCGTAGGTGGAGGAATATTGTCTCTTCTTCAAGCAGCAGGAGTGATGATGTGGGAGGGTGCTTCATGCGGATTGTGTGACTTTTACACTATTGTGTGAATTTAACTGTACATAATAACCACATGGTGACACTTTAATACTCACATAGTCAGGGAATGAGCATTAGAAGTATACATTTCAAAACGAGCAGCCAGTTCAGGAAGTCCTGAAATAGACATTCTCTATCGTGGCCAACAGGGGGCAGCTTTAAGCGACGTCTTGCAGGTTAACAGCGTTATTTACTCAGCTTACGAGGTCCGTGTCCAAGTCCACACAGCATGATGTTCAATTTGTAAATCATGATTGTATTTCAAGTAAAACGGACAAAAAAAGTGAGTAAAAGTCACCACCAGAGTGAGGTTCGAATCAGGATAAAGGCCCAGAAATGTAAAAAAACATAATACAGGGAGGGCTAAAATGCCAACATGGGATCTGAAAGGTGTTCAGTGTAAACCACATTTTTATATCATGATTGCTTTACATGGTCATAGGTGAGTCACAGGCGTACAAAAGGAAAGATGTCAAGTTTCTGAGGCTCATGCAAAGGGAGAACATGAACCTCCAGAGTCAGCTGGAAGTCTGTAATTCACTCTGTTACATCGATGAACTGTGATGCAGTATTGCTTTACTCACCACGACCAAATATGTGCGTAAGACCAGCAAATAGACGACATCTGCGTACACATGACATGACTACGATTCAAGTGAAGCTTTAGCAGTGGTGACGTCATTCTCGATGAAAAGTGCATAAAGGGAGATTGTCTTCCGTTCGTTTTGGTTTTCCCTCGGCAGCTCAAACAGGAAGTGTGTTGTTGTTATGAAGGAGTGACACCATGTGCTCGGCATGGATGTGTCTTTGGAGTCTGAAGAAGGGACTGCCTCCATCCTGCGAAGGACTGAGCTTCAAGTTTGTCAGAATGTTAAGAGTGACACCTGAGATTTGGAGCCAAGTAGCAGCTGTTGTGGTTTCGTCCTAGTGACGCTGCAGCCTCTTCCAGTGCAAGTTGGTGGTTAGTTAAGAGGTGATGTCATGCTGTGGGGGTTAGATCACAGAGGACTTGTCCTGATCCACAGCTTGTTTGACCGGACTGTCCTCTGGAGTGAAGTCCACCTCTAAAAAGTCTTGCTGGTCACTGTCCTGAGTTATTCTCTCCTCTTCGGCTTCGCTTCCTCCTGTCTTCTTATTCCTGTTTTGGCAGAATCTAGACTTGGCCGGTCCAACCAGAGCCAGACAGATGGCACTGAGGCCCATGCCCACTGCACAGGAGTAGAAGGCAGCACCGTAGTCCTGTGTGACATCTACCAACACACCTACAGGGGAAAAACAAAAGAGGTGTTAGAATCGAACAGAAAACAGATCAGTGAGACCCAGTAAAGGCAGCAAAGGTCTTGTACCTCCTAGTGGTGGCCCAGCCAGCCCAGCAAAGCTCTGGATGAAGACATACACCCCCACAGCTGATGTCATTTTCTGGATGCCCACCACGTCCTCCTCTGCCAGCATCGGGATGTGAGTGGAGGCAACTGTGCCCATGAAGAAGCCATAGAGGGCACAGCAGACCACAAGCCCCCAGAACTCCCATACTTGAGTGAAGGCCACCAGCACCAGGCACAGCAGAACCACACATCCTAGCAGCACTAGAGTCTTCTTGCAGCGGACTTTGTTTAAGACCACCCCGATGGACAAGCGGCCGAAGATCTCGGCCACAGCCATCACTGAGAGCATGTAAGAGGCCATGCCAGGGTCTACTCCTTTGCTCTTGCTGAGCTCAATAACGTAGAGCTGCGGGGCAAAGAAGCCCAGTGTGGCAAACAAACCAAAGAGGGAGTACCAGATGAAGGCACAGTCTTTAAGCACTGAGAAGTCCAGGAGCTTAGGGCTGGAGGGCTGAAGAGGACCTGCCTCTGCCTCCACAAGTTCTTTGTCATTCTTCTCCTTGATTGGGGTCGGCTCCTGGTCCACTTTGTCCTGTGCTGCCCACTCCTTCAGTGCCTTACTATCTGCCCCTGCAGTCCTCAGATCTACATTTGACCCAGAGAGAGATGTGACACCAGAGTCCTCGGACCTCCTGGAGCCCCCTGAACTGATGGAGGTTCTGGTTTGTTCATTCTCTAGCTCATAGGCACTCTGAAGTTGCTTCAAACAGAGGGACTCTTCTTCAGATTCTTTGTCCTCTTTTACAGGTTCGGGTACAATGATTATTGGACGTAGAAAAACTCCACAGCCAATCACAGAAGCCTGGATAACGCCAAGGATGACCAGACAATAGCGCCAGCCAATGTGCTCCTTCAGTGCAGTGAAGGCTGTGGGGACAGGGTGGAGAAAGGTCTTCGTATGAGAGTGGTCATGATCCACGTACAAGGTTCTCTAGACACCAGAACTACTTACATAGATACCAGGATCAGATTGTTAAGTGTACTAGTACTAACTGCAACTGACATGAATTTTGAATGACTGGTTTTTGATGGTGTTGATTGTCCAGTATTCTAGGCTGCGTTCAATTTGTTTACCAAATCGGAAAAAAGTTAAATCGGAGGCAGAAACACGATGGCTACATTTACAGAGTTATTTTGGCGCTTGCCTTGTCCGAATATAAGGCAAGTGCTTACATAACTTTCGTAGATGTAGCCATCTTGTTTTAGGCCTCCGATTTTGTGTTTTTCCGACTTGGTAACCAAAACGCTGAGAACTCGTGTGTGATGTCATTTTCCGACATCTGACTTCCGAGGTAACAGCAAAAGAATGTCATATTTCTGTGGACCTAGCCACTTTATTTGGCTAATTCTGAGAGAGAGCTGATTGTTTTTACAGGTAGGGATGTTCATCTGTGAACTAGGCTGTATTCGACCTAATCCGAACGCTCACCTGGAGCAAACGCAAATATTGCAAAGGATTCCCCGGATGAAGCAACGGAGGTGACAAGGGCGCGCCTCCTGGAGAAGTACTGGGCTAGAATGGTGACGGTGGGCAGGAAGGTCAGGCAGTAGCCGAGGCCTATAAAGAGAACAAGAGAACAGGGGACATGACAGCCACTGGCCCGCATAGCAGTGACACTGCATGGCTAGGGTTGTGGGTCAAAGATCAAGGTGTCAGGTCACTCCTTTTGCAGGCTGCGTGTGCGGATTCAACTTTGCTACACCTGCTGCTGCAAGAAAAAAGGCATTTAAAGACAAAAAGAAAGAGAGAGACAGGGGAGAGAAGAAGAAAAAGAAGAAGGGGGTGTCAAATTAGCTGTCATCCATTTCAGCTGCAGATATGGTGGGAGAGCTAGCAGTGCTTTCTGTCCAAAAAGAAATCGTTAATTCCTTGTGGTACAAAACTCATTTGACCAATTTGTTTATCATCCAATCTTCTACTTAATTTTTCCTTTAACTCATTTCGTCCTCCTCAGCCACTTCCTGTTTCGTCAATCCTGAGCTGTAAGAAAACTTAAAAGGATTTTTTTTGGGTGGTTTAGCCACTTTTGGTTACTGTGAAATGTTTAGAAGAGGCTATCCACCTCTGAAAGAATCAGTTTTTGTCATTGACACTGCTAGGGGTCCCTTCAGTTCTTACAAATCAGGCTGTTAAAATAAACAGACATGAAAGAGTGAAACATAGATATGTGGGTAGATGGTAGATGCGAAAATTGCGAGATTGAACATTACCTGAGATAATGCCGATGGTGATGTACATCTCTTTGATGGATTTGCTGAAGGCTGAGGTGATGGTTCCCAGGGAGATGAGGAAGCCTCCCACCATCACCACTGGACGATGGCCGAAGCGATTGCTCAGAACGGTGGACAAAGGGGCTGATGAAGGCAAAAAAATATCAAAATCATTTCAAATCTGGCACTGATCCGTTTCATAGTGCCCTGAGATGTGCAAGTTGGCATCAAAAAATTATACAATGAGATATGAAATACTGTCTAACCGGTGAAGGTAAAGATGAAGACACAGATGGAGATGACCCATGACACTCGGCTGTTGCTCTCCCCAAACTCTTCCATCAGGTCTTGAAGGAAGACCCCAAGGCTCTTGAGGGTCCCATAGGTGCAAACTTCCACCACGAAGAACGCAACAGCCACAGCCCAGCCCCAGCCACCATCAGGAACCGCTGGGTAAACATTTGGACCCAAACAACCCTTGGCATTGGGGACCCTCATGGCTATGTCAGGCTGCCTGGAAGGACAAACATAGTTGACATCAGTGCAATCATAACAGTCCAGCTTTAAGTTGAGCAAAGCAAACCTAGAGAGGAGTGGTCTTAAGAATTCAACAAGTCTGGTACAAAAGACAAAAGACAATAAGATGCTCTTGAAGTGGATGCAGTTGTATTTTTTGACCGAACTAGACAATGCAAACTATGACTCTCTTACATTTGACTGTACACTCTAAAGACACAACCTGTACCTTATGTTCCCATGTACTTTTATCTGATTGTAGGCCATAGCACTAAGGGCCTTGCTAAGGACACACACTGGCGAATGTAGTTCGCACCTTACAGATGTGTCTCATGTGGGATTCCCGCCCAATACATACTGGCGTATAGCTACCCCTATATATATATATATATATATATATATATATATATATATATATATATATATATATATATCAAAGTTCACAAGGTCACCAGGTCACTTTATTTGCCATTAGACCTAGAAACCACGTAGAGTCAATCGAACCCAACGTTCTGACCCAATTATTGGGTTACTCTCAGAAAAATTACCCATAATTATTAACCCATTCAAATAACCCTCAAATTGGGTTACAATAGAATCCACATGACCCAAGAAATGGGTATGGATCTGAAAAATAACCCAGAAATTTAACTCAACGCGTAAAACCCAGGAATTGGGTTGAAGAAATACCCCAAGAGTTTTTAGAGTGTAACGGGCCAGCTCTGTACCAGAGAGTCTGTTATGGTACAACAAAAAAACAGTTTGTCAATCCATCAAAAGGTCTCCGCAGTCGATAGAAAAACATTGTTTTGCTTCAAATGTCTGAACTCTGTCCCATAAAAACCTTCACCGTGGAAATCTCCAATCATGAGTTTAGAGAAAACCACCAGCTGGGACATAAAGAAACAATACTGTAAGCTGAGGACTCACACATAAACATACAAAGCTATGCGAGGCAGGTGTGTAAACTTCACGGGCACATGCACATGCACACACACACACCTTTTTGTCTAACAGAGAGCTAAACTCCTTCACCTCAGACCCAGACGGGGCTCCTTTCTCATGTAGCATTTATGTCATAACAAACAATACATTTAAATGTCCCTTTTTAAGTTATGATGCAATTTCTGTTTACCGGGAAGCGTGGATTTGACAAAGGTGGTTAAGTTTGGATCACAGGAAATAATCACAGTGTTTACATTTGGGTGATGTGACAAACAGTACATCTGGAAGATAATAACTAGGCTGTCAGTTAAAGGTTATTCATGTTTGCTGTGGCACTGTCACTTCAGCACTAAAAGGAAAGAGTGCACTGCAGAGGCATTACCGTATGAGCCTGGTAGAGCCCTCAGGTCTTCAGGTGGTGGTCTTTTAATTGTTCCCAAAGTAAAAACTAAAACATACGGTGAATCATCGTTCCAACATTATGGTCCCCATCTGTGGAACAGCCTACCTGCAGACCTGAGAGCGACACCTAATGCTCATATTTTTAAAGGAAACTAAAGATCAACCTTTTTAGTCTGGCTTTTAGTTGATTTTTTAAAAATCTTTTATTCTGCATTATGCGATTTTACACTATTTTAGTCCTAGAGTAACTATTTTGTGTTTTATTACCTTTTTAAAATTAATTTTTTTTATTGCTTGATTTTAAGACTGTTATCTAATTATCTTTTAATGCTTTATCATCTTTATTATCTTTATTATATTTTATCATGGTTTTATCGTTTTAGTCCTAGATCCAGAGTTTCCTCATCTTTTTTTTAACTCAAGATAGCATTTCCTCGGTCATCTGTGGCAAGTTGAAGAGTCCTCACCTGGTCTTTTGAGTGTGCATCTGTGTGTGTGTGAGTGCTGTGTGTGTTGCATGGGGGTTGAGAGGGTGGGTGGGGTCTGGTAATTGTAGTTATATTTATTTTACTTCATTGTTTTTAATATCCTGCGTGAATGGACAGCACTTTGTGCTATATTCCATGTATGAAAAGTGCTTTAAAAGTAAAGTTTGATTGATTGATTGATCTTCTGATCCTGTCAGTGACTTGGTAGCATTTCTTCATTTATTAAAAATCTCACACAAGCAATAGAGCTGAAGAGTAAGGTTATAATAAATCATTTAATGATCCATCCACACTGATATTAAAATGTTTTAATCTTCTTTCTGATTAAATCATTAGTCTTAATGGTCCTGTCTAGTCCAGACCTTTTAGTTAATAGGAAGTCGGGCTATTCTTCCCGCAGTGCAGACTAGGAGGAGCAATGATGTCAATATGCGCATCCCTCGGGTTTCTAACCCACCAACAGACAAGCAAGTGGGTTTACAGACAAGCAAATGTACGCTGACATTTTTTGACAACCTGACTGCATGTTTTCCTAATTAAATGCTATTTTTTTTCTTAATCTTGACCACCAGAACCTGACACTAGTTGTCGTTTCTAGTAAAGCGGATCCCTCAGACTGCCACATCTGTGCCTACCGGTGACCTGAGCCCACACAGCATCCAAGTTCACATCCTACTTACCGGCAGAGTTGAGCAGAGAGGTGGAAACAGCAGCCTTTGGTGCAGCAACCAGGTCGTTATTTCATTTTTACAAAAAGGAAGTTAATACGTCTGGGTTTTATACCAAGATGGGAGTGAAAATATATACAACGGATTTTTCTTCTATTACAATCTCTAAGTCACTCGCTGTTTCGCTAAAAAAAACCGTTAAATATTCCGTAAAAAATAGCTTTTCTCTAATAATATTTTCGCTCCATCACAACCAGCCGCATCTTTTGTCCTCAGTGACTTATTTCCTGCCTGTTTTGGCAGCTCTTTACCGGCTCAAGCCGGTATTCAGACGCGCAATCCCGCGGCTTTCATGAACGCGCGGGCAGGGCGTCCCTCAAGAGTCAGCTTCTTCTTCTCTCGCGTGCTCAGAGCAGCGCCACGTGCTTTACTGCAGCACATCTAACGTCAAACACTATCATAAAAGCATAAAATAATATGTCCTTATTTGGTCACAGGAGGTTAGGCTATTAAAATGAATTGACTTCCACTAGGGCGAGGATGTTTCTGTCCTGTTTGGTCATGAAGGACAGACTATGAAGTAAAATAGAACAAAAATGACTGAAATTTCTCTACACCCTGGACCTTCCTCCTGAAATTTACGCATTGTTACTGAGCATTTTTCTGGTCTAAAAGAGGTCTAATAGACGTCTAAATGTTGCCTAGACTACTGGTCTAAAAACAGGCCACCACAGGTCTAAAAATGAAAGTTTAGACCAAGTCTAAATCTGGGCTATATCTATACTACACTGTATATTGCCCATTGACTATCATAATTATTATGGTTAAGTACTTGGATATCAGTTATGTGACTCACAGTTGCTTTTTGAAATAAATAGTTATGGAAGAATGGGTTAAAGTGTAACGTCTAAATTCTGTCTGAAAATATACAGAATCTAGACTGTTGAAATTAGGTCTAAAAATAAAAAAACTAGACGCCTAATAGCCGTCTATTGCTCAGTCAGTACTATGATTCTTCTCTCCCTGTGTAACAATATATATATTTGTATGTATATTTTTTTCATCTGTGCCTTTCCTTTCCTGTTCTTTTCCAGTTCTCTTAATTTATTTCACTCTTTACATGTATTTTGAAAAACTGAACGGATTCATAAAAATGAAGTTTAAAAAAAAAAGAAAAAATGAATTGACTTCATCTTTTAACCCCTTTGTATCATATATTATACATACTTTTATATACTTCTATCAAATCAATATGGTCAACAAATTACTAAAAAAACACCTGAATACAGTCCGATAAATGATATAAAAAAATGTCCTCCTGTAGTTTATCAGTTTCCAAAAACATCTAATGTTTCAAACGAGATAAATAAATTTATTTGTTAAATTTTAAGGACATTTTGATTTTTTTTTTTTTGGTTTTCAGTAGTGAGTGAAATAAACATTTCAGCTCCAAAAAATTTTGAATTTTCTGGCCATAATTTGTGGTTTCAGGCATTAAAAGGTTAAACTCTCATGTTTGACATACTCAAGCACTTTTCGACTCCACTGACAGAAACATAGGAAACAAGATCACATAAAGCAGGCTGCCTGACATTATGGTGGGATTTAGGTGATAAATAGGATGAATTCTCACAAGTGAAAGGGAGAGTCATGGGTTTCAGTGGATAGTGAAGGAGCCTATTTTTTCTATCACACAGTCAGTCAGCAGTTGACTTCCTTGCAGCTCAGGTGTGCGTCTGTGAACAGGAGGTGCACAGTTGGAATGAACAGGTTTCATCCGGCTAAAAAGACAGCAGCATCCAGTTCCCACCGAGGACCAGATCTGGCCAGTCAGGCTCAGGATAACACAATGACAGAGTTTTTACAGCTTCCAGATATATATTTACTAATAATAACAATAAAAAATAATATGTTAGAGGTTATAACTCTGTCTCTCTTCCTGTCCCTATCTCTTTAGTCATTTATAGTGTTTATTTTCCGTCATACCTGGAGCAATTAAAGCAATAATAAGATGTGGGAGGCACCTGTTTAATCAAATTACATCACAACTCACATTTGGCTTTTAGACAAACTTTTACTGACTTATACAGCCAATAAAAGTCTCTTTGTTCAGTGTGTAGCCAGGATAAGCATAAAAATATGGGACCAGATTATTCATAATTTTTAAAACTCTGTCCTCAAAGGCTCTAGAAGAATCTACTTAAAACAAACAAAATGCCATAATACCTTTCTTACATTATAAAATATATTAGAAATTTTTGCTCATACTTTAAGATTCATCAGAGGCTGACACAGCTTATAATTAATGTTGCAAGTCTTTCATATGTATTTAGATCAGTAATCTGTTATCAACTCACCTGTCCCCTCAGCTGTTCCTCTGCTTGGTGGAATGTTTTCAAAGGTGGTTGCAACACCTTTCCATGAGCGCACTACAGCCTCAAGCAAGGTGAGAGGTGACCAGAGAAAGTCCAGCCCTGAAATCTGATTGGCTAGTAAACTTGTCATAATTTGTTGAGAAAGTTGTCAGGGGTTGAGGGAAAGAAAAGAGTTTATCTTCTGTTCTCTGCATTTAATTTCACACTAGAGTGCTGAATGGAAAAGAAGTTGAATTTTAAACCTTTTCCTTTAGGTTCTTATATTATGCAACGTGAAATTTAATAATACATCACTTAAAGGAAGGATACTGTCATGTCTCTGTTTCTATCTGAGATATTCTACTGGTGTGCTCTCAGTGAATGTAACAAAAGTCCAAACAGTTGCATAACCGGGGTTCATAAAGGACAGGACTCACTCTCGTAAAACTCGTTCAATGTGTCAGTGAATTTATCTGGCTGCCATGAGGCATTCATAGAGATTTTCCTTTTTCAACTTAGATCCTTTTTGTTTCAAATTAACAATATTTCAGTGTGTGATTTGTATTATTTAGCCATCATTTATCATTATAAGTTCCAGTAAAATCTCAAAAGACAATATTCACCTCAGCGATCAGGTTCATAAACCGCCATCCATGATTCTTACACTTGGACTTCCCCTCAGGGACAGGGTCTCTATTATTCTACCCTTGACGTTTAACAGTCAGAAATCACTGTCTATGATTTGTCTTTTGTATCTTCCCTTCTTCTCTTTCTCCTGGGATCGTCGGTCATCCTTACTCCGTCTATTATCTCTGCAGAGATGAAATTCCAGCAGGCTGTTATTGTTTCCCTAAGCTATGACTTAATCAGAACAGTCTCGTGGTTACATGGCTGTGTTGAAAAAGGAAACAGACAGTGAGAAGACTTGATACAAAACAATAACACAGAGCTGGGATTTAGTGTCCCTCAGCTGTCTTTTCTCAAGGTCTTGTCCAAGTGTCTCTGGACTTTCAGGGATGTGGTTGCTCGTTGTGAAATTACAGAAAAACCATATGTGAGACCCCTCGGTGAACTGGTGGACTACAAACCTTGGCAACCATGTATTATTAGATGAAATCTTATCGCACTTATATCCTTGGGAGCTCGGTCGCACATTATCATTTATTCAGATGCTTTCATTCAAATCATGAAAAACTGGAGGCTGACAGCTTTGTGCGTGGAGTTCATGTTCCCTCCAGTGTCCAAACAAACATGTATAAATGTCCACTTCAAATTGACAATAAAGAATATTTATGCTGTTCTGACTTCACTCGACAGGCCCCTGATTGCTGGAGGCAGATAACATAAGACGCGTTTGAAAGGGACGGGAATTTGTACAGGCAAGCTTTGTAGGCCTGTTTGTTAAAAAAGTAGTCTGATAATCCGACCTGAAAAAAAACTCATTAAAAGTTTTAACAGTATTTACATGGGTTTAGACTGACAATACTGGGTTTGTTGATCAAGATTTTCTAGATTTGTGATCTAGAAATGTGTTTTCAACTCAAAACAGCTTTCAGATGCATACAGTTGTCATCGTTTGCTCATCTAACTCCGGGAAATCTGTGTAGCTGATTTATTAACTGATGCTCCATGAAGCAAGACTATTTTTAGCAGATAAAAATGCCATTCTTGCTGTGATTGGTTCTGAAAGTAGGAAAGAGGGTTAGGGCGACATGAAGAGCAAAAAAAATTACAGGAAAGAGATTAAAGTCGAAATTTGGAGATTATGAAATGGCCTAATAAATGTTGAAATTTCAAGATTAAAAAAAAATCTAAATTTTGAGATTAAAGTCGAAATTTTGAGATTAAAAATTGAAATTTCACAATTAAAGTCAAAATTTCAAGATTATGAAATGTCCTGAAAAAAATGGTTGAAATTTCAAGATTAAAAAAATCTAAATTTTGAGATTAAAGTCGATATGAATAAAGTCGAAATTTCACCTTCTTTTTAATTTCGGCTTCAATCTCAAAATTTTGACAATAATCTCGCAATGGAAATTAAAAAAATCTCCCTCCTGTAATTATTATTTTTTCTCTTCTTGTGGCCCTAATCCTCTTTTGTATGATGAAAATGGATTTCATCAATTTTCACACTAGTTTAGCTAAATTTAAGATTTTCGTGGTAATGTAGTACCAAATAAAAGTATAGAAGGGTTACAACATTTAATGATTACTGTGTAGTGATAGATACAGCTTATGACACAGATATATGCTTATGAAACATTTTAAGCATGCCTTTATCTGTTATAATCATGAAATGTTTCACCCCTGACCTGAATTATGTAACCATGGACACCCATAAACATTGTTCAGTAACAATACTCCTCAGCATGAATGCTCTTTGTTACAATAACAGACACAGACAAACATACACACCTTCTGAAAAGTATCTATGAGGCATACACAGAATCATGTTACACATGACAATGTAGTAAAATACAGTACAAAGAAAAGTTTTTCATACATGTAAACCAAGATTAAATTGAAAGGAAAATAAAATGTTGCTACGTCAATGCATTAAATGTAAAATTTGTCGTGAAATAAAGCTATTAATACATGGGATATGTTTGTGCTCCAGCATGCATCTCATACTTTCATAAGAACTCCACGTTAAGATAAACTCCCTGATTTTTTTTTCTCCCTGATTAGAGAAAATTCAGAGCTACTACAGCTGCTGTGACAAAATCAGATCATCTAACATAAAGACCGGAGTGTTCTTCTCCCTGAAAGTATAAAAGAGCATCTGCGCTTTGCTCAGTATTCACCACTCAAGCTTAAAAAATTCTAGTCAAAGTTATTTTCTCTCTACATGAATAAATAACCTGGCACTGTTTTTTTTAGTGTTGCTGTTCAAGTCATTGGCCAGCAACCGTCTGTCTACATACATCCATCCTTTTACCCAATCATGAGCTCCGCGCCTGGCCTCCTCCAGTCCCATCACGGCACCAATTAATCTACCAAAACACACAAACAGACCCATTAGATTTCATAAAGCTTTTCCAGGGTACAGTTATCTAGAAATACAATGATTCATGGGTTATATTGTGAAAGAAGTTTAGCTGTGTTGTCATTTAGACATTCAATATGTGTAACCAAAAACCGAATAGCCTGAATAGCTTATCTTCATCTATATATAAATATATAGATATAGATATATAGATGACTTTATTGATTCCCGAAGGGAAATCCACATATAATCAGTGACAGCAGCAAAGACAAGCCCTTTCCATGTAATAGAAAAGACTGTTTGCAAAGCAGCAAACAGTTTAGAATATATATATATATATACATATATATGTCAGTATCTCTTGGTCAATAAAACTGAGACAACACCCTGAATGCGTCTGAAGGGAAACTGCTGCTGCATGCAAATGGTAAAACAAGGCAGAAAGTAGGCCAGACATCTATAAACTGGGGTTAAAAGTCAGCTCGCTTGCTATCTCATTTTTTCCTCTTTGCATAAATACTTTGTTGTGTCTGAATTTACATCTGACTTGGCAGAGGTGGTTACAGCTGAGAATTAGCGTTTCTGGATGCTCACAGGTGGAAACTCGTTCTCATCATCCAGACACACGGGTCCAGCAGCGAACTCGTGTTCGGGAATGACTTCACCTTTCTTTGCCCCACCATCTTCAGAGTAACCTGGGTAGAAAAAGGTGAAGGGAATAGACAAATATTAGAAGTCTGGTCTTTCTTTTAATGAAAGCTGATTGGTTCTTTGATGGGTCCTAATGTTGAACCTTTCCTGTAACGCAAACTGTACGTGGACGATTGTCAGCAAACACTTACCAGTGAGGGTGGCGGTGACAGGACCCGAGGCTGGCAAGGCAGCAGTTGCAGCATAGGATGGACAGGCCTGTGTTTGCCCTGCAGTCTCTATACCCTCTGACTCTGATCCTTCCTGGTGGTCATTATCATCATCACCACCGAAAAGACTAAAAGAAAGGAGAGGGCAAGAATCCGGTGATCAAACCGTTCTTTTCCCTCCTCACACTTACTCTACCCCTGTTAAATTACTTGTTGCCTCACCTGTGTTTGTGGGCCAGCATGCACTCGCCTCCTTCCAGTGGATCCACGTTGTAGATGAACAATTCCCCATCAGCTGTTGCAACCAGCAGTCGCAGAAGCTTCTGGATTCTGAAACACCACACTGAGTATCCAGTTAAGTTGTCTTGAAACATTTACAGCCATTTACGTAGCGTGCAACTGGTGAAACCCTCTCCTTCTGATAAATAACACCTATCATGCAATACGAAGGTGCACTCCCTGCCTATAAGACCTCAAAAAGAAGCTCACATAGCCAGGGTGCAAACGTTCTTCTGGCAGGAGGTCATGAGGTGAACAGTGGCAAAGGCCCGGTCCTGGCTCATCATGCCAGATACCTGAGCAGGGAAGTAGCTAGTGGCTGCAGAGAACATCTTCCCAACGTAGGATGTCCAGGTGGCAGCCTCGTCGCCTTCACTGCAGATAGGAGAAGAAGAAGAAAACCGTATTTATTTCAGGGGCAAGACCTACAAGAATAAAACGCAGTCACTCCAGAGTTTGTGTGTGTACCTTACCTCGGTCCAAGTTGCTCCAGTCTAAATATATGTACTGTTTCTGTGTTGCTGGATGCACAGAGGAACTGACCATCAGTACTGAAGGATAAAGAGTGTATGTTCACGTATCTACAGAGGGAGAGAGAGAAATTCAGACATAGACTCATCATTAAGTTTGGAGTTATGGAACAATCAGACCTCTATGATGCTTGTGAGTGCCTTTGTGCATTCATAGTTATGAATCCAAACAGTATTACAAAGCCTTCAAGCATAAGTGCATGCATTCTGAGTGCCCAAAAGGCCAGTCTGAAGGAATAATGACAAATGTAGGTGAAGTCCTCCTCAGTTAAGACTCTTAAATACAGATTTCATTGTATGCGCTAGAACTCTGACCTCTTCATGCCTCGGCGAAATTCAAACAAACGCTGGCCATCAGGAATGGAAAACACTCGGATTACGGTGCCCTGAAACAAAGGCGCTCAGTCAACGCTAGAAACAGTTTACAGAAATGTTCCCAGTCATTTTTCCCCTAAAAAAGGAGATTTCTATGGTGATATTTTGCCATACTTCCCTTGCAATGATCTCTAATGTTCAATAAATACATAAATAAATAAACATTTAGAAGCCCACTTAAACTCAACCGTGTCTGGCAGCACAATAGAAGTAAAGGTGAACACATCGCCCAAGCTGAGGTTATTTCTTCATGATCTTAGAATATACATCTCAAAGGAATATCCCCCAAAATAGCATAAGAAATTTAATATGTGAGGAAATTTAACAAAAACTAAGCAATATTTTGAAACATCCTTGCTGTGGATGAACGAAAAGGTCCTCCTCACCCTCTCTGAAGCACTGGCAAGTTTGGATGCTGAGCCATTGAAGGCGAGAGCTGCAAGAGGACTATCGTGAGCTGGAATCATTGTCACTGTGTTCTGAAACCACAAAGAAGATACAACAGACAGAAGGAAAAGCTGTTATCACACACCCATGGGCCCCTTTGAGTTTGCGTAGATATCAGGTCAGTTTGGTGTTATTTACACGGCTGCATCTTCAGGTTCCTGTAAATTCATTTGAGTAACCAAAGAACCTGAAAACCTTTATCTATTAAGATGTCACAGCTACCTTTTGTGTTGCAAGATTCGAGTAAAAGTTAATGCTGAAAATGAAGATCCAGGCTCAGTCAAGCATGGGCATACGCTACAGTTTTACTGAGCCAACAACTGATTTAAAGGCTGTAAATCATGTAAAACTGCAAAGACGCTATCAGAGGGACAATATCATAGAAGGACGAGTCTCTTACCAAATGGTTAGCATCATACACAATGATCTCCCCGATAGTGGCACTGCCAGGGTATGCCAGGTATGAACTGGAATGGTTGGTTGAAAGAGCACAGAGACCTGCAGGAGGATGAGATGTAGAAACAAGACAGCTACTGCTTAAATACTGGTCCAAGTATCAACACCATCACTGCTACAAAAATAGCCTCTTTAGGCTGAATAAACACAGCGTGCATTTGTTTTAAAGGTGACTTGAATCTTGAAGTGCATTCAGGCAAGTTTTGTCACAGTCGTAGTCAGAGTCATGGTTGTCTTTGTGTAGAAAGAGCGTGGCTAATTGTTCGCTTCTGCTCTGCGAGTCTCTGACATGTTCATCCACCAGCCTGGTTCTCTTTTCTTATCCTTTTTGCCTTGTCTAAGAAGCATAATTCAAACATTTCTTCTGTGCTGGACTCTGAGACAAATGTCTGGTTACCTAGCTGTGATAATATTTCATCGTGAGCGGATCTCTAACTGTGTCTGTCTGCTGTTTTACGCTGAGCAAATAGTGAAGAGCAAGTTAATTAGAGCGCTGGCGATGAAAAGATGTCTGCTCGTGCCAGAATGACGCAGAGATTGGGAGACCAAAACAATGTCTGAGCGGTGCGTGTCAGGTGCCGACCTGGTTTCCATACAGATTTTCAGCTCCAATGCTACTGCTAAAAATCCAGGGGTCTGCATTTAACAGTGGCTATAAAGAGTTTAGCATAATATAAATTTTACCTACGTTCAGCAAAACAGAAATCTAACAAAGGCAGCTGAATTTACTCCTTTACATCTATATCATGGCCAAACCTAAGGCAATATGACCTATGTTGATAATAAACTACAGAAGTGTCTTCAGTTGGTTAGTCCGGCTGTTACAACACCACAGAAAGTGTGTTTGTTTGTCCGAAACACCTGCCTGTCCAGTCTCTTGTTCAGAGTGTCTCACCTGAGGGGTTGGATGGAGTGTTCAGCAGAGTTTTGAGCAGCTTCATGTCTTTGATGTTGTGGATGTAAATGGACTCTTCAAGGCACACCACAAGCCTCTGAAAAGACACAACAGACCTCAGGTTGTAACACTTCAAAACAGCGACTTCAACGTAGAGACAGAGTGAGACATTTCACAAATCATGACTCGCACTCCGGCTGATATTTAAAGCTTGTGGCGGTGAAATGCGGTGGCTCACCTGTCTGTTTAACTTGACAGCCAGGATCTTGTTGGGGTAGCTGTAGTTGCAGATCTCTGTTCCCTTCTTGAAGTGGTAGATGTTCATGCAATGTGGCATAGTGGTGCTCACCACAACTACCAGACTGCTGGAGAACAGACGCTCCACAATGTAAACATCTGGAGTCTCTGCCAGGGTGGGAGCAGCAAACAGACAGACACTAAACAAGCATAAACCACTCCTCAAAAGAAGAAATAAGACAATTTTAACCACAAAAAATCAGACTTTCACTTCAGTTTGGGGTCAGAAGAATCAATTTCCCTGTTTCACACTTTGTTTTCCACACATCTACTGTGTTTATACTTATTATCAAACATTGACTCCCACACAACATCCAAAGTGTTTGAACAAATCTTAGGAAACTTAATTAATTTCTGAAAACTATCCAACAAACATCACAGAGGACTCCCAAACAGGTCAGACTGATGTCAGCAGCAGAACAAAAGTTGAGCCCTGCAGACGACAGACGCTGGAAACTCTCTAAAAACAGCAAACACAGCCTTGAAAACCTCAAATGACTCAGTGAGAACCAGTATGCGGAAACTTGGTGGTTTCTTTCAGAGATAATCACTGCCTCTGCTTATATACATGGAGAATCCTCTTTCATTTTCCTGGTTTTTATGTAGCCTGGTTCGGGGTTGACAGACATACATCATAATTATGTTGAGCTCACGTCGTAATGAGGTCATACTCTGATTCAACAGATACCGGCTGAGTCTGTATTTCAGCCCCCAGAGCTAAACTGCAGCTCAGTCGGGGTAGTTTCTGTCAGCTTGTATAAAATGTTTTGTCGTTTTTGTCGTGCAAGAATATGATATCACATATCCTCCGTTTGACTTTCAGATGACTTTTCTCTTGGAATTTATCCCTCAGGGTTCTTTTAAGTAACCTGAGGATGAGGATGTGACATTTCCTGGTTGCTCATCCAGAACAGATGGGTTATTTTGAGACTGATGAGCTAATACAACAGCTCATTTGATACAACGAATAAGATTTCCCCTTGTTTTTCACAAGGGCAATGAAGGGAGCTCAATGACTTAGACAGAGATAGTTCTGCTCTCTTGATACTCGAAGTGACAAGATGAGCCAGTTTGGCATAGACATACTGTATATACAGCATGTGTGTCAACTTTTTTAATACTAAAATGTAATTCCCAAATGTAGGAGCCAAAATATATTTGTTGAAAGTATGATTTCTACTTAGTACGTCACTCCCGTGGATCATCACTGAGGGGTGTGGTTTTGGGATGTTTGACAGGTTATTTAAATTTCACCGGTGTAGTCAGACAATGGATTTGTAGTAAGCTCTAATAATTTTCTATTGACTGTTTCATTCATCCTGTTTTAACCTCATTTCATCATATCACTTTTGAGTGTTTCCTTGGATGCAAGTGAAACGAAACCCCTGCGTCCTTTTTGTTGAAGGAAAGCAGTCGCTACACTAAACGTGTGAATGAAAGTTTTGCCACCTAGACTGAGTAAGACTTGAATACTGACCACTCTCGTGGATACAGTCCAGTTTTTCCACCATGGTCAAAGAAAACAGTTTATAGCCTGCTTTTGTTCCCAGAGCCAATGACCTGCAAGAAACAAACACAAAACACAGTTAAGACAACATCGGCAGGAGATAAATTATCAAGAGGATGATGAATTTACAGTTTTATCAAACATTAAATGTGCTGAGAAACTGCATCATTAGCCTCGTTTCTATTTTCTCCTATAGGGTGCCCTCTAGTGGTGACACTTGTCATTAAAAATATGTTATAATCAGGGATCTCACAAAGAAGAACATTGACTCGAGCTTGCAACAAGTGACCTTAGGCCTCTGTCTTGTGATAGCATTCACAACATGCTGAAGAACCAGCTTTATTCTACCCTTTCCAAGCCAAATGTTCATAGAGATGAACACATTTCACTGATGAAAGCCTATTTGATCAGAAAACAGTACATCGATATGTCATGGAAACATACTTTCCCTTTCCTGCCCATGTTTTGAATCACACTGTTTCTCCTGGCTGTCTTTGGCTTTAACCTGTTTGTTTTAACACTTGCTATTTTCTTAATGGCCACTCTGCCTCTTTTTCCCCTCTAAAAGAGCCGTTACATTCCTGTCCTGTCTCATCCTGTTTCTGAGCGGGAGGAAACCTGCACAGCAGAAAAAAAATAAAACATATTTCTCTGCCAAAGTACGACAAATAAAGAGTGTAACATGGGTATTTTTTCACTGATATTCTGTGAATTTGTTTAACAATTTAGTTAAATATTCATTTGGTCAGAAGAAGCTGGGAACAAGTTGGGATATTCTTGGTGACAAGGCATGAAAGTAAGGGGTGTGCTCTCTACTACTGTAAATTATACGCCTGCATGTGTAGGATGGCAAGTTAGCACGAAAGAAAACGCTGTTTGCAATCCTTTCTTTCACAATATCCTTTGTGCTCGTGTCTGTCTTACTCAGCACTTTAACGTGCCGTAAGTAGGTCTGTGTGAAATCCTTTTGAGTGAGGATGAGTCAACATAAAGCAACTTCAGTGTTGCACCAAAACGATACTGGATATCCTTAACTAGCTCTAACCTTCTATCACTGAAGCATGATAGATCTATAGTCGATCTTAACACAGTGAGCATGTGCATTTTGAGGAAGGCGTCATTTGCTGTGAGTTGTTCAAGTTTGCATTCACCAAATACTCAAGAGGCTTTCAAGAGATTTTCTGCAGACTACCAGGGTTTTCACTGCAGTGCAGGATTAACCAGACTTTTAATGTACCCATAATTATTGTCACGCTGGGTTGGTAAGCTTTTTTGAGTCTGACCCATATCTACAAATATTCAGTTTTGGAAACTAAGATAATGCAGTGCTTTAATATCTCCATACTTAGTTTGATGTTGTGGTTTTATATGAGGTTGTAAGTGGTAGTTTTGTCAGCCTGTAGCTGCAAGCTCCTCAGTTAACTACCCTAAGTTATAGTTTAAAGCATAACTAAGCTGTTTGTCATAGTTTGGATTGTGCATGTAGCTACTACTGCACAAGAGTTTGTGTCAAATTATCTTAAAGTTTACCCTGAAGTTTGATAAACATTTTAATTTAGTCCTAAATGCCTCCCCTCCAAATCACTTATTTTTTTATATTTACTATCCTGTTTCCTGCTTTCTACCCCCCCCCCCCTTTTTTTTATAACATTTCTTTCTCTTACTTATTTTCTGTTTTTATTTTGCTCCTCATGGTCTCATTTTATGTTGTAGGGTTCTTGTATTGTCTGGGTTCCTTATGATGAATGAAATTCGCCTTTAATTTGGAGGCCTTGTTTTTAACTGTTTTTATTTCCAAGTGCTGATGTTATTAAATTATTATTATTATTATTATTATTATTATTATTAATAATATTATTATCACCATCAGTTAGCCTGATCAGGTTAAATCAGCAGATGTGTTTGGGGTGTTTTGGAGACTTTATAGATTCTCACATTAGTGAAGAAATCGAGCTCACTCAACTATTTTTGTCCTGTTTTGTCTTGTCCCATGTTTGCTTGATAGGCTATTGATACTGTAGCTCTAATGTATGCAGATGGTATTTCTGCACGACCATGTCCTCAACAGACCTTATTACACAGATCCACTATGCAACATCATCATGCATGCTTTTTTGAGCTCTTAACTGTCTGATAGAGGTGTGTAGGATTCAGGATCTTTGTGTTCTGGGAGCATATCTGTAAGATTTCAGGGAGACCTCATGAGGGTTTGAGTCTTCCTTGTATTGTCTCTACTTCGTCTGTCTGTTTTCTTACGTGGAGTCTTGGTTGAACGACGCACAGCCAAACCGGGACACCTGTCCGTCCGGTCCGCCAGGCCCGCCGGCACCTTCTTCTCCGGTCTCCATCCCGATTCCCAGCGACCTCCTGTCCTCCATCCACCCTGGATTGGAGGCCTGGGATCGGCTGCGCCTCTTCGCTCGATGTCGGCGGAAGACGGCTCCAATGTGGAAGAATAAATGGACCGTGTGGGGTTAGTGGGCTGAGAGAGCGCTCGACGCGGATTTAGTGAGTATAAATTCAGTGTTAGCTCGTTATTTTAGCGCTCGGTTAGCAAGATCCCAGAAGAAAAGAAGAGGAAAAGAAGCAAAACAAGAACAGCTGACAGAGCGACGTCACGTTTCCGCCTCTTACGATTGGTTGGCAGCGAAACCATGTTGTTGTCAGCCGCTATTTTGATTGGCTCAGACCGCAGTCTTGTGTTTTTATTGGCTGTGAGGGTGGAGTTGCTTTATTTATGTCCCTCCATTCATGTGCCGTACACTCCTCAAAAACTTGAGAACAGACTGAATTTCACCTTTTTTTCTCTCGGAACTGTCTCAGGGGCGGGTCTCGGAGAGTCTATGGGGCGACATAAACATTTAGACGGTGGCAAGAATAAAAAGTGATTAAATCGTGTCAGAAACAGTGATAATAACGCTGAAACAATTAAAGTTACACAAGAAACTTAACATGTAAACTAAACTAGAAAATAAAATCAAATGATAGTAAAGTTTTAAAAGCAGTTGCTGCAGCAAAAAAAAAAAAAAAAAAAAAAAGAGGTCACAACAAAAGTTGCTAAAGAAACCAAAGCCTGCTGTAAATAAAGAAAGGAATGGTGCAGATAAGATAAAAAAAAAAAAAGCCACTACAGAAGTTAATGATGAAGTGACAATGCAAAAATAAATAAATTAATAAAATATAATAAATTAAATAAATGAAGAATTAGTGCGAAAATAAAAGTATGCAAAGAAAAAAGTCACAGCGGAAGTTATTGATGCAAAAAAGTAGCAATGCAAAAAAAAAAGGTAATTATTGCAAAGGATGCAAATAAAAAAAAGCTACAACAGAAGTGAGGACCAATAATGATAATGCACCAGTGTTTTACGATGTGCATCGGTAACTTCCGTTGTGACGTTTTTTTTCTTTCTTTTTTTTTTCAAATTTGAAGCAGTGGCAGTTCTCGGCCGCCGTACATTTGGAAAAGCCAGTGAAAACTAAGTTATCAGGGGATAGTGAACTCTTTATTTCTGTCAAACGAAGTGGGGGGCCCAGTAAAATAACATTTCATCAACAGGGTGAGAGGCTACACAGAAAGACTTCAGCTTCAGCTAATAAAAACTGAAAAGTAAGTAGAGATCTGAAGAATACAGAGGCCCCAAACAAGGAGCGATACAAGGCCCTTCTTCATTTAGCTCGAAGCAATTAAGTGAGCAAAACCATGTTTGAAAGAACCCTTTTCAGATAAAGATAAACAGTAGAAAAATAGGCCAGACTTGACGGTGAATTATGATTTCTTAACACCCTTCTCATCCACAGCAACTTCAAAACTCCCCACTCCTCCTGATATCTTTTCTTTTCCCCTCTAGTCACGCTTTTATTACTGCTGCACTCTTCCAGTCAGAACGACTTCCTTCTCCTCATCTCTGGCTCCTCAGTCACACAGTCCATGATTTTGGTTGGCAAAAATAAGCACTTTTGGTTGATGTTCTTTGACCTGGCACATTTTTCCATAGTCATAAAAGCCAATTTAACTGTTTTCTCAAAGTCATTAGTCATTTTTTTTAACAGGCCAGTCATTCAGACACAAATATGTAACACTAAAAGAGTGATGAATACAAAAACAGTGCATACAGTAGGATTTTTATTAAAAAGCGCATGTGCAGATGTTTTCTTTCAGTTACACAAAGCACATAAAAAGACCCCCCTGTTTGCACATGGATTGAGAAGAGTAGTGTGTCGGCTGACCCTGTGTGACACCTCAGGGACTGACAAAGTGAGGTTTCTCAATGCTGCAAAACAAAAGAACAGACTGTTAGAATTGATCGCAGACAGCTGTGCTGACAGGATGTTTTGAAGGAAGATAGCAGACACCAGTATGTTTGCAAAGCTTTGACTTGTTGATCTGAATAACATTTATAATTTTTTATTCATCAAAATATTATTAGTATGAATAAAAATCTGCAAAAGTTTTGGTTAAAATTTGAAGTATGACTTAAAACACTTTTCCCCCTACACCTATTCACTAAAATATTGTGGCAATTTTGTGCGGCAGTCTCTAAATCATACAGGTTTTTACTCTACTACTTATTCGTCAGAGTATTAACTGAGTATCCTGAAATCTCTTATCTTCTCCACAATGTGTAGAATACAGGGTCAAAATAACATAAAAAGTCAACATCAAGACAGCTGTATTATAATAAAGTTTAGTAATAATCGCAACAGTCGGCTATTGTATTTAAGACAGGATATTATGTACCTGAAAATCCCAGATCACCATGGCTCCATCCAGACCCACACTGCTGTATTTCTCCACTTTGTCCCTCTCCCCAGATACAACACACAGCTGCCTGCAAGAACATAACACAACACATACAAGAAAGACTTACAAGACGCTGATGTGCAGTTTTATAATAAACTTATCATACTATGAAACTTTAACTGCGAACATGACAAGGAGTGTAAAAGTAGTTTGAGTTAGGGGAAAGACTAGAAAAGCGCTTCGAAAACAAGTCAATTCATCATTCAGGGAGATTAAAAATTTCCAAAATAAACAGTGTGAGATTGGCTGTATCCCAATGTAGAAGTACACCAAAGCTTTCTTTGGCTAACCTGATTTAATCCTACTAAAGTTAGGGAAGGTTTTAAAAATGTATGAAGAAGATAGTTGTGCCTCTTTAAAAGGAAACTTTGATTTTGTTTTGAACTGCATGGTTCAGGAACAATAAACCTGACAGTGTCCAAATCTAAATCTCAACTTAAAGTCTTTACTTATTGTCTAACTTGTTACCATGACAGCTAAAGGGTTTTTGGTTTCCTTACGTGATGCTGTTCTGGTGAAGAGTGTCAAGCTCATTGCTGTCCTCCTCAGTGGCTTTCTTATCCAGGTTGCGGAAGTGCTGCATGGCTGACATGCTGGTCTTTGAGGTCTGCTTTGGGATGTCAAGTTTCTTCACAAACTCCAGAGAACCTGGACCCTTATAGCTGAACTGGTATGGGCAACAGTCATGGCCCTAATTGAAAGAGAACAATTGATTACAAATTCAAAACCAACAATTTACCTCAAAATTGTTTGGACAACTGCATCACCCTTTAATTCTTTTGTGCTAAAACCATGCAGATATAGATTTTTTTATTTTTATCTGTTACACTGTGAGGTTACGATTTTCAGCTGCAGAAGTTATCTGTACTTCAAAAATATTGTACGATCAATATAAATATTTACTTTTTCTTGCCAGTTCAATAACTTTCTGCCCACCAGAAGGCAGTAGAGACAAAATCAGTGATCTGCACACAGCCTGCTGTTCTTTCTCCTCACAGTTCAACATTGCAAAGGACTCTGTGCCACTGCTCTAACAAAGCATTTTAACTGAAATACATCAGTGATCTTTTTAACTAGAAGTTTAACTTGCATCTGGAGTTGGTGGACACACACACACACACACACAGGTGGGAATAATTACCGCGGCAACAATCTCAGTGGGGCTGACATACAGCACGCTCAGCAGTGGAAGATGGCCAGTGGTCAGCTGGGTCACTCTGGGTGGAAAGAGGTGAGATGTTAAAAAGTGCCTGTGACATTAAATTAAGTGCAAGGTCAAATATGCAGATTGAAAATAAATGAAAGAAAAAAAAAGAGGTATGGGTTGAAAAATTTAAGCTGCTAAGTGCAGTAAGCTGTTCAGAGACCATTCTTTAATCTGTCAGGATGTAAAGGAAATTTCCCTCAGTTATGAAATATGTATCTATGATATAGTGCCCAACCCAGTTTTAAAGAGATGCTTCACTTCTGTTTAAAGCTCCTGTGAGGAACTTCTGGTTAATCTTGTCCTCGATGTGCTTGAGTAGAGTTTTTGTTCAAAGAACCTCATCCTGAAGACTTTTGACAGTCATATGTTTGGTTCATAGTTGATATTTTTTGTAGATGTCGGAAAAACAGACTGTTTCTTGAGCTTCCTGGCTGTCACCTACCCCCCTTGTGCTGGTTTCAGGCATCAAAACCTACAATATAAATATTGTTAATCTTCTCCTTGGTGGTCTTGTTTGCTTACATGTATCACATAAATTAATCAATATGGATCTCAGCCTATTTCATTAATGTCAAAAAACTCCTCACAGGAGCTTTAAACTAAGTAATGATACAGACTGTATTGTGTTTTCTCCGCCGCAGTACTCACTCCTTCCCCTGGGTGGCATCAGCCACAGCGATGCTGCTGTTGTGAGCCACCCATGCCAGCTGGTCCCCACTGGGAGAGAAGGAGACACTGTGCGCCCAGCCTCCACAGTCTTTATGCTCCAGCAGTACCTCTCCGAAAGGCATTTTGGCCCCCCAGGCGGTGGGTCCCGGCTTGTCCTCAATGTCCTTGATATAAGCTGAGAAAACCCTGAAAGTCCCACCATGGAGGTTTGTTAAGTTTTTGAGAAAGAGTCATTTTTTATGTATAGTTGAGGAAAAATTAGAGTATCAGAGTGAACACTTTTAGCTGCTGGTTGGCAGTTGGGAAGAAATCTCATCTTTTTCATTAGTTTTGCAAGTTTCCTCACCTGCAGTTAAAGTCTGCAGACCCAGCTGCCAGCAGGATATTGTTGGGATGCCAGTCCAAACTCAGGACTGTAGAGCGCACAGACTTCTTGATGTGTTTACTCAGCCACCTGTGAGGGAGGAAGAGTGTGTTTAAAAGCTGCATTTGAATGTGCCCAGAAGATATGATCATAATCTGTGTATCTACAATAAAACATAGTGAGGTTAAAACCTGTAGTGCCAGTTTCGGTCTTATTTACTGAACTGTTGTAAGCTTTTGTTTTCAATGTGATCCGCTCACCAGTCATTCTCCTTCTCAAAGTAGCAGACAGAGATGATTCGAGCTCCACTGCCGAGGGCAAACTTGTTCTCTTGCGGTGACCACTTCACACAGCTAGCTGCGCGGTTAATACGCACCAAGACCAGGGTGGGCTTCCATACATCGTCCTTCAGAGTCCACACATAAGCATTACGGTCAGAGGCGCATGTCACAATACGGTTGGACTCTGGGGCCCAATCAATGCCTGTGGGAGTTGTGAAGAAATATTGAAGGAAAGGATGTCATACTTTCAATCAGACACAATTCCTAAATGTATGTACAGTATGTAACCACTTTTTAAAGATGCAGACATGTCCAAATTAGAAATATCAGGTCCTAATTTTGCTGTTTAAAGGAGCAGTTATGGGATTTCAGCGCAGTGTTCTTGATCATTCAAACCTTGGGCTGTTTTAATGTTAATTGTAAAAATCTTGTAGTTCAAAGCGAAACTGGAATATCTTTGTACTTTGACTTACAGTGGCGATGTAAATCTATTACATACAGATCAAAGTCAATAAAGATCTTTCACTCTTAAAATTCAGATTATAAAAATTATGAGATGTAACAAACTTTCTTCCTGACACGGTGAGTTTGACCAATAGCTCCCTTACCTGTGATTCGTCCACTGTGCTCAGTCAGCTCATGGATTTTCACCCACTCTTTGCCTTTCTTCTCGTAGATTATCGCCACATTGTTGTTCGGACTCACTGCAATCTCTGCGGAGAAATACATGTGCTCAAAAGAAAGTCACTGCAACACAAAACTTAAGATCATCAAATTTGGTCTGAATGTTATCATTGAAATCACTTACTTTTTTGCACCTCAGAAAATTTGATCAATTATCATAGATTAAAATAAAATACAAAGTAAAAGGCATTTTTTAATCTAAAGTATTTCATGACTTAATAGAAATGCTTGCAAAGCTGTGGCGTTGTTGAGAATCATCCTCCTAACTGACAGCTGACTTAGAGAAATGTAGTTAAGCCTGATATGTAGAGTATAAATCGAGTTACTGGCAAGTGTTCAACAATAAGTGTAATGTCAAGTACGTAAGCAGCTGTACATATCTGTAGCTGAAGTAGAACTCAGTGCACTCTGAGTCCATTTCCTGTATTGGTAATCAAATTCCCTTCTGCTGTCTGTAATGCACTTCTAATGCATTGGAGAAGGGAAACAGTATGTGCACTCTGACTGCCAGTATAGTCTCACCCACAGGCTATAGAGAAAGAACACATACTTGTACCTCCACTTACTGTATGCATATTTTTTTTTCATTCTGTAAGGAAATGTATCTAGGGTGGTTGTGTTTGCTGGTTCACCTACGGGTCCTATCTTTGTTCCAGGCGTGGCAAGAGAGCGGCTCCAGGCCAAAACTGTAGAGCGACATGCCTGAACAGAGGCTGACGAGGTTGCTGGAATGTGGCTGTTGTCACGGCTGGTCTGCAGATGTGCAGGTCTCAGGATGCGATCAGGGAAATGCTGTAGAGAAACATTCATCTTAAAAACAAAACACTGTCATTTTAAGTTGAAAGGTTATGAAGACGGTGGATACTAAGCGGTGTTATTTTACCTTATAATTAAATATTCACCTTTCCAGTATCTATTGTATGTTACTTACTGTGAGGAATACCTTGATTCTTTCCTAGTAAGGGTTGTGAAGGTGTACTGCGTATCCACAACTCCTTCTCTAACTCATTGTTAGAAACAAGAGTAATAAATGCAAGATAAGAGCATACCTCTATCAGGTGTGGTGGCACTGCTCAAACATGTTTTTACTGATACGTCTGTATACTTTTCTCTCCCTTTAATGATTACCTGATCCTGGCTGCTTTATGTTTAGTACTACTTTGTCATTATACAATATGGTAGCAGAAACCCAAAAGAACAAGGGAAAGACAATATACAGTGGATTAGGGTGTCTTTAGTGAAGTAATAACTTACCCAAAGGCTGAAAAGACCATGAAGAAAGCACAAACCTGTTTTATAGTGATAGAAACAAGGGAAGCTAATCAGCTGAGATAAAAAAACACTCATAACTAGGGTCAGTTCTTACCTTTGCTGTATATATGTGGTGAAGTTGAATATGAAGTGATGGTGTGAGGTGCAGGGCTGTATCCGTGGACTCTGGTCAGTCGACACGAATGGAGCTATGCAGTCTGAGAGGATGAAGGAAGTGACTGTGGTAATACTGAAACGAGAGAAAGACAGAAAGGTGGGTGTGTCTGCTGAGAGCTGTTAAGCAAGCCTTTACTCTTGATCAGGCTGGTTGTGATGAGCCATGATACCTTGTTTTTCTGTGTAGGTCAATTACCAACGCCAAACCAAATAATGCAACAGTCACGCAGAAACACCCAGACAAGTTTTATTAGCTTGTGGCCTAGGTAATCTGCTCAGCTCTAGGCATTTTAGGACATAGGAAAGGGTGGGTATCTGTTTTTGCTTGAAGGGACTGACAGTACTTAATGTATTTTGGTCAGTGTGCAGCAGTGAGTTAAGTAAAAGTGCAAAATTTTTCTGGTCAGTTGTTGAATTTTTATTTGAAAGCTACGGTGGCCGATAGCTGCAATAAAAAAGAATGCAAAAAAAAAAAAGTTGAAAAAGTAACTTTTTATTTTTTGCACCACCACTTTTTTGTGTCGTTAACTTCCGTTGTGGCTTTTTTCTGTTTTATCTGCATAGTTTCTTTTTTTTTTTTTTGCATCGGTAACTTCCGTTGTGACTTCTTTTTTTTGCATTCTTTTTTTATTTGCAGCAGTGGCGATTCTTGGCCACCATACAAATCATCCCCAAATCACAATTACAAATAATCATTGCAATCCACTCAAGTTTAGGGGATATTAAAGAGATTTCTTTCAACTAACAGTTTAAATTAAGGATATTTTACTGCAGTGCAATAAGTAAGATGTGAAATTCGCTCTATTTTCCTGTACAGCAGAATTTGTAACCAAGCCAAACAAAACATAAAAAGGAAAACTATTTAGATAGTTTAAAAAAAACCAGTTAATTTTCTGATAGATTGAAAAAATAATATCCAGAGATATTTTTTAATCCAAACGTATCCCCAAAATAAAACGTATTTCAGACGGCTTCATATTCAAAATCACAACAAATCGATCATAAGATAAAAAATAACCTACAGTAAAGATATTAAAAATATTGACGTAGAAAAGGAAGAAGACGAAAAATAAATTGAAAGTTACCTGGTTGTATTTGTCGCTTTTGAGAAGGCGCCTTTATTGTGAAAGGACCCAACCGGAAGTGGAAGACATTTGCCATCAAGAAGATAAACAAGCAGCCCACACGTCATTTCATATTTGGTAGGAGAGTTTGTGCTGTTTTAATATACAAAGTTGATGTAATTGTTTCATGGACACAGTTTGTCGAAGTTTGTGAGCGCTTTTGTCCACCGGGGTGTGTTGTTTGTTGTTGTTTTTGACGGTGAAAGGCTAACAGCAGGCTCGCTAGCATCGACATGCATCATGAAAAACTCCTCAGGCTTTGTTACAGAAACTTATCATTTGTACTTTAAATGCTCACGATAAATCTACAGTCAGTAAGCATGTACTGTTTGCAAAGTAAATCTACCGTTTATACTTAGTTTGAGTTAAAAAATATTCGCAAATTCTCCATTACCAGACAGTTTTCAACAACGTCCTCTTCGCTTCCTTATATAGTCAACCTGAAAGTCTCGACTGTTAGTTTGGATCAGGTCTGAGGAACTTGACGGGGCTGAAATAAGTTCATGATTCATCAGATATAATAGTTTAACGATCAATGAGCTCAATCCATCCATTAATTTAGCATACAGCAGGTTACAGCAAAAAGGAAAATTCCCCTTTAACAGGCAGAAACCTTGAGCAGAACCAGACAGCCATCTGCCGATACTGCATTAGGTTTAGAGAGAAGAAGAACTTTATAATCCCTAAAGGGAAATTCAATTGCCTGTTGTCTCACATGACATGTCTCTAAAAGTTATCTATTTACACAAGAGTTGTAAAGTCTAAAGTTAGTACAAAAGATCTTTTGAATCTTTCTGTCCTGCAGTGAAGAGAGAGGAACCGTCCACCACCATTGGCCCTTTGGTCCATCAAGGTGTTGTGAAGTGATCCATGTTCTTTAGAATAGTCTTCACCTTCTTCAGTGTAGATCTCTCCATCACATCCTCCACTGAGCCAGCCTTTTTCACCAGTTTGTTTAGACGTCTTGCATCGTTGTATATGATGTTTCCTCTCCAGCAGAAATCAGCGTAGAACAGAACACTGTAGATCTACACCACAGACTGATAGAACATCTGCAGCATCTTACTGCAGATGTCTATTGATCAAAGTCTTCTCAGGCAAAAGAGGCAGCTCTCCACCTTCCTGTAGATGAAGTCTATATTATTAGACCAGTCCAACTTATTATCCAGATGTACACCTCGGTATTTATATGATGTCACCACTTCAATGTCCACTCCACAGATGTTCACACTGGCTGAAGAGGGGAAGAGGGGGTTTGGATCTATGGAAGACCATCTCCTTTGTCTTTGAGGTGTTGAGGAGGAGGCAGTTTGTGTGGCTCCAGTCACTAAAGGCTCTTATCAGATCTCTGTATTCAGCTTCTTGTTAGATAGATAGATAGATAGATAGATAGATAGACACACACACAGATAGATAGTTACAGCAGCAAAAAACACAAAATAAAATTAAATATAAGAAGAATTAGGTACAATGCAGACTAAAAATACTAAAAAAGCAGACAGGTCCAAGACAGGAACAGGTCTGCAGCAATGATTCAGAGGAACCTGTGGTAGAGCACAGGGACTCCCCACTGAGGTGGTTTTGGTTTCAATAAAGGTTGAACTGATCTCTCATTTGTGATTGTGTTTCTCTTTTGTCCTTCCAGGTCACAAGAAAAATATGGCATCTAAAAGTGCAAGCAGCGAGGAAGAGCAGAGCCTTCGAGTGTGTGAGCAGTATGTCAAGAAACACAACATCCAGCAACTGTTGAAGGACTGCATAGTCCAGCTATGCACAGCCCAGCCGGATCGGCCCATGGCCTTCCTCAGGGACTACTTTGAAAGATTGGAGAAGGTGAGTGCTGACAGTGGTGCTGAGTGAAACCCCAATATCTCTTATTATATCTTATATCTTATCTTTTTATAAGCATTAAGAGAGGATTTTACCCAAACACCTCTAACTCAGTTTAGAGAAACCTGGTAACCTTATTTAGTAATGATTCTGACCTGCTTAGTAGCAGAGCTGCTTTGCAAAATCAGCTCCACATTGGGGGTCCCCTGCATGTTTGTTCTATGACCGTGTGAAGACACCTTTTATCTCAGCATGAATCTGTGGAGGGATAATTACAGGTAGGTTGTCTTAAGGTGTTGTTTTGTGTTCATGTTGCACCACAGGAGGAGGCCCAGCAGGCGGCTGTGCAACAGAGGTCTAGGCTACGGTCAGACTCCCGTGAGGATGAAGTTTCCCCACCCATGAACCCTGTGGTGAAGGGTCGAAGCCGAAGAGGGGCCATAAGCGCTGAGGTGTACAATGAGGAAGATGCTGCTTCCTATGTTCGAAAGGTCAGAGATGATAAGATCGTTTTTGTTCACACAGATCTTTATGACCCTGTTGCAATTTTCTTTTTTATTTGAAGTTTGTATATTAATGAGGGAAAATGTCATCTCCTCATACTATCATGTTGCAAAAACAAATAAAGTCATAAAAGGACACAAATCAAGGGATTTGTCTGCTAAAATTGGAGCAGTATTGCCTTTAATTGTACTTTACTTAGGGGTGAATGTGTGGCTTAAACTACTTTAGTTTTGATTCTATTGTAGGTTTATCCTGATATTCACTGATGTATGGAAAAGGAATCTTTGTTTTTATTATTGTTTTTACTGAAGGTCATCCCCAAAGACTACACAAGCATGGCCGCTCTGGCCAAAGCCATGGAGAGGAACGTGCTGTTCGCCCACTTAGATGACAACGAGAGGAGGTATGGCGTCCAAATCACTCACATAAATGTTTGAGAATCATTTTCAAAACATCTCAAGCTAATTCGTCGTTTTTGCCCACAGTGACATTTTTGATGCGATGTTTTCTGTCAACTACATGGCTGGAGAAACAGTCATTCAGCAGGGTGAGTCTAGACCACTTTTTATTGGAGACTGCTGCTTTGTCACTCTCTTCATTCTCCTTCTTTCAGTGAACTTTTTACCTTTTCTGTTCCAGGTGATGAAGGAGACAACTTCTATGTTATCGACCAGGGAGAGATGGATGTAAGATCTTTGTGCTTACTTTTGAGCTCTAGCAAACATCTGCCCGTGTTTATTAATAATATGAAAAGCTGTTGCTGTCCTCTAGTGGCCAAAATACAAACAAAAACATTGTTTCTGTGAAGAACTCAAACTGATTTTAAGGCCCCTTTTAGACAAACAAAATCATTTTATTTGTGTTAACTAAGAATTAATCGTGTGTATTAGAAACAGAGAGTACATGATGGGAGAGTATTCATAGAGTGGTCACATAAAATGCACCAGCTGGAAGATAAAGAGGAAACAAGTGCTTGTTGTGTGCAAAAACAAACCAACTCGTATCGTATACTTTTTGTCCTTGTAAGCCACCGTAACTCCACTTTGAGAGACGTGAGCGGGGGAGGGTGTGAATGTAAAATGTGACTGCCAGATAAAACTTAATACTTCCTGTTCTATACTGATTTTGACACAGCTTCATTTTTTTCATTTAATCTTAATCTAATCTTTAATCTTTATCTTTATTTGAACATGATAAAAATAATGATGAAGTAAAAACAAAACCAAAAGACAAGGCTTTATGAAAAGAAAATAATAATAGTAATAATAATAAATTAAAAAAAATAATAATAATAAAATCAAAGACAAGCCTAACAGGCAATAATCAGCCATTTGTAGCTGTAGTGGAAAGATATACAGTGTGTCATCAGAACCCTGATGAGTCAATCTTGCTCTCTTTTCTCTTTCCAGGTTTACGTGAACAATGAGTGGGTGACAAGCATCGGGGAGGGGGGCAGTTTTGGCGAGCTGGCTCTGATCTACGGGACACCTCGTGCAGCTACTGTTCGGGCAAAGTCAAACGTCAAGCTGTGGGGCATAGACAGAGACAGCTACAGGAGAATACTGATGGTAAGGTGTTAAGACGTGAAACTAATGGAAGTCAATGCTTTGGCTGATAATTACTATTGGTGTCTGTTTATAGTGGGACAAAGATATCTGACCAGATTGTTGGAGGCAAATTAAAGAATATCCAACATTTCAAATTATTTTAGGGAAGCACTCTGAGGAAACGCAAGATGTACGAGGAGTTCCTGAGCAAAGTCTCCATTTTAGGTAAGAAGTAAAGTTGATCTGTATTGTTTGGCTGAGTCAAATTACCTGTCATTGACCATATATATATATACAAAAAGTGTGATTTATTTTGATGTAAACAGAGTCTTTGGAGAAGTGGGAGCGTCTGACAGTGGCTGATGCCTTGGAGACCGTGCAGTTTGCAGATGGCCAGAAAATTGTGGTGCAGGGAGAGCCTGGTGATGAGTTTTTCATCATCCTGGAGGTTTGCATCAACTTTTTCAAGCGTTAAAAATTTAATAACACTCACTTAATTTTGTGATGGGTAGTAAAAGACTTCTTTGTTGGTCTGTTAGGGGACAGCTGCTGTGCTGCAGAGACGGTCAAACAGTGAGGAGTTTGTGGAAGTTGGCAGACTGGGGCCATCAGACTACTTCGGTAAGTCTTTCTGTTTTATGCTGCAAAGACAAAAAAAATAAAGACACTGTAGATAAAAGTCATGTGAGGCTTAAATTCATGTTCAAATATTTGATATTTAGTGTAATTCAATAAGTGAAAGGCGTCAACAAACCACATGGCTTCAGTTTACCGCCTTTCACTGATTATTTGTCTTTCCTCAGGTGAGATTGCCTTGCTCATGAACCGGCCCCGAGCTGCCACTGTCGTCGCATGCGGACCGCTCAAATGTGTGAAGCTGGACCGGCCGCGGTTCGAGCGAGTTCTGGGTCCTTGCTCCGACATCTTGAAGAGAAACATCGAGCAGTACAACAGCTTCGTATCCCTGTCTGTCTGAACTTGTCAGTATTCAAACTCCCTCTTCTTCCACTGTGGGTCCCACCATAGCATATAAGCTTTATTTCAATTAGTACTATGCTCTTTCAAATCTGTTACCACGCCTTTAAGATCACTTCTACACCTGTTACTGCTCTTTTTTATTGTATTTATTTTATTTCCTCTGTTTGTATATAAAAGCACAGATTTTTCTGATGTAAAGGAAAGTTTTGAGGTCAGAGGTTGTCGTCTCCGGGTGAGGCGGATCCCAACACCAAACAGGTCTTTGCAAATTGCTGGTTTAGATTATACTAGATAGTAGTGTGAGCCTGACTGGTAGCGAGATGATGCTGTCAAAAAAAACATCTGATTCAAAACTCTTAACTCAGATTTCATCATGTCAAAATCTTCTTAGTGGAGCTTCTCATGGCCACGAGTAAAAGTAAAGTTTATTATACATGAGGAACTGTAAAATACACAGACTTAAAAAAACATCCACGTGAGGATGGTCATACATGATCTTAAAATATAGTTTTCATTAAATTTATGACCAAAAAATTTGCAAAAATAACAACATTCCCTTAAATAAGTACATTTTAACATTGTGTTTGTAAAGATGGTTAAATTTGCTCACTATCAGCACTGTGTCGTGATGCTGGTATTGGCGTTATTCTTCTAAATATCTATATCTATATTTCTATATTCGTAGTATTTGTGAACCTTGTAGACACTCCTCTCTTGAACAGTTGCCTTGAAACTCACACTGCATGATTTTACACAGAAGTACTTGTGCCAGCTGTGGAGGATCGACTGACAGAGAAATGGAAAAAAAAATCTTGTAAACATTATTTGTTATGACTTAATAACTTCACTTCCTTTTTCTCCCTTAGCCAACTTCAAATTAAGCCTCCAAGCAGATTCGCTGCGGCACATACAAATAATTGGAAGATCACAGCTTTTGCTCATGTCGACTTTTGTTTGGAGTGAAGGCATCTAACTACTGGTTTAAGCCACATTCAGTCAAAGTCAACTCTAACAAGAATATACAGAAAGTGCTTGTTTAGCATAGATGAAACTATGGGCAAAAAAGAAGAAATAAATGAACAACCGTCGTTGACATTGATTGGACTGTTTATTAAGGTAGTTGCTTAAATGTTGAATTCTGTTATCGGGCTGGATAAACTGTTACACAGCAAAAGTTTCTTGTTAGAAAAAAAAAATCCTCTTGCAGTATGAAAGAAACAGAGCTCTGACTTTGAAATATCTCTTGACAATCACTTATATCCACCACTTTTGCCTTTAGTACACAGTGACACCAGAAGGATAGGACAGATGACTTCATGTGTTTACTTGAAGTATGCACAAGCTTCATACACACGTCTTATTAACTTAAAAAAAAAGTTTGAACTGCTGCGGCAAGCAAAAAGACGTCAGCACTCTCAGTCAAGTATATGGCTGCTGATAATTTCCTGCTTTCACTCGAGTGCTGAAGTCTATTTGCTTGCTGTGTTTACTTTGAGTCACAACTGGGTGGCGGCAGTGCTTCGTCCCTGCTGCTGTCCCAACACTGACACAGATATGGATGCAACATTAGAGTATGGTTACTATCTCAGGCTTCAGCTAGAAAAAAGCTAATTACACGAAATAAGTTGCCTTATTTACTGAGGATAAAATCCCATAAACCACAGCAATAAAACTGTTTTTCTTCTTGAAATTACCTGATTTATTAGAATTAGTTTTGCTTTTCCTTGATCTGCCTTTATATTAACTCTTAACCTTTTTTTCCCTTGATTATTTGTTCTGTTTTGTTAGTATTTAACTCATGGGTACTGATCTAGTTTAATGCTGTTTCTCATTTAGGATTGGCAGGATGTGTTTTAGGGTTTTTTTTCAAAATCTTAATCTTTAAAATAGTCAAATTATTTCTTAAACTCTGCTTACATTGAATGCTTTTATTTTTTTGTATACACCACTGTGCTACAGTGTATTAATGACTGTATTTTTGCACAGTTTGTGATAAACAGAACCATTAATTCAGATGAATTATGCATTTACACTGACAAATTTCGCAACCGAGCCGGTGCCAAATATGGTGTTGTGATATCAAGATTCCAAAGCCTTAATAAAGAACTCATGGTGTTATGGAGATTTGCAATAGTCTTAAAAGGCAGATGAAGTGTTGGTATCGTATCCAGGCTAAGTTTTCTTGTGTTTTCCTCGAGTTGTAAAAAATCTTGTCAAAGCAGCTAAAGTTGTTAAATGCCGAACACTGTTTAGTGTCATAACTCTGCCGTAAGAAAAAGTGAAGGAAACAAGGACTTGATGCATTGTTGTATTCTAAAGATACTATTGTTATAGAGGTTTGAGGTTTCACTGCTTCTTTCACAAAAAGACACATCAGCATGTAACCAACTTATTGAAACTGTGTACGTGGATCTACATCACATAAGTCAAAGCATCACTTCCAGTCTAAGATCTGTACTCTTAAGTGACGCTCACTACTCAGGTTTTGCTGTGTTGTTCTTCTCTCACTCAGTTAGGGTTGGGGTTTGGGCATCGGTCAATAATCAGAAAATACAGAGTGTTTCAAATTCAGGAGAGAAGTAGGGAGGAATCCAAGAGTAGATGGCGAGTACGTTTGTTATTGCCAACTGGCATACTCAGTAAACGGGTTATGGGATATATAGAAAGCTTCTCCTCGGACTCTTTACACCCAAGAATGCAAATCCTTTTTCCCCAAACTTGTTAAATCCACTGTTGAAACAACTCCTTTAACTTTTTATTCCTTTTCGGGGTCATAATCCTGTCTTTAAATTCTGTTGGATTATACTTTTGTTTAAGTCATGCTGTTTCTGAACATGTTTGGTATGTATTTTCTCTGATTCTGTATACCCCCATTATTGTAGTGTTATATCTCTGAACTATATGTACCCTGTACACAGTACTGTATTTTCAGATCAGCTGTATCTTTTGACACGTTTGCAGAGAACTTGTACTGAAAACTTTCTTTTCTTTCAGCAGTTCAAGCAATAAAGAGATTGAGTTTTAAGGCCTTTTGTGTCAGACAGTTGCCTTTATTTTGAACATTTAATGCAAAAAAATGTTAAATGTTAAATCAGAATTTTAGAAAGAGTCAGCGTTCTGAAATTGAAGTCAAAATTATAAAAGAGTCATAATTCTGATATTAAAATTAGAGTTCTTAGATTTAAGTCAGAATTTTAAAGAGTCAAATCTGAGATTAATTCAGATTTCTCAGATTGAAGTCAGAATTAAAAAAAGAGTCATAATTCTTAGATTAAAATTAGAGTTCTGAGATTAAAGTCAGAATTTACAAAAGGGTCATAATTCTGAGATTAAAATTAGAGTTCTTAGTTTTAAATCAGAATTTTAAAAAGAGTCAGATTACTGAAATTAAAATTAGAGTTCTGAGATTTAAGTAAGAATTTTATTAGAGTCAGAATTCTGAGATTTAAGTCATAATTTTTAAGAGTCAGAATTTCTAAGATTAAATCGAAATTCAGAGATTAAAGTCAAAATTTTGAAAAAAGTCAGAATTCTGAGATTAAAGTCAGAATTTTACAAAAAAATTTAATTTGAGATAAAAATCAGAACTTTAAAAAGAGTCAGATTTCTGAGATTAAAATCAGAGTTCTGAGATTAAAGTCAGAATTTAAGAGTTAGAATTTTGAAATGAAAGTCAGATTTTTAAGATTACAGTCAGAACTCTGAGAAAAAAAAGTCAGAATTCATACTATTGTCCCAGAATTCAGAAGTCAAAGTCAGGATCAAAAGAAAAAAGGCCGAATTCTGGCTTTAATTTGAGAATAAATTTTTGTTTTTTAATTTGGAAATTAAAGTCAGAATTTTTAAATTTAAGTCAGAATTTTTAAATTAAAATCAGAATTCTGAGATTGAAGTCAGAATTCAAACTTCAATCTCGGAAATTCTGACTTTTTTTTCTCAGAATAATAATAAAATACCGTTTCTTTGTATTCATCTGTTTATTTTTAAAATTTCCTGGTGGCCCTCATCTTTTTTTTGTATTTTTATACAGTTTCTAACCCAGATGTATATAAACCATTTCATAAATTTCAGCAATTTTTTAAAATCTAATTTTAATTTACAAAATTATTTTAGGGAATGAAAAATAACGCGGTTTTTATGACAGGACAAAGACCAGTATATGAGATGACTTTGGGATGCGGTTCTTTCCCCAAAAAGGCGAAAGTGTGAATTTTGTCCGCCGCTTTCGTACAGCTTGTGGTGAGAGTTGTGCAGTTTACTGACTGTACTAATGTGTTGACAAAAGACACAGCTACGCTTGCTGTTTATCAGAAAGAGGAAACGTTATGTAACATACGATATGACCCGGTCACACGCACATGCACTCACACGTACACACGCACACGCGCACACGCCTCCTTGTTTACCAGCTTCCTACTGTACAAGAAGGAGAGATTCTTGGAATCCCATTGGCTGGATTCGCCCACCCCGCTCTCCCATTGGCTGATTCCGCCTATTAAGTAAGAGAGCTATGTTTTCGACTGCAGACCACCAACATCTCAGCACTTCCTCGACTGTGCCAACAAAACTCAACTGAAGCCTTTCGCGCTTTGATTAAAATCAAACTTTGGATTAGATTTTGTGGTATGTTAAATTGATTGTGAAGGATGACCAGTAAAATGAAGTTTGTTCGCTCTCTGATGAAGACTGCAGCGCTGGCCAATGTGCCAAAACACATCGATCATTTCTCCAAGTTCTCCCCTTCTCCTTTATCAATGAAGCAGTTTTTGGATTTCGGTGAGTGTTGCATGGCTTCATCTATGATCACTTTGTTTTATCTCTGTAGAAATTATTCAGTGCACTTTTAGTTTGACATGTCTCTTTGTATTTTGGACAGATTCTCTTATTGTTTTACCTACTTGTTTTGAATAGCAGGATTATAGTTAAATTTGTTTTATCCACAGAGACTGAAATAATTTTGTTCTAAGTGGAATCAGTGTTGTATCAATAAATCTGAAGTTGAACTGCCTTGTTGCTCTCACTGATAAGCACTCTGTACTTGATGATCTGGACTTGGGAAGGGCGCTGAAACAAAGCAAGAACCAATCAAATTCTGTATTGAAAAAGCTTATAATGGCGTTTCTGCTGCCCTTATTTGTGATTTGATGGTGATAATAATGACTGGAACAACAAGACGGTTAGGTTGGCGAGTTTTCCTATTTCTATGCCTTTAAAAATGACAATATAGCTGTGAATTTGATAAGAATAAGGATAACTTGATTGATCCCCGAAGGGAAATTCAATTGTCTGTCGTCTCATAAAGTCATCTACGATTTATAAGAGTTGTAAAGAGGAAAAAAAAAGTCATTTAAGTTGTAGTCTCACTTAAATGAGATAAATCAAAAGTTCTTGATAGAAATCAGGGTTCATTGTTGTGCCATTACATGATATGACACCTCATGGGGATGATAAATGTGCCCTGAGGCATGTGTTTTTTGGCTCCCGTTGCATAAGTCTGCCTCACCCTCCCAGTTTTGTGAACCTGATACTTCAGGCACGCCTGGAGGGGATAGCTGCCAAATGTGAACAACATCCACTTGGACTCGTGGATGGACTGATTAGAAGTTGGAGGTCAGAGGTTAAAGGCTGCTCTGACCTTATGTCAGCCCCATACTGGTAAACAACTTTTGTTTGTAAAGCCAGGAGAGACTTTTATGACATTTGGTAAAAAGTCTGCTCTGACAGAAAAAGTTCTGTTTGGGAATTAATGGTCAAAGATTTCAGGAAAACATACATCCCCATAACTCAAAAGACAAACTAACACTCTGACATTAACATGGTCTGTTGTAAGAGAAAGCTTTGGTGGAAATTGGGTAAATCGAGTCAAATATGTTTCATATAATCTTGACTTTAACATTTTAATTGTCATTGTCATACTTTCTAGGTACGACCAATGCCTGTGAGCGCACATCGTTCGTCTTTCTCCGTCAGGAGCTTCCTGTGCGATTGTCCAACACCATGAAGGAGATCAACCTGCTTCCAGACAAGCTGCGAGCAACTCCTTCAGTCCAGCTGGTCCAGAGCTGGTGAGACTTCCTGCATATAGGAATTTGTTGATTTACTGCCTTTGGATAATAACCAGACCTAAACTATCCCTGCTTGAGCTTGTAAATATGATTCAGAGTCTTGACAGTGTTTGAGCAGGTTGATCTCAGTCCTGTATGAATGCACAACAAGAGGCTCTGATTCCACAGGGCAGTAAAATCTAAACTCAATGAGACTCTCCTGGTTAAACTAGTCCCCTGTGTGTAAATCTTGGAAGATATTCAACATATATATATGTATATTTTTCATGGTACACATATTTGAGAGTTTCACAATTTCTCTTGCTGCACAGCCTCAAACTCTGCTGCTTGAGCACAGACCGTCCTGTGATTTCTCAGACTTCTCAGAAACTCTTTCCAACCCACTTGAAGGCCTCCTTAATTCCTCACAGAGTAAACGTCATTTTTAAGGGTTTGATTTGTTCTCCCGACAGCTACAAATAGCGTCGGTAAACTGCACCGTTGGCCCAGCTATTAGAGGAGATTACATTGCAGTGCAGGGAGGTGGGGTCTGATGGCTGAACTTTGTTCCACTTACTTCTCTGGCCCCTTCCTCTCTTCTTCCCTTTTTCACGCTGCCTGCTTGTTGTTGCAGTTGAAGGGGACAGCTCGTCCAGAACAGAAAAGAGTTATGGAGAGATAAACACAGGCCAGTTTCATTTCTAAGAATAACCATAGAAGGTATTGGTAGATCTAGCCAAGATACTAAGATGAAATGTTTTGACATAATAAGTAGTCAGGGTTACGAAACAGAGAAAAGTTTTAGAATAATATCTTAAGACAAAATTAATTTCTGACAAAATAACTTGTTGAGGCTAGTTTAAGGTTTGGACTATTTTCAAAGTGGACATTGGGATCTATAGTCCTTTCTGTAGTGACGTGTTTTCTCTAGGAACATCCTAGAAATCTCTCACAGGGGATTCTCAGTCATAACACTTTCACGAGGGGAGGATATAGGATATAGGACGAGTGATGATCACATGATGATGGAGGTGACGCAGTAAGACTTCATGACCTTTATGATACCAGAGACGGAGACTTGCGTCCGTGGCGCAGCCGCTTAAAGGTCCTCTAATGGGAATGTGATACACTGTGTTTCTGGCGGTGTCAAGCCCACCTGCTTCTGGAACATGGTTTGGTTTAACCTCGCAGTCATTCGAGGAACGTTTTAGTCACTCAGACAGATTTACTCTGACCAAAACAAAAACAAGACACACGTAAAGTAGCATTTCTTTCTTGTCTTTTCCTTTTCGGTTACTGAAATCATCAAAAATATGTAGCTCTATATTCAAGTAACAAACTAAGATTCCCTCAAATCTGAACTCCAACCTTTATTTATACACAAACAGAAAGATGATAATGTACACAGTATTTATGAACATAAACAGTCCCTCGCACCACCTGCATGAGGGTGAAAATATGAAGCGAGGAAAACAAAGAGCCAATAAGGTGATTTGATGTTTTGACTGGACACATGTTTTCGTTATTTTTTCAGTGATTATCATTCAGGCATTTTGTAAACCAACTGGAACTATAAATCAATCAATCAATCTTTATTTATATTGTGCTCTATTTACAAAGACTAGACGTGAAGTTGGGATAAGATTGAACCCAATGTGGTTTAAGGAGCCACTATGAAATCACTGTAGGTCCATTAGTAGTTAATAAATAACAGAAAACCATTGTTCAGCTCAGGGAACTTAAGCCGCCTCACAGATATGTCTTTGTTTTTGTCATCACACATAAAAACCTGTGGTGGGTGGACATGTTTACATCATTCATGCTCTCTCTCTCTTTTTCCACCCGCCTGGTTGCAGCAGAGTTTGATGTATATACATGTTTGTCTGCCATGCTCACGCTCTCTTTATCTTCTGTGATAGCAGCCATGCTGAGTAGTCAGTGACTCTTGTGTGTTTCTGTTCACTTAGGTACATCCAGAGCCTGATGGAGATCCTGGAGTTTCTGGACAAGAACCCAGACGACCAGGAAGTTCTTGAAACGTGAGTGTGACATTGTTTTTTTTTTCATTTTTAAAAGATGCTGGATTAAACTTTTTTTGTCTAACCTTATATTTCCTGTCCACCAACTCCAGGTTTGTTGAAGTCTTGGAGTCGATCAGAAACCGGCACAACGAGGTGGTCCCCACCATGGCTCAGGGGATCATTGAGTACAAAGATGCCTTCGGTCAGCAGGATGCTGTCACTGACCACAACATCCAGTACTTCCTGGACCGCTTTTACACCAGCCGTATTTCCATCCGCATGCTCATCAACCAGCACAGTGAGTTGGCTTGGAAGCTAAATCAGAATAAATGATCACCATCCGTTTGCGGAGGATTAATGAGTTCATCTTTCTCTCATTTCTTGTAGCCCTCGTCTTCTACGGCAACACAAACCCCGCCCACCCAAACTCTATCGGCTGTATTGACTCCATGTGCGATGTGACAGAAGTCACAAGAGGTAAGAAGATGTCATTTAAATAATAAGTGAAAAATCAATGTAGTTAATGAGCTTGTGTATTATAAAAGCCTAGTGGGCTGCTTGTCAGGTGTTTTCATCCTCTCTGTTTCGACCCACCACTGGATCACGAGGGCTCACTGCTACCTCTATTATCTAACACCACCAACTATCTTGTTACATTCAGCTTGAGATGTTGACAGTCGAGTACTCCCCCTCATGTTTACGATGTTCCCTGGTTTGCTGCCCCCTTGTTTGGTGTGTGAAAGAGTTTACATAATGGTTGTTGAAAGTGATCATGCCATTAAATGTCACTTTTTGCACGAGTCAAAACAAACAAACATAAAAAAAAATCGATATTGAGATACTGTTTTATTAAATTCTCTGTTAAGTTTTCTTCAATAGTTAAATAGTTTAAAAATAGTTTTTTTCTTTCCATTCAAAGCTGCTTTACTTTTCACATTGTGTACCTTTTGCAGAGGTTGTAAGGATGATGATGATGTAATGAAATGAATCAGGTCGAAAACTGGGACAGAGCAGTTAGTGCAGAGCGGGGCAGGCTGTACATCCAGTCTGGCCCAGTTTCAATACTTAAACAAACCAGGCAGTCCAGGCAGCTGGCTGTGATCCAATTCTCATGCTGTTAAATTCTTAAAATGACCTTGTATTTATCAGATCTGTTCATCTTTATGTCTCTTTTACTGTTGTTTTATCTCTTTAGATGCCTATGAGAGCGCTAAGATGCTGTGTGAGCAGTACTACCTCGGAGCACCAGAGCTGGAGATGAGGGAAATGAATGGTGAGACCCAAAAAACACCATGACGGAAAAACACTTGAAGTTGTTTTAAGGATTCTGTAAACTACAGCTAATTATGGTCCAATGTTTCCCTCGTTTGGAGAAACCACCATAGCACCATTAAAACAACTATCTGACCTCTCCTCATTTTCACAGCCTTGACCGTTGTTTTATTTCCCCTCTCCTCTAGCCAACAGCGTCAGAGAGCCAATCCACATCTCTTATATTCCATCTCACCTGTACCACATGCTCTTTGAACTCTTCAAGGTAATAAATACATTTGCTGCTTCAAACAAATCACATAATAAGCACAGCAGGATTAAAGCTGTTTTAAAAAGAGTGAAGAAAACCCCTGTTATCTTTTTCCTTTTCGCACAGAAAGTTACTTTCTTTTTATTAACTTTCAACTTTATTTGGTTCCCTCTCTGTAGAACGCAATGAGAGCAACCATTGAGAACCATGAAGCCAGCCGGACCCTCCCTCCTATCAAAGTCATGGTCGCTCTCGGTAAAGAGGACCTGTCAATTACAGTGAGTATCTCTTCTGTCAAATATAAAACTAGAAAAGCACTCGGAGAACGCAGACCTCCGCCAAGCAGCTCATGTCCCCCCTTACATAAGAAATGCCTTGACCAGGATTCAAACCCAGGGCCTTCTGGTTGGGAGGCAACAGTGCTAACCACTACACCACTGTACCGCCTGTCTACACCACTCTGCCGCCCATTGGTTATCTTTCAGGGTGTCGTTCAGCATTCCAACGACACCCTTATTTTTTTGTGTTCTGGATCACAGTATCCAGAATTCTGGTGAAAATTTCAGGTCAATCCGTCTGTTACTTTCTCTGTAAAGTTACTAACAGACAAACAAACCAACGCTACTGAAAACATAACCTCCTTGGCGGAGGTAAACAGTCATGTTTCTTTAAATTCTTGAACTGTTTTAGAGTTTTATTTGATAAAAAAGTGTCTAAAATCACGTCAAACCAAAACTGTATGTATTTTAGTGCAAACGAGAGCAAAAATCACCAGGAAGGAAATAAGGTGTGGGTTCGTAATGAAAGTGACGTCAGAGACAGGCCACAATGGGGAGAACTGATTCTGTGCTAATCTTGCATGGGAGCGAGTTGAGAACCAGCGGCCGACTCGCCCCGTAATCAGAGCTTTAACTAAGCTTTCTATTACGTCACAATTTAAACAAGAAAAGGTTTTATCCAAGTGCTCCAAATTCTCAACTAGGAATAGAAACAAAGTCGGCTTCTTTAAAACTTCCCACTTTAATCAATAATCCAGCCTGTTAAAGTATGTTACACATTCGATGTGTTTAAACTGAGGACTGTTCAGAGGCTGTCAAAGCGAAAGAAAAGTAGACTTTCCCCCCGTCTGCACTTAAATGACGTGTTCTGCCCCCTTTGCCCGCTGGTGTCTGTTACCTCAAGTCACCTCTATTCAGCTGCTTCGCTTGGCGAGATAAACCTCATAAACATGCTTTATCTTTAAAAGATCCTCACCCACCTACACACAGCGCCGTCTCAATGACGTTATTCGCTCCTGGCACACCCAGCGTGCACATTCACACAGCATAACATCATAACATTGCTGCACACTGGGGAAGTAGAAAGCTGGATAAGAACTTTTATTTTGACCCAAATCATGGCTGCTAAATCCTCAGCGTCACATCACCTTCTTCATTATCTCTACTTCTTTCTAGATGAGCGACAAAGGCGGTGGCGTCCCCTTCAGGAAGACCGAGCATCTGTTCAGCTACTTGTACTCAACAGCTCCAAGACCCACCTTTGGAGAAAAACACAGAGCCCCATTGGTGAGCGGCTTAAAAACAGACACACAACTTAAAACATCATGTTAAAGCCGGCGAAGAGCTAACGCGTGTTTGTGTTTGTTTATGTGTGTGTGTGTGTGTGTGTGTGTGTGTGCAGGCTGGGTTTGGCTACGGTCTGCCCATCTCTCGTCTCTACGCTCGGTACTTCCAGGGAGACTTACAGCTCTACTCAATGGAAGGTTTTGGCACTGATGCTGTCATACACCTGAAGGTAACACATATAAACACGATTTCATTCAAACTGGCCTGTTAATTGTGTTTATTACTGTTTAAAATGTAGTTTCTAGATTGCTTTGAAGTTAAAACATGAACCTTATAAGTGATATAATCAAGTTGACATTGAAGTAAATCTGCTTTGTCTTTCTTCAGGCACTGTCGACAGACTCGGTGGAGAGACTCCCAGTTTTTAACAAGACAGCGTTGCGCCACTATAAGCTGAGCCTGGAGGCGGACGATTGGTGCGTCCCCTCCAAGGAGCCGCTGGACCTCGCCATCTACCGCGCTGCCAAGTGAAGCCGTCAGGACCAGCGAGATTTCTCCCACTCAGCACTTTGACGTTATTTAAATGAAGGGCATTAGATGAACAGAACATGGTGGACCTTGATTTGTTTAACTACCGCACATTTGCTCTTTACTTCACTCAGAAGCTGCAGTTAGCGTCTCATGACCTCAGGTTTTATTTTACTAAGTGCCAACTATGAACGGTTTCTCCTCCGAACCCACAACCTGTGGTGCCTCCATCTAACCGAACAAGTTTCACATTTTATTCCACACTTGTGAAACTGTGGCAGTTTGAGCTCTTCAAGGACTTTGCACCCCTTTAGGTGCAGAATAAAGCCTTCAAAAAAATGTAGATGTAACTTTAAAACACAACCAAATAATGGCCAGAGCTGAAGCGACCAAAAGAGATTAAACAGGTCCTGATTGTCTCGGTACTTCCTCAGTCGTCTTTGTTTATCTCCTGTAGCTTTCTTTACACGTGTGCTCACCATTAAAGAGGAACAAAAGACATAGTTGTGAAAATTTAGACAGGAAGAAAGAGAGAGTGAGGAGAGGAATCAAGAAAAGAGGATTTAGCTGGTTTTGGGATTGATTGTGAAAAGGACAAAAAAATGTCACGTCAAACTTTTCTCATACTTCTGGAACAATCTGCATTTTGTTTTCCAGTTTAATATTTTTGTTACAATAATTTCAATCACAGAGAAACACATTTTAAGTCAGTTTTTTTTGCTTTTCCAGAACATCTTGTGAAGCTCATTTCGGTCGTTTAGATTTTAAGTTGGACTCCCTCAGAACAAAAAGCGTCTCTCCGTGTCGATACAGAAGTGTGTTTTCCTTTTTTTTTTGCTACTAAATAGAGGACCTTTCCCTTTTTCTTTGTGTGTCTCTAGGAGTGATTCTGTTTTTTTTTTTTACTTGAACTTGACACTAAGTAAACTCCCTCCCTGTTTTACGGCCTTGTACTGATTAAAAATGCAGAACAAACACATGCTCAGCTGCTTAGTTACTGATAGCGAACAAGGATTAAAAATCATTTAGTCAGAGTTTGAAAGGGACTGTAACGACATGTAAGAGTTATGTAAACTTGTCGTCTGTTGACAGAAGACGAGTTATTCATTAATAATCTTTGCTTGATGTTTGGAAGTTATGAAATCAGCTTTTTCTTCATGGCTCCAAACTGCAAACGTGTGTATCGGTTGCTACTGTGATTCACGAGCCCAGAGTGTGTTATATGAAGGGCCTGTATTCTGTTGTATATTTGAAGTGAAATGTTCATATCGAAGGACTTCTATTTTTATAAAGAAATGTTTGAAAATAAATCCAGGAGAGAATTAACCTTCTTGTGTTCATTATTTAATCTCAGTTGGAGCTGCTGTGATCTGCGTTTAAGAGGCGACAATATAATCAGACACTGGGGTTATATAACACCATCATGAAGAGACGTGGCAAAGCATTTGTGTGTTTCTTCGTGCGGGTGACCTGGATCAAGCCTCAACTGTTACAGGTCAATGCAGGGACTTTGCACACCATGCAGGATGTTTGTTGGGATGGTTATCAGACAGTGTATCTGTATCTGCTAATAAAAATAATGCCAGTACTTCCATTTGCAAAGTGACTCACAAAGCACTTTAACTGCAGTTTTAAGTCAAAATCTCTCTAGTGGTTTTTACTGTCTGCTGTGATCGATCAAACCTGTGCCTTTGCATTTGTGCTCCTGTTTCCAAGTTTAAAGTCATCAACCTCTGACAGTTCAGACGATCAGTAAACCTCTTTATTGAGTTTCAGATTAATAATTAGCTGAGAGGCATTTCCAGAGATCAGTCCTGTGAAGGAGAGAAAAGTTTGCAGAGAGCAGGTTTCATTATATAAGGGTGTAGAAGAGCCTGACTTTGACAGTAATCACAGTTTTATTTTTATCGGTTGACTCATCAATAGAGGTTAAGGTACAACTGATGCACGAATGAGATCAGGAGATCAGCATGTCATCTAGTGTGGGATGTGAGGGGGAGTGGCTGAGGCTATATCAGGTTGTCCCCGATCTGAAATGTGGAGATCTGATCTCCTGCGTGCTCATGTTCTAAAAAGTATAAGGTGGTTTGTATGGCTGGAGGACTTGAGGTTTCTAATCTCTAGTATAAGAGCAGAATATCAAAATTAATAGTGGAGTGAAAATTATTCAAACTGATCAAAAGCAGATCAAACCTCACACCTCTACCCAGCACTGCAAGAGTAAAGCTCCTTATTTATACACGATTAAATGTTGTTGTCCAAGATCTCAGGAGAAGGTCAAAACCAGCTGATAGCCTCAATACACACTGATAACCTGATAACCTACAAAGCAGGTCAAAACTGGAGCCCCAGGTTTCAAGACGGTTGAGACACTTTCTCAGATATAATACTACTACTACTACAACTGATAATAATAACTAAAAGAAGAAGAAGAATGAAAACAGAGATTAAAAATGACAGAATAAAAGCTTTTCTATGAAAAACAAAATAACTGAAAACTAATATTTACGTGGACATAGCCCAGGAATCACATACCCAGTTTAAAAATGAAGACATCATTGTTTTAGCAAAGTTACAAGCCCAAGTTAAATCTGAAGCAGCAACTTCTTTGTAAAAAGTTAGGACAGCGACATCTGATCCCACCCGAACTGACATTTAAATAGATATCAAGAAAGCATCCAAGACAGGCTGAGGAGGAACTGGCTATTAAGACAAACAGTAAGATTCATGTCTCTGAAGAAAGAATTAAGAGGTTAATAAATTAAGAGTGGATTTTGTGATCTACAAAATATCATTTTAAAAATCAGGGAATGGGGGTTGCGTAACTAGACTATTCAGTGCTACAGTTCTGATTCAAAGGAGACCTGAGAAAGGACTAAATCAGCCGGTCATTTTAAATCTTGGTATTTAGGATAGACAGACGCAGATGCATGTTCAACAGACCAGAGTCCGCAGATTTTGGTTGTTAATAAATAAATAAATGTGTGCAGGAATATGTGCAGCTCCTCCAAAAGTCCATTAAAATATTAAGTCCAGGCAGCCTGTTTGGTGATGCAGAAGAAGAATCAATTAAAGTTTTATAATCCTTTTTTTAAAAAAGTGAGAAAACAATGTTTTAAAATTCAAAACTCTGAATTATAAAAGCAGGTACGTGATGTTTTAAACCTGCGAGTCAGAGCTAATGACCTCCATGTGATAAAACTATTGACTGACTGATTCAGGTCCTATATTTAACCAAGGCGGCATCATTCCAGCAGCCTGGACCAGCCAGATTTGTGATGGGTGACTGAGCCAAATCTTGGTTTTATTTACAGCAGGACGTGGACCAGGTCACCCCATCTCTGTTTGGTTATTACATAACCGTCTGTGAGACTGTTCGGGGTCTGAGAAAATCCAGATGGAAAAGAAACATACTGTGCATTACCACTGTCCGAATAAATAGTTTTGAATTATGTATAAATCATCATTTTAAGCTTCAGTATGGAGTTAAAGACGGGTAATGTTCACCCTTGACAGATGAAAGCAGGAAAATGAGACTTTAATGGTTTTACTATTACTGGCTGAGCAGCGACCTCTTGTGGTGAAGATTAAGAGCCATCATCACACAGGGTAGGGTCAGTCGAGGTAGACTTCTTTAGCTTTACAAACTGAGATTACAAGTTAAGTTACTGTATTTCTTTAATTCATATAAAATTACAAAATACATACATCAGTGTTTCTCCTTCATATTTTCTCAATTTGAGCTGTTAAAAGCACTTAAAAGCTGAATATGTTTACCTTTTTACAGCATAATAGAGAAGTCATGGGAAAGTAAAACATAATAATAAACAGTTATTTGTCTCACATGCTTATTTTGTGTTTGACAAGAAACCTACTTTTGTAGATACTTTTGTAAATTTCTCTGTGCTGTCGACAGTACGATGAAACAGGAAACAGTACAACAGAAGAGTTAGAGCAGTTTCTCTTCAAAACTTTATTTTACTTGAGTTATTGGAGAAAAAATCCTCAGTATCTGTGTTGAGACCACAGATGTTGGCGTGGAGGGGCTCCCTCTTGTGTTCTGGCAGATATTGACAAAATGTGAGGCCTACTGCAAACCTTCCTAATGTCTGTGTTGTGTTTATTATTTTCCCTTCAAACCCTGGAATATGATCGTTTTAAAGTGAGGAAATTTAAGTTTTAAGAAATTCAGCGAGCACACATCTGGTGTTTTTACTGGCTGTGCTTTTCCAGAAAGACTGCCAGAGGGTGTTTTATATCACCTGAGACCTGCGCATGGTGGAAGAAGCTCCTCCCACCGGTTTTCTACCTCAAAGCCATTATAAATGGGGGGTAGGGAGGCACTGCTGAGAGATCAATAATAAATGAAGACAGACGGACAGAGTGAGGTAAATAAAAAAAGGAAAGGGAACACACACACACACACACACGAATATACCTCTTAAACCTCAGATATACAAGCCCGCTACACACAACATCTTAACTTCTCACTTTTCAACATGAATGTGATTTCATACTTTAACATGATCAATATGTGATCACTTCCACAGAGAAGTCACAGCGGTGGTTTATGGCCCCAGTATTTTATAGCCTTGAGTTATTTGGGAAGCTAGAGGCAGTGAAGTGAAGACAAGAAGGCGGAGCGGTGGAGGAGAGAGGTGCTGACATGCACTGAGAAAACCCTAGCTGGCTTTGTGGCGAGGATTAGGGTTTAAATTTGTGGTTAAAATAATGGCTAAAAAAGTTGTGCATTTTGATTGTATGATAGTGAATTTAGTTTTACTTTTTGACTGTGAAATTTACAGACCTGATGCCTCTTCACTGTCGCAGCACAAAAGGATGTCTCATATTTATTTAGCTGCTATTTCTTTACTTTCAAAAAAATACAATTGGAACTGTTTTATTCAACAGAAAAACAAAACAAAATGAAACAGTTTTTGGAGGCAATCTTTTGTTTAATTAATGGCATAATGGAAGGTAATTTATGGTAAGAACTTGCGCATTTTGAGGTTTTGATAGAATTGTTTCAGTTTCATAGGAAGATAATCATAAAAGAAAATTAAATTTTAAACAGGAAATAGTTGGAATGAATGTAAAACTAATGTGTATTTCTGTTGTTGGTGTAAAAATGTGGAATTCTTTGACAGCAGAAGAAAAGGACTGCAGAAACATTTTTTTAGGTTAAGAAAAGGTTTAAGTGGAGAATATGGAAGATATACAAAAGCATGTTATGATGAAAGAGTTTTATTTATCTATTTTTTGGTTTTATTTATATATATATGGAATTGTTTTGTACGTACCCTTTCCTAAGGTTATTCATATGATTATTTTATTTGATTCATCTATACGGGGGTTTATTACACAACAGTCATCTGATGTAAGTGGATATTTGTTTAAAGAAAGGTGCAGGGACTATAAATTTGCTTCATCCTGCACGTTTCCAGTCATTGTATTGAAAAAAAAAAACCAATAAATGAAATATCTCATTCCATTTCCCTTCAGTGATCAATAAAGTTCTTCTTATTTGATGTACATCTCCTTTAAAACTCTATTACACTCATTAACCAAATCACAACAAACACACCACACCCAACATGACGTCCTCTATACCATCAGTTGTGTTGTTGTTTTACTTACATGATGTTGCTCTTTGCCACTTTAATTTTGTATCAGCCAGTGCAGACAGAGAAAGTCCCCATGTCCCCTGGCAGACAGTAAAGTCTCCAACTGTTTGGTCTTGAAATTTAATGTATGATCTTAAATTCTTATACATCCCTCCTCCATCATCCCTCAATCCACCAATCAATCCCTGTTTTGCTAATCCCTTGTTACTGGCTAATTAATAAAACTACCCTTTCCTGCTAATTGTCTGCCGTTTATAGGACCACAAGAGACACCGGAGAGTGAGGGAGTGCATGTTAGGAAGACAGAGATAAAGAGAGAGGTAGCGGAGTAAGGGTATAATTATGTTAAGCCAAATCACACAGGAACTTGATAGAGCTTATTCTTAGCACAGAGAATGTAGGAAAAACGACAGGAAGAAGGAGGTGATGCAAGTTTATTTCAGTTCAAGGAGCTGATCTGATGCACTCTGTAAAAAAAAAAAAAGAGTTGATTTTAATGGAGAACAAAGAGACTGAAAGTAGAGAGAACAAAACTGAAATTGCAGTCCAACCGCTCTCAGGGCTCATTCGAAAGCCTCTTCACATTTTTCAATTACAACCATCTGAGCGGTTTAATACATACGGCCTTTATTTCATAGAGAAATTATTGCACATTACATCTAAACTCCTGCCTTTCTAACACCAGATACCATTTGCATATTTACAGTAATGTTTCACACTGCTCTTGGATGTCACACAGCTGCTGTTTGCATGTTATGTTCAGTACAGAACGTCCCAGCTTTGAGAGAAAAGTTCACTGTGGACCTTGGATGTGCACCAGCTTTTTTCTCTATAGATTTGGAATGCATATGTGATTTAATTGAGTTCATATGTTGTCTGCAGCGAGAGAGAAACTGCCAAACTGAAGTCAGCTGTGCCAAAACTGCGAGATACAACCTTCAAATCAGGCTAAAAGTGTAAGTATTGGGCTAAAAGTCAAGTTGACTGTATATCATAGACCCAAACAGTTGATCAGTGAAGTGCAGGCAGAGGAAGGTGTTTGCAGAGGCACTGTTTGCCAACAGGTAAGGCAGACCCCAGACTATTTTGTCGCCCCTGATAGCTGTCGAACTTAAAATGACAGCAGTGGCTCAAAAAGTGCAATCTGACAGCTCTCGCCCTCAGCACAGACTCCAGAGCTGTCTCTTCAAGTATGCAAGAGTAATGGGCTGAAAACTGGAGCGTATACCTGCTATGTCATCCAAATCTGACAATAGAACAACGTCGTAAAAATGTATTTTTGTAAATCTCAGTTTTTTTTTTCACCCTGCAAAGATTTGATGTCAATAAATCCAAATCGTAGCAAACTCCATAATCTGCGGCATTTAGCAAGTTACAGCAGAGAGGAAAAACGGCCTTTAACACTCAAACTACCAAGGAAGTCATTTTGGCTATGTTCACACTGCAGGTCAATTTCGATTTTTTAACCATATGTGACACATATCAGATTTTTTCATTTAAGTGTGAACAGTGCAATCCTGATTTTTTTCGAATCCGACCTATACGTCATTATCATACGACTGCAAGAGGGAATAGAAGGAGATGCAGAAAGAAAGATACCTATGTGGTGAGACTGATGCATATCATTAAAAACAGCTGGAGAGCAGGTAGGTCCGCAGCAGTGAAACATCTGCAGCAGTGATTCAAAGGAACCTAAAGCATGATGGAGCACAGGGACTCCCAGAAAAGACTGTGTGTTAGTGACTCTAATGGGACAGGATGATTCAAAGTTAATGACACAGACAGGAAGAGGACAATGATATCTGAGGCCGATAGAGGGGAATGATGAGTATTGATAAATCTCATGTATATAAATTCAAACAGCACTGAGTGAGCAATACTAGATTTGGTGCCTTGCCAAAGGACACTTTGGCAATATGAGTGTGGTAGACATGTATGAACAGCCAACCTAGTGATAAAATGACTATCTATCTATGTATCAATCTATGTATCTTTGTAAATATGCATCCATATATCCATATATCTATCTATGTATCTATGTAACTATGCATCTACATATCTATGTAACTACGTATGCCTATATCCATGTATCCAGGTAACTATGTATCTACATATCTATGTAACTATATATCCACGTATCTATGTAATTTTGTATCTATGTAACTATGTATCCATATATCCATGTATCTATGTAACTTTGTATCCATGTAACTATGTATCTATGCAATTTTGTATCTATGTAACTACTTATCTATGTAACAATGTATCCATATATCAATGTATCTATATAAATATTTATCTATGTATATATGTAACTATTTATCCATATATCAATGTATCTATGTAACTATCTATCTATCTATCTATCTATCTATCTATCTATCTATCTATCTATCTATCTATCTATCTATCGCCTCCTAACTAAAGTCTCTCCTCACTTTGATACTCGTACTTTGAAAAGTGTCACAGCTTTGCAGAAATCCTTCAGCACCTGATGTCACTTCAGACCAAGAGGAGGGTTTTTCATTCGTCAGTCCTGGCTCCTCCTCCCTCATCCCTCTTCCCTGCACTCTCTTTCAAATCCTTGCTTGAAGAAACTGAGACTCAATGAGGAGACGTAATTGAGGGGAGCAAGCAGGCAGGTTAGCATAATGAAAGCACCCCTTGAGTGGAGGGAGAGAAAGGGGGAGGGGAGGGGGAGACAGAGTGGGGAGGAAGAGGAGGAGGAGGAAGGAGGGGAGACTGCAGTGTTTTGGTCTCATGCAGTTCTCTCTTTTGGCCCTTAGATGTCCCCCTGCTCTACACTGCAGTATAAAACGTCCAAGAGCAAATGCAGAAACTTAACTGCACAGTCTGTGTGTGTGTGTGTGTGTGTGTGTGTGTGTGTGTGCGTGCGTGTGAGAGAGAGAGGGCAAGAGAGACACCAAGACAGACTCACTCTCTCTATCTTTCTGTAGCAACAATGCAGCTTTAAGCCCTTGTTCCTCCTTTGGTCCCTGATGTTAGAGTAAATAAGTGACATTTTTCCTCTGAGCAAATGGACAATCTGCAGAGTAAAAGAAAAGCTTTGATATTAATGAAGACATGGCCTGATCCCCTTTACTTGGGAAGTAGTTCAGCATTTTTTTGCAGTATGCTTTCTTGCTGTTTTTCTAATAGAGGTCTGGATGTGTCAAAGGCACCAGACTCCACTGATAAAAACACAAATTATATCTATTGATGAGAAATCATATTTTCATCCATTTTTACGCCATATCCCTGCACTGTGAACGACCACACCGCTCTGTCTCTCACTCTGTCCTTACAGCCTCAGCTGTGGGATACTGACCAACGTGGCCTCATGCTTTTTGCTTAGTGCACTGTTCCCATATTATTCTCGAATCCTTTATACTTTGTGCCTGTCTTTCATTTTGCTAACTCAGCACACAAACCGATTTATCACTGTCTCTGTCTCCTATCCATCTCAAGTCCTTTCCTTCACCATATGCAAATAAGATTTGTCATTCGACACAGTATCAGCAAAAGAAAGTGGAGTGAAACTTTTCATTTTAAGATGATTTAATGAGAGAAAATTTAGATGAAAAATAAGGAAAATAACAGTTTTTTTTCTAATTATATCACAATCAACACATCACAATACGAAACCAAAAACAGTACAACCGAATAACATTGTTTGCGTAAAAGCCTGTGTGGGACTTGAAGAAAAACACTCAAATTCGTAGTTACCATAATGAAGTGCCATCTCACTCTTTCCTGCTGTTCTCTCATTGGCTAGTTCTGATGTGCTGTGATTTGCTGTAAATAGGTACTTCGAAACTTTTAAAATAAGGTGTCTTTTCTTTGCTTTGTAAAAGTCCACCTCCTCCTATTGTTTCAATGTCAACCATAATCTTCCTGAGCTTGGCCGGGGATTTCACAGTACATACAGGGTCCTGGCCATAGTACTAGCCACCAAACATTTTTTTTAGCTTTGCCTAATTTCTTTAGCAAAGAGACTAAACACAACTCACCTACTCTCTTCCAGCAGCTGCTTGTTTGTAGCGAGACCTCAAACTGCTGTGTATTGCTATTGTGCGGTCGTTACTAAAGTTGGTATACCTGGAGAAGCAAGTGGTCGGCAAAATTCATCTCTCGAGGGGGTGTCTAACTCGGTGTTATGGTGTGTTTGACCCTATATTTATTTTACGCTAGAATATCCCTTTAACATGTGGTTTTGGTGTATACCTAACCAACCTGACAGTCCCAAAATGCTTAACAAAAAATCCGAATTGTGCATCATAACCTGCAGTATGAACGTAGCCTTTGACTGCTTTCAGATTAAGGAAATGACCTTTTGATGTAAAATATGAAGACAGGGTTGATACTTGGTTCCATAGTGGGACTGTATTTGACCTATAATGTGTCCTTACTAAAGGAGACACAGCTGCACAGGCCTGTAACAGCAAAGTTGGACAGGACACGGGCCTCAGTCTGAAGTAATGGGACATTTATATTGTCTAAGGGTGTACAGTTCACAGTAGAGGAAGGGGTCATGGCCGTCTTTTTTCTAGTTTCCACTGGCATTCAGAGATAGACTCTTATAAACATAACGATGGTCATTCTCACACCCAACACCCACACCCACGCTGTACTGGTGCAATGTCAAAACAAACACAGATCTTTCCAGGTTGACTTTGTGTCATCCTGTCCATGTGTGCACTTGGTGTGTACGTGTATTTTGCGTGCATGTGTCCCTTTTCTCTATCACTTCTCATACAGCAAAGAGCTCCTTCGCTCCTTAGTCAGCATGTTAACTTAATTAACTGAGTGAGTGTATGTGTGTGTGTTTACATGTGCTAATGCATTGTCCATCTCCAGGATTTGTGCATAGGTCTGTGTTTGTGAAAGTGGGCGTGCACTTTGTGGAGGTGAGGGGCAGTAAATTTATGATAGTTTGTCAGCAGGAGATGTCAAGACAGCAGTGAGCGGCCCCACAGTTATTTCCAATTCAAATAATAATAACATAAAAATTAAAATACAAGATGATATTATGGGTGAGGTTAGAGTATTACGAATACTATTATTCTTCAGAAGACAAAAACAGTACCTATTCATCATTATTGTTAAGTTTTTTAATAAAATCATTATTACAATTCTAGTATTTCCTACTTTATTGTATTATTTGATGACTCTATCAGAGTGAATTTTGTAAAGCTCTATATTTTAATACAGAAACAAATGGAAGGCATAAATTGTATGAATTTATGAGTCATTTAATTACATTTTTACTCTGCCAGGAAATAAATTATTTAAAATTTGTGCATTTAAATATAACTTACACTGCAGCTGTCAAAATTCTAGCATTGATTAAGAATTAAAAATTAAAAATATTATTTTTTTTTTCCTGTTAGGTCACAATTGCTGTTAAATGATTTTTTTATAAATACAAATAAATTAAATAAATAAAGAAAAATGTGTTACTGCCTTAATTTGTAGAAGTTGCCAGCTCTCCTGGATGGACACAATAATAAAATGAAATAAAATAAAATAAAATAAATAAATAAAAATTGTGATGTACTTGTCCAATAAATAAATAAATAAATAAATAAATAACTGCTTATGAGTTCAAAAGTCAGAGCTCAGGAGATCAGTGTCACTATCAGCAGACTATACGTGAGAAAACATATATATAAATGAAGCCTTCCTAATAACATAAAAGGTTTAACACATAAGCCACTTTCTTTATGAAAAGCTAAGTGAACTGGTTTCTAGCAGCTGTTTAAATTTAGTTGAGTTCCAGTGTAAACAAGGTTTAGAGAAAAAAAAAGTTGAAATGTCGAGAATTAAAGCTCCTGTGGGGACTTTTTTGATATTAATGAAACAGACTGACATTCACGTTGATGTCTTTCATCCATCAGCTAGAAGACTGATGATTTTTTTATTGTCATTTTTGGGGCCTGTACATTTAAAGAGTTCTAGGGATTTGGTGCTAAGGGCTCCAGGAGTCTCCAGGTGTGTTTGTAGGACAGACAGCCGGTGCTGAGAAAAATTAAACTAGCATAAGACGCTAGCTCGGCTAGCCCACAAAATGAGCGATTAGTGATCATTCAAAAACACATTAAACAAAAGTCGCTCTTTGTTAAGTCCTACTTTTCTGGCTTTTTTCCCGTCAGTCTTAAAATGTTGTCCAATTTTTAAAGTGAGCAGATGGCTCAGATAAAACAGCCAGTCCTCTGTACAATAATGGTTCCTGCCTCATCAGCAGAGGGAGAGGAACTGAGCATAGACTGTATGATCTGCAATCACTTACTAGCCACAGTATGTCTTGCACAGTAAGTTTAGATGTGGGGCTTAATGTTATTGTTTAAAGTTTCAAACACTTTACTCATATCAGTGACTGATTTATTAGTAAAAAAAAAAAAAAATCTCTTTTCTCTTTTCCATCATACGAATATCAGAAAAAATGCTTATCCATGTTTTTTTTAGACTCTGAACTGTTAAACATGGAGAGAAAATCAGAAAAAAAGTTAAACCAAAGCTTTTTTTTTTTCACCAGAAATTGAATTTTGACTTATTTCTCAAAGATATGATGTTATTTTTCTTAACCCTATAGTATTACAGAAAGCTTTTGACAGTTCATATCTGTTATAAGAATATTTATGGCAACTACTTGGCAAAATGCTGTCTGCTATTCTTAACTGTATTGCATTCACTGTAACCATAAAACCAAAATTTGCCTGCTTCATCTCAAGTTTACATGACCTGACTTCATGGAGCACTAAAAAAATTATTCTGGCAGTTTCTGTAATTCGATATGGTCCTTAAGTGTTGGAGCAGATGTTACTGTGTCCATGGTATACCACATTATATCATCTGCATAGAGCATAAGTTTGTGTAGACTCACTAACTGTACTCACCTGGGTGTTTGAGTCCAAACAGGTAGCTGCTGTAAGAGGTGTGTAAGCTGGACAGAAGTGCTTTTGGTGGCAGCACTGACCCCTGAACAGTAGGGATGAAGTTTGACAATTTATTGCTGCTTCTGCTCTGGTCTCCTTTAAGGAGTTCTATCCATCTCTGAAATCCTTGGCTAAAACCAAAAGCTTTGAGTTTGTGAAACATAAAACTCCTTTCTGTACCAACAAATGTCAAGTGAGATAGCTGCAGTCGGATTGTTACCCTTTGATTCACTAGCAAGCTTGAGTGCTGCGTTCTGACTGGGCCACAGTTTTTCTCTACTAAAGCTTTGTTTTGCCCCTCCGGAAACATTTAAAGCATTGTGCAGCTCAAGGCAGCCGAACTCAGGAGAATTCAACAAGATTTTTATATTCTATAATTGAGGGATATTTACCCTAAAGCCTGGTTTATATTTCTGTGTTGACTCTATATCATACCAACACTGTGGTAGCCTACACTGTTGTGAGCACTACATGTCTACATATGTAGGCTTCTGTAGGTACAGGGTAACATAAATCTACTTGTATGATATGGCAATGCTTTGACACAGAAGTATGAATGAGGCTTAAAGGGATATTTTTGGCGTAAAATAAAGTTGGGGTCAAACACACCACAACACCAAGTAAGACACCCCATCGAGAGATGAATGTTGCCGACCGCTTGCTTCTCTAGTTACACCAACTTTAGTAACGACCACACGATAGCAATACATAGCAGTCTGAGGTTTAGTCTCAGGCCAGTCCAAACTGACTGCAGCAAGGTGACGCAGCTCAAGGAAGAACATTTATGATCATTTCTTCATGGAAATACAATCAGACTGAGACACTAAGGCAGAAGAACTACTGCGTCTGCAGTGCAAAATGATTAATATGATGATTATCACTTCATGGAAATGATAAAGAAATGATCATAAATGTTCTTCCTTGTGCTGCGTCACCCCGCAGCAGTCCACAATAGACTGGCCCAAGGTCTCGCTACAAACAAACGGCTGCTGGAAGAGAGAAGGTGAGTTGTGTTTAGTCTCTTCGCTGAAGAAATCAGGCAATGTTAAAAAGATATTTGGTGGTTAGTACTATGGCTGGGACCCTATATGTACTGTTGATGAAGTTAGGTGCTGTTCTGAGCATTATTTGTGGCTATAGAGTGGCGTTTTGGTTGAGCACGTGGCTCCTGAGACCGCTGTGTATTGCTATCGTGCGGTCATTACTAAAGTTGGTTTAACTAGAGAAGCAAGCAGCCTGCAACATTCATCTCATGACGGGCTGGCTTACTTGGTGTTACAGTGTGTATGACCCTAACTTCATTTTACGCCAGACAATCCCTCTAAGTGATCATAAGGCTATAGGTGTAGTTTATTGTTCACTGATCACACTGAAGGCACATCTAACATGAACCTGTTTGTCCCCTTTTTAAGCCACTGTAACCAACATCATTCCCGTAAAAGGTAATGGGCAAAATACTAGAGTCATACAAGATTTAGTTCAATAGAAAAGCATGCAGAGCGAGGGGCAAAACCTGAATGTACCCTAAAGTGTCAGTATTTGCTCACCTGCAGCAAAAAATGTTGGACTTTTACGGACACGCATATAAAAATGTGCATAACTCATTGTGGGGTATCATAAAAATTGAGTCATGTAGTTTATGGCATACTGTGTTTCAAGCTGGAAAAAAAAAGATGATAATAGATTATAGCAGTAATATTGTGACTTGCTTGTTGTAAATGAACATTTGCTAATTAAAGAGCAATCCAGTCTGCAATATGGTGTTTTTTAAAACACAGCATGCTTTTGAAAATGAATGAGGGGAGTGATCATTACTGCTACAATTTGTACTCAGAGAGCAATGGAGAAAATGCGCACGTTACAAACATATGCATGTCTAGAGGACAGGTGTGGATGGTGAATAGAGGTTTTAGCACAATGGTGCGCTTTGACTCAGATCATGCATGTGGGTGGTTGAGGGTATTCCAAAGTATCAGGCCTCACAGTGTATTTGTGTGTGTGTGCGGGTTCCAGTGACGTCGTAGTTAGTGCACCCTTTACAGCAGAGCACAGTGCTGCAGACTGTTCTCAGCACATTAGCTCTGCACTAGTGAGAGAGAGAGAGAGAGAGAGAGAGGGCGAGAGAGAGAGAGAGGACAAGCAGTGGAGATGATAAGGAGAGGTGGAGAGAGAAAAAGAGAGAGCACCACGTGTGAGAGAAAAAGAGAGAAAATGGGAGAGCACTAATGATCTGATGGTCTGCAGTCTTTTTTCCCATTTTGTGGAGCTCAGCAAATATCAGCCTGCTTCTGGACTCTCTCTCTCTCTCTCCTCTCTCTCTCTCGCTCTCCCTCCTCTGGTGGTGGAGGGACTATCTTGGAAAGGAACAGAGAAGGAGAGAGGGAAGAGGCGGTGGGCGTGAAACACTCTATCATATCCCTCCTGCTCTGTTCTAATTGAGCCAAGTGTTTTAGTAGATTGAAAAACGGCGTGGAGAGAGAGAGTGATTCAGCAAAGAGAGACAGACAGACACAGAGAGTAAGAGAGAGAGAGAGAGAGAGAGAGAGAGAGAGAGAGAGAGAGAGAGAGAGAGAGGACAGATAAGACGTTTGGTAGAGGAGACTCATTTTCATACAAGACACAAATCCAGATCTAAAACCGAGTGTTTGGTTAGTGAAACTCGAGTCACTTTATTCTTTTGCATCTTTTCTTGACCGTCGTTCCTACGATGGAAGTTTTATTACCCATGACGTTAAAAAAAACAGCTGACATAGGCTCACATCAATAATTTACCTTAGAAAAGGAACTCTTTTCCTGAACTTGCAGCTTTAAGTTCATTTGAAGGTTGATTCTGTAACACTATTTTACTGTCCCTCCTTTCTGAGCCTCATTGTCAGGTGTTTTATTACTTAAATGAAAAAAATCATGTAGTCTCATTGCAATTACAAGAAGGATATGTCTTCCAGGTGGTTGTCAACATGACTGTACTTTGACCTACACTGCGGTCTAATTCTTAATTTGACAATTTTGTTTTTTAATTCAATGAAAAAGTTGCAAAAATCCTTCATACATGTTGCTGAGAGTAACAATTGTCAACACAAGGGTCACTGTTATAACGGTACATTTACATGTTGTACAAAAAAAATGCTTTAGTCTAACAGATATCACACTGAATCGAACTTTTGATAGTCGGACTTATGTAGCTAGATAATACAGTAGGGGATCAATTTTCTCCTCCATGTATGCGGCTCAATGGAATTGAAACTGGTCTAAGCGTTCTGAAAGCGCTCCAGTGTCTTCATGCCAGGCTTTGAGCCAGAAGTTGAATAGCACGAACCCGTGAAGCTAGGGTAGAAAGTAAAACTTCGGTAGATGAAGCAATGACGTAAAAAAGGCAAAATCGTACAAATAAACAGTACAGAATTGTAAGAGTGTCAGTGTCTGCACGTTTAATATGCATCCGATTAGTGTCTTGCTGACGGGTTTTGTTGATTGTTTTGATATGTAATGGGTCAATTGGGAGACAGCCTGATGGTAACAAGCTGAAAAGGGGGAATCTTGCCACCTACTGTACCGGAGGTGGACTTGCTTCTGTCGATAATTCAATTTTTGCCCAGTGCATGTAAACTGTTTAAATCACTTCATCAACCTTTGACCGTAGCTCAACTTGGCTGTGCGTGTACATGGACTGACTCTTACCCTGAACAAAAAAGTTACTTAAACCCAAAAATCAGTTTTGTTAAAGGGATATTCTGCAGTAAAATTAAGTTAGGCTCAAACACATCGTGACACAGAGTTAGACACCCCCCTCAAGAGACGGATGTTGCAGACTGCTTGCTTCTCAAGCTATACCAACTTTAGTAACGACCGCAGATAGCAATACAGAGAGCCACACACTCAACCAAAACACAACTCTATAGCCACAAATAATGCACAGAACAGCACCTAACTTCATCAACAGTACATATAGGGTCCCAGCCATACTACTAGCCACAAAACATCTTTTTAACTTTGCCTGATTTCTCAAGCAAAGAGACTAAACATAACTCACCCACTCTCCTCCAGCAGTTGCTTTTTTTGTACGGAGCCGAGTCCATCGACTGCAGCGGGGTGACGCAGCTCAAGGAAGAACATTTATGATCATTTCTTTATCATTTCCTTAAAGTAATAATCATCATATTAATTTTACCCTGCAGACGCAGTAATTCTTCTGCATTAGCATCTTGGTCTGATTGCATTTCCATGAAGTAATGATAAATGTTCTTCCTTGAGCTGCGTCACCTCGCTGGACTCGCTAGGGGGGGGGGGGGGGGGGGTCCATCTGAGCATGTGCAAAGTAAAGCTTGGTTCTTACAGTTCATCTGCATTATCTCTCAATGTTCCTGTTGATTTCTTGAGCCTAAATGTATTCCGCTTATATTAAACTCACTAGTTTAAGCCATGTTGTATTTCCACTCAATGTTGAAATGTTCTTTTCTATATTCCACTGATTGAGACAGCCTTTACTTAATAAAAGGTATGCACCTCTCATTGTTTGTATGAAAATGAAACTTTGACTTCAAATAAAGACCCTGGGGGAGAATCTTCTTTTTTAAGTACCTCTGAGTGAAGGAACCACTCTAAATGCACCCCAGTTTTGAGACCACAGCACTAGTGAGCCTCCTTTTTTTGGCATTGTCATTTGTATTGCTCGCGCTCCTGTGACAAAGTCCTGTGCTCAGTGTTGGACCTTACTAATGCAGATGTGCCTGAATGGGAGCAAACATGTCTTTCAGCATCTAGAAAGACATGTGGGATTCTTCTCTTTACAGGCTCCTGGTTCGTATTTCAAACCATGTCTGGTTTTGCTGGTGCCCTTGCATTTCTGATGAAAATACTGAGCAATTCAGCATCTGTTTTGTCTCTTTGCTTTTCAGTTTAATAAATCTCCCCCCTTTTTTTTGCTGTACGAGCTGAGTATGCAGCACATTCAACTGAAGAGGCAGAGTGCCAAAACAGCGGGTTTCTGATTGATTTGTTCAGCAGAAAGGCAGTTTTAAAACCTCAATCACGTCGAATTATCAGAAAATGCAAATGCAATAAGTAGGCTTAAGTAAATAAGGAAGGCAGTCATTCAACGAATAAAATCTATTGATTCATAAAATCCGCATCCCACATATTCCCGCTACGCTTCTCCTTCATACACACACTTGCAGACATACTCTATCTCCTTCTCTCTCACACATACATACGCAGACTCCTCCTTCCTCTCTCCTCCTCCTCCTCCTCATCAGTTGGTCCTGTGCCTTCTTGCCGGGACGGTATAACAGTAGCCATACAGAGAGTGGACCGGCGGTGGATGGGGACGGACAGTAGCCGCAGCAGCAGCAGCAGTCGGGCGCACCGACCGAAGCATGCTCCAGCGCAGCCATGACTTGCTCGGCGTCAGATAGCGAGAAGATCGTGATCAACTGCGGTGGGATCCGACACGAGACCTACCGGAGCACACTGAAGACGCTGCCGGGGACGCGCTTGTCTTGGCTTACCGAGCCCGACGCCTACAGCAACTTCGACTACGACCCCAAGTCCGACGAGTTCTTTTTTGACCGCCACCCGGCCACCTTCGCCTTCATCCTCAACTACTACCGCACCGGCAAGCTCCACTGCCCTGGCGATGTTTGTGGGCCCCTCTTTGAGGAGGAGCTTGCCTTCTGGGGCATCGATGAGACGGACGTGGAGGCGTGCTGCTGGATGAACTACCGGCAGCACCGCGACGCGGAGGAAGCCCTGGACAGTTTCGAGACCCCCGAGCCGGACGCCCCCGAAGATGACCCGGCACTCACCGGAGGTGCAGACGGTGACCTGAAACGGCTGTGCATGCAGGAGGATGGCCGCAGAGCGACGTGGTGGGAGGTGTGGCAGCCCAAGATGTGGGCTCTGTTTGAAGACCCCTACTCTTCCAAATACGCACGGGTGAGTGAGTTCCCGAGCAGTCAATGGAAGGATCTCTCTCACTGCTGGTACCCCTTATTTTTTCCTTCTTGGCCGTCTCTTACTTTCTCGCTGTCCACCTCTCTTGTTTTCTACCTCTTTCTACCTCAAAGCGCGCACACAAACCGCTGTGGCACTGGTGTGGCCACTTCATGTACCGCTGTGCGTAAAGTTACCGCGTAAAATGTTTCTGAAGTGTGGCAGTGCAAAAAAAAAAAAAAAAAAAAAAAAAAATCACTGCAGCGTTTTTGAATGAAAGGTTGAATGACGGATTTAAATGATAGATAGATAGATAGATAGATAGATAGATAGATAGATAGATAGATAGATAGATAGATAGATAGATTTTTCTTTTCTACCTGTTTTGTCTCTCAGCGTTTTTCCTTCTTTCATCCCTCTGTACATTTTGCACACCACTTTGCACCACTTCTCTGTGTTCGACCTCATTCATTGACTTGCCCCGCCACTGCTTCTTTTCCTTTTAATCACTCTTATTGACATAGTGAAAAGCTGGGACCTGAGCCCTTGGTCGTTTGTCTTTTGCCATCCCTCTCTCTCTCCCTGTCTTTTCTTAATGGTCTGAGTGTGAGCAGCACATTATTTCTTTTTGCGGAACATTGCCCTGCATTATCCTGATTTCATTAGGAATACTCACATTCAGAATCAAGCTCTATCAGTCTGCTTTGGTTTTAAATCATTAAACCATACTAAAATCAAGATTATGAGCAATGAACTGATGGTGAATGCGTCGGTCTCTTATCTGTCTCCGCATGCGGAAGCCAGTGCACACTTTATCAGTCATGGTGCTGAGTTTTTGTCTGCTTTCTTTTTTGTGCATGTATCTGAGAAAACACACACACGCACACAAATTCATCCCTGTTTACTCATGAGTGTATCTCTTATATTTGCTTGCAGGTGAGAGGGAATACTCTTGTGTTTGTACTGAGGTGTATGTTTGCTGGCTTCATATTAATTTGCCCTGTTTTGTTTGACTTTGCGGTAGAACACACAACCTATTAGTCCAGCCTCTGCTTATAATGAAATCGTAGCTGGTTTTAACCTGCAAAATAGATCTTGTTTTTCATTTTTTAATCATAATACCTTCAACCTCTCACTGTAAAGCAAAGAGGATCTCTCTGCAGAAGGACCTTGGTACAGAATCCTGAGTAAAAGCTTTTCAGAGCGACGTCTTCAAGGCTAAAAGTAAACTCAAACCTGCAGTAATCAGACATTTTCTTCACACACAACACTCTCCCCTGCCAGTGAAAATTTTACCTGGCGTATCTGTCAACATAGTCTGCCCTTGATCTAACGGAGAGGAGGAAAAGCTGAGAAGGTCAGGGTGCTGGAGTGGAATATAGTGTGTCCAAATTTTGTGGGGGAGCCTGGATTTCCACACCATGGCCTTAAAAACGTTGCACAACTGTGATTTTTACTCAACCTCTTGATAAGATGAGGACTACATTCAGTCCAAAAACTTAACTGGGCAATCAGCTGCATTCTTTGATCAAGGATTAAGAAATAAACAGTATTTAGATGTTAACTACTTTTATTATTTGTCATTTAATATTGTGAAGCACATTCTTGGATTTGTGATCTGAATTTTCTCTTTTATTAAAGTTTATCATGGACGCATTATGCAGAAAAATGCAAAAAAGCTAGCAGAAAAACAAGAATTTAAGCACTGAACAGATGTTTTGGGAGAATGTCGGCAGCCTGAATGTAAATAAATGCGTCGCAATAATGCCAAAGACCTACCTCTGTCCATGGTGCTGAAGGGGGTTTCAAAACAGATGCAATCAGAGCTCCACATAATGCCGCCTTATATCACAGAGTCACTTTTTGGTTTGAGATGCCTTCAGGGATCTTTCACGGGTCCGAGGTCCATGGAGGTTCTGTAGAGGTCAGAAGATGTTTGAGAAGGAGCTGCTAAGTGGTTTTAAATAAGTCATCTACACTTTCAAGAACCAAAGTAAAGTCCAAACGCAAAGAACAATCACAGCAGTTGAGTGCTACTATTACTCTTGAACCTTTAAAAGACCAAAATCTCCTGTTTGATTTGCATACTCTAGAATATAAACACATGGTTGCATATATGCTTATTAAATAGTCAGAAAACAGATTTCGAACAGAATTCTGGGGAAAAGCTCATGTGAAAAGTCAAAAATGATCTCTTATTCACAGTCCTGATGCTCTTAATATACCTTTAGAATGATACATCCATTATTAGATGATTTATATTCCTGTGTCATTGGTCATTGGTTAAGAATGCTAATCACTTGAGTCCTAATTGTTGAAATCTGAGTTGAGTCCAAGCCACCAGAGAAGACTTTGATTCGAGTCTTGAGATGAGATCCAAAATCTGAGTCTAAATTAAACCCTAATTCATCTGCTACCTAGTCAGTGTATGAACCTGGACCAGCAGGAACCTTTAGGATGTGTGAAAAACACATTTGACTTGTCAACAATGAATTCTGACTGATCCTGTTGGTGTGCATAGAGGTTTAAAGTGTCAGTGAAGTTACCGCACTGTAATGTGTACTGCGCTTCTTTGAGATGTGCTCATCGAATCTGCTATCGTAGGACTGTGGGTGTCTAATCTATTAGCTTTAAATCATAATATTAACCAAACAAACCCAGTGTTTTAGCCACTTATCATTAGCTTGCGAACAATAACTTCACCAAGTAAACCTGGGCAGATGTCTGTAAAAGTCTGAGTTGCTTTCGTCTTCTCTTTGATGGTTCTGTTTCACGTGTTGGCGAAGAAGGTCAAGAAACCTGAGCAATGCTGTTCATTTCCAAAGTGATTAATCCCAGTGTACAAAAACCAGTCTGTGCTTTTTAGACTTTCAGCTACTTTAGTTGGAAAGTCATCCATCAGTGCTACTTCTCAGGTGATAGAGTTCGTCTTTGCTCTCCAATCGTTTATCTTACTCTCATCCCTTCCTGTGAACTCAGTCTTTCCTTCTTTGGTCAGTTTTCTGTCTCTGAGCCGTGCGTCCCTCTATCTTCCTCTGCTTAATTATCTTCAAAAATCTATGTCCATTTGCAGAGCCAGCGCTGGCCTGGATTATTGTGAGTTTGGTGGATTTTTTCGTGGATTCTGCTATATTCACGGAGACAGCTTATTGACTCTGGAAGACAAAGTTGTCTGCTGAAAGGGTAGTTGGTATCATCCATCCTGACATTATTTTGAACATGTGCCTAATGTGAGGGAGGCTCTTTTTTTCTGGTTTAGTTGAACTGATCTTGGTGTTTGTCGAAAGAACAAATGGAGATCCCGATTTTGACTTTTCTTACTCATCAAACTCAAAGCCTTGTCTTGTGTTTTCTCATCTTCTCACCACCTCCGATCAAACTTAAAAGAGGCCATATTGATCTTTCTACTACGGTGCTCTTCACTTTGCTTCCCACATGTTGTTTGTTCTAAAACTGCAGGTTTGTCCGCATTAAAACTCATGTTTTAAGCGTCCTATGTTGCCCCATGGATGCACAGGTTTGCAAATCGGAAAGTATGTGAAAGAAAAGAGTTAATTTACCTCCTACTTCTCCCTCATGGCTTGTTTCTCAAACACAGGTATTGAAGAGAGTCAGACTGTTAAAAAAGTTGGCATGTGACACAGTCTGGCATCTTGCAGGATCGCCAACATCAAGATTGTTGTCTGGCGAAAAGGACTTCCAGCCATTACACTGATGACTGGGAATTGCAGCTGAAATGTGCAGCAGCACGGCGCTGTAGCTGCTCGGTGCAGCTTTGTCACACCTCTAAAATGAACGAAAAACAGTTTCTGAATTGTGCAAATTCAATCTGCCTTTACCTGAGAGAGCATCGAAAATGTCTTTTGCCCTAAAAATACTCATTTCTTTTCCACCTGTGTTTTTGGCACTCTTTGGTAGTTTAAAGGAAAGAGAGTTAGGCAGCAAAAGCATTTGGTTCGAATTTACCTCCTGCTTGCTTTCAGTCATTCTCAGCGGTTTAGAAAACTTGAATGTCTGTTTTTATGTGTACTTGTCATCTTCGGGTAAAAAGCAAATGCTTCAGCAAAAACAGGAAAGGACATTTTTAAGGATGAAGTGAGCGTCCACTGCATTTAAGAGGTTTTTCTTCATTGCAGCCGCATCCTCGATTTGATGGATAACGCTCAACAAGTCCAAAAATTAAATGATGATCAAACAAGGATAGAAGACCTGACAAGGAGGGGGGGAGGGCAGGGGGGTTGTGACAGTAATAAAAGGGCAGATTTGACTAGGGTTGTGTCATGGTGGGGGGATGGAGGAGAACCGGTGTGACAGCTGAGGTGACTTTGAAAGTGTTGCAGTCAATAGTTTCTGTGCCAGCACGTTGACATAAAGATAGGTTGGAAAGTGTGGAGGGGGCAGCCAGCGCAGCAGCAGCACTCAGGTTGGCCGAGGTCAGGCGGCCGGCTCGGTTTTAGCTGATTAGCTCACTGGAGAACGTTGAGGGCGATGCCGCTTGTCCTTGCCAACGTCTCCGTTGAATAAAACAGGAAAAAAAGGAGATGTTTGAAAGAAAATGAATGACAGGATCGCCGGCTCGCTTCATTCGTCCTTCCATTAAGTATATGCATCATCTACGCAACAACGCCAAGATTTCCACTTCCTTCCTGTCCTTCTTCTTCCCCGTCTTCTTCTTCTTATCTACTCCAGTCTTTACAGTCCTCCCTCCATCCCTTTTCTCCTCGTCATCACCACTGACAGCTTGTGCTGCTTTATTACCACGATTTCAGAGCTGAGTGCTGGATTGCTTATTATCGCTATTCAGCCCCCCTCCAACCCCCTCCCCCCGTCCTTTCCCTCCCTCCCACCCTCCTCTACCTCAACCCCTCCTCTGGTTCTCTCCAGCTCTCTGCTTGTGCTATAGCGTAACACTGCAGTCCCTGTAGTAGCTGACTGCGCTCTAGTCTGCTGCAGAGAAGGAGGGAGGGAGGGAGGGAGACACGGAGGGATTGGGTAAGGGGGGGGGGGTGTTTTTGGTGAGGGGGTGGCGAGTAAAGTCAGAGTCAGACGCAAGGTGGAATGGGAAGAACAGGATGGGGGTCACTTTCTGCACCCCCTCATTTTTTATTCTCAGTGCCCCTCTTTTTTTTTTTTTTCTTTTCTGCTGAGCTCGGCAGACTCGGATGCTCGTATCCGTTTATTGATCAGGCAGTGCGTCTCAGCTCGCCTCATTCAGGTGGACGTCTCAGCTGAATGGTGCTCCTTTGTAAGCAAAACCTTCCAACACACATCCCCCCTCTCTCTCTCTCCCTCCCTGCTTCTCTCTCTCTCTCTCATTTTTTCACACAATGGGGTGTGATGACATTTCCTAGTCCCTTAAGGAAAGAAATAAATACTAACACAGTGGCAAACACACACACACACCGACACAAACTCACACTTACTGTACCGCCACGAAAAGTAATTGCGGCACTGATGTCATTTTGACCTCGTTTCTCAGTTGCTTGGTTGTAAGTTTGAGTTATCTCTCTTCATGATTTTTACGCTTTTGTCTTTCTAACATGCACCTACACTAATCGCTGATGTACGGCTTTCTGTGAAATATTGCAATCGAAGGAAATCCTTCCTTGCAGCACCTGTGTGAGGGTTATCAATGAACAGTGTGTCATAGTTTCAATTCATTGCTTTGTAACTTTGCAGGGATTATTACTGAGTTTGTGTATTTATGAAGCTGCTGCTGCAACAATCTTCAGTACGATCAATGAAACTGGCTGCACCAGATGAAAAATTATGGCGCAAATGCTCTTCAAGATTAGACTCACAATCTTTTCTTTTGGTGTTACAGATTAGCCTGCATGGTTTCTGCAGTCTGCTGATCTGGACTCAGTCGGTTTCAAAGCTCTTTGCTGGGCTGACAAACTTGACACAACCGTACTCATTTGGCTTCGCCTCTGTCACTCAGCCCACACTGTACTTGCACTGCAGGAGAAGACCTGAGAGTGATTAACAGGATACACGGTTAGCATGCTCTATAAATCAAGTCATTTGATGAACTTGCATGAAGAAAAATCGGCTTTAAGAAAAATATCTCCTGCAAGCCGGTCTGCAGGGTTGCAATGCCAAAGCTTTACTACAGCACATATGTTTGTGTTTGACTGTCACCTTATTAGCTCTTCTCTCGGAAGATTAATTTGCTTTAAAGACCCACTCCGATGAAAGTCATGTTTTTCTTGTTTTTTACATGTTCATACGGCATTTTTCTGATGCTACAGGACAAATCATGAGAACACTAAATCCAAAACTGCATTTCTGAGTATTTCTTCATCCAAATCGCTGAAGACCCAAACAGCAGGTTCAGAAACAGTGAGAAGTCAGACGTAACCAATCCAAGCTCCGCCCCCAGAGCCCCGCCACACTCTGTGTATAGAGAGGAAATACAGAGGACGATCGCGGAACAAGCGTGTGTGTTAGTGGATTGAAATGCTCGTAAGAAAGCTAATTATGATATTCGCTTTCATCGTGTCCGTAAAGATATTAGTATCCGAGAGCTGAATAGCTTCTATGTTACCTGCCACTTCTACTACACTGGCAATGTCAGGCTGCAAGTTAACGTGAAGACGAGTGTGCAGAGCAGCGCTGTCTCCGCCCACGACTCAGCGGCGAATTGCTAATGATCTACTGGAGCTCTGCAGAAGAAAAAGCCCTTAAAAATGAAACAGGTAACGCGATTTTTGGTAAAAACTTAATCAGAATTTAAAGCCCACTGAGAACACTAAGTAGGAAAAAACAAAATGATCGGAGGGGGACTTTAAAATATTTATAAAAAGCTGTGATAGTTATTCAAAGTATTGTTTGAAAAGTTAAGATACTCACCTAAAAGCAACGGAAAATAAGAGCTGCACTCTGAGGTTTCTGTGGTTTCGAGTGGTGGTACAAATGCACATTTTACCAAAACTGACCTCATTTTAGAAATAATACAAACCCATTTTTTCACCTGATTTATGATGACCTATGTAAGAGGGTGGTGAGAGTACATTTATAAGTACATGATACATTGACTTGATTTATGGAGCCCTCTCTAGGTCCTCTGACCCTTCACACGCTTCCATAATACACGTCACATTCACCAATTTCCACCACATTCATACACATAGCAGAGGCAGCACCCATAAGTATTAACTAGTCCTGTTCAAACACTTATTGCACAGCCAGCAGGGAAATTTTAGGGGTTAAGGGCACTCAAAACCTGGAAATGAACCGCCAACCCTTCGATTAAAGGAGGAAAAACTCTTCAACGAAGCAACGGCCCCTTTAAGACAAGCATGTTAATGAAAAACTCATCTCAAATAACAAAGCTGTGATGAACGAAACAACCTTAAAACAAAACAGAATGGGAATGTCATTTATTATTTTTACATTTTCACCTTAACTCTATGTAAAAAAAACAAGAGTAAGGGTTTATTTTGACCTGTTCCTTTAAGAGCTTAGGTGAGACAGCTGGTCAGTGGGTGGAAACTGGCCCCATCTATTGACCAATTCACCCAAAAACAATGACTTGGCCAGTGCTATTTATGGAGCAGGTGCACTGCTTCTGACCTTGGATACAGAATTTGTTGCAAGATCATAACGTCACCGCAAGATCTTTTGTGCATTTTCAGCAAAAAAACGACAACGACACGTTGATTTCAATCACACATGCGATAGCTGTTTTCAAAATCGTCCAGTTTCCTCTCTTACTCGACATTTTCAACATGTTTTCCCCCTGTTTGAAACCCCGAGCACCGCTCTGACTCCCCCCCTCCCACTCTAGTGGTTTTGTTGCGCTATAGGCAATATATCCACCAGGGTCCCCCTTCCCCCTCTGTGCTTTTCAGGATAATGCTGCGACAGAGCTTTCTTCTCTATGTGGCGCTCATTGCAGGAGAGAGAGTCCAAAGCAGGGAGGGAGGGAGAGAGGTGTGAGTGTAAGAGGAGAGGGTTGAGAGACACCATTCTTTATTTGATGACATGTCAAGAAATAAAACGTTTAACCTCTGAGTGATCTCCACTGTCCCCTTTGCTTGAGGGGGTCAATGAACTCAAATATACACACACACATTTACGCACAGACTCACACTGGCTTTTAATGCAGAGGTACACACACTTGTGCAAAAAAAAGCTAATTGAGCATAGAAAGCAGCATGTGCAGTAAGCCTCTGGCCTTGCACAGCCTAATACACTCACACATGCAGCAGATTACTGCAGAATGATCTGCTGTGACGTGTGTGTGTGTGTGTGTGTGTGTGTGTGTGTGTGTGTGTGTGTGTAAGTGCAGCTGATTTCGCTCTACCTCTCTGGCTGGTTCCAACACCCTCACCTTCTCAGTGGTTTGTTAACACTGAACAGAACAGAGAGAGCCTAAAGACAGTCACAAGATGCTGCATTCAAGACATTCAAATACTTGCTGTATTTTTAAAGGGATATTCCGGCGTAAAATAAATTCAGGGTCAAACAGACAGTAACACCGAGTTAGACCCCCCCCTCGAGAGATGAATGTCACAAACAGCTTGCTTCTAGTTATACCAACTTAAGTAGCAACCCCAACACAGCGATCTGAGGAGCCATAAACAAACCTCAACCAAAACGCCACTCTATAGCCACAAATAATGCTCAGAACAGCACCTAACTTCATCAACAGTACATATAGGGTCCCAGCCATAGTACTAGCCACCAAACATCTTTTTAACTTTGCCTAATTTCTTTAGCAAAGAGACTAAACACAACTCACCTACTCTCTTCCAGCAGCTGCTTGTTTGTAGTGAGACCTAAGGCCAGTCCATTACGGACTACATCATTTCTTCATGAAAATGCAATCAGACCGAGACACTAAGGCAGAGGAACTACTGTGTCTGCAGTGTAAAATGATTAATATGATGATTATTACTTAAAGGAAATGATAAAGTAATGATCATAAATGTTCTTCCTTGAGCTGCGTCACCCCACTGTAGTCTGTAATGGACTGGTCCGAGGTCTCGTTACAAACAAGCGGCTGCTGGAAGAGAGTAGGTGAGTTGTGTTTAGTTTCTTTGCTAAAGAAATTAGGCAAAGTTAAAAAGATGTTTGGTGGCTAGTGCTGTGGGTGGCACCCTATATGTACTGTTGATGAAGTTAGGTGCTGTTCTGAGCATTATTTGTGGCTATAGAGTGGCGTTTTGGTTGAAGTTTGTTTATGGCTCCTCAGACCGCTGTGTATTGCTATCCTGCGGTCGTTACTAAAGTTGGTGTAACTAGAGAAGCAAGCGGTCAGCAACATTTATCTCTCGAGGGGGTGTCTATCTCAGTGTTACAGTGTGTTTGACCCTAACTTCATTTTATGCTGGAATATCCCTTCAAACGCTTCTTGAATGCAGTTTTTTGTGCGCCTTATGGGACAAGTCCTTGTTACTTTTTAAACGTTGCGATCCAAATAAAACAAAACAGCTCTACTTTGTCAGTGACTCTCATGCCCAAGGCCACTACTCAGGACTGTTTTTAAAAATAGAGCTCTATGACACTGAGGAATAAGATATATCAAGCTCTGGATACAAAGAGTGCATCTGTTTTTAGTTTCCTCCTTCAAATCTTTGAGGAACCCTGGTTCATCGCTTCTGTCAGAGGAAATCATCAAATCTTAAAAATCACCTTCAGCACTGGTGCAAGTGGTATCACATGTATAAGTTTATATTGACAAATACGCACCCAGGTAAGTCTAAAAACAAAACCTGGTTCTATCTTGGCTCCTAGCATCACCTTGCATAGCAAATGCAGATCTGTAAAAGGTGAAATTCGCACTCTTAGGTGTTTCTGCAAGACGAGAAAACATCTTAAAGGGCTGTTTCAAAAAAAGTGTTTTTGAAACTGTCGCCCCCAAGAGCATATGCTCTGCTAAAGGTTCTTGTTAGCAGAAAACAACAACTTCCAGCCACATCATTAGCGCACAGACCCTTGGACACACACACAATCATGCACTCTGTAATTTGCCATGCCTGAGCAGGTGTGTAATGCTCAACAGCAGAATGGACCTGCCACCAGCAACAGCAGTAGCCCCAAACATTAGCTGTGTTATGCGCTGCCCTGAGGTGCCAAAATTAAACCTTCTGTTCAAGCTCACTTTCTGTAAACCTGAGAGACTAAATACAGGGGAGCGATTGCCCTTTTCATTTGTGTGTGGGAATGCAGGGAAACAAAGAGAAACTACTATACTCTCAGCTTGTATTATTCACAGACCCACCACCAAAACAAGATTGAATCTCTGCTTAATCTACTCCGCTATGAGTACTTCCAAACATTTAGTGACAGTGCTAGTCGTGCTAAAACTGCTATTTGTAGGTAAAGTGAATTAATGAATGTAGACTGGTTTTACTGTGAATTTTTGCATATCTAATATTTGGATTTGCAACGTAATAAGTAGGAATGAAAATGTAAATTAAAGCTGCTGGAGTCAAGTAAATTTAGATCTAGCTTTAAAACTTTAATAATAACGGTGAGACTGATATTAGTACTCACAGCAAGATTGTCCACGTCTACAGCAATGATCTGTAGGAACGAACAAGACCAGGAAGCTCAGAACTCTCAGAAAGATCTAAAGTTAGTAACTTTATTGGAAGATAGAGATTTCAAGTTAGTGACATGCAGGTAAAGGGAAGACAGGAGCTCAATGTGCCAGTTCCCTTTGCATAACCAAGAGTTGGTTCGAGTCTGAGCCAGCTCAAACGATGAACGCAATCAAAAAAGAGCATTTCTAACCCCCAATTTCCACTGCTTCCTACTGAATCTGTATGTGAGGCGAATTTCGTGGAGAATTATGGACAGCAGGAATCATGAGAACTCACAAGAACCCGCGGATTTACGTGCAATCACGTGATAACGAGTAGTCTCTATGATGACGGCCACATAACAAATAAAGCAGTAGATTGTGTCCTTCCAGAGGAGGAAATCCACCTCTAGACTTCTAAAATCAGCATCTACTCAGCCATGGTGTCAACGGGGTGAAATGATGTCTGAAAACCTTTGACTCGTTCGTTCCTGCCCGTCTGCATGATGTGAAATGCGATCCGCCGAAACAGGGAGTGTTTTTTTTTTAAAAGAAGCTGGATGTTTTATTTTGTGTCTGTGCCCAACTTCCTTTCAAGCACGGGTTAATCTGTGCTGAATTTATCTGGCATGCTCCTTGTCCGGGAAAGATAGAACTCTTGCGAACTGTAGGGGGACGGAAAGAAGCCGGTGGAAATCGACACATTAACCTGAATGGTTTCGAGCGGTTGCGATCTGCTGATACGGCCTTTTCGTAGCTCTTCCAGATGCGGTGGATACTGGGGGTAAACCTGGTCTTACAGCAAGTGCAACAGGATGACAGATTCCAACTAAACAAAATCCAGACTCCAGACCCTCCAGAGAATGTCACAGATGTGATGGGGATGACAAGATGTTTGTCAAAGTCAACCTTGCTAGCTGCTTACATGCTGCTACATAAAAAAATGCACCCACTAGTCATTGTGAGCATGAGATGGTGTAACTAGATAGAGCCTCACAGAGCTGCTTTAGTGGTAAAAGAGGCTCTTAAAGGTTTTATTAGACACACAAACAGTTAACCTACAGTCGAGATGTATAATCTGTTGAAAAAATGAAGAAAAGATTGTTCCCTCAGAATGCGACAGCCTCTTGAAAATGTTGTAACACACTGCGATTTCTCAAAACTACCCACGGTTGGGTATGGGTAATTCTGGATAGTGGTGTTTAATAGGTGTCACAGGGTCCTGGATGAATGCCTAATTGTGAGAGTGCTCACAGTGCATGAATCCTGTCAGTGTGCTGAGCCACAGAGCTGTCCACTGTCGAGAGTGCTGATACAGGGTGTACGTTTCAGCTAACAGAGCTGTTCTATGAAAAAAAAGAAAAAAAGGCTTTACATGTGCTTGTTTGTTCCCCTGTGGTGCTATCCAGCATTGAAGTGGCTAATGTGGGTCGCCGGTGCAAAATAGTGACACTAAAATAGAAGCAATTCTGGGGGTGAAATCGTGCTGAATCAACTTCAGAGCACCATTGTAATTTGAGAGCTTGTATCGCCGGCGATCGTTGGCACTTCTGAAATGGTGATGCAGCTGTTGAAACAGATGTGGTCCAGTGCTGAAGTGCTAAAGTAGTGTGCAGATGGCACTTCCACTTTGAGGTTTGCAGATCCCCTTGGAAATTAAATGCAGCTTGCTGAAAGTTGCAGGGACTGAAGGTTTCAGCACTGTCATCATCCTACCTAACAAACTCAAGTCACATCACGGGGATAAGGTGGAGCTTGATTTGCCCAAGGCTTTAACTGTGTGTATGGCCATCGGCTGGACAAACTGCATTTTACCGGTCTCTCCCTCTGCTGTCCATTTGGAAGAATGCAGAGAAAAGGCAAGGTGTGAAAATTCACACCATGCAGAGGACCCAGTTTTCATTTAATAATTAAGATTTCAGAGTTTATGCAACGAGTCTTTGAACAATCATATGCACTGACTTAGAGAAATTAATATCTTGATTTTTGAAGTTATACTTACAACTGACTTTAGGCATCATAAAACATTGTACCTGAATGTTATAAATATTTTTTTTTTCAGTTGTCACTTCCATCACATCAAGGATTATTTAATCCCATACGAGCCCTTAGTGTACCCTGTGTTGCGACCCACTGAGAGATTTTAAGATCTAAATTGAAAACCGGGGGCGACGGGGCTCTGATGCTTTAACTTGACCTGCAGGATGAGATCAGGCTCCCCTTGTTGTAATTAGAATCTGCACACAGATTTGCTCTGGATTTTCAGCTTGGGAAGAGTGCTGGTGTCTAATAGTGATGCATTTTTAGTCAAAGTGGAACCGACCAATCACAGGCTTTGCTGTATGAAGAAAACAGTCAATGACATCCTGGCTCCTAAAGTCAGGAATATGAAGACAATTCATTCATCGCGGTAAACAGAAAAATGCATGACAGTAGAGCTGAGAATCTCTATACCTGGAATAATAGACTCTATATAGACACTCAGAGGCTACAAAGCCAAAACATTCAGAGCGCCCCCTACTGACTGGCTGCAGCAGATAGAACATGTGGTACACGGGCTAAAAATAAGGAACAGTTCATCAAATGAATCTGATCTTACAAGCCCCATCTTGTCTTTTAGCTTTTAGCATTTAGCAAGTTACAGTGGAGAGGGAAAACTTCCTTTAAAAGGATATTCCGGCATAAATTTAATTTAGGGTCAAACACACCATAACACCGAGTTAGACACCCCCTGAGAGATGAATGTTGCCGTCCACTTGCTTCTCTAGTTATACCAACTTTAGTAACGACCGCAGGATAGCAATACACAGCAGTCTGAGGGAAGAACATTTATGATCATTACTCCATGGAAATGCAATAAGACCTAGACGCTAAGGCGGAAGAACTACTGCGTCTGCAGTCCAAATGATAATATGGTGATTTTTACTTAAAGGAAATAATAAAATAATGATCATAAATGTTCTTCCTTGAGCTGCGTCACCCCGCTGTAGTCCACAATAGACTGGCCCAAGGTCATGCTACAAACAAGCAGCTGCTGGAAGAGAGTGGGTGAGTTGTGTTTAGTCTCTTTGCTAAAGAAATTAGGCAAAGTTAAAAAGATGTTTGGTGGCTAGTACTATGGCTGGGACCCTATATGTACTGTTGATGAAGTTAGGTGCTGTTCTGAGCATTATTTGTGGCTATAGAGTGGCCTTTTGGTTGAGGTTTGTTGATGGCTCCTCAGACTGCTGTGTATTGCTATCCTGCGGTCGTTACTAAAGTTTGTAAAACTAGAGAAGCAAGCGGTCGGCAACATTCATCTCTCGAGGGGGTGTCTAACTCTGTGTTACGGTGTGTTTTACTCTTAATTAATTTTACGCCGGAATATCCCGTTAACAGGCAGAAACCTTGAGCAGAACCAGACTCATGTAAGACAGTCATCCGCAACTGCTGCATAGGGTTTAGAGATGGAAAGAGGTGAGACTGATGTAGGTAGATGAAGTAGCTGGAAAGCAGACAGGTCACTATGTCTGCAGCAGTGATCCAGAGGAACCTACTGCATGATGGAGCTCAGGGACATAATGATTCATGTTATTTCTCCAAGGCCTCAATATTATCTTCTTTTAATTACAAGAGTATTATACTGCATGCTTTGTGGTACTTTATTGACTTGTAAAAGCCTCCCGTCAGATTCTTAACCATACAGCTCGATTAATTAAACTGAATTGGTGATAAAATAGTGCGGTAAAGCTCTAGTTTACAGCCAGAGTGGATTTGACCTCAGTAGTGGGTTAGAGCAGCAAAAACAACTAAAAGAGTTTTCACAAGCTTATGTTTCAACTCTCTCAGACAATCACAGCCGTCCCCCTCCAATCACACATTCACACACATACAGACAGACTGTGGTCAGCACGACTTTATTTATTCATGACAAACATGACATTTGAAGAGCTCACTCAGGGGAGTTATTGAACCGAGGAAACCTTTCATAGTCATTTGACCAACCAACATATCATTTTAACACCTAACCCGAGCCCTTCAGCTGTACATACCACAGGACCAAATTACAGAGAGGACACGTGCAACTCCATTTTACAGGGAAGCTTTAAGGTTAAATAAAGCACGACTAAGAGTAAATGACGCAGAGCCGGCTGGTATTGACATCTGGAGAGACAAAAAAACAAAAAAAATACTTCCTCTTAATTTTTAAAAATAAAAGTAGAGTAGTTCGCTCGGTGGTCCTTCTTCATGCCAAGAGAGGCTGTGTAAACTTCAATTAATTCACGCAATCTTGGGATTTTCCAAACAATTCCTCCTGAGGGGGGATGTAGGAAAGCAGCAGGGCCACAAACTGAGATCTGACATAAAAATAAAGCTTTTACCCTTGCTGCATTGATGTGCAACCCTTGAATGCACCGAACAGCGGTATACAACAGAAATGCTGCTTTTTGAATCTTTATCCTCAGGTAGCCAAAAACCCATTAGCGGATCCCTTTCTCCCTTCCATCCCTCCCCCCTCTACCCCTTTCTTGCTCTCTAAATTTAGCCCTCTTTCACTCTGTCATTTTAACTCATACACCTCATCCCCCCTGGTGGGGATAGAAGTGTTACAGGGCCTCTGATGCACACTCAAGGAGATGAGCCCCCTGATGCAGTCTTTTTTTAAGGGGGGTGGGGGTATATGACAGCAGGCAATGACAGTTTTTAAGCCTCGCAGTGTGTATCATCTTTCACGCTGCACTCCTGATTGTTTTTTTGGAGTAGCATCTGCACTCTGTGTTTCAGGTAAAATATTCTCAGTGTGATAAAGTGAGTAAAATGTAAGAATAATATATATGCAATAAAACAGGAAGGAGGAATTTCAAGAAGAGTAGGAAATGAAGGACGGGGGTGAAAGGGGATTATTTCACGAGTATTTGAGACGGAGAGAAAAGATCTGGTCTCACGTCTTTTGGGATTTCTGTATCGCTTCACTCCTATTGTCACAATGTTCATGTCACTGATTTATTCTCCTTCTTTCTCTCCTCATCATCTGAAATGTTCCATTTTGCCACCGCATAAATTAATACGCTCTACTGTTTCCATCTCAGCAATATGCAGAGAAATCTCTGCGTGTGTCAGTGTGGGCAAGTCTGTTTGCTATTTGATGATGGCGATGAAATAGGTTGCTGACCACTTCTTTGCAACGCTGCCATAATCAGATTGTGATAAACTGCTCTGTGGATTCCCAGAGTGCTGGTTTATGTGTGCGCTCTAAATTGAAATAGTTTATGTTGAATTTAATAGAACAACTTCAAGTGTAGCAGTGCAAGAAGCTGCTAAAGACTGTAAAGCTAAATGCGAACATCAGCTTGTTGTGCAGCATCTTTACTTCATTTTTGCACAAGTTCTCTGAGGCGTAAACAGTCGGTACATGAAGTGTAGAATAAACAATCAACAACAACAACACTGTGCAGTTGCAGCTATACTTGCATGGCTGTTGTCCTGGTGAGGTCAAAATGAAAGATTGACTCTGACTGTTGAAATGCTGACTTTCAGCTTTGGGGTGCTTGAGGTTGTTCATATCTATATTGGATGAAAGTGCAGAGCTGGTTGCTGGTTTTTTTTTGGGACGCTGCAGCAGGACAATCATTCTAAATATACTGACAAGGATGTTTTCTGTCTGAAGAGAGCAAACCCAGTCACCTTACCTCGTTCCTTTTCAGGATGCTTTTCACTGTTAAAGACCAGATTAATGTAACCCATCATCATCATCTGTCTGACTTCTGACTAAAAGAACAGTACTCTGATTTTCCTCTTTTTTGTAAGTTTCTGTGTAAAAGGGTAGAGATTGAAGTTGGAAAAAAAAAAAAAGTTTGTGGGTAAAAACTAAAGTGGTACTGAGTGCTGTCAGAAACACAAAACGTCCTCTCAAGCACTCTCCAGAACTCTGAACCTTAAAACAGTATTTGTTCACACATGCTCCCCTCAGCACTAAGTTTTCCTGTCAGACAAGTGCGTGTTTGGCGGGAAGGGGGTGGACGGGTCCTGGCAAGAGAGGCATGACATCAAAAGTCTGCTTCGTCTACCACAGTGTGATGTTTTTAAAACAAAGACCCTCAGCAAGCGGACGGTTTGTGCAGTTATATCAGAGCTACATGCAGACAGGCGTATCTACACACTGTTCCCCTTCTTCATCCTTGTATATTTTTGTATCGTCCCCTGACATGTCGCCCTTTACTTTGAGGCAAGCTCAGCATATCTCATATATCTTTTACTTTTCTGGCCTCACTGACCCTGACGAAGGAGACTGCGCTAAATGTCCCCTATCTGCCCAAAGATCTGTTCATATGTTCAAACGGCCAATCACAAACATTAACAAGTCTGCCGTTCAGCTTATCAAACTGTGAATTTAAATAAATGATAAGAAATTAAACTGAAGATCCAGACCTACATCAATTTGAATAAAACGCCTGATGATACAGTCCACCAATCAATTCCTGGTAACTCCCTTGTCTCCTGTGTGGTATCGCTTGGATGGTCACTGGACGCTTAATCCAATATTTCATTGCTCATCTCACACTCTTAAACCTGTATGAGTCTATTCTGCTTTGATATCAAACATTTCTCCTTGAATATTTTTCACATACCTCGACTTTTAGATCAATCAAAACTCCACTTTTGTTCTTCAAAATAAAAGCACATATGCATACTAGCGCAGAAACTGAAGCGACAAAATGATTTGATTAATAATATTAATGTACAGCTTGAGATGTCTCCAATGGAAGTGCCATCTTTAAAACAATATATTTGTACTGGGTTATAAAGTCTGTCTGGCAATAGTGCTTTTGCTTAATTATCATAAAAACCTAGAATCTTCACCCACCAAGTCATACAGATGCAAGAACTCCTGTAGGTTTAATCAGAAGTTAGCTAATGCATGACCAGAAGTACCGTCATCTCTCCCAGATATATATCTCCTAGGGCTGGGCAATAAACCGAAAATTTACCGATACTGAAATTTACGACTTAACCAACGTCATTTTGCCAATATCGGTATATTCGGTGTCAAAAAGATAAATAAAAGTCAGTTTTGGATGTGTGTAGGTAGGCTATGGTCTCATGTCCCTTTGAAACACTGTCCTACGTCGGAGATCCAGTCCATAACAAAGAGGAAAAGACAGGTGAGGAGATGGAGGACGGTTCAAAAGTTTTCGCGGCTGAAGTAGACGAAGTTAATGTGGGAGGGGGTGAGCAGCTTGTGGAGTAGTTATTGTCCATTTACGAGGTGAACCACTGCCAGCTGATGACAATAAATGTTATAAGCCTCACATCTTGGGCTTTTATATGATCACAGGTTTCCCTGCTATTGTTGTTTAGGGGATCTTTGCTGCTGCTCTCCCAGCCTTGGCTTACACGTATCCACGAGGACAGTGTTGTAATTCTGTTTCAGATAAAAAGGCAATCAATCAAGAGGGAGAAAATGGAAATAGAAATGAATTGATTAAGTTCAAGTGGTTAAAAAAGTTTAGTGCTTCAGTGGATGTATTAAGTGTCTTACTGGTTTCCTCCCTTCACTTCTCTGACATCTACTTAATGGTGGGTATGGTTTATTTTGGACATAACAAAACAGCACATTCCTCTCCTTATCCGTCTGCATAATATCATATTCCATTTTCCTGCTCTCATTTTTGCCATCCCTAAGGTCTTGGGCTTTTCTTAAATCACTCGTGGGACACACACACACACACTCTCTCTCTCTCACACACACACCCTATTTTTGATTCTGCTACAGTATGTTGTTTTTGTGTTCTGATTTCATCATGGGGTTTTTGCAAAGAAAAAAGACTAAGAAGGGTAGAGATGATGAAGAGGGTAAGTGGAAAGACCAGGTCAAAGACTGGATGCCTGCTACTTAATGTACCTTGGGGCCTTTTTTTACATCAGTGTACGAAACAGTGGCGCTGTTAGAAAGGCCAAGTGTACCAGAAAACACGAGAACAAAAAGCCGATGCACTCCACTTCCTCTTTCCTCACCGATGCAAATCACTCTTGTTGTCCAGAAACCCTCAAACTTTGCACTTTTGACACAGTGGCAGACAACTGACATCTCGTCCCAGTTAAAAAGAAGATATCCGAACTGCAGGGTGAAACTAAAACAACCTTTCCCTCCATTGTTGCTTTACTGTGATTTGCCTCTTTGTGTATTTCTCATTTCTTTCACTGTGTTCTCTCAACATTTTATGGGTTTGTGCATCTCAAAAGACACACAACAGACATCGCTAGTGTGAATTTTACGATAGAGGCTTCCTCATTAAACAATTACTTACTTGATTGACAGGATCACTGTAAAACAGCGTAACAGGCGAGGCTGAATGGTGCAGTGTGAGTGTGTGTGTGTTACAGAGGTTGTACTTGAGCGAAGCCTCTACTGTGTGTTTAGAAATAATGCGTCTCGTGCTTCCACAGCTCTGCACCACAACCACACACGGGGACACTAAAGTGATGTTGTGAATCATTATTACAGTAAAACACACATTAATGACAGAGCTTCAAACTGACGATATGAAAGGGGCGTTTTCAGGGGTAGCAGCGTCTCGTCTCTGCTCTGAAATACTTCACGGTAAATTTTTAAAATCTCTGAATTGATTTTTACAAAAGCCTTCTGGCTAATTTTGGGCATGTTTATTGCAGTGATTTATAGTACGGGTAGTCCCAGAGAAATGAAATGAATAATGAAATCTGTTTTAAATTCAGAATATGATAACTATAAAATTGAAATAACTGTGCTGTAACGTGTCCTTGAGCATAACTTTAAGCTTGGAAACATTCAGTTTTAATTCAACGGCTGCCCTTAAACTAAAAGTTAATTTGTGGGCGTGAAGAAAGGCGATAGTCTGTCTTCATATTTGCTGTTTAGACGGAAAAGAAGCAGAAGTCTGATCGTAGATCATGCGTATTTCTTTATAAAACATGACAATGAGAATATTTTACTCACTCACACACTTACATTATTATTGAATACTTGTGCTCAGATCTACAAAGAGCTTATTTATGTCCCTGCCTTGACTGTAATTTGATTCTCTGTTTTGCACCAGTTAAGTTCGCCCACACCTGCTGTATACCGACACACGTACAGAGATTGAGGATCAATATTCGCCCTTAGCAGAGTGCTTTCCTCAGTTGATGACCTCATCTAACCGGCCAGTTAAAATATCAATAAAAAGCAGGGAGGCGGGGCTAAACTGTCAATCATTGTGTTGACAAAGGGAGTCTTCATCCAGTCACACTTTCCTTTCATCTCTCCCCCTGCACTGGTTTACGTTTCATTATCAGCTCTTTACAGTAAACACAACCAAGAATAAAAATTACAATAAGAGGGATGACATATTTCAACAGCCAAACAAATAAAGTTTATATCAGCAGGTTTGATGTCTTTAAAGGCCAATGAGTGACAACAACAACAACCTAAAACCAATGAGAAAGAAGCATTGGAGGCAAGTTTGAGCTCAGAGTTAAATGCTCGCATGAAAACTGGGTTTTGTTGCCATCAAAGAAACGCACACAGCCTGTGAAATGACACCCTACAAATATTAGAATTTACTACTGATACTTAGACCATGTATGCACTGCTAATATTTGCATTTACAACACCAATTCCAAAAACGCTCGGATGTTGTGTGAAATATCGATTAAAAAAAAAGTGATTTGCAAATTTAGATTTACTTCATATCAGATTTTTTTTTAAAAAAGACAATCCTTTAAATGTTGAAAATAAAAAAAATTCCTGTTCAAGATACAATATATGCTCATTGTAAATTTAATCCAAGCAACACCTTTAAAAAATTCAGGACAGGGACAACAAAACGCTGAAAAAGTTGTGTTGTGCTTAAAAAAAAAACACACACATCCTAAATAGAGGTTCATTTACAACTGATCAGTGATAGGACTGGGTAAGACTATAGCAAATATGGGAAAAGGCTTATTACTCTGTCAAAGACTGCGCAAGTAAATACTCTTATCGAATCACGTTCCGCATAAATAAGAGGATTTTAACAAATATCTCTCCATGAAAGAGGCACAACTGAAAACCAATACTGGGTAGGTGTGCTACATCAAAAACAGACATGATGACTATGTAGTGGAAATCACAGCATGGGCTCAAATTCCCTCTGAATTCATTGTATATGGTTCATCACTACAAAATGGTTCATCTACAAACACTAGATAAACTTGAGAAAAAGAAAAAAATGAACATGATCCAGAAAAGCTGGTTCTAACGCTGAGCTTTAGCCCGTTTAAAATAGAGTGAGGTAAAGTGGAAAAGTTTACTGTAGACTGAAGAATCAAATTAGATGTTAAAATTGGTGAACAGCACTCAAACTTAATATCAAAGTAAACTAATTTGCAGTCCTTCCTCTCAACTTAGAAAAGCTGATAATAACGAGTTAGCTGTAACCGAACAGAAGATTAAGATCAAATTTGGAGTTTTAACTTGGATTGAACTTTAACCTCAAGTGAGCACAGAAACATTGCACCATGTTATTAGGAGACAAAACATAAATTGTCAGTTTGTTTTATTGGTATAATCTGATATAAAACTATCCAGTCAAATCCTTCTTTTACATATTTAGATAAATCCCATGGGTTTGTGTTTTCAGCGGGCTTTAGGACGTGTAAATTGTAGAGTTCGATGGTGATGAGGCTCTCGTTCAGTGACCACCACAGTGTTGTACAGTGCCTCTACTGGCTTGTTGTATTCCCTAGCTAGGTGCAGTATTTACTTCCTGGCAGCAGCTACTTTGGCCCTTTACTCTGAGCCTTGGCAGACTGGGGCACTATTTGGCAGGGCTGCATCCCTCCTACTAACTGTATTGGAGCTCACCCTGCACAGAGTGAAGCACTGCAGCAATCGAGCCTGCAACAGGGCTAGCGCAGAGTGGAGGGGAGGGGGGCTCGAGATGGAAGAAAGCTCATCCATACTGATTGCATTTTCGGGATTCTTCTGGTTTTTTTCTGACATTTTTTCCTCTCCTTTTTTAGATTTTCTTCTTATTGATAAAAAAATGTCTTTCCACTTAAACAGAGACCTGACAATCTGATGCTGTCTTGCCTTCCTGTCATTGTTCTCTCTTGGTCATTTGTCGGTCAATGTCTTTTTGTACATTAGCTTGTATTTTGTCTGTCCTCTCAGCACTCGTCCTGTCCTTCTTCCTCTTTTTAAGCTCAAACAGGTTTTCTTAGATGGTTAAATTTGCCAGGAGAATATCAGCTCTGGCATCATCTTGTTTGTCTGCTAACATCCACCTGCTGGACATACTGCAACCGTCTGTATTTATGAGTTGTGGTGATTTGATTAATGGCATTTAATCCATTGATTTGTAATGAAAGACATCCTCTTGTTTTTTATCCAAAGGAGTCCCATCGATCCTCTTCTATCCACCACCACTAACTCCCCCTCTTGCTGATTCAGTGCAGTTCAGCTTTGCTTACGCATACGTCTGGTGAAGGCCGAATGGCAATTACAATCAGAGTGCTTTGGGAGGTTTATGCGAGGCTGAGACTGGTTGGCTGTAGCTCTGTCCGTGTCTCTGAGGTGAGAAGACGGGACAAAGGGTGGAAGGAGAGGGAGAAGAAACAGAGGTGGAGTGGAGAGAAGGAAGGATAGAGGTTGATGAGCTTTATTCATCAACTTTCTTCAATCTTGGATTTACTGGTGCACATGAGTGGTTGTTACAGCTTGTAAATCATGGAAATCTGTAGTACAATAATTACATAATACCAAGCTGGAGGCTGTAAAATGAGGCCGACGAGGGTGTGACAAAAACGGCTGTTTCTTGAGTGGCTTGTTGTGAGTCGATTACCTTAGACACCCATGTGTCAGGATGCTTGAAAAAGTGAGGTAAAATTGTTCAGTTACGACTCAGATGGGATAACTACTGGTCGCAACTCGATTCAGTGAACTTCAGGGTTATTTTTTGACTTGTCACCAGTGGACAACTACTGTATTTGTGGTGTTGCTCACTGTTGTAGTTCAAAAGTAGATGTCCTCAAAAAATCTTTTGAAACTTCTATATATCTTATGCTCATCAGACATAAAGTTAAATATTTGAAGACTTTTTTTGTTTGAATTTTGATGATTACTCACGGAGGCGATCAGTCTGTAGTTTTGCCTCGGTTGTTTTGATCGCTCCTTCAGCTCGTCTGTATTGTTGCTCTGGTGCCTCTCATCTTTCTCTTTGCAAAACCCCAGAGATCCTCCACAGGGATCTGTGTCTAGAAGTTTTGGCGCTGTGGGAAAGTGCCAGGTCCTGGTGGGTATGGAAATGTGTATCTGTGCAAAGCTCAGCAGATGGAAGCATGAAATGCTCTCCAATCTCCTGCGTTGGCTACAGCAACAGATGACATGGAGACCCAAATGATCTGAGAAGGAGGAAACTTTCTGTGCCTTCAGACTCTTCAGACTCTTCCTCTTTTGGACTCTGTGGGATCTGGATTTCCAAATGATTTCTTTTTTTTCTTAGCCCAGGTAAGACTCTGGCTGAGGAGATGCTTGACAGTAGGAATACCAAACGTGTTGCCCGTTTCCTGGACATGTCTCTGTGTAGTATCTCTGTGGGATGCTTTGACTCCACCCTTACCGGCAATTTCCACCGCATCCGGAACAGCTATAAAAAGGTTGTATTTGCTGATAATAGCTGATCTTAACCATTCAAGTTAATGTGTCAATTTCCACCGGCTTCTTTCCGTTCCGCTGCGGATCGCCAGACTCCGCAGCTGATCGCAAGAGTCCGGACGCCAGGGCATGCCGGATAAAGTCAGGCACAGACACAAAATAAAACATCCTGCTTCTTTTCAAAATAAAACACTCTGTGTTTCAGGCGGATTGTGTTTCACACCATGCAAATGGGCGGGGACGAACAAGTGAAAGGTTTATAGACAGCATTTGATCCCGATGACACCATGGATGAGATGATGCTGATTTTAGAAATCTGGAAGTAGATGTCCTCCTCTGGAAGAACACAATCCACTGCTTCTATGGTTAGCCTAAGTGGCTAAAGATGCGGTGGAAATCCTTTTGAAGATCCTCTAAGTTCTTGGCTCTGCCTTGTTTGACCATCCTGTCAGGGCTGTCATCAATCTTGTTGTTTGGTTCCCGTTTCAGTCAACTTTCCAAGGATGCACTTGGAAATAGCATCCTCTGACCACAATCCTTTTCAGCTCTTTTCAGGACTGACATGACTGTCAAGAAACTGGATTTGTGGATCTTTGACTTTTGTGAGCTGTAAGCCAGAATCAAGATTCAAACAAAAAAAGTCCCAATCATTTTTATTCCCATCACTGTTTTTGCCGGACCTTTCCACTTGTTTTTGTCGCAGTTGAACTTACGCACCTCCTGCATGTCGCCATCTGTCAACAACAGGGAGAGAGGTTGGGAGAGGAAACAGACAGCGGCAGGTTGAGGGGTGCAGGAAACCATGAACTGCAGCAAGGACAAAAGCGGACTGAGTGCAAAGCAAGAGCTGAATAAGTATAAATGGGGAAGATACAGTGGAATAAGAGGGGGAGGGAGCAGGAAGTCCACAAAGGGGGAGGATGGGGGGGTAACTGTGTGGTATCCCAGCTGCTGTAGCACAATAACACAACCATGTTTTCCTGACTGAAACAAAACGGCTCCAAGACCACATACAGGCGGTCTCTCACCTGAGCCCTACCGCCATGGTTGTTTTATCACATACACACACACACACACACACACAGATTTTTACTGACTTGGCGAAACTCACACTTCAAATCTGCGTGCGCATACGCGTGTTTGTCGGTGTGGAGGGATCCCAGCCAACATACTGCTGTATTCTCCTCCAGGGGCGGTAAACAGTATGCAAATCTTCAGCCAGGCTATTTGTAGTGAAGTCACCTTTGCAAGGGAAAACGGTGTGCGCATCTGTGTGTATGTGTGTGTCTTTTCTGCAGAGGACATCCCGAATGCTGCGTCACTGCTACAGCAGAGAAAAAGTGATGTCATTCAAGGAGTTGTTTTGTGAAACCTTTTGACTGCAGCTGCAAATTAACCAGGAAAATATGTCACATAGGAAGAGTTGGAATTTAAACATTCACTTTATGACAATTCTGTGTTATATTCGATGATGTTCACGCGGAAAACCAGAACTCAGCAGATCCAAGCACACCAATGTCCTGTGCCTATTAGCAGAATGACTTCATTTGTCTGTGCATCCTTAAGGGGTGCAACAGTTTGGGATCTTGCACCTCCTTGGTTTGGGTTTGGTCTGAGCAAGGTCAAAGCTGCACCAAAGGGATTTAAAACTTTGATAGAGCAGCTATGAGGAAATTTTATCTCATGTTGCTTTTGGCAGTTAGATCGGAGTGTTAGAAATCTAGTGCATGCAAGGAAAGAGTTTTGTAAAATATGGACATGTTGAGCCATAACTGCAACCAGCTTTTCATCAGTCCACCCAAACTTTGGTCTGACACAGATCTATAAGTCACCACTTCATCTCTCGCTCCACACTCAGGGCGTTTACATGCACAGCTTTATCGGACTAAGCTCATAATTCCTTTTTTTCACCAAATCAGACTTCTCTCCTTGTCTGCGTATACATGCAGCTGAGAAATCGAATTATTGACATGAACAAGTCCTCCTTCCCAAAACTAAGGGGCAATATGGGTCTTTTCAGCGGCGCTGTTTTCGGACCTTTTTAGAAGGTGTCTCCGTTCCTCGTTTTGCGACCGTCCATATTCTTTAAAATGTCCCTTTCTGTCAAGACAGAAAGCATAACGGCACTTTCCTCATCGTTCCAAAAGTGGACATTATTTTGTGCTTCGGCCATGTCGCACTCTCTCCTGAGTCAAAAGTTCTTTAAATGACAGGGCCACTTCTTCTCTGGTGTTTTTGTTCCGGGGTTACGGAGGCGTGGCGCACGTGTACATGCATTGTCCGATCATACTCCGACTGCGCTGGTTACATAGTAGAGGAAATCGAATTCCAATCAGATTATCTGGATGTCTTAGTCGGAGATCTCAAACCTCGATTATAATTGGACTAAGGTGTTTACATGCACTCCAGTTGTCCGGTCTTAATTGGAGTAAGGCAATAATTCAGTTTTCGCAAGTGTCATGTAAACGTACTGACTGAGAAGAGTCACAAACGTATTTGTAACTGCTGCTGTTGTGTCTGAGGTTATTGTCTCTGTTGCCGATTTGGTGAATGTCTAAATTTTCTCAACAAAAGTTAACTTTCCACAAATCACATTTGTAATGAACACAAGTGCTTTGAGATTCAACAAAACATGTTAAGTGACAGGGAAGTTTGGGTACAGCTACTTCCCGGAGTTTGTTTGTTACCTAGCAACCTCCTTGTAAAAACAAATCACTTTTCACTCCAGTTTTGTCCAGATAAAAGAAATCTAGCAGACATAAGAGTGGTGTGGATCCTCCCCTAAACTCCTCCCTGACCTTTATGATCCGACTTGAGATTGTCCTGAAACATTGATGTCTACCTCAGTCATTGTTGGTTAGCAGGACTCAGTGGGATGTGATCTTGAACTAAATGTATTTGTCTATGGACCAGTATTATTTAAAAGAAAGGAGGGGTAAATGAGGATCTGTGTCTAGCCCCTGACAGTTTCCCTCGCAGTGTTTAGCTGTCCTGATATATGGGTCGATGTGGGATCAGTGTGATGAGTTTGGGCTCAGATCTCAACCCTGGCCAGGCTAAATGACTCTAATTAAAGCTTTTGATCCTCTGTCTCAAGCTGAGAGCACTCTTTTTTTTTTTTGCTTCATCCTTGAATCGCATCGTCTTGTCCTCCTTCATTTCCTCACAATCATCCCTCACTTTCTTTGAGTCCATTTCGCTTACTTGTACTCTGGCTCTAAGTCTTTGCCCCCTAACCCACCTCCCCCCACCCATTCGGGTCTTTGTCTCAGTATTGATGTTATTAGTGAAGTACTTAGGTAATAAGTGCTTTCTGAGTCACCGGATGATGTTTTAGTGTTATTTCCTCCAATGTGCTGAACACACACAGCAGAACAGCCAAAGACCATGAGCTTTACAGGCTTGTTAGAAGATCATGCTTTTAACAAGCTGGTGTCTTTGGTCTGAGTGATTAGCTGGTCTTTGTTTACTTCACTCTGAAGAGCTGAGTCAGCTTAGGTCAGCAAAACATTTGAGTATGAATTGATTTTTGACCAAAAGTTGAAAGAAAAACTGGATGAAATTTTGTTGTTTTTTAAGTCTTAGCATGAAAATGAATAAAATGATTTCATATCTTAAAAACATCAAACCGTCTTTTACTTTGTCTGTTTAAATATTGTGATGTGATTTCTTGATAACGCCCGCATTGTGTAATTCATATTAATATTTTCCCATTAAGTCTTTAAAACAAAAAAGATAAAACACTTCAACACAAATAAACTTAGTTCTTCTACCACACTAATTCTTCAGACTTTAGACTTATTTTGTTTTTAAATACAATACAATACAATGTACTGATTGTGTTTTTTTTTTTTATGAACATTTTTTAATTTCTTTGACAGTCAACATTACACTCCCAATATTTATACGACCTAGATTTAAAAAATTATGTTTAGGAAAATAGTTTTATTTTAAATCTTGGTATATTCTTTATCAGATAAGAAAATTTTGGTTGAATAGTTCTCACGTTTTGTAAACAATTAAGTACAAATATTACAGTAAGTTCTCAAAGTAATAAAAAACAGGGTTTGTGGTTTTTAATCAAAGAAAATAAAACAAAAAATGACAGCCATCTTGAAAGACATTATAGACCCAACAAAAGTAAAGTTTATACTAAGGCTATCAAATGTTTATTTTTTTTTATTGTACAATGTAGTGAAGCCTGCTGGTGTGGTGATGGAAAATAACAAAACGACTGCACTTTTTAAATGGTGCATTTCCGTGTAATGCTCAGACGTGGACAAAATTAGAGAAGAACTGATTTATAGCTGCAGATGCTCACACTCACAAGGCCGATTGAGAAAATAAACAAATAATGTTTGCAAAAAAATGCTAACACTATTTTCTGACTCTAAATGTCAGAATTTCAAGCTGATGTTAAACATCTTAGTTCTGTAATGCTATTTAAGAGTCTAAAATCTTTCATGTAACATGTTTATTTAAACCTCGTTAACTTAATGGAATTTTCTACTTTAACTGATTTAAGATCCATTGAAATTATGTAACCGGCTCAGATAACCATGTAAATTAGACTGTGATGATCATGGAATAATTGGTGTCACATTGTTGCCAACAACAGCAAAAACAACAAAAACAACAGTGTGATAACAGTATTACATATCAGCTACTGGTTGACCTGCTCTCCAGTCGTTGTTGACTGTTAGGAGAAGAGATGTTGGCGGACCTCTGAATGAAACTAAACCTAACAACTTAACTACAGCCACAGCTGTAAATTCTTTTAAAATGCAAGGACATAAAATTTTAGGCATGATTAGAAATGCAATCAATCACAAAGGACGACTGGAATTTTGTGATTAATCAAGATTTTCTAAAACCTAATTGTTTGACATTCTTACTTTGTTTTCAGGAGTGTCAGGTCAGCATTTATCGCCCAGTAGCTGAAAGTTTTTGTCTTAACGACCCCTGAAAAAAAAAGTGTATTGATATGTTTTGCAGCTCTTGCTGCAAGGCAGCTTGTTCTGCTGAAAATAGCTCCCCTCTGAACCTTGACTCTGTTGTAAGATGTTGTGACAACCAAAACGGATCTCTAAAGGTGAAGATACCTGAGAGGGTACTGCAGAGCGGGGTTTAAATTCCCTGGCAGTGGCACCGCTCACATTACACAAATAAAAGAGTCAAAAGACAGAAGGATTTTTGGAAGGGAATAAAAATAAGAATATGAATTGAACAAGGAGACATCTAACAAAGCCGAGAGCTGACAGAGAGCAAAAACACAAATGAAGGAGAGAGGTATAAAAAGAAAGACAGAAATAGAGGAGAAAATAGCATGGACAGAAAGAAGAAAAGGTAGTCTGATGAAGTAGAGAAAGAGAGAAAGCTAAAGAAAGAGCAGAGAGTGTCCAGGGGAGGATGTAAGGAAAGAGATTTAGGTCATTCTGTATGACTGGCAGGAACAAGGGAATGAAAAAGAGAGGAAGAAGCAGGGACCGATGACGCAAATTAGGCAGAGGGAGAAGACAGAGACCAGGATGAATTTCAGGGTTTGTAGTCGGGAACACGAGGAGAGTATGGACTGAGTGGCCCTCTTTATCGAACTGTTATCTCACTTTGTTTCTCTTGATTTGTTTAATTATTCAGAGGAGGTTTTAGTCATAAAGTTATCCAAAACCATACAGGTTACAAGCTAAACTGACAGTATGTGTCAAATCAAACAGCAGTGATGAAAAAGACAGAGAGGAACGGAGCAGAGGAGAGCAGCACGGCAACAGTAAACACTTCGTTGCAGAGGCCTCGTCAGGAGCGCCAGAAAAATGCCAGAAAAGTGTATTATTAAAAATCATTGCCTTTCCACTGTGTATGAAGTAATTGAGAAGGTCATTATAAAGGGAATTGGCCTGCACATTTCATCGCCTACTGCAGAATTCGTGGTGTTCATGTATGTGTTCATGTTTCTTGCAATCAAAATCAATTGATCTTAGGTGAAACACACCTGCAATCTTAAGGTTTGAGTGAAAAAATGGCGAGACAGTGGGAGATATTTCTTCTCCACATGAGTCCAATATTACGTTAGTAAAGCTACATGAGAGCTTACAGTAGGTTAACAGGATTCAGTTACATCCCTACTATACAGCCAGCTCATAAGTTTGTTTCACTTTAAGACTACCGAGCTCTTCATCCATGTAATCACCTGCTTTCTGTGTCTCTTTTCAAACTTTATTTTCATCATACAAATAGGTTAAAAGAAGGCAGTCTTTGACTTTGTCCCTGTTACTATGGTTACTCATCTTTTGGTCCGAGCTGACGCGTAGTCAGCACATTATTTTAACACGTATAATTTCAGTGAACAAGCAGTTTTAACAGTGTGACTCGCATTGTGTGCACTGTTTGGAATCAATCGACAGCCTTGAGACCTCCAGAACTGAATATCTGGTGTGAAGTAAATCAGTCAACCTCTGATGGAGCTGAGGAGGAGCTGACATAGTAACACCTGATTATTGCTCAGCATCATTTCTTCTCACGAGTTGGCAATTTGATTCCAGCACAGGAAACCTATTCTGTTTACTGAGAATAAAAACTTTTTACAGTCAATAGTCATTTGTTACTCAATCCTGGATTAGTTTAGGATTAAAAATATTAAAAATGAGTTTATTCTCATGTAAATGTGAAGGATTACGATTTAAAACTCAAGCTTGGATTCTTGATTTAGTAGAGATAATATTCTACTATATTATCATCAACTTAGATAACTCCTAGTTTATAAAATCCTCCATTTGATCTTTATTCGTCATCACTAAGAAATGATGATTTAGCTTTTTCTAGTCAGCTGATGATTCAATGATGATTCAAGCCAGAATAAAATCAGGCAACGAGCGCCATGATTCTGGAAAATACCAAGCATAAAAGAACAGCTGACTGAGTCACAAATGTTGATTTGTGGTTCAGGTTCATCTGAAAATACATATGTAATATTATTTCAGGGAAATCTACTCGGCTGGGTCTTCATGACAGATTTATGGGAGTCAGAACTTTCTCTCGGCTCTTACCTCGCAACAGTAGAGACTAAACCTACATATCAGCTAGTCAGACAATCGCATTACTTTACCAGCCATAAGATGCCAGATGACGGCTGGTCATCTGCCAAGATGGCTGGCAGTGCAGACAGACTCATCAGCCAGAAATCTTTGGGCAGCAGTTGGCTGACAGACTGTTTCCATTGAAAGATCTTGACAGTCATCTATCAGTATAGAGAGACATTTTTACTAAACGAAGGAAACACCTCTTCAACTCCATATGCTGTTTGGAGACAAAGTGATGGGGAGTGTGCAGGACAGAAAGTGGTGCGTTTACTTCCTGACTGAATACTAATTTATTGTTTATATTTGATGGACATAAAAAACTGAAGCTGTTTATTAGCAGCTTGGCTCCAGAGATCCTTATGTTCTTCAGTTAGTTTACTTTGCTTGCATAGATATCCACACAGACATTCCCAGCTCCTATGGCAATGACATTTTTCATCGCTACTTTATTTATGATCATAATTATGGAGTTTTGGCAAATTTAGCTTTTATGAGATTCCTTTTTTGATCATAGATTTTTTTAATTGGCAATATATGCAAATTTCAGTGAGAAGGAGTCGTGGTTTGAGGTTTACAACAGCTAAACAGGGCAGAGCACATAATATGAATTTGGGCAGAACGTCTCCAAGGAGGAGGTATTTGTGTTGTTTGTGGTTTCCTGTTTTAACCTCAAGTAGATTTTTCTTTGATGGTTACATAAAGCTCTGGTGAAGTGTTAAAGAAATAGAAGGAAATCAAGGATATAAAGCCTTTTTATAATATACAAAATCAAAAAATATCATCAATGGCAAGACTGACAATTATAATATTGTGCTTTTTAAAGCCTGAAACTGGTACTAGGGGGTAGGTGACAGCCGAGTAGCTGAAGAGCCAGCTCTGTTTTTACATTGTCTGCATGAGATACTCACAATAAATGATATATTTGACTGTCAACAGTCAGCACGATGAGGTTTTTCTCATCTCATTTTGTAGATGACAAGATGAGCAAAGCCTGCTTGTCCACAGGGGGCACCCAAATTGACACGAACCAGAAGTCCCTCACAAGAGCTTTAACCTTAACCAAGTACAATCATGATGATTAAAGTACCTCAATAATCTAGATAGTTCTCTTAATCCAAAACCTTAAATATACCCTTATATCAACCTCACCACACCCCCTCCTAAATCTGGGTCCATAGCACTATTAATGGTTTTAAACTCAACAAGAAACTTCCAAGTCCTGAGTGCTACTATTGTGAGTCAGCAGGCGTTTGACCATTCAATCCTGTTTTTTTTTTTCTCACACAGAACTCCTACTTTGTTTCATGCGTAATTTGGATGACTTGTGTTTCTCAGTTTTCCACAAGCGGCAGCTGCGAACAACAAAACATCTCCAACCCACTAGCTTCTTGATACCTCGAAGTCATGTGCTTGTCATGTAATAGGATGAAGGATTTCAGTCGGCAGACGTGCTCAAGGTGGCAGCGGCTCAGCTTAAAGTTTCAGAAGTGAGTCAGGGAAACTCAGATTTTTGTGTTTAAGCTGTTTAATCATTATTATTCACCAGAGTTAATCGACTTAATGTTGGAGAAGGTGAGTGGGCTATATGGATGATTCTACACCTTTTGAATCCTGGTGACTAAAGGAATAGAGCTTAAATAAGCAACTTAAAGCCTCTCCTGCTGAAGAAATGCAGCTTAGAGACACTTGAGTCAAGTCAATCTGCTTTGTAAACACCAGTCTATGGTAGTTAGAATCATGGCTGTAGTTTACAATGTTTTAAATTTCTTCTGCTGAGGGCTGCTGGGAAAAAAAGTGACTGATAAACACTAAAAGGTCACCTGGGAACTGTTTTGTAAAGTTTACTGCAGGACAACAAACATATAAAATGTTTTGCAAAGCTGTTATTTCAGTTTCAGAATGAAGGGACGCTTAAACTGTCTATCTGTCTTTGTCTGCTTATTCTGTAACTCCAAAAGAGTGAAATAATTCCAACTCAAAAATGAATCTGTGTTTGCCTGTGTGTGCGTGTGCGTCTTTTGTGTGTGAGTGTGCGTGTGTGTGTGTATCCAGGGCAGCTCTAGATAGCAGTGCCAAATTAGACCATGATAATAAGCTGTGGGACTTCATGTACTCCCCGAGGATTAGAGGAAAACTTCATCTGTCTGTCTTTATCGTTGACCTGACACACAACCACACAAAACCACATGCACACGCATGAACACACATGTGCTCTTGAATGTTTTCACTCTAACATACACACTGGTGAGTTGATCACATATGCTACAAACCAAATCATGAAAAAAACAAGAGCACTGGTAAGGATGTGCAGCATGCAGTCAGCATGTTAGGGAGACCGAAGACGAGTCTGAGCTATGATGAAATCAACAATCCAGGTTATGAGGATGATGATGAGGAAGATGATGATGGGTATGAGGAGGACATTGATGATAACGATGAAGATGATAATGATGATTATGAGGATAATGATAATGACTCGGACAATGCTGATGAGGATGTTGACGATGATGGAGGTGACAATAAAAATGATGACGTTGCTTATGGGGATGATGATGATGATGATGATGGAGATGATAACGATGATGAGGATGCTAATGAGGATGATGGGGATGAGATGATGCAAAAGATGATAAGAGGGATGAAGATGTGTATGATAAGGATATTGAGGATGATGAAGAAGATGATGACAGTTATGATAGAGTTAATAAGGATGATGAAGATTCTGCAATGAGAATAATGATTGGGATAAAGCATTGAGGATGATGCTAAGGATGATAATGAGCATGATGCTGACAATGATGATGATGAAAATCACAACTATGATAATATGGTAGATAATGAGGATTATGATGATGATGATGATGATGATGATGATGATGATGATGAGGATAATGCTGACATTGATAATGAATAAGAGGATAATGCTGACAGTGAGGCTGATGATAAGGATGTTGATGAGGTTGATGAAGTTGATGGGTACAATGGGGATGTTGAGGACAATGATGATATTAAGAATAATGAGGATGGTGATGAGAATGGTGCTGATGAAGATTTGAATTTGGATGATTACAATTATGGCAAGGATGATGAAGATGATGAGGAAGAAGATGATGAGGTTAAGTTTGCTGAGGATAATGATAAAGAGGTTGATAAGGTTGGCTCTTCTGTGGCATAGGAACTATCATTCATAGGAAATATGGTCTGGTGTGTTGTAGTTAGAACAAATGGTTGTGGTATTTGAAGTGCTTATAAACATAAAGATGATCTTAACAGGCTTGCTTTTATAAATTCCTTTCTCAACAAAAGTGCTAACACATGTTTGCGGGTGACATAAACACTTATATCTCCAATAAAATACCTCTAGGTTGAGATAACACTCGCTCATGATGCTCATCATTTTCCACAGACTGGTTAGATTTTATACAGTTTGGCTACAAAAGACCACATACCAGTTTCAACGAGAGAAAATTGGTAGTCTCTCTGAGCTGAAGTGGTAAAAAAAAAAAAAAAAGAAACTGTGAGCCCTGAGAGAAAGTACTTCGGTCAAGGTTTGGAAAAAGCAATTTTGGTACTTCAAGTCCCAGACTGAAAAAACTGATGTCTGTCTCAATTTACACTGCAAGAATAACAACCAAAGCATTGATGTCTACACATAGAGGGTGTATGATGACAGTGTTGATTAAGAAAAAGTAGCTAGCCCTGCTCCCAAAAAGGGTATAACTAGATATTCTCAAGTCAGGACAGAATGAATATGTGAACAAAATGTTGAAGCTCATAAAACGTGTTTTAAAAAGGAAGGAAGTTTGGACACATGCAAATGCCAGATTTAACTGTTTGCTTCACAGCAGACTTTCCAAAACTAATCCTTATAGATCATCTCAAAGAATACGAAATAACCACAGACCATCAAATTGGTTTCAGTAGTGAACTAATCACACATATGCACTTTTACGTAGACTACAAAAGTATTAGCATTTACAGGCATAAAAACTCCACAATACTCATTTTTTCCTGGATGCTCTTTCGGCTTTTGATAAAATAAATCATGGTAAATCGGTCATAGGACTTCAGAAGTTAAAAGTTCCTCTTTATCTGATAAGAATAAAACGTTTGTGTTATTAGCATCAAGTTAGCCCAAAGGTGCAGAAGTTTATCTGCAACCCTCTTGGGGATAGAATGGATCTCATGATGAGAAAGTCTGTCACCTCTCCTCTTTAACTTGTGTACAGATGATCTTCTGAGGAGTTCAAAGCATGTAAGACTGGATGTAGAGGATAGATTTATTAATTATTTGCTGTATACTAATGACTTAGTCATCCTGTCGACTCACAGCTCTGGTTTACTGCAACTGCTTAGAATTTGCCCTAGTTTTGATGAGCAGTCTGACATCGACTTTAACAGTAAAAAGAGCGTCAGAAAAGGCAGAGAACAGAAACAACATTTCTCTTCATTTCTGATCAGCTTTCAGCGTCATGGACAAAGAAAAACATCTATCACATTATCAGAGATGACTTAAATGAAAATGATGATCAGTGCAGGTCCTGCAAAGTGTTTGTACAAGCTAAGTTTCAAATATGCACAGAGAGTGTGGAAGTCAACATTTTCAGAGCCTGACGTCCTTTATAATATATTAATCATCTGTGGTGCAGTTAACAGCTTAGTAGAGATGTATGTGAGAAAGTAAACCTACTATCTCATAACACACCTCTGAGTTTGTAGAAGTTAGTATACAGTTGTTTTCTCAGGTGAGTGCTTAAAAAACATTTATGTGTGGGATGATATTTCTGTAATGAGACACAAATAATTCGATAAAGTGTTTGATCTAGTTCTGCTTACTTTCAACAAAGTTCCTTAAAGGTTATTAACAGCACTTTACAGCTACTAATATTGTTCTTCTCTACTTTTAAGCATTGCTTTTTTTAGGTTATAAGTTATTGTGTTCATTAGTTTTTTAATCTTATCCTCATTTGTCTCATCTCCCAAACAACAGGAAAAATAACCCCACAAAAATCGAAGAAAACAAAACAAAACAATAGAGTATATAAGATTAATGGAAAAATCAGTCAGTTATTCAGAGGGTCATAACCTCTCAAACAAAGTCTGATATTATTTTAACAAAATTACTTGACGGCCTTGTCATGTAGTGAACGACATCCCTGCTTTGGTTTAGGTTCAGACCCACTCATTTAATATGAGGAGTGATTGTAAGAAAGTCTATCTTTGATTTAAAGTTGTTTTTACTGTGAACTTTTCTCTGTTTTGCACATTCAGTGATAAATCACTTCTCCCCCAAATTGCTTATTTCTCCAACTGTTGCCACTCATCTTTCTGCTGCGTGTTCCTCTCACTATCACAATGCTTCAAATGCAAAATGGATAAAAAATGCATTCGGTCACTTCTTAATACATATTTACAACCCCTGACAAACGGGTATGTCCTGTCATATGATCATAATACAAATGTAGCTTTATATCCGACATATTATTGCTTTTATTGATCGGTTGTGTGTCGGTGCAGCGTTGTCTCAGCCTGCAGGAAGCGCACACGGGCGCGTAATAACGCAAAACGTTCCCCTTCCTGCCGGTGTCTCAAATTATGCGGTAAACAATGCAACCCTAGTGCAACCAAATGCACACACTTAAAAACTTAACAAACATTTACACATAATTAGATCCACTTACCTGTCGAGGGTGCGTTCAATCGTGCTGACTTGTGTGTTCAGACGAGGAAACTGAACGCATCATTTCCGCATAGTAAATAGGCGGGTATGGCGGACAGAAGTGGTCACATGACTGCGGGAAAAAAAAAATCTTCTTGTTGTTTGAAATTGATTTCTAAAAATGCAGTAAAATTATGTTAAATTCCGGGTTAACTTGTTAGAAATTGCAATGAAAGATTTGATGGTTAAAGAAACTTAAAAGACTCAAATATGAATAAAATTTGATTTGTTAAAAGTTATGTAACTAACAACTGACCAGTGGGAGGGGCTATAGGGATTTAAAACAAGATGGCCTCGGTCAGTTAGTCAGTTTGGATTTGCCTGCACTGAAGGTAACTGCTAAGCTTTTTCCTTTGCACTGAGGTTATGTTTTGTAGATGCAAATAGAAAAATATTGTAGAAATCTCTCCTTTTTTGGTGATTTGGTCGTTTTTGCACATTCTGTAAATAAAGGTACACTATACCTTGAGAGGTAAATTCAAATATCACCTCATTTTTTCAACTACATCTGCCAATGCTTGATCACTTATGTCATATTTTATCTTGGTTTTATCATTAAAGTCCTAGATCCAGTGTTTCCTCATTTCTTGTAACCCAATATAGCATTTCCTCAGTCATCTGTGGGAAGTTGAAGAGTCCTCACCTGATCTTTTGCGTTTGCATCTGTGTGTGTGAGCGTGTGAGTGCTGTATGTGTTGAATGGGGTTAGGAGGGTGGGTTGGGTTTGGTATTTGTATTTTTATTTATTTTATTTCATTAATTTTAATATCCTGCTTGAATGGACAACACTTTGTGCTACATTACATGTATGAAAAGTGCTTTAAAAATTGTTTGATTGATTGATTGATTGATTGAATGTGCTACAAGGTTGGGGAGTGGAGTTAGGACTGAGACTTGAATATTTAGTGAACATGATATTTTCTAACATGTAGGAAGAAGAATTGCTAAAATACTGCATGGAAACATTTCTGCAGACTGTTCAGAAAAAGACTTACAATAGACTACATAATATTCTGCATAATTGCAATAGTGGTATCTGAAATTACTGATCTGTTTTCTCTGGAAAATGCTGGACTTTGGTGTCTGAGACCTACATGCACACTTACATCAGTACTGATTTTTACATAATGAAAGCTTCCACAAAACAGCCCCCAGTAATAAATCTGTCTCCTTTGTGCTCTTTTTTTCATGTACCTGCTTCCATTCTTTCTGCTTACGCTTTATTTTCCCTCTTTTTACCCTGTGTACCTCATTATTTTTACACTGTTCATCCATCAGCCCCAACCAGCCCTCTGACTCTGCTGTTATCAATGAGAATGCAGCACTCAGGACATTTGCACTGAATTAACAGCGCTCCTTTACTCTCCTGAGTGTCTTATTGGCGCCCCCTGTTTGCAGCTCATTGACATGACCACTGCTCTCCACTGCAATGGCCCAAATCTCTCCCCCCTCCTCCTCTGCCAGAAGCCTCATGAACACCAAAATACCAATGGCAAGAAAAGTGTTTGTGTGAAGATGTAACAGTTTTCTGTGATATTGGAGTAAAAAGAGATTCTCTGTATTTTTGCGAGTAGTAACACTTCTCTCTTCTTCTCTGCCTCTTCTCTCTGTGCAGTATGTGGCATTTGGGTCCCTCTTCTTCATCCTACTCTCCATCTCCACCTTCTGCTTGGAGACCCATGAAGCCTTCAACACCATCTACAACAAAACAGAGACAGTCATCATTGGAAACACGACACGTGATGAGGTACAGTGCGGTCATAGAGATTATCATACTGTCAACAACTAAGATAATTTGTAGACCTTCGCACCTCTTAACCAATAATATAATGAAAGTCACATATCCCATGATGCAATGTGCATTATTCTTTACCTGGACACTCTCTCATAGTCGTATTTCTGCATGTGCCCTGTTTCATTTTCGACAAAAATTACCTGAAACTTTTTATTTTTTTATCAACAGCAAGATAACAACAGCAATGATCACAATAATAATGACATACTATTGTTTTTCATGTTTGAACATTAACGAGATATTCTGGCGTGAAATTAATTTAGGGTCAAACACACTGCAACACAGACTGCAGAGGGGTGACGCAGCTCAAGGAAGAACATTTATGATCATTTCTTCATGGAAATGCAATCAGACCGAGACGCTAAGGCAGAAGAACTACTGCGTCTGCAGTGCAAAATGATTAATATGGTGATTATTACTTAAAGGAAATAATGAAGTTATGATCATGAATGTTCTTCCTTGAGCTGCGTCACCCCGCTGCAGTCCGTAATGGACTGGCCTGAGGTCCCGTTACAAACAAGTGGGTGCTGGAAGAGTCTCAGTGCTAAAGAAATTAGGCAAAGCGAAAAAGATGTTTGGTAGTGAGTGCTGTGGCTAGGACCCTATATGTACTGTTGATGAAGTTAGGTGCTGTTCTGAGTGTTATTAGTGGCTATAGAGTGGTTGAGGTTTGTTTACAGCTCCTCAGACCGCTGTTAAATGCTATTCTGCGGTCGTTTCTAAAGTTGGTATAACTGGAGAAGCAAGCGGTCGGTAACATTCAACTCTCAAGGGGGTGTCTAACTCGGTGTTACAGTGTGTTTGACCCTAACTTAATTATACGCCGGAATATCCCTTTAACCTGCCCTCTGAGATACTGCTCAGACACATTAGTATAAATAGAAATTTGAAATGCTGTCAGTGTCCCAAAATCAGATTCCTAACAGACCCATTATTGCTTTTTTTGGGCATACATTAAAATGTTTTAGTCATAAATTCAGACATGATTTTACTCTTTAAACCATTTTATCTCTAAAATGGCTGAAATGGCTGTGGTGGCTCTCATTATTTTCACACTCAGCCCAAATTTTTGCTATTACAAGGACAAGGAGCAGGAAATGAGTCTAGAAAGAGGACCTGTCTTCATAAAGCAGACTCAAGTATAGAAATAAAATCCTTAAATAATAACTCATGCTCACAAACCATCTGTGCGTACACAATCTGAAAAATGCTAACCATGCAAAGGATCTGTAAAAATAAGACCCCCTCCTTTCTTTTCTTTCCCACGCAGATCGTGTATGAGGTGGTCACCGATGGCTGGCTGACGTATGTGGAAGGCGTCTGTGTCATTTGGTTCACCATTGAGGTGATGCTGCGTGTCATCTTCTGCCCCGACAAGGCAGAGTTCTTCCGCAGTGCCCTGAACATCATAGACTTTGTGGCCATCGTGCCCTTTTACCTGGAGGTGGCGCTAAGCGGCCTCTCCTCCAAAACAGCCAAAGACGTGCTGAGTTTCCTGCGTGTGGTGCGCTTTGTACGTATCCTGCGTATTTTCAAGCTGACCCGCCACTTTGTTGGTTTACGGGTTCTTGGCCACACTCTGCGGGCTAGCACCAACGAGTTCTTGCTGCTCATCATCTTCTTGGCGCTGGGCGTCCTCATCTTTGCTACCATGATCTATTACGCAGAGCGCATCGGTGCTGACCCTGATGATCCGACAGCGGCAGCCCACACAAACTTCAAGAACATCCCCATCGGCTTCTGGTGGGCTGTGGTGACCATGACAACACTGGGCTATGGGGACATGTACCCTGAGACATGGTCTGGAATGCTGGTGGGTGCCCTCTGCGCCTTAGCTGGTGTGCTAACCATCGCCATGCCTGTGCCCGTCATCGTCAACAACTTTGGCATGTACTACTCTCTGGCCATGGCCAAACAGAAGCTGCCTAAGAAGAGGAACAAGCACATCCCCAGAGCGCCGCAGCCAGGCAGCCCGAACTACTGCAAGCCAGACGCCCTGGCCATGGCGACTGCATCACCGCACAGGCTGATGGGCAATGTGATTGGGCCAGGCATGGTGGGATCTGGCAGCATCATGGGTACTGGGGACTGCCCGCTGGCACAGGAGGAGATCATTGAGATCAACAGGGCAGGTGAGTGACTGAGGTCAAGCATGTATGCCAGACTTTAAGTGGGCCAAGTGTCCTGATGTGAGGAAGGAAGAGTGGAGGAAAGAAAAGAACCTAACTTTTAAATCTTTCCAAGCGGGGAAAATAAACCTCAACTTCTGTCTTTCCTTTGGGGAGAAAAACCTGTGATAGAGATGTCTAAATGTCTGTAAGTTTTCTCCCATTTTTAAAGGGATTTTTTACTCAATATTTTAGTCTATCATAATCTTGATTTAGTGTCAAATGTCCAATGTTAGAGCAAGGTGAAATCTTATTGTGGTCTCGGCTATCACTCAAGATTAATGCCATCCAAATAAAAGTAATATAAAACAGGGAAAAAAACTGCCTAAACAGAACCTCTATAAATAAAAATGGCTTTCCTTTTAATTAAATAATTGTTTTCACTGCTAACACTATTTAGTTTTTTTGTTTATTTGTTTTAACATAAATGTGAATTCTGAAAATGTCCAATATTAGAGCAAAGGGAAATCTTATTTTGATCTTGGCTATCACTCAAGACTAACTGTTTACCCAAATTCTATCCAATTTGGTAAATTTGTAGTCAAGGAGTGGATGAAGCTTAATAATGGCATCTGGGGGCATGGAATCATTGCTAGCATTGTGTTTTCCTCTGTCAAAAAAAAGAAAACATTTTGCTGAGAGTAAAAAAACACATTTTTTCCTCTGGTTTATTCCAATTTACTCAGGCATAATGACAGATACAACACTTCTGACACTTGGAACACATTTTCTGAAGTCTCTAGATGTCCAAGGACACCAAGAACATGCATATCACCTTTAGTAAAGTGTAGTAATTCCTCATTTAATTTTGGTATGTCTTGTTGGGCATTTTTTCCTGAAAATATGCTTAGGGCTTGAGAGGTTTAATAACCAAATAAAAGTGATTTAAAACAGAAAATAAGTGCTTAAACAGAACTACCATTAATAAAGACGGCTTTCATTTTTAATTAAATAACTGGTTTAACTTTAACTTTTTTTTTTTAACATAAGTGTGAATTCTGAAAAAAAAAAAGATCCATGTTAAGTTTCTTTGAATAATTATAAAAGTCAATAAAGAGTGCTGACTTCAGATTAATGTACTTGAGTGCAGTTATGCTCGAGCTGCGGTCCAAATTAGCATTTCTGATCTATTGCATAAACATGGACGTGGTTTTGGACGTGGTCTGGCCTGATTAAAAATGATTTTCTGTTGTCAGACATATGTCATCTCTGCAATTTTACTTTGCATCTTAAAAAGTTTCAAATACTTAAGTTAATCACTTTAGCCACCCCAACAAATATGATTACTGTCCAAGTATTTTAGTATCTATCTCACTGATGACCGGGGGTTAGATTTCTGAAATTGTGAGGAGTGTGTATCTGTTTTGATGCTGTAAATAACTTGACGATGTCCTCATTCTTTCGTGAGGGCAGAGCACGAGGGTTTTAATATACGATGGGGATGAGAAAGCTTATTACTTTCCTGGGCAAATCCATCGTTCTTCTCTCACAGCCTGATGCTGTACTGCCAAGGCTGACATGTTAAGATAATCCTGGATTGGCTGTATGGAGATATACAGTATTTTCTGCCTGTCTGAACATTGATTCAGGCCATCTCATCTTGTCTCTGCTCTGCTGCTGACATGTCAATCATCTGCACTGAGTTAAGTGTGTGTGTCTGTGTCTACGCGTGTGTGCGGGCGCGTGACTGATTGCATTTGTATTTGTGCTTTCTTGCTGCTTGTGGTAGAGTTGCAACGCATGCTTTTTTTGCAGACTCAAAGGGTTTGCAATTATAAATAGACTTGAGTTTGCTTTCCCACCACAGGGTTTGTTGGCAAGCTAACATGTGATCAGTCTTTCTGTGAGAGTGCCTAAATTCCTGCTTTCATGTGGAGCTTGACCAATAAGATACCGATACCTTTATTAGCAGTGGGAATTACCATCAGTAGAGAGTGCAGCCAAATAGAGACTTTTAAACTGAAATTTACCGATGTGGATAATCTGCTTAGTTGCAAAAATAACAGTTTCCATACCTGCTTTTTTTTGAATAACACAACAAAGGAAAAAACAATTGAAATAAAGTGAATTTGATATTTTATTATTCTACTAACTTGCATAGACAATCTTAGTGTGCATCACTATTCCGATTTGATGCTGTGCTTTATTTGCTGCAGACTTTTTATGCCAAAAAATGCACACATTTGAAATTCTACAACCTAGATGTCTGTATTAGTTCAACAGCACCTGCAAATTTAAAGCTAGATTAGCCCGCAGCCACAGAGAGAAACGTTGACTGTAACTGGTAAGTATTTAATCACATCAGTTTATGAATGACAGGCGTGTTGAAAGCGACATAAGCTACCCACTCGCACTAGTGTGCATGTGTGAGTGTGCGTGTGTAGCTCACTACATTCACCTCTTCCTTTGTTTAGGTCCCTCCATTCAGCTCTGAGTGATGCTGTGTGTTGGTACATGAAGTGTGAGAGTGTGTGTGTGTGTGTGTGTGTGAGCTTTCTCTGCTGCAGTGTGTTGGTCATGTGATCAGGACAGCGATCACGAGGCACTAATGCTGCTTAACCCCCCCTCCCACCACCATCACTACACCCCCCCTCCTCCTCCTCCTGCACCCACTTCTCTTACCCTGTCTTCCATTATTTTTTCCTTCCCTTACCTTTTTGATTTTATTTTTACTCTCCACTCGTTTTTTTTCTCTCACTGCTCCTCCGTCGTCTCACGTTCTTCGGCTTCTGTCTCTCATCTCCAAATCCCTTCTGCTTGTCCTCCTCTGACTCGCTCCTCACTACTCCTGGTCTTATCTCCATTTTCCATTTTTATCACTCTGATGCTCTCAAACACTCTCTCTCTCTCTCTCTCTCTCTCTCTCTCTCCCTCTCTACCCCCCTGTCTCCACTCTTCCCCCATTCGCCTACTCCTTTCCTCTGACCATTAATCTTCTTTTTCTTTACCTCTCTCCTCTTCACTCTCTCAACTCCCCCCATCCTCCTTGTGTTGCCCCATCTGCCCTCCTGCTTTTATGGTTTCCTTTTTATCCCTCCTCTTCTCCTCCACTTGTTTACTCCTTTTTTTCTTATCATCTCTTACTGAAATCCTAATTTTTCTTCCCCGTCTAATCACTTCTTTATTTTCTTTCGATTCCTGTCTTATCACTTTCTGGCCACACGTCCCCCAACACGTCTTTTCTTTTTATGTTTCCTTTCCTCTTCCTCTCTTCTCTTCTCTCCTCTCTGTTGTTACCTTTTCTGTCTCCAAACCCTTCACCGATGTTTTGCTTTCTTCTTCTCTTTCTTCCCCCACTTTTTTATTACCTTAACCCTCTTACCTTCAACCTCGCTTTGACTCATTTTGCTTTTCTTTACCTCCTTGCCACCTCAAATCTACTCCTTGTCTTTCTGCTTCCTCCCCACTAGACTCCAAGCAGAATGGAGATGCAGCAGCCAACGCAGCAGCTTTGGCCAATGAGGACTGCCCCACCATTGACCAGGTCCTCGGGGACGAGCGTAGCCCAGCTACTGGGGGTCTTGGCTCTACTACCAGCCGTGAGCGCTACCCACACGACCGGGCCTGCTTCCTACTGAGCACCGGGGAGTTCCAGCGCACAACGGACGGAAACGTTCGGAAAGGTAGGAGGGTGGAGGGCGGGCGGTGGAGGATTGAAGGGGGAGGAAGAGGAGGAGTGGGGGGAAGGCAGTACTGGAGTGACAGCAGTGGGCTGTCGCTTGATGCATGGTCCTGATTGATATGTGCTGACATGGTGTGTTGTGTGCAAAAACATCATAAAACAGTAAACCACACATGTCCCAAACACACAGAGCAAATAAATCACATGCAAACAAACAGGAGCTCACAAGTTCAAACACTAAACCCTATGAGAAGCGATTTTACCTGTGCTCATGAAACCCTTCTGCACCTTTACACACACATACACAGCAAACATGATTTAAAAAACATGAAAATCAGAATAATCTGAGTTTATTTTCAACAAAAGAACTTGAGAACTTGCTAAAAAGTTAAAATAAAACTCAGCAGCACTCACAAGATTACATTTCTCCCTCACTCCCCTCCATTTTTGACTCAGCGTCACCATAAACGTTCAACACGTCCAGCTTTCTCATGCAGCACTAACAACGTATCAATGTCCACTGAAGGCATTGATATATGATGGAAGGATTTCTGTCATTAACACCGTCGAATTACAGCTGTAGTAGAGGAGGTCTCCTTCACGCATCTATCCCGCATCTTTGCTGCAGAGGTACTGCAGAGGCTGACTGCTGCTGCAGCGCTGCCATTTGAGCTAATGTTAAAGCCACTGGATTTATCCCTCTGTAAAACACAAGTATTCATGACTGATTTCTTTGTGAACCGCGGTCAAAGAATGCTTCATTTGCATACTCCAGATCACTCCTCATTCAGGTGGGTCGACGATCCTTCGTCAGCACTAAATGCAGGATAGCATTCGTCCTCTGTGTGTGTGTGTGTTTTGTGTTTCTATGGTTACCATACATAAACATGTGTACACGTGGTTTCATTTCATAACACTTCCTCATTGTGATCACAGTGTTACCTGTCATTTGTATACAGAGAATATTGGTTGAATTCTATTATTTTTGTGCTTTCAACAAATCCCACGCAAAGACCGACTATTAGCCTTAATTAACTGGTTTAAGTTGAATAAATTACATCAATTAACAACTCCTTACAAGCACACAAGACTACTATGCATGAGACCTGCTCGGATTAGTTTCCCTGCACTGGGTCAATAAAGTTTGTTCTTCTTAACAAACTTTTTTATCTACAGAGCTGTCCACCTGACTGCACAAGATTAATCTTGTTTTAAGTCTTAGGGATTATTTAAAAAAACAGCTGATCAATTGCTTGGTCTCAACAGGACCAAATAGGGAACTTATCGGTGCATGTTAATGTACATTTTGTGCTTCAGCTAAACTTTTGTAGGGTCAAAACAAGCGGAAGCAAAATGTCGAACACTGATCAATGAACTTATACATTTTTAATGGAGCAGATAGTGTCCCTAGATCAGCCTCATACAAAAAGCAGTATCAAGATATTTGGAGATGAGAGTAATAATACTTAAAATACAACTTAAGTGTAACAGCAACATGATTTTTTTAAAATCGTGAGTCCATTTCTAAGAGTGTAAAGAGAGATGTGTGCTGTGAACTCATTTTATGCCCATTTTACTTTCTGAAGATAACAATGCATCACCTCATTTTTAAAACTAACACATTCAAGTGGGCAGAAGTTCACATCCTATTTACACTGCATGAGTAATAGGTGTGAAATAGTGACTGCGTTACATAGAAAATAACAATAACACCAACACTGCATGCCAGAACGGTTTGCCCTGTTTGGCTGATAGGACCCTTTAAATGCAACAATTCATGTTGGCTCTGTGAGTGCTTCATTATTACAAACTTAATACCCCCAAAAATGTTAAATAAACCTGAACTGAAGTTTCTTATCTTGCTGTAGAAAATATAGACCCACTAATTTGGTTTACATGCCTAACTTTGCTCTCATGCCTGGTTTTTGGACCATCATTGTTGGTCTTTTCCTGGGATTTGATTGATAAAAGGGTTTTAAAAAATGATACCACTATCCTCATGATGTCCTGTACTAACATATTGTTAACTTTCCCTGTGACATATGGGTTAATGGGTGTTTTATTTTGAAATGAAACCTGTAATAAGTGGATTTATTATTTTTTACATCTGATTTGAAACAATCAGATGAGAGTCACCTTGTCCTTTGTCTTCACTCCAGACTTCTTCACTGATCTTTTCTTGTTTCCCTTTTAATTCAAGTCCCTTTTCCTGATTTATCTGCTTTTTTTATACTGCTTTTTTAATCTCTCTCCCATTTCTTTCCATCATCCTGCGTACTGCCACCATGACCCACTAACTCTGACATCATTCATTTTCTCCACAAATATATCCCCCGTCTTGTCACATGCAACATTTCGTACACACCTCCTATCTCTGCATGCTATTTCCTCTCATTCCAACACACTCCAAAATACACGCCCCGACAGATGGCTTAAAGTCCGGCAGTGTGACTTCCTCTCTGGCGGAGGAGTGGTTCAGGGCTCTGATACAGCAGGGTTAACTCTAACTCTTGGATCAAATCTCAAAGAGAGAAAATGAAACTTTCGCACAGTTTCCCACAGTAATTAATAAAACCCCTAACCCTGCAAATATTAGATTAAAATAAGATTGAATTTTGAAGTTGTTACATTAAGTTTGGACGAGCATAGAAACATTACTTGAATAAAAAGGGGTTGGACTAAACAGGAGGACGTTAGGTTGAAGTAGGAGGATTAAACAAGGTGAAAATAGACGGCTTTGTCATAAACTAGAGAATAAAGGATTGAAATTAAATTAAGAAAGTTTGATTTGATTGTATCTGTCAAAACTAGATTTTACCGTATCATGTTATTATAGCTTGCCATGTTGTATCTGCTTGATTCTACGTGTTAATATGCAACAATATTTAAAGGACTAATGCCAAAAAAAGGTTAGAACTTACCAGAGAAAATAAAGACAACATGACCAGGTCACACTGAACAGGTTTGTAAATGTCTTACTTAGTGACTTTGAAGACTTCCTCACTACTTAACGTTACATCCACATTCTCACATTCATGTTCATTCACAAGTCAGGGTTCATGGTTTCTGACATGAACTGGAGGAGTCTGGGATAGATCTTCTGATGTGACGCCTCATGACACAAAAACAAACACACAATCGCATCAAATGACTCAACTTTTATATTATCACAATACACACGCACATGCTCACACACACACACAGCTGAATGCATAGAAGTGCATGCAGAGTGCTTGTTGTACAGCTTTTAAGTGTGGTTTCAGCATCATACAGTAAACAGTAATGGTGTGCAGGGTGGGGAGACATGCATGGTTTGTGTGTGTGTTTGTATGTGTGTGTAATGCCCATACACTACAATTCAATTTGTGTCCCAGAGGATTTCTTTCAGTCAACCATCAGGTCAGTTATAATAAGATTTCTAAGTCTGTAAAGATGATTTACAGAATCGAACACTCAGTATGATTGCTATTCATTGTACTACAGCTATATCACATTACTTGAAGTGTTTTTAAAAATGTAGTTTTACTAACATGGTGTTGATCATACATACAGTTAAACAAACAGGTTAGTTCTGCTGGATGTGCTGCAGTACACCCCTTAGCTCAAATACTGCAAAACTAATATCATATATATATATATATATGTAGCTATTCATTTTATTTCGGGGAAAGGAACAATTTAAGAAAGAGTTGAGAGTGTTTTTATGACAATTAAGTTTTGGCTATGTTATAGATTCGCACAATCTAGGCTTAAAGAGTGTGTGTATCGTAAAATAAAAAGTGTATTTTTCCAAAATAACTTATTACTTAGAATTAAGAATAAAATGTCCAACAAATCCAGAACTTATTACACTTTTTCCTCAAATTTCTGGTATCATTTTTATAAGCAAACTGCAGTTACTGGGTCGTTAATGCTTGTTTTAATGTAATATCTTAAACACTCCCAAATGATCCATTATTCTCAAACCTATTATATTATATTTTATGTTTTTCATAATATAATGTAATATAATATAATATAATATTATATTATAAAAAATATTATATTATATTATAAAAATAATAGGTTTATATAATAATAATAATAATAATAATAATAGGTTTGAGAATAATGGACCATTTGGGAGTGTTTAATTATATTGTATTATATTATGAAAAATCCTTAAGTTGCTCAGCTCTTACAATGATGAGACTGAAATAATGAATTTTTTTTAGCACTTGTATATATCTTAATCAAGTACATTTATTTACACAAAGGGAGTTTTATTATTAGACTTTATTATGATTTTAAATAGAGAAGACATATTGTGATCGCTGCATTCTTTCTTTTTTGTTAGATTATCAGATTTTTTTTTGAATCGCCTCTAGAGAAACCAAATTTGTGATTATTTACTTAATGCAAAGGAGACAGCCGATCACCCACACACATCATACAGTGTGAGTCTGCTGGTGTGAGACATGAGTTTGTGTGTGTGAGGTGTGTGTTTGTGTGTGTGAGACAAAATGCATGCCTCTACTGCTTCTGAGTCTCGTAGTGCGAGAGAGCGAGTGAGGGGAAAAGCCCTCTGAAACACGGTAACAGCCTGGGTGAACATAAAGGGCCTAAAAGGTTAAAGGTTAAAGTGCGGGTTTATGTCTGATGTGTGCTGTTGTTGTTGTTGTTGTTGTTGTTGTTGTTGTTATTTTGTTGTGTTACTGTCTCCTTCTCCAGGTTGTGTCAGGTCATACGTTTGTATGTTGGCTCTTTTTTTTGTCTGTGTCACACTATCCATCTGTCTGTTTGTCTGTTTGTCTGTCTGTCTTTTTCTCTATTTTTCTTTGTTTCTGTCTGTATGTCTGTCCCGTGTCTGTGCGTGTCTGTGTCCTGTGTGTGTAGCTGTCTTCCCCTCCTCCTGCTCCTCCTCTTCCTCCTCCTTCTCTTCCTCTCACCCAGTCTCTTCTCACTCTGGTACTTACAGATAGGAGGCACCATGAATTAAATGCTCACCCCTCCCCTCTGACCTCCTTCACCTGTTGGGGGGCGGGGTCTAAATGCCAGACTGCTTTTTGGGAGAGGGTGTCTGGTCCTTTTATAATTTGATTAAAAATAAACTGTTTTGAAACACTGATTTAAAGGTGCAGCATGATATTATTATTATATTTTTTAGATCAAATCAGAAATATTGGGGACTCGACAAAAAAATTTGAGCTCTTTTGTACCAAAATATTGAGTGAAAAATGATAACACTGAAGTAAACAAAGGTGTATAATGTGGATCCAATGAAACAATGTTCTTTTGGGATGGATGCCAGAGTGGAAGTGGCTGCTGCACACTGGCTGGCTCTTTGCCCCGCCACTGAGAGTGAGAGCTAGTTGCTGATTGGTTAGTTGGAGGTCTTCCGCCGTCCTTTCCTCTGGAACTGAGCTCAGGTCGGTTTTCCAGCGCAGCCCACAGAGATTACAGCTGTGTTTTGTAACAGACTCACCTCCAGCCGTTGTATTATAGCCTCAGCTCATTGGAGCAACAATTTTGTATATCTGATTAAACAGGACTTTTTAAAAAGTCTCCATTTCCAGCTTCTTTTGTAGCAGAGCGATATCTGACTTTCTGTCGGCTGCACTGAAACACCGACTACTGTAGTGCTTCGAAGGTTTGACGGCGAATGTTCATTTTGAAGCTCATACAGGCAAGATCCAAAAGTTAGATTAGCAAAAAAAGGGAGACAGAAAGACAGACAAAACTCCAATCCCAAAAAGACAAACGTGCAAACACGTTCAGGTGAGTATAAAACGTCTTCGAAGGGCTGTGGTGAAAAGCACAGTGGTGGCACTATTAGCTGTGCTGTGATGGGCTCTCAGCCTTTTCTCTCTCTCTTCACTCTGAAAGCTTCAAATCCACTAGAAACGCTATTCCACGACCAGCTCTTGGGAAAATGTTCACTCTATGTTTCCCTTAAGTTGCCTTAATACATTTGTGAGTGCACAGGAGTCTAAAAAAAGACATCTCAAGACTCTCAACATAGACACAAGGCTATAGCTCTTGACGTGCCACCACGGCTCTCTTCCAATCTCTCTTAGGACATCCCTCTTTCCTTCCTCCCTCCCCTCACGCTGACACTATCACAGATTGTGCTTGGATGGATATCTCAAAGTAACTTCTTTAACTGTAATCCTCCACCATCAGATCTGTGGTCGTGATGGGTGGAAAGAACGAAACCTTGAGCTTTTTTAGAGGCATTCAGAAAGGGCAGCATCGCACTGTAGCACTCTTCTTTTTCTTCTTCTTCTTCCGCTTTTTTCCCAGCTCTCATGCCTTTGTATGCGCAAGCTCAAGGGCAGGGTGCATGCGAGCTACCAATGCTGTTTTCAAAGAGACTGAGCTAGGACAGCCAAAAAGGAAAAAGCTCTGTATCAGTGTAGAAACTCTCCAACATTCACTTTTGCATCGTCCCTGCCCAGGAGATTCCTGTTGGCTTGTAGCCTGGTCTTTGCTCTCTGTCATGAAATGGTTTGACCGTTTCACTCTATCTATCTATCTATCTATCTATCTATCTATCTATCTATCTGTCTATCTGTCTATCTGTCTATCTGTCTATCTAGTCTATTACTCTTTTGTTGTGTTCTGTTATACTTGTATGTTCCGTTTATCAGTCCCTTACTTTCCCATCCTTTCAACAAAACCCCACACTCTCTATCTCATTCTCTCTCTCTCTCTCTACTTTTTCTCACTGCTTTATCATTATCGCCCCACTGTTGCTACGGAAACAGTGGACAGAAGAATTCTGGGACTTGGTGGAACCAAGTATTCCGGCTTGATTGCATTATTGAATCGTATTGATACAGTAGGCTGCGTCTCACTGAGCAGTAAGTGAGGCAGAGGGACAACAACGACGACATGGTGCGACATAGGTATGAAGCTAGTGATCTGCACTGATGCAAAAACCAACCTTTTTATTTGTGATTGGGGATCCTGAATCTTACAACATATGAAAAGGTTGTTTTATAGCATTATAAGGTAAGAGGGACCTGAATCGGATTATAGATGCGATGAACTCATGTGGAAAACGTAAGCCGAGACAATAAATCAGTTGTTTTTGTATACCTGCATACAGAGAAATCAGAGGAAATGAAGGTTTAAGGCACTTCCATATTTTAACCAAGAGCTCAAATCCAGGTTTCTTGATTTACACGAATTTTTGCACAAAATTCTGCTACAATAAATTGATTTCTATAATATGAACACAGTGCAGCAGACAGATCTAAGCATAAAAAAATAACACAAATATAATTATAATTGAAGCCAGTGTTTGTTTTATTTCAGACACTCTGAAAATATGGTGGACTTTTGGAGTAGGACCAATCCCACTTTAGGAATAAAGAGCTAAAGCCAAGGTTCTGCAAACCCAACGAATCGTATCTCCAGGAAAATGAACATAAATTAAAAAATACTTTTCATAATTATTTTCAGTTTCGGTAACACTTTACAATAACCATAAATTATGAATGGTAAATAGACCATTTATGAATGATAAGCCAATATTTTATTAATGTTTAATTATCATTTAAAAATAGTGTATAGACCATTAATAAATTGTAAATTTTACAATTTAAAAAAAACTAACGCTAACCCCAAATTTACAATAACCATCTAAGTAATATTTATAGGAGGTTTATAAACCACTTATTAATCATTTACAAAGTATTACAAACATCAGTTGCAACTTTACAATAACCATCTAAGTACTGTTTATAGATAGTTCAAAAAACAAATATTAACCATTTACAAAGTGCTACTGACACATCTAGATGTTTTACAACCAATATTTAAACCCTATATAAACCTTGAATAAATAGTCCATTAATAATTGATAAAAATTATTAATCATAATTTCATTGCTTGTTAATGGTAAAGTAACTATTCACTTACATTAATAAACTATCTAGTTGCCGTTTATAACTGGTCTATATGCTGTTTTTAAATGATGATTAAACATTAATAAACTATTCATTTAGTATTTATAAATGATATTTATTGTAAAGTGTTCCTCAGTTTCTTGCAAAATTATTGCAAGGAGTTCCCAACAGTACTGCATATACAACCGATGTCAACTACAATCGGCAGGCTTTTACAGCATAACAGTGTTATAATTATGATGTGATAAAAAAGGTTGTTAGAAAATGATTACAGATTTTAGTGTTGAACCATAAACTGTTTAAAAAGTGGATGTGGTCGTTTGGCTTGAGGATGAAGCGCCTTGAAGCTGCTTCTTTTTAACGTTTTTTAAATTTCAGCCGATTTTTTTCCTCAGATAAAAATACAAAAGCCTCAAATGTGATGTAAAGTTGGTATTTGTACTGCACGTTTCAGTAAGAATAAGTAGGAATCCTTTTGTCTGTTGACAAGGTTATACACTGACATGTTCAAACACACTGCTGCCCTTCGCTCATGAGAAAGAAACCCACTTAAACTCTGTTTCTGTGACTCTTGGTCAAGGTTTGTCTCAGTGCAAAACAGGATAAATGAACGGTGCCGGCTAGAATGCAGAGAGGAGCACACTACCTTCCTCTCTCCCTCTGAAAAGAAAAAAACTGCAGAGAGGTACAGTAAGTCTGAAGTGAATGTTGTGGTGCAGTGCTGCTAGTGCCCCCGAAGGCCAAGACTGCACATTACACCCCTCTAACTGCATTACTTTCAAAGGCAGCAGACACACTCCGCATTATGATACTGCACACGTCTATCTCCCCTTTGGTTGAGAAACCTAATCAGTGAGTGGGTGGAGGTCGAGAAAAAGGAATGAAATGTTGCATTAATCACTCACTTGCTTTGTACTTCATGCTCTCTCTGACTGCTGTCTGAGCTCCTGTGTTTTTTTTTTTTTTTCCTTTCATAATTCTCCGTCTTCCTGTCTTTTCCTCCCGGTCTTCTTCCTCCTCCTCTTCCTCCTCCTCCTCCCTGTTCTCTGTAGAAATAGTATTGATTCTTTTCATTGACAGACAGACACCACTGGCATGAACTGACTCTTGAGTCTTACTTGGAGGCTCATTGGTGTAATGAGATATGCTGCACCACAGCAGAGTGGAGAGCTCTGATCTCTCTTTTAGTCTTTCACTATCTCCCTCGAGGTCCATCACAGTTTCACGCCACCTAAAATATTCTCTCTTTTCACTGGAAGTCAGTCTGTTTTTCTCTTATTAACACATAGCTGTTTTTCTTCTACTTCCCTTCTTTTCTGTAGCCAATGACCAATGGCCTTATGGTCAGGATTTCATCATTATTGGTGGTCAGAATCCCCAAAGGCCTACTGTGTTGCACCCACACTATTTTATTTCCTCCCTGCGTCTCCGGTGGTGTCAACAGCGATATCATGTTGCCTCAGAAAGTGTAAACTGTTCAATTATGTGGATTATATCCAGTTGACTTTTCAGATTATATGTCAGTGTGTGCGGTCGTGTTTAACCTGAGAATTGGATTTCTCCTCCATAATTTCATCCACGCTATGGTGACATACTAAACGTTGGACGTGCAAGTAGATTGTGAGACTTAAAGGGGTATTCCTGCGCAAAATTAATTTAGGGTCAAACACACCATAACACTGAGTTAGACACCCCGTCGAGAGATGAATGTTGCCGACCGCTTGCTTCTCTAGTTATACCAACTTTAGTAACGACCGCACGATAGCAAAACACAGCAATCCCAGGAGCCACACATAAACCTCAACCAAAACGCCACTCTATAGCCACAAAAAATGCTCAGAACAGCACCTAACTTCATCAACAGTACATATAGGGTCCTAGCCACAGCACTAGCCACCAAACATCTTTTCAACTTTGCATGATTTCTTGAGCAAAGAGACTAAACACAACTCACCTACTCTCTTCAGCAGTTGCTTGTTTGTAGTGCGACCTCAGACCAGTCCATCACCAACTACAGCGGGGTGTCGCAGCTCAAGGAAGAACATTTATGATCATTTCTTCATGGAAATGCAATCAGACTAAGATGCTAAGGCTGAAGAACTACTGCGTCTCAGTGCAAAATGATTAAGATGATGATTAGTACTTCAAGGAAATGATAAAGAAATGATAATTTTTGCTATTGTGCGGTCGTTACTAAAGTTGGTATAACTAGACAAGTAAGCAGTCGGCAACGTTCATCTCTCGATGGGGTGTCTAACTCTGTGTTACGGTGTGTTTGACCCTAACTTCATTGTACGTCGGAATATCCCTTTCCGCTCTACAAACTTTCATCACCCCTCAAACACTTCAGTGGTGTCTCAACTTTGCTGAGTCTTTTATCCAGAAAGTATCACCCTAAAAGCTTCAGTGATTGTTAAAGTGTACAGGATCATTGGTGTAACCATTGTCTTGTGCGCTTGCTTCATCCTGCTCCTCTAACTATTCTGCATGTTCACCCGTCACCACATAATTTTCAGGTAAAGTCACCTGTATTTTCTTGGTGTGTATCCTCTTTGTCTCTCTGTCCTCTTCCTTTCTCTCTGCAGTGACACATTATCACATACATACATGTTATCTGAATGTATGTGTTTAATTTTCAGCCTGCGAGTCAATACAGTGGAAAAGTTGCATGATTTTACTGTGTCTTGATTTGATGCAAATATTATTTCTTAACAATCTCGAATCCACATGTGATTTCTCCAGACCAAGGCAGTTAAGGACCTTTTCTGCAGTTGGCTGAAACACATGTTGATATGTTTCTTTGCATGTAGATTGACTTTAAAAATAATATTTGCCCCTGTTGTTCAAACTGTCTACTTTTCCTCCTCACCCTCAGACACTTTCCTTCCCCTCACTATCCTTCTTCCTTCCCCACCTTCTTCATTTTTTCACATCTTCCTCTTTTCTCTACTTTCTATTACAGTAAACAATCAATCAGTCAGTTTGAGAGTGCAAAAGAAAATCTTCCCTGTCACAGCAAATGTGACCATGTAGAGTTTCTATCAAGAGGTCTCCAAAAATTAGAAATAATCTAACTCACAGCTCGAAAATTACTCGATAAAAAGATCTTCATATGAGTTAGAGGAGTGAGGTTTACCATGAAGCTGCTTTTTCATAACCCAGCTTTTATCACCTGGCCAGCTAAAGTGGTTACAGACGAACAGCCAGTACATGCTCATGAAATCCCCATAATCCGATTTTGTCTTTATGATGGCTGATTTTACGAAGTTTGTCAAAAGCAGAAATTATGAGAGCTTTAAAAATCTTATTGTAGTTACATACTCAGAAGCTGAAGCTGTATATTTATTGTTTATTTATTCAAAGCATTTTAAAGTAGATCTAGGACACTATTTAGCACATACAGTATTTCAAAGAATCAGCTGAAACAGTATAAATGTACAGATTGTCTCAGTATTTCAAATGCTTGTATATAAATTAACATCTTTATTTTATAAAAAAAAAAAACATAGATTGTTATATATCAAGTTTCATCACATAATTAGCCCATTTCACCAAATTTACTCTTACATTATTTATTATAACAATCATTATCCCTCCCTTTTCCTTCCTCTACTCATCTTTCCTCACCAGCTCTTGACCTTTCCTCCCTCCTTCCCTCTTTCCTTCCCTTATGGTTCTACATTTCATTTTAACACTGGTGTATCCATTCCATCCGTAGGCTATCCGCCTCAGTCTCTCCCCCTTCGTTGTGTTACTAAAGTCTGACTGAGAGCAGGTATGTACGAGTCACCATCTCAGCACAGCTGCCAGACTCACTGCTACACTCTCAACACTCTCTTATAGCTTCTTGCTTTTGCTTTAAATTCAATCTGAAATATTAAATCAATATTTAATAGTCAAGTTTTAAGTTTAAGACAAAATCTGGTTCAATCAAACTCAAATCAAGCTTTCCTGGCTTAGTTGAAACAAGCTTTGATAGGCTTAGCTTGAAGTTTAAACAACTAGCTAACCCTATCCATGTGGCTAAAGCTTGGTTTCTGACTTGAGCATTGGCTTCTAAGGTGCATTTGTAATTTTCATAGTTGAGAGACACTCTAACTTTCCAAATATGATATTCCTACAAAAAAGTAGAGGGCAGTTCAGTAAGTCTCTGAACAGTACAGTTTTTGTTTGGACATGCAGGATGAGCTAAACATCAGGCTGAACCCTAAAGTGATGTCTCCAGCTGAAGTCTGGAAAAGAAATTTGTATGTAAAGCAAATTATCAAGTCTCATCCTTAACAGATGAAAGGACACATATAATTATAATGCCAGTTACACATGTAAAACTCAAATCTTAACAAACACTTTTGTCTTATTTCCAGTAAAAGTGTCTCATTGGGCTCAGTTTAAGCCCCGTTCACCTGAAAAGTCCTGAAAATGTCTTATTTTTAAGTATCACACACCAATAAATACTTGAATGGCTTTTAATATGTTAAAAAAATCTACAAACACCAGCAATAACAGCCTCATGCAGTGAAAGAGAAAATGTTTACAACTTCAGGAAGTTAAATGCTAACTGTGATGCGGTACTTGTGTTCACAGAGGATGTTAAACTTTCTATGTGATCATGACAATAATGTCACTTTTTAAATGACCTTTAGACTTTGTTTAATATCATCTATAGATGATACTTGAACATTTTTATCTGAAGAATTAGCATTTAAATTGGTGTGCAGCTGCGGCATGCTGAACCTTGGCACATATGGGCTTTCTTTTTCTTTTTCTAGATATATGTAACGATCTTCAGACACAGTACCAGAATTTTCTTTTTCCTTCTGTGGACAGTCTGCTCTTTCTGGCTAACTAAGATGGTATCACATGTGTCACAAGTTTAGGCTCTACAGTAAACTTAAAAGATTTGCTTTCTCCTTGTTTGGGTCAGCATGAGAACAGAGTTTTGTCTCAAAGCTGAGGGTGGAGGTGCTGGATGCTCTTCTTCACAGCAAGAAAGCAGGAAGATACAAATCGGGGCAGGTGGGCTCTGGAATAATGTTCACACACGCTGGGATTTGTGAATCAGAACTTCAAGCTGGACTGATTACAGGCGGTGAAATTAGGTGGGATTGAATTAGTGACAGGCATCTCTATCGATAATATGGAAAGGATTTAGTACGGAAAAATACTTAAAAGACAAAAATCAGCCTTTAAACCTTTAAATTGAATTAATGTCAAATTCTATTTAATTTAAGAAGTTTTTTTTTTAGAGAGATGCTTGTTTTTGATTTCCCGTTTATTAGATTTTTCTGGATGTTTCATGCGTTTAAGATCCGCACAAACCACTTTAATAGAAATGAAATGACTGATTGAGGCTGCAATGGACCTGCAACTCTCCTCTAATGTGGGGTAAAATTAGTATTTTACTTGGAGGAGCAAAACTGTCTTTACGTGACACGGATTACAACGTAAAAAAGATATAATATAATTGGGTTTCTTTAAATGGAAATCCGTAGCTGAGGTTGCTTGACGCTGCATGCTCTGCAGAAATTTCCATATAGGCTCTCTCGTGCAGGCTTTGCAACTTCCAACATGAATTTATTCAGGTTACCGGGCGGTAAAACCTTAGACTTAATTTAACCCCTTAAAATACGCAGATGTTTAAATGCTAATCAAAAATGTGTGTTTAACGTAGATCATAAATGTTGATGCACATAAACTAGATTATGTGCATCAGATTTCAGATCTTGGCAACCACATCAGGGCGTACAAGTTTCTTTCAATTCTGCTGAAGGTTGGAAACTGTAGGTTATTGATCCCAATCAATCTTTATCTGCTGCAGCTGTTGTGTATGATGCAAATGTGTGTGTGCGTGCTGGAAGGGAGGAGGGGGGATATGTGTGAGTGGGTCTGTGTGTCCCAATCAACTAAGAGCCGCAATGCTGCTGATTTATTCTTGTAGATACAGGACTTGTTGTCGCGAACACATCCATTTAAACGGAGCAGAGTGTGTGCTGTTACACCGCAAACACACCGACAAATTATGCACACACGCCGCATAAAGCACATACAAACCACATTATCGGTCATTTATTTTACACTGATATCCCTGCAGTAATAGCAGAGTGCAGTTGTGCATTTACAGAGTAGCTACACACAGAGACACTTGCACAAGCTCATTTACAGTGTAATAAATAGACAGGTTCTTACAACATGATGACCTGAATCTGTCACTGTGGGTTCCAGTATCCAGAAAGCCTCCCGAGGCAGAAATTCTCATTGGTCAATTCAGCAAAAGCTCTGCATGCTACTCGATATGGTCCACTCTTTAATGCGTACAGTATCCACTGAAAGGTGTCTGTGTCAAACTGGTAATCTGAAGACTGTATGATGATGATAGCTTTGTTTGCACTGTGACTATCATGTCACTTACCACCATTGTTTTCACTATTTAACATCAAACTCATGAGCAGATTGAGTATCAGACCGATGGAGTAAAAATTTATGCACATATGTTGAGCTTGGAGGAAAAAGGGATTTCCTTTACCTGAGGAACCCAGATTGGACAGATGTGATTCTGGTTTCCCATCCCCCTGAGGCAAGGCTAGCCTCAGCAATTCATTTAAATAGAGTTACACCAGTGGTTTTCAAAGTGTAAGGCGCGCCTCCCCTGGGGGGGCGCCAGAGCACATCAGGGGAGGCGCGGGACGAGAAGAAAAAACAATAAGCCGAAGACTATTTATGTCTAAGCTAGCTAGTTAACGTGAGGGGAATGGATAAATTCATAACACATTCAGTAAAAGATGTGCAACAAAACAGGAAGTATGACAATGAACCCCTCAAAAACGTCCCACATCCCCTTAACATCCATCTACCCATGTGAGTGCAGATTTTCTGCATCAACTATGAATAAAGTAGGCCAACCAGCCGTGGATAAAGGTAAAGGATAATTTGCATTCGTTCCTTTCCAAAGCACATCGCTGCCAAAATCACTTCTGAAATTGTGTCCAATAGTGTGTATAAATGATGTTTTGAAAAAGATTAGCATTTAAAAAATGTTTAATAAGATGTTAAAATGATGGTACACATTTAAATATGTTTAAAAGATGTTATGAAGAGATGGACATGTTTAAAATATTCCAAACACGTTAACAGAAGAACATGTATGACACTGTTAAACAGATTTAATTCATTTATTTCATGAGATAAAAACATGAACTCATGTATATATTTAAGGGGAGGGGGTCGCAGTTATTTTTATACTCTCTGGGGGAGGCCCACAGCCTCAGCCTTTGACAACCCCTGAGTTACACTAATCCCCAGACGCTGTGCATTCAGAAAAAGTCTGCCCATATTTGCCAAGGATAAATTTGTGCAGATCGCATCATATAGAAAGACACCCCTAACTATGACTTGATGTCCAGAAACCCTGGTACTGCTCTGCAGATGTTTCACAACAGTCAACCATCTCACTAAAGTGGCCAAAGTTTATGATACACAGATATGTGGAGATGCAGATGAGTGGACAGACTTTGGAGCTGCTTGCCCACTGAGCATTTTTTGGTCTAAAAGAGCTCTAAGAGATGTCTAAATGAAGCCTAGATGACAGGTCTAAAAAGGAAAGTTTTTTAGATGTCTAAATTTAGACCAAGTTTAGATCAAGTTTACTACTCTGTATATTGCTCAATGGCTATCATAATTATTTTGGTTAAGTTCTTGAAGATCAGTTATGCAACTCACAGCTGTTTTTTGAAATAAATAGTTATCGAATAATGGGTTAAAGTGCAACGTCTAAATGTCTTCTAAAAATATACAGAATCTAGACGGTTTAAATTAGGTTTAAAAAAATATTAGACATCTAATAGCTCAGTGAGTGTAGAGAGCTGTTTATCTGCTGAGTGTATCCTAAAGATGCTATAGTAAACAGACTAAAACCTATCATCTATTTAGTGCTCTTTATTCCATACAGAAGGGGAACTTAGACCAGAGTTTGCATGTTTTGAAGCAGCCAAAACTACGATCAACAGACTGCATGAAGATAACCAACGGTGACTGTCCTGTGATCATGTTTTCTTACGCTGTGGCTACGCATTATTTCTTCATTAAAGGAGCCCTGAACTCAGTTTGTGGTATTTGTAACTGCTTGACATTAGCAGTTAGCATGCTAATTAAGGCATTTAGTGTGAAGTGCTGCTATGACCCCAAAACAGTGCTGCTAGCATGGCGGCAGCCTTAAAATTTCAACCTGTTAAAATGACATGTTACGTTTGAGAGAAACACAGACCTGAGCCGACTTTTTGGGAGGGGTTTTGTCTTCTGTACGTTTTTCTGTCTGTCGGTCTTTCTGTCAGTCGCACTGACTGTTTCTCTTTCAGCTTGTGGTCCCTGCTGGTTAAAACACCTGGACTCTGAGACCAAAATGTCCTGTTGTGGATAGTTGTTTTCAAGGTTTAACGTACACACGAAGCATTGTTTGAACTGTGCTCAGCTCCAGATGATTTATCCACATAAGTTTCTCTCTGAGTGTCCCAAAAATTGTTTCGGTCGGGTTTGGTTTCTTGTTCCTGGACAAACCACGTCTGATGTACTTTTGGGAATCACAGAGAAGGAAGTCCAGTGGATGCACAGGTAAAAATCCTGGAAAGTTTATTCAGATCATCCGGATTTGTGTTCATCCACTGGACGAGTGCATCCCCCCTTCTCCCTTACATAGTCCATGTGAGTGCTGAACAGTGCCACCCCTAGGTGTCTAGGGCTATTGAGGCAACTAACAGCTTATTTTCATAACCAATATTCCTGTTTTGTCCTGTCTCTGTTTGTCTGTCTGTCTATCCGTTTGTCCCTCTGTCCATCTGTCCGTCTGTTTTTTCCTCTTTTGGTCTAAAATATTTTACTTTGGGCTGGTTTTGTTTTGAGTTCTTTATCTTTTTCGACTTTGTTTCATTTACAAATGCTTGTAACTGTAACAAATGGTTTATATTTGCTATTTCTGATGTGCAATGCTATCATAACATAACATAACATAAATGAATCCATCATCTCCATTCATTGACACACATTACCTACCTTTGAACTCTTATCTTTTACAAAACCGTTCCTGCTGACTGTTTCGTTTGCTTCTATAAATGACCCTTCATGACCTCTCTCTCTCTCTCTAATCTCTGCTTACCTGTGCTTGTCATCCTCATGTAGCCACGGGTTACGAGAAGTCGCGCAGTCTCAATAATATCTCTGGGATGACAGGCGCCCCGTTGCGCCTCACCCCAATCACCAACTCCACCTTCGAACCCTTCGAGCCACCAGGACTCAGGCGATGCCACTCCCCCATTCCCTCCATCTTGTAGCATAGCTGACAGCAGAACAGAACAAAAATCAACAACAACAACAAAATATATTTTCTCTTTTTTTATTTCCCAGGGTTCGCGCATAAGAAAAAACGTCAAACACGAAAGGAGGGTCTCATGGTCATCTGATTCGCCCTAGCTGCTCTTACACCATCTTTACTCAAAGAAACTACAATAACAAATCAAGAGTTAATCTAGGCACCTGTTTTAAAATCACTTAATATCCAACTCTTACGTATGAAGCTGAGAAAGATGCTTAAGCAAATGTATTTTAAAAATACACACACACATTCTTAAGATCCCGCCTCGCTAACAGGGATAGTCTACTTTAGTTTAGACTGATATAATAGTTGAGTTAGATTACCCCTAGCTTTTCCCCGTGCTACTTCTTGCCTGTATCTCAACTGCACTTGCACTTCGATACTTAAGACTGATACTTAAGAGTAGCTCTAAATAGACTTTTATAATATTAAGACTCAGAATGCCTACTTTCACATCGACATAGACACTAACATAATGCTGCAGCATGCATGTTTTTATCAAGAGGATTTCCAGAATAATAAAACACATACATTAAATGTTTGAAAAGATAGAAAAAAGACATTTTTGTACACTTAAAGCATATCTTTGAAAAGAAAATATCCCAAAGCGTAGCACCTTTGCACCTTCCAAAAAAAGCTGTCTAGGCAGTAGATGTTCTGTTCTTTGTGTTCCATTTATATGATACAAAATCCAGTATACACATGTGCAAACTTGCATACATGCATAGTTGATCACATAGATGGTTCTCTGCGCATCCCTTTAATAGGACGAGGTCCACACGATTCTACCTTTCCTCGCATTAACAGCATCCGCTCTTCTTCTTCCTGCTGCTTCCTCTTCTCAGGCTTCAAACTCAAAATGCTAAATTTGAACTAAACAACTTTCACATCACGAAATGCAGGAGGACTGAATGAAAATCTATTTTTCATACCTTGGACAGCAGGGGAAAGTGCTGTAAAAAAAAGCCATAATGTCTTTGTGAGCTTGAGGTGGAAAACATGTGTCAGTGATTCGCCTCCTATCTAAATCTATCTCACATAGATGATGTCCAATTTTGAGGAAGCCAGCAAGAGAAATTAAGACCTTATAGGTACTTCCATACACATAACAAACATTTAAATCTGAAATGTTAAACTCTCCTCTAAGATACTGAGCAAAATGAAAGTAGCCGAGGTTTTAAGAAGGTTATTCCATTATTAGAAAATAGACTTTTTCTTTTGTTAAACATTTCAGATGAGACTCTGAAAAAGCACTTTTTTGTTGGATTGTTATGAATCAAATTGTTTCATCGGAAAATTTAACCATCCAAACTTTTTTCCCCCATACTCTTCAATCTTCAACAAACTTGTTCTGGACTCAAAATTCTGATTTTTGACTTTCACACTTTGCCAAAATTTACATATGCCCATCATTTTTATTCAGAGGTGTTTATCATTACAGTGCAAAATTAACCTGGACAATCAAAAGTCCATAGTGTTGGATTATTATACGGGGATTGGGTCCTTGTTGTTTGTTTTGTCCAAGATCGGTTAAACGAGATCATGGGGTGCCAATGAATTAAGGTCGTCCTCGATCTGCTGTCACTTAACCTACATGAAAAAAGAACAGAAACTCAGTTTAGATGAACACTAATACCAACCTTTAGCCTCAACCTCACTGAGACCTCCTGATGTCTTCATCATAACTGAAGGAGTCCCACCTTATTTCGACCTCAACACTTCACTCCTCCAACACGGTTCCTTATCAGCGCTGAAAAGTTGACAAACAGGGATGATCAGTCCTTTTTTCTATTGCCATGCTTTTTTCCCATCATCAAATCAATATTTAAAGGAGCTTTACAAATGAAGACGACTTGTTTTATTTTAATTTTTTCAAGTGAGATGAGAAGATGCCACTCTCCTGCCGGCGCACCAAGCATTAGGATGGATAGATTCAGGTGAGGTTGGCTAGGCTTTACATGAAGACTGGAAGCAGAGTGAAGCAGCATCCAGTCTTGTCGTGGCTGAAAAAGCTCTTTTAAGTATATGTATTTTTTTTAAGTTGGAGTGTAACACACTAACTGGCCGATTCTCAGTCCTAACTTGTCAAACACAGCAAAACTCAAAGTGGTTTTAAAGTGCGAGGCATTACAAATCCCCCTGTTACCACATGTGAGAGGTGCATCACCGTTTTTTTCCACACAAAAAGACCGGTGATTGAATTTGACAAGTTGGGAATGAGAAGATTTGTATGACTCCACACTCTTGAGCTTTCAGTCCTTATGCAAAGCTAGACAAACCACATCTTGAACCAACTTTGTGCTCAATACGTTGGCTGGAAGCTTCATCTTCAAACATTGTTACAGCAAATTCGAGTAAATGGACGTGTTTCTAAAATCGCTGAACTCTTCCTTTAAGGTGTCTCCTCCTCCTTTAAGAGTGATCGCCTCTCTGTTTAACTTGAGAAGTTTGCATCATAGCTCAGCCTGAGTGTGAAAGCGTGGTTTTCTCTCAAGTCTGAGCCCATCCTTCATCATCACCATCACCATCACCACCAACAGCAGAGTTACTACTTTTGCACTGAATCCAGTGTGACTCAGCGGCCAATGGCAATATTTTTAGTTTTCTCCCTTTTTGGCTTCTCTTTCTTTCCCTTCTTTTTGCCCCTCTTGAACTCCCTCCCCCCACCATCCCCCTCCTCCTCTTCTGTCCGTCCATCTCTTCTTTGTTTCGGCTACGGCTGTGCAGTAGGAGGCCCCATGAATGGCTACTGGAGTGACAGCCCGTGGTAGAAGAAGAGTGGACGACAAACACCAAAAGGGAGGAAGAAGAGAGAGAACATGCACCAGACAGCTTACAAAAAAAAACCTAGAAATATGCAATGTAGATAAATGGGACAGCAGAGTTCAGACCTGTGTGTTTCTGTTATGATGCATCTGCAGCACATGTGACGAGTGTGCACCTAAGTATTGTGTGTCTATGTGTATGTGTGTGTTTCTGGATCTGCATCTACCTTTGGACTAAGATGCAAAAATGTCAACTGGGAAAATTTTTGTTTGTTTGTTTCTTAGAAAAGGAAAAAATATTTCTTTTTTTATTTTTCTTCATGTTATATAATATCACTTAATAATGATGTCATCCTTTGGTTAGTGAGCGTCCTTTATTTATTTATTTTTTTATTTATTATCGTAATATAAATGTTGTTTTCTATGTTTAAAAATTGAAATTTCCTGCTATTGCGGCAATGTCACTTGACATTGTCGCACTAGCCCTTTAATTCAGACGGTAATCATCTGTTTTCTGGTTAAATTATTCCACTCTCACCTTCCTCTCCTCCCTGGAAGTGAAAGTCACAGACAGAGAGCTTTCATTTACAAGAGATTCACATCATTTTGCAATTTAGTGAACATCAACTTGATTTACACGAATATCCTTCAAGGTGCAGAGCCAGATTTTAAGTATAAATAAGGCATTTGAGGAAAAAAACAAAACCGACTTTAACAGTCCCCTCTAAAATTCTTGTTTCGGAGCTCTGAAAGTCTAATCTGTCTGTTACTTTTTCACATTCAGGCTGCAACACTGGAAGGTGAGAGCACCAAATGTATAAAAACACTTTCATGACTTTCAAGTCGGTCACTTCTTTGCTGAGAGTAAGATGAGAAAATGTATCAGATCATTGTCTATGCAGGATATTTGACAAAAAGCCAGAGAGCAAATGAAAAGAAGTTACACCAACACCTCTAAGGTTTGGTAGTTTTTACCTTCAAAATCTTCTACATCCGTAAATGTGTGATTCAAACAAAATCGACATACTTTCTATAATCTTTTTTGGTGCAAATTAGATGAAACATAAGAGATGGATTTGGTCATCTGTGTCTCTGCCTGTGTGCTAGGTTAGCAAAGTGCATCTCAATTTTAAAACACTGGTGTAATGAAATAATGTGCTTAATTTGGCTGACAGAAAAACCCCTCAGGAATCAAAACAGAGTATCTGAGTGCGCTCCAGGGGAGTATTTGGTTTGTAATGTATTTAAATGATCAATAATAGAGAGCTAAAGTCCTTAATAAGACACTGCTTTTAGTCTGTTGCAGGTAAAAGAAAGAGCGATTGAGTCCATAAATGTTTAGGACTTTTTAAGTAATAATTGAGTGACTCAGTCGTCTCTGCTTGGTGTGGCCCATCTACTTCTTATGCACAGTGTGTAGATGCAGCACCATCATCGGCACATGGAGGAGATGGTGCTGCACCAATCTTTGGCTCTTCACTGCACAGGCTGGTGATTTATACTGACGTCTCATCTCACTCTCAAAGAAGATACGAATACTCTTTTTGTCTGTTTTGATGTGAGACATGCAGGTCTCCCTGTTTCACGTCTTGCTTGAGTTGGGCATGAGACGTCCAACTTAATTGTGACTCGTGTGTGTGTGTGTGTAATTCGAGGATTATGAGGTTTTAAATTCTGACTTTGTTTATTTTGTATCCCGAACGCGCATCAGACAAACACACAGACACACACACAAAGATTGAACACTCTCCTCTAAACCTGTCTGATGTTTCCTACCATATCATCCTCTGCCTTTCCTCTCCTCACTCCTCCATGTCCACCGGTTTATCGTGTGTCTGTCACTTTCCTCCAGGCCTCTAGGGGCCGCTGTCCTGTGTCATGATGATGTAAATATGTAAAGTTTGTGTTTTAGAAGAATCTGCATGGGGATTCCATCGCAAGCAATAATGATACTGATATGACTAGTAATGTGAGGAGATTTGATAAGATTTTAGTCTTGAGCTTAACAAATGTGTACATAACATTTAGATTACTAAGAGTGTGTATGAATGTGTTTTAAAATGCATACATATGCACTAACAAAGCATGCAGGACAAAGAGCTTAACCTCTGTGAATGCAAGAGGTGAGATGGGCTGAATTTTGCATGCTACAATGCTATGATGCTATTGGTCGAAAGAGACCAAAGTAGGTACTGTAACAGGGCTGGGTGGGGGTGGGAAAGTTTATTTTTGCAGGTGGGGTAGGGGTTTAGTTTTAGTAGGTCTTGTATAGCTGCTTTCTTATTGATCTTGAGAGACTTATGATAAGAGAAACTTATTAACCATTGTAGCTTATGGTTTTTTCTTCTTTGTTTTGCTTCTCTTTTCACAGAGAATTGTTCTGAAAGCCCTGCGCTTATCAGATATATGCAAAAAGAAGCAGTAACTGTGAACTAATGCTTAAAAAAAAATCCAGCTGCTTCCATCATTGTTTCAACTCTTCTTCAAGAGAGAAGAGAGGCCCCCTCTTCTCCCAAGATACCTCCTTACCAAAATTTCCCAATCCATCATTTCATGTATCTGCTTCCTCATTGTCTGTTTTATCCATGTCATGTTACATTCCTTCATGTTTCGTCCTTCGCTCTACTCTTGATTTTTGACATTCGGAGGAAGGATGCTCCTGCAGTGAGATAGCGCAGTGATTCAATGCAACTTCCACAGAGTATAAGCAGGCCAAAGCCATCCTAACCCAGCTGACTGTGTAAGTTTGATCAAACTTCGATTGGGCTCTAATTTGTTTTAAATAATCACCGTGGAGTTAAACGCAGTATTTGCCTTTACAGTAGCTTGAAGAGCACTTTCGAAGAACTTTTTGCGGTCAGGATGGATGCGTTCGGCTGTCCTGAGGCCGTCACACCATCCTCCAAAAGAACCCAAAAGTTTTGCAGAATTATGCGGTGAATTATACTGAACAAATTCAAAATAAATCAGATCATCAAGCTAGAATCACGATGAAGTTGCACTGACATCTTTGTCCAGACAAATCACAGTTTTAAATCCAAATCAAGGCGTCATCCTCTCAACCTCCTTTCCGTGTTGCCAAAGTTTTATTTCCCCTTTTCATCTGTTCACAACTCAGGTATCTCTTTTTCATTCTCTCCAGTTCACCCATATCTCCTCAAAGATGTACTGTATGTCTGCAAAAGGCAGGGAAAGAAAAAAAAACATGAGCCTTTCCACACTCCTGTACTGTTTGTACTGTTGCTTTGTACTTCCAAAAATGCAGTTTCTTTTTCCTCGTCCAAATGTGCTTTCTGTCTTCTCCTCGTGCAGTCCCCATGTCTTTTCACCCTTTTGCTCAAGAGCACGCTTTCTGTGTAAATTTATACCCCCGGCACACCATCCCCCCCCCCACTCCTGATGACTCTCATAAAGAAAAAAAAAAAAGAAAAAAAAGGGGGAATTGAGCACCTTCGCAGATTTGAAAAAACACTGGATTTCACCAGGAAGAAGACAGGAATGAACTTTTTAATGAATGAAAAAAGACTGTAGCTTGCGGGTTGGGGGTGGGAGGACAGAAATGTGGTGTGAAATGAGTTTTCTGAGTGGACTGTCAGCTGAGCTGCGTCAGAGGGAGGAGTGGAGGAGGAGGAGGAGGAGGAGAAGTTTGGGGAAGACAGAAAAGTGTGGTGATGATGTGGAGGAGGAAAGAAAGAAGCGAAATCACTTCTCCATGTAAGAATGTGTACCTCTCTGTTGTTCCCTGTGCACTGTTTTTGCTCCTTGTGTTGTGTTCCTTCACCTCCGTGTGGTTCTGTGTTGGTGTGACATTTTGTTTTATGTTTTGTGTTGTTTTCTTTTTTTGTGTGTTGCACTCTAGTTTCTTAATTTTTTTTCTTTGCGTAAATACCACACCTGGGTCAAACAGTCTTCACCAACACTGCGTCTTGTTTAATCCCACACAGTTGCAGAAGAATCATAGTTTGTCATTTTAGGCAAACGCCAACAGCACCAGAGTGAAAGAAACTAGAAAGAAGAAATGAATAATGTGACAAACCCCTCCTCTGTGAGGGAAGTGGGATGAAACAAAAAAAGAAAAAGAAAAAAAAAATGTTGATATTTGGCCAAGGTCTGGTCTGTAAATGAAGTGTCAGCTGAGATTCTCAATCTCTCGGTCTGGATTTCAGCCCAGTCCTGGTTGGCTGCAGTCCTTTGTTTAACCTCTTGACTTCCTCTGATTACAGTTTTGTTTGTGACCTTTTTGTCTCTTGGTCTCATCAGCTTCTTTATTAGCGTCCAAAGATTTGTTAGATCAGGGGACTGAGCAGCCCTCCAAGGACTTCAGCAGAATGTGTTTCTGTGTGTGCGTGTGCGTACGTGTGTTTCTACGTGTGTGTGTGTGTGAGAAATGTTCGCGTGCCACTTTGAGCTCTGTGTTCTCGGTGTCTTTGCATGTCGGCTGTGCCCGGAGAGATTTATAGTGATGTGCTTTTTTTTGTGCTTCAGTGATGTGTTTGGCTTTTCATTTCCTCGCTGTTTTGTAAACTTTAATTGTTAATTACTGAGAAGAAAAAAACACTTATTAGAAACACTCAGTCTGCCATTGTAGAAATCTCAAATTCAACTTTGTTCCAGCTGGTTTAGAAAGTTTTATTTATACAAATCAAGAAAAAGAGGTTTCTACAATGGCTCATACTAAGAACATAGCCTCTTTGCCAACAGCATCTTTGGGATTAGATATGTGCAGAAACCAAAAAGTCAATTGATAATCAATCCTGAACATAACCAAACAACCTCAGCTGAAATATTTGTCAAACCAAGACACCAAATAGTAAAATCTGATTTATGTTGTTTTGTTAAACTCCTAACAAAAGAAAAAATTCCCTCTATTGTGCCTCGGAGTAGAAAATGATTTTACAGCCTCGTGATGCTTTTGGGAAACCGGCAGTTTTATTACAAAGTTCCACACTGGACCTCATAAATATGCAAATTTGAGTCCAGATGTGGAAACGAAGATGAAAACAATTAGAAAAAAGTTTTATTTTGTATGTAATGGTGGGTAAAATAAGCGTGTTAGAGGATGATTCAGGTTTGCTCATTTGTTTCTATACATGAAAAAGTTTCCAACCCAGAGCCAGAAAATCCAGACTGGGCTGCATCAGCCAATGAGAGCGTGAAGGTCAAAATGAAAACCCTTTCTCAGCGAATAAAACTGAAAATCACAAAGACTTAAGTCATTTATTAAGAATAACAGGTGCTGAGTTTTGAGTGTAGGTGGCCTATTTATTTATTTATTTTTAACAAAGTTGACCATGAAGGATCTATCCAAACGCTCACCTAACTGATATAAGTATTTTTACTCCCTGTTATTTTTGTCCTTTTTATTTACACCCTTATTATTACTGAGCAGCGTCCATCAAGTATCAGTTGAGATCAAGATTCAGTCAAACTTTAGACCTTCAGTAGATCCAGATTTACTATTAAATACAGATCTTTGACAGTTCCAGGCTTATTCTAGGTTTGGAGACTGAACTCATGAGGTGTCGGTGAAAGGGCTCTCACGTGAACAGCTGGTGCATCCCACTCAGGGACTTTTTTTCTGAGCAGTTTCAGTTTGAGAAGAAGGAAAACTTAATTTACCCACCAGTGCTTTTCCACCCGATTGGCCAGAATATACACCAGACCTTGCTGTTATGAAATCCACATTAAAAACAAAGAAATTATTGGTCTCAATTATCCGTTGCCTCAACCTACCACCATGGAACTTTATATAGTTGTTAAACTTCTGCTTTGCAAGATCAGCTTGGATGCGTGGTCTGGTGTATAAAAGGCCAAGAGTCATTACCTTGTTCCAGGTCCTCACTAAACTCTCTTCTCTTTTTCCCTTTCAGTGCTTAGTTTCTAATCTCCCCTTTCCTTACAAGATGAGGGAAACAATAGACTTTAAACCACTGCTCCTCCATCTCCCCCTGATGGGATTCACTGTACAAAATGGGAGGGAGATAGAGAGAAAAGAGAAAGAAAGAATCTGATAGAAATTATCACCGCTGCTGACGCGCTGACCTGGACATTTCATCATCTGTGCGACTCATTCATATGCAACCTCTCTGAGGATCTTGGCGAGGAAAAAAGGCCGCTCGTGGGTTGATTTCCAGAGCAGTTCGCAGCATGGATGTACCCAGTGTAGCAGCCGTAGGGCCCACGACTGACTCGGATTTGGAAACCACACAACAAAATTCCATCTGTGTCTATGATCACCAAGTAGTCAAGATTGTTTTTTTTTTCTTTTTCGTTTTAAGAGGCTGCATTTACAACTGTGGATTACCCGAGTATAATCCGTTATTTTGGCGCTCAAAGCACTATGCAAGGTGAGGAGTGGTCCATTGTGATGTCTTACAGCTCCAGCAGAGCGTGGTCCAGTGACGCCATAAGGCTATGCAGACTGGATTCGCCTGGTAATCTCTGCTGAGCTACAGGACCTCTAACTGCAGGCTGAAATCTACTCATACATATCAGAACACATTAGCCATATCACGTGTATATTTGACATGATTCTGTCTATTTGATATCATCTGGATCTCCCGGGAGACAATTGACAGCTTGAGACTTCAAGTTGAGCTGATTGCTTTGACTATGGAGATTTTAGCGAGTGTCAAACGGTCGGTGGATCCACTCCCTGTTGGAAACGAACTCAAGGATAGGCATAACTGTTGGGCTACACGGAAATCCCTCAGAGACAAAGAACTGTCACAAACACCTGCTAAAAAAAGGATGAGTCCCTGAAAATGAAGACGGCTATCTCTCTTTCTCACTCTCTCCTTCCCTCTTGGGTCTTAATAGTATCTTGACCCATCCTTTCCTGCATCTCAGCATTGCTGCTGCTCCTCCTCTTTAGCAAACTGCATGGCATGAATGAAACCAATTAGAGCCAGAAGCAAGACAGTCAAAGCCACATTGGTTGGAAGGAGAAGGAAGAGAGAATGGAAGGAGTCCATGAGAAAGCGGGAGAAAGACCCGCACTTTTTTTCCTCCGAGCAATTTCAATGCAAAGTCACCGCCATCATTTAAGCTACTTTTTACCCCCCCAACTGTCTGCTGATGTGTGTGAAACAGCATCCTGCAGCAAACTGCTTTCTTGAGAGGCATAATGGATGGATAAGGGAGCTGCCCTCCTAAAGGAAAAGGGGGAGGGTGGCTTCTGCGGACCACCAAACTCGCTGACCTCTGGGTTTGTTGAGCAAGAAGAAAAAAGGCTTTTTAAGAGAGCAGGGATTCAGCATGAGGAGATGGGAGAACATCTTTGAGAAACTACACCAGGGACGAAAATGGCAATGATTTCTAATTAGAAATGCATTTTTACGACATTGTTTACCAGCATGAATATTTTGCATGACTTCTGCAAGCCATTCTGATCCCCACCATGAATAACAGGGCTAGTAATTGAGATTTTAAGCATAAAATGAAACAAAAAATTATGTTATATGCAATAAATAAAAAAGAAAAAAAACGTGACATGGTGTTTTAAAAAAATGTTTTTAAAGACAAACCCAAACGATGAAGAAAAAAGGGGTGCAACATCTACCCTAGTTTGTTTTCTTTAAGGAACCTTCGAAGATCCCCCAGCCCCATAAAAACCAAGAGGACTTATCCCAACTACTGCAAGTATTTATCCTGCTACAAGTTCATCTACTCCTACTACTTCTCACCTGGCTGATACTCTGCTTCTTCCTCCTCTTCTTCTCTTTCTTCTTCCTCTTGTAGCCTTTTTATCAGAACCCTTGTATGTATCTCTCTCTCCAACGGCAGCTGTTTGTCTCTGTCATTTTCTGAACCCAGAACTTTTGAGATCATTATGAACTAAACTGTGCTGTCAACTTTTCGTTGTCCATGTCTTGAAGATCTCTGTCGATCCTCCTCTGAAACTTTTTCTCCACTCCTGTATTTAGCGGCAGCACCTTACTTGAGGTTAGAATGAACATGAAATGTGGGAAATTGTACAAGTGAAGTTATTGTAACCGTACGCTATCCCAGGAGAGTCAGGGATGTACTTTTAGGGGGGAAAAGGGTGGCTGCCTCTTCGTCCAAGGCTGTTTATTTTTTTTATTTTTAAGAAATGGTTGGGCCAAGCAGGGATCAACACAGAACCATTTTAAAAATATCAGAAAACCACAAAACTGTGTTAAGATGTATATACTTTTGCAGACGAGTGAAATCGCGACTGTGAAAATGTAGTTTGGTGAAAAGATCGGATGAAGAATTCAATAAATGTTAAGTGGAGTGATAAAGAGGTCAAACAGGGTATGTTTACTCTCAGATGGGTTGACTCTGCTTCCACATGCGAGTGATTTCCCTCGTGAAGAAGACAGAACAGGGTGTTTAAATTCAGGATCCGTGGAGAAGAGGCAGCCATCTTTACTCGATGTGCTCAAACATTATTGGCCCAGCTCCCTTATTACCAGAAACAGCAGAGGGAGGTGGGAAAATATCCACCTCTAGACTTTGTATGGACAGAAAAATATAACAGCAGACGGGTGAAAAGTGAAATCTGCACATTTGGATTCATGTGTCATAATTTGTCTTCTCATTGGTCGTGTTTTAAATGAGATATTTTGCTTATTTGTTTGTGATTGCTGTGCATAAATTGGTATTTGTTTTTGTTACTTTTGAATTGTTCTCATGCACTTTTTGAAGCCCCCACAAAAGGTCACTTGTGCGGCTGTGGGAGTGCACTTTTGTTTTACGTTTAATCCAAAGTCAAGTACAGGATCTCTTACTACATACTTGGTCCAGAAATCTGGATTCAGCCAAGGTCTCACCCTCCATCCTTCCTCCATCCATCATGTTTTGACTTCAAGCTGCAGTCCACAGATCATTTAAGGTAGTTGAGTGTATCAGACTGTAAATTGTAGCATTAAAAACATATGCAGCTATTCTGACTGAATCTCACAACTTGAAGGACCATGTAAGGAAATAACGCCCCTGTATACGTCTGCAGTGATTTTTCTTTTGTGTATTTTTGGAGGAAGTGTTGCGGGTCGCAGACAGCCGAAACCACATTGGAATAACAGGGCCTATCTCAGGAATTTAAGGTATCATAAATTTTGAGGTAGATTGTCAAGATTTAATGATGCTGCAGGAAAGTTGTTTTCAGGAAAGTTGATTCATTTTTTTTTTCATTTACATGGTAGATCTGGATTCCTAAAAGAGAACTGAAGCCTCAAAAATGTTTTTTTGTTTCTTTCTGTTTGTCCCTCTAGAGGAGCTGAACCACTTCCAGGGATTTCTTTTATGTATGTGACACACAGTGGAGTTTTTTTTTTTTAATCACATGTCTTCCTAAAGGTTTGAGGAACACCTCCAGAACTGTCAGAAACAATTGCCTATCATGTACTGTACTGTAGCTCTGCCATTCTTATGCAGCGTCTTTACAGAGTTGGCTGAATTATTGTGTTTTTACTTTAACCGATTTCTTTTGTTGAAATCATGCAATCTGCGCGAGTTATGATCACGAGGAGAGCCAATGCACACCCCAGTTTGGCATCCGCTGATGTCTCTGTCATGTTATGCAGCAGGTAGTGGTTGGAGGAGGGGGTGGGGGGATTTATCAGGGGGGGAATGCGCCTGTGAGAGGAGTCTAAAACACACTGCAGAATGGTTGCACATGAGGGAACAATTGCCTTAAAATGTGGCAATGAATGGGATTGGCTACCTTAAATCACACATTTCAAATGAAAGATGGCCTCCACTAATGTATTAACTTTCCAATCTTGTTGGGGGTCCTATGTGAGACATTTCTTTCATCCTCTTCATGCTTTCCTCATCACTCCTCATGCAAAAGCTAACATGCTGCAATCACAGTTCTATCAGTTTTACCGTAGTTGAGACTACATCTCGTCTAAAAAGGATGCAGAGCACCCAAGTGCAAAACTATTCTCATGTGTTATCCTCTGGCATCACACTGCAAACACTCAACTGTCAACGAAGGTGGATTTTCTGAGTGTCTCTCACCAGAAATGTAGTTTTGAATCAATTGAATCCACAAATCCGACTTAAACATGAGAATTCGGCGGCGTAGGAAGAAGAAGAAGTGATGGCTGTAGATTTGCAGAAAGACAAAAGAAATCTTGATTTTCCACTGCAGGGTAGTGGAAGCAGGGCAATACCGGTATACGCTCTTTTTAGGGACTCCAGTTTTTTGTTTAGTGCGTGTGAGTGTGTAGGTCTGTTTTAGTGGTTCTTGCGCTAGACAGGAAGTATAAAGTCACACCCCCCTTTGAAATGACTTGACAGCTGAGTTGACCAGGAGTGCAACTGAACTTGAAAACCAAACAGCAACTAAACATATCAGGACAAGATGCAGAGAAGCTGCTCTGCCCACTGTCACCTCCACTCCCCCTCCCACTGTCCTTCACCTTTCTTTAATGCTGATTGGAGTTTTAAAGGCCACCTGATCGGTCCGTCCTCATGTCTCGTTTTCTCGCCAGAATCATAAATGTGATGCTTTGCAAATGAGTGGACCTGCAGTATTATCTATTTTGGCTTGTTTACGCCCGTCTCTACTGATTCACACTACCTTAAAAACCAGTGAACTTCTTTAATTATGTGAAGGTTGGAAGTATGTTTTCAGTTATACTCACGTCTTTCCATCTTTTTGGCTAATATTCTGATTCTGTTTTTGATGGACTTAAACAATGCTAGTGAATTTGGGCGTGGGTTTCTAAACCTAAATTAACAATCATTTAAAAGAGTAAGCTTACCTCCACTCCCAAAGCGAATAAAGAGACGTAAACAACGCTACGAAGGTGGGCTTGAACGCTCAATGGTTGGTTTCAGTTCATGGCAGGTAAGCTTTGCTCTAAAACTCCAGTCTGCGATTTTTTTTTTTCGTCATTTCTTTATTTTTTTTATTTTCTGTGGCAACATCTCCCCCTGTCCATGTTGCTCACCTCCTCTCTACCCTTTCGTCCACTCTTCTTCTTCTTCCATCCCCTCCTCCTCCTTCAGTTATGTTGAGGAAGAAGCTTCTTTTTGCATCCCTTGTTCCAGTGTTTTTATATCCTATTTTTTGGAGATGAATTATAAATGCATGCATGGGAAACTTTAAAACGATGACTTTTGACCTGATTGTGAATGGCCATGTGAAGGGAAGCCTGTCCTCTGTTTTAAAAAAAAAAGAAAAAAAAAAGGGAAAGCTCTCATCATCCACTCTTTCTGTCTCTGCCAGATGTAGGACATGTTAGTGAATGATCCACCCACTCTTGAATGCCTTTACTGTGATACATGTGAACCTCGTATTTACACTGTGCAGCACCACAGCGGGATTTGGCGACAGCGCTTTGTGCTCCAGTGTCATGGTGTCAATGCTTGTTTGGTATGTGAAGCAAAGAGTCTCCATTTAAAAGCATATCAAAAATATTGTCGGTCACCACTCTTTAATTTTAGATTTACAAGAACTTATTTATGTTGATGTCAAGGAAAAACCGTTTCCATCGTCTATCTCTTGCTCAGTTTTTTGTGCCTTGTGTCATTTGATTTCTTTATCCTGCGAGATTTTCAAAATAAGAGAATAAACCATCTTGTTCGACGATGAAAGATGTAGACTTTTTTTTATTTTCTTCCTCATTTGATCAACCGTTCAGAGGTTGTTGTATGTCCATCAAACAGAGACAGAAAAGAAAGGATGATGGGGACAAAGACGAGAGGCTTCCCTCCATTTCTGAACTGGGTCTGTGCCGGAGAGACTTATGCTGGATATAATTTTACTGTCATTACACTGGAGAGAGAACGACAAAAGAATCAAGAACAGTATAAAATATATTTCAATGGAATGTTTATTATTTACCTTTTCTATTTTTGAAACATGTAAAGAACAAAAGAGGTAAAACTGTAACAAATCAACAGCATTTGTGAAAAAGAGACTTATAAAAAAACAGATATATTGTTAAAACGTATGAAGGTTTGACTGTGAATGCTGATTTACCTGAGCAACTCTTCTCCTTTACTGATAGGATAAATAAAAAAAAACAACAACAAATGAATAATAATAAAAAAAACAAAAACTACTGGTAAAAAGCAAAATAATTCAGTTGAAAAAGAGACCTCAAAAACTCAATAAAAATATTAAAAGCCTATGCCAAAACTTCCCTTTGGTGTCTCGTGTCTTTCTTGAAGCTGGATTTTTGACGCACTGCAAATTTTTTTTTTGTGAAATGACCTAAAAACATTTACAGTTATTTTTCAGCCAGTGTCAAATACAGTCAGTCGTGTATCCTCAAGCCTCTGTGAGGAGTTTATAAGGTCATGAAACAGACTGATATGGACAGTAAAACCATCAGACTAATTTTTACTGAATCACTTTCCTCCAAGGCAAATTTTTAAAGTGATTAAAATATTTGACTAACACACTTTACACATTTACAGGACAAGATTAGTAAGAGATAAGAGGTTTCATTTTTCTTTAATCCAAAACTGACACAGACCAAAGATTCCTTACAGCAGCTTTAAAAGTTTGTTAAATAAAGTTGTGCAGTCTTAATCTTCTTGACTCCAACTTCATTTTGCATAATTAAAATCAGCATGGCTTTATGTAACTTCACCTATTTTACATGCAGTCCGTACAGAATAACTTAAAGGCTTTTTCAGCCTGTCTGTGGTTTAAACTGTAGTTTCTGCACAGTCTTGTGTTTCATAAATTGTTCCTTAAATATCAACAAATGGTGCTATAACTACAGTGTGTGTTTTCCGTTCTTTTAGTGCTTATTTTTCATGTTTGTTGACTTACTTAACAAAAACAGAATTTCTATACTTGATATTGTTTCTTTATGTAAAACCATTTATATGATTAAAGTTCATGATCAATACAAGATGATAGTTTTACCTTTAATTTTAGTGTTACTGTATCTGATAACTCAATTTATTTGTTTCAATCACTTGAGTTGAAGCTGTTTTTCGCTATATTAACATTTAACCTCCACCGTATCGTCAAGGTTAAAACTAGACCACTGGTATTTAACTTTTTTTGACATGATTTATTTACATCATTTTTTACGAAGTGTTTCCTTAAAGCTGAATTGATTTCTATCTGTGTGCTATATTGTGAAAACAGGCACTAAGAGGACACCCTCATCGCCGTCAGTCTATGAACACTCCCCGCAGAACCACATTCACACACAAACATGCTCTCTATTAACTAAGAGGTGACCTTTTTTTCAAAGTGAACTATTGGACACACAGAGGGGAATACATCCATATAGCCCAGCAGCAAAAATAAGTAAATATTTGCAGCTAACCTTTGTTGATTTTAAGCGTAGATCCCCTCTGGTGCGGACAGCCTAATGTAAACATAATGTGTCATGTACTTAAATCAGTCACTCACTCTCAGTCTGGAGACACTGACTGATTCTGTTGTATAGTAGGATTGTTTCAGTAGTACATAAAACTTATTTGGATGCAAATCCTGAAATCTACCGTGTTAATAACACACCTGCTGCACACCACTGATTTAGTTTAGTTATGTCAAGGACTTTTTAAAAACTTTTGAGGTTTCAGGGGATCCCTGATTTATTTTTTACAGTAACGCTAAATAAAAATGATGACTGCTAGTACCAACATATGAAATAACATTTCATGATCATAAACATGTATTTTTATTTTTACTTCAATCAAATAAAAAGACAAATTCTCAAAGTCGCTTAAAAAATGGCTTTAATATTCCGTGACTTTGTTTGAACATTGAATTGGATTTCATTTTTACATTGCAGGTTTACATCAGAATCAAGCCAGGAACTTATACTGTAACCAACATCACTTTTATTCCATGCAATAACCTGGTCGTATACAGATATATGTAAACAGAAGAGTTTACTCAAGGCACTGAATCAAATGATCGTGACCGACAGCGTAGAGCCAGCTTTTGTTCAGCCCTGGTAAATATAATATTGTGATATTATAACTGTACCATAGAGTGTTAAGGCCAGATATAAGGAAAAGAGTGACAGTATTAAGTAATTAAGATATGTTATCAACTTTAAAATGACAGTTTTTAAGACCCAGAAACTGAAGGTTTTATGAAAACTTAATTTTTTAAACCAAATTTAAATTCAATATCTTTTTTTCCCTGATTTATTTAAAATACAAATAAATAATTTTCAACTTTGGTTTTTCTTTTTTAAGCCTTCAAAATGTAAAATAACAAAACCTCATATAATACGCTTTAAACCAGCTCTTACAGCTTTGTGCAATACAAATGACCCAATACATGGAAAAGCTCCCTTCAAAATGTTGTTTCTGGGCTGCAAATAACCGACTGTTGAACTGTGCGGTATAAGAACGACAATGCAAGACACAGAGCCAATACATTTCAGTGATTTCTTCCTAAAATCAACCGAGCTTGAGGGGACACTAATAAACATCTATACGTGTACTTTTACAGAAAAACAAACAACCGTTATTCACTTAGACCATGAAATGTCAGAGCATTCAATAGTCTCAATACACAGATTTTTTTTTTTTTTAATGGATGATTTTAAATATTCCTCATTGACTCATTCAAGTAGTAAGTTATTGGTTTCCTCGAGCATAGTCAAATCAATACATGATCAAAAACAGTCTCGTTATTTTTACCGTCAATCTGAAAAATTCCCTCTAAAATAGGTATACTAAGAGTTGACCCTGAGTGTCTCATAATGAATGGGCTCTTGTATCAAATCAGGTAAGGTGGGAATATGTTGTACACATGTTGTCCTTATCACTAAGAATGGATTATAGCAACAAATAGCACCAAGAGTTGCACTTCATTTGCCCCGACTGACAAATCCATCTAAAGATCCAATTCACAAGAAATATTGAGCAACCAGTTTTCAAGCCCAAACGCTCACATTAGGTTTCTCTGCTCTGTGCGCTCTGCGTCTGATGTGAACTGGACTCATGACAGAAATGATGAAGATTTCAGTGAGGCAGCAAAAGCAGCAAACTCTCATCCCTGTTCATTTTAACATATACTCATTTCAGACCAACCAGAGGTGAAATTGTTGTTCTGATCAATGGAAGCTTGACACTGGCGTCCATGATAAATAATCCTGCACAGCTGCAGCACTTTTGGACACAAGTTTGTCTCAATTAAATGCACGATGATTCGTTAAAGTATGTGCAAACAGCACCAAAGAACAGAGACTGCGTTTGTTGTGCGGCGCAGTGTGGGTGCAGTGGACGGTTGGAATGTGCTTCCTGAATTACATTATGTCATTATTCTTTTTGTCTCATTTGTGCAGGTTCAGCAGGTGCAAAACTTAAAACTCTCGTGAATCAAACCTCTCTGGTTAATTTCCATCTGATCTGTAAATGACACTCAGCTTGACCTTGGTCTGGAGTGTGCGTGTAAGTGTGTCTGTGTGTGTGAGAGTGTATGTACGTGTGTGTATGTATGATTTTCCCTCTGCCTCAGAGCTATCTGGAGAATCTCCAAGTGATGAAGCTTCCAATAAGCAAGCCAGCAGAAAAGATCAGGACCAGGCCGTAGTTACTGGAGCTCATCGATGACACGCTTTGCACAGATGCAACTGCCAGATCTGAGAAACTGTTTATCTGTGGAGAGACGCATCATGTCACACAGTGCAGCACAGGCTATTGGCTTTCTTGATGCCATATATTGCTATTTATCAGCTCTTGCTGTCAGTTCTGTTAATGCAGCTCACTTATTAATGTGCTGTGTATCTTGCTATAGTTGTCCCTTTACTTATGTAGTTTATTTAATGTTTTGTTTAGACAATAAAACAACTTAAGACAAGTGTTGATAATTATAATTAAAAAGTATAATTAATAAACAATCATGTTTTTGATGATACATTATGGAATTGGTGTTGACCTCTAATTGTTACTCTTCTGTGTGACAAATGTGTCTTTTAGGATGAATTTTATCATCTTGGTTCAACAGCCCCACCTGATGGTCAAAATGAGAACAATTCCCATGATTCCCCCACTGACTCGCTCACATATGTGCGTACAGTCTGCATGCTTCATGAACTGCTCTGAAAAAGACAAGATAGACCAAATGAAGGCCCAACATACCCATCCTCCATGGTCCCGAATCCAACCCAGTAGATTGTTTCTGAAAAACTCCACGGTCCAACTGAGGATGTCCCTCACTGACTGAGGGAGATGAGCTTCAACCAGCTGATGGGACACAAATGCGCTTTATAAATAAAGGTTTATTGAAAAAAAAGCTGCAGCAGTCAGAAGTATATTTGAATTAATTATTGAATAGCTGGAAAATACTTTTTAATTCACAATGACGGCACTTAATCGACGCCAAATTTTGTGAATTGAATGAGATTTTAGCTTCTTTCAATACAAAGCAGGAACTACTGTCCACTTATTTCATATCAAAGCAACACAAAACCTCCATGTTATATTGCTGTACCTTTAAGATTCATGTTTAACAGCTTCCCATGAAAATATAGCAAAATTTAACACACCTTGAGAGCTAGCTTTCCTGCAACGTAAAAGAGCACAGCAATATTCTCCCAGGTGATACCATGCTCGAACACTTTGTCGGCCACCGCTTTGAAACTCTCCCACTTAGAGCCGGAACAAGATGCAATCCCGTCAATGGCACTGCAAGAGAAACATAAAGAGATGTCAACAAAATTCAATTTTTAAAAGACTTTACAAACTCATTACCTGTCAGACACTCACTCCTGGAACTCTTGGTCATCCTTGACCTTGTCGCCAACTATGCGGACCATTATGCCGAGCTGGGTAACGATCTTCCGCTCCTGCTCAGTCTTCAGCTCTACGGCCAGAGGAGTGAGAGGTGGGATTTCTTCAGAAGGCACATCTTTCAGTTCCTCCTGTATCACTCTGAAACAGAAGCAAACACTATCAATAACACCATACTGAGGCAAGACAATATTACATTTTATATTTTCAGTGTCAGTTTGTTCAAGTATGTCACCTATTACTCTGCTGATTCCTGTCTCACAGTATTAAGGTCTCTGGAGTAAGAGGTGAGTTTGGACAAAAGGGTTTGAGCATCACAGAGAGTAATCTGTCAGACAGCCTGAGCGTTTATCACCCAGCTTTCTTCCTAACCATCCAGCTGAGTTGAAAACTTGATTCTGACTGGTCAGAAACCATCAACTGTGGTTTATAATTCTGAGTAACAATGTGTTTCAAAGTGAAGGAATAAATAAAACACTTGTGGTCACATGCACAGGATACATTTCCTCACTACTTCCCCTTCACCCAGCTCCATGACACATAGTAAACATCCATAAGATACAATAATTTGTTATTAAGAAAAAGATTTAATGGCTCAGGGAATCTCTGTCTAAATTAGGAAAGCAGATGATGCTATCAGCTGCTGAAACAAAATGTCTATGTAACTTTTATTCTGTGCAAAGTAAGAGTGGAAGAAGCTCTGTTATAACACTAAAAACTTGTTTATTATAAACCACTCTGCCATACATAAAACAACTGGAAACAATAAACATACCTGAGGCGTGCACACCCATTCCGAAAATAGCTTATCATTCAAGCAAATAACAACCTGGACCGTTTGTCCCATAAATGAGTCATGATACAGCCCAGGTGGGTGTAGTTAAAGCCTGCTAATTTACCGTAAGAGGGTCACTGCTGCCATGTAAAAATGAAACTGAAAGCTGCTTTTAATCAGAAACCTCTGTTACTGCTGCAAGAGCCATAATCTTCAACGCTTTCAAGCTAAACTTTTTAAAATGTGGCTTGATGTTAGGCACCAAATTTTAGGAGAACTTTATTTGTTGTGTAAAGAGGGAAAAAAAATATGAACGCATGGCACTTCCTGTAGGAAGTTCACATTCTAGGAAGACAAACAATCATTTCAGTGTGCTGTTAAAAACACTTTATCTAATGGTAGTTTATTTTAACTCGTTCACATATCAAATTAGAAAGACAGCACTAAGACTCTTCAATCTAAGTGCTGTCTAAAGGAGTTGGATTGACAAAATTAATTTAGCTGTTTTACATTTAACCAAAAATAAATTAACAAAAACTTCATCAGAGTCAGCTGGAAACTTTAAAAGAGTGGGCCTGGACTTCTCACCAGGAAATGTTTGATATAGATGACTGATAGGATGACTGCACCCCTTCTGTTAAGTGTAAACAATGGCATAATTTTACCCAAACACAGGAGAGGATTTTACTCTCTTTTCTTCCTTTATATGTTGTTTTACATTAAAAATCAATTACACAGTAGAATTAAAATAATAGTTAAAAATATTACATTAAAAAAGTAAAGTTTAAAGCACAAGAGGCAATAAAGGTCAACTCACTCTTTAATGAGGGCTTCTCCTATCCTCGCATCTGTGGAGTAAACGATATTAATGTACATAAATGTTAGTAAAACCTGATTCATGAGCAGATTAAAACAACTGAATTCACCTCTTCTGTGTTATAACAGGCTTCAAACCTCCTACAAATCTTACCTGACATGCCGTTTCCTTCGCAAGCCATGATTTTACAGGAACTAAAAATAACAACTTTAAAACTCCAGGGAAACTTTTTTCTTCAGCGAAAGAAAAAAATAAAAAAATAAAACAAAAAAAGGAAGAAGAAAAAAAGAAGAAACTTTTTTTCCAAAAAACTTCTGACAGCGATGAATCGAAACACTTCTAAAAGTCTCCCAAAGTCTCAGAGTTTTACGGAAATTAACCAAACAGCCCGAATTAAATCATTAACATCCAGAGAAACGGATCAGACTGACAACTTTTCCCTCTGCGAGAAAACTTTAGCGGCGCTAATATATGTCCTGTGTGATATACATCCGTGTGGAAACATGTCTCTCGGACTTCACAGTTCCGCGTTTAGCTTAATTGAGGAAGTGTGCCGAACTGAAGGCTTTTGATCATCACAATTTTGTAAATAAGGAGTTTAAAATGGCAAAAATAGTAGAAGTAGCAGTAAGGAGGAGGAACTGACTGATTGAATGAATGTTATTAAAAACAGGTGCAACTGAAAAAAGTCTGCAAACGGCAACGATGTGTTGCAGAAGGGGAGACAGGGGCTTGTTGTCACATGGGTAAGTTGTCACGTTGCAATTATCTTTGCCACCAGAGGGCGCAAACAAAAAGTGGAATACTAGTTTTCTTCCTTTACATGGTCAGGGGTAGTGTCCTGTCTGAGAAGAGAAGAGCACATTGTGAGCTGAGATGAGCGACAATTAACCATTTCACACAACCCAAAGTAAAAAAATAAAACTTTATATATTTTAAAATAAGCTTCTTCCAGATAAAAAAAATCCTAGCAGTGATACATGTGGATTTGTTAAAGGAGAGATACTCCAGTCATGTTTAATCTTCTAAGACCTGGCGTCCACATGTGTGGACATCACATTTTTGGTTGTCAAGACCACAATATTAAATTTTGTTCACAAGGGCCTTCTCTCAAAATTTAAAATGAATGTCCTCATATGTGGACATCATTTTTCTCAGAAACTACATCATGTAAAAAGATCATTCTTTGTTTTTACACTCATCAGGTCCCAATTAGCCTAGATATCAAAGAGAAAATAAAAATGCATGCCTTGCAAGAGTTCGGGTCTTAGGAGGTTAAAAGGGTTCAAATTAACATAGAGAGTCTGCTTATCAGCAGTTGTCATATTGAAATTTTGACTTTATTTCTACAGAGATAAGAGTGGTTTAAAGGAGAGGAGAAAGCGTGAAGACATGGTCAGGAATTAAAAGAGAAAAACAGAACATGGCATTGCAGTACCTGACATGATGCTGAGGGCAGTCAGACGGTTGACCTTAGCTAATAAATCAATCTGGACTACAATAAAGGACTTTAATGTAACCTACCGTACCTTGGCTCTGTACTGCAAAACATTCACCCCAGCTGAAATACAGAGTCAGACAGTTCTCCAAACTCCAAAGCATGTTTCATAATATTTTATGTTAACGTTTGTTCAATGGCTATTTTCAATGACTTTTTCTAGCTCAATGATAAACATTTTCTGTGCCTGACTTTCATGTTCACATTCATGTGAAAAAATTAGAACAATCATTTTGTCCTTGTTTTATTAGCTGCAAAATCCACTGTGATATCTTACCCATTGGAGTAAGACAAAATACCCGATGGTGGGGCAACATGTCACATGTTCACACTCTCTATTTGATTGCTTATAACTCTGCACTGACACAAGATATGAAAATGACATGAATACAAAATATATACCCGAGACTTCGGTCTTTCATCTGGTTCACATTTTGTTTATATATGATGTATTGATTCCAAGAAATACATATAAGTGTAAAAAGTGTGACAACAAGCCCCGGTCTCCCATATAGGCTGTAAACGCAACACAAAAATCAATGGAAGTTACAGAAACAAAAATTAGCTGCAAAATAAAAATCTGCATCTTCAGGCACCACAATGCAATTGCCTGGGGACTGTAAGAACAGGCCTCCTCAGTGTAACAGTGAATTACTTCTAACCTTTCAGGGCTTTGACCCTCTGTCTCACATGTATTTACACATTAATGACTTAGTTACACAACTGCAGTCTTTATCTCACGCATTTCCACACAGTCACGCTTGCCAATTGATTTGCTTTGCAAGGCAAGTTAAGGTTTATCTTGTTAAAGAACATGTCAGCTCACCCACAAACGCCTCATTCAGTGGAAAAGATACTCTCCCCCCTTGGCAATAACTCAATCTGCTATCAAAACTATTTTAACGGAGTGTTATTATCTCACATAGAGTTAGTTAAGCAGAAAGCCAATTGAATTAAAGCTGAAACATTTAGTTATTGATTATATTAATTCAAAGAACATTAGTACATGACTAGATAGTCTGCCCTGTCCTGTATAGATTTTTGACAAGTGTTGGTGAAGGCCTGCTGTTCATTCAGTTACTGTATTTGACAGAAGAGGGCAGCACTAACATGTTCATACCACAAAATTAACTTTGACAGCACCACAGTGCAGGTCATTGCTATTCTTTCAATATAAAACTTTTGATATGGTAAAAACTGGTTTGATAAAAGAGGATAAGTAGTGCATATAAACATAACACCACCTCTTTAAAAGGTAGTTTATGGATCGGTTCCTAAAAGACTCCATTTGCATCTATTTTTTCCAGCAAAATTCTTTATTGGTAGTTTGGCTTTCCCAAGATAAAACAAATGTAAACATAAATCTACTAAGCAAGAGATGATGTTATGTTAGTAATACACCCTTTTAAAAATAGTGATCCATGCAAACGATCAATCTACTTTTTGCTTAGATGAACAGACATGTTGGAGAAATTCCCTTTGAATAAAATGTCTGGCTTTACTCTGCAGTCACGAAACATTTGTCCTGGCTCTGCACTACTCTTGGACCTGACCTCTGGCTCTTTTCCCATAAGTATCTTGACTACACCCTGCTGTCATAAAGACTGTGTCTCCCATCTGCAGATCCACTGGGACTGCAGCTCAGAAGCTCCAGCTGTTTCTCTTCCTGTAAAGGGAATCTTGAATGTGGGTCTTGTAGATACTGACACTTTCCCAGGATCAGTATGTCTTTTATGTACGGTTTTGGTTCTCCTGGTTTTGCCCACTGTTGCCTGATGCACCCAGGAAAGCTTGAACCATTGCTGTCCTCAGAAAATTGCAGTATTTATGCAAAGCAGATAGAATGCAGAACTTGTACATTTTTTATCGTCCCACCTTTTCCTTATTTACCTTTTTGGAAACTGATGTGTGAAGCCAGTTGTGGATTGAGTTTTGGATTTCCTAATCATCTCCTTGGATTAGAAGTTGCTTTTACCTCCATGTGGTTGTTTTGGCACCTAAAACCGCAGCTTCAAGCAGGTTTTTGTTGAAAAATGATGATTGTGCATGACAGATCAACCAGGGGATCAAAGATTATGCTCCACAGTGGTCTTTAAAATCAACACAAAAATCAAAGTTACTCACAGGGGCTTTAAGTTGCTTTATTAAAATGATGTAATCTTTTGTTCGAAGTACATCATGATCTTGTAAAAACAATATGACCTCGCAGCTTTTAAAAATTTACCTAAATTGATCTTTACACACAATGTGCCACAGTCTTGTAGCCTTTAGATCGCTGCAATCTGTTCTCTTATGATGACACATGAAACAACTGACTTTACTGCTTGGATGTGCCATTTTCCCCCCTCTATAAAAGTCTGTAATACATCTATAGCTATAGGGTTTTGTAAGGTCAGTAACCAGGCACACACAGTGGTGCTTTTAATACTGAATCAGAGCAATGACAGTTTAAATATTGTTTGTAGTAAGACTTCATTAGGAGGCAACACTCACTTATTATTTCATTTAATTTCAATTTTGACATTTACATAAAGAAATACACTTCCAATTCATCCCCACCTTTGACCCTCGGACACCCTGAGTCTGCCACTGAAGTTGTCTGATTCCACCAGAATAATTGACCTTATAGCAAATTTTAACTTTTCACATGTTAACTGGTCCATATGGCAGACTTAGAGAGCAATTTGAATTTCAGTGTCAGCTTCGACTTGAGGATTAAAATGAAATAAAAAAGAAAAGTCGGCTGATCTAAGTGTTTGTAACATGAACAATCTCTAATAAAGTTGTGGAAATTGTGTAAAACATTGCAAACATTAATGTATTGTATTTAGAACAGTGGATGAGGTGTTAGGTAACATATCAGGAATAAACTCTGGGTATTAATGACTATGTTTCTAAATAAAAAAAAGACCAAATTGCAAAAGTACAATCCAAATTCATGGCCTCATAAGAATTTAATGTAATAAAACATGAAACAGTTCTTTATAAGTTACTCAATATTCATGCCAGGATTTTTTTATGAGATACTATACAGTTACTGTAACTCTTATCAAAAGTGACACCCCCAGGTTGTAAAAGGAGTCTTTAAAATGAGTAACTTTCCCCCTACCTTCACATTTCTTTTTATCAACTATGACTGCTGTTCATTTGTAGCAAAATGGCCTGTAAAACTTTTGTCAACGTCCTCAAATGTCTTCTGATTCCTGCAGTCATTGCTTTGGTTGTAAGTACCTCTGTTTTGATATGGCTTAACACTCAGCGCACTCCACCGTGCCCCGCTCATCAGGTAAACTCTGACCGACCTGTGATCCACAATGAGCGCAGCGTCGTCTTTGCTGATCTCACACAGGAGGAAATTCTGCAGGTGCGTGACTACATGTCTAAGATCAACGGGATGAACATCTCATTTGATCCATCTTCTCCTCCTTCAGCTGACTACCTGTACATGATTGAACTCTCCATGCCGAAGAAACAGGAGGTTTTGCACTACCTTGATGCAAATGGTCAGAAACCAGCAAGAGAGGCAACTGCTGTGGTGTTTCACGGTGGTCAAAACAACATCAAGGAATATGTAGTTGGTCCTCTTCCCAACCCAACCTACCACCGAGATGTCACTGTTGAGAGGTACAAGAGAGAGATCCCTCTGACTGCGCGTCCAGTTTCTGGAGGGGAATACATGCTCATAGATATGCTTCTGAGAGACATGCTTAAACCAGTAAGTGCGCTCTTAAAAGAAAGCTTTGGCATGATTCCATCAAATATTGCTTACTATGACGGCATGCCCAGAGGGGTCAAGTCAGGAGACAGACAGTCATGGGTTTCATACTGTCGTGATGAGGAGGGATTTTACATCCATCCAGTCGGCTTCCAAATTTTAATAGACCACCAAAGCACCAATTTCTCATCCTGGCGTGTGATTAAAGTGCTCTATAATGATCAGTACTTTGACAGTTTAGCAGAACTAAAGCAGCAATATGAGGCAGGGACTGTAAACAAGATCGTCTACAAACCTGTGCCAAACTATGCCTCTCTCAAACCCAGGAAGAAACCCATAGGCGTTGGACCCCAGCAGTTTTATGTTCAAGGCAAAAGGTTCAGTATAAAGGACAACAACATCGTATACTTGGACTGGAGTTTTGCCTTTGGTATGAGCACCCTTAGAGGCATGAGAGTGTTTGATGTACAATTTAGAGGTGAAAGGATCATCTATGAGCTGAGTGTTCAGGAGGCCATGTCAGTCTATGGATCTTCTACCCCAGATTTAATGCTCACCAAGTTCCTTGATGGCAGTCTGAGGATGGGTGCATGTGCCTACGAGCTGGTCAAAGGGGTAGACTGCCCCTATTCAGCCACCTACATAGACACAGTCCATTTTGTGGACTCTGGAGTTCCACGCCGGATCAGAAACTCAGTTTGTGTTTTTGAACACGACTTTGGCCAACCACTGCGGAGGCACTTCTCTGAGATAGTCTACAACAGTTATGGAGGACTGGCCAATAACGCCTTGGTGTTCAGGACAATCACAGTTATTGAGAACTACGATTATGTTTGGGATTTCATTTTCTACCAGAGTGGCTCAGTGGAGGCTAAAGTGCACGCCTCAGGCTACATTGCATCATCCTTCAAAGTTAATGATAACTTTAAATTTGGTCATCAAGTAGCGGAGAATGTCACTGGAAACATCCACACTCACTTCCTCAACTTTAAGGTGGATCTTGATGTTTCAGGTAAGTGAAACTGAAAACCGTGGAAAATATCAAAATTGTACACATACCATTCTTCACCTTGATTTTTTTACAATTGTACTCAATATCAAACATTTATCAACATAAAACCTTAAAAAGCTGAAAAGTCATGGACACTTGGAAATATGCAGGTCTAGATAGAGTCATATGTAGTATGTCCTTACCACAGGAGTGAAGAACGTTTTCCAGACCAAAGACATGGAGTTTGTAAATGTCTCGCTGCCCTGGATGCCTGAACGCTACGCCATGATCCCTCAGCTGGTGGAGAAACAGCTTCAAACAGAGCAGGTGCAGTACTACTTTAAACACCAAACACTGTTACTAACATCTCATAAATACCTGTATGTTTACCAGCAGAGGTAGAGACAACTGTTTCCACTCTTGTGCCAGAATTTATTTGCAACTTATTTGTCATTTTGGTAACATTTTGTGACCTTATAGGACGGACGTGCCACCTTACCCAAAAAGTTGTCTATTGGGAGAGATGGGCAGCATTCATAGGGACTATGCAACATGTACAATAATCAAAAACAAGTTGTACAACACAAAGCCTTAAACATAGATGCATAAATAGCCTAAATAGTCGATGACTATGAGGTGGCAGCCCTTGTCTTTACACTTGCTTGCCCTTTTATGTGTCTGATAATTAAACATTTCTATCAGACACAAAATCCATGCTGTATTGTTCAGTATATGAACTTATAATGTCATAATGTGATACTGGACCTAACCCCTGGCTAGAAGTACCTTTGAGATAGGGATCATTTTGACCCTCACAGGAAGCCGCACTCAGTCCTGAAGCCAAGATTCCTCGATACCTTCACATTGCAAGCAACCAAACCAACCGCTGGGGTCATCAGCGCTCCTACAGGTTGCAGGTGTTCAGCTTCACTGGAGATCACCTCCCACAGAGCCAGGCAGAGGAGAAGGCCATGTCCTGGGCCAGGTAAGAAACAGCATCGACAAAAGTCTTTATAACCAATCTTCATCCTGTTTCTCCACACCACTGATTTTGAGTCATCCCCTTATCGCCCATTTCTTCCCTCTTCCTGGAGTCTGAAGTAACTCTTCTTCCTTTAGGTATAGGGTTGCCATTACTAAACACAAGGACATGGAGCAGAGTGTTGGCAGTCTGTACAATCAGCATGACATCTGGAATCCAGCTGTTGACTTCAGCAAGTTCATTGAAGATAATGAAAGCATTGAAAATGAGGTGTGTGTGTTGACATCGTGAACTTCTAGAAATAATAGAAATTGATCAAAGGGTTAACACGTACCTCCCATTCCTTCCTCATTTCTTTTTAGGACCTGGTTGCCTGGGTGACCACTGGTTTCCTCCACATCCCCCATGCTGAGGACATCCCCAACACAGTAACAGTCGGCAACGGGGGCGGGGTTCTGCTGCGTCCACACAACTACTTTAACGAGGATCCATCCATCCACTCTGCAGACGGAGTCTACTTTGCTCCTGGCACAGAGGAAAGCTGTGATAACAATAAGATGGCCTGCCTTTCTCAGGAAACTTGCAGCCCAGTGATGGATCCCTTCACCTACCATGGTTTCAAATGAAAACTTCACAGACTCATAAGCAGGATGCCAGATAACGCTGCCATGGTCTCATTTTATGTCTGTGATTTGATTTTGTTTGGCTGCATCAAAAGCTTGAATAAAACTACAAATAGAAAAGAAAAAAACTCTCTAACTTGTTTCTCTGTGACACTTGAAACAGCGGCGAAATATTTCATACAGCCTGCATATTAGATACAATGGATAAAGCAACGTTACTCTTATAATTTAGCTTAGTCATTTTGAGAAATCTGAAGTCTGAGAGTTTCGTGTTGTGTTGGTCAAGATTAAGGCAGTTAGACTTAGTTTTTAGTGTCATTATAGTCAGTGTTTGTTTAGCCATCATGTCGATCAAGATTTTCTTAGTTTTATGCTAGTTTTATTTATTTATTATTTATCTTTTTAAGATATTTCTCCTGGTTTCCACCTTTATGTATTCACTGAAAATTAGAGTAGAATAATTATTCCTTGTAATGCAAATTGTTGATGGCACAAAATCTGAACACATATTCCCTATTTTCTACATTAAGTTACATTTAGTTGATTTATGTTTTCCTTGAGGGTCTGTATATGAATCTAAAGAAATCATGAATCATATATCAGAGGGTGAATGTAGATGTATTATGTAGCAGGGCTCCATTTAATCTATGATTGGTGGATAGAGCACAGCTTGCCTATTGCTAACACACGTTCTGTCTGTTGTCTCCAGTTGTTTATATGTTTCATGTCTTGTGCAACCTGTTTAATTTTGATACTCACAGCTGTCTCTTGCTCAGGTCCATTGACTCCCAGTCCGCCTGTGCTTCCTATCCTAGATCATCCTCATGTGCCACATCTCTGTCTCATGTTTCTGCTCTCCATGAGTTGTCAGTGTTTCCTCCTTTCTGGGCTTGAACTGACACCCATTTTTTTCTGAAACCGAACATAATAGAACCAGGAAAGTTTGTCAGATGATTAAACAGAAGTCTGAACCTCATTTTAACCAAAGGTGCTGCTACTGCATTTCGCCTTTGTGGGGCAGTATTGTTCAAAATGTACAAACTATCATGTGCAGGTTTCATGCATAGACTAGTCAAAAACTTACACAGCAAAACATACCTACATTGCTTTAAGTGTTTTTTAGTTATGTTTTTGTCAGAGCATTTAAGACATCAAAATTTTATCTTTGAGTAATGTTTACTACTACTGTTATCATTTAGGCTTTCCTGTTCACACAACTCTGCCATTAAGTGATTAATTTCACCACTTTAGTTGTTCTGTTTTTAGAGGTACAGAAGGAAGTCACATATCTTCTCTTACTGTTTAACGCCCCCCCCTTTTCAACGTAACCTGTAAAACCAGCAGCCTCACCCATCACCTGTCTGTCAACACAGCTTTCGTTTTCTCTCCACGACACCTGTTGCCATCTACGAAGAAATGGCCTGTGAAACTAATTGCACACTTTGTAACTGCCTCCTGATTTTTGCATTTGTTATTTCGCTGATAATTAACTTTGTTTTGATGGGGCGTAACAATCAGTGCACTCCGCCGTGTCCTGCTCATCAGGTAAACTCTGACCGACCTGTGATCCACAATGAGCGCAGCGTCGTCTTTGCCGACCTCTCTGAAGAGGAGATTCTGCAGGTGCGTGACTTCATGTTTAAGATCATCGGGATGAACATCGCATCAGATGAATATTCTCTTCCTTCAGCTGACTATCTGTTTATGATTGAACTCTCCATGCCGAAGAAACAGGAGGTTTTGCACTACCTTGATGCAAACGGGCAGAAACCAGCAAGAGAGGCAACTGCTGTGGTTTTTCACGGCAGTCAAAACAACATCAAGGAATATGTAGTTGGTCCTCTTCCCAACCCAACCTACCACCGAGATGTCACTGCTGAGAGGTACAAGAGAGAGATCCCTCTGACTGCACGTCCAGTTATATTTAAGGAATATACTCTTATGGAAACGTTCCTGAAAAATGAAACTGAGCCAGTAAGTACGCTCATGAACGAAAGCTTTGGTTTAGCACCGTCATCATCCCACATTTACTATGATAACATGCCAAGAGGGGTCAAATCAGGGGACAGACAGTCATGGATTGCGCCCGGCAGAAAAGAGGAGGGCTTTTACATCCATCCACTGAGCTTTGAAATTTTAATAGACCACCAAAGCACCAATTCCTTAAACTGGCGTGTGATTAAAGTGTTCTATAATGATCAGTATTTTGACAGCATATCAGAACTGAAGCAGCAATATGAGGCAGGGACTGTAAAGAAAATCGTCTACAAACCTGTGAAAAATTATGCTTCGCTCAAACCCAGGAAGAAACCCACAGGTGTTGGACCCCAGCAGTTTTATGTTCAAGGCAAAAGGTTCAGTATAAAGGACAACAACATCGTGTACTTGGACTGGAGTTTTGCCTTTGGTATGAGCACCCTTAGAGGCGTGAGAGTGTTTGATGTACAATTTAGAGGTGAAAGGATCATCTATGAGCTGAGTGTTCAGGAGGCCATGTCAGTCTATGGATCTTCTACCCCAGTTTTAATGTTCACCAAGTTTCTTGATGGCAGTCTGAGCATGGGTGCGTATGCCTACGAGCTGGTCAAAGGGGTAGACTGCCCCTATTCAGCCACCTACATAGACACAATGCATTTTATGGACTCTGGAGTTCCACGCCGGATCAGAAACTCAATTTGTGTTTTTGAACACAACTTTGGCCAACCACTGCGGAGGCACTTCTCTAAGATAGTCTACAAAAGTTATGGAGGACTGGCCAATAACGCCTTGGTGTTCAGGACAATCACAGTTATTGAGAACTACGATTATGTTTGGGATTTCATTTTCTACCAAAGTGGCTCAGTGGAGGCTAAAGTGCACGCCACAGGCTACATTGCATCATCCTTCAAAGTTAATGATAACTTTAAATTTGGTCATCAAGTAGCGGAAAACGTCACTGGAAACATCCACACTCACTTCCTCAACTTCAAGGTGGATCTTGATGTTTTAGGTAAGGACCTGGAGAAGATAACAATGGTATTTAAATATGTGTTGTGAAAAAAAAGTAAATATAATAAACATTATTAAAACTTTAACAAAAAGATAAAGTACAAATAGAAGTAATATTAGACATAATTGCTTAACCTAAAATGAAATGTTTGATGTCCCAGGAGTGAAGAACTTTTTCCAGACCAAAGACATGGAGTTTGTAAAGGACTCGCTGCCCTGGATGCCTGAACGCTACGCCATGATCCCTCAGCTGGTGGAGAAACAGCTTCAAACAGAGCAGGTGAAGAATTATTTCTATAATGGATGTGTCTGAGAGCAAAGCATCAGATCCTGCAGACATGATAGATGACACACTGATGGAGCGAGACATTCATGTCATGAAAATATGTTCAGGTTTTCAAATAGATGTGAAATTTCTTTGGCCTGTTGTTGGCCAGAAATCTAAAAAATCAATAACGGCCTCTACTGACGTCAAAGAGGATATAACTATTGTGTATGACTCAAAACAGGAAGCAGCACTGCCTCATGACACCAAGACCCCACGATACCTTCATATTGCAAGCAAGAAGACCAACCGTTGGGGGCATCAGCGCTCCTACAGGCTACAAGTGTCCAGCAACACTGCAGACCACCTTCCACAGAGCCAGGCAGAGGAGAAGGCCATGTCCTGGGCCAGGTAAGAAACAGGTTCAAATGTTTCCTGATCCAGAATCCTGCTCCTTTTCGATTTATAGTTTTTCCGCAGCGCAAAGACAACTGAAGTCTGATATAAGTTTATCTTCTGGCAGGTATAAAGTTGCCATAACTAAGCACAAGGACCTGGAACAGAGCAGCAGCAGTCTGTACAATCAGCATGAGATCTGGGATCCAGTTGTTGATTTCAGCAAGTACATAGACGATAATGAGAGCATTGAAAATGAGGTTTGTGTTCACATTATTTAATCTCCCTAAATTATAACAAAACACACACCTTTAACTTTTCCTTGTTTCTTTTTAGGACCTGGTTGCCTGGGTGACCACTGGTTTCCTCCACATCCCCCATGCTGAGGACATCCCCAACACAGTAACAGTCGGCAACGGGGGCGGGGTTCTGCTGCGTCCACACAACTACTTTGATGAGGATCCGTCCATCCACTCTGCAGACGGAGTCTACTTTGTTTCAGGCACAGAGGAAAGCTGTGACAACAATAAGATGGCCTGCCTTTCTCAGGAAACTTGCAGCCCAGTGATGGATCCCTTCACCTACCATGGTTTCGAATGATAACTTCACAGACTCATAAGCAGGATGCCCGATAATGCTGTGTGGGAACTCACAGGTTCATGCTAATTATTTAACCATCAAATGTTCATGCTAATCATTTAATCATTGATGACAATCATTTAATCATTGTTTCAGGTAATTAACTGTTTTCTTATTGTGTTTACATTATTTTGTGTGCTCATTGCGGACATGTACTGATGAGTCAGATAAGAAGGTTTAATGCTAACACGGGGGCAATTGACCACTGTGTCACAATGTATAGAAGAGAGACTTTCAGTATAGAAGGATTTTAGCTTATGCCTAGAAGTGCCAAGGGTTGGTAAGTATGGTTTTAAACTGTTCGGCCTTAACAGTCATTTATTTGAAGTGTGTATTATAATCATAACAGTCATTTATTAAAAAGTGTGCTTTATAATCATAAATAAATAATAACTACTGAAAAATAGTAATCAGACCACCTCAGAGATACCATTGGGTTGATGTTGTGCTCTCCAAGATATCTTGTGTTATTTGCTGTGCCGAAATAAAAGGTTTGTTGAAGACACCTTTTTGCCTCATTGAATCCTCTGTCCCAGTCTCCATCAATGGACTCGGGGGAGGTTTGGAATAACTTCAACAATTTTGGGGGCTCGTCTGGGATGGAGTTCTGACAGAGCTTTTGAATTCGAGAAAACTGTTCAGTGCATCAGAGGAAAAGAGATCTGGTCGACCACAAAATAAGGTAAGCAGAAAACCTTTTTAACAGAATTTCTGCCTATCCGTGTTACTCTAAATCAAAGATCTCTTTAACTCTGTATATACTGAATCCTAAATTTATTACGAGGCTCATGATATTGTACTGGTACATCTTGTGATATTCTGTGTTCTGACGAAGAGAGTAACTATGTGTGAAATGAAAAGTGAAACTTAAGAGAAGCCTGTGTGAAGGCCGCGAAAAGAGTCATAAGGACCACCGCTCTGGGTTGTGGCAGACCCCACTAGTGCAGGGCTCTCAAGTCTCACACATTCAGCGTGTGACACACGCATTCCCACCCGTTCACACGCTCACACGCCACACATTGTATTTCTCACGCATTTAAATGAACATGGTGATGTCCACCAAGTTGCACCTCTTTAACTATGGAACAGAAAGGAATCAACTGAGTTCCTCCGAGAGTTCAGAAGCTGCGTGCCACGCGCAAGCCAATCAAATAAAGTATATCTACTGAACAGCCAATCAAAAAGCAGCATTGCTGTATCCGGGTAGATTTTGATATCTTAGGTTTGACTACAGAAGAAGACAGACACTCGCCGTAATAGAGCAGGCCTCATTTTATGTCTGTCATTTGATTTTGTTTGGCTGCATCTAAAGCTTGAATAAAACTACAAATAGAAAAGAAAAAAACTCTCTAACTTGTTTCTCTGTAACACTTGAGACAGCGGCGAAAGATCTCCGAAATATTTCATACAGCCTGCATTTTAGATACAATGCATAAAGCAACGTTACTCTTACAATTTAGCTTATTCATTGTTTTAGTCAAGATTAAGGCAGTTAGACTTAGTTTTTATTGTCATTATAGTCAGTGTTTGTTTAGCCATCATGTTGGTCAAGATTTTCTGCTAGTTTTATTAATTTATTTTTTATCTATTTAAGATATTTCTCCTGGTTTCCACCTTTATAGATTCACTGAAAATTAGAGTAGAATAATCATTCCTTGTAATGCAAATTGTTGATGGCACAAAATCTGAACACATATTCCCTATTTTCTACATTAAGATACATTTAGTTGATTTATGTTTTCCTTGAGGGTCAGTGTATGAGTCTAAAGAACTCATGAATCATATATTAGAGGGTGAATGTAGATGTATAATGTAGCGGGGCTCCATTTAATCTATGATTGGTGGATAGAGCACAGCTTGCTTATTGCTAACAAACGTTCTGTCTGTTGTCTCCAGTTGTTTATATTTTTCATGTCTTGTGCAACCTGTTTAATCTTGATACTCACAGCTGTCTCTTGCTCAGGTCCATTGACTCCCAGTCCGCCTGTGCTTCCTATCCTAGATCATCCTCATGTGCCACATCTCTGTCTCATGTCTCTGCTCTCCATGAGTTGTCAGTGTTTCCTCCTTTCTGGGCTTGAACTGACACCCATTTTTTTCTGAAACTAAACATAATAGAACCAGGAAAGTTTGTCAGATGATTAAACAGAAGTCTGAACCTAATTCTAAGCAAAGGTGCTGCTACTGCACTTCGCCTTTGTGGGGCAGTATTGTTCTAAATGTACAAACTATCATGTGCAGGTTTCATGCATAGACTAGTCAAAAACTTACACAGCAAAACATACCGACATTGCTTGAAGTGTTTTTTAGTTATGTTATTGTCAGAGCATTTAAGACATCAAAATTTAATCTCTGAGTAATGTTTACTACTACTGTTATCATGTGGGCATACCTGTTCACACAACTCTGCCGTTAAGTGATTAATTTCACCACTTTAGTTGTTCTGTTTTTTAAAAGTACAGAATGAAGTCACATATCCTCTCTTACTGTTTAACGCCCCCCCCCCTTTCAGTTATCTCATCCACACACACGCACTCCACTTGTGCTTTACACGTGCACTCCCAACGTAGCCTTTGAAACCAGCAGCCTCACCCATTTACTGTCTGTCATCACAGCTTTCTTTTTCTCTCCACACCTGTTGCGCCTCTACGAAGAAATGATCTGTAAAACTATTTGTACACTTCTTAACTGCCTCCTGATTTTTGCAGTTGTTACTTTGCTGATAAGTAACTCTGTTTTGATATGGCTTAACGCTCAACGCACTCCACCGTGCCCTGCTCATCAGGTAAACTCTGACCGAACTGTGATCCACAATGAGCGCAGCGTCGTCTTTGCCGACCTCTCTGAAGAAGAGATTCTGCAGGTGCGTGACTTCATGTCTAAGATCAACGGGATGAACATCTCATTTGATCCATCTTCTCCTCCTTCAGCTGACTACCTGTACATGATTGAACTCTCCATGCCGAAGAAACAGGAGGTTTTGCACTACCTTGATGCAAATGGTCAGAAACCAGCAAGAGAGGCAACTGCTGTGGTTTTTCACGGCAGTCAAAACAACATCAAGGAATATGTAGTTGGTCCTCTTCCCAACCCAACCTACCACCGCGATGTCACTGTTGAGAGGTACAAGAGAGAGATCCCTCTGACTGCACGTCCAGTTACATCTGAGGAATATACTCTTATGGATACGTTCCTGGTAAATGTACTTGAGCCAGTAAGTACGCTAATGTATGAAAGCTTTGGTTTAACACCGTCATCGTACAGCGTTTACTATGAGAACATGCCAAGAGGGGTCAAATCAGGGGACAGACAGTCATGGATTGCGCTCTGCAGAAATGAGGAGGGCTTTTACATCTATCCACTGAGCTTTGAAATTTTAATAGACCACCAAAGCACCAATTTCTCATCCTGGCGTGTGATTAAAGTGCTCTATAATGATCAGTATTTTGACAGCATATCAGAACTGAAGCAGCAATATGAGGCAGGGACTGTAAAGAAAGTCATCTACAAACCTGTGCCAAATTATGCTTCGCTCAAACCCAGGAAGAAACCCACAGGTGTTGGACCCCAGCAGTTTTATGTTGAAGGCAAAAGGTTCAGTATAAAGGACAACAACATCGTATACTTGGACTGGAGTTTTGCCTTTGGTATGAGCACTGTCCAAGGTATGAGAGTGTTTGACGTACGATATAGAGGTGAAAGGATCATCTATGAGCTGAGTGTTCAGGAGGCCATGTCAGTCTATGGATCTTCTACCCCGAATATCATGCTAACAAAGTTCCTTGATAATGGCTTGACCATGGGTGCGTGTGCCTACGAGCTGGTCAAAGGGGTAGACTGCCCCTATTCAGCCACCTACATAGACACAGTACATTATGTGGACTCTGGAGTTCCGCGCCGACTCAGAAATTCAATTTGTGTTTTTGAACATAACTTTGGTCAACCATTACGGAGGCACTTCTCTGAGATAGTCTACAACAGTTATGGAGGACTGGCCAATAACGCCTTGGTGTTCAGGACAATCACAGCCATAGCAAACTACGACTATGTTTGGGATTTCATTTTCTACCAGAGCGGCTCAGTGGAGGCTAAAGTGCACGCCACAGGCTACATTCAGTCTTCTTTCAAAGTTAATGATAACTTTAGGTTTGGTCATCAAGTAGCGGAGAACGTCACTGGAAACATCCACACTCATTTCCTCAACTTTAAGGTGGATCTTGATGTTTTAGGTAAGGACCTGGAGAAGATAACAATGGTATTTAAATATGTGTTGTGGAAAAAAAGTAAATATAATAAACATTATTAAAACTTTAACAAAAAGATAAAGTACAAATAGAAGTAATATTAGACATAATTGCTTAACCTAAAATGAAATGTTTGATGTCCCAGGAGTGAAGAATGTGTTCCAGACCAAAGACATGGAGTTTGTAAATGTCTCGCTGCCCTGGATGCCTGAACGCCACGCCATGATCCCTCAGCTGGTGGAGAAACAGCTTCAAACAGAGCAGGTGCAGTATTATTTCTATAGTGGATGTGTCTGAGAGCAAAGCATCAGATCCTGCAGACATGATAGATGACACACTGATGGAGCAAGATATTCATGTCAGTTAAGCAAGTGAAGAAAATATGTTCAGGAGGACATTATTATTGTGTATGACTCAAAACAGGAAGCAGCACTGCCTCATGACACCAAGACCCCACGATACCTTCATATAGCAAGCAAGAAGACCAACCGTTGGGGTCATCAGCGCTCCTACAGGCTACAAGTGTCCAGCAACACTGCAGACCACCTTCCACAGAGCCAGTCAGAGGAGAGGGCCATGTCCTGGGCCAGGTAAGAAACAGGTTCAAATGTATCCTGAACCAGAATCCTCCTCCTTTTTAACTTAAAGTTTTGCCGCAGCGCAAAGACAACTGAAGTCTGATATAAGTTTATCTTCTGGCAGGTATAAAGTTGCCATAACTAAGCACAAGGACCTGGAACAGAGCAGCAGCAGTCTGTACAATCAGCATGAGATCTGGGATCCGGCTGTTGATTTCAGCAAGTACATTGAAGATAATGAGAGCATTGAAAACGAGGTGTGTGTTCACATTATTTAATCTCCCTAAATTAAAACACAACACACACCTTTAACTTTTCCCTCATTTCTTTTTAGGACCTGGTTGCCTGGGTGACCACCAGTTTCCTTCACATCCCCCATGCTGAAGACATCCCCAACACAGTGACCGTGGGCAATGGAGGCGGGGTTCTGATTCGACCTCACAACTACTTTGACGAGGATCCATCCATCCACTCTGCAGATGGAGTCTACTTTGCTCCAGGCACAGAGGAAAGCTGTGACAACAATAAGATGGCCTGCCTCGCTGAGGAGCCCTGCACTCCTTTCCTGGATCGCTTCACCTATCATGGCTTTGACTGAGAATGAAGAAAATCTAAAATGTGCTTTTTTTTTTAATTATTAAAATTGTTTTTCTCTAAAACTTGTGTCTGACTTTGCATCAGTTATTTAGTTTTATTGTTTGCCAGGCTGTGCAACCATCACTTTTCCAGAAGTGGATTGGGGTTTTTTTCTAAATCGTCTCTGCTAAAAATGCAATTCAGCACCAGATATTTCTCCTCTGATACTGAAAACAAGACGAAGACAGTCAGCTCTGCTAAATACTGAGGTGAATGTGTGAAGAATAATTTGGCTGCTTTCAGAATAAAGTGACTCCACATTGCTGTACATTTCTGTCAGCTCACTGTTAAGTTTTTATCTTCAGAACATACGTACAACAACATCAGATCTATAGAAACCATCTCCAGTTTTTGCTTAATTGTGACTGAAACAACCAGAGACTGTCGGAGGAGAGGGAAAGCCCTCACCCTTTCATTAGAGTTCATTTACGGCAGATGTGACTCTCATTTAACAATCAATAATTTACCTTCAACTTAGAAGTTCACTTGGGAAAACTGTCCCTTTAAAGGTCTTCACACACTGTTGCATTAATTTGTCTCTTCATTTTTACAGACTGGTTTGAAAGAAGGGTCCGCAAAGCCCATCTCTCTATCCACATACACTGTACAGGGGGTAAATAACATGAAGATACGAGTTTCATCTATTCAGAGGCATGGCAGACCATGACACACAAGAGGGCACACCTTAACTTCACCTCCATACCTGACGCCAAATTGATCCAACCCCCATTTAACCCCACCCACCAACCCACAGGGCCAGATTATTCTCTTTTAATTTTACGTAAATGAAAAAAACCGAATAATTTATATATGCTTTTCAGAAATACCCGAGGAACAACCTCTTGTAGCTGGTTGCTAAAATAACTAGAAAACTCAATGAAAAAGATGTTTCATGATAAAGTCCGAATAAGGTTCATGATATCTTTGTGTAATCTGTAGTTAAGTATAACAGCAGCTGATTTTACGTCACTCAATCTGGTTTCTGTTGCTCTTATGAAAAACAAACAAGTTGTAAAAGTGGTCACTGATAGTGTTGGCCCTGCCCCCTTTTCACAGGCTTAATAAAAAGGGAAAAGTCCTTCTCTCCCACAGTGCTCCCTGGACATCTGCAGGAAAAATGATCTGTAAAGCTCTTTGCACGCTTCTGAATTGCCTTCTGGTTTTTGCAATTGTTACTTTGCTGATAAGTACCTCTGTTTTAATATGGCTAAACACCCAGCGTCTTCCCCTGTGCCCCGCTGATCACACAGACTTCGACCGACCTGTGATCCACAATGAGCGCAGTGTCGTTTTTGCCGACCTCACGCAGGAAGAGATTCTGCAAGTGCGTGACTACCTATCCAAAATCCCCGGAATGAAAATCTCATCTGACCCGTTTTCTTCTCCTGTCGCTGACTTTCTGTACATGATTGAACTCTCCATGCCGAAGAAACAGGAGGTTTTGCAGTACCTAGATGCAAATGGTCCAAAACCAGCAAGAGAGGCAACTGCTGTGGTTTTTCATGTCAATCAGGATAACATCAAGGAATATGTAGTTGGTCCTCTTCCCAACCCAACCTACCACCGAGATGTCACTGTTGAGAGGTACAAAAGAGAGATCCCTCTCTCTGCACGTCCAGGTTTCTTTTGGGAGAGAGTATTTTTGACCGTTTTAATGGAGACAGAACTTACAAAAGTAAGTACGCTCATGAACGAAAGCTTTGGTTTAACACCGTCATCGTACAGCATTTACTATGAGAACATGCCAAGAGGGGTCAAATCAGGAGACAGACAGTCATGGTTTTCACTCTGTCGCAAAGTGGAGGGGTTCTTTATCCATCCAGTGGGGTTTGAAGTCTTCATCGACCATGCAAGCAAAAATGTTTCATCCTGGCGTTTAATGAAAGTGCTCTATAATGGTCAGTACTTTGACAGTTTAGCAGAACTAAAACAGCAATATGAGGCAGGGACTATAGAGAAAATCGTCTACAAACCTGTGCCGAACTATGCTTCGCTCAAACCCCGGAAGAAACCCACAGGCGTTGGACCCCAGCAGTTTTATGTTGAAGGAAAGCGATTCAGTGTAAAGGACAACAACATCGTATACTTGGACTGGAGTTTTGCCTTTGGTTTGAACACCCTTAGAGGCATGAGAGTGTTTGACGTACGATATAAAGGTGAAAGGATCATCTATGAGCTGAGTGTTCAGGAGGCCATGTCAGTCTATGGATCTGCCACTCCCAATCTCATGCTCACCAAGTTCCTTGATGGCAGTGTAGGCATTGGTGCGTGTGCCTACGAACTGGTCAGAGGTGTAGACTGCCCCTCAACAGCCACCTACATAGACACAGTCCATTTCAAAGATAGCGATGTCCCACGCACACTCAAAAACTCAATTTGTGTTTTTGAACACAACTTTGGTCAACCACTGCGGAGGCACTTCTCTGAGATAGTTTACAACAGTTATGGAGGACTGGCCAATAACGCCTTGGTGTTCAGGACAATCACAGCCATAGGAAACTACGACTATGTTTGGGATTTCATTTTCTACCAAAGTGGCTCAGTGGAGGCTAAAGTGTACGCCACAGGCTACATTGCATCATCTTTCAAAGTTAAAGACAACTTTAAGTTTGGTCATCAAGTAGCGGAGATGGTCACTGGAAACATCCACACTCATTTCCTCAACTTTAAGGTGGATCTTGATATTTTGGGTAAGTCTTAAAGACCTCAGTAGTATCATTAATATTTCAAAGAATATTAAAAGGCATGATGAAACATTTGTACAACTATTATACAGGAGTGAAGAATGTGTTCCAGACCAAAGACATGGAGTTTGTAAATGTCTCGCTGCCCTGGATGCCTGAACGCTACGCCATGATCCCTCAGCTGGTGGAGAAACAGCTTCAAACAGAGCAGGTGGGTGCTCCATTGGTTTTTGGCATCATACCAGTTCCGACAACCTGATCAATCTTTTTTTCTAATGGTGTCAGAGAAAAATATACTGCAATTATTTGTGTTTAACTTCTTTAGGAGGCCGCATTACGTTTCGACACAAAGACCCCGCGATACCTTCACATTGCCAGCAACCAGAATAATAGTTGGGGTCATCAGCGCTCCTACAGGCTACAGGTGACCAGCAACACTGGGGACCACCTCCCAGAGAGTCAGGCAGAGGAGAAAGCCATGTCCTGGGCCAGGTGAGCAATAGCTACCTCGAACTAGAGTTAATATTACTGTGATTCAGTATCAAACTCCGCTCTGGTTTGTGAGTCTCCTATGTCTATCATAGTCTTGGCATTCTCACCCATGCAAATCCCCTCCTTTCCCTGGTTTCATTTAATCTCCCTCCCACCAGGTATAAGGTTGCCATTACTAAACACAAGGACGTGGAGCAGAGTGTTGGCAGTCTGTACAATCAGCATGACATCTGGAATCCAGCTGTTGACTTCAGCAAGTACATTGAAGATAACGAAAGCATTGAAAACGAGGTGTGTGTTCACATTTTGAAACGTCTCGAAATTGTAGAAATGGATCAACAGTTAACACGTACCTCCCATTTCCTCCTCATTTCTTTCCAGGACCTGGTTGCCTGGGTGACCACCGGTTTCCTCCACATCCCCCATGCTGAGGACATCCCCAACACAGTAACAGTCGGCAATGGAGGCGGGGTCCTGCTGCGTCCACACAACTACTTTGACGAAGACCCGTCCATCCACTCTACTGATGGAGTCTACTTTGCTCCAGGCTCTGAGGAAAGCTGCGAAAACAATCTGATGGCCTGCCTTCCTGAAGAGCCCTGCATTCCTCTAACAGAACCTTTCACCTACAGTGGCTTCAACTGAAGCTTGAGTGAAATCGCAAGATAGGAGACTTACATGTTGTAACTCTTCCTTTGTACTGTCTATTTATTGGTTTGATTTTGAGATTTAAAATAAAACTAGCCAATAGAAAATGCCGGCTGTGTTACTCCTGATGGTCTGTCAGGAAGTCCGTTCTACAAGTGTGTAGTTTTTACAACCAGACACAAAGAGTATGACATTTATCAAGGTGCTTTATTCTTCTATGCCTCATGAGATTGGATTAAAATCCTTTCAGTGATTGATTATAGAAGTGCTCCAAAAAAAAAGGGAATAACAGAGAGATAAAAGGGGTTACCCACTAAAATGTATATTGTTGCTGATTCCACAGTGGGAAGTTGTTTCTGATAAAATGACATTGTGAATGATGGTTGTAAGCCTTTATTTTTACATTTACTGAATGCTGTATGTGATGTCTTTTTGTAATGTTCTTTGTCATTCTGAATTAAAAAGTTTATTGTTGAAACTAAACCTTATATACTTGACTCTAATTTCAAAGAGGAAAGTATTATTGTTGAGCTTAGCATTCAAGATGTCATGTCAGTCTACAGCTGATCCAGGAGGTCAGCTACTCTCATTCAGACGCCTATCTGGATTCTGGTATACCACACCGATTGAGAAACTTCATTTGTGGCTCTTAGCATGATGAAAAGTTGATGAAGAGGTGGTGCTGCTAGCCAGATCTGTACTTGTGGGTATTCCCAGCGTGCTTTGCAAAGGGAAGCTAAAAATTGCAAGACAGAAGATTTTCAGCCACAATGTGTGCAGTGAATCCACACGGCAAGAATGTAATAACTGTATTTGGATTGTATGCATATATGAGGGATTTAGTTTTTTACCGTGTCTTGAAGGCCACACCACCTGAGATAGCTTCTTTAGTATTTTTCTTTTGTTTCTAGCCAATCCTGGCACTCCTAGGGTCAAAGCAGCTTTTGCTCATCTTATCTCCTACATACTTGAATGTCAGGTTATGACAATAAACCTGATCTGGGTGGCTTTTGACAAACACGTTTCATTTGTTGTGAACATTTTATATGGAAATGGTTAAAATAAGGCTGCTTGGCTGACACCTCCCTCCTTTGCACTCCTTTCAAACATCCAAAATCAGGATTTAGTAAATCAGGAATGATGTCACTATGGGTCTTGTTTCATTTTGGGTATCATTAAAAGACATTCATGTGAATATTAATCAATTTCATATAGATTGAAAAACTTGTAAGGGGAGCTTTAAGTTTGATTTTATAGTCATTTTTGTAAAAAAGAATCTTGACATTTTCATTCATGCTTTTACTACTGCAACTCCATGTACATGTGTCTTAACCAGCATGAAGCAGCTCACCTCATTATAGGACAAAAAGACAAATCATATAACTCCAGTTTTAGCTTCAGTTCACTGGACCCCAGTAAGTTTTAAAATTGATTTTAAGATTTTATTGTTAAGTACATTTCTGATCCCCTCCCTCCATATGTGCCCGGTGGTAACCTAAGGTCCTCTGCCACATAAATAGAGTTTGTTATTGTTATTAATATTTGCTTGGTGGAGAGGCACCTTCAAACAAAACACGTGCCATGTGACTCCAGCCCTTTGAAAGGTGACTTAAAGTTTATTATGGCTGCTGTAAGAAAGGGTCAGAGTACAGTTTAGATAGGGTTAATCATAAAGGCATATTATGATGATATATTTAGTTACAGATAAACCGCCTACAACTGGAGTCTGTCATTTATCTCCTCAACTACAACTCCCAGTTGGGTTTTAAAATAATTTTTAAGACATTTTAAATAAGAAATATGCTCTGCTGCTGTCAACAATACCTACATAATTTCTCCTAACAGTTCAACTTTCTAAAAAAAATATTTACATAATTTAGGTCCAAATATTCTCCAAAAGAGTTGTTTTTTAAGGTTGAGTTTGATTTTCTTAAACATGGTATTGAAAGGGTTTCAAAGTGCTGTGTGTTGTCGGCTGGAGATAAGTATCTGTTTGTTATTATTGCCTTTGTTTTGCTCACTTCTGTATTTATTCACTTTGGTGCTCCCTTCGCCCTTTGTATCTCACAGGAAAGTAGTCAGGATAAGAAGTGTTACAATTCTTGTGTGCTTTTCAGGTTGTTTTCTCACTGAACGCTATCAGCTGTCTGACAGACTTCGGCTGAACTTTTGCATGTTCTGGTCACGGAAACAAAGACTGTTGCCTCAGTGAAAGCATTATTTGGAGAGGGATCACAAATGGTTGGAGGTTAATTTTTAAAACAATTCTCTTGCAAACAACTTTTCTTTTAGGAAAGGCAGCATCAGGGGTGCCCTCAAATAGTTATTAATTTACCAGAAAAAGCAGCTGCTTCTATAAAAGATGAAATTTGTAAAAGTGCCCTCTGAGTACACAATACGTAAAAACCTGCTCCATGGCAAAGGATCATGTGAAAGCCTTCACAGTGACTTAAGCATTGGTGGTCCAGTCTGAAGTTTCTTTACCACTTTTGGATCCACAGTTTGGAGATCTTCTTCAGATATTTAAGTATCTAGATAAAAATAACTGAATTTTTGTCTTAACCACCAGCTCAATATTTCATGTTTAGTCTTTCCAGAAGTGCTTTGGCATCTTGCTTGTGGATTAGCTTGGATTGTTTTAAGCTATCATTGTTTTCCCACGTCTGTTCAGGCCTCAGTTTAGATAATGCAGCCAGCAGCCCGAAATATTTGGTTTGGAGAGATATATGGGAACTTAACTGTGTTTATATAGCACTTACTTGAGTCTTCTGACCACTCAAAGCGCTTTTATATTACCTAAAGTGGTGAAGGCATAGAGTCAGGGGTAAGGTTTTCAATATTCTTGTCCTTTTTATTATTTTTATTGCATTGTTAAAGAGGAAAGGTTGTGTTAGTCATATTACTTTTGTATAACTCATGTTAACATCATTTGCTGCAGGGTTTGACAACCTGGTGCTGAAGGTTCAATCCATATTATCTGCCTCACCTTGGGTTTGTCTCAACCTTAGTATGATTCATAGATAATTGTTATAAAAATTGATTACCATTGTAAGTATTCCATAAAATAATAAAATATATCATTCACATGTAAGATTTTACTGTCCATCATTTGCTGGGGTATGTGTGACCATGAGATAATCCTGTTTGTTGTTTTTAACTGCCCCAGGACACAAAGAAAGGCACAGGAGTAATCACTGAGCTGATGGGGCGGCAGTGACTCGATGGTGGAGTCAGGTGAAAGTGCAAGATAAAAACAGCCTACAACTGTAAACAAGGTGAATGACCTTAGAGTAGAAGCCTTTCATACGCAGCTATTTTAAAAGTTTTAACATCCTGACAAAGGAATATATATGTCAAATAATTCAGAAAGGCTTTTATTGAAGTCCTTCACAGATATTTCCTGATTTACAGCTGTGTCATCAAGAGTCGTCCAAAATGAAACAACATAAAAGTGCAAAATGGGACTTGATGTAGAAGGACATTCAGTCATTTCTACATGAATACATTTGGTATGTTTAGTCTGTGGGATGTCTGTGTGTGAAATTGTCTGTTTATATCTTTATCTGTGTGAGCATATGGTTTCAAGTTGGATACAGTCTGTACCTTTACAAAATGACCTATACTTTCCCTTTTAATAAAGCACATTGTTGGGCTTTACCAGTCCTGAACTTTAAAAAAAACAAAACAAAACAAAGTACTTTAAAACTTTGGTTGACATTCACTAACTCACCACCGTAAACTCTTTTCTTTTCAAGTAATTCCTCAAGATTCTTCTTTTATAATGAAGAAGAGGTGTTGAATACTGCTCCTCCTAGTGTTGTCTTTGGTGCATGAGGCCATCGGATATTGAAGATTTGATTGTTAATGGGCTTTAATGGGAGATTCAACCTGGAAAATAAGATGAAAAGAAGCATGAACAGCTTTGAAATAGCAAAAATAATCAGAGTAAAGGGGAGACTTTGAAAGCCCCTTTCCTTCATTATGTTATGAGAACAATCCAGCCAAGAAATACAGCAATGAATCTTTAAATAACACTGATTATTTATATCTTTTAAGTCCCAATATGATAATACTTTTTAGGGTTGTAAGTAAACTTGTAATAAACCAATTTAAATCAAAATGTTAACTAAACATGCACAAAACATGATATTTTTTAACTGCATATACCAACCTCAGGCTAAGCCAAAAGTCCCCATGACCACACTTTTAAAACTGATTTTGTGTGACTAGCATTATTTATTATTATTATTATATCTTTTACATATATCTTTGATACATAGGTACAACTTTTTATTATAGGTTTTATTATGAAAGGAGCCAAACTACAATCCTAAATCAAGTTTTTGTCATGTGTTGCAACAGGTGACCAGGTCTGTTTGTATCTTGGTGTAACACACAAAAGAATAATGAGTACTTGTTGATGGTGTTTACTGTAATCACAGTCTCTCCTGGGATTGATCTATTTACCTGTTTGCGCTCAGTGAATTAGTCCCATTCTTCAAACTTCAAGGCTCCATCAAAACCATGGTAGGTGAAGGCCTCCAGGACGGGGCTGCAGGTCTCCTCAGTGAGGCAGGCCATCCTGTTGTTCTCACAGCTGTCTTCAGCGCCAGGCGCAATATACACCCCATCAGCAGAGTGGATAGAGGGGTCTTCGTCAAAGTAGTTGTGTGGCCGCAGCAGGACTCCGCCTCCGTTGCCCACTGTAACCGTGTTGGGGATGTCCTCAGCATGGGGGATGTGGAGGAAACCGGCAGTCACCCAGGCAACCAGGTCCTACAGATGCAGTTTAGTACAGATTATGAAAATCCGTTCAGCTAATGAATCAGAATAGAAGTATTTTTTAATCATTAAGTCATTATTTGTGACCAATAACTCAACACACCTCATTCTCAATGCTTTCGTTGTCTTCAATGTATTTGCTGAAGTCAACAGCAGGAGTCCACATGTTGTTTAGACTGTAGAGACTAGAGCTTGTCCTCTCCGTGTCTTTGTGCTTGGTGATAGCAACCTTATACCTGAGGAGGCACAGAGAGTCTACAATGGGAGGCCAACAGAACCAAGACTGAAAACCTAGGTCTGTCTTGTGGGTCATGGCAGTCTCACCTGGCCCAGGACATGGATCTTTCTTCTGCCTGGCCCTCTGGGAGGTGGTCCCCGGCGAAGCTGTACACCTGCAGCCTGTAGGAGCGCTGGTGGCCCCAGCGGTTGGTCTGGTTGCTCGCAATGTGGAGGTAACGTGGAGTCTTTGTGTCATAACGCAGAGCAGCTTCCTGTGGAGGAGTCACAATAGGCATTTGTCTCAAATTAACCATGATTCAACTAAAAATCACATCAATCTGTATTAAATTTGTGAATACATAACAAAGTTCGTCTCTTTCTACATTTTTGAAGGAGCATGTTTCAGTGGAGCAGACAGGCTGAGCTCCAACAGGCTCACATAAGGGTAACATGAACCAAACTTTTGCTGTATCTCACAGGGATTGGGGGGAAATGTGTGTCAAACACTCACCAACATGGAACCCATGGACATATTTGAGCTGGTGATTTATTTGCTGGGGTGTGTTTCGTATCCTCCCACCCAGTCTGCTTGGAGTTGAGCCAGTCACATTCACTTATATCATATTTATAGACTAGTTTGGGGTAAACACAGCAATTTTGTTTCCTGGGACTTAGCATAAGGAAATACAGGAGCTTTTAAGGAAAAACTCAGATGTTTACTTTGGCATTTACGTCTGGTTCACAGTCCAACAACAAACTATGAAATTAGTGTTTAGTTAAGATTTTTGGATCATTGTATGTGTCCATGCTCCAGGTAATCTGTGGTTTATATGGGACATTCAATTTACTGTAAGTATTTTTGATAATCTGTCCGTAAATGAACTTAAAAGAGCTTATGGATTCAACTGTTTCAGTGAGCCTCTACAGGACACTGCTGCCCCCTGCTGTTAGACAGCGGGTTCATGAAATGACCTCATGCCTGAAAAAAAAAACTGAAACAGACCAAGTTCCAGGAATGTTTATAAATCTTTGAGTTTTCAGATTCAAATGAAAAGATTAGGATAACTGGCTCATCGTCTATGTTGAAAGAATCATAAATGTTGACTTTTTAATCAAAAAAGACTGACCTTTTCAGTTTTAAGCTGTTTCTCCACAAGCTGAGGGACCATAGCGTAATGCTGAGGCATCCATGGCAGAGACGTGTTAACAAACTGCATATCTTTGGTCTGGAAAACATTCTTCAAACCTGCAAAAGAAACACGCATACATGCTACTGTTTTGTCCAGTTTAGATATTTAATATCATCTATTTATATGACATTTTGTATGTTTCCAAAGTATAATGGGATAAAATCCAGATGTATGCATCCAGATGTATGATTATTTATTGTGCTAATGTGTCACTCCTGAGCCTCAACTTTCCTTTAAATTCTGTTCACACTGTCTAAGACGTTAATCACATTCATGTGTAGTATCTAACTGATGCATGACTCATTATAATTGAAAGTATGAGAAATGTGAGGTATATCATAAATTAATAAATGATCAAGTAACATTAAAATATAAGTAGTTAAGGAAAAATCAATTCACAGTGAATGTTTGAGGTGGCTGTGGCTCAACAGTAGAGTCTGATAAAACCAATATTACCTATTTGATTTAATTTAATGTAAAGAAAGACACCCTATACTTTCAAGGTGGCCAAGCAAATACATTCTCCTGAACTAATATTTTATTACAAGCTACAGAAGCATGTTTCAATTTCTTCTGATTGGGGTGGCCCAACCAGGGCACTGATTTTTTTGCAGGGATGCAAGCATAATGTGTGCAAGAACATATGAATAAAAACTCTTTCCATCTCCTCTCCTTCTGTCACAAGTAAAAATCCTTGGAAAAAAGATAAAATAAAATAGTATTAACAATCATATAAGTATAATATTTAAAAAATAGGTAGTGGCAGCCTGTTAAAACACAAATAGTTGATTTTGACATAAATCCCACTTCTGACAAGGCCAATAACCATTTTATATTTATATAGATAGATATTATATTTCAATGAGGGCCATGGCCACCATCCTGCCATCCCACTGGACACACCCCTGGTAAGCTAAGCTTTACTGTATAGTAAACAGTCATTTCTCCTTTAAACTATCATCTGAAAATTTACTTATAATACATAACACATCATAGTAGCTTATGGGCATTTGTTTACGGTGTCCTTATGATTCTCCTTGTGTTCATTTACTCATTATCAGACCATTTACTGACTGTTATTTTTGACATTCAGGGCAAACAGGTCAGTTGTTCTGTTTCTTAGAATACTAGTCATGTCCAACATTGCTCTCTACCATTGCTCTCCCTGCATGGACACACAACTTTTAAGTTTTTTTATCACTCACCTGACACATCCAGATCCACCTTAAAGTTCATGAAGTGGGTGTGGATGTTCCCAAGCACCTTGTCCGCCACTTGGTGCCCATATCTCAGATTACCATCTACCAGGTAAGAAGAGGAGATGTAACCAGTGGCGTGCACCTTAGCTTCCACTGATCCACTCTGGTAGAAGATAAAATCCCACATGTAGTCATAGTTTTCAATTGCTGTTATGGTCCTCATCACCAGTGCGCTGTTTACCATCCCTCCATAACTATTGTGGAAGAAGTCAGAGAAGTGCCTCCGCAGAGGTTGACCCAAATTATGCTCAAAAACGCAAATTGAATTCCTAAATCTGACCGGGGTTGGGACATCAAAATAGCGGTATGTGTCGATGTAAGTTGCATCGTAAGGGCAGTCCACGCCACGGGTCAGTTCATGTGCAAAGCGTCCTATTCCGATGCTGGAGTCTAAGAATTTGGTCATCATCATCCCCGGTGTCACTGAACCGTACACAGACATTGCCTCCTGCACACTCAGCTCGTAGATGATCCTCTCCCCCTTAAAACGCACATCAAACACCCTCGCACCGGTGACCGAGCTGAGTCCAAAGGCAAAGCTCCAGTCCAGGTACAGGACGTGGTTGTTACTGACGCTGTAGCGTTTTCCATCCACATGAAACATCTGCGGACCGATCTGCTGGGGCTTCTGTCTTGGTTTCAGTGATCCATGGTCATCTGATTCCTTATAGACTATTTTCTTTATTGACTCAGCTTCATATTTCTGTTTCAGGTCTTCTACTGAGTCAAAGTATTGGCCGTTATAATACAGCTTCTCCACCTTCCATTGAGAAGCGTTTACGCTCTCGTGGTTAACCTGCACCTCAAACCCCACAGGGTGGACATAAACACCGCTCATATCCCTGAAGAAAGACACCCAGGTTTTTCTGTCTCCGGACTGGACTCCACGGGGCATCTGCTCAAACCCATTCAGCTTCTTGTCACCCCCCACGTCGAAGCTCTCTTTCATGAGCGTCTTAAGTTTGGAGAACACATGTTCGTCAAAAAACGAAAAAAGCAATGCGTATTCCCCTATTGTGGTCGTGCGTGCAGTGATAGGCAGGTCTGTCTTGTACTTCTCCCGGGTTACGTCCCTGTAGTATGTCGGGTTTGGGAGAGGACCCACGACGTATTCCTTTATGCGGCGTTGCGCACCGAAGAAGACCACCACAGTCGCCTCTCTGGTCGGTTTGGGAGCTTCTCCGTCCAAGTAAGCAAGCGCATCTGCTTTCTTTGGTAGAGACAGGTCTATCAAAAACAAGAAGTTCTGCCATGGTTCAGTGAGCTGCTTGGTGGATATGTCCATGTCTTTCTGCTGGAGCATGAATTTCTGGACCTGCACGTACTCCTCCCGGGTGAGGTCAGCGAACACGACGCTGCGCTCGTCGTGCTTGGCCCGCAGCGGGTGGACGCTCCGAGCGGAACATTTGGGCGACCCGCCGGAGCGAATTCCGATCAGAACTATGTTGAGAATGATGGAGAAGAGGACCAACAGGATTAGCGCCCATTTCAGGGGAGGATTCATCCTCTGCCTTTCTGTTACGCACAGGCTCGTAGAGAAGAAGAAAAGAGCCTCGGGCAAGAGGGAGCGAGCGGGACAGCTATTTTGGAGGGAAAAGGCGCACCCCATAACTCTTCCCACCCCTCCTGTAGGGATGCCAAAACCCCCACATCTATCATCTACTTTCAAATTAAAAGTTGTCTCTTTGTTCAGCCCCAAAACAACCATTCTAGTTATAGTATAAAATGTAAGTAAAACATGTCATTTGTAAGATGTTGGCACTGTTAATAGTGATCAGTTGTCTTAACTAAAAATAGAGAGTGAGCAAGATTATTTTGAGTCATGACAACTATTGTCGTTGAGCAGTGCCAACATAAAGATACTAGTTCAAAACACAAAGCTCACTCCAACTTATGCCAAGTTGTTTAAGTGAAAAATACCAACTATGCCAAGTTTAGACAGCAAATATTATGTTTTCTTTAAAAAATGTGATAGTTATATCAATTATTTAAGGCATCAAAATTCATACAGTGCTTTATCAGAGACCCTCAAAGCGCTTTACATTGGATACATCATTCATTCATTCACACAGTGGTAAACTACCTTAGTAGTCACAGCTGTACTGGGGCAGACTGACGGAAACATGGCTGCCAGTTTGTGCCTACAGCCTCTCTAACCACCACCACACAACACTCACAATCATACACCAGTGGAGGACACACACTGGGAGCAAGATGTATTAAACAAATTTAAAATGATTTTTTTTGGTCTGAACATAATTCTAATAAAACTTATGACAGACTAAATTCACTTTCAAGAGTGAAAAATGTTTTTTTTTTTAATAAATGTCTAACCCTCTGGCTCAACTTACCCCACTCTCCCCTACAGCAGGAGTGCCAGGACCTCTCCTGACTCTGCAGCCACAGTTTACATTATCACCCTCATCTAAGATTAGAAGAGTTTGCACAGTTTCCAAAGGATTATTGGCTCACAGGCTTAAAAAAAACCTGTGAATACATATAAACTGTAGAGGGGGATGAGGGGGGATGGCATCCCCTTAAAATGAAAATGGCCAAAATATCCCCCTTCTAAAACGGTCATCCCAACGATCCATCCCTTGAGCCATTTTTATCAATGAATGTGGAAATATCACTACTAGTATAACATTAGAAATATTACCGCAATTTTAACGTTTAGCGGATGTGAGGGAGCGGCGTCCTCACTGACTGCGGGCAGCGGATGGAGCCACACATACAGACCTACATACACGCCAATCATTTCCCTCCCCACTAAACAGCGCTACTTTTCCTTCTCCCTTCTCTGTTGGATAGGGTAACCAAGGTTGCACACTTAGAGCTCTATCGGTTAACTTAAACACACATTCACACAGACACTCATCCCTCCACTTACCTGCCGGGTGTCCATTCACGCCATCATGCCGGTTCACGTTTCCGAATGAGGAAACAGAGTGCGTGACTTCCGGGTGTGAAATAGTTGGGTATGGAGGGTCAAAGTGGTCACATGATGCAAGAAAAATGTATTCCCTTGTTTCTTTCCATGAATCCCTAAAAACTAATGCTCTATTGGTTTGTGTTAAAACTTAGTTAAAATGGCAAAAACTTGCAGAAAAAGGTCTGAAGATTAAAAATGGTTTTAATGTGGATAAATGAGTTTTTTCCCAAACTCCTGTAACTGATAATGCCCACTGGGAGGGGCTAAGAAAGGCTTCATGGGCCTTTCTCTCTTAAAGACTAGAGTTTGTTGCATTAACAGTAACTGCCAAACTAACTTTAGTTGTGCTGTTGTGTTTCTGTTTTTTCTTCTCTTTAGGGAGAATCTTGAATTATAGTGGAGCTCCTGCCTAGTATGCATTTTCTTTTTTGCCTTGTACATTTTGTAAATACTAATTGACCATTTTTTGCACTTTTGTTAATATTTTTGCACTGCACCTTGGAAGGCCAGCTGTAAATACATCCTATCACCATTGCTGTGTTTTCTCTTTTCAGAATCAGGCCCATTTCTGAGGAGATCTCCCACCATTTAAAGACAAGTTCAGGACAAACAGGCAGTATCCTAGAGTGTCAGAAACGACAAAATCACTTCCAATTGAAGATCAGACAAGGTAGAGTACAATGACCAGATTAGACATAATCTCCTGGGAGCTGGTCAGGTATTTAACCACATGTGGGCCAGTGCTAACACACTGTTATGCTTTACTTTACAAGCTTTATTTGCCTGAACAAATAAATGTAAAGCAGCACCTTAGAGTGGTAGGTCAGGTTCTGAGTTTAATCTAAGCAGGGGCGGGCTTCTTTTGTATAGCTAGAAAGTTCTGGTTTCTAACAAATGCAGTCTGGATTAAGCTTTTGTATGAACACAACATAATAGAAAATCGATCAAATTACACAAACAAGCCCTGCAAAATAACACCTAAGAGTGTGGAAGAACATGTTTTCCTTACATGTAGTTTAATCTGTGCATGTGAACAATGAAACGGTGAAACGAAAAAGCCTAAAAAGCGAACTGAGACTCCAACATTACAATGTGTATGCATGTGAATAAAGGTGTCTGCCTGTACTAAAATCAATCAAGACCATCAACAACAAGAGTGATAATTAATTTTTTTATATGAATTTTTAAGACATGAAGCTGGTGCGAGGGGGTCAGTGTTAGACAAGCTGCTGAATAACATTTAACCTTTGAAAGTTGTAAAAAAAAAAAAAAAAAGGAAAACAAATATAAAGAACTCATGCTCCACAATTAGTAGTAACTTTGTGTAATTTGTGAACACATAAATTCAATCTGAAAAACAAGTCCTTGCTGTAATTTCTGTAACACATATAAGAAACCAGAGGAGACACAGTGATATACCAGAAGAGATGGGTTTCTCTTTGGTCTATACTAAGTTTTATTTTGTGATGTGCAGATTATTATTCTCTCAAAAAGCAAAGGAAAATTACAACTGGTCCATATCTTTATTGTAATAAATATGAACTGAAGTAACAAGTGAAAATGTGTTTTTAAAGTGTGAAACTAATGTGATATACCACATAAAAGAAGAAGTGCTCAGTTTTGGCAGTTGTCATTTATTTTGTGTGCAAGTATACTTAGTAAGCTTGGAGTAAACACTACCCCATCAAAGAAACACCCTGTGAAAAACTGAGCCCACAAAAAATGTCAAGATGAGAATCCAAATAAATATACAGCATAGAGTTTCTGCACCATACCAGCTGCCTGTGAGGTTGTATTCACTTCAAAGCTTGAATAGAAACACAAAATGCAGCTGATGCTCGATTAAATCTTGATCGTAAGTGAATTCAGCAGATCTCAAAGTAATAGAGTTTTCATCTGGGCTCCAGGTATGTCTGTAAATAAATCTGCTCCATTTCATCTGAGAATTGTTCAGATATCTGAGTCTGCACCAAAGTTGTGGTTTCATAATAACTCGAGCTAATGCAAGAAGAGTTTATGCAAACAGATACTTTTCCTCATTCACAGTAACTTAATATTAAAGCAGTGGTATTTCATGTGATATTATAGCACCTTGTTACATGAACAGAATATTTTGGTACACATAAAAGAGAATAACATTTCTGTTTGCACCATTTTTATCTATATCAACAAACATCAGCATATTATAACTAACAAAAGAATACAAAAGTTATTACATTTCTGTGTATGATTTTAATTTGAAAGATAATGAAACAGAGTGACAACAAATTTTAACGTGTATTCAAAGCATATTTATTATAGCTAAAACATGTTTTTCCAAAAGTCACTGTAGTTTACTGTAAAAATAGAAGAAATGTGCTTCAGGAATCCCCCTCCTGTCCCAATTCACCTCTGACCAAGGCAGGATAAAGCAAACCATCTTAAATGACCAGTGAGATCGCTGCTATTCAACTGCCTGATCTACCTCACGTCTTCTACAAGAGGGCAGCGTTGAAGTCCAATATTTCATTTTAGTGTCCGCTTCAGAGAACAGTATGACACATTCAGATCAAGATCAAAACCAAATCAAAACCAGATCAAGAAGATTGAGCTTTCTAAATCTAATAGGACATTAACCTGCTATTCTTTCAGTATTATCCTTAAGGTGGCAGGCAACAATTCCTTCTTTAGGGGACTTAATCATGTCGTCCCAAAGTCACTTTTGAGTATTTTAGTTTTTGTTGTCATGGTGTCATGTTTTTCCTGTATAAAATGTGTGCACGATTTTTCTTGTTGGAAATTTGCCTGATTTTATCCCCTGAAAGTCCATAAAAATTGAAACTACTTCTAATATTCATGATCAGTTAGGCTGACCCTACATTTTTTTTTAACAAAAATGGTCCACTTTTCTCCTTTTTGGGAAGAATAAGAATTTAAATATTTTAAAATCCTCTTATTCAGTGTAATTTAAAAAAAAAAGTGCAGCTTTAAAACGCACATATAAAAATAATATTTTGTCCCGGACTGCACTTTGAACATTTTGACATCAAGCTAAGCTTCTTTTTACATTAGTAGACCAGCACATTCTGGAGCTAGCATCTAACAGTGTTTAGTAAATCAAAGTCATTCCTCAAACTTCATGACTCCATCAAAGCCATGGTAGGTGAAGGCCTCCAAGACGGGGCTGCAGGTCTCCTCAGTGAGACAGGCCATCCTGTTGTTCTCACAGCTGTCTTCAGCGCCAGGCGCAATATACACCGCATCAGCAGAGTGGATAGAGGGGTCTTCGTCAAAGTAGTTGTGTGGCCGCAGCAGGACTCCGCCTCCGTTGCCCACTGTAACCGTGTTGGGGATGTCCTCAGCATGAGGGATGTGGAGGAAACCGGTGGTCACCCAGGCAACCAGGTCCTACAGATGCAGTTTAGTACAGATTATGAAAAATCCCTTCAGCTAATGAATCAGAATATGAGTAATTTTTTAATCATTAAGTCATTTTTGTGGCCAATAACTCAACACACCTCATTCTCAATGCTTTCGTTGTCTTCAATGTACTTGCTGAAGTCAACAGCAGGAGCCCAGGCATCATTTTGACTGTAGAGACTAGAACTGGTCTGCTCTAAATCCTTATGCTTGGTGATGGCAACCTTATACCTGAGGACAGACAGACAGACAGACAGACAGACAGAGCACAGAGGGTCTTCAATGAATGATTGTCAAAGGTCCATAATTTATGGGTTTTTTTTAAATCCCAAACTAACTTTTTAATCACACAGGTACTACTTTGGTCTGTCTCTGTTTACTCTAAGGTCAACACTCCAATATAGGGGGCAGTAATGCACCTTAATGCTGGTTGTCACCTGCCCTATAACAAAGAGTAGAAGAAGAAGAAGTCTCTTTCTTGGCCTAGTAGTTAGGAGGTGTTAGGGAGTGTGTGAATCACCACAGACCTTCACAGAAGTTCACTACAGCACTTTTGGATCATTTTGCCTGTTATGTTGTTGGGTGATGCTGTACAACTGCACTGGCTGATCAAGACATGAGGATTCGGACTTTGTATCAGTCTCACCTGGCCCAGGACATGGATCTCTCATCTGTCTGGCTCTCTGGGAGGTGGTCTCCAGTGAAGCTGAACACCTGCAGCCTGTAGGAGCGCTGATGGCCCCAGCGGTTGGTCTTGTTACTGGCAATGTGGAGGTAACGTGGAGTCTTTGTATCATAACGCAGAGCAGCTTCCTGTGGAGGAGTTGATAATTTTAATGCATAATAACTGACGAAAACCACAAGTCACACAGTTTTCAATTATATATGTCAACGCTTTGTCATATGAATCAAAGCTGGGGCAGGGGCAACAAAAGACTGCTCCAAAAACACCTGATTGGACAATTCCTTAACTGGTTAGTGTCATGATTGGGTATAAGAGGTACATCACTTTGCGAGCAACTGTGTGAGCAAACAGTCCAAAAGTTATAGAACAACATTTCTCAACATATGTTAGTAAAAATTTAGAGATTTCATCACCTACAGTCCATAAATTCATCAAAAGATTCAGAGAATCCAGAGAAATCTCTGCACACATGCAGCAAGGCCAAATCCAACATCAAATGCCTGTGACATTCAACCCCTCAGGCCACACTGCACCAAAAACTCACATCATTTAGTAAAGGTTTTTTACCATGTGGGCTCAGGATCACCTCAGAAAACTATTGTCAGTTAACACAGTTCATCTCCAAATCTATAAGTAGATGTTTAAACACTACCATGTAAAGCCAAAGCCAGATATCTACAACAGCCAGAAACACTGCCGGCTTCTCTTGGCCCGAGCTCACCTGAGATGAACTGACTCTAAGTCAAAAAGTGTGTGGTGGTCTGATGAGTCCACATTTCTGATAGTTTTTGGAAATGATGGATGTGGTGCCCTCAGCCTCCTGGCTGGCTCGCCATTATGTTGTGGAAAATCCAGCATAAACAATACACAGGAGACAGGATGAGATCTGAAGAACAGCCTGGGCGTCTTTAATGGTACAGATGTAGAAATCAGTACAGATGACAAACAGAGTCTCGACCCAGACCGAAGGAAGCCTCCCTAGCTTTTCCTCTACTCCCTTTTATGCTGTTAGGTGTGTGTGTGTGTGCGTGCGTGCGTGTGTGTGTGTGTATTCTGTCATATCAATTCTCCAGAGGGCTACCCATGATGACATGTCATACTGTTCTGACCCTCAACACTTAGTTTAGGCTTGTCTTAACTCTCGCAGAGATTAAATGTTCCAACAGACAGATAGTTCGGGCTCCTGCAAGACAGCCTTGCTTGTAACCTCAGGGTCATAAGGCTGCATGAGCAGGCCAACCTAGATTATTTGTAGCTCCTTACTAAGAGATAATTACTCTATATTTCTTAACCTAAATGTATGAAGAGATTCTCCTACAAGAGGAAAAGAGGAAAACCATCCAGACTGTTTTTAGGTTAAAGTTCAAAGCCAGTGTCTGTGATGGTATGTGGGTGTGTTAGTGCCCATGACATGGATATCTGTCACATCTGTGAAGGCTCCATTAATGCTGAAAGGTCCATACAGGCTCTACAGCAACATATGCTGCCATGCTGCCTTGCTGTTTATTTCAGCAAGACACATTCAGCACGTGTTACAGCTGCATAACCTAAAAGTCCAAGAGTCTGGGTACTAAACTGGCCTGCCTGCAGTCCAGACTTGTCCCCCATTAGAAATGTGTGGAGCATTGTGAAGCTCAAAATACCACAACAGAGACTCTGGACTGTTGAGCAACTAAAGTCATACATCAAACAAAAATGTGAAAAAATTTCACCTTCAAAACTTCAACAGTCAGTGTCTTCAGTTCACAAGTTGAGTGTTGTTAAAAGGAAAGGTCATGTAACACAGAGGTAGACACGACCCTGACCCAGCTTTTTAGGAACATGCTGCAGCATCAAATTCAAAATGAGAGCAAAAACACCTCTAAGTTTGTCAGGTTGAACATGAAATAACTTGTCTTTGCTGTGTATTCAGTTACATACAGATGGAAAAGGATTTTCAAATCATTGTATTAGACCTGACTGGAAAAAACTAGTGCTTCAGTCTGACCCTTAAAAAATGTGGGACCCTGTCTGGGTGGTCTCGGTTTGATGGTAATGGTTTATATTTGATGTTTAGAGCAGGATCAGAGACATGTCATTAGCCATCCTTAGCTAACTCACAGAGTCTTTGACGGGGCTTTTTGAAGCTTATTTTCAGCAGTTGGGGCAGTTCAGACTTAGAAATAGTGGACAGAAAAAAGCATAACAAAGAATGTATGTACTTGCCTCAAAAGAGCTCAGTCAGCAGATGATATAAATTGTGTTTTAATTCATCTTTTTAGACTCAAACCTGTGACCTGACTTGGATTCTAGCTGTGATGTCTCAGACCCAAACACTGACAGCATTAAGACTCAGAGGACAGTGAGGACTCTGACTTAGCCATCAGTTGAGACTGTTTCATAGTTTTCATGAGTTTTTTCTTAGACAAAGCCCCTGATCATTTGTTCAGATTAGAAAAAGAGCTGACGCATTTGTTGCACATTCACATTCGGCTTATTTAGCTACAGATCCTGCCCAGGATAAAGAGACAATATCAACCCTGTGTTTTGCTTTCAAAGATTTTACAGCAACTATAAAAGAACCAGAGGTGACAAGTTCAAATCTGAACAAAGGTCTTTCCTGATGCAGTCAGGGCTAACGCTTGCTGGACTGTCGTCACTGTTAGCCTCTAAAGAGAGACTCAGCCACTTGGTTGGTAAAAATGATAATCTTTGGGATTTTCCAGCTGCAGGTATTTTCTGACATCAGATGTGAAAGTGTTATCAGTATTACAAACAATGACCAGAAACTGACCTTTTCTGTTTTCAGGTCTTTCTCCACAAGCTCAGGGACCGTGGCGTAGCGACTCGGCATCCATGGCAGAGACCTGTTGACATACTGCATGTCTTTTGTCTGGAAAAAATTCCTCTGTCCTGCAGAAGATGGAGAGACAATGATAGTATGATTATTTTGAAAACTTGTTGTCATTGTCATTTAGAAAGAAAGAAAGAAAGAAAGAAAGAAAGAAAGAAAGAAAGAAAGAAAGAGGCTTTTTATGCCCTTTTGATCAATTTCTACTGTTTTTGACAGTTCAGCAAGACTCTGTACTCAGTTATGTGTGAGTGTATTTGATTATTTTGTGGATCCTGATAGGTACTCATAAGGATTTTTTTATTGATTGTAAAAAAAAAAAGCCTCATAACCAGTGAAAATACATATCCAGTCAATTAATTTCCTGACAGCGTTTCACACAGAATCTCTTTGCTAATGGAAAGCACTGAAGGATATAAGTGAAATTCTTGTGTACCATGTCATCAAACAAACAGATAACTGTCGGGGAAATATGGGGAGTATCATACACATTTCTTCAACATTCATAAATCAAGTCAGAGATAAGACCTCTACACTGATCTATAGCGACTGGTGGGAAATATGAGGAGTATCATACATTTCTTCAACATTCATAAATAATCAAGTCAGAGATAAGACCTCTACACTGATCTATAGCTCTTCTGTGTGACGTAACAGAAAGTAAACATTCTTAAATCTTTATATAACTGATGATCCAATGAACTTATCACAAAGTCATAGGGGCGTTTAGTAGGGAACACATGATACCTCCTGCATGAACTCACTGAACCCTTAAGAACTAGGCTGAAAACCGGCTCCTCTTTAGTTCTGTGCTACTCAAAACTTTGGAACACTGGTCTTTTTCACTTAGGGGATCTTGATCTGATGACCACATTCTGGTTAGAGCGACAGTGACTGCAACACCTGCACTGGAAGTCAACTGTACAAATATTGAATGAATGAATGAATAAGACACAGAACTGTTTGATGTTAATGAATCAGTCCCTCTGCAAAGACACATTTTAATCTGACTATATATTTATTTTCCTCTAATACACTCTACATTGTTCTCTGCCTTTTACAGGTGGATGTTCAAACTCTGCACTGATACTCACCTGAGACATCCAGATCCACCTTGAAGTTAATGAAGTGGGTGTGAATGTTCCCAAGCACCTTGTCCGCCACTTGGTGCCCATATTTCAGATTACCATCTACCAGGTAAGAAGAGGAGATGTAACCGGTGGCGTGCACTTTAGCTTCCACTGATCCACTCTGGTAGAAGATAAAATCCCACATGTAGTCATAGTTTCCAATTGCTGTTATGGTCCTCATCACCAGTGCGCTGTTTACCATCCCTCCATAACTGTTGTGGAAGAAGTCAGAGAAGTGCCTCCGCAGAGGTTGACCCAAATTATGCTCAAAAACGCAAATTGAATTCCTAAATCTGACCGGGGTTGGGACATCAATGTAGCGGTATGTGTCGATGTAAGTTGCATCGTAAGGGCAGTCCACGCCTCGGGTCAGTTCATGTGCAAAGCGTCCTATTCCGATGCTGGAGTCTAAGAATTTGGTCATCATCATCCCCGGTGTCACTGAACCGTACACAGACATTGCCTCCTGCACACTCAGCTCGTAGATGATCCTCTCCCCCTTAAAACGCACATCAAACACCCTCGCACCGGTGGCCGAGCTGAGTCCAAAGGCAAAGCTCCAGTCCAGGTACAGGACGTGGTTGTTGCTGACGCTGTAGCGTTTTCCATCCACATGAAACATCTGCGGACCGATCTGCTGGGGCTTCTGTCTTGGTTTCAGTGATCCATAGTCCTCTGATTCCTTATAGACTATTTTCTTTATGGACCCAGCTTCATATTTCTGTTTCAGGTCTTCTACTGAGTCAAAGTATTGGCCGTTATAACACAGCTTCTCCACCTTCCATTGAGAAGCGTTTACGCTCTCGTGGTTAACCTGCACTTCAAAACCCACAGGGTGGATGTACATGCCACTCACATCCCTGAAGAAAGACACCCAGGTTTTTCTGTCTCCGGACTGGACTCCACGGGGCATCTGCTCAAACGCATTCAGCTTCTTGTCACCCCCCACGTCGAAGCTCTCTTTCATGAGCGTCTTAAGTTTGGAGAACACATGTTCGCCAAAAAACGAAAAAAGCAATGCGTATTCCCCCACCGTGACGGAGCGCGCATTAATAGGCAGGTCTGTCTTGTACCTCTCCTGGGTTACATCCGTGTGGTATGTCGGGTTTGGGAGAGGACCCACGACGTACTCCTTAATATAGCTGTGCGCACCGAAGAAGACCACCACAGTCGCCTCTCTGGTCGGTTTGGCACCTTTTCCGTCCAAGTAAGCAAGCGCATCTGCTTTCTTTGGTAGAGACAGGTCTATCAAAAACAAGAAGTTCTGCCATGGTTTAGTAAGCTGCTTGGTGGATATGTCCAAGTCTTTCTGCTTGAGCATGTATTGCTGGACCTGCACGTACTCCTCCCGGGTGAGATCAGCGAACACGACGCTGCGCTCGTCGTGCTTGGCCCGCAGCGGGTGGACGCTCCGTGCGGAACATTTAGGCGACCTGCTGGAGTGAATGCCGATCAGAACTATGTTGAGAATGATGGAGAAGAGGACCAAGAGGATTAGCGCCCATTTCACTAGAGAATTCATCCTCTGCCCTTCTTTTACGCACGGACTTCTACAGCAGGAGGGGAGGATTGAGCCCTGGGCGAGGGTGACCGGGTGAAGTTTTGGAAAGAAGCGGCGCCCCCCCCCCCCCGCCCTTATACTGTTCCGCTCCCACCCCTTTTGTGGGGATGCCAAAACCCCAACTCCACCCCCTTTCTAGATGAACAATTACTTTCATCGACCCCAAATGGCTCAATTTTACGCACGCAGTTAAACGTTTTACGCATACCTTTTAAATACTTTACAGTTACTGTGCGGTGTATTTAAGACAAAACAAGGCTAAGGTGTACTCAAACAAAGAAACTGGTCAAATATTTCAAAGTATAGTTAAAATATACCCAAATCCAAACTCTTAGGACGACTTTTCTGTTCGTCTTCTGGTTTGAAGACAGTCAGTCACCCAGTCGGTGTCAGTCAGTTAAAAGGAAATCAAAGTTATGGAAAAAAGGAAATAATTTGACAAGAAAACATAATATATCTATATGTTACAAATCATCAACATATTTGATCACTTTAATCATAAACATATATCAGCAGCACAATGTGTCGAGTAATGTAGATCTTTATATTTCCTCTGTACATGATCAGTAATTTCTGAGGTTAACCATAAACTGTTTTTTTGACAGGATCAACTTTATTTTATACAGTGTTTTATTATTATTATTATTATTATTATTATTAGCAAAAAAGAGTCAAAAATATCAGTGAAAGGCTGAACTAGTGTAAGGAGCTTAACCAGCATCCTACAACGTTTTGAATTTTTGATAGGAGTGATAAACATCAGCTGTGAAGGGTGGGGTCCTTATCTCAGTATAGGGCAGGTGTCATTAGTTGTTTAAGCTGAATTTTAATTATATCTTCCACCTTCCACATTTGAACCCTGTGACATCCGTGGTTGTGGGTGTGCAGATTGCAGGAGCAACAACAGTTAAGACACCCATTGTTGTTTGTTCCAGACTGTGGACAGAAAAGAAAGTCGACCAGGCTTTTGGCCTGCTGTGCTTCCTGCTAACACGGTGGGAAATTATTTTTTTTGAACAGGCTTGCAGACAGCTTTCTCTCCGCAAAAACAAAGTTTGGCAGAAAGTAGGGTAAGGTTAGATAAAGTGAATGGGGCTGTGCAAAGTCACTTGAATGGCTTTAATCCTGTTGTTTTGTTTTGATTAAATGTATTCATACACTTTTTTTTATGAATAAGTGTTGTGTCCAAGCTGCATTCATGCTATTCCATTTGAGTTAAGAATATTTTGCATTCTTGTGTACTATTATTTGCCTTTATGTAATTTCAAAAACAACATTTTTTTTTCCTTTGTTACATGGATTTTTAGGTAAATCTACTTTCACAGACATTATTGATCTTATTCATACAGCGTATTGATATAAAGTGTAGTGTAAAACCTGCGTGATATATGAGACATCTGTACAACGCTATAGGCATCCATTATCATCTTTAGATTTGTAGTAACATTCATGCTCATCAGGAAAACCAAATCTTTTACATGAGAGGGTGCAGCCAAATACTTTTAAACAGCTTATGTGGTAATGTGATTAAAATAGTGGACGATCATTTGGGTCACATTTTATTTGTTTCGTGCTGAAAGGAAGCAAAAGATACATGGTGAGTAACATCAAAAAACAGAAAAAATAACATCCCTAGCTGAGATAAAATTCTCACTTAAAAAAAAAAACAAAATTAATTTCATCAGCTGCAATTTGATATAAACTGTCAGGAGATGTTACCCTGAACCTTTTACTCTTGAAAGGACAGATACTTCATAAAGAGTCTGAAACAAGAACTTAAACAGAGACACAAAAGACTGAGAAAATGTTTCTCAGCAAAAGTTATCCTTTAAGTTCAGTTCCTTTCCGTCGTCTCAATTCAAAGTTTCATCTCCAGCATCATAAAAGAGTTATATCAAATTTAATGCTTTAATGTTTCCCTAGTTTTTTCTCTAAACGACAGAAGCCCCTGTCCCACATAACCCTTTATATCAAGACTTGATTCAGGTTTACTTTGCTTGATAAGCACAAGTGCAACTAAATGTGTCATTTTCCCTTTAGGTCACACCTGCCTGATTCAAACAATCTTAGCTGTGAGGGCCAAACAAGACAGCTGGCTTTAGTTTTGGGACTGTGTCTCATCTAGTATTCCAGCTCCAAGAACATATATGTCCTTAAACGACATATGGCTGTAGGGGTTTGATAACAGGACATTTTAGTTTTTCATGTCTGCACAAGAATCACTCTTTAAGACATTACACGAGGGAACACGCAGTAACACACAAACACACTCCGCAGACGCCTCCCTTTAATCTAATTTCTTCTCCCACTAACATGGAAGTCTTCTTTGGCAGCATTTTGTGTTAAACCAGAAAACTGACTTCACCTTAATCTTCAGATTTATGAAACAATGAGATAAATCTAAGACCTCTTGCACCTTTTTAGATCTCCTGAATCAGAGAACGGTAGTAGTTTGCCTGGTTTTCTTTCCCACCCCACTTGTTGAATAACGTCTCTTGGCAGAACTGTGTCTTTTTGATTAGCCTGTGATGGCAGCTGACCTGAGACTAACCCTCTGGTTGGCTGTTGTTCACCTAAAAAATGCAGAGGGGGAGAAGGAGGGGAATGAAAGTGTTCCAAAATACACACATGGGATCACACAAACATTTGGAAATGTTTACGAACGGCAGAATGGACAACTATAGTACTCAAGTATTAAACACACATGTGCACACATACCGATTACTCACTTGCAGGGACACTTAGATATTGCACAAACCAACTCCTTCACATAAAGACACTCACACACACACGCACACACTCGTCTGTTCCCACTTAAGCTTTAAAAATGGATGTTTAGTTGACCCCGTGGTCCGTATACATTCCAGGTTTTCTCTGGAAAGGCTCCCAGTAGAAATCTCAGCTTCACTTGGTTAACTCCTCAGAGATCTCCCTCTATGCAAAATGCTCATAGTACCACTTGATGCGTTCTCTTCTCATGCTTTTATTATTACCTCTATAGTCATGTGCAGTGCTAGCTGGGGTCAAATGCAGCTGTAGTCCCTGAAAATCCTCAGAGCCTTCCCTTTTTTATGTAAGGAATGAGCCTCAATCAGTAAACAGGATGCCTAAGCTCCCAGCTCCCAAGTGCTTTGTGCACTTCCGTGAAAGCAATTCCTTTCCCTTAAGCTACTGCAGGGGTTCTCGGTGTGTTTCACAAGTTATATAAGTTGATAAACTCAATGTTTTCTTCCCAGGGCAGAGAACACAAGTTTAACTTTCATGCAAATGATGTTAACTGATTCTTTTCAGATTCGGCAGACATGCCGTCTTTGCTCAACAGAATTACTCTGTGAAATGTTAGCTAATTTGGGGTTAAGTTTATTCTGGCAAATAGTCTGCACAAACTTTCAGCGGACGCAGAAAAAAAGGGATTGAGGCTCTGGTAACAATCATCAGCCTTTGTTTAACATGCAGCAACGCTCTAACGGAGAACTTCCATAGCTTAAGATTATTTTTTGGAGAAGGAAAAGTCCGTCTTTAAACAAAGTTTTGACCCTTTTTTACAAACAGGATAAATGCAATGAAATAATAAATCTGTTGAAGAAATGTTATACTTTCTGCCCAGTCAAACAATGACCATCCAGTGTGTTTGTTAAATACTACGAAACAGAGTTAAAACATGCCAAATTTCTATTTCATGGCACAACCTAGACACAACAGTTGTAATAACCCAACAAATGCATCCTAACCATCACCATACTGAGTGCTTACTTGTCACAAAGTCATGTGTGGCTCAGCGAATCTTGCAGGGTCAACACTTGGGCTGAAGAATGTTAGGGAAAATGTCGAGTAAGTGGGTCATTATGAAAAAAGAGGGGCTCCTGATGAGGCAAGACAAAACTCTGCTGGTTGTTACGCAGCTTACATCATTTTAATCAACATCTAGTATCAACTTGTTTGTATGTAACAGCTGTAAGTGACTGAAAAATGGTTCCTCAGATTCAACAGTTAGTGGTGTTTCCATGGTAATACTGTTTTTCTCAAGTGGCCCGAGTAAACATGAAATAAACATTTTCAGTTAAAGCTCCTATGAGGAGTTTTTTGACATTTATGAGACAGACTGAAATTCATATTGAAGCCTTTTTATGATATCCATAAGTAAACAAAACCATCAGGGGCAAGTTTGGCAACTTAGACTTTGCAATTTTTAGTGCCTGAACTGGTGCGAGCAGGTAGGAATCAATGGGGCAGCCTAAAAAATGGCCCATTTTTATAACTTCCAAATCAAATTTTCACAATAAATGATAGATTTGCCTGTCAAACATCATGAGTGAGATTTTTTACTTAAGAAGTCCACGTAAGACCTCTTAATCTGAGATTAGGACAGCACTGAGAGCTTAAAAACTTAGAATACTTACGTGGCTCACCACAAAAACATGATACAGTCAAGGGCAGGGTGGGCAGATATATCAACAAGAGGAGAGGCAGTTTACCAAAAATAAAAACAAGCAAGAACAGTATACAGATAACCTAATCATGGGACCAGGATATCCCAGTAGGCCTATCTTTGAGCATTTCCTGTCACTGAGCCAACAATTACTTTCTTTTTCCGTTTTGTAAGCTTTTGATACTGAAGCTGAGTAAACAGCAAGTCTGGGTGGAATCTTGGATCTAGAGATCTTTTCTCAAACATGGATTCTGTCACTTAAGTTTATTCTTCAGCGACAGAGGACAGTAAAAAAGATGATTGGCGACGTTGATCATGCATGTAAGCAAATCACCTCTTTTAACAGGATATTGTGTTAAGAAAGCAGTACAGTGCAGTACAGTACGGTACAGTACAGGAACAGTAACAGTAAGAAGTTCCCGGTCTGTGATAAGTACATTGTTTTCCATCTGTGGGGTAGTGTTAGTTCACAGAGACAGTTCATTGCCTGAGGGGACCCAAGCCATAAAGGGGAATATTTACTCCTCTCTTATTGTCTCAGTGTAAAGAGCTGGAAAAATAACAAAGAGATAACTTGTATTAGATTTATATCTGTGGTGTGGAAAGCTGGGGTTGTGCACGTCACTCTGCTTTGCTGCTCCTGTAAGTCGTTTTACAGACTGTACTGTCTGGTTTTCCTCAGAGAGACTGTGTCATTCCAACCTCACAAACCTTTGGCTGCGAATTCATGTCCACATGATGGTTTCCATTTCCATCTCCAGATCCACTGAGAGAAAAAATATCTCAGTGTCCTTACAAGACTCTACTCTGTACGTTAAATTCTCATGACAGGCCTCGCCATGTGCTCCAACTCAAACTAGACAAATGGTACCATATCATGAGCCGAAACTGTGGGTTTGTCATGGCACAGTATGGTGCCACTGGTCCTTTGGTGGCTCCCTTTCATATAGAGTAGTAGAGATCAATTCCAGATAGCTTCCTGGAATTTCCTGCTCTGCTGTGGGGCACTGTAGGACAAGCACGCCCTCCTGAAAGCCCCTTAACAACAGAAAAAAAGAGGACTTTTCTGTTGTTCTTCTTGCAGATGTGGATGCATGAAGTATTGCTGCTGAGTGGCTCATGTGTGGGGGGTATGGAAGAACCAGTGATGGTGTAATTCTGGCCAACTCTGCGTTTGGTTTCGTCACTTAGAGCTGGGAATCTCCAACTGCCTGTTGACAGACCAATCCCAGGAGCTGACCCATGTCTGAATGACTGATGAGACCTCTCCACTCCTGAGAAACCTCATGAGGCCATTCTCTGGAGGAAAGACTGGTCTTTGAAAAGCATTTGTCCCAGACTTGACTGGTTGTGGAGGATGACTTCTTGATCCTCTTATTCCAGTGGAGGATGTACAGGTGTGCCATTGAGATCCATCCATATGTGAGAAAGGTAAAACAGGCTGATGGAAATCAGGAAGAAGGGAACATGCACCAAAGAACTCTGGGAAACTGAGGCTGAGCTCAGATTCTGACAGTTCATCGTGTTTTACAGTGGTCCACTTTAGTACACAAAGCAGACTGTGATACCTGGTAATGTTGAAAAACCAATCTGATCTGCCACCTTCCTAAAACTTCTCTCCCTGATTTTGTTGAAAAGATCCAAAATGAATAAATCAACCATGCTGTAATTTCAGGTCCTTGTTGTACTCTTCAGCCACTAGATGGCTGACTCGGCTCAAGAGTGGGTACATCACATAAAGTTAGTTCCACAGATTTGTGTTGCAGACCTCTAGTTTCAATTGGATGGGGAACTTCTCTGAAGATTAATGAGGGTAATAAATGCAAAATGCTTTCCAGACAAATTTGATGAATGATTTACTACATTTTCTTATATCTTTAGGACATGTTTGCATTGTTGTCCCTCTCCCTATTTTCCATTCCATATATAAACAAACAGAGCAAATGATTGGCAAACAAGCAAAAGATTAAATCCAGTTCAATTAAGGCAATGCATTTCTAACTCATATGGATTTTTAACAAAGATTTTCAAGGGTGATAAATAATCCTAATCAAACTGCAGATGGATCAGAGGACTTTCTCAAGCTCAGTGCAAATGTTTGGAGCCATCTGGTGGAAAGAAAACTTTCTGAGCTCCTCATCAGGTTGTTATGTAAGAATCAAAGTCGGAATACTTTTTTATCCCATTGACTTCTACTGAGTTCCTCTCATAAATCCTAATGAAGATGAAGCTCTAAAATGAGAAAATCTGACAAACAGATTACTGCCACAGAAATATTTAACATGTGCGTTCAACTGCCAAATGATTATTTCTGTCTGGAAGTTTGGACATTAAACCACCCTCATTCAAAAAAAACATTGATGTTGTAAACATTTCAACTCTGCAACAAAGTTGACTCCTTCCTTGTTCTATGTCTAAAATTTTATTGCATTCCCACATCAGCAAAGTTGTATTTCTGTTGCTGAACCAGTTTTGCTACCCCTTCCTCTGGAGTCGAAAGGAACTGCCCTCAACCTTGATCACATGCAGTTTTAGATGACCCCCTGAAACCGTGGTCTTTCATTTGCTCTTTAAACACTGTGATACATTACTTCATTTGAAGCAAAACAGATAAACTAAGCTTGTGCAAATGTCTCAGCTAAAGGGCAACTCAGACTGGCATTATAATTACATGTGCAAATTAGGCGTGGCCTCTAAGAGATGAGAGAAAATAGATGGGTGTCTGACAAACTTTAGAATTTCTTTGATGATAGCGTTAAGTTTGTAGTTAAACAAATGTCACTGGGCAGCAGCCATGATCATACTGAATGACGTGTAGGGAAGCCTGCACAAGCAGAAGCCTTACATATTACAGTACTCGGACACAGCAATCACTGCAGATGAGCTCAGATACATGATTTACAAAACTTACGAAAAATTCAGCAAACTTGCGTCTTCAGGAGGAGGGGTTCAAATTGGTCAGACAAACTCTGGGACAGGGGAAGATCACCAAGTAGATATAACGCATCAAATGGTTACATTTCTAAAGCATTAGGTTGACGTAAGCGGCCAACGATATCTGGGTAGAAACACTTCAAGGACTTCGAGGATTGACGCTGCCAGGAGCCTGGCAAGGTGTGGTCTACTACCTATACCCAGATCCTTCTCATCTGGCAGACCTCCAGGTGACACTTGCAGCTTTCTCTAATGTCTCTAATGGGAGGGAAAATTTTCATTTCAAACATTTTTAAGCCTGATATCTACACATACTGTAGATATAATCATATTTCATCTTTGGTCATCAGGTTTGGATGGAGGCTGCTGTTCAGGTCCTCTTCTCCTATGCTGTTGCAGCAGGAACCGTAATCACACTGGGCAGCTACAACAAAGTCCAGAATAATTGCTACAAGTAAGTTGTGCAAAAAATCGCTTGATTGACACATTTTGGAAGGAGTTTCACCCAGTCTATCAAATTTTGTTTACCACTTCCACATGGTTGTGTCAGAGATAAATAAAATAATGAGCCACATCCCCATATGCTTTCTACCTGAGTTTTAAAAGTTCACCAAAGTAATGGCTGGACATTATATGGGTGGAATTATCTGCTGCTGTTTCTAATCTCGTCCTTTCACACTCTTGATACATGAGAGATGCTTGGGGCTGCTGAGATGTTGCATTTATTTTCTTATTTATTTGCATAACCTTAAAGTTTCCTTACCACTCTGACCTTTTAGCTTCATGAGGTTCAGCTAGTGATATCACAAGAATTTTTCTGGTCTCTTCAATTTGAAACTGGAGTTGCAGACCACAAAATAAACCAACCAAAATTTTGAAACAATGCGGATAACACAGGAATGGATACTGTGTAGTCACAGACTCCTCGTGAGATAAAACAATTCTTTGTTACTGTTTGAATTATTTTAATACTTACCAACAATACTGGGGTGCAGCCATGCTATTTGCACTGTAATCAAGACAGTTAAGCACTCCAAACATTGTAGGTGCTTTAAGAATAGCGTCACAAACAGTTTTGGCACGCTAAAGTTCATGCAAATCTTTATGTGACAGTGCCCATTAAAAGCAAATACGCATACTGAGTTCTCTCTCTCTCTCTCTTTCTTTGTATTTATGTGTGTACGTTGTGTGTGTGCAGGGACAGTTTGTGGTTATGCTTGCTCAACAGCAGCACCAGCTTCTTCGCTGGGTTCGCGGTCTTCTCAGCCCTGGGCTACATGGCCCACCAACAGGGGGTTCCAATCAACATGGTGGTTCAGTCAGGTTTGATTAAACATTTCTAATACTGAAAGAAGGAAATACATTGAGAACAGGGAAAATCAGTAGAGAGAAAGTATTGGTTTTTGCATCTACAGGTCCTGGACTGGCATTCATTACTTATCCTCAGGCTGCAGCCATGATGCCCCTGCCTCAGCTGTGGGCAGCCTGCTTCTTCATCATGCTTATTCTCTTGGGACTGGACACACTGGTAAGAAGAAGGTGAAGGGAACATGCAATATGATGATTTTGTTCTTGCAAATCTGTTAGATCTTTAAATGATAGATTCAATACAATTAATGCATATGCCACACCCAGATTTACATCAGCTTGCTTTTTGATCTGTTATCCAAGTTATACCACCTTGTAGTAATGTTTTTCTGTCGATTTGAATGTGTAAGTTTGCAGGTCTGGAAACAATAACTTCATCAGTGATCGACATGTTCCCCGGAGAGATGCGCAAACCCTGGCGCAGAGAAATCTTCCATATGATTTTCTGCTCTGTCTGCTTTATCCTACATATCTCTCTCTCCACTCAGGTACCACACAGACCTGTACATCCTTACCCGAATACACAAGCATACAATAAACATATTCTCACATTAAGGGTATTTTCATTAATTCCACATAAAGTCTGTGCTCTGTGCTTCCAGGGAGGGATGTATGTGTTCCAGCTGATTGACTACTACGGAGCTAATGGAGCGTGTATATGGTTTGTGTCACTTGTCCAGTGTGTAGCTGTTGGGTGGGCCTTTGGTGAGTGGTAAAAGAAACGTCAATTCTTCACATTAATCGAGGTTATAGATTGTTTTCCATACAGCTTTAATATGAATAATATACACAGTGCAAAATATACAAAACCTAGAGCATGACACAGAGCAGGAGGAGTGCTGATTCCATAGGAGAAGGAATCCACAAACATCAGCTAATTCCGGCCTCACAGCCTCCTAAATGTTGAGGGCAAGATTTTTTTTTCAGCATTGTTCAAAGGATGACCAGCTACCTGGAAAAAACAAGTTAGTGGACACCACTGTACAAAAAACTGGGATCCCAGGATCTTCGGAATGTCTGGAGCACACCGGTATGATCTGGCATCAGATCCAGCTGAGATGAACAATTTAAACAGTCTGCCTTTAGCTTTTTTCGAAGTGCTTGAACCCATCACAAATCTTGTGAGGACCTATTTCCAGGACCTTCAAGATGGAAAGAACAAGCATCTGAGCAACATCAGCTGATACAGACATGGCATTCTTGATCTGCTCTCAAGTCTTGTGGAAGTGCTCGAAATCATGACTGGAACTGACTCTCTTAGAGTTTCTGGACACAATCATAAGGGCTGTTGGGCCAGCACTAACATCAGGGTGGAAGTGGACCCCATAAGAAGTGGTGCAGCAAGCAAAGTTGGCACTCCAGCATGTGGAGATCGTGGGCCAAGTTCAGCAGGGAAGATGAGATCTGGGCTTAAGTAAGGACAGACCCCTGTGGAGCAAGGCAACATTGGCAGAATCAGAATGGGGGAAGTTGGTGGACCTGGAGATCTGGCATCAGGAAGAGGCTGCGAGATGCGCAAAAGTGGTCTCAAAAGCTTGTCAAGGGCAGTGGAAAGCGTTGAAAAAAGCACAATCAGCTGGGAGGATCTGTGGAAAATGGAGGCAGGTGGAATCAGCTTACCTCTTAGAGCTATATATGATGTTCTTCCCTCTCCTACAAATCTCCATCAGTGGTCGGGCAAAGATCCGGCATGCCCTTTGTGCACAGTACCAACAACACTCAGGCACATCCTTACTGAGTGCAACACAGGGCAGATTCACCTGGAGACACAGTAAGGGCTTAAAACCCCTTGCTGCAGCAAGTGAAAAGAAAAGTAACCATTTTCACTCCACTCAGAACATCATCATCAGTCCCATCATTATCCTTTGCCCGTAAAGGAGAACAACAATCAGGAACTCCAGCACTAGCCAGGAATGGTCGACTGGAGGTGCTTGACATTGGGAAATGCTTGTGGATGTAGGCTAACAGCTCACAATACCCCCTCAAATAGTAACCTCTGCCCTAAGACCAGACATGGTACTCTGGTCCAACACCATTCGTACTGTTTACTTCATCAAGTACCCAGTACTATGGGAAGACGTCACGAACGAGGCCTAGGAGAGGAAGATGCTGCACCACTCAGATCTATAGGCAGAGGCCGAACAGCAAGGCTGGAGAGTGACAGTCTGCCCAATAGAGATTGGCTGTTGAGGATTCATTGCAACATCCACCAGAAATCTTCTCAAAGAAATTGGGGCTCTGCAGCCGAGCCTTGCATTACACCATCAGGGAAACATTAGAGACTGCTGAGCACTGCAGCCAGTGGCTATGGATAAGGAGGAAAGACCCCAGGTGGGCTCCAAGAGGTTAGGGACACACACCCAGGTCTGATCAGCATAGGGTGACCCTGCCTCAGCAGAGGGTGTTTTGTAAGAAAAAGGCTGCAACACCCAATGGCCTAAGGCAATACAACTGAAGATATGTCCCTGTTTCTTTTTGGTGGGGGTCACCTGTGGCCAATCCTGTGCACCTTTTCATATAGTCTGGTTATTTACCACCATTTCCTACACTACAAATAAATGAAGTACTGAGGTCAGAAATGTTAAAGTATTGTTAAGTTTGATCTAGAACATGCTCCTACATTTGGAAGCCCTACCCTGACACTGACAAACTGTCCTCCTGCAGGAGCCGATCGCATGCGTGACGTTGTTGAAGATATGACAGGACAGAGACCGTCCATTTTCTTTAAACTGTGCTGGCGTTACTTCACCCCTGTAATTTGCTTAGTGAGTATAATAGCAGCTCCAGGTTTGGGGAAAAAAACAGACTTGTTCAAGTTACTGATTAATATTAAAAACACTTCTACCTTGGCCATAGCTAAGCACCAAAGTCCATATCTCAGGTTCTAGTTTACCCATCTGCCTGTCCTTCAAGGTTTGCTTCATCTGCTCCTTCCTGGACTATCAGCCCCTGACATCCAGTGAGGGCCATGAGTACCCAAAGTGGGCCTACTACCTGGGCTGGGTAATGGCCTTCTCCTCTGTGGCTGCAGTACCTGTATGGGCTATTTGCAAGATCTGCACCACTGAGGGCCCCCTCAGACAGGTAACAACATAAACACTCTATTGAGGATTTACATTTAAACATCTTTTATTACACACATATATATATGTCATGTTTGTCTCCTACAGCGCCTGATGGTGCTGTGGTATCCTGTCAGAGATCCTGGGGGTCCCAAGACAGACCTAGAACATCCACTGAATGAAACAGAATTAAAAACCATGTCTTGATGACCAATATATAACGTACCAAACTCTGGTTCCCAACAGTTTTTAGGATCAATACAGAACTTTTAAAAGTATTTTAAGAAAATCATTCAATAACTCATAAAAAGTATTTGCAGGAAAAACTAGAGACCCAGGTTTTAAAGCACCCAAGTTTCTCTCAGGGAGTAATTTTTTATGTATGCACTCAGTGTTTCCTTCCTGCCCTTGCTCGTCTTTGGCCAACTGCCGAGTACATTTTTACCATCTTAAACAAATCAGTCAAACTGTCACCACTGCTGTGCATAGTACATGTAGACGACATGCAATGCAGCTAAGATGTTTCAATCACTGTGCTGTCTGTTCATTAGGAATCACACTCTTCAGCAGACTTTTATTTTTGAAACTCTTGCTGGGATTAAAAGGGTAGCTGGGACTCTCTGCAGCTCAGTACAAATATTTGGAGCCATCTGGTGGAAAGAAAGCTTTCTTAGATCTTCATCAGGTTGTTACGTAAGTATCAGAATCAGAAGTACTTCATTCAATTTGGTCATTACACTTGCTCTTGAAAATACAAATATTAATAGGAAATGGATAGAAATAGGAATGGTTAGGGTGAATAAGAAATTAAAACTTGTTTTGGTAACACTTTACTTGACGTCTGTCTCTATAACGCATTATAAATATATGTATTATGTGTTATAACCATGTTATAGCACTGTATAACTATAGTTATAAATAGTCATAAATGATCATAATGCTTTATAGCAATAATCATAACACATAACGCATTTTAGCATGACTTACAAGGTCAGGTATTATAATTTGTTATGGTTATTGTTATAAAGCCTTATGATAATTAACAAGTGTTTATAATGATAGTTATACAAGTTTATACACCACACACCATAAATATATGTTTAATGCATTATCTATGTGGGCATTGTCAGTGAGTTGTTAACAGTTATAACATATTATAATAGCTGACCTTATAAGTCATGATAAAATGCTTTATGTTTTGTGATTATTGCAATAAAGCATTATGATCATTTATGAGTGTTTATAACTATAGTTGATAAAAGATGTTTTAAATGTGTGTATATATATATATATATACATACATACACACACACACATACATACCCACACATACACACACACACATACACACACACACATATACAAGTATCAGGGCAGATCATCTGACACAGCATTTGGACCCTGAAAGTTCTGAATAAAGATGTTTCCATAAACCTCCTCTGTAGTAAAGCCCTTAAGGCCACGTTTGGGTAAACAAGATGAGCATATCCTTACCATAGAAGAAGATGAAGAAGACATGCTTCATCAGTAGCCTATAACTGTTATTTAATCTACATCATTAGCCAGAAACATTGTCCTTTACCTGGACTTGAAGCGTAGACCCTCTGGTTCCCTCCCTAAGTATTACACATCTAGTTTTCCATCTGTATTCATGATAAAGTTTGTAGTGTAAACAAATTTTCTTTCTTTTAATGTTCCACGTCTCATTATGGTTATTGTGGAAAAGCAGTGTATCTGTAGAGGTATGAATGATTTAGATCCTTCTATTTGTTCATTCCTTGTCTCCTATAGAGTAAGATCATGCTGAGGCCTGACCCTACACACAGCTGCACTAATACTGAGAAATGTTGTAACGACAGCCAAGGTCTTTTCCACTCTAAAACTCCCTCAAGTTTTTTTGTTTGTCAGACTGTGTCATCTTTCATCTTCTTTAAGAGATGAATAGAGGATGGTATGGCAGAACTGGCTTGATATTACACTGCACTCTCCTGTTGTGTATTGTTAATACCATTTCTCCTCGATCAAGTTGCACATAAACTATTTGGGCCATTAGAGTCTCCTGTCTAGTCAAGTTACTCGAAAAATCCACGACAAACTGGCATCATGACACAGGATCTTAAGGACATAGACCGGTGAGTGCAAACCTTTTTTTGCCATTATCCTGTCTGGGTCTAACAGACCTAAAAAAAGCTATTAGAAAATTTCTAACTTGACAGTTATTGACACTTTTAATGAGTAGAATTGTGTCATCAGCTAAAGTTAGATGCACATCATCCTCTGTTAGACGCACCTCTAACACATGACTGGTTTTAAAAATAACTGATTCAACAAAACACTGTGATCAATAGTTCCCTGCTTAAGTAAGAGCAGGTATTATTGTCATATGGTCCTCATCCCTTGTGCAAACATGTCTCAAAGCCTGTTAATTACATGCAAATTAGGCGTGGCCTGTGAGAGATGAGAGTAAATGGATGCGTGTTTGATAATTTTAAGAATTTCTTTGATGAAGGCGATAAGTTTGTAGTTAAACAAAACATTAATGACGTTCATTTTTTGGGCTGCAGCCATGATCATACTGAATGACGAAGAACGAGTGGGGAAGCCTGCACGAATAGAAACCTCACGTTTTGCTGACCACGTGCCAACACACAGACACGGTAATCACTGCAGAAGAGCTCAGACTCATGATTTACATGACCAAAATTCAGCAGACTCTAGTTTTCTAGACACTGCCATCAGTGTTGTGCTAGTTACTGAAAAATAGTAACTAGTTACAGTTACTAGTTAAAAAAAGTCACTCAGTTACTTAAACCAAAAAGTGATGCGTTACTGAGAAACTAACTATTTAATTACTGTAAAACGTTCTTCCAGTGCTCCCATTGCATAACCCTGAACACCTCCATTATCTCACCAGCTTCTCACAAAATCACCTGCAGCCCTTCCATCATCACTCACTAGTCTTATCTAACTGTACTGGCAAGTCAAACCAGAACACACCGGAAGATTTTTTAACGGTGGGGTGGAAGGGGACATAAATCCTACCTTAATGACACCCTCATGGGAAGTTGTAAGGCGTCTCTGGAGCACTATTCTTTAATAGTAAAAGGCACCTGAGGCACTAATGTGATTGCAATGGTTGTTATTTGCATTTGTGTGTGTGTGTGTGTGTGTGTGTGTTGATTTCATTGAAGTTAAACTCATTATTTATAAAACGTTTGTTAAAATAAGGGAACTTTTGCAGTAAACATGCATATGGTGACAGAGAAAGAGAAAATATAGTTCCTCTGCAATGAATGGAGGACGCCTCTTTAGACAGTTGGGCATTGCCTCCAAGTCCCCTCTTGCAACTCCTTTAAAAAAATCAAAAACAACATTTGAAGTTATATTACAGTTAAAGATCTTACAAATAAGTTTAACAAATCAAGCTCATTTAAGATGACATAAGTGACCAAAGGTATCTGCGTAGAAACACTTGCAGGAAACAGTCTGCTCATTCTCACAATATAAGTCCCACCTTTTATCTCCTCAGGTGCACTGACTCACTCTACAGCTACATGTTATTAACACATTTGTGTTTAGAAAGCGCAGATGAAGAGACTGACGAGGAAACATGGACAAGGAATTCAAAGGAGAAAAAAGGGAACAGTGGAGGAAGAAGCGAGAATATATTCTGGCTGCAGCGGGGAATGTGGTGGGCCTTGGCAACGTCTGGAGATTCCCTTACCTGTGTTATAAGAACGGAGGAGGTGAGCTCGAACACACAGTGTTTATCCTTTAATATTTGATAAGATTGTTCCGGTCCTGAAAGTCACCAAAGACGACTTTATGGTTGAGAAAATGCAGAAATTAAAAAAAAAAAAAAAGGACTGCACTGAATTTTGGGTAAAATTGGGTAAAATGATGCACTTCAGGAAAAAAGCAAACACAAACTTGTTCTAAGTAGTAAACATTTTGACATCTACTTGACAACTTTGACAAACAGCTTACAGCACAACAGCCTCAGGGTTACATGAACGGCTGAAGACGAGTTCTTCAAGCAATTGTGGTTAAAAAAAACGTCATTTCGTGTCAGACAAACAGCGTATGAATGTAGTTTTGCAATGTTGGTTAACCAGTCACTGCACCAGTTTGACTTAAGCCTTAAAATCTCTCTCAATCCTGCTGTGATTTTCCACCAAGGCAGGCTCTTTCACATTTAACCCTAACCCTGACTAACAGGATTTGATCAGATATTTGTGACATTTATGTGTGATTTAAATCTCAAAGTTTTGCAAAAATATAAGGATGTTGTAAGAGGCAAAGTGATTTGAACCAGAAACAAACTTTAGACCCAATTCATAAATTAAGTTTAAAATCTGAATAACTTTTGGTTTTGGATCAACCTGTGCCATTAAAGTTTTGATGATCAGTTAATTTATTAAATCTATGATGGAGGGGGATCATTTCTGAACAGCAATAGCAAATCAACAGCCTTAAATGAATTCAACAATTTTACAGCAGGTTTTTATCTCACTGTTTAGACTTTGTCCGTATCCGATTATTAAACAAAAGTCTTGCCAACCTGTACGGGTTTGCCTAAGAGATACTGGGTGGCAAAAACAGTGGTTATCTGCAGTGCTAATGGGGTAAAGTGGACACTTTTCTGCATAAAACCCTGAATATCACATGAAAGCTGAAGTGTTTTTTTGTAAATAATAAAGCTTATCCAGTCCTCTTCCCCGTGCATACCACCATACAGTCTCTCTTGTATCTCTGTGTTTTTCTCCTCCAGGGGTCTTCCTGTTGCCGTACTGTTTCTTTGCTGTATTCTGCGGTATGCCGCTCTTCCTGCTGGAGTCTGTGATTGGTCAGTACACACAGGAGGGCGCTATCACCTGCTGGAGCAAGCTCTGCCCGTTGGCACAGGGTAATCACACCAATTCTGACTGAGTTGCTGGACAACACTGAAAGATATTAACTGAACTCTCCATTACTAGTAAATCATAAACCATAATAATAATTCTTCATTATATCTGTGTGAGCATTCAAACCAACTCTGAGTAAAACAAACATAGAATTAGCCATTTGAAAGCAGTGGGTCTTTTGGTTTTCTGCTCCCAAAATCAAGCTACTCAGCTTCCTGAATCAATCATCACAATGTATAAATGTAATCAAGAGCAAAGATCCCATTTTATTGATGTTTAAATAACCAACTCCTCTATTTTTATTATCTTTTATACGTCTTTAAATACACTGACTTCCCCTCCTGCTCGCAGCTCCAACCCCTTTGGCTCACACTTTTTTAAGCCGCTCACAAACATAGTTTCTTTTTCAAATGTTCGGTGTTTTCCATAGACGCTTTTTCCATTGTACTCAAACACAGAGGATCTAGCTCTTCTAGTGTAGAGATATAAAGTATACTTTACACACAACACACAACCCAAAACAAATCATTATTGTTTTCTAGTTTGTATATTTGGATTTACTGATATTTGGAAAATTTAGCAGTTCTCTGTCATCAAAGTAGAGTTTGTCATGTAACTAAAAATATAGATTCTGCAAGATGCTAATTTTCTGACCCCCTTGTATGTTAACTTTACTCCTAACTCACTTTTACTCTGTTTACCCACCACAAGGCTTTCTTATGTTTACCTTTTTGAATTTACGAGGCCGACTTTGTTATTTTACAAATGCACACTCTCAAAACAAACCCAGAAAAATATGTTTGTTTTTATTTAACCTTTGCTTGACAAGAATCTTACAAGTTACATTTCATTTAGTATGATCTCTTGGTTATTATAGATAAAAGATATTTTTCAGATAAAAGCTCTTTCAAACCATTGGCTAAAACTGAGCTCAAAGATGTAATGGGATAAATGGATCAAATATGTCCACTTTCGTTAAATAAGAGCCTTATATAAGAGAATTTTTTATGTTTTCGCTCATCAGGATCTGGATATTCAACCATAGTGGTCCAGTTATATTCCAGATCCTACATCATCATCCTAGCATGGGCCCTCCTCTACCTTATGTACTCTTTCAGAAGCCCTCTGCCATGGGCAACCTGCAACAATCCCTGGAACACAGGTCAGTGAGTGATTCTTCTTTCCCTCTCACTTTCCTGCTTTGTCTCGCCTGGAGAGTCAGATTGTGCCTCCATTCGTGAAAGCACTGTACAACACTTCGGTACAACAAACTCCACCATCGATTAACTCTTTAATTCATCCAAAAGACTGCATAATTAACAGATGTCTTTAAAAATGTTTACACCCAATCAATGTGACTTTGATTGAATTGTCTTTATATCAACAGACCTTTGTGTGGACCTCACCTCTGCAAACCACACTGCGGTAAACAGTAGCAACCTGACAGGAAACTGGACTTCTGGAAAGCTCACAAAGTCTTCGGCGTCTGAGTTCTGGGAGTGAGTTAATTGTGAATTAACTGATACCTGATCAATTACATTACCTGACAGTGATAGTTCAAATATGGCAAAGTGAACTTCTCTCTGTGTGAAACCTTTAAAGGAGAGGAGTGCTGTCCTTGTCTGGCGGAATAGAGGAGATCGGCACAGTCCAGTGGAAGCTGCTGCTGTGTCTTCTGGCCTGCTGGGTGGCCTGCTACTTCTGTATTTGGAAAGGAGTCCGCTCCACAGGGAAGGTCTGTGGACAAGGATTTGTGGGAATCAAGGTCCAAATGTGATCGTAGAAAAAACATATGCATTTTGTGTAATTAATCCAATTGTACCGATGTTTTAGGTGGTCTATTTCACCGCTATCTTTCCCTACGTGATGCTGGCCATCTTGCTGGTTAGGGGATTGATGCTGCCAGGAGCCTGGCAAGGTGTGGTCTACTACCTGTATCCAGATCCCTCACGTCTGGCAGACCTCCAGGTGACACTTGTAGCTTTCTCTTATGTCTCAACTTTGTATTCTTTAAATGTAAGCCTGAGAAACAGAGATACTATCAGATTTCATCTTTGGTCATCAGGTTTGGATGGAGGCTGCTTCTCAGGTCCTCTACTCCTATGGTGTTTCATCAGGAACCGTCATCACACTGGGCAGCTACAACAAAGTCAAGAATAATTGCTACAAGTAAGTCGTGCAAATGGTCGCTTGATTGACACATTGTAGGAGGAGTTTCACCCAGTCTATGAAATTTTGTTTACCACTTCCACTATGTTACGCACTATTCGGGCATATCACCAAGCTGCAGCTACTGTTCAGGAGTCTGGCAGAGGAGTTCAGGGTCGCAAGAGTCAGAGAAGTCCTGCTCCTACAGAGATTCTGCCAAATCCAAGGTCTTCTCAGCAGGTGTAGAGGTCAGGACAGGACAAGTGCGCTGAGGATATAGTGGAACAAGGTTGTGACACAGCTGGGCACAGTGGCTACTGGGCAGACTGAACTGGGTAGCAGTTCAAAACCTAGCTGCAGTAAAGCCAGCGGAAAGGAGAAGCGGAAGCTGATCCAAAAGGAGGTACGTGCCAAGGTAGAAGAAGCTCTCTTCTGTGGGGTGGTGGACATGTCTAAGCAAGGGGCCTTGACCAAGTGGGATGGCCATAAGATCACCTGGACAGAATTCTGGAAGACGGAGCCACACTTCTAGTTCCTAGTCCACTCAGCGTATGACGTCCTCCCAAGCCCAGCCAACATTTTCACCTGGGGCCTGGTGGACTCATCCACATGCCAACTCTGCCAGAAGAGGGGATCTTTAGAGAACATCCTCAGCTGCTGCTCAAAGGCCTTTGGAGACGGTCGGTATATTACAGCAAATGGCAACACCCCTACAAGGGTACCATCACCCAGGGGGTCCTGCTTGCAACAGCAAGGGACTGGCAACTGATGGTTGACCTTGGGAGACAGTTCAGATTCCCGGACATCAAGGTGGCCAAGTATGCTAAACTGGTGGCTGACAAAACATTGCATTTATTGTCTTTTATTTGCATTGCATAAAGTCAGCTTAACACTCATTGAGCCTCATGAGGTTCGGCTAGTGATATCACAAGAATTTGTCTGGCCTCTTTGGCCTGAAACTGGAGCTGCAGACCCCTGAATGAAGCAACCAAAATTTTGTCAAAATGTGAATACACAGGGATGGATGGTAGGTATTGTAACGAACATGGATCATCCACTTCGTAACAGCTTAATGGACCAATAAAGTTCTTTCTTTCTTTCCTTCTTCTTCTTCTTCTTCTTCTTCTTCTTCTGCTTCTTCTTCTTCTTCTTCTTCTGCTGCTGCTTGTCTCAAGCGTGACTGCTCATGTGAACGCTGTGTTACAGTTAGGACCAACCCTAAAACTGATGCTAGCACATAAATTCTTTGTTAACTTTTATTGAATTTTGGTTACATTATTGGAATACATACAAACAGTTATGGAGTGTTGACATGCTATTGGCTCTACACTAAAGGTAGTTTATCACTCGAAATATTTATGATGCTATTCTCAAAGTACCTGCAATGTTTCAAGTATGCAACAGCCATATAAATCTTTTTGTGACAGCGCCCATTAAAAGCAAGTGTGTGTGTGTGGGCGTGCGTGTGTGTGTGTGCAGGGACAGTTTGTGGTTATGCTTGCTCAACAGCAGCACCAGCTTCGTCGCTGGGTTTGCGGTCTTCTCAGCCCTGGGCTACATGGCACACCAACAGGGGGTTCCAGTCGACATGGTGGTTCAGTCAGGTTTGATTAAACATTTCTGATGTCGAAATTAGGAAATACATTGAGAACTGTGAAGACGAGGAGAGAGAAAGTATTGGTTTTTGCATCTACAGGTCCTGGACTGGCATTCATTGCTTATCCTCAGGCTGCAGCCATGATGCCCCTGCCTCAGCTGTGGGCAGCCTGCTTCTTCATCATGCTTATTCTCTTGGGACTGGACACACTGGTAAGAAGAAGGTGAAGGGAACATGTAATATGATGTTGTTGTTTTGTTTTTTTGTGCAAATCTGTTAGATCTTGAAATGATGGACTCAATACAATCAATGCATATTTAGATTCAAATTCAACTTTATTGATATGGCACTTTTCATACATGAATGCAAGTCAAAGTGCCTCACAGAGGCTAAAAACAACGATAACACCCAACCCTTCCACCCACACACACACCCAGAAACCCACACACACCCACACACACCCACACACACCCACACACACCCACACACACCTAAAGACACACCCATCCTCACACAAAGCGATAAAGAGACATGGCGTATACCACACCCACATCATTGTGTCCCCTACAGTAAAGTAAATTGGCCATCTGGCTCGGCCATTGGTATGTGTTCATTTATAAGGCTATTCTTCAGACGACTCCATCTTATTTATCATCCCTTTTAATCTTAAATAATAGTGCCTACAGTCTCCGCTCCCAGGACTTTTATCATTTTACTGTTCCTAAGGTCAGAACAGCAATGGGGAAGAAAGCTTTTAGATTTTCTGCTCCAAGTACATGGAACATCTTGCAATCAGACCTGAAACTCCAAAGTCTGGTATCTCTGAATGTATTCAAGTCCATGATATATTCCATTACATCCAGGCTTCAGGAGCGCAAATGTTTGACTAATGTTGTAAATTATTATTTGCATTCTTTGTATCCTATATGATTAATGTGATTATGTATTGAAACTGTATGCGCTGCCATTCTTGGCCAAGTCTCTCTTGCGAAAGAGATCTTGGATCTCAATGGGAAAAACCTAGTTAATAAAGGTTTTCAGCTTGCTCTTTGACCCAATGACCTAACAGCATCATGTTATATGGTTCAGCTGTGGGTCCCCACACCTTTTCCCCTTTTTTGGGGGTGAAGGATTCTCTTATTTAAGTTATACCACCTTGTTGTCATGTTTTTCTGTCTATTTGAATGTGTAAGTTTGCAGGTCTGGAAACTATATCTTCATCAGTGATCGACATGTTCCCCGGAGAGATGCGCAAACCCTGGCGCAGAGAGATCTTCCTTATATTTTTCTGCTCCGCCTACTTTATTATACATATCTCTCTCTCCACTCAGGTACCACACAGACCTGTACATCCTTACCCGAATACACAAGCATACAATAAACATATTCTCACATTGAGGGAGTATTTTCAATAATGCCACATAAAGTCTGTGCTCTGTGCTTCCAGGGAGGGATGTATGTGTTCCAGCTGATTGACTACTATGGCTGTAATGGAGCGTGTTTATTGTTTGTGTCACTTGTCCAGTGTGTAGCTGTTGGGTGGGCCTTTGGTGAGTGGTAAAAGAAAAGTCAGTTCTTCAAATCACCAGAGGTTATAGTTTGTTTACATATAGCTTTAATCAGAAATGTTAAAGTACTGTTGAGTTTGAAACATGCTCCTACATTTGAAAGCCCTACCCTGATACTGACAAACTGTCCTCCTGCAGGAGCCGATAACATGTTTGACGCAGTCGAAGATATGACAGGACAGAGACCGTCCATTTTCTTTAAACTGTGCTGGCGTTACTTTACCCCTTTTATCTGCTTGGTGAGTATCATAGCAGCTCTAATTTGCAAGAATCTATTTGATAAATCCTCATGGCTGAATATGCAATAACACGTCATCTGCTTCTATTTACATGCTTACTGAATAATAATAAAAACACTTCTACCTTGGCCATCGCTAAGCACAATTGCCCATAACTCGGTTATTAGTTTACCCGTCTGCCTGTCCTTCAAGGTTTGTTTCATCTGCTCCTTCCTGGCCTATCAGCCCCTGACATCCAGTGAGGGCCATGAGTACCCAAAGTGGGCCTACGACCTGGGCTGGGTAATGGCCTTTTCCTCTGTGACTGCAGTACCTGTATGGGTTATTTACAAGATCTGCACCACTGAGGGCCCCCTCAGACAGGTAAAAGCATAAACATCCTATTAAGGATTTACGTTTAAAACATCTTTTATTACACACACATATATATCACGTTTGTCTCTTCACAGCGCCTGATGGTACTGTGGCGTCCTGTCAGAGATCCTGGGGGTCCTAAGACAGACCTAGAACATCCACTGAATGAAACAGAATTACAAACCATGTCAGCTTCTTTTTCCAACAAGTTATAAGAACTCCTAGACTTTTCTGGAGCCTGGGGCCTTGAAAAGGGGCGTATAACTGACCAAATTCTTGTTACCAACAGTTTTCAGGATCAATACAGAACATTTGAAATGCTTTTAAGAAGATTAGTCATTAAGTCATTAAAAGTATTTGCAGGAAAACAAAGCGACCTGAATTTTAAAAGCACCCAAATTTCCCTTGGAGCGCTTGGTAGAGTTGGGCCTTTTTGTTTTGTTAGCACTCAGCGTTTCGCTTCTTTTCCTTGCATGCCTTTGGCCTACTGCCTCACATGTTTTTACCATCTTAAATAAATCAGCCGAACAGAGTCAAACTGTCATCAGCGCTGTGTTTAGTACATGTAGACAACATGCAAATGCAACGAAGATGTTGCAGCCACTGTGCAGTCTGTTCATCAGGCATCACACACTTCAGCGGGCTTTTATTTTGGGAACTCTTGCTGAGATAAAAAGGGTAGCTGGGATATGCATAATGCTGGAGAGAGGCACTTAGCTCTTTTAGATGAAATATAAAAATTTCTACCAAACTTTTTAAAAGTCAACAAAGTTATAAACAACAATTAAAATTTTATTTTGATAAAAAGTTTTTCTGTCTTGGCTCAATTTTTATTGAAACGTGCTTTTTGTGCTATTTAATAACCATGTTCAAATGTGGTGTCACTTGTTTGATGCTACTATCAGGACAATGCTGTGTGTAACTTATGATTTATTTGTGGAAATACTTTTGAATACTGATGATTCTTTTGTTAAAATCCAGTGGAAAATAACTGTCAAGTTGTCATTTTGTGTCATGGGGTTAACCCTCCTCCTGTGTTAGCTCTTACTACGCACCCACCATGTCAAGGGTCGGTTTTGACCCGTGTCTTAAATCAGCTGTAAATTACACTAAAAAATAATTCTCTATCATCCAAATTGGTTCTCATCTCTAGGTTACCTTGTTAGGCTTCATTATCCATAAAAATATTACATATAATATTTTTTGTAGTGGGCCTCTGGGCCTTTCTTTGTCAGTATACCCCTCACACAGACATACGTATATACTGAAGTAATCTCATTTGTCTGGACATGTCCGACATTGTTTTTTGTGCAGGGAAAAAACAGGCAAAATGACAATTTCCTAAATCTCACATGATTGGAAGAGGATCTGATTGTCAGTGTTGTGCCTGACAGTGCACTTGTGATTTTAGTTTTTGCTCTGATTATTAGATATTGATCTAACCGGGTCAACAGTGACCCTAACACGACAAGTGCCATCATTTTAATAAGAGCATTTTATAATTTAGTCAATTTGATTTTTTATTTTTTATTTTGTTGAAATAGAGATTCCTGACAAAGTCAAAAAGTCTTGATGTGAAAAAGCTAATTTAAATGATTCTTTTAAGCATTTAAAAACAAAAACAGGACCTAGCAGACCCTAACACAGGAGGGGGGTTAATACTGGTGATTCTTTTGTTAAAATCCTGTGAAAAAGGAACTGTCAAGTTGTCATTTTGTGTCATGATTTCTCCATCAAATGTCTTTCTAGGAACTCTTGTTGTAGTGTGACCTTAAAGGGGTCAAAACTAGAAGTCCTGCCAAATCAGGGCTGTAGTCCTGATCAGGGATAGTGTTGTGCCGCCCTCTAATGGTCTCTTTCTACGCTACAGTTTTCCTTTTCCCCTCCCACAGAACCGGAAATGGCGACCTTTGTTCCGGACACATGGTGCAGGGTGGGCGTGCCCAGGCCGCTGATGTAAACACAAAGTACGCCTCATCCCCATCGGATAAGTGACTGTGAAGCGAATTGGCCAGATTAACCCAAATAGCTGTCATTGTCGGGGAAAACGCTCCGTCCTCCGTCGTGCGTAATATGCTTTAGGGCACCAAAAGGCGACGCCATGGACTTCTACATCAATCTGAAGGTGAATTTCAGGGGAAATTCTAAAAATTTCCTCCTGTCGGGATCGGAGACCAAGAGCTGGGAGTCAATGGAGGCAATGGTAAGAGGGGAGAACCACCGGGCCCGATCTCAACACATCCGATCCCAGCGCACCGTCACACCGTGTCGCTTTTACCCTTCGCTTTTACGCACATTCAGGTGTCCTCGGTGTGAACGATGACATCGATGTGCCACTGCGGAGCGTCGTGTTAACCCTTAAGGGAATACTCTGGCAGCTTCAAATATGCCATTGATATGCAATGCTAAAGCATTAGCATCATGCAGTGTGTGTCCCTGAGCTGAAGGAGTACAGAGCTGTGAAACATGTCCTCACACTGACAGCACATCACCGTGAGCGCTGTCACGGAGGACAGGGAGGAGATGTTACACCGCAGTCCTTACTGGATTATAATAGTGGTTTGTCGTCATGGAAACACTGTTTACCAGCTCCACATAAACTGGTCTGAGCAGTTTGAATCAAATATCCACCATTTGAGGTGTTTCCCATTTTATTCGCTCAGCTGCTGTCAGCTCTGTTGTTGGGTGTGTACTTGAAGTTGGTTTGGAAGTAACAGAAGAAGGTTGGATTGATATTGGCCTTGTGCCAGAGCGCACTGTTAGAGCCTTTACTGCTCTAATCTGATGAAGTTTCTGGCCCTTACCTTGTTCCTTTGATCATATTTAAGATGTCTCACTGTTTTCTGATATCCTTATATTTTATTGGCTATATTTTATATACCTATAGGGGAGAGTGGGGTAAGTTGAGCCACCCCCTGTTGCTTTGGAAATGGTCAAAGAAATTGATCATGTGACCAAATATTTAGGAGATGGGCATCAATTCATGGAGTCTGTGAAGGTTAGAAGCACATGGGTGAAGGAGTTAGACATTTATTTACAAAAATAAAAAAACGTTTTTTACTCTTGAAAGTGAATTTAGTCTGTCATAAGTTTTATAAGAATTGTGTTCAGACCAAAAAAGATCATTTTAAATTTGTTTTATACATCAATTGTGGTATCTATGAGCTATAACATGAGGTCAAGTTCCACCATTTTAATTTAGAGGACTAATAAAGTCATAATAGTAGTTCTGGGGTAAGTTAAGCCAGTGACTCAGCTGAGAAAGTAAAGGAGTCTGATGAGAGGATCAGAGTTTCAGTTCAGATTGTTGAAATGTTTGACTTTTTCTTTTCATAAATACAGCTGTGAATGTTCAGAATCACTTAAAGACATTCTCATGTTAACATGTTTTTTTTTACAAAACAGCTTTTTCACAGTTATATGCAATAATAATAAAAAGGAGACCACTTTTTTTTGGCATGCTATATTATCAAGACAGTTTTGTTTACTCTCATCCTGTTGGTTTGCAGGGATGCACAACATCTTGAAATATATGCAGATACACTAGTTAGAGACAAAACTATGATTGCCTTGATATAGTGATCCGAAATATCTTACCCCACGCTCCCCTATAAGCTACCAGGTGCCTTGATAATTTGCACTTCCACTGCACAAGTCCCACCAGTACATCAGTTATTTCAGGCAAGTTAATGTAGGGTTATCTTCATGTAAAGATTTGATGAAATTATATATTTAAAGCTAGATTTTTTAAAGCTAGTTTCACCTTTTTGTCCGATCCTTTTGTTGGATACTTAATGATTTATCTTGCATGTTCATTCATATTTTCATCACCATCAATCAAATAAATAACCCAGCAGCTGCTCGGTGGCTGTCTAGCATAGGTCTGGTCCTACCCAAGGTTTCTTCCTGTTAAAAGGAAGTTTTTCCTTGCCACTGTCACTCATGTTAGATGAGATGGGCCAAATCTGTCCCATCTTAAGTTTGGGTCAAACAATGAGTGTGGTCTTTACCTGCTCTTTTTCTTTGAAAAGCATCTTGGGATGACAACTGTTGTGAATTGGTGCTATATAAATAAAATGTGATTGATTGATTGATTGATTGATTGAAATAAAACCACACATTGATGGTGCAAAAATTTTTACTTTAATATCTTCAAAATTCAGCGCATAGAGGAAAAAACACCCCTTTATCGTGAGCGTGAATAAGAGATTTTAACCAGGATGTAACATGTCTATTTTTACTGGGTGTGTATGTGGTCTACAGCGCTTTTGCAGCCATCCTCTAGTGGACAGTCAAGGTACTGCAGGTTTTAGCACCTGTACATCAGCTGTATTTCTGGTGACCAGAGGTTGCTGCTTGATAATTGCTAGATTTGACTTGTTTATCAGCTGCTGCCTAATGTTCAGATCAGTAGCATGTGCCCGGCCACAATATTTTGACACTAGGCTGTGAACACACATAGGGCTGAGATAAAGAGTTAAGCTCAGTGAAACAAGTTGAAATGGGAAATAAATATAAATAGAATCAACACACATTGGAGTACTTAAAAATATTTGTACTTTTTGAGTGTAATTCCTGCTAAAAAGACCACACTTCAAAACTTGAGGTGAATTTGGTAACACTTGGCTGGCTCTCTACGGTTCACAACTATTACGCCCCTGTCTGTCATTACGGCATTCACAGTAAAACTGCCCTATTTCTTTTGTTAAATTGCTGACTAAATAATCGACCACAACAATAGTGGCTCAATATTTGTTTAGGATGGAGCTCTCTGTTTTTATAACAACTCTTTCGCATCCATGACAATGACCGGGCAGCCCGGAAAGAGGCTTATGAAAGAAAGAAAAGGTCATGCTGAGTATTTGCAGCTCTTTATGTGGACAGAAGAATCAACCTGTGTCTGCGTTTGTGGCTGCCATTCAAAAAGCATGTACCTGATGAGTCATCATGGCCAAAACAAGTCACATTTCAGGCCGTTCGAGGGTTGTTGACCTGTCACGTTGCTGACGTCTGAATCTCTCTGTTTGTCAAAAGAAAACCCTGGGAAATGTGATAGGGTAAGAGTTTTGAAAGAAACCGAGAGTAGCTGACGATCAGTGATCACAGAGCCCATTATTCCTCCATACACATTAGAAGAGCTTTATTCACTTTCATTGGGCACTGGCCCCCAATGCACCATTATCAGTGCCTTCATGTTTTGAGCACCTGTGAGCGAGGAATGAGTCCCTCGGATCTCCACGGTTAAAAGAGGCGTTGTGAATGTTCAGCGGTAAGAAAGACATTGACATATAGCTTCAGAGCTCTGCATCTTTGAATTTATGGTCCATCTACATCAACCACAGCAGCCTGGGAGAGTTCATTAGTTTAAGTGTTGCTGAGTCACAGAAATCAGACTTCACTGTGACTTGATGTTTCACCAATAAGAGAGCTGTGTGATGGGGTTTTGTGTCCAGGTTTAGCGTTTGGGCTGACTTTTTGGAGATTCATAATGAGATGCTACAGAGGAGAGATTGTCACTAAGGTTGCATCTTGTGTCATTAAATTGAATTTCTACAATTTGCCTTCTTGCTGCGTGGTTGTACATGGAAAAATGCAACAACAACACAAGCTGTCAACTGTGAATACATCGAATGTCTCACGCATACACATATCAGCATTACTTTGTCTGAACTGACACACAGCTAGATCTTAAATAGTGACCTCTTTCTTCATACATCTCATGTCCTTCAAAGAGGAGAATTAACCCGTTATACCCTGATTTGATCAAATCTTTGTGTTTGTGTTTGGTGTGCAGGTGAAACGCTCTTTTGGTCTCTGCAGTCTTCAGCTGACCTATTTCGATGAGGAGAATGAGGAGGTGAGAGAGCACTTCTTGTTTTGGTTTCCAAAATAATACACTTTTATTGGACCCTCGTTTCTGTAAGGTTTACAGTGCAGCAGTTAAAGCCCATTTTATGACTGCCAGCTGGGGTTAGTTGTTGCACTTAAATGATCAGTGGCAAATCCAGTTTTTATGATTGGGATCAGATGGATTTAGGAATATATATCAAGTTGGATCATGTAAGGTTATCTACATTATTGCAGTATGTCTGAGTTAACTGAGCCAAAACACTGGACCCTACACTAACTCTATTTCTACCATGAGACTTCAGTTTAATTTAACCTTAAATTTCTTAGTCCATGAACCATAGCTGATAAAATCTTGTTGGCGCCACACTGACGCGACAATTAAATGTCATGAATTCAAAATATGAATGGACTTCTATTAAGAATTTTCTCTTTCTCTCATAGGTGTCCATCAACAGTCAAGGTAGGCGAACACATTCAGAAAACACAATGTAATAAGGAAACGTTTCATATGAATGTCAAGTTAACCTTTAATGTTTCCTGATTTTTTTTTCTAGTGGAGTATGAGGAGGCGCTGAAGGTGAGTTGATTTTAAGTTAAGTTGTTTTTAACAATAGTTTAATGTTGGGAACAAAGAGGTACGTCTTAACTCTCTCTAAACAGACTGAAACATCTGCAGATTACTTCAGTATAGAAACATGTAGCAGAAAGTTGAGTTCCCCCTGATCCAAATCTGAGAGGTCCCAGCTCCAAAGCTCTATAAAGCCCTTATCTCCACAGTGTCCGTCCTCAGCTCTTTTAAAATCTGTATAATATACTGTCAGACTGCCAGTATCAGGTTAATAATCTGCATACAAGATGGATTAAGCTGGAGCTACACTGTGGGATGATATCCAAGGAGCATCCTCATCTAAATTAAAACTCTGAGATGGTTTTCGACAGCAGCAGTTTTAATCTTCCCCTTATTATAGCATTCTTGAGCTCCTATCTCTGTGATTTAGGATTATTAAAACTTCATTCAAATGTACGATACACAGCAAAGAAATCAAAGCAAATCTGCCTATTTTGGTTTCATTCCACTACATTTCTGCTTCTCATTGACAAAAAGAGATTTCATGCAGTTTAGGTCAGCCCTAGGTTGTAAGAAAGGCAGAAAAATTATCTTGTTGTGGTAACAAAAAATCAATCCTGTGGTCAAACATGTACAAATCTTGCTTGCTTGGTATAACTTAAAATAAATACGCAGAAATCTTCTGGATTAATTGGATGTAAAAAAGCTGCAAAACAAATTCTTTTGTTTGAGTTAAATTAAAAATTCTCTGTTCTCAGTTTTGCTGCTCTAGACTTTGTCATAACAGTGATACTGCCTCCTCATTGACAAAAAGAGTTTTCTTCATTTTTTTCAGAGTGCAGGACGGCAAGGAAACCGACTTCACATGAACGTATACGAGACTCGGGGTCAGCTGACACGGGTGCCTACCAACAAGGCCAGTGCAACGGAGCCAAAGAGGGGCTTCAGACCCCCACAGCACTGTCCTGCTCTGGCCCAGGTGGTCAGCCGCAAAGTCCAGGCTGCAGTGCCAGAACAGGGCATGGTAAGAGCACGGACCCTGGGAGGGCGTTTGTCTTTATATCAGTCGTTTAAATGCTGCAGTCGAGTTACCTTGGAAGTCAGAAGTCCGAGCTGGGAGATGACGTCACACCCAAATTACCAGCGTTTCAGTTACTAAGTCGGAAGAAAGCAAAATCAGAGGTGGAAACAAGATGGCTACATCTACGAAAGTTGTCATCTTGTTTCCACCTCCGATTTTGCTTTCTTCCGACTTACGCTAGTAACTCGGGTGTGGCGTCATTTCCAGCTCGGTGGAATGATGTGGAAGAAAAGTGTTGATAATGATCATTCTGGTTTGTTATCAAGTTGATCATGAAAGAGGTGAAGGGGAACAAAGAAGAAGACAAGACTCCTCCAGCCTGGTTCACCTCCTACATGGAGAAGGTACGATTAGTCTCAGAAAGTGTTTTAAAGAGAAAAAACAGTCATTCTGACCTCCATCACTCCCCTTCATTCCTCCAGTTTAAGGACCAGGTGGTCCGTGAGGCTGTGGAGAAGATCTGCAGGGAGTTTTCTGGACAGTGCTGCATCCACAAGCCCTTGGGAGGAAGTGGAGGAGCAGGGGCGGGAGGCGGAGGTAGAGGGGAAGCAGTGGGAGGAGCAGAGGCCCAGCAAGTCCCTGAGGTTTCTTCTTCCACTCTGCCTGGAGCTCCATCCTCCTCCACCCCTCCCTGCTCCTCCTGTAGGGGGCAGACCACTGGAGGAGGCTACCAGTGCAGGTATGTGTTGTTTAACGCCTCTATAGACTGGTATTATTGGTGCTAGTGGTATTATATGGGCGGCCAAGACTCACTGATGCGTGAGGGAGCGAAGGCGGGTCAATATGGTCTGACCCAGCAGAAGAGCTGCTGGAGCTGGAAGAGTCAACGCTGTTTGTTACATGTGGGGCTGTGAAGCTTCAGACTGGACTGGGAGTGGGAGTCCATGCTGACCCAAAATACCTATACAGAGAACATGAGCATCAGAACTGGTATCAATGGAAGAAAGAGACCTGATTTCAAGGTTTTGCCTTAGTCTGAAATGACCCCAGATTAGGGCTGGGCGATATGGTAAAAAAAAGTTTATCACGATATATATTTTTCATATCAGTCGATATCGATATATATCAAGATCTCTTCGATGTTTTGTCAGAAGGTGTTACACTAGAGAAAGCAGACTGAATGGTCGGCTGTTTCGGCTGCACAGGCGCCATGGATTCCTTGCTCCGCTTGGGGTTTATAACCTTTTGCATTGCGCGTGTTCTTCCACGTGGTTCTGCTTCAGGTGGTGAAAAAGATTTGAGGTATTCTCCAACTTTGCGAGAACATGTACTCGACATAATTTGCAGTGCACACCACTCTGCTTCATGTTCAACCTCAAAAAACCAAAATACCTCCACACCACCGACGTTTTCGTGCCAGTGTGCTGTCGGAGAAACTCCCCTTTTCATTGGCTGTTCGTATAGTCTACCAAAACATGGCAGAATGCAGACTATTGAAAAGGATATTGACCATGTTTTATATCGAAATTGAGGGAAATTAATTTTCAATATATGTCGTTATCGTTTTATCGCCCAGCCCTACCCCAGATCTCAAACTTAGCGAGCATCTGAGAGAGGTGCCTGACCTTCTAGTTTGGTCCATGACTCTCATCTTCTAAGACTTAGAGGATCTGTCAACTACTTAGTCTTAGATACCACAGCACTCCTTCAGAGGTCTAATTTTTCAGGCTCTGACCTTGACTGAGGGGGGCCAACATGATGTTTTCTTTCTCTGATAACTAAAATCGTATATTGAGAATCAGTGTTTCCCTGGACACCCTAACTTGCTCTCTTTTTTTTCACGTGTCCTCGCCACATAAAAACAGTGAAATTACACAAAAGCAGAAACTTTCCACTCTTTCATAACAGATGGTGTTTTGGACTTAAAGGGAGCTGAGGCTTTTCCTGTTGCATCAGATTTAGTTTGTCTGTATTCTTGGTCATGATGTAAGTCCTCGGGTTGGAATTACCCTTCCTCTCATCTTTCTCTTTCGTTTTTTTTTTTTTACCTTTCTTTGTCACTTTCTCTTCCACTCCTCTCTCTGCTCAGTGTGTGTACGTCCTGTACTCTGTGTGAACCCTGCAGCTTCTCTCATGACCCCAGTCATAACCTGGTGAGAGCAAGGACTCCCCTGTCCATCCCAGAGCACGGATCACCCGCCCCGGACCACAGCAGGTACGATATAGTCTTGATTTAACTTCTTCTTTAACTTGCTTTTGCCGCTGAGTTGAATCTGTCTCACATTCGCGTTGTTGCTTCAACCCTTCAGGTTCTACAGGCGAGGTGACCGCAGCTTCAGGAAGGCAGAGAAGCAGCGTCTGAAAGCCGAGAAGCGCCTCCTGAAGGCTGAGGTCAAAGAGATCAGGAAACAGCTGAGGATGGAGAGGCGGGGTATCCAGTGGAGCTCCTCCCACAGAGATGGAAGCTCCTCCCCTGTCCTTCTGCAACCTCGAGCCACCCAGCACAACAGTCCCGAGTAAGTTCTGAGAAAAAGAAGAAACTGAATGTAGCCTCTGGTTTTTAAAAGAGGGGCGTATGCAGAGATGTCTCAAACCAGCTTTAGTTTGCCAGTTAGGAGCGACTGAGGAATAAACATGCGAACCCCTCTCACCCACTCATGACCACTTCTGGCTACTAAAATACAACATGGAGACAAAAATAGGCCTCACCATGTAGGCATGAATTAATAAAGGAAAATAAAGTGGCTACCTCTATTTCACCCCATGTCTCAGTGAAAAAGACAAGAAGCTGTGATGAAAAATGAATTGTTTTCATGATAAGGACAAAATGACTGTTTCAAAGAAAAGCATGAGTGATAAAAAGGTAAAACTGAGGAAAGTAGAAACGACTAAAAGTTATATGAATTACCGTCTGTGAGGATACATGGATCTAATTAACAAGGCTGTGAGGGAACATCATGAAATACTCATGTGAGAAGCTGAGGAGACATCTACGGTTTATGATGAAGAAGGACTAATGAACCGTGTTTCTTCTCCAGGCGCCCAAAGCGTCCCTGTCCCTTGGTGGTTCCAGCCATGACGGCTGCCTTTCTGGACGAGAACCTCCCAGATGGAACCCGCCTACGCCCCGGGACCAAGTTTATCAAGTACTGGAAGATGAGGAACACTGGGACGATCAACTGGAGCGCTGATACCAAGGTGAAGATCTCTTTCGAGCAGATTCGTTAAAACTGTGTGGAAAATTTTTAACTTTACAACCAAACTTCAGGTTTCCTACACAGTTGGAATTACCATACTTTTCCGAGTTTTTGAATTATTTTTGGAAAAACCTACTTTTCTATTTTAGAAAACAGTATTTAAGGACTTGGTAATTGTCTGGAAACATAAATACTTTTCCATACTTTATTCTTCATTTTTCATATTTTTTAAGACCTGGAAACTGATCAAATTTATTTCTATAGGTTTCATACTTTTCCATGTTTTACACACTTGTGTAGGAACCCTGAAACTTGTGATTTCTTCTCAGATTATGAAGTATAAAGAAATCACTGAAGTTAAAATCAAGTCCCACTAACTTGATAACATTGTTGGCAGTTATGTGTTATTAAATAAATTGGGTAAAACTTTTCTTGATGTAACTCTTGAGGCAAATCTTAAACCAGATAGCATTAAGATAAATCGTTGGAGTGGCTTTGCATTTTTATCTTATTCTGATATCCTTGGAAATCCTCATTTAAGCGCCGTTCATGCTGGAGTGCTTGCATTTGGCTGCTAATTTAAAACTAGACATAGTTTGTGGGTGTTACTTTTTACACAGCTTTATAGTCATGAAACAACACAGTGTCTGATGCTAGCTCCTCATTAGCTGCTGTTAAACTGTGACTTACAGCTTATAGTACCTTTAGTCTTCATTGAAGGTCTTGACAGAGGGAACAGCTTTATGTTAAAGTAAGAATTCCAGACAAACCGGCTCCTGTTTACAAAGGAGTTACAAAGGGCGGTAAAGGTGGAGTCAGTCATCTCTCAATGAGAAGAATGGAGGTTTGATCCAAGGTACCACAGGCAGGACAACCTCACTCCAATAGGGGTGGGAGAAAAAATCCATACAGCATAGTATCTATGCTGTATATATATCTATATATTTTGTCTGGTGATATATCATATTGTTTACCAATTTACCAAGTATAGATTTTTCAAATTTATTGCTAAAAGAAGGTCAAATCAACTGTCTATCCAGCATTAATAAGACAAACATAAAGGAAAGCCAAATGCTAAATCAGCTAAACAGTTGAAAAAGTTGTATAAATCGCAATATATTGTATCACAATACTCACTGTGTTGCAAAATGTTAAAAATCGCAATAATATCGTATCGTGGGGCCACTAGTGATTCCCACCCCTACACTCCAGTTGTTACTCCAATGTGGCATGTCATGTAAAAGCGCTCAGTGATCACAAAGACCAGAGAAAATCCTATATCCTCTATTTTCTTTGTTTGAGAAGAATAAATAGCTGACTCCCCTGTGAAACCAAAAGAACACTCAGAGTAACTTCCTTTACCATGTGCAGAGAGGAAAAGGCCGAACGCTGAAACAAACTTTCCAGATGAGAGGAACTCTGAAATTGCTTCAGTCTGGTCACGTCCTTGAAAGCGCTGCCAGACACAGGGCTCTGCTTCTGGGTGGGCAAGTCCTTCAACATTGACTTAATAGGACGGCCGAGCCCGACTCAGGACCACAAAGTTCCCAAAACAAGCTGTTCAGAGATCCCTGTAATCTGAGGATTATGACAGACTCAGTGTAAATCATGTTCTGGTACTTTGCTGTGATCTGGACACTGCAAGATCGTAAAGTGGGTCCAAAAACAAAAACATCAACAAATCAGTTTCATTGTTGTGACTCACGGCAGGAAGTGAGGTATTTACCGTGGTCGGCCTTTGGATGGCAGTGCACTTAAGTGTCATCTTGTCTCCTCCTGACAGCTGAAGTTCATGTGGGGAAACCTGGCAGTGGGATCTGGGGACCGTTGGAGGGAAGTGTCTGTCCCGTTTCTCCAACCAGGGCAGGTGAGGAAGCAACATGAGCTGAAATTGTATTTTCACTTTATGCAAAGTTAATGATCGACATGATCTTGTGTGTGTGTGTGTGTGTGTGTGTGTGTGTGTGTGTGTGTGTGTGTGTGTGTGTGTGTGTGTGTGTGTGTGTGTGTGTGTGTGTGTGTGTGTGTCCAGGTGGGTATAGTAAGTGTAGCGCTGTGTGCCCCCACTGTGGAAGGCTCCTATACCTCCCACTGGCGCCTGGCCCACGCCGGAGAGCAGTTTGGACCCAGGGTTTGGTGCAGCATCGTGGTTGATCCTCTGGCTCCGGCACCAATGATGGCTGATGGGATACTGGTGTCACCCTGTGTTACACCACAGGTACAAAGCAGTCCTATTAACAAAAATCAACATGTCAATTGATCAATTAAATATACAAATATACACAAAAAACACATCAGATATAAAAGTAAAGTTGTGAAAATGATCTGATGTTGTATCTGCAGGGTAAGAACCCAGTGACAAAGGATGGAAAAGCCTGTGCTGCTGCAAGGGAGCAACCTTTAATGTCAGTGGACCAAGAAGAGTACTATATCCCCTCTGTGGACCTGTTAACTGCTCAGGTAAAAACCAAGGGTAGTTAGTCAATGATCGAACTCTTTTTTTTACCTATACTGTCATCCAAACCTTAACTGATCAGACTTTGGTGCTGCTTGAGCTTCAGGAATAAATCACAAGAACAGAGTGGTCAGCTGCAGCCTCCCTTTTCTCCCCAATGCTTCACTTCATTAATGCAGATTTTCGGTGTTAAATCTCCCCTCCCTCTGATCCTCACATACACGTTCATTCTGCTGCCATAAGAGCAATCTCCTGATAGTCACATGCTCTGCAGAGAAACAGAAAGAAAGAGGGAGAAAGAAAAAGGTTATCTGATATTAATTCCACTTATAAACGATTACGGTGCGACCTCTACTGTTTGTTTTGCTCGTTGTTATTTTAAGTTCTTGTTATTTTTGTAGGAATTTTCAAAATAAAATACTTTTTACACGCCTGTAGCTGCTGTTATCAGCTGTGCGGTTGTGAACTGCAGCTTTACTGGTTTTCAGAGGCAACAACCAAGAGGCAGAATATCAAATATCTTTATGTCTTTATGCAAAAATATGTGTGTAAGCTATTGTGGGACTGTACACTTTAATGGAAGATTGATAGGTTTAGTTAGCCGGATCTATAATCATTCATTTTCTGTGTTTTGACTTGAGAACAGATAAAAAAAAAAAACACTTTTTTAACCTGAAAAATAAGTTAGTTTTTTTAACTGAAATAAAAAAGAACTGGGATCGATAAACCTGGCAGAAACTTAATTTTTTACCTGATTTCAAATGATTTACACAAGAAACAGAAGTGCGAGTTTAGACAGTAAAACAGAGAGTCCTTTACTTTAGCTGCCACACATCTCTTGTTGCAGCTAAGTCTGTTTTGCTGCCCTCAAAGACATCAGAGGCCGATAATCCTAAGAAATAACGCAGAGAATGAGCCCAACTCCTACAACACTGTCTTTCACACTCTTCATGATGTGAAGCTGTTTTATCTGATTGTATGTTGTTGTTGATCTCTCAGGATCTTCTGTCCTTCGAGCTGTTGGACATCAACATTGTGCAAGAATTGGAGAGTGTCCCAAACAACACACCTGCTGGTAAGAAGCATTTCTATTCATGACTGTTTTAATCAGGAACATGTAGAGCTGACCTGAGACAGCACAAGATCTTTGCTTGTGTTGCACTTGTGCTCGGATGTGCTCACTATATAAAAAAAGGCTTTTTCTTCAGCCTGCTGTCGGTCATTTTCTATGGTACCGTCTCTCCGTGGTGGTTTCAGGTGTTGAAAATGACCACAGAAATGTTCATCCTTGTTGCTGATGGTCCTGCTTGTTTTTGAAGAGGCATCACTTTCAGTTTCAGCCTTTAAGCAAATTATGAAACAGAATCGAGACTCTACTGAGACCTTAACTCCTACTCAAATTATTTATCTGCGAATGTGTACCACTTTAAGATGCTGGTAACTTTAAACACATAAGCGGTAAAAAGAAACGGGTCTCTTGTCTTTTGTCCTTTCAGACATGACTCCGTGCATGTCCCCTCTGCCTCAAGATGGCCATTTGCAGGACAAGAGCAGTCCCTCCTTGGGTCTTATCCAGGAAGAGACTGAAGCTATCAATAGCATCATGAGTAAAGTTTTTTTTTTTTTAGCTTGAGCTTTACTTGTACTAAAACCACAGCAGAACCAATCTACTGATCAGCCTCTTGGTTTACTCCCCTTTATACGGCCCACTGATGAAGCATGAGCTGTGTCCTTGTTTGAGTTGTACATCCTTGGTTATCATATGTATCTCCTTGTTCCCTTGTCCTCAGACGTCCCTCATGGAGCAGGAGCTGGAGCAGAAGGAGACGGAGTCCCAGCTCAGGAGGAGGGGGAGGACGACATCAGCGGAACTCAGTTTGTTTGCGAGACTGTGATCCGCTCCATGACTTTGGAGGAAGCTCCTGACCACGCTCCCATGAGAGGGTCTCGTTCGGGGACGGGCAAAGGTCAGTCCCTTTTACATTAGATATTGGACTGTTGGTTTACTCTAGGGTGACCATATTCTTAATCCCCAGAAAGAGGACATGACTACGTAGAGGTGGAATCGTGTGTAGTTAACTTTGAGAGTTTTTCGAGTCGGGTCAAGTGTTTTTTTTATGCGTTTCTAATATAATAAGTCCATGCAACACAAACTCAAAATTTCCATACAAAACCCCGGACAGTTGAAGGATTTTAGTAACTCCCCCAGACATGCTGGACAGCTCCGAAAAAAGAGGACATGTCCGGGTAAAAGAGGCACTTATGGTCAAGCTTTTGAGAAACCTCTTCTCTGTTGGCAACCTCTTTTGTAAATCCCCCTGGACTGGGATTACAGAGATGAAACAGGTAATAGGAACTATTTCTGCAAGATGTCCACCAAATTCCCATCCTCCACCTGAGTGAACAATCTGAAAACAGGTGTTTGAGGCCTGGTATCAAAACTCAATCAGTGTCTTTCTCTCTGTTTCACACTGTGGCATCAGACTGAATTAAAACTGTCATCTCATGTGAAATTATCACGTTATTGCTGAAACGTTTTTGTCCCACTCATAAAGTCGATCATGGCTGAAAATGTTGTTTTCGTACCTGCGTTTGGTTTTGATTTAAAGTGCTCGACTTCCTTTTTGCTTGTAGTGGTGCGTCCAGCCGCTCAGGGGGGCTCCTCCTCCTCTTCCTCCTCCTCCTCTTCTTCCTCCTCCCCCTGTGTGAAGAGTAAATTAGTGAAAACAGAGGAGAGTCCAGACAGCAGCCCCAGCAGCCCCAAAACCCCTCAGAAACCACCGGCTACTCTGAAAGCTTCCCTCCCTCCCCCGTTGAAAGCCTCTCTGCCCACTGCCCTGTCTGCAGCCCAAATCCTGGGACCCGGCCCCAGCTCGGCGCCCACCCCACTCCATGGTTCACCCAGAGCTTCAACACTGCAGGAGCAGGAGGAAACAGGTGACCGATGAATGAAATCTACTCAGTTACAGGAGGGTGAATCAGGGTAGAGGAACTAATCTGGTTCTGTCCAAAGCTGACTTTTAAAATTATTCAGGGTTTTTTTTTTTGGTTCCCACAGATACTGCTGAGGTTCCCCACATGAAGAGCATCTGTGTGGTGTCCAGGCAGAAGGAGAGGGAGAAAGAGCCGGGAGAGGGGAAGGAGAAAGAAGAGGAGGAGGAGGGGAAGAGAGAGGGCATCAGGAGTCGCTCCTCCTCCACCTCCTCAGAGGATTACATCATCATCCTCCCCGACTGTTTTGACACAAGTCGCCCGCTGGGGGAGTCCATGTACAGGTGGGTGACGTGGTCGTAAGGTACCAACAGCAGCGGTCAGTGATCAGTTATGAGCGTGTAGCAATAAAGCTACATATAAAAGTTTCATTTAGCTTAACGAAGTGCTGTTGCTCTCACTTTTTGTACACTCTTTGTGTCATCTTACCGTATTTTTCAGACTATAGGGCGCACTTAAAATTCTCAAATTTTCTCAAAAATTGACAGTGCGCTTTGTGGCTTTGCAGGAAAGCTCTGTGAGGGGAAGGACAACAATCAAACTACAAAGCATTTCTTGCAAAGCAATGCACGACTTCTTAAAATCCGAATTCTTAAGTCTCCAAAAATAAGATCCTTTCTTTTTGCAATTGCAGCTCAGCTCTCTCCCAGCCGGGCGACATCCCGGCCAAAACCCCCACAGATCCAGAAACTCCGTCTCCTGACCAGCCGACCGGTTCCATCACAGAGGGAGAGCCGGGAGAAGATGACGCTGCAGCGGCCCTAGAGACGGGGATGTCGGGCGCCAGTAGTGCCAATGACATGCTTTGCACATCTCAGACGCTGGACGATGAGCCGCTGACACCTGAAGTGGTGGCCCTGCCAAAAAACGTCATCACCCCTAGGTTAGTATGGAGGTGGTGTAAACACAGTGGCGTTAGTTCAACATGTCTACATTATTTTATCGTCTTTAAACCTAACTGTTAAAGTTTGATCCTTTTTCCGAACTGTCAGTTTTTGCTTATTTGCCTAAAAATGACAGTAGTTAGTTTTCATTTCTCTGTTTTATGTTGTAGGGTTTTAGAGGTGTATGAGTGGTATTGAGCTGGTTGTTAATGCTTAAATGTGTCCCGTTTTTTCAGCCCGGAGAGCAGTGGAGAAGGAGATGTGGACCCTACAGCTGCCACAGAGGGAGCAGAGGGCTCAGATCTGTACCAAACAGAGGATGGTGAGCAAAACAACAAAAGAAGATCGATTTCAAAACTCTGATATGTTCATGGAAGTGGGTCGATCTCTAACCAGGTTGATGGTTGTGCGATATTTTGCTGCCCCACAGATTCTAATTCTAAAAAACCTACGTCAGATGATCCCGAAGCTGCTGAAGGTACAGAGGAGGACAATCCTGAAGATCCAAGGTGATTACTCTTTAATTCCTCTCTCATTTATCATGTGCAACATGGCAATTATACCTCATTTGTCCCATTGACTTATCCCCCATCGTTTACGTTTACACTCTGACAGCAGCTACTGCATTGCTTGTGCATTTTGTAAATATTTCTTTTATACTTTTTACATTTTTGTATTTTTATTCTATTATATTCTTCTAAGTACTTTATTGGGTGTTATTTGTACTTCTTTGGGTCGAGCGGTTCTTCTCCTCCAGAGCATTTCATTGCATTGTTGACTATGTTTAACCTGCATATGACAAATCTCTTGATCTTGATCTTACACGTCATCTGTTATATAATCTCGGTGATACCTGCTGACCTCTGTTCCACCTGCTGACTAAAACACCCTTATCTGACCAAACTGTCCTCCCTCTATCTATCTGTTTCACTCTGGGATATCATTTCTGTTGTTATTCTGTACCAATCATCAAAAGACTCTAGATTATCATAAACCAAACTGTTACAGTCCCATTTTGGTATAAAGTCAACGCAGGAAGTTTCATCCCATCCTTCAGTTGAAAAGTCCATAAAAAATCATTTTGACGAACTTCTAAGATTAAAGGCTTTTTTTAAATGTCTGATATGGCGATAAAGCCAGGTAGTCAAATTTTGAATATAACCTCTTTGGTGTCTCCACAGACATCCAGGCATCACCAGCGGTTTGGTGAAAGGAGCTTTGTCCGTAGCTGCTTCTGCCTACAAAGCCCTGTTCACAGGTCAAGGCCCCACACAGGTGAGCAAGTTTCTCCTACCTGAGGCATTTATTTGTTTTATGAAGTTCATGGTCCTCTTTCAGTGATAAATCAAGGATCTTGTGTTTTGAAGTGCTGCACAATAGATGTTCTAGTATGGAAGTAAATCTGTGCCATCTGATTTTTGAATCTCTAAAGCTAAAATTTTTTTGAATCAACATCAGACTTCGAATTTCAAAGCCATCGAATTACAGATGCTTTTTTTTTCTGACATTAATTTTTTTCACAATGATGGAATAAATTTGGTGTAAAAAAAAAATAGTTTCTTAAAATATTTGTTTGGTGAACAAACATCAACTGAAAAAAACTGTGTAAAAAAAATTAAAGATTAAAAAAATTTAATTGTCAAATAATTCAGTGTCAAAAAATTCAGAGTAAAAAATAATATTTTTGAGAGACCTTTTTTTTTTTACACTGAATTTATTTCATCATTGTGAAAAAAATGTGTGTCAAAAATAAAAATGTGTGCTTGAAGTTCAATAGTTTTGAAATTCAAAGTCTGATTTTGATGCAAAAAAAATTCAGCTTTAGAAATTCAAATTCAAAACCAGATGGCACAGATTTACTTCCATATTCTAGTTGAAGATCTCATCTTAAAACTAAATTTCCTTCACTTTACCTCTTATACTTTTATATATTTGGTTATCAGAGAGTAAATTCGGACCAGCATCTTAATTCTGTTGGTTACACACAAAACCAGGCCTCCCACTTTAACTGTAAATATGATTTCAGTTATAGAGACTAATGAGATCTTGGTCCTCTGCAGCCTCCAGTAGATGCTTCCACACAGGAAACCATGATGGCCGTGCTGGTGGAGATGGGATTCGGGGATCGGCCGCTGAACCAGCGACTGCTAAACAAATATAACTACAACCTTCTGGATGTTGTCAACGAGCTGGTTCAGATGACCGACAATGACTGGTACTCTACACGCTACTGACACGAAACACAGGACGAGACGCGAAAAAAAGAAAGAGAGAAAGAGAGAGAAAAGGAAATGAAAGACTAGACTTTACAGATGAAGAAAGAAGAGGCTGAAACATCAGAAGACAGAAAAGCCTTTCTGCTCATCTGCCTTTTCCACTTCTTCTGTGTAATCATATTTAAAGACATTCCTGCAAACTTTCTTTCAAACTGTCCGGCCTGCTGCGCCGGACCGTCAGACACCCACTATCTGTAGTATTACTTTCAGTTTAGGCCTTGATAGTGGCAGGACAGCTGCCTTGAGTAGGACGTAAAAGAGAGGAGAAGATAGTGTGAACTGTGTGTGTATCATTTAGCATTACCCCGAATGAAGAGTCATATATCCAACAAGCTCCCCTGAGAAGAAAAGAAGCTGATCAAATCCATCTGTTAGAGCAAATATCTATGTCAAAGTAACAAAGATGAGTATGCACGTAATGCTAAGTTTCAAATCCATCATAATGTAAATTTGTGTTTCATATTTATAGGAAACGTCAGATTCACGGAAATGCTCCACGCTTCTACTACTGCTTTTGCCCAGAACAGTCATATTCCCACTTCTGCACTTAGACTCGACACTTCAAAATCCACATAACAGTTCACTTTGTAACACGGCCGCTCAGTCAGAGTGTGTGTTACATGTAAGAATGAGAGAGCCACTCTGAAAGTAAGGTGCAGATATGCTACGGACCAAACGGCTCAGACTCTCTGGTGTACTTGGCTTTAACAATGTGTTCCTCTGAGGTTGTTGCTCTCAAAGAGTCTTGTGTTTGCAGAAAAAATGACTAAAGAACATTCCTGGATGTAGCAGGTGATGCAGTGTAAGAGCGCCGTCGTATCGTACAGAATCGAGGGGCATTGTTTCAAGAGTAGAATAAGCTGTGACATACATAAACGAGTAAGCACAACGCTTCAAACTACCCGTGTTTGTTAAAACCAAGTATACTGTTAACTTAAGAGCTGGGTAAGAAGTCAGCGTCTGTGTCTACATTTTATATAACAGTGTTTCTTTTATCATGATAGTCCATATCACTGAAACACAAACTAAGTTTACACACACAGAAACTACTGTATAAATATGAGTGTATGACTACTGAGAACAGAACTCTAAATCTTACAGGACACAGGGACCATTAATTCAACCGAAAAACACGACGACTGTCTTTCACCGTGTTCTTTTGATTCCCGAAACCTCTTTCTAGACTTTATTTCTATCGTAACCTCGGATCTGTACGAGTCGACCTGGATGGACAGAGCTCCCAGTTCCCCTCCGACACAGTTATTTGTAGTATTATTGGTCTTCTGTGTGAAAGATGTCGAAAAGCCACATTTAGCTTGTCCAGATGGTGATCTTAAGGGACATGGATGATACTTGGGTCAGTTAGTTTCCTCATAAGGGAAAGGAATGATCAAGTTTAAGTGTGAAAGTGGCCTTAGATGCTCCAATACATGTTTTGTATGAAGTCAAAATGGAAACTTGAGGGCTGACTGCCTTTGCATTTTTCATGTCGAGTCCTAAACTGTCACAGAATCTTTGGGAACACCCCCCAATAGCAGAAATCGAAATAACACACACCTGATGTTAATGGAGATCACCATCCAGGTGTCTCGTACATCTGAGGGAACATCTTAATCATCATGACCTTGACTTGAGGAAACCCTCTTATCACCGTACTCGTGTTTTACATTCCTGAAGACAACAGGCTGCCTAAGTGACGGTATGTAGTGAAGTGAGGGCGTGTATTTGATGATTTGATACGTCAGTCATTTGACTCGTCTTTCATGTGTCCTCAAAGCGATCAGGTCGGGCTGATAACTCCTAAAGCATGTGGACTTGAGTTGGTAGAGTATGTGCAGTGACAGAAAGGTCACTCCAAACTTAAATCACAACAACAGTGTGTGTAACTGTGTGAAAATGTTTGTTTTTTTCTTTTTCCTCCACAGTATAAATAGAGACAGGAACTCTTAGTCGAAAGCTAAGACTATCAACGAAACTGAGTAACCTTAAGTTGAGATTGTTTCAGGTGTTTTTGTTTTGGATGCTTGAGTCGTCTGGAAATGTAAAACTTTAAAGCTGTATTAAGAGATGAGCTCTTGTATTTTTAGGCTTATTGTGTGGTGATTGAATTTGCACTGCCGTACGTACGTGTGTTAGTGTGTGTTTTTTTGTTTTTTTCTTTGTGAAAAATGTGGCCGGATTGATCTGAGATTGTCCTTTTGTTTACCAATGACTACCGAAGGATTGGTGGGTAGATACAGAAACACTTTATTTAAAAAAGAGCTCTTATATGATTAACATTAACCTTCTTATACTTTGACAGTGGTCCAAAAATCTTTTAATGATCTCTCAGTTATTTATTCTTTTATTTTGTCCAAGATCCAACTACAATTTCAAGTAAATAATCAGATCTAGCTCAGCTGGTGGAGCTTTAGATGTGTGTTTGAAGTAATCTCCTGCCACACATACACAGATCTGAAGGAAAAAGCTGGTATCCTCCACTTTATCTTCATATTACGCATTCCCAGGTTTCATTTTGCTTCACCCTCACTTACCTGAACTTCACCGCGGTCCCTTCAAAAACCATCACGCTCCGCTCAGCTGAAGTGGAGCTTGCCTGAAATGTGCACCTGTGACGGAGGTGAAAAGTTTCACATATTGTCGTGTATGTCGTTAAGTTTAGAACCAACTCTTGTCAGGTGAAGATTTTTATTTAGTGTATGAATATAAGTGAAGTGTTTAAGGAGGAAGAGGAGGAGGAGTAACGCTGGATTGTTTGAGCTTTTTTCTGTGTTGCACTTTATGAACATGGTTATGATGTACAAATCAATCTGTATCTGATTAAAGTTATTACACCAAGGACAGATTAGTGGCTCTTTTTAATTTTTTAAAAATTACTTTTTTATTTGCTCACATCCACTTTTACAATAACAATTCAACAGCCATTAAAATAATCGCCTTTTTTTTTTTTATATATATATACACAAGTGTAAATGAATAAATCAGAAAACCTAAATTTTAGAAAATTTAAGAAAGAAGGAAAAATAAAAAATAAAATAAAAAAACAACAAAAACCATTAAAAAAACTCAAACAAACAAAACAAAACAAAAAAAGAACAAGACAAAAACAGTATATCAAAGACAACAGCAATCATAGGTTATAAATTCCCTTTACATCAAGATCCTTCATCAGTTCATCAGCACATGCATATCTTCATCATTTACCTCTGGGTATCATTTACGATCTCGCTCAGTACCAAAAACAAACAAACTGACAAAAAGCTTTATAGGTTATCTTTCCATTTGTTCTCGCACCACCTCCTTTAATAGTTGCCATCCTTTTCTTTTTTTATTTTTAACACTAAGACACACGACATATTTCCCAGCCTAGTATATCTAAAGTACTGTTTATTTCCTACAGCATCATTAAATAACATGGAGGATATTTTTAATTCTACTACATTTACAGGGAAATCTCAAAAACTGGCCAATCAGCAGCAGAAAAAAAGAGGACAAAGTTGGAAACAGCAGAAATAGCTAAGAACAAAACACACAAGGAACTTTATGAAAAACCATCAACCAAATTGAAGAAAACAGACACCAAGGAACAAAACAAACAGCAACACAGTATAGGTCATTTTAAAGAAATACCAACCAGTTTGAAATGTTGGTTTCTAGTATGTTTCTCCTTATTACAGTGTATGTGCACGTTCTTCATACTTTTCAATGTGTTAAAAACTGAGAAAAAAAAAGACACATTTTCCAGACGCTAACTTGAGCTCTGGGCTCAAACTACTCCAAAGCTTAAAGTTTAAAACTTGTGCATTTTCTGCAAAACCAGATGAAGCCTCCAGTCCGTTCTGAGCTTCCACGCTGTGATCAGCCATCCCGGAGGTGACCAAAGGGAAGCAACAGGCCCTCACCACTGCTGGCTGTACTGTGAAGACTGTAAGATAAACAACAAGCAGTTTCCTCCTCCAAATCAGCTCTACAGCCTTAAAAATATGATCTAAACTCGGGATCAGAAAGGCGCTGACACTCACCGAGTATCTGTTGGGGATCTTGGCACTTTGATGGAGAGGCGTTTTCAGGTCCCCGCTGCAGTGAGGACACTGTGCTCCAACTTAAAAAAGGGACAGTTCAATTTATTTTCAATATGCTTTCATAGCAAGTGCATTATGTGCATTTGATAGGAGTCAGCAATCGAGGGAAGCCAGAATTCATGCATAGCTAGTTTATTTACCGGGTCATGGGTATCCCAAACTTCGGCCACTATTGAGGAAGTACTATTTAAATTGTATATGATAGATGATGGTAATTCAACCCGATTACCCTCCATTTAAGAAATACCTGTTTGCTCTTGTGTTGTATTTGTAGCAGGTTCAGAGCTGCTGGTCTCAGAGTCCTTCTGCTGCTGCTGCTGTAAAGAGAACGGTCACTGGTCAACATGACACCACAAGCTCTTAAATTTCAGCTCAAAAGATCGAAACCTTTACGGTGGACAGTTGACCTACTGAGCAGTGTCCTTTCTCAAACTATGAGCTGGCTCACAATAGAACATTATTTGCTTTGTTGCTGATGGTCTCATGTACTTTTGAAAGTCATAAAGAGGCATCGTTATCAATTTCAATCTGTTTCTCTTCCAGTTAAAAACACCTTATAGTCCCTTTAAAAAGGCTTTTTTTCCCCCTTAATTGTTTATTTGAATTAAAAGTGAATAAACTGAAAAAGTTCGGTACTATCAAAGTAGAACAAAAAAACAAAGATTTTAGTATCTGACTGCATCCTAAAAATAAGCAGCAGGATACAAACTGACACTCCCACAGGAAGCGAGTTGGCCTCACGCTGAGGTGTTACATGTCCCCGCTCAGTTTTCAATCAGCCCTATTGTTGTCCAGTTATCAAGTAGATCACACAGACTGCTCAACCATCAGCACAGTCTGTCTTTGTACTAGTGCAGCGTATTATACCTGCAGTTTCAGCCTGGCCATCCTGTTATCCAGAGAGCTTTGACGTCGTCTGGCCTCCCAGTGCATGGCTGACATCCTTACACACCAGCTAGAGGAGACAGAATACAAGTGTAAGGTTATTATTTCATACCCAAACTCAACTCAAACTCAAGACCTTTAGTCTGGACCACAGCAGAGTTTTTATACATGCACCAGCTTTCTTCCTCTCACTCCATTACATCTATTTGATCTGACAATAGAGTCACCTGATCCGCTCTAACTTCCAAGCACTGCCAGCAGCTCCTCTGATTACTGATCTCTTTCCTGTGTTACCCTGCACTCTGCTTACCTGGCACACAGTACATACCATTCACTCACAGCTAATGTGACCCGTTCGCTCCCGAGGCTTTGATTATTTGATTCTGTAAAGCATTAAAAAAGTAAACTGTGCAAGTTTACATTTAGCTCATTACCCTGATAATCAAGACATTAACTCACCGGGAAATGCCTTATTATGAATTTTATTTCTAACCTTGTGTGGAATCACAATAATAGACTTTTTTATATCTTATTCACATTTTAAAATTGACCAAATAAATGAAAAATGTGCCTCAGTATCTTAAGAAATGTAAACCAAAACCAAAACTGTTTGTTTTTGCAAACTATTTATAAGATTAGAGGATCTCCTAGTATTTTCTTGACATGTCATGTATTCTGTATTCAGATGCCTCACATAACATTTGCTATATAAACAGAATAGAGAAAAACAGAGGGGTATGTTCTGCATTCACAGCAGCCAAAATGAGAGCATGTAGATAAGTATTCACTCACCTGGCCTGTGCTCTGGAGAGAAAACAGCAGCAGCAGCAGCCTCAGTGGAGGACTGTCGGTGAAGGCTGAGGTCTCTCTTTACCTCTCTCCTGTTTCTGACCTTGTTAATCCAAGTTTCCAGGCAACACAATACTCTCCTGGGAAGTATTTAGAAAGAGAGACGCAGAGAGGTGGAGTGGATAAATCACCGTGCACCTCCTGCTGCAGCTCATTAACACGCACTATATATGTGTGTGTCCTTTTAGCTGATTTTTTGTCTTATTGTTTTCTTGGTTATTTTATGTATCCATATTTGAACATAATAACCTTTGACAAAAAAGAAAATATGCAAATAAGAAGCTATTCATATTTAATAGATACAGATATTTTATTTAGGAATTGCATTGAAAGGGCTAATGAGTGGATGTAACTGCAAATTGTGAAAGTTATTCAAACTCTTTAATTCAGCTGTTGAAACAGAGCAGCTGTGTGTACAGCAGAGGGTGCTGGTACACAGTGCAAAGAAAAAAGTAGTTTCTTATGTTGCAAAACCATGGAGCAGCCAAACATCAGTTTCTATTACATGCAAAGACAAAAACACACCTGAAAGTATCTTATAAGTCTCTTGAAATAAGTACATCTCACTACATCTCATAAAGTCTTCTTTTGATAAGTCTCTCTGCACAGCCAGTCATGACTAAAGTGTGCAGGGATCATCTACAAAGTGCATTATTGAGAAAAGATGATGCAAAAAAAATCCAACAGCCTCAACCTGGATAAAATCTCTTCACACACTTCTATTGTTATTGTTTACATCATAACAATTAGCTGGGGAAAATATGACTTTTTATTATTTGGGTGGCATATCTCACTCCCTACATCTCCCTCATCATAAGTTAAAAATAAGAACCTAGTAGTTTAAATGAATGTTAAATGTCTTTTTTTTTCTTACTTAAAGCTCCTGTGTGGAACTTTTGGTTTGTGTCAACATTAGCGCCCCCTGTGGTTCTATCTTGTACATGCTAAGATAGTGTCATTTGTTTAAAAAATGTTCATTTTTCTGACTTTTTTCAGTCAACTGTATCATTCAATGTAAATATTTTATATAGATATTGTAAAATAGGGCTGTTTCTTCCGCTGCTTGGCTTACACCTACCCTCTCATACTGTTTTCTGGTGGTAAAAGTGTTCGTATACAAATAGTTAGTCTTGTCACTAATGGTCTTGTTCGCTTTTGAATAATAATATGAATTTTCAGTAAGTTTCATCAAATAAAAATATCTCATGGTAGCTTTAAGTCCTTATTCAAGTTGTTAGTGTTTCTTCTTTGAAAGAAAATGAAAGTAAATGTACTTTTACTCTAGTCCAGTATTTTAGTACTCTTTCCACCCTTGGAAATGTGTATCTTGGACAAACATGACTGAGCTTCCATGATGCTGACAGCTCACTAATGTTGGACAGTATCCTTTATTCAAATCAAGACCTTTAAATGTCCTGATTCATAATGTCTGGATTTCCACAGCAGAGTCGGTCACATCAATGTTTCCTCTCATCTGATCCAACATTCAGCAGGTCGTCACTTGTATCACACGCACTCATTTGCAGACCTACATCGCTATCACTATTGCATAACAATGGGGAACTACGTAGATCATTACCATGCAAATCCATAAACCAGACCCATTATGTCACTGATAGTTCACGCTGACCCATGCTGACCTTCCAGCGCTCAGAGCTGCTGTGGTTGAGGTGAACGTTTTCAGATGGCGTTTGAAGCTATTTTTAATCTGTCTAACTCTGGTGAGAAACTGTGTCACTTTTTTAGCATGATTATCAAATGTACTTGTTTCTTTAGAGACAGAAAGATAAAGTGCATTACATAAAATTGACCCTTTCTTATAAGGCACACTCTGTTGATCATTCATTCCAGGTATTTACAGGACAACAAGGTCCTGACATTGTCTGGACATGCCCTTTTACACAAGAAGCCCACTGGAACCCAGAGCAGTGAGAACAGCAACATTAACACCTCGTCTCCCACTGTATGTGATCCTGAGATGAGGTGAATCACATAGGGCTTGATATTTCATATATGTTAATTTAGTTTTGCTGTGTTATTTGAAAGTAAAGGCAGAGCATACATTTCACTCTTTTTAAAGCAAGACCCTTTTAGGCATCATTTGTCTTTTCTTCACACTGACAAAGAGAAAAAACTGGAACACCTCTTCTGAAATACCCCCAAAGCAAATCATCTGGCACATGTAGCTGCACAGAGATAAAGAAATGTGGGGAGGTAAAGAGAGGTCTCCTGTGACAATGATAAGTTCAAACTCTCTAGAGGTAGGACCATGAGTGGACATGTTTGTACTCTCATTTAATGGAAATCAATTGATAACTGAGATCAAATTTCCGTTAGTTATCTGGAATCTATTGGATGCTACGGGGAGGAAATTGATTCCTTCTCTGGTTTCACAATGGTTATCATCAGGTTACACAAGCACACACACAGGCCCGAATTTACCTGGAACTTGATGTGTGATGTTTGACAGTGTTGTAATATTTTATTCATTGCATTAATTCGGACTTTCGCAATAGAGATTGGCAGGAAGTACAAACAGAAACAAGAACATTTAGTATCCTAAATCAAATTTCCGTTTGTTATCTGTTATCTATTTGATGCTACGGGGAGAAAATTGATTCCTTCTTCGGTTTCACCGTACACTTCATCAGGTTACACAAACTCATGCACACAAGTAAACACAAACAAACACAGGCCCATATTTACCTGGAACTTGATGTGTGATATTTGACAGTGTTGTAACATTTTATTCATTGCATTATTTTGGACTTTCGCAATAAAGGATACAAACAGAAACAAGAACATTTAGTATCCTAAACTGAGCTCATCACTGAAATCTTTAAATTCTTCTCTATGGTCTGATATTTGTACCATAGATTTATGTGTTTGTTTGTGTTGAGTCTTCATCCTAAAAATGTGCTCATTTGCATTAGAAAAGGTCATTGTAATGTAACGCCTTTCTTCTAAAAGTGATTTCAACATTACTGAAATGATCATTTTACTCAACACATTATACATTTTAGTTTAACCCTAGAACACTATCGCCCGGTGATTTTCACCTGACCAAACACATTTACGTGATTTTCATGATGTTGCGTTTGTCTGAGTATCATGGGTCCCTGGGTAGCTTCAGCATTGCCTTTGACATCTTTGATCCAAAACCTGCTTTTCCCTACAGGCACATGTTCGGGTGATTTTCAACGGGCAATAGTGATAGAGGGTAAAGAAGGATTGGGTGGATTTGATAGCTGCATGTAGGTGAATAAGGTCAGTATGAGTGATCCTGGAATTTGCATGCCATCTTTTTTTAACGCAGTGGTTATGAATAACTTTCACAAAATAGTGATTTTCAAAGGAATTCATATGGTGATAGTAAATATTTTAGTCAGCTGGTCATTTTTACTCAATCAAAATATGTCATATTTTGGTTCCTCTCCTGCAGTTGTTATTGTGCCAAAGACCCTGAGTCTTCAACAGGGAAGACTCACATGCTCCAGGAATAGGTGGAAAAGTAACTAAGTTTACAGTTTATATTTATATATATATATATATATATACATATATATGAATTTGTTTGTTCATGAATGCCTAATTTCAGTTATTTTGTTTCAATTTTATATGGTCCCCTCATGGCACTTTTTTCCCCCTCCCTATGGACAGTTAAAAATAAAAGAAAACTACTTTAATTTGTCATGTATTGTTCTATTTTGTTATGTTTTGATGACAAGTACTTCTTCTTGAGTATATTATTTCGGGTAAAAATCACCCAGCTTAAGTGACGGTGTTACTAATTTTAGTGATTGTGTTTTAGGCTTAATGAGAAAGTGTTACTGTCCCCTTTGTTTTGATTGTTTGTTTGAATAGAAATTTTATTTGTATCAAAAAGGAGGCTACACAACACATGAGCAAACACTGCAAGCACAGACCTATAATAAAGCCTATATTTTTCTAAATAAGATCATAAATTTATTTGTTTCTCGCATCATCATCATCATTATCATCAAGTCCATATCAAATCAATAAATCGATATCATTATAATATTCTCTCTAAGCTCCGCCCACTCTCGTTGCATCATCAGCGGGGGGTTGGGAGTCCTTTTCTCGTGCTCTCTCTCCTTCACTCCTTCACTGTTCGTCAGACACACGGAGAGCCCGGAGCTTAACGCGGTACATTTGAGAACTAATTCACCGGGATTACTCTTCGTTAACCTCGGATATTACCCATATTCTTTCCCCTGAAAACACTCTTTCCAAGCCGAGGGTGGTCGAAGCTGATATAAGGTGAGAAACATGAACACTTTAACTAAAAAAACATCAGAAACTAATGGTGTGTTTGTTCACTTAAACGCTTGAGGACAATCTTTTGAAGGTTCCGCCGCTCTGCATGTCATTTAAAGATAACACGACACACTTTTATTTCAATTTCTACTCAATATTGACTTTCCTACTTTAATATGACCGTATGTTTTTAGCTAAATTGAGCTTTATTGTACATTTTCCACCGTGCGCTCTTGGCTGTTGTTTCTCGTGTTGGAGGCTTTGTTTTTAACCGGATTACTATCTGAACCTCGAGTGTTTGTCTGCATTTCTCTGCTGCTGGAAACTCCTTTTATAATCCCAGTTTTCTGGTGCCGTGAACTGCAGGATACAGCTAGAATCAGAAAACACCAGGCGTCAGCTGCTGACAATACCCTCTGCTTTGCAAACGCATCGTATAGAGTGGAAGCTGGTGGTAGAAAAGAGCATTAAAGGCTGTTTACAACTGCTGCCATATAGCCTGGTTTTCACACCTTAGCTGTGTTTCAATCTATAATAGAAATATTAGATCGATATATTATCAATTAAACACTTTTCAAGCTCCATGAGTGCAAGTCTATCATAATCTCTGCAGCATGATCTGGTTTATCTTTTGTTTCTTTATTTTTTTGCTATTTTTTTCTTCACTTTTAAGTATTAATAATAATAACTTTAGTTATATAGCACTTTTAAAAACAGAAGTTGTAATGCATCTGCACATGGGAATAAAAACAAAATCTCAGTTAAAAACAAGGTCAGTTTCTTTTATCATAAGAAACCCAGACAGTACAAGAACCCTACAACACAAAATGAGACCATGAGGACCAAAATAAAAACATAAAATAGGTAAGAAAAAGAAATATAATTTTTTTTTAAAGTAGCCAACGTTAATTAAAAAAAAACATGCATAATGGTGCAGATCATGCTGTTTGCATTGTACAGAAAATGGAACATCGTAAAACCCAGATTTTACCTAAATTCTTTATAAAATGAGTTAAGACCAGTAAATGTATTGCAATAATTTAGATAGAAGGCCCACTGATGCATTTTGTTTTGCCAGATAATAATAATGATAATAACTTTATTTTCATGGCACCTTTAAAAACAGACATTTACAAAGTGCTTTGAAATGTAGTCATAGATCACATGGAAAAAAGACAGATAAAAATAGAGCTCAGTTAAAACTGAATTAAAGGCCATTTTCAATACAAGAACCATGCAACATAACATGAGACCGTGAGGAGCAGAATAAAAATATAAAATAGGTAAGAAAAAGAAAATGCAATTAAAAGGGGGGTTGAAAGCTGGAAACAGGATAGTAAAAATAAAAGACAATATCCATAATGATAATAAAATAATAACAAGTATACTGATACTTAAAGTAACGATAAGATAGAGCAACAGAAATCAGAAACAGATACTCCTCAGTATCGCCCTACAAGATGGTTTTCTCGCAGATACATCCCCCCTGTATAAGGGGTACCAGAGGCACGTGCACTAGGGTGAATTGAAAGCATATGCACGTGTTCAACCTTTTACTCACAGGCAATAAAAAAAGACTTCTCTGCATGCCATGTAAACCAACATTACTGTCATAAAATGGAGAAAAAGTGTAGCCCTCTGCACAAAGAGCAGTGGAGCAGCTCTGATCTTAGTCTAATTACTTACAGCACACTGCCCTTGCAAGAAAAGCTGACTCATGTATTCCCTCCCCCCTTCTCTCTCTCTTTTTTTCTGTCAGGTCTCCGGTGACTGCAGCCCCATGTCCTCATGCACCAACCTTTGAAGTGAGGCCAGGAGTGTGAATTGTTCACCAGCCAAACACACTGTCCTTCCTGCAAACCTCAAAGCGTCTCTAGACAGGAACGTGAGAAAAGGACCCAGGAAGCAAACAATATCCAAGGTTCAAAGAATGACTTGCTGAAGGAAAGTGTTTAGTCCTGCGAGTCTTTGGAAGGATTATTCCACGTTTAAGGACCTCAACATGGGAAATCAATTAACAGAAATCGCCCCCAACACCCCCTTCCTCCCTAACTTCCAGTCATTACACATTGTGGTGATCGGTTTGGACTCTGCTGGGAAAACATCCCTCCTTTACAGACTCAAGCTGCAGGAGTTTGTCGAGACCATCCCTACCAAAGGTTTCAACATGGAGCGGATTAAAGTGACTATGGGAAACTCTAAAACCAACGCCACCATGCTCCAGGTTTGGGATGTAGGCGGTCAGGACAAACTGAGGCCCCTCTGGAAGTCATACACCAGGAGGACAGATGGACTAGTGTTTGTGGTGGATGCAGCTGAGACAGAGCGCATGGAGGAGGCAAAGGTGGAGCTCAACCGGATCACCCGCTCAGCAGAGAACCAGGGGGTGCCGGTGCTGGTTCTGGCAAACAAACAAGACCTTGTCGGAGCCATGTCTGCTTCAGAGGTGATTACTTTAGCACAAATACATCACATGATCAGATCAGGGGTTATCATTTTGCTCTCCACTTGTTTGTGTTTCAATCAAAGTCACTGCTAGACGGCTAAAGAGAATAGTGAGTCTGCTTTCTTAGAAGTCTAGACTTGCCCTTGAACCAAGTGAAGAGATCTTCCAGGTACCCAAAGCTGGCTTTAAGTCAAACCTGATTACCTGCTCAGGGCCTGGTGCGATAATCAGGCAATAGTAGTAGGTAATGTGGCCAACTTGGCGACTTAATCATTCGATTAAGCAGCTTTCCTCCTTAACTCCTCTAAAGGTTCTCTATTTGTTAATCTGCAGTTGTTGACACCTCCACAGCCTAATTTTTTTAGTCCAGAGGTTTCCACTCAGTTAGCACAGATGCAGTAGACTGAGTGTCGGGCTGTGACTGATATCCCTCCCTGTGTCTCTGTTTTTCAGGTGGAGAAGGTGCTTGGTCTGCATGAGCTGAGTTCATCCACGCTGCACCACACGCAAGGCTGCTCAGCACTGGACGGTCAGGGGCTACAGCTGGGCCTGGAGAAACTGTACGAGATGATCCTGAAGAGGAAGAAAATGCTCCGACAAAGCAGAAAGAAGAGATGAGAGGGAGGATCGTAGCAGTGCTTGGGACAGAGGTGACTTTTCAAACCACTTCTCGTCTGAGATGCTTCTCAGCAGCCAAGTCCAGGACACTTTGAAACCAGAAGGAAGCTAGCCGAGTCGGGGTGTCATCCCCGAAGTTCAAGTTTGGAAGTTTGAGCCAAATGTTGAAACTTTTCCTCACCTTCCAGACAGACATCATGCTTCACTGGGATGACTTTGCTTCTGAGCACTCTGCTCTTTCCTTATCTCCCAAAGGATCACAGCTGAGAGACAAACAACCTCCAAAGAGAGAGAGATAGAGAGAGACAGAAAACCTGTGCAATATGAACACTTCCTGATGCACTCACTCCAATATTGAAGGATTTCTTTTCTAAGTGAACTGTCCAGTCAGCACAAACCTGCAGGCTCGACCTCAGCACACAACCTGTTCGTTTCACCAAGTTTAAATGTCACTCTTGAATCTTAATCTTTATGTTGCATGATGTTCAGCCAATTTTTCTTCTTGTTTTTTTTTTTTGGCTTGAGGATGTTAAGACAACACTTTTGGTGACCAAAAGAGGAGTATTTTTATTCTTGTGGGTTAGAAACAGTCCAGGATCCAGCTCGGTTTGCTGCTGGGACTGTACAACACAACAGACAGACGGACGGACGCGCTGAGGCTGCTGAATCCAGCCGTAGATCGTTTATCATTCTTCACCAACGTTTTTTTGCTCGTCTCAGTTTGGTGTACTTTAGGGTTGGCTGAATGGTTACTTCGTTGGTTGTTTGTTCAAAGAAAGCGTTTTTACCTTGTGCACATTTTGCTTTGTAAGTGTCAATGTATGAATAAATTATTGAGAAAGATTTGGCAATACTCACTTGAAACTTGTCTCTTTTTTTTAATCACTTACAGCGGGAAGACCGCCAAAAAATTAAGTACGCAAGAGTTATTGGCTTCTGTTGAGATCGGAGTATCACATTGACTGACGGGTGAAAACTAATGATGCTCTCAGAGTTGTCAGAACACGCCTTAAAACACTAGGTGGTACTTTCAGGTTTTGCACAGCTGCTGCCCGCCAGAAGCAAACATCCGTTAAGGTGTGTGATGAACATGATGACGTCTGATTCATACCTGCAAGTTGGTACAAAAGCCTACAAATAGCTGTCAAGGTGGTGAAGAAATGATCATGTATAAATGAGGGTGTGGACTTCAGGTTTATCAGTATAAACTCACTGAGCATTTTTTGGTCTAGAAGAGGTTTAATAGACGTCTAAATGTTGCCTAGACAACTGGTCTAAAATCAGGATACCACAGGTCTGAAAATGAAAGTTTTTTTAGACCAAGTTTAGACTAGCTGGCTAACAGAGCAGTGCTAAACTACACTATATATTGCTCAACAGCTATCATAATTATTTTGGTTAAGTAGTTGGAGATCAGTCATGCAACTTGCTTTTTGAAATAAATAGTTATCGGATAATGGGTTAAAGTGCAATGTCTAAAAAACGAGTGAAATTAGGTCTAAAAAAACGGGATGTCTAGGCGTCTATTGCTCAGTGGGAATGGATAGGCAAGGGTTTTCATAACTGAGGTTAAACCTCTGTTCTTGAGTCCTGACCCACTTACAGCTGTGAGGCTGAAATTCCTGTTTTTTTGTTTGTTTAGTTTATATGCAGAAATGCTGGAGAAAAAAAGATACAGGTGTTCAAGAAAAACGGGTTTGTTCCACATTTGGAGTCTGAAAACTTTGAAGGGGTTTCTTCCTTTTCATACACTATAATCTCTATCATGTTGGAATATCACAGACAGTCAACAAGATAAAAAGTGCAGATAATAGCTGTCGAGATCCAGCATGAGTCTGCTGAGACAGACAGACTATAACAGGTACGAGGTCAGGCCTGTCGCACAGGTATCAAACAGGATTCATGTCAGTGTCCTTAGGCAGGGGTTTTCATCAGTAGGTCATCCCATTATTTCTTCAACATAGCTTCATACCATTACCCCTCTCACCTTCTCTGCCTCGCCTCACTTTACGATATAATGGTATCAAATACTCCGGCTCATGTAGCTGACCTGTTTGAGATGTTCTTACCCTGCCGAGGAGCCTCCTGGTGTGAAACTACTGACTGATGACGTTTCAGTCTCAGTGACACCGGGCTCAGATCAGATACCTGAAACCACAGCAGGGATGCAGAACACTTTTATTTTTGTAAGATAAACATTTGTGAGCTACATAAATACTGTATACAGGGTTCCTACACACATGCTTTTCAAAACCTTACTTTTTAGAATTATTTTTTAAAATACTACTTTTCCATGATAGAAAACAGTATTTTTAAACTGTAGTAAAAAATATTTTTCCATACTTTATTTTTCATTTTTCATGCTATTCAAGACCTGGAAATTGATCAAACTACTTCCATACTTTTTCATACCGTACATGCTTTTGTAGGAACCTTGTGTATATGTATTTGCAGAGCTAAACAGCTATTTTTGATGCAGTTCGTACTTTCTTTGCAGAGGGTAGACTATCTCTCACAGCTCCTCATATCTGAAATATCATCATTTTAAGTGGATATAAAACAATCTTGGTAATTGATATGGTTAAAAAGAAAAAAAACAAGCCTTTTGTATAGTAACTGTAAATGCATGTATACTGTTTCAGACAGTTCAGAGGTTGTTATGGGCCAAAATAACAAACCCAAACACAAAAAGATGAGTTCTACCAGAATCAAACTGAACACGTTAATCTTTAAAAACATATCAATCTTTAACCACAGAGAAGATCTTGTTTCAGAGCAGTCAGACCAGGATTCAGGTTAGGTCCAAACAGAAAATCTTGGTGGTACAAACTGTGTTATGCCTGTTGTACCATACTTTTTAATGAAAACAACATGGTTCAGCAGGCTTTGATTTGCTCTCTGTTTTCCACAGAGGTCACTACCCTGAGCTGAAGTCCATGTAACCTTAGAAATCTCCTGTGATCGTCAAGATTTTTTTCAGAACACCCACAAAGCCAAAGCCAAGATGCCAAAGCTGATTTACCCTGCCCCCATCCCCTCCAAAGAGTGGGATTTTGGGATAAAGCTGAAATTTCAGCGAGTTCTGCCATCAAAGACTTGTGAGATTTTTCAAAAGCGTGTTTATTATTTAAAAAGAGAGTTTTAGTATGTGGCAGCAGACATTTAACAACCTGGAAACACTGAACTTTAACAGGCTACAAACACTGCAGCTCCTGTGATGACTATCAGCAGTTTATCAGTCACACAGGAATGTTAAAGTATTCCTTCAGCCGCTCAGTCCCCCCACCCACATGATATGTCTGAGCTGTGCCCTGATACCCCTCCAAGGGCCCCATCCCCCTCCATTGTAACCCCAACCAGTCTACTGTGATACTCAGACCCGCAGTCTGCTGATACTGCCTGACTGGAGGCGAGCCAGACCTTTGGGAAAACCATTGTGTTTTCAGCGGCAGGAGGGCATTGGACCTCAAACAAGTTGTTCTGCCAAGGGGATTATGAGTTGAACATTTCAGAGCTGAGGTTGTGTGTTTGACAGAGCATAGACCTCGAGTCTGGTTGCTGGTTAAATATCAGGGGAAAAAAGGTTTCTTCGAGAACTAAAAAATATTCGATATCTAGAATCAGCAGCTAATTCTTAACAGATCCATTAAAATGTAAATCTTTTGCATTTGCACGACAGGTACGTCCATCAGCATGGTCATTACGTCGACACCCAACATTCACCATTAGTCCCCCCCAGATTCCCTCCTCCTCCTCACTGAATCATGTTTTTCCTCCCAGTGAGAAACTCACTTGATTTCAGTCAGTATTGATACTGCATTAATGTAAGCTGCTCGTACCTTCACGATTGGTTCATTCACCCAGTCAGAGAGATAATACCGAGGGTCGGCTCACTGCCCAACCCCCACAGGTCACCTCTGCCATATGCTCAAACCTGTAGCTTAAAGATCCCCAAGTTTACTTTATACCAAGAGCCGTGAAACACCAGTCAAACTTCATCTCGTATTTTCTGTCTAACATCATTTCTTCCAACTCGATCTGACTCTGCATTTTCCTCTCAATCCATCAGTCTGCCCAAACCCATGTTGAGGTGTCTGATTATGGTTGTAAGGTCGATATCTCTTTAACTTTTACTCTCTGGATTAATAACTGTTGTGAAAGGATTGGGCCTGTAAGAATCAAGCATTTCACTCAGATTTATCCAGAATACGAAGCCAGGTTTGACTGATGGATGTATATTTTACCAACGCTTGTGTGGACCTGTTTTTCTCTGTTTGGTCTGAGAAATCCATCTCCCTGTAGGCTTTACATCGCCGGTCTAACCCTCTTGTGCCCACTTACTGCTCAGTCAATCCAATTATCCTGATTGGAGGCTCCCTCCCTCCTGCTGCTTCTCAGCTGTTGACATAATAAGTAAATAGCAGGATTACTGAGTCAGCAGAACGTTGAGGAAACCCCCACATTAAAAGGCTTAAACCAGCTCGAGACGTCTGATTGATCCAGGGAGCTTGTTGGACTGTTCTCTTCCCTCTTGTTTTTCTTTCATCCTGTCGTTTTCTCCTTCGTCTGGCACCTCTCAGTCTCTTTCCTCTGCACTGCTGCCGTTAAGGCAGGTTTTCTCACCTCTGACCTTTTTATCTCTTGCGCAGCTCAAAAAATAGACACCACTCTGATTTTTTCATGCAGTGGAAGTAGCTGCATTAGCTGCCGTTGTAAATTAGCATCTGGTTAAATTAGCAACTGGTTCAAGGAAACTCCAGTTTGGCTCATTCAGCAGGGTTAATCTGTTTCCCATTAACTGCGGCCGAGGCTGGTTTCTTTCTCAAATAACAGCAGTAATGATGTCAGCAGGCCACGCAACTCTGAATCAGAACCAAAAATCTGCTTTCTGTTAAATCCTACTACCTCACGTTTCATTTTACCGAACTTCAAACTCCTTGTGCTGACCACCGCTCGATGAATCATACAATTAGATAAAGAAAGACAGATGTTGAGGCTGACACATCCATTTTTAAACCTTCTTGTCTTTATAGTCATGATAGTTGACTTCCATCTTCTCCGTTTCCTCCCTTTAGAGCAGCGCAGTATTTTTAGGAGGCGATGTGGTTCCTGATGGGTATCTTTATGTCTCTCAGTCCACCCAGAGCTGCCCGGTAAAAGGGAGGCTCCATCTTCACGCACAATTTCAGATGAGACATGCCTCCAAAAATAGAAGTGAGCGCGTGTAAAGCATTGTGTAACCACGAGCTGTGATGTTTAACCATTAGAAGGAAATTCACCATCTTCCACTGACGTAACCTCGCCAGGGTGAGAGCTGCTGCGTTTAGCTGTGTGTTGAGCTGGCTGCATTAAAAGAATTGAATGCATAAATGAATGAAGTCTGACAATAGATCTCAATTCTCTGGTCTTAATTTTTCCCACACTGGATGCAAGATTCTTTTAGAAACAAACATCCACCCACTCATTAATCGCTAAAATTAGTAACACCATCTCTATCACTGGGTGATTTTTACCTGAAATAATTTAACCAAGATAAAGTATTGGCCTTCAAAATATATCAAAATAGGACAATACATGACAAATTAAAGTAGTTTTCTTTTAATTTTAACTGCGCAATGTCCAAAGAGAGGGGAAAAAAGAGGGGACCATATAAAAATGCAACAAAGTAACTGAAAGTAGGTATTCATGAACAAAAACTTCCTACAAAAAAACTACAGAAACTTTTTTTGTCACAGCAGCATCACAGACAAAGAGTGCAAAAATGCAGTTATTAAAATAAAGATCCTAATATTAAGAACTTAAATAAATGTAATAATTAAGAAAAAAATTAGAAAAAGGAAAAAAAAAGGGAGAAGAAAAAACAAAACTATCTACAATATACACAATTCAAATGCCAGAAAAAAAGTGGTTGTGAGAGTCCAGTTATTATTACAGTTCGTTGTAAAGTCTTCTTGCAGAAGGGAAGAATGAAACTTAGTTTCTTTTCCACCCATTCCTGGGGCATGTGAGTCTTTCTTGGTGAAGACTCAGGGTCCTTGGCACAGTAACAGCTGCAGGAGAGTAAAAATGACCAGCTGACTAAAATATTTCTCATCACTATATGAATTCCCTTGAAAATCACTACTTTGTGATAGTCATTCATAAACACTGTGCTAAATAAAGATAACATGCAAATTCCAGGACCACTCTTACTGACCTTATTCCCTACATGTAGCTATCAAATCCACCCAAACCTACTTTACCCTGTTTTACTATTGCTGGGTGAAAATCACCCTGTGAACACATGCCTGTAGGAAAAAGCAGGTTTTGGACCAATATGCCTTCAAAGATGTCAAAGGCAATGCTGAAGCTACCCAGGGTCCCATGATACTCAGACAAAAGCAACATAATGAAAATCACCCGGCGATAGTGTTCTAGTGTTAAGTAAGAATCAAATCATCTTCATGTTGCACTTTTAGAAAGAGACAGACTATCAAACTAAATGTGAAGGAAGAGCTTGTCTTCTTTCTTGTGGGGGGTATAACTGTGGTGAATTTTCAGATCAAATAGTGCAGGCTCTGTGGTTTGCATGCCCCAGACTTTATTGGAAGAGTGTCATGCAGAGTGGGATCCACATGGGTTGGGTCTTGCAGTTTTGTAACTTTGTTTTGCTCTCAACACCCTCTGGTCTTGCTAATATCTTGGTCCTGGATCAAACAGTCTTGACCACAGCTCTGGCTCCTTTGCTTGTTGGACCAGATGGCCTTAGTACCCAACTTTGAAGAAGAAATCTTTTACTCTTCTTACATAGTTTTGCTCTCAACCCTGAGAAACCAGCGTGTCTTACACAGAGCAGCGAACAGAGCCCCACCCTGACCTGTTTGGGCCTATTACCCAGCCCTTGTGACTGGCTTATCAGCTCAGGGAGTGTACCCAGCTTTCATGTCCTGACAGATGAAACACCAGATATAATCAAATGTACAAACTGATACATGACAGATGCAGTTTCTTTTTAAAAAGAGAGGCATCGGACCTTAAGGTTTTAGAGGGACAGCCAGAGCCAGTGTCAAAGTCATTAACTGTGCGTAAAACACGGGGAGTAGGAAGCACTTAACCAGGGTGGCACCGCATGAAGTATTTTTCTGTTCTGAGCCTGAGGTGCTTTCCATGTCTGCTTTACGCCTAATTACAAGCTGTCACATAAATTCCCAGTGACATTTACATTTCTTCTGATCAGACTTGTGTACATTTGCAGGTAATGGCGGCGGAGGTTATTCAGGGAAATGACCTCATAGTTTAAGGCGCTTCTTTAGCATGTGAAATATGTCAGAGATTTCAGCTATGTGCTGCTTTGGTATGCTTTGAGCGGCCACCAAACACTTCAAATGCCATTTCAAAGCATCCAGCTTGTTTTTGTTGTTTGCTTACACAATACAGTTTTAGTGTTGGAATCAGTTAAAAACAAAAAAAAAATTACGATTCTAGTCTGACCTTTCCTCCAAGCTTATATAACCAGATCCAACTGTTCCCAACACTATCAGATTGTCACATTTTAAACACACCTCATTGACACCGACTGCGCCTTAAGCTGAAAACCCAGATCAGTCAACACCTCACTGATTTGACAGCTCTGCCCCCCTCTGCAGCCCATCATCTCCTCACCTCACAGGCTCCACACTGTCAGAACACGAGGGGAGGAGCCAGGCAGCTGGACTGACGTAAAAGGGGTGTTGCACCGTGCCCTGCAGCTATACACACACCTGAACGCAGGTGTTGAAACAAGCCTTTCTGGATATACATCAACACCCATCTCTGCGACAAAGAATAACACCATCAGACGGGTGCTTCTTTAGTTTCAGCTGGGGCACAGGTTTAGCTGGACAGGTGACAAGATGTTATACAAAACCAAAATGTCAGGAAGATTAATTAAGGTCGCCCTCAGTTCCTCAAAAGCCACTGAGGACGTTTTGAATCCCTTTGAGTTACTCCTAAAAACACATTCGACGAGTAATAACCTGTATAAGAAAACTGAGTCATCTTATTTGATCCAATTATTATCTTTTCACATGCAAGTCCTCAAATTTGGAAGCTTAGTCACCGTTATTGAGCAATCAAGAGAAATAGCAGAGGTCTGAATAATTTCTGCAAAGTGGCTCAAGTCTTATGGAGACAAAGATGTGATTCCCTCGTGAGACAGTCAGTGTTTATTTTATCTCAGAGATCAACTCCTTCTTCAGTTATGTAAGTGTGTGACCATGTGATATCCTGTCAGAGAGGGTATCAGAGAGTTATATAATCCAAATATATATCACTAATTTACATCGCAAAACAAGCCCTCATATTTGTGGAGCTGATCAACAAACTACTCTTATATACTATTTTTAATGAGACTCTGCAGGAGTTCAATGTGAGGTATTTTACAGTAGATGAAAATTATCCATTGATCATGTGTTGGGGTAATCTGTACTGATCGATTGATTATCTTGGTCAAATACTTAACTTTGCACGAACCCAAAATCAGCTGAAATGCGCCAGTTTTGACCAACCCTCGAGTAGAGCAGCCAAACTATGCAAAATATTCAGGAAACAACATCGAAACGACAGCTACACCAGCCAATCATGAGTGTGCAGACTCCAAACTTTCAGCAAATAAAGTCAGCAGCACAACATGACAGTATTAAAAAATTAAAACCAGCTTAACAGAGGAGCTTAATCATGATGTTAACCCTAACCCTAACACAACTTAAGATTACATCCCAAACAAAACGAAAGGAACAGAAAGTACTGTGCTTGTGTGGCACATCACTGTGTACAGAACTCTGATATGCATGATTCACAGCTCATGAATTAATACGGGCAAAACTTCCCCCAGAGAGTCATCGTGACACGCTCAAACTCTCTGCTGATGAACACAAGAACTTTTGTCACAAGAACTGTTGTGTGTGTTTGCCTGAGCAAACCAACTAGCTAACTGTCTGTAAACACTCTTATTATCCCAAGGAATAACAATAATAACTCTACAGCAAGCTAAAGGCTGAATCTGTTTAGTTGTCTGTCAATATCAACTTTCACCAAACTGCAGTGTCTCATCCAAATACTGCAGCGTTTCAAATAAAACAAATTAGCAATGCATCTGGTGAAGGGCTTTACAGGCCAGGATGGATAACCCAGCAGCCGGTGAATTCTGCTCATGGATTTTCCCTCTTTCTAACTGCTCATTTTCTTCCCGTTTCCCCGCAAAAAAAACTGAGAAAATAGAGGTGGAAGTAAGGAGACAGAGGCAGATACTGCATACTGTAATTGGCACAGCGGCAGACTGGATTCTGACAGGGAGTGATGTAAAAGTAAAAGAGCAGGAGATTTTGTCAGCTAAGGGTGTAGAGCTCCAAACTCTCCTGCATCCTCAGGAGGAATAAGGAGCTATTTGCAGCCCACAATCTCTACTATCGGCTGATTGCTGGAAAATACATTCTTAGTTCTGTGATGGTGATTTTCCCACCCTCGGCGGGGTGATTTTTTATCTTTCCTGGACATAAAACCCAATTCCCTCTAATGATACTCTGCTTTGTAGTCCGATGGATCTGCTCGACGCACAGCTGCAAAAACCCCAACTTCATGCTGAAGAACCAATCTCTGCAAAATAAGTGCTCGGGTCTATTTTCTCATGAGACTAAGTATTCCTGTGATGAGTGCACCACTAAAAACCTGCTCACCCCAGCTGTCTGGAAAAAAATGGTCAGAGTTGCCCAAACACACATGCACACTTGCACACACATGCAAATACACACTCACGTGCACACAGTCTGTTCTTTTTTTATGAGAAAAGCTGCTGTCAAGAATGAAATCTGAACTTTTACATAATGTCTGTCATAATGTGTGTGTTTTCTCTTTTAGTGTTTCCCCAGGTAGACTGGTGATTTGTTTTACAGCTGTTAGCTCTGCAGCAGTGTAGTGTGTACACAATGTTAGTGTGTGTTAGTGCACACGTCTGCATCGATGTATGTCTGCACCTGTGTGTCCGTGATGGTACAGACAGAAGGTCTGTTGTTCGGGGAAAAAGTGAGTCAGATGCTGAGCAGAAAAAAAACAAAAGGGCTTCAGCCTTGGAGGGAGAAAACACACAGATATAAAACCACACTGAGAGTGAGTGTGCGTCTATAGTTGGGATGAATAAGCCCTTCAGTACATGTCATAAAAAACATCAGGCTGTCAGCTGAAATCTTCAAACAACCAGGTATTAGATGCAAAAGATACTATTGTCAGGCTGTTGTGGAGAAAAAAACTGGTCTGGTTATCGTTTTGGACCCTACTAGCTTCTAGCGACCACTCTTCCAGGAGTCCACTCATGCAAATATGAAAATAAAATATGAACTGCATCGTTAAAACTAAAAATAATAATAATGACAACAATAACATGTGTGTAAATATGATGGAGGGATGTATATATGCAAATATCTATGCAAACTACCAGGTTTTTTCAGAGATTTCATGCCCACCTTTCAAAGGTAAAACATGCCCTTTGGGTTCATGCATACACACAGTGTGTTATTAGATTTGTGTCAGACAACAACAGCTGGTGAAAGTACTTAAAAGAGAGTGACACAGAGCAGCTGAAGGTGCTTCCAAGAAATGATCAACATTTTAACCTTGAGGCTCACGTTAGCAAGAACTGCTGACTGATAATAAACCAACTCTCTCTTTTTACTGCAGAACAATTCACCCATGATTAATGTGTCTTCATGACTAATTTATTCATCCAGGCTTGTTAATTTGGATTTTCTTCAACTCAAACATCACCACTCAGTTGCAGTTATAGGACTTGGTTCACACCCTGCATCCACAAATACAGCATGGAAAACTCACCATGGTCTGACAAATCAAACTTTTACAAACTTTTAAGAATCATGGGTGCGCACTTCACAAACCAGCATCTTTGATGGTATGGGGATTCATGAGTGATGGCATGACTGCTTTACACATCTAGGAGGGCACCGTTGATGCTGTATGAAATAAACAGGTTTTGGAGCAACATAAGGGAAGATAACGCAAGAACATGCCGAACTACATTTTGTGCATATTAGGACAGCGTGGCTCTGTAGTAGAAGAGTCCAGGTGCCAAACTGCATGCTCTGATTTGTCACTTCTGAAAACACATTTGGTACAGCATGACACAAGAAATACGACACAGAAGACCCCAGAAGGTTAAGCTGAATGGATTTTATATTAGAAAAGAATGAGATGACATTTAAGGCTCAAAACTCCAGAAGCTGGTCCCCTTAGTTTTTCAAACATGTACAATTTTGCTCGACATTCCTCAAAATTAAATTTTCAACATATGTTATGTTGTCTTTGCACTGTTTTTAATTCAATGTAATATTTTAATGATTTGCTTCCTAACTCGAATGGAATTGGAGTTTTAATAACTCACATGTCTTGAAGAATAAATACACACTGGAAAAAAAAAAAATTCACCTTGCACAATTAAGGCTCTCTGGTACTCCACCTCCATTCCTTACCTGCTGCTTTGCACATCACATTACATCTCAGATCCAGTATGTTTCAGTTTTTGTATGACGGACTGCTAACAGCCGACCCTGCAGGCTGGACTGGCTTGGCAGTCTGCGGTTTTTTACCAAGAAACAGCAGGTGCTCAACAGCGGGTGGATCAACAGCGAGTGGCATTTAGAGAATGTAGCATGACTGGTGTTAGTGTCTGCATACTTTACAATTCCTCCCACGCACTCTTGGTATCTTGACGCTAATGGCTTTTTCTGATCCATACTGAGCCAAAATAGGTTTACACACACACACAAGCACACTCACAGGGGAAAGAAAGGGAAGTGGAGCCTGGATGTTGAGATACAACATCTACAGGCCTCTTCACACATCCACAGCTATCTGGCCTGTTTCTACTCTGACACTCACAGACATTAAAGAAGAGAAACCCCAAATAAAATAAAAAACACCTTTAATGTAATACTTGGTCTTGTTTGGCTATAGAAGAGACACATACATGTACTTTTTATTCTGCGTCAGGCACTGTTGTTAGTATGAAATATTAAATCACAGGAACTATGCTACTTTTTGCGATGCATTTTGGCATTTTCCAAACCCAATAGCCTGTTGAAATTATAGAAATACAACAGGGCTCATTAGTCGAAACTTAACATCAAATTATAATATAACCAATTGGGAAAGATCAGGCTAATGTCAGCACATGATACGCTAAGAGAGAGACCATTGTGGTCAGTGACTGTGGTCCTCGAGGACAGCAACCAAAGTCTGTCTGCTGTCCGATATTCTATGAACTAAGACATAAAAGCCTCTTATCTTTCAAAAATTGATCAATAAGTAATAGCTGATGAGCTTTCAGCCTTGGAAACTCCGGTAAAAGTATTTTAAATAATCATTTGGTAAAGGATGGTTTTGAGAGACAGTAAAATAAAACTAGAACAGCATCCCATCAGCTTAACACAACCATGTTTTTAAAGCTTTATTCGTCTTTTTCTCTGACACTTTCTCTCGCACACATTCCTACTCGGTCACATTCTTTACCTGTACTCCTCTGAGTTGAGTAAACAAACAGAGATGAACTGTGTGTTTGTTTGTGTGTGTGTGTGTGTGTGCATTTGAGTGCATTAACCTTTAACAAAAGCTTGACGTAATGTGTGTCCTCTGTACACAGATGACATAATTGTCTGTTTAGTTAAAGAGTGCTGGTAATGAAGAACAAACATGATGGAGTTGTAGAGGTATTGCATTATAAACACACACACAGACACACGCCAATGTACACTCAGGAGTTGAAAGGATGAAGCAAAGTGAGAAGTATTGATCTGAGGCAGCAGTCTGCAGCCGACAACCAACAGAAGCTGTTTTTACTGAACTTCATCAACAGTCTCAGTGCGTCTCACTTGCCCTCCGACACAAAGAGAAGACATAAAGCTGCTCTTTCTATAGTACTCTCAGCAAATGCACAACTCTGCTTCAGCGTGTCATTAACGGTTAAAACTAATGTCCCAGAACTACAATGGATATGATGTGTCTCAGTGTCTGACATGTAATCCAGCTTTGGCAACCAGTGTGACATGAAACATACATCACAGAGATAAGTGTTTTTTAATGAGTGTTAATAGAGCAGTGCAGATGCTTTTGCAGGCATAGGAAATTCTTTAAAAGTTGCTGACATTAGCCATGTTTACATGTGCAAAATTTCTTAAACCAATTACAAATTTGAGGGATTGGATAATCTGAATCCACTACATGGATGCAAAATCAATTAATCCGATCATAACGTTTGTGTATATGCACTCATATTTATTCAGATTAGAAGCGTTTACATTGTATTTACGTGTTGTATTTACGTCTGTGCTCCATCCAATTCAGGAGTTTGAAACAGTAGAACATATTTTCTTTGAATGTGAGCATGCTATACACTTTTGGACATTATTTCAAAATTCAAAATTATTTTGACCCCATTAAATTGGATGTTGATCAAGATTGGACTACAGTTAAAGGAAAAGAACTTGGACTTCATGGTGAATATTTTAATTACACTTGGAAGACATTTCATTCACAGATGTAAATACCTCAAGATGAAGCCCCACTTCAGTGGATGGATAAACAAACTAAGAATATTGAAAAAAATCTTTGAACTACATGAAAAACAAAAATGCCCTAAAACTGTTTTCTTTACTCAACGTATTTACTAAGGACCTCACATTCTTCTCTCTCTTTTTTCATGTTCTTTAATCAATCTAAAAAGCTGGTTCAATACTTTACACTGTAAGTATCACCAATGTGCCATAATGTTTGTATTTTGGCAAAAAATAAAACTAAAATTAAAGTTTTCCCCCTGTTAAGTGGTGTCACTAGATGGCGCCCTTGCGTACTTATTGTACTGTTCTGTCAAATGTTGCTCTGTGCGTGCAGATATGACATCATTACGCTGTATGTACGTCTTGTTGAATTACCGGAAGAGCAGACATGGCGCCGCGGTTGTTTTATAACAGTGTTAATAATGAAATATCCTGAACTGGCCTCCAGAAATAAACAAAGGCTAAAGAGTGAAGACCGAGTCAGGTAAGAGAGTCACGATTGGAATAAGTTTGTACATGGACGCGTTTAGGAATAACGATCGGCATAAACTACTTCTCGTTCTTTACGATTGAGCCGAATTGGATCAGAATCTTCCGATCTTTATGTTTATATGACGCATTTTTATACCGATCGGGCATTTATTCCGATTGTTTATGCCCATATAAACGCATCTACTGTCTTAAACCTGCCGCAAACAAAGCTTTCGTAACACTTGAGCGTGGTTCAAGTGCCACGGTCCACTACTGAACTGGTTTCAACTCTGAGCTTTGAGCCACAGTTTAAGTGCACTCGGGAATTTCCAGCTGGAGATCCAGCCCGGCTATCATTTAGAGCGCACCACAAAGTGAAGTCTGCTTGCAAAGTATTTCCTCCAGCGTGAAATTACAGTTCAAGCCCATCACAAACGAAACAAAACAAAAAAACAACAACACAGATGTCTGACTGGTTTGTGAGGAAGACTTCATGAGTAAAAGAGAGATGATGGATTAGACTATGTTTTGAGAACTCAAAGGGGGATTGTCGGTAGTTCCTCTCTGAACCTCTGCTTGTCTCATATGGGGATTGTTAGTGGATAGACTTTTTCTTTGTCCCTGCAGATGCTGGATTGGGATCTAGGCTGGGAAACTCAGAGACATAAACATAGTTATCCAGAGGCTTCCTCTTAATTGTCTCCACAGAGCCATTTTCCTTTAATGTCATGATCAGAGGGCAAAGTTTAAGTATTGTTGTTTTGTAGTTTCCAAGTCCAATAAATGTAAAAGATAAGACATTTCTTCATTTTTGGCCCCGAACTAGATGAGCAAATTATCGTGAAAATCTGGAGTGTTTAACGCCCTCCTTTAAAGCAGACATATTCATGACTGTGAAGCTACATTCACAAGCACCAAAAATGTACAATTTCTTTGTGGATTTCTGGTAATTTCTTTAAGAAGGTGGGTGAGGTAATGTGAAGAGGCATCAGAAAATACTGGGGTAACTCATTGTGGTCAGCCTGAGTCAGTTACAGATGGCAGCACTTGCTTTTATGACAGATGAACAAAAAGGAAAATATTTATTGAGGTAAAAGCGCTAAAGTAATAACCCAGATGAGGGAAAATGTGAGGTTTTTTTTACCCATTTGGCTGACTGCCTTCATTTTTGCAACCAGCTGCCCATTAAAAAGGACTGCAGGTTAAATCACTTCTGTTTTCACATCTTAATAATCATCTCTGCCGTAAAATATCATTATTTCAGAAAAACTGTGTTGCATGAGCAGCTTAAATGACAAACAATGGCAAACTCAAAGACAGGTTAAAACCCAGCAGCGTTTCTGTCCTAGCACAGACTGTGTTTTGTTGCTGTTGTGTGAGACATCCTGTCTCCTGTGAAAGTAATAACTGTGGTTTCCTCACAGACAACCGGACCCACTAACAACACAGCAGACAAAAGGTTCGCTCGCTGGCTTCATCCTCCTCCTGAGGTTCCTGTGACCTCTGGTGAACTCTGAACCTCACACGCTGTCCCTGTTTGGAAATGACAAAACCCTCACATCCTGTGACAGACACGTACAAAAGCCCGTCCCTTCCTAACCCTCTAAATCCCACAGGTCATAAAGTGAGGGACCCTGATGCCACAGTTTTATTAAGAGGTAACACCTCCTATTCTCCTCTTCTGCCCTCTGTTTTTGTCTCAGTCCTCTGTTTTTGTCACAGTTAGACCTGCAACATTAAATAGTCTTGCTCATTAACTTTTGACCTGAGGTGTTTGAATGACAGATGACTTTTATGGGTTATTTTGGTCTCAAACTCAAGCAGGGGGAATTTTGTAAAGGATACAAGAACGTGTTGTCTACACTGAAGAGACCATGTTTGTCATAGCCAGATGCCTTTTTTGTTTCCTGAGTTTTACTTGCATGAATAACTCCCATCCCGTCATTTAATCTCCTGCAGTAATTGCAGTCACAGCAGGGGGTCACCCACCATGGGGTAAGAGAAACATTTAGGGAGGATGTTGATGAGGAGGAAACACAAAGGACAGAAAATAACAGAATGAGAGAGACAGCGCATTGTTGGGTTTTTCATCTGTTTGGCTTAAGCTTAAAAAGCTACATCACTTTAATCTATTTTTTACTCATGTATTTGGGGCTTTTTCAGTCTCTATTAACAGATAGAACAACAAGGATAGAGCAGGAAAAAAGAGGACAGAGTGGGGAATGACATGAATGCAGGAATGGGGGCCACACGTTGGAAGTGAACCCCAAATCTCAGATGTATTTGTATACTTTACCACGCACCAATTCGCACCATGTGTCTGTCAGGTTACTAGTTTATATCCAGAGGGCACTATGGGACACGAATAAGAGACATTGTTCATAGAGATGTTTAGAGTCTTGATTTGATGTGCTCCAAGCCTGCAGGACGGATTTATAATAAAAGTCAGAAAAATGAGAGCTGAGGAGATGCATTTATTTATAATCAGCCCACATATCATACCACATATGATCATTTCCTCCCGGAAATGCAATCAGACCGAGATGCTAAGGCAGAAGAACTACAGCGTCTGCAGTGCAAAATGATTAATATGATGATTATAAATTCAAGGGATATCAAGGAACCAAAAGCCAACAATTTCAATATTAACTGGACTTTGAAGATTCAGGAAATGTAAGATATACCCATTCGGTTTCTTTGTGAGAGGTAACTGTGAGCCTTAAAATAGCAGTAACCGACTCTTTCACCTCCATTCCTTCTTTGGACCAGCATTACATAAAAAATCTCCACATCAATTGTTTAGATGTAATGATATTATTACTAGTACTAATTCAGTAATAATCAAAGACCAAGAAGACATTTGTCATCCTTTTAATCAATCAGTAAAATTCATTGAACATGGCAACTTATTAAAAATATGAATAGAAATGATTGAATCAAAACAGCATTATAATTCTTTGTGATCATATTTTTTTTTCCCTTCAGTGTATTGCATATTCATGCAAAGGTCACTTGACTTTCGGCACTGACAAGATGCAAAAAATTTGGTGTGGGGATTTTTTACGTAATTCTGGTCCAAAGAATGAATGGAAGTGAATGGGCCTGAGCAGTTACTGTTATTTTGCCACTGAGGTTATGAACACAGACTGAGGCCCCACATCCCACCCACTCCTTTCCCCTGCTGGGTGTTCGTCACCCCTCTTTGTCAGAGATCTGGTTGCACGAGTTGGACTTTTGCACGTGTCTGTGAACTTGCAGCCTGTTTCTCTTGATGGAAACCATTGGGTCTGTTGGAGTGTGTTCGCCCTTTGTCAGCCACAGTAATCTATGGCTCAGCTGTAGCTTGATCTGACTATGCTCTACAAAGACTCCATTGTGGTCTGTGATTTTCGATGTCATCACATTTCACCATATAATTACTGCCTGTCTCTGTGCCGAGTCTAGAAAAAGACAGTGGTAGAGTGGAGCAGAGTGAAACGTGGTCAGTTAGACTCTGGTCTGGGTCCAGAAGTAACTGCAGCCTTTACATTTTAGGAAATTTCCTTAACTTTGTGACCTAGTAATCTTCTAAACCTTTGCAGACTAATAGTTTTACAGTAGTCTTGGATAGTGGTCTACAATATTTGCATCACTTTTCCACCTTCACACCCACTTCTGAATGTGACAAGACAGTGGCACAAGAATCCGAACTGAACTCACCACAAACCCGATGTAGCTCAGGTGGTATCTATGTGCGACAGGTGCTGTGTGTTTCCAACATTCGGCCTGCTGCCAAGCGATTTATGTGGTTAAATTTACCTTTTTTTTATGTCTGAATTTTTGACTGGCATTTTACATCACCAGTGCTCATGACCAAAGGTGAGGGCTGATGTCAATCAGTCGATCTGTATTTCTATTTCATATGTCATCTTAATATGCTTAATAAAAAAGCTGGTCTAAACCAAATTCCCAATGTAAAGTTGGGAAAAACTCCCTTTTAGAGGCAGAAACCTCGAGCAGAACCAAACTCATGTGAGACAGTCACAGACTTGGAGTGATTGATAGACCTAGCATAGTATAGGTTATCCAGAGATTCTCCACTTGAGCCAAACTTGAGAGGAAAACTCAGTCGGGGTATTTTAAACTGTCCAAAGTGCAAATGGTTTAAAGCATAGACTGTATATAGAATGGATGCCGTCTGCCTCCTCGCTGGGTGAAGCCACCGCAAGAACAGCACCCTCTAGTGACGGGCTGCAGTGTAGGTCATAAACCCCACCTCCTCCAGCAATCCCTATGGAGCTGTGGACAAACTTCAAAATTTTTTACACAGAATATAATTTTTTCTCCCCCCCCGGTTGCGATGTTGACATGTAGTTACTGTCAGACTGGTTTGTGCTCAAGTCCTTTTTTTTCCTGTGCATCTCCATTTTTATAAGTTATTTGGGGGTTCATGTTTTCTATGATTGACACATGATACAGCTTATGGGCATACAAACATTGCATAGCTCACCCAGGTGATACGCTGTTTGAGCCGAGCGTCAACACAGTGACTTTTGGCGACTCTTCCGCCGAATGCGTACAATGCTACTGCGCAAGTGGTGGAGTGCGTACAATGCTACTGTGCAATGTTGGTTTCAGGAAATGGAGAAAAGTTCGCAGAATTACCGAGAGCTTTTTGGCTTCAATCCATAATCCAGGCGGAACCAAGTTGTCCAAAGTATATACAGTCTATGGTTATGCTTAATACTACACAATTAACCTCAAGACATGTAACTTCTTTCCCTTGAGAATGACTGGTCTGGATATGCAGTACAGCATGCTAAATAGGTCATACGTGTCTCAAGTATAGTGCTGCTGTAAGTGCACACTCCTGTTCACTGACCCACTCGGCTGAGATAAAGGAAGATCACTGGCAGGTCTAACAAGCAGTAGATCCACAATACCTGATACAGAGTAGCTTTTATGTCAATAGTAAATCTGCCCACAGCTTTTTCTTTTTTTTACTGCCGGCTCGCAGGCTGTGCCAAAGATTCTTGCCATGAGCATGTGATGAGTCAGTATGACTCCCTTCATAAGTAACAGTCTTTAATTATACTGTGCATCGTGAAATCTTTGTTACACCCCAACCCAGAAAACCCACACGGCTTATTTCAAAAGTCATGTCAAGGCATGAAGCAATCCCTCTGCGCAACACAAAACTATTGTTTAATTTTATAACAGAGGCATGCACGCTGATGAGCGAGGCATAGCAGTTTAAGAAACAGCACAAAGACAGTGAGATCCCTTAACACCAGGTGCCAAACAGAATCTAGACTGATGATAGTGTGCATAGAATTAAGCAGTTAAAGGTCGTGTTATTGATGCGCGAGCTTCAAGCTTGCAGGATTGAGCGCTTGGTTTATTTTTTGGAGGGGGAAAACTGTAACTTACAAAGAAATGAAAAGAAAGAACAAAAAAAGAAACATCACAAGTTTAAAACATCCATGCATGAGAGACAGTGGGAAATCAGTCCCAGATCCAAAATTCGCAGGCATGCACCAGGACCAGGTGTGACAAAGTGACTATCAGTGAATTCACCTGTGCAGAGCCTGAGAAAACAGCAGGCAAAAAGGACAGGGAGCAACATAAAGCTGTCACATCTCACATAATAGCTTTAAGTTTTACTCTGCAGCTTAGTTTATGACTATGTATCAGGCAATGAAAAGCATTCCTGCAACGTGAGAGGTTTGAGAGTTTACACAAATGAAAGTTTTTCTTTCCTTCTATACATTTTTTATGCACTCAGCTCATATAATTACCTGTAAGAGCTCACAGATGGCATGCTGTGTAATACACTCCGTGCACACACACACGGTATATGCACACTCTTCATATGGAGAGAGGTCTGGCAGTGAATCGCTGAAAGGATGCCACAGGCAGAATAGTCACGAGGAATCCAGCTCCCACGTGCTGCAGCTCCACTCAGCACTGACAGAAAACTGGGTGCAGAGGTCTGGATATTCATTCAAATGCACACATGCTCACACACTAACAGAAGTGGGAACAGTTATAATACACATCGCAGAGCATTTTAGGATAATGGAGAGAATGTGTAAATATAGAACAATAAAGCAACATGGCGCAGTATCTAAAGTGTCACAAGCTTTAGCCAAATAGGACTCTCCCTAATTCGACTGTTAGGGTATAAAAACACAAACAAACCAGCTCACATGGTGAAAGTTTCAAACAACATTTCACTTGTTTTTCAGTCCACCATGTTATGAATGTCAGCTGGAGATCCTCTTCTTTGTTGATCAATACAGCTGTCCAAAAAGGCCTGAACTGTCCTGACTTTTTCCCCTTACTAAAGCGGTAGAAGTGTAAAGATTTACAGATCTGAATTGGTATCCAATCGTAATGTTGAACATCTTTGTGCACTTCTCCGTGGCATCCAGATTCAACAGTGAATTTCTCATGGTGTATGAAGTGCAATTACCCGACCAACAAAGCTCACCACACATTAACAGGCTCCATTAACCGTAACCACAGTCCTGACTCTCAACAGTGGAAATCTCACAAAATCTCCACCGGTCAAATCCCATCATGCGCATTCACACACCACAAGCCAAGCCACCGGCAGCAATTTGGTGTTGGTGTCTTGCCCAAGGACACTTTGGCATGTGGACTTCAGCAGCTGACGATTGAACCCCTGACCTCAAAATTGAAAGATATCTGGCTCTTCCTCTCAACCACAGCTGACCCAAACATATGAATGAAAGGCTGTGTTATTAACAGTGAAAAAGGAAATAACGGACCCTGAATGTTTAAAGCTCCAGTGAGAAAATGTTGGGTCCATTTTTCTATGATATACTTTGAAAATAATAATAGTAATAATAAGAAGAATAATTTTAATGACGCAGTACCTTTAAAAACAGATGTTTTTTTTTTTGCTTATTAGTCTCTGCAGTGTCAACAGCTGTCCAGGCAGCTGCAGACGCTGCTCGCTAGCGTTTACTGCCGCTAGTCACTAGCAATCCAACATGGTGAATCCTATTTGAAGCTAGCGTAGGATCTTCTGCCGGCCGGCTTCTTGCTCTGCCAGAGGGTATGTGTCGTGGGGGGGGAGATACAGGTTCAGGGGGGGAGTTATCGTGGAGCACAGAGGGGAGAGGTTTGTGTGTGGGGGGTGAGACGCTTTTTCAAATCTGCCTCAACCATAGACTGTATAGAATGGACAGCGTCTGCCTCCTTGCTGGTCAAAGCCACTCCGAGAACAGCACCCTCTGGTGACGGGCTGCAGTATAGGTCATAAATCCCTCCTACGCCAGCAAAGCTTATGGAGCTTTATTTATTACACAGAATATAATTTTTTCTCCCCCCTGCTCGCGATGTTGACATGTAGTTACTGTAAGACTGGTTTGTGCTGGTTTCAGGAAAGGAAGAAAAATCGTCGCTATACCGAAAGCTTTTTTGCTTCTAATCCGTATACTGGCGGAAGGCGGAACCAAGTTGTCCATTGTATATACAGTCTATGGCCTCAACAGCTCAGTTTTTTTAAACTGCTTCTCAGATCGTCAACCATGCCTTTAAGAGATGTTACTTATTCAGCCTTCCTTATCTCCTCGGGAAAATGTTAAGTTGCCTCCACTGGCTGCTCCAAAAGCAGGTATCTATGTGCCGTGTTACCACTTTAGTGAAATTTCTCGGATATACTTGGGATATACCGACTTGGTAGGACATCACTTCCCAGCCAAGCGCACACTAACACACATTAAAATAGGGCATGTGTAGGTGTTGGATACAGAAATAAAGTCACGTTTCTCTGTTTATCAATGCTATCTACTGTAGCAGTTGTTTGCAACAGCTACATACACTTTTGCTTTGACTATGTGAAACAGTTACTATCAAACTAAGTCAGTTCTTTTAGCCATTAATAAGCTGGTTGATGTGACCTTCAGAGCCAAAAAAAGAGAAGTAAATTTATAATTTTTACTGCAGCAAAAAAGTTTGTTTTAAAACATCAAAAAGGACTTTAAAGGTTAGGAGCTGAACCCAGCTGAGTGTACCTCTCCCCATCATGATGCAGGAAGACTTGATGGCTCTGGCTATCAATCATTCATGAATGGTAGGAGAGCACCAGAATAGTATACTGTGGAATCTGCTCAGCAACATCCAATGAAGTACAGAGAAAGTGGAGTTGTTTGACATCCTCTATGGTTGCTTTTAAATGCAGAAATCAGCAGAAGGAGAGGACTACAGCCAGACACTGCTATTCTTCTGAAGTCTCTTACTGCTTACTGTTCAGTTACAACCTGAAGACAATAAGTTGCAATGTCACATCAAATATTTTTGTATTTTTTAAATAAGATCCATCATCTTTTTCAATAAATGTGGATAAATTATTGTAACTGTGTTAATCTCTGACCCCTTTTAACCTCTTCGTATTTCAGTCGGAAACCTTTAATAAGCTTTCATGTGTTTTACTCGATTAAGCTCATAGAATAATCAGTAAGGACTACAGAAATCGATGCTATTGGATCATAAAGAGTATCTAACCCCTCATGAGTAAACAGCTCGCTGAAGGATCATCGCTGAAGGTCGTTTTCATGTTTATGATTCGCAATGTTAAGTAGGGATGGGTATCGAGAATTGGTTCTTGTTGAGAACCGGTTCCACATGGTTCATTTCATCAACATCATTACCTCCGCCTAGGAGGTTACGTTTTCGGTAGCGTTGGTTTGTTGGTTGGTATGTTTGTTTGTTTGTTTGTTTGTTTGTTTGTTTGTTTGTCTGTTAGCAACTTTACAGAGAAAGTAACAGACGGATTGACCTGAAATTTTCACCAGAGGTGCATCTCAGCCCCAGGACGATGAAACTGTTTTGTTTCTCAGAGGCTGAGGACTCTGCAAAATGCTGAGCACCCCGAGGTGAAATGAATCTGGTCTGAAAGAATTGGAGGGAAGCTGATATAGAGCCGGGGACGAGGCTGTCCTCGGGGGCTGTATGTGTGTGCAGAGATGCGTGCATTGACCTCTGTCAGATTGCACAGCCAATCCACTTCTTTCTCTTTGTCAGCTACACAGAAAATTGGAATTCTTCTTCATTCAGATCTTTAAACACGTTCAAGTTTGATGTATTTACCTTTCCACATTTCTTTGAGCACCCTTGTTGTTGTGGGCGTTTATCTCATCTGCTTTGGATCACCCACTCTCTGCCAGACATTAAAGCTGCCTTTTAGTCTCCACTTTAACTAATCTTTTTTAGCACTCCCACTCCCACTGACATTTACACAAACACAACTTCTCATTAGCTCTATTTAGCGCTTCTTTCAGCTGAAACTGCTAACAACACCTCAGTTTTTCTGGTGATTTCACTCCTTTTTGGCTTCTTGCAACATTTGATGTCCAAGCTGCAAACCCTCACCAGAAAAACACACAAAGACTCGAAACATTTGCCTGTTTCTAGAGTACGCTGCAGAAAATACAATGGTGCTAAACGCAGGAATAAAGGCTATCTTAGCATCCTGACCTGGATGCTCAGTGAGCTTGTTAATGTAAGATTAAGTGTGTCACGTTGAAATGAACGTCTCTTTCCGGTCGGCTCAGTGGCAGTCTGGTTTTTACATCAGTGGAGTGGAAAATGAGCTTCAGCCGTCCAAACAGTCTAGACTGATGCTTTAATATTCACTCTTGATTTAACAAGCAGATGAGCCCACAGGAAAAGAGCCACACTCACACACATAACCGATGCATTATTTTCACAAAAGTGGAGAATACAGGCACAGTTAGTCCACGAGTGGCCTAAATAACAAAAATATGTGTGTGCTTTAACAACAAACAATTCAAAAATGTGTTATTATTGAACTACCCTCATTCTTTTTGTTTCTTAAAAAGCAAAGATATTAAAAATACTTACTGTATTATATTGGACTAAAGCTTAAAGATCAAGAGGCTAAGGGCCTGTTTACACTGACAGTTTTTTTTGTGCCACTAAAAATCTACTTCAGTTCTGACTGCATTTCAGTTTGTACACTTACATGTTGTTCAAAATATTTATCAACTAAAACTGGACTTCTTAAGCTCATGTTAGCACATTAGCTAGACTAAAACTGTAATAAATCAAATTTCGAGATTAAAGTCTAAATTTTGAGATAAAAATTTGAAATTATGTCAATAAAGTTGAAATTTTGAGATAAAAATTGAAATTTCGAGATCAGTCGAATTTTGTGATTAAAGTCGACATGAATTAAGTCATAATTACGAGATGAAAGTCGACGCAAAGAAAGGCAAAATTTCGTGAATAAAGTCGTAATGTTGAGATTAATGACAATCAAAAGCATTGTCACTTGTCACTTGACGAGTCCTCTGTAGAACAGTTTGTAAAGCTTTACTTTACAATTGGATGTAGTAACAAGGAAATCCTTGCTAATAAAACAACCGATCAAGTTGATTGATCCTGAAGGCCTGAAGCACAGACAAGCCCAGCGTCTGAGGCGCAGGCATTAATTACCAAAGCCTCAGACGCCGGGCTCGTCTGTGGACCCAATTCGCTCTGGCATATGGATGACTACAACAAACTTAAGCCATATGGCATTTCATTTCAACTTTTTTAAAATTTCAACTTCAAATTCTGAATTTAATCCCTTATAATAATTTAAAAAATCTTCCTCCTGTAATTTTTTTTCTTTTCTTGTGGCCCTTATCCTCTTTCATAGATCAGACTTGCCAACTCTGACTGGAACAATAAGAGTTTGAACAACACAAGCTGTGCAAAAAAAGATAAAGAGTTACTCTTACGCTCTCGGTCAAAACAGATCCGTCTTTGTTTGAAACACCTGGAGGAAAAGTAGAACAGGAGAAGTGACACCCACGCACACACATGCACACATGCTCTCCCACACTCTACATCGGTCTCGTAATATAGTCCACATAAGCTCCATTGTCCTCTGGTGCAGCATGTTGGAGTTTCAGCAACAATTATCTGCCTAAATTACCTCCCCCTATAACCTTATGATAAGTGTGTGCACCGTTCTTTATCACCTTGACAAGTTTTTGTTGTGGTTTCACATGTTTCAGTGTCTGGCAGTCAAACACCTGCAGACTAAACAAGAATGGCTTCAGTGTTTTAGGGAGATGACAGATGGTAGGTGGAGGACGGCCTGTACGTAAGCGTGTGTCTGTGTACATGTGGATTATGGCAGGGCTGAGACATAAAGATGATAAAGGTGGTTGCCTTTGGTGCAGTGTGAACGCTCGCTTGAGCCTTAAATCTTTGAGCGTAGTTAAATAATACGTCGGCCGTTGACTCGCTGCCAGAACAACAACTCCAGAGCCTTCTCATTTCTCTGCTGACATTTACCGATTTCTCACTCAACCACATACTCACCACTACCCACTAGCACACACATGAGAGGGGAAATGACAGGTAACGGAAACGAACGTCTTCTTTGCCTATTTCAAAGACATTATAGTCATCAAAACTTTAATTCTCCTCCAGTCAGTTATACTTTGAGACATCTTTTATGGTGGTAATTCAGAGCAGAGACCCACTCTTGGGACATGTAGAAAACCAGAGACTCTGTGACAAGTTTAAAATGACCTCAGCTTAATTCTCTCTTGAAAATTAAAAGAAGGATGAACAGATATGTGGTTGAAACACACACACACCTGTTTCAGTATCATTATAGGCCACTTTGTCATTTGTTTTTTTGTGCTAGCATTCATGTACCTGTTTGGCACACAACATGGAAAATGTTCCATTTGACTCACTTGGTTTTCTCCCAGGCTGTGGATTTGATATTGTTTGAATTTCCTTACTATTACAGAAGATGTAACCCACTGCTTCGTGCCTGTTACTGCCCACTACTCTGTGTCTGGATGTGTGGAGGAATCTTTTACTTCTGAGTCACCTGTGTGAGTCTAAAGCAGACAGCCTCAGTCTGATTTTAAGCCTTCTTTTGTCATCGCGAATAAAAGCAGTTAAAGCATCCTTTTTCCGTTGATTTAAAATATTTAATTAGAATCACTTATACACTATCTTTTCTGGTAGTCCCTGATTTTTTGCAGTATTAACTACTAGGGTTGGGCATCGAGTCTCAAGCATCGATGGGGACCGGGACTAAAGGTCCTTTCACACTGGGAGCGTTTTTTTCGTGCAATTATTTCGGACGTCAATATTTTTCGAACCCGAATCCTGTCAATACAAGCATTCACATCAGCAATATTTTCCCGTCCTGCGATATTGCGGCATTTATTTTTTCGTTTCACAGTCGATTGTCGGTCGAGTTTCGCATACTGTGTGTCCACTTCTGACCAATCAGATTTCGTGTTGTTGCGACGTCAGATTCACCGGAGTATCCAACATGGCTGACCGGCTGATTGTTTACGTGTCAGAGAACAGAGCTTTTTGATAAAAGACACAAATATTACAAAGATAATGACCTGAGGGACAAATTGAGGAGAGTCATAGCGTCGGCTTTCTCATATGACGATGGTTTGTGTGCTTTAACAGTTTGCTAAACATCTTTGTTTTAACTTTCATCTGTGCTAAGTAACTTTAGCTCGTAAGCTAACCTGTTCAGATACAACATACCATATGTATTTTCACTGTCTCAAACTCAGTCGCATTGCTGTCACAGCACCATTAGGTCTCGGTTGTTACCTTACGTTTATGGATTATAGTTTAATGTGCTTATCTGGTACTGGCCCCGACTCAGTACATGCTATCATGACAGACAGACATCTCAACACATAGACAAACGACCTGACAACAAAAATTGATATTTATATACTGGTTAAAAAGTTAATATAATTTAAAAATTCAAATTCTTTTTTCATCCAAAAAGAAGAACTCCGGTTAGCACCCTCATTTAAACCATGCATTTTTTTTTAAATATCCTGCCTTTTAAAAGAATCGGAATAGAGAATCGTTAGGAACCGGAATCAAAACAAGGAATCGGAAATGGAACCAGAATCGGAATCATTCAAAATCAAACAATACCCAACCCTTTTAACTACATGCATCAATCTCATCTCTGGCAGTCTCCCTTTATCCCCTCTCTAAATTCAAAGCAGTAGCAGCTGATGACCGTCCCACCCATTGATCGACTGATTGATAAATTTCTGTCCAACCCTCGACTCCCTCAGTGGACCAATGTTGTGAGAAAAAGACAGAAACGTGTCAGTTCTGCATCTTTCTTCACATTGAGCAAAAATAACTGATAGCTGTGTTTGTGGTCCAATCTGCAGGATCATTTGTACCTTTAACCCCGACACAGATGCCAAAGATATCTGTCATTACCCAGCAGCGCTTGGACAGAGGCGGGGAAGTCACCCATGCCTCCCTATGATTAGACCTCACAGAGGCTCCGCTTCAGCTGGATAATGGTGGGGTGTCATTGTAGTGTTTACAAGTGTGAGTGTGGGTGCTTCAGTAAATCTTTCAGTCCTTTCAGTCTCCTTCTACTTCAGTGTAAGCTACGAGTACAGAAAAACCTGGAGTGTCCAAAGAGATCCAGGGGCAGAGTGGTGGATGAGAAAAGTGCAACAGCGCAAAAAGAAAAAGAAAAAACGAAGAAGTCAACAGAATTAAGAGAAGGACTGAACACGAAGCAAGTGAAGTATGAGTCATTTACTCTGATCATGCTGAGCTGAAGATACATTGAGTTGAGTCATGCTTTTGAAGGTTTTTGGCTCTGTGGTGCTTTTGAAGATCTGCTTCTGGTCAAGTCCACACATTTAGAAAACAAAAATAACCTCAAATAATCTTGGTTTAGAGAAGAAGATAACTTATCATTTTTAAGGAAGCTTGTTTTTAGGGACAGGGCTGATCCTGTTCTACTTAAATTCATAGAGGAGTGTACAGATTCACCAGTCCAAATCACTCAGTCCTCAGTCTTTGACCCTTGAGCATCATAATGTGAATAGGCTGATGGTCTGATTTTTAAAGAGGTTTTCCTCCTTATCCTGGACAAAAGCATCTGCTAAATGACATTTTAACATTCTCTTGTTACAGCAATAATAACAGAAACTGAAGTCGACTGCTGAATTTAGCTGCCTCGGGTCAGATTAAGGACAACAGCAAGACAACAGCAGTTGGTGATAAACAGTGAGACTCTGATTGCAGTGTTGTCCATCAAAACCACGCAAACACAGTCACTCGGTCATCAGTGCTTAAAAATAACAACCAGCAATAGTAGGGAAACACTGAGTACAGTAAATAGACTGCATCATGATGCAGTCAAACACATAGAAAACAGTCTCCCTAAACAATATGAATGCCCTGATTGCATCCGCACTTCCTTAAACATGTTCATCCTTGCTTTGTTTGAGTGTTGCATTGTTTGGCCCCATCTGCCTCCTGAGAGGCCTAAAAAAGAAAGGCTTTATGATTCATTGTGTTTTTTCCTGTTTGCAAGTTCACCACCAGACCACAACTCTGCTCCATGCTGTCTACAACAACAGCACTAATAACTGCTATTTCCCGCTGTGTGAGTCTCTCTAGAAGAGACAGTGACATTCCTTTGGCTGACAATAACAAGGCTCAGGCCGTCTGTGCGTCTCACAGAGATTCTTGTCTTTTGAACGTTCCGAGACCCTCTTCAGTTGGGCTGGCTCACTGAAATCCAAAACCTCAGTTGGGGAAATAACCGGCTCAATGTCCACTCACATAAAAGAAGTCACAGCATTTAACACTTGCTCCATTAAAACAAAAAAGCAAGATCTCATTCATGATCAGCAGAAAGAGCCATCAAGGATTTTAAAGAGCTGGTTGTTGTTGAGCCAAATGACTCAAAAAGAGAGTTTCTGTCTCTGGGAGCATCCACGACAAGATTGTTCACCTGAGAAACAAGAAGAATGCTCTCAGATGGGAAGATGGATTGCAAAATTTGACAAAGTGTGTCTTGTCCACTGCTCAAAAAGAAAAGAAAAGTGCATCTCCCAACAGACCTTTAACTATTACTTTCATACCTGTATCTTATGTCTTTGCAATAGTAGCAGCTTTAACAGAACAACTCAGAGTACACAGTAAAGACGGCTTTGCAGTTATTTCTAAACTAACATCATTGTTTTATGAGTGATTGACACATACTGTACATAAATAGCTGACCAGCCAGCATTGAACTCATCTCGGCGTTCATCTGTGTTCACACGTGTGTTCCTGTTATTTCTTGGCTTCTCTCCTAGCTTGATTCCCCAGCATGTTTGTTCCTAACTACCACTCTATCCACCTGTGTGTGTGTGTATTTATATATTCTATTCTATTCTATAGGAAACAGTTAATAAGGTGTTGCAACATACTGTGCAGATCCAAGATGCACTGCACTTAATATTAGTGCAGAGTGCGGTTTCACTGGTCAGCAACAATCCTTGCTGATCTTGCAGCGGTACAAAAAACTGTATCATCAGCATATATTTGGCAGCCAACTCTCTGGTTTCTGGTTGATCGTTGATATACCTGGATCTACAATGTACCCCTGGGTAAATTCTAAGCTAATGGCACAAAGGGTGGGTTTGTAGGCCATTAACTCGGACAAGTTGCACTCTTCTGCCAAGGTTTGGATAACAAGCTACTGCTGTATATTTTCTGTCTTAACTTTGCCAACTTTTCCTTATGAAGCTGCATAACTGCAGGCAGTAAAGACATCCAGTATTTGGTGGACTTTAAGACTGGGGAAAAGATGCATATATGTAGCAAAAAATTGGTGAAGAAGAAAAGTTGTTGCAAGCAATGTTTTTTATGTCGGAAGTACAGCCGGTGCTGTTTTAAATGGTGCACACATAGACAGAGCCTAGAGATGCCTTTAATCACATGTAAATAGAGCATAATTCAGCTTTAACCTCCTGACTCAGACCTTCATTTTCAGAGTCTCATGTGCAGTTTGGAGTTGACCAGCTGCCTTGGTTTGGTAGTGGCTTTGTACTTTAGCTGCCGTTTAAATCGTACTCTGTAATCAGGGATCCTTAAAATATCCTGCACTTCTTATTGAAGACCACAGTTGAGTCACTTACTTCTCTATGTGTGTCTAAAAATCGGCTTTGATAATCATTACTTCACACTGCTATATTTTCATTTGCCACAATCTTTGTATCAGCCTGTATAAAATCCCATCTTATTTAAACACTTCACTTAAACCATTAATCAGAGTCTTTTCAGTCAGAATAAATAAAGGTCTATGCAACTTTATTGTCAAATAGTGCACTTTGGAGCTGGTGAATGATTATGAAACAGTCCTCTGTTGTCGTTTCTTTTGTCATTGTCTGGAAACAGGTCAGCTGTCTCTTTAAATTCTTCTATTTGTCAAATGCCTTCATCCACATCCTCCTCAGTCCACCGCGTAGATATCAGTCATGACGGACGGTGGGACAGAGATAAATGCAAAGTGATGAAGGAGTAAAAAAAGCAATAGAGGATGAAAAGGACATGTCGAGACAAAGAAAAAATACACACCACTGGCTAACACTCACCGCTGAAGCTATGTGGGTTATAGTGATAGGACAGATGAGTGGCTGGAGAAGGACATGCTGATCCACACACACAGAGGGGCAGCATGCCTGAGGCCCAATAGACAGACTTATGTAACTGAATAAAATCAATGTGTCATCTTGGGTAGAGGATCACAGGACCGAGGAGAGCTATAAATGTTCTCAACAGAGAAGGAATGACAGTGAGCTTAATTCAAATTACATCCAGCTTGGATATAAGAAACTGGTTGTGACTCACTCTGAGAAGGATCTCCAAAGGTCCTGACATAACTGGGAGGACTGCCTATGAAGCTGTGTACTCACTTAGTGTCCTGAAAAATTAACATTTGATTGCATGATTACTCTTCAATCTTAAAATCGTCATTTTTGTTTTTTATTTTTTTTCACTTGATTCTAGTTTCTTGATTCTAGTTTCTTTTCACTTTGATTCTAGTTTCTTCTGTTTCCCTTGTTGATGTTCTCTACTCATTTTGTATCCTTGTATCCTTCTTTATTGTTTTTGACTTAGACTAGCAGAGAATTCCAGCAAATGATTTCTAGTTAAACAACATGAAACCATTGGCGTACTATCTGTTTGTTCTTTTTTTTTTGTGTTTTTTTGTTGTTGTTGTTGTTTTTTTTGTCTTTCCTTTTGTCTAACATTTAAATGGCGTAGGCGCTATAATCTCTTAGCTTCAGCCTATACCCTTTCGGCCAAACAGTATGATTACTGAAACAAATGTAATTGAAATGTCACGGAATGGAATATACTTTGTTTCAAAGCCGAAATAAACTATAACTATAACTATATAGTTGGACATGAGGACTTCTTTTAAAAACTTTTCTGTGGAGCTATGCACAAGTTAAATGTATGGTTGACGATTGTAGAGCTTGGTAATTATAATGAACCTTGTTTATATGGCGATCATGGTCCTTTAGTGCGATCTCCACAAAGTGAAGAGAAAAAAGAATGGAAAAAATATCCATTCACCCTAGCAGGTGCAGGCCTGCAAACACATTGACCAATGGGAACCATCTGTCCCGGACATCTCCTATTGGTCAATCTCCTGCTCGGCCTCTCCATCTAATCACCTCGCTGTATTCGACACACTCCTCTCCCGTAGTTCCAACTCGTCCTCTCCCACTCTCCCGGCCCTCTCGGAGCTCTGAGCGGCTAAAAGTATTAGTGATGGGAAGAACAGTTCTTTTGACTGTACTGAATCTATAGAATCTGTTCATTAAAACAATTCGTTCAAAAGATTTGTTCACTGAATCAGTCAGTGCTTCGGAGCCCTGTCCTGTCGGTGCAGTACACCAGTCAGTGACACAGCCGCGAGTTCGTTCATTGACCCTCCCCTCCCCTGCTGCTGAAGTCGCAGCATCGTTCACTGGGTGACACATGTCGTTCATTTGCCAAGAGAAGGTTAAAACTGTGATTTTTCTTAGTAAGACCTGAGGAATTTAATCTGAACAGGGCCTCTCATGCACATCCTGCAACCTCTCATAATGGAAAGGTTATCTGTTGCCTTGATGTAAGTGATAATGTGCTTTCATTTTCAATTTTCTTCAAATCTTGTTTCGTAGAAATATTGCATCAAACATGTCACAGTTTCTGTAACACAGTTATTCTGTAGACTTATCAGGAATCTTCTATAAGTAACACAAAATCATTTCAGAAAGCAATTGAAAACATTGTGGACATACAGAGACCTCTAGTGTGTGATATATATGAGTACACCCCAATGGTAGCCTTGCAGAGAGCAAATCATGCTTAAATTCAGCGTTATTATAAGAACAAACCACATCGCTTCAGACCTTCATTTTGGAAACAAAACATGATTTTTTAACTAAAAATAATTTCCTCAATCCCATTGCAGCCCTGTAAACTAGCTGTTGTTTTGTGCAAAAGAATACATATGCATGGACTTTTTAATGGTACGCTATTCTGTTTGATGCAATTCCACATGCCTAACAGTAGCACAGGGGCTACTGTTAGGCATGTGGAATGGCATGATGAGATTCTTCAAGGATATTAAATAACTGATACTAGTTGCATTGGGATATTATATACAAGGAGCATTCCTTTTTCAAATATTTAGCTATTTATACTAAAAGAAATGGATTATTGTCATACTGTCCCATTGACTTCAGAATTTTGCATTGAAGTCAATGAGACAAATTAAAAAATAAGTACAATTATTGGAGTTTTTTAAATGTCTATGAAAGAAGCTGAGAATGGCCATGGATTTTTCTTTTTTTATGCATTATCTGGTTTGAACGACTTATTAATTTGTTATTCGATATAACAAGGTTCTTTTTCTCAAATTATTTTTTTTTAGTTATCTCAACATAACAAAGATCATTTTCTCATGGTAACGGAAATGGGGTTTTAGCTTACCTCAATGGTAACTTTTAAAAACGCCCTCCGGATTAGGATGTTTCTGAAACGCCGTAGCCACTGTTGTCTACAGCATCGTAGTTTTCAATGAAAATGCTGATGGCATGCTCCACTCCGCAAATGTGCATTACACTTTAAGCGTGGGAACATTTAACAGCCGAAAAATAAATAAAGAAATAAAGAAAACAAACTACTGGTAACTCTGCAGTTGACCAGTTCCAGCCATTTCCTCCTCAACTCCTCAAATTTTCGAAGAAATTATTTTATAATGACTTTATTCTGGTAAATAATGATTTTATAACGACTAGTATAATAGTAGGGTCTGTTAGGTGAAAAATCGTTACACGGTGGATAAAAGCATGAAATTTGGCACATATGTCCCTTAGGTCATCCCAAAACATCCTAGAAGGGCTTCCCCAAAAAATGTCAAACAGGAAGTTAGTTATTGACAAAATTCAAAATGGCTGCCTAAACAGGTGACAGTTTACTCAAAAAACACCTAAAGAATGTCCAAAAATCATAAAGTTTGGCCCACGTGACCCTTGGGTCATCCTGAGACATCCTAGATATAGTGGCCAAAAACAGGAAGTGGATTAATGACGAAATTCAAAATGGCCACCTAAAGTGCTGCCGATTGATTCAAATAGCCTATTGAATCTCAGAGAAGCATGCTATTTGGCACATGTGTCCCTAGGGTCATCCTAATACATCCTAGAAGGGGGACCCAAAATAATCTGAAACAGGAAGTGAGTCATTGACTAAATTGAAAATGGCCTACAGTGTTGTTGATTGACTCAAAAGTCATCTAAAGAATCTCATAAAACTATAACGTTTCTCACATGTGTATCTTGGGTTATCCTAAACATCCTAGAAAGGGTGCCCAAAATAATCTGAAACAAGAAGTGAGTTACTGATAAAATTGATAGATGATGCAAATGAAGGTCCAGAAAGAAAGGGAGATGACGCTCACGGTGCAGGCATTATTTTTCAAAACCCTATAAATGCATACAAAACTATTTGAATTACAACCCTCTGCATTTCCCCGGGCTTGGGACCAGCACAAGTAGAACACTGGCTTGTGTCCCATTGAGGCTGCATTCATTCATTCATCCATCCATCCATCCATCCATCCATCTACCTACTAATCTACTGTATTTAATCTATCTATCTATCTATCTATCTGAATTGTGTCCCATTGAGGCTGTATTCATTCATCCATCCATCCATCCGTCCATCCATCCATCCATCCATCCATCTACCTACTAATCTACTGTGTTTAATCTATCTATCTATCTATCTATCTATCTATCTATCTGAATTGTGTCCCATTGAGGCTGGATCCATCCATCCATCATCTGTCCATCATCCACCCATCCATCCATCCATCATCCATCCATCTTCATGTTTGTGTGTCTGTCTGTCTGTAATCATATCTCTCCACCCATCTCCATCCATCCTGAGTGGGCATGCTACTGTCTGTCTGTCTGACTGTTGTTTTGTTTTTTATTCTTTATCTTTTTGCGAAGTGACTCACATGTCCCATTCGTAAATAATGATTTTATTACGACTTTATTCTCGTAAGTAATTACAAAGGTTTTTTTTGTTTTTTTTTCTTAATGTGGCCCTAATACTCTGTCGTATGATTGAGAGTCAGCTTTTTATCGTTAATTAAATTGCGCTAAAAGTGATTCAGTGATGCACAGGTATCAGAGCAGTCCCTCATTAGTGAATTGGTCTTAGCTGTGGGCCTGGCCAGAGGCTCACATGTTGCCATAGCAATTTGAAAAGAGGAAAGAGAAAAGTTTCGGACAATTTCATGCAACTTCTCTCACTCTAGCTGATGATGTCACTCAGTTTGGCACAAACACGCCACGCAATACACACCGATTATAATCTTAAAATTTCTCCCAAAATGATCATGGTCATTGAACAGTGAGTATTCAAAAACTACAATACCTACCAAAACATGGATTAATACACAAACAAACAAGACTTGTCTCCACATTTTTGAAGTCGATATGAAGTCTCTAGGTGTGAGTATGCAAAGTCAGTAGATTTTTGAAAAACTGCTCTCTCTTGGTTTGTCCCATTGATTGTATTGCAAAGTTTTTCCCATCTTACATTGCAAAAAAGTCATATACAATAGAGAAAAGTAATAGCACACAGATCCTGATCTAGCTGCATGTTTTGATATATAATTTGTCCTACAACTCTTCAAGCTGTAGGACTCGTAATAAATCAAAATTTGTCCAAAAGAGAAATCATTTTAAAAATCCGCAGTATAACAACAGTGCCTCTGGGCTTCGAGGCATTATTGTTGTACTGTTGATTATTGTTATACTGTCCCATTGACTTGGCATTAAAGTCAATGGGACAAGCCAATTATTGGAGTTTTCTTTTGAATGTCTACCGCTTCTGCTCCTTTTTTTGTGTATAGGGGGGTGCTGTAAAGGTTATATAATGTCTATTGTTTAGGGGCCTCAATTAAACTACAATTTAGTGAGGTCATATCACACAAAAACGAAACTAAAATTATTTTCTCCTGTTTTCCTCATTAACACTGTCTCCACACAGCAGGACTTTGCTGGAAATTTACACAAAATGGTGAGTAGAGAGTAATCTTCAACTTGAGCTTTCACTACACATTTTCAGAGGATTAAAGAGAAATAAAATGCAGTTTTTGGCATCATCCCTAAAAAATATATAACTTGACTAAGTTTTTTTTTTGCACAATTTTCCCTTCAAAATGTATGTTGCAATAAGAAAACCACACAGTAAATGGAAATATAATTGTTGAGATATTTATTTGAGTTTTTCAAGAATATTTTTATAATCAGTCTTTCATATTATGGATTATTCTACATCATGATCCTTAATTTTTGATTTGTATGCATGTATGTATTTTGTTTGATGCAATTCACATGCCTAACAGTAGCACAGGGACTACTGCCAGGGTGTGTACACTTTGATGAGATTCTTAAAAGATTTTCAAATAAAATTTACATTGCAATAAGAAAACCACACAGTAAATGGAAATGTAATTGTCGAGATATTTATTTGAGTTTTTCAAGAATATTTTTATATTCAGTCTTTCATATTGCGTACATATATGTATGTAAATACATTTGTATGTATGTGTATATGTATGTATGTATGTATGTATGTATGTATGTGTGTATGTACAGGGCTCTCAAGTTTTGAATGAAGCTTGGAGTAAGGTTTTTTTTTGGGAGGGGGCAAGGGTGAAGAGTGAGTCATGAGTATCAGAACTAAGAGGTGTAACTTGGTGGATGTCACTGTGGTAATTTAAATGCGTTAGAAATACAATGTGTGGGGTGTGTGGGTGGGAATGCATGTGTCACGTGTGGGCAAACTGGTGTGCCTGGAGTAAACCCTTAAAGCTGTGAAAAACTGGACAATTTCGTGGTACTTAAATTTCAAAGCACATTAAGCCTTGGTTTTGGCTGTCTCTCCTCCATGGCGAATCTTTTGTCTATCATAATGACGCAATATTTCTTCATAATCAAGATAGAAATATTTGACAATGTCGAACATTTTTTCTGCGTCAGTGAAGCCCACATTCTTATCGCACATGTTTCCCCTGTACTCGTCTGTCAACTTATAGTGTGTTAAGGCACTGAACATGATAGATCCCAGCTCAATTGTCTCTTCTGTAGCAGTTTGCATAATTTCAGAGTACCTCCCTTTCCATTCCCAGTATTCAGCGTGTGCCTTTTCCAGCTTGGATTTCTGCTGGACTTTCTCCCGACTCCTTTTGGACTCCTCAATTTCAAACTGGCTCTTCAGAGCTTGAAAGGCTTCTCTCTTCTCTACGATTTTGCAACTATACTCAGTTAGAGTTTGGAGGTTCTCCTCTTTCATGTTTTGGAGCTTGTCAGAGTTATTGTAGAGCTGTTCAACATCCTTAAACTGTGTTAATTTCAGCACTTTCTCCATGTAGTCATTATACACGGCATATTCCTGCACTAGCTTCTTCTGCTCCTGTCTCTTGTTTAACAGTTTGGCGTACTCTTCCTGCAGCCTCTTGATCTCCTCCTCCTTCTGGAGCTTCTCTTGCCTCTCTCTTTCTACTTTATCAACGATATTTTCTGCGTCTCTCTTGCGCTTGAATTCTTTTTCATGCGCCTGAATTCGCGCCATTGCATTGAATTCCTCCTGCAACTCAGCCTCGCCCATCTTCAAACTCTCAAGCAACTTTTCCAGCTCCTGTCTCTGGGTGTTGAGTTTTTGATTCTCCTGACTTTTTTGATTATAGTCAACCCATGCCATTGCCCTGTCATACTGTGGGTCCTTCTTGGCTTCCCTGATGATTCCACGGCTCATTTTTCTCTGTTGTATTTTGTGTGTGCTGAAAAAAGAAAAACTCACTCTCTTCTCTTATCAGTGGCCCAGGTATTCAGATATGTTTAACAATGTTCAGCTGTTGTTGAATCTGTGTTATGTACAATATGTCATGATTGCCTTTGATGTCACAACATGAAAGGCAATCTTCAGCTGTTGTTATGATTGCCTTTAATGTTGTGACATCATCACTTCCCGGTGCCTATGATGTCATTTTTTCTCTTTATTTAAAAAAAAACAATGACAAAAAAACCCCCACAAATTAAAAAAAAACATTCTTTATTAACACTGAACAATCAATGCTTTTGCCAGAATAGTTTACAAAACAAATAATTACATTCAGATATATAGTCTATTAACCAAAAGTATATTTAATTGTAAAAAAATGCATAATCATCCATGGGTTAAAGAGATGATGTCATGTTGCCATGACAGCATCACTACCTGGTACCTCTGATGTCATTTTTTTTTTTTCTTTTCAAAACAAACAATTGCATTTGCTTATATAGTCTATTAACCAAAAGTATATTTAATTGGAAGAATTTGCATAATTAAGTGGAAATGCTTAATCAGCATTTCCACTTAAGCATTGCAACTTTTCAACTCCTTCCCACTTTGTGCTATTTCAACCATTCAACTTTTAAATTATTTCGCTCCTTCAGGACAAGCGCAGATGTATTTTTCCCTTTTCTACCCTTTATACTTTTTGATATTTTTTACTTTTTGTGGAATTCTTTTTCCTATTGAAATGAATGGGGAAATCTTCAAATTCTACCTTTTACACTTCCACCTTCTCAGCCTTACAACCTCAGCATACTTTCACCTACAAACCTCATTTTTGCTTTGAAATGTTCACAATCTTCTCCTCTAAATATGGTGTAGTAACTTTTTTGTGCTATCTCCTACAGTTTTTCCACAATTTAGCTTTAAGCAACTCATGGTTTTCAGCAAATTTTCAGGCTTTATAATGGGTGTGTATTGGGAGAGCTAGAGTGGGATGATGTCATCGCTAGAGTGGAGAGGACTTTTTCGTTCGACAAAACCTAGCTTGAATATATCGCTCCCACGCCCACAAATTTCACTCCACAGCCATAAAAAATACATAAGAATGGAGGAAAATAAGTCCTGCTTCTCACAAAGGAGGTTTCAAATCATTAAATCATACCCCTTGGCCAGCAGGTGACCAACTGTCCAAAAATGGCAGAGATTCCTCCCATTGACCGTAATGTAATCTTTCTCCCAGAAAATCCTGATCATCACTCAGGGTCAGACCTGTTTAACTCGCTGTTGTGGCCACATTTTTTAGAGTACAGACATGAAAAACACATCATTGTATTCTGTAAGATTTCAGGATTCCTACAATGTTCTTATTTTCATTCTGGGATTTAAGGAAATCGTGCTATGTGAAGAAGTTCAGAGGCCCTCAATTCACTGCAGTTAGGCGGCTTCTCATTCAAAACGTTGGTCAGTTGGCCCTTTGATCTGTTTAGAATGCCTTGATAAATGAACACACACACACACACACACACACACACACACACTGACAATGTGTGTGCGTTAGTCTCTCTCTATGACACCTGCATGTACACACAGAGTATATATGTGTGCAATAGTCTCTCTCTGTCTATGAGACCTGCATGCACACATTTTGACCATGTGTCTGCTTTACCACCTATCTCCACCTACAAACTTTGAGCTACAGAAACCATTCTGGGCTCCAGAAATTCAGCTTATTAAAGATACTAGGGCCTAGTTGGAGAGCTGTTTCCTCAGCTTCAAGCCTCCTTTATCCTGCTGTAGTGATGCTTCTACCTTCCCCATGGCAACCAGTCAGAGCACCTGGAGACACACAGCTGACTGGAAAGCTGCTTATAATGGTCATATGAGACACATGAATCCAGGCTCAGTACACAGAGCACTGGGGGTTACATTTAAAACCCTTCACTAAAGCACTTGACAAATTTCGCCCCCCATCTCCTCCCACAAACTTTGACCTACAGAAACCATTCAGGGCTTCAAAAATTCAGCTCATTGAGGACATAATGGATTCTAATCAGGATTTTTCTTCTATTAAATTTTCCCCATTTTAAAATCACTCATTGATAATGCATTGTTCAATTCTTCAAACAAATCAAAACTCATTCAAACTGATTCAAACCTTTCTGATACTTCAAAACTTTCTAATACTTGAGGTTTTTTAATTATTTAAATTTTCCCTGTTTAAAATAGTTTTAATATTCATTGTAGTACAATTAAAATGTCAAAGTATAGTGTGAAAAAAATCATAGCATAGTATGATAAAAATATCACAGTATTGATTGATAAAAATGTCACAGTATTGTCTGATAAAAACATCATTGTATAGTATGAAAAAAAATCATAGAATAGTTTGATAAAAATGTCTGTATTGTATGATTAATAACATGATAGTAGAGTATGAAAAAAATATGATAGTATAGTTTGATAAAAATATCATAGTATAGTATGATAAAAACATCATAGTATAGGAGGCATTATTGTTGTACTGTTGATTATTGTTATACTGTCCCATTGACTTGGCATTAAAGTCAATGGGACAAGCCAATTATTGGAGTTTTCTTTTGAATGTCTACCGCTTCTGCTCCTTTTTTTGTGTATAGGGGGGTGCTGTAAAGGTTATATAATGTCTATTGTTTAGGGGCCTCAATTAAACTACAATTTAGTGAGGTCATATCACACAAAAACGAAACTAAAATTATTTTCTCCTGTTTTCCTCATTAACACTGTCTCCACACAGCAGGACTTTGCTGGAAATTTACACAAAATGGTGAGTAGAGAGTAATCTTCAACTTGAGCTTTCACTACACATTTTCAGAGGATTAAAGAGAAATAAAATGCAGTTTTTGGCATCATCCCTAAAAAATATATAACTTGACTAAGTTTTTTTTTTGCACAATTTTCCCTTCAAAATGTATGTTGCAATAAGAAAACCACACAGTAAATGGAAATATAATTGTTGAGATATTTATTTGAGTTTTTCAAGAATATTTTTATAATCAGTCTTTCATATTATGGATTATTCTACATCATGATCCTTAATTTTTGATTTGTATGCATGTATGTATTTTGTTTGATGCAATTCACATGCCTAACAGTAGCACAGGGACTACTGCCAGGGTGTGTACACTTTGATGAGATTCTTAAAAGATTTTCAAATAAAATTTACATTGCAATAAGAAAACCACACAGTAAATGGAAATGTAATTGTCGAGATATTTATTTGAGTTTTTCAAGAATATTTTTATATTCAGTCTTTCATATTGCGTACATATATGTATGTAAATACATTTGTATGTATGTGTATATGTATGTATGTATGTGTATATGTGTGTATGTACAGGGCTCTCAAGTTTTGAATGAAGCTTGGAGTAAGGTTTTTTTTTGGGAGGGGGCAAGGGTGAAGAGTGAGTCATGAGTATCAGAACTAAGAGGTGTAACTTGGTGGATGTCACTGTGGTAATTTAAATGCGTTAGAAATACAATGTGTGGGGTGTGTGGGTGGGAATGCATGTGTCACGTGTGGGCAAACTGGTGTGCCTGGAGTAAACCCTTAAAGCTGTGAAAAACTGGACAATTTCGTGGTACTTAAATTTCAAAGCACATTAAGCCTTGGTTTTGGCTGTCTCTCCTCCATGGCGAATCTTTTGTCTATCATAATGACGCAATATTTCTTCATAATCAAGATAGAAATATTTGACAATGTCGAACATTTTTTCTGCGTCAGTGAAGCCCACATTCTTATCGCACATGTTTCCCCTGTACTCGTCTGTCAACTTATAGTGTGTTAAGGCACTGAACATGATAGATCCCAGCTCAATTGTCTCTTCTGTAGCAGTTTGCATAATTTCAGAGTACCTCCCTTTCCATTCCCAGTATTCAGCGTGTGCCTTTTCCAGCTTGGATTTCTGCTGGACTTTCTCCCGACTCCTTTTGGACTCCTCAATTTCAAACTGGCTCTTCAGAGCTTGAAAGGCTTCTCTCTTCTCTACGATTTTGCAACTATACTCAGTTAGAGTTTGGAGGTTCTCCTCTTTCATGTTTTGGAGCTTGTCAGAGTTATTGTAGAGCTGTTCAACATCCTTAAACTGTGTTAATTTCAGCACTTTCTCCATGTAGTCATTATACACGGCATATTCCTGCACTAGCTTCTTCTGCTCCTGTCTCTTGTTTAACAGTTTGGCGTACTCTTCCTGCAGCCTCTTGATCTCCTCCTCCTTCTGGAGCTTCTCTTGCCTCTCTCTTTCTACTTTATCAACGATATTTTCTGCGTCTCTCTTGCGCTTGAATTCTTTTTCATGCGCCTGAATTCGCGCCATTGCATTGAATTCCTCCTGCAACTCAGCCTCGCCCATCTTCAAACTCTCAAGCAACTTTTCCAGCTCCTGTCTCTGGGTGTTGAGTTTTTGATTCTCCTGACTTTTTTGATTATAGTCAACCCATGCCATTGCCCTGTCATACTGTGGGTCCTTCTTGGCTTCCCTGATGATTCCACGGCTCATTTTTCTCTGTTGTATTTTGTGTGTGCTGAAAAAAGAAAAACTCACTCTCTTCTCTTATCAGTGGCCCAGGTATTCAGATATGTTTAACAATGTTCAGCTGTTGTTGAATCTGTGTTATGTACAATATGTCATGATTGCCTTTGATGTCACAACATGAAAGGCAATCTTCAGCTGTTGTTATGATTGCCTTTAATGTTGTGACATCATCACTTCCCGGTGCCTATGATGTCATTTTTTCTCTTTATTTAAAAAAAAACAATGACAAAAAAAAACCCACAAATTAAAAAAAAACATTCTTTATTAACACTGAACAATCAATGCTTTTGCCAGAATAGTTTACAAAACAAATAATTACATTCAGATATATAGTCTATTAACCAAAAGTATATTTAATTGTAAAAAAATGCATAATCATCCATGGGTTAAAGAGATGATGTCATGTTGCCATGACAGCATCACTACCTGGTACCTCTGATGTCATTTTTTTTTTCTTTTCAAAACAAACAATTGCATTTGCTTATATAGTCTATTAACCAAAAGTATATTTAATTGGAAGAATTTGCATAATTAAGTGGAAATGCTTAATCAGCATTTCCACTTAAGCATTGCAACTTTTCAACTCCTTCCCACTTTGTGCTATTTCAACCATTCAACTTTTAAATTATTTCGCTCCTTCAGGACAAGCGCAGATGTATTTTTCCCTTTTCTACCCTTTATACTTTTTGATATTTTTTACTTTTTGTGGAATTCTTTTTCCTATTGAAATGAATGGGGAAATCTTCAAATTCTACCTTTTACACTTCCACCTTCTCAGCCTTACAACCTCAGCATACTTTCACCTACAGACCTCATTTTTGCTTTGAAATGTTCACAATCTTCTCCTCTAAATATGGTGTAGTAACTTTTTTGTGCTATCTCCTACAGTTTTTCCACAATTTAGCTTTAAGCAACTCATGGTTTTCAGCAAATTTTCAGGCTTTATAATGGGTGTGTATTGGGAGAGCTAGAGTGGGATGATGTCATCGCTAGAGTGGAGAGGACTTTTTCGTTCGACAAAACCTAGCTTGAATATATCGCTCCCACGCCCACAAATTTCACTCCACAGCCATAAAAAATACATAAGAATGGAGGAAAATAAGTCCTGCTTCTCACAAAGGAGGTTTCAAATCATTAAATCATACCCCTCGGCCAGCAGGTGACCAACTGTCCAAAAATGGCAGAGATTCCTCCCATTGACCGTAATGTAATCTTTCTCCCAGAAAATCCTGATCATCACTCAGGGTCAGACCTGTTTAACTCGCTGTTGTGGCCACATTTTTTAGAGTACAGACATGAAAAACACATCATTGTATTCTGTAAGATTTCAGGATTCCTACAATGTTCTTATTTTCATTCTGGGATTTAAGGAAATCGTGCTATGTGAAGAAGTTCAGAGGCCCTCAATTCACTGCAGTTAGGCGGCTTCTCATTCAAAACGTTGGTCAGTTGGCCCTTTGATCTGTTTAGAATGCCTTGATAAATGAACACACACACACACACACACACACACACACACACACACTGACAATGTGTGTGCGTTAGTCTCTCTCTATGACACCTGCATGTACACACAGAGTATATATGTGTGCAATAGTCTCTCTCTGTCTATGAGACCTGCATGCACACATTTTGACCATGTGTCTGCTTTACCACCTATCTCCACCTACAAACTTTGAGCTACAGAAACCATTCTGGGCTCCAGAAATTCAGCTTATTAAAGATACTAGGGCCTAGTTGGAGAGCTGTTTCCTCAGCTTCAAGCCTCCTTTATCCTGCTGTAGTGATGCTTCTACCTTCCCCATGGCAACCAGTCAGAGCACCTGGAGACACACAGCTGACTGGAAAGCTGCTTATAATGGTCATATGAGACACATGAATCCAGGCTCAGTACACAGAGCACTGGGGGTTACATTTAAAACCCTTCACTAAAGCACTTGACAAATTTCGCCCCCCATCTCCTCCCACAAACTTTGACCTACAGAAACCATTCAGGGCTTCAAAAATTCAGCTCATTGAGGACATAATGGATTCTAATCAGGATTTTTCTTTTATTAAATTTTCCCCATTTTAAAATCACTCATTGATAATGCATTGTTCAATTCTTCAAACAAATCAAAACTCATTCAAACTGATTCAAACCTTTCTGATACTTCAAAACTTTCTAATACTTGAGGTTTTTTAATTATTTAAATTTTCCCTGTTTAAAATAGTTTTAATATTCATTGTAGTACAATTAAAATGTCAAAGTATAGTGTGAAAAAAATCATAGCAAAGTATGATAAAAATATCACAGTATTGATTGATAAAAATGTCACATTATTGTCTGATAAAAACATCATTGTATAGTATGAAAAAAATATCATAGAATAGTTTGATAAAAATGTCTGTATTGTATGATTAATAACATGATAGTAGAGTATGAAAAAAATATGATAGTATAGTTTGATAAAAATATCATAGTATAGTATAATAAAAACATCATAGTATAGGAGGCATTATTGTTGTACTGTTGATTATTGTTATACTGTCCCATTGACTTGGCATTAAAGTCAATGGGACAAGCCAATTATTGGAGTTTTCTTTTGAATGTCTACCGCTTCTGCTCCTTTTTTTGTGTATAGGGGGGTGCTGTAAAGGTTATATAATGTCTATTGTTTAGGGGCCTCAATTAAACTACAATTTAGTGAGGTCATATCACACAAAAACGAAACTAAAATTATTTTCTCCTGTTTTCCTCATTAACACTGTCTCCACACAGCAGGACTTTGCTGGAAATTTACACAAAATGGTGAGTAGAGAGTAATCTTCAACTTGAGCTTTCACTACACATTTTCAGAGGATTAAAGAGAAATAAAATGCAGTTTTTGGCATCATCCCTAAAAAATATATAACTTGACTAAGTTTTTTTTTTGCACAATTTTCCCTTCAAAATGTATGTTGCAATAAGAAAACCACACAGTAAATGGAAATATAATTGTTGAGATATTTATTTGAGTTTTTCAAGAATATTTTTATAATCAGTCTTTCATATTATGGATTATTCTACATCATGATCCTTAATTTTTGATTTGTATGCATGTATGTATTTTGTTTGATGCAATTCACATGCCTAACAGTAGCACAGGGACTACTGCCAGGGTGTGTACACTTTGATGAGATTCTTAAAAGATTTTCAAATAAAATTTACATTGCAATAAGAAAACCACACAGTAAATGGAAATGTAATTGTCGAGATATTTATTTGAGTTTTTCAAGAATATTTTTATATTCAGTCTTTCATATTGCGTACATATATGTATGTAAATACATTTGTATGTATGTGTATATGTATGTATGTATGCATGTATGTATGTATGTGTATATGTGTGTATGTACAGGGCTCTCAAGTTTTGAATGAAGCTTGGAGTAAGGTGGGAGGGGGCAAGGGTGAAGAGTGAGTCATGAGTATCAGAACTAAGAGGTGTAACTTGGTGGATGTCACTGTGGTAATTTAAATGCGTTAGAAATACAATGTGTGGGGTGTGTGGGTGGGAATGCATGTGTCACGTGTGGGCAAACTGGTGTGCCTGGAGTAAACCCTTAAAGCTGTGAAAAACTGGACAATTTCGTGGTACTTTAATTTCAAAGTAACCTTAAGCCTTGGTTTTGGCTGTCTCTCCTCCATGGCTGATCTTTTGTCTATCATAATGACGCAATATTTCTTCATAATCAAGATAGAAATATTTGACTATGTCGAACATTTTTTCTGCGTCAGTGAAGCCCACATTTTTATCGCACATGTTTCCCCTGTACTCGTCTGTCAACTTATAGTGTGTTAAGGCACTGAACATGATAGATCCCAGCTCAATTGTCTCTTCTGTAGCAGTTTGCATAATTTCAGAGTACCTCCCTTTCCATTCCCAGTATTCAGCGTGTGCCTTTTCCAGCTTGGATTTCTGCTGGACTTTCTCCCGACTCCTTTTGGACTCCTCAATTTCAAACTGGCTCTTCAGAGCTTGAAAGGCTTCTCTCTTCTCTACGATTTTGCAACTATACTCAGTTAGAGTTTGGAGGTTCTCCTCTTTCATGTTTTGGAGCTTGTCAGAGTTATTGTAGAGCTGTTCAACATCCTTAAACTGTGTTAATTTCAGCACTTTCTCCATGTAGTCATTATACACGGCATATTCCTGCACTAGCTTCTTCTGCTCCTGTCTCTTGTTTAACAGTTTGGCGTACTCTTCCTGCAGCCTCTTGATCTCCTCCTCCTTCTGGAGCTTCTCTTGCCTCTCTCTTTCTACTTTATCAACGATATTTTCTGCGTCTCTCTTGCGCTTGAATTCTTTTTCATGCGCCTGAATTCGCGCCATTGCATTGAATTCCTCCTGCAACTCAGCCTCGCCCATCTTCAAACTCTCAAGCAACTTTTCCAGCTCCTGTCTCTGGGTGTTGAGTTTTTGATTCTCCTGACTTTTTTGATTATAGTCAACCCATGCCATTGCCCTGTCATACTGTGGGTCCTTCTTGGCTTCCCTGATGATTCCACGGCTCATTTTTCTCTGTTGTATTTTGTGTGTGCTGAAAAAAGAAAAACTCACTCTCTTCTCTTATCAGTGGCCCAGGTATTCAGATATGTTTAACAATGTTCAGCTGTTGTTGAATCTGTGTTATGTACAATATGTCATGATTGCCTTTGATGTCACAACATGAAAGGCAATCTTCAGCTGTTGTTATGATTGCCTTTAATGTTGTGACATCATCACTTCCCGGTGCCTATGATGTCATTTTTTCTCTTTATTTAAAAAAATACAATGACAAAAAAAAAACCACAAATTAAAAAAAAACATTCTTTATTAACACTGAACAATCAATGCTTTTGCCAGAATAGTTTACAAAACAAACTAGAAAATGCAATTTCTGAAGAAATTGCGAGTGGGATTGCTTCAGTTGAAATTGCTAGCGCTACGCTGCTATTGCGAATGGCTGAATTTTAAAATACGTGAAAGGTCAAAAAGTATGAAGTATCAGGAAGATTTGAATCAATTCAAATAAACTCAATTGAATGAATTGAATAATTCATTAATAAATTTTGAAAATTCAATGTGTGAAAGTTAAAATGATTAAAAACCCTGAAGCATGGGAAAGGCTTGAAGAGTCAATAAGGGTTGAATCAGTTCAAATGAGTTGGAATTTTTTTGAAAGAACTGAATAATGCATTAAGAGTAAAAAATGATTTAAAACTGGAAAATTATAAGGTTACAAATCTGGAAGAAAAAGAGGTTTGAAGAATCAAAACGGTTTAAATCAGTTTGAAGGAGTGTAAATTAGTTGGAAGAGTTAAATAATGCATTTTCAATGAATGATTGAAAAAGGGGGGAAATATAAATGAATAAAAATCCTTATTAGACCCCATAATGTCCTCAATGAGCTGAATTTATTAAGCCCTGGTTGGTCTCTGTAGCTCAAGGTTTGTGCCAAGAGATAGATGACAAATTTCGTCAAATAACTCTATTGAAGGGTTTTAAATGTCACCCCCAGTACTCTGTGTACTGAGCCTGGCTTCATGTGTCTCATATGGCTGTTAGAAGCAGCTTTCCAGCCAGCTGTGTGTCTCCAGGTGCTCTTATTGGTTGCCATGGTGACGATAGATGCTTAACAACAGCAGGAGAAAGGAGGCTTGAGGCTGAGAATGTAATGCCCAAACAACGTCATATTTCTCATCCTCTGTAACTGCTATCTTCATGATCAGGAGCTTGTGACAACCACAAGGCCCGGCTGAACACGTTGATACAACTTCGGTGTTTGTGGAGCCAAAAATGCCTTCGCTACGACAAGTTAAAAACGTGTCCAGTTTGTGTTTCCTCTGAAAATCCTCCTCTCAGGTTTACATTGGAGTCAATGGAGAAAGCTGGAGAAATCTGGGGGATGTCTGCGGCAGTTGGTGTCTGCCCAGGCCACTGTGTGTGTCCTATGGCTTTGATTTTTGAGATGAGGAGTGACAGCGAGTTTTGCCATCACTGTACCAATTTTTATCTGTGTAGAGCGAAGTGAGTTGCCACAATCCTTTTGTAAAGACAAAGTTTTGAGGATCAATTTTCTGCCTGTCTCACTCTAGCTCTGATGTCACCCACTCTAGCGGCCAACATTCCGTGCAATACACACTAATGTTAAAACCTGAACCGGTCTGAAAATCTTTGGACTTTTTAAACTGTCACTGTGAGAAAAGTATGAATGCCATGAAGATGGTGAATGAATGAGTGAATGTCTGAAGATGTGTGAATATTTTAAAGTTTGAATGAAGTTTCTAGGTGAAAGTATGAATGAATGAGAAGAGGTTGAAGTTGAGTACGTCTGAAGCCCTTTTCCCATTGAATCCCATTATAACGAAGTTTTAAACAAATCTTAATATTTTGAAAAGTACAAATGGGATTAAAAATGTTGAAGATGTGGAATAATGCTGACGAATTTGTGAATATTTTGGTTTTTGAATGAAGTTTCTACGTGGAAGTATAGAGGAGTTGAAGGCTTTTGAACTTTGAAGCCAATTTGAACATTCCGTAATGCATTCTTAATGGGAGAAATCGGTCGGAAAACCTGGAATATCTCGGAAAGTATGAATGTTAGGAAAATTTTGAATACAACCCGGAATCTCCTCAATGAGATGAATCTTTTGAAGTTTGAATGGTTTGAATACGTTGAAGTATGTGGAAGTAGTTGAGGTCCAAAAAACGGTGGAAGTTGATATAATAATAATAATAATAATAAAGATATGAATAACATATAGTGGGAATGCTTCGCAATCCCACTCAATAATTACATTCAGATATATAGTCTATTAACCAAAAGTATATTTAATTGTAAAAAAATGCATAATCATCCATGGGTTAGAGAGATGATGTCATGTTGCCATGACAGCATCACTACCTGGTACCTCTGATGTCATTTTTTTTTTCTTTTCAAAACAAACAATTGCATTTGCTTATATAGTCTATTAACCAAAAGTATATTTAATTGGAAGAATTTGCATAATTAAGTGGAAATGCTTAATCAGCATTTCCACTTAAGCATTGCAACTTTTCAACTCCTTCCCACTTTGTGCTATTTCAACCATTCAACTTTTAAATTATTTCGCTCCTTCAGGACAAGCGCAGATGTATTTTTCCCTTTTCTACCCTTTATACTTTTTGATATTTTTTACTTTTTGTGGAATTCTTTTTCCTATTGAAATGAATGGGGAAATCTTCAAATTCTACCTTTTACACTTCCACCTTCTCAGCCTTACAACCTCAGCATACTTTCACCTACAGACCTCATTTTTGCTTTGAAATGTTCACAATCTTCTCCTCTAAATATGGTGTAGTAACTTTTTTGTGCTATCTCCTACAGTTTTTCCACAATTTAGCTTTAAGCAACTCATGGTTTTCAGCAAATTTTCAGGCTTTATAATGGGTGTGTATTGGGAGAGCTAGAGTGGGATGATGTCATCGCTAGAGTGGAGAGGACTTTTTCGTTCGACAAAACCTAGCTTGAATATATCGCTCCCACGCCCACAAATTTCACTCCACAGCCATAAAAAATACATAAGAATGGAGGAAAATAAGTCCTGCTTCTCACAAAGGAGGTTTCAAATCATTAAATCATACCCCTTGGCCAGCAGGTGACCAACTGTCCAAAAATGGCAGAGATTCCTCCCATTGACCGCAATGTAATCTTTCTCCCAGAAAATCCTGATCATCACTCAGGGTCAGACCTGTTTAACTCGCTGTTGTGGCCACATTTTTCAGAGTACAGACATGAAAAACACATCATTGTATTCTTTAAGATTTCAGGATTCCTACAATGTTCTTATTTCCATTCTGGGATTTAAGGAAATCGTGCTATGTGAAGAAGTTCAGAGGCCCTCAATTCACTGCAGTTAGGCGGCTTCTCATTCAAAACGTTGGTCAGTTGGCCCTTTGATCTGTTTAGAATGCCTTGATAAATGAACACACACACACACACACACACACACACACACACTGACAATGTGTGTGCGTTAGTCTCTCTCTATGACACCTGCATGTACACACAGAGTATATATGTGTGAAATAGTCTCTCTCTGTCTATGAGACCTGCATGCACACATTTTGACCATGTGTCTGCTTTACCACCTATCTCCACCTACAAACTTTGAGCTACAGAAACCATTCTGGGCTCCAGAAATTCAGCTTATTAAAGATACTAGGGCCTAGTTGGAGAGCTGTTTCCTCAGCTTCAAGCCTCCTTTATCCTGCTGTAGTGATGCTTCTACCTTCCCCATGGCAACCAGTCAGAGCACCTGGAGACACACAGCTGACTGAAAAGCTGCTTATAATGGTCATATGAGACACATGAATCCAGGCTCAGTACACAGAGCACTGGGGGTTACATTTAAAACCCTTCACTAAAGCACTTGACAAATTTCGGCCCCTATCTCCTCCCACAAACTTTGACCTACAGAAACCATTCAGGGCTTCAAAAATTCAGCTCATTGAGGACATAATGGATTCTAATCAGGATTTTTCTTCTATTAAATTTTCCCCATTTTAAAATCACTCATTGATAATGCATTGTTCAATTCTTCAAACAAATCAAAACTCATTCAAACTGATTCAAACCTTTCTGATACTTCAAAACTTTCTAATACTTGAGGTTTTTTAATTATTTTAAATTTTCCCTGTTTAAATAGTTTTAATATTCATTGTAGTACAATTAAAATGTCAAAGTATAGTGTGAAAAAAATCATAGCATAGTATGATAAAAATATCACAGTATTGATTGATAAAAATGTCACATTATTGTCTGATAAAAACATCATTGTATAGTATGAAAAAAATATAGAATAGTTTGATAAAAATGTCTGTATTGTATGATTAATAACATGATAGTAGAGTATGAAAAAAATATGATAGTATAGTTTGATAAAAATATAGTATAGTATAATAAAAACATCATAGTATAGGAGGCATTATTGTTGTACTGTTGATTATTGTTATACTGTCCCATTGACTTGGCATTAAAGTCAATGGGACAAGCCAATTATTGGAGTTTTCTTTTGAATGTCTACCGCTTCTGCTCCTTTTTTGTGTATAGGGGGGTGCTGTAAAGGTTATATAATGTCTATTGTTTAGGGGCCTCAATTAAACTACAATTTAGTGAGGTCATATCACACAAAAACGAAACTAAAATTATTTTCTCCTGTTTTCCTCATTAACACTGTCTCCACACAGCAGGACTTTGCTGGAAATTTACACAAAATGGTGAGTAGAGAGTTATCTTCAACTTGAGCTTTCACTACACATTTTCAGAGGATTAAAGAGAAATAAAATGCAGTTTTTGGCATCATCCCTAAAAAATATATAACTTGACTAAGGTTTTTTTTTGCACAATTTTCCCTTCAAAATGTATGTTGCAATAAGAAAACCACACAATAAATGGAAATATAATTGTTGAGATATTTATTTGAGTTTTTCAAGAATATTTTTATAATCAGTCTTTCATATTATGGATTATTCTACATCATGATCCTTAATTTTTGACTTGTATGCATGTATGTATTTTGTTTGATGCAATTCACATGCCTAACAGTAGCACAGGGACTACTGCCAGGGTGTGTACACTTTGATGAGATTCTTAAAAGATTTTCAAATAAAATTTACATTGCAATAAGAAAACCACACAGTAAATGGAAATGTAATTGTCAAGATATTTATTTGAGTTTTTCAAGAATATTTTTATAATCAGTCTTTCATATTATGGATTATTCTACATCATGATCCTTAATTTTTGATTTGTATGCATGTATGTATTTTGTTTGATGCAATTCACATGCCTAACAGTAGCACAGGGACTACTGCCAGGGTGTGTACACTTTGATGAGATTCTTAAAAGATTTTCAAATAAAATTTACATTGCAATAAGAAAACCACACAGTAAATGGAAATGTAATTGTCGAGATATTTATTTGAGTTTTTCAAGAATATTTTTATATTCAGTCTTTCATATTGCGTACATATATGTATGTAAATACATTTGTATGTATGTGTATATGTATGTATGTATGCATGTATGTATGTATGTGTATATGTGTGTATGTACAGGGCTCTCAAGTTTTGAATGAAGCTTGGAGTGAGGTTTTTTTTTTTGGGAGGGGGCAAGGGTGAAGAGTGAGTCATGAGTATCAGAACTAAGAGGTGTAACTTGGTGGATGTCACTGTGGTAATTTAAATGCGTTAGAAATACAATGTGTGGGGTGTGTGGGTGGGAATGCATGTGTCACGTGTGGGCAAACTGGTGTGCCTGGAGTAAACCCTTAAAGCTGTGAAAAACTGGACAATTTCGTGGTACTTTAATTTCAAAGTAACCTTAAGCCTTGGTTTTGGCTGTCTCTCCTCCATGGCTGATCTTTTGTCTATCATAATGACGCAATATTTCTTCATAATCAAGATAGAAATATTTGACTATGTCGAACATTTTTTCTGCGTCAGTGAAGCCCACATTTTTATCGCACATGTTTCCCCTGTACTCGTCTGTCAACTTATAGTGTGTTAAGGCACTGAACATGATAGATCCCAGCTCAATTGTCTCTTCTGTAGCAGTTTGCATAATTTCAGAGTACCTCCCTTTCCATTCCCAGTATTCAGCGTGTGCCTTTTCCAGCTTGGATTTCTGCTGGACTTTCTCCCGACTCCTTTTGGACTCCTCAATTTCAAACTGGCTCTTCAGAGCTTGAAAGGCTTCTCTCTTCTCTATGATTTTGCAACTATACTCAGTTAGAGTTTGGAGGTTCTCCTCTTTCATGTTTTGGAGCTTGTCAGAGTTATTGTAGAGCTGTTCAACATCCTTAAACTGTGTTAATTTCAGCACTTTCTCCATGTAGTCATTATACACGGCATATTCCTGCACTAGCTTCTTCTGCTCCTGTCTCTTATTTAACAGTTTGGCGTACTCTTCCTGCAGCCTCTTGATCTCCTCCTCCTTCTGGAGCTTCTCTTGCCTCTCTCTTTCTACTTTATCAACGATATTTTCTGCGTCTCTCTTGCGCTTGAATTCTTTTTCATGCGCCTGAATTCACGCCATTGCATTGAATTCCTCCTGCAACTCAGCCTCGCCCATCTTCAAACTCTCAAGCAACTTTTCCAGCTCCTCTCTCTGGGTGTTGAGTTTTTGATTCTCCTGAGTTTTTTGATTATAGTCAACCCATGCCATTACCCTGTCATACTGTGGGTCCTTCTTGGCTTCCCTGATGATTCCACGGCTCATTTTTCTCTGTTGTATTTTGTGTGTGCTGAAAAAAGAAAAACTCACTCTCTTCTCTTATCAGTGGCCCAGGTATTCAGATATGTTTAACAATGTTCAGCTGTTGTTGAATCTGTGTTATGTACAATATGTCATGATTGCCTTTGATGTCACAACATGAAAGGCAATCTTCAGCTGTTGTTATGATTGCCTTTAATGTTGTGACATCATCACTTCCCGGTGCCTATGATGTCATTTTTTCTCTTTATTTAAAAAAAAACAATGACAAAAAAAAACCCACAAATTAAAAAAAAACATTCTTTATTAACACTGAACAATCAATGCTTTTGCCAGAATAGTTTACAAAACAAATAATTACATTCAGATATATAGTCTATTAACCAAAAGTATATTTAATTGTAAAAAAATGCATAATCATCCATGGGTTAGAGAGATGATGTCATGTTGCCATGACAGCATCACTACCTGGTACCTCTGATGTCATTTTTTTTTTCTTTTCAAAACAAACAATTGCATTTGCTTATATAGTCTATTAACCAAAAGTATATTTAATTGGAAGAATTTGCATAATTAAGTGGAAATGCTGATTAAGCATTTCCACTTAAGCATTGCAACTTTTCAACTCCTTCCCACTTTGTGCTATTTCAACCATTCAACTTTTAAATTATTTCGCTCCTTCAGGACAAGCGCAGATGTATTTTTCCCTTTTCTACCCTTTATACTTTTTGATATTTTTTACTTTTTGTGGAATTCTTTTTCCTATTGAAATGAATGGGGAAATCTTCAAATTCTACCTTTTACACTTCCACCTTCTCAGCCTTACAACCTCAGCATACTTTCACCTACAGACCTCATTTTTGCTTTGAAATGTTCACAATCTTCTCCTCTAAATATGGTGTAGTAACTTTTTTGTGCTATCTCCTACAGTTTTTCCACAATTTAGCTTTAAGCAACTCATGGTTTTCAGCAAATTTTCAGGCTTTATAATGGGTGTGTATTGGGAGAGCTAGAGTGGGATGATGTCATCGCTAGAGTGGAGAGGACTTTTTCGTTCGACAAAACCTAGCTTGAATATATCGCTCCCACGCCCACAAATTTCACTCCACAGCCATAAAAAATACATAAGAATGGAGGAAAATAAGTCCTGCTTCTCACAAAGGAGGTTTCAAATCATTAAATCATACCCCTCGGCCAGCAGGTGACCAACTGTCCAAAAATGGCAGAGATTCCTCCCATTGACCGTAATGTAATCTTTCTCCCAGAAAATCCTGATCATCACTCAGGGTCAGACCTGTTTAACTCGCTGTTGTGGCCACATTTTTCAGAGTACAGACATGAAAAACACATCATTGTATTCTTTAAGATTTCAGGATTCCTACAATGTTCTTATTTTCATTCTGGGATTTAAGGAAATCGTGCTATGTGAAGAAGTTCAGAGGCCCTCAATTCACTGCAGTTAGGCGGCTTCTCATTCAAAACGTTGGTCAGTTGGCCCTTTGATCTGTTTAGAATGCCTTTGAACACACACACACACACACACACACACACACACACACACACACTGCCAATGTGTGTGCGTTAGTCTCTCTCTATGACACCTGCATGTACACACAGAGTATATATGTGTGCAATAGTCTCTCTCTGTCTATGAGACCTGCATGCACACATTTTGACCATGTGTCTGCTTTACCACCTATCTCCACCTACAAACTTTGAGCTACAGAAACCATTCTGGGCTCCAGAAATTCAGCTTATTAAAGATACTAGGGCCTAGTTGGAGAGCTGTTTCCTCAGCTTCAAGCCTCCTTTATCCTGCTGTAGTGATGCTTCTACCTTCCCCATGGCAACCAGTCAGAGCACCTGGAGACACACAGCTGACTGGAAAGCTGCTTATAATGGTCATATGAGACACATGAATCCAGGCTCAGTACACAGAGCACTGGGGGTTACATTTAAAACCCTTCACTAAAGCGCTTGATAAATTTTGGCCCTTATCTCCTCCCACAAACTTTGACCTACAGAAACCATTCAGGGCTTCAAAAATTCAGCTTATTGAGGACATAATGGATTCTAATCAGGATTTTTATTCTATCAAATTTTCCCCATTTTAAAATCACTCATTGATAATGCATTGTTCAATTCTTCAAACAAATCAAAACTCATTCAAACTGATTCAAACCTTTCTGATACTTCAAAACTTTCTAATACTTCGAGGTTTTTTAATATTTTAAAATTTCCCTGTTTGAAATAGTTTTAATATTCATTGTAGTACAATTAAAATGTCAAAGTATAGTGTGAAAAAAAATCATTGCATAGTATGATAAAAATATCACAGTATTGATTGATAAAAATGTCACAGTATTGTCTGATAAAAACATCATTGTATAGTATGAAAAAAATATAGAATAGTTTGATAAAAATGTCTGTATTGTATGTATAATAACATGATAGTAGAGTATAAAAAATGACAGTATAGTTTGATAAAAATATCATAGTATAGTATGATAAAAACATCATAGTATAGTATGACAAAAATATCACAGTATAGTTTGATGAAAATGTGAGTATTGCATGATAAAAACATAGTATAGTATAATAAATATCTCAAAGTATAGTATGATAAAAATGTCTGTATTTTATGATAAAAACATAATAGTATAGTGTGACAAAAATATCACAGTATAGTTTGATGAAAATGTCAGTATTGTATGATAATAAAAAGTACCTTAAACACTAGCTCTTGGTGAGATTTTACTAAACCTACATCAATACTAGTATCATGCAAGGGTCAACTCTGGTTGGCATGACTGAATCATTGTAATAATGGAGAATAACATCATGATGGCAAATCTATGAGTACAGATTTCCAGACCACCTATATTTGTGTGCAAGAAACCACGGAAAGTGAATCCCGGTAATACATATTTGAGTTGGAGCTGATAAATGTGGCGTAGCAGTTGTTTGTGATGCAAAAAAAGAAAGGAGGGAAGGGGTTGCTGTAGACAGACTATACAGCTGCTAAGAAAGAGGTAATACAGGAAATACCTACTGCAAAGCAGACCGATCACCGTCTTGTTCTGCACATCTGAGGCAGAAGCATAGCATAAAGCAAGTTCAATAAGGTGTAGCCTTTCCCTGAAGTCTTGAGGACTCATAGGGGGGTTAGGGTTAGTGCTGCTTCCAGATTTAAGTCTGTCACACAGACTGGCCTCTCACCACAAGAGGGCAGCATCAACCCCTCTTTGAGTAGGCCTATGCCACTGAATCTATGAATATGTTTTGCAATAAGAAACACAAAGAGAGTGGGGTATTGGTAATTGTTCTGTAGTACACCCAAGAATTAAGACCAGATGTGTAGCAAGACAGATTTAATAGAAGGCAGTAAAAAAAAAAGAAAATAAATTAAAAAATTAATGTTTTTCCAGCCTGTAAAAACTTACAAAAGCTCAGATATTTTAGTAGGTACAGTGTGAATGTGCTGCAGTTTGTTTACAATAGTGCAATATAAAAGATACAGTGGTTGGAAATAACATTTGCTACAGTTAATACAAATCCTCTGCAACCAGAGTGTTGGACACATGAATTTGGAGTGGTTTTTGACAGCAGCTCAGATACCATCAAAAGAAGACGTCCCTCACACCACACAGGCTAAATGTTCCCTGTTATCAGTGTACTGCAGGGTGAAAGAAATCATCACAGTTTGAACAGGTTTGTGTGGGTGAGGGAGATGGCCAGGCTGAGGGCAGTGCTTCTGTGCCTATCATCTCATGTGACAGCAGTGCATTACAACAACATTTCACAGTTTTAAAAACAGAGTTTAAACTTCCCATCCTGTAATATTCCACTCGTCTCCTGCTAGGTGGATACTTTCACTTTTATGAGTTTATATATAACCAAGGATGGGCAGACAAATATTCAAACAAGAAGAGTAAGGAATGTCAGTTATTTGGTCTCCTGATGAGTAAAGAAAAATCCCTGTACTTCTTTAAGTCTGGCAGTCTAGAAAAAGGCCTTGACACAGCTCAATTTACAAAATGTTGGAGAGGAAAACAGTGAGAGTTAAGAAAAAACAGAAACACAAAAACCTGATCAGGTAGCAAAGTGTTTGGCAGCTCTATACAAAGCTCTGTAAAAATCATAATCTGTCAGGTGAGGAAACCACTCCCAAAGGCTGGTCTGAACAGAACCTGTTGTGACCTTGTTCCTAGATTTTCTCCCAAAGAACCGTGACAGTGATGATGAGTGGAGATGAAGCATGTACAAGACAGGAGGGAAGGACGGAAGGTTTGTCGCTGTGTTTTAATGCAGTGTGGGACAGGGGAGAGAAAGGGTGACGAAGGTGACCAGCGGAGGGATGTGGCGACTCTCTGAAGCTGTTTTGGTGTTTTCCAGTTCGCTGAGACTCAACAGTCCACTCGGCGTAGACTGGACCTACTGTAGGAGTTCCTGTAAGACAAGAAAGAAAGAAGAATAACACTTAGGTTTGTTTTATTTTACAGTGAAGTGTAGTGAGTAAAAATTGTAGAAATTGCACAGATTTCAGAAAAAATCAGTGACTAATGTCTGCTTTTTGTCTGGCTACCACCTCGCATGGCTTTCACTGGACATAGGTCGTGATAAATTGCATGTGTAATTCTCTGGACAGGCGTGTGTGTGTGTGTGTGTGTGTGTGTGTTTGTTACCGCTGTGTTTGCGTTGTCTGTGCTGGCAGGGTTCTGTACAGCTGTGGGATCTTGCGGTTGATGAGAGGCCCCAGAGCTTCTTTCAGTTTGTTGTAGTTCCTCTCCAGCTCTCTGTGGTACTCCTTCTGATCCAGTCCAATCAGGCTTTTGTTCTTCCTCAAGGCGTCCTCACACCTGGAGGACCGAAAACACAAAGGATTTGGGTTCACTTTAGTTAGTTACACATAGGGTTGCAGGGGGGCGCAAAATTTCCGGTAGATATCCGGAAAATTTCCAGAAACTTTCCACAGGAAGTTAAGCTGGGGGATTTGGGAAATATTCCAAATTGGAAACTTGTCATGGGAATTATTGGGAATTTATGAGAACTAACTGGAAATTGGGGGTAATTTATACAAACTGTATCATATCCAAACATAAATATAAATATTATTGTTTTGTCATAAGCAGACATCCATGCAAAATAATACATTTTAAAAATAGGGATGTGAATTAATAAGATTTTATCGATATTGATGCCTGTATCGATTGTGCTTATCGATTCAATCCTTTAACGATTCCCTTATCGATGCCTTTCTTTGATTTAAAAAAAAAAGTAGACTGTAGGTTTTCACCGTTAACCCAAAATTTTAATAGGTCTCTGATAACAGAAAAAGATGTATGCCACCTTCATTGAGTCTAAAAATAATCAAACAACAAACAGCATTTACTTTGGTCTGTACTAAGTCAGATTATGGTGAACATATTCTCAATCCCCTAAAAGAGGACACTACTACGCAGGGCAGAGTTGCGCGCAAAATTTTTGAGTGTTTTTATGCGCTTTAACCCCTGTTAGTCCATGGTACACAAACTCAAAACTTCCACACAAAACCTGTTGTCGTCTTTCTTAGTAAAATGAAGCTACACTTTAGATCGTTTCTGCCTACTTTTTGCACCGTTGGCCATGTTTTTTTCCTCAAAGTCTCTGTTCTTGTTCGCGTAGACTGGCTCTCACAAGACCGTTTTTCAAAGCACCCGGAAGAAAGGAATCGTAAAGGGAATTGTTGAGATAAAATGTAAATGATGTCTATGTATTGAACCATTTGGAACCAGTTCTCAACAAGAGCCGGTTCTCGATTCCCGTCCCTGATTAGAAAAAATTTCAACAGATTTATTTGAGTGGCGATGGCGAACATGGAAATTTTCTGTAGAATAAAATTTTAAAATAAGCTTTTTAAAATACAAATGGAATGGCATGAACAGAAATATAGTTGGCCAAACAACTGGAATCGTCTTCAAAATATTTGACGATTGATGTATAAATTATTGTATGGTTACAGAAAACCATCTTGCAGGAGTCTGAAGAAACAACATCACATTCGAGGTAGCTACCACCACCATAATAAGCTAGCCCCTTAAATAATCAATAGCTTACAATTAGCACCTATTTTTATTTAATTTTTGTAAGTTAAATATTGATACTATTATAGATCAAATATATTTACTCCATAATATTATCAAAAGTTACTTGACTTTATATAGTCAGTGGGCTCAAATGTCTTTGTGTTTGAGGAGTGTACTTGCATTAAATCTGGTTGTTTTAGCCAAGATTATGCTACAATATATTTTCCCTAACTATATTCAAGTTCCCTGATGGGGGCCAACCTTTAATTTTGTAAATTTCAGATTTATTCCCGTTAATTCCCATGGAAAGTTTCCAACTTCAAAAATTCCCAGGGTTTTTCAACCCTAGTTACACAACAATGTATGTTTTGATTTGGGGTGACTCATTACCTCTTGGTGAAGTCTTTAAAGCAGAGGCGCAGTTTGTTGTGATGGCGAAACAGCTTTGGGTCATCTGGAATGTCAGAGAGGAAAACCTGTGCCACCTCGAGAGGGCCCTGCAAGAAGGAAAAACTACTGACTTCCTGGATTGGACTGGTTTTCCTCCAAGACAGTGAAGGCCAAATGGTTCAACATAAGATGCAAGAGTCTAAAGAAGCACCTGGTTGACTGTGGTGCCTACACAGCCCTGCAGCACCATCTGCAGCATCTTTGAGTCCGCAGGGTCTTGGTTTGTAGCAAAGGCGAGCTCCTGAGTTTTCTTCTGCATGTCCTCGATGGCTACCTCCATGGGCACGAGGATGATCTGCAGATCCGCAGACAGAAAGAGGTTACAATTTCCCTAGCTTGTTGAATAACTCACTCAGCTTTCCCCTACACAGACACCCACCTCCTCCTTGTGGATGACATTGATGCGAGTCTTGATGTAAGGGAAGGCGTGAGATGTTGTCAGGATGGTTTTGCGTTTGTACTGCTCGTTGAGGTCGCCGTGAGCTCGGCCGTCCAGTGTGAAAGGAGTGCAGTACATGAAGGTGCGCAGGTTGTAGTTCTTGTCAAAGTAGGTGATCCTTTCCTTTAGCTCGTATGTGTCAAAGAACGGTTCCACATATGTGATCTGGAGGTAGGCCTGAACAAGCAGAATCAACTATCAGTACATTTCTTCAGCTAAACAGATGAGTCACAAGTGGATCATGTTACCTTGTTTGGATCCAGTTTGTTTTTGTCTACAGGGTTGGAATCCTTTATAATTTCAACCACGTCATCCCCAAATCTCTCCGAGTAGAACTCCTGTACAATGACAAGATTATACTTGAGAAAAACAGACCTAATTAATTACACCTGACCTCTGTATTAGCATCCTGCCTGGCTGTTCACATGCCTCAAGCCTGTGGGAGATCTCAGCTAATTTGGTGATCGATGGCTCCTTGTAGACGAATTCTTGTTCATCCAGGTCTCCAAACCGGCAGCCATAGAAACCAACTCGGAAGTAGGTCCCAAACATCCTCTAAAAACACTTCAGATGGAAAAAAAAAAAGATGAGTTTGATGCTAAATATAGTGCAAAGCTTGAGCTAGTAAAACAAGGTATAACAATGCAACCTGGCCCATAACATCTATGCTGGGATGGCGTCACAAGGGAATAAGGTCTATTCTGCCTCACCTTCCAGCATCCTCTCCTACCCAATGTACATCTTCATGCAATAGACCAGATTATAACCAATCAGAGAGCTTGTAGCATGGCTCATTTGCTTTGTTTAACCCTATTTAACCAGCTCAAGGCCCAAAGTGATGAAATCTGGAAATTAGACTGTTAAAAAGTTACTTTTCAGTCACTCACCAGTTATATGTCATCCAAGGAGGGAGCAAGCATGTGGGAAAAAAACAACAAAAGTCAACAAATAATGAAATAATGGCTGAATTAATAATTAGGGATTATAATCAATATAAAAAAATCAACTTGTTACCTCCCATCCTGAACTCTGGAAAAGTTAAAAGTGAAAGAAAGACAATTAGGAACACAATTCATTTTATTCACTGTAACAGCTAATGCTGTTAATAAATTCACTGCAGGAGATTTTTATTCACATGTACTGTCAACTCACTTGGTTGTAAACTTTGTTGAAGGCATCTTGCAGCTTCCCGTGGACAGTGGCAAGCTTTTTGAAGTCCCTGTTGGCTTCATGAATGGGCAGCAGAATCTTGTACACTTCATTGATTGCCTCGTACATAGCAGCCTGGAGTGAGAGCACAAAGAGAAGTTGAGTAAGACTTCTCCAGCCGTGTCGGGGTACATACAGTCTGTCACTATATGGTTGCAATCTAAGACTTTTACCATGTTAAAGGAGGCGGCTGCCTGCTCCAGGAGGCCCACCAGTCCAGACTCGCTGAAGTATTTTCCAGCACATATCCCCTCCTCCTCTGGAGACAGGATGTCGTCAGATACAGCTGACTCCTCCAGTACATTGGATGAAATGTTCTGATGAGGAAAAAAAGGTAATCTCTTTATTTTTTTGTCCATATATGTAGGTCTTGATGCTGTGGCTTTGAAGGATAACTGAATATTTTATGCTAACCTGGAAAGTGACACAACCGATTGGCAGGTAACGGCAATCCTCCAGCATGTTGAGGTATTCTGCGACCAGAGCGGCGCTGTGGACGAGGCAGTGAGCAGCTTCTGCGTGGTTCCCTCTCTCACTGTGCTTCCCTGCCATGTTCTGGAGCCATGTCAGACGCAAGTCAGGGGAGTTCTGGTAGCCTTTTGCAATCCTACCAAAAAAAAAAAAAAGTGGATATCGGAGAGTTTATTATTCGGAAACTTTTTAATCGTGTGGTTTTCACCTACAAATGTGCACCACGGTACCTGTACATGAGGTCGATGAGCATCTCTGGATCTTGCTGGTGCTCTTTCATCTTGACAGTATCCGTGAGAATCATGTGCAGGTTGAACACCAGATCTTGGACCTGCAATTTTCAAAGTAAAGCATCGCTTATTTGTAAGCTTCTTTCTTGTAGGAACTCCAGATGGGTCTCTTTAAAGAGGACGTAACATACCTGCTCTCGGAAAGGCGTGTCGCGCAGCTCCAGGTCCTCTTCAGCGTATGTGAGGATAGTCTTGAGCGAGCGCCGAAGATGCTCCTCGTTGAAGTTTTGCGACATACCCACCAGTGATGAGAGGGACATTGTAACCTGCATCTTCACTCGAGCAAAATTCTGGTCATGGGGCAGATTTCAATACACAAAATGTTAATACGACACCATGCAAGTTTTGGGTTTTCTACTTCCATGTTTAATCAAAACATGAAAAAAAACGTACATTTCCGATCTCAAAGTTCTGCCTCATTAGCAGATACAGGGAAGCAGAGGCATGACTTCGGACAGAACCGACACTACTGCTGCAGTGACGCAAGAGTCGCAGGCACAGGTCTGCACAAAGCTCCGTGTCTTCTTCAAACAGCATCTCTGGAAACTAGAACACACACACACGCTTCATTGTAAGAATCACGGTAAGTTTGTAAAGAACTAAACGACACGTGTTCATTTCTGTTCATCTAAATGTATAGGGCTGCAGTAATGCAGGTAGACTGTAAATGGGAGAATAAATCTGTAAGCTACTACAGAAACACAGAGGTTGTTTACCTTGAACACGAGAGCCCTCTGTGTAGTGAAGCAGTGCTGCAGGAAGAGGGCGCTCTGGTTCCCTGCCATGCTGTGGAGAAGCACTCTCAGCACTCCACCCAGAACACTTTCTTTCAGCTCTGACGCCACCACAGTCTAAAAGAGGACATACATGCATTACAGGGAGGTTGTTCCGCCTTAAACGGACGATAATGTATCTGAAATGGTAACATAGAATTCAGTCATTCATTCCGAATCCTTCACCTTGACGATAATTTCCAGTGTGTCCAGTACAATCAGAGAGGCCTCAGTCGCTAAGTTTCCATCCACCACTGACTCCTGCTCAACCTCAGCCTTTGTCCTGTAGTGGTTATAAACATTACTGTTCACAGGCTAAAACAACATATTTAATTCTGTCTTACTGAGTGAATACATCAGGTTACAATGCATTATTAAAACATCATTATCACCAGTCGAAAGCAAAGTGCCTACTTGTCGACTCTGTCTGCATTTTGCCTCCAGTGAGTGACGTTTTTCCTCCACCTCACATTCTCCTGGCTGCCATAGGGGCTCCTTTCTGAAAGAACCACCAAATCCAGATTTTTACAATGTTAAAAAGAACCTCGAATCAAAGTACCTCCACTTACACAAACGCAGTACTTTTCTCTCTCCTTACCTCTGTGGCGGCGGACCATCTCCTGACGAGCCCCGATGGTGCCCAGTATGGCCTCCTCCAGTCGCGCTTTCATGTCCTGAGACTTCTTGAAGGTCAGACTGTTGATTCTCTCTAAAGTTTTCTTCCCCTGCAAACACAGATTAGCAATGGACAAAATATGGAGGTGAAGAAACAAACAACACAAGACATCAAAGGATATGAGGAGAACTAGAAGAGACTACTCGCCTGATTGAAATAAATTTAGTAAAAGTTGTGATAAAGATTTAACTGTGTAAAAACTATAAACAATCAACTGGTTATTATGGGATCTAAAACTTAGGGAAAGCCAGCTTAGAGCACAGTTTTGCGACATTTAAAGGGATATTCCAGCGTAAAATTAATTTAGGGTCAAACACACCGTAACACTGAGTTAGACACCCCCTTGAAAGATGAATGTTGCCAACAGCTTGCTTCTCTAGTTATACCAACTTTAGTTAAGACTGCAGGATAGCAAAACACAGCGGTCTGAGGAGCCATAATCAAACCTCAGGCCAATCCATTACGGACTGCAGCGGGGTGACGCATCTCAAGGAAAGACATTTATGATCATTTCTTCATGGAAATGCAATCAGACTGAGATGCAAAGGCAGAAGAATTACTGCATCTGCAGTGCAAAATGATTATTATGATGATTATGACTTCAAGGAAATGATAAAGAAATTATTATAAATGTTCTTCCTTGAGCTGCGTCACCCCGCTGCAGTTGGTAATGGACTGGACTGGTCGCTAAAAACAAGTGGCTGCTGGAAGAGAGTAGGTGAGTTGTGTTTAGTCTCTTTGCTAAAGAAAACAGGCAAAGTTAAAAAGATGTTTGGTGGCTAGTACTATGGCTGGGACCCTTTATGTACTGTTGATGAAGTTAGGTGCTGTTCTGAGCATTATTTTTGGCTATAGAGTGGCTTTTTGGTTTGTGTATGGCTCCTCAGACCACTGTGTATTGCTATCTTGCGGTCGTTATTAAAGTTGGAGTAACCAGAGAAGCAAGCTGTTGGCAACATTTATCTCTCAAGGGGGTGTCTAACTCAGTGTTACGGTGTGTTTGACCCTAAATTAATTTTATGTTTAAATATCCCTTTAACAAAACAGGTTATTCCCTTCGAACATCAGGTGAAATGTCTGTCAAGTACTGTAGCTTTTATGTGGCAAAATACAACACGCTTGACTTGGTTTTGATTTCTATCAGGTGTGTTGTTGATATAAGAGTCTGCAACAACAGCGTCTGGTTATCCCACCTTGTATTCAAAACAGGAGACACACAGATGCAGCAGATCCAGCAGGCGGTTGATCTGCAGAACAGACAAATCGGACAACCAGCGCTCCAGCAGCGCAGCATCTGCGTTCTTCAGCACCCACAGGAAACACACCAGCAGAGTCCTGCTGCACTCGGCAGACAGAGAGCTGGACTGGCGCCCGGCCTGGTGAAGACAAACAAACAAACTCAGCAGGTGCCCTTTTAATGTGCTTCAGTACAAAATGGCTGTATACAAAGAGAGATCAGAGAGCCACCTACAGGCTACAAGCAGCAGCAGTCATAGTCATAGAAGATAAAGGGAAAAATGAAAACGCTTTTTGACTCTGTGTGTGTGTGTGTGTGTGTGTGTGTGTGTGTGTGTGTGTGTGTGTGTGTGTGTGTGTGTGTGTGTGTGTGTGTGTGTAATAAGAGAAAAGGTGGAGTGATTGTCTGTAAACACCCACACAGAGGCAGATCTGTGACCAGTCAGTCTGTAAGGCTTGAGGGAACAGCCTGACCTCCACCGCTATCACTCACCACTGTGGGCAGGGCAAACGGGTTTGCTTTGGCATGTGGTAGAGGGGAGCCAGCGATTGCCATGGCAACAGACTGACTGATAGTGTTGCCACTGTCTGGGTCAGCATCGTCAGCGTGGGCTGAGGCATGGCGGACCCTAGCAGGCGAGGAGTCTGCAAAGAAGTCAGAAAACACTCTCAGGTGCAATAAAAAGTGCAGAAATCTGGAAACGTGCGTAGGAGGAGGGGGAGACACATTCAAGAGCGTTTATGTGATCTGCTAACCAGAAAAGTCGTGGAGCTGATGCAACGTTTCCATGACGATGGAGAGCAGGGGCAGGTAGAGCTGAGCAACGTGGGCCCTGACCTGTGGATCTGTGTAGCGGGGGTCTGCATCATGACCGCACAGCAGGGAGTGAACAGCGCTAATGGCCTTTTTATGAAGGAAGAAAACACTGCAGGTGCAAAAAAGAAAAACAAATAAGCCGGTGTCTTTTCACAGTGCGCACGTTTCAACGGACACTTGAGTTTGTTTAAGGCTTACCCTTCTCCATCAGGATCAAGGATGAGCGAGAGCTCTGTAAGCAGCAGCCCTGATAGGAAGTGCTGCTGGCGGAAAGGGACGGAGAGCTCAAACATGGTGGCCACGCCCTGGTCCTGCACCATGCTGGAAAACGCCGAGCTCTGTGAATGCAGCGAAAGAGAGAGGGTCAAGATGAAAACCAAGGACATAAAAGTTCTATAAAAGCATTTTAAACCTGTAATATTATATTTTCAAGCCTGCTGATACCTGTGAGGTGGTGGAAGAGGTGGAGGGTGAGGGGGAAGCTGGAGGACTGAGAGTGGAGCACGGTAGATTGAGGATGACATAGTGCTCATGGCTGCAGACAATGCGTGTGAAATCCATCCTCAGCGCACTCAGAGAGCTGGGGTTCTGGGCTGTGTGGAGCTTGTTAGCAATCTGTTTAACACACACGTTTGAAAAGTTGATTTTATGCACACACGGGAGAAAGTATTGTGATCGTTTGATACGGCTTCAGGGGTCAATAGGTACCTGTTTGTAGTAAGTGCGGATGAGGTTAAAGACAAAGCCCCGGTCCATGAGAGAGAGCAGGTCGTTGAGGAAAAAGGCCAGACTGCAGTTTAACCTTTCCACAAGCTCTACATCCTGAGAGCAGCCGGAGTAAATAAATGGATTAGATTAAGGTAAAAAGAGGAGAGGTACAATTTTCATCCGGATGAAAACATACTTTCACTTTCTTTATATATTTGATTCAGTCATCACAAGTGAAAAAGTTCTTTTCAAACTTTCATCCTGTCATCTCACATGAGCCCATCAGAGCTGGTTCATTGAAAAATAAATGGACTTTCAGCAGTTCATGTCCTGAAATCGCTTGTGCAGCTTTGTGGTTGGTATATACCTTGTGGTATCGACTGGCAATATCTGCACTGATGGCACACACAAGTGCAGCAATGTCGTCCACAAATCGATCAGGGAACCGCTGGCGCCTTGGAACGTCCAATTTGGAGGTCAGGAATAAATGATGAGCCATGCTCTTAGTCTAGAGGAGAGAGCGAATGAGGAAGTCAAACACTCGACTTCAACTTTGCAGTAAGACTTTCCTGAAGTGACTCAGGTTTCTAGTCGTGCTCGACTTCTTTAGATCCAGATTTTGTTAAAAAAGCGTCATTAATATAATCTAAACGTACAAAGACACACTCACCATAAGCTGGAAGAAAAACCAGGCCTGCTGCAACGCCGCCTCTCTGACTGTGCTGGTGCTGACCACCCACTGCAGAGCCAGCTCTTCATGGAGCAGCTACACATGAACCAACAGAGTCACGTTTATCTTACACTACACACTACTAACCATCAAAAATTAACTTTGTTTACATGGGACCCAAATGAATTTATCAAAACAAGTAGGATGGATGTTTAATTAAAACCTCAAACAGATATTTAATCCTGAAATCTTCCAATTTAAGCAGCAAAAATATCAACAACTTACAGAAAAACAGTGAAAATGTCGTGGAAGATGATAAATGTTAATGACACAAAGTTAGTTTTGAAAAGAAAACATGATGAGTCGTCTCTTTTTTAAAGGATGAATGCCACTCTTAATAGTTTTCAATGTAAATGATACTTTTACCTTCTTAATAATCTGCCTTGTGGGAACTGAAAACAAGGCCACGCTGTCCAGGAATGCAGACATGCGATTGCAGCTGTGGTCGTGTGCCTGACATGAGGTGATGGTGGCGTGAACACACACAGAAATGAGGACAAAGTGATGTGAAAATGAGTGAATGAAAATGAACGAGTGGCCAAAGAACACTACGGTCTCTGGTGTATAAGGCTGGTTAGAAAGCTGACGCACCCCAGGCGGAAATTGTGTCCCCGAAAGAGAACAGATCTGGTTGGTTATGAGGCAGTAAAGGATGGAGATGAAGGTGTGGATCAGTACGGTGAGACAGGTGTGAGAGGGAGTTAGAAACAAACATGAGGCGAGAAATGATCCTGGGGAGACGGAGGAGATGAAGGTGTGGAAGTAGAGAGGGAGGAGAAGAGGGGAGAGGAGGATTTGGCACCTGCTTGAGATCACAGCTGGAGTTGGGATTCCGGCGTAGCACAGATCTTGAGCCGCCAGGGGCGTAAGCAGAGTTTACCCAGGAGTGGGAGCGGTCAATGCCCTGCCATGAGCCACCACAGACACACACAAAACACAAACACAACCGCACAAAAGCAGCAAGAGGCAAGGGCACAGTGAGTCGGGAAAGTAATCACCTCAGGAGAGATTATTTAAAGGGTAAATCTGGGAGGAAATAAAGTCAGGGAACAAGGGGAAAACAAAGCGAAGCATGAGTCGGCAAAAACAGCAGGAACAGGAAGCACAAAGGAAAGGCTGTTGTACTGTATGAAACACAAGGAACACACAAACAAAGCATAATCGCTCCATTAAGCAGCATCATTAACTGTTGACACAAAGTGCACGGATTATAAATGAGCTAATCTGCTGTAAAAAGTGCAGAGACTGTCACAACATTTAAAAAAATGACTTTTCTGTGCTGCTGTTTTGGTTTTATCAACTCAAATTGATATTAATAATACAAATCGATATAGCAAGACTAGAATTTAATGTTTAACAACAGGAGTGATGCTTGACAAAAGGAGAACTCAGACTATTTAAAAATTAATACAGAATATTCCAATCAAAATAAAAATGCCTTTGGGGAGTTTAGGCCAGTAAACATGGTCAGATTTTGAGAAATCTTTTTACTGCTGTGATCGACTGCAAAGACTTTTTCTAAATGTAGAAACACAAATTTAACAAAGCTTGAGTATTTCACCTTGCTCCCTATGATCCTCTGCACCTCCTCATCAGGAGACACCGGTGTGCTGGCCAGGTCCGGGTTGGAGTTGCTGATACTCTTGGAGCGTGCCAGATGCAAGCTGCTGGGGCGAGCCGTCGCTCTTGACAGGGTGGCATACTGCAGCGGCATCTCACAGGAATGCTGCCCAGCTTCTTAGGGACATGAAAAGCAGAAATGTCACTCCGCTGATATTCACAACGGATCCGTCCTGTCACACAAATGTTGACTGGCTGCAGTGTGAAACGCTCACTTCCTTCTCGCCAGACACACACTGTTCTGTTCAGTTTGGTGACTCACCCGTAGGTGGCATTGTTGGCTCTGTGGTTGGCAGGCGGAAGCAGTAGTGGATGTAGGACGCGAGCAGGTTGTTGCGGCCGTGCTGGTCCTGATTCCCCTCTAGGTTCTTGTGGATCTGGTTGACGAATAGCGTCATAGCTTCAAAAGATGTTCGGCCCAAGTTCACTGTGGGGAAAAATAAAGAGTTAAAGCTGCAGATAATCCCCAAAATCATCATGAGAAGCTCATGTAAGCCTGTCATTAGAGTTGCCTCACTCACCAATTTGTCCTGCAATGACTGGTGGGTAGATGATGAGCTGTATGAGCTTGTTGAGCAGCTGGTGCAAGAACCTGACGCAGGTGTCCAGCAGGGCGCCCCTGAGTGCCGCCATGCTGGCCTTCAGCTCCCCCTCCATGTTTGCTTCAGTGATGATGACATCTTTTAGGCGGAAAGGGAAGGAGTACTCCTCCAGGACGTAGACTAGAGTGAAGAACTTATCCAGGTGGGGGTCCTAGAGTTCGGACAGGAGTTTTGCGATGCAAGATAGTGCTTCACTGTCATATTTGCACTATTGTGTCCACATCAGGACTGACATACTGCCATACTGTTTACATTCACTTTTTTCCACTCACCTTCCTCCTTATATTTATACTGTTACACTGTTTATACTGTTTATACTGTTATCTTTATTTTGTAAATAGAGTGTGTGTGAGGATTTAAGGTAGTCTTTTGTTTAGCTTAGTTGTTTATTCTATATTTATACTTTTATAGTTTTATTCTTATATTTTATTGCTATGCACCGTGGGTCTGAGTGGACTGAAATTTCACCTGTGCTGTATGTTTAACATGTACAGCATATTTGGCAATAAAGTTGACTTTGAAGGTCTTTCTGACTTTCATACAAGCTGACAAGATATGTAGGCCTGGAAACCTGCTTCTCAAAGAAAGGGTGTTGTTTAAATAACCTCTTGGTAGATGGTTCCTAAATTGTCAGTGTGGTTTTATTTTCATTTTCACATCAACACGAGGAAGTCTATTAGAGTCTAATACCGCTAACCTCAGCCTAACATGGCATTTGAAGTTGAAGTTGAAGTCGAAGGCAGTGCATAAAAAGGTTGAAACCGCAGTATAATAAAAACATGCATGTGTACCTGAGTGTGAACTGAGGAGGCTGCTGTCACCTCGACATTGAACACTCCTTTGTGATTATCCACCCACTTCATGCCTGGGAGCTGAACCTGCCAGAGTGACATCCAACTGATTTAACACGCAGTCACATCACAAAAGGAGAAGGCAGCGGCGGGCGAACTGATAGTCACATAATCCCTCTTCACACTTACGTCAGGGGTGAGCACAGAGTAGCTAGGTGGAGGCTTTTCCACCGAGACAGGCAGGCTGAAGGAGCCGGTGCGTAGTCGGCCATGTTGCATGAGAGGGATCCACTACAATCAGAAAGAGACACGCGATCTCTAATCGATGTCGAGACAGCAGAAGTTGCGATCAAACCAGACGGTGTGTAGGTGGGTGTATGAAATGTGGGCCAGCTGAAGGATTGTACTCACAGTGTAGCCCACAGGGGTCTCCAGAGGAGTGTTCTGTTTGGGTTGGCAGCTGATGTGATAAAAGGTGAACAGCAGATGGTGGTTGTCTGTCAGATTGGCAGGAATCTTCATTTTCATCTCCTCATAGAACTCAGGAGACCTTTTAGAGTAAGAGTTAAACGCAATATTCAGTGAGAGAGCGGTGGAAGAACAAAAGACAAGACAGAGGAGGTAAAATGTTAAAGTAGACAGGTGAGTGAGCCTCTTACTTGTTGTGGTAGATGATTGGAGTGTAGGCCTCTCTCATGAACTCACCACAACTTGACTTCCCAAAGATGACCTGGCCAAACAGCGAAGCATGAATTAAATGGTTTATGAGAGATGAGAATAAGGAGAAGAGAGTGGATTAAGTTAAGAGTGTTGGTTAGAAAATTCTCCTCCTCTTAAAGGGATATTCCTGCGTAAATTAATTTAGGGTCAAACACAACGTAACACCGAGTTAGACACCCCCTCAAGAGATGACCGTTTGCTTCTCTAGTTATACCAACTTTAGTAACGACCGCACAATAGCAATACACAGTGGTCCCAGGAGCCATGCGCTTAACCAAAACACCACTCTAGAGCCACAAAAAATGCTCAGAACAGCACCTAACTTCATCAACAGTACATATAGGGTCCCAGCCACAGCACTAGCCATCAAACATCTTTTTAGCTTTACCTAATTTCTTTAGCAGAGATACTAAACACAACTCACCTACTCTCTTCCAGTACCCATTTGTTTTTAGGAAGACCTGGAACGGGTCCTTCACCGTCTGCAGTGGGGTGATGCAGCTCAAGGAAGAACATTTAAACTAATTTTTTCATGGAAATGCAATCAGACCAAGACGCTAAGGCAGAAGAACTACCGAGTCTGCAGTGCAAAATGATTAATATGGTGATTATTACTGAAAGGAAATGATAAAGAAATGATCATAAATGTTCTTCCTTGAGCTGCGTCACCCCGCAGCAGTCGGTGATGGACTCATCCTTAGTCTCCGTACAAACAAGCGGCTGCTGGAATAGAGTAGGTGAGTTGTGTTTAGTCTCTTTTCTAAAGAAATTAGGCAAAGTTAGAAAGATGTTTGGTGGCTAGTACTATGGCTGGGACCCTATATGTACTGTTGATGAAGTTAGGTGCTGTTCTGAGCATTATTTGTGGCTGCAGCGTGGCTTTTAAGGTGTGCGACTGGCTGCTGAGACCGCTGTGTATTGCTATCATGCGGTCATTACTAAAGTTGGTATAACTAGAGAAGCAAGCGGTCGGCAACATTCATCTCTCGACAGGATGTCTAACTTGGTTTTTGGTGTGTTTGACCCTAAATTAATTTTACGTCAGAATATCCCTTTAAGTTGAGAGTGTTGCTTAGAAAGTTCTCCTCCACTTAAGAGACCCTTTTTTTTTTATATGCTTCAACTAAATTATGATGAATCAATAAAAGTCAATTTGTGATTATACAAGTATGTTTTACTGAAGCTCTCTGAAAGTAACCTGACTTTCCCTCTCTCCAGAGTGTTAAAAAAAAGCTTTTTGAAGAAGTTCACTCTTCACCATATCACATTTCACTGCCTCGAGCCGTTCTTTGTGACTGAAATTTCACTTTCCTGAGAGCATCACAGCCACATCACTTCATTATGCTTTCTCACCGGCAAAGCTTGACTGGGATCCTCTCCTGCCATGAACTGAACTTTCACAGCGATGTTTCTCACCGAGCCCTGTCGACTGCTGAAGTTCAGACTTTGAGGGTAAACATAGAGCAGGTTCCTGACGGGGGGAGAATGATGCAAGACGGGAAAATTAGAAAGAGAGCAAGGTGAGGAGGACACGAGAGAGCTCAAAGCAGTGAAGGGGTTAAACGAAATTGACGTGAAAATCACAAGTACTTCTCAGGGAAAAGTTTCTCATCCAAGTTTTTGCTCTTCGACATTTGTTGACAATATCCCACATTATTATTCACAAGTCATTCCTGACTACCTAAAAATATAAAAACCTGAGCTATTCTTAATCCAACAAAAAAAAAAAAAAAAGAGAGAGAGAGAGGCGAGCGTCATGTGCGCACACTGGAGGAGAGTGTTCCAGTATTGGATTTGCTTCAATCCAAGGCAAACATCAGAGGTAACCGTTGGTCATATCTTGGAACAGCTGATTTGATACACTAATCAGGAGACAGTGACGCGTCACAAAATCACAGTGTACCTTTAAAATACCATCAAATGGTATGTCCTGCACATGTTGCGATGCCGCTCATGTTCTGTCTGCATCCAAAGGGGTTCATACTTTGTTTGTGTGCCACTTTTGTGTTTGTGACCTACATGACAGAACGAGGTACCTCAGGGGTTAAACTTCAAGGCAAGGTCACTGAGATTAAGGCCACCAACAAGACCTGTGATCGAACCACAGCTGAGCTAATGTTTTACCACGGTGTTGCATGTACATATCCAATATAAGGCGGTCTGACCACCCTCAAAATTCATCATCCTTGGCTTCTTTCTGATGATGCTGCAGCCTGCACAGCTGTGAGGGACAAATGCAGTAGATACAGCCTTTACCATATGGTTGGAGAGTTTGACATTGAAGAACTTTGACAGCCTGGTTTACTGGAGAACACTGAGGGGAACAGACAGTGAGTTTTTGACAAACTGACTTTCTATGAAGATGATCTGGGGTCTTTGCCTACTTTGTTTAGCCGGTGGACTGAGAGCAGTCCAAGCAAGTCCACTCAGGAACACTGGAAAGACGGAAGATATGGCCGCACCAGAGGACGAAGTCAGAGTGCTCATGTTTGGTGTGATACAGTTCAGTGATTCCTTGAATAATGTATATGAGACCACAGAGGCAAAGATAAAAAAAATCAGCCAGACTCTGAGGAGCCACGGGGAGACTCTCCAAAAGCTGGGGAGGCAGACGGAGGAGGCGGCAGAGGTGGAGAAGAAGATGAAGGAAGTGATACACTTGCTGCAGGTAAGAAAACACTGGAGAATGTAAACAATGCATTCCTCGTGTACCACTGAATTTTTGTGTTTGCTTCGAGAGAGACGACTATAAAAAGGATAACAATCAAATAACAAAGCTAAAAAGAGCAACATGCAGTCGCAGAGCCAAGTATCTAAAATCCCCATCAGAGGGAACGTCTGTGTTTATCAGAAAGAAAACAGCTTCTCAGACAAAACAAAGCAGCTGATGCCGATTTGAAGAAATGCCTAATAACAAAACAAGACTGAATCCTAGTATAAGGCTGTCCTTGCTTGGATATTTAACTCTTCTTCTTTTATGAGACCTATTATCTCCACATGATTCACCAATATGTTTTACAGATGTGTACAGATGACATTAAACTCTTAGATCTGAGTGCTGCCAGCTGCACTCGGCTCTTTGTTGGGGGAAGAGGCTAACGTGGGCAGATGCTCTTTTGACAGACCCAGATGGTCACGCAGCAGGCCGAGACCAGGAAAACTAAAGACTGGCTGGCTGGTATGGAGCAGGAAGAGGTGGAGCTAAAGACAAAGGTGGAGAAGTTGGAGATGCATCTCAAAGACTCTGTGCCCACCAACATCAAGAAGCTGCAGGTGAATGAAAGCAGGGAACCGAAAAATATTAGCAACTAGAGAGACAATAATACACAAAACCAGCTGCTGAATATAGAAATAAAGTAACTAGATCCCTCACACTGTTTTCTGTATTTCAGGAGAGAGCAGAAGAGCTGACCTTCGTTTTGACGGGTTTACAGTATTTGACCGACTTTCATAAAGAGAACCTGGAAACTCAAAATGAGAAGCTCTCCAAACTGCTTCAGATAGTGAGTCACTTCTATCTGAAAATTTGATGTCTCAACTTTTTGGTGACTTCTTTAAGTTTTACCCACTAATTTATTTTCTTCTTTTCAGAGTGATGACGTTCTTGATTAAATCTCAACACTGGACTACCACACTACTCTGAATCAGGCTGGATCAGCTGTTTGCGTCACTGCTGTGTGATATCACTGCACTCCCTTCCACTTCTGCAAAAAAAAAAAAAAAGAAGAAAAAAAAAACTCTTCCTTTTTTTCATTGTTGGAACTATTTTATTACAGTCGTTATTTGTAAGCACTCTCGATCCTTTGTTTGTCTTAACTCATGTTCATATTTGTTCAGTACCTACTAAAAACTGTGAATTATTTAAAAATGTTTTCCATGTTACATTTGTTGATTTATAGAGAGAGAGCTTAACTTCTCTTTTTCCATACATTATCCTAAAAATGTTAATAAAAATGCATGAAAAATTAACATCCTGTACCTGCGTCCTCTTTTTTTAAAACCCCAAACTTGAGAGAAGACTGAAACTCTGACGATGTTGAGAATGAACGTGTAAACGAACACGGAAAACTAGGCGCGTCTGTGACAGATCAACACTCACCTGTAGGTGGTGTGAGGCGTGTACACGTAGCGAGCAGGGAACTCGAGCACCTCTTTGGTCGGACGGACGCGCAGGTCCGGGTAAGGCTTCACGTGTAGCAGCTCAGGGGACAAGCAGTAATGAGGCGAGTCCGGAGCCGGAGAGATGTCGATTTTCAACTGGGCTGAGGGACAAAAGAAGTGATATTGAATATTTGAATATGAATCTAGACGATGGCATTTAAAGATCTCAACAATGAGGGTGTATCCTGCTCACCTGTGACTGGCCTCAGTCGTCGCAACACAGAGGATGGTCTACGCATATCTGCCAGATACTTATAGAGGTCCTCATCGCTCAGTCTGTCCCCCTCCTTCAAGAGCACAGATAGAAGAGTTTCTTGACATTAAGAGGAAAACATGATCATACCGGCACAGAAAACTTCTTATATTTCATAAAGTTTTAATCTGCATTTGCTCCAATTCCAAAATCGTAACAATTACGGTCCCCACTAGAGAAAATTCACCCTAAATTTACTTTAATCTGTTCCCCTTGTGTCTCTTTTTATGAGTTGAAATATTGGCAGAAATGTTTAGTGAGGTTTGGTCTCTCCCCTTGTCCTGTTACAACACTTAGTTTAAGTTGGATGAAACGAGTCATTTTGCAATTTTTTGTCACGACTCCAGAGCCGGATCACCTCACAGATTCTGACCTGTTTGAAGAAGTTGGTGACGGTCAGTGTCGCGGGACGGAAAGTCGCAAAGTTGCACATGTCATCCCCGACGCTCATCCGCTCAAAGCCTTTTTTCTTTCTCTCGTTCCATGTTCCATGACCTTTGCGCTCTGACCGGAGAGAAGAATCAATATCAGACAGGCATGTTAGCAAATGTTATTTCTGTGCTACTTTTGACGCTGCAGATACATGACGGCTGTTTGCTTTATGCATTCTCGACAGTGCATTCAATGTCTGGTTTGTTTAAAGTCCCCCATTACCGGAGTCAGAGTCAGGGTCCGAGCGGTCTAGGCCTCCCACACTGCTGACAATGTTAAGAAGGTGAATGGCCGTCCAAGCAAAAGGCATGCGAAAACGGCCAAGTCGATTACATGACTGCTCTGCTTGCACACGCAGCTTCTCCAGCTTCTCTTTGTGCTGAGTAAAACAGAAAAAAAATGACCAGGTGGGATTATATAAGGGAGAAGATAGAGACAGGTTTAAAAGATGACCCCAATGATTGGTAAATATTGCAGCTTCCCAGACAGGTTGGGTAATGATTTTGACTAGACAGTAAAAGGGTCTCGTGTACATGTTGGTCGTCGGCCCAGCATGTTGCAACACTTCAAAGCTCTTCTTTTGGATCCATTACCTTGGAGGAATCAGATTCTTTCATGACCATGTAGGGTTCACAGCATTCTCCGATGTCTCCTTGCTGTAGGACTTTCTCAAGCTGAAAAAAAACAGGCCGATTTTTAACACCCTGTAAAGCGATTCCATTTTCCACTTGCTAAATTCTAACTTGATTTACTTTCTACCTTAATGACCAAGAAGATATCAGCCGAGGGGTACGTGATGGAGAAGATGGCGGAACGAGCCAGTGTGGAGATGGCTACGTGAGGTGTGTGGGATTTAAGCAGCCCTTTCATCTGATCCGAGTTCAGGTCGAAGTAGAAGTTCTCTGAGATCTGTAGGAAGAGAGATTGAGATAAGCGGGAAACAACGGAGGGCGGGGGGGGAGGAAAGATAGTAATGGAAATACACGTCAAGGGATTTTAATTCAGTTTCAACTCAATGATCTCAACAGCGAGACCACTAAGAGCTTTCTGAGACAAGGGAAATTCAATTAGTTAAGCATGAGCTCAGCATTGCGAAAGTGGCTGTTCAGACTTGGAGTCATGAGAAGGAAAATATACAGAGGAGCAGCTGGAACAAACACGTACTTTCTTCTTTTCTTTGACATCATACAGGGCAAGCGTCCCAAATATTGGCTCAATCTCTATTTCAAATCTGAAAACAGAGGGCATTGTGGGTATTTCTCGCATTGAACAAACATGTGAAAACGTCATTTTGCAGCCGTTATATTCCAAATGTTACTCACTTCAGAGACAGACACTTCACCATTATCCTCTGGCCGCAGTGTTCTTTGGGCACTTCAATGACAGAACATCTCTCCACTGCTTCATCCTGCCACAGAAACAACAAAGCCGTGGACTGACTACACACACTCACATAACATTTACACAGATGTCATGGAAACGTAGCTGCAAAGGAAGTGACAGTGTGCACTTAGATTTAGAGAAAGAAGGATGGAGAAGCAGAGGGGAAAGAAAAGCAAACAGTTTGGTAGCTGACTGGAGACATTCTGGAGAGTCACTATAAGGGAACATTCAACAATGTTACCGAGCTGATGGTCACTTTGTTTGTCTGTGTTTTCAACCAGCAGCTCGGCCTTTGCTTTTTTTTAAACTATAGATGCATTCAATCATGCGCAGGAACTGGTTGAATTCTAATTCACAGTGGATAATATATGGTTTTAGTTTGTGCTCCATTTCCACTCATTATGCAAACGGTTTTTTGTTAGTAAGTGAATGCATGACTTCTTGCATAGAGTACAATTAAAGGAGATTCATCTGTAAAGATTTGTTCGTACTTACAAATAGGGCTGGGCGATAAGCTGAAAATTCACAGTTACCGAAATTTACGACAATAATCGACGTCATTTTGCCCATGTCAATATATTCAGTGTCATAAAAATAAATCAATAAAAGTTGGATTTAGATGTGTGTAGGCAGGCTTTGGTCTTATGTCTCTTTAAGATGCTGTCTTACATCCATACAGTCCATAACAAAGAGGGAAAGACAGGTGAGGAGATGGAGGACGGTTCAAAAGTTGTAGCAGCTGGAGTAGACCAGGTTAATGTGGGAGGCAGTGAGCAGCTTGTGGAGTAGTTATCGTCCATTTATGGTTATCGAGGTGAACTGCTCAATATATCGTGATATTGGTTTGAGGCCATATCGTCCAGCCCTACCTACAAATACTCTGCAAACAAAAAACTACTAACTTGTTCTTGAATTTCTGTGTTTAAGGATACCTGGTCTAATGCTGCGTTCGAGGTTCCTCGGAAGTCAGATGTCGGAGCTGAAAATGAAAGAAAACTCGGACGTGGAAACAACATGGTTTCGTCTACAAAAGTTATTTTAGTGTTTGCCTTGTCCTTGATAAATTCTGACAAGACAAGCACTAAAATAACTTTCATAGAAGTTGCTATGTCGTATCCGCATCTGATTTTCCTTTTGTCCGACTCAGTACCTGAAACACCAGTAACTCGCGTGTGACGTCATTTTTCAGCTCTGACATCTGACTTCCGAGGTAACTCGAACGCAGCATAAATATTACTCTGAAAACTTGTTTAAAAGAGAAAAACCACCTCACTCATTAAACATGTTATTTTTGTTTTGGAAAGGGTCGGGTCGTTCCTCCTTAAGGTTTACTTTTCTTAGCTCTTTAAACACAAACCTCGTCAGGGGGAGGGTAGAGGCCGAGCAGGTCACAGTGGCGCCCCTGCAGCCGAGCCTCGGTGTTACGGTGGTCCATGTCTTCTGCAGCTGTTCGTTCCAGCACAGACGGCAGGAGAGCGTCTGGGGAGGAGTTCTTCAGGTCAAAGATACTGGAGGCCCAGCTTCCCCGAGGAGTCTCATCCAGGCTGACTGACCGCCGCTTTGCGTCATCCTGAGATGAATTAAGAGTGAGGCGGAGGGTTGAGATCATGAGGTTTCTTTTTCCTCCAGGCGAGGATGTCACCCTTTAAGTGCTCGCTGCAGATGTTTTAGAAGTATAAGGCGAACAATAGGCTGCAGATCCCATTACACTTTAAATATGATTCATGCAGAGACTGTGTAATGGATAATGGACAAGGTATATCTATTTATCCATTACTCACCTCTGTGAGGTGAACTCACCAAGTGGAATCTGACCCATACTGCCCTCCCCATCAAAATAAGAGACCCGTTTAATCGACTGACTATTCTCTTTGCTTCTTCGTCCACATATTACATTACAATAGTTCATAAAGCTTTCAAGATTATGAGTTATAATGACAACACTGTTTGTGCAGTGGATCGATAAAAAGAGGCGAGTGAACACAGACGACTGAAAGGTCAGTTGGGTTTGAATATCGCCATCAGCTACCTGGTCGTCCTGCCGCTCAGCAGCTGCAGCCTCATCCAGTTCAAAGGTCTGTTTGACGAGCTTTCGCTGCCTCTCCCTCTGTCGCTCCGAGTTGTGGGGGGTACACATGGTGCTGTAGCGCTGATATCTTAGAAATAAAAAAAAAATCAAAGGACAGTGCCGGGGTGATTTAACGGCCAATCATGTTAACGGCGAAGAGGAAAGGTGGTGCTTATAAATGTACACAAGGCTAATTCAACCAGTGTCAAAAGTGATACCACTTACTTTCTTTGTACGATGAGCCAATCATCAGTGTAGACAGCAAGGGCATCCCTCACCCTAGAATCCAGTGAGCTAGATAGTAAACACATCACCCATTAATAATTCAGCAAACGTACATCTAATATGCATGTCCGTCCAGTGTCACAAAGACAAAAGCTTTGTTCCTATCTGTCCATGTTGACTTTTATTACAGCTATCAAAGATGTCTGTGTGTGTGTGTTAGAGTATGAAGGTTTAGTCTTCCATCAGCATCTTAACTCACTCTTCCTCCTCCGGCAAAGGGGGCTCCAGTGTAACACACTCTTTGTCCTGGTGGAGGAGCTCCAGGTCATCCTCGGGGAACTCCATTAGCTGTCTGAGAGGGCCGGGCTCCACCCCGGGAGCGTGACTGCTCACATACTCCTCAAAGTCCACCGGCTCAACCACCTCCGTCAGGGGCAACTGTCAATCAGAGTTAGTTAATTACGTACCGATTAGTATGACACATCCATAACGGCGGATCCTAATCTGATCTGCATGATGAGAAGGACTCGCAAAGAGGAGACAGGATGCCATTAGGAAGAGCAGACGGGCATATGGAACTAATGTATAATTCAAAAGCAAAGAGATGTATGTATAATAAAACAGGGCAGCAGTCATGTAAAGATAATATTCATATTTTACCTCGACTACCTTTCTGTTTGTGAGTTTCAGTCTAACAAGAGTGCGTCACAACTATTCCCATTAGCATTCACAACAACTGCTATGATTTAATACAGTTTTGTTCAAACACTTCATCCAAGCAATGCCGGTCCACGCCTGCTTGCTGTTTGTCTCATGTTTTGGATAGACTCACGGATCGTGCTGAGTTGGCAGTGTTTATGCTGCACAACCTGTCTCCTGTTTCTCAGGGGGTTTTTGTTCACAGCAGGGTCCGAATAGTTCCCCTAAATTTCTGCTGGACTAACCAAAATCCCCACCATCATCTTGGTAACCTGACCGCAGGCATTTTCCAAGCTAAGCATGTATTGTGTAACTAACCCTTATTTATTTTTGCCCAAATATCAAACAACATGGGTGGGAAGACAATTATCTTCCAAACCTCCTCCCTTTGTGTCTGCATCGAACAGCACTAATTAAACCAACACCCAAATATACTCCTTTCAAAGACTTATTCGTCTAAAATCAAAGGTTACACTCGTAAATATTTTAACTAGCTTTCTTGGTCTTTAAACCTCCTTTAAAATTCAGGGTGACTCACCTGGTGGTGTGGTCGTTTCTTGGTGAGCTGTGGAGAGCCATAGTCTCTGGAAACTTGCTTTCTGACCTCTGCAGCAACCGTCCTGAGAGATCAAGGAGAGACACAAAGCAGAAACATAAGTACAAATTACAGAGAAAGAAAAGTTGATAAAAACCCTAATTGTGGTAAAGACAGATTAAAGACAAAGGGATTGATTTTGTCAGATGCAGCATGAGAAATTGAATTATTTCACAAGAGGATTCCTGAGAAGTGAATTAGTCACTCATATTGAGCCTGATTTCCATTGTCTGACTTCTTGTAACTTTTAAATTTTAGAGTTTCAACCTTGCTGAAAACCAGCAGCTGTTCTGAACTGGGACTGTAACGGATCTCGCAGAGAGGTGGCGGGCTGGCTCCTGGGAGCAGGCACAGAGCCAAGGCTCTGTCCATGGCCTTTATGGACTAACGGCAAATGGGAAGGCTTAAAGAGAGACAAAGTGAGGAAAAAAAATAATCTCTCACGGAGACAGCAAGCAGCTGCTACCCTAGAACCACAGAGTGACTCTTTCTCTCACAAACACAGCTGCAGCAGCTTTAACATATACAACACCATAGCTGTCATGGTTAAATTGCTTTGATTCGTGTCTGAATTCCTACACAAAAAAAGTGTACAGCTTCAATCACGATACCTGTCTAGAAAATATAGCCAGACTTTTTAACTTTTGCTGAATTATGAAGTGCTTCAACTCTAACAGATGTGGGAGGAGTTTCTGTTGCTCTTGCACCTCAATTTAAAACAGGAAAAAGGAAAGCTATCGACTGCAAGGGCAATAGCCAGACCACCCTTTCCCACCCTTTCCTGCATCCGGCAGTGAACAATGGTCCAAGGAGAGAAACGACAGGGCTTGGGGGGATGCAGTGTGAGACTTGTCAGTACTTTTGACAGCCATGCAAACAAGATGACGACTAACAAAAGGTACAATGTGATTTATAAAGAATAAATTCTTGTCTAAAAGGTGTAATAACCACTGTAAAGATATGATATCTACCGAGTTTCACTAGAGAGAGAAACATGAATAAAGACGTAAATCTGACATACTGTTTGTTTTTCTCACAGACTTTTTGGGAGGCTTTGACACCTGCTGGCACAAGGATACTGAACTGAACTTTGCAGTTAAATGTATCCTGCAGACTAGATAATATGGTGCAAAACCATGAGACAAAATTAGGGTTTGGAAGACACTTAGTTATTAAAAGATCTAGTGTAGTAAACAGGGAGGTACTTGGCAGCAAATACTTCCACACGTAAACACACAGACAGAGCAGGGCTGTTAAAGCATGTTGTTCAGAAACTCAGCTGACAGATAATGGAAACCAATCTACTTTGCCAGCACAATAAGATTTTTTTCAGTCAAACGCTGAGCAAACGTAGTGTTACCATTGGAAGAAGAGGGAAAACCAGTTCACAACATGTGGAAACAGGTTGCTAAAACAATGCTGCGAGGCGTTCACACGGTTCAGGAACAAAACAGCTAAGTGGATATCACTCTCTATCATTTTGGGGGATTTTACTTAGTGTTTTAATCCTTCTTGGGAACATATCTTTGATATTAGATTAGCACTCAAACTGGGACAGCTTTCTCCATGACTAGCTGAATCAGTGGTTGTGACAATGCGCTTACAATGCTACGATAACGACCGCCAGAAGACAAAGTAGTCAAGGTGTTCAATGCTGGTCGTGAAGGCACTAATAAATATGTGGAGTATATTAGTTAAACTCCACAAGTGTTGAAAGTAGCCGGTGTTTGGTTACTACTTAATGTCTTTGGCCACTAATACCTTACAAATCCTAGCATAGTGAGGCTACATGGACCGTCTGTCCAGCAGGTCACTCTCGCAGCAGCAGCAGCAGCCGTTAAACAGTAACTTCTGTCAGTCTTACCGGTTGATTTTATGGGCAAACGCCCTCCTCTCGCTCGCGGTAGATGTCATTTCTTTTCCCCATGTAAAGAAGCTTTCCAAACACAAACTGGAATTATTACTCTCCTCCTCCTCGTCTTAGATTTTATTCCGACTTCTTATGTGGGAAGCGTTACTCCTCCTTTAGACCGCTTCCTTCTCCACGCTGGGACTGGGCATGGATACCTCCTTGTTCCTCCTAGCGGCTGGGAGCTGAACCGTGGCCACCAGCGTCAAGCTAGAGGTGATGCCTGCAATACATCCGGTTGAACTTCAAAATAAAACTAATTTAACTTAATTGAAAGTAAGTCTGTCCAATTAAATGCAGTTAAATATTATTAATTATGTAAAAAATATTACTCCATTTATTTTCATTTGAAGGTATCGTCTTTAAATGCGTTCTAATTTAAATAAATAACGAAATAACGTGAAGGTCATTATGTACTTCCGGTCCTATTATTCCCTCCGCACTTGTTCACCCAGCTTGTATATTATTCACCATCTGTGCCGGTGAAACCTCACCTAACCGGTTTACAGCAACCTGACAATGGCTCATATCCACTTTGGTGAAGGTTTCAGTGGTTTCATTTCAGTTCACAATTAAGGAAGTAGACCTGAGAATCTTCAGACTACTGCGAGTACTGTCACAATGTCATACTGAGGTTTTTGTTTTGTTTTTGTTTTTTTGTAATATGTTTGTTTGTTTGACTATACCAACCATACAACCATAGGCTCTGTTCACACTGCAGGTCAATTCCAATTTTTTTACCATATGTGACACATATCTGATTTTTTCATGTAAGAGTAAACAGTGCAATTCTGATTTTATTTTTTTTTCAAATCCGACCCAGGCCTCTTTTGTATGTGGATATAAATCGGACATGTATCCAATGTGACTGCAGTGTGGACGCTTAGGCGTGTTCATCCAACCTATACGTCATTAACATGCGACAAACGTCACCATTGTTCGACAACACAAACAGGTGCAGAAAGCAATTTGTGTTTTGTGCGCATGTAGGTTGCTTCACGGACGCATTCCGTTCACAATAGATGCCGCATTCGTTGTTGTAATGTGAAGGACCACACAAAAAGATTGGATTTAACAACAAAATTGTGCATCATAACCTGCAGTGTGAACGTAGCTATAGACTGTACACAATCCTTGTACGCCCATAGGCTGTATCAGGTGTCAATCATAGAAAACATGAACCCCCTAATAACTTTTGAAAACGGAGCTGTACAGGAAAAAGAGGACTTCAGCACAAAACAGTCTTACAATAACTACATGTCAACATCACAACCAGGGGGAAGAAAAATGTATATTCTGTGTAATAAATTTCTAAAGTTTGTCCACACTCACATAAGCTTTGCTGGCGGAGGCGGGATTTATGACCTATACTGCAGCCCATCAACAGAGGGTGCTGTTCTCGGAGTGGCTTCACCCAGCGAGGAGGCAGATGGCGTCTGTTCTATATACGGTCTATGATACCAACACTGCGATTATTCATACAATGATAGCAGCATTGAACACATTGATTGTTTGATTGATTGATTGAGGTTTATTTCAAATCTGCAAACCAGAAATATAGAGAAAAATAAAACAAGAAAAGTAAAACAAAACATTCAAATATAAAACATAGAAACATAAAAAAAATAAAACATAGAAATACATATTTGAAAAGGAGTGAGAAGAGGAATAACTTATGAACTGCCACCCCATAATAAGTACCCACACCAAGCTTTCTTTCAACTTGTTTAGATGTACCTGATAATTGTGATAAATACAGTATGTTCATGACTTTGTATTACAAAACAAAATCTACATTCACTAAATACAGTGCACGCATAAAAACAAGAAAGAAAATAAAACAAGAAAGAAACAAAAACAAAAGCAAAACAAAACAAACAATAACCTCATCACACTTAGTGCTACCCACTACCCACTTTTTAAACTGTGTCATGTTTGAACATTGCTATAATTCCATGGAAAACCTGTTCCATTGTCTCAACCCACTCACTGAAACACAAAACTCTTCCTCTTTTTCCGAATTAATGTTAGATTAAAGTTATTTTTTCCCCTTAAATTATAACTTCCCTTACGCATACTGAATTATTTGTGTATATTTATTGGTAGATGATTATTTTCAGCTTTAAACATTATTTGAGCTGTTTGATATTCCACAATGTCTGTGAGTTTAAACAACTAGGACTGCAGAAATAAAAAGTATGTGTGTTCCTGATAGCCAACATTGAGTATAACTTGTATTGCTCTTTTTTGAATGGTGTTTAGTGGCTGTAGTGATGGGTTTATTATCTGGGTTTTGCAGTGACTGATATTCTTTCCCCTAATTTCAGTCCACAGGGGCCCAAAGCTGCATAGTCCAGAGTCACTACGGGTTCAAATGCACAATAGCAGCACCTAGAGGACTGCTTTTACAGTATCACGCCTCTAAAAACACAACTTTGCGTGTTGTGTATAGATGAGACCAGCAGGTGGGGCTGTTCACCATGATTGGATAAGAAAGAAAGCCGTGCCTCATCAGTGATTGTTTAAGATTCAGTCCTCAAATTTGACCTCTAAAAGGATATGAGAAAAAGCTACAGCTCTGTTTACTGGCCTACTGCCTCACAGACACTGAGTTGTAATAGAAAATCAACATTTTGTAGATCTTTAAAAATACGCATGGAAGGATAGGGTGGATTCTTTAACAACTGTGAGTATAATCGTATATTTTCAAGGCCTTTTCTCTGTTTGATCCTCTTGGAAATGATAACGAAAGTGACTCCTTTAACTAATAGAGCGCTTCCCAGTTTGTTGTAATAACCTGTCTATAACTCCTTCAACTCTGCTTGCACTCAATACCCCCATGCTTCCATGAGGAATTTATATAGCAATGCTCACTGCTGCAGCCCCCCTCCTCCAACTCCCCCTTCAAACCCCCCCCTGCTGCTCATTCTGTCTACTCCACAGTCGTCTTATTCAGCACCATGGAGAGCTGCTGCAGGTACTTGTTGTCCTCTGCGAGATGGCTGATGAATGGCTTGTATTGTATAGGAGGGATGTGAAAATGGAGAGGAAAAGACTGAGGTAAAGACTAACCTTGCATGACAGAAGCTCGGCTGTTCACAAGCAAGGAAAGACATCTCAGGGGTATGTGTTCATGCATGGAACAGCAGAGAGGGCAGCACTGAAGCTCACAGCAGGCACACGTCTGGCCCATAAATGCTGCTAATGAAAATAAATGAATCCATCTCTACCCTACACCGGCACGCTTCTATCACAATGCAAGAACTAATCTTTCTTTCTCTGCTGCCCTGAGGTTCAGCAAATTCTAATTTATTGTGCAATGGTGCTTTCCATAATTGATTGTTTTAGTAATGAAATATGATATATGACTCCTCCTGACATTAATATGCAAATATATCTCACTCGTTTGCAATAAAAGTCTCCTGACTAAATCTATTTCCTGAGATTTGCCATCTGGATATGTACTCATTCATTCAGGTGCTACACTGTATTGTGCGTCTGTGTGCCACTGCAGTGTCCTTATATAGTTAGAAAACATGCATACATGAGCTGAACCTGTGCCTGCTTTATCCCTCAGTCCACACCTTCCTTGCTTTTCTGTTCATCGAAGGCTTTCAGTTCCTAGATCTGCACTATTGTTTGAGCGCCCAGCCCCCATGGCAGCAAGAGCCCCCCCACTACCACCACCATCACTGCTGTGTTACCAAAGAACAAAAGAGAGAGTGTCAGACACCACCCACTAGATCTCTTTCACACCAGAGCCCCCACCTCAGTTCCAGATGGGGTTGCCTTTTTTCAGGATTTCTCTCAACCCCAAGAGTCCTCCAAAATGGAGCCCCCCTCCCCCCTTGTGCCCCTGGAGCCCACTACTCAGCTGCTCGTCATCCACCTGCTCCGTCGCCACGCGCCCATGGCCAGGGCACGTCCCCTCTCTATCCCGGCCCACCAGGGAGTCCTATTAAAATCATTAACCACCTTTTTTTACTGGGGGTCTGCTTCCAGGATTTTACTCCTATAGCTGTAAAAACTTTAAACATGATTGACTCCCAGTAAAGAAAGACAGATTGATCACTTGCCACTGGTTTAAAAAGAAAAAATATACTCATGCAACAACTTAAAAAAAAAGATTATGTGGTTTTATCCATTTTTAAAACAAAACAAGAAAGTAATTGCACCGAGTCATTCATCTGTTCATAAAACAGGATGAAGGAATTACAGCAGACTGATTATTGTCATCAATAATGCTAATTTCAATCTGCATCCTGTGGCGGTGTCCCTTACAAGGAGCAGGCAGATGCTCATTTGTTTGTTTCTCTCAAAGCATCAACATGTAGCATCTTCAGGAGCGTCTCTCCTTTAACCTCCACCCCTGTTTTGACCTTTCCCCTCCAGGGACAGAGAGTGAGGAGCGGCAACAGGACACATCTGCTAGGAGACAGCTGTTAAGACTAATTTTGATCCCACTGTTGGGGCTGATAGGGGGGGTGAGGTAATCATTACTTGATCAATGAAAAATCTGCTTAATTGCTACAAAACACTTAGATCTGCGCCGTTTGGTATTCACCCCTGCACCTGTAACAAAAAAGGGATACTGAGCTAATCATGCAGATGAAAAGTGTTGCAGTTTTAAGGGGATTTACTCATAAACTATAAAGAAACGACTGAATATATCCTCAACAGCAACACATTCACTCTGCCTCCAGTCTGCACCGCCACACTTTCTCTTCTGCCTACATCACATACATGGCTGCCTGCTATGCTGTCACTCACTAAGCAAGATTTATGGAAATATTCCCTCCCAGCTCTACTCAGTGCAGTGAGTGCACACAGCAGACTGCCACTGCTTTGCTCCATGTTTGAATATATGCAGATATATGCATTAAATATGTTTATGAGTCCTTAACAGCAGATTTTTTTTTAAAGGTCCTGTGCTGCAGGAAACTGCACCCCCCATCAGAGTTACACCACCCCCCATCCCACCACCATCCTCCAGTCCCTAAGGGTTCAAGCACCCAAATCAATTGAAAGAAAGAAGAGTGCACTGTGGTCCTCCCCCTACATCTGTCAGGGAGGGAAAGCAGGAGGGGCTGCACTCGTGGGCCGTACAGGGGAACAATATCACTCCATCTGTCACAAACCGTTTCATCTCTAATGGGATGAAATATAGCTCACAAATACATCTACCTCTATATCGTCTATGTGTATTAGCTTACTGCTGCCCAAGCCTGTACCAATTCCCAGAAGCATATGCAGTGGCTTTTTGAGTCATATTACGTTCCTCCCACCAGCCAGCACTCTCCAACCACCTTGCAAATTATGCTTTTAAGCCAAACAGCATGCAAGAAGACATTTTTCCACTTTATACACTCAAGCAGAAAATGAAAGCCTACCAAGTAACACAATTTGCATGTAAAAAGTTTCAGACTGAATGTGCAAAGTAGCAAACCTGAAAGCTTAATGAAAGCGAAAGCACTTATTGTATTTAGAGGGAATACTGGAAAAAAGTGAGATGCAATCTGTTAATAACCACTGAGCTCTTTCATATTCAAATAGTGCTGCTGTGTTTGGAGGATGGGTGTGGCCAGTTGATTCTTCTTGCCTTCTGAGCTGTCGCGGCTTTGTGCTTTCCACGATCCCATTTGCTCTATCGAGTTATGCCATCGGACTGGTCATCATTCACTGCGGAGGACAAAATGACATCCTCGGCAATACCAATCAGAGTCCACGGCGCTGTATGCTGCTTTATGACAAAACAAAGGTGGACGGAGATCCGGTAGAAGCTGTAGGAACGGCACAAAACGTCCTGTTTACTTGAGGGAGGGTTGAAAAACAAAAACCAATATCCCCAAGAGCTATCATGCATCTCTCTGAGCAGCAGGTAGAGCTGCAATCTCAGTCATTCATATTTAATTCCACAAGAGTTTCCGGCCAGACTAATGTGCTATTGATTTCAAGTCTCCTATTACTGAAACTGGGGAGGGCCGTGGGGGGGGGAGAGAGCTGGACTTTAGGGAGCGAGAGCAAGAGATTGAAAAGAGGAGAGGCTGAGGGATGAAGATAGAGGGGAAGAAAATAGAGTGCAGTGGCTGAGACTGTGAGATATTATCATATTTCATTTGGGCCAATATCAAATAATCTTACCTTCCTCTGTCAAGTCACTACAGAACAAATTCTACATGAAAGCACGATGTGAGAGCGTTTTTAAGGTTGAGGCACGGCATGTGTTTTATATTATTTATTGTTCATTAAAGTCAGGCCGTTCAGGAAGCTAAAAACAGCTCCGCTAAACAGGAGCAAGCATACTTACACCTCGTCTATTTGTTTTATGTCTGTCACTTGTGTGTGTGTGTTTTTTTTTTTCATGTCACATAGAAAGAGAGCAGCAGGAACAGCAGCGCAGAGAAAAACAAAGAGAATGTCTAAGAGCTTTGTGTATTTAAGGTTTCTCCCCAGATACCAACTCAGACAGGACAAAATGAAAGATTAATAAGCATGGCTTTATATCTTAGAAAGGTTTGGAGTAAGACGTGGTCTCTATAGAGGAGGTCTGTCCTCTTTCGCCCAAGCTCAGGCCACATAAGCGTCACACTGACGAGCATACGGCGCGAACACAGGTTATGTAAAAATGTATAGCTGTGATCAAATTATAAGGCTGGAAAAAAACAGACACGCATTGTGAAGTGACTTTATACAAACAAGGTATAGATAACTGTTCACAGAGAATTAAACAGGCACATGGAAAGCAGAATATAATCCATAAATAAAAAGATGACAAGAGCGTCTACTTCAGAGACCTCCTCCCACCAGCCTGTCTACTCTAATAATAGCCCAGAGACAACAAATCCAGACAGACAGAGGGAGAGAAAGATATAGAGAGAAAGAGAGGCGAGAGATAGAGAGGAAGAAGTGAACCCATGAGGGAGTCCACAAGAAAATTGCCAAATAATACATAAAGGGTTGAATTAGGCCAGCTGCCATTATCAACAAATGTCCTTTTAAAAAGAGGCTAATTTAATTTTGGATCCGTTCCTAAAAACAAAAACTGCTTTCCTGCTGCTGCTGCAACAAATCCCTGAAATGCCAAGAGCCAGGCCTAGAAGAGAGACCACTGAATTAACCAGACCTGAGGCTGAATCATCCTCCCCATCCCCCAGATACACTGTCATAGTGTCACTCGCTCGCTCTCCCTCCCCTCCTCTCTTTCTCTCTCTCTCTCTCTCTTTCTCACTCACACACACACACACACACACACACAAGGCCACTACCTTACCGCAGGGCAATGGCAACAGGCATTCATTTTGACGTAATACTACAGAAAGATAGACTTAAGAAACAGGAAAAGCTAGGCCAAAGAATCCAGACCTTGAGGCGGTTTGTAAATTTACAAAATAAGGTTTCATTAAATGCTTGCTATTACAGGTTCATATATAATACATTTCTAATTCAATAGTTCTAGTTGATGTTGTTTTACAAACAAAACTAAACAATGTAAATGATAAACACTCTAAAAATATATGCATTTTCTGCTATTTTGTACTGTATCCTCTGTTATAATTGCATATATCATGGTGGTGCTAAATACGTTCTCTGTGTGGGTTCATGTGCTTCAAATTCAGTGAACTCATTTTTATAAATGCTTAGAGTTCATCCCTCTGGCACCATGGAGCATTCCTTGATATGCCAAGACGAATGCACCGCTGCACCGAGACTCCTAATCAGCACTGGTGGAGGAAGCCTTAACAATAAGAAAATAATCAGTAGAATAACAAAAAGCCTTTTAAGCAAAACCAATGCTTGATCCTTTGATTCAGTAATGTACAATGGGCGCTTCAAATGCCCTCTTACTCGCAGGGAGGATTCAGCTGCCGTGCTACTAACCGGGGCTCTAATGAGGGGCCACAATTAAGCCCATTTATTCACATTAAGTGTGAACTGTAAGTGGGGCTGCAGTCAGTTGACAGACCTGGGTGCTTTTGTGTCACAAGAGCCGCTTTTATGCAGCAAACAAAGAGGGAAAAAACACAAGCACCTAATGACCGAATCTCGCCATCTCTTAGACGTTCATACAAAACAGCAGAAACGCACACACACGTAAGTGTGCGCTTGCACACATAAAAACACTCTCTTCCTCCCTCTCTTACAAACTGACTCAAAGGCTCCAACGCATCCGGGCTGAGTTGAGTCACTGCTTGACAGAGCGGTGGGGGCGGGGTTAAGAAAGACTGACAGTGGGGCTCCATCTCTATCCTCTTATTAACGCTTAACGAGTGCTTTCCTCATGCAATATTCATCTCCACTAATATCATCCAAGCTCTGAGCCGAGCTTGCTACTTATGTAAGGCAATTATGTAAAATATCAGACAGGGCCCATGTTCAAAATCTGACTGGAAGAGAGCTGCAGGACACTGACAGAGAGGGAGAGGGGGTATACAAGAGTGACGGGGAAGGATGGACTGAGAGGTGGGAGAAACACAAAGAGGACTACAGTAGGAGGAAATAGTCTGTGTTTATCATTATCTGCTGCGGGCTCGCATCCATCCACAGATCTCTGAGAGGTAGGTGGTCAGTGTCAATAATGCAAACAATGGTCTGCCTTACACCAGCAGTCCTTCCAGCCAGGGATGTCTGAGGACTCCTCAAGGTCAGCTAGGGAGAGCAAAGCAGAGAAACCGAGCAATGCTGCAGGAGGGCTCACATCGGCGGTTGTCATCGACCGATAACAAACACACAGGAGTCACTTATTCGAAACAAAGCATCACCTCGATTAGCGGCCTCACCTCCTCAAATGAACAGCAATTCATACACAAATAAACAAACATACACTGATTTACGCACACTTGCACGGGCACCCACCCCCCCGGGTCAAGGCCCTATGGGGGTCTGCACAGAAATAGGTCATTTGTCACACATGATGTCCCGGGGCAGGGGATGCATTATAGATGAGCCCAAACAGCATGTCTCAGTGAGCACTCACCACACAGCTAGACACAGGAGGGAGCAGCAGGAGGCGGCAGGGAGGGATGAGAACTCTTCAGGAAGGGGAAACAGGGATGTCGTAAAGTAAGACAAAAATCACTGCCGGCCAGGTTTGTGTTCCTAAAGCAAAGAAAAAACAATAAGGTCGTTCAGCAGGGCTACTGCCACACCTTTCTTAACTTTTCCACGCTGTGGACGTGGATTTATTCATGGGGTATCTAATTTGTTATTCTCATGTCTGCACCTGACCCTATAGCCAGCCATCTGCCTTCACGAGAGGAACAGAAATCATCCACTCTCTATTCCAGATTTAACGCTTTGTTTCTAGCCACACTCCACACCCAATTATTGCAATATTTTCTGTCCTCTCTCTAATGCTTCAATTCAGCGGCTATCAGCGGAGACTGTGGACACAGAAAGTCTGCCCATCTACGCTCAAAGTCGCTTTTATGCGCAAAGACAAAGGCTTAAAGGGGGGAATGTGTTTCCTCTGGCTTTAAACAGGCCCAAATAGAGAATAAGTGAGGAAGAAAGAGGCTGTGCTGAGGGAGAAGTGATCGCAAAGTGTGGGGAAACGAGAGAGACAAGTCTGCTGTCTTCTGCTGCACCCATCTGTTCTGAAAGTGCAGGTGGAGCCCTATTCACTCCGCTCTGCATGTGTGTGTGAAGAGGGGGGCAGGAAGAAAGGAAGGGCAGCAAGAAAAAGGGAGTGGAGAGATGGAAGGGCAGGGATGGAAGAGGGAGGGTGTCAGGGAAGGAGAAGGAGGGGAGGGGGGGGGGGACTCTTGGTGATCTCTCCTGAAGGGGATAATGGGAGAGGAGCGCATTGCAATGGCTGCCATGTAGTACCCTCCCTGCACAATTAGCCAATCAGCAGCGCGCTCTGCCAGCCAGGAGGAGGCATAAAAGAAGAACATTGCAGCAGAGGCACAGAAGGAGACTGCGAGAGGAGCAGGGAATTACACATAAAAACAGCCGAACCAGAACACCCTCCCCTGGACACACCCTGCTGAGGATCACTGCTTCTCTTTTTTCTGAACCATCGCCCACGCCACTCGGAGAGAACACTCTCCCTCATCATCATCCAGTAGAAAACCCCTTTCTCCTCATTTTCATCCTATAGAGGACACCTACAATCTCAGAGGGCTGAGATTCCCTGGCGAAGATTGTATTTTTTTCCTTTTTTTCTTTTTTTTTCTTTTAATTTGGACTCCTGACAGAACATAAGAGCCACATAATATAAAGGCAGAAGAGCAAACAAGAGATTCAGCCTTCAGCTTCAAGACCAGTGCAAAGAAGGACCTAGATTTCTTTCATTGTACGTCAAGAATGGTTACTGTACGTATGACTCTATTTCTCTTCTATCTGTGGTAGGGATGTTGTAGCAGCATGCCTAGGTTGTATCCAAATGTCTGCATGTTATGCTCTACAAAACATGTACACATGTGATGTAGCCCTACAGAGATTTACATCACATCTCAGTGGTACATCCTTAGAGGGGACTACAATAACAAAACACAGCTTCATGGCGATGCACACATGCCAAAACACTCTCAAGCTTTTGTAATTGCGTCCTGAGCTTTTTCCCGATAAGCGGTGTCGTATTATTTTAATAAGATTAACGATCGATAAAGGCAATTAGTAATCTCATACTGAGTGATGCGCCATGCCGGCTGCGCTTTAGCCTGCAGTCATCAGTGATGGGTAAAGTCTTTACCCTGCCATTTTAGATGGCACAGCATTTACGTTTTTGTATCACAGCCACTCCGGTTGCCTCAATGTCGCAGCTTTGATTACATTGCCTACAAGACGCAGGCGTCAAGATTCAGGAATCCCGCAGGATTCCAGTGATGGAGAGAGAGGAAAGGCGATGAGGCGCTGGCTTCACATAGGGGGGGAGGATTCGCCTTTCTTTGCCTGGTGCAGCACAGGGATGCTGGAGACGGTTCATCGAGACAAAACATGATGCCTCGGAGGCTGAGGGCCCATCCAGCAAGGCAACGGAAAAAAAGGGTCGAGTCACTCCGGGAGGGGGGGAGGGGGGAGGAGGAGGAGGGAAATTACGCATCCATCGGTTTGCATTGAATCAGACTAGGTCCAAATTCCTCAGGGTTCTCGTTGCGATGCAACCGAGTAAATGGGCTGGAAATCTCAGAGGCCGCGACAGTAAGGACACGCACGGACATCTCCATTTTAAGCGAATTTTACATCGTGTACAGTAGCCTACAAGATGGCCATGCGCTCCGCTGGTCGGATAAAAGGAGATGGAAGCGGTCATAAATTAGCTTTGCTGTGAGCAGACGGCCGGATTGGGCGTGTCTCTGGTGGACGTGAGCACTAAACGAGGGCCTTCAAGCCTCAAAAGGCCTCCTCCGATTTACCTCTTGACATGCTCTAATGTTCACGGCAGACCAATTAAGATTAGACACGTTTGCATTCAATAGTAGAAGCCAGGAATTAAATAACAAACCGAGAATCAGCATGGCTGCTGCCCTACCCAAGCTCAGACACGTGCAGGAGTGGAAAACAGTGCGCGTAAAAAAGACAAAAAAGACAAACTGAAATAATCCGATTACTAAAGGAAAACGAAATATCAAATCAGATTATGATTTTATCCGCAGGTGATTAAATGTCAGGGAGTTCAGTGTATGACTAATAGTAGGAAAACAAACTTAATTATTGAAGGCATAGCAGGAGCAGGATGTGAGGAAGGAGAGGGAGGTGGTCCGTGAACAACTTTAAAATCTCATTTCACTCGATTTGAAACGGACAAAAATATGTCTTTGGACAAAAATCGAGGATGGACAGCACGCTGTTTCATCACCTCTGAGGCTCGAGCTGTCCTCTCGACACATTTCGAAATCCAATTTTAGTCTCTCTTTGTTGTGCATTACCTATTGTCCCCCACGCATGCCTCGACAGAATCACACGGACAGACGCTGAAGCTTCCCCTTCCACATGGTCCGCAGTCCTCCATGCCTGTACCGCAGTGCCAAGCAAATAAAAGCGTTGAGTCAGATAACCTATACAAGGCACTTACACAATTCAAGGACAAGGGCAGCCAAGGCCTTCACTGTTAACCAGCCAAAACACCTCTCTAATGTTGAGTTAAAGACAAAAACAAGGTCTCATACTGAATTGATTCTTATTTATTGTGCTCACATGTTCAAGAATTGTAAGGCTTGACCTGCCCAACTTAAAGATGTTAAATGCAATTATGTTATGTAAGCTGTGATTTGCCTCCTGTTGCCATTGACTTCATGTAATTATCAGCAACAAATATTAAGCCTGTTGGGAGGAAAAGAGGCAGAGAGGCACCTTCAATCTCTTAGTTTGCACAGATGATCTCAAGGGCTGTATGTGTATATGTGCTTTTATATGTAGCACCTTATTTGAAGGACACATAACCCCTAATCTTTTGCAGTTTTGCAGATTATAAGCCTATTTATAATTACAACTAACACTAAATGTAAGAATTTAAATATAAAACTCATTGGTGATATTTTTTTTTACTTATAATGGCGTTTGGCTGGCAACTGTAACAGTCATTGTTCCCGGAGAGTCCTGCAGCCCGTGGCCACGACACAAAGCGCCACTGTTTACATTAATATTCATAGTGCTGCCATAGCCTCTGCGAGGGGAGAAGAGGAGGAACGGGTGGCTCTTTTGTTTGGTCGTTTCAATACGTTTATTCAGCAAAAAGGCGCTCCGCTTCATGAATGCCTGCAGAGCTCACAAGTCTTCGCTTTCTATTTAAGAATATATATAAGAGGAAATCCGAGAAATGAGGAAAACGAAGGATTTTGTCCTGCATTTAAATATTCAAATACCGGTCTTTTTTTTAATCTTTAAATAAATCCTCTAAGAGTCTAAAAGTTGCAAAATAAAAGAGCTCGGTAGTCTGTGCTCGGATCCACAGGCCTCTCTGGCCTCAAATGAGACCGTCCGAAGGCCACTCCCTTTTTCAGCACGCTGGAGAGCGCCCCTCATGTTACAAGGACTCGCAGGACAGATTTGTCTCTCCGAGCCTTTGACGTTGTCAGCTTCCATCTTATCAAAAGCAGCACATGCGAGTCAGAGAGAGCTGAAATCTTTGAGAAATCTTTTTTTTTATTCTTAGTCTGCCGAGCGGAGAAGAAGACAGAGCCCGGGTTCATGGCTGACATGAGCTGTGACTCCTGTCGTCCTGTTGTTTTACAGCTGCCACCATGATCCCTTAAGCTGCAGAGAGTGTGGCTAATGCCCTTTGTTTGGGATAATCCTGTAATCTGTGTTATTTAGAAGGCTCATTTACACTTCAGCCTTGCATTCAGTTTTAAATCATGCCTTTGAGAGAGAAAAAAATCTTTATATAAAGGATTTCAATGTGGACTGGAGAAAAGGTTATATTCCAAAAAGGAGAATTTTCTTACCTATATAATTTTAAATTCAAGATACTTATCTGGATTCATGTTTTCATCATGACTGATAATAAACAACAAAAATAAACACACTAAAAATAGTGGATTTAAACCGACTCCTTGCCTTGAGTCCCAGACACTGCATGCCAAACAACATATGATGGTGACCTTCTCATTTCTGCATTTCTCTTAGTGCATAACGTAGCAAATATCATGTTATGACTAAACCGGGTAGCAGTTATTCTCCTGTACAGTATAGCCTGCAGTGCTGCATCTGGAGCAGAAAAGAATTGGGAGAGCATCAGAGGATGAAGAACACTGCCTGCATTTACATTTAGTCGTCTAATGCTTGTGTGTTTTATAATTTAATTGTGTACAGTGTAGGTGGTACGTGTGCTTGGCAGCGGAGGCAAGGCTCTTGTTTGCGTGCAAGTCTGGGTTCATGTGTTTGGCAGAGGAGGCAGGGCTCTTGTTTGCGTGCAAGTCTGCGACCATGTGTGGGCGATGCTGATGCAGTGCATTAAATATTAAGGGAGATCTCACAGAACCCCAAAATAGAACTAGTGCCACCCTAACTGCTGGAATTAAAAAAGACGAGCTTTAAAAGATTATTTTTCGTGCCATGCGTTTGTCGTTATCAGATGTTTCGCCAAAGTGTACGGTGAGAGCTGGCAACAAAGAGCTTGGTCCTATCTATATGCAGGACATGATGGTTAGAAGATACTCGTGAAGTGAACATTTTTATTGTCTGTAGCAGTGGAGAACATCTGGAGCCTAAGGCTGGAGTAGATCTATACTTGGCGGATGGAGATTATTTCTGCTTTTGCAAGCCTTCCTCCAACATCACAATGATTTATTGTCTCTTCATGTCATAGTAATGGGGTTATGTCAAACCTAACTCTGGACTATTTAATTTTTGCTGTTGGTATACCCAATAAAACATGACAGCCAGAGATGAAACAGTCCTCTTTGGTTTTTATCTCCCATATTTGTTTCAAAGACCTTCAAAGCATGCTGTCCTCCTCTATCTCAGTATAAAATTCTAGTTGCTGCTTGTGTCAGCCAATCTCAGTGCCCAGCCCTTACTCAGTGGGTCTGTGAATTATATAACTCCTCTGTGTTCACTGGGGATGTGAGTTCCGCCATGCTGAGGGTTATTTCAGCTGGCGAGTCAAATTTGCCCTAATATGTTTTTCCATCCCTATAAAATGCTTTTGTCATATTTAGGACACTTGAGGTTACTCATACTTCTGTTACTCAGATGTATCGCATCACCAACAACAGACACGGTTAATTTGACAAAAGTCTGATATGCTGGTTTCAGCCTACTTCTTTTGTCAGCTTGTGTTAATTGTGTCATGATTTATGATGACAGAGCAACCATTTCAGCCCTGCATCAAAATCCTGACGTGGAAGTTTGCTATCTGTGTTGCACTGCCTTTGTGCGTAGATGTGTGTTTGAAGTATTTTATTTTTAGGCTGTTTTGACTCCGTCACTGTGCTTCTTCTCCCCTTGTCATTATCAGTTTGACTTATGATATTCCCTGATTCTGCAGCGCCATATACTATTAATACACGGAGGGGAAAATATCTGACCTGTATGTCGGCTTCTAATAAGCACAGACACAAACACACACTTAGCCTAAAGTAAGAAAGCCATTAGAAACAATGCAGTCTTTGAGGGGCTGTTACCTGGGCAACCTGAGTGGAGGTAAGGCTCAAAGCAAAAAAGCAGGTTACAGAGATGAAGGAAAAAGCAGGCTAGACGGACTCATCTGCAGATGCTAGAAAGAGAGAAAGGGACATGAAATGGCATGTTAATTTAAAGGGAAAAATTAAAAAGAAACTGTAATAATGGGATAAAAAAAAACACTGAAGCAAGACATAAGCTTAAACTTAAGACGAGACAGCCAGAGACCAGAAATGTTCTGAACAAAATGCAGTGATAGAAACTCAGCCTTTTGGGACGATCACATTAATTCTGTGTGATATCTTCCCTCAGTCCCCTGTAAAGAAAAATACAGTGAAAGCAGGACATTTTAATAGCAATAGACTCGGTTTTGATAGACAGCAGGACACAATCCAAGAGTCTATAAGGCTTGTTATTGAAGAGCAACATTATGTTTTTTATTTTATCTATATCTACAACATTTTTTCTTCAAGTTATGAAATTCCCTTAACAAACTTTTTAAAATAATCACACAGGTTCATGATTAGGACTCTCTGTTGCTTAAGAGGAGACTCATTTAGCCTTATTGACATTCATAACACCCACCAGCGAGAGATCTGGAACAGCTCAAACCCACAATCTGACATAACAATTTACATTTTGGCAGTGCCAGCACACTGTATATGTATTCACACTGTTTATCCAAACACCTGACACTTTTGTTGGTGGAGGAGGGAATACATACATCAAACTGTCTACTGTAAGATGTGATGCAAATGCACACACATGCTGATATGTGTGTGGGCTAATATGGAGAATACTGGTTTATCAGTTACAGTTATTTAAATGAATGAATTGATGTTTTTTTGCAGATAAAAACGGGGTGTCAAATTTAGATTATTGTCAGCCTGAAATGTTTGCAGGTTTTCAACTCGAGGCCACAACCCTGCATCATTTTAACTCAAAGTGATTGTCCTTAATTCACCTGCAGGCAGAGCTTGCACTGATTTTCCACTGGAAATAATGATCCGAAGAGAGAGAGAGAGAGAACTAGGTGTAAGGTGTGAGGAAAGAGAAAGTAGAGCAGGAAGTTTTGTTTCTGACCACACAGATGCTCCCTGAGGATCCCCTGTGGATCAATTTAAGCAACACTGTGTTACACAAGAGGGAGAAACTCGAGTTTCAGTTGACCACACAGTGACATTAACAAGGAGTCAGAGGAGCGGATGCAGGCCTCACTTCATTTTTATACTTTACAGCAAAATTCTCAAATATTTTAGCACTAATTCTATGTTTCATTGCCTCTTTTTCTCTCTCTTTTGTCCATCATTTCTACAACTGCTATCCCAGTTCCACCATCACCATTATCTGTCCCTGTGTAATGATGTAATGGTGTTTGACCCTGGAAAAGAGAGTGGGGGGAGGGGAGGAGTAAGGAAAAGGGACTGTGACATCTGCAGGACCAGAGGCACGGAGCTAGGGAGGAGGAAATGTGGGGTGAAAGTGGGGGAGGGGAGATGATAAATCAGACCTTGCATCCATCTCCATTTTTCGCAATGCTGATTCTTGACCTTTCCCTCTGACGATGACAGAGTGCACAGTCCGTCTGCGGGTCTGGTTTCTGCGCATGAATTAAACATGTTAGATATTAGCACGTGCACATCTATACTGCCCTATAGCTCCTGTGCTCCTTTGTGTCGCTCTGTGAATTATGAATCTAACTCCACCCTCTTCCTCAGCAGATAATCAGCACCATGGAAACCCAGGTGTCCAACGGTCCCAGCGGAACCAGTCTGCCAAACGGTCCAGTCATTAGCACCAACGGCTCCACAGACGACAGCAAAACTAACCTGATCGTCAACTATCTGCCTCAGAATATGACTCAGGAGGAGTTTAAAAGTTTGTTTGGTAGCATCGGGGAGATTGAGTCCTGCAAGCTAGTCAGAGACAAGATAACAGGTATTATTTTCCCCATGAAGACAAAAAAAACAATCTTTCTTACTCTAAAATTTGGCTTGAATATTCCTAACACAACCACGTCTCTTTGTCTCCAGGTCAGAGTTTAGGGTATGGCTTTGTAAATTATGTGGATCCAAATGATGCAGATAAGGCCATCAACACACTCAATGGTCTCAAACTGCAAACTAAAACAATCAAGGTGAGTAACTTTCCAACATCTACGATCTATCAAACAGATTTTTCTTTTTATTCTTGATGTTGTGCTACACAAAAGAAAGGAAGTGGGGATTTTTTTTCAAGGGGGGCTGTTGAGCGGTGGTGGCAGACGTGACAGAGGGAGAGGAGGAAAATGGGGAGGAGGAGGCAGAAGGGAGCAGTGGCTAGAACAAAGAGGGTGAGATATGCAGTGAAAAGAGAAGGAGAGTGGAGGTCAGAAAGCAAGGGGAGGACAGCATGCAGAGGTTATTGTGATGGAAATGTAATTAGGAAGCCTGACTGCGGTGCACAAGGGTCAGTCCAGGTTACCCCATCTGCCTCAAGTCGAGGCTAATTTGAGGGGTTCTTTGTCTCCAAATCAGATGGGGGAAAAAACCAGGGGGATCCCATTAAACACTTGGTCTCTCCATCCCCCCCAGACCTGATCAAAGATCAAAGATTTTGACCAACTGCAGGATTGAAAAAATCAAATTTGTGAGAGAACAGAGCAGGTGATTTACAGACAGCTGCCCATGAGTAGGGGAGGTAATTCTGACTAATAGCTGATCAAACAAGGAGTAACTAGCAGGAGGAGCCGAGAACCAGACCCAGATTTATTTAAAGAGATTTGTTTAAAGTAGCTTATAATTTTACTTTCTTCTTAAAAGTGAATGTAAATTTTTACAACAGGAATCTGATGTTTTACTACCCTTAAAATAAACCATTTAGAAATATATTCTTCTTGGACAAAAAGTTCACTTTTTTTGGCCAAAGTAAAAATATATATATATATAGTAAAATGAAATGAATGGACTGGTTGGAGCTGGGAGGGAGGGGGCAGCCGTGGAAGGGTAGGGGGTAGCTCAGGGAGCAGAATGCCAATGACAGGATTAGAGGCCATATGGGCTTCAGGCACCATCTGTACTGTGGGAGCGACAGGGAGAGGGTTAATTATAGGGCAGCCTCTGCTCCCCGAACACAGCAACTCCCCCCTGATTTGTCCAGAACACCCTAATCACTGCACCACACAACCCTCCTGCTCATACAGTCTGTCTGTGTACACAAAAGACACTGGTGCTTAGTGCTGATGGATGAAATCTGAACACCTGTATTCATTTGACAGATCCTTTCCAATTCATTTAAATTCAAATCACAGCTTTTCCTTCTGCCCCGTTCATTTAGCAAAATTTCAACTTGACAATTTTATCAGAAATTTGAGAACACTGTGCTTAAAAAAAAAATATTCCAAACAAAGTGTGCGCCTGAGCAGAGCGTTCACCAGTAGTGCGAGTCTTGTGATGCCCTTACATTGTTTGCTGTTTGCCAGTTGAGCTGCTCTCCCCATGAGGATAGAGACAAAGGAAGGAGGAAGGGCAGGGAGGGCAGATCAGCCTATCTCAGACAACACTCACTCTGTCTCCGCATCACACACAAACACAGCACGGTTAACAATGCACTGAACTGGATTATCTTCCACAAATGTGCTTGCATGCTCCTGTCAACAACACAACAAGAATATATTTATGAGTTTTCCCCCCACCCTCAGTCAATCAGATATTCCTCTGCAGCACTAGATTGAAAATATTGTGGAAAGTAGACCAACAGAAAACCATGAGGGATATAAACACAGACGCACCAAAAATGGCTGTGCACTAATTAAGTCACCAGTGGATTCAGGAAAATGCATCAATTTAGGATGACGTTTTGGAGTGCAAAACAGAGCTGACACTCGGGCTTGTTAACTGATGACTGGTATCAGTTTGGGTAATGGTTACAATCATCCTGGTGTTTCTGTGACAGCCTCGCTGAAGCTGATAGCGAGTTTAAAGACACTGATTAAGTCCACAGATAGCAGGGAGACAGTTGGGACTTAGTGGAGACTAAACTCGTTTGGAACTGAGTGGGGTTACATCAGATCCTGCAATCATTTCTCTGATAGAGACGTTACGAAACCAAGTTTAATTCACTCACTGACATATCTAACTTGTGTGTGTAGGTATCATATGCCCGGCCAAGCTCGGCATCGATTCGTGATGCCAATTTATACGTGAGTGGACTCCCCAAAACCATGAGCCAGAAGGACATGGAGCAGTTGTTCTCCCAATATGGTCGCATTATCACATCCCGCATCCTAGTGGACCAGGTCACAGGTATATTTGACTTTTCATGTTGTCACGAAAGCAACATTTTTTTTTCAGAAGTGATGCCAAGGTAGTAACATTGGTTTGTTTTCTTATTCGGAGCAGGCATATCACGAGGAGTGGGCTTCATCCGGTTTGACAAGCGAAATGAGGCGGAGGAGGCCATCAAAGGTCTGAACGGACAGAAGCCTTTGGGTGCTGCTGAGCCAATCACTGTCAAATTCGCCAATAACCCCAGCCAGAAGACAGGCCAGGCCTTACTGACTCAGCTGTACCAGACAGCTGCCCGCCGCTACACGGGACCTCTGCACCATCAGACTCAGCGTTTCAGGTACTGAACCTTAACCGAACTCAACAACCCAAGTCAAGTCTCCAAAAGGTTTTATTGAAGTGTTAAGTCTCAACAGCAAAAGAGAAAAGCTAAGAATATTTAAATGAAATGGCACACCCAAAAAGAAAAAAAACTGCAAATGTGCTCGAGTTATTTGAAGAAGAAATGTGATCAACAATATTTTAAAAAGCTCTCCCTGTCCATATCAACACATCCAATCAGTAGGCTGTTCCTTTGAGCAATATCACTGCTTGATAGTATGGAAGGAATAGGCAATATTGCATTGTCCCTCCTTCTCACTCTCTCTCTCTGACTTTCTTTTAAACTGCAGCATGATCCCTTCACTTGGAAAGGGACCAGATCCAAATAACAGCTCAAAACCAATGTAAGAGACCAGATTTGATTTTTCCACTGCAATAAGTAAACAAAAGCTAAACACGAGTGAATATTGAACCCTGGAAGTGTGCCTATATTGCATAGGCATTACAGCTATCCTAAAGTAGAGATGATCAGAGTTTGGACGTCTATCAGGTTATTTTAAACGAAGGCTTGGAAGTCAATGGCATCATGTATTAAAATTATTTAATGTAACGTCACAAACAACCGCTGATAGCCCCTCAAGATTGACAGCTAATTTACTCGCTATTACTGATTATTTTGATCAGAAGATAGGAATAATCTGGGCCACAGCTTTTGTATGTCCTACGTTTAAAATTTTGAAGCTTAAAGAGCAACAATGAAAAGTATCCACCAGCTGGGACATATATTCTCAGAGATACTTTGCACTGCATCAGTTTGAGGTTGGATGGTTTGGGACTGCGTTTGCAGTAAAGGATGCCCTCTGGAGGCCAGCTGGTGAAGGAGCAGCATGTTAACTGAAAAGCCCCCCTTCCTTGTAGATCTCATAACTAACTTCTTCATCCCCTTCATTCTCCCTCTTGCGTTGCAGACTCGACAATTTACTAAACGCCAGCTACGGAGTCAAGAGGTAAATGCCAAAGGTGTACTTTCAAAAGCATCCATGCCAAAATTAAACCTCAAACAAAGTGCCTGGAATACCATCTGCTGACTTCATCTTAAAATCAGACATGATGGCCATTATTCTTAATGCCCACTGCCCATTTAGCCATGTTACAGACGCAGCCCAGGTAACAAAATACTACCAGTAATCGCAATTAGCGATGATATAGCCTTCCAACAGCAGGGTATTCTGGCATGGCTTTGTTTAACCTTTTCGTTCTTTTGTTTTAAATTAATAGAAATAAGTTACGTGTATTTATTTATGAACTAACATTGTCAGTTTCAGTTGCTTTAATGTCCCCTTTTTTTCACCAGCATGGACATACCAGATTCCGTTTACGTCTCCTCTGTTTGCTCCAGTTTGTGTATGATTTGATTCCGATTTGCTTTTCATCCCTCTCTAGGTTTCTGTGTTTTGTTCGATACTGTGATTTTTGTTGAACATTGTGATTCATGTGTTTAATTCTTCCATAGGCTTTGGTCAGCTGAGAAAATTTGCACATTGTGTGGGTGTGTGTGTCTCAGGGCACACAGTGCCATTTTGTACAAAAGCAGGTAGTTTGGAGCAACTGTGGTGCCCACACATATTTACCTACTTACTGTACAGCAGAGGGGATGGAGATGGGGTCCCCTGACTTCATACTCAACTACTGCCTTGATTATTTCTCAGTGAGAAACATGGCCATAGGACACAGTATAGATCACTGAATGCTGTGTTGAACTTCAGAATGACACCCATGGTAGTTCTCCTGCTCTCTTCCCCAGATTCTCCCCCATCACCATCGACAGCATGACCAGCCTGGCCGGAGTCAACCTCACCGGTCCAACTGGAGCCGGCTGGTGCATCTTTGTATACAACCTGTCCCCTGAGGCGGATGAAAGCGTCCTGTGGCAGCTCTTTGGGCCCTTTGGCGCTGTCACCAATGTCAAGGTCATCCGTGACTTCACCACCAACAAATGCAAGGGCTTTGGCTTTGTCACCATGACCAATTACGACGAAGCAGCCATGGCTATTGCTAGCCTTAATGGCTACCGCCTGGGTGACCGTGTGCTGCAGGTTTCCTTCAAGACCAGCAAGCAGCACAAGGCCTGAGAGAGAGAGGCCGCTGGCACCAGCTCCTTCGACCTGCAGGGAGAGCCACCCGAGCTCCCTCTGCCATCACTCTACATGGGCCTGGACTGAGTCTCTCTCTGACACATTCTCACACAAATTCATAGTATATTATCCCAGACACAGACATGCAAACACACACATGCACACATGTCCATACAGAAGCATACACACGTCAGAGTTTCAAACAAACACACTAGTGGAGTTTTTCTTTTCTCTTTACACAACATGCTAGTCCTTCCCTATATTTGCCTGGATTGAATTAGAAGGGGTACGTAGCTGGTTTGTTGGGTAGGGGCAAGAGCTATCTATTTAGGAGACAGTTTAACGAATGTGACAGAGAATGTGTACTGAGTGCTTTGATTGAATTCAGGCAAATGATAACGACTGATGAACAAATCGATCAAATTTAAATTATAGAATATGTGCAATTTACCTAAACTCTTACCCCACCATCTCTCCCTTTATCTTGCTGGAGAGGATGTAGTCACTTTTTTACACTTGGGCATTTTGAATCAGCGATTTTTTTAGATCAAAGAAAATGAAATTAAAAAACAGTGTTCTCTTATATACGTCTATTAAAAATATAACTATATATTCAATATTTAAGGTGGTTATAATAGCCGAGTATGTAAGCATTTTCTAGAAACTTTGACTACTGTTTCCTGACCTTCATTAGGTGGTGCCTAGCGTAAAGGCAGTTTCTCTACCCTATGTGAGCTTGTTAGCTCAGACCCAGTTAGATTTAGGTCAACCAATGAATACTGGTCACTGAAAAGGAGTAGTCCGAAGGCCATCAGAATCACTCTTTCCCTCACAGTCTCACGCCAAACAACACAATAGTACACTTATGTATCACACAAACACAGATCAAAGTCTAGGAGATATATAAATATTTAGTCCTCAGAAAAAGTATCTGTATTTCTTCTAATCTATCTTCAGGATGGATTCAACACAAGCAGACTGTCTGTAAACTTAGAGCAGAGTGGCAGTGCTCCCGTGGTTTCACCGTTCATTAGTAACTCTCTGGTGGGCAGGGGCACGACGAGTGTAAGGGGAAACCTTTTCACCGTGACAGCCACAGCCAAAGAAAAATACCGGTGGTTTTTCTCTCATTTTTGCACCATTTCTCCACTGCACCTGGATTTTCAATTCTCCACGAGCTGTTTCAATTGGAGGTTTTTGTCAGCCATGATCGGGGGTAGTATTTCCTTCCTTATCACCTATCCCATTGACTGGGCAAGATTTCATAGGTCTACAGGAGCAAAAAACACAAAAGCACCGGTATTATTCTGACGTCCAGTGAACAGGGTCAGATCTGACCATTCAGTGGAACATATACTGTCGTAACTTACAAAGAGCAGATTAAGAAGAACTTTGGTTCCAATAACTGACCATTTAAAACTGACTTAAGAGTCAGGTGTGTGAGCGATGATATCTGGCAATGTTCAAATTATCACCCCTCCTCTAAGGAGAAAGATTACCACTTCTTTCAGCTTTGCCAAATGTTCCTCGATTTTATTTTAAACCCCTCTTTTCTCCTCAAAGCTTCCCAGAAACGTTAAACTCCTGCCCTCTCAAAAGATGACTGTACAACATCAAGCCTTCAAATTAGTGTCATAATTATACTTCTGTTTACAGCAGAATGATATTTATTTATTTGCTTCAGATCTGTTTGGCCCGACCACAAAAATAGCATCTCTCAAAATATCCCCAACCCAACTGCATGGAAATTATTTATGGCACCCTTGATGAAACATTAATGCCAACCTGTCTAGTTGAATGTCTGTTAAAGACCAGACCTAGATTAACCATGGGGAGAGCTAATGTCTAACAATATCAAGACATTCGCACATGATTATAGATTAAATAAGGTCAAGTATATTCAAGACATTTTTGCTTTTGCTTTTCTAAATGACGCTGTGTTAGCCAAAGAGGACGATCTCTTTGAAAGGATTACATTAAAGATAAATCTATTTTTATACATACAAAGGAACAAGACCTTGTGCTGAATTTTTACAGATTCTTAAGCTTGGAAAAAATTGGGACATCGCATGGCTTTATTTTAAACCCTCTGATCTTTGCAGAGTAAGGGGGAGTGAGCATGCGGTGTATGGGTGGGGATTTATGGAGGGGGCGAAGGAACATTGTATCTCGTACCAACTTAACCGTACAACCATATCAAAACAATTGAGACGAATGAAATCAATTTGATGTAAAAACTAAAAAAAAAATGAAAGAAAAAGAAACATTGAGAGTTGGGGTAAACCCCGACAGACACATCTGTACTTTTGAGTGCATAGACACACTCACATCTCTTGTCCTGAAGTTGTGTACAGTGTTGCTTTAATGATGGTGCAGTGAAGTGAAGTTCTTTGACTTGAGAATCCCAGACAAAGCTGCAGTGAGACTGGCTCGCTGCCCAGCTGAAAAACTGAATAGCTGCTTGCAAATAAAAAAAAAAAGGTAAAAACTCAAATTCAAACAGTGAAACAGATTCACAATGAACATTGAGCATGATTCTTTATAATTAGATAGAATTGATTTTTGCCAAAGAAATGCTTTGCAAGTCAGTACTAAGCATAAATTAAGACTAACTATATTATTCCCTGATTAATTGCTGTACAAATCTATGTTATTTATTGAAAAAGGACCCTCTCCAATTTCATTTATCATTACTTTTAAATATCTAAGTTGCGCATATCAGTTTGCATTTGCAAATCCTAAAACCACTAAACCAAATGCTAAAAATGAAACAGTTGCAAGCAATCCTATTTGCACAAATGTCATGTAGACACGGAATGACGAAAAAAGGCATATCAGAAGAAATATGATGTTCACCTCTTGACGAAGGAAAAAAATTGTACACATCCATATAATGTATTCCCCCGACATTTATATCATCTGCTTTGTCTTGTGACCGATTAAATCCTTTAAAGCGTTAACATTGCACACCTTACTCTGGCATCTTTCGATCTGACTCATACTGTTTCATTCCCGAAATATCTTGAGTGATAGTTGCTTTTGTGTTCAGAGCTGGCCACATAAAAAAAGGACTAATCCAGCTATTTTGGGTCGAGCAATTTGCAAAAGAGAGAGCACGATAGGACTGAGTACTTGGTAAGACCAGTGATAGACGTTTGAAACAACCGAGATAACAGGCCACGTTGAGCTGCAGCTGGAGTTGTTTGCCCGGCCATGTCCGATGTAGTACAGTCAACCCACAGACCAAAACCCACAGCCCCCGAACGACCCTCCACACACAACCTAAACAAAGACCTACAGCTGATGAACAGTAGAGAGCCAAGGACAATGGCAGGAAACAGTACTACACTGCTTGAGCAACAACAACACTAATGGTTTAAAAAGACAAAAAAACTTTCCTATGGAACAGTAAGTGCAATGTGCTTTGTTTTTATATTGACTGATTACAAATGATATATATTTTTTAAAAAAGAAATTAAACGTCACACTTGAAAGGTTTGCGGAATAACGAAAGGAGCAAAAAGTTCGGACAAAAAACGTCAAAATTAAACAGATTCGTTAAAAAAACAAACAAACAAACTATGAGAGCTCTGATCTAGAAATTTCCATTATCACTTCCTCAGCCCCTAATTTGTGCTCTGACCATGCAAGCTCAAACAATACACATATCTGGCTGACTTAAAAGAGCAATTCAAATGACCTTGAAAGGAATACTGTCTAATATATCATCAGTTTTAGCCCATGTCAATTTCAAATATCATTTTTTTTCCTGTAATTTATTGATTTCATTTACATATCAAGACTCACTTGTTAAATTAGCGTATTTGTGTTGTTGATGTTGCCATAGAGAACACACATGGGTCAAAGATTTTGTTTGGTTGCATTGATTGGATACCGTTTATTTTTCTTCCATTATTTAATTAGTTGCAGTTTTTACAGTGTATGCAGATTTTAGACTTAGTTAGATTTTTTTATTTCAATCAAACTGTGTTCAATTGTGTTTGTAAAAGTCTGTGGTAGCTTTTGTTGCAACATAAAATAATTTAAACAGAAAAAATTCAAAATAGCGCCAACAAACTTGTATTATTTGGGCGACTTTAAGCTTGTAGTTTTAACTTATTGTTAACTTAAAAACTATTTATTATGATTATTATTATTGCCTCGTATAAAGTATGTTTTGTGTATATTTATGGTTTATTTCATTATATTTGCAAGTTTAAAAGATTTTAAGTTTGCCAAAATTGTGGTTACACCATTTCGTTTCTTAAAAAGGGGGACAAATAGAAAAACAGCTTTAGAAGTACGATTTGGAAACGTTCTCCATAGTCAAAGAATGCACTGCTATATTTACCTAATTGAAGTGTATAAACATACATGCTGTGTGCTAGATGTTATGCCTTTACTGCCTGTGTTCTGTTTGTCTTGTTAAATGAATATCTTTTAATTATTTAATCTAATCACAGTCTTGTTTTTTCAACCACTCGGCGAACCCCTGAGACATGGGACAGCCCCTGTAGCTAGGCTCCGGCCCAACGGAGGGTCCAGCAATTAGCCAGGAACAGAGGGGCTGTCCTGGGTTTGAAACACTCTCAAGATGCTTTCCTGTTTAAGCCGATGGTTTAATGTTCCTCAAGGGTTCTGTCTCTGCAAGAACATTGGATGCTTAGATCATCTGGATCATTTCCAATATCGATTTGTCCGATTAAAAGAAAGCAGCAAAATATATTCAAGAGTCCAGCCAAGAGCTCTGACTAAATCTGAGATCAGAAAAAAAGCTGCAGGAAGGTTTTCTTGGGAGTCTTTAGGGTAGAAAAGGGGTGAGTGGTCCTTCTGTTTCTCAACCAACTGTATTTTGTGTCTATTTATTTAGAAGAGGGGACGCAGTAACTTAGTGATGTTTTTCTTACATTTTCCTGGAATGGTAGAACAAATCAAAGGTGAAAATGATCAAAACAGTTCTGCTGACACCACCGTCAGTGAAAGAAATACAAAATCTCATACTTCCAAACATGACCAAATGAACAATGATCAAATTTAACAAAGAAAAAAAAAATAAAACCTTTCAGTTTAGTCTAGGATATTTATTACTGGGATTTCAGCTGAAGACGCTTGAAGACTTTTTCATGGAATTGTTTAATTATTTGTACTTTACATGCCAGAAAAAAATAAAATAAAAGTTACAAATATTGAGTGGGCCAACTTTTATTGTCTTTTGAGCGGATGCATAAAATAAATGCATCTTTCGTTGTGTATTTTACTTTATTTTATGAGACATTTTGCCTGTTTTATTTGGACACCAAAAGGGTTATTTTCAAGCTCAGTTATAACAGCAGGTCCTGGACACAAGTTTGTAATCTGATAAAATGAACTTTATTGGAGAAAACAATGGAATGTCTACATTGGACACATTTCAGGGGAGCCTCACAACAGGTCGCAGTGGAATTGAGAAGTGCTTACTCTGTGAAATTTCCATCCTTCATTCTTGATCGTTAACTGACACCCAGGCGAAGCCCCTCATCGCATAGCAACTTCGCGTTGCTGCGGTGACTGTGGTCCCTTAAGAAAAAACCTGCAAGAGCAACGATACAGGCGTTTATCTCAACGGCTTGTTTGCCGAGGTCATGACTTTCTAGCTGTTAAAACAAACAGCTATTCAGTTGCAATTAATCCCTGTAGGTTCAATTTCCACGGACTAAGCTTTTCACACCTGTGAAATATCTACTCTGGGTAATATTCCAGAGTCGCTATTAACATAAGTGTTAGATCTTGTGTTGATTAAGGTCTGAGACACATTCATATAGCCTCCTAATACTTTTGTATTCCCTTACTAAATGAAATGGAGCAAGATACATACACTCCTCTAAACTATGACAAGTAAAAGGCTGAATGATCATTATCCTTGGAACACATTTAAAAGGTGTCACAATTGAAATACTGCAGTTTATCAATAATTAATATGCAGCAGTTGTATGCATTTACCTCGCCCACATACTGCCAGGATATATACTGAATCCTCCCTGAACTTATCACCTACGATGAACTCAAATGAGGTCACTATTACCTTTCTCTTTCTCTTGCTGCTGTCCTGCTTTTCTTCTGTAACTGCTCAAGGGATGTTCTCCACAACACCCTGTTTAAGCGCTTAGTTTTCTGACTCCGCTGGCTGTCACGAGTTTGCAGGTTGCTACAGTAAGCACTTTCTATGAAGGGTGATCGTTTGTTCTGTGTAGGTGCAGCACATTAGTGCATTGAGCCAAATCATGGCCCAGTTAGACGGTTTCAATTTCAGATGTGGATCGCAAAAAAAGATCTGGTCCTGCGACAGACGGCACTGTTCGGGCCACGCCCTTTTTATTTAAGACATTTAAATTCATCTTTGCAGCTGAATTTAAATGTTGATTTACTCACAATTAATGACGATCTACAGCTCTGAGTGTTCATGCCCCGAATCCAGACTAGGAGGCTCCTGACAGATAGCAGGGCTTATGAACTCCATCAGGTACTCGCAGCGGCTGGGCTCTGAGGTAGATGTCACGACAGTCTCCTTCCCACACGTTAACTTCACCTGAAAAACAAAGAATATTTGTTTTCTGCCCTGTGTCCAACTAAAAGGTTGAGGAAATTGAAAATTTGAGATGGGCAAAGAGTATGAAACTCACTGTGGTGGATCTGTTGGGGCCTTGCCAGCACCCTGTTCCATGTTCATACTTCATCACAGAGTAGATGTCGTTCTCTGGACCTGCCCACTTCCCCCATGTTCTGTAAAAACGGTACAGGATGAGTCAAATGTAGAAAGAGTAAATCTGTTTTTCTTCCTTTTGTGTTTTGTGCTCCTTTTTTTACCCCAGGTTAGTTTCTGATCCTCCAAACTTGGGTTTCTGGGATACTCTGTGGAACGGGCAGAGCCTGTAGATGTACCTGCGAGCAAAACATGAATTTAGTCATTCATAAAGAGAAACGGTTCATAACCAAGAGAGTCAGAGTGTGCACATACTCGCTCGTAGTCAGCTCGTAACACTGGCTGTAGAGGTAGGCGAACTCAGCATGAGGGCCGAAATCAAAGGAGATTTCCTTTTCAATGTTCCTGCAAAAGAAAAGAAGTAAATCAATGTTTTTAATCTTTTAGCAGGAAAGTCTTCAACTTAGAAGTTTTTAATCCACTGCAAACATTTTTCTAAGACAAGCTTTTGATCAGCACTATTCTATTTTGTGTTATTTACAAACAGCTCCTTCATATCTCAGACTCTGTACTTACTTTATCTGGTCATCCACTTCCCGGAGAGCTCTCTCTGCCTCATCAAATTCATCCCTGGCTTTCTGTGCGGCTAGGAAACAAATTTGACCTCCGCTTAGATCACGCACACAAAGGCATGACGTACTTAGAGTTACGTACATCTACCTCTAAGCAGATCATGCTGATTCTTTTGTCAAAGACATGTCGTTTATCTCTCAAACATACGAGCAAAAACAAGGGTTGAGTTTATAGATAGCGCATTAAAATTCAAACCAGTAGGTATCCTGTTCAATCTTTGCTTTCTTCCTAATAATTTACAGCATGAGTCACCATCTCATCGCTGGAGACAGGCTGAGTCACTCCTTTTTCATCCACACACTTACCATCAATAAGGCTCTGCGTTTCTTGGTCGTAGGGTGGCATAGTCCCCTCGTCATCGTCATTCCTCTTTTCTTGAGTCCGTGTTGTAGGAGGGGTCTGCATGTCAGACACAGACAGGAGTGATTCACTTACATAAACCAGAGAAGAAGAAGAAGAAGAAGAGCCACACAGCAGATGTCTGGTGGAGAAAACTCAACAAGCACAGGATACCTTGTAGTCTCCCTCATCTGGGTCATCTTCGTCATCTTCTTCATCGTCCTCCTCTTCTTCTGGGATGTCATCATCAGGGTACTGCTCGGAGTCATTGTCAGCGACCGCGTCCCTTGGTTCCTCTGGTGGAGTCTCCACTGGTGCCGGGGTGTCTGGGCTGACCTGATACAGAGAGTTTCAGTTTTAGAAGAGCCAGGATTTAAAAACGTGAAGTTCTCCTGAGGAGTAGTCAGCTTACCTCTGAGATGTACTTTTCTTTGATGTTATTCCAAATAGACTCAAATGCCACTGTGTCAACTCTGTCCACGCCTCCAAAAAGTCCCTGTGCAAACCAAAAGTAATCCTCAGTTTATTTTGTTCAGTGATGACAGAAGCGCCGCCGTAGAGAGGGAGACATTTACCTGAGCCTCTGCTTCTGTGAATGAACCGTCTGAATCCGGGTCGAGCTCAGAGTGGGACAGGAGCTCAGCAACTGAGACACTGAAATAAACAAGAACATATTATCCACAAAGTGAAAGCAGCAGTTCTTTATATTGACCCCAACTTCATAAACTAAAGATCAGTCAAAAAATTTATCAGTGAGAGGAACACAAAAGGTTTGGTACAATAGAATCATCTCTCTGGAAATATGCATGAGCAGAATCTTTTGTGTGATTTGTTACATACTATTTAAAATGCCAATGTTTCTTTTTGTATGTTGTTTTACAAGTTAAAGAAATTTTAAACCATGACATCCACTACTTTATGAATGTTTTTTGTTGCTAAAGGTGACTCTAAACTAAAATCTCTTGCGCTGATACTTACAATCCGTCTGAATCATTGTCCAGTTCAAGAAACACTCCGGCCAATTTAGCTTTGTCTTTCTCTTGGCGAATCACAGCTTTCTCATCTGAAAATAAAGAAATAAATAAATAAAGGTTTGTGTGAACATATGTAAAACATTTCATCGTTATCATCAGGTGTTTTTAGTGAAAGCAAAACGGTCACTAAAACTGTTGAGTCTTTCTGTAATGTGATGTTCGGCACAGACAGTAGATGGCATTATACTTCTACATTTCCTTTTTACCTTCCCAGGCCTTCAGATGGCGCTCTTTGGCTTCTTTCTCGGGCTGCTCTACGGTCTCTTTTGCAGTTCTCAGAGCCTCCACCTTCTCTTCCAGATCCTTCTTACTGGATTGAACCTCCACAAGTTTGGCCTGTTTATCCCCCCGAAATAAGACATATGAGTTTTCCATATAAGACCAATACAACATCTGAAAACCCCATTATATTGATATAAAAGTCACTGCCTCATGTGAAAGAACTACTTTATGCCTACTAGAAGAAAAGCAACAGCCTGGCAGCTCATCTCAAATCTTTCATTTACTTTATAGGAGACCTACAACAGAATTTTCTTGATATGAACAAGTCCATTCTGAATCAGCAAGATATTCTTAGAATAATAATTGATGGAACAATTAGTCTAGGCACTTTCTAAATACTGAATTCATAGATGTACATTTTAAACATAATACAAAAAATGTTCTCCCACCTTCTTATCTTCTTGGCCCCTCTTGGCCTCCTGGATAAGTTGCTGCTTAAGCAGAAAACCCTCTTTTGCAATTTCTGCCAACTTCTGCAGGCTCTCCCTCTCTTTACGCCCCATTTCCCTGCAATCACACATTACAAGAAAACACTCACAGTATGATTTAAATGAAGTATGCATGCAGGGGCATGGATTAGGCCACTGGTAAAATAGCAAGATAAAGGTTGTCAAGAATGACCTACCTGCATGTGTTTTGACATGTTGCACCACTGTTGTACTCGTCTGTTGTGTCACAGCAGTCTGCACACAGAACACAGGGTTACTAAAGAAAACTGCCCACATGACATATCTAAGTTATTGTGATCAGTTTGGAAATCATACCACAGATTCCATCGTTGATGCGGGAAGAGGGAATGAAAGCAGGTCGGTAACCAGCATTAGTGCAGTGGAAGCTGCCGTTGGGACAAGCAGCAGTGCCTGTGAAAAAGTTGGATTAAACATGAATGTTAGACTCACAGAAGCTCGGCTGGTCTCACCGAATTTATGCTGGAGCTGTTGTACTGAGATGCACTGGATTGCCCAGATTCAATTCCTGTATCTACCATCTACAGAATATCACCAGAATGAGGTCTGTGCTGACTTTTAATGACACCCAAACTATTATTCATGCTTTTATTTCCTCACGATTACATTACTGTAACAGCATTTTGACAGGAATTAATAACTTGCCTCCAAATAGTTCAGATTCAGCAGCTAGGACTTCTAACTAAAACTAAGAAGAGCATATTAATCCTGTTTAGATGACCTTACCCTATTTCTTTTCCAATTGATTTTAAGGTGTTACCATTACTTTAAAGCACTCCATGGTCTGGCCATGCTGTCCCCATACTGTCCTGTGTGTAGCCTTGGATCCTGAGGTGGGAACCTTCTTAATGTTCACATCCCACATTTAAACTCTAAAGGAGGTAAAGCTTTTGCTATTCAGGCTCCTCAGTTGTGGAACAACCAGCCTGAGGATCTCCAACAAGCTACACAAGTGTCTTCTTTTAAAACACTAATGAAAACATATCTTTATCAAAAGACCTCCTTTTAGTTTTTTATTAACTCATTTATTTATTTAGGGTATTTATTGTTTCATTTGTTGTTTCCTCCGTCCAGAAGCTTTTAATGGCTCTTTGTAGGGGAGAGTGGGGTAAGATGAGCCATATTTCATATTTCAAATCACTACATCAAGGCAATCATAGCTATACGTGCTACATAAACAAACATGATTACTATTACATTTTAATAGCTGGTCAGTATTTTAGCTTCTTAAAATAAAGAAATAAAACTTTGCACTACTGGGGTATGAAGCTGTACACACCTGGTTCATCAGAGCCGTCCTGGCAGTCACAGTAGTCATCATTCACTCTGTCAAAGGGGATAGTCCGGGAGCCATCCAGGCAGGTAAAGGGTTTGTCCTCTTCATAGAACTGCCTTTCTGCAGAGGTCATACACAAATAAATGAGTCAGTGCAACAGAAACAAACCAGGGAAGGGTTAATCACTCTGATCTGTCTCATTAGCTGTGATTTAGTAATAAAAACATACTTGACAGAGGGACACCGCGAGGACGCTGGATTTCCACGGCTGAGACTCCCACACTCAGCAGACACAGCAGCAGCGGGACGAGCTGGAGGTTCTTACAGGACATGATGATGATGATGGAGATGATCCAGATCCTCAGGTGGTACTTTAGCAAGAATCAACTGTACAAGGAGCAGATTAAAACTGTTAAGCTGACTGTAAAAACTCTAAACACGCCGTAACAGACGCTGTAAGATATAAAACTGACTGAACTAAATCACATCTATCAACAAAATACAAGGACTTCCTATCAGGAGGTCGAGATAACAAAATCATGCTAACTAGCATACAGTGGTTAGCACAAACCAAATCTTTAACCAACACGTTAATAAAGAAATAGCGAGTCTGGGTATACAGTGACGAAAAAAGACATTCTTACCGCATAAAAGGCTGAAAGTGAAAGTGAGATAAGATTTGGGGAACTTATTTTAATCTAAAAAACTAGCCTTAAGCTAGTCATTACCGGCTAATACAGCGTCTAGGTCCGTGATGATAATGCGCATGCGTACATCTCCACCCTCATCTGTCTTGTCCCGCTCTGATTGGATACCGCGTTCGGCCCTTGTGATTGGTGGAGAGTCGTGGCATCTGTATGAAGTCAGAGCTCGTGGGTATGTCTGAGGATGCAGCCATCTCATGCCAGCGACTGTCAGGTGCAGGTAAATTTTGTAATGTTTTCCCGACACAGAAGATAAAATATACGAAAAATGCCTTTATTCTTTCTGCTCAAAAGCTGTGTCAGTATCTCTAACACCAAACCAAACACGCTCGAGCTTACAATAGGCTATTAAAAGGGGAATGAGGCAATAAACAAGCAACGAATGGAGTTGAGAGTTATGGTGTGTCCCAAATCGCAGACGTCCATACTAAATACTTCGATTTTTCCAATTGAGTAAACTAAGCATACTATGTACTCAATGGCGCAGTGCGCGAGTTTTGAGGGTGCAGTGTTGTCGACCTACTGGCACCACAGCCGTCCGCAGCCATTCTTACTGATAAAATGATTGCAGGCGAGTGTCCGGAGTCGCATACCCAAAATCTTGAATGATTTGAGTACGTCATCCGAGTACTTTTGCATACTATCCATACTTTTTTCCATTTTGAGTTGAGTATACTCAAAATTTTGAGTATTTAGTATGGAAGTATGCAATTTATTTTCAAACTTCATACTGACTGAGCTCTAATTTCAGATAAAAATGACAATGATGGTGTATTTAATATAAAAATCTTACTTTATTTGTATTTTTAACACACTTTACAGTACCGAACAGTGAAATAAAAGAAAAATATACCGATATACTATAATATTGTTTTATATATAGATGTTTGCTTATTAAATGCATTTATTCACAAAATGACACCTCAGCTCTGTTAAGGGAAACTTTCATAAAAATAATATAATAAAAAATAACTTGGACACATTTTACACATTACAGCAAGATCATTTACAAATATTACAATCATTTCATTTTGTTTTTTTCCCCTTGTATAATCTTTCTTACTCGTGAACAAACACGTATTAAAGCCCAGAGAGTTATTCACAGAGGGAATCAGTCTGCGACAAAATAACTTTGACTGCAACCCGATGGTAACCAGCTAGTTTGGTCACCACTGGACGGACATTTAGGCTATCAGGCTAGTGATTTAAAGTTACTAAGAAAAAGAGGTGGTGATAGAATCAGAAATGGCCAAGTTGGATAAGGACACAAATTTCTTTTGAACCTGTCACATTTAATGTGACTTCATCGGCTTACACACTCAAATAAGTTTAATCTCACATGGACTATTAATCGAGAATGTTTTTATTTTTGTCTCTTCCTCTAGACAAGAGGTCAACAATGACTACTGCATGATGATTTGACAAAATGAATGAAATCTAATCAACTGGTAGCTGCAAATGACCAAACCACCAGCAGAGACCGCACACTACCTGAAAATCACTGTCTGCCACAAGACCTGATGAAATAAAGTGCTGGTACAAATATATATCTGATCTTAACAATAAAGGTGGACACTTAAAATAGTGACAGGATGTTTGCACAAGTGACTGGAAACATAATCAGAGAAGTAAAAAGGTGGGGTTGTGGCCTGCAGTGCTCCTGTGGTTCACTGAACAACCATAAGTGGTTATCTGTCAAATCATTTTGACTTGGATAAATTTATAATTTACAATCCAATATTACATTATATACAACAGTGGTAATGCTTATAGCTATATCATCAATACTTGATTTATTTTCCAGACCATCCACCAGAATGATATAAAAATAAACTGTACACAAACTGTTCAAAGAAAACACTTACCATGGTTTTCTTTTCATCATTTAAAAACAATGGCAGCAATCAATCAGTTGAATAATTTTCTTATTAAGAAATAATTGCTACAGTATTGTGTTTGTATGGCAATTAAATAGTAATGTTTTTATAGCTTATGATATAACACAAAGCCACAAAAACAAAGCAACAACATTAAAGTAAAAGGCCAATGCATATGGGAATCTTTTATCGAAGTAACTGCAATAGTAGTCCTGAATTCCCATTACTGATATAAAAGCCTGTGTGGTGGCCCCGCAGCTCTGCTCCATCCTGCAATGGAGCAGGTCAAACACACAGGCTTCTGTTGCACCGAGCTGTGGTGTCTTCAGATAAACACAGTTACTGACCTGCAGAAACTCGCTCTTACCTTCAAAACAACCACACCCATGTTTTTATAATTCATGATATATATATTTTTTTACCCTTAACACCTAAACAAACTGTGACCTGTTTAAGCTGTGCTAATCAAATCCTGAACGCCATTCAACAAGATGCAGTGATACCAGTGAGGGAACAATGACACGTACAACAACATCTTTAGCATCCTGCTCTCTCTCACTTTTTTTTTTTTTTGGTTATTCAATCGATTACTCTTGACCACACGATAAGCGAACAAAAACATAGATGCATCAACTCCACCGTGTTAGTAGATCACTGCCCGGTCATATTTAAACAGAAGACAGCTGTATTTATTCTCATCTCCTGCAAAATCTAAACTCTTCATTTCCGCTGCATGTCTCCAGGTAGCTAGAAGATAGTCATTTTATGATTTGTGTGATTAAAAAACAACACATTCTTTATGTTGGTCTCAGCAAAGCAACAACTTAACTTATTGGCAGCAATGTTTCCATTTGTCCTCCAAATGCAATGCTGGATACATTGTGTACAGACACACTGATACTCACAGAAATAAGCATACGGACGTGATATAAATATACTAGGATATCTATTATATATCTTATAAATCTACATACTGGCAGGTATGTTTCCTGCATCTCACATTAAGGCAAAAAAGCATCAAACATAACAAGGATGATAAGGGACTGCCAGACCCCCTTTTGGCCAAGTCTCACTGCGATCCCCTGACATTCTGCTTCCCTGATATTCTTATTCTTCTGAGCTCCCTCAAATCACGGTCGACCTTTTCCACGGTTTCTCATCCTTAACTTTGGCGAGAATTGTTGTGTATGAGCAGACATAAACACACAGTGCAAGAAGGTGTGAGATGGCAAGTGAGAATTTGTTCTGCTGATGAAATAAATCAGTATCCCTTCAAGATATTTAGCAAATAGAAAATAGGCAAAAACATGCTTCAAAGCATCACATGGCTTATTCTCTGAAAGTTTAAAAAAATCATTCTAATAAGAAAGAACAAAAGCTGAAAAAGAGTCCACTGGTGGTTGTGTTGGCGAGTAGTGATTGCTCTGCATCTAGAGTTCTGAGTTATTATATTACCAGAAGAGCAACAAAGGAAGACTTACAGCTTAAAACATATCACCACAGGGACTGTACGTGTGAAATACACACCACAATATCATGGACAGCAAAGAAATCATTAACAAGAGACAATCAGAAATGATAACAAAATCAGACACTCCCGTCCCACAATGCATTGCTTCACTACAGCTCCATTCAGGAAGCTGGTGTTTCAGAAAGGCACAGAGCCATCTTGCACCAGTAGCACTCTCCTCGTAAAGGGAAAAGGGGGGTGGGACCAAGTGGCCCCCTCATCACATCATCCTTGTCTCCTTTTGAAATCTGACTTACTCCTCCACCAACTCTGGATATTCGTATTTTTCTTTCCGACAGAAATGGAAAAAAAAAGTCACTCGGACGTGTAGCTTTTCTGAGGAGAAGAGTTTCTGTTGAGGTTCTAACAAACATGAATTACTAATACTGACTGAACACTAGTTAATACTCCATTGAGAGATGGCTTTTTCCAGAGAGATTCCATACATGACCAATGGCCCTCTTGTTAATGCACACATACAAACGTTAAGTCAAGTGGTTGTGTGAGTGTGTGACTGTGTGTGTGTCTGCAAAATTGCAAAATAGAGTTGTCCAATTATAAAGCATGGCTGAGGCGTTTGGTTACACACATCTGATTATTGTATCCTGTATGACTTACCCTACCATGTGTTCTTGTGTGATTGTGTTGTGTGACACTTGATGCGTGTTTATGTGTGTGCATCCCAGTCCCAGAGTGCTACGCTGTCTTCAGTTGCCCATCTTTAATTCTCTCCTAAATTCCTCTTGGTCTAAAGTTCACTGTGTAATCAGTCAAAGAGCTTGTCCCCACTCCAAATCTACAGTTGCTGTGTAATTACCTTCTCTTTGAGCGATTTTAATTTATTCCCTTTTTGAAAAATATATTTAAAGGTCTGCATTGTCCTTTGCAGTCTTATTTGTTCTTGGTTTGGCCATTGAAAGGATGAACAAGATAATGTGTGCAAGTGAAGAGGGAGATACAGGAGCCAAACTCATGTATCTTCAGCTTGTGAAGAAGAATCTTCCTCTTCCTCTACAGGACTTGTGTCAGAAAGTCTCTCCTTTTCGGATCTTACTTCCAAATGACTTTTCAGCTCCTCCTCCTGACCTTCCTCCACCTCCTCTTCCTCCATTGCCACCTCTTCTTCCTCCTCTATTATGTCCTCGTTTTCCTCCTCTGCCATTGTGTCTTCTTCTTCCTCTTTTTTACCCTCCTCTTCCTCCCCTTGACTGCAGTCTTGCGCCACGTGGTTCAGCGTTGGCTTGTCGCCCTCGTCTTCCTGCTCTCTCGGAGAGCTGTCTTCGAGGGTGAGCTCAAACTGGAACTTGTCAATTAGCTCCTTATCCTGGCCTACAGGAGGAGGCGAGGGGCTCTGAGGAATAGTGCTCTGGTACCAGTCCCTGTTGTCCTCTAATGTGTCCAAGATGTCCTGGGCGTCAGGGTGCACAAGATCCCCCCATGTCTCCCACAGCGGGTGGACGATGTAGTCGATAAAGCCCACCTGCATCCAAAAAAACAGCATGATTGACTTCATATGAGCAAGCACAGTAGTGTCATCTCACCCCCCCACATAATTAGCATTAAAAATGTACAAGGATGACTGCTGTGATCAGAGATGTCGGATCACTCTCTGCAATGTCATTATCACCCCACCTACGGCACCAGAGCTGCTCATTTACCTGGCTTTTTTCCACGGATGCAGTGTGTTTATCGCACATGGGGCTGATCTCCATCCCTCGCTCTCGCTCCTTATCTCCCTGCCTGAAGAATTCCTCCATGATTCTCTCCGTCCATTGTCGGTACACGGCCAGGGGTTTCGTAGGATTGCTCAGGTCAGCACAGTGCACCATGTTCCTCAATACCTGCACAGACACATAATCAGGGGTCACACAATATAATGACAATTGCCAGTATCATTACTGATGTTGAATTCTGAAGCCCATTTCACATATTCAAATGTTCTCCATCTGGATATGTCCTGGAAGGGCTGCTTGCAAGAACATTGAGGTCTGAACCAGTTAGTCTGACTTTACACATAGCCTGTACGCCAGTAGTGGGACATTAAAGGGATATTCCGGCGTAAAATTAAGTTAGGGTCAAACACACTGTAACACCGAGTTAGACACCCCCTCAAGAGATGAATGTTGCCAACCACTTGCTTCTCTAGTTCTACCAATTTTATTAACGAACGCTTGTTTGTAGCTAGACCTCCGGGCGAGTCCATCGACTGCAGCGGGGTGACGCAGCTCAAGGAAGAACATTCATGATCATTTCTTCATGGAAATGCAATCAGACCGAGAAGCTAAGGCAGAAGAACTACCACGTCTGCAGTGCAAGATGCTTGATATGATGATTATTACTTCAAGAAAATGATAAAGTAATGATCATAAATGTTCTTCCTTGAGCTGCGTCGCCCCGCTGCAGTCGATGGACTCGCCTGGAGGTCTCCGTACAAACAAGCGGCTGTTAGAAGAGAGTAGGTGAGTTAGAGGAGAGTGGGTGAGTTGTGTTTAGTCTCTTTGCTAAAGAAATAAGGCAAAGCTAAAAAGATGTTTGATGGCTAGTGCTATAGCTAGGACCCTGTATGTACTGTTGATGAAGTTAGGTGCTGTTCTTAGAATTATTTGTGGCTATAGAGTGTTACAGTGTTACTCGGTGTTACAGTGTGTTTGACTTTTTACGCCAGAATATCCCTTTAATATGCTGATGAGGTCTGCATGCAACATAACTTTTTTGCTGTCCTCTCTAGTTTTTAGGAAATGCCTCGACTTGGTGTTATATTGGTATCAATGACTCAAAGGAAACTGCATCATTTTTGGACCTGCTCTGCCCTACATCCTCTTTTCATGTGGGATGGCAGGATCTGAGGGAAGCACCACAGGTTTCTTGTCTTTTCTTGCTTCTTAAAATAGTTCTCATTTGTGTTTTCTTATGGGTAATACCATTTGCTATCATTTTTCTTCTACTCTTTGATACTTTGGTAAAATCTTCTATAAATCTCTGCACGATTGCTCATCAAAGTAAATGCAGATCATTTGAAAGCAGCTTCCCTTTTCTGCAAAGTCCGGCTTTACGTGAGAATAAAATCATGAACACCACCTTTGTCACCCATCAAATACTTGATTCACTCTGGTAGCCAAGTTTTGTAACAAACATTTAGGTCAGTGAGACTAAGCAAAGACATCTTAACCATCCACAAACTACTGTTTACCTTACTTTTCTGATTTTCTGTTTGATGGGCTAAAACATACAAACATTGCACACCAAAATATACGCAGGAAACCCATGCATTGAAGGATTGGAGATCAAAAACCCTGCTGAAACCAAGGTTTTGGGACACAATTTCAGGGCTACTGACTAAAATCCTGTTTTGTGAACTCAGACAAGCTGAAGAGAGTAAGGGGTCACTCAGCAGTTTTTTTATTGGGCCATCCCTCGTAATCTTGTGGGTAGGCAACTTGCAGTAGGAAGAGATTCTGTGGTGCAGTTTGTTGGTTTCGCAACGCTTAGTATCATTTGATAACGCCACATTGCTCAGCATCTGAACCCTCATCTCAAAACACACAGACAGCACTACCAGGTAACACAGGTCCAGCTACTCACAACCAAAAAAACACACTGTGAGAAAAAACCATGAAGCACTTCAAAACCAGATTTTGAAGATTTGCAGCGGCTTGTTTCCCTTTTCTTTCACTTCGCTTCTCTTCAGTTTCAACAAGCTCCATGGCTTCCTCAGATAACAGGGGATACCCATTGTCTCACATCTACATGGCTGATCTATATTTTCATGACTCCCATTATTCTCTCCCCAATTACAAACTCCACAAATGTGACTTCCATTTCACAAGACTCCTCATGGTAAAGTGATTTTTACTTCTCAAGTTGCTACAAGACACTCTTGGCAATTGTGGCCATCAAAGTCCTTTTTCTGCAACTGACTGAAGCAAACTATCACTATACTGCAACAGTTCAAACAACTGGCTGTATACGAAACAAAACACCACGCTGCTCTACTTCCCCCATTGTGAGATGTGAAGCCAAGGATCTAGCTGGAAAAGCTGCAGGACTGATGCCAAACCTCTCCCACTAACCTGACTTAACCAATAAAACGCCAAACATCCATCAGGTGGGTACAGCTCACAGTAGAACAGATTTCTGTGTTGTCTGAAGCAGACGCTAATGGCTGTGAAAAATTCGTTATTGTGTACGTGCTCAACAACTTCTCTCAATGTTGGCTGTGTAACATTGCAGGTCAACATTAGTGTGTAAACCAGTCAACTTTTTAACAGTTTATTATCAGTGTCTGCAGATGTGAGAATTTACAGTGATATATGCGGCCAATGAGGAGATACGTTATGTGTGCATACAATGACAGTGGCAGCATTTCGAAGCCACAAGCTACTAGCTCGCTTCTATTCTTAGTGGCCAATAAACGGTATTGCTCAATTTGTTGATGAGTTAAAAACAAGTTAATCATTTTAAAGCGGCCCAAAGGATTTACTGTGTGAAGTATTACAAAAAAACAACAAAAACTATAACTAGCTTTTTCTACTGGTAAGCAAATTCAGAAGGCTGTTCACAACTTTTCACCACAACAGTCACTTAGCTAAAACAACTATGCTAAGGTTTACTGTAGTTTCATGTCGCTGCACCAACTTAGCAATCAAATGCACACAGAGGAAGCCACTCTCTACTTTTAACTACACTGGATTTTGGCTTTTTCACTTAAACAAGATTTTTAGGATCAAGACATGGTTTCAGGGCCAACAGTACCAACACGAGGCTCAATATAAATCTTTCAGATGCAGACACACTAATGGAAAAATAGCTTTTTGCTATCATTTTAAAGATGATTCAAGGATGAGCAAAACAACACTCCTTTGACACAACCAACCAGAAGCAACCTTAACTTGCTCCTCCCTCTCTACGGAGGTAAACAACACTCACTGCTCCAGCCCTCAAAGCCTCCCCTGGCAGTCTTAACTTAAGTCACTCAACAAGGCTGAGGAAAAATGCAGCAAACATATTTTTAAATGTCTGTTTTAAAGTGAATTTATTTATCATTTAAGGTGAAATCAAATGCTGCTTGATATAATCTAGTACAGGAGAGGTTTGGTGCTCTGTACAGTGAGTAAAAAGGAGTGTGAATATCAGTATTGGCAAAAATTAGGAAGAAAATATCAGAGAGAGAAAAAATCCAATATTGACGAGGAACACGTGATCATAAATCAGTAGGATGAGAACTCACTTTAATGATAGAGTGCATGTTTGGAAAAGAAAATGGATGTGCATTTCAAATTTATTGACTCATGTTCCATCTGTTAACATGGCGGAGGAGGAGGGTTTATGACCTTATGTGGTCCAGGGTTAAAAAAATACAGGATCAACCTTGAAATATCAATCAAGAGTCCCAGCACACAACACAGCAAAACAGCCAAGACACACCAATCAGAGTGTGTCCTTTATCACAGTTTAACCACCATGACCTGACGTTTTTTTTTTTTTTTTCCCCAAGGGGAGGTCTTTAATGTAAGTTATAACAAGGCCATATCTCTTTGGCTTGAGAGCAACATGCTGCAGAAGGACATCAGTTTGATGCAGTGGTATAAATCAGCCTTCAACCCTGCCCTGCCAGCTCTATATCAACTCAATGTTTACATCAAGCTTGGCCTTTGAGACCAACCTGCAGTCTGTTTTTGTAGCTCCGTGAACGAACTCAGTGCATCCTGTCTCTTCTTACCTGTATCCGATCAGTGTAATGGTCAAGCAGCAGTACTCCAGAACTCGTCACTTTCTTGGTTTCCACCATTGTCTTGAGGTCTGCCAGCAAACTCATGTGTTTAGACATATCTGTCGCCAATACCTGGACAGAAATTTGATATCAATGCATCAGATTGTGATTTAATGGCATGAATCAAAAGTACTGAGAAAGTAAATTAACCTCTAGTGATACAGAGCGAGAGCTGGACTCACCATGTCTATAACAAGCTTTCTCAGGCTCTGTCTCTGCCTCTTGCTAAGGTTCTGGAAGATGTCACAGTTATCCTCATGGAGCAGCTTGAAGCCCACAGCGAGGTGATGGTTCTCCAACACCGACTCGTCGTTATACATCAGGGCAAGCTCTGAGTCTAAAGGAAACACATAAATCACACCATCAGCACAGGGATGCTCCCACCAAACTTCGATTTTTCAGTCATATTTTGCTTTCAAATCAAATCCCCTTCTCCCTGTTACTTTAGCTGTCCACACATATGTCTGCGTCTTTAACAAGCAGGACAAAACACTGACCCCTTTACTAATTTATATGTGTGGCCACAATGTTTACAAGCTCTGGACCGGGCAGTTTATTTATCCTTGTGTGTCTCTTAATTTTTTTTACAAGACTCACTGGTGTTTATGAGGAACTGGTTTGACACTCCAGGGTGGTCCACATCATGAATGGCAGCAGCAAACAACGCAGCAAGTATCTCAAGATCAGTAAACACAGCCTTACAGAGAGAAATGACAGACAAAAAGGAGAGATGACAGGGTGTAGATGAATGTCACTGAAGAGCCTTGTTTCTGTTAAAGTCTGTATATGTGGAGATTGGCGGACCAGTCAAGGTATTTACATCTAGAGCCGGTGTTGATAGCAGAACATGAGTGGACTGAGTGACATCTGCAGCGTGGAGGCTATTGTGGTAGGCCACATTGGCATGGTAGTGGTCCTCCAGGGTCATCACGTAGGTGACGAAAGTATCCACAGGGATCCTAAAGGTCTTTAGTAGATCTCTTTCCTGCGGCAGAGACAGTACTTCATGGTCAGAGACATAAATAAATTATGCAATAATACATTCAATTACTGGTTAAAGCCAGTGGTTTCTATCTCTCTTTCTGCACCTTCCTCTACCGCAGATGGCTGTCTAGTCTCAGTCTGGTTCAGCTGGGAGTTTTTTCCATATGTTACAAAGTGCTTTCTCCATAGTGGATTCTTACGCACAGTCCAGACTTTTTGTTTTGGAAAGTCCCCCCATAACTTTTACACACAGAGATTAGTCTTTGGATTGAAGTCGTGTCTCTCACCTGGAAGATGGCAAACATTATGCAGCTGAGGGGTCGATTATTCGAGAACTCTGCCACACGGAAGATATTAAGGCCCCACTTGTTCAAGTCGTTCAGCTCCTGGAGGCACAGCAGTCAACAATGATAGACATTAGTAAGACAATCCAGCTCAAACTTATTCGAAATTGAGAAATATTAGGGCAGTGTTGCAGAATCCAAAATATAAATTGTTGGATGCTTTATATCCTCATATATTTGGGGTCTCGCCAAAGGAAGAAGTGGTTTCTCCTCTAAAGGAAACAACATATTTATAACATATTACCTTTGGGGATCAATAAAGTTCTTGTATTATATTTGGCAATGGGTGGTCAGTTGCAACATTTATTGTTTGAAAGTAATATTTACATCTTCAGGGGAGGCGTCCAAGCTCAGATCAGGCAGCATTCAATCACAAACTTTACAGATAATGTAAGACATATTCACCCTGGCTAAAGAATCCTCGTGTTCAGTCTTCACGCCAAAGCGAGGCATGGTGGAGTTGGAAAGGCTGGAACTGTGCGTGAGCTTCTTCACACCACTGATGTGACACATTGGCTTCTCCCGTTCTCTTAAAGTCGGAGACGGGATCTCCACCTCGTTCTGCTTGTCTGGAGGGGTCAAGAGTCAGAGGTCAGTCAAGATGAAAGCTAGTCTGGTTCAAAATACCAGACTAGAAAGGATTTGCAATATGTATTAATTAGGTTTGCTCTACCTAGAAAAGTAGTGGAGATGTATTCTGACACCTGGTTCCCTGAGCGACTCATCTCTGACAAATGGGACAGCTCCCGGTTCAACATCCTCTTAAACTGAGAGGAGACACAAACAGAAGGTGAGTGAATTCGTGATACAAAGCAGAAACGTGAAAATCTCCATAGAGACCTGCAGAGTAATGAACATTAAGATTCAACTTTTTTCTTTTTTTTTTTTATGCAGAGCAACACAACATACATATGAGTCAAAAATGATCCAAAAGATGATCCCCCTCAATCTGGCTTCGTTTACTGAATGATGAGAAAGTCGATCATGATTCATTCCTCCTCTTTTTGAGAACATACTGCTCAATAGAAAAATGTCTTCCTCCTTCATTTTGATCATTTATGTTAAAGCTGCAGTGACATGAAATCTTCATATGGTAGTTATAAACAGCCAGTCTGCAGGTCCTTCCTTGCAGGACGGGCACAAATGTGATTAAGTGAATACATTATCCCCGCAGACAGAAAACGCTGTTCTTGAACGTTCTCTCGGCTTTTGTGATTTTATTCTAAATGAACGTGTTCGGAGGCTCTGAAGCCATCTGCTGCACAAGTCATGTAAAAAGGTACAATGCGATTCAGACGAGAAACCCTCAGTCTGTGTCCTACTGACTGATCTTTCACACATAACAATCTCCATGGCAACCTGAGCGGTTGCCGTGGCAACTGCCTCCTCATAGTCAGTCCTTCAGCTTGATGTGAGAGCGGTGGCTGCTTGGGTGACAATCTGAGGGAGTAGGCAGGTGTCTCTGACCTTTACCAAGGTCAACCCTCCCTTCCTGCGCTTTCTTCCTCTCCTCATCTCTCTGTCTCTAAAATCTGCTCCTCCCTCTCTCCCGAGGTAAACAACACTCCCTGCTACAGCCCTCAAAGCCTCCCCTGGCAAACTCTCTGTCATGCCTTTCTGCCATTTTATACGTGTCATGCATTCCCACCACCTACTCCTCCTCTCCTCTAAGTTATCTCTCTTTTATAAGCATTTGACCCTTTTTTTTAATCATCTCTGAATAAGCAGATCCTGTAAGAGCTCTGACAGAACATGTTAGAGTCAGTGAGGTAGAATCAGCCATCAAGAGTCACAAAAGCAAACCAAGCCCAGTGGCACACTTAAGACGGTGGGCTCAGTCCAAGCCTCTTCTTCTCTAATTATCTCTCTTTCTTTCTCTCCTAATAATGTAAAGCTGAGTCATAGCTGCCAACCAAGACTTCCATGGTGCCAGGACAAACAACACTCTCCCCTGAACACTGACTAATGAAGCAAACATGCTAACACTGCAAAGACATGACCATAAACACACGTGCCGACATCTGAACATGTGAGGGACGGGGACACCTTTCCTCCCTCTATGCTCAGGATAACAAATAATACCAATGTAGCGCAAAATATCACACACTCAGACACTAAATGTGGTCCTCCTCTGAACTTTAACCTGTTTTTTAGGTTATTTAGTAAGCATAAAGTAAAAAGCAACTCATGCACCCAAATGTAAACAACACAATTTCACGAACAAATTAAAAACAAACCTGTAAAATCTAAGAAAACTAACACACTCTTGTGGATGTGTCACACCTGAGACACAAACATAAACATCCACTCAGTCCTGGGACAATAGGCATTGTCCTTCAACAACTATACGCTTGGCTTCCTTGAGTCTGTATTGAGGCCAGCCTCAGGGTAGCACAGGAGAGAGCTGGTGGGATGTGGGACGCAGGTGTGGAGGATGGAAATGGACATAATGTGACACTGCAACATACCTGCAGTGAAGAAAGCTAAGGTTACTTCTCAACAAACTGCAAAAGCAATATTTTTATGTTAATCTCTTTGGTGCGCTCTCTCAGGACAGAAATGTAGACAAAGTAAGGCGAAGAACGAGAGGGTTATTGTTTTTTGTTTACAGTGCTGCGGCAACGTGGAGCAGAGTTAATAAGTTCTGTACCTTTATCACTCGAACTCTTCAAGGATGTATGTATACATCACAGTATATACAGGCATAGTCTCATAACACACACTCTTAAATAAGCCAGTGTCTGAGCAACAAAATCTGTTTTTATCACCTGAATAAGTTTGTGTAGCTCATAAATGCATCATGTGTCATGTTCACACACATATTTCACACACTGGCTCCAGTCTTCTGCTCTATTTTTGGTGTAAATAAACAAGTAGGCACATAAATGGATTTTTGATGTATACATGCATGTGGAGAAAACTGGCAACAACTGAGGAATAAACAGCATTTATCCAAGATGGCCTCCGTCAGGCCTTACAGCCCCCCTGCAGGCTCCCTGAGTCCTACCTGGTCCCACCAACCGATGAGCCAGGGCCTGGAGCAGGTCTCACAGAACAGGTCAACAAAGGGTGTCCTGCGCTCTGCCGCCGTCCCACCCCCATCCAGGACCCCTCCAGCGGCCGCACCAAGGTCCAGCTCTGCCCCTGCCCTCCCCTGCAGGGGGCTGTAGCTGGAGGAGCGGGGCAGCCTGTAGCCCCCTGGTACGGGCGAGGGGCAGGGGGATGGCGCAGGGTCAATGGCCTCCACCACACCCATGTTTAGGGTGACAGGGGTTTTGGGCCGATGACACAGGCAGGAGGTGCGGTAGTGGAGCGGGGTGGACACGCTGCGGGTGCCCCAGTGGCATGAGGGCGTCGTCAGGGTGTGTGGGGAGAGGCCACAACCGGTTAAGCTGGGACACTCCAGAGCGACGGCTCCCCCGAGAGGGGACGGAGGAACAGGGGGAGGGGGGTGAGGGTAGGGGCTGCTGATGAAGACTGTCCTTGCCTACATGCAGCACCCCAAAACAGGCCACCCAGTCAGTCCAGAGTCAGGCTCCAGCCTCAATGGTGTCCGAAGATGAGGGTCCCCCTGACAGGCAGACCAGGAGCCCCCCTGGATCCGGCTGCTGTGGAGACTACATCTTATCCCATTTGTTGAGCAGACTGACCCAAATGCACAGTCACTGCAGGGTAGAGTGGATGAAAGCCGAAAGAGGGAAGATGGAGGGAAACAGGGGGGAGTGAGGGACCGTCTGAAGGGCACAGGAAGGACCTGATGGAGGAGACGGGTGGAAATGTGGGAGATATGTAAGAGGAGAATGATGGTGGTAGAGCGGAGCTGCTTGACAAACAGTGATAAAAAATTTAAGTGATGGAGGTGAGAGGGATGGAGTGACGGTGATGACAGGACCGACAGATAACCGTAGACCTGGATGATAGAGGAATGGAGAGCTTGGATGGCAGCTGGAACATCGGGAAAAGGGGGGAGGTAGAAACAGATGATGGTAGCAAGAGAAAAACCAGGATGGAGAGGATGAGGGGGGGAGTGAGAGAAAGAATCAGAGAGGGATGCGAGCAGGCCTGTAGCAGACGATCAGGCTGGAGAATCAAACCAGAGTTGTGGTCTGGAAAAACAGGCTCCCCTCTCCCTGCGTCGACTGCCCCTCCCCCACGGTACGGATCCACAGGCCCGACCCAGTCCTACCGGTGCATCAGCCCGCCTGTGCCGTTTCACACTGATCCCAGCAACCCCACAGTCACTCCACGCTCAGTCAGGCTGCAGCCCAGTCCCCCTCGCTCCAAGTCAATCCATGCCTCAGCTGTCCAAAAATGCCAGAGGTCTAATCCTGCCGCTCTAGGCTGCCGTTCCTCCTCCAATGCTCTGCTTCTTGCGCCATTTCCCTGGATGCTGTAGACAGCTCTCGCAAGCTAATCAGGCAGTGTGGCTGCAGGCGCATGCATGTGTATGTGTGTGTGTGCGTGAGTGAGTGTGTGTGTGTGTGTGCGTCTGTGCTTGCTCCTGCTCACTGCCTGAGTGCGCATGTGCAACAAGACAGCATGTACGTCTGTTAAAAATATGTGTGTGAGTGAGGGTGTGAGTAAGAGTGAGAGACTGAGTGGGAATATTCATGTGTACCTCCATGTTGGCACAGTGCAGAGGATTCCTGTAGCTACTCAAACCCAGCAGCATATTTAGAGGGACTCCTTTTACCACAGGGTGTGTGTGCACGGATCTAAATGATGTCCTTGAAACATTCACCTGTCATCTCTCTAAACCATCATTTAATCACAAACCTGACTGATAATCCACCCTCCAAACCTGATTATTTATTAACAGCAAAGTGCATCATAGGGTGAAATTGTAGAATAAAACAAACAAGGCGCTGTCTCTTTAAGACAGAGCACTATTAAAGAAGCGTCGCCTTCATTTCATTGGTGGTTACCCAGACCACATGGCTCGTGGTCAGAGTCGCGAGCCAATAGCGAAAAGGGAAGGGCAGACCCTGCTGCTGTTCGATAGCAACCAAGGTTACAGCAGAGACATCAGCAGCATCAGGTCCCCCCCTCCCTCCCTCCCTCCCTCCCACAGAGTGTCACCCTTCCTCTCTCTTCTCTCTTCCATAAATACAAACATGTGCATCTTTGAGAAAGCTGCCAGTGCGTGCAGATGTAGAAACACAAATACAACACAACCAGGCAACATCTTTAGCAGTTGGGAATATAAATACATGTAAAGTCATGGTTAACGTGTTTGCTCGGAGAAAACACCATGAAAACCCCGAAAAGATGGATGTCAACATATGCAGCGCAGCCTGATTAAATCTGACCTGAATAAACATATTCAGGTGGATCCAAAAAATGGAAGAGAAAACACACTTCGAATACGCTGCTGCTGATTAACAACATGTCAAATAAAGCCAGTCTATAAGTGTAACAGCTGCAGAGATATCTGTTAGATTTTTATGTAGAAAGGATAAAATAAAAGATTCAAAGTGATGTGGAAAAGTTTTGTCAAGAGTAAGTTTTGCTAATGCTCCTGTAGGGTATTTCCATATCTATTCTAATTATACTCCTTTTTATTACACCTTAAAAATGTATCTTTAATTGCCCTGATAGCATTTGTTGGTATAATCAGCTGTCATGGGGTGATGAATTAGGAGCACACTGACAGTAAGAGTGAACATGCTCGCTTGGACATGTGTGCGCACCTTGTTGGAGGCCATCTCGCTGACTGAACGGTGCGTCTGGATGGTCTCCAGCTGATCCAGACACCAGTCCAGTTCCTCCAGAGTCTCCCGAGCCATCTGCTGGTAGGTCTCCTCTGGGAATGACACAGACACACAGTGAATATAGGGAAGCGTAGGAAAAGTAGATGTCTTTGTCATGTAAGAACACACTTAATGTGAATGTAAGAAAGCAGGACTATGCATATATAATCCTGACATGGTATGTTATCAGTCTGTAAGGGCCTGGCATGTGTTTTTTATGGGTAATAATGTGTGATAGGTTTGGCTGAATTGCAAATAAAGTACCCAACACCTATATCTAGATTTTTCAGGTGTTATCTGGTGCAGTAAAAGCACAATGTTTAAACATAACAATATACAGTTTGAATTCATGATACACAGTTTCCCCTCCATAATGGGTTTGAGGGTCTAAATTTCTACTTTGAGAGTTAAATGTCGAGCAAAAGTAAAATAAGATGAGATATTTTTGTCGTTTATGCATCATATTTGAGGTTATTTAGGATCTTTCCGCTTTCATAAAATGTAGTAAATCAGAGGAACCTCTATAAGAGGCACATGATGCTCTTTGCTGATCTGCTTTTTCATTGCTGATGGTGCATTTAGGGAGCGTGGGGGGGGTCTTAGTGTGTCCTCAAAGCCTTGTGAGCGGAATGTGGGACTCTTTGGACTGAGAGTTTTAATTAGCAGACAGCATACCAGAGAGTGTAGCTTGGGGAACAGTGGGTTGGCTTGTCACCGGTGACCTCCTGTGGACAGACACAGCATTACATCAGAGGAGGAAGAGCACGCTGCTGCCCCCTGCTGGGGATTCGACATGCACTCAGAAAGAAGGCAACAAAAGGCAGGGATAACAGAGGAGGTATGAGTATTTCTATGTTTCTTATTCATGTATATGCCCCCCAAAAAAGGGACAAAGAGAAGTGTGCCTGTCTATTTTTATAATGTCCTTTAATAATAAATAACACCGCAATGTGTGAATCAAAAAATCCCAGGTTTCATTTAAAATATTCAAGTACTCTAAAGCAGTGAGAGACAAAGGATGGGCTCTGCTTAACTTCACAGTAACCTCAGTGGTTCATCACATATAATAAGAGAGGCGCTTTCAACTGTTTAATTATAGAAGGTAATCATTTTGCCGCAGAGCTTCATATATATCATATTGACCTGCGTCTGAAAGCCTGCCAACTCCAGCTCCTTCTTACTGCTGCATTACAAAGGAGAATAATTTTAGTCTTATTGACCGTCTCCATCGTCTGGGTACAGAGTCAGGGACACACACATTGGAGGCATGTTGTTCTCTGCTCTCCGTCCTCAGCCAGCGAGTTGGAGGGAAGCCAAATAATACAGATCAGATATTTTCCTTGAGCATACTTTGAGAGCCACAAACTGTTTAATCATGATGGCAAAAGTTTTTGTTTTTTTTTTTCCTCTGGGAGCAAGGAGAAGGAGACATGAGAAAAAAAAAAACACACTGCAGATTAAGGAGGCAGTCGTGACGAGTGTAAGTGGGGGGGAAGGGGTGTTTGACAGCATGATACTGACTTGTTAGTGGGTGTTGTGACATTGGCGAGGATGGTGAAGTTGCTTCTTACGGTTCGTAGGCTGGCCAACACCTGGGGGATGGATGGACAGCATAGGAGGGGCAGAAGGAGGTAAAAGGGGAGAGGTGGAGAGAGGGGACAAGTTCACTGCGCTAATTAGCCGCCTTTTCTAGTCATTTACAGCGATTAAACACGTCAAACAAAGGAAGGCGGTGAAACATACCTGAGCAAAAGGGGTGACGATCATGTCTTCGGCGTGCCTACAGGACAAAAACACGACAACAAATAAAAGATGAGTGAGAGTTTTATGAGCAGCTGAGGCGCCTGGAATTAGAGTTGATTCGAGAGGCTGTGTTTGTGAGCGGCATGTTTACAAAGCTCTGTGTGGATCTGAACAGAGGAACAGGATTGGAATCAATATGGAAGATTTCGGGAGGTTTAAATAAGCCAGGAGACAAAGCGCAGCAGTCAATGTTAAGAGATTCATCATGATTTCATTAGCATAATGATTGTATAATTACGAGAAGAACCAGTGCTGTGTCGATGGGGATGATGTGCAGTTGCTGTTGTGTGCTTGTGAGGGGACACCGAGGGTTTGAAAAATGTGATGAATCGAGGGCGATGGCTTCATGCTTACCCCTCACTGTTGATGGAGGAGTTGCGTGACATGGTTTTGGGCGACGTGTCGTAGTCGGAATCGGAGCGGTAGAGGAAGGACTCCCTGCGCTGGCTCTGGGGGAAAGAAGGGTGGAGCACCAACCCAGGACTCGCCTGCGAATCCATGGGACTGCGGCCTGGAGAGGGACCATTTTCGGAATCGAAGCTGAAAGGTCAGAAAAGACAAGAGTTGAAAAGCGCGTTATAAATCCGATAACCTCTGTGTTTGTTTTTGCTTGTGCTTCTCCTGTCTCACAGTGACAACAAAGAGAGGAAACATGTGTCCAAACTTGGAAATCCATCCTTCTCCGAGTGTTTCTGGTTACTCGCAGCAGAAGTTGAGGAAAGAAAGATGTGACAGATGCAGCCGTGTTTCTGCGGAGCCAGAATCCCCTCAGAATGAGACTTTACTGACGTGCCATACTTCACATCAAGCCTTGATTGTCGCATCAACAATCTTAAACTGCATGTCCCTGAGCCAAAGCTGTTCATCCAAGGACCAGAGTGATGGAGGTTTGGATTCAGTTCTCTCCTCACACAAAATCCTGACAAACACAGCTGAAATCTGCGTTATTCCAGAATTATCCATCAAATTTAAAACAATGAAGTGTGTAAAACAAACACGACCAACCCAAAAATATGGTTCCAGTTAAAAAAAGCAACATTCTTCTTGACCTTTACAGTCTTATCGAATCAGTGTCTCTTGTCTCTTTTAGTTTGGAGAGGAAAACAGCATCAGACATCAAACCATCACATCCCTGATAAACATTAAACCCTTAACACACGGCTAAAACTCATCCGCCACATCCGCTTAGTTTCCAGAGTCGCCGAAGGAGACATAGCAACACTCTTCTCAGGTTCCACTCGTCTCTTTTTTCCACCAACACCTGCAGTCATGAAGTATTTATTCCTCGCTCAAAATAAGACACCACTTTTCTCCCGGATGACAAAAGATTGAACAACCAGGCTAAAACTTTAAATCAGGATGAGATGAACTAAGTTTACAAAGTTCAACACGCCATGATGGACATTTGAGTGTCAGCACACTCAGATATATGTATGTAAGGTTTAAACTGTTGTTCGTTTTTTAGACTAAAACAGCTACAAGCATACTCTTCCGTAAGCAATAATATGAGACTTAAAATGACACTTTCAGGTTGCAGTCAAACATAGAGGGGACTTGTACAGATAGGGAAGCAGGTTGCAGTGTAGCTGCAGCATCTATTTTTAATATGGGATAACTTTCATCTCCACAGCACCTCCCCACTTCTCCCAAACTTCTCAAACTACAGCTGCACACTCAGTTGTGTATGTTGTTTTTCAGTTTGACTTCTAATATAAAATGTGAAGGGGGGGTATTTTTAGATTTTATGTCTAAGTTGGCCAAGAAGGAGCCCCTCTGTTTCTCTTCTGAAGGTAGATCAAATTAACTTTACACGAGTTGCCACACAGAGGAATCCTTTGACACTTTTAAACGTGATTTTAAGCATCTGAATTCTCCTCAAAATCGAATCCTGAAGTTACAGGATTGTGTGCACAGGATTTGTATCCATGAAATCTTCTCGAGAGGAGCATTTGCACAAATGCTTGTAATGTTTACACCTCACCTAATGATCGCAGAACACTTACAAATCCCTGAAGCTTATTTATAAATAGAAAAGAGATGATTCAGAGAGCACTGGGTCAAACTCTACCTGCAAAGACAGTGTGATGAGCGTCTGCGCTCCTGAATGCTGCGGTTCAGTTTCAGACGCCGAAACAAAGCCGAGCCCGTGTGTCCCCGAGACTGATCGCCCGGCGACACAGGTGAGGTGAGAGAGGGCGCAGGCGGTGGACCCTCAGGACTCTCCCACAACCTCAGCTGTCGCGTCAGCTTCCTCTGACTCATCGCTGCCGGCTCTGGCCCTGGTGGAGCCGAGCAGTTAAAGATAACTCCCCCAGCCTCCACTTAAAACTGGCTGTCTTCCTCCTACGCAGTCCCTCTTGTGGACTTTTTAAAGCGTCGACTAACGTCTCAGGCAGACAGCACCTGCCGCCGTACGTGGCCACAATCGTCCTCAGATTTAATAAGGGGGCCTGATCCTCCCTTTAGTCCTGCTCTCCAAAGTGTCTGAAGTCTGAAGAGTCAAAGTGCAACAATTTGCATATTCTGCACTCTGTGATCCCCAGACCTTGTATGCAAAGGCTCCAGTCACCCCTCCTCACAGCCTCAGTTTGAGATCTTATCCTTTCCTTGTCTCTTCCTCGGTCAGTATATCTCACCACGCCGCCTTTTTTTTCAGTCCACCACAGCTGGGCCAAACTGGACCTGTAGTCTTCACCTAGTCCCCCCAGGTGAACGCTGTCTCGCAAATTCAACAGTCTGGCTGCAGAAAAAACAAACCCCGAGACCCGCGCTGATCTCTGTTAATTTCCTAATTAGTCAGCCTTTTGACCTTCACGTTGTATCTGTTACTTCTTCTCTCCTCCTCCCCCCCGCCTCCCTCCTGCAAACATGTGTTCTCACTATCCTTATCTCACTGCACACAGTTCCTCTGCAGCAACAGGAAGGCTGATCAGAAAGAGTAACACACAACAGTCTCTTAGAGAGCGGCACACTGAGTCTGTGTAATGAGGATTTCAAGGGTAGATAGAAAACAACCCAGGAAAAGAAGTCAAAAAGAGAGGAGGAGGAGGAGGAAGAGGAGGGCAGGAGGGGAAAAGGGGGTTGACTCATACCCCTGTGTAAATGTTTATATGTTCCACTAAAGAGCGTGCTAGGATTGCGCCCAAAACATTTTGTATTTTGACATCAACAACCCTGCTCTAAACAGCACTTTTCTTGGCCTTTAGATGTGAGCAGACTCAGCGCTACCTTAACATCCTACATAAGCAACAATTAGACCATGAAATAGCTTTCAAACAAGGAGCATTAGGTCAACCGTAACTAATCCAGTGATGACATCCGAGATAGCGATGTTAGACAGCCTCAAGCGGGGTTTCTTTTTACACATAGACGGTCACATGGCTGCTTTTCTAATAAGCCGTAGCCCAAAAAGCAGAAGTATCTGACTGCAGTGTTTATGAAATTGTGTCAGAGCTCTTAGGTTTGCTTCCAGCGCAGTTATTACTTTCATAAGACAGGATATTGATTAATAGATTTTAACTACCTCATTAACCTCTGAATTACCAATATTGTGCAAACAACACGGCTGCAAACGCTGAAACTTCCTTTGGGGACAGAAAGAGGGAAGTAGTGTGCAAGTTATCAAAGTATTACATCAGAATTTCTGTGTATGGGTTGCACAATGGGTTCATGAGTCCTAGCTGAACTCCCTGAGATAACATCTTTGGTTTTGCATCACTATCATAAGCACTTTATTGAGAAATTAAATCATACAGTGGATTAAAAAATAATCTTTTTAGACTTGTGATTGCTAAGAGGTAAGTCGAAGAGATTGAAATACATATGTGTAGACTTGTCTGTGTTTGGTGAGCAGTGGATTTCAGCTTTAAAAATCAGGTTGAAAAGAGGGTGACATTAAAAATTTCATTTTGACCACCACAATAAAGGCATCAAAGTGTTAAAAAAAAACGGTTCTGTTTCAAGGTTTTGATACTTCAGAGGTGATGAAGGACGTGATTGGAGCTGGCATTTCTACAAATTATTTACAAGAGGAAACTGATGGGCTGTTTAAGCTCATTTTAATGTATTTTACTTTTTAAATATAAATCTAACTGCAGTGCATTATGGGTTTGCAAGAAGACTCAGAGACATCCAGGGGTGTAACTAGAAGGATGGTCAGGGTGGCATGGCCCTCTTCAATTGATCACTCAATCAATCAAACTTAATGTTTAAAGCACTTTTTTATACATGGAATGTAGCACAAACTGTTGTCCATTCAAGCAGGATATTAAAAACAATGAAATAAAATAAATAAAAATACAAATACCAAACCCACCCCATTCAACACATACAGCACTCAAACGCTCACACACACAGATGCACACCCAATAGACCAGGTGAGGACTCTTCAGTTAAAAGAGAAAACTCTGGATCTAGGAGTAAAGCGATACAACCATGATAAAATATATTAAAAGTGATAAAGCTTTAAAAGTTAATGACATAAAACAGTCTTAAAATCAAATAATAACAGAAAGTAGCTTAAAAAAAAGAGGTGATAAAACACAAAACAGTTACTCTAGGACTAAAATAGGGTAAAATCACATAATGCAGATTAAAAGATTAAAACTAAATTCAACTAGAAGCCAAACTAAAGAGGTAGGTTTTGAGTTTACTTTTAAAAATAGAAATATGAAATATAAACATTTAAAAAATGTGATAAAATAAATGTAAAAACAAAAATTCAAAAAAATAAAAAAGAAGAAAGAAACATGATCAACCATCCAATGTGCCACCCTAAATTCTGACACTCTGGTTGGTTCATTTTGTACAGTTGTACAAAATATTATAAATATTATATTATATTAAATGATCCTTTTGGTGCTTTGTTGTCAGTAGTAAAATTACATATAATAAGCAGACATCAACAGCATAAGTAAATAATATGCCCTTTGTCTGGCCACCCCTATAGAAATAGGCCCCTGAGCTAAGCCACCCCAGTGAAAAAAGTGGACAAGCCCCTGAAGATGATATTAAGAAATCAGATTTATTTATTTACCTCATTTATTATGACGTGTGCTGCTGACCTCTTGGCCAGGTCGCCCTTGTAAATCAAATCAATGGGATTTTATCTGGTTATATAAAGGTTAAATTAATAAATAAATAAAGATTTTCAATTTTCCCAAAGAGGAAGGAGAAAAGTTTCTAAGCATGCACTGTTACTCTGGCTGTGTGAGTCTCATCGGAGGAAGAGAGAACCCTGATTGATCATATAATTAATACCTGTTGAAGCTGCTCATGCGGAGATTGCCAGTGCAGAGTGCCAGGCCTACTCTATGGTGTGTTACAGGACTGGATCCCTGCCGCTCGCAGAGTTTTTAATTGGTGACTCACAAAATATGAGATGGGACTTGAAAACTGCCGTTAATTATGAGTGTGAGTGTGAGACAGATCTCGTGGGAAATCTTGTTTCCCAGTTAAATCTGGTACAAACAAAGACGTTTAATCGTCTGTGAATAGATATTGAAAAACTTTCAATTTCAAATGAATTTAATTATTTTCCAAAGTCTTTCAAAACGGCACAACAGAAATAAAACAAAAAACGCTTTCTGGGGTTGTTTCAGGATAATCGAGTGAGAACTCAGCCCTGATCAATGTCTCAGGTTAATATGCGAATAAAAAAAATGAATGCTAATTGTTTTGGATTATTGTCAGAAGATAGAAATATAGAGGAGAAGATACTATAAAGCATCAATGATCATCTATTCCGCAACAAACCTTTACTTCTGCTTGTTTCAGTGGAAAAGTTACTCCAAACACTTTCTGTTGTTGGTAGCTGAGCTAACCTTTCGTCAGTGTTTGGAATACAGAACTGAAAATGTGTGTGTGTGAGAGTGAGTGAGTGTGTGTGTGTGTGTGAGAGAGAGAGAGAGAGAGACTTTGAGTGCCGGCACATCCCCGTGACAACCAGCATTTTTGTGTTTATTTGTTACTGTCTCGAGACACAAAGAGGAGAGATATACCGACTTTGTGTCTGAATTTGAATATACACTCCGCACATACCAAATGAGAGCACAAATGAGACGACGTGTGAACAGTGTCTGTTTTTCTCACTGCAAAAGCGGCTCACCAAAAAGAAGAAGAAGAAAAAAAAAAAAAAGAAGCAAGCACAAACCTGCTGCACGAATTCACTGTTCCACCTCTCAGCAAGCAGCTTAAAGCTCGAGCACGGGGAGGAACACAGCACAGATAAGATGCCTTGTCAAGCTGTTTCCTCCTCGCCTCCTGTCTTCCACATTCAGTGCTCTCCTCTTTCTTCTAAGTCTCTCTTTTTCTCCCTCCTTCTTTTTCTGCTCGGGAGTAACTGTTGTTTGTTTACGGCACATTGGACGGATGGTGCGGCTCTCCTTGGAAAGTCACTTCACATGCAGCGCCTCTCAGAGACAGTCTTTGGAAAAATGTCAAGAATTCTAATTCACATGACGGTTACTATTGAAACCACTGGAGAGCTGATGAAGAGACAATTATTCTATCTCCTATTAAATGCAGAGTCCCAGCTCAATAATAGCCGCTGAAACCTCTCGAAGTGACTCATGCGCACACGTGGATGGATACGCACACACACAGACACTCACATGTGGACACATACTGGCAGAAACACACCCCCATGTTGCACTTAAGTGCACACAGAGATGAGCATTAACTCCAAAGCTCTTTTGTTTTCACTCAAACACTATAAAAAGACAAACTAGATGCATGTGCACACAGACACACAGAGAAACACAGTGCACAGGGTGATTACAAGCCGGGCTGTGGGCAGCTCTCTTAGTTTCATTATGTGAGAGCAGAGTCCCTGGAGTGTATCGCTGCGGACAATGACATGATGATCAGAGGTTTCAGAGGGACGGGGATTTGTGCCAGCTGAGTGACTCCTTCTTATGGAAGATAACAAACCGTCTCTGTCAGGATGGAGTGGAGCACATTAAAGCCGCCGTCTCTTACGTAGCCTCACTACCTGAACTGCCTGACTCTGTTAGCTCACTGCGGCTCACCGACGCACGCCACTGACAAATCTGTGTTCATGGATATGTTCACAGCTCCTTCATCCTCAGCTGAACGACGGTCTACCCTTGAACTAGTGGCTTTATTGATCACTCATGTTGCTGTAGCTACAAAAACGTACCACCAACTCAAACTCTGCTGTGGTGACTAATAAACCTGAGATTGAAAATGAATTACTTTATAACTTGTTGACCTTTTCAACTTCACTGCATATGACCATGAGGAGCTTTAGGTAGGACGATTCGAGTTAAATATTATAAACTGTTGTATTTTGCTATAGCTGAAATGAAGCGTTAACACAATCGTGAAAACTCCCTCAGTTCAGAATGAGTCTCTTTCTTAGTAACTGTGTTTTGGAAAAAGCAAGCGTAAGAGATTTATGCCACTTTCCAAACGTGTCATTTTGGCTTTGCATTGAGCTTTTCACACTTATTTTAAGCCAGCATTAAAATGCTCATAAATAAAAGAAAAACCTTTAGCTCTTACAAGTAAAGCACTAAACACGTTATAAGTACATTTCTAATCTTTTTCATTTTGGGCTGAGCTGACACTGACACTATGTGCGGTTGTGTGTAGCCTGTACCTTGCAGCCTTTTGCCTCCAACCAGGGAGGCAACTTCCAGATTAACATTAATACTGTTTAACCAAAATACGCATCCATTGACTGACAAAGCAGAACGTATTAATACCCAACTACAATTTTTAATTCTTAATACTACAAATTTGTAAATTATCACAAAAATTAGATGGGTGTAAACCAAAAATGAATACTAAAGCATATAAAACTTCGAAGAGTTCAAAGGAAGTTAACTCCCCAATCTGGTGTCAAAGACAAACACCAGATAAAATCAGCATGAAACACTCACTTATCTTAAAATCACTTATTTTGATTCATAAATTGTTGAGAGCTGTTTTGTACTTTTATAGTCATCAAAGCTCACAGTTAATGACACTGTATCGAGCAAAAATAATCTCCTTTTAGAGAAACGTTCAACACCCACTTTGCTCTCGTGATTATCGTCAGATAATGAAGTGGACTGAACCATTTACTTAAAGGGGTAAGAGAGGGCTTCAGTAAGAAACCATACACCATATTTCTACTCAAAGGGTTAAAAATCCTGTTTAGTTGGTGAGTACTGAGGCCGTAGTCTTCATCACAGCGGTCTCTGGTTTGACTCCCAGCCGTGACCCTTTGCTGCATGTCATTTCCCATTTTCCTCTCGTTCACATTTCCTGTCCCTCTTCAGCTGCCGTGACAAACAAAGGCATAAATGCTGGAAAAAATATCAGCGAAAAAAAAATTGTGTTGCAAACCAGAATGTCTATTTTCATTTGAGTCATAATCAAGGGCCCTTCCTCCATTTAAGCCCGAGGTGATCAGTCCCATTTTTACCCCATTCTACAAAACCAATGACATTCACCACTGAAACACTACAACTTTTGATAATAATGCAACTTTTGTAAACTCGCCACAGTAAGCACCTGGCAAAGAGGTCTGGGGCATTTCCAGCTAGGGGTGGGAGAAAAAATGGATTCACACAAGTATTACAATTTTTTTTTTTTCAATTTTATTTTTTTAATTTAAGAATAAATCTTAAAAACTGACTGAAACGTGATGTGTATTTTTTGGGAAATATGGTTCCTGGAATAGTCAGTAGACAATCATAATCATTCAAGTGTTTCACTGGTGTTAATTCTGCAGACTACAGATCGAGAAAATCCACAATATCGTAGAATCACAATTTAAATCGAATTGGCATCCAAAAAATCGTAGAAGAATCTAATCAGGAGAAAAGCATATTGTCCCAGCCCTATTACCAGCACACCCAAAAAAGTCTTCAAGTCCCACTCTGATTGTATTTTTTTTTTTTTTTTAGTATTTAAAGTGTTCTCAGTGATCTTTAAATTGTGATTATGAAGTTTTTAGTCACAGTCTCATTGCCTGTCATTTTTAAGGGCTTTTCTTCTGCAGAGCTCCAGTAGCTTCTTCGCAATTCGCCTCTTAGTTGTGGGCGGAAACAGTGTTGCTCTGGGCTCTCCTCTTTATGCCAGGGTGACCATATTCTGACTTCCCAAAAAGAGGACACAACTACGACAAAGTTAATTTTGAGAGTTTTTCGGGTTGGATCAAGTGTCTTTTATGCGCTTCTAACTCAGTAAATCCATGTAACACAAATTGAAACTTCCGTACAAAACCACGGACATTTGCAGGATTTTATAAACTTCCCCGGACAAAGCTGGACAGTGTGGACACGCCCCCAAAAAGAGGACATGTCCAGGTAAAAGAGGACGTGTGGTCACCCTACTTTATGCTAGCTTTTTAGCCTAACATTGTCGATGCAGCAGAAGTGGCAGGTAACATAGGAGCCATTTAGCTCTCAGGCACTAATGTCTTTGGGGACAGAATGAAAGCTAATATCATAATTATCCTTTTTACGAGCATTGCAATCTGCTACCACACACACTTGTTCCACAATCATCCTTTCTACTTTTTGGAGGCTAGCCTGCAGTACGGACTGCTGGGGGGCGGAGCTTGGAGTTATTGTGAACAAAATCTCACTGTGTCTAAATCTGCCGTTTGGGTCTGCCAGAGATTCACAGCGATTTGAAAGCAGAAACATTCAGAATTGCAGTTTTGCACTTCGTTTTCTCTTGATATGCCCTCTATTATTAAAAAATGCTGTATGAACATATAGACAAGAAAAACCAGATTTTCATCGGAGTGGGTCTTTAAGTGGACACAGGCCTTAAGTTAGTCAACAAGGAGCGAGAATGAGATGCCGCCTCTTACCTCGTGTGACCGTGACACCTGGTTTCTATTTCTAAGCCTGTCATTTATGTAGGCATGAACAGGGAGCTGTCAGTTTGAGAAGTTTAGAAAAGAGTTGCATGTCTGAAACCTCCACAGTCAACTATAAAGTCCTAATTTTAGTGACAGCTGGCTGAAGAACGATTACTGAGGTGTAAGATTGTCCAGTAAGTGAGTGGTGAGAGTTTGTTAGCCTGTTAAACAAAGTGGAGACAACAGTGCCTTCATAACATCTACATCCATGATTGAAATTCTGTATTTTGACTCGTGTTAACAGTGGAGGCTGTCCTATTTTTTGGTTTATGAGGTGTGCATGTACAAATATAGAACACACTCTTCCGTCTCAGACGTCTCAGACGTCTCTGACTGCTCGCCTACGCACTTTTTGATTGTAATGTGGTTTGTTTACATGACATGACATAAGAGGATAGTGTATTTGACAAAGTCAGCGAGGACAGTGAGCATTCATTGTTATGTGATGCACAATGTGAAACAATCAAATGTGATAGCTGGTGCTCTTGTGCTTCTGGGACACGGTGCAATATTCACTCTTGCCTGGAGTGTTCTCACATTGGCTGGTAGAAACATTACAGAAATATTCCCCTTTCCAAAAAGCTCAGAATCGCTCCAAGAGATATCGAACATAACACCATCTCTTACACGCATACATGTCCTCTCTGATAAATCTGCCAGGAGTTGTTAAAGCTGCGACAGATTTCATGGTGAGCAGGTGATTGGCAGAGTCCTTACTGTTCGAAATTGCCTCTACAGTATGTGAGAAGAAGAAGAAAAAAAAAAACCTGCTGCATTCCTTCAAGTGGAGAGGGGGGGATCGAACTGGAGCCACTCTGCCTTTAAGCCGCAAATGTACCAGACAATTATCATCCACTTGCTTTAAGCTTCACTTAGTCTGCATTTACTTACAACTAAATTACTCCGTGATCACGGCTCATGTGACACACGGCTCGTGTTATGAGAATTGAAAACAGATACGTGCCTTAAAGGAGGGATCCGCTCAAATGCCATCCAAATTCTCAGTGTAAACAGATCAACAGCACTGACATGTTTAGAAGTGATCGAATTGTTTGTGCACCCTGTGTAATTGGTGGGAAACCAATTCTGAAGCCCCTCAGCTGTTGTTTCATGACAATAAGCCTCCTCCGTCAAAGATTTCTGGGTTGAGACTTTTTTTTTGTGCACACTTGATTAGCAACTTCAAATATGGGAATCTGCAACCGGGGTGACAGCAAACTGCAAAGTTGTTGTCAGATTCAGGATCACGTTAAAGTAGGGTGACCATATTCTGACTTCCCAAAAAGAGGACACGACTATGCACAAGTCGCACAAAGTTAATTTTAAGAGTTTTTTGGGTCGGATCGAGTGTCTTTTACACGCTTCTAACTCAGTAAGTCCACACGACACAAAAACGGAAGTTGCGTACAAAACTGCAGACATTTGAAGGATTTTATAAACTTCCCCGGACAAACCCAGACAGTCCCCAAAAAGAGGACACATCCGGGTAAAAGAAAACGTATGGTCACCCTAGTTAAATCCATTTTGCGCCACCAGCATGGATCGCTTTCCTGCACAGACCCAAAGCCTGCTGAAGCTCTAGTCTTTCCTTGGAGTCCCTGAGCTCCATCATGCTGTAGGTTCCTCTGGATCGCTGCCGCAGATGTTTTGCTGCCGTGGACCTGCTTCCTTTCCAGCTCCTTCAACTACAAGCATCAATCCCACCTTCTGTCCATTTTCTGAATCTGCCTGTTAAAAGGAGGTTTTTCTCTCCAGTGTAACTTTCTAAATGCTGCTGGGATGGGAGTGGGTCTCAATCTTATCCCATCTTTACCCTGGATCTCTGGTCTAAATGCATCATGGGATAACACTTGGTGCTATGTGAGTAAATCTAACAGTCTGAGAGATTTACTTACACTTTGATCTATACACTAAGTGCCAGGACCTTTTTTTGACCTCAGGATCTTCAGGTCATATTTCAAAGATGATATCTGCAATTATCCGCATGTCCTTCCTCCCCTTGAGGACTGAGGTCCTGTAAACCAACTAAATGAGAAACGCTCCCTTACACTTGAACTTCTGCTGCAGCTCTATGAGGTAATATCTACTTGTGCTAATGGATCGCAACAGGAAACTCTATCCCGGGGATAGTTGTGACCTTAAAAGGAGCAACTCTGAACTCCCCTGTAACAAGTGATTGCTGTCAGCTTATGCAGCTATACGAGCATGCATTAGATGAATGCTGCAACACAGTACATTGATTTTCCTCAAAATGGCAAAGGTTTGTGTATAGTTTCAGACAGAGAGGAGTGTCTTTGTTTGCATGAAAAGCTTTCCTAATGCACTGTGAGCTTAAAAGGGGGTATCATGCATTTTTTCCACACTCTTTATTTCCTCTCTGATACCTCTTTACGTTAGAAAATCATTATTTCTGTATACTTTCAAGGTCAAAAACTATTTTTTACAGCATCTTATTGTTGTGGCCAAAGATGTTGAATGCGCCTCTGTGGTTTTCATTGCGTTACTTGCATCTTAGCCGTTCAGTGACTTCTGATCAAGTAAAGTGCATCTGAAAAGGTTATCCATCTCCATCCTGCTTTGTCTTACAAACAGAGTGATCCAACCAACTCTGAACCCTCACTTTACAATATTATCAGCCATTAAGAGGTCTGCTGTTTCTCTCCAGAATAATAAAGCTCAGCTCTCTGTGTGGGACCCTCTGGATGTTCAGAAAAACACATCTTATTTATGACAATTAAATTCCGACTGATCCTGTCTGTGCTTGCAGAGATTTAAATTATCAATGAAGTAATGGAGCTGTGTGTTAATGTCAGCTCTCTTAATAGGGAGGCACACTCATCATCTCTGCTGCAGTGAGATCATTTCAGGTGTCTTGGAAACTCAAGAATACCTGCAATACATCCGCTGTTAGAATTTCAACCATACATCTTAAATATTGTTTTGTTTTCTTACTTAAATATCAACTGGCTGCTTGTAACCTTATCTACAGTTCAAGTAACTTGAGCATCTCTCTTACTTTCCTGCGTGTGTCTAACCTTCACCTTTTACTTTTTAATATCAACAGTAAAATTTTTGTTTTGGTAATTACAGAGCTCCTATATTTGGATGAACTAGATGGGTTCACCATCTTCTTCCAAGATTGGTGCCACTGCCCTTTTTGCAGAGGCAGAATATTAAAAGACCGACATGATTCAAGGTAGCAGTGTTGGAGGGGGTTGATCTTCTGACCTGATCTGGGTGGACTGTCATTTCTAAATGTCACACTCTGAGACCTGAGACCCCTTACTGTACGTTCATACATTGTTTCCTATCATGTCAGGTAGCTTCATTCTAACCGGGTACACATATGCTTTGAACAATTTTAGAGAGGGTAACAAAAACCAATCATGAATCCACCCGTCAGTCTTCAGGTTTCAGTATGTGCAACATGGATTGATTCTTTGTAAGATGAGGATTCTCTGTTTGGGGGATCCATGTGGGGAGATTGTGAGAGGAGGCTGTTCAATATCTGTGCTAATCTTCCATCAACATGACGGTATTACAGTCTAGGAGTCTGGGAATTCTTGCTCGTGTTTAAGATTCAACTCAGTGAACTGAACGAGCTCATGCAGATCATTCAGGAAATGGGCGCCTGCACGAGCTCGGACTTCATCAAGCGAAATTAAGTCACATATGCCTACAGAGGTGATGCTGCCCTTGGATTAGCAGTGGGCTGCTTCCTTGCTGATTGGGGGCCATTAGACTTGCTTGTGAATATCTCTGATTTCTTTTGTGCTTCTATGTTTGATTTTAGATTAAAAGCAAATGATGACTTTTGAGTCTTGTCCTTCAACAACTTTTAAACTGCGTCTCACTCGAGTTCTGTCTCTGGAGTTTGGATTTATGATGAGACAGTGTATTTATGGATGGAGTGAGCATCCTCCCCCTCTCAGAAACACTCAGTCACACTTCTCCACTGTCAAAATCTCCATTTATGTCCCTTTTACTTTTCTTGTCCTTCATTAGTGATTTTAAAAGCGTCCCTTGTCACTGCCCCACAGGCATCAATTAGACGTCTTGTCACAGTGGATCAAGTGAGGTTATCTCTTAATTCCCACCTAGGTGTCAGCGAGACGGTTCTTTCCTCTCTTTAATGTTTCTATCAGGGCTGCAATTTGGATGTCATCAGTGTCTGGCTTCAGCTGCTCTCTCGCTTTAATGCGCCGCAGTCTTCCATTTTGTGAGTGCCCTCCCTCAGACACGCCAGCATCTTCTCCCTGATGTCCCTCGAGCCAATAAAAGCAGTGACGTTTCCTCCTTTTTACTAACCTGACATGCTTCTGTTATCTAGTTTTGAAATGCATGGTGTAAAAAAAAGCACAATCGATTATTAATTGAGTATACAGCAAAATGAAATTCAGTTAAAGTCAGTTGGATAGACTGGGATGACATGTGGTGTGTCTGTCTAACTTAGATGATGAATAAAATGTGCTAAACTAAATTAATCCATTAGATAGAGCATGATATATAATTAAAAAGAAACCCAAACAGATCAATACGTGAAGAAAAGTTTTTAAAAGACACTATAATTATGGTATTTTCTGTTTCTTTTGCAGTAACTGGTTCCATTTTTGCAGGACAGAGTGACACAGCACATCTGCACATTCAGATCTACCTGAAATTTACCCTCAAGAGCAAAACGAGAAAATGCAAACAGATTATTTCCAACATCTGTTTGAAATGTGTCAACCCAGACACTTACATCTAGAAAAACAGCACTGCTGAAGCTAAAGCAGAAAGCACAGAAGTACTAATCTACGTCATTCACATGTGCCTAAACTTATATGACACAGTTACAGTTCAACATGCTTTAACAACGCTGCATTTCTTCAAACCAGAGAGCTTAATATAACTGAGGAACTTGGACAGCTTGTTGAGCAGAGCAGAATGTAGAGCGCTCTGCTTATACAGCAGTTTTTCTTGCTTCACCACACATTTTTAACTCTGAGAAACAAAAGAAAACTGTAGAAATATCCGTATTGTGAAGTTTTTGATGCAGCTAATAAGTCTCCTTCAAAATAAAAGCACCTTTGTAAATAATGGCGCCCTGGATGAAAGTAGCTTTAGGATGTCAAATTCTCTTAACATGCTGGACCGCACTAGAGGATCTAACACATTTCATTTGGTATGACAGAGATGTGATCACTGACTTCGAATTTGATGCCTGTCACATGAGCAGGGACTGTAACACCAAGATAAATTGCATTTCAGCAGCGGACTTATTTCTCATATAGCTAAGTCCATCTGCTTAGTAGGAATATGGATACAGCAGTATATCCTCATTCTGGCTTGTATGACACAAATACCATCACAACAGTGCAAATGATCGATAATTTAATTAAAAATACTGCATTCTTCATGGATTTCCCCGCAAATTTGACCACCCCTTTACTATTTGATATCTCCCGGTGATACTGGTGACAGTAATGAGAGTATAACGTGGATGGAAGTTCAAGGGCTGGAGAAACAGCTGACAGTGGAGCAACAGAAAGAGAAAACAGCAGGATGTCTGAAAGTAGATAAAAGAAGTGAAGAGATGTGGGAGCCACTTACAAAACCACAAAGAAAGGATGAAAGAGGAAGAAGGGTAACCCACCTCTTTTGGCGGACATGAGAGGAAATGTGGAAGATGCACTTTAGTCTGCATGGAGTGCAGACTTAATGGCCTGCATAGTCCCAAATTCTGTCCATTCTACAGACGATAATTAAAAATGCATTCAAACGTATCACAAACAACAATTAAACCAAGTTTAACTGGAGACAATCGAGGACTTCTGCAGATCTGTTCATCCAGTTTTCAGACTAAAACGTGGACAACGGTGCAGCAGAGACCAAACGTGTAATTATCTTGCACTTTCGTCAAACGAAAATATGTCTTCTTAAGTACTGATATATTATGATGCATTTTTAAATAGCTTCCTTACAAGATATCAGTTACTGTATTGTGGTGCATAATTGTTACCATGGGCCACCTATCCCATACTGTGTCATGCCTGTCAAATATCAAATATTGTATCTTATTAAAGCCTATTTTATTCTATCTAACTGTCGCCTAAATTATCCTATATTGTATCATATCGTATCGTATCATATATCATACCTTATCATATCATATTGTATCATATCGTATTGTATCATATATCATATCACATCATATCATATTAATATTGTATAGTATCGTATCGGTTATCATATCATATCGTATTTATCATATTGGATCATATCGTATCATATCATATATTATATCAAATCGTATCATATTGTATTGTATCGTATCATATCTTATTGTATCTTATTGTACCATATCGTACCATATCATACCGTATCATATCAAACTGTATGATACCATATTGTATCGTATCATATATCATTCCATATCATATCGTAGCATATCGTATCATATATCATATCATATTGAATCACATCATATCATATCATATTGTAGCGTGTCATATATCATATCATATCATATCATTTCACATCAAATCATATATCATATTGCATATCATATCATATCATATCATATCATATCATGTCATTTCATATCATATCATATCATGTCATATCATATCATATCATATCATGTCATATATCATGTCATATTGTTTCCTCTGGTTTTATATCAAATTGTACAATGCTGAACTGTATTGTTTTATATTGTTTGTATTGTAATGTTCATATAGTATGAAAGTCTACAATCTTATACCAAATCATATTAAGTCACCTGGCCACTCTCACTCCTTCTCCAAACAGAGAGTCTCTGTTTGGAGAAAAACCCTGGAAAATTGGGTTTTTCTGCTGCAGCCCTTAACTTCCTCCTTTCTCCGCACACACTTCTTTAACAAAAAGGGGAGCTCGATATTATGGTATTAGCACGGCAGGCTTCAAAGAGCTGCTGAGCCTGGAGTCAATGCAGCGATTAGTTTAATTAAACCTATAAGTCTATATGACAGTGTGGAGGAGATTTACATACATCTCTTCATTGACCCTCTTTTCAATCGATTGTTCGCTAATGATTGTCACCGGGACGCCTCTAGCTGAGCAGAGCTGCTGCAATATCAGCGTTTTCCCTGTCTGGTTGGTGTCAGCTCTCTGTTCAACCCCCCCCCCCCCCCCAATCAGACTGCGTGCTGCTGTTAATCAGACCTCTCAGAGGGGATGAAGCAGCCCTCATTCATTTAAGCTAAATCAAAAAATAAATAAATAAAAAACACCAAGTCATTTCATTCTCCCCGCCCCTTTTTGTTGGCTCTCCTCAGTTCACTAAGTTAATGATTAACCTGCCTGAGTCCATCACCCTCTCTCTCTCTCTCTCCTCGTGTTGCACACTCACGCACACACACACACACACCCCTACACAACCCTTCACACACACGCTGTCTGTACTCTTAGCCTCAGCGGAGAATGACAGTTATTTCCTGCCCCCGCTTCCTTCTCTGCCAAGCAAGCACAGATGCTTATTTCCACGTGCAATTTAAACCCCCACCCTTCGCTTCCACTACACCCCCCACCCACCATGAGCTGTGCCTCACCCGGGCATTTAGCACCTGGCTGATTGCTACCAGTGTGGGGGTGGCAGTAAGGGGAGTTAAAGGGAAGAAGAGTGGGGACTTGCAAATTGGGAGGGGGTGTTACTTTTATAGGCTGACCATATAATCACAGCTGTTCCCTAGTGCTGCGCTTGAATCATCGGCGGATCTATCAAGGTTTTTTTCATGAGGCACTCTCAGGATGGGGCATGCCTCTAGGGCAACATGCCAGTAACTGACACATCTCAAATGACATGTCCAGAGCGGGCTTGCCATCTCCGCTTGCCTTGGCTCGCCCTTCGCTCTTCTCATGCAATGACAAGATAGAGAAGACGACAGAGGCACGCTCAGCCCTGCTTCCGATTTAATGTGGACATTTACAGTAGGATGCGCAAGAAGCTTGAAAGAGCTGGCGCCACTCTTTATGGGCGACAAGAGAGCATCTGTCTACTGGAGCTTCACAGAGCCAGGATGAGAATAATGCACCGACATACATGGAGGAGGATGTAATTCAAAGTAGGACACTGGAGCAGGATAACACAGATGCAAAGCTGTGAAAGTACTGTGAGTGTCACAGTGGCTGGTTAATCAGCAACACTGTAAAACCTGTCCAGTGAAGCTTAATTTCTTAGATTCAATTTATTTCAATTCAAGTTTTTAACATTCAAAGCAATTTTGGTTATGAGTCTGGGATTTGCGTCACACTCACTGAATTGAATGAATTATGTTCACTCAGAAACAGTTGCTGAGTTTACATGGTAAGGCTGCACGGTATTGGAAAAAACTAACATTGCGATTTTTTTCAACTCTGCAATATATATTACGATATAAAAAAAATACAGGAATTTTCACCAGATGACCTGAATAGCACTTTATGCCATGCTGCACTGCTGAAATCTTGTGGACAGTTAACCTGCACTGATCGTACCTCTTTTTGTGAATGTTATTAGAACGGCTTCTGTCTGTCTGAGAGATATGTGGCTTTCTCTTGTCTTTGCTCATTTTGCAATCGTTGTTGTTACCGGTGTTGTGCCAAGAAAGGCATGTCAGCCGAGAATTGCACCTTGCAAAACGTGCACCGCTTATGGTAGCGTGGTCCACTGAAATGTTTGATTTAAAACCTAGACAATTTTTATTTGTGGAGCTAAACAGTGATGAGTAATGTTCCAAAAGTATTTCTTGGTGGGCAAGACTTTGTCGGCACAACACCGGCAGCGCCAGTGACCCACTCCATGTGCAGGCCATGTGCAGGGGCGTGGTTTCCTCCTCTCTGGCAGGATAGTCTGATTGGCAACTGAGTAAAGAACGAATGCGATTGGTGGATCGCTGCTCAGCACACGCAGAGTCACATGCAGTGTATGTCAGTCAGCTACCTTTGAAATAAGATGAGTTCATTAGCCTCTGACATCACAGGCTCTGCAATGTGACTATCGCTTACACGTACATCACAACGACAACGATATATCGTACAGTCCTATTACATGGGCACAAATAAATAAATAATAAAGGCCCAATCTGAATAAAAATGCATCATGTAAACATGTTGATTGGAGGATTCAGATCCAATTCGGCTCATTTGGAAAGAAATTGTATTCCATTTGAGAGGGGTGGTTTATGCCAATAGTTATTCTGAAACACATCCATGTAAACACTTTTTTCCGATCATGACTCTCTGTTGGAACAAAACTAACCTAACCGCAAATTTGTGCCCTACTTTAACATGACAAGACGTAAACATGGCGGGATCCAAGAGCGATTGGTTTGTATCAGACACAACGCTCTCGCTGGATAAAGTCTCCTCATGTAACACAGGATCAGTATGTGTAGCTGGGCCCGCTTTATGATCATGAACACTAGGAGTAATACCCCCGCTCTCAGAACCTGGTTCGGGTGAGTGGAGGGAAAAATCCTGAAACCAGACAACTCTGCTCATGTCCAAATGCTTCTAATCTGAATAAAGCACGTCATGATCGGATTATTTGATTTTGCACCCGCGTAAACAGTGGATTCAGATTTTGCGATCCCTCGAATTTTTAATCAGATCAAGAAATTTGGCACGTGTAAACATGGCTGGTGTTAACTTATCAGCATTTTTGTGCACAAAGTCTCCTTCCTCCAGTGTGAGCGCAGCTGTGCGACGGACACTTGGTATGAGTCTTGTCATGCATCTCTAATGAAAACAGTGTTAACCCTGATGAAAACTCACCCACCATCACCATCATCATCAACACTCTTTCAATTTAGGAGTCCCAGCAGCTGCAGTAGAGTTCATGTCAGTTCTGATACTGGGCTAAATGGGATAAATTCAACAATCTTCAAATCTGATTTTGACACCTTTAAATCAAGACTCTTATATCAAATCAACTACTGAACATAAATATATGGTCCTCTCTATTCTGTATCAGACATAAGTCCATGTGTTTACATTTTAACGGCCTTGACCTGCCCCAGTCTTTTGCCCCACCCCCATGTGTCCCCCTTGTATGCTCCACGCGTAGGCTCTCCCGCCCCTCCATCCCTCTGCTGCAATGTGGTCAGATCACAGAGCCGGGGATTACAGCAGATTATTCTGCCCACCGGATCATCAACCCCTCTTTGGACGGCCAAACCCAGAGGGCTTCTGAGAGAGCAGAACACATGCCTTTCAGGAAGAACCCAGAGGGATTGGCCACAATCACACACCTGGCAAATGCCACGGGGAAGGGATTTATTTTACAGGCTACACTAGACAGGATAATCATCCCGCAGCAACAGGACCTCCGCGCTGTGAAAGGAGCCCTTTCAATCCATTAATGCTCTGATCAAAATAATTTCCACCTGAAGTCAATTGTTCACAGTCAACTAACAGCATTTTTTTTCCACCTGAGAAATTCTTGATCCGCCGCCCTGTGGATTGTCTTACACTCTGTATTCTTCGAAAACCACCAGAGGCCTCTGTCACTCATCATCACTGTCAGCGCATCTTTATACCCCTGAAAACACTCAGCAGCCACTCCTCAGGTAGAGACCGAGTCGTTCTGTCATCACCGTGTCTGCTTCACGGGGCTTCAGCTCTGTTTAGGTGTAACTTTATGACATGGCCTACTGTTCAGCGCTCCGTGGATGTGTTCGGCATAATAAATGCAAGAGCGCAGCGGAGTGTGAAAGTATAAATCTGCTGATTTCTGTACCCCTGCACAATACGCTTTGTATGGAAATAAGAATTTGAGGTTGGGAAGTGGATTCCCGGCTGTTTACAACTATGTTAGATGAACAGTGTGGAAAAATGTTGTCTGTTTGATCGTAAATGCTGCTTTTGGGGGCGACATGAAATATTCAACAAGTCAGAAATAAACTGCCACTGCAATTACAATAATTATGAGAATGCGAGGTGGGGTTTCTTCCCTAAAATATATCTAAAAAATAGGGATCATTTCAGGATTGGAGTTAAGTTGAGTGTAAAATAACCGTCCCCTGAGGCCAGCTGAGATAAACTGAAAGACTGAGGGATGTGGTGAAGAATATGGAAGCCCTAAGCAGACATGGTTTATTTTTTACTTTTTTACCCCGTTTTCTCGAGATCACAAGATGGTTTTCTCGTGATCTCAAGAAAAACATTGGGCTGATCACTGTACACGGGGCAGTGTCTGCGCTGTTTGCCTTCTGCGACAAGACGAAATGCACGGGGTAAGAAGATGCACACTCTGAACTTTACAGGATAAGGTCACCCCAAAATTATTCATAGTCATATCCACTAGGCTATTGCTCCGGTGCTTCTTGGTACGTAAAAACTATCTTGTGATTGCGGAAAAAATGTCCGCTTAGGGCTTCCGTAGAAGAAAGTTGTACAAGTTAAAGGGATATCCTAGCGTGTGAGGTGTGACGCAGCTCAAGGAAGAACATTTATGATCATTTCTTCATCATTTCCTTTAAGTAATAATCACCATATTAGTCATTTTGCACTGCAGACACGGTAGTTCTTCTGCCTTAGCGTCTCGGTCTGATGTTCTTGAAGAAATGTTCATAAATGTTCTTCCTTGAGCTGCGACACCACGCAGCAGACCATAATGGACTGTGCATTATTTGTGGCTATAGAGTGGCATTTTGGTTGAGGTTTGTGTTCTATCCTGCGGTCGTTACTAAAGTTGGTAAAACTAGAGAAGCAAGCGGTCGGCAACATTCATCTCTCGAGGGCATGTCTAACTTGGTGTTCCGGTGTGTTTGACCCTAAATTAATTTTACACCAGAATAGCCCTTTAACCAACAATAACAGCTATGCAAACTTAACTTGAGACTGCTTTTTTGACTACTTTTCCCCATTCACAGCACATTCATAAACTGATGGTAGAGGATGCATTAGTAGGAGAGCATCAGTATTACCCAATCCCATCCACTCTGCTGGTTATGTCTCTAGGAGCAGTTTGGGATTCAGTCACTTACACCAGGACATCTGGTATGTGACAGAGGGAACTGGGATCAATCTACCAACCTTGCAAGTGAGATATAACTCTACCACAGCACTGCAGCCACCCCATAGGTATGATGCCTTTTTTAATAGATTGGCTCTCCGTGCAGGGGAAACATCAAACAATTGTCAAACGGCCAGAAAATGTGGTGTGATGTCTGAAGATGGCAACACATCAACCAATAGATAACAGTTTGTATAGATTTTTTTTTTTACATTGTGAAATACGTGTTTACACTCGTGTTTTTTGTGACCTTCAAGTTCTTGCTGCATCTTCCCTATCTCTTCTAAGCCTGTAATGATGCCATTCTTGCTTATATAGAGGTTTTTTGTCCCGAATCTGCTCTCCATAAACTCAAACAGACACTTAGTCCACCTGACTTCAGAGGACCGACCTGGTCTGTCATCTTTCTTTTACTAATTGGACATTAAATTGTTTGTCTTGTCTGTATGTTTCAGATTGCTTCCTGCTGAAATGCCCTAAACTTGGGTAAGAAAAGAGCAACAAATCTTTGATGAAAACACCTCCAACAAACCTTGGAGCAGGAAATCACCTTACCAACCTTACAGTCTTGCCTTGAAGCAAAGCCAAAGCAACAAAAAAGAAACCTCTCTTCAACTTTGCTTTATTTCTGCTCAGTGTTTACTGTTGTCTTCTGCACTTTCGCAACATCAGAAACAAAGGGCAACAAGATCAGATTTTCTTTTCCATTTTCTCCTCCTCTCTCTTCTTTTATCTGCCAGTCCCTCAGCCTGTCAGTGTCTTTTTCACTTTCTCTTTTCAATCCTGCCTACGTGCAAAGTGATTAATGACAGCCATGATTGGATAAACACGAGCGAATCTTCCTCCTGCTTCTTCTCCCTCGCTTCAGACTTTAGCCTCCTTTGAGCTCCCTCGCTGCTTTGTATGTAAATCCCCCTCCGTGACCCCCAGGGGCCGTTTAGTGTGAAAGGTAAGGACTAAAGTGTGGTAACTTTTTCCACAATAAACTCTCTTTGTAACCGCTGCTCTGTTTCCCAAATATCAGAGGCAGAATCAAGCCACTCTGTTTGTATAATGAGCATTGTTCCTCTCTGAACGCACCTTGTAGGTTTGCATTGCGGGAGCTCCGCCGTGTTTCTCCTCCCCTCTGCTGTGGTGGAGGCTGAAGCTGGGCTAAACAGATGGATCGGCTGACACAGAGAGCCATCCTGAGAGATGACAGATGGAGAGACATGTTCAATTGGTGCTTTGTTTAGTTTCCTGCCACTCGCGTCCTGATAAATTAGGAGTTGGGAGAGGGACTCCGCTGCGGGGGGAGTTACCACTCTGCAGCTGTGAGAGCAATACAATGATATTGATTTGCTTTTGATGTCTAATGGAGTTTTGTCAGAGGAGATGCGAGCAGAAGGGGGGGAGTGATGGAACGAAGGAAATGGGGTTACAAGATGAAAGCGGTATCTTGCTGAATTCTGCTTAATGAACTGAATTGGAAGCACACTGACCGGCCTGCATTACTAGAAAGTGGCAGAGCGCACTTGCAGAAGCTAATTAGCGCACACTGTTAAGCAGAGACAGGAAACCCACAAAAGAAGAAAGGCCGAGGGGGTGGAGCTGGACCACAGACACCACCAGCGATAGTACTGTCTATACTGTACCAACAAATGTATCTAAACCTCCCTCCTCCTCCTCAACAAGACCATACAGGGAGGTGTATTTTTAGTGCATCACCCTATCTCAGAGATGGAGCGCCTAACTCGCTCTCTGCAGGCTGGGGCTGCTGGGCCTCTTTTATTTTAATCCAGACTAGAGTGAGATGAAGAGAGAGAGAGAGGAGTGTGAGTCATCCAGAGATACCTTTGTGTCACTGTGGCTCTGTTCCTCCTCACTATCTCAACATCTTTCCCTCTATCTTTACCTCCTATGTGGTTATTCACTTATCCACCCCCTATGGCGAATACCAGTCTATGCATCTATCTATCCATCTATCCATCTATCTATCTACAATCCTTTACATCCTCTCTGTATTTCACTTTCTGTCAGATTTAATCCAATCTAGGGGGTGAAATGCAGACTAATAAACCATCTTGGCATCAGATTCGTCATACATATTGCCCGGCACAAAGATGCTTGGCTGCATATTACCCTGGAATGATAGATAATTACGGCTATAATGCGCTGCAAAAACAAACGCTGGGCAGGGTGCAGCCGAGTGGGAAAGCGTACAAGGTTGATTTGAACACACAGTGAAACGGTCCATTTAGCTTGATGCTCTGAATTGTCCTGTTATGCATTCATGATGCCGGTGACTAAAAGGGAGCGCACAGGAGAGTTGTTCGCCTCCTCTTGGTTTTAGTGTACTGTCCATCATGTTCACACTCGTGGCGGGAGCACACAGAGAGCAGATGGTTTTAAGAGCGCTGCGGTCAAAAGGAGGCTTCAGAGTTGGTTTTTAGGCCCCTTTTTTTTTTTTGGGCCTATATTTTAAAAAGTTGAATTATAAATGTGATGAGAGTAATCTTAAACAGCCTGGTTCTTACAGAAAACACGAATAAGTCATCTGGGCATGCTGAAAGTGTTTTAAGCAGAACCAGGTCTCTAACATCCCCTTTCACATAACATATATTCCTTTTTAGAGGCATGGTTGACGATTGGAGAGATTGGTAATTATTATGAACCTCGTTTATATGGCGATCATGGTCCTTTAGTATGATCTCAACAAAGTGAAGAGAAAAAAGAGAGGAAAAGAAATCTTCATCCTAGCAGCTGTAGGGCTTGAAAAATCATCGACCAATGGGAGCTATCCATCCTGGACGCAATATTTTTTTTCGTAGGAGGCGGGACCTTCCCCTACCATCCTCCAAAAAAAATCCTGCGTCCCGGACAGCTCATATTGGTAAATCTCCTGCTCCTTGCCTCCATCCAAATACCTCGCTGTATTCTACACACCCTTCTCTCGTGTTTCCGACTCGTCCCCTCCCGCTCTCCCAGCCCTCTTCGGAGCTCTGAGTGGCTAAAAGTAGCGTAGCAGCTAAGCAACAGGAGCTTTTATCTTGCCTTTTATCGGGGCACATGTTACATAAATAACTCCTATTAGTCTCTGCAATGTCAACACGGTAGCTGTCCAGGCAGCTGCAGACACTGCTCAATAGCAGAGCTGGCGTTTACTACCGCTAGTCACTAGCAATCCGGCATGGCGAATCCTTTGTAGCTAGCGTAGGATCTATTGCTGGCCGGCTTCTTGCTCCACTAGAGGGGGTGTGTCGTGGGGAGGGCGATACAGGTTCAGGGGGGAGTTATCATGAAGCACAGAGGGAGAGGTTTGTGTGTGGAGGGTGGGACGCTTTTTTCAAATCTGCCTCTACAGCTCAGTTTTTTCAACTGCTTCTCCAATCGTCAACCATGCCTTTAACCTCAAAAATATTGATTATACCTGATTAATTAATTAGGTTTACAATGGCGCCTGCTGCTAAATACTTAATTTTATATTAATAAAAGCCTATAAAAAGAAACAACATCATCTCTTTTACCAAATCAAAAGCTGAGTGTTTTATGTTAAGGCGAATTACCACCATGGCGGTAGAGGACAATTAGCCAAACTGTACTGTAATTATATTGCTGAGAACCAGGAGAGTCACATTACTAAGAGAACAATGAGAAAATCAGTGTGATCATCCTGGATAGCAGTTAGATATCATTAGTGCAGAAAAGGCTGCATAATCTGAGTGGATTCATTTGTCCTAAAGCTGCCTCAGGGCCGTCGCCTTGCAGCGGGGCAGTGAATGCAACATGCTCGTCTGATGAGTCAATCTTGTGTGTGTCATTCTTACTCGTATGTCACTCAGTGCCCTCTTGTCCCTCATAGTCTCCCTCGTTTTTGAAGCACAAGCAGAATTTTTATGCAGTAAAAATGTTCCCCCATTCAAACGTGGCCTTCCTGTCTGCACTTATTTTCCCCTCTCTGACGTCACGCCGCCAGCTTGAAATTTCTCTGTCATGGCTAGACCTGACCAACAGTCTCATATGCTGCCCATGCACAGGCCTACATATGCTGTTTGTTGAAGACCTAATAGAAGACTTCTTGAGGGGGTTGCTTAACTGGCTAATGCTGCATCAGGAAAGCTTGAAAATATTATTACACGTTGCTCTCAGTTGCATTAACGTATTAAATGAAATAAATTCTCTGTTCCTATTTTACTAGAGAATTGATTGCTAAATAGGGCAGAAAACTGGGGAGGGATTGCATGTTGGAATCAAACCTGCAGCACCCACCTGCAGATCCCTCAGTATATGGGGTGCATGCTAATACAGCTAGACAAACAACGCCTTAAACACTAAAATAATTGCAGACACATTCACATATGTCTCTGTGCCAGGATCATCACGCCAGTGTGTCGGTCTACCCCTTAAAAAATGTGAAAAATCTCAAAAACGAAAAAATGAAGGGAGACTATTTTCAGTCAAGAAAAATGTCATTTAAGTTTTTACAAACTCTAATTTCATGATAAACAAAGTTGTGTTGATTAGTTTTTGTAACACATTGTAATTGTAATTTTATTGTCTTTGTTAAGAACTGCTTGAGGTGCCCCCCACAACAGACTTTCCTATCAACATATCATACCACCCAAGGGGGGTGAAGTGACGGTCCCCACAGAAAACAAAAGGTGCCAACATCAAAGCCCCTTCCTTGCCCTCTGAGGGGCGGTCCTCAAGCATAAATGTTCAGGTTTCCCCATGTTCTGGGTCTTTCTTGATTCTGACCGCTCGGATGCAGATTGACCTTTTCTTTGCAAAGAAAATAAAACCTTGTCGGCCGGCAGAAGTCTCTATTTCATTCTTCACCAGCAGCAACGGAAAAACTTCCACGACTACATTCAAGCTTCCGTAAGCTACTTTTAGTTTCGGACAGATTTGGCGCCCCCTGCGGACAAGGTAGTCTTTGCTTTTCTCAACCTCTATAAGCTTAAGTTGTAATTTTGGACATAAATACAATTTTAAAGAATATCTTACATGAAAATCGCTTTTTTTTCCAGTTGTTAAGGTGACACCTACACCCTCACATCGGTTTCAGGCCTTTGAAAGACGTATACAAATATCTCTCATGATGTCTCTAACGCCTTGCTAAATTATAAGTGTTGTTATGTCTGTAACAAGCACAGTGGGTTTTTACATTTCTCGAAAGATGCCCCCGTCTATCTAAAAATGAGATCTGATTTCAGGGTTTGTTAAGAGACTCATCCGGTGGCAGCCGGAGACTGAATCTCATTATCACCGGAAAACTGTTACCTGAAATGATTGGCAATAAAACAATGTGACGACATTATTTTGACCCTGTCCATCAAAATGACGGACAGCGAGGAAGTGTTGTGCAACATTTGATGGACACGGAAGCTGGAGATAGATAACAGATATTTTTACCATGGAGAGAATCGTGTGAACCTTGGAAGCCCAAACTGCTGGCGAAAAGATGAGGGAAGAAGCTGTGATTGGGAAATGATGCCTGAGCGTCGTGCCTGGAAAAGCAGCCAGGGTCTAGCAGACCGTTTAAAAACGTCAGAGTCTAGGAATATGGGCTGTGAGAATCAGCAGTATGTCCAAACAGAATGCATGTCTCCCACTCTGTATTTCCCCAGACACTTTCCATCTCATGAAAAAGTGTTCCCACAACCTCAGACCCAGAAGCTCAACCACAAAAGCTTTCCCACTACTGGTCAGTCTGCTTCTCTCAGCTCTGGATTCAATGATAAAGTTGCACAGGCCTTCTGCACAACTGTGGTGACTTCTCACTTATGAAAACTGCTATAAAAGTCGGCAAGGGAAGTGGGACAATTAGAGACGACTTCGTGACAGCACAGAAATACAGTGACAAACATTTTACCGTCATGATAAAACACATCTTCAGGAGATGTGTCATGCCCTGCGGGGGGCAAAACGAGAGCACTGCACACATACTCACACAAGTCTTTCACATCATGATCACATAATGTTCCTACATGGACTCTGTGTAGCACGCAGAGCAGCCACACTCAATATCTTCCCTATACATATTGAAAACACAGAATGGAAACTGAAATAAAGCTCAATAAAACACTGGGAGCTGAGGCTGGTTTGGTTTAATCTCATTACACTGAGAGCCTGAGGCTTCTCTCCCCCTATTTATAGCACCCTGAGAAGGAGGAGGGCTAGCCTGCATTTGCACAACATTACTGGCTTGTGAAGCTGAGGCCCCGAATGGCAAAGGACACGACCAATCACAGACAGGTCTTGCACCAATTTGATGTGACAAATTACACAATTACTGGTGATCTGTGAAGACAACCCCCATCTTTGTCTTTCCTCCCGACACATGCGCATTTCCTATTTTGCCACATTTACCTTCTGATCCTCACTGCATGTCTTATCTTTGCACCTTCTCCCCGGTGTCTTCTTCAATCGTCCAACCTGTTTGATGCGAAGGAATTGGCTCCGGGTTTGCCGTTCTTTTAAAGCAGACAGCTATGATGTGCAGGGGAGCGCCCGCTGCTTATTCTTCTCTGACTGCTGGGATAAAAACCACAACGCTTCAGCGGTATTTTCAGATACTCAGACTGAGGATTGGAACGGGTATTGTAGATGGATTCAGCTGCCACTCTTTAGTATGCGCCTTTAGAGTATGCAGTTGCAAACATACAGGACGATAAGGGATTCTTGACAACTTTTTAGGACTTTTTCACTGTCTGTACTGTGGATTGCACCAGCGGCCTTTCAAGTTCTCAAAAAGAAAAGGCTTTGGAGAAAAGCCGTGCACAATCCACACGTGAAATCACAAAAAAAAGCCCCTCAAACAGAAACCAGACAGAGATTAAGTTAGGCTGAGAGAAAACTCAGACGAGGGTCTCATTGGTGTTAATTACTTTGCCATTGTTGGATATTAAAGTACAATTCCCAGTCTGCTTCAGCTTCATTACAAATCAATTCCAAGTAGAGTTTATTAATGCAGGAAAATATTCAAAACTAGAGCTGAGGAGCTGTTGCAGGTATGAAAAACTCAAATTACAACCTCAGTCAACTTGTCAAATAAGAGTTTACATGCATCAGCCCAGATTTAAAGGTCCCCTATTATGGCATTTTTCATCAAGTTTAAATTGGTCCCAAAGGTCCCACAATAGTAAATTTAAAGTTTGTTGTCTAAAACACCAGTTTATTTATAGATATCAGCCAGCCTGAACCCCCCTCTTTTTAAGCTCCACTGAGAACGGGCTGATTCTGCGCCTGTGCCTTAAAATGATAATGAGCTGTGTATAACCACGCCCCTCTCAGGAAGGGGCTGCGGCTTTTGCTCCGATACCATACGCTAATGTTTACAGTCGGTGTTACAAGCGCTGTGGTTCAGCCCTACCAATTTGACCCAGAGTCTGACCCAGAGGGTGAGGCTGCCGAAGAAAGTCAAACTCTGTGGCTGCAACAGGACGTTTCTGAATGGTTGGTTACCAATATTAGGTGTCTTTATATTTATGTTTTTACTCAGTGTGTTATGTTACATTTCTTGGTGGGTTAGCTTATCTGACGCCTACGTCCGTTTCTGAATGGTTGGTTATAAATATGTGTCTTTATATTTGTCTTTTTACTTTGTAAGTGTGTTATGTTACATTTCTAGGTGGGTTAGCTTATCTGACGGCTACGTCTCTGCTGTCTTGTCGTTACTTGGAGTTCTTTTGGTGAGTGCCCAATATTTTGAAAAGTGGAATGATATAGTTATCTCTGATGACTAACGCTGTTTGGCACCCGTCTGTCCGTAATGTTCCCCGCTTTGTGCAAAAAGACGGACGGAATGAAAGAATGGGACGGACGAAATGCTTCATCCATCTCAGTTTCCGTCTTCTAGCTTATGTGGTTATGTCGTCATAACCGCATAGCTTTTCTATTCGCCCGTTTGCGCTCATGTTTTCAGAAAGTAGGAGAAAGTAAGAGAGGAGAGAATGAAATCAAAATCGAGGGGATGTATATTAATGGTAGAAAACCACCCAAAAGTGGATTTTTCATAATAGGGGACCTTTAAATGCATGTGCAGAAAACAGGAACAATATGACAACTGCAATTCCAGCGTGCAAGATTTTTAATAAGATCACTCACTTTGCACTATCAAGCTGTATTCACAGGTGCACAAACTCCTGTGACTTTGAGGAACTTTCTGGAAACAGCCAAAATGTTCATTTCAACTTTGACCTGACTATTTTCTGCCAGCCCCTCAGTAGAAAATCTGCAGGGCTCAGCTCCTCGAGGAAAGTTAACTGGTCATTTCCAGCAGAGCCAAGCTTCATAACAATACACCTCAACCAACTCCTCCTAACGTCTAATTCATGTTTTCTTTAGACTTGCACAGTACAGACCCAGAGTCAGTCAGCAAACAAAAACAGAGTTCAGTTAAATGAAGCTCTGCATAGTGAAAAGGGAATTTGTGTAGTTTTATTGTGTCTTATTGTGCTTTTTAAATCAAGTTGTAGGCAAGATGACTAAACACAACAGGGTATTCTTTCTTTACACTCGAATATGGAGAACTTTAAGAACCTGAGGCTCAGTCAGCTCACGTTAGTCTCCGTAGACCATCTCCTCCAAGGTCGTTTACGGATGATCCCGTCCTGCAACATTTTTACTGCGGTTGTAAACCTTAATGTGGTTTTCTGATGGCGTTTCATCCATGCAATTCTCTATCTTTAATGGGAAAATAGCTGCTCCTCCTCTAGTCTAAGAATAGAAGCTGCCTTGGGCTGTACAACAGTAAAGCCTGTTGAGGCTTGTGTTTAATTTGTTATATTTTGAAGTACAAATAAAATTGATTGAACTTGACTCGAAAAATTTTTTTCTGTTTTCGACACCATTAAGTAAAGACTTTTTTTTTTGCCAGAACACATAGCTGCAGGAATAAAAGTAAATAAAGAATTAAAATATAGATGTTGAGGATGAAAAGAAACAAACTTTAACACGTGGAAACTTTTTTAGCGTCTGAAATTCAAATGTGGACAAATATAAATAAAATATACTGAAATATACTCATAGCTGATCCTTAAGTTTTGACAGAACAGGAAATGTACTTTTCCTGGCTACAATGATCTGATTAAAAAAAAAAGACCTTGACCTTTCTTCTCAAAGTCATGTCAAGTGAGGTCACAGTAACCACCAAACTCAAATCAGTCCATCCCTCAGACCATCCGGACATTTATGCCACATTTCCAGAGACCTCCTCCAGGCGCCCCTGAGACTTCATGTTCAATGGGATGGACAGACAAGGAACAGGAGGCCTGCGGCTGTGGACACTGTGTGCGCAGATGCATAAAAAAACATGCAACCCTCAAAAACATCAAGCTCCTGAAAAGTGGAGCATCGAATGAAAATACCATCCTCACCCCTGGGGCCATCCATTTTTCCCCTCTCTGCCCTGAAACAGCCCGAATGTTGATTTTTAATGTGTGAACATGAACATGACCTGCAAGAAATGAGCCCACTGGTCTGACAAGATCAGTTATGCTCACCCACCGGATGCAGCAGAGGTCAGGGGCAGGAGCAGTGGTTCTCTTACTAATGGAGGAAACAGAGGTGTTTGTCAGCCTGTACACAACACCTTGGCTGGAAATAAATCTTATGTCGCTACATGAATTATGTAAGATTTTCAAGTGTTTCCGCAGACCTTGTTGTAGCCGGGCAGATTGCCTCGGTTATTTTATATTTAAGTACATTCTGGCTCGTTCTGAATCTTTCTGTTCCAGCGGCAGAAAAAATGGTTTTACACAGCACTGACTCTAACAAGGTTAATGCATTCTTAAGCACACGCTACAGCTGGTACCGACATGTCAACAGGATCACAGGATTAAATCGACGCATGTAGCACAATGTATAGCATGTACTGTATTACTCACACTTTAAAGAAAAAGTTAGTTACTTTTTCTATTGAAGGAATGTCAGCTAAGGGGAAACATTTAAACAACATTACTTACTCCTGTACGAGCTGAGAACATTTTCTAAACACTCTCGGGATGTTTTGAATTATTCACAACTGCTTTGTCATAAAGCCATAAAGACGCCGTCTTCAAGTGTTGGTAAAAATGTAAAAGTACATTTACTCAAACTTATTTCAGAGTCAGAATTAACTGTTACGTTTCATGAGACTAGTCTTTCAAAGATGGTGGGATCAAATCTGCTATGTTTATTTAAGATAGAGTCGCTTTAAAATTCTGATTTTACTCAAATAGGCATAAAAATTAGAAAATAAGAAACATTCAGATTCAGATTCAGACAAATTTATGAATCCCTGAAGGACAATTCACTTCACATTATCTCGCCTTGTTATTAAACGATCAAGAAACAGACAAATACCAGGCATTCACAGCAGCATATGGCCCAAACATTGCCCTGTCAGCACCACAAATCAGCAATAAATAAATACATGTGCAATACGTTCAACAGTGGAATGACTAAAATGCAATAAGAAATAATGCAATAAAAGGAGTAAAATAAGAACTAAACAATCCTTAGACCCCAATTTCAACACCCCAAAATCCAATACAGGCCACCAATCTGCTACTTCCCTGCATTTAGCGGCCTGATCGCTGAGGGGATAAATGAGTTGGAGTACCTAATGTTGCTGTAGATCAACTCAAGACCTCACAGAAAAACAAAGGCCGTAGACGAGAAACAGCAGAGTGTGGTTTAAGTCAAAGTGGACATCACCAGGTAAGAGGTAAAAGCTGCTTTTTCAGTCGAACACACTCCTATATTTGCAGGAGTTAAGCTCAAAATGTAGTAATTTTCAAATTGTGGTTGTTTCGGTTTTATTTGTTTTCCATGTAGGAGTCAGGACGTGTTGTTCAAAAATAAGACACATCCTGTCTGTCTCACAAAGATGCAGAAAAACGAGTCTATGCATTCATCAACTCTGAGCTGGACAAGCTTTATTCTCTTTCATCAGACACTCTCAATAATAGGTTTTGGATTCTTATGCCGGTCCCAAACACTCCAGATTGAGAAGTGACCAAAACTGAGAAATTAGCTTCTCCAGACTGACTTCACATAAAACCTAAAATAGAGTTCAGAATCAATCTCCAGACCTTAAAGGTCAGCCCTTAATGGTCAGGTACCATCGTTTCTTAAAGTGCCAATTGTGCCCTATTACCTTTCCAGAACATTAAGCTCCCTGAATACAGGCCTACACAGACCTGCTGTGAGTGATGTGGCCATAGTCCAAGACTGGCAGCAAATCCTGCACAGGCTCCAATGCTTCCCTCTCTATCTCTCCCTTTTTGATTGTATGTCACAAACTTTAAATCTGCCTCTGTATCTTGCTGCAGACAGACTGCTGCGTTGGATCTACTCGACTCAAACTACTACAACTAGACCCCCAATTAAAAAAAAACTTGGGTGCAATGAAAAATGTCAGCGACGGCAGAATTTGTCCGTTTGCAAATGATTAATCCATGCTGTTGTAATATGTGCAGCATATGGCTTGGCATACTCTGGATGGGAGAATGTGTTGCTCCAGACCCTGAACATATTACTCTGCACTAATGCTGCCTTTCCAGATGTGTAAGCCACCCATGTCTTGGGCACATATGATCCATACCATCACCTGTTTTTTCAACTTTGCACTCGAAACAAGCCAGGTGGTCCCTGTATCTATAAACCAGAGGATGCTACATCCATATCCTCCAAATAAATGTCAAATTTTGACTCATCAGACCATTGGACAGCTTTTCAACAAGCCCCAGGGCAGTTTTCCGCTTGAACCATCTTAAATAAGCTCTAGCCCAAAGCAGCTGTCACTATGTCTTGGCCATGTTCATGTGTGATTTTGCTCTTTTCATGGTACAGCTAAACCCGCATTTGTGGATGCAGCAAAAAAAAAAAATCCATACAGATTTTTTAGGGTTTTTTTCACCCATTTGGTGACTCCCACAACAGTCATGTGAATATTTGATGCAGTTTTGCCTCAGGTAACGCTATTTTCAATCAAGTACCTGAATTTTAAATGATTTGATCTGCTGTAGATGATGAAATTATTGAAGTATTTGCTCATGCAGCCTCTCACTAAGCATGGACGAAATTTTGATTTCAAAGATGGGGGGGACACGTGTGACTCGAGTACTGATTAGACACGTGGATTCAAACATCAATGTTCAGTTCCCGCCTTCATGTATAGCCTAGCAAACAGCACATCTCACACACACAGTAATAGAGGAGGCAACACGGCCAGCAGGTGGACGGAAGTACAAACCCGATGCAGGGATGTAAATGAAACCTCCGATAAATGTGACGCTACGGAGGGAAAATGAACGCCGCCCTCCTGTAAACTTACATCGGCGATTAGTAAATCAGCGAATAGCGATGATCACGGACTGACTCTTACGAGCAACTTGCAAAGCACTAGTCTGGCGGGCAGGGAATGACTGACAGCAGGGATAGCCAATCACACACAAAAAGCGGCCCCGAAGCAGAGCTAATCAAGGACCTTGTGGGTGGTCCAAACCGAGGGAAACCAGTTTTCGGCTTGGGTGGCCGTTTGTTCCTAGTGCCTGACGTGTATCAGTTTGCTATAGTGTAAAGTAACATTGTTTTCAGACGGTTAAATCTGCAGGGGACAAAAACAGGCTTTTGAAAGTGTCCCCCGTGTCCCCCCCACAAATTACGTCTGTGTTACTAATTGACAAACCTCTCTTCGTCTTTATTTTTAGGAGACTCCGCCTTTCTGGGATGACCTTTATATCATATTACTGACCTTCTGCAAATTGACTCAATTAGCAGGGAATTGTTCCTCTGGGTCATTAATTGATTTATCAATTTACTTGTTTGTTTCCATGTCTGTTTGCATTGCACAGTTTTTTCTGTCTTTTGTTGTTCATATCCCGACTTTTTAAAAACATTTAAGACAGTGTCCAAACTGTACAGTGATATATTTTTATTTGACCTTTATTCCCACTCTTATAATGCAAATACTTACTGTAGACCTGCCTGACTCTGACTGCAAAAGCTAAAACTATTACAGCCACCTCTGATATGATGATCCTCATCATAAATGCAAATGTAAGTATTGACTCCCTCTAAACAGTACACACACATTTACCATCACTGCTGTCACTGTAACTATAACTCTGACTGAGCTGTTGTCATTGTTGTTGTTGCTGCTGTCTGTCTCTATCCATCTCTTTCTGTAACTCTATATCCCCCCTTTCCAAGCCCAATTCAGTCACAGCAGATGGCAGTTCAACACGACTCTGGTCCGCTCAAGGTTTCTGCTTGTGAAAAAAGAAAGCATTTCCTTGCCACTGTAACTTGCTAAATGCTGAAAAGTGCTGTCCAAGTAAGCCCACTGTGATATACTCTGTGGCAGATTTTGGAGGAAGCCTCTTATTTTTGTTTTGATAGCAAGTGAATATTATCTGCTGTTGTTTGCAGCATTTTTCCAATTAGGCTCACTCAACAATGGTGGAGCTGAGTCAGACCACGAATCCACGATTGGGGAAAAGAAAAATCCCCCCTGTGTTTGAGGTGTTCTCGATGACTCCTCACAGTTTTTCTTTAATGATATATGGGCAGCATGGTTTCTACCGTGAATGGAATAAAAATGAAGGTCTGAATAGTATCCTCTGATCTTCAGTAACGAGGTAAACCACTTTAACAGCCATCTGTCCCTGTTTTCCAAGCAGGACTGACACTTTCATATTCATCAAGTGACGCTGACATGCTGCCAATACTTTTGAGCTGAAGAGGCGTCCCATGGCAGGAAGTGGAAGTGACATCTCAGACGAGTCGTGGGTATCAGCAGGCAGTTACAGTCTTCATCGCTCGTGTCCAAGTGCACTAGTTCATCCTCTCAGCTCTGACTTCTTGTGGGCTCCTGATATGAACTACTCTCTCTTTCTCTCTTTCTCTCTCTCTCTCTCTGTGCCGCACCGACACACAGCTGACAGAGGGTTTGTCAGACTCACTCATTCAGACACATCACTGCCGGGACAGCAGCCTTAAGCACCTTTCAGCAGGATTTACTCCCAATGGTGTCAATATGTGCCACAGTGTCACTCACAGCTGGCTGTTTCTGACTTATCGGGGTCTGTCCCGTCTGTGTGGACACTAAATTTTCCCATCATGCGTCTTATTTGTAAAGAAGCCTCACAGCATGAGAATCATATTAGAGGTTTTCTCTCCAGCAGAGCAGAGAGGTGAAAGACGACCACTTATTTGGAAATTGAATACGCGGCACATTTTGACATTTAGATTCTCCAGAGTCCCGGCAGTTTACACCTCTTTTTCGGTGAGGAGTGGGTGACTTGATCACACTTAAAAGGTTTTTCCTTTAAGTTTCCTCTTAGCTCCTATGAGCTTGGAGAATAAATTACCAATACCTCTGCAGGAACGCTTTATTTTGTAATAAGGAAAAACAAACCCAGATGAAAGTTTATTCTTATTTCACGCAGTATAATTTAAGTGTGTAATTTTATCTCGCAATAAAACAGTTTTTCCTTTCAACTCCTCTCTCTCTCTCTTTCTCTCTGATGCACACATCCGTCTGAACTGCCTCTTTCTTTCCAGCCTTGTGATGGAGATGTTTGTGTCTGCTCTGCCCTTGATGTCTGTGATTTTTTTTTCAAGGAACGGCTAAAGCATGAAGAATGAAAAATCGTATTGTTGTAAAATACCTTTAAGGTGTTGAGGGTAAAGGATAAGATGAGGCGCCGCACACTGTCAGAGGTGGGCAGCCCGTTTCACTGGGGATGTGAGGGTTTGGATTCAGATATGGCTTCAAGGGGGGAGAGACTCTGCAAGCGGCAGATGATGTCAGTGGACAAGAGAAGGCGAGTGGGATGATAGGAGAGATTAATGATGGATATACTGTGTGCTTACTGCCGCTGTAAGCAAGAAGAGGGCTATCAGAGATTCTCAGAAACTGCAGGGGGGACAGTGAGACGGGCAACACAAAAGAGAGACAAAACGGAGAGCAGAACTAGAGATGAAATCAATGCTCCCCATTCAGAATGAGGTGAAATGAAGCACTGTGAGGGTAGCGGATTAAAAAGAGATAAATGCTGTTATCAGAGACTGTAATTCTTATGGACAAAAGGGGGATTCAAGCAATGTAATTAGATAAGAAGGGATAGAAAATGGCCAGCATGAAGGCTATTATAATCACACTGGACATCTTTGGCAAAATGATGCATAGTAAACTGTGGTGAGAAAGCTCCATGACGGATTTAATGGGGATGAAAACAGCACAATAACGGAAATAACGGTATAGGGAGAAAATGCAACCAGACTGGTCCCACCACATGGGAGATATTTGTGGGTAACAGGTGGACTTGTTGTGCGGTTAGGAATTTTTTTGATGGCGTGGCTCATTTCTGTCCTCCAGCTGGGATCCCTGCCCGTCCGCACTTGTCAGAAAACAAAAAAACAAATGACTAGTGTATCGCCACTTTCAGAGGATTCAGCGTGAAATTAATTAACATGCAAAGATGCCAAGTTTTCCCGGCCGATTCGAGAAGTACACCGACTGTGCCAAATGTAGTTTCCAGTGGCCTGAGTGCATGAGGAGCCTGTGAGAGCCTGTTGAGTTCCCGATGATGAACAGAGAGCCAACACAAAGAGGGACCACGGGTAAGAACTATACAGACTCCCGATCAACAAACAACCCGTTTGATGTCACTGCTAAAAGATCTCGCTGGGATTTTACCTGAGGTCTCATGGATGAGCCAACCAACAGCAAGCACCGTTCCAGTACATGAACTGCCTCTAGATACTAATTAGCGCTTAGAGTAGAGAGAAAGTGAAATGTATTCACAGAAGAGCACAATCTCTAGCTTAAACAGATGGTTCCACAACACAAATGAGATAAGAGGTCTATTACTTAACGCTATTAAAACACATTTGTTGGGATAATTCCTGAATGCGCTCAGCATGATACTTTTTTCCGCATCCAGAGTTTAGAAATGTATGATCAACACCAAAATAAAGCTGTTGTTGTAATTAACTGGAGCTGTACCTCATTAGGAAGTAAATTATTATGGCAGCCGGCCAGTCAGGCAGACAAAAGAGCAGCACCAGCTTACAAATCAGCCCTGGATCCCAGCTTGGGGAAAAAAGGTGTAAAGAATGCATGAAGTGTGAGGTGGGGAAGGGAAGGAGGGAGGCTTTAGTTCGAAAATGTTGCAGAGGACTGTGATTGAACTACAGACAGAATTTCTCCAGCAGAGGAATATTAGTATTCACTTTTTCCCCTCATAAACATCCAAGTCATGATGCACATCCAGTGGGATCTGCTACATACTGACATATTATAAAGTCAAGCCCATTAAGTGCCTGTAGGCTCTGCCTTTTTTGGGTAAATGAAATCTATTCTACAAATGTACAAAACAAGTAACCATAGCAACAGAGTTGCAGGAAAAGCTGTTACTCGTTCAGTGTCAGTCATTCATTTTCGTGTTAGAACTTCCCAGAGCGTATTATGCATGGGACCTGATGACTGATATGCTCATATTAGCATCCTCTGACAAAAGACACCAGGGGCGGGAAGAGGAGGCAGACTGACACTCTTAGGAGAAGCTGATTGCCACAAAGACTGCCATTTTGTGGGACAAAACATCGAGACAAAAATAGACAGTCGCAGACAATGATTCCTCAAACAATTATGAGAAACAACACCCAGGATCCCTCTTGTGTGCCATCCATCCCTTGACTGGAGACTGTTGGGAAGGCTTCGTTTTCAAAAGCAGGGGAATCAATTACAGTAACACAGTACAAGCTGCTGTCTTTCTGTATCTTGTCCAAAACAATTTTACCAGCTGCTCTGAGGCTGATTGATCTTTCGGACCTTGAATTGAGGTCTTGGCTGAGTCTTCGGTGATTGAGCGCTTTGCTTCTTTGAGACACAAAGGTCATCAGCTGGGTCGATCAGTGCCCAACCAACCACAGACCAATTACTTCAATGCTGTCCCACAACAAAGTCCCTTAATGTCTCCAAGTTAATAAACTTACAATATGTGTCATCCTGATGGCCAAAACATGACAGGGTTTAGACTTGAGCCCAAATTCACATCTATAAGCTGCATCAACAAATACCAGATGAAAGTATTCGCTTTTAGCCTGAGCAATAGATGAATCAGCGAGCTAATTTTTATTCGCTCTGTCAGATATGTCAGGCTGCTTTCAGACAAACTCCTGGCCTACTTGGACCTGGTCTGGCCAATCCCAGTCCTTTAAATGGGTCCAACAAAATGACCAAACAAGTCACAGAGCTGAGAGCATTTTATGATGATGAAATAATGTAAATAAGACTGAATTTAAGGGTTTGGGATCACAGAAATAGAGAACAAAGGCAACATGTCAAATGTGTTCTTTGGGGGAAAAAATATGGCAGTTTTAAACAAACACCACGCCAAGATAATGTTTAAGCAGGGGCATGTTTACCATTGTGTTACATCACCTCTTCTTTATACAACACTTTGAAAATGTTTGGGAACCAAGAAACCTATTACTGGAGAAAATTAAATGTTGTTCCAGTCTTGTCTGATAAAGGAGTTCAGCTTCACAACAGCTCTTGGTCTCTTTTGTCTGTTTTTCCCCATTAATTATGTGCCAAATGTTTTCAATGGTTGATGAGTTAGGAGTGCAGGCAGGCCAGCTCCCTTTATATCTATGCAGCAATGGGGTTTGACATTAACTGCGTTTACATGGGCAAAAATAATCGGAATAAAAATGCACCGATCGGAAGATTCTGATCTAATTCGGCTCGATTGTAAAGAAATTGTATTCCGATCGAGAGGGTGGTGCATTACGCCGTTCGTTATTCCGAAACGCGTCCATGTAAACACTTATTCCGATCGTGACTCTCTTACCTGACTCGATCTTCACTCTTGAGCCTTTGGTTTATTTGTAGGGGCCAGTTCAGGAGGTTTCCTTATTAACACTGGCACAAAACACAACCTCAGTTGCTATGTCTGCTCTTCCGGTAGCATAACAAGGCGCGCATACAGCGTAATGATGTCATATCTGCACGCACAGTGCACCCTTTGACAGTACAGTAAAATAAGTGAGCAAGGGCGCCATCTAGTGACAACATTTAACAGGGGGAAAACTCCTGAATTGTTATAGGTTTGTTGACAGCACAGGCGTAAATACAACTCTTCTTCTGTGGTTGTTTTAGCGAAATCAGACAACTCTGCGCATGTCCAAATGCTTCTGCTCACTTCTGCATTCTGCTTACTTCCGGTGTTAGCGTGTAGTGGAGCCACTTAGCATCGCCCATAGACGGCCATTCATTTTTTACGATATTAACAAGCTCGCGACTCGTTTTTTTGAAAGGTAATGTAAAATTTTATGCTTTCTGCTGTTTTACTAACTCCGGTTCTTCATAATACTGTCCGGATTTTGTACTTTACTTTTCGGGAATTGTGTTTAATAGGTCTGGAAATTTTCTGATAATGGCAACCATTGCTCTTCAGTAATGACCTATTAAACATAATTCCCGAAAAGTAATGAATATACATACAGGTCTTATACCTGGGCTTGGGCTCTTATTCATTCCCAAAGTGGCTTTTGAATTGTTATGCTCCAGTTGTTTTTTAGAAGGTGATGAGGAAAGAAAAGCAGGCAGGCCAATTTAGTATCAAACTCTCCTACTACAGATGCATATTGTGGTAATATATATGCAGCATGTGGTTTGTCCTTGTCTTGCTGAAATATGCCAGGTCTTTCCTGAAAAGGGTGTTGTCTGGATGCAGCATACCTTGTTAATCATTAATGCTGCCTTCCGGAATCTGTAAACTCATTCTTACCTTAGGGCATCTGCTCTACCCTTTAGCGCAAAGGCCAAGTCATCAGAATTTCTGATTTATGTCTATACACGGTGTCCTCTCTGCATTTGTCGATGCAGCCACTGCCTGTATTTATACACAGTGGTTTCAGGAGTAATTGTGAGCCGTTGCGGTGATTTCCACTACAGAGTGATGTCTGCTTTCAGTGCAGTTCAGTCATCCAATGACACACACGGTATGAGTTTTTTGGCCTGGTTCATTTGGTGCACTGATTTCTCTAGTGGCTGGCAAAGGCTACCGCAACAACCTGATTGATTTTCATTAAAGGAGCATGAATGATTGAATGATTCAAATTCAAAGACATGGGCAACAGGTGATAGTTGAAAACACAAATGACAACTGTAGCTCAAACAATAGCAAAAGAGATACTGCAAAAACATAAATGATGGAAAGCTATAAACAACTTTAGAAAGTAAGTAAAATACTGCAGAAGCTTTTTAAAGGAAGAGCCCCACAGCCCTGTCAGTGAAACAGCTTTACTGTTGACTGACAGAGAGGAGGACCAGGCATTCAAATTATTGACTGAATTGAATAGCGGCATAGTGTGAAGTCAGTTTGATAATAGAGCTGTATAACTTGGTGTCCCTCAGCCAGGGGCACTCATAGGGAGTCGCTAGGAAGTTTTAATTTGCAGCGACAACCTTCTGCAGTTGTACTTGGTTTTTTGTGTTTCTGGCCTTGCACGTCTGTGTATTTTCCGGAGATTTGTTGTGAATGTTGTTTAAAGGCATTTTGCAGCAGGTGATTTCATTTGCAGAGCATTTTTATTATTGTGCATGTTTTGGACATCTGCATATGGTTTTAAATGTGAATTGATGAAGCATTCGCAGCACATTTCTCCCAGTAAAGACAACTGGAGACTGCAGATTCTCTGCCCTTGGTGAGCGCTGTATGTTTCTCGAACAACTTTATAAGTGTTCTGTTTTCCACGTCACAACTTTTTTGAATCCTGTTGCTGACATCAAATTCATTTTTCTTATATACAATAACAGTATTAAAATTTGAGGTTTGATATGTTGTCTTTGTACTAATTTAATGTAGGACTTGTAAACTATTTGGGGTCAGGTTGAGTTTTCACTTAAATCTACTTGCAACCATCTGTTTGAGAACACTGTCAATACAAGCCGAGTCTTTGGGGCAAGTTCTACTTAACGCCTGTCATTTGTTTGGCGAGTTAATATACCCTGACGTTAAGCGCATGTAAATGAGAGCCTTCGGAGAGGATGTGTGCATAGTTTTCTTCACAGGCCGAACTCAGTGCTAGTTAGCCTTCAGCTAAAGACACGGATCATCTGAGTGCTGGGGCATCCAATAGGAAGGAGTCTTTTTCTGCACATAAGTAAGGAGGCAGAATGTGCAGTATGTGAGAGGAATGAAAATGAGATAAATACTACAGAAATTCCCATAACCTCCAATCAAAACAGATCAAACAAGGCCTTTTACAATCCAAAGGGGCTACAGGTCAGACACTAACCTGCACACAGCCCACTCACGAATGCCTCCACGCACAAACACATACTGACACACATGCTGGATTCAGCTATCACACATGGCATACATATTCATCCACCAAACACCCTCCTTCCTGACCGGTGTGTAATAGAAACACCCTCAGACCGTACACATCACCTCATGGATTTACTGAGGCAAACACACACATATGTACAACTTACACACACGTAAGTTGGAGCCAGCTCGGTTCACTCTCAGAACTGAGCCTGTCGGAATCAAATTACCTCTCTCCCTCTCTCTCTCTGGCCTCTCATGGTTTGCCACCCACAGTAGGAGAAGGGCAGGCAGAGCCAGTCCCAATGCACTAAAGATTGGACTGCCTCAGAGCGTGTCCGGAGGACTAAAATACAAATCAGCCCTTCCTCCAGTCAGCTGGAGTTGGCCCTTCTCCCAGGGGCCTGCAGGGAAGGCCGTCTGTGGCATTTAAAAAAAAAATGTAGGAAAGAAAACAAATAATAACAAGAGTAGAGAAAATACGGGAACCTGCAGTTCCTGCGAGACCTAATGTACATTCAGCAGTTGTACGAGTCTAATAATCACCCTGGTTAATGTGTTGCTCATGTGGACGGAGCGCATTTGGGATTTATCGGTGACTGAAATGATGATAGGAACAGTCCAGAATGTAAACTAACTCTCAGGGGACTTTGGGTCACACAAAGGACAGAGGAGGGATAAGCCGTATTTATAGCCGCCGTGACTCTGAACAGGTGTACAACCCTTTCATAAATAGAAGCAAGCTCGAGTCCTATTTGTATGATTTGAATGTCTTTTTTGACATTTTTAAGATGCCATGTTTAACCAGGTGTGGCATTTACCGTGTCTCCTTAAAAGGATAAATGGAGCCATTGTTGTGTAAGGACAAAGTAATTGTATCACAATTGTATCGTTCCATGAATCACTTAATGAAATGCCTTTAATCTAGTCTGAATGATTAACATGCATGGTGTAATTTAATTAAAGTGCTGGAAGATTTGTTAGCTGGTGGAGTTTAGTATATAATTCTGCAGTATGAGTCCCCACTTTCTGTGACTGTCCTCCCTCAAATGCAGTGATTTATTTTCCTCTGTCACATCTGATCAGAGAGCTGAGCAGTACCGATAAGGGACTGTCTGAAACCATGTGTGTGACACTCCTGTAAGACCTCATAACTTTGTCAAAGAGGGTATTTTCTGCCCCACATCCACCTTCTCAAGCACACCAGGGGGGTCAGAGGTCACCTGAACACAGTACAAAGAGGGTGCGTGTATTTAAAACGAGGGTTTAACATTTGGGCCCAAAGCCTCCCTCTGCAAATAAGCTGATAAAGGATCGGAGTGGAGTGCGCATGATGGTAATATCTCAGTGCTGCACGCTCGAACGCACCTCCTAGACCTTTGGTGCCATTAAACGACTGGCCTTGCGTGTCTTATCAACTGCGTGGAACATGTGGACCCTCTGTAAAATGTTACTGGTATTTGCAGATGCTGCTCCTGCGTTTCGAGTGGGCGGACTGGTTTGCGCTTCATACCCATCTGACACAGTCTATCCAAAGACGCATAACGCATCAGCACCGAAAACCCACGCGTCCCGCCTCCCGGTAGAAAGCGCTTCATTTCAGTTAACCCTTCAGGCACACTGCATTATTACGCACTCATTAAAATGCACCCCCTCCTCCCTCCCCGTTTACGCATATGCCTTGTGGGCTGTCATGGGCTATTATTGGGGTGTTTGGAATGCATACGACTCTCTCGCCTACCGTTTATTCCCGACACAATTTCCAATGGATGTGTTTGTGGTCCCGTGGAAGGAGGATGGCCAGGACATCCGAGACTTTTTCAGCCCTGGTCTGTCGCTCGTATCCACGGCGTCGGAGCGCTCCATGTGCCGGTGGTGATGCCGGTCGGTGTCGGAATAGCCCCGGTGTTTGATTTTGATAGGGGTCCGGGGTTGCCTCCAGAGATGCTGCGGAGGCTTTAGAGTCGCCTGTCCTTCCCGGGGAACCGGGAGCGACAGTGACAGGCTCTTCTTCGAGCATGGTGGTGGTTCCATCATAGTGCAAAAAAATAATGAAAAATGAAGATCCCCCTCTCTACTTATTGATTAAATGCTATGGCTGTATTCATTGACTTCAAACACAAAACGTCTCATGTCCCTTTCTGCCACTTGATTTCTGAGCGAACAAATCAAAGTGACCAAGTCCAGCTCAGCGCAGATCTGAATCCTGGTCTCTCAATAACATCAAAAACTGTCACAGTGATAATCTTATAAGTTATCCAAAAATTGTTAATCTCATTGTTCTCTGTGTTAATCGGTTTTTAGTTTAGCCCAGAATCTCCGTTTTGCCGTGATCCTCACCAGTCCTGGCTTTTGGTGATGAGACACCGGTCCTGCTGCTGCCCCTGAAGTTTGACGCCTCGTCGCCCATAGCGCACAGCCGGATGACTGTATTTATTCTGGAGAATTTATTGCTTTTTATCAGCCACTTATTGCAGAGACACACAGATCGCCGGCGCTGGCTTCTATGTGTGTGTGGTGCTGTGGGATTATTGCTGCCCGGATTTCTTTCAGCTGAGCTGAAATTTCCAAGCAATTTCCATAAAAGTACTCCAATCTATCACGGCTCATGTGGAGCTACGGCATCCCTGCGCGCGCGCGCACACGGTAGAAGTCTCCTGTAATTCCTCCATGGAGATGTCTGATCCAATGATTTTCGTCAGTTATTAGAACAGACTCAATAACCATCCCCTCTTCAGTAAATCAGGATAATGTGGGGATGGTTGGACATGTCCAAAAACAACATGTGATCCTTTGTTCCTCACTGTCCAGGGTTTCTTCTCCGGGCTTTGTTTTCTCTGAATGCATCATAAAAAGACGCAAATTGATCATTCAGTCCTCCTGTTCAGTGTGGGCCATTATCTTTCCATCCTCATATTTGCTGGAGTTCGACGACAAACATTGGCTTCAGCACAGCGCTCTTTCTCTCCCCCTCCCTCTTCTCCTTCTTCCTCTCTCTCTCTCTCTCTCCTCTCTCTCTCTCTCTCTCTGTATCTCAAGTCCAGTCTATATGGTGGTTGGTTGGTTGTTGTTCTCCTCGGTGATTTGTCAGCACTGGAGGGTTTTTGAACCTTTTATGCACTCATCCATTATGTTTTGCCCCACGCCTGGGTTCACTGCCGCATTTCTTTGACCGAGAGCAAACACAAGACAGAGCTCAAACAGTGTCAGCTAAAGAAAAAAAAAAGATGATTATAAAATCAGGCACGACATGTAAAATGATGCTGTTTATCTGTATTAACCTATTTCATGGCACTTGGAGTTGAAGTGGTCCAAGCTTGAGGAGAAGATGTCCACTTAACAGAAACAACCGTGAGCCCTTTCAGTCCTCCCCAGGTGTTCCTGCTGCCTTTTTTTTTTCAGGACAAGGTGCAAAAGTAAAAACTGTCTGGTTACTTTGGAAGAGGGGACATGGCAAGGTAAAAGGCTGTATTCCCAACAGGTCCACCACAGCTAATGGTACTATAAAACACTTTGAAAGAAAGCGCCTGACGAGTGACTTTGGTGGCAACACACTGACCTCTGTTAGCATTTGCTTCAGTTTTTTACTGTTTAAAAAATAAATAAATGATGCAACAGTAGATTTCACTCTCAATCATTTGCTATTATTTGCATTAATTGGGATGAGATCTCTCTTGTCATCTTCTGCCAAATCTCATTTGCTGTAATCAGGGCAAATGAAATTACCGTCTGACATCTCATCGGGGTTGCCATTTATGTGTTTCTCTGACATGACATGAATAATTACATTAATCCTGTTGCGGCTAATATACACAACAGCGAAGTGACTAAACATAGGTGATGTTCACTCCATTGCTCGTGTCTGTAGTCATGAATAACCAAGTAAATCTCCAGTGGATCTCTGAGGATGAGTTTTAAGGCCAGGAACAAGAAGGAAATGAGAGAAGGAAAGATTTCTATTACATTCTGCGCTTTAAGAAATCAATGTGTTAAAGATTTTAAGGGGGAAGGTCATGGCCCATGCTCAGTTAACCCAGCTTTTATGTACCTGACAACAGGTGGAGTTAAGGCGGGGCTTACACTGTGTTCCATTTACCCTGGAAGTTGGATGTCGGAGCTGGGAATGAAGTTACACCCAAGTTGACGATGTTCCAGTTAACTAGTCGGAAAACCAAGATGGACGCTTACAGTTACCTGTTGTTAGCTGTTTTTTTTTTACAATTGTCAGCTGTTGTTGGCCGTTGTCAGTTGTTGTTAGCAGTTGTTAGTTGTTAGCGATACCAGTTGTAAACAACGCATAAAACAGTATTTTACTCTACAAACACCATAGCACCGTGTTCACAGTTAGATGCTCGGCAGTACAACATATACCACTTATTTAATTTTACAAAAACAAACAGAAGTGCTAATAAATAATACATTTCGAGAGCTTTCACTGTTACTCTTTACTGTTGATGCACTGCACTGCCATCTTGAATTATGACGTTGTCGTCAGGTCGAATTTGGTTGAGGATCATCCGACTGTCCGAGTCGGAGATCCAAATTAAACCTTTGTTGTGTTGATGGATTTTTTTTTTTTTTTTTTTTTCAAATGGGTGTGTATGTGGTTTTTGGTGCTTCTGGAAGCCGCCTCAAGTGGTCACTCAAGGAACTGCAATTTTTAGCTCTTTCAACTTCATCTCTCAAGGCCGGAGATTCATTCATCTTTGCATTCAACAGATCTGAGTCTAAAAAGTGAGTTAGGGTTAGTTTTTTGTATTTATTTCAATAATATTCAATAACATACTATTATACACAATAAAAAGCTACACATTCAAACATAATTAATAGCCCAACATGTTACACTGTGTCATGTCAGTTCACAAGCACTTTCCCTTCCCATTTTTGCTTTATCAGCTGATGTGATTCAAAACACACAGGTACCATTATTTTATGTGTGTGTGTTAGTGTTTGGGGGGGGGAGGGTGCAGCTTTATCTCAGCCAGCTGCTCAGATTACAAAAATCAGCAAAATTTGAAGATTGGAGCCAAATAGGAAGGCTTTAATGGCAGCTTTTGTGTGTTTATGTGATTGTGAATGATTGCTTTTGGCTTATATAGTAGAAGGGAGGAAGGAGTGTTTACCAAAGTGCAGGAGTATTTGGACTCGGAAACAATTTTAATCAGCCACCACTTTGCCCTTGGAATTGAAATTTTGACTTTTTTTCTTCAAGCACATAATGAAAATAAACCTTCCGCCCAAAATATTTTCACTCATCCTTGATCCTCCTGAAACTCATCCATAAATTTCTGCTGACAGACCTGGAAGTTTATGATGATTTAAAGGTTGAATATATTGTTTTCTAATAAAATATTAATTTGAGTTTGAGTTAGAGTGCTGTGATTACTTCAATTTAACGCTCAGGTTTAGGTCTGTTTGCATTCGGCACACAAAAATCCAGTTTGTTCTTTTTATAGATGTCAAACACCTGAATCAGATCGTCATCAGGCTTGCAGCTGAGGTCCTCTTGCTGTTCGGCTCTGTGACATTTTCGGTGCGTCTGCAGATGCATATCAGAGGTTTGTCGCTGAACATGAGCTTGTGATTATGTGAGGGTCCATTCCCTGAATCATTGACCCGATTCAAGAGGAAAAGTCTCGCCTTTTTAAATTGAAGCGGAGACACTGCTGCTGAGGTTATCTGAGGCCGTGAGAAAAGGTTTCCAACCAGATATGTCTTATTAACTCAGCCCACCAGGAAGCGCCACCCTAGACGAGCTCATTAAGACCTGAGCTGCAGTTGACTTCAGGAGCCTTTAGATTTCCAGAGACAGGACATCTGGGCTGCTCAGCTTGTTGCAAGTGATGACCCTGACACAGATAAGAAGCTAAAAAGAAGAGACAGACGGATGTTTGGATGTACTGTAAACTGCAGGGTGAAAAAAAAAAAACGCTGCTGCTTCTTTTCCTGCCAACTCAGTCTAAATGTTCTCAGGAGGGATGCTCTGAATCGTTTGAGTGGTTGGACTGACAGCTAAAATAGAACCTCTTGGTGCCAAAATGTGCTCTGAAAAATAAAAAAGCATTAATGGACACGTGCATTTTAGGCATCGGATTTTCAACACAGGCCTAATATTAAACTGAAGCATGTCAAAGTATGTAAATCAAAACCAACAAAGATGTCACCACACACTGTTATGATTTGACATGAGTGTCCGCGGAGATCCACGATGGATGTCCGCCAAGATCCCCCTCCATCTAATGCTGCCTGGTTGAGTTACACCACAGGCAGCGCAAACCTCAGGCGGGTCAAGCCCATTAGCCAGAGGCCACCAGAGATGCACAGCTGCTCCCCCTCGTATGCAGCATGCAACTGAAGAAGTAAAATTGAGTTAGAGAAGCAGTGGTGCCACTAAGAATTAACTAAAAGTCCACCGTTTCCTCAGGGCCCTCTTAAAGTGTTCCCTCGTTTCTCCCCAGTGGTATTTCCTCTGCTCTGATAGATTGCAGCAGAGGGGAAGGACGTGACCAGAAAGAAATGTAGAGCATATCTGGAGATCTGAGCAGTAGTGTTATAAAAAAAGAGTCAAATTTAAGCTGTTTTCTCACAACAAATCTTCCACCGCATCTATTGGCATTGCTCTTATATATCTTACAGTTTTTGGGACAAACAAACATAAAGACACGTGGACTAAACCCTCAGTTTTGTTTTCTGGGTTATAATGAGTAGCATTGTCTCTCGGGGCTGGCTTCTGTCTCGGCTGCAATTACTGGCTGCAGAAATCGACTGACACTCTACAGAGTTGTTTCCTGTTGTCTCTGTGCTTTTTCACTTCTTCCTTTTTTTTCTGCCACAAATTAAATAAGACCATTACTGTAATCTTTGATCTTGTCCAGCTGTATGTATTTCTGTGACGCGGGCTTTGATTTCAGATTTTGGACTAATTCAATAAATAAAGATTAGAGACAGAAAGGACAGTTTGCACATTCATTAAGGTGGTGAAGCCTAATGAGTGCGGACATTAAGCAGACACAGATGGTCTAAACAGTTTGACACTGTATGAAAGAAGCATTTAAAGGAAAAAGCATTTTCCAACATCTCCAATGAAAATCGATAAAAATCTGATAAACAGTAGTACAGCCAGGAAATAGTGTACATCAGCTGACTTCACCAAGCTGCTAGTGCAACTTCGTGATTTGCTTGAGCATAACCCCCAATTTTCACCGCATCCAAAAATGGCTCTGATCCAAACGGTGGCGATTTTCCCCTTCCACCAATCCCTACCAGATCCGTTTGTGAGGCGAATTTGGTGGCGGATTATGGACAGCAGGAATTGCAAGATCTCACAAGAACCCGTGCAATCGTGCGCTAAGTTGTCACTAGCCACATAGGCTAACCATATAAGCAGTAGATTTTGTCCTTCCAGACTTCTAAAATCAGCATCCTCTCATCCATGGTGTCATCAGGGTTAAATGCTGTCTATAAACCTTTCACTTGTTCGTCCCCGCCCATTTGCATGGTGTGAAATACGATCCGCCTGAATCACACAGTGTTTTATTTTGAAAAGAAGCTGGATGTTTTATTTTGTGTATCTGCCCGACTTCCTTTCCAGCATGGGTTAATCTGTGCTGAAATTATCTGGCAAGCTCCGGCGTCCGGAAAAGTAGAACTCTTGCCATCAGCTGAGGAGTCCGGCGATCCGCAGCGAAACAGAAAGAAGTGGAAATGACACATTAACTTGAATGGTTGAATCAACTGTGATCTGCGAATATGGCCTTTTCATAGCTGATCCGGATGTGGTTGAAATTTAGCCTGGCTGGGCCATCCTGTTGAGTGAATCACTTGCCGTTCCTTCCCACAACAGAAGGAATTGTTTAGATCTGACGTCTTCTGCGGATATAAACAATTTCTGCCGACTTTGCAAAGTCAACTGCAGAATTAACGGGGTTCTGAATGAACGGCGCTTTGAAAAGTCCCGCAGCACATGTAAGACGTCACCATCTAAACATGGACCAATCAGGGGCTGCCTTTCCCTGTTGTCCAGGTAACAATGGAAACACAGTCTCTGATTGGCCCGGTTATTTTCTGACCGGGAATACACACTCCCAATGGGCCGAAGTCCAGACTGTTGTGGGAAGGAACGGCACGTGATTCACGCAACAGGATGGCCCAGCCAGGCTAGTTGAAATTGGGGATAAAGAACTAAAACAGCCAGAGACTATTGTCCGTTTTTGGTTATTGGATGACACTGAACTGCAACCCCCAGTGTTCCTGCTAAGCGCAGTGCAGAGGCACAAAAAAAATAATTAATTAAACTGCACTTCTCTGGGTGTCCACTTGGGGCTTGCTCCAAAAGTCAGTAAACACTCTTTACTTCCCATTTCAATATGTCTGTTTTCACGGCATTAATAAACATGTTTGTAGCCTGGTACTGAAGAGTGGTTATGGCTGATTAGAGTGACAGATGGACCTGAGGCGATGCTTTAACTCCACCTCTTTGTCCCCAACATGACCACAATACTGTTCTATAAAAGAGAAAATGGGTTAAGCTGGCTTATATACACAGGCAAAGGTAATTTCACTTGTGAGAGAGGTGAAACGCTGCAGGTTAATAAATGTCACCAAACTTACATTCCATTAATCTCATTTGGAGTTCACATTTTGAACATGGGGACTGCCATCTTTGGGCTCCAGGACTACTCTTCAAAACCAGTGGGTGATGTCTTTGAAACTGCCTCTGTGTTTTATACAGCTTATTGATTTCATCTCTAGTGGCCAATTTCATTTCAGGAGAGGCATTGCCACCCTGGGCTTTTCTTAGGATATACCTCAGCCTGGAGGACAAGTGATCATATCAAATGTGTGATCATATCACCTAAAATGAAATGAGTTGTCCCTCTGGGTTTGAACATTATAGGAGACATATTGACAATATGTGTCCAAGACTTAATCAAACCTACAAGAGACCTGCTTGAAAACTGGGTAAAGCCTTATCTGATATTTCATTACTTATCACGGATAATAAATTCAGCTTTAAAACCAGGCTGTTCAACAAACACGAACTCCTGTCTTGACCCACTGGCCCTAAAAATATCACACTTCACTTTTCTGCTCGGCAGTAAAATTCTTTCCACACAACTTCCACTTGGACAGCAGCCTTAAGAGAAAAGCAGCATCAGCAGCATTTTAACAGAGGCTGAGTTACAGGAGCTTGGCGACAGCACGTAGAGGAGCATTGCAGTAGTCCAGGCACAACATAAAGCATTAATTATGTTGTCTGCGTCTTTAAAAGCAAGGACAGGGCTGGTGTTAAAAGTGTTTTCTCAGCTGAAATTCAAAAACACTACCGAGTTTCCTTTTTTTGGTCTGTATGTTTTAAAAAAAGATCGAATATGTCAGGAAGAAAATGATATGCGGATTAGTGTCTGGGGACTACTTTTGTGCTTATTTAAAGCAAGATCCAGGCAAGCATAGAGGAATATCTGACGGAGTTCAGGTCGGGTGCAAACTCAACTGTGGGTTTCTTGACAAAAACATCTGAAAATGTCAAATTAAATTGTCACTCAAGGGTGTCACATTTCATTTCTCAAAAGATTGGCTCTCGACCCAGAGCGTCTGTTCATACGGCTCATGTTTTGTGTGGACAGGTCTGTATCATGCATTTGGCTTTATTTACAGTTAAAATGTCATCTTTACATGATGTTATCCTTTTGTCTCTTGTACTTCTCTGATACCACAGAAAATAAATCTGCAATTGGACTTCAACTTTGAATGATTTTTTTCTCTCAGGGCAGCTGGACTGAAGTACATTCAGTGCTGTCTCCTTGAGAGGAAAAATGTCAGCTGTAGTACACGGCCTTAGAAAATGAAAATGAAAAGCATGGAGAATCTGTCTGAAGCTGGATGCAGAAAGAATCCGTGGAAATGACTGTGTTTGGTTATTTGAAGACAGTGAAACAATGGGGTTTTTATTAAAAAGCTATTTCGGGTCCAGAGTGAGTCCAGAAATACCCTGAAAGAGCAACTCAGGGCGGTTTATGAGAATCACAGATTAGAGGATTGTTTCTCTGGGAAACACTCGGGCCTTCAGAATAAAAACCTGACTCTTTCATTTGGGTTCAATTGGCCTTCATAGAATACCTCGTCAAAACAATCTCAGCACAATTACACACACACACGATTGAGGAGCTGCAGCACAAAGACTCCGGCAGCAGTTATTTTCTTAGTTCTTGCACACCAACAAAAGAATTTCGGCTTTCATACCATCTCAGAAAACCTTGACCAAATCCAAAAGAAAGTATGCCCACACACACTTTTATTAAATACCCCGGCTCTTGATGACACCACCTCCTTCTGCCCAGAACCTTGACCGAAAACTAGAATGCAGACTGTGGGAATGTAACATGGGTAATATTTTTCTGTGGAAGCACATTTCCATCCCACTCCTTATGCAAGGCGTCTTAATTATTCTGGCAATATCCGAGTAATTGCCAACAGCACCAATAATTGAATATAAAATGACTCTGCAATAGGTTCTTTTTCTGTCTAAAGCACCCCTTAATGACAGAGAACATTTGACAGTGACAAATCCTCATGCATTTATGATGCATTATATATTTAAATTTATTCTAATGTGCCTTAAATAGAAAACTAATAGAGGAAGGAACTGTGGAGGATGAAATGAGCACTGACCACAGAGGAGACCAAAGTGCTCCTTTGTGGTGTGCAGAAAAAACGTTCCTCTCTCTTGAGTCGACTGCACACTTCATTTCATGAGTTTCTGATTTATGATGTGCAACCTCGCCGAATGGCTTTGCACGTTATACATTCATATTGTGGGGAATAATTGAAATGCCAGGCAGTTGTACTCGCTCAGTGTGTGTGGATAGGAGCGATGCGGGGCTGTGGAAAATGACCATGTGTGCTACTTTCTTGCCATCTCGATTTGAAAGTTGTCGGGTGGGAGTGTGCTGAAAGATGAAGAAATGTAGCTTAGAATGAGCTGGATTATAGCTAACAGCCAATCAGTGAAGGCATCAAACTCTGCATGCCAAGCAGAAAGAGCATGAGAGGCCAGACAGGCTGCCTCTGGCCCACACTGAGGCTACACATTGGGCGTCAGGGATGCTGGGAAACGGATCCACTTTCTGCCATGAAATAGTAATCCACTGCTCTTTCCTGACAGTGAGCAATAGTCTGGCAGCCAATGAGATTGTGTGTGTGTGTGTGGCTGCGTGTGTGTGTGTCAAAGAGAGTGGATGTAAGACAATGAGAAGTAGGATGTGGGTGTCTGAGAAACAGGCATGTTCGCACATGCTTGGCTAAGTATGTGAAGCAGCGTTTCTGAGGCTATCAGGTCATACACATGGAGCGTTCGATCCCTGAAATAACTTCTGATTGTTTTTTTCTGTGCGGAGGTGCAGCTGTGGGGGTGGACTGTCCTTCTGTCCACGCTGTGTGTGCATCAGTGTAAACACTCACACACTCCTGCTGATTAATGTTGGAGTGCGGAGCTGCAGAAATCCTCCACGCACTGAACAACACGATCATTCAGAGGAGACTCGGAGACGTGCTCGCAAGCAGCTGAGTGAGCAAACACTTTTCACCTCATTTTCACCAAAGTGTTTTTGCTCCAAACCAATCAGAACTCGCTGACATGTGAGTTTGCTTTGAAGCGGGGGAGGAGTTAGATGGGAAAGGATGTAGAGCTGCAACAGTGAGGCGAGGTTTCACTTTGGGGACGTGCAGAGGACCAGTGAGACCTCAAATGGCAGGATAAGTAGATTTCAGGGCTTCTGAAAACTTCTGCTAATGACGTTTGTGAGCTCTGATGGTAACTGGAGATGGGGATCAAGTGTCAGACTGACCACAAGTTTGTTCCCTGACAGCTCTGCCATGGAACATTTTCATGATGAAGGGAAATGGAGTTTAACTGGTGATGCAAATTGAGGACGGTAGAGGACCAATCAGTGCATTTTTATATTTGTGCTTGTTCTAAAATCACATTGAGAAAGTTTATCCGTAAAAAAATAAGTCAACTTATCATTTGACATGCAGTTATGTTATATTTCACAAAGACAGGGAACAGGTGGAAGTTGCATTTAGCTTATTTAAAGGGATGTTCTAGCGTAAAATTAATCTAGGGTCAAACAGACCGCAACACAGAGTGAGACCACCCCTTAAGAGATAAACGTTGCAGACCACTTGCTTCTCTAACTTTAGTAACTACCGCACGATAGCAATACACAGCGGTCTGAGGAGCCATAAACAAACCTCAACCAAAAAGCCACTCTATAGCCACAAATAATGCTCAGAACAGCACCTAACTTCATCAACAGTACATAAAGTGTCCCAGCCATAGTACTAGCCACCAAACATCTTTTTAGCTTTGCCTGATTACTTTAGTAAAGAGACTAAACACAACTCACCTACTCTCTTCCAGCAGCCGCTTGTTTGCAGCGAGACCTCAGGCCAGTCCATTACGGACTGCAGCGGGGTGTCGCAGCTCAAGGAAGAACATTTATAATCACTTCTTTATGGAAATGCAATCAGACTGAGATGCAAAGGCAGAAGAACTTGGCGATTATTATTTCAAGGAAATGATAGAGAAATTATCACCTTTACGCTGGAATATCCCTTTAAGCATCTTCAAGATTAGTCAATAAATTCTGGGGCCAATCCGAGCCTCTGACTTGGTGTTGATCCAAGTTTTCAGATCCAAGTACCAGAAATTCTGACATTAAAAGTTAGCTCTTTTGATGCAGTTGATCTGCTTTTTCATTACTATAGTGACAGCTGTAAAGATATTTGCTGCCAGATCATGTACGTATGCATGTATGCTAATGATGCACTCATTTATGTATCATCCCGCTGAGCAAGACGACTATTAGACATCAGTTTTTTTTTTTTTAGACCTAATTTCAACCATCTAAATTCTGTATATTTTTAGACAGAATTTAGACGTTGCACTTTAACCCATTATTTGATAACTATTTATTTCAAAAAGCAACTGTGCGTTACATAACTGATCTCCAAGTACTTAACCAAAATAATTATGATAGCCATTGAGCAATATACAGAGTAGTGTATATATATAGCCCAGACTTAGACTTGGTCTAAATTGAGATGTCTAAAAAACGTTCATTTTTAGACCTGTGGTGGCCTGTTTTTCGACCAGTTGTCTAGACTACATTTAGACGTCTATTAGACCTCTTTTAGACCAAAAAATGCTCAGTGGGATCGGACACCACAAATGGCTGCAGAGTCTTTGAATAAGCGTCGTCAGGGGTCTCACTCAAGCTATAAAAACAACTTCTTAACCTTGAACTGTGAAAAATTGTTTATATGTATTTTTCCATTAGGCATTGACCACATAACGTCTTTTAATCAGATGGAGATACAGAAAGTAAATAAGTTTTTATAGGTAGGTGTCATCTTTGATTCCCAGTTCCTCATAAAATATTATTGATAAATGTTGAATTGGACCGCCACAAGTTGGCAGGATGAGATTGTAGAGATGAGCATGCAGGGGAAAGATAAGTACAGGATGCTTTGTCCACAAGGGGGCGCCAAAATTGATCCAAACCAAAAGTTCCTTACAGGAGCTTTAAAGAAAGGCAAATCTGTGAGCCTTAACTTGCACATTTTTGATGCTGTAAACTCTCACAAATATACATCGTGACTAATCTGTGTTCACATTTTTTTTATGTATAAATGTGTTGGCTTGTTTTATGTCTCCTTTGCTGTTGTTTGTTTACGGTTTAAGAAGGACTACGATTGGACATGGCTGGAAGACCTTTTCACACCGACTGATTTTTAATTAGATGTAACAACGCCTGCTTTTACTTTCCCTGTCAAATAAACAGGTTAATGAATAATAATTGAAGCACAAACACAAACGGAATGAAATAAATGTGTATTTTTAGATCGCAAATGCATGGAAGGAAGGGGTACGCACGTATTTGAAATACTGACTGTTGTGTTAGATGCTGCTGCCTTATTTAAGATATGGACGTCAGCCTGCTGGAGGTTTACATCAGGTCACTGCGACAGAGGATGTCAAAATGAGAGTTATTGTACAAATGAGGCTTACAAGAAAGACAGTTTGCATTCTCCGTCTTCAGGTATGTCGCTTTGTGCATCAGAACAATAAGATCTGATTCATGAGATCTGCTGCTTTAATTTCCGTGATCTCACTGATATGAAGTTACACAGAGGATCATCTGGAGAAGGAGGTGAAAATAATACCTGAGCTTATTTCAGGCCGGTTTATGTTCGGGCTTGGAACTGAAATCCCTGCTGTAAAATAATCTTGTTTGGTGTTTAAGCAGGAGCACAGTTCAGGCTGAGAGGCTGTCTCCCCGCTCTTGAAGCGAGAGGCAAACCAGCAGCTTTCTCCTGGGCTATCGAGATGTTCTCCTCTTTTATAGACTGTTTGTCACTGTGGGGAGTGGGCTGCTTTCTATGACTAATCCTGCTATAAACAGCGCTTGTGACATCTTCTATTTGGTTACATTTTGTTGCTGCTATACTGAATAAAGCTGCAATAAATCATGGCACATGTGAATTACGAGTATGTTTTACATGAAGATTGCAATGAAACTGTATATTTTTATGCCTCTTTTCCTGTTTAGCAAACATAGGCTGTAAAAGAAGAGGGGGGTAGACACCGTTTCAGCTTCACAACATGCATAAAGGCACAGGTAGACATATAAGTTTCTTTGTATTCTTCTGCCTGTAAGTTGTGATAAATGATGCTGCAGTTATCTGCATCAGAGCCAGTCCTCCTCTCCGCTGTGTATTTGGGAAAATCGCAGGTTTCAGCAGCATTCACCAGCAACTGTGCGGGATGACTGTGTGGGCGGAAATATGAAAGGCAGAAATCTAAATGTGTCTGACACAGCGTCAACCGAGCCTCTGTGGATCTCTCTGAGAACTCTGGGTAGACTGGCTGCAGGTATATGAGCATAATTCAGGGGTGCATGAAGCATTACAAACAAATATGGCAGCAGATTGGATAGACACATTGGTATAATAATGGCTTTAAAAAGGTGTCTTTTTTCACAGTGTTTCATTTCTATTGTCTCTATACTGTAGTGATGGGCACAGCAGTCCTTTTCGATGTACTGAATCACTAGAATCAGTTCACTAAAGAGATTCGTTCAAAGGATTCGTTCACCAAATCATAAAGCGCTTGGCGGGAGGAGCTTAATACACAACTGAACGATTCAGGATTCAGTTCAGTTCATAGCTTCTGGGACTGGGAGACGAGAGTGTTTGGCTGTGTCGCTTTGGCAAAGAGGTTTGTAAAAATGAACTTGTTAAAAAGTCATGATGTTTTTAGTGTACTGTCCTATGGTATGCTCAGGTCTGCTCGGTTAATTGGGATCAGTGAGTCCTATTGTCACTGAACATTTAGAAGAATGCACCGTTCCCTCGCAAACCGCTGCAATGATAAGATGCTGCGGAGTTTAATGCACTACTTGTTACATGCCATTTCCTATTGTACGCAAGTTGCGTGCTACAGACCGGTTTCTTGTGCACAAACAATAAAAAAAGGTTGTTTTGTCCGACAGAAATAATTCCAGAGAGTGTAATTCAAAGCGTGATTCGTTTACCAAGTGATTCACGCGTCGGCGCATACGGCCCCTTGTTCGCCTGGCAATGCTGCATGCTACAGACGGGTTTCTTGTGTTCAAACAATGCTAGGTGCGTGCGCAACCAATTTACCAGGTTGTGACGTTGTTCTAGATGTTTCTAATATCCGGAGCAGGGTCGTAATGTTTGCTGATTGTTTGTTCTGCCGATTTGTGCAGTATAGAGCACAACAGCTCCTTGTCATTTTCTTTCTCCGTTGACTTTGCTAGTAAACAAGTAAGAAATGTCCCGCTTTCTGCCCTAAGGCTGCGCGCACACACCTGCAATGATGTCCCGTCTATAGCAGCTGCGCTACTGACAGCTCAACTGGAGTGACAAACGAACGAATCACTTAAAAGAAGGTGATTCGGTTCAGTACGTTCACTTAAAAGATTCGGTTCTTTTGAACTAATCGTTTGCTAACAACACAACACTACTATACTGGTGGTAAAATAAAACAAGACTAAAACAGTGGGTTTATTTTTTAAACCAGCCTTCTACAGTTATGTCTTACCCAGCATGAGAGAGCTCCATCAAAAGTTCAGCTCCTTAGGGCTCACCGGGAACACAAAAATAACATTCAATCAAAACTTCAGCGCTGATAGTAGCTGAGGGGGTAAGAGGAGCTCTCTTCACTGCCTCTTGCCTCCTCACACCTCTGTCTGAAGGGTGACGGGCAGTAATGCAAAGAGCTTAAAACTGCCTCACAGCCAATCTCCAGGGTAGTCGAGTAAAAGCTCCATTTCTTCCTGATAAACGCTCATTTGAACTTCTGTTACCCTCGGGGTCCAAACACGGAGACAGAAAACACAATGTAGCTGACACTCCTATTATTATGTAGTTTCTGTTTAAATTTAATCTAAATGTCATCATGTCAGGTTTTATATCCAGACACATAATTTTATTCACCTCTTAGTTAGACAGTTGTTTTCCTGTCTTAAGGAATCTGTTGTCAGCCTCTGCAGCTGATAACCGACTGAGTTTGTTGTTAAATAATTATTCATCAGTGGGCACATATCATCCTCACAGCAATAATAACCTGCTTAACATTCATGCAGGTCACACTCACAGCAATAATAAGCAAACACCCCCTGCATCTTCCTGATAACACTCTGTGGCTGAAGTAAACAGATAAATGAGGGACGTGTCTGCTCAGGCGGAAAGATTAACAGTTATGAAGCATCACGGACATCCTGAAACACTTACAAGGATATTGAAGATATCCGCTGCTAATTTTGTAAAAAAAACATCTCAATTAAAAGATGACAGGAGACTCAGCAGACAAGGCAGATACACTCTCTACTTTAAGAGTAGGCTCAAGACTTTTCTGTTTGATAAAAGGGGCTGGTTAGGCCTGGGCCAAGTGTGAGAGTCTGGTTCTGCTCAAGGTTTCTGCCTTTTAAAGAAAGTTTTTCCTCTCCACAGTAACTTGCTACACTCTGATCTTACAAAATGACTTTATCAAAGGGAGTCTGTTTCACTCCAATAAAAAATAAAAGGTCTATTAGTTGGTCTGTCATAACATGTGCAGATCTTCACTGTTAAATATTGGAGGCTGTCCTTTTTTTGCAACTTAGGACTCAGCAAACAGACCACTCAAAAAAATTACAAGACTCGCTCAAAATTAGATCATCCGGTTAACATGCTTGTTTATTTTGCAGATACTTTGAGAGTATTTAGCATCTTATAGGTGCATCTAAAAAAAATTTGATCATTGTGATAGAGTCAGATTTATTCTAAGCTTTTTGCATGGAAACTAAAATGGTTTAAGTTATTTTTTGCTATTTTAATTTGATAGTTATGGCCTGAAAATGAAAAAAAAAATAATCCAAGTTTGAGAATATTTAAAGTCCAAATTACTATTTGAAAAGTATAAATAAAGTGTTTTAGTCCAATCAGTACCAACAACCACTATCATAAGGAAGACTGCTGACCTGTCATCCATCCGGTGGACAATGATCAGCATAGTCCTTACTGAAAGGGTTGGCTTTTTGCAGAGTTCTGCAAAGTCAAAGAGAGTAACTTTGTGGAGTCAGTGCACCAAGAGCAAACCACCTCCAGAAATCTTCAAGAAGACTGTCAGACCACTCCTGATCAAGAGACAAAGTCAGAAACAACCTGAGCTGAAGTGAGAAAGAACTGGACTGTTGCTCAGTGGGGCAGAATCCTTTTTTTTTCCCCAGAGAGAGAAGTTTGACATTTGAGATGGAAGTCAAGGTCCCTGAATCTGAGGTGTGTTAAGCGCAAAGCGAAGTCTGTGATGATTTCAGGTGCTGGGTCACCTGCTGGTGTTGGTTAAGCGTTTCATCAAGTCCAAAGTCAATACGACCATCTACCAAGAAATTTTATGGCCACTTCCATCTGTTTACAAACATTATGGTGATGCCAATTTCCTTTTCAAGATTCATGCTGCATTGGAGTTACCTCGTAAGGGAGATGTCCGAGCTGGGAATTACGTCACACCCAAGTTCCCAGCATTAGTCGGAAAAAAAAAACAAAATCTGAGATGAAAAAAAGATGGCTAAATCTACGCAAGTTATTTTAGCGCTTGCCTTGTCCTTGTCTATATCCGGACAAGGCTTGTCCTTGTCTATATCCGGACAAGGCTTGTCGTTGTTTATATTCGATTTTGTTTTGACGTCACACCCGAGTTACCAGCATTACAGTTACCGAGTTACCAAGTTGAAAAAAAAAAACAAAATCGGAGAGGAAAATAAGATGGCTAAATCTACGAGTTATTTTAGCGCTTGCCTTGTCCTTGCTTCTATTCTGACAAGGCAAGCGCTAAAATAACTTTCGTAGGATGTAGCCATTTTGTTTCCACCTCCAATTTTGCTTTCTTCCGACTTGATAACTGTAACGCAAGACACAATGTGTGTGACGTCATTCCCAGCTCGGACATCTGACTTGCAAGGTAACTCGAACACAATATTAGCACCTACCCACACCGCCAAAACTATAGCGTAATGGTTTGCTGATCTTGAGAAACTAGATCTCTGATTATAAGCCATAATTATCAAACTTTTAAACAGAAAAGTGTCATTGTTTCACCATCAATGTTTACCTTTCGCACAATTTTTCAAATTTTTTAAATGCACCTGGAGGTGATATCAAAGTGTTGATCCAAACACTGCAGCAATACCCAAGTATTTCAGTTTGAGGTAAATTATCGACAATCATTGTTATTAATCCCCAAAATGTTTACATCACATTTCACAAAGCTCTCAGATTAGTTTTAAAACACCGGTCCACAACAGCATGAGTTTAAATAACATTTACTTGCTCACATCACACACACATACAGAGACAACCATGGCGGTACAGATGAGAAGATAGCAGTTAGAATCAAATCAGTGTAAGTGGATGACTGTGATACGTTACAGCTGCATCTCTTTGTCCATACACAACATGAGCAGTCTGCTGTGGCACCACTCTGTCACATCAGCTCTTAAACAAACAGGCGGGGGGGAAAAAGAAAAAAAAACATGAGGAGCAGCAAATTCATTCAAAACACCAGACCAGAGGCAGGTAAGAAAACAGAATATTTGGACTGGAGGAAATGATCATTCTTAACTATTTACACAGCAAAAAAAAACACAGAAATGCTTAATGTAGATGGAAGCCAACACAGGGCAGGATGATACCACAGAAAACACAGTTAAGGCTCAAGTGTAGCTGCATTTCCTAGCAGAAGTCAGAGGTAATGGGTTTTCACAATCAAACTGTCAACCAGATAATTATCTAAAAATATAATCCAAAAAAATAATAAAAAAAAAAAAACAGGACAGTCATGTCACTGACCAATCACCCGCCGTAAGCTTCCATTAATATCTTTAAATCCCCCACACAGACTCAACTCCAACTATTACTTACAACACAAACTGAGTCTCTCTCTCTCCAGCTGCCATTCACTCGCCCTTAGAAGCAAACTCAATCGGAGTTAAGCTTCCGCGGCTGAGGAGAGATGGTTAATGTTCCTGTATTCACCACCTACTGGCAGCTCGAGAGATGGCACACAGCCCGAGTCCACCATCCCATCCAACCAACTCAACAATCCAGGTGTGGTGTTCGGACTCTCAAAAGACATTCAAGTTCCAACTTTAAAAAAACTTGAACTCAAATAAAACACAGAAAATAGTCAACGAATGAAAGACACACGAAGTGAGACGAGACTCGAAAACGCCACCTCATAGTGGTGTGAGAAACAGATGAGGATTTGTGACTTGTGCCCTCCAAGTGCATCACGAGACAACCAGTGTAGAGAACGGACTGTAAACATGTCGGAGGGTGTGGCTCGAAGGACGACAAAACGTGGAACAGAGAAGTTTGGCAGAGCTGCTGAAGAAGCGTCGCTGTCATAACACAAAGAACGGGAACACACAGCTGTCATTGGTGGATGGAAAGCTGCATGTTAACCAATGAGAAGAGGTCTGAATCAAAGGAGGAGTCAAACAGCTAAATATACAACCCTGTGGAAAGAAAAGGGAAACACAAAAACGAAAACACAGAATACAAAGAAGTGAACTTTTTACAGGAACTACGGCTCTTAAAAAAGTGGAGCCCTCAAAGTACAGCTTGTTTTTACACTACGGAAGTTCTTTTGCCTGAAATTGCAGACGTTACTGAGGTGTGTCGTCAAACAAAGAGCAGCCTCAGGCCGCCACTAAAAAAAAGTGGCCAAACTATCTGTGGTTCTGCTGATACACCACACTCAACACTGGCATTTAAAAACGCTAAGAGGAAAGACTTCATCAGCTATTTAACCATTTTTTTCTCACTGTACAAGTTTTTCAACAAGAGATTAAAGGTTTTTTAAAAAAAGGAAAAAATTTAAAAAAAAAAAAAAAAAAAAACTTATTTTACCAACACACTAAAAATCATTTATATATAAATATATATATACACACTCACACACAAACGAAAAAAAATAACAACCACCAAGAATTTCCATGGAGTAACACAACTGTCCAGATAGCAACAGGCTGCACGCCCCAGCAAGCTGCACTCCCCTCCAGCACCCTCCAGGGGTCACTCACAGAAGTACACAGGAGACAAATCCAAAAGACCACCAAGTTAGGGGGGAGGCCAGAGGAGATGCCATTGTGTCCTGGCTGTTGAATGGCTACTCATATATGAAGAAGCACCCGACCGCAACTAGAATATACGCTTTCTCTTCAGGTAGGAGTCCGCGTAGTGGCCACCCAGGCCCTGGGAGTGCTGACCCACATAGCTGCCCTCGGGGCTCGGCTCTGGAGACGGGATCAGCCGGGAGAAGACGCGCTTGTGGCTGCCGATGGGAGTCTGTGAATGATTAAAAGCGAGAAGATAAAAATCAATGAACTGCAACTTGGTCAAGAAATGTGAAAAGTCGACAAAAGAAAAAGCAGAGAGAGAGAAAAGATAAATGTAAATTACCTTCAAAGCGTTCCCGAGACCTGGAGGATAGTTGGCACTGTGGCTCACAGGAGGCATCCCCACAGCCTGAAGAAAAAACAAGCAACTCTCCGTGACCCAGACCTCTCCAACAGAGGATCATGCACTCACTGCGCTACATTAATAATTGAACAAGCAGATATTCCTGGAGTCTGACCCTCCACTTTTTATCTCTCTCAAACGCCGCTTTGATGTTTACACAACGACAGGCGATCAATAGCTGGGAACCAAAACAGAAGTTAATTGGAGAAGAAAAAAAAAGGAGCGGTAATAGACCAAAGCTGCAAGGCTTACCCTGTTGAGGTGGGTAGCAGGAAGGTTGCCGGTACTTGAGGCTTCAGGTCCAGAGCTGAAATAAGACAAAGGAGGGCTGGGGGGGAAGCCGAAGTGGGAAAACCGCTCACTGAATTCAGGCTGACGTGAGAGCTGCAGACACGACAGAAGAAGATCACAACTGTTACAATCAGAGGTTTCAGGTCAGGGTCTGATAGTTGGCATGATGGGTCCATTACTGGGACAAGCTATGACAGTAAGTCAGTTATGATAGATAAAATATCAGTTCTTATTGATAAGAACAGGTTTTGTTCAAGGGTCGAACAATATTGTATTTTTATAACGATACAGATACACAAAGAAGTAGTCCAGAGACAGATAACTGAGATTTGAAACAGATTTGTGTTTACAGTAAACATTAAAACTTGGTCAAAATACAGAATTTGTAATCCTGCAATGGTTAACTTAACACTACCTGGTGGCCAAATCCTGCAAGGGCTCCAGTATCAATGTTTTCCTGCTGTTCATACAAGTGAGCCAGAGGATCCTGAGGAGAAACACCAGACAGGTATGAGATTTGTGAGGGTGTGTTTTCGTTCCTAGAGAAGCAGCTATGAAAGGACTGAACTGACGGGCACTCTGCTGTGAATTTAACACGTTACCCTGATGTCATGAAGCTGCAATGTGGGGCTGACCTGGTGAAGAGGAGGATATTCTGGACTGTAGGAGTCCTGGTAGCGCAGGTTGTAATTTGGCTGGATGCTCTGGTGGGTGTGCTGGTTGGACACGTTACTAAGAGTTGGCCTCTTCCTGTAGGGGTGAGGTCTGCAGCTTCCTCCTGAGTAGGGGAGGACAGTTATACTTTACATGCTGGGATAAATTAACCAAATACCTGAAATGATGCAGCAAACAAGACTAGAATTCAACTAGCAAGCCTGGAACTGCAGAGAGAGGAGTTTGCCTCACCTGAGGGAAATGTGTTGTTGACACTGAGAAAGCCACTCTGGGGATGGTTCACATCTTTGGGAGGATCGCCAAGAATGGAGACCTGACAGGGAGGGGAGAGGTGATTCATTTTGGCCAGAGGAAGAGGAAAACTCATTTAACATTTGGATACAACGCTAAACAAAATTAAAGTTGGAGGGAGGGCATCGTGGAAATGACCGAAGAACTCACCCCTTGTGCTGTGAGGCCATCTGCCCCCATCATCCCACTCATCAGAGGCATAGAGATGCCCTGCAGGGTCGGAGAGGAAGTCTGTGGGAAGGTGCAAGCTGCTGTTGGGGACTCCTGTTCCCTTGTCAGCGCTCTGCCGAGTGGCATCGGCTTAAGAGGGTTCAGAGGATCCGTCTGCAGACCAAGACCTGAGACCACACCACCTAAGTAAAGTAAAATATAGATGTCAGGGCTCGACGGTGCGACCGTTTCACTCGCATTTGCGACTAAAAATAGATGTGTGCGAATTGTAAAATGTATTTAGGGACACATGTGCACATGAAGAAAACCAGCTGAGGCAACAAATGTTTTTTCATGTAATACTGCGGTGAAGTTGGTTTTAGGTTGGATATTGGACAGACATTCACTGTGAGTCTACCCGTGTCTTCTCACGGCAACAGCAGCACGGTTAAATCTACTCGGTATCGTCGCTGTCAATGTCGGGTTTTGAATAAGGGACCATCAATAAATTACCAGTTGATGTTCTCAAAAAAGGCTGCTTTCCTTAAACAGCTTCCATGTCATGTGACCAATTGACCTAAAATTGATTTCAAATAATAGCACTAAGGTCGGACAATAAGACACGCCTCTTTATTTCCCTAATTTGTCCTCTTTTGTGTTAAATTTAAAAGGCAAATTTTGAACATTTTCTTTAATAGCTTCCATGTCATGTGACCTAAAGACCAAAAATTGATTTCAAATAATAGTACTACTCCTTGTGAAAAAAGTCAGTGTCAAGCCCTGGATGTATAGTTGTTTATATATTAGTTTGTTGACTCTGGAAGTTTTAATAACATATCAGACTCGATCTCAGCCTGGATTAAAAGGCGATGAGGGCTACAGATGTTACACTTGGAAAAAAAAACAACAGCCAGATCATGCAGTGTGTGGCTTAAGGAGCGACTGCTGGGGTCGGCGGATGCCAAACCTTGAGGCAGGTCTCCAAGCAGATGGACTCCCTGCTGGATGGGCAGAGCAGCCAGAGGATTCTCCCCTATGAGTCCTGCCTGCTGGTCGAAGGAGACAGAGGAGAGGTTCAGGGTCACAAAGGGGTCACCCAGCGCGGCTCCAAAGCTGCTTAACTACTCGAGCACGCACAATCAGAACCCAGACTTACTCACCGCATGTTCAACTCTGTTCTCACAGAATTGGTATTTATACCTTGCGCACAAAAAGGAGAAATGGAAGTACCGTGTTGCTCACAACCACTCCAAAAAACACACAGAAAACCCACACTTTTTAAAAAGGACATTACCTTTTTGTAGCCAACCGAACAACACACAAAAAAATCAGGATTCACTCACTTCGCTACTGTCTCACACGCCAAGTCGACAGAGCCAAACAAAAACACAATTATCACTCACACAAGGAACAAGAGGGTTCTCTTTATTGTGCAGCACCTGAGCCCACAGAAGATGATTTCCCAGAAAGGCTTGCTAATGGTCAAGAAGAAAGGAGTGGGAGAGGATGATTTTAAAAAAAAGGGGGCTCAGCAGCAAGAGTGCACACATGTCAGAGGGAGCATTACAGCGTAGACGTACCTGCTGGGCCTTGGCCTGGTTCTGAAAGAGCAGCTGGAGTAGGGCAGCAGAGAGGGCGGGGTTGGCCAGCAGGGGCATCGTCGGGGCGGCACCGAGGAGGCCTGCACACACGGGAAACATTAGAATCAGAAGAACCGAAACAAACCAAAACACTGATCAATACGTGGTGGGAACTGCTCACCTTGTTTGTGTCCCTGTGACAGTGGGTTGAGCAGCATCTTTAGAGTGGCAGGGTTATTGAGGCCTGTGAGAATCTGCATGGCTGTGGGGTCAGGGAGGAGACCTTTACCCCTGTTTACAGCCTTGAAGGAAAGAGAGTAAGAGAAAAAGGTAGTGAGGACAAAATCAACGACAAACTGGCTGTGTGAGTAGAGCACGCCACTCCGACTCCTGTACCATGGTTTGGGCGGCAATCAGAGCGGCCAGCATGCTTCTTCCAGGAGGGCCGGGGGCACAGAAAGACACCCTGATGTGGGTGCCACCCAGCAGCCTCCGATCCGTCAGGCGCTGCGCCTCCTCAGCTGTCTCGGCTGTAGCGAACTCCAACACCGCAAACCGCCGGAAACTTCCATCCTGTCCCTGCGCCAGCTGTGGAGAGGAAGAAAAACCTGGATGGTTAGCCTACATTCCGCTGCCAACAGAAACTACAAGCCTTTTTAAACAATAAGGAGAAACTATCAAAGTTCATTCCAACTTTTATTATGCCGGTTTGAGAAAACTGTAGAGTAACTTTGCAGGATTTCCAGTTCTAAAAAGTCTTTTTTCACCTCAAATTCATGACAACAAAAACCCTCATTTCAGAGTTTTCACAGAGGATCACAATTCAGACACAGATTCAGCTCGTACTGTCCTCTCTCTACAAAAAGGAGCCATATCAAAAGTAGCGAGCACAAACAGCGATGTCATGGCTGTTGCCCTGGAATCAAAAACTTCCTTGTGTCTGTGGACAAATAGCAATGACTCCCCTTCACAGCACATGTGAGCAACATTCAGAGACATAATGAACCAACAAAGCATAGAAGCAGAGAGGTGAAACAGACTTTCTAGCTGCTGGGTGGATGTTTCTTTGACAGAGCAGCCAGGCCAAAAAGGACGGCTTAACCTGGTGTCAGGAAAACACATCCAGGGATTAGACCGCCACCCGGGTGTTTCATGGTATGAAATTTTGCCACAGTTTAGCATGGACACCCAACACTGTTATATTATATAAATGTATGTCACATCTTCTACTGACCAGCCAAAACATGTGGCCCATGTTTCATGCGTCATACGCTCTTCTATCTTGTTCATCTATTGTTATGTTTCTTGTTCAGTATTACCCGATCCTCAAACATCCCTGCTTTTGCCCACAAACTCATAAAAAAAACCCTGAAACCAGCAGAAAAGTATCCCTATGTGCGATGGCCTCAAAGGTCATCCCTCTCTCTCATTCCAGAAACGGCAGCTGAATGACACCACCTGGGGGAGTCAGGTGGTCATCACCATAGAAACCAGCAATGCTCACCGCTATAGAAATTTTGAGTGGCCGCAGAATCTGGGCTAAAGGTCAAAAGGTACTGAAAGCAACAATATGGCATAAAATCGTTTGTGTCGTTTACTCCTAAAAAAAACACGAAACACGTCTGTTTCTTTGTGAAAAGATGTGACCTCCATCAGTGACGGAGCTTTCAGCTTACATCGAACACAGCTGCACAAAGAAACCACAACAAAAGTTAGACAGAGGAAGTGTGTCAACAGCAGGTTTCATGTTAGAGTGAGAGGTTAAACTCTTGATGCCAACTGGCAGATACCGGATATTGTCTTGATAATACACAACCACATAGGACAGTAACTTCTGATGCCATTAAATGCCTTCTACGAGATCTCATTCGAGTTAAGATTCAGGTGAAGTTTCTCATGTGTTTGTGTGTGGTGAAATAGACCTGGCAGAAGACGGGTGAGTGGGTATCAGCCAGAGCGTTGCGCAGGTCCTGGGCCGTCAGCAGGCTCGGAGGCAGTCGATCCACACACAGGCATTTCGAGTGCAGAAGTGGGTAAGTGAGGGAGCCCACCTCGGTCCAGTGGACGTACAGCATGCGGGAGCCCAGCTGCTTTCCCAAAAGCTCGGACTTCGCCCTGGCTGCAGAGTCCTTCTTCATGTACTCCACAAAGCCGTATCCTTTGGAGTGGCCTGTGGACGCGCTGTACACCAGAAAGCAGCGCTCCAGGTTACCAAAGGGTCGCACCAGCTCCTCGAACTGCTGCTGGGTGAACGCGCAGGGCAGGTTGGCAATGCACAAGAGAGCATCTGTTGGCTGCAGCTGCACAGAGATTTCCCTGTCCCGTAGCACATGCTGGTGGAACTCTTTGATGGCACACTGCGCTTGTTCCCCATTGAGCAGTGTCACAAACGCTGAGGGTGTGGATGGGGGGGGAGACAGACAAGATAAGACAATTTAGTCAAGTGAGGAAGTGAATCAGTAAGTGTTAAGAGAAAATTCTATTATCTTTCCCAGCGGGTCTCAGGTGGTTGTGACACAATTTCCCCTTTAGCAGGTCTGAAGAAAAGACAATGCTGCTGGCACAATGTCACATCACACCAGCCTTCAACAATCCCCTGATGGGACAATAATGGTTGTCTCCAAGGCTGGCATACATTAAAAGGTATTTTATCTCACTGAGCATCATGTTGATAGCTAATATGCCACATCACACCTATTTACATAAAATATCCTGATGGCATGCATTTATAGAAGATCTACCAGCATGACAGACTTTACAGGTACACTAGAGTCTCTTATTATTATCCCATTAACCATTACGGCTCAAGTTGCAACTGTATGCACCCAAAGTCAACCTGTGCAACATCAGACGGGATTTGTATTAAAATGAATAATTATTGTGGAGCAACCTTGTTTTCTCTCTGTCTACATAATGTTTGCAGCGACTGGCGGTTGATTAGCAATGCTGCCAAGGAGCCACAGAGGTCAGCCTGATGTTCTTGACTTCCAATGCTGATTGGTCGATATAATCAATCAATCAGTCTTTATTTGTATAGCACTTTTCATACAAAAACGATGTAGCACAAAATGCTTTACATAGCAGAGGAATAAAAGAAACAAAGACAACCCTAATCTACCCTAACCCAACCCCTCATCCCCACCCCGCAATCTAAGCACGACAGAAACATGTATTAAAATTATAGACTTGAGCACAAACCAGTCTTACTGTAACTACGTCAACATCGGAAGCAGGGGGGAGAAAAATTCATGTTCTGTGTAATAAATTTCTAAAGTTTGTCCATAGCTCCGTAAGCTTTGCTGGCGGAGGTGGGATTTATGACCGATACTGCACCCTGTCAACAGAGGGTGCTGTTCTCGGAGTGGCTTCATCCAGCGAGGAGGGAGACTCTGTCCATTCTATATACAGTCTATGATTAAAATGCATGAACTTAAAAAAAGGAATGTGCGCACTGAGGAAACGCCATTTTAAAACTCTAGATAAGGAAACACTAAAGGTTAGTTTAAAATCTAAAAACAAAGTAACATAGAATGAAATGTAAGAAATAATAAAATAAAATAAACAACAGTAAAAGCACCAAAATAGCTCAATAAAAGATGATGCTGTCATTAAAACGAGGAGATAAATACTTAAACACTTAAAGGTAATGATATAAAATTTGGTTAAAAGCAAGACTAACAGGGTCTCTGTCATGTTACAGACGCCCAACAAGCATAAAACCAGAAGAGCTGATGTGATGGATATGAATGCACCAGCAGCAGGGAAGACTGGCTCTGCTATGAAAATGGCATTCTTGAATAAATATTTTCTGAAGCCTCTAATGGCAAGCTGATCTTTAATGCACTCGGAGAACTGTGAATAGGCAATTGTTCCCCTGCGCTGAAAAAGCAGCTCGCATTATGGGGCAAACAAGGTTGATTCAACACCCTTGGGATCATTTAAAACAAATTATTCTTAATTGTTTGCATATTTGAATTGCCGAAAGAGGCTGTCTTGGTGCATACAAATTGATGCTTTTGTGATGTGACACTGTTCCCCCAAGTAAGTCTCCTTAATTGTTGACAAAGAAAATGAAAAGAAGTCCATGACAACAATGTGCTTGTTCTTCATAAGAATATGCAAAGTAAAAAAATGACTTATGGAATATGAATTAAGTTTTCCCTGCCTGCAGTCTGTCAGTTCTTTTACACATTAGGAGAAGATGCTTCGAATTTAAGTTTCTAATTTATTGAGGCTACTGAATAAAAGGCAAGAAGATTTTTGAGTATATACTCACGCTACACAACTTTGGCGAGGCTTCAATCCAATAATAACAGCTCCAGCTGAGTACAAGAAGATTAAGTGGAAAAACTCTGCTAGCTACAACCTCTATTATTGGCAAACTTTGTTGTGCACTTTCAGCACAGGCTCAAAACTGCTCCACAACAAGCCAGCATGAAACTTGGAGAGCTTGATTAAATCCACCCTAAAAAAGGTCCTTTCACACCGGGAGCGTTTTTGTCGTGTGATTATTTTGGACGTCAATATTTTTTTCAAACCCGTATCCTGTCAATAAGCGTTCAAGTTGTCCCATCCTGTTATATTGCAGCATTTATTTTTTCATTTCAGGGTCGATTTTTCTAAAGTTTCGCATACTGTGTGTCCACTTCTGACCAATCAGATTTCATGTTGTTGCAATATCAGATTCACCGGTATATCCAACATGGCCGACCGGCTGATTGTTTATGTGTCGGAGAACAGAGTGATTTATGATAAAAAACACAAATATTACAAAGATAACAACCTAAAGGACAACTTGTGGAGAGTCATAGTGTCGGATCTCTCATATGACAATGGTTTGTGTGCTTTAACAGTTTGCTAAACATCTTTGTTTTAATTTTCATCTGTGCTAAGTAACTTTAGCTCGTAAGCTAACCTGTTCAGATACAACATACCATATGTATTTTCACTGTCTCAAACTCAATCACGTTGCCGTCACAGCACCATTAGGGCTCGGTTGTCATCATCTCAACTAAGGCTGCACGATATTGGAAAAAACTAACATTGCGATTTTTTTCAACCCTGCGATATATATTGCGATATTAATAATACAGGAATTTTCACCAGATGACCTGAACAGCATTTAATGTTATGCTGCACTGCTGAAATCTTGAGGACAGTTAACCTGCACTGATCTTACCTCTTTTTGTGAATGTTAGAATGGCTTCTGTCTGTCTCAGAGATATTTTTAACCTTTATTGTGCTGGGACGTTATTGTGGCGACAGCTGAACACAGAACTCGTGATTTGGTCGACATCATCCTTCTTTTAACCGAAATAATTCCAGATAACTGACTAAACTTTTCTTTTTGGCAACAAGTCTTCATTTTCGGTGGTTTTCGCTTGGTCGTTGCTCATTTTGCGATCGTTGTTGTTGTTAGCGGTGTTGTGCTAAGAAACGCATGTCCTCCGAGAATTGCATGCACCTCGCAAAACGCGCACCGCTTTTAGTAGAGTGTTCCATGGAAATGTAAAATTTAAAACCCATACAGTTCTTATTTGTTGGGCTTGACAGTCATGAGTAAAGTTCAGAAAGTAATTCTCGGTGGATACACGTCTCCCTCCATGTGCAGAACATGTGCAGGGGTGGGTTTCCTCCTCTCTGATTTTGATTGACAGCTGGCAGGGTAGTCTGATTGGCAACTGAGAAGTGAGTCTGATTGGCAACTGAGTTAAGGACGAAGGTGATTGGTGGATCGCTGCACAGCACATGCAGAGTCACATGCAGTGTATCTCAGTCAGTTACCCTTGAAATTAAATGAGTTCATTCACCTCCAATATCGCAGGCTCTGCGATGTGACTATCGCACACACGTACATCGCGATGACGATGTTCAAACGATATATCGTGCAGGCCTAATCTCAACACTAATGTCTAATCAGAAATGAAAAACAGTCAGTCTGCTGTTGTGTCAGTCTTCTCGCTTCCACCCGGGACACATCTCCTTTCCCCTCAGAGAGTCGCAAAATCACATCGCGCTTGGTATGTATGGTCAGGCGTGTCAAATTCACCTCTGAATATTTTGTAATTTTGCATCGTATATTTGTGTCGTTCCCTTTGAGTAAGGACCTAGAATCTACTCCAGAGCGGTTCTTTTCTTTTGACATCTTCTGAGTTACAAATGAATTTCTTTAATAATTAAAAAGCCATCTTGATTGTTAAACAATTTGTCCTTAACCATAAGTTTAATCGGATTTTAACGCAAGAACTCCCCATTGACACCACTTTGAATATTTTCAGCATTGTGTTTTTCTATAACTGATTGAAAATGCACATATAACGCCTGATAGGACAGACAACCAGTCAGACCAACCTGTGCCTTTGTATTTGTCAACAAAACAGTACTTCAAGTCATAGTTGCTCAGCAGCTCATGGACCTCCTGTAAATGAGAAAAAAAGCGTTCATTACATCCAGATATTTGGTTTCATCATTGAACAGTGAATCACAGTGTCAACAGATATGCGGTCCATGATTAATTTGAGTTTAGTAATTCATTTTGACATTTAATTAAAGGTTAATTAGATTAACCAATTCACGTCCACGGGGAAAGTGGCAACAAGTGCACCTGTGGGGGTGGGGGGGGGGTTGGGAGCTGAATAACTCCCTCATTGTTGGGAGGAGAAATTGTTCTGCGTTGCTTTTGACCAGTCACGAACAAATGGCGATGCTGTCTAGCATTTTCTGAAACGTTTTGTCCCCCCACACCTTCCACCTTTTGTTATACTGCAACTCACATCTCGAATCCCCCCCTCCACACACACACACCCCCGTGTGAACAATGGTACCGCCCGCAGGCCCAGCGCTCCCCACGAGTCAGGCACGTTCCAAAAAAATGTGGCATGACTCTAATTGAGATGGATAAACGCATACAGACTCATTAAAATGTTACTTATTGCATATATACTCAATATTATTTGATTAAAATCTTAAAAGTTTTGCTCCTTTTTTTAAAATTTAGTGAAAGATAATCTAAGTTTACTAAAAACGGTTTTCTACGAGGCCGGACTCGCAGGTCAAACAGGCCACAATGACCATTATTGACAGTTATCTGACCAGTTGGAAGTTCACCATGGCGGTGTTTGTCAGCTCAAACAACCATAGTAGACGAATTCTGAAGCTGTTCAGTAGCACTAAAATAAATTCCACGTTAAGGTAGTTGTATACCCATTTAAGAAAAGTGTATAAATCAAAGTTAAACAGGGTTAAATGGCGAGCATGCTAATATAAAGGTAGCATATGAAGCTAAGCTAGAGTTAGCCCGCATTACTTCGCTTAATTTAAAGGCGTTTTTTGTTGATTTACCTGGTTACTAACGTCGGAGGGCAGGTTTTTAATTATAATTTTTCTACGGTTGTAAAACTCCCGTCGTGTCCTCTCCAGGCGGCTCTCTATCTCTTCGGGGCTCACTGATGTCAAGTCCTCGTCGACCCTTCTTTGACACTCGCGGTCCGACGATGACTCCTCTTCGCCGGTTTCGAGTAGTTCGGGACGTCGGTGGCCTCCAGGCATCCAGTTTTCGTGGTCCGCCGAAGGGTCGTAGTTTTCGTGAAGCGGACGGGAGGCGAAACTGAGCCCCAAGTCTGTGTTTTCGTCTCTGGCAGCGGCAGCGCTACCAGACACAGCGGCCGCCATCATTCAGTTTGGTGGAAGTTTTATTGGTGTGAGAGCCGAGTCGGATTTGAGCAGTTTAAACAATACACACATGGCCCCAGCGCGGCTTCTGATTGGACGAGTGGAGGACGCATTCTCCTTGACTACGACGTTACGTTGCGAGGGCGGGGCCACAAGGAGTGTATTCTTTCTATCTTATTATTCGACTGAAATCTGGAGATAGTGTCAAACGACAAGAGATTCCTCTGTTGTCTTGAACAGAAACACTTAATGTGCTCGTTTCTTCTTGATAAGGAGTGGTTTTATGAGTGAAAAAATGAAATAAAATCCTGAAACAATCCCTAAATGTTATCCAAGGCACATAGTAGCGGAGAGTGGGGTAAGTTGAGCCACCCCTTGTTGCTTGGAAATGGTAAAAGAAATTAATCATGTGACCAAATATTTAGGAGATGGGCATCAATTCATGGAGTCTGTGAAGGTTTGAAGCAAATGGGTGAAGGGATTAGACATTTATTTACAAAAAAAACATTTTTGTATTTTTGTAAAAAAAAAGTGAATTTAGTCTGTCATGAGTTTTATTAGAATTGTGTTCAGCACAGAAAAAGATCATTTTGAATTTGTTTCATACATCAATTGTGGTATCTATGAGCTACAACATGAGGTTAAAAACCTAAAAGCATAAAAGTCCACCATTTTAACCTAGAGGACTAATAAAGTCATCATAGTAGTTCTGGGGTAAGTTGAGCCAGTAGTTCAACAAAGAAAGTAAAGGAGTCTGATGAAAGGATCAGAGTTTCAGTTCAGATTGTTGAAATGTTTGACTTTGTCTTTTTAAAAAATACAGCTCTTTGCTTCATTCTGTTCCTTCTCAAACAGTTTATTTTGACATGCATATGTTGTGTAAATTCATCTTTGACATGTCCAGTTGTTTGGTGTACATATGTATTATTTTGTTCGGTGTTTTTGTTTCCAGTTGTTTTTTTGTTGTTGTTGTTCTTAAAGTATAAAAAATAAAAATACACATGAATATGAAGAAGAGAATTTTATTTAGTGAGGGAGGTCTAGGGTGGAGAGTTGGGGCTAGTAGGGATACGGCACAACTTACCCTGTTCCTATGGTCAATTCACCCCATACACAGGGTAAATTGACCATAGGAGACCACTTTCTTTTGGCATGCTACATTATCAAGACAGTTATGTTTACACTCATTCTGTTGGTTCGCAGGAACAACATCCTGAAATATATGCAGATACACTGGTTAGAGACAAAACTATGATTGCCTTGATGTAGTGATCCGAAATATGAAAAATGGCTCATCTTACCCCACTCTCCCCTACTGGTGTGGAGTTAAAACACAATTTAACATTGAAAACATCTTTAAGTTGAACTTGTTCTTAAAGGAAATAGGAGAGTTACTTTTTCATGATTAAATGGAACAAAGGGATTTTTTACTGTCATAACCATTTATACCCATTCATACTCAGTCTTTGCAGTAAAAGCAGAAGACGCACAGTTGTTTCCAGGAGCTGTTGATGGCTTTGCTTTAGTAGCAGTTAATAGGCTCACACTCACCCAAAGTGGGAGATGACCCAGAGTAGTATAAGGACATCACTTTTCCTGTAGGCAAGTCTGTGACAGCCCTCCGTGACTGGTCACAGTATAATGGATGTGTAATGGGAGGAACAGTGGACTCTGCTGCGGTAAGCAATAAAAAATCTCTGTCAGTGATATTTTTTTAAATATTAAGTGCTGAAGTTTACTTTGTGCAGTACATCCCCAAGCTAGTGATAAATGAATTCATCACAACAGATGTAGCTGAATTGCATATGGGACATTTAGCGACACAGAATCTTTAATAATTCCAGCACTAAAAGTCTGTTGAAGTATTTAATAATACTGCAAGTGAAAAATCCATTAATAGACAGTTATGCTGTTTTGGGGGGTGTTATATAAAATGAAATCCAAGTTTAAGGATCAAATACATGTTAAGTTACAAATATAAACCCAGGGTAAAGAAAAGAGTAAAAACAGAAGAGCATTCCATACAATAAAGTCCTCGATACATAAAGTGATATATGCAAAATTAGAACTTAAAAATGATCACAAGCTGACACTTTTTCACACCTCTTAACTCATCAGCCAAGATAAAAACACAGTGAGTTCATATTAATACAAAAAAGACTGAGTAGCAGCTTGCTGTTTAGGAAACGAACAGTATAAGACTACTATTTAAGTGAAGGCAGCTGGCAAGCACATGTATGCTACAGTGGTGAAGTGATGACACGTTGAGATGCAGATTTTTCCGATCAGCAAATCTGAGCCAAAGAGAAGTTTATGTTTGACTGCAAGTCATATTTTTGGCGAATAACCTCAAACTTTTTGATGAGGGCATCGAATGTGGGTCGTGTTGTGGGATCTGCAGCCCAACACTGCTCCATTATCGGCTTCACCTGTTCGCAATAAGAAAACAACAAGCAACAAGTTAGATCACACATTTTGCGATGAAAATCTTTATATGTATTCAAACTGCGTGTCATGTCACGTTACCTCAAGTGGGCAGTCTTTGGGACAAGGTAACCGTCGCTGTTTCTCCAACAGTTTGATGAGAACCATCACTGTCATCTGTCCCTGCGTCGCCTCCATCATTTCAGAGAATTTCTACAATAAAACAACAGAGAGACATTTTGAATTGAGACCAGTATATTAAATTATTCAATTTATAACAGATCAAGTTATTTGAAGTTTTCACATACCGTCGGTGGGCTTTGGCGGGTATCACAGTGGGTCAGGATCTCATACAGTGTTACACCGAAGGACCAAATATCAGAGGAGAAAGAAAATTTACTCTCCTTCAAGCACTCGATGGCATACCTGCACAGCACAGAAATGAAGGTTAGTCGCTTAAGTCATGGAGCAAATCACTGCATAACACCAACCATAAACTCACCAAAACACTGGACTGTCCCCATCCTCACGGACACGATAGTAGATTTCACCTTCAGGGATGTATTTGGTCAGGCCAAAGTCTCCGATCTTCACCAAGGTTTCATTTTCAACCAGGACGTTGCGAGCTGCCAAGTCTCGATGGATGTATCGTTGTGTGTGCAAGTAATGCATTCCCTTTAGAAGAAACAACAGAAACCTGCTCAGACACAGATATTCTAAATAATACTTTAATGAGAATGTGAAGTTTTAGATCTTCAGGGGTAGTTAAAATGTTTTTGCTGACTTAAAAAAGATGCAAAAATACAAGTGTTGTAGCAGAAAATGTATCGAGTGGAGAATATTTTCAAGTGCAATCAGACAACTCAATAAAAACACAGTAAATCTGTGCTAAAAATTAAAACCTTACATGCCACTAAAAGTATTTTTACATATATGTGTTTGTCATTTACTAAAGCAAAACTGAACAACACTGGAATCAAGAAATATAGTTAAATCAGGGGGAATATTTGTGTCATATTTCTATTTCTATATACCTAAACATGTGCAATATTCCAAATCACTGATGGACAATATACATTCATCTGCACATTACATTTATGCTATTGGATATTTACCATATTTACTCTGTTAATAGGATCTCAGGACTGTATATTTTATACTGTTACATATTACATTTATCCATATCCGTACCATATTTATCCTGTTAAAAGAATCTCAGGTCCACATGTTTACATTGTATATACTTCATATTAATCTCGTTTCATATTTTCTATATATCTTTTTTCCAATGTCTTGCACTGATTTGGGTGGCTTTAATCTCATTGTACTGCGTATAATGACAATAAAAGGCATTCTGATTCTGATTCTGATGAACACAAACCAAACTCACCTGACAGATCTGCTGAGCGAACATGAGGCAATGAGGCACACCCAGTTTACGTTTGAGAAGATACTCTCGCAGACTCCCCAGAGGGAGGTACTCCATTATGAGCTGCACCACTTGTCCTCCTGTCAAGAGAGCGCAAAAGGGTTTAATCCTCTTATTTCCACCATTTTTTAAAAGGTAACAGTGGCCTATTGTCCGCCTCAGTGCTGAACATGCTTTGACGAGCTGCATGCTGTCTGTTGAAAGCCCAAAATATTGACAAACAACTGAGAGAGAGCTGCACTTGGAATAGATTTTCAATATCTACAGTGAAACAGCAGGGAACAAAAATCCATCCTCTGAATCATCCACTGAGTACTGAAGGTTAAAAGGATATTGAACGAGAACTTCTTTACAAATGCAGACACTTTATTTGTCAATGAACACAATTTTCAGCAAACAGATGACAGTAGGGGACTCACCCAGTTCATAGCAGCAGCCCTTGTACTTGACAATGTTGCTGTGATAGAGAGACTTCAGGATCTCAATCTCCTTCGTCCAGCCATCAGGCACTTGGCCGTTCTCTTGTTTCAAAGCTTTCACTGCCACACGCTCCCCTGTCCCATCATTGTTGGGGTCATACAGGTACAAAGTCACCTTTCCAAAGTGGCCCTAGAGACAGAACAATGAGAAATAGATTAGTCTCTTGTTTGTAAAAAAATACAGAAAACTCCTCGTGTTATGTGTTGTTAATTCTCACCTCTCCTAGGACCCGCATCTTTTTCAAGTAGCGTTTGTGGAACATGCTCGGGTCAGGTACAGGAAGCGTTTCACTTATAGGTATATCAGGTTCTGCGTGCACAAGCAAAAACATGATATTTAATGCTTTGATGGTGGAAAAGAGTGAAATAATAATGTGCATGAGTAAAAACTCACTTTTGATCATGATATCTGTGAGCTCCCTGAGGACCGTGCGGAAAGACGGCCTCTCCACAGGCTCGTAGGACAGACACATGCTGATGAAGCTTGCCAGCTCCTGGGAGGTTGGTTCAGCTAATCGTCCCTTCTGCTGATAAAAGCGCTCTTTCTGTTTGAGGAACAAAGATTTCAGCGATCAAATTCTAATCAAACGAGGAAAACTGTCGGGTCTACACATTGTGGTTGTTGAGGGAAATATTCAGCACATACCTCCGACAATGTGCTGCCACTCATGGGAAGGTCGCCGTTGTTGCAGATTTCAAGCAGCGTGGCACCGAAGCTCCACTGGTCTGAAGCGCTGCCAGTGGGGGTTCCGCTGTCAACACACTCTGGGGCAATCCACGGGATACGCTCCAAACGCTCTACAGGGCAAAAGAAAATTTGGTTTGGAGTTGTCAATTTCAGACACTCTGAAACCTGCTTTAGAAATGGTCTAAAAAGGTTTGTTTTTGTTTTTTACTTTGACATGTTTCGACTGAAAACTTCCGACAGTCCTTTCAGAAGAGTCACCTGATGTTGTAACACTGTCTGTCAGCTGCAGACTGCAGGAAGTTTGTTGTTGAAACATGTTAAGGTAAAAACAGGAACCTAAACACACTCGTCTAGAAAGAAGAAATATTCAGGTATTCTTTAGAAGATCACAAACTCTGAATTTGTTTTGATAGGGCTCAAAGACATCTTCACCACAGTAATATCTCCTCTGTTTTGGTGTATTTGATGTAAGCAACTGCAAAAGGATTCTAATGTTACGTCCATCATCTCCAGCTAAAACCACCAATGAAGGTTAAAAGACAGAGAAGTTTCAGAAGTATTCTTTGAACAGACTCTACAGTCATATTCTGATGCTCACTGTCAGAAAACAGGAAGTCACGAGACGTGTTCTAGAGGAAATTTCCTGTTTTCTAAATCTGATTAAAACGAAGCCGAACCACACACACATATCAAAAGACCTAAAGCTGCTCGACTCTGAAAGCTTTCGACAGACCTTCTCGTGTGAGGGCACTCATGACGACTCCTGGGTCGCTCAGCTTGATAAAAGGAGTGGTGCCTTCTTCCAGACCCTTTCTCGCCACCAGAATGTTCTTGGCGCAGACGTTTCCATGGACAAGTCGTTTGGTCTCCTACAATGAAGATGATAACGCTGTTAACTCAGAGATGTCAGTTGGAGTTTGATTCGGAAAATAGGAGTTTTTACGCTCCATTCAGCAGCTCGGACTGGAAAAACTGCTCTACCTAAATCTGCTCTTGAAAAGTTTCACCTATCTGCTGCTGTAGTCAGCTAACTTCTAAGTGAACGTATCTACAAAGAATAAACATAGATTGTATTGCTCTCAAATTACTTAAGTACCACTTCACTTGAAAGACTAAGCTGTGATATTACACAAAGATTAAGCTCAGTGCATGAACTCACAAGATAACTGAGAGCAGTGGCAAGCTGTATGGCAACGATGAATTTCCACTTTGGAGTCACTGATGCTTTTTCCTTGCGCAAGAACACATCCAAAGGCCCAAACTCCACGAATTCTTCCACCATGATGTCTATAAAGCAAATACAGAACCAAATCAGACAATAAATCAGGCGTAAACATTCAGCATCCAAAACAGAAAAGAGGAAATGTGGTTTTGGATTTGTGCTGCGTCTCCTTTGATGCCACAGTCAGAAGTCCTACTATAAATACTGTTTATGTTAGAGATGGAGAAGTACCGAATGAGGAAGTTTAAGCGCTTACTTTCAGATCCTTTGACTGACACACCATGTACAAACACCAGGTGACAGTGGGACACCTGGCTCATGAGACTTGCAGTTTCAAAAAATGCCTTAAAAACACAAGAAGAAGGGATACAATGTAAGCACAGTTCAAATACATGAGTAGCAGTAGACATGTTAATATCTGCTCTGCTTGCTCTGCTTTAAGTTACCACCACTGTCATTGTTAGAAGATGGGTACAAAGCTCAAGTCTTTGCAGGCAGCAGCAGGTCCCACTCATGGCTCCTCTGATTTCAACTAAAAACAACAACTCTGACTATCCCCTGTAAGTATGAGACTAAAGTCCAAGTCTCAAACTCGAGTCCCCTTCTCTGCTTTTTACAAATACAAAAAAAATGCCAAAACTTACCAGTGCGATGTCTCTATGACTTTGGTCCAGAATCTTCAGCACCACTCGTATCCCTTTGTGATCAGAAGAGTTGTTATTACACTCGTCGCTCTCATCGTCTTCTCCTCCTCCACGCACCATCAAACGCCCTACGTAAATGTTGGTTCTGGTTCCACGGCCTAAATGCTGTTGCTGTTTAAAAACACAAAGCTGACTGGTTGGTCACAGAGAAAACGACAGGATGCTTGATCAACTGCAAGCGTATCTCTTTACCTGCACAAAGTCTCCTTCCTTGATCTGATGGAAGCGCAGCTGGGTCATGTTCAGGGAGAAGGAGTTGCTGCGAACACCGTGATCAACACCTTCCCTCACCACCAGGAGGTTGGACCGTTCTAAATCACAGAGAAATGCATGTTGGCACCTGAATATTTCACAACAAAGCACCACAACATGTCTGGAATTAAAGAGTTTTACCTGCTTGTCTTGGAAAACAGCATTTCTTGACCATATAGCTGTCGGAACCAGACTTGAGGACAAAGGTTTTGAGGCTCTCTGTGAGCTCCTTCAAACTGGAGAATTCTCTGTCCCAGCCCTCCAGACAGAACATTGAACCCTTAAGCTGAATCCTAAACTGCTTGAGGCTTGGCGTAGATCCATTCTGTGAGCAGAAAGTAAATATAAACAGAAGCAGTTGCTAAAAATTTCAACATGCCTGCACTGCAACACTTTCCCGAGAGTAGCGTGGGTGTTATTTACCTCATTTCTGTTCAGGACAGCTAGGATGATGCGTCGATAGTCGAGAGCACTCCAACGTACGAGGAAGGCTCCCTCCTCTGCTGCCTCCTTTTTCAGCTTCAGCAGAACAAAATCATCACTGGAAACACAACAGAGACGTGATATAACAACACATTGCGTTCCTTAGCCTGTATGTGCGAGTGCGAGAGAAGAAAACTCACTGTAGAGGTCCGTGCAGTCCATTTGCTTCACTCAGCACTACCCTTGGGGGAGCAACTTCATGACAAAGATAGTGGTGGGCGTCTGCAGTCAGCCGGTAGTATCCATCTAGGAGGGAGATGAAGGAGCGGGCCTCTTGGCTGGAGTTCATCTGAACCTCCTACATATACACACACACACACAGAAGCACCACTAGCTTACAATCAGAACTCCCACCTACAGACGCATACAAATTCAAAACATAATAAAATGCCCTAAGCTAACCAAAAGCAAAAGCCTCTATACTGATTAGCATGTAGAATGTGAGAATATATGCGAATCTATGATACACGCATACTATACAGTATAATGAGTCTCTTAGAAGATGATGGAAGGACTGATATACAGTATATCAATCGCCCTGATCCACCACAAGCACATTAACCAATCATATTAATGCACTGAGGCTTTTACATAAAAACATAAACAAGCACTCTCACCAAGCAGTGGTTATCCTGAGTGCTAATGCACACATTAGCTCCGGCTATGGCTATGTGAGTTATTTCTGGGAAGTTGCAAAAAGACGTTAATTCATCGGCAGTGTTTGCGTTCTGTTGGCTGGACTGTTGATTTGTTCTCCTCGTGTTGATGGCAGAGTCGGTCCGTAGGTAAGAGTTTGCCTGTGCCTAAGTATAAAGAAAGAGTTGAATAAATCACTACACAACAAGCACACATAGCATGGCATTAAATTAAACCATGAGAAAATCAAAAGTGCTTTTTGACAAACCTTCTGGCCAGTCACTCTCCTCCACTGTATCCCCTTGATGCCGGATACCTTTATTTCATGTGTGATGGGGGCTATAAAGTTGTCTTTTGCAATTCCCTGTGCATTGGTGGTGTTGGAATAAGAGCTACTTCCATCTTCCTCCTCTCTCATTTCCAGGTTGCAGACAGGGAAAGTCTCTGTGCCAAACTGCGAGGCCAAGTGTTCCAGGGTAGAAATGTACTTATACATGATCTCTTGGGCACCCAAACGGCCCTTATCCACAGTGTGCTGCTGGAAGGTCTGCACGAACTCAGAAAACACCCGTCGGATTCTGATTTTTGTCAAGAAGTTGTCTTTTGATATGTGTTTTGCAAAAGACCGTGGGATGCAGCGGAGAAAGCTGGAAAAAAACAGTATTTTAGAGTTAAACAGAGTCAAGCAATAAGGTTTGATTATAAAAAAAATAAAAAAGAATGCACTAAAACTCCTACCTGTTTTTCTTTGCAACTTCTTGTAAGCTCTGTCCTGTTTGCATCGCCTGGTGTGAAAGGTGAAGTACAGCCATCCCCAGACTCTCGTTCTTGAAGCGGCTTAGTTCTTCCTCTGACTGAACATCTTCCATCGGCACTAGCTCGTTCACAAACTCATATTTAGCCTTTCGAAAAGACACAAGAAAAAGCAGCCAGGTTCAGTACTAAACTGTTGCATGCACTCAATAAATACACAGACGATTTAATATGTAATTATAAACACAACCTGGGAGAATAAGTACTCCAAGGATGTGAATTCAAGCAGTGGAGATCCCCCCTGATCTGTTCCAGATTTAAGGACACAACGGGATACAGTAGGCTCCTTCGCGTTCAGTCCATGCCAATTTCGAAAGTAAAACCTAGGCACAAGAAAAACAGACTTACTAATACATGCTGGAGTGCTAAACTGTAACTAGATATTCAAAATAAAGATATCTTAATGATAGTTATTTTGGTTCCTTAATATATAAGAAGTGCCAACCACTTTGATTACTACTGTTTCTTGAAACAGCCTACACTACTTATAAAAAGTTTGGTTTTAAGGGTATTACGTGCCAAAGGAAAACTGTAAATCTACATATCTAAGCAAGCAGAGTGAGCAGGTAAATGAATTATTTTTTAAATATGAGCAACTGGTGCTGTAACACTGTTGCTGTCAGTTTGTTTACTTGTTTTAAATGTCAAAGCAACCAGATAAAACATCATTCATGTCCAGATGAGGATGAGAGAGACATGTTTCTGTGGTGGGACTGGTTCCCTAGCAACTTCTGGGGGTGTTGTATTTTGAGATATTTTTATTCTCTTTTATTAAGTTTGAGGGGAAAACACTAAAGCATCTAGTGCTGCTAAAAGACGGACCTACCTCATACAGAAATGAAGCACTAGGTTGGTGTTGTCCTCTGAACTGAAAATGTGATTCGGACTGTACCAGCAGCGGGAGTGTGGATTATACAGAGCGAATAACACATGGCATAGAGGAGTTATCCCTATGGAATGAACACTGAGGTTACACACAGGTCATAAGCAAGCCATAATGCCAAATTAAAAGACATTCAAACTAAGATTTCTTTCACAGTGCATGAGTCTGTCGGACAAGGCTGTCAGTCTCACCTACAGCCTCTGCGGCTGAGATGCACAGCTCCTCTGCTGTTACATCTCCACTTGTATGGGACAAATATTTTTCCCCATCCTTTGTCCAGAAGAGGAATACATGGATGCCTCGACCCTGGGGAGGCTCACTTTGGCCCAGGTGTGTCCCTGGTCTTGAACACCTGGACCACCCACTCCTGGACATGTTGTACACAGCCAAATATCTGAAATACACAAACAGAAAGATACAAATCTAACTATTGGGTAGGGGAGGGTGGAGTAAGTTGAGCCATCCCATGTTGCTTGGAAACGATAAAAGAAATTGATCATGTGACCAAATATTTAGGAGATGGGCATCAATTATTGGAGTCTGTGAAGGTTAGAGGCATAGACGTAATATACGTAGATGCCTCAAAGCCTGACGCTACCTGTTGGAGCTCACGTATCAGCGCTGCAACCATCTTGGATGGGTCCCCCATGCCCCTCCAGCGCATCAAGGTGGATAAAAATGCCCAACCATATCAATAACAACTCTTCAAATCTTTGCCCGATTTTGGTTGTTTGGTTTGTTACAATGACAGAGATGTAGCCATAATACAGGACAATGTCACACATTAAGAATAAACCAAATTATTTTTCAATCCTATATGGGAAATGTAATCCTACGTGATCTGGTTTCAATACCGCGTCGGGTTTTTCAACCATAGAGTGCAAAAATACGGGCATCGTTGCTTGTTCTCTATTGACCCCGTTTGGTTCTTGAGCGAACCTGAAGTGGGGAGACCCATCCAACATAGCGCGATGCTGGATTATGTTCCAACACTTAAAGAGGCATCTACGTATATAATGTCTATGGTTAGAAGCACTTGGGTGAAGGAGTTAGACCAGGGGTGGGCAACCATGTGCCATGGAGAGCCGAGAAGAGCCAATTATAATAAAACTTATGACAGACTAAATTCACTTTCAAGAGTGAAAAATGTTTCTTTTTTTTTTGGACATAAATGTCTAACCCAGGGGTGAGCAACCATGTGCCATGGAGAGCCGAGAGGCTGCAGGTTTTCTTTCCAATCCAAAACTCCACCAGGTGATTTCACTGATTACCTTACCGCCAAGCAGAGAGCAGGGACTAATCAGTGAAATCACCTGGTGGAGTTTTGGGTTGGAGAGAAAACCTGCAGCCTCTCGGCTCTCCATGGCACATGGTTGCCCACCCTAGGGTTAGACATTTATTTCCAAAAAAAGAAACATTTTTCCCTCTTGAAAGTGAATTTAGTCTGTCATAAGTTTTATTATAATTGTGTTCAGAACAAAAAAAGATCATTTTAAATTTGTTTAGTACATCAATTGTGGTATCTATGAGCCACACCATACACCACCAACATAAAAGTCCACCACTTTAGCTTAGAGGACTGATAAATCATAATAATAGTTCTGGGGTAAGTTGAGTCAGTGACTCAGCTGAGAAAGTAAAGAAGTCTGATGAGAGGATCAGAGTTTCAGTTCAGATTGTTGAAATATTTTACTTTGTCTTTTTAACAATACAGCTATGACTGTTCTGAATCACTTAAAGACATTCTCATGTTAAAATGGCTTTTTACAAAACAGCTTTTTAGCAGTTATATGCAATAATAATAAAAGAGTTATTGTACCAGTTGAATAGAGTATAATAGATAAAAACACACATAAATGTGAAGAAGTGACTGTTATTTAGGGAGAGAGAAGGTTAGAGAGGGCTGGGGTGGAGGGTGGGGTGTAGTAGGGATATGGCTCAATTTACCCCACTCCTATGGTCAACTTACCCCATACACGGGGTAAGTTGACCATAGGAGACCACTTTATTTTGGCATGATATATTATCAAGACAGTTATGTTTACACTCATTCAGTTGAGTTACAAGGGATGCACAACATCCTAAAATATATGCAGATTCACTAGTTAGAAACAGAACTATGATCGTCTTGATGTAGTGATAAGAAATATGAAAAATGGCTCATCTTACCCCACTCTCCCCTTCAGCCAAATATCTGATATAACATAAAGATACAAATCTAACTATTGAGTTCGCTGTTGATCAGCAACTGAAAACTAAAACTGAAAGAAAAATACAGAAGATGATGAAGCAGCTTTCTCTATTCTGCTTTTACAAAACAGGACAGAGAAAAACAACTAAATTTTTATGAGTTTCGACCAAAGTTACACTTAAGTGATTTAATAGAGTGACGTCATCTGGCCAAATTATACAACGAGCTTCCGGGATTTACACCTTGTCTCATTTGTTGTTTGTTTACACTGAGCACTCACCATGATAGAAAAATACAGTTTACAATTGGACTATTCATAAACAGATGGAGTCTGCGTGAAAAGAAATATCTGTTTCATCGAGTGACCCAAAACTACGAGTCCTTATTGATTTCGTAATATGCCGGATGCCGTGACAAAGAAATACATGAACATTATTAAAGCCATTTCCGCCAATAACTTCATAATATGATGGAAGGTACGTTACCGTTTATCAGCGAGCTCTTTAAAATTACTGGTAGGAGACCGAGTAAACGCGGAGAGCTTCACTAAATGTCGGGCAGGGTTTCATTATCTTAGAAGCGTATTTCCCCTCCGCCTACGCACAGAGTTTCTGTAGAAATGAGCGAGGGACGACGGGCAAACCGACTCCAACATGGTCGGTGCTCAGCCCAGGCGCGAGCACGTACGCACCAGCACGCACACATTGACAGGCTTTTCAAAATAAATGTCAAGGTAAGTCGTTAAATTAACAATAAACAACATTTATGTTTTTAGTCACGTTGTCCTCTGTTTATTGTAGGGTACGGTGGCCGAGAACCGCCACTGCTGCACAAAAAAAAAAAGAAAAAAAAAAAGAAATCAAAGCCGGCTGCAAATTTAAAAAAAAGACACCGTGCAGAGGTTTTAAAAAGAGTCACAACCGAAGTTAACGACACAAAAAAGTGCAAAAAAAAAAAAAAAAAAAAGTAATTACTGCAAGAGAAAAAGGATGCAAATAAAAAAAAAAGCCACAATGGAAGTGAGCTGCTGGGGACCAATAATGATGATACACCGGTGTTTAACGATCTAGGCAACGAAGACAACGATGAGAAGACAAGCAAAGAAGTTAATGGAAAGGTTGCTGTTTAATTTTGCTTCTTTTACTTTTCAGTGTGTCATTTGGTTAGGTTATGTAGCGCCTGAGTGGCTATGAAATTGAACTGAAGCTAACACAACACCGGCATCCTCCAGTTCAACTTCATATCGACTCAGGCGTGACATGGCCTTACCACATTGAAAAGCGTAGTAGCAAAATTAAACAATAACCTTTCAACTTACTTCTTTGCTCGTCTTCTCGCCGTTGTCTTCTGTGCCTAGATCGTAGAACACCGGTGCATCATCGTTATTAGTCCCCGGCACCTCACTTCCATTTTGGCTTTTTCCTTTATTTTTTTGCATCCTTTTATTTTCGCAGTAATTCTTTTTTTTTTTTTTTGCATCGCCACTTTTTTTGTGTCGTTAACTTTCATTGTGGCTTTTAATCTGCACCTTTTTTTTTTTCATTTGCAGCGGGCTTCGGTTTCTTTTTTTGGTGCATCGGTAACTTCTGATGTGACTTCTTTCTTTGGGGGCCATTTTTTTTGTTTTTCTTATTTGCAGCAGTGGCAGTTCTTGGCCACCGTAGATTTTTACACCACTACGAATTTCTACTTTTGTTGAAACACCATCAAAAATACTAGTGTATACTTTATATGTTCAAGTAGTATTATCAATTGCTGTCATTTCTACTTTTACATTATCTATTAATGTGTCTAACCTTCTGGATCCCCATGAGAAGAGGCCAAAGTAGTGGCCACGTTTAAAAAAACCTAAACGTGGCCACTACTATTGTGAGCTCTATGACACATTTATCTATATCAAGTAAAAAGGTCTACTTGACGGTTGTCTATTTTAGTGAAATAAGCTTCAACGTAAATCAGCTCTCCAGTGAGCAGTTGTACCTTCAAAATAAAAGCATTGAATGTGAAACTACACAATTCCACCACACTTACGCAGCACTGGGCAATGTGCCCAATAGTCCGCCGGGAAATCACTGTCAAGGACTGGATACTTCCAAATATAGACAAATTTAGCATCTCTAGCATGTTTCAAACTCATCTTAGCCACCAAAGGAGGACTCCAATGCCACTGGGATGCAGTATTTTAGAAACACTGGGTTTGTTTGCTTTATTAGTTTGGTTTGGATTTGGTTGTATGCAGGAAAGTAGGACACAAGGGCTGAAGTCATACCTGTAGCTCTCATGAGACTGTAAATTTGATGTTGTATCCCAAATCCCATTCTGTTTTGACAATCAGTTCTGCAAGCACAACCAGAAGCTTTGGTCTGTATATTTGTTCACTGGATCTCTGCTGTCCATGCTAGAAGTCGCAGTCAGGGCTCTTAAAAAGCATGCATACGGGTAAGGAATTAACCGTTGTTACATTTGAAAGCCCAAACAGCAAGGCTTTGTTCGTTACCAATATACAGCCTCAAATCTTGTTCACATGCTGTAGGGGACAACAACCAGAAGGGGAAATACAGTCATGTCAGCAGAAGTTGCAGGATCCTCCATGGTTTACTAAACTGGTATGTAAATTTTTCAAGCCCATCACATTGCATGCTGGCTTCATGAACAAAGCCTTTTAATGTAGATTTTAACTTGTTTAGCCATGAGGTTTTTCTTTCTTTTCTTTTGAAAAAGCAACAGAGCAAATGTTCATATTTGGAGTGCAGTCAAAGCCATCTACTTGCCTAAGAGCCTGAGTCATACCTTTATAAACCAAAAAAGTTCACCCATGCATAGATGCATTTGCTTCTGATAAGGGATCATTTTCTTGTGATTTGTTTCTGACCTCTGAACCAGTTATTTGCACAGCACATTCACGTTGAGTTTACAGACAACACCACAGTGAACCACCCTGAACCTGAGTAGTTGGATGTAATTCAACCTTTAGTTGAGCAAATTCATAAAAAGTCAAAAGGAGCAATAACCATTTTAAAAACATCAGCTGCTAAAGGCGTAAACGGCCAATGAAAATCTTGAAATCAGACATACTGAAAGAAAACAAAAATCTCAAGATGTTTTTCAACAGTACAACTCAGAAATGAAGACAGCAGGCGTGTGTGCACGAAAACTCCCCAGCAAATTAACAGGTGTGTACAAATAAATGCAAGAATACAACTTTAGTGATGTCCAAACAAATAAAACACCTAAATACAAGCAACTGTTTTGCTCCAATCAGCAGTTACGGTTGAAACAGAATTGTGCTGTAAGATGATTGACAAATCTTTAAGCTTTAGCTAAATACTTAAGAGAAGTTATTTCCTTGTTCCTTGATTGGCCGACTAGTCACACAGGGTGTGGTTGCAATACAGTGGGTAAGTACATTTTTAGAAACAACAAATCATAAGATGAATGTAGGTCATTCCTTCTTTGTTTCTTCCTGCTCCTGTTTTACTTCCTCATAAGTAGCATCGTCTTCTTTTTCATCCCCATCGTCTACCTTGGAGTTGGGGACCCAGAGACCTGAGTCTATACACCTCTTCATGTGAGTCTTTGCTTCCTAAATGGTGTTAAAGAATAAAAAAAATCGCATTCACTAAGCAAAGCAAAAACAGATAAAAATGCATTTGGGATCAAACATCATGTAGACTTTCATTGACAACACAAGCACAGTTTTGTAGGAATCTTGACCGTAGACTTAAACAAAGAAACCTACCGTGGGGTCCATTTTACTAATAACTTCTTGTAACATTCCAATGTCCTTGTCATCGAAGCATTTCTGCATCTCCTACAAGTGAGAACACATTTTATGAAGCAGTTTTCAGAAGCAGACGAAAGAAGAATTCATGGACTGTGACAAAAAATAAGACTCACAAGTGGCAGTGACTCGTACACATCGACGGGATCTAGCCCTCCAGGTCCCAAACGCTTCTGTCGTTCCTCTTCCTCATATTCCTTCATGGCCTTTTCTATGCGGATCTTTGCCCTGCCTCGAACCCGTTCCTTAAAGGACTCCAGCTCATCGTTGAAAGCATCCTGATATTGCTGATCTGCCGTCTGTAATGGGAGCCATATAAAGTGTGTTACCAACCATAGAAACTACTGTGTATACTAAAAAACGCTTTAACATCGGTGATCAGTGGGTAAAGTTGCAGTGCAGTACACCCAAAATATAAATATGCAGATCATTAAAGATATATCCAAGCCAAAAAAGCAAAGAACAGAAAGATAACTGTTTATGTGTGTTTTAGATTAGGTTGGATTAGATTAGATTAGATAAAATTTAATTAATCTTTTTGGGAAGGTTCCCTCAAGAAAATTTAAAGTTGTATCAAATCAAAAATTAAAACTATGGTTAGAGATTCTCAGGTATGAGGAAAAAAGTGGAAAAGTGGAGAGCAACCTAAACTCTGAACTAAGATTTCCTCTTCCTAGTAACATGAATCATTTTCAAAGGAATTTCAAACACAATTATTCACCTTAATCTTGGCAAAAAACTGACGAAAGCAGCCTCGAGGGTCCACCTTCAGGCTTTTTGCCAACTCTAGAATGAACTGCATGACGATGGTCTGATGAGCTACCTGCTCCATCAGTGCATGTTTCTACAAACAAAGAAGATAGAACGTTAGAAACTTGTACACATTTGAAAAAACACATGCAAAGAACACAGAGTAAATAAAGAGGATCTCACTGTTTTATCTTCAAACACTAAAATTAGGTCATCTGAATGTATTAAAATGGAGTGAGTGCCCTCGGCCCTGAATGTTGAATCCCATCCTGTTTACCTCCTCAACTTCAAGATCAATGCACATGATGACCAGGTAGTTTGCAGTCTCTTCACAAACTAGATGAGGATTGTCAGAGAGGTACTTCTGGCTGTCATCCCAGCGTCGCAGCATGCCTGTGGCACAGACAGGGCAGCACAAAAACAAACTTATACCATCACTTTGTCATATAAAGTAAATAACATCAATCAGTGGATGTAAAGAATCCTTACCAAAGTGTTTAATCTGCTTCTCATATTTCTCCACAAAGGTTTTATGCTTTTGCTCCTTCTGTTCTTCGGTTTCTTCAGCATTTTCAGGTACTTTATTGACGATGCTCTGTAAAGGATTGATAGTGGCAGAAAATAACAATTATTTTAGTTATACCCAGAGTATATGATCTTCATTTTTCACATTCGTCTGAACAGACAGTACTTTAAAAGGCACTTCTGGTCTGGAAAAGGTCATCTTTCAAATGTAAAGGGGAGGCCCAAACTGTTAGGCTGGACAACATGTTACCTTGCCCCTGCGTACGACTGGGCGATTATATGATCGTGATTAATTTCAGTTCAATCACACTGATCAGCTGTGAGCTCAATCAAACATAGCAGAAATGTGCATCACAACAGCCAATCAGAGTCCAGCTTTCCTGCTCACTTCTGTAAGTTACCAGAGAAGTAAACAGAATGACCAAACGTGGAGCTAAAGGCGAAACTGAGGGCAGCAAAATAGATGTCAGCCATGACTTTGAGTCATCCTCCGAAGATGTTATTGTTGAGAAGTTATATAACGTCAGCTGTGTGGTGGTGGTTCGGGTATCTCCAAAGTGATGAGCAGCAATTAAGCTGATGTGCAAGGTATGTCAGCGGTCAGTGCCCTCAAAACACACTCAAAAAATCTATTTAATCATTTGAAGAAGTTCTTCCCGAGTGATGATGAGGAAAGCATGAAATTGTGAGAGGAGTCTGTAGCATTAGCAGTTTAGCTAAAACTAGCGGTGCGGCCACCAGACCAAAGCAGCGATCAATCATATCATCTACGTTTACATCATCTAATGTTAACATTTTAAGGCGTCTTCATTATCTCTGAGGGGGCGATTTGTTTATTTTGTGTCTTGCATACCTGCAAAAAAACTCAGGACTGTAAACTAATTCACTGTATTTTTTAGAATTTATCTGCATTTGTTGTACTGTTGAGTTAAAATGTTTTTTATATTTTTCTAAGTGTATCTTATTCTTTGTTATTTACTTTGTATGTTAAGAGAATGTTGAACTAATCTCTAGTTTCTTTAGTTTTTAGTACAGATATTTTAAAACTGGCAGTTTTTTAAAAATCGAGATAATAATCGAGATACATCGTGAACATTTTTTTTGCCATATCGCCCAGGCCTACCCCTGACCCACCTTGCTGAACCCATCCTTGCTGAGGGTGTCCACATTCCAGGGCATCTTCTTCTCTTCCCGGTTGTGTTCATCCACCTTTCTCTCCAACTCTCGCTCCTCTTTTTTCAGTTTCTTCTCCTCGGCCTGGGCTTTGCTCAGCTCTGCCTTGGTATCATCCGTCTTGGAAATGCTCAGCTCCTGCACCTTCTTTTGCGCTTCTGCCAGCTTGCGCCGCGCTTCACAGAGGGATTTGTTCATGTCTTCACCTTTTTTCTGAAATTCTTCCATCCGCTCCACACGTGCCTGAAGGACATAAAACATATTAGAGACTGGCACAATGGTTTTACGTCCACCACAGTCTTGCAGGTATGTACCAGTGCAACATCAATACATTAACAAGTAGACTAAAAGCATGGATCTTTAAGAGTCTCAGCCTTACAAAGTGTACAAGTGTGAGTGGCTTTCTCCCATTTGTTACGACCTATTCAGAGTTTAATATCTGCAGATGATGATCTATCATTTGTAGTTGCACACATCAGCTAACAGTAACGAGACCGGATGAACACCAAATTATTATGTAATAAGTTTGTAATCTGTACCTGGTGTCTCCATCTGAAAAGACTAGGTGTGTCGATGTTTGGGTGGGTGTCATCCTCATCGTCAGACACCTCAATGTGGTCCCAAACGCTGTAATCTATCCTGGACATGGTGCCACTAAGAGCCTCAACAACGCAAACAGCGTTAGCACGGGATATGACTCGGCTAAGTTTGTGGGCTAAACGAAGCTAACCCGGTTCCTCGGCTAAAACTGCATAAAAGTCAAGAACGTTGTGCTTAGTTAAGGTGTGTTTGTGAGTTCAGTTCAGCGGTTTGCAGTGGCTAGAGAAGGAAAAACTGAGGCAAACACACCCAGCGAGGGCTAGCGCGAAAGTGCTACAGCTTTCTAGAAAGAACTGCTACTGCTTATTTCCGTTTGACGTCATTACGCACTGCGTCAGCTATACGTACGGTACGACACCGGATGAAGAAATTACGTTTTTTCTTTTTCTTCTTTTCTTTTTTTTAAAGCCTGAACATTAAAAAAACAACCGGGCAGCTGTTTTTTGTTCCCCTCTATTTTTGTTTCCATCCCTTTTAAATTTGCAATTATAACTGCTGATTAAATCTCGTTTCAAAGAAATAGAAGCAGTCTGTAAATACTGTGTGCATGTGTTGTCTGTCATTGTGCCATTTAACATCTCCACAAGTTGTATGTATACATTCCTGGAAACAGGTGCTTCATTCTCATTGGTAGGGGAGAGTGGGGTAAGATGAGCCATTTTTCATATTTCCGATCCCTACATCAAGGCAATCATAGTTTTGTCTCTAACTAGTGTATATGCATATATTTCAAGATGTTGTGCATCCCTGCAAACCAACAGGATGAGTGTAAACATAACTGTCTTGATATTATAGCATGCCAAAAAAAAGTGGTCTCCTATGGTCAACTTACCCCGTGTATGGGGTAAGTTGACCGTAGGAGCGGGGTTCATGTGAATTTTTATCTATTATACACTATTCAACTGCTACAATAATTCTTTTGATTATTATTATATATAACTGCTAAAAAACTGTTTTGTAAAAAGCCATTTTAACATGAGAATGCTTTTAACTGATTCAGAGCATTCACAGCTGTATTTTTGAAACGAAAAAGTAACACATTTCAACAATCTGAACTGAAACTCTGATCCTCTTATCAGACCACTGGATCAACTTACCCCAGAACTACTATGATGACTTTATTAGTCCTCTAACCTAAAATGGTGGACTTTTATGTTCCTCATATTGTCGCTCATAGATACCACAATTGATGTATAAAACAATTTTAAAATAATCTTTTTTGGTCTGAACACTATTCTAATAAAACTTATGACTGACTAAATTCACTTTCAAGAGTAATTTTTTTTTTTTCATTAAACGTCTAACCCCTTCACCCATGTGCTTCTATTCTTCACAGACTCCATGAATTGATGCCCATCTCCATAATATTTGGTCACATGATCAATTTCCAAGCAACAGGGGGTGGCTCAACTTACCCCACTCTCCCCTTTGGGCAGAATATCCTTTGTAATATCTATGATGAAAGACTCCAGGAGGCCTATCTCGCATCTGTGGTAGCAATAAACCGTCAATAAGTTCTGTCACAATAACTGGTTGATGACATAGACAAAAGTTATCATGGTCATGAAACCCCCAAATTTATTCAATGCCTAACCAGACAAAATATTTTCTCTATGAAGAATAAGACTAAAATACAATTAGGATTTCTTTTTTGTTGACATGTAAGCTCATCTTCAGTATCTGCTGGATTGTAATTGAGGATATTACATGGATATAATGGTTAGAGAAATACACATCATTACTTGTATTTACCATGGTTGTTGTGGGCCTTCACGCAGCAACAGAACATTTCCAGTAGCTCAATAATGACATGTTCAAACATGTGCCACATAGTTGATGATAAGATTTAGATATGATGGTATCAACACTGCAAGCCTCACCCACTTCATAACCGAGATTGTTGTGTTTCACACCGTGTTGTGGCTGTGCACATTACTCTGCACTGTGAGCATGAAAGTGTCAGGGCTCATGGTACTTTTGAGTCTTTCTGTCATTAGGTTTTCAGGCTGTGCCCTCGGAAGTGGTCTTGTTTTATGTGGAAGTACATCAGAACCTCTTTATTCACATTTGTAGGATAGGACAACTCCATTTAGTGCAAAACACCATTAGCTTATTTTGCATTAGTCCATTTAGCTGTAATCCCAGCCAGAGGGCTATGTATTGCTCTTGCTCTCTGGGGGTTTGGAGTCCTTAAATCCGGAGCAGCAGATGGAGTTTCCAGAGTGGGTCTCACAGCAGCGCCGCATCTCCCTGATCACATCCTCACACATGCTCTCCACGTATTTGTTAGCTGCAGAAAAAAGGACAGTTAGCCCAATATCTGGGTCAAATCCCCACAAAACAATTTAAAAAGATGGTAAAAAGACTTTCTTTTTGAGTGTACCTTGTAAACACTTCTGAATTGCACATGCTTGCCTTTGGCACGGATCCTTCTGTGGCATACCTGAAAGTAAACGCACGTAAGTACTGTTTTCAAAACATCATTCCTTTTTCCTCGACACTAAAACTGACCTGAGCTTCACATTTATCCGCCAGAGAAATTGCGAAAGTCCTTCAAAGTATTACTGTTTACAAATGTCAGCCGCCAATGCTTCTTCCTGTGCAAGTAGGCGACGTCATGATCATGTGATGTCACCACAGCGAATCGGATAACCTAGGAATGCAACAGCGACATCTAGTGGCTCAGTGTAGGTGCATCACACACAATCAAGTGAGAAATCTCAAAGCATTCTCATATTGTCCTTTTAAACCTTTTACATCACTGGTTTTATTTCTCAAAATTTTTTGTACTTTAAATTGTATTTTATTTTTTCATTTTATTTTCTTCTTTTTCTTTGTTGGGAGTCTTTGAGCACCTGTAAAAGCGCATTATAAATAATTTATTATTATTATTATTATTATTATTATTATTATTATTATTATTATTACAATTAAGTGCTCTTGAATTCAAACACAAATTTTGCCACACTTACTATATTTTAGTGGGTATGGTACACATGAGAGATTTGAAATATTCTAGGTATAAATATAAAGTGTACATTTGTGTGTATATACGTGTATATAGTTATGGATGTATACATGTATATATAAGGTCTTTGTTTTCGTATGAATCATTAGTTACATATTCATGTTAGACTTTGGAGCTTTAGTTGTTTTTTGGCAACATCAGAAATTCTAAAGACATGTAAAGGGTATAGAATAGGAAGGAATGAGGGTAGGTAAATATAAGCTAAATAGCTTCAACCTACTCCTTTTCAATCTCCAAAAATATAGGGAATTTTTTGTCTAAAATTGTACTGTATGTATATTTCATCAAATAAACAATCTCATCTCTCTCATCAAATAACCCGTAACAGCTTCCTAAAACACAATATAACATCAATGCACACTTAAATGGGTTTAGGTTAAAAAAAAAAAGCACATGTTGAAAACAGTGTTTTTTATTTTCATTTTACTCATAAAGACAGGCAAATTGAGAAACTGTTCATATTTACAGCAATGACCTGTTGATCTCTCACATTCATTATTAAAATAGCAGTATTATATGAAAATGTTAATCTTGTAATGATTGCTTTATCAAGTCTAATGACACATTTGTAATAAGCTAAAAGTTAATTACATGATAATTTTGTTAGTAGCAAAGTTAGTTGCAGAAAAATATAAATTAGATACAGAATTTCACAGGGAAAGCATAAAAAGTGAACATCAATCTCTGACCTCTTGCACAGACCAAGTTAAAACATAGGTGACAGTTATCACATGTAGTACTTCGATCTACCTTTGTCTGGTGCTTTCTTTATATACTTTCTATCTCTTTATAGATATCAGTTAAGTCATGAATTCACTGTCATCTTTGTCTTCTACGCTGGAGCATTTAGGTCCCCTTGGTTGAAATGAATATCAAACATGGTCATCTGAATCCTTCTCAAAACTTCCTTTTTTACACACCTAGGGAAAAGCAAAAAGAAATCCTGATTAAGATGTGCCGCGTAGAGACAAGTGGAACATGTGTACTTTACTGGTAAATTACCTTTGGTCTTCGCCTTGACGATGAACTGCTTGCTCTTCTTCTCCAGCGTGTTGGAGGCAGTACAGGTGTAAGTCCCTGGGATCAGTGATGAGGAGGTTAGAACTGCCTCATTGTCTGTACTCTCCTGTATAGGATGGGGGGACTGCCAGCTGTACACAGGTGCAGGGTTCCCTGTGGCAGTGCAGTTTAGGGTCATTTCATCCCCCCCTATGAGCTCCAAAACTTCTGGTTCAGGACTGATGAACACTGGAGGAACTACAGAGAAGATCACAGGGATTTAATGCACCACATATTAAACATATACAACATATGAGAGGTATTCAAAGTTTAATCTGCATGACTTACAATACACAGAAGCATTCAGAGGCTCAGAGGTCACAGAAGGAGGTGGCTTTGGGCCTTCTGGTCCAAGTTCAAGCTCTGCCACACATCTGTACTGCGCACCATTCTCATCTTTTGTTGGTGTGATCAAGAGGATTGAAGATACTTGGACAGGTGAGGAAGATGTGAGGTCGGAAAAAGAGTGGTTGTAAACCTCAGTTTGTCCACGGTACCACCTTAGGGTGAGGTACTGAACTGGGGCAATGTTCTGGACCTCACAGAGCAGTTGGTACTCTTTTCCTTCCACCATGGGGCCAGTGTGGTTCACAGGCCTGATGGAAACGCTGTCTGGGGTTTCTACAGAAATGGACACAAAGCTCATGTCATTCAATCAATTTATCTTCATCAGCCATTTATTTCCAAAACTAAAACTGGACTCACTGTAAAGGACCAGATTGAGTTTCTCTTCACACTGTCTTGGAGCTGTAAAAAACACCCCATAACAGATGGGCTCCTCTATCCAATCAATGAGGCTGTCCACCTTCCACTGGACAGACAAATCCTGCTGAGTGTGAGCTGCACTGATCGCAGATTCCCAACCCAGGACACGGACTGGGCGAGCGGCTTCACAGGTGACCGATACTGACTCCCCAAAGCCCACCACCACCCTGGAGGGCTTGATGATGAGGGAGCAACCTTCACCTGTCACTGAGAAACACAGATCAGGAACTTATCAGTATAATCTTATCACCACCATTCCGGACACTTAATGCAATCTGCTGCACACAAGCAGGCTGTGTGTATCTATTATGTAACCATGTTGCAACACAGAAAAAAGTTATGCAGCATGTAAAATAGTCTTCCAACATAGCACATAATATCTTTGCTGGTTGGTCTACAGCTTCATAATGAAAAAGTTGTAGGGTAAAACTACATTAAACTGGTGGTTTGTTCAAGTTTTAGCCTTAAGGTAGGAGAGAGTGGGGTAAGATGAGCCATTTTTCATATTTCGGATCACTACATCAAGACAATCATAGTTTTGTCTCTAACTAGTGTATCTGCACATTTCAAGATGTTGTGTATCCCTGCAAACCAACAGAATGAGTGTAAACATAACTGTCTTGATAATATAGCATGCCAAAATGGTCAACTTACCCCGCGTGTGGGGTAAGTTGACCACAGCAGATCCCTACTACCCCCTCCACTCTCCACCCCAGCCCTCCCTCACCTTCTCTCTCCCTAAATAACAGTCACTTCTTCATATTCATGTGCATTTTTATCGATTATACGCTATTCAACTGGTACAATAATTCTTTATATTATTATTGCTTATAACTGCTAAAAAGCAGTTTTGCTAAAAGTCATTTTAACATGAGAATGTCTTTAAGTGATTCAGAACATCCACAGCTGTATTTTTGAAAAGAAAAAGTAAAACATTTCAACAATCTGAACTGAAACTCTGATCTTCTCATCAGACTTCTTCACTGTCTCAGTTGATCCACTGACTCAACTTACCCCTGAACTACTATGATGACTTTATTAGTCCTCTAAGCTAAAATGGTGGACTTTTATGCTAAGTTTTTGACCTCATGTTGTAGCTCATAGATACCAAAATTGATGTATAAAACAAATTTGGAATAATCTTTTTTGGTCTGAACACAATTCTAATAACACTTATGACAGACTAAATTCACTTTGAAGAGTGGAAAATGTTTCTTTTTGGAAATAAATGTCTAACCCCTTCACCCATGTGCTTCTAACCTTCACAGACTCCATGAATTGATGCCCATCTCCTAAATATTTGGTCACATGATCAATTTCTTTGACCATTTCCAAGCAACAGGGGGTGGCTCAACTTACCCCACTCTCCCCTATAGTTTTAGGTTAACAAAATATAAAAAATGGATATTAAAATTCTAATAGGACTGTTTTCTCAGACTCTGGATCACACGTTTTTGCACAAAAGGTGTTAGCATGGTTATTATTACGTAGCGGGTTAAGCTAGTCCTGTTTTCATGGATGAACTAGTGCACCAAAAACCATCTAAAACCATTGATATTCCTATAAACAACTGATTCCAGCGAATAAGTTTCCATCTATTTTCGCACGGTTGTTTTTCCAAGACGAATACTGCAAATAATTTTAATCCCCAACCCCAAAAAGTGCGAAAAATCCCGTGACTTTAATCGCCTTACCTGAGTAAACCATGCAAAATGTCAGAATCCACTGAAGAAACTTGGTCCCCATGATACTTTCTGTACGGATCCGTCGATAAAGCGGCGAGGGAAAAGAAAAGTCCAACTTGGACAAACTTGGCAACTCTGCAGGGAACTATGTTGGAACAAAAGGGCCCCCTTCAATCCCAGCTGACTTTGAGGGGTGGGGGGTAGAGGGGATAGAGGGAAATTTAACAGGTGGCAGGCCTGTGAAAAACAGTCTAATCCTTTTGCACTGCAGTGTCTTAAGACTCTTTTTGGCAGGAAATTAAAGGCCCTATGTCCTACTATGGTGCACCGTACTACAACAATGTTCAAAATGCAGTAGCACGGGGCAAAGTAGGATAATGTGTCTTTTTTATATTAATAAACCAGTTTTCCATCTGTGTATTGGGGTCTATGCAAAGCAAAATGTGAATAATAAATTTGATTTTATTAGTCCACCGAAAAGGCATTTGAAAGGATTTGTAATCTATATTTTTCATCATGATCAGTTTAAGTTTCCAAAGGTTCTGTTACCCCATCTATTAGGACAACCTTTGACCTACAGTGGTTGCCTTTTACACAGATAAACCTGACTCAAGTTATTCAGTGTATTTATCTTAAAAAGTCAAAGGTCATTTGCTTTTGTAATGTTTTGCAGCTCCAAGGTGTGGTCTGTTACAGCTTTACTTCAACACTTATTGCCAAAATAAAAACAAGTTGAGCGTGACCGTATGGGAACAAAAGTCTGGTTTTGCGTTTGCTTTGCATACTTGTCTCCTGATGCTCCTGAACTCTATGTTTTTGTGAATCCCAGCAGGCAGGAGTGTTGTGGTTGTGCGGGGTTTAGCTTTTGAGGCTCACACTGTGACCAGAATGCTGCACAGCATATCCGCTCTGACACAACCTTAGCACAAGCGAACAAGTAATCAGAAGCTTTTGGTGGATTTCAGAACCCAGCTGGGACTCTTGTCTTGCAGATTATACTACATGCTCACATCACACTCAGTTCTCCTGAGAAATATCCCGAGCCTACGTGTCTATAATAAAACTTATTTTTCCCCAAGTCTTTGACAAACTAAGCTCAGTATTGATATTAGCACTGCCAGGTTGTTATAGCAACACAGTCAGATCGTACACAAACAGAGCTTTCTGTCAGAAGCATTTACTAGAAATGACAAGGACTGAACATGAAGAATGTGGTTTTAAAAGGTTTACATTGGCAGCCAGACAGAATAACAAATGCACTGCTTTACATTGAGTTTCTTTAGTACTAATTAGTATGGCAGTCTCGGCACTGTATCATGTAGGCTACGTTGAATGAGGAGGGAGAGGGGGAGGGGTGGTGGTGACAAAAGTTGGCAGTGAAACAAAACAGTCATGAAAGACACTAGTTTGACTTTGCCTCAATCAGTATTCTGCCTAAGGATGATAGAGAATCTAAATTAACTTCAACAACTGATGTACAGTGTACAAAAAAGCCCACAAAGATGCTAAATCTTTATCTTATATTCCCATTGTCAAAATCAGACAAAATACATTTCTCACACACTGTAGTGATTATTATTTTTTTGTTCATTTCAGTACATCTACAAAACTTATGGGTAATCACACAATTGGCATGGTTAGCATTTCAGTGCAAAATGGTTGCAAGATCGAGGAGCTGTAGTGTTGCATACAAACATACATGTAACAGGTATTTGATAAGATTGTTTCATTAAGCATGCAATAAGTGAAATGTATGACTAACAACAAATGAAAAAAAAATTATAAAAATAAACATTTCTCAATATCAACATGTACCTCATTGCTCTCATATTTCTGCATTTACCGAAACTGTTTAGTAATTTCTGAAAGGTTTGATTAAAAACAAAAACAATGTACCTGAGTTTGTCACTTCCCTCAAGGAGGCCAAAGAGGCTTTAGAAGATGGACCATACAGTAGCACCTGCTGTGTTTACACAAAACCTAATCCTGTAACAAGTTAAAGCTATAAAAACAGACTTTTTTTCTGTGGCATGCTGTTACTGACCGGCCTCTTCTTACACACTGATTTCACTGTGTCACTGAAACAAAGCTCTGCCATCACAATGTCATTGTGCTATTCAAGTGAGCCCCCATGAGAGTGCAATAAAGCCGTCTATGTGCATTATTTTTTCTGGGTGGACTGTGAGGCATGTGGGGCACAGCATGTAAACAGCCAAAGCCTCACACATGGTAAAGTTTTTTTTCCTGCTTGCTCAAACAGTGACACCATTTTGCAACTATTAGTGTGTCTGGTGTAGGCCCAGAGACAGACACCACCTCAGTGCAGTTTACATTGTGGGCAAGGTGCAACACAAGTGTAACAATCCCATGTCGAATAGACAATGTAGAAAGAGATACTAATTTGAAATACAAAGTGTTAAAAGTCATACATCTGATTTTTCTTTTTGTATTTTCATAAATTTTTGTCTGAGCTGTTTCAAAGTCATGGTCTGTAGTGAGAAAATTAGTGTCTCCCAAATATGATTAAGTGAAATCACAGCTTCGAGACTTTGCTGCTGGACAATCAATTTAGCAGGACATTTTGTTGTACTGCAAGCGAGGAGGTGCCGATGAGTGTTGCCTAAAATTAAACTCAGAGGTTATGCAGTCTTTAAAATCACAACAATGTGCTCAAATGAGCTAAAAAATACCCCAAAGAGTTGAGTGTTAAAAGGTTCAACAGTTATTCAAAGCATTCAATGTATTTACATGCACTCAAGAAACCAGGTTAGTGTTGGATTTACTGTCACAAAGACAAAAAATACAATAAAAAAAAGATGGGAAAAAGACCAATTTCTTTTGTGCATGTAAATGTGTTTTTGGTTAGTATTATTATTTGTTTGGTGCAGTTTTGAGAACAGCCCATAAGTTGATGCCCTTTTAAAGCAATAGTCACCAAGCACAACCTAAAGCCCATCTATGCATGCTCAGCAAAAGAGCATGTGCGGAAAGACCTCGCACCCGAGCCTTTAAAAAGTTTTTCCAAGCACAAAATTCATTCAAAAATTCGAATTGCCGCTTTTAAAACATGCGCATTCAGCAATAAAAAAATGTCACGACCATACAGGTTTGGATGAGGTAGGTAGACAGCTGCCTTAACTGAGAGCAAATGAGCCATCAGGTTTCACGAAATAAAGACCGGCAGCACCGAGGAGACATCCAAGGAGCACACCTCCTCCAATCAAGACTCCAAAAGTTGTGCGGTCCCCTGTGGGAGGGAGGGAGTTTTTGTTAGATTCTCTCCTAGCTCATCTGTCCTGGTCTTGCAACAGAAGAGTTTCTCTGCTTGTGATAAACGACACATCCCAAAATGATGATTAAAACAAAGAACACAGCCAGTAAAATCCCAGCAGTGGTCCCAGGTTGACTACCTGATGGAAAACGACAGCATGATAGATCACAGGATGATTTACACAGTTGAAGAGAAAATGACAAAAAAAGAAACGACTTGAGTGATCTTACCTTGAGCTTCTGTTACAGTGAAGAATTTCTTTGAGGAGCCCTCGCTATTAGAAGCGGTGCATGTATAGGTCCCTGGATGCTGGAAGGATGAACTGAAAACATGTTGATCCCCTTTTTGCTGATTGTTTGCCTGTTGTGGGAATTGCCAGCTGTACTTCGGTGAAGGGTTTCCTGCTGCAGTGCAATTTAAAATCATCTCATCACCAATTGGAATTTCAAGTGTCTCGTTTGCAGGATCTGAGAAAGTGGGCGGGTCTGAGGGTTTATGTAAAATATAAAGACAGACAGACAGACAGGCAGACAATGAAAACAGGAGAGAATATTCAGATACAATGAAAAAATGGTTAACAACAACCAGCATTTTGCATAATATCCAATGACTGATTGCTGAATAAAGACAGCATCAAAAACTTACACAGTACAACAAGTTCATATCGATCTTTGAATGTTGAAGGAAGTACCACAGATCCAAAGTTCAGCTCTGCCTCACACTGAAGCAAAGCTCCATTGTCATTACTTTGGACTTTCAGATCTAGGAAAGATGACTTGCTGACTGATTTTGGATTTGGATCTGACTTGTCAAATGTTTCAGTAGACACTAATTTATCACCCAGGTACCAGTTCACAGAGAGGTTCCGTACTGGTGCAACATTAACAAGGTCACACTGTATACGGTACGTCTGGCCTGATCTCATAGGGCCTGATGAACTCTGAGAAATCAAGATTTGGTCTGGAAGTTCTGTAATAAAGAGATAAAAGTGTTAAAAAATCACCATAAACATTCAAACATGATGAGCATTTAATAGTAAAAAAGTGCCTTTTAGATTAAGTAAATATGTACTTACTGTAGACAGTGATAGGATAGTCTTCAGAGCACTGCTCACCATCATGCATATTTATATAGCATTGGGGGGCAAAGTCCCATTCTGTGACAGAATTAATCTGTAAGCTAACATAATTGTCTTTATTTGAGGTGGTTCCTAGTGTTGTCTCCCAGCCCATTTTCTCCATCTGGTTGGATAACGAGCTGCAGTTGGCTGAGAAAGGTTTTCCAAATTCCACGACGGCTGTAGGGGGAGTCATCTGAATTGGACAGTAGGAACTCACAGGTTGACCTACAAGTAGGGGAGAGTGAGGTAAGATGAGACATTTTTCATATTTCGGATCACTACATCAAGGCAATCATAGTTTTATCTCTAACTAGTGTATCTGCAAATATTTCAGGAGGTTGTGCATCCCTGCAAACCAACAGAATGAGTGTAAACATAACTGTCTTGATAATATAGCATGCCAAAAAAGTGGTCTCCTATGGTCAACTTACCCCGTGTATGGGGTTAGTTGAGCCAGATTCCTACAACCCCTCAACCCTCCACCCCAGCCCTCCCTCACGCCCTCCCTCCCTAAATAACAGTCATTTCTTCATATTCATGTGTATTTGTATCTATTATATCCGATTCAACTGGTACAATAATTCTTTTATTATTCGTATAACTGCTAAAAAGCAGTTTTGTACAAAGACAATTTAACATGAGAATGCCCTTAAATGATCAGAACATTCACAGCTGTAGTTTTGAAAAGAAAAAGTAAAACAATTTAACAATCTGAACTGAAACTCTGATCCTCTCATCAGACTTATTTACTTTCTCATTTGAGTCACTTACCCCAGAACTACTATTATGAATGTATTAGTCCTCTAAGCTAAAATGGTGGACTTTTATACTAGGTTTTTGACCTCATGTTGTAGCTCATAGATACCACAATTGATGTATAAAACAAATATAAAATGGTCTTTTTTGGTCTGAACACAATTCTAATAAAACTTATGACAGACTACATTCACTTTCAAGAGTAAAAAAGTTTTTTTTTTTTTTTGTAAATAAATGTCTAACCCCTTCACCCATGTGCCTCTAACCTCCACAGGCTCCATGAGTTGATGCCCAACTCCTAAATATTTTGTCACATGATCAATTTCTTTGACCATTTCCAAGCAACAGGGGGGTGGCTCAACTTAACCCCACTCTCTCCTACAAGGGTGTGTATTACAACCTGCATAAGTATGACTCATGCACCAAACTGTCCCAGCTTGTAATTTAAGTAACCTTACAGACAACAAACATCGAGTGCAATCTATCATTTTAACTATTACATTTGCACCAGCAGTATTTATGAACCCCCTTTTCTAGTTGTTGATAAGCTATCTAAGTAGTTTCAATAACACTGGACAGAGAAACAAAGTTGATTTTGTCGACCATAAATCTTTCCCCTGATGGTCGCTCCACCTAACTAGGAATTAAAGATGAGCTTCATGACCATAAGAGATCAAGGATGTGGGATTGAACTGTGTCAACAAGGACAGAAGCAGCTCATATCAGGAAAACAAACGCTACCGATCTGTGGGCGTAGGCCAGCCTGAGACGCTGTAACTAAAATGTTCGGGATCTCAGAGAAACAGAAATGAAACCAACTTGTAACGCTGAGTAAGTGTACAAAATCACGGTGCATAAAACTACTGGGAAGAGTAACGTTACCTGAATAGGCTACCAAGCCGATGAGCATGAAGTACCACATACTGATTTCCCTGATTTGCCCTGAAAGCAACACTTCGGCGCAATGAAATTTTAAAGAAGTCCAGATGGTTGATTGTTTCCAGATTCACAGATTGTCTTTTGTCGCTACGTGCTGTCCCGTGTCTTCTTTTCCTTTCACCTAGTGAAAAAGAAAGTCCCAAAATGTAAAGCGATCCATGTGATGCATTTAGCTGTTCCTCGGAAAGCCCGTTTGGACGTCTCAGTCAGTCGGGTGTGGATATAAACTGCCAGACTTAAAAGGTCTCATTGTCTGGAGGTTAGTAGTATTGCTCAACAGTTTGGGAAACACCCCATTTGTTCTCGTCTGTGGGACCGCAAAGTTAAAAACGTCCGATTAAGAAATGGAGTATAATGCGTTAAACGATGTGTATTTCTAAAACGGTCTGAACCTGCTTTTTGGACACTTTCCCTAACCAGCAATTCCACCAATACATTAAATATCTAGTTAAGTTTGTTCTGACATCCTATGCTGACAAAGTCTGGCAATTCAACCAACACACAACTCTTTACTTTAGCACGTGGAGTGACTGTAGTTCGTAATTGTTCCAACGATTCCAACAGCACTGGAAGGCAGCATTTAAGACACAGGTGGTATATAGTACCCTCTACTGGCTGTTCCCTCTCTACAAACAAAACTTAAGGAATATGGTGAAAATCCTCTTCTATAAGGAGCATATTCTTTAAAAAAAGAATTTTCAAGTTTGTTTTCGAAAGATGTCTATAAAATGGACTTTAGACTTGATCTTTGCCATAAATTAGTATTCTATAGGCCTACATGCACAGGGGAGAGTGGGGTAAGTTGAGCCAAAGGGTAAGTTGAGCCACTCCCTGTTACTTGGAAATGGTCAAAGAAATTGATCATGTGACCAAATATTTAGGAGATGGGCATCAATTCATAGAGTCTGTGAGGGTTAGAAGCACATGGGTGAAGGAGTTAGACATTTATTTACAAAAAAAAAACATTTTTCACTCTTGAAAGTGAATTTAGTCTGTCATAAGTTTTATTAGAATTGTGTTCAGACCAAAAAAGACCATTTTAAATTTGTTTTATACATGAATTGTGGTATCTATGAGCTACAACATAAAAGTCCACCATTTTAGTTTAGAGGACTAATAAAGTCATCATAGTAGTTCTCAAATGAGAAAGTAAATTAGTCTGATGAGAGGATCAGAGTTTCAGTTCAGATTTTTGAATGTTTTACTTTGTCTTTTCAAAAATACATCTGTGAATGTTCTGAATCACTTAAAGGCAAAACAAAACAGCTCTTTATATGCAAAAATAATAAAAGAATTATTGTACCAGTTGAAAAGCGTATAATAGATAAAAATACTAAAGAAAGAAGTGACTGTTATTTAGGGAGAGAGAAGGTGAGGGAGGGCTGGGGTGGAGGGTTTAGGGGTAGTAGGGATACAGCTCAACTAACCTCACTCCTATGGTCAACTTGCCCCATACACGGGGTAAGTTGACCATAGGAGACCACTTTTTTTCTCATGCTATATTATCAAGACAGTTATGTTTACACTCATTTTGCTGGTTTGCAGGGATGCTCAACATCTTGAAATATATGCAGATACACTAGTTAGAGACAAAACTATGATTGCCTTGATGTAGTGATCTGAAATATGAAAAATGGCTCATCTTACCCCACTCTCCCCTACCAGATGTAGTCAAACCTACCAAATTTCAGTGACAAAACAATCAGTCTGAAAACTCACATTTTTATTATTAAAATACAGTTTCAGTTTAACACCAAACAAATATTTACAGCCGTATTCACAAATGTGTTTCAATGTCCTCATGTGCCGATACTGTGAGTAGGACCCATTACCACTTAGTCTTCCAGTCTTTTAAAAAATGTAAAAACATGTCTGCAGTCCCTTTTTTCATACTAAAAAGCTCAATCAATACAGTTTCTAAATAAATAAATACCATTTGCATTTACATAAAATATATTCCTGAATATACAGTTCTGATAGGCACATTGCCCGCAGCCATTTGTACAAAAGCCAAGAACTTTGGTAAAAGACAGTGTGACCCCATGAAGCCGAATCCTGGCACAGTGTGGTACTAGGGTCAGGCACAGAGAAGGCTACAAACTCTAGAACAAGTGCAGTGTTTTACAAAGAATAATGAAGGGACACTGGGCTCAGTGAATTCGAAGCAAAAAATGTCCACACATTTGGCAAAGTCGGTGTCATTTTCACAGATTCAGTATCACACTTTCAGAGGCTGATCAGCAAATAGAGAAAAAAAAATAGTGCACTTCTTGTTAGTGTGGCTGTTAAAACCACGGCAGCCTCAGGGTCGCCACTTGCATGATTTGTAAATTTTAAAGTGGACATCAAAACAAACAAATTCCCTTTGTGCTAAAGAACCAATGTCAGATCAGTTGACAGTTTTCTGGTAATTCAGGGCCAAGTTTTGGGTCTTAACTCCTCTCCTTCTCCCTGTCCAGTGAAAACAGGTCAAATCCAGTAGTAAATACAAAAATGCGCATCTCAAGCCTAACTTTTTCATTTTACTTGGCCCGATGTCATACTCAGATTACTCAATATAAGGTAAAAAAATTCCATGTGACCAAACAGATGTAAGAATGATCGAGTGTGTGCTGTTTGACGAATCTGAGAGATTTCCAATAAAACCAGAGTGAGCCTGCAGGCTGAGTGGTATTCAGACGTTTCTGACTCTGTAGATATCATTGGCAGTGAGATGCAGCTGATTCAAAGTGATCAGCTATCCGCTCAATGCTGCTAGGACAGTTTAGTCATAGGAAACTGCAGGTCCCATCCATTTTGAGCCACGTTGCTGTTGTGGGCGCTGAGTTTGGGGTTTTTGAGACTGTAGCGTCGCATTTTGGTGTTCTTGTAATAGATCGAGTAGATGAAGACGAAAATGATGGAGATGGCAATGACTGTGACGGCCACAAATCCAGCTATGAGGGGAAGGTAGTCCTCTGTAATGAAATCAGACAATATACTAATCATTAGAAATTTTGATAAAACTGTTACAAGTACAGAAAATCTCCATCTCATTAGGATTTATTGTTTTACTGTCACAGTTTTTTCTCCTTATATTGACCGAATGATGACCAGAAGATGCTCCAACTTTAATTCAGAGTTATATATTTAATTAACAGCTTTTAGAAATATTTAACTGGAATACATATTTAGTGTTAGCAAGAGATCTGGTTTCACTGCCAGGGAGTGTCCCACAACTATGAAAGGATCTTACAGAGTTTTTAAAGAAAGTATGCACACTTTCATAAAGTCATAAGTAGTTTAAATAACTGGAGGGCTTACCTTTTAAAACCACCTCAACCTCGAAGAAAATGGAGTCCACCTCATTGGTAGCGGTGCAGTTGTAGAGACCCGCTTCAGACACGGTTAACATATCTCCAGATACGTGGGGCCCTTTGTCCGAGCTGTAGAGCCACACAATCTTTGGAGGTGGATGACCATCAGCCTTACAAACAAGGTCCTCGGGGTAACCTCTGAACACTGGGACAATCTTTGCGAGTTTTTGGGTGTCGATAACGGGCTTATCTGTTGAGAACATACCAAACAGCGCTGTGTGAGGTCAAAGACTGTGTACGATACTGACCAAAATATGAACCAAAATATCCCTTCAGTGAAAAAACACCAAGACTTTTCAACTTTTCATAATCAGTGTCACTGAAAACATAAATGTGATCTCACAGTTGACAGTGATGTTGAAGGAGCTGGACATCGTGGTTAGAGGAGGCTGAGGAGGCCAGAGGTCCAACAGAGCCTCGCATCTGAGGTCTGTCCCGTTGTGTGTTCGGTTCAGAGTGATGCTGATTGTAGACGTCACATTCAGTAGGGAACCAGTGGCGCTGATGTTACAGTTTGTGTTGTCCTCTGGCGGGCAGTTAGTCACTCGTACTGCGCCTGATGGAGAAAAGAGGAACACCATTTAGGAGCAGACGGAAGATGTGTTTTATGCTTTCTACTTGTGTGTGTGGTACACTGTTGTCTTATTCCAGTACTATTGGTGATGGCAGCGTATTATCTAAGAATAAACTATTGCATATCTGCTGGGTCCCAATCCAAGACCTGAATTTGCCTGGGTAAAATATATATTCACCAAACGATATCAATCTAGAAAAACTTCATTACTTTAAAATTTGGAAAAAAAAAATTACAAATTCCCTCAAGGATTTATAATAACTTAGGTTCACTTATAAGTTGTATAATTGGCTTGACATGAACTGTCAGGGTGTGCATGCATTACTGCAACTTAATGACATGCTACAAACATGGGAGCTCCAATTGTCTGTTGTAACACTAACAGCAGACTCACCATGCTTTAAATCACCTTGTATGTTGTTACAAACTTTGCTGTACAGCTCCAGTAAAGAAGCAGAACATACTGTATGGGGTTACTAAAGTTAACTTACTCATGCTGGATTTATAAAAGCTGATGTAATTAAAAAAATTGTCCATATCCTAATCTTGATCCAATAGGATTGACGCATCTCAAGAAGCAGTCTTTGCTTTTCGCTCTGGTCTGTAAACATTAATATGTTTCTGCACATTGAGGAAAATAACATGTCTCATGTTTGTGTGCAGATCCTATGTCTTATATTAGGGGTTATATTGTTTCTCTCTTTTGCCCTAACAGAAAAGGCGAAACTTGTGTAAAATATGACTCCTACCTTTGAATGGTCCGATGGTTTCATTCCCTATGAGCCACTGCACTGCCAGGTTTCGTGCAGGAGCAACATTGGTTATATCACACTGCAGCTCGAACTCTCTCCCCTCCACCACGGAGCTTATATTACCAACAGGAAGGATGGAGACACTGTCTGGGGTTTCTGGACAAATAGTTTAAAAGATGAAATCAACAGAAACATTTTCAAAGATTAAGAGCATGCATGCATGTAAAAGTAAAAGATACATACTGTAAAGAATGACGTTTAGACGTTTCCGGCACTCTCCTTTGCCCACAAAAGACCCAATACACTCAGGCTTTGAGTTCCAGTCTTTGTGGGTGTCAACAGACCAACTTATCGAATTGTTTGTCGAATTGTTTTCCTGATCTTGCCAGTATAATTTTTCGACGTTGCTCGAGATGTTGGACATTGGCTTGCATGTTGCTTTCTCACTCCTCCCTTGGTATTGTATCACCATCCTGTCTGGGGTTACTTCGATAGGGCATTCTTGCTTGGCACCTGCGGAAATTAAGAGTGGGGGTGAGAATGTTATTGCAGTTCGAGTCTACTACACACAACCATTATCTTAAAACAACATTTCCTCCTCCAGTGCTTTACTGACATACTGTTGAACAAAAGCCATGTCTCAGGAGGCAAGAGGAAAATGCTCAGGAAGGATATACCCCTCCCTTTGAAAAACTCTGAACTTTCTGCCCACCATTCTTTGTGTTCAGCCTCTCCCTGTGTATCTCAGTGGGCAACTTCATTTTCTACAGTCTACTAACTCCATTTAACACAAAAGCAAAAGTAAGTCAGAAAGATGTTATCATGAGTTCAAGGTAATCATTGTCTACTAAAATATTTCCACAATTCAGTCATACTTTCCATGATACTTATTCACCCTTCACAATTTAAGGCCATTTCCCCCTTCAAAGTAAAGGTACTGCAACATGAACAATGAAACCCTCCTGAATATATACAACAATAAAAGTCTGTTGCTTTAAGTCAGCCTGTCGTAATCACCCAGCATGTCTACATAAATAGACCAAAAGGAAAATGTAATGGAGCCATTTCTGTACATACAGCAAACATAAACTCGCCAACATCTGCGCAACTTACTCGGTCCTGTCCCGTTAGAAAGCGACAGCAGCCTTAAAGTTATTAAGACTGACAGAAGTCGAAGAGAGTATGTTTCCTCCATCTAAAAAAGTCCGAGGTTTTTCCAACAGCTGCCGGCCTTCTTCTGTTTCACTAAGTGACTCCGAGTTTCTTTTTTTCTGCTCCCCTCAGCTGTACGGTACGAAGCAGCGGCAAACTGTTGACGTTTATGGCACCAAGGGAGAAGGCGAAGCTAAACTGTGGCTTTGAGCACCGCGATCTCCCAGCTCCACACCAATGAAGAGGAAACTGGGAAAAAGCCAACCCCCTCACTCAACATGGAAACAAGGAACACACACTCACCGAGGGCATTCGCACCCACTATGTCTATAAATGTCTCTAAAGTTGCTGCGCAGTCAGCTTCAACCAAGTTCCTATACCAGAGGTTCGCTGTTGCATTGTTAACTCTCGGAGCATCTAGGGGCCCAAAAGTGACATTTTGGGTGTTTTTTTCTCTTTTTGTTCGTCTCTCAGTGAACTGGTCAGTTTAAAGGCAAGCTGTATGAAATTTTGGCACTATTTTTTTTTTTCACTTTTATTTTCTTAATTCAAAAAGCCTATCTATTGGCTTCACTAAAAACCCTAAAAATAAATAAATAAATAAATAAACTTTATATCTATGGATAGGTCTCAAGTTGTTGACAAGATGTGTTTAATCAAAAGTAAAGTAAAAATAAGAATGTATTTTGTTTTTAATTGCACTTTTATCAGACATGTTCATGTACAAGTTTTTACTTAAAACTGTCAATGTGCCAAAAATAATAATGCATTAAAATCAATATTTTCTTCAATTTATATAATAAATTTTATATCTATAGATAGGTCTGAAGTTTGTTGACAAGATGTGATGCTTTAAAAGTAATTAAAAAATATGAATGTATAAGGTTTTTACTGCACTTTTATTATTTTATTATGATGATTTATCATTTAATTTAATGCATTTAATTATTCTGCCTTAGCGTCTCGGTCTGATTGCATTTCCATGAAGAAATGATCATAAATGTTCTTCCTTGAGCTGCGTCAACCATTGACTGTATCTAAGATGGACAGAGTCTGCCTCCTCGCTGGCTGAAGCCACTCCGAGAACAGCACCCTCTGATGGTGGGCTGCAGTACAGGTCATAAATCCTCCGCCAGCAAAGCTTATGGGCCTGTGGACAAACTTAGAAATTTATTACACAGAACATAAATTTTTCTCCCCCCTGCTTGTGACGTTGACATGTAGTTATTGTTAGACTGGTTTGTGCCCAAGTCTTTTTTTCTGTACAGCTCCGTTTTTAAAAGTTATTAGGGGGTTCATGTTTTCTATGATTGACATCTGGTACAGCCTATGGGCGTTCAGGGATTGCGTAGCTCACCCTGGGGGATACGCTGTTTGAGCCGAGCGTCATCGCAGGGACTCTCGGCGACTGCGCGGCCGAATGCGCGCTACTGCGCAGCTCTGGTTTCAAGGAAGCGGAGAAAAACCCGGAATTACCGAGAGCTTTTTGGCTTCAAATCCGTATACAGGCGGAAGGCGGAACCAGGTTGTCCATCTTATATACAGTCTATGGCGTCAACCCGCAGCAGTCCATAATGGACGGGCCTACAAACAAGCGGCTGCTGGAAGATAGTAGGTGAGTTGTGTTTAGTCTCTTTAGTTAAAAAGTTAAAAAGATGTTTGGTGGCTAGTGCTGTGGCTAGGACTCGGTATGTACTGTTGATGAAGTCAGGTGCTGTTCTGAGCATTATTTGTGGTAATAGAGTGGCGTTTTGGTTGAGGTTTGTGTATGGCTCCTCAGACTGCTGTGTATTGCTATCATGCGGTAGTTACTGAAGTTGCCATAACTAGAGAAGCAAGCCGTCTGCGACATTCATCTCTTGAGGGGGTGTCTAACTCAGTGCTACGGTGTGTTTGACCCTAAATTAATGTTTAATGCTGGAATATCCCTTAAAGAGCCTTCAGTAATTCTGATGCTAAACATGCTAACATCAGGATGCTAATAGCCAATGAGGGGAAACCCCCACTGCCTATCTTCATGATATTTAATGATTACTAGAAGTTATGGCTGACCAAACTTTGCAACCTGGAAGTACACCAAAAGCCTAATGCAAGGAGAATTCCTGAGCTGATGTGCACAGCTCAACTTAATGTTTGACCTTTGGAGCACACAGCAAGTAAGTATCCCTAAACCTGAAAACTGGGGTTCCATTGGCTGAGCAGCTTAAGCAGCCCATGTAGGCGCATTGAGGCTTTAGCAAGCACATCACTCACCACTCTATCCATACTCCTGCTCTATCTATCCACTGTTCTGCCCATTCCCATAAAGGCATAAAAAGATCCCCCTACCTTTCAGTAATAATATTTGTAAAAACTTGATAATGTGTTGCCACTCAGTTTTACCCACAATTTTGCAAAGGGGTCCAAAAAATCCTCTGTGACATCCGTAAATTCTTGACATGACTCTAAACAAGGTTAGACTCTTTCTATCATGATTTTTCAATTCATGGCCTTTCATTTGTATTTAAAAAATCTTTCCTTTAAGCCCTGAAAACTAAGTTAAAACCATGTCATCATCATAATGCTATCTGTGAGCAAAGCAGGGACTTGTGGCTGGGCAGTTGGCATCCGTACCCCTCACTTTAACCCAGTACTTAGAGTCTTTACTGGCATTTTGGCAAACCAGAATTCTTTCTTGACCTAACAGGATCTATCCTTGGATTGTATATCATTCACAGTATCCATCTTCACACTGAATTACTGTCACTTCTGGTCCAGAATAATCACACTGGCAAACTATACTTGGAGCTTCATGATGTAAACCCTAATCAGGTCATACTTCTATGGCTGCTTTGATTTTGCCCACACAATCAATATTTTCAGGTAAAATATCAACCGTGTTCTTAATCTTTGTGGTTGCTAGATATTTCCCCTACCTTTTACCGTGACTCTGGCTGTTGCTGAGACATTTCCCATGTCATTCCAAGCATGACATTTGTACAGGCCCATATTGTGCGTAGAGGAATTGGTGATGAGCAGATAAGACACTCCGTCTTCATTGTTCTCCTCCACGTTGTCAGTACGGTAATAATCCCAGGAATACTTTGGTCTTGGTTTGCCAGTGGAGGAGCACTTCAACCGCACAGTAGAGCCAACTTCAACTTCAGAGTCTTCAAGCTCAACAATCGGTGATGGTGGGTCTACAAGGCAACCATTTGAAGGATATAAGTCAGAGTAAAAGAAAATCCACTAATGTAACATATTGATTCATAATAAAACTCACATAAGACAGTGATATCCAATGAGAGGTTGACGGTTAAAAGGTTGTTTGAGGCTGTGATGATGTATTGTCCTGCGTCACTTCTTGTTAGGTACTTTGGAAGTTCCACCTCCTCACCATCTTTATACCAGGTGGTATTAGGTTGAGGATAGCCTTCAACGGTGCAGGTGAGGTTGTGAGGAGAATGCTCCTGTGCAGTGTAAGTGCTTGGACATGACAGCTCTGGCCCATCTAGAAGCAAAATTAAATTAAATTAACCAATAAGTACAAGGAAAGGACAAAATCTGTAAGGATTTAAGGGTTAGTACTTTGTCCACAGGGGGGCTCCAAAATCAACACAGACAGGGAGTTCCTTACAAGAACTTTAAGTTGTTTTAAACACACTTTGCACTATTTTGGCTTACTTCTACTTTTTCTGAACCTTTGCAATTTTGCGTTAATGTCACCTTTAATTAATATATAAATTAATATGTATAATACATCAAACTACCCCAAATTATAAAGTATATGTGATGAATATGTTGAAAAAATGTACCAAAACATCTGGATTTGCCACTCACATGAGACAAGAACCTCGAGTTTCTCCCTGATCAGTTGAGCGCCCTCAGCTTCGATTTCATACTGCCCTGCGTCCTCTCGGCTTAGGGGGGCGGTGGGGTCCGTTGGCTGTCCATTTTTCAGCCATGTGACCGTAGGGACAGGATTTCCTGTAACCAAGCAGGTCTCTGCTAAAGTTTGCCCTTCCAAAAACTCTTTAGTAGCACATTGTACCTCCGGTCCAACTAAACAAGGCAAGCAAAACAGAAACAATAGAAAAAAATCAAGACCAAGGGATGAAAAAATACTGAAACAGGAACTAACTTAAAATGCATTATAATATTTGAAATATGAATAGAAGTTCAAAATCTCAGTGTTTCATTATGGAAAGTCTTGTTTTGTGAGTGTTAGCTGATGCAGCAAGAGAGGGAACAAGATTCACAGTGAAGAAGCTGAGAATCTCTTTAGTTGAATCTGTGTTTTGAGACACAATGGACCCTTAAACCCACCCTTCATAGGAACTTCAATGTGCGCTTTGAGACATTCGAAAAAGTACATATATCATGTGATAGGCCTATACTTACAGAGAACATTGATATTGTACTCTTGTGAAGACACATTAAGTTGTAGCTCCTCTAGGCCCAGGTCCAAATGGGCCTCACATCTGAAAGTGGCTCCATTGTCTTGTCTCTTTGCTTCAAAACTGAGGATTGATGACTGAGCCACTGGTTCTCTCTCCGAACCATCAAAAGTCCTTGTCAGTAGAAACGTATCGTCTTTGTACCACTTCACAGTAAGATTTTGAACAGGTGCTATGTTGGGGACGTCACATGTGATGTTAAGTTTCTCTGATTCTCTCACCCTGTCACTCTCAGAGCTGATACTGATGGTTTCTGGGAAAGCTGAAGAAAAAGTAGATGTCATTAGACAGACTTAATTATGAATCAGTGTTAGTTTAAAATATATTTATAAAACTTACTGTAAACAACTATGTCCGGGGTTTTTTCGCACTGTTCACCACTCTCTCCATTAAAGTAGCAGGACGGTGAGATAGACCAGTTTGTCAAGCTCTTCAAACTCCAGATCAGATGGTTGACCTTTTGTTGATTTTTGCCTCCTTTTGGTGCCTCCCAACCAATTGATTCGAACGCGGTCTCCGTTGTGCTGCAGTTGATTGAGATTGGGTCTCCATATTTGACCACAACACTGGGAGGTCTCAACTCGAGGGGGCAGGAGGCATGTGAACCTATACGATAGGAATATAAGGAAACATTTCCTTACATCTGCCTTATTGAAGAGTAAAAAAAGTGGTGCTAACTCATCTGCTGCCTCCCACATGAGTTTGGCTGTGACAGTATTTACAATCCTTTGTTTGTCTAAAAGCTGAAAAAGTCAATTTAAGAGAATAATCCTGCAAAACTTCAATAGCTGCTGAAACAGATTAAGCAGTTTGCTGAACATGCCACACCAAACCGTATTTTCTATTCAATTTAGATAGTTTATAGTGATGCACATACGCTTAGCAGTACACAGAGTTCAATGATTGGATAACACTCTGTGTCCTTCACATTTGCTGATGTGTGTCCTGTCACCAAACTGTTCCCACTACAGCCACAGAAGTCTTTCACTTCTTCAAAATGCTTTACTTTCACAAAAGTGAAAAAAGTGAAAACCAGGTCAATGTTTTTGACAATGTTTTAACACGTATCAAATACTTTTTTACAAATGTGATTGGCTACTTCTGTTTTACACCAAAGTGAACATTTAGACACAGTTATTTCATAAATAAGAAATAATCAGGGAAGATTAAAAACTGATCATGTTGAGTCTACACCGCACAATAACCAAATGATTTTTTAAAATACCAATTTTGCCATTGACTGAGAAATATTAACCATTAAGACTCACAAATATATAATTGAGAGACTTTTTTCTACGTAAGTTCTTGATGTCCTGGTCATCCAGACAGTTTTTACATGCTAGGTAAGCTGTCCCTTTGTCTGCTTATGTTGCTCTGCTTTCTTCTGGTAAAAACAAAGTTCTGCATCTTTAATTCCCATCTGACAGTTGTATCTGCCGCTATTTCAAAGTCAGTGAGAACCATATGTTTGCTTGTAAAAGTGAGAGCTTATGCAGCCGATGGAAACTCTCATATCTAACCAAAACTGTATGGTTACTTTATAACTTCACTGAGGAAAAAAATAAGGAAAAATGTGCATTATATATAAAAAAAAAAAGTAAAAAGAAATGAATAAGGCAAAAAAAGAGAGAGTGAGAAGTACATACCTGCTGCGCTGAGGAGTAACCCCACGAAGAGAAGAACGAAAGATGTGCTCTGACTCATTTGATTTGTTTGTTCATCTGATCAGAACAATGTGTCTTCTGTCTCTTACTCCAGCTCTGCTCGGCTTCACTGCTGCGCTGTCCTTATCTGAGGGAAACCAAAGACGTGCATTCAGAGGAGAGAGACGCGAGAAGTACAGCCAACACACAACACACTGGTGCACATGCTCTCCACATCTCTCTCTCTCTCTCTCTCTCTTGCCCTCCCTCTCTCTCTCTCTCTGCTTGCTTTGTCTCTCTCCGTCCCACACACTCTCTTTCTTGTGTGCTGGATATTTCTGATAGTCATAAATCAGGCGGGGCCTCACAGCCTCATGTTATAGGCCTCTATGCTATGTTATATACTGTAGGTCTCTATGTTTGGCATTTTTGGTAGGACAAGACATATTAAACCATCAAACTTTATACCTATTATCAATACGCTTACATTACCATATCTGACTTATTGCATAGAAGTCTGGGGAAATACATACAAAATGAATTTACAACCTATATACGGTACCTATATATGGTACAATTGAGAGATTTGAAGTATTCTAGGGATATATATATATATATAAGTGTATATTGGTATACGTGCATATAGGTATGGATGTATATATGTTTATATAAGGTCTTTGTTTCAGTGTTAATGATTAGTTACATATTCATGTTAGACTTTGGAGCTTTGGTTACCTTATCTGATCAAATAAACAATCTCTTTCAGATGTTATATTTTATAATGACTGAGTGGTTCAGATTTTTAAAACTTTTTTTTTTTTGGTCAAATTATAGACAGAAGGAACATCGGTGCCATTCAATAAATAATAATGATATTTGTCAACTTTTTTGGATCTATAGTCCATAGACTGTCTGGACAACTTGACTCAGCATCCTGTCATTGTACAAATTGAAACCAAAAGGCTCCCAGTAATTCCTGGAATTTTCCCCATTACCTGAAACCAGTGTTTGCGAAGTAACACTCAGCGGGAGAATCACTGTGATAACGCTCGGCTCAAACAGCATATCCCCGGGATGATCTACGCAATCTTTGTACGCCCATAGGCTGTGTGAAGGAATTTTTTTCTATTTATAGCCTACTAGCTTGAAACTAACTACAGTGAGGGGGAAGATGTCAGGCCAAATTATTTACAAAAAGTGAAACCTTCTACTTTTCAAAGAGAACAGGATGGGATTTAAGTCTGAGAGCACTACTTAATGTGCACAAAACTAGAGATAGGAGGTATCATATTGTTCACAGGGGGCGCCAAAATCAACATAAACCAAAAGTTTATCACAGCAGCTTTAAGGTGACTCTATCTGTACCTTACTTGAGTGATTTCGCTTTTTAATATTTAAGTTGTTTTACCATATTCACCTTAATCTTGATTTTGATGCTTTGGATATCCTTTTCTAAATCAGGCAGAGCTGTCAAAAATGTTCTGAAAGCGCTCTCCGAAGCTTCATTTTGCCCACACTTGTTAAGGTCACCAGCGCATAGATTAACACCCACACACCCACAGTTCTAGACAGACTGAGCGTTTGCAGCTCTACCAGCACCATGTTTGCATATTTTAGACTGCATGTTTTGACACCAGAGATACAACCACACTCTTATCGCTTTTGGATAGGTTTTTCTGGTTTGATCATGTTTCAGAAATGAGATAAGAGGCTAACATAAGAATGTTCTGTCACAACAGTGATACATATTAGGGATTATCAGAAGTATTTGGGTGTTAAAGACACAATAAAAACCCGAAGGACAGCAAGACAAGGTGACTGTTTTAAAACTCCTGCAAGGAATCAAAGTGCAAATAATGGTGGTGAGTCTTTATGTCCCACAAAAACAGAATAGACATTCAGCAGTAAGACTGAAATATTTTCTGAGACAGTTTTGATACGTTTGCAAGCAAGATGTAGTAATTTGTCGGAAGAGATTTATGGGGTTCTCATGTTGTCCAGAGGGGGCACCAGAATCAACACAAACAAAGTTCCTCTCAGAAGCTTTAACAGTCTTGAGATATATAAAATTAAAGAAAGCACAAAAAAATAGATAAATAAAATAAAACTGAAATCCAAAAACTTCTAAAAGACTTTAAATGTTTTTTTATGTCCCGCAAAAGCAGAAAAGACATTCAGCAGTAAGACTGAAATTTTTTCTGAGACAGTTTTGATATGTTTGCAAGCAAGATGTGGTATTTTGTCTGAAAAAATATAGGGGTTCTCATGTTGTCCAGAGGGGGCACCAGAATCATCACAAACAAAGTTCGGCTCGGAAGCTTTAACAGTCTTGAGATATAAAAATTAAAGAAAGTGCAAAAAAAATTAAAACTGAAATCCAAAAACCTCTGTCTTAGAGAGCTTTAAATGCTTTCCTTTTTAATCGAATAAACTTATCACTCTCCTAAAATGATGTTCTTCAGAGGCGACATCTTTTACTATCAGGAAGATAGTTACATGCCTTTGGAATTTCCACAGTACACAGCTTATAGTCACATCCTGTTTTTAAAGGTTTCAGGAGTGCAGGACTTTCCAGGATATGCATGATGTGAGTTCCTTGAAATAGGGAACATTTTCCCGTCATGCATTGCTGACATTGCTGGAGTGGTGCCGATGACGAATCACCTTAAGCTTGTGACATGATTCGTGGGAGATGCACCTCTTACCATCACAAATTAAAAAGCTTTGTAGGAGGGCACAGAGTGGGAGATGGAGTCCTCCCTAAGCAGAGAATAATATTTGTAGTTTGAATATGGAAAGTGGGAATGATGAGAATAAACAGATTGCCCACAGTAAGCCATCTCTAATCCAGCCAGGGTCAAAGGTTTTTTTTAGCAGTCCATCAACTGGGAGCAGAAGGAGATGGGAGCAGGAGATAGGCTATGAGGGAGGCCCTAAGAGACAAACAGGGGGCTTTAGTTAAAACAACAAGCGTTGAGATTCCAGTCATGTCGCTGAAACACTCCCTATTCACAAAAAAAAGAATGAAAAAAAACATGCACTAGTCCTCAGTCTCCAGTCCCACTGCAGGAGGTTCGTGCAGGCAGTCAGAGAAGTCTCAAAGGGTTTCTATTGAATGTTATTAGATTGTCATTGGTGACCTGCCAGTAGTAAAGCTTTAATCTCTTATCAAGGGGGTCAGTGTTTCCAAGCAACATTGTAATAGGAACTGAAAACAAGGAGCACAGCCAAACTGAAAAAAAAACTTTCGAAAGTGTGTTTGACTCATAATGTTATCAAGTATGATCACGGCCGATTTGTTGCTCACCACCATTTCCCGTGCATGCCATCCCATCTCATACTGCCTTTGAGAGAATTTCCAGCTCATGTTATCTGCAGATGTTTACACAGTCTCGGGAAAACTAATGGTGTGAGAAAATGCAGGAAGGTTACCTCATGATAAAGGGGGGCTTAAACGATGGGAGGCCTTTTTTTTTCCATAGCTGGTTGCTTTACATTTGTTCATACATAAGAGATACTACTTTACAGGAGTCTCGGACACACCGTTTTAATAAATTTCTCCGCTCTTGAAATAGAAAAGGTCATTGATCTTTATACAGATGATAGTTATCTTCATTGTCTCCACTCAGCATCCTGCTATTCAACTAAAAGGGGAAGTCATATAATGGAAATTCCCGGCAGACATCAGAAGAAAAGAGAAAATGATTGTGGAAATGATTAAACTTAATTTTCTGTTGAGGTAGTCACTGAAAACCTTTCTCCTGCAGCAGCCAGGAAAACACATGATGTTATGTAAAAAGGCTGTTAGCACATCCAGTGATAAATGACTCAAAGTGTGACCTTGTACTGTCAGAGTTAAAACCTGCGTCAGCTTTGGTGTCCAGATGCTTTTTTTCTCACCCTCTCTGAATCTGAGTTTCTTTCTTTTTACGTTCAACTGGTAAAAAAAACACTTATAACATGGGGAACATTCCCAGTACAACAGTGTAAGTGTTGTCCGTTTACAAACCGAAACCAAGCTTACTGTAACATGATCATTGAAAATGCATGAGTCCAACAGAGATCCTTCTGTGTCCACACATTCCTTGTGTCTCTGTTGGCATTTTGAAGCGTCTGCCTTTGTCTTGTTCAAGAGAAAAGATGCCAGTGTCAGTGGCTGGACAGGATCCATATCGATTCCTGTAATGGATTTCATTACAAAGGAAATATTGCTCTGTTATCCAAATGACGTCTTTTTTATGTTAACAGCTTAGAAAACTGAATGACGGGTCAAATTGCAAAGATCTGGCTCATTCATCTAGTCTGAAAAAAGGGTTTCTTTCTCATCTGTAATGACTCACCATGAACTTTATCATTACGCTGAGGAGCTTCTGAGGAAATCTGAAGTTTGCTCCTAGATCCAAAATGCTGACCCAAAAGTTGTACTTTGGATTAAGATTAAATTCGAAGTTACTGACAACTCACTCTCCCTGATTTCTATGCAGACCTCACACAGCACATAATCCCCATCTTTGAGAGGGCTACATACCAAAACATTGTGCAAGGCAGATCCCCCTGCCAAGGACTGACTCTTTCCTCGATCATTAAACCCTGCACAGGTCTGGAATGTGTACGATTGTGCTCATGGGAAGAACGCTGTGAAAGTGTTCGGTATATCTGATTTCATGGAAAGAGTCCAAAGATGCAGGAAAATTCCAGATGCTGACCCCCTTAATCACTCTTATCTGACTTCAAACGTGAGGATGGTATCGTTACTATATTTCTATAAATACACTGCTCAAACATTACTCTGCTGCTGCTTTTGTTGTTGTTTATCCGTCCATAAATTCCTGGTATCTCTCTGTCTTGGCAGATGGCTGCTCAGCAAAAATTGAAGTTACTGCTTAAGGATGTCTGCCTGTCCAAGGTGAAGCTCTCTGCTGTACTCAGATTCTTGCACAAGTAATGATAGAAAACAAAACAGAAAAGTCTAGATTATCTTTTTGCTTTTGATATGATTGGCACTTCATAACTAAATCTAATTACCGGACCTCAAGGCAGACCTGAGCAGTGCCTGAGAAATGACTCGATTTCCAGTAACCTCTCACTCCTACTTTCCATTTTACTAGACGGTTTTGTTTATTTAAAAGTGACTTTTTTATGCAGCTAATAAACTATCTTCAGGTTTGACGGTTATGCTTCTGTCGCTGTATTTTTATCAGTTTGTTTAAAGATCCAATCAACTCTAAATTTGACCTTCAGTTTTAGCCTGAATATTGGCCGGCTTTATTGTTATAAATAACACTAAACTCAAGATTCTCTTCACGTTAAAGAGCTTTGTCCGTCGTTGAATGCATTACTGAAGCCCATGCCACTTTGTGGATGTCCATCATTGGTCTTTACAGTTTGGTTTCCATCTGTCACTCGGCTTCTTGTGTTTTTTAACACCTCGCGTAGTTTTCCCCCCTCTTATCAGTTTTTCTCCACTGAGGACTGGTCAGCCATTGACAACCACTCCGAACTTTTAAGATAAGATAAGGTTCTCCTTTATTAGTCCCACAAGAGGAAATTCCCGATTAACAGTTCATCCTTTCCAAGAAACATACAGTAGACAGATATATACGGGGAGGGGACAGGAACAGGAGAACTATCGGGTCACCACAGACCGGCGCCTGTTTTTCTTAGATGAGAAAAATGGAGCAAGATTAAATACATCCTTTACTAATGTTATCAAAAGGTTAAAATATTGACTCATAGCCACGAGGATTACTGGCATCATAAACCAAATGTTGAATTTAAGGGATTTGATATGATGTCTGCGATCTGTTAATTAAGCAGCCTTTTGATTCTGACCAATCAGAATCAAGTATTTAACACGGTCAGGTAATAATGAGGAGAGAAAAATAAGCACAGTGAACAACAGCTTACTATCATGCTGTAAAAATCACTGTTCAGGTCTCATAAAATGACCGATTCTGTGTTGAGAGTGTTATTTGTGTACGGAGACACCTTTATTCAAAAAGAAAACTTTCATATTGGAGAATAAAAAAGGCTCCCCTTACTTCTATGGTACGCTCATCCCTTTTTGTGACCTCAAAACTTGCAAACTGGCAGCCTCTGCTATTGATTTGCACTACATTTGTATTTTTTTTTTAACTACACAGAAAATCTGCTGAATATTTTCTCCTGCATTCCTTCAACACTACTCAGATATCACTCCAGAGAGTTGTTTAAAAAATAGAGCAGAGGTGTTTGTGTTCACACATGCAGCTTTCCTGTGTGTTTTTATCTGTCAGTAAACTTTCAAAAGAGTGGCATATGATAAAATAATTAGTAATAGAAATGGGGTAAGTGTATTGTCAACAGAAATCAGATAAAAAACAAGGAATTTCCGGTTTACAGCAGCAGACAATTGAATGGAGTAAACAAAAGATGTAAAACTGGAGTGTTTAAAATCAGTGTGAGGGTGCTGCCAGAGACTGGAAGTCGATTTTCCTGCCTGAATTTCTTATCTGATGACCTTTTGTTGTGCTCACTGGACTCCACACCCCCTGTCCTCTCTGTCTGCCAGTTCCTAATTGCAATATATCTGTTAATTTCCAATAAACCCGCTGTGATATTGTTTCACTTGTTCCCATCTCCTTCACCTCTGCGTACGAACAGGATAACATTTCTTGTAGATTGGGCGTTCCTGAAGAAGATTCAGGTCACTAACATTGTGTAGCGCCACAGCAATCGTTGGCTCAAATCCTTCCCTTGACTTAAGCTTTCTCCTTTTTTCTTTCTTGATTGATCCCACCCCTTCCTTTCCACGGCTGTGCTTTCTGTGTGCTCCTTTCCACCATCCTCTTTTTAAATGCAACAGCCCCCTTCAGTTGGAAATGAAGGAGTGTAAGTCCTCGGGGGCTATTGAGTCTCCTTTTCATAGTGATTACTTTGTTTTGTTGTCCTGTTGAGTGAAATGAGGCTCACTCCTGTCCAGCTGAGTCACAGGAGAAGGCCTCTCCAAGAACAATCTCCCCCCCATCCACTCCTTTTTTTGCGTACAGACAACAGTCAGATTCATCCAGAAACTTCAAGCTTGTGGGGGAGGATGAGTCAGAGGATCTGCAACAAAAGCCTCTGAAAAGACAACTGTGCAAGTTTGGGAAAGATAAAGAGGATTCAGGATTCACTTTTATGCAATGATGCCCGTTTCCACAGAAAACCATGAATCATTTGACCTGTTTTTAAAAGGAAATCAGTGTTATTTGGCCTTTCTTTCTCCGGTAACGCTATTTCAGAAGCACCAAGAGCCCCCCTGACACTGTCCCTGGCTAATATCACTTGAACAGCACAGATGTTTTCTGACAGGAGGTTTCAGGTCCATCAACATAGGGAGGGTCTTAGGTCCCAAGGGAGGCTCATTGGTCTGCAACATAAAGCACTGACATCATTGCCATATGGGTATGATTAGGGGCTACATGGTGGGGAAAAGACAAAAACCATGTTTTAGTTTACTTCTTAATCCATCTTTTTTTAAATTTTACAAAAACTGGGAAAAGATCAACGTTAATCTTTTGGATTTGCAACAGCCTCGCTTTAATCTGTTTGTGAAATACAGAGTGAGAAACCTGGCTCTGTGTGGGGCTTAGGAAGATGATGTCAAGCATTTCGGGGAGTAATAAACTTGTACATATTTTTCCAGATGAACGGCAGAGACCCCTCCTACATCATCCGGGTGCGATTGCTCGGTGGAACAGTTATCCAGACCTTTTTCCCAGATTCATGCTGATCACATCTGTTTGTGAAATAAAATCCTAAGGGGTGTTTTTATGTGACAGCTCTCAGGAACTTCACCTACTACTGCATGAAAGTCCCTGATCTCTACCTCCCCCTTGTGTTGATTCCAAAAAGTGATCCTAAAGCAAATCAAAGCACGAAAAACTACAAAAAAACAAAACTTGTAAGACTTAAAATTTTCATCATTTAAGTCTCAAATAAGAATGAACGTGTCTTTTTGTTTTGCAGCACTTTTGCAGAACTGGCAGCGTTTGATGTCTATGAATCGCCACTAGATGGAACCACAGTGTCAAATCTGGCATCAAAAGTCTGTGTACAAATTGGGGCAGAGATCTGTGGGGCAGACAAGGCTGTGGGTAAAGGAGAAGAAGGGGGGCTACAGGAAACAGCAGGGTATCATATGGATTTTGGAAACCTCAGCATTGGCAACCACAGAGACCACATAGCCTCACTCTGAGGCCATAACAAAGCCTCTGGTGAAACCCAATTAGCAAAGTCGAAGCCTGCTAAGTTGAGCAGTGGGATCCCCGTTAGTCTGATTTGATTTGACTGATCATTATTAATGGCGTGCAGTGGAGAAGGTCACATGTAAAAAGCTTTACTGTTACTGCCTGTTTTTATTTTTTTATTTGTCATCAAAAACTGCTGAAATACTAACCACTTCTGTGTCGAGGCAACCTTTGAACACACACAGAACAGGAAATGTGATTCAAAGGCAGATCTCATGAAATGTCACATCCCTCTGTGGTGCCGTCTCACTGTTACAAGTGAAGCTCCTGCAGTCTTTGACTGATCACACTGATTTATCTGAACTGCTCTTCAGACTATTTTTGTATTTATTCTCTTTTAGTACTATTTTTGGATTCCTGATAGCAACTCACTGTGATTTTGTTACCTTTTGAGACCACAGCATTTATATGATCAAGTTAAATATACACAAAATGTAAATTACTACATGACTAGACAGGCCAACTCTGGATACACTGAACCATCTAAACCAAGAACAGAGCGACCTAAATCTACCTTTACCTATAGAGCCATTACAGGATGAAACTCAATGCCTAATTATATTTAAAAAAACAAACAAAACAAAAAAAAAACACTAAATCTGTTTTCAAGAAAAACTTCAAACAACAGTTGAGGAGAATAAGTCTGTACTCATCCACAGAGGCACTAAACTCATGTATTGTATATGATCCTGTTCTTTTTTCCTATTTTTATTGAATTGTTTTGAAGATGAGTGATTGTATAATCATGGAATGAATGTTTATGTAATGTTTTTATTTTTTGTGTTGGACCCCAGGAAGACTAGCTTTGTCTTGACAAAAGCTGACGGGGATCCTAATAAACATTAAACCTTCAAATGATCTGTTTAAAGGAACGATAACCCTTCCACAAAGGAGGCCATCTACTGTATAACCACCGTGTTTCTACTGTAGTGCACAATAAATGAACTATAGCATACAAGTTTTTATCTGGCTGAAGGAAAAACACCATTTGACAGATAAGAAAGAAAGTGTTTGTGCAGGAATATTTCATATAAATGGATGTTTTTGAAAACAAAAGCTTCACAAACGGAGGATTGTAATCATCATTACTTGTGTCACAGAAGCGGCTTCGCTGACGGGAAGGATGAACAAAGCAGCATTTCAGTCGTGACTCTCCCTGCCATATATCTCTAATATTCCCATTTAAAGCCCAGCATGTATGTCCTGTACTGCTCTTTCCCCCTGAGGCATACCTCACAAATATGAGTTATATTGGACTTTGTTAAGAGACCTTTACAGTGTTCAGCATAAATGAGTACAACCATTCAGAGTTGTCTGAAAACCTTTAGTTTTCTTTCAAAATTAACATTTTCTATGTCAGACTACACAAGAAGAAGATAGTGGTCAACCCATCCTGACTAAAACAGCTTTCTTAAACGCACCTGCTGCTATTTCTAGACATTTTCTTCCACATTTTTTTCACTTTCTTCCTTCGTTATGTGGCGAACAGCTGAGCTCTGCCAGCGGTGTAGCTGTTACAGACATTATTGGTTGTGTTGTGGTGGGACAAACCACAAAACTGACAATTTCTCAGAGCTTTGAAATGGTAACAGGGTAATCCTCTGTTTGTAGGAACTTTAAATACGGAGATTGGCTGTCTCTCTGTGGTTTAATTTTAACTTGTTTGTTTTGGGCTGTCTCCAACGTGCACTGCAGATGGACACTTTCTCACAGAGCTCCTGAGCCTGGAGCTTTTTTCCTACTCTTCCCTGGTGCACGCTCTCTCGGCTTTGGGTCGGAGTCTGGGGCTCACCCGTGGCCTTGGGTGGATCCACTGGCATGGCCAAAATGTTGTGGTGTAGTTTCCCTTTGTGTCCCTTCGCTTTAGCCACGCTAATATATCCTCACGGTTTTTTTCTTTGTGATGCTGTAAGGTGCCGAAATAACTGGAAAACCCCAAAAACCATCTTTGGCAGCAGTCCCGTCATAGATCGTTGCATTTCATCATCCAACCACCACAAAACTCCATAAAATATAAGCATAAATAGGTTTCCGTTTCTACAGCAGCCACATGAGCTCCTTCCCCGGCTTTAAAGATGAGATTAGCATTTAAAAAAATCACGCCCAGAGGGACTGTGGCTGTCTGCTCCATATCGAGAAACATATAGAGTCGTAATGATTGGTCTTCAACAGATTAATAGAGAACAGCTAAGAACATAAATCTGAGACATGGCATGAGATCATTTAGTGAGGGTCACAGGGAGGGGAAAGAGGGAAGATGGTAACACAAGCTAACCCCTGAGAGCTGATATTGATCTTTTAAGATTGAAGCTCTTACAGTAAGCTAAGAGAGAAAGAAAGAATTTGTAATAAGTTGTTAAGGAGCAGCTGTAACAAGATACCCAGCCGCATAATGAAGATAAACGAAACCTTATTGTATTTATCAGCAGCTGTGGAGGACTTTGCTATCCTGTTTTCAAACGTTACCAGGATGTCTTTAGAAACCACGCCCGTGTTCCTCATGCTGCTTTTCATCTGAAACCCCGCTGATCGGCGCAAAGAGAAGACAGATCAGCGATTACCCCGTGAAAGGGAAAGGATGCCGGTGTCTTTTCGTAGGCTCAGCAGGAGCTTCAAAGGTCTCATGACCCCCCTCCACCGACCGGCCTACCCCACCCTTCCCCCGTCGGAGGCCTCCTGGGCACCATTAGCACCATGAGAGTGGGGCACTGACCTCCATCGTTTGCTAATGCTGGAGAGTACAGTATCTCCACATCTGGAAGGCGTTATGATGCTGCTGCTGCGATGACTGGAGGGTGACTGTGTGTGTTTTGACCAGGCTGTGTGTGTTTTACACAGAATGACTTAATTGCATTGTTTTATGGGAGTTAGGGATTGACCTCTTGAGAAATACTCTGAGCTGAATGAGGGTGGCAAAGGGAGGTCAGAGATGAAGGGCGATACAGTGTGAAATACAGTGAGTGAGTGTGTGTGCAGAAAGGCTGCTGTATGGCTCTTTGTTCATACAGCTTGTTTGAAGACTGGCTCTTTCACTGAGCGGCAGGATATAGGGCTCTGGACGCTTGGCAACAGAGCAGCTCGGCCTGAAACAAGATGGCTTTGTATGTGCGATCACCATCCTGCCCCTCCCTTCCTTCCCAGTTTCCTAACCCCCCCTACCTATAAGTGCTGCAGCCTCAGGCAGGGCTGCACCAGGTGCTCCCCCTCCTCAGCCTCACCGCGGCGCAGGCCCCTCTGCTTTCAAGGAGCAAGAACTTACCTCACAGCAACCTGACCTTCAGCGGGAGCAAAGGCAGCCTGCTCTTTAATCAGAGGTGCTCTGACATCAGCCGGGAGCCAGCGAGAGGCCGGCCAGCTGACAGCGAGCAGCATGTGATACCACAAGCTATACATTCCTTACAGGAAAAAAAAACATAAGACCCACCCTTCTGTGCAAAAATACCTCATTGTGACAGCTGTTTAAAAAGCTCAACAGACAATCATCTGGCTTTTTGAAGACCTCATTTTGTTGGTCATAAAACAGACCAGCCTCAGGGCGAAGCAGAGTATTGTGGCATATGGAATCCTGATCACTATCTGAACCCAAACGTTAATATATGGAGTCAGATTTTGGAGCTACACACTGTCTTGGATTGCAATTACGTACGTAATTAATGAAAAACAGAAAGTTCAGTCAGACGGGAACATTCTCAGCCATTTTTGTTAGATTTTCCTGGCGGTGTAGCTTTCACACCCCCGCCCCCTTTGTCAATTTTTTCTTCTTCTTTTTTTTTTTGTTTTTTTGGAGCAGAGTCCTCTCCATAGCATGCACACATGCTGTGCTCAGCACACCGCCTCAGGCTCATCAGAGACAGCACTGGACCACTTCTCCCCCAAATCAACCTGTCACCTTCCCCTCCACCCTCGCTACATATCCCATCTCTGCTTTCTGCGCCTCCTCCCTCTCTCGCCGTGGCCTGCTGTCAGTGGGCTGTTATTGAGCAGGCTTTTTCACAGACCCTCCCTCTGAGACCGATGACCTCATCAACAGGCAGGAAGTCAGAGGGTTCAAGTTCCTCCTGTGAGAGTAAAGTCCCACACATCTCTGCACATTTGATTCAAGAGAGAGGGGAGAGCATCGAGGGGCCTCGGGGGTGTGGAGCCCCCTCGTTTGCTAGTTTCTCACTATCAGGCCATTCCACATCATCATTATTTTTATCACATGACTGCGGTGGCTTCAGCTTAAAGGGATATTCCAGCGTAAAATTAAGTCAGGGTCAAACACGCCGTAACACAGAATTAGACACCCCATCAAGAGATGAATGTTGCTGACCGCTTGTTCTCTAGTTGTGGCGTGTGGGGTATTTTGCGGACCCAGAAGCAGACTCAGAGACAGATGGCAAGTTAAAAGATGTGATTTTAATGTCCAAACTCAGGGAAAAAGGTACGAGAGAAAGTCTGGTTGGCTGGCTGGCTGGCTGTTGTGTGGGCTGGAGACACTGTGGAGAAGCAGAGGAGAAAGAGGTGAGAAGACATACAAGGAATCGCAGGGAGCAAAAAGTCACGAGCACTTAGCTGGGGAGAAGGCCAGGAGAAGCGTCTGTACCACTCAGGAGCGAAGACAATCCTCAGGCGCTGAGACTGAGGGCTGCTGGCTTCTTCAAGGGCCGTGATTGCCAATGCAGCGCAGGTGTGGAGTCTCTCTCAGCCTCAGCGACCGGGTGGAGGGGAAGTGCTCTGAAAAACAGTCAAGCCAGACCAGAGACACAAGGAAGTTCTACCAAAGAAAAATAGAGATGGAGGCATCTCACCACACAAGTTATACCAACTTAGTAACGACAGCAGGATAGCAATACAGAGAGCCACATGCTTAACCAAAACGCCACAAATAATGCTTAGAACAGCACCTAACTTCATCAACAGTACATAAAGGGTCCAAGCCATAGCACTAGCCACCAAACATATTTTTAGCTTTTTAGCTTTAGCAAAGAGACTAAACGCAACTCACCCACTCTCTTCCAGCAGCCACTTGTTTGTAGCGATACCTCAGGCCAGTCGATTACAAACTACAGTGGGGTGACGCAGCTCAAGGAAGAACATTTATGATCATATCTTCATGGAAATGCAACGCGTCCACCGCGTCTGGAACTGCTACGAAAAGGCCGTATCCACCAATTATAAATGATCGTAACCACTCAAGTTAATGTGTCAATTTCCACCAGCTTCTTTCCGTTCCACTGCGGATCATCTGACTCTGCCGCTGATCGCAAGAGTTCTATTTTGTTTGGACACCGGAGCATGCCAGATAAGGGCTCAATGTACTGGTTACATGGTTAGCCTATGTGGCTAAAGACAACTTGTTATTGCGATTGCACGTGAATCCGCAGGTTCTTGTGAGTTCTTTCAATTTCTGCTGTCCATAATCCACCACAAAATTCCCCCCACAAATTGATCCGGTAGGAATTGGTGTGCAGTGAAAATCAGAGTTGTTCCGGATGCAGTGGAAATCCCAGGTCACATGGAGGTCTCCCTACAAACAAGCGGCTGCTGGAACAGAGTGGGCGAGTTGTATTCAGTCTCTTTGCTAAAGAAATCTGGCAAAGTTAAAAAGATGTTTGGTGGCTAGTACTATGGCTCAGACCCTATATGTACTCTTGATGAAGTTAGGTGCTGTTCTGAGCATTATTTGTGGCTATAGAGTGGCGTTTTGGTTGAGCAAGTGGCTCTCTGTATTGCTATCTGCGGTCGCTATGAAAGTTGGTATAACTAGAGAAGAAAGCGGTCGGCAACATTCATCTCTCGCCGGGTTGTCTAACTCGATGTTATGGTGTGTTTGACCCTAACTTAATTTTATGCTGGAATATCCCTTTAACTTTAAAGGGGGGACAGTCTCAGTGGAAAAGTAGCTCCATCCAGGTGTCTCTGCTTCCCCAGCCCCATAGTGCTGCAACGTGGCTGAGGAACAATGTGGAGGAAGGGATCGGATTAGAAAAGAAAAGAGCCAAACGGAAGGAGCGAATGACAAATGACAAAAGCAGTTATATATTTAACCATTGGTGGACAAAGATGTGGTGTGTAATGGACAAAGACAGTCCTGTTCCCTCTTCACATTAGGGGAAATTCATTAATCCTAAACGTCAGGGACCTCTGCACTGATTGGTGGATTTTCCCTGAATTGGGTCAATGACCTTAACTGTTTGTCAGTCTCTTCCTGACGAACTTCTGTAGCTTCAACAAATGACATCAGTGGAAATAAAAACTGATCCTGGTTCAACCCCTTCGCTTAGACACACCCACCTGGTTTTATCAAAGCAAGCAGGATTGAGTCTCTTTCTTGGTTTTGTTGTAAAATTAGTCCAATTGATGCAGTGCTGTTTAATGACAGTGGAGTGGAGTTGAAGGTAATGTCATCTATCTGTTTTATTGATCCATGTCCATTTTAGTGCTCTGTCCACAGTGGATCAATAGAGCTCCAATTAAAAGTATCCTGAAGCTATCATGCGACAAACAAGGCTAACAAAAAGTACGCTCTCAAAAGCACAAAGCAATCACAAATACAGTACACCACGTCCAGTATGACCAAGCACTTCAAGTTGTAAACACACTTCAACTTGATTTCTTTCTCATCACGTACACACCTCCCACTCCTAACCTCTTTCAGGCAGCACAGAAGTGAGTGAGTTGCAACACGTTTGTTACCGGCAGGTCTCGCTTTGTGCTGACTCCACAGAAAATCACTTCAGTTCCAGAGGGCTGCGCCTGGGCTTGGCCACTCCTGGCATGCACGGAACAAAGACACAAACCCTGCCAGAAGGCCCATAGCACTTCCACTGAGAAGGAGAAATATAGAGAAGCCCCAGAGGGGGGACACAAGACCAGGCAGAAATCTAATGAAGGGGCTTCATGTGAAAAAAAACAAAACATGCAAGCTGGGCAGCAACACATCTCAGCACATCACAGATTTTTTTTCTTTTTGCTGAAGGGGAACATTGACGGGTTTGAGCCCAGATGTGTGGGAGGGAGACAGAGCTGAAAAGCGTTTGTGACCCGATCCAACTCTTCAGACACGGTCCATTCTCCTCGATAAATCTGCCGTACTTCCAGGCACTTAGCGACGGGGACTTGATCACTGGTTCCAGCTAGAGTTCATACACGTATAGAGCAAAGCTGGAGAGCAAAAAAAAGAAACACAAGGAAGCATTAACATGTAATGTTATCACAAACTTATCTTTAAGGGAAAAGAATTCGTGATAAAGTGATGCAATTCAAACACAACCACATGCCTGTGAGGCCCGCTGTCACCAGGCCCGGATCACAAGCAGCCCCCTTCTGCAGCAGACATGCAGTCAATGTGGAGGATCCATGTCCTTTAAGGGCCTTTTCTCCCCCCCTCCATTTGACTCCGAGCCAATATTCATACTTTGGTGAAACAGAACATTCAGAAAGAGACAGCAGTGAGACTGGGAGGACATTCACTGATAAACTCTGAACCCTGACAATGAGAACATTCAGTCAGTGTAGGCAGGGGCGCGCTGCTCTGAACCGCAGATTCGGGATGCTTTCACAGTCTGACAAAGATCTCATTAGACTGTTACTGTTACAGAAAACACGATGTGATGAATGTTCAAGTGGGTCGAAAAATACAAACTGACTGTTATAGTATAACGTACAGTGACTCTTTGGTGTATTTCCTTTTTTATTCAGCTTTTTCGATGTTGACATGTTGGCATCTGAAGTGACCATATTTGGATAAAGAGATGGCACTGAGCATGAGCCAGGAAGTTAGAGAAACACCATGTTCTCAAAGCTGCTCAGTCTTCGCCCATGGCCAATAATTCAGTAAGGTAGATAAACTTCGTGTTTCCCACTGCGGGTGATTTTCTCTGTCCGTAAATGACCATTTGAAGACGGAAAAACCACAAAGGGAACATCGCAAATGCTTTGGCAGGTGAAAGACAAGAAGAAGGGTACTTAAAAAACTGCATCATTTGGTTTCAGACCCTCCTTACTCTGCGTTCCAGTTACCCCGGAAGTCGGATGTCAGAGCTGGGAATGACGCTACACCAGAGTTGACAGCGTTTCAGTTAACAAGTTGGAAAACCAAGATGGTCGCCTACTGTTAGCCGTTGTTAGCTGTTGTTTTCAATTGTCAGCTGTTGTTAGCCATTGTCAGTTGTTGTTAGTGGTTGCTTCAGGGGGGCGTTCCAGTTGAATTTCCGACTTTGGGCTCGAAACTCCTGACTTCTGAGTACAACTGGAACGCAGCACAATGACTGACATCGCAGAGACTACATTAATGTGTGAATACAACTACAAAGCTGCCAAAAGTCACACTTTTGAGTGTGACAGTCATGCAATTTGACCCATTTTCACACCATGCATTACACGACATTTCCCACGCTAATATTTCCCCATTCAACACTGTATTTATTTTTTTCCTGATAATAAACTTGGCTTGCCGTAGTTCGAGTAACCCTGATTGACTGACCCAGATAACCAATCCATCAGTCCTTTGTGCCTAAATCTAACCAACCATGGAAGGCACCACGCAATATAAACCAATCAGAAACAACGTAAGGCGTAAACCTGCCAGCCCTGCAACTAGAAGCATTTACTTGACATGGACATAAGAATAAGGCATAAAAATATTTCTGTTTCAGGCTGTTTCTGCTGTCAAGTCTGGCATTTTGACAGGGGCCCTACCTTTGTCGCCATCCTCAAAGGGCCAGGTTGTAAAACTTCTGACTTTGGCAAGCTTTACGCTTTAAAAAAACAACAACTTTTAATTAACTTTTAAAGAGGAAGAATGGGAGTATCCACGAGTCAATGGAAAGCTTTGTGTGAAATAAACATGGAGGAGGGAAGAGTGGGAGAGAGGAAGGAGTGATAGAGGAAGCATGTGAAAGTGAGAGAAAGTGTGTCTGTGGAGATAAGTGTTGGTGTCACTGGAGTATGGCTGCCTGAGGGTCCAAGAGGTCAGCTCTGATGCGGAGACGTCATGAACCGTGGCTGTGTGGGAAAACCGGGCAAATGAGTGGGGAATATTTTCAGGTCTGTTTGGGATAATTGAAGTGCGTCCTTCAGCTGAAGTGTGTGTCGGTGGAGCGTTGGTCATACAGGGAGGGGGGAGAAGGAGAAGAAGAAGAAGAAGAAGGGAAGGAGAAAACGAGGGGATATGGTCCTTGAGCAGGTCTGGTTCCCATTAGACTAGAGGCCCGGGGTCGGTTTGTTTGTACAGGCAGAACGTCCCAAAGGAGAACAGAGGCGGCCTGATGTTGCTCCTCCCAACCGGGTCGCCATGGAGGGAGTATCAGCTGCACTGCCTCACTCTCTCTCTCTCTCTCTTTCTCTCTTTTTTCTGTCCCCTTCCCCTTTCTTCATCCCTCTTCCCTCATGGAACAAAGTCCAAACGGGTCTTCTAAACTGTTTACGGATGTTCTCTGTTTATGTGCTCTTCGTGAGAGCAGCGGGCCAGAGGTCCTGTCAGAGCCCTCAGCCCCGCTGTCCTCGAAACTGAGCCATGTGATGGATACGTCATTCACATGTGAACCTAACCCTGTGTATTAATCAGCTCTGCGTCTAATGGGCATGCACAGACAGGTCTATCACTCACATGGGTTGGGCTACAGCGCTGCAGTTACACACTCCTTTCAGGCATAAACACAGGCCAATCAATGAAAAAGGGTTTCCACCACTAGTTTCAAACCTTGCTTGTGTAATGTCATTTCTCTGCGTGTGTTGTGTCATGGAACATTTTCCCATCATAAATTCTTCTCTGTCCTCGTCGGTGATTTGTTTAATGTTTGCAGCACGAGATCCCCCTCCTGCAAACCCCCCCATGCAGGACTTTATGGTCAAGTTTTTCACTGCTGTGATCTCTATAAAAACACAGTTAGGAGATAGGAGTCGGTCTGACTTGACTGGCACCGTCTTTGCGGATTGCAGGTCATAAAACTCTAACGACAGCACGGCCACATGCAGGAACACTAACAGGTAAATAGAGCTGGGAGACTGATTGAAGCAGCATGACTTTGACGCCACTGTGCTGTGACAGACGGGCCGTAAAGATCTGAGTGCACAGGGAGTTACTCAAAGTGAGCCCCTGTTGAGGTTGTTGTAAAATGGTGAGGAAGTTCTCTTCTACCTCTCTCCGCACTACATTAAAGCAGTCAGAGGAGTCTGGCGGACCTGGAGGGGGTCGGGGAAAGGGAAGGGGATGATGTTTCTCCTTCAGTGCTCTGCAGGGAGCGCCTGGGAGGGGAACTGTGATTTATGGAAGCCAGAACTTTGCAGCAACTTTTCCTGGAATTCTGAGTGGATTGGCTGGGAAGGGTGGGAGGGGGTCGTCTGAGGAAGAGGTTAGGGGGCAAGAGTGGTCCGAGGCTGGGATGGGATCAATATTTCACTGGGGCTGTAAAATCAATCCAGAAGAAAGAGATCCTGATGAACAATCTGCTCTTTCTTTGGCGCTCTGATTTGACTCGGAAACTCTTCAGGTCTCTGCAGGTTAAAGGGCTGTTTTTCTAACGTGGAGTCCTAAACTTTTGCAGTGTTACTGGATCTGGTTGAAGTCAGCCGTGGAAATCATTAGGCGACTTAAACATTCATGCCAAGAGCAAAGTTGAAGCTTAGAGCTGGAACTTTTTTATCAAGAGGAGGCCAGAGGAACTTTCTGCTTTCTTATGTTTAGCAGAGTCCAGTGATGCTGAAGAGTCAATAAACCTCTAGTCTTTATTGTAAATATTTGTATTTACTGTTAAGGACTGTTGTCTCACACCAAAATATTCAGTGAATGATGCTCCAGTGGGATCTTTTGAATGTGTACAAACACATTTAATTTATTAGCATTCGATTCTGTAAGAGATTTAGCCGCCATGTCTGGAGATTAAAATTATCAGTGACGTTACAGCGATGTGAATAAACGCAGACTAAACCTCTGAACTGGGAGATGCAACAGCTACCAATCTACACTTCCAGTCGGCTAACTTTAGCATCTTTAACTCATGCTTTTCTGGTTCCACCTGGACAGACGCAGATCAGAGTTTGAGTTTTTGCTCTCCTCGATGGTTCTAATACATACTGCATGAGTTGCGCTGCTCTTGGATGCATTTACTATAAAATATAAGAAATAACACACATGATAGTTAAAGGGGAGGTAATAAAAAGTGTTGATCAAGTTTCTGGACGCCACCTTTGATTACAATTAAAATTTCAGGACCAGTCATGTGATCTCTGATTAAACCTTTGTATATATAGCAGCCTAAAGGGAATCTAATGTGGGGTGACCATATACTGACTTCCCAAGAACAGGACAGAAGAGGACACGACTACGCGGGGGCAGAGTCACGGAGTCGCACAAAGTCAATTTTGAGAGTTTTTCGGGTCACATCGAGTGTCTTTTAACTCAGTAAGTTTACGTGACACAAACTAAAAACTTCCATACACAACTCCGGACATTTGAAGGATTTTATCAACTACCCCGAACAAGCCCGGACAGCCCCCCAAAAAAGGGGACATGTCCGGGTAAAACCCTAAAACTCGAAATCTGTAATTTTCTGTTTGTGTGTACTTACTTACCTGAATGCTGTTTTGTTTCTCTTTGACTGTTTGTTGAACCTCCCCGCTCAGGGACCTGTGATGAAAATGAGCTTTGTGGCTAACTCTGGCTCTGCAGCTTTCGAGATAGCTTTATTGTCAATTCTGCAGTATGTGTAACACGTACAGAGGATTGAAATTGCGTTGCCCAAGCACCTACGATGCTACAGTAAACATTCACTCTGAAATTAAAAGGTATAAAAGTATATATGGAATGAAATAGTACTTGGAATAGTATGACCCTGTTTGAAACAAAACTCCAAAAAACTCCAACACAGTCTTGAAGTTGTCCTCTCCATCTACTGGGTCTTAACGGGGTCAACACTTGAGTCCAAGTACAGTCTGAGTCATCGATGCCTGAGTCCAAGTTGAGTCTGGGACTGGAGTAGGGTTTGAGTTTGAGTGACACCGTTTAAACTTTAAAAACAAAGTGGAAACTTTGGTCTTGTTGCATTTTTACCGCGTGGGGGTCTTAATCGGTCTGTTTTTGGTTAGAAAGATTACTGCCGGTCACTGAAGAAACCGTGTGAGAGCTCTTAATTGAAGCCACATTTGATATCCAGCAGCGATATCCGTCAGTTTTATAGAGCTTTCTCTGTGGCAGCTGCGGTGTTGCCAAACTTTGCACTTTTAGGCTGGATCATGTACACATGCACAAACACATGCACAGCATTGACTCCACATTTCCTCTCATCCACCCTCTCTGCCTAAAGGAATATGTCTTAATAGGTTTCTCACAGCGGATGTGCCTAATATCAGACCTGCAGGGCGAACAGAAAATGATGCAGCTGTCTCTTTTTGCTCCATCACCTCGCAGACTTTTTACCTCTAATGGCGTGACTCACAAATCGCCGGGCAGAATTCACCAGCTGGCAGGCAGGAGCATGAGCTAACAGTCACTATGTTGTGAAAACCTCAGCAACAGATGTGTGTATCCAGGGCTGACTGATCGTCTGACGTGAACACTCCTTAGAGTTAATACAGACTGAACTCGCATGAAGGGCGGCGCACTTTAGTCATTATTGCTCATCTTGGACTTGAGAAGGGAAAACAAGACGGCTGGATGTCATTAGCAAGAAGACGGGGTGATTATTGGGATATCGCATAAAGGATGTGTTGCCAATCCTTGAGAAAATCTGCGTTTAATTATCTTTATGTTTTTCTACAGCCCTACTCTCACTGTGGTTCTTTCCTTACAGAGCTTGGTAACTTTCATTTAATTGTCGAGGTTAATGCAGTTTTGGCGGTGGGTAATATGTCATCTTGAACTTGATTGGACCTGGCCAGTGAGGTCATCATGCAATTAAAGTTGGGCTGTATCGATATCACCAGCCTTTCTTGGCCCCTGTGTGAGTTTCCATCCCCTCCTTTCACACTCAAACCCCCCTCTCAGAAGGCCTCCAGAATCTTTTTCCTGCATGATCCTTACCTGTGCTGGATTTCTTTATCCTAAGCTTGTAAGCGCGACTGCAGAGCTCTTAATTTTGCGTGTACGTTTTTGTGACATATAGGATTAACAGTTGCCAAAAAAAGCTCAAGGCCCACGCAATGAGATGACTCAGATGAAGCAGCAAAAGCACTTCCCTGTCAACAATCACATGCAGGGGATGAGTTCATACTTGTTTGTTGTGTTTGGCTGGTTGATACAAAAAAAAAAAAGGGCTACTAAAGGTTTGTTCAAGCGTTTCCCTCTTTTCTTCTGCATTTATGAAAGATTCAACCCTTGTTTTCTGGTGAAATAAAAGAACGGCTTTCGACTTTGTGACAAATAATCTTACGTGTTTCATTGAAAGTTAAACCAGAGAGGTACCAGAACAGGGGTCAAAGTTGACAGAAGATGAAGCAAAACATATGCAGCGTTCCAGTTGTACTTGGAAGTCGGAATTTTCAAGCTCTGAGTCGGAAATTCATCTGGAAATCCCCCCTGAAGTCGGATTTCTGACTTGGAAAGTCGGATGATCGTCGCTAACCCCGACTTGACGTCAACGTCACAATCCAAGATGGCAGCACATTTCATCAAAGAGAAACAGAGAAAGCTCTCGTAATTTATTATCTATAAGCTATTCTGTTTTGTTTTTGTGAAATTAAATAAGTGGTATTTACCGCTAATGTGTAACTGTGAACACTGTGGTACGATGTTTGTAAGAGTAAAATACTGTGTTATGTGTTGTTTACAACTGATGCTAACAACAGCTAACGCTAACAACAACAAACAACAGTTGACAAACGCTAACAACAAATAACAACAGTTGACAATCGCTATAACATTTGACAACAGTTGACAACCGCTGGCAACAACTAACAACAGTTGATAACCGCTAACAATAACTAACAAAAGTTGACAACCACTAACAACAGTTGACAACTGCTAACAACAACTAACAAAAGTTGACAACCGCCAACTACACCTTACAACAGTTGACAACTGCTAACAACAACTAACAAAAGTTGACAACCGCCAACTACACCTTATAACAGTTGATAACTGCTAACAAAAACTAACAAAAGTTGGCTCTGCTAACTTTACCTTACAACAGTTGACAATCGCTAAAAACAACAGTTGATATCCGCTAACAAACGCTAACAACAGCTAACAGTAGGCTTACAACAGCTAACATTAGGCGTCCATCTTGGTTTTCTGACTTGTTTACTGGAACGCTGTCAACTCGGATGTAATGTCATTCCCAGCTCCGACATCCAACTACCGAGGTCACTGGGATGCAGCATTAGCCTCTTGATAAAAGTGTTTTTCACCAAAGGAAAAGAGATGAAAAAACCAACTGTGCTAGCATGCAAGGACCCACTCGGCGATAAAATGACGCAATTGGAGCTGCCTCTTAAACTCCTCTCCATGTAGCTACAATTCCACACGAGTTAGAGTCAAACACACAGAGGTGGAGCCGCCCCGGCTTTGTGGAGTGGGATTTTGTCAGCACGACCTTGAGAGACTGGAGGTGTTCCAGCTGTGGCCCATAATAAACACAGGGGAGGGAAGTGAGACGATGATGGGAAGAATGTGTGCCGTGTGTGCTGATCAAAGCGACACTTCCCGGGTGGCGTGTGGAGCTTGACCACAGGGGAGGCAACAGTGTACAGCCAATAAACCTGGGAGTGTTTCTGTGCAGTTCAAAGGTAACTCAGAGTTACTCGATAATAAAACAATCAAAAAGTGATCGCACATGTTTTCCTATTGATGATTCACACGGAAATGAGGCTTATCTACCTCTTAGTTGGACAATATTTTTATAAACTTTATTGTGCTACTAAGTTTAAAGAGATAGGGTGTTTTTTTTTATGAAACTTATCTAGCTGTTAAACAGTCTTACCCAAATACAACCACCACACACGTGTTGCATTGTCCCATGTGAACTTCACTGTCTACAGGTAGTCTTCCAGTAAATATAACCCTGTAATAAACCCAGTCTACCTCCACCTTCATTTCAATGCCAGCACCCCTCCCCCCAGAACAGCCTCCATAATGATCAGTGTGAGCTGATACATTTTAGCTACCCTGTAAAGGACACAGTCTTAAAAACATTCCCCATTTCTCAATATATTTATCAATATCATTTGTGTTGCTATAGGATATCCTTTCAAAAGCAGCTAATTTGCCTATCTCTGTAAGGCAGCCCTTTGCATCTTTCCACTTCCTTGTTATCATCTGTTTCTTGCTGTCTTTTCTGAAGTTCATCTGATTCAGCTGTTCTCGAAACCAACAGATTAGCAAATTGGTCATGGTCGCCACTGAGACTTCAGTATCTCATGTGTACGTGACTGTCTGGGCTACATCCAGACTGAAACTTGGTCATGCTCACTGTGCGTTTACGTGTGTTGTTTATGTGTGTAGTGCTCCAGGCTGTATCAGGAGGGTGTGAGATTTAGACCCCGCTGCTCTCCTGTGACCTCCCCTCACACTCTTTGTCTTTCTCTCGTTTTTAGTCTACATTTTCCCACTTTAACAACACAGCTCTGCCATGCGACCATTCAAATTGAACGGAGGGCAGAGGAGGAGGAGTGCAGGTCATGAGAGTGGCTGGTACCAACAGCTGGATTAGAGTAATGGCCTGGCTGGGATCTGTCTTATCTGATGACCCCAACATTGACCCTAGACGTGGAGAAGCTGCTTTCCTTTGGGAAACAGAAGATAAGTTCATGCTTGAAGAGACAAACATGCACCTTTTTTGACGCATGTGTTAGCACAAACACACTTTTGTAAACACACTTTACAAACAAACAGTGACCGCTCTGCCCCAAGCAAAAACACACAGAGATCACCTCCCTGAGTCTGGCCTCTTTGTCTCAGACGCTCAACATGCGGGCTTCTTCAGGCAAGATTCCAATAGGTGCACGCTTGACCTGGTTACTGAAAGCTTATTTTACCCTCTATTGACCAACTTCACTTCATTTCCTTCCCTTTGCTGCCTATACACCTCCATCTATTTCCTTTCCTAACTCCTCTACTGCACAGCTCAACGGTCCAGTCTCTTTTCCGCGTTAAATCTCCTGAATTGTTTCGCATGAGCAGAAAAGAAAGACAGGTGTTTTTTTCCCCCGCTGAGTGATTGCTCCGCAACATCTGGACACTAACTCTCTCCTTTACCGCGACAAGCACGTAGCACTCCCTGAGACGTAACAGCGCTGAGGTCAAAGAATGAGAGCAGATGTTATATAGGTGTTGCAGATGTGACAGAACGGCACATGGTGTCTTTAAACTTCTAAAAACTTTTTCAGGGTGGAGGCTACTACTTTGCCAAGAATTCTTCCCTGGTAAAATGTCCACAATGTCCGAGAAGTCAGATAAATTAAAACACTCCCCTGCCTCCCCAACCCCCCAAGGATGGTAACTTGGGATTCCCCTTGCTCTAGTACGTTTCTCTCCTCCCTCTCATCTTGTCCTTTGAGTCTCTTTTTTCTCATACGAACTTTGTCTCATAAAGATGTCTTTTTGTGTCCATGAAGACCAGCATGTCACTGTTGCTGGCTACATCACAGATTCTTTAGATTTGACTCCATCTGCAGAGGTTAAACGCCCAGCTTTCATGTTAAAAAAGGTTAGGAGTAGGGATGGGAATTGTTAAGAATTTAGTGATTCCGACTCCATTATCGATACTGCTTATCGATACAATTCCTTATCGATTTGCATTGAGTGAGAAATAAGATAATACAAATGGGTTTTCCGTGTCTCGACGAAAGGGGCTGCCAGAGGTGCGCAAAAGCTACCCACTGCAGCCTCTAAGCTAGCATGACTCTGGCCGTCATCGTCATTTAAATGTGATTTTGGGGCGGCAGTAACTCAGGAGGTAGAACGGTCGTCTAATAACTGGAGGGTTGGCGGTTCGGTTCCCCCCTATCCCGAGTCTGTCTATTGTGTCCTTGGGCAAGACACTTCACCCACCTTGCTCCTAGTGTTTGGCCTCTACTGGTGTATGATTGTGAGTGTTGTGTGGTGGTGCTTGGAGAGGCTGTAGGCGCAAACTGGCAGTCACGTTTCCGTCAGTCTGCCCCAAGGCAGCTGTGACTACTGAGGTAGTTTACCACCACCAAGGTGTGACAGTGTGAGCAAATGAATGATATATCCAATGTAAAGCGCTTTGAGGGTCTCTAATAAAGTGCTATATGAAATCTGATGTATTATTATTAGTTTAAGGAGGTGGAGAGTATTTATATAGTGGACGGGGGTTAACATGTCACCAACATCTACACAACAGACAAGACCTGGAGGAGTTAAACGTTACCTTCAGCATTTTCAACAGATGACGCAGAGACGTTAGCTCTGTTCCTGCTTTTGCCTGTTGCTTATTAGTCTGGCCTTCGTTTAGTAGCGTATCAAACACGTTACACTTCCACAAATTAATAGCATGCTGGGTGGGCAAATGTTTCCGCATGGTAGAAGTATTTCCCCCCTTCGACGAAATTAAAGCTTTGCATGTGTTGCAAGTAGCCCCGGTTTCATCTTTTCATGTGAAATAAAGTCAAACTCTGGAGTGCTTTTGCTACCAAAAAGCCATGCTGGAAAGCTCTGAACCAAAACACACTTCTTGTGTACTACGTCATCATGCATACAGATGTAAGAGGAACCAATAAGCAGAATCGTCAAGGAGGCAGACAAACAATTCTTCGGAATCGAATCACTAAAAAAGAACGGGTTATCGATTCTCATCCCTAGTTAGGAGTGTTGGTTTTTCAACAAACAGGCCAAGCTGACTGGCATCCTCTGTGGGAAATATATTTTTACTAACAAATACCTCATAACCACGCTTTAAAAAATAGATTACCTTCAGTCAGTGTGATACTCTCAGCAGACAGAGCTGTAACGCCAGAAAACACAAACTCTTGCTTATGAGTTATTTGCTGTGTACTGGTACCATCACACATATGCACACATATGTGCGCATGCAAACATGTGACTAACCTTTTGAACTCACTTTCTGGTCAATGAATTAGCAAGAAATGTCAGGGTTGGGTTTCTAGTCGATGCGAGGGGAGCCACTGATGGCTGCCATATGGTTTCAGGTCAAAACAACAGATTTTTACCCGTGCCCTTTGTGATGCTGTGGAAGATTAAATGACAGATTCCCATATGTGACACAGCTAAATACTAAACTGAGGTCTTTATGCTGCCTGTGCACCTCAAAAAGACAACCCTTCGACCACGAAATGACAGTTTGACCACAGAGAAGTTGCATCAACTCTCCTGTGACAGTTCCCGCTGCAGTAAAACACACGCTCTCTGTTCTAACGTGAACGGAAGAGACTCTAATAAGTGATGTGTGGATTCGAACGTGTTTTGCTAAGGGTACTTCAGCAAGGCTCTACAAACACCGTTCTAATCTGCAGGAAGCCACAGAAGTCATGACTCCCCCAACCCACATCTAAACATGTGGGCCCCCTCACTTTACTATCCACTAACACTCTTCACCGCAGTGGGTCGGGGGGACAGTGAACACAACACCGGTACTCAAGCATGGTAACAAGTACACAGGTTAGTGTGGAAGTGGACCATGGGAACAGACTCTCCAAGCATTACTGTAAAAATAAGGTAACTCAATACTCCTGTGAGATCTAATAAAATTCTGCATGTTTTGTCGTAGATTAAAAGAACAGATTACAAACCAACACAAACAATGCAAGAATAATCTCATTTTTCAAGAATCCCAGACACATGAGTGCGGTAATTCAGACTCTTTTTTTTTCCAGCACAATGAACAGATCAAATGTAAAAGTTTGAGGTCTTTTGTCCGGGACAAAAAAAAGCAGCTAGATGCGTGTCAGATAAGCGGTAAGATAACACTGCAGGTTTCAGGGAGAATGAATGTAGGGTGGACGGGTTTCCTCTTAAACCTGTTAGCAGCAGACATGTGGTACAGGCCGCACTTAAGCCCGCTGTTTGGAGTGCGAGGAGAGATAAGCCACCCTGACTCCAGGCAGCACTTGTGCTGTTTGGGGTTGAGTGGAAACCAAATCTCTGCAGTCACAAGCGCTGTCTGCTTCAGTTAAATGTGTGCACCATGCTCTATATTAACACTTGTCATGATTTTAACCAAGCAGCGGGGCTTTTGTTTCGTCAGTTTCCTGTAAATAAAGATGCATACTCATTGTGTGTGGTCCAGGTTTCGGTGTACGCGGTGTTACATGCACAAGAGAACCCCGGTGTTTGGTGTTAAGTTGAAGTCTAGCGTGAAGAAGCATGCATCTGGTCACATTTCACAGATTAGTGGTGACAAAAAAAGCTTCTCAGCTGCAAACTTTGCACATTTCCTTCTCCATTCGACATGAGACTGCAGTCCTCAGAGAGTCGTGTAATCAAGATCACATCAGTCCCGGCTAACTCGAGCAACTTTGATGCACATGACCTGGAGAACATTTGCAGTGCTATAAATACACGTCTCCACGTTTGGTCAGAGCATCTGCGCAGAAAAGAGGAAGATTTGTTTCCACAGAAAGTTTTTACTTCACGTCTGGGAGGCTTTTGTGTGTGGATGAGGAAGTCATGAGGGATATCTTTCCCTTTTTTTAATCACTTTCAGTCTTTGTTTTCTGCTCAGGGTGAAAATTATCAGTATTTTTTCAGATATGTCAACCATTACTGCACATTAAAAGAGACAAATGCCTCATTGCATGAAAACACAAAGTGCAAACTGGTGTGCAGGTTGCCCTGATTTCACACATAACAGACTGAAAGCTGCATATGTAGTTGAGCTGTATGTTCTATAGACATGCAGACAAACAAAAGACGGAAAGTCCCTCACACAACGCAGAGCCTGAGAACAGCTTGAGCTCAAAGTTAATGTCATCCCCAGTGTAATCCTGTAGCTAAAAGTAGGAACAGAGAATATTTAGCTGTTCTTCTGAGACCCCTTTGCCTTTTTGGGATCTGAGTTCTTCAAAAAGAAAAAAAAAAAAAAGAAGTGTGTCGAGAAGATCAGAAATCTACATGCAGAGTTTTTTGTAAGCAGATCTGTCACACAATCTACTTTCTGTTGTTACGCTTATCAAAGTCTGAAAACGTTGCTCACTGCTCCACTTCTAAAGAGTTCAAACCCGGGTCAGAAGACCACAGCCTGTCTCTAGTTCAAGAAGTGGCTTTGCAGTTTTTTCTGTGTTTAGGGTAAAGGTAAAACTTTGATCTTGCAGAAGAAAACTGCACCTGTTTTTCTTTCTCTTTCTCTCTTTCTAAATGAAGACGCTCCTCTAAAATGAGGTTTGTGCAAGCAGCTGGTTAGTGTCTCTTAGCACAAAGCGTGAACACAGAAAGGAAACACTAACTTGCATTACAGAATAACCATGAAGAACAAAGAAAATAGTGCTAGGTCAACAATTGGGTGGTTATTTGATACTGATGCTCTGTAAGACACCATAAAAGACACTCTTTTCTGCTAATGTGGCACACCTAAAACTAGTGAAACCCCATCTGCTAAACTACCTCATACTGAGACAACTGCCCTGAAAGATGTAGTTAAAAGACAATAAAAGTCCACTCAAGGAGGTGGTCAGGGTGGTGGATCGTCAAACAAAGAAGGACTTTCACCGAGAAGACTGGACTTTCAGGTTCCAGGTGAAACCTAAAGTAAACGTTGAGTCATTATTTGTACCCACACCACGATGTCTTTGCTCAAACTTGACCAAATACTTCCTATGTCTGTATCAGGAGATCAGTGAGTCTGAATCAGACAGGCTTAGAGTAGTTGGTTGACTTACAATGTCACTTTTTTAAGTAACATTCAAGGTGCTTTCAACATCCAGTAGAGTTGCATCAACACACCTGAGGAAACCCCCTCCGAGCTGCTGGGTCTGTGGATGTCCGTTGGGAAATTCGCGCTGATAACTAGATTCTGTGGAGAAAGCTCTGAGTAACAATAATAATAAATCTGTCTTTGCATGCTGGTATCACACTTCCATTCAAATAAGGAAACGATCTTTGTTTTATGTCAAGATAATGCAAATGTTGAAACCAGCTTTGTTGTAAAGATAAATAAGTAACCAAGCAGGTGTCGTTTCTGGCAGTTTCTCTTTGTCCTTAGTGTTTGAGCTGAAACATGAAAACATCTCTTATAATCTCTGTGACTAAAAATGAAATGTGATTATTCCTTTAAAACTGGACTGCATGTCTACAGTGGACATCATGATGCCACACTCAGGGTGGGAACGTTCAAATATCATTTTCAAGTCTGACAAATTTGTGGTCATCTGTCTGAAACTTGGAAAGTTCACTTGTGGGAGTAATATCCAGAGCCGCCCAAACGCATAAGCGAGCTAAACGCCTGCCTAGGGCCCCTGGGCCAATAGGGGGCCCCCAAGAGCAACCAAAAGAAATTTAAAAAATATATTTTTTAGTCTTTGCATGTATGAGTGATGCTTTCTGTATGATCAAATATATATTATTGTAAAAATAAAATAAAGTAAAAACATTTAGTGCTGCAGCTGATGTAGGGCTATGAGTCTTAATGACCATATGTGAAAGCTCCATGACCGTTATGTGCCTCCTGCTGTGAAATGTGCACTTAGCATCCAAAGAGCAGGTAGTTGTAGGGCAAAACAATGTCGCAGAAAAGGACATATCCTTCAAGAGAAGAGAAAAGAAGAGGAAGAAAGAGGAAGATGAGAAAAACGCCAAGATAAAGCTATGTTTGCGTGTCATGGAATGGCAATCAAAGAGATTTGTGAAGGTGTGTGACTGATCAACAATCAATATTATTGGCAGAAATAGAGGGCCGACATTTAAACTTAACATTTTTTATTTGAAAATATGAAAAACAACACAATACCACCTCTTTAAATATGATATGATCTCACCTTCATCATAGGGAAATAAACTGCAAGTTAGAAAGACTACGACAAATTTATCTACCATCATATTGTTGCGCTTGTATTAGTGATGGGTTGCTAAATTTTCTCTCCTGAAGTTAACTTTTTGTCCTCTTTGTGGTTGATAATCTACTAGGGAGCAGCAAAATGACCACAGTTTATGAGAATAATGAGATTGAAAGACTTGTGACCTGGAAGACAGTCAGATATGATAACATTTATTGGTCCTCCCACCTTGAGTGTATCATCATGAGAGGATGACGTCCATGGGAATATGCAGAGACAATATTCAAGATTATATTTAGATGAGAATAAAAGCTAACTCTCTACCTTTCAGCTGGCTGTGCCACAATAGCTCTGTGCTCATGAGGAGCATTGTGTGTGGGGCACATCCACCAGCATATGTAGTAATCTTCCTGCTAATAACAGCTGCCAGATGTGCTTAGTCCCCGGGGCCTGTGCACATTCTCACAGACAATGGAATGCTTGTGAGGAGCCCCAACAGGAAGTGAGGTCAGGGCTCTTGACCCCTCCCCTTAAAAACTTAGTGAGAGACACAGCAGTGGGGCGGCTTTAGTGGTGGAGCAGCTCCTGAAAGAGTCCCATCATAAATGCAGTAACAGTGAGAAGTCAGTCCATAAAGTCTAGTCTAGTGCAGTCTCATTACACACCGCTTGTCCAACCTCCCAGTACTTTGAAGAAAACAAAAGGATGGAGCCGTTAAGGTTGTCTCCATCTCCTGAGGTTGCAGGTTGAAGGATTTTGGCAACATAGAGAGTATTGCAAAGTTGATGGTTGTCTTTTCAAGTTCTCCTTTTTGCTCCTTCAGTGAGTTCTTTCCACATACCAGCTGCTGCTGCTGCTGCTGCTGCTGTTAGTGCGTGGGCGGCAGGGATGAGTGCGGTACGAGTGGATTGCACAATCTTGATCCTTTCTCCCCCAGTAAACCATCAGTAGACATGAGTCAAAGCTGCTGAAACTGCTAGAGAGAGCAGTCGCAAACCAAGAGCCTATGGTTAGACAGTATGATAAGCAGAGAGGAGCTTTTTCCCTCGTGATGTGCTCACATGTCACTCATCCAGGTGGGACTCAAACCTCATAACAAACAAAAGTCAGTCTAAAAGAGCACTTCCTGATCTGTAAACATGCACACTTTTCCACTCAATCTGAGAAATAAAAAGTGAAAACAACCAGAAACCACCTGGATTCACAGTGTTCATGAAGATTTCTCCAGTACAGAAGCCGGGGATCCCCTAGACGTTTAATGAGGTAACTTAAAAATACGATAACAACATTACTCAGCGCCTTAATCTTATCTCAGACACATGACATCACAGCCACTGGGGATGAGTTTGGCTCTCAGAGTTATGACTGTGAAGACATTATTACCTCCTCTGGGGCTGGATAGAGGCTCTTTCACTGCAGCCACCTGCCCCTCTGTACGTCTCGCCACAGACCTCATGACTAATAAGCCCCTGACTTACCTTTAACTCACCCTGTTACACATCTTTACAGAAAGAAGGGGGTCGATCCACTGACTGAACAAAAACACTGAATGAAGTATCTGGAAAAATTGACGAATTATTAGTAGAAGCCAGTACTATGGAAGTAAATCTGTGCCATCAGACTTTGGATTTCAAGACCATTGAATTTCAAGCACACATGATGAAATAAATTCAGTGTAAAAAAAGCTGGTCTCTCAAAATGGTTGTGTGGTAAAAATGCGACTTGAAAAAAACTGTGTAAACACAAAAAAATTCAACATAAAAAAATTTCAGTGTCAAATAATTCAGTGTCAAAAAATTTAGTGTAAAACAGACCAACTCAACATCCAGGTATTCAGAAGCAATCGATTCCTTCATCTTTCACTGGGGTTTGTGCCACATGACCAATCTAGCATTATTTGATTGGCTGGATGATGGATGGTTGACCAGGTATCGATTGTTTCCCCCCCGATTACCTGAATGTTGAGTCGGTCTGTTTGAAGGTTCTTTCACACCGGGACCATTTTTGTCGTGCAATTATTTTGGACGTCAATATTTTTATTCGAACCCGTATCCTGTCAATACAAGCGTTCACATCAGCGACGTTTTCCCATCCTGCGATATTGCGGCATTTATTTTTTCGTATCACGGTCGATTTTTGTAAAGTTTCGCGTACTATGTATCCACTTCTGACCAATCAGATTTCGTGTTGTTGCGACATCAGATTCACCAGCATATCCAAAATGGCCGACCAGCTAATTGTTAACATGTCAGAGAACAGAGTGATCCTCGATAAAAGACACAAATATTACAAAGATAACGACATGAAGGATAGTTTGTGGAAAGTCATAGCGTTGGATTTCTCATATGATGATGGTTTGTGTGCTTTAACAGTTTGCTAAACGTCTTTGTTTTAACTTTCATCTGTGCTAAATAACTTTAGCTCGTAAGCTAACCTGTTCAGATACAACATACCATCTGCATTTTCACTCTCAAACTCAATCTCGTTGGTGTCACAGCACTGTTAGGTCTCGGTTGTTACCTTACGTTTATGGATTATAGTTTAATGTGCTTATCTGGTACTGGCCCTGACTCAGTACATGCTATCATGACAGACAGCCATCTCAACACTAGTGTCTAATCAGAACTGAAAAACACTCAGTCTGCTGTTGTGTCAGTCTTCTCACTTCCACCCGGTACGCGTCTTTTTTCCCCCTGGAAAGTCGCAAAATCGCATCACGCATGATGCGTATAGTCCAAATATTGCGTAATTTCGCGTCGTACTTTCGTGTCGTATATCGGCGGCGTTCCCGGTGTGTACGGACCTCTACACTGAATTTTTGACATTTAATTTTTTTTATGTTGAATTTTTTGTTTCCACAGTTTTACGAAACAAATCTTTTGCAAGACTGATTTTTTTTTTTTTTTAATTGAATTTATTTCATCATTGTGAAAAAGTGTCAAAGTCAGTATGGTGAGTAACTACTGGAAAATATGTTAATCTAAGTCTTGGTATGTTTGTTTTGTTAAAAAAATTTGAATTAATGTGGTCTTTTCTGTTGGTGTTGTGGGTTGTTTAATGAACTGTAAAAAGGCATGTTGGCCTGCAGCTCTAGTTTATTCTTATTATGTGTTTAGTTGATTAATATATCATGAAAAAGGGGCAGACTCTGTAAGAGTTTTCTTCTTTCTGCTCCTTTTCATTCACTTGTTTGTATTGACTGTTTTCAATAATAACTGAATGAAATAAAAAATGCACAATTTTGATAGTCTGTCTTCCTGTGAAGAATTAAAGCAGGACTTTTCTCTGAAGGGAAGCCGAGCCAGGATGGGTTGAAAAGTGTGGATTCTGCTGCTGGGAGGAAGTGAAGAGGTGGAACATCTGGACTTCATTTTGGGAGCTGCAGAGTGAGGAAAAGCTCCAGAAATAGGCTCAGAGGGTATTTTTCCAAATTAATTGCCGCTCACAAACCCGCATCATTGTTACATCTCGACACAGAGACTCGAGACTTTTTATGGGTATATGACGTTTCCATACACTCTGCGTCTCGTGTGTGGGTGTGTGTTTGCGCGCGCGCGTGTGTGTGTAAGTGTGTGTGTGTGACCGCGTATTGTGTGCGCGCCTCCCTGACGCTCCACAGCCCCGTGGAGCTGTTGTTCTCAGAGAGCAGCAGGACAAGCAGACGGAGTGTTGGATTAGGGCGACAAAAGAGAAAGTGCGAGTCTCTTTATTTAACAAAAGTCTTCTTTGTGTCTTCTTTTTTGGGGAACCCTTCTGCTTTCGCGTTATCTGTGTGAGGTTTTACGCGGAGGCGCACAGACCGGTATGGATTTACCACTGACGAGACGAAACACGCCGTGTAGCTCTGAGTCTGCACCAAAGTTTTGATTGTCACCGTTGCCTCCCGACCCCGGATCAGAGGAGAAACGCCGGAGTTTGACGCAGCGTTTGTGGAAAGCTGGTGACCACATGTGAACCAACGTGTGCCGGAGCGTCTTTTGGCTACTCTCCACTTTATTTCTCATGGGGTAAGTTCTCTCAGAACATTGTATGTGTATGTGTGTGTGTGACAGTTTGCATGTGCAGCAGCAACTCAACAAAGGGATCTTATGTTTAAGTATAACCACTATGCAACTCGCCTAAACATAAACTGGAGGAGAAAATCTTCACTCCTTCAACATTAAATCAAGGAATAAAAGCGTAAACCCAAACTAAAGCTCCCCTTTAACCCCCTAAATTTTGAAATGCTCCTTTAGCTCCTAACTCAACATGACAGCAACAAACCCACATTAAGCAACACGCCACTTCTGCACTTTTACTTGCCACTAACACTTATGCAACACACACACATGCACCCAGTGTATATTTGGATTTCGTGTGGCAGCTGCGTTTGTTCAACACACACTGTGTGTTTTAATGAATAACACTGCGTGGCGTTAAATATTAACACACGGGGCTACAGCTGTCGATCATGCAGCAGGGGTCAGTGCACTTTGCTGCATCATATGTTGTATGTTGAGCTGTTGTTTGGGGGGGTCAGAGATGAGCTGCGTGCACCCTGGGCGCGTCCTCGCAGGGGCCTCTACTGTTTGGTTGGAGCCGTTGCACAGCCTGCTGTGCGGCGCCCCCTCCCGCGCTGACCCCTCCGATGTTGTTGGGGCTTGTTCATCCGTCACTCTAAAGACGGCATTGTATTGAAAGGATGTATTAATAAGACAAAAGCCCCCATTATCCCCCCATGTACCGGAGTTAATCTGGAGGGAGAAAGCACAGCACTCTAAGAAGTTCTGAGTGCACTTTACACTATATTAATGTCAGCTTTAGATAGGGCTGGGCGATATGGGAAAAAGATTATCATGATTTCTTTTTCATATTAGTCGATATCGATATATATCATGATATAAAAATGAAATTTAACAGTGCTTATTGGTGTTGGCTTCATTTGTTAAAGTGCTATGGTTGCAGCCTGTTTCTACGCAGTTGTTTGCTACTTGGTTCTAATTCAGCACATGATTGGTTAAGCACAAAGCGGACCCCCCTTTTCATTGGCTATTCGTGTAGTCTACCAAAACATGGTAGAATGCTAGTTATCAAAAATCATATTGACAATGTTTTATATTGAAATTCAGGGAAATCGTTTTATCACCCAGCCCTAGCTTTAAATAAGCATTGCATTATACTTACACACTTTAACAAAAACATGCATTTACATAGAAAAAAAGTGGGAAATGTTTGTAATTCTTTGATTCTGAGACAAACACAGGATCTTAGCCAGTGCAGTCATTTGTGTCTGAGATTTCCTTATCACCGAGCCAGACAGGAACAGACTGTTGTTTCCATGCATCAGGAAGAGTAAACCTAGCAGAGAGGGATACAGAGGTGTCAGGAGTCCAGTCATGCCAAATCCTGTTGCGGGAGAATCCTCGAATCACCGCCAGATAAGATGATAAGGTGGAGGGACTAATGTTTATTGCCCAGATAAAAGCCCTCATCCATCACCCTCCATCCTGTGGTTGGTCTGCTTCGCTCTGCACGGTGCTGCGGCTCATTAGCAGACTGCCTGAAACTGCAAAGAGAGGCATTATCTCAAACTCCAGCCGGGGTAACAGGGTGAGAAACTGAGCTCTCAAATGCACGCGGATGCTACAAAGCCTGTTGCATTAAGGTAAACATCTTAGAGAGATAACATCAGGAGGAAGGGGGTGAAGAGGAAGCTCGCTCAGCAGCGTCAGGAGAGGATGATCAAGTGTTGAAGGCCCTGTCAGCAGCTTCATTGATGCTGGTGTTATGCCAGAGAAGCTCGCTTTGTTTGGGGCATGCACGAGCGCTTATGGACTCAGGTGCTTCTCCCAGCATGCCTTGGACTGGCTGGAGACAGGGTCATGATGCAGCCGGTTGGCCGTCTGGGTTTGACTAGCGAGCGTGTGCACATGGCTCATTGCACCGGAACAACACCCGCCACTCGACCGAGCCTCATCGCTGCCAGATTTCCTCACACACTCCGCCATCCTTGGCCTGGGTGCGAGTAACCCCAGGGTGCTTGTGGTGTGGACCCAGAACACATCTAGTATTTGTATAAAAGTCGATAAAGAAACTTTAAAGCTTAGGCAGACAGACTCAGTCCATGACATCATGAGTTTAGGATCTACATGTCGCTGACCCGGGTCACAGCGCTCCAGTGGCCTTGTTTTCCTCCACATGATGACGCCTGTAATCAGACCCCTCTTGATGGGGACTGCCAGGGGTAGCGTGAGAAGTGAAGACAAATGGATGGGTTGAATAAATAAATAGATGTATAAGTGCGTGGAGGGATAAATAAATTAATGGTAATTCAGCTGTGGGAACTGGATTTGCAAAAAAAAAAAAAAATGGAGCAGGTCACTAAGGGGTTGAAGGCGGAGATGTGTGGGTGGGTGGGTGGTGTGGATCCCAGAAGGATGCTCAGGTTTCAGCTCAGGCCTGAGAGCGGGTTGCTAGAAGGAAGCAGCGAGAAGGCTTTTCCTTTGGGACACTGACTTCTCTTTTGTTGTTTATACTCACCACTTTATTCAGGCAGATCGGAGGGGTAACGACACGGAGAGATCAGAGGAGCAGTGACTTGCCAGAGGCTACCTGACTGCTACCTGGTTAAATGAAACCAGTCAGGCGTGTATACAGAGAGTAAAAAAGGATAGGATCACAGGAGACAATGTATGTGTTTATACATCGCTCTCGGGCTTTTCTCTGTGGTTAAAAGAGTTTCCTTCAGATGACCATCTGGGTACAACAGACTCCGAGTTCTAGCTGGTACTCCCCTATGTCTGAAAAACACTTTTCCTTGGGTGTGGCAGCTGGAGCAAAATAAACGCCTTCTGTTCGCAAGCTGCCGAAGCGCAAGTCACAACACACAGCTGACAGCATGTAGCTTTATGATTCACAGCCAAGAGCTGGGAGTGTCTGGGATCAGAGGAATAAATATGGCGTCCTCTTTTTTTAACCCATTTTTCGACACGTAACTGAGAATGGGATGTCACCGAAGACTTTGTTTGCTCTTTGTTGGCAGGGAGAAAGATGCACGTGCGCTTTTACCCGCTCTAACCGTCTCCCCTTTTTAAAACAATCTCTCCGGGCTGCAGGAGGATGCTGTCAGAGCTGTGATGATAATTGTATAAACATTTACATGAGCTGATATTTGGTGGAGAAAAGAGCGGGGGTCTGACTTTTTAAGGAAGGTGTTTTTTAGCAATGAAAGAATCCATTAGCTTTAAGGTCTCCTGTTACATTCCTTTTCCACTTGAGGTGCTTAGACAAACTAGAAGACCCCCCCACCGCCTCCCCCCATGACCAGGCGCTGATGCTTGTAACAGCATGCCAGGATTTCCTCACGCTTACTGGGGTGGAGATAAGACTCTTCTCCTTCATACATGTTTCAAGCTTGGACCGGCTCCTGTTCCCGAAATGCTGCCAGTTGGAAATAAATGAAGCTGCAAATGGTTTTTTTTTTTTCAGAAGTGACATTTTCACTGTGCAACATTGTCTCTCTCTCTCAGAGACAATGACATAAAGATTGACTTCAAGGTTTCTGGTTTCGCCTGTGGCTTTGAATCGGGTTAGTGGCACTTTTTTACTTCACCTCAGGTCACAGAGTGTGATTTATGAACCACACAGGGGAATTAGAGCGCTCATTCTGATTTCTTGTCATTCTCTTGGAGCAGGTACACACCAAGATGCCGTGGTTCTGGCTACTTCCTCCTCTCCTCTCTTCCTCTCTCTCTCTCTCTCTTGGAAGTCTTTGTTATCCAGTAAGCTTTGTTTGGGCAGCTGGAAAACTCAGCAGGATTACTCCAACACCCCACCTACAGATCCAGAAGTAAGCTGGAGACAATTTTCTTGGATTTTGAATCACCCCATGCAGCCAGTGAGAGCCTGTTGAATCCATTCAGCTTGAGTGGAACCAAAAGTTAACTCCATATCTCCACCTAATGAGCTTTAAAGATTTTCCTAATGGCTGACAGACTAGAAAAATAAAGCGGAATAGCTGTAACGGCCTGTTTAGTTAAAACGAACAAACAACCAAGATGATTTAAAAAGCGAAGAACTTGGCTTCAGTCTCTTCAGGCTTAGACACAGGATGGAATTAACCTCCAGCCAAACACAAGCCGGGTCATGACAAAGGCCAGACTACTCTATTGCAACAGACAGATTGCATTAAAATGGATTCTGTTTACTCAAAACTAATGTGATAACTGCTCCAACATGTCCATTTCAAGATGAGCATTGTCTCTGTCAAAGTCAAGTAGTCGTTACCCTCTGAGAAACTCTGTGAAAGCAGTCCCCACTCTCTGACCTGTTTGTTATTTCTGCGAAATATCCCTTGGCAAACAACTCTACCAAAAGCTTGCATAAGACTCAGTGCAGCTGCATAAAAAAGCCAGGGAGTTTTCTGTGGGGCCTTTTCTTTTTTAAAAAAGTTTTATTTGTGTTGAGTTGCCAGGAAGTAAAACAGACATGGTATCCCTCCAAAAATCTGTAACGTTAAATACACTCAGGGCTTTTTCCACGCACTGGGCTTTAAATGCAAGCTGTAACTCTGCTGGCCCTACAGTTTAAGATATGGAGGCAAATTGATGTTGGCATCACCAGAATTATTGTCAAGATATTAATTTTCTGTTCAAAGCAGGAAAATCTTAAATCGCATAAAATACTGAGAAACGACTGTGTGGACACAACAGTGTTCCCTCTCCAGGCAACCGTGTTTTTCTCCAACAACAGAGCCGTGTTTAATGGACCCCTGTTTGCCAGAGAAAGTCTGGAGCCGCTTTTTTTGAATCTGGACCGCGCGGCGAGATGGAGGGCCTCCATCAATTTATCATGCTATCAAGGGGCACTCGGCAGAAGCAATCAGGGCGGCTTGTGTGCACGCCGGCGTAGATGGTATCATTTTCCATCGCTGGGTGCGTGGCTTTGTCCACGGCTTTTCTTCTATTTGATCTTAGCACGCAGTCCTGTGACTGTGTGCAATGATCGTTGCATTAACTATCTCTGCAACATCAGCGGAACGAACTAAAGCTATACCAACATACACAGATTGCATACATCTATGTTGTCATGTCTTCTGTTCCCTGGCGTGCCGAGCAACAAATAACCACAAGCTCTCACGGCAACCGCGCGGTTTCCCAATGGAGGAGCAGAACATGAGAAGGGGTGGAGTTCAAGGTCTGCAACAGAGTAGAATAGAAGTAAGGAGTCAGGACAATGGAGACCTAAAGAAGGGTTCAAGCCTTTCATTAGGGGAGAGCTCATTGTATGTAAAGACAAGAACATGGGAAGGTAGCTGAAACTCGAATCAAGCATTCAGATCTGTGGTTTCTGATGCAGGCCAGCCCGACCTGATCTCTAAACTTTCCCTGTGTCTCAATAGCGTGTACACGTGTCCTGCATCTTCTGAGCGCTCCACGTGGTTGACACCTTCACATCTCTGAACATGTAGACGCCGATGAATTTTTTTCGCCTGTGGTTTACCACCGTAACATGTAAAAGAAGAGTTCTGAGAATAGCTGTTGGTGTTTCAAGCTGAGGAAATCTCAAGATGGTTCTCAAAAGCATGCTTCAGAAATAAAAACAAGCCTTCAAGGAGTTTACGTAAGGAAGATAATGAGTAGAGCGCGGAGGATTTATGCACAGACGCAGCTCTGAGAAAGTAGTCTTTTGGTGCGGAGTTCCCTGAATGGTGATCCAAATGCAGACTATGTGCTTTAATGACGTCTTTAATAGTAGACGACTGTAAGAACATGTCTGCCCCAGATGTGTGCTAAATAAATCCTTCTTGATGTGCGTTTAATCACCTCTTTGTGGCCTTGTCTTTTGATCTCTGTGGTAAAGTTAAGAAATACGAGTAGAGGAGGGGGTGATGGAGTGGGAGCCATGTAGCTCTGTAAATCAGAGCGCAGCATGAAAGGGAATATATGCAAAATAGAGCGATAAAAAAACATGAATAATTTGGAATAACTTAAGTTGACAGGAATGGTCCGAGGGTGAAGGTATTACAGTAATTGCCTCTCAGGCGCCACCCTTGGAGATACCCCAACCCCCCCATCGGGGCAGACTTAGATTGGGGGGCGGTGGAGGGGGGTTGGTGTCTGCCAGTCAAGCGGGTTACGGCTCCTGAGGCTGTGTGATGCCCTTCTTTACGCTGCTCTTTGTTTCCACCCCTCTCACCACCTCTCTCAAAGCCACAGCAAAACAACGACAACAACCACAAACAAAGCACCTTAAGGTTGAAAGTCGAACTAACCAGAAAGAGGAACAGAGAACAAGACGAGAGACTTTGAGGAGTCAGAGTGAAACGGAGCAACAAAAAAAAACCTCTTTTTTTTGTTCCTGACTGAGCTGTGTGGACAGATTGGACCCCTCTAAAGAGGGTGCACCCAAACTGTCAAAGTGTTTGACGAGCGAAGGGGTAATCTCTAATTATACGATGAAGCCCCTCGTATATGGGACACCCACTCCACTAATATCTCGCAGCTTATAGACAAAGAGATGGAAAGGTTAAAAGCATCAATCAAATCTCAAAACAGAGAAAAGAGGAAACGGCAGTCTGTGCCACTACCAGAAAAGGGAACTTGCTGCCCCTTATCTAATGCCATGGTGCATATATCATGACAGTGGAGTTTATTTGAACAGATACTTCTTTCTTTTTCTCTACAAAAAAGGATGTAATTTGTGCTTGTATGTGACACGTATCAGTAAGGAAAAAACATTTCTTTGCCAGTTCTTGTTGCTCCCTCGCTGAGTTCCTCTCTACGGTACAAACTGTGAGATACTGCAGACCTCCATCTCATATCTGCTCTTGCATGAAGACCACGCAAGTTACAGCGTGACACTCCGCCAGGCTTTCTCCTTATTTTTCTTATTTGCTTGCTCTTTTCCCTATAAAAACTTCTTTTTATTCCCCTTGTAAATTTATGAGCAGCTTTTGTTTCAAAACAACTCATACTGCATAGATGTCTGCATCCGTGTCGCTCTCAAAATCATCAGCCCACGCATTTGTCCCCAGAGTACGAGGCCTGCACACGGTATGCGGTTTGAACGCCAGAACGTGTCAGACTTTCTGTCTGTTAAGAATTTTAACCTCAGTTTTAGCTGAAACTACAGTTAACATCCGAGAAAAGATAAGGATAAACAGCACGCTGAGGATTTCACAATCTTCTCACAGTAGCGCTTAGAGTTGAAGTCTTTAGTAAAAGATAAACTTCAACAGTCTCTGCAGTTAAAGCATGCCTTTGTTGGTTAACAAACAGCTTACTCTAAAAGGAAGTTGTGGTTGCTGATGCTTTTTTTTGCTCAGTTTAACCTCAAACGCTTGTATGTCTCTGAATGTTTCCCTCAAGCTGTAAGTCTTCATCATCGCTGTTTTGGGTCCTGGTTTTTATCAGCGAGCTTGTTGGCAGCACAGCAGGAACAGAGATAACAGCGGCAGCTTAAGATAAGCCAAGGTAGTCATGACTTTAGAAGTCGTCTGTTTTGACCTTACAGAGGAGATGCCTCTGAACAAGAGTAGCTGTGGGTTTTTATTTAGTCTGTGCAACGAACAAGGTCACTCCAAAGCCCAGGATGTAGCAGAGTTATGTCATTGCACCATCATGAATCATCCCTGGTACATTGATACTGGAAACATTGACTTCAGACAATCGATAACGCTGCTGTGCTGATTTGAAAAGATTTCAGGAACAGAGCCTAAGGGTTCAGTGATGGATAGAGCAACAGGGTGATGTGCGGCCACCTGCCAGGACACAATGACCATCACTGCGCTTTATGTGATTGCACAGTATGACTGCATGGAGCTACTCCAACACAAAAAAAGGTCTGATTTTACTGAGAAGTGAGTAAGAGACTAACACAGTGAATCACTGAGCAGTCAGAGAAGAGAAAGAAGAACTTCCACCCTTTTTACACACGCACAAACCTGAGAATTTCCTAATTGTTTCATGGCGGGTTACTCCAAAATTTCCAGACTTTTTCATGCCAGACCCCTGAGAAATCTTCCTTTAGAAGTTAGGGGGTAGCTACAGAAAGTAAAAGTTCCTTCAGCACGTTTTGTTTCTTCATTTCCTTTTAATTGACGCTTCTGTGTTAGCCGCAGTGATTTCTTGTTACACTAAGACTTAACTGATTTCTACCTCGTTTGACATGTCGACACTTGACTGTGGATTTGTTCTTTCTAAACTGCATTGTGTTTACTGCCCTTCTTCTGGGGTTGACACTCACACCTTTTAAGGTTTTGTGCCTGAATTCTTTTAAAACTCACCTTGTTTCTGTCTTTTTCCTTTCTTTGTTTTTGTCTCCACAGGACTTGATTTTGGCCGTTTAGCTCACAGTCAGTGCCTCGTCATTCAACTGTTGGTCATTGTGGTTGCAGCACTAACAGACTTCCTCCATTTGTAGTCCACTCAGAAAATGTGTGGCTTGATTTTATGTAGTTACTACTAAAGCTCTCTGATATAAGACTTTTAGGTTTTAGAGTGATGTAAAAGTTTGCTGCAGGGAAACTGAACTACAAAGACTCTATTATAGATGTATTATATGATGGATATCCTTTTAGTTCGGAGGCAGAAAACCCCAGTTTCACAAAGGAAGTCATTAAATCACCTTGAAATGGAAAATATACATAATGAATTTTTTCAAACCCTCACCAAAGACGAGCTTTTTTCAAACTCTCGGGCTGCTAAGACTTGGCCACATGTGTTGCTATTGCTGTGACTTGCATGCAACAGCAATTGTGAAGAGCAGATGGCGAAGGATGTGTTACAGGATGTTTCAGACCGCACAATGATCAACGGCTAAACCTGCGCGGTGGTTCTCTGAGGTTAACAAATACGAAGCACGTTTCATTCCAAAGTCTTTTGTAAACTGTCCGAGTACACCATCAGTCGTTGCACTTTTTCCAGCTAAAATGTTTGCAGGAGACTGGAGCGTTAAATTTATATGTGCCTGCAAACACTGACACATCCCGCATCACGGGTTAGGAGGTCTGCTTTTATTCTAAGTGCTTTACCCCCTTGAGAGAAAGTGGATCCAGGTCGAAAAAGAGTGTCACAGGTGGCAGGTGGTGTCATGGGGGGCGTTGCCTTGGTTTTTTGGTGAGCAGACGCTCTGCTAATTGGGGCTTATCAGGTGTTTCAGGGAAAAGCACCTAAGGCTTTTGTGCAGCTGTCAGTCCCTTGATGGACAGGAGAGATCTGTCTATTCTTCAGACAAAAACAAAATCCAGTTTATTAGCAGAATCATCATTTCGATATGGGTCTTTACATGCTGCTATTTGGAGCTGAGGTTGCATGGCTGATGATTTTCATGGTTTCATCTGTATGTGTGGGCAAAGCTGTGAAAATCACTCGCATGTGCAAAATATATCCCACAAGCACTGTGGCGTCATCTGTCAAAGGTGTGAAAAGTGTGCAGTTTTTTGTGCTTGGGGATTTTTCTAAAAGGGTTTTCTGTCTCAGGTATCTGTCTCTCACTTTGCTGCCTTTGTCTGTTTGGAGCTCATTTTAACCCTCCCATCAACAGCTGTTTCTTTCACCACCTTTACAAACGAAATCCAGACAGGATATTTTGTTATTTGTGTTTCTGTCACCTCCCTGCGTTAAAGGACATTACAAAACTTCCACCATCTCTGTCCTTTTAGACAAATTTAACAATGAAACAGAATGTAATAAATGTAATAAATGCACCCCTGACATCAGCGCAATTCAATCTGAAACAGTATGTGGCATCAACCTGCTTGAATGTGCTGCAATAAAAGTAAGCTTAGTCTAACACTGACAGATCTTTAACCCCAGTTTCAAAAAGGTTTTTAGACCGTATATTTAATTAAAGTAGATTAAAGACTAGATATCAAACGCTGAAACTGAAAATTTTATGCTTATTTTGAAAATCTTGTCGTATCTTTAGTTTCCTGATGCTCCAAATGAGACACTAAGACTCCTCTACCTCAGAGCCACACTGTCGAGTATGTGCAGAGATCAGTACGGCGTGATAACAAGCCAGGTGGTTCCTCTCCATCTTCAACAGGCTCTGGCTCGGAGAAGTTGCTAATGCTTCATTATTATGTCGGGTTTCCTCTTTGGTACAGTCTTAGTCTGTATTTTCTAAAGCAGCGACTAACGGGGTTCATGAACAGTGACTCTGCATTGACTTCCACTACAGAGTCATGTCTGTTTTAGATGCAGTACTGCCTTAGGGCCATCCAGATTTGATTCTGTACTTTATTGCTTCTGATTATCTAAATTTTGTTTAAGTGTCGATCTGTTTGTTCACGCAGTCCCTCACAAGAGTGGTGAACCTGTTCCTGTCTTTAATCCTGAGATGCTCAGTTCCTCTGCTCTGTTCTGTCATGTTACTTACCTGCTGCAAATCAACCGCGTTTGTTTGGAGATGTTTCTCAGGGTTGTTTTTAAGAATCACACACAAGAATTACTGCAATTCGAACTAGAAATTAGCATAAACTTTTCAGAAGACAATCTTTTTTTTTCAGTTTTATGTTTTGATGAAATAGAGGGGTTTGAATGATTTGAAAACATTGGAAAACACATACATTAATCGATAGTGTGTATACCTGAATATACCCAAATGAATATATAGGATATACAAGGTCTCCGCAGCTTCATAAAATGTATAATTACTCTCTTTAAAGTCAGAAATATTTATCCACCAAAGACATTCTTGGTCGACTCAAACCCTGAAATTTTCAACCAAAATTCAACTAAGCGCGGCTTGGCGGGGTGAAAATAAACTTATATCAGCACAAGAAGGTAATTAAACACAAAAAGCTGAAATATAAATAGTCGGCAAACCTCTGGACGTTAATTAATGTGGACGCTCTTCAATTTTCCTGTCTCTAGCTGGTCTTCAGTGGGTTAGGCGAATTCAAAATGGTGAAAACAGGTGGGGTGTTCTGAGACCTGTGAAAGGGGGTGCTCTGAAAACACCCGCATTAGCACTTGGTATGTTCCTCATGATGAAATTAACCATAGACTGTAAAGTGACACAGAAAAAAATCGAATCAGAACTTTGTAGATTTCGCATGTATCGACCAACAAGTCGACTAGGACTTTACAGCCCTATTATCCATTTATAGGGTGTTAAGTTTAAGACCATGACTCTGCTACTGATATCAAATAATGTTGCATTAGTACCCTGTTGACAAACTGAAGTAGATATTTTAGGTCTGAGCTGCTGCTGCTATCCAATTGTGTGAGTGAGGAAAGGAGTCATTCAGGACATGGCGTGACATTTTTCACAATGTGTTTTGTCTGTTGTGGAAGTGTGACAGGGATGTCTGGGTCGAACGCAGGGCACAACTTTGACAAAGTGTGACATGGGAGGGGTTACAAAGCAGGAAATCTCCTGTTGTCCAATCGCCATAGAAACCTCTGAATGGCACATGGCAGGTGGAGGTGTAGGGCAGGGCTGCGGTGAGACGGCGCTGTAGGCGAACCAGCCCGTCAAGTTTCCCTACGCGAAGAGAATCCCTTGATGACAGACGCCAAGGTCTGCAGGTGACGGGAGGACCTTGAGTGTACACAAACACATGAGAGTCCTGAAAAAACCAGGCAGAGCTCAGAGAGAGAGAGAGAGAGAGAGAGAGAGAGAGAGAGAGAGAGAAATAAGATGAAACAAAGTCAAACTGGGGCATCCTTTGAAGAGGACTGCAGGATGTGGAGATAAAAAGCTTCTTTACTGGCTGACTTTTCCAATATTAAAGTCATTATAGGATGCAATAATATAACATAATGTAATAACCGGGTGCAGCTGGTGCATGTGCTCAGCTTCAATCCTCCTATTTGTGTCCATTAATGGAGCTAAAACAGATTAGCGGGGTCGGGGCCGAGCGGGCCTGTGGCAGAGGTTTCTGATAAGCGAGGGCTTAACTGTAAATACATTTCTGCTATGATACAGATGGAAGTGTGCTGTCCAATAATTAAGGCTGAAGGGCAATGCTCTCCTCACTGAAGGAGACTATTGTTCTTTGTTCCTGCTTGAGGAAACAGTGCGCTAGTTATTGCTGGCAACCAATAAGAGCTGTGTGTCGAAGTTGTCTGTCTGCTACATTACTCTATGACTGTCACAATTAACTGTGTGTGTGAGAAGATAGATATCAGAGCACGTGCAGAGTGAAGTTCACAACACATTGATGCATTTGTGCGCGCGGACGTCACGGCAGAGTCTCAGATTCCTGCCTTTGTGTCCAGATGCCGTTCCACATGCATGCTCTCTGTCTGCCTTTGTCTCCATCCCTCTCCATCCTTCAGTCTCCCGGGTTTTTGAGTCAAAGCCCAGCAGAATGGTGAAGCGCTTCAGCCCCAGTTTCCACTGAAGGTTTCACAGCTGCCGTGAAGACAAGCAGTTAAAGCATCAGTGTTCAGTTACCTCTGGAGCTGGTCTGCAGAGGGATCCTGTTACTTCTGACAGGTTTAAGACACCGGGGCTGCCTCTAATTAGATTTCCAGAGCCTCAAACTTTCCTTTGTTTTTCGGCTTCTTAGCTGCAGCCCATTTATTTGGTTTCAGTTTGTATATAGGGTTTTTTAATGAAAAGGCTCCTCGGTGTAATTTGGAGCCACATTAGTGGTTCGAAATGTTTTCGTTTTAATTGTTTTCTTTCTGTTATGTCATTATAAAATTTTACAACTTATTATTCCAAAGGTTTCCCGCAATGGTTTCGCATTAAGCCAGTATATGTATTCTGTCATTGGATACGTCAGATACCACAACATATGGCCCAGAGCATCTTAATGCCATTATATGTATGGGAATAATTCCAACCAGGCCCCACAGTCATGACTTTTTGCTTTTGATGCACTGCAGAGAAGTCTTGTATAACCTTTTCTCATTCAGTTCAGGAAGCTCTGGTGTTTTTACATCTATATCTGTTTAATTTGCCGTCTGTCAGCTGGTCAGAGGGGGCAGGGTCAGGAAGAAGAAGTCTGACTGATCCACAAGCTATGCAGAAGTTTCAAGAGGTAGCTCAGTGGAGTGGAATGGTTCGCTCCCCACAACAATGCTATGTGTTGACAACAGAGTGCTCGGACAGGGTTAGAGGAATGTCCCCTTCAGTCTGCGAGCGCGCGCAGTTCACGGTGTAAGCAGAGCACGCTGCCTCACAGAGAGTTTATTCTTCTACCTGAAGATGATCCCTGCCCGTGCAGATTCACAACATTTTTTCATCAAAATGTAAAATTCCCCTGTTGGCCAACATGCTACTTTCCGTTCTGATCATACCAGGCTGAGAAATCTGCGTGGGTGTTCACTGTGTGTCAGTAATCATCAGTGTTATACTTTATAGAAGTGTGTATTTATTTTTCATGTCAGTTTGTGTAAATATTGCTGCACTTTTTGGGGTTTTTGAAGGATGGAAACTAAAATGAAGTCAAGAAAGATTCAAGAATCAGGATCAGATTTTAAAAAACCAATGTTTGCTCGGTCATGGCTGATTTAAAAAGTGAACCATGTCAGTAATCGAGGTTTTCTCTTCCTTTCTGTGTGTCTGCAGGTGACCCACATAGAGCTTTGCAGACGTGACTGTGGGACTGGGCGGCCTCCCCTTCAAGCCTGGGCCCTCTTCCTGTCCTTTCCTCAAAGGCAATGATTATCAGCGTAGACACTCTGCACATCTCCTCTGTGTGAATGAATCTTTGCCGTAAATCCGCCGTGCTCTGTCACCCTGTCACCATGAAGAGCAGGTATTCCCAGTACTACAACCCCAATCTCATCCAGGACTACTATGCCTATGCAAAGAATATGACCCCACAGGAGCTGGTCAGACATTATGAGAACAAAAAACAGCTCACAACCCTGAACATTGTCATAGTGGTCCTCTGCACCATCATCATCCTGGAGAATCTGCTGGTCCTGGTCGCCGTCTGCCGCAATAAGAAGTTCCACTCCGCCATGTTTTTCTTCATCGGCAACCTGGCGTTCTCTGACCTGCTGGCAGGCTCGGCCTACATAGCCAACATTTTTTTGTCAGGATCGAAGACCTTCAAGCTGGTGCCTGTGCAGTGGTTTATTCGGGAGGGCACAGCGTTCATCGCTCTGGCAGCTTCGGTCTTCAGCTTGCTGGCAATAGCAATAGAGCGCTACTTAGCTATCACCAAAGTCAAGGTGTACGGCTCGACCAAAACATGCCGCATGTTTATTCTAATAGGAACATGTTGGGTGACCTCGATCCTTCTTGGGGGACTTCCTATCATTGGCTGGAACTGCATCAATGATCGCCCTGAATGCTCAGCTGTTTTGCCGCTCTACTCAAAGAAATACATTCTCTTTGTTGTGAGTATTTTCAGCCTCATACTACTTTCTATTGTCATCCTCTATGTGAGGATCTACTTGATTGTACGCTCCAGTCATCAGGAGGCAACCAACTCGCCGGCCTACGCCCTGTTAAAAACTGTCACCATAGTGCTGGGTGTCTTCATCATGTGCTGGCTGCCTGCTTTTACCATCCTCCTCCTGGATTCATCCTGCAGCATACAGTTCTGCCCAATTCTTTCTAATGCACACATATTTTTTGGCTTTGCCACTCTAAACTCAGCGCTTAACCCAGTCATATACACCCTGCGCAGCAAGGACATGAGAAAAGAGTTCCTGCGAGTGCTGTGCTGCTGGGGGGTGCTGCAAAGCGGGCGACCCGCTGACCGGTGTCTGGTCCCTCTCAAGAGCTCCAGCTCTCTGGAACACTGCACCAACAAACATGAACACCAGACCACACCGATCATGCAAGACTGCACAACCTGTGTGTGATATGGTTCAAAGACATCAGTGTGTGTGAATGTGTGTGAGTGCGAGTGCGTGTTCATGAGATCAAGAAGAGAGGCGATGATGAGACTAAGAGATGTGAAAAAAAGATGCAAGCACACGCTGGACTGAGCTGCCTCTAATGGCTGTAACACAGCTTTTCTTTGGAGATGCATTCTCCAATACAGACATTTCTTATTGCAATCAAAATTGTGTGAATTCTCAATCAAGCCTTCAATCAATTCACCCATGTACTGGGTGTAAAAACCAATCTTTCAAGTGGAAAAACAATCCACAGGTGAGAACTTTTAGAAATGTGAAAGTAGCTTTTTCATGGGTACGCTCATCAACTTATTGGGAGCTGAAAACCATTTCCATATACATTCCTCTGGTCTTTCTTCCTTTTCATGTAAAACTGTTTAAAAGGCCAAAAAAAAAATGGAAACATAAAAAGCATATTATCAAAGTTATGGTGAGTTGTTTTGGGCCTTTCAAGAACTGCATCAATGCAAAGCTCACAAAGTTGCACTTTGTAGATTACTTGAGAGATTGTTGTCGTTTGTAAGGTTTAACCACATTACTCTCCTCTACTGATACATATGTATACATTAGGCCTGCATCAGTATCACTCATTCTACACAGAGCTGGAGGCAGTGATCAACTTTACTCAGCACTGCGCTCCAGATAAGCCAAATTACTAAGAGTACTCCCTTAACCAGGGCTATATATTCCCTGTATAACCTTGCTTAAACTATTTGATTAATTTTGAAAAATACATAATCTGCATACATGTAATGCATGAATTCTAACTTATTTGTAAGCGCTGATGTGTATAATATATTCCACCTCCAGCTTTCATCACTAACACCCCTCGTCTCATGTATTTTCACAATCTGTCCCTCCTGCTTTTACTGTTGTCTTTTGTATCTTAATAGTTTCCGTGGAGGAAGGCCTAATCAGAAAGCACATTTCCTGAAGTGAGTTGGCACTGATGAATCCTACTCAATGACAGCTGTCTCGCAGCTTTGACAAATGGGGCGAATGTCCCCCGACAGTGTTGTAGCAACATAGCAGCGATGTGCTGTCTCTGTGTGCGCCTTCCTCTTTGGGAATAAGGCTGAATGTATGTATGAAGTGTTTGGGGCAAGTGCTCCATTGTTGACAGTATTATTGGTCATAATTTTTGAATTACCAAGTCACTGATGAGCAGAGTTGAACAGGTCAGGACATTTTCACTGTGAAGTCTTATATAGCAACATGAACAACAACTATTTGTGAACATCCTGGTTTAATTTGTTGGCCATAATGCCTTGTGCAGCTAAAGATGTAAACACGTCTCATCTTTCCAAAGACCCCCCCGCCTTCCTTATGAAAAAAAGGGAGAAGATCCGGTTTCTGTCCTCTTGGGAGGTTAGCTCCATCCTCATTCTCTGACATCCTCAAACATGCAACTTCCTTGAACCATGGGAAGTCCTGTTTTTCGCTGTCCGGTTCCTGCTGTTCAGGATCGGACTAACCTTCATCCTGTAGACAAACATTTAAAAACCCTCCTTCAGTGTTTTTATATTGACTTTTTAATTAAGATGGCCAAGTAGAAATGGTGAAAAGCACTTTGGCAGCTTCAGTGATGTTCATTCTCCCCCATTTTGTTTTGTTTTTCTGACAGAGAGATGTTTTAATTTGTGTACCTATCACTTCATTGTGTTGCCTGACTCTGTGATGTTTTTATAATAAATACATGAAATTACTATGTATGTTTGTAAAGTATGTATGTATGTAATTTTGTACAGTATGTATGATTTGTGTGAAATGTTTCGTGTGCAATAGCCTTGTGTGTCCTGTAGCACGCTGCCTGTGTTAAATCGGTACAATCTGAAACACTAATGTAGGTACATAGACTTTTTGTTAATTGCATTCCCTTTTTATAAAATAAATGAAATACCAAAAGAATCCATTTTGTGTGTTTGAATTTAACTCTATGATGTGAATAAATCGGCTTTTGCAGCTGTTCCTTACCTGAAGGTTTGAGATGTCTTCCAATCTGCCTACATCTGACAAGGATTCAAAACACAGGATTTAATCCAAACATGCTCTGACAAGGTAAAAAAAGAACAAAAACCAAAAACCAGCTTCAACATGAAAGTCTGAAATTTTACATGCAAATACTGCTTGGCGATTAATCAATGCTTTCTTGCCTAATGAAATCGTGAACCTGCTTGAAGGCTGAAACAAGATAGGGCTACGGTGGGAAGCTGGGCAGAGGACAGGGAGGGTGAAAACGGGGTGTGGTAAGAAATATGTCTTTTTGTAAGATAGTTTGTCTGAGAATAGTATAAAAGAACGTCCCAGGAGATGTTTTTCAGCCAAAGGGAGACTTGGGATGAGGGGAGGGGCTGACTTATAGTGGCCTTGGGAGAGTTGGACATGTTTCCTGTCAGACGTCCAGGATTCCTGGGTGGGAACACTGGCTGAATCAGCCCCAGGAGGCTGCTGGGAAGTCTGCCAGGTCTTTCCAGTGCCCTGCAGGATATGACATCAGACTCAGAAACCTGTAGGTGAAGTTGTATACACAAATAACTTTGAAGCCATAACACAAGACTAGAGCGGGATAATTCCTTCAGAGTAAAAGTGTTAGAAATCTTTACTAGTTTTCAAAAACCAACATTTAACAAAAGGAACACACCAGTGTCCATGAACTAACAGTTTTAATATGAAAAATTGATCACCATTTAGCATATAGAGATCGCATATGACCTAAATAAAGGCTATACCGTCGGACACCAGATGGTAGGTTGGTTTGGCATGTAAATATAGAGAAATAAATAGTCTGAATAGGGACAACCTAAAGGACCAAGCTCACTTTTTTGACGGCATGGTGCCACCTAGTGTTAAAGTAGGCGTATGACAAGCAATATTTAAGGGCTGTTCCAAACATTTTCTTCCCAAACTCAGCCCTGCACATTAACATGAATAAATTTACATTTACTGTCTTTCTTTCTTATTCATTTATCTCAAACTTTAAGAAAAAAAAACCCTCTAGAAACAAAAACACTGAACAAAATAATGCATATGTAAATCAAACAACTATACATGTCAAAGATAAATTTACACAACATATGTATGTCAAGATAAACAGTTTGAGAAAGAATAGAATGAAACAAAGAGCTTATCAAGTCCTGATAGTATGCTATTTATCTGGTCTGCTCGGTAAATAGGGCTCAATGAGTGATTCGTTCACTGATCGTTTAGAAGAATTCACTGAACATGCACCGTTCCCTCGCAAACCACTGCAATGATAGGATGCTGCAGGTTTAATGCACTACTTGTTACATGCTGTGTCCTATTGTATGCAAGTTGTTGTGGTGGCAATTTAGCAGTAAAAAAATAAAAAAAATTTTGTTTTTTTCTTACAAAAATGATTCCAGAGAGTGTAGTTCAGTGCGTGATTCGTTTATCAAGTGATTCAGGCGTCGGTGCATGCGTTCCCTCCTTCGCCTGGCAGTGCAGCATGCTATAACATCTGCCCTGCTGACAGCTCAACTCAATTGAGAAACGAACGAATCACTTGAGGAAATGATTCGGTTCAGTACGGTCACTTAAAAGATTCGGTTCTTTTGAACGAATCGTTCGATAACGACACAACACTAAAAACTTACTCTGGTGACTCAGGAGAATTAGTAAATTAATTTTAATTGATTATGTTTTCAATTTGGGCCTAATTACGTTTATTTAAGCTTCCAAAGTTTCACCATCCCAGCTTCGCATGAACTACCAACTGTGCTCAATGGTCACCAGTAAATAAGGTTCAGATTGATTTCACTTGGTCAGTCGTCTACAACACCTTGAAAGTGCGGGGGTAACTGGAGTTGTTTGCTTATTCATGAAACATCCCCTCCATAAATGTACAACAGGTTTATAGTCATGATAGGTCTCCGCTAATTTTCTATTACATAAAAGAGTATTTATAACAAAAAAGATTAATTTCAAGCGTAAACATAACGTACAATGATGGAAAGCCTCACCCATAGATCGGCGTAATGGTACACTCCACAACACCCGGGTTTCCGCGCGAAAAGACGGCCCGCGCGCCCGAATTGCTTATAGCATCCATTGCAAGAATCAGTCTGAACAGAAGCAGTCAGTCAGTGTGCAGCCACGGCGGGTTCAACCACTCTTTTAACCGATTTTAAAGCTCTTTTATCTCTCGTTTTGTGTGCATAGCTAGCTGTCAACCATGCCATCCAGGACTTCCCTGTTTTTGCCAGAGGATGTCAGGAAAAGGTACGTTAGTAAAGTGAATGCTAATGATGCCCGTGTAAATGTAGCATGCATGTAGCCTGTTTGTAGATGTCCAAAAAGCCATGACAACCAGAGTGAAGTCTCTTCAAACTCCTTCTCTGGTTACTGCTTCGCCTTTAGTTTGTCCTGGCTGCTCCAGTTAGCGTTAGCTCGTTACCGCTCGACTGTCAAGCCTGCAGCAGCACACAGAGTTACTGTTAGCCGCCTGTTAGCATGCTAGCCCGCGTCCTGTCAATGGGATGGAGCAGCGTGGGAGATTTGGCGCCACGCAGGAAGTTTTGCACTGCATATTGTTCGTAGCTTACCTCTTAAGCTGATTTTATCGCTACATCATATGAAGGACGTGTGCACGGAGATTATAAGTGTACTACTGTCGTCTTAACGTGCGCTCAGACTAACGTTGTTTTGTTATGTGTGCTGCTCACAGGCTGCAGGTGCTGGATAAAGATGGATCTTCAGACGAGGTGGGTTTTCCCGACTTACTTACTGCACTTTGGAGCACTATAGGTTTCACTCCACTTTATCCATAAACGTCCACTTTCTTCCCCCTTGCCATCAGATTGCTAAATGCCTAATGACCGTCCATGTAACCCCCCACCCTGCTGCACAGTGCCCCTGCTTTTTACTGCTTGTTATGTGTAAATAAGAACATATATCCTTTTATACATACTTCTATTTATTGTTTTTTTGTTATTCCACTACTACTCTATCTCTAGAAAGTGCAACATTGCTCACCATGCTGCTATTTTACCCTTAGTTTGTATTCAATTCAATTCAACTTTATTTATATGGCACTTTATGTACAAAAGGAAATGCAATTCAAAGTGCCTCACAAAGGCTAAAAACAACAAAGACAAAAACCCCAACCCTTTCACCCACACAAACACCCATGGACCCACACACACACCCACCCTCACTCACCCACACATACACACACAAACAAACACAACCGCACACAGTGTGAGAATTTAAGATATATTGTTAGAGAGACATGGCCTGACACCGAGACATTACATGAGGAAAGAGCTACCTTTAAGAAACACTGGAGATAAAAATAGAGATAAATAATAAATAAAAGGGGTAAAAGAAGTAAAAACCTGTGACGGGAAATTAAGAAAAAGGCTTAGCACAGAGAAAATGAATAGAATGACATAGAAGAAACATAAAAAAAAATTGGAATCTAAAGTATAAAAATGACACAGGTCGAAGTACTGAGTTGAGCTAAACCAAAGTATGAAATAAAAAACCCAATCGTGTTTGACTTGTAGTCTTGAAATGCAAAATTGAAAGCATGAAATAAAACACCAAATATTTTTCCCCACATTCTTGACTATTTATCAGATCGTTCTTACTCTTTAATTTGATTTTCGTGGTTTATTAAGGACAGTTTAAATAATGATGCTGAAGTTTACAATATTATAGTGGAGGAAATCTGCAGACCTCATACTGGTGGGCCAATAATAATACAAATATGATGTGATTTTGTGGGTCAGATATAATTGTTCCATGGGCCAGATTTGGCCCCCGGGCCTTGAGTTTGGGAAGCCAAGCAATGACATTTCGTTGCAGAGAGAAATCATTGCTGCGTTTTATTCTGTGCCATGAATCAGAATCAGAATGTCCTTTTATTGTCATCATACTAAAAGTACAACGAGATTGGAGAGCTTCTCCTTTTCCAGTGCAATAGACAAGTAAAAATAAGGAAGTAAAAGTACAAATAGTTGCAAGAAAGAAGGTACTATATATACAAGAACAGTAAGATAAAACGTATGTATAAGAATAAAATAAAAAGATAAATGCTAAAAAGAAATATAAAAAATAAATGTGTGTGTGTGTGTTTTTGTTTGAATATATATGTGTATTTTTTTTTGTATGTTTATGGACATATAAATACATACAACAACAAATAAAGAAAGTCTAAGTTTGAGGCCTCGATGACTGTTACAGAGGGTTCAGGTTTACAATACGCGGCCACCATTCTGATCAACAATATTATTGTTTTCTCAAAAAAAAAAAAAGGGGGGGGTACCTTCCAGGTCAACTCGTGATATGTTGATATGTTTGAAGATAAAAAGTCCAAGGTTTTCCCCATGGATACACAACATACTGTTTGTCCTATAACAAAGTGACGTTAAAGCCATGAACTGAAGTTTCTAAACAGGATTTATTTACTTGTCTCACTTTTTGCTTTCACTTTAAACTTTGTTTTTTTCTTTGCCTTTTCAGGATCATGTGAAAGAAAAGCTGAAGTTGGTTCAGGACTTCCTCCATGTTGATGCTCAGGACCAGCTGACCAGCCTTGAAGAAAAAATGAAAAATTCAGAGATCTCAATGGTTGGTTACTTAACAAGATACCAGAATATTTTGGCGCTTAAAGGGATATTCCGGCATGAAATTAAGTTAGGGTCAAACACGTGACTAAAGTCAGTATAACTAGAGAAGCAAGTGGTCAGCAACATTCATCTCTTGAGGGGCGTGTCTAACTTGGTTCTGTTTGCCTGTTGCTCTCCTCAGGAGGTCTACATCTCTAAAGTAAAAGCCCTGCTGGGAAAGGAGCTTACACTTGAAAATGGTTCACATGCTGATAGTGTGGAGCAGAATGGGAAAACGAATGGATTTACAAACGGCTCCCACAAAGACAACGGCGAAGAGGTGACAATGGAGGTTCAGGAAGAAGATGAGACTTTAAAATCCCCAACTGCTTCCAAAGGGAAGGGTGGGCGCAAAAGCAAGGCCAACTCTGACACACCAAGTAAGTTAGAGACCTCTTGTTAATATTCATCATGAGTTTCAAGATCAAATGAAGTAATTCAAGTGTTTTTTAAAAGAATGATTTAGGGAAAAAGTAACCTTATTTTTTCCTCTAGACAGTACCAGGGTTACAAGAAACAGTGGGAAACAACCCACCATCATGTCAATGTTCTCCAAAGTGTGAGTATCTGTGCATCAGTTGCCCTGTAAGCATGTTAAATCAACAAAAACGTACAGCTTACCTATTGTACATTTCTCCAATGCTGAATATGAACTCTGTCTTGCAGACAAAAGCGCAAGTCTGAAGATTTAAATGGAGAGCCGACTAACGGACAAACCGAGGTGAAGAAAGAAGAAAATGACGCTCCTGAGGTGAACCTTTCTCATCATCCAGTGATATTTTTATTGATTTATTTTCTCAAGCAGGATTAATAACACTGTGTATACGTTTAACGCTTTGTAGACTCGGGAGGAAAAACGTCTCAAAGTGGACCCTGATGAAAAGTAAGTATCTACCTTCTAAATACAAAATGATGATGATCCAGCTCACACTTGTAAACATACTCCTATTTGTTTTTTTTCCTGCAGTGCTGCTCTACAAGAAACAAAGAGCGAGATTATGAAGCCAGTCTCAGCTGCAAAGGTAAGGAGTGAGGTCTTGTAGTTCAGTGTTATGAAGACAGAACAGTGCATCTCTTCTTATGTCCTCTCTGCATACAGCAGCGTCTCCATTAGGGCTTTGTGCAACTTTTTAACGCGCAAAGATGGAGTATCATTTGAATATGGGATGAGCGATTACAGTGATTAATAAGTACATTGTGACAGGAATAATATTTCTTTGTTGTTGTTTGCTTTTAGACCCCACCCCCTAAATGTCAAGACTGCAGACAATACTTGGATGATTCAGATCTCAAGTTTTTTCAAGGGGATCCTGATAATGCGGTAAGAAGTTTGTCACCATTATAGTTTTTTTTTTTTTTAAGGATATAATCGTCATATTCGGGCAGATATTTTTAAACATCATCCATTGTATTCATTAAAACCTCTACTACTCCTATTTTCATTTTCAGCTGGATGAGCCTGAAATGTTGACAGACGAGCGCCTCTCTCTGTTTGATTCTAATGAAGATGGATTTGAGAGCTATGAGGATTTGCCACAGCACAAGATTACAAACTTCAGGTCAGTGATTTCCCGTTTGTTGTTTTAAATGAAACTCTGCTTTTGTGTTAAATAACAGGAAGACCGAGAGGGTCACAAGCTTTTATTTACACCAACTGAGGTAAAGTCGACTAAAGTGCGAGTGTCTTTCAGTGTGTACGACAAGCGCGGCCACCTTTGCCCATTTGACTCTGGACTGATCGAGAAGAATGTGGAGCTCTACTTCAGCTGTGTGGTCAAACCAATCTATGATGACAACCCCTGCTTGGATGGTAAATCCAAACAAAAGTAACCAGATTTGACCTTTTTGAGCTACTAAACTTTGGTGTTAACTTTTGCTTTTGTAAAACTCTTAAGGTGGTGTTCCTGCTAAGAAGCTCGGACCTATCAATGCCTGGTGGATCACTGGCTTTGACGGAGGAGAGAAAGCTTTGATTGGTTTCACCACAGGTAGTTGCTGTTCCACACTTTGTTCTTATATCAACCTCTGCACTACGCGATAAACTGAGTTTGAATATCTCTCTCTTTTTCTCTCTTTTTTCAGCTTTTGCCGACTACATCTTGATGCACCCGAGCGATGAGTATGCACCCATTTTCGCTCTGATGCAGGAGAAGATCTATATGAGCAAGATCGTGGTGGAGTTTCTCCAGAAAAACCGTGATGCTACTTATGAAGACCTTCTCAATAAGATCGAGGTGAGTGAGGACCAATTTTCGGTCTTCCTTCCCATAACTGGTTGCTTCCCTTTTTTTTATTCTTTTCAAATTAAAGTCTTGAATTTCCAAAAGGGTTTAACTGTGTAGGGTTTGTGTCTGATTGCAAATATCATTTGCACTCGAATTTCACTGAAGGGATCCAAAGCACATGACAGAAGTGAAACGTGCTGATATAAGCCATTTTTTATGTCAATTCCAGTAATACTAATTAAACTGACACATGAGGGCGCCATGAAACTGCAAAAACCATGACACATGCATAAATTGAAAAATTTTTTGCAAGTAAAAAGGTCTGAAAATATATGAGTGTAGATCTGAGGGTAAAGACCAACATGATTTCTGAAACCAGGAGCATAAACCCCCTTTTAAAAACTACAGTTTAACCGTTCTTATCAACTCCCATCTTTTTTTTCCCTCTCTTTTAGACCACTGTGCCTCCAGCAGGGCTCAACTTCAACTGCTTCACTGAAGACACTCTGCTGCGCCATGCCCAGTTCGTGGTGGAGCAGGTGGAGAGCTACGACGAGGCTGGAGACTCGGACGAGCAGCCCATCATTGTTACGCCCTGCATGAGAGACCTGATCAAGCTCGCAGGAGTCACCCTTGGAAAAAGGTAAAGCTTAAAAAAGAAAAAAAAAAAAGATCATGACTCTGAATTTTTGTTCTTTCTTACCATGAATTGATATCAGATGTCTCATTTACTTAACTTTGTCTCCTTGGCCTTTTTAAGAGGATAGTTCCAGGTTTGCATCCATATAGACATCTCACCTGCTCCCTTGTTTCAACGGTTGGAATGATTCCCAGAGTCTTGGCCTTTTTATAACTCCATTCATATAACATTTTTAAAGCACTGTCTCTGAGTACTTGAGGTCACAGTGAAAACAAACATGAGCAGTGTACATTTTACTTAAAATATCCCAAAATACTCGAGGAATTTGAGGCGTTTGACCCGTTTTTTTTTCCTTTGGATTCCTTTTTGTCTGCTCTTGCTCCTTGTTCTCCCTGATGTCTAACATTCCTTTGACATTTCCTAATGCAGCATGCTGCTGTACTGGTAGGTAGGCCTTGTGGTGGTGAATGCGTCATTAGCTTGTATGGTGGTGTGTTTTAGTGTGGAGCATTTAGAAATTTATATGGACAGAAAGAGCATTATACCAAAGTTCATGCTGGAAGTGTGTCAGTACTTTCATTCATTTTTTTAAATTTTGTCTTTTTTTGGGAGGGTTTTATGATTTTATTGTAGTTTTCTGGCATATTTGAATTCTTGCCACATAACATAATAAAACAACAATTGAGTAAATAAAAATGTGATTGGAGAGGACATTGCACAAAAGTTAATTCTATTGATTATACGATTTAATGTAAGCAAAGCAAAGTTCACAAAAATGGTATTTTGTTCATCTTCAAATATGCAAAAGTTGCTTTTTTTGTTTGTTTGTTTCACATTCCAATCATGCAAACTCTGTTCTCAACCTGCAACATTTCTAAATAACACAAACCGAGCAAATCAGTTGTTATTTTTGGGCTCAAGTGCATCCAAACAGTAATCAGTGGAAAAGGAGGGTTGTTTCCCACTTGCATGCCTACCTCCACTGTTCTGATCAGTGATGTGAACCATCAGGTAAAAACCAAAATATGTAGTTAAAACTCGGCTACAAATTCAGACAATGAGATGTAAAGATGTACCGTAATGTTAAGTTCTAACTATGAGCCGACCAGAGGGTTTGGCAGGGACTTGATTGGCTTCTTACATCAGACAGGAACTCTGCATTGTACATCTTAACTGTCTGTTTGGTTTTGTTTGCTTGTTTCTTTTGTTGCATGGCCAGACACTGTGGTGTATTGAAGGCCGGGGGGGCTTCATAGTGCCATCGCTCCATGTATCATCAAGTGCTAGTGCCAAAGCTGAGCAGGCCTCCCCTCTAAACGCAAACTGTTTTCTGCCGACAGGAGAGCTGCCAGAAGACAGGCCATCCGCCACCCCACGAAAATCGAGAAAGACAGCAAAGGGCCGACTAAAGCCACGACGACCAAGCTGGTGTACCAGATCTTTGATACCTTCTTCTCTGATCAGATTGAGCAGAACGGTAAAGAGGGCGGTGGAGCCAAAAGACAGCGCTGTGGTGTCTGTGAGGTGAGCGGTTTTCGCACCATTAACATTTAATCCAACCTCATCTGAAGTGCAAGAAGCTGAAACCAACACGTTTGATTCTGTTCCAAGGTTTGCCAATCTCCTGATTGTGGCAAGTGCACAGCCTGTAAGGACATGATTAAATTTGGAGGAAGTGGAAAAAGCAAGCAGGCTTGTAAGCAGAGACGGTGAGCAACGTTTCCTGAGTGGCTTTTCGATTTCTTTCACCTGCAGCCCTTTTGCAAATCATACACACATATCTCTTCATACAATTAATGAAGAGAAATATTTTCAACCCACAATCCTCTGTTTAGATGCCCAAACCTTGCGGTCAAAGAGGCTGAAGATGATGAGATTGTCGAGGAGGAAGATGTCCCTGCAGAGAAGGCCAAAAAGATTGCTCATGCTAAGAGGAAGAAGCAGAGCCAGTGCAAACTGACATGGATCGGGGATCCTATCCAGGTATGTGTCTTTATCTAGGGTTGTTGCTGTAAAGACCTCCTGAAAGCCAGGAACGATGTGTTTTATATAAAACCTCTTTTTGTTCCAGACTGAAGGGAAGAAGCAGTACTACCAGAAGGTCTGTGTGAATGATGAAGAGCTGGAGGTGGGCGACTGCGTCTCCGTCTCATCAGAGGATCCAAGCATCCCTCTGTATCTAGCGAGGTACGACACTTTTAGATTCTTTTTAACCGCATCTTGTCTTCGTGGCATCTCTAAATCTATAATGAACTCCGTCTCAGGATCACGTCTCTGTGGGAAGACAACAATGGAAAGATGTTCCACGCCCACTGGTTCCTGCGAGGGATTCACACAGTGTTGGGGGAGTGTTCTGATCCGCTGGAGCTTGTCATTGTTGATGAATGTGAAGACATGCTACTCAACTACGTACAAGGGAAAGTGAATGTCACCTACAAGGCTCCCTCCAACAACTGGTTCATGGAGGTACGCTCACTTGGCAGCATATGAAATGTGTTTTTTTTTCCCTCATACATTTTTCCTGATCCCTTTTTTTTTCGTGTATCTTAGGGGGGCATAGATGTAGACCTCAGAGTCATCGAGGATGATGGAAAGAGTTTCTTCTATCAGTTCTGGTATGACACCGACTTTGCCCGATTTGTGACTCCGCCCAAGACCACTCAAGTAGACGACTGCAAGTTCAAGTAAGAGCCATCAACGTGTTTATAATTTACCCATGATTTATCCTTTCTCTGTCTTGGAACACGTGATGAGTGCGCTCCTGTCTGCTTTTAGGTTCTGTGGCAGCTGTGTTCGAACTAAAGGCAGAGAAAACAATGAGACACCTTGTGTTTCTGAACCCCTGGAGGACAGCAACGTCGACTCCAAGGCCCTGTATGCTTCGGCCTGCTTTAAGGGGGAGCAGTTCAAGGTTGGAGACAGTGTCTACCTGCCTCCAGAAACTTTTAATTTTAGGTAACTCACTTTGTTTGTGCTTCACTCTGACATGTACGATTAGGAGAATGTATCTAAACTTCTGCACTTTTGTTTCGGGTGACTAGCGTAAAGCCAGCGAGTCCGGTGAAGCGCTCTCACAGAAAAGACGATGTGGATGAGGACTTGTATCCAGAGTACTACAGGAAGTCTTCAGACTATATCAAAGGGTCAAACTTGGACGCTCCGGAGCCATTCCGCATCGGGCGCATCAAGGAGATCTTCTGCCACAGGCGGAGCAACGGGAAACCAGACTCGGCAGAGGTCAAACTGCGGGTCTACAAGTTATACAGGTAACAAATGTCATTTTTGAACATGACTGCCTCTCAGGGTTTGTCTAAAAAAGAAAAAAACATTTCAATTTTTTTCCTTTTGTTTGCCAGGCCGGAGAACACACACAAAGGCGTCAAAGCCAGTTACCACACAGACATCAACCAGTTATACTGGAGCGATGAAGAAGTGACCGTCAGCATGTCTGACGTCCTCGGCCGCTGTCAGGTGGAATACGGTGAAGACCTGAACGAATCAGTCCAGGACTATTCCAGTAATGGACCCGATCGCTTCTACTTTCTTGAGGTGAGGGTTGTTGATACTCTATACAAGGGCAGTAATTATAGATGATCTGTAAAACCCTTTTTATTGCATCAGTTCAGAGCTGCCAGCATGTTGGTATTGTGTAAAGCAGTGGTTCTCAACTGGTCTCACTCTGGGACCCACATTTTCCCACGATCCTTAAGTCGTGACCCACTTTTATAGAATTCAGACCAAGCAAATTTATTTGTTATTAAAAAAAAAAAAAAAAACTTTAAAAACTTTAATCTTTAACATAAATCTGCTTGTTTTATTGAGTAAAGTGCATTTCAGAGCACATGAAGGGGACAACATGAGGACGACAACTACTGAAGTTGCTTATACAGAAAATGTCAAATAAATATCGCATTAAATATTTATAACTGGACCCACCAGTTGAGAACCACTGGTGTAAAGCATCTTCCCCCTTTTTTTTGAAATGTTATCCCTGCTGCCTTATATTAAATGTTTGTCCTCTCTGTACTACACTTCACACATTTCTTTTTTAGGCCTACAATGCAAAAACCAAGAGTTTTGAGGACCCTCCGAATCATGCTCGCTCTGCTACTAATAAGGGCAAAGGCAAGGGAAAAGGGAAAGGTAAATATATAGTGTTTTAATACTTAAAGTATGTTTTTAAGGCTCACTGGACTCCTTATCCAATTATCATATTATTCTCTAAAAGGTAAAGGCAAAGGAAAAGCATCAGCTGCACAGGAACCACAGGACTCCCAGAGTGAACCACAGGCTCCCAAAGTGCCCAAATATCGCACACTGGATGTGTTCTCTGGCTGCGGTGGACTTTCTGAAGGCTTCCACCAGGCTGGTAAATGCTCGTTCCATGTCATCTGACCTCCAACTTTCATTGATTGACAGCATTTTGTGATGATGACCTGTCTGCTGATCGCCTTCAGGTATCTCTGAGACTCTGTGGGCCATCGAGATGTGGGAGCCCGCAGCACAGGCCTTCAGGCTCAACAACCCAGGCACCACAGTGTTCACCGAGGACTGCAACGTCCTGCTGAAGCTGGTCATGTCCGGAGAGAAGACAAACTCTCTGGGTCAGAAGCTGCCTCAGAAGGGGGACGTGGAGATGCTGTGTGGAGGACCTCCCTGCCAAGGCTTCAGTGGGATGAACCGCTTCAACTCTCGCACTTACTCAGCATTCAAGAACTCACTGGTGGTCTCTTATCTCAGGTCAGTGTAGATGCGAGCAGATTCTCGCCGCTGTGAGTGAAGTTTTCTACAGTGGAGACTATTCAGTGCACACTTACATAGTTCTCTTCTCTTGCAGTTACTGCGATTACTACAGACCCAAGTTCTTCCTCCTGGAGAACGTGAGGAACTTTGTTTCATTCAAAAGCTCCATGGTCCTGAAGTTGACTCTTCGCTGTCTGGTGCGCATGGGCTACCAGTGTACTTTTGGTGTCCTTCAGGTGAGTCTGGGTGAACTGGTTGGTACTTAAAGGTGGACAGAATTTAGATGTATCCAAATAACATTTAGAGTCTTACTCAGATTGACTGTAGTCACCTCTAACTTACTTTTTTTTTCCCTCTTTCTTTTCCTGTCCTCATCAGGCCGGTCAGTACGGAGTTGCTCAGACCAGGCGCAGGGCCATCATCCTTGCTGCTGCACCCGGAGAGGAGCTACCTCGCTACCCTGAGCCTCTGCACGTGTTCGCTCCCAGAGCCTGTTCTCTGAGCGTCGTGGTGGACGAAAAGAAATACGTCAGCAACGTCACACGGTAGTGCAAATATTCTGTGAATTTTATAGATACTGTTTATTGGCCGTGTGATTGCAGACTAGACAGTCTTTTGTCTTCAACAGAGGTAACGGAGGAATCTACAGGACCATCACTGTCAGGGACACCATGTCTGACCTGCCTGAAATCCGCAACGGCGCTGCTGCATTAGAGATCTCCTACAACGGGGAGCCTCAGTCCTGGTTCCAGCGGCAGATCAGAGGCACACAGTATCAACCAATCCTCAGAGATCATATCTGCAAGGTGAGCGGTGCTTGATAGAAACATGTAGATGTACACGATCACTTCTTTCCTAGTTGAGGATAAAGACGTCATTTCTCTCTCTCTTCAGGACATGAGTGCTCTGGTTGAAGGCCGTATGCGTCACATCCCCTTGGCTCCGGGCTCTGACTGGAGGGACCTGCCCAACATGGAAGTCCGGCTGAGAGACGGCACCATGACCAAGAAACTCCGATACACCCATCCTGACAAAAAGAATGGACGCAGCAGTACGGGTGCACTCAGAGGTGTTTGCACTTGTGCAGGAGGTACGCAGGTTGATTTTTCTATTTTAGTGCCAAAAATAAGAGATTCAACGTCGAGCATTAACACATCTCTGATTTTGTTTGCCGCGTCAGGGAAGCCATGCGACCCCGCAGACAGGCAGTTCAACACCCTGATCCCTTGGTGTTTGCCCCACACCGGGAACCGCCACAACCACTGGGCTGGACTCTACGGCAGATTGGAATGGGACGGTTTCTTCAGCACAACCGTCACCAATCCTGAACCCATGGGCAAGCAGGTACGCCAGCTTTTCATGGAGTCTGTTTCGATCATTCATTGAAAGTTTTTATCTCTGCAAGTTTTAAGACGTAATCCATAATCCACTGATTTGCAGTTTAACCCAGACTTTTAAGATTTCATAATTTGATCGCCATGAACTTGATAATTTCAAGGATTGTAATGCATCTCCTGCATCTGGATCTAATATTTTTTTCTCCTTCAGGGCCGTGTTCTGCATCCCGAGCAGCACAGAGTGGTCAGTGTGAGGGAGTGCGCACGCTCTCAGGGATTCCCTGACACATATCGCTTCTTCGGAAACATCCTGGACAAACACAGACAGGTAAACCTTTGGTCTTATGACCGGACTGTGCTTTAGTTTTGAAACATACTACACTTCTATATACTACAGATCTGTATTAATGATCAATTGATCAGTAACCCAAAGAGGCATAAGCTCTGGCTGTGCTTTTGGATTTACAGTAAATCTAAACCTTATCTCTCTGAGGGCTGCTTCAGAAAATTTAAAATCCTCTCGATTTTAACAAAGTTCTCCTGACAACTTGAACGTTTTAAAACTTTGAGTCAAAGTTTTAAATGACTCCTTCTGTTTCTTTCAGGTTGGAAACGCTGTGCCCCCTCCTCTCTCCAGAGCCATTGGCCTGGAGATCAAAAAATGTGCCATGAGCAGAGTGAAGAAAGAGCAAGCACAAGGTGACTTTTTCTGTAGTTACTTAAATTTCAACCCTGAATATGCATGAACTGTTTTTACAAATGTGCTGTTTTTTATTTTTATTTTGTAGAAAACATCAAACAAGAGAAGATGGAGGTCTCTGATTAAGTTCCCTCTCCAGCAAGAATCAGTTCCACAAAGCTGTGTAGGGCCGTCATTTCTATTCCATAAGCTGGCTTTCAACTGTGTCACTAAAGTGGTCACCATGGATATTCTGTGCCGTGCCATTCCATTCATTGTTTATTTAAAATCTGTTTTAAATGTGCTTTTCATCATGATGTTGGGAAATGATTGCCCCGTGTGGGACAAATTGTATGTAGTTTTTAATGTTTCAAATAAAGCTCTTATCAATTATTTGTGAAGTTGTTGTTCAAACATGTGGGAGTGAAGGGATACAGGCACAGGTTTCAATTTGGTAGATGTATTGAATATTTTAGCTTGTTTCATTCTCAGAATTGGATATTTGGTTAATTTTAGACAACTGTAATGTGGGCAGGCACGGCAACTGCTGCTTAAAGGGATGTTCTAGCCTAAAATTAATTTAGGGTCAAACACACTGAAACACAGAGTTAGACACCCCCCAGAGAGGTGAATGTTGCTGACCACTTGCTTCTCTATTTATAACAACTTTCGTAATGACCGCACGATAGCAATACACTGCGGTCTGAGGAGCCATAAACAAACCTCAACCAAAACACTCTACAGCTACAAATAATGCTCAGAACAGCACCTAACTTCACCAACAATATATATATAGGGTCCTGGCCATGGCATACTCTCTTCCAGCAGCTGCTTGTTTGTAGGGAGACCTTGGACAAGTCCATCACTGACTGCAGTGGGGTAAAGCAGCTCAAGGAAGAACATTTATGATCATTTCTTCTTGGAAATGCAATCAGACTGAGACCCTAAGGCAGAAGAACTACCACATCTGCAGTGCAAAATGATTAATAATCATCATATTAACAGAAATTATAAAGTAAAGATCATAAATGTTCTTCTTGAGCTGTGTCACCCCACTGCAGTCCGTAATGGTCTAGCCTAAGGTCTCGCTACAAACAAGCAGCTGCTGGAAGAGAGTAGGTGAGTTGTGTTTAGTTTTAGAAATTAGGCAAAGCTAAAAAGCTGTTTGGTGGCTAGTACTATGGCTGGGACTCTATATGTACTGTTGATGAAGTTAGGTGCTGTCCTGAGCATTATTTGTGGCTATAGGGTGGCTTTTTGGTTGAGGTTAGTTTACTGCTCCTCAGACTGTTGTGTATTGCTATCGTGTGGTTGTTACTGAAGTTTGTATAACTCGAGAAGCAAGCGGTCGGCAACATTCATCTCTCGAGGGGGTGTCTAACTCTGTGTTACGGTGTGTTTGACTCTAACTTAGTTTTACGCCACAATATCCCTTTGACATCCTAGCTGTACATATATAGGGATATATGGATATGTATATATGGAGAGATGAACACACAGAGATGTTAAAACTTTAATGGTTGCAATGAAGAATTACTAGATGGAAGTGGTTTATTAGTTTTATTTTGGAACACTTGCAAGAGCAGCTAAAAGCCAATCATGACAGCCGACAAAGGATCCTCAGTTTCCACATTTGAACTTTTTTAGCCAAACATGAGTTTTTTCAAAATCCAACCTTAACAAAGATGGTCATCTCAACATACTAAGTCCTCAATTGAACAGTAATCTACCCATTCAAGAAACGACATATTAGAAACAAGAGAAGTTCCTCTATGAGTTGTAAAAGTTAGAAAGTTGAACAAGAAAAAGTATCAACACTGATTCTCTTTATTTAGGCAACAACCATATTTTATTTCAACAATAAAATCTGGCAGCATCCTGGAATTTATTCTCGTGTATTCCTCAGTTGTTTGAAGGTCTGAAAAGAAAAGAAAACATTATCAGCACCAGCAGTTATCAGCACGCTGTCACTTATTTCACAGAGCTAACAAGCACTTACTTGGCCCATTCAACATTGAGAATAAGATGATCATATCCAAATCCTGACACTCCAGCAATGGCTCTGGCTGCGTCCTCCCGACGGTGGAAGCTGATGAAAGCAAATCCCTGCAGGAACAAATGAGTCCATGGATGAATTTTCTTGGTCTTTCAAATAAGTTTCACTGTTCGTTTTACTCCAAAAAATTATTAGTTTGGTAAATATAAAGATCATATATATGGATGTAATTCTTTCATGAAGGCGACGCTTACCTTTGACTGGCCAGTGTTCTTGTCTTTGGCCAGATAGATCCTTGAAATGGAGCCAAATGGTCTGAAGAGCTCCTGCAGATCTGTCTCACGGGTGTCCTCAGACAGATTTGTAACACGAATGGTAGCATTGTCATCAGCTGTAATGTGCAAACATATGTTAATAATACTGAGTGATTCTTTTCTGGGTTTAAACTGGGTTTCGTTGCTCAAACTTTTACCCACCCCTCCGGTTAGGCTGCATGGACTCCCCTCTTCGAGTGCCTCCATCCCTCAGACTCGGGGGCACATATTTCCCAGTCTTGCTCTGCGCTGGCTGTACAGGCTCTGGTTCCGCTGGTCAAAGAGAGGACAGGAAGGCAACATCAGTCACAGATTTAGGAACAGCCATCCACTATTTCTAACAGTGGACCATGATACATATCTCTGGGTCTGATAACGTGAAAGGTGTTCCGATGGTACCAGAGCCAGCAGGCTTTTCCTTGTCTGCAGTGGAAAGTCCGAGCTGTTCGGCCAGCTCCTTCTGCATTGGGCCCAGAGTGTCTTTGTATGGACAGCGGGTGGTCCAGTGGTCGCCTTTGCAAATACGGCAAGACACAATTTTTTGTCCTTTGAGTTTATTCATAGGATCCTCATCTTGGTCCTGAGCGTTTAAGTCCTGAGGAAATGATGATGAGATGAGAAAATGAGTCCAACCGAACTTGTGCGCCTAATATATATCAGTCAGTAGTAGCACAAAATATTTCAGCTTGCCACAAATTCTCACCTCTTTGCTTGAGATGAAAGTCATGAAGACATCATCGCTGACTGTTGTGGTGGCAACATTAGGACCTGGTGCATCAAACTCAGAGTTTCCAAACTTCTTCCAGTTCTGAAAGGAGAGATGAAGAGAATGTAAACATCCATCTTAACCCAAAGTCTTTGACATCTTTTCATTTGAAAGCCAACCTTTCTCCTGGCAACAGCTTTAGAGGCTTTCCGTGTCTCGATCTTGAAAGTGCGCACAATCTGCAGAGAGAAAAATAAAGCAAATGTAATAATGGCTTTCACTGAACAGGTCTAAATGGTTCACTTAATGAAAAAGGTATAAAAATATGTTCAGAACAGACAATTTTTAGTACAAAACATACAGAAATTAAGGAATAACTCAAAGTTATACGTCTGTTTTCCACTGTTATTAAGGTCTGCTTTTGCAACGTCAGTGCTACTAAGTGGTTATCAGTGAGAATTAATTGAATGAATGGATGAATGATTTATTTATTTCGGTATAATATCACCGAAAGGATGTAGGCAGAAGCAATGCTTATAAAGACCTACCCCTTACACCATACATCGAGTACATTATACAGATACATTCTCTTTATACAATTATCAGTACTTCAATATATATATATATATATATATATATACTCTTCAAATCAGATAAAGTAAATGAACATGCTTTCCACTATTATTCTTGTATAGTCTTGTTGGTTGTATATTGTATTGTTGGTTATATATACACTGTAGATATCTACAGTACACATACATATACATATACTCACACACACACACACATATATATATATACACACACACATATAAATTTATTTTACTTCATAAAAAATTGTAAAAAAATCGGCCGATTAATCGGTAATCGCCCTAATAATCGGTACTGGCATCGGCCCCCAAAAATCCATATGGGTCGGGCCCTAGTTCTCAGTTACTACCTACCTACTTATTGTCCATAGTTAGATTTCTACATTGAATCACTTGCTTAATTAAGATTGCGACAGTACATCTATTCAATTCAAAGTAAAGAGTGAATGTGTCCTGTGCTGTCAAGTAAAATTGCAAATCTGAACTTTCAACTGGTAAAAATTTAGACCAGAAAAAAAACAACACTCTTGAGTCTGATCTTGGGCGAATATGTGTCTACTATACAGACAAAATTTATGCTAGAGAAGTGATGCAGTTGTGTAAAAGACAGAACTGTAAGGAATTTTAACAGATGAAGCGTATTATTCAATAAATCTTAAATTACCTTGAACTTCTTCCCATCATCATCGATTTTATATTCCGTTATGGTTTTAATGTTTCCTTTGATGGTTTCTTTCGGGGGTGGTAGTGTGCCTGAAAAAAAAGGTTTAAGTAACATATTAAAAAATAAGCCAGAAACAGTGGACTTTATATGATTATTATCATTTGGTTTTCCGTATGCTGTCAACACTATCGTTAGCAGAAACAATGAAGATCTGATCTGTGGTTCAAACACATATAACATCTAGCATAATAAGGGAAATCTAATGCCGTTTAATACAACAGCTTTAACATAAGTAACACTCTCAGGAAGCGATTACATTCGTGTTTTTATTGACATTAACACACAGGTTATTAATGCGCCGGTTAGCCCTGTGCTAGTTCTCTTTAGCCGGGAACAGGCCACTGTCAACAGACCGTTACATCTGTGGACACCATATTCTACTTCTTCATCGATGTTTAATGACAGTCACAAAGGTCTTTGACTCGTGCCCCTATATAAAAAGTTATAATTTACACAAATAGTGGATACATTTTATAAGATGAGGAACCACGTGGAAGTGAAAGCCGCCTAAACGGCCTCCTCCTGTGACAGAAGCTAACTGACAAACTCTTTACCTTCATCTCCTTCTTCCTCGACCTGGTCTGCCCAGCTGGGCTTGGAGCTGGAAAGATATGCAATATCAGATAAATAAAATGCCAACAGAACATATAAATTGCTTTAAAACTCATAATAAAACTCACTCGTCGTATTCCATCGACGGCATCCTCTTACATAGCCTAGCTTCGGGGCTGCAAAGAACGGAACTGCGTGAGCCGAGCCAAAGCGCCGCCGCTAATACTTCCGGTTTGAAATTTCACAATAAAAGTACTGCTTTTTATTAAAACACGAGGCTTCACAATAAAGGTCATTTTTTATTATTACCATTGTCTTATAAAATCTGCTGTAGGAGAGAATGGGGTAAGTTGAGCCACCCCCTGTTGATTGAAAATGGTAAAAGAAATTTAGGAGTTGGGCATCAATTCACGGAGTCTGTGAAGGTTAGAAGCACATGGGTGAAGGGGTTAGACATTTATTTCAAAATATTTTTTTCACTCTTGAAAGTGAATTTAGTCTGTCATAAGTTTTATGAGAATTATGTTCAGTCAAAAAAAGGATCATTTAAAATTTGTTTAGTACATCAATTGTATCTATGAGCTACAACATGAGGTCAAAAACCCTCACATAAAAGTCCACCATTTTAACTTCATCATAGTAGTTCAGGGATAAGTTAAGCCAGGGGCTCAACTGAGAAAGTAAAGGAGTCTGATGAGAGGATCAGAGTTTCAGTTCAGATTGTTGAAATGTGTTACTTTTTCTTTTCAAGAATACAGCTGTGAATGTTCTGAATCACTTAAAGACATTCTCATGTTAAAATGGCTTTTTACAAAACATCTTTGTAGCAGTTATATGCGATAATAATAAAAGAGTTATTGTACCAGTTGAAAAGCGTATAATAGATAAAAATACATATGAATGACAATAATAGTCTGTCGAAGTCTAAATCTGTGATCTGGTCAGAGTTGTGAAATTTGTGATCTGCTGCTACACCCCCTACAAAAACTGATTTTCTAGCCATGTCATTTTGATGTCTGTTGCTTCACTTAAAATGTTAAAAACCACTTCCTCATAGACCACTACTTGTATCCTTTTTCTTGTACTGATTTTTTAGATAATGTCTTTCACATCAAATTTGATCATGTTGTTTATCATATAAGTACACATTTAATCAATTCTAGACAATAATCACATCTGTAATTACTCTGCTCAAATTCTTACTCGCTGATGTGATTTAAAGTGGTCATACAATAAGTACATTTAGAAGCATTAAAAAACTCAAACAAGAAAAATTACACCTACAAAAACATCTCAAAAATATATTTTTATATAACAGAGTTAGCACAAAAATAACTTCCAACAAAACCCACAAAAACAAGTCAAGAGATAAGAGCAAGTGTTTTACAATCTTGTAATTAAGTAAAATCTGCCCACATTTTAAGTCATGGTACAATCATGTTATATAAAAAAGCTGATAAACACCATCCTCAGGCCTTTCTATTTTCTCGTTCCCTCCTGGTAGTCGTCCTCTTGGCTCTTTCCACAACAAGCTACTCTTATACTGTCAAACACAGCCATGTAAAGGATTGGATGGATGCACATGTTCAGAGTTGCCAGTCCCTTTGACACTTGATACATGTCGTACACCCAGCAGCCAGACTTGTCAGGGTCCCGTTTTTTTAGATACAAGTGATAGTTTTGAAAGAAATGGTAAGGAAGAAAAGAAATGGCATATAGCACGAGGACTGATGAGACTAACAGGGCTACCTTACGTTTCTCCAGTGTGGTTATATTGACATTTTTCCAAACCACCCAAATAACCACGCAGTAAGAAGCGAAAGTAACCAAGAAGGGAACTAGGCACCCAAACACAGCAAGAAAGATTCTGTAAGTGACATGTGGGCTTTCCTTCCCTTGACTCTTTTCACAGAAAGACACACACAATGTGTTGTTATTGTACTTATTAGGGCAAACTGAAGCAAATTTCAACACAGGACAGGAAATGACTCCCACAAGGATCCAGATGACGATGCTGACGGCCTTTGCGTGGGCAGGTCTTACGTGGGATCTGGTAAAGAAGGGCCATGCGAGGGCCACACACCGATTCACACTTATGGCCATGATGAAGAAGATGCTCACATACAGATTGCAGGTGAAAAGAAATCTTTCAATCTTGCAGACAGAGTCCCCAAACACCCAGTGTTTCCCGAGTGCGTAGTAGACTATCAGCAGAGGCAGGGTCAGAACATACAGCAGGTCACTTATTGCCAGGTTGCAAGACAGGACAACTCCAGTGTGCCAGTTCTTCCTCTCTCTGACCACCAGCAGCCACAGGGCGAACAGGTTTCCCGCCAGGGCAACGATAAACTCAACTCCATACACAGAAGGCAGCAAGGCAATCTGAAACCTCTCACAGTCACCGAAATTGTGCTTCATGTTGCTTTTGGCTGCTTTCACACACTCAGTACTGTCCAATATCTGTAAATAAATATGTGGTATCAAATTTCATCACTTCAATGAATATCACTTTAGTTTTTAAACAAGTTTTAGTACATTTCAGGACTGGTTTGTGTAGTATGGGAAATTGGAAAAGCTGTCTTAATTTAATAGATTTACTAAAGCCATACATAAAACATCCCAGGCTTTAAGAATAAACGATTTAATTTATCAATAAGAAAAAGGCCAAACTCCAACTTACCCAGTGGCAGACTTGTGGCGCACTGTAGTATGAACCGTTTGCTGATAGTTAACGTTGATTTCCTGTGTGATATCAGAAAGTTAAAAGAGTGAAAAAGAGCCGCTTGAATCATGATTGTCTTAGTGAAACATGGTAGGCAAGAGAGACTTATCTAAGAGGAAGTCACTTCCTCTTAACCCTCTACACAAATTTCACAATTTTGAGAACCAATGATGACATTGCATGCCATCACATGGCAAGTGCTGGCAAAACAAACGGGTAATGAACAGGCCACAGTTCATATAAAGGATTAAGATTTGAGATTGATTAAAAAAATGGGACAATATGCATTATTAAACGTTCACAACCAGGTGGCTAATTTCCAACCCCAGTCCCAATAGACTTTATTGATCCCAAACTGGGAAATTCACAAATTGGTGGCTAATTTCCTAACCCAGTCCCAGGTTAGCAGGTTGCTGTAAACACATAAATCAAAAACAAACATCAGTAATAGGAATAAAACACACAGAGGTATTTAAAGACAAGCATACTGTGTAAGTGCCAAATACAAAAGTGCAAGGTGCTAGGTCCTCTTTACAGTGCACAGAGGTCTATAATGATTGCACAGGAAGTGTGTGACCTTCACTATTTAAAGAGACTGGTGGTAGTGTTGTGCCAGCTCACACAGAAAATGACCTACTTCAAAGTTCAGTTTACACCAATTAACATGAGCTACTTCATGTTCATAGTGTTGTTCATAAAAATCTGAACTTAGTTAATCATCCAAAAAAAGGAACTAGTTTACGTTCATTTTTAGCTGCAAGTTCCTTTTTTCACCAGTCAACTATGCTTTAATCCCCATCCCCCAAGGCAATTCCCAAAACAAATAAATCACTGTATACTCTTATAGCACCATTATAGCAAATGTTCAAAGCCACCTGTCTCACATGTACTGCAAATCGAATTGTTTACTTATGAGACAAAATATGTTCTGTCACCATGTTGAATGCATGGAGAGTGCTGCAGATCTGCAGCTCTGCTTGTCACCTCTCGGCAACTCCCCTCGTCTCTCGGCACCTTCCGTCCCCTCTCGGAATGTGAGCATAGGTCACTGTCCCAGGAATGAACTACAACAACTCCCATTCCCATTCATGAGTTATAAACCGGGCGGCTCAGTTCACCGTCCATGAAGATATGAGCGCGTTCAATAAACATATTTATGACTCAATTTAGCTGAATGTTAGTTACGTTAAAGTTTGTTGGTGCTCTTAATTTGTATGTATTGAAAAAATACGACGAGAAAAAAAAATTAAGACTTCGAGATTAAAGTCATTAATTTATGAGATTAAAGGAATGAGTAACGAGAATAAAGTCGTAGTAAAGTAATTAATTACGAGAGGTTATATTCTAACCTGTTGTTTAAGATGACATGTTAAAATAAGAGCCATGGAGCATGTCATGAAAATGTAATTCAATATATGTTTCTCAAACAAGGAGATACTTCATCGTTTGGCACATCAGCACCGCATTATCAGAAGTAAGTAATGACTTTAATCTCGGGGTCTTAATTTATTTTTTCTTAAAGTGGCCCTAATACTCTGTAGTAGGAAAACGGACAGTCCTAGATTGATAAAAATTTAACTACTAACTTTTCAGAAAAGGTTATAATGAAATTCTTGAGCATGGTAAGAAGCATCACTTTACATAAATCCCTCATCCTCATCCGGGAACGCCGCAAAAAAACAAAACAAAACAAAACAAAATAATAATAATAATAATTAAATAAATAAACGAGTCCAGTGTCTTTTATGTCATACATAAGGATATGAAAAACCATTCATTAAATTTTGTGTTCAGTCAATTAACGTGAATTACACGTCAATTATAGCAACGTTAGGATAGTTCTGTTATCGCCTCTGTATCTGCATCACGTTGTCCTGAAATCGGCACACTTACCCAAATCATAGAACAAAGATAACAAACATATCTGATCGTATTGATCCTATTCACTGTATATTCTATATACAGTCTATGGTCTGTACTCACAGCAGCGCAGGTGTGACTCCGTCTCGGTCCTCCTCAGACATGAGAGCAGGAAACTCAGACAGGTACATTAAAGACAGGTGAACATGAAAACATGTCAGGTGAGGCAGGAGAAAATCTCTTCACTGAAAATATTTAAAAGGTAAACCCGGAAGTCGACGACGTTTAGGTAAACAAACGCCGCATGCATTCTTCAGATTCTAGAGAAATATCCCCAAACCTGTCCATTCCTGTCCCTGGAGCTGTACTACATTATATGAACGGTTTACTATTGGTTTCAAACTTATGATACACTTTAATCACAAAGATTTAGGTTTACTTAAAAGTTTAAATGAATGAAGACATTAGATTTAACATCAGTTTCTGTAATGACCTACAGAAAGATGGGAAAATGACTTTAACCATTCAAAAAGAGACTGGAAAAAAAGGGAAAACTTATAATTGTAATTATTTTATTATTATTTCAAAAGTCCTTACAAACTGGCTGCATTGTCACCTCAACATGACGGTCATTGTTCTGGTGGTTTTAAACGTTTTATAGAGCAGGTACATTTTTAATATGAACTCATACAGTATGAAAATAAAGCACATTTATTCTCATTCACCCCTCTGCTGATTTTCACCAACAAACATCCTCAAACAGTCACTCCCAAAGCCAGGCACTCAAAGGTTCAGGCTCCACCAGCAGATCAGATGGATCCTTGCTGCCCTCTTCTGCTCCAGCAAAACCTCACATTCAGTTTTTGAGTCCAGAAGGTGGCGCTAGACCTCAGCCTTTCCCCTTCCTCTGTTTAAAGCCTTGCTTTGCTCCCGCTCCTTTCTTCTTGAAGCCTGGCTTTCCTTTCTGACCTTTAGATTTGAAAGGTTTGTCTTTGTTTTTCTTCCCCCCAAATGTTTTCTTCCCTTCGAATTTGTTCTTGCCACCAAATTTCTCCCCACCAGCTTTCTTTGCTGCAAATGTCTTTCCTTTGAATGTCTTCCCTCCTGGCTTCATTTTCTTTCCAAATGCTTTCTCCCCATCTCTGGGTTTCTTCCATCCTTTCTCTGTACTGTCCCTACGCACTCCTCTTGGACCACTCTTCTTCGGTGATTTGGCATCTCTTTCTTTTCTTGATTCACCGGGAGCCAGCTTCCTCTTTTTGGCAGGTCCGTGAGTCTTGTCTGAGCTCTGCCTTTTCTTGGCACTAGGGAACATGTCTGCACAGAAAAAGTAAAATATCTGGGTCAATAACTGCATTTTAAACTGGACCAGAGCACGTTGGCTTGTTTTAAGCACACCCACTGCGCTCACCTTCATCTGGCTCCTCTCCTACAGCCTGTCTGTAGTACTCCACCTCATCGTCTGATTCCACGGCAGCAGCCCGATCGTCCTGCACACCAGGATCCTCCACCTCGCTGTCCTCTTCAGCCTCGGCTTGCTTCCTCTTAATGCCCGCCAAGCTCTTTTTCCTATTAAAAGATGAGCAAAAGTAGTCTTACACTTAATTCTACTCCAAAAAGCAAAAGCAAATCCCCTCGTCTAAAACTTACTTATTCTCTTCTTTTTTCTCTTTCTTCTGAGCAACATTCTGCTCCTGCTTCTTCTTGCGTTCCTGTTTCTCTTTCAGCTGCACCTCCTTTCTGTTCAGGATCTCCTGTATTTCCTCCTCCGTCTTTGAGACTGGCAATCATAGAAAAAAAAAAAAAAAACGCTCTTATGTAGACACAATCGGTGCCAGATCTAGAGAGAACTCGTACGTCTTCAGATGCATCAGTAAGCGTTTACTTTTAGAGAGAAATCACAGCAGTCATACAGATTCTTTTCATCATGTGCATCAGGAGACATTGACAAGAAAGATCAAGTTTAGACTCACCGATGGAGTGATAGAGGACATTCCCCTCTCCCATGCCGTCTTGTATCTTCGTCAGTTGCAGAGTCACGCGAGGGCCGATCTGTGGTGAGCACAGGGCAACAATTAAGCACCATTCCTCCTTGAGGTCTACTGATCAGCTCCAACTGGTCGTCCCGAAAACTTGTTTGAAAACCCGTGGCAACAGAGCTTTCTCGGCTGTGGCTCCCAAATTGCAGATCGAATTGCCACTCGAGATCAAAAACATCCCCCACACTTTATACTTTTAAATCACGTCTTAAAACTCATTTTTACTCCTTGGCTTTTAGTTCGGCATGAGAGTTGTGTGATCTGTCCTTTTATCACTTTTATTTCTCTTATGCTTTTGTGTTTTTATTTCATTTTATTTTTACCTGCTTTTACTTATTTCCTTGTGATGTTTTCTGTAGTAATTGTTCTTTTAATTTTGGCTAACTTAATTGTTTTTTTAAATGTGCTGTATAAATAAAGCAGATCGGATTGCATTGGATTCCTCCCTTGTCGCAGCTTTGTTTATAGCCACACTCTCTACGCACACTCACCTCAGTAAGACGAACTGCACTCTGCTGGGACGCCATGTTGCCTCGGCCAGAGTAGACCTGCGGGAGCTCTGTGATGTTGTGCTCTCCGTCTTGTTCTGCCTCGCTCTCTGAAAGGTTCGCCCCCCTGAGGGTTGACCAAGGAAATTATTCAAATCATGATTCCTCCTGCGGCTCCAGAACGAGCTAAAATTGTAACTTCACGAGAGCCTTACTTTATCAGCAGCTCACTGATGTCCTCAAACTTGTTCATGTTGGGGAATTTCTCCTGCATTAGCTTCTTGACGCCACGACTCATGCCTACAGGGACCACCTTCAGGCTGCTGCAGGAAAGAGACACGATCACAGGAGTCAGAGTGACATTTCATCAAAGATTAACAGATATTTAGTGAATGTGTGGTGGCTCATCAGTGCGTTTACTTTGAAAAAACATCACTGAACAATCAGGTAAGAAAACTGTCATCATCTGAGCCCTGAAACAAACATTTAAAAAAAAAAAGGAATATTCCGCATAAAAATTATTCAAGGTCAAACACACCGTAAAACCGCAAGTTAGACACACCCCCAAGAGATGAATGTTGCCGACCGCTTGCTTCTCTAGTTATACCAACTTTAGTAATGACTGCATGATAGCAATACACTGCGGTCTGAGGAGCCATAAACAAACCTCAACACAAACGCCACTCTATAGCCACAAATAATGCTCAGAACAGCACCTAACTTCATCAACAGTACATATAGGGTCCCAGCCATAGCACTAGCTACCACACATCTTTTAACTTTGCTTAATTTCTTTAGCAAAGAGACTAAACACAACTCACCTACTCTCTTCCAGCAGCCGCTTGTTTGTAACGAGACCTCGGGCCAGCCCATTACAGACTACAGCGGGGTGATGCAGCTCAAGGAAGAACATTTATGATCATTACTTTATCATTTCCTTGACGTAATTATCACCATATTAATCATTTTGCACTGCAGACGTGGTAGTTCTTCTGCCCAAGCATCTTGGTCTGACTGCATTTCCATGAAGAAATGATCATAAATGTTCTTCCTTGAGCTGCGACACCCACCAGCAGACCGTAATGGACTGGCTCAAGTCTCCATACAAACAAGCAGCTGCTGGAAGAGAGTAGGTGAGTTGTGTTTAGTCTCTTTGCTAAAGAAATCAGGCAAAGTTAAAAAGATGATTGGTGGCTAGTGCTATGGCTAGGACCCTATATTTACTGTTGATGAAGTATTTGTGGCTACAGAGTGGCATTTTGGTTGAGGTTTGTTTATGGCTCCTCAGACTGCTGTGTATTGCTATTGTGCCGTCGTTTCTAAAGTTGGTATAACTAGAGAAGCAAGCTGTTGGCAACATTCATCTCTCGAGGGGGTGTCTAACTTGGGTGTTACAGTGTGTTTGACCCTAAATTAATTTTACGCTTGAATTTCCCTTTAAAAAATGCATTTTGCAATGGCTATCTGAATAATTAAGAATCTTTAACTTACTAATGTCGCAGTTCAATCTCTTCTGAGCCTGCGTTGTAATTCACCAGCACACACCTCTTGATGTTATTGAGGCTCACCTGGAAAACAACAATGTTGTCATTTTTAACTGAATTTGGCATTACACTCCAATATGCACAATGACTCAAGGATTCAAACAAGATCAGAAAGCGTTTACTTTTGAATAATCTTCAAAGGAAATCTCAGAAGACTATACTTTCATCATGCCAACATTGAGGCTTTAAATCCTCAACAATCCAAAGAAAAGACGATGATGAAGGAGGAGAAACGGCGTACCCTGTGCACATTTATGGAGGGAAACATGTTTTGAAACATTGTAGCCATCAGTTTCACGTGCATGCCATCGGACCCGAAGTTGTTGAGGATGAGTAGCGGGTGATGCGTGAACTGCTGATCGTGCATCCTGTGCTTCTTTAGAGATGAAACCACGTCTTTGATGAGAGAGTACTGAGGGCAAAGAGAGACCCATGTCAACAGTGGAAGAGAAGAGGAGGGGGGAAAAGGACTTTGGCTGTGCGGGCGCATCAGTGCGTTTACTTTGAAAACATCACTTACAGTCAAACATTAAATTGTCATCACCTGAGCCCAGCTATCAATTAATCTGTTGTTTATATTCTTTTGTTTACCTTTAGCACCCTGAAATGAAGCATGGGACCTTTGGGGAGTCGAGCAAGTCTCTGAAAGCAAATGAAACATGATCAGGATTACACGACACGTTTAAAAACTGTTATGCAGTGCTGTGATGTGTGATCCAAACCCACCATGTTTAAAGTGCTGGGAGTCTTGCTGAAGATCATGAAGTGTGTCACTCCCAGTGGTCCTGCGATAGCCACAAAGTCCTTCAGCACATTCTTCTTCTTGATCTGATGAAAACAACCCAACACAAGCAGGTCAGGTATACAGAGTGAGGAACAGCATGATGGAGTGCTTCACCATTAGTGATTTCATGCAAATCTTATGCTTGATACAAAATACTGGGTTATTCTATGTGTGTGTTCAGTGATATCAATGTCAAAAGGGATATTCCAGCGTAAAATTAATTTAGGGTCAAACACACCATGACACTGAGTTAGACACCCCCTGAGAGATGAATGTTACCGACAGCTTGCTTCTCTAGTTTTACCAACTTTAGTATTGACCGCACAATAGCAATACACAGCGGTCTGAGGAGCCATAAACAAATCTCGACCAAAACGCCACTCTATAGCCACAAATAATGCTCAGAACAGCACCTAACTTCATCAAGAGTACATATCGGGTCCTAGCCACCAAACATCTTTTTAACTTTGCCTAATTTATTAGCAAAGAGACTAAACACAACTCTTCCAGCAGCCGCTTGTTTGTGGTGAGACCTCGGGCCAGTCCATTACAGACCGCAGCGGGGGGGGACACAGCTCAAGGAAGAACATTTATGATCATTTCTTTATCATTTCCTTTAACTAATAATCACCATATTAGTCATTTTGCACAGCAGACGCAGTAGTTCTTCTGCCTTAGCGTCTCGGTCTGATTGCTGTTCTATGAAGAAATGATCATGAATGTTCTTCCTTGAGCTGCGTCACCCACCAGCAGACCATAATGGACTGGCCCAAGTCTCTGTACAAACAAGCGGCTACTGGAAGAGAGTAAGTGAGTTGTGTTTAGTCTCTTTGCTAAAGAAATTAGGCAAAGTTAAAAAGATGTTTGGTGGCTAGTACTGTGGCTGCGACCCTATATGTACTGTTGATGAAGCTAGGTGCTGTTCTGAGCATTATTTGTGGCTATAGAGTGGCGTTTTGGCTGAGGTGTGCACGTGGCTCTCTGTATTGCTATCGTGCGGCCGTTACTAAAGTTGGTAAAACTAGAGAAGCAAGCAGTCGGCAACATTCATCTCTGGAGGGGGTGTCTATTGGTGTTACGGTGTGTTTGACCCTTTTACGCCAGAATATTCCTTTAAAAACATATCGTCAAGATCTTGTTATCAAAAGACAGACCTTCAGGGACTCTGCAGTGAATGGCATCATGATCCTCCGCATGTCCTGAATAAGCTGACCCACGTTTTTTCCAATCTGACCCCGATGAAACACGAAGGAGTGGGGGATAACTCCGTAAGTCTCCTCGGCCACATGGTTGGCTTGAGCTCGGGCTTTCTTCTGATTCTTGGTCTGAAAGGATAGATTAAACAGGTGAAGAATACTGCATACCAAAAACACGATTAACATGACATTTAGTTTGGTCGTGATTTTGTCAGAGAGCTCAGACTACAGTCCAAGAAACCAGCAAAACTCATAAAGCATTTATTTTGATTTAACACATTCACTACAGCCTCAAACTTTTAGTTTAATAAAGGTAACAGTATCAAAGACACAGACGACAAGTTAATCTGTTGATAATTTCTATATTTCCCACAAACTAACGCTTTTAAATGGCGGCTAATAAGCTAGCATAGATCTTTACTTACCTTTGATTTCCCCATTTTTCAGCAGAATTAAAAGCGCTTTTGTTTTACCAACACATTTGATTTCACCTTTCGACACTAGTCTTACTATGTCGATAAAGTAATTTATATATTTTAACTCAAAAGTTGGATCTACGTCTGTCGGCTAAGCTACAGCAGTAACACGACGGTTTCCACATGTCTCCTCCACACTTTGCTATCGTGTGTCGCACTCAAAGGGGTCCGGAGTGAGCATGTTGGCAAGTCGTTTAAGTAGTTCCGAGAAAAGGTGATGAGTAGCGCTAATAAAAGTTTGTTGAAAAATCATTATTTAACAACTTCTAGTTTAAATTTGGCTACACTGAATGCTTCGAAACCAAATGAACATTTTTTAGGTCTGGAAAAATACACTTTATATGCAGCTTTTAGAAGGTATAACAAACATTTTATGAAGGTTGTATTTTTAAAAAATTGGGTATTTTTTTTATTGGAACTGACTTAGAAGCAAAATACCCGTAGCTATCCAGTGTCGGCCCAAGGCATAAGCGAACTAAGTGCCTATTTTGCCCCCCCCCTAGAGCATAATAATAATAATAATAATAATAATAATAATAATAATAATAATAATAATAATAATAATAATAATAATATTTTGCATGTATAAGTGATGCTTTCTGTATGATCAAGTGTATATTATTGTAAAAATAATAACGTTGTGAAAATCAACCCCAGGCTGACTGTGTTACATTTTGAGATTAAAACCACCCTGAACATCATTCATCAGTCATTCATTGGTATTATTTGTATGGTTGCATTGGTATTATTTATGTTATTACCTAGGCCACCCCCTTATATATGTAAAGACATGTCAGGTGCATTAAATTTATACTGTAGTAGGTGTGTGAATGATCATCAATCAATATTATCGGCAGAAGTAGAGGGCCCCAAAATCAAATTCTGCTTAGGGCCCCATTGAGACTTGGGCCAGCTCTGTAACTATCTAATTAAAAAGAAGCATCTACCAGCCAAATCTACACAGAACCACATCATACTTCTGTTTCTTCTTCCAGTTTTTACATACAACCACAAGAGGACAGCAAAGACACGTCGTTTTCACTCTGAGGCAAAGTATGGATCAACATTTGCCGTGGACTTCACGTAAATAAAAATCACATGTTTAAATTCTAATTAAATTCAGACATGTTTATAGCAGCCCTGCTTAACAGGAAAAAATGAACAAATAAGGAACAGTGCAGTGTAAGTTATATCTTACAGTTTTTATGTCAGCCTCAGTAACATGGCCCTTCTGAAGCCTTTATGAATACCAAATCATTCTCATCAATCCCCTATCTGAGACTAGGCGATAGCTGTAGATTCATGCAACTCCATCAAAATGTTATTTGAGCATGGCTATCATACTCAAGCTTTTTTTCCCAGCTGGTGGGTTGGTGAAGTGACACTGTGCTGAGGAAGAAAACACTGTGGGCTTACAGAAAGTATTCTCCTTTATTGAGACATGTTTACACTCTAAAATGTGTTTGTTGCAAATTTATAACTATATTGACAATAAGATTAGGATTAATTGCAATTCTCTAATTTACAAGCAGTCCTACGCTGTTATATTTACACAGAGTGAGTTATGAAACACTAGAAACTTTACAATATGAAGTGTTTTAAAAGTCAGTTTTACTGAATGGGGAACTGCAAAAAGGGTAACTTTTCACTCTAGGGAAATTTCAAAGAAACTCAAGAGATTGCAAGCAACGCAATGCCAGAAACCACAAAGAGCACATTTTAGGCGTGGTACTATTTGAAAAGCTGCTCTTCCACCCGCTTATTGAAGGATCCTCCACTACTCAAGTGAAATAATACAGAGGTACACCTGGCGCAATATTAGAGGGAACTACTATCAGTTTTGTTTTATGGGGTGTTCCTTTCAAAAGTCAAAATCTGGATCTGGAATAAAACTTTAAAGGCCATCCTGTGCACACTGAATCATTGACCGTAAATCTGTTTGACACAAACATGATGAAAAAACACAATAATAGTATTTGGAGTTCAAGTGCTTCTCAGGATGAAGAAAACAGCGTGTATTGGAACAGTGTTTCCATATCAAAGTTCAGAGGTGCATAGATAAAGAAATCGGTTTTTTTTTTTTATCTGTGTGCTAGATCTATCTCCACCCTAATTCACGAGTACTCTTTCATAACACTTTCATTTTTAGCTCTCTTCTTTACAGACACAACCCTACAAGATCGAAGGCCGATGGATTCAGTTTTTTTTTTCTTTTTTCACAATGTGTTCATGTTTCAGACACTGATTCAGAAACTTTCACAAGTGCATCTTTTCCGTATGTTCTCAGCAAGTTTTTTTGGGTGTATTACTTACACAAGCAAAACACAACTAGATATGTTTCTGTGATGACATGAGTTTGTGAATAAGAGCTGAAAGTTTTTTGAACTCTTGAGGAACTTTCAGCTTTGTGGACAAAATGGCAACATCTCCCCTTAACTTTTATTTCATCCTATTCACGTGAAAGTCATATTTTCTTACAAATAAAAATCCATGCAGGAAGGCCTCATCTGCTATTGTAGCTTATTAGGAGGCATCAGTATTCATTTTATTGTGTTCGGTTACTTGAAAAACCCCCTAATGACTGTTTAAGTGAATAGAAACTGCTCATTGTGCCTTTTTTTAAGGCAAAAGCTAAACATGTACAGTTTAAATGTCAATGATTGTTCTCTTTGAATACTGTATATTTGAGCAAAAACAGTCAGTTTCAGCAAACTGATGCATTTGAACGTCACATTGCTCCTGTTTCTCACAGGATACAGTTTATGGTGGGATAGCAGGTTGAAGGCAGAGGGAGGAGACATCCTGGCATTCCTGCTCGGAACAGCCAGTTAAACAATGAGCGCTGGAAGGCGGTGCATTAGGATAGTTTGTAATTAGTTGTCCTCTTCTTCTTCAGAGATCCTTGGACAGACCCACAGGAGAAGAGTCAGTTTTCCAGCTTTGGTAACTTGGATGTTATTAATTTATTCTAATTTTTAATGAGATTTATTTTATGAGACGTCGTTTTTTTGCTTGATGTAGAGCCCAGGACCACTTTGGATTTGGGAAAAAGCAGCCACTTCCTAAACTCCATCTGATCCTTGAACATGTGATTTTTGAAATGAGTGAGTCAACTTTTTGACATCAGTGCATCTGGGGAGCTGCAGCCACATACTGCAGCAGGACAAAGACAATCCTGAGCACTGGTCAGCCGATAAAGTAAGTTCTGAGCTTTGATTGATCTCCAGGTTTGACCACAGACTGATATTTACCTCCTCTGTTTGTGATACTCAAAGTTGGTCAAAAAATCACTTTACTTTTCTTTATTTTGAAATTACATCATATGACTCAATGAGAAAGTTTTAAGAGGAGATATTTGTGACCATTGTCAATATTTACCCATTTGACTCCATGTGTTTATGGTGTTGACCGTGGTTGTTGTGGCTGGATTCAGAGCCTGCTCTTCTGTTGACTGTGAGACAGTTGTGTGTTGATCCTGGCTGGTTGATGTTGACTGTTGTCCCCCCAATGTTGACCTGCTAATAAATTCCAGCAAGGGGGCAAAGTGTGTGCCTTTACTTTGAAAGAAACATCTGGGGACCCACAACACCAACACAGTTTCATTGAATGCAAAGTTTTTCACATTTTTAACCTTGCGTGGTTTTTCCTCAAAGAATTGTCTCCTCTGCTACCAGGGGGGGTCCTCGGGAGTCAAGCACATCCATGGAGAAGACACTAACAGTGGGCCTGACTCTTTTCTTAACACTCTGTCTGAACATACCAGGAGCTGGAGGACTGAAAGATGCTCCACGCGGCGAGGATACCCAGAAACGTTCCTCAAGATCTTCAGACAATAAAGGAGGCCGTTGCTCCTACACTTTTATTGTCCCGCAGCAGAAACTGACAGGCGCTCTGTGTTTGAACACACAGTCTGTGACCACCAACCACTCAGAGGTGGCGGCACTGCGGTTGGAGCTCAAACGGCAGCAGGAGCAGATGGAGAAGCTCCAGGGCCAGCTGGAGCAGGAGGGGTCCCTTGCAATGGAAGTTAGGGCCCTACGTAAAGAGAGCAGCAACATGAATTCACGCATCGCACAGCTCTACGCCCAGCTGCTGCATGAAGTCATGCAAAAGAAAGACCAGGCTTTGGAGCAGCGGCGGGTGGAGAACCTCCTGTTAAATGCCACAACACAGGTAAGCAGAGAAGTATTGATGCCACAGTCAAGATAAATAACTCCAAATCACTATCAAACTCTTCTCTACATTTGCTGGTGCAACAGGCTCTGCAGGTGTCCAGCAACTACAGGGAGCTGGAGAAGAAATACGGAGCCCTCACCTCCATGATGAGCTCTCAAAACCAGTTTATCGCTCGCTTGGAGAAGCAGTGCCAGTGCAGAGACTCCGCACAGTCTTCTCTCGTAGGGAACAAGATGTACATTTTGTTCTAATGCGGAGTTTTCACACAACAGCTGACAATGATGTGTTATTTTTGTATCTGTCTGGACAGGTGACGACTGAACCGCCACAGAGCCAGTCTAATGTACATCCAAATTACAGCTCTGACGCCAAGGAAATGACCAACGATGTTCAAAGGGACCAAAGTGCTCCACCACCACAGAAAGAAACAACCGCACAGTCCCTCCCCAGCACTACAGCCAGCACTCCTACAGATCTTCCTTTCATTAGTTTCCCTGTCACAAAGACTCCAGGTAATGCAGTGTAACGCTGCAGAGATACTTGATGAGACTTGAACCCGTGTGTATGAAAGCATCTATCTTCTGTCAGAGTTATTTAGCTGCTCAGATAAGCCGAAGCTGAAGGAGTCAGTGACCTGCTGGCTGGAGCTCTATCTCTCTGGGAACTCCTAAACAATGTCAGACTCAGCTCACAGTTTTTATCGGGATACCGAGCACGTGGTTTTAAATGTTCCTGCTGCTGTAAAACTTGAACAGCCTGATTGCTTACATTTATAAAGCAGAAGATTTCAGCTGTCCCGCTGACAAATCAGCACTTTAGTGACTCCACAGTATGTGTCACTTCCTCTTTAATCTAATGAAAGAACATGCATTGCTACATCTTGATGTGGACATGGCTAAGACTGACTGGGCTCTCACTTGTCAGGGAAAGTCATTGATCATTGTGTAAGAAACTCCCTGAGTGTTTACAGTTTCCCCGTGTAGACCCCTCAGTTTATCTTATCACCTTGGAATGAGACACTGACCCTGAAAGCTGAACAAAAAGAATTTCAAACTCTCTATAAACATTTAAACTGCCCAAGCTGTACTGAAAATTGAGCAAAACTGATGCATTTGACACAAACAAGATCTGTAGAAACAAAAAACATGAAAAAGAGAAATCCAATTTGAGAAAACAATGACAAGTTTATAACATCAAGAGTCATGACACATCCTTAACACGTCTTAGATTTAGATTATTATAATGTAAGATCTTATTTTTTACGTAATAGAGTCCAAAAAAATTGGATGGCTCTCCATCTGAAATATATCTGCAGTAGGAAAATTCTGAGGCGACCAATTTCTAAGCTATTTCATCAAATTCTAAATAAGTCAAACCGTTTTGAAAACACTCTGGCACAACTTCATAGACACAGGATTACAGAGTCTGCAATGTCACATAGTTTGCAGGATGTGGCGAGTCTGACTAGAAGCAACACACCACCATGTGGTCCCCTGTTTAGGCTGCCAACCACATGCTGAGGCAGTGATGCATATTTCCATTGAAGTAATAAAATTATGTACCTGTATAACTAGACACAACTGCTGTCTGCACTTCCTGGATCAAAAGTGCCAAAATGTGCCACAAGACCAGATTCAATCAGTCATCTGTGCTGAGTTACATTAAAGTGGAGGATAGCATTATGGCCTAGATGAATGGCAGGTGGTCATGTACAACATAACATAGTCATTTGTTTACCAGACACGTTATTCTGTTGCTTTTCGAGTTAGTGTATCAAAGTTCACTTGTTTTAATGTTCACTGACTAATAATGTTAGCTGACTTTTTTTTTCTGGGTTTGCCTCTTTGCATGACAATTCGTGGTCTTTACTGCAGCATATTACGCCCACATTCACAACGCATGAACAGAGGAAGGAAGGGCAAGAATATGAGACAGCAAACCTGGCCTCTAGATGAAAAAGAACAGGGTGTAGCAAACACTGATTATAACGCAAGTTGCAAGATAAGCAAAAAGTCTTTATACATGAGTGAATTTATCCTACAATCTTTAAAAAGGTGCAACAATAACAGTTCAAGAACAAAGTTTCATTAACTGGTTTGACTCCCTCAACATGTTAAATTTGCATTTCAACGTTGTAAATATGCAAATGCATTTGGTGTTATGACTCACTTTCATATGCATCTCTCTCATTTCAGGCCCGTGGAGGGACTGCCAGCATGTACTGGAATCAGGTGAGACCACAAGTGGAATTTACCTACTGCGCCCACAGAGCGCAAACCGCCTCCTGCAGGCCTGGTGCGAGCAGAGCCAGGCTCAGGGAGGCTGGACAGTCATCCAGAGGAGACAGGATGGGTCGGTCAACTTCTTCAGGACTTGGGAGCAGTACAAGGTGATTCTACACACCTCAAGTCTACAATAACAGTCTGATCCTCTGTATGAGAGTCTACAGCCATGCTGCGGTGGCTAATGTAAGAGTGCTGACTTGATGTTTGCAGCTATAATGTTGGTCTAAGGGGAAAGTTGGTCATATTTATCCTCTGGGTGGAATAAATGACCTGTCTGCTCCAATTTTGGAGCTAATTCATCCAGTGTTGGGATGTTTTATTAGATAAACAAACTACACCTCCCTCACTGTGGGTGAAGTTAAAGGATCAGCAAAAGTCAGACAGATTTATCCTCAGGAGAACACGAATGATTGTCTAGGTCAAAACAGTGCAGAAAACAGCAGCTGTGGCGCAGTGATCGGATGATTTTGTGGCTGATAAATGACATAAAAATTGATTAAAAAAACATAAACTGCATTCTTACTCTCAGATTAAACTAGCGTGTTTCTATTTTGCAGCAAGGCTTTGGGAACCTAGATGGGGAGTACTGGCTTGGCTTGGAACATCTCTACTGGTTAACTAAACAGGCCCAGTATAAGCTGAGGGTGGTTCTGGAGGACTGGCAGGGCCGGCAGGTGTTTGCTGAGTATGACAGCTTCCATTTGGAACCAGAGAGTGACTGGTACCGACTGCGGTTAGGACAGTACCAGGGCAGCGCGGGGGACTCCCTCTCATGGCACAACAACAAAGCTTTCACGACTCTGGATCGAGACAAGGATAGCTATTCAGGTCTGCTCCTTCAATCCTTCAGATGGTTCGCTCTCTGTTTGTGTTTAGATCACTTCATTTGATGAGTCTGTTCTTCGCTTTGGTTCCAGGTAACTGTGCTCATTACCAAAAGGGAGGCTGGTGGTACCACATGTGCGCTCACTCCAATCTGAACGGTGTGTGGTATCGAGGTGGACACTATCGCAGCCGCTATCAGGACGGGGTCTACTGGGCGGAGTTCCACGGAGGGTCTTACTCTCTGAAACGAGTTTCCTTGATGATCAAACCCACATAACACAATTCTGTTCTGAAAATGTCAGGAACAAAAGTCCTATAGTTTATGTATAAAGAGTAGACATCACCATAAACTCTATACAGTAGGCTGATGCACTGACAGGAATAGTGCATGTCCCAAGTGTGGAGCAATTTAATGAATCAACAATACACAATGTTGTATTTGTGTGCCGAACACTACAGAAGATTATTCCTGACACTAAGGAGTTTAAAAATAAGGATCAGCATCATGTTATAACTTGCAAAAAGATATTTTCATGCAAGAGCATAAAATGTTGAGTATTATAATAGAAAAACTTCTCACATTTTGACATATTCTTGAAGATTATGCCTAATAACAGCATTTGGTTGAATTCTACTGTGTTTCGATTTAGCTTTTATTGCAAAAACAATATAAAATGTCACTTTGTATAGTGTGAGATATCTTTTAATAATGAAAATAATAATCATTTCATGTAGTAACATGAAACTGATCCTTACTTTGATACTCCAGACTGGCAGCGATACATTACACAGAGCGGTCCAGGGAAAAAAAGTACATTTTGTCTTAGTTTCAGTTTCTTCCTCATGTCAGAGGGTGCACGCTGAAAACAGACCAGCTGTAATAGTGATGAAGATCTGATAGTATAGCTGAATAGATGCTTTTCCACCAAAACACTAAATGCACCATGTGGAAGATGATTTTTTATTTGTATGATATTTTTACTGTTTTTTCATATTTATATTTTTCAATATGATCAACGGTCCACATTCAGGTTGTTAGCGGGCTGCGTTTGGTCCACAGGCCACATATTGAACAACCCTGCTGTACAGTGTTTGGTTTGTGCATCTGGCTTTTCTTTACATCTCCATCAGAGACCAGCTAATGCCTGTAAAATTGAAGCAGTTTGTTGGATTGATATGTTTTATCCTATTCTGCTCTGTTTTTGATAGAATTTGATGTTTGTCATTTTGCAATGTATGTTTCAATAAACAATACCAAATAAGATTATGTTTGGCAGATTTTGAAAATACTCCTAACATATAATTTCACCAAGCTTGGGAGGGATGTGTCATCTACAGTTGCTGAATTATGAGCCAACCGTTGAGGTGTCACATTTCCGTTCTGCAGACAGTTTCCTGTTCTTCTTAAGGGCGTTGCATTTCCACTTGTATACTTTTTTTCCTGTCCCTGAGCTTATTTAACTGTCAGCAGCAGGTAATTATCATCATCAGGTCTGAACCAGGATTAATCCTATCCCCGCTACTTAAGCTGGACATCTGCTGGACGATCCTGAAACACACCTTACCTCTTTAATCTACGTCCTTCCTCACGCGTGCTGATCCAGCATGCAGCCTCTCAGGACCCTGGGTCTCCTCCTGCTCATGATATTACTGTGTGGTGAGTGATGATGATGCTTTATGATAACTCTGTCAGGGATTTAAAATAGAAATCACTTTATTTTGAGCTGTGTCTCAGAATTAAAGGGGAAAAAAAGAATATTGTGGTAGTTTTCTTGCTTTTCAACTGTTGCAATTGGAAGCACTTGGAAATGTATTAGAGCTAATTATACTTTATACAAGAATGACCCTCTGAATGAGATACAATTAGAAATAACAAGATGAGATAAGATAAACCTTATTCATCCCACGGCGGGGAAATTTGCAGTGTTAGCAGCAGCAAAGGATCAGCACAGCAAGCGTAGAAGAATAAGTACAACAAGTGCACAATGAGGTAGAATTGAGTTATTGTCTGTTAGTTGTGTTAGGAAAACCTGGACTACTGGGAGCAGGTCTGGTTAAACAGTCTGACTGCAGCAGGAAGGAAGGACTTGCTGTATCTCTTTGTCACACACCATGAGTGGAGAGGCCTGTCACTGAAGGAGCAGTCCAGTGCTGTTACAGTGCTCTGCAGGAGGTGGGAAACATAGTCCATGAGGGATGATAGCTTAGCCTTCAACTTCTTGTGCCCCACCACTTCTACAGGGTCTAAGGGATGATATAGGAATATTGCAATACGTCATGTAAGAAGCCTTTGACTTTTCAGAAGAATAAAATATGATGCAAAATATTTTTAGATAAGAAACACATTCAGATATGAAGTGGGTGTGGTAGGTGTTAAAAAGGATGTTTAAGGAAACATAGAAACACCAGAGTGACGATGACGGATGTGTTTACCACTTCTGCTTCAAATGTTGCTCGGCATAGAGTGGGCTGGTGAGCGGTTTTGATGAACCAATCAGAGCAATTCAGCTGGTTAGCTTGGCCGCAAGACAGCAGAGACAGAAAGTGTCTAACTGTACTGGATGTCCGCATGTGAAATATTAACATTCTCTCACTGTCTTAACCTTCCTCCTGTGTTAGCTTTTACTACACACCCACCATGCTAATGGTCGATTTTGACCCGTGTCTTAAATCAGCTGTAAATTACACTAAAAACAATTCTCTATCATCCAGTTTGGTTCTCATCTCTAGGTTACCTTGTTAGGCTTCATTACACATGAAAATATTGCTTATAATATTTTTTGTAGTGGGCCTCTGGGCCTTTCTTTGTCAGTATACCCCTCATACAGACAACCATACTGAATTGATCTCACATGTCTGGGCATGCTCAACATTGTTTTTTTGTGCAGGGAAAAAGATGGCAAAATGAGAAATTCCTAAATCTCACATGATTGGAAGAGGATCTGACTGTCAGTGTGGTGCCTGACAGTGCAGTAATGATTTCAGTTAATGCTCTAATGATTGGATATTGATCTAACCGGGTCAACAGCGACTCAAACATGACAAGTGCCATAATTTTAATAAGAGCATTTTATAATTTAGTCCATAAATCTTTTTTATTTTTATTTTGTTGAATTAGAGGTTCGTGACAAATTGAAAAAGTCTTAATTTAAGTGATTCTTTTTAGCATTTAAAATCAAAAACACAGGAGGAGGGTTAATAAACTCATGTATTGCTAATTTTTGAATCCTATTTATAAAAATAGATAATTTTACTTTTTAATGTTTGATTTTTGTTTACTGAGGTAGTTCAGGAGCCAGGATGTATTAGTGGCAGCATTAAAGATTCAATCCACTAGAGGGCAGTGAAGGCTCATTTAACTGAATTTAACTGAACATTTGATTTTGTCCATCAACAGATGCAGACAGTCTGTGCACTGATATAATCACACTGGATCCTCCAGCGGTTATAGGAGAACGAGGGGAGTTCGTGGAGGTGAACTGCTCCTCTACAGAGGTGGATCATGTCGGGATGTACTGGAGGAAGTCAAACTCAAGCTCTGAGGACAGTGAGGATGAGAAGAGTTTCATCGCTGAGTTTCTACAACTTTCAGACTGGAATCTGACAGCTGAGTGCATCGTAATGCTAAATGACTCTTTTAAGTGCAGCAAAGAACTGGAAATCACCATATACAGTAAGAGGGATTATGAACAAATATCATACAATGGAATGGAATTTTATTCTTTTTTGAGAATTAATTGAGAAAACATTTATCAAAACAAAAATACAAAACAAAAAATATCTGTTATAGTCACATCAGACTCTAATATCTTATTTTATTTGACAGATAAGCTAAGTGTGTCCATGTATCCTACCAAGTATGTCCCTGGTTGGGAGGAAGGGGTGTTTTATGAGCTACAGTGTGAAATCTTCGAGGTTGCTCCAGTTCAAAACCTTGTTGTGAAGTGGTACAAAGACAAAAACATCATCAAGACCGATACCTTCACCAACACCACCAAAAGACCAGTGGATGAGTCTTCCTCTTTGATTGTCAGCATCAGCAGAGAAGATGATGGGGCTCAGTTTTGGTGTGAGGCTTTTCTCGACTTTGGGCCAAATGGAATAAAAACTCTCGTGAAATCTGAGGTCCACAACGTTTCTGTTTTTTGTGAGTAAACTATTTCTTATTCCCAGATAAACAATAGTTTTTAATTTTAACATCATGCTTTTCTATGCTTGAATAAAAAGCTAACATTTCTTTCTCCAGATGCCCCTGAACTCAAAGGTGACAAAAAAGGTCAATACCACTTTTTGGAAGAGGGTGACGGTATCACCATGGACTGTGAAGCAGAAGGAAACCCTCCTCCGGTCTTTAACTGGACTGGTGACGGGGTGTATTTGCCGGAGAAGACAAGTAATCTGGCTCTTTCTGGTGTTAACAACACCATGATCTACAACTGCACGGCTTACAATCTTCTGGGAAGTGTTACAAAGTGGTTTAAAGTTGAAGTGATCAAGCCAGCAGCTGCCCCTGAGACCATTTCAGAGGTATCAGCAACGACTGTCCCTGAGACTACCACACCAACCTACACAACACCTTTAACACCAGGTACACATCTGTCTGTCAGATCTGCATGCATATTTACTTTTTAACGAAGTCAAACTGATTAAAACATACTTGCCTCCAAATGGCAGGTTGCCCCCTCACATTGACGCCTCCTGAGGTTGTGGTAAGATATGGAGATCCTATCTCTGTGAACTGTAGCACATCAGACCCTGATGCTTTCATTATGGGCTGGGAGGCTATAGTCGGAGGCACAGGGGTTAAACCGCCCCCCACAGTCACCTGGAAGGTTGGAAAACTGAGAGAGTGGGCAATAAGACCCACATGCTTCCTCACTGATAAGAACAATGAACAGTGCGTGGTGACGCCAGTTATCACCGTTTACAGTGAGTACCTCAGACTTTCCTTTCCTCATGCCTTCTAGTCTGTATAATAGTAATGTCTGCACACATTTCTGACACTTTGCATTGACAACATTTCCCCTTCTGTTGCTTCACAGAGACCCCAGACACTGTATCAGTTTCTGCAGAAGTTCCTGGTCCAGTGGTGGAGGGCAAAGACTTCTTACTGACTTGTAATGTCATCAATGTGGCGCCTGTGCAGAACCTCACGATAAAGTGGTACCAAGGGGACAAAATTGTGAACACGAAAACCTTCAACGCCACCACTGTGACCCCGGTCAATGTGTCTTCCAACCTGAGTGTCAGTGCCAAGAGAGAGTATAACGGGTTGGCTTACACGTGCAAGGCTGAGCTGCACCTTGGACCAGCAGGACCAGAGCCGATCCCTTCTGTCACTTCACTACCTTTCATTGCTGATGTGCGCTGTGAGTAAATTTACCATTTTTGCTCCTGTCTTTGCTTCTCATTTGGGATTTCATGTGATTCTTGAACCCTTTTCTCCACAGATCCCCCTGTGATTAAGGAAAGAAGCAGCAAAGTAGAGGTGAACCCAGGCGAAAATGTGACTTTTCCCTGCAGTGCTGAGGGCAATCCTCCTCCTATGATCCACTGGAACTACTCCCCTGCAGGGAATGTGAAAGAGACCACTGGGGGGCGCCACAGGGATATCAGCATTACAGAAGCCACGTCTACTAATGCTGGTGTTTACATCTGTAATGCCACCAACGACATGGGCTCTGTGACAAAATCAGTCACAGTGATCGTGATAAGTGAGTGCAAAACATCTGAAATTGTGTTTCTAATGTGATGTTTGTAGGCTGTTATTGCATCAAGAAGTTAGAGGCAGACTTCAATCTATGTTATTTTTTACCTTTCCTTATGCCTTCTAGTCAGTATGATAGTAATGTCTGTGAAAATATTTGATACTTTCCATTAACACCATTTCCCTTTCTTTGCTTCACAGAGACCCCAGACACTGTATCAGTCTCTGCAGAGGTTCCTGGTCCAGTGGTGGAGGGCAAAGACTTCTTGCTGACTTGTAAAGTCATCAATGTGGCGCCTGTGCAGAACCTCACGATAAAGTGGTACCAAGTGAACAAAATTGTGAAAACACAAACCTTTCACGACACCACTGTGACCCCACTCAATGTGTCTTCCAACCTGAGTGTCAGTGCCAAGAGAGAGTATAACGGGTTGGCTTACACGTGCAAGGCTGAGCTGCACATTGGACCAGCAGGACCAGAGCTGCTCCCTACTTCCACATCACTACCTTTCATTGCTGATGTGCGCTGTGAGTTTTCGTATTGATCTCTTCACCATTTTTGCTCCTGTCTTTGCTTCTCATTTGGGATTTCATGTAATTCATGAACCCCTTTCTCCACAGATCCCCCTGTGATTAAGGAAAAAAGCAGCAACGTAGAGGTGAACCCAGGCGAAAATGTGACTTTTTCCTGCAGTGCTGAGGGCAATCCTCCCCCTATGATCCACTGGAACTACTCCCCTGCAGTGAATGTGAAAGAGACCACTGGGGGGCGCCATAAGATTATCAGCATTACAGAAGCCACGTCTACTAATACTGGTGATTACATCTGTAATGCCACCAACGACATGGGCTCTGTGACAAAATCATTCACAGTGATCGTGTTAAGTGAGTGCAAAACATCTGAAATTGTGTATCTGATGTCATGTTTGTAGGCTGTTATTGCATCAAGAAGTTAGAGGTAGACTTCAATCTATGTTCTTTCTTACAGGTAAAACCAGTAGTGGTCCCTCATGGCTATGGATTTTGATTATTCTCTGTGTGGCTCTCCTCCTCCTCATCATCATCATGATCATTTTCCACAACCGCCGGAGAAAAAATGGACAGTATAGTTTTGTTTCTACGGATGATATCCAGATGACTGGGAAGCCTGTTGCTTAGGATATTTACTGTTTGCTGAGTATCAGTTAGGGGATTGATGACACCAGCAGACACCCCAGAAATGTTTGCCCTGAAAGAATGTCCTGTAATTTTTGTACTTATTTAGCTATGTAAGAGTCTTACACTGAGGTGGGAAAATGATAATTTTTTTCAACAAACGTAAAAAGTTAGTCATCTTCTTTGAAAGAGCTCTGATTTGTACTCTGTTACTGTCAAAGCAGGTCAATCACAGCATAGATTTTTTTTTGTCATTCTATGAAGTCTAATCTTGATTTTTATCTTTTACATTATTTCTTTTTGGTGCTTGTTTGCTGTTTATATCTTAAACAAACAGTAACATGTATTTAGAGTTTAGCTTTTCAAACTTGGAAAGTTTATTTTTGGTATATCACTGCCATCAGTGGACTTTAAGATTATACATTGTTTTTTTCTGACTCTGTTTCGGCTCTTGAGTTTGTTTTCTACTGGAATGCTGTGTGTGTTGAAAGATGCACAACAAAACGCAATTGTGCAGCTGCTTGGTAAATAGAAAAAAAGAACAATGTTGACTGGGATGACTGATGAGTGAGAGGTTTTGTTAACTAGTGCTATCTTAAGGTTTGGCTACTTCAAGTAGTCATTTCAACTGGGTGGGTAGTGAAGATACAAGTCAAATCTCCAACTCGTTATTGAACCATTCGTGATTAATATCACGCTGCCAGCAGCAGTCATTGTGTCACAGCATCAGCTCTTGTTCGAGGATGAACTCTATTGATCCTCGTTGTGGGCCCTGTCAGGACAGTACACGGCCTACAGAGCTCAGTGAATTGATCAAAGACTATTCAGACTAGCAGGTCACACAGCTTAGACGAATATGATGACTTTGAAACAACACAGGAAGTCAGAATGAAGTGTAGTAGGGGAGAGTGGGGTAAGATGAACCATTTTTCATATTTCGGTTCACTGCAATTATAGTTTTGTCTCTAAATAGTGTATCTGCAAATATTTCAGGATGTTGTGCATCCCTGCAAACCAAAAGAATGAGTGTAAACATAACTGTCTTGATGATGTAGCATTCCAAAAAAAAAAAAATCTCCTATGGTCAACTTACCCTGTGTATGGGGTAAGTTGACCATAGGAGCGCAGTAAGTTGAGCTATGTCCCTACCACCCCTCCGCTCTCCACCCCAGCCCTCCCTCACCTTCTCGCTCCCTAAATGACAGTCACTTCTTCACATTGATGTGTATTCTGAACACAATTCTAATAAAACTTATGACATACTAAATTTACTTTCAAGAGTAAAAATTTTTTTTTTTTTCGGAAATAAATGTCTAACCCCTTCACCCATGTGCTTCTAATCTTCACAGACTCCATGAATTGATGCCCATCTCCTAAATATTTGGTCACATGATCAATTTCTTTTACCATTTATAAGCAGCAAGGGGTGGCTCAACTAGGACTGGGCGATTATATGATCGTGATAAATTTCAGTTCGATCACGGTGATCAGCTGTGAGCATATTTGCTCGATCAAACATAGCGGAAATGTGCGTCACAACAGCCAATCAGAGTCGAGCTTTCCTGCTCACGTCTGTAAGTTACCAGAGAAGTAAACAGAATGACCAAACATGGAGCTAAAGGCGGAGCTTAGGGCAGCAAAATCGATGTCAGCCATGACTTTGAGTCATCCTCCTAAGATGTTGTTGTTGAGAAGTTATTCAACGTCGGTTGTGTGGCGGTGGTTCAGGAATCTCCAAAGTGACGTTGAGTAATTAAGCCGATCTGCAAGGTATGTCGGCAGTCGGTTCCCTCAAAAACCAGCAGCACAACAAATCTGTTTAATCAGTTGAAGAAATATTTCCCGAGTGATTATGCGGGAAGCATGAAAATCCAAGTGGAGTCTGACGGCACAAGTAGCATTAGCAGTTTAGTCACAACTAGCGGTGCGGCCACCAGACCAAAGCAGCGATCAATCGTATCATCTACGTTCACATTATCTAATGTTTACAGCTTAAGACATCTTCATTATCTCTGAGGGAGCGATTTGTTTATTTTGGGTCTTGCATACCTGCAAAAATACTCAGGACTCTAAACTAATTCACTGTATTATCTAGTATTTATCTAAATTTGTTGTTCTGTTGAGTTAAAATGGTTTATATATTTTCCTAAGTGTATCTTATTCTTTGTTATTTACTTTGTATGTTAATAAAATGTTGAACTAATCTCTAGTTTCTTTGGTTTTTAGTACAGATGCTTTAAAACTGCCAGTTTAAAAACTCACCCTTTGGCTCAACTTACCCCAGTCTCCCCTACTGTGCTGTGAGCAGCGCCTCCCGTGGATCTGTGCGCTGGCCCTTTAAGATTTAGGATTTGGGAGTGACGCGGATATGAAAGCTAGTTTATCCCTCTTTCCTTCGCTATGACAATTATTTAGACAAACTCGACGGGCGACTGCCAGCCCGAATCAATTTACAAATGAAGATGCTAATATTTGTCGTTCGTCAAAGTAATTTTTAGAGGAGTGTGTAGTGGTTTCGACTGATTTATCACCTCGGGATTATAGTAGTTGTTGGCAGGGCCGTCCTCCTCCTCCTCCTCCTCTTCCTCCGAGCTGCTGCTGCTGCTGCTGGGATAACTTTGGAGAAGTTCTTTGTATTCGGGAGACTCTCACCACAGCTTGGTCAACAAGCTGAACATGGACTGGGGCACAGAACTTTGGGTGAGTCTGTCATCTGGCTTGCTGTGAAAGTCGTGATATTTGTCCGGGTGGCAACCATGCGGCTTATTTCGATAAAGTGAGGCACAGTTTACCGTGTTTGTGGGGAAGAAATGAGAGCAGAGGCGCCGAGTTTGTGTGTGTGGAGCTGCAGGACGGTGCATTCAGGAGCACAGCCTCGTTTACGGACACTTCTTCTCCGCAGTTTGTAGTTGAAACAAAGAGTTGAAGCTCCATAAGGAGGTGTTACTCTTGTGTTTTATGGGTTTTGCCTTTACCAGGCAAAGTGCTTTTCCACGGTTACTGAAGTTCAGACTAATTTCAAATCCAAATCACCTGCGTTTATCATATCTGGACATTGAAAAGCAGGATTTAGGTCTCCTTTATTTTTAACTATCTAACAGAATCTTCATTATATGCTCACATTTATGTCTAAAATTGTGTCACACTTTGTGGTCTGGACACTGTGTTAGATGCTCAGGAGTGGGTTGAACCTCGTGGGATGTTTCACTGTTTACTAAGGCAGGGACGATATGCTTTTCTCCCGATTTTTTTCGATGCCGATTCGATTTAAATTGCGATTCTACGATATTCGTTGATTTTCTCGATTTTTTGTCTGCATCATTAACACCAGTGAAATCATTGAACGATTATGATTGTCTACTGACTATTCCAGGAACCATATTGCCCCCAAAAATACACAGCACATGTAAGCCAGTTTTTAAGATTTCTTCTTTATTTGAGAAAAAGAAAAAAAAATCGATTTAAAAATTGTAAAACAAAAATTGCGATACTTATGTGAATGGATTTGTTTCTCCCACCCCCACTGTTTACAGTCTGGCACTCCTTGCAACCACAGAGATGAAATCAGATGCTGCAATTTGCCACAAAACAAGCTTTTCCAATGAAGATGAAGCGCAGTATGTCTGCGCATCAGTGATGGATTTGTTTGCTCAATAAACATGATGTTGGTTTCAAGAAATCTTGATTTTCTTAACGACTTTGGCTGGGAATTCTCAAAGAGGAGGGATGCTTCAGTCCACAACATGTAAGCCACTTTATGTCAACAACAGTTACACTATCCAGGATCCAAACAATCCCTGTTGAAAGATCCCCAGCGTGCTGCATTTCACCTTAATGACTGCTACAGTTTCTGTGCTATTGAGTCAATTCTCATTTGTCAAGTCTCCAAAATATATCAGATAATATATTCTGATAATGTGGAGTAATTGCAAAAACTCTCGCTCGCTCTTTCTTCAAGAACCTGGATATGTAATTGGAGCATTGCAAAAGTGAGGAAAGCAAGGTTGTGACCTGATTTCAGCCCTCCCCCCCAGGCCTCCTCCTCTGTCCCTTTTCAATCCTACATACTGGTGCAACAGCCTAATTAGTTTTGCCCTACTTTGATGAGTTAGAGGAAAATGTGTACCCCATTATTAATCAGAGGCTCTTTCCCTGCAGACAAGTCTTCCTGTTCATCCCATGGACTTGTTTCACTTTATGTAGACTAAACACACAGACGCCACCTTTGACAGTCAGTGTGGAGTACACATTATTTGAATAAATGTCCTTGTGCCACAGGGTTTATTTCCTGTATCCTCACCTGTTTGGTTTGCTGAAGCCCTGAAGGCATAATTGGTGCGGGTAATGTTTGGCTTGAGAGTCATCCCTCGGGCAAAGTCAGCTCTATGGCATCTGTCCCCTGATTGTCGTTAATCCAGTGGCTATTTTAAGGCACAAGTTTGCAGAGTGCAAAGGAAGTGTCTAGGTAGTGTCTGTGATAGTGAGTGTTGCCAGGCCAGACCTGAGAACTAGGCTGGGGCAGGTCTGACAGGGCTGGGTCCCTCTTGTTCGAGAAGCCGGGGTGACTCAGGGCTGAAACATTCACCCAAGCCGTGTTGGTTGGTGACTTTCAGGGTGACTCCTTGAGAAGTTATGTTTCATTCACTGGATGCTGGTAATCTTGCTGGTAGTTCTGGAAGTATTAGAAGATTAAGTGCATCTTGACATGATTGTGTCTCTGTTTTGATTAGACTTCTAAATTTTAAATTTTGAAGCAATATTTCATACCCTTGAATAAATCCTCGCCATAATGAAGCAGTTTTATGTATTTTCTCCTAAACCACAGTGTTGAAAAGGGGAAGATGAGAAAATGCTTCTGACAGTAGTTCTTAATCCTCCAAAGTGACACTGAGGTCAAAGTAGCTGGGCTAATGTAAAAATGAAACAACTAGAAATGCAGCAGTAACCAGTCGCAGTATTTTCTGTTTAGTGTGACAATGGCTGATGCCAATATTTACAGAGCAAGTCAGGTGATGGCTGATCTGTAATGCTAAGATCACATTTCTATCATCATTGTTTGTTATTTGCAACTTTAAAATGTGTGTATGGTTATTTTTGCCAATAACATGTTTTGGATGGATTTCTTATCAAAGGTCTCGTAAAGATATTTTTGTTTTGTTTGATGAAATAGTCTACAATTCATATTTATGCCCTTTCATGTTATCCAGAAGTAGATAAGACCAGCAGGGAAGAGACTGTGAGGGGGTAGATGTCAGCAGTCAAGCAGCACATGAAACAGTCCCATATTTACAGTTCTCGTACAAAATATTCACAATATATGGTATATTTGCCTGTCAGAGGTCAACAGGATGACATTTTTTTTTGGTTGCCAGAAGACACCACTTTAAAGGGATATTCCAGCGTAAAATTAATTTAGGGTCAAACACACCGTAACACTGTGTTAGACACCCCCTCAAGAGATGAATGTTCTTCTCTAATTATACAAACTTTAGTAATGACCACACGATAGCAAAACACAGCGGTCTGAGGAGCCATAAACAAACCTCAACCAAAACGCCACTCTATAGCCACAAATAATGCTCAGAACAGCACCTAACTTCATCAACAGTACATATAGGGTCCTAGCCACAGTACTAGCCACCAAACATCTTTTTAGCTTTGCCTGATTTCTTCAGCAAAGAGACTAAACACAACTCACCTACTCTCTTCCAGCAGCCGCTTGTTTGTAGCGAGACCTTGGGCCATTTCTTCATGGAAATACAATCAGACCGAGACACTAGGGCAGAGGAACTACTGCGTTTTCAGTGCAAAATTATTAATATGGTGATTATGACCTAAAGGAAATGATAAAGTTATCACAAATGTTCTTCCTTGAGCTGCATCACCCCACAGCTGTCCGTATTGGACTGACAAAGACTGCTTTGAATACCGGTGGTGCCAAAATTGACACTAACCCAAAGTTCCTTACTGGAATTTTGAGTCATAAAATCATACAATAAATAAGGTTTTGCGATAGATTTCAAAACATAACTGATTTATGACAGAAGAGATGTTTAACTGCATTATTCTGTATAACAGAATTTACAGAAACACACTGAGGAGACTTCCTGCAGTGAGCGCAGACATCATCTCTATATTATTTTTATCTGTTATCTGTGAGTGCACACATCTGCCAATGGTGTTTTTTTTTTATATGCCATTAATCAATTGGCCTTACTGATTAATCTGATTTGAAAATGACTTTGACTGTGGCTTAAACAGATAGGCTGCAAATTGCTGCATTTAGACTCAGCAAGTTGATTCAGTGGATTTAGAGAGTTTTTTTTTTTTTATAAGCCTGGCCCCTTAACTGGGGTAATGCTGCTTTTTAATCAAGCTGTCATGGTTAAGTTACAGAATATATCAGTGGCTCCTTTTTCTGCCCTTAAAAAGCTCTGCTTAAGAGGTCATCTGAGGCTCCCTCTTTTGGACGAGGATGCATTTTCAGACTGGAGGCAGGAAATGTTTTAATCGAAGAAAGAAAGTGATGAAGTAGAAATGCCTCAAAGGGCTAAACGGTAGTTACTATCACTGTATTGAATAACTGATGATGATATTAGAAGTATATTCAGTCTGCTAGTACAGTTTGATAGTTATGAAGCCACAAACGCAAACAAAATCATTTTTTTTCCTGCTGCCTGCATCACTAATAATCCCATGACATGTATTTGAAAAGCCATTTCACTGTTGTGAAAAGGAGCAGCAGGACAACAACCCCTCATAATGTGTTGATGATGCAGCCTGGTGTGAAAATGGTAGACTCGGTTGGATAGTAAAATCAACACATTTGGCCCCACGCTGCGACACCATCGCATCTATGGTGTAGTATAGTTCTGGACATATGAGAAAAATTAACAATAAAGCTTTATTTGTACTATCACCCTCGTTAAACGGGGAGTAATAAAGTGCTAAATGGGAAAATAAAACAGAGCAGGCTTGTAAAAAACAGTTTAAATCAAACAAATTAAGCACCAAAAACAAGACCAGGACTTGGTTATGAGCAGCACATTTTATGAAAGATGCAAAAATTCATACGACTGTTACAGCTCCAGAGAAAGGCTTCAGGACATCAAACTCTCCACATAATCCTTTCTTTTCACAGCTAAAATGATAAGACATTACATCCTGCTCATGGATTGCACACAGTACACTTTAGTAAGGCGTTTACTGGGGTGTAAATATTGCTCATTTTTGACTCATTTTTAGAAGTTAGTCACAAAAAAGTGGTTTGGCCACACCTCGTCCACGATCGCTTACCAGACAAATGTTATCCTCTGAAAAAATCTTGACACTGTTTTTCACACAGACTGATTAATATTTAATGTGCCTGGAGGTTATAGTTTTTCATTTCTGCTCGCACACCTTCAACTTCTCACATAAGGACCTCTTAGTCATGCAGTTGACCATCCATAATCGAGATCTGAAATTCTAATGTATCAACTCTTCTGTAATGAGATATTTGGCTTTAAATCTGAATCTGTTTTTATCTAGAACAAGTTGTACAGTTCAGCCCTGGCTGGTGTGCATGCATCCTAAGTTCCCTTTTTCATAATTAAGTTCTGACACATCTCATTCTCGACATGTTGCAGCGAGTTGCATGAAAGCATCTCTGATTTTGACAAGAGCAAAAAACAAGGCCTCCAGCAAGCCTTCTTAACAACCACTTCAAATTAGTTCTTGCTCCTTCTCCATTCAGTTACAATCATATTTTCAATCCTGCCTTGTATAGTGGTGGTACATGAGTTGTATTGAAAAGGCAGAGGCTAAACTTAGTCCCATTCTTCATTTTTCTTCTCTTTTGTTCTACCTAAAAACTAGGACAGGTTCATCAGAACAAGGCCAAACTTGTCAGGAATCCCCTTTCCTGTATTACCCTGTCCTCAATACTCAAGTCAGCAGCAATATAGCTTAGGGGGATTGTTTTGATTGTAGAGTGAGAGGAGATTGCCTCAGATATTGTCTCTTTCTCTCAAAAGACTTGTCTGAACCTGAAGGTGTCATAAATTGCTCGCCAAAAAAGGAACGAAGAAGAATGAGGAAAATGTTATCCTTCCTTTATTCTGTAAAACAGGGAAAGGAAAAGTCAGCAAATTTAGCTGCGTTGTGCGCGGGTTTTTAAATGAACAACAATATAAGAAATAGGTCAAAGGTTGAGCTAATTAGGATGATGCAAATCTCATTTTCTATACCGTATTGTGCAAAAGAATCCCCTACGGATCCTTGATATGAAAACGTGTCTGTCCACATAGCGCAGCACCACCTTTTCCTTCCCATGACCCCCATGTCCTTTGACTACCCTCTGCAAATGAAAACAGGACACAATTCCTAAGACTTCTCTGAATAAGTTGGGATCATTTGTGCACCGAAATATGCAGAAACAAATGTGAATACGCCTATTTTTACCTCCCTTTTAGGATAAATTTAGATGACCTCAAACTCAACCAGAACATCCCATTTGACACGCAGATGTTAAGTCAAGTTCAAGACATCATCTCATTATTTGTCTCTCATGCGTCTTTCTCCAGGATCAATATGACATCATTGAGAAGCACACGCAGTCGGGCCTGGAGCTGGTGGAGAAGTATGTGAAGTTTGTAAAAGAGAGGACAGAGATCGAGCAAAACTATGCCAAACAACTGAGGTAGGCCGAGCTCTTGTCGCCTCAACTGCTAATGTGTTGTTGTTGTTGTGTGTTGGTGTCCATGTTAAAAGGCTGGTTATGAAATGTGTGCGGAGTCTTATGACAACTCTGGGACAGAATCAAACTTGTCTGAGGAACACTGGCCTCTTTCTCCAGCTGCCTTTGCTCTCTCTCTCTCTCTCTCTCTCTTTCTCTCTCTCTGTCTCTCTCGCTCTCTCTTTCTCTCTGTCTCTCTCGCTCTCTCCCAGTTGTGTCCCAGTGTGCAGGCCCACATCTGGTGCAGAGCTGCTGAGCTTTGCTGGAGAGGAGAGGAAGTGGGAGCAGACTGGGCACATGATAGACAGGAAGTGGTCAGAAGCAGAGCGAAAGAATGAAGCACAGCTATTTTAATAAGTTTACAGCGGACTTTTGTTTTAATCCTATTGTTAAGGAAAATCAGTGGGCGCATTTACAGAGCTGTCTTCAGTCGGCGCCTATATATCTGTCTAACCAACTGTTTGACATGTTTTACTGTCTGCAGGAACCTTTCAAAGAAATATAACCTCAAAAGAAGCAGCAAAGATGAACCAGAGTGCAGGTGAGCAAACATAAATAATCTAGTAATGTTTATAATTCGTGGTGAAAGCCTGCTGGAATCAGCTAATGAGAACCAAACATTTGCAGCCATCTGTGATTAATGCACATTATGCTGTTGTTTGGGGAAGGAACCAGGAATCAGGAAGTCACAAGCCTCTTATTATGACTTGGCCCACCTCCTCTTTGGGCCCATGTGCGTTTCATCTTATCAGCTGTCCCATCACTCTGTCCTGATTGCTCCACCCTTTCCTCTCCCCTCCTTTGAAACGGCAGGCTGTCCAGCTACCAGTCTTTTTTGGACATCCTGAACGAGACAAACGACTACGCAGGGCAGCGAGAGCTTATCGCCGAGAACATGATGATGAACATTTGCATCGATCTCACCAAGTACCTGCAAGAGATCAAGCAGGAGAGAAAGACGGTGAGCGTGATAAACAGTGAGCAAGGACAGCGCTGAATCAGGCTGTCAGTTTGCAGCCTCTGTTTGTCTGCTGAAAATCCCCGCTAAAAAAAATCTATCTGGATGATAAAAATGATTAAAGGAGCTTTTTAAAAACACCTTGAAAGAAAAAAAAAAACATTGGATGATTTGTTTAATTGTTAAAAGAAAAATTTTATTTCCGGAAAACATTTCTTATGCATGCACAGGATAGCATGGGCAAAGAGATGAAGTAATACTTTTGACCACAGGGGGTGCCAGAGCGGATTCAAACTTGAAACTTCCATATCTGAGCTTTAAAAACTATTTGGCTTACTCATCAAAAAATGTCATTTACACTAGACTTTTAGCATGAAACACACTTTGTTCAGACTCACTCAAGAGAAACTTGTCCTGATATCCTTACAGTCTTGTTGATCACCCAAAACTGCAGCTTGCTAGTTGTGTTGTGTGGAGGGCTATGGCTTTATTTTCTTAAAGGGATATTCCGGTGTAAAATGAATTTAGGGTCAAACACACCGTAAGAGTTAGACACACCCTTGAGAGATGAATGTTGCCGACCGCTTGCTTCTCTAGTTAAACCAACTTTAGTAATGACCGCACGATAGCAATACACAGCGGTCTGAGGAGCCATAAACAAACCTCAAACAAAAACGCCACTCTATTGCCACAAATAATGCTCAGAACAGCACCTAACTTCATCAACAGTACATATAGGGTCCCAGCCATAGTACTAGCCACCAAACATCTTTTTGACTTTGCCTAATTTCTTTAGCAAAGAGACTAAACACAACTCACCTACTCTCTTCCAGCAACCACTTGTTTGTAGCGAGACCTCGGGCCAGTCCATTACAGACTGCAGTGGGGTGATGCAGCTCAAAGAAGAACATTTATGATCATTTCTTTATCATTTCCTTGAAGAAATAATCATCATATTAATCACTTTGCACTGCAGACGTGGTAGTTCTTCTGTCTTAGCGTCTCGGTCTGATTGCATTTCCATGAACAAATGATCCGCAACATTTATCTCTCGTGGGGGTGTCTAACTCGGTGTTACGGTGTGTTTGACCCTAACTTAATTTTACGCTGGAATATCCCTTGTTACTTCAAAAATGTTACTTCAGGTGACTTTATTGAGTTTATTTTGTCCATCAAATGGTTAATAAATTCAAATGAAAACCACACAACTAAGACAAATCAGCATATTTTCTCATCTGGGAACCACAAACCACTTTTTAAATTCATATTTCCCAAACAAACCTAAAGAATTATGTTGTTATTAATGCTCTGGATCAGTTTTCACCAGAAGTCGTTGACACTTCATAGTAAATATTCTGTAATCTGTTAAGTCTACAAGCTGAAAACATACAGAACAAGGTTTCTATGAAGAGTGTACAGCATACTGAGAGAGGAAGAGAGTGAGACTTTGAGGAGGAGGAGTGTAGATCTCATTGCTGTGGAAGGAAGGAAACCTTGCTTAGTATCTCCAGAGGGAAGTAAGGTCTGAACGTGGTGTGCCAGTTCTCTATGAGGAATGAATTGGCCGTGTCCCACCGGAGTGCCGAAAGCTGCAGCCGCACACAGACTCTCACTGCAGACGTGATGTCTCAAACAGACACTCTGGTATTTGTTTTCTTGTCTGTTATGTTGTGTGGCTTTTGGAGGTCATTGTTTATTCTATGTCTGCCCTTACACATGGCTGTCTCTCTCTCTCTCTTTCTCTCTCTCTGTCATCTGACCCCCCCGCCCGCCGTCCCACCTCCTCCTCCTCTCACTCGGTCTATTTTTATGAATGTCTGCAGTATCTAATGGAGGCCAAGAAGGCTCAGCAGAGTCTGGAGAGCACCTACAAGCAACTCGACAGTGTAAGTCATTGACTGCGGTTGGTCAGGTGGCTATATTTAACTAAAGTAAAAACAGATGGACTGAGTGGAAAGCAGCTCCTTCATTTGAACTTCTATTCCACGAGCTGTTTGGTTTTGATTGGAAATCTAACAATCAGCATTCCCGATCGTCTCCGTCTGTCTTTTTCTAGAAAGTTGGAGAAAAAAGACACACACTGCTGAAAATAGAAGAACCTCCTCATATTTCATTCATGCAGTAACCTCACTTAACTGAATGAACTCAACTTATTCCCTCTCGATTTCTTCCCCGCACATCAGAGTAAAAAGCGCTTTGAGAGGGAATGGAGGGAAGCGGAGCGTGCAGCGTTGTACGCGGAGAAGACTGATCAAGACATCAACGCCACAAAGGCAGATGTTGAGAAAGTAAGAGAGGGCGGAAATGAAATATGCATCGAAAGACTATTCTCTATGATCAAAAGTGGAATCAGATGCACTCGGTTAACTTGTGTGTGTGTGTGTGTTTGTGTGTTTTTTTGTGTGGTGCCAGGCCAAACAGCAGGCTCATATGAGAGCACACATCGCCGAGGAGTGTAAGAACGACTACGCTGCTCAGCTTCAGAAGTACAACAAAGAGCAAAGCCAGTTCTATTTCAGTGATATGCCACTCATTTTTAATGTAAGTGACCTCTACATCAAGTTGTTTTTCAAAGGAATTCAAAGTCCGTAACTGGAATTACTTTGGGAATACATTGCCAAACTTGTAGCTTGCATGAATTGTTATATTAAGTCATAAACAGACATTTTGATTCCAAAAATTTGACCCAGATTTTTGAAAGAAAGAAAGAAAACCACAACCATCTCTCCCAGATGGACTCCAAGATAGAAGGATGAACCCTGGTTGAATCTGTTAATATTCATGGGACCTTTTCGCTTTCTAAAGTTCAGGCTGTGAGATTTTGTGAGAGCTTGATCGAATATATCTGATTCTTGTATAACTCTAGACGCAGATGCATGCTGTATTGTGGAGTATTTATTACACCCTTAATCAACCTTAACAATGGCAACGTCTGCTGTGTGTTTACCAGAAATTACAAGATCTGGATGAGAGGCGAGTACGAAAGTTGGCACAAGGCTACATCTTGTTCTCAGACACAGAGAAGCATGTGATGCCAATCATTGGCAAGTGCCTGGAGGGCATTACTAAAGCCGGCACTAATGTTAATGAGAGGAATGTAAGTCCGTCTCGAAGAACCAAGTTTTGAAGCAACATGTCTTTGTGTCTCTTATTGTCTGATTCTTATCCGTATTTGTCTTAATGAAGGACTCCATGGTTATAATAGAGCAGAACAAGTCCGGCTTTGAACGTCCTGGGGATTTGGACTTCGAAGACTACAGCCAGGGCATCAACAGAGCCTCATCAGACAGCAGCCTGGGCACACCCAAAGGTCCAGTGGAGTTTTTGTCAAAGAACAGGAGCAAAAACTTCTGGCTCTTCAAGAGGAGTAAGGTAGGAAGTCCCACACGCTCTGATGATCTGATTCAGACTAAATGGTTCTATTTGCATTGTGAGAGCTGTTCAGCGACTGCAGCAGCAGAAAATCCCCTCTATCATCACTAAACAGCGTCAGGTTTAAGGACCTGCAGGTGGGCAATCAGCTGGAGAGGTAGCAGACAGGGACAACAGTTTTCCCTTAGAGAGAGGGAGAGCGCTCATGATGCTGTGGTTGTGGCTTTACACACACATACATACACACACACACACACACACACTACTTTGTTGTGCATGAACCTCTTTCATTGTAGTGTACATGAACTGAAATGCACCCCTCCACTTCTAGAACAGGTCCTTGCATGACTCTGGCTCCCAACTCCCTCTATCCAAAACACACACACACACACACACACACACACACACACACACACACACACACACACACACACACACACACACTCTCTCTCTCTCTTTCTCTCTTTCTGCAGTGTGGTTTCCAATAGGTCAACAGGCAGTCAGAATTCTGCTGTGCTTGTGCTTTCATCAGCACAGGGCCTAAACAACATTGAATTTTCCTATACAGGCATCCACAAACACACTGCAGCCATTCTACTGCTCAGAAAGTAGCATTATGTCCGTCATCACAATAACATCTTTGTGTTGACAATCAGGATGCCACCGAGGTTTACCAAGGCCAGACAAACTGGATCAGGTTGGACCGCACATTTATATTTGGGTCCAGAGCGCTTCACCTCGTCCTAAATCAAAGCTTTTATCTCTGCGATTCAAACCGTAACTGAGGGAGGGGGGGTATGAGAAGCTGACCGCGCAGCAGCTAACGCGCCCCCCCTCCTCCTGCCCCAGCTCTGAATGATCCCTTCTTTCTCCCCTCGCAGTGTTTGCTTGTTCAGCGCCTCTCTTCTCTCTGCATGTCTTACTGGCTGTGCTCGGCTGTGCACCCTTCCTGTTCTGTGTATGTGTGTGGCACACTGCTCTGTGTCATCAGTCATGCTCTCCCAATTAGGCCTGTAGCGGTATGAATAGGGGGGCTGGCTATACTAGCCTGGGTGAGCTTTTGGTTTATGTCTGGCCTCTTAACAGCCCTCCTGTACCTAGGTTCCCATAACTCTCGGGAAAAATAGCACCCAGCCCGTACATGTTCACATAATGATAGTGCTGTACTTCCAGCTCTTACTATTTACACAAGGGACCCTGTTGTAGGGCTGTTTTAGACCCTCGCTATTGAAGACTAGAAGACATCAGCCTCCTGTGTAATTTAGCTAATAGAGCCCACCCCTACGTTCCCACTAAGACATCCCACTGAGACTGATATTTTACAAAGTTCACCCCTAGGCATGTTTTCAACTTAACCTCTTTTCGAGAGGTCATTTGGGGAATGTAAGAAGCCCCCTTTCCCGACTGCATTCACATCTGACACTCTGGTTATTAAGAGAGCTATTTATAACAACTGCAACCTATATGCCTCAGTATTTTATCTATATAGGTCAGACTCTGCATAGCACAGGTTCTGGCCTACAGAGCAAGCTGGTGAACTGGTGAACTCAGCTGGAGGAATGTGTTTTTTTTCTTTTCTGATTACTTGGCTCTTGTTTTTTTTCAGAGTTTGTGCCAACACAACTGTCATTTATGGAAACTTTTGTGGTAATGTTCACCTAAACATAAAATGATAAATGTAACTGGGTAGAGTATGACAGTACAAAGAAAATAAAAACTAACACAAGTGGCTCCTAAATATTAATGTTGACAAAAGACAGCTTGGCTGACACACTTCTCTGCTTGCTTTCATTCCAAGTATGAAGTAATGGGAATTGGAGGTGCTTATTATTATCACATGTTGCATAATTTTCTAAGTTTCTTTTGCAGTGTCTATAAGGCTGTAGTAAAATATTTCGATCTCTGAAAACCAGGCAGTATAAAATGTAAAAATTAGATCGATTCAAACAAACGCAGTCCAGTCCAGTGTTAGGCTGCTGGTGCAGGAGCTGCGATGGGTCTAGCTGATTTTTGATGTCTATGCTGATGGAGGCAGAAGAAACAGAAGAGTGTTTCTGCATCCATGCTGTCAGAGCTCATGTGCTGGGTTCGCTCAGTGTTGTCTTCCTGGCTTTGTGGTGTGCTTCAAGGTGTTGATGGTGTTTTTTTTCCTTCCCTTTTCACCTTTGTTGTCTTCCTTGTCTCCTTCCCTCCTTTTTAAAAAAACCTTTCCTCCCCCTCCTCTCCTCCTGTCCTGTACACTCTGTACACCCCCCCCCTTGTCCTGCGTACCTCATGCTCGGGTGCTGGTGCTTTGGTGTCACCCCTCCCCAGCTCTCCCCCTCCATGCTCCCACCTTTTTCCACACCCCCTGCCCCCTCGCCCGCTAACGGACCCCCTTCCCCAAAGTTTGGCCGGGACCCTCTGTCGTACTGTTTGAAGGAGATCAATAAGACAGTCAAACCCAGAATCTCTTCCTTCCGGACGCTCAGGAGATCGGTGAGTTACATGAGGAAAAGGTTTGGGTGCCAGTAGACTCCCACTCTTAGGGGCCTGCACATCATCCCATCCTAATTCCCTAGAAGGCTCGGACAGTCACGTTATCAATAACATGTAGCAGTCATTGTGTCCTGTACAGTAGCTCTGTCTGCTCTCCTTCATACTCATACCTGTTACAGAAGTGTTAGAGTATTTTCAGGGAAACGAAGAGCCATGATGATGAGTGTTGTGAGAAGTTTCTGTACACAAACTGTTTCTTTTTCCCTCAGAAATTTACCCCAGAGAGAATCATGGTAAAAATGAACAACACGTTTGTGTGGGGGTGTCAGTTTAGTGGCACAGAAAAAAAGCCACCTCTTCAATACTTAAACTTTAGCTAAATTGATTTTAAGAACTCTATTTGAGAGTAATACTGTTGTGAGGCAAAATGTGGAGTCTTCTTTGAGTTTGTGTTGAGGAGGTGGCCACCTGGTGGTGGAGTAAGGGACGACTGCTCAGGGGCACATGAGGAAACTCATCATTTCTTAACCTGGTTTAAAAAAAAAGGCAAATTTGTTTCTTTCTTGGGTCACATTTTTGGATTTAGATTTGTTTTTAACTTGTGGTTAGGAAAAAAAAAGTACTGTGTGCTGTTCTGTATTTGTTTGGTGGTTGGTGGATTTGGGTTCAGCTCATTGTCACAGACGAGCAAGCTTTACTTAAAGCCGAGCAAATGTGTAACTACAAGGTTTAAAACTTCTGTTTTATCCGTTAAACATTGTCCTTTGAGCTGAACTCAAACAACAGGCTTGGTGTTCCTTCTGAGGTGTGTTTTTCTCACCGCGGTTTCTGTGGTCATGTGCAAACCGACGTTCAGTGTTAACCCGCCCTGTCCGTCAACTCTTTCAGCCCACGGTCACAGAGGATTTCGCCCATCTCCCCCCTGAGCAGCGCAGGAAGAGGTTACAACAGAGACTAGAGGAAATTTGCAAAGAACTGCAAAAGGAAGTGGATCAGAGGTGTGTGTGTGTGTGTGTGATTGTGCATGTGTGTGTGTGCATCTATGTGTAACTCTTTGTTTATTAATAGGCATCTCAGCTAGAAGTGCCAATGTGATATTCCTGCAGTGCACATTACTGTGTGAATAACTGTGGGGTGTCTGTGTGAGTGTTTGAATTGTTTACACAGCCCTGAGCTTTGCAGGGAACCAATTTCTACTGAAAGTCACCCCCCCCCTCCTCCTTTCCCCTCTTCCCCCCCTTGTTCCTCTCTCATGTGTTCAGCGAGGCCCTGGGGAAGATGAAAGATGTTTATGAGAAAAATCCTCAGATGGGAGACCCTGCTAGCTTGGCATCCCAGATCAACCAGACGTCCCAGAATATAGAGAGGCTCAGAGGAGAGCTCAATAAGTACGAGGTAATCCCAATCTCTGCTTTTCATAGGTCTCATGAGATCGTTATTTAATGTTATGATGTCATATGTGTTAGTGTCTTGATATAAGATTTTACGAAGCAATTTGGCTGTCAGCTGTTTTTCCAGTGTATCAGGGGGTGAGTGCTTGTTGCTTAGGAAGCTGTAATATAGTTAGAATTTACTGGCTCTTTACTGAAGTAGCACGATGTAATGAGGTCCTTGGCTGTTAATGTAAACTGATAGTAAAGCTGAAAACATACAGGATCCGTATTGAGCACATTCCGTATTTGCAGCAGCATTGGGTATTGCATACAGGATGCGTATTTGGGGCGTGGCAGCAGCGTAGTGTAGCCCCGGTCAGCTGGGCTCAGTATAGAGGAAACAACATGCTCTCAACAGGTTGTTTTGCCTTTCTGTGGTCTATTTCCTGCTAATTTAGATGTAATTCAGTGACCGTTGAGCCTCTACTGTATGTGAAAAAGCTACGTGATTTTACAGTGTCGTTTTTTTCAGGTTTACTCGTGTTTCATAAAGTAAATTATGTTCCTTTATGCTGTCCTGTTACCTTCAGACAGAGTTAGCCGTTAAAAGTCCTGTTAGGGTCCGTGCTTGACTTCCTGTCTAGGGCGATCTTTTCTGTGTGGATTGACGCGCATTGGAATCGTAGAGCAGCAAAAATAGACTCACCGCGTGTCTTTAGCAGTGCTGCTCTCGATACGATGCTGCGACGGAGCTGATACGCGTCCTGTATGCTTTGCTGCATCGATCAGAATGGCAACCTATTTGCTGCGTGGTACGCGACGCTGCTGCCACACTCCAAATACGCACCCTGTATGTTTTAGCATTAAGGCGGGCATGTCCAAACTACTCCACAAAGGGCCGGTGTGGCTGCAGGTTTTTCTTCCAACCAATCAAGAGCACGCAGTCTGACCAATCAGCTGTCTGAAGACTGCGATCAGCTGATGAAATGAATCAAGTCTGGTGTGCTGCTGTTTGGTTGGAAGAAAAACCTGCAGCCACACCGGCCCTTTGTGGAATAGTTTGGACGTACCTGCCTTAAGGTAAATGGGGAGTTCTCAACATTAAAGAACTTGTTTCATGTACAGGTGTGGAATAGTCATGTGAACCACTCATATGTGGGCTTGTGAACCCAGTTAACCCAACTGGAGCTGTCTTAATGTTTCATCAACAACAAACAGTATTTTTTTATTTTACTCTTATTCAGACGTGGCTAGCTGAGGCAGGAGGTCGAGGGGAGAGTCTGCGATACAAAACACATTCATTCAACAACAACGGCGCTCATGATGCACACAAGTAAGTGACAGGACATCAGGATAACAGACAGTGCTTTGGTACCACAATGTGTTTTCGCCTCTACAAAGGAGTCTCTCGTGTTTCATTTTCCTGCAGCCCTGACGGAGCACACTCTGATGAAAGCACTCCGGATCCCTCACAGGCCATCTACGCCGAGTTTGACGATGACTTTGAGGACGAGGAACTCACTGCTCCTATTGGGAAATGCACAGCCATGTACAACTTCCCCGGTATGTCACAGGCTTCTTAGATGTTTGCCTTTCTCTCTATCCTTCGAGAGCAAGTGAACTCTGCAGAGGAGGGCATGAAAAATTGATGACTGCTTGAATATCATGATAAAAGGGGATCAGTTTTATTCACAAGACAGACATCTCCTTGCAAATCAGGGGCCGTCCTGTAAATTCGACTTGTAACAAAGTGATTCACTCATGTCTGTGTGTCGATGTTGTTTTCCAAGCTGTGAACTTTTGACTTACCACACTTAGACGGAGGGGACTTGGATGATTACAGGTCTGGGATATATTCTGTTATTCAGTGTTTTTGCTCTTTCAGGTGCCAGTGAGGGGACCATCTCTATGCAGGAGGGAGAGGTGCTGGCTGTGGTGGAAGAGGATAAAGGCGATGGCTGGACCAGGGTCAGAAGGAACAATGGGGATGAAGGCTATATACCTACATCCTATGTCACCATTACCCTTAATGAATGACACACATTTGAGGAACAAGAGAAGAAGAAATGATCACCTCGCCAAACTGGATGCACTCCCTCCAATGGGACCAATCACAAGGACGCCAAGGCACTGTGAGTGGACCGCCAAATAAGGTGCCTCATTTTTTTAAGAGAGGTGCCCTGGGTGGGCAGAGGGGATGGTGCTCACAGTGTGTCCTTATGGCTTACATTACATTATCGTAGTTACAGAGGCCACCTAAAGCGCAGGCTTATTTTACTGTTCAAAATCTTGGCCACAAGAGTTTTCTAGTTTTGGTTAAATAAAAAAAAAAGTGCTGCAGAGATCTAAGACACCATAATGGTACGAGTGCTTATTCCACAGCCTGTTATGGCATTTCCTTCCAAATGTGAGACATTAAAAAGGAGGAAAAGAAGGAGGAGGACGAGTGCTGCTGACATCTTCAGACTGAGTGTTTGTTCCTGCGAGAAAGTTACCTCTCCTGTTTACTCTTTTCAGCGAGAAGTGGACGTGCTCTGACCCACAACATCACTGAACCGACAGTTCATAACCTACATTTTTCATTAGTCTCAAGCGTGCCACTTTCTAGGTTTACTAGCTGTTGTGAAGATTTAAAGCACCATCACTATGCTCAAGGTTGACCTTAAAATCTTAAGTGTCTACCCCGGGATGAGTGAGGTTTTGTTGGAGACAGCTGTCCCTACCCGGTGAATCACATGGAAACGACACAAAACTCCAACATTCAGACAATCACAGAAATATCATCAATATTTTTTTCTTTTTTTCACAGCAGTAACAAGGATATAACAATAGTTTTCTAATAGTAATAAACTGAAAAGTGTACTAAGAATAATTTATTACAAACTTGTATGTTTTATAAATAAAAGTTTCAAGTTTAAGAGAAGTTTTACTTTATATTAAGGATGTTCTCACCTTGCTCTTTTGCCCTTGCACACAAAGTGGACACTGTAGCCACAAAAGGGAGTAAATAATGCAAGCATATAGTGTGTTATTTTAAGACTATTGTATTTATGTAATAAATAATATATATTTTAGCTATCACATCACCACTGTTGTCTTATTAGCTCTCTGATCTATGAAATAAAGACTGTTTCTTTCGAGAGAAAACTAAAATCTTTAGGTCTGTAGCTAATGTCGTTTTCTATGGGCTAACTAAACACAGTTTGATCCACATCTTGTTTGTATGTTGTAATGATGCAATGTTTCTTTGGTGCCTTTCTGGTTAAAAGCATTTTTGTATATATCATTTTTGCATGCATTTTTTAAACCTTAATAAATGTAGAACACACTTAAAAGTAAGATGTGGCAACTTTATTTCTGAAAAAATAAATATTTTAAAAATACCATTATTGGGTCTGAATATTTTGTGCGATTTCTTGATGAAAAGCCTCCAGAAATAATGCTGCGTTCGGGTAACCTCGGAAGTCAGATGTCGGAGCCGAAAATGACGTCACGCCCAGTTCTCTGCTCGGTGTATCTCGGTTGTGACGTGATTTTCCGCTCGGGCTTCTGACTTTCGAGGCAACGCGAACGCAGCATAAGCCAATAAGAATGCGATTAAGTTCCTACGTAACAACTAGGTAGCCAATGGTCGTGCGGCTTTAATTAGCATTAACCCACCCACTCAGATTCAAATGCAGTCACGCGTTTGCCGAAAAGCGACGAACAAGTTCTCCCATGCCGAAGTGAATCCAATAAACTACACTGCATTTCCGTAGGTGTACAGAAAAGTTTTTCAGACAAAATGGACGACCTCTCAGTATTTTCAGGCACCAAACTGTGCTAACACGTATTAGAGTGGCAACCGCAGTCCAAAGCGCCGCAAAGGTGAGGAAACGTCTTTTTCACGAATTGTCACATGAGCACCGAGGCTAAGTTGATGAATATGAGTTTTTCTGCTCATCATAGCAGCAAACAGATTGAGTATTCAGTTGTCTGTAGCTGCATGGTGTAAAGTTAGCAAACTGCATTAAGGACTTCGTGTTGGTCGAAACCTTGGGAAAGTAAGTGCAGGCTAACGGCTAGGGGTAACCAAGGCAACCCGGAAGCGTGATAGCCGCGCGGCTGTCAAATTTAAGAGTAGGACTGGAATTATCCATGGATTTAAAGGGATATTCCGGTTTAAAATTAATCTGGGGTCAAACACACTGAGTTAGACACCCCCTCGAGAGATGAATGTTGCCGACCGCTTGCTTCTGTAGTTATACCAACTTTAGTAATGACCGCAGTCGTCAGTAAAGTCGGTATAATTAGAGAAGCAAGCGGTCGGCAACATTCATCTCTCGAGGGGGTGTCTAACTCAGTGTTACGGTGTGTTTGACCCTAAATTCATTTTACCCCAAAATATCCCTTTAACATCACATGTATTTCATGATTCGTATTTAAAAAAAAATAGACTTGATGGGTTTTTTAAACAGGGTTTTACCTTTCTATAATAGCAGCACAAAGACATGGACATGTCACTTCTACTTTTTGTTGGGGCTCATGATAGCAATCCTGCACCTTGTTTAGTAGCCTAAATCAAATACCAGATAGGCTATCATTGTGTATTATTGATACGCTTTCAATTGATCAGTTGTTGCAAAATCACTATCAAATTTGTATTATTATGGGTAATATGTTGGGCTCTATATTGTGAGTTTTCACCCCTAGTATTAAAACAGAAGCAAATTTATGTCCTGCTTTGGACAGGATCACGTGAAACATGTACCCGCCACTTCTGTGAGGTCTTACACAGATGTCTAACTGTCCAGCATTCTCAAGCAGATAACGCAATGTATTCTGTTCCAATGTATGTCAGCTGGGTCAGAAAGTGTCAGGAAACTAAAATCAAACTTGGCTGTTTTGAGGATGTCACAACTTGAGTTTGCTTATGTTCATACTAAGTGTGTCCTGACACCAAACCACCAGACTCAATAATTCCATTGTGTTCTGGTGAGTAATACTTTATTAAAGACAGCAGTGGCTTACTCAGTTGAAAGCAACCACCCTATATGAATCAATGAGGCAACTCCCTGTCGGCACCGGTCAGTTTTCCAAAGAGGATTTAAACCATTGCCAAATCATCTGGCAAGAGTTTTGCTAATGAGGGCAACAGTTTCTAGGCATTAGGGAAGCTACTGCTACATCTGAAATGTTTTTTAAGGGACTGAAGTACATTTCTCTTGACCTGTCTGCAGTGAAGCCTCTATGTGTGAATCACATAAAGTCTTCTTCAAACAGAAGTGGTGAGGCTGTTCTTTACTGTATATAGTCCACTTCTCATTGTTAAGTATCTGGTACACGCTCACCTCAAAAACTCTGAATTGTGCCTCACCTAATGATGTGGACCCGATTTAGATTCAATTGTTCACACTAGCCTTATTCAACCCCAGTCCGCCTCCTGACTTGATCCGTGGTAATCCAGTTAGAGCATTTGCTGATGCACTTACTTTCCCCTGAAAGCAAATCTTTTTCTTTTGTTAACACTGTCTGAGTAAGACTTTGTTGACACTCATAAACAGCACTGTACATGTTCCCTGAAAAAGATAATTGAAACGGATGTTAAGAGCTGGGCTTTCAAAAAAACCCTCCAAGGACGGTTCTGTGTAGCACTACTTGATAATGTGTCACTTTTAGCTGAAACTAGACATTTTCAACTATTTGATGGAGTTTTCTCTTATTTATTGTTTCATCACATCACTGTGTAAGCTAACAGAAGCTGACCGAGCCAGTGTGCACAGAAATAACAAATTCTAGACAGCTTTTACAACATGACTTGGGTGCAGTTTTATACTCATAAAGAAACACCCAGGAAGCAACAATGTTTTAAATCTTATGGGAAGACACAGTTTTCTTTTGAGCACTACAGTTTTCGTACTTCTAACACCAGGTTCAGCAACAAGAGTGGTATGTCATGTGTTAATTTCTTGGGTTGCACAAAATAGTGTAAGGGGCCAATAGACTGCATGATAATATAATTTTGTCCTGCAATAAAGACATATTGGCATGAACACAAAGAAGCAGTAGCTGCAGTTAGGAACAGCACAGATACAACAGTGAGTGTCTTGGTGCTGATATATCAGGCATTTGAGAACTGTTAGAAGTTTACCACAGACGATCCAAAAGCTAGAGCAATTACTGACATGATTTCTGAATTTACAGGACTAAATAGCCCACAATTTTTTAAAGTAGAAAATCAAGGATTTAACACATCAGTTGTATTTGACATGCTTGGACCAGTATGCCCAGCTGATGTTATTTTGCAGATGCATTCCTACCCGCCCTGCATAATGAGCTTTCTACTCACATTCACAGCGACTCAGGGACCCAACTTTTATCCTTAGATTTAATAAAACTTAACGACCCAGTCTCAGTAGCGTCACGCACTGGTTCTTGAGGCAAGTTTTGAAGTGGCAGTACTGGTGTTGAGTTATCACCCCCCCATACCCACATACTGTACTCAGAATAGTACCATAGTGAAGTCAGTTATCATTTTTAAGTCTTCTAAATTCAAAGTCGTGGGATGTTGATTGGGAACTAAGCAGTTCAAACCTCACCATTATATTCTTGCATTTGAACTTATATTTGCAGGAGTTTGATGGAAGCATTGTAGAAATAAGTGCATGCATCTTCTTGCACAGAAAGGTTCATTGCATTGTAAACTTGAGAGAGATCACAGCACATGCAGATAGTTCTCAGTAGGAGGCACTGTTGTATAATTCCTTTAGCAAGACTAACTGCATTTGCCTCCACTCTCCTGTCTGCATAATTTTGTTTTCAATATAGGCCATTCATTTGCATACCTGATTAAATTTCACTTGCTTGAAAACCATACCGCCTATAATGACTAATTGAATATCCACAAATTAGCATGTGCCCTACTTTTGTATTCATCTTATTCACAACAGCAGGCAAGAAAAGTAAATTACAATAGAGGTAAGATTGATAAAATATGAGGTTTATTTGGAATAATCCAGTCATACTTCACAGAAATTAAAAATCTCTGTTGTGAAATGCAGATGAGGGAGAATCCAGCGGTGCTGTTCTGTGCTGTGGCGTAGCCTGACTGGTCAAACGACTGAGGAATCAGATCATCATTAGCATGCAAAGCCTTTAGTCTCAAGATGCGTTAAAGGTCAGCCTTTCAATAAGGCAGCTGGACCCAGCCAACATCCTGCGCCTGACACAGCTGGGAGACAGCTCTGCATCCTGGCACCCCTGCTCGGCGTGGTGGGGGCAATAAAAGGGGAAGCACATAATACCGTAAAAACAGCAGATAAAATACTCCTTGAGGCAGCTCAAGCCAGCTGCAACAGCACCTGCAGTAACGTCATCACAGGGTACTGATAGAAAAGTAACCTGCTCGGAGGTTCGTGCACAGAAATAAAGCAGCGTTTGATCAAATACTTAGTAATGTAGAGAAGAGATGTGTGATTTCACCTGACCTACCACCATTTACTTGTTAACAGCATCTATTATCTCTCACCGAATGATTAGATTGGAGCCGCCTAAGTGCTTTAACATTATGCTGAGAAATCTGGAAGGATTCTTTGGCAAGAAGATGTGAGTAGTAATATTGTAAAAGATGACCTGCCTCTTCTTTTACATTGGATTAAAATGTTGTAGCCAGACTTTTTTTTTCTTCTAATGAGAAGGATGAAACAATTCTGAGATTGCTTATTGCACCTTTAGCTTTTTGTGAATGAATACTTATAATGAGAATAGTAAGATAAAATGAGCCAAAAAACTTTTTTAGATGAGAGGTTTTAAAAATCCGTAATGATTATTGGCGTTTTTTTTTTTACCTTGTTTAAAAATTTAACCATGTTGTGTGAGCTCCTAAGAAGTTACATGAAGAAGTGTGGGCCTGCGGCTGAGCTTAAATTCACAATAGTCCTGTGGGGCTGAGGCACCTGAATCTTACATGAAAGTAGGTGGTGATGGTTTGTGTGTAGACGAACTGTTTCTCACTCAAAAGATAAATCAGCTGTAAGACTTGAGAAGCTGTTGATCGTCTCATGGCGAATGTCTTCATTTGGTTTGAGTATTTTGTATATTTTATATTATTCTACAACCACGAGTCAACCTGCAGCTTAATGGACCCAGTTCTGAGGCTTTTCAAGTTTTTATTATGATGGTTCTACTCGAGAGAAACAACTTGTTGATCATAAACAATCCCTCAAGCCAGTATTGTAATACTGACACAAATAGAGTCATCTTCTGGCAGAGATTCAGTGTCTGTATCTCTAAGTGTTGTGTAATGCCCCATTTATTATTGTAGGTGCTGCTCAGATACAAAAGAAGCAATTATTTCTCTGCCTACTGCACCACAGGTGATTAAAGATTTAAGATCTCGATTCCTCCAGTAGTTGCTGCAGGAAAAAAGGCAAAGACTGAGGGAAACCTTTAAAGCTTTTCAGCTGCTGTGTGTGGTCCTATTGCATCTGATCTCACTATACTGTTAAATAAGATCAGTAGGACAGTCTTTGAATTATTAATATTTTAGGTTTAGAGAATTTCACCACTCAACTGCTTTGTGATACGTGTGATGAAATTCATGAATAAACAATCGACTCCTGCAAATGCTTTCATGTAACTTCATTGTAGGTTTATAAATAAAAGTCCTTCAGATTAATCGCTGCTTCGTGTTCAGTCCTGCGGCACAGCTTGAGGCTTATTTTCCGTGGGGTTTCTACCTCTGTTTTCTCACATCTCACCATTCTGCATAAACCTGGTTCCTGCGACATTGCTGGAATTCTCCAAGAATGCATGAACCTGCAGTAAGCTCCTCTGAGGAAGGTATTATGATAGCACCTGTGAGACTGCAATCAAAGCTAAAGGACAGAAACACAGCCATGGGCCAAATTACTCAAATATCAGCTAGCAGCATGAGATGGAATCTATATTGTTGCTAAATTGCTATGTGTATAACACTGTCAATCTTGTGTATGAGACACCAAATCCCAAATTGATTAAAGTTTCTATTATAAAGTCACATTTAACAAATCCCAACAGAGGGAACAAGCTCTCTCTTCAAGTATTTCATTTAAATCAGTTTGCTGCAGGCCACAGCAGCAACAGTCCCTTTTTATTGTTGATATTCAGCTTCAGAGGCAACAAAGGAAGATATTAAACTGAAAAAAAACCCTCTCATTTACTCTGTCATTTGTTAAACAGAAAATAAAAGAAAAAAGGAGCAGAAAATTGCTTCTTCTTTTACTACTGTTGGCCTAGGATCAAGCAAGAGTCCGGCACAGAGGAAAACCTTTATGCAGAAGTTGTTGTTTTTGTTAATCAAGTTAAACTGAAACTTGATTAAACTGAAATTAATCCTTTTTTTTTGTGAATAAGGGGGGACTGCATTTTCACTAACCAGTAATTTGTGTACATGATATGCCATAATAGATTCTCTGTTTTTTCTTTATGAAAGGTCATATTTTCAGGAATTGTCTTTTCCAGCGACAGCTTAAGGGAGAATAAGATGTCTAAAACGCCACTTGTGTTGAGTTCGGTGCCCCCTGTGGACAAAGAGGTACACTTTACTCTCTTATAATTTGGCCTTTTTCTTGTATTTGTCGGTTAAAATTCCTTATTTCAGGCTGTGAGCTAAAAACTCCCCATAGAAGCTTTAGCCAGTTTTCCTTGGATATTGTTCCTTCCTCTGCAGCCATAGGTAAACCTCAGATTGTGGTTGTGCTAGGGATGCACTGATCCGCTTTTTTCACTTCCGATACCGCTACAGATATCTACAGTTTAGTATCGGCCGATACTGATCCAATTCCCTTTTGTTGTAACCTGTAGTTTTACCACTGCCCCTGGGAACGTTTACTGTGCAGGTACTGCAAGTGGCCATCCAGCTTGTAGGCTGAGGTATTGTGATAAAGTTCAAGATAGCAGACCCCTGTACTCACTCCATTTTGAAAACTATGTGGACATCCGCTCAGCGTGTTTACATGTGGATGCCACACACAGCGCATAGCATAGAGTCAGACTGAACAGATCGGCCCCTATCAATCGGGCTCATTGTCACGAAACCGATCTAGAATTTTCATCGGTATTGGGACCAGTATCGATATCAAATATCGGATCGTTGCATCCCTAGTTTGTGCTCCTCATACCAGAGCCAGGTCTTAAAGGCCATACAATAATAATGACATTATTTGTATGGCATTTTTTCAAACACAAAGTGCATCATCAAAAATCATATGCACAACTATCAGAGAATACATTCAAACATGGTAACGATAATCATTTGTCACAGCATAGTTATACAAACACCAGCAAGAAGTACAGTTTATGCTTAACTATAAAAGCAAGTTTTTAGAAGCTGTTTAAAATCAGACCACAGAATCTGACCACATGTTCAGGGGGAACATCCAGAGTTTAGGGGCTGCTGCTGCAAAGGCAAGATCCCCTCTGAATTTAAGACCCTGTCAGAGGACCTGAGGAGAAAATGTCAGCGTGACTTCAGATAATCTACTTTAAGATTGAGTTTGAGTTTAGCAGAACGTAAAGCAGATTGTTGCAGCTTTATTTATTTTATTCCAAACTTATCTGATACTGCAGCTTGGTCAGTGGCTGGGTATGCTACAAAAACATAAAGTTTTGGCTGAAGTACCGGGCAGCTTTAGTGATAATGGCACATTGTTAGAATTGTAACTTTTAGTGGTAAATAAAAGTGACAGTCTGCATCAAAACGATGTTGGTTAAAGAATATTTCACAGTGTCAGATTTTCAGCAACAACTAACATGTGGCTATTATTGTGACACAAGCCTCTTACACACTCCAATTCTGCAACATCGCTAGAACAGAACAGGGACATCACCGCGCCTTTGTACTTACGCCTCCACAACTGCGTGATCTTGGTGTCCCAGCATGTGATTTCACATTGCGTTGCGGGTGCTAGAGAGGCACAACTTGTTAACACACAGCGGGAGCCCCATGTACACACACAAACAGACGCGTAAATATACACAGCGCTGTTCTCTGCCGCAGACTCAGACTCTATACATCAACATTTATTCCACACCTTCGTCCCAACATTCTTCCTCTGTTACTACCTCTGAGGGAGGATCACAGGCAGAATGATTCAGTGTTACACATTGCTTACAAGGCAAAACAGGGGCATCAATATCCTGCCTTCAAGTGTCAGTATATGTAAGCACCTAGAGTTGAAGTTTGGTCATATAGGCCTCAAATAGATTTTGCAAAGTTTAGGGTTAAAACTTTTGGTTATGGACATTGTGTTACCAACCTACCTATCTTCATGTATCCAGGTAACCTGTCACTGTCTTCTGCTTTCACTCAGGTTTATGTCTTAGTGATGGGCATGGCAGTTCTTTTAGATGTACTGAATCACTAGAATCAGTTCACTAAAAAGACTTGTTCATAAGATTCGTTCACCAAATCAGCAAATCATTTAGAGGGAGAAGCCTGCGACTCCGACCTCCTGGCCTGGCAATGCTGGTTCTCACTTCAGCTCAACTGAAGTGAGAAATGAACGAATCACTAGAGGAAGTGATTCGGTTCAGTACGTTCACTTAAAAGATTCGGTTCTTTTGAACGAATCATTTACAAACTACACAACACTGTCATGTCTCATGGTTGATAGGAAACTTTTTGCCTTGTCTTTGCGACTCATTTTTGTGTATGTATATAGAGGTGAGTCGATCGAAGTCAAGTTATTTCTGTGTTAATCTCTGTCAGGTGTGTCTCTGAAACTTCTCCCCTCTGTAACATTTTGGCTTGCCTCGATTAGGTTCAAAGAAGTAAACAGTGGATTTAGGTGAATCTATATGATGGTGTGTTAGGTCAACTAACTAGATGAGAAATCTGACAGGCTGCTTCCTTCACTTCATTCCCCCCTGTGTTGATTTTCAAGTGGGTTTGTATGATTCAAAAGGGCTTATTTATCTAGTTTTTACAATGTGCAAATCAAATACTCTTATCCTGCTAAGATATACAGTCAGGCTGTTTTCAATCTTGTATGTGAAATAGACAGAATCATCACTTATCAGCCAGATTAGCCTTTCTCCCGTGGCGACAGATAGTTTGTATCAGATTCCTATTCATCCGTAAAGAAATGCTCTTCCACTAGAGGTATTATCCACTTATTTACGGTTGTACAAACACCAGTAACCTAAGTGGAAACGAGGCGTGAACACAAGCATAAGCATTCTTAGCATTCACACTACGTCACCTCGCTATAACAGCCAGTCAAAAACAATAAGCCTGAGGACAGTATCTAAAGCACTCGACACCGTGATACCTCTGATGATAAAATATTGAAAGTGTTTAGTCAGTGTCTAAAGAGGCTGTTCTTGACACAATGGGATTGAGAGCAGGTGTGCACGGAGCACTTTTTTTTTGACCTGAGTAAACAGAGAAGCTTTTGTCATTGGCACTTTAATCACAAAGTGAGTCAAGTATCTTTAGCTTAGAAAGATTTAGAGCTGTAAAACAAGCTTTTTGAGCTACAAGACATACAAAAGGATCATCTCCTTTGACATATTTAAGTACCGCAGGCATTACAGTTCAATAGCCCCTCCATGAAACTGTACGTGGAGAATAAGTGTGAATGTAGATTGGGTTTCCTGATACCTGAGATTTGACGAACAAGTCCCCTTAACAAAGGCTGACGCATTTGTAACTCTTTATCCTTTTATGGATTAGTAGCACAAAAATGAAGGGGACGAAGAGGCTTTTAAATGTTAGGTCATTTTTATTCTGGTCCTGCTTCTCTGGTTTATGTCAACGTAAAAGCGAGTGTGTTTAAAAGTTTGACTCCAGTTTTCTTACAGAATCAATCTGCGAGACGTCGTCTAAGAATGCAGATTCTCACAACCCAAATCCACTGACAGCAGTAACGCACGTTGTATATTGAGGAAGACTTTAATATTTCTCTGTGTAAGCCTGCCTCTCTATAACTTTGTGAGCAGTCTGGAGCAGCAGGAATATTCGACCCATGGGATATTACATAAACTTTGTACATGCACCCGCTGGAATTTGTTCTGGAGCTAGCCAGCTTTGTAAGCTTGAGACAGAGAAAGTCGCTCTCATTTGTTTCTGTCCTGATTTGACCTATTTAGATATGTAGGCTCCCGGCCTTGCAGTGCCACCCAAATGTTTAGTTAATTAATGGTCGTATTTGATTAAGGTTTGAAACTGTCAGGGTTGGGGCTCTGTTTAGGTCTGGGTTGTCCCAATGCCACTTAAGGAGATGGGATTTATATTCAGCATGAAGGAGGAAGCACAGTTTGGGGCAAGAGGAGCTAATGAGCTGTTTTCACAGCATTTAAATGCAGGCTGCCAAAATGTACGTGTTCGCTTTGTGTGTTTCCCAAAATGTCTGTGGTCTGATTTGAGGCTCATGTGGGCTCAGAAATACTGACAGATATCCAATATTTCAGGCCAGATCTATGAGCGTTGGGGTCATCACATCTTGTAACTTATTTCCCCTGTTTCCTCACTTTAACGCCGGTTGTTTTATCTGCACTTTGTTCCTACAGGGAGCTGTTGTAGGAGGGGCTGAGGGTAATTGTAACATTTTTCACATTTTCCTTTATATCTGACAGATTACTCGAATACACTTGTCAACTTTCTAAGAAGAAACACATATATGCACAGGTCATTAAAGCTATCAATAGGGCTGGGCGATAAACAGCAAATTTACCGATACAGAAATTTTTGACAATAACCGGCGTCATTTTGCCCATGTCAGTATATTTGGTGGCGAAGAAATAAATAAATAAAAGTTGGTTTTGGATGTGTGTAGGTAGGCAGTAGTTCTTCTGCCTTAGAACAAGGAGGGAAAGACAGGTGAGGAGATGGAGGATGGTTCAAAAGTTGTAGCGGCTGGAGCGACGGCTGAAGTAGACAAACTTAAAGGGATATTCCGGCGTAAAATTAATTTAGGGTCAAACACACGTAACACAGAGTTAGACATCCCCCCGAAAAATGAATGTTGCTGACTGCTTGCCTCTCTAGTTATACCAACAACCATAAACAAACCTCAGCCAAAACACCACTCTATAGCCACAAATAATGTTCAGAACAGCACCTAACTTCATCAACAGTACGGGTCCCAGCCACAATTCGAGACTAAACACAACTCACCTACTCCCTTCCAGCAGCCGCTTGTTTGTAGCGAGACCTCGGGCCAGTCCATTACGGACTATAGCAGGGTGACGCAGCTGTAGGAAGAATATTTATGATCATTACTTTATCATTTCCTTGAAGTAATAATCATCATATTAATCATTTTGCACTGCAGACGCAGTAGTTCTTCTGCCTTAGTGTCTTGGTCTGATTGTATTTTCATGAAAAAATGATGCAAAATGATACAAATGTAAGCGGTCGGCAACATTCATCCCTCGAGGGGGTGTCTAACTCATTACGGTGTAGTTATCATTCATTTATCGTTATCAAGGTGAACTGCTCAATATACTGTGATATTGATTTGAGGCCATATTGTCCAGCCCTAGCTATCACTGTGTTTCGGCTAATTGAGACAAAACTATTCACTGCAGAGAGAAAACTCAGTGTTACAAATGTCTGCATCAACTCAATTAATACAAAAGAATTTAATAAAAATTGTATTTTAATCCCACAAATTGATCAGCCAATGAGTAATGGAGTATGTAATGGTACAATGTAGGCAGGATGAGATCACATGGGGCAATATTCATCAAATTTATTACAAGAGAAGAAGCACAATCTGTTTTTATTTAATTAAAAATGTTTTAAAAAAAAACATTGACAACATCTTCAACATCACAAGTTTGAATTGACAGTCGTCTAAACTGAAAACAGCAGAAACTAAATACTGCATGACTGAAAACTAAGTTTTACACTTAAAAACGACTTTTTTTGTTCAAAACTCCCCCCGGGGTGAAGTGATCTCACTATTTCTAAGCCAGCAGAAGAAGAATCCAACTGACCTTGAGCAGAATCAGTGTTGTAACAATAACAGCCTTTTTTTTTTTTACTGGAGACTCTGAGTGTGTAACAAATGCCAACTTTTACAATTGCCCTTGGTCATGAAACAGTTCTGCAATATCGCTTTGTGCCAGACACAAAAAGAGCGCCAGATGTGAGCCAAGAGCTGAAGATAGACTCACAACACTGGACCATTATGGGTCGCAGTCGAGAAATACACAACCTTTATCAGGTCGTGTGAATGGCGCTATTGAAACATAGACTGTTTTGTATGATGGCCTTCTTAAGTTAAAGATGGAGAACACAATCCTGTTTGAATTTGACTCTTTACCTTGTTGAGTGCAAGCTTATTTTTCATGAAGTTTGCCAGCAAGTCTGCTTTTGTAAATGAGTTAGCAAACACAAGCTATACTTCAGTTTTTATTCAGTTTTCATCAAAATCATTCTGATTAAAGAATCCGTCTTTGCTATTTGCTTTATTTTATAGTGTCCCTAGAATATCTTCACCCCGACCAGGAAGAAATAAATAGATGAGAATGATCCATTTTTTTTTCGATCCAATCCGATACCGATACCTGGGCTGAGCGTATCGGCCGATACTGATCCAATACTACTGTTGAATAAATGAACCGTATACCTTGCCCTGTGAGTGACATTAGCCTTATTAAAAAAAGGTAACAAATTAACACAGATATAAATGTACTTAACAAATAAAAATTGCACATTAACACACAGCAAAAAGAAGTAAGACTTCCATGTAAAAATTTAGTACAAAAGGATAGACAAACATAGAATTTAGAGCGAACAAAATCGCTGTGTTGCTGTGTATGATATTAATTAAAAGAAAACAAAGACTAGATCGGAATGCTGGATCGGCGTCATTCATCAGATATCCGATCCAGTTAATTTGTCAACATCGGAGTCGATATCTGATCCAAATTTCTGATCGGTGCATCCCTAGATTTGGTGTTTACATGGATGTAGGTCCAGATAACAGACACTGAAACTACCCCTCTTGATTGGACTAAATTGTCTTTTCTAATGGGCCATATTGGGTCAGTCTTTCCAGATGGAGGTGCTTACGTGACTTTTCGGATCATTAGTAGTCCTTGTAAATGCAGCTGCAGCAGCTCTTAATGGGTTACACAACATGATCCAAGTTAAGTAGCAACAGGTGGAGTTTGTGCACTCTGACTTTTTGCCTTTCCCTCTCTATGTCTGAGGTCTATTTACCACTTTTAAGGTCCTTGTCTCAGCTACAGTTTGATTAATATTTCTTGCTTGAATAATGCTGTTTACCCTTAGGTAGCCGTCTCGCTGTCATATTGCCCAGTATTTAATGTTCTTTGAAGTAATAAGCACTTTAATGAGTGTGGGAGGTAGCGCCTCTGAAAGAGCTCTGTGGGGAGAGTGTTTTTGTCGGGCTGTTGGGTTTAAACATCAGCCATCAGCCATCGATCCTCCTCCAGAGTTGCTCTCCCATCTTTTAAATTTTGTAGAAATGCAGGAATAAAGTCGACTGATTCCAAAACCTTGCGGCAACTACTTACATTCAAGCCTCAGGGACCTTTTGTCATCATCATGGCCTTAATAATTTCAAATGATAAAGGTCAGAAAAGAATTATAATCCTCCATGCAGAATATGTAGCTACAGTATTTCTATATTTTCAGTGTGTCAAACATTACTCTATTATCCTCTGTGTGAAAGGAATAAAAGGTAAAAACACGAGATTCAGTCAAATGTAGTTATTCTTCCTCTTCTGACTGTGACATCTGCCTGCATAGTGGAAGAAAGAGAGCGGCAATGCCACAGGGCAGTTTAGAGAAAAAAGGTAAATCATAGAGAAGATGTGCAGTTTATCTCTTCCCTTGTCTGCGTGTTTCCCGCCACGGGGGATGAATGAGCTTCTTTAAATAGCTCTGATTAATTAGAGGTTTTAATTGGAAGGGTGTCTGCGGCTGCCGCTCTCACTCTTGTCTCCACCACTCATTAAGGGGAGTGGTGCCCATGTCAAAAGGACACCTGGCATGGCTGACTCAACGCCACCAGCAAACTGTGCTCAGCCTCTGCCGTATCGACGTGAGAAAAGCCTGAACCGTGGCTTCGGCCTCTTTTGTGTGTGACGCTGACATTGCTGCAGGTGCCTCCACCGTCTTTCAAACACCGATTCTGCTTTTCTCTTGTCTTTGTTCTTTCTACTGGGTTGCATCACCACTCATTTTCTCTGAAGAGTGAATGATTAACTCTCTTTATAAACCCATCTCTCTTGAGTCGGTCGTTTTGTTTATTGCATTGTTTTGCGTCACTTTTGGGCCCCACTTAGAGCGCCTCCATTCACATTATTTATCAATGAATTCTTGCCTCCCCTGTCTCTCTCCAATAACTCTCAGTAAGACGCTTGTGATGCACACGATTATTCGAACTTTAGGTAGAACTATTACAGTGTGCCTCTGTGAGAAGGCTGTAAAACCATAGATTGTACAAAAACATGGACAGTAACAGCTATTCTAGGTGAAGCCACAACTTTCAGAGCTCCCCCTGGTGGCAGGCTGTAAGGCAGGTCTAAAAATCTGCCTCCTGCTATATAACAGATGAAATATGAGTTTATAAGGCTTTATATGCAGGTGCTTACTTTTTGGGGAAGTTTGGTTTTGAGTAAGTATTTGATTTAATGTCGATGTTCGTGCTTTATAGCTTGTTAGATGACTTACAGCTCAAAAATATACCGTATCTCAGGCTGGTGTCTTTGAAAACCCTAATTTCAGCCTCTGTCTGATACATTTCATTTTAACACTGTCCCCTCAAGGCCTTTGAATCTGATCCAAAAAGTGTGGAAAGGGAACAAGGAGAAAATCGCCAGCAACAAAGTAAAGAGCAGGACGTTTCTGTTTGGTAAGTCCTATGTTTATTATGTTTAATTTGATCTGGGATTAAACAGTTGGTGACATTGTGATTGAGCAAATCTTGTCACTCTTGCTTTGTTCTTGTGCGACTTTTTGAACAAGCTGTTCGGTCTATCAGGAAAGGGGAGGAAGAACAGTGAACGAATATGTAACAAACACTAATATACGAGTCACTGAACGCTGTAGATGTGTCCACTTCATGAATCTGTTAAGCTGTGGATCATACTGTTTTACCAATGTTTCCCCTACACTCATTCATTACGTGCGCCGCTACTGAAATTTCATGTCTTGTCACTCTCCTGAACCGGGAATAGCGACAGCAACGCAGTCAAATCTACTTGGCACCCTTGCTGTCATCTTTGGGTGTTGAATAAGGGACCATCGATAAATTACCAGTTGATGTTCTCAGAAAAGGCTTTTTTCCTTCAATAGCTTCCATGTCATGTGACCAAAAGACCTAAAATTGATTTTAAATTGTACTAAGGTCTGACAATAAAACACACTTCTTTATTTCTCTAATTTGTCCTCTAAAAATTTTTGTGTGAAGTTTTAAGGCAAATTTTGAACATCTTCTTCAATAGCTTTCATGTCATGTGACCAAAAGACCTGAAATTGATTTCAAATAATAGTACTTATGTCAACATTATTTGATACATTTTCATTGTGGCCCGAAGGTTCTTGGTGTGCCCCTTACCTTTTAACTTAAGAGCACAAGTGCTCCTTGTGAAAAAAGTAAGTGTCAAGCCCTGACAGGGGAAATTTCCTCACCACAACAGCCCTCCTCAAAACCTCTCTTTCCTCTAGTTCATCACTTTGGTCCTTCTGATTTGCCCCTCACTAACACATTTTAACAAGATCATCTGTAAACATCCGGGTGTTAAGTGTGATTTATCTCAGAGTTACATACAAAATTCTTGTGTCACTCACTCATGGAAGTGTTTTGCCTTTTTTTGAATAGATGCTGAGTGCCTCATTCATATATTGAGTCCTAAACTGAAGTGGAAGTGAAATGTGGAATGAAAGGAATAAAGTCATTCCACTGACTAGTTTCAAGTAGACACGCTCTTTGCCATTCTGTAACGGCTACTTGGCTTAGTGAGTGACATTGCTCGGCCTTTCCCACCTTCTGCAGCCTGCTTGGGTATGCACAGTGGCCGCCGGTGATTGATGAGTGGGCAAGGGAAGAAGAAATCTATCCCTAGGTTACAGCGCGGCCCTGGTGATGGATGGCTCCTTAGAGGTCTTAGCAGAACTGATGGGTCATGGGCCTCTGAGAGCCCAGAGCTGGGAGTAAGAAGACAGATCAGGGAGGGAAGGATGTGAACACAGATACGGAGGTGGGAGTGTGCGGGGGAAACAAAAAATGCATGTGTATTTTTGTCTGCGAAAAAGTAGAAAATAAACTACTTCTTCCTCTCTTTGCCATGAGCTCTAAGACGGCAAGCTTGTTTATGGTTTGCTCCACATACAGTAGCAACACATGCCAGAAATAGCTGATGTGGGTTGCGCTCAGGTTGCTTAATTTTTCAAAGTTAAGTCTTCCAGGCAGAAGTTTTTCGAAAGCTATAAATATTCTCCTTTTACAAGAGTTTGCTGAACAAAACCCCTAAACAAGATGTTAACTTTTACCATTTATCAAGCTGATTGATGGTGAGTTGTGGGTGCAATACACAGATGTGGACAGAGAGATATCTGGAAGGCACAACTCAGAGTACGAATCTAATTTACAGACATTACTTGTAGAGTCAGACACGTCACATGGCAACATAATGTGGTGGAATATTGCCGCAACGTTGGTCTGCTTTCTCTCTTTCTGACTTATTGTTATGCATCCTCGTCTGGTTCGAGATTAAAGTCAACGTGCTATTCCAGTGTGCATGACAGCCTGAATGTCAACATCACACCGAACAAGGTTTTTGTATGGTAGACAGACTGCGGCTCTTGTAATCTGTTGGTGTGCCACCTTTCTGGGACACATATTTGATCCTCCTCCCGCAGTGAATTAACTGAAAATCAATCACAATGATGCACACGGAGCGTGGAGAAACTGACAGAAAATAATATAATCTGTGTTTTTTTGAGTCTCACAGAGGATGCAGGAGATGCTCCTGAGGGCTGCTGATGATTTTGGGAGAATATCCTGTCTGACAGGTTGAGCCCTGTGAACATAGACAGCTCCTATTAGGCTTGGCGTCTTCACACAAACTTCTGTCAAAAACAAGAAATGAGTACTTGTACATTAGCCTAATGCAAAAGTGATCATCAACTATTCTCTCAATGCAGCGAATATGGTAATGATTCTCTCTAGAAACTTTGTAATATTCTTTTCTCCTCCCTAGGCTGTGGAGGAGATTCATGACTATATCTCTGCACAACAGCAAACTTGGCCCGCTTCCATGCAGCCATAAAAGGTGCGAAAAATGGCTTCCTTTATGACCATACCCTATTTTTTATTCAGATATGAGTAAGCCCATCTCACACTTCTGTGCAACACATGCACCCTCTCATACACAGACAAAAAGAAATAAAAGGAAAAGCACCTGTCATTTGCTCTTTGTCTGTGCCAGAGGTCCACTCCGAGGCAATTTACCACCCTGTACTATCCACTGGGGTGGGCTGCAGTAGTGATAAATTGGCATGGATTAAATGTCAACCCTGGAGCAGATTCACTCTCACTGGAGCTACAGTGAATCTGTTAGTATGAGAACAGGTCACACAGACCGGTGCAAGCTTCATGCTCAGCACATTATCCTTATGCATGTGAGACAATTTGACAGACCGGCTGACTGACGGAGGTGCAGATCAGATCTGAAAGTACTCTCCCTATTTTTCCAAAACTCCAAAAGGGGAACCTGACAAGCACACACATATATGAGCTTTTTGGGTTTTTCCTCCTGCCATGTGTATTAATGTAGAGCCAGAGTAAACAGCCTCTCTCTCCATTTGTGGCAATAACAGCTGCACTCTCTGAATGAGGTTTGACTGCGGGAATTTGTGATCATTCAGTGAAAAAGCCATTTAGAGGTCAGACGCTGATATCAGGGAATGTTTTAATTCCTTTCAGAGGTGATCCGAGGTAATGGCGAAGTCAGGGTTTGTAAAACTTTTGTGTTCATAGATTTTAGCTGTTTGCCCTCATACTATTTTTCTTTTGGTAAACTTCACTGACGCCAAACTGTTTTTCGAGGAATTGGAAAAACCCAGATTATTCAATCAGAGTGACTTATTCCCTAGTCCTAAATAGAAATCGGTCAAGCTAACTAAATAGTTTTATGATCGAAAGCACTCAGAAAGCAGTCACACACACAAACGAAAAAACTTTATTCAACTCCAGATCAAACGTCAAACAGGTTAGCAGGGTGGGGCTTATGCTGCGTTCCAGTTACCTCAGAAGTCAGACATCGGAGCTGGGAATGACATTACATCCGAGTTGACGGCGTTACAGTAAACAAGTAGGAAAACCAAGATGGACACCTACTGTTAACCGTTCTTAGCTGTTGTTAGCAGTTATCAGCTGTTGTCAGTTGTTGTTAGCTATACCAGTTGTAAACAAAGCATAACACAGTATTTTACTCTTACAAACATCATAGCACCGTGTTCACAGTTAACATATACCACTTATTTAATTTCACAAAAACAAAACAGAAGTGCTAATAAATAATACATTACGAGAGCTTTCACTGTTGCAGGTTAACACTTAGGTTTGTTGTGTTGTTGTTGCTTCAGTTTAGAGTTTATCTGCCAGGTAATCCAGACAACCGACATACAATTTTATCTCTATGTTGTTGATCAAAATACAGTCAAACTGAACCACATGACACAATGTTTTTCTGTCATCTGAGCTTGTTTACATCCTAAAAGGAAAGCCAGTGACTAGTAAGCGGCTGTGCTACAGATTATATTTCAGACCTACGATAATGAAAGTACCACAATTGGTTCAAACAACTGGTAATTCTGGTGGCAATTAGCAAGCGTGACAACATAATTTGACTGGTGAAATGCACATCTCTTGGAAGTAGTACAGATCAATGCAAGATGAGACCTGTCAATGCATTAAATCAGCTGAGACTAGATCCACTGTTGCGGATGCACTCCATCTAATGCAGTTTCAGCAAGTGAAGAGTTATGGGAAAGCATGACTTCTTGATGAGATTCTTAAAATAGAAGCATCACTATCTAAACCGGTTCTTAACTTGTCTTGTACTAACAGGCTCTCAGTTGGGAATTTGCTTTTTTTACAGCAGACATGGAATTCCTAAGAGCACAAGACCAGCATCTACTTAATGGAGAATACAGTTTATTCCAGCTGTCATCGCTCTGTTTTTACTGTATTGTGGCTAATTCATCCATTAGATTCAGACGGTTTATGGCATAATATCTCTGTAGCATCACGCCCAAGGTAGCAGTCTTTCTTTTGAATCATGTCGTCAGATCAGCAGCATCTGCAGTGCAGTGGTGGCATTCAGTCAGTGAAAGAGAATTGAATCAGCTCTGTTTTGGTTACTTGGAATTTACTCCCTCTTGGGCTTTGTTTCAACCAAATCAGACAGCTAAGTGAGTACCAGTGGGCTCAACAGTATTAAGGCACGAATGTGAATTCCGTGTGTCAGTGTGAGTCTGCAGAATTTAGGAGCGCCGTTCCCGCTCATTCACCCAAGGGCTGAATGATTTCCCATGTGAACGGCAATTAAACAAAAGTCTCCCGCGAAGGAATCAGAACAAATCCCACAATGTGAGAACCTAATCGTGTCATGTTTTTGTAACCCTAGGCTGAAGTAGTAGGTGCCTCTTGAGAAGGACTTGTTCTCTCTCTTCCTATTATCAACTTTTTAAGATATTTCTTTTGCGCCGTGTCTCCTGTCTGATTGCTTAAAGTGCTGTGATGTGATTTACAAGCACTCTTGCCCCCTATTGGCAAGTTCACATTTGTAGTTTAATTTAACAGGGACCTCTGCACCGCACTGGTTATACGAGTAACTGCTGAATCCTCTAATTGGCTTCTCTCTTCGTATATACTACGCTCCCCCACCCCTGGTCAGACCCCCAGACATGCTGCTGCTGTTCCATTATCATGCTCATCCATGGGCACGCAGTGACGCATGATACATACAGAAAGCACAAGGAGTGCAGTCGCCCAGGGGCCGGAAGAACCATTACTTCCCTGTAAAAGAAAAAAAAAAAACATCCAACTTAACATAACCGTGTGAGAGACGAGCCATCAATCATTCACCTCACACGCTTCAAGCTGCCTCGTACATTACAGCTTTTTAATATCTCAACCTTTCTTTTGCCCGGCTCGAGCTCAATCACAGGTGTGGCAGCGAGAACGTTTCTTAATGCAGATGTAGCTTGCTGTAGGAATGAAATAGGACTGGGGTGTATTCATCAGACTTTTTTAATAGCTGGAGAGGACAGGCCAGCATGTGCACAGGGATTGCTGGTTTGCCTGGCAGCCAACCAGGCAAGAGATGAGGGCTTTGGATGTAGCAAGCTGGACTAAATGGCTGCGCTTGTCCTCTTTTCCCCTCTCTCTTGCTCTCCCTCCATCACTCTGTGTTCGGACTCTGATGGACGACTGCCCAGAACTAAGTTGTTACTGGGAATGGGGGTTGGGGAGGGGTAAAAGCAAAACTCTTGTTCAAAGCACAAGGGCTGTTTTTCTTTCTCCCTAATAAAGTCAACGCGCCATCATAAAACAAAAACTGCTTGGCAAGCTATGCGTTGAAAATACCCCAAAATCTGATCATCGCTGTTTGAAGGCACGATGTGAAATCACATGCGCTGCGTCACGCTCAGCTTCACCAACCTTTGTCAGCTTTCTCTCCCATTTCCTGAGATGCCACCGGCACCTGTCAACAGCTACTTAGTTCCTTTGGATGGGCAGCAGATTTATAATACACCTGCCTTCTCAGTGCTGCCTGCTTGACTCCGATGATGTGAAGTACACGCTGCGCTCATTTGGCAGCAAACCAGAAAAGGTACTGCAGTGGAAGAGATGTTTCATTGAGGTGGCTGGTAATTGATGTATGGCTTCAGCCATGTTAGGGCTGTGTAGTGAAGAGGAGGGAAGCAATTTGTGGCTCGGCTAGGGGCCCTCTCAGCAGCTTCAGTAAGCACTCCAATTTCCCTTTCATTCTGCCCGGCGCTTTTGTCTGAGGATAAACGGCAAGCTGTGAATTTCCACGGATCACATGGACTCGCTTTTACTCGTACACTCATGGATGGATTGGGCTTTTTGGCCTCTTCAAAGACTGTTTTCAAGGCAGAGTGAATATGAGTGGATTCCTTACTTCTGATCTGTGAGCAGGACACACCATGTGCACCGAGCGGGGGAGAGAAGCGAGAGGAGAGGGCGATGTGTTTGGGTTTTAGCTGGGAATTGATTGAGAGGCTGTTTGGGTTTGACAGAAGAAGGGAGGAGAATGGGTTGGTTGCATTTTTTGGCTCTGAGCTGCACAGTGAAGTGCTCCCATGTGTGCCTCTGTATTAATATTCATCTTCCTCAGCGTTCTGCATCAACAGCTGAAACACTTTCATCTATCCACATTTCCAGTTTCAGAAAATAGATCACTCCTGAACCCGTGAACAGCATAACAGTGTTGGCAGAAGGATTAACTTTATTAGTGTCATCTCTGCAGTGGTTATTATTTCTCCTGCAGTTAAGCACAGAGTACTACTAATTAAAAGTAAGGGATGTGTAGGCAAGTGTGCCAAATAGATCAAAACATTGCTGAACATATTCCACGGCTCGATGGCTTGTGGCCACAGTCATTTTTCATGAAGGTGACCTGCAGAGGCCACACAGTCATGACCTCATGCTGTAAACCTTAGATGCAGCTCGTGTGAAGAAGATGTGATCCAGGATACTAGGTCCCGTAGCGTTTAATTCCATTCTGGTAACATATATAACACTGTTGGAAATCTTGGATAAAGAAGCCAGTCCACCTCTTTTACATTGCAATGCTGCGGATAAGTGCTGGGCGATAAACCGAAGATTTATCAATACCGAAATTCACGACAACAACCGATGTCATATTAACCACGTCAATATATCTGGTGTCAAAAAACAAGTAAATAAAAGTTTGTTTTGGATGTGGGTACGTAGGCTATGGTCTCATGTCCCTTAAAGACGGTGTCCAACGTCAGAGACGTGACTCCAACCCATCCAGTCTGTAACAAAGAGGGAAAGACAGGTGAGGAGATGGAGGACGGTTCAAAAGTGGAAGCGGCTGGAGCGGCGGCTGAAGTGGACAAAGTTAATATAGGAGGGGGTGAGCAACTTGTGGAGTATTTATCGTCCATTTATCGTTGTTGAGGTGAATTGATCAATATATCGTGATATTGTTTTTAGGTCATATTGCCCAGCCCTACTGCAGATTATGGATGAGAATTAAAAAAACAGTTCCAGATCAGAATCTGCCTTTTGCCCTACGTGCTTAACAGTTCCTCAGTTGATGTATTTCCACTGAATTCCACGTCTTGACAATGATCAGAGAGGGAGTCAGCGTGAAGAACTACAAAGTAATTATGGTTGACAGTTGACATGAGTGGTCCTAAACGCTGTTGTATACAACTGAAGATTGCGCATACAAGAATAGCTGTTAACATTGACTGTACAATGTACCAACTTACTGTAAAATCTACTTGCTGTGAAAACATGCAGCGATTTCCGAGATTGTCCAATCTAATCCCAGGTAATCTTTGAGGATTTTGTATTCCGTTGACCAATCAGGGTCTGTATCTAGGATCATCTGACCTTTTAGATGTCCAAGTAGAAGTGACCTCAAGAATGATGAAGTGCTGCTCAAAGTTCTTCAAGTTGCCAAGCTTGCCTGAGAGTACCTTTATATGCATTCTAAGTGGCAACATTATCGCTTGTAAATTTGAATCGCTGCTCTCAAGTCTGGAATGACTATAATAAAAATTTAAGATTTGCAAAGGGCAAACAAGGTATTTAAAGACTCATTGTGCCAAAGGACTGAAACACTGACTGCTTATCAACATTTGTTTCAGCCAAGTTTAGAGGTAGCAACTTGTTTGTGTAGTTGTTAGGCTCTCATTGCAAAGGAGAGGAGTGCAATCAAGGAAAATTCATTCAAGAAACTTTGCTTTTGTGTCACTTTAGTGCCCCCCTGTGGCAGCGATTTAAGGTTTTTGAAATAAAAAAATAATTAATTTTGTGATTGAGAGTCTGTTTTTTCTCTCTATCAAAGCAGCTGTAAGTTCTTCACAGGAGCTTTAACTAAATTTCTGATGAAATAATGTCACCTACTGTAGCTTTAAGATTTGCAAACTGATTTCTTTCAGTGGTCTTCTTTGTCAGTCGATGTCTATTTCAATATATGTGTTAAAATGAGTATGTTTAACTGCAAATACATCTTTCTGTAATTTGTCAGTAATATCATAAAGTTGGGTTAAACGGCTTTGTCTGTATTGTGCATTTCAGACAGCAGTCATGTTTTTAGGCCATTTTAGGAGCCTGTAGTGGCAGGGGGAGTGATTAAATATTTAGATGCAACCCTTGGAGAGGTTTGAATTTCATAATTTTGAGGGATGTCTTTGCCTCATGACCAAAAAGGAAGCCTCATCAGGAATATGCTTTCGGGATCAGCAAACATCTTTCTAGTAACAAAATATAGTTGAGTTTTTATTATGTGCACATAAAATTACAATTTAATGACCTAATTTCCAAATGCAGCCAACGTAAAACTCAAATTATCCTTCAGTGCCTTAAGCTGTTTACTTTGCAAACTTGTAATTGGAAACTGAAATATGAAATTTCTAATTGATTTAGATTAGTCATGTCAGCCTCTTACATTCATAAAAGTTGCTTAAGTCTAATTTCTGGAGCCGAGTGTTTTCTCTGCTGAACACCGTAGGGGTTAACGATTTTGCAGGATCTGATGGTTCATCATCAGTACTTACTGTTGATGAAAGGCCTTGTCAGGTTTTATCCACTATGTTCAATTTTCAGTCATTGCGAGGAAATTAACCACGCCTGTCTGTTTGTGTTTCCGATGAGGTTCATCATATTGTGACAAACAGGGAGGGACATTTTTCATCCATGTGCTTCGTATTTATCTCACATATACACATTCCAGCTTCTCTCTTGCTGCAATTAATATTTAACTTCTCCAATATGTAAACCAGTTCTGCACACTGTTTTGTGCCTTAAAGAATCTGCATTTTCTCATGTATTTAAGTCTTTTGCTATTTTGCATTGAACAGGGTTTGTTTTCTGCTCCCATGGTAATACTTTTCCCTCCCATCTGGCAGTAGTTTCCGTGGTGATGCTGCCCTTGTCTGTGCTCATGCAGAAATATATACAAGCTAATGTTGAGTTAAGTAAGAAGTGGGGGTTTTGAAGCCCTGGAGGCCAGGACTGCTGCCTTAATGGTCTGACTGAAATAATGTGAATTATTGTAGTTCATCTGAAAAACCTCTTGACATTAATTAAAGAACCGTCTGCTGAGTGTAACTCCTGATTATCACATAAATTAATCCATAAACCCATATGCAAATTTATCTCTTCAAGCTTTCAGTCTCTTAACTGCTTTTACAGTTGGTATGGAGACTCGACCGCCTTCCTCTGCATCATTTCAGATACATGAGTTGAATCAGGTTGCGATCAGAATGACTGTTTTTAAGCTCCTCTTTCTGAGGGATGCTAAATATAGAATGCATTTAAAAAATATGAAGTACCTAATATAAATTAATCGGATGTGCACCCTCTTTTCATGTATTAAGTGAGACATATTTACAGGCTTTGCATTTAGAGAGACCACAAAGAGAACGATTTTAGAAACTATACATATAGTACACTGTCTTGTAAAAATAACAACATTGAAGTAACAGTTTTTAAAATGAATTTTAGCCACTAATTACACATAGTTATTGCCATTGTTATTACTACTGTTAGAGAGATTCCCTCCATCTAAATACATAACAAAATCTGTATCGTTGCAGGAGGCGGGACAAATTATAGTGGGTCCTCACTTGTGTTATACAATTCTTGGCAGCCCAGAGCTAGACGCTGATGTTCTAATTGCAAAAAAAATTGGCACTTTTGAACAGATTTTCCTGCCAATTTGACCTACTGCTTTATGAGTCCTTGTGGTGGTTCTGATGAGAGTAACAGAGTTAAAAGAAGCCCAGGTTTATTACATGACTGGGTAGAAATGATCATTCCAGAGAGGCTGAGTCTCATTTAGAAGCGAAGATGGAAAGAGGATCACCACTTTACGAGAGACCGCATGAATAGTGTAACAGTTTCAGAATAATGTTTCAGAGTGTAGACTGAAAAGAATTAGGGGATTCATCATCATTATAAAGCATAGCATAGCACCAATACAGTAGTATCATTTAAAGAGTCTGGAATCTGGAGAGATGTCAGTTTAAAAGCATAGAGGCCGAACAGCAAGCACTGGATGGAGCAGTGATCTTAAAGCCCTCAGGCAGCACTAGGGATGGGCGATATGGGCTAAAATATTTATCATGATAAGTTTTTCCATTCTGGTGATAAAAATAAAACTCCAGATAAAAATCATCATAATTCCAATTTATACTTTTGAGTCATTTTATCTTGAGGACATCAGTTGGAATAATCAAATAAAATACTTAATTTCAAGTTTAAGTAGTAGGTTATGGAGAAAACTAGTGACATCAAACTGAAATGTGAAAACATTTTCAAGATTTATTGAAAACTTTTATTCCACAAAGTGAGCAGATCCACTGTCCAATGTCAGGCAAACCTGATTGTGCTCATCTAAGCCCCAATCTTGAAGGAAATCCCTCATGTTGAGTCTTGTTTCGCAACAAGCTGCTCAGACACGTCGTCTTTACCACCTTCGGCCATGTCTGCTCTGTGTGGGCTGAGAGTCTGTTGCTTGCGTTTACATCACCAACTTGCATTTATCGTGAGATGTCAAATATTTACCGTGAAGGAATTTTCTGATGATAAATAGTGAACAAAAATTTATCGCCCATCCCTAGGCAGCACTACATTAAAAACAGTCATGACTGTGGTCAAATCACTACTTAGGCTCAAAATCACCCCAAAAACCATTACCAAGTCAAAATTGTTGGGCTATATTATCCCTTGGTTGCATTTGTGCACTTTGATCTGCCAACAGTTAGTGTTTTCAGCATTTCCACCTGAATTGATGGTGCAGTAAACAAACAAAGAAAAAGCCAGTAGAATCCAGTTACAGCATTCACTGCACAAAACTGTGCTAATATTGTCTAATATTGTAGCTTCTGGGTTTTTGATCCAACATTCAAATCTCCTCACTGTCCAATAAAGCTCAGATTTGAATTTTTGCAAAGGCTCACTTTTCTCTCTCAATAACAGAAACTATGACATTGGGATTTATGAGTTCCCTTAAGAAATGTTTGATTAAGTTTTATTTGCCAGGGTGTAAAAAAGGGTCTTAAAAAGCCTTAAATTTGACTTTAAAATGGTGAAGAACCCTGTAAGTGAATGGGATGGTTGAGTGGGAGGAAAAAAAAACGCATAAAAAAGATGTGTCAAATTGTCTTGCAGTAATTTAAAATGGACAAAGCCTATTGAGACGAGCACTGATCCTTTATCTGGTAGCCTGAACAATTAAATGGACTCTGAGCAGCAGTTTTTCCCGCTCTACTCCTGATCTTTCCATTCAGACTACTCTGGACCTTTTTGTGTTGTTTGTTGGTTTTCCACTTGCTCTCTCTGTCTGGAGTCACCCAGTCGAGTAAAGGTGTTGATGTCAGGTTTGCCCACCCGCTGTCTGTCTCTTCCAGCTTTTTATTATAGGTCTTCTGAATATGCAGGGGCTGTTAAGCAGACTTGTACTTCTGGTAGCCACACAGCCCAAGAGCTGCTCTGGGAGTCATAAAGGGCCAGACGGGAGGGAGACGCTGAATAGCAATGGATGAGTGCAGCAAGAGGGCTTCTGAGCCAGCGTGTGTGTATCTGTGTGTGTGTGTGTGGGCTATTGTGATGTGCATAATAACTCTATTCGCTCACCAGTGGCCCTGAGTGTCTGAGAAGTCACTGCAAATCCTCATTTTTGCAGACAAAGCACAATGCCAAGAGGGAAGAAATGAGTTTTATTTTAAGATTTGTCTCATTCAGAAGATTACATTCCTCTCCATCTTAGGTGACTGCACTCAGCTCAGTTATCTAGCCGCACTGACAATATGTGGAGACTGTCGCCCAATTTTACAGCCTGACTTATAATGCACTGTTGTTGTGCTGGCACTTTTCTCTTACTCAGAGTTTGTGCCTGGGTTTATTATGTTTAAATCACCTGCACCAAAGCGGTTCCATATTATATCTATATTCCCATCCAGCCAACCCTGAATTTTTTGACACTATGGCCAAATCTTAATGCTGCCAACATCTAATCCCTTTATTTTTGATATATTTTTGTTGTATTTATTTACGATTTTAAACATGGCACATATTTTAATGTTTAATTTCATGCATGCACGCTCTTTCTTGCCCTGCAGTAATAGCGCTGTTATAGAGGCAAAGTGTAAACGTGTACATTCCCTCAAGGTGCCGCCTAACAATTGGTCTCATTTGAGCACAGGGCTGTAAACAAATGCCACCATTTGAGAAGCATGGAGGTCTTTGTGAGACTTGCTGCTTTTTTAAAATCAACAAACTTAAGATGCAATTTAAGGAAACAAAGAAAGCCAGTGTAAACAACCACTTTGTTGGAAATTGAAAGAGAGATTTGAGTACACAGGGCAACATTCTGGTGCCTCAGCACATGCTTTCGTTTGATGAGCATCTCACTTCCTACCTACAAAGCTGAAGGAAATAAATGTGCATTATTTAAGGAAATGCAGCCACAGCGATGTTTATTTCCCTGGTTAGTCTGTTTCTAAACACTTTGAGAGTGTGGCTAACCTGGTTGTTTGTCACATTCTTGGCTCTGCATGCAACAACAGCCGAAGAGACGGTATCCTTACAGGCACCAAAACAAAATTATTCATATCCTCTGACTCACTGGCTCCTGAAATTTCAAAGTGCTTAAGTTGGCTAACTTTGAATCTCATTGGGATGATTTGGGATGATTTCCTTTTGCTATCTTCAGATCAAAACTGTGTTTAACGGATATCAGTGTTGGCTCCTAAAAATCATATCTAGTATCTACGGTCGTCATAGCCTGAGCTCACCTACTGCACTGGTAGCTTACAGGTAGGGCTGGGCGATAAACCGAAAATTTACTGATACTGAAATTTACGACAATAATCAACGTCATTTTGCCCATATCGGGATATAAAGTGTCAATAAAATAAAATAGATAAAAGTTGGTTTTGGATGTGTGTAGGTAGGCTTTGGTCTTTAGTGCTTGCCTTGTCCTTGTTATCTTCACACAAGCGCTAATATAATTTTCATAGATGTGGCCATCTTGTTTTCGCCTCCGATTTTGCTTTTTTTCGACTTGGTAACTGAAACGCTGGTAACTCGGGTGTGACGTCATTTTCAGTTCTGACATCTGAATTCTGAGGTAACTCGAACGCACCACTATTGTCCATTTATCGTTATCAAGGTGAACTGCTCAGTATATCCTGATATTGATTAGAGGCCATATCACCCAGTCCTTCTTACAGGTCTGCACTACAAGAGCTCCACAGCTGCACGAAAACTGCATTTTATGGACTTTACCCTGATCCATCTGGAGGACCAAGAAAACAGACTGCATTTTATAAACCACTGGAACTTATATTCTAGATTTTATGACAAGCCTGAATATACAGTACAGGTGTAAATAACCATCCCTGTAATAAAAACGTTCATATGATTTGTTTCGAATTTTTAACTGCAACCAAACCTTATGTACGTAAAGTTAAATGGACTAAAATTACTGTATTTTGAATATGGAATCAAATAAGTTTATGACACGTTCCAGATGGTGTGCACTGTGTAATGGGGGACCCTGAGAAATAGCGAGAGCTGTTGGTGATTTTGGTTTCCCGTGGCTTGATTAGAAAAACTCCCAATATTTAAATAAAGAAATGCTGCAAAACAGCAGCAGCTCAATCACGACGGGTATGCCAGGCATTTTTTGGCTGTAATTGCGTGGCGTACATGAGTCAGCATTAAGCTGGCTCTCTCGGTTAACAATTTACAGCACCTCTTTTCTGCTGGCTCTCACTCTCTTCCCCCTCCTCTGGCCCTCTCTCTCTTTATTTTTCCTCCCTTATACACACACACACATGAACAGCTACTTCTTGACAAACATACACAAACACACACACGGTGTAATTCATATGTATTATCTTGAATCTCAAACACCCACAACACCTATTAGAAGCTGCATATTTGTGTTGTTCTTTCAGTCCCCAGCATCCATCCTGGGCAGAGAAAAAGAACAAACACTCTGTTTTGTCCTCATCTTCGAAGACAAACCTTGTAGCAGCTCAGCTTTGCCAGCTCCAGGGAACCCAAATCCTTTTTGTTAGTTTTCATCCTGTGTTTACCTGATATTTGTTCACATTATTCTCACTATGGACTGAGGGGACAGCAGCAGATATTTCAGGATCCAGCTATGACTGCTTCTGTGTGAAATTTAAAATGGTTTCTGTTTGTCTTTGTCTCGACACGTTTGAAAGTACTTCAGGCTTTGATAGAATCTCAGCACTGTCTGCTGTAGGTGCATACTTCTGTCTTTAACCAATTGTAATTTATCACAATATAAAATAGTGTAAAGAAAAGGAGCTCCGGCAAAGCGCATACACGATGCGCCGACATTTATCTTTGTATTCTTGCATTATAAAGATTCTTTCTACATGTGTTATTGGCTTTTGAGGTAGTATTCTGTTCATTGTCCCAGTCTGCTCTCTTGATGTGGTATAACGAAAGACAAATCGATCTTTGCTCAGCATCAAAGCAAACAGTTAAAGAATAATTGAATGAGTGCCCCTCAGACTGAGACAAATGACTCTCATCTATGAGTGATTGGACTCATCGCTGCCTCGCCCTATACCTTACATTTCTCCCTTCCTCTTCCCTTATTATCCCCTCCCTCCACGCCAAATTGAAATTCAAATGAACCCCAGCGTCTCGACAACAAACATGCCTGCCAAATCATCTTGTTGACACTTTTGAGGCAAACATAATAAATGCTCAGGCGAGATTAAACAGAAGTTTTTTAACATCGCACATCCTCGCCGCCAAAAGTTTTTTGTTTGAACACTTAAGTTTATTCCCACTAATTTATCTCGCTACTCCTTGTTGGCATCACAGCTGATAGTGACAGAAATTGCTTCAGCGAGAATGTGCCAGTCCACTGCTTTAGATCTGAAGGAGACCAATTATAGATATAGATGTCTGGTTTTATTTTTAACATTACTCCTTGAGAAGTGGATAAGTGGTCTTGGCTCTGCTTAGTGGTGAAATGTAATCTGGAGAGTTCTCACTTTGCACTCAGAGGAATAGGACACCTTTAATTTAGTTTGATTCATGTGCGATTAAAATAAGAAAAATCCTTTAAGAGGTCTTTTTTTTTGTCTTTTTTTTGTAAATTTCAACTGCATTAAGTATCAAACAACAAAATCGTTGCAAAGTCATCATCTACTATTTATCTTGCTGAAGCACTTTGAATTTTATACACCTCAGCGTTTTTGCAGGGTAGGAACTGGGGTGGAAAAAAATATTGGTCCACATAATTATTGCAATTCAAATTTTTTTTTCCCCCCAAATAAAAGAATAAAGGTCTTACACACTGGGAACGATGCAAAAGATGACACGAAATTATGAAATATTTGGAGGCAAATTTTGACGCGCCTGACTATAAACCAACTTTCCTGGGGGAAAAAAGGACGTGTCAACACTGACTGTTTTTCAGTCCCGATTAGACACTAGTGTTGAGATGGCTGTCTGTCATGATAGCATGTACTGAGTCGGGGCCAGTACCAGATAAGCACATGAAACTATAATCCATAAACGTACAGTAACAACCGAGTCCTAATGGTGCTGTGACAGCAACGTGATTGAGTTTGAGACAGTGAAAATACAAATGGTATGTTGTTTCTGAACAGGTTAGCTTACGAGCTAAAGTTACTTAGCACAGATGAAAGTTAAAACAAAGACATTTAGCAAACTGCTAAAGCACACAAACCATCGTCATATGAGAAATCCAACGCTATGACTCTCCACAAGTTGTCCCTCAGGTCGTTATCTTTGTAATATCTGTGTTTTTTTATCAAAAAGCACTCTGTTCTCCGACATGTAAACAGTTAGCCGGTCGGCCATGTTGGATATACTGGTGAATCTGACGTCGCACGACACGAAATCTGATCAGAAATGGACACACAGTATGCAAAACTTTAGAAATTCGACTGTGATATGAACAAATAAATGCTGTAGTATCGCAGGACAGGAAAACGGCACTGATGTGAACGCTTGTATTGACAGGATACGGGTTCGAAAGAAAATATTGACGTCCGAAATAAGGTGTTAGGACATTAAATCTTAAAAACGGACTTAGATGTGATGTGTGATTTTGGGGGAAATATGGTTCCTGGAATAGTCAGTAGAAAATCATAATCATTTGACAATATGGTAGAATTGCAATTTATATGGAATCAGCATCCAAGAAGTCGTAGAAGAATCGAATCGAGAGAAAAGCATATTGTCCAGCCCTAGTAGGCACTCTCTTTCTTTTTCATTTTCTGACCATTACACTATCTTCCTCAACTAATTTAGTAGCTCATATTTGACAAAAATAATCAGTAAAAAGTATCTAAAAATGTTTGTGGGTTAACTAATGTCTGAAATCTCTCTTGAAATGATGGTTGGCATGTTACCATGAGCAGTACCGGAGTTTCCTGATGTGCGTGACAGGAACAGGACAGCTGGGAGGTTAATTAAATCTGTGGAGTCTTAAGGTGCAGATGCACAGTGCACTTCCTACAGGAGCACCTGCCATATTTCCCTGTGACTGCAGACTTATATAATGCTACATTGTATGTGCAGAAAATGGGGCAAAAGCCTTCTAAAGGGGCCATGGTAATTAAAGCTCAGTCTATAATTAGATGAGATGCGGCGCACTAACACAGTATTCACGTGATGGTGTGCTAAGTTTTTGTCAAGTGAGTGGAAGGTTGCAGCTTTAGCACTGCGTAGGAAACACAATGAAATAATTACTGCACATCAGATGGAAAAAGGTCATAATCAGTTCAACCTTTTTCACTCCTTCTTGCACAAAATGTGTGATTCCAAAAAAATTAAAAGAATTAAGTCACATCCACACCCACGTAACCAGTCTAGTCCATATGCCGTCCAGTTTTTTAAAGTTAACTAAATGGGTTTTAAATTGAAGCAGCATGCAATCTGTTGGAAACACTCCCCCATTAATGATGAATGATGATATTCAGAGATCAAAAACAAGATTGTTTTTTTTCACCTCATTGTTCTTTATGAGATTATTCAAGAAGGTCTTTGTTTTTAGCGATGCCTGTCCCAATACTGTCACCTCGTTTTATATGTGTGGGAGATAGAGCGGTGATTAAATGGCTTGTTTCACTTTATGAAGTGGCAGCTTTTGGAAAGACCTCCATGCGGAACAAAGATCAGGATGCAGGATGACCTCAATCTCTCACTCATCACGAGAGCTCCTCATCCACATTTCACTTTGCACATCACTCAGATGGATGTTTGTATTTCCTGTCCCATATGGATTTGTGCGCGCACTTTCCTGTATAGGGTGCGTTTGAAATTTTCATATCTCTCACGCCTCCTTTGGTTTGTTAACATGCACATACATGAATTAGCAGTCTCAAGATGCTCCAGCGTGTCGGTGCAGAATAATGTCAAACTAAACTTAATGTAAATCATGTCTTAATGAGAGCAGCGTTTTTAATTAAATATCACGTGCGCCAACTGCTCGTCACGTCAGTAGCTGTACACCCCATTTCATGCATGGATGTGCACATGCGAGACATATGCACAGAAGGCGTGTGCCGTGTGCTCCTCTACTCCGTCTCCTGCTGTGGATTCCGTCAGGCGCTGTCAGGTGCTGCGTTTTGGTGCAGTAGAGAGTGGGGAACCTGCTGAGGACGTGTTTGAGTGCTCTTCTACTGGTTGTCTTTCTTCCCTTTTTGTACAGACCCTCAGAATGGCAGGTCTTCTGTGAGACTCCTGGCTTTTTTCCCCCCACTCCTCTGCCCCCATATTCCCCTTGTCTTTCTCTTCTTCCCTCCTGTTGGGCATAAAAGAGCCCCACTTCTGTTTCTACTTCCCACTTTGGCCTTTTTTTCCCTGCTTTCCTGTCAGGCAGTGAGATGCAAGTTCAGTCTCAAAGCAGTGACCCATTGAAGAGTTGCTGCATTTCTGACAACATTAAAGAGCAAATAAGGCAGTCAGTCAGAGAGCTGGCCAGGCAGGGGTGAGGCAAGGTGCCGGGAGTCACAAATAGGGAAGAAGATGACAAGGAAAGCTGGAGGGGTGGGGGTTGTGAGGTGAAAGGTAGGTGGATGAGAAAAACCTGTACGGCATTTTTGCTTCTACAAGGCTGTTGAGTTGTTGCTGTTGAAGTCTGCTTATAAAGCTCCAGAGATTCTCCTCGGAGTGACACTGTAAGAGCTGTTGGCTGTCTCGCATCCTTCTAGTCTCGCTCTGAATGTTTTTTTTTTCCTATAGCAGAACTTGGAACACTCAGCGCTGAATAATCAGGATCTTTTGGAGTTCTATAGACATCAGAGTCATGCTTTTGGAGTCAGAAACAAACGATAACATGATTGGAAATGAGGCAAGCCCTTGTCTTTGACCCTGGTCTTGTCATATTTACCAAATTAGACACTACCTTCTTATAGAAACCATTTCCTCTTCCCTAATGTTGATGTTAGCATCTGTTTGAGAGATAGAAGACACCGCTGATAGATGTTTATGTCCTCACTTGGATCTACTAGCAGAGGCTGAGTGTTTGAATCAACCTAAATTAGCAGACACTGTCTGATTTAATTTGGTTCTATGGCCTTTGGTTATCATGCCATAGATCTGTCTTTGCCTCTAAACACCCCAATCATTTCATCAGTTGCTCTTCTCTCGCTCAGCTGCTCATCAAAACCCCTTCATCCTGCAATTGTCGGCTTCGCAGCTTTCACTGCCAGCAAGTTTGCTGCAGAAACAAAGTAGTTGTTTACATTCACTCTGCATCTGGTTTCTTTACTGGCGCGTTGGGTTCAGTTCCTCACTTGTGTGGACTCTGTGTCTGTGCTGTATGACAGAGGCTTACAAACCAGTGATTCCCAGACCTCAGAATTAGCCTTAGCTGCATGACTTATGGAGGGACAAATTATCAGGGACTTCCCTGAGTCACTGGACTGCATGATTATGAAAAAAAAGATTATTATTGTGTCTTCTTTTATCACTTAAAAGTAAATTACCTTAACATGTTATATTTGAATGCAATACCATGATAGATATAGCCATTCATGCAGTCTTGAGGCAACAATCTGCAATGATTCACTCACCTTTTAGCTATGCAGTCATTAGCTTTTAAAACTTGAGCTTTGTTTCCCATGCTCACTTTGTTCCTCTGCTTTACTAACACACACCTGTTCCTCTCTGTCTGTTTTGCTGCCGACGACTGTTAGCACTCTTAGTTTTGGTCGAGATATGCTTTGACATAAACCAGAAGCCTTGTCAACATGAATCAACATCACCTCTTTTCAAAATGCAATCATGAGTCAAAGTTTGTAAAACTGGAGTTCATGACTCTAGAAAATAAGATACAACCGTAGTGGTTTAAAGGCTCTTTGTGTGTTTGTGTGTGTGTGTGTGAAGAGAACATACTATTTGATAAAATCCAATATAAATATTACAGAACAATGCATTTCCTCAAGTACTTTTTCAATCAACGACCCACTGAACCTGACACCAGTGGAGTGGTTTATTTCTGAGGGGAGTGCATGTTTTAAATGCCAATAATCAACATCAATCATGTTTCATTGATTGAGACCTGGCTGAAATTGTGATTGGGATTAAAATTTGATTAATTGTGCAGCCTTTCTTTGTGGACTATTGATTGAAGTCAGGGGTCTGCCTGACTGTGAATTTGTTTGGACTGTTGAGATTCAGGAACCTACTTGTTCTCTATATTTTGTTCAGCAACACAACTTTTACATCAGTGTCCATGCGATATTTGATTTACACTGAAGATAAACGTATTCAGTCAACATACGCAATGAATGTTACCCAGACCATAATACTTTTCCACCACCTGGCAACTTTTCAAGCAAGTCACATAAGCATCATATTTCTTTATATTATATTGCCAGGGAAGGATTTAAATCATCTGATGTCTTAAAAGTTCAGCTGAGGTAGCAGCAGCTCAGTTCATAGTCCCCTGATGCTTTAATTATTATTTTTTAAATGTGAATAAGTTTACATCACTTTTTTTTTTACAATAGAGGATAAGGGCCACATGAAGAGTAAAAAAATAATTACAGGAAAGAGACTAATAAAAGATTTAAAACTTTGAGATAAAAAAAAATCGAAACTATGTCATTAAAGTCGAAATTTCAAGATTACAAAATGTCGTGAATAATGTCGAAATTTCAAATGGTTTATTTAGATTTTATTAAATTTTGACTTTGATCTCAAAATTTTGACTTTAATCTCTAAATTTTGATTTTTTTTTCATTTTGACTTGTTTTAAATTTCAACCTTCAAACTTAAATGGAAATAAAAAAAACTCTCTCTCCTGTTATCTTTTTCTCCTCTTGTGGCCCCGATCCTCTTTCGTATTTTTAGTATTAGTTCTTCTCTAAAGAAGAGGTAAATATGGTGCCAATTAAAATACAAAAATCAAACAAGCTGAGCACCTGCAGACAAGCTCACAGCGGCTAAGCTTACAGCCTCTCCTTGCGTCCACCTAAAAACATTTATTTTAACCATGACGCTCTGCTATTGAGTGTATTTATCAGCTCTCATTTCAAAGTTTGTTTGATTTGAAGAGTAGGGGAACCTCTTGATACTGCAATGCTTTGAGTATTATGATGATGAAAACAACAAAAGAGGTGGGAAGATTGGCTGATAAAATGCTGCTTGGGGGCAGCCCTTACAAGAATAATTTTATTTCTAATGTTCACCAAAATAACAAAATGGATTGATTGTTCACTTACTTTTCTTTTTTATTAAAGAAGAAATAGAAATATCACAGACGCTTAGAAAAAAAGTGTTAAGCTGTGGATCTGAAACAGTGGAATATAATAAGCAGAAATACTTCCACTGTTCCGTAACTAGACCTTCATTAAATATGAGACCTCCATTAATTGTTCAGTCAGCGTCTGTGGGAAACAATGGACTGAAAAATGGAGTTTTCATCATTTCAACAGTACAACCCTTGTTTTGCACCACTGCTGCTCAAGCTTTGTTTTAATTAATTCATAATGGCAACTCTAAAAGTCCTTCCATCTGAGGGATCATTACACGGATCGACTGAATGCTAAAGGTTCGAGCTTTTCTCTGACTGTTTGTCTGTTTTTCGAGAGAAGAAAGTCTAAGATTAGGAGTTCCTTTCCTGACTGTGTTTGCTCAAAGAAAGCAGAGGATGCAAACTTTACATCTTTTATTTAGCTCCAGGTCTGTGGGTGTCCACAGGCGTCCCAGAATGGAGAGTCAATTTTAGATTGCTGCTTTGTATTTTTTTTGTGCTTCTCTTAGTTCTCCTTGTTTATCCTCCTCTCTTTTTCTCTTTTGCATCAGAGGGTGGTCTTTGTCGCCGGTTCTTCTGTTGCAGCGGGCTCACTGTTTGATCCACTCGGTGGCCTGTATGTGTACCAGTCCCACTCTCTCTGAAAGTCAAGCACACACTGATATGAATAATTTAAGTGCAGGGGGGAGGCTGATTCTTCTTCTTTACAGAAGCCGACATCCCAGCAGTGTTTGTCTGTTTGTCCAAATCCAACAGCTTTTACCGAATCTGTTTGTAAGTTTGTTCTCTGATGTTCCTCCCTTTCGTTCCCTCTCCAAATCAGCTGGAGTTTAATCACTGCTTGCAATAACACTGACAGGAAATTAAGACTTTCCGACACATTTCAATAACCTGTCAATTTCCTCCCCCCACCTAAATCTTTCAGCTGCCGCTCTCCCTCGCTCTCTTTTTTTTATGTTTACGCTCACTCACTCCTCCACCTTCTCCTCCGATGAGATTGGGGAAAAAAGGGCAAGAGGAGCCTGGGAGTGATATGAAATGTTCTGATTGCGGTTGGACTCCTGTGTCCTTAAGGAAATTGAATTGACCGGCGGTTATGTCTCAATACAGTGAGCTCAGTGACCTCCTCCACCTCGCTCTTATCAGCCGAGCCCCAGACTCAGCCTGGCCGTGTCGCAGGGCCAGCTCGTCACCGCTCACATCTGGCAGTGTGGGCAGAGACTGTGGGGACGCAGAGCCATTTGAAATTTATGCCTCAGAGGAGAACAAGTCTCTGTATTAGAAATCCAAGTTATCACTGTGGCAGAAAAAGCACGCTCTGAGGACCGGAGAGGAGCTATCGGCTATTTTGTTCTCCCACTTTTCCTCACTAGTCTTCACTCAATTACACTTATGAGTCCACTTCACTCCCATTGAAATTTCTCTTCTTTCCCACTCTCCTCTTATCCTCTCACAACCATGACTCCTGAACCCCCTATATAATACCTCTGAATATATTCCAGACTGCTCTTTCTTTCTCTTTTTCGTTCTTCATCTCCCTTTCTATCTATCCGAGCTTTCTCCTCACTTTCCTCTACTTGCATACAGCTCAATTGTTTCAATGCCTGCTTTTCTTCATCTTTCTCTCCATTGCACGCCAATGCAGGATTGTATACTCAAAGCACATAATTGCTCCCTGTGGCCTCGTGATTTCCCAGTAATTGCTATAACGATGCTCTCTAGTTCGCTAATGTCCCCTTACTCCCGTCTTTGCCCAAGGTCACTTCAGATACAAATAAAAGAAGGCAAGCAAAACAAACAATTGAATCGTTCCCAAACATAGCCCTGAACGAAGCCTTCATTACACCTGCTCTCCTTTTCTCTGCCCTCTGGAAATCGATTGTTTTTCATAATGTGGGAAGTTAGTTTGCTGAGAGTCTGTAATCCTGTTTTCATTTCTGTCGCATCATTGCTCTATGAGAGTTTGCATTGAATACATTTCTAAACACACATTTATTTATACATTTACTTACTTGTCATGCTGTTGTAACGCACTAGTATTGCTCTAGTATACACACTAGTTTGTTTATTTTAAAGAAAAGATCAACTATCAAATCAACTATCTATAAGCTGTCAACATCACTGGATGAAGAGAGTTGATCTGGCACAGTTCAGGATAAATGTGGATCCAAAGCAACAAAAGAAGCTGTGCTCTTTTCAAGTATCGAATCAACAATATTTATACTAGAGCTGTAAAGTCCTTGTCGACTAGTTGACTCATTGGTGGATACGTGCTGAGTCGACCAAAATTCTGATTGGTCGACTTGAATTTTTCTGCGTCAATTTACAGTCTATAGTAAATTTCATCAAGTGCTAATAGGGGTGTTTTCAGAGCACCCCCGTTTTACAGGTAACAGCCGGTCTCAGAACACCCCCCTTGTTTTTGCCATTTTGGATTCGCCCAACCCATTGGAGATTCATCAACATCCAGTGGTTTGCTTAGTATTTATTTTTATTTTGAGCCTTTCAACTTTAATTTGAGTCCTTCTCTACCATCCATGTCAGTATATTTTCACCCCACTTAGCCGCGGTCTGCCAAGCTGCGTCGTCCCCCACCGCAGAAGGGTTTGCCCCGGTTAGTTGATTTTTGGTTGGAAATTTCAGGGTTTAAGTCGACCAAGAATTTCTGTGGTTGATTACAGCCCTAATTTATACTTGATGATTGTTCTTTGAACTGTTTTCATACAGTTCTGTAACTTCTAATAAAGTGGAAGTAGAAATATAGAGCCAAACAGAAAAAATATCAAAGTTAAAGGATGACAAACAATCGTTTAATGGAGTATTATCCTCCAAAAAGGTTTTGCTTTTTTGTGCTGATGATAAACCGTCAATTTGAATGTTATTATGAATAGATAATGTCATGTGAGGTAATTGTGTTGCTCCACCTTTGTGTTGTTTTACTGTCAGGTTTTCTACAAATATGGCAGTAATACTATTATTGTGAAATTTCATGGCCTTGATAATCATAAGGCTAAAAACAGATATGTGTACTTTTCATAAACTCCTCACTTTCCATGTCTTCTATCTGTGTATGCAGTGATTTGCTCAATCAGGTTGAGGATACGTCACCCATTCGTTCACACCATTTAGGTTATCAGAAGTACCCCCAGCTATACAGTAGCTGCCAGGTGGATAAGTTGATATGTTTAGGCTGGAACTGATAATATAGGCGGGCAGCAGGCAGGCAGAAGACAGAGAGGTTAATAGGAAAATGGGGTTCACATAGATCTTGCGATGCTTCTTTTTTGGTTTCATATTGGATTCAGTTGAGATGACAATCATCACAGATACTTTGCACCAAATTAATAAAACATGCAGAGCAGCAGAAACTCTTTTTAATTTTTAACTTTTTAATTCGGGGGAATTCTATGAAGGTGCTTCTTTATAATATCAGTAAACAATTAAAAGTACTGTGACTACAAATAAGTCTACTGTCTTAAAGTAGAAAATAATTGCTTTCAAGTGAATTATAACATGACAAGTAAGACAGGATATAAATGAAGTCTCCACATACTGTGACTGACAGGAGCAGGCAGCTTATCAACTCCTAAGTAAACTGACAGGAATTCAGAAGTTTGGATCTGTTAAGTGGCACACACACATATATAAAACAATGTTGATTTAAAAAAGTCAAGTTGCTTTTTTAGGGGGTTCCTTTTGAAGATGGTTTTATTGATTTTTGAAAGGAAGAAATGTGGTCTTTTCAAGTCCACTTTCATTGCATCAGATTCTTATCAGCCTTTTTACAGGCTGGATAACATTAAATATAACATTTCTATTCTCAGTCAGCCTGTAACATCTGTGCTTGTTTGTAAGTATTCACACTGAAGTGAATATTTTCATTAAAGGACTTCTGCAGGAATACTTGTGTTGGAATTTGAGTCCTTAAACAGCTCACTTTTGTGAGGCTTTGTTAGAAATGACCGATTCATGTCAAAACTTCGAAGCTGTTTCTGTTATTAATTATTTAAGTTACTTTTTAGAAACTTAGAGATGCACTCAGCAGCTCTGCTTCTTTTACCTGGGTTGTAGAACTTGATTTTGCTCCACTGTTTCCTATCAGAGATGGTTTTGGCCCAGTTGCTGCTTAAGCTAGTTCCACCTCTGAGCATTCTGAATGTTATTTATCACCCTGAGGCGGACGCGAATGTTGTGGCTAATGTAGAAAGTTTTTTACACAGTGTAAACAGGGAGGTTGAATATGTGAAACATCTTTGCCTGTATTGACTTGATGAGCTTTGTATGGGACTAAAGGTCCTTATACAGCGGGAACAACGTAAATATATGACGCGCAATCTGATTGGTAAGAAGTGGACACACAGTATGCGAAACTTAAAAAAATTGACCGTGATACAAAAAAATAAGTTCCGCAATATCGCAGGACGGGAAAACATTACTGATGTAAACGCTTGTATTAGCAGGATACGGGTTTAAAAAAAAATATTGATGTCCAAAATAATCGCACAAAAAAACACTCCCAGTGTGTAAGGACCTTGACTCAGTTTTGATCATAGATTGCATATGGATACTGAAAAAAATCAATTAATTTTTCATAAACATGTAAAAACTTCCTATAAGAGCTTTAAAGCCATGACATCTAAACAGCCATAACTTTAGTTTAGGTATTGAAAGGAAAAATTACTAAAGGAACTTCCTCATCCACATTCTATTTTAATGAAATGCAGCACAGCGTGTGTGTGTCTGTGCACGCGCTGCCCACGCTGAGTTGTATCCTGAGACTCCCACCGCTGAGCTCAGTGTGACAGAGCTGCCCCCTCGGAGACTGCAGCATTTTGGCTGCTGTGTGACATCACCTGTTGCTGTCACTGCAACATCTTGATCATGCCATCCCAGAGTGCAGCAGTGCATTGAGCGACGCACAGATGAGATTGGGCTGGTGGGGGAAAGGATACGGAGATGCTAGTCCCCCTGTGTCCTGCATTGCTCCGGTGATGGACGACTCTGTAAGTGCCTGTGACTGCAGAGCGGGGTGGCCTGACAGAGCTGGGTGGTGGCGCCACCAGCACAGCCTCCTCCTCCTCCTCCTCCTTCTTTCTGTGATGAATGTAAAATTGATAAAGGCTTGTTAATATGCACAGATAAAGGGAAAACCCATTGACTACCTCAGCAGCTCCTGACGCTTGTTTTGAGGAAATTAATTTAATAACTGGTTCAGTAAAGCGCCTTCTACACAGCCTCAGCTTCAATTTGCATATTAATGTAGCGTGCTGCATGCAGCCAGGAATGTTTATGGACGGGTGGGGCTGAGACGACTGTTTTTAATTACCTTTACTTTGGAGGTGACAGGGGTGGGGCCCTGTTGCCTTGCTGTGGAGGCAAGAAAAGTCAGCATTTCCCTGCTGGACACTCACTAATGCTCTGAATATTTATTGAGAAGTTTCTTTAGTGTCCCTGCCGACCCACAGGACTCGTTTGATTTTTCTTTTTTAATCCAAGTTGAGGAAAAAATAACAACTCCAACACAAATCCGCTCCTTATAGATTTTTTTTCTCCAGTAATTTCACTTTGAGGCTTTGTTCTTTCCCACGTAAATGAATGTATTAACTCCTCTGATATTTTTAAGCCTCAATATGTTTTACTGTATGTGCAAATGGTTGTGAAATCGTCTTGTGAGTGTGTAGGCATGATAAAGATTAATGCAATGTTGAAGGCAGGATATATATCCCGTGAGCATGAATTATACAACAGCTTTATGGGAGCAATGCGAGGGAACACATGGCTTATCCTGGAGCAACATCCAGAATGTACATTAGATTTGAAGAGAGAGAGAGAATGAATAACAGTAACAGTGTGTAAGTGAGATATAATATGCGTATGAAGCTGCCTAAAAATATACCTGAGCTCCTGTAAATGTAATTTCAGCTCTGGGATGAGACAGGTTGCCAAAATTTTTAATTAATTTAGCATGAGTTTCATTACATGGACAAATAACCTATCTACTAGTACACTGATGATGTGAGATAAAGACATTTAATGAAGCCGCAGCCTCTATCTCTGTTCTGAGTATATCTGAAATAACACTGCGAAGGAACAGATGCAGACCGCACAAACAAAAGACGGTGGAGCAGATGCAACATGTAGGAGTCCTGACTAAATTAGAAAAGAGCTCAGACTGATGTCTCACTGAGGTCAGCTGCAAATGTAGGAAATTCTGGTTGCCCTTCAAAGCCACAGGTTCAGTATAGATTTCATATTGTCTTAATGCACATTTCACATTTATTGTTTTTGATTTAGTAACAAAAGATCACAAAGTTTTTAAGAGCTCAAGAACATCATGTGGAGAGTTTCTGCTTTAAGTTCAAATAGACCGTTTCTCATAAGTACATGATGTACATCGGCTATTTTTCTTTCCTGCAGCAATGTTTACTGATGTTTTTCCAACTCATACACTGAGACGCGACTGGTGAATATAGCTGAATGTTTACAATAATGGAAAGAAGAGAGAAGGCCACCTAATGCTGTATTCATGCCCACAGTTAGACAGAGTCTTTTGTCTGTGCTACTTTCTTGCAAATGCACGCACATATAACTGTGTGCTTTACAGAACATCGCATATATAGAGTGGCAATAAAGCCTATAATGTCACTCGTGGTGTGCGTTAATGTTTTATTATTGTACTGCTTTGTTTCATTGTGTGCCTGTGTGTGTAATTACTGTGGGTACCCTGATGTAGAATCAGTTGAGCTGATCTGACATGAAGTCATCTGTAATCATCTGTTCAGACAGGTGTGAATTAGCTACAGCAGGTTCTGTTGACACTCCGCCGGGTACGTGTTTGTGCTGTCTGCACCTCAGCGTAGATACCGTTTAGTAGCACAAGTCCTTGTGCAAAGAAGTGGGGGATTATAAAAACAGAATGTACACTGCTGTTCAGTGTGGGTGTTTTTGTTTAAATATCTGCTGTGTGACTCTATGATTTCTTTGCAGAAGTGGGATTGTTATTTCGCCTTTATTTGACAGAACAGCTACAGAGTGACAAGACATGTTAGGAGAAAATAGAGGGGGATGACATGCAACAAGGTCAGAATCTACATGCAGCAGCTGCAGAATACAGTGTGCACGCTTTTGAGAAGCAGCATCTGTGGTTTGCCGTATTGATTGTGTAATTTTTTTGCTCTAGCCTGAAGCTGAGAGAAGTATATTTGAGATTTAGACTCATATAAGCCAATAAAACTTAGTAGTGTGCTGTGCTGGTTTTATTAAGATCAAACGGTTTCATCTGTCAGTGTTTGTCATCATGTGTGGGGTGGGTCATTCTTAACCTGTGCTGTCCACCCACCACATCCAGACTGTAATTTGAACACTGTAGACATGTCCTTGGAGATGTGGCTCTTTTATTTCGGTGCAATTAATCCTTTGTTTTGGTCAGACAGAACTTCAGGTCTGAAGAGCGGGCTCCTTCTGTTGTCACTGCCTCTGGTCTTTTCTGACAGCCCACTTTTTTTCTCTCGTCTTTGAGAACTTCCTCATATTGACTCAGAATAGAAGGAGGACAGAGGAAAGAGAGGGAAGACTTCGTTCTTGTGAGAGTTGATCTCTTTTGATCTTCTAGGGGGAGAGAACAATGTCTCATCTCCCCGACATACAGAAGAAAAAGGCCTGTGATCTGTCAGTCTCCTCACACAACCTGGATTTTACTTTGTCTGTCACTCTATCAGTCTCCCTTTAAGCCTCATCACTTCTCTCGGCGGAACTTCCTAATTTTTGCACTAATTATTTTGCACCTTGTTTTCTACAGCTTCTCATAGTTTGCACTGGCCATGCTAAAGAAAATTTCAGTTTTATGTGTTGACACTCTCCCTTAAAACAAAGTATTTTTACAAACATGCCGATAAATCAGCACTTGAGTCTCAGATCGGTTCCAAAAAAATAAAATGGCAGTGTAGTTCACAGAGGAATAAAAATATGTCAAAGTCCTCTTTCTGTATTAAACAGTTTTCTTTCACAAATCTCACCTTCACAGTATCTAAAGCTCTGCTAAGTAAATGAGCACATGATTTTGTCAGCTGGATCAGTTCAGCTCCACAGCAAACACCTCTATTAGCAAACAAAGTGCTGTATTCAATAACACCGGTTATCAGTTGGACATCGAAGCGTTTCAACCTGATAACTCTCCAATAACACGATTATGATTCAAGCCCCGTCGCCACGATTTGAACTAAGTCTAAGGATTGGAACACCTTCACAAGACAAGAGAAAATCTTCCTTTGAACAAAAAACAAAAGTACTGAGAAGTGGCTGTTGAGCCTGGAGGACTAACATCAGCCCAGTGAAGTTTGGATGCCGAGGCTTCATGTGATTGTCCACCTCACGCCCGAGGGAAGTGGAAGACGGCAGAGTGAACAGGGAAGGGCAGCTTTGGCGGTGATTGAGGAGGAATGACAAGCAGTGAGAAAAGAGCACCTGTGCCAGTTATAACTTCAGGGCTTGACAGGAAAAGGTCTTTGTCACCGCTCAGTTGTCAGGATACCTTTCAGGAACGAAGGCACGGAACATTTAGGAATGGTGTGTTCTGGTCCACAAGCCTGCAGCTATGTACACAGGAGGACGTGCAACAGGCGTTTTTGTCTGAGTGGGATGCTGCCTTTAAAACAACTCGCCACTACAATCAGCAAAGGCAAATGAAATCATCAATGACATGATAAATTATGTTTATTGTAATTATTAATGCCTGAAAGTCGAATTGTCTCCACACATGAAGCGCAAGTCAAATCATTCGCGCGAATGAATTACATGATAAGTCAATGTAAAGACGCGATTAGACACTCCTACTAAGAATAAGAAGAACTTTATTAATCCCCCGGAGGGAAATTCAATTGTGTGTTGTCTCACATAATACGTCTCTAAAAGTTATCTACTATTTACACAAGAGGGTACAAAAGATCTTCTGAATCTTTTTGTCCTGCAGCGAAGAGAGAGGAGCTGTCCACCACCTTTGGCCCTCTGGTCCATCAAGGTGTTGTACACTGAGGAAGGTGGAAACTATCCCAAAGAACATGGATCACCCACTTCACATCTCTCCACCACATCCTCCACTGAGTCCAACCACAGAGCCAGCGTTTTTAACCAGTTTATTCAGACGTCTTACATCTTTGTGTTTGATGCTTCCTCCCCAGCAGACTGCAGTGTAGAACAGAACACTTGCCACCACAGACTGATAAAACATCTGCAGCATCTACTACATCTTACTACTACTCTCTCCGTGTATTGGGCGGTAGGTGAATATGTCTCAACTTGAGCGTGGCGATAGCTAATCAGCATGAAAGTTGCCGGGTGACGTATGAAAATGGACGGTCGTTCAGTGGTATCTAAAATGGAGGACAAACTGGTCGTGTCGGTGTGTGAATGCCCCGAATTGTATGATATCTTTTCTTTCAATTACCAAAACCGGAATAAAATGGACCTCGTCTGGAGGCAGGTAGGTGAGGTCGGGTTACCTGGTCAACTGTAAGAAACTTTTGTTTATTACTTGATCCCACCGGATGAATTGGCAGAGATTACCGTTGACGCGCGAATGAAGCGAGTAAATACTATTAATTCGCGCAAATTATTAAGTGAGTAGATGATTTTACTCAAGCTTTGTGTAAGAGCCCCATGAAAACACATCAAACAAAATGGACAGAAAAATGACACTGACTGTATCAGCTGCATTTGTGTCACAAGCATGAAGAATTTAACATGGAAGCACTTTAGGAATATTTCTCAAAGCAAAAGCAAAAGAACTACGAAACTGTAGATTGATTCAGAGTCATTACTATTAATTACTCCAATCATTGACTTAAGGAGTATTCACACCCTAGTCTTGGCTGTGTAAAGTGTTTTTGTGTCTTTAGGGAGTGACAGAGCCAAAGCACAGAGGCCAAATCCAAACTCTGCACATCCTCTGCAATCATATAGTCACTCTCAGCCCCATGCAGTTCCTGTCTATAAACTAGACCATCTCAACTCTGTTTTAATGCTGCAATGAGCGTATCCCTGGGCTCTCAAGAGACGAGCTCGAGAACTTTTGTTGGCCAGGGGAAAACATACAGTATGTCACCACCCACGCTGGTAAGCCTCAGCGGCACCTTGTATCAGCGAGTCCAGCAAGAGATACAGAGCTCAGTTCGTCAAGAGGATTAAGTTTGTAGATCTCCAACGCAATCCATGACATTGGACTTGCTTGTTAATGCACCGAAGCCATGTGTAGGTGTGGTGTAAGGGAAACAATCTGAGAAGAGCTCCTGTGGATCCCTTAGTGGGAGACTTAATGCACTGATGTGTGTGAAGCTGCACTGTATACGTCCCTATGGATTTAGTGTGTGTGCACAGACAGGCTCTTTAGAAGCCAAGTGTTGGACTGCTGCATATCCTCTTTTACAGACTTAATCAACATACTGAATTTTAATTGGTCATATTTAAGCAGACTTAATTAAAGGAAGATTAATGTATTTCCCCACAATGAAATTTATAAAAGTATGAACATTATCTTACAGCCACCAAAATGGATCGATTTTCTGTAATCTTTTGCATCATTGTGCAATACTTCTTTGCTCCCTTGCAAGGTTTTGTGGTTTTGTGCAATATATTTGGTGCTCCCACTGATCTATATAGAAAGGTTGTAGTATTATGCATGATGTAGTTGACAGCAGCCGAACTCTTGTGATATAATGGCAACAAATCTGTCATATCTGACAGGAGCTCTGCAGGATAAGGTCCTTTGTGGCTGCACAAAGCTTTCTTTGCTGACATTAACACAAGCAGCAAAAAAAAAGTGACTTTACTGCTAAAGTGATCATGAGTAATGACTCGATTCAAATAGTTTGAACTTTTCAAATATCACTTTCATTAACATAAAGCTTTTTAAAAAGGGCTAATTCTCTAGAGTCTCCTTTGCTGCCCTGAGATTTATAGAGCTTATTGTCGTCCTCCTCATCACTACACGGTTACAACATCAGGCGAAGGGAATGACAGCGCCTCACGTCTCATGCAATCTTTTTTTCCTCAAAAAAACGTCTACTTGGAAAAAATATGCTTCAAGGGGGATGACAAGACGCTTGTTGTCACACATTACATTCATAATGAATGTCATGCGGTGCAAATCAACCTCATTTTTGCAAAGACAAGCAGCTGCTGCGTCTGTCTTGCCTCTGTCACTTAGCCTGATCTGTTTTTTTCAGTTCGTGGTAAGGTTCCACACCTCTCCAGCTTGATTGTTTGCACTTGCACGGGTAGGCAGTGTTCATTCAGGAAAGAGAGATTTCTTTAAATGTAACTGCACACTGAATGGTGTAATTAACTCTCAAGAGAGCAGTCCCAGCTGAAATGCACTAAGAGGAAGGACAAAAGAATAATCCTTAAGTGGTAGGGATGGAGGAAATGTGATTGATGCCACTTTCAATCTTTGCTTGCTCTTTCCGCAAATGAATGCATTTACTTTGCAACAAAGGTGTGAGTAGTAAGAGCAGGAAAGGCTGAAAGGAGTGTGAGTGGAAAGAATTTCCACGATCCACTTTTCAGGAAGTTATATTTTTGAATCATAGTAATTCAACAGCTGCTGACCATGTTGATTGACAAGTTTTGTTACTTTCTCAGCTCTGTCATCAGCCCCATACCTCTGAAATCATAAAGTTCTCTATATTTCCGCTAAACTTGCTTGGCACATTTTAAGACATAGTTTTTTTTGGTTTTACTTTGTCGTACACTGTCCTTGTCGACAGATGGTGTTTTAGCTGCAGGACATCTTTGACAGCTTTGTTGAGGAACCAGACTGAGGATATGGACAAATACAGATAAGGTCAATCCTACTGCACAATTTACATTTCAACAAACTCAGACACATGGCAGCGTAAAAGTATGCACTATTTTATCCCTTTACCTCATTGTTCTAAAACCCATTTCGATATGGTAAAGTCATTGTGCGAACTCTGGTTTTTGTCATTATGTGATTAAAAATAATGAGTGAGCTCTTCCCCTCTCGGTTCATGGCACAGACTCACAGTTTTAACTACACACTTGCACTAAGACATAACTTTGGTTCAATGCTTCTCTGCAGTTACCAGATAAGTTTCTCCCCCCTCTTTTGGTCGAGCCTGTCTGCAGTGATGAAAGCCAAGCTTCTGTGCAGGTTCTCTAGCCAGTTTCTTAACAAAAGGGCAAAGCTGACCTGGATCCTCTGTGGTTACTATCGACAAGTACCTCATACAACCCCACTTTAAAAAGTCTAAACCTTCCTTTAAGGTTGTTTTTTTTTCTCCCAGTGAAACATATTCTGAGTCTCTAAACTGACTAACTTGCAACTTTATGTGAATCTTTCTGTGGAAACTGTGAACAAGGCTCTTTCTTCCTTCCTTTAAAACATTTCTAAGCAGCAGCGACAGGCAGTAAAAATATCAATATAAAAACTGCTACATGTCAGGAGCTTGTACGCCGAAGGGATTTTATTTCACATCATGACCTTTTCATTACACATTACACCTTGTAACACCTAGCCTCCAACTCAAGATGCAAACGAGTTTACAAAAACAAGTTGGTCTGAGGGCGATTTGTTTGATTTAGAATGATTTATGTATGCAGCTTTATAAAAAAAAGGTCCCTCAGATTCAGTGGTTCATGTCACTTCTATGGCAATGTTGTTCTTTTCAGCCTACTTAATATCAAACCAAACATTTCTATTCATGATGGACCACCTCTTGGTGTTTCCTTCTTTGCACATCCAGTCTTGTATCACTTCCAAAGCCATACCATATTACAGTTTGTGGTTACGATTCATCCGTTGTCTTCAATTTGGTTGATGTCTCTGTCTCTCAGCTCCTTCTGCAGCTGACTAGTCATTGATGTTTCCTTCAGTGCCTCCTATTTTCTTTCGTTATCAGGCTGCCGTCAAAGTTTAGCTCTCTCCAAATGAGCTGAGTCATTTTAGAAATAATCTGTGTTGTTAACCGATGCTCTTGGACACTAAAGTTTTTGCCAGTTTTTAACTTTATGAATGCGCCGGGCGTCTTTCTGTGGATTGATTTGGTATGATATGTGCGATCTGGTTGTCCCTGGCATTGCCTTCACCTCTGAGGATTAATAAACATCGCCAAGCTGACGCTGCCAATCAGAATTAAGTATTCAATATGGCCTGTTGAATAATAAGAAAACTGGGTTATACGACTACATACATGATTTATTCCAATTACAGGACTCTTATTACTTGTTGTTATATTGTGATGTTTGTATTTTAGCATCCTGACCTTTCTTCTCTGTCTCCAGCAGCATCTTTCTATAATTACAGAAAAAGCAGAGGGATCCAGGGGGGCTGCAGTTGGATACTTTATGGTAAATCTTTACAGCCCCAGTGATGTGTGCCATGCAGGACATCAGGGTTATAAAACTGAATCACCCATGGTAGCGGCCCAGAATGAATCTACTTTACTGTCCTTCACAAAACAGTACCTAATGAGATTAGGGATGTGCATGCCGAATCAATGAAAGCTCAAAACACAATTAAAGTGCAAATTAATGAGTGAGATTCTCTGTGGAGTTAAGTGGAGTAAAATTACCTCCTCCCTTGCTACCCCGCTATTCCATCTCCTCTCACAGGCACAATCCTTTCTCAGTTCAAAGATGAATATGAAATGCGGAAGAAAACAAGGAAACGCAGTGCGAGTTATGATTAATCATGAAGACGCACATGTTCAAAGCAAACGTTCAGCCTGGCTTTGTGTCATCCCAAGGAGCAGAGTGTTAAGAAAAGTTTTCCTTTTTTTTTTTTTCTCCTGTAAATCAAGAAAAGGAGAGTTGTTGTTCTGACTGAGCATGGCGGAGGTTACAATTAATGAGGCGGCTGATGAAGAATGGTACAACCAGCGAAACTTTCCGTTTGCAAACACATGCAAAGAAGAATGGGACTATTTGTTGTGGGTGTAGATTGAAGGCGCAAAAGGCAAAACTACTCAGCATGTACAGCTCAATTAAAGTGGCCCAACTGCCCACACACGGGCACATACAGTGTGATTGTATTTGCCTGAAGACAAACCTTGTTTCCAAGGAAGTCTGCATGATTAAAGTAAGAACCGGCTTCACTTCTTAATCCTTGAGTTGCTGTCTACAGCTCTGTTTCTGCCTGCGAGACTCAACCCTTTGCACTCTATCAAACCACTTTCATCGCTGCTATATCTGCACTCCATCAGCTCGAGTGCATGTGAGAATGCATGCTTATAGCCACTTTAAGTAAATCATGCCTTGTATGCAGCTCTGTGGTCCGTTGTTCCTTTCAGATCCCGGCATTAATGCGAGCTGCTCGGAATGAGAGATTTCTGTGGGTTAATACATCCTCCAAATAAGAATTCAGAATCGAACACTTATTATTCAAGCCAGCTATAATTTTAAAAGTTGGTCCTTTGGTTTTCTTCAGGGATTTAAAACTTTACAACAAGCAAAAGTTCTGGTGAAGTCACTGCTGAGCCTTGAAGAAGTCACTGGGGGTCTGTCAAGTAAACTACTGGAGTTGCAGTTTCTTTCACATTTGACAAACAGTAGAGAGCTGAACTTTTGCTTTTAACTGCTACTTTATCTGTTGTAATAAAGATTGCCTTATGTAATACGGCACGCTGTTTCACAGTTCGCCAAGAACGGTTATTTATGACCCCTTTTTTTTTAATTCTCTGCAAGTGCTGGGAACTAAGTAAAGTAGATTAGTGATGTCTTGGCAACCAGGACTTGGATACCCTAGGTTTGACTTTTAATTGCTTTCTCAAAGTATACCGTACTGTGTGTTTCTTTTGCCTTTCTGTGTAAATTATATGGACCTGCCTTTTCCAAACTCTTCTGGACACCAACTCATCATTTATCAGTTTTCTCAATGGCTGCCAAACCGTCAGGCTCACGTCGTTGCTCCGTTTGCTCATTTATTTCACTTTTAAATTGTGAGTCAGAGCAGTTTGTTGCAGTTTTGAGCAGGCTCAGCACTTCATCATGTAAGACTTAAAGCAGCTCTCGATTCAGACTTTCCTCCTCACTCTGTTTAGTTTAGTGTCATCTCAGCTGCTCTGAGCATTACTCAGGTGAAGAGTTGGCATAAAAGCAATAACTAATCATTGCTCGGCTATATTTGAAACTATTTTTACACTGAAATTAAACCTCCTACCTCGTCTTTCAATCATCCACTCCTTTGACAGGGCTGATTTTGCTGACTCATGCTAAACAAAACAATGTTAGTAGACTAACTGCTGACTTTGGTTCGTGGGCCTCATTTTAAGAGGGAATTTCCTCACCAGTGGACCCACAATATGATGTTATCATGATACTTGAGCCATGATATGATGTTATGATTTTTGACATTTTGCAATACAGCAAGTAATGCTATATAATATTTTGCGATTTATACAATTTTTTTTCAGCTGTTTAGCTAATGTAGCATTTGGCTTTCCTTTATGTTTGTCTTATTTATGCTGTATTTTATTTTCATGTAGCACATCTTACAAACCATATAAATTTGTTGCACTTATGCTTAGTCAGATAACAGAGGTGAAAATGACGTCACACCTGAGTTCCCAGCGTTTCAGTTACCAAGTCGGAAAAAAGCAAAATCGGAGGCCTGAAACATGATGGCTACATCTACAAAAAATATTTTAGCGCTTGACTCGAACGCACCATAACTTTCTGCTGCTCTATGACGTCACCTCTGCCAACCTCATTGGACAAACAGTTGATTTTATTTTTCCAGTGTCATGGAGTTATCTTCATACTAAAAATTAATTTGAAAAATCTATACTTGGTCAGTGAGACGATACGATATATCACCAGACAAAATATCGCGATACTATTTTTTTCTCCCACCCCTACTTAAAGCTGGAAAGAAGACATTCATTAATGCTTCCATGTCTAGGATTTACTTATGGATTAAGGTGCTTTTTGTAATACAATAATAAGATAGCGTTTAGTTGATACCTTCTGTCTTCATGCAATAATGAAACAGTAAAATGAACTACTACATTTATTGGTCACCTCCAGCAGTTCCAGCTTAATTTCAGATTGTTTATGGTTTTTCCTACATTTGGATTCCTTATCATTTTTTCCGTATAAATCTGTTTAGTCCCCTCCTTCCTCCACCTCCCTGGGAATTTCTCAGTCGAGACCCTCATGGCTCCCTCTCTGCAGTAGAGTAACTCTGTTTGAAGTCACTCCTGTAGCTAATTTAAGCACACTTCATTAAGGTGGAGAGATCAGATACAGCAGCAAGCTTTTAGGACAAACTCATATTACCGAGTATGAAGAACATTATGTAACCATGGTTACATTGACACATCTAGTAAGTGATCTGCTGATATAGCTGTCGTGCAGATGTATATAAAGCCGTTCACAAAGCGAGAGAAAAGAAATCTCTATTGTACTTTTACTTGCTCCTTATTGTTCTGAATCTGTTCTTAAAAGCCACATTTGGACACTTCTCATATTTCACACTTGCTTCCCTTACTTGTGCCACTCACTTGCATCTTCGTTCCTCACTAGACATGCAAGGATATGAAAGCCTGTTTGTGTTGACGGCATCAGCAGCTGGGTCAGCTGGCAGACAGCTTTGGCAGCTCATTATTTACTGTAATAAAACACAGTTATAGTGTATTATCTCTGTTTGTTACCTATTTAACAAACAGTATTTTATTCTGACTACTCATGTCAAACTGTCTCAATCCCAGTTTATCTGTACTGAGACTATTTCAAGGCTCTCCTTAATGACCACTTCAAGGTCCGTCTTCTCTCTTTGAATAAACTCGAGTGAAGTTTCAGTCAAGTCTGAGCCCCATCAGTGTCCAATCTGTGAGTGATCGGGTCTGTGAAGATTGCTTTGTTGTATCATTTTCGGTTTCCCCCTCCTTCCTCTGTCCTCCAAGCAGGGTTAAGGGCTTTTGTATGAATGCCACTTAGCATGGCAAGTCCTTAAATACTCCGGTTCAGCTGAGGACTAAAGGAGACTGCAGTTAAGGGCTTTGGGATTCCTACCGTTTCTCTTTTCAGTCCTTTTTTTGACTTATTGCACACACACCCTGCAGTCTTCTGTCCTTGCAGTGGCACAGAGAGTTGTTTACCTCCTCTAATTAGGAACACCTGGTTTGAGTTTCCATCCTGACTTTTGAGTTTCTGTGCAGCGATCTAAGTTTTTTAAGGACAATTAAATAAGTTGTAGTTCAAAATTCAGAAGGTCATTGTAGTAAAAATGCATTCCCTGATTATTTTTATTTGTTTGCTCACTATAATAGTTACCGCTTGGATTTATGCTGTTCCTTATCATTAATCTCCAGCTGGTGTTCAGCTGCAGATCGGAAATGTGCAACAGCAGTGACATCATAAATCCATGTCATTAATTACCAAGCACCATGCAGGGAGCAAGAGTCGAGGATGAGTTAATAATTTTGGTTACAACCTGAGACTTTAAATTAAAGACAACACTCATAAAAATATTAGTGCATGAGGCTGAGTGTCCACATACAACCAGATTCATGCACATAGCTAGGGCTGGGCGATAAAACGTTGACGATGTATATCGAAAATTTATCTACTGTAATGTCAATATAAAACATGGCCAATATGCTTTACGATAGTCGGCTTTCTACCATGTTTTGGTAGACTGATAGTCAATGAAAGGGGCGTTGTATTGGGTCCGCTTCGTGCTGAACCAATAATGTGCTGCATTAGAACCAAGTAGCAAATAACTGCGTAGTAGCAGGCTGCAGTTACACGCAACCATAGCACTTAGCACATAGCATCTTTTTCACCAGAGCATGTGCAGTGCAAAAGGTTACAAACCCCGAGTGGAGCAGGAAAGCCCATGGCGCCTATGCAGCCGAAACAGCCGACCCTTTAGTCCACTTTCTCTTGCGCAACGCATTACCACAACACGTTGAAGAGACGCAAAGACCTCACAGATGCAGTAGCTTATTGTATTGCAAAAGACATGCTACCAATAAGCACTGTTAACTTTCATTTTTTATATTATGATATATATATCTGTATAGACTGATATGAAAAAAATATATATCATAATAAACTTTTTCCCATATCGCCCAGCCCTACATATAGCTCAAAGAGGGAAACAACCACATTTAAACCGAGTTAAAAAACCATGTTGAGTTTGCAATAAACCGCTGCCTGAGATACTCTCAACAGGAGCTCAGATGAAAACACAGCCTTCAACAGGACTGAATGAAGTCAGTTAAACTGGACGGTTTTGCAGATTAAGCTCCACTCTGTGAGAATCTGACTCTTAAGAGATTTACACACTGCGTGCACCAGCTCAGTGATTCATTGTTTTCAATCCTTGGGTTTTACTCTGGAGATGATCTTAAGTGGGGAAGACACAGCAGGGAGCTGCAGACTGACGAGAAGGCCTTAACTGGAGTTGATCCCTCCAGACGCAGATCCGTTGATACAACTTCAACATGGGGCTGTGCAGGGATTTGATGCTAGTCGTCAAGCCTCCGATCTTTACTGTTATTATCCAGACACTTGCTAGCCCTTGGCCTTGAGCATTAGTTGGCACAACAGCGTACTCAGGGATGCTTACAGAGCTAATGTTTGCCTCTCAAGTGCTGGAGGAAATGGCATCAGTGCTGGCAGCAAACACTCATAGTAATTGATGTTTGTATAATAAAGTTGTCAGCTCAACTTCTGTTTTTCTGTCTGTTGTACTTGGTAATATCATTGCAGTATTTCCTGTTTTTCTCTCTGTAACATTTATTGCAGAAAACATTTATTAAAAGGGACAAAATGACGCTTGGCTGAGTTGGAGAGCGGCAATAACATTTCTCTTTTTATTGAAACGGAACAAGTTTTTGCAGCAGCGAGTTCAGAAGGATAAAAATGTGGGGCCTGTTTAGCTGCAAGTCTGAAAAAGGTAGAATATGCTCATGTTCGGTTCACATCTCTGCAGACTTCATTGCTCATTTTGCATGATCAAAGAAATCAGGTTACTAAGGTGCAGCCATTATTTCATACCTTGTCACTGAGGGGGAAGGTTTGTTAGCTGTTTCAGTAGGCGGTTAAATCATATCTAACTAAATGTTTAGACAGAGTCAGAGTACGAGCTCTGGGACAGCATGAGCCTTAGGTTTCCTGTCTTATCACAGCTCTGGGTGAATACGCATGGTTTCTGTATTCACATCTATATCTTTGTGTTACAGAAGCTCCAATATGTTTGTTCTCCCTCTGCTGTGTAGTTGATTCGGTCTTGCTAACACTGTTTGATCCTCTGTATTGTTGTGTACTGTATTGTGCTTTTAAATGTCAGGCACCACTGTGTATGGACTCATCGGGATTCTCTTCAGCACCACACTTTATTGATAGAAAGGTCATCTAGAATAAAAAAGGATCACCATGGTTACGCAGGGGCAGGAAAGTGGATCCTTCTATTCTCCTCGGTCTTCTGTTTTCACCACAGCTCCTGCAAAGAAAGGCTGCAGCCCAGCTCGGCTTGTGAATGAAAAGAGTGGAACAGCAGCACAGTGGGCTGCCGTCTAAAGAGGTGCCTCCTATAAAGCCGAGAATACCGAGGCTGCTGCAGAATTATTTTTCTAGTGGTAAATAATGAAAAAGTAGCGATGAAAGGAGAGCAAATTGAGACTAACAGTTTATGTAATCTGTATTCAATTGTACATCTTGGGTTCGAACATTTCTCTGCTTACAGCACCTGAGAGGAGCTGTGTGTGACAAACAAGATTAAAGCAGATTGGAGCTTGTCGAGCAAGAGCAGCTTCGTTTCTCTGCTCAAACATAAATACTGTTAAAATTCCTCGTACATCTCGCCTCACCCTCTCTCTGTTTGTGCTTCTCGACCCTTCACACCACCACCTGTTCCTTCAAGCAAATGTTTCGCTTTTTACTTTCATTTCACCTTGTAAAAATAAAATGAGAGCCACGGCTGTTGCTGTTAAATTTAACACTTTTTCAGGGAGTGTATGGTAGGTTGCTGTTTTCTTGCACGTCACCTCCTGCCCCGGCTCTTGAGATGAAAAGGACTGGATGAAACGGTTTCACAGAAATGATCTAATGCGGATCTTGAGATTGAATGATCGATCGTTTGACCGTCACATCACAGGAGAGGTGATGCCTCTACATGCTTTAACAGTGACAAAACAAATCTAATTCTGCTGACTTCGCAGAGTATTTCTTTCAAAATTCTTTTTATTGAGTTTTCCTTGAATGTATTTCAACTGCGAATGTCAGGGCACAAGGGATTGACTTCAACACCTTAAATAAAAAAAAATAGATAAATAAATTAGATGAATAAATCTGTAAACATCCATGTAAAAATCAGTGCCAGGATTTTTTTTTTTTACTTTTTATCTAATTTTTTCACTCTTTTTTTGTTTGTATTACTTTATTATTTTTCCCCTCTCTATTTTCTCTATTTGGTTATTTCATTTAATTTAATTTGCATTGTTTTGGTATGATCTGATTCTGTATGATCCTGACTTTGCAGGGTCAACTGCATTACTGGATGTTAGTATTTTATAAGGGAATTGTAAAAACAGGGCTTTTTCTATAACTGCTTGGCTGACAGTCTAGTTTCTGACGGTCTTGTCTGCTTTTTTATGTCATAAAAAAGCATCAATACTGATCCTGGTCAATTTTATAAATGTCAAAAAACTCCTCACAAGAGCTTTAACTCAAAAGTGGGCTACTTTGGCTCAGATGCTAGTGTATCTCCCCCTCTGGGTCTGTTTTCTTGCCCAACTTAGTCTTGCTAAATGTCCCGCCTACAACACTATCCAATTGGCATTGATGATGTTGAAAGTTTTATCTGTGAGTAAACATTTGTCTCATTCTCACTGTGCGATTTAAGCTAGTTAGGCTTATAAGTAATTGTTGTTGGTTGCATCAAGATTTGAAAGGATATATTTTTTTTGCAGAGTAGAGATGCACCGATCCATTTTTTTCCGATCCAGTCTGATACCGATACCTGGGCTGAACGATACTACTGTTGAATAGACTGTATACCTTGCCCTGTGAGTGAAGGCATCAGGCTTGACTTTAGCCTCATAAAAAAAAAAAAAAGATAACAAATTAACACAGATATAAATTTACTTAATAATATTTATTAACAAATAACAAATTGCACATAAGCACTCAGCAAAAAGAAGTAAGACTTCCATGTAAACATTTAGTGCAAAAGAATAGACAGACATAGAATATAGAGCGAACAGAATCGCTGAGTTGCTGTGTATGATATTAATTAAGGTCCAGTTAATTTGTCAATATCGGAGCCGATATCCGATCCAAATATCGGATCGGTGCATCCCTACCAAAAAGCAAAATGTTCCTTGGGCAAAGACTGATCAGATTTAAACAGACGTCTTAAAAAAAGAAATGCTGCACCTTTTCTTTCCTTTCACTGTAAGCAATACTGACCTTGAGAGTGCACACATCCAAATCTGAAGATATCTTGTTAAAACGCGCTATAGTGTGAGAATAAAATCCAGAGTCTTAAATGGTAAAGATTGATATTTATTTCTCATCACAAATAAAAAGAACCATGCTTACTCATCACAGAAAGAAAAAAAGAGAAGCGTTCAGTCTTTGTATCTTTGCCGACGTCGCTGTCGGAGTGTTCTTTTGAGAATGTGAATAATAGCACTCTATGAAGATTGAAATTCTTTAAAAAAAATCCAAGCTTATGCCCGTAAACCAGACCCCCCCCAACCCCACACCACCCGCAAGTTGTGCCCACCTCCACACATCTCGCTTCCCCGCCCCGACCAATGATCACAGCATTATTTGAGTGAGTCCCTCTGAAGCTCTCAGTCCCCAGAAGTCTTAATAACCTGGAACAGTGTGACATTGTAGAGCACCTGGTGTCCGTTGTTCCATGTGTACAGGACCCTCTCCCTGGGGTTGTAGTCCATCATGGAAATGTGGGAGTATTGATTGTGGAAGGGGATGTCTGTGTACTCATAGCTCGATGTGTTGGTGTAGTAGGCAAAGTAGATTTTGGCACCAGCCAGGTGGGAGTTGGTGACATATAGCGTGCCGCATATCATAAATGACTCTCCAGCACTGCGTTTGGGAAAGCCTGTGTCCCAAGTCTGCAACACTTCCAGACTCTGAGGCTCCAGACGGCTGATGACAATATTCCCAGCGTTAGGGATGGTGGTGTAAACAGCCCACAGGCCGTTCTCATCTGCCATGAGGTCGATGTCAGAGGAGCCGCCCCAGGAGTAGGGAAAGGTGTTGTTGTAGCCGGCCCCGCTCAGGCTGCGCTGTACCAGCACACTCCGAGAGCGGAAGTGATACTTGATGATGATGTTGCTCTGGTACTTGTTGTAGTACAGCGAGCCGTTGTAGACCACATGACCAGTGCCTGCCCAGGGATGGGGCAGTAAGTGTTGCACAAAGTTCTGGCCCTTCATGAAATCATTCATTGTGCGGTACTCCAGGACACGGCGTCCTTTGAAATAACCATCCATGGACCACACCTGTGTGGAGAGGAGAAAAACCACCTTAAAGAAAACTATACTTCTTAAAAACAAGGCATTTTAATAAATACATAATAAAAAATCTAGAAGTTATGGAGAACATTGCAGCACTATACTTGACTCTGCAAGAGCGCTTGAAGCTGTATTTTATTATAGCCTGTGGTGATGCCTTGAGCAAAGATCGTGTGTGTCGATGTGTTGAAATGCCTCTGTTTAAGTGTGAGTGTAAGCCCTCCTGCGTTTTTTGCATACTTGACTGTGTGCAGGACTATTGATCTTTTCCCCGTGTGTGGGAATGAAGACGTTGCCTGCTCCTAGCAGTCAGCCACTGCTGTGCTCTCTGCCCTCTCCAGTCCACATTTACAGAAAATCAATCCATTTAGCAGCTCTATCTTTTTTCCTCAAGCACTCTCAGCGGATCTCTCCACTGACATTGCCCCCTCTTAGGCTGCATCCCCCTTCTCATTCAGCGCTCCCATCGAGGCACAGTTCAGCTTTTAATTGATTCAATTAAACTGCAGTTGGCTTAGATATTTATTTTGTCTTTAACATATAAAGTAGGGCTCGGTTAAATTGTAGCTCCAGGTCCCCTGATGCACCACCCATCTTTTCTTTCCTGTCTCCTCCCTCCATCCCTGGTGTAGACTAAGCACTTTTTCTGCAATAACAAACCCAGTGAGGGTTGAGGAAGGGTTTTGAGGGGGGGAGTCTGGGGTGGTGGGGCACAGCGGCAGAATTATGGAGAAGGGGAGATTATGGAGCATTAGGCATTGTTTTTCCTATGCTGGCTAAATGACTCCCCAGAGCGAAGCGGGGAACAGGAGCTGAGCCAGGCCAAATCCTCTGCTGAGTTTTTTTATTTTCTGTCAGGCTTCTCAGCGACAATGATGTTTCCCAAATATCATTATCATGATTGGTGTGGGTGTTTATATGATATCCTTGATGTATCTGGCTATTAATACTTTCAATGATTGATTTTAAGAGTCTACTGTTATATCAGCAAGTGTGGTGATTAAAGACAAAGATCAGGGTATTCAATCACATAAATTGACCTTTTCTGGGAGCAATATATATCAGGCCTGTGTGGAGATGGGCTATCATTTGCTATCTTGTTTAAGTTTAACAGTTTTCATTCTCCCTTACTGCTGGTAGAGGGAAATGAACCACTCTCTGTGTCTCGATGTGTCTGCTCTTATGAAAATACATGCCATTACTTATCATCTGATACCATCACTGTATTGATTGGAATTTAGAGTATTATACCCTCAAATATATCCAAAAATAAGTGGGAACATCTTATGATTTTACCCTCGTATTTAAAAGTCAACATTTGCTGCAACAGATGTGCCACTCCGAGGCCAGCTGTCACTCACTGCTTGTCGAGATTCTTGCTTGTGTCACACTGACTCTTAGATGTACATTTCTTTGCACAAAAACCATCAGCCAAAAAAAAATGTAACAATTGTAACACTTTACAGCGCCAAGAGGATGGCAGATGGAGTGACGCAGTGAGCAAAAAGTAGGACAAGTAGAGCAAGAAGTGAAGTGGCGTTGTGGCACCTTTTTCAAAGGACGCTATAATGAATGCAGAAGAGACATTAAACTACTGTTAAAGACCCACTCTGATGAAAATCATGTTTTTCTTGTTTTCTACATGTTCATATGGCATTTTTCTGATGCTACAGGATATATCATGAGAAAATAAATGGGAAATTGCTTTTTTGAGTATTTCTTCATTCAGATTTCTGTGAATCTTTGGCAGACCCAAACAGCAGGTTCAGAAACAGTGAGAGTTCATATGTAACCAATCCAAGCTCCGCCCCCCGAGCCCCGCTATGCAGGCCACACTTTGCATATAGAGGAGATAGCGTGGCGGATTGCAATGCTCATAAGAAAGCTAATTATTATATTAGCTTTCATTGTGTCCTTGACGACATTAGTGTCCGGGAGCTGAATACCTGCCACTCCTACTACACCGGCAATGTTAGGTTGCAAACTAACGTGAAAATGGGTGCACAGAGCAGCACTGTCTCCGCTGTCTCACAGGCGAATTGCTAATGAGCTACTGGAGCTCTGCAGTAGAAATGCCCTTGAAAATGACACAGGTAACATGATTTTGGCTAAAAACTTAATATTCACAATTTAAAGACCACTGAGAACACTTTAAGAAGTAAAAAAAACGATCGGAGTGGGACTTTAAAGAGCAAAAAAATGTATTGTCAGAAAAAAAGAGTGAGCCCAAAAACGCTCATCACGAAAAGTTCGTCTGAGTGTAGTATGTTTCATGTGAGTTAAAATCTTGTTTTTGTTCTTAAAATTAAGATCTAGTCTCTAATAAGTCTTTGTCCTAGGGTTAGTCTTGAAAAGGGGGTGGTCGCATCATGAGGGTCGTCTTACTCTGCACGATACAGTACTACATCATCAAGGTCCAGAAAATCCACCACACACTCTCAGTAATTACCCAAGTGATTTGGAAAACTTAAGCCCAAACAACTCATTCATTCTCCATGATGATGAAGTGATTAATCAGCTGGAGTTGCAGTGACAGAGGACAGAAGACAGGGGAAAGGATGCTATCCATCAGTGACTCAGTTTTGCATCCCTGTTGCACCCCCTCCCCTCTCTCTCTTTTCTCCTTCTGAGTGCATGTGGAGTCCTACTCGGGAAAGACAGGTCGATCAGTCACTGAAGTACTGTGACAGCATTGCTGTTAGGGATATTTTCTCCATTTAGCACCTAACCGAGTTCGGACAATTTCTGATGATAACTTGTTGTTCTTATCCTCGGGGTTTGTTGAATTAAAAACTCAGTGGTAGAAACAGAGGCGACTTACTCTGTTGTCTGAGCTGGGGATCATGGTATCTGTCATCCAGGAGCCGAACCTTGACCCTGATGCACGCACTGTGATTGGATTACTAACACCAGTCAGCTTCCCACAGCCTGCAGGTTCAAGAAAAGACAAAAAAAAGTGTCTTTAAAATGTATATGAAAGGGTTATGATTACATGTACTCCATGCACACACTCTCAAAATAGACAGACATGTTTTATCCAGGAGACAGCTCATTTGATACAGAGAGTTCCACCAGGCTATGTTTTAGGCCCCACATCCTACTAAGACTTTCTGTTTCTGTACATTGATAAAAACCAAGGCTGTTAGCGTTAACATGTTATCACAATGTGATCAGTGTTGCAAGATGGGACATATAGAATTATCGTACCAGAGACTCAAAATTATCGTATTTTTTGGAAAATTATCATACACCCATCATAATCAAAATAACAATCTTACTGTTGCATGATAGTCAATCTGTTTAGCGTCCTACACGCACCCATGATTTTGTGACAACAGTTTTGTGGTCATTCAACCCCTGCCCCACTTCCAACTGGGCATGATTGACAGTCAATCATGCTTGTTGTTTGGCGACGAATCACTCAAACTATGATTGGATGGAACCATCACGTGGTAAAAGATGCCTTTAGGGTTCGCAAATAAAAAACTAAAAAATTAAGTGTGGCGGACTGAGACAGTCCTATTGCACCACACATTCACAAAACTGTCAAATAATCTTACATTTAGCCTTTTTTCTGGGTTATTGATCGTACATCGTACAAACACGACAATTCTTGTACACCTGGCAGCTCTGATTGTGATTCAGGTCTGAAGTTCATGCCTAAATTAATTAATTTTAACACTGATTAAAAATGTAATTGATCACATTATTTATTGGAATAGGTGATTAGTTGTAAATTTCAACAATTAATTGTGTGACTCACAGTTGGAAGGTTAGTGGACTGATACAGCTGTCCATGGTCAAAACACTTCAACTCAAAATGCCAGTTTGTTTCCTATTTGCATGTTAGGATTTTTGAAATAACACCCACCAGTTCATCAAGATTGCTATTACACCTTGATGCAAACAACATGTGAATTATAGCTTGAATTTGCTTGGCACATTTTCAAAGATCCATTACTATTTCTTGTCTCTGCATGGTTTATTCAAATTTACAGTCATTGCAGCGCAATAATTAAACGCTAATGACCTAAAGGCCAAAATAATAACTGCAGGCTTTATCTGCTGAGTCATTGATTCATGTTAAACCATCACTTTAAGCGAACACATCGAATAAGAAGGTCATCAATTATTCATTCTCTCCTTTTAGGCCATTCTCCCTGATTAACGCAAATAATTAGAGCACCGAGTCTAGAGGAAATGTTGACAATGTTTAACAGCGTTTTGACCGCTAATACCTTTCCCCCTGCTGTTTGTTGTTTTACCTTCTTTTTGTGCAGTGTTTGGGGTTAATGGATCACAAATTAAACATTTAACACTAAGGCCCCCCAACTCATTCGTATTCATTTTATACCTAGTTTCTGCATGCAGGAGTGGAGTCTGGTTTCCAGGAGTAGGACTCTCTGACGTAGCTCCTCATAGTCATAGGCCCCCATCTCTTCTTGGATGGCCATCAGCACCAAGGACAGATTCCTCACTTCCTCCCGGAGGCGTAGGATCATCTTGGCATCTGCTTTGTATTGTTCCAGTACTGGCAGCAGGGGTAGCAGCTCGGTCACCTTGTTTTTCAACTCCTACAACAGTCGTGACAGAGGGAGACATGGAATAGCAGCAAAGGTGGTGGGGAGGATTAAAAATGGTACTTGTTGTCAGAGAGCAGTGATTATGTGCAGAGGAGACAGCCCATTTAATCTTCACTTGCTACCTCTGGTTTGTAGATAATCTCTCAATCAGGAGCTCATGTGGAGCTCAGAGCTGCTTCATCTTTTTGACCAGACTTGTCATAACATTCAAAGTACTGTGCTGGAGCATAATCTACTCAAAAGTCTTTCTTTAATATCTGTCAACTTCTGTGTTGGAATTGGATTTCCCTTCAAAGTTGTTTGATTTTTTGAAAGACTCTTATCTTCCTCTTTAAAGTTAATATCTCTAGCAAGACACAAAGTTCTCCTCAATTGCAGTCTTTTTTTTTCTTACTATTGATCTAGCTGCTATCCATTTGTTTTAATTGCGTCAGCGTCTTTGCATGATCCCCAAGTAGCTATTTATTTCCATTTACAATCCTCTAAAAAGATTGGAAAGCTCCAGTATTTGCACATTATTTTTAATTTGATAAAATGAAAATCTGTTTACTGTGTAGTCTGGTTTGAGTTGTTATACTTTAACCACAGTACAAACACGGTACTGCAGGGTTGGAGGTAAACTCGGTCTGTAAGACATTTTTTTTTTTGTTTACAAGTGGAAAAAGAACAATGTGTCCTTAAATTGGAGTGCAGTGAGCAGCAGGAGAGCCCGGCTGCCAGCTTGGAAGGTAGAAAAGAGAAAAAGGTGTATCAATAAAGTGTAGCCACCACAGGAGGGGCTGTTTCCTTCTTGTTAAGGTTTATCGTAAATCTGGTGATGGAGCAGCTCTCAGCCCTGTGGCGCCACATCATAAATCTCATTTTCCCCTTTTCAAGCTGCGAAAATTCGGTCTCGTTAATCTCCCACGCTTTGCCATTGGCAACTTTGAGCTGCGAGCATTCATCAGGCAACCTGCTCTGGTCAATCCTGCTTTTCTAAAATACTTTTTTTCTCTTTATTGGATTGTAGATTTGCATTCAGAAAAGTCCTGGAATTTAATGCTCACTATTCGGCAGATTTACGTTCAGAGTTCTTCTGATGAATCGACTATTTTTTACAAACATCCTCACAACCCCATTTGGAGTTGCTTTCCCAATATACAATGAAAGGGAAAGCAAACCAGCTTTTCACGCTTGTCTTAATGCTGAGGCAACAACCCGGCAGTAAAGCACACTTAGCATTTATCAATGCGTCTTTTAATCAAACTATTTTATGGACCATCTAATATCTGTAAGAGTGTGAGAAATGTGGTGAAAGTCAGGGCCAGACAGCTCGCTGACAGGAAGACAAAAAGGCCCACTGATAATGGCAGCTGAGCCTCAGCTTGTAGGGAGATAAGGAAGAGATAAATGTGAATATATGGGCCTGCTATCTAAGAGCAGTCACCAGAATGTTAAGTATATCTTTGAGTGGGGAAGGAGAGGAAATGATGTAGAAAGAGGAAGACAGAGTGAAAAAAACAATCTTCTTCCAGGTCCAGAGGTTTAATTATTCAGGAGCATGTGAAATTGTCTCTGTGCATGACAAAGATAGTTTTAGAATTGTATTTGTGCACCGCGGCTGTAGCAGTTTATCAAAAGTCACACCAAATTTTATCGTCCATAAAGAGCAAAAGAGATTGCAGTGCAGTCTGGCAAAGTTGGTGTGCGCACAGAGAGCAGAGCCATATCTAATGGAATCTACATTCACTCCACAATAAGAAACACACTCACCACTGTACCAGAAGTGACAGACAGCCAATTACCTGAAAGCCCTTTGGATTGAGACTGCGGGGATTTTCTGAGGCCACCTTCAGCTTTCCGTCCACCACTTTCATTAAGCTCTCTGTGTTCCTCACGTACTGCAGATCTCTATATGTCCGCAGGTCCAGCACCTCCATCGACTGGCTAATGTTTTGAACCTGTCACACATACACACACACACACGCACATGTAAATATATAAACACACATGCAGTACTAAGCCCCCGGGACATGCATACAAATTGTTCACGGTATGCATTTGTGTTTTGAACTTACAGGGATAGATTTTCTCAGCTTAGCCTGCTAAGCCAGCTTAACTGTCTGCAGTAATAGACTGGCTTAGCATGATTTTAGCTTTAGTGTCATGTCAATGTTGAGGTTGTACCTGAGTATTTGCTCTAAAGAGTAAATTATCTGCTTAGGCCCTTCAGGCAGTATAAAGAAGTGACAGAAGGGTATGACAATAAAAACAAACTATGGTGTGAGCTTTACTGTTTGGACAATGCCTGTAGGAAAAGTGATGGTCTTGAATAAATCTAGTGTAAAAAAAAAAGTGTAGAGTAAAGCATAAAGCCTCCATTGTGTTAGGATGAGATCCAGTGGTGAAGTGGCTTTTCTCTCAATCAAAAGAAGCTCAACACTGAAGTGCTTATGGTGGCATATTAATGCTTGTAAATGGGATTATTTTGTACTGGTGTAGCGGGCTCTTCCATCACTGTTTGAATGAGTGGATAGTACATGAAGAGTAAAAGCACTCAGAGTGGTGTGCAGGAGCAACTAGTTTCCCAAATCTCATAAATTAAAATTCCACAAACTGATCAGTCTAAAGATAAGAAAACAGTAAAAAAAATCAAATTAAGTATGATTGATTCAACATAGTTAAACACAAGACTAAAGAGTCTACAGATAGATGTCACATAGGTTTGCTGGATGTGGCCAACTTTTGCAGAATCAGCACTAGGGCTGGGCGATAAACCGTAAATTTACTGATACCAAAATTTACAACAATAACCGACGTCATTTTGCCCATGTCAATATATTCAGTGTCAAATAAAAAATAAAAGTTGGTTTTGGATGTGTGTAGGTAGGCTATGGTCTCATGTCCCTTTAAGATGCTGTCCTACATTGGAGAAGTGACTCCAACCCATCCAGTCCGTAACTAAGAGGGAAAGACAGGCGAGGAGATGGAGGACGGTTCAAAAGTTGTAGCGGCTGAAGTAGACAAAGTTAATGTCGGAGGGGGTTAGCAACTTGTGGAGTAGTTATTGTCTATTTATCGTTATTGAGGTAAACTGCCTAATATATCATGATATTGATTTGAGGTTCCTAATCAGCACCACCAGCATTTGACCCTTCTCCCACAGACCTGAGTGGGTTACAACGAACTCCAGTTGAGTGATATCTGAGTTTAACCAGCTTTATCTCTGTTTGCTAGATCATAATACTGGTTCTCTGCAGAACACTAAAAAAAACACTGCTGTTGGTGCTTTTTAATATCCAGGTAGTTGAGCATCATTGCATTATGGCAGTAGCTGTCACCGGTTAGCTTAGTTGGTGGAGTGGGAACCTGATACACAGATTTCCTCCCCCTTTCTCATCCTACATTTCCTGTCTCTTTCTCAGGTTATCCTTAGTAGGAAAGGTGAAGTTCTACAAAAACATCATCATAAAAATAAATAAGTGTTATAGTGTAATTAATGAGCAAAAGGTAAACATAAAGAAAAAATTGAGGGGCCAGAGTGATCACATACAGCGCAGTAATGATCAAGGTGTTATATAAACAACTTCATACATTAACAAATTATGTAAAGAAAAGTCATCAGGGGTTAGCGTGTGATATTAATATCCTATAAACAGAAGGGTAGTAGGCGATTAGCATTGCTATGAAAGTGAACGCAAATTATCTGAACATTCAAACAATAAAGCAAACAGAATAAACCCCATGAGAAGCAAACATGTCAAGTAGGTGTTTATCGAATCTCAGCTCTCGGAGGAGTCAGGTCTGCACTATGTTTAATTTTTACTAGGTACTCAGCTTGCTCACTCTTTGACAGCCCACTCTGTAGCTGCATAACCAGCCTACTGTTTTATACACCCACTCATCTCCTGCACATCTCCCCTGAACTGGACAGAAATCATCTGAACATTGACAAATGTTGCTAGGCTGTTGGGGCATATAGGAGCCTCACGTGTGCATATGTCTGACCTCCCACACAAGTACACGCTCACCCCCACAGACACGCGCCACTGAAACTCCTCAAAGATATTTATTCACATCACTCCTAACAAAACACAAACAGTCCAAACTCTCATAGGTCACAGTTTGGCATTAAGTCTGTTTTGCACCAAATGCCGTGCTTGCCTACTCTTTGACGGCCCACTCAATTACTTTGTGTCCAAGCCTACTGTTTTGTACACCCAACTCTTCTCCCACATGCTTCATGAACTGGCCAGGAAATATTTTCTACACCAATTAAATTGAATTTGACAGCAGTGCAGATGGAACAGTTGAACGAAGGTGTTACAGTGAACTCTTTCACCAGCCTGGAGTCGAAACAGATGCAGGTTCCTCCCCCCCTCCTGCTTAGCTGTTATGTCAGTCTGGACTTGCTGAATTCTTTGAACCATGATAACTAATCCACAAAAAACAGGCTTTCATGCCGTTCCCCGGCCCTGTCAGATGCTCCCCACCCTCACACTTCCAAGAATCCAATCAGTCACAGGTGTCTCTGCCTCATGTCCCGAGTAATGACTCACTCTGTACCAAATACTCAAAGTGTGTTTGTGTGTTTGAGCGCCCGACTGTGCCCTCCTATCTCATTCTATCCCATCTCTTTTCAGACACTCAGACGGAGAGGTCAGAGGGGGATGAGGTGTACAAACTCTGCTGACAACATTCTTACACCACCATCCTGCAGGGTAAGCTCTGCTTTCAATGATGTTTTGCCTGTCTTTGTAGAAATCTGAATGTAGACCTGAGTGTGTTGCTACTCAACATTCCTTCAACAGAGGGCATTTTAGAGTTTGTGAGGATCACCTTGGCTTCCTCTGCCAGGAAGAGCCCTTGTGAGTCTGGCTTGCTTACAACCATTTCCCACATGCTCTGGGTTCATATTAGGATGTCTTAGCAGGCATGCTGTTATTCTGTGAGAAAACACACTGAAACTTTGTCTTTTAACTTGTATACTAAAGCTTCTCACCCCAAGTGTCCTCATTAGGCTGAGCTGTGGCCTGTTTTTCTTAAGAGTACTGACAACTGGTGTCTCACAAGCAGTGTGCAGGTGCAAAGCGTGAAGAATAATACATGCATTACAATGCAGCAAAACAAATAGCAGCTTAAAAACTAAGATTTGAAATCCACACCTGTCTGACTCGGGCTTGGCTCACTGACAGATTGCAAAGACATGACTAATGTGCTGTTGCGCTGTCAGTTTTCTCTATAACTATCTATTATTACCTATCTGTCATGATGAAATCCATGAGAGTTATATATTGCATGTATGTAAATGAGTTAAAGTTGTCTTCCCGTGTAAAGACTGCTTTCATCAAAGTACGTAACGTAGTTTCTGTGAAGCTTTCTGGTATCATCTATAAGATAGCTTGGCTCAGTCGCTGTATTGGTAGCTGTAACTTATTGATTGACCCACTTTCTGTGATTGGTCCCACTCACCTCTGCTGGTCACTTTTTATCTTTTCAGTCAAACCAGCACTTCATAAGGTCTGTTTACGTGAAGCTCCTGTGAGGAACTTCAAATTTGTCAATTTTGTCGCCCCCTGTGGACGCAGCTGTCTTTTCTTAATTTGCCCTTTACATTTTTAAAAAGTGTCCTCAGACATATAAAGAAGTAATCAGGTTGATTTTGACAGCCAAGGGTATCATTTGTTGTGAATATTCTATGAGGAAAGTTATCAAGCAGGCCTGTCTCTTCAGCTGCTCGGCTGGCCCCTGCCCCCTCGCACCTGTTTCAGGGATCAAAAACTGGAACATAAAAATCACAATGTTGTCGCTGATGGTCTTGCTTATCTGCTGGGAACCCTTGCACAATGAAATACTATCCACATTGTTGTCAAGCCACAGTAATACAGCACAGATGCTGTAGATACAAATTCTACATTCACTGACCATTAATAGATCTTTAAAACTTACCTGCCTTGCTTTTATGGTGACGCTTTATTCGACGCCTATCTCTATAACACATTAAAAATATGTGTATAATGTGTTATAATCACATTTTAGCACTGTATAACTATAGTTATAAACACTCATAAATGATCATAATACTTTATAGCAATAATCGTAACACGTTATAGAGCATCTTATCATGACTGACAAGGTCTGGTATTGTAATGTGTTATAACTGTTAACAACAGTTGCATTGCATTATCTATGTGGGCATTGTCTTTGAGTTGTTAACAATTATAACACATTATAATACCTGACCTTGTAAGTCATGATAAAATGCTTTATAATGTGTTATGATTATTGCTATAAAGCATTATTATCATTTATAAGTGTTTATAACTACAGTTATACAGTGCTATAACATGATTATAACACATTACAAATATATTTATAATGCGTTATAGAGATAGGCGTTAAATAAAGTGTTACCACTTTTACTTATAGCATGTTTTGACTTGTTTTCACTCGTTATCTATTTTATTTCTTGTTCATATTTTACTTTACTTTTACTTATCCTGTTTTAACATGAGAGTAAACTTTTAGTATTGGACACTGTTGTCACTATATTTGTGTAACTACCACTTCATACACCTTAAGTTAGCATATTAAGATGTTAAATAATACAGCTACATGCTTACTTGCCATGAATAAGCAGTAATTAAGAGATGGTAGAGGGTAAAACCTTAAAAACTGTTAATAGCCTGGCAGTTGTAGAATATGCTTACGCAGATTTTTTATGCGTTGATTTAAGTATTATGCAATGAATGCAAATGCATGTGAACAACTAATCAATAGCCGACATTGATTGGTTGAAGTAATCTTGTCTTGGATTATATCAAGAAATAATATAAAAAGAGGTTAGATCTGTTTAAAAAAGTAGCATTAGAGGAACAGTGAGGGACTTGATTTCAGTCTTTTCTAAAAGACAGAAAAAAATCCTCACAGGAGTTTTTGGTGATTGGTAAACCCTTTAAAGAAACAGCTGATGACTGTTATACTGCAAGAAAATAAAACCCAGAGCAACTTTACAATCCTATTTTTGTCCTTCAACTATTAACATGTCAAACTTTTCCAAATAGAATTATGTACACATCTAAATACAGTGTATCAGAGTTCCTGCAGTGCATATTTACATCCCTGCGAATACTGTATCTCCGTGAATGTAACCGCTGTCTCTGAAAAGCAGCAAGACTAGGCCCGCTCTGTTGGAATCCTTTAAAGTGTGTATGAGTGTGGATTTTGTCTGTGTGAATGTGTTCTTGAAAGAGCAGCAGACAGAGACTGTCAGGGGAAAAGGCAAACTTCAATGAGAATGAATGCAATATGTGAATTCAGGTGTCTCATTGATCCACTAGGACCTCAGAGCCTATTCAGCATCTCAATTTACCACCACCTCTCCTCACTAGACCGCATCAATGTCAGCCCTCCTGTCTCACCCACTTTATTCCCTGTGTCTGCTCCCAGGCTTTCACTTTGCTCTGTGGATCTGCACACATAAACTAATATGGTAGTCTGGAGCGTCCAAAAAAAATACAGCTGTGAATGAGCTGCCACGGTCCATAAAGCAACAAAAGCTATGAAACATTTTTTTTTTCTTTTTCTACATTTTTTTTAGTTTAGCTTCAGGCAAGTGGGTAAAAGTGGAAGTTGGAGAGCACTGCCTAAAAATCTACAATCGATGCTGCTGATGCAGATGTTAGTCAAAAGCAGCTGTGGACTCCTGTGTCGAGGTCTTCTCTTGCCTGTAGTCTTAGCCCTGATCTGTGTGGGTGTGTTTGTGTGTGTGTGTGTTCATGCACAAAACACCAGGAGGAAATTACATTTGCATACTCTGCAGAGCACTGTAGGTCAATAACACTTTACCCCGTGTATATAAAACGCAGATTTATTGTCTGCTCGCTGGAATAGTGCTTCCCTGGTTTTCTCTCTGACTACTGAAAGCTCTTGTGTTTGTACACATTTTTGTATAACTTTAATTTATGTGCCTGTCATACGTGACACGAGTACGCACATAAAGAGCGTTGACGGCTATTTTACACTTCAGCGAATGAAGAATGAGCGCAAGTCTGAGAAAATGACTCGGTGAGTGGAGATTTACTGTGCCACTAAACACACGAAGCACTAATGGTCCAATGTGTTTATTCTGACAAATTAACGAATGTAGTATAAACTGTAAATCGCACATGCACAAAATGCCTGGAAACTTCCCAAATAGCCGCCTACTCAGGGCATTAGACGGCTATTTGTGAATACTAACAACCAAAGTTTCCACCAGACTTAATCTGAACTTTGTGCGGCTAGACTCTTGACAAAATTTCTGCAAAAAGTAGGATGTAGACACAGCAGGACAGTCTTTTATACCATACACTTTTTGTGAGTCCCTGAGCTCCATCGTGACATAGTTTGCTCTGGATCGCTGCTGTAGACATTTGCTGCTGTAGACCTGCCTGCTTTCAAGCTGCTTCAACTCCATTCAACAGTCCCACCTCTGTCCGTCTCTCTCTTTCTGCATCTTTAACCCAATGCAGAAGCGGCAGATGACTGTCTTAACATCAGTCTGGTTCTGCTCAAGGTTTTCTGCCTGTTAAAGAGAAGTTCTTCCTCTGCACTTTAACTTTCTAAATGCTGCAAATGTTCTACTACAAGTTCTGATCTCACAAGATGGGGCTCAGTTTTATCCCATCTTTACATTGGGCCGTTGATTGATTTTGCTGCGTTCGAGTTATCTCGGAAGTCAGATCTCGGAGCTGGGAATGACATCACACCCAAGCAAAATCGGAGGCAGAAACAAGATGGCTACATCTACTAAGTTATTTTAGAGCTTGCCTTGTATGAGCAACTTCTGGACAAGTATGCGGTCCTTCTGCAACATCTTGTTTCCGCCTCTGATTAAGTGTTTTTCCGTCTCGGTAACTGAAACACTGGTAACTCGGGTTAAACTCGAACGCAGCATTAATACTGTGAGTAAATGGGCAAGGATGATAAAGATCATATAATTCAATTGATGCAAACAAAGAAGAGCAACACACAACAGGATGAACAAAGTCAACTGAGCTTGAAGAAGAGTGTAGATCTCCGTAGCTCCGTCTGCCATCACGTTACAAACATTTCACTCTGTCTTTAGCAGCACGCTTTTGTTATCATGTCCTTTCATCCTGAAAATACTCTCTAACTCCCTGCCCACCTCATCTGACATAGAGGGCTTCACACTGTGAGACCTGAATAAGCAGCTTCAGAATAGTACAACAAAGCGAATAAAAGTAACACAAAGCCCAACTAAATCCATTTCAATGAGTAAACTTTGTAGTCAGGTCGTGTTGTTTTGCACATGGCTTGTGGTGGTTGGCCACAGAGCCCTCTATCATATTTGCAACATCATTATCCAGCTCAGTCCAGTTCTTTACCAGATCTACATTTACAGTTTTGGTTATTTTTGAGTTAGCAAAGTTTAGAGCCTGTCATGGTAAAAAAGTAAAAGTTGCCTGCAGTCCTAAAAACTTTTCTTGTATTAAAGCAGTCAGTGCTCCCTTAACCTCAAGCAGCCCTGTTAGTCAAAAAGTAAAAGTTTACACACTTAATGCACACAGTTTTTCACATGCGATCATGTCTATCTTCATGACTGATCAACTGTAGGTGCAAAGAAGTAAGACTGTTCACTTCAGCAGCCTGCTTTTGACAGACGGTGCCAGACACGGGCGCAGTGCGGCGTGACTGTTGGTGTGTCTGCGTGGGCTACAGTCGTGTCTCAGAGTGAGTGAGTGTGTTATTGACAGCTGTCACCTTCTCCATGAGCTGGCGGAGCTGCCGGCTGCGTGGGTCGCGGTTACACATGTTCTGGGCTGGTGCGACCACGGTACAGATACACTTCCCATCTGCGTCCTGTGCTGAGCTGTAGATCTGCCAGCCTTCCTCCGGGCTTGGGTAGAGAGCCTGCAGACACACAGAGAGACATATATAACTTAGACCAGGAGAAGAAATGGTGCTTCTGTCATCTGTTGTTTATCAGTGTTGCTACTGAGCAGGATTTTCAAAGTGCATGAGTGCAGAAAGTTTAATCTGCCGGCATGTATCAACACAGTTATTTTGAAAGTGTTGGACCCTATATGAAGCATTTCCAAAATAACAAATGAATCCAGTGCTTGACAGTGTTGATGAAAGTGGAGGAAAAAAGTACTCTTTAATGTATTCCATATCCTGATTAGTCGAGCCCATTCTGTCACCGTAATTTAGCTGCAGTTATAATTTCTCCACAGAGTTTGCTTTCTCTCCTGAAAGCCTGTCAAATAGTGATGGGCATGGCAGTTCTTTGAGATGCACTGAATCACTAGAATCAGTTCACTAAAAGGATTTGTTCAAAAGATTCGTTCACCAAATCACGGAATCATTCCGCACTTGGTGGGAGGAGCCTGTGACTCCGACCTCCTGAGCTGATACACAGCTGAACGTTTCAGGATGAAAAATGAACTTGTATAATAAGTCATGATGTTTTAAGTGTACTGTCCTATGGTAAGCTATTTATCAGGTCTGCTCGGTAAATTGGGCTCAGTGAGTGATTCGTTCACTGAACGTTTAGAAGAATTCACACTGAGCATGCACCGTTTCCTTGCAAACCGCTGCAATGATAGGATGCTGCAGGTTTAATGCACTACTTGTTACATGCTGTGTCCTATTGTATGCAAGTTGTTGTGGGGGCAATTTAGCAGTACAAAAAAAGGTAGTTTTGTCCAACAAAAAAGATTCCAGAGAGTGTAGTTCACTGCATGATTCGTTCATCAAGTGATTCAGGCGTCAGTGCATGCGGTCCCTCGTTAGCCGGCTGTTCGCTGCTTGCAGCTGGCAATGCTGTTTCTCACTTCAGCGCGACTGAAGTGAGAAACGGACGAATCACTTGAAGAACTGATTCGGTTCAGTACGTTCTCTTAAAAGATTTGGTTCTTTTGAATGAATCGTTCGTGAATTACACAGCACTACTGTCAAATCTTACTCCTCACTAAAAACAATTAACTGCAATTGATTCAACAAACTATTCAAAATCCTCCACAGTTTAAATTCAGTATCAACTCAAAGGAGAAACAAAACCAGAGCTTGACAGAAAAAGTGAAGCTAACGGCGGTAAAGACGGAGAAAATGAGGTGAAGAGAGACTGAATAGGGAAGAGTCAGAGGGAGAAAATGAGGAGAAGCGAGTGCAGATTAAGATAAGACAAGATCACTAGTGGAAAATAGACAAAGGGCTGAAAAACACGACGGAGATAGAGTCTGATCTTGATGGAGGATGAAGAAAGACAAAGACAAATGGGGGGAAAATGAGGATTTCAGAGAAAGAAGGACGAAGGAGGGATCAGGCCAGACTGTGTGAAAGCCGAGCATCTAATAAGTTTGGACACAGAGAGGAAATGGAGCTGTTTGGGATCGATAATGCGGCCCCGTTACCAGTGGAGGAGGGGCGAGGCTGAAAGGGTGGATGTCTCTCTCTGACTAATCCAATCAAAAGTAGTGCTGTGTGCTTGCAAGAACACGCACATGTACACACAGTTTTTAAAGGCCTGGCTCGGACGCCGGTCCTTTCATTCACAGCGTCTACACTCACTCAGCATATGAAGCAAAGTGTAATGAGGAAAGGAGCTGCTATTTTAGTGAGAGAATTTAAGAGACTTCCACATAAATGGAGGGAAAAGGCTGGGTATAAAACCTGGAGTCTCAGCTCTCCTGCTCAGTGTTTTGCTTCTCATCTTCGTGGGCCAGGGGATCAGATTAAAATGTCTTGGGGGACAGGGGGGAGACCGTGTGATTGGAGTGTAAAGTAGCAGCCACCCTGCAAGCCAATGTGCTCACTGTCACATCTTGTCACTCCTGCGAGTCCCCTGGTACTCCACCCCCTTTCTCTCCCTCCTCTCCCGCTCTCTGCCTCTGCGGCTCCCGCCTTCCTCCCTCACACTCTCAGAATGAATGAATTTTAAATCGGACTCGCTTCAAATGAACTGGAGGAAAAGGAAAAAAAGCTACGTGAGCTACACTCGAATATACTCTAATGTCAACCTCACAATATGCAGCCATAATGCATCACGGTGCTCTCACATTAATCCCTCATTATATTCAGTGTTTAAAATAGACCGCACTTTAGAAATTAATACATACAAATTTAATTAAACTGAGCCAGGAGTAATATTCTCTTCTCGTTTTCTATTCAGGGAATATTACACACTTATATTAATAATGCTTTAGTATGACCAAATGTCCTTTTTGCACATGAATGACTCACAGTGGACTTCACTGGCTCATTGGGTAAATTAGCATCCCACTATTCTTAATATCAATGCAGATTTGCGAGTCAGTGGGCAGCCTCCTGCAGAGGTCTGCACGCCTTTCTCAGTCAGCATCTCTCCTATCATTAGTCTTCTTCTTTGAGGAAATCCAGCGTCGGAATGATATTGGGTGGAGGTGGGAGACGGAGGTCCTCAGAGGCCAGAGTTGAAGCAAAGACAAAACAAAAGAGGCTTTCTCCACAGCAAGACCTCCTTCAGTTCTTTCAACTCAATCTGACTGTCTATTTCATCCTGCCAACGCCTGAGGGGGAGCTTCTTCTCTGCTGTCTGCTTTTCTTTCTGAGTCTCACTCACTGTCAGGACTGGAGCATCATGTCTGCGTGAGCGCTCATGTGTTTAAATATTTCTGTGATCACGCCTCTGTCAAAGTATACATGCAATATCTGCTAATGAACATGCAAGAACATGAAATATGTATAGTCATACTGTACATGAATTTTAACCTATTCAATTATGGATTTCTAGAAACATGCTGTGCAGTTGCACATTGAATCCGCCCCCCCAAGAGGGTTTTATTGGATTTCTTTGCAGCTGTGCTCACTGCAAGACTATAGATATAGAGCATGTGCAATCGCTGCTACATGACTATAAATATATGTAAGATAGTGGATTGTTATTCCACACTATGGTACACTGGCTTCTCATCACAGCTGATATCCTGCAGTGTGAACAGGTGCAGGTAAGCTTGCCTCAAAAAGCAAAATCCACTTAAGTTTCCCACTCTGAGGCTATGCACAACCTCCTGCCTTCAATAAAATTACCTCATATCCATACATGTGTGGGCAGTCTGCCCACGCACCAGATATTCACTTTTGGTTAAGAAAGATTGCTGCAATGGGTGCAGAAGTGTGCATCAATATTTCATAGCCGCTATCAGCTTGAGAGTGAGCCACAGTTGGTCGTCTCACTGCTGTCTTGACCATGTGTTTCATTTTGGTCGGTGTCAGAAGTCAGGAAGGTAATACCGGAGTCATGTCAACGCCATTAGCATAATGCCCTCTTCATTACACAACATGTTTGAACTCACGCTGTGCTCCTCATGTGCTCCTTCCAAGCCGGGGAGTTCTCTCAGCCACAGATTTCCCCCCTCTTCATTAATGTTTCATAAATGCCGGGCTGAAATTAAGAGCTTATTTGAATCAGGTCCAATTTCATTACCACCCACCTATCCATTCTGCGTTAACTTCCCCATTTTCATCGCAGTAACAGGCGCTATATAGAGAGCAGGGAGGAAAGTGGATTTCTTTAATGCTAATGTTTTCTGCCCCAGCCTCTGCACAGACATCCACATACCAGCGCTCATAAACAGCCAATCTCATGGGGTGCAACTAGCAAACTTCAGTATGTTTTTAAATGTGGGCTTATTTATATAAACAGGATGAAATCTGCTCTCTGTGGTGAAGGGTGGGTAATTGACAGTGGGTCATTTAACATAATGCTTACACCAGGCAGCCCATCATAAAAATAATAGATATCTCATTAGCGCAGGAAAACAAGACACTTGAAATTCTATTTTGCAGAGTAAAAGCTGGTCCAACAGAGCAGTGATGATCAAGTAACCTGCCATCAGTGTCTGCTAGCCAGGAGCTCTTCAGGTCTGTGAGATAATCCTCCCCTCCCAGACAGGCTGTGGCTTCAAGAGAAAGGAGTTTCCCAGTTGACTCCTCCAGAAATCCAACCATTAGATGTGAAGGATGAAATAGAATATGTAAGTGCCAGATTCAGAGCTGTCACAGTCATGGCTGCTGTGCTAAAGCCCATTAAGAAAGAAGACAGCAGCAATAAAAACAACAGAGAACCGCAGAGAGCCTTAGAGATGAAAAATCAATTGAGCTTGCGTGTTAAAGCCAAAATTGCTCTTTTAAGATTTCTGGCTCGACTCTTTCGCATCACCTCAGGGTTTCCACGCTTCCCATGACATCACATGTGACAGACCGGGTCGTATGACGTACCACCATGCCCTGCTGGCATGTTGTCCTACCACAACCTCCTAGCATCCCAGTAAATAAATAAATAAAACATTACAGCGGAAGCTCCTGATGCACTGATAGGCAGAAAAGGAAGAGTTGTGGTCTGAGAAAGGCTGACAGGGGGAGAAGTGATGGCTCTTATTTCCTATAACTTAGTTCAAATAGTGCCCAGTCACAAAACTGAGTGACTGTTTGAGTTCAAACCTGCTGAGACAGTTAAAGAGGAGATGTGAAGTTGCGGTCATTACTAAGCTAAAAAGTGGCGAAAAGAAAATGTTATTCCAGCGTCACTTTTCTGTGTCCTTCACACTGCAGACCAGAGAGCTCTGATTCAAATCAGCTCATAGAGTATAATCCAGTTATGTGAGTTGGATTTACAATCATTCAAATTTGTTTCACTATATAGTAGGGCTGCAGCTATCGATTATTTTAGTAATCGAGTACTCTATCGATTAATCTGTCGATTAATCGAGTAATCGGATAAGAAATGTTTTGCTCTCACTGTAATACTTTGCATTGAATCACGTTTGCCTCAGAGCGGACTTAATGCATGGACCGGGTGTTTTCTTTTAAGGTGCTGCAGCATTGACGACGTGCTGTTGTGAAACGCCAACTCCGCCTTACAGTAAACGCACTGCACGGCGTTTTCTTTCCTTTTCAGTGTGTAATGGTCCCACACTTTAGACACTTTCTGCCGTTTCCTCTGCGTGTCATCTCTTTCTTCCTCTCTCTGTCTGTCCTCGTTTCCCTCCATGATTGAACCAAACGCGCCATAGACATAATAAAAGATAGACCCTGCATCGGCCGCTACCACGAATGGGCGCTGTCGAGAAATGCGGCCGCCATCTTGGTCCGGTCATCCGCCTCACTCTGCACCGCTGTTTAACCGGCGGAATGAAGTCTGAGCGCATTAATGAATCATAGTTCGCTCAATACTACGTAATTTTCTTCTCTGCAAACGCCATTCAAAGAGGCATGATAGAGGCCATATTTTTTTTGGCGTTTTCAAATACTCAGAATGAATAAAATGATATTTTAGAACATGGCAGCAGTGGCTGTATTATAGTATAACAATTAATCAAGGATATATTTAGGTTTAGAGCTAGGTTCCTGCTATGTCTCAATAATTATTAATAACTGGCGGTATTAATAGGCCAATTCAATATATATTGATTTGATTATAATTTTTTATATAGTTTAATTTTATTTATCCATTTGTAGACACACACAAATAATGTCATATAGAAGCACTATTTTAATAACTGGAAAATACACACAAATATATAGCCTACATATCAAAAAGATTTAAACACAAGAACAGCATGACAGGACAGCATCTAAACTACATATCAATTTGCTTGTTGGCTACACAGCACAGAGGAATCACTTGCTGCGAATTTCTCCCTCTAACAGCAATCTACCACTTCTTCCTCAAGTTTTTGTTCTTAGGAAATCTTCAAAATGAAACAGGAGATCACCACAAAGAAATCTTTAATAAAACAGATAATAAAACAGAGCTCACTTTCTTCCTTTTTCTTTCTATTTTATTTCTTAACGTTTCTTAGAACCTCTCTCAAACAAAAGTTTTTCAATCTAATGCAAATCTGTTGATAATCGACCAAAGTTGCTATTATTGTGAATAAGCTAGCTGTTCGCAAATGCTGTTTCCTTTTTGGAGTTGACCGATAGTCTTCCTCTTTGGCCTACAAATGACTCTACAGTCAAGTGTAATGTTTAAAAAACGTTTAATCATGACTGTGAAAAGTTATTTCTTGAGCCCTGTTCTCTGCTGTCCGCCTGTTGGCACAGGAATACGCCGCACAGTGCTCCGGCATCGCTGAATGAATGAATATGATTGACCGGAGCGTATGGGAAGCTTGACCTGACCAAGATGGCGGCCGCATTTTTCGCTGCGCAGCACCCCCAGCGGGGTCTACCCTTTTATTATGTCTATGAAACGCGCGGCAGCGGAAGGAGCGGAAAGAGCACGCTGCTGCGCAACAGAAATAACCGTCCGTGTCAAACACCGTGCGCTGCACATAGTTCCGGATTTAAACGATTCCTCGAGGCATATAATTTGCCTCGAGGAATTTTATTAATCGAGTTACTCGAGTTACTCGAGTAATCGTTTCAGCCCTACTATATAGTGCACCACACTCCCGTATCAGCATTATGTGTCTCATGTTTAACCTGTCAGATGCTTATTTATTAAATTTCCATGAGCTCCAACGATCTGAAAATCATAGATACATCTCAGTCAACTACTTTCATTGTGTTTCCTGTTAAATCACTGCTTTTTAAAACATTTATCAGGCAACCCAGTGAAGGATTTGAAAAATGGAAGAGGCTGAGAAAAGTAAATCAAAGCCCTGCCAAAAAAATTTCAAAATAAATGTTTGATAATAACTCCTTCACTCAATGTTTGAAGAAAAAATAGACTGGCTGATTAAAACTGTAAATATTTGAGACTTGGTTGATAAAGAGTGCAGCCTGTTTTGCTGTCACACAAGCACCAACACCTTAGTGAGTCTCATGTTATCGCTGATTTCTACTATTTTTGTCACAGTGGCATTAATTGACATCAAATCTCCCATTGTCTTTTGCATTGAAATGATCTTTCACTGTAAATAATTGCATCCCAGTCCCTTACAGTCTGTTTATAACCTGTTTAAAACTCCTCACATGGGCTAAACGGGGGTTGTCATTGATAATCTTTATTTATAGAATGACTGGGCGATAATATATTTAGACATCTTGCTGTCTCCACTTTTTTATTGTCTGGGATAAATTGACCTTAAATCACTTTCATTCAGCCTCTCATTTATACATCAAAAGGACTGATCACTTTGCAGGTCGTATTTGTTTCTGTGTCACATGACTCTTGAGTTCATGGATACCCATAAAACGCTCATTTAAGATCAACAGATTAGTCGATGTTATCCCGATAGTGTTCGTCAATACATCGCAGTGAAGTGAAAATAAGTACGCTACAATACGTTAAAGATGACAATGAGTGTAGCGACTGCTGTCCTTTAACTAAAGGTGACTGGGATTTAGGTGCGCTTGCATCTGTGACACGTTAATTCATCGGTCCAGTTGAGTGCTAAAGGTGATCTACTGTTCAAAAATGAAATAAAAACTTACAGTCTAACAGTGATCCAAACTTTTGCCTTCAAATGAAAAGAGATATGATGAAATAAGGGTAGAAGGATGAGCGAAAAACGGTCAACAGAAAATGATCAGAGCTCACTAAAACCCGTTGTCTCTGACTACACCAGTGTTTTTAAATAACCTGCCAAACATCCCAAAACCTTAACCCTCAGTGTCGATCCCCAGAAGTGACGTACTTAGTAGAAATCATACCCTCAACAAATATAATTTGGCTCCTACAATGAGTTTTCGTTGAATTAGAAGTTACCATCACAGGACTAAGAGCACAGATTAAGGATCATTTTTAACATGGATGGAAATAATTGATTTTCTAAGTCTGTTGATTGCTCTACTTTGTAAAGTTTATAGGCAATGTGTTGTTCCTCCTATATTCTCACCTCCACTTGTGTCTATTTCTGCACACAGGTGTCAAAGCAGCTGTCAGAGGGCTGAACACTGTGATATGATTGAAGTGATTTGATTTGAAAGCAGAAAATAGACTTAAAGTTGTTGAAATCTCAATCGTTTGTAAGCACTTTAAATGTGTGGCATGTATCTGGTGTAAATTTCTGAAATTATTCCAATTCTTTATTATATTACAGAAAGAAAATAAATCCCAGAGTTAGTTTTTCTTCATATTGTGTGTCCCTAATTTATAGTTTTCGGATAAGCACAATGAATCAACCTAGGGCGATATCCGAGTGCTTTTCCTCTCTTTGTTTTTAATGATGAACAAAGTTTGAGGCGATCATCCAAACAGACATCGGTTGCTTCGGGTATCACTGTCGAGAGTAGCAGGGTGAGCTTCCTCTGGCGTTTCATTACACCAACCCTGGAGCTGGCTTACTGCTGTAAAGCCAGAGCTAAATGAGATCATAAATCTACAGCTCCCCGACTTTATGAGCATGACGGGAAGTCTATTATAACTTTCATAAGCAGCAGGCAGAAGGGGCAAACGAGCGGAAGCCAGCGCAGGTCCTCGTGAGATGGGGATGAGAGCTGACCGCTGGCTACACTGTGAACTGAACTTGCCATCACATCTGAGATTTTGCAATACGAGAGAGGACGGACAGTGCAAGAACAGAGAAGCGGAGATAAAGTTGCACAGAAAGAGAGAGCGAGTTAGGAACATTTTGAGAATGAAGGGGACGTCAAGGTGAGATAGTCTGAGAGTAGGTATAACAAAGTAAGAAGTAGTACCGATATAATCTATCTCCTCAGCTTCTGTCTGCAATGCCAACTTTGCTTATCCGAGTTTTACAGTTTCACTTTATCGCTCTTTCTCTCTCTGTCTCTGTGTCTCTCTCTCTTTTTCTACTTGTCCTCAACAAAGTAGCAACATCTGTCCCTGTTACACGGTGTTTAGCTCTAGCCACGCCAACGCCAGACAATCAAATCTCATTTTTCAAATTCTGGGTATATTACTGTAATTGCCCACACACAGACAAACATACACTTTACACCCCCTCTGTGCAAATGAACAATCAGCGAGTCCTCAATGCACAGGCCAGCTGCTGCCCTTCAAAATAAAACTCAATGAGGACTCCCGCTCAAGTCCCCGGTCTCTCCTTCGCCTAAAGAAAAGCGATTACCACAATCAGTGCAGCATGGTTGCCAGTCAATAATATGAGTCATAAACTCATCATACCCTTCTCCCTGCTGGCTCTCCATCACTCCTGTGGATGCCACCCCTTTTTGCGCAGAGTCCTGCTCACTTTTCAACCGCGGCTCACTGGGTCCAATCTGGATCACACGAGTGACAGCAAAGGTAGAATGATGCTCGAGCAGGGGAGGGGGTTCAGCCACAGATTTTTGGGCGGGTGAAAGAAAATGACTCTTAACTATGCTCCGCACGTACGAGTAAGCACCTACAACTTTATCCCTTTTTGTTGGAGCAGGCTGTGAGCACAGCGCCAGGTGCCCCAGTGAAAACGTATTTGGCATCTGCTCTGCTGTAGCGCGTGTAAAAGATTGCTTCACCGTAGTTGATGTCAAGTAGAGGAGGGAGGCGAGAGTGGCAGGGTGGCTAATGTGAGAAAACACTGTATAAGCTGTGAGAACACAGCCAGAGCTTCATCAGAGGAAAATATGGATTGCAGGGGTGTGTGTGTATAAGAAGATCATCAGATTGCTTTTGGAGGACAAAGCAATGATTCAGTTAAAGTTCAGTTGGTTGGAAATTGCACTCTCATCATGGCAAATGAACCATGTCAAAAGCCTGATTACCAGCCCAGTAGAGTCTGGGATCGATACAGCTTTGTACACAGGCTTTCGTATAATTAGTTAATGTATCTGAACAATTTAAAAATTACGTTACAAGACTGGCTTTCGCCGAGATCCGGACTGAGCGCAACACGTTCACATTGACCGGGCAGTGGAGGACACCTGTCAGGCTCTGAACTCATATAAAGCTAAAGGAACACAGCGCTATGAACATAAAAACAAAGTGCTGAAATAAAAATCTGCAGCAGTGTTTAATCTTTAATCCATAGCCAAGAATCGATCTTTACAATCTGCTTTATTGGACTGCACAGTGGATGTGATAAAGTTTACAGTCCCCCACACCCGATGGACAGAGGCTGGGTGACCCCAATCAGATTCTGATTCTTGGCTCTGTGTATGCTGCCATTTGTTGTTCCACGCTCCCTTTTGATGGTGAGAATATTTTCTTCCACTCTCTGCCTCACAGCTTGCTTATTTTAGATATCAAAGGGAGAGTCACACACACACTTAAAAAACACACACGCACATACTGTCTCATTACTGTTCAGTCTCTCCCTACATTATTGTGGGTTTAAGTTCTCTATAGACATCACTCAGGTATGTGTACGTCTATAATGGAAGACTAGAATTAGTGTTTAAAGTTCGACTTTAGCTCTTCTACTTTATTATCAAGATAACTTAAGTTTTAATCTCTTTGGTGTTTCTGTGGCAGAACTTTCCCCCAGCTGCAAAATCAAATGTCAGTCCACCACCAGGGCCACCAACATAACCTCTCACTGATGGAAAACTTAATGGTGTATCCAGGGGTGACAATAAAGGACTTCCAGCTTGAGATTTACTTGTTGCCTTTGTTCACATTCAACAAACTCTTAAAAAGGAAGAGGAGAGTATCTGATTGATTAGGGTTTGTTAAAAGACTCTGACTCAGGCCTAACCATGAGAAGACTTCCCGCTGGTTAGAAGATTGCATTATGATGTGTTGTGTTTTCTGGGTACAACTAATGTTTGCCGAGACACCAGCAGATGAGACGATTTCTCCTGTGAGCAAAACACTCTTATGAAACCCAAATCTGGTCTCACACCTACAAATTCTGTATTTTCCTGCAGAATATGCAGACGGGGGACTAGAGATCTCTATCAAAACCTGCATCCTAGAATGGACTTCCATTAGAGCTGGGCGATATGGCCTCAAATCAATATCACAATATATTGAGCAATTCACCTTGATAACGATAAATGGACGATTACTATTCCACAAGCAGCTTACACCCTCCCACATTAACTTCGTCTCCTTCAGCTGCTACAACTTTTGAACCGTCCTCCATGTCTTCTTTGCTACAGACTGGATGGGGTGGAGTCCCGTCTCTGATGAAGGACAGTGTCTTAAAGGGTCATGAGACCATAGCCTACCGACACACATCCAAAACCAACTTTTTTTTATTTATTGATGTTGGTTATTGTCATAAAATTTGGTATCAGTAAATTTTCTGTTTATCGCCCAGCCCTAACTTCCATCGCGTCATTCACCCATTCAGGACTCATTCATTCACTGAGGCTGCTATAGACCCTTTTAGTGTTGGTAAACAGTATGGCACTTGTAGTTGGTAGGACTTTGTTGGAGGCAGGGGAAGTTTAATCAGCGTTGGCTAGCAAGTTGTTATTGTCTTGAGTTCAACAATGAGGGAAGACAACTCAGGTCTCTCTGAGTAAATGAGGCATTTTCAGGGACCGAGAGTTTTACTTGAATTAGTTAACTCTGACAAATGAGAACAGACAGGCCGACCTGTGAGCTCAGTGGATGGGTGATGTGGCAGGACTGCCAGAGGTGGAATTGCTGGGCTTGTACATGTAACTTAAAGAAAAAGCAGGTGTGTATACTTTGGACAAACTGAAGTACTAGAATACTTTCATATTTGTGGTTGAGTATTCCCCTGTAGCCCCCATGACCTTTTCTACTCTGCCTCCAGTTCTGCTTTGTTTCGCCTCCACCTCCAGCTAGTACCATCATGTCATTGTGGACTGAGCCCAAAAAGGGTCTAAAGTAGGAATCAGTATCAACTAATCCCATTCATATGGATTTGCACACCATTTACTATGTCACTGTGAGCAATTTGGGGTTCAGAGTCTTGCCCATGCAAAGGATCATGAGCCACAGCCGCCCTGCAGGATGGCTGCAGAGGATTGTGTGCATGAGAAAACCTCATCCCTCCCAAATCCAGTGTTTTGTCTATCTTGATATCCAGGAGAGTTCATCGGAGCTTGACTGCTCTGCCGGAGAATTGTGACAGAGCGAGGCTGCTTATGCGCAATACTTCCTGGTATGTGCAGTATATTACTGCTGAGCAATACATCTAAGATGCATGCACCGCTGGCTCAGCTCCAGGAAAAATGAACTTCTCAGTTAGTGAGCAATCACTTAGAAATTGACAGCGTAAGCCATAAACGCTAATTGGAAATTCAAATACAATTTAGGAAAGAAGGTTTCTCTGTTTTGTATTGCGCACAGATGAAGTTACACTCAGAGACAATCAGTCTAATCTTCATAAACCACTGTGACTCTACTCACCTCATTCACCCGTTCATACCTCATTCACACATTCATGCTCAAGGACATTTTAGTTTGTAACTGCAGCACTGGGATCAAACCGCCAACCTTTCACTAGATAACCCACTGGAGTCACTGAGCCATAGCTGCTTCAACTGGCTTAAGCGGTTGTTATTGTTTGTTAATACTCCGGATTAGACATTTCACACTTCTGCTTGAGGGTGTTGAAGATTACACAAATAGCTTATGTTTCACACTGTAATAGTTAATCGTTTGAAGAACAGAGAGGTGGCTCTAATTTTCTTCAAATGCATTAACATGGTGTGAACAAATTCATCATCACTTTTCTAAGTTTTGTTTCACATAGTTTCTAAAAAGACTATTTGTGTTCTCTTAATGAAGCTCTGGAAATAATGCTGAAAGAGCATGTGGGGGTAGTTTTCCCACTCAAGGAATATTTTCTTCAATCTAACTCCATAACTCTAGCTTCCATGCAGTAATTACTCATACCTCTGCCTGCTTAGACCACTTACCTGTGTGAAACGGTGTGTAATGTGTTTAAATGTCAACGATTATTTCAGACGGATAATTGATTGAACCTCTGATTTTTCACTTCAGTGTCATACATATTTATTTATCCATGATGAATTGATGGAGTCAATTAAAGAGCTTCGATTATATGTCTCCTCACAGCTCCTCATTATAGGGCTTTCAACTGTGTCCCTCTCTCTTAATGTGTGTTTTTATTTAAGCCTGTAGCTCACCTAAAGCTAAATAAATACTCCTAAGTTTGAAGGTTATTCAGATTAATCACACTAGTTTTCTTGTTTTACGAATTCCCTTTAGCTTTAAGGTTATATAGATAAAAACAGATGTACAGTTTGATGAATTTTAGTCAGCTTTTTGGTGTGCAATCTGGCAGGTCTACATCCTTCCTTTGCCCACACTTTAACCACACCAGATCCTTGTAAGCGTTCCACTTGCAGCGTCTCTTGTGCTCATTAGAAAACACGATTTTGCACTATCCAGATGTGTACAAGCATCCAGGCAGTGTTGTGCTCAGTGCCATGGCAGGAAGATCCACATCAACTCAGTCAGCTGTGTTCAGAGATCAGCTGGTTTGTAGACAGATGCAGAAAGCAAGTGAGGCAGACTTTGAAGATGGCTCTGAGCTGCGAGAATATGGGACGCAGGATGCACGGGTGCCAGGGTGGGGAAAAAGCCATGCAACGGCCAGTGGGCAAACTAGCACCAGTGTCACAAGAGTGAAGCTAGATTATCTTTGATTAGCGCTGTAAACATTGTATGAGTCATGACCGCGTCTGAGATCATCACAGGAAAATGTCTCATTAATAGTGATGGTACTTTGAGGCGAGGTTTTACATTAAACTTTTATTCGCTGCCATTGTTTATGAGGGGAGATTATTCCAGTCTCAAAGCGGAGACATTTCCCATCACAACACACTGTTAGACTGTAATAATCCTGGCACCATCAAACTGGCTCATCAGTAGTGATGAAACTTTGATGAACTTCAATAGCCACAATTTCCTCCATAGGCTGTGAACGAGGGTTACTCCAAAGAAAATATCCTCTCATTATTACATGTTGTGTTTTATTGCTTCAGTCGTTTGAAATGGAAATGATCTAGCTTCAAGTTATGAGTCTTGATTCAGCAAAAAAAAAAAGAAGAAAGTGATTATGTTTTTATGTTCTTGACCCTGAGCGAGATAAGTAGGTATAGAAAATAAATGGATGGATCATTCCTATTTTCCCATCAAAGCAAAAGTATGTGTTTAAAAGGATTACAGAGTTTATGTGGTAAATAATTCAAACAGGCTTTATGCGCTGACATTGGTACTGAGGTTATATTATGATTCAGCTTTGATGTTTTCTAAACCACCGACTCAAATATGTACAAGTTATTACAAAGAGAAATAGAACTGTTTGGACTCAAGTACTCTGAGCTTGATGTTTGACATTTTTGCAAAGGTAACACTTTTTTTTTTTTCCCCATAGAAAACATTTCAGCTCCACACCTCTCTCTGCAATATTAAGGACAGATAAGCAGCCAGATTGATGTTTTAACAAACTTTCTAAATGATTAAAGCTAACTTCAAACAGATGGACTTTCACCCCTGAGAGAAGAATGCCAACACATACTCAGAGTACATATTTAAGCACACAAACACACTCACAAACACACCTACACACATTTCCAGATGGTCACAGATCTCTCGGGATGTTCAATTTTATCCGATCATTCTAACAGACCGAGGCATTTTTCCTATTGGGAAAGGCGCCATGAAAGCACACTCAGGATTGAAGCAAAGCAGTTATTAATCACTGATGAACCAGAAAATATCTCATTAATTTGCCAGATTCTGATTTCTAATGGAAAAGCACAAGAGAAATCTGTGTATGTGTGAATTAAAAAAAAAGAAACATCTAAACTAAAAGAAAAGTTGTTTTTACACTTGAGCTCTCTTCATGTGGGACCAACAGGGCGAGCAGAAAAAGGCATCTCCATAACTATAGCATTGTCTCAACCCCCCCGCTTTCTGCATCACCTCTGATTCTGAGCACCATCCTTCCCAGCCTGGAGGAGAGTGACAGATGAGATCAGTCTGAACATCACTCAGAAACACTCTCTACCTCCCGTCACCCCTGCAAACATATGATTTACCACGGCCGTCCACACTGCGTCTTCCACCTCTCATCACTCATATTAAGAAGCCAACAAATCTGCTTTATAATACTTAATGTGACTCACGCAGGAAAATGTGCATCAGTCATGTTTCGTTAAAATACCGCTCTCACGTTCAAGTCTGCACCCTCATTATCTCTCTTAAAACATCCCCAGGTGTCACAGTCTGACTTTTATGAGAAATCCTTCATAGTTCAAATACCAGCTCACACATGACCCCACTCTTTCCGCTATCTTCATCTTTCATCCTCCACTCTCTTTCATTTCTCACATTCAGGACAGAAGCATGAATGAACGCTCACTCAGGGAAAAAAAAAAAGCAGAGAAAGTCATACGCACGCTGACAATCCTTTCCGAGGTGCCCCCTCTGGAGATGGTGGTCCCATTGAGTCCCACCAGAGAGGGCAGGGTCTGAGACATCCAGTTGGTCACCATGGCCATGGTGCTGAGCACCGCCCCGATCTTGAGCATGGGGACACTCATGTTTGCCTCCTGTGGGGCCCCAGAAAAATGGCCCGACAGCCAGCCCTGCCCTGCCCTGCCCTGCCCTACCCTGCCCTGGACCTCGGCTCCAGTCAACACTTCTCTGCTCCAGACAGCCTCGGCAGGGAAACGGACAGTCAGATTCAGCCTCAGTCCAAGCAGCAGCAGATCCCCCCAGAGCCGGTGGATCACAGCGAGCAGACTCACTCAGCTCTGGCTCAGTCAAAGGACAGCCAGAGAGCGCTAAGCGGAGAACGGCTCACGTCCAACAGCATCACCCTGGAATCCTCCCTCCCAGAGTGACTGCTCCTGCTTCACCCCCCTCCCTCTCTCTCACTCACTCCTTTCCTCTCTCTCTCCCTCACCCTCCCCTTCTCTCTCTCTCTCTCTCTCCCTCCCTCCCTCTCTCTCTCTCTGTCTCGTTCCCTCTCTTCCTCAAGATGCAGAGCTGCGCATTGGCTGCCTCTCTGTCTCATCCCCTCCCCAATCAGCCGCTGCTCTGCTCTTGCCAGCCCTGTTTTGCATGCATGTATCCTTTCTTTTCTTTCCCTCTCTCTGTCTTTGACATTTGGCTGTCCTTTCATGACTCACATCTTGTTGTATATGCGAGAACACATTTCTGAGGCGTGGAGATCAGAGAGAGACTGATTACTGAGGGCTGATCTCTGCTCTATGTTATGTGACATGTGAGTGCTCAGGGCATCCAGGGCACTGAAGATGCTCTGGCATCCTCAGCACATTGTCTGTACGGAGTGCAGGACTGATATGAAGGTGGGGTTAGATAAGATTTCAGGTTGGCTAGGGGCTCGGGATGGGAGATGCAGACAGGTGGTTCAGTGAGACGTTAATGTGGGAGAGATCCAGGTGCTTCTGCCCATGGCTGCTTCTGACAGCTTGTCTGTCATTCTGCTTCATGATGACATATCTGATATCAGGCTGTTGCTTGCACTTCCTCAGCATCCTACTAAGTGCGCTCTGCCTGAGGCGTAACCGTAACTCTGAATTAGGTTACAACATCTTCTTGACAGGTACTACATGATATGAAACTGAAGCTCTGGAAGAGTTGCTGCAAATTTCCAGGAATATTTTGTCGTTGGAGTGTAAACTGATTAATTAAACTAGGAGTGCCTCTCTACTTATGACTCTTATAGCATACGTCCCTTTAATGAAGGGGACTCACATGGTGGCTTTCAGCAGCCGTAGCACATAAGCCAGTGTCGACGGATATTTGGCTTCATGTCTGCTCACCTTTAGGTTCATTGTAGGACAGCTTTCACATGTGGTCAGGTTTATATCCATTTCCTGGGTGCGAGGTATGTATTTTGTCTCAAATCATTGCTGTCAGGGTTTGCCCCCACCCTCTATACAATTTGGTGAGATGCAATAAAGCAGCATGTGAATTGAAGGGTGTCTCGAATTGCTTTTTGACACCTCTCCTCTCGACAATTGACAGCGAGATTCCAGGCTGCAGGCGGTGTCATTTCTACACCCTAAACAGCCATGCATTAAAATGACGGCTCACTCTGGGAAGAGAAAAAAAAAACAAAAACGTCCAGGTCATCTCTATTTCTTGCTTGCACCCTGGCCTGCTGACTTATCCACTTTGTCAGCCTTCGCTTGAGTTCCCCTCCCCACGCAGTCACAGTGGGTGACAGATAGGGGCTCCTGAGTGTGGGGCAGGACTGTGAAGTGATATGAGGAGAGACAGCTTTCTGAGTCTCATCCAAAAAATTGTTCAGTGCTCTTCTGCTCACCTGCTGACTCCCACATCAGTCTCACTCGTGAGGTTGCCTCCTATTTATGTAGCAAGACTGCCCCCCTGTGGTTACCAGTAAAACTGCATTCAGTCTCAGCGACTCTCACAGCTATTACTCAATTCTGGAGCTCGAAAAATGTAGTTACCACTTTATGAGGGAGTGTTAAAGAGATATAAGAGTGCATATGGCGTTACAATTTACAGTCTTATTTTTACAAGTAGTACAAGGAAAAAGGTTCCTTGTAGCTACAATGCACACACACACACACACACACACACAAACACACTGCTGCAGGATTACGTCAATGCCAGTGCCAATGTCCAAGAGCATGCTGGATATACACTGGTGCCAAATGACAGTACGTCCCTCAATTCATCTAATTTGACATGACATGGATTTCCCCTCTAAAGCTATAAACCACTCTCTGGAATACTTTCAGGCTGCAGCTACAGAAGTGAATCTTACCAGTTAAGAAATCCAAAACATTTCATATCCATATGAATGTTCTACTTAAGCTGATTCAGCTGTGGTGGTGTTAACTTTGAAACTTTAGCCAAGAAATCTGTGCTATGCTCTAAGTCAGTGGTTCTCAAGTCCAGTGGTTTGGATGTTTCCCTGCTCCAACACACCTGATTCAAATGATTAGCTCGTTATTAAGCCATTACAGAGCTTGATAACGAGCTGATCATTTGAATCAGGTGTGTTGGAGCAGGGAAACATCCAAAACATGCAGGACAGTGAGCCTCGAGGACTGGACTTGAGAACCACTGCTCTAAGTCATGCTTCTTATCTCCATCACCATTATTGCAGCTCCTGGAGAGAATGCACTTACCGACATATTCACATGGTGGCAGCAGAGATCCAAACATGGATAGAGACACCCTTTACCTCCGGGTCTGTATTTACCTATCACAGTCTTTGCGAAGAGAACAAGTCATTGAAGTAAAAGAGCTGAAAATATCTCAAAATTATGCTTATTGATGCTCGATCTAGGATGATCCAAGAGCCCGACAGGCTTATGAGGAACACTTTTCAAACAGTAGACTGGATGATTTGGATGAAAATGTTCTTTACTGGTTTCAGTTTGTTCAGCTTTAATGTTTAATTGTTTCATAAAGCATAAATCGTTTCCTGCAGTAGCAAGATGGTGATTAAATACAACATTATTCTTGTGAGGATCTTACATGACATTATGCCTACCCTACAAATTCTATCCCCGCTTTACTCAGACCAAACAAATTCCTTTCTTTGAACTTGAACTGATCTTTAAAAAGTAAGAAGCAGTAATAATGGATGGTAGTAGAGGCAATGCCTAACGCTCTTAATGTTTTTCTCTCCTAATGATCACAGAGTAATTATTTTTCTGATCTCAAAATAACCCAGACTGTCTCACACTGATCAGTGAGTAAACACATGCAATGTTCTGATATAATATTTATCAAGAGTCAGCAGGCATTAAGCCGTCTGAACCGAAGACCATAGGGACTTTGTCTGTTTCTATTAGATATAAACTCTTACTGTTTGTGCATATTCCAGATTTGAAGTTATTGCTGCACAAAGACACAGAATCATTGGCTTACAGAGGCGACAATGGCTGCCACCAGACACTCCCACATTTCATATTCTCTCAGAGGTTTTTTTTACCCGAGACCAGTTTTAATAACTCATGTGTTTGCATGAGCTGTGGAGTGGAGCGCACTGGTATGTTTTCATCTTAAATTCCTCTCACTGATTGAAGGTCAAATGGCATCCTTTTTTTGTAAAAGTGATGGACCAAATAAAAGACGAGAATAACGAGTGTGATGAGGACACTCTGCCATACCTCAAAGAATCTATGGTTCTGCCAATCATCTGTCCAATCACACAGTCTGTTGGCAGAACAAGCTTTCATTAAATATTAGCCAGAGAGGAAGTTGGCCATTTAACCTGTATTAATTTAATCCTTTTTGATTAATTTTCACAGCCCTGCTTCATAGTTTCGACTCTAATTATTGGCCAGCCTCTTTTTTGCTGCTTCTCTGCCGCATCATTATCTTTAATTCTCTGTTGCTTTCTTTTGTTCTCCTTCTCCGTGAATCTTATTTAGCCTTTAACTTCCCTCACTCCCACTCGCTCTGTGGTCCCTTGCCCCTCTGGCAAAAGGAAAAATGGCATCTTTCATGTGTTTCTCCTCAAGTCTGCATGTGTCTCAGCTTGTGCCGTTTCTATTCTGTGCTCTTACACTTTAACTGGTGATGTTCGATGTCTTGTTGCATGAACCAAAAAACTGAACATCTACATTCACTCACAGACATGCGAACATAGCTTTGTGTATAACATAAACATAGAAAAAAATCTACTCTGCTTCTTCGCCTGTGGGTTTGCTCTATAAAGGGCATTTTTAATCAGTTCAAATGGTGAAAATCCCCACCAACTGAGGAAATGGCAGCATTCGTGCACAGCACACCCATGGATGGCAGTAGAGCGTTACAAAGCCCTGAGGTCATGGGGACAAGCTCCGGGTGAGATAACAATACGGGGGAGCAGGCAGCACCAAACACTCGCCATGTTTTCACTGTGAAAAAACACACAGCGGGCCACAGATCTACAGCTGAAACACAGGACCGAATTACACCTCAGCTAATTGCACAGACCTCCTTCATAATGATGCAGAGCTGTTGTGACTGAAGCAGCCGAGCCACACACAAAGCAAGCCCCCGCCTGAGCTCGGAAAGATGCTGCCGTCATCTGGTTCTAAGAATACTGGCTATTTTTCTGAGTCATAATTCATTAATTAGATGATGGACATGGAGGCCCACTGCCTTCTAAATATATCAGGATCAAAATCAGCCTAAACAAAGCGTGACCCTATTACCATAGCAACGGTTTAAATGACATAAATAGGCTGTACCCCAGGGTTCAGGCAGGCAGACAGTGGTGTGCTTTCAACATGGAGTGTTTAATCTATTAATGGCTCCTGTGGGGCTTTGATGAAGGAAACTCATCTGGGCTTTAACATTTTATGGTGGCATCTGAGGCCACAGAAGTACACTTGCATTGACCCCGGTTGTCTAAAGACAGCACATCTGATTGAATTGTGTATATTCAGTAATCAAAGCGGCCAACGTTTACAACAAATGGAGAAGGACCTTTTTCCTGCAGGCAGCTGACAGTAGATAAATCACCACATGATGAATGCTGGTGGCATGAAGATCTTACACGGGGAGACGATAACCCTGCACGTTTAGATTGCATCAGCACAGCTTCGCAATATAAGGCTCTGTGATCTCCTCTGAATAATCGAGTAACTTTGAGTGACATACCATGTGTCTGATTTTTCCTGTGCATGCAACTGAAGCATCTTTACTTATGCATGCATCTATCGAGTGTTTGTCAGTACCTCTCCATATTTGTGTCCACTTGCATGAGCGAGGCTCTCTCTCCACTGAGCTGTAAAATGTCTACAATACCCGCTAATGGTGGTTGCCACAGTGTTGTGTGAGAGGCCCAGCAGAGCCGTGACATGCACATACTGTACAGTATCTCGGTCACTGTTGTAGGGAACAAAACAGCATCACTGTTGCCTGAGGCTCAGCCCGATGGTGCTCAAGTACAATAATAGCTGTTAACAGGTGAAAGTCTGTCCTTCCAGTGGGAACACACAAGAAAGAAAATCAATATGGTAAGTGTGTCTGCTTGGCTGTATCGACTGTAACACACCTACAATATACCCAATAGTGAGTCCATGTTTTGTCTTCACAGAGGAGCCTGTCTGATCAACCCACTCTGAGGACAAGATGCATTCATAAAAGATCACAGACAACTTGACTGATATCAGGCCTGAAGATGTATAGCTTAGACCGGAGCTTGGCTTCAGTACAGTGTAGAAAATATAATCGCGGCTTCAGACAGACAAATACAAACCCGGAGCTGGAATGGTGCCGATAACTTAGAATAATGTGACGTGATGTTTTACAGCCATCTGCCTTTTTATTAACCCACCTGAGGGACTAACACTGATGAAAAGGACTGCCAGGGGTGGAGAGTAACAGGTTACTTTAATTAAATGGGGTTGCTGTGTGTGTGTGGAATTGTGCTAGAACTGGGCGATATGGCCTCAAATCAATATCTCAATATATTGAGTAATTCACCTTGATACCGATAAATGGATGAGAACTACTCCACAAGCTGCTCACCCCCTCTCGCATTAACTTCGTCTACTCCAGCTGCTACAACTTTTGAACCGTCCTCCATCTCCTCACCTGTCTGTCCCTCCTTGTTACGGACTGGATGGGGTGGAGTCACATCTCTGACTTAGGACAGCATCTTAAAGGGACATGAGAAGATAGCCTACCTACACACACCCAAAACTAACTTTTATTTGTTTATTTTTTTGACACTGAATAAACCGATGTGAGCAAAATGATGTCGGTTATTGTCGTAAATTGCCCTAAATTGTGCTTTTTTGAGTATTTTTTAAATCAGTACCTTACTGAAGTATTTGTGTAACCCTAGAGTACTGTACTTCACTATTTTTTACACTGCAACAGACTGATTTGCATCCGCCTGTTTCCTTGTGGCCAGTTGAAGTAACATTGAGGGCGAAAATAACATGCATTTTGTAGTCGCCACAAGTACTCTTGCAAAGTTGGGAATACATTCACAGGTTTGTCCTTCTCAGGTCAATAACTCATCAGCAAAACATTGCTTTTTGTACTGCTGTCACCTCTTTTCAACAATAGTGAGGTAAGCTGCGAGCTGCAATCTGATTTTTATTTGTACAAGCTGTCCTGAAAGCTGGACAGGTCACTTTACTGAGTGCTGAGAGTTTACTTTTCAACCCCCTCTCACTCCCCACCTTCATGTTAAAAGCAAGCACTCAGTTTTCAAACTAAATTTCACTTTTACCTGACTGGTATTTTTACTCCTCCTAAAGTATCATTTCATTAAAGCAACTTTACTTTTGCTCGAGTAGAATATTTTAGTACTTTTTCCACCCCTGAGGACTGCATTGCATCGCCAGACTTCCTTTGACCAAACACAGACGGCATTAGAAAAGTTGCAGCTCAGCGTAGTTGTTCCCAGCTTCATGAATATTTTGCCAGAACATGCATTCAAATTGTATTCATGGCAGGATTGATTGCTTCTGATTGTTCTCTTGATTACAATCTTAACAGCCCATGGGGGCTTATACATCATTATTTGTAGGGTATTTGGTATGTATGAATCATATATGGTTGAATATCTGATAGGACAATCAGGCACATGCAGGGCGCCACATTTTGCTGGAAGCCCGCTGAAAAAAAGCCTTGATCAAAGCAATGGCATGGCAATCAGCTGCCATGCATTCTGCAGCACAGCATGTCTCCATCCACTGTTCTGCTCCTACTCATGCCAACATTACCAGCTGAATACATCTCACTGCTGCACTTCCTGTGCTAAATGTGCCCAGTTGAATTGCCCACACGCACACAGAGGCACTCTGGCATCATCACATGCATACAAATACTCATTCAAACACACACAATTACTATGATCATTTCCCGGCTCTATGACCTGATTAGAAGTGACCCGCAATGTCCGCGCTTGTCCTGGATCCAGCAGCAGAAAGCCAATGCCACATCCTGACCTTTTCTTCCAACCTGCTAATCAAACATTCTCTGTGTGTGTCGGGAAAGCTATTCCTGTAAATGCAGTAATTACTGACAGCGAATTGGAAGTCGTCAGTTCAACAGAAAGATGTCTGGGGCTCAAAGAAAGCATGCTAATTGACGATACCCCGCCCTATTCAGTGTGCCCTTCAGTGAACTCAGGATGCTGGCCCAGTCCTTATCCCCCAGAATAACTGAGTTTTTTCATCCAGATGTTAACTTTTCTTCAGCTGAGTATTGGCCAGCTAAATTTCTTTGAACTGATAAACACAATGTATTTTTAAATGCTAATATTTACAAGTCTGTTTAAGACCCCAATATAGAGCACTGCTGATGAGAGCATTTTTGAATCTGCTTCTGAACTGCTGCTGTTGAGTGCCATTTCATTGTTTTATTACCCTGCTGGCAAAGTGCTTTGTTTCATTTAAAATTTATTCATCTATTTTTTTTTTTTTTGTGTGTTGCAGAAGAGCTCCGAGCTGATGCTAGGTGCTTTGGCCTTTCTACACTGTAGATGACTACCGCTGATCTGCGTCTGAGTCATTGTTTACGAATATCACCCAGCCACAGAGCGGAGATATCACCATGATTGACTAATCACTGAGGTAGGTTACACAGGAGGGAAATAAGGATAACAAAGGAGACGGACTAAATGGGTTATAGAAATGACGGATGCAAAGAAGAGGTAAAGAGAAAGGCAGAGAAAAGAGAGAAAAGAACAGTTGATGCATTTGAGACTCCCCAAGGTAGTGAATTTACATCTTGTCTGTTTTCTGCCACGTCTGCAACAGCGGAGCAAACAGGACCAGAGAGGATTGGTGAGATCCTGCCAATTACAGCCTAGTTGACTGAGAGTTTGCAGCAGCCAATTCTAAAAAAATGTAATAAATAATCTTACTGCTCCGCTCTCAACATGGTCAGGAGCAAACAATGACCATCAGCTATAAGTGCATATTAGTCATGAAGGGAGAGAAGCAGCCTGCAGTCTCGTGTCCAGCTTCTTTGTCTGAGCTCACACTGCAGTCTCCATTTGTATCCTCTGTCTTCAGGTCATTAATGCTCAGAGAAGCTGTAACATTTAATTAGGGACACATTATTAGTATAACACAGGCTCAGTGTGCATTGGAGAGAAATCCCAAAACAGCCTCTAACTCAATATTACATTTACAGCCAAATGGAGTTCTGGGCAAAGAGGGTTAGGAGAAACTTGTAGAAAAGCAAATTAGCTTGTCACTGTGTGCTTTAATGGGAGGTTGCCTTGCTGCTAGAACAAGGAAAAAACGTATTATTAGTATTAATAAGCAGTCCTGTGTTCGCTTGTGTCCTTTGTACCATCCCCTAATACCCTTCCGATGATTCCAGACGTATAATCTGTAAAGTCTCTGCTTGCGTTGTCAAAATTGAGGCGCCGCCGATCCATTCAGTGATTAAACAAACAATGAGACAGTAAACATCAACAAACTGGAGAAAATGAGTGTACAGAGCAGAAATGAGAGGCTGGAGGTTGAATATTTTAAAGGGGGTAATATTCTGCGGAGGTAGCCGAGTGTGAGATGAGAAGTATTCTGAGTGGGAAGGTGTTGGCGGAAGGGAAGAGGGAGCGGTTGGCTCTGATGGTAAAGAGTGACTGGAGAGTCTGATTCTTCACCACAGGGGAATGCTCTGGATCATCAAGCTGGAGCTCACAGCAACAGATGCAATGTGTGGCAGATACACACTGGTAATGAATGTCGGAACATGTCTCAATTTTACAGCCAAGTGTCGATTCTGTTGTGTGTAACGTCTGTGTGCTTTGGAACAGCCCTGCCTTCTAGAAATGTAGCCCCTTTACGATAAAACGAAGAAACAGTGTCTGATTGTGAAGTCCTGTGCTGGTATGTGTAATAGAGGGCACACAACGGTTGTGGAAGTGCTTTGTTAGTGCTGTACAGAGAAACACACAAGAGTCTCAGTACAGTGTGTGTTACTTTAACAATGGAACAATTCACAAACAATGCACAATTACTGTGTTATTGATGCTCAGATGTCTGGGAAGTTGCAAACATGATGCTTCATTAAATCAGAAAACATTGTTGCTTTAGAGTATCTGTGTTGCTGCAGGAGTCTTAAAATAAATGAAACTTTGCATTAGGGCTGGGCGATAAACCAAAAATTTATGATACCAAAATTTACGACAATAACCAACTTCATTTTGTCCGTATCGGTATATTTGGTATCAAGAAAATAATAAATAGAAGTTGGTTTTGGATGTGTGTAGGTAGGTTATGGTCTCTTGTCCCTTTAAGACGCCGTCAGAGACAGTTCAGCTCCAGTCAAAGCGGAACTATTTTTGTCAGAGAAGCAAAGTGAATTATTAGGTATCACTGTTCATTACTGTATGCAGCCAGGGGTGTATCTAGATAGGGTCCACTTTGAGATCTTATTGGCCACCCCAAGTGACACCCTAACCCTTGAATGCCTTTTGTATCATATTTGATACATACTTTTATGGTCAATCAATATGATCAACAAATTACTAAAAAAACCCACCTGAATACAGTACGATAAAAAATGTCCTCTTGTGGTTTATCAGTTTCTAAAAACATCTAATGCATAAAATGAGATAAATAAATATATTTGTTCAATTTTAAGGACATTTTGATTTCTGGGGTTGTCAGTAGTAAGTGAAATAAACATATCAGCTCCAAAAGAAATTGAATTTTCTGCCTATAATTTGTGGTTTCTGGCATTTAAGGGCTATAATTCCAAACAATGATTGACTATTTCCCTCATTGGAGTCTGGATTTTGTTAAAATTAAATCTTTAGTATCCTCAACAGGCGGCCAGTGGCTTTCTTTGCATTTAAAAGTACTGGTTCTTTAAATTGTAGAAAAATACTGTTCATAACTGTCTTATACTGTCAAAAATGGAGCAAAGCTTGCAACTAGTTCAGACAGGCAGCTCTAGTTGCACTGAATTACACTTAACATGGGTTACTCTCATGATCCTGTGACACACGTGTCCTCCCAATTAGGGGCTCCGTAAAAGCTGCAAGATTCCAGCTCTCTGCCTCTGCTTTGCTTCTGCCATTGCTGTGCTTAAAATTTCCAGTCCCACTGTCACCCCAGCATCCACCTGCAGGCTCCAACTGAGAGGTTCAAACATACTGTCTCATTACTCTTCAATTTCTGCATGTAGAAGTAAATTGTGTGGAGCTATTAGGTAGGAGCCTAGATTCTAGACACAGTGTTCAGCTGCTGCAAAAACCCTCTAAAGCACAAAAATGTGAGATTTCATGACTGAAAAACATTTATTGGCAAAGTTTTGAAGCTTGTATTTTTGTGAGTATCGAATTGTTTTTTTGAATCCTCACAAAAACAAGCCGAGAAGGTTCGTCTGTTGCGACTCTGTATTCGATGACAGATCTGACTTGATGCAACCCGGCTGGGCCTCCCCTGTCGAAAAGCTCTGGACATGCCAGTTCGTGCTGCTTGTGCATCTGTCATTTAACGTGATATCACCAATCCAGGTTAAAATATCAGCACACTGTGAAATATTTGACACTCTGCTCAGGCTTTATGCCTGTTTCTGAGTCACTGCTACGCTTTTATTATGTTTCGTAACACTCTTTATGTGTGATGTTGCTTAAATCTGTTATCTTTAGAAGTGAAACTCAGACGTGACAATAAATGTTAAAAGCAGTGGACTTTAATGAAATGTCGACATTATAACAACATCATCATGAGGAAGGGTTTGATGTTGTTTCACTGCCTTGCATCTATTTCCAGCCTCTTATTCTGTCATGCAACAAACACCAAGTCCTCATATGTGTAACCTGCTTGACAATAAATCCGATTCTGTTTTTCCGACATTTAGAAGAAGTATCTCTGTAGTTAACTTTCGACAGCCTGTCTGTGCTTTTCTGCAGCATTTCAGTCGAAGCAGGATGCTGTCTTTACTCATAGCACGACACAGATCCTCAGAGTTTAATGATGATATTTTTGAGCGCAGCCTGGGAGATATGATATCAGAAAAGGCCACCCCTCGCATTAATATTCCACGCGGCACGTAAAGGGGATGGGAGATGATTTTCCCTGAAGGAGGTGCTTCCTTTGCTAATCGTTAACATAAATATTTTCTAGCCTGTCTTTACGACATGACAGTCTGTGACTCCGCTGCTTGTTCCCCTTGAGACATATCATTGTCGAAATTCCCAGATTGCCGGGAGTAAAACTTAAAAGGATGCACCCAAAATGAGATTCTACCTCTAAGCATGGGGATAAGAATGGCGTAAATATCCCTTTAAAACGATTCTCAGAGGAAAAACAGTCTGAGGACATTTTTGACACCCTCCAATCAAATCACTGATTTGAATTTTAATGGGGGATATGCGAGGGTCCACCCTTACATAACAATATAAAAATATGATCAGTTTTATAAGAATGCAAGGGCTCAAGAGTTTTATCTTTCGCACTCCCGATGATGATATGTTTTTGTTCCTTTTTTTGATATATAATTTATTGGCACTCGCATTACATTTTAGAATTTGGTTCAGGACTGATTTGACAAAAGATGAAAGCATGACAGCCGCAGATATTAATCCAGAACATGCCAAGTAGAAAAATGTGCATGACAAGAGCCGAGTCCTCCTCTCTGAAGATCTCTGCAGCAGCTCCCTGCATGCTGTTCCCCTCACTGAGAGAAGTAAGAGATGAGAGCTGGGCCTGAGAGGGCCGGCAGCCTGAGGCATTAGAGCTTAAAGAGAGAGAGACCTCTCCTGAATACCTATTCATCACATCACCATTAGCGTGGCTGAAGCACTCAGCTCTGCAGCTCAAAAATATAACCAGGATCACTGCATTAGATCCTGTAACATAAACTGGCAGAAACAGCTGAACTGACTTCAAACTGTTTCTTTTCTAATCCATCCACACATCTACAAGTTTATAAAGTCAGTATAAGATAAACAAGTGCAGACTGTAATCATCATGAGAGCAGGTTTTTATCAGAGCATGACGTTTCTTCCCCCACCCTTCTTCTCACAGACATGCCACTCCACATCATTTTCTTCTCTCATCTTGTCTGTCATCACTTTGTCCTTTCTTCCTGCTGCCTACTCTTGCCAAAGTGACAGGATGCACATGCCGTTGTTCTGTCATGGTCATGGCTGTATTGACTGAGCAACGTGGGGCTAATTAAAGACAATCTGTAAGGAGTGTCAGTGCCAGTAAAGAGGAAAAAATCATGGTGACAGAGCAACGGGCCTCTAATTATTATTCTCCTTTTGGTTAGGATGGCAGAGATAACCGCCCTGCAGACACAGTCTGGAGGAGACTTTCTCTGTGTCTCCTTCCATCTCCTTCTACAGTCTTTCATTTTTTTCATCTCCTGCTACTTCACTTTGTGCTCTCCTCTCTCGCACTCTCTCTCCCCCCACTCTTCTAGCCATGTTGCCCCACTCATCTACTCCACTGGGCATTAATTCAGCATCCACATCCTCTCATCCTCTGTGCTCTGATACTTACAACCAGCCCTGATCACCACAGCATCTGCAGTTCCCTGCACCTTCATACAGCCTGTGTGTTTGTCAGTGAATGTATGTGTGTTTGTGCATTAGTTGTTGGTGTATTATCCCTGCCAAGAACAGGTGCTTGTATTTCTGTAGGATTATGGAAAAACTGATTTATATGAAACTTCCTGTGGAATAGGATACATTTTGGAGAAGATCCAGATAAAACTCAGACATCTGAAATAATCATGATGACCTGTTGAACTCTTGTAGTTTTTGGATTTACCTCGAGATAGATAGTTTGTTGTGGTTGCACTTGTACATTTGGATTATAACGAAAGAAAAATAAATAAAACATTGGCCTTGGCAGTGATCGACATTGTGAAAGTTCTAGTTTGTTCTGTACGGGAAGCTGTGTTTTATACAGTGATGCTATGCTAATGGTTTTGTTGCATTCAGATGCATGTAGAGCTGCACGACTTTGGCCAAAAATAAAATCCCGATTTTTTTTTTTTTTCTCTGAAAACTCGATTTTAGATTTAGATTTTTTATTCAGTGACAACGACACCAAACTTCACTTTGATAAGTTTTCTATCATTTCTCAAAACGAAACCACTGAAACGATGTACTGCATATGCCAAGCCAGTGAGTGGTGCTGTAACTCCGCAAATTGTTTTGGCCAGACTTGCGCAGGCACCATAAAAGAGTTACGCTGTGTTTCACATAATCGTTTGAGAGATGCAGATAGACATCCACACAGAGATGAAATGGTGGTCGTTTTAGATTCATGCACTTATACCCGTTTTCAAAAAGCACCATTTACAGTCACCCAAAACGCAGTTTCCGTGTGGATGAAATGCCAATTCGACAAAAAACGTTTGTGTTTACTCCTGAATTTGTTTCGAGACGGGGACGTGTGGACGGATTGATACTGCTTTCAGACAGACTTTGCAGCGGAGAGTGGTTTGCTCACACTACTGACTTACTCCTGCCCTGTTTAGCCACGAAATTATCACCTTCTTTTGTAAACTCTTCGTTTGTTTACACTGGTGTGTGTGGGAACTGAAGAGCACTCCCACAGGAATGGGGAGCATACAGTGGCCTGGAGGCGCAAGACAGGATAGAAGAGGAAAATAGATTTGATGATTTTAATTATTTTAACATCGTCATAATCAAATAGTCCAATCTGATTTAAAATCGATGAATCGTGCAGCCCTAGATGCATGTACAGTATGCATATCAATCGCAAATTTTCTCATAGAGTAGGGGATGCTCTTTTTTGGGTTGTGCAAGAACTACATTTAGCTCTCTGTGCAGGCTGTTATTAAAAAGAGGCAAACGTGCTCGAGAAGGAGAAATCAGGGCAGGCTCAAACCCATTGTTTTAGAAGTTGTTTTTTAATTGATGAATAATCAAAAGGCTATTATGAGTAATGGAATCACGGTCCTGCTCAAAAGATTTGGCTCTCTTTTAGAAAAGCTCCTTTCCCACTAATATGCTTATCTGAATTTGAGCCCTGTGATCCATGAAAAATTAACGCCAAAGTCGGCGTGTTTCATCATTTCCTCCCACTTCGTGTAATCCATCAAAGCTAGATCGCATTTCTTTCAGAAAGTGTCATCAATACTTCACATATCACTCCATATTTCACTTTCTCTCTCATACAATATGCAGTGGGTTCGTAATTAGCAGCATGAGGTCTTCAGTTGTGGCCCTTTTTGAATCGTGGTGTTGACATCCGGAGTTACACCTTACTTTGTCTCTGTGTGTTTTTTTTAGACTTGGATAAAGTCCCAGGGGTTTAGAATCAGGCAGCATAATATAATGTAAGCTGCTGTTCCCTCCACTGAGCATCTTGTTATCTCTTCTCTCCTACATGTAGTGTCTCTATCAAAGGTCCTCTCTCCCCTGCTCACCGTGGGGCTGCAGGGAGCAGCTCTGCCAGCCTGCTTGATATGCAGCAGTGTCTGGTGGCTGCTGGGCTCCCACGCCTCCCTGACTGGAGCCTTTAAGCCTTGGCGCAGTCAGAGAGAGAGCCTCCCTCATCAATGGCCCTACTGAGTGGCAGTGACAGTGCCACGTGGAAAACACATCGATTAAATGGTTCCTCTTGCCACCCGCCTCTGCTGCGCCGCATAGCTCTCATCCTTCATCCCCCCTAAAATGAAAGCTCTGCAATTGAGTTAGCTTTTAAAATGGGAGGCGATGCTGTCACACTCGCACATGGCGGTGAGAAGAGGGTTCTCTGGAATAAAGTTAGGGAAGGATCATTTGAAACGGGGAGCAGAAGGAGAGACAAAGAAACCAAACAGAAAGCGGTAGTAAGAGAGACAGAGGCGTAGCGCAGTCTGAAGAGTTCAACAAAGATTTACTCTGACACTTTGTGATCACGTCTCGTTCAATGTCAACGGCTGCTACAGCTCTCAGCTCCGCGACACAAATGTGCGCCGTTTGTAATTAACTCGGCAAACTTTACTGTGCATGAAGATCCCTCACGAATAATTTGACATATTTGTTGAAGAAGGATTTCCCAGGAGAGTGCGGTTTGTTGTCCGGCTCTGTGATCAGGCAGGTGGAAGCAGAAATTTATGTGCGGTGTGTGTGAGAACGCATCACGGTCTCTGAAACAGGGGGATGTGTGTCTTCTGATAAAAGCGAAAGAGATGTGAAGAGCACTGTTCAAGTAGCAGCTTGCCCAATCTGCTCAGTCTTATGAAAGCTTTTGTATCAGAGCGGGAAGAGGAGCTCTAGGCGCAACAGCCATATTTATATTCCAATCTTCTACACAGAAACCCACATTGCCAGGCTCATAAAAGATTCATCGAGCAGGGGAAAGCAAGGTCGTGCAGAAAAACTGGTCAGAAGGTGCCTACTGCAATGCAAAAAAAAAAAAAGCAGATGGATGCAAAAATGTGATTGGGTGAGTCCCATGGTGGCGGTTACTAAGGTTACATGTGTATTCACCCAGCATGTCCACCATCAACCGCATGATCAAGCCCGCTTATGCTCTGATTGGCAGCTGTCACTCATACTTTAACCCTTGACACACTGAGCCGTCTCAGACGTTTTTGTCGGTGTCGATTTTAAGCGTTCGTCTGGCTCCTTGTCTGTCCGGGATGCCACCGCTGACATGTTTGTGAACTAGGGAGCAAAAGGGGAGGCAGAAAGGGAGACAAAAAAAAAACAATGTGTGTGCGAATATGAGACTGCGTGTGCGTGTGTGCGTGCGTCTCGGTGCCTGTTCTGGGTGTTGTCAGAGAAATGTCACTCTTGCTTAGAGTCACAGACATAAACCTCTGGGAGTCCTGCATCCTCCAGCACACTCACACCGAAGCAAAGAGGAAAAGTGGGGGAGAGAATGTGATACGGGGGCTGATACGGGGATGATTTTCACCCCACCAGTCAAGCCGATCCTTCAATTCACTGTTGACAACAAGAACAAGTAACATCCTATAGATATATGAGCAGACGGGATATTCTGTGCACTGATTGGAAAATGTGAAATTTTCTGAGGGTCACAAAGAGAGAGTTGAGGCTCAGAGGACCAATGTAAATCTAATTTTCTATCCTGCTACATGAAAAATAGCGACGAGTTCCTGAGTGTACAGCTGGCTGCTGGTAAGCTGCCAGGTTAACTATGTCTGTTCAAATGAGAGAGATCCATATTTAGTGCTCGCTCCCCAAAGACCTCAAAGACCTTTTCTAATGACGGTTTTGAGCCGCCCTGAAGTCAGCCAGCGCACTCCACGGGAAAGTTAATGTTCATTTTAGGCCAGCCGGCCACTGGGTTTACAACAAGACAGAAAACAGTAACAGAGGTCATTTAGAGCCCACACAGCCCCCGAGCAGAAGTAGTGGCCCATCTGTGGCTCTGAATGAATAAGTGGTCATTAAAATTGGACTGAATACCATGAAGGTTGGACTTTCATCCTTTCCCGTTTGAAGGGAGCATGCGTTGCTGACTGTCCTCTGAAAAACCTGCGAAATTTTTCATCCCACATGGCTTTAAACAAATGGAACTTGAACAGGCCCACCTATTGAGTGAGTTAAAAGCATACAGAACAAATGATACCACACACAGGATCTGTTTTTGCTTTTGTAGCAGCGTCTTTCAGTGGGGAGTAAGAGGAGTTATGAGTCTACAATCCTCATAAGCCGGCAGTAAAATCCTCTCAGTGCAAAGTCAGAAGTTAAGTTTTCTTTTGATACGGTTGTAGTTTTATTTTAGTGTTTCAAATAAAGTGGGTTATCACATTTGCTCCCACATAAGTATGCCATTCCAGCTTGAAAGGTAAGAGCATACCGCCACTCTCTGTCTTCCTCAGGGGGGTGCGGCAGTGACAGGGACACCAGTCTGACAGTCAGGCTGCTGACCTCACACGCTTTCTCTACCCGGCGCTCCATCTGTTAACCAATTACCACGCAAGCCGCTGCCTGCCTCTGTGCCTCATGTGAGGCACTGCAGTAGTAAAATCAGTCACCCATTTCACCCCAGACCGCTCTGTGAAAAAAGCTTGTCGCCATCATCGCGCGCTAATATCACCCCTGTGTGAGTCATTTAAAGCCACATTCAGAAAACTGACCCAGAAACAGGTAGAAGATCATCAACAACCAAACCATGCACACAGAAAATATCATATACCACATGGATGTGCTGGACTTCTGTGATTGTTTTGCAGCATTGATGTAATTCAATTCCAAACCCGGAAAAACACATTTTAAAGGGATATTCCGGCGTAAAATTAAGTTGGGGTCAAAACACACTGTAACACTGAGTTAGACACCCCTTGAGAGATGAATGTTGCAGACTGCTTGCGTCTCTAGTTGTACTAACTTTAGTAAAAACCGCAGATAGCAATGCAGAGAGCCACGCGTTCAACCAAAACGCCACAAATAATGCTCAGAACAGCACCTAACTTCATCAACAGTACATATAGGGTCCTAGCCATAGTACTAGCCACCAAACATCTTTTTAGCTTTGCCTAATTTCTTTGGCAAAGTGACTTACCTACTCTCTTTCAGCAGCTACTTGTTTGTACGGAGACCTCCGGGCGAGTCCATTGACTGCAGTTGGGTGACGCAGCTCAATAAAGAACATTTATGATCATCACTTTATCATTTCCTTGAAGTAATAATCACCATATTAATCATTTTGCACTGCAGACGCGGTAGTTCTTCTGCCTTAGCACCTTAGTCTGATTGCATTTCCATGAAGAAATGATCATCAATGTTCTTCCTTGAGCTGTGACATCCCGCTGCAGTCGATGGACTCGCCCGGCGGTCTCCGTACAAACAAGTGACTGCTGGAAGAGAGTAGGTGAGTCTCTTTGCTAAAAAAAATTATGCAAAGCTTAAAAGTATTTGATGGCTAGTGCTGTGGCTAGGACCCTATATGTACTGTTGATGAAGTTAGGTGCTGTTCTGAGCATTATTTGTGGCTATAGAGTGGCGTTTTGGTTGAGCGTGTGGCTCTCTGTATTGCTGTCTGCGGTTGTTACTAAAATTAGTATAACTAGAGAGGAAAGCGGTCGGCCACATTAATCTCTCGAGGGGGTGTCTAACTCGGTGTTATGGTGTTTTTGACCCTAAATTAATTTTACGTCGGAATATCCCTTTAAAATGTGTTTCTCCAGGTTTGGAATTGAATTACGTCAATGCTGCAAAACAATCACAGATGTCCAGTACATCCATGAGGTATATGATATTTTCCGACTTAATTTTACGTCAGAATATCCCTGTAATTGTGAACCTTGAATTAGCCATCTTTCCCCATACCTCAGAAATAAATAGATTAATTCATTTTCCTTTTTTGTTCTGCAGTTGGAGGGGTTGCTGTTCAATGCCTGTGCGTGTGTGTGTACACATTTTCCTCTCACACAAACACAAGCCTGTGATGATGAAGCAGCAGCTACATGAAAGCACATCAAACATTAAGATGAGAGTGAACAGCGGACAGCACAAAAGCTCAACAGCTCTCAGAGCTCTGGTCCCCCCCTTTTTTAAGCAGCGTCTCTTTTATGAAACAAATCTCTTTACAGTTGTAAGTTTCTGAGTCACATAATGTGGTATCATTATCAGGCACTGATTCCGGCTCTCGCCTAATCAGTCATAACACAAGCACATACTATTCAATCTCTTCAAGCAGCCGCGACACATAATGCAACCTCATTATCTGTGGCTGATTGTGAAGCAGCACCTTTGTATATTAATGGGGAGTGTGTGGAGGTGGACTCACCCACATGGTGCTAGACATGATTGTTAGCGACAGACAGGGGACAGAAAGGAGGTTGTGTGGATAGCTCATCTGAGCAGCAAACACGTGAAGGTAAAGCTCACATATCAACATTTATTATAAAACGGGGTTCAGATAACTACATGATACTGTAATGCCACACTCCTTGGAAAGTATGTAATGTTCCCGTATTCTCCTATAACAGACAAGCACTAAGCTTGTTGTAGCACAGCAAGGTGATTTTACCAGTTGAGTGTGTGTCTTTGTGTCTCACTGGCAGATTTACGCCCCTGCTCCTGCAGCTTTTCATTTGTTTAATTCTCTAGGTGGAGGTTAGCCTGCTGCTTGGCAGAGCACACTCTGTCCAGTCTTACCGCTCCTACTGTCCTTTCCTCTCTGAGAGTCTGAAACGTAGACTCACATCTCTGTTCGTCTTCTCCTGTCATCCTCCTCCTGCTCAGCCTCAAACCTGTAAGCTTTTAATAGGTAGGCTCACATGAGAACACAGCGGGATGGAATAATCTTTGAGTAATTGTTAAAAGGTTTTAATGACTTTGACAGTTTTCCCAAAATTGATGTGTTACAGGTTTTTGGCATGCGGACAATGACTGAAATTTACCATAATTGGCTCGATTATACTCGCGTCTGTGAGGCCTTTATTGTGATAAAGCTGATTTTCTAGCTGGACTGGGACCAGGAAAAGAGATTTTTGGCCCAAGTGTCACTGCCAGGTCTGTGGACTGTTTAAAGCTGTCTTGATTAGACGTAAGCCGACCATGCTGTTTGTCCTGCATGACTCTGGTCTGTCATTGATGCCATTACAGGGCTTGACAGTGCGACTGTTTCACTCACATTTGCGACTAAAAAAATAGATGTGTGTGAATTGTAAAACGTATTTAGGGGCAGATGTGTGCATAAAAAAAAATCAGCAACAAATGTTTTTTCATGTAAATACTGCGGTGAAGTTAGTTTTAGGCTGGATACTCACCGGACATTCACGGTGAATCTACTGGTGTTTTCTCACTCTCCATTAATGGGTATAGCAACAGCAGGGACCATCAATGAATAAGGGACCATCAATAAATCACCGGTTGATGTTCTCAAAAAAGGCTGTTTTCCTTCAACAGCTTCCATGTCATGTGACCAATTGACCTAAAATTGATTTCAAATATAGTACTAAGGTCGGACGAAAAGACACACCTCTTTATTTCCCTAATTTATCCTCTAAAAAAAATTGTGTTGAATTTAAAGCAAATTTTGAACATTTTCTTCAATAGCTTCAATGTCATGTGACCAAAAGACCTAAAACTGATTTCAAATAACAGTACTTATGTCAACTAATAAGACAAACATTATTTGATCAATTTTCATCGTGCCCCTAAAGTTCTTTGTGTGCTCCTTGTGGAAAAAGTTAGTGTCAAGCCCTACATTACATGTTGCCTCACTGCACGTCATTAGTATTTGGTCAGCTAACCCCTCTACAGAACTTTCCTTTGTTTGTTTGTTTGTCTCGTGATAATAATTATTATTATAATCTGTCAGATTTGTAGCCAACACTGACATAAAGCTATTGAAGCCTTCTCAGTGTAGCAGCAGAAGGCTCCTGTGCTCTTTTACTCAGATCAATAAAACCATCTCAGCTCAGTGACACTTATATTACAGCACTAAAGTACTGTATAATTGCCTCAATGTAAATAAACTAAATGTTGTGCCAAATGATGTTTTAAACTGCTGTGTGATTTACAAGTGCTCTTACTTTTACAGTACTCGTCTTTTCGCAATAAATCGACCTCGGCTGGGTGAGTTTCAGGTTCAATCATCACACCATTTCAGAATGAGGAAACACAACTTAACAAGGTCCTAAATGTTAGTCTGTTCAGACTGATTGTTTATTGTGATCCCTGGTGAGAGAAAGGATCAAGTAAATTACTGAAAAATCCAGCCAATTGCTTACACGGGGTTCTGCCTCCTTCTTTGAGAATGACAAGCAATTAGGTTTTCTCCCCCACTGCACCCGCTGTTTGAGCAGAAAAACACCAAAGCAAGTGTTCATTCCACTCTCCATCACTCACAGGAGTCCAGGGGCCCAGACAGCTTGAACGGATAACTTAAGTTCTGTGGTGCTCTCCTGCCCCAGTGGGACCACAGCCTAAATAACATGCCTCCAAGCCTGAATGTGAGTCTTTTAAACACACCTAAGAGTTATTATTAAAAGCAACTAACATTAAAATAGTTCAGAAATGCTATTTACATTTACCTTTAAAGTCCCACTCTGATTGTTTTCACCTCTTAGTCGTGGGCTGAGACAGCGCTACTCTGCACACTCGTCTCCATGTTAGTTTGCAGCCTAACATTGCCGGCGTAGTAAAAGTGGCAGGTAACATAGGAGCTATTCAACTCTTGGACGCTAATGTCTTTAGGGGCATGATGAAACTTAATATCATAATTAGCTTTCTTACGAGCTTTGCAGTCTGCTAACGCACACGCTTGTTCCGCGATCGTCCTCTGTATGATTGTGTATTGGAGTGTGGCCTGCATAGCCGGTCTCCGGGGGTGGAGCTTGGGTTGGTTACATATGAACTCTCACTGTTTCTGCCAGAGATTCACAGTGATTTGAATGAAGAAATTCTCAGAAAAGCAATTTCACATTTAGTTTCCTCATGATATATCCTGTAGCATCAGAAAAAAATGCCATATGAACATATAAAAAACAAGAAAAACATGATTTACATTGGAGTGAGTCTTTAACTTTGAAATATGCAATATGGAATTTACCCCAACATAAACAACATACTTGAGCCGATGGAGTTATGATCACGGAGCTTGTTAGTTTTGTTTCCAAACATCCACAACTGCAGAGAAGACTCTGTCGGAGGCGACTAAGAGAGTTTACGGATGAGGCCTCGCATCTCTGATGTGTTCACGCTGTATAGAAATGATGCCCATTTGCTCATGAATAATCATGCACCATCATGAGTGAGTAATAGAAAAAGCAGAAAATCTCTCCCTGGCTTTCCTTCTCATTGTCAGATGTATCATCTGCTGTTTTCAGCGCCAACTGTTACATTCAATAAACTCTTGATTTTTTGGAAACACTTGGAATAATGTAGTTAAACAACTCAACAAAACTATACAAACATGTCTGGTCTTTTCAGACATTTTTGCGTGGACATGTTTCACATTCTCCTAATAAATCTGTTTGATTTTTGCACAAAAACAAATTTGGAAATTTGATACAAACTTTCTCTTAAATACATTCCCATTTATAAGTGCGGTGTAAGGTTATGGGAGTCTTTGTTTCGAACAGATCAGAAACAGAAGCATGGCGTGCTTCACAGGTGTGGAGAGGGTGTAGATAAAACAGGTGTCTCTGGTGCACTTCAGTGTGGGAGTCCACTGTCTGTGTAAGCTTTTTTCAACAGATCCAAGGCACTCAGAAGGTCAGCCACTTAAAAGCCTTAAATTTATTTTCAGCTCCAGAGTCACGGTTAAAACATGTTTTCCACTCAGAGTAACCCTCTGAGTATCTTTGGATGATATTTATTTATCCATTTACTTTTACAAGCCAAATTTAAAGGTTACTCATTTGTAATGAAATAGATGTTTGCTCACTCTTTTAGATGTTTTTTTTCCCCATGTTTGCTGTAGTTCACATGAACTCTTGTTTGCTACATTTAAAGTTCCTGTGAGGAGATTTCATCTGGTTGAGAAACAGACTGAAATTGATACTGATGTATATTTATGACCTACATATAATTTATAATAATCAGTCCAAAGTTTGACTATTTATTCGTGGTTATATTTAAAGCCAGAAACCACAGGTGAGGTGGATGCCAATGGACAGACTGACAATAATTGTTCTCTTGTTGAAGAAGTTGTTGAAGTTGCAGTTGGTGTCGATGGTGCAATTATGTCCACTATATTGAAAGATGGTGCGGACAAGATAAAAGGAACACCTTTGAACATCACACACTTTGGTACATCAACCATTACATCCTCAATTATAAATATAAAAGTCAAATAATCACTCTCCTGATCAGAAACTGAAAACCTAGTAGCTTTATGGGAGCAGAATTTGCAGTAAAGCTGTTGGATTGCATTAGATCACTCAGATGTTCATAATGTTATTGCTAGTCAATTCATTTGATCCCTAAAATGAAGCAGTGAACCTAAAACACTCATGTATCAGACAAAACAACGAATCAAGTGCTGCTTTGTCTATAAGAGGTGCCAAAATGAGAGAGAAACTTGCCTAAAAGAGCTTTAAATAAAACATTTTATTTCCAAAGCAAATTCTGTCTCTGCAGAAAACTTGCATCCCAAGTAATCAAACCCTTGCAGAGCAGTCTCATGATCTTCCCATCATTTCTGCTTGCAATCGCATTTTGCAAAATACAGATCAAAAGAAATTCAGTGTGCCTGACCAATAATAACACCACATAGTTTTTTCTCAAACTGCATGTTTTTGATGTGCATGTGCATCTTTTACATTTCAGCAAGTGTTCAGGAATTCAGTTTTTTGTCCTGTGAATAATGATATAATGAAAACTGGAGAAGTATTCTGAATTTAACTGAAATTCAAAGGTTTCTAATCTAATGTCTTTTATTTTGTTTTGTGTGTTTAGCAACTGAATAAAAAGTTTACACTTTAAGGATTGACTGTTTTTACAAAATCCTTAATTATATATCGAACTTTTGGAAGGAAGAGATCCATAACTTCATTTGAAATTATCCTTTCATATCCCCGACAATGCCAATGTACTCAGAGGGAGGACATTTGTAAAAGTACTTATTCAGAAATATTTTGTCTTCATATTTTCTCCTTCGCTCCATATTTCCTCCAGGCCAGGAACATTATGTGCACAGGTGTCATTGTGTTCGGTCATGCTTGGCTTTATATGTGCACAATAACAAGACATCTGCACCAAGGTCAAGCAGGTGCCCATTTGTACCCCTAACAACAGAGGCCCATGGGCTTTATGGGTACTTAACAAACACATGCAGTGAGAACAAGTGCATCTGTCTCATTAAAGCCCTCTAAATATTTCATACCAGCCTGTGCCGAGACTGTGACTGAAATATGTTGTATCATAACTGCACTCACAGGGAATGTTAGCCTCATTGCAGAAGATGCGCGAGAATTCATCAATTCTTTATGCTTTCCGCGGAGTCTTTGAGAGTTGGGTGGCGACGTATTTTCTTTTAGCTCTTTAAATATTTCATGCAAACACTTACAACAAATTGTCCCCTAAGGGCAATTACAGTGTGAACCCACTAAAGCAGGGGCTGAGATATGATAGAAAGTCACCCGATACTTTTGCAGTGGCGTGTTAGACGGTGTTAAACACTGACAGTTCATATCCTCAAGAACACCAAGTTATTTAATTTACAGCTAGAGTGCTTGAATTTATATTAGCTCAGGTTCAAAGAGTCGAGTTGTTTTCAGTCCAAATTTTTTCTAAGCATTAAGAAATAAACCACACTTTAGAGACATAACACATCTTCTTGTATTTAATGTGATGGTTAAATTAGAGCCCAGGGAGGTTCTCTATCTTATTTCATAACTCTCAAAATAAACTCACTCAGTTTTCCTCTAACACCATCTGTGCTATACAAATATTACTTTGACCCCTGGCACTCAGGTGGATGGTACCGCTTGTTCACCATCATTGTGTATCTTGTTGAATAAAAGCATAATGTAGTTTCCTCTCCTGTTAAAGGTCAAGTGCAGTGCCCACCTACCTTCCACAAACAGCCTAGAAGACATTAGGGCATACTTAAAAGGATGGCCATGGGATAGTAGTAGACAAGCTACAAGAGCATCAGAAATTAGTAATGCCGTGGGCCACGTTTTCTTGTTCACAACATAGTAACAGAAAGCTCAATTTAATGGACGATTAAAATGAAAATATATGCTAATGTAATTAACTGGTATAAGTTTGAGCAAACTGCTTTATGAATAAGTCAGGAATAATACAAGAAAACCACCATAGAGCTCTTAATATGCAGAAAACATTTCCAAAGATTAACTGCGAGAGATTGTGATCCATTTACTTCAGGATTTGACACAGAAAATATCATATTTTCCACAATCTTCGGCATCTTTCATGTCTGACTGTAAATGTTTTTCTTTGTTAGTGGAAGGCCTTGAGGTCTGTCTGGTGGCCTTCTCCACATCGGCGCTGTCTGTGGTGCGAAATTGCCTCAGACCTCTGAAGGCTCGATACAGCTCTGTCCATGGTCCTGAATCCACTTCTGCGTGGATATTAAGTGGCTGCAAGCTGCTGCCCAACACACTCGTCATTGGCTATTATAACATTCCCACATGACAGAAGAAAATGTATCTCCTCTATCAGCAGACTTGACACTTTCCAAGCGGTCGTGGCTTACACTGAACACTGCCTGCTACTGACCAGCTGAACCCCTCCAAGTTCAAATACTCCTGCTTTCACTGAAAGCTTTTCTGGGTCAAATAATTTACCGTCCTTCACTTCAATTTACAACTGTCACATCAGGGCTCGTCATTTTTACCAAAGGGACACAGCTTACCTCGAGTGTCATGCACTACAGCACGACAAACACACACACACACGCACACATATGGACACAGACACAGGGGCATATCACACATCTCCTGAATACAACCATTTGTTGGCGCAGGTTTGGTAACACTTCCAATTACGCATGGTTTGTATTCATAGCCACGAATCACACATAGAAGCTGTAAACAAACTGTCAGTGCAGCCGTTCACCCACTGCTCAATCCAGATCCTGATGGAGCCTCTGGACTCCTCTGTCAGTGATGGAGGGATACACCTCTAGGGTGTCAAAAATATCAGAGCCCTCAGAAATCCGTCCTGTCAAAAAGAGGACATCACCCCACTATCCCTTTCTTTCTCTCTCTCATGAGAAGACAGGGTTTGTTCTCACAATGCGACCGGCCCTCATCTCACTCTAACTGTAATTTATGTGTGTCTAATTACCGCAATAAAACGGCAAATTATTCCAGTGCAGGTGGATTTACAGTTAACTGCAGCTTTTCCTATATCGCTAAAGCTTCCAAGAACTTTCCACCGTTCCTGCTCCCTTCTCTCCAGCTTCGCTTCGTTGCATATTTGCGAGACGGCAGCACAATAGCAATTTTCCTATTTAATGATGCAACATGCATACAGCCTTCACACTGACTTAAAACCAGTTTTCTTCCTTTTCAACTGCTTTCCAGAGCTCTTTTTGGGTGCTGGATCTGTTTTAAATGATCCATTTCTGGGAACAGGCTTAAAACACCCATTTAGGAACTTTTAAACAATGATTATTTATCGCGTGCAAGCGTTTGTGCCGGAGTCCTTACCTCAGTGGGCATGACAGCTAACATCACAAGTAGGAACATGGCACTGAAGAGATGCATCCTAGTTGGAATGGTAGCGTCCCAACCGACACCGGTCCCGCAGCTTTCCCCCCGTTCTTGACCCTTTACTGGGGCGGTTTCTTCGGATACAGCAGGATTCCTTTAACGCTTCGTCGGCTGTGCGCCACCAACCTCATCACCGGGACGCACGGCAGCCCTCTCTGGCTCAGCACAGCGACCAGCCGCGGCTTTTCTGTGGAGCATAGACTCTTCTGCGGGTATAGCAAAGAGCGAAAAGCGCAGATCTCCCAGTGTGGGGAAAGTCTTCAGAGTGCTGTAATGTGGCGAAGTGGGCGGTCAGCGGTCCCTTTTCGTTCTGTTAAAAGACTGCCACCGCGCGAGAGGAGCGGGGGAGAGGCGCAGAGGTTGGAAGGTGACTGCTGTGCTTGCGAGGTGCCGACGCTAGGAGCAGCACGTCTGTGTGCGAGAAGCCCAGTCAAAGAAGTACCACTCTTTGACGCAGCCAAGCTTGGCCGTGCGCGCGCGAGTGTGCATGAGAGAAGGGGAGAGAGATAGGGGGAGAGAGAGAGAGAGAGAGAGAAAGGGGGTGGGGGTGGGGGGGTAGGCTTACACAGACAACTGACTGAGATAGATAGATAGATAGATAGATAGATAGATAGATAGATAGATAGATAGGTTGGTTGATTGGTGGATAGGTAGGTAGGTATGTAAGTAAGTAGGTAGGTAGGTAGGTAGGTAGGTTGGTAGTTAGATAGGTAGGTAAGTAAGGATAGATAGGTAGATTGGTTTGTTGGTGGATAGGGAGGTAGGTTGGTAGTTTGATTGGTAAGTAGGTGAGTATAGATAGATAGATAGATAGATAGATAGATAGATAGATAGATACATACATACATACATACATACATACATACATACATACATACATAGGTAGATAGATAGATACATACATAGGTAGATTGGTTGGTTGGTTTGTTGGTGGATAGGGAGGTAGGTAGGTAGGTTGGTAGTTTGATAGGTAAGTAGATGAGTATAGATAGATAGATAGATACGTAGATACATAGATAGATAGATAGATAGATGGATTGCAGTGCTTGCAGGTAATGACAAATGCTTCTTCTACCATGACTGATACCTCCAGAAAGAGCTGACATTTAGCATTGATAATGTCTGTGAATATAAACTGTGAATGGTATAAAAGACTGAAAGAGTGACTGTCAGCTATATGAATATCGTCAATTCAGCGCTGACGTTGGTCCCATTAAGAGATGCCAAATCAGAGGGATTCTCTGGGGTTTAGGGAAATGATAAAGATTGTTCTTGCCCCACTTACAATGAGGATAATGAATGTCGTTAGCTTACAGAGATAATTAAATGATGGCTTGGCATTCTAATCAGTATTTTCAGAGCAGGTGTGGTTATGAATGAATATGCAGACTCTATCTTGATGCTTTTGTGTGTGTGTGTGTCTATATGAACTGAGTGACAGTGATTAGATAGCGTTGGTCTGTGATTCATCTGTATTTATGACAGTTTTTTTTTTTTGTAGCACCTGATAATCCTGAATACAGAGTGAAAATAAAAACAGTCTCTGCTGCTGCCCACTCTTAGCACTCAGTGAAAAGCTTGGCTGAAAACCCACTTATCACAGCTAAATGCGCAACAGGACGTCCATAGAGAAAACAAGTCTTCAATGACTGACCTGTGTCAAGAGAAGATGTAAAGAAATGCTGCTACTAGAACAAAAATGAAAAAAATGTATTCAGCTATCCAGTTGAAGTATGCTTTTCATAAATGTAGAGGGGTTCAGTTGCATAAATGCAGCCAAGGCAAACAGAATGCACTGTTTGGTGACAGCTGGCTGTTAATACACGGTTTCTTAAGTTATTTAAAAGCAGCTGGTAAATGACTGTTTTAAATAAAGTGACATATACAGTATCGAAACACTGTGTTGGCAATAATCCTTTTTTTTTTAAATTTATGCTACGTATCAAGCCTTTAAATCACATATATCTGACCTGTATTTACTAAGAGTAGTCGCTATAAAACCCTTGATAGTAGAGCTGTGGTGAGTTATGACGTATTTGTCTGTAGTAAGAGTTTTATCCTCAGGGTTGCTGGTCAGCTTGGCCACTTCACTGAGGAACTAGCTGGAGAACGGGAACAGGAGCAAGGCTATGGACTGCTGCAGGCAGGGTTAATTTTATTACACAATTCATGTAATTTAAGGAAGTTAACCTAAACACTAACACAGGTGTAGGTGTAGGCCACATTATGGTTTCATCTTTGTATCCCTCACTAGACACCTTATATCCCTATATACAAAATCCATGCTGAACTGGACTGCTAGATCCTATCAAACTCATTCTAGTAACCATCTAATACTTCAAAAACCACATCATGGCATCATTTACAACAGACTCTGAAGATGAAACTTCTCGTTTCTCTTGGACAATTCAAGTCATTTATCTGAAATCATTTCCACGAGTTTAAATACTCTTTTTGTTTAATTTAGGGGGGGTTTAATTGTATCACAACATTGTTGTAAGTAAGGGAAACCTCAGTGATTTTTGAAGCTTAAACAAAGACTGATGATTTAGAAATTTGCAAATTACTTTTCCATCACAAAGCCACTTTTTTTCCCCGCACCATTTTTAAACAAAGCACATCCTTCTCCCTCTGTCTGCAGGGCACGGATCAGCTGTGCAGGTCTGCAGACTTTAAAAGAGATAAGCGTAACAAAAACTTGAGTGATTTAGACAGCCATTACTAAATGCAGTTTAAGGTTGATATATTAGAGTTTACCTTTATGAGCTGGAGAACAGGCTGAAATAGAGAGTGGAGGAAAAAATGGTCACTGCTGTAAAGATCATAAGCTTCAAGAAAGTGCTGACCTGTCATCCTGTGCCCACAAATTCACAGACTGCTGTCATGAGTGGGACTTGGTAACAACAGTACTTCAGGACTAGATCAGTGGATACTTGCAGCTCAAAAAAGGCGGTATTACTCACCATTCAGAGTTGTCTTACTGACTGTTTCTTCACTATTTTTTTTCCTGAAGTTCAGCTAGGAGGGCTGAATGGAAGTGTGTCCCTGAAGTCTTAGTCATGCTGCTATAGGTTTAGACTGTCAGGGGTACTGGCACACTGAGCACCTTTCCTTCCTTCACTATCCTCTATCTGTCTGCATCATTAACTCTGAATCTCATGTCCCATTAGAGTCACAAAAAGTCTTTTCTGGAAGTCCCTGTGCTGCATCATGCCATAGGTTCCTCTGGATCACTGCTGAAGACGTTTTGCTGCTTTGGACCTGTCTGCTCTCAACTACATGCACCAGTCTCACCTCTGTTCATCTCTCTCTCTTCCCACATCTCCCTCTTCCCCCTATCTAAAACCCAATGCAGCAGCAGTAGATGACTGTGTTTCATGAGTCTGGTTCTGCTCAAGGTTTCTCCTTTACCACTGTGACTTGCTAAATGTTGCAAAGTGATGGGACGGGAGTGGGGCTGATCTTACAAGATGGGACTCAGTCTTATCCCAACCTTTTATTTGGTATTTGTAAATAGAGTCTGGTCTAGACTGGCTTGTTTTGCTAAGCGTCTTGGGATAACACTTGTTGTGAATTGGCGCCATATGAATAAAGATTGATGGATTGACAATGCCAGCCCACAATGTGTTGACCTTCTGAAAACATTCTCTGTTAGATGCTGAAGGGAAGGACAGAGCTGAAAAAACAAACCCTGCAGTTTTTACTGTGTGCTGTATTTTATACTTATAACAATCCCCTTTAAAAATTGACGTTATTACTCACAGCATTACTGGCAAACTTCAGGTTTACCCGCTCATTATAAAAAAGCTTATCAGTGCACTGATGGCAGAGGTACAACTCTTTGTTAAGTCCACAGAGCAGTGCTGAAGGACCTGTGAAGAGCTGAAATTTTCTGAATAAAGTATGAGAGTGTTTAAATTAGATTTAACCAAAATCAGCCAAATTTCCTGGCAAAGCTGACCCCATCTAACCTAGCTTTATCACTAAAAGAGTCAAGCTGACAATCATTCCTGTTTGTATTATACCTAAGAAATACCTCATATAACCTTGTCTAAAAAGAAACGAAAAATAAAACACCCATTTACAGGGTCAAATATGTAAGGAAGGCTATAAAAGACATTCAGAGGTTTATCAAGAGTTGAATTTCTGAGCATAATCCGTTTCTGTATTGTTTTTGTTGTTATTGGACAAAACAGTGGTTTTTCTTACATGTGTCTGTTACATTTTTCTTAAAGGTCAATAACACAATTTGTCAGGCTTTTAACACCTACAACTGTGGGCTTAGTTCATAACAGATTCAGACAGCATTTTAGAGCAGACAGTGTGATGGTGTGTGTTTTCCAGCCTCTGCCCTTGTAAGGTTCAGCTGAGGCTTAACTCTCTCCACCCCTGCTGCTGCCCTCAGTGCCATGGTGTACACCCCTCTATTTTCCCAGCAGGACAAACCACACGGAGGTGAAATGAGTTGCTGAGAGGCAGCGGAGGGAGGGGAGGTGTATCAGAGAGAACAAGGAATTCAGGGATCACTTCTTGTTTTCAGCGCAGCTCTTCTATTTTACTGTACAGCCCATGATTGTGCCTCTGCGTAGATACATACAGTAAGAGCGTGAAGATGAGGATTACAGAGAAGCCCAAGGCTGCCAGGGTGAGTAAAAGTAATGTTGAGTCACTTCATGGGGTTAGAGTGCCAGTGTGTTTAATGGTCAGGCTGAGGAGACTCACTGCACTAACACACCCCACAGTTGCTTTCCTCCAGATTCAGCCCTTGTCACAGTTTGGAGACCCGGGCACCCAGAGAGCTGGGGGAATGTGTCTGAGGTAAATGCAAACAAAGCATAACCCATTTGTCAAAGATGCCGAATTGTTCGCTTTTTTATCCAAGAGTCATCCTAAAGAGGCCAAGAGGAGGGAGAAAATAGACCCTCAGGGCTTCTGTGTGTCTTCACAGGCAGCAGTATCTCTGTCTTTCTGTCACCTTGTATGTGACTGCAGTGTCGGGTAAATGTGGCACTGAAATCAACATTTTTTACATTTCGCCAACATTTATTTCTCTTCCTCCCTGAAGAGTGTGTGTGGATTCTCTCTGTGTTTTTTAGATATCAACCAGGGCTTTGAATCTTGCCTTAACAAGACAATCTGATCAGATTTGGTCTTGGTAGGTGCGTTTTAATTCACGGATGATTTTTGGGATCAGATCAGTCCACATGAACCAAAACTGATAACTGAAGCTAGGGCTGGGCGATATGGTAAGAAGTTTATCATAATATGTTTTTTCATATCAGTTGAAATCCATATATATTGAGATATAAAAAAGGAAATTTAACAGTGCTTATTAGAAGCATGTCTTTTGCAATACAATAAGCAACTTCATCTGTGAGGTCTTTGTGGCTCTTTGACGTTTTGTCGTAAGGTGTTGCGCTAGAGAAAGCGGACTGAATGGTCGGCTGTTTCTGCTGCACAGGTGGGCTTCTTGCTCCACTCGGGGTTTGTAAACTTTTGCATTGTGCGTGCAAAAGGTGAACTGCTTCATGAACTGCTTCAGGTGGTGAAAAAGATTTGAGGTACTCTCTGACTTTGCAAGAACATGTACTTAACATAATTTGCAGTGCACATTACTCTGCTTCATGTCCGGCCTTTAAAAAACCAAAATACTTCCACACTACCGACCTTTTTGTGCCGGTGTTGTCGACGATGTCATCATCTGTTGAGCCCTCATCTGCATTTCTGCCGGGGGTAGCACTCATTTTCTTTTTTTCTCACCAACAGTGCTGTCGGCTTCACCTGTAAAACTGCTGTCACTACATGGCAGAATGCCAGTTATCGAAAAGCTTATTGATCGTGTTTTATATTGATTAATTTTCGATATATATTGTTATCGTATAATTGTTCAGCCCTAACCGAATCCCAAGTAAATTTTTATTTACTGTAACGGAATAATAAATAAATGAATAAATAATAATAAAACAAACTAAGACCAAAAGTCTTTATAATACTATCCTTGTGGTTACTTCTTTTCCAAAAGACAAAAATATTTTTTTGCAACTGACACAGCAACCGTAGCTTCTCTGCCCTTCTCTGCTTCCACCTTTATCATCTTTGTAAAGCTTTGTTCAAACTTGACTGAAAGTATTATTTATCTATTTTCAACGGAACAAAAATGAAAGTCAAATAAATAAAAATAAAAAGCAGAGCTCGTGTCATGTTAGACAGGAGGATGATGCTGCTGTGAAATTCGATAATAAAACAATTCGAAAACAGTTTTCCTCTCCAATTATAGTTTTGCTGCGATCGTCACTCCTGATTTGCTCCTGATATTCAGACATTGTTTTTATTGCCTCTTCCTGCTCATCAAGGAGTTATTTTCTTTATTGGAGACACACGTCTGCCACACAAGACCAAATTCTCTCTACTTGGTCAATGTAATGTGATTGATCATATCGTATGATAATATCTGGTATTTAATATCAGCGGCTGCTTGTGCTTCAACTTGCTAAGCCTGGTTTGCAGTCATATCTTGTGAATTCAGTCTCAAAGCCACAAACATGATCACTTGTGTGCAGGTAGGCAAACTTTCATAAAGGTTTTTAATCATCATATCAAACCCACATGGTTTGATTTCTGAGTTAGAGACCTTGAATTATGACTAAATGAAAAAGGTAAAATGTCAATGTCCAAGTCTCTGAAGAAGACAATAAGCATATGACGCAGAAATGAATCTCAGACGACGGGATGACGGTTTGAAACTGGACATTCTTACTCATCGAGGGGGCCATGAACCAGGTCGCTTAGATCTTTAAAGTTATGATCAATTACCGTTTCAAATCAGTAAATCTTTACACCCCCGATGTTAACTAATAGTTATTTGATTGAATGTCATTAATTCTCATGCTCTACATTCTGTCTGAGCTTGTGGTTTGACTATGAGAATGTAATAAATCTACAATTTTGAAGTGGCCTGAAGATAAAACCAACTACCTGCATCTCTGTCCCCTTTTGTGTGTGTGTGTGTGTGTGTGTGTGTGTGTGTGTGTGTTTGAAAGCGTGAAGGAGAGAAAAAGGCAGAGTTTTTTCTCCTATTGCCTACAGGCATCCTGCTCGTCAGACAGTACAATTGAACTATTTCTTTTGGGCCAATGTTGTATCATTTTATAGATTTGAAAATTTTAAGAAGTATTTCTCTTCAAACTGTTAAAAAAAAAAAACAGGAGATTTTTATTCACACACTGTGAAAGTGAGAACAGAGCTCGAAGACGGAGGTGCTCAGGGTTTGGTTCACTGCAATGTTGAATATCAGACATGTGGATGGGCCCGGTGAGTAAGTAGAGTGTAGATCATCACGCAGACATACAGAGACACTCTAATTGCATTCTGTGAAGTTGGTTGCTCTATCCATCATGCAAACATTGAAGCCTGTCCCATAACAGAGCCTGTGGTTGTTATTGATCTTCATAATGTTACTGCCGCTGCTGCCACTGCTGAGTTATTACGCAATAGGACCGAATGACCGTATGTTTCCTGAAAGTATCCCCAAATTGGACTTTGTATTACCTAATCTACATTAGGTAATGCGGAGTGCCCACTGGATGATGTTGACACAGTGAAGCTCTCAGTCTGGTTTACTTCGAATACTCACTGGACTGGCAGTCTATCAGATACAAACACACTTCCCCACAGCAACGGCATGTGAATAAACACACAGATGGGGAAGTGTTAACCCATCCACACTCCTGCAAACATAACACAGAAAACTGAGCCAAGATGGGAGGTTTGTGCAAACATCACCACAGCATCATGTCGCAGTTATTCCTGCTAATGAGAGTCTAGTTGTCTTGTGTCATGTAAACAGTACGGGACACCACATACTGCAGTCGCAAAAGCTGCAGTATCTTTGTCGAGCCAAATACTACCACAGCTTTCACCCCCCCGTCTGCTAAAGTTGGAAAAAGTCATCGCCAGTTAAGATGTTACAGACCTCCAGGACTTCAGGCAGATACTTGTGAGTTTACATGCACAGCTTAATCGAACTAAACTCATAATTTGTTTTTTTTTCGGCGAATCGGACTTCTCTCCTTGTCTGCGTATACATGCAGCTGAGCAAATCTAATTATTGACGTAAACGTGTCCCCCCCTCCCCAAAACTAGGGGGCGATATGGGTCTTTTCAGCAGCGCTATTTTTGGCTGACCCCATACAACTGTCATCTAACTGTCAACAACAATAGCAGGTCCGAGCCAGATGTCAGAAGTTGCTACAACTGCTGGTTGGCATTTTCGAGCAAGAAGATGGAGCATCGTACGGCGTTCTTTTTGTCGTACATGATGTACGCGCTGGTGTTGTGTTACAGGGTTACAGGGGCGTGGTACACGCGCACATGCATTGTCTAATCATACTCCGACTACGCTGGTTACATAGTGGAGTAAATCGAATTCCAATCGCATTATCTAGGTGTCTCAATCGAAGTTCTGAAACTCATGTGTTTACATGCACTTCAGTTGTCCGGTCTTAATCGGAGTAAGGCAATAATTCAGTTTTCTCGAGTGTCATGTACACGTACAGACTGCAAAAAGTGATCAAAGAAGATCTCCTTTCATGGCTGGATTTATGACGAGGTATACTTACAATTAAATGTCACTTATAAAATCTTCCCCTGTCAGATCCGACAAATAAAGCACACTAAATCTCCTTTGATTCACCAGAAGGTGAGCCATATGTGTTTTCATTTGGACATCTGGAATGATACAGGATGAGTAAGTCGTGGTGCAGCTCACGCAGCCACTGGGTCAAAGGGGTGAGAGTGCTTGTTGCCATAGTAATACACGGTGGCCCAATGCCCGGATGGAAAGGTGTGAAATCCTCAATGGCTGCCTCAAGATGGAATTAAAGATGGCTTTTCACACCCTCTCTCAGCCTGTCTCACTTAACTACCTGCGTGTAACCAAGGCAACCAGGACAAGGACAACTCGGGATCAGTCGGGGGGTTTTTCTGCGTAGGGGCCCCGCCATGCTTCGTGTCCGCGCCTCGCCATAATTCAGCAAACATCATCAATCACAATCTAGGAGAAGTGCACGGCAGACTGCTCATGTCGCTGAATCAAAAACAAAGCAACGGTGGAGCGCTGCCCTCCACGGACTCACAGAAACGTGAAGAAATGAAGGGAGACGCAGACTGGCAGGAACACAGAGCCGGTTTGCCAAGAGGTCCATCTTTTAAGTGAAGCCACCAAGCACAAACACACACACACACACAAACACACACAAACACAGACACAAACAATCACAATGGCTCATTGCTTTTTCTCGATACATCCCTTTCCCTTCTTTCTTCTTTTTCTCCCCTTGTGTGTGTCTCCCTCAGTTTCCCTCCTCTCTCTGTTTCCCCCAGAATGAGCAGCACGAAGATGCTCCCTGAGTTGTCCTCTGCAGACTGTATTTGTGTTTAATTGGATGAAAAGATGATGCATAATGCGGTAGGAAAGAAACATGAGGGAACCAAAGTCCATGTCGCCTGCAGCAAAAGGAACCAGCAGCTATTTGTTGTTGACATTTTTCTCCTCTGTTTTTTTTCTGCTCCATTGAAACAGCGGCAGCTTCATGTTTTTTTATGCATTTAGGGCTTTTTTTCCCTTCTCTTACCCTCCATTGCGGCCTGTCTTTGGTGTAAAGTTCTCGAGCATCACAAGATTCCACTCCACTGCCACACACTTGAGAGTGGGTGTATGTGTGATCAGGTACATGTGTTTTTGAGTGCAGCATCAATGGGTTTACTGATGTCTGAAGTACTATAGAGGGAGATCTTTGATGTCGGTCTGTGTAACAACAGTGCATCCAGGTCATCTCCATTAGAGATATGTTTACTTCCATTCCAAATAACCTGCAATAACCAACGCAAATCCTCACTCCTGGAGCTCAAGTATTGTTAATTACAGACTTATTGTAATGCAGGAAATGTTTGCAAGGTCTCATCTGAAATCTAAGATAATAAACTTGACAGAGAAGGAGAGAGAGAAAAGGAATATGCTGTGTACAATACATCCATCAAAGCCGCTAAGTCTCTCACTGATCAACACTAAAGAGAGGATAGAGAAAACAAATACAAAGCTCTGCAGGAAGGTGAGAGCTTTGGGCCTTTTTTTTTTTTTTTTTTTAAAGTAGCTACAGCTAACACACCTCTTCCCTCATACAGCAGCCATTGTTAACACTCTGTTCTGGCTATACTTTATCTCCCAGCAGCCATTTGGACTGACAATTCCCAGCATGGCTGTCTCTGGTTGCTGGGAGATATTAACGTCCCCATGCTTTCATGGTTCCAGTTATATTCAAAAGATGAAACTACGACAGAGACCGAGAGGGAGAGTGGAAGAGATAAAGAGCGAGACACTAGTCGGATAAAAGAATGGTTTTACATAATTAAGCAGATAGAAGTGATTACAGCAGCTTATCCACAGAGCACGAACTGCGCACATTCAGCCTCATTATGAAGTTAAGGACTCCAAACTGTGGCTGATGGCTTAATTACAGTTCCACAGTGGAACAAATGCTTTCCAGTCATTATGGCAAATCACAAACCTTTTCCTGAACACACAAGTGGTCATCAGAGAAGATGCTTTGTTATTTTCCACTGAGTTGATTTCCTTGCTGTCTTTCTACCTTTCTTTCTTAGCACTGCCTTTTCATTTTTCTCTTACCCCCAGTTTCCACCGCATACGAAAAGGCCGTATCTGCCGATCGTAGCTGATCGTAACCATTCAAGTCAATGTGTCAATTTCCACCAGCTTTATTCCGTTCCACTGCGGATTGCCGGACTCCACAGTTGATCACAAGAGTTCTATTTTTCCCGGACGCCAGAGCATGCTGGATAAATAAAACCCATGCTGGAAAGGAAGTTGGGCACAAACACAAAATAAAACATCCGACTACATGGTTCAGGCAGATTGTATATCACACCATGCAAACGGGCGGAGATGAACAAGTGAGGAGCTGCCGATTTTAGAAGTCTAGATGTGGATTTTGTCCTCTAAAAGGACACAATCTACTGCTTATATGGTTAGCCTATGTTGCTAGAGACAACTTGTTATCGCGCAGTTACACATGAATCCACGGGTTCTTGTGAGTTCTTGCGATTACCACGGTTCGTAATGAGCCATGAAATTCATCTCACAAACAGATCCGGTAGGAATTGGCGCACGGCGAAAATCCGGATCAGAGCCATTCTGGATCAGAGCCATCCCGGATGCAGTGGAAATCCCGGGTTACCAGTTGTAAAGGGAAGAAGGAAAGGAGGGACCCACTTTTTTGAAACTGCCTGTCTTTAACCTCACACTCCAAATCGTCACTAGGGCCTCTTCCACTCCTCTGTACTGTTAGTTATGTGGGGGTTGGAGGCTGAAGTTGTCCCTCCAGTTTCCTCAGCACTCTGCCAAGCTCCACAGAGGCTGGCCGGCAGGCAGCAGAGTGTAGACTCAGCACTTCTTCTTAGGAGTTAGTGTCTGAGGCCAGGCACGGGGGCTTTTATTCACCAGTCTGCTACTGCATTATTGAATCAGGGGACTGGCTCCAACCTGAAACCAGGCAGAGAAACGAGAGGCAACATGCAGATTTGATGAATCAATATATCGCAGTGGAACAGTATGGAAGGAAGGAAGGCAAGCAGTGAGGGACACTAGCAGGACTGGATCAGATAAGGACACAGCAGTGAAAACCTTTTTTATGCCTCAACCACTAATCTTTCACTTGTACACCTATGTATGTTGACACATACCTGCAGAGATCCTGTGGCATGTAAAAAGCATATCAGACTCACATGCACACACACACACACACAGAACACACAGTCGGGCTCCCTCCCCTAAAGGCCTTCATTAGATAAAAGGAAAACAGCTCTTTCCAGAGCTGCAGTGCAATTATTCAGTGTAGTCAAGCATGTCTCTGTGTGACAAAGCAAATTGCTTTTTCGGTTTGCTGTTCCTGATACAGATAGGGCTTTCAAAATCTGAGGGGAAGCCTCGCGCCGCTGCTCCCGACGCTGCAAGAGATACCGGCAGTTATTTACCCCACTGTGTGTGCTTGTGTTTACAGATGACTTTACGCATGCCTGTGTGCTGTATTTGTGAGCAGATAGCAGCATTTTGCTGTAAAGTGCTGTGTGACAATCAGTCAGTTCTGTTCCGTATTGCGTCTTAGTAAAATCTGCGTTGATTGATAGGCGTCTCATGTGAAGTGGTGTGTGTTATGGTCCGTGTAGAAGAACTTGATGGCCTGTGCACTACTTAGATAATTACACTGAGCAGAGTAAAAACAGGCCAGCACCTGCTTAAATGTTGCTGTTTCTGCTCTACAGTCGACGTGGCACCATGCACCAGCTCTCCATTAACTACCTGTAATGTTTGCAGCTGCAGCTCATTTTACCACAGTGAGGATGATGAGGTGTTATTACAGATGGTTTGATTGAAGAACTACAAGCCATCCAGTGATAATGAAGAGGATGACAAATTGTGCTGGCCGTGTCGCAACACTTTTCAAATTTGTCAGAGTGTCGGTGTTAGCCAGAGGTGAGGATCACCAGTGGCCCCACAATACGATGTCATCACGATATTTGGGCCACAGTAAAATATCATCACAATACTTGGGCTACAGTACGATATAAATGCAATACTTGGGCCAAAGTATGATATTGTCACGATACTTGGGCCACAATACGATATTATCACGATACTTGGGCCACGATACAATATTATTGCGATACTTGGTCCACAGTATGATATAAATGTGATACATGGGCCACGGTACGATATTATCATGATACTTGGGCCACAATACGATATTATCACGATACTTGGGCCACGATACGATATTATTGTGTACTTGGGGCATGATACAATATTATCACGATACGATATTATCACGATACCTTGGCCACAATACAATATTATCACGATACTTGGGCCACAATACGATAACATTGCAATATTTGGGCCACGATACAATATTATTGCGATTTTTAACATTTTGCAATACATTGAGTATTGTGATACTTTATATTGCGATTTATACAATTTTTTTAACTGTGTCTTATTTGCGCCATATTTTATTTTATTTTTTTGTAGCACTTCTTGCAAACCTTTTTATATATTTGTTGTACTAACTTTCTCCTGCTCTGTAATGTCACCTCTGCCAACCTCACTGGACAAACAGTCGATTTTATTTCTCTATTATCATAGATTTGAATTCATACTAATTATTTGCGTAAAGCGATACCTGGTCAATGAGACGATACGATATATCACCAGACAAAATATTGCGATACTATGCTATATCGATTTTTTTCTCTCACCCCTAGTGTAAGCAGAGTGTATAAATGAGGGAATCCACATTTTAAGTTGGAGGAGAAATGTCTTGAATTAACATGGCATGTAGGAACACGACCACTGTCTGGGGTCTTGCAGGTGATTATCCTTTCCGTCATGTTAGCTTGAGTGAGAGAGCCATTCACGGCCACTGACTCCTTATTTATCTTATCCCCGCTCCCTCCAGTAGGGTCCAAATCAATATCCAGGGACTCGGAGCCAGAGAGGGAGACAGAGGACAAGTCATCTGGGAAGAGGAGGGGGGAAAAAAAGAGAGAGCAAGGACAGAGCAGAGCGTGGAGATTTATTTGTACTGCCTGTCGCTTTGTGGCCACACACCGGGAGACAAATGCTCATGGGAGGCTTCAGGGATCTCCTCTGTGATTACGGAGCATGTCAATTGATTTTGTAATGATTTTCATTTCTCTGCAATATTTCCACGCTTTATATTAGTCAGAAACAATCTTAGTTTATGAAGACACTTACAGATGATTGGAATTGGAAAACAGAGCAATAAAAGAAAAGTGAGGATATTGGGAAGCTTTATTTCTTGTTTTGTTTACAAACTGCCACCCAATGGTTTTCTGTGTGACTCAGAGCGTATATAATTCAGGCGATTACCCTGCTGCTGACGGTTGTTGGTTTTAACCCATTTTTGCTCAGAGAAATATTGATTGTCATCTGCCGTCCTGCTTCCAAGGGACTCTGGGAAAGCTTGAAGCAACACCCTTCATCGAAACACCCTGGAGTCTAGCTCCTGGCTATTCTGTTGCCATAGAGACCTGTTGTTGTCATGCCGACAAGCTAGCCATGTATTGTGAAAAAGAAGGAATGAGGCAAAAGGATAAGTCCACAGAGATGCTCACAACTTTGCCGTGGAGTGGTGGGGTGGCAGCTCTTTTGAAAAGCAGTCACCTCACTGGCTGTGAGTGCACATGTGCTCAGAAGAAGAGGGTTTGGAAGATGCACTCGCATTACCACATATTGAGTTGGCGAGTTGGCTCAGGATGAAAGGCAAAGAGAAAGCCAGAGAGAGAGAGTGGAAAAGTCTGTCGAGGCAGAGGTTGAGGCTGTGTAAGGAAAAGCTAGAGAAAGAGATTTGGTGTGAAACTGGAGGTAGAAAACAGGGATTTGGTGCACTGGTTCCACAGAGTTTTTCACACTCCCTACAAGCAGTCTGAAGAACCCTGCATGGGCACTTCAAAAATACTCATGATTTATGCCCGTCAGTGCTGTCCATATGTGCCTGGAATAACTGATCAACTCTACTGATGTAGCTCTCCGCCTGCTGGGGGAGGGATGGAGAGAAAGAGGGGCAGATAAAAAACAAGGCATGGGGAGTACAAATAGAGGAGCGATGGATGGGACGAAAGGGAGAACAAAGAAAGAGCAAGAACAGAGAGAAACCAGGGACAGAGGAGTCTATGAACATAGACTTACAATTGAGTGTGAGATGCTCAAAAGAAAAGAGGCTAACAAATGGAGGGAGAGAGAGGGAATGAAGGACAGATAAAGGAGGAGTGAGGCTGAGCGGTGTTGTGCCCTGTGGAAGCCACTGACCACTCTAATTATCCTCGATTTTCTTCAAACAAGGCTGAGGCATTGTGAGTCGCCTCCCTGGGACACAACCCGCTCCTCATTTTCTCTGAGATTCAATTCCACTCGTCCGTCCTCCTCTGTCTTTTACATATAAAACACTTTCTTCAATTATTCCTCCGACGTTCATATCTGTATTATTTGACGCCTTTGCCTATTCAGAGTGACTGCTCATTTCGCCCCACTCTAGTGTGACTAGAATCAATCCCAGGCTCATTCCAAGATAGGCACAGAGAGTGAATGCTGGGTGTGTGTGTGTGCACATTTGGAGGTGTGTGTGTTAGTTGAGTATGATTGAAGAAAAGACACAGAAGGAGATTGAAGGAAAAGACAGAGCAGCAGAGTTGATATAATTTAGAGAGAGGATGCAGATGAGAGTGTGTGTGTGTGTGTATGTGTGTGTTCATGCAGCATCAGTTAGACAGGATAGTGTGTCTGAGTGTGTTTGGTGTAATGAAGGTGTTTCCAGCGTATGCTTACCCTGCTCTCTCAATCGTGTAGGACGGCATGCTTTATTTGAGATCAAATGAGGGTACAATTACTCGGTGGATGCCTTTCTTTCTGGATCGATCACAAACAAAAGAAGCATTCCATCAGAGGCTTTTAAGCAAGACTGCTGCTGCTGCATGAATTGTCATCCATAACATAAAAGCTCATTCTTACTCTGCTTTGAATCTAACAAGAAACAGGAGTTAGCTTGAAGAACAGCGAAAGAGTGGTTTTGAAATAGACGCACTCTGCCCAAATAGGTGCTCTGCATAGAAAGTGGAATTAAAGAGAGGAGCCTTCATGTTGTGACACTGCTTTTTAAAGGGAGGTAGTTACCAGCTGCTACAAGCACCTGAAAAAAGTCCTCCGTTGATATTATATGCATGTTTGCACATTAATATTTTAGCAACATCCTCCGCTGTTGGAGGTGGAGACAGGCTTATGCTGTGTATGATGAGTGTGATTATGAGACATCTGCAGAACAGCAACCGTGGGAGACATAACTCAGTGTTTAATGTTATAATTTGTCAGTTTGGGAATAATGCCACCAAGATTCTTTCTCATTATCAGCAGAAAAAAGTATATTTACCTCTTATTTTGTGTTTGTGCCATAACAAGAAGGAAAAACCAGCCACTAACTAGACATTATCTCAGTCATTATTAAAGATATGTTGGCACAAAATGTCTGTCTTGCTTTGAATATGATTTGTTTATTCAGCTTTTAAAATTAGTCCATCTGATTTATGGTAGAAGTCCAAGGCGACAATTCTTGTCTGTGCTGATATAATGCTAATGTGAGCATTTCAATTCACAGCCAACTCATGGTCATCCATTTGGCTACTCATTGATAATTATTATTATTATTCATATCAACATGAGTATTTCTATCAATGGTGTCATTTATTTTGTCCTCTTTCCTGAGCTTTGCAGTCTACAAACCTTTTAAACTCTTAACTCTGCTGCTACTATCACATCCGCTCATGAATTTAAGTCCTCATCGGTAGTTTCATGACGCACTAGCCAGGTCTGCTGCTATTACGCAGATTGCAGGGCAGAATCCAATATTCAAATATCCACTTTTTTAGCGTGCTAATTTATCATGCAAAAAGAAACTTGTGGTTTTGCCTTGTTTTGGTTTTGTGGATTGATTTGATTTGAGTTAATGTGACCTGTTGTCTCTAGTTAGTGAGAGGAGTTTTGACCAATCAGAATCAAGTAATCAGCAGTAGAGCTGGGCAATATGGCCTCAAATCAATATCACGATATATTGAGCAGTTCACTTCGATAACGATAAATGGACGATAACTACTCCACAAGCTGCTCAACTCTTCCCACATTAACATTGTCTACTGCAGCCGCTCCAACTTTTGAACCGTCCTCCACCTCTTCACCTGTCTTTCTCTCTTTGTTAAGGACTGGATGGGGTGGAGTCACATCTCCGAAGTAGGACAGCGTCTTAAAGGGACAGAATACAATAGCCTACCGACACACATCCAAAACCAACTTTTATTTATTTATTTTTTGACACCACATGGGCAAACTGACATCGGTTATTGTTGTAAATTTCGGTATCTGTAAATTTTCGGTTTATCGCCCAGTCCTAATCAGCAGGATGATTAGTCAGAAAGTAGGCTAATAGTAAAGTGTTACATAATGTTTCTCCAAAAATATCAGTCATTAGCATTACTTGTATTAGTAGAGCTGCAAAGATTCATTTTAAACCCTCTTAGAAATTTGATAACATGACAGCTTACTTTCTCTCCGGGTTAACTTGACAAGTTTCTTTGCCAAATAATCTGTGCGAGGTCTGTGACCTGTGAGCAGAGTTTTCTTCATGTCTACAACCTGCTGCTCATTTTTTATTTTCTGCCTCACCGTTTCGGACACTCTATATGCCCTTTCTCTTTAACTGCCTTCTGTTTTATTACGGTTCTAAGTGAACAGCATGTTAAGACTCGCTGCCAACTCCTGTGTCAGCATTTGAGTCCAATGTAAGTCCTGTTGCCAGTCACTGTGACACATGAGCATCCAAATGAAAGAGGGCAACAAGAGCGTCCTACTGAAGTGAAATGTCAGAGAGGACGCCAATGCTTAGTGCTGTTGGAGCCCTGAAAAAAAGGACTCTGTCTCCATTGGCTTATTGGCTTTGTTCAGGTGTCACATGATTACTTTGAGTTTGGTCTTAGAAATCAGATAAAGGAAGTCCTTAAAGCACTACAGATTTTTTGTATCTTTGTTAATATCACTAAGGAACTGTCTTAATGGTAAGAGCCCTCAGTTTATTGTTGCATTACTATGAAAGAGATGTTTTTCGTTTGGCTGTGTAGGTTTAAAAGATAGCTCTGGACTATTAGTAATAGTCAAAGGGCTTTTAGCAGTCATTTTTAAAAACATATTTTTATGTGAAAGAGGGTCACATAAAAGGCTGTTTTTAAAATTTGTACAATTGATTTTTTGCTTTGACAAAGATGATGAAAAAAAAGGCCTGAATGAGTTTGTAACTTTGTTCCTGGCCCAGATGAGGGGCTGAATTATAACTAACAGAAAACAAGAAATAGTGATTAATTAAAAGAGGAGTTCTTTCTATTAGTGAATTCTCCAGAGACGATGCTGACTTGACTTCTCTTTTGTTGAGTGCCCAGCCACAGAGCTTGCATTAAAGCAAGGCTATCAACCGCCAGCTCTAACATGTGTAAAATGCCAGTGTTAGTTAAATCTTTACTTAGAAATTTTGCAGAACTTTCCTCAGTCATCACAAAGCCATACTGTTTTTGTTTAACTTTGACCTGTAGCATAGGGCTGGGCGATAAACCGAAAATTTACCAATAACAAAATTTAGGACAATAACCAACGTCTTTTTGCCAATATCGATATGTAAATAAATAAAAGTTGGTTTTGGATGTGTGTAGGTAGGCTATGGTCTCATTCCCCTTTAAGATGCTGTCCTACATCAGACATGACTCCACCCCATCCAGTCTTTAACAAAGAGGCGACAGAGGACGGTTCAAAAGTTGTAGCGACTGGATAGGCGGCAGAAGTAGACAAAGTTTTTATGCAGGAGGGGGTGAGCAACTTGTAGAGGAGTTATCGTCCATTTCATCGTCCATATCATCCATCGTTATCGGGGTGAACTGCTCAATGATCGTGATATTGATTTAAAGCCATATCGTCCAGCCCTAATGTAGCACATGTTCTTTTACCTGTAAGGCGCTGATCGGCTGTTCAGGCTTGTTGGCTTCAGTCGAGACAAAAATATAACCAAACAATAAAATAAGTGACACTGTAGGGACAATGAGATGCCGTTTACTGTGGATATAGAGACGCCATTGTGCACCAGCATTAACAGAGGAAGACTCAACAAACTAAAAGAGGGATGAAGGAACAGAGTTACCTGGAGGTACAGATGCTTAAGCCCATGTGAACCCATGTCCACAAACTGAGAGGGCAGCTGTCATGAGATAGACATGGTAACAACAGTGTTTCTGGACCCTTCTGCCAGAGCCTGTCATCAGCAAGTGTGTTGATAAGCTTCCATACAACCTCACTTCAAAAAATCCAGCTATCCAAAACAATCAGTATTTGGATCAGATTGGATAAGCTAAATTCATATTTTGGGGAATTGGTATCAGCTAAGATACTTCAGGCTATTTTGACAGTCTTCCTTATAGAAGTAGTAGGTGTAATGTTAATTGATTTACTGTTCATCAGTTCTTCCTATCTGCATGTATCAGATGAAAAACACAGTCTGGCAGTCTTTGGATTGCTGCTGAACAGACTGCGTGTTAGTCAAAAGTATGCTCAGAGTGGGATCAGCACATGGAAATCAACGTTTCACACCATATTTGTATTTTCATGCATCAAGTAATGCTTTGTCAGATTTGAAACCTAAGCTGTGCACAAGAGGAAAGTGAGCAACAGATCTTTACACAACGAATCACTTTCATCTTCACTGCAGAATCGCTGCAGCTGCGGAGGATGATGATACAGATTTTCGCTTTAATATACTACGTTTGATGAATCACTTTGGTGTTGTCGCTTGTGTTGTAGGGAGGGATTTAGTGGAGATTTCTCTTTTATTTTTTGCCTCAAAAAGATTTGTTGTTAGCTTTGATTACAAGCATTCATTCAAAGTGTTTTTCAAAAAAAAAAAAAGGAACAGATAACAGAAGTAGGGATTCAACAGTGTCTTTTGTACATACTGTTATGCTTTTCTTATTTACCACTGAGCAGGCAAGATCATGTCAAATCTTTGCACACTTTGTATGTGAAATGACTGAGACGCCCTTCACTCTCTGGTTCTGTGCTTTCCTCTTTTGAAAAGTAATTTATTTTTTCATCACATCATTTTCAGTTGACAACCTTTGATTCATAAATGGAAATGAAATTTTCAAATCAGCCCAGCAAATTCTGTCCAGGAGAATTGCCTCCATTATTATTTACATTCCTCTGTTGCATAAAAAGCTGACTTTATCCTCTCCAATAAGCTTCTCTATGTCCATATACATCCCCAGTCTGATCTGAAATCAGTATTTCCACAGTGTACTAAGACAACACAGCCTCCACTGGCTTTCAGTCCTTTCATTTCTCTCGCTGTATGAAACTTCAAACAGGTTTATTCTGAAGAGTAGAGCAACCCGATACAATTATAAAAGTAATGCAGCGCAGGCTTGTACCTACAATAACTGGGTCACCTTGTATTTGTATTTCAACTTTCTTTAAAGGTTGTCACAATGAAAGTGAGGCACACAGAAGAGAGTTAGACATTTCTCAGCAGTAGTTAAAGATCATTCAGAAAGTGAACATGACTTCTTTTGGCGCTGCTTCTGCCTTAATCTTTTGTACCTTTTGCTCTCCGGGCCTCATTCAGAATTTACATCTGCCGCTAGTTTTCCATATTCAGCGAGGGGCTGGCCCCAGCGGGAGCAGTGTGAGCACAGAGGTAATAGGCACACCCGGCTCACGCTCACAGGGGGGAAAGATCAGATCGGCTCCCACTCCACAGAAGACACAAGGGAGCCAGATGAAGGAGATTTGATCTGTGTGCGAGTCGGTTGCGAGCGCATCTGCATGAGCTGTGTGTTTATGTGCGAGAGTGTGTGTGTACACATGTAGGGGAAGGACTGCTGTTCCAGTCTGCTGGCTGACAGACAGTCTCCTGGTTAATGAGCAGCTGTCGGACATCACTATTCATGAGCCCTGTCACTCACCTCCTCTCTCAAAGCACCGGCACCTGAAGCCCTGAAACCCCCAGTCTCTCGTTAGTACTGCAGCACACACACACTCACACCTCCACATACACACAGCAATCTCTCACACAAGCATGCATTAATTCTACAACACAAACCTAACACTCTTACATGTGTTCAAAGATGTAACATAACACAGAAAAGTGGAGCCAGCATCCTCGATAGAATAGAATTTTTAACAGGGAAGCTTCTAGTTTATTCAGACAGCGAAAGATTCAATCAGGCTGCACTTTCATCTGACGCTGAAACAAGCATGCATGTGGGACTTGACTAAAAATGACTGTTTGATGTGTCCTGAAGGAAATAGACAGAGAAGTGGGGGTTTTTACCAAAGTCCCCTGTTTGTTTTTTACAGTCTGCGGAGTTAAAGAAAATGAAATACCAGCGTGAGAATGACAGCAGCCTCACGTCAATATTGGCCTGCTGACTCTGCCTATTATACTCAATACATGCTGCAGTAACACTGTTCGGAAAAGCATGCGCGAGACGATGTATTTCAAAGCGAGACTTAACCAATGGATACTCATTAGATCTTTGTCTTTGTTCTTCATAAAACGGTCAGATTTGTGCTCAGGGCTCTGGGAGGTGTAGAGGTTGTAGTTGGAGTAGTACAGACCGATTACATCTACAGTCTTTGGCGTATGCAGGAAGAACACTCACCACCGCAGTGATATCCAACATCTGATGAGGATTTTTCTTTTATCTCTATTTACAGATATCCAAAAAGAGAGTGCAATCTGCCATGGTCAGAAATTTTTAATTTGACAAATTTGCTTGATGCTGCGTTTCAAAGGAATTTCAGTTTTCAGATGTTTTAACCACTAGAACACATCAGAAATCAATCAATCTGACCTCGGTAAAAGAGAAGTAAACAACAGTCCTGACATTTCCACATCTAAAATTTCAGCGTAATGATATTCTTGCTTTAATTAACTTTAGACATGGTATTTGTGGGCTGGCAGTAGCGCGGTGTGAGTTTCATGGACAGAGGCTGCAGTGGCCCATGTTCAAATCTGCCTTCCTGTTATAACCCAACTCTCTCCTACTCTGTCCTCTGTGCTATCCTCCAAATAAAGGTGCCAAAAGCCCAAAACAATTACCTTGAAGTTGAAGAAGGCATGTTAAATCACAGGTACACTTTGTTTTTGGCTCATACTGCTGAAGTTAGCCTCTGTGTAACTTACCGTCTACTGTCAAACTGAGACCTTCCTGGAACAAGATAATATTATAAAAGGATGGATTTAGTCTTGGTAATGCCACCTACTGTTTTTTTAAGAGTGGTCTTAAAGGTGAAGATTGCATACCCCAAAGTGTAGGGTGACCATATGTCCTCTTATACCCGGACATGTCCTCTTTTTTAGGGGCTGTCCGGGCTGTCAGGCCTTGTCCTGCTTTGTCCAGGGAAGTTTATAAAATCCTTCCAGTGTCCGGGGTTTTGTATCCAAGTTTCAAGTTTGTGTCACATGGACTTACTGAGTGAGAAGCGTGTAAATGACACTCGATCTGACCCGAAAAACTCTCAAAACTCCACCCCCGTGTAGTGGGAACGCTTACTAAAACTGACTTCTGGTCTTGTTAGAAGCAGTTCTTGTTTTAATTTCTTCTGCCTCTAGAGGGCACTGAGGGAACTGCAGTTTCTAGCATCTTTATTTCTCTTGACCCTGTGGTTGTTGCTTGGGCAGGGCTTCAGCCTCCTGGAAAACAGCCCTCATTGTGCCTGTCCGTCAACAATATGTGTGCAAATCTATGCATAACTCTCGGTCTCAATACCTATCGAAACAGATGAGTCATAAAAAAATTGTACCAAGCCGTAAACTTTTTGAACTTTGCCGTCAGAATGGGCTCTTGAACATGGAGATTCATGGGCTTTTGGAGCCAGCCTTGAGTGGACACCTGATTGACTGCAGTGTTTTGCACTCTCACAGTTCCTTCACTTTTCAATACAAGAGGTTTGTATTGGGCTACACAGAGATTACTAAAAAGCTGGCATGTGCTCCAGGTGGAGTATTTCTCAAGCGTTGTCAGACGGTTATTACTGATGATTGCTGATTGGTACTAAAATGAATGCCTGTTTAAACTGATGTCCTTTGTTAATTTGAAATAAAACCTTACAGTACTCACTGTTCTCCACTCTATGGTGACTGTGCACTTCTGTAATGCTATACAAATGAGAAGAGGGATTGTCATATTATTTAATGGTGACTTAAGTATAGGGATGGTGATAAGATTTGCCATTCTAGCGATAACAATAAATGTCCTGATAAGAAATATAATAACTCTAATCTATATTTTTGACTCATTTTGTCTTGAGAACACCAGTTTGAATAGTCAAATAAGATTCCTTAACCACAAGTTTAGGTGGTAGGTTATGGAGAAAATTAACGACATCAAACAAGTCTCAAATGTGAAAACTTTTTCAACATTATTAAATCTCTTATTGCACCGAGTGAACAGCAGCAGATCCACTGTACGATGCCAGGCATACCTGATTGCGCTTGTCTAAATCCCAATCTTGAAGGAAATCCCTCATGTGGAGCCTCGTTCAGTAATGAGCCTTCTGAGAAACGTCCTCTTCATTACCTTCAGCCATGTTTGTTTGTTATTCTGCTCTGTGTGGGTTATGACTGCGAGTCTGTCACTCGCACTTATGTCATCAACTTGCATTTATCGTATTTATCATGAGATGGCAAATATTTATCACAGAGGATTTTTCTGACGATATATTGTGAACGATAATTTATCGCCCATCTCTACTCAAGAAAAGAGACACTAATCAAAGCTGAATAATGACACAGAAAAATGAAGACTTTTCTCCTCATCTGCAGTTTTGTCCTCCGCTTTAAGTCCTCTATACATTGATGGGGGTAGGGTCTGAGCTACTGCATTTGTACACAACCCCATAATCTCCCTTATGGACACTGCTTCTGTCAAAGACAAGTCAGTGTTGTTCTTAATCCAAGTCTAAAACAGGATTATTTGTTATACAATATCCCCAACTCTCTCCTTTATTACTTCTGTGCCTCAGAATTCACTCTAAACCATGTCAAAGTGACGCTTACGCTCCTGTGTGACCATATGAGTGTGTTTATATAAAAGTGAGGTAGGACAAAAAAAGGCATCTGCTTCCTTTTATCATTCAGTTATCATTCTGTGGAAAGGAAATAAAATCGACTCTGAAAGATTTCATCAAAAACAAGCGACTGTGAGGATAATTCCTGCTTTTGAATTCAGAATATCGCTTCATGTCTCAGGTTGGATCTGAATTATTTAAGAGCAGCGGAGTCAGGCTCAATTTAACTCATTACTGTGAAACATATGAAAGCATTATTTAAACCCTTCACCGACAAGTGGAGAGAAAAGGATGCACTTTATCCCTTCAGCAAGTCTATTGATTACTGGTGCTTATTCATTTTGCTGGTAAGTACAAAGATTACGTGACATTTTCAATTTCATCCAGCTGACAGAAAACACATTGCTGCCTCTAATCGCCACGGAGCTATGAGCTTCAGCTTCCTCAGACCCTAAACAATGTATTTTGCCCATATCTCCCTTTAGATAAAATATGACTTTTGAGTAACAGTTCTTCTCCGTTATGTTTCACAACAAGCTCTACTTCCTCTGCAGCTCACCTCTGCCTTGCAAGATTTATGAGAAGTGTCCAGGTGCCCATGAAATGCTGCCACGTCTGATTCTCTGTGATAGAATAACAACCGTGTCAGTTACAGATACAGGACAGGCTGCATTGATCATTCAGAGCCTGAGGAGGGGGTGGAGGAGGGTGGAGGAAGGGTGGGTGGAGGAGGGGGACCGAGGATGTCTTTGCATTCAGGACCACGAACAAGAGCGGCCAGACTCATCGAGGTGAATGGAAACGATTAGTTTCCCTGGCTTTTCAGCCGAGGTCTGAGCCAGTGAACTCCCACAGCTGAATCACTCACTCTCTGCCTCCCCCTGCTTCCTTGTCTGATTTATGGGAAAAAATCATCTTTATTGAGCTATGGGGTCATGCTGCTTCCTCTCTCTCCCTCTCTCTCTCTCTCTCTCTCTCCTTCTCTTTAGCTCTCCTTTACTCTCGTCTCAAACAAATCAGAAACGCTCTCACACTCACATGCACACATATACGGTCACTGTGCTGAATAGAGATCCCATGTGGTTCTTCTTCTTGGTTTCCTGATCAGGACTGTGTTTGTTCATTAACACTCACCGCTTGAATTTAGAACAGCTGCACATGTTCCAATTGGCATGAGTGATTCATACAACACCGGCCTGTCTGCTGAGTGTATTTCTTTCTCTCTCTTCCTGCTCTCTTATTCTCCTCACCCTACCCCAATTTCTCTCCCTGTCTCTCCCCCACTGTGGTAAATAAGACACTACTGATTACTTTGCCTGTCTGTGGGAGCTTGCAGACAACTCATTCCTTCTTCTACTGAGGACTAAGTTAAGTGAGGATGGCATGGCGATAGTGGTTTGTGGCGGTGGGCGCTGAGTGCTGCAGCAGACGCCAAATTAGGAGTGGGAGGTGGGATGTGGGTGTATGTTGGAGGTGGCAGGGGTGTTGTCAAGCTGTGCGTTTGAATCCGGGCCCTCCGCCTGCCTCATAATCATCCGACACTCTCAAACACATATGGCCTCGGTCTTCAGAAAGTCCTCATGCTCTTGGTCAGCTCTCCCTGGGGATGCTATTGCCCTCTCCCCGCCTTAGTCATTTTTTCAAACTGCTTTACTAATGTTAGCTTTGTCGATAAGTGCTTTTGATGGAAAAGGCATCTGCGGAAATGATCCCCCTCCCACTGTTCCAGAGATAAAGGAGCTGTGGAAGGGACGTGGCAGGGGAGATGCTCGCATGCACACTAATAAGAGCAGCCCTGTTCAGCCGCAAATGTCCAATTTTTTACACACCCACATAGACATGTATGCAGGCCAACAAATCAAGAAACATGCCCAGCACAAGCTAGACATGATCCAAGTTATCCCCCCGCCAAACATAAAGAACAAGATGTTTAACTGCGAGCAGCTTGTGCACTCTTACACATATCAGTGGTGTGGAAAATAATGTCTGCTGTTATCTGCTCTGACAACACATCCAGGCAGGTGGGGATGTGCTCAAACCAATGTGACTTAAAGGTGGATATTTCCTCTGTCTTTCTCTATTCAGTCTGCAGAGCCTCTGCTTAATTTGCTCATTTCTCACTATGACGTGGTGACACGTTCGGCTTCATTACAATCAATGTCACAGGAGGGGAGCTGAGGGCAAGGGAAACAAGAGAGAGAGAGAGCGAGAGCGTATAAGAAAGGCGAGACAGTCCGACAAACAACAAAGAAGCATTTCCAATATTTTCAACAGCAGAATAATGAGACAGGGATGTGAGGAGAGCAGGAGAGAACCGAGAGGAGAGATGGAATAAGGAAGACAATTTTGTTTCCAATATGCAACATCTAAGGACCCTCTTGGCTGCGCTTACACTAATATACTGCCGAGTCTGAAAGTAGCTCATCATTCCAAATGTAGACCAACAGCTCTGTTCAAAGCCTTGGTAAAAGAAGAGTGAACAGCAATGCAGAGTCGCTTACAATTACACCAAATATTTTCACACCTGAATTTTAAAGCTTTCACTGCTAGTTATGTATATGTATCTATCTATCTATCCTGTATTTTCAGATGAAAGTGAAGCAATTTTGCTGTGTTACTGCTACACAGGGATCCTAAAAGATTGTACAACTGTCTTGTACAGATAACATTACAAGAAAAAGTAGTAAAAAGAGGATTTTCTGGTAACACTGTATTTGACGCCTATCTCTATAACACAATATAAATATATGTATCATGCATTATAATCATGTTATAGCACTATATAACTATAGTTATAAACACTCATAAATGATCATAATGCTTTATAGCAATAATAATTTAACATTATAAAGCATTTTATCATGACTCACAAGGTCAGGTATTATAATGTGTTATAACTGTTGACAACTTACTGATAATGCTCACACAGATAATGCAATGCAACTCTTTTTAACAGTTATAACACATTATAATATCTGACCATGTAAGTCATGATGAAATGCTTTATAATTTTACATTATTATTGCTATAAAGCATTATGATCATTTATGAGTGTTTATAACTATAGTTATATCGTGCTATAACTTGATTATAACGCATTATAAATATATTTATAATGCATAATAGGCATCAAATAAAGTGTTACCGATCTTCCAATACCATGTTCCTCATTAACCGCACAAAATTTAGCAACTTTTTCAGTTAGGACACAAAAAATCTGCTTTTTTTTAAGCTTCACTTACATGTGATGTCAGCTGTAGGGTTCAAATTGGGTGTTTTTTATTAAGAAATAATTGATAAACAATAAAGTAAACAAACATCTTGTCGGGAATATGCATTTAGACATGCCAAAAGTAGTAGCTAGTAAAAGCTCAAATTGAGAGTTGAATAAAAACAATGCACCAGCTTAGATCTGTCCCTGTTTTAACACACAATTCTGAAAGATATCTACCCAAGGTTGTTGTGTGTTTTCATCAGTGAGCATAATTTAATGTGAATTTCCGCTGAAGCTGAGCTCCGGGATCAGCAGGATGAGGGATCCTTACAGTGCTTTGTTTGATCTGCTTCATCTGCAGTATCAGTGCTGCTTTACATCTGATTACCATGTTTGACAACTCAATTCTGTGAGGTCTTTTTTTTCCATCAACCCATCTTTGGAGTTTCACCTCCTGAGAAAGGACACCGTTTGGTATCAACGTGGCGCTTGAGTTATCTTATAAAGGTTGAACTCTCGGCAGGAGAAATGGAGGACTATGGAGACACAATGTCACAGAAAGGGTGGGCACTTGAGATTGGAATGTGAGCTCAAGAAAAGGGCACAGAAGTGTGGAAATACCATATTGATAGTCAGACTGCTCTTCTGCTTGATCATTATTCCGAGGTAGTGGGAACCAATGACCTTTCCTGGTCAAGAGCTTAGTGTGGTTAAAATTCAATTGAGTGGAAGTGGGGGGAAAAAAAAAGAGAAAAAAATAACATGGTAACCTTTATTCTGCCATTGACGCTAACCTTGAACAACGGGCCCCAAAGGGGATGAGCGCCTTGTACTTGTATGTGTGTGAAAGAATAGGCTTTAGATAGTGTGTGTGTGTGTCTGTTTGAGTCTGTGTGAACAGAGCAAAAAGCAATTATTGTGTGTGTTTGTGGTAGGAACAGAGATAAGTAGGCAGGGAGCGGGGAGTGTGTGAAAACGGGTATGATGAAATTGTTTTAAACACAAAGTCAGACTCTGCTTAAAAATGAAGTAGTCATCGGGACTTTTACCATTTCCTTTTGTCTTTTTTGTCGAACTCGCATAAATACCCCCTGAGAGCAGCTCTGCCTACATCCACACGAGCACATCTCCTCTTCTGCATTTTTCATCCTCAGCCTTTTTCGAGACCAACCTCTTCTCTTGTTCCCCCCTCCCCGCCTCTGCCCTCCCCCCTCCTCCCCCACGAGGACTGAAACAGAGCTAATTGAAATAAATGAACTGGAGAGCAAATCAGAGTTGATTACATCAGCGGCGTGGGGATGCTGATTGCAAGCTTGTTGAGCGAATGTTGCAGAACTGGTTTGTAATGAAGAGCCTTGTTTGTCTATTACACCCTGACTGGACTTTGAGGACGACCACATGCTCTCCTGCTTATTGTTCGAACCCGCCTACATCATTCTGGAGAGAAAACAACAAAAAGGATGACGGATTTCTTATTTGTTTTAATTTGTTGGTCAAATTTTGACAAATGAATTTGTTTTTCATTCAGGCGAATGGTTACTGCTCATAAAGTCCTCAGAATAACTGTACAGTATATAAAATTAGTACAACAAATACTATACACAGGGGGGGGCAGCACAGGATGGGACAGGAGGATCTGGATTAATAACAGGATTGTTTAAATATCGTGAAACAAACAGAACAGCAGGAGATAGTTGCAAAATAACAAGTGCTGGATAGACAGTCTACTGTTTGAGATGGAAGAAACAGGCAGAACAGAGCAGCAGGAAATGTCATTTGCTTACAGGAAAATCAACAACAAATAGGATCACATAAAGTCGTTGTTTCGGTGATATTTCACAGCTCTTTTTGTTTATTCGGAGTGTCCGTTTAATCCGATAGGCAGAGACAGACTGTGGTAATAATGTCATCTAAAAACAAATCCTGGAGCTGCTCCTCAGACGGTGAATAATAGAGTAACACGGCGCCATAATGGCACCCAGGGTAGTTTAACAGGGATATGAGTGCTAATTCTGTTTCACAGCTCTATATTTTTAAATGCTTATTCAGAAAATCCATAAATGGATCAAGTTCTCCGAATGTTTCCTGGTGACAGGTGTTACTTCAGCCTGGTTGCACTTATTTGTAGGTTCACAGTGGTCTGTATTTGTAGAGAGCAGACTTACTGTTTAAAGTCAGTGGAACAGCGAAATGTGAATTCGGTTAGAGAATGGATTTTCCCTCTGAAGCGTTCAACAACATTGCTCTGAACTGTCCCTGCCCTCCTTTCACTGGCCCTGTGAAATTGGCACAATCAGCCAGAAGATGTGCAAAAAACACAGTAGACTAGTCCCCAGCCTCCGAGGGTGTTTTGTGCTGCTGAAAGAGCAATAACCCTCTCCCTCTCTTGTCCTATAATCCTGCCCACATAGACACACAAACATAGTGACATTAAAAAAAAAAAAAAAAACAGTTGTCTTTAGCACCACTGAAGAGCAAACATGTCAAATGCACAGCCATAAAAATTCTGTTGAAATTCCAACGTATGAAAAAATAACTGAGAAACAAAACCCTGTGAGTAGGCCAGGAGAGCGTACACAGGTTATGTCAGCAGTTACAAAATGCTTTCAAGAGCTGCGTGACATGTCTCTTAGTATAAAGAACTGCAAGACTCGACTAGAGAACATTTTAATCAGCATGCTATTAGTTCTTGCCCTGAAATAGCCTCAACCTAGTTGCTGAGGTCTGTCACAGCAAGTAAATACCACAGTCGGTAGGATGTTAGTCTGACAGGACTGCAGACCTGGGAAACGTTGAGGGCTCAAAAAGCATATTATCAAGCCCAAGGAAAGAGGCTGTCCGATAAAGGAAACAACCTTATCCGTTCAAGTAAGTGTTGGGTTCAATAACTAGCTACGCCTATTGAATACTAATCAACAATTCAATGAGCAAACTGCAGTTGAAGGGTAAAAAGGACGATTATCATTCCTGCACACAGAAAATTAATTACTCTGCTTGTGTGGAATTATTATGCTAGGCTAGTTGTGGTGAAATCTAAGCATGCAAATGAGTAAGACAACATCTGGGATTCACTCAGTTGCAGTTTGCTTGGATATTAGGTAGCATTCAGCTCATCCGTGGCCTGATAGGTCGCTTTTCATGGGGTCAGATCTGACTTGTTTTATCAAGTGGTGCAGTCCTCATGATTCTAGAGAATACAGCACTCACAAACAGTGAGATAAAAAACAAAAAACACTTAAATACAATTAAATACATCTAACTGGAAGTTTTCCCTTTGGTAAATGTGCTTTGTTCCCACCATTGCATGTCCTCGTTCTTGACGTTCTTCTCTTTGCTGTAAAGCCATAGCACCTATTTCATTGGCCGTGGAAGAGTCTTAAATAACAAACCACAAACCGAGCGCAAACAGGAACAGAATAAAATAAATATTACTGCAGTTTAAGTCCAGTCTTTCCTACTAAATCTTGTTCTCAAGGTCCACATTTTTTTGGTAGTTTGTCGCAGTGATTAACCATTGAAGCAAACTCGTCCAACTTGGAATCCAAATTTCTGGTTGTTGTTGCCAAAGTCTGCAGAAGCCACATCAATAATAGGAAGCAGCTCCGCCGAGGGCGAGTCGATCTCCAGAACCGTCCTTTCCTGACCTCTGCGAGACTGAAAGAGAAAAATTAAAACCATTGTTAGAATTTGTTAGGATAATTCAACCTAATAGTTATGACTAATTTCTGGCCTATTCAAAAAAGTGACTCAAGTGGCTTCTCATGTATTACTGGAGCACCACTACTGATCAATGCATTAGTATCATTAAGGCTCATTCTTATTTCCCTGCACTGACCTGACATCCATCATGCACTGCGCTGATGAAGGGGCTTTTGGCTTGTGTCAGCTCCTCGTCGTTGCTGCCCCGGAAACGGAGGGCGTGCTGGTAAGAGCGGGTGGTGCTGTCAAACCAGCCTGCAGAGTTCTGGCAGGTGTAAGTGAAGCTCTGCTTGGCCGTGGCACTTAATAATTTCAGGAAGGTCAGCTGAACCACATGAACAGGGTTCCCATCCCTGTCATTGTATGAGAACTGGATGACACAGACACACAGGTATTATTATAACAGAACATTTCTTCTAGACCACAGAATATCACTGTAGGATTGAAACGATTCCTCGAGTACGTATGCTGTGTTCAAGTTACCTTTGAAGTCAGAAGTCATAGCTGAAAATGACGTCACACCCGAGTTCCCAGCGTTTCAGTTACAAGTTGGAAAAAAGCAAAATCGGAGGCGGAAACAAGATGGCTACATCTACAAAAGTTATTTTAGCGCTTGCCTTGTCCGAATATAAAGCAAGCGCTAAAATAACTTTCATAGATGGAGCTATCTTGTTTCAGGCTTCCAATTTTGCTTTTTCCTGACTTGATAACTGAAACGCTGGGAACTCGGGTGTGACGTCAGTTTCAGCTCCGACATGTGACTCCTGAGGTAACTCAAACGCACCATTAGAGTACCTCGATTACAAAAGATGATCGACGAAGTTTCTCTGCCTTGAGTACTCGTTTAAAAAATCAAATCATCACTGTTTCGCAAGGATTACTTTCAAGGTGACACACCGCGTTTACGTCACCATGGTAGAAGAAGGAGTAAGCGTGGTTTTGGTTTTGCAGAGTAGAAATAAAGAATGATGAGAGGGGCTTTACTTCTGCAGAGCTCCAGTAGCTCATCAGCAATAAAACTCTGAGTCGTGGGCGGAGACAGCGCTGCTCTGCACACTCCTCTTCATGGTAGCTTGCAGCCTAACATTGCCGGTGTAGTAGCAGAAGCATGTAACACAGGAGCTATTTAGCTCTCGGACACTAATATCTTTAGGGACATAATTAAAGTTAATATCATAATTCGCTTTCTTACAGACATTGCAATCTGCGAACGTACACGCTTGTTCCGCGAATGTCCTCTCTATTTCTCTGAGGCTGGCAGGGCTCCGGGGTTGGAGCTTGGATTTGTGACGTAGGAAATCTCACTGTATCTGAGTCTGCCGTTTGAGTCCGATTAATCAATGGAATATTTGGTAGATTACTTGATTACTGAAATATTCGCTAGCTGCAGCCCTATGTCACTGAATCAAAAATAATACAAAATACTGGTTTTCTCTGACCAATCAAGCCCCTGAAAAACATGCCTGAGCTGATAATCTCAGAAGGACAAACAGGAACATTCCAATCTCCCAGGCGTTCATGTGAAGGAATTTATGTAATCAAGGGTCAAGAAGTTCCAAAGCTTCTCTTAAGAATTAAAATAGCAAAGTCAAAGAAAAGAGCGAGGAAATTAGAGGAAAAAAAACTTCAAACATTTAAGGACTTGGAGAGAGATATTCAAAGTATTGCAATTGTGCTGGCAGCTCTGTGGTAATCTGAGAGGGTTACGAGACATCAGATCAGGTGCACATGAAAGGCCAGCGCTCTGAGTGTTCTGCCCCGAATGCGAGTCAATGAGACCGAGCTGCTTTGTGTGAGTCATCCAGACTGCTGAAATCAGCTGCCGGCAACATCAAATTAGCTCTCTCTTTTTTTTTTTGCACATGGTTGAATACGTTAATACCGAATTATGAGAGACACATATCGACAAAAAAGCAAAATACATGGACGTGCAGTTGTGCATATTGATGAACATACGTGAGCCTCCGCCACAATCATGTGAGCACACTCTGGGAAATGCCAGATACTTAATCACACGCATGAGTATCATTCAAACATTCACAATTAAAATGAGTAATGCGGCTGAAAACTGGCTGGCATTTGCAGCCAGCTGAGAGTAATGGTGGGATGTAGGTTATTTTTTTACACTTCATACCTGCTTTCCTTTCCTGTACTGGCTGTACCAACTTCCTGGCTTCTCTTTGTTCCAGGCTGCTAATTTCACCTAGACACACAACAGAGAAGAGAGGGAGGATGCTGAGTCAAATTTGAGGCTCGAGGGATAGAGGGAGTGATCTGTGCTCTGATATGAGATGACGAGGTCGGCTTTGTAAAGGCTGACAGTGGGAGATTGGAGACTTACCATCTCAATCCTCTTGTCAGGGTAGAGACATGTTTCTCCATCAGCTGTGAAGTTACAGTAGACCTTGATGGCGTCTCGGTGACAGCCCTGGTTAGGATCAATCCAGTAGTCTCCTTCAGAGTGCACAGACAGAGGACACCAATCAAGAAGCAGATGTGGATTTAATGAAGACATCTAGTGTAACAAGATGATCACATGCAGCTGGCACAATGATTTTAAAAAACATAACAGCCTATAAAAGTTGCATGTAAGCAGTTGATGCTAATTTGTAATACATCACTTAAGAGATGTTAAAATATGCATGGGTAAAAAAATATGAATTCGCAAACCATCTTTATAGTTGGGCTGGACCATCATAAGCTCTTTGCAGGTCCGGGCAGGACTCTCAAAAGTTCCCAAGGGTCTCCTCATCACCTCCACTTCTGTTTTCATAGAAGATAGGATGGCAAAGACCTCCTCCATTCCTTCAGCGTCCTCCAGAGGCTGATCTCCCTGGAGAAGCTCCTCCATGTCCAGTTCCGCATCCTCCTCCCTGGGTGGAGCCACTCCTCTTTCCTTATCGGAGTGTCTGCGTTTCTTCCGTTTACCCTCCCTCATGGGCAGGGGTTGAATAAATTCTGCGGGGAGTCCCTGGAGGGTAACACAAGCGGTGATTGAGAGGTGGAAGGGATGAAGAGAGAATAAAGGTGGTGCTAAGTTGGCCATTATTCAAATCACTGGCCATACTCACTGGGGGTCCTGGAGGACCAGCAGGGCCTGGATCTCCTCTGGGACCTGAAGCGCCCTGGGGAGTAGAGAAAGACAAAACTTTGTGTCAAAAAAGGTCTCACCTGAAGCTCCTCTCGCACCACTTGGCTAAATCCCAGCTTTACCCAGCAGATGTGGCTGCTGCTTTATAGGATTATCCAGCTATGTGCATCAGCACTCTGTGGTCAAAGCCTTGGCTCTCAAGACACACTGTAGTGGTTTTCATAACATCACACAACCCAAAATCAAATCCTATTAAAAAAGGCCCAGTGGAAAAATCTCACACAAGGCGAGCGTGGCTGTACAGCAGGCTTTTAGTTCCAAAGACATGCAGTAAACACCAAACGGCATAATGATTATGGAGCATGCTACATTTAAGCCAACAAACATACTTTTCCCCTCTCCTCCAACATATGTTCCTAACAGCTGCTAAACAAGCTGAGGTGTGAGTACAGGAATGGCAGCGTGTAAATAAGATGGATGACTGGACTCACCATTTCTCCCTTCGATCCTTTTTCACCAGCTGCACCCTAGAAGTCAAGAGGAGGAAACAGTGAGCAAAGCTAACTTGTTACAGAACAAATGCTTGTCAACTTTTGACGATAAATTCATAAATATACTCCCTAGAGCTGGGTGATATGTGAAAAAGTTTATCACAATACATTTTTTTTTATATCAGTCAATATCGATATATGTCACTTTTGTCAATCATAAATGTTCCCTGTTACTCTTAAATCAAATTTAACAGTGCTAATTGGTAGCATGTCTTTTGCAATAGAATAAACGACTGCATCCCCTTTTCATTGGCTATTTGTATAATCCACCAAAACATAGCAGAATGCCAACTATCGAAAAGGATATTGACCATGTTTCATATTGATATCGAGGGAAATTAATTTTTGATATATAGCGTTATTGTTTTATCGCCCAGCCCTATTGCTTCTCATACATGTATAGACAAGTCTTACATAACCTATAAATTAATTTCAGGTGTAATCATAAGACATTGAAAGAAAACATGGTTTAAATTGCATCTGTTGCACTTACTGACAGTCCAGGCGGTCCAAGTGGGCCAGTGGGGCCTTGTGATCCATGCGCACCCTTGATTTAAGGACCAACATGTTAAAAGTCAAGATCGAACGAACAGGAAAGAGTCAGATTCATGGTTTTAATGAGATGTGTACCTCATCTCCTTTCGTTCCTGGTGTGCCCTCGTTCCCTGGCAGGCCTCTGTCTCCTTTTTCACCAGGTTCTCCAGGGGGCCCAATTAGACCGAGCAGCCCACCGTGACCCTGCAGACAGAGACATGCTCCATGACATTTGATTCAGTGGGTTTAAACTGGGACGGCGAGTTCCCTCTGTCACAGGCTTAATACTCACTTTCTCTCCCTTTATGCCAGGGTCTCCTTTTAATCCTGCAAGTCCTGGTGGTCCCTGTTAACAGTGTCAGATGTATTAGTACAATATAAACCCCCTCTTTCATTTGGTAGGCTCTGTTAGTCTCATATTAGGATCTTACAAGTGGTCCTGGTGGTCCAGTTTGTCCTGGTGGCCCATTTAACCCTTGCTCCCCCTGAAAGTAAAACATAATTAGGATGTTAGAGTAGACTAAAACATTGTTTCAACATGATTAATTACTGTGATTTCCTTTATATGGATTTCCTTTAGACTCAATAGAGACAGTATCAGTATATGAGAACAACACAAAACGACAGATTTGACGTACAGCTGGCCCTGGGATGCCACGGAAGCCCTCTGGACCAGACCGTCCTGGGTGCCCCTGAGGTCCCACTGGGCCTGTCTTCCCAACTGGACCTTGAGTTCCCTGGCCCCCCTACAGAGCAAAAAGGCAGATGCGGGCAGTCAAATGTAATGCAAATGCAAAAACAGAACAAGAAAGCACTTAACACATCATTGAGTTTGAGTAGTCCTTACCTTGGCTCCCTTCATGCCCTGCTTCCCTTCTTTCCCTGCAGCTCCAATATGACCCTGTGATTGACAGAGAGGCAATGACATGGAGGAAATGACAACTTGACTACACGCACACACACACATACTGCACACAAGTCAACACAAAATGTCAAGCTTACCCTCCGTCCAGGCGGACCTGATGGGCCTGGCTCTCCAGAAGCTCCTGGAGGTCCCTGTACAGGACAACAAAAAGGCCTTGGGTTCAACAGAATCATAGTTTAATACAGTCATTTCAACAGCCACGAGGATCAAGAAGTAAAACTATCCAAGAACTCCTCGAGAGGGAAAAAAAAATCCTGCTTACTGCTTTGCCAGGTTCTCCATTGTCTCCTTTAGGCCCTCCTACTCCATCCACACCCTGCGTGAAAACATAATGAATTAAAAATGTTAACCAATTACCACCAATAAATGCTCAAAACAACTAGATTGAGCACTCTTACATTAACACCAGCCTCTCCAGATGGTCCCACATCCCCAGGGAACCCGATAGGTCCCTATATGCACAAACAGTGTGTTAGCGACCATCATATATGTGAAATGATATAAGCGGACTGAATAACAGAGCTAGTTAAACCGCTAATTCAGAGAGACAGAGACTCACAGGGTGGCCCTTGGATCCGTCCTCCCCTGGTGTTCCTCTGGGTCCTGGAGGCCCTGCTGCACCAGGAAGGCCAGTGTCACCTTTCTCCCCCACATCACCTTTAGGACCCTAGGACATGAGCATATAATATAACAACCAATGAAAGCCTGACGAGAGAAGGTGCAAAAGAAAGTAATAAGATTTTTCGTCACTACGTGACTCACAGAAATGCCGGTCTCTCCAGGTGACCCTGGGTTTCCAGCCTCGCCATCCTCACCCTGATTGGATAGATCAGGGACATTCAGTTACATGAAAACACCACACACAAAAACACGACCATATCACTTCATGTGCATGCTCCCACACCATGTAGAAACTATTTTTTAAAAAGCTGACCTTCTCTCCAACAATGCCAGGCTGACCAACTCCTCCTACCAGCCCAGGTGCACCCTGCAGCAGGGACAGAGAGAAGCATCAACCAAAATACCATCAAACAAGGGCAAGTTTGAAATATTCATCCGATCCTTTTAGAATCCGGTTCAAGGTGTAGATGTTCTCTTGTTGTTTGTCAGCACTTCTGCGTACAGACTGCTGTAACTGGAACAGAATAATCACAACACCAGGGAAAAATACTGTGTCAGGTTTGCTCAGTGGATAGTGTCTGAGTCACTCAGTAGGGCGGGTGCTATTTCCCCTTGCTCAGTCATTTTGTTTTGTTTGCTTGTGCATGTGTATATGTGCATGCCTGTCCATGTGCACGCATGTGTGTTCGTGTTTCAGGCTCCGTGTCTCAGTACGAACCCAGTAAAAGCATGTTTTTCGCTAGAGTGCACAAACATGAGGGCTGAGTACAGCCACACACTAACACTGAGCTCCTGCTGTCAACTGCTCCCCTCACATCAGCCAGCCGTCCCCCTTTTGCCCTTTTCCGCTATTCCTGTATCAATCCATTTATGAATCCAACTATCTCTGCTCAGCTGTGTTTCCATGCGTCCTGTGATGGAGCAGTAGCGTGGCTCGTACAGATTCTGCAGCTTGCTGCTGAATAATTGACCACAGTGAGATGCTGTAGAGAGACGGCCATTACTAGAGGTAAATATAACTGCCTGTGATGATAGTCTTTTACTTCTTAATGATTCATAGAGCAGTAAATATAACTCTCTCACAGGGATTATCTTCTTATGCTTTTTAATAATTCAACTTTCAAAGCCAGAGGAGGGGTCTGTGGCAAGAAGTGTTCATATGAAGCGACTGTGTATGAAGATATGAACGGCTGAGAAATATCAAGTTTTTTTAGTGTGTGTGGATGAGCTATTGTTCACTTTGAAGCTAGATAACACTGTGTATTGAATGTGCATAAAGCCTTGTGATTCCAAAGCAGATACACCAACATGTTTTCTTTATGACTCACAAAGGCACGCAGCCATAATTACTTGACAATATCAGCACTCCGGTTTTCTCACAGGACGTGCGTGAATTTCCAGTGTGCAAATGTAAAAGTTAGTTTTTTAAAACTTTGGAATACATAATTTAAATCAACAAAAAGATTTGGCTTCAGGGATACCAAAAAAAAACATATCAGGAACAAAACCTTGAATAAGCCTAAGATGCAAGCATATTAGAGGAATTTCTGGCAAAAAGACATGACTAAAAATGGAAAACAGTCATTTAGTATAAATAACAGATCTAATAAAATACAGCACTGATGATGGTGGTTTTCTTGATTAGAATTAGTGAAACTTTTTCACGGACAACTTTTAGAGAAGAAATAATCACAACTTTGCTACAAGAATGTTAATGAAGAGATTGTTTAATTACAGGCAATAAAGGCTGTGCTGTGTTGTGCCTTGTTGTTAAAGTCACCTTGAACTTACATCACCTACACTTAGAGCTGGGCCGATATGGGAAAAAGTTTATCATGATATATTTTTTTCATATCAGTCGATATCGATATATATCAGGATCTAAAAAAAGACATCTAACAGTGCTTATTGGTAACATGTCTTTTGTAATACAATAAGGTGCACCTGTGAGGTCTTTGGGTCTCTGATACATAATATGCGGTCCACATTACTCTGCTTCATGTCCAACCTCTAAAAAAACCAAAATACCCCCACACCACCAACGTTTTCGTGCCAATCTTGTCGACGATGTTGTGTTGAGCCTTCATCTGCATTTCTGCCAGAGTTAGCACTCATTTTCTTTCTTTCTCACCGACTGTGCTGTCAGCTTCACATGTTAAAGTCCTATGGTTACGTGTAGCTGCTACGTGCTACTACGCAGTTGTTTGCTACCTGGTTCTAATTCGGCACATGATTAGTTCAGCGCAAAGGGAACCCAGAGTATTTCCACTTTTCATTGGCTATTCATATTGTCTACCAAAACATGGCAGAATGCCGACTATCGAAAAGGATATTGACCATGTTTTGTATCGATATTGAGGGAAATAAATTTTTGATATATATAGTTATCATTTTATCGCCCAGCCCTTATTACAAATATTACTTTTTACCAAAAAAATTAGAGAAACTTTTCCATGGACAAGTTTTAGAGAGATATAAGAAGTATTCACAACTTTGCTACAAGAATGTAAATAAAGAGATTGTTTGATTAAAGGCAATAAAGGCTGTACTGTGGTGTGCCTTGTTGTTAAAGTCACCTTGAACTTACATCACCTACATGTAAAGGCTTCTCAAAAGAGTTTTGCTGCTCGATCATGCTGCAGTTATGCTCAACTACAATCTCTGATTTAAAAAAGAAACACACTACCTCTCCACCGATGGGCCCGTGAGGTCCTCTTGGACCATGCTGTCCTGGAGGCCCCTGTGAAGAGAAATGAATTGTTTTCATTAGGATCCTAGAACAGACAGAAAGGAAATACAGCATCAATAAACCACAGAAAAACAAACTGAATATGAACTGGGAGTTGGCTGGAGCCTCCTATATTAAATGAAAGTTAGTCTCAGCTCATGCTGGATGGCTTATGAAATGGCCCAAGTATCTCTGATCATTATCTTCGTGACATGATGAAGACACCCAGACAGGTCATTACCCTCAAAATGACACAGGCTCTGATCCCCCCACACCACCCCCCACTCACATATTCACTCTTATTAATAACAAACCTCTGGCCTGTGATGTGGGAGAACATATTCTCTCAGCCGCAGTGAGGACATGTGATTTGACTTTTCTGTGCAGCTCAAAAGAGCACCAAGCAATTAATCCTAGCAGTGCTCGACTTCAGTTTCAGTTGAGTAGATGTTGAGCTGTGCTCTGAATCACTCTGAAGTCTTGGAGGGAATCTTGTGTTGTAAAGATGCAGAGACAGAAACACAGACAATCGGCCCAAAGAGAGACTGTGTGGGACTGGAGGAAACACATATCCTTCTGGCGAAGAGATACTTGAGCATTAGAGGGGAGAATTCTGTGATCCGCAACGCTCACACATGAATGAAACTTCCCCACTGAGTCCCCAGCATCTCTCCTCTTCTCTCCTCTTTTTTTTTTTTTGCTGCCTCTTCCCCTCTCTCGCTCTTCCCCTCTCTCTTTTGTTTTGGTTTCATTCTGATGCATCCCCTCCCTAATCCGGCTGCAGAGTAAAGGGGCTATAGAGAATCTTGTTGAGCGTGTGTTCATGGTTGACAGCGTTGTGAGATGACTGTCACAAAGGAGGATGCTCATTAGACAGCCAAGGCTGAGGCTAATCTGATTAGCAGCTGTCACACCGTCTTCCTGCTCACAATCAGTGCCCCGCCTCTTCCTTCCACTCCACTGCTCCACTGCCTCCTCTCCGTCACCCTCTCCCTTTTTCTTTCTCCATCTTTCTCTTCCTTTTACATACAGGACCACTCTTTCTTACTCTGGGATCGTCTGTCTTACTAATGAACTCGGGGTCTGTTTTGTCATCCACGCTTTGCTCAGGAGATCCATCACACCCTTAAAAGATGTGTTGAGATTGTTCAATGGCTTTTTGTTTTTTCACACCCATTATATTGATGTAAATGAATAAAATAATAGGAAGATGTAGCGAAAGCAGACAGACAGACAGACAGTAGAGATATTGGGGACAGAGTAAGAAGAGCAGCTGACTGCAGTCTGAATACACTGTATTTGCTCATAGCTAGAAAGAGCAGTGTATCTTCCATGCTGTAGTGAGGTTGACAAGTTTGCATGACATTAACTGCTAAGGAGAGTCACTCAGCGATGAAAAGAAATTTGCTTTGACTTACAGTTCAGACCCCACAAAGTGTAAGCATTGTTCAGCTTTTAAAAATGTCATTATGCCATAACTGTGACACGCCTGTTCTTTAATAATGACATAAAATTATACGTGCCTTTTACAGGGCCCTGACATTTTCATGCTGACTCACTGGCATAGCTCACAAGGATACTAACTGGGAACAGAGTATTATAAACATTTTAAAATGCACCTTTGCTGCTACTGATTTGACAAGTTAAGTGGCCCACCGTGAAAAAACCTGCCCCGATGTTGGCAAAACAAAAAGATCTCATTCCTTTGACAGGTGAGGCAGAATGTCTGCTGCTATGAGAGGTTTTTTACAAAGGAAACAGCCTCAGGATGCACTAGCTAATTGTATTTATCCTAATTGGTTGATCTTATTTTTTTGTGCAGCACTCTCACACCAGACTGGCTTTAATGATGTTGAGACTCATTGAGACCCAGAGTAAATTAGTCACCCGCCCGAGATCCCTGCCTGTAGTTTGAGCTTTTAAAAGGTGATTTTTGCCAGGAGAATATGAAGGTTTCGACCCTCATCCCTCCCCCTGAAGTTGCAGTCAGCTGATAACTAATACGATTATGAAATATTTGAAGTTGAAAGAGCTTCAAAATTGTCAGCAGGGCACTATGCCAAAACCTTCACCGACTGTAGCAGCGTGAGCGTGAGGAAAGCTGCAACACAAAGCGAAGCTACCTGACACAGCTGCTGTTGAAGTTAAAAACCTTGACTGGGTTTGAGAATTTTTTAATTTTATTTTGGTGCCAAAACAAAAGTTGAAGTCTTATTGTGCAAGGCATTGAATATGGCCGTGCAAAGTGGTGGATGCTGCAGCACCCTCTGAGATCAGGTATCAAGAAAACAGTGTATTGTTGTAGTAAAACAGCTTGGCCAAAAATCTTTCTGCTTTTTAAACTTTTTTTATTTTTCTCATAATTAAATGCAGGATTTGGACATGAGCTAATGTTTGTTTTTTGTTTTTCTTCCACCCTCATTTTGCATATTCAGTGGCTCTTCAAGCAAACTGATGCAACTGTAAAATGATGGAGCTATTCTAGTATTGTATTTTAAGATATTTTAGTCTTTTTTTTACTGAAGATACTGAGGGGATAATACTTCTATCATACAGTGCAGAGGAGAGAGTCCACCACAGCCTCAGTCAGCCACAGCTGCAGCTGTACAGTAGCACTTAATGATGGGACACGTGATGTACTTAAAGCCCTGGCTAGCAAGAATAAGAGAGAGAGAGGGACTGGAAGCTCACATGGATGAGCCTCAGAGTGTGTGAACAGTCGGTTACTGCAAACTGAAGTCTGCTTTTAACATCAGTGAAGCTGTCTCGTTCAAACAGTTCCAGCATGGGTTAAAATCAGCATTGGTATCCTGGCGTAGATTTCTCTGCTGAGTCTCATCATTGTATCCTCACTTCTGTGCAGCATTATTAACTTCTCATAGAGGGTTATATCTACCCCTGTGCACACGCTGCTTCAATAGTTTTCCTGCTTTGGCTTTACCATAGCTTTCGATGCTTTGAAAACACTTGAGTCTGATGTGTTGTAAGACTTTATGAAACAGGTGTAATGTGATAATAGTTATGCTGGATATTTTCAGTAATGAAACTAACCTGTTTCAGAGGATCATTTATTGTTTTTTATTACATAATCTGGCTGTTTTCAGCAGCTCTAATTTTGACTGGTCCCTGCACTGTACTAGTTTTTGTTTAGTTTAGTTGTTTTGGCTCATTCGTTCGATAAAGCTTGTTGTATCGTTGCGGATGAACATGTTTTATTGTTTGGACTGCTTTAATTTTCCAAGTTTAACATGCTCTAATGTACAGGACAGCTGTACTCATTGTGTTAAAGGGATATTCTGGCGTAAAATTAATTTAGGGTCAAACACGCCGTAACACCAAGTTAGACACCCCCTTGAGAGATGAATGTTGCCGACCGCTTGCATATCTAGTTATACCAACTTTAGTAACAACCGCAGGATAGCAATACACAGCGGTCTGAGGAGCCATAAACAAACCTCAACCCAAACGCCACTCTGTAGCCATAAATAATGATCAGAACAGCACCTAACTTCATCAACAGTACATATAGGGTCACAGCCTCAGTACTAGCTACCAAACATCTTTTTTATTTTGCCTTATTTCTTTAGCAAAGAAACTAAACACAACTTACCCACGCTCTTTCAGCAGCTGCTCGTTTGTAAGAAGACCTCGAATGAGTCTATCACCAGCTGCAGAAGGGGTGACGCAGCTCAAGGTAGAACATCGATGATCATTTCTTTATGGAAATGCAATCAGACTGAGATGCTAAGGCAGAAGAACTACTGCGTCTGCAGTTAAAAATTATTAATATGGTGATTGATCATAAATGTTCTTCCTTGAGCTGCGTCACCCCGCTGCAGTTGGCAATGGACTTGTCTGAGGTCTCCTAACAAACAAGCGGCTGCTGGAAGAGAGTGGGTGAGTTGTGTTTAGTTAGGCAAAGCTAAAAGCTGAAATTAGGCAAAGCTAAAAAGATGTTTGGGGGCTAGTACTATGGCAGGGACCCTATATGTACTGTTGGTGAAGTTAGGTGCTGTTCTGAGCATTATTTGTGGCTATAGAGTGGCTTTTTGGTTGAGAGGTGTGCATTGGCTTCTTAAACCACTGTGTATTGCAATCGTGTGGCTGTTACTAAAGTTGGTATAACTAGAGAAGCAAGCGCTCGGCAACATTCATCTCTCAAGGGGGTGTCTAACTTGGTGTTACGGTGTGTTGACCCTAACTTAATTTTACACGAAATATCCCTTTAAGATGCCACATAATTTGTCCCAACCTTGACACTCCCGATCTTTTTTTCTATTTCTTTAAAAAGTAAAGAACAAAAGGGATTGTATTTTTCTGTGTATTATATATCCAGTATATCACAATGTTATCTGTTACTCCGACTTAGACTTTGTGAAAATATTGCTATTACATCCACAAGAAAAAAAAACACCTAAGATAACACAACAGTCCCTGCAGCAAGATATTTAAACTCTGCTCTGTATGATCAGTTAAAACCTCTCACTGAAGGAAACAGAAAATAAATCAAAGTCAATGAAGTGGAAAACATATTCAAAGATTTGGAGAAAGTGAGGAAAATTCAACTTGATATTAAATATCATGCAAGGCCGAGGGAAGTGCAAGTTATAGTAATCTTGCAGTCAAATGTAAGATATTAAAGGAAATGGTGTGGAGAAGAGAACTGAGACTGACACTGGACCGAAGCAGTGGACTTGAGATGAGTGTTGAACGTGCTGATATGTCTGAGCAGTACTCACCATTGAGCCAACATGCCCACTCTCTCCTTTCTCCCCCGATGGACCTGGCATTCCCTACAAATGTAGACATGGTGATTAACATAAATGTGAAATAATTAAAGATGCAGGTACTTTTAATCACAATATAAATTTGTACCTGTAATCCTGAAGGACCTACTGCCCCTTTAAAGCCTCTCAGTCCTTCATCTCCTTTTTGTCCGTTCATTCCCTGCTGCCCACGAGGACCTGGTTCACCATCTGCTCCCTGGAATATTCAAAGACAGGTTACGACTGTCGAGATGAACAACCAAAAACTTGTTTTGACGTAGAGTGTTTGAAACTGATTCATTGTTATATTTGTAACATACTGATGGTCCAGGAGGGCCTACAGGGCCTTGAATTCCAAGAGGTCCTGGGGGTCCCTGGAAAAGCAGAGAAGGAGCTTAATACTATAGAAGACTGTAAATAAAAAATTGGGCCTTTCTGGTCTTTTTTTAAAATTATCTGTTTATTGGCATTTTCAGTTTGAACACAAACAAATCTCATGTTGAATAAATATTCATAATAAATCCCCCCAGTCCCTCCCTCACCACCCCATGTTCCCAGATCCTCTAAAAGAAGTATAAAGTGAGAATGAAAATAAATAAATATTAATAATAATAAGGATAATAATAAAGATAAATTACACTGTAAGTTTTCCTTAACATACAACGAAAAGAAAGGGTACTGCAAAAGAAAAAAAAAAAAAAAAAACAGGGTCCAGAAAGAGAAATACAAATTTGATTGAAATAATAATAATAAAATAATAATAATAATAAACTAAATAACAAACAAAAAATGAATAAATAAAGCACTATATTCCAGATCAACACTGTTCACCAAATGTGCAGCTTTAAGTACACATAGATTTAATTAATGTTAAAAGCAGCTAGGGCTGTAGCCAGGTTGAGTCAGGAGGAAACCCAGTCTTTGATGGTAGTGAGTTTCAAAGTAAGTTATAAAAGGCATCCAAACCTGATTAATTTTCTCCTTATTACCTCTCAGACTAAACTTAATCCTGTCCAATTAAAATGAAACATAACATCCCTCATCCATCTCACGTAGGATGGAGCTTTTGAACTCTTACAGATCAGTAGTATTTGGCGTTCAAGCCAGTAAAGTTGTACCTTTATGGTCTTTTTGACCACATACAGCACTTTCACTCTACCTGTCTCATTAACTCATTCACACACTGTCAACTATGTCACACGGGGGCAATTTTGGGTTCAGTGTCAGACTGAAGGAGACTGACTGCAAAAGTCAGGATCGCTCCACCAACCCTCCTTTTGAGAGACAACCCTCTCCACTACTTAGCTACAGCCACATCTCATTACCCTAAAAGATGCTTACAGTGCAACAAGTAATCATAAGCAGTATTTTTTTCCCTATTTCACGCTGATATTATCTGATGCTAAATCAGAGAACGATTGATCATTAAATTCATACTCACAGCTTCTCCTTTGTCTCCTTTGCTGCCCTTCTGGCCTGGTCCTCCTAGTTCTCCCTGTTAGGAAAATACACACATGTGAACATACTGGTATACAGATCTAGAAGGATTACATCAGTAAGCTCTTAACAGCACTGCTGCACTCCATGCTCACTTAAGTGTGTAACTACCTTGTCTCCGTCCTCTCCTGGCGGCCCAGGAGGTCCTGCAGCCCCTGGCAGCCCCACAGGTCCCATCTCCCCATCATGCCCAGCTGGCCCCACAGGCCCTTTCTCTCCCTGGAGAACAGATGGGAAAACAGCTCACACCTAGCAAATGCTACAATACTTATTATCCTCGTACAGCAGCGGGACACATTGATTAATGTATCACACCAGGAAGGAAACTCAGACCCAATAAGTCCACTTGATCACATTCATATTTTCTCCCTCCCTTGCTCCTTCTGTCTCCTCCACTCCTCTCCTGCTCTCGGTCTCATAATGACATGTTCCAGAGCCAGAGCACATGTTGTTTATCACCCAATGGTGGGAGGTGATGGTACAGTATGTGTCAGTGCACAGTGTTGCTAAAGAGACAAATTTAACAATAATGCAGATCTTACTGGTTCGCCTTTCTCTCCCATTGGCCCAGCAGGACCCACCCCCCCGGGCCGTCCTGGCTGTCCTATAGCACCTGCCGGCCCAGCAGGGCCCCTCTCTCCTGGTGCACCCTAGAAATAAGGGAAGATAGAGAGGTGAGGTGAGTTTGTCACATGACTCACTCTTTGATTTAATGTGGTGGTCACGATCAGTGATCACCATGGAAACAGCCTCCTGCTTCATATGTCCTGGTATACTATATACCATAGAGGCTGAACATAGATCAGGGGAATTGGAAAGAAGCAATTTAAAATCTGACTTACAATAAGTCCTGCAATACCAGGTAAACCCTCTCCTCCTTTCAGACCTCCTGGACCCTGGAGAGACACATTTTTTTTTATTATCCAGCAAAATCTGTTATGGACATTTTCTGGTGAATCAGACATTTACAACTAATTTAAAACACTTTCCATTACCACATTTTTTCACTGCAGTGATTTTATATACAACTGTGTTTTCTAGTAAACTACAAATTCCACTGGAATCTAAAACCAATTATTATAAGATAAAGAACAAAATGATGAATGAAATCCCGTATTACCGTTGCACCAGGGGTCCCTCTGCTTCCTCTGAAACCTTGGAGTCCAACAGGGCCACTTTTCCCTGGAGCTCCTGGTGGACCCGGGTCTCCCTGGAAACAATGCATACGCACATATTTGATTAGATGTAAGGCAAGTAGCCGGCAGACAGCAGGCCCCTGTGCAGTCATAAATCACACCAACCAGCAGGTCATGCTAAGAGGGAAGCATGATACTTTCAAGAATGGAGGTTTCCTCACTTATTTATGAACAAATTAGACTATATGATGTTACTCAGGAGATAAGATATTCAGGCAGTGCTGAGAGGGTCCTTGGATGTTATCTAATATAACAGTAATAAGGTGATGCTGGTGAGACATTATCATTCTGACATTACGGTGAAAACCACTTACCTTCGAACCCTCCTTTCCAGCAGATCCAGGTAATCCATGTTCACCCGGTGGCCCTGGTGAACCTGGATGGCCTCTATCTCCAGTGGGTCCTGTCTCACCAGATTTACCCTGAAAATAACCAAATGAAACAATAACCATTAAAAGACAATTGATAAAAACAAGAAGAGCGCCAAGAGAGCAAACTTTAGCCTTAACGAATATTTCAATACTCTAGGATATGTAAATCTGTCAGCTCAGCCACGATACATAGACTGAATGTCACTGTGAAGATACATTTCTTCACAGTGTCTGTCTAAATATTCACAGCTTGATACTCAAATCCTCACTGCTACAATTTTTTGTGTTTTCTTCCTTGTTTCATGATGCACACTTGCAATAATTTTAATGAAAATCAGGCCAGGAGGGGGTTTAAGCATATTCTGCAAACAAACAGTCACATTGCTCAGACATCAGAAACTCTTCTTACCTGTGGTCCAACAACACCTGGGGGGCCGGGAGGACCATTTTTGCCTTGGAAACCCTGAATAAAAACGATAAGTGAGTAGTATTCAATCAATTCAAGTTGATTTAAAGTGAATGGGAAATCCATAAACCAATCACCGATGGCAACATTCAGTACAGGGTGTTAAACTATGTATGGAGTCAATGTTTGCATTCATTTTCCTACAGAATGACAGTTTCATTGGCTGGGACAAGGAGATAAAGGGCGTTATTTTATGGCATATTTAAGGTCTTTAAAGGATGCATCACCTAGGAAGCACAATAACAGCATAAGTACGGCAACATTAAATAAGAGAGTTTACACCGCAGTCATCTATAGAAGAAATCCCCCTCTCTGTGTTTTTCTGTCAGGGTTTGTGTTTGACAGCAGACCCTTCTCTTCTCTCTTGGGGGAATCATCCATTGCTCGATCATGGATGCCCTATTTCTCTTAGGCAAATAAAATAATAATGAAACAGGCATTATTAAATCTGCATCCATCGCTCTGCTGAGATTTATGTCACAGTAGCATGGACTTCTGACAACCAATGTCCCAACAGCTTGTCCTGGAGTCCAAGTTTGCATTTGTGGTAATGCTGTAATATCTTCTAGCTATTCTTAAGAAGGGGAAAAGAACTATAGTGTTGCTGTAAATTTTCATCGCCCTTTTCTGTAAAAATGTCATCACTTCATAAATTTACCCTGTTTAAAATTCCGAAACAGAATCACCTCATAATAGGTGAATAATTTTCTGATATATAGCCAAAACCTTTTTTTTTTTTTTTTTAAAGATCAGCATGTCCTTGACTTTGACGACAAAATCGGGACAAGACTGCCCTTGAGTCCGAGCCAACCTTTGAGTCAAGTCTAAACACATTCCCTCTGGTTGTATCGAAGATATTGCAGTCACCACACGTGCTTGTTTCAAAAACAAACAACCTCAGATCATTATGTCTACTTCAATGGCTGTTGCTCATGCTGTGGCATAAAAATGCCGAGTGTCTAACTTAATGACAATAAAAGTGACTCACTGGCTCCCCTCTCTGGCCTGGATGACCTGGTAATCCATCTTTTCCTGGCGGTCCCTGAAAGAGAAGCATTTTCTTACATCCTGGTAATGAAGTGACAGTGACCAATGGTTAGCAGACACTTTACAATCCAGTATAGTTTACCCACATTAGGCCCTTTAGGTCCTGGTTCTCCATGTCTTCCCTGTGGTCCATTGGGACCCTAGAAAATAAAATGACCAAATTTCAAAACTTCAGTTGTTAGTTAAATGAAAACTTTTTCCCTTTTTTTTGTCAGACATTCGGCGGTTATCAAAGTATTAACAGTTAGATTACCAGTTCTCCGGTCGATCCTGGGGGACCATCCAGTCCAGAAGAACCCTACCAGGGAGCCAAGGAGGATAAAAAATTAAAATACCCTTTCAGAACAAGCAAACAAACCACTTCAACACTTTTTAGTTCTCTCCTTGCCAAAAGTTGTTAAGCTTTCCCAAGATGCTGTTTGAGGGTGAGAGCGTAAACTGAAGCATCTCCTGCCAAACAGTAGCTTCTCACTGCACCAGATGGCCTGTCATCTCCAAGTGAATAGCAACAAGCAGCTCCAAGTCGGTCAGCTCAGTCATCCATACTTTATGAGACAGCCAGGTGTGTGTTTATGTGTCTAACTGCAGGTGCATTTGTCTTTGTTTGCGTCAGGCTGTGTGGGGTTCGAGTGTGTTTGTTTCTCACCTTTTCTCCGGGCTTTCCAGTGGGTCCCTTCGCTCCCCTGCCCCCCCGGGCTCCCTATCGGAAAACAAACAAGAGTCTGATTAGCACATGCATAACTCATCTGGAGGTGGAAGATAAACGTCTGGTGATGTGAAAACACTGCGGTGATGTAACCGTCTGCCTCCCACATTATGCAGCGAACTGATACTATCTAATTAGAGAAACCTTAAACAGCTCTATACATGGACTAAAACGCAGACTTACATTAGAACCTCTCTGGCCACCAGGCCCAGGTTGACCAGCCGGACCCTGCAGAGCAGAGGTTAAAAATGATTCAACATTTCTTCTGAGACGTGTAGATATTTTTTAAAGCTGTCAGAATGTGAGTGTGAAATTGTCGCCGCAGTCCTCACCCTTCGTCCTTTCTCTCCTATGACCCCGGCAGCACCAGGGAAGCCAAGAGATCCCTGCAGACACACGTAGAGGTTAATCATCTTCAGTCTTCCATTCATCACCCAATACCCCAAACGTCTCATTAACGTATAATTAACCACTGTATCAAATTAAAGCAAATCTAATCCATGAGCCTAACACAGCTCTAAATACACCATTCATCAACATGTAATGAATTGATGTCACTAATGACTATTAATAAAATAGCCTTTTTTAATAAGCCATTCATCATCCTTTGTTTTTAATCAGACAGGAAACAGTCCAGGCAAAGACACACATCTAGCTGGTTAAAGCTGTGCTACAAGAACCAGAGGACACATTAACTGATCATCATTGCTCATCAGTGCTAAATCACCTTAGAACCCTGTCTTCCTGGGTATCCTGGCAATCCAGGCACGCCAAGTTTACCCTGCAGAGACACGGGCAGAGTGAGAGGGGAGGAGGAATTAAACCAGAGGAATATTAAAAAGAACAGTGCATGAAAATCATTTAATTAGGACTTGTATGACTCACTGCTGAATATGCATGTACTAATACAGCGGGATATCTCTAGCTTAATTTGTTTAAGGTTGACAGAAGATTAAATGCTTAAACATGCGTACTTGTTCGGAGGCAGTCTCCTTGGGAATAGGATGTAACTATATGTGATTAAAGCTGAGGTACCATAATCTATATGTTCTGCATCTCAATGGCTTTTAGACACTCCTATCTAAAAATGAAGCTTCTTTACGAAAGATAGAAGAGATGCAGCTGTACAACTCAGAATCAGAAGGGGTTTTATTGCCATTGTTGATGAACACGATTCACAGACTAGGAATTTGTTTTGGCATGATGGTGTGACAATAAACAGAGAGAAATGTAAAATACTAGAATAAAAACTAATAAGAGCATACAAGAAATATATAAAGTATAAAAATATAAAAGTATAAAAGGTTATGTACAATGCTATGTACAACTCTGAAATCTGTAGTCTGGTGGCCTGTTAAAATTAATTTTCCATCTTTTTTTCATCATAGATTTGTCTTTTAGTCTAATCTTTAAAATTTATACCTTCTCGCCAGCTATTCCAATGGCTCCTGAATCTCCCATGGGTCCTGCTTGGCCCTTAAACCCCTCAGGTCCATCTTCTCCACGAGGACCAGTGGCTCCATTATCACCCTAAGAATGAAACAAATAGGTTATATATCCACTATGGTTGACAGAAACCGAGGCTAAGGCTTTTGGGTTTTTTTTCCATCTTTTGGAGCTCTTACCCTGTCTCCCTTGATACCCATGTCACCTTTGAACCCAGGGAAGCCGTCTTCTCCCTGTGATGTATCAATTCAATTCAATTTACCACATTTTATTCATCCCCGAGGGGTGATTGCTGAGGCGAGAACAGTCGAAAGAACATAACATAACATGACGAATACTCTATAAAAGCTTTTTAACGATAAACTGAATCATCACATTGTAATTTTTTTTTTCTACTGTCTAGACAACAAGCAACAGCGCAGACTCACCTTCTCTCCTTTGCTCCCCTTTAGACCCCTCACTCCATCTGCTCCCTGTAGAGAAAGAAAAACAACAAATTCAACAAAAAATATACATACCTGCCAACATTTGGGGTATAAATCAAGGGGATTTTTGCGGGCAGTTTTGGAGTTACCTTGTATGGTGGATATGAGTCAATTATGAGAGTATTTGTAATGAGATTACTCATCCAAATAAGTTTAAGTGAAGCTGCACACTTTTTGTTTTGTTTTAACTATTAAAAATGGTAATAGAAAAATAGATACAATATGCCTTGAACTTATTCAGTCCACTAATATTGGTGTTAGACTCTTTTGTCTGAGGCTGCCCTGAATGCATCACTCTGAGACGGTGCAAGACTATCAACGTAAATATTACATCTCGTGTTTGTTTCCTTGTCATGGAGGTGATCCAATTCCTGAATGAACCTGGAAGATACAAACTATGGGAGATTCCCGGGAGAAATGACAATATGGGAGGTGGGCGGGAGATAGGTCTGAAATACGGGAGAGTCCCCAGGAAAAATTGGAGGTATGAAAATATCACATCACTGACAAGCTGAGAGGAAATACTAGAGTTCTGCCAAAAATGCTGCATCTTAAAATCTGAAATTATTTGATACAGTTCATAGTTTTTCTTTTGACCTAGAATTGTTTGAGTAGATTTTGACCTCGTTTTCATTTTATACTAATGATGGCCAACAAGGCCAGGTTTCCGCTAAGGGACACTAAGCCAAACTACCAGATGCAAAAAAACACAGGTGTGAAAGTGACAAAAACAAACACCAGGCTGACAGCCACTTCATGACAGCTACGCTTTTATTCCTCGATTCCAGAAACTCACTCAGTCAGAATGGACTGTTCTACACTAACAGTACACACACACACACACACACACACACACACTCTGCTCTGCTCTGCTATATCTGACTCTTTCATTCCTCCCATCTGTCAAATGTTCCTCACTCTGTTGTTAGCAGTCCCCTTGAGATCCGAGGTGCTTTCCCTCCACCTGTCATCTGTCACTCAACGACTAAAACAGCTTGTCCATCACAGGTAGACATGAGCGCAGAATGAAATGTGCAAGAGAATTAATATCTCGGTGGACATTACACCTGAGATAATGGTTTGTGCCTCACCTTGACGCCACGGGTCCCTGGGTACCCGACAGGCCCCTGAGCACCTGGTAAACCCTATATTTAGAAAAAGAACAAGATTATAAGCAAAACAACAGCCAGTATATTTTTTTCCCCTCTGTGTAGATAAGCAGTGCGTCCCGGCACAGTGGTTTGTGGTGGAAGAAACAAACATGATGAGGAACAAAATTAGGGTTTGCATAACTTCAGCCTTAGGCCAATAAGTGCACAGTTACTCCACATTGTTAGACACAGCATTTCATCAAGCTTCAATATTGTGCCATGATACTCGTGTATAGTGACCTACTTGAATGCCTTTCTCCCCGGCGGGGCCCTCTCTTCCTGGGTGACCCTGGGAAAGAGAAAAGGAAAACATGAATTAGATTGACAAAGCACTGTTGTCAGTACATTATCACTTAACATTCATGAATACAACCCATTAAAAAGACAAAACACCTGCAACCCTGAGACTGTTAGACATTAATGTCACAAGGCATTGGAGAACCATGTGCAGCATCAAGAGAAACTCATCTGAATGCATCTGAATGGACTGTTGAAGTAATTCGAGGAGCTGAAAACACCTCACTATATTAAGGTTTTTCATTCTTCCTATTTCATGCTCCTCTAAACTAATTCCAGGAATTTCTTGTACGGCCCAGTTTAAAAAAAATGTAGATTTTATTGTGTAGCGGTGCATCGCCCTGTACTGAAACAGTTTGCCGTCTACCTGTAATTCCCTTTCCAAGAAGGATTTAAACTCTCTTTCTGTGGTGTAGCATTTTTTTATGTAAAGTTAATCCAATCTTGATGTCTTAAACTATTCGGGGAAAAAAGGTTTAAAAAACACTGGTTATTTAAATGTGTTGCACTGCTTGTATGGAGTAAAGCTCACCGTATTTGATCTTAAATCTGTTGATACCGAGCTATTATTCGTATGCAGTTTGTTTTGTCCTGAGTTGACTGTGGAAAAAGCAGTAGCAGCAGCACTCTCTCCTCTCTATTTATATGTAGATAGATGCTCCATGTGCAGAGGCATAGATGCATGCTACTGGTTTGTTTGTGTGTGTTTGTGTTAATGCTTGCATTATTGTACTTGTGTGTTTGAGTGCTTACAGGAGGGCCATCAATGCCGGGTAGACCCTGCATGCCTTCTTTTCCCTGGGGACCCTGTAAAAGAGAAAGAGCCATGAATACCGGAGTTAAGCTTTCAATGCGATGTAGCGTTAGCTTTAACTTATTCCGGAAATACCGCATTTCCATGTTGAAGCTGTTCTACTAAACATACTGAATTCATGTCTTGGTCAGCTTTTTATTTCTTCTATCAGTCTCATCAAGCCCATGATGAGCACCGGCCAAGGCTGTCCCAAGTGTCTGTTGTGCCTGTGTGTGTTTCTTGTGTATTGATTTCCTGTCTGGCCCTGTCTCGTCTGAACAGGAGCCAGAAGTGCTCGGGTCGTACTCTGCAGCTCAGCGCACTTCCCCATGGGTATGTGATGACAGGGGTCATAAGGTCATAGCTTTAATTCTGAAATTAAGTGAGAGACATGCTACCTACCTTCTCTCCCGGCACTCCGATGGGACCCTGAGGACCGGGCAAGCCCTGAACCAGAACAAAGCATCAATCAGGCTAAGTGTCACAAGATCAGGAGAGAGCTGGGGGCTGAGGTTTTGCTGAAGGCTGTGTGTTATGTGTGTTTAGCATGGGTCTTGTCAGTATTGATAATAGGTATGAGTGTTGATCTTTGTATGAGTAGGGGACTGGATGGATTGTTGAAATATATATATATAATCGCCTTTATCCGGCTGTTAGCGTCTCTGTAAACGTTATGAAATTGCATGTTGCTGCTGCTGGGTGACAGCCTTTTATGTCCAAAAAGACTCTTTTCATGAGGTAATTAAAACAGCCTTTTATCCAGAAGACACTCTAGAGCCATGCAGTTGGATTAATACAAGGTTTTTATTTACTAAGAGGGTCAGCAAATTTCCTACAAACACAGAAGGGCGAGCGAACCTTCAGTTTTTAGGCTGTGAAAAAATAGTACACAAAATAAAGAGCCTGTCAGAGGGGGTTTAATTAAAGTGTCAGCATGCACATGGTTGTGTGTGTGACTGTAACTTAGTTGGAAGATTTGTGAACTCGAGCTGTGACACTTTTTTAGTCTGCAATACCTGAACTCCTGGATTTCCCTGTTGCCCCGGGGGTCCTATCTCTCCAGCTGGTCCCTGAAAACAAGAAATGTTGATAATCAAACCTCATGTGATCTTTGTTGTGAGCTTATCATTAAATGACAGGTTATTGGTTTCTTAGAGGGCCACTTAACCCTCCTCCTGTGTTAGGGTCTGCACCGACCTGTTTTTGATTTTAAATGCCTAAAAGAACCACTTAAATTAGCTTTTCTACATTAAGACTTTTAGACTTTGTCAGGAACCTCTATTTCAACAAAATAAAAACAAAAAAATTAAATTGACTAAATTATAAAATGCTCTTATTAAAATGATGGCACTAGTCGTGTTAGGGTCGCTGTTGACCTGGTTAGATCAATAAATAATAAGAGCAAAAACTAAAATCATAAGTGCACGGTCAGGCACCACACTGACAATCAGATCCACTTCTAATCTTGTGAGATTTAGGAAATTCCCATTTTGCCAAGTTTTTCCCTGCACAAAAAACAATGTTGAGCATGTCCAGACATGTGAGATCAATTTAGTATGGATGTCTGTGTGAGGAGTATACTGACAAGGAAAGGTCCAGAGGCCCACTACAAAAACTTTCTAAGCAATATTTTCATGGATAATGAAGCCTAACAAGGTAACCTAGAGATGAGAACCAAACTGGATGATAGAGAACTGTTTTTTATTGTGATTTACAGCTGATTTATGACACGGGTCAAAACCGACCCTTAACATAGTGGGTTCGTAGTAAAAGCTAACACAGGAGGAAGGTTAAAGCCATTTTACTGTCGCAGAGATCACTTTGTAAAAACTGTTGAAATCCACTTCATCACTTCAGTATAACGGTATCATGACGTGTTCATGAAGTTGACAGCACTTACCAGGTTGCCCTTTTGTCCTTGAGCTCCATCAGTTCCAGTTATACCCTAAAGGACAAACATAAAAGACGTCAGAGAAATTCATTAAAAACTCCCCCAGTTATCCCCGGCATCACACTGACAATTAGATGACATAAAAAAGACCTTTGATCGAGTTTAAAAGACAGAGAACCTCTGATTCTGTAATCAAGACATTGTTCACTCACCAGTTGGCCAGGTGGGCCAGGTGGCCCCCTCGGCCCGACAAGACCCCGAGGACCCTGGAGACAAAACACAGCAAATAGTCAGCAGCTAGCCTGAATTCATGATGAGGTGGGGTAAGTGTTGAATACTAAATCATAAATCAGAACTAAGGCAAGGGCTGAAAAACAGGGAGAGACAGATAATATGTTTTAGTGTGTGTGTGGGCGCATCTGGTGTGTACGTGGTCGCCACGGAGACTGCGCAAGCCTGTATTTGCGAGCCCTGTTTTTGTCAGCCTCCCTCTTTGTAGGCTGGCCAAGCCACCTGTTCCAAAGCCACATCTGTGATCTCCTGGGAAGTGATTGATATGGAAATATAATCATTCGGGCCAGGATTTTATCTCTTCCCTCTCCGGCTCCCTCTCTTTCCTCTCTCCATCTCTCTTATCTCTCCCACCACCAACCAAATTTTAGTCCTGCGTTTGTCTCTCACTGTCTCACTTCTCCCATCGCTTCCTCTCTCTCTCTCTCTCTCTCTTTCTCTCTTCAAAAAACAGTCAACCCCTCTCCCTTCCTGTATCTTTGTAGTTAAACACTGCTTTTCTAACATGTCTTGTGGCACTCTATTTCTTCCTGCAGTAGGTGATCCATTTGGAGGGACAGAAACCCCACTGAGCCTCAGCCTCACCTACTGGGAGAAAGATAGAGTGTGAGTCATAACCAATCAACCAGTGTTCACCCTTGAGATACACAGAAAATAACAGATCTTAAGGTCTTTGTGGACTCTCATAGCTCCAAAGTTGCATCGCAGGCTTTGTGTAGAATACATGAGCGTGCTTTGTCGATGTTTATGTTTGTGTTCACCTCCTTCCAATGACCTTTCCGTCCTTTATGCTCGGATGAACACTGTGTTCAGTGCATTAATAAGATCTGACCATTCTAGCTTTTACAAACTTGTCCTACATTATTAAGCATTTTGCAGTGTTTCACTTGTGTTTGTACATGTGCAGTTTGAGCTGCAGAAGTTGTACTCGTGTAAATTCTTCTGTAAGACTTTGGCTGCAACTCCAGCTGAAGCCTTAATCCAGTGATCTCCCCAAATCCCCTTAGGGTTTCTTTCAGAAATCTTTTGTTTCAGTGATTTTACACCAAGAATGAGCTTTTTGTGTGAGGATACTCCTAAAAATCCAAAGACTCTTATGTTTTTTTAAATGTGCGTGTATTATCTGGGAGGGTTAGATTCGTCCAGATGTGGTTACTTACAGGCTCGCCTGGTTGCCCTCTCGGCCCCACAGGACCATCAGATCCCTAAAACGAGAGGAAAACAGATTCATCACATAAATCTTGCGCACTGTTGTACATCAACCCTTGATGCGGAAACATTCATATCCCCACAGACATAATCTGTGAAAATAGCTCATTAAAGAAATTTGCTGGCTGACAGATAAGGCTCAACTATCTTCGAGCACAGACTAATAGACCGCTCTCAGAACTTACCCGCCTGCATGGATTGATACTATCTTGACGGAGCCTCTATCTTTCATATTTTCAGTACTATGCGAGGGATGCACTGATTTGCATTCATGTCTCTTTGCAAACGTTGATGCTGAATGAACTCAGGACAGCGCAGCAGAATCAGAAAATTTCTAGAGTTTGTGAATTAATTTCCTTAAAGACCTTTTTGATCTGTAGTGCTTTTACATCTGAATGGCTTGCAGAATTGATTCACTGATCTGGAAATGGTTTTCCTTTTAACCTCGCAAAATGGAAAAGTACGTATTACAAAGCACCGCTGCAGGTTTTTCTGTTGCGAGAAAAATACTGTGCACTCACCTTTTCTCCTGGCTCTCCGACAGGCCCATGAGGACCAGGCTTTCCTCTGTCCCCCTACAAGATAAAAGCATTAGCAACAAGCCTGGAGATATTTTGGTTCTTTCTGTTTGTAGCAGAGCAATATCAACCAAATGCTGTTTTTGTAGTCGTATGCTGGAATCACAGGAATCCCAACAATCAGCAAGATCAAAATATGCAAATAAACATCTGCCGTATGCTGTGTGAGGTATTTATGCATGCTCTGCAGTGTGTTAGCGGCTGAATGGCTAAATTAATACAGTTATATTTAAGTCACCGGTTTCAACTCACTCTATGTCCCTTGTTTCCTGGGAGACCTGGCAGGCCGTCAAAACCCCTGTCACCCTGAAAAGTAATAGAGAAGCAAGTGCATTAAACCCTGAAGCCACACACATACGGTAATGTGTAAACATTAGCAGAAATGTGGTGAAAGTCTCCCCTGGCAGAACCTACCATCTGCTCTGAGTATGTGTCAGGGAGACGGGGCTTGCAGATTAGCTGTAGGTCTGCTAAAAATGCTGCTTTGACTGATAAAGACTCTGCTGTTTTGTCAGAGCCGGCATCAAGGGAGCCTTATTTATTTACTAAGCTCTTCCTGCAGCTGTAATGTATTGAGCTGCTTCGTTGTCAATACATATAATAAGCTGTGGGATGCTGGATACCTAAAGGCTTACACTTAAACACAAAGTTTGTTAACATACAAGACCTTCCTGCAGGAACACATGGGTTAATAATGGATCTTAGCATCAAACGTAACTCACAAGTTTTAAAAACACGCAGCAGTGCAGTAAGAGCACAAGGAAAAACAAACCTACGGGTACTATGTGCTGCTGAACCTAGAGAAACTATCTGTACTTCAAACCAGATCTGTGAGACATCAAAGAGTTTACCTTCGCGCCTGTTTCACCAGGAGCTCCGCGACCCCCGTCTACTCCAGCACGCCCCTACAAGACACACCATCATTTTAAAAAGGTTTAATTATTTAATGTTTTTTTTAGCTACATTCGTTCACTGTGTTGCTACTTGCTATACTCGATATATCTCACCCTCTTTCCCACTTTTCCATTGATTCCTTGAGGACCGGGCAACCCATGTGGACCCTTAGAACAAGAAATGCAAAGAGGTGAAAGAAAAAGTGAATAGTGTGACAATAAAAGAGTGGTACAGTGCTAAAAGAGGACTTGGTCTTACAGGAGGGCCGCTGTCCCCCCTGTCTCCTTTCAGCCCTGTGGCACCTGTAGTACCCTGTAACACAGAAACAAGAATTCATTAAAGCGTAACATGATGTAAAGAAGCTGTATAACTTTTCACTCAATATTAGCACCAAACTTACAAAATGTAAATGAGCTAACGGGCAAATCATTTAAAATTCCACTCACTTTTGTAACCCTGTAGTTATTCCACAATCACAACAAATTGGACATAGTGAGCATGCATACTGATGAAGTATGGAGGGTAGGGGAGCAGAATAGAGGTTATGTCTGGTCAGACTGAATAAGGAAGTTGAGGCAAAGGTTGCAGAAGTACTGGGGGTGAGATGCAGATTTTGTAAAGGTCAGGGGACGTGTCTTACCAGCGGTCCCGGTCGCCCTGTGAGACCCATCGCACCTGGAGGGCCCCTCAGTGACAGCTGAAGGGAAAAAATAAGTGGTTTACAACTTTAGACTTTTAATGAATTTGTCTTCACATAGAAGTCAAGAGTTTTGAGTATCTACCCTGGACTGTTGTAGGATAGCCTGAGCCTGAGCTTCTAGGGGAGATGCCACCGGTCCTTTCTGGGAATCACCTCCAAACTGGAACTAGAGGCAAAACAAAGAAGAATCAGTCCCCACTGCAGGATTCCCCAATGTAAATGAAGTTCAATCACACAGCCCCCCCTTGTGGTCATGCTGCTACTCAACACCGGGGAAGGGTTTGTCTACATATGTGTGTGAATGTGTGTGTGTGTAAGAGAGAGAGAAGGCATGAGTGTAATCTAAAGTCTTACTGGTAGCATCAATAGTGTTCCTGGGGGACCTGGAATCCCATCAACCCCTGCAAGACCAGGACGTCCTGGGGGACCCTGAAAGAGAGGACGCAGATAGGGATAAGCATCAGTTTCTGTGTGTATGGTGGTGTGTGTGTGTTATTAAGTCTGTAAGTGTGTCTGTGAGGGTGGCACATAAACAGAGAGAAAGATAGAGGCGAGGAATGAGTGTCATTGGAGAAAAGGGGAGAGTTTCAGCCTAATCACTGTAAAAATGACCTTTGCTCTATATCAGCTAAGCTTATCGCACACACATAACCTTTATCTCCTTGTTACACGCTGTAAATATCGACGTAAACAAGTCATTCCAGGTTACATAGAATCATAAAGATTGTGATCACCAGATTACAGCTGACGTAATCCTGGAAGTAATCTAAATGTTGAGATATTTTCATTTTAAGACGGTTAAATACATTTAATACAAAATAACCCTGAAGATGAATGAACTGCATTAACAAGCTAGGTTCCACTAAACCCAAGAGATTGGGAGTAATTTTCTTCCTCAGACATTAAAAGGATGTCAGTTCTATGAAAAATTCATGAGCAAATCAAACAGGCATCAATCACTTGTGGACTGATTTCACTAAGTCAGACAGTATCAAGTTTTAGCATGAACAAACTCATTTTCCCTTTGAGTTTCAAGATTTGAAAGTGAGCTACCAAAGAGTTCACTGAAAGGCATTTAGCATTAATGTGAACATATTTTACCCCTTTACAACCATTAGGACTCCAGGCACCCAAGAATATTTGGAAATATACTTAAATGTGGGGTTTTTTTATAGACCCCTCCCTTCAAAGCATGTTTTAAACAAGTAAATATACATAGAATAAACATAAAGATGTAAAATTAACATTAAAACAGCTTTAATATGTACACCTACGAATATGCGAGGGAATGATATATTACATTAAATGTGTTAAGTCGCAATAGCTCATTATTTCTTGTTTCTTTTTTATGGTAAAACTTGATACTGCTCCATATTATTATAGTTTTATGACCAAATATCTGCATTATTCATGTTTTCCTCACTTTTAGAAAAAAGCATCAGAGTCAAGAGTATCCATCAAAGCTGCAGTTTCCTTAACTTTGAATTAAAATAAATAAACAAATAAATTAAAAAATGGTTTGTTTGTTTAATGGGTTGAACCTGAACCTTACAAAGCTACTAAAGGGTTTTTATGACTGGAAGTTGATGTTACTCTCAACCAGATTTTTCTGCATACCAGTAAACTACCATCAACATCTCTGCCAAGCAAAATGACAAAAACCATCAACAACTGTCAGAGCATCTGTCAGTGTGTGCGTGTGCATGTGTGTTGGAGCCGGTTCAAGTTTGATGAATCATGGGCTAATACATTTTGTCGAGCAATCACACACTGACGAAAATCAGGTCAAGCATGTGTGAGTCAGCATCCGGCAGTGAGGTCCAGCAGGTTCAGTTCAGGACCAAACCAGGACATTGTGATCCCACAGACGTGTTTAAATTTGGGTTAAGCCCAAGCTGAAGGGGTAAAACTCGTCTGTAACTACCCAGTGACCCAAGTGAGTCCAAGACCGGGCGTATGCTACACTCACCATTTCACCGGGATCCCCCCTGGGTCCTGGAGGGCCTGTTGGTCCAGCTGGGCCTGCTAGTCCCTGTGAGGAAAACATTTGCAGCGCTCAAAAAATAAAAAATAAAAACTCTAAGGAACATGCAGTTATAGTCCTCGTCTTCATGGCCCCTCAAGCTTTCTAAGTCATGACCTTTAAGAATAATATGGTTGGAGTCTCTTTTTAGCATCCGAGGAGAGTTTTTAAAAGCCTGACCCCCAAAAAGCACAACCAGGATTATCAAACAACCCACATACTTTATTTGCATTAATTATGATTCACAGTCCAGCATATCTCTCTTTGCTTTCGCTTGTATATCTAGGTGAACTTTATAAAGAGAGAGCTGACAGCACCAACTTGAACAGCCACACTAATGTGTAATTAACTGGATTTATAACTCAACTATTCCATTATATATTTGGTTGTCAACCCCTCTGGTAACCCCAAGAAATCATCTTGCAATTGCTGCGGAGGACTAGACCCTGAGGTTGAGAATCACTGGTCTCCTTCAGCAGAACCGAAACCTATTTTCCAAACTGAATTCAAATAGAAGAGTAATTACACCCTGAAAATCCAGTTTCTTTCCTGCTAAATCTTAATTCATACAATCTGAATTTCACATTTTGACAATCCCTATCATCCCATTTTAACACATCCTATCATTTCACAATCACCATCATTCCTGTTGACTTACCTGAGGCCCTACTAGACCTGGAGGTCCTTCCGCTAATGTGCCCTAAAAAAAGGTGCAAAGAAAGGCATGTAAATTAGAAGACTAACACACTGTTTCCATAATCATATCTAAAGCTATCGGGCTGCTTCTTTATTCTTTCCAGCAGCTTACCGGCTCAATAATAGCTGGCTCTCCCTTCTCGCCTTTCTCTGCTCTGAGGCCAGCCTGAGGAGGAGAAACATATGAAGCAAATCACTCGATACAGTCAATCAAAGACGTGACCATTAATTTGATACCAGAGTTTACTTTAAGATTTTACCTCTCCATCCCACGTCTGAGCTCTTTCCCGCTCAGCGAAGTCGTAGCCGTCGTCATAGGTTTCGTACTCTTCGTAGGACGACTCTGTGTCATTCTTGTAATCTTCATATTCAAGAATCTGTCAGGGTACAGACATAAGTCACAACATAAAAATAACCTCAGCGCTGAGGTGAGCACACTCAAAGTGTTTTGCTTCCAACCTACCTCATAGTCAGTCATATTTGGACCCACTGTTACCGTGGAAACAGAGAGATCATCATAGAGGTCTGCATAAAGGTCATCTCCATACTCCTCCACCACTGGCTTCTTCACCGGCATGCTCTCCTGCAGGCCAATGAAAGAGGCGTAAATGAGTCACAGCAGAGGTTAACCAGGGGACACCGAGCATGTCTCATTAGTGCTCAGCAATGTCGAGGGGGCTGCACATTTTACAATGTACATCATGAATGTTAGCATAACAGGTGTTTTTTACGAGGGAGTGTTGATTATCCAGGCTACATACAGGTTGACAGGTGTGCACGTTAATTGCAGTGCTGGGATGTAATTCGCTGATGGAATACATCGCATTCATGTGGCGGCGTGGCACAGACTACGACAAGCTACATAAACAACATGAGCATGAAAATTAGTTGACTTGGTAAATAAGTCAAATTTAAACATGAGGGGTTCAAACAAGCAGCCTCTGCAGGTTGCTGTAGGAAGTTAGAAATGTATGCTTTATAAATAAATAATCTAACATTATCTCACATTATGTTGAGTTTAATATTAACCACAAACACATACCTATTGGTTGGCACAAAGAAAGACATTCACTGTATCTAACATGCATGGCATACTTTAAGATATATGATATGCATATTATACTATTTTCAAGCATACGCAGCCATATAATAAAGCCAATGGATGGATTATGGATGCAGCAGGCGGTGATTAAAATGGTGCTGGTTAGTGGTGGTGGCGGTAAGACGGTAGTAAGGGTGCTCTCTATGTTAGGAGGTCTTCAGGGAGTGATCAGTTAGAGCTGCAAATGGGAAGAGGCAGTTGAGCTGGAGGGGATCTACAGATAAACATGTCTACCTCCTCGGTAACCTCTGTTTCAGGCGATGCACTGGGCACCACAGTTGAAGAGTCAGGCTCATGTGTGGGCATCTCCATGTGGCTCTTTTCTTCAGATGCTTCAGCGGGGATCATAGTTTCCAAAGTACTCTCAATTTCAGGCGTCTCCGTGGGCCTAAAAGGTTCTTGGGATAGATACTCGGGCAGTGTTGTGGACACCCTGAGGAAGCCATCTTCGAGACCCTCCTCCTCGTGTTTTTTCTTTCTGGATCCTTTCTTGCCCTTGCCTTTGCGTTTGCCTTTTCCTTTAGAGCCCTTGTCCCTCTTCTTTTTGTTCTTCTTGCCCTTTTTCTCCTTTTCGGAGGGCTCCTGTGGTTCGCTGGGCTGGTCACTTTGCATCATGGCATCGGCAACAAGTTGGGTGTTCTTTTATGAAAAATGGGGGTGTAGGACGAGGGCACAGGATAGAAAGAACATTAACACTACTGGAAAAGAAAAGTGGTGAAGTAAAGCAAACAGATCCACTGTTGAATACCTACTTAGATTCCCACAGAGCTGGTAAAAACCTGGAGCAAACATGAAATGAGGAAAGGACAAACGAATGTGGAGCTGTCCCCTTTTAGTCAAAGCAGAGGACTTGTTTGTTTGTGAGGTCAGGGGTCACCTTGTCTCTAGTTCTACAGAGGTGCTAATTCTCAGTGTGTTCTGGCAACCGACAAATACAGCATGAGTCATCCCACAGAGTGACTTCAACTGCATGTCAGTGGTATGACTGGCCTGAGCCTGAAAACGACGCTGAGGGCCCAGTCTGTGAAAGATATCAGTGATGTGATTTAGATCCACTTGTAAACAAGGTCAGTGTGTTAGAGAGAATGATGGGAAGTAGGTCAGTAGGGGGACAGATGTTGACATATTCTGGATTCGGAGCTCATTGCTCAGCTGTTGTTATAAAATCCAGCTGGAGGACAATCCAAATGGCTGCACGCTATCATTAGGAAACCATCTCTGGGGCAAAATCAATAACCAGTGTTCGCGGTTGTCAGCAGACTCATGATGCACATACTGTGTACAAGTGTATGCATGTGGTGTATCGAAATAAAGCAGAAATAAAACATTTAATTGTTTTGTTAACGCTGTGAATTCCTCACAAGTATCTCTCTGCCTCCTTCCTGCTCACCCCTTTCTTTCACACACAGCCATAGAAATAATTCATAACAATAACTGATTCAATAACTACATAAATGCCCTGAAGAAGAGGAAGGCGTATATATCATGTCATGTCAGAGGCTTGTGTCTCTGTGTGTGTGTGTACATCCTGTACCTGACCCCACGAGTGCTCCACCATTGGCAGCTTTTAAAAAAAGACACTTGCCTTTGACTGATGGCCTTACCCGCCTTAGTCTCTCTTATCTTTTTTTTTTTTTGCACACACTCAGCACACCTCCGCTGTACTCGGATCTTTTTTTGGCTGAGGCTGTTGTCTGCTTGTAAATCACACAGGTCTTGAGGCATGAACTGCAGGTTTATTGATAGGCATGCTTTTGCTTCCCTCGCTGGTTGGCTATGAAACAAGCTAATTTAGGTGTTACATAAAGAGGGACGTTGTTTTAACATGAGCACTAGAAGTAGAAGCTCCTTGAGTTGTCTCGTTTTTTTTGTAAAACGCAGTCTCTAAGGGAGTGTGGAATCACTTAGCGGCAAATAAGACTGAATTTAGACATATTGGCCTTTCTTAACCTTTGAGCGACCTAAAGCTATAACTCATCAGACGAACCAGTGTAGAAGATTCTGCATGACTTTTTTTCTTGTGGGCATTGACTCATGGTGGCACCAGTACTGACCTCCCGCAGCTCCAGGGCGATGCTGTTGTAGGGCAAAGCAGAGTCACAGTCTGGTATGTAGTTAACGCAGTAGTCGGCAGCAGCTTGGGGATCCTCCAGAATCAGGAGTTGCTGAATATATCCCTAAAATTACCAAGAAAGACAGACAGAAGGACAGAGAAGTGCTGTGTTATAGAGAGAGCATGATTGTCTCACAGACATCAGCATGCAGAAGCTACTCCACAGTGAAAGGATGTTTGTGAGAATCCAGAAATTACACTTGTATCAAAATACCTCTGACACTGCAGACAAAATGTGAGCAGCATCACAATCTGCATGCCCAGATTTTGCCCGATCTGCAGCACTGTGGCATCATTAAACTGTCACCTCTGGTAAAATTGCTACAGCAGACGATTGTGTTGTTTTCCCTTAACTGCAGGAGAGCTCTCATTGTGTTCATAAAACAGTCAAATAGCTCTCTCTCACCCCCTTGTCAGGACCTTTCGCTTCCCAACCCACCCTGCAGGCGTAGCCGGTCTGTACACACAAACGCACAGAGGCAGCACTGCTGCACCCTGCAGCACTAAGCTGAGGGCCTCTGTTAGCTTTAGCCGCCTTACACTTAACTTCTCTTGTCTTCTGAGCACATCATGTTACTAAACAACTGCACTATGTACATTTCTTTTAAATTGCTTAATCACTTCCTCAAGTACATATTAGTTCATCAAGTCAAATGCCAGACAGATTAGTTATTAAACACTTTTATCCATCATCTGTTTCTAAACATTACATTTTATAAGCGAGTGGACAGTGAATGGTAAATATACTATGTTTATGAAGTGCTTTCTTCAGTCTTCAGACAGCTAAAAGCCCTTTTATATTACACGTCACATTCAGCCATTCATGCCGCATTCACACAGTGACAGCAGCTATGTAGATTAAAAACATTTCAGAGACACAAATATCTTTAATGAAGTAAAATATCTAAAAGACGAACTGGAAGTAAAAAACAACTGTGTGCTGCAGAGCTGACTGACTCTGAGAAATGAGTCCGAAAGTAATTCAACATAAACAAAATGCAGGCAGCCCCGCGGCACAGTGTTTGACAAGCTTTAGATTAGATTAGTGAAATGGATCTATGTAACTGACAGGCCATTGCAAACATATTGCCGGGTGAAATGTTATCCGGGGACAGCCGGGCAATGATTTGTGATAAATCAAGTCCGATAAACTGCTGCGTGTTGTGGTGATTATATATCCATTGTAATCTCTTTAATTAGGCTTAAGTGGCCAGAGGTGAAGTAAATCAAAACACTTTTTTTTTCCCCTGTATACCCACCATCAGCTCATGTATCCTCTTATACAGTTCAAATCATTCCTTATCAGTAATAGATCTTTAAATCAAATCTGAGTTGGCATACACAAGGGAAAAAAAAAACATATTCAATAATGCATCAACATAAAAGGCGTTCTTATCCACTCAGCCCTTTTCCTTCCCCTTTTTGGCCAAAAGCCAGCCTTAAACAAAGTAAATTATTGCACTTCAAGGTGACAGACAGAGGGAAAGAGTAAGAGAGAACAGCAACAGGGAGTTAATCCAATCTAATCCAATCTCAATTTAAGATCAGAGCCAACACTTTCACAGAGAAGTTTTTCTGTTTTTCTTGCCCAGCAGGCGCTGTCTTCTCTGGAAACCCAAAGAGAGTAAAGTTTTACCCAAATTCATGCGTTCGCTGCTTTTTTCCCACTTAGGACAAGGCAAGGACACCCGAAGAGGACATGTGAGGACATCCTGAAAAAGAAAAACGCCTTGACAAATTTCAGAAGCCTCCTCTATGAGGTGACATGATGTCTCTGTTAGCGAAGGAGGGTGACCTCTTTGATCCTTCCTGTGGTCTGTAATAAGGTGTGTGGTGCCAACTAGCCAAGATTCATATTGCTCCATTAAATCACAATCATGTAGATCATGTATGACATGCTGCATATTCAAGTCCAGTACCTAAACCAGAATACAGTCTGTAAAAACTCACTTCCTGTCTTGCATGAGACATAATAACTGCAGTTAAAAGAGCAACACCCCTATGACAAAGTAAGAGCGATGAAACAACATTTTCACAACAAACCAAAAACATCTGAACAGCATCAGATACAAGTCATTAACAAAGCAAAATCGGACTTAAAGAGGCCATGACCAATTTAATGTGTGTGTTGGATGTGTGTGGTAAATCGACGGGGTTGCTAAACACTCAAATAAAGCCGCGCTTTAATGATACGCATCAAAGTCACGATTTCGACATGCCCAAAACAGCAAGCCAAAACATTTCCTAATTCCAGATCTACTCCAGACAGAAAGAAACATCTGAGTTTCCACACAAATAAACGCTAGACTGGATCTTTATCTAAGCAGTCAGCGTGTTGGAGGCACACATACACGCAAACAAATACACACACACACACACACAAACACACACACAGGGCATGCAGTGGCCAAGGAGCAGCACCACCAGACTTGAGGACAGTTTCATGTTTGCTTTACTGCAGTTGAAAAGCAGAGCGCTGAATCTGGACACCGAAACTCTTGGAGACAATCTGGAAGCAATAGAGGCATTAGTGGCTGACCACAGTCCCCATGCTCCCACGCTGAGCTCCCACGCTGGGAGAACTGGGCCGGAACACCGGTCTCCTCCCACAGAACCAGGGCCTGGGAACAGAGGCCCGGAGGTCATCCTGCTTAATCTCTCCTCCCCTGGCACCAGCCTCACCCCGAGGTGTATGACACTGATGCTTAAATATAGACAGACTTATAGACATGACGTTCTTATTGCTGTGAATACTCTGTAAATATTTTTTTTTTTTAATCGGATGTTTCAAGGAAAAAGTAAACAGAGAAATACGGTTTCCACTCGCTCAAAAATCTGGGTGTCCCTACTCGTCTTTTGACTAAATTCAGTGCAAACCAGAAAACGTGCACCGGTTTAACAAGAGGATAAATCTAATCAACAGATAGTCTCAAGGGTATTAGTATTCACCATAAATACTGCATCATCATCATAACTCTTCCCAGATGATGATCTATCAGGACACGGGAGTGTTTTTGGAGTAAGGCCAAAGATTAAATGGTCTTCAGTGCTTCTGAAAAGGGAAATTTATTGAGCCCAAAAGGAGACGCGTTTCTCGGCTGAAGTGGGATATAAAGTTATTTAAAAGCTGGAATGTCTATCAGTAAGGGAAGGGTAGGAGGGAGTGGAGAGTAATCTACAGCTGGACAGCAGCAACTGAGGTTAACTTAGGGTATAGGGAAGGTAAAGTGAAAGTGCAGGCAGGGTTAAGAAGGTAATTATGGACTTCACACACACAAACAAAACCTAAAGGCAGTATAGGTGGTCATTTATCAGAGCTGAGGACATCTGTTGTTCTCCTGCTCAAGTAAAGGAGGCTGTACTTTCTGTCTATTAGGCCAACAGGGAGTGTTGAACCCCTCCCTGCGTACTTTCTTAAACTTTTACAGTTCCTTGTTGCAGACTGTGGGGTATTCGAGAACACAAGGGTTGAGAGGATGGTCGTTTTTTCTGTACTCGGCTGCGTCTCACTCTACTGTCCATCTTTCCTTTTCTTCATGCTCTATTGCTCAACAGACCCAGAGCCCCCTGGACATGGCAGGGAGGTGGCTGTGGTTGATCTTTATTTCATTCTATAAGAGAGGGATATAAGGGTTTCCTCATTGGGAGTGACAGCGAAGCATGGGTTGAATATGGCCCTGGGGATCACACAGAATAACTTCACACTAGAGGGTACTGCAGAGGAAAAGAGAGGACAGGAACTTTCACAAAGATGGAATCTATTTGCTCCTGAATTTTCCAGCATGTTCGTATAAATGGAGACACATTTTTCTGTGCTGAAGACTTGTACTTAGGCTTTAAATAGTAACTCACTGGTAAATTTTTCATGTAAATATATTTTGGAATGACTTCAGCAGTATCAGTACATATGATACGTGTTTCCTGTCAGGAGCCAAAACACTCACTCAGCGTCAATCATACTTTCTCCGCCCAAATGCACAGCTGGCTCTTCAGACTCCCATCAACAGATCTATAGCCAACAGATGTACACAGGCAAATCCAAAAGGCAAAGAGAATGTGTTTTTTCAAGGCTTTGCAGTGGAAATGAGGAGGTTGGGCAAGTCTGAGCAGCAACACTTCCCCCTGCTTTCTCTTTCCCAAACACCCTCTCTTTTCTGCTCTGCTTTGTTTCTACAGGGTTTGATTGACAGGAGAGACCCCTGTTACCCTGTTGCTTCTTGACCCATGATTTTACCTTTAAATCTTTTCTTAAGAAGCTTAAAAGACAGGTGAGGGGGGGATTCTCCCATTACATAAAGAACAGTTTTACTCTGCTTCTTTATCCACACAGGCATATACTGAATAAAACAAGGTACTGTGCTTTAGTTACAGAGAGTTAAGTACAAATTTTCTTCTTTTTTATCCGATTTTCAGGATTATACATATTTGATGGGTCTGAGATGTTGACAAGAATCTTAAAAAACTATGAGTAAGAGCACTGTTCTTTTTTTATCTGATTAACCAACTTTTCAAATCCTTTTCACTGCACTAAGTAGTAAAAATGTTCAAGCTGGAGGCATTTGTGAAATCTAAAGAGATACAAAAATGAAGCCAAAAGACAAAAAAAGTAATAAAGGCTTTACGAGAACAGAATGTAATCTTCATATCACCTAAGGTGTACACCAGGATTCTATTTCGAGATCTACTTGTTCCCTATTTTTCATAAAGTAGCTACAATAAAGGAATAATTCATTTCTACGCTGATGATACTGTTATCTATATGCATGTCCAACATCAACACTAGTATATTTTCACCTTACATCCTGACCCATAGTTATTTCTACAAAAGAGAGTTGGGGCTACAATAAGAGAAAAAAGTAATTACAGGGGATAGATTTTTTAATTTCCATTTCAAGATTAAAGTCGAAATTTCAAGGTTTAAGTCGACATTTTTACTTTTCAAGTATCATGTCGACTTTAATCTTGAAATTTCGACTTTAACCTTAAAATTTCAATTTTTCATCTCAGAATTTCTACTTTATTGAAATAATTTTGATTGTTTTCACCTCAATATTTCGACTCTAATCTCAAAATTTCAACTTCAACCTCCTTCCTGTAATTATTTGTTTTCTCTTCATGTTGCCCTCTTCCTCTTTCATATATTTCAGCCCATCTGGGTACATGGAAGGATCCTATAATTTGCTGCTCTTCACTGAACCCTGAGTTTGTGGAGAAAAAAATTGTCTTTTAATGCAAATTGGGCATATAATCATCTTTTAAATGGTCCTAAAATAGACACACACTAGTATCACTTAACAAACTCGTAAGTATCATGACTGATGTAGTGGCAGAGACATGTAGTTGTTGTTTCTTTAAGACCACAGTGTGTTTGAATATCTTATAATATGACATCTTTAAACTGTTGTGATTTCCCCGTGTTGTATAGTTAATGTTTTTAAATGAGTTTGGCTCACCCTGCCCGGGTTTCTCCTGTAAAAGGAGATTCTTATCTCAGTGGGGCTTCCTGATTCAATAAAGGTAAAATACTAGTATTATTGAAATAAAATACTATCCAGGCCTCCCATGGTTTACCTTGAATGATAACACAGAGTCCACATAAAACTGAAAGTCATGCCCTCCTTTTATCTACCTCCGTGCAGATATGTACAGAAAAGATCACAGTGGATCAGTCAAACCGGTTATTTTTCTGGGTAACCACTGAGAAAAGGAAATTGAAATTGGGACTTTTGTGACACCAAAGTAAAACACATACAGTTTCGAGGCTTTCAGACCTACTGTCCTACCTCAAATGCCGCCTCCTCTAGCAGCCTTGTCCCAAACACAGTGACCCCCTCTGTGCTGATCACAGCGTTGTCCCCTCTCTGCAGATCAAGGGTCTCCACTTTCTGACAGTCCAAGTACAGGGTCACAGACTTGTCCTGCACTCTGAAAGCTATCCTGTGCCACCTGAAAGCACAAAAAGTAAAAATTAACACACAGTGTGGGAACTCTGTATCTGTAGTATAGTCTGATGCAAAAGGCTGTTCAACATTTCTTTCAAGTCAAGAAAAGCACAAGTGTCTTTGAGCCTGGGACTGTGAAGGATTGATTTCTTAACCTCTTTGATCAAGTCAAATCATTGCAGAAAGCTCTGTGAGCTTCTTATTCCCTTCAAAATTAGTCAAGGTCAACACAGGATAAGCAGTATGAATCAGACGGCAGCAATTAGAGGCCCGCCTCAGAATTCAGGGCTGGATGAGGTTATACATAAACTGTTGAAACAAACTTTACCGAGATGGTGAATCCACTCTGTTGGTTAACACGCATAAAATACAGCGTGCTGACAAATCACAGGGGTGGATATTCTATTACACATCATCAGCTCCATAAAGAGAGTAGCTAAAAGCCCTCAAAACACTCACTTTCCATCAGCTAGGTTGATCCTATTGAAAATTGGGTACATTTCCGGCGTGGGTTTTCCATGCTGATCCTCATAGAGGAAGACAGGGGATTGGCCCACTTCAAGCCCCAGCTGCTGCACCCCTTGGTCATCATAGACTGAAAGCAGGAAGAACTGGGAGCCTTTTTTAGCTCGCATCGTAGCCATAAGGGAAAAGTTTTCAGGAAATTTGGAATCTGTAGGGAGAGGTGAGGAGAGATGCTGTTAAATCGTACAAGAGAAAGCACAGCAGGGAGAAGACATTTTTACAACATGCAGGCACCACCTGCCGTCAGTGAGACCTGAGTTAAGATAATAATAACAAAAAATATTGCCCGTGAAAGCAGCAAGCAGCTATGAGGAGGAGTGGAGGGAGTACAAAGTCAGATATCATAAGGTTTTACTGGGAGCAGAGTCCCTCATAAAAGTGACACATTTTTATGCTTTTTTGGGTACTTCTGGAAATTCTTAAGGTCTTCATTCTGTTGTTGTGAGACTGGATGTTTTGCGATCGAGTAGGAATAAAAAATACCTGGGAAGAGCTGCTTCGTTGGAGCACTGAGCTGAATCTTTTTTTCTATCTTGTAGGCCAGGTCTGTCTCCTCCATGCCCTTCCTGCTCGTGCAGAGACCGGCCTCCAGGGACACCCCCTCCATGTTCTCTGACAGCTCCAACACTCGCAGAACATCAATAGGATCCGCTGAAATCAAAGGAGGAAAAGGTAAAGCATCTGCATATGGCTGTGTTGTTCGTGTTCGTACAAGGTGTAGCTAATTCACTCACTTTTGACATGACGGTGTCGCTGTTACTGCTTTCAGCATTGTTTTAAAAATTATAAAGACCACTGATGATTGGGTGGAGCTTGTGGGCAGATAGACAGACATTTTGCCACTGTTACAGCACTTTGTTGTCTGGCTGGGTTAAGTGCTGGTTGTTACAGAGCTGAAGAGCAGGGTTTAGTGCGGCTGCAAGTCGGTCTTAAAGTGCAAAGGCTTCCTGCTTCCCCGGAGTCGGAAGAGACAGCTCCTCTGAGATGTGGCAGCAGGTGGCCGGGCTGCTGCGGGTGTTATTATAGGATAGGGTTGGTGCACTGCCTAACCTATAATCCTACAGTAGTGCACCTGACAGCTGACACCTGCACACCTCTCACACTGTAACAGTATGTCTGCATCATATTTGGACGTAAAAATACAACAAATTTTCATTGAATGATATGATACTTATGAGTATTTTGTGGAAGTCTTTCAACAATTAAGTTTTTGATCTCATTGTTATAATAAGATTTTCTTCTTGGCCTTATACACACAATATCAAATTATGCGTATTTACTATGAGCTTTGCAACTGTTTCCCCTGCAGATATGAGGTTGGCTCTCTCTCATTACAAAGAGTCTGTGTTTTATTAGCAGTCTGCTGGTCGTGTTATTAGATGTTCTATTGATAAAGCGCTGCCGTGAGCATTAGCCAGGATCAGAGCTTTGTGCACAGCCGGTCTCCCACCAGCTGCTGGAGAGAGCCTGTTCAGAGCAACTCAGCACTTAGCATTCCAGGCATCTGAAATGAGGATCCTAAACTCAAATTACCTCTTGAAGCCGTCGCTGCTCACACAGAGTTCGCCTTTTATCCTCCTTGTTAATTAAACATGTGGACGGAGTTTACTGTTGCCCAGACATTGCTTGCAGAAGCACATAGCTTTACATTTTATGGCATTATTTATTTGCATAGCAGAGGCTGTTTATTCCAAGCAGCTTTGAGAGCTCACCCTCATGGTCCCATAACATGGCAACCGGGGCTGTAAATAGGTTAAGCTGTGAATTACAGCTGAGTCCCAACAATGGAAACATTAGGTACAGATCTAAAGGCATTTAAGACCTTAAGGACATAAATTTTGAGCTCATGCTTTGTCACAAACAAGCTGTGGGAATCAAGTGATTACAGGAACTGAATAAATCTGGATGTAAGATATACAAATGACACACATACTGAGTCACCGAAGATCATTTTCATATCTGTTCCATCATGACATCAGATGGAGAGAGTAAAGAGACTGCTGGCTTTGAATGTTCACAGTCCAATCATCATCACATGTAGGGTGAGGTCTATCTGCAAAATGGGCTAGAATTACTTTAATTTACTTGTTTTTAATGTACTAAGAGGCTCAATTAATCAAGTCTTTCTGTCTGTAGGCTGAGTAAAGTTGCCTCATATATAAAAGATAAAGTGATTATGATAATTAAGTTGTGCAGTTGAGTTTATATTCTCCAACATAATTCACTTTTTGACAATTAAACCAAAATCAGAGCATGCATACGCTAAGTACTTTCTATTCTGAAAGCTAAAAGCTTCATTTTCACACAAGAGAACTTCTTCATTTGTCCTGAAAAGCTTAATTCCCCCCAAAGTTCACTTTGCCCTTTTAAATCATGTCTGGGTCCTAATCCTTAATGTTTGGGTTTAATTGAATTGGAAGGACAGTCTCTGTCTTTGTCTAATCCCATATGAGCTCCTTTAGCTTCAGTGTGGCTTTGTTCAATTCCTGACTGCAAATCAATTTCCTTTAGAACAGCAAAGTTGAAAGTTTGTGTTTTAGTCAAGGGTCAAACACTGTCTCTTTCCTTTTCTGTCTTCCGCTTATTCACTCTTTCTATCTGTCTCACTCTTTTTTATTATCTCTCTCGTGTATCATCATGCACAAGGAGAAAGAGGTCAGAAGGCAGTGATGTTTGGAACAGTCTGAATAATATTCTGAACTGAACAACATGGATCTAATTATACAGGATTCTTGGATTACTGTCAGTTCACCCAGAACAGCACCTGACAAAATTGCCTCAAAACAAATGAACAAAATTAACTGTCAAGCAAAAATGTGCAATTTCAGGCAATCCTAAAATGCTATAGCAATGCACCACAGAATCCTCAGAGGACTGAATTCTGCCTCAACCACCATGTCTTTTGAAAACAACCATTGCTCAACCCTAAACATGCTCCAGCTATGCGTTTGACAGGAGAGAGTTGACCTATGACACTCCAAAGACAACAGAGAACAGTCAAAATGTGCAACAATGCCAGAGGGAGAAATTTAAGTAGGGTCCAAAATTCCTCTTCAAGGGAAAACAATTCACAACAAACTGCCAGTTAAACATTTTAAAGAAAATCAGGCATCCCACACCCACGTGAGCAACATAAACTGTGAAGAGATAAGCTTGGCAAGACGAATCAGAGGACGTGGGAAAAAATGCATTTGGACTGAAGAGGATGAAACCCCTGATAGCTGTTGCAAAAACATCAGACACCAGTTCGATGCAGGAATGACCCACATTAAATACAAGCAAGTTTCTGCAAAGTACACTGTATTTCATCATGTCGATACCACAACTCTTGATTCTGGCATCACGAGGAAAACCCCGGGCAAGTGGCAGTCAGCCATTAAAGTTTGGATTCAGGCAGAAATCAATAAAAGAAAGTTATCTATTCCCTTCTCTGGAAGCCTCAAAGTTTGGCCATTTCTTGCAGCCTCTATTCCTTTCCTGCAGCACTGACTGTAGGACTGTCTGAGCAGGCTCTGCTTGCATCTCATTAAGCTCCAGCGTAATCTGACCTTATCTTCTATGTCGAATAATGTTACTTGTAGAGACAGATAGTGAGAGCCAATGAGCATTTAGCAGATAAACATCTTCAAGAACAGCTACTGAAGAGCAGAATTCACAAGCTACAACCTGGTTATTATTCTAAGAGTGTGTGCAGCAGGCTGTACCTAAAAATTTAAAGATGTGGCTCAATGTGTTTCAAATAGTGTTTTAACTCTCTAAGGACAGATGACTCATGGTGTTTCCCATTCAAAGCAAAAGGAGAAGGAGTTAGACAGATATAGAGCAAACTCCTACTGTATAGTATGTGATTACTTTAGTACCAAACAACAAAAGCAAACAGATCCTGCATGAAGACATTTTATCGTCTTTTTTAGGGCCACACTGAAAAAGCAGTATCTGCCCAGAAACAGTGCTCAGACTGAGCAAAAAATCTGGGCACTCCCCTCTAGAAATGGCACCAAACACTACATCTGTTTATCTTCTCTGCCCATGTGACACTTGACACAGTCTCTCCATCATGCCTTGTGGTCAAACAGCTCAGTCATACATGGACATAATATATTCTCTGTGTTACTAGAGCAAATGTCTCTGAAGACATTCTGTATGACTCACACCACCTACACTCCCAGCTCAGCCTGAAAGTACCCCTCACACACACATACACACACTCACAATGCTGGACTGTCAGAAACTATTGCATCTGGGAACTGGGGAATTTTTACAAGAAATAATGCCAAAATGAATCTGGGCAATAAGAATTTCCCATAGTGTCTAAGACCACACCCTGAGATGAGTCCAAAAAAAGCACTGGCTTATAAACCTTGAGTTTATGTTTGGAAGCATCTCATGATCACTGCAACAGTAAAACATGATTATACACTTAACATACCCTCATTAAACAGATACATAAGGATTGTATTATGTGTTTTAGAGTCTATTCTCTTCTCTATTATGGAGAGTTATAAAACACAAATTGAGGAACCAGTCATACATCAAGTGGAAATATTGTAATAAATCCAGACACAGTTTCTCCTAAGGCTGGGTGATGAACCAAAAATTTACAGATACCAAAATTTACCACAATAACCAACGTCATTTTGCCCATATCAGTATATTCAGTGTAAAAAAAAAAGAAAAGATAAATAAAAAGTTGATTTTGGATGTGTGTAGGTGGGCTATGGTTTCATGTCCCTTTAAGATGCTGTCCTACATCAGAGATGTGACTCCACCCCATTCAGTCCGTGACAAAGAGGGAAAGACAGATGAGGAGATGGAGGACGGCTGAAGTAGACGAAGTTAATGTTGGAGGGGGTGAGCAGCTTGTGGAGTAATTATGTTCCATTTATCGTTATTGAGGTGAACTGCTCAATTTGAGGCCATATCGCCCAGCCCTAGTTTCTCCCAGTCTTCAGTAAGAATCATCTTAATCTAATTAGCAGTGGGTGAGGCTTCTCGTCTGGGTCACTGCTATTTGTTGACAAGAACACTATGTGGCGATTCGCACTCCGAACATTTCAACACGATCGGCCAACAAGACTGAAACACTGACTGATCAGTAGGAGTGAAACAGCATCCTGGACCTCTACCCTCTTCAAAATGTCTCTCTGAATCACCGTGTTGTTAATCTGTCAAACACTTCACTCTGTTACATGAAAACAGATGTTAATATAAAAGAGAGAGGAGTGTGTTTGAGAGGCTGAGGTACTTCTATTGTAACACGGAGACAAAGGCGTTTGTTGGGATGAAAGAGTACAAGCTGAGAGACAGATATTTATCTACTCGAATTTGCTTTGTGGTTTGGTCTGCTTTTGGTTATCGCTCAGAGTTTAGGAGCAGGCCAAATCAGCCGTTTTGTTGACAACCCCTGAGAATGCTTTCAAACCTACTTTTGGGGGGTTATTATAGGTTACTAAGTTATGAAAATTATGATGGGATAAAAAAGTGATGTTGAAAGCTCCCAACAGGGTTTTTACATAAACTCTACAAATCATGTTCAGTATGTAATACCAAAATATTTATCATACCATAATTTGAATATTTATGGGATGATACCGGATGCCCTGGGTAGGCATGAGAGGATACAGAAAAAGCAGAGACTTAGGGTCTCTGTGGCTGTGAGGATTTAACAGCGCTGGCAAGAGGAATGATCAGGATGAGGGGGGACTGGGGCTGACCAGACCAGCAACAGAAAATGGTCTGGATGTCACAGTACGATATTGATATCGGTCCGACATCAGCAAAAAAAAAAAAGAATATCGGATTATATTGGCCTGCATCTTAAATCTCCGATATCAGCACTCCAACACAAGCAGTCCATTTCAGATTCCGCTCCAGCACCTCTATCGAGTAGCGCCTTGATCGAGCATACAGACTAACAAAGTAGTAAGGAGTAGGACTGATGTCGGCTGTGTGGCAGTATTTTTCGTTTAATTCCGAAAAACACGTTGCAGCTGAGTGCAAAACTTGTCATGCACAAGTTCGAGCCACTATGGGGTCAATATCGGTATCGGCTGATATTGAAGGCTACAATATCGGTATCATATCGGAAGTAAAAAAGTTGTTTCAGGACACCCCTATTTTTTTACCCCACCCACTGTCATCTGGTCTGACACCTCCCCCCTCACAGTGGATTCAGGCATTAAAGCTTACAACAGAGGAATCATCAGTCTCGTTGCTGACAGTCTCGTTTGCTTTTGAAGTTCATAAAGAGGCGTCGGTATCATTTTCAGTCTGTTTCTGAACCACTTCAAAACTCCTCACAGTGCCTTTCAAGAGACGGCGGGGAATCAGCTGACCATTGCTGTCCTAACTTCAGACATGCATTTAACATAAACCACAGACCTGCGACTTAATGTATTCAAACATTCATTTGTGCAAGTTTTGTGTTCCTCATTTTGCCTCAAAATCCAAATATTTCTGCACCAGAGTTAGACGATCAATATACCAAACACACACACACACAAGGATTGCATTTTAGTGCAATATTAAAATTACAGAGCACGGTTAGTCTGGTGGTTTTATTATGCACCCCATGTAGAAAGACTGCAGTTCTTGTTGCACAGGAAGTAGAATCAATTCACGATCCTGGCATGATTTGGTGCATATCATTCTCTCTCTCTGCCCATATTTCCTGTCTCTCTCAAGACAGTTGTTTTGTCAATAACAGCAAAAGCTGAATGAATAAAAAATGAATGAATTAATGAATATGAATGACTAGAAGTTTATAATTTGAAAACAACAGTGAGACAAATTCGTGGTCCAACTGCTTGGCTGAATGTGGGTCATTGTCTGTTTCCTGTTGTTCGGGGCCAGTTCTCACTGTGTGTGTGTTTTCCTCTCGGTACCAAAGCTGCAAGTTTCTACTGGAATCTGGTCACACATTTCCTTCCAATTCACATCAGAGCCACATTTTTCGATCTCCACAGTTTGTTCTGCTCATGTTTGTTCACAGTGTGATGGGCCAGAAGGCCAAAAGCTGCTTGGCCCGTGGAGAAAACACCTGCCCCTCATGGCCCCTCACAGGGCAGGCCCGCCATAAAAAACAGATTCCTCTATACTTGTGAGGACAATCTCTGACTAGAGTGCATCCACCCACTAACCTCAGTAATTTCCACCATGCCTAAAATTGGCCCTTAACCCAGCTTGACCCAGTTTCTCATAATTACATGACCATCAGGGGGTGGAGGAAGTGTCTGAAATGTCCTGATTTTAGAGGGTCTTTAGTTAAACTGTTATCCATGCCTTTGTTACATCTTGGCTGGATTACTATAACGCACTTTACTTTGGAGTAAAGTGGATCACTCCCATCCTGGCCTCCCTCCACTGGTTACCTGTGCATTTTAGAGTTCATTTTAAGATTCTTTTATTCGTTTTTAAATCTTTAAATGGTCTGACTCCATCTTACCTCTCTGAGCTTCTCCACCCTCACACCCCTGCTCAGTGCCTCAGGTCAGCTGATCAGCTGCTCCTGGAGGTACTGAGGTCCAAACTGAAGCTCAGAGGGGATAGATCTTTTTCTGTTGCGGCCCCAAAATTATGGAACGCGCTACCCCTCCAAATCAGACAAGCCCCCACACTGTCCATTTTTAAAACCCCTCTTAAAACCCATTTTTATTCATTGGCTTTCAACCCTGGATGAGACTCGGCTCCTGTTTTAGTGTTTGATGGTTTGTTTTTAGTTATTTGTTTCTATGTTTTTAAAAACATTGAAACTATATTTTACTTTTTAATATCTGCTTTTATTTTATCCACTGTTTTAATTGCTTTTAAAGTCTGCGCTGTTTTGTCTATTTATGTAAAGCACTTTGGTCGGCTGTGGTTGTTTTAAAGTGCTTTACACATAAAGTTGAGTTGAGTTGAGGTGTGATTTAAACTGCCAAAATATAAACAAGAACAAGAGCACACATTCAATTTCCATGCACTTGCAGAGAATACATGCCTCGGGCTCAAAGGATTACCACAGTATAAACATGCAGGCATACACCTGACCAAGACCATTAAATTTTCATCCCAAGCCGTCACTTAGTCCCTCAGACTTCAAAACGTTAAGGCGTGTGTTATACAGGTACATACACTGGCTCCTTTTGAAGTCACGTCTCTTTGTGCTTCAGAGGGACAGAAATTCTTTACAGGATGTGGGCCTCTGTCGGATCATTCCCCTCTGTGTTAGCGGCTTAGTGCCTATACTAAGTGACACTTGGCAGGTTCAGATAAGTTGAAATATGAGCCAGGTCGCCATGTCGCAGAGGGTGGCAGATTGTTTGTTACAGAGAGAATATTTTGGTTGTAAAGCTTACCCTTGTGACCACTACACAGACGTGAAGGACCATGTCAGGGATGATAAAACTTATCTGAGGCTTATAAACTTGGAGAACGAGGCTGATGAAATGTAACAGGACACTGCAGAGAAGTGCGGCTGCTCATTGCAATTCTGCAGGAGACATCTCCGACCAGTCTCAAAAATGCTTCTTAGAGCATCCAGTGATCAGAAACTCAGAGCCGTGGATGCCCGCGGGGGAAAGAGGCACTGAGTTTCAGGAAGCCAGATGTGAGGGGAATACTATAGATTGCAGTCAGGTGTCATGAATTGTTTAAGCATCACTAATGCATACTAAAGGAAACTGCTCCCCTTATCAAACGTCTGTGATGCTTGCAGCATCAGCAGCTCAGGGACAGACATCAGCATATCGAGAATGTGTAATGTTTAATGTTTCCATTGGAGAAACACAAATTCACATAAGGAGAGAAAAAGCTCGAGCTCTAAAAGGCGTAAAATTCCTCTTTTCATAGTCTGTATCCTGCAAAATTCAGCTGCTTTTTCATTTGTTTTCATTTGCCTGTAATTTGTTGCCAGATCAAAGGGGAACAAGGCTTGCCATCCTCCTTTGGGAGTCGGATGCAGGATTGGCGAAGAGGCTGGATCAAACGGTACCCAGTGAGGGGGCTGTACGGACGATTTCCCCCCCTGTCATAGAACTAGTCGAGCATGAGGCAGGGCATAAGCAAGAGGAAAAAGATGATGTAAATGAAGAGATAAGGCAAACAGAATAAAAAACAAACACTCCCTTTTTCCCGAGCTTTGAACAGGACAGGATGAAAAAAAGAAAAGCTGTACAAAAATGCACCGAGGCAAAAGAACAGAGGATTCTAACTGAAACTAACTGTGGACGTGTGCAAGAATGTCTCACTTCCTGTCAGCAAACATGACTACAAAGTGCTCTCTCATCTCTGTGGAACACACACACAGAAAGCATTTGGGAAAACATTCTTGCACTGTAATACGCACACACACATGCACACAAACTTAGAGGCACAAATACTTTATCTGCCATGTGCAGAAATCCAAGACCTCCATATCAGCACCACCATATGTCACGCACTTTTAAATCATCTCAGCTTCTCACTCACTCCATAGGCCCCTCATTAGAGCAGTGGACACCAAGACCGCTGTGTCACTTGAATGTGAGTGTGTCCTTTGGCTCACTTCCTCCTGCCACCAGCCATTGAATTCCAACAAATCCTGCCAGCAATAAAGTGTTAGCAAGCCTCGCGAAAATGAGGCATCTTTAAGCACTTTTTGGTGACCACAGGGTTAACTCCTGCTGTTGAGGCATGTAGCTCCATCAGGGGGGGAGTCTCTAAACTGCTGCACCTGTAAGGAAATTGTCTGCCAGTTGAGGGTACTCAGGACATAGCCACAGGGCATGAAGCCGGAGTGGGTGACAGACACCAGTGGGTCAAATAATTCGCAGAATATGCTCAAACTGGTTGTTACTGGCTAAGCTGGAGATGAGGAAGTCCTAATACACACAGCTGTTTGACAGAGGCCAGCCCTCTTGCAGGTGGATAACTGAACAATGAGTCTAGTCACTATGCTCCTTCAAGACACATGTGATTAAGTTACAACAGTGTAAAAAAAAAAAAGTGACCCGAGGTGGTCGCCTGCAATAAAAACGTGTAAAATATTAATGTGTGCCAGAATAATCATAATAAGGCAGTAAGAGTGTTAGTGCTAAGCGCCTTCACTTAAGACCTGTGCGGGCAGAGGGCACATTAAACAGATCCATGACAGGAATTTTAATCTACTCAGCTCGGTCAGTGTTCAGCCATTCACCTCTTTCTCAAGCCAACGCTAAACCTCTTCACAGTAAACCGACGCTGGTCACAAGCAAACTCAAACATGACATCATGCATCTCCTGAGCTCGCTCCAAGTCCTCCAGCACACCTGACGCCGTGAGGACACATTTCACATTCAAACCTTAGAAATGTGCTCAGCTGAGTGCAAGCTGGTGCAGGAAAATTTGGAATCAATCTCGGTGGTGTTCCTCGTGTAATGACAGGCATAATATCTGAGTATGCGGTTATAAAAATACCTAATAGCCTACATAAAATTGCACATAATTTGCTCGTTTCTAAATGTCTCTACAACTTTTGAGTCAGTTTGAGCACCTGAAGCGACTCTGGGGGGCAGGTTTCAGCATCCCCAAACTTTTATGCAGATTAAATGACGATACTTTACGCAGATTAAATGACGATACTTTACAAATCAGACTCTGTGGTTAACCTTCAAGAAATATGTTCTAGTAGTTTTTCCAGTGATTTCCAGGTGTCAAATATTGAAATATTGCAAACACTCTAAAACTGAATGAAACTCTGAGGGGTCAGTGCATCATTTGACGCGCAATGACTGAATGGATGCCGACGTTAGTAGCACTTAAACAGGATACTTTACCCGTCTGTGCGGTCGTTACGTGAAGTAGAATGAGAAAAAACAGCGGTGTTCTCCTCCGTGACCTGCTCCTTATCAAATGGTCCATCTTTACCAGCGGAGACCCCCCTCTGCCTCCTCCACCAGAACTTTTCTGCTGCACGAGTTATGTTCGCAGAAACTCAGCAGCCATGCGGGGAGAAAAATGAGAGAAACCACTCTGCTTGTAGTTCCACTTGCTTGATAGTTGGGAGAAGTTTTTGTTGTGGTGTCTCCTCTCTCAGATTCGCTCTGTCCCCTCTCATTCAATTTCTCCCTCTCTCCCTCACTCCCTCCCTCTGTTCTCCTCCTCCTCTGCCTCTTCCCTCCCATAGGACGCTGTCCTGGGCGCCTGCACAACACCATCCATCATAAATTACTTTAACAACGCGCGATAATTTGTAAGGTCTCGTTTCATTGAGAGGTCACCGCGGGACTGATTTACAGCGACATTGTGTTAACCTGCCAGTTTCATGAATTTTGGACATCTAGTAATCTTTTGAGCTGTTAGACAAGAGGCGCATCTAGGTGGAAAAGTCTATGTCCTTCAATATGAAAAATGTCAGGATGATACATGAGGTGACGCCACATTTTCAGATACCTGACTTATCTCTGTATTTCATTGCTGTTGTTTTCATTTCCACTCCCAGCTTCAGCAGACAGTGAGGATCAGATGTTCAGCTGAACCCTTTAATGCCAGAGGGTGAATCCAAGCTTTGAACTTAGGCATAACACTCGATAAATACCCCTCATCATTACAACACCTCTGAACAGTTGATGGAGTAAGGTATTAACAGGTTATCTTGGCCATCAGTCTAATGTCAGCCAAGCATTACTGCGGCGCTTCTGTAGTGCTTGCCTGACCATTATGAGGCTGCAGGCTGAGTCATCTCAGGTCAAAGGTCAATGACTACTAGTTCAGGGGCAGGCACCCAAGGCTAAACCATTATTTAATCAAGTGTGTGCTTTACTTTGCACCTCCAGGTGCAGCGAACTGTGACTACGAAATAAGTTTTCAATGGAACCCTAAAAAGTTTTCAACACGAATGAGCAAAAATTATTGGTTGTGACAAGTCAGCTACCTCTTAATGCTGCTGGGAGAACCCTTTAAAATCATCTGCCAAAACTTCAGCCTGCATAGTTTGATTACCTGTTCTGGCTGAATATAGTCCTGCCAGGAGTCTAATTAATTCAGGGAAGACTGTGGTATTCAGTTGAGGCATGCTCAGAGATTAGACTTGTGAGGACCTTGTCTAATTGAAAATGACCAAAGATAACATTCACAGGGTCCCAGCTATAGCAGGCGTGTGCATAGTCAGTGTGAGGGGGAGAAAATGTTCAGAGAATATAATCCAAACCAACATGTCTTATGGGAGAGGAGTTTCAAACCTCAGGAAGACTGAAAACTCATCCATTTTAATGTGACAAGTCGTGTCCTATGAGTTTGTTCCAAACAAGTCTTCGCAAAACTGACCGGTGCTTGAATAATTCATTATTGACTAATAGATCGAATCTAAAACGTGCAGATTCTTCATTGTGGTGAGAAGTCAAAGAATTAAATTTTAGTTAAAGTAACAATAAAGTTTTGAGTTTGCAAGACTCCCTGGGAATATGAAAGAAAAAGAAAACTTTCTGAGCTTTACAGAAAGTAAACACTGGGAGCCGAGTGGGAAAGTAATTGAAGAAGATATTAAAAACTACAGAAATGACAAAAACATAGGGGTTTGACAGAAGGAGATGAGAGAAATGGACAGATAGTGGCTGATCTGGAAGGTAAACAGCAGAAGCCCTAACCTCCCACCGCTGTACCAGCTTAGCAGGCCTGGGTCAGGGCTGCATTCCTAGCAGCTTTTAGCAGATAGTTACTAAGAGTCCAGTGGGTAGTCTGAGCTCTGGGTGTGAAATATTTCCACAGCACGTGCTGTGTACTTTTGTCCAACTACTCAACCTATACAACATACACATAATTGTTCTTTAATAACCCACAACAGAAAGCCAACATAGGGGAAACATTTGTTTCAGCTACATTAAGTAGATTTTGACTTTTCCATCACATGATAAGCAGCAGCAAAAGTAAGCCAAGCTGATACCTCACACATGTATTCAAATAAAGCAACCCTAATGCACAGGAAAAAGTCCAATGAAAATCTAAAATTGATCGTTTCGACTCAAGCCAATAGTTTTTCAGCTTTCATGAACTCGGAGGGTTGCATAAATCTCACTGATGATGATTTATGTAAGGTTAGGAGATGAGCCATTTCAAGTTAATGTAAACACATAAATACTGCTGAAAAGTCAGCTCATGCAGCGGTCAAGCCGCAGAGACCATCAGCCATCTTTCTGTACACACTGCTAATACAAATCAGGTGAAACAGCAAAGTTTCTAAATGATGCTCCATATGTGCATTGACGTGTATTTATAAATAAATGATAGATGCAGTTTGGCAGGAGATGAATCTATCAAAGACTCTGGAGAAGGAGAAAAAGCTTTGCTGGTGTTTTTTCGTTCATCTCTTTATTTATTCTAGATAAAGTTTCAGTCAGGCATTTTCCTCTTCTCTCCTGTTCTCTAGAATGACATGAATTTATGGCGCTTGCTTGGAAGTTACAGTTTAGACAAAATTTATCTCATCATGTCCTCTGGAGAACATTCTGGGGCTGATAAATCATGGTGAGTGTCTCTTATCATTCTGTCGCTGTCAGGCTGGAAAGTGAAGAGGCGTAATCTGTCAGCATCATGTAAATACTCAGAGACATAGTGAAACCTTAACAATCCTTGAGAGGTGCTGGTTTCGGATCAGAGTCGCCGAAATGGGTTTCAATTGAGTCTACTTCTGGTTTGCTGCTTATGTTGGAGAACTTGCCAGAACAGGACAACACGCAAACTGTCAGCAAAAATATGCATGTGAAGTTGCAGAAGACAGACGAGACTGACTCTTTCAGTTTGTCAAAATTTGATTGATGAATATTTACAGGGGGGGAAACATTTACCCCTTCCTTTCTTCATGATATCATCCCCTCACAAATCATCTTTAACGGGCTGTGGCTTGTGATGTCATTTAGTTGTAGATTATGTGAAAAGTTTTGATCCTTCCTGTTATTACCGTCTAAGACAGATTTAAAGAGCAAGGTTGAAGATTGTGGTTTGTGTGTGAGTGTGTGAGGGGGAAGCTAATCCATTGTCTCTAAATTTCACTATTTATGTCAGGATTCTGAATAAGCCTCAGACAACAGCACTGTTTTTTTTCTGGAGATTTAAAAAAAAGACAACCATCTGTCAGCGATACATGTCAAATAGAAGTAAAGCCGTGTTATCTCAGATCAAGGGTGAAAAAATTAAACTTTAATGTGGTGTGCTGCAAAATGTGGGTTTTGTTACTGAGTTTTGAACGAGAAAAAAAATCTGACATCTCTCTCTTGTTAAAGAGTACAAATATAAAAGAAAAACTCAGGCGCTGAACAAATGCATACATTGCTCGTGGGTGGAATTTGTTGGTTCATCTGTCAGCGGGAAAAGCACCCCTGTCTGTTGAAGCACCTCAAGAGAAATGTGATTGTACCACCCACTGACTCCGGATGATAGCATCTCCATATATCACACAGTGTGTGTTCTTATATAAGAGCTTTCCATAAACCACACCCCATGATAAAAACCCATTTGGCATCAGGTATTCTGGGTTTGAACCCCTGCAGTAAAACGGGAAAGAGTGAGCACATCGGACTGGACTCTTAGCTTCTTCCATCACCACCAATCATACCTTAACCAATCAATGAAGGTTATATTTGAACCGTGCAGAAGGAGTAAGATTATCATCACACTCGTCGCTGAGGGGAGTTTGGATGTAGGGCTGTGATTTCAGACATATTACTCCACACAGGCAGTTGCTAAACTCTGCTGTAATGGTGATGCCACACCAGGGATGTGACCACAGGAAATGTGGAAATTTCCCCCTTTGCACTAGGCCAGTGAGAGGATCTGCCAGTCTGGTGATAATTATAATACTTATAAATAACAGCAGACTAAGCTAATTAACATCTAAGGACCATGTCTGTTCATTTAACTGCTCAAACAAATAGACTAAATAAACCCAGCCAGGAATCACACTGGAGCTTGCCCAGCTCTGAACCCCTCCTCTTCCCTGTTAGTTTACAGCACAAAAAAGCACCATGATTGCATTTTCGTCTTTAAATAGCAGTGCAATGAGGTTGAAAACTGGTATTTTTATTGGCCTGTTAGGGAAAATCTAAACACTAACAACAAATATGCCTCATACAAGCATTCCTTCACCCTTCCTGTGTGTTGAATTCTGATTCTGCAGGTTCCCATAACACCATTTTTTGTGTTTTTTTATGAGCATGGGATGAAACTTAGAGCTTGATGATTTCCTGATGTTTCTACAAGTACAAATTGTACAAAAAGTATTAGATATTGTCGCTCCAATTTGCAATCCACTGCATGACTAATGCTTTTCAACAGCTATGTGACTGAGAGTGTATGAATGATGTTGTACCATGATGAGCTCTATGAATGTTTCAATGACTGTCATTCACATATGATCTTCAGCTCCCACAGCACTGTGCACTGTTCGTTGTGTGTGGTCCGCAGCTGCAGCTACAGTTTTAACTCATGCCTCTCTTGGTACCCTCTTTTAGTGCCTTCCTTCAATTAACGCTGTTCTCAGTCTGTCACAGAACCCCTAAAACACTTTCCCAGCTCACTTCTTTCTGAGTCTTTGCGCCCATTCTTTTTTTCTGTTTTTGAGTCTCTCTCCCGCCCACCGACCCCCAGCTACTCTTTCCCTTCATCCCTTTTATTCTCATGAAGTTTGCATTCCACACCTCCTCTGCAGACTACACACAAAAGAGCAGAAAGCGCCACTCCTGACCTGTGGCAAACATTCCAGTCCTCTAGGCCTTTTCACACAGCCAGAATCTTCTGTTTCCAGCAGCATCTGACAGAGACTCTATAATCCGAGGCGTTAAGATGCCCCCAAAATAAAGGGCAGTCAGTCTAACGCACCCACTGTATGATAAGAAATATTAAGAAAAACTTGTTGAAATGGCTTTTCGTGCATTTTGACAACCAGAACATCTTCTCTATTGTATCACACAGTCTACTTTTAAGGACAGACATTGCCAAATAAAGTTTTTGGATGATTCATGTCAGTACAAAGAAAAATTAATTATTATACTACAGAAATAGGTTTAGAAGTGTTGGAAGTGTCGTTGTCATTGAGTTAGACTTCAATAAAGGCTCCATAGATGGTTTTGTCCCCGGGCGCTGAAGACAGATACTCAGAAATGCCAAAGAGAACAAGTGAAAGCTTTCAGAAAGACTGGTGTCAAACTGATTGTTACTGTAGGTGCAGCAGAATGAGTTAAAGTCAGGTGAAAGGGGTAGGGGGTTTAAAACAACACTTAAACAGCAGAGAAAGCACGTGGCATGGTGGAGCGTGTAGGGACATGTATTCCCCTCCTCTTTGTCACTTTACTCACTCCTCCTGCGTCTAAGTGCCTCAATCTTCTGAAATTCCATAGCAATAGCTCCGAGGCTGGTAGACATCGCTGGCCGCCCACTGCCCCTCCTCATCTCCACCCACACCTGTCCACTTTCTCCGCAGGCACGAGAGAAAGCTTGTCAGAAGCAGCCCTGACCTTCTATGCTGACTTACATGAGCATCCTTTGTTCTTTTTTTTCCCCCCTGGACTGGCCATCGAACAGTTTTCCTTTCGATCTACAATTAGTTTGGTCAATGAAATCTTGGTCACATAATCCTTACAGATGTGTAACAGCATTTCTGTTTTAAGACTGAGCCAAAATCACACCAGGATATGTAATAAGTAAGTCTCTTTATTTTAGAGATATTTCCAGCTCTAAGGTTTGTTGTTATATTGTGTTCACTTACACTGACTTCACCTCTCTCCTCTGGAATCATTTTCCAGTTGAGGTGAGGGGCGCAGACACCCGCTCTGTCTTTGAGAGTTGGCTCAAGACGTTTCTCTGTGATAAAGCTTATAGCTAGAGCTGATTCAGACTTGGGCCAGCTCTTAGGTATGCTGCTATAGCTTAAGACTGCCAGGGGTGCTGGCACATTGAGCACCTTTCTCTCCTTCTCTATCCTATTTCTGTCTGTGTCATTAACTTTGAATCATCGTGTCCCATTAGAGTCACTAATACACCATCTTTTTTGGGAGTCCCTGCGCTTCATCATGTCATGGATTCCTCTGGATCGCTGCTGCAGACATTTTGCTGCTGTGAACCTGCATGCTTTCCGGCTGCTTCAACTTCATTTATCACCTTTGTCCATTTCTCTTTCTGCATCTCCCTCTATCCTCTCTTGCAGTAGCAGCAGCAGCAGATAATTGTCTTACATGAGTCTGGTTCTGCTTGAGGTTTCTGCCTGTGAAAAGTGAGATTTTCCTTGCTCCTGTAACTTGTGTAATGCCTCAAAGTGTTACACTCATGTGGTTGAAGATGGGGTGGGAGTAGATCTGATCTTACTAGATAGGGTCCAATCTTGACCTATCTTTACATCGGGTCCTTGAAAATAGAGTATAGACCAGCTTTGTTATAAATTGGTGTTATATGAGTAAAGATTTATTTATTTATGAGCTATTTATTTTCTTTACTTTTACACTCACGTTGGTGGTCTGGGACAAAGGCCCACGGTCCTCGTCACACTCTACCTACTCCTGACCATGACATTTGCTTTGATTACTCCTTAACATCCTCTTATATATATATTTTTGTACTGCTGATGATCTGCAACAAAAATACATAAAAGTAACAAGCATTTATGTATTTTTGTTCACATAAATGCATTCAGTGAAAGTGTCGATCCAGCATTCTCTTTCTGCATTTTCTCATAGTACAAAATATAATTATACTACACGCTCTTGTTGTAAACTTCTGCTTTCCAGCGAGAAAATGATTCACAGCTTAGGGATGTTTCTAAATAAGCAGACATCAGCTTTGTGAAATGGCAGGAGGAAATTAGGCCTGAACTCTAAGCTGACAGTCTGCTCTCTGTTGTCAGCATAATAGACAGTTTATCACCAGCAGTGATGATTAGAAGCCTGTGAAAGAATATTTTTTCATTATGTATCCTCATATTATGCATCTCATACTGACTGTTCTCACTCCAGAGCTGAACTTGTCACACCATCAGCCTGCAGGTTACAGGTTGACCTTTTGGGATCAGGCAAGGACTTCACTCATTGTTGAATTTTGCCTCCTCCCCTCAGGGGAAATGTCAGAGTTATGATGAATATGAACAGATGCACTTGATGATAGAGCTGTCTATAGTAACCTCAGTTCACCACCAGAGAAGTGAACAGACAAGAAAATGTTCCCTCTGCTGGTCTGTGTGTGTTTGTGGGTGTCCTCCTACCTAATCTCCTCGTCTTATCCCTTTTGCTCCCTTTATGCTTCACACTGTGTTAACATATTGAAAGGGAATGTGAATATTGAATTTGACAAGCGGCTTGCAATAATTTTAAATGAAAAAACAAAACAAAACATGAAAAACCTGCACATTTTAGTTCCAGAGTATGGATACATAATCGCATTTCAAAAACCGCAGATAAGACATAAAAAGGTATGTTTTTTTGTCTCTTAAACTATTTTTAACACTTAAATATTCACTAATTTTGGCTCGAGGATCAGCATAAAAGTATAAACATTTATAATCATCTGTCAGACCTTCTACAGCTTGCATGCAGTTGCATCACATTTACAGGCCCAAACAGGGAAGACTCTGAGGATTGCACTATGGCCTGTTATCAGAGCAAAAGACGCAGATCTATTTTGAGTTCTTATCAGTGGAACTTTGACCTCTTACATATCTGTCAACAACCGGGCCTACTCATCACCATAACAGTCACCATCATGACGGCATCACTGAAAAATGTCTGTCAACATAAAGAAATCTAAAACTGCACCTCCTTATTTAAAATAACATTTTTGGGACACAGTGAAGTGATTACTTCTGCAATTTTGATGAGGTAGCAAACAAAAAGCAGGCCTGACTGTTTCTTAGTGCTCTTACCAGCAGATGGCAGTGCAACACAGAGCAATAAGTGACCATACGCATAAACTTCCAAAATAAAGGATTAACTGAAAAAAGGTGTTGCTTTATTTTCCTGGAAACAACTTGGATTAAATCTTGGCTTAAATTCATAATAATAATAATAACAATGATAATTCTACTAATAATAATAAAAATAAAAATTCTGCTACTAATAATAGTAATAAAATAATAATTGTGATTAAAAATAATAATAATAATAATAGTAATAATAATAATAATAAAAACAACAACAACAACAACAAAAAGCAACACTAATAATAATAATAATAATGTGTCTAAATGGTTCAAGGGTCACCAAAAAATAAAAATCACAACTGATTTTCATTCAAAGTAACATAAAAACGAATCTTCTCAATATAAGAAACGTTATTTAAATGAAATAAACTGTAAACAAAACACTTTTTGCACTTTAGAAACTATACGACATTTAAAATAAAAGTAATAATAAAGAATATACATTTAAAAAAATATCAAACCTGATGTAATATCAGTGATCAACTCGTTATAATGTTATTAAAGATACTGCTTTGATTTATTATAGTTATTTGTTATATGTCAGAGACACCAACCCAGAAATCTTGTAAGCACTGCCCCCTCTGCATCATGCACGTGCGCGCATGCACGGCCACACACATTTTAAAGTAATTAAGTTCGTTTTCAGGGCAGGCGGTGCCCGTGAAGTTGATAATCTTGTCAGCAAGGGATGTTTGTATGCTACGTCCCTTTTTTTTTTTTTCGGTTGCTGATTTGATCGAACATGTGACTGTATTAGACGCTCACATGGCTGCGGTGGCTGCATGATCCGCTTTACTTCTTTAAAGTCCGGTGATCGGTAGCTCCCCTCGGCAGCGACCATCCGGAGCTGAGGACCGCTGAAAAACACAGCGCGTACCCGGACAAATCATGGCGAACAGCGGGCAGAAGGTTGTGCTGATCACCGGCTGCTCCTCCGGCATCGGGTTACGAATCGCCGTCACGCTGGCCAAAGATGAAAAGAAGCGTTACCATGGTAAATGCGCTTTCCTCTACATTCTTTTCTTAATCGGGACCTATTTGTAGCAAGCCTGTAATGTTGAGGGTCGCTTGAGAACCGATTCCGTGTTTACTTTTCGCTGCAGAGCTGTGCTGTTGCATGCAGACACTTTTACGCAGAAAGTTCGGTTGAGATTCATGCGCAGCTCTTTCTTAGCGACTTAGTGTAGAGTCCGCTGAAACTGCTAACCCCTGTAATATCGGATCCATATCCTTTTGTAAGGATTGGGATTCAGTCTCCCCTTTGGTTCAACTATTATCATTTGAAAGCGCAGTTTCCAGGGTAGGGCTCTGCGAGGATGCCGCTTGCCAGGCGGAATCATAAAAGGAGTCTTGTCAGTTCTCTTTCAAGTGACTTCTCCCACACAAAGACCCCTTTTATCGCTGTGAATTGTAGACCGCCTGCTCCGGTTTAGTGCCGTGTCTAATGTGCCTATAGTCCCCTCACTGGGGCGAGTGTTGAAAGGGGGACAAAGTTTGAGACCTGTACAAGCGAGGGTTCAATCTGAAGCAAGGGCCTTGTTTGAAGTCTTCATTGGTGCACAGTAGAGTTAGGGTGTCCCTCTCTGACATTGTTGCTCTGTGCGTCTTCTCCCCTGCTTCCCAGCCATCATTAATGTCATTGTAGGGATTGGACATCCAAAGGATGACATGGAGCCTCAGACAGAATTACATTAGACCATCTTCCCACCCCCACCCCTGCTAGTAAGAGTCTTGTCTTCAAGACCCCCCCTTGTATGAGGCTTAATGCAGAATTACATAATTGGTTTCAGGCCTACAGTCAGTAAGTTGACAATGTTACCCATGACTGCATTATCTTATAGGTCTCTGGCTGAACAAGTTTTAACCAGGTTACAATAGACTAATAATAATAACTTAATTTGTAATATGACCTCTAAAACCAGATCAGATATAGCAGAATAAATAACAGCCATAGTTATCCAAACATTCCTGTTGTTCTTAAAGGACTTTAAAAACCACTGCCAGGGTTTTTACAATGTTTTGTTAGCTAACAAAGAACGATAACACTCAGGTCTCTGGCTGAATGAGTTTTAACCATGTTATGATAGGCTGATAATAATAATGACTTTATTCATAATATTACCTTTAAAACCAGATCAGATATAGTAGAATAAATAACAGCTATAGTTGTCCAAACATTCCTGTTGTTCTTAAAGGACTTATGAAACCACTGCCAGGGTTTTTACAATGTTTTGTTAGCTAACTAAGAAAGATAACACTCGTTTGATAACCCTATCTTTGTGGGTCACCTGATTCTGATGGGATTTACGAACATCAAGTAGAGGAATTGAAAAAAAAAACAATTGACTGCTTTCTTAACAGTGGTTTGTGCTTTTTTTCAGCATTGAGACACTTAGTCAATAAAGCCACTTAGCAATTAAGTTGATCTGTTCTTTTCCATAAATCTTTAGGAAATCCAGCCGAGATTAAACATTGCATCGAGCATAGAGGAATAATCAGCTGCAGCAACATGTGCTTAACTCAGAGAGAACACTCCCCCTCTAAAAAGAGACCCCCGTTCTTTAATGTGATTCATTCAAGAATGTTTAAGCGGCCCAAGAGTTATTCCTGCAGGAGCCAGAGGAACAATGGATCTCTTGTTCACTTCTCCACGAATGCATAAATCTCTCTTTTGCTTTGTGGACACACAGATCTTTAATCAGAAGATTAGGCTTAATTACACTCCTTGAGACATCACTGTTGCAGTTTGCTGATTTCTCCTTTCAAAGACAAGCTGCAAGGTGGGAAAAAAAGCATTTTTCAAAGGGAAGGAGGCAAACTTCAAAAACAGGAAATGTTAGATGGTAAACACTGTGTGGTTTTTGCCCCCTTATCTGCCAAGGACAGCAGGTAGATTCAAATGTATGTGTGAACAAAGGGTTGTTTACTCTAAATGATTGCCATTGTGCAACAGCACTGTCTTCCTTTACTCTGCTAGATAACGTCAGTCAGAGAAGTGTTAGCACATCACATACCACGGAAGAGGCCACAGAAGCCAGAGTGAACACTGTGCTGATAGCTGCTGTCACTGGCCATGATAGATTCCTGAGCTGTATGTAGGTTAATGTTGTCCAGTGTTTAAAGTTCACAGGAAATCAATTCTGTGTCCCGTAAACTGACAGGCGTGGTCACTGCTAAGAACTTTGACCCTCATGTCTAGCTCTGTAACAGCTCTGAGTGTGTGCATGTGCAGTTTTTTTTGTTTATGTGTGTTTGCAGGAGTTGGTGTTCCCACAGGTCATTGGTTCCACTCTCCTGTGTTACTTCATCAGTGTTTTTCCTCTGAACTACCATGCAGAAATGATAATAATTTCACAGCCAAACTTCACTATTTATTGTTGAATGAAGACAAGTGAAGTTGAAGAATTAATTATTAAAAATACTGATGATTTGGATCTCTCCATGAACTCATTTACTTATTTTTGAAGTAATGCAGTCATATTGTCCGAACAAACTGGTGAAAAAGGCTGGCTCTGTGGTTGGACTCAAGTTGGACTCAGTGGAGGATGTGGTGGAGAGTTCTACACTGAGGAGGTGGAGACTATCCCAAAGAACATGGATCACCCACTTCACAACACCTTGATGGACCAAAGGGCCAATGGTGGTGAACGGCTCCTCTCTCTTTGCTGCAGGACAGAAAGATTCAGAAGATCTTTTGTACCAACAGCCATCAGACTTTATAACTCTTGTGTAAATAGTAGATAACTTCTAAAGACATATCAAGTGAGACAACAGGCAATTGAATTTCCCTTCAGGGATTAATAAAGTTCTTCTTATTCTTATTCTTCTTGTGAAGTTCTTATCTTTCTCTTTGTGCCTCTTCCTTTCAGTCATCGCCACCATGAGGGACCTGAAGAAGAAGGACAAGCTTGTTGAAGCAGCAGGCGACACATATGGCAAAACCTTGGTGTTGCTCCCGCTAGATGTGTGCAGCGACGAGTCTGTCAAACAGTGCATCAACAATGTGAAGGACCGCCATATTGATATCCTGAGTGAGTGACGCTCACCTGAAACAAAGCCACCATCTGATCCTTTTCAGTGATTTGGCTTCTTTCAACCCCTCTTTGGATTGAAATATGAGCTTGAATTTTGTTTTATTTCTATTGACATTTATCCAGAAGTTGCCCATACAACCTTTAGTTTTTGATTGTAAACTGTATGACCTAATTCAGTCTCTCAGTTTCATGTGGGAACACTGAACCAAATGCTTACAACACCCTTATCTTTCCACTGAACTAGATTAAGATCAACATAAACATTAATGGCATACTCTCTCCTATTTCTTGTAATCTAATCATTTTAAACAGGAAAGCCTCACTGAGATTTAAAAGAAAAACCTTGTACACGAGTGTCCTAGCCAAGACAGCAGCAGGATCTTTAACAAAGTTACAGACATACAGTTACATAATGAATATAAGTCATCATTTAAAGGATCTATAGCCTGATGCACATTCCTCTAACACCGTCAATCTGCTTTTAAAAACATGTATAGAGACCAACTCCCTCAGAGCCAAGTTCTCTTAAAGGGGATTTCAAGCTGCATGAGCAGTTCATCTATAACTTTTTTTGACCCATTTCACGGTGCACGTTAGGGACAGAGAGCAAGACTAAGTCATGTGACTGAGTCAAAGAGCGAAGACTGTAGCCTCCAGCATTTTTCAAGGTAATGTGATTACGTAAATGAGGAAGTACAGTAAATATCCTACAGGAATTCTCACCACAGTGCTGTTACTCAAGTTCTAAACAAAATTTAAGTACAGGGTCTGAAAGAATAAAAAGTGTTCCGACTCTTAGAGTGCTTTCCTCTCTGGTTTTGGGGTTAAAATCCAGAGTTAGTGGCCACAGGAGATTTAAAGAGTTTTGAAACTCAAGATGACGAATAGTTTCTATTTTTCCTTTTATGTGAGATCTTTCTTCCCGTACTTCTCATTTCTTGTTCTTAACTTTTCTTTCAATCACTCACTCTGAAGACCATTAATTAAATCACCTTTTACATGTGACAGGGTTAAAGAGTTTGTTGGATTAATATCTTAAGAAAAGGTAATTCTTCTCAGTTCTTGCATTAAAACCCTCAATCTGGATAAAAGTTCTATATTTAAACCTGCCTCCATTTTACTCTAAATCCAACTCACATCCCCCCTCACCTAATTACTCAAGACTGAGAGGCCCTTCAACATGGACTAGTGTTACATCACACGTCTGTGTTGTTGTCGCACACTGACATCTGGTGGTAACTTCAAGTTTCACCGTCTTGAAAGAGAAACATATTTTACTAAAATCAAGTGCACATTGAGCAGAAGTTATTTCATATGTGAAGAACCAGTTTGTTGAACTTGTTATGAAATCCAAGTGTTTTGAGTTCGTACAGTTTGTTATCCGTATCTTTGTGTTTTCAGTCAACAACGCAGGTGTGGGTCTGCTGGGTCCGGTGGAAAGCATCAGTATCGAGGAGATGAAAAGAGTGTTTGAGACCAACTTCTTTGGTGTCGTCCGCATGATCAAAGAAGTGATGCCAGACATGAAGAAGAGGCGTTCAGGACACATTGTGGTCATGAGCAGTGTCATGGGCCTTCAAGGTATGATTTTGACTCTAAATTATCATAACAGTGTGAAATTAACATCCAGTTGAGTCTTCCCCAAACACTGAAAAAAGCTGTGTAGCAAAATATGATAAAACTATTCATTTTGTGTCCTGCTTCTTTAGGAGTGGTGTTCAATGATGTGTACACTGCATCTAAGTTTGCCATGGAAGGTTTCTGTGAGAGTATGGCTGTGCAACTGATGAAGTTCAATATCCGGTAGATTACCCTCTTTGCTTTGTTCCTCCTTCACATCTGTCTTTGCTTTAAATGTGAATGCTCACTCAACATGACTCTCTCTGCATGTGACTGCCTTCAGGTTGTCAATGATCGAGCCCGGCCCTGTGCACACTGAGTTTGAGACAAAGATGATGGAGGATGTGGCTAAAATGGAGTATCCGGGGGCTGATGCTGACACAGTTCGTTACTTTAAAGATGTTTACCTGCCATCATCCATAGACATATTTGAGGCCATGGGCCAGACACCAGAGGACATAGCCAAAGTAGGGGAACTAAGTTTCTAACTCACATTTTGGTGAATGAAATATGATACAATCATTCAACTAATGTACAAGACCCAAATAATTCACAACTTTCTGCTCTTTCTTATCTCTCCAGTGCACTAAAAAGGTTATTGAGTCAAGCAGTCCTCGCTTCAGGAATCTGACCAACAACCTCTACACACCCATTGTGGCCTTAAAGTATGCAGATGAGACTGGAGGCCTGTCTGTCAACACTTTCTACAACTTACTCTTCAATTTTGGCCCTCTTATGCACATCACAATGAGCATCCTCAAGTGCCTGACATGCAGCTGCCTGCGTAGACGCACCATCTCACCTAACTGAAGACAGTGTCCTATACTTCCTTATATCCTCACCCTCTCAGTTTGTTAACCTCACCCATACCCTACTGAGGTTATCGGCTCAGCAGGTAGAGTAGACCCAGATACCTTGGGGGAGAGAGGGAGCTATTTAGTTCAAAGACAGTGCCAGGATAAGCTTTGCCAGAAAACATGCACAATTGCACAGTTTTTTTTTTTCATGGGGGTGGATGCAGAATGCACACATACACATAAAACAGAAATAAAAACAATATGCACAATGGATTATTGTACATGCATATTGTGAAGCAATATCCATGACTTAGTCCTTACTTTATGAAAGGAAATAAATGTAATATAGGTCGGTAGGTGTGTATTTTGTTTTAATAAAACACACACATGGGTTATGATAATCTGCCCTACGTACAGACATCAAAAGCACAAAATGAACTCGGTTACAGTGAGAAACAGGAAAATGATACAGAAGTGTAGCCTGGATAACTTTACACTTTGGCTCCTAAAAAGTTTGAGACAAATGAAAGAGTCAGAGTGAATATATCTGCCTTAATTCTGTTGTACCTTTATTTTCATGTTTGCCTTAACATAGTGTTCTCATGGTCATAGCTGCTGTTGAATCATATTTTTAATCTTTTGATAAATTGAATGTTTTTGGTTTTAAAGGTTTTGTGAAGGGTTTGGTCGGACATTTTAAAAATAGAATCTTGATTTAGAAATAAACACAACTCTGATCTATCCTCCAACGTATGCTTTTATTTTCTAAGGATGACCACTAAAAAAAATTTGATCATGCAGGGAAATGGTTCACTTGTTTTTTAAGGTCCTGCTTTTTGTCTGCAAGAGCGCCTTTGCACCAAGAGGGGGCAGTATTTCACAGTTTTTCCCAGGCAGGCAACCTGTGGCTGTCCAGGGAGCAGAGATGAAGCTGAAGTGTAAAGGAATTTGTTTCCAGTGGCTTGAGTTTGACAAATATTATGTAATTAAAAGTCAAAGTTTTAGACAATAACCGCAGAGTGTTGCAGATATGAAACACTGTTTTCTCCTGCAAATTTTCCTCATTCATGTGATGTTAAAAATGTAACATGTTTCAGTAATTCAGTCCCAGCATCAGTCCATACTCAGAACTTTAATTATAAATCATAAAAATAAAAAATCTCTGATTATAATGTTACAGATGATTCACATATAACAGCGGCATTATAGCTAACAGTGATTCAGAACCATGTGGGTTGTATGTATGAGTGTAACATCGAGTTGTTTGGCAGATGCGCAGGAGTGAGACTGCAAATCTGTGCTCATACACACACAATGACACAAGTTTGTATGCACGGGTGTATGCGTGCGTTTGTGTGTGTGTGTGTGAATGTCTTGCATGAACATGTCTATGGGCCAAGTTAGTGATCTGTTGATGGATATAAAGAGGTCATGGCCTGCTCCCCATCAAAACCCCTCCCTTGAACCCCCACCCCTCCTGCACACACACCCTGCTTTGTGCCGTGTGAGAGAATGTGACCTGGTTCCCATCCCTGAGGAGGGGTGAACCCTAATGACGGCCTCCTCAGACACACTGCGCAGCTCAGAGCCACCCTCTCCAGCTGGCCCCCTCAGCCCATCGGGCCGGGACCCCCTGGTCCACACTGGGAGAGGCCTGCAGTCTGGCCTTGCAAGCTCAGCCAGAGTTTGTATGGTCTGCACACACCCTGTCCCACCCTTCCTGGCATGCCCACAGTGTCCAGGCTGCTCACAGTCACTCTGTCTGACTGCATGGGGGCTCATAATCAGAGGACAGTGCAACTGGTTGCAAACCTGTAGTTTCTGTGCAGTGTACAATGAGTGCAGTGCCTCAGCTCTGTATTTGTGTCTTCATCAGAGGCGACAGCTCAGCACAATGGAACAAAGACGCTGTCAATCACAATCAAATGGGTGTGTATAAGGGGGGGATTGGAGGGGAAGAGGTTCGGGGATCGGAGAAGGTTGGGGGAGGAGTCTGTTTGTCCTGAATGTTCAGGGGGGGTACCAAGACCCAATGTGGGACGCTGAAGGCTAAGGGCAAGGGGTGGGGGGGATACTTTGGGGCACTGAGGGGTAGGGGGTGTGTTGCTTTTGGGAAAATGAGAATTGGGGTGCCCAGACCTGAATGGGGGACCTGTTTACTAATTGAATGGACACAGGAGTTACAGAAAAGTCTCATTAAACAAGAGGTCTTATCAAACCATTGTTGTGTACCTTTGTTTCACAATCAAGAACATAATTGCAGTATAATGAGGGCAGCGTGATGTGGTAAGGGCTTCCCTTAATTGTAGCCCTGTCACAATTACTGAGCCACTAAACATGCTTAGGCTCTGTCTACATGCACCCTCGCTGTGTTCAGACAAACAAGGTTGCATTTTTAAACAGTGTTTGAGGGGAGAGAAGAAAAAAGAGAAGCTCTTTCGGCATGTTAGAATGATACATTGTTTGCCTCCTCTTTTGCTGGTTCAGCCACTTTCTTCATCCTCCTTTCACTGTCATCAACAGCGGGGAAGCATACCTCAGCCTGACTCAGACAGGGATGAGGTAGGGCAGAGGTACAAAACAAAGAAGCTGGGGAGGTCAGACGATCGTAATATCTGTTGTGAAAGTGAGATGATGAAAAAAAAAAAAAAAGAGAAGTGTGAAAGACCAAAATGAGGCAAAAGAAAGAGGGAGAGGTATGGCTGCTGTGGGATGTTGATGTCTAGACAGGGTGCTTCAGTCTGATCCCAGGTCAGGTTGGATCACAAACAGACTCCACTTGTCTCTCTCTGTTATTACTTCTTTTGCGATCAAGTATCCATTGCTGAATAATTCTGAATAGTGTCGCAAAATTATAAACAGAGGAACCATAAGGCTCCATCCGTGGACCAGGAGTCTATTCAAGCTGTAACAAGAAGAGTGGAACACTGGAAAAAAAAGAGTGGTTGTCAGACACCGTTTAACATGGGCACGTCTGGCTGGAGATGTAGCCACATGGGACACATTACTATCAGTAAAGCTGATCTGGAGTCTTCAGGGAGCAATCAATCTTCATGTAGTCAAACCAGGAGAAGTTCAGACTGCTCTGAGGTGACCAGGTCTACCAGGGCAGCAGAGGCCGCAGGGAGAAACAAACACACAACAGTTCGTCTCCAGCTCACTTCTATTACTCCATCTTTCTCTCTTCCACCTTCTCCATCCATCTCCATACTTCTCCTGTGCAGTGACCCGCCACAGGCCCATCACAGGTCACTTGTTTATTCACACATTTGGAGGGTTGTCTCCGGCTCTCCTGGGTAGAACTCTTACTTGTTTATAAGGCGACTCTGTATATTGTTTAGTGGTCACGGCATGAATCAGAGCAAACATTTCTCTTAGCTGGTCAGTCATACACATTGTTTTACAGACACAGAACCACTATTGTCTCTTTCATTACAACACTACCGTTGTTCCTTTTCCCTACTGCTCTTGCAGAACATAAACAATTGGGCAGGAATTTCCAGTCCGGGCCTGATTTTGCCCACTGCGGTGTCATTTGCTCCGCTCTGTTCTCTTTCTCAAAACTACCAGTTCCAATGACTGTGAAAGTCTGTGATTACAGGGTTCGGTCTGTGTACAAGCATTATAATTCTCAAACAAGGAAAAAGGTGGTTGACAGAGTTGGGTTCGCAGGTGATGTAATCTGAGCAGGAGTAACACGATCCGCTTGTTTTAATGTAGAACAATAGGCTGAAGTTGGTGTAGGTTTCCGCTAGTGAAATCTGTCAGCGTTGACATGATGTCAATGCAGAGATTTTGCTGGAAACCTGAAAATCCTGTTTGTCCTTAAGACAAACATCAGGGCTTTACAAGGAAAAAAGCAGGAACACAGACTCTGTATTGGTACCCACACTACATGGTTAGTGCACAGGCACCAAACAAATCAGTATTTTCTCACCATTCTTAAAGGTCACAGTTCTTCCTGTACCATCTATCATCTGTCTTTGGGTTTTTAACCTCGTCCAATGAGAGTGACTTGTTTCTCTCTTCCAATGCTGTAATTAGACGTCTGGGAATCTAGTGCAGAGGAGCGTTTATATTTTTAATTTACAGAAAAAATAACTAGACGCTTTGCTTTCTGGTTTAACTGGCACCGAGGAGGGAAACTTTTCAACCGGAGGATGATTATCCTTTTAATTTTGGTCCCAAGGGTGGCTGTCTTTTCTTCTCTTCTGCCTCTGGCAGTGCATGAGTGAGTTTAATAAATGTGCAGATGTGTGGATGAGTCAGACCGAGAGAAGACATTAAGAAATCACAAGACAGACAGACAGACAGATAGATAGATAGATAGATAGATAGATAGATAGATAGATAGATAGATAGATAGAGAGTGAGAGAGATAGAGAGATAGATAGATAGATAGGAAGGTTGATAGACAGACAGACAGACAGACAGACAGACAGACAGACAGACAGACAGATAGACAGATAGACAGATAGATAGATAGATAGATAGATAGATAGTTGGTCTTGGAGATAGGCAGTTACTTCATCAAAGAGTCTATCAGCACTGAAGTTTGTCTTAGCCTGCCAACCCTGGCTGTTTTCCAGCCTTATTTTCCAGCCAGAGAGAAACCCTTCAATCTGGGTGCATCTGATCTATTCACTGTCGCCATCCATACAGATGAGGAATCAAACAGGGCGCAGGCACACCCATGCCAGGAAGCCTACGTTAGCCCAAAGAGGCCACATCATTGTTTATTCAGCTTGAATGCATCATATCTTGGCAGCCAGGGTGAGAGTGGATAGAGCGGATAGACATCAAATTTTCAGTTCATAAGAACATAATCATGATGTTGCTAAGTAGCAGACCCTGTAAGCATAAGCAAACGCTAAAAGGAACACTTTCACGTCCCAACATTTGTGGGCATTTCTTCCTTTATTCAACAGGAGATGAACGTAAACTTTGTGCTGCATTCACGGATCCACAGAGCCGTTTTTTTTTTTTTTTTACCCCTCATCAAAACAAAAGAATGCCCCCGTCTATTGACCGTGAAAAGATGTTCATAGATTTGTCCCCAGTGAAGGGATGTCTTTGTTGGTTATCTCCATTGGTGAGCCGCCTCCATTTGGCTCAGCCTAATCAGAACACAAACACGCCTCTGTCATTTGGCTGCTCTCCCTCACACCCTCCATCTCTCCCTCTCCCTCAGTCTGTCTCTTATTAACTAACACTACAAATTAGATTCTATTTTCTCCCCCCTCAATTCAGTTTCGCCTCTTTTTTTCCCAATATCCCATCTTCCCCATTTGCTGGTTTATGGGTGTGTTTTTGTGAAAATGCAATAGAGAGAAAATCACACCAGATTGTTGTTCCCTTTGGCCCTCCTCCTCCCACCTTGGCCTCTGATTTGTTTTCTCTCTTTCATCTTCATTATATCTTATCAACTCATCTAGATGTTGCTGTGCGTGTGTGTGTGTGTGTGTGATTCTCTCCCTGAGGCTGAGGCATGGAGGCCTGGAGGCCTGGCATACATTAACTCTGCTTGTCCGTAAACAGCCTGGTTTCACTTGCTGGAGGAGAGGAGTTGTGATTTAAAGAGAGAGGCCTCGGGGAGAAGACTTGTGCTGGAGTACTCATGAATATGAGGTGGTCACATCCTGAAGATGTTAAAGATTATATTTTCTTTACACAATAGAAACACAATCACATTCGTTCCTCTTCAAATTCAGACAATGTGTAGCCAAACAAAGCTAGAAGATCAAGAAAGACATGTACAGAGAAAAAAGTGAAAAACAAAGAAATGAGTGTTCAAGTGCAGCTGAATCCAATTTTTACTCCACTCCTGCAAATTATTTATTAGAAGTGAAATGATAAACACAGCGAGGCTTTTACTGAGACTGATGTTCACACGAGGAAGACTTGTACAGAGTCTTTTCCCGAAGTTATTCTAAAGGCAACCATATTCAAAATACCACACCACAAAGTACAGTAAGAGCCACTGTACCTCTGAATCCTATAAGAGCTCTTTTTGGTGTTCAAGGGGATCTGACGCTGTACCCTATGCACACATATGTGATATACAGGCACTGAAAGGATGTGGTCAGATTAATGTGGGCGCAATCCAGCACAGGATATGTCGCTCCAGGTTCAGCAAGCTGTTTTTGAATCTTATATGATTCATTGCAATCATAACCCACAGTTTTTTTCTTTCCTACTGTACCGAACATCTGTCCCTTTCCTTTTCAGATTTTGCATGTCAGCGTTGAAGAATTGCTGAATTGAAGTTGTAAACAATTACTCCTCTTGCTGTACTTCCTCATTCTCTTACTGTAACACGTACATGTGTCTTACAGGGGGTTATTTCTCAATACTCAGCACTCATTTCTAAACCGTTTTTTACAGTAAAACAGCCTTAATCTGTGGGTCATTTTTCATTCACCGACCACATCTTTCACAATGTATAAATGCTGCACTCAGTCAAACCCAAGAGTTGGCAAAAAAAAACTCCATAGACAGCATATTGACTTCTTGGCTTGTTTTTCATTCAGAACTTTGACTTTAACTCCAGTTTAAATGATTCTGACAGTAAATTATACACAATGATACCTTGCTGAAATATAAACAAACCCAAACAGCTGACTGGGTAGTTTGGTTTTACGTGTTTATTGTAAGTTACATAATGTCTGTTCTTTGGTATTACAGATCCTGGAGAGGTGTTAAGAGGCAAAATGGTGGGATCCATATTGGAAGTGCTGACTCAATCTTACTTTTGCTCAAAGTAGAACCAGGCAAAAAAGAGGAGTTGAGGTGAGTTTTTGCATCTTGAAATGAAGATGTAATAAATTCACCTGTCAGTCGATTCAGATTTTGGCTTCGAATCACTCAAAAAAGTACACTGTAAAACTTTGTCATAGTACGTGCATTTAGTCTGTATTTAGTCTGTAGTCTATAATTGATTACATATTGAATATTTTGCTTTAAAAAGACAGTTAAGTGGGAAATATACACTTTAAAAGACCATTATCATCAACTTTGGCATACAGTTGGTAAAAAAACAACAACAACAAAAAAAAAAAAAAAAAACACCTAAATAGTAAACTCAGCAAAGCTCACCTACAATAGAGGATTAGGGACATAAGAAGAGAAAAAAATTATTACAAGAGGGAGTTTTTTTATTTCCATTTTCATTTCCACAGCGGATATTTTTTTAAAAATCAAACTTTTGACTTTAATATCAAAATTTTAATTTTTAATCAATCTTGAAATATTGACATTATTTACCAAATTTTTTAATCTTAAAATTACGACTTTAATCTCCTTCCTGTAATCATTTTTTCCTCTTCCTGTGGCCCTAATCTTCTTTCGTACTCAACTGTGGTGTGGAAGTTTGTTGCCTCTTGATGAACAGATTCACGGTTCAACTCCAAAACAGAGACCTTTCATCAGAGCAAGGGAGAAAACACTGTCCTCACTTATAGTAAGAACCATAGTTTTAAACCCCTACTGTCGAAAAATAGAAGGATTTAGGACTTTGAAAAGCAAGCACCAACAGGCTAACCTAAAGCAAATTGGTGAGCACTGCTGCCTCCCAATGAAAGGGTCTTGGGTTCAAGATCAGGACAAAGGTGCATCTACTTGACATTTTTTTTTTGTACTTTATTTCTTTCTACTAGTATTATCTAAAAAAACCTTATTTGAACCTTATTTGTCATCATTTATCATTGTTTCGTTGTTAACATTATCAGAATATCATTGTAAATTTCAAAAATCTTTCTGATATTTCTGATTTCTGCAAATGTTTATACGTTATATTACGCAGTGCAGACCTTTACCACAGGTCCAGGCTCCCTTCATATTTCCCTTGACCTGCAGAGAAAAGCCTTTCTGTGGCATTTACTGAAGGTCAAGTGCTCCATGAGTACTGGGCAGGACCTTGCTCATGTGATCGCCCACTTCTTTGGATTTGGGCCATGGAAGAACAGAGTGATGTGTTTGGTCCATGGTGGGAAAAGCATCTCTAGGAATGCAAGTTTGAGAGGGCCATGTGGGACCAGAAAGAGGGTCTTCCCTTTCTCACTGAAAAGGCTTTTCCTCCTGAGGTCAGAGGTTGGCTGTACCCTGGGCCCACTCTCTCCAGCGCACAAAACCCACAGCTGATGTTGTAGCTTTACCCAGAAACCCTCAGGCCAGTGGTGGAAACAACTGACTACACAGCTCACCACACAATCCCTCTCACAACTCCCATGCTGCTGAAACACAAATGCATGTGTGTTTGAGAACGTCGCAGGGAAATTAGTTTGTTTTTACTCATTTTGGCGCATTGACCTCGACTTGTAGTATGATACCTCCACAGATGACTCATGTCTACCTAGTCAGGTGAAACTAGGTGCTCAAACCTGCATCCAAAATGGGCTTGTTTTCAAAAAGGACATGACGTAAGCTGGGATATTCTTGCGTGTCTATTATGAACGGGGTGTAAGGAGTTTTTTTCCCTTTCAAAGCTCCTTACTATGCCTTGTTGCCTGGGGTTAATGTCCTCTTTTGTTTTGTTCTTGACATAATGCAAACCAACCAGTAGGGCAGTGCTAGGGATCTAAGGGAAAACCACTTGCCTTCAAGTCCAAGCCTGGAAGAAGAAAGGGTTTAGCATTACACAAACCAAAATCTACAATAGAGAGCACATGTTTTTCGGTTCCTTTCAGATATATTTATGACTTTTTTATGTCCAAAACCCATCATCCAAGTCTCTAGAGGTATTGTCAATGAAACATGGGAGAATATTTCCTCCATCTTGACCTCCATATCCCTCTCCCTTTTTTCTTCTTACAACACAAGCCCTCACAGGAAAATAATAAACAGATGAGTGTGATGGGAACAGCTCCCGGCAAGAGCAGCCAGGTACTTAGGCAAGCAGGAATCACTGCTCTGGTTCCCAGGCTGGAGGGAAGAGGGCAGGCCTCGGCTTGACTGTCCCAGTCACTGAGTAGAACCAGAAAAACTTGATAAAAAGTCACCGTTACCTGTCACTTTCATCTCTCAATTTACCGTCTCTACACACCCCTTTGCACAAGTCTGGACACACAAACTGAGAGTAAAACTACTATTTCGACAAAGAAAACATCAGTGAGGCTCGCTGTTCTGTCTTGTGCACAGTGTGTTGTGTTTTTTGACCAGCAACTCTCCATGATTGGGTTCTATAGTTGTTGACATAAGTTGTGCTCACAGTTGGGTAATCCTGGAGTACGGAGTGGATTCTCCCGGCCTTGTGGACCAATGCCAGAGTAATCTGCGGACAAACTCTGACTATTAACTACTCAGTTTCGCAGTAAACCCCCCTTTCCCACACCCTCGCACACACCCACAGAGAGAAACATACAACTACTTGCACAACTCTTTCCATAGTCGACACACAGAGACACCATAGGCTGAAAAAGGTTCTGTCACATACGCGTATCTAAAAGACACCCAAATTAAGCCTCATCATTTGCGACAGAGTTCAGAAACCCAGGCCAACTCGGTACTCAGTCACACACAGCAAAGTTCTCGCTCCTTTTTCCCTCGCTCTCCCTCTCCTTCATTCTCTCTCTGTGTTCTGGCAGAGTCTGCTTTTGCAAATTAAACACAGATCTCCCATAGATGCTGGGCTGACAGCTCCAGCTACGTGCCAACACTACTAAATGTCCGGAGGTCAGGGGGTCTAGGAACACAGGATTATCCCTACTGACTCACTTGAGCCAAACAAGTATTTCAGTTGGCTCTGACTGTATATGCCTTTGTGTCACTTGGATCCATCAGTTGGCTGGTGTCAGATAAACACTGCAGTCATAGTGGGCTGGTGATGTTTGTGACAGCTCCGAAATGACTGAAATATGAAAATACTGACGGAGCGATGTTTTAGGACATGTAGGCGCACAAAAACACAAACAAACAACAACTGCTGAAAAATGCAACGTATCTGGAAAAGAGTGGTGTACACACGTCTGTGGGCTGTACAGATAAAAATGTAGGTGGGAGCACCGACACCACAAAGGGAACAAGGTGATGAAAGCAAGGGAGTCTGGACTTGATCAGTGTGTACTTGTGTGTCTGTGAGTCATTCTATTGTCTAAAAGGTCAGGCTTGTGTGAGACCTCTTTCACTTCTGCTTCTGCTTCAGCCCAATGACAAATCACTCCTTAAAGACTCACTCCTATTGTCAAGAACCTGGGACATGCCCAACTTGCTGCCATTTGTCTGTTTGCCTAACTGTACTTTTCTCTTTGTGAGTACATGTGAGGGTACACAGTCACGATCCCACTTCCCAAAAAAGGTGACACAGTGTGTGTAATGTTGATTAAAAACTGAGTTAAATGGTTTGAAAATCACTTAAACCGTCAATAGACATCACATCAGATGTTGATATTAAAAACTTAAAGGGATATTCTGGCATAAAATTATTTAGGGTCACCATATTAATCATTTTGCACTGCAGACGTGGTAGTTCTTTTGCCTTAGTGTCTCGGTCTGATTGCATTTCCATGAAGAAAAGATCATAAATGTTCTTCCTTGAGCTGCGTCACCCCACTGCAGTCTGTAATGGACTGGCCAGAGGTCTCGCTACAAACAAGCGGCTGCTGGAAGAGAGTAGGTGAGTTGTGTTTAGTCTCTTTGCTAAAGAAATTAGGCAAAGTTAAAAAGATGTTTGGTGGCTAGTGCTGTGGATAGGACCTTATATGTACTGTTGATGAAGTTAGGTGCTGTTCTGAGCATTATTTGTGGCTATAGAGTGGCGTTTTGGTTGAGATTTGTTCATGGCTCCTCAGACTGCTGTGTATTGCTATCGTGCGGTCGTTACTAAAGTTGGTATAACTAGAGAAGCAAGCAGTCGGACACATTCATCTCTCGAGGGGGTGTCTAACTCGGTGCTGCAGTGTGTTTGACCCTAAATTAATTTTACGCCAGAATATCCCTTTAATCATTAAGCAAAAAATGTAGGTCAGTTTTCTAATTAATCCCAGAAATTCATTTAAAAAAAGTTGGGACAGGGGCAGCTCTGCCGTTGTGTTGCATCACCTCCTCTTTTCACAACACCCTGTAAATATTTGGGAGCTAAGGAGACCAGTTTTGAAATGTTTTTATATTCTTGCCCGATATTGGGTTTCGACTCCTCTGCAGTTCCAGCTCTCCTTTGTTCATTTTGTGAATGCTCCTGTTGTTTTCAATGGGTAATGATTTTGAACAGCAGGACAGTCAGTTCAGCACCCGGACTTTTCTATCAAAGCCATGCTGTTGTAATTCCCGCAGAATATGGTTTGGCATTGTCTTGCTGAAATATGCAAGATCTTCCCTGAAATGGCATCATCTAAATGGCAGCATCTGTTGCTCAAAAACCTGTATTATGTTATTTAGCGTTAATGTTTCCTTACTGGATATGCAAACTACCCATGCCATTGGCACCGATGCATGCCCAAATCATCATGGTTGCTGGCTTTTAAACTGTGTGCTGATCGCCAGCTGGGTTGTCCCGCTGTTCCTCTTTTTATAGTGATATCCAAACAAATTTTGGGCTCATCAGACTACAGGACAGTTTTCCACTTTACCTCAGGCCACCTTAAATGGGATCAGATGAAAAGATGTCCCTGGATCATGCATATGTATGGTTTCTCCATTACACTAGACAGTTTTAACCCACATTTGTAGATGCAGCAACAAACTGTGGACTTACTGAGTTGAGATAATGCAGTGATTTCCTCTAAAGAGTTATAAAAGTCAGTAATGCAGACCACCTGAGAGCCCAAAGATCACAACCATTCAGGATTTTTTTTTTTTTTTCTTTTAATTGTAGAGAGATTTTTCTGAATCTTTTGATGATTTTCACACTGGAATGGAAACACTTTAATGTTGTTTCTGCATTTTTTTCTAGTTTTTAATTTTAGTTTGTAATCCATGAAATTATTCTTCTATAATCATTTTACGACTTACTTGTTGCGAAATTAAGTAATGTTTGTCTTGGTTGTTATCTTTTAATTTAGTTATTATTTGCATTTAAAACTTTGTTGTTTACTTGAACAGACGATCTGAGGCCACTTTGTTCATTAAAACCTAAAACTAAAACACAAACTTAGGAGAATGGCACAGAACAACAAAACAAGATAATGTGCGGAAACTCCATCAGTCTGGTTCCTGTGGCAGCTCACTGGTCACCGTGGTGAGTGTGATGGAGGGATTCGGCGGGGAATAGGGTACCAAGAACAGGCCCTTGTATGGTGAAATGATGCAGACCCTCATTCCTCTGGCCTTACGAGACTCTATTTTGGGGCATTTTGAACTCTCCCACGCAAGCACAACAATTTTGGGGTTAGTTCATTTATTTATCTTTTATGTTTTTCATCTAATGAAGCCCAAGAGAGAACTTCTATAATCATTTTACATAGCAACCTAACAGGGGGAGTTGAATTATACTCATAAGTGTGCTTAAAGAGAAAGGGATATGATTCACTTGAACAGTCGATCTGAGGCCACTTTGTTCATTAAAACCTAAAACTAAAACACAAACTTAGAAGAATGGCACAGAACAACAAAACCCAAAGATTATGTGCGGAAACTCCATCAGTCTGGTTCCTGTGGCAGCTCACTGGTCACCGTGATGAGTGTGATGGAGGGAATCGGCGGGGAATAGGGTACCAAGAACAGGCCCTTGTATGGTGAAATGATGCAGACCCTCATTCCTCTGGCCTTACGAGACTCTATTTTGGGGCGTTTTGAACTCTCCCACGCAAGCACAACAATTTTGGGGTTAGTTCATTTATTTATCTTTTATGTTTTTCATCTAATGAAGCCCAAGAGAGAACTTTGTATAGTTGTTTTTGGCCCTAGTCAGGGAGTTAAGAAGAAGGGGTGGGAGTGTGTCTGCATGCCTGAGTGTTGTGACTGCAGCCTGAGCAATCATTGCATTTGGCACTTTTGAGCTGTGACCAAAAGCAGCATCGTTGCTATGACTCAATTTTTACATCTCCAGTAGATTGCAGAAGGTATGTCTCTTCTGCAGCAATACAAGACGAACAATCGCCTGCAAGTTTGCCGCTTTTTGCTGGTCTGAGCTGGTTGTAGCTGTGATTTATGTTAATTCTCATACACAGAGGAGGGGACAGGGGAATGAGGGAAATGGCGTGGGAGAGACCCCGGGGAAAGAAACGTTTCTCTCACAACCCCAACATAAAGGGCCAAGAGTGGGGTTATAACCTGATTTTCTGTACATTTTTCTCTTTTAAATCCATGTGTGACACAAAAACTTGATATACACAAACATAAAGAGATCAAGCATGGGAACAGAATGAAGTCATTGCTGAAGCTTTTCTTTCTTTCTTTTTTTGTCATACAGTTTTTGGCTCGTCCACTTACACTGGAATTGCTTTCTTGATCAACATGTCGCAGACGATGACTCTACTCTATTGCCATCGAGGTCATATGACCCCTTTTGGTGCAGTGATTTATTCCCCTAAGTTTATCTGAGGTTTATTGAGGGTTATAACATGAGACTTCTTGTTTTGATTTAACTACTTCAAACTCAAAAAGTCCCCAAACATCGAGGAGAAAAATTCAAGACAGAATGATTCAGACTCCATCAATTCTTTTCTGTTTTTAGCTCTCTCTAAAGTTGGACGTGTAAATGCAGAGACACATTTATCACTCAAGGTAGGAAGATGAAGGGGTCACTAAGGACCATTTGGATTGTGAATTATGGTCCATGACAGTTTTTATTTAATATTTCTGTTTGACTTAAACCCTCATAGAGTTGTGTGTTTTTTAAACAGTCAGCAAGATGAGACAAGGGGCTTTCAGCAGCAGCGGTGTGTGACGGTACGCTGTTGGGCTGCTGACAGTTCTGCTGTAGATACAAGCTCTGACACAATATTTCCAGAGGGGCCAGGAGACATAAATGTCCAACAAAGTGCTCACTCTCTTACCCTACAGTTGACGATTAGCTGTAGCTTAAAAATTTTAGGAGGCGTAAAAGGTTTGGTGACAGTGTTACAGCCTGTTGGTTGTATTTTTAGGTCCATGAAGCACTCAGAGCAAGACTCTCAGGAGCTCTGAGCGTCTCGGGCAAAATAGCATTTGACGTTGTTGGAGTTAGATGACAGATGGATATCTTGTTTGGAAGCATTCACCGCCATGTACTAAATGTAGAGTCAAGATCAATAAAAATGCATGTAAATGTGCTCAACTCAACATCAACAGCTATCACCCCACTGAGCAATAGACAGTTATTAGACGTCTAGTTTTTTTTAGACCTAATTTCAACCGTCTAGATTCTGTATATTTTTAGACAGAATTTAGATGTTGCACTTAAACCCGTCATTCGATTAATATTTATTTCAAAAAGCAACTGTGAGTTGCATAACTGATCTCCAAGTAATTAATCAAAATAATTGTGATAGCCGTTGAGCAATATACAGTGTAGTTTAGATATAACCCAAAATTTAGATTTAGTTTAAACTTGGCCTTAATTCAGACATCTAAAAAACGTTCATTTTTGGACCTGTGTTAACCTGATTTTAGAGCAGTCATCTCGGCTACATTTAGACGTCTATTAGACCTCTTTTAGACCAAAAAATGCTCAGTGGGACTAAGCACAAGCTATTAATGGCCTTTCTTTGCATGTTTTTGACTCCTTGCTTGAAGTGTTGACTTAAATTTCCATCGTCATACGTAATATTTTTGTTTCAGAAACTGGTAATTGCTTACTTTTACTACAATGTTAAAACAGGAAGTGAAGTTAGTACTTAAATGTTAACCATTACTGTTAAAAAGCAAAACTTTTGTCCAGAACTACACTTCAAATAAGTCCAAATGTGTCCTAAGATCTCCTAAATTAGCCCTGCTAAATATAGTCGACATTGATTTATTACACTACTGCATGTTTCCTTTTTCCTAAACCTGTTAGGTGTTTCCCATCTACACTCTTCCTCCTCCTCCTCCTCCTCATTCTCTAATGTCTGCCAGGGATGCGTTATCTGCTCCCTGGTTTGACCCATGCCCGTCATTCATTAAAGCCTGTGCACGCTTCCACAAACCCTGATGTGGGCCTTCTTCGTGGTACGTGAGATAAGGCTGCGGCTGTAGTGGTAGTCCTTCAGATGTCAGTGTTATCAGAGAGGCCCCATGAATGGGCCAGCATAGTTTCGCTGAAAATGCAACAATAACACACCTATCATATCTGTTCCCTCACTCTCTGTTGGGATGAGTGCGAAGGATAAACTGTCAAACTATCTCACAGAGATCAAGTTCCAAACCACACTATCCCGCTTAGAGAGCAAGATAAAGCTTGCACTGTAGATACAGTATGTTGAAGGTGATGGAGAAAAACACTCAACACTGTCCATGCAGAAAAATTCACTGTAAGAGTAATTTTTTTATGGTTACAGCTATTCTCCTGATTGCTTATTGAAGGTTGATATTAAAGACTAATACAGTTTCTTCCTTGTTGTGCCACTTTCTGACCACCCTGTAAATACGAACAGGAAGTGATTTCACTAAGTGGATCTTTTTCTTTCTGTGGAGGAGTCAAACTCACATATCCTCAGGGAAGAGACCTCTGACCTCTTTGTGCAGTCAGCCAGGAGGCTCCCTCTTGTGCTTTCTTTTTCCCTCTATTTCCCTCCCCAGTTCACTTGTTTTCCTACTGGAAGCTCCAACTCAGTATGCATCCCACAGAACAACACTGCTGGCTTTTCTCAGAGTGTTACTGTGTTGCTGACAGAAATAATGACAGGTGAAAAGGGGATATACGGCTAATTCTTCTGGAGGATTGAGTTTTCCCACTGTTTAGGACCCCCCTTAGGATTGCGAGAGTGTGTGTGGGTGATGGAAAAGAGAGACAACTTATGGTTGCAATTTGAAGATGCTTTTTTTAGTCGCTCTTAAATGTGGGAAGTCAAAGTCATTGAGCCCCGGGCGTCTGTGGGAAGGCAAGCCTGAACTCTGGGAGAGAGGGAAGTTTAGATCTCCTGGTGGAATTCTCTCACTTTCAACTAAAGGGGGGTTTTGGTTTGTGGGGCCCATAGGTTTGTTGAAAGTTAGGAATGCTTATTTACATTAGATTGATTCAGTCTGTCACAGTAAAGAGGCAGGCGCACAAAGTTAATCGGCAGGAAACGGAACATGCAGCCCACGCCACATGCAGTTCCCTGTAATGTGGGAATGCCGAACCACATGACGCTGTAAATGCTGGAAAAAGGCCCGAAAACAGAACCACAGATTATAGTTTAACCAGGGGGGTAAAAGTCAAAACCTTTGCGACTTGGTGTGATCTCGCTGTGTGTTTTGTGTGTGAAAAAGACAGAACAAGAGAGTGAGAGAAGAGTGAGCAAGGAGAGAAAATAAAGGAGACAGACAGAGACCGTGCATAGGCTTTTAATGGTGTAAAGAGCATCTTAGCCTTCCGCGCTGGTTCCCAGAGTCTGAGCCAGCTGGATGGTAACTGTCGAGTCTTTGCTACACAGCTGCCCTCCAAACTGATTAGAGAGAGAGCTGGCTCACTTCACCGGTAACTATTGTGCCCTTCTTTTCTCAATCTGTACTCAGAGAAAATGTGCAAGACAAAAAAAGTTACCTCCTCGCAGTTTTGTACTTTGATACCAAATTTGGCTGCACAATCGACCTGGACGTACATGTGAGTGATTGCTGTCCGTGGAGTGAGTTTAACCATAAGTTTGTCAACAGAGGGGATTAGTGTGAAAAATGATGCAGGGGGATTAAGTTGTTGGACAAACATACTCTTAAGATTCAGCTTCAAAAGAATATAGTTGACAGATGTGACAGTTGACCAATGACACTGCCGAAGTAAATCCGTGGTGCACATGGCTTTTTAAAAAGTGACTGAAACGCAATCGGCCCATCTGTATGGAGGCCGGAGCCGTCTGCTCTCGCTGGAACACAACACGATGAAAAAGAGCATCAAATCAGCGTGGTAATTCACAGTAAATCCTCTTAAAAGACTTCAGTCCTTCCTGTCACTCACACACATACAGAGGTCACAACCTCTTGAGTGTGTGGCTACAGAAGTTTTACAAACCAGAACCGAAATGTCACAGTCCAGCCATAGGTCTTCAGACACAAGACACCAGCAAAACTGACCTGCTCCAGGAAAGAAAAAAAAAAGCACAAAGGGGGGTTTTGGAGACAGAGGCATGCAGATAAGGAGTCATGTTGAGTGGGGACGTGAGTTAGACTGATGTGGGGGTCGTACAGGCTTTGTTACAGAGAGCAATGGGTGCAAGTGGGTGGTAGCAGGTGGGGAGAAGATTTGGTTACCTGGAGTGGAAAGCATTCATGATTTCAAAGTGTAGTAACATTGTCAGCCTCTCCAAACAATAAAAAGGGATTAGACCGGGCTTTATTGGGCACTAATGATTTGTTTGATCTGCTGTTGTATTAGAAACCATAACAATGGATTTTGCTCTATCCATTCTACAATGTATGTTAAAGCTCTTGTGAGTGATTTTTAGTTTGTGTTAGTTTTGGTGCCCCCTGCTGACAAATCAGTAACTCCTATATTTTTACTGATTTTTCCTGTTTACATCTTTTTTTAATCTTAATCTCAGCCATCGACTGTACAGAGAATGGACAGAGTCTGCCTCCTCGCTGGGTGAAGCCACCCCGAGAACAGCACACTCTGGTGACGGGGTGCAGTATAGGTCATAATTCCTGACTTCTCCAGCCATCCTTATGGGGCTGTGGACAAACTTTAGAAATTTACTACACAGAATATAATTTTTTTCCTCCCTGCTTGTGATGTTGACATGCAGTTACAGTAAGACTGGTTTGTGCCCAAGTCTTCTTTTTTCTGTACAGCTCTGTTTTTAAAAGTTATTAGGGGGTTCATGTTTTCTATGATTGACACTTGATACAGCCTATGGGTGTACAAAGTATATACAGTCTATGATCTCATCCAGCTATCAAAAAATAGTCATATTTACTACTCATTTTGGGTTCTTGTACGATTAATGCTGATTCTGCGGTGTGCTGTTTATAACATACATCCTGGCAGCATTTTCAGGCATTAAAAATAACCATATAGAATTCATAAATTTCTATTTTTTTGTAACCCATAAAGAGGCAATGGTGCTCATATCTGTCTGCTTAATAGCTAGCTAAAACTTTCAAAGAGGAGTTTTAAATGAAAAGCAGAGGCAGATGATAAATTCTTAACACAGATAAAGTACATGTAACATTTTGAACAGGACTTGCACGGTCTTTTATGAACATGTGGTTTATTGACTAAGCCATGTCATATCCACACACAAAAAAGAGATTTTGTGCAAAAAACAATCACACGGTTTATGTAGCTTGTTAATTCGTTTAACTATCTGCAAACCTCCATACCTCCATGTTTACATGTGCAAAATTTCTTGATCTGATCAAAAATTTGAGGGATCGGATAATCTGAATCCACAGTTTGTGAGGGTGCAAAATCAAATAATCCGATCATAATGTGCATGCATAGAGTTGCCTAATTTTACTTAAACAACCACAGAAGAAGAGATGTATTTACGTCTGTGCTATCTACAAATCAACAAATGTGGTAGTGGCTCACTTCATCCAATTCAGGAGTTTACCGATCAACATGTTTACATAGCACATTTTTATTCCAATTGGGCATTTATTCCGATTATTTGTGCCCATGTAAACGCAGCTCATGTGGGGCTGCTACTGCAACACAAAGCATGACCAAAGAGAGTTTCCTCACCAGGTTTCTTTAGATTTCATTAAAAGCACAGTTGTTGGTGGATGACTTTAAACGCAGAATTGCACTCTGAGGCTGTGAAGTGAAAATCTGACATGATAACAGCCTTACTTTCCACTTTTCACATCGCCCTCGAACCCTTTGTTATGTGGTGACAGAGTGGATGATGCACTCGCCAGTGTGCGACAGGAATCTAATTTTCAGGCTCATGCACTGAGTCTTTCCATGACTTATCCAGCTCTGCCACTATCAGCGTGCATGGTTGGTTTCAAGTTGGCTAATCAGATTCAGCGTTGGTCAGGTTGTGTTATCTGGGCTGCCACGGTCCACCAGTCCACCCATTCTGTGAGTTCTTAGTGGGAGTGCAGTTTCCATGCAGTCATGAACTATAAAAGGGAAGTCGTGTTGGCCTCCTGCAGTACTGTGGGAAAGTGCGGCTCTTGCTTCTTCTGCTTATTTGGACCAATCTGGTTATAAATGGACATTCACAAACAGGCAGCCCTGCAAGGACAGCCCAGAGCGCTCCAGTCACATTAGCCTCTTTAATATTCCCTATCTCAAGAGACTGGAGTTCTGGGAGAGAGGTGCTGGGGGGCATGCATTTTTCCATTCAAGAGGGCAGGAAAAAACCCCACTTACATGTTTTAAGTGAACATTTAACCAATGATGTTTACAATAGTAATTTAGCCTGATTGTATGTAACATTTAGTCCCTGGAGACTTTTTTCCCAGTAACTTTTCTCTTCAGCTCTTTCGCTCCTTTTTATTGTTCCTACTCTCTCTATCACAAGAAAGGAACTTAAACAGTTTGGGAATGTTTAAGCACATTTTTCAACTTTTGCACACTTACAGAGTCTTGAACTGCAGCTCCATAAGACTGTAAAGAAGCCAATGTTCTTGTGCAAGATGCATTCCTGGACCTACTAGATCACCACAGACATATTCCATATCATTAGATTACAGGCCTGCTGTGGCCAGAGCACCCACAGAGGAGCTTCATTGTTATGTGCGGTGACAGATCAGAAGCCAGTGGGTGGGGAAAGAGTGGGTCCGGGCCCCTGATCCTGGCCAAGGTTCAGAATGGACCCACAGCTGCACAGAATCCCGAGTAGAGCTGAGCCCTGACAGGTGCTGCATTAAAACTGCCCCAGAACCACTCTCTTTGGCTTAACGCTGATCCCTTCTTGCAGACGCCCGTGGAATGGCACTGTCTTCGGCATGCTGTTAAACCCAACGCCGATCTGTGACCAAAGCAAAGTCCAACATGAGGTCAGGCTTCCAGAAGACTTCTAAAGGGAAGAATAAGAGGAGAAGTCATAGAAAGATGAAATACAGAGGAGGAAATTGATGCTACAGTGATCTGCTTTGATCTCAGGATCATCTTTACTTCCTGTTTCCTGTCTCATTGTTAAATGACTGACAGAATGATTTATTCAATCCTTTTCTTGCCTCCTTTTTCCTTCTTCACCTACTCTTCCTCACAGTCTGACTAACTTAGATTCTTGCTTAAAAATTCAACAAGGCAGCAGCTTTGAAATGTAGAAAGAACAGAGTACAATTCCCCAGTTTTCAGGAGAAGTTTGGTCTGTTTTCCTAGAATCTCTCGCTTGGATGCAGTAGTGGCAGCTGTCGCTGTCGCTCTCTCTCCCTCTGGCCTGGCGCACAACAGCATTATACTTTTAATGGGTGATTAGTGTCAGATATCTGGCTTTTGCTACCCGGGCTTCAACTGTGGGAAATAGTCATGGTGGTTGCACCTGATGGCCTCAGTTTAGAGTTTCCTTCAATCTGAAGAGGAACACGGGGATCTAGCCCACACAAAACCCGACTTAGAAGATCAACTCTACAAAAAGGCGTTTCATTTAGATAAGGGCAGTCCTGCCACTCAGCTGGAGCCACTCCAGCCCTCGTCAGGCTAAAAGGCAGAAAATACAAGTTTACCCAATCATCTTTCAGCCAAAAATCCCCATTTTCATTATAAAATATGACAGTTTGGCTTTGCCTGCTTTGTGAAACAAGAGAAGCCTGCCAATAGTTATTGTGTGCAGGCAAGGGTCAGCTGAGGTAATATTTCTGGCTGCGCATGAATCCATAGCTGATGTTCATGGAGAACAAAAACTCAGACCCCCTCAGAAATAAAAGAAATGCTACATTCACCCCGGTCTGTTCATAATAAGGGAAAAGAAAGCAACATGGCACAGTTTGAGTTTTTATAATAGTGTCTTCTTTGTTTTTATGCAAAACTGTCATCATATAAATCAGCACTATTCGAATATGTCTCTCGCCTTTAAAGTTTACATCTCATTGCAAATGGAACAATGGGATCTTTTTGTTCAGAACTCAGGGAGAATTATTGCTAATAGAGCAATGGCACAAATATTCTGGTTCTGTTTATCTACTGTATCAAATTGATGGGTTTTGGATTTCTCCGTTTGTGGATTTCGCAAGCATTCACAATTTCAAGTGCCTCCTTCTCAGCAGTGAATGAGATGGGGACCATGTGGATGGGCTCTGAAAAGCATCACCACCCCACCACCTGCATGAAGTCTCATGGATGATGGAAGGAAACAGATATGAACACTTGGAGTAACAGTGAAGCAACATGAACACATATCATATTGTGAGTTGCTTATTTTCTCTCTTTATCTCTGTCTCTCTCCGTCTCTTTTTTTCCGTCTCTGCTGGCACAGCGGCATGTGAATGATTCCCCTCACTGCAGCTTAAAGCTGTGGGTAGACGGCTGTCTGTGTGACGGCTGTGGTGTCCTCTCTAAGACAAAGAAAACTTGGCAAGCTGCTCGGCTGCGGCTGGATCAAACAGGCCTTGTTTATTGGACCTCTCCCTCTTTGCTCTGTGCTCATCAGAGGCTGTGTATGAGACTGCAGTCTGAAGTGTCTGAGAGATCTGCTCACTCCTCGAAGACGGGAACCACTCAGACCACACACAGGGCCGCTTCAACCGCCACAAAGGAGGGCCAGAAAAAGAGGCTGACACTCTCCCCGTGCATGTGCTCTTTATGACTTCTTCAAGTCGCTCAGTTTGCATCTATAAAGATAACGGAAAACAGACTTCAGAGGAAATTTCTCTCTTTGAGTGTAAACATTTTCTGTATTTTTAGCCCATGGTGTCTTCTGGCCTTATTTTCTCCTTCCTCCAATATTTAGCTCGCCTCATCATCCTCTACCTTGCTTTCTCTCTATCTCTACTCTCACTTTGAGAACAATGTCCTTGCTCCTGCTCCGTGTTTCCCATGGTGCTACCACTGGAATGCGTGCCTGTTAAAGGTGATATATATTTGCTATGAGGCAAAGCGGGAAAGGCCTTCATTACTGCGAGATACAGATAGAAGGGAATAGCTGAGGTCGAACACCCGTTCCCAGAGGCGTTATGCAGCTGCTGTCAATCTGCGGGCTGAGATTCTATCAGAGTGAAACAGTTCAGACCCTCAGTAGTAAATTTAACAGCATGACAGCAGCAAATGCTGGTTATCTTGCAACAAAGTGTATTGTTATTTACATGAAAGTACAGTTGATAAGTAAGAGATACTGATCAGCGTCATAAATTTAAGTGGGAGATCTAGATGGGAGATCAGGTACCGACAGGTTCTTGTCTTATCCTCACATCTACCGCTGGGTTCCCAGGGAGTCAACAGCACTCAAGGCTGACACACGAACAGCAAGGAAGATTTAAGGAAAAGTTTATGACTTTAGGGAAGGAGAGATCAGGAGCCTTCCCTATTTGAGCCTCTTTCCTTGACATGTTGCATGTCCGACTGACAGAGAGTTTTCACTTTCCCACATTCTCCCACATCCTTCTATTGCTGCCCTTGATTCCCACACTTTGCACCAGCGCTGATGGGAAAGACTCAGAAATCAGGGACACTCTAAAATTCCTAAAATCCTGTTGTGTGAACCGATCTATTGCATTGTACTGAAGACGGAAAGACAATGAGAAAATAGGAGAAAGTGAAATCTCAGTGAAACCTTTGCAACCCATAATTATTGATGAACATACCATTAACCATTATCACCTTTTGTACAATAAAACAGTCATAAAAAATTGCAACGAGTGACGACAATAAATCAATCATCAATCCCTTGTTTCATCTTTTTCTGGGAAACAACATGATTTATTTCTAGAATTTAAACAAGCCCTTCAGAAAAAAGACTGAGCCCTTCAGCCACAGTAATGCAAGGAATTATGTGTACTGGCTTGTACACCCATTAACTAGCATTTCAGTTAGGTACCATCAAAAGTTTTGCCATGCTTCCCCGTTGAAAAAAAATCTCTAGTTCCCGCCTCCAGTCTCCGTTCCCGCCACAGCTTCTAAAAGGGGCCGGTAAAGAACTTTCCAAAACATCAAACTGGTACAAACATATCAACAACTGAGTTTTATGCACTTCTCTCTTTGAAGCAGACAGTCTGCATGTCCTATGTGCACAATATAAATGACTAAAACAGAAAAAAAATTCTCAAAGGCCAACATTTTTATGCACGCTCAGTCAAGGCCACCGAGAACCCTTATCTCTCACTCATCAATCCCAACAGTGGAAAGTAGTTTTTCCCACAGAGTCCCCTCATCCAGAAGCATAAACAAATACACACAACCTCTCATCAGCATGTGTTACACACATAGACTGTATAAATAGTGGTTGCAGCCACTGAGATGTTACCCATTGGTTTGTAGACGACTGCCTTTTGGCGCCTCAGGTTTTTCACTTTGGCCACAGTCATGTTGGTTTTCTGTAGCCAGGACTCAAAGGATAGGGTTGACTCTTGACACAATGTTAAATCATCAGTGCTGTTGAGTGGAAGTATTGTGTTCTTTGACCCGTAAGATACAGCAAAAACATCCACAGTAGTTTTTTGGCAACATAAAGTGCACACACAACCATATTTTTACTCAAATGTTTACAGGATTATAATAATTTATCTACCCTACAGGAATTGTGACAAGATCAAAAAGCCACAGTCATCAAAACCACTTATTTGACCCTTGCAGAAACTTCCAGAGTTAGAAAATATAGCCAGTGCAGAAGTGCAAATGACCGCAGTTCCTGGAGTGTCCACTTGAGGCTGACTGCAAAAGCCAAACAACCCCCACTAAGTCAAATTTTAATTCTTATTGTACAGCAAAACTGAATAAAATCAAAAACTGGTTAAATCTTTTTTTTCACCAAATCAGTTAAGTTATATATAATGGCTAGTAGTTATATAGATTCAAAATCAGAGGCATAGATGATGCATGTGCCAGGAAGATAAAAGACAATTATAACTGCACTTTTTGTTTGTTTCTCTCTACAGGAAGATTAAAAGTTCGGTTGAGTATGCAGATCCAATGCGGCGCACACCAGCAATAAACTCCAAGAACCATCTTCAGAAACCAGTAAGTGACATTACAGAGACAATTTATGAATGTACCAGCCAGTCAACGTGTCTAATTTTGCTGTCAGGCTGGGGCCAAACAAGGATTGATAACCTTTTGGCCTACACTGCAGACAGAGAAGCTTGTATGTGTCAGGTCTGTGAATCAGAGCCAAACAAAGAGGCTTTCTGAGGGCAAAGCGAAGCATGTCGAACTTTCTGAATCATCCTACATGTTGCAAAAACACAGAACAACCTGCACAAGTAGGTCACAAAAACCGATTGTGACCAAGCAATCAAGAAAGTAATTAATCAAGCACCAAATCCAGACAAAAGTTTTCTCTTAAGTTTACCTGAACATAAAGCAGATCCACAACAAACTCTTTGTGGAGTAGTCTCTAAGATTTGACATGTGCAGAGAGTTGCCATAAAGCCAACCATCGGCCCATACAAAGCATGTGTTTCTGTCATCAGGAGGATTGTATGCCCTGTGCGTCTGTCACTTTAGGAGTTCGTTTTGCTTTGAACACTGCAGTGTTTGGGCTGAGGCCTCATCAGAGAGCAGAGATGAAACAAGTTTTAGACTTGTTAAATCTGGGGTATAGATTTTGTGTGAGACACGTGTGTTAGGAAGACCAAACTTCCAGATAACTTTAAAAGCTGGAGAATGTAGCACCTGTTTAAAAGTTTCACTCAACTTAGTCAAGGTCAGACCTACCCCATCCAAAAATCAGATTCATACAAATTTGAACCCTGCTCTGCAATTTTAAGTGCTAACTTCAACTTGTGCAGCAGCAATAACCAAGTGGAAGACATTATTTGTGATTTGTTATGCTTGTACAAGTCCAAATGCCAGCAATTTTCAAGCTGTACCCCGAAGCAGTGCAACTATCCACTCCATGTTTTGGTCCAACACATGACATTATGGAAAGTGTATTTGCGAGGGCTGCGCTGAAGAGGAAATCCAGGCATTACTCACATGGGCCTCTTCAGTTCTGTCACAGGAGGGACTTTCTGGCTTAACGTAAATGAAGGGATTGCAGAGGACTTGCCAAATTTTGTTCCTCTTTGATGTCTAGTGCTGCCGTTTCAGATCTGATCACGATTTAAACAGCGCCCCACATTCCTTCATTTAAGCCTAAATTTAAGCAACCACAGGGGTGGCGGTGTGCCTAATTTTGGTTTATGACATGCAGTTTGCTCTGCGGAAGAATTATCACAGATTGAGAAATTTTAGTACAGCATTTCTACACCGTTTTCTTTATACATTTGAAATGTTCCCACTATCCAGATCAATCCTGCACATGTAAGAGCAATATTACACGTGGAAAAGTTACAGATGTGGGTAGGACCAGCAATCTGTAAGGAATGAGTTCCTAACCAAAGACTCAGGTTTCAGAGAAACTTCAAACAGTCTGCGACTGGAGGCCAGTTTGCATAAAACCACAAAATGAGTCAACCCCATGTGAAGAAGAGAAATTCCCTTGTATATGAGGGCGTGGGCAACCCACTTCCCTTATTTGCGACCCCCTCACTCCTGTGCCTAGAGCCTTACTTTGATTGCATTGACCCTTTTCCTCCTCGTGCCCCTGAGGCTGTGCTTATTGTAGCAATGTGGGGCTTCAGTGCTTCCTCCTCCCTGTTTGTCCTTCAGGAGTTTGGAGAGACAAGGGAATTAAAACAAGCTGTTGAAACAGCACTTCCATGGGAGTGCAGGTCAAGGAGACCCCCAAGTTGGCCTTTCTCATATATGTGGGAAATCCAATTCTTAAGCCCACATCTATGTAGAAAGAGGTCTCTGTCACATACCCTCAGAGACCATAAAATAATATTAAAGCTCCTATGGGGAACTTTTAGTTTGTGTCAATTTTGGTGCCCCCTGTGGACAAAGCTGTAACCTAAGAGGTTTGACTAGACTCCAATGTGAAGCGAGGGCTACCAAGTAAAGTCGTTATTATATAGACACCAAATATTGATTTAAAAACAACAAAAAAATATACATGTGTACAGATTAAAAATGTGGTTATTCGATTAAAAGGTTGGCAGCTCTACCATGGCTACAGACTATCATGGGGTGGTCACACCAAGTGCAAGAAAAATCATCTACTTGCTTAATTCGCGTGAATCTTGACGGGTGAATGGATAGCATTTACTCGCTTCATTCACACGTCAATGGTAATTTTAACAGTTATCCCTGCCAACTCAACTGGCGGGATCAAGTGATAAACAAAGATTTTTTTTACAATTTACAAAGTAAACTGACCTCTTCATTTCTTTTTATTCTGGTTTCAGTAATTGAAAGAAAAGGTATCATATTATTAGGGGCACCCACACACCGACACAATCACTTTGTCCTCCATTTTAGATACCAGTGAACAACCGTCCGTTTTCATACGTCACCTGGCAACCTTTGTGCTGATTAGTTATCATGACGCAAATCTCTGCTCAAGTTGAGACATTTGCAGCTCCCACACAATTAGCGTCATTCCCATCTCCAGAGTGGTAGGAGCGTCTAATCGCATCTTTGCATTGACTTCATGTGTAATTTATTCGCACAAATGATTTTACTCATGCTTGGTGTGTGGAGACAGTAATGGTCCCTATCAGCACAAACAAACAAGACTCGATTAACAGTCAAGTTTTTTTTACTACCATGCTCATATAGTAATCATTTCACCAATCATTTTCCCCGAAGGTCATGTTAGATGGGGAAAGTCTGTAGGAACCTTTGTTTGAAATTGCAAAATGTCAATCTTTGTGCAGAGGCATCGCTGTTAATTCCAGTCTGACTACTTCACACAGAACCTTCAATTTACTACAGACAGACAGCCTGAGCGGAAATTCAGCAAAAAGCAAAAGTCTTCAAACTAAAAATAACAACTTGATGGCATGGGACAGCATCGCAAAATATTGAATTAAAGAGCAGCCAAGACTTTGGGAAATTTGTTGTTGTGTAGGTGACAGGGTTGTGATGTTTACCATACATGCAGCATGTTATTATAGTAACATGTCTTAGTGTATGTATGTGCAATGGAGACAGGAGAGGAAAAATAAATCAATTGCTATCCACTAGCAGAATGATTCCTAGTAATCATGCCCCGTAACGAAGCCAATAGTGTAATTAGGGGTTTGTACAGAGCAGATTGTGGCCCATGTCTAGGATCCTCCAGGGACTCCGTGTCTCAACATGTTCACCAGAGTGTGAGAACCTTTGCCCATGAGCACACCTAAATACACAGACATGCTACAAATACAAAACCACATGAGAATATAAAAAACATAACTTTTATATCAAATGAAAGAGCTGAATTTAAGAATTACCCAAACCTTTAATCCAGTTTTACACATCATTTTAATCTTGAATTGGCACAGCAGAAACAGAGTTTTTTTCTTTACTTGCTGGTTTAGGTATGTTGGTAAGAAGCCTTGGAACTGTGAGAAGCCTCTAAGATACGGGATCTCATGACACACAGTGCTATCATCACTCATTGCTTTGACTACAGGAGAATGAATGAATCAAGCAACAGGTGATTCCAGGACTGTTTTTCTCCTCGAAGCAGCAGGTGCCTTCCAGAGTCCAAACAACCCAGCAGGAGTTTTGCTTTCCAGTGTGAGAACCACAAAGAGATCCAAGTATTCACTGTCCTCTGACATTTCCAACACTCTGATCCCTATTCAGTTTGGCAAAGCAGCAAATAAGGCCGATAGGTTTGCAAGTAAAGGTTATAAATGCCAAACTCTAAAAAATATCCTCTTAGTTTCCAACAGTTATTTTCCCACTGATTCTATCCTGGTGTTTCCAAGAGAAAGTTTTAAGAGCTGTCTGTGCCAGGAGAGAGTTCTCAATTATTTGACAAAATTACAACATTTTAGGGAGGGGTTTTCTTCTTTTGATAGGGTTATGATAAAAAAGGGTGTTGAGTAAAAAGTAAACAAAATAACCTCTCCCATCTTTCAAATTTTGCACATTAGTGTGAACCTGGTCTTATGTTACGTTCTTATTACCTCTAATTATGTGTTAGCTGGGAATGACGGGTCAGAAAACGAAGATGGAAGCCTACAGTTACTTGCTGTTGGCTGTTTTTTTACAATTGTTAACTGTTGTTAGCCTTTGTTAGTTGGTAGCCAAACCAGATGTAAACAACGCATTAGACAGTATTTTACTCTTACAAACACCGTAGCACCATGTTCGTAGTTAGACATTGGGCAGTACAACATACACCACTTAGTTGATTTCACAAAAGCAAAACAGAAGTGCTAATAAATAATTCATTATGAGAGCTTTGAGTGTTACTCTTTACTGTTGACGCACTGTGCTGCCGTCTTGGATTATCACGTTGTTGTTAAGTCGGGGTTGATGATGATCGTCCCACTTTCTGAGTCGGAAATCCAACTTCAGGGGGGCATTCCAGATTAATTTTTGACTCAGAGCTCGAAAATTCCAACCTCCGAGTACAACTGGAATGCAGCATTGGTGGCTGACGGTGCCTAACAGGTAAAGGTGCATTTCTCTCATGGGGATCATCACATAATTTGCTGCTTTTTCAACAGGGAAGTGGTGACTATCCCCTATCCTGTAATTTAGCCTGCATCCCACTTGCCACAGGTGTTCTGTTAAGAGTCAGTGCCACATCTTTGGGAAGGGTGATAGGGGGCATCAGTCCTTGTCATCCACCCCAACCCCCACCTCCTTACCATGCTTTGATGGCTGAGGGTTTGCAGGGCCTGACAGCTGCTCTTAAATTAGAGAGTAGGAGAGGACACAACAGGACTAAGGAATGTCTGGATTGTCTGGATTGCCTTTCTCTTCCGTAGAGTCTTGGGAAGATGGCTGCGGCTCAGTAAAAGTTTTGTCAGGATGCCAGATAGTCCAGTACCTCATATCTATGAATAATGCATTCCCCACCTAATATTCTCGACATTCCTTTGTAAACGGCAGCCATCTCGTAAGCTTCAGGGGGGGCAGGTATGCAGGCAATAAATATTAGAAGAGTGATATGAGTGAACAGCAGGGACAGAGGAATTGAACAGTTATTTGTGACAGGCTGGCAGTGTCTGCCCCTGGTCCACTAGTCAGGCCATCCTGAGGTGAAACCTCCTCTCTGCATTATCACACCTCCTTCATTAGTTGCTGGGGAGACAGTGACCAGGTCACCAGGGTCAGTGTGGCCAGAGGCATGGTTGTAAAATTGCCCAGACAATAAAGACAGACACAATAATGGTGTAGTAGCCATTCAGTAGAGATTAGCACTACACATGAACACAACCACCCAGGAAAACAACCTTTGCCTAAAGCTGCAGGATACCGGGAAAACACACCAGAGGACAGGCAGTGAGGGAGGAGTATTACAGGCTGCAAAATCTTTAAGTCTCACACTAGTGAGAGGCTCACATGAGGTGGATGAATATAGATAGAAAGCCCCCGAGAGAGGAAGTGAAGGAACAAGAGATTGATAGAGTGTGGGCGAGAGAAAGGGCGGGAAAGAACATAAGAAGGAAGAGAGATTAAAGGAGCGAGTTGAGAAGTGATGGCTGACTGGACAGCTGTTTGAAGAACAACAGTAGACGAAGGTGGTAGAAAGAAAGAAAGAAAGAAAGAAAGAAAGAAAGAAAGAAAGAAAGAAAGAAAGAAAGAAAGAAAGAAAGAAAGAAAGAAAGAAAGAAAGAAAGAAAAAGAAAAAGAAAGAAAAGAAAAAAAGAAAGAAAAAGATTCATAAAAAAAACTCTGAGACACTTGCTTCCAGATAGTGGGAGGGAGGCAAAATTCAGCTGTCATGCTGATTTTCTTCCCCTGCCACGGACCAGCATGCTGTTGTTCTTCAATATATTTTAATAAAAGTGGAATTACTGCGAGCCCTCCGCTCAGCTCCGCCCCTGGCTTAGGTGGAGTGGAATGTCTGCTGCTGTCATCTACCCTTTCTAGCTCCTTTGCGATCAACTAAACCTTTGTGGGTTTGGGCTACCTCTTGTTTTAAACATGTTCACATATAAACTCCTGGATATGACCGGAGTTTTGCACTTGTAATTTTGTACTAATACCACACAGTAAGAATCTTTCAAAGGTCCCTTACTCAATGAGATATGCAAAGACAGCTCTGTCACAATAGATAATTTCTGCCTGAGTGTACAAAAAGCTGCAGCTCAAATAAACTTCGATCACAGCAGTCAACACCCCTTGAAGAGCTCCTTTTTTAAAGCTGGCTGTCAGCCCTCAGGCTCAGAGCACTTAAGCCATATCGACCCTTAACACTTCACTTTAGTACCACCCTGTCTTATTCCATTTCTGCTTTACTTATCATTCAAGTGTGCTTCTAGTTTAGCCATAGTATAGGTATGTGTCCAACTATTTTCTTTCCGTGTCCAAGAAACCCGGCATCACACAAATAAACTATTTTTTTCCTGATTTAATCCCACACAGACCATCATTAAAAAAATCTTGCAACAGAGCGCAGCAGCTGTTGTAGCAGGTTCACAATCACATTTTCAAACAGATCTAACCCAGCTGTTGCTTTCCACAACAGTGTGATGAAGAGTAGGATGGCTGGGTTAGTACGCACACATGTAATTTCACACCACTTCACTGAGGATGGACAAAAGGACCAGGGGCTTCCATGATGGATTTAGCGATCAGACAGTATACTTGGCCAACAAAGCAAGCTGGCCTGTTGATTTTGGCAAGGGGTCCGTCTCATATTGGACAGCGTTGGCGAGTTTCATGCCAAACGCTCACAAATATTTGCCATTTATCTATAGAGCCACAGTGTTTTGGAAGCATACATCAAAATTAAATGACAACAATCATGTTTGTAGATTTGTTTGTAGACTTTTCCTTCTTTTTTTCCAGACATTTCTGGAGTGTTGGAGGTGAAAAATCCTTAAAGTTGAAGTACCACATATGCGTAGATGGAACAGGAGGTGAGTTTGGGGGGTAGGCAGGTACAGGCTAATTATCCCTTTCTTGGCTGCTTTAGTAGTAATTATACCTTAGTGGTGCAGTGGCATTGTTAGTTACTGGTTGTTGTTTTGATTGCGCACTAGCGAGGTTTAGTGTTTTCTCCCTGTTCTTTTCTTTAGGAAGCTCCTGGCTCAGGAGGGCTCTGCTGGGACACGCAGAGGCACAGGTGGGGTTGTTGGTGAAACCTCTCTCACCTCAGTGTGTAAGTGTGGGAACCACTCAACCACCAGTAGTGCATGAGTAACAAAGACCCCGAGGGAGTGTGGCGTAATCTCCTCTAACGCTCAGCCTGTCTATCTCTCACTTTATTGAAACGCACACATTCACTCAGAAGACTAAGTACACTCATGCATTTATCTCAATCAGTAAGTATTAACAAACAGCTTTCCTCGTATAAAAGCTTCCTCTGAAACCACATAATACTGACTGTTTGTATTGTAAATACAGTCACAGCTAGAAAATAATACCTTTGTTGGTCTCATTGTTAATCAAATGGTAGAAATGAAGGTGCTGACAAGTATGAGACAACCAGTATATCGAGATATTAATTGAGTGCATGTTTGGACTTCAGTGTTCCAAGTAAATCAAGAGAAATTAAGATACAGCCTGTCGTGTCATGCAGAGTATTACAAAAGAGGATTTGGCCACATGAGGACAAAAAAATAATTACAGGAAGGAGATTAAAGTCGAAATTTAGAGATTAAAGTAAAGAATTCAAGATTTAAAAAAGCAAAATTATGTCATAAAAGTCGAAATTGCAAAATGTCAAAATATTGTGAATGTTGAAATTTCAACATTATAAAAATAAGCATTTTGGGATAAAAGTCGAAAATTCAAGACTAAAGTTGACATGAATAGTCGAAATTTCAAATTTTTTAAATTTCGACTTTAATCTTGAAATTTCAACTTTAATCTCGAAATGCAAATTAAAAAAATCTCCCTCCAGTCATTTTTTAAATTTATTTTCTTTTAGCCCCTTATCCTCTTTCGTTGAATAGAGATGAATTTTTAATATGACTTTTCTTTTTTTCAAGATAACTCTTTAAAGGATTCAGGGTGAAAAGTTAATGTATTGATTTAAAGCTAGATGAAATGAACTGTAATGCAACAACAATCAAACTTGGTCAACTCTGATTTCTTACCGTAGCTTAGTTTACAAAAGGTGATCAGATGCTGAGGTTTAATGTTACCCATCTTAGCCCTGGTGTCAGGATGCTCTGATGTCCCAATAAATCTCTGAATAATGTAAATATGCACATGATTCAGCTCTCTTGTCCTCAAAGATCAATGAAGGACCAATACACCAGCATAAATGTTAAATTCTGATCATAACCAAGACTCAAAAATCTAACCTATTGTGTAGGGTATAAAGTGGCATCAGTGCAAGAGTAAAACTATTTCAGATTAAACTCCTCACACTGCACATGCAAACACTGGTGCAATAGTCCTGATTTGATTCCTTTCATTTATTTTTGTGCAGATATCAAGTACTCTTAAATTTCAAAATGAAAAAAGGCTTTGTACTCGACAATGTTATAATTTATGTAAATGAGAAGATCATTAGGCCTTAATTGCATCCTTTCAGATTAAACCCATCTTTAATTCAGGGGAGAATAATATAATATTTCAGTGATGTGACAAAAACACAGCCCTCCTCAAAGAGCAAAGCTGCATGACGGCGAGTCAAGTGCTGGAAACAGAATGAAAATAACCGCATATTTTCAAAACCATGCTCCATGTGTTGCAAATGTGAGATTGTACATGAAGTCATAAGAGTATACTGAGGCCAAAGAGAAAAAAAATGATGATATTGTGACATGTGGTCATCTTTGTGCAGGAATGTGAAGGAATGCCAATAAATTGCTGTTCTAATACAGATTTTATAGAGCTGTGTTGTTGGGGTTGTTGGGGGCAATGGGCTGGCAGCTGTTGCTGCTGTGAGGGGGCCCTCAGGTCTCGGCCTACCCCTAATGGCCAGACCAGCTGTCGTAGTTCTGTCTGTAGCAGTGCGGGGTTTCAGGAGGCGGGGAGGGCATGAGAACTTCCACCCCCCTGTCCTGGGAGGCGGGTCCCCGCCTTGTCTGCCCTCCTCTGAAAGGGGGTGATTGATGGCGCAGGGTTGACACCATGCTTCCCCAACAATTGACTCAGGAGGGACAGAGGATGAACAGAGAGCTCAAGACCCCTCCGTGTCTTTCTCTTCTGGTTTTCAGAGGCAAATGTGGGATCACTTGAAGTTATAATTCAGTCATTTTTCTCAATATGTCTTTTATTTGACAGTTTTAGTGGAGCATATGCCACTTGAAACACGTTCAAAGCTGTCATTGCAAAAAGTTTTGCAGAAAAACGCATCACATCATTTTTTGCTTTATTTGTCAGATTACATGGATTTAAACACAATTTGGTGAAATGGCCCAAATGACCCCTCTGCCTTTAGAAGGATAAGCTCTCTTGTTGCAACAGGCCTTCAGTGCCCTCTTTCTCACACCAGTCCAAGTAATCCTGACAGCAGGGCAGAGATCCATGGACACTAAACGTGGATGTTGCCCCAGCTTGAGCGTGTGTCTGGTCATCAACAGATAGCTCGGCCCTGAGTCTCAACACCAGGTCCTGTTAACATGGACCTGACCTTTTGCACTAAACCCCAGGATCCTCCTTGGTTCCTTTTCAACAGGTCGCCAGCACCTCCGTTCTCCTCTAAGATTTACAGCCCCTCAGAGAGGGACCGAGGAGGTGGAGGGGAGGTGGGGAGAGGGGGCACTGTCCGGCAGCTGTTTGCAGTGGTCTTAAGTAGCTATTTCACACGGAAACAGAGTCATAGCTTTCTGAATTCCTCCAGCTGGCCAGTCTCCAGCTCTGTCTGAAATACATTCCTGCAAAGAGACATCTATTTACTCTCCAGTGTCTCTGTCCTGTGGATGCGTTCAGACCATCCACTACGTCTCATTCCTCCCTAAGTCGAAACAAATTCCAAAAGTAAGATGGAGAAATATCAGCCATCTTTGCAGTGATAAATGTGTGTCCTTATCTGAGAAAGAGGAAAAACTTCCCTTCAAATCCAGTCAGATTACTGTCTTGTCCCAATGTTGTCCAGGGCAAAAAAATCTAGCAACAAAGGTTTAATTCTCCTTTCTTCCTTCTCTCTGTACCTCTCCGTCTGCAGTGTACACATTCTGGATTTAAAAGCCATTTAGAGAGCTTGTGTGAAAGTCAAACACTTTTTCCCACAATCCAAAGAAAGATCCATCATTCTCATGTGTTTACTTTAGACAAAAAGCCCCAGTCTGTAAGTCAGTGCGCGTGTGTGCTTGTGTGTATGTGTGGGTGTGTTTGGAAAGAATCACGGTGAAACGAGATACAGGAAGAATGATTTCATACACACAATGCCAGAAGAAGCTCTTGTTATTTTTTTAGTGTGTATGATGACAAATGAATGAATTAGAGACTTAGTTAAAACAGTGTTAGCGGGGATAATGTCTTTTTATGAGACGGAAAAGAACCAGAAATACCACTGAGGTAAAACCCTGTAGGGACAGATAAGGTATTAGATTGTTTTTTTACTGTATTAATTGTCTTTTGTAAATGTAGGTGAGCTAAAATAAGCACAAAGCCACAGACATTTCCTTTCAGTGTATTTTCTGGAAAAAACTGTGGTTGGCGGAGGTGTGGGAAGGAGTTTGAAGAAACAAGAGTGTGGCATCCTGGGAAAAGCAGAGGTTTTCTTCCCTCATTGAAAACCCCGGCTTTCCCAGAAACAAAGAAAAAGTTATCTTATCACTGAGAGATATGGTCGTCTGTGTTGTGTTTTATGGGGGATGCTTGGCGACAAGCAGAGACAACGTCAGAAGCGTGCCTACCATCTCTTCCGACCTCAAAATCCCTTCACCGCACTTGAAGCTGAAGTGTTTGCCCACAAACCCTGCATGATAAAGACATCATACAATTATGAAGCAGCCATAAAGTAGACAATCGAGATCATCATGCTGAACGCAGAGCTGCAATTGGCTTCGACATCTGTCCGTAGGGGGTCCTGACTGCTGATTGGCCATGACCAGTTTTGTAGAGGGGTTTCTAATCCTCTCCACACTCTCTGTGGGTGCTCTTAGGGCTTTTCCCACATAAATCAGTCTGGGCTGGGTGGTAAAGTCATCACGTCCACTGTGTCCACAAACACTGCCTGTTAGCACCCCTATCACAGGGAGCGTGCTAGCACTGAGAGGCCGTCGAGCATAAAATGAGAGTGCTCCCTGATCAAACTTTGGATGAATGTTTTCCTGGTAACGTCACTCGACACTGAATATTTATTGTGCTAAAGAAGTCTCTGTATCAGAACAAGTAGGAAACTTTAGAATATCCACCTCCAGAGCCACCATTAGCTTTATATCAACAAGTAAACCGTGCCAACTCAAACTGTTTGAGAATATTATGTTTTGTTGTTCTAAATGGGTCGTGCGGTGTATGGACATGTTTCCCAGTCTGGGTGTATGAGCAAGACTGAGTTTAGAAAGACTCTGATACCATTTTGCCCCCTCACCCATGGGTGGTCTTGACTTACTGTAACGTCCCTTGGTCAGCTTTCCCTCTTGTCATAGCAAATATGTAGTATCATTTACCTGCAGAACCGGATGAATACCTTTTTGTTAGCAATATGTGTCACCAAAGTGTATTTTATTCAAAGGTATCAAATGCACAAGGGGGGAAAAAACAAGCACTTTGTTCAGCTGGGAACACAAAAGCATAAAGGTGGTGCTACAAAAGGAGTGTTTCCTTTGAAAGTGTTAACTAAGATGTCCTGATTAAATGCTGCCCTGCTATTTCTTCAGATTTACATCTACTAAGTATGAGCAAAGCAAAGCAAACAACGGTTCAAAGAGGAGCGCCGCTTTCTTTCCAACTGAGAACAGAGTTATAAATCTCAGACTGTCACATCTTTGTTTGTGTGATTGGAGTTTCCCCCTGAGCCCTGCGCGAGAACTTTGTCACCAGAGCTTCCACTCTCACACTTTCCTTCAAACAAACTCAACACTGTCTTATTTCTTCTGTTGTGCACGTGTGTGTGTGTGTGTGTTTGTGTGTGTGCGTGCATGCAGAGAGAAAAGAGTGAGTGTCAGAGGAGATAGCGTGGCACCCATGACAAAGAAATAATAACTTTTTAAGAGGTATAACACAGAATACATCTCACAAAGAAACCACAGGCCGCCACAATGCTGCTGCTCACTCAAGATTAAATTCACTCGTCTCCTTTATTTCTGAAACAATCACAGTAAGGTCATATTTCCAGAAGGAATTGCTGGAGCAGCCACTTCCTTTAATGAGATAAGAGAGTAAGAGGACAAACTGGAATTTTCTCATTGGCTGTGTATTTTCCGGAGTCAAGTGGTGCAGATTTTAATCCTCTCAAACAAAGCATTTCAGCATGTGGTTAAGAAAATTGGACGTCTTGCAGACCTTTCAACAGAATTTTTTTAAAGCCTGATGATGAATGGGAACTGAAGATAGAAGTTAAAGGCTCTTGAAAGCACTACCATCAAAACTTTGATTCCTTTTTATTTGATTTATGAGTTTCTGTTTCTTTAAATTTAGAATTCAGGCCCCTTAACAAAAAAAGACATACTTCATGGGACATTTCTTCTTGCAGTTTAGTTGCAAAATGCGAGTAATTCATTAGTTTGGGATTTTTTTTGCAGGGTGAATATTGTAAGATATGAAGCCCTTAGTTTTATGTCTGTTTTGCAAAAGTAGGAGCGTTGGCGTTCATCGACTTTGAGTGCCAAGATAGCAACATACAGTAAACACAACTGTCGGTCCCCTGAACGCAGAGAGACATCTCTCCCCTTGGAGCTTGTCCAACTGGAAGCCAGTCAAAATACTGGCTACACCTGCCAAAATGAGCTGGGAGCGCACCTACTACATCCCCACAGGGTGAAAGACATATTTCACAGCCAGACGAAAACACAAAAGAGGAAAAAAGTTTATCGCACTCACTCGTAGTAAACACAGACTTTATTACGCAGTCCTCCTCGTCTCTTTCCTGTTTTTACTTGCAGCTGTTTGCATATTGGGGTTGTTTTTTTCAGTCATTGTGAGTCATAACTAAGCACTAATGGGGAATATACAACTCAGTAATCATGTCATTGTGCACAAATCACTGAATCCAGCTATTGAGAACTTTACACTACCCAACTTTCATCACACTGTGGGTGCCAAATCAAGCAGGTGTCTGTGAGGCCTAACAAGCTCTTTTCACTGACCCCTATAGATGACGTCACACACACTAACGAACCTCGCTCCAAACCAGCCGCCTACATTCATGGCCCTACCCATGCTTGTAATTTATTCAAGGCCAGGAGCAGGAATATTGTGATGGAGAGGGGGAGACGGTGTGGCAGGGGTAGTGTTCTTGCATATTAGTGTGCTGCCCTCCCCTGCAGAGAGAAACTGTGTCATAATGCCGGACTCCTTTTATGATTCAAATCAAGGCCATTGTCTCTGTAAGCGACCGGCTCCGCGCTGTGCCACAGAACAACTAAGGCACTATACGCCGGCTGCAGAAAATGAGTCCAATGCCATTGGTTGAGGAGGTGCTGGGAGAGCACGACTGCACTCAGTCTATGGGCTGTGAGGATAACAGGACTAGCTGCACTCTCTGCAATCATGTAAACAATTCACCTTCTTATCTACAATACATTAACCGTAAACATACGTACACATACAGGACTGTACACATTCCAGTCAACCGCCATAACACGGAGGCTGCTTTTCTATAATTATATTGTTTTTTTGTTTTTTTAATAACATGGTCACTGTAGTCAAGTTAAATCACATTCAAGAACAATATAAACTCACTGGTACCATTTATGTGCAACAAACTATGTGCAATAATATCAAAAACATGCAACGCTAGGAAGTGTATTCTTTTAAACTGGATTGTGGGTATAGTCCCATCCAAGGCTCAGTGGCAAAGGATGACTCTTGAGTATGTTGCAGTGGACTACCCGACGTGTAAACTACACAGCGAAGATGACGTGTTTCGTAAAAACATGGGAACCCTTTCTGTCATATGTTGGTTTAAATATCTCTACCATTCTCACGAGAGGGTTGCTATCATAGCTTTGAACATGCTGCCTTAAAGAATGATGTCTTATTTATTGAATGTTCTTGCTTTATTTTACTTTTATTTTACTTACCTATTTTATATGTATAAGATGACTCCTGAATCTCTCGCCTGTATAAATTTGAACATAATGTGTGTGTGTGAGCCAAATGTATGTTTTTTTTTTTGTTTGTTTGTTTGTTTGTGTGTGTGTTTTTTTTTTGTTTGTTTTTTGATTCTGGAGAAATGTAATAAAAATATGTCAAAAAAAAAATGCAACTTTTGATGCAACTGTTCATTCAGTAGGTCCATTACTCTCTGCATTTCAGTTTAAGGTCTAATGTTGTGGATTCCTCTATCTTCCTCTTTCAATTTTCAACTTCCCCACTGTGGGATCAGTGAGAGTGATTTTTGTATTTCTGTATAACTAATGTTCCTAAGTTTAAAACTCAGGGCTCAGAAATCAGATCCTGCTTCAGTGCTTTTCAAGAACAAAGCAGAGCAAGAGAGTTTTTTGCATTCTATTACTAACTTCTCTTGGGTATGTTTGCCCCCAAACTTAGCTGGAACTGCTCTCGTTTTTCCTGCAACCTTTCAGTTCTCAGTGAGTGAAATAAATTTAACTAGGCTTATTCAGTTTTGTTGTGTGAGTGTGCGTAAATGTGTGTATATGTGTGAGTGTGTTGCAGTGTGTGTTTGTGCTGTGGGATTTGGTGTCGGTGCGTAAAAGTCCCAGAGGAGCTCAATGCTGGGAACGGGCTAGAGAGAGAGAGAGAGAGAGAGAGAGAGAGAGAGAGAGATGGAGGCGGAGTTTCGAGCAGACGCAGGGACAGATCGGGAAGGAGGAAAACTTTTTCAAAAGTTTGAGGAGGTTAACCAAGAATCACAGCAGCCGTGGCCGAGCTGCGGAGGGTTTTACGGGATTGGGAATAACGCAACATCTTCCGGCTGACTTTATGAAATATCCTCATCGATTTTGGAGCCTTTATTTTTATGTGAACTTTAAAAGGATGTATTTTCACTAAAAAATCCAACTTGAAACACTGGAAACTTTTCCACCGAAATGGAAGGGAATATTCCATGGATTATTTTGTCGTTTTTATTGTTTATGAACATCTGCGAAGGTAAGATCAGTCAGTAAATTTTGTTAAATGCTTTTTTGCAAACTTTTGAGTCCTTGTGAAGCTGGACATGTCTGGACAGCGCATCCGACGAACGGTTCCCAATAGCCTTAATATGGGGATATTAGACTCCAGTCTACTGATGAACAGTGATTTATTTTAATCATTTGTGTTTTACTCCTGTTTTCATTTATTTAAGTGAGAGAAGACATGTTATCTATTTACTTTTCTGAAGTAATTACTGGAGCATTTAAGATAAGCTGTAATGATAAAATGAAACCTTAACTACCAGAGACCTTTTTTCAGAAATCACATGGCAAAACCACACGCACAGATAAGTTTTCGTGAAGATATCAAGCTCTTTCTGCTCTGTGAAGAAACTGTATGTTTAATAGCTGATCTTTCTACAATAGTCGGTTTTCTTTTGTTGGAGACATGGCTGCAGACAGTTAACTCCAAGTGCTGCAGGAGCGCATGTAACATCCACACATCCTTCAAACTTTGTTTAAGGAACATAGCCTTTTTGCAGTGATTTTTTAACATAAATTCTCTCTTATATGTAAACATTGTGTGTGGAGTTAAGAGTTAACATGTAAGGGTTTAAGTAGAGAGTGATGGGCCGAGGTAATCCCCCTCCCCTTCCAAACAAAGACCTTTAAACAACTGAATACTCTTCCCTGAGAGACGTTAAGCAATGCCCCTCAAATGGCCCACTATAGCTTACATTAGTATCAGGAAGAGTGTTTTCTTCCCAGCAGATATAAACATAGTTTGTCAACAGGTAGGTTTATCTGTCAAGGAAGCTGAGAAATGAAGAGCAACAGCAAATCATGCGGGTGTGTCTTTGGGCTACAAGTGGCAAAGGGCTGCAGTCCTGAGAGACATGCCTGAATGAGTTTACTTTTGTTTAATGTGGTCATGATTTTCTGCTGAGAGCACAGTGATAAAGACCCAAACAGGAAGAGAATTACTGAGATTTCTAAGGAGTTTTTCAGTTGTTTTGGTTTCTAACTGTTTTCCCCATTTCCACAGGATTCCGTTGCTTGGATAAATACAGACCTTGTGAAAATGGAGGGACATGCTTAGACTCACCATCTCGATGCATGTAAGTTTAACTCATTGAAAGATGTACCTGAGTTTCCTTTCAGCAAGAGCTTTGTCCTGCCTCAGTGAGAGCATTCAACCAAAAACACATGTACATGTGAAATTTAGTTAAGAGGTTTGTTAATTAAATCATACAGGCAATATATTGGTTCAGGGGAAAATAGATTTCCACTCTGTTGCATAGATATTACCTGAAATGACACACTCTCTTTGTATCTTGTTGACTTGCAATTTACAATACTCACTGCAAAGTGTTGAAAGACAGGAGAAATTGACTCAGGCTTGTGCAGATGAGAATCAACGAGCCACAACTTGTTTGGCTGCTACATCATCTCTTGCACCTGTTAAAGAGCTTTGTCAGACATTAATCACTGCATCTCGCTGCACATTGCATCAGTACTTCACTGTTTCACGGTTGTTATTCCTTTTTTTGTAAAGTGACAGAAGTTGATGTAAAGGCTTCTTCTTTTTTTGATGAATTGTCTTCATTTCCTGTCTGCCCTGGGCACGTTTGAGGTCTCGAATCTTCTGACAGTGATGAGGCTTTTGTTTTTCAAATCTTGGCGGGGGGTTTGTGTGGGCTCCCATTACAATGGTCAACTCAAATAGCCTACAGTGTCTTGCCCTGGGGTCATTTGTCCTTTTAAAAACCCTTCAGCTAAGGGAGACATGCCTTAGTGTTTCAGCTGGAGGAGATACAGTCATTCGTGGAACAAAAAGACTCTGGTTGCCAGCTGCTTCCCTCCAAAACTGGGAATTTATTATTTTATTGGAGTTGTTTGCAGTTTACAATGCTGCATGGGTCAAAGCTGGGCCAACACTATGAATGACCTTTCAGTAGCAATGCATGTCTGTGATTTTTTTATATTTCACGTAAAAGTAATAGCATTGTTCTCTGGAGTTATAGTAGCAGTTGCATATTAGCAAATGTGTAACTATGCTGCATGTTGGACAAGTAACTACCGCCCACATTTTTTCAATCATTAGCTTAAGCCATGGAGCTAGTAAATGTATAATTCTGGCAACCAGATTTTTTTCAGCATATCCATTTTTTTCTGCCAAGCAAATCATTTATTTTCATCCCACACAAAAACCGTACTTGTCTGATAGCAGTGAACACTAACACAAAACCCTCAGAACTCAGCCTGGTTATCTGTTGTCATCACATCAGTGTAGCTGTGCCATACTAAGAAACCTTGTTAATTCGCCTTTTGTGCTCCTTTGTGTTGTGTACATGTATGTGGACATGTGTTAGGGGTGTAAAGGTTGGGCACGTGTTATCTGGTCTAGTGCCAAGAAAAGGAAGCAGTTAAAGTGCAGAGAGAAAGGCCTGCTAATGGAAGGGGACATCAAATGTCATACCACACAGTGTAGAAAGAGTCCCATAGCAGGGCAAAGCAGTGAAGCGGAGCGTGGCCACATGAGAGTGGTCAGATCAGTCGTAGACAGAGGTGAGTGGTGGAGCCTCCCCACCCCTTCCCCTGGGATCGTACAGAAACAGGAGATCCAAAACAGTAGAAAAGATCCTTTCTTCTACCAGATACCTGCCTGTAACCTGGCACCACCAGAACGGGCTGTGGAGAGGGAAAGAAGAAAGGCCACAGCAATGCGAGGCCAATACAGAGTTGAGAGACTGGGACAAAATGCAGATACAGATACATGTTTTGGCATTTGAAAGGAATTTGGAGAACCAGTAGAAAACAACCTTGCTTGAAATGACCACTGTTCCACTGAAATACACACATTGTTCTGTGTGAAGAATGTTCCTCTATTCCTGCCTGTCCAACCACAGTGTTATTTCATTTTCTCTTCCAGCAAAGACCTTCTCAAGTAACATTAAGACTGTGGCAGCTATGGCAGCTACTATTGTTACTGTCCCAAATACCAGTATATCCTCTATCATGTTGGCAAACACAGCTTTGTAACCACAGTATAGCTTTGACGTGTAAGAAATCTCAAATATTGGGACTTATAGAAGTATGTGCCGCTCACATACGCTTAACAACCTGAACAAAACAGTATCTTAGCACTCACATAAGCTGATTTCAACTCTGCCAACACTGAAGTGACCTCAACAAAATCTGAGATAACTTGGTGTGACTACAGCTGCAGGAGTCTTGTCTGGGAAAAGAAGTGTAGTTTACACCTTGAACCAGTTTTCTGTTTTGAGTGGATGTGATTCAAGCCAAATGTCATAAATATGAGGCACAGTAGCTAAAATGAATTCAATAATGGTGATTTCTGCTGCCATGAAAATGTTCCGTACCATGCTTTTGGTTTAAATCAAACAGACATGTCATGTAACTGGAGTGACTTATACCAAACCAATATTAGTTGCACATACTGGAGTGTAAAGAAAGGTTAAAACTCTGCTGACTAGAGTGTTGAACTTGACAGTGAAGGCTGGATCGTGTCTCAGGGAAAGGGGCTTTTTAGGTGAGCAGTCAGGAAGTCCAGCTGAAGAGTCTTTGGCCCCACAACTCCACCCTGTTAACAGAGGGCTGCCGAGAGAGGGCCACAGTGGCGTCGCTGGAGGAGAGATAATTAGGCAGATTGAGAGGATGTCATTCAGAGAAGATCCAGCTGGAGGGATCGGACTGGGGGTTGGGAGCGGGTACGGAGGCTGGAAAGTGGGGAGGGGGGCTGCGTAGAGGACAGCTGGTGGATGTTGTGATGGTAATCCAGTGAAGTCAGATCTTGACAAAGGGGAAAGCATAGGGCCAGGTGCTGCCATTGAGCAGTCAGCCGCCCCCATACTGTGAGAGACAAGCTTGTGGAGGAATGAAGCTGGTAGCTGCTCACAGTCCCTCTAGCACATGTTGCTTCTCTCACTGCAGCGTCAAACAGGTCCAGTCTTTCCCTCACTGCGTGTCGTGTCAGCTCTGGCAGCTCATCCTCAGTCTCTGTCTCTCAACACAGTGGTAGATCCTAGATTATGACCGACCCCTTCCTCTGAGATCCTTTAAGCTGAACAGAAATCAAAACTGGAATACTTTGCTGTTTAATGCCAAAAGGGGGGAAATTTAATAAATACTTTGCGCTGGATCTACCACTAAATCATGAATGTTTTGCAGCTCCTCGTCTCTTAAAAACATGAAGGAAAGGGACAAAATTGAACACGGCAGACTGGCGAGTGAAGATCCATGAAGGTTTATTGTTTTAATCTCTTTGTGTCTGCAGACTGAGTGAAAGTTTTAGAAAACAGCAAGATTTCAAAGTATTTTAGTACAAAAAGTAAGTTTTTTAATCCCTAAATGTAAGAATTCACTCGTCCAAACCAAACTTTTGAAATGGGAAATGCAGCACCAATGAAATAAATAGACAAAATCAAATGAAAACTGCATTTTGTCAGAAAACACTTCACAAAGGACTGGAAATATGCCAGTGCACATATTTACTGGCAGACCATAGCAAAGAGACAGATTATATTGTTGTCTTAGTTCAGAGCACCTCAGGGCTAGTGTTTTCTTTGGCATCTTTATGGTGGATTAGAGAGGAATGCTTAGTAAGATTCCTCCTGTCCCTCTGGTGCTTTCAGGTTATTGTCCGCACCTCCCATCCATTCACCCTGGTAGCCCCCTTAGGAATGCCTTTAACAACACTGTCAGCCGTGTCTCATTGAAAATGGGATGCCAGGAATGACTTGTTTGATTTGCAATTAGTTACTTTGCAATTTTGTGAGGCCTCATACGGGCCTTATCACTCATGCTCTCCTGACAGGCAGCTTAACCCTTTGCTACGTCATTACTGATCTATTGCAGACAAGTTACTTTAAAATGACTCGATGAAAGAAATCCATGAGAGGGTGGACACTATCTGACCCATAGCTTGCATCATCATCATCATAGGGGGTAGTTTGGGTTTGTTGTCCCTTCGTCTTTGTGGGTCATGAGTGGAAACTGGGAGCTATGGTTCCCAGGCTCCATTGCAGGAAGTGGTGCCTTCTGACCTTGCTGCTACGCACATCCTGTCTTATCGGAGAAGCTTAAAAAGCTTACTCAGCCTGCCCTTGCCTCCACGTTCCCCAATTTCCCCAATTTTCTCCTCATTTTGTTTTATACTCCATTGACATCATGTGGCTGTAATTGTTATGCTGTTTTTGTCTACGACTTTATGTTAGACTCAAAAAAAAAAAAAAAGACCCCAAAGCCAGAAAATTACCATGGGGGTTGTGTATTGATATCCCTCTTGAGGCCAGTGTCTTTCTGAACCCGGTGCTTATGTAGGGATTAGCTTGTCTGTGATGTCTCATCCCCTGAAAGTTGTTCTTATTCTAACATGATGACTTCTGAAGAGACTTTGAGGCAGGATTGTAATAAATCAGGTCTGCCAGCTAAGTTTCCCTTGTCTCTTCCTCTCTTTTGGAAGAGGAAGGGATGGGTCCATAATTAAATGATTCAGGAAAAGACATTCACTTTTCCACTCGGCACACTTTCCATAGACATCTGGCCCATGCAGCATTAAACAAGAACACCAAATAAAAATCTAAAACCTTTTCATTTTAGTTTTCCTTAACACCTCTTTTACTGAGTTGAGATGATAGACAAACTTCTTCCTGTTTGACTGAGCTCATCTTGTTTTAACCAATTTCATTAACTTAGGGTTTTCAGGATGTACAAGTAAGGAAAGTCTCGGCCAATCGAGAACAGTTTCTGTTAATATCAAGTTTCTTCATCAGATGTTGTTTATTTTAGACTGACTGAATGGTTCTGTGCAAACAGTCTGACTAATAAATACCGACACAGGCTGAAGATCTGAAACATATTGTTTGTATAATTAAGGCAAACTTGAGACAATGCCACGGACAAAGCCATTGCATTTGATCTGACATATTATACTAAGTATGACGTCTTTTTAATTCCAGTTTCAAAGTGAAAGGGAATCTGTTTCAGTTTAGGTGGTTGGGTGGGGTTTTTGTGGTGAAGTTCAGTGGAGAATTCTTTGAAAGACCCCGTCTTGGGATTCATGCAATGCGGTTATGGGCAAATGTGTTGCTATTTAAAAAATGTCAAGCAGTATTCTGCCACATTTCTGTTGAGACTTGGAGCAAATTTACATTGTTGGTTTGATCTAAAAGTGGTAAAACTTCAGCTGTTTTTAAAGCAGCTGCTTCACAACAAGAGTCTTTTCTTTCTCTTGGCGTATCCCTCTAAATTCTTGATTTATGTTGTCAAAGGATATAAATCTAAGCATTGTAGGTGAGAAGAATGCAAGGACAGTCCTGTGAGTTTTCCTCTCAGTTGTTATGCTGTTTTCCTTAAGAGAAAGTTAAATCTTCTTTTATTCACATCTGAGGTTCATGCTGGGGGGGTCTCCATTTCAACACCTCATTCTTTGTCTTGGTACCTCTACTAGCCGCAGCATATTTTGGACCTGAAACTTCACCCATGATCTGACTCCATCAGAACCAGACTGAACTGGACAAGACACTTAGTTCTACCTGCAGATACAGACAGCTCAGTCCCCCAAAGAGCAACTGTCCTTATGAAACCCTGTCCCCCAACACCCCTTTTTTTCCCAGTCTAGCTCTCCCTCACCATGGGTTACTGTTGCCAGGCTACAGCCCAGGCCTGTTCGTCCGTGTAAGCCTAGGCCTGAAAGACTAGCTGTTTGGGTCACTGCTCCCCCCCAACACTTTCATACAAAGGAGTTCTGACTACTTTAGCTCTTTTATTTGGGCCACAAAACGCTCCCCAACCCCCAATCTGGCTCTTTGCTGAGAAAGGGAGAGCCAAGCTGAGGAGAGCAGAGCAGAGGAGGCTGTTTGAAGGAGGGGGATGTGGATGGGCTCCGGTTGGCAGTATGGTGTCAGTATGGACTCACATAAAGGAGTAGAGCTGATGCCTGCTTGCTTTTGGAAGGAGGAGTGGAGAGGAAGGGGCAGTGTTGTAAGACGTTTCCCACAGACTAATTTCTTTCTCATAACCCCAGGTTCAAAGGATTTCATAAATCTTTTATTTGTTCTTGTCATGCAACATAGAACTTAAAATCTCGCCCCAAGTCAAATCATTGTTTTCTCGATATTGTTGCTCTTCCTCGCCATTTGTCTCAGGAGATTCCCTCTGCGATAGGAGGAACCCCTTAATATGTGTTGCTCTGTGGAGCATGACTGCGTGTATGAACCGTGTCAGAGATTACAGCCTCTTTGTTCACAGGTGAGCCACCCTTTGACCTCTGGCAGAGTAGCTGCTATTGTGTGGGAAAGGATGAGCTCAGGTTACCCTGCTTCAGTGACCCAGAAAGCAGGAAAACTGGAGTTGTGTTACAAAAGTACAGGTGACAGAAGCCACTTAAAGCAAATGGTTTTGGGCAAAGGATCCTCAGACCTGTTGCTGAAAAATGGAGAATCACAGCAGCGCAGAAGTAGAGTAACATTTTAGATAATAAAAGACCTTTTCTTTCTTTTTTTTCCTTGAAAATGTGTATTGACTTCTTTCTCTGTTTTGCTTCTTTATAATTTTCTCTCTGGATCTTGTCTTTCATGCATTCACAATACTCTCCCTCCTCAGAGGCTGAGACTGGTCGTAAGTTTCTATTTCATGTGTGTTTTGGCTTGGCGTGTCCGCTGCATGCTTTTACGTTGTATCAGTGGTGCCTTTTTTGTACTGATCTTTTAAGTAAAAAAGGAACTTTAAGTGCATGTGTTTGTGAAGTATGATCACATGTCTTGAGTGCTGTGAAATGGCTTGAACGTGTGAGTGCATGTGTTGGTTACTGGGTTTGTCCCAAAGGAGGAATAGCACAGTTGTTTGGGCTTAAAGTCCGTCAGAAGAAGAGGTTTGCCGGACATCCAGAAGGGGCACTGACAGATGTGAACAGATGCATGGTGCAGAGGCTGCAGCTGGCAGAAGTCGTCATATGTGTTGACACAAAGAGATTACCCTCTTTTGCCATCCCTCCGCTGCACTCAAAGACCTCCTCCTCATCTGCTGCACCCTCTTCCTCCAGGGTCAAAAGTCAGCACTCACTAAATATGACTCAGGGGCCCATTGCACAACAGCAGACTGCACCTGCCCTTCACGTCCTTCACTAAAAAGGCTGGGCCCAATGACGGCACAGTTCCTGCTATGCTTTTTTTTTTTTTCACAAACAGCAGAATCCACAAGGTTGTAAAGAGCCTGATAAGGAAACTCTTGGCTTGACAAAGACAAATATGCAAGTCTCTCACTTGTCTGCTCTGATAGCACTCACATTTTGCGTGTTATGGGAGTTGCAATTTGGCCATGGGTCAGGTCTAGACAAAAGAATGTGTTTGGGCTGCTTAGTTCAGGGTGCATTTATAAGGAAGGACGAATTATCAGACATACTTGCGTCATTCTAAGTCACCAACATGCACATGCTCACATTTATACAAACAAAAAAGACACACAAAGAACTGCACTTTGTTCCCACTCTTCTCAACTTCATGTAATGCTAAATGTTTGGGCCCCTTTAATGCATATACGCATTCACTCTGCCAAACAATACTTTGTAAAAGACATTAATAGCTATACTCCAAATCCACAGAAGGTAACAATCATTACTGAAATACAACTCTGTGTTTGGACTGAGGCTGTCTGGCTTTCAACGCCTATCAAATGCCCACAGCAGAGTTGTCCAATAAGGATTTCACTGCCAGCATGTGTGTTGTTTTCAGCTCTATAAGCAACTTTCTCTCTGTGTGTCTTTTCACGGCGGTCTGTGTGCCACATTAGTGTTTAATTTTTTAGTGGCACCCTAGATTCCAGACATAGTTAATTTGCCTCTAAATAAACCCAGCCAAGCCATGACAAATAGCCATGGGGACCAAGGGTGGGGGTTGGGGAAGGGTGATTGGTTGGGTGTTAGGCTTGCTTGTTCATCTGTGAGGTTGCCAGGGTAACTCTCAGAACGTGCTCTCTGAGTGAGTGTAGTGTTTTTAGAGCATGGGACGAGGGATTACAGGAAATATGACATGACAGTATTTATGGACAAGAGCTCTCAATTCTCTTTTTCGCTGTACTCTGAACAAATTCTACCTTCCAAAGACATTCCCTCCTGCAGAGCGGCCCCACCCAACTCCCTGCAGCCTGAGTGACATTATCATCACAATTAGACGGGGGACCTCTGACATCTGACCTCTCAGCGCTTGAGTGGAGGGGGAGGTTGTGCGGGGGAAAAGCAAAGCTACCGTTCGGGGGCTTTAAGAGGATGTAGTATAGCTGTAAAAACTGTGCAAACTCTTCTTTTACAGTGCTGATTCACTCTGACTTTGTGACCAAGTTGTAGATTCACTGTGAGATTGAAGATAGTTTACTGTTTATGTGCCTTTTACCGTCTTCAAACACAATTTTGTCCCTTTGTGACTGGCTCTTTCCTTTTTGGCCCTGTGGCTTCTCCATTTCACTGTTGTCTTTTCAAATTTAGACAAAGGCTAGGCATTGGACATTTTTTGGTTTTAATATTTATGTTTTGGTTTTTGGTTTATCTAGTTCAGATTTCACACCACTGTCAAAATTTATAAACTTTTTCCCCTGCTGCATGGAGGACACCAACATATACTGAACATTAAAAGACAATTTAAGACTTCAATGATTTTACAACTATGTAAAAAAATAATGTTTAAATATTTTACTAGCCATTTAAGTTATCACCCGACCCTTTTTTCTTTATTCATAGCAGAACAGTTAGCAAAAGCACTAATAATATCCAAAAACATGGTAAAAAAAAGGAATGAAGTATTGCCAGTGTTGTTCCCTTAAAAATGTGAAATAAAACAGAGATCAAAAGCCTCTTACTAATACTGCCCTGGGGTTCCTCTCCAATGAGAAAGACAGTGCCCAAGGGCAGGCCAAACCCAGTCATCACCGCCCTGTCATCAGCATCAAACAGCCTGTTTGAAGCGGGGGCTTTTCTCCATTGTGGGTGTAAAGTTACCAGTTCATACTGGACTCCTTTGGTGAGTTCAAACTTAGTGAAAACTCTGATAAGAGATCTGTATATATTTATGTCATAATGAAGCAGGTTAGATCTGTGTAAGCATAAGAGTTTCACAGTATTTTGCATTCAGGTGTTGTGTATAGGTCACCTATGTTTTGGCTATGCTCAAGGTACATTGTGTTTTTTGTACTCTGCTATTCATTCTCAATTAATTATGTGCAGCTATGATAAGCACTTTAAAAATTCTTCTGCTTGTAGGTAAGACGTAAAACCAAAAAAAACAACAACAACAAAAATGTGCATCTGTATACTAAGTTTTCCATCATGACAACCAGCTGTGTACAATGTACATCGACTAGGAAGGAGACGGATGCGTTTTTTATGTTTCAGCTCCACAGCTGCTTCTCCCATTTGGTTGATGTGTGCTGTGTGTACTCCTCACTTTTCTCATGTCAGTATTTGTTGGCGGTTTTTAATTTTTCCAGACTGCTGGTTTTGGGTGTGTTCTTTCTCATATATGAGAAGAGAAACAAGAGCTGAGGTGTGGAAAAACTGAAACAGTCTAGGAATGTTAGCTGACATGGATTAAGTTTGGCTTTTTATTTGGAAATAACCGAGTGTGTTTTTTTTGTGATTTCAGTAGGACAAACAGAAATGACTTCCATCCATCTTTATATCCGAAATCTGCTTTTTAGAGTGTGTGCGTGTGTGTGCCTCATTCTATAAACAGTGTATTGCATGATTAATGCTTGTGGGGTAAATTGTGTAAGGACAAATTCAGTCCAGGGCCCAAAAGTATTTCTCATGCCAAGGTATGAGTAAGGCAGGGGGGCCTTGCCAAAGTGTCATTGGGCCCTGACTGCAAATCACAAACATGATGGGAAAGGGCTGTTCTGGTTTGTCACAGCTCTGTCTTAAATTTGGTACCGCTAACTGTTTGGACCTAAAGACATCCTAATTTGTCTGTGTGTGCCTTTGCACACATTTCTTCTGCAGATGTCGCCCTGGATTCATTGGCCCCCTTTGTCAGCAACTGGATCCCTGTCATCGATCCCCTTGTCTGAACGGAGCAGCTTGCAAGAGCCAAGTGGTCAATGGAGTCCCCCAGTATACCTGTGTATGCCAGAGAGGATTCAGAGGTACCTATTTCACAATCATTAAAAGATCAGATCTGAAAGGAAGAAAGTTCTGACATTGATTTAATACTATTCACTTTCAATCCCTAGGCCAAGACTGCTCCCTCATTGATGCCTGTGCCACAAGCCCATGTGCCAATGGAGCACGTTGTGCCAATTGGAATAACCACTACAACTGTTCCTGCCCACCTGGCTTCCAGGGAAAGAACTGCCGTAATGACATTGATGAGTGCCGCAAGCCTGGCGTGTGCCTTAATGGTGGTCTCTGCATTAATAATCATGGGTCCTTCCGCTGCCAGTGCCAACCTGGATACAGTGGGCGCACGTGTGAGGTGTCCACTCTCCCCTGTGCCCCATCTCAGTGCCTTAATGGGGGAACCTGTCGACAGACCAGCGACCATTCCTACGAGTGTGCTTGCCTTCCAGGTATGTTTGCTCACTATCAGCATAACAGAGCATGTGTGGGCACGGGCATAATTCTTCAGGGTCAAAGGGCAGAACCTGCTACTTTCCCAGGCCCCAGCACATGCTTCAGAAAGACAGATTTCCCAGTTGATGACGTAGTTGTTAGGGCTGTAGTTCGGATTTACTCCTTTCTCCCAGGTCAGCTTGCTGTCTGCTATTAATAGCTACTGTTGGGAGATGGGATGGTGGGAGAGTTGTAGAGGCGGCCTGCCGGCACTCTGGTCCACTCTGTTCACAACAGAAGGAATTTAGTTTATGGGCTTTCTGGTTTCCCACTGGGGAACTGACAGGAAATATCTCTTGCCAGAGAGGAAGTCATTGAAACTGTGAGAGATTATAAAACAAGCAAACACTGTGGGGAGTGTGGACCTCTGGAGCAGGCAGGAGTCATGACTGTTGCTGGCATCGTGTGGGAACCGTCACATGAAGATGTAAACAATCAGACACCCTCTGAACCTTTTTACTGCCCACATTGCCTTGCACCTCCTCCAGTGTGGGAAATATGACTCAAAGTTGCATTTAGAAGCACTTAAAGTCTGGAACCAGACGGACCGCTGAGTGTTTAATAAACTTTCAGTGTTTGTGTATTACTGTGTCTGTGTATCATAACTCTAAGTCTTTCTCCATCTGTTTCAGGCTTTCAGGGACACAACTGTGAGAATAATGTAGACGACTGTCCAGGTCACAAGTGTATGAATGGAGGAATTTGTGTTGATGGAGTCAACACCTACAATTGCCAGTGTCCACCAGAATGGACAGGTACTGCTCTATTTATATAAGAGTTTTAATATTTAAAAAAAAATCAAATGCTGTTAAGTTTATTTGTTCTGATACCTTATTTCAATCACATCAGGACAATACTGTGCGGAGGATGTGAATGAGTGTCTCATGCAACCAAATGCCTGCCACAACGGGGGTACTTGCTTTAACACCATCGGTGGTCATACCTGTGTCTGCGTCAATGGTTGGACTGGAGATGACTGCAGTGAGAACATTGACGATTGTGCCATAGCTGTGTGCTTTAACGGCGCCACCTGCCATGACCGTGTAGCATCTTTTTACTGCGAGTGCCCTGTGGGAAAAACTGGTAAGTGGGTTTTTCCATATGAAACCTTGTGCATCTTCTAGTTCTGGCTGCCAGTTAGATAGGACTGACATTAATGTTCATCTATTTTTCTGCACAGGTTTGCTGTGCCACCTCGATGACGCATGCGTGAGTAATCCCTGCAACGAGGGGGCAGTGTGTGACACCAACCCCTTAAACGGACGTGCCATTTGCACTTGTCCTGCTGGCTTTGTGGGAGGTGCCTGCAACCAGGACATGGATGAATGTTCGATAGGTGGGTCTGCTTTTCTTTTACAGTGATCCGTGATTGAGTCATATGATCTATTTTAGTTCTGAGTGTGTTTCATTTAGTGATCCCAAGTTTCTTCTACACACAGGCGCAAACCCCTGCGAGCATTTTGGGAAATGTGTAAACACAGAGGGCTCGTTTCAGTGTCAGTGTGGTCGTGGATATGCAGGGCCACGTTGTGAGATTGACATCAATGAATGCTTGTCAATGCCGTGCCAGAATGATGCCACGTGCCTGGATCGCATTGGAGAATTCACATGCATCTGCATGCCAGGTATGCAATCCTGTTTACTTGTATTTAAGTTTAAGCACTTAAAAAATAACATATTGTGTGTGCGTCTGTTAGCACAGTAAAGCTGGAATCCAGTAGCAAAGTTAAATGACTGAGTGTATGAACTTGACCTTCTAATCATTATCTTCAGTGCTGTCTTACTAACTGCCAGTGCAGACTGTTATGTAATATATTCTCTATTGAGGGCACTGTTCCACTCCCAATGCACTGTCCAACTAGACAGGGGTATTACTTTGGACCAAGTGATGGTTTAGACACTCAGTGACAAAAACACAGTGAAACTCTCACGCACAGTCCTACATGCATCCTGGGGTTTGGGGAACTATACAAATTAGAGCTGGGAGTTTGGTCTATAGGACTGGAAGTGAGAGAGGGCCAGCAGTTAGGAGGAGGAGTGTGCAGTGAATACTAATGAGCAGAAGAGTGGTGGGAATGGAGCAGAACAATAGGGCCCCTCTGTGCTCCACTTTGCACCCCTCATACACACAGAGAGGGAAAGAGGCCTGTTCCCAGAGCCCCCCCCACTTCATTTCCAGAGACGGACTCTTCCTCTTTACCCTCCTCATCATCAGCCAGCCCCAGCAGAGCGCATGTGGTGCTGCTGATTATCTCTGAATCTGCACTGGTTTCTCCCCAGGGTCAGCACTCTGATCTATACTCTGTTTGAAGGAGCCCTACATAGTTTACGAAAACAAAATATATGACATGCTACTGGTGAATGGGACACAGACCCGGGGAGGGGAATACTCCATCAACATTAGGGTGTGGTGATTTTAGGTCAGTAGAGTGGGAACACTGGGGATGCTCTTTTATTCTGTCCTGTGGTTCAGAAGAGACCAGTGTCCCCCGAGAGAAAAATTTCACACAGTTTCTTGGCTTCTTCACAAAAAGTTTAAAAGTTACACGGACTCCATGCGAGCCTCGTTATATGTATATTCATTTGTAAAAGTGAGTATTTTTCAGCTGCATAATCACGTTTGAACTCCTCTCTTCCAGGCTACATGGGGACTTATTGTGAGATCGATGTGGACGACTGTGAGAGCAATCCATGTGTGAATGATGGCATCTGCCGGGACATGGTCAATGGCTTCACGTGCACCTGCCAGCCAGGTGAGTCTTTCTTTGACTGACCCTTTTTATTCCATATATTTTTATGTTAACAACTCCAACACAGAGAAAGCAACAGCATTGTCAGCAAGCAAAGTTTAAATGTCCCCACAACCAGACAAGGGAGGGCCAGACTTGCTACGTCTGCCAATATGTAGATCCACCACTCATATAAAAAGACAGGCCCAAAAAGCGGCCTATCCTCTACTCTTGCCAGAACAAAGACACTATTGTGACCCTCACCCCCTCCTCTGTGGAATGTGGAAGGGACAGCAGTCTCCCTCATCCTGCCCTGGTGGTGGTGAGCAACAGCAGTCCTGCTAATGAGATTCTTTTCCAGGTCCGCAATTTACATCTGGGACAGACGTCCCCCCTCCACCCCCCATCTCGCTATTGAGTCAGTGGAGCTGCTGCAGGAAGGGGTGGGGGTCTCCCTAAAAGAGAAAACAATCCCACCGTCTCCTCTCCCCTCTACCCTCCCTTTTTGCAGCCCGAGAACCAACACACAGACTATCTTGACACTGTTAATCAACTAAGCAGTGTGCTACCAATGCACCAATTCACCCCTGTCTGGGTGCTGTGCCCATTTATTTCAAGCCTGCTCAGTTTCTTCAGCTTTTCCAATTAGAAAACCAAAGTACTGTCAAATTTAAATAATAATAAAAATAATACTAATGATAATAATAGCATAAATAAAATGATTAAAAAAATCATAAAAAAATAATAATAACAACAACAATAGTAGGTATAATAATGGCATATTAAGTTTATGAATGTGTTATTGATAATTATTTCCAAATCCGCTTTGAAAGAGGTGATTAGTTCCTCCTTAAAAATGTTCTTAGGTCATTGGCTTTGCTTTGTGTTTTGTCGTGGTCATCTCGGCATCGGCTCAAGTGCATGGACGACAAGCTCTTAACCAGTCAAGATTCTCTCAAAGTCAACCTCAGCTCCACATCACCAACCTACCCAAGACCTCTGCCCTTCTTAGAGGAGACAGAACTGCCCTCTGACACGAGTACGGACCCTTCCACTGGACGTCTCTCTGACCCCTAACCTCTATGTTTGTATGTCCCAGGGTTTACTGGCACCATGTGTCAGATCGACATAGATGAGTGCGCCAGCACACACCCTGCCAGAACGGAGCAAAATGTTATGACCGCCCCAATGGGTTCGAGTGCCGCTGTGCTGAAGGTAAGGGCTCCTCTACCTAATAGCTGTAGGTTGGTAATTGTTCGAAAGCACAGAGTTTGTAATATACCCCAGGCAGAGGGGTAGACGATTCTTAACCACTTGTGGGTTGTGTCGGTCTTTGTTTAGTGCTGAGTGTTTTGAGGGGTCAGCTTTTTCTCTGAACGTCTGCTGGCCAAGCAGACTGACTTGAGGCCCCTAATCCCACTCTTTTCCTCATTGGGTCTCAGGATCATGGGGTCACTGAGGACCAGCAGTTACCAAGGAATGAGTCTTGGTCATCACCCCGACATCTGTTCATCTTTTGAACCCCCCTCAGACAAAACCACCTTATGCTGCATCTTAGCTCTCATTCTTCCACAGTCAGTCATATCCATGATCAAAAAAAAGACCCAAACCCAGTCAGCTATTACAAATCTTATGTAAAAAAAAAAAAAAAAGTGCGTGTAGTCGTTGGCAGTATGTACAGATGGATATTTAAGATGTTTGTGTGAATGTATGCCTGTGTAGGAGCCTGCTTCATTGTTTCAGTAGCCAGCTGCTTGGTATTCCCTGTGTTTGTGGGCCCCTTCTGTTCAGTGAAGTGGTCCTGTTTGACATGGTGCAGTCCATTGTTCCCTCTGCCTCTGAGAACAAAAGCAGGACTGGGGGCCTGCTTTACCCAACTCAGCATTGCACCACACTCGTCATTGCACACAAACTTCCCAACACAGAAACTAAGGACACAGAAACCTCAACCATCAGATCCCAGATCCATTCAAGATATTTTTAAACAGAAACTCTGAAAGAAGGAAGTCTTCAAAAGCAATAAGTGCTCTCAAGAAAGAGATGAGGAAGAAATTAAATAGATATATTAGATATATGTTTGTTCATGAGATGACTATTTGTTCGGGCTTTGATATAAATGTATGTTTTTCTCTTTAGGGTATGAAGGGACTCTCTGCGAAAGTAATATCAACAACTGCCAACCAGATCCATGTCACCATGGTACTTGTGTAGATGGCATTGCCAGTTACACCTGCAACTGTGACGCTGGTTACACAGGCTATCGCTGTGAGAACCAGCTCAATGAGTGTCACAGCAACCCCTGTCAGAATGGAGGAAAGTGTGTGGACTTAGTCAACAAATACATCTGCCAGTGCCAACATGGAACCTCAGGTAAGTGAGGAAAACCCTGGAAACTCTGATCAGACCTTTTTTAATTACACATTTAAAAATTTATAGAAAGCAAACATTTGTAGTGAATGTCGATGTGAAACTTTTAGATTAATCTCGTTGTACGTTTATGCTGAAAATTAAGTAGGTTTCGAGAATAATAACAAAATGTAACAGAAAAAATACTCTTTTTTTAACACAGGCACAAACTGCGAGATAAACTTCGACGATTGTGCCAGTAACCCATGTGACTACGGCATATGCAAAGATGGCATTAACCGCTACGACTGTGTTTGCAAACCTGGCTTCACCGGTAAGACCCTCTCAAAATCAAATTACAATTTGGAGTTAAGAAACGAAAAGGCCTCTAACAAATGGTTTTTTTTTTGTTTTTTTTTTACTGTCCTTCTAGGTCCGAAATGCAATGTGGAAATAGACGAGTGTGCATCTAGTCCTTGTAGAAATGGAGGTACATGTGTGGATGAAGAGAATGGATTCCATTGCCAGTGTCCAGAGGGTTTTAAGCCACCTTACTGCTACTCTCAGGTGGACGAGTGTGGAAGCAGTCCTTGTGTGCACGGCTCATGCAGGGATGATATCAATGGGTATGAACTGTTACAGCTTCAATTCAAAGTTGCTCACGTGACTTCAAACTTGGCATGATCTCTTTGCTTGTCCCACAGGTTGTGACGTGTATATTAGTCTCTGAATCATAAACTGGATTTGTGTTTTCGCAGTTATCGCTGTGACTGTGAGCCTGGATGGGTGGGGAAGAATTGTGACCTTGATAGAAACGATTGCCTGCCGAGCCCCTGCCAGAATGCTGGCACATGCATTGACCAGCTCAATGGCTTCACCTGCAAGTGTCGTCAAGGTTTTAGAGGTGAGAGAGCGCACAACACAAACTAACATCAGCCCTTTACATCTATGCATGGAATCAGAGATAGGAAACTTACATGTACATCACATTCATGATTTGTAATTGTCTCGCAGACATGGGTGCAATGTTATATCTACAATATTCACAGCATTTTCTTCACCCTGTCCAACTTCTGGTTGACTATCATTTACCACCCCCTAGTGGTGTAAAATATGTATATACATTCATTTGAGTCAGACAAGCCTTAAACTTGAGTGATAATATCCTCTCCATTCCTCCAACAGGTAACCTCTGCCAGGTGAACATCAACGAGTGTGCATCAAGCCCCTGTCTGAACAAGGGCACCTGTGTGGACGGTGTGGCAAGTTTCACCTGCATCTGTGAACTTCCATACAGTGGGCCCACTTGTGCTGAGGTCCTCACTCCTTGCTCCCCTAATCCCTGTGCCAATCATGCCATCTGCACACACACACCGGACTACTTGGGCTATCAATGTAACTGCCTGCAAGGATGGCAAGGTAAGAAAATTTTATACTTGGGATCCGAGAAACTGCTTATCTGTAAAACAAACATAAATTATTTGAAAGCACAATATCTTGTAAGCTCAAGTAACATTTGATGTATTTCTCTCACCTATTTTAGGTCAACTGTGTAACATAGATGTGAATGAATGCATCTCAAACCCCTGCAAGAACCGTGGGACGTGCACCAACACACTTGGAGGCTTTGTGTGCTCCTGTAGAGCAGGGTACACTGGGCTGACCTGTGAGACTGATATCAATGACTGTTCGCCAAGTAAGTAGCTGTGTAAACTTAGCGTGCTTAAATACTGTGTAAATAATCTTATCCTGCCTAATTCAATAACCATCTCCTCTGAAAATAAGTTATTTTTGTGTATTTACTCTACTTGACCAAAGTTGTTCCCTCCCTTTGTGTCAACAGATCCATGCCTGAGCGGAGGTTCCTGCACAGATGGCATAAACTCCTTCCACTGTAGCTGCCTGGCAGGCTTCACTGGGCCTCGGTGTGCCCTGGAGATCAATGAATGCCAGAGTTCCCCCTGCAAAAATGGAGGAACATGCACAGACTATGTCAACTCTTACACATGCACATGTAGACCCGGCTATACTGGCATCCACTGTGAAACTAACATCCCCGACTGCACTGAAAGGTGAGCTTGTGTTAGTGTGTTGAGTCAATGAGGTATCTCATGTTGTACTTTCTGCATCAGCTCTTAAGTTCATCCACATTCATGTCCACAGTGTGTTATTTTTCTTTAAATTTAACTCTGTAATTTTCTCATTGCTGCAGTTCTTGCTTCAATGGAGGGACCTGCACAGATAAAATCAATGGGTACTCATGTAGCTGTCGCTCAGGCTTCACTGGCTCCCACTGTCAGTATGAGGTCAATGAGTGTGACTCTCAGCCCTGCCTCAATGGAGGCATCTGTCAAGATGCGTTGGGGTCTTTCCGTTGCTCATGTCCAAAGGGGTACACAGGCAATCGCTGTCAGGTATACAAAACTCACTACTACACTTATAATCTTTTATTAAATCTTGACTCTTCATAGCTTTTATTATTTTCAGCTGATAGATAATGACTTTTTTATATCTCCCACTTGCCTATCAGACGCCAGTAGACTGGTGCAGACGTTCATCTCCATGTCAAAATGGGGGACGCTGTCGCCAAAAGGACGCTTCATTTATCTGTGACTGTACCAATGGCTGGTCAGGACGTTACTGTGACATCCCAAGGGTCTCTTGTGAGACAGCTGCCCGCCAAAGAGGTATCCGTTTGGTCTTTGGATTATGACATTTGAGATTTTTTCAATATTGTGAATAATTTTTATGATTTATTGTGAATGAAATTAAACTTTTTGTCTAATCTGTTGTAACAGGGATGCAGACAGATGACCTATGCCATCATGGTGGTCACTGTGTCAACACAGGGAATGCCCACTTTTGTAAGTGTCCAACCGACTACACAGGAAGCTATTGTGAAAGCCAAGTGGACCACTGTGAGGACAAACCCTGCCGCAATGGCGCCACCTGCAGGGGATACGTTGGTGGTTACCAGTGTGACGTAAGTCCATGTTTTGTTGATTTTACTAAGTCATTGTTTACATGGTTTAAAAACGTGGAGAGGATGTAACTATCATGTGTTTACCATTACAGTGTATGCCAGGCTACACTGGGCAGAACTGCGAGATAGAGATCAATGAGTGCCAGTCTCATCCTTGCCAAAATGGAGGTACTTGCATTGATCTGGTGGGACATTACATCTGCTCCTGCCCCCCTGGCACATTAGGTATGCAAGCACTTATAAAACAGGAATTAACCTTTACTTTTCACAAAGAGATTTGACAATATGTGACTTGAAGATGGTAAATAAATGTATATTTAATTATCAACCCCTCCAAAGGTGTCCTCTGTGAGATCAATGAAGATGACTGTGCTCCACCCCTGCGGCTGCGCAGTACTCCTCCTAAGTGCCTGAACAACGGCACCTGTGTGGACAGAGTGGGTGGATATCGTTGCAATTGTCCTCCCGGATTCACAGGAGAAAGATGCGAGGGAGACATAAACGAGTGTCTCTCGAATCCTTGCAGTCTCTCCAACAGTCTTGACTGCATCCAGTTGCCAAATGACTACCAGTGTGTCTGCAAACCTGGCTTCACAGGTTAGATAACTTTGACTTCTCACTGTGAATTTTTTTGTGTAAATACACTCTCTTGAAATGTTAGAGTCTTACAGTGATGTGATTTTTAGGTCGGAGGTGTCAGAGCAGGTACAGTGTGTGCGAGTCTCAACCATGTCAGAACGAAGGAGCCTGTTCTGTATCCAGCAGCTCTTCACTCGGATACATTTGCACGTGTCAGCTTGTAAGTGCACATTCACATTGGATTTTCAAAAACTTGGTTTTAACTTTTGTGCATTGCAGTTTCAGCATATTGTTGTTTGGAAACTTTAGTAAATAATTGGATACATGGTGTTTTTTTTTCAGGGGTTTACTGGGCCTAATTGTGAAAGAAGCATGTCATGCCGAGAGCTGCCCTGCTACAACGGAGGCAGCTGTGCACTTACCACAAGAGGGGCACGCTGCACCTGTGTACCTGGTTTTGGTGGGCCTCAGTGTCAGCATCGTAGTAATGAAGGCTGCTCCTCCCAGCCTTGCAGGAATGGAGGGCTATGCACTGAAGAGACCAGCTTCCCGTTCTTCCACTGCCAGTGCCCCAGTGGTTGGACGGGTAAACGGTGTGAGCAGAGCAGTAGAGCCCTAAGTCCCTCCTGCCCTCTGGCTGACTGTCCTATGAAAGCCAATGACAGCGTCTGCGACAGGGAGTGCAACACATTTGCTTGTAGCTGGGATGGGGGAGACTGCTCTCTTGCAGTTAACCCTTGGGCTCGTTGTGCAGACCCTCGCTGCTGGCAAGTCTTCAACAACAGCCACTGTGATGAATCCTGCAACACTGCTGAATGTCTCTATGACAACTTTGACTGCAAAAGCAAGGAAAAAGTTTGCAAGTGAGTCTTCTTTAAAATAATCCTTTTTACATGCTCCTTACCGAGAAACATAAGACAACTGAAGCTAATCCATATGGTGTTTCATTTTCAGTCCCATATATGAAACCTACTGTATCGATCACTACGCTGATGGACGATGTGACCAGGGATGTAACTCAGAGGAGTGTGGTTGGGATGGCTTGGACTGCGCAAAGGATGTTCCAGAAAACCTTGCTGATGGCTCTTTGGTTTTGGTAGTCCTTCTGCCTCCAGAGGAGCTTCTCCGCACCAGCACAGCTTTCCTGCAAAAGTTGAGTGCTATCCTACACACGTCGCTACGCTTCCGTCTGGACCGCAATGGGGAAGCCATGATCCGCCCGTATACCCGCAAAGAAGCACGACTCAAGCGTGAGCTGCAGCCTCAACAGGAGGTCATCGGGTCAGTGGAGTTTTTGATAAACATAAAGGTTGGTGTCTTTCTTGTTGATATGAAATGACACTAAACACTTGCCTTTCTGTTTCTCCTTCAGCTCTGTAGTGTACCTGGAAATAGACAACCGTCTGTGCTCACAGGGGTATGAGGACTGTTTCCCTACAGCAGAGACTGCTGCAGACTACCTTGGAGCCCTGTCAGCTGTGGAAATGCTCCGCTTCCCTTACCCTCTCAAAGAAGCCCGGGGTGAGTAGAGATCCATGAAGAGCATAAAATGATCTTGTCAGAGTTGAGTCTCAAAATAATCAATAACTGCTTTGTTTCCTCACCACAGCTGAGAAGATACCAGTTGAAGTCCCCATACCTGAATGGGCCAAGCTGATGCTGGTGGGGATAGTCTCTCTTTTCGTGTTGATCATCCTCGTCATAGGCATGTTGATCGCTCGCAGAAAGAGAGAACATAGCACTCTTTGGTTCCCCGAGGGCTTTTTCCTTAAAAAGGAGCCCAGCAGCAACAAGAACCGCAGAGAACCTGTGGGTCAGGATGCTCTGGGAATGAAGTAAGTTAAGAATGTGTACCCCGATTGAAGTTTTAAACTGTATTCAAACTGCTAGCATTGTTTAACGTAACCATTCTTGATAGGCACATGACAAAAACTGTGGAGGAATCTCTTCTTGGAGACCACAGTGACCAGTGGATGGACTCAGACTGCCCGGAGGCTAAAAGGCTAAAGGTCAGTAGCATACTTCCATACATTCACAAAACCTTTCAGATACTTTCAATAGTTTTGTTATCAGGATTTAAAGCAGAGGATAAAAACTGACTTCTTTGGCTCTGTGAGTTTAGGTTGAGGAGCCAAGTATGCTCTCAGACAGTGAAGATGCGGTGGACAGCAGGCAGTGGACACAGCATCACCTCGCAGCTGCAGATATCCGAGTGCCGCCCACCATGGCCCTCACACCACCTCAAGGAGAGTTTGAGAGTGACTGCATGGATGTTAATGTCCGAGGCCCAGGTAGGATGGAGTTACAATCTAAACTTTGTGAACTGCACGTCTGTAGTTGTTGAATATTTTCTTTTGCTGTTGATCAGATGTAAACTCTGCTTTTTTTCATCTCCCAATAGACGGTTTTACACCCCTGATGCTGGCATCGTTCTGCGGAGGCGGCTTGGAGCCTGAAATAACAGAGGAAGAGGAAAACGAAGAGTGTTCTGCCAACATTATCTCTGACCTCATCTACCAGGGCGCATCCCTTGCTGCCCAAACAGACCGCACTGGTGAGACAGCGCTTCACTTGGCCGCCCGCTATGCCCGTGCTGATGCTGCTAAAAGGCTGCTGGACGCTGGGGCAGATGCCAACGCCCAGGACAACACAGGCAGAACACCCCTGCATGCTGCAGTGGCTGCTGATGCACAGGGTGTCTTCCAGGTAAAGAAATATCAACATGTACCGTTTCTATCCATATAAGTGAAAGTGTTTCTGACTTTTTCTAGGTTTTAGCATGTATTTCATTAATCAAGTTGTAAAACCATTCTTTGCAAACCCCTAGATTCTGATCCGAAACCGGGCTACAGATCTTGACTCTCGTATGTATGATGGCTCCACTGCACTGATCCTGGCTGCTAGGCTGGCAGTTGAAGGCATGGTAGAGGAACTCATCACTTGTCATGCTGATGTCAATGCCGTTGACGAATTGGGTAAGTGTGTGTACTTTTTACAGAATTGATTTTTCGGATGTGGGTATTTGGATCTTGTGATAATGATTAAACCTTTAATGCGCGATCTAATTGTTGGTTGTCACTTTTAGGTAAATCTGCTTTGCACTGGGCTGCTGCTGTAAACAATGTGGATGCCACTGTTGCCCTGCTTAAGAATGGTGCAAACAAAGATATGCAAGATCTTAAGGTATGACATTCACTTTATACACTTCACACTCATAATTTTGCGTCCATACAGATAGAAATGAGTTGTGTTGTTTGGTCCCTAATGCAGCCTCTGTTTGTCCTTTGCTCTGTTGTGCAGGAGGAGACTCCTCTGTTCCTTGCAGCGCGTGAAGGCAGCTGTGAGGCTGTCAGGGTGCTCCTGGCTCACTTTGCAAACAGAGAGATCACAGACCATATGGACAGGTTGCCAAGGGATATTGCTCAGGAGCGTATGCACCACGACATTGTGCAGCTTCTTGATGAGTACAACACAGTAAGGAGTCCCCAGGGCCATGGAGGGGCTGGACACCACCTAACTGGAGGACACACTTTGTCTCCCCTCATGTGCCCTCCCAGCACCTTTCTACCTAGTTTGAAGAACACCCCACAAGGCAAGAAAAACCGCCGACCTGGGGCCAAGGGTTCCAGCCTGGGAGGCCAGCATGCTGCCAGTCTGAAGGAGTCTGTCAAGGCCCGCAACAAGAAACTGACCTTAGACATGCAGAGCGCCTTACTGGAGAGCTCAGTTACGCTGTCTCCAGTTGACTCACTGGACTCACCCCATGGGGGAGCAAGCAATGCGGGCTACATCACCAACCCAACTTCCCCTGTAGCAATGCCATCACCAGGGCTCTTCCACACCTCCATGTCAGTCCCAAACACCCCAATGGTACACAGTAGCATGCTGGAGGGAAGTGGCCCCTTTGCTGTGTCTCTAGCACAACTCAATGACCTTGGAGCTGGTGGGATGTCCATGCAGGGTCGTGTCTCCATGGCTTCAGATGTCAGCCATGGCTATGTGCTGAGTCCAGGCCAGATGGGGCTTAACATGGGCATGGTTAGTCCTGTCAGTGTGCCCTTTGACTGGCACAACCGAATGCCTGCCTCCCAGTGTGGTCAACAAGTCGTGAGTCTTGTGCAGAGTAGCCAGGCAGGCATGCATCCACAGAACCCCACCATGCAGCAGAATATGTTGATGCACCAGCAGCAGATCTTCCGTAATCCCATGCTACAGCCAACTCCTGTTACCTCCACACCTACGGTCAGTCCTGTAAAACTGCCCTCTATCGCAGAGCACCAGAAACAGCAACAACAACAACAGCAGCTTCTCAATCACTCCATGACCAACCAGCAGAGCATGGCTCGCATGGGCACCTCCACGCCACCAACGCCCCAGACCTCCCAGCCACCACCACCGTTCTTCCAGCAGCAACAAATGCCTCAGCAACCTTCTCAGCCCCAGCCTCCCACACAGCCACCACAGGCAGCAACGCCAGCAGCCCCGCCTACTCAGGCACTGCCCCCCCAGCCTGGTAGCAGCACTACAGGAACAGAGGATTACCCCACCCCTCCATCCCAGCACAGCTACTCATCCGCACTGGATGCTACACCTAAGCATTATCTTCATCTGCCCAGTGAGCACCCCTACTTGACCCCATCCCCGGAGTCTCCTGAGCCATGGTCCAGCCCTTCCCCTCACTGTGTCTCTGATTGGTCAGATTCCACGCCCAGCCCAGCAGTTGCTGGTCCTGCCCAGACCCAAATTACTCAAATCCCAGAGGCCAATGGCAAGACGCAGGTGTTTGCATGAAGACTTCGTGGACCCTGCTTGAAAAAGGACTTGGGGTGAAAGAATTTGTGGACTGGCTTTGGGGCCTGTCTGTTTTTATATGTGTCAGCCTGTTTCCAAGATTTTCATTGGAATTGGAATGACTGTGTTTATCATGAGGACCATCTGCTAGTGATTATTGCAGAGAAAAAAAGTAAAGGGAAATGTGTGTTGTCTGGGAACAGCAGACAATTTAATGAAGTAATTCTGTCACAGATGGACTTGTTTTTTATTATAAAAAATATATGAAGAAAACCAAGTCTTTCATTTCAAAGACTTAGGGATGCGTTCCTTAAAACTAACATTTAAAAAGTAGATAAAAAGTAAAATGTTGAAGGGAATTCCTTTATTTTTATTTATTGTTTTAAATCTTTGGCCTGTTTTTGTAGATTTTTTTTCACCCTGTTTCTGTTCTAGCTTCTCACAAAATATTCCAACTCAGTTGATCTTACGTGGACCGCCATTATTTTTTATTTAAGTCGTGTGTCAATTATTTTTTAGCAATATTATTGATCGTTCAGACAAAGTTAACACACAGAAAAAGGGAGTTTTTCCTACCCTAATTGATATTTATTGAGGCAAATGACAGCTGTCAAGGATGATAAACTGGTAATAGCGAATATATAAAGACATGCGCCACAGTAGAAATATGTTTTAATTTTATTGAACAGTGGTAACAGATTAGGTTCTATATGGTTATTATGCATAAGAATGTAAATGAGTGTCTCTGAAGCACTTCAAATGACCAGCCTTGAAGGGCAAGTATGATTGAGAAATTCAGTAGAACTAAAATGAATATTTATAAAAGTTGGCAGCCTTTTTCTTATGAGCTTTCAAAAAAGATCAGCAGAGTATAGTTGTCTGTATAATCTCATTTTGGCTCTGCTCGGCTGTTACCAATTGTACTGTCAGCACTGATACTGCCTGTTTTGAACCCTAGTTTCCATCCACTGCGAGAAACTATGAATAACAGATTATCATTTTAATTATATTCTGCCTTTCACTGCCTTTTTACTTTTGTTTTTGTTCTGTTATTTTTTTGTTCTACTTGTTTCATATTCTGTATATTTGTGAAAACCACGGATACCTTTTTTTTTAACATCAATCCAGATGTACTAAGCTATGCTTATCAGCTGCTATTTTATATCACTCTTCCCTGCATTCCTCCATTTCGTTTGTGTCATGTGAAGATGATGTGCCTTTCTGCACCATCCTGACAGAGCAGAAGCAGATGTACACGGAAGAAGAAGTGTCCTTTGTTGACCCTGCATTCTGTCCTTCTCCAGACTAAATGGAAAAATCCTGGACTATCTGCATCAGTTTATGTCTTTTTGACACTTGTAGATTATCTTCGGTTGAGTAGTGGTCAGTATGAGTGTGTAGCTGCTGGACTGTGACTGCTTTTGCCCTGTCACTCCTCAGGGAGGTGTTTTATGGCATGCAGTGGAGCTGTTTTCCCCCTGCATCTACAGTAGCCTCCAGTCCAGAGGCCAAGGAGTGACATCTTAAGATAGTTGTTTGAAGAGAACGTAGGAAACAACACTACTATGTAGTGTGGTACCCTTTAACCTTTTACGAAACTCTTCAATGACACTCTTCATTTATCCAGCTGACACCGTGTGTAATGTGTCACCAGCTCTATTTCACCACCACATGAGAATATTATAGGATGATAGTCATCCCTCCCTCAGCATACTAAGGACATTTCAGCATCAAGATAATTGACAAAAGTTGAATTTTGAGAAAGTAACTTTTAGATTTTCATCTTGTAACATCACATCCAGAGACGACTAGGCAACTACTTCCACTCACTTTAATGTGGTGACCTAACACTGCCAGTGGCTGTTTCACAGACACAGTTTGTTAGTTTGTTTTACTCTGTTCACTGTAGATCTAGCTTGTTATGTCAGACCTGCGAACCAACTTCTTCACAATCCACATTTTATTTTTTACAATAAAGCTGCCGTTTTGTTTATTATTCCTATATATAATGTGTTCTCAACTTCACTACCAGGTCGCACTAAGTGTTTTGTACATTTCAAATTCCTAACTTCTGTTTGTAAATATGTTTGTTCTGGTTAGTTCCTTGCTTGGGAAGTCTTATGTTTCTTATATGATTGTTATGTACTAAAAAGGACAAAAATAAATCGTACTTCATTTAGCATTATTTGGAGCTGAGGCTGTGACTGATATTTTATTGGTCTTGTATTGTTAGAACAGTCATAGATATTTTCTATCATTAATAATTTCTATACTCGTTTAAAAGTAGTTCAAAGACATTGTACATAAAAACCTTTGACCCTTCATGGTTTTCTTTCTACAGGAAAAAGATGTAAAATAAGTTACTTAAAATAAAAGCTGTAGGGAACTACATTTCCGTGTCCTTGTAGTCAATTTTCTTTTTAATTATTGTTTATTTGGATACAAAACAATAACCCTGACATGACCTAAAACTGCAGTTCCTGAAATGAGTTATTGAACATGATTTTTCTGTTTATCTTGTTTAATAATAAAGTTTTTTTGCTTTTAAAATCAAAGTTTTTGGTAATAATGTATTTGACTCCTTCGTATTCTCAAATGTTTTATTCTGCATGCCAGCCAAATCTGTAGCCTTAAAAATAACCAAAACAACAACATCATCTCTGTCACCAACTTCAATATGTATATCTTGTATTTTCAGATTACTGGATCATTTCATTGACTGGTGGAAGGATGGTGGCAGGGGTCAAGAGCGATCTTTCCTCCTGCTGCAGGTATAATAAGCATCTTGGAAAGGATACAAATAACTTTTGAGGGAAAATGAACTAAAGAGAAGACTTTCACTGGAATGAAAATATAAAAACATTCAATTAATGTCAATGTTGAGTTTGAGCTTTAATAGACTTTGTGTCAGTAGTTTAAAACTTACAGTGTATGCTGCTGTTGTTGCTTACTTTACTATTTGTATAGTAACATCACAACTATCAGATGCAAACATTGCAGTCCCATGATAATTACAGTTTTATAGATTTTCCCTGCCTTGACTTAGTTTTCTTGGTAATTTAGAGTGAAACATTCACACTTGTAATTTAAAAGAATTTGAAAACAGAAAAACTGTTAGACACTCTTGACCTGTGCAATTCAACAAAATGAAAAACAGGTTGCATGACAGCAAAGATAAATCATAAATATGTGCATACTTAAATAAGTTAAGGAATCATCACTATTTGCAGTACTGCTCAGAGCAGATTAATATGTCTGTACATTTTTTTTCCTGTCACTTCACAGTTCGACAGCACACCTTAAAGGAATATTCCGGTGTAAAATTAATTAAGGGTCAAACACACCGTAACACCAAGTTAGACACCTCCTTGAGAGATGAATGTTGCCAACCGCTTGCTGCTGTAGTTATACCAGCTTTAGTAACGACTGACAATAAACAAACCTCAACCAAAACGCCACTCTATAGCCACAAATAATGCTCAAAACAGCACCTAACTTCATCAACAGTTTATATAGGGTCCAAGCCATAGTACTAGCCACCAAACATCTTTTTAACTTTGCCTGATTTCTTTAGTAAAGAGACTAAACACAACTCACCCGCTCTCTTCTAGCAGCCTCTTGTTTGTAGGGAGACCTCGGCGAGTCCATCACTGACTGCAGCGGGGTGATGCAGCTCGAGGAAGAACATTTATGATCATTACTTTATCATTTCCTTAAAGTAAAAAACACCATATTTATCATTTGTCCGCCATAGAGTAGCATTTTGGTTGAGGTTTTGCGTGTCTCCTCAGACCGCTGTGTATTGCTATCGTGCGGTCGTTACTAAAGTTGGTATAACTAGCGAAGCAAGCGGCAACATTCATCTCTCAAGGCGGTGTCTAACTCTGTGTTACAGTGTGTTTGACCCTAAATTAATTTTACGCCGGAATATCCCTTTAAAATTGTGAAAAAACATGTGGTTAGCAGCATATATAGTCAGCCAAATCTTTATAACTTTTTCGATTTCCTCTGCAGTAAGCGCAGCACTCCTAGAGAAGCATTAAATAGTCTGTCGTGATTAAAAGTCATCTTATAGAAGGTGTCCAGAGGCAGCCGGCCAGTCGGGTCCGCATGCTTCAGAGCTGTCAAAGGCATGTACAGGCGGTTGGTCTGGTGACGCAGAGGAGGCTCTTTGGCTGTAATCACTTGAAGAGTTTCCTGTGTGAGGAATAAAATAAAATTATTTTCACTTTCTCATCATTTAACTGGCAAATCAACCAGCTAGAAACAAAACTTTCCACACTTGCCTCTGCCACCTCCTCAGGCGTCTGGCCCAGTGAGGCAAAAATCTTTTTAGAGTACGGTATGTAGACTTCACGGAAGATTTTAACGGTTTCCTCGTCTGCCCCTGATAGGTCCATCTTGTCAGCATCCTCATACACCTTCCTTTCAAACTCTGTCACCACAGGTCCAGGCTCCACTAGAGTCATCCTTGAAGCAGAGGAATAAAATAAGCATTTAAGAGGGCAAATATTACAATTATTACATCAAGTTTTAAAACTCTTATTGTTGTGGACAGTTCTGACCCAACAACACTACTGTTCAAGTTTGTTATTAGAGCAATAGTTAGAAGTCTGATGGAATTACTTGATGTTAAACTTCATTGCTTGTACTGCCAAACTTTCACAGAATCCTTCCACAGCGAATTTGGAGGCAGAGTAGACGTCATTGAACAACAGCCCTGAGAGGACATAAGAACTCTGTTATTAATCTCTAAACTGTCTTTCAATTATTGACTTGATCCTTAATGTCACAGACACAATAACCCACCCTGTATTCCCATGACGCTGCTCATCACCACAATATGGCCGCTCTGCCTGCGTTTCATGTCAGGTAGCAACTCCTTAACCAGCCGGGCCAGGCCGAAGAAGTTTGTGTCGAAGAGCTCCTTCATATCAGAGATACTCTGGCACTCCAGAGGTCCTATCATGCCAACACCAGCATTGTTCACTGTAACGGTAGAGCATCATACAACATTGTGAGTCTGTGGAAAGATACATTTTATCTAAAAACTGTTAACAACACAATTCAGAGGAGACAGACCAAGAATATCCACCCGTCTGTCTGGCAGGCTGTTGACACACTCTCTGATGGATTCTTCACTACACGCATCCAACTCTTTGATTTCCAGGGTTTTATTCAGGGAGTCACCTGCCGCTCTTTCCAAGGGCCCCCGTTTGTTGAGGTCCCTCATTGTCGCAACCACTGTCTCAGATAAACAATGAACAGAGCATCTGTCAGGGCCTCTAAGCTCTTCAAGCATCTACAACGTTTTGGTTGTGGGGAGTCAATGGCTTACCTTTAAACCGTCTAAGCTCATCCTTGGCCAGACGTGCAGCTACAGCGAGGCCGATGCCAGAAGAGCATCCAGTTATCAGCACCCTCCTGGTTCCCATGTCGATTGACCTCTGGCTTTGAGACTCAAGCAGTCAAGCTAAATTCTGTGTAGAAAACAGACATTATTTTGTGATTAAGTCATTAAAACAGAAAGGGTGGGTGTACACGAGCCTGTCTTTGCTTTCTTTGCCTTGAACACTTTCAGAAACTGGATTGGATTGCATTGTAGTCTGAGATTTTTTATACATAATCTTAATGTTTTCTCTGTTGTTTCCTTCTACTTTCTGCATAGAAGTAACCCTCTATTGCTCTGAACAATAAATTAAAACTCAACAACTAGGTGACAAACTAAACCATGCAGGGCATATTTGATTCATTGCTGTTCAAAGATTATTTTGTCTCTAATCTGATTATGTCTTGGAATGTTCAACAGCAAACAGGACCGAACTGAAAGCTTTGTGCAACAGAGGTCCTTCATACTTAAACCCTCAAACACAAGTAATCCCACTGATTACGTATGTGATTCATATAACAAGGTTATAACAATTTCAAACACCCAGTTTTACCCCAAGTGGTGTGTGACGTAATGAAAGCTGGTAAGGAGGCTTTTATGACTTGGCTTTTGAATGCCTGCAAGTGTTTGAAAAGGTTTTTTCTTTACTGAATGACAAAAGTAACATCTCCTCACATTTAAAGTGATATTTTCAGTACAAAGGGGAAAAGTACCGTCTAATATAATTTCACATAAATGACCAGAGTTCGCTGGAAAAATCAAGATTTTTGAAGCCAGGCTGTTAATTTCACTGACAAACAATGAGTTTAATCAAAGCAGCTAATACAGAAAATTAAATGTAAATGCAGGATGCACTCTTCAATAATAAGCATTAGCATAAAAGCATAATCCAGATAGACGTGAGATGATCTTGCACTCAAAAGAAAAAAGTCACCCAATAAAAAGTACCAACTGTAAAAGTAGAGAAAGAAGATCCATGGGACAAACTATATTTATTTATTTAATTATTTAGTTAAAATCTGACTTGAATTTAAATATCAAACTTATTTAATTTGTGCAAAGATTTTCAATTTCAAGATCTTCAGCTTATTTCTACACCCATCTTACATACCATTCATACAAATGTACAAACTCTTAACTGATGAAAACTTAGCTGACATGCATTAAGCTGTTTTATACCTTAAAAAAAGCCTATATAAACAGACCACAGAGAAATAAAGTAAATTTCAGTTAGGGTTTATGATCGCACAGATGCAATATTTAACCAGTTAGTCACAGAGCAATACTGTCAATAAAAGTGCACCAGCTTTTATATTGTTCAAGAGGAAAAAACTATCAAAAACAGACCACCCAGTAACAGTGATATCACAGGTTAGCATATGAAATACGGTGACAATGAATAGACTTTTGCATTTAGGACAGGGCCAGTTCACAACAACAAAGTGCGAAGACTGGGGAGTCTATACATCTACGTAAACATTATATTGTAGTCCACCAACCTGTAGAGCGAGTAGCACGTCCTCCCTTATTGCATTTATAAGAAGAACAGCCCTAAAGCGGCTCGGTTAACTTCATTTACCTCACTCCTACTCAGACAGGAGGGACACTTCGGGACACAGCGGCGCAAGCGCCTGCATAAGCCGAGTGATTACCTAAATAGGACACTAGGCAGGCTCGGGGTGTGGGAGTTGTAGTTCTTGAACAACAGGTTCTCAGTACAGGATACATTCTTAATTCATGGCTACACTCATCTGCAGGCAGATGGCTTACAATCAAATCCGGTAGACAGCAGATTCTGGATACATTCAACTTTGAATACACTTTTTTGTTTGCGTGTTTACCTAAGTGGCGGTGACTAGACTTTCTTGCTTTATTTTGAAAGTCTTACCGGATGTTATCTTGCGTTCATTTGTTTCTGTATAAATTGATAAAAGTAAATCTGTTACTTTTACATGGTTGATTATTTAATACATTTATGCCAGCAGACGTGTTGTTTGTTTTTAAAACTTGAACAGATAACGAGTTTAAATGAACAACATTTTCATTTTCCTTAATTTAGCTCCAATGATGCTGGCCTTTTCACTTTTTCTATGTTTTAATTTATTCCATTATTAAATTACTTTAACAAACAAGACAAATATAAAAAAAATCTAAACACATTATTGTAATTATAATATAAAGAATATTATGATTATAATAATAACATCAAAAACAATAATAATAATAATAATAATAATACGATCATAAAATTAAGAATGATATAATATTAATATGCACAAAATAAAATAAAAATAAAAAATAATATAAGTTATTATAACAATAGTTGTAGTAGTCGTAGTAATACTACGACTACTACTACTACTACTACTAATAATAATAATAATAATAATAATAATAATAATAATAATAATAATAAAATTAAAAATTAAAATTATATAATACTAATAGCACAAAAATAATGATAATATAATAATAATACTTATAATAGTAAGAACAATAGTAGTAATGGTAATACTTCTACTACGACTAATAATAATAATAATAATAATAATACACTTTCTTACATCGAAAAATATTATGATCCTTTTCATAGGCCTTCATCATTTCCAGTTGTTAAAAAAATAAAAAATTCGTTCATAATTTTTCTTATGCAAAGTATCAAGTCAAAACTAGTTTACTTTGAAAGTATAAACGGAAGTAGTTTTTCTATTGTGGGATGAATTAACGTCAGCTTTACAATTTCAATGCTTTGCAGTTTCCAAATGTGACCGCTAGAGGGCAGATATTTCTAGTATTTATAGATTCAGCCCCAGTGTCTTCTTACCCAGAATTATGATAAACCTTCAATGTTTACTCACAATAACGGCCTCATCTGCATCATAATTTTAATCATGAAGAAAAAAAACAATATTGGGATTATGGACAGAGGATTTTATGCTAAAAATAACGCTCCAATGTGTCAATAAAACACGATCGTAACACAAAGCCGACCTGTTGACATTTTTTATTTGATTGCAGCTGTCCAGTTTAACCACTAGAGGGCAATAAACACCCGTTATTCTCAATACACAGAACTGAAACAGTACTAGTCTATTTACAGAAAAAAAAAAACTTTCTAAATAAAGACCACAGTCATTGTCATTTTTATCAGAAAATGTTGCAAGTTGGTTGCTTAAAATTATGATATCTTACATGACAAAAGAGGGTTACTTCAATATTCCTTTAAGAGCAGAATCAATTTTAAGGATTTTTAATCTTAGAGATGTGGTGGTCTAATGCTTACCAAGCTCACAGACTGTCCAGTGCCCTTGACAAGAGTAGTGCAATGTACAAAAAAAACTCCTCGCTACGCTGTCAGCTGTAACAGGTAATAGATTACTTACGTATTACAGACCAATAATATGAATTTGGAATTTTCATCATAGTATACTATGTCATTTTTACTAAACTATACTGTGACATTTTTTATCATACTATATTATGACATTTTTTTATACTTAAATTTGACATTTTTATCATACTATACTATGACATTTTTATCATACTATACTATGACATTTTTTATCGTACTAAATTATGACATTTTTTTATACTTAAATTTGACATTTTTATCATACTATACTATGACATTTTTTATCATACTATATTATGACTTTTTTATACTTAAATTTGACATTTTTATCATACTATACTATGACATTTTTTATCATACTATATTATGACATTTTTTTATACTTAAATTTGACATTATTATCATACTATACTATGACATTTTTATCATACTATACTATGACATTTTTTATCGTACTAAATTATGACATTTTTTTATACTTAAATTTGACATTTTTATCATACTATACTATGACATTTTTTATCATACTATATTATGACTTTTTTATACTTAAATTTGACATTTTTATCATACTATACTATGACATTTTTTATCATACTATATTATGACTTTTTTTATTCTTAAATTTGACATTTTTGTCATACTATACTATGACATTTTTATCATATTTATATTATGACATTTTTTTATACTTAAATTTGACATTTTTGTCATACTATACTATGACATTTTTATCATATTTATATTATGACATTTTTTTATACTTAAATTTGACATTATTATCATACTATACTATGACATTTTTATCATACTATACTATGACATTTTTTATCATACTATATTATGACATTTTTTTATACTTAAATTTGACATTTTTATCATACTATACTATGACATTTTTATCATACTATATTATGACATTTTTTTATACTTAAATTTGACATTATTATCATTCTATACTATGACATTTTTATCATACTATACTATGACATTTTTTATCATACTATATTATGACATTTTTTTATACTTAAATTTGACATTTTTATCATACTATACTATGACATTTTTATCATACTATACTATGACATTTTTTATCATACTATATTATGACTTTTTTTATACTTAAATTTGACATTTTTATCATACTATACTATGACATTTTTATCATACTATATTATGACATTTTTTTATACTCAAATTTGACATTATTATCATACTATACTATGACATTTTTATCATACTATACTATGACATTTTTATCATACTATATTATGACATTTTTTTATACTCAAATTTGACATTATTATCATACTATACTATGACATTTTTATCATACTATACTATGACATTTTTATCATACTATATTATGACATTTTTTTTATACTTAAATTTGACATTTTATCATACTATACTATGACATTTTTTAACATACTATACTATGACATTTTTAGCGCACAATAGAATGACATTTTATTTATACTAAAATGCCCCATTTTATCAGTCCATACTATGACATTTTTATCATAATATACTATCACATTTTTATCATACAAATTTTTTTTTTATTGTTTTGCTCCATATGCCATGTTGGTGACAAAATTTGCACCACGTATTGTTTCTTTTAGTATTATTACTTTTTTACAGCTTATAGAAAAGTATGATTCCTTTTATTATCTATTTTATTTATTTTGAATTGTTTTTTATTGAGTTTGAAAAGTACTGTAGAGAGAAAAAGACAAAACTGTTGGAACTGACAGAGAGCTCATAGACACAATTGCATGAATGCCATACACCCATACCATCTCCAGTGTGCGTGGTATATAATAGACAGGCAAACATACTTCATAGACAGTTTTTTTGTCACCTCCAATTCCCCTTTTGTCTCGAAAAATTCCTACAGACCCCTGTACAGGCTTTGAGGAATTTATTTACAAGAGACAGTTGAAGTTACTTAGTAGTACTGAGTTGTGTGAGTTTGGAAACGGCTTACTAAAGAGTTTCCATGCCACATGAACATTGTTCAATTTATAGTTTTTAGGTATTCTATTAAAGGCATGTGTATTGTTTATATCTTTGTTTTCATTCTCTTGTCTTTTGAGTATTTTATTTATTTTATTATATTTTGCTGGACTGCTATGACAATTTAATTTACCTTCAGGGATCTATCTATCTATCTATCTATCTATCTATCTATCTATCTATCTATCTATCTATCTATCTATCTATCCACAAATAACTGCTCAATTGCCTCATACAATGTGATGCACTGTTGCTAAGTGGAAAAACTTGCCCCCATTCATGGTTAAGACTCACTTGTTTGTTTCAAGTACACCACCCTCATTTGTTGTTAGGTGTATCTCAACTGAAACGTCTGGCCTAACAACACCTTCTTTGGATGGACATCTTCACTAATTAAGATCTTATATAAGTTTAGCTGTGCTATAAAACACATGGATCCTTAACTATGTAATTAGTTAAAAAAAAAACCTCACTGAAGACATGTAAAACTTAAACAGAAGCTTAAGGTAGGGTTTCATATGTCCCTATACAACATAAGAGGAAAATCCTTTAAACGCTGATCTTCTCAGATTACATTACCCCTGTTCATTGCCAAAAGACCAAAGAACTCCTATTGGGAGCACACAAAGATGTGTATCTTTTAGTGTGATATTTTTTTTCAATGAATCAACAGTATCAATATGCTTTAATCAAGATGTATTAAGACTGTCCTTGGAATTATTTGGCATCTACCGTCATTAAAGATTACGGTTGGAAAGTAATTATTTTTGGAGAACTCCCTAAGCTGCTTTGAGAGACAATGTTTAACCAGTTTTGCGCCCACACCCACACAAAGAAAAGGCCAAAACAGTGTTAAAGTTGTATGCAGTGATAATGGCAAAGCTCAGACTCTCCATGTAGCCTGACCCCCTGATTACAGCCATTGTACCTGTTTGTGTGTGTGATATGACCGCTTTGTCTTCACTGAATGCTTTTTTGATGAAAAGGGGAGAAACTTCAGAGTTTGGGTGTTTCTCTTGTACAAAACAGGTATCATGTGCACCTATGCCAACAATAGAAACAATTCCCTTAAATCTCTTGAGACAGGAGAAGGTCCAAAATGTCTGAGCTACCTGTTTGTTTCTGACTGAATGACTATAGGAGAGCCATGGTTTTGTAGAACATTCTGTACAATATCAGTGTAAAATGAGAATACATGAAAACTAGGTGTTTCACTCACGTGTACGCCAAAAGAAAAATGTGAGTGCCTTAGATGGAGTTTTCTCACAGTGAGTGAGAATGTGGCCTGACCAGATACTGTATACACAGTTTATCAATCCTGTTGAAACTGTCCTTCATTTTTGTTGGGTTTTTTTTTCAGATTATTATTTAAAGGTAACCCTCCCAAAAGGATCAATAAAGTCTATCTAATCTATTATAATCTAATATAATCCAATGTTATATTAAAGAGAAACTTCAACTTTTGCAAGTGGCAAAATCAAAACAGGATGATGTGAGTATTTGGTTCTTTTAAAGGGATGTTTTCCTTTCTGTCCACTATAGAATTTTCTCTGACTTCTTCATTACTTAAATTTTTACACTATCCCACATCCTTTTTTATAAATACATATTTTAATTCATTTATGTAAATGGTGCATTCAGTTTGATACTTGTTTGTGTAACTGTTACTCCCAGTCTCTTGTTTCTGATTTTGATCCCATTGGTCGAGTTTTCTGGCTCGTATTGTAGAGTCGGGGAGTGGCCAGCTTGCCTTTCATAACCAGAGTTTGAATAAATAGTTGCTGTGAAACAACCCCGCATAGATCCCATCTCGACACTCTGGAACTATGTAAGTACAACTTTTCTGATGTGTTTGAAAATTATGCAATGTCAGCGTATTAGTGTGTGAACTTTTCTGTAGAGATTTTCACTTGATAAACAAAAACAGCTTGATGAGTCTTAGCGTTGGCTGAAAATACTCCACATGTGTCTCTCAGGATTCTTCTTTCGGGGCTTGTTGGTGTCCTGCTGGTGCTGACAGCTGAGGCCAGAGTTGGGTAAGAAGCTTCACTTTCAACTCTTCACTTTAGTAAATTTCTACATTTGATCAAAATTAGAGTAAAAAGTTTTGACATCATCAAATTAAGATAGATGAATAAGAAATTGAAGATATAAATGATTATTTTCCCACATCCTTGCATGTTTTGCTTTATTCCAACAGAAAGTCATCTGAGAGTGAGTTCTGCACTGAGACAGAGGAATGCCTGATGTTTAAGAGGATCTGTGAAACTTACGAGTATGAGGTATGAGTTTCTTGACTGCAGACAAAAGAGTGACATTTCAGGTGAAAGAAACTTTTCAAAGGCTGTGGTGCAATATTTGTTTGTGCCTCTCAGGTCCGGGAGTACGGCCCTGCAAAATGGGTGTCCACAGAGGTAGAGGCCTGGTTCTTGGATTATGCAACATATCAAGCATTTTGGCGACTGTATGGTTACATTACCGGTGAAAATCATGAGGGTGTGTATGTCCACTACTAAATTATCTAATCATATGTTTAATTGAAACTGGTTTCTTAATGAGATTAAGATAAATTTATGAATAAGAAGGACCATTGTTTAAGCAAACCACTTGAAACCCTCTCATGACATCCTCTCCCTCTGTTCATTTGCAGGAAAGAATATTGAAATGACAAGTCCTGTTCTTGTGGAAATTCTGAAAAATGGTGTCTATAAAATGAGTTTCTTGCTGCCAAGTGAATTTCAGAGAAATCCCCCAAAGCCTACTGATAAGAAGGTAATCATGTCGGAACATTCAAACGCGTCAATCTTCATTTGGCCTTATAACCATGTTGATTAAGCTGTGAAGTTTACCTTCAGCTCCAGAAGACCATGAAACTTGGTTGTCTTTCAGGTGTACCTCATTGACATGCCCGGGAAGATAGTGTATGTAAGGAGCTTTGGAGGATGGCTCACACACATAACTGATGTTTACCATTCTTACAAACTGTCCAGTGCCCTTGACAGTAGTGGTGCAATGTACCAAAAATCTCCTCGCTATGCTGTCGGCTATAACAGGTAACAGATTAATTACGTATTACAGACAAAGAATATTAATTTGAAATTTTTGTCATAGTATACTATAACACTTTTACCATATTATACTATGACATTTTTTTCAAGCTAAAATTTGGAATTTTTACCATACTATACTATGACATTTTTTTTCACACAAAAATTTGAATTTTTTATTAATCTATCTGATGACATTTTTTCATACTATCACAATTTTATGACACTGTTATCATACTATACTATGACACTTTTAGTACACCATAGTATGACATTTTATTTATACTAAAATGTCAAATTTTTATCATGCTATGCTATGACATTTTTATCATCCTATATAATGACATTTTTTACACCAAAATTTTAAGTTACTATTATTCTATAGTGATATTTTTGTTAAACTATACTTTTACATTTTTTTCGTACTAAAATGTACAATTTTTATCATACGATACTATGACATATTTTTCATACAAAAACAAAAAAATTGTATCAAACTATAATATGACTCTTTTGTACTTCAATGTACATTTGTATTAAACTGCTCCATGAAATTTTTTCATACTTAACTATGACATTTTTTCACACTTAAAGTTGAATCTTTTATCATTCTATACGATGAAATTTTTTCATACCCAACTTGTGAACATTTTTCAAACTATACGGTGACATTTTTCACAAACTATTATATCAATTTTTGTCATACTATACTATGACATTTTTGTCTTTTTTTACAATGGCATTTTTTCATAATTTTTTTTTTATTTTTTTATTGTACCACAAAATTAAATTTTTATCATACTATACAGTGATATTCATTCAAACTAAAATTTGACATTTTTACCATACTATACTGTGACATTTTTATCATACTACACTAAAACTTTTTTATATGACATTTTATCAAACTATCACTTTTTTTTTTTGCACTAAAATATAAAATTTTTATTATGCTGTGCATAGATGGAGAACTTTGTTTTCTAGTAACGATTTTATTCTCTCTCTCTCTCTCTCTCTCTCTCTCTCTCTCTCTCTCTCTCTCTCTTTTTGTGTGTGTGTTTGTGTGCGCTTTTGTTTTCTACAGTCCAATGACGCTGTTCGACAGGCACAATGAGGTGTGGTACATGGCTGAGGGTAAGCCAGTATGTCCCAGCCCCGGGGAGCAGTTGTTGTCGGATTGAAAATTTCGAGTCCTGTTCAATGACAGTTTACAGCACACAGTGTATACGTAGCAGTAGCCCCTGTTAAAGTCTTATCATATGTATCATTACTTTACAGTAAAATGACTGATTAGAAGATTTTTTTTTTTTTTTTTTACGTGAATAAACTGAACACACTGTGTGCTATTTGTTACTTTGGGTCTTTACTGGCTTCTCTAATGATTTTCTGGTGAATTCAATAAAGTTATCCTTTGCATTCATTTTTTTCTTGGTCTTAATCATTCAAAGTCATCCTCATGGAGCCTGAATGAATTGTGTCCTTACCAAAATGTTAAACGCATTGTTGTAAAATTACTGCAGAGTCACTTATTTTTAAAATGCTGTTAACCTCTGATACCATTAGATTATGCTACTTATCAATTTCTGCCAAGAATAAAAATAGTGCAAAGAAATAAATCTGTCACTTCAGTTTGGTATGATTTCATATTTACTTTCACGAGGATTTCCTTCTTTTAATTAGTGATGGTATAGAGTGTCTGGGGTTTGACACGGATTAAAATTAATTTGTTGTCATTATGCATTTACAAGCTAATGCTCATATAACATCTGCATTTTCCTCTGAACCGGCAGAGTACAACTCACTGTATCAATGAAACACCAGATATGGCAGAGCACATAAGAAACTATAGTGAATTCATGATTGCTGAAAATACTGTCCAACTGCCCTTTGACCTTGAAGTAGTTGGTGCAAAGTACAAAAAAGGCCTCTACTATGCTGTTGGTTACAGCAGGTAAACAGATAACCATCATGTTCTCAAAGTTTAACCGAAGTGTGTGAGCTTTCAAAGTTCTTCTTCTTGTTCTTTGAGTGTGTGCTCTGATCTTCAGCAGTCACCATGAGATGCCGTTTGTCGCTGGAGATGATCCTGAGTGACCCAGTGTGAGGAGGGTACAAACCGACTTTGTTTATGCCACTAGATGGCACTATTTATCCATTACTCTCAATAGAGCAGGCTTTTCACATTAGTAAGTTTTTTTAGATATTTTAATTTTATTAGGAATTCCTCCCAGTGTCAGACATTTTAAAGATATATTACTAAACCAGGGAGACTAATTATTCGATGTGTGTCATGATGCATTTACAAGCTAGTGTGCAGATGACATAACCAGTTACCTTTTGAACTGCCCCATGGTGATAACATCACTGTGCACCTCACAGGAGGAACCTGTTGAATGTCACTTTATCAATTCTGTACCAAGTGTTTGGAAATGTCCTTCTCCTGTAAACTGCTTAACAAAGATAAATGTAAGGGCTTCACAGACCTACACCGGTATACATTATTGTCTAGTCTGTGTATTTGACTTACTATCTTACACTGAGAATGTATGGATAAAGGCCTCTGAATGACGCTTTAAATTACCCTTTTTTCTTCTTACACATTAAAATACATCTTCTGATAAGAATTCTGGGATTATATACTTGGCTTGTGGGAAAACTCTGACTACCAATGACCTCTGCCCCCTAACTGAAATCACTATAATTTCACATTTTCAGTGCCTATCAGTCAAAGTAATGAGTGACTCCTCCTAAAACAATCAAAAAAAGATCATTTTAATGAGGTGCAGTTACAACATTTCGCAAACGTGAGCTGAAGTACCACAAATTCAAACATTATCCTTGCTAACTAAGAGGCTGTGAGTTGCTAAACAGTGGAGTAGCTGTCTTACATGTATGAAAGATAGTTGGTGTAGCTCCATTTCAACCAGATGAAATGCGAAAACGCCTCTAAGACACTGATCATCATCGAATACTAATTGCACTTTGGTACTGCTTTAGATTGAAGAGCCTGTGCTTCTCCATCACATGTGCTTGAATTAAAACACTTATCTTCATGATAATCTCACTAATAATTATTATTAATAATGTAAGAACTAAAAGGCAACCTGAATTGCCGTATTTGACTGTGCTCTTCTACGGGCTCTTATCTTATCAGCTGAGCTGCAGGATGGCTCACCGGAGTTGTTTCACTACAATGAGGTTCCTGCAGGCAGATATATGGCTGTCTTCCCCAGAGGTGCTGGTTGGTTGCTCACTGGCTGACTGACTGACTGACTGGGTAGGAGTGCCAGTCAGGAGAGGTTTTATGACACTAACTGCTGATCGAAGTCCACTTTCGGGCCTCAAACAACCATCAGTCCACCGGGGCTGTGGGGCCTGTCAGCCGGCCTTTGTGTGGCTCTCCTGCTGTGTCTGTCTGCTCTCCTGATTTCAACAGCAATGAAGATCATGCTGGACTAACTCTGAAGCTCCTGACCCATCAGCCAGAATGGACCTATCTGGTTATCACCCACAACAGACCCAGCCTCTCGTCCACCCATCAGAGGACCCACTGGATCTCTTAACTGTGGAAGGACCGTCAACATGTGAGGACACGGCTTTTAGAAATGCTTTTGGTTTCAGAAAATGTGTAACATGATTTAAATATGTTAGAGGTTAAACTATCTGTGGAAATTTTGAGCATTAAAGCATGAAAATGTTTAGTTCAACTACAATATAAACTGATATGGATCAAGTCTTTATGGAAATGTACATTTAAAGCAGTGAAGGCATGAAAGAGGTTTACTATTGCGCCACAGACCTTCATTTAGGAGGCTAATTCATGTAGGAGCCATAACCAGCGATCTCTGTAAATTATGTAAGGGTCATATCTGTGATTATAGTGGAGCAAATCAAAGTGAGCGATAAGATCCTGTCTGCAGCAAGAGGAGTCCTGCACTGCTCAATATTCTCCCAGCAGCTGAGCAATAAACCTCATTGGATGACACACTAACATGACAGTGACTTCATTACACAGTTTCCAGTCTGACAGCATTTCTGTTGACACTTTTTCCATATTGTTCAGTAAGAGTCTTATTTGTGACTGTTGGGATTTTAGAGTTATATCATTTGACATATGTCTACGTTACTTAGAAACAAAAGAAGAATTGCTCAATGGGAGGTCCACACTTGTATTGTTATATTGTACTCAAATTAAAAATGATAATCATCATTTTTTGCTTAGATGAGAGCAGAAAGAAACATTCGGTAGCATCTGAAAATCAATCTCATCCTTCAGCCATAAGAATTGGAGGATTTTGTTGCCCTGTATATTTGCTGTCTCATATCATTGTGGGTTCCTCTTCAGCTCAGGAGTTAAAGACAGAATCAGATGGCAGACCAGAGGAGAGCTGTCCTGTCTGTGGGGACAAAGTGTCAGGATACCATTATGGGCTGCTCACCTGTGAAAGCTGCAAGGTAAGAGAAGGATGTAAGCAGTTCATGTCAAAAGACTGAGTGTTTTATAACCAAGAACATGGATTGTTGATGAAAGCAGATTTTGATGATTGGCAAATCACTAAAACCGTTTATTTAACTGGAAATACTGTGGAATGAACGTATTAAATGTTGACATAACGATTTTTTGATTTTTTGCATTTTAAAAAAAGTGCATTAATCAATATATGAAAAAGTGTTGAGGGCCACAATAAGAGAAAAAAATAACACAACAGGGAGATTTTGTAAATTTTCATTTTGAGATTAAAGTTGAAATTTAAAAATGTCAAATGAAAAATATCAAAATTTCTACATTAAAGTTGAAAATTCAAAATTAGAAAAAAATGAATTTCTATAAATAAAGTCGAACTTTCAAGATTTCTAAATGTTGAAACAAGATTAAAAAGATTTAAAATTTGAGATTAATGTTGAAATTTCGACTTCACATAATTTTTTTTCGATTAAATGAAGTCAAAATTTCGACTAATCAAAAAATTTAAATCATTTTAATCTCGTAGTTTCGACATTTTGTAATCTCGAAATTTCAACTTTATTTACATTTCTTTTTTTATGCTTGAATTTTCTACTTTAATGTTGAAATTTCATTTTTTTTTCATTTCGACTTTTTCAACTTTAATCTCAAAATGGAAAATTTACAAAATCTCCCTCTTGTAACTATTTTTTTCTCTTCTAGTGGCCCTAATCGAATTTGCTGCTGTAGAGCTCATCTTTTTGTCTCAAACAATGATAGGCTACTTATCTAATATACAAGATTGTCTTGTGATCTGCACTGTATGAAGAAACAGGTCGACAATGTCTCTCTTTCTCCGCAGGGCTTCTTTAAACGCTCAGTTCAGAATAACAAGCACTATACCTGTGCAGAACAACAAAGATGCCCCATGAACCCTTGGCAGAGGAAGCGTTGTCCATCCTGTCGCTTCCAGAAGTGTTTAGCGGTGGGCATGAGGAGAGAAGGTACAGTTACAGCTATCAGCATCACAGAAACATGCACCCATTCATGCTATTGTGATTGTACGCTCCAGTGCAGCATGTCATATGTCCCACTGACTTGCATGTTCTTTTTTCCGTATGACTTATCTACCAAGTCATAAACTGGTGCTGTAATGACCCAGATCTTCACATATGAGGACTTTGTATTGCAGAGCCAATCTGAGCCCTGAGAACTGAAAATGAGTCTAAAATTCTCTGGCAGTGTTTGCACTCTTGCTCCAACACCTTTGTTTTATGTTTGATCCTCAGCTGTAAGAGCAGACCGTATGAGAGGTGGGAGGAATAAGTTTGGTCCTCTCTACCGGCGGGACAGGCAGCTAAAACAGCGAAATGTGTGTCACCAGGTAAACACTGCTCCCCACAGGATTAAGATGGAAACTACCCAGATACATCAGCCTGCAGCTTCAAATGATCTCCATTTAATGGACAGTCACACCACTGACCCTTTGCCCTCTGGTGCCTTTTATCCACCACACATGTACCCTCCTGGCATTGGGCAGTCAGGTGAGGTAACTCCTCTAGACTGCTCTTTTAACACAGACAGGGTGCTCACTCCTCCATCCCTCCCTCATCCTGGACTGTATCACTGCAACCTCACTCACCTTCGGGAGACGCAAGACATGTCCTATAGCCACAGCTCAAACTCGGCAAACTACTCAGCGTATCCTGTCAATTTATTCACGCCAAGACGCACACCAACGTCATCACCCTGCTCAACATCAAGCTCAACCACCCCTCTCTCCCAAACCCCCGACCAATTCCAGCACAACCCTCCATCAACCCCTGTTACATCCAACTTTCTAAGCCAGCTGATGGAGGGGGATCAAGATGAGAGCCAGCTGAGCGCCAAGGTCCTCGCCAGCCTGCAGAGAGAACAGGCCAACAGGGGGAAACACGACTGCCTCAACACATTCAGCATCATGTGCAAAATGGCTGATCAGACCCTGTTTGGACTTGTGGAGTGGTCCAGGAATAGTGCACTGTTCAAAGAGCTCAAGGTAATGAACCACACAATATAAAAGTGACATAAAAACTCCTTTGGTATTTACTCTGTTGTACTGGGAGCTCACATTAACTCAAAGATTTGTTTTTTATGTTTGCAAAAGGTGGAAGATCAGATGGTGCTGCTACAGAGCTGCTGGAGTGAGCTGCTGGTCCTCGATCACCTCTGTAGACAGGTGACCTATGGCAAAGAGGGCTGCATTTATTTAGTCACAGGACAACAGGTAATGTTTGATGTTAGTGTGATAAGGTGACTTTTTTTGTATCAAATATGGTTTTGAAGAATCTTTGACCTCCCTGTTGTTCTTATTCTGACGCAGATCGAAGTTTCCACCATCATCTCTCAGGCAGGTGCAAAATTAAACGCTTTGGTTTCAAGGACCCAGGACCTGGTATCCAAACTGAAGACACTCCAGTTAGACAGACATGAGTTTGTTTGTCTGAAGTACCTTGTACTATTTAACCCTGGTGAGATTTTCCTTTAGACTTTAAGTGACATTTTGTTGAACTCACATAAACTATTGTGTTGATTATTAAAGTGTGGATTTTTTTCTCTCCGTTTCAGATGTGAAGTCAGTGCAAAACCGAAGGCAGGTGGAGCAGACTCAAGAGAGAGTAAACAGGGCCCTGATGGAGCACACCCAACAGAGTCACCCGGGACACTCAGACAAGTTCGGCCAGCTGCTGCTCAGGCTGCCTGAAGTACGCAGCATAAGCTTACAGGTTGAGGAGTATTTGTACCAGCGCCATCTTGTGGGAGATTTACCCTGTAACTCTTTACTGACTGAGATGCTCCACACAAAACACAGCTGAGAAAACGCTGCCGTCGCACTGGAGACACAAGAACGATACAGCCTGAGTGTGTTTTGTCAGTTTTGTACCTCTTGTCTGAAAGCCATGGGCCAAAAACCAACATTTTTACTCTTGCAGATGCTGCAAACCGTGAACAAGTGCTCTTCCAAAAGCTGTAAGCTTTTACAAGAGAGATGGTAAAACTTGGACGCAAGTTAAGCAATGACAGAGAATATTTGGACTGCTAATGAAGAGTGTGTCCTGCTTTGTCATTGTGTTATTACCAAAAGTGTTACCTCAGCCTAAACCCTAGGAAATCTTTTTTTGTCCTGTTTCGAACAGATACACGATCCAAGCACTACCATGATGTTTTGTAAAGCAAAGAGACAAAAACATCACAGAATAAAGAAGTTTGGTAAATCAACCTATCCACATCTGATTTTTCAGGCAAAGATGCTCTGAAATTAAAGTAACAAACGTTAAAGATGAGAAAATAATCAGGAGTATGGAAAAAAAAAACATGGCGGTGATGGTTTTAAAAGGTTTTTTTTTTTTATTTGTCTGTCCAGTTTCCAATGGTAGTCAATGAAGAAATGAACATACAATGTGTGCTGGCACAGATTTGATAACAGAAGAAAACAACATAAATGTTATGACAACTTCTATGAAATGAATGAATGATTTACAACCTCAACCAAAAAAAGACAAAAGTAGGACCTGAAACTAAACATCAAATGCACCTTCTAATGCAAACCAAATAAATACACCTCTGGTAGTGGGAATTTCTACGGGAGAATTGCACAGAATCAAAATATAGTGTTCAACTACCTCATACTATTCTTTACAAATACATAAATACAAACATCCTCTAATTTCATACACACTCCTCCACTCACACTGTCATCAATCATTTAGTCGTTTTTCTTTAATGCTTTCAGATTTTTTTTACATGTCTCAATCCAACAACACATTTTTGGAGGCAGTCTGTGATTTGTCAGAAGACAGCTAAACCCTGGCAGCTGCTGTAGTGCTTAAGACCGCAAAAGAAGGGATGGCCATGGTCAACTCCTCACTGATTATGTGGTGAAATTAACCTGGTCACAAGCATTTGCATGATCAAGTGTTTCCCCAATAGCCCATAGATGCACTGACACAAAAAAATGAAAAGAAAATAACAGGCTTGGCATTTTACATTTTACATTCTCCCATGACGGAGTCTTTAGACACTTTGTGGGCTATACGGGCTGTTACAGTTAAACAATCCTTCAATAAATCAATACCTGCCAGTGCACACAAACAGGTAATAATGCAAAAAGGAAACATACTCCTTGTGACCTAAAGGATTTATTCATCCTCAGACAAAAGGTTTCAGCAAGTCTCACCTGTTTGACAATTTCTTTTCATTTTCATTCACTCGTTCTCATCTCAAACATCCATCTCACTAATGCTAAAGCAGCAGGCTAGCTTATTAGTAGCTTACAAAGGTCATCTTACTTTACAAATCATTGAAAAAAAAAAATCAAAATAATCAGCATTCAGCATATATGTTAAACCAGCATTGATTATCATTTTCACAGAGCCGTATCCAAGTCATGATAAATAGGATAAAGCCCTCCTTCATGTTTCCAGTATCGTTTTCAAGATAAGCTCAGATAATGTTTCAGTTCATTATGTTTCAAATGAGAAAGCAGGTGAGGAAGAAAAAGTCACATGAACTTCGTTCTCCTTTCAGCTCTCAATGGCCGAAGCGATTTGTCCAGCAAAAAACATTTCAAAATAGTATAAAAAAAAACATCCAGATGTCTACAGCAGAAGAAGTTGGAATGGAGTGAAATTTACAAACTCTGGGAGAATGGGCAGTTTCTACGTGTGCAAGTCAATTGACAACCATAGTAGCCACCATTAGTGCAGGCCACAGAGAAACCACCCACTGTGGGATTTTCTAGAAAACAACCCTGAATGAAATGAGTGATTTGAGCGTGCCCTACATTCATGAGTGCAGCATTACCTGCTGTTAATTTTCCAATCTCCTATCAGGACTGAGAGGTGAGCCGTGTGTCTCAGCAGAATAGAGAGAGAGAGAGAGAGAGAGAGAGAGAGAGAGTAAGCCCTGGAAGTAGAAGAAAAGGCAGCGAAAGGAAAAGCAAGCAGAATTTAGAGGGTTTGAGAATCGCTCTGGCCCCGAATACTGTTGTGTGGGCAAGAGCGGTAAGATTCTCCCCTCTTATTTTTAACCTAAGAGTCACAAAAATGACTCAGGGGGGCAGGGTAAGGCAAGACAAGAGGAAGCAGGGTGCTAGTAAAGAGAATTCTTCATCAAGACAGGATACGATGTTTTACATTTTACAATCTGGGTGGACCAAGCAGAGCCGAACAGAAGCTCTCATTGGACAAACTATGATGATAAGACTGGCGGAACAGGAGAGTGATTGGCCTTTTCTCTTGGCATGTTTAGCTGACTGGATTGTTCCTGTGGTCCAAGTTGATAACCGGCCAAAAGTCAAAGTAATCATGCCATCCAATACTATTCTAACTGGGTAATAAATAATCCTAAGTGCCTCACTGGCCAAAAAAGCAGACAAAAGAGTCACGTTGGGGGTTGGTTCCCTGAATGGTTTCATCCCTGCCCATCCTGGGTATGTGTTTACTTCGGGGTGCCCAGCTTCTTGGGAGTTCCTGGGCGCTTTTGCCAAAAATGACCCGGGATAGTAAAGGCGTCAACACTCATAGACATGGTTTTGGACGGGATGACAGTGAACTGTTTCCGGTCAGAGCTGTACTTGTAAATGGATTCAACCATCTCAGGTGAGATGATCCGGGGGCCAATCCCAGTGAGCCGTACCATTTCCTCGGTTTCTGGGTTCATGGTGTAAACTGCCCTGAACTGGCAGCTTGCATCTCTGAACAGGATTAGGAAGTGGTTTGCATTGCTCTTCTCCATTTCCTAAAGAGGTAAGGGCAGGAATAAATTTAAAGTTAGTGAAGCTGATAATAAATGTCACTTGAAGCCTGTTAGCGGTCTTCCTGTCGGTCAGCAGTGTGACTTACCTCTACAATCTTGTTTTTCTGCGGTTCATTGACCTTGCCGGCCAGGCAGCAGCGAGAGATTGCATTATGGATGATGAACTTGTTTGACTTAAAGCTAGGCTCCTTGTAGAGCTTTGGCCCTGTAAGACACAACATTTCCAAATGTTGACATCTTCACTGCTTTCTGTAAATATTCTGTAATCATTTAGTATCAAACACTTCACTCACCGGTGTATTCTGGGATTGAGGCAGGGGAGGAGATAGCTGAACCAGTCTCCCAGTCTCTCTCTCCGTTATGAGCGTGCATTCGTCCTGGTGACATTAGCCGGGATGGAGAATGTGAACGACTGGAGGGGTGAGAAAAAGTCAAGTAAAGAAAGTTAGAAATAAAGAATGTAAAGAACAACATGTTTAATCTCAAAGCAGATGGGCTACAGCAGCTGAAGACCACACTGGGTGCCACTGCTGTTAGCTAAAGACAGGAAACTGAGGATACAACTCGGAGAGCACAGACTTGGGGTGTCCCGATACAACTTTTTTTATTTCCAATACAATACCAATATTGTAGCCTTCAGTATTGCCTGATACTGATATTGATCCGATTTTAGCACAAACTTGTGCATGACAGGTTTTGCACTTTTTCGGACTTCAACAAAAAATACTGCCTCACAGCCGACATCACTCCTACTCCTTGTTACTTTGTTAGTACCTTAGTACACACTGTTTTGTGATCACGTGGGCTCTACATGCTGAATCCAAGTGCCGCTAGATAGAGGTGTTGGAGCAGAGTCTGGAATGGACTGCTTGTATCGGAGTGCTGATATCAGAGATTTTAGATGCAGGCTGATATAATTTGATATTTGATTTTTTGTTGAAATCGGACCGATATCTGTTATCAATATCGTATCGGGACAGCCCTAGCACAGACTGACTAAAATTGGACAATAGACAATTAGAAAATTCTTAGTTTGAGGAGTATTAGTTTCTGCTTATGACACTGGGAAGGTTACCTGGGAGACTTCCTGACAGTCAGACCTCCTGAGTCATTTGCCATGGATGACAGGTTCATGGTTGAGTGGGAGTAGACTTTGTTTAGCTTGGTTCCTGAATGAAGAAAGGAAAGAGATATAAGTATAAAGAGTATGTAATGAGAGCATACAGATATATACAAATACACCTGAGAGCATCAGGAATATTTACCCATGTATCCTTTGACAGGGCTATGAGAGAGGACTGAGTCATCCCTGAAAACAGTCTTAGGTCTCTGTTTCTTGACACCTCGAACCGTGGTGGGTTTCTGCCTCAGCACTTTGTCCAAGTCCTCCATGATCTTCAGCTGCTGCCTCCTCTCATACTCCTGCCTGGTGAAGTCTCCTCTGCGCTGAGGAGTTCCCTCTGGTGGTGGAGTGCGTGTTGCTGGTGGTGTTCCTGGGGTCTGAGGTCTATCCTCACCCTTATTCCCCCAGCCCTCAATGATCATCCACTGAGGCTTGCTAACAGAACGAAAAAGAAGAACTTTGATTTTGTTGCACTGATCAGGTAACAAAGGATAAAAACCCCAGATGATTTTTAAGAGTTTATTGCAGCGATTTGTCGAACATTACCAACATAAAGATAACTGTCTTAGCAACAACATATTGAATCTTCAAACTCCTCAAAATTAGTTTGGAGAGTACCAAATTCTACATGTCAGATATTATATATGTAATGATTATTCCAAGAAACTAATTTCTTACTTTGACTCTTTTTCTTTTTCCTTTTCCTGTTCCAGTTTGCGTCTCTTCATCTCTTCTGCTCGCTTCTGCTGTTTCTCCAGCAAAGCTGCTCTTCGCTGGGCCATCTCATCGTCTGTTCGCTCCTTGTCATCCTGATGACGAGACAGGAATAAGAAAGGCTTGAACACTCAGACCTTGTGAAAACGGTACGTTTAAGAATTGCACATGCAGCAGTAATGATCAGCCGCCTACCTTGAAAAAGAAACCGACGCCTTTCATGTCCGCCTCTGTCCGCTCACTCACTGAGTCACAGAAAGAATCAGGTACTTGGTCATCCTCGTCCTGGCCGTCCCCCCTCAGAGCAGATAGTGAAATCTCTATCAGGCTACTGCGTTTGCCGTTCAGCACACCTGCAGGGGCATCGCTCTCAAAGGAGCACTCTGATGCAGCACCAGAGCTGCAGCCCCCACTTGGAAGATCTTCTTTTCTGACTGAAAGGCCATGTGGAGGTCCTGTTTCCAGGTCCATGCTGAATATACTTTGATCATCGATGGAGCCCACCTCTGACATCGTCTCATCTGCAGCGAGGCGGGGAGTCGGCGTGGGTGTCGGTGTAGGTGCAGGGGTCAGCGTAGGAGTCGTGAGAGGAGTTGTTGAACGCAAGTCATCTAGGCTGTCAGAATCACCGATGGAGAATGAAGATGAAGTCTGAACTTGAGATTGCCATGGATTGACACGGCGGAGGTGGGGGATGCGGTCCACATTCTGTGGTGGATTGAGAACCCTGGATAGGGTTGGAGCTTTTGAATCCAGGGTGCGACTGTGATGGTGGTGTTTGGGGCTTTTGGGGGGCATGGATTGGGCTCTACGTTGCACTCGAGGAGATTTATGAGGAGTGGTGTGATTTGTAATTCTGCGTGACGGAGAGGGAGAGGAGGAGGCAGAATTTAAATCTCGCGTGGATTCCCGGGAGACACGGGAAGGGGCTGGTGTTGAGGTTTTCGGGCTGGCTGGGATGACCCAGGATTTACTGCCAGGAGCTGCAGCTTTCTTCGTCATTAACTGGTTTTGCTGTTCAGTCAGTCTCTGCATGTCGCTTTGTAATGAGCTAAGAGCCGCGGTCAGCTTGGATACAGCATTGTTATAGTCCCCTAATGGAGCAACCATTTTCTCCCCAGGTGCCCCGGAGCCCTTGTCTCCTGGTGTTCCAGCTTTTTCTCTTGAGTGACTACCTGGTTTTTTAAGCGTGGATCCTCCTTTGACATTGCCCTCCTCATCCACTAAGGGGTGCTGTTCATCCTGTTCCTGTTCCTCTTCCATTCGAGCTAATCTTTCCTCAAGTGTCAAACGAGACAGGTCTTCTTCTGTGGATGACGTCCTGATCAGGCCCTCTTCTCCTTCCTTGCCTTCGTCCTCTTGCTGTTCTTTCTTCAGCTGCAGAAAAGCACTCTTTCCAAGCCTTTGTCTATGTTTTGCAAAAATGGCCTCAATGCGTTTCTTTTGGGCTTCAATGGCCTTACGTTTTTCCTCAAGTCTCACCCCCAGCTCAGACACTTCATTGTTGAGTTGCGGACTCTTGTTTGGGCTTTCATCAGACTTTTGTGCCCAAGAGGTCATCGGAGGAGAAGAGGGGTCGCTGGCTTTGGGAGAGTCCATAATCTGTTTCTTTTTTCGTTCTGCAAAGCTGGTCATTTTCACCCCGCTGTCAGATGTCTCTTTGCCATGGCCTCTGGCGGACTGTGTACCGGCAGCTGGTGTGGATGGAGTGGACTGAGCCTTGGGAAGGTCCTCTGATGCATCAGAGTCCACACTTCCATCTCTCAAAACAGAGTCATCATCGCGTGAACATTCAGAGGCGTTTCTGGTACGAACGGGCTCCCTGGGCTCTCCTGAGGGTCTGTACATCATTCCTGAGCGTGAAGGGGCAGAGCAGCTGATGGGTGCTAAGGTGGTCTTGTGTCTAGAGCTAGCAGGGTCGTCAGGAGAGTGGAGGTAGAAGCCATCAGGAGCACCGTCTGGGTGTAAGCGGGGCTCCATCTTGCTCTCATTGTGGATGATTTGAAGAGCCTCTTCGATAGTCGGGAGTTCTCCTGTTTCACTTGCTGTAATGCCGTTCTCCTCTGCTAGCCTCGGAATACTGGGTGTTTGAGTGGCCCAAGAAGCTCTCTGTGGACCATTGGGACCAGGGGGTTTGCTTAGCAAATAGCTGAGGTCTTCGGGAGGGCTGAAGGGCACCCGAGTCATGGTTTGGCCTGCTGGGTTGAGTTGGTCTGAGCTCACAGAGCGGGTTATCACAGGGTTTCCCATCACAATGTCCACATCACTGTCCAGGCCAAAAGGAATGCTGAAGGATACCGCTGACAAAGGCCGGCTAAGAATAATAATAAAAAAAAGATTTTAAGTATATAACAGATGATCTAAAACGACAGCGTTCAAAACTTAAGAAATATACCTGAGAGGTTTCTTGCTCCATGTCTTTCCAACTCCTTCTATATGAGACATTGAGGTAGACTGAGTCAAAGATCCTGAGTACAATGGGACACACAGACATGTAAAGGCATGCACACCACACAAGGATGCACAAAAACAGCAAGCAATAAACATAATTTAATGTAAAAAGGTTTAAAATATCCACAAAAAACAGGACAGTAATCCTCTTACACAACACAGAAAAGAACAGAAAAATGAGCAAGAATTAAGGATAACTGATGAGAACATACAAAAACACAGAGGTTTTGGTTAGTACTGACAGGCTTAAGTCTTAATCTCACCTGACGCTGGGGAGGAGATGGGCAGGAAAGGCTTCTTGAAGATAGAGGGAGAGGTACTAAGTGGAAAAAAAAAAAGAAAAAAATCAGTTTAAAGCTCCTTTTTCATGTACACTGCACTAGAATCATCAAAAAGCTCATTTAGAGAGGATCTGTACCTGTTACCACTTAAGGTATGTGGTGTTACTGCTGTGGATCCACCTGAAAAAAAAACATTACAAATATTTTCAATGTTATGATCTCACTTTAAGATTGCATAGTTTGACAAAAGCCAGAAAAATTAATAACACTCACTTGATGCGTCTCCTGGCTGAACAAACTCTGGCCTTTGCACTTCGAACCAGCTGAGCAGCTCTGCTAGGAAACTCAGCAAGTTCACCTGCATGAATCACAAAACAGCAACAAGAGTAAGAACCAGTTCCATACAGATGTGTTCCCCCCAATTAAGGAAAGGTTATGTAAATACTCCACCTGAAGCTCCTGTGGTGCATATAACATGTCCTCCAGTGATAAATGACAGCAGCTTCTCAGGCAGCTGTCACAGAACTCACGGATGAACTGCAGGTTGTACAAGCTGTCTGCTACAGACATGGACTCCTTCATACAAACATCTTGGGGGGGAAAAAAGCGAAAACAAGAGTTAGAAACTTCAACACAAGAGATTTTTAAAAGTTTGTAAAGATGTTTTTTTGGTACCTTCAAGTCTAAGCAGACCAGGGCAATAGTGATGTATGACTGCAGCGACTGCACAACCACTGGACAGGTCTTTGACTTCATTCACCACCGGAAATATTGGCTTCTGTTTGGACTGAATTTTATCCTTCCTGTAACGGAGCTAAAAATACAAAAAACAATCAAGAGACTCAAAAACCACACTAAGATCCAGATGATTTGATATTTTAGTACAATTATTATTAAAGTCAAGGTTCTCCCAACGTGATACATGCTGATGTATCACTAAAGATATTAAAAAAAGGAGTGTTAAAAAGGGGACACAGAAAAAAAACATGCTGGAAACAGAAGTCTTAGTTGAAAAATGGCAAATGCAAAATGAGTGATTTAATCAAAGCAAAAAAAGAAAGATTTTTTTTATTCAAGTGAAAAAGTGAAAGTGAAATAGCAGGGAGTCGCAGAGAGAAGAGTGAGATAAAGAAAGAGAGAGGTATAAGTGTTTCAGGTTAAACTACAGCGTGTTCAAACAGCCCAGCTAACAAGAAGTTTGTCTCTGTAAACTTCTGTAGCTGACTTTGCACAAACATACACTTCAGCTGCACACAAGACCAGAGGAACCGGTTAGACACGGGCGTTTCGCGTCCCTCGTGTATTGCAAATAAACGTGATTCATTGGCCTCTTGTGTGTGTCAACAAACAATGCCTGTCACAGCCCTGCTCTGCCTCGTTCCATGACGTGCAATTAAATGCAGACTAGGATAAGATGCACAAACCCGCATTCTCACACCAGCAAATGAAAGACAAAAAATAAAAATAATAACATAACTGACCATCAGATTTTTGCTGATAAATTTGATGAAGACACTGGAGGGATGGAGGGACAGGGGGGAGGATCAGAGGAAAGGAAAGAACTTACAGGAACAAGTTTCCAGTACCAGCGAGTAGGACACTGTCAGAGAGGAAGGAGAAGGGACAGGATATAAAGAGAGAGACAGGGAAATGGAGAACAGGAGCAGAGGAGAGACGCATTAAGCCTACAAGTGGAAGAACTAGACAAACAAGAGAAAGGGTTGGGATGAGGAACCTTTTCAAAATGACAAGACAGCCTCATTAACGAAGCAGTGACGCCACCCTTCGTTTTATTTCGTCTATGAGTTGTACTTGTTGTGCTTGTATAGTGTGAGGAGGTACGGCAGAACCAACAATAAATACTGACTAAGCAGGGACAAACAGGAAATGGGCGTAGAATCATAATCAAATCATCATGTGCGTTTGGAAAGAAGAGTCAGACCGGAGGCAGATATATACGAAATGTCTCTTGGTATACTCACAGAGGGTTGAACAGGTTGGGGCTCTGTAATGGCCTGAGACGTGTCAGTCTGGGCTTCTTCGGTGCTTTCTCTTAATTTCTGGTTCAACTGAGAGAGCATGGAAAGAAGACAAATAACATAAATATGACAAATCTAGAAGCACTGCATCCTTTTATGTATTTCTGTTCCCAGCAGACAGATCATTTCCAATCGAGGTTGAACAGGTAGAAAAGTCTGACTGATTAACCAATGTTAGTTATGTCCAGATGTGTGTTTTTCATCCTTACCCCATTCACCCAGTTAAGAAGAGCATCCTCCCAGCTGGATGCTCCACCCAGGAGCGTGGCTGAATCACTTGACTTCACGGCAGTCACCGTCTCCATGGCTCCCACAGCCATCAGGGCGTCTATCATTGCCAGGTGAGCACTCTGCATCAATCACAAGGTAGAGAGGAGAGGAAATGTCACTGGTGAAACCATGCGCAACTAGAGTCTAGACAGTATCGATCAATTACAGCTAACTAAATAACGTAAGATGCAGCCATATCAACTGCTTTGTCCAGAACAGAGAGTACCTCCAATAACACAATTCCACTGTTTTGTTTTTTTACAAGCAGTATCCTCTAGAGGTCATCAGAAGCCAGCTGTGAGTCAGCAGAAACCTTATTTTTTCAACAAACAAACGGACACGGCGGTGGATCTAGCTGAACTTTGGACCCATGTTTGTTCAATCATTAAATCCTTAAATAGGCTGCGCGCTGATAATATGATAACACGTGTGTCCAGGGACTGTCATTCCACAGCTGCTTTACCTTTATTTGCCTTCTCTTCTGCAGTCTTCCTGCTCCCTTCCCCTATGCTGTATGACTCATGCTAAACAGACAGCAGGATAAAAGAGGGTGTTCTAACTAGATCACAAGGAAGCACAACAATGACAAGCCTTCACAATACAAACAGACTTATTCTGATGTTTGGATGGATTTAAACATCAATGTAGGGCAACTCGCTCGCATGCTGTAGTTAACATTCCCAAGCGCTGATCTCCCAACAAACATACATTTATTTACCTTTACCTAAGAGACCATTATGAAGCCCTTTCTTAAGACGAGAGCCCATTAAAATGCACCGCTAACATTATCGGCTCAGTCAGAGAAAGCGCCTTAACTCTATAAACCAGTTAGCTCATTAGAAGTTGTGCTTTGAGACATGAAGCTGCAACCAAATCTAATTTATACGCTCTACCAACATGTACTGTTGTGAATTTTCAGACGTTTACATAATAGCATTTCAGTCCTGCAAACGAGTAACAATATTATATTTATATATCTTTAAAAAATAATTGTAACATTTATATATTTTTCTTTGTAGGTTTTTTCTCTTTATTACCATTTCTATTGATAAGGAAAACCATAGAATCCTCTCTTAACTTGAAAATTAAGTCCTTTCCCAAACTTTCCATGAAAAGAAAACTTCAACAAGTCTTGTTGGGGATAAGACGTCTTCAGAGTGGGTACTGAAAGGCTAGAATAACTCGAGAGTGGAGGTGAGAGAAGGAGAGCAATATGACAGATTGAGGGGGAACATGTTGGCAAGTGAGATTATACTATAAACAACTCTCCCACCTTATTAGGTTAATATGATCTATCTTTATCTCATCTATATTTATCAGTTCTAGTTGCTACCCATTAGCATAACTCAAGTCTCGTTCACCACTTTTCAAACTACTCCCGGAGTCCTTGTTAAAATAATTAATTCTGGCGAGCAGAGACGACAGACCACTCGTAAACAGCACATTCCTGTCATGGGGCCACTACTCCAATCTTCAGTTTTGAGCCTAATCTGTGCAAATCAGTGCCTGCTCCCTTTTACTGCTTACAAATTCCACTCTAGCGGGCAGAAAATTCTTACTTTAACCTCTTATGTTGCCCCAGATAGGAGCTGGTGGCAATCCAGCTGTGTGCTCGAGGCCTCACTGCATGTCTGTCTACTCAACCCTGATGTAAAGTGCTGACCTGGGCAGACCCGGTGCTGAGGTGGGCAGGGTGTGCTATGCCAGCAAAGCCTTGTCAGATAGGATTGGGCCAAGCTCTCTCAATGTGCTGCAGTCAGTCACTAGAGGCTGTGGTGCCATGGTTGGTCTGCCCTCCCGGTACTGCTGCCAAGACAGCTAAGGCATCTGTGACATGGCTTGTCTGTCTTCTAATCATGAGGTCTCTCAGGGCAAATAAAAATCAGACTGATTTGGAGCAATGTTAAAAAGGAAGTGCAAAGACACAGAGACGCTCTCATGATGTAAGTCTACGGTCCAGTTATCATCCTTATCAAACTTACATTATTAATTTCATGAGTAAAGATGAAACTCATACGCCTTGTCTGTTTACAATCAGACAAAGCATGTGTTTTTTGATTTATGTTAAAATTGTCATAACGGTATATTCCCACTGCCAAAGTTTCACGCACACTATGTACTTAAGCATTTAAAGTACAACAGCACATGCTAGGGCTGGGCGATATGGTCTCAAATGGATATCATGATACATTGAGCAGTTCACCTCGATAACAATAAATGGACAATAACTACTTCACAAGCTGCTCACCCCCTCCCACATTAACTTTGTCTACTTCACTTTTGAACCGTCCTCCATCTCCTCACCTGTCTTTCCCTCTTTGTTACGGACTGGATGGGGTGGAGTCACGTCTCTGACATAGGACAGCGTCTTAAAGGGACATGAGACCATAGCCTACCTACACACATCCAAAACCAACTTTTATTTATTTTTTTGACACCAAATAAACCGATATGGGCAAAATGACATCGGTTATTGTCGTAAATTTTGGTATTGGTGTATTTTTGATTTATCAGCCAGCTCTAGAAGATGCAAAGATTTTAGAGGCCAGTTTTTATCCTAACAAAAGGCGTTGAAAGGCGTTCATTAAATAAGACCATAGCTGAGGTTGTTTTATGTGGCAGTGTTATATTGTATTGAAAAGATTTATAACTATTAAGCAGCAACTGGACAAATAACAACAATAGTCTTTTCTTTATTCTTGAGTTTTGGGGTTAAAATAAAGAGTAAGCTGTGTTTTTAAATATTTGGTATAAAAACAAATGATTTTTGACAGCTAAATGACCAACCCTGTTCTTGTGTCTTTCAGCAGTTATTCAGACGAGAGTGCAGCTGGTTAATCTATGGCAAAAAGTGCAGAGTGACAGGAGGTGGAGAGGGCCCGCTAGTGGATTTGCCTTGCAGACCAAGGGGGAGCTCGCTAAGCTAAATCACAAGTCTCCCTAATGAGAGGGGAGAGAGGAGCAACTCATGAACACCCAGCGCAGAGCTTGCCAGGTCACCATAACAACCAACCATCTGACCCACAATGCATCTCTACACAAGCCCGACCGCAGCATTGCTCTGTGCAGTGGCTTAGCACCAGCTCTGCTCAGAAACATCCAGCAAGCAAACAGTTAGTACTCTTCAATGTCACAGAGAGAGGAAAAAAAAAAATCACACCCCTCACATGGACCACATCAGGTTCTCATAATGATGCATAACCACGTCAACAACCGGGTCTAAAAACAAATACTACAAAGGCATCTTGTGAATCATTAAGTGAGATTATGATGAGGGCAAAATCAGATTATGTCTGAAATATGATTTAAACCCCACCCCCCTACCATGCCTGGTGCTTACTGAGGGGGAGACAAACAGGGGGATCAGGCAGGTCTGGGGCCCGGCAGGGGATTTAAGGCTAGAGGTTTTTTTAAAAACACATGGTTATATGAACAATTATGTGCTCCTGAAATGAATGCTTTGTGAGGAATTACAGTCATGAAAGCAGTACACTACGGTCTTTCAAGATAAGATTTTTGATGTTGCTCCATATTAGTTTTTGATCAGCACAGGCCTAAAGCAGAACAAATACTGTAAGATGATGGTTAGTGCTTCTGATAGTCTGCCACTTCTGTTTTCAACTAAGCTCCTGACTGATGCTCACTTGACCAGAAACTTGCCAACACAGCAGTGTGATTTAAGACAAAGTGTCAGTCAGTGCCGATCCAAAACCAACAGGGGACCAGGAAGAGGGTTAGCTGAATTATGGCTACATGACTTACTTTGTTACTCTAAGAAAAAATGTTTCACCCCCAACGCCATAACCAGAATCAGTATGTTTGAAATAGATGAAACGAGTAAGTGACATGATAGTTGCATGGTAAATCACTGGTCATCTCTGGTGTGTCATCTAATCATGGATGATGACGTTCAGTCTGCATGGCAGATTATCTCTAATCTAGGCTGGGCCCCCGCTAGAAGGACAGTTACCATAAGGCCAAACACACATACAACAAGGAAGGGAATGGAGTAGCTAGAGGCACCATTACTGAGCCTCAAAGATGTGCTATCTGCAGAGCTTTTAATATAAACCTGACTTCTAAAGACAAGGATTCATACTCTAGTCTCAGAAGGAGTGCCATAGACTTTATCCTTCTTCATCGACAGAGGAAAGAGCAAAACTGTTCTTATTGAGTTTAGGTGTTCAGGACACTTTTTCACACACACCATCACAATATCAGTGCATGTTGTGTCCATAATAACAATCAGCACCGTGTGAACAAATATGAACAGAGTGCTGTGTTTACAAGACAACATTTCAATAAGCGATCTCAGGCTCACACAATTACAGGTAACAATAGTAAACCCTGTTTTCTTTGTTGGAGTATAACCATTACGGTGAAATTTCAAGGTCAAGAACATCAACCAACAGTTAGTTTTTACTCCTAAGAAAGCATTTTAGAGATTCTCTAAAGGAATTATTTGCTACTGTAGTATAATTGTGTATGAGTCAGTTGTGCTACAATGTGCCTGTTTTTGTCCTGCTCTCTCTGCGGCACAAACTGTGTAGTTTAATAAAGAACAAATCACTGCAACTCTGAATTGCAGCAAACCAAGCCAGAATCAGTGTCTTTATGATCTAAACAGCAAAGAAGCTTTTGGATATGTGATATACTAAAAGAAAGTTAGCAGAAGCACATGGTTTGTCACCAACATTGTACTGTTACTCACTTTCTTTATATGACACATATTTGTGAAGCTTTAGTTTTTAGCAGAGCTGCAGCGCTCTGCTGCTGCTTCAGACCTGTTTATCGGCCAAGACCCACATTGATGCTCCATCCTTGTAATGCTGCAGCATGACCCACTTTCTTTGCTTGCCACACTGTATCTGGTGGCTACAGCGCTGGTCAGCAGCAGACAGCAGCTTAGGGAGCAGCAAAGGGCCAAGCAGTGACAGGAAGTCTCTTTTACCAAAGCGGCAAACAGCAAATGCAGTATTAACAGCGATGGCCAAAATTCAAGCTTAGAGATTAGGCTTTACAGCAAAGGTGGTCCATGGATTGGCCTGGAGGCAGAGCCCAAAACTACGATGCACGGAAACAGATAAATTCCTGACGCATATTACAGTATCATCATCATAGATTAAAAGAACCACCGTTTCTGCGCATGTTAGTTCTCAAAAGGTATATGTTGTGGAGGTATGAAAACAAATATTTATACAGGTATTAAGTGAAGGAAAGGGCTCATCGTGGCATGTTACAGCTAAGCCGGCTGTTTCTCTAGAGCGGCGCTGAAATTACTCCCATGGATTGAGAAATTTAAAGAGGCAAGACAGGATAGAGATAACCACTGTGTAATGAAAAATAGGAAAGAAATCCTGATTAAAGCAACCTCTGTCACTCAGGATTTAGCACTATGTGTGTACTTAAGACAGAGAAACAGAGAGAGCGATGGAGAGTGAATGACAAGAGGACAAATGGGAAAACAGAGAGAGATAGGAAGAGAGAGGGAGTGACAGGGTGTGAGACAATAAGAGACAGGGTGACAGAGAGAGGTAGAATGACAGAGGAAAACAGGGAGAGAGAGAGAGAGAGAGAGAGAGTGACAAAGTGAAAGATCAATTTCAGGGGCTACAAGCACAAACCAGTTTGACTCGCTCTAACTCACAGAGCAGGTCTAAGGTGCTCTTTAAACGCATGAATCTAGAGTTTCACCAGAACGGTTTATCCATTGTTCTACAACTGATCTGGACTTTCTAGTAAAACTGAACACCCCCTTCTTCCCTCTCGTTCCCTGGAATTAAAGAAGTCATCCCTTGTATAACCACGGCTTCCCTAGTCCCGGCAGCTGGATCCATTCATCCTCTAAGATCAGCTGGTGGCAGGGGGTGGGGAGGGGACTGTATGAGTGAGGGTCTTTTGATGTCCTTTAATCTCGAGCAGCAAAGTATAAACACATCACGCTATTCTAGAGCAGTATAGTGAGTAGAAATGGGGAAATTTAGAGATATCTAGCAATCAGATTCTAGACTTAAACACTCCCTTGCTCACTCCTCTCAATAATGAAATGAAATGAAAGCTTCAGGGACAAGAAGCTCCTGATATATATGATAGGAAAAATCTTTCATTCATTGGGTTTTACAATCAAAAAATGAAAATTCTTTGCACACATCAACCACTCTCTAGCCTGTTCTGCTAAATAATACACTCTTCAATTAAATGACACACTCCTTCAAATTGTAAAAGCGTGTGCTAAGGAGGTTTGACTTTATTCTTATAACTTTACCATTTTGATGGGTTTATGTTGAAGATCTGCATCAGTCACCGGCGTGTCCTGTTCTTTGGAGAGCAGGCCTCTCTGAGTGAGGAGCTGCACCAGGGCAGCATTGTCTTTGGGTTGGGCCTCGGGTCCAGTACCACCTAGTATTAGGCTGTAGGTGCGGCAGTAGAGCTCCGAGGTCTGCAGGAGGCGTGTGACTGGCGGTTTAAGGTGCTCCTGCTCATACTGGTCACAGTAGAAAGGGTCACGCAGCTCTGCAGGTACATTCTCTACGGAGAGATAAAACACACAGACACAGATAAGTTTCTATATCAGTGTTGCTGGCAAATGACTGCTTATAAAACTTCACAAACAATTTATAGATAAAAAGGAGAGCAGATGCACTTCTGGATCTACTAAGATTGATAAACTTTTCTTATCAGCAGTCTTTATTTTCTAAGTCAAAGAGCATTTTAAAAATGTTGCTGCCGGCGTAGAAATCTGCTCTGTGACATGTCCAGTGGCAGATTAAGACAGCTGGTGTATTCCCTGGAGTTATAATCATATGAGTGAGTGGAGCAGAGCAAGCATCAAGGTCAGTGGGGCATGACCAGCTCAGAGGTTGGTATCTACATATTTAAAGATGTGCTGCTACATGTGTCTCCCTCGTTTTTAAACCCACTCTGAAAATAATCATTTAAGACCTACACAAAGATGACATTCATCACAGACTTATGTCTTAGCTCAGGTGTGGTGCTGTAAGACAAAATGTAGCATCATGTCACGCAAGCTATATAATCTATTTGGACTAGCTGTTCTCTAAATAAGATTACTACAATCATTATCCTAAAAACATACACCAGACCAGACACACCCTCTGTGAAACTGGTTTCTCTGCATCCAGGGTGAACCAGCCGCAAACTCTATTGCCTGCAACTCTGTGAAGAAATACTCGATTAAACAGTGTTTTAAATGACCCAAGCTGAAGTATACAAAGTCAATCAAGAGAGAGAAAAGGGAAACTGCATGTAAGACTATGCATACCGGTGACAAAGGGGTTATTTTCACGGGAGGTTTCACTGCGTTGTTGTATCATTATAGAGTCATGTAATGGATCCACTGACATCACACAACAGAACAAAACACTCAGCCTCAGAGAGTGGACAATGCCCTGCCTCTCTATGATGACTATAGCTGTCAGACAATATTGTCAGTCACACCTCATGGTCTGTTTTGTTTTGGATATGCTCCCGTGTGCTGAAAAAAAAACTTGCTTACTTTGTTTACTTAGCACAGTAAACATAGTGACACAAAAACCGAAATAAACACCTCTAGTTTTTTGGTATGAAAGCCTTCCTATGATGGCATGTTAAAAAAAGGAGAAAAACTTCCCAGAGAAGGCAAAGCAGGATGCAAATAACCCAACTCAGTGAGATGAGAGAGACTGATATGAGCACAATTTCCCTAAGAGAAAGTCAAGCTGTGAATCATGACTGTGTGAGTCTCATTTGCAGCAGAAACAAACTCAGTACAAGTATGAGTGTGTGAATCCATATAGAAATGTACCATATCCATGTTCCACTGATTAAAACTATCAAATATTATTGAACCAAGGGTAAAACTCATAGTAAAAGCCATCAGTGTAAAGAGGAAACACAAAAACCAGTTTGCAGCCTTAAGGGCAAGTCCAAGCGTAAAGGAATATAATACCTCCACTGCACTCTCAATCGTCCTCCGGGGAAATATTTTGGTTAAAAACACAAGCTTATGTGTTTGCATAAACTGGATCAACAGCCTCTGTGTCACTTTCAAAGACCACAAGGTCAGTCCTTATCTACCAGGTAGAGTAAGACACTAGCATAGTAGAAAAGCTGGAAGACAGTTCTTCAGTAAGTCAGGTCTAAACAAGGGTTTGTCACTGAGAGACTTCGTCTTTGACACCTGCAGGTGCTTTACTGTAGCTGACACCTTACCCTCCTACTTACAAGGAAAGCAAACAAAGACTTTCCCTGTGTGAGTATAACATTGTTCTTAGCACACAAAAACAAATTGAGAAATATCACAGACCAATTTCCGAGATAAGCTGGTATGTGCAATATTTATTTATTCTCCCTGGATAGCAGCAAACAAAAGAAACAATCAATCTGTTTACCATCATGGATGTTGTAGGTTTACTTGTATCAGCTTCCGAATCTACTAAAGTGCATTGCTAGATAGTCAGTGATCAAGTAATGATGCTAATGTGGTGGTCACGGTGTTCCTGACAGCAATAAACAGAAGCAACAAAAGTAGAAGGCAAACAAAGGTTAGCTGACAACAGCGACAGTTGAAATCAAGGTCATTTGTTTATCCATCCTTTCTTAATTGGGACAGATATCACCACTGATGGCTACCCTTTATATCAGACTGCTAGTAAAGGTAGTATAAAGTTAAAGGTCAGCAAGGTCATGTTTACACAAAAGTGCATACCTGCCGAACAGTCCTACTTCTTGAGATCATTTTACGTGATGAAGATCTCAGTATTTCTCATTTTTTTGATCTTCTGCAAAAAGTTGAGCTAAAAAAAATCCTCATCATGTGGTTAAAAGGACTGAACACAGAAGATCGTCTTCTCGATTTTAAAACAAAGTCGGTACTGTCTCTGTCACCCCAAAATGTAGTTATAGTGTGAAGACCCATGTTACTGCCCTTCTGAACATGTGACTCCAAGTACTGAGTAAACTGCTACTACAAGCTTTAACACAGAAGCTTTGACATCTTATATATGACTGAAAAAAGATTATTCTGTCACCTGTCTACATGTTGACAGCTTACTATTTAACCTCGTTATATAAGTGTTGTCTTGTTTCAGTATCTTATGATGGCCATCTTTAATAAATAAATGGAAGTAAACATTAAATAGTGTATCTAAAAATGTTTGGGTCAAAGAAATATCTCAATCTGTTGTTTGAATCGTTCCATCTCTAAGTCCAGTTGTTTAATTACAACACAAGCATGCATGCAACTTATCAGTGTTTGTGTGTTCATTCAAAGGACTAACATCTATGTTCTTAAGGAAAACGCTTGGGTCAAACAATAAATACACTTAACATATGTACATGAGCCCTGAGTATCAGGGGTGGGAGAAAAATTCAATTCACATTCACTATCCAAATTTTTTGTTTTTACATTTTTTAATTGATTTTTTTGCTCAATCTTTTTTTTAAACAAATTTAAGAATAAATCTTTAAAACTGACTTCCATGTGATGTGTTTTTTTTTGCGGAAATATGGTTCCAGGAACATCAGTAGACAATCATAATCATTCAACTGTTTCACTGGTGTTAATAATGCAGACTAAAAATCAAGAAAATTGACAATATCGTAGAATCGCAATTTAGATTGAGTCGGCATCCAAAAAAATCGTAGAAGAATCAAATCAGGAGAAAAGCATATCGTCCCAGCCCTACTAAGTATCATGTCACATGTCAACACAAACTGAATGGTGACATGACAGGAGCAAAGCTTCATGATTAGGGTTGGTGTAGACAGAGGCAAAGCCTATAAAGTGAGAAAGTGCTCACATCATTGGCACCTTCGAGAACAAAAACTTCTAAACAAGAGTAACAGAGTTGCCCAAGCAGACACTCTTACGTTTCTGAAGCCTACTGTGACCTTTAACCTCACTTTTCCTTTTGGCAAATAATCTCTTACAATTATCATGTTATCTTGAAAGTACGCTGTAACTTTATCTTTCAAGACTTTGTGACTTACCCTAGCATTCATCTGTACAACAACAACAGGACTCGAGAATAAATACTCGCAGCGAGGTAACATCCTCTTCAGTTCCTATTCTCTTGTTGACTCACCATAGTAACAATGATTTGGAGAGGATGAGTAATTACTCCAATAGGATTTCAGCATGAACCCATGAGCTTTGTAGTTAGGTGGAACCAAACATGACACAGGTAGGTTTGGCTCTGTGGCCATCTAAAAATAAAATAAATGATGCCAAAGAAAGACTTGGACAAAATGTGGAATGCTTAATAATGGGCAGGGACCAAAGTAGTTTGAATTACCCTTAAGTGATCTGTCAAGTCATCTGTCACAACAACTGCAAGGTGCATCAATTAATGTCAAGACCATTATTAGGCCTTTATGTTTGTAAAACAGTCAAATATTTAAGTACTTGTTGACAGTAATGGAATAAATTTACCAGGATTATTTAAAGTATTAGAAAGTATACAATGATCATTTTTAGAGGTTTCTTATCAACAGCGTTACTTGACTCCAAATATTAAGAAAAAGATGGATCAAACTCAGTCTACACCCAAGCTTTGTTGTGTTATTGCTGAGCATTCAATGCATGAAATGAACCTTTTCTTTTCTTAAAGAATGGTTGTGTTTCCTTGGCTGAAAGAAGCATGGGAACAATTGAATCAGTATTCTCACCTTTGGGTTAGATAACTTTGCAAGTTTTACTTTTTGTATTTTAGACTGATAAGCCTTGATGTGGTTGTGAATTTTTTGGGGAGAATTTGTAAATCCTACTGAGTCATGAGGGTGGTGGTGCAAATCACTTCATATCACTTCATATCAGTTGAGAGTTTCTTTAAACTCTGTCCTGTGCTCCCACGCTTCAAGCCTCTGGTCTTAAGGACCTTTTTTTTTTTGCTTACCCAAGCAAGAAATTGTCATTGTTAACCTATGTCCGAGCCTGTAAACAAGCTGTGTGCGTTCATTTAAGGAGTCTTTGTGTGACAAGATATCCTAACTGATTTCTTGTGTCATTAGCCCCCTGCTAGTTCTAGTTTAAAGCAACAGATTAAAAGTACAATCAGAAGTAAATGTTTCTTAGACACACAAAAACATAAATGTTTTTACACATAGCTTTATGCGAAGACTCATCTTTTCATGTAACAACTCAGAGAGTAAATATTTGGGCTATTGTCAGCGTTAGGTTAACTGACCTGGAAGAACTGAGGCCAGATGACCCCGTCTGGTTCCTGCTGTACTATCTGTTGTTCTACCAATAGCATTTTAGAGGAGATTGGATGATGTCATATTTGCTCGAGAGGCCATTATGATTAAGGAGAAAAGTGGATCTAATCACAGTCTTGGCCCTCATATTCCTGAAACTTGGCATGGAAGGTAACTTTGACCAGAGGGCGTGGTTGAGGTGCTAAACAGAGTACACAGAGAAAACACTGCTCTATAGTCCTGAACTCAAACACGGCCTGAAATTGTGTAACACATAAGTTGGGTTTTAACGTTTGGAAAAACACTGTACACTGCTCTCCTGTCAAACCTTACAGGCATCAAAACCTTGACCTTTTACCTCTGAGCACTTATTAACAGACATGAGCCAAGAATGAGAATGTGTTTTGTTTTGGAGCTATTTTAACCAATGTTCGCCTCCAGAGATCATTTGGGAAACAGTGCCCTGTCATCAGACAACAGTGTAATCACATACAAAGGAATAAGTCATGTTGGCTTTTACTGGCAAATTTTTAGTGTCTGTTTTGTGAGAGCTTATCTTGAAGTACCACAGACAATATTGTTTTCTTTTTACCACTCAGGGTCAAAACTAGTGCAAAACTATGCCTGATGACACCCCTACCATGAGAAACTAAACTATCCAAGATACAAGGCTGGAGGGTTTGTCAAACCCACTGAAAGACATGGAAGTGGGTTTCATTTTATCAACAACGTGTGTACAAGTAAGCAACTCCATGCAGATTTTTGCCCCTTATTATGAATCAAGGAAGAAAAATGTGCTGTCATGCCATGGAGTGAAGAAAAGCGCAGAAATTATCCACGCCGCAAATGCAATGCCTGTTTCACCGGATTAAAAACATACCCAGTGGCTTGCAATTTGTGACTGAACTGAAGCCTGGTGGCTACAAATACGACAAAAAGGGTTAGCGTGATAAGGCCTAGGGAGGAGGCCCGTTTCTCTGACACACATATACTGAGAAAATGTGGGCACACATTGACTGAGAACAAATGAAATGTCCGAGTCAAAAATGCATACCGTGAATAGCTCCCCTTTCATATGCTGCTCTTTGTGCTGAAAATCGCTGAGCTATACATCCACCGTAGTTTCTTCCCTACATACATACATGTGTTTCCGCTACAGTGCGGACCAAAATATAAATACAGGGTACTCCTAGACTACAAAAACACAGGGATCTTCCTCCAACCTCTTTCAACATGTACTATAACTCAGCAGGCCTGCATCCTGAACCGAAACCTACCTGCACTCCCGTAGGACTTTGCCAATAGCCATCCGACACTTGCGCATATTTTTGCTTTAGTACAGTCATACAAATCCAATGGCTTTATGTCTGGGACTACAAAGGTCTTCCTCATAGTAGGGGAATCCACCATAGCGAGTCTGTAAAAAAACGGGAATGGTGCTGGCAAAAAATGGCTACAAAAGTATAAAAATATTCAAGCACTCATTCTTGAAGCCGACGAGTCCACACGATACCGGGGTTTGTGAATGTGAGAGGGGATTTTGTCCGGATAATATCCGGCCCGGAGCAGCTTCCAGTCCCGTTATTGTCCTTTTTCGTGGACTGTCAAAGGCGAAACTCCTTTCAAATTACTCTCTACGGCCAAACCAAGTCCCACAAGCCGGATTGTCACAGAAATCCTGGTTATTCCTCTCGTTTTTACCCTTCTTCGTCCGCATTGCCGTGTGCTCGGCGAACTGTACGCAGCTCCGCGGAGCCCCACCGATGACTGACTACCAGGTGCTCCACACTGGCATCGATCAGTCATCCGCCATCCAATAGAAATCAAGCTCGTGCGACGAGGGCGGGATCTCTCTGTGTGCATACAGGCAGCAGGTAGAGGTGTGGTGTGACTGCAAGTTATAGGTGTCACACACGCCCCCAGTAATGTGTTGGTCCGACACACAGGAACACGAGTAAAACAAGTGCAACGAAGATTTGACTTATTCCACTCGAAACATTTAAGACTATAAAAGTAATTTTACGGTGGCCGAGAACCGCCACTGCTGCAAATAAAAAAAAAATAAGAAAAAAAGAAGTCACAACGGAATTACTGATGCAAAAAAAAAGAAACTGAACCCTGCTGCAAATAAAAAAAAGATTTAAAAAATAAACAAAAAAGCCACAGCGGACATTAGCGATGCAAAAAAAATTTAAAAAAAATAAGTGGTGAAGTTACTTTTTGCGAAAATGAAAGGATGCAAATAAAAAGCCACAATTTAAGTGAGCTGCCGGGGACCAATAATGATGATGCACCGGTGTTTTACGATCCAGGCACAGAAGACGACGGCGAGAGGACGAGCAAAGAAGTAAGTGGAAAAGTTATTGTTTAATCTGCTTTGTAAACTTTTCAATGTGTCATTCGATTTGGCCATGTCGCGCCTGAGTCGATATTAAGTTGAACTGGAAGATGCCGGTGTAGTGTTAAATTCAGTTTAACTTTATATCAACTCAGGCGCAACATGGCCAAACCAAATGACTCATTGAAAAGCACATGAAGTGAAATTAAACAAAAACCTTTCCACTTAAATCTTTACTCGTCTTCTTGACATCGTCTTCTGTGCCTGGATCGTAAAACACTGGTGCATCATCATTATTGGTCCCCGGCACCCAACTTCTGTTGTGGCTTTTTTTTTTTTTGCATCCCTTTATTTTTTCAGTAAGAAACTTTTTTTTTCCGCATCACCATTTTTTCCCTTTTTTTGTGTGTGTGTTGTTAACCTCTGTTGTGGTTTCTTCTTTAATTTGCAGCAGGCTTCTGTCAACTGTTTTTTTTTGTTTGTTTGTTTTTTTTGCATCAGTAATTTCCGTTGCCACTTCTTAAAAAAAATTTGCAGCAGTGACAATTCTTGGCCACTGTATCATTATGATTTAAGAAGATTAAAAAAGGGGTAGTTTATTACTGATTTTGCCCTGTATTTTTCCAGGACAGGCCATCCATACATAGGCCACCCTTAAGTGTTATAAAAAGGCCACCCTATTAATGTACTTTAGGGTGTTTTATATAAATCAATTCATTGGTGATTATTATACATGACATTTGTATTAACTGCTGCAGGCTCTTATTACAGTTAGTTCAACACTGCCTTTTAACAGTTGTCTGCAGTTTGTACAAAAGGTTGCAATTGGATAAACTCATTCAATATGCTGGTATTCAGAGAATAACATAAGACTCTTTGAGCTAGCGAAACAAAAGTTGTTTAACTGTGAGAAATTTTCTACCCAATTGCTTTCAAAGTTGTTTCTAGTGGAACCGTCTGCATTGGAAAAACTGAAATCCCAGAGGTGCCTCATCACATGATGCTGCACAAAGTTCCAAGAGCTCTCCAAGTGCCTCACTGCAGTAACTTTGTAAGGAGATTACCTCTCAGTTATTTTAATCTAATTATGAAAGAAAGAATTTATTCCAAGTCAGTACTTTTTCCAGTGCTCTGTCGATTTAACTTGAATAAAAGGATTCTAGCAAATAACTCATGATGCCTTGTAGATCTCCATGACATTGTTTCAAAATGTATGCATACATAAAAATACTCTGCCAAATGTGTTTTATAATACATTAGCATCAATAGCATGAAACTTGAATACTGACATAATGCATTTAAATGTCACAAGGAAAGTCTTCATCCAAAGGTCCCTGTTCATCAGATTCAAGTCCATTTGCATCACAACTATCATTCAGAGCTATTTAGACTTTCTTTAACAGAAATGAGGATTTTGAAGGCCAGTTTTTACACCATGATAACAGATCAGAAACAATTCTTTTCAAAGTAGCATTTCCCAGAGTTATTGGATTTTTAAATTGTTTTTAAATATGTATTCAGGCTCTCAGTTATTTGGTCTTTGTATCAAATGGTTTAAGTATATTTAAGTACACAAGTTGTTTTTGAGACATAAGCTTTTGGGTTAGGGTTAGTAATACTAAATCAGGAGACAACAATGTGAGAGTCAATTGCTCAGTTTGCTTTCCATCAAATGCCCCCTGTAAATGACCATTTTCATACCCCTAGATTGAGGGCAGCAACTCCTTTTTGGAAAATTTATGTGCATCCAGTAGGAGTGCAAAAAGCATTTTCACTTTTAATTCTCACAAATGATTGAAAACAGAGCAAGCAACTACAGCTGCAACTTGCAAGTACAAAAGGACCACATGTGACTATTTTATTACAAAAATTACTCAAAATCTTGAGCCCCATTCTTGTGAAAAAGTGAACAAAGAGCATGTAACAATGGACTTACACCTTTATAAACTATGTATGAGAACACATAAAAGGCACAAATACTCCCTGTTTGTCTACTCAACTCACATCCTATCAAGAAAAAAGAAATCAATTGATCATTGATGCAAACTTCAAAATAAAGCCTTTTCAATATCTATTACAGTAATCTGAAGACTTTATAAATTTAAGTCAGAAAGAAAGCTCAACAAGTTCAGTCGTCTTTAAGACCCCCAAAGACAGCTGTGGGGACACTCTTCTGTTCCAGTTGCACCTCTGTGTAAGCAAAGCAAAGATGGAGTTAGCAGATGCATATTCATGAATAAAAGATTTCTTGTAATGTTTAAAAAAAACATTAAATGGTTTTATTTTACAGCTGACTTTGGGTATATTGATAGACGACACTCACCCTCTGGTCCCTGATCATCCTCATCATCATCCTCGTCATCATCAATGTCAATTTCATCTGGATTGGCTTGCTTGGAAAGCTCTGCCAACTCACTGCGAGAGGTGTCACTCCTGGGCATATGCAGAAAACAGTTAAAGGTCTTTTGCAATGTATGTTCAAAGTTAATTAAGGCACAAATTTTCACTGGACCAAAAAAAAGACAAACCTGACAAACAGGATCTTCTCTTTGGGCTTGGGTTTATCCTGCTCAGCTTCAGCAGCAAGCTGCTGTGCTTTCTGCTCCAACATCTTCATGTCGTCAATTCCCATTTGGCCTGGAGCGAGATCTGACACTGAAAAAAGGATAAAAACTAATGGTTGGACATCTGTTGAAAGAGAATTCTTATCCATTTGATTTCAGGAACTTCAAAATGTGTGGGATCTGTTGAAGAGGTCCTCTGATCTGTTTGGCTGGTTGTGGTTAATTACTTTTTGGTGGCTAAAAACACAAAATCTAAAAATTTGTTATTGAAAAAGATTGGCATGATTGATGCCAGATGGCTATTTCCTCTCACAAGGAAGCTCTTTCTCTTTTGCTCAAGATTATGAATTATCTGCTGTTAGAAGTCCACCACTGGTCTATCGTAACATACATCTAAGACATTAAAATAGTGCTAAACATTCCCCTACTGCGACAAAAAATCCAGAAACAGCAGACGCTTTAAAGACAGTGGCCTTACCAGTGCCTGTGGAGCTTGTTGTGGCCTTGAGCATCTGAGAAGACATAAAGTTGACCTGGGTGTTGTATGTGGCCTGGACGCTACGTTTGATCCTCAGCATTTCTCTGATAGTGTCCTCATTACCATGGCGGATCTCGAATTCTTTCCAGGTCTGCCAGAAATTTGCTGTCACCTAAAAGATGAAGTTTAAAAACATATCCAAACGCATGATGATGTGCAATGTCAGAAAGGGTATTTAATCCAGACACAGGAGTTGTTGTTTTTTTTCTTACCCTGGGGTCACAGATCTGGGAACAGTAGGAGTAAATTGCTCTGGCACGATCAATCTCACCCAGTTTGCTCTCCATGTCAGCAAATCGCAGGCACATGTCCCTTGCGTGCTCATCGGGAAGGACCTGAATGCATAGAAGGTAGCTCAAATTGTGATTACTATATCTCAATCTTAAAAACTAGACAAACAAAACATTTGAAAGCTTTGTTGAACTGCTTAACAAAAACTCTTCATATGTTGCTAGTCTTTACTTTTCTATGATGTTCAAAAAGTCATTGCATCAGTATCATACATTAGAAAAAAAGATTGTGAATAAAATTTTCTTTTTCTTTTGCCTGTTTGGCATTTGAAAATGTGTACTATCAAACCAGCTATATAAAATTATTCACTGAAAAAAACAGTAATCATCATTGTAGGTACAAAAAAATGATATGGATTGAAAAACAGTATTACACTTAAATATCTGTCCGCCCCTCAAAAACATACCTCAATAGCTTTCTGATAAATTGCTCTGGTATATGTGACTCCATAAATTTCTGCAGCTCTCTTGATGTAGATATTGAACATGTGATGCTGCTCCCCAGGTTCGACAGCCTGTGTTGCTCTTTCATAGACAGCCATGGCATGTCGTGCCAACCCATATCCCTCTTCCAACTTGGCATACAACAGGTAGATGGCTAGAGCAAAGGAAAGTAGTACATTCAGCTTAGATGAATCTGTTAAAGAAAAACAGCCGGAATAATGTCTACACAGTGCTTTTCTTGGAGATCAACTCACTCTTGGCAAACTTGGCAGGGCACCCATCCAAGGCCTGTTCAAAAAGATCCCTGGCTCTTTCTAGCTTCTTGCCTCCGTAACGATCAATGAACTTGGTAAGGTAAGTGTTCCAGATGTCATAAACATTTGGCCACCTGAAGAGAGCAATACCACGCTCATATGCCTAAAAAAGGATAGACAAAGACAAGAAGCATAAGTTTAAATGACTGGTGGGCAGAGAGCAAGGCAGATATTGATTGAATAACCTGGTTTGGTTAAAACAACAAATAAAGTGTTTTTACTTTGAAGCTTTCCTCAAAATAGTTGTGTTCTTCGAGGAACATGGCATAATTGATGATGATCTGTGGCGTGGCGATGCGGAGGTCGATAATGCGGTCATACACAGCTTTTGTAGACTGGTAAGACAAAAGACGATGGACAAGCAATTAAACTAAATATTCAACATACAACAGTAAAATGACTTAAAGTTTTCATTTCAAATAATGCACATACCTGAAATGTGCCCAGACTCTCCTCCAAGTCGGCAAGCATAGACCAGACCTTCAAAGACTTGTAGACTCTGTTTTGGACAGGTTCAGATGCATCAAAGTACTCAGCCTTCTTGGATGGAATTGCTGTAGCTTTCTGTATTTAAATCATTAAAAAAAACACATGTTGTAAGTGTATCCACCAAGTATTTATACTTTGAAATACCTGCAACAATAATATACACTTTACTTCACAGCAATACTCAAAGAACTGGCACCCAGTATTGTTAATCATTGCTTCTTACTTCTTTGTATCGGATAGAAAGAGCTGATCCATGTCTGCTTTTGAGTCAAATCTGCCACATATCAGCACCTTGAATGACTGAATCAATGGATTTGCTCTTACTTGGCAAATCACAGGTCAGTACAAACTCTGGAAGCTTAAGCTCGATTTATTTACTAGGTTTTCAACCAACATTTGTCCAGGATAATGTAGTTTCTCTGTTCTGCCACTAGATGTTACTAAACACCTAGCAGCTACAGCAGTTCTTGTTTCTCCAGATCAAACCTGTACAATCGTCACTGCAAATACTACATGTGTCTCACCCTCAGTATGCGCAGAGCCTGATCATAGTTTTCATGGCGTAGCTCCATCTCTCCATATTCACACCACACTGCGGCAAGGTCATCAACCTGCTTGTAGTTCACCTTGGTAGCTTTGTCGAAAATCGTCCTTGCCTAAGAGACAGTCATTAAATGTAAGGCATATCGTGGTCATAACATATATCATGGTTTTTGAGATTTTCTTTTGAAAGCCCATCAGTGACTTACATCATCCAGCTGCTCATTTTCCTCATAAAATTTAGCAAATGAAACCCAGAGAGAGTGAGGTTTCCCTGTTGCCTTCACTGGATCCACAGTCTGTACTGCCTCAGTGTATGTGTTGATTATCTGCAGATACCATGAGATACAATTATTAACATGCAAAAGGTAAGAGTGTGAGCAATTCAATGTTGTTTAAAAGTTGTTTTATGTATTGCTTTGGCACTGTCGTCATTATAAAAACATTGTAGGAAACAGCTTAAATTTACCTGCAGTGGATTGCCTTCATAGAGTTTCACACGTTTGTGCCACTCATGGACATTATGAGGGTTCTGCCTCAGCAGTACACTGTTCAAAAGGAGGGGCCGCCTGGCGATCAGCTGCTCAAAGCGAGCTAGTCTAAGCTCCAGGTCAATGTCATCTTGAAACAGAAGGGCAAAGATATAAGCTTCGAGGTAAACAAAAGCTCAAAGACTACCACCTTTATTTATACATCATCACATACCATCTTCATCCTGCCCCATTTCAACAGTGGTTTCCATCTTTGCTGCAATCATGCTCTCTTCAAACTGAGCATAGCTGTCAAACACTTGTGTGAAATCCCTCACTGTTACAACCGTTAGGATAGCCTCTTCATACACATCACGAGCCTTAAAGTAGATACAATCATCAAGTCAGCCAAAGTGAACAATAGTCCATGCAACTTTGACACATTCACTTTTTTTCCCTAAATAAATGACTTTTAATTTTAATCAGGTCATTTCAATATAAGTAACACCAAGTGCTAGTCTGAGCAAAGGTACCTTCTCAAAGTGGCCGCTCCTAATGTAATAGTCGGCTAAAGAACACCAAAGTTTTCCAAGTTGGTCAGTAAAGCGGGTAAGGCCTCCCCGGATGATGGCTCCTACATTCAGAGAGGTCACCTTATCAGGGTTTTGGGAGATCAGGTCGCATAATTCATGCCACAGCTGTCAGGGGAGTGAACACAGAACCAAGCTTTGTAAACATTCCTCAATTGCCCTAAAGAAGATACTTATTCTGAGTTTTGGAGAAAGAGAGTAGACCTTACCTGGTAGTTGGACTTGCCCTCTTTAGACACAAAGCTTTCGTCATTGACAACAGCTGCCAAACGCACAGCTGCTTCATCCAAACGGCCAACAGACCTTAGGTAGTCTATGTACTCCTCTGCATTCTCAGGTGAAAGCTACTTGGGACGAGAATAGACAGCATATGCATTAAGAACATTTTCCTATTTCCTCTTGTAAACTGGAGTATGGATATTGAGAAGGAAGAGTACTCTCACCTTAAGGTACCTGCGGTACACACGGATGGCTGTCTCTGGCAATGGCAGGTTTCGGACAAAGCGAAGATACAGAGGCCAAATGCGTGGGTGCTGAGTAACAGGAAGGGCTCTGAGTGCACGATCAAACGTTTGCCGGCTTCTGGTGATCTTGCACTGACCCACAAGGAATTGGCAGTAATCAAGCCATATTCTGGGCATCTAGGTTAAGGGGGAAATAGTTAGTTTTAAAGGGATATTCCGGCGTGAGATTAATTTAGGGTCAAAAACACCGTTACACCGAGTTAGACACCCCCTCGAGAGATGAATGTTGCCGACGGCTTGCTTCTCTAGTTATACCAACTTTTGTAATGACCGTATGATAGCAGTACACAGCGGTCTGAGGACCCATAAACAAGGTTTGTTTATGGCTCCTGGGACCGCTGTGTATTGCTATTGTTGGTATAACAAGAGAAGCAAGCGGTCTGCAACATTCATCTCCCAAGGAGGTGTCTAACTCAGTGTTATGCTGTGTTTGACCCTAAATTAATTTTACGCCAGAATATCCCATTAATCTCAACAGACTACAGTTTTTTTGCTCTTTATTATGCATTCAAGTCGTGTGTGGGGTTCTGTATGAATTTTTACCTTGTGCATGAACACCAGCGCCCTTTCATGGCAGTTGTTGATCTCTTCATAGGCTGGCTCAGTGATACATTTCCCTTTGACTTGTTTCCGCCTCTCTCTTAGGTAGTTGTACCACAGCTTATAGCTAGAAATACAAAATTAAAAAAAGTTAGTGTCTGAAATCCATAAAAATTCTGTTTTTCAGCTCTTGCATTACACTTTGGTCAGTGTTTCCTTGGTATTTTGCTTTACTCCTAATGCAAAATAATGTCTCCAGGTATTTTATCACAGCAGTAGTTGGTCATCCATAATAATGTCTTCCTGTTATGTTGGTTACCTGCCAGGCAGTTCTTTCAGTGCCCGCTCATAGATCATGTTGAGGGTGGTTCTGGATCCATTCTGTTTAAATTCGATGTAACGCATCCAGCACTTGACTGAGTACGGGTTCCTGATGATCTCCTCCTCATAAGGCAGATCATCGTCCTCCTAACAAGAACCCAAATGAGAAAAAATGTCATCGCAAGCTGATGGGAGGCAATGAGCTTACTTCACCGCCACACAACCAAACACTGTGGAACAAACAAGCTAACACTTGGGTAAAAGTACGCTTCAACGGTATCATGTTGTCAACAAATGATCACAAATAACAGCATAATAAATGAGGGGAGCTTACAAACATAACATCGGGTTTCCCGTTTAGTGAAGGCATCTCTCTTTAGCTGATACGATCGCTCAAGTTAAAAAGAAAGGCTTCGTTATGCTAACATTAGCACATAGCAACGCGTGAACACCACCTCTCACTTCCGGCTTCCGTCACACTTCTTCTTTTTGTTTTACGGCAGTTGGCAACCAGCTTTTGGCACATTACCGCCACCTGTCCTGGAGTGTGAGTCAGACAAGACCTACAACTTATTCCAGCACTCTACCCCATTCCATACAAACAAACAAACAAACTACAACAACAAACTCCTCATTACGTCCCTCTGCCTGCTATACCCAGCGGATGAGCTGGCCCTCTTGGCCAGCTCATCCGCCTTCTCATTCCCCCTCACCCCTACATGAGCTGGGACCCACATGAAATTAACCTAACCCTTCTGATTGGCTATTCTTGTAACCAACTGAAGCAGGTCATATAGCATATCTTGTCGACTACTTGATTGGAAAGACTTCAAGCTAGCTAGCACTGACAATGAGTCTGAACAGATCAATACCTTTTTTTGACAAGTTTCCTTAACCCACCTTAATGCAACCAGCACCGCCACCATTTCCACTGTGTACACCCCTAATTTATCAGACGTTCTTCTATTTATCCCAATTCCTTTCTCTGACACTGACACCCCAAACCCTGTCACTTCTGTCTCCTGGTCTCTCTGGTTGTTTAGCACCGTCTGTGAAAATCTGTATAAAATCATCATATTTATTCATTACATGATACTCAAAAGCACCTACCAAGTCAAGTGTACCTGTTCCCTTCCTTTTGGCTTCTGTCACAGCGTACATGAAGCTTACGTAAAGGCCTAACATCTCCTCCTTCTTCTTCTTTTAAATAAGAAATAATTCAGTAAGTCAGAAAATAAACAGTAAAAAAATAAACAAATCATATCATCATATTCAATATTTTTCCACATTTATAATGTATCCTGTGAATATACTCATTCTGTGGAAGATTTCAATTAAACCACTCACCCAGAAATTTTAAGGCTTTTTGTTCCACTTTCCAGTTTGTTCCACTGACAACTGCTTTTCATTTATTAGATTGGTTAAGCTGACTTGATCTCTTGACAACCAACTTGGTTATTCTGTCTTCTTTTTGGTTGTCTGACCCCTTTTTGCACTAATTTTCTTTCAGCAACAGAGATCCACTTTGTGCAGAGGCAGGGCACCCATGATGAGGGCCTTCCACCTTTTGCGTGTCAGTTAAATGCACTAGGTCATTTAAAAAAAAAAAAAATGCACCACATTTTTCTGTGGGGATTGTTGTGAGGTTGTTGTGCTCGACTTGAGGTGATTATTTGGTAGCACTTCTGCACGTACTTTAGAGTAGTCTGCCCCCCTCACGAGTGGCCAGCTCAGTTAAGTCTTCTCAACAGTGCAATCTATATTAATATAGCGCCAATTCGCAACAAGAATTATCTGTTGACACTTGACAAAAAAGCCGATCTAGACTGTACTTTATGTACAAAGACCCAGTGGACAGATGGGATAAGATAGATAGATAGATAGATAGATAAAGGAATAGATTAAGAGAGAGAGAGAGAGAGAGAGATGGACTGAGGTGAGATTGAAGCATGTAGTTGAAGCAGCTGGAAAGCAGGCAGGTCCACAGCAGAAAAACATATGCAGCAGCGGTCCAGAAGAACCGCCAGCACAATGGAACACAGGGTCCTTAAGTTGTGGTAAATTTTCCTTTAGCCAGATGTTGGCCCTTTCAAAAAGCCTACTCAAACTTTCAAGTTCCCTTAAATACAACCAAAATCTCCCCAAGACTGGTCATTGAAATAAGGGGTAACCATTGAACATCCTCATTTTGTCTGTATTTGACAATTGCAGACTAACACAATTTGCTAGCCTTGAAATGCCTTTCTATCAGTTTCTCATAAGCGTCTACTTGCATACTTATTTTATTTGCTTAAACTATGATGTTAATTGATTTTGGTAGGTCTTAATGTAATGAGGTATGTCACTTTTGGTTTAAATTTACAGTGTTGTCCTTATAGACTCCTTGTTAGTGCTCTTATATAAAGAAATTCGAGGAAAATACTCTAATTCTTGTTGTTTAGAGGTAGGACTGAACACTTGCAAGGAACTCTCCATATCATTCTCTTTAGAGGCTGAGCACCCCAAAAGGTCTGATCCAAAAATTGCCCGTGGTGTGCAGTCTATTTTTATTCTCCTTTTTTGAAAGCAATAGAGCAACATTTTTCTCCTGCAGTGATCCTCCTATCTTGATGAGATATATGGAAGTCTGACTGAAATGACTACTTGTGAGTGAAATGTGCGATTTCCACCTGAAAAACAACGATCTTGACCAAGTTGCTTTTAGAAACCCTTCAAAATGTGCCAACTTGAAGACAAATGCGTGTGTGTGTGTTTGTGTGTGATTGTGTGTGTGTACACACACAGTGCCCTGATACTTTTCAGAGAGTGAAATATGAAGAATTCAATAAAAAATAAAAATAAAAACACTGCCTAATATTTTCTTAACTGAACACAGGGTAAACTGTAGAAGCTCAACCTTTACTGACCATGCACCTTAATTTAAGCTTTTTCTGAGACCATAGCAGACGCCATGTTTGTGACCATTTTCAATCAAAAATTAAAAGTATTGATTCGACATTGTCTCTAACTTCTTAGGATCATTAATTCATCCTTGCCTTCATGAATCTTTTGTCATGAATTTAACTCTGTTGTTGTAATTTGGTGCTTGTATTGTTTTATATTTACAGCCTGCATTTGCTATTGTTTAGCTTTCCCCATTTCGTTTCACCGTTTCATCTTTTATAAGAGTTAGAAATGAACACCTCCCCCCTTGTGTAAAGGATGCTTTGTGAATAAAGGTTTATTATTCCTGTTAAATTTCTGCATATGAAAATGGTTTGTAACATAAGTTTGATAGTCCACACGGTTTAAATGTTTACTTTTAATTAGTTAAAGTATTGCAATGTCTGTACTCTAGAAAGGCATTAAGACAATGCTAAAAGGATCACTTACTAATGAACCTATGCCAAAACTGTCTCAAAACCACAGTCACATAGTTTTTGTAGGACATTTTGTTTCCAAAACAGTAACAACATCTAGTGGAGCATGGGGATAAAGATCTTTGATATGTGAGTGGGACTTATTATAGGTCTTATCTCAGAGGGGTTGGCAAATGTTCCTCGAGTCCTTTTAAGGCCAAGGTTAATACCACTTGAACTTTATGGAAAGGGCCTTACATTCTGTTTAACTAGAGGAACATGAGATGTGGAATTGCACTGCAACCATATACCAGCACCACTTGGGTGCTTCTCCAAAATTAAGTTCCATTCCTGGCTATGAATGTGTTTAGTTGAAGGGGTACGGAGAGAAAACTTCTCATTATAAAACGTTAAAATCCTGTCTCACTTGAGTCACAATCTTAATTTAAGTTTATTATTTAGTTAGTTAATTAAGAGGTTCAAAAAACGAGTAAATGTTTTGCACCAAATCTATTTTGGGACATACTTTGGACACTGACATCAAACTTCAAACATTTTATGAGCAGGAGCAGGGCTTTATCCAGCTTTTTAGTTAGAAACATGTAACATTGTACTTATTCAACATAGTATATAATTCAAAATGAGGGCCTTTACTTTTAAGTGTCAGGTGTAGTTTAAAAAAGTTTAATTAATTAATTTTACAGGATTTCTAAGATTTGAACTACAGGCTAACTGAAACTCAAAACCAATGACATTTGAGGTAATGTTACTGAGGCAAAGACTAAACCGGGGCAAAAACGGATGTCCAAAATGGTTCTGTTTTCTGATGATTGAAACAAGTACCTAATGTTTTTTAAAATTTCAACTTAACTGCTTGTCTTTTAAGAATGTATCATATTAAAAGTATTTATTGCTGTTTCAGCAGTTTAGCAATGTTTTATCTCTGGAACAAAAAAGGTTACTAAACCCGCAATGTTACAAGATAGGTCTTGATGACAGGGATGCTTGACCAAATCGAGAGGTGGAGTGCTGCTGACAAGGCAGCTCCACACTCTATAAAAGCAGCAGCTTCAGAGCCCTTTGAGAACTGACCGACATCCCAGGTTAGTACTTTGTGTGTGCTTGTGCTTATCCACCTTTGCTTTTAAAATAGATTTCAGTCACATTATTTCTGCCTTTGTGTTATCTTGTATTATGAGTATGAATTAATTCAGATGTCACTCAGTTCTGAAGAAAAGTGCTTTTGCAAATACTCCTGATAAGTTATTTGGAATAGATTCCAAATTCTTTTTTTTTTTTTTCGTTTATTTGAAGGAGGAATATATTTTGGAACTACAAGGGAAGAAATAACAGTTTTGTTCTCTGGAGTAAAGGAATTATGTGACTGGATTGATTATAAATGCAATGCAAGGCAGGGTAGAGTTATTTGTGCAGCATCTTTAAATCAAAAAGAAATCTTGAGCTTGTTGTGGGTATGTGCATAGATGAATAAATACACTGACTTAGGGAAAAACTGCATTTTGACTGTTTAGTGCTCTTTGTGGGGCAACAAAAGTATGTATCCACTTCATAAACTATCTCAATCTTTCTTTGACAGCATCCAGGCAACAGATCAGTGCCACTCAGTTTAGATAAGCTGAGGTAATGCTTGCCACAGTAATATAATTCTTAGAAATTGTAAGAATTATACTAAAAATACAATAAATTTGAAGTCCTTCTCTCTCTTTTTCCTTTACAGTCCCCTATAAAGTGCCACCATGAGTTCAGACGCTGAAATGGCCCAGTATGGGCCTGCATCCATTTTTCTCCGCAAGCCTGAGAGGGAGAGGATTGAGGCTCAGAACACTCCATTTGATGCTAAAACAGCTTTCTTTGTGGTCGATGTTGAGGAGATGTACCTCAAAGGCAAGCTTGTCAAGAAGGAGGGGGGCAAAGCCACAGTTGAGACACTTATAGGACACAAGGTAGAGGATTGACACTTATTTTCATGTTGTTAACAGTGAGTAACATTCTTAATGTAAGATTTACTATATTTTTCCCAAGTAAATTGAACTGTTTTTTTACTTTACTTTTCTTTAGAGTCTCACTGTAAAAGAGGATGACATCCATCCCATGAATCCTCCAAAGTTTGACAAAATTGAGGACATGGCCATGATGACCCACCTCAATGAGCCTTGTGTGCTGTATAACCTCAAAGAGCGTTATGCATCATGGATGATCTACGTAAGTTTTCTGAATAATCCACTCGATGAATCCAAGTATTTACATGAATTTGACCATAATCATATGTTAACATTATGTTTGTACTCTACAGACCTACTCTGGCCTGTTCTGTGTCGTTGTGAATCCCTACAAGTGGCTTCCAGTGTACGATGCTCAGGTTGTTGGGGCATACAGAGGAAAGAAGAGAGTTGAGGCTCCACCCCACATCTTCTCCATCTCTGACAATGCCTATCAGTTCATGCTCACTGGTAAGACAATCTATTTTGAAAAGAGAGACAGCTGACGGCTGTAATTGAACATAGAACGGCAGTTCCTGACATTTTCTGTTTTTGCTTTGTTATTTTCAGATCGTGAGAACCAGTCTATTCTTATCACGTGAGTGAGATAATGTTTACCCAACAACATTTGAAGAATGTTAATAAGGTTGAAATATTGAACTATTTCTCTTGCTTCCCCCAGTGGAGAATCCGGTGCCGGAAAGACTGTAAACACCAAGCGTGTCATCCAGTACTTCGCAACAATTGCAGTCGCTGGGGCTAAGAAGGCCGAGACACCTGGCAAAATGCAGGTAAAAACCATCACCTTTGGTGAAAAACAAAAGATAATAATTATCAAAAAAAAAACAGCAACATGCATTTCAAATTCTTCCTGCAGGGTTCGCTGGAGGATCAAATCATTGCAGCCAACCCTCTGCTGGAGGCTTATGGTAATGCCAAGACTGTGAGGAATGACAACTCCTCTCGTTTTGTAAGTCCTAAAAGTAGAAATTCTAGCATGAAGTATGAAATTTCTATGTATCCACATTGATACATCACAACTGAAAAAAATCTGATCTGATTTGTGCAGGGTAAATTCATCAGAATTCACTTCGGGACCACAGGCAAACTTGCTTCAGCTGACATTGAAACATGTGAGTAATTTCTCTGTTAAGTTCAGTCACCAATCTTTAAATATAAACTTGTATTAGAAAAGGAGTTTAAGAAACATTTGCTGACACATTGTGATCAGGACTTAATTTGTTGTTCTAAGATCTGCTGGAGAAGTCCCGTGTAACCTTCCAGTTGTCTGCTGAGAGGAGCTACCATATCTTCTACCAGCTGATGACAGGCCACAAGCCCGAGCTCCTGGGTATGTGTAATAGATGGTATCTGACATACTTAAAAGAATATCACCGGAAAACTTCATGTGCTGTGTTTCTTGATTTTCAGAGGCCCTTCTGATCACCACCAACCCCTATGACTACCCAATGATCAGCCAGGGTGAAATCACTGTCAAAAGCATTGATGATATTGAGGAGTTCGTTGCTACTGATGTAAGACTACTATCTAGTAATATAGATGATATACAGAGGAAAAGGTTTTAGATACCAATCACTTTTCTTTCTACACATTGCAGACTGCTATTGATATTTTGGGCTTCACTGCTGAAGAGAAAATTGGTATCTACAAACTGACTGGGGCTTCGATGCATCATGGCAACATGAAATTCAAGCAGAAGCAGCGCGAGGAGCAGGCTGAGCCTGATGGCACTGAGGGTAATTCCTACAATAATGCATTGTGATCATGTAAGTATCCTGATACGTAGAGTTTGCTTACACAAGGTAATGTGTATTTGTGTTTTTGTTCATTTCTCTATCAGTGGCTGATAAAATCGCCTACCTCTTGGGTCTGAACTCAGCTGATATGCTGAAGGCTCTGTGCTACCCGAGAGTCAAGGTCGGAAATGAGATGGTGACCAAAGGTCAGACCGTCCCACAGGTAATGAAAAAATGAACTAAACAACAAATATACCATTATTCATTCAAGGTTGTATATTCCTCTTATTAATTGTATATCTTTTCCTTATTTCAAGGTCAACAATTCTGTCATGGCTCTGTGCAAGTCTATCTATGAGAAAATGTTCTTGTGGATGGTCATCCGTATCAATGAGATGCTGGACACAAAGCAGCCAAGACAGTACTTCATTGGCGTCTTGGATATTGCTGGTTTTGAGATCTTTGATGTGAGTTGTTAAAAACTATTGAAGTAGATTTTATTTTTCTTGAATTTCGATGGATATAATATATATTTTTTAAAATACAGTTCAACAGCTTGGAGCAGCTCTGCATCAACTTCACCAATGAGAAACTGCAACAGTTCTTCAACCACCACATGTTCGTCCTGGAACAAGAGGAGTACAAGAAAGAGGGTATTGAATGGGAGTTCATTGACTTCGGTATGGACTTGGCTGCCTGCATTGAGCTTATTGAGAAGGTAAGTAAAACTGTCTTGTAAAACTTTAGTTTGATGGAACAGCTGTTCAGTGATTAATTCTTTTCAATGTGACAAATTGTTTTCCTAAGCCAATGGGCATCTTCTCCATCCTTGAAGAGGAGTGCATGTTCCCCAAGGCCTCTGACACAACTTTCAAGAACAAGCTGCATGATCAGCATCTTGGCAAGACCAAGGCCTTTGAGAAACCAAAGCCTGGAAAGGGCAAAGCTGAGGCTCACTTCGCCCTGGTTCACTATGCCGGCACAGTGGAATACAATATTGTTGGCTGGCTGGACAAGAACAAGGACCCCCTGAACGACTCTGTTGTTCAGCTCTACCAGAAGTCTTCCAACAAACTGCTGGCCATGCTTTATGCAGCCCACGGTGGAGAAGGTAAGATTGCATAACTGTTGAAAATAACAGTAATCTAGTCATTTATAACAAAAAGATTTTGGATATGGATGATAAGTACAAAAAAAGGTCGTTTAGTGGTATTTTTGTAGTTTTCATCCAAAACAGAAACCTCTAGTTAGAATTCAAAAGAAAACTGAGTAAGGGATGATAGCTTCTTCCCAAACTTGCTTAACATTATCTTATTCCAAGACAGGAACATGGATGCATTCACCAGAAAATCAGTAAACCAGTAAAATCATGTTATCATGTAAAATCATGTGAATTCTTTCTTTTGCTCTCAAACAGAGGCTGCTGGTGCCAAAAAGGGTGGTAAGAAGAAGGGTGGCTCCTTCCAGACCGTGTCTGCTCTCTTCAGGGTAATTACTGCTTCATGTCAAAAGAAAACAATAGTAAAATGAAAAACCTCGTGTTGACATAAAGTTCATATTTATTTCTGTCATACTGATAACCAGGAGAACTTGGGCAAGCTGATGACCAACCTGAGGAGCACTCACCCTCACTTTGTGCGCTGCTTGATTCCCAATGAAACTAAGACTCCAGGTAAGCCCATAGTGCTGCCATTCTATTCTTTTTTGAGAATGACACACACTAAAGCTGTGATCTTTGAATGATATGAATTTATATCTTTTAGGTCTTATGGAGAACCACCTGGTCATCCACCAGCTGAGGTGTAACGGTGTGCTGGAGGGCATCAGAATTTGCAGAAAGGGCTTCCCCAGCAGAATCCTCTATGGTGACTTCAAGCAGAGGTAACTTTTCGGGGTAGAATCATGAGATTGAGAAATGGCAACGGTGCAAAGTTAATATATTAAAAATTATGTTTTTCAATCTTATAGATACAAAGTACTGAATGCCAGTGTCATCCCTGAGGGTCAGTTCATTGACAATAAAAAAGCTTCTGAGAAGCTGCTGGGCTCCATCGATGTGGACCACACTCAGTACAAGTTTGGACACACTAAGGTTCGTTTTCATAGGCAACAATATTTCACTAGCTGTGGCATAGTACATGCTGTTGCTTATATCTTCACTAATAACACAACACAGGTGTTCTTCAAAGCCGGTCTGCTGGGTACCCTGGAGGAGATGAGAGATGAGAAACTGGCTGAGCTGGTGACCATGACTCAGGCTCTCAGCAGAGGATATGTCATGAGGAAGGAGTTTGTGAAGATGATGGAGAGGAGGTAGGCTTTTTAGGGGCACACTTACTCTAACTGCCAAATTATTTGCAGGTATTTTTCAACTGCAGTCATGTTAAAGAATTGGCACTTTTCCCTTTTTGCAGAGAATCTATCTACTCCATCCAGTACAACATCAGATCCTTCATGAATGTGAAGAATTGGCCATGGTTGAAACTCTACTTCAAGATCAAGCCTCTCCTGAAGAGTGCTGAGACTGAGAAAGAGCTGCAGCAGATGAAGGAAAACTATGACAAAATGAAGTCAGACCTGGCTACTGCCCTGGCCAAGAAGAAGGAACTTGAGGAAAAGATGGTTGCCATGCTGCAGGAGAAGAATGACCTGCAACTGCAAGTAGCAGCTGTGAGTGCAAAAACAGCCATTGCACTTTTTTTAACATATAGATTTAGTTATTTAGTACAATTTTAAAATATGTATATAATTTTAATTTCCTAAAATTACTCAAGAAAATTTACTTAAAATTACAAAACCAATGATAAAAACAAATTCTATCTAAAAGTCAAAATTAAATGAATATAACAATCTCAAAATGTACTATAGGAAGTTGAGAACCTCTCTGATGCTGAGGAAAGGTGTGAGGGACTCATCAAGAGCAAGATCCAGCTCGAGGCCAAACTCAAAGAGACAAGTGAGAGACTGGAGGATGAAGAGGAAATCAATGCTGAGCTGACTGCCAAGAAGAGGAAACTGGAGGATGAATGCTCTGAGCTCAAGAAAGACATTGATGACTTGGAGCTCACCTTGGCCAAAGTGGAGAAGGAGAAACACGCCACAGAAAACAAGGTTCACATTATTTAAGTACATCCTGGTCAAAAAATATAATCATACCATCAATAAAAGGAAGGAAATAGAATGTTTTTAAAAAATTTCTTCCTTGTTAAGGTGAAAAACCTGACAGAGGAGATGGCGTCTCAGGATGAGTCTCTTGCCAAGTTAACAAAGGAGAAGAAAGCCCTCCAAGAGAGCCACCAGCAAACTCTGGATGATCTCCAGGCAGAGGAGGACAAAGTCAACACTCTGACCAAAGCCAAGACCAAGCTGGAACAGCAAGTGGACGATGTAAGACAGTAACTGCTTTTATGGTTTGACCCATTATAACATGAATGACTCTTGGCATTATTATCTCTCTTAAGATAAACTTCAGTTAATTTTCATAATTCTAACTTGATAGCTTGAAGGATCTCTGGAACAAGAGAAGAAGCTCCGCATGGACCTTGAGAGGTCAAAGAGGAAGCTTGAGGGAGATCTGAAACTGGCCCAGGAATCCATAATGGATCTGGAAAATGACAAACAGCAATCTGATGAGAAAATCAAGAAGTAATTTTTTTGCATTCTTTTTTTACTTTTAGTTTAGTTTTTACTTTTTCCATGTTTTTCAGTGATCTTGACTACTGTCATCTTGGTGTATAATACTGAAATATTCTTGTTGTCTTGTACAGGAAGGAGTTTGAGACCAGCCAGCTCCTCAGCAAGATTGAGGATGAACAGCTTCTTGGTGCCCAGCTCCAGAAAAAGATCAAGGAGCTCCAGGTACATCTTTGATTTACACAGTGGACCCAGGATGATATATACAATACATTACTTTCCATTTTGTAAGCCTCTTTGATATATTGTCATCAACAACTAGGCTCGTATTGAGGAGCTGGAGGAGGAGATTGAGGCTGAGAGAGCTGCTCGGGCAAAGGTGGAGAAGCAGAGGGCTGATCTCTCCAGGGAGCTTGAGGAGATCAGCGAGAGGCTTGAGGAAGCTGGTGGAGCAACAGCTGCTCAGATTGAGATGAACAAGAAGCGTGAGGCTGAGTTCCAGAAGCTGCGTCGTGATCTTGAAGAGTCCACCCTTCAGCATGAAGCTACCGCTGCAGCTCTGCGCAAGAAGCAGGCTGACAGTGTTGCAGAGCTGGGAGAGCAGATCGACAATCTCCAGCGTGTCAAACAGAAGCTGGAGAAAGAGAAGAGCGAGTACAAGATGGAGATTGACGACCTCTCCAGCAACATGGAGGCTGTTGCTAAATCCAAGGTGTGGATTTTGTTTGGGGCAAGGCTATGTCTATCAAATACTAAGAACAGTACATTCTGACTAATATACAGTATATAACAGTAACTTTGTAGGGAAAAAAAAGTATATTTTAAATGCCTCATGTTCTTGTTTGGTGCAGGGCAACTTGGAAAAAATGTGCAGAACTCTTGAGGATCAACACAGCGAACTGAAATCCAAGTATGATGAGAATGTCCGCCAGCTGAATGACATTAGTGCACAGAGGGCCAGACTGCAGACAGAGAATGGTTCGTCACCAGAGCATCAATGATGTAAAAAACTTTTATGGTTTTATAGTTTAACCATGCCTTGTATACATTGCCCTTTAGGCGAGTATTCACGCCAGCTTGAGGAGAAAGAAGCTGTTGTTTCTCAGCTGACAAGGGGCAAGCAAGCCTTTACCCAGCAGATTGAGGAGCTCAAGAGGCACGTTGAGGAGGAAGTGAAGGTATTAAAAAACCAAAATCTTCAAAAATACACCAGTTCATGAAAGAAATACAATGGCTCAGATGTGTTTTGTGATATATAGAAAGCAAATGGTAATGGATAATTTATTAAGATCTCATTATCATGACAGGCCAAGAACGCCCTGGCCCATGCTGTTCAGTCAGCACGCCATGACAGTGATCTTCTCAGAGAGCAGTATGAGGAGGAGCAGGAGGCCAAGGCCGAGCTGCAGAGGGGAATGTCAAAGGCCAACAGTGAGGTAGCTCAGTGGAGATCCAAATATGAGACTGATGCTATCCAGCGCACTGAGGAGCTGGAGGAGGCAAAGTACATCAAGCATTTTTGACTATTTCCCATTAAAACAGAGACTTTTAATTTTTCTGTTATTCCATTAAGCACAAACAAAACCATTTTCATTTCAGGAAAAAGCTTGCCCAGCGTCTGCAGGATGCTGAGGAATCCATTGAGGCTGTGAACTCCAAGTGTGCCTCACTGGAGAAGACCAAGCAGAGGCTGCAGGGTGAGGTGGAGGACCTCATGATTGATGTAGAGAGAGCTAATTCTCTGGCTGCCAACCTTGACAAGAAGCAGAGGAACTTTGATAAGGTAAGCAAATATCAAGACATTATTCATTGTAAAAAAAAAAAAACAATGAAAATCTTTTAAAAAACAGCTGTTATTACTCATCAATATATTCCCAGGTTCTGGCAGAATGGAAACAGAAGTATGAGGAGGGCCAGGCAGAGCTTGAAGGAGCCCAGAAGGAGGCTCGCTCTCTCAGCACTGAACTGTTCAAGATGAAGAACTCGTATGAGGAGGCTCTGGATCAGCTGGAGACCATAAAGAGAGAGAACAAGAACCTCCAGCGTAAGTAAACTTTGAAGATGTGTGAATGAGAAACAGCGAGTATAAAGCAGCTCAAAAATGTTGTTATGTTATCTTCTGTAGAGGAGATCTCTGACCTGACTGAACAGATTGGAGACACAGGAAAGACCATCCATGAGCTGGAGAAATCAAAGAAGACCACTGAGACAGAGAAGGCTGAAATTCAGTCAGCACTGGAGGAAGCTGAGGTACACCAGGACTTTAGGAATTAAAAAGGATTCTTAGAAACAACACATATCAACACATAACAACACATACCAGTTGGTTGCATAGAAAGGGCCAGTCTAACCTTTGTCATTGCAGGGATGGGTCTGATTGATCCAGCATTTTTTGCATAATTCAGTGTAGGTTTTTTTAAGCAAATACTGCACCCAATTTGGTAATCTAATCAATTGTCATATTCAAATAAAGGGTACTCTGGAGCATGAGGAGGCCAAGATTCTTCGTGTTCAGCTTGAGCTCAACCAGGTCAAGAGTGAGATTGACAGGAAGCTGTCAGAGAAGGATGAGGAGATGGAGCAGATCAAGAGGAACAGCCAGAGGGTGATCGACTCCATGCAGAGCACTCTTGATTCTGAGATCAGGAGCAGGAATGATGCCCTGAGAGTCAAGAAGAAGATGGAGGGTGACCTGAATGAGATGGAGATTCAGCTGAGCCATGCTAACAGGCAGGCTGCTGAGGCCCAGAAACAACTGAGGAATGTCCAGGGACAACTCAAGGTGAGTTTTACATCATTTTAGGTGAAAATTTTCATGAGAAATAGAAAAAAAAACTTGGCATATTTATTCTTCTAATGTTTTCAGGATGCCCAACTTCATCTTGATGATGCCATCAGAGGACAGGAGGACATGAAGGAGCAGGTTGCCATGGTGGAGCGCAGAAATGGTCTGATGCTGGCTGAGATTGAGGAGCTGAGAGTTGCTCTGGAGCAGACAGAGAGAGGACGCAAAGTGGCTGAGCAGGAGTTGGTTGATGCCAGTGAGCGTGTTGGACTGCTACACACTCAGGTCTGTCATAACTATTAAAAAAAAAAAAAAAAACATTTTTATATTGTGTATTATCCATTTGTATGGCCTTTTTAAAAATGAATTATTCCCAAGAATGATATCCCATACAAGAGTACAACCACATAAATATTGTCCAATCTTTTAACACTTAGAACACCAGTCTTATCAACACCAAGAAGAAGCTGGAGTCTGATCTGGTCCAGGTTCAGGGTGAGGTGGATGATGCTGTTTCAGAGGCTAGAAATGCTGAGGAGAAAGCCAAAAAGGCTATAACTGATGTGAGTTTAGGTTTTTAATCCTAATTCCACTACAACATTTTTAACACACTGTCTAAACTATAACCCTGTTATTCTGACCTATCAACATCTCAGGCTGCCATGATGGCTGAGGAGCTGAAGAAGGAGCAGGACACTAGTGCTCACCTGGAGAGGATGAAGAAGAACCTGGAGGTCACTGTCAAGGACCTGCAGCACCGTCTGGATGAGGCTGAGAACCTCGCCATGAAGGGTGGCAAGAAGCAGCTCCAGAAACTGGAGTCCAGGGTATGCACCTTAGGATAAAGTGTATTTAAAAGATTCCCTTATATCTTCAACAGACTTTTATTACCTGCATTAAATCCCTTGTACTAAACTTGGGTTGTTTATTATCACATTAGGTGCGTGAGCTGGAAACTGAAGTTGAAGGAGAGCAGAGACGTGGTGCTGATGCTGTGAAGGGAGTCCGCAAATATGAGAGGAGAGTGAAGGAGCTGACCTACCAGGTAATTTAAAATTAAAATAAAATAAAATAACACGAGTTGTATATATTTGTACAAATCATTGCTCACAATTTGTTTTTCCATGTAGACTGAGGAAGACAAGAAGAATGTGTTCAGACTTCAGGATTTGGTGGACAAACTGCAGCTTAAAGTCAAAGCCTACAAGAGACAGGCTGAGGAGGCTGTAAGTACAACTACAAAATATGGCCTGTAATTTTCAGCAGTACCACTAAAAATATGGCAAGACTGATTTAATTCCAAACCCCTCACAGGAGGAACAAGCCAACACTCACATGTCCAGGCTGAGGAAAGTTCAGCATGAGATGGAGGAAGCTCAAGAGCGTGCTGACATTGCTGAGTCCCAGGTCAACAAGCTGAGAGCCAAGAGCCGTGATATTGGAAAGGTATGTTTATTGTTATATCAATGGTGCTAACACTGTAAGTCATTACAGGCTGAGTTAATAAGCTAATTGACAGCTAATGGCATAAATCAATATCACATGCAAAATAGTACCCAATGCATTTTGAATTTCCATTTTTATATGATACTTGGAAAAGAAACCTTTAATGAAACTACGAAACAGATTTTTGGTTAAGAGTCTTGCTACAATAACTACTTTTCCTTTCTATTTTCAGTCGGAGTCTGAATAAGGAGTCCTGATGAGGAGTCCTCATCAAGTTGAAGCCTTTAAACAGTTCATAAAATATGAACCTGTCATTGGGAACTGTACAGCATTTCAATAAAGATGAAAATCATCTTTATACTGAATCCTGTCAATTTTTTCTTTCTGGTAACTATTTCACTTAAATGCCTTGAAAAAAATCCTAAAAGAAACAGAGCATTTACCTTTCTCGGTAGTCTACACCAGCAGCAGCAACATTGATGCCACTGTGTGAAGTAAAGATGTTTAACTGAAATGACAAGGAACTACAAAGCTGCAAAAAAATGGAAAAACGTATGTGAGATTTGTTAAGGGTAAAAGTAAACTAAAGATTTGCACATTTCTACAACTTGAGTTTGTAGGAAATTGTTAAAATTTTGCTCACTTGAAATCAATACTGATTATGAAAACTGAATACAAATATGGTTGATTCAGCATCTTTTCCTTACTGTCAAACTGGTACTTTAGGACAAACTTTTTGCTCATAAAAAGGCTAGAACAAACTTTTTGCGAGCATTGTTATTCCTTTTCTCAGTCAGTAAAATAAAGATATATCTGGAATTTCACAAGTTATAAAGCCATTAAACGGTTAACAATTTCTTCCTACTTTCTTGTAACTTCATGATTTTTATTTTACAATACTGTATGTAGCTGTTATAGGCAACTGCATTCACTTAATTTTTAAACAAATAATGTATCAGGGCTTCTGAAGGTCATTGTAAGGAATTATAAGAGCAAAATACAATGGAAAATGAAGGACAAAGAGGAAACAAGTTTTGTGTTTTCCACTGAACAAAATAAGATCAAATTCTGCTTACGGCTTGTAAAAAGAGCTTGCATTCATGCAATGTTCTATTTTGGAAGTCACAGGTGACAAATACATGAGGGCTGCCAAGTCTTGGAAGTCTTTGCACTACATATCTTGGAAGAAATTAAATCTTGACTCGGAATCTTGGAGCAGAATAAGATCTCCAAGCTCCCCAAGCTTTTGATTACACTAATCCATCATTCCCTTGGGCTTTTCATTGAGGGGTACCAAAATATCACATCACTTTTGTACCCTGCTACAGGGAACATATGATGACAGGATAAAAATCCTCAGGCAACATATGCAGCAAAAGACATTAACACCACCAATGCACTTGAGTGGATTTCTTTCCATAACAGAATTCTGGGTCTTTAAATATCCAAGGAGGGACACATAGCATTCAAGTCATTATAGACGGGCTTGTATAGGTCTGACTTATGATATTTAGAATTTACTCACCAAAGTAAGATGGTACTAAACTGATTTTACATAAATGACATTTAGCTTCATGAGTATCCAGTATCCAGTCTTCTTGCAGCCATATTTTACAAAGCAAAACCCTTTTCAAGTTCACAAAATCACCCACTTAACACACACACAACAATAACAGCAACAGTGCTGCTGTGAAGGGCAATAAGAACACTGAAATAATTAGGTGTTTAAACATCAGCCTTATACACCTGTAGCTTTGGTTTGATGTTGAGAGGCAGAGAAGATGTTTAAAAGTAATAGGGAATATTTGTGTTGTCCACTGAAATGTTTGAACCTCATAAACCTGGCACCAAAGATCTTAACATAAGTTTGAGAAAAGGCTCAGACTAAAGTGTTTTTTATTTTTATTTTTTTTTAACTTAACTTTTTTTCTTCAAACATTATCAATTGTACAATTTATATCTACAGTTTTTGTGGTTTGCACATTTGAGTCAAAAGTTTAAGACATTAGTACCAGGATATTCCTGCTCTTTAATAGACGTCACCTTCTTGGTATCAAATTCAGCAACTGGATTAAATTCATTTTGTCTGGTGTGGAACTTATTTTGGGCCTGATCCTTAAAGAGATGCCAACTAGTTCCATGTCCATTTAGGGTGACCCTGATACAAGCAGTTAAACTTTTATGGATAGTACCTCATCTTTAATTTTATTACAGGAATATGAGATGTGCAAGTCTCATGTAACTGTAGACCACAAACATTTGGGGACATTTCCAAATCCAAGCTCTTTGCATGCTTCAAACATAGCACAAAAACAGATCTGCTTCATTCATGCTACAAAGAGGTGTTTCCCTGGGATTAACAGGGTCATAGAGGGCCATTAAAAGCTATTGATAAAAGTTTTTAGGATTTTATCTTCATGTAATATTCGCATACAAATACATTATCTAACTTTCATAAGCACAATAACAGTTTTTAGAAATAAATTATGAAAAATGTAATACCAAACATATTTCCTTCCCATGTTTGAAACAAGTCACTGTATTTCAAGGATTAAAATCATTAATCAATAAATTCATGTGTTATATTAGTGTGAAAGAAGAGTTTACTTTCTTTAACCTCAATATTATTAAATAAATAACACTGATTTTTTTAATTACTGTCATGCCTGCACTTGGAGGCAGTAGTGGACCAATATATGAAGCAGAGAGTTTGATAGTCCCTATGATGATTTAGGGCTGAAATGCAAAAGCACCTCCTTCTTCCCTTCCCACTGATTTAACATTCATTTCTGCAGAAACTGTAGCCTTATTTGGCTGATTAGCATATTTTGTGTTTGAAGAATGAAACTTTTATGCCAATTCTAATGTATGGGCTAAAAAGAGCTTCATTTCATTTTATTTTTACCTGCATTTTGTGAGTCACATACAAGGACACAGTAAAATTTTAAAAAATTAGGCAAACTGGTATAACACTGTGCGCCATGTGGTCTTGGAGAATTTTGTGACATTGATTTATACACCACATCCTGAAACAGTGCTACCACGAAATAAGCAACAGACTCAAAACAGGCCATGACCAAACTGAGCGAGACACTACTGCTGATCAGGCACTCCCACCCTCTATATAAGAGACAGCTCTGGACTCCCACATGAACTGGTAGGCCTCCATCACAGGTAGGTGTCTCACTTGTGGGTGCAGTTTTTAAGCTTGCTGATTAGTCCGTAAAGTTAATGTGGCTTATTTACTATGAAAGTCCTGAGATTTAAGAATACATATGCTCACCATAGTTCTCCATATGTGGTGAAGACATTTAATCTGTCTTTCTCCAAAAGCTCTATATACACTGAGCACATGTAAAACATGGAATGCTCATGATGTATATGTAATGATTATAAAAAGCAAGAGTACTTCTCTGACTGTCGAGGACTTTACAATGAAGGAAAAAAGTGATCTTAAATGATTCATAAAATTAGTCTTAGCATATTAGCATTTTTTCTTCCTTATTACTATCAAACATTTAACTGTGCTGGTTTTTCTAACACCCTATGCTAGCATCTCAAGACTCCACCGGAGACTGCGGCAACCTTTTTTTTTTACTTGTGGGGGAAGAGCTAAGGTAAATGTCATGAATAATTTTCATTTCACGCCTAATTGAAAAAGATTACTTCACTAGAAAGATATATTAACAATTTAATCTTTTTAGTCTCAAGTGCCACCATGAGCACAGATGCGGAGATGGAGCAGTATGGCCCGGCGGCCGTCTTCCTCCGGAAGCCAGAGAGGGAGAGGATTGAGGCACAAACAGCTCCTTTCGATGCAAAGACAGCTTACTTTGTGGTTGATGTTGAGGAGATGTACCTTAAGGGTAAACTTGTCAAGAAAGAGGGGGGCAAAGCCACAGTTGACACAGACAGTGGTAAGGTAGGTGATCCATGTTGAAGATGTCTGTCTAAGACCAGAAGAGTGACTTTTTGTTCATCATTTACAGGAACTATGAATTAAAATTGGTTGATGCATGTCTCATACAGAGTCTTACCGTAAAAGAGGATGACATCCATCCCAGAAACCCTCCCAAGTATGACAAAATTGAGGACATGGCCATGATGACCCACCTCAATGAGCCTTGTGTGCTGTATAACCTCAAAGAGCGTTATGCATCATGGATGATCTACGTAAGTTTTCTGAATAATCCACTCGATGAATCCAAGTATTTACATGAATTTGACCATAATCATATGTTAACATTATGTTTGTACTCTACAGACCTACTCTGGGTTGTTCTGTGTCGTCGTGAATCCCTACAAGTGGCTTCCAGTGTACGATAGTCAGGTTGTTGGGGCATACAGAGGCAAGAAGAGGATTGAGGCTCCACCCCACATCTTCTCCATCTCTGACAATGCCTATCAGTTCATGCTCACTGGTAAGAACAACACCATTTGAATTGAAGTTTGTGTCAATGGAAGTAAAGATTTAGGTGAGATAACCAAAAGAACCATTTAAAGGTTACTCACACAAAGTGCATATGTTTGTTCTTTAGATCGTGAGAACCAGTCTGTCCTGATTACGTGAGTACAAAAGAAGCTGTGCTGCTTTATTTCTATAAACTTAATCATAATGTGGCAGAACGTAAATTATTTGTCTCTTCTTAACCAGTGGAGAATCCGGTGCCGGAAAGACTGTCAACACCAAGCGTGTCATCCAGTACTTTGCAACAATTGCAGTCGCTGGAGCTGGATCTAAGAAGGCCGAGCCTGTAGCTGGTAAAATGCAGGTAAAAACCATCACAAACAGAAGATAATAATAATCATAAACAAACAGCAACATGCATCTTAAAATATTGCTGCAGGGTTCCCTGGAGGATCAGATTATTGCAGCCAACCCTCTGCTGGAGGCTTATGGTAATGCCAAGACTGTGAGGAATGACAACTCCTCTCGTTTTGTAAGTCTTTTAATGGAAACGCACATGCATAAGATCAGTAATGACTTTACTACAACTATGTCTATAAAAACTCAAAACTTATTTCCTTAGGGTAAATTCATCAGAATTCACTTTGGGACCTCAGGCAAACTTGCTTCAGCTGACATTGAAACATGTGAGTAATTTCTCTGTTATCTCAGTCACCAATCTTTGAATGTAAACTTGTATTAGAGAAGAAGTTTAAGAAACATTTGCTGACACATTGTAAACGGGACTTAATTTGTTGTTCTAAGATCTGCTGGAGAAGTCCCGTGTAACCTTCCAGTTGTCTGCTGAGAGGAGCTACCATATCTTCTACCAGCTGATGACAGGCCACAAGCCCGAGCTCCTGGGTATGTTTAATAGATGATATCAGACATACTTAAAAGAATATCACCAGAAAACTTCATGTGCTGTGTTTCTTGATTTTCAGAGGCCCTTCTGATCACCACCAACCCCTATGACTACCCAATGATCAGCCAGGGTGAAATCACTGTCAAAAGCATTGATGATATTGAGGAGTTCGTTGCTACTGATGTAAGACTACTATCTAGTAATATAGATGATATACAGAGGAAAAGGTTTTAGATACCAATCACTTTTCTTTCTACACATTGCAGACTGCTATTGATATTTTGGGCTTCACTGCTGAAGAGAAAAATGGTATCTACAAGCTGACTGGCGCTGTGATGCATCATGGCAACATGAAATTCAAGCAGAAGCAGCGCGAGGAGCAGGCTGAGCCTGATGGCACTGAGGGTAATTGCAACAATAATGCATTGTGATCATGTAAGTATCCTGATACGTAGAGTTTGCTTACACAAGGTAATGTGTATTTTTTGTGCTTGTTCATTTCTCTATCAGTGGCTGATAAAATCGCCTACCTCTTGGGTCTGAACTCAGCTGATATGCTGAAGGCTCTGTGCTACCCAAGAGTCAAGGTCGGAAATGAGATGGTGACCAAAGGTCAGACCGTCCCACAGGTAATGAAAAAATGAAATCAAGAACAAATATACCATTATTCATTCAAGGTTGTATTTTCTCTTATTAATTGTGTATCTTTTCCTTATTTCAAGGTCAACAATTCTGTCAGTGCACTGTGCAAGTCTGTCTATGAGAAAATGTTCTTGTGGATGGTCATCCGTATCAATGAGATGCTGGACACAAAGCAGCCAAGACAGTTCTTCATTGGCGTCTTGGATATTGCTGGTTTTGAGATCTTTGATGTGAGTGGTAAAAAAATATGAAAACAATATGAAATCTTGGTTTTAAGATGCCGTATAATCAAATGTCTCTTTGTGATACAGTTCAACAGCTTGGAGCAGCTCTGCATCAACTTCACCAATGAGAAACTGCAACAGTTCTTCAACCACCACATGTTCGTCCTGGAGCAAGAGGAGTACAAGAAGGAGGGTATTGATTGGGAGTTCATTGACTTCGGTATGGACTTGGCTGCCTGCATTGAGCTTATTGAGAAGGTTAGTGATTTGTCCAGCAGTCCTGATTCATAATTAACAGACAGATGTCCACTCACCTTGATTATTATTTACAGTGAAAATAAACAGTTGACTCAACTTCCTTTCAGCCAATGGGCATCTTCTCCATCCTTGAAGAGGAGTGCATGTTCCCCAAGGCCTCTGACACAACTTTCAAGAACAAGCTGCATGATCAGCATCTTGGCAAGACCAAGGCCTTTGAGAAACCAAAGCCTGGAAAGGGCAAAGCTGAGGCTCACTTCGCCCTGGTTCACTATGCCGGCACAGTGGAATACAATATTGTTGGCTGGCTGGACAAGAACAAGGACCCCCTGAACGACTCTGTTGTTCAGCTCTACCAGAAGTCTGCCAACAAACTGTTGGCCATGCTTTATGCAACCCACGGTGGAGAAGGTAAGATTGCATAACTGTTGAAAATAAAAGTAATCTAGTCATTTATATGGTCATTTATAACAAAAAGATTTTGGATATGGATGATGAGTACAAGAAAAGGTAATTTAGTGGTATTTTTGTAGTTTCATCCAAAACAGAAACCTCTAGTTAGAATTCAAAAGATAACTGAGTAAGGGATGATAGCTTCTTCCCAAACTTGCTTAACATTATCTAATTCCAAGACAGGAACATGGATGCATTCACCAGAAAATCAGTAAACCAGTAAAATCATGTTATCATGTAAAATCATGTGAATTCTTTCTTTTGCTCTCAAACAGAGGCTGCTGGTGCCAAAAAGGGTGGTAAGAAGAAGGGTGGCTCCTTCCAGACTGTGTCTGCTCTCTTCAGGGTAATTACTGCTTCATGTCAAAAGAAAACAATAGTAAAATGAAAAGCCTCGTGTTGACATAAAGTTCATATTTATTTCTGTCATACTGATAACCAGGAGAACTTGGGCAAGCTGATGACCAACCTGAGGAGCACTCACCCTCACTTTGTGCGCTGCTTGATTCCCAATGAAACTAAGACTCCAGGTAAGCCCATAGTGCTGCCATTCTATTCTATTTTGAGAATGACACACACTAAAGCTGTGATCTTTGAATGATATGAATATATATCTTTTAGGTCTTATGGAGAACCACCTGGTCATCCACCAGCTGAGGTGTAACGGTGTGCTGGAGGGCATCAGAATTTGCAGAAAGGGCTTCCCCAGCAGAATCCTCTATGGTGACTTCAAGCAGAGGTAACTTTTCGGGGTAGAATCATGAGGTTGAGAAATGGCAAAGGTGGAAAGTTAATATATTAAAAATTGTGTTTTTCAATCTTATAGATACAAAGTACTGAATGCCAGTGTCATCCCTGAGGGTCAGTTCATTGACAACAAGAAAGCTTCTGAGAAGCTGCTGGGCTCCATCGATGTGGACCACACTCAGTACAAGTTTGGACACACTAAGGTTCGTTTTCATGGACAATGATATTTCACTAGCTGTGGTATAGTATATGCTGTTGCTTATATCTTCACTAATAACACAACACAGGTGTTCTTCAAAGCCGGTCTGCTGGGTACCCTGGAGGAGATGAGAGATGACAAACTGGCTACGCTGGTGACCATGACTCAGGCTCTCTGCAGAGGATATGTCATGAGGAAGGAGTTTGTGAAGATGATGGAGAGGAGGTAGGCTTTTTAGGGGCACACTTACTCAAACTGCCAAATTATTTGCAGGTATTTTTCAACTGCAGTCATGTTAAAGAATTGGCACTTTTCCCTTTTTGCAGAGAATCTATCTACTCCATCCAGTACAACATCAGATCCTTCATGAATGTGAAGAATTGGCCATGGTTGAAACTCTACTTCAAGATCAAGCCTCTCCTGAAGAGTGCTGAGACTGAGAAAGAGCTGCAGCAGATGAAGGAAAACTATGACAAAATGAAGTCAGACCTGGCTACTGCCCTGGCCAAGAAGAAGGAACTTGAGGAAAAGATGGTTGCCATGCTGCAGGAGAAGAATGACCTGCAACTGCAAGTAGCAGCTGTGAGTACAAAAACAGCCATTGCACTTTTTTAACATATAGATTTAGTTCTTTGGTACTATTTTAAAATATGTATGTAATTTTAATTTCCTAAAATTATTCAAGAAAATTTACAAAACCAATAATAAAAACAAATTCTATCTAAAAGTCTAAATTAAATGAATATAACAATCTCAAAATGTACTATAGGAAGTTGAGAACCTCTCTGATGCTGAGGAAAGGTGTGAGGGACTCATCAAGAGCAAGATCCAGCTCGAGGCCAAACTCAAAGAGACAAGTGAGAGACTGGAGGATGAAGAGGAAATCAATGCTGAGCTGACTGCCAAGAAGAGGAAACTGGAGGATGAATGCTCTGAGCTCAAGAAAGACATTGATGACTTGGAGCTCACCTTGGCCAAAGTGGAGAAGGAGAAACACGCCACAGAAAACAAGGTTCACATTTTTTGAGTACATCCTGGTCAAAAAATATAATCATACCATCAATAAAAGGAAGGAAATAGAATGTTTTTAAAAAATGCATACTTTTCTTCCTTGTTAAGGTGAAAAACCTGACAGAGGAGATGGCATCTCAGGATGAGTCTCTTGCCAAGTTAACAAAGGAGAAGAAAGCCCTCCAAGAGAGCCACCAGCAAACCCTGGATGATCTCCAGGCAGAGGAGGACAAAGTCAACACTCTGACCAAAGCCAAGACCAAGCTGGAACAGCAAGTGGACGATGTAAGACAGTAACTGCTTTTATGGTTTGACCCCTTATAACATGAATGACTCTTGGCATTATTATCTCTCTTAAGATAAACTTCAGTTAATTTTCTTAATTCTAATTTGATAGCTTGAAGGATCTCTGGAACAAGAGAAGAAGCTCCGCATGGACCTTGAGAGGTCAAAGAGGAAGCTTGAGGGAGATCTGAAACTGGCCCAGGAATCCATAATGGATCTGGAAAATGACAAACAGCAATCTGATGAGAAAATCAAGAAGTAATTTTGTTGAATTAAATGCAAAGTTTACTTTTTCCATGATGAGTTACAGTGATCTTGACTACTGTCATCTTGGGGTATAATGCTAAAAAATTCCTGTTGTCTTGTACAGGAAGGAGTTTGAGACCAGCCAGCTCCTCAGCAAGATTGAGGATGAACAGTCCCTTGGTGCCCAGCTCCAGAAAAAGATCAAGGAGCTCCAGGTACATCTTTGACTTACACAGTGGACCCAGGATGATATATACAATACATTACTTTCCATTTAGTAAGCCTCTTTGATATATTGTCATCAACAACTAGGCTCGTATTGAGGAGCTGGAGGAAGAGATCGAGGCTGAGAGAGCTGCTCGGGCTAAGGTGGAGAAGCAGAGGGCTGATCTCTCCAGGGAGCTTGAGGAGATCAGCGAGAGGCTTGAGGAAGCTGGTGGAGCAACAGCTGCTCAGATTGAGATGAACAAGAAGCGTGAGGCTGAGTTCCAGAAGCTGCGTCGTGATCTTGAAGAGTCCACCCTTCAGCATGAAGCTACCGCTGCAGCTCTGCGCAAGAAGCAGGCTGACAGTGTTGCAGAGCTGGGAGAGCAGATCGACAATCTCCAGCGTGTCAAACAGAAGCTGGAGAAAGAGAAGAGCGAGTACAAGATGGAGATTGACGACCTCTCCAGCAACATGGAGGGTGTTGCTAAAGCCAAGGTGTGGATTTTGTTTGGGGCAAGGCTATGTCCATCAAATAATAAGAACAGTACATTCTGACTAATATACAGTATATAACAGCAGCTTTGTAGGAAAAAATATACATTTTAAATACTTCATGTTCTTGTTTGGTGCAGGGCAACTTGGAAAAAATGTGCAGAACTGTTGAGGATCAGTTGAGTGAGCTCAAAGCCAAAAACGATGAGAATGTCCGCCAGCTGAATGACATTAGTGCACAGAAGGCCAGACTGCAGACAGAGAATGGTGAGTTAGTGAACTATAATGCGACTTTGTTGGAAGATTGTCAGTGATGTAGACTCATTGATGTGTGATGTAGACTCTTTAAAACTCACCTTTGTTCACCAATCACAAATATTTTGATATTTTGTCATTCAGGCGAGTATTCAAGGCAGATTGAGGAGAAAGAAGCTCTGGTTTCACAGCTGACAAGGGGCAAGCAGGCCTTTACTCAGCAGATTGAGGAGCTGAAGAGGCACGTTGAGGAGGAAGTGAAGGTATAACAAGTGACTTTACCTTAAGAATTCACGAATCCTGTTAAGAATTACACAACTGTCGTTAAAATTTGAGGAGATATTGCTCCCACATGCAGCTTTCAAAGTTTTCAATTTATCTTCACTCAACAGGCCAAGAACGCCCTGGCCCATGCTGTTCAGTCAGCACGCCATGACTGTGATCTTCTCAGAGAGCAGTATGAGGAGGAGCAGGAGGCCAAGGCCGAGCTGCAGAGGGGAATGTCAAAGGCCAACAGTGAGGTGGCTCAGTGGAGATCCAAATATGAGACTGATGCTATCCAGCGCACTGAGGAGCTTGAGGAATCAAAGTACATCAAGCATTTTTGACTATTTCCCATTAAAAAAGGAATTTTTTATTTTCTGTTAGTCCATTAAACACAAACAAAACCTTATTCATTTCAGGAAAAAGCTTGCCCAGCGTCTGCAGGATGCTGAGGAATCCATTGAGGCTGTGAACTCCAAGTGTGCCTCACTGGAGAAGACCAAGCAGAGGCTGCAGGGTGAGGTGGAGGACCTCATGATTGATGTAGAGAGAGCTAATTCTCTGGCTGCCAACCTTGACAAGAAGCAGAGGAACTTTGACAAGGTATTAGAGTGTGAAATTAACTTCATACAATGTTAGGCTAGTCCACCTCGTCCCCCAAAATTATGGAAGTAATATTTTGAATTCATCTGTATCTTTCAAGGTTCTGGCAGAATGGAAACAGAAGTATGAGGAGGGCCAGGCAGAGCTTGAAGGAGCCCAGAAGGAGGCTCGCTCTCTCAGTACTGAACTGTTCAAGATGAAGAACTCATATGAGGAGGCTCTGGATCACCTTGAGACCATGAAGAGAGAGAACAAGAACCTCCAGCGTAAGTCATCCAACTACAATTAAAAAATGTCACTTCTCTTGCTTTTACAAACTACGCTTTATTACCTGAATGGTTTCAGTACTGTTGACATTGGTGCAAGTCATTCATGCTTGTTTATTACTATTATTATTATTTGCATATACAGTACATAACTCTAAAAATTAACTATTCCCCCCTTTCACTTTAAATTCTTAACCAATCACCCTGTTTAATATTTTCCTTAAAGTGTTGTGTCACAGAATCTATTGTTCATTTTTAACTATATGCGGTCTGTAATTTCTCTCCAGAGGAGATCTCTGACCTGACTGAACAGATTGGAGACACAGGAAAGACCATCCATGAGCTGGAGAAATCAAAGAAGACCACTGAGACAGAGAAGGCTGAAATTCAGTCAGCACTGGAGGAGGCAGAGGTAAAACTTTGATTGCAATGTAATCGTCTATGATATATCACACCATCATATATAGTATAAAACCATCTTTCAATCAGATTTTTTTCCTCCTTGAGTCAATTTAGTATTTGTGTGACTTTTGAAGGGTACACTGGAGCATGAGGAGGCCAAGATTCTTCGTGTTCAGCTTGAGCTTAACCAGGTCAAGGGTGAGGTTGACAGGAAGCTGTCAGAGAAAGATGAGGAGATGGAGCAGATCAAGAGGAACAGCCAGAGGGTGATGGACTCCATGCAGAGCACTCTTGATTCTGAGGTCAGGAGCAGGAATGATGCCCTGAGAGTCAAGAAGAAGATGGAGGGTGACCTGAATGAGATGGAGATTCAGCTGAGCCATGCTAACAGGCAGGCTGCTGAGGCCCAGAAACAACTGAGGAATGTCCAGGGACAACTCAAGGTGAGTTTTACATCATTTTAGGTGAAAATTTTCATGAGAAATAGAAAAAAAAAACTTGGCATATTTATTCTTCTAATGTTTTCAGGATGCCCAACTTCATCTTGATGATGCTGTCAGAGGACAGGAGGACATGAAGGAGCAGGTTGCCATGGTGGAGCGCAGAAATGGTCTGATGCTGGCTGAGATTGAGGAGCTGAGAGTTGCTCTGGAGCAGACAGAGAGAGGACGCAAAGTGGCTGAGCAGGAGTTGGTTGATGCCAGTGAGCGTGTTGGACTGCTCCACTCTCAGGTTTACATTTCTCTATCAAAAAAGTTAAGCATCTGAATATGCCTTGAACAAAGTTATTGAACACTGCTGTTCTCTATCATTCAGAACACCAGTCTTATCAACACCAAGAAGAAGCTGGAGTCTGATCTGGTCCAGGTTCAGGGTGAGGTGGATGATTCCGTTTCAGAGGCTAGAAATGCTGAGGATAAAGCCAAAAAGGCTATCACTGATGTGAGTTTGTGTTTCAGTTACTTATCAGTTTAAATTCTAGTACAAAATTTTTAACACACTATCTAAACTATAACTTTGTTATTTTGACCCATCAACTTCTCAGGCTGCCATGATGGCTGAGGAACTGAAGAAGGAGCAGGACACCAGTGCTCACCTGGAGAGGATGAAGAAGAACCTGGAGGTCACTGTCAAGGACCTGCAGCACCGTCTGGATGAGGCTGAGAACCTCGCCATGAAGGGTGGCAAGAAGCAGCTCCAGAAACTGGAGTCCAGGGTATGCACCTTAGGATAAAGTGTATTTAAAAGATTCCCTTATAGCTTCAACAGACTTTTATTACCTGCATTAAATCCCTTGTACTAAACTTGGGTTGTTCATTATCACATTAGGTGCGTGAGCTGGAAACTGAAGTTGAAGGAGAGCAGAGACGTGGTGCTGATGCTGTGAAGGGAGTCCGCAAATATGAGAGGAGAGTGAAGGAGCTGACCTACCAGGTAATTAAATATTAAAACAAAATAACATGAGTTGTATATATTTGTACACATCATTGCTAACAATTTGTTTTTCCATGTAGACTGAGGAAGACAAGAAGAATGTTCTCAGACTTCAGGATCTGGTGGACAAACTGCAGCTCAAAGTCAAGGCTTACAAGAGACAGGCTGAGGAGGCTGTAAGTGAATTTTTCTGTGATCTTGTGTGGGGACTAAACAGAAAATGAATAAGAAATTAAGAAAATACATTTACATCTTGCAGGAGGAGCAGGCCAACACTCACATGTCCAGACTGAGAAAGGTTCAGCATGAGATGGAGGAAGCTCAGGAGCGCGCTGACATTGCTGAGTCCCAGGTCAACAAGCTGAGAGCCAAGAGCCGTGATGTTGGAAAGGTAACCACTTAACTTATTAAATATATATTTAGTGGGCACTGGGCCTTTAATACCAAAAGTAAGAGCTGAATAATAATTTATTTTGCTTTTTTCCAGTCCGACAGTGCTGAATAGAAGACAACACCCTTTTGGAGAATTTAACAGCATTCATAAAATATGACCAAGCTGTTAAGGTGTCTTCATATGCTGTCAATAAACTGAGCCTTGATTATTGAACAGTGTTACTTGGTATCATTTATTTTTTTCTCTTGTTTGTGCTGTGCTCCACACAGCAGTTTAGAGTTACTGGGTCAGTGAACTTGCCTGGTATGACTGCATTTGTCTGGCACTAGATTAGCAAGCAGGTTCTGACAGCTCCAATCTATGATAACAGACATCTATCATGACTGCATTCACACTCATTGGGCATAGTCTTGTCTTTTCCATGTAGAATTTGATCCTTTTAGCTGCTTTTGACATAAATCACAATCAGGGAATCTTGATCTTTAATATATTTACCACAGTAAAACATTGGTCCTGTCAGAAAAAGTTCATCTTTTCCACTTAGAAACTTTCAGATCATGACACAAAATCCACAAGACACAGCATTGCACTTTTATAGATACAGCACAGTGTTGAATTGTCATGTTTTATTTTAAAGTAATGGATAATGTACAGACGAAGATTGTAAGAGCCAGTGAACAGGGTGTGAGGCCATTTTCCATCCAGCCATCATCGTTCATTCTGATGATGGCTTGAAATTTAAAATTATTTATTTTTAAAATGTCAGCAGTAATTACAACTAAAAAAAACCCAAAAGGTTCCCCTAATAACTTTAACAGTTAATGCTTCAGTATGGCTCAGTCACAGTAAGAAACAATAAGCACAACATTAATTTCTGTACTTATTTACGTCAGGATTCTCTATCAAAACTAAGATGGACACCACTTAATGGCTTCATATATTCGAAGCTCTCTCTACATGACAATATCAGTAGCAACACTCCATGGAAGACAGTGCCATCTACTTACTTTACCATCAAATATTGGTGATGACATCCATGTGAGACTTTTGTATAGCTTTAAAGGTCACTCTGAGCTCTATATTAATAAAATAGGTTTCTCATAATAAATATACCTAGAGTACTTGAAGTGTAAATTCTTCATACAAACAGCTGATTTACTTTCAAATATCCATAAATCAATATCAGTAGAGTGTTACAGTTGTACAAATTGTGAGTCTGAGGATTGGTTAGCATTATGCTCTGTGCTGGTGACACTCTAATATCTTCACTCTTTATGCTGAAATTAACAACTAAATGCAGTTTTGCATTTCAAAGCAAATAAAGTGTACAACCAGAAGCTAAAGAATGGCAGAAAGCTACAAATTTTATGACTCACACTTCAAGCAGTTTATTATAAATTAAGTAATTTACTCTACATTAAGTATGAACTGTATATCCAGACAAATAAACTCTCTAACAGAATGATCAGTCTACCACTTCCACCAGAAATTAAACATCTGTGCATATACATCATACAAGTAAACAAACAATGCTAAATCGCATTCCCATTTCCCTTGAGTGAAAATTATATCAAAATAATAATACCAAACAAGAGTGCATAACTAACCAACTACATAGCATAACACCTTCTGTATAACCCTATATCTAGATGACTCTGTTGTCAGGTCATGCAGACTGACATATGAGGCCAGACTAGCAGATACCTTTCTATTTTTGATCATGCTGTAGCTACAACCTTATCCTAATTGAAAATTTGGTCAGTTACCAAATAAAAAACTCGGACCCCCTCCAAAATCTGATATCCCTCTCACAACACATATCATACCATATTAAGAATGCCAATAGCAGAAGTTGGCAGACTTCTATTTTTGATCAAAGCTTGCTGGTGCACAAATCAAAATCAGCCAGTGAAACATTGAAATACTTCAAATAAAATTTAGTTGTTTACATCAGGTCCCTACCTCACTTCCACTTAGGGCTATTTTAAAGTATAAAAAAAGGGAATCAAGAGTTCTGCAAATGCCAAGTGGATCACCAAGCTGAAAAACATTAACAACAGTAGTGACAGTCACATAACCCCTGAGAGTAGAAGATTTTTTGTTTTGGAAGCTTTCATTGTATAGATTTATTCATTTTCGAAATTTAATTGCACAAAAAAACACACAGCACTACCAGACCTTTGTAAAAGCCTTTGTCTAAGCAGTGACCATCTCCTGCTCAGCTTTCTGTAAAGCAGGCTTAAGGTATCTCAGTGACTACCACTGTATAACTGAGAACTATTGAGATACAGGATGTCTATGTATTCTTCTTACCCAGCCTTTGGCAGCGAAAAGTGCAGGTTACCTCACGCCAAAATAATTGGGTCAGAAGCCAAAGAGGATCACAACTTTTTTCCAGACCCAAAGACCACAACGGCGGCTATGCATTGTATTCCCCTTTTTCCTGCTGGAATGACCTCAGCACAGGATCTCTTCTACTATAAGCCTTGAGTCAAGGCCTTATAGTCAAGGCCATATCACAACTGACCTCTGAGGACATGTGGTCATGATCTTCACCACTAACTTTATGTGGCCATCTGACTTGTTTTCAAAGGTAGCATGATGCTAACAAAACAAGATCCTTGAGGCTTCAAGATATCCCTGTCATCATCTCTATAGCCAGTGTTCCCCCAAAAGTGAGATGACACAATTATTTTACTCAAAAAGCCTGACAGTGATATGTTCCCTTTTTTTAAGCTCGCTCATAAGTCATTGCTATTGCTTTTAGAACACACTGGGGTGTATCTGCCTTTTCTTCTGTTAGCATTCTAAAAACGAAAATCAAAATCAGGTTAACATACAAAGATAGGATTAAGGGCTCAATAGGGGAAAGGTATTTGTTCAAAAATACCATAAAATGTACATTTAAAAAAAAAAACGCATCAACTTTAAAATAATACGCATCATAGCTATGCAGAAAATATACTTTTGATTGGAAAAAAGTTTTTGTGATATTACATACTATTCAATCTTCCCATGCGCTTGCTCTGTACAGAGCCAGTACAAAAGCTGACGCCTTGATGCTCCTCAGTAAAATATATAACTTCTCTTTTTAATATAAATCTTTTTGGTGAACACTGTACGCAAAGGTCTTCCAGTCTGTGTGCTAACAAAACCTTTTGTCAGACACTAGCAGTAGTAGTGGTGAATAGCAGTAGAATAGAAGTCAGTTTCCTGGTGGTCTTTTTTGCTTATGGGTGCTTATGGATGCATTAGTCTCTTTGGACTCTTTCACAATCTGCAAATATTCATGGACACAGTATGTCTAAACTCTAAAATGAAAATCCCCCCATGAGAGGAAAGGTAAAATATGGGCCACAGATTTAAAATTCTTATCGAAACCAAGCAGTCAAAAATTGCTTTATCTAAAAGAGCTGGGTAATTAATGAATAGTCTTTCAACTTCAGTTATGGTGTTAACAACATATCTTAATGTCTGCTATAAATATATCCATCTCTCTATGCCAAATAAGAATCATAACCCCCCCCTCCCCTAATGTCCACCCACCCCTGCCCCTTGGATAAATTTATTTTTGACCATGGTAATACCTTGTGATCTGCTGGTAAGATGGAAAATGATAAGCCTGGTCTTTGCAAATTCTCTGAATGCAAGTTGCTTCTCAACAAGATCCCAAACTTTGCCTATCCCACTTTTCAGTTATTTACTATTTAAACTCCTCTCATTGAATAACCTGTCAAAAAATGTTCATTCATCCGGCAAAAACATTGCTGACATTAGTGAGGAATATTATTTTGGTGTTAAATTATACATGCTGGCTATCGTTCTGACAGGCTGTTCCCAGGAGATATTTAATACTAGCCTTGCCTCAAAGGAGACATCACCAGGCTGAGTTTTATTTCCGATATCTGAGATTTGTATACCCTGTAACTATACACCAGTGACATTTCAGTGCTTCTCCAAATTTAAAACTCATTACTGGCTGTGATATCCAAATTAATATGACACAGATGTCTACTATAAACTGTGCAAGCTTCAAACCCCCCCCCCTATATTTATTGGAACAAATAATCCACAAATGATTCAGTGCACTTCAGCAATTTACTACTTCATTTCATGTGGTCATTTCATACTGCTCAAAACTGTTGTCTGTTCCAGTGATTTGCATGTACTCTGATATTTGCATTCTCTCTGGGAGCAGCAGGTGATGAGTAAAGCAAAGTGTCTCCTGGCTCAACCCCTCCATCCTCTGACTCCAGAGTTTGTCCTGATGCCCTCGGGGCGCCGGTTTTATGCTCCAGCTAGGAAAACTAACCGGTTTATGAACACCTTTGTGCCCTCCGCCATTAAATTATTGAATTCTAGGGGAGGCATCTTCTGATCGCATAGTGTGTTATATTTTGTAAGGGTTCGATCTGGGTTCCACTGTGACTGGAATGGACTGACATGTGATTTTATGTATGTGTGAGCTGCTCTTAAAAAGCTGCAAATGAATTGCCCTTTTGGGATCAATAAAGTTTTCTGAAACTGAACATGATCTGATTACTAAGTTCAATACTGACACTTCATCAAGTGGTGCAAAGTTAGTCTCAGTTTGTGGAGCAGAGGAAATTTAAACACTTTAACTTGCTGGTACTCCACCCACGCAGAAGGCCCACTTGGGCAGAGAGTTGTGGCTTGCAGGGGGTGTTGACATAACACTTCCATTCGACAGCCTTATTCTGGGCCACTGCATGCTCTATATACATAGCATCACACACTCACTGACATACGTACATATGTGATTTCCAAATGGCTTGATGCCAAAATGTGCCAGAGTATTTATTTACAAGTTAAACATGACCATAGCATGAAAAGCAAGTGCCTTGAACTCTATTTGTTCTCTATGACTACATGTATTCCTATCTAATAAGCACCTCAAACCTATGTCTTTTAAAGCTTAATTTCCTCCTTCCTTTTGAGTTAAAACTAAAATTCAAAGAGAAACACAAAACAGAAATCGCTGACGAAAAAAGAACTCTTTGTTAATGAAAATTGCACATCTTTTTACTTCCCTTTTTACTTTCTGGGATAGTTTGCCCTTTTTCTTGTCAGTTTAGTATTAATTATTTTTGATTACAAGTAAAACCGATCAACTCTATGTGCCTGGACTTCAAGACATACTAACTATACTGTGAAGATTTGGTGGCACTAAATCCTCTTTGTGTGAAGTGAAACCATGGACTGCAGAACACATCTAAATTTGTTGGGGCCCACCCCCACACCATGAGTCCATAAACACATCTTGCACGCACAAAAACCCAAGCAAAAAAAACACAACCCTAAACAAGCATGACCTACTGTCGTTACAATAACATGTAAGATGAATGTTGAACTCACCACTTCTTAGTTGCTGCCAAAGAACTGCCTCCTTCCATTGTTCAGCTGAGTGAAGTCTCTGACAATGAGAAGATTATTTCACATGAACCTGAAACTGTCAAAATAATTAATTTAGAATAAAATGATAGAGAATATGAGTGCTAACAACGAATCTAAATGGAATCCAGATTCAAACAATTCACAGTTTATTCACCTTAAATGTCTTCAAGCTTATTGCAGATGGGTCAATTGAATGCAGCGGTGGCTGAGGTCAGGGGCAGGAATGATGAGCTGAGGTTATGGAATGGAGACTTGAATGAGACAGTGTCCTCTCAACAGGCCAAGGCCAAGGATCCATCAACAGGTCATGGTGCATTTTTAAAATCACTCCGGCTGTGACTGTTTGTGACGGCTGAACAATGTGGGATAAACGACTGTCATTAAAAGACTGTTGCACTGTCTAAAAAGGAACATGTCCTAAAGTACGTTGCGATTTAAGTTAAGTGACCTCTCAACCCTTGACTTGATAACCCATCCTCTCAGAAAATAATCTGGATATTCACTAGCAAATTAGTTGTAACACGCCAAAACAGTTTTGAGTCAAAACGCATCTGTTATCCAGACAATAAGAATTACATTTATTTCGCCCAGAAGACAAATATGGGAGACATAAATATTTTTTGGGGGATACCACCCCAAGAGTAGCATACAAGTTTTTTCCGTTTCTGACGGCAAACCCTTCTGCTGCGGGGGGGGGGGGGGGGGGGGGGCACGCGGTTTGGCGAAGTTTCGGCGGGGTGAAAATCGATCAATATCAGCACAAGAAGGCAATTGAACACGATAAAAGTCTAAACGCTCAAAATGAAAATACGTATTCCGCAAACCACCGGACGTTGATTGACGCGGACACTCTTCCACCTTACCGTCTCGTGCCGGGCTCTTTTGGGTTGGGCGAATCCAAAATGGTGAAAACAAGGGGGTGTCCTGAGACAGGCTGTTACCTGTGAAACGGGGGTGCTCTGAGAACACCCCCATTAGCACTTACGTTACTCCCATAGACTGCATATACTATGGACAACTTGGTTCCGCCTCCCCTATATGGATTTGAAGCCAAAAGGCTCTCAGTATTTCCGGGATTTTTCTTCCCTTTCTGAAACCAGGGCTGTGCAGTAGCGTTGTACGCATTCGGCGGGAGAGTCGCTGTGATGACGCTCGGCTCAAACAACCCTTACAAACAGCTACGCAATCTTCGTACGTCCATAGGCTGTATCAGGTGTCAATCACAGAAAACATGAACCTCCTAATAACTTTGAAAAATGGGGCTGCACAGAAAAAAGAGGACTTGAGCACAAACCAGTCTTACAACAACTACGTGTCAATATCGTAATGTTCTGTGTAATAAATTTCTAAAGTTTGTCCACAGCCCCGTAAGCTTTGCTGACGGAGCCGGGATTTATGACCTATACTGCAACCCATCGTCAGAGTGTGCTGTTCTCGGAGTGGCTTCACCCAGCGAGGAGGCAGACGCTGTCCATACTCCTGATGAAATTAACTATAGACTATAAATTGACGCGGGGAAAAAATCATGTCGACCAATCAGAATTTTGGTCTACTCAGCGCATATCAACCAATGTCGACCAGTGGACTTTAATATTTATTTACTTCATTGACTGGTGTTACAGCAGATCATGTCTCAATGTGTTCGTACTGGCAACTATCTGTGGAGCACGTTTACTGAAATAAACTCTGAAGATTTTACTATGACTTCTCAGTTATGCAATAGACCTCATGTGTCTTCCAGGGATGTTGGATTTAATTCAGACCTTTTGATTTGGTAAGCTCTTGACTGAGGTTGTAGCAGGGCTTAACATTGAGTGAATGGAACTTGTAACAGTTGGACACTAACTGTTATGGTATGACAATTGCTTATTATAAGCTCAAAGCCATTGCTGGAATTCAAATGCTGTAGCCATCTCTCCCATGGCTTTATCTTGGCTGAAGTGCTCAGTGCTTCGAGTATTCCAAGAGGCCCCATTTAATACATGAGCACTCCAAATGTTTGACTGCTTCTTGATGTTGCCAGCAGAGTCCACCAACCAAGTGCTTAATATCATATTTAAAATGTAACAAGGCTTATGTCAAGAGTGGTTCAGCCTGCAACAGTAAACGTGATCGAGAACTGTAACACATTTATCGTTAGTTATTTTTCCTTGAATGCATTTGTATTCCTCTTTATAATGTCAAATTTACTGAGCTGAGGCAGTAATATGGAATATGCAACCATGTTTAGTGAGAGTGAGAGAAGCTAAGTAGTGTTCAGGGCCACAATCATGACCTTGAAGGGCAAGTGCACAATTATGTCATGATCACAAATGGTCATTTGACTTTATGCCAGAATTATTTCACCAAATACACAAAAGTTTTGAAAAAATGCAAAAAAACATTTTACAAGACAAAAATATGTCATGAAACAGAAACACTTTTTTTATGAAATGCAGAAACATTTAAAATATATATATATATTTCATGAAACCTGATTCAATATGCAAAAACATTTCATACAATAAAAAAATCATGAAATACTGAATTTTTAGACTTAGTCCATTAGTGCAGCCATACAACTTGGTAGAATTTTATCTCATATTCTCTTTTGTATGATACAGTTTCTAATTTAATTTCTCTTTTATAATCACCTTAAATCTTTTTATAAGGGGTATTCACAAAGTCAAGCATAGTAGAAATTACAATTTAAATTACAATTAGTTGTAGATGCAATTTTGCAATGTGTACAATGGCCTACATGATCTTGCAAGCAGGAAGGATAAATTAACAGGGGGGGCTTCTTTCTGTTGTACTTAACTCCGAAGTCTGCAAATGAAGCACAGGTGTTGTTGGACTGTGGAGCAGATGCTATTTATGTGGACACACTGCACTGCAGCTTGTTGTCCATTTGTGAACCAATAGGTATTTTTAGACGCTGACATGAGCTTTGTCACGCAGACAATTTCCTTTGTTAAGAAAGACAAAAAGTATCAGGTGGCCATTCAACATGGCTGTCTGAGAGTTAATAATTGAAATAACTAAGATGGTGTGTGCAGAAAACACAGTTTATAATTATGATTAGACTCTCTCAAAAAATCTAAATCAATCAGGAAATATGAATTTGAAGTAGGGCTTCATTTTATGTTAAATGTATAGATAGTTTCTCAGGACACCAAAACATGAACCTCAAGTTCGCCTCACTCCATCCACGCTCTGTATCATCACTTCTGTCTTTGTACTTTACTCTAAAGATTTCACATGACAAACGTGAAAACAAAAATGAAAAGGAGAAGACAAAGCACACTTAAAAAAGGGAGAGCTCATTCATCTCTTCCTGCGGTTGTTTCAGAGGCACTTGCCAGGGGGATCCAAAACTTTTAAACCCTCGTAGGCTCCTCCTGCAAAGGCATATTTGGTGTGTTATATTTCTGTTCAGAGACACATTTACAAGCATCTACCAGTCTCAAGGACATACAATGGAGGAGGTTGGTCAGAATACTCAGTCCTATTTTTCCCTGCCCTTTATTCACTCGAACTACTTTGCCATATTTTTGTACCACATGCTAAAATCAAATCTCTTCTGTATTTCAAAATGTCTGTGCTGATTCCTTGGTATTTGCTGCTAAAAGTGTACAACAATCAAATTATTACTTTAGATCAAAGGAAACACTAAGTACCCACGTGATGTAAATTGCAAATTTAGTCAGACTGAGAGAAACTAACTTTGAAAAATGGGTTGGTTTTATCTTAACTCACTGATGCTCACTTTCACCAGACACGAGACAGTTCAAAAACAGCCACTGCATGCACCACATGCTCTTTGTCCAAGGTGACATGGCAGAATGAAGAATCTGCTACATGACAAAATAGACAGATTAATCTTTGTATGCAGTGTGGAAGCCTACACAGAAAAAGAAGTATTAAGTGTGGACTACGACTGAAACAAACAAAAGCCCCAGCTTTCCCTTCACAAAGATAATACATGGTGCATATGACTACACCAAAGCTTCTGTCAAACAAGCTGTCTAAAAACATGACTGGAGACCTTTGACAGCATGCTTGACACATGCTATTCAGGTTACCTGAAAATTACTGAGGACCTTTGAACTTACTTCTGTAACTTGTTCGCAACACATGCTTGTGCAATGACCCACCTACCAGTTTAAATACACACGGATGGCCTTCTTCAAGGTCATTTTCAATGTGAAGAAACAAGGTTAGGAAAATTTAAAACTTAAAAAAACAAATCTCCAATACAAATAAATCAAAATACATCACAATAATGATAAAGGTGGGTGCAAATCTGTCTTTGTCACTTTTAGATTTTCATTTTAACTAATACTAATCCTAGATACGGTTTTCATTTATGGGACTATTACTGGGCAGGAATCTTTAACATCTTGTTTATTGGCACAGGTCTTATTTTGGGTCTTATCCCTGCCTAGATGGCAACTGTTCATCTGCTCCATTCCAAGGCGATATGTAATCCCTTCTCAGCTTTTATGGAATGGCGCTCAGCCTCAATTTTATTTCAGACATCTGAGATGTGTGGTTGGTCTGCAACCGTATACCAGTGACATTTACATGCTTCTCCAAAACGGCCTGTGTCTGCCATAACGCAGTGCAGGGAGATTTGTGTGACTAACACTGACAATCATTAAGGAGATTATATTTTTATTATTGAAATAAGTAGCTGACAGATCTGTCTGAAGTATAGTACATCTGTATAAGTGTACAAACACTTAAGATCTGTGTTTATTATGCCATAAATAATGTTTTATTGAGTAATATTTGATATTTCTTTTTGCTGTAAAAGTACAACCTAGAGGTGATAAAAATATTTTTATTTTTCAAACAGACATGATATTAATGACCAGTAAAAAATGAGCCATGGATCTCAAGGTTTATCTTTAAATCTCTGACACTGAATGGACAGGCGGTGACCCTACATGCCCTATAAAAGAACACAAGTCATATTTGGAGGCTTCTCCAAATGGAAATATAAAAAAAAAAATAACCAATCCATACCTGCATATATAACATTTATTACCCCAGAAGTATCCATGACCATGGTTAAAGATTGAGCTTTGAATTTTGCTTCACTTAAAACCTCTGTAACATATTTTTGATTTAAGATAAGATTTCATTATTTCAAAACCAGAATTCATATTCAGTACCAAAAATCTTTAGTTTAAATTAATAAAACACTCACTCACACACAAACTGTCAAGAGCGATCCTCTTTTTAAATACATTTAGGAATAAAGTTATTGCATGTCTATGTTGTAATGGTTTGTAAAACGTGAGTAAATCAGATTTATGTTTCCTAACCATTGTTAAATATTCTGTTCATTCAAAAAGGTCATTTTAAATAATATTCCTTGTACTGTATTTTTTAATTTTTCAGGTTGGTTATGGGGAATAAATACCTACTGCTACAAATGTGTATACAAGGCAATATCAATCATTGTAAATGTCAATGTCACAGCCTCAGCAACAACATGACAAGAATGCATGCCCAAACTGAGCAAGGCAACACCTACTGAGGAGACAGTCCCTACACTATAAAAGAGACTGCTTGGAAGTCTTTCAATAACTGGTAGGCTTCCAACTCAGGTGAGTGCATCGACTTTGATATATTAATATTGCTTAAGTAATGGATGTTCTATGCAGTTGTAACAGTTAAGGCTAGTTTACCTCTTTAGTATGATCTGCATTCATATTTTCTTTTAAAGCTTCCTGAGTGTTACCATAGGTATTGTACAGTGTTTTAAATTGTTTTAAATCTACTACACTATATTTAACAAGCCTCTCTGTAATTAAAGATATTGCAAAATTAGAACTCATATTGGACATATCAAATATAGTGAAATAAACAGGACTAACTGCCCATACTTTCCACTCTTTGCACAAAATGTTATGATAAGACCACACAGAATGTAGCACAATAAGATATCAAATAAATTATATGCATGGATTTAAGAAATGAAAATATTTTTGTGTAAGATTATGGACTAATGCTTGATAGTTTATTAACAGGATCAAGAGAACAGACCTGACTGTTTACCGTCTTCTCTTGGGATCGGCAAAGGTAAATGAATGTCTATTTCATTCATGAGCCAAAAGTTCCAAAAAAGCACCTCACCGAGTAACAAACAGCATATCAACATTTAGTTTAATAAAGAGCAGGGATAATTTGTATGCATTCCCCTCAACAAATTACCAACAGTGTATCAACATTTAGTGTAATAAAGAATGGAGAGATTTTGTACATATGCCCTCTTTTCAGAAACTTAAGGTGCCACCATGAGCACAGACGCAGAGATGGAGGCCTATGGCAAGGCAGCCATATTCCTCCGAAAACCTGAGAAAGAGAGGATTGAGGCCCAGACTGCACCGTTTGATGCCAAAACAGCCTATTTTGTGACTGATGTAGAGGACATGTATGTGAAAGGGAAACTCACCAAACGAGAGGGTGGTAAGGCCACAGTTGACACAGTGACAGGAAAGGCAAGTATGATCATTACTAAACTGTATATTCATTCACATATGAATGGCAGACTAGCTGACCAGTGGTCAAAGGATAGCTCTTTAATGTTACTCTATAGGTCCTCTAAGTAATATTAAACAAGATGAAAACATACAACTACCTTACTTAATTGTTTTGGGTTTTTTTCTTTCTTGTATGCCCTATTTAGACCGTCACTGTAAAAGAAGATGACATCCATCCCATGAATCCTCCAAAGTTCGACAAAATTGAGGACATGGCCATGATGACCCACCTCAATGAACCTGCTGTGCTGTATAACCTCAAAGAGCGTTTTGCATCATGGATGATCTACGTAAGCCTAAATCTTCTAACTGGATTTGCTTGTGTCTGTAAAGCACGTGCATTACACCCGACAATGTTCCTATCTTTTGTGCCACAGACCTACTCTGGGTTGTTCTGTGTCGTCGTGAATCCCTACAAGTGGCTTCCAGTGTACGATGCTCAGGTTGTTGGGGCATACAGAGGCAAAAAGAGGATTGAGGCTCCACCCCACATCTTCTCCATCTCTGACAATGCCTATCAGTTCATGCTCACTGGTATGATTTCAGTTACCTAAAAGTTGTATTAGAGTGATGATGCAAAAAGGCTGTGGTTAAACAATAAATGTTGTTTTTATATGCTAATTTTTCAGATCGTGAGAACCAGTCTGTCCTCATCACGTAAGTATAACACATTATGTCAATACAACTCTTCAAGAATTTTATGACATACTAGCAAAGCGAATAAAAGTTTTGTCTTCATTCCCAAGTGGAGAATCTGGTGCAGGAAAGACTGTCAACACCAAGCGTGTCATCCAGTACTTTGCAACAATTGCAGTGGCTGGAGCTGGATCTAAGAAGGCTGAGCAAGGGTCTGGAAAAATTCAGGTAAAGTTTGTGCCTTCTAACAATCTTCTCAACTGTTGAATTTTGATGAATTATTTTTATATAGCTTTTACAATGCCTCCTTGTAGGGCTCGCTGGAAGATCAAATCATTGCAGCCAACCCTCTGCTAGAGGCCTATGGTAATGCCAAAACTGTGAGGAATGACAACTCCTCTCGCTTTGTACGTATTCTTGTTATGAATCTTCACACAACTTTCTTAGTTTCTGCTCACAAGTCTTGAAGTAACTTTTTTTTATGATGTTTAGGGTAAATTCATCCGTATCCACTTTGGCTCTACTGGCAAGCTGGCTTCAGCTGACATTGAAACTTGTAAGAATTTTTTTTTCTCATTTTTGGTTGGAAAGTTAGTACTGTACACATTTCAATGTTATACTCACCATTATTTCTTTACATTTTTTCTGTACTCTAAGATCTGCTGGAGAAGTCCCGTGTCACCTTCCAGTTGTCTGCTGAGAGGAGCTACCATATCTTCTACCAGCTGATGACAGGCCACAAGCCTGAGCTCCTGGGTATAATTCTACAAGATAAAAACATGATCTGAGACGAATATTGTGAGAAAAAGAGTCTTTTTTAGCTTAAGTATTTCCTCTAATGTCTTTCAGAGGCCCTTCTGATCACCACCAACCCCTATGACTACCCAATGATCAGCCAGGGTGAAATCACTGTCAAGAGCATCAATGATATTGAGGAGTTCATTGCTACAGATGTAAGTTTACACTATTTTGTACATTACTAGAAGATAAATAAATGTCAAACCTTTTCACTAAATTTTTCTTGTATTATTAGACTGCCATTGACATCTTGGGCTTCAGTGGAGAAGAAAAAGTTGCCATTTACAAGTTGACTGGTGCTGTGATGCATCATGGGAACATGAAATTTAAGCAGAAGCAGCGTGAGGAGCAGGCTGAGCCTGATGGCACTGAGGGTAATTGTGTTTTAAGTGCAAAATAATTTATAAATGCAATATAAGAAAGTAGACACAAAAAGCCCCTCACCCCACAACCCAATGGAGTTAACTTACACAGCAAGAATGGAATCACAGCTTAATCACGCCTCTGTGGCAGGAGGTAATATTGATTGCATATTTCAAACTTATTCATCCATTTCTTCATTTATTTAATTATTATTTTAGTCAGTCAGTATATTACAAACGGCTACCAAGAGACAACCCCGAAAAGTCTATTGTCTGTACACAATTAGTGATGTAGAGGGATAAAATTAATTAACTTATTCATTCCAGTTTACAGTGATCCCTTAATATTCAACTGAAAACTGAATTTAGTGTACAAGATTGTGAGTACAGGCAGTGAACATCAAGTGAGCCGCCAGTTAATGGCTACAAACCTTTTATTCACAGTTGAAATAACAAATTTAGTGGTGATAAGTAATCTTAATAATCTGATAGCTTATACTGTTGCTTTAATGTGTTGACAGTGTTTGTCTGAATTCCAGTTTATTTCTCTATATAAATGGAGATATTTTTCCTTACTCTTAGTGGCTGATAAAATCGCTTACCTCATGGGCTTGAACTCAGCTGATATGTTGAAGGCTCTGTGCTACCCAAGAGTCAAGGTCGGAAATGAGATGGTGACCAAAGGTCAGACCGTCCCACAGGTAAAAGGGCAAAATTTTGTTTAAAAATTTCAAATAAAAAAAATTGCATTTCTATAAGACATTTTTCAGGAAATTATCTTACAAACATTCCTTCTTCCAGGTCAACAATGCTGTCAGTGCTCTGTGCAAGAGTGTCTATGAGAAAATGTTCTTGTGGATGGTCATCCGTATCAATGAGATGCTGGACACAAAGCAACCAAGACAGTTCTTCATTGGCGTCTTGGATATTGCTGGTTTTGAGATCTTTGACGTGAGTAGTTGGAAAACATTCAACAGTTTTCAACTTAAATCCTGATTTGCCATCAAGCTAAATCCTTTTTAATTACAGTACAACAGCTTGGAGCAGCTCTGCATCAACTTCACCAATGAGAAACTGCAACAGTTCTTCAACCACCACATGTTCGTCCTGGAGCAAGAGGAGTACAAGAAGGAGGGCATTGATTGGGAGTTCATTGACTTTGGTATGGACTTAGCTGCCTGCATTGAGCTTATTGAGAAGGTAAGACAAATTTAGAATGAAGGACTGCAATCTTTTTTTTCTGAAAGCACCTGTAATTTTGAAACTTCCTTTCAGCCAATGGGCATCTTCTCCATCCTTGAAGAGGAGTGCATGTTCCCCAAGGCTACAGATGCTTCTTTCAAGAACAAGCTGCATGATCAGCATCTTGGCAAGACCAAGGCCTTTGAAAAGCCCAAACCAGCAAAGGGCAAAGCTGAGGCTCACTTCTCCTTGGTTCACTATGCTGGTACAGTAGACTACAATATCACTGGCTGGCTGGACAAGAACAAGGACCCTCTGAATGACTCTGTTGTTCAGCTCTACCAGAAGTCTTCCAACAAACTGCTGGCCATGCTTTATGCAACCCATGCTGCAGCTGATGGTAGGAAACTAATACCGGGACTCCTTAGTGTAAATTCAGTAGTTCATTTAATCACATATTCTGATGTACTTGAACATAGAATTTGGAGTTACAAGTTTCCTGTTATTATCTTTGTCAATACAGAAGGTGCTGGTGGTGGCAAGAAAGGTGGCGGAAAGAAGAAGGGTGGTTCCTTCCAGACTGTGTCTGCTCTCTTTAGGGTATGTTTAGAGTTCAAAATATATTAAATCTAGCATTACATGAAATATAATATTTGAAACTACTGTTTCAAACAAAAACATTTTGTCCCATAGGAGAACTTGGGCAAGCTGATGACCAACTTAAGGAGCACCCATCCTCACTTTGTGCGCTGCTTGATTCCCAATGAAACTAAGACCCCAGGTTTGGTCCTGCAGTGGGTTCTTCTATTTTATATTTCCCTCTAAAAGAGCAACTTTGCCTTTAACACAAGCAATGTGTACAATGTGCAGGTCTTATGGAGAACCACCTGGTCATCCACCAGCTGAGGTGTAACGGTGTGCTGGAGGGCATCAGAATCTGCAGAAAGGGCTTCCCCAGCAGAATCCTCTATGGTGACTTCAAGCAGAGGTAACTTTTCAATTTAAAATCATGAGATTGAGAAATGGCAAAGGTGCAAAGTTAATATATTAAAAATGTTGTTTATTAATCTTTTAGATACAAAGTATTGAATGCCAGTGTCATCCCTGAGGGTCAGTTCATTGACAACAAGAAAGCTTCTGAGAAGCTGCTGGGCTCCATCGATGTGGACCACACTCAGTACAAGTTTGGACACACTAAGGTTCATTTTCATGGATATCAATATTGTAGTAGTTGTGCTACATGTAGTATATTGGTGTGCTTATTTTATTATTGGTGAAACTACACAGGTGTTCTTCAAAGCCGGTCTGCTGGGTACACTGGAGGAGATGAGAGATGACAAACTGGCTACGCTGGTGACCATGACTCAGGCTCTCTGCAGAGGATACCTCATGCGTAAAGAGTTTGTGAAGATGATGGAGAGGAGGTAGGGTTTCTGAACACTGACATTTTTTTTGTTTGAATGCTTCATTTGGTATGTGAAATTGTTTCTTTAATTAATGTTGTGAATGTTGGAAGTATTTTTTCAGTAATGCACCTGCTGTTGTTTTATCAGAGATGCAATCTTCACTATCCAGTACAACATCAGATCCTTTATGAATGTGAAGAATTGGCCATGGATGCACCTGTACTTCAAGATCAAGCCTCTCCTAAAGAGTGCTGAGACTGAGAAAGAGCTGGCCCAGATGAAAGAGAATTACGGCAAAATGCAGTCAGACCTGGCTACTGCCCTGGCCAAGAAGAAGGAACTTGAGGAGAAGATGGTTTCTCTGTTGCAGGAAAAAAATGACCTGCAACTGCAAGTAGCAGCTGTGAGTTAAATGGAAAAGATATAATTATGGACATTACATACCCTTCAATCTGAAGTGTTTCTTTATAAAGTAACTCATGATCATTTTTTTAAATAACCTTAATCAACACAAATTATGTTCATGATTAAATTGTAGGAAGGTGAGAACCTTTCTGATGCTGAAGAAAGATGTGAGGGACTTATCAAGAGCAAGATCCAGCTCGAGGCCAAACTCAAAGAGACGACTGAGAGACTGGAGGATGAAGAGGAAATGAATGCTGAGCTGACTGCCAAGAAGAGGAAACTGGAGGACGAATGCTCTGAGCTCAAGAAAGACATTGATGACTTGGAGCTCACCTTGGCCAAAGTGGAGAAGGAGAAACATGCCACAGAAAACAAGGTTCACATAGCTTAATTTGTTCTGATGCAAAACAGCAATCTTCGCATGGAGGCGTGCCAATTGTTTATTGGCAAAAGGTAGATGTAACAAAGCATTTATTTTTAGGTGAAAAACCTGACAGAGGAGATGGCATCTCAAGATGAGGCCATTGCCAAGTTAACAAAGGAGAAGAAAGCCCTCCAAGAGAGCCACCAGCAAACTCTGGATGATCTCCAAGCAGAGGAAGACAAGGTCAACTCTCTGACCAAGGCCAAGACCAAGCTGGAACAGCAAGTGGACGATGTAAGACAGTAACTGCTTTTGTGGTTTGACCCATTATTACATGAATGACTCTTGGCATTATTATCTCTCTTAAGATGAACTTCAGTTAATTGTCATAACTCTAATTTGACAGCTTGAAGGATCTCTGGAACAAGAGAAGAAGCTCCGCATGGACCTTGAGAGGGCAAAGAGGAAGCTTGAGGGAGATCTGAAACTGGCCCAGGAATCCATAATGGATCTGGAAAATGACAAACAGCAATCTGAGGAAAAACTCAAAAAGTGAGATGAAAAATGTTGATTAAATTCCCAATATCAAATGTAAATGTCATTAAAAAAACATTATATTGATTCTTGATGTTTTGCACATCAAGGAAAGACTTTGAGACCAGCCAGCTCCTCAGCAAGATTGAGGATGAACAGTCCCTTGGTGCCCAGCTTCAGAAAAAGATCAAGGAGCTCCAGGTACATCTTTGACTTACACAGTGGACCCAGGATGATATATACAATACATTACTCTCCATTTAGTAAGCCTCTTTGATATATTGTCATCAACAACTAGGCTCGTATTGAGGAGCTGGAGGAGGAGATCGAGGCTGAGAGAGCTGCTCGGGCTAAGGTGGAGAAGCAGAGGGCTGATCTCTCCAGGGAGCTTGAGGAGATCAGCGAGAGGCTTGAGGAAGCTGGTGGAGCAACAGCTGCCCAGATTGAGATGAACAAGAAGCGTGAGGCTGAGTTCCAGAAGCTGCGTCGTGATCTTGAAGAGTCCACCCTTCAGCATGAAGCTACCGCTGCAGCTCTGCGCAAGAAGCAGGCTGACAGTGTTGCAGAGCTGGGAGAGCAGATCGACAATCTCCAGCGTGTCAAACAGAAGCTGGAGAAAGAGAAGAGCGAGTACAAGATGGAGATTGACGACCTCTCCAGCAACATGGAGGCTGTTGCCAAAGCAAAGGTATGCACTATGCACTGTGACAGCAACAGAGTTTGCAATTTCCAAGTGGTATATTCACTACATCAAGATAATTCCATTTACATGTCAACTACAGGGCAATCTGGAGAAAATGTGCCGTACACTTGAAGATCAATTAAGTGAAATTAAGTCCAAAAATGATGAGAACGTCCGCCAGCTAAATGACCTGAGTGCACAGAGGGCAAGACTGCAAACAGAGAATGGTCAGTAACCAGTAGTGTGAATGAACTTATGTTGCACTACATCCAAAATGTTAGTTGTGGTAACATTTGTTTACTTTCCAAAGGTAAATTCCCTTTGCTTCTAACTTTGACTTAATGTTTTGTATTATAATTGTAAATCAGTTGTGAGTTATTGTAAATTATTTGGGTTCATGTATGGAAAGTAGGGCAGCGTTCCTTATTAAATTGTTACCATTGTTGTTTCAGGTGAGTTCACTCGGCAGATTGAGGAGAAGGAAGCCCTCATTTCCCAGCTCACCAGAGGCAAACAGGCTTACACACAGCAGATTGAGGAGCTTAAAAGACATATTGAGGAGGAAGTGAAGGTACGGGAACTTTATGTGTTTTATCTCATAACTTACAATGCGTAATCTGAGATATACTTTAGATGGTTATACCAATGATTACAGACTGTCATGACAAATGAGGCCATGGCATTAACTTATTTCCAACTGTATAAAAAATTACAGAGTAATTTCTAGTATGTTCAAGAATGCTCAGTGTTTTGTATCTTAACTCTGTCATGATAATTAGTTTGGCTTGGACAATGATTTTTTTATTATCATAAATTTATAGGCCAAGAACGCCCTGGCCCATGCTGTTCAGTCAGCACGCCATGACTGTGATCTTCTCAGAGAGCAGTTTGAGGAGGAGCAGGAGGCCAAGGCTGAGCTGCAGAGGGGAATGTCAAAGGCTAACAGTGAGGTGGCTCAGTGGAGATCCAAATATGAGACCGATGCTATTCAGCGCACTGAGGAGCTGGAGGAGGCAAAGTACATCAAACATTTTTGACTACTTTTGTAAGATTTTTTTTAAGAGTCCACTTGAACACAAACAAAACCTTATTCATTTCAGGAAAAAGCTTGCCCAGCGTCTGCAGGATGCTGAGGAATCCATTGAGGCTGTGAACTCCAAGTGTGCCTCACTGGAGAAGACCAAGCAGAGGCTGCAGGGTGAGGTGGAGGACCTCATGATTGACGTAGAGAGAGCTAATGCTCTGGCTGCCAACCTTGACAAGAAGCAGAGGAACTTTGATAAGGTATTAGAGTGTGAAATAAACTTCACACAATGTTAGGCTACTCCCCCTCACCCAAAAAAATATGGACGTAATATTTTGAATTAATCTGTATCTTTCAAGGTTCTGGCAGAATGGAAACAGAAGTATGAGGAGAGTCAAGCAGAGCTTGAAGGAGCCCAGAAGGAGGCTCGCTCTCTTAGTACTGAACTGTTCAAGATGAAGAACTCGTATGAGGAGGCTCTGGATCACCTTGAGACCATGAAGAGAGAGAACAAGAACCTCCAGCGTATGACATCTCACAACTTACATTCAAGAACTGTACTAATAATCGTGACATTCAAAGAATCTGACTTCATCTGTTTTGTATTTTATCTGTAGAGGAAATCTCAGATCTGACTGAACAGATTGGAGAAACTGGAAAAAGCATCCATGAACTGGAAAAAGCCAAGAAGGCTGTTGAAAGTGAGAAGGTTGAAATCCAGACTGCCCTTGAGGAAGCTGAGGTATTTGACAATCTATTTCAGTTTTCCATGCTCTGTGTAATTTCAATGAGTTTTACGATGTGCATATATTTAATACTAGAAGTTATGTTAGTCCCAAACTTAGCTGAGTTCTCTTCCAGGGTACACTGGAGCATGAAGAATCCAAGATTCTTCGTGTTCAGCTTGAGCTCAACCAGATCAAGGGTGAGGTTGACAGGAAGATGGCAGAGAAAGATGAGGAGATGGAGCAGATCAAGAGGAACAGCCAGAGGGTGATGGACTCCATGCAGAGCACTCTTGATTCTGAGGTCAGGAGCAGGAATGATGCCCTGAGAGTCAAGAAGAAGATGGAGGGTGACCTGAATGAGATGGAGATTCAGCTGAGCCATGCTAACAGGCAGGCTGCTGAGGCCCAGAAACAACTGAGGAATGTCCAGGGACAACTCAAGGTGAGTTTTACATCATTTTAGGTGAAAATTTTCATGAGAAATAGAAAAAAAAACTTGGTATATTTATTCTTCTAATGTTTTCAGGATGCCCAACTTCATCTTGATGATGCCATCAGAGGACAGGAGGACATGAAGGAGCAGGCTGCCATGGTGGAGCGCAGAAATGGTCTGATGCTGGCTGAGATTGAGGAGCTGAGAGCTGCTCTGGAGCAGACAGAGAGAGGACGCAAAGTGGCTGAGCAGGAGTTGGTTGATGCCAGTGAGCGTGTTGGACTGCTCCACTCTCAGGTTGACATTTCTCTATCAAAAAGTTAAGCATCTGAATATGACTGGAACAAAGTTATTAAACACTGCTGTTCTCTATCATTCAGAACACCAGTCTTCTGAACACCAAGAAGAAGCTGGAAGGTGATCTGGTCCAAGTTCAGAGTGAGGTGGATGATGCTGTTCAGGAGGCCAGAAATGCTGAGGAGAAAGCCAAAAAGGCTATCACTGATGTGAGTTTGTGTTAAAGTCTTCTTTCTGTGTAGTCAACCACAAAATTTTAACACACTATCAAAAAGTTAACCCTGTTATTCTGACCCATCAACCTCTCAGGCTGCCATGATGGCTGAGGAACTGAAGAAGGAGCAGGACACCAGTGCTCACCTGGAGAGAATGAAGAAGAACCTGGAGGTCACTGTCAAGGACCTGCAGCACCGTCTGGATGAGGCTGAGAACCTCGCCATGAAGGGTGGCAAGAAGCAGCTCCAGAAACTGGAGTCCAGGGTATGCACCTTAGGATAAAGTGTGTTTAAAAGCTTCCTTCATGCTTCCAAAGATCTCTTTACATGCATTTAAACCCTTTCATTAAACTTGGGTTGTTTTTTACCAAATCACAGGTTCGTGAGCTGGAAGGTGAAGTTGAAGGAGAGCAGAGACGTGGTGCTGATGCTATTAAAGGTGTCCGCAAATATGAAAGAAGAGTGAAGGAGCTGACCTACCAGGTATAAAACTCAAAGGACCATGACAAGTCTTTGACTCGTGGACTTTATTAATCCATATTAGATGTAATGTTGAAAGTGTCTATAATTCAGAGTTTCCCTTGAGGTTACCATATATTTCAGGGTAAGATTTTTTTTATGCTCATACACACTAGATTAAAGGTTTTTTTTTTTCAGATTGTATCTTTGGTCCAATTAAATAAATAAAGTAGGATCTATTTTTCTTGATAGGACAAATAATTTTTTTTTAAGAGACACAGCCACACAGCATAATGTCCATCTCTATCTGCAATGCATGTTGTATTTTTTGCATTTGCAATGTGTGTTAGTTTAGTGTCTAGTGTTAGTTTTCACAGTTATGGCAAACTGTAGTGACACACATTTAAATTATTTAGATAATTCTTTTTGTTTCTGCTTTGATACACCACAAGTGACTGATCTTTACCCTTGCAGACTGAAGAAGACAAGAAGAATGTGACCAGGCTCCAGGATCTGGTTGACAAGCTGCAACTCAAAGTCAAGGCTTACAAGAGACAGGCTGAGGAGGCTGTAAGTACACAGTTAAAAAATATATATACGTACATTCATTTGGGTGAATGACACCAAAACAACTAAATCAACAAAATGCTAAACCTCTCACAGGAGGAACAAGCCAACACTCACATGTCCAGGCTGAGGAAGGTTCAGCATGAGATGGAGGAAGCTCAGGAGCGCGCTGACATTGCGGAGTCTCAGGTCAACAAGCTGAGAGCCAAGAGCCGTGATGTTGGGAAGGTAATTCTCACATTTTCTTGACAAAGATATGTACTATAAATAAAATTTATAACAAGTGTCAGTGAGGTGAAGTAATAATGCTGACGAAAACTTAAGATATCTGAGAAATTATTCACATCTTATCTCAAATTGTTTAACTATTTTTTCCACCAATATATGATTCAAATAAATTAATGTATACCTTCTATCTCTTGTCTCTTAGGGAAGTGACTCTGCAGAATGAACTACAAGACCCAACTAAGGCATCTGGATGGAGTTCATACAATATGGACCACTGAAAATGTCTTAATAAATCATCAATAAATTAAAAAAAATCTGTGGGTTTTTTTGTGTTGTTTTTACTTCCTGTCAGGTTTCATCTCCTAAGTACAATAGGGGATTCAGGCCACAAGAAGAGAAAAAAATAATTACAGGGAGGAGATTTTTTTTAATTCCTTTTTGAGATTAAAGTCGAAATTTTGACTTTATTCACGTCGACTTTAATCTCCACTTTTTTCCAATTTCCACTTTAATCTCAAGATTTTAATTTTTTTGATTTAGAAAGTTTGACATTATTCACAACATTTCGACATTTTCTAATCTCAAAATTTGGGCCTATAATCTCGAAATTTCGCCTTTATTGACATAATTTTGATTTGATTTCAAAATTTCAACTTTAATCTCAAAATTTCGATTTTAATCTCCTTCCTGTAAATATTTTTTTCTTCATGTAGCCCTAATCCTCTTTCGTACATTAGTAATATTAGGCCTGTTGACAGTCACAACACGAATAGGACAAAACCAAACCAAACCATGACACACATTTCTGCTGCAATGTTGATCAAGAGCAAATGTTACGCTGCTCTGTCATCATTATGTTTTAAGAAGGTTAAACATTAGAGGTAGGTGTAATTGTACTTCACTTTGAGAAGCAAATATGAAATGACAAGCTTATGACAAGATTACTGTTTGTCAAATTTTCACAAAGTTTGCTTGAGCACTAAATTTATTCCATCTTTTATTCCAACATTTTTTCTTTGGATCAGCAACTAAAGCAACATTAATTTTAATTTGACAGGTTACATTTAGATTTGAAAAAGCAAAACGGTATATTGTTACACAGCACTTAGCTCAAAACAACATATACAGTGTATATATTGAGTGTTTCGCTAGTAGAACCAATGAAAGAAAAGAAATAAAAACCTGAGAAATGATCAATAAATATAGGCAAATAAAAATGATAATCACAGTTTATTTACCTAATGATAATTATTTCAGTGGTACATTATTAGCCACTCAGTGATTGTTTTTTTTTTTTAAAGAGAAAATATTTTGTCATACCCTAAAACCACCAATAGTTCTACTTTTTTTTCCCTCCACTCTTTCCCTTGCCATGCTGTGCTTTCTCCTTTCTATTTCCGGTATCTCCTTTTCTTTTATGTCCTCCTTGCACCACCCTTTTTTGCAGCTGGGGTGTGTGAGCCTTTTCAATCAGGGAAAAACAATCCTCATCTCTATTTCTTCGATTGGCCACAACCCTTTCCTGTTCAAGTGATAATAAAGCATCAGGAGGAGCTTTATTGCTTGTTCCTGGGTTGGGAGATGATGGTCTTGAGCGTGTTTTTCTGGGACTTGCATTGTTTGAAGAGCAGGGCCTGGATCTAGCATCTTCCTTTGGAACAAGGTTTAGGTTTAAGGACAGGGGTCTGCCAGGTCTTGGGCTCAGTGGGATCACAAGGTTATCTCCAGGGGCTCCCAGAGTTAAGAAGACTTCAGGGAACGCACATGGTTGGATGATTTCCTTCTTCCCCTTTAATGGATCAGTCAAAAAAGCATATATATGGTTACACATCTTACATTTCTCTACCAATCCAAGCAATTTATTCTTAATCTGCACAAGCTGCAGCACGGCTCACCTGCTGTGGCGTGAAACTCATTGACACCTTCACTGTTACCTGTAAAGAAATGTTAGCTTGTTTTTTTGTGCAAATACAACCATGAATCATATCAAAAATGTAAGCAGTCAACAAATCAAATACCAGACTTATTATAACAGAAAACCCTGGTTGGTTAATTCATGCAGTATACTGACATCCCTTTTTGTGTTCTCTGCAAATGTAAGCTTGTTTTCTTGTAGTTGTCTATTTCTCAATAACAAATACTTGTAAACATTTTACCTGAGCTGGAGAGTTTAGCTTCTGAAATTCTGTCTCAGGGGTATAGGAAGCAGATTTTGGAACAACTCTGGGGGAGCCATAAACCGCAGGAGTCCTCTTAAGCTGAGAGATGGGTTTTGGAGAGTTTTTTCTTGATGTTGTTGGTGTACTCTTTGCCACGGTGATGTGCGGAAGAAAAGCCTTGCAAAAGGGAAAAAAGGAAATGTCCATATCAACATTATTTTGTCTTTACATAAAAACTTCAAACAAACAGCTAACATAGAATTGAAGATCATCTAAACTTGGAGCTACTTAAGAGCCTCATAAGCTGTACATCTCAGCTATTTACAAGGTGGAAACCTGTTGTCCATGTATAAAATTTCTGCTATCAATAGCTCTTCAATAACAGTATTGTGGATGCAACAATGTCATACTGACAGGCATGCCCTGAATATCATCCCCTTGTTAAGAGTGTGACATTAAAATACCAACAGCCTAACTATAGCAACACTGACAATATCATTTGTGTCAAAACCACAGACTGTTTGGATTTCAGCCAACTCACTGCTATTCCACTGTTATTACTTCTTCCATTTTCTTGTCTGTTTGCGTTTCCACCTATCCCCGGCAGGTTGGGGAGGGCAACACGCTGATCGTCTAGCCGCCGTCCTTGACTGGAGGCAATGATCTTGAAGAATGTGTCAGCCTCGGCACCTGTTATGGAGTGTCAGGAGCTATTTCTGTGATGTTTCAGAGACAGAAAAACATTGCTGACCTTGAGTGCCATGTGTTTTTCTAACCTGTGGGCTTATCATTTAAAGCACTTCCATTGTGTGTGGGTGTTGCTGGTGTGCTTCTGCTGGGTTGCAGAAAGCAACGCTGCTCTTCCATACGTCCTCTTTGTGCGTGATTCATCATTTTGAGGAACTGATCCCGCTCAGCTGGAGAAGCTTCCTAAAAAAATAGAAAAGAAAAGCAAGGATTAAGTTTACTATTCAGACGCAGCTTAAGTCACCTGAAGCTTGTCTTTCAAAAATAATCAGAATAATTGGCCCAGCTGTAAGCTGTGTGTTATGCTGTAGGAGGTCTCACCTGCTTATGATGATCAGTTTCGCCGCTGTTAAAGGAGGCAGACCTCTGAGGTTTATCAGGTGGACCTGAATTATCTTTGTGCTGAGTGGAAGGGGAACCCATATTCTGGAAGATTTGAGGTGCAGAGCATCGCTGTTCATCCATTCTTGAGCCCTGTTGAACAGGATTCATTGCATTTGAAAAATGAAGGACCAAAAAGAAAAAGATACAAGTTAAAGGACATTTTTCATGTTGTGGGATGGGCAAACCTGGACTTTGGAGACCATGTAGCACAAGTAGTTTGCATCTCTCTCTGAAGCAGTGGATTTTGATGCAGTTCCTCCATTTTGTATCCCTGGCAAGGAAGGAAGAACTGCTCGTTGGTCATCAAGTCTTCGGCCTTGAGAGTTAGCCAGAAAACTAAAAAACTTCTCTGAATCTGGACCTGTAAAGGTTAAAGAGACAGTAAATACTTTCATGATCAAGTAAGTGGACAATCATCACATACCTCTACAAATAAGTTAAATTATCATGTTAGATATAAAGGAAAATAAATAGTTTGTTGACAGATAAGTTTTTATTCTAACCTTTGGGCGCAGTACTCTCACTGGACTTGTGTTTGGGTTTGGACTGGGGACTAACATTCAAGACACAACGCTGTTCATCCATTCGGCCACGTTGAGAATGACTCATGAGGTTAAAAAAAGCTTCCTGGTCAGCTGGATTTAAGATCTAGTAAGGAAAAGGGTGTAAAGTACATATTCATGTCACTGGATAAACAATCTGTTGTATCATCAATGCATCAAATAGACAATTATACATGACGGATTTGAAATATTGTATTTAATAAAAAGGTACCACTGACTTTATCACTTACCTGTTTTTGAGATGATGATACATCTTTATTCTTTTGTTGTTCTATGTCTGAGCTGATGCTGAAGGAAGCTGAACGAGGAGGGCCTGGACTGGGCACAGTATCATCCCCTTTAGGTATTTGAGGTAGAGAGCATCTTTGGTCATCCATCCTTGAACCCTAGAAATGCAAAGAGCCGGTTTTCTTCAGTCATTTTTCTTTTTATCAAAGGTACATTTTTCTGACAAATAATTGTATGTTACATTTAGTAAATCACATAAAAAGGTCTAAAGCAACAGCATATTGGTTATTGTTATATTAGTCAACTTATTTTCTGAATAAGTGATAAACTAACCTGAACTTTAGAGACCATGTAACACAAGTAGCTTGAATCACCACCAGCGTTAAATGTGGCTTTTTCATTCTGTAATCCTGGTAACGATGGGAGAGAAACTCGTTGGTCATCCAGCCGGTTGCTCTGGGTGTTGGCCAAGAGGTTGAAGAACATTTCAGAGTCTGAGCCGAGGAAAGAAAATAGTTCATTGACTACACAGCTAACTCATTTAAATTTTCTATGAACCCTGAACAGTAAAAATGTGAATTGGCAACTGAGACACATCTCCAGAAGTCTTTACAGAAACAGACATTCATATAGGCATTAAGTTTGGGTTGTTGCCTGTTTTTAATGCACCTGCAGCAGCCTTTCTGTCCAGTTTGGGTGTGCAAGGAGCACTCTTGGTGGTATCCAAAAAACAGCTCTGGTCTTGCATGTGAGTACGCCGGCCTTGGGCAAATATATCCATACACTCCTGCTCTTTGTTGGATAATCTGACCTATCGGAAAAAAATGAGGCATGGATTTGACCAAACAAGGATTATTAACACATTTTAAGAACACAAAACTAAAATCACTTAATCACCACAGTGACACAAGACAGCAAGTCAGACCTGGTTATGTTGAGAAGGAACATATAACTGGCTGACTGGTGTTGGCAGAAACTTCCTGCTTCTTTCTGGAGTACTCTCTGTCACAGAGATCTGAGGTGCAGAACTGTGATGGGCCTGGCCTCTAAATTCCTGTGAAAACAAGTCACATTGCAAAATAACATCAATTATTCAGTCATAAAACCAATTATTTGCATTCTGCATATGCATTCTGCTTCTTCAAATTTTTTGTAACTGGTAGTTAAATTGGCAGCTGCAAGAGTTTAGGATGTAATATTTCTATAATAACCTTTTGACCAAGTTCTCCACAGCAGTAAATTAGTCAACCCAATCAATTAAATCATTATCCAGGGATTTAAATATTATTAAACAATATCTCAAATCATAAAAATGAATGCTAAATACCATATTGAAGTCTATATATGAATGCCAAATAAAACAACATCCCTCATAGTACAACATTTATCGAACTATTTAGTTATGTACAGTGAATTTAAGAGATTAAAGTAGCCTATAAAATTGTTTTTTTTCCCCCTCTAGAATAATCACATTAAGGTCTACACTAAAATATGAAAATAAGTATAAGACACTATAGCACACATTACAAATTAATCAGGAAGTCCAATTAGAGTAAAAGAAAGGGGGGGGGGGGTATAGGAACAAAGTTTTGATATTGAATAACAAAGATTACATAGATCTTACCATCGCAGGAGATTCTGGTTTCAATTCCATTCCAGTAGTCGCCATGATAAAGAAAACAATGCACAAAAGAGTCCCAAACTGAAAACTTGAGAAGATATGAAACTATACAGATGCAGCGTCCAAGCGTCCCAGCGTTTAATTTCTGTGTTACAAACTAAATGGTATCAGAACATCTTATTGAACTTTCGTATTTGCAGAGGAAATGATGATTCTGATTGATAGATGTCCAAATGTGCATTAGATGCGGCTTGCGCGAGGGCTTTTAAATAGAGCCAAGTCCTGAGTATCAACCCATTACCATTAAGAGCCAAACCAGAGCGCCGATCTTACTATTACCGTGTGTAATCCCAGATGAAAACATAATCCTCTGTATAGAGGGGATGATCTTTTTCACTGATAGGTGTATACGTCCTCCCTCGTGATCCAATACTGTACTTAAAGAATTTTTTTTCCTGCATTTACCAGCCCCCACTCTTTGCACATGAAGTGTACATAGGCATATGCTGTTGTTCATGTTTATATGTTGCTTTGTTGATTTTAACTGTTTGATGATTAATGATTTTAATTGTTAATAGTGTTTTATTATTGTTTTTATATGTTCTGTAAAGTGTCCTTGAGTGACGTGAAAGGCGCTTCAAATAAAATGTATTATTATTATTATTATTATATGCCTAGGTTGCAGTTTTTAGATGTACAAAAGTACTACTCCTGAAATTCATGTATTCATGGCTTGGCTGTGTGGAGCTTGTAGACAGCATGTGGATGAATTCATGACTGTGGAATCCAGGACAATTTGATTTTCACAATACACATGTTAAAGTGAATACTATACTTCTTTTATTAGTCATATTTAAAAACAAAGGAACACACACCCACCACTTGTTTCCAGCAATACATTAAATTAGATTTTAAGTGTGCAAGATCACATGACAGCAGGTGAGAGTTGTTGTTTGAAGGAAAAAAAGCAAAAGTACCTGAAGGCAAGGAAAAAAAATAAGGTGACCTATCTTTAATTTACTACATATACAACATATACTTCTAATTACTTCTGTACATCTGCATTAAACTACAACATTTATAGGTGTATAATCACCCAGTTTACAGCAGAAAATTAGGCAAATCTAATACATCCTGTGGTGACATAAAATCATTCTGAATGAAAACTGTCACATGATCAAAATATTTATATCTTCTCATTAAATATTTTTACATAATTTGAATCACAGCAGTAAATGGAGCCCAGTTCACAAGAAACAATAACAAGAACATCTAAAATAAAATAAGAATCACAAATGTTTCCTTCCATGGCCACATTAAATATAAACATAACAATTCTCTTCATTTTTCTCCTCAGACGACAGAGATACCTCAGCAACCAATCGTCTTGAATGAAAGACTTTACCCTTATTCCAGTTTGCAAGTCTAACACCTAACAATCAGGATTTGGGACTTTATCCAGGCTCTTCAGGTCATTTAGGAAGCTAGTTGGAGTCAGGATGTGAGATGACCCTGTCAAGTAGAAGAATTACAATGAAGACAAATCTCCAGGAATTATATAATTTGGGTCACCTAACATGTCTACCAACAAAGTGACTGCTTACCGATCAATACTTCCCATTTCCCAACAGTGGCGCGTGTGACTTCATAGGCAGAGCGCATTTCCGAGTGGGACACACCCCCAATTATAAATATGATAAGCCGAGGACCAGAGCGGTATTCTGCTGGGGATTTGTTTTTGTGCCACTGTCCAAAACGTGCACTGCTGTAAAAGATCAATAAATATATACATACAGATATTACTGACCCTGAAGTAACTGTCATCATCAAAATGGTGGCCTAAAACCTGAGTTAATCACTTTGCAATCAGTCATTATCAGCTTAAAATGTTAAGGTATGTTTCAAGGAGCTGGTCAAGCAACAGATGGGGAAAAATTATAAATGGGAAAAAAATAGGAACCAGTTAAATGAAATGAAACTGAAAGGACATAAGATTTCTCTGTGTCATGTTAACTATTTCTGAAAGTTTAGTTTAATTTAACTTGAGTTATTTTCATTTATTTATTTATTTTATTTGTTTGTAGTTTTCCTTTATTTACTGAATTTCCCTTTGGAGATAAATAAAGTTATTCTTATTCTTAATCAATCCGCTATTGTAGATGTTTTATTTTTCCTGTTCACTCACCTTACTGCGGTCTGAGTAGTGTTGATGGGAGCAGGATCAGCGATGAATGGCCACTGCTTTCTGTCCAGTTTGTCCTCTATTGCATCCTGAATCAAGAAAACCATATTAGCATAAAGAACAGAAACAGCATGTGTGCTACCAACACTCAGAACACTCATCGTAGACTGAATACCTCCATTATGTCCTTGATGACCGGCGTCCACCGAGACAGTTGATATGTGCTCTCTGTGCGCTCCTTTCGCTCTGGCATGTTTTTCCCAGAATTGCGGCCCTAATTCATAACATGCAGAGGAAACAAATAATAAGTGGACAGTCGATCTTGAGAAACATTTCAGTCAGACAACCAAACTGCAACGAAGCAGTTTACCCCAGCTAAGATGTTGCAGCCCAGGTTTTGCAGGTTGTAGATGATGTTGCTGTCCGACTGTATGTTTGCATGTTGAATGAGCTTGGCAAGGTTCTCCTCCCCAATGCCTGCACAGACAAACACTTGATGATACTCAATACTTTTTTCACATAATATCAAAAAATGTGGTTGTGTTTATCCATCTAACTAATAATCACATGCATATCCACAAGTTTACCCCTCTGCCCTGACAGTGTGGCTTTTCAAACTTCTTTGGTAGGGAAAAAACTTTACAATATTTTACAATTAAAGCCGCAGCATACCTTTCTTCTTGTGGAACGTGTACAGCAGTATGATGCGGATTTTGTCATATGCGTCAATATCACTGTTGAGAAGCACAGGAACGATGCTCTTCATTGCATCCTTCAGGGTTTCCCCTTCTGCGTTCGTCCCCATCGCCAGGTCCTGTGTGAAACCCCCATTGAATGTTGAATGAAGCAATTCAAATTAGATTTAGGATTTCTCTCTCCTGCCCCGGGCACTCTTTTCCAGCAAAAAAAAAATCTCTTGCTAAGCTTCATTATTTATTTGGGCTAAGCCCTGTTTGGGCTAATCAACAACTGAAGGCTGAGGATGGCTCAAAGACCACATGGAGCACACTTAACATTTCGATTATAACATCACACACATATATTTGTCTTGGGCTGCCCAAACAATGCAGAGCACTTAAACAAATGACAGCTGACAGAGAGCTGTTACTGTTTGGATCACACTGTCCATCTTAGAGCCAAAACATGCCCATTGGATTAAAGAGGCTGCTTTCAGACTTGCTGACAATCCATTAGTGCAGTTGAGCGATTCCCTCGTACAAAAAGGCCCCATTAACACTTGCATTTCATAAAGCCTCAACTATGCATAGCTTTTCATTTCCTGTGTGCCTGCGCTACATCCGATACAGGACTACATGTGGCAGAATACATCCTTCAGTGAGACAAAGCATGTCTGGCACAAAGCGAAGCTTGGCTTTGGTCTGGACCGTGGCTTTGTCCCAGGGTTATGCTGATGGAAGGATTTCAACATTACTAAGAAGCAGACATACGTATTATCAAAGGCTTTTACACTCAGTAATGACATAACAGCTCCTTTGGCATGTCTGTAGACATACTAAAGTTGACATCCGGTCCCAAGCATGTTACGCAATATTTCTATTAAGATCTTCCATTAAATACAGCCAGACTGAGCCACTGGCTTTTGTGCCCCGGCTAAGCTATAAATAAAAACACTACCACGCTGAGGTCGCATAGCGTGTTGATGGAACAAAGTCCATCTCAGACATGTCTCTTTAAGATATTTGCTGTAAATGACTAGCACAGCGTTAGAATTTAGATGATCCCATGTGTTATTAAAACTACTGACTGACAGATTGTTTTGCCAACAGCTCATGAGCAGACAAATTCTAAGAATGTCAAGTTAATGGCCCAATGGTCATCTGTGATCGGCTTTCTCTGCAGGGATTAAGAGCCCATGATCATGTGTCTATTTTTATCTCCAACTACAGATGTACAGTTCAACAAAAGCTTTGATTATTACACTGTATTGCAATGGCTGATAAAACGAACTGTATCCCAGCCGTACTTTAAACCCGTCCAAGCATACGTGTTAAAATGTTGATACAAACACCAAACGTACTTTTCTTACATTGACTTAAAAAGTATACTGACCTGTTCAACTTCACAAAGCTTGTCAAGTGAGGCCTTGAACTTATTCATACAAGCTTCTGCCAGGTGCAAGTGAGTGGAGTACTGTTTATGAAAATGAATGAAAAATGATTAGTAAGTCACAAATTTTGTAAACAATGTTGACAAACTTGTTTCAAAGCTATGCACCATAAAGAGGATGTTTTATTATCTTCTCTTCAGACGACAAAGGGAGATTTTTGTCTCATTTAACAGTCAGTAGCAATACTTAACACATTCTCAAACAAAACCTTCGCTGTGGTAATCATAATCTGTATATTCATCATCTGGGATTGTAAAAGAAATGTTCACTTGACAATTGGAAAAGTACTGTAGCATAATAATTCTCTTAAAATGTTGGCTTCTCTTCTTCCCACCTACCATGCTCAGCTCTTTCTGATACTGTGGCATCTTCTTCAACATCTGAGAGAGATCTTTTATGTTGGCCTGAAAATGCAAAACATTTTTTCTTGTATGCACAACTTAAAAAAATAAGTCTTAATTCTATATTGTGAACACCAATATTGGAAAATAATACTCACATTATCAGTGCACATTCTCTTGCTCTCACAAAATGTGCGGAGAAGCTCTGTCACTTTCCTGCAAAAGTGTTTTTTTTAATACAAGTTACCTTGTGAGGGAGAGCAAAGTCATTTCATTTAACCTTGGAGTTCAGAGGCTAGACAGGTGGAATACATTTTATAGTGTGTCTAAGCAAAGCGTCTTACTGCAACCTAAAGAAAAGGTTTTCCATCAAAGTCCACAACTTGTTAAAAAGAATGAGAGTGTGACTAAGTCTTGTAAAGATAGGGCGAATACGCTTTCTTGAGTTGTGGTGGACTTACTTGGTGACATCTGCAATGTGCATATGTCTAAGCTGAATCCAGAGCTCGTCATCTTCGTCCAATAACACTTCTCTGTCTTTTGAGTTCCCAATGCCAGTTGTCTGATAACTTTCAAGAGATACAAAAAAACTTTATACTTTGAGTATCAACAGTATTCCACAAACAGCTTAACAGCCTTAAAAAGAACATGAGCAGCTTCTGATATGTATAAAAAAATAAACAAACGACTCACGAATAGATGTCCTGTTTAATATCCAGTAAGTCATAGGCCATCGCCTGCAAGGTCAGCTCATGGAGAATAGGTGAGATGGGATCAAACCCACGGTCAACAATCAGCAGCTGGGATCGTGCCTTATCTGCACCCTGAAAAAGTAATCATAAGAAGTAAAAATTAATGGTGGTGAAGCAATCCATTGACTATAACAGCAAATATACAAATGATTTTTTTAACATTCAAAAAATACAGAGTTTGAGGCTAGACAAGAGTCAAAAAAAGACTGAAAACTTCAATGTGTATGTTTATGTACATATATTGGACACATTCTTTTTTACATTGCTTCAGTACCTCAGTTTGATGCAGCATTTAACTAAACATACAAGCTAAAATGCGATAAAATTACAGAGAATGCCTAGACAGCACAGCAAGATGATTTAGCGTAGATTTGTGGTGGCAAAAGAGAACAGTCATACATGCCTGATGAGACCCATCTCAGGAGGAAGGAAATTTCAGCTGAGAAAGAAACAAAAGAAGAAGGAAAAAAAGAGAAAGGTCTAGAAAAGGCTTAAGAAAAATCATCAATATGATTTACACCCAGACACCACAGACAGGTTCACATGAGTGAACACTAAGAGTTGGAGAATTCCAAAAGGAAAGCATATTTTGCAATACAAAAAAAGCTGGATCAGCATTAAAGAGCAGGGCAGGAATTTAGATCAGCATTTCTCACCAGCTAAGAGTTTTATGAGTAGAGCAAGAGAAAATTATTGTGGGGGTGGTCTCAGTAGTTACTAACCTCCCCCATGCTTGGGTTGTCTGCTTTATGAGCAGTCAGGCGCTGGTACACCTCTTCAGCTAGTCTGGCGGTCTCCTCTGACCCCCTTAAAGACAGACATAATGAGTCAGTAAACTTACTGAAAAACTAATTTCATAATAGTTGATGCAAGGCTTCTTACTTGCGGTATCTGATTGCAGGGTACTCTTTCAGAGTATCACACAGTGTTGCGATCTGCTCTGCCAGATTTTCCATCATTTTGTCCTTTTTCTCATTTGGCTTAGTACTGTAGAACGAGTATAGGGAGGTCGGATCATCTAAGGAGAACACCTGCAGGAGAGAAAGGGATTGAGGCATTCTTAGTTTAACACTGCATTAACTGTTAAAGTGGTGTAAATATGACACTGCTGCACAGTTGTAGGTTACAAGTTTCACAGACTTTACTTATACTTATATCAACCTCTGAACTCAATAGACAGTTCCTCAGACCAAACAGACTACATTAATCGCTGCTGGCATCTATATGCAACAGCCAAATAGTTATTTTAGGAGCTGTTGGAACCACAAAAAAATCAGAAATTACTAAAGCATAGATAAAACAATGTAGCTGTTAAAAACAAGTCATGATATAAAGAGTACCTGAGACTCATATGGCAGGAAAGCAACATTGATCTCTTTCAAAGTTTTGATGGCCTTTGAAACTCTCGATCTCCCAAGCTCTGTAAAGAGACCATCTGGACAAGCTATGGGGGGAAAAAAACTTCATTTAAACATTTCAAACATTTTTCTTAACTTAACTTAATGTATGTTTAAGTGTCTGTCTCTCTGTCTAATGCCAAACACAGAAGATCTTACTGTCAGTGAAGAAGATGTGTGCTGCTTTGTACGTAAAGGCAGAATCTTTGAAGTCACTGATGAGAGCGCGGACAGACTTTTCATTGAAGACAAAATACAAAAATCAGACAAGTTAAATATAACAATGATTACAGATGATTTTAAAATTACAGAGAGAGCTTTAAAGAAAGGGCAACAACTAACCTTCTCAATGGGCGAAATCAAGTAAATGGCTTCCAAACTTGAGATGGGCTCCCGCCGTTTATTGATGTCCTCCACAACTAAAAATCAGAAAACGGGGTACTTCAAAACTGAATCCAAACCATATCATTTATATGATGAAACATGCAACAGCAAATAAAGTTATTCAGTACATGACTGTGACAAGAACTCTATTCTGATTGGTCATTATGTGGCGATATTTCACAGCAAATATCTGGATAGCTGTTGGTTAATTTCTTCTACAGATATATGTCTCTGATTACAGCTAACTAACTGTTATCACATTTTTGTCTATATTATTATTATATGTTTTAACACTATTTGTTTACTTTCTTTTATTGTTTGATTTATAACAGTTTTATTATATGATATTTTATTATTATTACTCTTTTATTTCGTTTTAATTTTTTTTTTTAAATCATTTTATGAGTTTCCTATATCTTGTCATGGTTTTATCAGTTTAGCTTCAGCTCCAGTGTTTCCCCATTTTAGTTTAAGATAGCGTTTTCTTGGTCCAATGGGGCTGCCTGCTGAGCCCTGACTTGGTGTCCCAGTGGTTGTGTGTGTGTGTGGGTGGTGGGGTCTCTGTTAAATGCGGGCTTAGAGGGTGGGTGGGTGGGGTTTTGCAATTTGTATTTTATCTTGTATTTTATTTGGTATCCCCTGATCCTCTCCTTCTTGTATTCTTTAATGTAAAGTACTTTGTAATACAGTCCATGTATGAAAAGTGCTTTACAAATAAAGTGATTAATTCATTTGATCTGTTGTGTATAAAACTGATGCAAAATCAACAATCATCACTTACTGGTCACCCCTTCTGCCAAAATGTCAGACATCTTGCAGCAAGAGGACAGAATGCGCATGCTCATGTGGTCCACAATCAGAACCTGAAGAAACAGAAAACTGAAGTCATTATTCCGTTTTTTTGATGATTTTTTTTCATCTTTACTGATCAAAAATTACCTTCCACTCTCCCTCCTTCTTGACACTCTTAATAACCCCATTGAGGATTTCTGTAAAAGAAATAAAGGTGACATTTATTTACACACAAAAAGGATTGGTACGACAGGAACCAAGTGTTGAAATAGAAACTGAGATACATGTATGCAGTTTATAATTATAGCTCTTTGAATAAACTGTGAAAACAAATCACTACATTAGTAAATAAGAACCCTGTGACAGCCGCACAGTTCTCAGTCATCTGTTTACACTGATAATTCATACCATCTATTCTATTGACTCCTTTTCAAGTATGTTACGAAGTGGCAGTTGCTTTATCATGCATGTCAAAACTTGTGTGTCTTAGTGTGGTTTAATTGGGAGGTTTTCCCTCATAGTCTAATGTTTAATCACTTAACAATGATTTAACAGAAAATAAAATACGTGTTTACGCAATACAATTTCCTTAAGAGGTCAGATGTGTATCTCGATCTTAATCTGGAACCAGGAGGTTTTTGAATCAAAAACAAATGCAGCACTGTTTCACCCAGCCTGGGCAGTTGTTGCAACATCAGGACTGCTGTGGTGCAACAACTAAGGTGTGGTTCTACTGGTAAACAAAATGCAAAACTGGAGGTTGTGGCGCTCTCTGGACAAAGAGTAAAAATGTACCAAGACGTTAAAGGCAATTTCAAGCCGTAAAAGTTACTGTATGAGAAAGTGCTAGAGCTTTTTTTATACTTCATGGTTAACCAACTTAACAGTGTCCTCCGGTGATAAGGACAATGTGGTAATAGAGAAGACCAAAATCCCTTTCGTGTCGTTTATCATCTCCCTTGTTTATCCAAATAAGAGACACATCAGTTAATTTTTTCAGGTACATTACCACATGAATACGCTAGCCAACTGACATGATAAGTAGCTGCCTTCAGTCATAGACAGGTAAAGCTCTACACATTAAGACTCAAATGGCAAAAAGAGTTTTAATAGTACATAAACATTAAGACAGGAAAGGCTGCCTGGGGGGGTTTCATAATAGGTATGGTATGATTCTGCAGTTTTCTATAAGGAGAAAAAACATTTCTGCCTCATTATCTCGTGTTACTGATGTTTGTAGATACTGTGCTATGAGTTGCAACAAGAGATTTTACCTCTTTTACCTCCATCTTATTTCATCTTTAACGTCTTTTCAGCTTTTGTTATACTTGTACTCTTTTCTTAATTAACCTTTTAGGCCTTTTATTGTTTCATCTCTTGCTCATTTCTGTTGCTCTATTTTATCATTACTATCATTATCAGGATTACCTCTTATTATTTTATTATCATTGTTGATATTGCCTTTTATATTTACTATCCTGTTTCCGCTTTTGCCCTCCCTTTTAATTGCATTTTCCTTTTGTCTTAACTATTTTATGGTTTTATTTTGCTCCTCATGGTCTCATTCTATGTTGCATGGCTCTTGTATTGTCTGGGTTCCTTATGACATGAAAATGGCCTTCAATGCCGTTTTAACTGAGCTTTTTGTTTTTATTTGTCTTTTTCCATGTGCTCTACAACTACATGTCAAAGCACTTTGTAAACATCTGTATTTTAAAAGTGCTATACAAATTAAGTTATTATTACTATTATTAGATTCTGTTTATAGAGAAATAACAAATGTAATATATGGATGTAAACTGCCTTAAGCCATTTCTGACAGACGACTGTTGTGTAGAGTTTTCTTTCTGTTGTTGGATTAAATTTATTACTGATTTAGACAGAGAGGAAAAAGGGCAGGAAATTATTAGGTACAAATATCATCGGATACATTGGCCCATCAGACATGTCAAAATGTCATGTTATGATAAATATACTTCAGACCCAGGTAGTGGCAACATCATAGAAGCTAAAAAGTATAGAGTAATACTCAGAAACCAAGAGGATTTAAAGCTTACTAATCTATGGGTAAAGGGCAAATACCTGGGCCAAGGAAGTATTACTTATATTATTAGTTCGCTATATTTTTAGAGGGTCATTAAAGCGTCACATGATACACTTCATTGGTAGTTTACTGTAAAAAGGGTATTTATTGGACAAAAATAAATAAATAATAATAATCATGAATGTAATGTGACTGTGTTAATCTATATAAAAGTCGGAAAAACTCAGTTTATCACATGCTTCTGACACGAACTTCCGCTTGCGTTAGCTTCCTCAACTTAGCCCGTATCTTCAACCGTCACAACATTGTCAACCACAAGCGCTGCTACTTGTTTTGTATCCAGAAATGTACTTAGCGTTGAAAAATTCATGGCAAATGCAGTCACTCGTACTGACAAACGTCTTCACAACAATTTTACCCGTGACTAAATTCGCTTAAACAGTATTTTCCCCGGTTAGGTTCGTCTTGACTCCTGCAACTAAAAGCAGGAAGAAACTTGAGGTGAACCGTCGTCATTGGTCTGTGTTAAAAGTTGACCGTCATATTGCCGGGCTTCTACATGGTATGTGACATTAAGTAAAATGTTTCTGTGCCTTTGTAATAAATTACTTCTAATAAATGACTGATTAACGACGACATGTCACTTACTTTCTCCCACCACCGCCTTCAGCCCACTCGGTGCCATCTTGACAGCAGTCTGCTTGCTGGACGGTCACTTCCTTGTTGTTAAACCCAGCGCAGAGCAAACCTCCAAAGCTGTGGATGGTGAAACACTGCCCCCTACTGATCGAAGATAGCATTGCAAAAAATTCATAGGTCTCCAGGAATTTTGTCCATGTCGTGTCCTGAAACCATGCAGTTTGTGCAGCAAAACGCGAACAAATAAAATTGGATACCATACATAAGAAAATTTATCCTTAAAGCTTCGATTATTACTGAATTTTTCCAAACAACAAAACATACTTTTTCATTTTTAGTCGCATTTTCTCTCTTCATACCCCCTCTCCTTTCATATCTTGAAATTCCGTGCCATAATTTTAGTTCTGGTTTTCAAAATAAACGGCAGCTGTCAAAAAGTAACAGCTGCAAAAAGAAAGATGTACAGTCTGTGCCTGTAGGAGACAGGCTGTGGGATTGTGAGGCCCCTTTTCAATGCCAAACATGTAAGGGATATCATATGATGAGTCTCGGGAGAAACGTGTCATCGCCTCGATATGATAGATGATGAGTTAAACAGTTTGTTAAGTGTGGTTAGTTCGGGGATGTATCCAAGACTAAAGAGTAATTTACCTTGCCAAGTAGAACACAGCTCCCTAAGATTCATTCATGCTTGAAAGAACAAAGATAGTTTTGCTGGTGTGACAACAGCAAGGATTAATGTTAAGGCCTATGACAGATTCAAAACATGTAGGCGGTCATTCGTGAGTGTCTTTGAGCAAGTTAAGGTGAAAAATCTATTTTTCATATCTTTCTGCATGAATGTTGTTGTTCTCTTAAAATTTAAAGCATCAATATACTCTGCCTTTCCTTGTTAAACCTTGGCTATTGGTCAGTATTGCTTTGCAGACATTCCTTGGGTCTAGACAAGGCGGCTGTTTGGACTTAATTTAAGATCAAATTTTAAGAAACACAACCTTGAATCAAATAAAGGGGTTATCTAGTCATCATGATACTGCCATAAAGCAACAGCTGCTACCACAGGAGCTTCTAACAGTGTTTGAAAAGACTTGAGTTTCTCTATTGAATGTTGTATTTTCTTGCTTTACACTTTGGGAGGAATGAAACTTTTAGTTCAGCAGCTTCAAAAGTCTCTTATTTATTTTCTTACTTGTTCATTTGATGAGGATGATGCATGAAACTTTGCGTCATAATGACCATTTTGTCACAATGTTACAAAACTCTTAACAAGGAAAGACCCTAGGGCTGTGATTAAACTCTAAGGCAATACACCTAGCGTACTAGAATTTATCAAGATAAATGCAAAATGTTAACTTAGTTTTCCAGATCAGAAAAAACAAACATAACAGTAATGACAGCAGCTCAAATGATGAGGCATTCAAGCAAATAAAAAAGTAGAAAATTCTTTGCAAGACCATTCATTTAAATAACAAAACACACTAAAAAGAAAAAGAGATCCCTGGCAAAGACACGGTGCACCTTTGGGATGTGTGAAATTTTGGTTGATTTCAAATGTACAGTTCTCCTGATCCAGTGTAATTTCTTCAGCCAAATAAGACATTGCCAGATGGTCCTTCATTGAATCCAGTAAGAACCCGTGCTTTTCTTCACCAGATAGTCCTCAGCTCTTGGATTCCAAAGACATCTCTTTTAACATTCTTTGCTCCTTACGAGCACGCATCCGCTCTTTGAAGTCCTCCAACTCTTTCCTCTGAAAATGAAAGTGCAATAGTTGTTATCAAGTGAGTTGCTTTCAGTGGCACTTCTCAGCAGACATAATTTCCCATTAAAGTGCTACAATTAAATGTAGGCACAAACCTATCACTTTGACAACATTCACCTTGATGTCACTAATGAATTAATGAAAGTGGGGAACAATATAGGATTACCGGCTATTCATAAAAAATTCCAACAAACTGATCTTTAAAGATCACCATTATTATTATTTAAAATTTATTTAACCTTTATTTAACCAGGTAAGAACCCGTCGAGATCGAGATCTCATTTACAAGAGTGACCTGGCCAAGATGTCGGCAGAACACACCACAATAATAAATAACAATAAAGAAGAAGAAAATGACCTCCAGAAATATAATAAAAAACACAAGTACTATTCCATGGTCTCCCAAAGTCTGTCATGTAAAATTGAACAAAATGCCTCCAGCAAAATTAATTCGGACAATTTTAGGTCAGTCTGGAGAGAATTTCATGCTGAAGTTTTAGCAAAACTGAACGCTTTTTTGCCCAGTTCAGTTCTGATTTGTGGAACAATGAAATGGACCATGTTGTTTGAGCGCAGGGTGTAGTGGCTTTCAAACCTTTGAAGAAGATCACATAAATAAGAAGGAGCTAAGCCAAGAGGAACCTTATCAATTAGAGTCATCCAGTGAGTGTACCTGCGAGTACTCAGAGAAGGCCAGCCAGATGTGGCACAAAGTTCGCAATGATGCGTTAGGTGACTACAAACAGTAATAAATCTCAGCGCACAGTGATAGACACTAGTCACCAAGCTAGTAATATGTGCTTTGAAAGAAAGCTTGGGATCAACAAGAAAACCCAGAAATTTATACACAGATACAAGCTCAATGGGTATACCCCACATTAAGATTTAAACCACAGGGGCAGGACCACAGAAAGAAATCAATGACCCTCTAGGAACCTTATATTAACAGTTGAACTATATAGGTCTTGGCTACAGCATTGAATATTTTTGACATTACTACAATGAATTGTAGGAGGATTAAAACATGTGATCAATTAATATCATACTCACATGCATTGCTTCGTCAGGGGGGAAGATCTCTCTCTGGTTGTCGTAAAAGATGATTAAAGTACAAACAAAAGAGACACTTGTCATTGAGGGAACAGCCAAGTATTACTCTGACGACAATGACTCAGAAAAGCAGCTTTACTAACCTTTCTCTTTACTATGTACTCTTCAAAATACTCTGCCTGGTTTGAGATCCAGAACATGGCCACGGGAAAAGAGAGATACAGCATCATCTGTACAACAAAAACATAGGACAAGTTAGTGAGTGAAAGTGGGAAGCTGTCCTTTAGCTTCGTGACCAGCTCGATCAATCATAAAAATTCTGATTTCTTTAACAGTGTAAAGAAAATGGGACTTAAAGGTAACATGTTAAGAGATAGCGATGCATTTGCTTACCCTAAAAACCTCTATTTTGACCCCCATTTTCACTTCAGCCGTGGGCCTCACGCAGTTAGGTAAACTACAACCATTGCAAAAGACCTTCAACCACTTCCGGGTTTGTCACGGGGTCCAATCATTTGAAAGCCGGGGCGCTTGCGCTGTGATCGTAGTATGTGCAGGTCTGTTTTTTTTCTTTTTAAAATGAAAAAGACATTAAAGTGATATTTTATACACTAATACCTCTCCCATATAAGATTTATAAATTGTGAAATTTCTCTGAAGCGTATCTGAGTTTCTGCTCGACAAAACACGTTGAGCGGTTGTGATAGTTCAGTAATTTTCCACTGAGGGGCGCCATCGACTCATGTCGAATTTCGGTAACTCTGTAGCATTTTGGTATGTGATAGTACCTGCAAAGACTTCTTCAGTGGATGCAGGTCCCGTATTCTGCATGCAGGTCTTTTTAATAAGCTGATATTTTTTATCCACTTTCAAGCAGCACACATTGTATAAAAGCAAAATAAAGTATAGCAAAGGACGCCAAAAAATATTTTCTCTTTTAAATCAGACCCCATCTGATATTATAAGGCGTATTTAATTGAGTTTTTACAGGTATCATGGATCCATTTTAGACTTTAATATATATATATTTTTTCCAAACCTTTATTTCAATTCTTCAGCAATGATAAATACACATTATTGAATATAGGGTAGCTACATTTATTTAAGAGGAATAAAGACCTTTCAGAAGAAAAAAAAAATTAATAGTCTGGCATACAAAGATACATAAGTTGTAATATGGTTGTAATTATGACATGGGGATCATACATTGGTGACAGATCATAGAGAGGATCTCTAGGCTTCGTAGAAAGTCATAGTTCGAATCACTTTCTTGTTTGTTTGTCTTTTAGTGTCTAAAAATATATCTTCATTTAATTTTTAAACTGGTGGATATTTGGTTTCTTTTTAGATCATATATAATATAAAATCTTTGATACAAAGTAAACAGGTTTAACAAAAATATGACTTCGGTCCATGTTTTCTGTTTTTTTCTAAATAAGAAATAATATCTCTCTTTTGCAGGTTTATCTTACATCCAGACAACGATTCAAATACATTTTCAACCTCAATCCACAAAAATTTAACATGCATACAGTCAAAAAATAAATGTACAATTGTGTCTTTTTCAAGGTTACAAAATACACAAGAGTCCGAGATATCAGTTCTTTATTTTTTGAGAAAGTGGTTAGTTGGAAAGATTCAGTGAATCATTTTGAAATAAACCTCCATCACTTTATTGTGGGTCAAATTTTTTTGTAGTAAATCCATACCCTTTTCCAAATTATTAAATTTAAAAAAGACCATTACAAAAACGTTTGGCACGAGAATTAGAACAACACTGCAAGATATTTCTAAACAGTTTATTATTACATTTTTCATCGTTGACATTGATGCCATTCAGCAGGATATCAGTCTTCAACACTGGTTGTTCGTTAAATACATTGCTGCCTTGTAATAGTTTTAAGAAACAAGCTGGTATTGCATCAAATACACGCAGTCGTACAGGTATTGGAATACCGAAGGTCTTTAAAAATTCTGTGTATGAAAATAATTGACCATTCTCGTTGAGCAATTGTGAGACAAACAGAATCTTGATTCTAACCCAATTCTCAAAATACTATTGATTTGTTTTTATTGAAGACTTGAATAAACGGCCACTTCGCTGCGGCTCGTGACACGCTCTTACGTCTTCAACGATAGACCTACGCGTGACGTCATCGCCGACGAGAGGTGTTCAGGATCCTCGGAGAGACAGATCCCGCGCGCCCGGGCAACCTGATAAACCCAGGTAAACGCTGTTGTTTCGGCTCTATTCTGTCAGTCATATCGTCTCAGTATACATCGAGAGGAGATGGCAGGAAAACGGTTTCAGCCGTGTGAATCTTAATGTGTATCGCTGACGGCCGGCAACCACAGAGACCGCTCACTTGCTCGACGGCCTGTTCTGGCTAACGAGCTTGCTAGCTCAGGCTAGTAGGTAGTTGTCTATCAAAGACACAATAAACACTCCCTCATTGTGTGTCTCTGTAGTATTCCTCGTCAGTCTCATCCAATATTTGCCACACATACGCTTTAAATAGCCGTTAAAATGCTGCTACCAACACCGTGTAAGGCATCTATTGCTAGTTTGCCCGTCGACTGTCTTGTGTTTTGGGAGACGGTGACGCCGTCACCGTGATGATGGCGCACACTCAGACTGGCTATTTGACCAGAATGCAGTCAAAGACTCAAATAACACGAAAGAACCAAATGTTCACCTTAAGAAAGCTTGCAATGGTGTGGGTAATATGCAGTTTGTACACTTCTATGACTGTACTTTCGTTGTACAGCGTACACAGAAATGACGTCCATTTCGAAACCAAGCAATAATCTATGCCCCGTGGCCTAACGTCAGGATCTTGGCTCCTCGACGATGGTCGCTCGCCAGCAGTCCTTACTTTGCAGTTTGTCGTTTGATCTTCCATATCGGGTTATGGCTCTCAACGCTGGCAGACGTGTTTCGGTCTGTCGTGTTAGTATAGCCGGGTAATATAGACACAAAGCATTGGCATCCAGTCGACTGGTGTGTTTAGACAGACCACTCATGCATAGGCCCCGTTACCTAGCATACAGTCTCTGCTGGTATCACCTGTAAGAGTAGCACATGATTTTACAGGCGTGAAACTTGTAGATTTGAGTCTTGCTGTTCCCCGAATTCACGTGTGTAACAACATAGAGACATGTCTAGTGTCACTTAGTATTCTTCCTGCAGTCACATGCTTGCTTGGATATGGACTTCTGCCTCAAGGTGCTCAAAGGCTGACGCTGTTAGAACCTTTAATTCTAATGCCATCTGTGCTGGTTCATGTTTTTCTGCAGACTTGTAAATGTTGGGAATGAATGGAGAGTCATGAAGTAGTTTGTTATGTTGTGTTGATGGTTGGGTATGCAGAAATCACTGCATTATAGTGTGGAAAGTATGGAAATTTATTAATTTTGATGACGATGTCAAATGACACGCATTTACATGTTAAGCAGTGAACAAAACAATCTCATAAAACGAAGTTGGTGATAACAGTATTAGAGATGCAAGTGTCTTTTGAAACTATGTTTGCAAATACACTTAACTGACTCCAATTGTGAGTCCGAGTGCCAAGTAACAGGTAGAGTTACCTGGACATAGACAATCATAAAGCCATCTTCAAAATACTGATGTGTATCAATTTTCCACTTTTACATTTTAAAGTAATGATTACCCAAACCATTCTAGTGTTAAGAAATCCCAGCACCAAAACCTGCATGTGCACATAGTTTTCCAGCTGTTTTGATCACTAACACTTAATGTGGAGAATTGGGACTCACTGGTACATAGCTTGTTTTCAGACACTAACTACCTCATTTGAGAGAATTGGCATGACAGCCAAAATTTTGTTATTCACAGGTTGCAGTAACAGAGATACAGATTCCTGTGTATTGCACCAGTTTGATAGCAGCAAGCCCACAAAGTCAGTGTTTTGGTCTTCTGTAAATTAAAGAAAATGAAAGAATGTAATTGATTGTTCCAGGCTTAATGATAGCCCTATATGTTTGCAATGGTGCTATCTGTCTGTCTGTCTATCTGTCTAATCTAATCGAATGCTATAAAATGTGTAGTGGTGGTTAGGGATGGGAATTGATAAGATTTTATCGATATTGATGCCATTACGGATTCTGCTTTTTGATTAAATTCTTCAACGATTCCCTTATCAATGCCTTTCTTTGATTAAAAAAAAAAAAGAGTATAGGATATCAACATTAACTAAAATTTTTATTGAGTCTCTGATAACAGAAGAAGATGTATGCCACCTTCAGTGAGAGTCTAAAAAATAATCAAATGACAAACTATTTGTACAGCAATTAATTTGGTTGGTATAAATTAAAATACATAATACTACTTGAGAAACGTTGAATGTCACGCTGTCGTCGTCTTTCTTGGTAAAATGAAGCCACGCTTTAGATCGTTTCTGCCTACTTTTCGTACCGTCCGCCATGTTTTTTTTTCTCAGCCTGTGTTCTCGTTCACGTAGACTGGCTCTCGTGAGATCGTTTTCCAAGTCACCTGAAAGAAAGGAATCTTTAAAGGAATTGTTGAGATAAAATGAAAAGGATGTAGATGGATTGAACCATTTGGAACCAGTTCTCAACAAGAATCGGTTCTCGATTCCCATCCCTAGTGGTGGTGGGCATTTTCAGTAATCCCCATGCTTGATTAATTTAATTACTTTTTCAATGAGTAATCAAGTACTCAAATTTTTCACCAGTCAGCAAAGTTTTTTGTGGTATGCTGTTGATCAGTACTGTGTGTCTGAAGGACAGCGGTCTTCAATTCCCAGTTGTGAATGAAATTACAAGTGATTGCAACACTCACTTCGGTAGTGAAACCTGTCTGTGCCTTTAACTCTGCAGCGCTTTCGTCATGTATTTTCCCACTCTCGTCTTGTAGTAGTCGTCTGCTGTAATGGTGGCTTGTACTCTGCTTCAACAAATGCCATTAACTCATGGAAGCTGTCTGCTCCCACAAAACTTGATGGTAGTATGTCTCCAGTTACTGTCATTAGTTGGCTAATCTTCCCCATTCTAGTATTATCCTCACAATGGCGCCTGCCAACAGGGCTAGCAAATGTTGTGTTGTAAGAATGCCTATCAAATGTCCATGCCATCTCCTCCCAGTTCTTTAACCATATGTACTTAAGCATTAAACTGGTATTCCTGTGATAATTAGTTAAACAATTCTCTTTTTGTCAAAATACTTCCACGTGTCACTTTGTGTGTAAGCTAACTGAGGTGCAATACTTAATCTGAATGCTTGAGTAGTGTTGTGGTACTTGAGTTATCGAGCTAACGGTGAATACTTGATTACGTGAATATTTGTCCCCATCTCTAATGTACAGTAACATATATTTAGTTCTTCTCTCTTCATTTTCAGTTACTGTTTCTTATTAGTATTCATGCTTTTTGAAAAAGGTTTCAGTAGGGCTGTATAAGTACCTAAAAAGGCTCTTTTCAGCATCTATAATTATGGCTAAAAAAAGCTTTGAAGTAGTAAAAAAAAAAAAAAAAAAAAAAAAACATTTTTTGTAATGTAAAAAATAGAACAAGAGCAACATCCTTATGAAATATCTCCTATGTTGTTTCTGGCACCAGTATCAGCATCAGCCCAGGCTCCAAATCAGTACATCTCTTTTTTAACGCTATCATCTTTTGCCTTGTATGTGTGTATTAATTTCCCTTACTGTTGTGTGAGTTTGTCCTTTTGAAAATATTCACCCTGATTTAGTTTCCATGGTAACATCATCCTTGGCCTAGTTGTGAATGACCTCTGAAAGAAAAGAAGGGTTTGGTCAAGGAACAAATGAGCAAGCAAACATCTTGTCTGCTTCTTTGCATGTAGTGTGCTTGAGTACCTAAATGGTTCTTTTTGATTATGTAGTACTGTGGCTTGTTAAGACGTAATAAATGACATTGATCCTTTTACTTTTCTCCATGTTCTTCTTTTGCTATTTTTGTTCGCAAGGACAGAAAATAAAGGAGCCCATCATCCAATGAGCATAAGCTCCATTCAAGACCCATGTTGATCTAAATTTTATATCTGTAGAAATATCCAGCCTTACAGCATTGCGGGTTTCTGCTCTTTATTCCTTCCATCTAAAGCTCCTGCCTAATATTCATTTTTAAGAAACAGCTTCCTAGTATGTCATTCGTGTTTCCTAAGCCAAATAACTGTTTCATGACACTCATAATTGCCAGTTCTTAGTGATAATAAAAAATGCAAAAAGGAAATTCCCCCTAATTAACCGAGTGAGCTTTATATTTCTAAGTATGTGCAGGTCTGTTTTTCTAAGTAAGTTTTAGTGTGGCGTACATCGTAGGCCATAGTGTAGATCCGTGTAACCCGTGTCTCAGAAACCTACAGTACGTGTATAGTGGACATGCACAGCTAACTTGAACTTCATTAGAAAGGTGCAGTCGAAATAGCCCAGACCACAAACCCTGTGCTTGGTCTGCTTGACAGTTGATATATCAGAGCTGTATATGATGTAATGAAAAGGAGAGCTGTGGTCTGATGTTCAGGGGGAGGGAGGGTGTGCTTCATTCGATGTATAAGATGATATGGGGGCAACACAGCAGGCAGTACAACACTGTTCAATAACGACTATCATATTTTTATGATGTAGGGGGTGAAAGTTATAACTGCAATTGAAATTAGAGAGCCCAATATAATGCCATTTTGACATAACTGGTGTCATATTGGCGTAGGCGTTCACAAGACCATTATCACCATTGCCTTCTAAATGGAAAAATATGTTCAACAGCATTTCAAATTAAAGACTGGCTTGTGTTTGAGATAAATTCTAATGATTATGATGTAAGAATAAATGCAGTTTAATATATATTACCTGGTATATTATTTTGTTTCTTACTTATTTCAGGTTGTTGGGAAGAAATCCAAAAGTCCCACGTGGCAATATTTTACTGAGCTAAATATATTAAGGGCCCTGTCAAATCCGTTTGAGACAAACTTTCAAACACATGGGTGGAAATAATACCCTTTAGCATCAGGCTCTGCCATGTTTTGGAAGCTAATTATTGAACTGACACCCATTCACTACCACTCACACTGATACCCTGACGTGTTCCTGCTGTGTCACTGGGCAGTGGACCCAGAGCGCCATCCCAGCATGACAAGTAGTTTGCAGAAGAAGTGTAATGTGTTTAGGTGAGTCAGTTTTTTTCTGTGATGCATTCAAGTGTGTCTGGCAGAACATGGTTATGGGGAAACAGGTAAACAATACACAATTCAACAATTAGGAACGCTAAAATCTGCTTCACGCTCTTCACCATCATCAAGGAATCAGACCATACTGTAGAGATGATTGACACTCTAGGGCGGCCGTCAGGTGTGACTTTCGCACGATTAACTTGCTCTCTGTATGACTGTGCTCCATCATGTCTCTGATGTTACACATTGCAGATGCAATAGGTAGTGAAAATATCCCGACTTGAAATGGTAAAACCAGTATGCAAGAGCCTACAGACACCAGCTCATGAGACAAAGGATCAGATTATGGATTCAAGTAATCTTGGGAAATGTTAATGATCATTTATCGATTACTTGTTGAAAATATTTAGATTGTTATCATGACTGAAAAAACAGCACTAGATGCATTTTTCCTGAAGTCATATATTTTCCACCACATAGTAGTGGATGTAGGTGACAGTATTGCTAAGCTGCAGAACATAAAGAGACCTTAAAAATTGTTAACATGCCATCAACATATGGAATAGTTCTTAATTGTAATCTCAGCGGACATGCAGTTATACAGAACGAAGCGCAAACTAATGTGGAATTGCTGCAACAAGACAACTTAACAGAGAAATAATTCTGACTGTCCAGTTTTCTGCTTGTTCTTATTGATTACTTAAGTTTGTCCACGTTAAGGCATCAGTCAAGAGCACAACCAGGTTTTAATCAGCTCAGTGACAGAGAACACATCCAAATACGTGCCAGCTCTGCTGATCTTTGAAATCTCATTGCATCGACTTTTTACCACTCCGTCATCTTTGTATCCAAAGATGGAAAAAGATCTGCGTGCAGTTTGCAAAAAGTTTGGCTAGCCTTCTGTTCTTTCCTGGCCTCTTGATTTTTTTATTTCAGCATGTGAGATGCACAGTCCCCCTGTGGTGGGAAGGGTCTAATCTGTGAACATGCAGGCCAGACTGAATAATGAGGTGTTCCACAGATCTTATACCTCTAATCACTGAGCGACTGAAAGTTTTGACACATAGTAATACTCTCTCAAACTCAAATCAAAAGTCACTGAAGTTGAGTTAGGCACAAACACACAGAAACCCTTTGTTGCACAAGACATTGGAAGTTGCCTTGCTGTTGTATTGACTGAATACAACTATCATTTAACAGTTTAATTGTGAGAAAAAGTCATGAAAGTTCTGTTTGCACAGATGAAGCATACCATCCTGGGTTGTCAGACAGTTGTTCTCTTCCCAGATACATTAAATTGTATGGATTTGTGGTTGACTAAATAGTTTTGCAATGGTTGATGCCACTTGTGAGAAAGCAGGTTGGCCAATGGTTGATATATTATGCGGATATCATATTATGTTTTTGTTTGTTCATTTTGTGGGGTTGTTTGTGTCGCGCATTTGACAAATTATAACAATCTAAAAGTACCAATAGATTAAAAAAAGCCTCTATTTTTGCGAATATTTAATCAAAATCTAATATACAGCCTGTAATATGTTTTTAGACTCATTGTCAATGAATGCACAGAAAGACACGTATATTTGGTGATGCTGTTGGTTCCCAAACACAGCTGATATTGCTGACAAAACTAAATATAACAATACAATATTAAAATTGTAGTTAATGGCACTTCTGGATTTAATACCTTGATAAGTCAAGACAAAGTCCTTAACTAGATCTACCAAAAGGACTGCTGAACTGATTTTGGTAAATCTAGTAAAGTTGTCTGCTTAAAAAATAAATTGGGTTCAAAGTCTGGAGGACTGTTGAGTTTGTGTTTTGGCCGATATTAAGTTTTTAATTTGTTTATTTCAAAATCCTGCAGCCTCTGTGTTTTGAATTTGTTAAGCATAAATAAGAATTTGTGGGGAAAATGAGGAGAGGCTGAGGTGTAGATAAGAAAGGCTTTAAATTGGTGGGGGAAGGTACTTGCAAGATCAAGCTGAGGGGAAGCGAGTCGGTGGGGGTGGGGCATGATGAAATGGACAGAGGAGAAGACAAGAAGGGGGTGGGGTGATAAAGGTGTAGAGAGGGAGAGGGAGAAGAGCAGGACCTCAAGCTATTGATGGGGAAAAAGAGGAGGGGTGGAATGAGCAAGCGCGTAGGAGAAGGGAGGGAGGGTGTGTGGGCTGGAGCTCCCCTGAATGAGGAAGCAGTAGAGCCATTTTTTACTGTTGAGTAACTGCATGCTGGTCTAGAGAGAGGGTGAGAGGAGGAATTAAACGCTCCTCTCGGATCTTATCGGAGCCTTCTCTCCCCTCTCTCCTCTTTTCTTCTTCTCCTTATTCACCTCTTTTTTTGCGGCTGGTGATCATTTAAGTTTGGGAGGCCTTGGGAAGGACATACAATGAAGCGAAGAGTCTGTGGCAACTGGGCCGTTGTACTGCTGAGAGGGGGATGGGGCAGAGAGAGGACCGGTTCACACAGCTAACACAGCCTGCCGGCTGAAGGCTTCCTCAGCCTTTTCTACCCGCCTGGACCCGCAGTTCCTAAACTCAGGCTTTTCTACACACGGCCACTCCGAAAATCTACTTGGGATACTCTAAGGATTACTCACTGGGTTCCGTGGGATTTGAGGATACATGTTGGAGCCTGAACAACAAATCAGCCCTGCATTTTGGATAAATGAAAAAGGAAAACGAAACCTCTGTGTAATTCTTTAGTGCCTTTTTTGGTTTCTGTTCAGTGGAGATCACAAATGGATTACAAGATGCATGCGAAGTCAAATGATTTGCTGGATTTTCAAAAACTGGATGCTCTTCTGGAAAAAATTGCACATTCGGTCTCTGTGAAAAGGTATGTCATCCTCGGGACAAACCTCTACAAAGTTTTGAGAAATTCAAGTGACATCTACTTTATAATCTTTTACATGTATGCCAATATTGAGTGATAAATCTATATGGTCCACACATTTAGGGGAAGGTTTTTGTGAGAGATGGCCTGAAATTATATTCTTGGGTTTATCATGTGGTTGGCATCATCTCTAGTTTTACATGGTAAAATGACCATCCAGTTCAGTTGCCTACTACATTGTGTTGATAGTAGTATTTCTATCCAGTTTTCAGTCACAAGCAATACTTTCACCTCCTGATGAGAGAAGGGGTGTGGGGGGAAGAAAGGCCAATGGAGGAAGAGGGGGGGTTGTTTGTGGCAGTAGTAGAAATGACTCGTAATTCCTGGTAGGGTTTGGCGTGCTCACCTTAACCAGCTGGAAGTCCAGCCTAGAAGAGCTGGCAGAAACCTTCCTTTATTCCTGTTATAATGTGCTTGACTCAGAGTTAGTCTATTTGAGTCAGAGTGTGTGCTCAAGCACTGACTCATGCAGTCAGTGCTTGTAATCAGTACCAGGAGACTTAAAAAAAAAAAAAAAAGCTTGTAACCTTGTGATAAACAGCTGCAGAGACAAATTCTGTAACAGTCACTGTCGCAACCACAATTGATAAAAGAAAAGTCAATTGCTTCACACGTGTCCCAAAAGAATTACTTGGTTGTATTCAGCCTTATCTTAGGCTCATTTCACTGTGTCATTTGGACTCTCTCATTCTTGTTTCATGTTTAGTCGACTACAGACTACACATCTGTATTGTTAGTTGGTCTCAGAATAAATAGTCGTTTAGTAAATTATTATTTTCATGATGGTAGGTCTCCATTGCCCATCATTTGTTCTGTCTAGTCACACACCACTAGCAGGAGCCGCTGCCATAATACTATAATGCTCTAGTCCGATGTAAACAAACACAGATTGCAGATGGCATTTTGTGACAGATTTTGGAAGTACTTTGATTCAGGATAAGAAAGTAGGCTACGTCTGTTTCAACTGTAATATAACAGACAAGACCAATGCGTCACCCGGACAGACATGCAGCATATAACCTGCACAGAGGAAGTAAGGCTAGTGGTGCTAGATTGGTTAATGCTAGCCACGCTTAGAAAATCAACATGGCCTCGCTAACCTGCAGACGCTGTAAAACTGAGAGGTTTTTAACGTTGCTTACCTCAAGACAAGTCAGTAATTAGTCATCCTGCAACTACCGTAAAAGCAGAAGCAGCTCAAACTTGTAACTACTAAGACTCTCCAAATCATAAAGCAGTGATACTGTATGTGATATAGTGGGTAGTTTAATGCCTTATTTAATCTCAAAACTTGATGTCATAGCTGTCGCAAAGATTTCAACCAAGTGTTTCTGAATTAACCATGCCCAATCACACTTATATTCATAAGCCCCACTTTTAGTCCAAGAGTTTAACAGATTTTCATTCTCTGCTCTGTCCAGTCAATCTGAAATCCCCCATACAATGTAGGGTTGTCAAAATTTCCCACACTTTCTGATACCATGCACTTAAAGCAATGTTATGCTGACAGCACTGCCTTGTTGTATCCGACTAATCTACAGTTAATTTCTATCTGAAATCACATCCATTTACACTCAGCTCCTCATTTGAAACAGAAAAAAATTACAGTATCATAATTTTTTTCCAATAAGTTGGAGCCCTACTTGACTGCTTCCATCCCTAGGATTTTTGAAAAGTTTGAACCATGTTGATTATGCCCTTGTCCTGCTCCTTTTTTCTAATGTCAATCCCACTGCTGCTAGAAGTATACAAGCTGACTGGAGTGGGCTTACATTCAGCCTGTTTGGCTGTATTGGATGACTTGTGAGTCTTCTCAAATATATTCATGCCATGTGCAAAGTGACTGACACCCTAAACAGGACAGCAACCCATGAACTGAAGCCAACATGTCAGCAATCTGGACATGAAGTGCCCATTAGCAGAGGTGTTGTCCTACTGGATGATAAACAAACTCTGTTTTTTAGGACTTTCTCCTGCTCGAAAATTTGAGTGCCCAAATCTATCAACACTCTGAACCTGTCTGTGAAAGGCATGTTCCTATGAGACAGCTGTAGCTCTGCATGACACCAGAGTTACAAAGGGCCTCACCAGGCTCCATGATCAAATGACCAGTTATTGTTTCACATCAGCATTACATATATGCAGGCTCCCTGTCTGTCTCCATTTTTCTCAGTACAGTAACCCTTAAGTATATTATCCCCTGATCATGGTGAGAAATCTTAATAGTCTTTGAGAGAGTGGTGGTTAAAATTAGACCGCATAAAGTACAGTAGAGTACTGTTCTGTATATTGACAATTAATAATAGGTAATTAGGTATAAAAAAAACTTCACAGCCAATCTAAGAGGCAAATAATAGCTTGTTGACATAGTCACCTGTTGTTGGTTAATACATGATCTTTACAGGAACCACAGACAATGGTGCTGAAGAGGGCGAAAATAAAATTCTCATCCTTCCTCAAATTTTTAATAACACATTTTGGAATTCATGTATTTGTTTAATACATCGTTTCTTTTGGTTTACAGGAATACAGGTTACAAAGGTTTGGAGTCTTGGAATTTTCTGGAAAGAATTCATTTGGGCCACAGTGCCGCACAAATTTTACTTATTGCATCCAGATGTTTTTAGCTGCACTGTTATCTCTCTTCTGTGAGTGACAGTGCATTTGGGTTGACATACAAAGCCCATGAAAACCTCTTCCACATTTTAATTTTGTTTATGCTTTTAACGATGAAGCACTTGAATTTCATCCTTTTCCCGCCATTGTCCTTTGGAATTTCCTGAAAAATGCAGGTTCTACTCACACCTGCCAATGGAGCCACTGACAGAAACTTCACCCAACTCTTTCGGCCAACAGCGTTTCTAATAGAGGTCGTGTTTATGATTCTTGCATCCAATTCCATCTTTGTCAAGCCACCCAAACATTATCAACTGAAAATTGATGGAGCACAGAGGTGTAAAGAGCCCCTTGACTGGTGAATATACGATAGGAGCAGCTCTCTGACCAAGTATTTTTCAGTTATGATCCAGTTTCCTGTGGTTTGTTCTTTTTGTATTCTGTGCTCAAAGTCTTAACATAAAATTGAAATATAACAAACTTTAACTTACAGCTTAAATGCCTCTCGCTACTGCTACATTAAAACTAAAATGTTCAGCGTCATATACAAGAGTTAATAGGCTTGTGGTGCGAGCTTTGTTAATGTTGGAAACACTGAGCAGATCATTCTCACATCTCTCACCCACATTGTGTGATCCATGTGTAGTTATGTTAATTAACTTATGTTCAACCTTTATGTGTACTGATTGGTTAGTCTTAATTTAAGGCTACGTTCACACTGCAGGTTATGATGCACAATTCGGATTTTTTGTTAAATCCGATCTTTCTGTGCGGTCGTTCACATTAAAACAACAAATGGGGCATCTAATGTGAACGGAATGCGTCCGTGAAGTGACCCGCATGCACACAAAGCACAATTGCTTTCCGCGCCTGTTTGTGTTGTCGAAAAATGGTGAAGTTTGTCGCATATTGATGACGTATAGGTCGGATGAATGCGACCTGACCGTCCACACTGCAGTCACATCAAATACATATCCGATTTATATCCACATACAAAAGAGGCCTGGGTCGGATTTGAAAAAATCAGAATTGCACTGTTCACACTTACATGAAAAAAACAGATATGTGTCACATGTGGTTAAAAAGTCGGAATTGACCTGCAGTGTGAACATATCCTAAGTGACTTGGAAATAAGGCACCTCAGAGTAGCCAATGAGACTTCGTCACACCCTCACACCTTCATGACGTTATATTGAAAGGCCATCCTTGAACTGACAGTGTAAAGAGTCAGCTTTCAGCTCTATGTTGTCAGTTGGTTGTAGTTGGGCGTCTCTATCTAAAAAATGTCAGATGGACAGGAGTTTCGACAGAAGCTTTGGAAAGGTTGGTAACTTTGACTCTTATTGACAGACAGTTGGCATGATATCAGCGTAAGAGGCTGGCAGTTTCTTCTCTGTGACAAAGTTCTGTGGCTGTTGATAAGAAAATCAATTATTTCACCCGTTCAGGGCAGTGTCTTTCATGATTTCACCTGCTTATACATGGCTGTAAGAACCAGTACTACCACACAGCTACATAATAAAACACTTCCTTACTCCATTAACTTATCATGACCTCGTCAAAGTTATGCTCATAGTGTCTTTTTGCACGGCCCGCTGCACCTATTAGCTGTAAACATTTAATTGGTGTCTCGAGGATTAACTGGCAGTGTTGAACAATGTTTGAATGATACCATTATAACAGCCCAGATTAATTTTTACGAGTGATCTTGTAAATGTAGTATAACTTTAACAATTTAATCTTTGTGTTTTCCTTAGTGCCATTTGGCCTGTGTTCACATATTTTTGGACTTCATTATTTTTACACAATATTTGACAGGTTTAACTTTTTAGACTGAACAAACCCAAACTTTTGGACTTTTACTGTTGCCTCAACCAGGAACAGCAGGAGTGTCTAATAGTTTGATTCACAATCTGTTCCTCCTTTCTCAGCTTGCATTCTTTGGAAGCACAACTGGGGCTTTCCCCTTATCTGTTCCTGCATCTAGTGAGTGTGGTTATATCCTTATAACATGTAGCTCTAGGAAGCCTTTATTAATGAATCTGTACGTGACTTCTTTTTTGTTTGTTTGTTTGTTTGTTTGTTTAACCTCAATAATTACCTTTTATAGTACGGTATTTTTCTCTCAAGTATTTCACATAGCTGGACAGAAATCCAAAAGCCCCCTGTGGCAATATTTCACTGAGCCTAATATTATTCAATCTACATTTGTTTGGCAAGATGTTGACTCAACTTCAGTAACTTAGTTTTTTTATTTGTTAGTATTATTGGATAGTTACATTTAGTCAAATGCGAAATAAAAAGAAAAAGGAAATTGACTATCAATTTCAGTGGTATTGGCCGCAGCTGTTGAAAAAATGTAATCTGGTCTGAAAAGTAGAGACCCAGTGAGTTTTGTTGAAGCATATCTTTTGAGATTTACCTCATGTTTGTAGTTAAGTCTGAATACTATATAAGATGTGTTCAATGCTTCCTCTTTTATTCACTGTTTTACCAAAAGTTTTCCCAGACATACCCTTTTTTGCTGTTGTGTGATTTCCATGACAGTTCCTAGAGTAATTTGATCGGCAGTGAAAAAAATAATTAGATTGAGCTGCTGTTGTGACTGCATTTTGATTTAGTTCTCATAGAAGACTTCTTTTTCATATTAATAAGTTTTTATGAAGTTACTTCCACTGGGAAATTGAATTGGGACAACATCCTTGTACAGTTAAGTCTCAATGACCGTAACGAAAAATAGAAATATTAGGGCCATGTCCTTTACTCACTGATTTGATGTACAATTACCATTGTACAAACTAACATAGCAGATACTAGCTTAAAATGGTCATATGTTAGCTGTGAATCAGCTAACAATATGACCAACGGGGGAGACTTGGTGTATTCTTTACAATGAAAAAAGGTAGTGTGTACATAGTATATTGATATTGGTGTTGGCCAATATGAGTTTCAAAATACTGGTGTATCAGATATCAGCAAAAATCCAATATTGTGTATACCTGTGTGCAATATATAGAGAGGAAGATGAAGCTATTAGATCTGTTCAAGGCCATCTTTTATATATTATCAATCCTAAAACAAAATTATTATTGTTAATATTTATTTATATTGTGACTATAACTCAAATGTATTGTTAAAATGATGAACAAAACTGCATTTAACAGTTTTCATTGATTGCTTGATATTGAAAAGACTGTATTTGACTTCCTGATAATATTCACATTATGTTGTTTTTCTGGTTTGGTTTGGTTTGGTTAGGTCAGCTATTTTTGCGTTTTCTCATGTGACAAAATAACAGTATTATAATCAGGAAGAAATTAGTAAAAACACCTCCTCAGACAGAAAAATAAAATGAGTGATTTGTAAATGGAGACAGTTTTTTAAAGCTCAGCTGAATCTTTTTAATCAATCATATTGTTCAGTGTTACTTTTGACAGTTTAAGTTAGATTATGATTTTTTTTTCTTAAATCAAGAGCCGCCTTTTCTAGCTGAAATCCTCCTAAAGCAGTTACTATATCATGAATAGTAACTATATAATTTTAGAGGTTTGCTGCCGTTAGCTGGAAAACGCTCATAGACATTGTGTGCCTTCGGGGCTTACTTATTTTAGTCTTATTTGTGAGTTATTTTAGCTTCCTGCCTTTTAAGTACCATCTGTGTTGGCGAGTACAGTTTCTTTTCATGTGCTGTCATTCAATATATTGGTCAGTTAGTCACATTCTCTGCTGCATTTCAGTGCATTCAGAGGCCAAGGCAGTGATCATGTGGTGTACAAACTGTTTGCCTCTTCTCAGAAAAATGACTCATCAAGAGTGAGACTAGTCACAGATCTATACAATGGGGTGTTTTATCTTCCTGGCTTTATGTAGTATGGATTTCAACATACGGGGAGACTGAGACTTTTTTTTTGTTTTGTTGGTTTGAATGTGTTAATGTCATGATTGGTTCTTTAATCCATCAAACTCTTCCTTCCTCAATCTATTTTTAGTCACACGGCTCTAGTTTATTATTTTGACCTTGTGACTGCCTTGTCTAAACAGTATCTTGGATGTGACGTCCCTGGCTTCCTGGGAGAGGACATCATGTAGGACTGCGCACGAAACAGTGACTTTAGTCTCTTAGCTAGGGACACAGATATGTTTTAGAAGCGTACACGCAAAAACCTAAACCATCAAATCTAGAGCAAATTATGTAAGCAGATGGTACAACTCTAAACAGTCAACACTCACTCTTGAATCAATGAACGTCAATAGTTTAGTGGTATCAGTGTTTCATTCATAAACGAAGTGATACCTCTTATATCTTTTCCTGAACACGAGACAGTGGTGTTTGCAGAAAAATAAACTCACCCTGTTGTCTTGTAAAAGGAAACATGTCACACACTTTAAGTATTTGCCATATAATAGTTTGTAAATTGTGTTTCTTCAGTCTGCAGTGAGTCATCGGGTCCAATACCTACTCCTTCATGGCAGTTTGAGTCCTCAACAGTGATGTCCAATAAATGATCAACTAGGGGTGGGAATCACTAGTGGCTCCACGATACGATATTATTGCAATTTTTAACATTTTGCAATACAGTTAGTATTGCGATACAAGATATTGCGATTTACACAATTTTTTTCAACAGTTGAGCTGATTTAGCATTTGTCTTTCCTTTATGTTTGTCTTATTTACACTGTATTTAATTTTCATGTAGCACATCTTTCAAACCTTATATTTATTGCACTAACTTTCTCCTGCTTTATGATGTCACCTCTGCCAACCTCACTAGACAAACAGTCGATTTTATTTTTGAATTATCATAGATTTGACTTCATATTAGCAATTAACTTGCATAAATCAATACTTAGTCAATGAGACGATACGATATATCACCAAACAAAATATCAGGACACTATGCTGTATTGATTGTTTTCTCCCACCCCTATTATCAACCTTATTGTGGATTGTTTTGTAGCTTTTGAGAGTCATAAAAAAAACATCAGTATCAAATTCAGTCCTTTTGACAACCAGTTAAAATTTCCCATAGTGCCTTTAAATGGAAAGGGAAATGCTTAAAAAAGAGTTAGTCTGTGCTGTGAGTTGTTTGATGTCTTGAGAAAGCTGATAGTTAACCGCAGAACAGAACCACTTTTGTTTAGACACTTTCTTATTATTTTAAAAACATACCATTACATAAACAAAGAGAGCACAGATTTTAAGGTTTAAGTGAATGCAGTTGTTTGGGGAAGGGTTTGTGGTTTTTACAAGCTGTCACTTTAATGTTTAAGCATCACCTAAACCGTGAAATTAGTGTGTAACTGGATTCAAAAAGACGATGGGAAAAAATGAATCCTATGATATTCAAAGACTTAAGTTGAAGTGATGAGTGATGGATTAATTTCAGTCATATTAAAATTTGATATTGAGCTTGATGATCAGATATCTTTTCATTGAGGATAAAGATCAGTGAAATTTACCAGAAAGTGTATTCATTGACATTCTAATGACACTGTGCTATTTTATCTCTACAGAGAGTCCAGCGAAGAGTGCAATGGGATCAGCAGTGCTCTGTCAGTGGAGTCTGTGCCGGGGCCAAGACTAAACTGGTGTCCTGCCAACGCCACTACCCCTGCCCCTGCTCCAGCTCCCGCTCCGGGGCCCGAGCCCACGCCCAACCCTGTTAGGATGGGGGACGGTGTGGATGCAGCGCAGATGTCGGGCAGCAGCAGCCAGGGGCAGGCCCATTCAATGAATAACCCTCAACCCCCAGAGTGTATTGATCCCAGTAGGCCGAAGCGCCAGACTAATCAGCTGCAATACCTGCTCAAGATGGTAGTAAAGACCCTGTGGAAGCACCAGTTTGCCTGGCCCTTCCATGCACCAGTGGATGCAGTAAAACTTAACTTGCCTGTAAGTACTGACTCACAATCAAATTTCCACCTGGAAGCATCTGGAGCTGCACAAATCATCTTTTCTTACATGTTATGATTTGTTTATTGAAGTGTGCAAATTCTTCATAATTCTGCAAAGATAATGCAACATAGCTAAAGTAACAGCAGAAAAGGTGAATGTGCCGTTCAGTATTGTACAATTTTAACGTACTTTTGCAGCTACAGCAGAATCGTGTTCTGAATTTTGTTTTTATACGTCCATTGACCTGCCATTGACCCAAGAGTTGATTAGAAAGATTAATTAATATATTTTTTTAACCACTGGCATGCTTTGCAAATATCTAGTGCTTTGTGTTTTGTTTTGTTTTACAGAAGCTGAAAAAGCCAAACAGAGAACACTGATACTTTTGTTAACATGAATTTCATGCATTTATTGGCAAAGACAAGGGTCCATTTTAAATCAGGATAATCATGAAAAAGAGCCGTGTTGACAAAAATGCTTAATAGAGAGCAATGATACTGACTCTTGTGTAACTTTCACAGGACTACTACACAATAATCAAAAATCCTATGGACATGGGAACAATCAAGAAAAGGCTTGAGAACAGTTTCTACAGGAATGCCCAAGAATGTATTCAAGACTTCAACACGATGTTTACCAACTGCTACATTTACAACAAGGTAACATAATTGAATACTTGGGTTGTTCCTACCATGAAGTTTCAAGCGTATTTTTCTGCTGAATCTAAAAGTGTTTGTCTCCCTCTGCAGCCCGGAGATGACATAGTGTTAATGGCTGAGGCACTGGAGAAGGCGTTCCTTCAAAAGGTCTCAGAAATGCCTCAGGAAGAAATTGAGATTGTTGTCATGACAGGGAAGGGACGTGGCCGAGGCCGGAAAGATGCAGGTCTGTATTAAAGCTTTTCACGTCTGTATACAATCCCAATTTCAGTTCGGACACTGTAAAAAAATAAGATGATTAAAACAAGTATAGGCTCATGCATCTGGAAGGACACTTGTAATGCTACCATCCAAACAATATCCTTTTCTCAGGGAAGGCCATGCATAGTTCAACAAGTCAACCAAACCACATTCGGCACTTGTTACAAAGGCATAGCTCTGCAGCTGAAAAGCCCCGGGTACTAAACTTGCATCCTTGTAGTCCTGACTTGTCACCAATTCAAACTATTAGGTGGATCATGAAACAAAGTATACAACAAAGTAGAGCCCGGACTGTTTCTCATTGAGATCCTGTAGCAGCATTTCATTTTTAAAATGCCAGGATCTGGTCTTTTCATCTCCCAAACATTTACAGAGCGTTGTTTGGAGATACGTGTTGCAACATATCGGCAAACATCAGCCCGGTCCAAACTTTATTTTGTTGCTGGCATCAAATTTAAAGCAAAAATGTGTTTTTCATAGAACAATAGAATTTCCTATTATGTTGCCTGAGTACTGTTTCAAAAAACTTGTAAACTGTGAAGTTGTGTTTTCATCAATGTTTGACAAAGCATCCCAACTTTCCTTGTCTTGGAGTTGTGTATATTTTTTCACGAATTCACAAAGAGGATGTTTTCACCGTGTCTTGTTCTCTAGGTCTAGGTCTGAACTTAAAACCAGGGGCCATCATTGATGCGTCGTCCACGACTCCTCAAACGCGTGGTCTTTCAAATCTCTCAGCAGCACCCCAGACCAGAGCACCAGTCCAGGGTCCGCCTTCACTACCTCCCCAGCCTTTGATGCAGGCCCTGCCGACCCTCATGCCCCCGACGTTATCGAGTCATGCGCCCCAGCTTGGAGCTCCCTACTCTTTGGGCCAACCAGACGTTGCTTCTCAAGTTCCCATCATGACTTCTGTGCCTCCCTCTGCTCAGACCTCCCTTCCTCCAGCATCCCTCCAGAGCCCTGCCCCTATGCTGCAAAACCCTATCACAATGACCAAAGTAAGTCTGATAAACACAGGAAATAAAAAAGGGAACATTTTTGACTGTGCTTGGAGGAATTACAAAGGTGTTTTTGATTTTTTTTCTCACATCCTTATCATACATTTCCTTACCCTTTTGCCAAATTCTTTGTTTTTTTTTTGTATCAATCTCTATCCAGCAAAGAAAGAGCCAGAAAAGAAAAGCAGACACTACAACGCCCACAGCAAATGACCAATTGAGCGAGTCTTCGCCAGCAGAGTCCAAATCTGGGAAGACGCTACCCAGGCGAGAGAGTACACGACCTTCAAAACTAATAAAGAAGGATGCTCCAGACTCCCAGCATCAAATAGGCATCGGGGTAGGACTGAGTGGACCAAGTGGAGGTCATAGCCCAAAACCACAGGATCAGCTCGGCTACTGTGCTAGTCTGGTTCGGGACATGCTGTCTAAGAAACATGCTGCTTACGCCTGGCCTTTCTACAAGCCTGTTGATGTGGATGCACTGGGACTACATGATTATCACGATATCATTAAACATCCAATGGACCTCAGTACCATCAAGGTGTGTGGATGAGTCTGACAACAATATCACATGTGAGAGAGAGAGGTTTTTGTGTTGTGGCGAGTATTTAGGACTCTTTCAATGTTCCACAGGCTAAGCTGGAGAACAGGCAGTACCGGGAGCCCCAGGAGTTCGCTGCTGATGTTCGATTAATGTTTTCTAACTGCTACAAGTATAATCCACCAGACCATGAGGTGGTAGCTATGGCACGTAAACTCCAGGTAAATACAAATTACTATTACATATAATACACACGCAAACACTGGTAGCTTTACTTGAACTGATCTTTTTGTTATGAGCCTCTATTTTTATATATAAACATAAAGCTATGTAGACAGAAATAGTGGTTACTGCTTTAGCCAACATTTTTGATTTGATTGAATATTAGAAAAATTCTATATATCATCAACTCAGCATTTTCTCTTGGTGTTTCTTAGTAAATCAAAAATACAAAGAGAAAAGTCAAAAAACTAAGACGGAAAAGAAGCTTGGGAGTGTTTGTAACTTTGCGTAATGTTGTTTGGTACTGTAGTTTTGTCATTAAATAGTAGGTTTGAAATAATAATCAGCTGCGATCAGTGCTAACGGCCTTTTCGAAGCCGTTCCGGATACGGTGGAAATTGAGGGTTACTCGTCTGAAAAGTTTTGTCTAACAAGTTTTTTTTTCTTACCAAGGATGTCTTTGAGATGCGCTTCGCCAAGATGCCAGATGAACCCGAGTGCAAGCCTCTGGTTTCTACCCCAGCTCCTGCTCTTCACCATCCTGCCCCTGTCAAGCCCCAGCCTCCTCTTGCCCATGTCGCCTCCTCTTCGGACAGCTCCAGTGACTCGTCCTCTGAATCTGAATCCTCGACGGATGACTCCGAAGAGGAGAGAGCCCAGAGACTGGCTGAACTTCAGGAACAGGTCAGTGAGCAGCTGAGTGTACTGACTGTCACAAACCTGTAGTCCAGCCCTTTGTTGCCCTTTTAACTGAGAGTCGGTCTCTTCTCCTCTCTTGACACAGTTAAAGGCTGTCCACGAGCAGCTGGCTGCCTTGTCTCAACCGCAAGCCAGCAAACCAAAGCGAAAAGAGAAGGACAAAAAGGAGAAGAAGAAGGAGAAGCATAAAAAGAAAGGAGGAATGCCTGGACTTGTAGAAGAGATCCAGGAGGCAACACCTGTTTCACAGCTGTCCAAGAAGACAAAAAACAGTAATAACATCAAAGAAGTCGTACCCAAGAAGAAACAGAGGTGGGCATTTCACTGTGTTGACTTTCTCCATGTAATCCAATCATATATGTATCTTTAATCTATCACTGCATAACTCAGTCTTACCCTCCCTCAGTTTATGTTCATCCTCTATGACTGTGTTTGTGAATTAGTTTAAGGGGTACCCTGTAGACTATGAAGCATATGTTGAGATGCATTTACATGTTTCTACTGTGTCTTTTATATTGTAGTAAAAAGGAAGGGATGAAAAACAATCATCCCTCCAACCTACTGCCAGTTCCCAGCCTAGAGGATGACCTGGGAGCGTCTGGGCCGTCAGCTTCAGGGGAAAAGTGCAAGCCGATGACATACGAGGAGAAGAGGCAGCTTAGCTTGGACATCAACAAGCTTCCGGGTGACAAGCTCGGCCGTGTAGTGCATATCATCCAGTCCAGAGAGCCTTCACTCAAAAACTCGAATCCAGATGAGATCGAGATCGACTTTGAGACACTAAAGCCTTCCACTCTACGTGAACTCGAGAGATATGTGTCTTCCTGTCTGTCACGCAAGAAGAAGAAAGTTACAGGTTAGGCTGCTTAGAAAACAGGCAGTTTACTTACTTTCTGGTTTTGCAGCTAAGTTTACGCATTAGTAACGGTTAAAGTCCCCTCTGTAGATTTGCATTTTGAAAGTTGTTTTCTTTTTGCAGTTGAGAAGCCTGTGGAGTCCATGGCTACCTCCAAAAAGACTGGATCCTCCTCAGACAGCAGTGGCTCCAGCTCAGACAGCGAAGTAGAGGGCACAGGTGATTTACTTAGAATTTTACTGGCCAAAACCCCCATCATCAGAATTAGAAAATTAAATGCTTTTTCTTTATTTCACTCAATTTCAGGAACAATAAAGCAGCAAAAGAAAAAGAGTCAGTCGGTGAAGGAGGGGAAGAAGATGCACTCTCACGTTCAGAGTGGCCCTGCTCAGATGGGGCTTCATTCCCAAGCTGCAGGACTTCAGCCCAGCAGTCAGTTGAAGCACCTTCAGCAACAGCACCAACCGTCTCCTGCAGGATTTACTGTCCCCCCTGTAGCTCCCCTGGAATCTTCACAGCTGCTGGAGACTAGTTTCGAGTCCCTGCCACCTTTTGGTCAGCCCCTCATGCATCTGTCCCACCACACAGGCAACTCCTCTTCACCCGCACCTCCACATCTTAATGCTCACTCTGCTGCACCAGTGTCGCCAGAGACCCACCCCTTCCTCAACCAGCATCCCATCCTAACATCTCCAGGTAAAGGAGGATTTCAGAGGCCTTTTCAGAGTCATTCAGCCACAAATTCAGTCGTCCAGATCTGTTCCTGCACTTTCTTGAACATGGAAACAAAGATAGCAATGTTTGTGTAAAGAATGATAATTCCCCTCTGTAAACAGTCACATTTTTTGTTGGTGTACACTTTGGATGAACAACACTTTCCAAGAGATATTATAGAGAAATTAGAGAAATTATAGAAAAGTATGGAAATAAATTTGATCAATTTCCAGGTCTTAAAAAGTATGGAAAATGAGAAATAAAGTATAGAAAATTATTGTTTCCAGACTTTTACCACAGTTCTAAAATACTGTTTTCTAAAATAGAGAAGAAGGTATTTTCAAAAATAATTCTATAAAGTAGGGTATGGAAAATTATGAAAATTACAACTGCGTAGAACCCTGAAGAGAACAGCTACTCTCAGTAGTTTTATAACTTGATTTAAAGCTTCTGTGAATTTTTTTGGCATGAGAGAAATTGACTGAAACTGGTAATCATGTTTTTTTTTTTTATACACAAAAGCAAAAATGACCATCACTGACAAGATCGACAATCTTTTAGATTTTTAATTTTTTCATTTCATTTTTAATATAGAATAGAATAGAATATTCCTTTATTGATCCCCCATGGGGGAATTTTTTTTTCACAGCAGCATCACAGACAAAGTGCAAAAATGCAGTTATAAATATAAAGATAATATAAGAAACTGGGGGGGTAGACTGAGCTGAGCAACTAAGGAAAGAGCCTGTTTTTACAATCTCCACATAAACTATATTCACAATAAATACTTCAGACTGTCTGAAGTCAGCAGGATGCGATTTTTTGTAACATACTTCTAATTATGCATGGTGAGAACAAGATAAACAATGACTGCTTTCTCCTGGGGGTGCCGAAATTGGTTCATGCCACAAGTTAAAGTCACAAATTTGCTCTTGGAAAATAAAATGTTCATAAATCCTCACTTAGACAGCCTTATAAAATAGCTTCATGCTTCGATATTTGATGAATTAAATGATTGATTTAATGTCTTCTCGTTTTTGCCCTGGGACTGTGTAGCCCTGCACAGTTCCATGCCCCAGCAGCCTTCTCGACCCAGTCACAAGGCAGCCCCACTTCATCCCAAACCCCCTCAGCAGCAACCAGCAACTCCTCAACAGCAACCCCCCCTGCAGCAGCCACAACAGCAGCAGCAGCAGCTCCAGCCCCAGCCGGCGCCTCCACCACAGCACCAGCTCCCGCCTCAGATCCTCCATCCTCCTCAGCCCCTGCACCAGCGGCCGTTGTCCCCTCCAACGCTCACACCCCAGGGCCTGCTGTCTTCCCAGCCTCCTCAGATGCTTCTCGAGGATGATGAAGAGCCAGGGTCTACGACGCCTTTGAACCAAGTACAGTTATACCTGCAGCAGTTCCAGCAGGCCCGCCAGCCTCAACAGTCCATGCAATCGCTGCAGGCGCGTCAGCAGCAGCAGCAACAACAACTACTACCACAACCAGGGCCCACTTCTCTTCTACAGTCTGTTCAGACACAGTCACAAATCTCCCAACCCACACTGCCTCCTCCACAGCTTCCTGTTCAGTCCCAGACTCAGCCAGCCCCACAACATCAGGGGCCATCCCAGCAGATGCCTCTGCACCAGGCCCGCCACATGCAGCACAGTCAACAGCAGCCGCAGCAGCAGCCGCAACAGCAGCAACTGAACTACCAGCAGGTTCCTGGGCTGGCTGGACAGTCCCAAGGATCACAACACAAAGTACCCATGCCCACCAACAAAGCACAGCAGATCATCCAACAGCAGCAAGAACAGCCTTCCCCTCGTCCAGCAAAGGCCGACCCTTACAACCCTGGTGAGTCAGCGAGGACGATACCAAAATGGACTTTTTCACTCACTGCACAAGTTAACTGTTGTTTTACTCTCTCTATTGTTTTGGCAGGTAATGTGAGGGACAACCCTTCACCTTTAATGATGCATTCCCCACAACTTCCTCAGTACCCACCTGTCTCTCACCATTCTCCCCCTCACAACATGCAGTCCAAAAAGGTGAGCACCGGTCTGACACAAGCGTGTGAAAACATGATGTTGGCGCTGCAATGTCTCACCTCTTACTTTTCCTCTAATGCAGCAAAGAGCCCCTGTGAGTCAAGGTGGATTAAAAGAGGAGAAACTTCCTTTATCACCCGTGATGAGAGGAGAGCCGTTCAACCCTGAAATGAGACCAGAACATAACAAACATCCTGATAGCAAGCCTCCTCAACCAAGCCATGGCCAACAGAGTGAGTTTTCTCCTTTCTTTCTCCCAGGATTTCAATCAAATGTTAATTACAAAGCTGCATGTGATATTGAGGCCGTGCCTGTGTGCGTTTTCTGCTCTTGAGTAGATGTGAAGTCCATGGACAGCTCACGACCCGTCATCCGCTCCTCTGAGCCTAGCGGGCCACCATCCTCTCTGCAAGACAAGGAAAAGTTTAAGCAGGAGTCTAAGGCCCATATCATCTCCAAAAAAGTACAAGTAAGTGTAACCGTCACTTTTTTTGAAGTTATTTGGTTTAATCCTAAAGCGCTAAAAAAAATTGTGACCATATCTTTTTTCTGCTTTTTTACTTTGTCAGGATGTAAAACTGAAGAACATGGGCTCGTGGGCCAGCCTGGCACAAAAGTCCACATCTACGCCCTTGTGTGCAGTAAAGTCCTCGAGCGACAGCTTCGAACAGTTCCGTAGAGCTGCCCGGGAAAAAGAGGAGCGGGAGAAAGCCCTCAAGGCCCAAGCCGAGCAGGCGGAAAAGGACAGGCTACGCAGAGAACAGGACAAACTTCGGTGAGGTTGCCAGGAAGAAATTGGAGAAAATATCTAGACAGCCACATTATCTATCATGAGGAATTAAGAGAGAAGCTTTAATTTACTGTGTCTGCTCAACAAAACCGTCATAGAGGCCTTTTCTTTTTTTAGCTTATGTGCAGTTTTCATAATACAGTAGAATTATTTCACAGATTCTGCCACAGACTCAAAAAACCCTTCAGCATAAAGGAGATTGTATTGTAAAGATATGCCATGCCCTCTGGTGGCCACAACGTGGAACTGCAGCAGCCTCACAGACTCAGCTGAAAGTACTGGGAGTTTTTTTCAGGCAGCGAGAACCAGGAAATATTTTCTAAATTCTTTGTAAACCTTGAATTGAATATATGAAGGATTATTATATTTTTTGGACTATAAGACGCACTTAAAATCCTTAAATTTTCTTGAAAATTGACAGTGCACCTTATAATCCAGCGGATTTTATGTATGATTACTTGTTGTGCTCACTGACTGGTTTTATGTGGTACAATGTGCTCAAAAATCTGTCGAAATGTGAAAGTACGACTGTGTTATGTTGTGTCACTACCTACTCGGCCCCATAACAGGACCCCTGAGCAGTCTACAAGTTACACACTACCAACAATAAATCAATCAATGCTTAATGTGCCTTACAATCCGGTGCACCTTACGTGTGAACACAGACATGTTAATTCACAGTGCGCTGTGTAATCCGGTGCGCCTTATCACCTGAAAAATATGGTTATTTTATTCCCGCCAGTGTGTTTTTGATTTACTGCTTATACTCTCACATATTTAAGACAGCCATCCAGCTGTGAAGCTCCTGTAGCAATACCACAAGTATCTCGCCTCACTTACTGAGACTTATTCTGCTGTTTGTTCTCCAGAGGTCGGGATGAAGAGGACATCATAGAGCCGAGCAGGAGGGTGCACAAAGAGCCACGCAGGCGTCCGGAGCAGCACATCCAAGCTCCCGCGCAACAGCAACAGCAGACGCAGCCAGAGCCCCAGCCCACAATTCAGCAACCTCCTCAACCCCCCACGCCACCTCAGCCTGCTGCTCAGAACCCACTAGACCAACAGAGAGAACTAGCACGTCGCCGAGAGCAGGAGAGGAGACGGCAGGAAGCGGTGAGACACTAAGTTTGAGAGTTTTTGATACCAGTTAGCATCTTAAAAGTTTGTATCAGAAATTTTCAGACGACGCCAACTAAATGATTCTTCTTGTTCCGTCTCGTTCCAGATGGCAGCAACTATTGACATGAATTTCCAAAGTGACTTAATGGCTATCTTTGAGGAGAATCTGTTTTGAGGAGAGGAGCTACTGAAACGTAACTGCAAAAAAAAAAAAAAGAAGAAAAAACAAATGAAAGGATTATGTAAACCTTCTAACGAAGAAAGATTTGGTCACCCTGAACCACAGAGAGACCCGGTCTCTAAGTGGATGTGGACTGACAGCCACATCTCACTCGGCCCCGGTGGACTTGAACACACAACACACGGGGATCATCTCAATGCTTTGGATGTCATTTCTTGGGAATTTGGCATTGCCTGCCTGATATCTCCTAACAGGAGAAAGAGGACCCCGTCGGCACTGTTGCCTTTCTTACACTCGCTTCTTACAGTGTTTGTGGGCGCAACAATAATTTGCAAGACTAAAGACATCCAAATATGTATGAAATGCTCTGATAATGTTCTGACAGGCTGTGCAGAGGTGTTTTGAAACTGCCAGATGTCTATGGATGTGAAGAAGACTGGTCTTTTTATGTTCTGTTTTGTTTTAATGGTTGTACGTGAACACATGACATGGTTGGGGGAGGCGACTTCCATACTGTAAATCATGTATATTTCTCAGTAGAGAAGGTACAATTTGCCTTACACCTCTTTCCTAAACAGACCATTTTGTTCTGTGGCCTGCACTCATGGACAGACAATAACATTTACAACCAGGAGAGGGAGCAGTGCAGAAACTTTTTTTCATCAACAAGTATCTACTGTAAAGAAGTATTTTCTTATACTACAATAACTGTTTATTTTGGATCTTTCTTTTTTTTTTTTTTCTTCTGTAGGTCTTTGAATCTTCACACCGACACACTCCACCAACTATGTCTATGCCAAACAACCCATTATCTTTTATGCTAAAATACTTTTCCTAAAACATGGTAGGTAGCTGTTGGCAAAACAAACCCTGAATATATGCATTATCACAGTTAAAGTGAGTATTTATCAAGAATAAATCGATTAAAGTTTTATCCTTTTTTTTTTTTTTTCTTAATCAAAGCTAAAACAGGAATTCGTTAGCAGAAGAAGGGAAAGGTCCAGCTGTTTCCGGGCTCCACTCTGAACATGATTTCACCACTAGTGTTGCACCAGTTATTGTATTACACTTAGAGACATGATTAACAAAATGTCCGCGTCGTTGGCTCGTTTCTTTTGAGTAGATGAGCGTCCTCTTGGTGTTCCTTCTGACCGTGTGCACTCTGACCTTACTTGAAGTTTTGATCAAATGTCAGCAGGCAGGGTGCCCAAGGAAGAGAGAGGGATAAACCCAGGGATAGAACCGAACCCCCTTTTATGGTTTCACTGAAATCATGAGTGAAAACAGAGCTGAACGGAGCCCCCTTTTGTGTTTTTTTTTTTTTTTTTTTGAGTCAAACTGTCTTCTAATTCACTGAGGGCACACTGTAGACGGCATAAAATAAAAAGACAAACCGACAAAAGTTAGGAAGCGGAAACTGCTGAAAAAAAAAACAGTTTTAATTTTATCTTTGTTCTTGTTCAATAATAGTGGATGTGAGTTATAATTCTGTTCTTAGAGACATTGGTTTGACTGGGGATGGGTTGAAATCTGAATGCATCTCGCCCTCTTTACTTGTCTCTTTTGGTGTTTTTCTCCAGTGCCTGTATCGTATTGCAATTCTCGTCGGCTTATATTACACTCGGAGGGAGTAAAGACAGGGGTGAGTTAGGAGCGGGTGGTGTAATATTTGAACGGGGAGGGAGGTTTTTGAAAGAGTTTGTGTAAAAAAAAAAAACTAATAAAAAAAAAAAAAAGGAAGACAGCATTTTATATTTTACCCGGTGTCAATATTCGGGTTTTAAATTTAGTTTTAGCTGGACTTCATTGAGTGTACACACCTGACAACTTCTTTCTCTATTTGTTCAATCAGCAGATTTTAGGTAGGTATGTTTCAGCGTCGCCACACTAGCGTTTCAGTCTGGTCTGTGAGTGTGACTTTGTAAATTTGGACGGCTGTGTGACTGCGTGTTTGTTTTCGTTTGTTTTGTTTTTTTCTTTTTTTTTTTTTTCACAGCGTGTGGTGCAGGGAGGCACGTTCCCCGATGTAGATAAGCATTCTATTGATGAAGAGAATAAACAGATAAACAGTACTTCAGGAGAACTTGTTTCTGTGCTTAAGTCACCTTTTTAATTTCTATGAAGTCCACCATATATGAGTATAGAACTTTTATTATTAGACTGGTTTTGAAAGGGTAAAAAAAACGCATAATTTCATTCCTTTTTAGCCTTTTTTTTTTTCTTTTCATAATAACTGTTGGACATAACGTGCCATGAGTTCCACAGAGAATGTGCTGACCCGCAGCTCAGCCCAGAGTTTGCTTTATTCAGGTATTTTATTTTGTGTTAAATTTGTTCTGTTTTGGGGGTTTTGTTGAAACATTTTCCTCGATTTTTGTTTGGTATGTGAGTGGTCTATCGAGGTCTTTGATTCAGTCTGTTATGATCATTGAATAAACTCATCTGTTTTATAGAAAATAAAAAAATAAACTAAACTCAGCCTCTGTCTTTTTCTGTAGAAGTGAAATCGCTCCCAGAAAAAAGCATAAAGCTCACTCTTGTGACTCTTGTGAGCATCTTTTTCCACGGCCAGACTAGTTTTGATGTTCTTGTACAGTCTGAAACTTAAGTGTTGGTGGTTTTCAGTCAATGTCTAATGTTACATTTTCCAGGTGCTGGTTAAAATTAGATTAAATATAAAACTCTGCTTTCAGATTTTCCATGAGACAGAAAGTTGTGAATCTTTGCCTTGAGAGAAAACACATTTTATCATTTAAGACCTTTTACGGCTGTAACTGGCACTTGGTATCTGATGCTGACTGGACCAAATTTTGGCAAATCTACAGCTCCACCTGCAGTCAGGTAAGATAAAGTAACTTCAATTGTATAAAAGCTTTTACCACATAAGTTAGAGGAATAGAGTTTTAAATTTTTGTGGTTCAATCAGTCCTGTTTATTAAGGTTCATATGGGGTTGCCGCCTTCCTGTGGCCCAAAAAAGCACAATCACAAAACCTGAAATTGATATGACATTAAGCAATCTGAAAACAAATATCTGTAGAATAAACTATCATGTGACAAACCTTATAAAGTTTGTAATTTAAGCTTGTTTGTGAATTTTTAACAACCTAAGTGTGTTGACATTATAGACTACACTACAATTGCCCTCTAAAGTTTGTAATTTCAGTTTATTTGTGAATTTTTAACGGCCTAGGTGTAATGAAATCAGGTTATATTACAATTACTGCCCTCTTGTGGTCATGTCGATGAACTTCACCACGTCGAGTTTCTCACAGTAAGGTTGGGGATTTCCGGTGGGAAGTTTCAAAATACATATCTGGAAAACAAACATATAAATCCTAATATTAATTTTATGTCGAGTTGTACTAGGCGTACATCGGCATAAATATTGTTTTCAACATAATGTCAATATACATCAGTATTGTCAATATACAATACTTTACAGTTTCCCGTTGCTTAGTATTATAATTTAAACATCAACGTATGGCAAAGTCTTAACCGTATGAACTGACGCTTTTGTTCATTTTAGCAAAACAATCTGCTTTTAAGTTTTTAGAGTATATACAGTTTGCTCGTTTCCCTCCGTATTTGTCCTTTTAACGGTCCAAACGTTTGGCGTATTTTTTTTCTTTGGTGTTCGGTCAATTTGTAAGGTAATGGATACATATATGGTTTTAATGAAGAGAAACTTGCACGAGTCTTCTTCCGGGCGTTTCAAATGAGATTCTCGTTCTTAATTTCGTCCTGTTTTGCGACAAAATTCTTTGAATCTGTATTTTAATTTACTCGGAATTGAAATTTATATGAGACGACTGCCCTCTTGTGGCCATTTGGATGAGCTGCATGCTATTCACCTCGTCAAGCTAGCATTGCTGAGAACGTTACAACACAATACTACTTCCGGTCAGTTCTTTCGTGTAATAATTTCATCAAATTCACACATTTAATTTTACCCCTGTCTTCTCCTACTGCCATTAACAAATTACTTTCGACTCATGTCACATATTAAGTTTATTTTTCCATACCATCATTTGTTCTCTCGCTGCAACGGGCTTTTTAAACAAGTTTTGTTTCGCTTAAACTGCAAATTTTGGTAATACATAATGTTATACTGTAGTGTTCCGGACTACCATAAAGAAAATTCCTTTTAAGTTGTTCCGGTTATGATTTTTATTCTTTGCCCCTTTTGTCTTTTAACATTTTTGACAACGGACTCCCGTCAACGGTACACCCTGACACAGGTGAATTCTAATGTAATGCAGTTTCTTACCGAGGCCACAAGGGGGCAGAGTACAAACGTAAACTCACATTCATTAGATCCGCTAACTCCACCTAGAGACAAGATTGGTACTGTGACATATTTACAGTCCCCCACAAACTACTTTTAGAATATCCCTGACTAAAATACATTTTCTCAGACACTGCAGACAAACGAGAATAAAACACGTACAGAAAGTGTGCTATGCTGCTATCACGGAGCTAAAAGTCAACATTTGAAAGGTATGGTGGGCTGATAATGTTCAATTTCACTGTGAAAGTACTTTATCCGCACGACTTTTTGACATTTCGTTAATTTAACGTCTTGCCCTTTGCTCTGGGTCGTGAAATTACGCACTTCAGAGGTAAACTAAAGGAATAGTGTCATTTGGAGCTCTTTGAAATACAAGTTACACCCCAAATTTAATAGGATATGTCCTTAAAGCGACATATATTAGCGTGAGAAAGAGAGAGAGGGAGAGAGAGAATGCGTTTTCCGATATTCCAGGGTGTAAGTGAAGGCAGCACCGCTACCTGTCTGGTAAGTCCAGCTGATCTGAGTAGAAATGATTCAGATCTGTCGAGCTGAAACTTATCACGAAGGCGTTGACGGGCAGAGGGTAAAATACCCCGAGACCTCATGTTTTACATTTTAAATGGCAGAAAGGAAATCAAACTTTTTATCAGAGCTGTCTGTGTGGAGGAGAGCCTAAAAACGGCGGTAAGTTTTCAGTTATTTCTGTTTCTAACGCAGGAGATCGGACAGAAATATCTATAACACTTGTCGCTGAGTTTTACTTGAAACGTTTGAAAACGGACCGTACTTCAGGCGAGAAGTAGGAAACTTATATAAGGCTATCACATGTTTTCAGGAAATTGTGAGACACGCGACTTGGATATACATATTAAGTTTTTTAGTCTCAAAATAACCACAAATTTTTCAATTTTTCTCTTGTGTCATTGTTTTAAAAAAAGCTCCGTGTGTGATCTAAAATTCTGTATCATGGATGTTTAGTACTGGTAGATGTTGTGTTGACCTTATTTTGTCCTGCCATAGGATCAGAAGTAGGGGAGAGTGGGGTACGTTGAGCCACCCCCGTTGCTTGGAAATGATAAAAGAAATTGATCATGTGACCAAATATTTAGGAGATGGGCATCAATTCATGGAGTCTGTGAAGGTTAGAAGCATATGGGTGAAGGGGTTAGACATTTATTTCCAAAAAGAAACATTTTTCACTCTTGAAAGTGAATTTAGTCTGTCATAAGTTTTATTTGAATTGTGTTCAGACCAAAAAAGATCATTTTAAATTTGTTTTATACATCAATTGTGGTATCTATGAGCTACAACATGAGGACTAATAAAGTCATAATAGTAGTTCTGGGGTTAGTTGAACCAGTGGTTCAATTGAAAAAGTAAATAAATCTGATGAGAGGATCAGAGTTTCAGTTCAGATTGTTGAAATGTTTGACTTTTTCTTTTAAAAAATACAGCTGTGAATGTTCTGAATTATTATGAAGACAGTTATGTTTACACTCATTCTGTTGGTTTGCAGGGATGAACAACATCTTGAAACATATGCAGATACACGAGTTAGAGACAAAACTATGATCGCCTTGATGTAGTGATCTGAAATATGAAAAATGGCTCATCTTACCCCACTCTCCCCTATATGTTATATGATGTTGAAGAGTCAGATCTCTGTTTTCTTGTTGTTCTAGTATTCAGTTTGTATATGTTTATTATTGAAATGGAGGGGCTGAAACTGTTCTGACTCTCTTACTCATGATCAGTGTGTACAAACACACCAAGTGTTGAATTATTCAAGTACCTATAGGCTTTTGTTTCACAACTGTCAGACAGCAGGGACGTATTAAGACATGATTCTTGTTTCCTGTTTGCAGTGATGTACACAGAGAGCAATATGTGGAATGCCTGTGACTACAACCACAATGTCACCTTCTTCTACAACTTCGTTGGTAAGAAAATCAGCACTGAGTGGACAACTCGGGACTACGTGGTGATCGGACTGGGGCTGACAGTATGTGTCATTGTAGTCCTGGCAAACCTGATGGTGATGGTTGCCATCTTTATGAACCAACGCTTCCACTTCCCCATCTACTATCTCCTTGGTAACATGGCTGCAGCAGACTTGTTTGCAGGTGTCGCCTATGCCAACCTGATGATGAACACTGGCCCCTGGACCAGCACGCTCACAAAAGAGCAGTGGTACATTCGCGGGGCTTTAATTGACATCAGCTTGACGGCCTCTGTGGCCAACCTATTGGCTGTGGCAGTGGAGCGCCACCAAACCATCATCACCATGCAGCTGCACAGCAAGATGACAAAGCGGCGCGTGCTGCTGCTGATAGTCTTTATCTGGGCCGTGGCGGTCATAATGGGCCTGGTGCCCTCCACCATTTGGAACTGTGAGTGTGATCTGGAAGACTGCTCCACCATCGCGCCCCTCTACAGCCGTCGCTTCCTCATTTTCTGGGCAGTTCTCAACCTGCTCACTTTCTTGATCATAGTGGCCATGTACACCCGCATCTTTGTCTACGTGAGATTCCAGAGCAGATACACATCTCAACACACGTCTGATACACAGCACAGTCAGACTGTTGTCAACCTGATGAAAACCATCTCCATGGTCCTGGGTGAGAGTTTGTTGATGTGTTGTTTATGTACGGTAATGTTTGTAAGATACTTAATTAGAATAAATTGGATTAATAAAGGAGCATTTTATCTTAAAAGAAAAAAATACTAGAAAAAAAAGGGGGATTTTTGTTTGTTTATAACGCTTCAAACTTGTGTGCTCTCACTTCCTGCCAAAACCAGTTTTGCAGCTTTAACCCTGACTGTTTGCCAGACCTGGTCTTTATGCAGAGGGCCCTCGTAGTGAGAAGCTAGTTTGGAATTCAAAGTGTTACACAACGAAATTGAAGTGTCAATTCTTGTCACAGACTTTGTTTACTTGATATCACGATCACCATAGTGATTATGATGCATGAGTCATCTGAACAGATCCGAATCTTACTCAGCACTGCTGCACTTACAAACATGCGTTATGTAAATCCTTTTCTTAACCGTTAATTATTGTTGACTCTATTTCTGACTCATCCATGTTCGCAGGTGCCTTCATCATCTGCTGGACGCCCGGCCTCGTGGTCCTTTTGGTGGACGGGATTTTAGGCAAAGCCAGCAACGCAAACTCGTACGAGAAATACTGTTTGGTGATCGCAGAGTGCAACTCTCTGGTCAATCCCATCATCTATTCCCTGCGAGACGAGGACATGCGAGGGACGTTCAAGAGGATTCTGTGCTGCTTGTGTCACAGGCGGGGTGGCCGACAGAGGAAGCTGTCACACGTGGAGATTGCTTCACCTCTGCCAGAGGTACAGAGTTGCATCATCTCACAGGTTGTTGACCTGTAGTAAACATACAGACAGTAAAATGTGGTTTATTTCATCTCCACACCCTCACTAAACACAGAGAAACAGCCAGGGAATTTTGTAAGAGAATATGTAAAAGAGGTAAACCAACTCTGTTAATCATCCACAGTGAAACTCAGCTCTTCCTCTTTTACTTTGTTAGGTTTTGTTTTATCCGTACAGTCTCTAACTTCACATGTTGAATATTGTTCAGATTTGCGGCACACATTTCCCTTCACACTATTTATTTTCTGCAGGAAACGCTTGGCTGTATCAAAAAGTCAGAAGATCAAGCTGTGTGTGTGGAAAGAGACGGTAAAGAAGGCAGCTGGATGATGACAGGGACGTGATGTCTGCAGGCCTGTATTTACAAAACTCTCTCTCTGACTGGCAAACTCCAGCGCCCAGTATTGACTCTTTTGGATTTTCTTTTGTACATCAGCGAACTACCTCTTTTTCACATTTGTATTTGGAAATTTAATTAAAAAAAAGTGTAACGGTGCAACTAAACTCTGAAAAGGATCGGATCGTCTGATAAATCAAGTGTTCATCTCAGTCTGAATGAAGCCGACAGATCAACATATTAATCATCAGATGGTGCAATCTCTCCTTTTATTACATTTGACTATCACAAGAGCATTTGTGACAAATTATAAAATGAAACACTTCTAAAATCTGAACTCAAATACTGAAAAAAATCACACTAAATCATTTTATTAATTTTCTAATAAGAACACTACAATTTATCATATTCTTCCTTTTGTTTTACTCTTTCTAGAACAATTCTAAAGTTGAGGTATAAAAGGAGTTCATACAGACTCACAAGTCTGAAAACAGTGGGGGTTATATACAAGAGAAATGGAAAGACAGAGGTAGAGAGAGGGGTAAATACAAGGGAAAGAGGGAAGATACAAATATACTAATAAAAAAATCAAAAAGGTTTAGGAAGCCGTTTGGTGCTGTGGAAGAAAGATCGACGCATAATCAACAGAAAAACTCAAATTTTGTGTTTCAAACCTTAAACATTTAAAACATATCCTCCTCACTCTGGTGTTCAGGCATTTAGATGTTAGCTTCATCCTTATCTTCTGCAGGATCAGCCTATCGCGTGTCAGAGGAGCTTAAATAAGATTCGTCTGACTAACTTCCCCTCAGTGTTTGCAAATGCGATGCTTGTACATTCTGACAGTATTTCGGGAGGGTCAACTATCATAAAGCAGTGCGCTCAACCTGCAGTCACTGCTTTTCTCATCACGTTGAATAATATGCGCAGGTTTCAAAGATTTAGTGTGAACTCAAGCACAAACAGCACAGTGTTTTGTGAGAGAGTGCTACTGACAGTGAGCGAAACTGAAAGGGGATGTATAGAAACAAAAGGAGCAAAATATGTCAGGTGTCCACAAAAGAACCTAAATAACAGAGTTATCGTTCCACAGCACCAAACGACACACCTGTAAACCCTTCATCGCCTCCAGGTTATGTAACAAAAGACCTAAATAATATTCAAAATTGATAGTTATTATGAATTCTGTGACACAGAGGCCAAATAAAACTGGCATCTCAACCAAACATCAAAATTTATAAAAGAAAAAAAAAATACTGAAACATTACACAAACTGTACAGTGACATCCATTACAACAGGTAGAAAAGGGGAAAGGATGATAATTTGGTGTGGTGTTATTCATAAGATACACTCGTATGAACTGCATGAGTAACAAAACAGGTAATTAGATGTGTGATAGCACATATGACCAGCTTACAAGCTCAAGTTTTGTTCTGTAACATGTTCAACAAAGTTTTGACTGACACTTAGATTTTTATAAGGCTTTACCTTACTATCAAAATGCTTTGTTATTCACATAACGGTTAATGTATAAAATAGTTCCAAAGAATGAAAATCCCCCAAAAATGTTGCAGGTTTGTCTCAAACACAAGCTTTACATCACCCAGTGCTGCCTCTTTTTTTGGTAACAGAGGAGAGAGAAGCCCTTGCCCAATCGGCCAAAGAACAAAAACAAAAAATCGTCACGTTTTACCAGAAGATATAAAAGGATGAATAAAAAGGGAGAGCATACCTTCGATACTCAAAATCAAATTGCAGATATGATATGAGTTCTCACTCCACCCACCCTCCCTTGACGCCCCACAACAACAAAAAGAAAACCCTTAAATCAAATCAACTCGGGGCATGACAACACCATACAGAGACACAGATACAAATATAATTCCCTCCTCTCCTCAGCTGAAAATGTGGCTGTGCACCAACTTCAGAGAGACATAGAGTAGCATTATTACATTGCTGAACGTGGTATTTTTGGTTTTGATACAACAGAAGGTTGTAGTGTGTTGCCTTGGGCTCACAAGCTTAAATGTTTCAACATAGGGAGGCGATCTGCGTTGAATCCCACCTGGTGTATCATCGGCTGGTGGAAGCACCCAGTCTTAATAATGCTTACGAAGGTCAGAGGGCACCAGCCAGGTTGACTAGGACATCCCATGAACACTGTACACACGCCCACACAGAGACACACACATCATAGCAATAAATGATGCACTTTTTCCTTTTTGGTCTGACTGTAATAATTATACCCTTTATTTTTTTGTGAAAAAAAAAGAAGAAGCTAAAAACTTGGAAGGTTAGATGAAAATAATATCACGCCTAGAAGTCCTACATGCATGGAAGACAGTCACGTATCTATATTCATATTACGTTTGCCCCAATAACACATCAATGCCCCACAATCATTCCACCCTATTCTTCCCAAAGTTATTTAGATGCTTTATTGAGCTCATTTTTGGTGGTGGCTGGTGCATTCTTGGTGAAACAGCATTAGAAAATAGCCTACAATCAAATAAACTAGTGGACAGAAAGCAAGAAGTTAAGTCTACGAGCCATCTACCGACACCCTCTATTGGTTAGCAACGAAAAGGGGCTATTGTTACAGCCACTCAACCAAAGATATTCTTCTTCCTGCAGATTCCTCCTCTTTCCACCAGCCCTATTATCAGCTATCCTGTCTGGTTTAAGAACAGTGATCCCCTGTACTACCTTTAACAGGTAGACACACCCATAACAAGGATGCTAACTGTTGTGCTTGACACATCTTTCATGTCAGCCTGCTTTGAAAACCACTGAGAAGTTTCGGGTGTGTGTTATGAAATCTCGACTATTCTCTTCAAAATCTCCCAACAGAGTGAGACATCGAGCTATAAGGACTGGAAGATAAAATAGCGTCTGGTGCTGAATAGGGGGGAAAGTTGATCTTGAAGATACAGATGTGTTGACAACCACTGGGGTAGCACTTTGGTACGAGCAAAGGTGAGCAGAGCTCCCTGGTGATCCGTATCAACAGTTTGGCTATCAAACGCCAAGGCTTCAAGAGATACAGGCAATCACACACAGTTTTCCAAAGCAAAGGGTCGAGTGCAGAGGTCAACAGCACATGAGAAGCTGTGTGATTACTGTGTGAAGTTATCGTGCATATACACATAATGTACAGACATTATGATCATCTACACAGCTGGGTCAGTGGTTCTGAAAAAAGTACTTGATGTTAAAAATGTTTTCTATCTGTCTCGGCATCAACCTGCTCCGTCCCTCTTTTATTCTGAGTTGAGGAGCTTCTAGCACTGACGTTGGAGCTGTGAGGTGGAGGCTGAATATCTTCTGAGTGTTATTCGGCTGCCCTGTGTTCCAGCACAGTCTGTGTTTTTATGGAATGGTGGTATGGCCTTGTGTGGCTGCCTAGTTGAGAGAGAGACGTGGAAATAGTGACAATGAGGACAGGAGGGGTGGTGGTAGTCAACCCAGACCACAGTAGGAATGGAGTCATGGCAGTGAGAGCCACCAATCAGTTGGAGGTGTCAGAGTGAACGCTGCCAGGAGGACCGGGAGGAGAGGTGACAGAGTTGGGGTTGGTGGTGTCCTGCCAGCTGTTAGCCTGCAGACAAACAGAGGAGAGAGAGTGAGATTTTTCTACTGATGCTGAATACCAATATTTAACGATTTATACTTGTATAAGCCTTAGAGGGATATTCTGCCGTAAAATTAATTTAGGGTCAAACACACCGTAACACAGAGTTAGACACCCCCTTGAGAGATGAATGTTGCCGACCGCTTGCTTCTCTTGTTATACCAACTTTAGTAACGACTGCAGGATAGCAATACACAGCGGTCTGAGGAGCCATAAACAAACTTCAACCAAAACGCCACTGTATAGCCACGAATAATGCTCAGAACAGCACCTAACTTCATCAACAGTACATGTAGGGCCAGAGTAATAGCCACCAAACATCTTTTTAGCTTTGCCTAATTTCTTTAGCAAAGAGACTAAAAAAAACCTCACCTACTCTCTTCCAGCAGCTGCTTGTTTGTAGCGAGACCTCGGACTGCTATTTATTATGATTATTACGGACTGCTGTGGGGTGACGCAGCTCAAGGAAGAACATTTATGATCATTTCTTCATGGTAATGCAGTCAGACCGAGACGCTAAGGCAGAAGAACTACCACGTCTGAAGTGCAACATGGTTAATATGGTGATTATTACTTCATGGAAATGATAAAGTAATGATCATAAATGTTCTTCCTTGAGCTGCGTCACCCAGCAGCAGTCCGTAACGGACTGGCCTGAGGTCTCGCTACAAACAAGCGGCTGCTGGAAGAGAGTAGGTGAGGTTTTTTAAGTCTCTTTGCTAAAGAAATCAAGCAAAGTTAAAAAGATGTTTGGTGGCTCGGACCCTTTATGTACTGTTGATGAAGTTAGGTGCTGTTCTGAGCATTATTTGTGGCTATAGAGTAGCGTTTTGGTTGACATTTGTTGATGGCTCCTCAGACCACTGTGTATTGCTATCGTGCGGATGTTTCCAAAGTTGGTATAACTAGAGAAGTAAGTGGTCGGCAACATTCATCTCTCCAGGGGGTGTCTAACTCGATGTTATGGTGTGTTTGACCCTACATTATTTTACGCCGGGATACCCCTTTAAGTTGGTACTTACATCCAGGCGATGAGGGGTGTAGAGGCCACTACCTGACAGCTCCTCATAGCCGCCCGTCAGGTGTGTAGCACGGTGCAGGGTATCCACCTGTTCAACAAAAAGAAGACATCCAAAAATCAGCACAAACTTCTGCAAAGCATCTAGATGGACAAACTGTTTTTTTCTTGTCTTTTAAAACAGAGAAGTGATCATGTCCACAAACCACGACTTTGTATTTTAGGTCCGAACTAGAACAATGCGGCTCACCAAACCACTTCTGCTATAGTTTTCAGTAAAAGGAAAACAGAAACTGAGCCCACAGACAATTTATCGTAAACTTTTTTATGTGATACTGACAGAAGACAATAACAAGAACATGTCACTTCACTTTGAGGGGATTCCTGTAAGTCTACACATTGAGGAGAACATATAGAGGGGTAAGGGGAGGAATCTTGAAGGCCTGGGAAACCATGGATTTAACAAGATTGGTGCCGTTGAGAGGTGGAGGAACAACACAAAGCCAGTGAGGAAATCTGAGCCTCTATTTCGAGGGTGTCTGTCAATCCCCAGATTAGAACAGCAGTCAACCACAGAGTAATAAGAAAAGCCCAGATGCTCCAAATCTAGTCCAGGGTGTCTATCCTCCTGAAGAAATAGTGCTGTGTAAGCAACTATAGATTAATATGCATCAACACAAAACTAAATGGCCTTAAAAAACCTGGCACAATTCCTCTTGAGTGAATCCATAGGCTCCTCGGGGGTCACTGTACAAAACAAAGGGTCAGCTTGTCTGTGTGTTTGGGGAGGAGTTGACAGGATCAGAGGTAAAATCAGGACGGGATCTGAGGAAAGGTGGAGGTCTAAAGGCTAAGAGGACCTATACGGGGATTCTGGGTGGCTACGTTTTACAGCATTGAGGTCAACATAACTATAGTTGCCCTCAGCGCATACCTGCTGCTGTAGAGAGGGGGCGATGGTGAGACCCTCCCCGTTGAGTGAACGCAGGCCAAGGTAGACGTCGCCTGTGTGAGACAAACTGAATGACCCCGGTGACCCTGCAGGTAATATATAGCCAATATCTAATCAGCTCCACCAGTGTCATGAGGTCAGGGGGTCACTTCTGTTTATGAACACTGATTGGAAGAAATATACTCGGACAGTTTACTCGGAATAAATATTTCAAAGTTGATTTAGTTTTTATGGGTGTGCCGTCCTTTTGTGAAGATCATGGACAGGACTTTAATCAGGCCAAGATATCTGATACTTTTTAGTTTCCAAAGCCCTCATGTTTTTCTTGCAGCAGGTAGGGGGCACTATCTGACTATAGTGAAGCACAGAAGCTGTTTTCACACTGTGCATAAAGAAAAGAAAGATAATAGGAAGTTGATTTAAATAGAAACAGACAGTGAGCACTTTGAAACCCATAAGTATCTTGACGGTGACAGTATTTGGAAACCTTACATGTCATTAAGTGATAGGGATTTAGAAAATTTTCATACATGGATACAGAACGCAGAGATAAAGTTATGAATAAGACACACAATACAATCACAGGTTTTCACAGTGTAAAACAACAAAGCCACATCTTTAAACAAATCCTGAAAAGGTCTGTATGAATTTCTCTTAAAGGATGTTACATATTTTTCAAAAACGAAAACTAATTATTAGGGGTGGGAGAAAAAAAATCAATACAGCATAGTATCACGATATTTTGTATGGTGATACATCGTCTCCTTTACCAAGTATCGATAAAGGAAAGACAAATGTTAAATTAGCTAAAGAGTTGAAGAAATTGTACAAATCGCAATAGATTGTATCGCAAAACTTACTGTATTGCAAAATGTTAAAACTCACAATAATATCGTATCATGGCCCAAGTATTGTAATAACATTGTATCATTTTCCAGGTATCGTGATAATATTGTATCATGGCCCAAGTATCCTGATAATATTGCATTGTGGCCCAAGTATCCTGATAATATTGTATCATGGCCCAAGTATTGCAATAATATTGTGTCGTGGAGCCACTAGTGATTCCCACCCCCACTAATTATTCTAATCATAGTGCAACAGTTGGCTAAAAGACAAGTTACAAGATTAATGGCGCTCTTCCCTTTATATTACGTAGTCAGCTGTTCTATTGTCAGTGTGATTTAACCTGTTCAGTACTGTATGTTGATATTTAAAAAATGAAAAATCTTTTAGGTAAATGTATTGGAGGATGTGTTACCTGAGTTGGGTGTTGCTGGAGAGTTAGCCTGGCTAGCCTGCGCAGACACGTTAGCAGCATCCACCGCTGTTTTAACCGCGTAGAGGTTCGCCTCCTCCTGGAACTTACCAATGTTCTTCTTGTAGCGTATTCTCTTGTTGCCAAACCAATTAGAGACCTGAGGGACAGATAAATGTCAGATATTGAAATGGATGAATTTCATTCGTGGAGTTATATTAAAACCCCTTCAGCTAAAAAGGCGTTCAACATGGCAAACTTCTCTATTTCTAATCTTCACAGACACAAATACATGCTCACATAAAATTAGCCCTTTAAATGCACGTTGTACAGTTGATTCTGAGACTCCAGACACAGATATGTAATTCTGATTATATTAATCAAAATATTATCACCCTCAGCAAAGTCATCATCCGTGTACTTTAACTTAAAGAGCCCGTAACAAAACTGGAGGGCTGTAAACTCACCTGAGAGACAGTGATTCCACACTTTTTGGCCAGTTCCTCCTTGGCTTCCTCACTTGGGTAGGGGTTAGACAGGTGGGAGTAGAAATACTCGTTCAGCACCTCTGTGGCTTGCTTGTTGAAGTTGCGTCTCTTTCGTCTGAAAAACAGCGAGGGAATGATCACCACAACTCTTGGAATGTGACGTCAATTCGCTCCGAGTACAACCAAGTCACATTACACACAACACCAACACACACCTGGCATCGAGGAAGCGTGAGCGCAGGATCATGACGGCTTCGCAGGTACTCTGTTTGAGCTGCATCTGGATCGAACTGAACTTGCGGTGGATGATGGCAACCATGCGCTCGATCTCCTTGGGAGAGATGGGTCGTGTGCGAGACTGCTCTCTCAGCAGGTTCATTACATGGTTGGTGAACTCACTGCAGGCCTGGTCCATGGAGAGAAAGAAAGGAAGGAGATAAGTGCTGCTGTAAAAATATATATCCGAGCAAAGATACTGTCCGGTTTGAGGACACAGTTCTGATGATGACATTGACGCCTCAGCTTTCCATCTCGATGAGTTACCTTTACAGAAATATTTAAACCTATATCTGGGGTGAGAGTTAATTGTAGTCTTTCAATATAAAACAGTGCAAAGCGTGGTTTCTAAACCTCAATCAGTATGACAGTAAAAAATAGCTGACATTAAGGAGCTGAATGCCAAAATCCATTGACAGAAAAACTGTTTCACAACAATTTCCACTCAGGAGAGAATAATATCTAGAGTGAAAAACTTCCAATTACAGAATAATTCAATGTTTTTAACCCTTACAACAATCCTGTGATGAAAGACAAATTATTTTGAAACTCTAGTACATAATTTATTTGGATGCATTTTTTGTGACATTTTTAAAATCTCTCCAGCAGGAGTCTCAAGTATAGCATCTATAGTATCTCTAAATTTACATTTTTTCCCCTTTTTTACCTCAGCATTTATGAAAGTACAAAGAATCAGTATGAGATTTTCAATCCTCTCATTGAGCACTTCATATGTTTTTCGTCCTTTGAACAAATTTTTTATTGACTCATGAAACCACAGAGTTCTGAGACCATTAGACAAATGGATTTTTTAATTATACAGATAACCTGACTTTCATCATATTCGCATTAAAAACATTTTGAGCAGTGTTAAAGGGGATGCTCGACACACTTGAACCTGCGAACGATATAAAGAGCACAAGATCTGAAGTTGCAAGAGAGTACAGTTTTCTATTAAAGTCATAGATATGAGGACAGTGATAAAGAAGAAAACATACAGTTAACATCCATGCAGAATCTCATTGTAGTCATTTAGCCTGTTTAGCAAAGTCAGAAGAGCTTTTTTTTAAATCAAAACACTTCTTAAGAAAACAATCTGCTGGGACCTATTTGATTTCATTGAATGTTATCTGTAGACTGCAATCGGCCCGTGACGTGTTTGATAAACTTGCGCAAGTGTGCTCTTCAAACAAGCTACAGCAACTGATGAAAGTACTGACAATACTTCTGGAATACCAACATTTTTATGTTATGGAACCCTGTGATTAAATCTGTAGGGTCAACAGTTCACATCTTTTCTTTTTTTTAAAACCAGAGTGGCCCATATTTTCAAATATTTTCACATCATGTTTAAGCTCCATGTTCAGTTTGGTACACACCTGTTCGTACTTCTCCAGCTCAGAGTGATAAATCTGACGAATCTGAGCAAGCTTGGCTCTGTAGTCAGAGTGTTCGATGCTGCTGTCGGTGGGTGAGCCGCCTGCTGCTGCTGCAGCAGCAGCCGCAGCGGCTGATCCTCCCCCCTTCTCCGGTCCTGACACACCCTCTGCGAGCAACATGTTGTCCAACCTCATGATCTGGGGATCTGGGGGGTCCTCCTCCTGCACGCCTCGTATACTCAGCACTATTCAAGACACAGAAAAAAAAATGTGGCATGGTCAGTGGTTAAATTTTCACAAATTAATTTGTTTTTATTAGTCTGCTTCATCTAGATTACTTTTCATTGGGCTGACAAAACCTGCTGGTTGTGAAAGGTACCTGAGAACTAATGGACCACACTCTTCCCTCCAGTAGGAAGGAGGTCAAAAGAGTGTGTTTGAGGGGTGCATAGAAAGGTGCTTTATCACTGCTAAAATTCAAAGAAGTGCTGCCCTGTCAAAACCTAGTCAAGTTTCTCCCCTGAGTCATTGCTGTGAGCGCCTGAGTGAATTCTCAATGAGCCTGAACTTCCTGAAAACCAACAGCAGAGGGCAGTGTAGTCTCTTAGTGGCAGACTGCCAGAGAAAAGGGCATGAGGCATGGGACCAGTAATGGGAGTGCATGTGCTGTCACTATGAGCCCCAGTGGCCATAAGTATAGTTATCAGTTGCTGCTCCCCACCACTGCATTATACTAGGACCTCTGTCAGCCTGCAGCCATGCTCTCATCTCTCTCTCTCTCTCTTTTTTTTTCACACATACACATTCCCTCTCAGATACCACTCTGTTACTGAAAAGTTTTAAGTACAGACAACCATCTTTTCTTCAGAGCCTAGAGCTTTTAAAGCCAAACTTAATTTTCTCTTGACCCGTTTGCTTTTCAATCCATCAACTTCAGAAAGTAGGAGTAGAAACTTGCTAACACAATTGAAAATCTTGAGGGCATTAGTTAGAAACAATTGGTATATTTTGTACATCGAAATAATAAGATATGAAGTACATTTCCATTACAATCCCAATATCACACCTCATCACCTGCTGTGTAAAGCATGAATATTGAAAATAAATGAACTGTTCTTAAATAGACAGAAATAGGAAATCTTTGAATTTCAGATTGTTAGTCAGGAAATGAAAACTGAAGATTACACTCTGAGCTCGGAAGGACTTTAACACAAATTTTGTTTACTTTATAATTATTTCATTTCCAGACAAACAGAGTATTAAATATTTGTTGGTTGCAAACCTCGACAACACACAAGCAATAGAAAAGCAAACATTACAGTGATGATAATGATTATGATAATAAAAAGTGAACCTGCTGTCCCTACGACTTCTAATTACTCTGAGTTACGATAATGAAAACGTGGTGAGTAACAGTTACAGCACATTAACCTTTACTCTCGAGTCTGAAATATGAAGTTAAATGACAGGTGTTGCCCAAGGATCTTACACCTCACCTGAGGTTAACAAACAGCCTAACAGCTCAGGTTTAAGCTATTTCATATTTAAAGCACAATTTTGAATCTATTCTCTATCTCACCCACACAGGTCCGCTAAGGGTGATATGGTCTGTACACTAAGTGCCGGTTAAATATCTTATAGCTTTATTTAGCAGCACTTCAATCTAGCAGCACTTTGTACAGGCTTGCGATTGATTTATTGGAAGGCACCAAGTTACTTTCAAGAGTCTGAATTAGATATTAGATGCATTGTATTCAGCGCTTTGTAAATATTACCTGCCTCCTTAAATCAGCCTGACATTAAAATGAATTAGATTTTGATGTTGTTGTTTTTGTTTATAGGGACTGAATCATTTTAAAAACTCTATAAAATCTGCACATAAATATCAGATAACTGTAACACTTACTCTGATGAGATGATTTTACTACCTTCAACAAAATGTGGCCTCTTAAATAGAGCATACAGTATAACATTTTTTCCTCATTTCACATCAAGACTTTGAGATGTAAGGCAGCTCTGGTCATAGATGTGGTAAGTACATCTATGAGAGATAATGTTTTCCTTGTTAGATCATATGATGAAGTAGAAGAGGAGGAGAGAAGAGTTAATAGGCCTTGGGGTACACATTATGCATTGCTTGTTGTATAAGGTCATTTGCCTGTATTGACTGAGCTAGTCATTTACAGCCTGACTATAAGCCTGAATATAAGGTATCCTTATCTGTTTTTAAGTACAAATAATTGAAAGTGAGCATTTCCTCTTTAATGTGCAATGCTTTAGGATGTGAAACAGCCTTAAACAATTTTTGGGGGATATGGTAGAAAGTAAAAAGTGCCGAAAATATGACATTTGACTCAAATCCCCAAATACAGTACTGTTTTTACTAGGGCTTTTCTCCCGACTCGATTTGTCTACGATATCTTGGATGCTGATTCAATTTAAACTGCGATTCTACGATATTGTTTATTTTCTCGATTTTAAGTCTGTATCTTCAACACCAGTGAAACCGTTGAAAGTTTTTGATTGTCTATTCCAGGAACCATATTTCCCCAGAAAATACACATCACATTAAAGTAAGTTTTCAAGATTTATTCCTAAATTTGAAAAAAAAAAATCAATTTAAAAATTGCGATACTTATGTGAATCAATTTTTTCTCCCACCCTTAACGTTCACAAACCTGTTGATCTTTAAAACCACTTGAAAAGGTACAAGTCCGTTCAAAGTGTGTTGAAACCTGACAGGGTTCTGTAACAGACAGGTGCCAACGATATGGATGACGAGATTAATCCCAATGGAAACTAGGTTAGGTGCTTTTCCTCCTAAGGGATTATGCTTGTTCGTCAAAGCTCGTCTTCAAAGGTTAGGGGGTGCGTGAACTCATTCAGGGTTACTGCTAAACTGATGTAATTTTATGAATCATTATGTTTGGTTAAAAGGTTCCCTGCAGAAAGTTCTCCTGAAAAACAAGTTTGCTGACACCGTGCAGCCAGCGCTAACAAATGGGCCGGCAGTCGAGCAGGACTAACAGATGTGAAAAAAAAAAACTTAGACAAAAACATTTTGCCTAAAGTTTCCGAGCACCTGAAAGCGGATGAGACTTTTCTTTTTTCGAACTTCGGCTGATAAATGAATCTGTTACACCATTTCGGGCCTCTCTATGCAAAGAACCCCCTCTCTCTCTTTTTTTTTTTTTCTTGTTCCTTCTTGTCTTTTTCTTTCCCTCTACTTAGGTCTCTTCTCTCTCCAAGGCACATTCCTGCTCTGCTGCTCCCCCATCTCAGGGCTCAGGAATGCAGCAGACCCAGCCGCCTGAACTAATGACCCTGATTCGCCCCATCTCATTCCCTCCTCTTGTTCTTTCTTTTCAGTCATTCTCTAACAATCTCAGCGCTTCCTATCCGCATATGCTTTGGCTTGTTTGTTGATAAAAGTACAGACGTATGTTGTACCTGTTGAATCTACATGATTAGAACACTTCCTATTCACTCTGCGGCTGTTTAGAGTCCGTAGACCTTCCCGTTACAAACATCTCTGATTGTAAACAGCTGACTGCGGGGTTGATACTCACTGACCATTCACTGAGAAGTACAACTGACCTACAATGAAGAGGGCAACTGTGGCTCTTGAAGCTTCTCACCTCTTCCCCCTCCCTTTTGCCCCCCACTCCTCATTATGGCCCCCAGCTGTAGCCTAATACCCCTACATTCCCCTAATTACTCCAATTAAGCCGCGATTACCCACAATTGCGCTAAAGCACAGTCTAGAGGCCTAGTAATGTTACAGCAGCTGTTGAGATGAGTTAAGATATAGCGCGGATAAGGCCCAAAAAGATGGATTCAAAAACGAAAATCCAAAAAACTGGAATTACGAGAAAAAGCGAAAAAAAAAACATACAGGTGTGAGAGGTGTTTGGCTGGTTGTTTTGCCCCACAAGCTCGGCAGTAAGCCTTTTGATCAACTGGCTCCTGACTTTGCCGCTGGGCTGGTTCTGTTACCAAGAGACTAAAACTCAAAGTGCCGTAAGTAATGATACTTAAATTCCTGTTTTTTTGTTTTTTTTTTAAAACAGCAAGACAGCTTAAGACCCACTGCCTCCATCTACGGCTCTTGGAAATCACACCATTATGCACACGTTACCACCCTAACTCCGATGTGTGGCATTGAGAGACGGAGCAAGCAACACATACTATGAAATATTCAGGGTATCCAGCTGGGCTTTCACTGCATACATAATCATTCTCATTTCTGCACAGCCAATGTGGAAACAGTGGGCTGTGCAGACACAACATACAATATATGAAGTAGTGAAGGTAAGGTTGAACAGCCTAACCAGTGGTGTAGTGCTGTACATTAAGTATAATGCCTTTCACACATTGGAATAGATGAGACTTAAACGCAGTCAGTATATCATTGCTCAGCTCACAACACAAGCTCTATCCTTGTCTGTCTTTTCCCTCCCTAGCATCCCCTTTTTCACTCTGTCTCCCCCAACACACATCCCCTCCCCCTTCTCCCTTTCAGCTCACCCCCACCCACCTACCCCAGTGCACCCCCCCTCCCTCTGTTCTCCATTTCAGTCGAGTTCTCCATGTGAGCCGCAATCCCTCATGCTGTCAGCCCCCCCTCTCCCTCTCTCTGTAGACAGACAGGATTAGCATTTTAATTGCATCAGCTCCCTTGGGTATTCTCAGCCTTTCACTGGGAGAGAGCAAGGGAGCGGGAGAGAGAAGGAGAGAAAAGGGAAAAAAACAGGGGGGAAAAAGGTACGAAGAGAGTGAAAGAGAAAGAGGAGGTAGAAGGAGAACCAAGGAGAATTGAAAAAAGGACAGGGAAAGATGTGTTTTTCAGAGAGGAGAAGAGACAGAAGGAGTGAGAGAGAGAGAGAGAGAGAGAGAGGGTAAGAGGGTGAGAGACAAAGATACAAAACTTTAGTAAATTCTGGAGGGGTAGGATTGTGACCCCTGCTTTTCCTTCTATACAAACTAACCATATTCAAACAAAGATCATGGAAGACGAACGAGGATTTGCATTAAAAATATATGTTAATGTATAATATATATATTTATTTAAAAAGTTACAACAGTAATCATGAACATGGCAATACCTCTACAATGTTTGAGGTTTAATTCAGTTTTCAGTTTCCTTCAAAGTGCTGCAGTCTCTGACATATCAATAAAAAATGGTTCCTCAAGTGGAAAGCTGACGAAGCTAAAATTAGGCAAAACATCACGAGTGTTTTCCGTAAATTTCACTGCTGTATTTTGGAAGCACTAAGCAGTACAGTTTGATACAGATAACCCTTTTCTTGCCACAGTACTTTGAAGGCAGGGGTTTAGGCCAACATGACGATAGCTAATGATGTCAGCTACATAACAGTGTGGCATCACAGCAGCTTGTTATAGGAGGGATTTGCAACCGTCTGCTTCACAAGCAGTAACTGTGGTTTTTTTTTTTTAAATGTAGTTTACGCTATGTAAACAAAAGCTAAATCTGAAGAGACCTGGATGTCGTACCTATTCTGAAAAAACACTCAGTATGCAGCAGACCAGTCTCTCTCCTCACTGTTTCCCACAATGCACAGGGCTAACATGATCCTTCTTTTTCTACCTTTTTTTCTGTTTTATGGCGACTCGCTCTCAGCTTTCATTTCCAACACCTACTGTGTTGGAGTGTGGACCAGAGTGGACCCCCATCATAATAACAAATCAGTGCTAACGTCTACTGGTCTCAGGGAAAAAAATGAAGAACAACCTCAGTATGTACGTGCAAGTATAATGTGAAAGCTTTCACTGTTGTAGAGATAACATACGATTGTGTCAGGCTAAATTTAACGTTACAAATCCTGAGCACAGATCGATTTAATGGGAGCCTGGATATAACTCTGATAGATTTACTCTACCACTCTTTAAGTCATGACAATGAACTGCTGGTGAGACAAGTCACTCCCAGTTATTACAGAGCAATTACACACCTATAATATAACAGCTAATCTCATATTATACATACACACACTATGTTTTTGGTTTTTAATCCGGATGTGGATGCTACACATGAGCAGCTTTGCTATTAGCACTGTGTTTTATTTCCTCTTGGTAAATTGCTGTTTATCAAGAGAAGATTATATTTACTAAAAGAAATTACTCACCAAAAATCAACTGTTTTGATTAACTGGCATGTTTTGTGTTTGTCCATGAATATAGGTATAGCACAGAAAACGACAAGTCAATCAATCAATCAATACATTGCAGTGTGTATCTCCACCCTTTAAAGGTTGGATGGGGACACTTGATACCTAAACAGGAGAGCGCTAAGAGAGTTTAATGGTATGGATCAGCTATTTTGGTACCTTTCCCAAGTACTTATGAGAGTGGAAAGGCCAATGATTGCCTGCCATACCCAAACAAACTGAACTGAAGTGCTTGGTGTAGACACAACTTTAGCTTTAGTTGCACTGTGCAAAGCCACAGTGATGGATGTTGTTAGAGAGGGGTGACAAGTGTCATTAGAAAGGGGGAATGAGTAGATTTTATGAAGTCTTGACCTTTAAATCTTTGCAGTTGGAAGGAAATTGTACTGTCATCATATCAACCTAGTAAAGTTTGCGTGTTTTATGTTTTCCTTTGGCAGTCCAAGAGCGCTCCTTGATCGCCCATTATTTAATTCACTATATTCTAACTTACAATCTATTACCAACCAACTTTCACAATCTCCTCCGTGCCTCCAGTATTTCCATTTGGTCTTATATATAAAGCAAAAAAAAAGGCTAAAAGAGGTATAAGGTGAAAAATGTAGCTTTGAGTTCTCTGGAGTCACTGCATGAAAAATGAAGCTTTGCTCTAATGTGCTTTTTGCCATATGGACATGAGGAAAGGGTTAATAAACACTAAAAGTCAACTTTTAAGTATGTACCCCCATCCCTCTAAAAGAGTATTTTGGTTGAGTACAGTCAACTTAATGAGTTTAATCCATATGTCCATTCCTGCTTTAAGCAGCTCAAGCTAATCAGCATCTGTTTGGGTTGTTCAGAGTCCTGTTGCACGCAGCCCCCCACTCTGACACAAACCAACAAATAAACAAACACACACACACAAACACACACACACAGACACAGTAGAATAAACACAGTGTTGTCTTATTAAGGTGTGAATTGGAGAACTCACACCTTGGGCAAATGCAACACCTCAGCCCAACACATCATTAATCAGTCTTTAATTAACTAAAAGAGGCTCAGACACCCCAGTGATGACTAAATATAACCCGTTTGATCGCTTACGGACAAATACATTGTGACACACTCCCACATGGTTAGGATCAACTTGTGTTGGCACTCTAAGAGGGAAATGGTAAAAATAGGATATGTAACTATTGTTAAATGCTCTTAATTTATACACGTGTTTGACACACTTGCTAATACGTTTTGCAAGTTCATTAATTTAGGTAGAACTTAGATGAAGTGATATTTCAATGAACTATTTGTCAGTATTAGTTTTATCTGCCTGCATCTACTTTGGCAAAAAAATGACAGAAAAGAGTAGGCAGGGAGACGTGAGGAGGTTACAGGTTAAAAACCTACCTGGGAAACGAAATCTGAGTGCTTTTTTATTGGGAACATTTCACTGGCCTACAATCATAAACCACAGTGTTTTTTTTTCCATTTTGGCTCACAGAGCAATAAAGTTTTTTTCCAGCAAAATCAATTAAGGCTCAATTGCCCAACTACGGTGTCTAAAAGGTTTTATTGAGCACAATGGGGTTCCTGATTGAATATTTAACGTCATATCCTCAGAAAAGAACAGTTGGGCACACAAAAAACGGATGTGGAAGCAGAGGAAAGATCCCGAATGTCACCAGAGGAAAAGGAAGATGACAAAGAGCACCTAAGCAGGAGGCTTGTTAAAGCTCTGCTAGGATCTTCCCCCAGTCAACTCTCATCAGGCCAGCTGCCTCCTGTGCTCATTAGCACAGACTCTTAAGGAGCTCCTAAAGACTTTGTGAAAAATGAACGCTCATTTGAGAGGTCGTTAATTTGCACTGTTATGCAAATTAGGTGGCAATTAAGCGATAGATCAGAAGAGCAGTGCCCATTTATAACAAGTGAACAAGCATTATGACACCGTCAGATGTTGCCAGAAAGAGCTGATGTTCCATGATCTGTCCAAACAGGTATTATATACTGGGTTAGCGTTAACTGATAGTAAGGAATGACGTCAATGTACTGAGGACATCAGGGGACTTTTATTTGACTGTGCTAACCCGGTGGCTATAACACAATTATCAATAACATTAAATAAAACATTCCTCTGTAAATGTTACTCTAAATTACTCAGCAATGTTTTGATTTCCCATCTATACTGATGTTGGGCATCACAACCTGAAGAGGGAGTGTGCATCTTTCTCTATCTGTAATGACCTTAAGCATTCTGCTAATCTCAGGGAGGCTAGGAACCCCTCCTCAGCCATTTCTCATGTTGCCATCTCTCCCCTGCATTTATTACATGATGTGAAATATACAAACATACTGTCTGAGACAGCAATGTGCACTGCTGCAGAGGGGTGGAAGGCTCCCATCAATTGTAATTAATCCTTAATTAGTCAGGATTAGGAGCTCGGCTCCGACACTCTTCCAACCCACTGCCACCAAACTAATGCAATCCAGCTGAGACCACATTTACATATCTTTAATTAAGGAGATGCTGGCTTCCTTTAGAAGCAAAAGCCTAAAAACAGTGTGAAAGGCATCAACATGCTGAGAGGGACGGCTCATAGGATGAAAAGGTAAGAGTTTGCCCTTAGCATGATCCATGGCCAACACTGAGGGGTCACTCAGGATTTTCCTTGTTCTTGGCTTTGAACTGGTGGTGTATTAGTGTATCTACTATGTTTGAGTCTATGTTCTGAGTGTCATTTAGTTTTGCATGACACCTTGTTTGAAAGATTGACAAAATCTGACCGAAACAAATGATTGATTTCTTTCAATGTTAACTAAACTACCAAAACTCTACTTTCATCTTTGAAGCAGAGGGGCAAAAGCTTGGCTCACAACAACTCAGGGTCTGCTCCCTTCTTCCAAGAGACTTTCTGATTAGACACTTTTTGATTAGACTAAAAAAACCCAGAAAGCACAATCATGCTGAGGTAACCACCACTTCTTTCTGACAATTCTTGCTATGAATGCATGTCAGCACTCGAGACTTCAAAGAAAAACTTTGTTGTCCACATGAAACAGCTCTTGGACCACAGAAATAATCAGGTCATCACACCTGGTGAATGATGGACAAAACCATACTGCAGCAAGTTGAACAATTCCTCTGCATTTCATCTGGAAAAAAAACACCCCAGACAGCAGTTTCTGTAGTACCTAGGTTCCTGCGGGATAATACCACATGGGGAAATCAGTTAGCCCACACACCATTAGGCCTAAGCTGAAGGTTGGGGTCTTCTGCCTCCACAGTTTGAGTTGGGGGGTGGGGGGGCATTGGTGTCTGTCAGGGCCAGGGGTCTGTGTGATATTAGCCGTCTGCCAATCTGGCTTGGGGAATGGACACCGAGTAATTACTCCTGCTCTTACTGCCTCATCAATCTCCCTGTATCACTCCTGCACCCCACATCCCCACCCCCGACACACACACACACAGACACTATCTTTTTTTCATTCTCCTCTGGAAGGGAGCAGGGTGGAGAAAAAAAAGATTGAGTGGCAGGACAACCACCAACCAGCATCACCAAAAGATTTTTTGGTGAGCTGATGAGAAACTCAAGCGTGATGATAAAGCAAGTATAAAGGGAAAACTTTCAGCGATGCACAATTTGAGTTAATCCAACAAACTACCAGGTGATCATAGAGTATTTTATCATTTATTGTTATTATCACACAGTAGATCCAAAGAACAGTTAATGTTATCACAAACTGTCATACTCTAACACAGTAGATAGGGGTTTGCAATTGTCTGCTTCACGAGAGAAAACAAGTGCAGTCAAATGGCATCGCCAGTTTAAAGGAGGACCATTTAATGGCATTTTGAATCGATGGGAATCAGCTGATGCCTTTATTCATAACGCCCATGTCACTATTGTCTTCACTAAATGATAACATGTTCTCCCCACGGTTAATGACAGCATGTCAAATCTAACACAGTTCCTGGCTAGTGTGTAAAATAAATTCTATTATGGTGTACAGAATAATGCAGTTTAATCTTAATTCTGATGCTGGTTTGGAAATCTAGGTATGTAAGACTGTTGTGTGATTTGAATATTATGTTATACAAGATATTTTTGTTTTGTGACTTTTACCATGTATATTATTTAACATGGCTGGGCAGATATCAAGATATCCCTTGTGGTAAGATGTTACTGCACATTTTCTGTCTGTATCTATTTGATCAAATGTTCATTTAATTCCAGCTACTGCTTCATTTTATCAATCAAAAAACTCCAACAACGTATGATATCACCTGATCAGTATTGCTTAGTGAAAATGACACACAATGTTCAACCACTCAATCAGGGTATTGTATTTCACTGATTCAGAGGCTACCAAAACACCATGAAGCCAAACAAGTGCCACCGAAAACAGAGATTCATGTTGACATCCTTCCTCAGGACAGTTGAAATCCATAAAAGGTAAAAGATAAAACACACTAGTCTAGATTTAAAAAATGCCCCTTTTTGCACTAAAATTTTGTCAATGAAATACAGCAAAAACTGGTGATGCAACAACATGAGTTTGCATTCTCACCATTCATCCACCTTGTAAATAAAACAATGTCAGGATTAGTTTCACTGCTGGCTGCTGTGCAAACAAACTGGTTTGTCTCTGCTGCTAGTGGGTGGTATGAAAATAAAATTTTAACACAATATGGGTGGAAGATCACAGTCAAATAGAGAAAACTGTAGGACTCCAACAAGATTTCAATCAAATCGTTCCTGTGTCATTCAAATAATCAAGACAAATATCAGATTTTATCAACTCAGGTGATAATCACAATATACAGAAAAGAATTGCACTATTTGAAGGCAGAGAGTAATCACTATTGCCCCAGACACACTCCTGGTCATAACATAGATGGCAATAGTCTTTGACAGTAACAGGCAACACAGAGCCAGTAACCTCAGTATCTAGGTAGGGTGATAGCCAGTTTGCCTCTATTCCTACGAGTGTTACAATCCAACTGAAGTTGTTGTTTTTGACAACTTACCAAGGTGGGAGGTGACACCGGTAAGTGTTATGGTGTTAACTTCACCAAGAAGAGGGACAGACTTGCGACACACTTTACTTTCTCTTGAATAGGAGAAACACTTCACTTCTATTTTCTTTTGTATTCATTTACTCTCTCAAAAAATAAACAAGTGACATCCAGGCTTGAACAACACTGATTCAAAACAGAGTGAGTGACACATTCCCTGTTGCTGTGTGTGAAGAACAGGAGATGCATTTAAATAAGGAGGAGAAACACCTCAAACATAACTAAACTACATTTGAAAAAAATAAAAAATCAGAGATAACTGCAGTGGCTTGTGAGAGATTTTGGCATAAGCTGTCCCATTGCACCAAGAGCTATTTTTACAGCAAATACCCATGAGAGTGAGGGAGAACAGAACTGAGTTGAAGCAAAGCCACCAGCTCTCAACTTTGATCATTTCCAATCTCTCTCCAAGTGCTTCATTTTTTTTCTGTACACTATCTCCAGTATTAAGAAGTTTTGAATTTCAAGCAGATGGTTGCGATGTTTAAAATGAGCGCTAAGGACAGTTTATGCAGCGTTGAAAAACCGGGTGTTTTAAGGTGGTGGAAGGAGAGGGGTACTGGCATTAGTGCAGAACATTTCCTTTACAATGAAAACAATCTAACGAACTGCAGCACTCAGAGGAATTCACCACCCATCCCCCATGCCCCCACCTCCCCTCCTCCACCACCATTACATTACCATATCAAAGCCCTGAGTTCAGAGCAAGTCTTCTCTTTCAAGAATGGGAGCGAGGCATCAGGAGGGAGGGGGAGAGGACAAGACCGAGGCAGTAGGAGTAGACCCAAGCCTGGGTTAGCTTTTATCCTTGTTCGCCGTGTGTGCGTGTGTGTGTGTGTGTGCGCGCGTGCACGTCTTAAAAAAAGAGAGTGTGTATGGCGGAGTGCCGACACAAGTACATGTTTGTTAGCGGAAAAAAAAAAAGACTGCAGAAAATCTGTGGAGATACTAGAGGACTACAGATTGGGTCTTCTACAAGCTGCACTGAAGAGAAGTCAATTCAAATTCCACAGGCACATAATGGGGCCTGCAGGGGGTCTGATGGAGTAGCAGAGAAAATGCCTAAGCAGGTACACAGTGTAGTTAGGGGGGCACTGTGTGGCAGATGGCCAGCAGACTCCAGGCAAAGATCTTTTTATCACATGGCTGGCATATTCACTTAATGTATAGATGTATTGTTAACCAGCCTCCACGCCTTGTCTCTGTTTAACTTACTGTATGTATGAGTACCCATAGACCCTCTCTCTGGTTTACTGGGGGACTAAATGTGAAAATCAAAGTGAATGGCATTAGGGTAAATAAGACCACTGGTTGCCTGGGAAACAGTGTACCCTGCCCCACTCACTCAAGCCTAGCCTTTACTTTGGTCCAATCACTGGAGAGCAATAATACATTATTGACAGAGGGCCACAACAGGCAGCAGTGCAGCATTTTCAAATTGTGTTTGAACAAGAGAGGTTTGCTATTAGGAGGCACACACAGCAAGTGTAAGAGGGAAACGCACAAAGAAAGGACAAGAACACAGAAGGAATGGCAAAAGGAGGAGATAAGAAATGCATCCCATTTACATTACCATAACCATAAATCTGTCATCCATCCCAGGCCTGCACCTTTGAGCCGTACTGGAATATGTCAGATAGCTGACTCAAATCGCTAACAGCAGGAGAAAACCAGTATGTGTACTTGGAGTAGTTGTTTTGAACAAGAACATCCTGATGTATTCACAATAATTTACATCTGATAGTTATTTCTTTACTTCCAGTACAGTTTAGGAAGTGGCGAGATATATTCTGCTTTCTAGATTGTGTTTTGCAGAAGACAACACACTAAATTTCTCAGAAATTAATTCTCCCAACAGAATTGGCCTCTGCTAAAGCCCTCTCCAGACAAGCAGAATCTTATTCAGCCGAGCTGCATGTGTGAACCAAAACAGTCGAGTGTTATACCACAACCCCAGCATAAATATTTCCTGCCAGCTCCTGAGTATAATTTCAGAGAAAAATCAGAGTGAGCTAATGTGAGAACACAGCAGGAAATCTTCAGGAAAATTCCCTGCATACAAATTGTCATATAGGCACATTCTAGCTGTTGCAGTTCTACAGTTTTGCACACAGGTGCACTTGTGTAAAACTTGTAAAACAGTCTAAAAAATGAAAGTGAAAAAAATCCTTCAGCAAAAAGAGAGATATGATACTCAATTTTTACCGCATCCTCGTCTTCTACTCTGTGGATCATGGCTAGTGCATGAGCAGAGCCACTTGCTAACACATTTTAATAGGGAACACTATCTAGAACACCAGTGTAAACTCAAAAAAGGCAACATGTAATGAAATAAAAATGACAACGAAAGATACCGAGACTGCCTTATGCTTACCGCTCCTCTCCAGTATGATACTGTGGATATTTTCTATTACTTGCAGTATTGTCATAAAAGCAAGGGCTGTAGTCAAAGTGTATGACTCTGTACAAACTTATTAAAATATAAGTTAATTGACAATAATAAATAACACAGCTGTGGAGGGACTGACGAAAAAATAAACAGAATAAGAAATTAAAACAATTCTGTTGTTTCGAGCTAGGGAAAGAATGTAAAAGTTTATGAGTGGGACTACCCTAGAGTCTATTTGATGCTATTACTGTCCCTTGAGATCCCCCCCCATGGTCTCTGTCTAACAGGGAAGACTTTGCACTGTGTGGGGGCATGTGTGAACAGTGAAATAAGGTCAATAATGGGGGCAAAGCTCTGGGAATTTTCTAGAATTTTTCCAGAGTGAATGTACGAATATGTATTTTTTAGCACTGTGTGAGGGCAGAACAGCCTTTAGTACTGAAGTAGGGTATCAGTTAAACTATACAGCAATAGCCTATGAGGGGTTTCCTATATCTAGTGCTCTCAGTCAGCTGCTGTGCATGAATTTTCTGTAGGATAAACTCAAAACAGCTTGTGGTAGTACTGACCCTATTAGTAGTTTTGGGATTTTACTGTATTTCTTTCATTCTGGACCTCTGATTTTTATGATTAAACAACCTCAAGACATCTGGTCTAGAACTGTCAAAATACAGTTGACATGTTTTCTATTCTTTGGGGAAGTTACTACTAAGTTATTAATGGAAAAACAAATCAAACATATTATTCGATAATAAGTGAATTGGAGGATGAGGCCCCAACACATTCATGTCAGAAGGATTTTATTCCTCTGCTTGAATCAAGTAAAATATAGTTCTGGTAGCATAATTTTGTAGTTTTTTTTTTTTATCTCCACCAATGACAGAAATAAACTGTCATAGCAAGCGAATATGTTTTTCCCTTCATGTACACCAGGTTGTGCTTGAACTAAAACCTAAAAAATATAAATATGGGCAGAGGACTGTTGGTTTGTCCTGCAGAAAGTTAAAACTCAAGATTAAAATACACCAATATGCTAAATTCAGTTTTAGCAGTGCCAGTGTGACGTCTGGACAGTGGCCAGAAACAGTTTAAGTTGCTGCAATAACTTGGCCAAGACAAAACACAGTGGTGTATATTTGGAATAATCCCAAATCCATTACTCGCACCGAACATTCAACTAGATTAATTTTTCATCACGCGCCATCAATATAAAATCAACTGAATTCTCTTTTGAGACTGAGAAAACTAAAAAAAAGTGTCAGGGAAACTGAATTAAAGACACACTACTTCTCAACAACACTAGGTTAGATGCTGTGCAAACTGGAGAATACAAAAGACCGAGTGAAGAAGAAACTCACCTGTCTTCTCTTTGATCTCACAGAGAACGCTGAAGAGGGCTGGCTTCATTCTGTGACAGTTCAAGGCATGCTTCCTGTAAGAGAGAAGAGGGAATAAGAAAGGGAGAGCGTGGAAGATTACAATAAACACAGACCTCTATCTGAAGTCATTCCATGTCCCCCACCTTCACAACAGGTAGAGAAGCTGTATGTGTTGTGCATACAGTATTTCAAGAGTTCAGTGCAACATAGCCAGAGCCGTGTTGTTTAAAAGGCATCGTCAATAGCAAAATGCCTTTGTCAGCACAAAAAACATCCCTGAAGCATCAGTCTGAACTAGCCAGAGCAATGTTGTCATTTGGATGCGCTGTACTATGGGACAGGTAATGATGCCAAACCTCAAGGTCATGATCACCGAGCAGCAGCCTATACAATTAATACACAGCTGTCAATTTTTCATACAATACGGAAAAACATAGTGAGCTGGTCAGGAGGGTTACTTTAAAATTACTTTCAGAAATTCTTGATTTCCTTAAATAACTTAAAGTTTACTGCATTCAATACTTTATAATACTCAATATCCTATGCTGCAAACTGGTTTTGTACACTCTTCCTACTCTATGCTTGTACAAAACTTATTTTTTAAACTCTGCGCTTCGAAAATAGCTTTTTTTCTAATATTCTTCACCATTGCAATTTCTTATTTATTCTTATTCACTCCTTTTACTATTCTCCTTCTTTTCAAGAGCAAGTGTAATACTGTAATGACCGAAATTCCCCCAAGGGATAAATATTCTGATTCTGATAAAAACACCACAGCACCAACATTTTTCACTTCTGATTCAAATGTTTTCTCCTGCAACCCAAAAAGCTTTCATGTACACGTAATGTGTGAAAATGGGACCCTGAATGACTGACTTCTACTTAGGAACTGTGATAACATACATTTTCAAAATAAGGGGGTGCATTAGTACTCAAGGACGGAGAATTACAGATTTCTTTTTCAACAAATGAGGTACATTTTGCAAACCAACATGACCAAACACACAAGATATGTCAGTGTATAGACATAGCTAAGAAACTCCTTCAAGCGCCATAATCGCACTGCTAGTGCTGTATATAATTTTCTTGTATGGATATCTGACCTCTTCACATATTTTTAACACAGAATAAAAGACATTTGTTGTGTAACGTGAAATTTTTAAAATGAGTGTGCATCATTTATTACAAAACAGGTTTCAGAAACGCAAATTCAGTACAGATTTAGGAAACATATTTGATAAAGCTAAGTGACAATTGACACAAAACCATCATGAAGCCTCTGTTTTGAGCATGAATTTGAAAATCATGAAACAAGAGCAACCTGGACATCCCCTGAAATAAAGCATCTCAAAGACATTGCCAAATGCACATTAAAAAACAACCACAGATGAATATGATTTGGCTATGCCTGACCTCAACAGCAATTCCAGTTGTGAATGTCCACAGCAGTAGAAATGAGGGGGCTACCAAATAGTATGAATACTTAATGTATCCTGAAGACTGCCTTTCTGTGAGAATAATGGGGCAGAATGTAGTTCAGACTAATGTGTCTAAGATTTAATGAGTAATTTTGTTCACCAATTCTATCACTGCTGGATTTGAGTTGGGGGAGGGCTGCCATCAGCATGGAGGGAATGAGCAGGAGGGGGAGAAGGAGGTGCTCATGCGGTCCTGTACTGACCTGTGCTGGAAGTTGAGTGGCAGGCCACCCCCTGCCATGCCCCCCCCTGCTTTCCCTCCCTCTGTGGGGTCGTCTGATCCACCCCAATGCGCCGGCGATTCCTCTGGCCAGCATCTGAACATATGGCGACAGGGTGAGAGGATGAGGGCGGATGGTGCGCAGGAAGTGTACTCTGCAGCACCGAGTTCTTGCGCTGCCCTGGCCACTCCCCATCCCAACACACTGCCACCCTTACCAACAAGGGTGTTATGCTCATGCAACACACCTCACATGTCAATTTGCACATGATATCCATCTGAGGGTTTGAAGATGATGATCAGAGTTGGGCATGATGTTGATAAAGACTAGACTTTGTTGAAATTACTTGTATTGCTAACCTATTTCTAACTGTAAACAGACCTGAAATCTAGTAATGGTTCAACCTTTGACCTAACTTGAACCTTGTAGGCAATATGCAAACAGATAACATCTCAATACTAGGTGGTGGATCAGCTAATACTCAATAAGTACTGTTGAAAATGGGTGAAGGTTTTATCAACATGATCTTTATTGATCATCCTTCCTACAGCATCAAGGATTAAGATTTACATTCCCCGAATACTCTTCCACAAATGAGTTGTGCCATGAAAACTGCTATTACTTTTTGGTAGGGTTGCCTTACTTGAGAGTCAATAAACACGTATGTCAACTTAAACAACTCACAGTTAAAGTAGCCACACCTACGTATTAGCCTGTTATCAGCTGATATAAAGCATGCTACATAATTTGACTATATTTGGCTTTTTGATTCAAATGGCTTGCATTCACGCTGGTACAACCTTAACTGAAAATTCAGCACAGATCATACAATACAGTCTGGTTCTTTAGCCCTAAAAGAAAAAATGATAACTTTCACAAGACTACTCAAAACCAAAAACACTCAATCAAATAAATCCTAATTAAGTCCTCAAACTGTACCAAAGAAATGGTAATATCCCAGTATTCATAGGCTGCGGGTGTAGCATCATCCCTCCCCCTCACCACTATCTCATTAATAGAAACTCGATTTGCGGACAGCTGCACTCGCGTACACATTATAGGAGAATTGATTGCACCCAGCACACAATGAAAAGGATGAACACCAGGGAGGGAGGGAGTGAAAGAGGAGTGAATTAATTAAGAGAACCAGGTGGTCAAATGTTGGGTGGAAAATCACTAGCTAATGACACATCACACTGTGGCCACAGTCTTGCAGTGGACGGTTGTCTATTGTTATAATACTGACGCTCCTTCTGAAACTGACCTTATGCTCCTTTAGCCACATGGCAAGTGAGTGCGACTCAGTTGCTCACTACAGGGCACACTCCCAACAATATTTATATATATATATATATATATATTAGAAGAAAAAAAAAAAACTCAAACATGATCATACATGAAGAGTCCAATATATTAATGACTGCTGTCACCACAGATACTCTTCAATTGAGTCATCTTCTTTAATTTCACCCTAATTTACATATCAATGACTAGTGTTATTGACTCATATTTGAGGTGTAGCACCATGTCCGTTACATCCTATTGAAATAATGCAAATCCAGTTTACATATTTAGGAACTATTCAGAAGCTTTAAAGACAATGTTATTAGTTTTTCCATATAAACCATGCAATAATCTCTTTAAGTTCATTGTATATCTTTGGGGAGGTTCTTGGTAGCTTTACAAATCAGTTCAAAAAGGAAGTTTGCCAACTTTGTGGGACATAGAGGAATAAAAATCATAAGATACGTATCTTTCACACAAGATTTTATACTATAAAAAGCTCTATCCTCGTTGAACTACTTTGTTTTTCAACCCAGATAACCTTTGCTCCGCGAAAATAGCTCTTGTACTCAGCAAGTTGTTAGATGCATGTCATTAATGCTGACATTTTTTACACAGTTAGATGAAACTTTCAACAAAACCAGTCAAAGATAAACCTTCTTAAGATTGGGATACTTTCAATAAAGAGTACATTTCCTCACTTAAAAGGCGTACTTTTGGCTTTTTAGCAACAAAGAACCTCATCTGAAACTAATGCAACAAGAGTGGTGTCATGCGTTTGTTATTCTGTCAAAATACAGTTGTTGTTTTTTAGTGGGAGTGAATTACAGCGCAACAGTTATGAACACAATGTTGGAAATAATGGAAACCATACACCAGTATTTCTGCGAAAAGCTCCACTCCTTAAGCAAAATCAGATGAATACAATGCACACTATAGCTTAGCCTTCTTGTGGAAAATGGCTCTTCGCCTGCCTGCCTTACCTGGCCTGTGCTTCGTCCAGGCTTTCGTCGGTGATGGCCATTATTTGCTGTAGGATATCCCCTATGTCTTGTTGAGGCTGACCGAGGGATTGCTGTTTCCTAACCGAGTCTGGGTCGCCGACATCGCCTTGTGGTAGTCCACCGAGTCCGGTGAGACCCGTCATCATCCTGGTCTGGTCATCCATACTTTCAAAGAAAACTCGCCGTTTTCTCAGTCGAAGAATACACACAAATAGCTAGCCTGTTAGCTAGCCAGCAAAGTATTTTCTGCGACAAATCATACAACACTTTTGTAATAACCCGACAGGAAAGATTGAGGAATAGTTAAGAGCGGCTGTCACGAACACGATTAAAGACGCACGCTTTACATTCGCGGATGTTTTCCCCCTGAAGTCAATAAACGCGGTTAGGCTAACGTTAGCTAACCACCGAGTGAAAAAGCAGCAGCAGCAGCAGCAGCTAGGTTAGTAGCTGTAGCCCAGCAGCAGAAAAGCAGCAGGGACACACATGCACAGACTGTGTGAGCTTGCCAACAGCGCCTCGCACATTTTCAACAAAATATGTGAGGATGGAAACTATACCGATAAACGAGAGCTCCTCTCTCTCTGGACGAACAGAAATCGAAATGTTAAATGAAACGAGTCCTAAAACACGGCGACTAAGCTTTCATAACATCCAGCTTCAAACACAGGTCTTCTACCAAAACACACATACGGTTTGCCATTGTTATTGATGTCGCGCGAGTATGTGGGGTGCTTCGAGCTGCGCGAGAGGTGTGCGTGGCGGTGCCCATTACACGCGCAGCATTATGCTCGCGGTCGACTTACTCAATAGACACCTTAAAAGAGACAGGTATCTTAAAAAAAATACAAATAAAAGCTGTATTTGCCAATTTAATGTAGGTAACTATGCGTTAAAAATTCATTTACAACAAAACTTCCTTTAAACCCTCAAAACGCACAATATGACCGTGTGGCACAATCCGACTTTTAATTGGCCTAAACAAACGGACAGCTCCTGACGTCATGAGCATTATTGGGCTGATAGTTGGTTCTAGTATAGATCTATATAAAGGTAAGGGTGGATAGATGACAGCATTTTTACACATTACTAAATGTAAGATTGCTTTGGAAATAGGGGAGAGTGGGGTAAGATGAGCCATTTTTCATATTTTGGGTCACTACATCAAGGCAATCATAGTTTTGTCTCTAACTAGTGTATCTGCATATATTTCAAGATGTTGTGCATCCCTGAAAACCAACAGAATAAGTGTAAACATAACTGTCTTGATAATATAGCGTGCCAAAAAAAAAGTTGTCTCCTATGGTCAACTTACCCCATACACGGGGTAAGTTGAGTTGTATCCCTACTACCCTCACACTCTCCACCCCAGCCCTCCCTCACCGTTTCTCTCCCTAAATAACAGTCACTTCTTTACATTCATGTGTATCTTTATCTATTATGCACTATTCAACTGGTACAATTATTCTTTTTATTATTATTATTGCATAGAACTGCTAAATAACTGAAATTAGGTATTCATGAACAAAAAATTCCTTAAAAAATTATATAGAAACTATAAACTTAGTTTCTTTTCCACCCATTCCTGGGGCATGTGAGTCTTCCCTGGTGAAGACTCAGGGTCCTTGGCACAATAACAGCTGCAGGGGAGAAAACCAAAATGTGACATATTTTGAGTGAGTGAAAATGACCAGCTGACTAAAATATTTCTTATCACTATATGAATTCCCTTAAAATCACAACTTTGTGATAGTTATTCATAACCACTGCACTAAATAAAGATAGCATGCAAATTCCAGGATCACTCTTACTGACCTTATTCGCCTACATGCAGCTATCAAATCCACCTAAACCCACTTTACCCTCTATCTCTATTGCCGGGTGAAAATCACCTGAACACGTGCCTGTAGGAAAAAGCAGGTTTTGGATCAGGGAAACAAATATGCCTTTAAAGATGTCAAAGGCAATGCTGAAGCTACCCAGGGTCCCATGATACTCAGACAAACGCAGTATAATGAAAATCACATAAACATGCTTGGTCGGGTGATAATCACGGCGATAGTGTTCTAGGGTTAAAAGATTTTTAGGACATTTAAATAAGCATATAAAAATATCACTCCCACCCCCTTCATTATATGTGATGGACAGAAAAATGCAGGACACAAATAATCGCTGTCTTCTTGTCTGTGCAATTTTTGTCACTTTTTTTTCCTTTGCCTAAAAGGCAATTCAGTGGTATACTCCTAAAATCTAACAGTTTCAACAACAGTATCAAAGCAAAACAGTCTAACCAAAGAATATCATCCTGGCAGAAACCCCTGATGAATGAAACATCCCATCAGTTTTCAGTATGAAAATGTTGACAGCACAGATTGAAAACAAGTGTCCTTGTTTTTTGCAAACTGGGCATTTTTGCTGTAGTTTATCACTCAGATCAGAGAGACAGCTTTCCAAGACGAATGGCTGGCTGAATGAATGTGGAGGAGAGCTGCAGCCAGTCTTGCTGTACTGAGAAAAGATGATGGGTGTGCATGTGAGAGTAGGACCAAACTGGCAATGGTTTATGCTGACTCTCTACACATCCATCCGCCACAATCTGTAGCCAATCAATCTAAAGTTAGAGACAAAAAGTATAGAAAATACACTTAAGTTTCATAGTAGAGGTTCCATGCATGAGCATGTAGTACAGGCAATACGTCAGTTTTCATGTTGTTTAAGTTAAACTGTGAATATTAACCCTTTTGGTGAATTATTCCTGCAAAAGCCAAGCATCAGGTCTCAGGAACAAAGGCATATCACCCAAGTCAAATGTTAAAATATTATCACATAAGATCCATCTGTTTCTTGTTTTCTATGTTAGTTGTCTGTTTACAAGAACTCAAGCGTCTGGTGATTTCAATGGTATGTTTATTTGAACAAAGCCCAGCATCCAAAACTCTAGTTAACTTTTAACTTGCCGTTTTCTGAGGTTATTTAAGTTTGCAAAGCCATTGAGTACAATACCATATTAAGAAAGAAGCTGCAGAAATTCAAATGTAACAACAAAGCCAGCATTTATGGATTTAAGATGAAAGCTCTAGTCGAAGGACTGTTACTGCTTTATAAACTTCTTTATAGTCTTTTTGTTAGAGGTTCAGTTGAGGAACATTTCTCTGAAACTTCTATTCATTTGGATGCTAAAGCTGCCCTCCTCTCACCCCACAAGCATCAAGCCTCATTTTCATCTAAATAAGAATCGATCTCTCCTGCTGTGCACCATCCTCCTCTGCTCACAACTCTCACGGTCACAACCCCACTTGTCTTCCCTTTGCTCAGTCCTATGCTCTCTAGTGACTCCCTTGGATGCAATCACAATCTAAATTCTCCATACCCCATGATACAGATGCTATCAGTAAGGCTTAGATTATGCCTACATTGGTAGCTACTATGGGGTAATCAGGTTTTTATTCTCACACTAATTGTAAGTGAAACATGTAAAGCGAGAACATTTATTAACACAGGGGGGTCCAAGAGAAATGAGTGATATGGAACAAAGCTTTGACTGACTGGTACAATGTCAAAGCTTCGTTCTGCATCAGTGACCCAGCCAAATGCAAGAGATGGGGGTGAGTCACTGTGGGGGGAGGGGCCTCCTCCTGAATGGTCAGGGGACACTGATAAGTGAAATAGATGCAGCACCAAAAGAGAGTAGCGCAAATATGGCCATGGATGAGTATTTACATGGAATTGTACTGTAATGTACTGCACATCCACTACAGAGAAGAACTATTCTGTTCATCTTTTCATAAACTTTTGGTTTTAGTTCTGATTTAATTTATTACAACTTTTTTTTTTATCAATAATTTAAAATAATATTTTATAATCGGTCTATTGCCAGAGGAAAAAAAGCGTTTTCTAGAAAAATAGCAGGGCTTTGCCACCAAGTCATTTTGATGGGATTCATGTATTAAACATGTGTTTTGTTAAAACCATTGACACTGTCACTACAATCAGTTGCTTCAAATAAAAAGACTTTCTTTAAGCAGACTGAGTCTATCTTGGCTTCATAAAACAATATACTGAAATATGAGAGTTTATTAAAAACAATATAGTTTAAGAGGTGTTTTTTTTTTCCCAAAACACAATTTAGTTGTTGTTTTTTAAACAGCTAACATTCTTAAATGTTATAGTTAATTAAGGGTATGGGTAAGGCTTTCTTGATAAATCCACACTTGCCATCCATGATGCGCCTCAAAATTTTGTACAGCTCTAGAGTGCCATCTGCTGGTGTACAACATGAACTACTTCGCTTCATTGTCATACCTTTTTTTTATGGACAATGGCTTTATTTGTTATAGGAACATACAATTAGGGTTACTTTGTTATTAAAAATATATATACAGAGCCAAGACAGTATGTTGTCAAATATTGTGGCAGCAGAATGATCATAACATATTTAGATAAGTTGTAGATAAAAGTCACTAAGATCCATCCTGTAGTACATTGCTTGTGCTTGCCTCCTGTCAGGGTGGTTTAAGCAGTAGTAGAAGATGATGGTGCAGTCATAAGGTTCTTGACAACGTTAGGTGAAATATCCTGGAATCCTGCCTCCGCCACTGTTAGAAAGGGAATCAAAATGTTAAATTTCACATTATTGTTGATTTTAGGAAGACCATTACAAAAAAAACCATGAAAAACAAATGATAGATCTTTACCCAATCTTCCACTGGTCTCTTTCACAATTAACTGGGAGTGCTCCTTAATGGACAGCAGCTCTCTAACCATCTTGCACTGGGTGTCCATCTAAACACAAAACACATTTATTACAAGGCAAATCCCAAATTAAGAATTTATTAGATGTTAAGAGTTTTAAAGATAGCATCTAATATTTAACATGGTCAGTGCAATAAACTATGGAGAAACATGCTTTAATGCACAATGTTATTTCTAGACAATATGAAGAGGATATGACAGTTAACTCTGAAATGTTGCAGTTTTTAATTTGGCACAGAAGTGTTCTTGCCAGGCTTACAAGGTAATGGGGGGTAAACAATGTCCATGAGCCTTATAGTAATAATAACCCAGTGAATCAGCTTGCACAGAGAGTAAATGATTTTTGTCATTGATATATTTGTTGTTCTTGATAATTATGAGAAAAAAAATGTGAACATACTATCATTGCCATGGTGTGAAAAACCGGCTGTTGTCTAGAAAGGAGGCTGTGGTAGTCAGGTTTACTCTGAACGACATGGTACTGTGAAGACTGAGCCACAGATGTATAGTCCAGCGACAAGCCTTTCTCTTGGCCCTGCTCCACTTTCCTACAATAAAAAGAGAATAGGTTATTGACAAAAAAGAAGACAAAACTGACAAACTGAAGTGGTAATACTGAATGACAAAACATATAGTGACCTTTCCAACTCCTCTGCTTTCTTTTGGTGTTTGTCCAAAAGTGCCTTCCAAGATTCGCTTTCTGCCTGAAGCCTGAAGCACAACAAGGGTTGAAAAAGAAACTGAGGGGTCACACCAAGAGTGTTTTTGTTTGTAACTTTTTTGTGTTAAATATACATGAAGATGGAGTACCTATGCATGGCTTTTTGGAATTTTTCCATCGCTCCTTGAACAGGACCACTGACAAAAAAAAAAACACATACAGGCCATCAGTCAGTGAGCAAAACCATAGATTTGATGTATAAATCAAATATAATAAACTCCATTACCTCACTGCACTAACAGGGACAGGATTATCCTTCAACTCACTGCGTATGTCTTTGGCTAGATGGGTAAACTCTTTCTGCATATGCTCAACTGCAACAAGGGAGGCAAAGAATACAAACAAGGAAACAATTTAACATTTTTTTACACCCTGTTCAGGTAAGGAGTAAATATAGAAAGAAATGAATTAGTGCGAGCACCAACCTTGTTTCTGAAAATGCTCCACTAAGGCGTTTGGTACTGACTGCAGCGACCGTTGCGTCCTCTCTATTGCCAGCTATGATCAAAGCAGAGATGATTAGATCCATTAGGAATTTAGATGAGAAACTGTAAAAGAAATGTATTGTATGTACGTGTGTAACCTGATGTATAGCTTTTATATATTGAAAACATTGTTTCTTCATCAGAGCCAGCCCAAGGCATAAGCGAACTAAGTGCCTGCTTAGGGCCCCCCAAGAGCAATGAAAAAAAAAAAAAAAGTAACATTATTTATTTTTTGTATGAGTGATACTTTCTGTATGACCAAACATATATTATTGTAAAAATAAAGTAAAGTAAAAGCATTTTAGTGCTGCTGCAGATGTAGGCCTATGATTCTTACTGCCGATATGTCAAAGCTCCGCTACTGTTATGTGCCTCCTGCTGTGCAATGTGCACTGAGCATCCAAAGCGCAGGTAGTTGTGGGGCAAAACAATGTCGCAAAAAGGGACATATCCTTCAGGAGCAGAGAGAAGAAAGAGGGAGAAGAGAAAAAACGCCAAGATAAAGGTATGTTTGCATGTCATGGAATGTTAATCAAAGAGATTTGGGAGTGGGTGATTAACAATCAATATTATTGGCAGAACTAGAGGGCCCCAAAATCAAATTTTGCTTAGGGCCCCATTGAGGCTTGGGCCAGCTCTGTTCATAATATTATATCATTAACCCCAGAACGCACCTTCATTGAAGCCTCGATAAGTTTCTCGAACCTCTCCTGCTGTGGCAAGGATGGATCTATGCTCCTGCACAAAACTATAACAAAAACATTAACATGTACCTGCGAAACTAAAATCCCATTTTTCCCACACTACAGAGGGGAACACAGTGGATGTTCTTACCTTGATAGGGGTTTTCAAGGGCAGGAAGAGAGCGCCGGGTGATGGTCGCCCTCCTCCAGGACTTTCTCCGTGCACTGGGACTGACAGTGGGATTTGAAGGCCCCTCCATGCCCCCTGTCTGTATTTCTTGCTGGTCTGTCTCACCAGACTCAGGTGTCTGTGAGATGGGCGATGGAAGATCGGTACGAGGTGATTTGTGTAGAGGAGCTGAAGTATCTGGGCTTGAGGAAAAGCTTCTTTTCGAGGTCTTTTTCGCTGAGCTAACCTTGGGTTGCCGATATGAAACAAAGATCAATAACACTGAAGCTCGGAACCAAGACAAAAGTCATCAGTGGTATTATTGATTATCAGCTATTTAATGTAATCTGAACGCTAATCACCTCATTCTCAATGCCAGCGACACTTCCGACACTGTAAGAGAAACTTGAGAGTTTTTAATGATATTCGACAGGGAAAACACCGGTAACATGACAAACATCACGACATGAGATTTAACCACAGAGCGACTCCAAATACCCAACTCTTGTCGATGCTCATTCAATTTAAGCCAAAACGAACACATACATCGCAAATTTGTCCTTCAGAATTTAAACTTGCTTAACACATGCTCGACACACTGGAAACTTTCGGTTTGTTGTAACGATTAAAATATGGTACGAACCCGTCTTTATCAGCTTCTGTATGTTTTTCCGCCATTTTTGTTTGAAATGCCTACTTTACAGCGCGCGCCCAAAGCCTCCACTACGGCATCATGGGAAATGTAGTGTTTTGGTTAACAGTGTTAAATGGGGAAAAAAGTGACGCGACACATTGATAAGTAGGCCCATAGACTGCATATTATTATCATTATTATTTCGTCATTCTATTATTTTTATTATCATTGTTACCATCATCACTATTTACTATTATTATTAATATTGTCATCATCATCATCACTATCATTATTATTATTATTATCATCATCATCATCATCATCATCACTATCATTAATAATATTATCATCATCATTATACTATCACTGTATAAACTATTCTATATACAGTGTATGAGTAGGCTCCCACCCCGAACTGTTCTGACCATATACAGTCTATGGTTCTGACTCATGATGCTGGCATATAAACACAACTTTTCAGTTTCAACATTTTATATGTTGATCTTATTACTTCTACTCTACAGTGCCTGCATCTGTAACGTTTCAGAATGAGATTTAACTCACCTTTATTGTGTCCAAGTTGAAATGTGTTTATTATTGTCCAAGTTAACTCAGTGCAACTGAATGAAAGAAGCTCTCCATTGTATAAACTAGCTAGTATTAACTTAAAAATAAAAGTGAAAGATACAGATGTTCCCTTAAAAATAACACACAAAAAATTTGCAGTCCCTTCATGCTCCCCCTATTTTTCAACACTATAAATAGTAAATCTGAATAAAACTCATTTTAAAGAGTTTTCCTATATAGAACAACCATTGAGTTTTCCCTATATTTTTGTCAGTTTACCATTATTTAAACAAGGGTCTAATGTCTTTCACTAGTTCATACAAGGTAACAGCCATAAAACTTTATAATGAGAAGATAGAGTCAATTTCATGGGAAATATACACCCTCTTCCTGGAAAGTTTTGGATTACCACTTGACAATAATTATTGGATAAACTATCACGTCTTCTGTTTTTACTGATTGAGGGAACAGTTTGTGAAGAATGCAGTACAAATAAATGCGACTTGTTTGTGCTGTACTTTAAGCCTCTTGTCACAACAGCTTTCTTGACTTTAAGCACTTTTTGGAGGCGGTATTATTTATTAAATATTTTATTTCACTAATCCCTGAGATAATACTTGGAACAACTTCACAGACAGGAATCTCAAATTACTTAAACTCATGATTTTCAGTCCCCTTCACAACATATTGCTTAGTAAGTAGGTATGTTTGTTTCAGCCAGTGTAATGTGCTCCAGGGAAAGACAAATGTTATCCTATATTATTATACCCAAATCCTTACTTACCTTTCTCTGGGCAAGCTTGACATGCACTTCCTTTCTTAGAGCAGACTTCCCTGGAGTAATACTTTCAAGAATATTTGACAGACTCCACAATTTGTATAAGTATTTATAAGTCTGTTAGAGATGTTTTTCACTTTTTACAAAAACAAGGTGAATAATCCAAAACACCGAAACACTTCTGCAATTCTCTTAGAGAATGCCCTCTTTGTGTGCCTGTTTCACACTTGCTGGCACATAGTCTTGCACTCCACTCAATACTGCTGTCGTCATGGCTGTGTACCAGTGGGAGAGACAGATGACAGTTGAAAGAAAGGGAGAGAATTGTATAAAATAATCTAGAGTTATAAAGACAAAACAAAGATAATTGAAAAAACAGAGTAGAACCACAGATGGTCAAGGAGGGTTACAGCAGAGGGAAGGAAGGGATACACAGAGTGTACAGTACTGTACACCATGACTGTCTCAGCTGTCCCGTGTTTGCTGTAACAGTTTAAATCCTCTTCCCTCTCCAAAGTCCTCTCTCCCTTTGCAGTTTGGTTGATAAGGGCAGTGGTTGTTGTTGGCACTGAGTTCAAGAAGGCAGCCTGAGAGTTCCTTTTCCAAGCAGGAACTGTAGAATACGGTCCACCAGCAGAGCTGCGACAAAGTCCACCACCAGAACCTGGGCTATGATGAGTTTGAACTGCAATGAAGTACAAAGAACTCAGGTTACTACATAAAGAACATAATACTACAGGTACTACAACAAAGCAATATACAGCAAAAAAATATATACATATACCTCTATATGTCCTGTATATATTAACTTACCTCTGTTGGAATATCTACAAGAGCAAATTGTTCGTTGAATTCTGGTGAGGAACCAGTAAGAAGTCCTACAATTGCTAAACCTGACAGAGCAATGCTCCATAGAAGTGGTCGATTCTCACTCAAGGATTCCATGAAGGGATGACCCTGTTGAAAACAGTAAGAAATGCTGTGAATCTATTGTGCTGCAAGACTGACAAATCCCATACTAACGTTATTAAGACTCAGTACCTTGTAGTTAATGGCAAATGTAGCCATCTGCATGGCCATGGACATTATGTAGACTGTGCTGTTGATTAGACTGGGCTCAAACTCTTTGTACAGATCTGCAAATACTTCTTCTCTGAAAACAAAGAAAGAAGAAAAGCATTTTTAATGTAATTTAATAATATGGATGTTTTAGTTTTCTTCCTTTTTCTGTTTTACTGTAACTCACCTGGGCGGACTTCTGCTTTGTGCTTCTCTGTAAAGGAACACCAGACTACAGAAGTGAACAGCAAATTGCAGCAGCACCGTCAAGACCGTATAAAGATTGAAGATGTTTGGTAAGGGCCGCTCTCGAGACAGCGTCTTCAGTGGCTGTGAAAATGTAAGGAGGAGGGTTATTCATCTGGTTTCTATCACAGTAGCATTTTGTCATGACTGAAGAAAAACAACTCAATAAAATGACCAAGGACAACAATTCATCGAAGTAAAGAGGGGTTTGTGATTTCCTCAATAAATCCTCACCTTTGACCTAGAAATGAAAAGGAAGCATCCAGCCAAAAGCAGGCCTTGCAATGTTGCCTGGAAATCGCTGAACTTGACCCCCTCAAGGTATAGTACAGACTGGCTGTAGGCCAACACCAGGGCATTCAGGGCGAGGATTTTAAACATCTGGAGAGTTGTCACCAGAGTGCAACGGCCCTGCTTTATCACATGGCAGACTGGGAAGAAAGACAAACTTTCAGACATGGCGACAGCTTTGAATTCAAACTATTAACAGCTCTGTATAGTGACACTATTAATCAGGCATACTCACTGCACTGTATGGAGGAGAGTTTTGAGGTAAAGGGGGCAGCAATTGAGGCGTCGCCAAGTTTGACAACTTGTACCTGATCCTCTTCAAGTTCTCGCAACACCTGACTGATCCTCTCCTGTTACAGAATAGGAACCAATTGTAAGACCAGCACACCAAAACTCAATGAAAGTAACGAGGCATTTTTACTATCTGATTTTTGGCTATAAGTGTATGCCTTTATAATACCTTGGGTAACTGGGTAAGGGGTTTAAATTTGACATATAATTACAGAAGATCTGTATACAAATAGTTCAGGGACACGTACCTTTTGAGCTGCAAGCTGCTCCTCTCTTTGGGCCATAACCCTCTGCCTGGCTGCCCTTGAACTCAGTTTACCCCCAGAACTGACAGGTGGTAAAGGTCTGGGCTCTGGTATGGGCACCTCCTTCTCTCTCCCTCGTTTCTTCCTCTCAGGCATACGTTCAGGGGCATTGGCTAACAAAGCAACACCTGAAGAGAAAACACATCATCACTTTACTCTGCTTGGGTTACCGATGAAGATATCTGCGTTCTGTCTTGGTGGTTAATATAACCTACCTATGTGGGCATGTTTAAGAGCTCCGACATCATTCGTACCATCACCACACATCAATGTCACATAACCCAACCCTTTAAGACTTGTGATGACCAATTCCTGCAACAGAACAAATAAAAGTCATTGCAGTTTTTATCCTAGAAAAGAAAATGATGACTAGAGAGGATTAAAGGAACTTTTTTTTTTTTTTTTTTGCAAATGCCAGTAGTATATACTCAGCAGTTAAGCTCTGGTTGTCTCTAATTGTTTTACTGCAACATGTCAAACAGATGACGTTTAATTAAAGAGTTCAAACCAAATTGCATAAAACAGCTGGTCTGGGACCTACCTTTTGTTTTGGACTCACACGGGCAAACACTTTTATGTGAGGTAAGAGGCTGCTGAGAAGCTGGGTGTCACAGCTTAGTCTAGCCAAACCCTCCCCTGTTACACACAAGTCAAACTGATGTATGAATGAAGAAAGACTCGGAGGGGGCAGAGGTACATGAACGCTGCCGTCAATGGACTCCCATTGCCATTGACCTGGAAAGAAAAAGACGCAATTATGTTAATGACTATTCCCTCTGCTGCTTTTTATAAATGATAGCTACAATTCTGCAAAGTGATGACTAATCTTACCTGGATTGGGGCCTGGCTGTAATATTAGTGTATGTTCTTTCTGGATGAAGTGGAGCTCTTTCGCTACGTGGCATGCTGTTAGAGGGTTGTCACCTGTGATCATCACCACCTGAAAGCAGAGGAATAGGAGTTATCCACCTTTAAATGATCCTTCTTGAATAGTTGGGAACAGCCGTGAGTTGTAAGTTCATTTACATGATGAGACGCCTCCTGAATTTCTCGGATGACTGCCTTGCTGTCACTCTTGAGGGGGCAGGACACAACCATGAACCCTGCGAAATGCAAGTCACACTCCAGTGCATCGCGACTCATCTCCCGCACCTGTGAGACCCACAAAGATTCCAGCTCTGTTTCAAACAGACATCTTTTCTCTTCAGACAGGATTATGCTAACAGACCAGACAATCCTTGATAGTTAGAAGTAAAATCAAATAAGAACCTGCTGATGGCTGAGGTGCCCAATCTCTTTGTAACCCAAGGCCAGTACTCTTGCCCCTTCGCGTGACATTTCTTTGTGGACTTCATCATAACTTGCTGGATATTCTGCAAACTAAAACAAAGCCAGATTAGAACACTAAAAATATGCTTCATTATGATAGATTATACACATATTCAAGGTGGGATCCATATGTACCATTCCTCTGAGTGTCTCTGGAGCTCCCTTTACAGTTGAAATGTAGCAGAGCTCAGTGGACCCAAGTTTCTCATAGGAAGCCAAGACAGACATCCTCTTCAGAGCACTGGCAAAGTGGAAACGCTGGTGGATCTTTAGTCCCTGGGTTTTGATACCCCGTGCGAACACCTTTTCATCTTCGCAAGAAAATAGAAACAAAAGGGCACACAGTTAAGCATAATGCTATCAAAAGCAAAGCAAATTGCACTCATGACATTAAACTACCAAGCTAAACACAACTGCAAAAGCCTAGTGCAACCTGAAAGACAGCAATTTTCTAGAGACAGCATGTCGGCTAAAACAAAACCGAAACCAAATTCAAATGCAACCTGCTGCTGCCCAATGACATGCATGTAGTGGGGGGTTTATGTCTGTACCTTTTGTGAGAGTCCAATCAGCAGCAGTCAGCATGGCCTTCTCCAAAGGATCTCCGACAAGCTGTCCATCATCTAAAGTGACCAGTGAATGACAGGTGGCCACCACCCGATGTGTCTCGACTGGGATCTCAGATACAGGCATCACCGCCTTTCCTTCTCTGTTAAAAAAAACAAACAAACGCTGATCACTCTACTTCATGACTGCACACATGCAAATTTGAACTAAAAACAACATAGTTTGTTTTGTGCTTCCAAAATTTAGTGGTTTGGGGTAAAAAACTTAGTATAGTGTGCAGGGTTTACCTGAGGCCTGCAACTCCTCGCACCACCAGACTGTCACTCGTCAGTGTTCCTGTCTTGTCAAAACAGCAAACCTCCACTTTGCCTGCAAATGGTATCCTGAAGGGCTCTGTGCAGAATACATCTGCATATGGAAAGAAACCAAAGAGACTTAAATGAGCAACTACCATCAGCTGCTTTATCTCAATATCCATGATACATGATCACAAAGCGAGAGCACCACGGAGCTTACAAAGTTTAGCTAGAGCAATAAGAGACGTGTTGACCGCCAAGGAAAGCTCTATAGGGAGTTCTGGTGGAACCACTGAGGTGAGGATGAGTGTGCACTCCAGAAACAGCTTGTAGCGGTTCCTGCTGGCATCTTTGGTACCTAGGAGATAATACAGAGCATCAAGTGTTTTGTTATTGGTATTTTTCAGCTAGTGACTTCATTCAAAAATACATCTAAATGACCTGATTATGTGCACCTCACCTTCAACCCACACATACACAGCAGCAGCAATGGCAAAAACAAGGAGGAAGAGGATGAAGATGAAAGTCTCCAGGTTGTTTGCCGTCACCCTCTTCACACCAAAGAGGATGGTGCGTAACAGCTTACCCTGGAGAAAGTTTTTTTATACAGTCTGTGAAAACTTTGTCCTGAACTGACATGCTTTCCAAGGCAAAACTAAAACACGTGACAAAAACAGGTTTTTAGTATCTTTATAGCACAGACATGCTTAGTACATTCCTTACCTGAGAGGTGTAGAATCCTGTTCTCAGTACATAGGCCACACAGCCGTTGTCTACAGCTGCACAGAAAGGAAAAGATTCATGAGCAGGCTCCTTGTTTTAAATGCTACAGATGTATGATAAATGCACCGCTAAACACACTCATTCAGCACCAATTTCTTATTGATAACAGATGGATGAGTTGAGGAATTACGTTTCAGTCCAGCACTGGCCTTTAAAGGAGGGCTGTGTTGGACTACTTTTGTCCCCCCAGAGATGACATGAAGTCGAGAGTCTGTCTGGAGGTCTAGTATTCGCTCTGGATCCAAGTCCTCTACTGGCTCCTGCACATCACATATTGACAGCAGTAAATACAATACTCAAGAGAGATCCCAGAATCAGTGAGAATCACACCCAATTATACATATTTAGCTCTATGTATTCCTATCAAATCAGTTTGTCTCCAACCTTCATCTGAGGCACAGACTCTCCAGTGAGCATGGCCTCGTCCACAATACAGCGACCCCTGAGTAGCAGAACATCGCAGGGTACTAGATTGTCCTGAGGCGAACGTCCTATGAAGCAGAAAATACACATTTAGACACACTATCAGAGCCTTTTTAAGATGTGCAGTGAGAAGTAAATAATAATTGCCAGAGCATTTACCTATTGAAACAATATCACCAGGGACAAGCTCATCACTTGATACTGGTCGCCACTTTCTGTTGCGATACACCTGAAACAAAAGACGTCCAATAAATGTAGTATGATTTCACAAGCAAAGCAGGATGTTTTTTAACTTACTTAATGTAAAATTTGATTGAACATACCTGTATCATGTAGGGTTTGTTTCCCATTCTGCGGATCTCAGACATATTTCTCATTTGCTGCTGGACCAGAGAGGCCTCAAATGCCACCAGCATGAACAGTGTGAACACACTGTAATACCAGTACTCATCCAGACACCACAACCCCACACAGAACACCTAATGTATACATATGGGAGACAACACATTACATCACTTGGATATCATGTTGGCTTTTACAACTTAAAAAGTTAATTTATTATGATACAATCGCACTAATAACTGAGAAAAGCTGTATGCCGGAGCATGACATGTTGGCTGCTTTGTCTTGTTAACATGGGTGCCAACATGAAAAGCAAGGAGCACCACAAAAAACACTCATTGCACAGGCCTGTGGTCTTCACCAAGTGTCACACATACCTGAAAAACAAAAAAGGGGGCTGTGGCCCTCTCTTTGAAGAGCTCCAGGAAATCTGGCACCACCATCTCAGCACGGTTGGTGCCATAGCGCTTTTCAGCAGCTCTGAGTTCAGTCTCCTCCTGGTACCCTCGCCAAGACTGAAAGTAGCCCATAGGGTTATTTATGGGGAAAGCAATAGGGAAGAAATGTTTCTTCTCTTTGTGGTCATATATGTAGCGGATCTTTTGAAATTCAAAAGATAGAATTTCCTCCCCGTTCTCATCCTGTTGGTCAAACAAGAGAAAGAAAAGATCATTTCAGCATTCCTGAAAAACAACATGTCTTTAAGGGGATTTAATAACAATTTTGGAGTTTGCTGGTGAGACCAAAATACATTTGTCCAAACATTAAATTTTTAGGCTGAGTGTGTGAGATATGGAGCACTTTTTTTTTTGTAAAGACAACAAGACACAAAATTGAAAACAACCATTAGAGTGTGGACAGACCTGGTCTCTCTGTAGTGCCACGAGCTCAGCAAAGCCATTGTTTGGGGTGGGTATGACCTTTGCCAATGTGGCCTTGTTTGGATCTGGCTCCTGAGGAGAATTAGAAGAAACAGGTGACCAATTGACATACCGTAGTCTGAAACTTCGGTCTCCCCAATGAATACGTATACAATGAAGTTCAAACCCTTTCTTTGCCAAATAAATAATTTTGATTGCATTGGTTTCACAAACTCCTCTATTTTTTTTAAAGATGTAGATCTCATAATACAACACATATAAACAGTTGAAAAACAGATGCTGAGCAGCTTCTTAGTTGTCATGTATCATGAAGTAAACGTAGAAGTTTACAATCATTATTACTGGGGTGGTTTCTTCAAATGTTGTAGCATATAATACTGATGTATAAACTAGTATATTGGAAAGAGGTCTATCACCTACCACAAGACTGAGGAAATACAACTAGATACAGATGTGGTATTGTCCTCAGCCTAAGAGGTAGTGCTATATATAGCAGAGAGTTAAGATCTCTGTTTACAGAAGTAATGTGAACCAGTGGAAGGTTTTTACTTCCTGTTGTGGGGGACTTTAACAAAGATATCTTTCATTTTCTGTTAAAGTTTTCGCAAAATTGAATTATCATTGGTTTCTACATGTGACACATATTTTTGCTCTCACAAACACACAATGAAAATGTAGCTATGTGGCCTCTTTTCTTCATGAGAACTGCTTACTCACCTTGTGTGATAATTAAATGTATGTGAGCCCAAGCTTGCCCTGCCATAGTGCCTTTGAGCCAGTCATGAACATCATACCGAATTTTAAGTTCCTGATTTTGTCTGTGGTCTCTGTGTATATTAGGACATGTAGAAATAAGGGTTTCCCCCACATATATCAGCAGGACACAGCTCTATTTTATTTATCAATTATGTTTACCTTCGAGCAAGTGAGCCAACAGTGCGCGTGCACGGACCAATAGCCAGATAGCGCTGTGAGGACGTGCGCAATCCCGATAGCAGCTAGCGCCAGAAGGCCTGCCTCCGGATACTCAGAGGCACCGTACACCCCTAACCATATGTACAGCCAGCCTGGGTAAAGAACAGCCAGAAATGGTAGGACAGTGCCGTGTAGCAGCCGGGGCCGTCGTCTGTACAGAGTCACTGAGCTCACCAGCTCATCGCCGGCGCCGCTGTCATGCTGGTTGTGGTTCACAGAGGGGGCCATTTGGAGCTCACCCGGTTCCTGCATCCCGTCTGCCGCCATCCTCACATCTTTCTTGGTGTCGTTCATTGCAGTTTGCTCACCTCTCCGGTCCCCTCTATCATCCACCGCCACGCCGTCGTGCTTTAGACGGTAAAAAGGAGATTTCACAGCCGAAGCTGTGCTCAGTCCAGCCTTCGGAGCCCTTTTACTGAATCGTCCGTTCTCGGACCGTTGCTTCCGCATACGTAAACACGCAAGGACACGTAATGTTGTCGTAGAAAGGAGAAGTCGAACCAGAAATGCTAAAATTTGTGAAATACAGTAAAATTTTGAATTGTAATTATAGTAAGGTCGTCATTTTATATTTGTTAAGAGTATTTAGTCTTAAAGATACAACGGCATTCGTCATTTAATCATAAAAATATGTGATTACGACGCTGCCCCTTTAATAAATTCATCGTCATAGAAGCGAGCAGCCGGGCTGAGTGATTGACACTAGTTTAAACCAATGATATTGGAGCAACCGTTCTTCTGTGGTATTGTAACATCCAATTGGACTTTAGTGGGCGTATACGGAACGGCCACTTACACAGTACGGTTGTTCACATGGAGAACTAGCTACAAACCCTTTAACCTTGCTGGATTAGATTCTTCGTTAAGACATTTGGAAAGTTTGGACCATGTAAGGAATAAAAAGAGGACTTGTACCAATGTTATATTTACCAAGACGTCACGTTAACGTGAACCGTATTTAAAGACATGCTACCTTTAAATCAAGAAGTACACAACTGCCTCAATTTGCTGTGTATATCTTGTATCCTCAACATGTAGATTATCCTTCTGAGCAGTTTGTGTAAAACCACACAATAATTGTCATACAACTGTTTCCATTTAGGCAGGCTGCAATGGATATCACGGCAAGGTATTGCCATAAAGAAATGGAGGCATATGGTTCATGTGTGGCCTCCAACCCATCGACATGGCAAGAAAAGTGTCATGACCTCAAGATGAAGGTTGCACAGTGCACATCATCACAGTAAGTAAACATACCTACACATTACTTCTACATACTTACACTGTAGCTTATTACCCTTGTTTGTATCCCTTATTTCCAACACAAATAATTGTTTCTATCATTTTTGATAGCCCAGTGATTCAGAAAATCAGACAGGATTGTTCCAAGCAGTTTGTGGAGTTTGAACAATGTCTCAGAGAAAACCAGCACCAACCTACCTCTTGTTCACCACATGTGGCCCGCTTTCTGGGCTGTGCAGAGACAGTGGACCTCAGTGGACTGGGTAAGTTCTTGTTGGGGTAGGCCAAACACGATTCAGACTGACATACTGAGCAACTTTGACAAGGATTTGATGAAACCAGAAGAAGTAATTCTCCCTCTAACTTGTGCCTTCAAGAAATGCCCTTCTTAAAACTTGTCATGTTACTGATTTATTGAAAAATTTGTGTAATCATTTTGATTAGTTAGGAGATGTTCCTTCAGGCTGGTTTTTGATGGTATAAAACTTTGGTATCAACATTTGATATGTTTTCTTTACAGTATTTTCAACTGAATGATTTACAAAATCAGATTCAAACATTTTAAACAGTGCTGTGGTTGTAGTATAGAAGGAAAGCCCTCTACTTGACCTCTATTCTCTATAAAGTATGACTTAAAATCACTGAAACCTGTAAATGACTATTTATATGTTCTATGTAAGCAGTAAGAGGAACACAAGCAGTTAAACAAACATCATAATCATGTAATTCAGATGTTTTAAGTAATGTTTTGAGTAATTATTGAAGTAAAAAAGACGTGTTTTAAGTTAAACATGGATTACGTTGGCCTAACATGTACATTTCCTTTTTTCCATTGTACATGAAACATTAACTTAAGAAACTTATTTTAATTTTATGAAATCCTGTGAGTTATTACATCTAAAGAATGAAGCTTATACTGAGTCATCATGGGGGGAATGACTAATGTTGAACTAACTGATAAACTCCTGTGTTTTTTTCCAGATACAAATCCTGTGGTTCAGCCATCATAGCATTCAGACGTTTTCCATCATCTGTAAATGACTCCCAACTCCACAGCAACACTGATGTGCAAGTGTCATATTTGTGCCAGCCTTGTATGTACGGTGACTATTTTTGTTTTTTTGTAACTAAAGGTTGTTCTCTGACTAAGATACAGGAGATACAGGCAACAGCACTGTGAGTAAGGCTGATCATATAGATAGGTCTATTTAATTGCTGCTCATAACCACATTTATAAATATGTGTATGTATCACTCACCATTTTTTTTGTATTGATAATCTTTAACAGTCTCATTAAAATTGACATTAGAATTGTATTACCTAACCAGTATGGACTTCCTTTTTTTTCTACTGAGCACGTAGTCCCCTCCCGACTTTGCCCTCTCCAGGTTTGAGTCTGAGTCATGCATTAAATTTGAGTATGGCTCCCACACAGGCACTCCTGGCTAGTCAATGACTGAAAAAATGGGGGGTATGGGAAGAAAAGCAGGAGGAGGAGGAGGCACTCGACTTCTAATCAGTAAGACTACTGAGAGAGACAGAGGGAGGATGTTGAGTTATGAGCCCTGTGACCACTAAGCAGAACAGGCCTTTTCTGGTTCAGTTATTAAAGCTTTGAAGGAGGTAATGGAAGGGAAAGAATTCTCTTTGAGAAAAAAAAATGTAATATCTTTGGTCTGAGCCAGTTGAGGAAGTGAGAGCTATGTCATAACTTATAACATTTAAGACAATAAGGCAAGCGTACTCCAAAGATGAAACCGCAGATTGTATTGAAGATACAGCAACATTACATTCAAAGCACATCACCTAGCAGTCACTGAACAAAAACATAAGATAGGAACTTGCCTGATACCTCACAAATAAGTTACATTCACAAAAATATCACTGTAAAAATACCATGAGTCAAGGATCAGAGATAGACACAATGTCATGAAAGAATTTCACAAGCTGTCGCTGATCAATGGAACCTAAATGAAACAAGTATTACCCAAATCCTATTATAATCTGTACCACATTATGAGTCTTCTCCTGATGCTGTCTGCAACACTTGCTATTCAACTTCAGCTTAGAGGCTATTCCTTTAGTTCTACCTTGAGACACATAAATATCATGCTACAGTTTAAATATTTGCAGATTATCACAGAAGAAGGTACAAAATATCTACCTAACAACATCTTATCTGAGATGTTTGATAAGGAAATTATTACAGAAAGTGACTACAATTACTTGTAACACCATCATACTCACATATACATTCTGAGTATAGCATCATGTACCCAGTGTCCTAACTTTGAGCTTTTGATTTCTGTCTGTCTTCACTTACTGCACTGCTTCTTCTTTATTTAATAATGAAAGAAAAAAGGCTTATGTGATACTAACCTATATAACCCTGTTTCCACTTAAGGCTTTTCAAAATACCCTGTAATATTGACCGAATACAAAAAAAAAAAAAAAAAAGAAGATATTTTGGTCCATGTTGAACACATCATGCATCACCAAAAACTAAGAATGCTTTTTCAAAGGAGGATTCTGAATGGAGAGATTTAACCTCTTAAGAGTCTATGTTCTTTGAGTCATTGGACAAGTCAAACTGTAATCCTATCCAGCTGAATATCCCGAGCGAAAGCCCAGGTTCTATAAACATACACACTAACCTGAGAGCAAAAAATAACTCAGATCCATATACATAAATTGTATACGCTGCAGTCTTTCAAACACAATACCTACTCACTAATCCTGTCCAAAACTGAAAAGAAACAATTAAGTCGTGGGTTATAAGACCTGCTGAGAAAGCTAAATACACATAACTTGATTGAGGAATTCACTTGCAACAATCAGTTATCTTCTGTAATTCATGATATACATATCAGCGTTTGATAAGTCTTTTAATTGTCTTTTTTTGTTTGAAAGTGCCATGAAATGTGTCGAACATTACATAAATACAACATGAGAAATTAAGGTCCTTTTCCATTTCTTAAACATTTACAGTGTCTGTAATTCCAGCATGTGATTCTCATCAGGGGGATGGTCATGGAAACATCATGCAAATCTGCTGCAATTGTTATTGTGACTATGCTTGACTTGTGATGATTTTGGCCTGTGATAAAAGCGCAGAAGTGTGTTTGGGTGTAGGTATTCTCATGGAGAGTGGTCCCACAGGCATGTTGATGGACAGACTCCATTAGCTGCATCTCTGAGGTGAAAGGTGGAACAGGAAGGGGAAGGCTGATGGTTTATAAGGGTCAGGAGGTGAAGTAGGAGTTCTGCATGGAGTAGAGACGGTCAATGGGATTTCCCACTCGCCCTGCCAGGAGACTGCCATCTCCTGTTGCTAAGAGGCAGTCTCCAAGGTGACCGAGGCTTCCATCGCTGTCTAGGTCATGGAACACTGTCTCTGAGTCTGCGGTGTAAAAGAGCAAGAGTGTTAACAGCAAAACGTGAGATGGTAAAAAAAAATAGCACATAAGAGTTGAGAGGAACATAGAAATGTGAAAGTAAGCTCTTATTGAAAAAAGCTGAAGGAGCCACAAAAAGTCAGTTCAATTTTTGCCACTTCTTGACAACTGAAAACTTTCTTCAGACATCTCTCCATCAGCTTATGCAACTAAAAAGAAATTCTTTTGACATTTCCTGCCGTTCTACCCCCCACTGCCAGTTTCTAAGGAAAAAGTGAGTAATGTGCAGTGTAATACTTCAGCAACAGGTTACAAGGCTCCTGTGAACTACAGTTTGTGGGACATATAACATTTACTGTATTCACAAAGCTGTATTTTGAATAGTTAAGTCAAGCATTTTTGTTGTCAGTTTTTGCCAGTGGTGAAATAACAGATGAATGTTATCTTTGAAGGATTTTTTTTTATTACTTGGAGGTCTGACCTCCCGTCTCACCATAGGAATGGAGCTGCTCACTGTTAAGCTGTGGTGGTGTAAGCCCATGTCTAAAAGGCTCTCCACCATAGATGTTCGGATCCAGAGCAAGTAGCTGCTGACGTGGCAGAGAAGGATACCCCAGTATCCCATCCATGCCATGAGTGCTAGAGCCATCTGCATAGAGATGATAGTCCCTTTGGTTAAAATGTTCTATTCGTTACAAAATATTTGATTCTGCTAATGTTTTTCTTGAACTTGAACCAGCACTTGGAGCCATTACCCTCACTGTCATCATTGCTCTGACGGCCTCCTCTGCTGGGTCCTCTCCGGGTCCCTCCCAGTTGCTCTTGTTCCTGCTGCTGCTGCTGCTGTTGCTGCTGTCGGCGAGCTATCTTTTTCATCTGAGGCACATAACAAACACTGTCTTGATGATTTTTTTCTCTTTCTGTTAATGTGCGAAACAAAATATGTCTGTAGGAAATATGTAAGATCTAACCTTGGCTCTTTGGTTTTGAAACCACACCTGCACAACACGCACTGTCAATCCAGTCTCAGCAGCCAGTGTCTCCCTCACCTGGAGGTATGAAGTTGTTTTTATTATTTTCTGAAACATTTCTTATAGTGAAAAATATAGCTTTAAGCAAGTTGATTCTCAGTGTACAATTAATGTACAGGCATTTATTTGGCATATGTATCCCACCTTACGGCAGGGTTTAGCAGACACTTCAAAGGAGGCCTTGAAAGCACGACGCTGCTGTGTAGTCAAGATGGTACGTGGACGTTTGGAACGCTTGTGCTCCTTTCCTTCATCACCACCTTTGCCCCCACCGGAGCCTCCACCACCGTCCTCGTCTTCACTTTTCACTGAACAGGGTAAGCACACAATAGAGCTGTCAGAGCAGCTGACACAGCAGGTACGATTTGATTCCTCACTGGATGAAAAGACATATTTAAAACTAATGTCACCATGAGGAAAAACAATCCTAGCTGGAAAGTTTGCAGAGCAAACAGATGTTGTTTCAGCTCAGATGTTTTTCTAGATTAATATACTAAAGTAAATTCTCACCATTCTTGGTGAAAAGCACATATACAGACTAGCTTTGCTTGTAAGAGGGCAATACGCCTCTGCTTAATGGCTTGGGATGACAAAGCAAATTTTGATCATTGTTATTAGTCCAAAATGATTTGGATCACTTTTATCATGTGTAATAATTCCACTTTTTAAGTGTTTATTGAACCAGTAATCTTCTCAGCACCCAGTATGTTATATATGCACTTAACAATGGGAGCAGCTTCAAAAATAGTCAATTTCACCTTACTTTTTCCTCCAATATGACTTCCAGTAAACATGCTAAAAATATACTAAATGCAGCAGAAATGGTTTACTTGGATTTATGTGGGAAAGAAAGGCAACTCTGAGTTGATTCAGCCGTCACAGCCTATAACAAGACACATTTTACCTGATTCAGTCGGTGTAGGACTAATAGCAGCCAACATTTCTCTCTCTTTCTCATAGTCCATACGGCAGAGCAGCTGGCCTTCTTTCAGCACAAACTCATCACCTCTTTGCAGCCGGCGTTCACACTCACAGCAGGTGAAGCAGCCCAGGTGGTACACCTGGCCTTGCACACGCATTATCAGCTCCGAACGTCCAACCACCTGCAGGCAGGCACTGCACTTCCTTACAAACAACCTGGAAATGCACAGAAAGGCTTACATAAGGAGGACGCACTGATGAAAGATGAAGCTACGGGTAATAATGCTTGATATTAACAGCATAGTGCAGGTATGTGCTAAGACATTGAAACACACCCACAGATATAAGTGTATGTAGACAATTTTATATTTAAGGGTTTTTTAGCCAACAAATTTTCAATGTGTTCAAGACAATAAAAGATCAGAATCAGAACAGTTTCATAACAACAGATAATTGCTTTAGAAGTTAGTTATCTGTTTCAGTAGATGTGAATATTGTTATTGGCATATTATCAGCCAAAAAAGAGTTGCATTAAATATCAACAGTTTATTTGTGCTATTGATGCTCTCTACAATGAAAAAACAAGGTTTGCGTATATCAATGTTATTATCAGTATTGGCCGAAATTAGTTGGAAAATATTGGCGAATCAGATATCTGCAAAAATCCAATATTGTGCACCCCTGTTTATGGGAGTCAAAGAGTACAGAAGAAGGCTCTTCTGATCATTAATTCAAGATAAACACACAGACAAGGAGCTCTGACACATTAACCATCAGTTTAAATGATTCTACAGATTAGCACAGTCTCTTAATTAAAGGTCGTATAAACATCGCCCAATTCACAAAGCAACTACAAGAACATCTGCTTTGGGAAATAACAGTAGTGTGAAATTTTATATCGTATCCCCTTCATTACAGTAGGTGGCAGTAGTTGGCTTGTGATAAAAGAGCTGTCTGTTTGAGAGCCTTTTCTTTTTAATTCATGAAATGCAGAGATTTTCTCGATAGAATAAACTCTTCTATGTCTGCATCCCACCCACTATATATAAGTGCTTATTTAACACGATGAGAAAAAGATTAACATGAAGTCATTCTCAGGTCCATTGCTTTTCCCCATGACCACTTTCCTCCTTTGTCCTTCTGTATCTCTCCTCCTGTGAGATGTTCGAACCCTTCAATTTCTCTCCTGCCTCACCATCTCCTCACATCCCTACAACCATTCACAGGGTCTAAGACTCTGCCTTTAAATTCCTCTTAAATCCCTGCTCATGCACTTGGTTTCCTCCCCCTCCCTCTCAAGTATTTTCTGCCAGCATTCCCAGTTCTCCCTTGCGCCCTCCCAGCCTGCCTCCCCAGTTCACTGAAACTAATAAAGACAGGATTAATTAGATTGTTGTTTAAACAGTGCGATGGCCAGACTGACGCTGTAAACTCATAACCAGGGATTGGGGATAGCATGGGGTTAATCTCTCTCCTCTCACTTATGCACACTAAAACACACATACACACAAGAACATAGACTCTCTCACACACACATGCATACACACGTGCAGGCATGTGCTAAGACATTTGTACACACTCACAGAATATTAGTTTATCTACTCTGATATTGGTTAGTCAACCAACACCAAACATAACGATGGCAAAATGGACCTCATCAGGAGATGGTAGAAATATGCATGTTTACCTGAATATCTTTTCTCCAGAGATACCAAAAAAAAAAAAAAAAAAGACCCGAGAGGGAGGGAGGAAAAGACGGGAGTGAACAGGGGGAGGAAAGGACGAAGCAGAAGTGTTGTGGTCCCTGACCGAGTGATAGGAAGGTGTTGTTGCCCAAATCTGGAGTGTTAAGATGGAGCCAGGCCTGCACATTAGAGCTCCTAATCTGTGATTTTGTCCCAAACGCAGCTGCTACAGCTAATCTTTCTCAATCCATCTGCCAAATACTTCCCAAATTCCCCAAATGACAGTGTCGCTAACTTAACATCAGAAAGCAAACACAAATGTCCTCATTAGCTGCCCTAGGCAGGTGTATTTTTACAGGACCTTTGTTGAAAAGTTACTTATCCTCTTTCTCAGAGAAACATTGCAAAATAAAAAGCACATCAGCTGCAGTTATCAGCTGTAGTGTCTGCTTTATCTTACGAATGATTACACAAGAGAGGATTCCTGCCTGCTCTGTACGGGCCTAATGCTCCATCCAAACACTCTTCACCTCCTTCAGTGCATCCTTTCAACACGGACAAAGCAGAGGAGAACAGAAATGTCACAGAATGGCTTGACATAAGACCGATGATGTTGGTGGTTAAGTCCCACACTCCCTAATCAGGGTGTACACAGCACGGTAGGAATTTACTCAACATGGCAAATGAAGGCAACTTGGGGCAACTGCCTCAGAGGGGGGTCTGTAAGTAGATCAGTCTAATCCCTCTAATAGAAGCATTACTCACACTAGCCCTGACCAGGGTGCAGCTTCCAATAAATCACTTTGAACCTGGTGGCAAGAGCAGGTACATTTTTTTATTCACTATATTCTGACAATATATAAAAAGAAAAAAACAACCACACACAAGATTTCTTTCATTCGCTATTATTTTGTGTCTCTGCACATACAAATTAAATTTCAATTTTCCCTTTCTGAATTTCTGCAGCTTGATAGAAAAGCACATCAAACAGTCATATTTGTTTTGCAAGATCTGATAATAAAAAGCAAAGGCCTTTATCTGTATGCTATTTTCATAGAGGCTGTGTAAGTAAAACGGACATTAGCAATACACTGATGAAAAACATAGATTAGTTTTTTTCCCCTTTCATTTTAAATCAGGTATAACAAACATAAATTTAAACCACTGATGTATACAATTGAGACCAGTTATCTGAAGCGCTATTTTGAAAGGACTTTTCACAGGATTTAGACGGCTTTTCTTTTATGAAGTGATGTGTGCACTATTCATACTGTATGTACATAATTACAAAGAATTACAAAGCTGACAGATGACTGTCTGAGTGTCTGAGCTGAAGTTCATGATGTACAAAACCTCGGGAACTTTGGCTGCAGGCACTTCTGTGTTTCCTGCGATGGATTTCTGAGGGGTTAGGGGGCACAGCTAATTACAAGCTCACTGATTATGAGATCAAATGTAGAGGCTGATGTGTTGTAAGCACTGGGTGGAGATAACCCAACCCCTCCCTTCTTGCTTTAATGTATACAAACAGAATAACAGAATTTTCGTCATCTCCTGAAGCTGTGTCATGTGGCATAGTTTTGCATTTGAACTCAGACGAGCATGATGACTACATGGACCTCAAAGCAATCATTTCATAGACACACAAGAGTTTCAGAGCAAGTATAGATGTTGCGCTTGTGAATATTTATACAGGTACAGATTTGCTTATACAAGGCTGCATCCTGTCTACTTTTGTGCTAGTTTTATGGCTATTGCGTGAAATGAACTCAGAGTTACTTGAAAGAATTAAGTTTAAAATTTACCAAAGATATACTGTTGATACTCTTTTTAAGTTTAAGATGCATTTCACATAGAAGCTGAGATTTAGTACCACAAAATCTACTTTTAGGAAGCTTTTAAATTTCCAGTTTTGGTTGACATGATCAGACCAGTGATGATTGTTCTCCATATTTATTTTTCAAGATGTAGTGGGTGGTGGTGGTGGTGTACTCAAGTGTGTTTTATCGAGAGGTGGTCTTGATTGTTTGTCCACTTATCATGCACTCCAGAATACCACAAGCAGAATAATTTTAAAGAATAATTATCACCTGTCTGACCATGTCAACAAAAGTTGTGAATGTGAAAGCTTTGTAAAAGTAGAATTAATGTTACGGCTGTTGTATTAGGTTGTATTAGATTGATTAAGGCTGGTTGGTAAATGTTAGACTATTGTAATGTGTTCAAATGACCATACCTGTGTTTTTACACTCCTTGGATGATTCATGAGGTTGGAGCTCAAAGAAACAATGATATGCAACAATTTTACTTTTTAGTTTTATTCCGCTCAGTATCCATCTCTAAGGTGTGTGTGTGTGTGCGCGTGTGCCTGAAATGTGTGTGTGTGCGTGCGTGTGTGTGTGTGCGCACTTTGGGCGGATATTGCTCTGTGAAGCAAAATGGCTCAGAGCCAGGGTTCAGTAATCACATCATCTCCTTTTATTAAATCTCCCTGCACTGCTTCTGTGTTATTAAAATCTCCCAGCATTCCCCACGATACTCACTACCCCTGCCACCACTCACTGACGCTCACTCACACAAATACACACATGTATATAAATATATATATATATATAGAGAGAGAGAGAGAGAGAAAGAGAGAGAGAGTACTGTCACACACACATATGCTCACACACACGCACACACATACACAAACGTACGTACAGTCACATGCACACGTAAACACAAATATGCACAGTTTGTGTAAATACAGATAAGGTGCCTGGGTACAAACATCAATAAAACACTGACAGATGCTCTCATTTGTGCACCATCCATGCATCAATAAAGTAAAATCATAAACAGTCCTATTGCTGAATGAATGCTAATGCAAAAATTTGTTAAAGCTTCTGTTAAACTTGTTATCAAATGGCGATGAGGGCCTGCAGCGTAGAGAAAAGAGGCATTTCTGCACAGCCCCTCAGCCTATCTCACAGTTATACAGTTACATGTCATGACTCTTACTGTAAACTCTTCACACTGGTAATAAGACCAGCGTTACATGAGCGCAGCACTCATGTCTGTTGTATTGAGGGCCTACATGAATATACCTGTTAAAGTAACCACAAAAAAACTCTATGGCGCACATAGTTTGCATGATAGCTGTCCCTGGGTGTGTGTGCGATTTACACCTGATGCTACCAAGAATGAATGCTATGTGTGAGGATATAGATGTGTGTTTGTGTGTGTGTGCGCGTGTGTGTGTTAGTTTAGATAAAACAGTTAATCCCCAGGCCACCAGAACGCAATATCCTGTCTGCCCGTTTCTCATTTCCTGTCTGTCTCTGGCGGAGTGGGAAGCAGCGGGGAGGGGGTGGCGGGGGACAGCGGGACCCGTTGCCCCAGAAACAGGAGATACAGCCGGTCGATTTGAGAAAAGTCTACGCCGATCTCCCTATCTCTCCCTCTCTAGTGCGACCCCCTATTCTCTTCCTCTTTTTCCTCCCTCTCTCTGCTTTTATTATCTCAGATTTAATAAAGCCAAGGCGAGCAGCTTGTTCTGCCATGAAACATTTATTAGCTGTCTGTTATAAAATTGTTGTGGGGGAGGAAAGATGATGGGGTCTCATCTCACATTATGCAAAAACAGTGGCAATATCACCCCCTCCTCGTACACCCGCAAAAATCTGCCCATCCCCGCGTCTGTGTCCTTTCCCCAAACTCAAGCACCTCATCTTTACCCTACTTATCCCGTTTTAGACCCCAGCTTCATCACCGAGATCTCTCCCTGGTGGTTTTTAATCATAACACAGAAAATCTTCCGAAGCACACCGTGAAATCACAACAACTTCCCCATCCTTGCTCTACCATCTCCACTGGCAGATCTACAACCATCATGTGCTGAGCTGCAGGTTATGTAAAACCCCTGAAGTGTCTGGACATGGATCATGTGTTGCTTCCCACTAAATAACCATGATTGACCTGGACATACACTAAAACCACAACTACTGCTTTGAAAAGACACAAATTGAGTATTTTAAGGACATTTCACTCACTTTCTAGCAAACAGTTTGATTTGCAGTCGAGTTTCTGAGATTCCTTCTGCCACCTTTATTATCTTTTTCTCTCAGAAATGAAATAACTCTCAGATGAAATAATTCATTCCTGTGAGCGCCACAATAAAATCGCACTCCACTATCCTAGAAATAAACAACCAAAAAACTGGAAATGTTTCTTTTGCGATCCAAAACCCTGTGAAAACACTGATACTTTCACTTTTAAGCCTTTAATGCATTTAAAGTGTTTTATAAAATGGCACTGAGTCATTAATCTATGGGGACAGTGATGAGGACTTGTCATCTTTCTGGTGTGTCATTGCATAATTCCCTCTAATAGTATTTCCCAGCAGCCCAGTGTCAGGCCTGTCATCACAGGACAGCCACAGAATGCTGGGTAATTAGCACCGTACCAATCAGCCTCGCCACCTCCTCCACCTCCTCCTCCCTCTCCCATTCCCTTCCCGAGACACAAAGAGGCGCTGAGGGAAGGGAGGCGATTAAGAGAAAACAAGGGATAAACGGGGAGATAAACTGTTTGGTGTCATGGCTGCCATCAATCTCAACGAGAACGAAATGAGGTTTGGAATAGAGAAATAATATTACAAAGCAGACAGTGATGAACGAGGTAAAGGATAGAGAGACAGGGAGAGGAATGGTGGGTGGGGTGGGGGGAAGTATGGGGGGAACAAGGGGAGAAGATTCAGTTTCCATCCTCAGTCTCAGTATTTTAGTGCAGGAGGACTCAGAAGTTCACTTACATAAACGCACTGTAACTTGAGAGGAGACGCGGTGTTGGACTCACATTTATCTACCTGGTCCATAACTGTGACGGCGGGGTCTCCCTCACTCTGTCCGCAAAGACAGGGTTTGAAAACCTACATGTAAACTTGGTGCCCTCCACCCCACAGAGTGAGGTATTAAACCTAAGGTTTAGTGAATAGCCACCCCGGCGACCTGTTTTTCACAGAGGTGAAGCTGCCTTTATGGGGCTTACAAGGGGGCGCCGCACAGCCAGACTAGCCCTCCATTCTGACCGAGCTCAGCACTGTTGACCGGGGAATGCTGGCCTTCTACTGCTCACTTTGGCAGGGACCCATACAGTCTAACAAGTGTGAAAAATGTCAACTGTTCGAAAGGGTGCATGCCAAGTATGGTTGCAAGTTTATCCAAGATGTCAGATGGTTATATTGTCACTTCAGAAAAGGATGAACAATGACATTTTATGATGACACTTTCCCTAAAACTTCTTATTCAAAATATGCCCTCCTCTTTCAGGCCTTTGAAACAACATTTGAGCTTATTTCCATCTTTTTTGTTTGTATAACTCTGCCCATTTCAACAACAGAAGTAATGCACTGCACCAGACGAGTGCATAAAGACATCACGATGAAAACTTTGAGTGTGAGAGACGGTCTCGCCACAAATTTATTCTAAAGCTTCATCTTGAACATCTGGTCCATGACAAGATGGAGTTCCAGAGAATTTCTTGAGGTTTTCAACATGAAAAATAAATCCAAAAGAGAAATCCACAAGATGCACTTCAGTTTATTGTGTCTAAATCCCCTCATTACCATAACAGATTGAGACAGGGGAATCTCTAAATTGAAGGCATAGCTCCTGTTTTATTCCAAGGATAATGAGTGGCAGAAAATGATCACTTATTTATTTAATTTTTTTTCAACAACTCAACTTAAAAACGACTCACAACTCATTCATCCTATATAACTCAAAAGCCCTTAAATTAAGAGCTATTTTGATAAAGATTATAAATTTGGTGCGAGCATTGTTTTGGAACCTGAGCTTGTCTTTTGCAAGCGCTGGGGCGATCTCTCCAGAATTATTAGAAGCAAAAATTTCCTTTGAAAACATTAAACATGCAAATGTCGAATAAACTTTTGCCTCAGAGGCAGTTTATCCCGGAGGAATCAGCATGGGGGGGATGGGCCACATTTCAAAATGAGATTTGTCGTCTCATTTGAATTGATAGACATTAACATTGGTGCGCTTGTTTTCATTTTAGCAGAAATGATCAACTGTAGCCCAAAACAACTTTTTTTCTGTTTTTTTTGGGGAAGAATACTAAAGCAAGCAAAGAGTTAAAACACTTAATGATTTATTTTAAAATGATGCAGATTTGTTTTGAAGCTTTAAGGAGGCAGGAAGAGGAGTTGTGCATATCTGTTTTTGCAGGGTGGTGCACACAAAATAAGGGACATGTTAAAAAATTATTTGGCAAACCTCAGCTGTTTCAAGAGGAACATCCCACTATTTATAAAAAGTCACTCATATTTTGAATCTACATACATCTAACAAGTAAGACAAAAGATCAATACTGCTGTCACTGTGCATTAGCAGCAAAGCAGGAAGTTATTCAGTATTTTGTTTTAGTTTAGATAAAAGCGGCACCAAGCTTCAGGTGAAAGGGTTCGAGTCTAATTATTTGAACTCCCTTTAAATTTTCATGCACGTCCCAGATTCTTGGACATGGTAATCTATTCCAACACACGCACCTGCTCCAGACGGGGAGTGTGTGAGTGTGGTTTAAGGCACTGATGGACAGACTGCAGGGAAAAACAAGGAGACATTGTTGCTGATTCGCTGAAGGTCACAGTCAGCTCTGTGTGCCAAGTCTGGCACACACTCACACAACAAGGCAACTTTCCATATGCAATGTATAGCGGACTAAATCAACACAACAGTGAATAAGCCGCTGACTTTTAATTTAAATCTACAATTACAGTCATTACATGAGGAGAGCAAATACGTTTTTACATTCCATCACTGAAAATGAACCCACTGCCTCGTTTCTGATAAGCTATTGCCTCCATGTTTCCCACTCATTTTTTCAGATTAACGTCACACAATGGGACTTTCATCAGGCAGCTCCCCGCTCTCTCCTTCCCTCTCTCCGTCTCATACCCTTTCTTTCTCTCTCTCTCTCTTTCTCCAGATGTCAGGTACAGTGGGAGCGTCTGTGCTGCTGGATGCCGTCTGACACTTTTCAAAACAATGATAACAAGCTCCGGGCTCGTCCTTCAGCTGTCTGTTCCTGCGGCTCCCACTGCAGTCATGACCACTGACCAACCGCGGGTACACCCACCCACACACACTCACACACACTCACACACACTCCGACACGCAAAAGCTTTGTGTTTTTGTTTTTCATTGCAGGGAAATGTAGTGTGTGAGGACTGTGTCCTCGTTACTATGGTGATGAAATAACAGTGTAGTGATGTTATTTGGATGAAGTTGGGATCATAAATTAAGAGCAAAACATCCATCATGAATCTGAAATAAATTTATGTTTATGATTGTTTCTTGAGGTATTTTGGATTTCAGCTCACAAGGAGTCCTACTCTTAAGTTTCCCAAAAGTGGACACAGTATGAATGAGCTCTGATTTATATTAATCTGTATCTACAATGATCCTTAGAGTCCTCTTTAGTCAGAGCATGTATCACAACAACACCCCAAATACACTGTTGATGCTGTGTATGCCACACTTGTGCGTTTCCCTGTATTTGTATAAAATTTGTGATGTAATGCAAAAATATGAATGAAAGAAAAATAGAAAAAAAAAACATTAAATGACTGAGAGCTGTGTAGTTCTTGACGTCCGAATGACTATTGAAGGACAGCTTTTGTCGTCTCTATCATGACACACTCTTAGGATAAAGTAAGGTATATTTTATAAGGAGGTCTTTGCAGTGACTTACACATTTTTAAACATTTTTCTTTTTAATCTGTCTGGAATGAATGAATACAAGATTCATTTGCTGCACTGCAAGTATCCTTTAATTTGCTCAGTAATTATCAAATGATGCATGGTCATGTTTTCTGAAGAATGATCCATGCACAGTACAGCCGGCAAAAGTATCTGGATTTTAAAAAGAGTTTTCAATTTTTATATAAATTTTTGACAGTGTTTACCACCAGCCAAAATGATGTTTCTATGTGTTCAAACAGAAAGACTCCTTCTCTTGGGTATTATCACCTGCTTTTTCTACTTGACTAACAGGGACAACTCAGTTACTTATTAGTGGGTTCAGTTTCATTCGGTGTTACACAACTCAGTGGGGGTATGAAATATCTGCCACAAACTTCTCTAGCTATCCAAATTTAAACTTATGATATAGTGCTTTTTTTTTAAATCTAAATTATTTTTGTAAATTTAGCTTTCTCTTTTTTAGCACTCAAAGGTATGAGGAGAGTGAGGAACACCATTATTTTAATAATAAAAGTACTGAAAATGAACAGTTGTGAACTATGACATTATGATATTAGCATCAATACTTCATGTTAAAGCTATAAGGCTATAATTTTCTTTGTAAGTAATTTTTAGCGAATTTGAGTGTAGTATGAGGGAAAAAAAATATGCAACTTGGAATTTCAAAAACTGTGAAAAACAACCTCTAAGACAAGGACGTGCATTTTATTGGAATTATTTTATCCAAACGGGCCTTTATATGAACAAGGTCAAAAGTCAACAGTGTGTGTGTGTGTGTGTGTGTGTGTGTGTGTGTGTGTGTGTGTGTGTGTGTGTGTCTCTTACTTCTCATAGTCGTGCTTGCAGTAAAGCAGCCGGTCCCTGCAGTAACAGGTCCCACTCAGCGCGCTCAAACACACGGCGCACTTGACGCAGGTCTCGTGCCAGGAGCGCTCGTTCACGCGCAGCAGGAAGCGGTCGGCGATGGGAGACTCGCAGCCCGCACACAGCTCTCCCCCTCCCCTGAACTCCGGACCTTGAGGGAAACATATCAGTGTTTTAATAGAAACAAAACCAGAGTCAGGTACACTGTGCGTCTTTTTGGTGACATCCCCTCTCCTCTATGATACACTGTCTTTCTTAAAGTTTCACTCTTGGCCATCTGTAAAACAATTATGTAGCATTTTTAATTGACTGATACCCTTTTTTTCTAACTAGAAAAAACAACTGTGTGTGTCGTTTTTTAGCATCTCTTTCTTGGCACATGAGGACACTTGCTATCTTCAACCCTGGATCAGGTCTGTGCCTCTTTCAACCCCTCTAAATATGTCAAAGCATTGATTTAGTCTTTGTTTATTTTTTTTAACCATTGGTCAGCGTAAAAAAGGGGAAATTTTACTTTAATTTTCCCAAACCTTTAGGCTATTGCATCCTTGTATAAGTCATGCCCTGAATTAATTGTCATTTTCATACATTTTCCCCTCCTAAATGGGCTTTGTAGATATTTCTTCAGTGATTCACACACAATAAAAACAAGGGTATGATGAAATTCATATAGATGATTTTTTTAAAAAAAAGGAATATTTTCTTGGTAATAAGACTATGTTTGTCTTCGGTGTCAATTTCTGGTGTTTCATTGCGTGTGTTTTATTTTCTGTTTGGGGCCTCACGCAGGCTAAAAGAGGACCTTGGAGCACTCACCGAAAGGCGTTGAGGATGGAGGCTGCTGCAGACAGGACTGCTGACTTTCCTCTGTTTTCATCCCTTCTCTCCTTCCCTCAATGTGATCGCTTCAGGAGACAAAAATGCACATTTTTTTTCATCCAACACACGAGTTGAACGCTTCAGTTAACCGATTGGATATCATAGAAACGGTGCGCAAAAAGGGAGAGGTTATGGCACTTGAAGAAACAAACACTTGCATGGATATATTTTTGTCTACTTTAAATCTGAAATGAGACTTATTTTAATTGAAGGCAAAAATAACAATAAATAAATATAGGAAAATCAGTCGGGCAGATATTTTAGATCTAATTTAACTTAACGATCGTAAAAGGAACTGCTTTGGATCAGTGAAATGTGTTACCGTAATTTTTGGTTAAAAGGCCCAAAAGTTCGGCCATGAATCTGCTCTCTTCGGGTTTAAAAATGCATGCCAGACTTCACATTAACAGCTTTAAAATTGTTCCAGTAGCCTAATATATTCTGACAATTTCCATGAAATTATCTCGAAAAAAATAGAAATTTCAACGAGTTTAAAATTACCACAGATTGTTTTTTCTTTGAGCTGGTTTGAGGATGTTTTCCTCGTTTAAGGTAATTTTACGACTTACCAAATAAACGGACAGCTTTAAAATTCGCCCTTAATTTTGTTTACACCCCGAAAAATAGTGGAGAAAAAAAAAGGATATAAGAAAAAGAATATGAGAAAAAAAAACAGCTCTTCATTTTTAAATCAACATGGCTATCCTTTGTTCTCTCTGGCCTTACAGGACATTTGTATTTTTCTTAGTTTGCTGTCTAAATGACTGTGGATAATATGTAGGCCTGCAGCATGTAGGCCTTTTTTATTCCACGTAGACAAAAACAAAAATATATTTTTGTGATATTTTTGAAAATTTCTGTCCTTTGTTGGCTAATCCAACAAGTTTTGGACAAATGTTAAATATCATCCCAGTTAGGATGGCTGTAACATTTCAGAATTGCTGCATTTCAGCTGAAAATAAAATAATGAATAAATAAATGAATTATGTAAATGTTATCTGATTTGATGATGCGCCTAATTGCGGGTTAAATGGATTACTGACGCATTCATGGAATTATGTTTGAGACTAACAGCCTGACAGTCTGAAACTATAATACAATAATAACAATATGAAGCACTATTTGAATTCTGCTGCTGTGCGCAATGATCCACAAAGGAGATGGATCAGAAGTTTGTGCGTAAAATAGGCACACTTGAGAGTTTCTGCCCTGACAGACAGAATTTTCTTTAAAAGAGTCAGGCTTGGTAACCTTTTATAGACAAATTTCTTGTGCATGTTTTTGGAAATAACTCCCCTCTCTTAAAACAGACAATTATTATTTGTAAGGAGTTTCTGACGATCTCCAAAGCAGCGCGTCTGGCACTGGACCCCAGCTTACCTGTAGACCCGGTTCTTCTCTATCTCAGATCATATTTTTGCAAGTAGCAAGGTCACCGAGACTTCACCTTTTTTTCCTCCCAGACACAGCATTTACAAAAACATGACAGTGTTGTCTTGATGGTGCAGAAGACACAAAGGCTCCAATTCAAGCGCAAAGTTATCTAACACTGACAAGCCTTCCTCCTCTGGACCTGTTCGTATAGGTTGCGAGATCTTACCTTGAGGTGAAACACACTCCTCCTGGAATCTCAGTTGGCAACATGAAAACCTGCGAGAACTTTCGGCCAGTGGGGGGAACACGCGCGTTAACAGATTGTTCACCTGTGTAGCCTAACCTCACAGTCCGGTGCGCATGTTGCTTTACAGGAATAATCCAAACAGCATGATGACCCAAACTATTCTCTATTGTCTGTGCTGTGTTTCTGTGCCAGCCGTGTGTGCGCTCTGACTGCTCCGTGCGTAAAAGAGGGAGGAGATGGACAGACAGAGAGAGAGAGAGAGAGAGTGAGGGAGAGAGAGGGAGGGAGAAGGTGCGGAAGATGATGGGGGATGATGAGCGATGATGCAGCCTATTGATAACTCACATGAGGATGATCTCTTGCATTTGTGTTCACTGACGGAGACTCTAAAGGTCGTGGATGAAGGATTGGAGGTTTTGAAGCGAGACATCAATCCCTCTCAAATAAAAATCGCGACTCTTCTATTCTTCCTGATTCTTAAACTGTCTCACCCTCGTGACATTTGATCAATAAGACAAAGGTAAATAAATAGGAAAGCAGTTACAGCCAATCAGAACTCCTTTACGGCATCAGAAAATATTTCTCCAGATTTTTATTTTAGTAAAACATGTACCTGGATGGAAAATTATTAATATATTTACAAAACTGAGAAGTCAAATCTCAAAAACAACACAGCCCAATTAAAAATAAGTGGCTTATTACGTTTCTGTTGATGAATGTTTCCCCACATTGGGAAAAGACCGCCCCCTTGTGTTGAAACAGGACAGGTGCATAAACAAAAAAGACAACCGCATTATGACAGCAATAATGACATATCTGTAACTTAGTACACTGAAAAAGTTACACTCTGCGTAAAAATGACGAACTAATACACAAAAGTTTTATCTGAAATATATGCAACAGTTTGTGACTTTTGTGTTTTGCAGATTTACATGCTCAGAATCAAGATTAAACATTCTGTATGTGCTGGTTGCGTGTTCAAGGTGCATCCAAAAGCACCTGTTGCTACATTTAAATATGATACACAAACAAGTAACTAGGTGAATCACTTTGGACCAGTGTGGGTATTTGACAGCTGGATAGTCAACACAATCCTAAACCGGATCAGTGTTGATACAGCATATGGCATCAAAGTACATTAGGCTTTAACTTTTAAAGAGTATCTCCCTTAAAGGTGACCGACTCCCTGTGAATTTGAAATGTTTAACTCGTGTAGGGGAGACCAGGGCTCGTTGTCACACTTTTTACATTATTATATATTTCTTGGAATCAATACAACTCATATAAACAAAATGTGTACCAGATGAAAGACCAAAGTCTCGGGTATATATTTCGTATTTAAGTCATTTTCATATCTTGTGTCAGTGCAGAGTTATAAGCAATCAAATGGAGAGTGTGAACATGTGACATGTTGTCCCACCATTTGGTAAGTTGTCTCACTAGTACATTGGGTAAGATGTCACAGTGGATTTTGCAGCTATTAAAACAAGGACAAAATTATTGTTGTTCTCATTTTTCTACTTTAAAGTGAACATTAAAGTCAGGCACAGAAAATGTTTATCATTGAGCTAGAAAAAGTCATTGAACAAATGTTAATATAAAATATGATGGAACATGCTCTGGAGTTTGGAGAGCTGTCTGACTGTATTTTAGCTGGGGTGAATGTTTTGCAGTATAGAGCCAAGGTATGGTAGTTGACATTAAAGTCCTTTACTCTACTCTAGATTGATTTATTAGCGAGGGTTACCTGTCTGACTGCCCTCAGCATCATGTCAGGTACTGCACTGCTTTGTTCTGTTTTTCTTTTGTAATTCCTGACCATGTCTTCACACTTTCTCCTCTGCTTTACACCACTCTTATTTCTGTAGAAATAAAGTCCAAATTTCATTATGACAACTGCTGATAAGCAGACTCTCTGTTAATTTTAATCCCTTTAAAACATGTGACAACTGACCCCAAAATGATTGAGACATGTTGCTCCAAACTACCATGTCTGCTAATTAACTAATTTGCTTAAAGTTAGTTTAAAACAGAACAATGACTGAGGTATGACAGGATGCCTTAATCTCTCCTTTAACAAGTCCACATGTATCACTGCTCGTATTTTTATCTGGAAGAAGCTTATTTTACAATATATAAAGTTATTTTTTTTTCTACTTTGGGTTGTGTGAAATGGTTAATTGGCGCTCATCTCAGCTCACAATGTGCTCTTCTCTTCTCAGACAGGACACGACCCCTGACCGTGTAAAGGAAAAAACCTAGTATTCCACTTTTTAGTTGCGCCCTCTGGTGGCAAAGATAATTGCAGTGTGACAACTTACCCATGTGACAACAAGCTCTGGTCTCCCCTACCTTTATTTTAAGTATTTTTTTTTAAATGAGATATCTGTGTGTAAGACACGGGAGCTTTTCAACCACAAAAGCTGGAGAAATCTCAACGGCAGCACATTAAAAAAAAGAAGATGCTAATTTTATACTATATACTGTCCAGTGTGTTTATATGTGTGAATGTGTGTCAGCCTCTCAAACAAAGAGCTGCTCATCCTTCCCTGAGTGGCTGCGTCTCAGCTTCAGGCCTGACAGAATCTTGTGAGCCGGTGAAGTGAGTTTATGCTCATGAGGAAGTGTTTTTGATGACTGACACAGAGTCTGACCCTGACTAAGACCCATCCTGTTGTTTGAATGATTTATGTTGAGATCAGCATGTGACCCAGCTGACTCCACCGGAGCAGACTCTTGGGTTGAACCGGACGAAGCCACAGTTGCAGCTGATGTATTTGTTGAGTCTAGTCCCAGCATGTACTGCACAACCTGGCGGGGGCTCAGGTGCACGTCCACTTTACTCTCTGGGGCTCCGCTGGTCTGGTGAGGCTGGCAGCTGCTCTCATCGTTCAGATCAGAGTTTTTGGAAAGCCTCTGTGTCCCCGGTTCTGGAGAGGAGCTGCGGCTGCTATCTGCACTCCCTGGATTGCCTTTGCCAGCTGCGGCTGCTGGCTGTCTGGCTGTGTGACATGGGTTTGGGCGCTGGGTCGCCGGGCTGTTATGCCGGTGATACTTCACAGGCTGCCTCGTAAAGCGATAGTGTGGATCTATCCCAAAGGTGCAGTCTTGTTCTCCCACTGGCTCGCTCTGAGGATGGCTGGATGCGCCTTTCACAGCCAGGACTGAGGCAGAAATCATAAACACAAATAAAGACCACAGTATATAAGATATTTTCTCTGGATACTGTTCAAGACAAAAAAAAGGACCTCAACTCTGAAAGGTCAGCAGTGCAGGCTGGGTCTAAATCAGTCTCTTATTTGAAAGTTAAACACAAGTTTATAAACATATTTTCCTCCCTGTCTTAGGATTTTTATATATCATTATGTTTGGTTGTAATTAGTAGCCTTGGAAATGCTTGCTGGTGCAGCCACAGGGTTGAAAGCACAGCAGAGCTCAAGCATAGCAAAGCAAAGAGGAAGATGAAACGTCAGAGCTTTGCTGCAGGAAACCCAGAATATCCTGATTTTTTTATAACTTAATCAGAGTTCAACTAGAACACCAAACTTGCTTTTTGATCTTTAACAAAGTAGATGATTACATTATCGTTGTGTTTACTGTAATCACTATCAAATAATCAATTTTTGTACAATAATGGGACAAGGTGGCGTCAGCAAAAAGAAAAAAAAAGGGCAGAAGTCACTTTTCTAAAAATAACTTGAGGAAACTTGTAAGATCAGAAAGAAAAGGGAAGTACAACAAACTCTTGAGGCACTTCACATCCGCTGTATCTACTGCTAAGAAGTATAGCCTACTTATAAACTGTAAGCTCGAGCATTAAACTGTCTGTGAGAAAAGAGGTAAACAGCTCTGGAGCTGTTTGTGCAACAACTCTAACAGGATTAATTCAAATCAAACATGTCCTCAGCCCACAAATGTACAAGATGACATATTTATCCAGAGACTAGAGAGCTCAACATCCTCAAACTACACAGGACATCAACTGTATGAATGATCATCATCTTGTTTTGAAACTGCTCTGTCGCTAAATCCCGCCTACCTGCTCTTTCATTGGCTTCAGGGCTGAGCTGGTCCACTGCCTCATTGGATGAAGACTTGTCAGATATATAACCCTCGCTTGACTCTCTCTTGATTGTTAGACTCTGTTGGAATGACACAAATTGAGTCACAAATTTTAGAGACTAAAGTTTAACCACTGGATTACTAGGGGATACAAAAGTGAGTCTTACAAGTCAAGGCTACAAAACACTCCAGGATTAATCCAACCAATTTCTATTGTTATAATGAAAATATCCAAGTTTTGTTGAGTTTGATTTCCTATGTATGAGCCCTTCTGAATAATGAATGTTTTAGTTTTACGGGCTCTTTTTTGTTCATCATCATCAGCAGCAGCAAATGTCCAGATAACAAAGACTGACAGGAGGCCATGCAGTTCAGAGGGCAGAAGAGAAGCAGCGGCTGTTAATCCTGACAGAGCAAGCATGAGAAGTCAGGCTCTAATGATCTTAAAACAACAGGTGAACAAGTCAGCAGATGACGTTTAGGTAGAAACTCACACTACCTTGGTTTGGTTAGTGCTAGGATCCTTATGAGTGCATTTGTTAATACCTAGATGCAGTAGCAACCACTGAGTCTGTGTCTACACTGCAAAAACAGCCTTACTAGAAAGAAGTAAAATATTTTTATATTTAATCAAATAATCTTATATCAAGCAAAAAAATCTGCCAGTGGGGTAAGCTTTTTTTGCTTGACAAAAATTCTCAAAATAAGAACAAATGTCTTGGCCCTGACAGACTCAAATGAAACTTAAAACTAGACAGAAAATCTTATATTAATCTATTTTTTTCTACAGCAAGCAATGAAAAATGAAAGTGAAGTTATTTAAAATGAGAATTTTAGTCTCTTGATAAATGAACTTCAAGAAAATATACCTTAATCTAGGATTATCAATGAGCATGACAGTAGTTCAAATAAGACATCATTTCTTAAAACAGCATAGCAAATATAAGTGATGTTGTCTTAAATCAAGATACAAAACATTATCATTAAATATAGATTTTTTATTCCACAAGCAAACATGCTCTTTGTTGTTCTCTGTTGTTTTGCAGTTTTCATCTGGTCATTGTATTATGTTGTGTTTTGTACAGACTAGCCTACTGACATCTTTATATGTCAGATAATGTATGAGGCAGGAGATTCTGTCAGGTTCAGATGACCTGCAGTGGAAATCTTAATAAAACAAAAATCAACTGTTCAACATGGCATTCTTAAATTGAGAAGTTGTACATATGTCTCTTAAAATAAGACAAATGATCTTGTTGCTCCGCTGGATTTCATTGTAAAACATTTTTCTACTCTAATTCTGGTTCATTCTATCTCAAAATTAGCCATTTAGCCATGTTGGCTCCCATTTTTAGCCATTTTCTCTTAAAATTAGATCATTTTTCTAATGCCAAACATGCTTGACAAGATTAATATTCTTCTTGTACAAAAAACAAGATTATTTTCCTCAATACAAGGCTGTTTTCCTTTCTTGAAATTCCTTTTTTTTTTTTGCAGTGTAGTGTTAAGGTTTCCTCGCTGCATTACTTACTTCAAGAGAGAGCGGCCGTTCTCTGGAGGAAGTTTCATGTTCTGAGTCAGCATATACCTCGCCATCCAGGTGACAGGAAGCTCTGGGAGGGGTGTCAGGAAGAGGCGCAGTGGGAGCCGGGGGTGTGGGCGTGTGACTTCTTGACTGAATGCCAAATACTTCATCATGATGTGTGATGAGGAACTCCACGAGTACAGCCTGGTAACTGGTCTCCAGCAGGGCGATCATTGACGTGTCTGTGGACACAAGAGGGCGTAGCAGTGTCGGGCCAAACACGATACCCAGATTGCTGGGGGACATTTTGTTTTCTTGGTTTTCTGAAACCCTGTGGAGACAGAGAGCAGGTGGGTTAATAGAAATACTTAATTAACTCAGTGAAAATCTACTGGGCTGGCTAAAATCTGACAAGCAGGTTCTGTTACTCACCTCTGCAGGTGACACACCAGGTGCTGCAAAGTGTTGTAGTAGTATAAAGGGAGTCTCTGCAGTAGCTTTTGCAGATTAGTAATGATGTCTGTTATCTCGTTAGTGTCTGGTGTCGGCTCCCTGTCACCCAGGTGCTGAATGTATTTCCCCACAGCGATGAAATCATTGTACAGGTCAAAGGTGAGCAGAGGCTCAGGGAGCTGCGAGAGAGAGGAAGGAACAGAGATTACTCAGATCTAAAATGTCACACGATTGTTTGTAATAGTCAGCAAAGTCAGTCAGTGAAGTACCTCCTTGAAGAAGTGTTTAAGGATTGAAGTAATGTCATGTGGTGAGTGGTCAGAGAGGTCCACCTGGTCCTTTTGCACCTCAAAAGCATGGCAAAGCTTCTGGATTCGAGGTTTGGACCCACTCACACGATACACACCCTAAAGAAGCAAGCATGTGTTTTCAGATCACGGCAAACACTTGACATACTTTATGTCAGTTTCTTTTTCTTTTCATTTCAAGCTCTATGTACCTGGATGGACAGAGCGCGATTCTCAATCTCCGAAGTGCAGCGTAACACCACAAAGGGCACCTCATCTGAGCTCTCGTGTGATATCAGAGACAGATCAACCCCGAACACGGTCCCCTTCTTGTGTTCGCACTCTATCGGACACACCTCCATACACTTCCTGTGCAAAGCCAGCCCACACTGAGAGTAGAACAGGAACAGTTCAGAGGATGTACAATTTCTCACTCAGCAGTCATGTAAATGTTTCTCTTAAATCGCCTCGTACCTCCTCACATTCAACCCCGTTCACAACTATGTAGTTTTCACACTGCTTGCACTTGACCATCTTGCTCTTCATCTTTCTGAGTCGGTGTGTCAGTGCAGCTCGTGAGAGAGTGCGTACCTTGACTGGCTGACCCTCAATGCACTCTTAAGGTAGAAGATATAGATTCAAATCAAACAAAAGGGTTAGATTAATATCAAAAACAGGTATTTTGAACCACAAATGTATAAAAAAGGAGTTACAAACCTGATTCTGAAGCAATATCACGTTCATCTAGGTCATCTGATGACATTGTCAGACTTGTAGCTTTAGGCGGCCTCTTTGCGTGAGCTTTGATTGTGCATTGGAATGTTGCAGAAACAAAGAAAGGAAGAATTAAAAAATATGAGTCTTTGCATGGTTTAAACTCCAGGTGAAGGAAAAATCATAGACACAAATACAGACTGATACCCACCAGGGCTTGACAGGGACTCTAAACTTCCTCCAATACTCTCACCATCACTGAACCCTGCTTTCTCTGAAGTAAAGCAACAAAAAAGGCATCAAAAAGGAGCAGTTTATTAGTAGATGTGTTTCTGTTTAATCACGGCGAGTACTTACTGCCATCACAGGGCCGTCTTAAAGGGCTCTCATCCGTTATAGGCGAACAGTCGTGCTGAGAGCCGAGAGTGTTGCTGGTTTTTCGTTTGCTCCTTTCAAACATGAAGAATAAAAACACCAATTCATGAGATTAGGATAAAGGAGATACTATAAAACAAGTGTGTATCAAAACTTTGACCTGAACGTTTGAAACTTCTTTAAATTAAATTATAATTATATTACTTGATATTACTTGACAATAAGTAACACTTTATTTGACGCCTATCTCTATAACGCATTATAAATATGTGTATAATGTGTTATAATCATGTTATAGCACTGTATAACTATGGTTATAAACACTCATAAATTATCATAATACTTTATAGCAATAATCATAACAAATTATAAATCATTTTATTATGACTTACAAGGTCAGGTATTATAATGTGTTATAACTGTTAACAACTCACTAGATAATGCTCACATAGATAATGTAATGCAACTGTTATTAACAGTTATAACACATTATAATACCTGACCTTGTAAGTCATGATAAAATGCTTTATAATGTGTTTAAATTATTGCTATAAAGCATTATGATCATTTGTGAGTGTTTATAACTATAGTTATACAGTGCTATAACGTAATTATAATGCATTATAAATATATTTATGATGCGTTAGAGAGATAGGCGTCAATGAAAGTGTTACCAGATTTCTTTTGTTCAGTGTATTGTTGTTTTATACCCTTTGCCTTGAGGGAAATACTCCTGGAAGGTAAACGTTTGGAGAGGGTGTTCAGGGCGGCGCTTGCTGAGGATGTAGAGCAGGTAGGGCTCACCAGGCTCCAGAGACCTGCATGTCAACTCCAGGTTATGGTAGCCGAGGGGAATGGGCTCTGTCTGCTGCCGCTGGAAGAAAAACATGTTGACTGTGACCTGATGAGAGAGGAGACATGAAAGAGGAGACAAAGTCATTTCCCTCTGTAATAATAACGGACATTTTCATTAGAGGAATTACAAGGTCAGAATAGTGATAAGCTTACAAAATAAAAATAAAATATATTCATGAAGACAGATGAGGAGTTTTCTCGATTACAAACCTCTTTGAGCACAGTGTCTCCCTGACAGATGAGCTTGCGAATGTGGGAGATTATTCTCTCTTTGACCTTCACTAACTCATCCTGGTGGATCTTGGCATCAGTCACACACTGTCTGTACAGAAGCTCCGCCTCCGTCATCTGGAGGATTCAGAGAGGAGAGCTGAAAGCTGCCAAACTACCACAAATCTTTAACCTTTCTTTTGGAAGAGTAATGTTGCATCTGTGCACACTTAATGATCAAAAATAACACACTGTTTTCATTCAACACTAAACTACACTTGTAAGGGGGACTCTCACCTTGGTTTTGGCTTCATCTTTGGATTTTCTCCTCTTGTCCAGTGTTTTTGCTCCAGCTGTGTCGTCCAAAGCTTTGGCAGATATAGCTTTTGCCTTTTCTAGCTCCTCACAGCGCTGGTAGTATTGCTGACGGGCCTTTTTCAGAGCTGTGACTGAATCATTCTGAAAGTGCACAAGGGGCACACCAGCACACAACAAAACAAAGGTAAGTTTTTCCTTCTGTCTGAGTTATCTTCAAAGTTTTTCGCTTTTTAGACTTTAAAGAAAAATCTCAAATTTGAGAGAAATACTTGTAATAGTGTAATGAAATTTTTCAAACACATTTTCTGAGTCCTTACCATCCTCTTTTGCTCTTTCGCCCACTGCTCCTTGAACTCTCTGCGCCATTTTTCAATTTCATTCCTCTTGCATGTCAAAGCCTTTAGGACAAAAAAGTCTGTGTTAAACATAAAAAACATGGCTAACAGATTTGCTGAAACGTATCCTATGTGTGGATTTCTTTACCTGGTAACAGCGGTTTTGCAGAAGCTCTGAGGTCTTTTTGGAGGTCACACTGTTCTTGATGTCTTGCTCTAGTGCCATTGTGTAGATGTATTTTAGAGGCATCATTTCCTACAGTCAAAATAACAGATTTATTAATATAAATCTGAGATTAAATCTGTAATAAGTAAAATATCTGTGCTATAAATGAAGCTTTACCTGCTGTGCCACATTGATTTTTGCCCCTTCGGCTGTCTTTATCACATTTTTTGCAAATTCTTGCTCTGGAAACAAAGAAAAGTAATCAAAAATCACTTATTTCTGTGAGTGTTCATGTAAGATATTGTACAAGACAACACATAAAGAAGAAGAGGACTGGACAGTGGACTGAACTGGACCCGTAATATTAATAATGCTGCCGGTGTGTAGCTGTGATATGATGCTTTAGGCTTCATTTTGGACCAACACTGTTTTAAACGAGTAGCTGTGACTCAGTGAAGGAGTTGGTTGCCTCAGGTCGACATGAGGGTATGTCCTTGGGCAAACCACTTAACCCCAAACTGCCCCGACCTGGTGGCTGTGCCATCGGTGCGTGAATGGGATTAGTGAACACGGGTGGGTGCTTTACATAGCAGGCTCTACCATCAGTGTATTGACATGTAATGTAACAGCACTCAGAAGATGAGGGATAGCCCTACATAAACACTGTCAATTTAACCTCAACTGTTTCGATCAGACATCTTTAAGTGTTGCTCTGCTATGTGTAATCCTTGACATACTCGCTAGACATACTCTCTGCACAGCCAAGCAGGGCTATACTCTTTTGTTGCTCTACATATATACACTATCAGCTGATGTAAATACTTGGCAACCCGAGTCTGGACACCTGTGCTCGCTGGTATCAGGATAATCACTGTCTATGTACTCCAAATGTGCCCATCTCCTTTATTACCCTGCTTTGCCCTGTTAATCTGCCCTCTAATCCTTTCTCTCTGTGGGCAGTCGGTGTGTAGCTCACTTAGATGACTGCAACACCCGCCAAGGGAGACAATACAGACAGACCAGGAAATAACTTAATAATGTTGGCCAAGAAATAGCTCTGTTTCTTTGGGCTGTGTTCCCTGATTTTGAAAAATCTATGAATAAATAATGCCTCAACCCATTTTTAATCAAATCATATCACAAAAAATCCACAGCCTCCACTTTGCAAATATGTAAGTGTAAAACTACTACCTGCAAAGTGGATTTCCACGTACTGAGTGAGACACCACATCTGCATTTTCTGAACCCCCCATCTGCCTCTGTGTGCAGTTTATATCTTCACAGATGATAATTTCCATTTCACACAATTGTTTTCTTGTATGAGCTGCATGTGCACTTACCCAAACTGATTCTCTTCTCCATCCACGCCAGGAGATCCTTGGCATAGCGGCACCACATCTTGGCGTAGAGCAGCGCCGTCTCCACTCCACCTTCGCAGCGACAGAGAGCCAGGTCTGCTTCCTGGGCTGAGAGGGAGTACATCAGCATCACTGCGGGGCTACTCACACTGTAGCAGCTGTAAAAAACTAAAGATCAGGCAGCGTCCATAGGGCTACACCTGACCGCTTGTCTCTCCTGGAAGACTCAGAGATGGAAACCCCCCCAAATAAATCACCATATAAGAGAAAGATGTGTAAAAAAAAAAAAAAAATCAAAGTCGCTTTAAAAACATGTAAACAAACCCAAAACAGGAAACAATGACTGCAAGTTGCACGCCATTTCTGCTCCTCAGAATAAAGATCCTGTGGTCTCTCCCAGCTCCCTGCAGGTATCTCATGTATGTAAAGATTTTTAACGTTCTCTCCAACGAGCCCAAGTTTCCGACTTGAATCAAATGGGTAAGAGACGTTTTGGATAAAAGCCTCTATGGTCAAATCCAAACGGCTTTTAACTAACTAACTAACTTCCCTCCTGTCCTCTCTTCCTCTCCCTGCCTGGCCCCTCCCCCTAACACCTGTTAACCTTGAGTCAGCTAGAGAGAGAGAGAGAGAGAGAGAGCTGTGGTTAAAGCAGCCAACAACACCGCTCAGTGCCAGTGTGCAGTAAAGACAATGCCGTGCCAGAGCTGGATGTGGTCAGACATGCAGGGTGTAAATGCAGCAATCACTCCAGTTCTTCCTCTTTGACTCACGCCAACACAGGGTGGGTAATGCATAGAGAGAAATCACATGACCTCCCAAACATAACCAACACCACTTTCTCTATTTCTCCCTGTGTTTTATTTCCAGGATAATATTCGCAAAGAGATGTCAAACAAGAACAAAAACACCTCTGAGAAGTTCTCTTCCTCTTCCTCTTCCAGCCCGCAGCACAGTTCCAATCATTTCGGGGTGTTTTAACTGAACAAACACGCAATGCCAGAGAGAGAGAGCGACAACTTCTCTTTTAAGTTCCTCACTGTGACATCTAGCTTTTATTCGTCTCTGTTCCTCTTCATGGTCATCAAAAGCACTTTGAGTAAACAAAAATCCAAACAGGGTGGTGTTTTCTTCTCGGTCTTCCAGCAAAATCCACAAGACACAATAGGTAATTCCTGATCAGAATGTCCTTAGTTAACTTTTCCACTGAGATTTGTTTTTCAAAGTTTCATTTTTTAATCAGAAATCAGCCTCCATGTAGATTCTGTGCTGCCTCCTGGATATGGCCTTCTCCGCCTGGATTGGGGATTATCCTCATCAGGTCCAGATTGCGGAGTGACAAGATTAAAAGTAGCACCAAGTAAAGTTGACCTCCTGTTGCGACACAGACTGGGGGTTGTTAGGGAATTGATTGGTATCGGATCCCAACCAATGGCTGAACGTGAAATCAGATTACCAAAAAGCATGTTATAGTAATGTGCTTGGTGGATATATAATTGGTACACGAGTAAACTTGTGTCTTTAAAGAGTGGAAGGCAGCACAAATACAATAATGGGATACAATGGCACAGTCTGATTTGGACTTGAAGTCAAAAAGGAGTTAGTTGAAGAGTTTCTTCATTGTCCATTGCGCTGGCTTTCTGTGCATTTCTATTTCTAGTTCTCTAAACATGATCTGTTTATCCTGTAATTCCTAATCTCTCATTCCTGTGATCTGAAGCAGAAGTCAAACTGAGGTTATAGCACTCAGAAATGGACTGTAAGTAAGTCTACTCTTTCTTTTTCTCTGTCTCCCTTGTGTTCACAGCCGACATAACTCCGACTACATCTCTGTCCCTGGACCCCTCCATCTTTGATTGTGGCTGAGGTAAAACCTTAGAGCAGCTGTCTGCTGCTTTTATCCACCCCCTTTATCCTAATCTTATTACAACCTGGCTATTACATCTTACAGCTAATGAAGGGAAAACAAGTAAAAACTGAACTTCATTTGGTGGCACAGGCAGACGCAGAGTCCACAACACCGTGACTCATAATCTGCTGGGATGTTAGGTGTTGGTTACGGGGTGATTTAAGGTAAACCGGTGTCCTTAATAGATTGGTGGTGACAAACAGTGTGGATTCTTCGCGTCATACTTAACATCCACCAGATATGGACTGACTCACGCACAAAATCACACACACCTCCACACTTCCTTTTGTTCATCTTCCATCTCTCCATCACATGCAAAAATACCTGCTTGGTTTCCATCAGCTTCATTGGCCTCAGTACGTCTCGGTGAACAAAATGTCTCTTCACTCTGATGGGGAAAAACAGGCTCTTGCTTTATTACACTTTTATAAATAAGTACCTAAATACACAACAATACTCTTTAAGGGTTTCTTTAAACTTATCAAGTCTTTGGGGAATAAAATCAGATATGCTAGGAATTGAGTTACAAGCTCTTACAGCCACGTCATGTTGCTCTTTGACGTCTCCACTTTCTTCAGAGACAGTTTCTGGTGTAGTCAGTGAATCAGTGTCTGTTAGTGAATCCTCCCCTGCACTAAACACAGGAAAAGACATTGTTAGGGGAGACACACACATATACAGTCAAACAGCAATGCAAAACGTTCAGGGTTTGTCACGTATGCTGGTAGACGACACAGTAACTGTACAGTACTGCTGGGCGGGGTTATGGCTTTAAGATGACAAACATATTCAAGAGTATTGCCCTGTTTGTTTTCCTATAATTCAACAAATTAACTGTATTTTTGAGAGCTGTTTTAATTGTTTTCAAGTCACACTAAAATTACATGAAAGGGGTGAGTAAATGTGCAATACTTACATGGGGAGGAAGGATAAGTCAAGATTATCAAACTCCCTGAAGATCTCACTGTATCGTTTGGGTTCAGATTTATAATGCACCTTCCTCAACTCTGAAATTCAAGAAATGAAAAAGCAAAGATAACAAGATATTCTTACTGTTGTACCCTACATAACACCATAATAGAGCTGAGGTCTCAAAATATAAGTGTATAAAGCCAATAGTGTTGATTGTAATGTGAAAGGATTACAGAGGCTTCAGTTCACTTAGTAAGGAGTCTGTGGTTAAAAGCATCTGCTGTATGCACAAAGTACAATATAACAGCATAATATCCGAGGGAAACACTGAGATAAAATGTCCGAGTTGAGGTCACTATGAGATAAATAAAAGCTGAAGTTGTACCGAATGTCATTTCCTGAAGTAGAGAAAAAAGGTTTTGCCTGAATGTGACTTGTAAGAGTGAAATATAGGACAGTTTGAAAACAAAAGTGCAACTTTTGGTGCTCCTTTTACTCTACAGGATGGATAATGGCACGTACCAAGAGGAGCTTGACAGGAGATGATTTATAGCAAACAAAGTTTCTCTCTTCAGAGAAGTCTCCATTTTGGTAAACCACATCCTGCTTGCAGTTTGACTCACATCACATCACATCATGAGCACTAAGGCTTACTTTCGTGCTAGCAGTGTTGCAGTGCAAGAAACTGACTAAAGAAACAAGTTGGATGTTTTAACCAAGCAAGCATTCAACTTTAACGCAACTTAAGCAGAATATTTCCCAGTATTTTAGTAAAGGTAATGTTTGCATTTTTCTTTTTTTTAAGTAAATTGGTAGAGTGAAAAGTGTGTGTTTCAAATATTTCTTGTTTGATGTGAAGTTCTGCCGCATAAATCTGATTGAATTTTTTTTCAAAGAGATCAGTGCATGAGTTGAAGTACATTTTAGGCATCTAACATTTCCTCTGAGTGAAGTGCACAGAAATACTTCCTTAGATTGAAAAAAAATCTCATTCTTTATGCTCACCTGGTGCTTGAGTGGACTCCTCATTTGGCACTTGATCTTCTTCCATTTCTACACTCTTACCCCAAAAGCAAGACCCAAGTAGTGTCACTCACACATAATCTGCACTCAAGATTCACCACACCATACTACCGTCAAATGGAGGGTAGGTAGAAAAATCTACAGCACCATGTGGACACACTGTTACTCCTTTGCTTAATTATTTTTGTGCAGCTCTGAGCTTACTGCTGTTTGTGCTCTCAAAAGATCTTCTTCTTCTGGTAGGAACGAGGTTGACCAATGTTTTCACCACCATGAGAAGAGGAAGTGTATCTTTCTTTCACTGTAGGCCCCACCTACGTGAACAGAACACACCACACTGTCTGAAGGTGCCACTGAATTTAGATTATTTTGTCTTGACACCAAAGATTTCACACCTTAGTGAATTAACTGGGTCAGTGTTGACGTGCAAACAGTTGAAAACATCTAACTTGAACAAATAAGCTCACTCTAGACTTAGCCTATAAACTAGTGTGTTGAACAGGATATTACACCCAAGGGTGACTCAAACTGATACATTTAAATGCACTTCACGTGGCCTCATTTCATCATCTCGGGGCTCTCCAAGTAATGTCCTCTACTATTCTTTCTCTCACATACAGCAAAATGTTCTTGTTCTGCTTGTGTTTTAAAGCTCTGCTCTTCGACAGTCCGACTCAGTGAAACAATGACACGCTCAGACCTGACAAGGTAGAACAAAAGAGAGCAAACCCAGTCCTACATGCTTGTCTTGTTGCCCAGTGTTTTCAATCCACAGCAGTAAATAGCCAGTGACCTAATTGGAGGTCCAAGTGCTCTAGGGGGATGGCAGCGGCTCAGTCTGGAAGGGTTTGGATTGGAAACTGGTGGGTCACTAGTTCAAGTCCTGGAGTTCAAGTTTTAACCAGGCTTTTCACTGATTGCCTTTTCATATTTCTCTTATTACAAATGTTCATTTTAATCAAAGTTCTAAATGTTTCTTTTATGTAATCTTATTCATTATCTCTGTTCTTAGTCTTTTTCTTTACTCCTACCTTCGAGGTTTTTGCTTCTTTTACCCCTTTTACATGGTAAAGAGCTCTTACTTATTTGTTCATTTGTTTTAGTCCATCAGGTTTTAATCTTTCTTTTTATATTTTTTTCTTTTATCTCCAGTGTTTCCCAAAGGTAGCTCTTTGACTCAGTGTCAGGCCATGTCTCTTCATCAATACATCTTAGATTCTCACACTGTGTGCGCTTTGTGTGTGTGTGTGTGTGTGTGTGGGGTGGGGGGTGGGGGGGGGTCCATGGGTGTGTGTGTGGGTGGGAGGGTTGAGTTTTATTGCTGTTTAATTTTTGTTTTTGTCTAAAAAGTGACATACAAATAAAGTTGAATTTGAATATGGAGTATTAAAGTTGGTATTGACTGGGCAAATGATTTATTCTTCCGAATGAGCAGTAATGAGATTTTTTTAACCCTCCTGCTGTGTTAGTGTCTGCACCGACCTGTTTTTGTTTTTAAATGCTAAAAAGAACCGCATAAATTAGCTTTTTTGCTTTGTCAGGAATCTCTATTTTAACAAAATGAAAATACAGAAATTAAATTGACTAAATTATAAAATGCTCTTATTAATATTATGGCACTTGTCGTGTTAGGGTCACTGTTGACCCAGTTAGATCAATATCTAACAATCAGAGCAAAAACTGAAATCATATGTGCACTGTCAGGAACTACACTGACAGTCAGATCCTCTTCCAATCATGTGAGATTTTGGAAATTCTCATTTTACCATGTTTTTCCCTGCATAAAAAACAACGCTGGGCATGTCCAGACATGTACGATCAATTTAGTATAGATGTCTGTGTGAGGGGTATACTGACAAAGGAAGGCACAGAGGCCCACAACCAAAAATATTATAAGCAATATTTTCATGGATAATGAAGCCTAACAAGGTAACCTAGAGATGAGAACCAAACTGGATGATAGAGAATTGTTTTTAGTGTAATTTACAGCTGATTTAAGACACGGGTCAAAATCAACTCTTAACATGGTGGGTGTGTAGTAAAAGCTAACACTGGAGGAGGGTTAAAGCACAGGCCAGGTTATTACATGCTTCCTGTATGAAAAAAGCTCTAGTTTGATTTTTCACATTTTTCACAGATAAGCTTCAGAGATGGAGGTTGTGAAAGCCAGCCCCTCTGTAATTCTAAGTAAACCATTGCAGCTCTACCTTGCAGGATTTAAATGAAGCGGAAACAAGTCCAGCACCCGTTGTGGTTCAACAACTATGCTACCTTGAAAGCGCCTGCCCTCCAAAAGCAGAAACGGCACCCCCAACTGGTGTGGGGTCTCCTTAGGTTGAGGTCAGACAAGGGAAGTGAGAGTCTACATAGAGAGGAAACTGATTTTAAAGCTGGTGGAACAAGCAACTTACTAAACCTACAGGCAATTCTCCAAGTATGTTCTCTTCCCATAAAATCGTTTTTCTCCCATTTAATTAGATTAAACTCACTTTTACTGATTTAAAGAGTCTTTTATTGTGTATTTAATCCTAATTGTGTAAGATTAATTCATTTGACATAAACCCTTGAATGGACATATTTATCTGAATTCATTTCAATCCTTACTTTGGGTTAGAGTGAGGGGGGTAATTATAGTTTTAAAAGTTGATACTCGAGGCAATATTGCTTTAGATATTAAATTAGAAAAAAACGGGATAATCTGACGGGTAGAGGAGCTAACAGAAGGAACGGAGAACAGAGGAGGGGCACATGAACAAGGAGACAATTGCAAGAGTGAATCTTCTGATGTAAAAGGACGGTAATGAATGCTCGGAGATTAAATAAAGTAATTAACTCAGCCTGTGCTTGCCTGATAGCTCAAAATTGTAACTGGAGTATTTCTTGTCTTTTGAAGAAACAAGGGAAGAAAAGGAAGGGGGTCATGAGAGGAAAGGAGGTGGCAGGTGGATTTCTATTGACAGCTCCGTAATAAATGTATTGGACTTGAAATACTCTGTCACAATGACACAGCAAAACTTTCTATCATGAAATATAGAGGTGTGTCTAATAGAGTGCACTGTTTCAGTCAGTCAGTCTACAATATTCAGCTGTTGAAACGTATTTTTTCATAACTAGGATAGAGGTTGCATCAGCATAAGTGACATCCCATGACAGATTACAAATTCAGCTTTTTAAAAAATAGAAAAATTTATTTCTTATTTGCAGAATGCACTTCTAACATGTCTGTGCACAATCCACATTCAAACAGTTACCATTGTTACCCCATAAAAATCTACTTCCTGGGGGCTCAGCTTGAATTCTGATCCCGAAAAGTATCATTAAGACGTGGAGACTCTGGAGTGGGCTCAGATGTGGCTGAGTTTGGTTCTTTTTATAACAATGTTCCTCCCACACCATCAAGCTAGAGGCGTGTACGGTGGTTTCTGTGATCATGTCAACAGCTGGTCTGGCGGCACAAGTCTGGAAACAATCCAGAACTGGCAATAAGGGAGACGGAGACGCAGAATTGGACTTTTTATACTCTACAAAAGTCTGACTTTGGGCTCGACTGCAACGATTGTTTGTGTGTTTCTGCAGAGCTTGGGTAAAGCACTGCTCCGGCACCTTTAGTGATGGCTTATCCTTATTTAAAACTGAAAAAAAAAGAAGTCATAAAAAGTAAAATAAGGAGGATTAAAGCAAATGACATGCTGATGTTTCTCCAAACAGACTTTCAACAATAGAAAGTCTCTGAAGTGTACATCACTGTCACTGTGGCATTAAGTTACTGCCGAATAGCCTGATTGCGTTTTTTGCTAATGTGAAAGTTAATTTCTGTATGACAGACAGAAGATGGGTACTGCAAATGCCATTCCAAATGGCAAGTCTAGTGCCTTCATTAAAATACAGATTGACAACGTGGGAAATGAAGGGATCCTTTTTACACGTCTCACACTTTGAGAAATGAAGTGTTTCCCTAAAATCTGATTCCACGTTATCGCAAGATCCAAAGTTTTAAAGATGAGACACGATTAAAAACTAAAGGTGTTTGTCCTATTCGCTCTTCTAACACTTTGCATGACTCTCTTTCAGTTCCTTTCATAGCTCGTCTCGTGCTGTACTGTCCAGAGGTGACTGGAGCACGTCTGAGTTCTGCGCCTCAGAGCTGATCTCGGCCTGCTCGCGAGTTTTTCCTGAGCGTGCTCTGTCCCAGTCTGTGCGGACCTTGTCATTGTCCCACACGGTGGAGGTCTCCGTGTCGCTGATGTAGCCTTTGTCGCCCGTGTAGTGCGTTGGATAAACGAGGAGGGGCTCTGCTGAGAAAGCCTTCAGGTCTCTGGTTTCAAACTGATCCATATAATCGGATCTGTGGAGGAAACAGTAAAGTCATGACAATCAGAAAATTGCAAACCACCTCAGCTGAACTAAATGTTAATATAGGTACGATACAAATACTTACACAGGATGTTTGTCATACATGATAGGGAGAAACTCATCAACTGGCAAAATCCTTTTAAGCGGTTCTGCTTTCAAGAGCTTCTTAGCACCTTGTAATGAGATCATATAGCCTAGCGTCCAATATGAATAGTCAGCTTCCACTAAATTGTGAATATGAGGCACTGCCTTCTCTGGGTGATCCACCTGCATTCTCTTGCGACCGATATAGCTGCGAAAAATAGATTAAAAGGAACAATAAGAGGATATTTCACAGCACAAAAACTCACTGACAGGTTGAACACAAACTCACATTAGATCCCAGTCTAGTCCTTCTTCCTCCACCTCACTCATCAAATTCATCAGGCGACGTTTGAAGAAGACCTCAAAGCGCAGGTCGTCTTCGATCACCAGGGTGGTCTTCAGACGCCGCTTCACAATCTAGGGTAATAAATGGATTGATCAATAAGAAGCAAAAATAATTGGAAGAATAAAGGTTCAAAGGGATATTCCAGGGTAATATTAAGTTAGGGTCAAACCGCTTACTTCTCTAGTTATACCAACTTTAGTAACGACCGCACAATAGCAATACAAAGAGCCACGTGCTTAACCAAAACGCCACTCTATAGCCACAAATAATGCACCTCACTTCATCAACAGTACATACAGGGTCCCAGCCACAGCACTAGCCACCAAACGTTTTTTTTAATTTTACCCAATTTCTTTAGCAGAGAGAATAAATACAACTCACCCACTCTCTGCTATTAGCATTACTTTATCATTTCCTTGAAGTAATAATCACCATATTAATCATTTTGCACTGCAGATGCGGAAGTTCTTCTGCCTTGGCATCTCAGTCTGATTTCCATGAAGAAATGATCATAAATGTTCTTCCTTGAGCTGCGTCACCCCGCTGTAGTTTGTAATGGACTGGTCTGAGGTCTTGCTACAAACAAGTGGCTGCTGGAAGAGGGTAGGTGAGTTGTGTTTAGTCTCTTTGCTAAAGTTAAAAAGATGTTTGGTGGCTAGTACTATGGCGTGGACCCTATATGTACTGTTGATGAAGTTAGGTGCTGTTCTGAGCATTATTTGAGGCTATAGAGTGGCGTTTTGGTTGACATTTGTTTATGGCTCCTCAGACCGCTGTGTTTTGCTACCCTGCAGTCGTTACTAAAGTTGATATAACTGGAGAAGCAAGCTGTCGGCAACATTCATCTCTCGACGAGGTGTTACGTGTGTTTGACCTTAAATTAATTTTACGCCGGAATAACCCTTTAAATATATGTCGCTAGCGCTCACCTCTTTCCAGATATTATAGTGGGAAAGGAAGCATCCCAGCTCCCCTTTTGTCAGTGGGCGACCATGATACGGGTCACTGTATCCAGGGAGCATGTGGATGCCCAGAGCATGAATTTCACTGGTATTCATCGCTCTGCAATGGATTAAAACAGAACAGTACATGATGTTCAACATGATGAAAGAGTTCAAAACAAGAGTAATGGAGTTGTTGAATCCAGTTTACTTACTTTCCATCTACAGCTGCAAAGACCTTACATGCAATCTCCTGCTCGTACAACGCCCTCAGCATTCGGTCACGGCGGTCAGTCCGCCTCTGCAGGTTTATCATGAACACCTGCATATAGGCAACAGTGTGGCCCATCAGTGTAATTACAATTTTCTGACAGCAGGGGGAGGCATTATGCATAGAAGAAGAGATAGAAGGCCATTTTTGCACACTCCATCTTCACTTCACTCTTACTCACCTCATCAAAGCCCAGTTTATCAGGACGTTTTCTACGGACACGTATGTATTTGGAGGGCATCACGGGGGGATTGCGCGCTACATAATGAGAGGGAAGATGGATGCAGAAATGGTATGAGTGATAAACAGAGCCCCCATGCTCACTGTGGTAATTGTTAGAGCAGAACAAAAGGAGCTGTGAGTAGAATAAAGACTTCAAGCCAGAGGGGGAAAAAAAGCAGCTAGGAGCAAAAGAAAGAATGCAGGCCACTCACCGTTAACCTCCAGCAGTGAGTGCATGAAACTGTCAGCTTCATCTTGTAAAGTATTGTGGGATCGCAGAGGCACCGGGAAGTAACCATAGGTCTCTTTGTTACATACAAACATTTGTACATCTATAGGGAGCAGAGGATACAAACACTTTTGATTCAACAACAAACATTTAAAATCTTTGCATTTAGCTCTGAAATGCTAAATACCTGCCATCCGAGCAGAGTACGCAAAGACAATAATGTCGTCAAAAGCCCAGCTGTACTCTGGATGTGGGGGGTGAAAGGCCAGCTGTCTGGATGCTTCTTTCCTGAGGTCTATAAGGAAGGTGGAGTGAACCATGGGGACTGCAAAACAGCCCTTCCTTATCTGCTTCCTCATGGGGATGTAGGCTGGGGTGCGCTTGTAATAGCCCTGTAGAAGAAAAGGGTTGGAGAGTTTTTAACATAATTCTTAAACTTAAAGCCCTTGTAAGGAACTTTTGTCCGCCCCTCCAGTGGACACAGTAAAACCTCTTTTCTATTTTAGTGTTTTTGGGCAAAACAATCATTTTAAATCACTGAAATGTATCAAGGCTCTTAAGGGACTTATTCCAAGGTACATTTCAGAGCTTTTACTATCTTATGAGCCAACTCCCTGCTTCAGATCCTCTGGCGATGGCCTCCTGGTTGTTCCAAAGTCGAGGCTCAAAACCAAAGGTGACAGAGCTTTCTCCATCAGAGCTCCTCGACTTTGGTATGACCTGCCAGAGGAAATAAAGCGTGCAGAGACAGTCGCTTCTTTTAAGTCAGATTTTTAAATTTAAGTCAGATTTGCTTTTATCTGATGCCGTCTTTTATCTTTTATCTCTTTTACCTCCATCTTATTTTGGCTTTCCTGTCTTTTTAGCTTTTGTTATACTTATACTCTTTCCTTAATTAACCTTTTGGCCTTTTATCATTTTATCTCGTGCTCATTTCTGTTGCTCTATTTCATCATTACTAGTATTATCAGTATTACTTTGTTATTATTTTATCATCATTACTGATATTGTCTTTTATATTTACTATCCTGTTTTCAGCTTTCAACCCCCCTTTTTATGGTATTTTCTTTTTCTTACCTATTTTATGTTTTTATTTTGCTCCTCATGGTCTCATTTTATGTTGCATAGTTCTTGTATTGTCTGGTTTCCTTAAGATGTATTAAAATGGCCTTCAATGCCGTTTTAACTGCGCTTTTTGTTTTTACTTGTCTTTTTCCAAGTGCTTTATGACTAATTGTCAAAGCACATGGAAACTTCTGTTTTTAAAAAGTGCTGTAAAAATAAACTTATTATTATTATTTTTATCGCTCACTTTGAGTATTTCCTGTGCAAAATGTAAAAATTAACAATATAGAAATGATCAATCTTGCTGCTGATAGGGTTGTTTGCTTTTATAAGTCAAAAAGGCTTGAACATTTTCAAACAGTCATCCTAAATAATCATATAAAGCAAATTATCGGCACAGTACCTGGGAGGTCATACCGCACCAAAAGTTGGAATAGGCAGCACGGGATTCAAGCATTGGCGCGATGATAGTCTTGTTCTCTTTCATGAGCTTCCAGAGCACATTGGGGTTGGTGAGGAGGTTATCACAGTCCGCCAACTACACAAAAGAGAGGAGATAAACAATATAAATATTTGGGGATGACAAAAAAAGTTTGTGAGGCAGAAACAGGCAAAAGAGTCTACAGTAAAAATTCTAAACAGGCCATGAGAAAAGAAACTGAGAAAGAAAAGAACCCACAAACATTTATTTCAGTTCTTTTTTTATGGAAGAAACCTGGAGCACTTTCCAAAATCTTTTTTACACTAAATTATTGCAATGCTGGATGTACTTTACTTTAAAATTACACCCCACTGGAACGAGACAATGAGGGCTGGACTGGGGAATAGGAATAGAAATAGAAATGTGCTCAGAGCTGCTTGTAAAATAAGACTCATGGAAACTCGAGCTTTGTGTCAGTGTAAGGATCCAGAGTCAGTAAGAAAAGAAACAGCAGATAAGCTTTAACCATAAAAGACAGAAAAACAGCGCTGTGTCTTTTTTCAACACTCTTCCTGAAGTCTAAATTACAATTGTGGTTGTGCTTTGGAGTCACTTTGGTGCATACCTCCTGCTGCTATAATTGAACATTAAGACTAGTGAGATCACATGCACTGGCTCCATGCTTTCAGTTGGAAAAAATACATGTTGGTTTGCTTTCTTTTGTGTCTTTAAAGTTTTGTATCGATGTCCTACCATGAAGTAGTCAGCCCACATCTCACGCGCTGATTCCAGGGCTACTTGCCGAAGCTTCATAACATGCTCGTAACGCTCGTCTGACCAATGCTTTGGACCTTCTTCCTTTTCATAATGGCTACAAGAGACAGCGGATACTAATTAGAGTTAATTTCTCATCTCTGTAAACACTTAAAGGAAAAAAACAAACTCAAACGGGACCAACCTGGGCTCCTCTTTCGGCCTCCACTCCACATAATGGTAAAGATTTTGCACTTTGACGAGCCAGTCACGCAGAATGGCCGTGGTGTTGTCCTTGTTATGATCAGTTGCAACCCTGTCAATGTGCAACAAATGTAAATGATTAGAGCGAACTGTATTCAACATAAGAGAGGCTGAATGTGATCACAAACTGGGGTCAATGAGGGGAAAATAACACTGAACGGTTAAGTGGAGCACAAGCGCAAAAACCGGGTTCAAGCTGAGACATGAGGTGAAATATGAAACCACAACTCACATAACAATAGCCTTGTGTTCACTTTTTGTAGGCACATTGTCTGCAGCTGTGAGAACTCGCACAAGTGTAAATGACACCAAAATCACAGGACAAAAAGAGCTTAACATCAAGTTGATGCAATTTAAAAGAAATTAAAGATTTTTCTAATTAGATAAGCTTGTATGCTTTATTTAAAAAACAGGTGAGCAGGAGAAACTTAAGTCTGCGATAACTTGAGTCACTCACACATGTTGACACCATATGAGAGACAAATAAAATCTGGAAAACAAATTCATTCTGGCTTTGCAGGAAATCTCAGCATTAGTGTGTCTGCCTGATTCTCTACTATGAAAGGCAGAAATCCTGCCACAGCAAAAACTTCACAGCTTTTGTTTTTTTTTTTAGTCATGCTGTTCATTGTAGGCCAGCAGTCTTTTCTGCAAAAAGCAACAGCTGCACATAAGTCAGCTGAGACCATACTTTGTTTGGGACTGCAGCCAAGCAGGGTTTTCATGACAGATTTCACACAGCTCTGTGAGAACACTGCAGCTCCTCGCTAAACCTTTCCACCCCTCACTCCTGCTGTCCGTCCTTCCAAATTCTCTGACTTTGAATTACACTGCGGCGTCTGCCTCATGTTTAGCTCTGATAAATATTTGTTAAAAGCACTGATTTGAAACCAAGGGATACTGGTGCTCTTTACATACATCCGCAATAGGCGTCTGACTTGCACCTGGGGTACTTGTGGAGCACCAACGCAGTCCTAATTGCATATATCAAAGGTTTAAATGACCGTCTGGTGGCACTTTCAGATCCTGAGGCTTTGGCAAGCACTAACAAAAAGCTTACAGTATGTAGTGTTACTGTTTACAGCATGGAAATTGCGTTTGCATTTTCCAGATGTGGTTTAATATGCTTGCAAAACATGTCAAAACAAAACTGTGCTTTTCTTAACCACATTAACAGAAGACTTTAAAGACCACCTACTGAAAAAAGGAGAAATCAGGCCGCCTCACTCCTTTCACTCCTCTACAGCCCTCGAATAAAGTGAAGGTTGTTTATGGTGGTGGTGAGTGAAGAGCATACCTTTTCAGCCCTCCAGGCAGTCGCACAAACTGCTCAGAGCACCCAGGCTGTATGCAAGAGGGGCTGTTGCAGCATGTTGTTTAGTTATTATGTCAGAAACACCTCCCTTTCACTTCCCTTGACTTCTGCCTGGGCACGGCAGACAGATGTTTAAATGGCCTATAACATCCATTTGCGCTTCCCACTGGATAACTGCCTTGAGAACTTAAGTTAGTCTCAGTGATAGATAGGGTGTGACTTTGTTGGGTCTGTGAAATGACCTACACAAACATATGTTTAGTGAGTTATATAACTTTACAACACTAGGTTCAAGTCCATGCATCGAGGTTATCAAAAAATAAAAATACAAATTGTCCTGTTGTTGTTTTTTTCAATGTATTTGGCAAAAAAAAAAAAATCTAGGAACTGACTAAAAGTTAGGTGTTATTTGGACAAAACTTTTTCAGAATACAGTTTCTACACCCCTTCTATCGGGGAGAGTGGGGTAAGTTGAGCCACCCCCTGTTGCTTGGAAATGGTAAAAGAAATTGATCATGTGACCAAATATTTAAGGGATGGGCATCAATCAGAGCCTGTGAAGGTTAGAAGCACATGGGTGAAGGGGTTAGACTTATATTTCCAAAAAAAGAAACACAGTCACTCTTGAAAGTGAATTTATTCTGTCATAAGTTTGATTAGAATTGTGTTCAGACCAAAAAAGATCATTTTAAATTTGTTTTATACATCAATTGTGGTATCTATGAGCTACAACATGAGGTCAAAAACCTAGCATAAAAATCCACCATTTTAGCTTAGAGGACTAATAAAGTCATAATACTAGTTCTGGGGTAAATTGAGCCAGTGGCTCAACTGAGAAAGTAAAGAAGTCTGATGACAGGGTCAGAGTTTCAGTTCAGATTGTTGAAATGTTTTACTTTTTCTTTCCAAAAATGTTCTGAATCACTTAAAGACATTCTCATGTTAAAATGACTTTTTACAAAACAGCTTTTTAGCAGATATTTGCAGTAATAATAAAAATTATCGTACAAATTGAATAGCGTATAATAGATAAGAAATACACATGAATGTGAAGAAGTGACTGTTATTTAGGGAGAGAGAAGGTGAGGGAGGGCTGGGGTGGAGAGTGGGGGGGGGTAGTAGGAATACGGCTCAACTTACCCCGCTCCTATGGTCCATAAGAAACCACTTTTTTGGCATGCTATATTATCAAGACAGTTATGTTTACACTCGTTCTGTTGGTTTTCAGGGATGAACAACATTTTGAAATATATGCAGGAACACTAGTTAGAGACAAAACTATGATTGCCTTGATGTAGTGATCCAAAATATGAAAAATGGCTCATCTTACCCCACTCTCCCCTACTTAATGCCAATGAATCAATCCAATAACGGCATGAGGAAGATGACATGTTAGTGGAGCAACATATCAGAGCCAATCACTGTACTAGTAGATGATCAGGTCTGGTTGTCAGTGGGTGATACAGGCTCAGAGAGACTAAAGTTGAATGTGTTGGAAAAAAGCCATTCATGCAGACTCCACAATGTGTCTTAGTACAAGTTAACCATATAGCTCCCCCCGTGGACACATCAGGGTTGATCCCTCCCCTTTTATCCACGTATACAGATCAATGCTTGATGAACAGTGACCTGATGGACTCACCTTCATCTCACTAACGAAAACAATTATTGTCCAGGGTTTCGCTGAATATTACAGTAGTCTTATGTCTCCATGTTGTCCTGCTGAGTGTTGGAACTAGGCAGATATCTTAACCTTCACTACAGCTTGGCTTCAATCATAAGAGTATTAGCCCGTCATCCTCTAAGGGTCCGCCCAAATTTTACTCTTTTCAACCCTCAGCCGACTATCAGGCATGCACCGCATAGAAAAAAAATAGTTGGAAAACTTCTGTATAGTTAAGGTTGAAATAAAACACTTTCCCACCCAGGCTCGCAGTAGAAAGGTTAACTTTACTTTTAACATTCTGGAAATTTCTTACCACAAAGCCATACGCTCCTTGGGATAGTTGAGGCGTTCAATCGTCCCGAGGAAATAAGGCAGAGAGTGCTCGGAGTTCCTGCAGATGAGGGCGAGCAGTACCCGGGGAGCGAGCAGCCCAGACTCGGGGCTCCAGCGCTCCTCGGCGAAATATCCCCGAGCAGGACCGCAGCAGGACAGGAGCAAGAACAGCAGGGCAGCGGGGAGGCAGGCGAGCCCAGGCATTACGACAATAACTTAAGATATGTAAATATATAAAAAAAGGCTTCTTCTACTAAAGTGAAGGTTGTAGCGCTGTAACACTAGATCTGAAACGTTACTTTCCGTCCATCATAGAGAATCTGTGCAGCAGCAGCTCCTGATGTGTCAACACTGCCAAGTGACTACAGCTTTAAAGGGGTGGGATGCGCAATGATCTTAAAGGGGATGGACTATAGTAACCATTAATGGACAGGGAACACACGTACCAATGTTAAATCAATATTTTATTGTTTTTCTTTTTGTTGCAAACAAGTATGATGACCAAAAAAAATGTGTTTTAGTGTCTATGTGTGACTAGCTTTGATTTTGTTCAGGATGCAGAGGAGCAAAATAACACATACAGTATTTTACAGTCTATTGATGTGACTTTATCATTACGGTGGCCGAGAACCGCCACTGCTGCAAATAAAAAAGATTGCAAGAAAAAAAGAAGAAAAAAAAAGAAACCAAAGCCCACTGCAAATAATAATAAAAATAAACGATGCAGATTTAAAAAAAAAAAAAGCCACAACAGAAGCTAATGACGCAAAAAAAAAGAAGTTACTTACAAGAATGTTACACAAAAAATATCGCCACTTTTTTTTCCGTTGGTAACTTCCGTTGTGGCTTTTTAAAAAATCTGCACCATTTTTTTTTTTATTTGCAGTGTGATTTCGTTTCTTTTTTTTAACTTCTGTTGTGGCTTTTTTTTTTTGTATCCTTTTTTATTTGCAGCAGTGGCGCTTCTCGGCTGTCGTATATCATGATTCTCGACCAAAAACTAAAAAAAATTTGTAATGGAAAGTTAATCTTCTTTTCTAAACTTTGCTGGGATACATTTGAAAGTCTTTTGTTCACTTCAACCTAGAAACAGACCTTCACGAACAAACCTTAGTGAAGTAAGCACTAAATGGTCTTCCTGCCTCTTTATCTTTCCAAGTTACAACAGCAACAGCATTTTTAAGTGAAGTAGGAATGTACTCTATCAAATTTCTGTCTTCTTATTCAAACCAGTGTTGACTTCCTGCCTTTAGTTTGCAGACTACAGTTTGGCTCCTGAACCTGGCCTCTCTACCTGAATAGTTAAGGAGGCGGCTGCAGGGTCATCAACAAGCCAGAACAACTCTCCGTTAGTCGGCACAACGCGGGCTGCTGGGAAAGCCGGTCCTTCTCTTCCCTCCAGGACTTCCTGCAAGAAAAACTGCATTTGTTACAATACAGGAGTAGTTTCACATAAGTCAGTAGTATAAAACCAGTTTTTGCCAGGACTTTGGGTCATTATGGTGCTGATACATATAGTTAACAATTGAAACATGAATGTGCATATTTGCCACCAGTCAATCTGTCAACCTTAACCAAGTTCAGTCCTTTTTCTTTTCTCTTGTCATCCAGTTTACAAGGTTTTGTGTGTCTGAACATAGTCTGATTTCATGTGGCATATCAGATAAACAGTTTTGTAATATTTTAGTTTTAATTTAATTTATTTTTTTAAAGAGTCCTAAATATTACCTTTAAAACTGGTGCTTTGCTTCCTCCTGTTGACACAAAAGCCACACAGCGTGCAGAGTTCACCACTGGAAAAGTCATGGTCACACGCTGTGGTGGTGGCTTGGGAGAGTCACTGATGGGGGCCACAACCTTTTTGGTTTCCTGAATATACGGTGCACCAAAAGACCAGCCATTTTTCATATGTGGTGACAAAACCCAATTAAAAAAAAAGTTGCAAAGTGATACTCTATACCCTAGAGTAAATGCCAGTCACCACATAGATGACGCAACATGAGACAGATTGTTTCCAGACGTGCAGCGACAAATGAGACAGAAGACCACAAAATTGTACTGAAATCCAAACAAATCATTGATCTGTCCATGGTTTAGGGAGTGTCTTGAAATGTAAAACACATACTACAGTTTGAGAGTTGTGAATCAGAAAACCCATCAAAGAGAGTAACTCCCATATGCCTCTTGGCCTTAATTAGTAGGGCTGCAAAAATTACATTAAATAATGAGTTATAAAAAAAGGGGAAAATTTAGAAGAACTTTTTTGCAGAATGCCCAGAACTATAAATTGTGATTAATTGGTAGACATCCCTGATATGTGGTGCACAAAGTCAAATTGTCCAACAAAAAAAAAAAAATCAACAAAACATTAAATTTTGTTCTTACTTTTTTTGGTGATGCACATATAAAATAACACTACCTGACCAAATAAGCATTAGATTATTCAAGGCCAATTGCTATCAACTCTGGGAAACTTTTGGTGGACAACCAGAACAGTAAAATCTTTCTGTTTTTATCCATTTTCATGAAAATTTATACAGGTAAACAATGCTATTTTCTGCCTGAATGTCTGGTAGATCCTCTAGAATACTTACCTCCAGAAGAGGGTGGTCTGGAAACAGAGAACAGGTGTGTCCATCGGGGCCCATACCCAGTAGTAACAAGTCAAACACAGGGAAATCCTCACCTGGGAAGGCCTGTAAATGTAAATGTAAATGTTCTTTATTTATACAGCCCTGTAAAGCAACCCTTTTGGTGAACCAAAGTGCTTTACAGTAGAAATTAAAAATGAATAGATAAAAACAATAAAAAAAGAAGAAGAAAATACAATGCAATAAAATAAGTGTCACCACGTTACTGGGTATTAAAAGCCAGCATAAATAAGTATGTTTTCAATCGAGATTTGAAAAGGCCTAGGTCGGAAATAAGTCTCATTTCGGTGGGGAGCTTATCCCGGAGCCTGGGATCAGCAACTGAAAAGGCTCGGTCACCCCAGTGCTTGTATTTTGACCTAAACACCTCCAGAAGAAGTTGATTTGACGACCTCAGAGCTCTATCCGGCTCCCGAACGGTTAAAAGCTCAGTTAAATAGATGGGGGCAAGGCCGTTAAAAGCTTTAAAAACAACCATTAAAATTTTAAAATCAGTCTTTAAAGAGACGGGAAGCCAATGAAGGGAGCTAAGGACAGGAATGATGTGCTCACGGGCAGCAGCATTTTGGACAAGTTGAAGGCGACTAAGAGATGATTGAGAGATGCCAACATAAAGTGCATTACAATAGTCTAATCTTGAACTGATTATAGCATGGATGGGAAGTGTGTGTTTGAAATGAGACAACCAATGCTTTAGATATTTATCTTACTGTACAAGAATCAGGACTGAATACAGAACAGGAACAGACATCGCACCTCCTTGAGCTTACAGGTATAGTCCTCAGCACACTGGTCCACAGGCAGAGAGGAGTCTATGGTTAAGATCCCACTGTCAGGAATGTTGACCTTTGAAAATAGCTGTACCTGCAGAGGAATCAAAGAGCAACATTGTTCTCCACATACTGATGCACATTAGACACATGCACCCTCCTGAACAGATACCTTGTACAGCCCATAGGTGCTCTCCGGATCATCAAATGGAACCAGTCGTTCGTCGCAGAAACCGACCAGCCACTTGCTACAGTCCAGGTCTGGAAGAGCAGGCAGCTCTTTGCTGAGCATGGACACGAGGCTTCCTCCAGAGAGCCCCAAGGTGAACCTGCCACGGGAGCTGATGGCCTTTTCAGCTCGAGAGGTCACCAAGTGGGCCAGCACTGGACCAAGCTCTGCTGAGGACGGGAAGACCACCACTCTTCTGCCAGCCATGAGGAAGCAGTCTGCAAAAATGAAGTAACTAGGAAGAAGAAAATCAGAGAGACAGAGAGAGGGAAACAGGTGTTGAGACATGTTTAAGGAAGTTAAGTACATTTTTGCAAGTCATCGTGATATGGAAATTAAAATCCAAATATAAAGCCAGTTTTATTTTTTATTATTATTATTTTAATATGGTTCAATGTAGTAGGCTCAATAATGTTATGTATCGTCAGTGAATGGCTGCGCAAACAGACAATTTGACACAAAAGCTACTTATCCAAGCTCATTCGGGATAACTTTCCATTTGCACGAATTGGTTAATGCGCGTCTTTTGACATCTGTTGACCTCACTTAAGTCAGAGCGGCAGAGTTAACGAAAGATTTTAAAAACATATATACTTTACCCAATGCGAGACTCAAGTGAAGAGGATCATGAGGATTTTCAGTCGGCAAAAGTAATTCCCTCCAATACTTCCTGAAACGAATTTCAAACAGCCAATTAGATTCCACGCTTCGACCGCACTGATTTCTGGTCATTGTAGTTCTTAACTTTTGAGTTACCCCGATACATAAAGTCAATATAAAGAGAGAAACCGCCTAGAAAAGCAAACTTACACTTGCAAATCCACGTTTTTATCAACTTAAATGCTTGATGATGCCATCACAAACACTATTCTGTCATTTTACTACAATTTCTGTAGTTTTAAGGGGTGACAATACTTCCTCCCAGGCGCTATGTGGAGACACTTTCCCCCACGCACCCACTTGAGTTTTGAGGAGACCCATGCGTATCTTACGAACATGCACGCATCCTCTAACGAATAATACGGTGCAACTTCATTTAACAGCGAACGCCAAAATAATCGACAGCAAAATTTCCGCATTAGCCCATTAGACCTGCACATACACCCGAAAACCATGTCGACGGTCTTCTCTTTCCAGACACAGCTCGTCTCCATCATGGACGCACTATCCAAAACAGCTGTAATTGAAATAAGCAAACTGGTCGAGATTGAGTCAAAGATGCTGAAAATAGAGATAACTCGTGGACGGAATGAGATAGCCTCGCTCACAGAGAAACTGCAGCTGATGGAGAAGTTGCTCTACATGGCACAGGGCGGCAGGCAGGACGTGGCTGCTGCAGTTTGCATGGTGAGGGAGGACGAAACGTGTGAGCCTGACAGAACAAGACCTGCAATCAAAAGGTAGGCCGGATTTGTCCTGTGTGTTATCTGGGTACGCAGTTAGTATTTGCATTGTAGCCTTTCTGTCTGCAACTCCCTGTCTGTCTGGTGTTTATTGCATTTTTTCATCCTAGTGAGAGCAGATGGGAAAACATAACTTCTCCTATCGAGAGGAGCAGTTTGCATCAAGATGAAGAACATGCAGCAGTTGATGTAAGTCCTGCAACTTACAGAAGATCCTACTGTACTGTGTTTTCCCACTAATAGATATATTTATTTATTTATTTATTTTTTATAGCTCATTAGTTCACCCAAAGGGCAGCCTGAATTGATCATGGTGAAGGAAGAGCCACCAGAGCCAGACACTCAAGACACTGAACATAATAAAACATGTGAAAATAGTAAGTACTGAATAATCATTTAAAGAGAAATTCTGGTATAAAATTAAGTAAGGGTCAAACACACCATAACACCGAGTTAGACACCCCCTCGAGAGATGAATGTTGCTGACTGCTTGCTTCTCTAGTAATACCAACTTCAGATACGACTGCATGATAGCAATACACAGCGGTCTATGGAGCCACACACAAACCTCAACCAAAATGCCACTCTCTTATGCTCAGAACAGCACCTAACTTCCTGAACAGTACATATAGGGTCCCAGCCATAGCATTTCTTGTGGCTTTTTGGTTGAGCGCGTGGCTCTCTGTATTGCTATCTGTGGTCGTTACTAAAGTTGGTATAACTAGAGAAGCAAGCAGTCAGCAACATTCATTTTTCGAGGGGGTGTCTGACTCGGCTTTATGATGCATTTGACCCCAAATTCATTTTACGCCAGGATATCTCTTTAATGTCTTAATTGTATGCACACGTTTTGACTTGGCTTTGAAAAAAAACATGGACTTTGGGTGAAGGGAAAAGTGTTGCACAATTATCATAAAAGTTATTATGTGTTGGTGTTCAACCCCTGAGTTATAAAGATCTACAATGTGAAAAAATAAAAATAAATTTCCTCTTTGCAGGACAGGAAATTGTCCCAGACATTCACAAGAGTCTGGATGAGATGCATCACCTAAAACCTGTTGCAGAACATCAGCAGCCTCTGTTGCCTTGTTATGTGAAACTGGGTACACAGCCCTCTCTCACTGGTCCAGGAAGGAGGGAGACACAGTGGAATCCACAGCTTAGACCTGCACATGCAAATGTAGTGGCTGGAAAAAACTTGGCTCAAAATGTTGCCTCCCAAAGCACAGGTGTCCTCCGGAATGCAAAGCTTCACAACCTGAGAAACTCAGCTGCTAAGAGGTTTGGCTGTTTGCAGTGTGGCAAAGGATTCAGGTGCTTTAGCCAGCTTGAAATACATCAAAGAAGTCACACAGGAGAGAAGCCGTTCAGGTGCACGCTGTGCGGGAAGAGATATGCACAAAAAGGGCATCTGTATACACACCAGCGCACACACACTGGAGAGAAGCCATACCGCTGTCCTATCTGTGGAAAGGGCTTTATTCAGAAATGCACTCTCGATATGCATCAGCGTACTCACACCGGAGAAAAACCGTTTGTCTGTATTAAATGCGGGAAAGGGTTTACAAAGAACTGTAATCTAAAAAAGCACCTGGCTGTACATCTCGATCCTAGTCTGAACATGTTTGGTTGTGAATCTGCTGCATCTACTTTTGGTGGGACATTCATAAATGGTACAACTTAAACAGTCTCCTAATGCTACTCATCCTGATCCTGCTTGGTTTTAATGCTTGAGATTAATAAAGTTCTCTTTTCTCCAGATGTGAGTGTACATCATTGTGTTTTTCCTTTTGAAATATAACAGAAATAGATGTAAATCTGTGCCAACATTTACCTCACAAGTGATTGATTCAGTGCTGATTTTCTTCATGATGGAGATATAGGGGAGAGTGGGGTAAAATTAACCATTTTTCATATTTCAGATCATTATAGTTTTGTCTCTAACTAGTGTATCTGCATATATTTCATGATGTTGTGCATCCCTGCAAACCAACAGAATGAGTGTAAACATAACAGTCTTGATAAAACAGCATGCCAATAAAAAGTGGTCTCCTATTGTCAACTTACCCCGTGTATGGGGTAAGTTGACCATAGTTCTGTTTTTAGGTCTTGGTACGATAAAGGTATTAGGGTTATAGGAGACTTTATTGACAATGATGGTGTTTTCATGTCTTTTAGAATGACTGAGAATAAGTATGGAGTTCCAAGAAAAGACTTCTTCGCTTATCTACAGGTTCGCCACTTTATAAATATGAGCACTGAGTTTCCTTCAGACCAACCCAGTCTTCGGCCTTTGGAAAAATCTATTATGTACCACACACAGAAAAAAGGTTTAATTACATACTTTTATAACACATTCTTGGGTCAGAACAAACACAACTTGGACAATCAGGTGGGGAAATGGGAAAAGGATTTAGGATCTGAATATGATGAGGACTGCTGGATGGTGTCCTTAATTTAAAGTTTTATTTATTTTCTGCAAATAATTATTGAGACATATTTTTGTATTAAAACGGGAAACCCAATAAAATATTGTTAACCTTCACAGACTGTTCGGGTCAAATTTGACATGTTTTGACTTTTAACAGCAGTAAAAATACCCTAAACATCATTCTTTAAGCCTGAAACTTGATGACTTTTCCTGAAGTGGCCCAAAATACATGAAATTAATTTTAAAATATTCATGTGTATTTTTGTATATTTGCTACAGATTTTTCCCATCTGAGGCTGTTGCGGTTTAGATTTGACCCGCATCTATTTAGATGGATTTTAGATCTACCGGTGTGGGACAAGTGACAAGCAGTGAGAACAGTGTTCAATATAAAGTTTGTTGTTCAATAAAATATATTCAAATCATTATGATTTTTATATTCTTTTATTTCTTACATAATATTACATGACATTATCCAGTGGAATAGATATTCTTCTCCAAAATATATATTTAACTAAAAACGAGTGTTGTTAAAACTTAAAAAATACATTTTCCCTGCTCTTTGAAACATTTAGGAAGGGCTAATCAATAATTTTTTGAAGTAGCATGGGTCATTTAAACTTTATGAATAGGTTTTGGGTTCGAACTTTGGTGCAAATACTTGCTACATGGGCAATTCTTGGGCTGGGTCAACATACTTTGAGGGTACAGGATGTATACAGTATGTGGGTGTTCCAAAAAATTAGCTGCATTAAAAAGGTTTTCACTTCACAGTTTTCACAGAGTATCATTTTCTGGCATTTGTTTGTTCAATTCACATTTAATTGTTAAAAAACTCAAACGCATGGTGTCCAGCTGAATGGACATTTTTGTAACCCTATAAAGGGATAAAAACACATCTTATCTGAAGTTCTCATAATTCATGCATGAAAGGGTTAAATAATAAGTTAAAAAACAAAACTTCTGCATGAACTTTAAGGCCTTTGCACCAGCCTATGAAGGAGATAATGTATCATGAGAAAATGCTCTTCCTCATCTTTACATCAGCGTCTCATTCAAGATAGGCAAGCAGCTCTAACCAATCAGATGCAATGTAGGTCGAAATATAGGCTGAGCCTTCCATAGGCAAACATATCTTTTTCCCACAACCCTTAGCGGCAGAGTCACACCATATATGAAGACGGAGTAACGTTGTTCGCTCAGTATTTTATCATTCCTTTAAAAATATTCGACTTTCTTATTAAAAAGATGTGCGACACCACAAACAGAAATTTTCGGACGCAGTTAGCCGCTATTTTGGATAAGCTAACTAATGCAGCTTTGGTTGAAATAGGAAACCTGGCTGACGAATGCTCGTCCGTCCTTCACACCGAGATATCTCTTTATAAGACGGAAAATGAGGCGCTGAAGAAGAGGTGTTATTCACTGGAGGTACAGCTGAGAGCAGCGAGGGAGACGCAGACATATCCTGCAAGTGTCAACAGTGTCAGCCGCCGACACCCCATAGGTCAGTATGAACAAAAATCACTAGAAATGAGTCTTTTCTGGGTTTGTACTCCGGTGGGACTCATGCTGTACAGTCAACTGCAAGCATATGTCAGTAGCATGTTAGATAGTGTTCAATTCTGCTCAAACCAAATCACTCCAGCACTAACAAGAAGTTTTATTTCCTAACATTTTGTCAATTAAAAAGCAGAAAAAAAAAAAAAAAAAAAAAGAAGCTGACCTTGGTTTAATTTTATATTTGTATGTTTTGCACTTATTTACATGGTAGTTACAGTTTCATGCCTTTTCCTTTTCTCCTTCCAGGACAGCAGCTGCACGCTCCAGCCATCGATGGAGTGTTTGGGAAAGACTGGTGCATGGATCTGTGGAGAGAAGATCAGAAACTCCCTACTCAGAGAAAAGACTTGGTTGAGCCTGCTGCCATGACTAGTATGGGGCCACAGGTCTGTAAATCATTCACCCTAGTCTAGAAGATCAAAATCAGGATTGTTATTGTTCACCTGTGCAAGAATTACAATTAGACACCCAGGCAGACACTTCTGGTTCCCTGAAGTTATAATGAAATGTATTTAAAGAATAATTATATCATTATTTCTCTGTGAACATTGTGTCCAAATTTGTTTGACATATTTCTTTGTTGGTAGACCCTAGACATAATGGATAGAGATCCTGATCTCATCTTTGTCAAGGAAGAACTGTATGATGACCACCCCATCGGTCAGCAGATGGGCCTCACAGACAACCGAAAGGGTGAGTGTGTACCAAAAAGACAAAGTTTAATTATTATGACCTTGCCTATTTTTGTAATTCTGATGCATTTTTTTGTTTTCCATTTGACAGTTGTTGGACTTTTTGAGGAGGAGAACTTGCTCCACAGAGCCGTTGATGAGCTCCAGCTTCATTCGGTGGAATTGAATAACTTTCCCATGACAGCTGACTGTGAAACGCAGCGCACACAGCCAACAATTATGGACAAGTTAATAGATGATGCCACAATGAGTAGTCTGGTGGACAACACAAATCCTTCTGCAGCTCCAGCAGGGGAATATTCTGACTATGCAAACAGTATCCACATGAACACAACCAAAGAAGTCATCATTCAGCCAAAACCTGTGAAGCCGACAAAGCGATTCGAGTGCTTATTCTGTGGGAAAATATTCAACTATCTGAGTAGTTTAAAGGTACACATCAGGCGACACTCTGGTGAGAAGCCTTTCAGCTGTTCAGTTTGTGGGAGGCGCTTTGCGCAGAAAACATACCTGAAACTGCACCAACGTGTACACTCAGGGGAGAAACCTTACAGCTGTCCGGACTGTGGCAAAAGTTTTTCCCAGAAAAGCTCTCTTAACATACATCTCCGAACACACACTGGTGAAAAACCATACGGCTGTGTGGATTGTGGCAAATGTTATGCATACAAATACGGCTTAAATCACCACCAGTGTTTTGAGTGGAAACCAACGGATTTGGTTGGAGGTCAAACTGAAAAGAACTCCAACTGGAAATAAAGTGTTCGGCTCTGCTTTGCTCTGAGTGGCAGAACATGTGCTAAAAGAGTGTTTAAGAAACTGTAATGTAAATGACTAATGATTAATTAAAATTCTCTATCTCTCACAGAAAAGCAAGGCAATGGCCTGTGTGGTTAAAAGTGGTGTTGTAAAAATTATAATATATTTTTTTGGTATGTTTCAAGCTGAAATGCAAGTTAAGTGAAGGGTACGAGGTGTTTTGTCCTTTTATAGCCCACAATTTGAATGAATTGGACTCAGCTATTTATGAGCCAGTTTATAGCCAAATTTCTGATGATCTCAGCAAAGGTTTTTTTTTTTTCTCACATTAATAGTTGATATGAAATGGTATTTACACATTTGCAGTTTTCATTAAATATGTGATGCTCATCAATAATTAGGCAAAAGCAATTACAGCCATTCAAATCATGTTGTCATATAGTCAGTCCAACATTTTAAACATACCTCAGCGTCATCCTCCGGACCACAGAAGTCTTCTGGCAACGTTCTTTGGGAAAGAGCTCCATTTTTTTTGCTATTTTGTAGCAGAAACTTTCAAAACTACCTCTTTTTAACAGTATAGATGTTAAATGATTTGCTATGTTTGCTAAGCTGCCAAAATCTCACTCGCTGCTTCTCTATTTTCCACATGTAATACCTCAGTGCATACAGGAAATCGGGTCCTCTTTGAAGAACTGTACGAGAAAGATGTTTATGTGTATGGGTCATATTCATGAGTTCCACAATCTGTTCAGGTTGAAATGTTGTAAATTGTATATGCTGGCTGGTATTTGAGCTCACATTGTTGTCAGAGTGCAGTCAGCCAGGCAACACCATGTTTTTTAAATGTTATCCCTTTCTGTTCAAGATATTCTTTATTCTTTACTGGACTGTTCTGACACTTAAACAGCAATCATGTGTACTGAGCACATTTTTCAGTCTGTAATAATACAATCCTTCTGAACCAACCATTGACCGAATGAATGAATTATTCCTGCCAAAGAGAGACATGCAGTTGCCCCTTAAAAAGCACCTTCAGATTTGTAAAGATTATGGATTTATTAAGACCCAACTAATAAAACAAATTAATCAGGTTAGAGGCAACTTCTGTTTACACAAGTCTAAAATCATTCAAAGAAAATGAATTAAATCAAACTAGGTTTTAACATTCTCAACCGTTTCATTGTGAAAACTGTAACAACTTCAATAACTATTCCTTATTGCTTAAACACCCAACTGACAAACACAGGACATACAGATCACACTGTAAACTCCATACTACAGATTACAAGGATATAAACATTACTGTTCAGAATGGATAACAGGATAAAAACCTTACACCTGTCAAAAAATAAATAAATAAAAATGCAAGGAACAAAGTTACACATCATGCATCACAATCAGCACTGACAGATTCAGTTCGTTTTAAAAATCTCACTTTTTTTGTGGGCCATCATATGATGTTTGAGATTGATCTTTTGGGTGAAGGTTTTTCCACATTTCAAACAGCAGAACGGTCTCTCTCCGGTATGGATTCGTAGGTGAGCATTCAGATTGCCTTTCTGGGTGAAGCCTTTCCCACAGAAGTTGCAGCTGTAGGGTTTCTCTCCCGTGTGCACAACTTGGTGAATCCTCAGAGCCGACGGGTTTGCAAAGGCCTTCCCGCACAGTTCGCACGACTGACTCTTGGAAGAATGCGGGGGCACACATGCGTGCTTTGTAAACTTGTATCGGTGAGGGAAGTGCTGCTTACAAATACTACAAAAGTTCTCCCTGTGTGTCTTCATGTGATGTGTTAAAGTGCCTTTGTGGAAAAAGGTCCTGTCACAAATTTCACATTTAAATATGTTCCTGTTTGTTTCACTAAAAGTTTGGCAATTAGGCATGTTTATACCAAAATGTAGGCCGCTATTAAGTGCGGCGTTGTCTTCCGAGTTTTGTTCCTTGTTGTAGATGGAATCACCTGTATTCTTCACCAGTTCCTTTTCACTTTCAGGAATAAACTGCACATCATCATCATCATCGTCGTCGTCGTCATCATTGTTGTCATCAATTGAAATGATATGACTGTTTAGGGCCTCCTCTGTGTTATCAACAGATATCAGCTGGATGGATGGCACCTCAGACACAACTTTCTCTCCGTCTTGCTCGAGTGAAAAGCTGCAAGAGCTGCTACCACCTGAGCAGCCCACTGACAGATGCTCTGGTTCCTCTGTCAAACTTTCCCCATGATCTGTAGCATCAGAACAAGAAGTCACACTCTCATATGAGACATTTAAAGGGATATTCAGTCGTAAAATTGGCGCTATATCCCTTTGAGGCTGAAAATCATAGACAGGGCTCCCTCACTATCTTACCTTCTGTTTTAGGTGTTTCTTGCTGGAAGCTGCTTGGGATGTCCTCCACAAAATCCTCCTCTTTGATTTCAGTGGTTGTAGTTTTGTCAGAAAGTAAGGTCACAGGCTGCAAAATGAGAGAAGTCCATATATAAACAATGCTGAACAGAGCTGGAGCGTGAATGAATCATATCATTTCACCTAAAACTTTCATCAACAACATACCCAGTTTGTACGGTGGCGGAGAACCGCCACAACGGAAGTGAGCTTCCAGAGACCAATAATGATGATGCACCGGTGTTTTACAATCCAGGGACAGAAGACGATGGGGAAAAGACGAGTAAAAAGATTAGTGGAAAGGTTATTGTTTAATTTCGCTTATAAACTTTTCAATGTGTAATTTGGTCAGGCCATGTAGCGCCTGACTTGATATGAAGTTGATCTGGCGGATGCAGTTGTAGTATTAGCTTCAGTTCAACTTCATATGGACTCAGGCGCTACATCGCCTGACAAAATGACACACTGAAAAGTTTATGAAGCGAAATCAAACAATAACCTTTCCAATTACCTCCTTGCTCGTTGTAGTCTTCTGTGCCTAGATCATAAAACACTGGTGCATCATCATTATTGGTCCCCGGCAGCTCACCTTCGTTGTGGCTTTTTTTATTTGCATCCTTTTATTTTCACAGTAACTTTTTTTTTCATCGCCACTTTTTTCTTTGCGTCTTTAACTTCCATTTTGGTGTTTTTATCTGCACTGTTTCTTTTTTATTTGCAGCGGGCTTCGGTTTCTTTTTTTTTTCATCAGTAACTTCTGTTGTGACTTCTTTTTTTTTTTTTTTGCATTCCTTTATTTATTTTTTTATTTGCAGCAGTGGCGGTTCTCGGCCACCGTAAATTTGAATTAAGGTGCAAAGCGAATGTAATACTCCTTTATTCAAGTGTTGAAAAACTTTCGATCATGATACTGCTCTTTTCTTCTGACCTCATCAGAGATCTTTAGTGGGTCTGTTGGGACTTTTTCAGCACAGATTGGGTCCCTGTCTTTCCATAGATTCATACACCAATCTTTTCCAAATATCGCCTCTATGGTAGGAGACTCGGACACTGGGGAAAAGCCAAAACACAGCAGTAAATAATCAGTTCACTCACAGGCAATGATCATTTGTTTCGTTTGGATCTGTCAATGATTGTAATTCAGAAACTTACCGAAAGGCTCTCCGTCTGTGCTGTCGACAGTTTGTACACCGACGCTACGGGAACTTTTACACATCTTTCGGGCGTCGCTCTTTACAACCGTGAGCTCACACTCCAGACTGTTTACTTTCTCAGATAGGGCTGAATTAGCAGCTATGAGCCGATACACTTCGGACCGGAGCTCAGCCGACTCCTCGTCCACCACCTTACAGACCTGGCTCAGGGCAGTTCTAGCCATTGTCTCCATGATGTAGGAGAGCTGTGAGTTCAGAGAACATCGGGTGGCCATCGCTGATACCTTCTTTCAAAAGCTTTTCACAGACTTGAGGTTATTTGTGACGAATTATAATGTCTGAATGAAAACAAGCATTGGCAACACACAAAGCTAACGGTGTTTTAAAAGCCGGAGTCGTTTAGCTGTGGCAACGGTGACGTACTTCCGGCGGATATAACCGGTCAGCTGCTTTGTATTAAAAGACTTCCTGGTTTTGCGATGTTTTTCCTCTGCTAAATTATTATTTATGAAGACTATTTCTTGCTCACCAGCAAGAAAAACAACAAAGAGTGTCGACTACAACTGCAGCCGCAAACATGAACACGGAAAAGGATTTTTCCCCTCTGACTCCTAACATAGTCCGGGCTTTAAATGACAAACTGTACGAGAAGAGGAAAGTGGCGGCTCTGGAAATCGAGAAGCTGGTTCGGGAGTTTGTGGCTCAGAACAATTCTACTCAGATCAGGCATGTGATTCAGATCCTGGCTTCAGAGTTTGCGCTTTCTCAGCATCCCCACAGCCGGAAAGGGGGTCTCATCGGACTGGCAGCTTGTTCCATCGCCCTCGGTAAAGACTCAGGTCTGTATCTGAAGGAGCTGATCGAGCCTGTACTCACGTGTTTTAATGACTCAGACAGCCGCTTGCGCTATTATGCATGTGAGGCCCTCTATAATATCGTCAAAGTGGCCAGAGGAGCAGTGCTGCCTCACTTCAACTTGCTGTTTGATGGTCTCAGTAAGCTTGCTGCAGATCCAGACCCCAATGTCAAGAGCGGATCTGAGCTCCTGGACAGACTGCTGAAAGACATTGTGACTGAAAGTAACAAGTTTGACTTGGTGGCATTTGTCCCCTTACTCAGAGAGAGGATCTACTCCAATAATCAATATGCCCGTCAGTTCATTATTTCCTGGATCCACGTTCTTGAGTCTGTGCCGGACATCAACCTGCTGGACTACCTCCCTGAGATCCTGGACGGGCTCTTCCAGATCCTGGGAGACAACAGCAAGGAGATTCGCAAGACTTGTGAGGTGGTGCTGGGAGAGTTCTTGAAAGAAATCAAGAAAACACCCTCCAGTGTGAAGTTTGCGGAGATGGCCAACATTCTTGTCATCCATTGCCAAGTAGCAGATGAAACCAAACTCCCAAACGACCTGATCCAGCTGACAGCCATGACCTGGATGAGAGAGTTTATTCAGCTCGCAGGCAGAGCGGTGCTCCCTTACTCCTCGGGCATCCTCACCGCTGTGCTGCCTTGCCTTTCCTATGATGACAGAAAGAAAAATACAAAAGAAGCAGCCAGTGCCTGTAATCACAGTCTTATGAAGCTGGTGACACCCGAGGACGATGAGGATGAGGAGGAAGAGAAAAGCGGAGGTGCCGGGTCACCGACGAAGGATGACAGCCAGCAAAAGACGGAGGCAGACAGTAATGATATGCTGAATGCATCACAAGAATCAGTTGGTTTTAGTAACATCAGCTTCTTCACCCCAGCAAGTGCTGACAGGCCTCAGGTGACTCTTGACCTGGATGGTATTGTCCAGGTGCTGGACCGGCATCTCCACGACTCCTCCACTGGTATGATGACCCGCATAGCTGTGCTCAAATGGCTCTACCACCTCTACATCAAAACACCTCGCAAAATGTTCCGCCACACAGACAGCCTGTTCCCCATGCTGTTGAAAACACTGTCTGACGAGTCCGATGAAGTGATACTCAAAGACCTGGAGGTGTTAGCTGAGATAGCATCATCTCCCGCCGGCCAAACAGACCAAGTCGGCTCCTGCGACAGCACTGATAACAAACTGGAGTTGAAGGTCCCAGAGAGTGCCAAGCCAGGACAGCAGCCCAAGACAGCAGACTCCTCCCCTTCCACTCCCAGTATGAACTCCTATTTTTACAAGTTCATGATCAACCTCCTGAAACGCTTCAGTCTGGAGAGGAAGCTTCTGGAGAACAGAGGAGCGTTCATCATCCGACAGCTCTGCCTGTTGCTTCATGCAGAGAACATCTTCCACTCCATGGCTGACATCTTGCTGAAGGAAGAAGATCTCAAATTTGCTTCAACAATGGTTCAGACACTCAACACCATCCTGCTCACCTCGGCGGAGCTTTTCCAGCTACGCAACCAGCTGAAGGACCTGCGCACCCAGGAGAGCTGTGTGTTGTTTTGCTGCCTGTATCGCTCATGGTGCCACAACCCTGTGGCCACCGTGTCGCTGTGTTTCCTCACCCAGAACTACAAACACGCCTATGATCTCATCCAGAAGTTTGGAGATCTGGAGGTGACTGTAGATTTCTTAATAGAGGTTGACAAGCTTGTGCAGCTCATCGAAAGCCCGATATTCACTTACCTGCGCCTGCAGCTCCTGGATGTGGAGAACAACCCTTACCTGATAAAGGCGCTGTATGGCCTGCTCATGCTGCTGCCTCAGAGCCAGGCCTTCCAGCTCCTCTCTCATCGCCTGCGGTGTGTCCCAAACCCGGAGCTCATGAGGACTCTGGATGAGTCCAAGTATATGGACTCTAAACATCAAGTGGTCTCCAAGCGTGCCTCTCACAGTCAGATAGATTATAATGAGCTGCTCCAGCATTTTGACCTTGTTCAGAGCAAACACCTGGAGGTGAGACATCAACGGTCTGGACGGGCCTCTGATCACCCAGACAGAAAGCTGTTGTAAAAGCAGCCAGAGAGGGTAAAAAAATCATCTTTAAAATGAGATCAAAATTATGTAGTAATAGAAATATTATAAAGACACCAAAAAGTATTAATTATGATTCAAACCTCTTAGAGAAGCACTGGTGATCCAGTCTAAAAAAAAGATGTTTTTATATTGCTTTGCTGACATTTTGAATAGAAAATGTATACAACACAATCCAGACTTTACACAGAATGGTTTAATTTTGTAGTTACTGTGAAGGTTTCTGTGGAGAATGTACTTGAAATCTCATATGACATAAATTATGATAATACTATAACCATGTCCCCAGCCTCTGAGATTGTTCCAGGCCTAATGAAATGTTCACAGTGAATCTGTCATGCATGTCACTACTAATACCACACTTGTGTCATTTAAAGTCCATGTGAACCACTATATTTTCATGGTGTATCCTGTTGAGTAATATGAGAAGAGCATGCGTTCTGGATTGCCTTAATCTCTTGTCAGCCAGGAAAGAAATTTCACGTGTTGAGTATTGACTCGGGTCAACAGAGATTTAAAACTTTGTGTGGCTGAACTCTGGCACACATTCTGGGTAGGCCTATGTTACCATTTATTTGTCAGTGCAGCTAATCAATAACTTAAATGTACACATTTCCAGCTTTAAATTCCTGTCACTTTTTTATACTTTCTTTCAACTAATATGTTTTTCTCTTACATATTGTCTGTATGTCTGTTTTTAAAAGAAACAACTCTTTGTTATCACATTGTGTGAAAATCAATAAAGTGGACCATGTGATCAAAAAGTTTTTTTTCTGTATCCATATATTGTAAATTATGCCAAGTCATTAGAAAAGCTGATGGAGAAGAAAGACGCAGACACATTAGAGTTGCAGCTAATGGCTTTATTCTGGTCTGTTTGTATCCTAAATAACCTGCAGCCTTTTTGAATTAATTTGTCCTATTTTGATTTATTATAGTAATTAGATTCATTATGCACCCAGCTATAAATGTGTACTATGTCATCAACAAAAGTTATGTAAATTAATTCTGTTAAATTGTATGTAGGTTTGTGTTGTGAATATGGATTTTTAATGCTGGCAGGATTCATTTTATGGACAGTAACGTTAGCAGCAGCAAATAGTGCTTGAAGGAATGTTTCGATTTGACTTATACAATTATCTTTTAATGAATTAGAATACTTGAAAACACACAGAAGACCATAAAAACTTAAAAACATTACCATAAAAGTGCCAATGAAATATTTTGTACATTTTTATAAGATATCCATTTTTCTCTGTGTCCAGTTTTAGAAGCATAGAGCTTAAACCTGCCTTTACTGTTCATGTTTATTTTTGGAGAAACTGGAGGAGCTGGATCTTTCCACTGCTGCAGGGGACTAATGTCTTCCCATGCAGTTATTCATACATGGAACATAGTGTACACGCATGCTGAGGTAATATATGTCTTGGTCTCCAGTAAAGACCCATAAGTGCTGCATTGAGTTTCACAGATGGAGGCTAGCATCCCCTGTCTGGGTGCGGACGAGGCGTTCTGTGATGTGTGCCGGGAAATCTTCCTGGCCCCGGTGGTCCTCTGCTGTGTCTGGTGTGATTTTAGTTTTTGTAGCTCTTGTTTGGAGCGGTTTTGGAAAAAATATGGCACTAAAGAGTGTCCTCACTGCTTCAAAGAATGCCTCGGACTTCCACGAAGAACTTGTGAGGAACATGGACAAAGGCTGTTCCTCTTCTGTGCGACTGACCTGGAAGCCGTTTGCGCTATATGCCTGAAATTTGGCCTGCATAAAAACCACACAGCATATCCCTTAAAGGAAGTATTCAAGGATAATAAGGTAAGCTGAGCAAAACTTAATTCTGAAGCCTTGAGCTGAAATCTTTGAATAGAATAAAAATCTAATTTGTTTTGAGGACTCTACATGAACTTAAAATGACACAATTGAAAAAATAGTCTGAAACATGTTTCTCCAGCACATCAAACTTTAAGTAAAATAAATCCATGGTAAAGAGATATCTGTTTCCTGTTTGGTGACCAGGAGCAGAGTCACTTCAAATCTGTCCTGGCTGTTGTGTGTGTTGACTTTTACATTCAACAACTCTGAACCGCTGCCCTGTTTTTGGCACAGTCACAAATCAAACTTTTCCTTATTTGGTCAAGGATCCCCCAGCCCGGTTAAGTGATTAAAGAAGCATTCAGTCTCTATTCCTAAAAACACTACATACCAAACAACACCTATTCCACCATCAAACTGCAACTTCTATAATGTTGACATACTTACTACTTAGTATGGTTTGTTTAGGGGAGTGTAAACATGCGAATACAATCACAACTGCGTTTCTATATATAAACTTGAAATGCTAGTGCTTAAAATATGTCATATATTCAAAAATAAAGCCTGGTATATATGGGTTTTGCTTTAAACTACCCTGCTGAAGCACACACTAACCATCCTGTCAGCTCTCAGTAAATCCTGGCACTGTGTGTGTGAGATTTAAGGTCAAACACAGAGCATTACGCATACGGGTCAAAGCCGCACAGCTCTACGAGGGGTTCCACCAATGGCAGAATCATATTATCTTTCTATCTCCTGCCCTATTTTTGGTGCAGCACTGACTCCAAGAACCTAACTCTCACAACAAAATACTAGATTACAGTACAAACAAGGTCAACTAACTGTGAAATACTTGAAAAATTAGCCAATTATCCCTCAAGATATCCTTAAATTTGAGTATCTGCTTTGCTTTGACATTCACTAAACCTGCACTGAATATTTTTGGTTTTTAAAACGAATAAAAAATGGGTTTAAAACTTCTTAAAAAATAAACGTCTGTGTTTCAAAAGCTGTTGCCAAAATCTGAACTTGAAGTTGGAGTGGTCAGCAGGAGGATATTTCTTCACACACATAACTTCAGTCTAAATCAGCCACTTCCGTCTATTTATAGCCCCAGCCTGAGACTTATTTTGGACATTGTTCCCCCATAAGCTCTTTCATTACACTGCGACAGTTTGTTTCAACAGACTGCTCGCATAACGGACCAAGAGGCGATCACAGTGTGGTCACAGTGTCAATACAATAAAAAGACCAGCTGGAGTCCAACTGTTTCATCATCATTATGCTCCTCTCACTAACAATAAGGTTATTTAGGCTGTTTACTCTGATCTGCGCGGATACAGACGCCTCATGTAAAATCAATTTGTTATATTCAGAGGTGTGGTGTTTATTTGAGAACTGGCAATGCACATACTTGACACAGGACGGCATAACACAGGATATGCCTTTGGGAGCTGAGGTATTAACACTTATTCCTGAGGTCAAGATGAGGTAGTCTTCCAGAATCACTGGGAGGAGCTGAAGATCCTGCCTTGTCATCAAAGCCCTCTGAAGAATAATGGCCACCAGACGTGCTCGTCTTGAAGATGACCTCTCCTGTCCAATTTGTGGACATATTCTTAGTCAGCCTGTGGTGCTCACCTGCCGGCATAGATTCTGTAAATCCTGCCTGAATGACAGCTGGGAGGCACAAGGCAGTGGGGATTCACACTTCTGTCCTCTGTGCTGGCGCCGCTCCTCCATGGATCAAATAGTGGTGAACACCGTGCTGGAGAAGTCCTGCGAATCCTTCAAGAAGGACAGAAGCAAGAATGACCCAGAGGCTTGTAAGGAACATGGGGAGAAGCTCACATTGTTCTGTGTGGGGGATCTGGAGCCGATCTGCGAAGTGTGTGGGAAAGCAGCCGCACACAAAGGGCACAAGATCTACCCTATTGGGGAAGGTGCCCTAGACTGTAAGGTAGGCCAGTTAAAGTTACAGGGTTCATTTCAAAAGTATTTGTCACAATGTTGCAGGTGCTGACTTTACGCGCGTCTGATAAGAACGGTGTTAACGAAGATAAATGGGTTTCAAAATAACTCACAACTGTTTATTTTACTAATCAAAGAGACTGCCATTCATACCAGTGTTACATGAAGTCTTCTCTAAGGCTGTGGTGTGTTTTTTTTCTCTTTTTTTAACCAATTTTGACTTCGATATCTCTTCTCCTTTTTTGCCTCTCTAAGTCTGATATTCTGATATGTGTGAAGGTTTGGCAGAGTTCATTAACATTCTATTAATAGATTTATATTTTTGGTTGGCTGTTGCCATTGGAGTCCCAAGAGGACTGAAACTTGACACCCTGAGTTTCTGTGATGATCATCTACTCTCACCTTTTTCAACCTTGAGTGGCAAAATGATGAGAATCTGTTGGTTTCCATATTGGGTCTCATGTCTTGATTCTCATTTGAATGTAGCTTAATATGTCACCTGTGTCTGTGGTCTTTCTATAGGTTTGTCCCTTTAATCCAATGCTGATGGGAATACTGCTATGCATGGGTGTGTGGCAGCTGAAGGCCCCGCTTTGTACTGCAAGCTTGGCCACCTGCCAGACTGACTTTGTTTTCAAGTGTTAATGCCCTGTTACTGGCTTTATAGGAGGAACTGAGGAGTGCACTGCTGCCTTTCAAAGAGAAGCTGCAGCTGTATAAGAAGGCGAAAATCGCATGTGAGGAAATGGCGGAACATGTCAAGGTAGGGTCAGTTCACACATGACTTTGACCAAAGTGTGGAAGTCTTGTGTACTCACCATTCAGCTTTCTCTTTCAGAACCAGGCTGAACATACTGAAATGCAGATCAAAGAGGAATTCGAGGCCCTTCACCATTTCCTGAAAGAGCAGGAGGAAGCAAGACTGTCTGCTTTAAGAGCCGAAGAAGAGGAGAAGAATCTGATGATCAATGAGAGGATTGAGGAGATGACCAATGAAATGGCGTCCATCTCCAACATCATCCGTGTGGTGGAACAGGAGATGCACTCTCAAGATATCCCGTTTCTCAAGGTAGAAAAGACAACTCAAATACTTGATCTTGATTAAACAGCAATGTAGTCTTTTAAGCATCACTCACTAATGTTATTTTCCCCTTTTTTCAGAACTATAAGGAAACAATTAGGAGGTAAGTGCGAAGTCCACACCCGAATACATTTGAGGTTAAGCAAAAAACAGCTCCACATACACAGATCAAAACAACTAAATTTGATTTCAGAACCTGGAGAACTTCCCTCGATCCACAAATGATCTCTAATGCCCTGCTCGATGTGGCAAAACACTTGGGCTCTCTGAAACATAAAGTGTGGGAGAAGATGAAGAGCATAATAAAATATCGTGAGTGCTTTAAAATCTAACTGTCTTACGGTGAAGCTCTTTCCTTCCTACATTAGCAACCTTTATTTTTCCTCCCTCAGACCCTGTGATCCTGGATCCAAACACGGCAGCGAGCTGCTTCATCATTTCAGAGGATCTCACGGTGGTGCAGAACACTATCCAGTTATTCAAGCTGCCAGACAACCCAGAGCGATTTGACATCAGTGCTGAGCTGCTGGCTGCGGAGGGCTACTCTTTTGGACGCCACTCCTGGGATGTAGAGGTGGGGGAAAACACTTACTGGGTGGTGGGAATAGCCAGTGAGTCCATCAACAGGAAGGGGAAGCATATTCTGACCCCAGCAGAGGGGTTCTGGACTATAAGGTTTCGTAATGGAGAGCACAAGGCCTGCACTGCACCATGGGAGCCTCTGAACATGACCAAGAAGCCTGATACTATAAGAATAATTTTAGATATGGACAGAGGCAAGGTGACCTTCTACGACCCTGATGTGAGAAAACCCCTGTACACCTTCACAGGTATAGTCACACCTAAAGCCTTTCCTTATTTCTGCACTGCCTGCAAAGATTATCCACTCAAAGTCCGCCCTACAAGGATATTTTTATCAATGGACAACTAATTCATTATGGAGAAATACTGCAATATTTAAATTATGCTGCTTAAAATAGAAAAAAAATTGAGAACTGAAGGGCTGGTTGTGCTTAAGAGGTTTGACTGTGATTTAAAGAGACAAATTGCAGCACTACGTTGAAAAAATGTTTACTCTTCTTATAAATGATATCAAACAAATACAGATATGTTTTAAAATATTTATTTTGAGTTATGAAAAAATTTAGTCTGAGAGATCAGGAAATGTAAATATCTCCACATTCTTTAACACCTATATATTGCAGACAAGATTTTATTACATGATATGACAGTCACTATGTGTGACTCAGCCTTGTGTGACAAGAAATCACGACTATCAACTATTTTTAAACTTTTTCCGAAAAACAAAAAGATTTTTTTAGCTTCGCGTAAGGCACATACAGTAACAGTTTGCAAGTATCTGAAACCTGGAACAAACTTTGTCAAAGGTTCAGATATCAGTGAGATTAGTTTTTAATGGTGTTATAAAATTTAAAAAAAGAGACTACGGTTAGTGTTTGACCTAGTTGCCACATGTGCTGCATGCTTAATCGGATCTTCCATCCAAAAACAGCAGTAACTTCATATCTTCACACTCAAGTATTGCTTGAACCTGTAAAGAATTGTTCTTGCAGCATATTTCATACACGGGTTACACCCTGTAACAGTTATGATACTGTCCCTTGCTGTCCTAACCGACTTATTGTAACATGTATGCTATTTAAACTGAGTTGTGAGAAAAACCCACTGTCTGTGCGGTGATGCTCATAGGCTTACTGAGGTGTTCAGTTACAAAAAAAGGTCATTAAAGGAGAACAAATGCCTTCACATTATGTCCTGGTGTGTTACTCTTACAGTGTTAAAACTTCATCTTTAACAATGCTCGGCCTGTGTAAGTAGTCATCTCAACTCTGTTCCCTGAACGCTTCAAATGGAGGCAGCTGGTGCACCGTGACTGACTGATCCAGACACCAGCTTATGTCTGTGTCATCCCCTCTTAATCAAGACTGCGATACTACGGCCTCCATGTCATAGAGACATTCTGCCCTCTGCTAGAGCGCTGTATAGCTCCTCATCCACAACCTCATAACGTGCAGCTCGATTGTTCAAGAAGAAGATCTGGTCAGCTGTGAGACGTGGGTCGTATCCCTCCCTCTGAAGCCTGGTTTTCTGGATTTTGAATGTACCTACAGTGTGTGGATGAACATAAAATCAGAGAGTGGATACTCATTCAGGTAAAGTCCGACATCTTCATGAAATCAGTGGGAGATATTCCAGCTGTTTACCTGTGGTGTCAACATGTGGTGAGATTCGCAGAAACACTGGGCGAGCGTATGTAGGGAGAGCCCGCTGGACTTTCTGCAGGAAATCATTGGAATCAAAAGTCCCTGTAGTGTCAGCGATGGCGGCCATACCTGCCTTACCCTCCACACCTGAGACGCCGAACAGAGACAAATGCTTGTCAAGTAGCACATACACTCAAAAGCATCAAACGGGGAAAAATATGTTACACTCAAATCGGTAAGTACACAAAACTAATCACCTGGCACTCCCACTCCATACACGGCCACATCAGTCTGACCCAGAAGACTGCTGAGTACTCCCTCAACCTCGGTTGTGGAGACATTTTCTCCCCTCCAGCGGAATGTGTCTCCGCCACGGTCACGAAAGTACATATAGCCCAGGTCATCCATCACCAGCACGTCACCTGGTGTAGACACAGCAAAAATACTTGACAACCTTGCGTGAAAAAACTTCATTCAGTCAAAGCTTGGCTAAACAAACAAACTATAATACCCACTACAAAGCACAGGAAGAAAAATTACTCTACAAGCTTTAAATCTTAGGGATTAGAAGAAAAAAAGCCTATATTTCAAACACTCTTTCGACTTATTACTTGTACTGTTATGAGGCAGTAAAAACAACATAAATATACACTTAAATAAAATACATTTGTAACCTGATATGTACGCAGAGTCATTTTTCTTGAAGACATCATGAGCGATCTTCTTTCTGGTTGCATCCTGGTTAGCATAGCCATCAAAACGCCTCAAGGGGTCCTGCTGGTTGATACGACCCACAAGAAGCCCCGGCTCACCTGCAAGACACGGCGCAGTCTAAAAGAATGCTTTCAGAAAATCAGCACAATCAATCACCTTCAATGATGAGACAAAAATCATTGTTTTGGCCTAAGTATCAAGTTACCAGGACGGCAAGGTATACACAGGCCCCGGCTGTCACGGACCAGCTCCATGCTGTCTTCGTCCACCCTCACCAGACGGATGGGGTACACATTGGGAAGAATGCGACTGTTGAATCCACAGGCTCCAACCTAGCAGGACAGATTTAGCTTAACAGTGATCCACTCCATATTTCATCAGTGAAGACACAACGAACAATGTGAATGCCACAGCTCAGACCACAACTCATCCCCTACTGCCTACTTCTTTTACAGTGAGGCAGATGTAGTGGGCTGTACAGTGAGTGTAATAAAAACACATTTGGACAGTACTTGTCATTTAGCCAGACACTCCATAGAATTATCAACAGATAAAGACTGAGTATTGACTGGCTTTCTTGTTAAACGTCTTGGGATAACACTTGCTGTGAATTGGTGCTGTATAAACTAGGGGTGGGATCGATACATCATAGTATCGCGATATTTTGTCTGGTGATATGTCGTATCGTCTTATTTACCAAGTATCGATTTTTCAAACAGAGCAGGAGAAAGTAAGTGCAAAAAATATATACAATATATATATTTAAGGTTTGTAAGATGTGTTACATGAAAATAACATACAACGTAAATAAGACAAAAATAAAGGAAAGACAAATGCTAAATTAGCTAAACAGATGAAAAAATTATATAAATCACAATATATTGTACTGCAAAATGTTAAAAACCGCAATAATATCATATCGTGGCCCAAGTATTGTGATAATATCGTATCGTGGGGCTACTAGTGATTCCCACCCCTAGTATAAATAAAGATTCATTGATTGATTGATAAAGGACTGACGGTGCTCCTCTTATCTGTCCCTTTCATTGCAATGTATGATGGGATATATGGCTCTATGAGTGACTAATGAACACTACTTTTTTTCACACTGCATTGTAGGAAACAATGAACTCACTTTACAATAACTAATAATCCCTGTCATATTTCGCACAGCATAATAAAATGCTGTATTTACCTTATGCAGTGAGACATGCGTGATTTTAGACTCAGTCCATGACCACTAACCTTTCCATCCATGTTGGCGATGCTACAGTTACACTCAGTCGCTCCGTAGAACTCGCCAATCTGCTTCACTCCAAACCGCTCCGTGAAGGCCTCCCACACACTGGGCCGCAGCCCGTTCCCCACAGCAAGTCGGACTTTGTGGCCTTTTTCCGACGGCCTCACTGGCTGAGACAAGAGGTAGCGGCAGATTTCCCCGATATACTGCACCACCTATGATGGGAAAACAGGGAAGTTATTCTGGCAGTGCATTTTCAGAATGAATCTTTCATAGTTATTGATTTTATTTAAAAAAAAAAGAAAAAGAAAAAAAAAGACAGCACTTCAAAAATTTTCCAGGCATAAGCTCTTACAGTGCAGTTGTGCTTAATGCAATCTTCCCAGAAGCGGCTGGCAGAGAATTTCTTCTTCACTACCACAGTGAGGCCGTGGATCAGGCACTGACCCACTCCCATGATGTTACCTGGCGAGAACAGAGACTCACACTTCAGTTACACTAATCTAAACTAAAAAAAAAAGTATTCATCAAGATCTAAAGGCTGCCATCACATACCTGCTGAGTGGTAGAGAGGCAGACAGTCATAGATGACGTCATTCTTGCGCATACCGAACGCAAAATACCCAAAAGCAGCAATTCTGTAGTAGCTGTCGAAGAAGCAAAGAGGAGTATCTTAGACATCTATCAAGACCTTTTCACAAACTGTAACTCTGTAACTGTGGGCAGCTTACCGACTGTGAACCACAATGGCAGCCTTGGGCAGCCCCGTGGTGCCAGACGTGTAAATATAAAATAGACGATCTGCAGAGGAGAATAGAGAACAACAATAACACACTTGCAGTTTTAGATCAATACTAATGTCCTCATAGTGTTCGAGCCACTGCAAGGATTTGACAACACAATCAATGACAGAACAGAAAATACATTGTTTTCTCTCAGCTTCATTGTTTTTTCCTCGATAATATGGATTATATTTGTTATAAATTGGTGCTAAATAGATAAAGATTCAATTGATTAAGTGACCCCTAGTTTCTTGGCTTGGTTATTTCTCTGGCTCAAATCCCTGATTTTTTTAAGCAGTTTCGCTCATGGAAGTGGTCCAGATCCAGAGAGTGCTCCAACCTCTAGCTCATGAATACTGACTTCAGACAGCCGTTTAGAGAAAAATGTCAATGTCTTTCTCAAATTAAGGATGATTCATACTCCAAAAGCCCTGCAAGTATTTCACCACCATCATGCCTGTGTAATACAGGGAGACAGTTTCATCTTTTTAATGGATAGCTGACTGTGAAAAAGAGAAAAAGGGTTGACCGATGCATCTTGGAATTTGAATTAGTATTCAAATGAGGCTGTCAGTCAAACACATTATTAGGAACGAGTCCAAGAAGAAGAAACTGTTCATTCATTTACAGATCAAGTGTTTAGTTACCAAAGTTGATAGAGAAAGCACTCACCGTTCATGCCTTTTGGGGGAACACAAGGTGATGGGGGATGTCTGGATGCAGAGGCTAACATTGGGTCCAGAGGTCGAGCATACAGACGGACAAGTTGCTCTGCACTGAGGTCTCCTGTACAGAACCGTACCATAGACTGACTGAGGGAGGAACTGACCTCCAACATGGCTGATGTTCAGAGAGAGGAACAAGGACACAAGAAGAGAGGAGAAAAGTCAGGCGACGACAAAAACATACAGAAAATGCACGACTAATATGCTGTAACAATGAACAATTTTGCATGACACTTAACTTTTTAGGATTTTACTGCCTGAAACTATGATTATTTTGAACAAACTTAAATTGAGATGACAGCACAGGAACCATCAGTTTTACTGTCACTGTGATCACAAGGTGATTCTGTCCATGTAACTTGGGGATACACAATAATATTACACAGTGTTGTAGAGGTGAAATAAAAATTCAAGTGTGATACCATCCTTAAATGTTAACAACTTTGCATGACATTACAGACAAAATGTTAGATCAGGTATTTCAGGATTCTTGATGAGCTGCGGGCTAAATACGAAGCAAGAAAAGTCCTTAGATGGTAAATTTCACACGGTGCACCTTGATTAGCTGATTTTTTAAAATCTATTAGGTATTACTTTCCCTGCCCTGGTCAACACAGTCTTACCATCAGCAAGCTCAGCTCCAAACACGATGGCCCTCGACCCTGACACTCCAACACAGTGCAGAAGGGAATCATGGCGGAGGTTGAAGTTGATAAGCGCAGCCTCCACCCCAACCTTAGACAAGCCCAGCCAAAGCGCCACATGTAAAGGCCTGCTTTCCATGAAGAGAGCAATCACATCCCCCGGGACCCATCCCTGATCTCTCGCCCAATGGGCAACAGCGTTAGAGATCTCGTCAAGTTGGGTGAAGGTCCATGTCTCTCCTGTGGCCTCATAAATGAGCGCTGGTTTATTTGGATGGAGTTTGACGGTTTGGGCGAATATAGATGGGATATTACTTCCAGTGCGCATGTATCGCCACAGAGCCAGCTTCACCCTCAACAGCACATACAGGCCACTGGTGAAGGTCAACAGAGGGAGACAAGGAGACTTTAAGTAGGTAACCATGTATGCAGGTACAAACACAACAAGGTAATGACATTTTCATCTTACTTGAGGTCTCTCTTGGCGGTGCGTGCTGCAATGTAGAAGTATTTCCAGCTTTTGGTGCCCAGATAAACCCCAAGGCCTGCTGCCAGACTCCAGGACCAGGACACCCCGAAGAGGCGCAGCAGTCCCATGGATCCCAAAGAGGCTGAGACACTCGCCGCATTGTGCATTCTTGTCATGGAGAAAATGGAGAGAGACGGGCCTTTATGTTGGGATCTGGCATCAGTGAGACTCTAAATGGATTGATTCTCAGGAAGTTGAATTACTGTAGCACAGAGTGGTACAGACTGGGAACTTTTGGGGTCATGGATTAGTTTTAAAAAGTCCTTAACAACACGTTCAACAGCTCACTCTCACATAGAAGATATGAAGATACACCACTTAAAGTCAAACTAATGCAGTCTACATCTAAGCAATGCAAACTCCTCACTCACCTAGGAGCCAATTTACTGAAGCGATGTCACCTTTCACCCGATAACCCCCGCCGGATGGCAAAACTTGTCGGTAACTTTTTGCAGAAATTGTGAAGTTGTTTAAATCTTTCTCCAGATGTTGGGATCGTCGAGGGGCTGAACGGAGCACCGTTGTGAAGTAGACCAGTACATAGGTGTTAAACCAGTTTTATAATAAACCGCTAGTCAGCACGGCAGTTGGAGTTGGCTGGTAAACCGCCGGTATTTAAACGAAAATGGGATCCATGTTAGCGACTCCTGTAGCTTTAGCATGTATGAGGGTGAGTTAGTATGTTACGCCCGACATGTAACAGTATCCGAAATCTGAGCAAGTACGGTAAAGTACGGAGCTGGTCAAGCTATTTTCTGTACTCCATATTGAATAGACTCATTGCCGAAGAAGCACCGCCCACCTCTGGTGTGAGCTTTAGCAAGCAGCTCACTCATTCGTCAAAATCGGTGCTTGTCAAATTTCTCTGTATTTTCATTGGACGATACAAAACCCGCCCAATTTCCCAACCACTAGATTTGCAGGTGGCTGCTATTGATAGTAGCACCGGCTTAGACTACTAAGTAAATGTTGTGAAATGTAGTGAAAGTCTGTGTGCAACCCACATTCACAATTACTGCCTTTGCCAACTCTTGAGTACTGATGAAAGCAACACTGCAAAGTAATTAGTTTTTTTCAACAAACATGACAGAAATAATTTATTTACTTAAGTCTTAAAAAGATAAAAGTGGAGAACAGTTTCATTGCAGATTGAAGGACTGTCTGTGTGCCTCTGCGTAGGAGCTATTTTCTGTAACTGTATGTCTCTGTGTGGAAAAAGCACAGCACACTCTATATAGCACTGCCCTCCTCAGCAGGATGTACACCCAGGGGTCCAATATCTGATTCCAAGAGGCCATGCGCAGGCCCAAAAGAATAAACCCGTCCTTTTCCATGTTGGAGACTTTGGGGTTTTGGCTGAACTGCGTCACAAAGATGTGGATCTGAAATTAAGTGCACAAATTAGTCATGAGTTTCATATTTTTATCTGACCAGTAAAGGAGAAATGGAAATAAGTTCTGCACATTATAAAGGAGGAACTCACAAGAAAAGGGCTCCAGCACACACAGGAAACCACTGTGATCACTGCCAGTTGCACCATCATCTCCAAGTCCAACGAACAAAACATAGATGAAGTGGATGCGGATGATGAGTGTCGAGTTCGTTGAGCTGCTGGATTTGCATTAACAGTGTAGGACTTTATTCTGGCTTTCAGTAATGCCACACAGCTCAGTATGTTACACAGAAGGGACAGAGTGAGTGCAGTGAGGCCCAGACCGGAGAAGATCAGGACCAGATTGGAGTCAGCTTTAGACTTCGATCCATGGATAGGCAAGAAACACCATGTTCCAGGAAACTGCGTAGTGTAAGTTCCCACAGCAAATAGAGGTAAGACTGCTAAGAAAAGAGCAAGAGAGGGCAGCAAAAACACAACCCTCACCATGTGAGCCAATGTGACCACAGCAGCATGAAAAAAAGGCTGGGTGATGGCCACACAGCGCTCCACTGCCATAGCACATCCTAACAGTAAGGGGCATAAGCCAAAAAACACCATAGTTGCACCAAAGATCTGACAAAATTCCTTAGTGGGCTTCCCTGCCTGCATTGTGTACCTCTGGCTCATGTGCAGATACAAAGCAAAGGCCCCTGGTATCACATGACCTCCGAGGTCAGCTAAAAGCAGAGCTACTGTTAATAACAGAAATGGTGCTTTGGATTGGCGGCGAAATCGGAGGCGGGATTTTGCCAGGATGCCCAGAGCTGTCAGGTTTGAGATGGCACCAAAAGTCATAGTGAAGCAGGACATCCCCAAACCTGCAAATTTGATTGGTGGCCTAATGCTGCTGTTCAGCCAGGGGCCTGTTGAGTTGATTTTCAGGTTTGGATGAAAGATGGATGGTGTTGAGGAGGTAGAAAATAAACTCAATTGTATAGATGATGTCCCCATCTTCGCGTTATCTGCAGACATAACAGGCAAAGTTTGGGTGAAAGATCAAGGCAAACAAGTTATATTTTTGCAGTATTTTAGAGTCATCACACCATGCATCTTCAGTAATTTACAAACCGGAGTAATACTACAATTCATGCACCATCATTTTTATTGTCTTCAGTCTCTCATTTTCTTCTTCTGCACAAAAAATGCTAGTGTTAGATACATAAAGGATGCAGCTTCACAAATTGTCTAAAAACTGTAAAAAGTATTTTGTTTTCACTCAATAGGAAAGTCACTAATGGAGAAAAGGCTTGTGGTAAGAAACACAGCAAAAGTTGAAGTTCAGAAAACCTCAAACTTTTGACCAACTTTATGTAACCAAGGTGTGGAAATGTGAGGAACTTTTGTAATTTCTGCAGCTTGCGGTGAGTTGGTTTGCACAACACAGAGCTACATCAGAGCGCCAACATGACCCCCTTTTTACTCTGACAGGTCATCATGAAAGAAGACAAGAGAGGGTCATAAACTAACAACGTAATTTGATCTGCTTTTTTCCATCCTGCAGTCATAACAGTATAAATGCCTCATGTCAAAACCAGTTTGTCTTTTTTTTGCCTGTTATTATTCTCCCCTTATTTTTAAATTAAATTATTTGTTGCCTTTCTGCATCGATTAAGCTCTTCATTTCCCCTTTCTTGTGCAAAAGAAGTGAACCTACTCAGTGAAAAGCACTTTGGGTAGAGTGCTGCATGCTTAAAAGGAGTCCAAACTGAAAATACAGGATTAAGAGAATGTTATCAGCTTCAAAAATCCTTTGAACCCTGATAACATTTGCTGTGTGTATGTTTGCGACAGTTTCTGCATCTTGTCTTGAGAATTTGTTAAAATATATTTTTGCATATTCAAGCAAAGCAATTTGTTTCTCAAGTAATCAGGAAGAGGCATCCAGTCGATCCTGGTGCTGCTCACCATTTTGCATAACTTCTTAAGTACCTCAATCAAGGTGTGTGAGTCTCTGTTGAACCACTTTGACTTTTCATTGATAGAAAATAGATTATAAATAAAAAATCAATAAAGAATCTGAGCTTCCCTGTAGAGATCCAACTTTTATAGCCGCTCACTACTCTAATCCTTTACACTGCCATTGCAGCGTCACTGGAGCTATTTCCTTTAAGAACAAAATGTGCTCAATATAAAATATTCCATCATTAAATGATAATGAATTATAAATGAAGCTTACCTTGAGATGACTTTGGATGAATGCTGGACTGTTGGGAAATAATTTTTAGAGGACAAATGTGTCCCAGCCCCAGTTATTATCACTGTTCACAATCATCAGTTCGTCTTCTCCTCCCTTGCTTTTCCTCTGCCTTTCTGACATTATCTCTTTCTCACCAGCCTGGGCATCTCTCTCTAGGGGCTCAGCAGCTATTTTATCTTCACATAGTGGACCTGCACTTTCCATCCTCTTTCCCCCTCTGGATGTATCACTTCCGTCTCTTCATCTGCTCTGCTCATCCCCTGAACCAGGAGGGGGGTTTCAACCATCACTTTCATTCTGTAGTATCGATCTGGTGCCAGATGAATAATTAAGTATGTGAAAAAGTCATCCACCAACATTATCTTGTTTACTATCTGAAATTTCTCATTCCTTGATAACCAAGGGATTTGATTTTATTACTGAGCTGGTACCCTGATGACTATCAGGCATCAGACTGACATAAACATTAGCGCAGAGTCAGATAGTAGAGGAGTTCTGAGGAGTTTGATGATAATTTGGCGCCTCATGGGTTTCTGGTTCTAGTGTGGGAATCCAGTTTGGCAACTAGAAATACTCCAATCCTGCACTTAACATTATGATAACAAATATCTCATTAGATATTTTAGACATAAACACACTCACTGAAATTTTTAAACATTTAAAGAAGGGATGCTGTGTTGAATCCCCATGGGTTTTCATTTTTATGTTACTCATTTAACCATATAAGGTTTCTTCATTTTTTAACATGCATAAACTTAAGGGACAGTTTTGAAACTTGAGTTTTCCATAATGATCATTTGTACTACTAACATAAACAAGATGAAACACGTGATGTTCTTGTATTTCCTCTGTATGTGCTGCCTTTATCTCTTAAGTATAGCAGTCAGATAAGTCCGCCAGCTGTAAGCAGAGAGTTACGCATCTCTGAGCATCACACAGGAAGGAAGACAGCATCATTGCACAGGTTTAGGTTGCATAGGAAGGGGTTCTGTTTATCCGTCAACAAAACTTAGAACTCTGTTGCTGCTTTGCCGTTTCCAAGCCTTATCAGAAACTTCAAAGAAAACTATCTTACTCACTCACTGGTCCAAATGACGGAAGTGTTAATGCATTCACTGGAGAGTTTTGAAAGAGATAATCATCTCAGAAATACAAGAATGATCAAGTATTGAAAGTTTCTCCCAATTAACAAGATACAGTGCCTCAGTTTTTGTATTCAGTTTTTTTAGGATTTGTGTAGTTGTCTCTTGTGTCACCGCTTGTCTGCCTGAATGCATTTCAGACGCATCATCTCATGTTCATACGGCATGCCATATTGGCTCAAATCACCCATGAAAAAAAATGCTGCAACACTCAGATCATGCAAAGCCCTGAGGTGCCATTGTAAAATCAAGAAACTCAGACTAATCATACAAATTTTAATAATGCCTTGTTACTTACTGATGGGATCATCTCCCAATGCCTTAAAGTAAAAATTATACTGGAGTAATTTGAATGACTGAGGTATATTTGCTTCCTCTTGCAGGAGAAATGAAAGCTTCCAGTGGGATTTTGAGGCACTGGTGTCTCTTTTAATCAGAGAAACATCATTGATTTTTATTTCCTTTAATTCAGAATGTTAAAGTTTTTTTTTTAACAGTTTTCCTCTTTAATCCAAAATTATCTTCTTTATGTAGAAAAAAGAAGGACTTTTCTCAAGTGACTGCAGCATGCGTCACTAAAAAACAAAATGATTACATGTCTTGGATATAAGATTAAAGAACAAAAGTGAGACCTGCTTCTTGAAATGGCTTTAGTTTTGATGAACTTCAACAAAGTTTATTGAGGTTAAAGCTTAAAAAAATCAACTTTAAAGCTACTGTGAGGAACTTTAGTTTGTATTGATTTTAGTGCCCCCTGTGGACAAAGTGATTTCTCTTCGCTTATCCTTTTGCGACACAGGTGTGAGTAATAAAAGTAGCATTTTTGAAAAAATACCTCATTAGACACCGAACCACCTGCCTTTTAAGGTCATATAGAGGCAACAGTAGATGTCAAAAACTCTTCACAGGAGCTTTAAATAATTTGAGGTTTAAGCCATGAAAAGTTTGAAATAAAAAGGGGAGTAATGTGGCAAAAGGTATTAATTTTGATTGATCAGAATACATTAACTTGTTACTCTTAACTCTGATAGTTTATCAAACAACAATAAGGAAAGTAATTCCAGTAATTCAAACTCTGAAACATTTATTGCTTAAAATCAGAAAATAAAAATCCCTTTTTTAACATTCAGATATAAAATACTGAATATGTTGCATCATACTGAATGAAGAAAGAATGCAGTAACTTACTATAACACACACGCAATTTCCAAACAATACATTTACACTTACTCTTAAATCAACAGTCCATGTTAGTCTCATTGGTGTCCAGTTTCTGTTAGTCATGTTAGAAAATAACAAATGCAGCTTCTAATTTTTGAATACATTGTGCAATGATAAAGTCATTTTAATGCTATTTTCTCTGCAACTAAAACCTTGACATTTGGAGGATTTGGAAAACACTATGGACTTGAGTCATTTTTAATATTCAAGTTTTGTTAAAAAAATACAAAATATAGCTTTTGAGAGAATTCTACCTCATAATTATCCAGCTGATGAGTTTCATTCCTCATTAAAAAAACAATGCTTAACCTTTAATAAATTATAATACATATTTCATTTTCATTTCAAATCTGAAAAATACAAAGACTGTCTTAAAACATAAATTAAGAAAATGTTAAAAAGTCATTTACAGTATTTGCGATGAAGCAGTCTGTCGCGTTGGCTACATGTGGCAGAGCAGTGGTTAGCTGAATGTCTGAGATTATTCTCCTCAGGAAATGAGTCCAACTTGGTTCCATGTGACTGTGCAGCTGCTCAGATTTGAGACTCGCCGGTGTCGTGATTACTCTTGGATGTCTGAGGGGACACATTCAATTAGTCCTGATCAACAAAGCTTGAGTATTGGTTAAGAGAGCTGGATGTTGACTTCTTTAAGGTTTCCCATGTGATATGACATAATACATTTTTGATTTATTGCATGCATTTCATTCCATCTGAATCAGAGATGCTTAAGAGCAGTAGTAACTTTTCTACCTGAGCTTTGCTGGATTGGGTGGATGTGAACTCTGAGTATCTCTTCTTCTTCGGTGCACAGAACCTGGACAGGATGTTTGCATACTCCTCCCTCACCTTTAAATCAGAGTAAAAGATCAGTTTTGCCTCAGAAAAGAAGCAGAGCTTGTTTTAAAGGTACAGTGTGCAGTATATGACATTTATCGAAACAGAATTGTTAAAAAAGGAAGATAATGTTCCCAATTATTTTTGAGGAAGTTTATAATTACCTAAAATAAACTTGTTTGGTTTTTCTTAACCTAATATGAGACTTTCATCTACTGTTTATTTGTTTGGGACAGATAAAATGAGTTTCTGAGGTTACTGAAATAAGACCGCTTCGACACACTGTACCTTAAATGGTTTTAGAGGATTGCGACTGACCTGTTTTGAAAAGAGACAGTGCATGACAAAGAGCATGACCCCCTGAAGGCTGCCAAAGATGGTGAACAGGTAAGTCATTACAATTGTGCCCTCCTCAAACTGGAAACATCCGAAGATCCACATGATGCCCAAAACACACAGCTGAGCCACTGCAGTGATGGTGAATGCCCTGCAGGGGGCAACAAAGTCACATACAGGTCAAATCTGTGAAACTGATGCATTTATGCACACACAGCTTGTTGGATTTCAGTGACTCACTTTACTTTCTGAAGTTTGTCCAGGTCAGGGTTTAAACTGGAGAACTTCTCTGCTAACTTCCACGCAGTGATGAGAAAGAAGATTATGTTCATCTGAAAGGCGACAGAGGAGAGGTTTAACAAAGCAAACAGGAGGGTGATCGTAGTGCCTGTTTTTCCTCAAAAATTATGTTCCTACTCACCACAATGATGACACAGACAGGACCAAAGAAACTCCAGATGAAATCCAGGTTTAACCAACAACTGCAACAGACAACCCTGAGTTAATAAGCAGACCAGGGGAGGATTTTCACGAGGGCCACGAGGGCAATTTGGCCTTGTGGCCTTGAAAAAAATGCCACAGTGGCCTTAATGCCCCGCCCACACTGCCCCAATTGGTTTTGAGGTTTTCTACTCTTCCTCTTTCTTGTCAACACAGGAACTTTGACACCTGCATGTTTTGAAAAAAGTCTGAAGATGCTAGTGTCAATTGAGCAAAAATTGTTGGTGGAGGTTGGTTTAACAAGTTTCACAGTTTTTGAAGTGAGTGATGGACTTCATAATTTCCTGTTTACTTCAGTTCAGTTGCCTTTACTGTCCCCTTGCTTGCTGTCAGCTGTAAAACTATAAAAACATATAACAAAAGACCTAATCACATGTAAAAACAAGACAGACAGATCACAAGCAACAATCAGATTGATACGGTTCATTTTGTAGTCTTTGTAGACATGTTCAATAGTTTCTTATCTTCAGACATAAAAATCATAGATGTTTCTTTACTTGCTTAATAGTTTCATCTGAGACCCCAATCTTCCTCAGAAGCATTATTAGTCCTTAAATTTATTTCATTACGGACGTGGACTTAAAATCATTGTTTTATTTTATGGCTTTGGCTTTTGGCCTTTGTTCCCCTCAAAAAAATTGACAACAGAAAAGGCCAAGGCCTGAAGCAGACGATCTTGGATTCAGGTATAAACTCAAACTTAAAAATCCATTAACAGAACAGGAACTCACTGTTTTTTTGTGCCGTATCCTTTGGCATTTACCATCGCAGAGACAGCAACAATTAAAGCTGGGACTCCATAGCCGGCTGCCATTATGTAGAGGGTTCTGAAACTGGTGTTAAAGACTAGGACTACCATCCTGAAGAGTTGTATGCCCTCCAGGCACATCCAGCAAAATGCGGCAAGATAGAAGAAATGCAAAAATCCTGCAACCACCGCACAGCCGACCTGAGACAGGGGAGAGGGTGACAAAAGGACAAACAAGACGATGCTGAGAAATGGGGAAATGGAAAAAAGGATCTGCTCTGTATTAAAAATCACAAGTGTTTAATATTTACAGGGTTCTCTGTACGAGAGATGCCTGCGAGGAAGATAAGATTGGCAATGAAGAGGCTGATGCAGAGGTGCAGGTGGATCGTTGTTCTTGGGCTTTGGATGGAACGGATGAACCAAAACGTCAAGATGCAGATGAACAGGCAGATGAGTGACAGGGACAGACCCACCCATGTGATCAGCTTCAACTCAAACCTGTCCTGTTGAAAGAAAAAAAAGAGGGAGAGGAAGAGAGAAAGGAGGGTTAATCACAAAAATCAGAAACAAACAGAGGGTCAATTGTTAACTCTGGAATATGAGCCTTAGGATTTGATTTTTTGGGAGGTGAGGAGGGGAATGAACCTTCAAATCATGGCGCGCCATGAGCACAGCAAAGCTGCTCAGATGGCTGCAGGAGCACACAGTGTAATTATCATTGGACTTCACCACGCTGCAGCCCTTAGGAGACCACGTCCCTCCATCCTTGGAGGAGTCCCAGAACACACACGTATGGTTTGATTGATCTTGCTGTCAAACAACATAGAAACGCAGATTATTAAAAAGTGCTGTCTACTTGCAGAGACTTATTATCGTGCTTGGAACAAACTTTTACACTACCTTCTTCAGGTGGTACAAAGTTAACACGACTGGCTTTTGGAGATGGCTTGTGTTTGTGTTGCTGACAGAAACAGTCACGACTCTCGAGTTGATCTGAAGGCGTTCGTCCTCTTTGTGTTTTATTCCACTGAAGAAGCCGTCTGCAGACTTTTCCAGGTTTGCATAGCTCAGCATAGACACTGTTGCAAAGCCTTTTACAACGATAGCAGGAGGACACTGCATTTAATGAGCATGAATTATGTCCAAAACCAGTTGCATATGGGTTGGCAGTCATGATCATTACCGGGGTAGGAGGAAAGATCTCCAGCAGCTGTCTCCATCTGGATGTCCAGCTGAGCATGCTTTGTTGACAAAGTCTTGGCTCCTTGGGGTAGTTTATCCCCCTTATGTATCAGCAGCTGCAGCTCTAAATCAAGATACAAACATCAGCTTTTTATTTACACCCACTCTCTGTCTGTTAAAATACCAAATACATGAACTCAGTTAAAGTGAAATCCAAAATCAAGTGTAACATCTCGAGAAGTGGGACTCTCTTGAAGGAACCCTCTGTCTTCGTGAAAAAACAGCTGTGATCTGCTCTTATCTTTGCACATGTCTATTAGTGTTTCACCTGTGTGAGTGCCGGTTCTGTTGGTTCCTGGGGGCTTCATAAAAGGTCCTACGAGCTTCAAAGCGTGTTCCACCAAGTCCAGAAAGGTGGAGACTGTCCTGTTATCCTTGAAGACTCCACTGGACAAGAGCTCGTCGATCACATTCAGAAGTCTCTGTGGCCACAAGGGAAGGGAGGGCAAAGGGAGGGGAACAACATGAGCATGAGCAGGGAGAAACAGGAGACAGAGTCAGTCTGAAGCAGACTTTCAGGCTGCATTCTGCCTCAGGTCAACATAAACAGTCTACAGAGTCCTTCACAGACATCTGAAAGCCATGTGACAGGGCCTGAAGGAGGCAGAACTTCCTGTTTCTTGTTACTTGTGAGGAAGTGAAGACTTTTTTTATGTGATCACAGTGCATTTCAATGACCTGATGTGACATTGTACCTTCAGAAGGTCCTCTCCATCTGGCTGTGTTGGATTCTCACGCTCTGTAAGCTCCATACAGTTTTCTCTAAGCTGCACCACCAGATCATATGCGGCACGAAATTTCTGTGAAAAAGAGTTTTCAAGAATGAAACAGAACAGGGGTGTTGGGCAACAGAGATCTGAAATACTGTAAACGTTGAACTCTTTTTAGAGCCTGATAAGAGTTCCTGTTGTGTTACCTCTTTCAGAAAGCCAGTATCTCTGAAGACATCACAGTTTAATTCTGAGGAAACAGGAAGTTTCGTTTCATTAAATGTTCTTACTGACGTCTAAAGCACTTGTGTTATGGAGGTACCTATGGTAACAGTGGGTTTAAAGATTCAATAAACAAACAATAGTTTGGGGAAACATGTTAAGAAGGTTAAGTGCTTCTCTGTTCTTACCAGTGCACTGATACGCTTTGTATCCGTAGTTGGTAAACCCAGAATGACAGGCACAGTAATGGCCATCGGCTCCACGGTGGCAGGTTCCATTTCCACAGATGGTCTTATCAACCATACATATGTCTAAACACAAACAAATCAGGCAGAGGAGGAATTTCAGCTGTGTTTTTCATAGCTAATGGAATAATACATGTCCTGGTCTATCCACTGGTTTTCAAGGATAACACAGAATCATAACATGAAACAAGTCGGATGGAAAACTGAAAAAATCACAGGCCTTCTGCTCACTCAACCAATCATACTGTACTATCCATGTCACATCTAATGGCAATGATTTACCACAGATCTGGTAATACTCCAGCTAAATACTGAGTCCATATTTTCAAAGATGTGACATGTGGGCATATTTGGATATTTTATTCCATCTCAAACTTCTAGACATGTTATGTCATACTTCTGCTTAGTGTTTGTTCTGATATAAAGAATATTAAAAAACATCAAAACATGCTTCAGATATGATTCAGATTCTTGTGAGACTTAAAAAAAGAATCTCTGGATTGTTGTGACTCTAAACCCTCACCTTCACATTGCTCCTGATTCCCTGTGTACTTAGATTTGCCAGATCTTAGTCCAAAGCCAGCCTTACAGACACACTCGTAACTTCCTGGTATGTTGCGACAGGTTGCATTCTGATCACAAACCTCGCCCCCTTGACATTCGTCAATATCTGCATGAGTTCAGAAGAAATGGAAAGCAATATTCAACAATCAGTCATTGGTGCTTTCTCTCAACGCACAGAAATGCCCCACTGTAAATGTTCGACTGATAGGCAGCTCACCAATACATGAAGCCCGCTCTCCTTGGCTAAAACTCTTGTTCCCAGTTGTAGAAATAAAACCATCCTCACAAATGCAAGAGTAATACGGACTTGTATTTTCACACTTGGCATTGGATCCACAGATACCTTCCTGGGTGCACTCATTGATATCTTAAATCAAAAGATGAAAATAGTTAGGGGGTGACTAAAGAGGTGAAACTTGAATTCTCAACATAATTGACTCAATACAGTTGAGGACTTACCTCTGCATTTTACAGTGGAATTAGCTGAGAAATTATTTCCACCCAGCGATGGGTAGAAGCCCTCAATACATGTGCAGTAGAAGCTGCCAACTGTGTTGTGACAGGCTGCATTTTCTCTACATAGCCCGATGTTATTGTCATTAACTTCTTCACATTCATTGACATCTTAATCCAGGAGAGAAAGTAGGCAAAAAGATACATGTGCATGGATTAACATGGATACATACTGTACATATATACATATAGAACAGTTTACTTCTGCACAACGTGACACTCTTCTTAATAAAAAATGCAAAGATAAGCCATCAATGACAGTTGCCATCACATCACATCACGCCACAGCTCTTTATGAGTTTCTCTGTTTATGTGCATGTGAGCGTGATGTGGATGGGTGGGCTGGGTGGATGCTTTTAGTGTTATTTTTTTGCATTTCATACCAATGCATTCGTTCTTCTTACGATCGTAGTCATATCCGTTTCTGCAGGTCTGGGACAGGACTGCAGGGAGGAAGAGGTGCAGGGCTGAAAAACAAATAGGTGACTGTCAATCTACAGTTCATGAAATACAGCAGCCCTCATGCTCAACTTCTTTAATGTTTTTTGGGACTTTCCTCTATGGCCAATGGCACAGTCAAGTTTGACATCATGAATAATAACAGGTTGTTTTTTTTATAAAAAGAAAAAAAAAAGACTGTACAGTAAAGGTACATTCCCTCATTCTCTGCCCTCATTTCCTTAGATTGTTCCAACAGCATCTGCATCATAATTCAGAGTGAACAACACCTGGCATGCCTGCTTTGCTTCCTATGTGCAAGGAAACATTACACAGCACAACACAAGCATAAAACTGCATTACATTCACAGGCTGTAAGGGTGTAGAGTCAGTCCTCTGTGGCTGCCCAAATGGCACCAGACGGAGGTAACATTAGGGGAAAAAGCATGACAGAGTCACATTATGTATGTTCTACAATGAACTGCATAAAGAGACATCCTAAAAATAAACAAATTTGCCTTTAAAGATCTGTTCATCTGATCAGCCAAAGGTATCAGTTGTTGTTTGTTACCATGTGTTTTTTAATCATTGCTTTATGGTAGTTTAAAATTTCACGTGTCAAGTTCTTGCCAATGCTAAATGTACTACTCAAAGGGATGCCAGTCTGCTCTGTCCCTTTGTTGTTAAAGTGGTCAGGGTATTGGAATGAGTCAACTCTACCATGTAATTAATCGGATTACAGGAACTCTGACCCAAGCACTGATATCGATGTAGATGCATGCTTCGTTTTTCAGCACTCTTCAGTAGGAAAGCCAATTTCTTTTTGCACTAAACATACATGTACTTAAACCTTTCCCTCTGAAATATGTGCTAATCCAGAATTTTCCCAACTCTGCCAAATCAAAGTTGATTTACATTAACACGTCTTTTACATTACAGTGTAGGATAACGTTGGATTAGAAAAGTGGCTTTTTGAGTATGCAGTTTTCATTGTTCTGGTTGTTTTAGATTTACCGGAACAAAACACTTTCAGTATTGCTACCATGGCAACACTGGAGTTTCTGCCACTGAAGGCTGATGCGTAAGACTGGGTCACAATCATGCGCCTGGTAGTAAGGACTTTGTGAGATGAGGTCATAGTATTGAAATGTCTCTAAAAAGCAGAAGAACAAGGGGTTTTCTGTGTGGTGAGGCTCAGATAGATGGCTTTTTGAGGAAAAACAACTGTTTATAACAACACTGTGAGTGACAATAAGCTTAAAGCAATGTTTAGAGCGGTGTTATAAGCAGTGAGCAAAATGCCTCATAAAAGTATAGTTTATAATTGTTATACAAATGAAAAAAAAATACCAAGATTTATTCTTGTTGTGAAATATTTTTGTCTGACACTTTTCTTACAGCATCAAAATGTTGCTTTTAAGCTCCAACTCGTGCCTTAGAGGGTTGTGAGTATTAATAATACAATTAAAGAATGGAAAATCATAGAAATTAAAACTTTTTTATTGATAAGAATGAGTTCTGTATCAAGTTTTATAAGCAGATTAAATTGTACGAGTAATATCTTATCAAACCCATGATTTTCATAAACCATCCCTTAAAATATTATTCTCACAGCTTAAAACACTTCATAAACATTACCATAAGATGTTACGAATGTTTAAAACCGCTTAAAAGGATTGTTATAAAGCCACAAAGATACATGTATAAGACTTCATGAATTTGCTTGTAATGTATTATAAAAGGTTGGCTTATGTAAAGCATGATCAAGAACTCTTACACACCCTCAAAACAAGGAAGTTAAGAGTTAAAATGACTGATTGTTCTTTTACTTAGCTATTCACTTGTATTTTAGATTAAAACACTTGTTGATGAAAGTTTTATAAAACAGTTATCAACTTGATTATCTAAACAGACAACTCGGTGCTGAAAGTGTTGTGAATTACTTTTGGTCTAAAATGTTGTGATAGATTTGATATAGTACATGAATGATACCTAAAGTCACTTGGATTTACTCTACACATACGACACTTTAATAACTTCCTCAGCAGATGATTTTCCGTCCTAACCCTGCTGTGCACATTGACAACAGATGCGACTCACCCAGGATCAGGAGGTTCCACCTGCCCACCATGCTGGAGAAGGAAACACTGTCCTGCTCTTCTTCTCTTCTTTTTCTTCTTCTCCTTCTATGAAAATGTCCCCTTGATTATTTTAGTGACTTTAAAAAGCAAAAGTTAAGAAAAATAGGTAGCTGCGGCGAATGCTGATCCCAGCAAATCAAGAGTAAACAAATGCTGGTATCAGTGGTTTGTCAGCTTATATTTGTCCTCACAGTGACTCTCCCTGGCTTTATCCTCTTCACCCCTCTGAATCTTCATCTGTGCTCATTACTGAGGTGACATGCTGAGATGAGGGGATTTTGCTGATGAGGGGCTCCTCTCTCTCTCTCTCTCTCTGAGTAACACAAGTTTGTAGGGGAGGACAGCCTAGAGTTACTTTTCAGACACTTCTGCTCTTGTTGGGGTGGGGTTATACTGAAAGGAAATGACTGTGCCAGCTCACTCAACTCTGCAACTCAGCTTCCATGACAGCAATGTGTTACTTGTGTTTTTTTTCTCTTCACAGCACAGTCTTTTTTTCAGCGTGTCTCCACTCTGTTGGTTGGGGGTCACTCAGAGGGTCGAAGCGAGTTTAGACTATTCATTGTTTAACAAAGTCCTGCTGATGGGAGAGCTCTTCTACTGTATAAGCAGAGTTTTAGCTCATGGTCTGCTAATAATGGTGATGACATATATATATAGCTTTTCTCTATAGCTCTGAGTGGGTCTGTTGGAGACAATGTAACAATGGTAGCTGTGCTGGGCTTTATTTGGAAGCGGTTAACAAAAACTAATGAGTGATTATTTCTATATTTACTACAGTTCCCTTGAAAGAATTGATTTATGTACTTTTTGCACATAAAAAAACAAACAACAAAAAAATGAACTTAAGCAAGTAATGGAAAAAGATTTATCGAGAAAGAAGACAAAATGCCCAATATGACAAACCAAGATCTTTATCATTGACCACAGCTGCTTACCACAACAGGACTTCATGTTCTTCTTATCGTCACACATTTTAGTGTCACTTCCCCTGTGTCAAAAAGAGCAAGCCGGCGATACTGACCATTACTTCTCAAGATAGATGCCTTTTACTGCAAACATGTTGGGTTAAGCCTTAAAAATCTGAGGGAATGTGCACACTCTCAAAGCATTTATAGGGCAATCAAAGACAACAACATTATTTGTTCAATTTTTTAGCAACTTTTCTTTTATGTAGAGAACAGTGGCAAGATCATTTCAAGGGTTTAAACACGCTGCGCCAAAGTTCACAGACCTTCCTCTCTGATGTTGCATAATTTCACACTTACAAACAGTGAGGTAGGATGTGGGCTGTCGGGGACATCGAGGCAGCAGTCAGCATGTCTCCAGAGACCGGCTGTGTGCAGCTGTGACACAAAGCATGCCCACAGAGGGACAGCGGCGTGTACTAACATTAGCATGGCTCATGTAAAAAAAAAAAAAAAACAAATGTCACCAAACAGACCTTTGAGTGAACAGAGTGAATCTATATTCGCAAGAAATGACTCATTTGTTCCACCAGTGATGTAGGGTGAAAGGTTTATCACTCTGCACGAGCAACACCTCCCATTCAGACCGATTTAGCGTGAGATGTTTGAGCGACACAATAACTTTTGAGACAAAGAGGAAAACTTGTCTGTTACTTTTTGGATAGTTCAACTTTAACAAGTTAGTTTTAAAAGTAACCATCAAAGAAACGTGGCTTTCAGTCCTTTAAGCTGTCGTTGGGTTTCCTCAAAAGTCCCCTGATGGAAACACTGAAAAAAAAAACAGAACCATACTGTCTTAAAAGGCAGAACAGAAAAAGGACATCAACTGTGTGTTAAAAGGTTACTGGAAGCTTTTGTTGGCAGTAGAAGTTACAAATGTGAGATCAGAGATAATGTACCATGGGGACGTTTTGGTGAACATAGCAACCTGGAGTGCGTGTCATATGAGTTGGACATCAATTTTTAGCTTCAGTTCGTAAGCAATGTTTTGCAAGGCTGTTGGAAATGATTCAGCTATTTCTGGAGGAGTGTAAAGATGAATACTGTAAACCATACTCCTTTTCACTTCGACATGTCAGGGGTGATTTACAGTGAAGGCAAAGTGCTAATGCAATCAAAACCAAACAGATTCTTGTTGTAGTGACACCAGCCCTAAATCCACCTTTTGTGAAGTTTCAAGGATAAATGTTCCCTGACAATCCTCTCCAGGCTGCAGTTATCCTTGTTGATTGTGCACCACTTTCAATGGACTTTCCACTGATGTGTTTACTCGTCTTGTTTTTTTTTCTCTTTCTCTGCGATTGACAGAATAGCGAGGAATCTCCAAATAAACTAAGAGTTATATTAAAAATGTCCTTCGTATTGTTCAGTGGCACTATCGGAAACAACTGTTTTTGCCACATTGTCAACAGGAAGAGGGGTAATCATAAACTTTTTGAATGCGCCACACTTCTTGCTAAAGATAAATCCTATATGACGTGTGTGATGAGGTTGTCTGTATCACGTATTAAACACAGCTGGGGGATTAGTTAAAACGACATGGTTCAGTTTTTCAGATGCAGAGTTCACAGCCATGCAAACTTACAAAACACCGCTTATTTACATCATTATTTGAAAGGATCAAAAAGAGGTCATGACAAGAAAGAGATGGACTTGTAGTTAGAATAACATTTTAACGCCCTTCTCGATAAAACTTTTGCATAAAAAAGAAGCAAGCTTGAAAAACTCTTGAAAAGAGTAATTAGCTAAGATACCAAGATACCAAGCATAACCTCTCTGTTTTACATTAATTAATCTGACCCACTTCAGTAAGCGAGCTGAACTAGCTCACTGCAGTTTCTGTCTTTTTCAAAAAGAGCTTTCCTGCCGGTATGATCATGGCAAGCAGCCAGGGCTTATCCTGTTATCTCACACTTTTCTTCCTGCCCGCACAGAGACAGCGTGCATATGGAGTTTTGGGTGTTTTGTGTTGGCTGTGTTTTCTTTTTGTTTCTTTCTGAATTCTCAAACAATAAGGAGGGACCTGAATGCGGCCCAGCTGTCTCAACAGCTTCCTGACAAACTCTGGACAGAGGGGTCAGATTGGAGACTCAGGTCCGCTTACATTTTCTGTCCTCAGATCATGATTTAAACTGTGTTGAGTTGCATTGTTCTATTTTTACACAAAATGCGTCTTAGATGTTTCCACACTGATGGCGTAACCATTCACACTGTTGCAGTGTGGAACAATCTTGATGCCCTTTCATATAAAAACGAACTGTGTCCTCAAATGTGACTCTGTAATGTCTATGACTTTCCTTGCACCAGCAGTCCTGAACTACTCACCTCAGAGATGTATTCTGAGGAGCTTTTTGTTGCTGAAACTGCTGTATGGCACACGATAGATATTGTCCCACCACATTATATGCATGTGGGAAACTTTCATTCATCTGTGGGTGGTTGGTGGTGAATTCAAATGCTCGCTTCTCAACTTTAAAAGCCACACTTGAGTGTTTCAGAATAAAAATGCCTGAATAGGGGACTAAAGTCTGATGTAAGAGCGTTATTTCTTCTTTTCTTGTTCTGCTCTATGTGTTACCGGTTCTCATTTGGAAACTGTGAAGTCAGTTAAACCTAAGAGACTGTGTATTTTTGAAATTCATTGTCCTTTGTGCCCTTTGCTTCTTTTCTAGTAGAGTTAGAGCGGGGGGAAGTTTTCCATTATATCTGCCTGAATTAGATTAAGTCTAGTATTTTACACGAATTACCTTATTTCAACATATAGTTGTTGTAGAACTGGTATTATCTGTTTGATGTAAATGTCGGGGTTAACTTCCAATTATGTCTTTTTTTTGAGTATGGGTCCTTGTAAATATGATAGTAAAGATGCCCCATTTTACTGCAGTTTTGCTTAAGTTTTTTAAATTCTCAAAGCAAACTTAAACTTTTTAGTTATTTCAGTTTTAAATCTTTTAGACCATTCATAAACAATTCATGACACCTGAAAAAAACTCTGTCTGTTCTCGCATGTTATGTAACCTGAGAAGTTTCCATGTGAATCAACACTGAACAGTGCGAAACTGACACCAACAACACTTGTTGTGAATGCAGCACCCTGTTCCTCTGTGCTTACTGCCACAATGTGTGCAAAATGACATTTCCTTTATATAGCTGTAAAAAAATAGCTCATGCATACAGAGGAACCACCGTCATGCTTTCATCACTCTCTCGCACCTTCAGGCTGAACTTTCATTCTCTGGAGAGGAAGTGGCGCTGAGCCTGAAAGCCAAAAAGGACCTTTCAAAATCACAACTTGAACAATGACAGCAAGCCTAAACAAATCATTGACTTGTAAGACTTGAAGGTCCTGTTGTGTCACTTAAAGCACCACATGATCAAGGTTTTATAAGAAATCCTCAGTAACATCCATATGCCCCTCTGTATTTGATGACCGATGTGAAAAAGCTTAAAATCCTCTTTAAATCTGACAAAAACATGACCACAAAACCCTCTGACACTAAATGATGTTTTAAACTGACCATAGAAATGACAGACGTCCTCATAGATTGACTTAATAATTGAAGATTTGGGGAGGACACACTGAAAAAAGAATATCTCAAAGCTGCACCAGCTCAGCTTAATCCAAATATATGTGTCTTACTGTGAAATAGCATTACCTAGTGGATAAAAGTGCATACTACATGTCACTAAGAGTCCCCTGAAAACTACCAGTACAAATAACTAAAATAGGAATTCTCCAAAAAGAAGAGGTTACTTCAAATGTTGCTGTCCCATCAGGATATTTTTGATTATATATAAAAAAAGTATAAAATAGCACCGGCACTTTTACTAGATTACATTTTTGAATAAGAGCTTTGTTACTTAAAAATTAGGTCAAGTGTTTCATCAGTAAAAATAAGTACATTTTAGAGATTTTCAATGAAAAGAGTCTGACTCATTAGATGCAATTCACAACAAAATGTAACTTCCTCATTTTATTGAATTTAAATATTAAGGTGGATCTGCTGCGTCAGCAAATTCAGCAAGTTTAAGGAAAACTCCCCAAGATGCTGATTTAAGCATTTTATACATGAAGCTAGTTTACATGTACAGTACCAGAGCTGGAGGCCAGCTCCAGGGCGAGTGATCAAACCATGTTTTATGTTAACAGAGAAAAACCTGCATTGCAACACCTTTTCTTATCTCCCAGCTTCAAACTGAATCTTATAGACTGCTTTACTTATGATAGTTCTGGGATGGATTGTTTGAAATGCTCTGAAATTCTGATCCAGTACATGGACATTTTCTTTTTATGAGAATCTAAACTACGACTGAAAATATCCCTTTGCACCTATAGGTGAGATCTTATTGTTTTTTAACAATTACTCATGATTAAATGTCTCTGTCTCTCAAGTGCCTCCTTTTGTACAGTTTCAGAGCCCATGCCAGCCTTCTACACCTTATGAGTACACTGAAATTAGGCTTGTCCTTGACCAAGGTGCAATGAAAGGATTTTGCCATGCTTAGAAGCACATAATTGGCCTATTTGTCCTTTAGGCAACAATATTTCTGTGCATATGGAAGTAATTTATCACATTTTTGTTTATTTGAAAGTAACTTATTATATTATATTCAGTTCATGTCCTCTGAAATGCACTTTACTCAATAAAACGTGTCTATTTGTGTTGAAGATTTGAGTCTTTAAAGTTATTTTATTTTGATAAAAAATACATTTGCTTGGATTGATTTATATAAAAGCTGGTTGTGACTTAGGGATCGTGGGAAAACGTGGGTCCCAGAGTGAGACCAGTTGAGAACCACTGGGCTATAGCAGAGGTAAACACACATAGGCCTTCAATTTGACCAGTTTTGATGCTGTCAGGCCTGTGTAAAAACAAAGAAATTTGGTTAGATGGTTAAAAAAATGTCAATTTAACGCGCATTTGTGATATTCAGCGTACTTTTTAGTTGTTTTTAAAAACCTGCATTATGACTTCCGCTTCCTGGAGTGTCAGCAGCAGGTGCGTTTGTTGGCCGCTAGAGGGCAGAGTTTCTTAATCAGCAACATTTGAAGTTAGGGTGAGCTAGCCTATGTTTACATTCACGAGTGGAAATTTTGATTTTTTTTTTTTTTTTACAGTTTTGTATCATCAAACAGTCTCGTAAAACTCACACCAAGGAATGTAGTTTGTGTACTTACGTTGCGGTTTTGCCGGCTGTAGTCTACCTGCAGCAAGGTTGGACAGGTGCTAATTGATATGGCTGCAACCCGCCAGAAAACCAAAAGAAGAAGAAGGCGCTAATTGCACGCGCCACCCCGGAAACAAATCAAACGGCCCAATATGTCGCGTGACCACCAGGTAGACGCTGTTTTTCTCTACAAGATGGAAGTAGCTGGGATCCCCCACCCACTTGAGAATATCTGGTCTACACAAGATCCTCACAAAATATCGCGGTTCAGGTGAGTACAAGACAGAAAGAGTTCACATTTAAATGTTGTCCTGAGTGGAATAGCAACTTGTTGGTGCTAATACTGTGGATTTATCTTACTGGCTGTGGACTTGTTGACTATAGCTGGTTGTTCCGGTAGATTTGGTCATGACTGAGTAGGCTGTATAGTGTCTGGATCTCCAAGATGTTTGTTCCACGTGTGTCATGGCCCCCAACTTCGGCCTTTGCACGCATATTTTGTTCTCCAAGGCAGTGGTTCTCAACTGGTGGGTCCCGACCCTAAAGTGGGTCGCGGACACGTTCTGGATGGGTCGCGAACAGCGGGTCAAAAAAGTAAAGATTTAATGAGCATCTGATGTTTGACATGTCTTTTAGTTTGAAAAATAGTTTATTTTGATAGGCACGCGTTATGTAGTGGTCCTCCTGGGTTACTTATTAATGTGGCCTGAATGGAGTAAAATTACACGTTTTTTTTATGGTCTTCAATTTGATATTTGTTCACTTTTGTCCATGCTGTTGCATGGTCCTCCTCGGGTTCTTCTGAATATGCTCTGAATGCAGAGATGCAAATAAGTCAATTTTTTTATTTTGCTGGTCTCCATTGTGTGCGATTCGATGTTTGATATTTTCTGTATACGCAACTTCAGTAGATGTCGTCCCTTACAATTAATTTTTCCTTTTTTATTTTTTTTTAAGTAATACTTAAATGAAGGTGTGTGTCTAATTCCCAGTGACTTTAGGTCCTTTTTAACTCCAGGCAGAGAGAAAGAACTCTGAGGCTCATGACTGACTTCTCAGAAATGCATGCAGATCAGATCTCAGTTATCTTTAAATGTAACAGGATGTGTGTCAGACCACACATCAGTGGCTAGAGAAAGATAATGTCCTGGCGTGTTTTGTCATTATCAGAGCTTTTCAGGAGGTGTCTGTTTTTACTCAAATCAGTTAAGTCTGCTGGGTCAGGTGGTGTGACATGTGCAGTATTTGTAATATCCAGGGCTGAAGTAAAAGAGTCTCATGCATACATCTCAGAGCCCCCAGGTCTATGACTTTGGGTACAGAGAGGCAACATCTACCTGAAACTGATTTGTGATCTTGTGTATCACAGAGAGCCTGCACAGGCCTCCGAGGGTTCACCATGTCCTCAGCAGCTCAAGCCTCTAACAAACACAGTGCTAAGTTCATCCTCAGTGAAGCTTTTATCCTCATGGACTGCTCCTTACCTCGGGCTCTAGCTGAGCACATCCTGTGCCTGGGCACAGTCAAAAACATGTAGAAAGTACAATTTTGTGTTCCCGGGAAAGTATGCTCCTGTGAAACCCACATTAAAGCATTTTTTTATTAAGAGATCTTTGTCAATGAAACTCAGGGTGAGAAATTAACCAAAAAACACCTTTACATTTAATCCACTTTTGAAGTTACTACTGAATTTGATACATGATATTATCTTTATAGCTTTTCAATTAACTTTCTCAGGAACTCAGATTTCAGTTTTGAATTATTAACAAGAGCTTTTTTTCAGAACAAACTCTCTTCCTGTCCTCACAGTCTCTGATGATAGATGCTTTTCATAAATATATATGGAGATCAGTAAGTCGTTGCCGATTTTAGGCCTGAGTAGACTTGTTTGGACTTATCTGTTATGTTTGAGAGATCAGTAATCTTGTTAATGGCCACAGTCTCCGACATCATAAAAGCTGTCACTTTCTACTGCCGCACACAAAGTTATGTGTGATGCATAGTTTATTGCATTTCATTATATTTGTGAAAATATATCATAAAACAGTGTTTACTAAAGCCTTTGAGCCTATTAGCCAGATTAACTCGGGGTTGTGTTTGCTTCATAAGCTCCATTTGATGCACAGTGGTTGACGGATGGTAGTTGAAGATCTTTTAAGAGTTAATAATTAGGATATTTATGATCTTGTTGAGCCAGCCGAATACTGTAATCAGTGTGTGCGCACAGAAAAGTGGTTCTTAGTGGAGGGGGAAGCTTTTAAATAACCTGTTGTTAGGAGCTTAAAGATACTGTTAGGTTTGAAGTAAATTACCATAAATTAATAATGTTGATTTGATTATCGTATTATTATGTTTCTCTTACTAGGGATCATTATGAGTAAGTACCGCATTTAAAGCTAGACTGAACCACTAACAGCTCAGCATGTTGCACTCCGTAGAGCCCTGATGTCTGTGGCTAATGCGGATTTAAGCATTCACCACTGTCAGCAACGTGCCCAAATAGCCCATTTGTCTTAAAGGAAGCCCCTCCAGACCCATTTAACTTATCACTAAGTTAATAATCAGAGACTGATGTACTTCATATTGTCTGGGCTTGATTATGCCATCATTTGATTGCTGGCGTTTATGGTTAAAATGTAAATGTGTTTTTGCTATTTGAAAGGCATGAATAAACAAGAGGACTGCAGCGATAAACGATCGAACCCTTAAACGTAATAATATCAGGGTAATTGCATTGTGCCATCCTCAGTACTGTTCATATCTTCATGCATGCATGTGTGTAAAGGGAATAAAACAGAGTTGCACCCAAAGGTCTTTTAGTAGTCATGAGCACAAAAGTGTATTCGCTTAAGTGCCCGTGCTTAAAATTTATGCTTACACTTAAAAAAAAAACTAAAGTCAGGTTCAGAGATAAAGTTCAGTTGGAAAATCTGAACCGCGCTAACATATGGGATGATGTAAAATGAAATGCAGAGCGTGAATGACCCTCTTAACAGCACCATTTGTGTATTTTGCAGATGGAAACCAGCAAAAAGGCAACACTTTTTAGCGCGGTGATTCAGTATACTTTTATTAGGATACTAAAATCCAAGTTATTTTCCAAAATGAACTTAGAACAGACTCTACTTTAGATGCACCAGCGATTCCTGCTCCCACACTTGAGTTTGAAAGCTGTATGTGCAGTCTTGTACAACATTTTTAGATTAATTTAAAACACAGAATTTTTTTTTTATATCTCTTCTTATGCTCTGAGTATTTGTCTCTTTTTGTTCCAGCTGCTATTCAAGCTCTGCATGCTTAAGCGTTTGACTGTGTTGAGGGAGTAAAAGATAATTTATTTGGACATCAACTCAGTAGTTTCCTCAGCAACAACAATAGCTCGGTTCTAAGTGTGTGTTTTATCAGAGTACGGTGCGGCGGAAGCTAATCATATGATAACAGCTGACATGTTTGGCAAGTCTAAAATAATTCAAAGGCTGTAAGCTCTTCAAGTCAAAGATCCAATTCAGTCTCAGAGCCAGGGAAAAGTAATAGAGTTTCAGAGTTTTATCAGTCTTGCTCCAAATCAGGCCGTGCATTCCAGCTTAGCTTCAATCAGGGCTGAGTTTGCAAAGAGCTCCTGCTGTAAATGACAAACTGTAGATAAAGCAGGAAATGGTCAGGGAGGGTGTGAGGCTTGTTGTGCTCGTGTTCAGCCAGCAGGATGCACTGCAGGCCCATCAGGCGCCACCTGATATGTCAGGAAAACTATCAAGCTGTAAAGCACATTCAGCGAGTCTGAGATGAATATATTTCTGTATGTGGCAAAATGAATACCATTCTTCTTACAAACAAATATCTGCTCTCAAACGAGAGGTTGGAGGAATGGCTGAGATTATCTCGTCGCTTAATGCTCAATTGAAGGCAGTGTCTAATTAGCTCGGCTATTATCATCCAACTTAGGAACAATTCCTGGTTTCTGAAAGTTTTCAACCTAGTGCGAATAGAATTTGGCCCTTTAGAAATAAATTTAAAGCTACCGCATTATGGAGAATTCTAATCTGTGTCCTCTTGTCACAGATTCAACCACTGTGACCTCTTTTTAATTTTCATCCTGCTCAACATTAATTTAGCTCGGAGCAAAATCTCTGAATTAATGTCCCTTCATTCCTTTCTCTTTCTGTGTCACCCTCATTACATGCTGGGTAAGTGCCGGGTGTCGCACCCCTCACAGGGAAAATAGAAGTTCACTATGGTGTATCTGCTGCAAATTTTCTTTACTTTCATTCTGAACTGTACTGACTGAGATAAATGAGGCGGCGTAAGTTATATAGAATGGAGTTGTGCATTGAGCACTGGGGCTGTGAATGGATCCCTGTGGTTTTCATAAGAGTATAATTCCTCTGCTTGTGTCTGCACTGCAGGCTGGTGGCAGCTCTGATTGTGGCCACACTGTGTGGCTGCCAGTGTGAATGAATTGTTCCAAAGTGATGTCCTGCACAAAGAGCTTACCTGGAAGCAAAGCGCAACAGATTTTGTTTCGCTACAGCCGCGCCAGGAACTCTGCCGCTGGAGCACAAACACTGGCGCACCTGCACGGCGTTCTCTGGCACGTTTGACGTCCGTATGCAGCAGGAGCGGCGCTGGTGGTGATTGATAATTCCTGCACCATGGGCGATGAACACTCACCCTCTTGCCCTTCAACCTTCATAATACAGTATATATTTAACGTTCATGTTAACCACCAGCTTTTATTCTGTCCCCTCCTTCTCCTCCACTTTCTTCCCCTACCTCCCTTTTGAATTATTGAGCTTTTTCTTTCAAGGGGACCAGTTCCTCTCATCAGATGTGTGGGCCATCAAGCTTGCTTCACCGCTCCTTCACCCGTAGCTGCAGCCGCCCCCATGTTGCCACATGACATTGAGGAAATCACTCACATGTCCCTCACTTACTTTTCACCCACTCCACCGCTTGCTTCCACTCAATCTTTTCTCAAGCTCCTGCCCTCCTAACCCTTTGCTTTAAATACCCCCATCTCGCCTTCAGGATTTCGAAACCTCTTTTCCACCACCCGCTTTCCCTTTACACCCCTGTCCCTCCTTCCATTGCTCTGTTTTTCTGTAATGTCACGGCCCACTGCTGGGTGTCACTGAGTTGATGGAGGGAAAAAAATGGAAGACTGGGGCAAGGGAGTGGCTTGACAGGAGTGTGTGCGTGTGTGGACGAGTCTGTGTGTGTGAGAGAGAGAGAGACAGACTGAGAGGCAGAGCGACAGACATTGTGCCTGTGGGGGTGTCTTGTGTAAAAAGCTCCGTCCTGGTGAAAACACACTCGCCAGTAATTGTGACATTGTCTGCAATAAAGCCACACAGCCTTCTGCTTGTGACTCCTCTTATGGTTTTCCATTACAGCCTCCCAAAGGACGTCTTTCTGCACATAAACACAACCGTAGTCGCTTTTGATCCGCTTATGCAATCTTGTGCCACCTGAAGCCAAGTATGTTGTCTGGCGCTAATGTGTGCACATGAAGGAACAGGAGCATACTGATTAAACTGTTTGTAGTACCGCTACTCGTGTTTACCTTGTACAAGAAGCCAGATCGACGCCTCTATCTGGCTGTGGAAGAAGAGCACAGCACCTCTTTGTAGAGAGAACGAAAGAGGCAATGATGCCTTTATTCTCCGCTCTGTCGTCGCAGCTTCATTTTGCGCCTTGGAAAGCACTGAAGCGAACCTTAAGGATCCCTTTTAAAAGCCACGCTAGCAGCCCATTTGATCTAAAACCTAATCAGGGAGACATTTCAGCTTGGTACAATTGCAACATTATGAGAGTCGATGAGAGCTTACTGTTTAATACAATGATTTTCACGTGTCATCTCTCTTTATCGCTCAGGTCAGTCAATAGAATTGATTCAATCAACAGCACAGCACAAAACACAAGCTAGAAAAAAAAAAAAGAAATCACCCATTCTGAGGCAAACATAATTCACAGTGACAGCGGTAAACATCTCAACCCCAAAAACACAAGCTCTGTCACACAATTACCAAACAGGGATTTGGGGATTGAGGGCTTTGAGGTGTTTATGTGCGTAGGATTCGGACTGTGAGCTTGGGTGTGAATTGTGTTTGAGGAAAAGACAGATGTGTGCTCAGCTACCAAGACAGTAAATTTAGTGGGAAGTGCTTTTGGAAAGACCCCCACAGCTATTCATACAGATTAACAGCAACAAACAGGCAAACAAAGCACAATAACACACTGCCAATGGACAGGCGCCAACTGACCGATGGCAACAATTGATTTATGTTGTATAGGATGTATGCAGGGCACGGGAAGTTGGAAGGTGTGCAAAAAAGAAACAGACTCGCACAGTGTGTGTAAGGGTGCGTGTGTGTTTCCATGTGCAGTATAAGGGCTGGGAGAGGTCTCTGGCATGAGTGGGTGGTAAAAATGCCCCAACTCTTGTGATACGTGATGATCTGAGGGGGAAGTGGGAAGTGGCTGATCCAGTCCATGTTATTAGTCGAGCTCTGTTAGAGCATGTAATAGCCTCACAGCGCAACAGGGAGTCGCTGTTCCAGGAGCCGACTCTGCCCAGTATGACAACCCGATATGGAAGATATTTGTAACGGTGCTACAGCAAAATTCGCTAGATGGCTGTGTACAGGTGTGTGTGTGTCTGTGTCAGTGTATGTGTGTGTGTGTGTGTTGCTGGCCCCTCGGAGTGTTTGCATAAGTGCTGATTCTGCTCTTCTAAACCCTTCAACTCTGCATTTTTTCACACACTTTTTTTCCCCCCCGTGCTGTGCCCTCATCTCCTCTCCTCTCCTCATCGCAACACAGCTTGCCTCCTCGCCCTTTGCCTCAATTCGTCACACATGCCTTTTCATTACCCCTTTCCACCCCCTCCAATCCTGCCAAAAAAAAAGCCCTCAAACACCACTTCTTTCGACAGGGAATTGCAAACAACAAGATGCAGCGGGCATCGAGTAATACACTGAGAGTTTGACATTCATGAGACAGCTATGAACCTCAGTGATGGTACAGAAAAGCGTATATGCAGGGTGGAGTAATGCATGAAGGTAGAAGATGGCGATAAGAAAGAGGGAGACATCATCCAAGAGCTATGTGGAGGTGATTACTCAGGAAGAGAAAAAAGTGACCTCTAAAAGGGATTCAGACTCTCCTTACGCTAGTGATGGGCATAGCAGTTCTTTTAGATGTACTGAATCACAAGAATCAGTTCACTAAAAAGATTCGTTAAAAAAAGATTCGTTCATCATTTGGCGGGAGGAGCCAGTGACTCTGACCTCTTGCACTGACACACAGCTGAACGGTTCAAGATTCAGTTCAATTCATAGTTTCTGGGACCCGGAGACGAGAGTGTTTGGCTGTGTTGCTTTGGCAAACAGGTTTGTAAAAATGAACTTGTTTTTAAGTCATGATGTTTTAAGTGTACTGTCCCATGGTGTGATATTAATCAGGTCTGCTCGGTAAATTGGGCTCAATGAGTGATTCGTTCACGGAACGTTAAGAATTCACATGAAACAAGCAGCGTTCCCTCACAAACCGCTGTAATGATAGGATGCTGTGATTTTATGCACTACTTATTACATGCTGTGTCCTGTTGTATGCAAGTTGTTGTGGTGGCAATTTAGCAGTAAAAAATAAAAAAAAGTTAGGTTTGTCCTCCAAAAATGATTCCAGAGAAGGTAGTTCAATGCGTGATTCGTTTACCAAGTGATTCAGGCGTCGGTGCATGCAATCCCTTGTTCGCTGGGTGCTCGCCTGGCAATGCTGCGTGCTGAAGCATCCGCCCTGCTGACAGCTCAACTGAAGTGAGAAACGAACAAATCACTTGAAGAAGTGATTCGGTTCGGTGTGTTCACTTAAAAGATTTGGTTCTTTTGAATGAATCGTTCACGAAAGGCACAACACAGCCTTACGCAGAAATAGAAGTCATAAAGTCCTGGTTTTACATGAAGAGTATATCTTGAGGAGAAAATGTTTTTGTTTGATGCAGGAAAAGTAAAATTCAAGGTAGACTGTGCGTCTGAGTCACTCATATTTCTGCATAGGGCACCCTACCTGTTTCCTCTACTTGAGATAACAAGAGGTTGCCAAGTAAGCATCATCACTTATGAAGATTATTCTTAAGAAATGTCTACATGATGATCACAAAAAAAGGAGGCTGGAGCTTTTCTATCACAGACTCTTCAAACTTGCTCTTATTTTGGTATTTTAACTTTGGCTAGAGAGGAACTGTTGGAATTGGTACTTGTACAAAGAAGCTTAGATACACATAAACACACACACACACACTGACTCACACACATGCACACACAGCCCACCCTCCACAGTGTGCATGCTCATGCAACCATACAGCATATTTAGCTAAGTAATAAAGCAGCATTGTTTAAAGAGAGAGAGGAAAACAGCAAATGAATCAATATACAGCCCTCATGCCAGGGCATTTTATGTGGCATCTGTTTTCCATTCCTTTGCTCGGCACAAAGAGCTGGCCACGTGCCCCGGCTCTGTGGCCAATCTCTCTCAGCCAGGGTTGAGGTATGCAATCTGCATTGGGCTTCATCTCGTTGGAGCTCACAGCGGCCTGGCTGAACATGCTTCTGTCTCTTCCCAGCAGTTTGGATGGACATCTAACAGATCGAGTGCAGAACAAAGAGAGAAAGCAACTGTTTGTTACTGCTCTACTGGAGAGCTGTAACGCACTTTACAGTGAGCCGCTGCATTATCGTATCATTTCTCCAGCATGGTCTGTTTTGCGAATATTACTCTTACAATATTATTTTGATCCGTTGCCCCCTCTACCTCCACTCTGCATCCGTCCCTCTTTTTTCTGAAATCGTTTGCCTCCCATCTCTCTGGTTTCTCTTTTCCTCATTCATAGTTCTGTAGTACTACAGGGATCTCATTAAGCCACAGACATCAAAAAATAAAACATACTGCAGAGACAAAATGAGGGATTTTGTATATTATAAAAAATAGGTTGTAATGAGATTTCCCTCTCCCTTCTCTGACACTTTTCACCCTTCCCTATCCTCTCTCTTCTCGTCTTTGTCTCGCTGGCTGCCTTTGTCAATTCAATTAATTTCAAACAGGCTTTATTGGCATGACTGAGGCATTTTGATGGTGCCAAAGCTTTACAAAAAAGAAGAAAAAAACATGCTGCATTATATCAGCCTCTCCATGTCTTCCTCGCTTCGCAGCCTCAGCGCACCCCCACTCTCTGGCTGCCAGCGAGCAATCACTGCAGCCAGCAGACAACGCGAAATATCTCCTTCTTCCTCGCCCATCTTCCTCAGCTTGCCGTCTGTTTGGGTATTTTACTTCTGCTGTCCACCTGTAACAGCCCAAAAACTGAGATATCTGTCTATTTGTTTTTTCCCATTAGAGATGAAAAGATGCCAGTAAAGATGGTTCGGAGGCTTAGGTGTCCATATCTCTGCTTGTTTTACCTCTTCACCCTCTTTGTCCTCTCATTCCCCCATTGGCTTCCTCCTTTCCCTCTCAGCAGGTGTGTGCACAGTAGCAGGTCTGGTTATTTTACCCTCTCCTGGAGGCTTCAGTCCCAGCTCATCATTTATGGCTAGCTTCTTTGTCCTGCAGCGATGAGAGAGCTGAAGCTGATCCAGGACTCCCTTTCAAACACATGTAAAGGCTGGAATCTTGAGGCCTGATCTGCTGCTGCAAAGGGCCAGATTTGTTACACATACAGGTGAGCTGGGAATGGACCGGGCCAAGCCGGGGTTGCGGGTCACAGAGACGAGAAGAGCATCCTGGGAAAAGATCTTATTATTTTAATCGATCAGCTCTGCGAGTGCGAGCACCACCAAAGATCTGGCAGTGGAGTGACTTCTGTCTGATGCTCCGAGGACTTCCACTGAGATCACGAAGCTGCCGATGTCGATTGAGGAAGGGGAGAGAGTGAGAGAGAGGAAACAGAGCGATGGGGGGAAAGCCAAAGAGAATAAATAGAAGGATAAAAGAAATCTTGATTTTGTCTGAGAGAGTATTGATTTTTTCCTCTGGGTTGGCCATGTGCGCACAGCCTGTTATTAGTTTAGAAACAAAAAAGTAGAATGTGGAGAGAGCTGGCGGTTTTGTGTGTGTGCGCGAGTGTGTGTGTGTTTTGCCTGACTGCACACTTTGCATGTGTTTTTGTTTTGTGTGAGTTTATATTGCCTGAGTGGCATGAGTGTGCGTGTGTATGTGTGTGTTTGAGCGCAGGGGCCTAACTGTTTGACTGGTGTATGGGCCCGCGTGGTTTGGAGCCCCCGGCTGGTTGGAGATGTTGGGATTAGGGGGAGATTAGAGCGGTGATTACACAATGTCTTCGCTCTAATGATCCCAACTGTTTGTTCATCTTATCAGCCGCTCTGCACTGGATTCCACGACTGCCGCTGATATGAGATAACACACACACATTACTCCATCCATACACCCTGCCCTCTGGTCCTTCCAACTCTGACCACGCCACAATCGAGCTAGTCATAGAGAGAGGAGTGACCCGGGCAGAGAGGGCAAACAAACCCTCGGGGGAAAGAGTGGGAAAAAAAGAGAGGGAGAGAGATGGACGTGTACTGCAGGAAATTTTCGTAGACAGAGAGGGTGACTTGCTGGGCTGACCTCTCGAGTCTACAGAAGCATTAGCCAGCGTGCTCATTGTTCACTGAGACAATACAGTGACCCCCCGGAGAGCCCTCAGTCTGCGGTGAATGCACCCACAGAGCCGCGGCATATTACACAGGGAGCAGTGGGTGAAAGCAGCGATAAGGTGTCCAATGTACTTTGGTGCACAATATGGTGGAAGTGTATGTTTTCTGGCTGTTTGGGAGAAATATGAGGTTATTAGTGTGTGTGCATGGGTGTGTATGTGTGTGTGTGTGGTGTGTGAATATTTCTCTGTAAACAGAAACAGTTGTACTTGGTTTCATTCAGTGCGTTGGCCTATGAAATAATGGAGAGCATCAGAGGACGGATGTGTGCTTTAATAAAGTAAGGGACGTGCAGATTTGTGTGCTGAGGAGTGTTTGCCTAAATATGCCTGTGTGTGCAAGAGAGAATACAGTATATGTGTGTATCAGCATGTGTGTGTGCACTTCTCTCCATGCCTGCATGCCACTCTGATCTCCCCATTACAAGGTCGATTAAGCCACTAATCCCCAAAATACACGCGTCCAACAGCACGACACCGGAAAAAAATTCTCTCTCAAGGAAAAAATGGCTGAATCTTCCCTTTCCTGTTGCTGGGAGCTTAAGCCACACACCAGTGCAACGAGCTGCAGAGCATGAGCACGGAAATGTGTTTTACCTCCATAACCACACAGGCAGGGGATTAACAGGCACCCTAAACCCTGGAAAAGCAGCTACTTTTACACTTCCATGGCCCCAGAGGAAAATAATAATAATACACCGCCACAGTGACACAGCAGGAGTCTGAATGCCACATTAAGTGCCATTCATGGTAACTGAAACTCACAGGTTTGCTCATTTCAGGCTACTTTTGCTATGTGTGACTGTCACACATGCCGCTGCAGGAAACAGATGAAACAGATTCAAAAGTGCTGAACACTAGTTTATGAAACGAAGATTAGAATCTCCTTACATTCATTTTTCCCTAACATAGGCCGCTCGTTGCTTTTCATATCTTTTCGTCCTAATGATTGCATGCTGGAAACTAGTAATTAGCATGGCTCTTCACTAATGTCTCCCTGTTGTCCTGGATTGCTCACCAGATGAGATGTGGAGGAATCTGCAGAGCCTTTAATTAGAGCTCTGGTTTTTGAAGCTCAGGTTTCATCAGGGAGCTGGACCAGACTCATAGTCCAGGGGTGCTCAGAGCCATCTAGAACCCATCATCTACTTCTTAATCCAGCTTGATTCACTGCAAACGGGGCTTTAGCCTGAAGGTCCATAGTGGTCCTCCACCTTTCTTGCTCCACTTCTCCCAGTTGTTAATGTTGATTTAAATTATTGATTTTAATGGTTTAGATCATGCAGCTCATGTGCTGTAGCTGTTTGATGCTGATAGGAAAACATGTTTTTATGTTATATTTCTTATTTCTGGATCATTTTATTTAAATCCTTGGACACGTTGCACTAGGACTGGACGATAAAACAATATATATCGAAAATTTATTTCCCTCAATATCAATACAAAACACGGTCAATATGCTTTTTGATAGTCGGCATTCTGTCATATTGTGGTAGACTATATGAATAGCAAATGAAAAGGGGAGTTGCCCTCAGTCTGCTTTGCGCTGAACCAATCGTGCTGAATTAGAACCAAGTAGCAAACAACTGCATAGTAGCAGGCTGCAGTTAGCACATAAACATGTGACGCCGACAGCACTGTCGGTGAGAAAATAAGAAAATGAGTGCTACCCCCGGCAGAAATGCAGATGAAGGCTCAACAGATGATTACATCGTCGAAAACACTGGCACGAAAACGCCGGTGGTGTGGAGGTATTTTGGTTTTTGAGGTCGGACATGAAGCAGAGTAATGTGCACTGCAAATTATGTCGAGTACATGTTTTCGCAAAGTCCGGGAATACCGAAAATGTTTTTCCCCACCTGAAGCAGTGCCACGCAGCAGAGCACGCCCAATGCAAAAGGTTACAAACCCAGAGCGGAGCAAGGAGCCCATGTCGAAGAGACACAAAGACCTCACAGATGCAGTAGCTTATTGTATTGTAAAATACATGCTGCCAATAAGCACTGTTAAATTTCATTTTTTATATCGTGATATATATCGATATTGACTTATATGAAAAAAAATACATCATGATAAACGTTTTCCCATATGGCCCAGCCCTACATTGCACTTAAGTTGCATCAATTTAACTCAGCAAAGTTAACATTTAGGCGCGTATATGGCCGAATAAACCAATATACTACCTTAATGATAGTTTATTTGTTTTCCATTGTTGAAATATTTCCTATCAGGTGTTCTGCTGTGGTGTCCAACAGTTACTCTTTTCCCCAAACAGTGTAGCTACACATGCTGAGAGTAGAATAAATAATCTGCGCTCTCTGAACCTGATGAATGTTTTATTTATTGCCCTGGCTGTTGTTCAGGAAGGGTCCGTCTCTGTTTGCTAAATGTTAGCGCTCTGTTTTCCTAACGAGTGCCAGCTCACTAACCTGAATGACCTCAAATGTTTGTACAACAAACAGAAGCCAGTGAAGCACAGTGAGGACCCACTGTAAATACAAATATAAACAAACAAACTATTATTAAAATGAGACATATATTATTGCATAAAGCCATATTGTTGTCAGAAACCCACCAGAGAATGCACCTCGCTATGATATGAGTCAGTGACTTTCTATACATTGGCTTTCAGTGCTGAAGTTGTCCTTGGAGGAAATTGAATGCATGTTCTTCAGAGCTATTGTGTCACTGTTTCTTTGCATAGACAATACTTCAGTTTCTTTTCTTACAAGTTTTTCCACTGGTAGAAAAATACTTATGGTGTATTGTACATGGATGATGTTTATACAGTGCTTTCTCTAGTCTTCTGACCACTCAAAGCGCTTTTACATCACATGTCACATTGACACTGATGCATAGGCTATTATGTATAGGGTATTAGTTTTGACTAATTCCTTACTATCATAACCACTCAATCACTTTTAAACCACTTATTCAAATTGTGGTAAATCAACTTGTAGCTGTGTTGAAGAGAAATAAAATCTATCATAAATTTCAGTCTGCTCTCAGGAAGGGATGTTCCACTGACTCTGCCCTCTTGAGAGTGTCCAATGATATTTTGGTTTCCTCTGATTCTGGTGACTGTTTTGTGTTGGTTCTCCACCAAATCCAACCTGAGATGAAAACTGATGGTCAGTTTTTACCAATTTTAAACCATTTTTAAACAACCTGTTTAATGCTGACAGGTTTTGCTAACTGTCTGATGTGTGCTGTGTTTATCATGCTTTTGGAGTTAAAGGGATATTCCAGCGTAAAATTAATTTAGGGTTAAACACACCGTAACATCGAGTTAGACACCCACTCAAGGGATGAATGTTGCCGACCACTCTCTTCTCTTGTAATACAAACTTTAATAACGACTGCAGGATAGCAATACACAGCGGTCTGAGGCCACAAATAATGCTCAGAACAGCACCTAACTAGCCACAGCAAGCGGCTGATGGAAGAGAGTAGGTGAGTTGGGTTAAGTCTCTTTACTAAAGAAATTAGGCAATGTTAAACAGATGTTTGGTGGCTAGTGTTGTGGCTAGGACCCTATATGTACTGTTGATGAAGTTAGGTGCTGTTTTGAGCATTATTTGTGGCTATTTGTGGCTGTTTTGTTTGAGGTTTGTGTATGGCTCCTCAGACCGCTGTGTATTGCTATCTGCGCTCGTTATTAAAGTTGGTATAACTAGAGAAGCAAGCGGTCTGTGACATTCATCTCTTGAGGGGGTGTCTAACTCGGTGTTATGGTGTGTTTCACCCTAAAATAATTTTACGCCGGAATATCCCTTTAACTGTTGTAAAAAAGTTGCTGAATTTCATTTCATTGCATCTTAAGGCACTGCTGTGTTTTATGGTTGAAGTAGTTGACTCTTAAACAACTCCGTCTCTGGAGCTTAATGCTTTTAAGATGTTTACTCGCATGTTTTTTCTCCATCTTTTCCATGTCAGCCACCTACATACTGTACCTAACATGCAGTTCAGAGTCCCTGTACAGCAGTGGTACTTTGTATGTAGTCTGTTGTGTGTTTCCATGGTGTCTGCTATTATACCCGTAGCTGGTGGTCTTTCAGCTTGCCTGTAGGGTATAGATCTGTTCTGCTCCCCGAGGATTCACTTAACATGGCTGACCTCCATCTCTGCAGTTTGTGTGCTCTTAGACATCTTTGTCAGGGAGTAAGTTGCTGGCTGATGTATATTGCATCAGTGGGAGCTGCCAGGAGGGGACTCAGTCGTGACCCCTGATTAATTGAATTATAATGAGTCAGAATTCATGTTACTGGCCGGGAAGATGTACATGTTTGTATAAAAAAAAACAACCTTCATACGTCTTGCTTTGTGTAATCATATCATTTGTAATCCTATTAGCTCAGACCTTGATGGGAAAACACAGATTTGCCAGTTTTTAGAGAAATTAAAACTAAGCATATGGATGGTAATAAAACTAATTAGCATCTGGCTTACTGAGGTAATTAGTATGAAGCTATGCAAGTGCAGACAGTTCATTTGTCCTGCTTACTTATTGCCCATGAATGCGTAATCAGCCATGTTAAGGGCACAGGTGATGTATTGTAGCCGTGCAGGCCAATCATTAATAATGGATGTGCGTCACCTCTTCTAAAATTCTCATCAACTGCAAAGTGAGAAAATCCACCAGAGGTTTAGACACATTAAAAGTAAATTACATGTAAATTATCGCTCTCATCTTACCAAAATAGACATCTGAATCATTCTTTCTGGTTGTAATCTTCCTTATGTAATGATTAAAATCGGGTGTGACTTTGCTCCATTTTTAGATACAAGGGCTCCCAGATTTAAAGGGCTAATGTTGTTAACAGTATTAATTATGGTAATAATATGTTTAATGCATCAGATGTATCCCCATTAGTGCTTGATTTGAGTTAAATACCTGGTTTATCTTTGATTATCTCCTAATGAGTAAATAATTAGTGTTAGTCAAAAACAACACAGGAGCACAGGGTGCTTTAAATATAATCTTCAGGTCCATTGTGACGGTGTAGCTACTGCAGACCATCAAACTTAAAGAGAGCCAACAGAACACATCAAACAACAAAACCTGCTGTTAGAGAAATAAATAAAGAAAGAAAAAGCTCCAAGGAGACGCATTGTTCCAGCACAGACACATGAATACATTGTCTCTATTCAGAAAGAATTATTCAAACTCTTTACAGCGTTTTTTCCTCTCCCTGCTTTCTCTGGAAATCTCAGGAGTGCAGGTGTCGCCTGTGGGTGTATGAGCATGTGTATGATTTTGTTGAGAGTATTATTTTTTTGTTGTTGTGTAATTATATGGTGCACTTTGCAGAGTGGTGCTGCTGCTCCAGGTGACCAATCAATGAGTAATGAGAGAGCCAAAGACCTGTAAGAGATTGACTGCAACCCCCGACCCGTTCGTCTCATTCAGGTCTTAATCACAGTGGTCCCTCAGGATACCATGATGCATGCCTAGAAATGTTTGGGCCTGTTTGACTCAATAGGGGTATGCGCTCCCCGGTTATCATCCCTCCTTGCTTCCCTCTTCAACCCCTTGATGGAAGTGGAGGAATGGAAGTGAAGCCAAAATCTGGACTGTTGCATACCTGAGGAGAAAAAGTTGTCCTATAAATGGAGAAACCAAATGGCTCGTGAGTAGCATTTTAACCTGCGGACAAAGCCGGCAGGTTAAAATGTCCACTTTCAATTGGTCAGGGTCAAGCAGAGAATGGTGGAGAGCTTCAATGAAATCATTAATGAAAACCACTGCTATCTACAGGCAACCTCATTAAGTCAGGGCCGCTGTTTAATTGCATTTTGAAAAGCCTTTTCATTTGATCGCTGTATTTTCGTCTTCATGAAGCAGCATGGGGCTCTGCTGGAAACTGTGCGCCGTCCTGTGTCATTTCTTATGTATGATTAATATTCTGCACGGGTTCTCCTCCGCTTTTAATCATTCTGGTCATTATGAATGTTTGGCCTTGGCACACCCGCACGTAGCAAACCTCAACGGTCCAGTCAAGCCCATTGTGGGATTCTTATTCGACTATTTAATAACCGCAAAGATAAAGTATGTCTCTGTCATTGCTGTCAGCGCCAAAGTCCGAGTTTTGCAGCAGATTTGATTTATTTGGAAGAATATGGGAGGAAATGTGTTGCTGGTACCCTGAATAATTCAATGTTAAACTGTAGGGTCAGTTTATTCCACAGAGTTGATGAAGAGTACACCTATACGGGGAATGTTACAGCATATCTGTGAGAAGGGAAAGATAAGGACGGAAAAAAAGAGGGAGAGATATTGTAGAAGTTAACTTTAGTGTATGGGAAAAATTAAGAGGCATGAAATATTCAGCAGTTAAGGACCGCAGGCAGTTTTTAATACACAGAATTAGACACCTGCACCCTGAAAAGAGAGCGAAAAAGAGGAGAGCGACAGATAGAGGGAGAAAAAGAGAAATGTTGATTGAAAGGCAGAGGAGGATGGGATGAATAGAGTGTGCCGCAGTGAGCCCGTCCCTCAGGAGCACATTAAGTGAACAGTTCGTCGGTGTGTAGGTGTGTAATGTCCCTTTGTAAAACCTGCCCTTGCTTCTATAGCAACACGCCTCTGTGGCTGGATGCACTGCACGCTCTCCGATAGCCGCCATCCTCAAGTGTTCCCACACTCCGTCACTTAACGGAAATAATAACTCTGCGCTCCATTGTGCATGAGCTACTATTGTCATTTCATTCTGACATTGAAAGTGCTTACTCAAGAGCTTATTTGTACGGTAAGTTTTTACTCAAACTCACTCATACCTTTTGCATCTGAATCTACAATCATATAAAAAACCCCTCCCAGAATCACACAGGAAAAAACTGTGGTATTATGATAAATGTTTCCCTCAGGCAGCAGTAGGCTGATTTTAAGGTCTGTTGAGTAATCCGTGACCTCTATCGGCCTCTATTGGCAGCCAGCAGGAATTGCAACAACATTAATAGAATTCATCTCCTCCCACACAGCCATCGCCACCCCTCAGCCCACCTCTTCCCGACTGCTCCTGCTCCCTTGATCCAAGGTGGTCTGCGACTGAAACAAACAATGAAGCCGTACACACACAAGTGAGATGAATAGGGCGGCTAATTAAACCAGAGATCCAACAGAAACAGCCCTTAAAAAGGTAATACATCAGCATGCAAAATACAAAACACTGCAATAATCATACTGCTGTGTCATTTGATTTTTTTATTTTTTGGCTTTGCTGCTTTTGTAGCTGTAATGTTAAAACAAACACTCTGCTTGGAGCAGCATCAACCTTCAGTAAGAAAGTATTAATGCAACAAATAAAACAGGTGCATCTGTTTTTTTTAAAGAGGGTCAGGATGAGTTTAGTTCTCTCAGTGAGTGCTAAAAGTGAGAGATTGTGACACCAGTAAGGATTACAGCTGAATCATCTGTTTCCATCAAAACTGATCAAAACTCGATCACCCTCCCGGGTTTACATTACGGTGAAACTGCTTCTGTAGCAGTAAGGCCGCGCTCATTCTCTCTGTACAATGTGTTGCACAAAACAACCAAACATCAGCCCACTTTAGGGCTCTAAAACTCTCCGAATGAAGGATGTTGTTTAAGTGGAGCTGTCAAATGAGCTTCCTGAGATCCCTTCATTAGACAGCTTGCATGTTTAGCTACTGCTTGTTTGGTCCCACCGCCACATGGTCAGTACTACGCCTTAGTGTGGAATATGACCAAAAAAAGCGCATTGTCTGCTCATGGCAGATGGGCAGATTGTACACACAATTTTTTCGCCTTTCCCTGCGCACACAGGCACATTCATTGAGTTATTTTTGCTGCTGTGCATATTTGAAATGTCTGAGCTTCAAGCTAGGAGCAACGCGGAGAGAGCTGCTTGAGTGGATATGACTCTGTGCAGTAAAGCTCCTGATAAAGCCACCAAAATACTTCCTAAGCTTCACGTTTACCCCGAAACATGTCATCTAGGATTAATTTTTAAGCCTTGGTAGCTGAAAATCTATTACCAGGCTCAATACAACTCCCACTTTTAAATGCCCATATTGGTTCAAGAAGAAAAACAAAGTAAGTTGATTTGGTAAACAACCGTGAAGGGACTCATAAGGACTGATTCCCATTTGGGCACTCAACACCTGTTTTCTCCCAAAGTGAAATAATTCTTCCGCTTAAACGTCGTCTTTCAAAATTAAACAAATCCCTCACAAGAATAGTCTAAGTTTACTTTGAATCTCTGCTTGCAGGGAAACAAACTGCTATGCAGCATCTGTTACCAACCTACTTGCCAGAATTGTATCACCAGTGTCCATATGGTCACTGCCACCCAATGTCACTCCCTTCATAACTTAGTTTTCTTAATTAAAAGAAGTATTTCTGTTTCTCTTCATCTCTCGCTGTTATTGTAGGTAAATTGGACAAAAATTAGTAGGGAGAGAGACAACAAGACAGGACAAGTGACAGGCCCAGAAAAAGACAAGGCTGGTAATGAAGGAAAAGTGTTGGAAAAAAAGCTTAGAGGCCACTTATTGAGTAAAGTATGTGTGGAAATTGAGCCTGAAAGCTGGGTCTGCTGCTGGCAGATGTGTTGGAAAGAATCTTGTTTGCCATACTAATAGACAAGTCTGTTTTTAGGAAGCTATAAAAGTAAACAAGACCATGTCACAGCATGAGCATGTAACAAATGAGGATATTATGCTGTCAGGTAGGTTGATTATGCAATATGACGATCAGATAATCCTCTGTAGTAGATACAATCTGTGCAAACACAAACTTTGATATTAAGGCTGTCAGTGTTGACACGCTTGATGTGATTAGATTAAGGTCAGAAATCAACACATTCATTTTTCAAATCACTGCTGTTTTACCCCTTTTGACACGCTGACGTTGAGCTGCCGCAGCATCTTCCTGCTTTCGCTGATTTAACTAACTATAGAGCTGTGAATTTGACTTTTCCCTTTGACACAAAATGCATATTGCTTTTAAAATATTGCTGTAGTACTTCGAGTTGAGCTATCACCCACGAGTAAAGCATACAGGTGCAGCGAATCAGACTGAGATCAGGTAACTCATCATAAAAGCTGACAGAGCACCCAAGAGGGCTGTTCCGATACAATATTGATATCAGCCAAAAAAAAAAATCTGATTATATCAACCTGCATCTGAAATTTCCAATATCAGCACTCCGATACAAGCAGTCAATTCCAGACTCCACTCTGGCACTACTAGCTAGCAGCGCCTGGATCCAACATGTAGAGCCCACGTGATCACAACAGCAGTGTGTACTAATGCAGCGTTTGGGTTACCCCGGAAGTCAGATGTCAGAGCTGAAGATGACGTCACACCCGAGTTCCCAGCGTTTGAGTTACCAAGTCAGAAAACAGCAAAATCGGAGACCTCAAACAAATTGGCTACATCTACAACAGTTATTTTAGTGCTTGCCTTATGTTTGGACAAGGTAAATGCTAAAATAATGTTTGAATCTTGTTTCCACCTCCGATTTTGCTTTTTTCCGACTTGGTAACTGAAACGCTGGGAACTCAGGTGTGATGTCATTTTCAGCTCGGACTTCTGACTTCGGCGGTATCTTCGGAGGAGTAGGAGTGATGTCGGCTGTGTGGCGTCATTTTTTGTTAATGTCTGAAAAAGACATCGCAGCTGAGAGCAAAACTTGTCATGCCCAAGTTTGTGCCAGATATTGAATCAATATCGGTATCGGCTGATACTGAAGGCTACAATATTGGTATCGTATCGGAAGTATGAAAGTTGTATCGGGACACCCCTAGCACCCCACATACTTGTGCACAAGCACTGCGCTTGCTAAATGGGTTAGTGTTGTGTCGTTTGCGAACAATTTTTGTTTAAAGAACTGAATCTTTTAAGAATCTTTACGAATCTTTTTAGTGAACTGATTCTAGTGATTCAGTACATCTAAAAGAACTGCCGTGCCCATCACTAAAATGGGTGTCAACTGACTGCAGGCCAGTCAACATTATAGAAGATTTGGGTCAAAGGGACGGCCTCGGTTTGGCATGTGTTGCTTTATATTGCCGTTATGAAGTATGGAATTTCAATATGATTAATAATAAAACCAATCAGGATAAAAAAACGTCATTTTCCAGCCCTTTTGATAATATATCTGAACACTCAGTGCAGGAATGTAGGCACTGAGTTGCCATGTCTTTGGGCAGCAGAAAGAGGTCATAGTCATTTTCATTGCTTTCAGGGTTAAGTGCTTCTCTTTTCATCCTCTTCTGCAGCAGGCCCATGACAGCTCAGCCCGCCCGGGAAACACGTCTCCATTTCCTCAGCTGATATGGACAGTTCCATCTTATTTTGTGCATTAAGGCAGAAGAGAAAAAGAGTGAGATACACCGACTCACACGCTGCCACCACACGTCATTAAGGATGTGATCAGACACCTTCCTCCCGACAGGTGACAGTACTATGAAAGGCTTCAGATCAGGATATACCATGTATAAAGATTTCTCTGCCTTTCATTATTATTAATTGCTCTTGAGGAATTTCAGTGCATGTTGGTTCCCTGTCAATTAAGTGCACAACAGTGGAGACAAGCTCACCTCTATTGGCCCTCTCTCTGCTAGCACAACTGCTTTTCTTCTTTTTTTTCTCCTCAGGAATCAATTCTCAATGGTAGACTTCAGTAAGCTCATTAGGCTCTCACTAGGCACCGACTCCATTACGGCTGCATAATTACCACAGTTCTGCCTTCATCCCCCTCTCTGAAAGAAACACCTTCATTCTGAGCCTGACAGTGATTATTGTTATGATACATCACTGGGGAGCCGAGAGCTGAAAACATTCTTTACATTGCACCACACCACATCTGCGTACTGTGTGTTTATGTATTTGGATTAGCCACACACAAAGATCTCGTACAAAACTTTAACCCTTGAAAATCTGCATCTGCAGCTGTATGCGAGCAGGTACATTTTTTTGTGAGGTAAAGTGATTTTACGTCTCTCCTCCGTGATGATTATGTTCTTGTTCATGTTCACTGCGCACGTTTGATGTGCTTGTCTAATGTTCATCAGGTTTTCCACCATGCATAAACTACAATGGATATTTATCTGATTTACATATGCTCCTCTGCTTCTGCATATGCATACGTGCGTGCTTGCATGCTCAAATGAAAGTGTGCATTTGTTTCTGTTTCCCCCTGCTTGTGTGTGTGCGCCTCTCGCTATTTGTGCATGTGAATAAAAGCGCAGATGGGATTCGGGTGGCTAGGGGGAAGGCTGTGATAGGAGTAGCAGCCATGCTCTGCTTGTCTCTCTGCTCACAGGCAGTGCAAAGGAAGTGTAACATGACATAGAGATAATTAAAAAAGCAGAGCCTTGTATATTAAAAACAGCCAAACCCAAGGTACGGCGACAGGTCCAGGGATCATTAGGATTCTGTCCATAATGCAGAAAATCTTAAAGTGGGTCTTAGCTAACCACTCTGCAGGCAGAACAAGCATCTCAGGGAGCTGATATTTCATTACTCCAGTCTGGAGGGACTGAGAGCGCCCCGCCTCCTCTGCGCCCTGACTTGATCTGTACCTGCCTCATAGAGAGCAGGAGACCTCCTCAGGGAGTTCAGCTCATACTGTGTAGCCCCACGTTGGGCTCTGGACTGAAAAATGACATTTTCAGTCCAACCCACACATGTAAGGGTGATTCAACAAGCACTTAGCACATGTCTTGTAGATGCTACCTCTTTCAACATGTGATACAAAATGTTACTGCTCTCAGAAACAGTAGAAAAAAACCCTTTTTTTTAACGCCGCCCAGCTGCTGTGAATATCAGCAGAGCAAATTGCTACCAGGTAGATTTTCTTACTTGTAGCTCTGAACCCACAGGAGATTGGCAGAGGTGTGAGCTGTGGAAAAGGTGTGATGGCTGACAGTTTGTGTAAGTAAAGCGACAGGGGAGCTACATCATGTTGTTAACATTGAAATGTCAACACATCTGTCTGTCATGCACATGTGTTACCGTGAGCCAAGCCAATAACACACTCATACTTTAAATAGGTTACTTTCTTCATCTTCGCCCCGCATTGTGTGTGCATTTCCTGAGGTGGACTGTTTACACGGCAGCTCCTGGCTGACCCCAGTGCACAGGAATTGGCCACGATAACAGCTGTAACAACAGAGTATATGATCTAATATGAGCCAGTTGTTGGGTTGGTGAATATATTTCTTGAGGGGATGATTAAATGAGAACATTGCAGAGGAGGTGATAGATGAAAAGAGAGAGATAGAAATGTGCTGGGAAGGAGTGGGAAGGCAGCAGATAGTGAGGGAGAGAAAGGCAGAAAGAAGTGAAAATTAGCAGGTGGGAGTAGAGGAGCTGAAATAAAGAAAAAGAGAGTGAGGCAGGCTGAAAGTAATAGACATATCATGGAACAAGAGGGAGGGAGAGAAGGGATGGAGTCTGATTGCTGGTTAGAGAAGTACAAGAATATTAGCTGTTTCATTACACAGAGCAAGAGAGCCTGAATCTTTGCAGACAGAGAGGTGTAAGTATCTTCCATTAGAGAGCCCCAGCTCCCAGAATACCTCAAGAACAGACCCCTGCATTTGGCCCTAATTTTCCCTCCCATTCACCAGAAAAGCAGGGTCACAGCACAGCGTGTGTGTTTACAGTTTTCCCCTGAAGAAAAAACCTGTTTTCATGGATCTTATTTGTAAAAGTGAGGCATGGTAGGAAGATTAGAAAATGAAACAAACATCTCTGATACACAACTGAGCCTAATGTTCCTTGTTCAGAGCAGAGTAAATGCATGTTATCACAAGGAGGCAGAGATGGTGTGGTTTTCATGATATGTGTGTATGTTTGTATGTTTCTATTTTACTGTATCTGTGAAAGAGGGAGGCAGAGCCGCAGGTGACTTCATCAGTCAGAGAGACGGGTGGGTTCCGTCAGTGTGACGGCCTCGTCAGCGGCCCATATTAAACACATTAAACACTGGGCCGGGCTCCTCATTAATCAGCCCAGAGGGATGACAGCCAGCCCAGCTATCGGCCCCATACATCCACGCATGCCCAGGGCCGTCTGGGCCCCAGGTAATATACCTCTGCCTCAGATAACACCATGATAGATGGCTGTAGCTGCACTGATTGGGGCTCGTTGGTGTACTACCACCTCGTCTGGTTTTATCAGAGCAGTCGTGGCAGATCAGCTTTTCAAGAGCTTCATGATTCAACTGATTTTTGACTGTAAGGGAGTTTGTGATGTTGGCGCCCGCTGATGTAGAGTCAAACCTATAAGGTGAGACAGGTGTTTTGAAGGTACCGTCCAATCATTATTGTCATGTCGAGCCCCTCTTGAGGAGAATAATGACGTCCTGTATGCAACCTGTCACATTAATTTTAACAGTGTTATTTACCCTTCAAGAGACCCTCCACCAGCATGAGAGGTGTGATTGATTAATTCTCACACTTCCCTGCAGTTCATGTGATGGGAGGGAGTTTTTGATTCCACTTGGATATCCTCAGTGTGTGTATGTGTGTGTGTGGACTTTGCACACGGAAGCTGGCAGGTTTTTTTTTTTTCTAAGCTGATGCCTTAAAACACCAGAACATTCAGTCTCTGTTTAAAGCAAATGTTGGCGTAAATTTTAACTTTTCAGCGCTGCCATTAGCTCCTTTTTCCAAAAGCAATCTGTTTTTTCATTCTGAGTTTAATTGATTTCTAATTACACCGCCTACCTGAGGGGTGGCTTTTAATCATCCTTGGTCAGTAATATGAGTCTCATTCCTTCTTTATACACACACAGCGAGCTGATCAGCCTCAAAAGCTGACATCTCATCCATAACCAACAGTCCATTTTGTCCTACCTCACAGGGAGCCCTCCCCCCCATGTAACAGTTCCCTTAAAAACAAACCGACCCCATTCTTTGGGAAGGCGTCTGAGGATAGTGCTGAGCGATGCGCCGATCACAACAATAATAGGTGTAGTTATTGGATGAGTTTGATTAATGTGGCTCTGTTGAGTGTCCTTTAGAGGAGGGAAGGTGTAGTAGCTGTGATGTGCAGTGGAGTGGAGCGTTGACCATGCGCAGGGTGCTGATGGTTTTCGGTCTGCACCACTAGGTGTCTCTCTTCAGAAAGGCTAGAGTCCGGTTTGGAGTAGACTTGGGTCAGACCCAGAGAAAGGGGTTGAAAGAAGCATCTCTATTTTTTCTCTGGTTGTCTTTGTTCACCTGTTTTTACACTTTTCTCCTCAGCCGTGAAGACTTAGTGCCCGACCGCCTAACTGTGTGTGTTGTTCTCCCAAATAATCCATCAGGTCCATTCGGTTCACTTATCCACGTCTACCCATTTATGAGGTAAAATGCTGAACTGTTGCCTATAAATTCTGCAGAGATAAAATAATCCTTAAATCCTTGAATGTAATGTCTCTTTTTCATGTATTCATTTACCCAACAAGTACTTTGTATTTATAATTCTTCCATTTTCACCTCCCACGGCCTCTTTTTCTGCCAAACACACATTCTGTTTCTCTTCCTTTCTGGTTTTGTTGAGATACGCTGCTCTGCATTTCCATTCCTTTGTCCTCCTCCCCTTTTTTCAAGAGGAACTCACACATTTCCTCCGTGCTCTTTATTGTCTGCTTCGCTTCTCCCTTGTATCAACCGCAATCCTGAGCTGCAGAGGTTACATCGTTTTGTATTGGAGGGTCAGAAGTGCAGCAGTATGTTCGCCCACGGGCAGCTTATCTCAGCAACGCCATAAGACTGGAATCCAGCAAATCCCACTGAAACCACATAACAAATTCGAGCTCGGTGAAAGAAAACTCGCAGAATGAATAGAGAGAGAGAAATACAGCACGAAATCCCCGTACTGTCAGCTTTCTTGGACAAACACCATTTTTTATTCCTCTGTGTTTTCAGTGTGACAGTGCGCGGGCCTTCCACAGTGATTCTCCACAGTGTTTGTGGATGTGGTCAGGCGGCGGGCATCATGGTGCCACAGCCGGCCCGTGCTGCCGCTGCCGCGCGGTGGAACTGACACAGAGTGAGTGTAATTACTTCCATTATCACCGCTACACAACACGGAGCAACAAAAATGAGAAAAGGGAGAATCGAGGGGGACTGAAAACGCTACATATGAAATCCACCCTCAAATCATGAACACTGACAGATTGATTGAGAACGAGTGAGTCACAGGGAGATGTAGTGTGGCGCGAGGAAAAGAGATGAAAAAATAAACGGTTTGGCGTTTGTGTGTCTGTTTATGTTGCTGAATTTTTCATGTTTGTAGGCAGAGGAGAGCTGCGCCATCACTTTCTTTCCCCGCTTATAATCAGCAGGCATGTCAGTAAACACTGTTAATGGGGGTGGACACCCTCTCCCTTCTCACCCAAGACCCCTGCAGTAGTTAATTGGGATAAATGCAACTCCATGCTTCATTTACTCTCACCCTCCCTGTTCCTTTCTGCTTTTCTCCCTCACGTCGTCTTCCTCCTCCCTCCCTTCTTCCTTAACCTCGCGCCTGTGCTCCTCTCTGTCTTTTCTGTTGCTCTCTTTGCTGTTGCTTGTTAATGGCTTCCCGGCTCATTGATACCCCAGATGTTTTTATAATCAAAACATGAGAAACAGCAGAGTGGACACGGCGCCGTCTCTTCCAGCATGGGTGATTGAAATGAGCCGTTTGCCGTGTTTAACATGGGCACGAGACGGAAAATAGATTTGCTTGGTGATATAGATGAGACGCTGTGAACAAATACAAATAACTTGTTCCAATTTTCTGTGATTAGTTTAAACTACCTCGCAACAAAGACACTGGAGTGAAAGTTTCTGCATAAATGCATACTTCTTGTACCTCAGAGTCAAGAAATAACTGTTGATTTGATATAATTCATTAGGTTTATTATTTCACTGCTGCCTCCCGCCCATGCTCTGCCTATATATGATGCTGTAATGTATTCATGGCTCTTGCTACACCATCATTGCTTTTGTGATGTAATCTCTTTTCCCGTGGCTTGGACCCCACCTGTGGGAGAAGCAGAGGGAGCCGTGAGTGCTTGTGTGATGTAAAATGCCTAATTTGGGGGGTGATTGATGGTTTAATATTGCAGCCTGCAACCTTGCTGCCCCCACCTACCCAATGAAGCTGCAGGCAGGCACGAAAGCGTAGCAGTGTGTGTGTATAATGTCACTTTCTATTCTCACATTCAAACCCAGCTGGTGGAATTAAACCAATTCTGAGTTTGTTTGTTTTGGTGTGTGTGTTTGGGTCTGTTTGTGTGCGTGTGCGCATTGTGAGCGTACCGAGCATTTCTTCTATCGCAGCTCGGTGAAAATCCACTTAGATATATTGACTCTGGTCTAGAGTGAGTGGTCAGTTATTGCACCCATTTTTATTTTTAACCAATCTTCTTTCATCTCTCCTGTCTCATCTGTTTTCCTCAGATACAGAGCGAGTCCTCAGTGTCACTCATTATCATCCCCATAATGTCATGAATACCATCAAACTCGTCGTCTTTTGTTCCCTCCATATGTCTCTCCTTTACCTAAAGTGTGTCGCTTCTCCCGATAAGTCAGTGTATGATCTTTTTTAACTTTACTTTTGGGCCTAAACCAAACAAATCCTCAAAGAAATGGCAGATTATGTTACCATGGATGAAGACCATACGACTTTAGAACAAACTTCTATAAGTGTGGTCCTGCAGATTAAGGCACTGCATCAAGAAAGTGCTCATGTGCATCATTATGGAAGGCAACAGCAGACGACATATGGTTTTCATGAGTTTGGGTGATTTATTAAACAGATTACATGTGCAGAATGCATCTAACGGAAAGTTCACTATTATTCCTTATACTTTCTTTTCAAACTTGAAAACTAACTTAATTCAAGTTTGATTTGACAGATTATAAGAAAGTTTCCCAGCAGTACCAGGAAAAGTATTAAATCTGTAATGTTCAGTTGTAGGACGATTAATGTGATTTCACTTGATGTACTAATTTCAAAGTCAACGGCAATGTGCTCATCGCACAGATTTGTTCCTTTTTGTATCTACAAATAGGGCTGGGTGATATGGCCTCAAATCGATATCACGATATATTGAGTAATTCACCTCGATAAAGATAAATGGATGATAACTACTCCACAAGCTGCTCACCCCCTTCCACATTAGCTACGTCTACTTCAGCCACTACAACTTTTGAACCGTCCTCCATCTCCTTACCTGTCTTTCCCTTCTTGTTATGGACTGGATGGAGTGGAGTCACGTCTCTGACGTAGGACAGCGTCTAAAAGGGACATGAGACCATAGCCTACCTTCACACATCCATAACCAACATTTATTTCTTTATTTTTCTGACACGAATATACCAATATGGGCAAAATAACGTTGATTATTTTTCTAAATTTCAGTATTGGTAAATTTTCGGTTTACCGCCAAGCCCTTTCCATAAATTTGAAAACTATTGCATGCACACTTAGCAAGAAGCTGGGTTGCAAACATTTTCGTATAGAGTTTTAGTTATAGAGTTATAGAGTTTTTCTGACTTCCTGTTTTGTCAAAAACAGTTGATCCCAATTCAATTACAAGGACTTTTAAAGTTGTTTGCTTGTTGTCTTACAGACAGAAATAGCACAAGTGTTTCTTTTTACAGGGTTTGTCCAGCAGTCAATTTAAAAAATCAAAAAGAATCCCTAAATTTGTTAGTTAATAGCGATAAAAAGTATTTGTTTCATGTTAATTGTTCAATTTTTTTTTATATTTCAGAGCATTTTTTGTAGCATTGATGTTATTTGGTGGAGAAACACCCTCAAAGTTATGCAGATTTGTGAAATGTAACCTAGTTTTGTGTTTAATTGTGAAGATGAGCTGTAAGCGTCTTAATGCCCTGCTGTGCAGAGCTGCACTGTGAGCTCTCATCCTGACAGATGCAGCTGATTAACTGTGTTTGAGATGTTAATTTGGGCCATTATAATACTGTGATTAATGCATTATTGCAGACTGTCCCACTTTTTTTTTTCAATAAACCTAGATCATCTGGGAGATATTTAGGTATAGATTTGACCTTTTTGTATTGCATCAAATCACAAAAAATCAGAATAATTTTGTATCATGTCACTGTAACACGACAGATAGACTTAGTATACTTCTACCAAAACTGACCCTTACTTAGAGCTGAAACTGAAAACTGGTAAATGTTTTCATCCAAGACATATTTTTTCGAAGCCAAGTTGAGCCTAGCCAAGCAATCAGGACATCAACTATAGCCTCAGTGAGCCTGGAGAAGCTGAAATCGGATTTAATGTTCATCCAGACTCAGACCTTATTGAAAATAACTGAGAAGTGAGACCTTCGGGTGATGTTTCAAACACAGATTATACTTTGCTCGGTTTATTAGTGTATCAAGAGGGGGCAGATGTTTACAAGTTGTGTTCAACTGTTGGTTCTGAACTCCAATGATCTTGCTGTCAAAGTCGAGATATAACAAGGAGTCAGTTTTGTTATGCTCCTGTCAATAGGCTTTAAAGTGGAATCGGTGTCAGCAGTCAACTGTTTTGTATGAGACAGGGATGAATAAGTTGTACTTGAAGTGGGCAGGCATTGCAGCACAAATGAAGGTTAAAGTTTTCATAAAATTATGCTTTAACTAGCGGAGTGCAAATTTGAACGTTTCTGTTTATGTCAAAAAACTTGACAGATAGTCTGACGGGGAACTTTTTTTCCTACCATGAGAAAGATTTGTTTTCATTTAATAATTTTTGTTTTTTTTGTACTGCACGGGGGTCAAATATCTGAAAAGTAAAAGCGTGGTGGAGTGCTGCTCAGCACCAAGTCAGAAGTGAGGCAGATTCCTGGAGAGAGTGGTGGGATATTTATTTACTCAATACTTGCTGAAAGGCAAAGTTTGCTGGAGCTTATGAGTGTGGACACATCCGCAGCAACAGGCGAGTGATGGCAAGGGTGAACATGCTTGATTTCATGTTTAGGCCATGAAAATCATGAGAACAATTTTTTTTGGACTGAGAAACTCTTTAAGCGCTTTTATTTTGTTGAGATACATGTTACTCTTTCTGTTTGGTGATCTCTACAAGCTCTGAAGAGGTTTTCCAGTTCTACATTTAAAGACTCTTTCAATCTTAGTATATGAGGACGGACGCTGCCTGATGAGCGCTGGAAAATGATTACAAGTGTCAATTTCAAAAGTTAGAGTGCCTTTAGATATGCTCCTCACTGCCTCAGTGTAGTTGATCTGTATTCTGCACGGTTCACGGTGAGGAAATAAATCATTGTTCTATGCCTGTGAGTCATCTCGCCGTGCAGAAACTATGGTGTCATTATGTTGATATTTGTCGACTATTAGCCATAAGGAATAACCGCTCACAGTCATATGCATAATGCCAGCTAGTGTGGACAAGTGCTAAGAGATACATGGCGAAGACTTTTCCTGAATTTGAAATGCAGTTACACACACATTCACCATATGAGCACGTGTGTGGACACAGTCTCAAATGGTTGTTGTGCTAATATGTTTTTAATGTCTTTGGGATGCAGTCGACATCTCTAATTTGTTTTTGTCTAAGCTGTGTGCTTATGTGGATGGGGGACATCAAAGCAGTAAAAATAGCATTTCTCATTAACCAGCCTTTCCCTCTCATTTATTTTCCTCATGCTCGCTTGCCAGTTTGTCCACATGAGTGTTTTTTTAGGCACAGCTTGTGAAGTTGTGATGAGGAGTTGCTGGAGAAAAGATAATGGGCCGACACACGGTGTCCATTTCCTGCTTCCTATACTCCAGCTTTTCTTCAGTACCTCATTGTCGTCGAGATTTTCAACTTTCAAAAGCTTTTGCCAAATCAAGTAACATGATGTGAACAAAATTAGTTTTGAAACGGATGGTTCTTCGTTCGGTATGAATAATGTGCCGCACCAGACAGAAATAACACTTAATAGCAGGTTTGATAAACTAATTTGGTTTTAATGATTGAAGTTTCAGCTCTTTTACACCACACGAAGTCGGACAGGGAGTTTGACTGCTGAGTTCCAAACTTTATTTCCTCCATTTATGCAATTTAATGACAAAGACTGTATCTTAATAAACTTTATTTTCACTTCATTCTTTGTTGTATTTGATATTTTGTAAGTGGTGCAGTCTAGTTCATGTAAAAAACATGAACTAGACTCTTTATTTAAACCGCACTTTTAATACAAAACCATGTAGCACAAAGTGCTTTACACTCCAAAGGAAAAACAAACAGGAAAAACAAAAAACAAAGAATACCCAAATCTACCACAACACAACCCCTCATTCCCACCCCTCAATCTAAACACAACAGAAACATGTATTAAAATGCATTGACTTGAAAAGGGATCGATTCATAGAAACGTGACTGTGCGCACTGAGGAAATGCCATTTTAAAATTCAAGATAGGGAAACACTGGAGGTTAGGTTAAAATCTAAAAACGAAGTAACATAAAATAAAATCTAAGAAATAATGTATAAAATGAGATTAAAAAAAACAGTAAAAGATACTAAAATTGGAGCACCAAAATAGCTCAATAAAAGACAATCCTGTCATTAAAACTAGAAAGAGATAAATGCTAAAACACTTAAACAAAGTTGATGTTGAAGTAGAACCAATGAGGAACTCTAAAATGCACAAGAAGCCGAATAATAAGTGACATCTATGAAATTAAAGAAAGCACAAAGCAGAGCATGGATAGACTTTGCATAAGGGCTGCATGATGTGGTACAAATAAAAAAGAAAGTAACAGGCCAGAAGATCCTGACCAGGTGCTATTTTATGCATTAGCTCAAAGCGCCAACAGCTACTATGATTTTAGTTGTTAAAATGAAACACTTTAAACCAAAGATATTAACCTTGTTATTTTTTTAATTGGTAGCTCGTAGGTTTATCTTTCTTCATGTGAGGGTCCTGTTCACCTTGCCCAGGCTGCAATCTGGTCCCAAGACCCACTCATGATTCATTACTTCATGCTCACTAAAAGCATCCCAAATGAAAGTACAAATGGATTCAAATGCTTCCATGGAGCTTTTCTTTTCTTTTTTTTTCTTTTCTTTTTGTTTTAGCAGCATTCTGGCAGGTCTGTCAGTACGCTGAATGAGGCTTTTGAAAAGCTACATGTATTCACATTCTAGTGTCAGCATCTTCATTTGAACGTTTGTGTCCCTGCGAGCTGAAAGCTTATGTTTTTATCCATCAATTCAGCCGTTAAACGTGCCTGCGTGGCAGAACGATGAAAATTAAAATTATGTTGGTATTATCCCTTGATATGTTTCAATCATTCCTGCATGTAATGTCGAGATGAATAGATCTGCTTTACATTTTGATGCATGCTGATTTGCTAACCGCTCCCATTACCACATCACAGTCACACACAACGCCTCACACAGAAGAGAAACATGAGCAAAATAGGATTGACACCCTGCGACTCTTTACAGCAGGTCTTTGGTTGTAATTATAATTAAATAACACAAATAACACAAATGGTATGTTATTTGTCTAACAACCTGTGAGGTAAGGAGAAGACTTAGTTTAAGTGGCTGATTTAAAGGGATATTCCGGCGTAAAATGAAGTTAGGGTCAAAGACACGTAACATAGTTAGACACCCCCTCAAGACTACTTTATCATTTCCTTGAAGTAATAATCACCATAATAATCATTTTGCACTGCAGACGCAGTAGTTCTTCTGCATTAGCGCCTCGTTCTGATTGCATTTCCATGAAGAAATGATCAAAAATGTTCTTCCTTGAGCTGCGTCACCCCGCTGCACTCGGTGACCGTCTCGTCTGAGCTCTCCCTACAAACAAGTGGCTGCTGGGAGAGAGTAGGTGAGTTGTGTTTTGGAGATCAGGCAAAGCTAAAAAGATGTTTAAGTGCTATGGCTGGGACCCTATATGTGCTGTTAAAGTTGGGTGCTGTTCTGAGCATTATTTGTGGCTGCAGAGTATCGTTTTGGTTGAGGTGTGCACGTGGATCCATAGACCGCTGTGTATTGCTATTGTGTGGTCGTTACTAAAGCTGGTATAACTAGAGAAGAAAGCGGTCGGCAACATTCATCTCTCCAGGGGGGGTTTAACTCTGTGTTGTGGTGTGTTTTCCCTGAACTTTATTTTACACCGGAATATCCCTTTAATTGCTGATGAAATATATCTCACATCCTCAGCTGTGACCGTCTTTTAGATCTTGCTGATTATGAAAGATTCACGTCACCTTTTTCCCCTCAAGTATCCATCTTTTCAAATTCATAGTTAGACTAAAAGAGGAATGCGCTTCCTTTAGGCTGATGACGTATTTTGTGTATCTAGAGTTGAGAAGTGTGCGGCATCTGATGCACATTCTGCCCTTCACTCAGCTGACTTCCTATTGTGTTGGATTAATTGACTTTGGCTTGAACTCCTTATCTGACACATGTTTTTATAATTCTATCAGCGGGGCAGGTTGAGTTTATGAGTCAGTTTGGAGGATATTTTACCATCAAGCCAATGCATGATTAAAACCGTATTAAAGATGTTAAAGGAGAAACCAGTTTTGATGAATTACAATTTAGTTAAAAATGAAGTCAATCAGTCACATTCAGTTTCAGTTAAATGGAGTTGAATCAGAACCAAGAATAAATGCAAATATTCACTGGTTTGAAATAATGTGCAGCAGCTGGTTTCCCTCTGAAAACTATTTATTATTCTGCTCATTGTAACCCAGCCTGCCTCAGAGTTACTGTCAGTATGGTCAGATCTCGGTGCTGGAAAATGGTCAGTTCTGAAAGATGTGATTTTGGCCTAAATTTCTGATTTGGATTAGATCTGGTTTCCATAGTAATGGCCACAGACGAGTCCATCCATTGAATGGTGCCAATGAATATGCATTTTCATGACTGTTCAGCGAGCCTGCACTCTTTGCATCTCTCTTCTTAACATAGCAGTTTAACCTAATCTGCTGTTTGTCCAGGTAAAGGGTACAGTCACCTGTGTGATTTCAAAACATTATTGCATGACAAGAAGTCTAATAGTGATGTTGAATCAGAACAGGTGAACAGTAATCATCCCCAGCCTTTGCAGAATACATTATTCTTCGCCACTTCATGTTGCTGTGGAAACTGTTAAAGAGTCAGTAGGTCTGCCAAGGGTGTGCGGGTAAACATGTCATTGTGTTTCTGTGTGTGTACGTGCGTGTGTCTATGTGTGAGTGCGAGTGTGTGCTTGGCATACTATGTGTTTTATCAATTTAAAAGCTGCACTGCCCGGCAGCAGTGCGTGTTGGACGAGTTAATTTGAAAAACAGATGAACAGATTCAAAGAGATTCGCAGTGGGTGGGTGAGAAAGAAATGAAAAAAGAAATGGCGGAGGGAAAAGAAACTGACAGATGATTGGAAGAAGGAGTGACAAGGGAAAGAGAGAGAAAGAGAAAGAGAAGGGGGGTGAGGAAGGACTCCGGACTTAGAGAGAGCTTGAGATGTAGAGATTCAACTGGTGAAATGTGTGTTCAGTATATATAGATTGTTATTGGGGCGTGTATTAGGGCCCACTCTGCGAGGTGCGATGAATTGGCTCTATTAATGAAAGTGTGTGCCAGTGTGTGGTCTTGGATGCGGGCCGCACACACAAACACAGATGCACACTGCACTCCCTCTCCAGGCTCATATCATTACCCATCATTACACCCCCCATTTGGCATCAGCCGGCCTGATCGATCATGGCCGATAACTCTGTCTCACTCCAGGCCGGCCTATCTATCTCTATCGCACCCTCTTTCATATCTTCCTTTCTCTGTATCTCTCTTTTTCACACCATATCTCCTCCCTCCCTCCCTGTCTCTCCTCCCCCCTCACACAGCTCTCCTGCCTACAAATCTGTATCAGTTTCAAAATTACTTAAATCGCCCGCCCACCCTATCCTCCTTTGCTTTTTAGCTTTCCTCTCTAAAGTATCTCTTTATCTGCCGACGGCTAAATCTCCCTATCTAACACTCACTAATCTCCTGCTGACTCCTCTCTAGTTCCTGTAGCATATTTCCCTAACTCATATCTCTCCTTTTGCCACTGTGACAGGCATATCAATCACCTTGTATTTCCATTTGTCACTGACCTGCTTTCAGCTTCACTATAATACGCCTTTTCTTCTTCTACTGTACCCACCCACAGCTTTTCATCTTTCTTTCTGTCTCTGTCACCCGTCTTGCTCTCACTCCAGCAGCCCGACCGCACCAGCTGTGTCTCTTGCACACTATTCACCGCTGCTTCATCACTTTTCTTTCTTTTTTTTTGCTGCTCCCTTCTTCTCCTTCACAACCGCCTCCTTGTGCTCCTCTTCCTCCTTGACAAACTCTGCATCCTCTCCTTATCTGCGGGGAGAAAGTGGTGCTTACGACCGAGGCTTGAAGGCTCAAAACGGCTCTCGACAGTCACTTTGAAAAGTTGGAAAGAGATTCGAATGTGTGCATGCAAACTGCTCGTGTTTAAGTGAAGTTAAAAAAAAAACAGGCAGGCGTGTAGATGATTGCTTGAAGATCTGAAAAAGGAACCAAATTTCATTCACGCTGATCTCATTTGAAGGCTTGATAACACGGCCCGAGAAGGATGAGAGCGCTCAGCTGCTTTTCTCCTCCGTCTCCTGTCCCTCTCTTTGCTTTGGTCTCTCACTTGATCTAATGATGCTCTTGCTTGTGTATGTTCCACATTGATCCTAATTCAGTTTGGATGGAGCAGTCCTTTCAGGCAATAGTCTACAGCGAGGGCCCCAGATGGATTTTTAGTTTCTTCTGCAGCCATCAGAGATTAATGGGAGGAAGACTGCCACCAGACTGGCCAGAGGAGCACAACAATCAATTCCTCAATAATTCTATATTTACACTTTCTCAGGTAAGAAAGGAAAAAAAAAAAAAGAAACCATATTGTGTTGCAGAGAGTGGGGCGCCTCCCTCTTTGAGAAAAAAAAAACACAGTTAGTAGGTAGGGGTGGGAATCACTTGTGGCCCCATGATACGATATTATCACAATACTTGGGCCATGATTCGATATTATTGCGATTTATACATTTTTTTTAACTGTTTAGCTAACTTAGCATTTATCTTTCCTTTATGTTTGTCTTATTAACACTGTATTTTATTTTCTTGCAAACCTTATGTGTCAGGTCCGTCCACTTTGTGCCCCGTTTGCGTTCCTAATGTCTCTCCCCAGGTGCTGCTGTGTTTGTTGCACTAACTTTCTCCTGCTTTATGATGTCTCCTCTGCCAACCTCACTGGACAAACAGTTGATTTTATTTTTCCAATATCATAGATTTGACTTCACTATTACACCATTTTCCGGACTATAAATTGCTCCAGAGTATAAATCGCACCAGCCAAAAAAATGCATAATGAAGAAGAAAAAAGATATACCGGTATAAGTTGCATTTTAGGGGGAAAATTTATTCTCCAAAATCCAAGACCAAGAAGAGACATTTCATCTTAAAAGGCAAATTATGATAACAATAATAGAATAGAGAACAGGCTGAATAGGTGTAGGGTACGCTGATGTAGCACGTTGATGTTTATTCAGCTACATGAAACATAAACAACGAACTCAATAGGTGTCTGGTATGTTAACGTAACATATTAACAGTGATTCAGATAACTATAGTATAAAGAACATATCAAAACAAGTTTACCAAACTCTTGATCTCACTCCAAATCACTAAATCCATCGAATTCCTCATCCTCGGTGTCACTTCTGAACAACTATGTGCCCTCTAGTGGCTGTCTGTGTGAAAATAACAAACATGTGAAATTATATATTTTAATATATATCAGTCGCACCTGAGTATAAGTTGCAAGCCCAACCAAACTATGAAAAAAAGCGTGACTTATAGTCCGAAAAATACAGTAATTTGAAAAAAATTGATACTCGTGAAACGATGATACGATATATCACCAGACAAGATATCGCGATACTATGCTGTATCGATTTTTCCTCCCACCCCTATAAGTAGGCGAGTCAGGACTTCATATATATAACTGATTGCCGTTTTACTCTCTGTTCCTGCCTTGTTGTGTAACTGGGTCAAAAATGATATTATTCAAAATTATACCCCAACTTAATGGAACATAGAGTTGTCACCGGGGTTGGGCAAGAGACTGAAATCCATCATTAGGCATGATTAATAGTTACAGCTGTCAAAAAAGTTCCTGCTTTAGTAAACAAGTCCTGAGGTAATTAGGAAAGTAACTCCAGTGTTGCTTCTTTTTGCTTCAGTACTCCTCTTAATGTTCCCCGCCTCTTATCTCAGTGCTTTGCTCTCTGAAAGCAGCAGACTCAACAGTTGAGAAGGGAAGTATGTCTTCAACAATATGCCTTGCAATCTGTCTGTTTAGTCCTTCCTGACTTACAGACTGAGGAGCTGGCAGTGATTTAAGATCAAACCGTGGCTGTTTGAATGGAGTGGTTACACCCTGGTCTGCGGAGCAGCAGCTGGGTCACCTACTGAGTGTGTTGTTTGATAAGGTGTGAGATCAAGATTAAGGAGTAGAATCAGGTTTTCCCACGTATAGACTAAAACTAACCACAATAATATCCTTAACCTTGAGGAGGGAAAATTGATGCTTGTGTTTCCAACCATAGACTGTATATGCTATGGACAACTTGGTTCCGCCTCCCGCCTGTGTACGGATTAGAAGCCAACATGTTTCTAACACAGAAAGCTCACCTGAATGATCGTTCACCATTTAAAAGCACGCAAGTACTTGCTTACCAGGGCGTATCTTTGCCCACAGAATTGTATGATTACGTTGTTGCCTGCTACTAAAAGCCCTTTTAATTGTCTGTAATTTTAACGCCACCATGAGCCTCAAAAGTAACTACACATAAAAGCTTGGTAATTAATCAGATTTCAATTTTTAACCACGATTTGGGCACCCCATGATCATAAAAATATGACAATCGAGACTGCAGCCTGCTGTGTTGCTCCTGCTACGTCCTACACTTTCTTTCTTTCTTAACAAGCAGCGCGAGGGTGCTGGCCTTCCCCTCAAACAGCTCTCACTTCCACTTCATCCCAGCTTGGGTTAATGTGAACCAAATTTTGGGAGCATGAAGAAGTCTTCGTTCCTGTTAAGAGAAATGGTTAACCGCTCTTTGTTAACAGCGAGGTGCAACAGCAGCACAAACTATCACACAGCCACAGGAAGAGAGAGGAGAGCAGGGAAAGGAGCAGCAGGAGGAGGCAGGCGTGTGTGTGTGTGTGTGTGTGTGTGTGTGTGTGTGTGTGTGTGTCTGGGACATAAGAGGGATGCTGAAGGGATCAGAAGCGTGCATGAGGGCGCACAAGCTAATGACTGCCAGGCCAAAAAATTAGAGACATGAAAATAAAATACAAGCCCAGGTCTTAACTTTATAAAAGATGTAAAATAAAAGCATAAAAAGACTGAGTCATATGTTTGATCTGCAGTGGTAAAGGAGTCTTAAATTTTTATGGCAGTGAAAAAAATTCCTTTAGTCCAATGCATGGGCTTTTTCAGTAGAAGTACATTTGACTTTGAATAATTTATATCATCCAGTGAGACAGACAGACATGCTTAAGTAAACAAAAATATAGACTGAACAGTTTATTTCCTCTCAGAATGACAAGATTTTTTAGTTTTAAGGAGGTTTTAAGTTGCGCAAATGAGTGTTAACACAGATGTTAAATAATGAGCAGTCCTCTTTAATAATCATAATATAAATCAGTTGAAATAATTGTGATTGTGCTTTTTGTTTGTGATGATCAAGCGGCTCTACTGCACATTTAATTACTGCTATTAGAAGTGGCATTATATTCATGTATTTGTTGGTCATTTGTTACTCACAGCACCGTTTTTCACTGCATCAACATGATACTAGTAAAAAACAACGCTTTTCTAACACAGCAGCAACAAAAATACAAATCACGAACACCCCGAAGTTCTTGTTTTTAACAAGGTCCAAAAAGGTCTCTGAACACACAACACATTATTTGAAACACTGTTCACAAGCAGAAAGCATAATGGGGAGGATTTTCCCCACACTAGGGTCTACTGCATTTTTAAGATATTACATCTCCATTATAAGTTATAATGCAGAAGAAGTGAGTGGTGATGTTTGTGTCTGCAGGGAATTGATATTCCCTGGTATTTTTCGGTTGCTGTGTTTGGGTCATTTTTGTGCATTAGTCATTTTGCAGAGGTGTGGAGCTCTCAGCTGACAGTCCCTGGGACCAAAATAAAACCTAAAGGGACCGGGCGACATCCCTCTCTCTTCTCTACTCTCTGGCATCTTATTGAGATTGACCGGTAACACGGGGTCTGTTGCAGAGTCACAAAGGGGCTTGATTAGTGTTTGCAAAACTGTAAATTTAAAGGGTCTGTGTGTATCCTCATCGTTTAAGAGATGGAGGCGAAACGCACCCACGGTCTGGGCAGAATGATAGGCAGCTGCACATGGACAAAATTAAGCTGCTCTCTGCACATTTGCACAGAGATGTGAAATGTTCTCAAATTCTTTGGGGCATAAGTGCTTTGGAAAAATCAGAAAATTATGTCTGCTGATTTATTTTCATGAGTGCATTCGCTCTGCAACTTTCTCATGTTACTCAGCTTAAGGCTGGCCTGTGAGCTAAATAGTAATGTCTACAGTAGCAGAGGTCATGACAGCAATGTGAAGGAAAAAAGACACTTGGAGTGAAAAATTAAACATTATATCGAAAATAAAAACCTATTAATTTATTTTCCTAAAGCTACAAACGGTTAAACATATAAAACAGCAGTGACAAAGCTGATTTGCATTTTCAAAACTTTGTCAAAACACCTTACAAAGAAAATATTGGCGTCTTGAAGGGACTCAAAAATCTCTCTAGGCAGCTGAAGTCAGATGCAGCAAAAGTTTATTTCATCAAGCAAAGACAGCTGACAGATCCGAATGAACCGAGTCAGCTTCAGAGCAGCAGAGTGAAGATTAAACACAGTGCAGCATTGTTGTAATGACTGGAGTACCATGCTACATCTCATAACATTGTTAGAAATAACCACATCTAAAAAGAAATTGATCTGGGAACTGATAACATAACATAGGACCCATAATAATGTGACACACACTCTTATGTTTTTATTTTGATATCTTAAATATTGTTCTATTCAGTCCTAATGTGATAAATATTTATGCACTCAAACATCTGTGACATGTTAGTTGGTTTATTTGTGGTTTAAATTAGTTTGCATGCGCCCTGTCCATTAGACAAAGATGTTAAAGCTAAATTCATGTGCATGTGTTTCAGTATTTCTGTATTTCCAGGTGAGCAAAAGTGAAGAGATAACACAAACGTAAAGGGTGTGTGTGAGTTATGATGCAAATCAGTCACTTGAGGAGGAGATTTTCAAGTCAATTGATAAGTCTGTAGTGCCGCACCTATTGTGCTTGCTAGTGAGAAATTCAGTGTGTAACCATCTGTAACCTGCTGTAATATTAACGGTGTGAATGTGCAGAATATATTAGAAGTAAGAGTGTGAACTAGAGTGAGTTTGTGGAAGCAGGAATTTTAGACACACCTACTTTTTAGTAGACAAAGATACACACAGTATGCAGCCAGACAGATGTGTCTGTATTTTAGTACAAAGGGGTAAAGTATATGTTAAAATCCATGCATTGTGTTCAAGTGTGCAACAATAAGCCCTGCGAGTCCCATCTGAGGTTAAATATGAGTTAAACACTTGTTGCATCTGTTTTGCCCACTATAAAATCATATAAATATAAAAATTATTCTTTAATACTGATTTAAACTCAGAGTAGATAATTCAACCTTTGTTATATATTTTAATCATAATTTATGGTAACAATTCGTCTTTGAAAAGCGCTAAATATGATGGATAGAGGATTTATTTTCGACTCTAAATGTACGGCCACAGACTCTAAATTACAGAGATTTAATAAACACAGTCGAAACTTCTCTGTTTGTCATTCTAATCCAAACTCACATATGTCTCTATATATCTCTCTTGTAAGGACATAGTGTATACGTAGACATAATCGGTCCAAGGGTCAAAACGGACACATTTTACCAGTCTCATAATGTACTATACTTTTCTCTATTGTATTTTTAATATATTCTCTGCATTTTATCGTGGGCTGGAGAGAAACTTATTGTTCGATTCTCATGTATGCACTCGCATACGGCAGAAATTTATGATAAAAAGCTAGAATTGAATCTTGAACCTTGAATTTCCCCGTAAGGGCGCTGACTGTCGTTACATTTAAGCACCAAAATTTCAGTGACTCACGGCCTTTGTACTGTTTATTCACTCTGACACGCTCTGTTTTCATGCCCGCTGTCATGACTTCTTTCCCACAGAGAAATGAGTGGGTATATGAGTTTTTTTAGAGTGCATTTGCATGTGTCCTAAGGCGTATCACTATATTGTACTTTTCTCATGTCAATACCTGTGGCCTGCCAGAAAGAGAGCGGTGTGATGTCATATAAAGCAGCCTGAAGCGGCGAGGGCTCACAGTGCAGCATACTCAGCCCTGTAATATACCTGTCTGTCCGTCCATCCATCCATGGCTATTGTTTCCTGGCTCTCCAGCTCCATGAGCATCTGGCTGACAGAGCCTCTGGAGGCCGTGCTATAAGCCCCAGACTTGCTCCCTGCAGGCCGTCTCACTGACAGGAGATCAGGCTACATCAGTGTGTGTTAGAGGTACAGCGGGATCTGAGGGATGGATCCTATTTCAGCTGATCTAGCACACTGAAAGCTTGTGCCAGAGATTCACCGAAAAAAAAAAAAAAAAACTTACTTTGCACACCCTCTTGTGTGTGTGTGTGCGCGTGTGTGTGGACATGTGTGCCCAGTTGCGCGTGATATGAGTGGGATTTAGAAAAAGATAGCAGTGAAAGACAGTTGAGACGGTGTGAGAGAGACAGTGAGAGAAAAAGAGAGAGAGAGATAGAAAATATGTTTGCCCTGTTCACACCGATCTGTTTGTGTGGGAGTGCATTAACATCTATGTGGGCTGCAAGGGAGGCTGAATATGCAAAACAGTTGGAACAAAGGCTAATAACTCTGGAGCTGCTGTGCGAAAAGATGGTACATTTCCTTGACTTTTTGTGGAAGCCAAACAGGCTTTTGTGCAGTATGGAGTAGGAACATGGGTTTTGATTATTCTCTAAGAAGTTTAGAGAGCTTATCTGAACCTCAGGGAGAGATTTTTTTGGTCTCTATTGCAGTCTGACACGGCTACATTTCAGATCACCTAGCCTTCACACTTTTGCATTTATTGTTTTTTTTCTATCCAAAGCTCATCTGTTATCCTGTTAAAAAAAGGTTTTAATTAATAACACTGATAATAAACCGGTATATTTAACAGCTAAAAAGCTTATGAAACTGTATAAAATCAAAGTAAGACTGTCAGGGAACAAGGACAAGTATTAATCTAATAATTTAACAGAATCAGAGGAGGTGTGATAAAGAAATTTAAAGGCATGATTTGGAGAGAGAAAATGTTTATTTAGTTACACTTTATTTGACGCCTATCTCTATAACGCATTATAAATATATGTATAATGCGTTAAAATCACATTATAGTACTGTATAATTACAGCTATAAACACTCATAAATGATCATAATGCTTTATAGCAATAATCATAACACATTATAAAGCATTTTATCATGACTTACAAGGTCAGGTATCATAATGTGTTATGCTTGTAATAAAAGCCTTGTGATAATTAATGAGTGTTTAAAATGATAGTTATACAAGTTTATAAACAGATTATAACACATTATAAATATATGTATAATGCATTATCTATGTGGGCATTATCAGTGAGTTGTTAACAGTTATAACACATTATAATACCTGACCTTGTAAGTCATGATTTAATGCTTTATAATGTGTCATGATTATTGCTATTAAGCATTATGATCATTTATGAGTGTTTATGACTATAGTTATACAGTGCTATAATGTGATTATAATTCCATATAAATATAAGAGTTATAAGGATGGGCGTCAAATAAAGTGTTACCGAACAAACTACTGAACTGGGGGAATCAAAGAGATATTGATTGTCCAATTTAGCATTGCTTCTCAAAAGCACTTTGAGAAGTTTTGTAGAGATATTCGCTCGAGGAACCTACCTGGCTGCACTACACAGAAGAGTTTCCACTGTCACTTTTGAAACATCTTTATTTTTATAAAAACTTCTCAGCCATTGAGGATTCGAGGAGTGTGGTGATGCCATTTTTGTTGGAGTGTGAGCTAAAAATGTTCGAGCTATGTTGCATTTTGTAAAAACGTGTGAACGGGGATCTGTGCATCAATGTGCTCCATGTTTGCAGGAATAGACAACATACTGCAGAGTGTAATAGCATGTGTGAGCATATGTATGTGTGTGTGTGCGTGCGCACTTTCTTTTATTTCGGTAGTGGAAGGTTGCTGGCAGTAAAGGGATTTGAAAAGTGCGATTTTGAACTTCTTCATGTTAGAAGTCAGTTTGATCAATGTCTGCTGCAGCTCTCTCTTGCTGCAGGGCACAGTGAACCACTGATAAATGAATTCCTCAGTGTGAGTCCGTGGACTGATGTGTAGGTGTACGGTGAGAAAAAAAAAAAGAGAACAAAAGCAAATCAGAGTCTAAAAGTGTGTGTCTGTATTGTGCAGCAGCACATATAACATCTACTGTGTTTTTTTTTTTTTTGTATTAAAAGGTGTGGGTGTTGTGTATCAGTGAGCTTGTGTGTCTGTCTGAGTCGACTGATTGAATCACATATTCAAAGCCTCTAATTAGGATCATCTTACTCGTGGGCTCGTTGTGGCTAACAAAGACACCAGTGAGTCTCTGGACTTTATCAGCCAGTCCAGCCGTGGAGTCGGGCTGGCAGTCAGGCCCTGGTGCCCAGCCTGGCCCCGGAGCCTGGCGGCCTGCAGAGGAACCCATGTGCAGAAAACCTTTTAGAGCTCCAGCAATCCGATTAAGGCAGCTTTCTTTTTTTTTCTGCAGCTCTGTTGATGCTGCGATAAGTGTTCTAGCAGGCTCCTCAGATCAACTCTAAAAGCACTATTTCATTAAAGAAAGAACTCAAATTTCTGAGTGGATCATTTTGGGTTTCTTTGTTCATTTTGAGGAGGTGAGATGGAGTCAGTAAGCGAAGAGACATACGTATGTTGACATGTAGCATAAGCACGCAGGATGTGGAACGTTGATGCCGGATAAGAAGGAGAAGCTGCTGCTGAAAGGATTTTTCACACTTTTGATTGAAAGATATCAATAGGAATTACAAGTCTTTGTATTCTATCTGAGTGTGTTCATGATTGTGGTTTTCCAAAGACAGGTACAACTTGAAAAGTGGCCATATTTACCTCTAAGTGTTCTGGCGGAGCGTCAGTAGAATGATGGATGATGTCTTCATCGGTGGCCAATTCTCTGAAGTTGTGGTTTGAGCGCTGGACTGAAAAACAAGATTACATTTAATGGACATTCACTCCCATCCAGAATTAACTGCAGGCTAAACACATACAGCTGCACATAACACACGTCCAACAAACCTGCTCGGTAGCCAGTGTTTAAAGAAATGGCCGAGAAACACACAGCTTAACACAACTACTTACAATTTTCATAATAAAGCCTTGAGTGAATATTGCTTCTTTGAAGGAATGAGGAGTGGATCCTGGACTGCCAGCTGGAGTGAAAAAGAGGTATTTATTCATCAATTGGGCATTTTGGAGGAAACGGTTTAATATTGTCTTTTTTAAGGATGTGCAGGAAATTCTAACAAGGGTATGAGAGACCTCGGTGTATTACATAAAGAGTGTTTTATTCAGAATATATTGTATCTCGAATACAAATTGGAGTGCGATTGCCATGTCGTGACCTTGATTCAAACTGATGTGGAAAAATGTGCTTCATTATTAACTTCTTCTTAAAAAAGGGAAATGTTTCCTTGTAGTAATGAGACTTTGGGAACAGGACATTTTAATTTTTAAGTAAAATTCATGATGGAATTATTCATTTAGTCACAGTAGAGGATTTTTTGTGCCTCACCTTCAGATATTAGAGGAACAAAATATCGATTTCTTAGAAAAGATTTGGGAGCAGCTTGAAAAAAATGCAAAGTAGGAGGAGTAAAACGCTGGTTAGGTGACAAAGAAACCTTGGTAACGCATAAAATCAAACGTGGCTGCAATAAGCGGTAATTGACTCTGACAATTACTGCGCACTGCAGGTAACCTATTTAATTAAGATGCTACTAATTGAACTTTTAATATTCTGTTAACAATTGCCTGAATACTTTTATAGTCTGATCATGTTTGCTGTTGTTCCTCTTCTTTTATCCGAAACAAAAACGTTAACAATCACCCCACATAACTGCCGCTGTGAACAAAACGTGCGAGAATGTGTATTGACTCCGTAATAAGGTCTCCAGCCTGTTAAGACACTAAATAGGTATGCAGAGCCGGCTGCAGATACCTATCTTCATCAGAGGGTGACCTTTAGCGTGGCCTATTCCTGTATAGTTTTCCTCAGGGTGCGTGGATGTGGGCAGAGCGTGGCTATATACAGTCGGAGTACTCAGCAGGATCAATAGCTCTCTCTAAAGCTGTTCCCAGACACACCTGCTGTACCCGGGGTGGCCTTTGTGACACAGAGATAAAGAGAAAACACTCCCCGGGCTGTTAGTGTCTGCTGATCCTCTCCTGTCCCCACTTCCTCACCTCCTCCTCCTCCTCCTCCTCCAGCTCAACCTGCATGCAGAGAGACGGATAAATCAAATTGTGCGACACAGAGAGGAGCATTGCTAATATTTTCATGATTCACAACATTATTGTCGTGACTTAACCTTTTCTTAAAGGCGAGGAAAAATACCCTCATCCATCCACGACGGGCTGGTGCTGAGACAGCTGAAAGAGCTGGAGGGCGGGGTCCATGTATATTTACTAACTCTGAGCTCCATTAATCAAAAGACACAGCATGTTGGCTCCACCTGTCTGTCAGTGTCCTCTCACATTCTCAGGCCACTCTCTCTCCCCGAACCCCTCCATAGTCTCAAACACTCAAAATGTGCATATTTAAGGCGGGCGCTCTCCTCTTTGTCTTCTCTGACTCTTTTCTGTCCCCTGGCTTTTGTTGCTGACTCCAGTCTCCCACCTTTCATCGTTGTTTCCTTCTTCTTTAACCCCCTCATCCTGATTCTCGTCCAACTCTTCTTTATTTTTTTTTCTTTTCCATTTTCTCCTTCCTCTTGGAACAGTAGTAGTGTGTAGTATTAGTGTGCTGTCCAGGCAGGTTAGAGAGGGTAATTTGAGCCTCTAAGGGCGCCGTGGGGCTTGGATCTCGTTTTGGAAGGTGTGCTGACAGTCAGCAATCCAGCACTGATCACACCAAAGTCACAAAGCTCTGTAAGATGTGTAACATCCTCGAGGGGAGAGGGTAAGTGTAAATGAGTAAAGGAGAAAGTGCAGAGAAAGAAATGGTCGTAGTTTTATCCACACAGACAGAGTCAACAGAGATGTCACTGTGCACCCAGGGCCATGTTAGCTTCGAAGCCCAAGTCCATTTGCACCTGACATGAGGGGGAAGCAACTTTTCTGCCTGAGTCCACATGAAGGTAGGAGAAAGTGCACCATTTTTCTTCTATCTATATATATAGATATATCTGTACAGAGTTGGAGCATCTCTATAAAAATTAATTTTGATTGCAAGGTTGTGTAAATCTTGTTGAAGAGAGAACACTATGTCTCAGTTAGGAGCTTAGTTTTGACAGAGCGAGTGACGCATACCCAACGCACACACAAACACTCACGCTGAGAGAAAGGGAGTTGGAGTTGAAGTTAGAGTTTGAGTAGACAAGCGTCTGGTATAGAAGCAGTTTTAATATGTTAGCCCGTCTCCCTGCTGGCTTCCCCTCCCCCTTTCAGGGACGGCACTAATGCCATTAAGTGTGGGACAGATCTGTTCCATGTCTGCAGGCCTGCCAGTCTACTGGTCTGCCCCGAGACCACTCTCCATCTAATCCTATCCTCTCTCTCCCTCCATCCTCCACCTCCCCTCCACGCCAGAGACAGGAAGAGGCGGCTGGGAGAAAAATCTAATAAATAAATGAGAGGATGCAAGAGGAAAAAAATATATAAATTAAGTTCTCCGTTCTCGTAAATCATGTTGCCAACTTCCAGTAGACAGGAGGGCGGAGCTTAGGAGAGACGCAGAGGGAGACCATAGGAGGAGGAGGAGGAGGCGGCGGCAGGGAGAGGCAGAGAGTACCAGAGAGGGAGAGAGGGAGGGAGAGATCGTGCGAGGGAGAGAAAGAGGGAGAGAGTGCGGGAAGCGTTTCTGTTCCACCCTCAACCTAGGCTCGGCTCTGGAGACTCGGCGGCGAGGTGTTTTTAATTGATTTTTGATTAGCTAGACATGAGGAGGGGGGGTTTGTCCATTAGCATGAAGGGAATGAACCTCTGAGAGGAAGTGAGTGAGAGAGGGAGGTACAGTGAAGGAGAGAGAGAAGAGAGGGAGAGAAAGAGAGAAGCTGAGATAAAGAATAGTCAAAGACACTGTGAAGCAAATGACAAGTAAATAAATGTAGATGCATATTTGATATGCACTGATGGGATAGAACATTTTCCTTTCATTCAAACTGCTTTGCAGCTTAATTGACTAAATTATTTGCTTTAATTATACATTATTACCCCAGGGTTTTAGGTTTTCATAGATAAGGGAACATTATCAAACCAGGAGAGCCACTCGGGTAGAAGCCCAGAGTTTATTTCAGGATAATCCAGATAACATGGAAATTCAGGTTCTTTGTTTTCTCCTGGGTCTCTCCGGCTCAGAGATGTGCTCTGAACATTGCAGATAGACAGTAGTTCCTTGAAAACAACTTTTCATTGATGTTATACAACCAGGAACAAATATAACTATACATTATCTCTCTTTATGCCCGCTGATGGTAACACCCACAAACTCCCCCTGCATGGAAACAATGCGGAAAATATGGATGTTTAAGTTTTCTACAGAAGGCTCCACGACTCCTGGTGTCTGAAAGCTTCATACGCTGAATTACATTAAAAGGGTTGATCCTTAGTGGAATTGACGGGTAGTGAGTCTGCAAGTCCAGCTAACCATGCTATCCTTTCTCTCCAGCTGGCGGAGTCTGATCTAAGTACTAAAACAGGAGGAGGATTCACAGGGGAGCCTGGGATAGTCTTGGCAGTCACAGACGGCGTCACGTTCAAAAAAATAAAAAAATGTAATCCAACATCTAAAAAAATTCAATTTATTTGTTATAGCAGCTTATTGGTGTCACACGGGGACAGTTTATTTGCAAGCTTTGACAAATATAAGTCTTTGATTCTCATAGAAAGGAAAACAAACCCTTTCAGTGTCAGTGAGCAGTTTTTTATTTAATTTTTTTTTTTAGCTAACCAGAATTAAATTTTTGAATCAGGTCACTTCTTTCTCAGCTTTGTTAATTATTTGATCAGTCAACTGCAAGAGAGGTACCAGATTTCACTCTTCATGTAAAATATATTTAAGCCTCAGCAGAAACATTAGTTACTGTTTTAAATGGTGATTAAATGTTGTCGCCTCATTTGCATTTTTAATCCTTAGGCTAAAAAAAACAGATGATTATTTTTAAATAGATATTCTGAAGTGGCAACTTTTCAAGTCATTTCTACAGAAATCTGAATTGTGGCTAATCTGCTTTTTAAAGGTATGAACATTATCTTAGATTTTTAACTCGGCGTCTGCTTGCTTTTGTATTTGTTAGTTGGTGACCTGGTAATAAGCAGGATGATTTACAATTAGCAGGTGGTTAAGTGACTCCACTTTGTGACAGGGTCTCGTCTCACACTGTCTGGATTCTGTTTTGCATAATCCTACACTCCACTGCGCAATGCAACATCGAAATGACATCTATTTAACATATTCTTTTGACGATAAGTTACAATTTCAACGTCTAAAAGAGGTCCAATAATGACGACTAATGACGAAGATTTGGTCTTCAGATGACGTCCAATTTCTAAGCATCAGAGCAATGTCTAAAAAAGGTCCAATTCGGGCGTCGAAATTTCTAACCTATTTTGCACATCACACTGACTTCTAGATGTGGTCTTTGACAGACCGACCCAATACTGACTTGATCTGCACGTCTCTTTGATGTCCGATGTTTGGTAAAGTCCTAGTCGATTTACTGTTCCATGCATGTCGAGTCGTCCAAAATTCGACTTGACTTGATTTTTTTCAGCGTCAATTTACAGTCTATAGTTAATGTCATCAGGAGGAACGTACCAAGTGCTAATGGGGGTGTTTTCAGAGCACCCCCTTTTACAGGTAACAGCCTGTCTCAGAACACCCCCCCTTGATTTCACCATTTTGGGTTCGCCTAACGCACTGGAGACCGGCCTCAGACAGGAAGATTAAAGAGCGTCTGCGTTAGTTAGCGTAATTTGCCATTCATTTTTATTAAAATGTTTCAACTTTCATTGTATTTAAAACCCTTATTGCACTGATATCAGTATATTTTGGCCTCACCTCGCCGCGTCGTCCCCTGCCACAGAAGGATTTGCCATCAGAGTCGATTTTTGGTTGAAAATTTTAGGGTTTTAGTCGACCAAGAATTTCTTTGGTTGATTACAGACCAACAGTACACAGTATCCCTTTCATAATGCCTTATTTATGAGCTGCTATAATGATTAATGAGTTTTCGTAAAATTATCATCTTTTCTTTCATATTCTTGCTCATATTTTTAGCAATAGCAATTCAAGATAGTTGGCTAAATTCTCGCCCTCTGATGATGATGATGGATGAAGGAAGTAAACCTACACAAGTGTTTTATATTCAAAATCAGCCTCTCTGTTTACAGTGCATTCAGTACCAGAGCTGCTCAGAATTAAACATTTCCTCTTATCGCTGCTTCATTTTGACCACATTCAGTCTGTGAAACTTTATTGCAGAATGTTAAAAGTCTGCGCCCTCATTTTTCATCCAAAAATTGCCCACAAAGCAAGACAAAAGTCATTTTGGAAAATGTGTGTCTGCTGACCATTTTGATATTTTGCAGGGGGTAATGGAACAAGAAGCAGCAGCCACGGTGAACAGTCAGATATAAGGCTGCAGGCGACAGACTCCACGCCTCCAACTCTTCAGGAAGGTAACTTTTTCTTTTGCCCTGCTGTCGTGTGAAAAAACTACTTCTGTCATGAACAGCATGAAATCACATCATGATAGCCACTGTTTTAAAATGACTTTGTTTGTCTGAGCTGTAAACTGATACAACAGCTGGTCCTCTGTTGTGTTTCTATCAGAAAAGCAACTGAATGAAGATTTGCTGTAGTTTAAATCACATAAGCAGGTTTCTAAAATCTTGAGAGAGCCTTCTTTGAATATAAAATCCTCCAGCTTTTTCAAAGAGAGAGCTCCGCTGTGAGGTGCCAAGTGAATCATTATCAATAAGATCAGAGTCTGTAATCTTCGCAAGGTCTTACATGTTGGAAGAAGAGTGAGTTATTTGTACGAGCCTTCAATTTTCCAGTGGATATCATAAAAAAAATAGTCTCTTTGTCTCTCATTCTTTGCCCTCCTTCAGTCTCAGCACAGTTATTTGCTGTTATTTGGAGATCGAACGCTATTGTTCTAGCTTGTTGAAATGAAACATAAACTGTCCCACAGTTTCAATAAACTGCTCCAAACATGTTTGGTGTGATCACACTCTAAGTGTCCCCTCATGCCAACTGCAATCAACACAGAAACTCCTGCTTCAGGCTCGGCTAACTGAGAAGGTGCCGAAGCTAAAACCTGGTCTCACTATTTCTACCAATGACACATAATCTTGAGCAAAAACACATTTCTAGACAAAAATCTGCGCTTGGTAAGCCCGAGAGTTGTTAATAAATCACATTTGCGCGCTTGGATACATTTTAATTGACAAGTTTCTCACTTTTTAAAATCAGAATAAATTATGATTTGTAGGTTTTATTAAAGTGAGATGATTTGTTTCATAAATTGAACACATGGCTTTTCTTTTCTACATTGGTTCTAATCAGTTTTCATGAAGGAAGTGTAGAAATGGGAACATTTAGTTATATCTTTTAGTTGTATTCTACATTAAAACACTCCCTCAGTCACTCTTCCTTATTTTTTTGAGGAAAGCAGCTCCTGTGGTGCTTAATGATGATAACTACTATCGTCTATATTCCAAGTTTTCAATAACATCTGTCAGTACAAACTTTCTTTCTTCCAATTGGTGTTCTTTTTTGCACAGTCACTCACTAAATACAAAAAATGTGTGTTTCTCCTTTCTGTACCTGCAAGCTGCATCTTTGTAGATACAAACATAAATACATAAATTGAGATTATACAGAATTTGAATACCACTCATTTGTTCACGCTGCACCTTTTAACTGCATTGTGAAAAAAGTCAAATTATCTTCCCCCTCCCCTTCAGTGATTGGTTATCTATTTTAAGAGATGCATGCAAATAAGCGGCACCAACAGGATAACAACAGAAGGGAATTTACTGTAATTTTGAGAAATTCTGTGTAGGTGAACTGCGAAAGCCATAAATATTTTTCTCTTTTAAAAAAGCACTCTCCTCTCACAAAAAAAGGCTCTGACAAATGACCTCTCACATATTGATTGCTGTTCAACCAGAGCTTCATGCACAGCGTAATAACAACCAACAGCGAGCGTGGTAGCGTTGATATTTTTTTGTAGGTTTTTTTTTTTTTCCTCTTGTTTCCTATTTGTCCTCAGGTTTAGTTTTAATGGCTGAGCAGACCAAGGAGAGAAACTCCACACGTTATTCTGCTACCATAAATTAGATTTGCACCTCCAGCTAACTTTCACTTTGCTTCTCGGTAACTTGTCTCAGTTCTCATAAGTTTTCTAGTCTCCAGATGCCCCCACTCTCTCTCTCTCTCTCTCCCCCTCTCCCCTCCAACATTCTCATCCTCCTGGTCAGTGAAACTGGTCCCAGCTGCACTTAAACAGAAACCCAGAGCTGCGGACGTAGACACATTCACGCACTCCCACTCCCTCACCGGCTCCCTCTGAGGCATGCAGGGTTGGAGTAATATCCAAAGTGCAGGTGGGACCTTCTTTTTGTATCCAGGCTGAACAAAGCAGGGCGAAAGCATGAACAAAGTAATGGAGTGATGATCACTGCAGAGATTGAACAATCAAAGTGGGGAGGCCGGTGGTGGTGGAGGGGGCACTCATGGACTTGGGGAACTTGCACACTAATTGTATCTTATGACTAATTGGTAAATTAGTGAAACCTATTTCAAGGCGCCAGGCTTAGCTTTGGGGGACACCCACAGCTCATTATAGACTCATATTCTGGGCAGAGGAGGAGAAAAATAAAGGAAATTATACAATTGCTCAGGTGAGAATGGCAATTAAGCAAGTGCTTAAGAAGAGGAGGAAATGAAGCCTCATACACACATAATTTACTCAACTCTCATGTGTCTGGCTTTAAATCACCGCTGATCCAGGGCGTGTATTTATGCATGCCATGGTGAGGGAGACAAGCATCCTTTGTGTTTATGTTTGTGTACTCATTTGCATCAAAGAGCATGTGTTTTTCAGACTGTTTGCTTCTTGTATGTTGTAAATATGTTTAATTATGCACCATAACTCAAAGTGAAGTCATTGCGCTGCGATTTTTAATCAATTACTTAAATGCAAATTGCTGAATTATTTAATGATGTCGCTTTAAGTTCTTTATTCAGTCGGCCTGCTCTCCCAGTGCAACCATAAACACCTTCCTGAATAGTCGTTTCACTCATTAATGTTTTGATTTTGAGCAGTTTAGTCCTGATTCTGTGAAGATGCATTTTGCCTAAGGAGGTAAGAGGATGTTATCAAAGACAAAAAAGTCCTGCAGGATTTCAGAACGGAAGAGGCCAACCTTTGCTGAGAGAGATACACCGCATAATGTTATTCACAAGAGATAAAGATGATATTTTTAGATGCAGGCCAGTTATATTCAAAGAAAATAAAGCACATTTAGACAATAAATCCCACTAAACGTTCACAATCTGTTAAGAGAGATGTCTGCAGAGTTAAGAATACTGGTTAAACCTGTTTTCCATCTTGAAGAGTTAGCTGCTCAAATATTGATTTCCCTGTTGAAGATCACACAAATTACTCTGCAAATTCGGTTTAAGGGTAGATTTTTCCCTGCTCCTTCGTGTACTTCTCCTGAGAAAAACTGTGAACCTGTACTTTCTAAAAATACACGCAGAAGTATGAGGCTCGAACAGTTCATCCTTTGGAAAAAGCGAAAGTTAGAACAGTTGGGAAACAGATGGAGCAGTCATGAGTCGAGATCTGTGTAATTGAGTCATCATTATTCCTCTGTTTTCGGTCTGTTGATACAGTATACCTTCACACGAGCACCAAGTGTCTTTAAAAGCTGTTTAAGTGCGACAAAAAGATGCGCCTTAACCTTCACGTCATCTTATCGCATCCCTCCCCTCTTAACACGGCATCACCGCGTGGTGAATACTTCTGCACCTAGCTGCCTGCTCTGATGCTCTGCTTCCATCTCTTCATCACCATTTGGAGGACATTTAGGATATTTCCACAAGGACACCATCGATCCCTCTAAAACACCTCCACCCACCCTCCCCAACCAATTTGCCAGCAGTAAAACTAATATTGTCTTTAATCAGATGCAATTAGGACTGCAAGTTAAGATCTCCTCCCAATTAAAACTCATTAGGCCCATAATGTCATTAGGGGAGTCTGGAGTAACCGCAGCTTGCATAGGCGGCCCACTTGACACAAACAATGGTGCACATCAGGAGCTGTGGCCCTGGTGAACTGTTTTTTTTCTCACTTCAAACCTGGACACTGTCTCCTCTTGACTTTTATGTGATTTTTTTTTTTCTAACTTAGTTTTGGTAAAGAAATCTCTTCCAGAAACAAAAAGTTCAGCCTTCGCTCAGGGAGAATAACTTAAGATGGAAATATTGGCTCCAGTAACTGCCATGAGACTCTCTCTCGTCAAAGAAGTGCAGATTTCCTCGACCTTGTGACTACAAAGTGAAGTTATTTATCTGTAAAAGTTCAAAAAAACACTGCATGAGTCAAAGTCCTCCAAGTCTTCAAATGGAAACTTTGGTTTTTAAAATCACAGAATAACCATCTCCACCCTTTTTTTAGATTCCGAATTAAATGGAGTGACATTATTTTACATTTCCCTCAAGCAAACATGTTTTAATTAAAAAAGACTTTAGGGAAAATCTGTTGATGTTATTTACATAAAGCAGAACAGAAATTAGGAAGAAGAGGGACTTTGATATCGGAGATTAGTAAAATCTGGCAAACGCATTAAATCATCAAACTGCTTTTTAAGACTTGTATTATTTGAAATGTTAAGTATGATGGACTGAGATGAAATGCCAGTGGTTTTAACAGTGTTTTTCAAAGGGATGATTCATAGTGATGATGATTTTAATTTTCTGTTCTGTATTATTTCCATCTTGAAATGAAAACATTGCTTTTAAATATTACAGTACTGACAAAAACTAGTGAAGTTAGACAGACCTTAAGTGAAACTTAAATAGGATATAGACTTTTTTTTTTAATATTGCTTTTCTTTGTTCTTTGTCCAGGATAAACTAAGAGTACAAAACAATATATAAAAAGAAGCTTTATTTAATATAAATGTAAAATCCTGTGTGCTTACTGACTTGTCACTGCCAAACTTTACTAGCAGAGGTCTAAACATAACCACTTCCCAATTCTAGAGAGTGCCAAATGTAGACACAGCTCTAAAATTCAGTATAAAGGATGAATCAATCTTGTTGCTGTAAATTTCATTTTACGTAATAGGTCATCAGTACTGAGTGTAACCGTTCATAATTAGTTAAAACCTCCTCACGGTCTCTTTGAAGACTCTGTAAGGAGTTATTAACAGGTTGAGAAACAGACTGAAACTGATCATGTTGCCTCTTTATGACCTTTAAAAGCAAACGGGGCCATCAGCAACATGTTTGATGATTTCGTGGTTGTAATTTTTACTGCGTAGCGATGCTGTGAGGGTATGGACGAAATTTTAAATTCAAAGTTGAGAGGGACACATGTGACTTAAATATAGCAGGTGGATTGAAGTACAAACCCGATACAGGGATGTAAATGAAACCTCAGATGAATGTGACATTACAGAGGGAAAATGAACGCCGCCCTCCTGTAAACTTACATTGGCGAATAGCAATGTTCATTCACTGACTAATTCTTATGAGCAACTTGCGAAACACAAGTCCGGTGGGCATGGAATGACTGACAGCAGGGATAGCCAATCACACACAAAAAAGTGGCCCTCCGGCAGAGCCAATCAAGGACCTTGTAGGCGGTCCAAACCGAAGGAAAACCAGTTTTTGGCTTGAGCAGCCGTTTACTCCTAGTGCCTGACATATATCGGTTTGCTGTAGCGTAACATAACATTGGCTGCGTCTGAAATGAATCACTCAATCCCTAACCCCCATATGGGGTTTCACTATATAGCTGACTATGCAGTGAGCTTAATCACCGGAGGTTTCAGACACTACATGGCGCACCATTGTGACGTCACTGCTCAGACTGCTGCGTCTGAAATTGCGGCTGTTGTTTTCACATCTCTTGAATTTTATGATGGTGTGTAGATGTATTTGTTTTTCCAGGATGTTCATGAAATAAAAAAACAAAATAAAGAAACAATGAATTAATAATTTATTTAAAAGGCGCTATATATTCGTGCCAATATGACGCAGCAAACAATAATTTTTTTTGAAAACTGTATGGATCACTTGCGAGTGAAGTGAAGATAAAAACTTCAGCTGGAAATGGAAAAAAGAGCTCGGGTTCTGGCTCTTCTTCGTCCTCCGCTGGAGATGCAATGCCCACTACTGGTGAGTGACCATCGGATGGTTGCTACATTTTGGGGAAATTTTGAGTCGCCTATATGCGGCATTGCAATTGATCACTCAGGTTTCTGACACCCCTCAAAATGGCGCTAACCCCCCGTATAGTCGCCTATATAAGGGTTAGGGATCCATTTTGGACACAGCCATTGTCTTCAGATGGTTAAAACTGCAGGGGACGAAAACAGGCTTTTGAAAAAGTGTGTGTGGGTGGGGCATGTTCCCCTGTCCCCCCTACAAATTTCGTCCGTGTGTGAGGGGAGAAGTGTCAGACCAGATGATAGACAGCTGGCTGAAAACAGCCTTTACACAGCAAATACTCACAATGAGTAATAAACTTTAACATATGCAGGACAGTAGATAACAGGTATCACTTTGTCCACAGAGAGTTTCTCAAACTAAAGTTCGAAAGCTAAAAAATTGCCATCCTGTAAAAGTGATTCATTTTGGGTGATTAGCACGGTCGTATTTCAGCTGTAGTTCTTTCTGGAAACCTTGCACTGATGTTACCATGACAACGGTTTCCTGTGTTTTTTTTTTTTTCTTTTTTTGTCCACTGTTTAAATCAGTTCGAAGGATTATCAGTAACACGGTGTGCTTGTTGCACTCCTGCAGCATCTCCACAAACAAAAGCAGAGACAAGGTCAAAAGATAGATTTTCATTACTGACTGTAAAAGAAAGAAATACATAGATTACTGCAAACAAAACCCAATAAAACTACAGACGCACAACATTATGAAAATATATGATGAAGCCGATTTTCTGTTTTACCTGAACTACCCTCCGTTAAAATACCGTTGAACCAACCCAGACAACAAAACTGCTGAAGGTAGATTGAGTTTGTGGATCAGTGTCGTGCTCAGAAGCAGTTCGTCATTGATTTGCGGGCCCGCTGCAGAAGAATACCTCTAAAACCTTAAGACAGATTTACCTTGAAGTTAATGTGCTTAAGGCAAAAAGGATCTTGTATTTCTGGGTAGATAAAAATTCATACTTCCTTTGAAAGTTCTCACAGTGTACACACTTTCCCTCCAGTGAGTAAATAAATCTAAAAGCACGTCGTTATGTAATTCTGCAAACTTTAAACTACCCTTGTAGGAATCCACAAATGTGCAGAAAGTTGTTTGTAAGGCGAGAGCAGCTGCATGGTGATGAGGGCGTTTATCAATATGAGGGTTTCAGTTCTGTGGGTAGGGCCTTTAAAATGTCTGTGTGACACCAATCAGCAGTAATTACCGTGGGGGTTTGAGTTTTCATCCCTCCTCTAATTGGCCTTTGCTGTCAATCAACAAGTGATTTCTGTTCACAATTGAGCTAAGGGGAATGATAGAGGCAGCGATGGCGGGATAATTGAAAATAATTGAGCAAATTGCAGATTTGAGAAGTTGGCTTCATCAGCACTGCGGGGGCGGAATATGAGCATGTGGAGAGAGTAGAGGTGAACAGAGGAAAAGCCAGATCTTAATGATAATGAACAAAACACTCGCCTCCATTTTGCCTCCGCCCTCGAGGATACATGTGCTTATCTGAATAATCAGCTTGTGCATGTCTCAGTGTCACATGCATGGGAGAAGATGAGCACCTTTGATCTCTGCATCCTGAGCTGCAGGAGCTATTCAGCAGCCCGAGGGCTTACATCCTGGCCCGGGTCTGAAAAGCCTCTCCAGCTCTGAGGAAGTGCACCTCTGTGGTGCAACTGTGTTGGAGTTGGTGCATATCATTAAATGTGTGAATTCCACACTGGGCATGTGTGAGCCCGAGAAGGAGGGAGAGTCCATATGTGAAGCTTTTTTTTTGCACGTCATTTTGATTTAACGACTAATTTAGCAACATAATGTCTCTACTTTCTATACAAACTTTATTTGGGCTTCACAGTGTGAGTTTAAGTAGCGGCATAAATCATCTTCAGTCTACTTCATTTTCATCTGTGGGCGGATTTGTGTATCGGATAAAGTAGCAACACTGACAAACTATTGGGACTAAAGGCAGTCCCTCAGTTTCAGTTGTTTGTCATCTCTTCCTTTTCTTCCTCCTACTCTCCCCATCCTCAAGAGCTGCTTACCTTCCACAGTTTCGAGAGAGAGAGGGAGAGAAAAAAAAAACATCTCGCCTGCAATTTACATTTCCATATGCTGCCAGTGGCGCCAGGGAGAGTGGATAATTGGGTTGAAAGTGGTGACGGTGAGAGCAGGATAGAAAGGGATACAGAGAAGGCCAACTGAAAAAAAAGAAAAAAAAAAAAAAACAAGCCATTACAGGATGGTTTTCTTTTTTCCCCTTCACACGTCATTTTGCAATGCAGCTCTTAACCACTTGTGTAGCTGAAAAGATTTACCTTGGCCTCCCATTCTCTCTCACTCCCGCAGAATCACTCTGTACTTGCCTCCCCCAGAGCCTCACTCCCGCCCTGTTTCTGCCTCATCCATATTCATCCTTTGTCCCTCTCTCTCTCTTTCCCTCTCTCCCTCTCTCTCTCTCTCTTTCTCTCTCACTGTGTCACCCACAGCATGGCGTTAATACACCAATTAGTACTAAGAGCAGATAATGGACTTTGTCATATTGCAAAAGGGAAAGAGAGACAGAATCACAGCGAGTGAAAAAGAGAGCAAGATTGAGAGGGTGAGCGAGAAAGGCAAAGCGACGGAGAGAGACAGAGAGAAGAGTTGTGTAGTAGTCTTTATGGATGTGGCCTCTGAAAATGTTGAAATGCTGCGTTTGCTGTGAACATCCATCCAATGGAAAGAGCATGATGGGAAGAGCGCTCCGGCGGTCACAGGGTTGCTATATAAAAGCTGAGGTGTTACACCAACGCTTTGCTGGCTCCAAATACACGTCTGTTTACCTTTGTTGGACTTTTAAACCCATTTCATTGGTTTCTTCCCCTTTCAGGATTGGTAATACCATACAGTTTCCTTTCCTACTACTGTGTTCATATCTACGCCCACAGGCCTGCTCCTCCACTCCACTCTATATACAGAGCGTACAGGACTACAAAGGCTGCCTCCGACAATGAGGCTTCTCTTGTAGTATATTTTGATTCTATTCTATAGAAGTTATTGATTTTCTGCTGCTGAAAATCTATCTTTATTCATGTTTTAACAACATACAACATTATGAAAACAAATGCGGACGTATTGTGAAACAATTTGCCGCCAGTTTAATAGAATGCATCGCACATTTACTAATCAGATGCATTGTGAAGTAAAGCATTACAGCTTTTAATGTATAAGTGATGTCAACATGAGTAATGTCAGTCCTTTAGTCATTAGAAGAAATAATTGTGTTATATCCCAAAAAAATACAAAATTTAAATTAATGCGCTGATTGTTTTGTTCTGCACATTGGGTTCATAACGAATCTCATGGCTCGAAAAAATGTACTTTTGTTTTGTGGAAAAGGAGCTAATTTGTCAATCACAGCAGAACAAGAAGCTGTATAACTGTGAAAATAGGAGCTATTTGCAAATAGGGCAAGGTGTTATGTAAATAATGGTGCTGCATAAACATGAGCTCTGACTAGAAAAAATTGGCATTAATGAAACATGAGCCAGAACAAATTAAAATATGCCAGCTGTACGAGTCCATTTTCTCCTCCTTTTGAGAGGAAAACAGGAAATAGTCCCACAAACAGGACCACTGATGCTTTGTTGATAAAGTCTATCTTATCATGCAAGACATCGCCCTATTGAGAATCTAAATGCAACATGGAACACAAGTGAACAAAAAGAATTATTATTAACAATGACTGAAATTTTCACAGTCATGGTCGAGCCTGAATGAATTTATTCAGCGCTAGAACGTCCCCACACACTCGTACGAAAAAGCACTACAAAGCTACACTGTGGCAGCCTCTTATCTTGTATTTCCTTTCATTTTTCCCATCCCCTGTGTATTTTAACCACTGCATTTATCAACACTTATCTGGATCATTTTATTTGGGGCGAAAGCAGGAAAGTAATTATGATGTGCTATCTAAAAAAAAATGGAGTCTGTTTTGAATATTGCTGGATCAGTAACTGAGCGGAAAAATTTACAGCTCCTGTGCGATTCTGGGGTCTGAACATTAAAATAGTGAGTGTTTTGATTTCATCCATGTGGTCGACTTTGACTGTACATGATTGTGTGGGATTTGGAAAGATGGTGGGTGATAATACAGCCAGAGGAGAGTGAGCTTGAATAATTCTTATCGATTTGGACCTATTTTAATAGTTTGCTGTCTATATTCTACTTAAAGGTGGGGTAGGCAGGAATCTGTTAAAAAAGCATCTTTTTTGTGGTGTATATACAAAAAAAGCTTCTAATATCAGTCAATGGCTATTAGTTATTATTGATGACATTTGGTAATATAATGATATCGCTGTGTTTTGTTATGTCTGTGTAGTCAACATTTTAAATTTTTAGAGCGCTCCGCTCTTTCTGACTGTAAACAAAGCCATTCTCTGCCTCCCCCAACCTCATTAGTTGTGAGGCAGACGCTGCTCCCCTGTGTCCTTCACGAGCCCAAACAAAGTTATTGTGCTACAATATCGAACAGTAGAAACCAACCAGAAAGTATGGAAAATTGTCTGAATCGTCTTTTAGTCACGACTGCCGACACAAGTAAGAAAACAAAGTAAATGCCGGAGACTCTGGCGGAATAACGGGCGCTTAAAAAAGACGTAGACCAGACAAGAGCTAAAAAAAGCCGGGTCAACAATGATGGGGGATCTAATCTGTGCTTTGGGACCTAATGGACCCTGTAACCTTTCTGCTGGACATGTAAACCACTTTAACAAAGTAAACCAAGAGTAACAGAAGTGTTTCTTGTCAAACGGGACCTGCTGTGTGTTGTAGCGCCACTAAATTGTTTAGCTCGGGTCCTGGACTATGTCACTTTATCCTAGTTGTAGAAGTCCTGCAAACATTGTGTTTGCTGCTAGTCTGTTGGCATCTACAGTAGCACCAATGCTGTTTACTTTCACGTTGACTGGGATCCATTTGTAATTATCTGAAGTATTTATCTGCATTATATCTGAATTTAATTGAAACGATGGGCGGGGCTTGCTGGAGTAGAGACGGAGGGGGGAGGAGGAGGGTAAAACTGGTGAGCAGGGGTCCTCAGATCCTGCCTCCCCCACCTTCAAGCCTCCAGTACAGACTTAGACATGTATAGCCTGGGTTTAATACAATTCATTCTCACCACCTCATGCTATAACATCCAGCTTTGACTCACCTCATATGAAACCTCCGGAAAGCTTTATATAGATGACTCTATTTTCATATTTCACACATTTGACTTTCTAATATGATGTTATTCATGAGTAAAGTGATCAAGCGGCGAGGGCTCCAGTATTTGTAACAAGGGACCACTGCTTGTGTTTAGTAGGCCAATCAGCACTTAATCATGTGTAGTCACTACTGCTGTTGCTAAGAGACCAGCGTGCTAAGAGCAGTTGCAATGAACAACTGCTCAGACTACTCAAAGCATGACTTGATGCTGTGAATGTATCCGCATTTTAATTCTTGGAGGTCTGCTCCGTACAGTAGGGGATCAGTTTCTGGTGGTAACAGTGAACGCTGTGACTTTGCATGAATCACATCTGATCTTGAAAAAATAAAATACCCTGTAGTGTGTGACTGCCACAGAGCACAAGTTACATTATGCTAGCTGTTTATTGGCACAATGAGTCAGGCGGCCCATGAAGGTCAATTGACTGAATTTGAGAGCAGTATAACAGAGTAGGTACTATGTGACAGAAGGCTAAGTGGCAAAGGCATGTAGAGCCCATTCAGTGGAGCCCAATATTAGCCTTCATAATAGAAAGTGACAAAGGCATTTTCAGAGGAGAGAGAGAAATTGCAACATGCACTGTGCACTGGTGCAATTATTGCAAGTGATATGGAAGTAGAATAATGTCATCTGGCAGTGTGGCCTTCCCCGAGCTCAAGAAGAGACCAGAGACTGCCTGGGAATAATCCAGGATGTATTATAGATATTAGCACGGATGAGCCAAAGAAAAATACCTTACATTTATAATATTAATGTTTTATATAATCAGGTATGTTTAGTCGTTAGCTAGTACATTTATATGTTAAGTTGCTTCTGAAAATTATACCGCAAAACAAATTTATGCTACCCAAAAATATGTATTTGAATAAATCTAGGTCACAGTGACAAAGTGTAACTACAGCTGAACAGAACCAACAACATCCACGGGTGGAAAACAGAACGCTCATGAAAACATGCCTCGCCATGGGCATCGTAATAGAGTGTAAAGCGGCGTTGACTTCCCTAGGCCCCAAAGGGAGGAAGGGGGCCCTTTATGGGCTCCAGTCAACAGGACTGATCTGACCACAGTGATGAGAGCCAAGACGCTGCGGCACAGTGTCCCCCCCTGAGGAACACAAAATCGGTGCGTCAAAAATACAAGAAGGAAGGGAGACAGAGAAAAGAGAGGAGAGCTGAAGGAAAGTGTTTAACTGTACAACTAGTTTCTTTCATGAAAAGGTGAGCACAACTCAAACTGTGGAAGGAAAGTTAAAGCTGATACCAGATGGTGAGATTTGAGACTGATTCTGATCGAAAATCTTTGAAGAACCATAGTAAAAAAAGCTTTTAAAGCGACATTTAGCTGAACAGACTTGGTAGAAATGGAATATTGAATTAATAAGCATGTTTCAAATAGTCACCTGAATATAAAAGAGAATATTTTGCTTTCATTAACTTAGATTGTGTCTTGTATATCTACTCTGGAGACAGACTGTTTTTGTATGTAGTGAGTGGCAGCGTAAAATGCACTCTTGGAAGACAAAGAAGAGGATAGTGGTTGTTATGTGCAACTGAAATGATATTAATACACATCTACTGAAGGTCAAATCTTGTGAAGGTAAAGTTGTTAGGGTGAGAAATGTGGGATCACACTTGTTATGCACCACTGTACCTACTTGTCTTCAGAGGCCACTGTTGCTCCAGTAATGGTAGGAGAGTGTTTGAATCTTGAACCTGACTGCTCAGTATTGATGAATATTCCGGTTTTAATACACTGTGTCTTTAAATGTCACAAAGGTGTGACTATTATAAAGTTTAGCTAATTTAATCTAATTCTTTATTTAACTGTAACTCCTGTAGAGTTGTATTTTATATTATTTCCTTAGATTTTTAAAGCTCCTGTGAGGAACTTTTAGTTTGTGTCGATTCTGGCGCCCCCTTATGGGCAAAGCGGTCTATGTTTATTTCATCCTCTGCATGATAAAGTAGTGTCTTCTCACAAAAACCTCGTCCTGATGACTTTAGACTTTCAAATATCACTTATTGCAAAAATAAAATGCTGATCATATAGAAATAGAAACAGGATTGTCTCTTCAGCATTTTGGCTGACACCTACCCCCTCTCATTGGCTTCAGGCAGTAGCAATTACCATTAAAAAAAACCCCATCAGTCATATTCCTGATGGTCTTTTTTGATTTTGTAAATCATAATAAGGCTTTAATATGAATTTTATTCAATTTCACTTCCATAAAAAAACTCTTCACAGAAGCTTTAAGGTACTAAAACAGAATTGCTTAGTTGTTATAACTTGATGCCACAAGAGTCAAAGTGTGTGTGAAGGTAACCGTATCGAGAGCGTTAGAGATAAAATTAGCAGGTCGTAATAATCAGTCTGTTAATCTGATTGCAATTGAAATAGAGCGAGTACTTTCTTCACCTCCTTGTGCATGTGTTAATGTGTAAACTAGGTGTTTGTAGGAATAATTATGACAGCAGATGTTGCATGTTGGAAATGTTCCGCTTTATTCCTTGCACTTTTTAAGCAGGTAAAACTGAGTATATTTACAGTATGAGGCTAAAGTGATATCTTTTCATAATACCCAGAATTCTGAAGGACACTCTTGTGTCTTTTTATTGAGCGAAGGATGTGTCTTCTTAAAGTCTTATAATGATGCCTGCAAACGTACTGCAACGATAAAAAGTCAGTGGACTGATGCTCTAATGTCGGTTATGTAACTGTATCTTCTCTAAGTTAGCTAATGTTAGCTGACATTAGCTATCATATACAGATTCCAGGCTGAATGAGGCTGCAGCTACTAAAGTCCTCAGTGCACTCGATTCAAGAATGATTCATCCTGACTTAAACCCCGGCGTACCTTCATAGTTAAATTGGTTTGTAAAATATTAGCCTATTAATACGAATATGTGGCTGTGATTCTTGTGCTGCTACTGACACTGTTGGAATAACCTCAGGGAGGGATGTGTTAAAATATAATTTTATATGTTTGTACAATAATAGATAAAATATTCAACTCTAAATAATTAGGTCCTTTTTGTTTTGGTAGGTATCTCATGGGGGTTGGGGGAAAAATCGATACAGCACAGTATCGCGATATTTTATCTGGTGATATATCATGTCGTCTCAATCACCAAGTATTGTTTTTTTTTTTTTAATTAATTGCTAGTATGAAGTCAAATCTATGATAATGGAAGAAATAAAATCAACTGTTTGTTCAGTGAGGTTAGCAGAGGTGACGTCATAGAGCAGGAGAAAGTTAGTACAACAAATATATATATAAGGTTTGCAAGATGTGCTACGTGAAAACAAAATACTGTGTAAAAACACAAACATAAAGTAAAGACAAATGCTAAATTAGCTAAACAGTTGAAGAAAAATGTATTAATCGCAATATATTGTATCGCAATACTCACTGTATTCCAAAATGTTAAAAATCACAATAGTATCGTATCATGGCCCAAGTATCGTGATAATATCGTATCATGGGTCCACTGGTGATTCCCACCCTTAATATCTCATGACTCCCTTGGTATCTTACGACCTTCCCGGGGGTCCCAACCCTCATTTTGGGAACCACTGTATAAATGTATGCATTGAATAGATATCCAGTCCTTCAGTGCTGATCACATCTATGCATGTTGTACTGTGACGCTTTATCTCTCCTCTGCATGGTTTGCTTCTGATACTGCACTTTTCTCTGTACTGGGATGTCAACATGCTTTGGTGCTGTGTGAGATTATACTGTACCTGACACATGTATGATGCAATGAGGAACAAGATACAACAAGATACAGCATAAATGATGCAGCGTGTGCATTACAGTGTTTCATATAAGCTCCCTGATCCTGCACATGCACATAGTTTCATGTTATAGATATCTGATAATTGTGATGTTAAGGGGTAAAAATGATTCTTGAACTTTTTAAACGATAATTACTAAGAATAGATTCGTCACATCAGGAAAAAACTCTCTTTTTTAATTTTGTTGTGTGCTGCTAGCTCAGCAGATTGAGCATCAAAATGTTCTTCCAATGCAGAAAGTTCTTCTTAAGCTCAAATCTGTTGCTCTGCGTCATCCCTCGACACTTCCTCTCCTCCAGAGGAGTATTTCATATGATGCCCAGTAGCAGAATCATGTTAAAGCAAAGAGTTTTAAGTTGTTCATAGTGTTGTATTCCTTAGATTATTTTCCACTTTTGCTCCCACCTGAAGCGCCCCGAACGTCCAATTTATGACCCTCCTTCATCCCAGAGCAGCACTCCATCTTGGTTGTACAGCAAGTTGTCTGTCAGAAAAAAAATCTCGTTAGAAAAATCCATTTGGGAGAACCGCACTGTTTTTCTCTGAGTTGATGCATTGATGTTAAGCAGACATATTGTTTTTGTAGCGAAGAAACTAATGAGAAAATAATGAAAAGTTCATCAAGACATCCTGAAATATATGATGTGCACTCCTTTGAAGTTGTTGAGTGGCTGTCTTTGTTTTCGCAAGGTTAATGCAGCTTTGTTCAGGTCTTTAGAGAGAAACTGAATCAGTTTGAGCGGTTAAAGGATTATGTCTCATGTAAAAGACAGCTTCATCTCTCAGAAAATATTCACTTTTAAAAAGGTACAGATTATTTGTCAATTCACTCAAGGCATAATAGCTTGTAAATGGGGATGATGCATGAATAGACTAGACAGGACATGAGAGGAAAGTCGTGTCACAGTTTGAAGGTCTACCTCCAAATCAGGTATTTGGCCTTTTTTTCTGCTGGTTATTATTAAGTATTTCAGTAATTTTGCATTTCAAGGATCTTTGGTGGTTTCTAAAACCTGGTAAGGCAAGTTGGAGGAAAAAAAAATAAATCCAAAAAGTGTCGATCCTTAAGAGGAAGTAATCTAACCAGTGGGCGGGCAGAGGTGGCACATTTTTCCTGCCTTCAGTCAGAGCTGGTTATAAAAACTGTCCTGTCTCTGTCTTTAGGCTACCAAACTGTATGTGAAAGGCAATGATGAATGCGCTGGGTTGTAATAGGCCTGATGCAGAGCTGCAGTGGTCGAACATACCGTGTGAATGGTCCTGATGAGAGTGTGCGCTGCCTGCCGACGAAGAGGGAAACTAGAAACGGGTGATCCGCTCGGTGCGTCAGGACGCACAAGATTACCGCAGATGGCCTCTGTAGACTATTCTAATTCCAGCGGATGATTTCAGACCGTAGAGATTTTTTTTTTGTTACAGTCTACACGAAGGTGAAGAGTCGACAGTTTGATAAGAGAGGCGTCCTGTGAACAGATACACATCAGACATCCAGAGTCTGTTTGTCTTACGCAGACGTTTTGCGACGGCGGCACATTTGCTCTCATGCTCGCCATCTAAAAGCAGCGACGGACCGACAACACGACTGCAACTTCAATTTTGTTTTTCTCCCAGCAGTTTCACAGTATTGTCCGCGTATCGCCGCCGCACTAACTCGAATGTTATTCTTGTTTTTAAGCAGGACAATGGTGTCGTCACTGTTATTTATTCTCATGCCCACACGGGCGCATTTTCGCGAGAATCTGCTCTGTCCGTGAGGATTTTTCCAACCCACTGCCTTTATCACATTTTTAAGTCGAGTGGATTTCCCCCCTCTCTCTTGTTTTTTTTTCTGCGGTTTGTCTTTAAGATAGCACGCTATTAATTTTTAATTCTTATGCATCCGCACGAAGACGGGACCAGAGAGGAGAAAACGAGTGCTATCCAGAGGAGGAGAGGAGGAGAAGGAGGCAAGTGAGGAGGGAAGCGAGAATGAATGAGACACACTGAGAAAATAAGGCAAAGGAGATTGGAGGAATCAAGGTAGGAACGACGCACAGTCTTCTTGTTTTATGCCTTTAATAGCTACATGTGTTACCAGTGCAACTATTATGGCATGTACAGTAAAGTGCACCACCCAGGCTCCCAGGATCAGGCAGCGTGAGGTGTTCAGGCGTGTAAGCCGATTTATTTATTGGTATTTTATGCTTTGACTGACTCCGAGTTCGTCTTTACGCAGTCGCTTTGTATTTTAAGTGCGTGCTGGATGCTCTGAATTATTGGGCTCTGAGAAGAAGACTCCCGTTTGTGGGCCTGCATGCATTGCACCGTGGCCTGCACACTAATAGATTTTGGCAATTTTAATTACGAGGTATGGTCTGGGAGCTGGGAAAATGGATGTTTGCCTGTCCTGGAGAAGGAAAGTGACTACAATTATTCTCAGAAAACAAGTAGAGTTGTCAGGGTGTTAAATAGTTAACAGTGTACTAAGTGATGAACTAATTATTTTTGGGACAAGTGGATAAAAGTCACCCATACTATAAATGATAAGGGGGGGAAAGACATCCTTGGATGGTGACTGCACAATATTTGAGCAAACATCCCTCTTTCTGCTTCCTTTCCCATGAGAGCACAAGTACAAGAGAGGCAAAAAATTGAAGTCCCTCATTTAATAAAAGAGGAATAAATGCATCAGAGCAAGTATTCAGCCTCAGAGTGAGCTACTTTGTCCAATCCCCCTCATCCCAGACTTCACCATTAATCCTGTCCCCTCTCAAATCATTACCTACAGTCCAGCTGCCCCCAAGAGTCCTTGAGAAATGTTCCTGTGTGTCTCCAAAAATATAAACCTGGTTTTATTTTGACCGAATGAGAATCTCAATTAGACAAAAAGAATGCTTCATGATGAATGGAAAACCTTAGCAAGGAATGAAACAGCAGGAGGAACCCCCCATTTATCCACATTTGATCAAACTTGACCCCACAATGTTTAGGGGATCACATGATGAAAACTGAGGCAGCCTCCTGCTCTTACTATGCTGATCTAATTCCCAATTTAATAATGAAACATCTAATAAAAAGGCATCAACAGCCTATGTTGCAGTAGTGATGGAAGAAATTAAACCTTTTGTCTTTGAGTGTTATTATTCTGATAAAATTGAACCCGAGGAAGCGGACTAGAAAGACTCCCAAAACACTTATTTTCTGCTGGAAAAACCTTATCCTCATTTCACCGGAGTGCTTTGTGTTTGTCCTGCCAGTTCTTGGGGAAAAAATTGGCATGTCTACTATTCTGAAGGGGGCTGAATGAAATTCAAATTCTTCAGGTGGTAAAACAGCAATATTGCAACTGTCTGATTGCGTTATCTGGGCATTCAAGAAGCCAGACTTGGAATTGGTTTACTGCCAAACACTCTCCCCGGGAAGACAGAAGGATTTATTTCCCCCTTGTCTGTGTGTCACATCACCATCAGAAAAATTATTCTCGCCTTTCAATGGGTGAATAATAGTCATACATTAGCATGGCATTAATGATCGTCAGACTTTTAATAAGTCACTAATCATAATTAGATTTATTTCAGAGCGAGTACAGCGTTTCAGAGGGGGTCTCTGTATGCTCTGGTCTTGGATTCAAGCACCATGTTTTTCCTGCTGAAGGTAGTGTGGAGGAAAAGCTGCATGCACAACCCCGCCTGACGCTCTTTGCTCAATTATTCTTCTTTACCTCTCTGCATACATATGTGTGCAGATCACACATGCATAGATTTACACTTTGTTTGCATACACACACGAAAACACACATCTCCTCTAGTTTGAGTTACAAGACTATCAGTGCTTCCTCCCAAAAGTATACTCCTATGATCTTTGCATTTTCGCTACCCTCTCTGTTATGCAGTATGCATGTACCCCCTGTAGCTCTTAGACTAAATGAATATGTTAATAGGAAATAAGCAGAGAGATAAGAACTGATATGAATTTCAGAAAATGACCTATGAGGCTTTTACACCCCCAGGACTTACAAATGCACCGCGTCCACTGTATGTATGTTTTTAAAGAATAATTTCAGAATAATGTGTCTATTTCTCGGTGATAAGAAAAGATGCTGAAGCCTGCATCGTCGCAAAGATATGTCATATTTTTTGACAAGACGAGGTGCTCATATAGGATGAGGGTTTGAAACTTGGTGGAGATTTGTGAAGCCTGTGATGTCGCTTTGAAGCCTTCATCGTATATTATGATGTGAAATGAGCACACCTGTCAGGAGCTGAACGTTGTTCTTCATTTATCAGTGAGGTTTAAGGGTAAAACATGAATTTGTTCAAATGCATCCAGTGGCTACAAGGGAACACTAACTTTGGGTTTGATTTATTTTTTGGGATAAAAATTTCTCTGGTCTCTCATCGAAGCTGATGGTCAAACTCCTTTTGTTAGCTCATTACTATTTTTACAAATCGATTCAGAAGTTTGAATGTTATTCTCTGAATTGAGGACATCTGTAAGTGAGCAGGATTTCACAAAATTCTCATGAACACATATCTAAAAATCGCTGACAAAAAAATCGGTATAAAACAAGCTCCGGTAAAGTTTTGCCTACAAGGTTAAATAAAAGAAAGAATAAATACAAACCAGATAACCGCGTGTGTGTTTGTGTGGGTAACTTTTTTCCTCTATAATGTTTCTTGATTTATTTTTCTCCTTGCAAGAAAACTTGGCCGAGCTTTTGAAGGATGCAGTCTTTTCAGCTCAGCCACACTAAGATCATTGATCATGCATCACTGCACGAAAGTATAACCTACTTTTCTAAAAAAAATAGATGGATATACAATCAAAAACACCAATGTGCCCATTTGAGGAGAAGATTGAGACTTTTTGGCCGGTGAAATCCAAACACACACCCAGAATTCACACACTGCGATGTGTGTACGTACGCTTCTGTTGTGAGCTCAACCTCCAGGAGTGAACGATTGGAAAATCTTTTGTGCCACGCTGCGGACGACTTTAGCGCTCACCCTGAAGATTAGTCTGATAAAACTTTATCTCGCCGCTGCCTTTTGATGATGAAAGGTTGCCAGATATGAAATCCCATTAGAACTACAAGCAATGCAAGACTGGTCCCTAGCTCCTCATGGTCCATTGTGCAGGATTTACTCTGAATAACATGCATCATGTCGTCCGGATTGATTTTTTTTTTTTTTTTTTATGATTTTGAAGATTATTTTCAACAATGATCCAGTTCAAGAACCCATTACTGGGTGTCGCATTTTTTTAAAAAACTTTTTCTTATTCAATTTTGATGTAACTCCCACAATGTCGTTCTCAACTGAGCTAACCTTTATGGCGTGTTTGCTGACCTTTGTGACAAAAAGACACAAAAGTTGAGGTTGTGGTTATTGGATTGGGTTGAAGATACAAATTGCTTTGGTAGTTTTGTTATGGAGCAAAAAGCCACATATTATAGTTAAGGTCGTGATGAAAGTGTTGCATCTTTACAGCGTGTCGTAAGGTGTGTTTCTGTACCCACATGTTTCAAACTGGAGGCTAATCTTTTTTTTTAGTCATTACAGTTTGGTCAATGTGCGTCATTTTTTCGATGGATTGACTTGGAAAGTATTTATCGTGTCATAGCAGGTAGCTTTTTTCTCCCTGCTTCCCTTCATATGCAGCTCTGTTCACCTGATAGCAGCAGCTCTGTGGTTGTCAGCAGCCTGATAAGACTTGTCCTGACAGGAAAGCCATTACGATTATAATAACACTTATTGTGGTTCTCTGTTTTACCACTGCCGACAAAACACACTGGAAATGGTTTTAAACCGCTGTTGTTGGACTAATTATTGCAATGTGAAAACCCTATTATGTTTTTCTAGGGCTATTTGTAATTTGTTGACGGTTTTCTACTTATTGTTAGATTACATTTTTAGAGCACGAACATGAAATAATAGATTGGAAAGAGAGGGACAAAGGAAAGGAAATGAAAAAAGGAGAGGTTAAAGTGTATGGAAAGTAGTGCAATGGACAACAAGCAGGGGAAGTCTTTGCTGTGTTGTCTGTAGGCTGAAGGAATGAGCGGTGTGTGTGTCTGTTTTCAACCCCGTGGCTTTCGTGCCGTGCAGTTCTTTGTGTACGCAACTGCAGGTTCTGTGGTCTCCTGCATCTGGAGAGAGGCTGAAGGTGCGGGCTTTGAGAAGCCAATCTTATAGGAACCTCACCACATACTAATTCAATTCCGTTGCTGCCTGCCTTGAGCCTGTGTAGGCGCCGGGATGGCGAAAATGAACAGGAGCAACAAGAGCACATGGACGGAAAAAAATCGATGAGGACTCTTTTTCATAAATGGAGTGGGTGTTAAATTAGCTGGATGGGCCCATGTAGCAACACATTGGATTGAGTGCCTGGTGTATTTGGGTTGTGTCAATCGACTGAGAGACGACTTGGTGTACAGCAGTGAAAAGACTCTGTGATGCTCAATCAATGTGGCCAATCAGCCTCACCAGCGTTTCATTTGGATTTACAGAGATAATTGTCAGAGGGAAGGAGGCTCAGAATTGGCGTTTACAAATGCGTCACTGCAGTTGGAACCAAAATCCAGCCAGTGTTTCAAACGGTTGGCTCTGATTGCCCTTTTGAGCCTGCCTGATTTTCCTATTCATGTTGTTAAAAGCAACTTCAAACAGCAGTTATCAGCTCACTCTGTTTTTGTCAGTTTTCATTTCTAAACATGTATTTAATGGGTTTTCAAGGCCCTGTGCCAGGATACAATTTTGAAGGCACTTGAGAATAATGATCATAAATCAATATAATCTCACCCTGTTGGTTGTCTGACATTTTAGGTAATCAGTCATGGCAGCTCCTGTCAAGAGGTGTATAATGGCAATCTTTTAACACCGCACAATCAGTTCGGATCCCTCTGTACCTACAGAAAGCATACAATCAGAGAAACGTTTGAGTGCTGATGTATTCCAGGAGAGACGCAGGAAGCATAAACACAAACACACGTTGATACCAGAACCTCTTAGAGAGAACTGGAGTAGGACATGAGGATGAGATATCGCAAATATGTTGGGAAAAAGATGGAGTGAAGGTTCATCAGGTCATATTAGTTAAACTTTTGTCCTCTTGTAATTGCAGAAGCTTCCCGAGTCCAATCTGTCCGTCTGAAAAAGGAGGAGCACACAGATGAAAGGAAACAGGGATCAATTGACCTAATAGCTTGTCCAATCAATCCTTATGTTTTTCTGATAGCTTGACTGAGGGCGCAGGCCAGAGTGGCGGATGAGGCCCTCTAATTGGCTCAGCCTTAGCAGACGAGGCGGGAGACTGAGTGGTAATGGCAGGAGAAGTCGCCGCTCCTTCTCACACCTGGCACTCTTACTCTCCCGGCGTCAATACTGACACCTTTGTCCTCATTACCTGCAGTTTAGTGCCGTGCACAAAAGCTCCATGCGCCCCTACAGGACTCCAATGTTCCTTCATTACGCCTTCGTTTACCCAGTCGGATTCACGCTTTCTGCCACTGCTTCCTCGCCCTCGATGACTAATACAGGACTTACTCAACATCAGCTGAGATATCAACGTGAGCTCAGGCAGCTGAATTAGGAGGGACGTGTATATAAACAGGAGCTCTGTCTGTGTGCGCTTGTAAATGCGTATGTGTTTGCTTGTGAATGCGTCAGGCTGTCTGGCCCTTACAAGCAGTGATGCTCACCTGAGACTCACCTGAGTCACTCCACAGAGGACGGCTCGGGTTGGTTCATATTTGTGTCAGGAGTACTCCCATCGGCGCATATGGTGTTGGACTGTTGTGAGCATGTTTGTGTGTATGTGTGGGCTTGCCTGCTTATTTATGTACATGTGTGTGTGTTTGTGTGTGTGTGTGTGCTGTAAGCGGTGAGGAGAAGATAGAACTGAGGAACGCGGGACTAAAAGAAGCTTGTTTGCCCGTCTGCCAAGATGGGAGATGGAGCGAAGTAGGGGGGGTAGAGGGAGGAAAGATGAAGCTCCGAGACAGAAGTGTGAAAGGGCACGTATATTCATAAACAGCTGCAAAAACACCTAGAGCATTATACATACAGTAGGCAGATGCCAGATGAGACTGGAAGAGGGGAGGTGCACTGTGATGGAAAAAGTCCATAAACACCTAGAGCAATGAACTGAGAGATAGAGAAGAAAAGGAGGAGGGGAAGGGGGGGTTTGGGAGCATCCGGAGTGGATTAATTAAGGATTATAATTATGTTGGGACTATGCATGTCTCACCTGAGACTGCCCTGTGCCGCTCCTCTCCAATCCTCCTGCCCTCTGCTCCTCGGCACATATGGACACAAACCACAGGAAAATACTCAGCACACTTGTGGTATCATAGGTTCACCTCTCTGACACCATGCAGCAAAGTGAATGATCGCCACAGTGCATTAACCTTTAGCAGCTGTTATTTAATAAACCCTCTGCAACACCAGTGTTATAATGTGAGGCTGTGTGTCGGTCCGTATTCTGCAAAATGAATCTATGCGCCACAAAAGGGAAATTATCTGTATAGTGTCTGTAGCTTTCCAGTGTTTTGAGCCATTAATTACTGTAAATAGGGGAAATAGTTTGTGAGATGAGAGTGAGGGGAAAGAGGCACACATGCAGCTCTTGCAGCAGAGTGCAAAACCCCTTCTGGATCCCTGAGGCATAACCAACATATCACTGAATGCTCCAACTGCTACATGGATCTAAATAACTATCTCAGTTCCTTCCTTTCCATCACCACAACTACCAGTGTACATTAATAACACATAATAGAATTATATTTAATGACAACAACAATAGTGTAACTGCTTCAATAAGGGAGACTGTAATGAAACAGATATGTCTTGTCTGGCTCATACAACCTGTCGCCATCATAGCTTAACTTTCACGGAATAAAACGTAACCGTTCCAGACTTTTGACCTCTTGAAAACTTACAACGGTCAGTTATTATTATTTTCTTTTAAACTCAGACACCCTGTTGGAGAGCGGAGTCACATAAGGCATCTTCTGAACACCCCTTATGTTCATCCCCATGCTTTTTACACTGTCATGCAAATTATCCGTGACCTAGGTTACCTTCCATTACAAGTAATAAACCAAAACGATAGGACAGTCTCTCTGTGACCTCTCATCTCGGATCTCCCTTTTAGTACCAATATGTGAAGCTGAAAATGTCTGTAGTTCAAGCCAGGCCAACTGTTCTTAAAGCCTGCCATTAAAACCGGTAATGCTAACGACTTCTGTAGACGCGGACTGCAGAGGAAATTTTATGTGACATTTTTTCAATATATTGCAAGACAGCATATATTATTATGAGCAATGCCTAGAAGGCTTCCCTGAAGCCTATAGATGGGATCTGCAATTCTTAACATACAATGTTTGGAATTAATTATCACATATGAGATGGCATTATAGACTGTATATATACTATGGACAACTTGGTTACGCCTTCTGCCAGTATACGGATTTGAAGCCGAAAAGCTCCCTGTAATTCTGTGTTTTTACTACATATCCTGAAACCAACATTGCGCAGTAGCGTTGTACACATTCGGCGTGAGAGTTGTCGAGAGTCGCTGTGATGGCTCTCGGCTCAGACAGAGAATCTCCCGGCTGAGCTACGCAATCTTCGTACGCCCATAGGCTGTATCAAGTGTCAATCATAGAAAACATAAACCCCCTAATAACTTTTAAAAATGAGCTGTACAGAAAAAAGAGGACGAGCACAAACCAGTCTTACAATATTTACATGTCAATATTGCAAGCAGGGGGGGAAAAATTTATATTCTGTGTAATAAATTTATAAAGTTTGTCCACAGCCACATAAGGATGGCTGGCGGAGGCGGGATTTATGACCTATACTGCAGTCCGTCACCAGAGCGTAGATTCACCAAGCGAGGAGGCAGACGCTGTCCATACTGTATACAGTCTATAGGTAGCATGTGGCTCAGTATTGATAAACATGTTGCTAGCTTATCCTCCCTTTGAGTGTTTTTCAAATTCTGCTCTTTTTTTCCCCCTCCATGTTAGCCACACACATGACTCACGCCGCAGCCATTGGTTGTCCTCTTGCACCCAGGTGTGTGTGAGTGAGTAAGATGCAGCTAAAAATGACAATGCATGCTCAGCAAACCTTCCCTGGTAACGTGAAGTATTTTCAGTTTGCTTCTAAAAGCCACAGTGCCAGTGAGCGTTTTTGTAGCAACTGTGCTTTGCTGCCTCATTGACCTGGGGCGAGGGATGGGGAATCTGTTATGTAAGAAATAAATTCATATTAAAGGCCACAATGAAAGCTTGAGGTTAAAGGACACATTTCGAACAACAAACACTGACCCGTCTGTCAGAATACCAATGTGCTCATAATCCAATAACTGTTACTGTCACACCACTTGTGCTCCCACCCTGTGCTGCTATTAGGGTATGAACATGAACCACAAGCCGTACGTCATCTGACCGCAAAGACACTCACCCGACCACAGCTTTACCTCTGGTCACCTCACAATGCCAAGACAAAAAGGACCCATAAAAAAAGATGCAAACACTCTCCCTCCACAGGCATAAAGTGACCACCAAAAAGCACTCAAACACACTCGCACACATTTGCAGTGCAGCCACAGACACAAGGCATTTAGAGAACAGAATGGAAACGGATTTAATTGAGTCTTTGATCATTATAGAATTACCATGTGCCTTCTTGGCACCCTGGTTATTGTTTCATGGATTAATCGTTTTCATTCCACAAATTGTGGAATCCACACAGCAAATCAGTGTGCCGCCTGCTTGACATAGATATGCAGTTGGAGCTGGAGAGTTTTAATGTGTTCCTGCCCTCCAATTGGCTTTAGCCGTCCATGCGGCTTGATTTATTTGAAAGATTGGTTTTATTGATTTACTGAATTAATGTGGTGCCAGTTTAATCAGTGCGATGTGGAACTATGCAGAATTTGACATCTCTGTGAACTCAGATGAATTGAGTGTACAATATTGATCTGGTTATCCACAGTATTTATTCAGCTATTTGTCTTAGAGCTGATTAATTCAGTGTGTACGAAATAATGTAGGTGTGTGCGGTTGTTGTTGCTGCTGCTGTGCAAGTGTTTATGTTTTTGTCTCTCGTTTTCTTGCCTTGTATATTTGTGTAACTTGTAATTGCATCTTTTATGGACCCCAGGTTTCACCCTTTATTGTAATACCTTTATGCCTTTTGTGCACGAAGCTCGTCTATATTACAAAAGCAATATCACATGCAGGCGCAGCACGTGCACATTCACGGTTAGCGTGCATGCTCTCACAGATTAGCACAAACACAGAGAAGTACAGTGTTTTATGTTTGTGAGTGTGCAGGAATGTGTGCAGTATGTGCGGTGCCATTGTGTAACAGCGCTTTGTAATTGCAGCCCATATATTGCCGGGCTGGCGCGGTGTTCAGTGCTGGTGTGGTGATTGAGCAGTATCTGTCAAATTGGTCCAGAGGAGAAGAGTAGTTCTCCAATTAGAGCTAAGTCAGAATGGATATGGATGCTTTCTGACAGCTGTCTCATCTGATTCAGCTGCATGTGGAAGGTGAACATTTGTGTGGAGATGTTTGTTTAGGCTCATTATGAAGAAAAGCAGAACCTTCACACATCTCTTTCCTCCGTTTTCATGTGTAAAGACGGACCACAGACGTTGATATTACACAGAAGAGAATCACAGCTGTGAATCTGAGGCCATTTGTACACAGAGTCCTGTATCAAGACATTATTCGGCTGTAATCCCTCATGGCTATGTTAGGACAGCAGTTAAAAACATCAGAGATTGCTTTGCTCTCAGCATGTAAAGCAGAGTAAAGCAAGAAAACTGGGTCAATTTGGGGCTAGATTTTCTCCCACTGACAAAAGCCAGCAAAGGTCGGATTTTCTTTGACAGTTTCAAAGATTATTTCGCCAGGTTTCCTGCGGTGTGAGGTAGGTTTAGCGAGGTCTTACTTCGCCAGATTTGTTCAGAACAAGCCGACTAAAGAAGTACATGGTGGACTAACTTGTTGATTAGTGGGAAGAACTCCACTATGGGACCTGTAAAACATACCACACTCAAACTGACAAGGAGTAGATATGAACAAAAATCGCTAGTGCAAAGGAAATATTAAAATAATATATTTTCAGAATAAAAACACATTTTTTAAGTTATGTTTGACTGCAAGAGATTTGGCAGGATTTTCAGTTTGAGAGTCTGGACCGTGGTTAACCTAAGTGTGTATGGGTCATATCATTGCATTCAGCAAACCTTAAGAACCAATGGAGGCTGGTACGTTTTTCCTCAGGGGGGTCATGAGGAAGTCCAAAGTACACCTATTCCAAATGAAATATAACAACAAAAATTACACCTCAGATTAGAGAGGCAGGAGAAGCAGATAAAACATTTGCATTACTGCATGCCATAAGCCAAACATTCTCAGTAAACCAGTCTCCATGCTATTTAATTTTGATGTTTGCCTGATTAGGTCTAAGCTCTCTAACTCTCAGTTTCTCCTGCAAAGATCTCCTCTCAAACAGCGGTATTTTCAGCTAATTGACTGAGCTTTTCTGTATTTTGTTGATAGCTCTCTCAGTGTTTTCAACCTCAAACCTTTCCTCAGGTTCAACATAACAGCAATGCTACACTGCATGCTGTGCTATCCACGTCTTAGTTACAGGGGTGAGGCCTTTTTGCTGCCACCTGCTAGCTGCGATGCGTATTGCACTCAAAGTGTTGTCTCTTGTGTTGAAAATTAACAGATGCAAAGGTGCAGCTGCTAATGCGAGTTAATGGAGGCCTGAGGGTGCAAATTTTTTTGTCCTGGACTGATGGATAGCCACAGATATGTAAAAACATTTTTAATCTACATATTTAATACATCTTATTAATTTTAACCACCAGCTTTGAAATATTTACCTTGTTTAAAAAAAAAAGTTATACATTTTAAATTTATTTTTAAAATTGGGCTGCCAAAATCCACATTGGGGGATTGGGGTGGTGCCCTGGTGCCCTTTACTGACCAGCCGTCATTTATAAGTAACCAACCGTTAAATCTACCAATATGTTTTGTTATGCGTAAGGTCGCTCACATTTTCCCATAAGGTGTTGAAAATCTTACACTGTGGACAAGGCTTCATAATTACCCAGAAGTATGTGCCTTTATATATATTGTTGCTGCTCCTGACAGCTTTTAATGATCCTGGGTGAAAGGCCAGTGAGAGCACTGTTCGTTTGTTCCCTGAGGGTAAACTTGTAAAGTAATGGAAAACAGCAGAAATTAAAACTCCTACTCTCGTGTATTTATTTAATCATATGGAATAGGCTGCAGCTCAGGTCATCATTACCATACAAGTTTAAAGGACTGTAGAGGTCAACACTTTTTATTCCACATGGCATTTCTGCTGTGCATTATATTATCTGTGAATAGTTAATAAGTTGAACAACTTGGCTGTCTAGGAAAACCTTTGGTCTTGAGTAAGTAGAACTGGGTGGTGCTTTAATTTTATAAAAGAAAATCACTGAATTGAAGTTTTTAAGTTTGGTGTTGCTGGAGATTATAAAGTTTTAAATCAGGGGATTTGGGGGTTTCATTCTTAAAATGCATAAGAAGCACAAACTGTTACCATAATAAAATGTGTATGCTTGTGAACATAGCATGAATGTAAGGAATTGGATTATAACCAGATTAGCGCAATTCTCAAATTATTGAATTTATCATGTTCACGTATAAAACTGAATCATTTTAGTTGAATTAAAGCCAGATCTCAAAAGGGATCACTAAATTGCCTGACCCTGGAATCATTACCGTCTTGCCGTACTTTGTGGCATTTATCCATTCTGTTCTTTTAGGAGTTTTGATTCTGCACAGACAGCTGCATGGCTAGCGATACAAAGGAAAGAAAGAAAAGCACACTTTCTCAGGGTGACAGCGGAGTTGTCTTTTATGTTACGACAACCTCTGCGAGTGACAGAGTCAGTGTTACAGGCTCCTGTAAATTCATCATCGGAACAAAACATCGGCATTCAGCCCCTCGTTTTCCTTGTGGTGCTAAAAAGATGTTTTGCTCGGCTACTTAGCATCAAATAAATCATGTAAACACAGAGTACAGAGCAAATCGAGTTACTGGAAACCATGATAATACAATTGCCTGAGGTGGTTCACAGTAAACAGGTTATAGTGTGTATTTAAATGAACTGTTCCCTGCTGATCTACTACTTTTAGTACCCACAAACACAGAAGAGATTCAGGGCTTCCTTCTGAACTCCTTCTTTCAGTTAACCAGTTTTTTCCTCTGTCTGTTTTTTACGTTTTAGGGGTAATTTTATATTAACCTCATTGCGCTCTTTGTGTAACCCTCTAAAAACAATTTCCTCGGCCCTCGCAGACTATATTCGTTGACTTGTCTAAAAATGGTGGCACCTCAGCTCACGTACATACCTGCTCTCTCTATCAACGTACTCAAATGTCTATATACCCACAGGTGCTCTTAATGTGTGCCTGTTTACTCTTTGCAACCCCTGATCCCTGCCCTTACATGCACCTGTGCAGACTCCCCTTCCTCTGCAACTGTACTAATGTTTGCCCTACACTCACCTTGTCTCCTGTTCATGTCCGCCTCCCTCACCTTTCGATGGTAGCAGATATGGATGGAAATACAAATGACCCCTGATGAACCCAGATATTGAGCTGTTTCAAAGCCCGGGGCTTTAGACAATATCCCTTCCTTGCTCCGACGCTGTGGAGAAGGAGGGGCCAGGGATCCTCACTACATTGGAGTTTTATGGGATTTATGACCCCCGTCCCCACCAGCTATCTCTCCCCTCTGCTGGCACTTCTCACTGGCTGGAATTAGCAGGCGAGGAAAACAAACAAATTACAAGGAAACAAACACAACAGCTAATAACCATGTAGTGACATGAAGAGAAAGCTTTCAGCAGGATGCCAGCTTAGAGAGGCAGAGGGAAGGGAAGTGCGGGGTATAATCTTCTCTCCCTCTCCCCTGTCTTGTGTTTCTGCATTTCCCTCTAATTTCCCCCTGCCCCGCTGTCCCCTCCACCCTCTGTGACTCGCTCACGGGGCTCTCCGAGGAGATCATCTCCGAGCACGGGCGGTGTGAGACAGATGGGCGGATGATGGATCTGACGTGATAGACAGCAGGGTGATGGATGGCTGGCTGGCTGATAGGGGATTAATGCAGTGCTGAGGCCGCTGCAGCCCGGCGGATGGCTTAGTGATAGATAGATAAAACTGACGAGCAGATAAACAAGAGAGCGCTAATCCACGCCCTCTTGATGGACAGAAAATCAAAGCATGGGGAGAGGAACCACCGAGGGAGAGGTGGACCTGTGCATTGCTGCTGCAGGTCAAAGAGCTTTTCATGTGAGGGAGTGTAAGTGGACGCAGGGTGAGGAGAGTTTAGGAGAGGCATGGTGTTGTAATTCTGTGTAGGCAGGGGTCAGTGACAGCACATGTCTTTCACGCTGGGCTTGGTGCTGAATCTATTGGATGAGGGCGGGAGTTTTGGTGATATGGCATGGCGGGTGACAGCGAGGGCTGGTGATTTGCTATTTCAAAGGATGGCAAGCGGTTTGAGTGTGGAGGAGAGATTGGGCACGGAGGCAAATTGGCCGCGGTGTGATGTGATGGGATGATTGGACGGCAGAGAGTATGCTGTTTTGGGACCGAAGAGAAGAGTAATTGTTGTGTCTGTTGCTATATTTTCAATGTACTTTCCTACATGCAGCAGCTTAACCTTCGCGTTACATAGGGAAACAAAGGTTTTCAATCTCTATGTTTATGCAATTCAGCCAACAGGCGAGTTGAAAAGACCTGTCGTGAAAAGAAGAGGAGAAAAAAAAGAGCGAGGAGGAGTGGAGGACAAGCCCGGTGAGAGTTCCCCTGAAAATAGGGAGCAAGCTGCCTATCCCTGCGTTATTAGCGAGTGCTAAGCTTTGTCTCTGTTTGCCGTTTCAGGGGACCCCAGGGGTTCTGGCATCGATCTGGCGTGCTCAGGATGCACTCCGGTGTCACCTATTTAAACACAGTGAGCCGCTAGCCAACAGAGACAAGCCTTTATTTATCAGAGCTCTGATTTTGGCCGCACACATGACAACCTGATTAGCACTTAAAGGAGCTCTTAAATCTTTTATTGGAATAGGTGGAGGATGGAGTGAGAGGCCCGATGCGGCGAGGTGTCATCCGGAGGGTTAATGAAGGGGAGGAACAGGGTAGAGGTGCGGTGTGTGACAGAGAGAAAGAGTGTTACTAAGAACAATGAGTGAGAAGTAAAAGGAGTGGGAACGAGTGATCATGTGACTGAGAAGTGGCGGCAGAGATTGGGGGCCGAAAAAAGAGCAAAGAGAGCACAAGTGGCTGAGACCGTGAGTGAGTGTGGAATGAGTGGGTGAGACTATTGTGATGGAGTGAATGGCTGAGCAAACGAACAAATTGCTGAACAAACAAGTCGGCGATGACTGTGTGTTTGCGCGGAGGGGGGTGCGTGGGTGTCGATGCACGTGTGTTTGTGTGGGCTGATGAATGAGTGAGCCATGATGAAAGAGACTAAGTGAGCAAGTAATGGGGGTTAGTGATGGGTGTGTTGACATAAAGTGTCAGCTTTAACCACATTGACCCGCAAATACAAGCTGCATGCACAAGTGGCTGAGTTTGAGTGCCAGCTGGGACGTGAACCGACTGTAAACTTGGATGTGAAATTCCACTTGGATGTGAAATGAATGCAAATCTGAGAAGTAGGTGGATGGTGTTTGCACGTCGTCTATCCCTGTGTGTCAGTCTTCTGACGTTTCTGCGTCGTTTTAGACGAGCCCAAGGGGATGAGCATCTCTCTGGTCTCTTTGGCACATAATTGCTGCTACATTTGAACACCCAATTTCATGTTCTGTGTAATCAAGTGGGATTGCTCGGTTTCATACTTCAGGGAACATCCTCTGTCCTCTCTTCTTGTCATCACCGGAGAACCAAAGTTTGGATTTCTATCTTTAAAGGGATAATCCGGCGTAAAATTAATTTAGGGTTAAACAAGCTGGAACACCAGGTTAGACACCCCCTCGAGAGATGAATGTTGCAGACCGCTTGCTTCTCTAGTTATACCAACTTTAGTAACGACCGCATGATAGCAATACACAGCGGTCTGAGGAGCCACACACAAACCTCAATCAAAACACCACTCTATAGCTACAAATAATGCTCAGAACAGCACCTAACTTCATCAACAGTACATATAGGGTCCAAGCCATAATACTAGCCACCAAACATTTTTTTAGCTTTGCCTAATTTCTTTAGCAAAGAGACTAAACACAACTCACCCGCTCTCTTCCAGTAGCAGCTTGTTTGTAGTGAGACCTTGGGCCAATCCATTATGGACTACAGCGGAGTTTCGCAGCTCAAGGAAGAACATTTATGATCATTTCTTCATGAAAATGCAATCAGACCGAGACGCTAATGCAGAAGAACTACCGCGTCTGCAGAGCAAAATTATTAATATGGTGATTATAACTTAAAGGAAATGATAAAGTAATGATCATAAATGTTCTTCCTTGAGCTGCGTCACCCCACTGTAGTCCGTTATGGACTGGCCTGAGGTCTCACTACAAACAAGCTGCTGCTGGAAGAGAGTAGGTGAGTTGTTAAAAAAATGTTTGGTGGCTAGTACTATGGCTAGGACCCTGTCTGTACTGTTGATGAAGTAAGTTGTTGTTCAGAGCATTATTTGTGGTTTGTGTGTGGCTTCTCAGATCGCTGTGTATTGCTATCGTGCGGTTGTTACTAAAATTGGTATAACTAGAGAAGCAAGCGGTCGGCAGCATTCGTCTCTTGAGGGGGTGTCTAACTCTGTGTTACAATGTGTTTGACCCTAAATTAATTTATCCCTTTAACTCATATTTAGCTCAATCAAATAATAAATGCAACTTTCTGACACATGCTGAAACAGAGAATCATTTTGTCGCGTGTAAAATAGATGTGCACATTTACTCTCAAAGGGGGAACACTAAGCGATGCCAGCGCTCGATTAGAGACGAGCTGTTACTACAGAGCAGCGAGATCATTTATTCTTTCTCAATTTCCATTTTGATGCCACTGGCTGATTCACTTTCCACGGCGAGAAGTGCGTACAAGTTTGTTTATGTGTGTGACACCGGTGTCACCTCTTCTCTGTCAGCGTGGCGGCAGCGAAACAATACTTCCCGCGAAATGTCAAGAGAATTAGCATGGCGTAAATGCACACACATTGTTTTCCGTCCCCTCTAAACTCCCAGCCTTTCGCCTGTCTCTCTCTCACCTCCTCGTCTTGGCATGGCTCCCTCTCTCTCGTGGCCTCTCCACCACCCTTGGCTGCCGCATGCTTGTCTGACCCTGTCGTAGTCTCCTTCAGAACCTGTCTCTTGGTGATCAAGCTCCATTATTTATGCTGTATCGCATTTCACCATCAATTCCCAGCAATGGAACAATTGAGACAGATTTCCTTGACTGTCACAATAGCTCTGAGACTCTGCAGTTTGGGAAACGGGATTAGCCTTAAATGGAATTTAATTTTCACCGTTGTTGTCTCCAAAGCCCGTCTACCACCCAGTCACCATGACGTGCTTCCTTTGGTAGTGCTTTCACCATTGTGCGCTCTGTGTTTGCGTGTGTGTGAGATGTCTGCTGTGCTGCACAAAGCACAATAGAGAGTGTATCATTTGTATTAAGACGTGAATGCGCAACAGTTTCTTGTTTTTTTTTTAAAGCACAGTGATGTCTTTGTGCTACAGTTTCTCTCTGTTTTCTTCAAGAAATCTTACAGTGACAACCCCCAGTAAATGTCAATTCAAACTTCAGCAGGAGATAGACTGTGATTTTTTTCTTTTTTTTTTATTGATGGAAAGTACACAGAAGCGGTCTTCCATAACAAACAACTGAAACTTCACTTTCATTTCTTTTTTGTGTGTGTGTGTGTCCCAGGATGGGATGAAAATGAAATAAAATTCTACATAAGTCAATCAATTTACCAGACAGCAGCCACAGCAGCTGGCACTTCTTTGACGTGAGATGTATAAGAGAGTGAATGAGTAAACAGATAAATGAATAAGTGCTGTCGAAGTGTGAATCAATGTTTATGGATTGGCATTCAAAGACCTGCTGTGCCGCACATGAAATGAGTGTGTCGGTGGAGGTTGTGTATTGCGTGTGTGTTTGTTTGTTTCTCAGTAGTATGTGGTGGGAGCCGGGTTTGAAGGCTGTTTTGATGCTCTCAGTCTTTCTTCAAATGTATAGGTGCACAAGTATATGTATGATGTGTTCATCCTTGGGATTTGAAAGGCGTGTGCCTCTGTGTGCGTGTGAGTGTGCTTCTTGTGTATACGTGTGAATGCGAAAACGACGTTTCTGTTTCTTGAATGGCAACCGCGCCTGTGTTTTCTGATGAGCTCCGTTCGCTGTTTTTTTTTCCCCGACTGCCCTGCTCTCTCCTCTCTCGCGCGCGCTTAACACAAACATAATCAATACTTGAATTAATGTGCAAGTAAAGAGCTAAAACATGTCGCACTGGCCTTGGCACCGGATGCTGCCCCGCCCCCGCGCCCACAGCCTCCAACCCAGCTGAGAAAGGGGGGGAAAAAGAGAGAGAGAGAGAGAGCACGCGGAGGTGATGAAGCTGCATGTGTACATTTGAACGCCTTCAGCTTTAAGAAGCTGTCTTTTTGCTGCTGTATTAATTTAAGTCATTATTAGTTGAGAGTTAATTATGTCTTGCTGCATGGGTGATGCCTCTTGTCAAGAAAAGCAGTGGAGTGGTGAATGACGTGTGCGCTCAAGTGTTGTATGTCGCGTTTGCTATAAAGAGCAGCGACTACAGGATGGCTAGACAGGCCACAGGTGTCGGCTCAGTGGAGGGTGTAGGGTTTTTTTTTTGTGTGTTCATGAGTGAGAGTGTGAGTATTTTATGTGTTGTTTGCGTGCGATTGAAGGGGTGTGAGGCTCAGGAGGCAGAGTGGTGATTTGTTAGTATTGTATTCCTGTAATCTGCTCAGATCAGATCAACCCGGGCCAATAATGCAACACTGAGCCAAATACCACACTGCTCTTTCTTCATCTCTCACTTCTCTTTCGCTCTCTCTCTCTCTCTCTTTCTCTCTCAGTCTCTCTCCCCACCCTCGCTGCCTTTTTCTTTTTGCACTGCAGTGGGAGCCAGGTTTGCTGCAGAGGGGAGATGGAGTAAAGATGGAGGGAGAAAGAGAAAGACATACTAGAAAGAGTCAGGAAGATGGATGGTGAGAAATGGTGATAGGTGTGAGAAAGAGGCTCGGAGAGTAGAGGAGGAGATGGGAGGTGGTAAGAGTGGACAGTAAGCGATTTCTTCTCGGCTTGTGTGTGTGTGTGTGTGTGTGTGTGTGTGCTCCTGGAAGAGCCTGATACCGAATCAAACAGTGCTCTTTTTCTTTATTGACACAAACACACACACAGAGACACACGTACACTGGACACAAACATTTGAGTTTGTTTTTGGCCAGTGCGGGGTGGTGCTTGGCAGAAGAAATTAAGCCTAACAACCGTGGCATCTGTCTCAGCAGCAGGAGAGTCCCGCCTCCCCACCCACACATGACCTGCCCTGCTTTCACTCACTGAGCCGCCTGCTGCCAGCCTCAGGACGGGCCGCTGCCTTCGCCACTGCCCGCCCCCCCCCCACTTCTCTCCATCTTGGCCTCTCTGCACTGCCAACCGCTCTGTGCCCGCGCCCATGTTCCCCCCCCCTCAAGCAACAACCAGGAGCCTAGCGATATGGCTGCTTCAAATATTCATAACAGCCACGCTGCAACACAGAACTCCCTGCTCTGTGCTGCAGACTCTCCATTTTGAGAGGCAGTTCTCATGCTGGAGCTGCTGTTAGCCTGAACACGGTCTCTCTGCTCCGAGTCAACTACTCTGTGGTTAGTGTGTAGCTGTCCATACTGCGAGCAGGGCTTTGAATCTTCATCTGGGCCTCCCAACTGATTGCTACGCAGAGCTAAATATAAACACTCATCTTTTACTCTTTGCTGCCATCCCTCCATCCACCCTCTCCCGACCCAGGGCCAAGCACAACTAGCCCGCTAAAGGGGCTGTGCTCCTTCACACTTGTCTGAAACCAAAGCAGAGTCGAGGACGGAAAAGTAGCACACATGCAAAAGAGGCACTAATACTATACTTAGTCAAGCAAAGTCGCACCACGGGCACATTCAGCCAGCCAGCGTGTAATACACGCAAAGAGCAGTAAGAAGAGAGATGTGTCTGGACTTCTCTGAGCACACAGAAACACACAAGTCCACAGAGTAAGAGGAGAGGCGGCTTCCGGGGAGAGAAGTTCTACTATGCGTCTCCAAGGAAGCCACAGGCTGTATAAACATCCGTGTGGAGCAGCAGATGCCTCAGTCTCCCTTCGCTGGCCGCTCCTCCCTTCCTCTCCGCTCTCCTACCACCTACTCACTTCCTACATCTCACATCTCTAACTCCTTTAATGAAGACTACCCCCCACTTGCTCTATCCGTCCCCCTCGATCTCTCATTCATTCATCCACCTCCCCTTTCTTTACTCGCTCACTGTGTTTCCTCCAGTTCTCTTTTTTTCTCCACCTCTCTGTCCCTCTTTCTTTTATTCTCCTTCTCTTCTCATCATGCAGGCCTCCTGCCAGCCCTGGGCCTCGCTGCTTATCCTCTGTATTCGCTTGCTGTATCTCCACATTATTTCTCTGGGGGTGTCCTGTGTGTATGTGTGTGTGTGTGTGTGTACTTTCCACTACACTGAGTTATCCAGCTCATCAAGTGGGTTGAAGTGGATCAGGATGAGTGGGGGTTGAAGCTAGATGCTCCGGCTTGTGGCAAACAGGTGGATCCGTAGGGATGAGCTCTAACGGCGATAAGTGTGAACAGCGTGGAGGATAGTGGAGTTTCTATGGCAATCTTTCCTGAGACGGTATGGTTTCTAAACAACGGGCCGTTATTTGTTAAGGCGTGCCATCAATATCATGAGGTTGTGAAGCTACACTGCGAGCCCACCAACTGCTCGTGAGCTACAAGATGTATGGGGTGTCTGCTGGAACTAATGTGGCAGCTGAGTCTCAAGTCATGAGCCTGAATAATGTGTGGCTTAGCGGTGGAGTTCGAGTTTGCTTTTATGTGATTGTTGAAACTGTGTCGAGACGCCCGCAAATAGGGATTGATCATTGTTGCTTGGCTGCCTTTTTTAAGAGCAGGGCCACTGTTTAATGCTCCAGCCAGAGAGGGGTTATCATGTAACCTGTTCCTCCTGTCTCCTGTCCTGGCTCCCGCTAAATGGCAAGCCGTCTTTCAAAGAGAGTGAGAGCATGAAAAGAGAGCGGTGCAGAAAAGAAGCCCTTATTAAAGCTGTCCTCCAAGGCTGCCCTCTGACTGATTCACCCTTTAAATCTCTCCTTTAATTGGAGAGGGCGCAAGAAGAGAGGTGCTGCCTCAATCACGAATGTATTCTGTGTCTCCGAGGATGGACGAGTGATAGAGACGGGCGGAAAGACGGATAGAAAGGTCCTCAGAATGTGTGGGAGGGGACCATCCAGAAGTCAGAGATCTAAACACAAGGAGGGCTTGAGGAGCGAGATGACATATTTACATTTGCCCAGGAAGTGGGAGGCGGGAGGTGAGAAGATGAAAAACGTAGCACAGTAATGGAGGGAGACGGGCAGAGAGGTGCGCCAAGGGTGATGCAAGGATAGACTGAGAAGGACAATGGGCGAGGGAGAGAAAGTAATGGAGGGAGACAAATAGAAATGGCTGGCAGTGAAAGAAAAGAAAGGTGTGTGTATGTGTGTGTGCGTGTGTGAGACAGAAAGAGAGAGAGAGGTAGAAGAGAGGCAAGCTGATTTCACCAGAGTTGCAGCCTGAGTGTCCTCCCTTAATGGGGTTGCCATGACAACAGTGTATAAGAGAGTCAGGCTCCAGCAGAGTGTGTGGTATGTGGATGTGTGTATATACGTGTGGATGTATGTGTTTGCGCGCGAGTTTGCGCTACTTCTCCGGTGATTGATTGTATGTAAGACGATGTACAGTCCGATACTGTAACGTGAGTGCACTCAGGGCATGTTGTCTTCGAAAGAAAAAAAAAAGAGGTGGGCAGGAGTTTGTTCCCATCACTGTTTGTTTAGTCGTTTGTCCTTGTATGAATGACGAAGAGAGGGATTGTGGGAGGAGGAGGGAAGAAAAAAAAAATAAAAATCAGCCTCTGTCTGTCGTTGCCCTTCCTGGCAGAGCCTGCGGTGCGTGTGCAGTAGCTGTTGTGTACCGGCCGTGTCCCTTGTACCACTGGCAGCCATGTTGAATGGGGTTAGGTGATGTCATGCTGGTCAGGTGACGTTTGCTTGGAGGGCCCAGCTGTCACGGAGCAGAGGCAGTCCCACAGGAGCGCCAATCTGTCATCATTATATTAATGACACGCGTAGCACTGCTAGCAATGTCATCTCTTGTGTGTGCCAAAGCTAACGAGCGGCGGCCTAATTGTAAAATTAATTGAAAAACATTTTGATTAAAGACCACCCTCCCCACTCCGGCCCTCCTTCATCTTCATCAGCTCCCCCCTTTCACTCCGTGCTCCCGTCCCTCGATCCCCCCTCGCTCGTGTCCTTTTGCGGCTCTCACATCAACTCACCGTTCTCACTCTTTTTCTTCTCAGGCTGCTTAAGTGTTTGCATATCTGACCTTCTCTCATTCTCACTTCTTGCCGTGTTTCTCCTTCAACCTTTTCGAACCCGTCAACATGTTTCCTAGCCTATCATTTTCTCCTCCTCTCAACTTACTCTTTTCCCACTATCTGTCTGTCTCCTCTTTCGTTAGGCAAATTACAACTCTTTTATGTGCTGGATCTCCCTCCTCATCCCTCTCATCCCTCCCCTTCTCTTTGTCTTTTCCCATCAGGCTCCCCTCGGCGCTGCTGTCTCTCATGTCTTTTCTCCTCACGTCTCCATTACTGTCTGTTATAAGCCCTCAGTGTATATCTCTGTGTGCGATTGCATGTTGTGGTGGATTCATAAGGAGAAAAAAAAAAAAAGAAAGTTGTTGAAGTAGTAGTCTGCTCCCAGCTTTGCCTTTTTTACTGCACCCAGTCTCGCCCTCAGCACTCTGCAGCCTCAGAGACCTTCTTCTCATTCGCTCTCATTCCTTCTTTTTCCCTCTTCTCCTGCAAAGCTTCAGAGCCAGAGGGAAAGAGGGAGAGTGATATGGCTAGTGTACATCACCACTGGTCTTATATTCTCTAGCCTCCCCTCTCATCTTGCCTCCCCTTCTGCTGCTCTCACTCCCTCTCTCTCTCTCTCTCTCCCCCCGCGAGGACTCAGATCCAGTTTATCATTCTGCACACAGCGAGATCTCTACCTTTTTCGCAACGTGCCTCGGTCCTCTTGCCTTCTGCGTGTTGCAAACATATTTCACGATCAAATTAACTAAATGACATGTTATATATCCCCTCTGTGCACAAGGGAGCATACAGAAGGTGTAAGTGCAAAACAGGAGTTGAGAGGAAGTGTTAGGGACAACGGGAGCACGAAGGTTCATTAATGTCAGTCATTACAGTAATGATACAACCATGGAGGAGTCATTGATCATCAGCGATTGATCAATAATGGTCAGTATCGACTGGGACAACGGTTTGTCACCGTGCAGATCGACGGCCCCGCAGGACTCCAGGCTCCCAGGGGAGAGCGTTACAGCCTCACCACAGGCTCCTGTGTTCATTTATTCAAGAGGAAACGTGGGCACAAACAAGTGCCACTCTGATAAATGTCTGTTTTGAACATAATTGGGTAAACACGGCTCTTAGTCAATAGCAGAATGTATTAAAGCTTCCTTTGTTTCATAACGAGCTCTAAAAATGGGTACTGAACAGCGCCGGAGCGTCCCCAAAATACTCTATGCAAGTCTTAAAGGCCGAGTTGAGAGAGCGAGAGCAAACACATTAAAGGAAAAGTACGCCAAAAAAAAAAAAAAAAAAAAGTTTCAGGTGTCTCCACGGGAGCTTCAAGCCAGCTCTTCTTTTTTTTTGGCTCCACTCCTGTTGGCCCTTTTTATAGGACCCAGACTGTCTCACAGAGTAGCTGGTAGTGAGGGAAAAAGACAGCAAAGTGACTGTAACACCGGGTGGAGTGTTGCCATGGAAACGCCAGCATCACAGCTCCTAAGCAGATAACAAATTCTGTGCCATTCCCTTCATCGTGATTCCCACATCCGAGTATGGAGAGGGAACAGGTGTGATCAACAGCTTCTTAAATATTAGAGGGGAGGGGGTGAGGGAGAGTTTGGCACCCGGAGGAGGGGAGGGGAGGGGGGGGCGCTTTGTCTCTGAATTTAGAGCAAAGCTTTCTCTGTCGTAATGACGACCTTGGGGAAGGAGTGCATGTGACACATCTGAAACCTCGGCTGCATGTGCTTAAAAGCGGAGCAGGGAGGTGAAGATGATGCTATATCACTAAAAAATCGATTGTAGAAGTCACACTGTCTGATCTGTTAGTACTTGGATGAAGCTATTTCAGATTAAACAGAGTCTGTTAATAGTAAGTGCTTTTAGCTGCGGCAATAATTATAGTTTTGTCCCTGCTTCTGCACCCTCCCCTTCCCCCCTTTTTTCTTTTATAATCCATAGAAAAGGAGGAGATGGCAATGTTGGACAAGATGTTGAATGTGTCTGTGTGGGGCTGGCCCAAAGGCAGATCACCAAACAGCTGTGTGTTAGTGCCAGTGAGTAGACATTTGGTCCACTCGACCCGTATCGCTGGCACAAAGGCTGGGTAACGGTGTCCAAGTCCTTCTCTCAAATCCTCAGTCCATCCGTCCATCCCCTCTCATTGTCCCCGGGGCAGCAGGCGGCCCCAGCTAAAGACTGATCTGCCTGAACGGGCACAGGTGCAGCAGGAGGTCTGTCCAACTGCCAAATGTTGTGCTTGTGTTTCCTTTGGGCTTAGGAGAGGGTTGTGCAGAGCTTTTCTTTCACTTCTGGAGAGATGAAAAAGCTGGGGATGCGAGTGTTTGATCAGCTTGCCGATACACAGGAAGCAGGGAAGAGATCGAGACCAAAGTGCTTAAAAAATAGAAGATATTGAAACTACGAAGAGGGAAGAGGAGTTTGCAGGACTGAAAGAAGTGACAGGAGTGACGTGACTCTTTCTGAAAGAGTTGGGCAGCTCTGGGACTCACCAGGAATGGAGTCGAGGTCTAGTTGTGAGGATGGACACTGCAGTGCGCCTGCAGCTGTCCTCGGGGAACTGTGTTTGGTGTGGATGCGTGTGCCAGGGGTATGTTTAGAGAGGCACGCTACACACATCCCTCTGGGAATGCAGGAAGAGGAGGGAATAGAGGAGTGCTCCGGTTTCATGTCTCAATCAGGAAAGCTTCAGGAGTGCCTCTCAAGGCTCAAGTAGAAGCTAACGTCCATTTGTAGTGTATTTAAAAGAGAATGCACGCACTTAAGGGCTACTTATTGCTTCACGTAGCCGAACAGAGAGCGAGGGAAAGTAGATACATGCATAAAAGCCTCTGTACACTCACAGACTGACACATAGCACAGCAAACCTCTTCTCTTATCTCTCACTCTCTCTTTGCGTGCCCTTGCTTTCTCATTCACTTTATGTCTCCCAGGACAGTGCTCAGAAATGTTGAAATGGGGCCTAACCCACGAAGCAAAGAGGGAGAGTCATTTAAGCTAAGTTAAACAAGGGCACTTAGATTTTAAAGGGCCATAATCTTCAAAAAGGAGCGCTTTAAAATCAATTGACAAGACATATAAAAGGTAAAGACAGATTGAGAGGTGGAAGGTGTAGTTGTTGGCGGTTAAGTGACTTATTTTTATGAATGAGCGTGTTTAATTGAATGTCATTGATACTTGTTCTTTGCGGGCGTCTTTGCATATGTGCACGAGTCCACGTCTCCAAGTGAGAGCTGTTTATGTTTGTGCGAGTGTGAATGTGTATGTGTGTGTGTTTTCTGGGCAGTGCAGGTGGGCTGGATCAGTATCCAGAGCAAGTATTGAGCCAGTGATTCAGCCTGCACAGTTTGGGCTGGAATCCAATCAGGGCAGCCATCTGGTGACCAATCAGGGCCCTGGCTGTGATGTCACAGTGACAGAGCTCTGGGTTCCTCGGGAGCTTGGAGGGGTAAATGCCATGAATCACATTGGAACTTTGTGCTGGTGTAGCCGGCTGATAGGACCACTATCAGGCCATCAGAGTGAGCTTCACCCGGTTTGATGATGATGAGGAGAGGGGATGAACTGTGCTGATGAACTGAGCAGGATGCTGGGTCACAAAAATCAGGCTTTTGTTGTTTAAGTGCCTCTAATGTGGGATGTGTTGCCTTTCTGCTCCCTCATCAACCATCTAGAGTAGGGCGACCATACCTCCTCTTTTACTCTGACATGTCCTCTTTTTTGGGGAAGTTTATGGAATCCTTCAAATGTCCACGGTTTTGTACCTAAGTTTCGATTTTGTGTTACGTGAACTCACTGAGTTAGAAGCGCATAAAAGACACTCCATTCGACTCGAAAAACTCTCAAAATTATCTTTGTGCACCTCTGTGACTCTGCCCCTGCGAAGTCATGTCCTCTTTTTGGAAAGTCACAATGTGGTTACCCTAATCTAGAGGAGTTTGCATGTGAGGAGCTCTGTCTTTATGTGAGCTGTAATCAACCAAAGGCATTGTTGGTCGACTAAAACCCTGAAATTTTCAACCAAAAACCGGGAGATTTGCTGTCTGACTCTGACAGCAAATCCTTCCGTGGCTTGGCGAGGTGAAAATATACTGATATCAACACAAGACGGCGATCAAACACAAAAGGCTAGAATATAAATATTCAGTAAGCCACTGGATGTTGATATACATGGACGCTCTTCAATCTTCCTGTCTCCAGCCGGTATCCAGTGGGTTTTACCAGTGAAATGAGGGTGCTCTGAAAACACCCGCATTAGAACTTGATACTAGGGCTGGGCAATAAACCTAAAATTTACAGATAACAAAAATTCACGACAATAACCAATGTCATTTTGCCCATATCGGCAAATTCAGTATCAAAAAAACTAATAAATAAAAGTTGGTTTTGGATGTGTGTAGGTAGGCTATGGTCTCATGTCCCTTTAAGACGCTGTTCTACTTCAGAGATGTGTCTCCACCCCATCCAGGAGGACGATTCAAAAGTTGAAGTGGCTGAAGTAGACAAAGTTAATGTAAGAGGGGGTGAGCAGCCTGTGGAGTAGTTATCGTCCATTTATCGTTATCGAGGTGAACTGCTCAATATATCGTGATATTGATTTCAGGCCATATCGCCCAGCCATACTTGGTACATTCCTCTTGATGAAATTAACCATAGACTGTAACCTGATGCAGAAAAAAATCAGGTAGACCAATCAGAATTTTGGTCGACTCGACCGGGACTTTACAGCCTCTGTTCTGGGACACCACACGTTTCTACTTATGTAGATGTCTTGTGCAGAAAATTGGCATTTCTGTCTTTGTGTCACTCTGCAGACGATGGCAGCGACACTGGAGCCCAGGCACTAAAAGCACAAGGGCAATGCACTCTGTTGGGTTTGATTGACAGCTCTGTTAATTCTAACATGATTAATATTTCAAGGCTCTCCTCTGTGTGAATGTCTCTATCATTTTAAACAGTCTCAAAGAGCACAAGTCAGGTCTCCAGTACCCAGTGAGTCACCCTGACCCAGTCCTGCCGTGGAAATATTCCCAGCTTTTGCAGCACTCTGCGGTTAGCAGGCCAGAGGGGTGGCGGGTGTCTGGGTGACAGTGGTGGAAGGAAGTCTCAGGAGATTGGCTGTCGCTACTAAAAGGCCCTCTGCAGGGTATCAGAGGGGAAACAGGACAGTTCTGCCGAGCGAGAGTCTCAGCGAAAGTTGACCTTAAAAAGCTTTAGAGTGCCTGATATTGCTGTAACACTCAGCTCTGTGAATATTTCATCAGCCTTTAAGCCAGTTGTAGTGTAAAGTAGGTTGGCAGGAGGTGAACAGCATAGTCGTAATGAAGTGCTATATCATAAGGTCTCGTTTTGAGTCCCAGCTATATCATAAAAGAGGTTTACACTCGTATAGTAGGAGTAAGTCCAAACTAGCCTACAGTATTAATGCAAATCTCTCAGTTTGGGATGTACAGTAGTATGGATGGATGGAGGAGGGGGGATGGGGTTTGTGATTACTAAAACCAGTTAAATCCACTCTGCCTCCCTCTGGTGCTTATCTGATCAGTGGAGCAACCAGCTAGCCCCTCAGTGTGGGATTTAATATCAAACACAGGCCATAAGCCGTGTTCAATAGGCATGACGAGGATAAACATCAGTTGAAACAAGCACGCAACCTACAGTTCTGCTTCCCCGCCCGCATAGGAGGGCAGCGGGGGCGAGACGAGTGCAGCGTCATGACATCAGCTCATGCGTAAGTAAACAGGGGAGAGCCCGCAATCTGGACCTGGCAGAGGCTTCACACAGAGAGTGTGAGAGGAGCAAAGAGGGAGAATTCAAAATTAGGGGGAGGATAGAGAAGAAAAAAAAAGTGAGAGGTGGAGGTATTCATGCAGAGAGAGACAAATCTGAGGATGGAGGTTCAGGAGGTGGGAGGTGTGTGAGCTTGGGGGACTGTTTGCATGTGAATGTGTGTGTACTCGTAGGTGTGTGTGTGTGTCTGCTCTCCCGCCCTGGTGACTTCAGGTGTTATCTTCTTACCCTCCAGACGTGACAGTGAGATAATTAGAAATGTTAACACTCACTGGAGCTTGTACTTCTATGAGTCCTCAGTTTCTTTCTCTCTCTCTCTCCTTCTCATTTGCTCTTTCCACCGTCTTTCTTTCTTTGAAACACACACACACATTCACACACACATATACACCCTCGAATTCTATTATCTCTCATAGCCCGTGTTATGAATGACACACTTAGAGCCTGGGATGACTTGGCCATGCAGCAGTGGATCACAATTAACATCAACGCCAGCATCTGTGGAAATGATTGTCACAGCTCAATTCTAATGTGCTGATGACCTGTTTTTCCTACTTTTAATAAGGAATACTTTTTACATTCACATCTCTCTGCAAATAGGATTATTCATTTGTTCCCTGCATCTGCTGCATATTTGATAGGTCATTATAATTGAGGGGAATCGGTTGTTAATTGCACTATTTAAAAAAAAAAGATTCTTGACAAAGGTAAAAATGCATGATAGATGTGAAATTAATTACACCCACAGCAAGAAAAATGAGAGTGTAGGATAAGATCGAGGGACGGTTAATAGCCGTTTCTATTCATGTCTTCTGGAATAGACACAGAAAACAATAGACGTCTATTTTTGAGGCAGTCAGCAGACAGATTCGGGTTTACTGAAGCAGTAGGAGGACACAGTTGAAATTCTGACAAATGTCTAGGCTCAAGGAAAAGGAGGAGAGATACAGAGAAAGACGTGCTCACTGGAGTGTTTCACATGGAAAAATGAAAAGTGACATAAAGCTGACGGAAGGATGACAACCTTGTTTGTCCTTTACCGGCTGATCAACATGTGTTACGTGGATACGGGTCCCAGAGGTGGACACGGGGAGGCTGAAACACAGGGTTCCATGCTCCACTCGAGTTCCCCTGCCTTTAAATTAGCATCCTAACTCCGCTTAGTCAGCTAGCAGTGTGCAGGCTGTGGAGCGGTGTGTGAACACTGGCGATAATGAAACTGCACACCGTCTACATCATTAAAGATAATCTTGACTCATTTTGTGCTGGGACACATAATCCTAGAATGCTGTGAACAACAGGAAGAGCTAATTCTGCCAGAACACGGCACATAGGCACCTTCTTCTATTATCCCATTGGCTCCCACCCATCTCCACACCTGGGATGCTTGTTTAAGGGGATAAACAAGAACTAGAGGTTGGTCTGCAGTAAACAGATCCCAGGTCAAGGCAAAGGCTTGTCTGAAGGCGTCTCCAGCGTGTGTCTAATTGAGCGCTGTGTAGTTAATTGTTTGTGCATGGGAGGAGAGAAATCAATCTGTTTTCTCACTGCCGTGACTTCTAGGCCCCAGGGTGAGAGACTGGAGCTGGCAGACACAGACACACTCACATACACACACATGCGCAGCCCTGCCAAAACCCCCAAAACCATGCCTTGCAAAGACAAACTTGCACATGCAGGCCCATAGCCTTCCTCTTACTGGCACACACACTCAGGCGCGCACATGCACGCTCCCTCCTCGGAGGAAGAGGATGTGCATGAGGGGTTATTGAGTCAGGGTAAAGTCAGATCCATCCATCGATCGGCTGCTTGCTGAGAGAGGAGTCAGGAACGTGAGACCTGCACAGGTCAGGGGGGCAAGAGACAGAGGGGGTGAGAGCCAGAGAGAGGAGAGAGAGAGAGAGAGTCCTACAGAGCCTCCAACCAGCAGTGCTCTCCCCACACCCATCCTTTGTAAATGCAGAGCACAGCTTCTGCTTTGACGTGGACGTTCAGAGAGGCTCCACTTGGCTTCATGAAAATTAGATTGAGATTTCTTCAATTTGTTACTTGGGTCGGCGCCATACATCAGATCAATGAGGAAAGAAAGAGATTTACTGGTGGCAACTAAGTGTTATCCTTATCTTTTTATCTGTATCTATTGCTATGGATAATTTTATGCTTAATGTATGATATATATAATTAATCTACAGTGAGCCATGGTGTCCATTAACATCTAAATGTCTTTTACAAATAACAGATTAATTTGCATATGCAGCTAATCAGCTCATTTGCATGTGTTTAGTTATCTTAAATGGTGTTTCATTTTATGACTGAGTGCCGCTGTCACCAAACGCATATTTGCATTTTAAATATTTCACTGTGTGGAAACAACATTGTTTCCTTGGGTGCACTAGTGTCCCCCCGCAGAGTGAAAATGGTTGTGCTGGCTTAAAGGGGAATTTGCAGCAAAAATTGTCACCTGAATAATTTATTTTCCTTTCATTGAGATCAGAGCACATACTCACTTCTGATCTCATTTCAGCCACTAAAAGCTCCTCTCCTATTGGCTGACAGCACCTGGTGGAATCACTGTAAATGCCCCCCTGCCTCCACTGCACAATTTGCGAGATTTGTTTATTTTCATTCAGCTAAAAACGCCTCCATTATTTATGGGAATGAGGCAAACGGATCTGATGATGAGAAGAGAAAGTGGAGTGAGGGCTGAGGATGGATGGAGAGAGCATGTGAGCACTAAACCGAGGCAATGAGAGAGTGGAGGGGAAGAGGCATGAGGTTGTACAGAGATACGTGGAGGGGGAGGGGTGATAAGGTGGATGAGTACAAATAGTACTATCCTTCACGTGGTTAGCAGAAGCAGGCGCCATGAGATGTCTGTTGATTCATCTCCCTTTATGCGCTTCGTTCCCTTTCTCCGCCAAACCCTTTTACCCGAACAAAGGCAGACGGAGGGAGTGATTCAGAGTGACCAGACGCCCGAGACTCTCAGAACGGAGGGGAAGAAAGGTCACACGAAACAGGAGGCTCCATGGAGACCACCGACCATAACGAAATGTGTCGATGAACCGATGTACTCAGGCCTCTGAGGACAGGAGGAGATGGAGGAAAAAATGAGTTAAAAAAAAGGAAAGAAAGAAGGAAAGAGAGAAGAAAGAAAGAGGAAGAAAGAGGCTAGAAGCTGAGCTCTGTGTGTGTATGTGTGCGCATTTGAAGGTGTGTGTGTCTGAGTGTAAATGTCTCAAGGCGTAATCATTAAATGCGGGCGCATAGCAACACGGAAAATATACAAGTCTGTGTGCAGTGAACACACAGCAGTGTTTACATGTGCGTTCTTTCTGTGTGCACACATGTGTTAGCTTCAGTCTGTGAACAGTTCTGTTAGTAGGAGGAGGAGGAGGAGGAGGGTTGGGAGGTAGGCACAGACCCTCTGGATCCACTCCATGCACTAATGGGTGTTCACCTGGTGTGGATCCTGGCAAAGCGCTTCCAATACAGCACTGTTGGTAATTAACAGAAGCAGGCAGTGGAAAGCAGCACCTGTTACAGGCTGACTGACTGACTGAGGCCCTGAGCTCTGGGCTCTGGGCTGTGTCTCCCACCGCTCTTCTAATAATCAGACCACCACTTCCCTTCAATCCCCCGGGACCTCACAGCATGAAAGTATGCACTTGTGTGTCTGTGTGATTATGTGTTTTGTTCAAAACAAGGAAAAAGCTGGATTAGAAGGGGTTGGGCACAAAGACGGAGGGATCAACAATCATTTCACAAATAACGGTAGCCATACTCGTGGCTTAAAGCTCTCTGTTTGGTTGTGTTCCCAGGAAATGTGCATGTTTGTGTCAAACATTTACCTGTTCTGTATCTAGATCACAGTGCAACAGTCAAATGTATGCTGCTGTTTGATGATTAAACTACTGTTGTGCTGGAGACTTAATTCTACCCTTCAAGTATGAATGTGTCAACAGTCTATTTACATCACTTTTTTGCTCAGACTTATTTATACAAACACCTGCAGTTTTCCTTTTACCGTTTTGAAGCGCAGCTCTGAAAAAGAGGAGTTTTCGCTTTTAATCTAAGATTCTGCTGAATAAGATGTCTAGTGTAAAGCTTGAGTGCTTGCATACATATTTGCAGACTTTTCTTTCTCCCCAGTTATCCTAAATAGCTATGAAGGCTGCTACTGTGCTGAATGCGGGACAGTGCCATTGTGCCTTCATGTATGTGCGCTGCGTATGTGTGTGTGACAAAGGTAGACAGAGAAAGTACAGGCAAGGGCAGTAGTGAGTGACAGCCATGTTTTAGAATTGGGGCATGTCAGGCAGGCCTGCTGTGTCAGAATCTCCTGATGCCCACTCTGCCCAACCTAAAGCTGGTTAACCTTGGCAGATTAGGGTCACTGCTATCAAATTAGATACATCACTCTCTTAGACGCAGACATACACTCACTGTTGCAAGACAAAAATTACAACAGAATGTGCATTTATTAAAAGAATATAGTTGCACCTTAAAAAACAAAACAAATCAAACCTTTACTTTGAGTAATCTTGCTGCAAATGGTAAAACAATCTTTAGGGACTGTTTCCACTGTCAGCATCTTTTTGGTTGCTGGCACCACCAAAGCAATGCGGTTCCTGAAAATGTCCTTGGTGTCAGCTGTTTTTTTTAATTTTTAATTTTATTACTTTTTGGGTGCACACACAAGCATTTTATTTAAAACTTGTTAAACTTTTTGAGGGTGTAATTTCCAGGTATAGAGCTGTTGCTGTTACTTCGACACAGTTTTGTTCAATTGTTTTTAAGTATTCATAGTATCAAGTATTCAGAGCATTTTAAACTTAATTAACAGTCGTCATTAATAGAAGTAGTAGTGCTGCGGGACAACATTCTTCACTAAAAACTTAAGTGCTTTGAGGCCATCAACACTGCCAGCTCAAAAAATGCTGTTAGTGGACACAGGCCCTCGTAATTTCAAAGGGTTAATAAAAGGTCAGTATTCAAAGCATTTTAAACTTACCTAACAGTCGTTGCTAATAGAATTGGAAGTGTTGTGGGACAACTCCACCTAGAACAAAAGTACCTTGAGGCCAGCAACACTAAAGCTCAAAAAAATGCTGTCAGTGGACACAGGCCCTTGTAATTCCAGATGATCAATAAAAGGTCCGTTTTCAGAGCATTGTAAACTTAATAAACAGTCATTACTAATAGAAGTAGAAGTGCTGTGGGACAACTTTCTTTACCTAGAACAAAAGTACCTTGAGGCCAGCAACACTGCCAGCTCAAAAAATGCTGTTAGTGGACACAGACTCTCGTAATTCCAGAGGATCAATAAAAAAAGTCAGTTTTAGTTTTTGTTTAGTATCAAAAATCTCTTAATTAGGTTCTTCTCTATTTTGCTGCAAGGATTAGAGAATACACCAGGTTGATTCAAGTCCACATATACCCATCAGAAGTCCAATTGCACTAACATTAAGCGCTAATTGCAGACTGATAAAAAAAGAGCTCTGGGTGTAAACCACTCTGTACCTATAATTGGGCCATTTATGTGCATTTTTTTGGAGCTCTGAAATAAGAAGTCTTGCCAAAAGAAAGAATAATGAATCCAGACGCTGGGAACAGACATAAATCTGGAAAATTAATCAAACACTGACTTAATTCAGTGATCTTGGTGTTTTTTTAACCAATAATAGAACTGCTCTTTATCTGCTGGCTGCCAAATCTTTTGAAACTGAATGTTCCTACAAAACACTGAACGCACCAAAGCACAACAACAATGTCAGCTTAACATTCAAAGAGACAGCCTCCGGCGCACTTTTTAAACAACATGCTCTGAAAGGGATGAGGCATGTAAAAAACAAGGATAAAAAATACATTTTGGGTGAAGATGTTCCAACCACTGGTCTCACAGTCAGACTGCTTGATGGCAGCAATAAAACAAGCACTGGTAAATTTCTTTAATCAGTTTCTAATTAAATCATATGCATCTTAGTTTTGTTTTCAGTCTGTTGGACCATTCAACTCCAGCTGGCATCACTGAAACCCAACCTCTGCCTGTTTGGAGAGTGGATATTGAATTTGGTAACTTGAAGATAATGATGGGATAATTAGCCGATGGTGCCACTGAAGATGGATACTTCCATTGTAAGGGTCTCGGAGATGAGATGAAAAGAATGTCAACCTATTTTTAAATGTCACTGTCTCTTTTTGTTCTGAATCCCTGCTCTACTTTGTGCCACAGATCTAAACTGGGTCAACATCACATGTGGCGCCCCGGTGGGCCCTTCTGTGTGTGTACTCTTGTGAGCATGTGTGTGAATGCTTAAAGCGGTGATCATGTGTGCCATCCTGTACTCTCAAACCAATGCTCAGGCAGGGGTGTCTACAGTTTGCCTTGAGTGAATCCCAATGGTTTCTAAACAATTACAAATGAGTTTTTGCTTTGCGTAATTATTGTCTATCGTCCCCAATTAGGAGTGAGCATGCATTATCTGCAAATTGTTTAAGACTGTTGCCGTACTCATTATTAGAGAGAGCTGCAGGCGGGAGTGTAAACGGATTGCGTGCATGTATGTGTGTATGTTTGTGAGTGTGTCGATGCATACAAACTTTGCATGTGTTTCTCAGTGTGGTGTGCATATTGTGTTTGGACATTGGGGAAGCTTAGCTATGGTGTACTGTAGCGTATCAGTGAGGCCGGGGTTGCCCTGCTGGAGCTTTCAGATTAATAGACACTGATAATAACACACACAACTCACAGCGCTTCTGTCCTTAATGAAGATGGATCTAGCCGGGCCTGGCGGTGTGCAGGCACTCGGGGTGGCAGCCTGCCAGTCACAGCCAAGTGACATCTGGGAACAGCTCAATGCAAAGGGCGGGAGGGAGCAAGATTCACCAGAGAGTACAGTTTCATAACATTATCATGTTATAACATAATCTATTGTTGCTGGCTTATAAGATTAATGTCAGGGGCCGGCAGTTATCACTCTTGTTGGGTTGACTTAATGGTCACAGTGAATTATTCATTTCCTCCTATTGATTTGCGACGCAACTCATGCTGACAAAGTTGACAGCGCAGGTTGACGGATACGGAGTATATCTAATTTGACTCTGAGGTTGTGAAGCAGACAGAAAGAAATAGAGTAGAGAGTCGTGAGACACACAGTCAAAAGCCAGAAACTAGATAATTTTTTACCTCTCGCCGTAGACAGATGTGGCGCAAATTGAGCCGCTCAGCTCTCTGCAGGTTCAAGGTGATTCTTGATACAGATTTGCACATAAAATTACACAAATGTGTCTATTTACCTCTGACCTTGCAGAAATTGCAATATTCCAACTGAATTGATGTTTAACTTTTATACATGGTTAGCGATAGGTCAGAAAATAGCTGCCAAATTGGGTCACAGGTCCCACCCCTGTTAGTGATTAGAGCCCATTAGAGTGAGGCCTCAGCCCGTGTTTGTTGGAGAAGACAGGTGGGTGCTGAGGTCACTTCCTCTGGCAGCTGTGGCGGGCATCACAGGGCAAGCATTGATGGGTGGTGGCATTGCCTCCTGTTGCATCAGTAATAATGAACAGTGACAAGCTCCCCGCCGCCACAATAAATCACAGGCCGAGCTGCAGACGCTGAAGACCGGGCTGGGGAGCATGCTCTCCTCTGCTGCGAGGTGTCAGTGCTGAGGAACAGGCTGACTGGCTGGCTGGCTAGGGGGCAGACTATCTCTGTCACTCATTCACAGATGCACAACTGCTAACACCCCCGTCAGACACTTGTGCATGCTGATTAGCACGTGAAACTGTCACTCAGCAATATCAGGCTCTTACTGGCTGCTCTGAGGCTTTTATTAGAGTCACTGCTTTTTTGGAAACACATAACAGTTAAAGTGTATGCTCTAGAGATGCAGGGCTGTGTGGGTTGTGTGTGTAGAGTGCTGCAGGAAAAGTGGTAAAGGAGTGTCTGTTGAAATAAGTGAGAGGGGTTCTCTCCCTCTCTCCCCACTCCCTCTGCCTTTACCTCTTTGACAGCCACACTAGCCCTGTTTGATATCCCTCCGCTGTGTTCTGCAGCTCTGCAGATTCCCTTGTCTCATTTGCATTCCCTTAAAGCACACTTCCATTAAAGTCTCTCCCTGTTTTTGTCTCTTCCCTCTCCCTCTCTGTTTCTTCAAATAGGTCTTTTTTTTCCCTGGGTTGCTGTTTTAGAGGGAGCCTTATTCCCTGTTGACTACATAGCCTATCCGCACTTGCCGTGAGTCAGTAATCAAACACATTGGCCCTAATACACAGGCCATTACAAGAGCTCTGATGTTCCATCTGCACACAGCCGGCACAATGGTGTCATTATACAAACAGCCCTGCTGCTGCAGCCAGCGAGATACTACCACACCGGAGCCTTGGCCTTAACTGACCAACCCCTGCAAATGCAGAAGTGTGGGGATGATCAGACTTGAATGTGCTTTTGTTGTCTTCGCTAGCTTAACGACATTATCCATCCTGAATGAATGCTCTAGTGTTAACAGCAGGCTAACAGTTGTTTGGATGGTCGGGGCCTTGTGGGTTGTCCATGCAAATGTAATAGAATCAAGTTGTTGTGAAAGAATAATATCTAATACCATTATGTTGTCTTTGGTTGCAATATCCTCACAAAAAAGGATTAGAGAGATTAGTGATAGGCAAAAATGGAAGATAACAATGACAGGGCTGGGAGGGCGGTTAATGCAAGCTGATATCTTTTCCTTTTTTCCCCAGTGACATTGATTCGTTCTTGTTTTGGCAGCTGGAAAATATTCTGTGTGGGACTGTAAAATTTGTCTTAAATTCTGTTATTTATAAGCTCTAGAATATTGAGTATGAAAGAACAAAGCAGATAATGGAGGTAGATACCAGGCATTACATTTCATGACTACAATAAAAAAAAGTTTATTTGTTAAGCACTTAACACAGCCAGCTTTATAAAGTGCTCAACAAAGTATATAACACCTAATAATGAAATACTTAAAAATGTATGAATGAAATGGAAAAACATAAACTCCTAAACAACGCTTGAACTTAAATAATGAATGAAACACCAAGGACAATGTGTAAGAAGTGAAATGAAGGCCTTTTTGATAAAAATCTGTATTTGTAAATAATTTAAAGGAATATTTTTCTAACAGAAGCTGGAGTGTTCTAGCTGCTGAGCCCTTTTCTTGTTCTTAATTGGAGCCCCGCTGCTGCTTTCTGCACTTTGCCGAGCCTCGATTTCCAGTTTTAACCACCGTGAAGCAATAATTTATTTTTGTAGGAGAAATATTTAGAGTTGTTGTAAGTGTATGTACAGCTGTGCGTCATCAGCATAGAAATATCAAGTCTATGTTGATGAGAGTGAAAGTAAGATACTATATGACACAAAACAGACAGGAAACTACTAAAAATAAGATGATATGAACTAATAAGATACAGAACAATTTGATATGATAAGTGACTCTATGCTCACAATAAGGATAATATCACAACACTTTGATTTTATCGTAAGGCAGTCGTAAAACAATACAAATTACATCTGATTAATTATAGAAGAGGAAAGGGCTCCTAAAAAAGCAAAGTGCAGGATTAATGTTTCTGTTCTCAGCACTTTGGTGAGTTTGGTTTCATCAAGATTAATTAATGCACGTTTTTAATCTTTAAGTTAAACTCACAAGGTTGAGAAAACAGATGTAAAATTAACATTAAAAGGTGTACTTTACTGAGGAAAAAAGCTGCCACATATTGTACAAAAACTCATAGTAGTACATTCAGCTTGTTCATAAACCTGCTTATGTTTTATGCTTTGAACCTAGAAGCATTACACACTTGTTTTTATGTATCTCTGTGAGACTACACCTGTAATAGCTATTTTATGGGTATCAATGCCTTCAGCCAGCCGGGTCTTTTTCACTCAGCCTCCGTTCCTCTGTAGCCTTCAGTAAAATCTTTGCTATATGAGCAGGGGTACAAGTCTGGTGTATCAGGCTCATTTTGTGGGAATGCATTTCCTACTTCCCAATAAAAAAGGCAGTTCTTGTCATATAGGACTTGGTAGCATGTGTCGACCATCCATTGCAGGTGAGTGTAACTCCTTCTGCAGACTTGAGTGCATCCTCCACATTGTCCCTTGTTAAGGCATAAAGAGCTGGAATAGCTTTTTCGTTCCTTTGGTTTTGAAAGTGGCGAGCATTTCTCTGAACGTCTTTTCATCTCTGCCTGGCATTATCCTGCTGTCCTCTTCTGCTCTTTTGCTGCTGTCAACTTTGTTAACTGCTGTCCACAACAGCCTCCTTTACGTTATTATGTCATGGGGACTCATGTTGTTGTAAAGTGGTGGGTCAGACTGGCACCACAACTGTGTTTTACTTAAAAGTTGATATTTACTGATGCTGTATCGCTAAATGCATCGCATGGTGATTATAAATATATCAATCAATTTTGATGTTGCTTTGGATGGTTCTGGGAGAGTTGGAAGGTGTTGAGTTCAATCTTAGCACCTGCAGTTTTGTGTCCTTAGCCAACAGTAGCCAGTTAACATGTACAAAATTTCTCAATCCGATTAAAAATTGACAGATTGGAAATCTGAATCCAAAATCAAATAATCCGCTCATGACGTGTGTATACTTCACCAAGCTTTAATCAAATTAGAAGCATTCGGACATGCGCAGAGTTGTCTAATTTCGCTGAAACAACCGAAGAAGAAAAGTTGTATTGACACCTGTGCTGTGAACACTAGATGGCGCCCTTGCATACTTATTTTACTGTTCTGTCAAAGGTTGACACAGGTTGCATTACCCGGTATGTATGCCTTGTTGTGCTATCGGAGGAGTTGATAACGAAACTTTCGGTACTGACCTCAATAAATAGACTGAAGGCTAAAGAGTGACGGCTGAGTCAGGTTAGAGAGTCACGATCGGAATAAGTGTTTACATGGACGATTTCGGAATAACGATCAGCATATTCCACTTCTTTCATTCAGAATACAATTTCTTTCCAATTGAGCCGAATTGGATCAGAATCTTTAGATTGACGTGTTTACCTGATGCATTTTTATTCTGATCGGGCAGTTATTCTGATTAATTGTGCCCGTCTGAATGTGTATGCAGGGGTTAGATAGCACTTATGGCTACTACTTACTATACTTTCCTCTGCCATTCGTGGTAAAATGTGACTGGTATCGAATGAAAACACTGTAAATGTGCCATGTAAGCGCAGTCGTTCTAATATTTCGTTTCATGGAAAGTGACAAAAAGGCAAATTTATAGTTGGTCCAGATTTGCTGCTGTATGATGGGAAAAAGTCTGATTTTTTATTTTTTGACGGTTCACAGAGTATCATTAAGGATTGCGGGACACAGCCAGGTGGCAGAGAAATGATACTTATTGTGAAAAGCAGTTAGTTCAAGGTAATATTTAGGAGGCAGTACAGGGCTTGAGGAGTGTTTGAGCGATGCCATGGTGATCATACGCTTTTTAAGAAAGCATGGCAGATTTTTCTTTTTTTCATAACATGGGGAATCAAAAACAACCAGAGCCCATTTTCTTTTTTATTTGTCTAACTGATTTTAGACACAATAGAGATTACCAATTCAATAAACCCCTTTCACTGGAGGTTCAAAAGATACTTCACAATACAAAAAAAGAGCTCTCAGGTTTGGAGTGTAGGAATAGATGAAAACAAAGCAGTTATCATTACTGCATTGTTTGTCGTAAATGTATGTGAAGCCCCGTGTTTATCCCGTCCCTTTACATTGTCATTTGTGATTACTAAACTCATTATACATCAACATTGTCAATCCCATTCCATGTTTAATTGAATCCTTAAGAGGTGCAACAGAATCTAACGTGGATGTGCAAATCAGGTTTAATTTGTTCATTAACTTGTCTGTGTTTGAAGATGTACACAAACAATCTCTGGCAGCAAACTGGGAACGAATCGTGAAAGAGCTTCTCCACTTCAAGTACAAAAGAATGTTGCTTTAAAAAATAAAATACATTAATGATCTGATGCAAACATAGAACCAGTACTCATGAGTAAAAATCAGGTCACAGTAATATCCAACATTATGTGTTCAAGGTTCAAGAACCTGCTGTTCTTGAGGAGAAAATGTCCGTTTTCAGTGTCATTAACGTGGATTTTTAAATTAAGCTGGTTAATAACTACATCAGCAGAAAAAGCAATGAAAGATCAAATCTGAAAATTCAGCTAAAAGTCTGATGGAGATCTGGGAGGACTGTGCAGGTGTAATTACACCTGGATGGGGTTAATGGTATGATGGAAATGGACTGTATTTGTATAGTGCTCGCTCTAGTCTTGGGTCCACCGCTCAAAGTGCTTTTATAATACATGCCTCATTCATCCATTCACACCATATTCATTAGAGGCTGCTATGTAAAGCGCCATGTTTTAATCACCCAAAGGCACATGGATTGCAGGTGTCAAGCTTTTGATTGGGAGAGGACCGGCTCAGACTACGTTTACATGTTCCCGGCTATTTTCATAAACGGACATTTCACCCCCTCTGTTTACAAAAAGAAAACTGCGCGCACACCTCTACGTTTTCAGTAAAGTTTTCGTTTACTCTAGCCTGTGTATATATGCCGTTTCGATAGGGACACAGCAACTCGGAGAGTGACAGCAGCGATGCCAACGACATCCGGAAATTTTTATGCCTCTCCTCCAGCAGAATTATTTCATTTTCGAAGTTCTCCCACCAGACAGCAGTGCGCCCAGGTCGGACCCAAAACCAACAAACTCTTCATGTCAGAGGGAGAAGTTGCCGCAACCTTGCTGACCTGTATTTGCAAACGCAAACAAATACTAAAGGATTGCACCAGCATAAATGCGACTGCATCCATGATAACCATAGATTGTAAATATACACTGTAGATTGTAAACAACGTCGCATTAACGTCCCAGTTTCCGGGTCAAAATCTGCCGTCGGCTACCCAAATCCCTGTTTTTCTCTGTTTACATGCAAACGTGCAAACAGAGTTTTCCAAAATCTCCACACTGGCCGGAGTTTTTAAAAAGCACCTTTTTCAGGGGTGAATTCTCTGTTTGCGTCTAAATAAAGGCTGCAAATGGTGGTTAATGTCTCTGTTTTTAAAAATAACCGGATACGTATAAACCCGGCCTCAAACACAGAGCCACAGCCACTTTTACAGCTTGGGGATGAGCCTCACACTTAATTTCAACCACTTCAAGTCACCGCACATTGATGCAGAGGATCCAAATAATCTGTTTCCATGTGTCCCATTATGGGAGCTTGTGACACACACTCTAAAAGTGTGTCCAAATCATCACTTGGACTCATTTGAATAATCATAAAAATTCAATTCAACTGTCATACCTCTGAATCCTGTAAGGCAGGTCTAACAGTAAAAACACAGCCTCCCACTCAGCGAAGCCGGATCACAGATGGTGATGGTAATGATATTTCATGGTATGTCTGTTACATTTTCAAAAGGAAAGTAAGATAATTATATTCACTTTGGCGAGTGATTAGTTTTATGGAGGTGAGAAGGTAATTAATGAATTCCGTCTCGTTCTCATTTATTGTTACACTTCCTTGTATTGCTCCCTCTTGCCTAACTGGAGAGGACAAAAGAGTATCGAGTGTGACAAAGCTTCAGCAACGATGAGTCAGAGGGAGAATTACTTAAAGTCCCCCAGGCGAGGCATACGTTTTTGTCGTTCTCTGCAGTCTCATCAAACTCTAATACTACATGGCTAGCCTTCACTGAGTCCAGAGATACTTTCCTCGGAAATAAAGTGCCAGTCTTAAACTTGACTGGCACCAAATCACTGCAGCTCACTGTTGTTTCCAATTTATTCCAATCTAAGTGGATGTTGGAAGTTTATTTGAACCGAATTTTTACTTGATTACAAATATTTAATACAGCAGTTTGCATCACTTTCTGATTTGTAAGTGAGATGTGATTGCCATTCAGCCTTCGCACGCTCCACCGTGTCGGTTGCTAGGAGGCAATCATTTCCTTCATAGCAGGAGCTTTGCTACCAAACCAACTATTTGTTGTTGAAGCATCTGAGGCATAAACATCAATCCTAATAGCATGGGAAATGCTGGTGCTTCATCTTAAGATGCAAAGACATGCATGAGGCAACAGAGCGTCAGAAGTTAAAACTGTCAAATCTTTAAATCAATCACAAGTGTTTTCCTCACTGAATAAAACCGTGTTTGTGTTTTTCCCACTCGCGGCTCTGCCCCCCATTGCCCTGCGTGATTTTCTCTTGTTCACACAACATACCTCATCTTCAGATTTATTGAAATGCTAATTAAGATGCTAGAAGTAGTCGGAGCATTTTATGTGTGAGAAGCATCTTTGCAGAGTGCAGAAAAGCAAACCTGCTTTTAAAGTTGCGGTGTTTGCGATGTGGAGATAGCCCGCTGACCACGGGCTGTCCAGTCTCCATCTCACGCACACAAACACATACATGCACACCAAAATAGTTGACTCACACACACTTATCATACTTGTCTCTCCCACCTTGATATCTGATTCCCCTCTGTGGAGGAAAAGCAGAGGAGAAAGCCTGGAGCTGTAGCAGCTCTGAGAGTTGCACCAGCTTTTCTAATTATGCAGCAAAAAGTGTCGACGTAAACTCTTTGTTCTCCCTCTTTTATGCCGTCCAAGTAATGTTCCTAAATGCCTCCTTCTCCTTCTTCTTCTTCTGCGCAAAAAAATGACTTACGTGACAGGGTAAACATAAACGCTTCTAATGACAGACACTCGCAGCCTTTAGCGGCGCCCCCCACCCTTTATAAGAAAGACTTGTGACACCCTGTTCTTGATGAGCATGTCTGCTAAAGCAAACAGATCCTAATGATCATGGTGATTATCGTAATGATCCAATAGAAGAAGATAATGAGGTTATTTGCTTTGGATCAAGGCAGCCTGTGAATTAATAGCTTAAGAAACGGAGGGTAGCATTCGCAACAAGATGACAGAGCTGTGTACTAAAGGGAAAGTCCGGCGCTGCGCTTAGATTCGATTGCGGCATATCTGTCTCTGAGCTGAAATTCGCCCTCCCTCGTACTCTCTCCCCCTCGTCACCTTTCCACCACCAGTGTGATGAAATTGCTGTCCATTCCCACCCGTTTTGTTGCCCCGCTCTCATTGGGATACGATGTTCTGCTCTATTAGAAGAGAAACAGTGATGATAATAATAATGGATGTGATCAGAGCAAAAGGTCAGCCTCCGGCCTCTGGGACGAAACATCCTCCAAGGGGGGGGAGATCATTGAGGGCAAAAGCACCCATCTCACACCCTCCAAAGTCTCCGAACCCCCCTCCGCCCAGAGGCAGGCTGACTCATAGACGCAGGCAGAAGAAATACTTCCCCCTTTGCCATTATTTCCTGATTTCTTACTATGTCTTTGCGGTTCTCACTTGGTTATTTTCAGCACTCTTTCCCTCCCACTCTCTTTTTTTCTTCTCCTTGTTTTACAGAAAGTCATCCTTCCCATACTTCGTTTGTTGCTCACCTCCTTTGCTCCTTCTGTTCCTTGTTTATTAGTTATGCAGGCCGCATGATGTTCCCTCTCTGTTTTCATTCCATCTTTCCCTGGTTCTTTTGTTCTGTCACTCCTTTGTTTCTTCCTTCTCTTCATTCCGGCCATCCTTCTTCCTCCTTTCCTTCTGTTCTCCCCTCCTACCACATTGAAATGGGGTGTTGTGCAGTTCAAGCTTTCATTTTGTCACAAAATGAAAGTCAATTTATCTACCCTGCACTTTTCTTCACTTTCCTCCCCTCAATCCCTAACCTCACCCCCCCCTCCCCTCCTCATCACTTCCACCCCTTCCTCTCTGCTCTTTCCTCGGTCGTCCTCATCTTCTGAGACCACAGGAGAGCCATTGTTGAAAAGTACAGACAGAAGCACAGTCAAAAGAAACAAGAGGAAAGACAGATTTTTCTTATTAAAACCCCAAAAGTTGGAAGAGAAAAACCAAAGGCCTGTCACTGCACAGGAGGGGATCACTTTTTGACCATTAATAATACAGTGAGGAGAGGAAAGGCCGTAAGAGAGAGAGAGCGGTGCAGCCAGGCTTCTACAGTACCACATCACATGTCTTTTTGCTATTTGTTTACCGCTTTTCTTCTCTTTCTTTGTCTGTCCTGCCCCCCCTCTGAGCGTGTCCTTTTCTCTCCGCCGCTGGCCATAGAGGGTGGTCGCAAACAAACCGAAAATAAGGCACAGACTGCTCCAGTGCAGAGGTTGTTAAGTGTGTGTGTGTGGATAGAAATAAATGCTGGTGTAAAAAAACAGCTGCTGTGGATGTTCTTTGTACGCCATGTTCTGCTTTTGCTCTCTTTCTCTTTCTCTCCGTTCACTGTTTGTCCTCCTCTTCTCTCTTTCTCCCTTAACGCACTTTACGACAACCAATTTACTAATCCACACAGCGACACCCAGGCAGGTTGGTGGCTGTGGGCCGGGTGCTGCCACTGGGGAGGAGGGTAAATATCAGAGAAGGTCAGGGAAAGGAGGGGCTGGAGAGGTGGAGTGGAAGCCAAATCAGTGATGATGGAGAGAGAGGGTGAGGCCATCCCGTCACTCAGTATCTGCCATCTTGGCGACCGAAAGAAGAGGGCTCTGCCACGCCACGGCATGTCTTTGAATGAGCATACAAGGATGAAAAGATTATAAAGTGAGAAATGTAGGGGCAGTTTTACAATTCCAACTGTCTGATTTGTGCTTTGGGTTGAAGTTTAGAATAAAGATTAGGATTATAGGATTAGAAATTCAGCACATATTGTCCCTCGTATTTACTCTGGATTTCTGTTCAAATAATTTCAGGGGAGGATGTCCACGCTGTTTCATTAAATCACATATTCTGTCACATTTCTTCTCTTTTGTTGTTTTGAGCATCTGTGTTATGCTTTTAGAGACTGTGTTTGACATTATTTGGAGTAGGACTGACACATTTATCACACTTACTACATTCACGTCTCAATTATCATGGCTGTTATCATTAGAATTAAAACAGGACAACACATTATTCTCTTAACTTTTCTTGTAAATGCAGCTAACTTACTGTAGCGACTGCTTTCCTTCAACAAAAAGGCTGCTGGGGTTTAGGTGCACTTGCATCTGTGACTCATTCAATTATCAGTCCGGTTTGAGTGTCAAAAGTGGTTTATTATTCCAAAAAAGAAAAGAAAACACACTGATCCAGGCCCAAAACTTTTACCTTTAAATGAAAAAGTGATATGATGAAATGAGATTAAAACAGAAAATTATCAGAGTTTACCACAAACCCATTGTCTGACTACGCCGGTGAGATTTAAATAACCTGCCAAACATCCCAAAACCACACCCCTCAGTGACGATCCACGGAAGTGACGTAGCTATAAAGAATTAAACTTTTGACAAATATATTTTGGCTCCTATACTTACCTACCATTACCTGTTCAACAGAAACTCTGTTGTCCCCGCGTTCGTTTTCAGGCCCAAATCCTGGAGGAGCTTTCTCCCCCGCTCGAAGGATGACATGATGTTTATTCCAGTTAGATTCCTCGCTTGGTTACATTTCCTCTTCTTCTCCGCCCTTTCTTCTGTCGGCTTGCGTTTTCTTCCCAAATTCGGCGGTGGGGCAAGCAGAAGTGTCTTTTTGCGTCCTTCTCCATCACAGCCCCTGTAGCTAAGCTGCTACGCTACTTTTAGCCGCTCAGAGCTCTGAGGAGGGCCGTGAGAGTGGGAGGGGACGAGTCGGAAAGACGGGAGAGGGGTGTGTTGACTACAGCAAAGTGATTGGATAGAGTGGTGGAGCAGGAGATTGACCAATAGGAGCTGTCTGGGACGGATGGCTCCCATTGGTTGATGTTTTTGCAGCCCTGCACCTGCTAGGGTGAACAGATTTTTCCCATTCTTTTTTCTCTTCACTTTGTGGAGATCATACTATAGGACCATGATTGACATATAAATGAGGTTCATAACAATTACCATGCTTTTAAGTTTTCATGTTGCAGGAACTTCTTATCAACCGTAAACTCCCCGTCTTCTTCTGTAACATCATTTTCTCTCCAGCAGTTGAGGCTGGGGTAAGGGATCCATTGGAGAAAAGAGATTTCCTCATGAAAAGAACTGAATGAAAACAGCTTAAAGATCGGTCAGAAAGTGTAAATATTAAATGTATCAGCATCCTGAAGAGGCACAAGTACCTACATTGATTTCAGATTCAAACTAAATCTTTCAACATCAGTTTTGCTACATTTAACTAGCTGCTGCTCCTGCTTTTTCTGCATCACTTCTTCATCTTATGGCTGGCAGTCAGTACTGTATGCTTATTTTATGCACAATATTAATGTTTATTTCCTTTTTAAAAATGGATTCATGTGGATATCAGTTTACTGCGACAGCCCAAACCCAGAGTTTTTGTTCTTTTCAAAGGTATCACCAAGGTTTGAAAATGTCTCCAGGCTTGTAGAGCTAGATTGGTTTGGCTGAATTGGAAAGTTAGCTCGATATACTCACGTCCTCTGCTTGTGTGGGAGAACATGTTCCCTTAATCTTATGTCCTCCTGCTGTATAAGTTGGTTAGATCAATCAAGTAAAGGGGGTAGAGGGTTAAACAGATCAAAGGAAATCCTCTCAACATCTCCCCCCTCTAAAGAAAGCCGCGCACACAAACAGATACAGAGAGCCCCTGTCCAATCTGTCTGTTTCATCAGGAAGCTCAGCAGGAGGCGTATTAACTCTAACAATACCATCTCTGCTGTTTTCTGTCTCTCAGCCCCTGGCAGGGCAGAGCGTATCTGCTCTCAAAAAAATCAGAGCTTAAGTTCCAGATTGTGATTTATTTCATTAGGCAAATGAGATGTGTGAGCCCCACGGCACTGCCGACTGAGTCACAGCTTTTCACTGTCTCGCTCTGTGTGCGCACACACACACACACACACACACACAGGACACACTAAGGACATGTATTTGTATTTTTTTCACATGTTGAATATAGCCTGGTTAACAGCCCCAAAACATATGTAGCATGTCTGATTCAATCAAGCGCCCGTACACTGTGGAGTGATGAGCTTGTAGTGGCAACAGCTGTTGCCATGCCATACTGCACAAAATGGCCTCAGATCTCCCTGTCTGATCATTTCACCTGACCATCAGGAGGAGAGCCTTTTCTCCTCTCCTCTCCTCTCCTCTCCTCTCCTCTCCTCTCTTATTTTCATGCTCAGATATCGTTTAGTATTCTATACCAGCCGTGAGCCTCTCAGTTCTGTGCGGAGTTATTATCACATATTCCAGTGATAAATGCAGAATAAATTAGTCAGTGCTGTCTGAGTCAAATGCCACACTGAAAGGAGAGAGATTGAAAAACAGAACTGTGGAATAATACCTCCTTATGGACGTAAAGATATACATAATAAATGTTAGGCAGCACTTACCTCTCTTGTTTTTTCTTTCTGTCTTTTTCCAGCAGGATCTCCCTCAGGGAGGGTGTAAGCTGAGGAAGTGCCGCCACACTCACCTGTGCCTGCTGACCGCCTCCACGATTTAGCCCTACCCCTTGCCCCGCCCCCTGGTCAGCCTCAAACATGGCCCTAGCAGTCTGGATCATCTTCACCTGTATTTTGGCTTCCAGCAACATCTCTCCATCTTCTCAAGGTATGTAATAATAGTCAACGCTCTGTGCTATTTTGACGACTAAAATCACGTCTGTCTAGATTCTCTGTTTACTGCATTTGTTCACTTTTATATGCAGGACAATAAGTTTCATTTTGTGCTGCTTCACTGAGCCTGCTTGTAATGTTGCTTGTAAGTGCCTGTTGGTTTCACTCTGCCCTGTAACTGGCCTGACCAGGTTATTGCAAATGAGGATGTAATATTTATATGTTAGCTACGTGATGAAGGTTGTAAGTGTATTGACTTGCTGACCATGCTAGAAATGCTGCACTTGATTAACTGAACTGCTACAGCAGAGAGAGCGAGAGACAGAGAGGGAGTGTGTGTGCATGTGTATGTGTGTGAGCGAGGTGTAGAGTGCATGTGTGAATGTCAATAAAATTTCTTGTCATCTTGATGTTACTTGGAGCGTAGCAGGAATATAAGGGGGAATCCGTGCATGTAATGGTGCCATATGTGTGACCTCCTTGAATGTGCCGTGTACCATGAGATATTTCATTCCGTGTTTGTGTGTGTGGTCGCCGTTGTACTGGCAGCAGGTGACCTGGTTGGGCTGAAGTGATGCTGGAGGGTTTGTGTGTACGCGTGTTGGAGGATGTGTAATAGGGAAGGAGCAGGGATTGCAGGGAGAGGCTGAGGGCCGACGAGGGAAAGGAGGGGCTGTTGGGTGTCCTGCTAGTGGCCTGACACAGCGACAGCAGCGCACCATCTGCTGCACGCTCTCAGTCAGCTCGGTGCCAACGAGCCGCTGGGTGATAGACAGCAAGGACGAGGGGGAGGAGCATCGGGGAGAAACGCAGCCGCTGCTGGGAGGAGCTAGTAATGATGGAGGAGAAGACAAAGAAGCAGAGGGAGGGAGAGAGGGAGGCTAAAATTAAAATGTGTTGGTGTAAGCCTGGTTTAAGCGAACCCCTCTGTGTAAGCTCTGATTGGCCAGGTGCAGTTCTAATTTGAGAAGTTGCTGCTTTTTCCATCTTAATTTGGCTGCTTTTGTAACATTGGATATGTGTTGCGTACGTTCTGTTCCTTCGGACACATTTGGCCTCTGGCGCTATGTTGCTGCCTGTTTGTGTGTGTGTGTGTGTGTGTGTGTGTGGGTGTTTGCATGAAAATAAGCCTCCAACTATCTGCGTGACCCGGCACTTCGGGAGTATTAATAATGCATTAATAATCAATTGACTGTTATCTGTATTCAGCCTCAAAGCACTGGCACAGGCACTACATTCAGTTTGATGAAATTAAGAAAATCTTTCACTAAAGGAATGGAGACGTAGACACATGCTCATGCACACCCACACCATTTTGGTGCCCATCATTTTGGCAGCTGAAATTTGGCTCAGAGAGTGTTCTCTCTATTGTAGTGTGAATAAAGGAGCAGGAGGGAAATATAAAAGAGAACAAGGGAGAGGGGATTCAAAGAAGAGGGCAGGGTTTCAGTGTGATGAGCGCTGCTTAAATCACTCTCAGGCTAATCAGAGCTCATTTGGAAACCTGCAGGATCATCACACATGGCTTCACAGTCTAATGTGTACCCTCGCTCCTTCTCCATGTCCCGGCTAATCTGCCAAGCTTTAACCTCACTCTGCTCCTAATATTTACCCCTAAAACTCACACATTTATTCTCCACTTGAATCAACTCGTTCGCACATTTTCTCTTTAGCCAGCGTGAGCTTTTGTACACACGCTTCTTTCCAGCTCCGTCCCACAATTTTACTCACCTGCCCACTTCACAAGGCAGATATTTATCTCAATAAATCCAATCCCTCTTTGTGCAACCATGAAGATTAATATGTCCGTGATTGCAAACTAGACAAATGAAGTCATGTTCCTGGAAGTATATACAAAGCCCATCCACCAGCCTGACTCTGCAGGCCCCCAGACGCACCGACACGTGTTCTCTGACAAACGAAACGTCCCGCTGATTCCACAGAACGCTCCAGAATGTACAACTCTTCATATGCGGTGTTGTTGCTCTGGAAGCCCATTAGGCTTGCTTAATGTGGCAGGCATTGCAGGCAGCTGCGCCGTACGTGATGAAGCCCTGACACAGAGCTTTCATTTAGCACAGCAGAAGAATCACTGTTTGTGTGTGCGAGTGTGTGTGTGTGTGTGTATGCATTTGTGTGCCCTGGTGGTGACAGCTAGACCATTAGGAGTCTACTTTTAAGTCTTTTTAGCCTATTATGTATGTGATGTGTGGGCATTTGTATGTATATTCTGTATATGTGCATTTACAGTCCATCCATGAGTGCAGTTTGATGTGTAAGTGCGAGTCTGCACGGGTTTTCAAGCTTTCATTTGTATGTTAACATATCCAGATGGGTGAGTGCATACAAGAGGATTTCAATGAGTGTGTGTGAGTGCGTGTGCCACTCATATCAGGACAGCAGTGCCAGCTGACTGGTAGAATCTGTTCTCATCTCCCCTGTATTTAAGCCTTTGCTCTCAGATCAGTCGCGTGGAAAGGCCCCCGGTCCTTTAGTGCACACGCAGGCATTTTTCTCTGCCTCCTCCTCTCCCCAGCTTTGTTCTTCTGTGCCTTTTTCCCAGAACACCAGTTATTATTTAAGGCTGGTGGACGAGCTGTTTTTTTTTTTTTTTTTGCACATCTTCCTTTCAAAGTGCTTTAGTCTCTGAACTGCCCTTGGATGGTGACAGAATATCTGAATGGGGACTGATATCAATGCAGTACTTTGCTTTTTTATAATGCAGAGGCTGCTTGTTATTTTTCATGGAGGGCTTCATGAAGAATTCAGTATGCCTCTGCATACCAGATGTTGTTGTATGACTGAGCTGACAGCTATTTCAGGTTTTAAGTGTTGCCCAACACTACCTTAAAAATTCTGAGTGAAGTGAAGATCTTGAAAAATACTCGACCTGAAATCACATCCAATATTGAATTTTTGAGAAGGCTTTCAGTCCGCAATACTTTGGTATTAAAATGATCATTTCAAAACTGCGACCTGCTCACTAATTCATAAGAATTGATCCTCCGACAGGCTTGAAGCAATAATATTTGGAGAGGAGGCAATAAAGCTGTAGTGCCGCTAACCTTGCTGTGCGCACTTGGCTTGTTGTTGTTGTATAATTTGCTGAGCAGTGTATTATGTTGCTTTAATGTGTGTTTTGTAATCTTTGTAGCTCTCCTCATCAGACAGGTCTGAAGAACTACAGCGTACCTCAGGCAGAGCAGAGCAGATTTAGAATCACTTCATGGCATCAAATACCAACTTAATCCCAAAAGTCAATGTTCACCCCTCCTCCCAGCTGCACCTAATATAGTTGTGGGTGAATTATTTTGTTTTTAATACTGTGTTAAATTCAAAACATCCTCCGTTTTTTTTCTCTTCAACACAACAGTCCTCTGAAGTCAATGATCAGGATTACAGACAGACAGTTAAATCGATTGGCCGATTAATAAAACTGATTAATGGCAGTTTGAAATAATCCACATCACATCAGCACAAGACCAGAAATCATCATCATCGCCCCTGAATGAAGGCTCATTTTTCTCATCCCGTAATGACAGCATGTCAACTCAGAACAGTAACTCTATGTATTAAAGTATGCTGTTATGATGTACAGAAAAAAACATGTTTTGTAGGGCTGTAAAGTCTTAGTCGACTGGTCAACCTACTGGTCGATACGCTGAGTCGACCAAAACTCTTATTGGCCGTCTAGATTTTCTTACGCGTCAATTTACATTCTATGGTTAATTTCATCAAAAGGAACATACCAAGTGCAAATGGCGGTGTTTTCAGAGCACTCCCGTTTCAAAGGTAACATCCTGTCTCAGAACACCTCCTATGCTGAATATAATATTTGTGTTTACTTGCCTTCTTGTGCTGATATTTTCAGCCGCACTCCGACACGTCCTCTCCTGCCACAGAGGGGTTTTCTGTTTGCCGATTAGTTGATTTTTGGTTGAAAACTTAAGGGTTTTAGTTGACCAAGAACTTCTTTGGTTGATATTCCGTTCTGTTTTGGCATAACACGATTTCATTGATTAATTGAAAATGTGTGTAAAACATGTAGCTGGCTAAGATAGCTGTGTATTCTTAATTGCTTTTCCATGGTTAAAGAGAATTTTAAATGCCTTTCTTTTATCTTTCCTTTATTTCAACTCATATTTACCTTTTATTAATAATGTAATATTTACTCAGTGGAATAGTTTTTACTCTGCGTTATCTAATAAAATGTTCACTGGAGTTCAGCATATTTTCCTCATTTGTTGTTATTATTAAATTGTTGTATTAACAAAATGTGAGGCTGAGTCGAGGGATGATGATTTTGTGCAGTATCAGGCTTTCCTTACTTTGTAAACTAAAATGAAATATGTAAATAGATTCAAACTGACTGAATCATCATTATAATTGTGTAAAACCTGCAGTTTGGCGAGTAAATCCTTGAAACTAACAGGGTTTATAATTCAACTTTCGTCCTCTAAATGCAGCAGTGGATTAGTCAGGGGTGAATATTCCTGTGTAAAGAAAAAGCACCAAATGAGAAAATAAAATGCCAACATTAAATCATGATCATGTCACGAAATAGTGCAAAAAAAAAAAACTGACGTGCGCTCGGTTCAGTGGTCTATGCCCTTGGTCTCTGATGGCAGTTTTAATGGAGTCACTGGTTTGTGACCTGAGGAAGTTTTCAGCTTGAAGCAGCCCACTGAGTTTCACACTCCTGTCCAACTGGTGCTCTGTTAAACTTCAGACCTCGAGATTTTTGCGGTGAAGCTTATCACTGCGACATTGTTTAACTCCTTTGATAAGAGTTTGCACACTGTCTGTCTGATATTTCGAACACTTTCCTATGGAGCTTGGGAGGTGACATGACCTTTTCTTTTTTAAATTTGCATGTGCGGTTTAATATCTTGTACATGCCTTTTATTTGTATCCTTCACATGCGTTTTTGTAAATAATCCTCCTCATTTGTAGGAGAAGATGGACAGTGTCATGGACAGAGAGCACATTATCAACATTTTCTTTTTCATGTAGGAATGACTCACAAAGAGATACTTCATAGCTTAGCCACATTTGTTATTGTTTTGAGTGGGAGACACCTCATCAGGATCCTTCAAGCACAGCGACTTTGCCGTCGGCGATATTCGGACTTGCAGGAAGTGATTTTGTTTATTAACGAGCCATTAAATTGCACCTGCGATATAAAAAAACGCATGTGCGAGATACTAAATGGCATGTGGGAATTAAAAAAAAAAGTTACCGTCTCCTCCTGGGCTCTGTACTTTCCAAACATCACTGAGAAGTTTCTTGTGTCTTTGCAATCACAGCTGACAAATGTTACCTGCTTTGTTTCTGCTTCTTTTTTTTGATCAGTTTAACTTGCTATTTCCTTTGTCATGATGATTCTTAAATGCTTGTTTAAATTGGTTTTGCTCCCTCGAAAAATTAGCTTTTTATGTCATGGATTGGTCCCTTGTCACAGATATCTAGTTTAGCTTTTTGACTTTGGCTGATTCCCGATACCAGGATTTACGTTTTGTTAGTTATTGTCTATCATTACGTCTATTTAGGTATTCATGGAGACAAATAAACTCTCTTATTTTCTCTTAAATTGACCTTTGAATGTGTTTTTATCCTCATCCATAAGGCTGAAATCCACAGGCTTCACTGACACTAATTGCTAATCCAGTAGCTTGTGAATATCGCTGCGCATCATCTGGATTTAGCAATAAAGAGCCGCAGCAATGCCTGTTTTCTCATTTCTCACTCTTACCCTCTTGTGTGCTTTTTCAGGCTTTTGTTGCCTCTCCATCTTATTAGCAATAGCCGGCGCTCTTCACTTCTCTCACAGCTCACACTTGCCTCTCATTTTCACCCAATCTTTTGCTTTCTCTCCCCTAACACCTCTGCTATTAGTTCTGCTCTGCATCGCGTTGTCCTCACCTAAACCCTCTTCTCTGTGACTGGACTTTCTTCTACCTCTTGGACTCTCTTCTTCTTCATCTTCCCCTAACCACTTCCACTTCCACTTCTCTTCTGTTTTCCTTGTGTTATCCTCTGCCTGTTATCTGCACACATCTCTCGCTGTTGTTGTCTTTTCCTCTTTCTTCTTTTCTTTTCCTCTCTCTGTGTTTCTCTCCTCTCTCGTTTGCTACCTCTGTCGCTCCCTTCCCAGAGCTAGGGGTTGCTGTGCTCTTCAAAGCCCTTGGCTGAGAGCAGTAGATCACAGAGAGGCCTGTGTGAGTGAAAGGTTAATGGATGGCCTTTGAACATATATTGGTAGTCGGGGACGAGCAGGGGAAGGAGGGAGAGGCCAGGGCGGAGTGCTGGTGTGTTCTTTCAGACCCTTCTTTGAAGATGATGCACGCCGCTCTCTTGTGTCTGTGCCTTTCTGTTTATTCATTCGTTCATAGTGTTTGTGTGTGTGCGTCTGTGTCTGTGTGTGTGTGCCTGTTTTGTTTATGTGTTTGTGTTTGCTTGTAGTTGTGTGTGTCCGGGTATGTTAGTTTGTGTACATTGATCTGTGTACTGCAAACATGCTCCTACATGAAGGATCAGGGACTGTGTTCGTGTTTGTGCAGTTGTGTGATAGCTGCTTCTTTTCTCTCAGGGCCCAGCTGTGCAACTTTGAGCCTTTGTAGCTGTGGATGAGTGTGTGTGTGTGTGTGTTTATATTCTGCTGGCTCAAGAGGTGCTGGCGTGTTTTTCTCAGACATGTTATGTGTTCATTTGCGTCTCGTGTGTTTCGTGGCCTGCAGATTGATAATTACCAGCAGCAGCAGCAGCTTATTGCCAGCAGCCAAGGGCAGACATAGCAGAAAGGGGGAGCCAGAGGAAGCAGGGGGGTGGGAGAGATGGATGAGTTGAGTGGCTTGTAAAACCGAGAGAGGAAAGAAGGAGGAGAAAGAGGGGAAAACTGGAGGTGAAGGGTCAGGACAAGTGGGAGAAATGAAGACATGGGGAACATGTGGGGAGGGGGAGGAGAAATGACGGGGAGGGTAAATGAGAGAGGATGAAATTGGACGAGGGATCGAGGGATGCTGCCGAGAAGAAAAAAATAGAAAGAGATCAAGAAACATTCAGTGTGTTTTTATATTGCACTGCAGGTAAACAGGATTATACACAACATTGAGAGGGATTCATCTAAGCTAAGCCTATATTTATTGATTAGGAAGAATGAAGGTAAAGGTGCGCCCAAAATCATGCATAAACATGTGTTGTGCTTGCAAATAGATCTTCTCTTCACATGAAAGATGCAAACACACACACAGAGTCAGACATCAACTCTGTCCATGAATCCGTGTCTTTGGCGTAGCGTATAAGGAGGTTAATTAAGTGTCTAATGCAGTGGCAGGGTGGGCTCTGGCACTCATCTCCCTTAACAAGTCTCCTGATGCAACTTGCAACTCTTCCAAACGCACACACACACACATACACATCTCATGACAGCAGACCGTACTGTGCACACACTCCCTCTCCTTCACACTTTATCTCTCACTCTCCCTCCATTTTCTTTGCACTTTCTTCCCTTCAGTTTCTCACTCTCCTCCCTCCCCGCTCCCTCGTCTCTAGCTTCTCTCTTTCTCCCCTCATCCCTGTGGCTGTTTTTTTCCCTCCATCACCATCCTTACTCCACCACAGTGTTTATTTGAATCTCAGTCCGACTCACTGTATGCCGGCCTGCTTCTTGTGATACGCGCTGGAAACAAAGGAAAGAATACAGTTGTGTTGGGCCTGTAGCGCAGCTCTCGTCCCCGGGGGACATGGAGGATATTTTACACCGGGTGAATCTCCAACTTTTTAGGCAGGCTGATTTTTATTTTGGGCTCTGCCGTTTTCCCCCTGCTGAGGCACTTTTATTGCATAATTAGGCGCCGGGGCCAGCAATGAAGTGGTTTGACAGTATGAGCACGTCCCGTCTCGCCTTCCTCTCAACTTTGTGTGTGTGTGTGTGTGTGTGTGTGTGTGTGTGTGTGTGTGTCTGAGTTGCTTTTTTAAACAGGCTGTCTTAATCTCCCCTCTATGCCTGCTGGTTCTCCCCACAGCAAAGTTTGTCAACATGCACCGACTTCTTGAGGATGAGGATGGATGAGGGTTGGGGCGAGTGTGTGTCTGCCTGCAAGAATTTGGTGTGCATGTGTGTGCAAATGCATGTGTATGTGTGTACCCTGTATTAATTTTGCATGAATGATGTAATGTTGAGGGCAGTGCTGTAATTCAGTTCATTTAGAGGACTGAGCCACTGAGGAGGTCCTCTTCCCCATAAATCTTTCTGCCTCACTTCTTTTATATCGGTGACCTTGTGCCCGCACAAAGAGTGGTCATCATTTTCATCTTCTGCGAGCGTACTTTGATGGTTTCTGTCTTTTTCTATTGTTACCCGCTCTGATTTACTCCCATTCCTTTCCCCTTTCCCAGTGTGTTAGCTTGACTCGCCTCCATCACTGGGGATGTGTGTCATTTTAGCACTGCTTTGTGTTCTGACCTTATAGCACTGCTGGTGACTCCACACACAGTCGCTCCTCATCTCGTCTCCTCTGTCTCCATCGCCCGTAGCAGACAGGCGTAGGAGTCAGAGGAGATGAGATAGCATCCTAGCTTCAAGGCTGTGCCCCCTCCCTCTTGCATCCATACACACTGACACACACACACACACACTGGCCCACAAGCAGCCCCCCTACCCCTGCCCCCTCATGTTAGGCCTTTAGGTTTGTCTCAGGATGTCACTTTGTCACAACCCCTCAGCTTGAAGGCTGCCTGGATGTGACAGTTTTGGCCGAACCGCCTCAGCTTGTCTGGTGGTGACAGGCCATGCTCCAGCGAGTCATTACGCTAACTTGCAGTGCTAAGTGAGTGGCTAAGATACAGCGCTAAGCTGATAAACTACTGGGGAAATTGGTGGGGATGACTCCCTGCCAGAGAGGGATTCCCATCCCTGAGACCTCTTAGTTCTGTCCAATGACTGTAAAATTACTTGTTCTTCTTCGCCAGCTTTATTAAGGAACAAACCTGAAATCATGAGGGAGTTAGCTTTTTTTTTAACCAGAGCTGGATTTAAGCATGTGTATGAAGTATCTTTTCAAAACTCCTCTGTGATCTCTGGGCAAAAGGAGCACATTCACCTATTAGCCTTGTCGGTGCCACTTAAAATTCACTTTAAAGGTGGTGATATAACAGGATTCCTCCCTCATCTGCAGCATGCTCCGTTTTTTAACTACCAATACTGCTTGTTAAAGATGTTCAGTTGGAACTATGCTCTGGTGTTATGCTAATGAGGAGCATTAGGAGGTGACTGCTGGAACAGACAGAGAGGCAAAGAGGGCTGATCACATTTTGGCCCTCAAAAGACAGTCAGCCATCCAGCTAACAAGTCAGCCTTAAGGCCACGGAGCTCCACCGGTATAATCTTCTGTTGTGACTCAATTGCTTAGTCTCTTTCTCACTCTCTGGCTACCTGCAAGGCCAAACCTCCTCGTTCAATTACCGCTGAGAAAATTACACCATAGAGCGTCTGGCGAAGTCCAAGGTCAAGCTGTTAAAGACATTGAATTCAAAGTGCTTTTATGTTTGAAAGCACAGGACTGACCGGGAGAATGTTTTTGGGTAATGTTTTGTTGAAGAGAAGTCCTTGTCTATTCAAACCTCTCAGAATTATAAATGTAGAGTCTTCAAGTCAGTGTTAATGTAACAAACCAGATTTTTTCTTCCTTAAAACTCTCTGCACTTCAGCAGGTCAAGCCTCCTTCTGCGGATGACGTCAAGACTTTCAAATCGAGGGTGCTTTTAAATAGAAGTGGAGAATAGCAACAGAAAAGAAAGGCCGCGTGTGCGAAGACCAGCCCTAGCTTTTTTTTGCAAAATAACGTTCTTGTCTGAGGGTCCCAGCATCTATCCAGCCTCGGGCTTTAATTACTGTGTGGGGATAATGAGTCAAATCCAATCAGTTCTCTCTCTTGCTCTTAATTTGTATGGAGCTTCTATTACGAAGCCAGCATCTCAGCCTCTCACACCAGCTGCCCTGGAGTGACACCAGGCCCTTTTCTGTTTTGTGCATAAGTGTGTATGTGGGATCTCTGTCTCTAGCACACCATAATATCAATGTTAATAAGCTTGTAAAATTACCAAATTGGCTCATATCATTATCAGCATGTGTGACAATTGGTAACCATTTCTTGAGGATGACAGATATTAACACATTTATATACCAAGGGAGATGAGTCATAGTCTCATAGTGAGGGATTAAATCCACCTATACATATGGCTGCTGCTGAGAAAGATACTTTATCATCTGCTATTATGAGACTGACAGCCAAGACTAAATGGCCATGTGTGTATGCGTGTGCATCTGTGTGTGTTGGCTGAAGAGACCCTGAAACCTTAATGGATTCCTGCAGAGTGAAGGACAATCGTAGCCCATGGCCAGTCCAAGCTTATCCTCCGCTCATCTCATCTCAGCTCAGATTCAGCCACAGCTCCAGCTAGGCCCCAGGCCATCTGGCTGAAACACAACCGCATACACACTCTCTCTCTCATACAGACACACAGACACCGAGTCCCCGGAGTTGAGTTCCTAACTTCCTTTAAATTTGTCTTTCAAAATGTTCATCGCAAACGAGTAAAGTCCATGCAGCTGTTCTTACTCAGGAAATCCCACTTTTGGACCTGGAAGTTGTCAGAAAATGGCTTTATTAGTGCGAAACATGGAGGTGTAAAATATGAAGCGATATGGCGGGTGTTGAAATTGGCGCTGATGCCAGAAATAGGCTAGTTATCGCAGTTCCTGCCACTGTTGAGTACTCTACCTCCATAATGGCCGAGCTCAATTATGGCCAAATATGTCGCGTAACAGGCAAGCTAGAAATGGACTTGTGAAAAAAGTTACATCACTCTCTGAGTTAAATTAAACTGCTGACATTTTTACACCAGCTAACCTCAGTGAAAAAAGTTCATTTATGGGTCTGAAACCAGGCAGATATTTTCTGTTCATATCATTTCTTCATGGAAATGCAACCAGACCGAGACTCTTAGGCAGAAGAACAACCGCGTCTGCAGTACAAAATGATTAATATAAAGATTATTACTTCAAGGAAATGACAAAGTAACGATCATAAATGTTCTTCTTTGAGCTGCGTCACCCCGCTGTAGTCCGTAATGGACTGGCCCGAGGTCTCGCTACAAACAAGCAGCTGCTGGAAGAGAGTAGGTGAGTTGTGTTTGAGAAATTAGGTAACGTTAAAAGATGTTTGTTGTCTAGTGCTGTGGCTTGGACCCTGTATGTACTGTTGATGAAGTTAGGTGCTGTTCTGAACATTATTTGTGGCTATAGAGTGAAGTTTTGGTTCATGTTTGTTTACGGCTCCTCAGATCGCTGTGTATTGCTATCCTGCGGTCGTTACTAAAGTTGGTATAACTAGATTAGCGAGCAGTCAGCAACATGTGTCTCTTGAGGGTGTGTGTTATGGTGTGTTTGACCCTTAATGAATTTTACGCCGGAATAACCCTTCAAATCAGGCAAGATCCAAATAAATCCACAGGTCCTTTGTCTGTTTTACCCAAAAACCAAGCTGGGTCACTTTAGCGGTTTCTATCAGCTCTCAGGTGGTAGATGGCCTTGAATAAAGCAAAGTATTCTAAAAGAGTGTTAAGTGTGTTTAACATTTGCTCTGCCCTCTCGTTCAGGGGCTTTTACTCCTGTTGTGTTTCGGTCCACAGTGTGAGTGGACTGAGTGTGATCACTCCTGGTGGCCCCCTTCACTTTTACTCTCCTCTCGGCTCTCTGTGTGCTTCTAATGACCGGCCAGCTGTACGCTACTGTGTACTTACACCACAGGGTAGTTAAGAGAACAAGACCACACACTGACACTATGCATTGTAATCCCACTGTGACACCAGGAGTGTGTGTGTGTTCGCCTGTGATTGTGCACATTCCTCAGCGCAGTATGTCTGTGTATGTGCTAATTTGCTCATGTGGGTTTTTGCACTTGTGCGCGGATCTGTTTGTCTGGCCTCGCCTGCTGTTTGCATCTCTGTGTGCTTTAATTAGTATGCGCTTTTGCGTTGAGGCCTTTGTGATTTGGCACTGGCACTGCATGCTGGCGAGGCATAAAAGATCTGAAGTCTGTCTGTGCTAGTCATTCAGCCTTAATGGCGTTAGTTACACAACTGAACTCAAGTCCCCGCTGCATAAATGGGTGGCATTTAGAAATATGAGCAAGTCCAGTGGCAGTGAATCATGTAGCGTATCGCTGCGGAGCATGTCTGCGATGACTGACATTGACATTGACCCAGATGGGCACTTCTCCTGAATGGACAGCGGCTGAAACCTAAGCAGTGCTAGCTCAGTGTCAGGAAGCGAAAACAGCCCCGCTTTGTGGGTTTCAGCACTAACAGTTGTGGGGGAGAGGGCTGACTCAGTGCCCTTGTCTGCTGCTGAGCCCGTCTGGCAGGAGGAAAGTCTGTGCAGTAAGAGCCTCAGTTTAAAAAGGACTTCTAAATTCCTGGCTGCTTAAGAGGCGCCAGTACCGCTCTGTTTATTTGACAGTATGCCCACCATTAGCTTAAAATGTGCCATATCCTCCCTACTGACAAAGCAAAGAGAGAGGCTCAGTCAGAGCCAGCTGCTTCTTCAGGACAGCGGACAGCACCCACCATTCTCTAATGTAGCTCCAGCACTTTGGCTGTTATTTCCCAAAAGAAGTATTGTCGGTTCAGAACCATGGACAGCAGCCACAGCCGCCGGCATGCGCTCAGAAACTGTCCTTCAACCCCTGAGGAGGACTTCACTGCCAGATCATTCACTCTTTCTCTACTTCTATTCTGTTTTTGTGCCCCTGCCTCCACCTGGGAAGCAAAGAGAGCTGGCAGCCATTTTGTTATTTTTGTATGTGTGTGTGTGAGAGAGAGAGAGGGTTAGATTGTGGAGGCAGTTTGAAAAGTATGCAGTTGTGGAGAGAGCTGGAGAGACAGCGAGTGTCTCTCTCAGTGCCTCTTTGCAGCCCTCTTTCATGCCTCTCAGCCTGGCTCAGCGATTAACCCTGAGTACCCCGCTGTCCCTGCTGACCCTTCTCCACACAGAGACTCGCTGCTGGCCACAGCACTACACTGACAGGCCTCTCAGACGGCTGATTAACAGCAGTGGGTGTGCAAATGGTGTACACAAAAGAGGTGAAGGTGTGCACAGAGAATCTAATTCTCTTTTTTGCTTCTTCTACCATTACTTCCTCTTTTACTCAGAGTGAACCCTCAGGTGCTGCTCTCACACATCTTTGAGGTCGAACAGACTCCAAAAATGCAGGGGAGGACACACAGTCGTTGCTGCTCTGGTGGGGGATCAGTGTGATAAGCTGCTGCTTGGCTGTGTGTAGGAGTTTGTTAACATTTGAGACTCTCACAGTTTGTTTCACAAGTGCTGCAATATTTTATTGGAGAAGATGGTGTGGAGGCAAATCCCTCATGCCAATATGTGATCTGTGATTTTCCAATGTGAAAACTGGACTGCCAGGCTGCAGCTCAACAGGACTGAAATATTACGGCTGCTCAGTTAAGGCCAGTCGATAGCGGCTAATTCGCGCTTTACATGACGAACATTGGAGCCACTTTCATCCCCGCCTTCTCTTGTCATATACTACACATCATCTTTACAATGCGGTCGAATAATAAAGTGCCTCCTAAAAGTATTAAGGTTCATTGAATTATCAATAACTTTGCCTCTCTCTCCCCCCCCTTTCCACTCTAGCTCTGGGCCGGTCAATGATGCCCTTCGGCTTGATGCGTCGAGAGCTGGCATGCGAAGGCTACCCCATCGAGCTGCGCTGCCCTGGAAGCGACGTCATCATGATCGAGACGGCCAACTACGGCCGCACGGACGACAAGATCTGTGACGCAGACCCCTTCCAGATGGAGAATGTGCAGTGCTACCTTCCCGACGCCTTCAAGATAATGTCACAGAGGTAACTATTGATCTGTTTGGATCTTGAGTTTGTGTGTGTTTGTACAGAGTCAGAGGAAACAAGATATCATTTCACAACAAAATTCCTCCAGAGCGTCCTGCTTCTCTCTCCTGAGGTTTTTGTATTGCATGTGAAATACACCGCTGCATTTAGGCGTGCATGTTGTACAGTGTACATTTGTGTTAAGGCTGCACGATATTGGAAAAAACTAACATTGCATTGTTTTTAAACCCTGCGATATATATTGCGATATTAGAAATTACAGGAATTTTTACCAGATTACCTGAATAGCACTTTATGCTGTGCTGCACTACTGAAATCTTGAGGACAGTTAACCTGCACTGATCTTACCTTTTTTGTGAATGTTAATAGAATGGCTTCTGTCTGTCTTGAAGATATATTTCGCTTGCTTTCATTGTGCCGGGACTTGTTATCTTTCGTTGTGGCAACAGGTGATGGGCACTGCCAACACAGAACACGTGTTTGGTCGACATCATCCGATATTATCCGAAATAATTCCAGATAACTGACGCTGTTTTTCTTTTTGGCAACAAGTCTTCATTTCAGGTGGTTTTCCCTTGTTCGTGCGTAGTTGTTGCCAAGAAATGCATGCCCACCGAGAATTGCACGCACCTCGGAAACGCACACCGCTTATAGTAGAGCCGTTCACTGAAGTGTACAATTTAAAACCTGTACAATTCTTATTTGTGGGGCTAAACAGTGATGAGAAATGTTCTCGGCACAACACCTGCAGGGGATTTTTTTCGGAGGATGGTAGGTGAAAGTCCCGACTCCTTCACCTCTGATTGGCTAGAAAAGCTGGAAGCGTCATCACATGTTTAAACCAGACGCGGGATGTCGGGTCGGTACATCGAACAGAACATTACAGAACATTAACCCACTTCTGAATCTCCTAACCCTGATCCTAACCCTTACCCTAACCATAACCCGACATACGATGATGTTTCACTGCCATAAGGAATAACCAATCGGATCCCAGCAATTCTAGCCAATCAGAGGCGAAGGATGGCGGGACCTTCCCCTACCATCCCACAATTTTTTTTTTTTGCCACGGGCGGCGCCAGCGGCTCACTCCATGTGCAGGGGCGTGGTTTCCTGGGTAGTCTGATTGGCAATTAAGTAAAGAAGGACTGTGATTGGTGGATCGCTGCACAGCGCATGCAGAGTCACATGCAGTGTATCTCAATTAGCTACCCTTGAAATTAGATGAGTTCATTGGCCTCCTACATCGCAGGCTCTGCAATGTGACCATCGCGCACACGTACATCGTGATGACGACGCTCAAACGAAATATCGTGCAGTCCTAATTTGTGTTTTTTCAGCTGCGCGTGTGTGCGTGAGCGTGCGAATGCCAAAATCCTGAGTCCTTGTAAGAGTGTTTGTAGGGCTTCCTACAGCTGCTCTGTGTGTTTGTGCTCAGCATCTGCTTCCTCTGAGCTCAGATCAATGGAAGCCCTCTCCCAGCTATCCATCACGCATGTAATGGAGGCACGGGGGTGCTAGCTTGGGGAAAGAGGGAAGGGAAGTGGCAGGGGTGGAGGAGAGTATTGGGGGAGTAAAGGAAAGAGGGAGACAGCCGGGAATGATGGGATGATAGAGTGAGTTCAGCATAGATGATTTGAGATATGAAGGGAGAGAGAGACGGTGCAGGGAGGAGATGCTAAAAGCAGGGTAGAGAGGGATTATGTGATGAGAATGAGTGAGTGCACGCGTGTGGATGTGTATCATTTCTCCTTTGTGTGTCCATGTGGGTGTAAACGTGAGGAGGCATGTAATGATGCAGTTAAGACGGAGGTTTTATGTGCATACGGATGTTTTTCCCTGTGCATGTGGTGCGTAGGGTATTTGCTTTGGCCCCCCTCGTCCTCTCCTGTTCTCTCACCTCTAATTGCTCCCACTCACAATCCCCCAGGAGAGGAGCCTCTTACGTCACTCGCCCTCTCCCTGCCTCCTTCCCTTCCCACCTTCCCTCACTCCCACTCTGTTTCCCACCTCCCTGCGGGTGGTGCTGTCACATGATCTAGTCTAGTGTGAAATTACTCCTTTCCCTTTCATACCGTTCTTTCGGAGCCTTAAGATGTTTTTTTTTTCTTTTCTTGAGCGTACCTACTCCTCTGTGTCTTTCTTTTTTTTATCACTGCTTTGTTTAACTCTTTTCTTCCTCATTCCTGTCCCCTCGCAGGTGTAATAACCGCACCCAGTGTGTGGTTGTCGCAGGGTCAGACGTGTTCCCAGACCCCTGCCCCGGGACTTACAAGTACCTGGAAATCCAGTATGAGTGCGTCCCCTACAGTGAGTACCAGGACCCCGTCACCCAGTCCCACCTCCCTTCCCTCCTCACCCCATTTCCCTCCCTGAACCCCCTACCCCCCGTCTTCAACCCCCTGACAAATGACATTGTCGCACTCGCACACTTGCTCTGACACAAGCAAAACAAAAACAGGACAGACGGTCATCCTCACCTGCTTTCTCTCTCCTGTCTTTCTTTTCTGTCTCTGTCATACACACACAGACACACACAAAGACACACACACACACACACACACACACACTCCCACACAGAGCGCTAAACCTTTTTTCTTCATCAACAGAGCGACGCACCAGTGGCTGAGCGGGGATTTTCACATGGGGGAAGGTGCTTCACGAACACAGAGTCCGATAAGCACTTCACACACACCCACTGCAAACATGGGGTCAGCCCTTATTGGCGCTCACTGCAGTGAATCACACACACACACGAATAAACACACACTCACACAACCCCACACTTGCACTCTGATTGACCCAGGGGCATGCCTCAGCCTTTATCTGGCGCCAAACACCTTTGCTGTCCCTCTGATTTCCAATAAAAATTAAAATTGGCCGAGGCGAGATTGCGAGGCGGGGGGGGCGTTGTGTGTATGCCACACCTCACAATAGGAATGTCAACACAAACAGCAAAAGGCTTATTTTAGACCACATGCCCTGGAGCACCACACATTTTAATGTCCCCATGGTAACGGCTGACAGCCTCACAGCACCGCTCAGAGCTCTGTGGCAGGTGTGACATATAAACATGGCTGCACGCACACTCACAAAAGCCGTCCTCAAACTGGCAAAAGAGGCACACACGGTTGCTCTCTTTCCCTGGGACACACACACACACACACACACATGGAGTCACACACAAAATGCTCACTCACTCAGCCAAAGGAGCAGACACAGGAAGGATTATAAGGTGTTGTGTTCATCCTCGTTCATGTGAAAATCTGCGCTCAGTCGCCCCTCCTCCCTCTCATGTATTAATACTCTGGGCACAGCATTGATCCTCTCACTGTGCAGGAGCACCTGGCTGGAGGGGAGGAGCTGTGGCGCTCCTCTCTGCCAGGCGGGAGCGGTATTTGGGTTCAGGAAAAGGGTGGGAGGACAGTTAAGGGTGTCTCGGTGGTGGGAAATGGGAAGTAATGGGTCTTCTCAGGGTGCAGGGTCTGTTTTATTGATCAGAGTGGGGGATACAGGGTGATTCTCTCTGCTTTTTCCTCAGGCACAGATGTTTTGGCGAGGTGCTGGTTCCAGTCTACGCCAAGCTGCTAACAACCTCTCCCTTTTCTTCTTCTGTCTTCTTCTTTCATCTCCTCTCTCTGTGGTCTCTCACACATCCTTCCTTTGCTTATTATCTCTCACAGTAGATATCACCTCTTTTCATGTCTCTTAACGCTCCGTTTCTGTATTCTCTCTGTCACCTCTCTTCTACACTCACAGGTCTTTTATCTCCAACCATAGCCCCCCCCCCCTTCTTCTCTCTTTCTTCTTCTATTTTTACTCTGTCCATCAATCTGCCACTGTATCTTATCATTCTATTCTGTCTCTTCTGCTGTCTCTGTGGTTATTTTTCTTTTACAGGTGGGACTTATTTTCCAAGCATCCAGCTCTGACAGAGAGGCTCCAGGAGAAACTCAGGGACATCCAAACGCTTCTCTCAGTTTATGCCCTTGCTCTGCTCAGTGCTGCGGTGCCCTCAGTTTACCCTGTGAGGGACATTGTTGAGGCAGGTTGCATTCACAGTCACAGATAAGACGAGGTGAGCTAGGTTTTCTTGCCATCGGGGGTTTATTCTCTGGTGTGGAGCTCTTTCTTCACGGCCTTCCAAGAGGCAACAAGTGGTGTTCACGGGTCTCCTCTGCCCTCTGCTCACCTGTCTTTTGGTCGATTTTAGCTGCAGACAGAGTGACCTTCTCCAAGCGTTTGACTTTCATTATAAGACCTCTGGAGGTTTTGTGCTGTGTATGTTCCTCTGTATTGTGTTGGGCGGTATGAACAAAATCTTATTCCACGGTATGAGTAATTTCATATCACGGTAACGGTCTATATCAGGGTATGCTTTATCCCCTGTATATTCAATTGATGGCTTAAAAATAACCATACCGTCTTATTTGTTCATTTCCTTTTATTTCTAAACTCAGATTTGTTTACAAATTCAAACAAAATGTCAGACCAGTCCGGCGATTTTTTTTATCATATGGCATACCTTTGGCGAAATACTCTGCCAAGCTGGGTGCAGCGGGTGAGCCAAGCATCTTTTGGCTCTCATAATAGAGCTTGGCGTGTTTCATCTTTAGGTGGTGGAAGAGGTTGCTGGTGTTTCCTCCTCCAGCAACGACAGCCACACAACACTCTTTGCATAGTACTGTTTTTTGATCATTGTTGGATTTTCTAAATCTGAAGAATCTCCAGATAATCGATGTCACAACTCACGCCCTTTTTCAGAATGAGTTAGGTGGGTCGGGCTGCCTCTTTTTGCTCAGTACTGCCACCATGACCACCACCAGTGAAGATGTTTCTTCTTCGTTGAAACTATGCGAAGCACTCTACTGGGCACGCTGGTGATTATAGGGAGTGCACCCAAACCTGACCAATCAAACGGAGCAAACAAACTCTGCACGACATGCTGGTGAATATATGGAAACACACCCAAATGGATGCAATCCGGCTTTCCTGTGAGCGAGCACAGACAACTACACACTGACCCAGAGAGATGACATCTGTTCTCTCTCTCTGGTATCAACGGTATAGCAAAATTGCTACCGTTAGACACTTTAATAGCATCACACGGTATATACGGTCATACCGCCCAACACTAAGTCATGGTTGTTGCTTATGCTGCGTTCCAGTTACCTTGGAAGTCGGAACTGGGAATGACGTCACACTCGAGTTGACGGCGTTCCAGTTAACAAGTCAGAAAAACCAAGATGGACACCTACTGTAACTGTTGTTAGCTGTTGTTTACAATTGTCAGCTGTTGTTAGTTGTTTACCAGTTGTAAACAACGCATAACACAGTATTTTACTCTTACAAACACCATAGCACCATGTTCACAGTTAGACGTTGGGCAGTACAACATATACTACTTATTTAATTTCTCAAAAACAAAACATTACGAGAGCTTTCACTGTTACTCTTTACTGTTGATGCACTGCGCTGCCATCTTGGATTATGATGTTGTTGTCATGTCAGGGTTGGCGAGGATTGTCTAGCTTTCCAGGTCAGAAGTCCGACTTCAGCGGGGCATTCCAGATAAATTTCCGTCTTGGAGCTTGGAAATCCCGACTTCAGAGTCCAACTGGAACGCAGCATTACTTCTTTGCACCAGCAGTCTTCTGCCAGTGCATCCTAACCTTGTCTTTTACCCTACGACTGCACAACTGAGCTTGTCCCTTCCCTGCAAAGCAATCAAAGGGATGATTAAATAGCTGCTGACTTGCATTTTTCCCTCCCCGTGTTTGGAAAAAAAAAAAAAAACTTTGTTGATTGCGTCTGAGTTATGGCGCCGCTTAGAAAATTGGAAGCTGATCCCCTTATGATGAAAAGTCCTGCCTGTCTGAGGTGACAAAAAAGAGCCAATTACCTCTGTCCTCTGTCACTCTCCTCCAAAATTGTGCTACGCTTGCTCACACACCCACACGGAGACAGAAACAAGAACAACACACGATGCGTCTCATACTGTGGGGCCGCTGAACATGTTTGTGCTCACCTGACAAAATAAATATGACCTGACACATTTAGACTCAGAGCTGGAACTGTTCATCCAAAAACCTAGCCGCTGTCGCACCGCACGCCACTCAACTCGGCCACTTTTAATTACCTGGAGAGAGGGGAGGGGGTGTCGCTCTCCTCAGTTCTGCCTCAGCAGAGATTTGTCAAGATTAATTGAATTTGCTCCTGCTAATCGCTCTGGTAATGCCCCATCGTTTGTGTCTGGCTAAGAACGCCAGGCATAATCCAAATCTGAAGCGTGACGTTTTTTATTTTTTTATCACTTGCCTCAACAAAAAGGTGAACAATGGAAAGAGATGATATGTAAACGCTGGTGTCATGGCAGCTGAAATGTTGTGAGGCCACTTTGACGGCTGCGTGTGAAGTTGGCGTGTGACAGGGGCCTCTATGTGCGTGTCACACGGGCGCCATGTTAGCAGTCACCTGAAACGGCGAGGTGACAGCCTGAGCCGAGCTGACACACACACAAACACCTCTGTCAGCTGAGCTCAAACAAGGGGCCGGTACATGTGTGTGCGTTGTTGCACGGGGGCATCGCCTTGGCAAAACATAACATCGGCCAACAAGTCAAATCATATCTCATCGAGCCAAAAAAAAAAAAAAAGCCCTGCAAGGCCTGCCCCGCCACATAGCATTGTTTTTTGCCAGCCGGAACAGAGGAAGACAAAACGGCTGAGCTGAACTCTCATTTTGTTCTGTCACAGATGGGTGTAGACCGCTGGATCCAATAAAGACATCACAGATCCATACACACAACTGCAGAGGCTGTTTACTGCAGTGGGAATCCTACATGGCTGTCTTAATACAGACATACAACAGGTCAAAGTAAATCTACCCTGTGAGACAACTCTACCTGTCCCTGCTTCTCCTCCAGGACACAGCGCTACATCATTATTGACTCCTAATGCTCTCTCCACTCAGACCATCCATGCTAGCCATGCCAGAGCCATTACACTTAGTGTTGTGGCCCTGCTATTTCATCAGCTGTGATTTATCTTGTTAATACACACACTGCAGGTCGCCAGAGAAGTGGCTTTGAAAGCGCTTACTCCGGCAGTACAGTAAGGGCGGAGATGTACTCGCTGTTAGCTGAGCGTAACGCATGAACACATGATGGCTGCCGTGCAACACGAGCCCGAGTGGAGTGTGCACATGAAGAGTTGTTATGGTGAAGAGGAGGAGGGGATGTGACAGTCAACAGAGCAGCAGGAACAACAAAAGACAAGCTGATGGACTACATCTGTATGATGTGTCGATGCCCCTGCACAGCGACAAACATGCAGGCCTGAAAAAAAGGGTTTTATTTATTGATCAATTTGAAAACCTGCAGAAGTAAATGGAGGGAGTTTTTTATACTGTGCAAACAGGGAATCATTAGAGTTACAGAGTGTGGGCAGTATGAAGTGTTCTCACCATAGACTGTATATAGAATGGAGGCTCCTAGCCTCCTAGCTGGGTAAAGCCACTGTGAGAACAGCACCCTCTGGTGACGGGCTGCAGTATAGGTCATAAATCCCACCTTCTTCAGCAATCCTTATGAAGCTGTGGACAACCTTTAGAAATTAATTACACAGTATACATTTTTCTCCCCCCCTGCTTGCTATGTTGACATGTACTTATGTCAAAATTATTAGGGGGTTCACATTTTTTTATGATTGACACCTGACACAGCCTGTGGGCGTACGAAGTTTGCGTAGCTCACCCGGGAGATACACTGTCTCGGCGACTCTCCCTCCGTATGCGTACAATGCTACTGCGCAAGTGGTGGTTCCAGGAAGTGGAGAAAATCCTGGAAATACCGAGAGCAAGTCGGCTTCAAATTGGCAGAATGGCAGATGGCGGAGCCAAGTTGTCCGTAGTATACACAGTCTATGGTTCTCACCACCAATAACCAATCAGGTTATGTTTACATGTTGTTCAAAAACTGATTTATTGAGTTAGTCCAACTTAAACTGGACTTTTAAAATACATGTCAACACATCTTTTGCAAATTAAATAGTGTAATTGAACTATAGCTGTAGCTCAGCTAAGCTGTGCATGTAAATGGATTGACCTAAACCCAGAATTAACATTACAGTAGGGTGACCATATTCTGAATCCCCAAAAAGAGGGCACTACTACTCAAGGTGGAGTCGCACGTTGTAAATTTTTCAGTTTTTCGGGTCAAGTGTTTTTTATGTGCGTCTAATTCAGATAGTCCACGCTACATACACTCAAAACTTCAATTCATAACCCTGGACATTTGAAGGATTTTATAAACTCCCCCGGACAGGCCGGACAGCCCCTGAAAAGACGACACATCCGGGTAAAACAGGACGTACGGTCACCCTACATTACAGCAGCCATTGTGACTTCTTGTGTAGATCCATCGGTCCGTGCACACCTCCCTTCATGAAGCAGTCTGTTGTGTACACAAACACAAAGTTGAACTGCAAGTAAATCTTCAGCCTTAGACCAAATTCTCCACTTTCATGCTCATATTTTGTCGCTGTTCCACTTTATACACAGAGTCCTCCCTATTAATATATTCAGCAGAACCCACTTATTATGAGACAGCTGATAGCTGACTTGTTGGGAAGAGTTCGGGTAGCAGAAGGAATAACGACATTGTAGTTTGACAAGTTTTCGGGGCAGAGGAGGAAACACAGTGATGCAGCTAAAAATGAAATTCTATTAATATGTATTGGGGCGCCATTAGACGTGCGTCTCATAAATGTTTGGTGAATTAGGAGCGAGGAGGATTAACTCAGGCCATGGAGAGGGATGATTCCTTGCCATGAAAAATGTAAAGTGAAAGAAGAAGAAAACTGAGAAGGAAGAGGGCGGAAGAAGCGGCAGAGGACACGTTATCTCTCCCAGCACTGTAAAAAAGACAGAGGAAGCTAAGTTGTTCCACAGAATGTCGACAAAGTGTGAGTGTCTGTTGGAGAGTGTGTGTTTCTAGCCGTACTCATTAGTGTGGGAGTAATTGATAGGGTTGTAGAGAGCACTGAGCAGAGTGATTAAGGGGAGAGAGGCCAGTGGCTTATTTCTCAAAAGGGCCCTGAAAGAGAAATGCTGAATGAATCAGACAAACAACCAAGGTGGCCTTAAACTAACCTCCAGCTCACTGTGAAGACAGTTTGATGAGTTTCTGTCTCTCTTCTCTCTGTGTGTATGTGCGTGTATGTCCTTGGGTGTGTGTGTGATTATCTTGTGTGTGTCTCCAGTTAGTGTCTATTTTTCAGGACAAGCGGGTGCTGAAGAAATTGAGTCAACAGAATTCTTCGATCTGCTCTATTCTTCTTCTTCTTCTTCTTCTCCCTCTCTGCAGCACCGAAGACGTTTTCTTCTTCTTCTTCTTCTCTCTCTCTCTTTCTGACTACATGCATCAAACTCCCTGAGCATCACATTCTTCATTTTCCTCTTCGTTTAGGAAAAAAAAAAACACTCATCGGTGCATTTATTTTGTCTAACCTGGCTCTGAATATTAGAGCCCTGATGATTTCTGCTGCTTCAGTGTGCCACCTCCTCCAACTTTCCACCCCTAGCTTGTGTAGTTGTTCCAGTGAGGATGAAAGCTCTGGATGCTGGGGGCTCTGGTTTGGTCTCCCCCCCTTCCCTAACCTTGAAGCTAATGATTGCCCTCGCAGCGGGCGGCGGTGTTAGAAAGTGCATTGCTTTCTTCCCCTCCTCTCTGCACCCAGCTTCACAGGACACGAGGCAATCGTAGCTTTGCCATGTTTACCCCTCCAGGCTGAAAACGGCCACCAATCCCCAGGTCTTCATGGAGGTTGTTTGTCCAGTTTGATCTTGGCATTAGATGACAAATGATCAGTGTTGCTGCTGATGCTAAAGCTGCCTCCGCTGTCAGGCTGCCAAGATGCGAGGCCATCCCCCCACACGGATCAGGCTACTGCTGCTAACGCTACTTGTTTCCTTTTTATTCGGCTCGCCCTTTGTCTCTTTCTGTTGCTATCTCTCTCTCTCTCTCTCTCTCTCTCTATCTCTCTCTCTCTTTTTTCCTGTATTTACGGGAAAACCCTCTGAGGTGTCGTGACAGTATCACAGGCCTCTCCAGAGACGTCAGACTTCTCGTGACACATACACCACAATGACGCCCGCAGCAGGGATCCGCCACCATGTGCCTTTTGACACGTTTTTTTCCCTAGAGACACAGCAGCCGGCTTGCACGCCGCTTTCGCCGGGGAAGAGACATGTACCCGAGCTGCGATGCAAAAGGCGGAGCTGAGATCTCTGTCGGATTCTACTTCACGAGCCTCCTGCTGCTCAAGACGCTGCGACACAAGCAGGTACCAAACAGCTTCCTGGACGCGGAGGGAGCCACGCCTTACCTGCTTGTGTCAGCTCACGCCTTGTTGTGACTCGACACACCAACCTATTGATTCATGTTAGATGAGTCTGCTGTAGACATTTCTTTCATTTCTCTTTTGTCTCTCCCCTCTTTTTTCCTCCCCTCCCACCAACTGTTTCCCCGGGTCTCTCTCTGTTTCTGAGACGTTCCACTCTGTCAAGCCCTCCTTTCTCCCCCTGTTGTTTGTTCTCCTCGTCTTTGATGAGCTAGCCTCGGCCAGGCAAGCCGGCAGCTCCCCATTGATTGGACGGTCGATGGGTTGAGTGTTTTTGCTGGCTTCTATAGCGAGCATCCTGACTCTGTAAATTGAGCAAAGCCAAAAGCACCGCTTTCTTTTAGATCAAGGGACCACTCTAATGTCAACACAGGCTGCGCTCGGAGAGCGAGGCGGAGAGAGGGATTCAACTAAGCCCTCCGAAGACGACTGGCCCCAGATAGAGATCTTCATCTTCACCTTTTCATGCACCATCCTCCCATCTCTGTCTCTACCTTTTCCCACTTTTGTTTACTTCCACAGCTGAAGAGGAGTACAGTGTAAAAGGTGCTCTGCTTTGCTTTCTCTCTCCAGCAGGTTCCAGGGGCTGAACTTTGGGCGCGGGAGGGAAACAGGGAGGGATGTGGCAATAAGAGAGGTGGAGGTGGGGTCGAGAGTGTGTGGTTGGGGGTGGATTGTGTTGTTGGGGGGATTATTGATAAAACTGAAATGAAATGGAAATGGATTTAAACCCAGGTCAGGCCATTTTCCCCTCCTCATTTTTCCATTTGAGCCATCCTCTCTCTGAGTAGCCAACCATAACACAGACAGATAACTTGCTTTAAAAAAAAAAAAAGAAAAAAAGAGAGAGAGAGAAAGGACAGCGTTTTATTTAATCTAAATTTTCTCTTTTTTCCTGCACCTGTTTTTCTTTCGTTCTCTTTACTTTCCCTATCTCTCTCTCTCTCTCTCTCTCTCTCTTCCTTGCTGTCTTCCTCTTTTTATCTCTCTATCTCCTTCTTCTCCTTTTTCCGATGCTTGAATAGAAGTGGATCAAAAAGGTAAAGACCACAATGAACATAACAACCACAGCTCGCCCCTTCCTCCCTTCTCCTCCTCCCTTGTCTCCCTCCCTCCCTCCCCCCATAACCCCTCCTCCGCCCTCCTAACCCAGCACCTTGTGTAGTGCTCATGTTTGATGTTGATACCCCCCCCCTTTTCCCCTTTTCTTTCTCAAACTTCTAATCGCCTCCTCTGCCCTTCTCTTTCTTTCTCTCTTTGGACTAAAACCAAAACTCTAAAATCCTTCTAGATTTCCTCCTTGGTTTCCGATGACACCAGCCTGACCTGCACGCACGCACACACTCACTGGCACACACACGCTAAAGAGCACCACGGGGTCAGTTTAGAATATTTGAGAGATAAACGAGAAAAAATTAACTTCATTCCTCTCCTGTAAGCACATTTAGCTCCAACTCACAAACCACACGAGTTCATATCATCTCATGGAAGGCAAATCTCTCTCCTCTTTCCATCACTTCTTCTTCTTCTTCCTCACCTTGTTGCCTCATCTACACATGACAGAATTTTCTACTCACTTTCTGGTCCATTATCCAGCTGTTTCTTGACTCCATTCTGTCTCTCTTCTTTCCCTCCTTTTTTTTAGTTTCTCAGGACTGAATCAAAGTTTGTTGTTGCTCTAATCTTTACAAAAAAAAAACATTGTGTTTAGATAACACAGCTCCTGGCCAAAGTCACACTCGATATCATTTTTACAGAATCCCATTTCCAGGTGCTTCAGTGTCCTCCTCTCATTCTCTCTCTCTCTCTCTCTCTCTCTTCCTTTTTCAATTAATCACACTTTCATTTAACTTCTTTTCTCTCACTGCTCCCTTACTTATCTCTCCTTATTGTGTTTCTCATCCTCTTTTTCTCCTGTTCTCCTCCTCTCCCCTCCGCCTTTCTCCAATTGGTTTATCTCTCAGATCACATCTGGCCATCACAAGCAGCTGCAGGCTCTTTTGAGCACACTCCTCTTCCTCCTCTCCTCCTTTCTCCTCTTCTCTCTCTCTTCCTCTTATTCTACAGTTTGTCACTGCCACTTCTCTGATTTCTTTATTGCACATGCACTGTGAACTTGTGCTCCCTCCCTCCTCACCACCCTCCTGTACCCATCCTCATCAGTCAGTCCTGGTTTCCTTATGTGTTCAGTGAGGCTCTGGAAGGGGGAGGAGAGGGAGAAGGTGATGGGGGTGGGAGGTGTATCCACAGTAGGGAGTACTTCAGCTTCTTGTAATGGCCTCTCTGATACTGCACAGCCCCGCTACAAGCACTCCTAAAGAGCCCCAATCAGCATGGCCAGGCACCTCAATCACCAGCCTCTTAAAGAGGAGAGGTAGACCTGACCCGTACCCAAGGTCACTGCGAGAGTAGTGGCCATCAGAGCCAGCTTCCCAATGAGCCTTAGCTTCCTTTCTCAGGCCCCCCACCCCCCCACCCCACCCTTCTCAACTCCCTCTGAACCCCCTTATCCACATCTCTCTCAGCCTCAGCCATCTCCCCCTGTCTGGCCTTATGGCTGGATCCATATGTTGGAGGAATTAACTCCTACAGAGGTTACCATTAACCGGTTTATGGACCCTTTTTGTCTTTTCGTTAACATGGATCATTGTCTTATATTTTTTCCTCCCACCACAAGCAGCCATTTTAACCCCTTCCTCTCTGCTTGTGGTGTCACATCAAATTCCAACCCCCTATTCGTCTCCTCCAGCTGTTTATTTTTATTTTCTATACTCTTCCTCCCACTAACACTAAAATGACCCCCCCTCCCTTTGTCCGTACCCTTCCCTCTGCTACTTTTATCCATCCCTCAGCTGCTAAACACACTTCCTCTCTTTGTTTTTTTGGCTGAATTAACATTCCAGACTTGTGTCTCGCCTGTGTCTGTCAATTAAACCCTCAATGATTGATCAGCTGATCGACAGATTGGGATTGGGATGACGTGCACCTCTCAGAGATGATGTCACATGCAGGAGATCCTGTTCAATGAATGTCAACACTCTGTCAACCTACCGACTGATAGGCTTTTTTTAAGACTCTGTAAGCGTCAGCTGTCTCTCTTTCTTCTCATCACTCCCTCTGTCCCTTTTCTCACCCCTTTTTTGCTGACAGTCTCGCAGAGTACTCCACCACATCATTACACTGCTTCCTTTACCATAGCTGACAGCACCAAACAAGTGTCCGCCATTTTTCTCTCACCTCCAATCTGTTTGCTTCCAAAGGGAAAAAGGCAAGAAAATGAAACCGCGTTAGATTCACTGAACAGTCCTAGCTATTTCCATGCAGAGCGGGCCGGGGGAGCATACAAGGACAGAACGATTGCTCACAAAAAAAAAACAATAAAAAACTGCTCACTACTTGTGATTTGGAAAAGTGGGAGCGAATGAGTGAGAAACCACTGCATCGTGTGACAGGAAAATACAAAGAAGGGGCTGCAAAAGAAAAGAGAGAGAGGGAGAGGTAGAGCCGTCGCTATAGAGACGATGAGTCAGGCAGCATCACCTCATTAGGAATGACCCACCACACACAAGCACAGTCATGTGACCGAGCTAGTGCAGACTCCCTATTCAGAGGCACAGTGAGATAGAAGAGAGTGTGGGGACTGACTGTACATGCAGAAGTCATGCATTGTTAGAGCCACAGAACAGAGAGGTGAGCGAGCGAGCGAGTGAGCGAGCGAGGCAGCTGGTCATGAATATAAATCAGCGCGTCTGCTTTCATGGCCTTTATGGGGAGACAGCACCTTTGGGATGCTGAGCAGGAGGGAGGAGAGGAGAACATGCAGGGCGGTGGCTAGGCTAGTGCTACATCTGTGCAGAGTTACTGTAACCACCACACTGCTCGTGCATTATCAGTCGCTATAGTGTATGCCCCTCTGCCGTCTATCGTATCTGTCGCCATTGCAGCCATTTCCTGAGCAACTTTTCTGTCATTCAGTGTCAACTTCTCACCGAGGCTGATAAGACGAGTCTTTCAATGGCGCTATCTCGAGCCGTTGCAAGCTTTTGGTCTCAGTGAAGGGTATTCTCTGGGGTGAATGTTTGGATTGATAAAGGTGCCTGTTTGACACCTGCCTCTTCCACCGTCTGCAAAGTGTGTTCTTGTGTGTGCACTGTCCAAGAACTTGTGTGTTTGTTTGTGTCCGTCCTGAGAGTGTATGTCTTTGTGTGTCCGTTTGTGCAGGGTTGTTTGTACTGTTTTGTGTTCTTACTCCCATGACTTGACCCCCTTTGTAGTCTAAGAGGAAGCGGAAACACAATGGGAGCCCCTCCGTCCTCTTTTCTTAATGCTCTCACCTTCTCTCTGTCACTTAATGTCACTCCTCAGCAGATTAACTCACTCCTAATTCTCATTTCACAGGAAATAACCTATTTACGCTCTCTTGCTCCACTCCTCCCTCCCTCTCTCTCTCTCTCTCTCTCTCTCTCTCTCTCTCTTCTTGTTTGCACACACAGAACACGCTCACATCCCTCTCCACGCTTTCTCTCTCTTCCTGCCTCTCTCTCTCCTAACTGCACACATGCATGCCTTCATGCACATGCACAAAAACACACATGCATATGTATATTTATCTATTTAAGGGGACACACATTAAGACACAGCTGCGCACACTAATGGGTTCATGAATGTGTATAAACATACCATCAGGAGACTGCACACTCATGCACACACACTAACCCAGAAGTCCATTAACCGTCCAGCATGGTCGCAGGGTACCATGCCATACTCCATTCTGCCCCCTGCTGCCTGCACGCTGCACCTGCCAGTAACAGGTGTGGGATTCAATTAGAGCAGCATGCTCTCAGCAGTTCGACATGTGGGCAGGCCATGACTGTAGACTGGGCAGAGACCTGGACTAGCAGAGCCCTCAGATCCCTCGAGCTAAAGACAAACAAAACAGACAAATAAATGAAAAAAAAAAAAAAAAAAAACAATCACGAGACAAAGACTCCACTTTAGAAACAGCTGCCAACCATTGGCAGGGGGTGTTTAGATCATCAAAGTCATACATTTACCATCACCATGATGCTGTCACATCAGACATTAAAACACCATGGACTGCAGATGACAACCACAATGAAAAGTCTAAAATTAGCCCTGAAGCTGTCAGCGCTCACTTTTAATTGCGTTACCAGTCGATCACAAATTGCTGCGAGACACTAATGGGAGATATTTACTGTCATTTCCAGAAAAGTTGTGGCGCTTTTATCATTTTATACGGCAGCCTCATATTGACAAGTAACAGCTGACCCGTGCCTGGTAAAGGGATTATGGAGATAAATAGTCAATTATTACAGCCGTATTTCCCTGTATATGTGGCCCTAATTGGCATGCTAGAGTATGATAGCTGCAGCCTGGGTTTAATCCCCGATAAGGTAAGTTTCATTAGCCATCTGGTTAGTTCCAAGGCTAAAAAAAGGTCCTGTCTGCGTTGCCTAGTGACTTCCTCTCGGAGGATAATGACTGCAAGATTTCCATCCACACCCAAACAGGAAATAATCTATTAATCTAACTATCACACATAATCCTAGATGCCTCTTACTCCGGCTGACCTGCTCTAGCCAGACTAGGATAATGCCTAATCTCAAGACTTACGCCTAATGCTTAATGCCTAATGCCTAATACCTCATTCATACTGTGGTCATAATAGCCTCTTGTGCTACGGACTCCTCTGCGAGGGTGGCTTCCCACTGCTACAATCACTCTTCGCAGTTAGAGAAGGCGGTAAACAGTATGGCGGCTGGAAAGGCGGTGGGAGCACAGGTCAGAGTTAATGAAGCCCCCCCTAGGCAGGGATCGCGGGGTGTGAAGCATGGCCACTGTTTCTGTTTGGCCTGTGAGTGTGCGGATGTGTCAGTGTTTGTCTGCGTCCTCCTTGCCGGTGTGTGTGCAGCCCGATGACGCTGAGCCCACCCAACTAACATTTCATTGGGATAAACGGGGGGATCACGGAGGTATGGAGCTTCCAGGGTTCACACTGCAGAGAAGGGAAAAGAGGAAGAAGAGAGAGGAGCGTGGAGGAGGAAGACAGAAGATGACAGACTGTTGGTGTGTGCTGCACTGTGGTGGTGTTGTGATAAAATGCCCAGTAGAACAGACTGCAACCCATTTAGGACAGGCCTGGAAGGTTAGATGAAATAATGAACAGATTCACATGGTGTCTTGAAGGCGGTGTATTGTGTCCAACAACAACTATTTTGGATCCCCGATCAAGTGTTTGTGTAGCTTTCTGATCGGCACATGAGTGGAGAAGTCGGCCATAACTTTACCTATCATCCCTCTCCTTCTAAAGACTTGGATACCATCCTAAACTTGAAGAAATGCACCCTCAGAAGATTTGATCTGAGCTCATTTTGAATAAAACAAATGGGATGCAAAGTTCAAAAGTTTGTTTGTGTGTGAGGGGGTTTCTCATCTGAAAACACAGAACCTCTTTGTTAGGAGAATTCAACCAGCCTGATGAATAATCCTAACGACTTTATCAAAGTCATCCAGTTGGATTCAAAGTAGTCCTGATTCGCCCTCATTGAATAATCCTGTTGTTTGTTGTACATAAGATTGATGTCATTTGTTGGATATGTGACCAAGAATCAAATTACCCGACAGAGGCATTACAGATTTAGCTTGCTCTGTACTCTACTGTAATACCTATCAGAGTCTCTTTAATGTGGCAACAGATGAGATGAATGCTTGCGTGCATATTAATACCGACTCTTTGTGGTCATCCTTTATGCCCGTGTAATAAACAGGCTCGCATGTTTGTGATTCTCTGTCCTTTATTCTACCTTGAGGCAGAGTGTTCCTGGCTTTGTTTATGGGTCACCTACATGCAGAGCCTCTGCATTGCTTTCTGCAAGCTGTTTATTTCTCTATTTACAGTGCCATTGTACTTTTGAGGCTGTGTCCTACTTTTAGTGGTTGTTTTTTTTTCCCCGCTCTATAGCTTTCTGCTCTGATAATACCTCACATTTACTGCCCTTAATGGAAATATTTTGGAGTGCATCTATCATTTATTTGCAGTGCACTCGCGCTGTGTTTCGATTGAGAGAGATGTCATTCAGGGAAAGTTGCCTTAGATGTTAGTTGAGGATTTTTATTGTTCAGCTGTCTGGAAGTGCCATTTTAACCATTGCTCTGAACATTATTTAGCATATTCCCGTCAGCCACGTTAGTATTTGCAAAGCAAACACCTCAGGCTTACGATGGAGCATTTTGGTTCGACAATGGAGCATGACAGGCCCCCTCCCTGTGAAGCTTCTGTATTCAGAGTGTTTGTTTATGCCTGAGCTTGATTAGATTCCTGTTTGGCTGCCAGTCTCAATCCCTGTTGGACCCCCTCAGACAGAGGAGGCTAATTCCTAAGTGGCCCAGCACCACAGATCATAAACCACTTTTAAACAACAGCGCGACAGGCGGTGAAAAACAGAAATCCGGGTTTCCAGAGGCCTGAAGTAACTCCTCCATCTCTCTATTATGATTCCCTTCCTGCTCCAGACTCCATGCAATATTCAGGACAGTTTGAGCGCGGGCTGATCCATCACTCTAACAGTCGCTGAGTGACAGCGTATGGATGCGTGTTGGAGTGTGCATGCATGTCATGTATGGTGTGTACCGGGATACGAGCGTGCGTCTGTCTGTTCATCCGTGTGTGCTGTATGTCATCTGTGTCCAAGTGTCCCTGCAGCGTCCAATTAGTTCAGAGGTGCGTTCAGTCATGAGGTGACCAGCAGGTGTCTAGTTGTGTCCTAACCCAGAACCAGAGAGCCACATAAAGAGACGCAGGAACTCCTCAGCTGTTTTATTCTGTAGCGCCTACAACTCTCGCTTTTCTTCCTCCCACTCTCTCTCTCTCTCTCTCACTTTCTGTCACCGGTACCCTTGTGATGTAGGAGTGGTAAGGATGCCAGCAGCTTTCCTCATAGATCACCTGACATATCCAGTGGTCCCAGGGCACACTCTCTGTCAAGTAGGGACACACTGCAACAGCCAGACAATTCACACCAGTCCCCAGTGGTTGACCTCTACCTGAAGGCATCCTCTGTGTGTGAGTGTGTGTGTGTTTGTGTGTGTGAGCGTGGGAAATGGGTTGTGTGTTTGGTATATGGGTAACGTCTACAGTCCCATCATGTATTTTTGTGTGGGTGTTTGGAATAGAGCTGCTGTCTGCGTCTGTATTTGTGTGTACGAGGAGCTGATTTGCAGTTGCTAAGGAAGAGGAGGCCTGGCCAAACTTGCATCTTTACCCCGAGACGCTATTTTTTTTCCTTCAAGGCATTACTCTTGACTGAGAGCCAAATTGAAGTCCTAATAAAACAAACTCCGCAATTACTGTTTTACCACCCAGTAGCAGAGCAGAGAAGCAGAGGTCTTTGAAATGGGAAAATGCACAATCAAATAAAAAGTAGGCCAAGATAAATTAGATTAGAGACTACATCGAAGCCGCCGCCGCAGCCAGAAATCTCCCATTTATCATATCCAGACAATTGCCGACCACAATGCTGATGTTCAACAAATGAGCTTTTATATGTTCCTTCATTTAAAATCTGATATTGTACCTCACCTCCCTCCCCCCTCTCCATCTCCTCACATCCACCTCTCAGTTTTTGTCTTCTTTTCAAATCTCAGTTTATTTTATCAAACCCCATCTCTCTCCCGCCCCCTCCATCTCTCTTTCTCTTCTATGGACTTTGGCCTTTCCACATCTCTTCTCTCCCTCCCCTTCCATCTCCATGATATCTTTCACTTTTACAATGCTTCGTTTTAATTTTCTCTCTCTCTCTCCTTTTTCTCTTCTTCTCCTCTTTTTCTGTTTTTACACACCTCCCCCCGCACCAGTCTTTGTGTGTCCGGGGACTCTGCTACGGGTGCAGTCTGCTAGCTCTCTGCAGGAGGCGGAGCACCAGGCAGGGGCGTGGTGCAAGGACCCGCTGCAGTCTGGGGACCGCTTGTACGTCATGCCCTGGACCCCCTATCGCACGGACATGCTGTACGAGTATGCCTCCTGGGAAGACTTCAAACAGAACAGAGCCACAACTACGTACAAGTGAGGGCGCCTCCCACTGTCCTGGATGATCAAATAGCATCTGCTCCTGTATTGATTCATTGGCTTTTGATGTGGATATGGATGATGTTAGCAGAATGGTCCCACTGTGGAATCAGCATGCTCCGAGTGAGGCCATCTTGTGAGATTGTGTCATGCAGAGGAGATAAATTGGCTTGTTCTCCTGGATTTCTGCACCAGCTTATCTGAGTCTCTACCAACAGGTTACCCAACAGAGTTGACGGCACGGGGTTCGTGGTGTATGACGGCGCAGTGTTTTACAACAAAGAACGCACACGAAACATCGTCAAGTACGACCTGCGGACGCGAATCAAGAGCGGCGAGGCCATCATCACAAACGCCAATTACCATGACACCTCGCCTTACCGCTGGGGAGGGAAATCAGACATCGACCTGGCGGTGGATGAGAACGGCCTCTGGGTGATCTACGCCACCGAATCCAACAACGGGCGGCTGGTGGTCAGCCAGGTGGGAGAGCAGCACAGCACAGCACAGAAGGGGATGAGATGTGGATTATAGATGCAGAAGTGGATTATATCTAAATCTCATCTGACTAGTCAAGCTAAAGGTCGCATGTCACACATGAATGAATTACTATTGAGATTACACAAGTGCACAAATGACAAATGAGATAGAGGGATGTTGTTGTTCAATGGAAAGAGGTCGCATTTAAATTACCTTAAAAGGTTAGGACCAATTTCAAATCCTATCATACCCAAAAACTAATCTTCACCACTGAGTAAATATTTGATTTATCTTTAAGTGCTCCTCAGCCAGCTTCCTCCTGAGTCCAGACATTGTATTAGTATTGATTTCCAATCATAAAAGAGTAGCTTTGTTTGGTATTATTAGTTTGGATCCATTTAATGCATATACAGTTTGAAACATATAATCCACATCTTTGTCGTCTGTAATCCAAAGTCACATTGTTGTACCCTGCCTGTGTGACAAATTCAAAACATGATCCATCACTGTGAACTTTGGAGCATTCATATTTTAATACCAACTGTTTTTTTTTTTCGTTCTTTTTTTTGTTTCTTAACAAACAAAAGTGTAATCAAGGCAGCGAGTTTCCACACAAACAGAGTTTGAATTAATGTGTTGTTCAGTAAGACGGCTCCCATTTATAATCACTATCTTTGACCTTAACAGGAAATTGTTTTTCAAACTGTAGAAGTTAAACAATCCATCTGAAATATCAAACCCTGCATGAGCTATGAGAGTGTGGAATAATGGAGCAACAAAGTAATAAACAAGAAAGTGATCGCTTTCATCATCAAGAAATTGTTCGGTTTCTGGGGAGTTTTATTGTTTTTCCCATTTACCCAGAGAGCAACAAACACACAGAGGTCTCTGTTATGGCTCTGCATCGCAGTGTTAAGGTATATTAAGCGGAGGCAGCTTAGCATAAAGGCAAAGAAATAATCATCTCTTCAAAGCTGAGGTTTTAATTACTTTTTAAATGTTTTTACAAGTGAATATATATCTTTGCATTACTACTCAATAGTACAGCGTGGGCTGCATGTAAACATGACACATATGGGAAATGCCGCATTGAATCTTTTTTACTTCAGGGGTCTCAAAAGATATTCAATATGTTGTCTTTTAAACCAGGATTGAGAGACCTCTTTTTTATGTGTTTTTCTTTTTTTTTTTTTGCTTGTGAAGCTTTGGTTCTGTGAGAAAGCATTAACATTTAACATCCCCTCAAATTGCCGACAGATATTCAGAAGTCAAACACAGATAGAATTATTCGTTTTACCTCGAGGACATTTGACTTTTAAGTCCCAAAAAACTAACTAATGCTCAGAGCGTAGTGGTTATTTTAACACAAAAATCTGGGTCATTATCAGACTTTCTTTTTTTCACCCGTAGGTGAACCCTTACACCCTGCGCTTTGAAGGCACCTGGGAGACCAGCTTCGACAAAAGGATGGCATCTAACGCCTTTATGGCGTGCGGTGTACTCTATGCTGTGAGGTCAGTCTACCAGGACGATGACAGCGAAGCAGGTGGCGACCTGGTGTTGTACGCCTACAATACAAATCGAGCCCGTGAGGAGCCAGTCAGCATCCCTTTCCCCAATCCGTACCAGTATATCTCCTCTGTGGACTACAACCCTCGAGACAACCAGCTTTACGTGTGGAACAACTATAACGTGCTGCGCTACAACCTGGAGTTTGGACCCCCGGACCCCACAACGGGTAAGAGTGATTGCACAGAACTGAATCTCTGATAAAGTCAGGACCACTTTGGTCAAAAATATTTAATTTCTTACATGTAATAGTTAAATCTGGTGATATAGACAAGTTTCTGTGCAACATCATTGCAGGTATGCGTGCGCAGCCTTGGGGCTGAAAGCAGGACATTTCTTATTTATTTACTAGCGGAGTCAAAAGAGAAAGAAAATGACAAGGAGCTGTTGTTGCGTGAACGGCATGAATCGGCATAACAAACAATCGGCAAACATTATGACGCTGCTCCTGATATTAGAAACATCTAAGACAACGTCACAACCTGGTAAACTGAGTGAAATTCATGGACATTTCAGCAAGTGTTTTTCTGTTTTTCATGCAATGAAAGACAAAACGATTTTTCTATGAAATGACATTTTATTGCAATTGTGTCAGGGAGAACTTGCAAACAATACAGCATCTTCATTGATATCAGTTCACTCCAAAGCAGGCTTTTGCCCCATGGTTGCGCGTGCACCTAGCGTTGTTTGTACATAAGAAACCCATCTATAGTTCTGTTCCGGCTGTTCCTGCCCTTCCAAATGCAAACATCTAAGGCAGGGAGAGCAGCAGCAAAGACTGCTGGCGGACAGAACAGAGCAGGCAGATCAGTGACAACACATAAGACGCCGGCAAAATCCGACACGGCATAAAAAGAGGGAGCTCGGGGTTGACTCGGGTTACAAAGCAGTGCGGACGTAGAGGTTTAAATAGAACACCCATTTGGACATTTGCCAATCGGATGCATAGAAGGTAATCGGCTGAGCTGTTAGCTGATATGGGCTGGAGTCAAGATCTGCTTATGCCATGTGAGCTGAGCTTTTGACTTCCTGGCCTTACATGAACTGATGCGAGAGGAATTGTGCATTTGTGATGCTTATAGAAAATAATTATGTTTCTACCAGCTGAAACGTAGAGTATTAAGCCAGTGAAGATCTTCAGGTGGATGGGGCAACAAGAAGAGATATTTATAGGGCATGTAACAGATGTTAAGTCAATGTAATTCAATATAAAATATCATGGTAGTTAGTATCTTGGTGCGTATTTAGTCTTAAAATCTAAATCTGTTAAAACATTGTAACATAAACTGAGTTTGCTCATTGGGAGAGAATAACAGCATACAAGCTAATTAAGCGATCTATCAGTCTTCACCTCAGAAATCAAGTCAATCTGTGCAATTAATGAACAGCAGCACTATTCTATGTTGAATAGTGTGTGAATTCTATAGTTATCACGTCTAAGTAATAGATTAATTACTGAGATGTATGACCTTGCTGTGTCTGAAAGAGTGACAGACGCTTTCAGACAATTTGTACAGTGGGACAGTCTTTAATTATAAATATTCAGTTTGTACAGTCTTTAGTTATAAACACAAAGATATAGTTACCTGGTGTTCGAACATATTATTCTCAACTGTATTGCACCACGTTGTTCTACCTCTAAATGAATCACTCCTGAATTGTATCATAGCCATCCAACACAGTTTTAATTGAATAAAGTTTCTAGGAAAGAGGATTAGGGCCACATAAAGGAAAAAAATAACAACAGGAAGGAGATTTGTTTGGAAATTTCAAGATTAAAGTAAAAATTTTGAGATTAAAGTCTAAATTTCAAGATTAAATATTCAAAACTATGTCAATAAAGTCAAAATTTCGACTTTATTTAAAATTGAAATTTTGAGATTAGAGTCGCAATTTCAAGATTATGAAATATCATGAATAATGGCGAAATTTAGAGATTAAAATCCTGAAATTCCGACTTTATTCACGAAATTCCAATTTTTTTAATCTCGGAATTTCGATTTATTTTTCATTTTGACTTTTTATAAAACTGAAAAAAATCTCCCTCCTGTATTTTTTTTCTCTTCTTGTGGCCCTAATCCTCTTTCATAAGCTTTTGTTAAACCTGCAGTAACTTTTGTTGTAGTCATGACAGATACATAAAACATTAGTTTATGGAGTAAAACGGTGAAAACGGTTTGGTGAAAAACAGAGGGCTTGAGTGTAAATATCCTTCTGACTTTTCTTATCTGATATCGTTGTGCCTCAGATGTCATTTGATTGTATTTCAGCCTGTAGTTACAGTGAAAAACTGCATAACTGTGTTGTGAATATCGGAAAAGTCATTCTGAATTGATAGTGGAGATGCTGAATCGAGAACACGACACTACAGTTTGGCTGTCCTTCAGAATGAGGGAGAGGTTTGTGGATGTGTTGTGTATCTGAGCCGCACAAAGGCCTGTAGTAAGCTGGGATTAGGCCCTCGGAGAGTAGAGGAGAGACGCACGGGCGGCAGCACTCGCTGAGTCGTGCACTGACTCTGCGTTTGATCATTCAGGATTTTGTAGTGTGATGTGCTGTTTTTATCTTCCCATTAGTTTTGGTTGTTAGTGATGGTGACTTCTCTGATACATTTGATCAATTATTTACTTCTGCCTGACTTGTGATGATGCCTTCCCCGCGTCTCCTCCTTTGCCTCTCCTCGTTTCTCTAGAGAGCAGCCTTTGAGAGGCTCAAAAAAGTATTTGTCACCCCAATTATTGTCAGGCTAACTTTTGAACTCAACTTCTGAGAGACATCTTGTATTCACATGCATGTGTCCTCCACTCTCTTGATCTCTATTTTTTGGGGGGCTTATTGCTGTCAGGTTTTGCAGCTCTAACAAATCCCTTACATCCTTTCATAACTCGTATAATGTCGATCATTCACTCTGGGGCTCATCCACCGCCTCTTGCTCTTCTTTTTGTTCCTCTCTTTGACTCGACTCCGGGGTTACTTCAGGCCCTCTGACCACCACCCAAGTGACCACTCTTCCAGCCAGGCCCTTCACCTCTAGCGTCAGCCCCACCACAGCCCGCCCTCTGGCCCCGACATCCCGCCCAATCGGCTCCATCAACAAGCATCCCGATCTCCGACCAATCACCGCGACTGTGCCTGTCACCCGCCGGCCACCCCGCCCTCCACAAGGCCCTGAGCCCCAAGTCTGCGAGGCGAAGCAGATCCGTGGTGTCCAGTGGCCTACCACCCAAAGAGGAGAGACAGTGGACCGTCCATGTCCTAAAGGATCTCTAGGTAAGGACGTTTGCATACGTGTACTTTGTTAGACTGTGTCCTCTCCATGAAACAAACAAACATCTGTGCATCATAATGAGGAGTCCTCGCACATTTTCTCCTTCAGCGTTATGTTTTGTGCATAGGACTAGCTTATCAGCATGTATGTTTCCAAGATGTTTCTTTTTTTTTGATGATGTCCTTAACATCACGGCGTGGGCTCCACCAGCAGGCACGGTCCCGTAGGACTCGCAGATGAAAGCCTGTCCTCCACAAATGAAAGGCTCATCTCCCCCAGAACCAGAACTGATTGGGAGTGGCGAATTTGAAATGAAAGGCTCGACAACACAGGCTTCACCTCCCTCCGTGCCAGCGTCTATACCTCTAAACATGCAGCGAGCCATCAAAAAGCTGTCTTTGGTTTCAGTAAAAAGACCGATCCCCTCCGTGTTTCTCTCCAATCGCTGTTTCTGTACGTTTCTCCCTGCGAAAACTGCAATAACATTAAATTAGCAGCTGGCTTAATTGCCGCATCTTGGCAGAGCTCTCAAACCCAATCTGCGGTCGATGGAGGAGACTATAGAGAAAAGCTGGAGAGAGGAGAAAAAGAATTAGCTGAAGCGAGAGAAAAAGGGGGGTATGAAATGCAACGCCACATCTGCTCTGATCCTTCTACAACTGTGAAGCGTTGCTGCATTGTCTCTGTCGGCTCTGCTCTTCCGTTTCTCCCGCTCTCTCTCTCTCTCTCTTTCACTCTGTGGTTTGTCTTCTCCTCTTTTTCCTGCCTCGTCTTTGTGACTTGACGTTGGTTATTTGTGTTAGCGGCGGCAGAGATAGACCCTCTTCTGGTTTTATCCCCGCGTGGTGTCCCTTCTCTGAACCCGCGTCACTAAACAGAAAAACCGAGCTGGAAATAAGGGTTGGTTTAAGGTGCCTCCCTCCAGGTGTTTTTATTTGACAGTGAGGGATCATACCTGCTGTCCTCAGTGTGTGCCTGTGTGCAGAGAGTAAATGTTATGTGGTATGTCTACACATGTTCCTCTTGAACCGGTCCTTTTAGAGCATGAAAGCCTGTTTCCCCCCCCTGCCATCTTCCTCTTCTACCACTTTCTCACTGCCCCACACTCCATTATTCAACCTTTTCCACTTCTGACCCATTTTCCCTCCGACTTTTTACTCTACCTCCTCCCACCGTCTTCCCTCTCATCTTCAAACACTTTGAGTATTGAATTTTTAAAATTCATTTCATTTCATTTTTCTCGCTTGGAAAAAAAAATAATAACTCTATCGCACTTTTTGGTGCTCATCCCTCTCCTCCACACTTTACCCTTTAATTGCAGACACCTAACGCTTATTATTTCTCCATTACTTTCTCCACCTCTGTTTCCTCTCCCTCTGCTCGTCCAGGCATCGCTTCGTTCCAGTGCTTGGAGGAGCAGGTCATGTGGAATCCGCGGGGTCCTGACCTCAGTAACTGCACCTCCCCTTGGGTCAACCAGGTGGCCCAGAAGGTGAGACCTGAAGCTGTACCCCTTAAGTCATGGGTCCGTCCCCTTCCTCTGCCCCTACTGCCCTGGCCCTCCTCCCTGTCCACCTCCACACACACATTAACATATCTCCAAGGCTGGCCTGATTAAAATACAGACTCATTTCAACTGGCCCTTTATTACAAGGCATCTGCTCTTGATACTTAATTAACTTTCTTTTTTCACTGATATACTTTAATTACAGCTGGGTTAAATTATTTTTTAAAGTCAGGCTTTGGGCCTCACAGCTTGCAAAGAACCGCGCCGCTTCGATTTCTTCATCATCGTCTCATAATATGTATTAAACCTGTGCAATAACTAAACATCAGGGTCTCTAGATGATGCAGAATGACTTTAACTCAGCCCGCTGCTTCTTACAGCAGTCCAAACTCTGATTTAATACGCGATCTAGTAATCGAATTAATCCCAAATTTTCTCCTTTAATGTAATTTCAGAAACTCCTTTTATAAATGAGGTGAAAACAAACAGGCAAACTCAGCTATATTTCTGCAGGGAATAAACCCAGGTTATTTAGCCATGCATACCCACTGGCTTACTCAAAGGTTTTTTTTTTTGTAAGTGTACACGTGGCTCTGGAAGGGAAAGTAGCACCACGTTCAAAAGCAACATCATTGGATGAATCCATTAAACCTTCTCCTTTGGCAAAAATCAATCGCAATTGTAAAGCGGTTGCTCAGGGTGTGATTTGCAAGTGAAACAGCGCTGGGAAAAACAAAAGCCTTGTGATGTGGAGGTTCAAGGATGTTAACAACAGAGCGAGGGGGGCTTGAAAAAGCAGATCCATTTTTGACTCTAAGTGTTAAAACATACAAACCGAGGTATCTCCCAGTAATGCAAACGTTTAAACCACTTTGAATTTCATAAGGCTTATGATGCAGACCTGGTTTTGTCATCCCTCCACTGTCTCTGTATTCAAACATACTTCCACAGATTAAGAGTGGTGAGAACGCCGCAAATATAGCAGGAGAGCTGGTCAACCACACACGGGGTCGCATCCAGGCCGGAGACGTCAGCTCGTCCGTGCGACTCATTGAGCAACTGCTGGACATACTGGACGCCCAACTTCAGGCTCTGAGGCCGGGGAACAAGGAGTCAGCTGCAAGAAACTACAACAAGGTAGAAGAAAGAGTAAACACTCACACACTTCCGTGCTTGTGTTTAATTTAAGTGTTTGAGAAAGGACGCCGAGGTTAATGTGAATTTACACCCCTGGTGCACATGCAAGGACGAGGGGCTTTTTAATTACAATTTTCTTTGTCTAGCTCTTTAATTCCTGGCTTTGTTTTCTTCCTTCCAGCTGCAAAAGCGGGAGCGGACCTGCCGAGCCTACATTCAGGTAGCTTTTCCTTTTCATCAGCCTGCTTTACATGCCTGTGGAGTAGGACTACTCTGTGACTTAGAATAACTGAGGAAAGATAAATCCTTGGGTAGACCGGGTTTGTGGATGAGATTCCTCTGGCTCAGTGCTCTGTATTGTGATTTATGCTGCCTTTAGAATCATCACTTACAGAATTTGTGGTTTGTGCTGAAGAGCAGTGTGAGTGAGTTTTGGTATAACTCCTTGCAGACAGCATGTACGGTATTTAAAGTTGGTGTAGTATTTCTCTGAGCTCTGAGAGCTGATTTGTAGTTTTTCTGTTGCTCATGGTCCGCATATCTTTGAAATTTGTGCTCAGCTAATACAGAATTCATCTGTCTTTGACATAATCGTAGCTCTGTGGGACCGGGGGTAGAGCCTTACAGTATAATACCAGCTTCGCCGTCATTGGATTGCACAATATGGTACAATATCTGTGGATCTGAGGGACTGTAATTTGACGATAGTATGAAAGGAAATGGTTTGTGTTACCACACACTTCTGTGCTTTTTCAATATTTGTGCAATATCTGTGCTTCTGAGAAAGCTGTAATGTAATATCACGAAAAAGCCTTGTGCATGCTCCCCTGTAATGATGAAATGCGGCGCTCTGCTGCGTTGTGTCTTGACCCGTCTGCAGCATGCTGTAATATGACACCACATCTGATCTCTTTTCCGTGCAAGATGAACATTAAGGTTGCTGTGTAGTATGTAACCGATCATTATTTTTTCGCCACTCGCTAGCAGGTAGCTCAGCATCACCTCAGCGTTCAGGAGATAAACCGGAGACGTCCTCTGTCTCCTTCCGAGGCGGATAGAGCGCATTGTGATGCAAAATTCATTCTGTTAACAGCGATGCTCTTTATTCCACGCAGCAGTCAATCCTTCATTTTGAGAGGCCTGAGCAAGAGAATTACATGATTCATCAAGCAGGCTACTCCAATAAATTGGATAGCTGATACAACCATCAAAATTGCCATTAAATGAATTGTAAGTGTGAAATAGAATGGTAATATGTCTGGCATTGCGCTGTTATAAATGAAGTGCGGAGGAGGGGTGAGTTTTCAGGAAATTACTGCAGAACAGAACAGACTTTGTATTTTTGGGGTGATTAGGAAATATGTTGATACTTAACAAAAGTAGAGTAATCACCAAGGGATGGCTAATAGAGAAATCTAGACTCAGCTGAGAATATCTGAATAGCTAATTAATATCTAATGGCACTTCCTGAAGACTGCGAACAGACTACGAACACTGTCTCTGATGATAAGCCACTAGAAATCTCTGAATCTGCACTCTCAACACTCTTTCCTCTTCCCTGTTGATTTCCTTGATTTGTGTGTGGGGGGAGGAAATAGCTCAAAACCAATAACTAATCATCACAGTCCCATAAGGATGATGTTATTTTGTGTTAAGTTTATGTGTCACGTGATGCTGTAATTTAGGGCAATCCTTCTGACCTGAGATTAACCTCTTATATTTATTTGTTTTTTACGTTTTGTTTTTTTTTTGTGATTTGAGGTGCTGTTCTGAGCATTATATGTGGCTATAGAGTGGCTTTTTGGTTGAGCGCGTTGCTCTCTGTATTGCTATCCTGCTTTCGTTACTTAAGTTGGTATAACTAGAGAAGCAAGTAGTTGGCAACAGTCATCTCTCAACGGGGTGTCTAACTAGGGGTGTGTTTGACCCTAATTTAGAGACGATAAATCAGTGATTCTGAGACGATAAATCAGTGATTCTGACATTACCTGCTTTAGCTTTTGGTTGTCTCCGGTAGACTCTCTGCAGTTCTCAAACTCACCCTATTTGCTGCTTTGCATTCCTTCAATACATCAGCATTGCAATGCCAACTTTTCATACCACTGGAAAGATTCTTCTTGTTTTGTTTTTCTTTGCATAAAAACTGCAATCGTGTTCTGTTCTTTTGAAACAGTAAAAAAGCATCTAAACCCTTGAGCCCGTGTTTACTCTCTTGTAGCTTGCTATAGCTGCACTTGTTTATGTGCCTTTCTGCATATCACCACCTACTGTGTTGGAATATACAGGCCTGTTGACGAGTACATGAAAGCAACTTTGATGTGTTGTTGTTAATTATCATATTTATCAGCCAAAAATAAGTGAGACTGATCAGTATGAATTTAAAAATAAGAGTTTAAAACCATTCATTTACAAATCTACAGCTAAATGCATCATGATTACCAGCTATTTAGTATTAAAGGGATATTCTGACATAAAATTAAGTTTGTTTCACTAAGTTGTTTGTGGGGGAGCCCTGATGAGTCGATCACAGAGTACAGCGGAGTTTCACAGCTCAAGGAAGAACATTTATGATTATTACTTAATTGAAATCCAATCAGACCAAGATGCTAAGGCAGAAGAACTACCGTGTCTGCAGTGCAAAATGATTATAATGATTAATCATTACGGATGATTAATCATCCAGCGGCTGCTGGAGGAGAGTAGGTGAGTTGTGTTTAGTCTCTTTGCTAAAGAAATTAGGCAAAGTTAAAAAGATGTTTGGTGGCTAGTACTGTGGCTAGGACCCTATATGTACTGTTGATGAAGTTAGGTGCTGTTCTGAGCATTATTTGTGGCTATAGAGTGGCGTTTTGGTTGAGGTTTGCACGTGGAGATGTAGACTGCCATGTATTGCTATCCTGCTGTCGTTACTAAAGTTGGTATAACTAGAGAAGCAAGCAGTCTGCAATAGTCATCTCTCGGGGGCGTCTAACTCGGTGTTACGGTGTGTTTGACCTTAAATTAATTTTACTCCGGGAAATCCCTTAAACAGACTTGTCCATCCCTTACTGTTGCATCTTGTTGTCAAGTGTTTTTAGTAATACAGGGGTAATGCCTTCTGCATGTTCCAGGCTGTGGTGCAGACGGTGGACAACTTGCTGCGCCCTGAGGCCCTCGAGTCGTGGCAGGATATGAACAGCACCGAGCAGGCCCACACTGCCACTATGCTCCTGGACGTCTTGGAAAAAGGAGCTTTCCTGCTCGCCAACAACATGTACGGGAATCGCTTTACAGACCGAGCACTCAGCATCGGTAAGAAAACAGGCGTGAAATCATTGTATCGCACAGTTGAGCTGATATTTAATGTACTGGTTGTGCAATTTAGTCATTTTTTCCCCCCGTGCTGTATTTCTACCACCAGATCTCGAGGTGCATGTTCTGAACACAGAGATGGACCTGCAGGATTTGTCTTTTCCGCAGAACTACGCCAGCGACAGCACCATCCAGCTATCAGCCTCCACGATCAAACAGTACAGTCGTAACGGTCAGCATCCCTCACCCCCAACCCCCATCCCCACCCAAAGGCCTGAAAAACTACTCTTCCCCGTGCAGCTCCTCTCTCACGTTTTCCATTTGCATTTCCAGGCGAGCTTAAAACAATCTGCATGCAGTTGACTAAGTTATTGGTTCATAATAATAGGCTAATCAGATTAACAAAAGTGCTGAGACAATTTCTTTTCTTGATGGTTTCTTAACAGCAGTCTTAATAGAATAGCTGGGGAGGCGTGTAGATTACAATCGGCCCCAGTCTGACAGAGCAATCTCAGCACTCCCTCTCTTCTCTCATCCCCATTCCATTCCCTCGCTCCGTCTCCCCGCCATCTTATCCCCCTCTCTCATCTCTCTTGTTTTAACCCCCCCCCCTTTCCTCCCATCTCATCCCCTCCTCCCTCCTCCCTCCATGGTCCCCTCATCCCGTACCCTTTCTGTTTTCTGTCTCCGCTCAGCTCTGCAGTGGGAACGAGATTAGAATGATTGAAACAAACGCACATGAAATATTCATATGGAATAATAAGAGATCTGTGAATGCTTGAGGGATGAATGTTCCATTGCCCTCCACATTAAATCTCGCTCTCTTCCACCAGTCAAAATGAAACGGTCCTTACCATCATTCTAACCTTCACTAACTCTCTCTCTCTGTCTCCCTCTCGCTCGCCCTGTCACTCCCCACTCTCTATCTCTGTCACTCTTCCTTCCATTACCATATTATACCCCCATTTTTGTATTTGGTCTTTTTTTTTTCATCCCTTCCTCCTCTCTTTATCGTCTGTATCTTCCCTTTAATATGAAATCTGCCAATATTCAGCTTCTTTTTCATTCTTCTGCTTTTGTTTCGCAGGACAAGTCAAGGTGGTGTTCATCCTGTATAAAAACTTGGGTTCCTTCCTGTCCACCGAGAACGCCACGGTGAAGATGGAGATGGACGGGCCGAGCCACGAGAAGAAACGCTTAGCTGTTAACTCTCATGTAATTGCTGCTTCCATTAATAAAGAGTCCAATAGAGTGTTCCTCACAGAGCCAGTGGTCTTCACTCTCAAGCGTCTACAGGTGCCCTCTTTCAGTCCTTCAAGTGCTTCATTTACATTCTTATACAAATGCTCCAATTGGCTTTTTCCATCATCTCTCTCTCGCTTTGTTTTTCGCTTTTCTGCAGATGGAGAATTATTACACTCCAAATTGCTCCTTCTGGAACTACTCAGAGCGCTCCATGACAGGCCAGTGGTCGTCCCAGGGCTGCAGACTGGTGGACACCAACAGCACACACACCACCTGCTCCTGCAGCCACCTCACCAACTTCGCCGTGCTCATGGCGCACCACGAGCCCGATGTGAGTAAACAAGGGCGTGGCTCTCGGCGGGTTAAAATGGAATCGGGGGGTAATTTATGCAGACGTTCAGTCGTGCGAGCATTAGCGTTCGCTCACTCTCGGTCACACACGCACACACACACGCACATTAATGTATCCTCTCAAGGCTGACAGGCTCTTTGTTTTGAATTTTCTCTTTTCCCTCTTTCACTCCCACATTCAGGGAGACACATGCTTACAAATTCATGTCCTGCTACTTCTAGCTGACATTCACATGAATTTGAATGTCATGTTTTTTTTTTTTCAGGACGTCTTGTCTCTTGTCTCTACATTTTAGCTCCTTGCATATATTTACAAATATTAAATAAAGCAATTTTACTCTTCCTCTCCCCTCCCCCTGCTCTGTCTATCTTACCCCCGATTGTTTCCACCTTCTAATGTTCTCCCATCTGTCTTTGCACCTCTCGTCTCCTATTCCGCTGTCTTGTCCCATATTTTTTCCTCTCAATTTGACTGATTCTTCCTCCCTTCTGCTTTCTCCTTTTCCCCCCCATTCCTCTTCACACTCTGAAACCTCCTCCCCCACTTTGGTTTCATCCTTCCTCCTCAGTATCAGGGGCGAATGCACGAACTGATCCTCTTCGTGATCACCTGGGTGGGGATTGTCATCTCCCTTGTGTGTCTGGCTATCTGCATCTCCACTTTCTGCTTCTTGCGGGGTCTGCAGACCGACCGCAACACCATCCACAAGAACCTCTGCATCAACCTCTTCATCGCCGAGCTGCTCTTCCTTATTGGCATCGACAAGACGGAGTACCATGTAAGTTTTTGGCCTCACTGATGCTCTCACTCGATATCCCTTTCTTCCCTTTTAAAGACGCACTGAATCCCCTCCTTTAAAACTCACCACTGTGCCCCTTTTACAGCAAGTCACAAAATTGTGTCGTTTTTTTTTTTTACTTTTCAGTTGTAAAAAGTCATTGAACGGTACAGTACAACAGGGTTTTTACTGAATAGTGACTGTGAAACTAAAATTTGAGGCGGATTCATTATGTTACTCTATAAAACATTTACAACACAGTGTAAAGAATTAACTCCCAATACTTTGCACAGACATAGTCGCTCAGGGGGCAGCTGTTCATTCTTGCTCAGTAAATGTCCCAATTGTGACTCTTTTCTTTCCTCTTCTGCTTTTTAAACTTTATTTCTCTTCCTTCTTCTTGACATTTCCTTTCCTCCTCCTCCTCCTCTACTCTCTTCCTCTTTCTACTCTCCTCAGATTGCCTGCCCCATCTTTGCTGGTCTTCTGCATTTCTTCTTCTTGGCTGCCTTCTCCTGGATGTGTCTGGAGGGTGTGCAACTGTATCTCATGCTGGTGGAGGTCTTTGAGAGCGAGTACTCCCGCAAAAAGTACTACTATCTGTGCGGCTACTGCTTCCCCGCACTAGTGGTGGGCATCTCTGCGGCCATAGACTACAGGAGCTATGGGACCAAGAAAGCGTACGTGTGAAGACAGGCCTTTTGCACCTGCAGATTGAGAAGTAGGATTATGCTATTCCCCCAGCTGGAAATGTAATATGCACTGCTGTGCGACCGGCTCTTGCACCTCCCTGCAGACTGGCTTTTCTGAACACACTTAGCCGGAGCCTGATGATTAGCCCTCATAAGATAATCCGCTGAGACAGGGAAACAGTGTGTGCATGCATGGATACTCTGTGTGTATGTGCACATGTCAAGTGTGTGTGTGTTCGTGAGCTTAGTCGCATGTAACACTCTCTTTCCTCTGTGCCACTCCAGATGCTGGCTGCGAGTGGATAACTACTTCATCTGGAGCTTCATTGGACCCGTTTCATTTGTTATTATGGTATTAGCTTTACTGTCAGACAGTGTTATTCCCCTCTGTATTTTGATATCACATTACCAACCTGAAGTATTCACAGAGCTAGCTTAGTGAGCTTGTTAGCAAGTGTCAGACTTATTTAATGTTTTTCTTTTTTTGTTTCCTCTGTTTTTAGCTCAACCTCATTTTCCTCATGATCACTTTACACAAGATGGTCCGCAACTCTTCAGCACTCAAACCTGACTCCAGTCGTCTGGATAACATTAAGTGAGTTCAGATAAATCAATGGGAGCCTGAAGTCTGTGTTTGCTTTTCTTAAGAAACACAAGTCTGTGATGAATAAATCACGCTGTCAGATGAATTTCAATTGAGTTCATTTTCTCTTTGAATCAATTTGTTGTTTTTCCTCTGTGTTTCCTCAGGTCATGGGCTCTGGGAGCCATTGCTCTGCTGTTCTTGCTGGGCCTGACCTGGGCCTTTGGCCTTCTCTTTATCAATGAGAACACAGTGATCATGGCCTACCTCTTCACCACTTTCAACGCCTTCCAGGGCATGTTCATATTCATCTTCCACTGCGCCCTGCAGAAGAAGGTAACAAAACAAGTCAAGGCTCGAAAAGCATGCACCGTAACTTTTTGGGTTTAATTAAGCAGAACTGAGTGGAAGTGGATGGATGGATGGTGCTTGTGTGTCTTGTTGACATACAGTTTGTCCAGCAGACATGTTTCCAGTGATTGCAGTAAGCACATCCAGCTATTGCCTCTCTCTTGCTCCACATTGTCTCCACGCTATTGAAACAAAGTGTTAGTGTTTATGAGCGGATTTTAAACTTGCCTACTGTGCCGTTGGTGTTAATTCCTTTTTTTTTTCCTTTTACAGGTCCATAAGGAGTACAGTAAGTGTCTGCGTCACTCCTACTGCTGCAGCCGCACCTCCACCACCAGCTCCCACGGCTCCCTGAAGAACTCGGGCCTGCGTGCCAACAACCGCTACTACAGCGGCAGCCAAGCTCGCCACGCAGCAGCCCACAGACAGGTGGGGGGAGGGGCGCAGACCCACACATTTAAACGATCGCACACTCAAAGTAGTAACCCTCACATCAATCAAAGGACAGGCTGTGTTTCTCTTTCGACAGAAAAAAGTGAATTTCTCCCTGTGTGGGAAATGATTTCACTTGTTTTGGTGGGAATTAACTTGTTTCAGAGGAATGGAATAAAAATCCATTTTCTCGGGTCAAACGGCTCCTGACACTGTCAGACTTTCCCAGAGCGGTGTCAAAGAGGATGTCAAAACAAAATAAATCGCCTAGGAAACAAGTGCAGTTCGCCGACCCTTCTTTTATACTTTTCTTTGCTTAAAAGGTCTGTTATGTAAGCCTCTAAAGTACAATATGAGTGTATCTGTGGGGGTTTGATTGCTGATCGATACCAATGACTCACTGATTACTTTGGGAGGCACTCAAACGTACTTACTTACTTAACTTACTTTCTGCCCACTCCTGTTTTTGTTTTTTCTAAAGACGAAAAGATGTGCAGTTTGAAGAGCAGCGATGTTACACTACATTTTGTTGTCGGTGACAGAGCAGTATTAAAGCAAACTACATCATGTCATGTTCATTGGACATTTCTTTTTTGCAAATCTGGTCTAATCAGGCGGTCTGTTCATCTCTTTTGAAAACTCAACTTTCATGTTTCTATCACATTCTGGCAGCGCTGTGCTCACCAGAGGAGATGACTCATTAATAAAGAGATTCTTTGAAGTCCATTTGCTATATATAGTCACAGGCGCCATACTAGACATGCGGAAATACTTCGCATGGCGGCGAAGGAAGATACAGTACCCACACGATGACAGTTAGTCCTCACAATCAACAAACAAGCGCTCCCACACACTCTAATGAGACACTTCCAAATAATAATTGTATCAGCTCCTACAATCGCGTCTTACACATCTCCAGTTTTATTAGCCCCCCTCTTGATTACATGACATAGTTGTGCGCCTCTTCACCTAACGCCTCAGTCTCTTCGTGTGCCGTGTTTGTCTATTGTTCTTAGCAGATTAGAGCGAGCCCCACAGTTTTGATTACAGCAGCCCCACTGAGTAACAAAGTCTACCCGCCGCGTATCTATATTTAACTTGTTGTCTGTTTGGTGCCACTCACTGTGCTGTGCTCCTTCTTCCAGAGTCGGATCCGCAGGATGTGGAACGACACGGTTCGGAAGCAGACGGAATCTTCTTTCATGGCGGGAGATATCAATAGTACCCCGACGCTCAACCGTGGTGAGGCCTCCCTCCATCACTTCTCCCCTTGCCCTCCGTTACGTTATTCATGGTTTAATGCACACAAACACAAAGATTCTCTTACACACAGCTGAACAGGAAGCGTAAAGCACGAGAGGATAGCGGACAGAGCCAAAGCAAATCACTGCGGACATATGACAGGACACAATATTATGAAATATGTGCTCACATGCGTCATGTATAAAGGTTAGCTAATGATTCAGATTGCCTCGCAGTGGGTGGTCCAGGCAGCTAATAACAGTTAGCAGCAGAAATACATGGAGATTAAATTGAATAACATATGGTTGGAGGCTGGCTGGTGGGTGGAGGGTTTCGGTGGCAGACTCTGGTCAGCGAAAGCACTTAGCAACAGAAATACATTGAGCTCAAACACTCTGTAATTGGTGTATGTGTGGGCGTGTCGTCAGTGATTTCATGTTCTTGTGGATTTAATTAGACTGATTGAAGTGTATTAATATTGAAAGGTAGAAATACAAGCTGTACTTCGAGAAGTTAATTCAGCTGCTTAGATCACAATTGTTGAGAGGTGGGAGTCGAGGCGCTAAATATACTCCAGTGTTACTGAGAGAATTTTTTTAATATGACTGATTGCTGGGAAAAAAAAGTCTTCATTTTCAAATTTTCAGTGTTTGTTGACATAATCAGACAGTTTATTTACAGTCATATACATCTATTTTTGAAGACATAGTGAGTGATGGTGGTGTTATATTAACAGGTGTTCCTTTTATTTGTCCTCTTCATCAACAAACATTAGAAGAGCAAAATATTAGGAACACTTTAACACAATGCACACCGTTAACAACTAGTACATTTTAAAAAATTCAAAGCACCTTTGAGGAGATTTTTTTGACTAAAATTCAAATAAATCTTTTTTTTTGATACACAAAAGCTACAAAAAACAAAGCTACAGCGACAAAACAGACATTTTTTATACTGTATTAAGGTGTCAGAGCAGCGGAGGAAACATCCTGTTTTTACATTTTTAATACAAAATATGAACAAAAATTATAGATTTAACTGTCAGAGGTCGGCAGGATGAGATTATTTGGTAACACTTCACTTAATGCCTATCTCTATAACACACTATAAATATATGTATAATGCTTTATAATCACGTTATTATACATATATTTATAATGGGTTATAGAGATAGGCGTCAAGTGTTACCATTATTTTTGTCAGAAGACACTGCGCAGATATGTAGAAGTCAATATATATAAAGACTGCTTTGTCCACAGGGGGGTGCCAAAACTGACGCAAACAGATAGTTCCTTACGGGAGCTTTAAAGGACAGTTATTACCATGACTGTGTCAATACAAATTAAAACTCTAGAAGAGGAAGAGCTTCTGGTGAAGCTGTTTTAATAAGTTTACATTACATCTCCTAGGTGTTCCTAATGTTGTGGCTTGTCTTTGTTAATTGTGATGCAACCAGGCAAGTCAAAGTTTATTTATAAAGCACTTTTAAGAAGACAGCAGTCAAACAAAGTGATGTACATTGGATAAATAACAGAAGTTAATAGAAAGAACAATACAATAAAAACAATAAGATTAAAAACAGTGGAATAGAATATAGACAGTGAAAGAATAAAAGCTACAGTGCCCATGATTTACCAGTTAGAATAAATGGTACCAGTACTGCCACTCTTCCACAGTTGAACTCGTGATGTGTTATTAAACCTGCACATTTTTTCTTTCCTGAACATATATGAGTGGTTTTATGCCTGCCTCTTAAATGCATTTTTTTCTCCTACCCATCTATTTTCCCCCCTAAAATAGACATCTAGCGCTGTTTTGCCGGCATGCAGGCATAATGTTATACTATTATAATACAACTGTGTGACACATCCATGAGGTAATTATCAGTTTGCATCCTCACACATTAGTGTTTTCTCTCCCTAAATACAGTGACACATGCATGCCCCCCTGAACTCCATACAGCACCTGAATAGCTCATCAGCAATTATTCAGACTGTGTGTGTGTGAAGTCACTGTTTGGCTTAGCCTCAGCAACTGGTGGCGTCACCGCCATCAGTGACACGGATGCTATCAAGGTTGGCTCAGGTTCCGGATACGGGAGAGGGGTCGGGAAATGGAGACGGGGGGGTTGTTGATGATGACACAGAGGCAGTTGCTAAATCAGCCGTCACTCTCTATGCTAATTTCATCCATTTTCTTTTTAATGAACTGATTAGCGTGTGAGAGAACAGGGGGTAATTATTCTAATTGAGGAGAGTGACAGGATCAAGGCAGGGGGTGAGGAAGAGGGGTGATCGGGAGTTTGGATGAGGTGTGTGTATGCGTGCGTGTGTGTACGAACGTGCGTCTGTCTGTCTGACTACTGTTTTCTTTGGGTTTGGGCAGGTCGGTTTCTGGGGTTTTCTTCGTCACGATAGAGCAATCACCAAGCCTGGAGGAGACACAATGTGGATCATTCCATGTTGTGCTGTCAAACACAAGCAACTGTGCCGTGAAGCCTTTATTTTCCGTGCTTCTGAGAAAAAGTTTGTTAGTTGGCAGAAAGTGAAAGACGAAGGGGAGCGCAGGAGGGAGGCTGAGGAAAAGAGAGGCATTGAGAGAGAAAGAGAGAGAGAGAGAGAGAGAGAGAGGCGCTATCATGGAGGAGTAATTAAAGAGGCCAAATCTGGAGAAGAGACGCAGCGTTGTTATCACTCGCATCTCAGATCTCTTTGATTTCTCCACTTCACTTCTTTATGAACCACTATCTCTTCCTGACAATAGTAATGTGTCCGCAAGACAAGGCACACACACATCCACACACACACACACACACACACACACACAGCCTCCCCTGGTTCCCCTTGCCCTACTTTCTCTCCCCACTTAAATCTAGTTCCCTTAATTTTCAGCAGGATATTCCTATGAGGTATACACAGACTGCTAATCCAAACTAATTTGGTGTTGTTTGTTAAAAATCTGGCATGGGGAACTGAGAAAATGTGGTTGAGTCAAGACACGGCAGAATGAGCCAGAGAATAGAGAGAGAGAGAGAGGGAGGGGGGGGGTTTGTTTGGCATGCCAGAAAGATGGACAGGGGAGGTGTAAAAGGAGGTAAAATGACAAATAAATAGCCGTATGAGTGCATATTTTATTTTTTTTTAAGAATTCCCTTCTCCCTTGCTGTGTGATGAACGGTAGGCGTGAGACCTGAAGGTTGCACTTTGCCTTGGACTGCTCTCCGTCATGCTGTCCTATTTTTAATTTCATGGCATTTCTGTTCGAGTTGCCTCAGGCTGGAGCCATACATGGGCATTATACAACATTCTCAGTGTGCCATTTCTTTGAATTATATTTGTCTTGTAGTGGCATTCACATTTCACTGGGAAATTAACTGTGTTTCAATGGCTGCACCCCTAGACTACATAATGGCATGCATTACTGTTCTCCCCCGTCTGACTACATTGTCAGGAGCCAGAGGAAAAAAAAAATGAATGGCAAGGCTCCAAACAGAACCTTTCCCCTGCAATTGTATTTTTACTCAAAGGTTACAATCAGGAGGCATAAACATTGAGGGGAACACTGTGAAATGCATTACTCTATAAAGCAACGGCATAACCAAAATAACCCCATCTGAATAAACAGTAAATATTTTTATGATTCCAGATGTTATTACTGAGTCGGGGGGACGTGAAATTCAAAATGATACACCTATTGTGTTCAGTGTTTCTGCCTCTGCTTGCTTTGCATGCATCTGAATGGGAAGATAACAGCCTACTTATGATAATGATCAGTTTCAAATGTTTGTGTCTTGCAGCGACCATGGGCAACCACCTTTTGACAAACCCAGTGTTGCAGACCCGCACCGGTACCTCTCCATACAACACTCTGCTGGCTGAGAGTTTCACCCCGCCCTCACCTGGAGTTTTCAACTCTACCGGTTAGCCTCTCATTAACACTCCACTCTGAGTGTTTTTATATATCCCTGTGCACCCCGCCTGCTCTCTTCCAGTCTCTTACTCTGTCAGTATCTTACTCTGACACTCACTACGGTTTTTTAGCGCTTGCACATTCGTGTTCGTGTGTGTGTGCGCGTGCGCCTGCTTGTGTGTTGTTTTGTTTGACTATGTAGCTGTCAGACGGATTCACTAGGCTGAGCAGAACAGAGCCAAACAGTGCCTACAGCCCAACCTGCCATCTGGTCAGATCTCGAATCTTCATGAGAACAGCCACAAATTGATGAGAAGTTTAGCTACAGCTGTGACTGCCAGAAATGTTGAGGACAGTTTTTCCTCTCTCTGGGCAGAAAAAGAAGTTTAATGCACAAAGGGATCAGGCGACTCGGTGGCTAGAGACGGTCGAAGTTAGTGTTGGTCAGATAGATGTGACTATTCTCCATTATTCCATTGTGTTTGTGGTAAGTTTATTCTTCCTCAGAGTTAGTGTCTTTGAAGGGATAGTTTGGTAACACTTTGTTTGACGCCTATCTCTGTAAACCATAATGAATATATTATAATGAGTTATAATCATGTTATAGCACTGAATAATTATAGTTATAAACACTCATAAATTATCAAAATGCTTCATAGCAATGATCATAACACATTATATAGCATTTTATCATGACTTACAAGGTCAGGTATTATAATGTGTTATAACTGTTAAAAACAGTTGCATTGCATTATCTGTGTGGGCATTGTCAGTGAGTTATTAACAGTTATAACACATTATAATACATGACCTTGTAAGCCATGATAAAATGCCATATAATGTGTTATGATTATTGCTGTAAAGCATTATGATAATTTATCAGTGTTTATAACTATAGTTATACAGTGCTATAACATGATTAAAATGCATTATACATATATTTATAATACTTATAGAGAGAGGCGTCACATAAAGTGTTACCAATAGTTTTATTTTCTCAATAAAGGGACAGAGCTGTGCAGGATCTCTTGTGGAAAATGCATGTACTAACATCAGTGGACGAAATACACAAGTGCTTGAGTCAAAATGTGGATTTTCCTGATCAAATATTACTCCAATATAATTGAAAGTTTTGCTTTTAAAAATACTTTCACAGTATGGAAAACTACTTCATATAAAGTCCCAGAAATAATGCACATGGGCTACGAAAACAATCAACAAAAACTGTTCGTGAGAGATTAAAAGTTGTTAATCCAACTTTAAGAAGTTTGATTTTGCACAGTTTCAGTCAGACTGATGCAACATGTAAAAGTGCTGTTAATGTTCTGTTGTATTTATTTAGAAAACAATATTTACTTCTTATCTTTTCAACCCTCATGCTTCAGATTTGTCCAGATTTGCAGCTCCTAAAACGAAACGACCATTCATAGAATAAAAAGCACAGACGACTTGATTTTAAAAAAAGCTCATCTGAAAGCAAAAACTGTGTTGCACAAGGGGGCAAACTCCACTCATGAGAAATGAAGCCAACATGGAGGTGCCAAAAACTAGTACCATGAGTGTCCGCTTACTCTGGAGGCTTCAAACACGCTCATTCAAAAAGGCCATCTCTACAGCGAGGGATGCCAATTAAAAGTATTTACTGCGATAGGTCTAAAGAAATATGACAGTCTGTTACAGCTTACTCATTAAAAAGTTGTTTAACACATGAGATAACAACATAAGGAGTGGGCTTATCACTAATCTGTGTAGACTCATAGTTATATTGAGTGTGGCTCAAACTTCTGAATGTAGATTTACCACAACAAGAGAAATGAGGAAAAAAAAAAATTGCACTCATGGTTTCTGATTAGTTGTTTTTATTCAGAGAAAAAAAAGCATGTTATGGTCAGGTATCAGCCAGGGGTGCAACTGGGTCACAATGGTCCACTGGTATTACTGGTACGCATGTCCTGTAAAAGTTTTCAACCATTGCATCTGTTTTATTAGTTTCAGTTTTAGTTTACTTATTCACTATTCAGTCACAAAGACAGTATCTTTTTACAAAATACATTTCTTTTTCTTCATGACTGAATCAGTAGAAGCAAAAGATTAAGGGTGTTGTGCATTGCTCTGTAATAGTAAAGCTCAGTTGCAGCTCTTGCTGTGTGTAATGCCTTACCTATAGAGATAGGCGTCAAGTTAAGTGTTACCCACATGTCTGTGTTCTATACAGCCAATAGTTTTGGCAACATACCGCCAAATGGACAATGTTATTTTTATTTTATTATATTTTATTTTATTATTTTTTGTAGGTTTTGATGAAATAGAGCCATCATTTAAAACTTTGCAAAAATCTGATACAGCCACATTTGGTCAGGTGGATCTGACGTAACAATCATACCTGACCCACTTCACCTTTGCTCTACATTATATCTGTGTTCAACAGATGGCATTACCACATACTGTAGACAAACTGCACACAGCACCAGGGTTGAAAAGGGACTGACTACTTATTGGGTTATTTTTGACCCAGAATGTTGGTTTATTCAAATTAATCCAAATTGTGGGTTGACTCAGTAACTCTTTTTAAGGGTCAAGTTAACCCAATGTTCGAGTTAATTTGACTCATGATCTTGGGTTAAATTGATATATGCATTTGGGGAGCTTTGCTTTTACAACCTGTACCCTATTTTTGAGACACATCTGTAGGGAGCGAACTACATCTACAGATGTGTCTCATGCGAGATTCGAACCCCAACCTTCCGGCTGCGTAGCTACCCCTGTATATCTCCAGGTCACTTTAATTGCCATTAGGCCTAGAAACCACGTAGAGTCATTCGAACCCAATGTTCTGACCCAATTATTGGGTTACACTCAGAAAAATAACCCATAATTATTAACCCATTCAAAATAAACCTCAAATTGGGTTACAATAGAATCCATATGACCCAAGAAATCGGTATGGATCTGAAAAATAACCCAGAAATTTAACTCAACATGTATAACCCAGGAACTGGGTTGAAGAAATAACCCAAGAGTTTTTAGAGTGTATTGGCTGAGGTTGCCCCTACAAATATAATACTTAAGAAAAGTACAAATACTCAAAATAAGTACTAAGTAAATTTACTTTGTTACTGTCCACCACTTCCTCATCATACTCTCTTTAAATTATCTATTAACTGCTTTTTTGCACTGCTATATTTCCACACTGTCATTTGCGTGTCTGAGACGACAGCTGTGGATATGTTCTGTCATTCACTCCTCCACAGAACCTTTATTCACTCGATAAGAGAGAACTAGGATGTCTGCGGCTGAGTGTGCACCCGCAGAGTATCAGGCCAAGAGTCTGATGACTGAAATTTAAGGCGGCGTTTCTGTTAAATATTTTAAAGCCTCCTCGCACAATACGTCAAGCCTGATGGCCACAGGCCTGGCAGCCGAGACATTTTTAGAAGAGAGTGGGAGAGGAAGTAGAGAAAGAGAGCACTTCATTAGAATGTCTAATTACCCACGGCACCACCGAAGAAGAAAGTTGATTAAAGTCATTCTACACATTAGAGTTAAAAAATGAACAGACGCCTCACTTTTTGGGTGGCTGTGGAGTTTGCTCTGCTGTGTGCTGGTAATTTGAGGGAAAAAGCACAACATCTCTGGCGTGCCGAAGGAGGGAAAGTCTTAAGATAAACATTCCTGCTACTGTACACGGCTTTTTATGAATTATGTATGTATTCAGGTATCTCTGACAGGAGTAAATAAGTACCCAGAGTGCTTTCTGTGGTTGGGATGTAAATGTTAGAGGAGTATGGTGTCAAACAAACAGAAGTAACTCTGCATAAATTGGAGTTAATACGACTCTGTATATGTTTGTGTGTGAAGTACGAGTCGGGAAGTTTGATGAAAAAGGGCGGAAGGGCGAGGACATTTTTTTCTGTTAATGGTTCCCCTTTGAAAAAATCCTAAAAATGAATATATCAAGTTAATGTTGCATCATTAAAGAACTTACTGACTTTTGCCTCTCGTTTTATTCACTCCACATGACTTTCTCTGGTTTGCACAGGAACCTTCCGTGACCCGAGTAAGTATAATTCTATTAGATTTCACCGCCGTACAAGAATACTTCTTCTCTGTGTGACGCCGTGAGTGTGAGCACATGATGATAATGCCAAACCCCTCTTTGTTCTGCTTTTATTGTACTTGTGTTTGGGTCCAGAAAGCACGTTATCTAAGGCCCGCGACCCCTGTGGGATGGAAACCCTGCCCTTAAATGGTAACTTCAACAACAGCTACTCCATGCGCAGCGGTCCAGGGGGCGGCGGTGGGGGCAGCTGTGACTTCCTCGGAGGCGGCGGAGACAGTCCCCCGCCCCTCTTCAACGCCCGCGGCTCAGAGACCTTGGGAGGCGGAGGCATCAGACGAAACCTCTCTGATGCTGCCGCCTTTGAGAAAATGATCATCTCAGAGCTGGTGCACAACAACTTGAGAGGTGGTGTCGTCGTCGGAGGAGGAGGAGGAAGTGGTGGAGGTGACGCAGGGGACAGAGTGTGTGGCAGCTTGGCAGGGGGACGCCCTCACGGTGGGGTCGGTCAGAGTACAGCGGGGGTGGGGCCGGAGCCATCCATGAGTATGGATGAAGACGAGGACTTTCTAAGGGAGGGGAGGCAGCGCACGCCGCAGGACGTGGAGCTGCTTTACAAAGCTCTGGAGGAGCCCCTGCTGCTACAACGCGCCCAATCCGTCCTCTACCAAAGCGACCCAGAGGAGTCCGAGAGCTACACGGCCGACCTCACCGAGAGCCTTGGCCACAGCGGGCACAGTGGCCAGAGTAACAGCGGGCAGGGAGGCAACAGGGCACCTGACTCACCTGCCCGTGACTCCCTGTACACCAGCATCACCAACCTGCGAGACTCACCTTACCCAGACAGCAGTCCTGAGCCCCTGGAGGTGGTGCCCCGCTCGGCTCAGCCACCTGAGGAGTTATATTATAGCTCTGGGAGGCCCGCCTTGGGTTCTCGTGGGGCCCCAATGCAGACCTTCTACCAGGCCCAACCCAGGAGACCGAGTGGGGAGGGTCACGTGGCTCAAGAGCCTGCACAAAACGAGGGAGACGGACAGATGCAGCTGGTCACCAGCCTGTGACTGGAGCCTGATGGAGGAAGTTTGGGACTCTAATGTGACAGCCAGAGCTGCCTCCTAGCCCACCTTCTTCTCGCGTCTCTCCACTTTCTGCTTGTTTGGTTGCCTTTCTTTCTCTTGACTTTTTATTTAACTAACAGATGAGCAAATAGAGTGACCTTCAGGGGGAGTCTTGGCTGACTCTGCAGAATCTGCCTCTGTCTTTAGCCCTCCCCCGTCTCACGGAGATGAGTGATGGATGTTTTTCAGCAGAGCGTTCAGAGCCTCTCTCCGTCCCCAGCCCTCCCCACTTCCTTTGGTACCCTAAGGCCAAGTCCAGCACTCTGAATGTACCGATCCACCCCCTTTACCTTCAAATATTTCAAAACTTTAAAACTTTGTTAAAGTTTTTTTTTAAATGTAATTTCTCTTCAGACCTGCCTGCGGAGATGAGAGTATCATTTTATATTTTTTCTCATTTCCCTTTCGTACCACCCATTGGTCTTTTTGGAGTCTTCATTTGATAGGATTAGTTAGCTGTAGAGACAGGGACTTTAGTACATGATTATAACCTAAAAAATGTCTCACAGAAAGCTCTTCATTGTTGCCAAAAATATCTTTTATTGAGCCAGAACAGAAACTAGAACATTCACACGGCAAACACGTGCACATGACACATACACACACCGACACACACACCAACACACACACTCACTCATCCAGAAGTGCTCATTACTGATCATCAAAAGTGAAAACAGTACTCCATCCAAGTAAAAGGGAGCAAGAGCTTTTGTTCCAAGCAGGCAGTGGGAGCTGATTCAGAGTAGTTGCCTTCATTTTGTCTTGCTGTGAATCCACGACGATGTACAAAAGTGGAGTAGAGGCAGAGACGGAGACTGGGGAGACCCCCGCACCACCCCTCCAGAGCGGGAGAACGTGCATCCAAAAGACTGGCCAATCTTCTCCACTGTTCTCTCTGGTTGTTTGCTTTTGGCATTTGAAAAGTGAAATGACTGCCTTGCTATTGTTTTGAAAGAGTATTCAATTTGTTGACTTTTGGTCTGCATCCTTTAGGTGGGGGGGGGTGGAGGCCTGCAAAGTGAGCGGGTGTCACCCTCCCCCTCCTCCCTGTACTTTGCTGTTAGAGCCTAGCCAGTTGAAGTGGACTTGTTTCCTGTGTGCCGTTGTGACAAAGCAAGACTGTAAACGTCGCAGACGCACCGGTCGATCCAATTGGTATAAATGTGTACATAGGAACCACACATGAATCTACTTTATTCCTACTATGTAAATAGAGACACCAGATGATCAAAAGCAACAAAACGTAACAAATACTATGAAAATGACTTCTTGTACTGCAACAAACCGACATGAGAAAAATAAAATGTTTTGGAGTTTGTGACCTGAATGATACGCTCTATCTCCCCCTCCCCCTTGGCTTGATCTCTCACTCGTGTGCCCCAGCACTGTCCCACTCAGTGTAAAATCCTCAGTGATCCAACAGAGAGAGAGACGGATTATGACGTGTAGTGGGTTTTATCAATACAAATGAGAAATGAAACAAACAACAACAAAAAAAAGGACTGGCAGAATTTTAATGTACCATAATCCAGTACATGTTGTTAATGTTTGGCCTTTGACATTCCCAGGGTGGGATTGCCGGAGGCGGCCGAGGGAGGGGGCGGGGCGGGAGGTGTGGGGGCAAGCGAGATAGATATTCTTAAATGTCATCCTGTGCCTCACAGGCATGATAAAGCATTGTTGTTGGGACGACAGCATTCATAAAGTGATTTGGTTGGTTCTTGTATTATTTGGGAGGTATAACCAGATGACATACTTTCTACAACATGGGTTCTAGCATGTACCGTAATGACATTTGTTTTGCTATCAGAGAATATTGCATTTTGCTGTTTCTTAAAACTAGCTCCAGCATTACTCCAGAGCCTAATGTGACAATTCATTCATTTCCTCTCTGCATGTGTGGAAGTGTGAATGCCTCTGAATGGCTGGGTAGTTGTGAATGTGTATGTGCCTTGTACACACACGTGGAGGACTATTTTTGTGACTCGAATGCAGATTACACAAGGTGGATGCTCATCTTAGAGAGCTGCCATTACTCCCCCGCCTCGGATGGAGGTTGCTTTTTTATCCGTGGCGTTTAGATACAGGGAGGACAGGGGAAAATCAGCCTCGAGAGATGTAAGATAACCATATACAGCGAGAATGACAAGCTGGATTGACCGCTCTGGAGAAATATGTTTCCAATATGCCACCTTATGCAAGCGATACATTTGAGAAATTAGCTGTCAAGAGGGAGCTGCTCGTGAAGCTCCTTTCATCCAGCTGAAATCTGTCTGACCTTTAAGAAAAAAAACAGAGTTTGCCTTCTTCTAGGTTATATTTATAGGCATTTGTTATGGTTTATTTATCAGTTTTTATGTATGCTTTTGGAATATTTATTCGCACTGATTTATCCTTGAATTGCTCAGATTTTTCTTTTGACTGTCTCTCCCCCTCGTAAAGCGCTCGGTGGGGATGTGTGGACTGAACGTGAGTGGAAAATAGATGCTCGAGCTGCAGTGTGTGACATTTGGCTGGGGCCTCACTGTCCCACTTCTAAAAAGGAAACCCAGAGGACTGCTGTTAGCTGTGGCTCCTGGGGCTGAAACAGAGATAGGAGGGTTAAAGGCAGATAAAAGGAGTGGGATTACAAGGATTTGCCTCCCATTTATTCTTGTTATTTAAATCACTTTTGTGAGTAACTTTGTATGGGCCATGGAGCACACTGAGGCTCAGAGTACAAGCCTGAGTATTGTCACTTGAGCCATAAGGGGGAAAATGTGCAATTCTGGTTTGATGGAACATGACTCGGAGTTGCAGCTGAACCTGGAAGCCGACTGTGTTTACAAATGAAAGGACAATATGCACATGTATTCTGCTCTGCTGCCGTGCTCGACAAGGTGAGGCACGGATCTCATGGCTCAGTGACGGGGCATTGTACCGAGGCGGCGCTCGCTGGTCAGCTGAGGACAACTGAATGTATTTTAACAAGCAAGACTGAAGATAAACCGATCCACTCCAGGGTGGAAGTGTTAATGGGGGAAAAGGCAAGATGGCCATCATCATCATCATCATTTCTATCCTCATCGTTCTCATCGTCATTAACTCCGTCCCTCTCTCATTGTATTTGACATAATGTGCTGATGCCGATCTCCAGTGCTCAGCTGAGACCCGCCCCAGGGAGGAAGGCTGTTTAGACAGACACTCCCCATGAGAGGAGGAATGTGCGTCACCTTGGGCCTGCTTCTGTTTTTTTTTTTTTCTCGTCTCCTTCCTCACGCTGCATCTCATCCTCATTTTAATATCAATCTCAATGGACTCCATTAGTGCAGCACTTCTTTGAGAATGTTAATTTGTTTTGTCAAAAGCTTTGTTTATCCCAGATTAATATCTCAATAAACAGAGGAGTGCTGTACTGTGGTAAATGATAGTGATTATACAGTAGAAGGTCTGTAGCTCATGCCGATGGAGGAGGTGCGCACAATGGGAGTTTCTCCACCATTCAAATCCCTCCTAACCCCTGATTACAATAATAACACCGTGGGTACTAATTTACTGCAGTGAACTCGCCCTCACTTTCTGCTCTGTTCTCCTGTTTCTGTCTCGGCCTGCAAATGTTGGATGCTATCCCCGTTCCACGCCACGGCTAGCTAGCCTGACAGTGTTTTGATGGGAAGTTGTTTAAAAAGGTGGGATGCCTAACCTTTGACATATTGCTGCCTCACCCCTGCAGCTCAGTGTCAGTGGAGAGTGAGCTGCAGCATTGTTCAGTCTATCATTAGACAGCAGAGGTCCCAGCAGGCCTACAGTCCGCTTACTTGGACTTGACCCTTTCACACACACACTTTTTTTTTTTTTTTTCCTTTTCAGTGATTTCAGTGACGCATATCACACCAGGAGGGTGATGGGGGGCAGGATACTGGTGTGTGAGTTCAACAGCAGCTGAGGTGCAGAGGGTCTTTATGTCTGCAAAGGGTGTCCCGGGAGGGGGCAGAGAAGGGACAACAAGAGCCGAGATGTCACAGATGTCACTAATTCATAGCTACAGGCAGTAAGAGAGGAGGAGAGAGAGAGAGAGGGAGAGAGAGGGGGTAGTTGGGGTTTGCAGAGAGGCTTTGCAGGGCTGGATGTGGAGATAAGGAGATGGATGTGCTGCTATGTTTCAGAGGGCTTTCCGTTGGTGGTTTGCAGTCCAGAGGTTATCACTTTATTGTTGCAGTTGATCAAGCTGCTGAGCCAGATCTGGAGTTAAGGAGGAAAAAAATCCGCCTGTAGAGGAAGAAAGATGATATGACTGCTGCTCGGTCCTAATGGATGCTTCCTTAAAAATGTGAAAATGAATCCACTGCCGCATCAGCTGATTAGATGGAGATTTTTAGAACGCTTATTTATGCGACAGGATTTTTCCTAATGAGATTTTTAAACGGCTGTTGTAAACAATGATAAAGTAGTGCTATTTTGTTATTGCTCAATTGTCCACATGACTGATATACAGCACTAATAGAGTAGTTTGAACAGTCATGAGGATTGTGCTGCTTTTGCTTTCGAGTCGAATATGTGTCCATCTTTAACGCACAGGGTGAGAGACTGAAACTGAAACATGTCTCAAAGGTCCAAAACCAAAACAACATATCTTCTGACACTGCCTTCTGTACTGCACACATCCTCATCTGTCAGTTTGTACACAAGCTGAAAATATAGGCATGATTCCTCAGATTTTTTTACTTTTTGCTGTTTGCACTGTCTAAAGAGAGTAGAGAGGAGCTGAGTTGGGCTTGTATGTGCATGTCGGTGGCTGTAGTCGGTCTATAGGACTAGCCAGGAAATGCAGACTGTCAATCATCAGAGAGGGAGGATAACTAGCTGAAGCTGGTGTGAACTGGATATTCTGAGCATAAGCCAAGAGCTGGATTAAAAAGCTTGGTATCGAAGGACCTGCTCAGTATTAGAAATCTCTGAAGTGCCCTATGCGACTGAATTATTGTGTGTTGGTGATTTACAGCACATAGCAGGCTGTAGGACTGCAACGACATTGTGCCATGTGGGGTTCAACTTACAGCACCACTCACTTCCAGAGCTTTCTGTGATTTTTCTATGAAATGAGTGATTTATCATGTTCCACTGATACATTTGTAAACTGAGGTCAATACAACACCTTGATTCTGTTTTCTTTGAGGAATGATGTTCATGTGTTTTATTTGATTTTTTTTTCTTTCTTTCTCACAGTCATTGCTTTGACAGCTGTCTGGGCCAAAGGGGACGATTTTATTTTGTGAGTGTTTGCGCCATCGCAGGTCAGAGCGACCTTGTATCAGCACATATTAATAAAAAAAAACATTGAAAATATACGCTGTTAATGCTTCAGGGTTTCTCTGGGAGCGTTTCGAAGGAGCTCATTTGTGGTGAATGTGTGTTTCTGTGTGTGTTGATATACGGCGTAATTGGTAGTGTGCTTATGCATGTGCCGGTGTGATAAAAGCATAACAGCACACAGAAGAGATTGATAATCTTTTGCATTACCGTATGTGTATAAACGTCAGTATATCTGCCTCATGACTCAAACTGGAAATGAAAAGACATCTTTAAGCACTATTACAGGTTATGTTTTATTCATCAGCTGTCCTGCAGGTTATGGCAGCACTGCGCTGCTCATCTGTGTACCATGGGATGCAGAGTACGAAAGCCGAGCAGCAACCCAGCCCCTTCCTGAGTCAGCTCCCCCTTGAACCACACAGTGTATGCATATGCAGATTTGACCTGTGGGTTGGGATGATGATTCTGTCAAACACTGGTCTGTGTCCAAAGCATACTACACAATGTGATCAGAGAGAGAGATGCAGGGAAAAATAAAGCGGTCAGTGCAGGAGACCCAGAGTCCCAACTCTGTCAGTGTTAGAACCGGGACTAGTGAAAGCTTTACAGGGAGAATAAGACGACTGGTCCCATGCTTATCCGGAGAAAAAGCTTTGTTACACTACAGTGACCATAAGTCAGTATTACCAACCCCAGCTGAAGCGTTCCTTTCAACTATCTCACATGTATCTCCATGCACATGCAGACCTGTGAGCGTACTCTCTCAGCTGGATTCAGCTTTATAAAGCATCAGTCAAGGTTAATTAATCATACAGTGGGGTGTGATCCCTGATGTAATCGCTTTAAAACTGCCGTGTGAATACAGCTTACCGACTTTTCAATGCAGCACTGTTTGCTCGCAGCTGTCTGCTAAGCCCCGGCACGCAGCAGTAGGCGACCTTTAGTACACTCCAGAGTAACCATAAACAACGTGATACACTGGAGATCAGTTAGGGATAACACACAAGTGCTGCCCGGCGAGCTCTCCTTAAGTCATCTTATCCCTGATGTGGTGTGATCAGTGTTCATCTCCTGCTGAGTTCTGCATCCTCGACTGCTCATAATGCCGCTCACAGTGGAGAGTTATTGGTTACTAATTAGCTGATATACTGAGTAATTATTACATGCATCAGAGCATGGAGGATTCCTCCATAATTACAGCCTCTCCCATGTACCTGTTTTTTTTTTCCATGTCACATGGTAAGCTGTGCATGTATGATGACACGTGACGACTCACCCCCTACCCATCCACCCATCTGCCCAGCCCCCACCTCGCTCATGTCCCCTCTGTGAAACTCCCAGAGAGGGGACGCTCTGAGGCCTCGGCCATTCAATCACCCTCTTTTCACCGGTGTTACAGTAACACTTTCGTACACTGACATACCAACATGAGCAACAGGGCTTCTAACCTCTCATACGATCTCCTCCTGCAGCTCAGTCCATCAAAGAGGTATAAAAAAAATCAGGGTTTTCTCAAGGTCATTGCACATTTAAGGAAGCAAAAATAGAATTACACATCACGGCAGATCCTCAGAGATGTCTCAGAGTCAGACAGAAACCCTGTGTGTTTGTGTTTTACTTGATTCATCACTGGGAGTATAAATCGTATGAGCACTGTAACACACATATCTAACAGTAGAATCACTTAAAGATGTGCTGACTGTCCTTAAGTTAATTAATAAATCAAAATACTGCATGAGAAAAACAGGGATCAACCCAAACACAGACACTGATTGCACAGAATAACAACACAATAGTCAATCAACGCTGATTGAAAGCGTTAGACACACATCATCCTCAGCCTTCCTCATAATAGAAACAGTGTATGTAATAAGGTATATGCTTTGTAGGTGTTGGTGAAATTAGGAACTTAAATCAAGGACACTGTAATCAGACATTTATGAGCATTAATTAGGCTTGCATCACTCAACTAAAGTAAAAGAGGTGTAATTAGGCTGCCTGTTAACTCTGTGCTGTGAGACCATGTCTATTTACTGCCCCCTGGTGGACCTCCAGGGAAAAGAAACTCCTTCACAAAGTGAGTTAAATAAAGTGAATGAAAGCCAGGGTGGATAAAATGATTTATTTCTAACTTCGAATATAGGCTACATGATTTATTTTCACACATATGGTAAACAGGAGTATATATGTCGCAATAAGTAATATGATGCTTATTGCGATGCAAAAGATTACATAGGTAGGCAGCAAATACATGATAAAAACATCTCCTTAAAGGTACAGTGTGTGTTATTCAGCAGAGCAAACGTGGTTAAAATCAGATATCATATTTGTTAACGTAAATAAGCAAAAGCTGATTTTTTTTTTTTTTTGGTCTTTTGTTAGTTAGTTAACGGAAGTTATGCCTAGGTTTGCTTCAAGCCTTTGGATCCCTTTCCATGTCACATCCCACTCTCTCATCCCGAGGAGGCCAAATTGAGATAAAAAGCCTGTAAATAAATCTTTTAAAAACATAGGCACGGTTCCCCAACCACTGGGGCCGCCCTACAGTGGCACAAAATAAGCAAACTTAAAAAAATCATGCCAATTAAACATCACAGAAGATACATGTCCGTGAAAACCACCTTCACATCTAGAATTTCATCAACAGGGAGGGTGAGCAAGGAATTTCAGTGCAGAATATGATCATTAGATATTGCTTAATGTTCCTATTTCTACACACTGTACCTTTAGGTTACAAATATGAATCAAGAGATGAGAATCAGTTTAGATTAATACAAGTAAAATATCATGACACAAAAGATAAAATGATTTCATTAAGCTTTAAAATGCATGTTTGATGTATAATGCGCATTTATAACCAGTATAGATATAATAAATGACAATTATATAGTTATTTATACTCTTAACAAACATGCCTACTACTGTACATTATACATAATATTTATTGTATAATATTGATCATCCTCACAGCTGTGTATGTGGTCCCGCATGTTTTGGTCAAATCGTGAAACAAACAATCCACATGTTCGTTTCTAAAATGTGATCAGTGCTTTTTACCTCAGTTAGTTCATAATGACTATATCAGGTTTTGCAGTCTGATAATGTTTTAAATGTGACGGCCAAAATCAAAAGACTGCCTGCACAGCTGATGGCGTGTGGGTGAAGAGTCCAATCCTGACAACACCAGTTTCCACTGGGTGGTCAAAACCTCTGCTTTTAGAATGATTTATAGATGCTTTTGTCGTCATATTAAATCCTGAAGGTAGGGTTTCTTAAAAATGGATCTTATGATCTCTCAGAAATATGCTTGAACAGAATCTGCGATATGTAATAATCCCAAACAAAGGACTAAAAGAGTACCACATACATGTACTGTGAGGATGATAAATATAAGGTATTCTCATAATTATGATTATTATTATCATTATCAATAATATTGTTATTATTATTTAGTATATATTTAGTATATATTTATGTTCTTCAAGTCGTGTGCTGACTCCACATCAGTGTCCTGTAACAAAGAAAACAATAATTGCTTATGAAAACGACAACAAAGTAAAAAAAAACTCTTGACACAGTAATTCTACATTGTGTGCTCTACTCACTTGTGCTACAGAGCACACGTTGATGGGGCCAGGGTCGAAGCAGCTCTTGTCCACCAGAGCTTTATCTTCGCCTGACATGTTCGAAGGTTGGATGGCAGCACTGCAGACAGAAACAGCAGAAAAGAGGCTCAAACGTCTGCACAGAAACAGCAGAGTTTCATGTTTACTTTCCGAGCAGACCTCAGACAAGTTCTGAAACTCAGACTAGCCCTTCAAATATGTGGAGAGGAGTTGTTCATAAAGTTACACCTGACAGCTGTCCAGACAGCAGCAACAGAAGTAATAGAAAGCTTTAAGGGAAAGTGCAAACAGGGAAGTGACAGATATTTCTCTTTGGGCACAAGTCATGAGAACAGAGAGATAAATCAACAAACGCCGTCTCACCTCTGAATAGGCAGCAGCGGCTCTCTTACAGTCTCATCTTCTTTAGGACCACGACCACCGAGAGTCCATCCATTCTGCATTGCCTCAATTCTGCAGGAGAATTCACAACCACTATCAACATGCATAAAACAGGTTGTACTTGTCAGTGTCTGACATATTGTTAAAGAAAAAGTCTTTTTTTTTCGGTTCTTTTTAGGGCTTAAAGCTCTTAGAGCTACTTTAACATACATTTTATTTTATAATGGATTTCTGAATTTGTGGAGATAGATTATATTTTAATGATCTGTTAAGAAGTTTGTTATCTTGCATTTCAAATTAGTTTTTTTTATTTTAAGAATGTGAAGATTTGGGAATCACAGCATGAAATGAAATTAACTTTTGATCTTGGCTTTTATATTTGTCATTCAAAAAAGCTGCACTGCAACTTTAGTGTCGTCTGAAACCGTAACAGGGAAGTTAGATACAACTTCAAATTGCTTATTTTTATTTTTTATAATAGAAAGCACTGTTAGACATGAGGAAACATGCAGGGGTTTCTGTATTAAATTCCTTCAATTCAGTTTCATCCACAGGTGGATTAACGGTTTACACACTCCAGAGTGGTGCTCTGCCACCATCTGTGATGTGGTTACCAGCTGACATCAGTCAGATTACTTTGCTTGTATGCGGTAGCCCAAACTCTTAACCCACCTGTGATATTTTAAATCCACTTGACACAAAGATCATAATACTTTTGATTTGTCAGCCGAGTTGTCTTTGAGTTTATCGAGTATTGTGCCATTTAAAAGTGCAGGGGTGTCAATTTCTATCATGGCAGAAGCAGGGAGATGCTGTAGTGTTTTATCTATGTCGTAAATCACCATATATTTTTTTAAAAAGTGTAAACTTAAAAGATTAAACAAAAAAGAAAGTCTTTTGAACTCTATGATCCTGTAGCATCTGCAATAAAACTGATTATTTTAACTTTTAAGTTATTGACTAACCCAACATTGCCTTTGGGTTTATGGCCGTTCATTCCTCCGGGATCATCTCTCAGGTTCCTCAGAAAGACACACACATTAAAATGAAATTGAAAAAAAAAGATTTTTAAACCTTAATTTCAAAGTATTTCAAAGGAAACATAATATACAAACATTTGAGTCTTACCTTTGCATATCTCGGCATGTGATGGCTCTCTCTGGGACACTTGCACCCCCACTGCAAGATAAATATAAGAGTTGAGTCTCATTTCTGACAGACTGGGTAAATGGACATTTCACCTAAATTGTTAGAGATAAAAAGACAACAGAGGTTGAAAAATCTCTTTACTCTTTAGCCTGGTTTTCCTCATCGCTTTCCGCAATGTGGTTCGGACTGAGGTTTGGAGGAGCCTCCCTCTCGGCACTGTAGAGACAGAGGCAGCTTTTACAACATTTAGAATTGAAACTATAGTGAGAAACAAAATTTGATGATTTTACTAACAGGCTAAAAGGAGATCAGAAAAGAACTTAATGTCACAGCTCACCTTTGGACTTTGACACTTTCAAGTGTGCCGTTTTTCTCATTTTCATTACATGCGCCATTGGCAGGTTGTATTCCATTCATCCTATAATGATAAAGAAAAGATGAGCGTGTGCACAACTTGAATGATATGTGCCGATGGCAGCTTTTGAACATTTACTCACTCAATCGTGATGTTACGACTGTTGTCCATGTTTGAATCAGGAGACTTCTGGTCTTCAGTTTCTTCCTTTTGTCTTAGGGAAAATCATATAATTAGTTACAATGAGTTATGAGGATGAACATAGAAGTTTATCTGTTTTATTGGATAAAATAAATTAAGCTAAAGACAACATTTGAAAGAGATTTTACACTTAAGTGGGAATAATTTCTTGAAGTCCTGATATAAAACAGGAGTAGGATTGCATTTGTGACTGTGTGAGAAGTAACAGAGTGAGTTTCTTTGGCCTCGCCTATTTTAGAAATCCCCCTCAGAAGTCAGGAAGTGTAGCTACAGTGGGCTCTGCTAATACAGGAAAAAACAACACTCGACACTACAAAATGGCTGAATTTGTAAACGACATTTGAACGTTGAAGAAAATATAACGGAACTTACTTTTTTTGGCAACAGGATTTGAAGAAACCACAATGAGAACCCACAATGCACCCGATTATCATAATCAGGCATATCCCAATACATAATCCTGTGACTGGAAAACAGACAACATGCAAACATGTTACCATCAAATATTTGTTCAAAGGTTTATTACAGCAAATTAAAGTTAGTTCAACAACAGTATTTCTAGCCACTACAATCACGGAGACTCACTGAGTTGGTCGTTTGGTGGTGGCGCAGTAACAGGAGGAGGAGTAGTAGAAGTAGAAGTAAGACTCTTTGGTGGCTCTGTTTAAGATAAAGCAGTAAGATAAATGTACATTTCATTTTCACAGCAAGCCAAGATTACACTATTAGTAACATAATCACATAGGTCATATAACCTTACCTATAATGTTGAAGTCCATACAGATGTCTTCAGCTCGGCCACCCTATAATACAAAAAATAAATGTCTTATTATTGACATTTCATTGTTATACTAAAACTTTTCAAAGTTGGTGTGAAGACATGTTCCAGTCCGGAAAGACTTACATTATTGAATGTGCACTTTATCTTCAGGTTATTGCACTGTTGCATGACGAAGGTAGTGTCGTTTAATGTCATTCCCTTTCGCAGATATTTGATTTCAGGGTACGAATACGCTACAGTAATCTGTAAAAAAAAGTTAACAAATCAGAACAAAAGACTTTGATTTCTCATAAACAATCAGTTCAAAAGCCACACATATTTTATCATTTCATCACACAAAACTATAAAACTATTTTAAAGTTTGAAGGGATATTAAAATACCTCGTTTTCAGACACACGAATTCTACTGCCCCGACGACAATTGTGTACGAAGCCATAACCGTCCTCCTGTTTTATTTCCACACAGGTTTTGTTTATCGTTGAGCAACCTGTGAGACAACAGAGTCACAAAATATATCAAATGCGAACTTTTTGACTCGTTTCAAACTTTTCCAAAGCAACAGTACAGCTTAAGAAAACCCGGAAGTAGAACCCACCCCCAAAAAAGTGAAATTTCTGAGAGAAATATGAAAGAAATATGTATTTAAAACATCATAATTCCTACCTTGTGTCTCCTTAATTCTGAATGATATAAAAATCATCAGCAGGAGAACTGTCAGACCGTGCATTTTGTCGAATAAAAGCATAGGCCCGGCCTGTTTCTTCTGTCACCAGTGAAGCCGTCTCTTCTTCAGCAAGTAAAAGTTGTGAACGGCTGCCTTATAAGAACTCACGGGATGACGTCATGACGTCAACTGCCGGGGTGTTGTGCCGTAAAATGCACCCCTGACGGGAGCGCGGTTGAAGGTACACAACAAGGCGAGATAATCCAAGTTTTCCTTACCGTTGGATGGATTCAAAAGCGTGTGCCGTAATGATTTCATTCAGGCTATTCAGATAAGCCGAAAACAATAGCCCTCTGATTCGGAATATTTGCTGTCATGTTCTCTACCTTGACAGCTTACTGTACAGTTTATATACCCAAGTACACCTCTATATGTGCATTTTTAAGACACATAAAAATAGAATGAAAGTTTGCTGATCCATTTGACATGTTGTCATGATCAAATACTCGTTTTTTTTTTTTAAATATGAGATCATTTTCTTCCGCTTTAAGAAGCTAATAAGTGGATGGTTTGCAGGGGTGCATTCTACGGCAGAACACCTGTTGGGCGGCGCCAAGTGAGAGCTCTGACATATGTAGGGTAGGTTGGGGTAAGTTGAGCCACCCCCTGTTTCTTGGAAATGGTAAAAGAAATTGATCATGTGACCAAATATTTAGGAGATGGGCATCAATTCATGGAGTCTGTGAAGGTTAGAAGCACACGGGTGAAGGGGTTAGACATTTATTTAGCATAGAAGTTCACCATTTTATATTAAAGGACTAATAAAGTCATCATAGTAGTTCTGGGGTAAGTTGAAGCAGTGGCTCAACTGAGAAAGTGAAGGAGTCTGATGAGAGGATCAGAGTTTCAGTTCAGATTGTTGAAATGTGTTAAAAAAAAACAGCTGTGAATGTTCTGAATCACTTAAAGGTGTTCTCATGTTAGAATGACTTTTTACAAAACAGCTTTTTTGCAGTTATTATATGCAATAATAATAAAAAGAATTAATGTACTAGTTGAATAGTGTATAATAGATATAAATACACATGAATGTGAAGAAGTGACTGTTATATAGGGAGAGAGAAGGTGAGGGAGGGTGGGGGGTAGTAGGGATATGGCTCAACTTACCCCGCTCCTATGGTCAACTATGGGGTAAGTTGACCACTTTTTTTGGGATGCTTTATTATCAAGACAGTTATGTTTACACTCATTCTGTTGGTTTGCAGGGATGCACAAAATCTTGAAATACATGCAGATACACTAGTTAGAGACAAAACTATGATCGCCTTGATGTAGTGATCTGAAATGTGAAAAATGGCTCATCTTACCCCACTCTCCCCTACTCGTGTTCTTTTTTTTTTTTTTTTTTTTTTGTAATTTGAGATCATTTTCTTCCACTTTAACAAGCTAATTCAGGGGTGCATTCTACACTTGTGCTGAAGACAACAAGAGAGAGCTCAGAAATATGTAATTTATTTAAAATGTAATTGTTTTTGTCCACCACAAGGGGAAGCCATCGCCTTTCAGGTCAGAGGCGCACACTGAACAGCCCTCCCTGGGACTCACAAACACACCAGGGTTTACTGTTTCAGTATTCACACAAATCAGGATTGTCCTTTTTATTCTAAAATAACGTAATAAAGGGAGGACAGTCAGTATGTTGCAGAACTACAGAATGCTTTCCAAAGATAGACTTTCAAATTGGTGTGTCAGCAGATAAACACATCCTGACATGCAGTATGAAGGCTGTGTTGAAGCAGGACTTTCTCTTTCTCTCTCTCTCTCGGGAGGATGAGTTTATTTTCATCCGTTTGGATTTTTGTTCATTGTACAGTTAGAGGATGGCAGTCGACCTGTCATGTTCAGAGAGAGAGAGAGAAAGAGAGAGAGGAGCAGAGGGGCAACAGAGGCCTCTGAGTGCTCAAAGAGGCCTCTGTCATTCTCTTTCAAACTCACACACAAACACACTCAGTGCAGGGATAAAGCAGAAGCCGCTCTGGTGCAGCACGCTTCATTTACACTGCATCTTCTCTGGTCCATCGAGAAAACACAGACCAGAGTCTGTGTCACTCAATATGGGCCCCTCTCAATCTCTTCAAGTTTGTCTGCTTCCTCTCCTGCATCTCTGTGTCCCATCCCTCATGCCTCTCATTTGCTCGCCCTCTCTCTCTCTTACTCTCTGATAGTCCACCCTCAAAAAGGAAAAGAAATTCTCCTAAAATACTCTCTTAAGTTTCCATCTTAAACATAATTATCTCATTGGCTCAGAAGTTGGATTGGATGAAGTGACATTAAAGCAGAGGAGATTTACTCATTAGCCAATTTGGTGTGGCTAACCGCTTTAGCATTGCATCATTCTTGATTGCTTCATCGCTCCTTGACAAGACCCTTCTGGGTAAAGATGACAACATCACAACAATAAACACTCTCCGTTCAGGTCCCCTGGAGCTGTGTGGAAGTGGACTTGTCCAATCCTCTGTTCCATTCTCCCCAGATATCGAGCGAAAGTGGGTGGTAGAGATATCCCAACATCCCTCTTCATATCCACAGAGCCCCTGCATAAACAGAGGAGAGCGCTGATGACGCAGGTCAGGATGAAAACACAGAGAAAGTTTTAAACACATATGTCCCAGGGAACACACTCCTACAAACAGTGCATCCTCTCCACCAGGCCGAGAGAAAGAGCAAATACCAGAGTCAAAACAAGACTTCACGGGTAAATAGCTACAGCGCTGCATCTTTTTCTCCCTCTTCCTATCTGTCTCCACTCCTCCATTGTTATTCTGTTCATAAGAGCAGCTAAGAGAGATAAACAACTCTCTTCCATTTCACTGCCACCCTCGCTCGAGCTCCATGTGAATGAGGGAAGTATACAGATAGAAAGTATTAGCTCTGGTATTTGGAAGATTTTTTTTTTTCTGTCAAAGTAAAAAAAGCAAAACAAACCCCCATCCAGTTTGCAGTTCACTTGTATGAACTTGAGTTCTAAACAAAACCCGGGTGCACCATTCAGGGCGTGTGAGTTGTGGAGTCAAAGCTAAGGCAGAGCGACACCCTGAGAATCCTGAGTAGCTCTGAAAGGAAAGTGCTGGCTGCTCGCTACCCTGCTTGGCTTGAGTTTTCTTAGCTCCACATCAGTTTCAAAATACACCCTGTAGAAAGCTGACCGCAATGAAAACACAACATAGGCCAGGAGTGACTCCTATTAAGAAAACAGGATCATGTTCACACCCTGACAGTCAGTGTTGTACATTTTCTTTAATAGACAGCATACTTGAGTTATCACAGGCCTTTACTATTCCTCTAAACCCAATCCTTAGTTGTGACTGACAGGGCTAGGAAAAGCATGGAATCACGAGGGCTGCTTTCAGTAAAATGCTAATTAGCATAATCCCTCATTCTGAGCGTAAGACCTCGGTGTGAGGGAGTTTTCAGGGCAGCAAATGGGGCTGTTACACAGACTTTTGTATGTCCAGACTGCTCAGCGCTAATCTCTATTCACAGATTATACATAAGAGTGCAAAATCTGTGGGAAGTGGCACAATTTTGGGCACTGAGAGCAAAATTGAAATCTGCCATCCTGGTTCCCAGTAACATCTGACAATGATTCTGCTCATTACAAACAGACATCTGCTTGCGAGTGATGTTAACGACTCTAACCCCCTGCTTGCCTCTTACGTCGACCCATAAACAAATCTTGGCAGGAAGTTCTTTATTCCTAACTGGTGGCTACACAGGAAGCCCCAAAAAGTTAGCTGCTACATCCAGAGGCTATACTGTCATCTGATGTTAGCTAATTGGTTTACCCCTGACACACTAACATACTTTCTCAAACCTCTCACCAACATGGAGTTGAAGTCAAGTCTTGAGCCCTCAGTATTTGAGTCTGAATCAGCTCCTAATTATTGAAGGTGTTGTAAAAACTGTCTCACTGTATGAATCTGGACTGACTGTGTGGGACCATAGACTGTATATAGAATGGACATTGTCTGCCTCCTCGCTGGGTGAAGCCACTCCAAGAACAGCACCCTCTGGTGACGGGCTGCAGTATAGGTCATTCCTATGGAGCTGTTGACAAACTTTAGAAATTTATTACACAGAATATAAAATCCCCCCCCCCATTTGCAATGTTGACATGTAGTTACTGTAACCCTGAATTTCCACCACATCTGAAACAGCTACGAAAACACCGTATCCGCTGATCACAGCTGATTGCAACCATTCGAGTAAGTGCGTCAATTTCTACCAGCTTCTTTCCGTTCTGCTGCAGATTGTTGGACTCCTCAGCTGATCGCAAGAGTTCTATTTTTTCCAGACGCCGGAGCGTCATCACAATGATTTTGGTGATTCTCCCACCAAATGCGTACAACACTACGGCGCAATGTTGCAATGTTGGTTTCAGGAAGTGGAGAAAAAAACAGAAATACCGAAAGCTTTTTGGCTTCAAATCTGTATACTAGTGGAAGGCAGAACCAAGTTGTTTATATTATATATAAAATCTATGGGTGGGACCTGTGTAATAAGTGGTACCTCTTAAAGGGATATTCTGGCGTAAAATTAATTTAGGGTCAAACACACCGTAACACCGAGTTAGACACCCCGTCGAGAGATGAATGTTGCCGACCGCTTGCTTCTGTAGTTATACCAACTTTACTAAAGACAGCACAATAGCAATACAGAGAGTCAGGCGCTCAACCAAAAAGCCACTCTATAGCCACAAATTACACAGCAACAGCACCTAACTTCATCAACAGAACATATAGGGTCCTAGCCTAAGCTCTAACCACCATGGTCTTTTTAGCTTTGCCTAATTTTTAGCCCCTGCCTTAGCGTCTCGGTCTGATTGCATGTCCATGAGGAAATGATCATAAATGTTCTTCCTTGAGCTGCGTCCCCCTGTTGCAGTCAGTGGACTCGCCCTAGGTCCCGCTGCAAACAAGCGGCTGCTGGAGGAGAGTGGGTGAGTTGTGTTTAGTCTCTTTACTAAAGAAATCAAGGCATCCATTCTGTTGGTGAACTTGAAAGTACTCACTGAGTACATATTAAACCAGTGAAGAAGTCAGAGTCATTCATGCTTTGAGTCCTAATGCATTCAGTGCTGGAGTTTTAATCCAAATCCGAGTCATCAGCGCCCAAATCAAAGTCAAATCATGAGTCCTGAAAGTCAGAACTTGAGGACTACAACACTGGCACACATAAAATACATCCACATCACCAAGTTTCTGTCACACACAAACATTAAATCACTTTACATGGGCATGTTTCGGCTCTCACACACCAAACGCTGATTATCTAATAACAGTGAAGTATCAAGACTGACAGCAGGCTCTCTATGTGTGCTGGGAGAAGTGGTACCATGGGAACATGTGAATATATGAAGCCACAGGGCCTCACACAATATCATATGCGCCCCCACCCCATCTTCTCCTCCTACACATGCATTAAAGTCCCTGCCACAGTGGCCAACTCTCTCTTTCCCTTAAAAACCACAGCTCTCTCCTCTCCTTTGCATAGCTTAGTTAGCCCGGGCATGGCAACCTGATCCCTCTGAGAAAGTCTTATAAAAAGAAGCAAAAACACCTCTCCTCCACAGAGCCAGACATAAAGATCTGAAGGTAATTCTTCAATCGGACTAACACCCTGCCTCAGGGCTCATTGGTGTTTGGACGTAAAGGCCGAGTAATGCTGCATTATTATTCAGAGATAACATAAAGAGAGCCACGTCTAAGTACAGCACAGTTTGATGCACAGCAGCTCATATTCACATGGTACTGAGGCGCATGTTGTGCAATAAGCAGAGAGCAACTTGGACAGGCTGTATTAATCGGTTTTCCAGCTAAATCTCCTGAGAGGGATCTTTGACAAAAAACAAACCTCTCTGTTTGAAGCACGGCCTCCAGTTAAACTTGTTCAACTTCAGCCTGTGTCTATTTTCACTTTTCTATTTTCTCCTTCTCACTTCACTTTCCCTTTCTCATTATCTATTTCTCCCTTTTGTCTGCTCTCCTTTGCCATAGCTTTCTCCTTGTGTTTCTTTTCTTTACTCACTTCACTCCCCCCTTCCTCCTCTTTGATTCGTTGCTGGCGTAAGTCTCAGTATTTGGCCGGGCAAACTCAGGGTGAGCGTGTCTTATTACAGCAGTCCAGGGCCCTCTGATAAAGCCCTGCATTGTGAAGGATAATCCCACAGAAACAATCAGATTTTTATACCATGCCCTGTGTTGTTTCTATAGCCTCACTCTTAAATATACACACAGTATGCACACAACTCACACGCAACCATTTGTTTTGTCACACAAACAAGTACATATGCAAGCAGTGGCATGCAGGGCACACTCAGTGGACTCGTGTGAAAGTATGCAAGAAATTCACATCAAATTACCCATTTGGTTAATTTTGTTTCAGTGCTGCCCTCAGTGCAAGCTGCTGTCGATCACCCTCTGCAGAAAAAGCAGGAATGTCTCACCTAAAGCTGTGAGTGACATGAATGCAGTTTTAGGGGATGGGGATTTGTAAACGGGGAGTTTCTGCGGCTCTGTGAAATGACAGTTAAGTCAGTATGTCTATCACTGTCATGTTTTGTTAAGGCAGCCCTTCTGTAGCCATTCACACTCGGCTGAGCCCTATTGTTAAATAAACAAAGGCTTGTGTTTGGTTCGAGCTACGGATCAGCGAGTGTGGATCAGCCACTCACCTGAAAAATTGGAGAGTGGAGAGCAGAGCGGCGCGCAGAGAGAAATTCATGCTTTCACACTCAAACTTTATTAAAAACCATAAAAACCACATATTTGCACAGCAGACGCTTCGACATGAACCTGCATAAAAAGCACTTGTTAATAAGCAACCTGCTCCAGGTCATTGGTTCTGGTACTTTTGACTGTGAGGCTTGAGTCGACACATTTTTGAACACATTCCTTTTCTTATTTTTAAGACATGCTTACCGACTTGTGGCTTCTTTTTTTTACAGTATGTGAACTCCAGTCAAACACAGCTGTTCAGTGTCTAGACAGGTATATACCTGTGTGGTTCCAGGTCGTCTCTCTCCTCATCTTGCAACAGGAGGTTTTCCCTCACCGGATTTTTCTCTGCCATCATCTATCACCACGACCGAGGGGAAGGAGAAACTTTAATTACAGGACAGAGGCAACCATCCACCTCCTCACCCCCCCACTTCAAGTTTACACTAATAACGACTGAGCCTGCAGCAGTGAGCGTCAGACTGACACTGTTCAACGTTACACCAACAGACTGTAAACAAAGAGTTGTAAAAGTTGCTATGACGCCCTAAAACTGCTGCAGGAGTTGCTTACAGAGGCGTGCTAAAACAAAAGAAGAAATGATGGGCTGTAGTAATAAAACATGATACCTGGTGCTTACTGTACTTCACTTATGGCTCTCTGACTACCAATTACCCCAACTCTCCAAGGTAAGTTATGTTAGCAGGCCAGCATTACACACAAATTACTCACTAGTTCCCCTCACTCATAACAAGGAATTACAGGAATATTGTCAGGTGTCTGCTGTGAGAACACTCATTAAACTATTGGCTTGGAGCGATTATCACACTCACATCCACTGAGGTGCAGATGAAAGGATGTATGTATACAGCACAGTGAGGAGAAAGAGAGGCCCGCCTTGTATTAAGCAGTTTCCTGGCCTCCGCCGAGCTCATTCATCGTTGCTTTGACATACTGCTGTGTTGTCAGTGTGACCTCAGTGCTGCAGTTTTCTAAATTCTTCGTGTTATTCCAGCTGGTTCCTGAGGAGGACTGTAATTAGGAGCAGCGCCGCACTGATAGCAGCGTCCTCATTTTCACGCTCTGCCCGACACAAACTGTACTGGAGACTCTTACATGCTCGCTCTTATACTCGCCCATATTTTCACTGCTTAACAACCTTTACCTGCTTCAGGGAAAAGAAACAGTATGTGACAGAAAATCTGCAAAATTGAAGTTGAATACTTTTCCTTAAACTAACACTATGTGATTTTGTGCCCTTAGTGACATTTGATGTCATGTTACAGGGCCGTACCTCATTTGAACCTTTTGTAGGGTGACCATACATCCTCCTTTACCCGGACATGTCCTCTTTTTGGGGGCTGTCCGGCCTTGTCCGGTGGAGTTTATAAAATCCTTCAAATATTCAGGGTTTTGTATGGAAGTTTTGAGTTTGTGTCACATGGATTTACTGAGTTAGAAGCATAGACTGTATATACTATGGACAACTTGGTTCCGCCTCCCGCCAGTATACGGATATGAAGCCAAAAAGCTCTCAGGATTTCCGTGATTTTTCATCATTTCCTGAAACCAGCATTGCGCAGTGGCGTTGTGCGCATTCAGCGGGAGAGTCGCCGAGAGTCGCTGTGATGATGCTCGCCTCAAACAGCGTAAAACGTTTATATTCTGTGTAACAAATTTCTAAAGTTTGTCCACAGCCCCATAAGCTTTGCTGTCGGAGGCGGGATTTATGACCTATACTGCAGCCCATCAACAGAGGGTGCTGTTCTCGCAAAGGCTTCACCCAGCGAGGAGGCAGACGGCATCCATTCTATATACTCAAATGCTCAAAATTTACTATGCGTGACTCCCTGACTCCCTGACTCCGCCCCCTCGTGATCTTGTCTTCTTTTTAGGGATTCAGAATATGGTCACCCTTCCTTTTCCATTATCCCTATGATTTCAAACCCTCTCTGCTTCTCTTCCATCCTCGACTCTCTCTCTGTTTCTTTTTATCCATCTATTTGTAGGAATCCAAAGAGGTTCGTTGCCCAAGGATGCTGCTGCAGATTATCTTAAAGCTTCCCCAAAAACTTTGACAGTGAATACGTTGACAACTCAAAGTTAAGTATCATCATTTTCTCTTTAAGTAACCAGTAAAACAATAAATCTGTCCAGCCGATGGTGTGGCTCCAGTGAATTACAGCATAATGGCACTTTGAGTTATGGATTTAAAATTGGGGTGAAATTACTGAAATGGATTCTCTGACATGATTTAATGATGTCTTACAAAAAGACAACATGAATACCACTTTTGTTTTCTTAGCTTTAAAAAAACCCACTCCAGTGTACTTTAGTATGATTATTCCAATATGCCAGTCCCTTTGTACATGCTACCAGGTTCAATTTTCCAAAAAACATATGTCATACCAGTGCTGCCCCGTCAACCTTCAGTTCGACTTCCCTGTGGCAATATCAAAACCTCAGTTCAGCCCCTCCTCGACAGCCTGGAACCAGGAAAAGAGAGAGATCGAGCACCTCTCCTGCCCTTTTGACATCACTCTGACTTCCAGTCAAACTCAGGATTGAGTTTAATGTTCTTTCGTTGTTTTAAAAGCTTTTTACTGTCTCAACCTTTAGTGCATCTCCAAATTCTCAAACCCAGACCTTTTAGATCATCCGACCAAGCGCTGACCTGCGTCTGTGGGCATTTTTTGGAGTTTTTTAATCCCCAAGACTCCTTGTCTCACATTTTGATGAATTCATTCGGTTTTTTTTTGCTTTTATTATGTTATACTGGTTTCTTGTCTCATGCTATCCTGCTGCATAGCACTTACAGACCCAGAGAGACCAGGAAGTCCCATTAACCCTCATGTTAAAACTGCTCGCTCTACAGCAGAATTGACCAAAAAACATTAAAAAAAAAAAATAAACCTTGTTGAAAACCCTTTGAATAGCTCCTTTAATTCCTTGCACATGCAACAAAGAGGCTGATTGTTTTAGGGCCAAGAGTTATGCATAAATTTGTATAATTAGGGGCGTGGTTGAGTTGACTGACAGGCAGGCACGTTGTAGCTGGTCTTCAGGAGGCTTCAAGTCTTACTTCAACGGCACTTCTTTGCCAGTTGTCGTAATTCGGCTTCAACACTCCTCTTCAGAAATCAGTGAAAGAGATTATTGAGACTAGATCCAAGTTTTATACGTCCTGTATTACAAACGCCTATTTATTAGGGCTGGGACGATATGCTTTTCTCCAAATTCGATTCATCTACGATCTTTTGGATGCCGATTTGATTTAAATTGCAGTTCTACGATATTGTCAATTTTCTCAATTTTTAGTCTGCATTTTTAGCACCAGTGAAACAGTTGAATGCTTATGATTGTCTACTGACTATTTTAGGAACCAAATTCCCCCCCAAAAATACACATCACGTGTAAGTCAGTTTTTTCTCCCACCCTACTATTTATTTCCAGTGTAAAATCACGCTGTCGTACATACACTCCTTGGACTAGTCATACTTTGTCTGCATAAACACACACACACGTGCTGTGATTAACACACCACTTTCAGCTCAAACCTTTGTCCATATTCTCCTCCTCTACTCTTCTCTTTCAAATACTGTTTATACAATCCCACTTACGCACGCAATAATCCTCTTTATAAACAGCATCAATATTGTGTATGGGGGTGTGTAGCTGTGTATATGAAGGATTATAACGGCATGTGTATGTGGAAGAGCGTGATTAATGGCCTCAGTGACCTCCCTATACATATGCACACAGTTCACAAACACTTTACTCCTAAACGTGAGGTAGAGTAAGTAAAACTGATACACAAATGAAGACACAAAGCCAACATGTTTAATACACACACACAGCAGATATGTTTTCTTAAGACATGTACCACTTGTGAGATCATCTCCTAAGAGCTTTAGAGCCAGCGCTGAGGTCAGCTGTATACATCCCACTTTGAGTAATGCACTGTAGGCTGCTTAAGTGATGAATTGGCTGTTTTCATGATTCCCCGGCTTGTGAAAACATAAGATGAGTGTCATGTCACACTTACATTAACATCACACGTTGTTGTGTGTGTTGCAGGAGGCTCTGCTTGAAGACCTTGCAACCAGGGATCATCCTCCCGTCTCTGCGCTGCAGCCGTCACGGACATCTCAAGGGTCCAAAAGCTGTTTTTATTAACATGGTTTTGTTTTTGCATTCCTGTCTGCTCTTAGCAATCTGCAAGCCATAGGACCAATGCACACACACACACACACACAAACACACACAGCAGAGATAATTCATGCGTCCGACCACAAAGTATAAACACAGTGGTTTGGTATCTCTCTCCGCAACGTGTCTTGTCTAGGTACTGAAAGATAAGCTTGTTTTTTCAAGAATGTCAATGCACGAGTCTACTTCACTTGTTTTGATTCTGTGTCAAATCTCCGCTGTCGTTTTATCTTTGTTTTACGATTCAAATATGTTTACAGCTGCTTTGTTTGGCAGGTGACGGAGACAGAAGAAGAGGAAGGTTGTTAGCCGTAAAGACCTTCTCAGAAAGAGGAAAGACGCTGCAGGTAGCTGCGGTCGCCTTAACCAGAGACACTCAGCCTGACGCTAAAATAAACAGATGACACATTGTGGCGCCAGACGTTATCAGGTGACCTTTTCTTTGTTTTTTACTTTTAGAGCAGGTCTTCATCTCCTCTTAGACGATAATATGAACTCTTAGATGGTAAATAGTGGTAATAGTTTTTCTTTATGTTATGACTACGCTCACACAGCCAATGAAAAGTACTTCAGCGAGAGACACGCCGACTTTCAGTAAAGGTCAACAATAATTTAATACAGCTCTGAGTGGTGAATCTGACAAAAACGTTACGCACTTAGAAAACTTGAGTGCACTTATTTTCATTATTTATCTCATTAATTTAGACATGACTTCATCCGACATGCTCACTAAAACATGGCTGACTCAAAGATCGGTCTCTCTTAAGTCATAGTGCTTAAGTCAATTCTCAATTTGCCTGGTTTTTCCCCGGCACAAAAAACAACGTCAAGCATGTGCAGACATGTGAGATCAATTCAGTATAGATTGATAGATAGAGATCGATAAATACTTTATTAATCCCAGTCAGGAAATTCAGGGGTCGCGCCACTCACAGACTCATACACAGTACACTAACAAAGACAACGATAACAAAGACAAATGCACCTATGCAGACCAGCCAAGTAGAGTAAAACCAGTATAAAAAGTGCAATAAATGCGGTAGTGCTAGCAGTGCAATATGTATATAGTGCTGAGGTGCACAGGTCCTCGACTCAGGTTTTGTTAAAAATGTCTGTATGAGGGGTATACTGGCAAAGAAAGGCCCAGAGGCCCACAACAAAAAATATTATATACAATATTTTCATGGATAATGAAGCCTAAAAAGGCAACCTAGAGATAAGAACAAAACTGGATGATAGAGAATTGTTTTTAGTGTAATTTACAGCTGATTTAAGACACATGTCGAAATCGACCCTTAACATAGTGAAGTAAAAACTAACACAGGAGGAAGGTTAAACAGCAGGCTTCAGAAACACAATGTAAAGCTGTTGATTTGAAGAGTCTGTGTGCAGGAGAACAAAAGAGATGCTATCTTCATCAGACAGCATAATGTACAGTTCTCATCTGATAGTGTGTGTGTGTGTGTGTGTGTGTGTGTGTGTGTGCTGGACTGATAAATTAGGTATGCATTTACTGTTGCATAAGTGAGGAGGTGGAAAATCACTTTTCGACGTTCAGCAGTGATTGCGGATCTGATTTTTCACCATGAGATCCCCTCACTTCTCCACAGATCGGTTCTGAGGGTCGATATCATCGCTAATTTACAGAGCCAACATGGCTCAGTACATCCTAATCCCTGAAGAGTGGAGAGAGAGAGGAAGATTTCTCACCGGGAACATGCAAACTAATGCCCTCCACACACTCACATCAGCTCTAATGTGCCCACTTGTGGTCCTAATGGCCACAACTAGTGCATTCATTGACTTCCATTACTTTGGGAGATTTAGAAATATGCATAGCAGTGAAGGGCTGAGGGAGCAAGTCTGAACTTGAGCATACTAAAGAGCCCATTAATCCTTTTTAATTCTATTAAGAATTGGTTTGCAGCTGGATAAGAGACCAGCAGAGTTCCAGAGACTACGTCTGTAATGCCTCAGAGACCCGCAGCGAAAAGCTCGTACTTAACAGAAATTCATTTGCAAGGAAATTTCTTTTCCGCACGGTTGAATCAATTCACAGCAGAGAGCAGCTTTTACTTGGTAAATACAGATATTTTGAGTTTTGTCAGGATTAAGAGGGTGTTTTACATATCCATGAAAAATACTGTTTTTATCGAAAAGGGGCAAAGTTTCATGCGTGGTATTTGACTGTTCTAAAAATGTCCTCCTGACGATGTTATCGATGTCAGACTGAAATATGTGCCGTACAGGTGTCCTCCCCCAGACAGGAAGAGATACGAAGGTGAGCTACGTGCAGCACACCTACCTGTGTGATGATTTGTATCAGCTCTGAAAAGCATCCGCTCTGGTATTTTTGCACCTGTCCAAATTCACAACAGCCATAATCTTATCCAGAATTCCCCTAAAGTGAAGTACGAGGGAGGAGGGAGAGGGCGGGAGTGGGTTACTTTTCACAGTGAGTCATGGGGACAGTAATGGCTTTCACCTGCTCAGATAAGACTTCAAATAGCCCCCTTTTCAAATGACCACAGTGCCCTCTTCCTGGTCCCACTGTGTGCTCAGTCACAGCAGAGTAAACACTGAAGCCCTCCTGCCTGAACCTCACTAATCTGGACATACAGAATGTGCCACAGCTTGTCGACCCCTATTCATTTCCATTAGGGCAAGGGTGAGTGAGGAGGATGCTGGTCACAGTGTAAACCAGATGTCATGTTTGACAGGCTATGTAAGCACTTCTCAGCGGAGCGTTTTACCTTTTGGCTCGGCACGGTCACACACCTAAACGCAAGACAATAACAAGGAGGGAGGCAGACGCAGATAGACAAGAACCTGTCACACAAGCAGCCGCGTATACGTTGCTCAGGAATGAAAAGTGTCTCCTTAGCTACAATATTATGAAACAAAACAGGCCTGAAAACCACCATCACATTCCTCCCCACCCTGACACCCCACACCCATCACTCTCACTCTCTCCCACCCCCTTTGCTTTGCCAGTGGCTCCATTTCTCCCTCCCTTCATTACTGGGCCACATTTCCTCCTCATTTGTCCCCCTTACCTCAGCGTACCGCACAAACCCATTATTGTAGCTCTCCCTCTTTTTCCCTCTCTGCCTGATCTGGGTTGGTTTTTATTTACCCCCCTTATCCTGGAAGCAGATCAGAGAGAAAGAGAGAGAGAAAAAAGAAATGAAAGAAAATGCCTCTGACGCCCCCAACCTGTATCTGGCTAAGCATCGCTATGGTAGCATGACCCCTGAAATAGCCCATCATGCTTCGCTGCACTCAAAAAGGACCGAGAGCAGGGGAAGTGGGCAAAGCAAGGAAGGGTGTAAAGGGGGAGAGAGAGAGAGAGATGTATTGAAATAAAGTAGGAGAGCACTGGAGTGGATTCTTCTTAACACAAGAGGCTAAATCACTTATCATTTCAGTGTTTACGTTTGGTTTCAGCCCAGTTTTCCTTACCTCCTCATACAGCCTGGTGTTCTGTTTCTAAGGAAAACAACAACTCTGTGCTGATTGACTTGTAAGAGTAACCAGAGACCTTCAAGATGACATAAATATTGTGACACCAGGACTACACTCTCAAAACACTTAACAACCCAACACAAGGGTTGAAAAGGGGCCGACTACAAATATTGGAGTGACTCAATAACTCTTTTTAAGGGTCAAGTTAACCCAATCTTTGAGTTAATGTGACTCATGATCTTGGGTAAAATTGATATATGCATTTGGGGAGCTTTGCTTTTACAACCTGTACTGTCTGAGCTGGTTTGGCTTCCAATTGTACACACTTATGTTTATAAGGTAGGCCATAGCACTAAGGGTAGATGTAGTTCACTCCTTACAGATGTGTCTCATGCGGGATTGGAACCCCAACCTCCTGGTTAGGAATTGGATGCCCTACCCGCTGAACTACCCCAGCCGCCCAGTATATAAAATCAAGGTCAAAGTTCTCAAGGTCACCAGGTCACTTAAATTGCCATTAGGCCTAGAAACCACATAGAGTCAATCAAACCCAACATTCTGACACAATTATTGGGTTACTCTCAGAAAAATAACCCATAATTATTAGCCCATCAAAAAAAAACTCAGATTGGGTTACAATAGAATCCATATGACCCAAGAAATGGGTATGGATCTGAAAAATAACACAGAAATTTAACTCCCCCAAGAGTTTTTAGAGTGTAAGAATGTGTGCGTAAGGGTTCGAGGAGGGCTGATTTGCTGACACTGAAAATCAAAGAGGTCGGAGAAACATTCAACATTCATTTTATTGGTTTGGTTTTTTTGAGTACAGTGGTTATTTCTGCCTTTTCTGGCATTCACAGACGACACGAACAAATTATAACAATAACTGGGAACACAAAAAATATAGCTTTCTGATAATATCTGTGGCTCAGTCTAGTAGTTACAACAGATACAATAGTAACTCTCCGTACCTGATCAATACAAACGTAAATACAAACACTTAATAAACATGTAAAAACTGTCCAAACTGGAACTAATACTTTTTGAAATTCTGTGTGGTTTATAAAATGACATAGCTATTTACATTCAATTTGAATAATTATCATTTTCAAGAAAAAAAAAGACAAACAAAAGTTTATGAGTCTGCCATTAACAAAAATAAACACTGATTATTCAAACGTGTGATAAAATATAATATTGATTACAATTATAAGGTTCCATTATGTTCAAGTGCTATTAATAAAGATACACAGGAGGGGCCGCTGGGGTGGCAGCCTCCTTCCTGTTAGAGTGGCATAAATCAAGGTGCAGCTCAGAGAGTCGGGGGGGGCAAAAGTGAAAGGTTACAAAATTCAGTCAAACCTCCACCTCTGAGACACTGTCAAAGTGGTTAGTACAGAGAAGACGCAGTGATGTGGAAGGTCAGAGTCTTCTACATCACCACCTTGGTTACACAAAAAAAAAGAAAGTTAACATCGTATAACAGTACAAATACTGTTTTTTGCTTACATAGAGGTTAAAGTGAAGTTATAGTGATTCAGGCAGTCTGATTAGAGCGGCGGCTCAAAAGGCCACCGAAGGTAAAGATGGTTAAAAGTTGAAGCCAGTGCTTGTTCCTTATCACTTCCAGTTCTGTCGCTTTGTACAGAGCTGTCCGAACATCTGAGGTGCGATGGTCTCAGTTCACAGCTGCTGGGGATGTTTCCAAGTTAAGCGGGGAGTCGAAAACTAACAGGATGGCCGCCGTTTTCTCCTCCCCTCTCTCACCCAAAACAAAAAAAGAGTTAGCGTTTCAGTTTGGAAGCTAACTAAATGCACTGACCGAATGCCTCTATCAAAGAGAATAAAACAGGTTCAAAGTGAAAACTATCAACATTAGCAGCTTCTAAAATCCTCTTGAAAAATAGACACTTTATTTTTTTTATTCTTATATAAAAAAATATCTGTAGTATTTCTATGCAGTTCTTTTCACTGGACGGCTTTGACTCAGAGTCAAATGTGCTTCTTGTTTTTTTCACATATGTGAGTGAGTGAACATGTTAGATTACTGTGTGGCTGCGTGTTTGCTTGTGCGGACAAGCATGTGTTAGATTGTACTCGTTAATCATATCCTTCTCTTAGTATGATTCCCTTTCTCTCGTTTTTCTCCTTGTGTGTGCTCGCTGACATTCTCCCCGTCTCGCTGCAGTCCATCTTCTTTTATCTTCTGATTTCCTGGGATGATTGCACGTGCCTGCTAACAAACCGTTTGCTGGCTGGATAGTGGACTCTCCAAGGAAATGCTAGTGGGAGACAGGTCTGGACGGGTGCAGGGCTTAAACATGGAGGAGATGTAAAAGGCCTGCAGGCACAGACACATACATGTCAGGGAAAATTTGCAGACCACACATGCTGTCAATCATCCTCTGTTTATAAACACTATGAGAGATCAGACCGAGCAGAATGAGGGAGAAAGCCCATTGTTTATGCTAACTCGGTCAACAGAGAGCAGAGAGAAACAAATCCTGTGAAGACAGAGATAACTGTTTTTAAAGATTATTTAGACAACAGACGGTTTCCACATACCACCCAGTATGCAGTGAGCCCTCCTTGGATGAAGCCGGTGAGGACGTCAGTGGGATGGTGGCGGTAGTCAGAGATGCGGCTCAGCCCGGTGTAGATAGCGATCATCACTAAGAGGAACTGTAATAGCGGGCGCAAAAGCCGAGCTCCTCGCCACGATAATCGCGCCTGCAAGTAGAACTGCAAAAAAGAAGACACGTATCATCATTAGAGATGCGCCGACCTGACTCTCAGTATTCTTCAGTGATGAGCACGGCAGTTTTTTTAGATGTACTGAATTACTAGAATCAGTTCATTGAAAAGATTCGTTCAAAAGATTCGTTCACCAAATCACCAAATCAGTTAGTGCTTGGCGGTAGAAGCCTGCAAACTCCGACCTCTTGAACTGATACACAGCTGAACCTTTTTAGGATTCACTTCAATTCAGAGCTTTCTTTGAGAGTTCGGCTGTGTTGCTTTGGCAACAGGTTTGTAAAAATGAACTTGTTTATAAGTCATGATGTTTTAAGTGTACTGTACTATGGTATGCTATTTATCATGTCCGCTCAGTGATGGGGTCAGTGAGTGATTCGTTCACTGAAGGTTTAGAAGAATTCACACTGAATATGCACCATTCCCTAAGATGCTGCGGGTTTTATGCACTACTTGTTACATGCTGTGTCCTATTGTATGTGAGTTGTTAGGGTGGCATGGTAGAGTGTAGCTCAATGCCTGATTCGTTCACCAAGTGATTCAGGTGTCAGCGCATGGGGTCCCTCGTACGCCGGCTGCTCGCCTGGCAATGCTGTCTCTTACTTTGGCTCAACTGAAGTGAGAAACAAACGAATCACCTGGGGAAGTCAGGTGATTCGTTCAATATGTTCACTTAAAGATCTGGTTCTTTTGAACAAATCGTTCACCTAAACTTACTCTGCACTTTTTGGTAGCACTTTATTTGAAGCCTAACTCTATACGCATTATAAATATATGTATAATATGTACTAATCACATTAGAGCACTGTATAACTATAGTTATAAACGCTCAAAAATGATCATAATGCTTTATAGCAATAACCATCACATTATAAAGCATTTTATTATGACTTATAACGTCAGGTATTATATTGTGCTATAACTATTGTATAACTGTATAACTGTAACTATAACTGTGAATTTCCAAACTTTTCCATACCCTGCTTTTTAAAATTACTTTTGGAAATACCTACTTTTCTACTTTAGAAAAGAGTATTTTATAACTGTGGTAATATAGTCTATTAACATAAATATTTTTCCATGCTTTATTTTTCATTTTCCATTCTTTTTAAGACCTGGAAATTGATCAAATTACTTCCATACTTTCCATACTTGCTTAGGAACCCTGTACAGAGGTTTGTAGATATTTCATGACTGCTACGCCAACAACTCTGACAACAACATGCAATATGTGCAGCGCTCGGGTTTCAAGAGTTGGCGGCAGCTCGGTAAAATATTACAACCAGTTTAATCCAGCATCTCAAGAGTCATTGTGCTTAAGAATAGAGCCGAACCACAAAGACATAAAACACTTCTTAGTGATGTTTAGACAGCGTGACAAATAAAAAGAAAGTTGGATTAATGATACACCTCTAGTTGGATTAATGATACGCCTGAACTCTGTGAGAACTGTGCAAACACTAACAGCAGAGGGAAAAGATATCACTGTGATAAGCTTCACTACAGATATCTGGATATTGACCCTCTCACTAGTTAGACACCACCTGGTGCTGTGCTACAAGCGACAAACTTCCACAGATCACTTTACTTTTGTTCACAAAGTTAAAAGCCTGGACGTAATTCTCTGCGATTCATAAAATCTGGACTTGTCATCATGTTGTAGCTGAATAGTTGCGTCCAGGAGCTTTTGTGTAAAAATAACAGCCCTCAAACATGAACTGATAACGAAAATCCTGTGATTCAAGTTCTATAAACACAGGTGGTGCTCTGGAAGGGAAACATCCACTCGGTCTGCTACCCAGAGGGGAAAGACAAGCTTGGCACAAGTCCATTAACACTATCTAAACCCCATTTCCTCCTTTTGTTCATCCTCATCTCCTGCTCCGGCTCTACAATGCAGAATGGATGTGTGTGTATATGTGTGTGTGTAAAAACAGGGTCACAGGGCGAGTGTGACGCAGCCTTACGAGGTGGCTGGGGGTCTGTCTGGATGTGTGGAACACTGGGGGAGCACGTGGCCTACATTCCTGAAAGTGAGGCAGACCCTCACCGGCCTTTCTCTCTCCCTATCTGAGAGCAGGTGTCACTGTTCCTGCCTTAAACACTAGCAGCTGGCCGCAGTCCGGGTGGCATGTAGCTACAGGTTTGATACAATCTCTGGGGTCTGCTGAAACACTAGCTAGCAGCAAACTCACATGCCAGTGTGTGTGTTTGTGTGTGTTTGTGCCTGAGGTGTGAGAGTGTTCAGAAACAATGAGGTGGGAGAGGAACGAGGGTAACTCACTGAGGCCGCTGTTTTTCTCAGACCATTTCTACCCGATTGGCACTCCCACTACTTATCCTTGTTTGTCTCTTCTGGTCGGAGAAGAGCTGCTTTCTTTTTCATTTGAATAACAAAGACCACAAGTGCAAATAAGGTAGTCAGTAATTCCCTTTCCTCCTCCTTACCCACATTCACTCTTGGACGTTGGTTTTGCAAACTGTACGGATTCGATTTTAAAGTCACCACGACTGTCGTTTGAGGGTTTTAATAGAGGACCTCATGATAATTATGAACATTTAATGGTTAATAATGAGCTTTTGTCTCCCTCTAACTGTCATTTTCTCTCCCACAATGCACCAGTGAGCACTGAGCGGTGCGGTGTGACAGAAAAAGAGAGGGATGAAGAAAAGGGGGGAGGCCAGGACGAGGGGGGGTGTTGGAAGGGTTTTTTCTTGCTGAAAGAAGCCTGTCGATCTCTCAGCAGGCATATTCAGCACTCCGCCGCCCCCCCTCCTCTAAATGAGACCCACAACAAGGCCTCCTCTGTCTGTGGAGTCTCTTCATCTATTCATGTTCCCCGTGGAAAACATTCTCACTCATTCTCCAACTCCCTCTCCCTCACTCCCTCTCTCCCCCCTTCATTCCTCCATCCCTCTCTGTCTCACCATCTCTTTCAGTTTGAAGCGGGATGCCTTTGGAGAATTGCTGCACTTAAAGATCTCCTCCCTCACGATCAGGAAGTGTGAATATATCTAAAAACACACATCTGTGAGTGTGTGCGTGTGTGTGTTTGCGCATTTTTAATTAGCTTATCTATCTAACGGTTGCTCCGAGTGTTCTTGTCCCCTCGGGAACAAGTTTGTTTCAAACAACAGAAATGAAAGTGAGAGTTGTAATATTCCCTGAACACTGTAAACACAGCGCAGAGTACTGTAATTACTCAACGAAAGTGCAGATGAGAGTGAAGGTCACACTCCAGTTGGTTGGTTGCGTGTATATATGTGGGTGTGTGTGTATTTAACAGTGGGGTTGACTTACTGCCAGGTAGAGCATGGTGTACATTGCAAAGGAAGCATGGCCGGAAAAGAAAGACTTCCTGAAAGAGAGGGTTGATAAAAGATGCCGATGGTTACATATTAGACCTTTGAGTTATGCACAAGCACACAAAACACACCTACACATGCTTAACACACACCTTGCTTCCTCTATCATCTTCGTATTTGTCTGATTGCATTCTGGTTGTGGCACGTAGCTGCCCGGAGTGCAGTTTATGGACGCATATGTGATGTTACAGACGGATAGAAAGTTGGGCCGCAGACGTCCCACGCTCAACTTGGCCATGTTGGTGAGAGACATACCCACACAGCAACCGAACATGAAGCTCCCCAGCTCCTTGTACAGGCAGGACACGTAACAGTTTTGAACGAAAGCTCTGGAGTGTACGCCTCTGAAACGCACACGGTAACATTCACCCAGAGCAATCTGAGGAGGAGAGAGAGAGAGAGGACAAGAGGAACTGGTTAAGTCGTACTGTACAGCTGCACAAACACTGCAAACATAAAAGAGTGTTTGTTTTCTAAAACATACACATGCTCGAACACATGAACTCTTCATGACAAAGTCTTACCGTTAGGCCTGTGATGATCATACCACCAGCGATGAGCAGGCTGTCAGGGATGGCCTCTCTCTCCACGTAGGGATAAGTGATGCTTGAGTCTCCGCAGAAGAAGCCTCGCCTGTACGGAGCCACCGCTTTCAGCTCACACGCAAAGAACGGGATGGAGGCTGATGAGATGTGGGAGAGAAGGGGAGGGGATGCGGGTGAAAAACAAAAGATGGCCTGATGAGTGTCTGCGAGTGTATGATCTGTACAACACAGATAACAGGAAGAGAAGGAGGCTGACAGAGTGAGACACAGAGATACTCCTGTCTCGCAGGGAGCAGCTCTTAAAGGTGTCAGTCATCCGGGGGACATGATTACCAGATTCCTGGGGGATCAAGAATTCCACACATAGCTGCTCCCAAAGGAGGATCAGGGAGAAGGAGACAGACATAGAGACAAAACAAACAGATGGGAGTGACGGTGAAGAATCAGGATGAGACAGGAGGAAGAAGATTTTCAAGGATGTGTAGTAAGGCTGTCCCGATATTGATATTGGATATCGGTACAATATCAGCCAAAAAACAAATATCGGATTATATCAGCCTGCATCTGAAATCTCAGATATCAGCACTCTGATACAAGCGGTCCGTTCCAGATTCTACTCTGGCACCTCTAGCTAGCAGCGCCCACGTGTGTACTAACAGTGTGTACTAACAGTGTGTACTAATGTACTAACAAAGTAACAGGGAGTAGGAGTGGTGTCGGCTGTGTGGCAGTATTTTTCGTTAGAGCCCGAAAAAGACGTTGCAGCTGAGTGCAAAACTTGTCATGCACAAGCTCGTGCCAATATCGGATCAATATCGGTATTGGCTAATACTGAAGGATACAATATCGGTGTCGTATCAGAAGTAAAAAAGTTGTATCAGGACACCTCTAATGTGTAGAGAGAGCAAGGAAACACAACACTGATACATTTTTAACCTGCTGAGAAAAGCATCTACTTTGACATCATTGCATCTTAACTTAGATTAACTAATGTTCCGCATATGAGTTACCAGTGTTTCCTGAATAGTCACTAATTACACAACCTCTGTATCAGGTAAAAGGATGTCAAGGTCTAGCACACTTAAGCAAATAAAGCACCCAGCCCGGCCACATAGTTAAGAATTCTTCTTTAGGTTAAAGTTGAACAACAGTGAAGAAAATCATGTCTCTCTATCCCCAGAACACAAGCTGGACCTCAAGGCTTTTAATTTGTATACGACTTAAAAACTAATAGCCAATAGTCCCCTTGTAAGCCGGCCCAGCCTGCTCCAATTCTTTGTCCATTATCCCATGTCCCCTCGTCACCCCATGGAATGCAGCGAGGACATGGGACTAATCATTAACCTCTGTGCCTCTTCCTGTCATCCCAGGGTCTGCTGGTTGGCTGGAACGCACCCAGTCCAAAACACTGCTCCTGCCAGGGAATCTCTCAGACTACGTGACTGAGTATGCACAGGCCACTCAACTCGAAATCTGGCGCAGAGGAAGATCACAAGCATGTCTCAGTGAGTATAAATAAATGAGCAATTATTGACTGATAAAGTGCAGCGCACTTTTACCTGACCGGGTGTAAACAACCACGAGTACTTTAGACTCCTCCATATCGACTTTGTTGCTGTTTTAAACATATTTCCTGTGTGCTGCGACAACCATACAGTCCACCAATAAACCTAAGCCTCTCTGAACTGATAAACAATGATAACATAGGAAACAATCTATAGGCTTGAGGCTATCAGCACGAAAACACATAAAGAGACAGCTCTTCATGCAATCATGTGACAGCAGCTGAAGGAGATAGCTCTACTCGACCGAGACTTTTACAGAGAGAAGTTTGTGTTAACAACCTGTAAAGTCAAAGTCATGCTGCCCTAACAAAGACACAACATAGATTGAAAAAACAGCCCTCCATCATATATTTTAAGAGGGGCCTTGGTCGGAAAGTGAGGGGAGGGAGAGAGGGAAACATGTTGCCAGCAGATAGCAGAGGCTGTGACGCCAACAAAGAGAGGGAGAGTCAGAGATAGGAAACACCCTTTATCTGACCTGGATCTCCCATTTACAGGCATCTGACACACACAGACACAGACACCTACATACGTGCAGCTCTGGCACATTCTGATATCCCCGATATAACTTCCATATGAAGCTCACAAACAGGTCTTATCTGTCTTAGTAGACCAAGAAACCATGCTGGGAATCTGTTAAACATTTTAAACTCTGGTGTTAAGTGAGCAAAGTTCCTACTTTTATTAAAAAAGACAAACAGTTTTCAACCAATTTAATGATTACCTTGAGAATAGAAGCTCCATCATACAACACAAACAATTAAAACAGCACTTATGCCAAAAATCCTGCATTAAATAGTTGATATTGATAGTTATTAATATCAGGTCTATTACATAGGACACCTTAAAGAACAGTAAAACAAGTAGTACAAGAAACCTCTTACTTTAATGTAAAAATAGAAAACCTGTATGATGGTTTCCTGGTTCCTATCAGATACCTGTATAAAACGCACTCCCTGAACCACCCAATCCTAATCCTCTTATCTGTGTGTATGTGTAATAGATTCGTGGTCTGGTTCATGTCTGGCTCAGACTAAGTGACTCTGTAGATTTTCCATTTAGTAAAAAAGAACTTCAGACAGGTTTCAATACGTCCTCACTAAAAAAAACCCAACAAACAGTCAACAGTCAAAACATGCTGGCGTGACAAGAATGTTAGTTTGCATGTATTTGCATGAGCATGCTGGTGTACGTGCATGTGTTTATACAGAGTATGTACATAAGAAGGAGGGGGATGATGATGTAGCAGATTAGTGTGTGTGAGTGAGTGTGATGGAGCAAAATGACTAGATCAGTTTGCATTGTAGTCGATGGATTACTTCAATTTCAGCATCTTAAGTAATACTCATTGTTGCATTAATTAAATTTTAAGATTTACTAGTGAGTGAAGGTTTGAATACTATGAGTTCACCTCATACAAGAGGTTAAACAACTTCATTAAAAGTAGGGTGTCCCTATACAACTTTTTTTCCTCCAACACAATACCAATATTGCAGCCTTAGATACTGGTCGATACCGATATTGATCCAATATAAGCACATACTTGTGCATGACAAGTTTTGCACTCAGCTGCAACGTCTTTTTCAGACTTTTATGAAAAATACTGAGACAGGGCCGACATCACTCCTACTCTTTGGAACTTTGTTAGTACATTAATACCATAGACTGTATATACTATGGACAGCTAGGTTCCGCCTTCTGTAGACGGATTTGAAGCCGAAAAGCTATCTGTGATTCTGCATTTTTCACCACTTCCTGAAACCAACATTTCGCAGCAGCGTTGTACACATACAGCAGGAGAGTCGCTGTGATGACGCTCAGCTCAAACAGCGTATCCCCTCAGGTAAACTATGCAATCGTCGTACGCCCATAGGCTTTATCAAGTGTCAATCATAGAAAACATGAACCCCCTAATAAGTTTTAAAAACGGACCTGCACAGAAAAAAAAAGGACCTGAGCACAAACCAGTCTTACAGTAACTACATGTCAACATCACAAGCAGGGGGGAGAAAAATTATGTTCTGTGTAATAAATTTCTAAAGTTTGTCCACAGCCCCTTAAGTATGGCAAGCGGAGGTGGGATTTATGACCGATACTGCAGCCCGTCACCAGAGGGTGCTGTTCTCTGGGTGGCTTCACCCAGTGAGGAGGCAGACGGCGTCCATTCTTTATACAGTCTATGCTTTGTACACACTGTTGTTGCGATCACGTGGGCTCTACATGCTGGCTATGGGTGCTGCTAGATAGAGGTGCTGGAGTCTGGAATGGACTGCTTGTATCGGAGTGCTGATATTGGAGATTTTAGATGCAGGTCAATATACTCAAGTTTTTGTTGATATCGGACTGATATCCGATATAAATAGTGATTTGGGACACCTCTAATTAGAAGTGCTAAACACAGAAAATAAACTTAGAATATAAGCTTGACTCAGATGTACTGGTGTCATGACTGAAACGAGTTTGAGTGATTGTAATTTTGGACTTTTTCTTGTGCACTTGAACGCATCATGGAGCACAGAGAAGAACTGTTCCAGCTGAAATTTTGATGAAACAACAGACCTTTTTTTTTGTTTTGCTTTCTCTTTTCCAATTCCTCTGTCAATGATTAATATCACTCTGCACTGACAAAGAGGTAATAGATAGATGATACATAGAAAACTGAACACTCTTTGGTAGGTACATGGTCTTCTCAGAGAGTTCTAATCAAAGGCGAGCTGCTGAGCCAGAGGGCGTCACATTTTAAGACTGCAGACGCTGATGGCTTGCAATCGCTTTCCAACTATTGCATGACGCCCTTGAATAGATTTGGCTTCAAAGACGAAGAACCAAAGTTCACACCATTGAGGCAAAGCTGTTTGCAAAGGTTCTAAAAAAATCAAATCCACCAAAATTCCCCCAGCTGGAGTTGTGTCACAAATTCTCAGTAAAAAAAAATGAAGCAAATGTCCTGGAAACCATGTGGAAAGTTCCCCAGTATCTGCACATCCTATACAAATTACAAGCTCCTGTTTCACAGTCAACCTCCGTGCTTTACAACTACATTAAAACGGTTTTCACAACAAGACACAAAAACCCTCCAGAGACCTTCGCATCATCTGTCAGGCAGCTGTGAGCAAACCTCTGCACCTGGCCAAGACATGCTCAAAGAGAGAGCTTGGCCAGGAAAGCCTGTGAGGGGACCCAGAAGGAGGAGGAGGAGGAGGAGGAGGAAGAGGAGTGGGCTGGCTAACACAGCCGGGCCAAAATGTGCTGCTCGCTGGGCCTGACACTCAAAGCAGGAATGCTTTCAAATAGTCAAAAGGGATAGAAAGAAAGAAGGGAGGAGGGGGAGAAGAGAAGGAGAAGAGGAGGAATGAGAGCAGAGGGGATATGAGCCTCACTCTGAGAAAGTCTTCTGGTTCTAATTTACACATCTATGACCACAGCCCAGAATGAGCTCACTGTGAGAGGAGAACAACAACAACCGAGAGAGAAAGTGAAGAAAAAAAAAACTTCTTAGGAAAAGAAAAAGGCAGAGAACTAAAGGAGAGCAGATGGTGGTTATTCATTGGCCTGCTTCATGGTCATGTTGCTAAACATCTACTAATCAATACGGTGTCAGACTACGAACTAGGCTAAAATGCGTGGCCTCAAGGCTTCTAAATTGACAAATGGGGATGAGGGCAGGAATACTTGGGTGAGAGAAAACTGGAGTGATGAAGCCAACAGAGATGCAGCATGGGTTTGTCTACAGAGAACAGCAGACGGAGGCGATTAGTGGTGGTTCTGGAATGTGGGGGTCAGAGATCTGGGCTCTGCTGGGACTCGCTCTGTAAACACGACCCCACCTCAACCAGCAGAATACCCCCCCCAACTCACATCCAGACTCGCACTAAACAGAATAACCACACTGGGATGCAAACAAACCAAACCCACAGCCACACAGACTAACAGACAACCAAACAATCCCACCCGAAACCCACCAGCACCTCAAAGACAAACCAAGCGACCAAATAAACCACACTAAAGCCCAACAAGCTGAAAGACGTGCAGGCGAGAGGCGAGTTCACTAACACAGACCCCACTGAACTGAACTCATGCGGATGCGCCTGCTGACAGCAGCCTGTGCATCCTCATAGATTAGCACGACAGTCAGCCTAGAGCTATATCTAAACCACAATAATGGGCATCTGCTCCATCACACCCAATGCTATTTGACCGTGCAGACCTCGCTCTACATTTGCTCTTTGATAGGCTAGATAATAAGTGACCTGTCAACACGGGTCCATCTGGCCTGCAGCTCCGGACTGGGTAGTGTCTGGGCTGCAACCCAGCTAGTTACAGCACCCTTCAGGGGTGGTCCATCCACCCTCACTGGGCCCCTTCGCAAGCTCGCATGTGCCAAAGTTTCCCAACTAAATTTTAAGCTGCTTGTTTACCTTTGAGTCAACCTTGCAAAAAAAAAAAAATAAGCTGGTGAACTGAACTGCAAAGTGTCGTAATTTGAATCTTTGCAAGCATGATAATCCCTCGGTTACAACACTTCAAGACGCTGTGTGCCTTACATGCTCATGAACAGCAGTCTGCAGTCGGGCTGGATTGGCATGTTCAATTATTCATGCAATAATGACTTTCGCTGCACAGAGCTGTCTCTATCAGCAAGCCTTGATCTGTTCTCTCGCTCATAATAACTATTTAGTTTGAGTCAGGTACTTCAAGGGCAGAGCTGAGTCTTTTATGTTCCACCTGATATTGAAAAAAGTCTTTGTTTGAGGAGGCAGACTGTATGCACCGTCAAACAGGCTCAAACATACAAAAGAACGAATTCGCACACTCACTCAACATAGGACTGCGGGGCAGGTTACACTTAAACAGGAGGTGAAGTCATTCCCACCAAGGCTGTGATTAGGATTGGCAACCGTAAACTGACATAAACCCAATTAAAGTACTGTGTGTGTGTATATATCCTCATAGGTGGTTCATCCTTGGTGGCCCAATCCAGGTAGTTAAGCGGTGGATAAGGAGGATAAGGGTGAGTGGTTGCCCCCTGTGCTAAGAGGCTCATTTTTTATGTCATAATTGGCTGGATTGCTTCAAGGGACTGATCTGTTTGGTCTGCCCAGACGGCAGCACAAAGAGACTAATCAGAGGAGAACAAAGAAGGACTCAGGAGCCACAACAGACCTGGATCTCTTTTAATCATCTGCTATCATCAGCATCTGCAGCTGCCGCCGCTGGACTGCAGACTGTGTCTTGTGTCTGTGTCAAGTAGAGGCACTATGTTGAGATCAAATTCAAGTTTTCCAGTTCATGTGTTTGTAAAGACATAGGCTGCATGAAGGGATGTTGTGAGGACATTATTACCTAGTCGAAACTTAAATTCCGAGGTAGGAAAACACTCCAAAAAGAGTTAAAATTGGGAAATGATTTAGGTCGCATTAGGGCTGTATAGTCCTAGTCGACTGGTCGACTTACTGGTTGATATGTGCTGAGTCGACCAAGATTCCGATTGGTCGACTAAATCTTTTTCCACGTCAATTTACAGTCTATGGTTAATTTCAACAGGAAGAACATACCAAGTGCTAATGGGGGTGTTTTCACACCACACCCATTTCACAGGTAACAGCCTGTCTCAGAACACCCCCCTTGTTTTCACCACTTTGGATTCACCCAATCCATTGGAGACCGTCTGGAGACAGAAAGATTGAAGAGCGTCAACGTTAATCAGCGTCCGGTGGTTGGCTGAATATTTATTTTCGTTTTGAGCGTTTTAACTTTCATCGTGTTTGATTGCCTTCTTGTGCTGATGTCAGTATATTTTCACCCCGCAGAAGGGTGAGTCGTCAGATTTGGACTCCTACTCTGATCTTTTGGTCAAAAATTTCAGGGTTTTAGTTGACCAAGGATTTCTTTGCCCTAGTTGGCATGGCTAAGCACAGAGTCTGCAGATTCACACCTCTGGAGAGCTAGCACCACCAACCTTCAGTACTTGGTGCATGTCAATTTCCCAATTCCTTCCCTGGTGGTGCATTGCTTCAGTCAAGTGGTAATACCTCAACCAAACACAGCCTATGAAAAACCACCCCTGTTTTCGAGTTCAAACTACTGCCAAAATGTATTTCACAACAAGACGCTATCTGTCATCTCTGCTGTTAACACCTGAGTAGAGAGTTACAGAGTTAAGGCAGTAGCTTTGACTGGTAAAGGGTGGCTACACTACAGACTATGACCAAAAACAGGCCGGAAGGAAACTATCAAACAGTGAAAATCCTATGCCAGCCTAAAGTGCTTATATATATATTAAAAGATGTTTTTTTTAATTTATGTTTTCATACCTGTCCCTGGGAGGGTGGGTGCCCCCCTACACTGTTTCTGTTACTGTTCCTGCCGGCCAGTGGAGACATGCTTCCCACAGCTGCTTCTGTTCTCTCCACACTTCACTGACCTGCTTCCTGGAGCCCAGCTCTGGAGTTCAGGGCATGAGCGGTGAGGTCTTAAGTGGGCTGTCTGTCTGCCTGTCTGATTCAGCAGGAACATAAAGGACCCGCCACTCTGGTATGCACCTTGGAAACTTTAAAGCAGCTCTCTGGTGGGTTCTGCGGTGTGAAGGTGAGGGTGTGTGCTGTGAGGTGAGGTGAGGGCTGGCAGTAAGTACAATGTGAGAAGAACAGAGGGTTTGTGGTGAGACAGCAGGGGAGGTATTTGGCACAGGGTAGCCTGCTTGTGTTGGTGGTGTATGTATGGAAAGAGTTGAAGGCTGCAGGGATGTTTTGTCTGAGTATTTTGGTGGAACGACTTCAGAGGATGAAGGGAGGAAAGGCTTCAGCAGGTGAAATGTGACACAATGATAAAACAGACTCTGTGATGGGTGAGCATGCTGCGGCGCCAAGGGGGCCCGCTAGGTCTCCTTATAGGGGGACAGGGAGAAGAGGACGAGCCATTAGTTCCGACAGACGCAAAGCAGAGGCTACAGGCTGTATTGGGATTCAGGTAGCTACTTTGACGGGAAGTCTTGCCAAACCCATTCTACCTAATGAGCTCTGTGGATTCGAGCACCACACACATCTTTATTCAATCATTATGGCTAATACTATGGACCACCTTGGGCACTTATGGAACCGTCATGGAGGAGAAGATTGCAGCTGCCTCATTAAAAGTACATTTGAAGCTATTTGCCGTCTGAACCCTTCCTATCCTTCTCAGAGTGACTTCCTCTTGAGGACAAGACCAGACAGCTGTGAATAAGATCCCTCAGGCGCCCCTGGGTCTGACTTCTGACCCCTACTGTAAATCCTCAACCCCTTCTCTCTTTCCACACCTCACTCCGCTCGCCCTCCTTGAGGCTGTTCACTCATTCAGGCTCTCACTTGCCCCTAAGCCTCCAGGCGACTGAGACATTTCTTGGGCCTGAGCTGGCTCTGCTGTGCTAATGGAAGACGTATCGACAGTAAAGTACATGTGCCCATGTGGCCTCCCTAAGGAAGGATGAAGCTAATGGATTCCTGAACCTCTGCAGTAATGTCAAATAGAAAGAAGATGCATTAATACTCTGACGAGGGAGAGGACGCAAAATCACTTCTTCCACTAGCTAATGATTTGTCTGAGGCGTTTTTAATGGCTCTCCATCTGTCAGAGTGACGCCACCGTGTTCCATAACTTCAGAGTGTGTTTGATCAGAGCCTTAAGCGTGCGGCAAAACAGGCCCGGCAAAATTGTCAACAAACAGTACGCACATGGCAGCTGTAGTAGGGTGTCCACATTAGCAGAGAGGATGACGCATACTTAAAAAACACCCACACCCACACTTTTACTCATAAACACACACACACGAGTACACACGCACACAGGAGACAATTTAATAATCCTGGCCCTGTACACGCTGACATGCTGTGACGTGTTGGCCTCTCGCTGTCTCACTCACTTGGCAGCTTTCTCTGCCAGAAAAGAAAAGAACCAGGAATCCTCTAACATAAACCCGCCATCCGCCCTAAACACGCATGCAGACATAAAACACACTCACGCTCACACACCTATTTACATTGCTGGAACACCTTCAGTCCCAAAATAGAGTTTGCCTGGAGAAAAAGAGGGAAAAAAGGGGGTGAAAGGGGACAAAAGCAGAGATTAGCTGAAAAGAGGGAGCTCTTTAGAATTCAGATCACTGAGGAAGATACAAGTCCTCCGGTTCTGGCATGCTGCTTCACGTCTGGGACAAAAACACACTCACACAGAACAGTGATCGACTGATTGTGGCTACTCTCTGTTTTAACAAGCAAATAAAACCATTTGCAAAATATCAGAGCAGGGGATCACGTCATCTTTTTATCATCATTTCAACCCAACCTTTAAATTTTTGTGAACGTGTGCAACTATCTTCCAATTAACCCTTCGTAAAAAAGGTCAAGCCCAGGCAATCATAAAGTTCCTCTGAGCTGTAGAAGCTAATGGCAGGTTTTCAAGTGCCAATTCCAATTATTTCCCAATGACTCTTAAGAGAGTCAATAACTGACTTTATTGGGGTGATGACAGAGTGAGGACCACCTGTGCTGAAGGGAACCAGCAGTGCAGGGGAGGGAGGGAGACCTGCCCCTGCACGCTCAGCAGATATGACAAACAGCCGACACCTCCTGACCTCTGGGTGGCTGGACGTTTGATGTTGGATGCAGCCACAGGGCGCGGATTCTGTCAGGTCTCTCCTGGTCAGACCCCTACAGTTCCACTAAGAAGCAGACACTTGCACTCTGCAGTTACCATGCAAACTACTGACACTGAGCAAAACCGGAACAATTCATCAATGTGAAGAATCCCTTAAACGCACGTCAGAACACCAACATAAACAACCCTGACTTATGACTGGTGTACAGCTTTCAGGCCTCATGTTGAGTAAGAGTCGGATCGGGTATCATGAGTCAAACCCTCGGTTAATGTATCCCAGCATTCCAAACAGATTAAAGTCCATTCATAAATTCACACTTTTCCTGTGGTTGTCGACTCACTTTTACCGCGAACTGACAGACAGTGATATCCTCAGATCAGGGTGAATCCCTCTTCAGATGATAGCAGGATGACGCCAGGATGCTTGAGGGTAAATTCCATGCTTACATCAGTGAATGAACCCTTTACAGGGGGAATAATGCCACCAGGTCAACTGTCTGGGGGAGTCTGATGATGGCATTTTTCAGGGGAAAATTAGCTCGGTCAGAGATAAGAGAGTTAAGTTAAATGAACGGTCTTATTCATTTGTAATAAGTGATGCATTCACTACTGAATGCCTGCAGATGAGTCAAAATCAGGCCTCTGCTGATAGCTGACATGACGGTTAGCAGGGCAGAGACAGGCACAAAGCAGCCAGACGGTTAGTTATCTGTTAGCAATCTAATGGATCTGCCTGGGCCAAAAATGGTACAACAAAAACTGAATTGTACTACATTGTTTAATATCACAAAATTTTAAACTGCTATTGAAAATCAAGTTGTATTAACTGTCGCCATAAGATAAGAAAATGATAACTTTATTGATCCCTGAAGTAGGGCTGGGCAATATGGTAAAAAGTTTATCACGTTACATTTTTTTTCATATTAGTTGATATCGAAATATATCACGATATAAAAAATTGAATTTAACAGTGTTTATTGGTAGCATGTCTTTAACAATACAATAAGCTACTGCATCTGTGAGGTTTTTGTGTCTCTTTAACGTTTTGTCGTAAGGCTGGAGAAAGCGGACTGAATGGTCAGCTGTTTCAGCTGCACAGGCGCCATTGGCTCCTTACTCGGGGTTTGTAACCTTTTGCATTGCGCATTGAGGAAAGAGACGAAGTCCGCACACACCCAGCTTGGAAACCAGCTCAAAATTTGTCTTCTCCTCATAGAAAGGTAAGTAATGAACCTATTATTTACACTGCAAGACAAGGCGGTTTTAAGTCCACAGAGGTCAGAGTGGATGTTTATGTAATGGGACTTTCTTGGAACATAACTTTCACATTGGACTTGCAACAGATTGTTCTTTTGCTGGTGGATTAATTCAACAAAGACTTAATATTACCAGGGCTCTCAAATAACTGTGGCTTAATCATCAGAAACTCCATTTCAGAGAAACTGTGCCCATTAAAAAGCTTTATTAGATCTATAATCATACAGCACCACCCTGTAGCACAACAGTTATCAATCCTGCAAACTGCTGTTAAAAATGATCTTTTTGCATTCTAGCAAGCAGATTATTTTAGGGTCACCGGGGCTCTCTTTTTTTTTTCCACATGAGGTCCCCAAATTGTTAAATCAAAATTTTTTTCAGGTTGCTAAAGTGACACGTTAGGTTGGATCAAATCAAATCAACCTGTAAAATCTCCACAACAAGAGTAAGACACTGAATCCTCTTCACTCAAAGGTAGATTAAGTCACAACTTATTCCTATTCTTTCTCCTCTCAGCTGAGTCCAGCTTGAGGCTCGCTGACTCAGTCTCAGTGTTGTAATCAAGTAAAACTGAGATGAAAGTTGTCAGGCTCTGAGATTTTTGGTGGCGTGCTCCTTGTGTGACCAGGGAGGAGAACTGAGAGAGACTTATTTCCTCTGTCGTGCTGACTGATGCTTTGTCACCAGTCACTTCCTAAACACAAAACAAAGCTGCTGAGTGTACGGCTAATAGCATACCTGCAGGGGTCAAGAATAGCACTACAATGAAACTAACTGCCTCGCACAGTTGTTTTTCACTGCCAGGCTATTTCTTCTGCTCTAACTGCCAATGAGGCTGAGACCTGTCCGTCTGCCTAGACGGGTTCCACCTCTCGTGTTTGCTGCCGGTCCAAATAACCGCTCTCTCACACGATGCTTATGCTCCCTTCCCTTTTGTAGTCATGCGAGATGACAACATAAAACTCATTTACATTAGTTTCATAAAATACAACATCCAGTAGAGCAGGTACCAAAAAGCGCCACCAGCAGATTTTTAACAAGATTTCAGTATCATTGCCCTCAGAACTTTAAAAGAGTTTAAGAGTTTTACTCGAGTCCTGTAGTTTTCTGTCAGAAATGTTACCAACAACAACTGAGACTTTTTCTGGTCTGTATTCCTCTGACAGCTCCAGTAACTGGATTTTGGTAGATTTAAGTCACACAGAAACATAAAAACTGAATCACTCCAGAAATAATATTATGTTCTGCTACGGTTTGAACTTTGTAAACACTTGCATCAGCTCTAGTAAACACAAAAAAGGAAAAGAAAATCTGTCCTATCATTAAACCATATCATATTAACATTTTCCCCTGAGCTTGGGCACCTTTGTCACTCATATATTTACACACTTTGTCTCAGAAAAAGCATGAAAAGTATATTTTTCTAGATGAAAAGTGCACTATTAAAGACTTACTGGTTTCAACTTTAAAGTTCAGTCAAAGGAAGTTTAACATTTACTGCAAAACCAGAATTAAGACAGTTGTTGTGATCTATATGAAAACAAAACCTGTTTTATAACACATGCCCCCAATGAACTTTCGGTGTCCATGTGACTAATTATGATTAATTTGGACGTTTTCAACAGCTTTCTATCTTTCTATCCATCAGCACTGTCATGACAGCAGCTTAAACTGATGAGAAACATGTAAAGCAACTTTTATGTAGAGTCTTCAGATTTACTCATAGAGACTCTCACTTCTTCATTGTGGATCTGTCAGTGGCCCCGGTGGTGGTGTCTGCATGTTTCTGTTGTTTCTCAGCATGAAAACATCTTGATTTCATTAAACCATAAGCCAGAACATCATTTTACTGTTAATTATTTGTGAATGAATTTCTTTAACTCTGAAAAGAGATGCTAAAGCGCTCAATTGAGACATATTTCGTCTCAGAAAAAGCATGAAAAGTATATTTTTCTAGATGAAAAGCCCACTATCAAATAATTAATAGTTTAAACTTTGAAGTTCAGTCAAAGGAAGTTAAACTACATCTTCCCTCACAGTGTTAACCAGATTTAAGGCAGTAGTTTTGCTCTATATGAAAACAAAACCTTTTTTGAAACACAGGCCCCCAATGAACTTTGACTGTCCATGATTAATTTGGCCATTTTCAACATCTTTCTTTCCATCAGCATTGTCATGACAGCAGCTCAAACTGATGAGAAACATGTAAAGCATCTGTTAAGATGAGTCTAGTACTTCAGATTTACTTATAGAGACTCTCACTTCTTCATTGTGTATCTGTCAGTGGCCCCTGTGGTGGTGTCCTCATGTTTCTGTTGTTTCTCAGTATGAAAACATCTTGATTTTATTAAACCTTAAGCCAGAACAGCATTTGACTGTTAATTATTTGTGGGTGAATTTCTATAATCCTGCAGTGAGATGCTAAAGCGCTCGAGTGAGAGAAGCGGTCATTTTCAGCTTGACAACAACACAAGAGCACGGGGCATGTTTTTTATCCCAATTCCCACGTTCTTCTCCCGGGAACTTTCGGGGTTTCCATGGGAACGGTTGAATTCCCGGGACAACTCCGCTCCTGCCAGCTGAGCCCCCTCCCCACCTCCCCTCTTCTCTCCTCTCTCTCGCTCCCTTCTTCCCCCACGTGCGCCGAGGGGAACGAGCTGAACGTTTTTCTGCCTTTTTCAACACTTTCCATCGAGCTTGTGGAAAAATACTTAGCAGCTTCGTTAACTTTTACAAATCCCCATCCAGTGTTTTCCCCTCACCGAAACAAGCCTCGTCTAAACTCCTTCTGACCTCTTAAAAGTCAACATGATGTACTAAGCTGTTGACATATGCAACCAGAGGACTCTTGAGTTAGTTCTTGGAGATAAAAGTAGAAGTATTTTAAAGGTAGAAGGGTAAAGTCAGATTAGTAAGGTAGTTAATGAGGGTCGAACGAGAAAAAAACAACTGTTATACTAGTTTTAAAGTGAATAAACTCAACTTACCAACACAAAGACATATTAAATCCAAACAAACGAGCATCTTCCTCTTCGTACATAGCGATTTTCCTTCCTCAGGTTGGGCGAGGAAATGTTTCCCAGCACCGTTCTCCTTCCCTTCCCCGGCCCCTCCGCTGTCAGCTAACCGCAACTGGAGCTCCGCGTCCCGGGGCAGCGTGCTGCTGTTGGTACCGGTGGAGTTGAACTTTTGCATGTCTTTAGGCGAATAACTTACAAACAACTTGTTCCAGAAAAGTAGTTGCAAAGTCTGTTTTTGAATGATGGAAATTCACAACACTTTTGTTTTTAGTCCATCCGTCGTCGGTGCAACAAATCCATGTCAACCCAAAGTTTGACAGCAGCGGACCCCGGTCAACCAGCCAACTGCTGCCTAATGAGGTAACTTTATACGTTTGACAAGAAATTTAAAAAAAAAGTCTAACAGTAAGAAAAAGAGAAAGGGACGCTACTTGGAAATGGGAGGAAAAACAAACATTCAACACAGTTAAAAGTCTCTACCAACTTCTTACAAGTGGGAGCGTGTTGTACTCTGAGCTCTAAATCACTCTGACCTACCAACGTCAAGTTAACGTCAACGAAAAGAGAAACTTCCGGAGTGAACTTTCAAAATAAAACGCCTTACAGTTGTTTTTCTCAGTTGCTTTGGTGCATTTCTCACATCACTATTAACATGGTGCATTTCTCAGAACAATTAGTACAAACTGCAAAACCAAGTGGATAACCTGCAAAAGCCCATCATTTCCTCAAAATGAATAGTTGATTCCTTAAGCAAAGCAAATATTTATTTCATCTTGATGTTTGACAGTATTGTCTGTTCTTTTAATTTTATTTTGTAGCACTTTGATAGACTTCAATGTTTTTTAAAATGTGCTATCGAAATAAAGCGGATTGGATTGGATTGGATAACTGTATTACTGTTAATGCTGGCCTTCCATTTTTATGTCACAGAGTTGTAGAAAAGGTTTCACACCAAGTCCTGGTTGGTGTATATATGCTTGCCAAGTGAGGGTTCATGCTTCACATACCTACTCATGAGTGAAAGCTGAGGTTCACCTGAGAGCATTTGTTCAATTTAGGAAACATTTTCAGGAAAAATAAAAAAATGATAAAGGAAAGTATGAAACCACGTGGCAGATTTTGAGAACTAGTTCAACAATTTTGTATGTAATGGCTCATACAATGAAATGTGGACTATTAGTTTTATAGGGAATGACTATTCAGTATTCATAAGTATAGTTCATTTTGACTGACATGACATTAGCAAATGATAATGTTATAAAACAGCAGATAATTGTATAAAAGTAACAGATACATGTCCAAGAGCATTTTCAATTTGTTCAGAGGAATGACAAACTGCTACAGTTATGTGTGTAAATGACTCAGTGTTGTGGAGGTTGAACTACTAGTCATGAGAACTTTCATTCTGATCTGAGAAATGCACCAAAGTGGCTGAGAAAAACTGTAATGTCATTCAAGCAAGTTTGAGAGATTTCATTTGGTTTTGGAGTTTCTCAACTTCCGGTGTTATTCAGTGTAGCTTGATATACACAGTCCTCAAAGCCTCAGCGGCAAATCCCGACAAAATCGATGAGAAACGATGAGGTTGGAGATCACACCATGTCCCGTTCACCTGAACTGACAGCTGTATAATGACTGCCCATCTTCATTAAGATGTCTCATGATCCATTATCGTCCCACCCATGAGGAAACTTCTCACATACAATACCTAACCTTCCCATGAAAGATAATACAGGTGGTAAAAGTTACATCAGAGCTTGTTTTAAATGCAGAAAATAAACAGTCATTCACAGCTATTCTTAGGGAGATCCCGTTAGGCTAAAATGCAACAGATGGAGCATTGTTGGCTCCCTCTGCCATCTAAACAAAGAGCCCTTTATAAACTTCAGTATGATCTTAAATTGTATTTTTTTCCAATGTAATTATTGTCAATTAATCACAGGATCATTACCCAGCTACATGCGAGACAGGCAATTTGATTTTTCCACAATATTGACTTGACTTTGCTCTGCCTGGGAATGTAGACACAAGTAGCCCGGCACACATGGGGCGAGGTCTTTTCCAGCTGGGAGCTTATTAAACCACCGTGTAAGTTAATTCAGTGCATGTTACATCATGATTTATCTGTTCATCAATCAATTAGCTGATATGCCACGTGACTGACCTACTGGTTGTTTGTTATTCAGTAAGGCTTGTTCACAGCAGAGGGTTTGACTGGGGCAACTGGAGCTTTCCTGCCACCTGGTGTATGAACACAGACACAGCATTTGTTGTATTTATGAGGCTACACGTGTGTTAGTGGACTTGTGTTCACAGTTGTAATAAGAATAAAAAATGAAGACATGTTTGAATTTTCTATTAGTAGCAGCAAAAATGATAAGAGAGATATCTATATACTCAGTATTTCAATGATAATATTTCTATTATTTTCATGGGCAATACCCCACCTTTTTTTTCCAACCTGTGGCTTATCCTTGGGTAATATATTTTTTGTAACACTTTACAATAACCATAATTTATAAATGGTAAATAGATGTTTAATCATCATTTAAAAACAGCATATAGACCAATTTTAAATGGCAAAAAGATAGTTTATTAATGTAAGTTAATAGTTAACAAGCAATGAAATTATAAGAAATTTTTTATCAATTATTAATGGCCTATTTATTAAAGCTTTTTATAGGGTTTAAATGTTAGTTGTAAAACATCTACATTTAAATGTGTGTCAGTAACACTTCATAAATGGTTAATATTTGGTTTTTAAACCATCTACAAACATTACTAAGATGGTTATTGTAAAGTTGCAACTGATGTTTGTAATACTTTGTAAATCATCAATAAGTGGTTTATAAACCACCTTTAACATTAGTTAAATGGTTATTGTAGGGTTAGGGTTAGTTTTTAAAATTGTGAAATTTACAATTTATTAATGGTCTATATTCAATTTATAAATGATGATTAAACATTAATAAACTATCTTCTTACCGTTTATAAATGGTCTATTTTCCAGTTATAAGTTATGGTTATTGTAAAGTGTTACCCTTTTTATGTTGTTTTCATGGTAATGGCATGTGTTACAGCGTACCAAAGGTCAAGAGTATGCAAACTGATAGAATTATACATATCTTTGTTTACATCTGCACGCTAGACCAACATTATCAATACAAAATAGTGTAGTGGCATACTGGTGGCGTGCAAATGAGGCCCATATGTCATATTGGTCACGCCGCATGCTGCTGACATATTGTCAATGGTGTGACATACTAGCATCATATGACTCAGTTTGAAGAACATATTATGCATATTTTACTGAACTATGTTTCATCATATGACAGACTGAGGAACTTGCTTACGGTAAGCTATTTGTGTAGGTTTTACCGACCAGTGTTTCATAATGATAGGAAGAGGTTCTAAACAAGTCAGGCTTATTTCACACTATTGTTTTGGTAACACTTTACAATAACCATAACTTATAAATGGTAAATAGACCATTTATAAATGGTAAGCAGGTAGTTTATGATTGTTTAATCATTATTTATTAAGCATATAGACCATTGATAAATTGTGAATTTTACAATTTTAAAAACAAAGCCCTGACTTTAGAATAACCATCTAAGTAATGTTTATAGATGGTTTAAAAATCAAATATTAACCACTGACACACATTTAAATCTAGATGTTTTACAACCAATATTCAAACCCTATATAAACCTTTAATAAATAGTCCATTAATAATTAATAAAAATTATTAATCATAATGTCATTGCTTGTTAATGGTAAAGTAACTATTAACTTACATTGATAAACTATCTATTTGCCATTTATAATTGGTCTATATGCTGTTTTTAAATGATGAATAAACATTAATAAACTATCTGTTTACCATTTATAAATTATGGTTATTGTAAAGTGTTACCATTGTTTTTATTGTTGGTATTGCTTTTGGTATATTTTCCTTGAATTTTAAAGTAAATTTTAAGAGCTGCCATCGCACAGTCTTGTTTCCTAAAACATAAATCATCATATAGTCAATCCTGTCATACCAAGGGCACAGGTCCTGCTTACCTCTCATACTGTTGAAGAGCTAGTGGCCCTCGAGGACAGTCAGCTCCTCTAACGCAGGATCAGTATGATCCTATACGTCAAGTTTTTACCATAAAAGACATCCATTATCACAAATTGTTTTCACACAACAACAACTCTCTCAGCATTCATCTGTACACAGTACTTTTTTCAGGAAAGGACTTAAGCATGAAACAAATTCACCTGTGATACTTAAGTCATATTACCTTTGGTTCACTCTTACTCCCTCATGTTCAGAGGTGTTACCTTCTCCAGCTGTTCTCTGACAGCGCAGGGGTAACTCTCACCCAGACTGATGCTGCAGACTTTGTTGGATCCCTGAAGACCTTTTGAGTACTGTCACTCTGATCAGAATCAGTTGGATGAGGAATTTTCTGTGATAGTATGAAAACATGATAAATATGAGGAAAATAAGGAGTATAGAAAGAGTAAAAAGTAAAGGTTTCACTTCACTTCAAGTGGCTTGAAAACAAACTACAAAATGTTTTCGGCAGGGCCCACCCCCACCCACTGAATCCCACCACAATAAAGAAAAACACAACTCAAACCTGCACATGCAGTCACTTCATAACTCAACGTTTGTTGTTTTTGTTTAATAACATAATACTCACGACTGAGACGCTAATGAACCAGTTTAATCTCCTTCTATAATCTTTAAAGTTTCAAACAGACTAACAACTGTCTGTGGTTGAGCTGAGTGAAGTCCGCTGCAATCTTCACACACCTACTGCTGCAAGAGGCTCATTTTCTGTGTCACCGTTGACCTCAGATAGGTCAACAGTAAGAAAGAGATGAGAGATGAGATTAGAAGCAATCAAAATCAGGATGGTGTGGCACAGCTCTAACAGTCTGTGCACACCTGACGGTAGAGAGTTTGCTGTAATTGTCAAAGCGATTGATGAGGCTGTTTGGCCTCCTTCATTGCGTTACACCTGGCAACATCCCAAGCTGCATGTGTTGTGAGTTACAATCCCTCTTACACAGCGCCAGTGTGAAAGATGGGACACCGGCCATCTCATTATTTTGGACCACAGGATTTATTGCTTTCTAACAGGCTCACATTTAACTGGAGTGGCTGGAGAGAGTAATAATGATTTATCCTCCCTTTAGTGGGGTCGACACATAACAAAGGAAATCAAATCCAGACATTCAATCATTGATGCGGTTCTTAATAAATCTCCCGATGTTGTATTTTTTTGTTTCACACTTACTATTTGTTTCACACTTACTATCAGGGTGTGAAATATTTGATTTTGTCGCCTCCAGGTAATGTTGGTCTGAGTTCTATCCCTCTTTAAACATCTCATATCACTGAAACCATTACTAATGGAGCCTAATGTCACACTTCCCCTTCACTTCCACTCAGATAAAAGTCAGTCTGGATGATTTCCTGCATAAACACCTTTTTTTGTATATCTTGTGAAACGATGATTCAGTCTTTGAAACTACAGTCGCTTAGCTGGTGTTTGGAAACATTGCATCACCTGAAAATACAGAAATACATTACAACCCTGATGAAGCAGTTTCTTTCCCCTCGGCCTTTAATAAAGTTTGTCATCACACGTACGCAACTCAAAGGGATTTCTCACAGTAAGGGGAGTGTACACATGACTGCTTAGTAACGATAACTGCACTTCTGCTTTTCCAGTCCAGTTCAAATGATCAGTTCTCCCTGTTATTATCCAGCCAGAGTCAAATTTTACTCTTCTGCTGTATGAATTAAGTTTCACACACTCTGAGGTAAGTGTCACAAACATGCCTGGGCACGTTTTTTTATTGTTGTGACCACTGCCAGTCATACAAGGAACCAAGAGGTATCATTTTTTCGATTTATGCCTGATGACACATACCTGAACCAAAGACCGTCCTGTTTTTCTGTCAAAAACTTTCCCCGAGACGGTACAAGTAGCCTACGAAGAAAGAAAGTGAAACCACATCCACTGACCTCAACCAGAATTTGTGTGCAGGTGGAAGTTTTCAAGAAGTGCAAATAGTAAACAAGACACAATGACATTTTGTGAGTTCTACTTTGATTCAACAAACACATTTTGGTTTTGATGCATTTCTTCCACTATCTTGCTTTGCTAGATTAGATCTCAGATACATGTGATTTCTTAAGCGCTTACTCTTTAAAGTTAGGACAAACCCATTTTAGTTTGATTGGTAGAATTATGTAGACAATTTTTAACGGGGATTTACCAATTAGTTTTGACATCCTAGAGCCACCTTCTCTATGACGGCTCCTATGACAGCCCATCATAACCAAAAGCAGAACCTCTTTATACCACAACAAAACCCATACAGCTTTGCCACTTTCCCCACTGATAGTAACTGCTATCACATGATCCCCCAATTAGCATAGAGGTCTATTGAAGGTAGGGAAGGCAGGGCCAGGCCTGTCAGGGCTAAAGCTCACCTTTACTGGTTAGGCTGTATTCCCTACATACGGGAATACAGTTAGATACAGTGAGGAAGAGAGAGAAATGAATTGAGACAAACAACATTAGTACGTAAAGATGTATAATGACGATACCAGAGACAATGGAACTAGTTTATGCACTATTTGCAGAAACGCTCCGATGATGATAATGGACTCATCTTGATGTGATTAATGGAAACTTGACGTCAACAGGTGCATAGTAATAGCGCAGCAAAGAAAGCATTTGCATTAACAAAGATTAACAAAGATTAACAGGTCAGTCATGGTGGTTGGAATTAAAAACAATGAAAGCAGAAGGTATAAAAAAGTGAACTTTTAGCTTTGTTAATGATAATAAGAAATAATATTAAACAACAGTGTTGAAAGAGGTGAGACTGATTCGGGTCCAAAGGAGCAAGACGTCAGCAGCAGCAGCAATCCAAAGAAATCTGAGGGTTTATGTCTGTTGTTTTTCTGCTCCTGACTATGCATGTCTAAGCTTTTTTAAAGAATGTCAAATGATGCACTTCAGAGGGCTTCATTTTTCATTCATGAACTTCAGCTGTGTAAAAGCGACACCTTGACATACAGTATGTTGCCATAACAACATTATCTTTGGTCTTTATCTTTCTTTTCTTTGTGTGACAAAAGTAGACATTTAAATGTGTAGTTTATCATTCACAGTATCTAACCCTAACCCTCAGAGTAGTTTAAAGTGTCTGTAAAGGAAGTTTCACTGGTTATAAAACCCACAGAAAATGAAAACTCTGCCTTCTTATGACTAAGTAACAGCAATGAGATTAAGAGTTTCTATACAGTATTTTTTTCATGTCTGTAACCAACACAAAGGTGGGAGTAAGACTAGACGTTTGACAGGCTTTCCATGGCAAATATTCACACTGGGTAATAGATATGAATAATATATGATATAATATGTATATTTGATTTGTGGAAGAAAGCATGATGATTTTTCAGTCTGGACACTTCATATACATGTTTAGCAAAGATATAATAGATATCACTTTGCCTACACAAAAGCTGTCACAAACATAAAGTTTGCTTGCAGAAGCTTTTGAGTAATGAACAAATTTGTCATGGAGGTGCAAAAATAGCAAGGGAAAGGCTATAATAAAAAAAAAACGTGTAAAAAAGGACAGTACATCACCTCTTACACACTCTTCATAAAGGCTAATTATAAAAGAGGAAGTGAGTGATTCAGCTTGGAATGACTTTCAGTCAAATTTCTGCACTCCTTCCTTCCTAGTGAGATCTGTTCCTCTATTTGTGAGATTTATAGTGAGTAGGAGAGAGGGGCCAGCCCCACGATGCAGATATAACTTTGGCCCGCTGTTTTTGCCTTCTGTAACAAAGACAGGGGAAAGTACCATCTGGATTCCTGTGAGTGCTTCTGCTCTATAGATACTCAGGGTACGGCTGATCGCAGTCAGATATCAAAACTTCCTTTATCACATGCACACATAGAGCTCAGGAAGCAGACTCGCAGGCACACACAGACAGAAACAGGGTGCCTTTGGTGCACAGCAGACAAAACTCAGGACGTGTACAGTCACCAGTTCTGTCTTCCTGCACTCCCCAGGCTCCGGCGACTCTGAGCTCTGCCTTTTCAGACTGACGATGCCACAGCCTGCACAGCGCTCTCTCGTCCAAGTTCTCCTCCTGCTGTGGATCACCGTCCTCTCCATCATCCAGATTGTGTTCTTCACCTACTTCTTCACATTCGGACATCATGACAAGGTGAGGATTCATGTTTCACACCTTCATACTGAGTCTAGAGTATTTTCAATCAGTAATAACAAGAAAAAAACTTCTATTTACAACTGTAGGCAGCTGTGTGATCACCTTTCGAGAATTTATCTGAGTACAAAATGAGTGTTGGCACATGTATTGTGTTAAAACACCTGCACAAGACATCGGTTCTTTCATGTGGTTTTGGCAGTAGCACAGCTGGTGAGAAAGACGCCCCTGCCTGTGGTCTGTTCTCCCCTACTGGGACTTCCAGACAGTGAAAATTGAGAACAATATCAGATAGAAATCTTTAAGACTAATCTTTACCTGATGATACCAATGATATGAAATGTTTGACATTAAAGCTCAGAAAGTGTTCACAGTGAGGACTTGAATGACTTTTGCACCAACAGTTCAGTCAACTTACATTTAATTGAACTATTTATCGGTTGTAATAGTTACTGAGACTATCTTCTGCCTCTCTTTCTGTCCTCCAGCCGCAGAACTGCAGTGCTGTAGATACAAGGATCCCCATGCCTCACATGGGGAACGAACCCTTGGTAAGAAAAAACTACTGCTATAGAGTTTGTACAAAAATTCTTTTTGAGTCAATATGTATGTTAGTAAGGAAAAGGTCATGGTATCGTAAAGGTTATATAATGTTTACATAGTTCAGATATTGCAGACGAGGCAGATGTAACTTCAAGTCTGAGACAGTCTAACCGCTCTCCTCATGTCTTGGAGGAAGCACATTGACGTCATTACCACATTCGGGGAAATGCAACTACACTAAACTTTGGTTCCTTCGTTTTCGTCTAAAGATAGTACTGTGTATTTGGTTCTCATCCAATAGATGGAGGTGTTTGTGAGTCGAGAAAGACACGCAACTACGTCAAGTCAAATGTTTCATTCTGATTTAAACTTTGAGATAACTGAATCTTTTCTTCTTTCTGTTTTTGTCCAAAGAATCAGGTCAAGTTGGGAAAAGGCAAAATGCTTACCTTTAAGGCTGAAAAAGGTAAAGAGATCCTCCTTGGAGAATTTGCTTTCTCAGCATGTATGACAAAGGCTGTCAGCATGTGACTCAGGACTTTATTTATCAAAAGCTGTCGAAAATAAATACACTCAGGGGTGGAAAGGAGACTAAAATAATGTACCCAGCTGAAAGTTTGTTTTGAGGGAGTGAAACTGACAGAATCTGCTCTGAAAAGCGAAAGGACTTTTCTTACTCTCAACACATCCAAGTGAGGATGTGGGGAGAAAGATTGACCAACAACAGTATAAGTGAGTGACTCCGCACTTCACTGTTGGTTTCACATATCCAGGGTGACGGTATTGAGTGTTTTTGTTGTCAGAGAAGAACAAGAAACTTATAGGAACAAGAAAATATTGCCTTGACATATCTTAAAACAAGGTTTATATTTGTCTCTGTCACATCAGCACAGCTTCAACTAAGTATAATGAGATTTTTAAGAGGAAAAGAGAGAAATAAACCTGGTAAGATTTGAGTATTTGTAGTGTAGATGTTATCCAATCAGCTGGCTGGCAAGCAGTCGATGAAAAGCTTGTTTGTTCATAGGTGTTTTCTTCACTCAGTAACTGGTGCTGTGTAAAATGTAGTTTATACAATACTTTTCAAAGAAAATACAAAGTAAAAGGAAAAAAAGTTAGTTTAAAAACTGGTTTAAAAGTACAAAAGCACCAAAAGGTGAAAATTTACTTTAAATTAAGTAAATGTAATGAGTTACTTTCCACCCCTGCACATATTATCAAAGTCAGGTAATGTGTAAATCCGGCAAACACACTCCTTTCTGTTTAACTGAAACAGTTTGATAGCTTTATATCACTCAACATATATTTTGAATAAACAAGTAACCAGCTAATCACAGCTACCCTGTCACCCACAGAAAACCGCACGCTCAAATGGGTCCCACTAAATCCCGTTACAGGCCTGTTTTCAGAAAAAGGAGACGCCCTGACCATTGACAACGATGGATACTTCTTCATAAACCTTCAGCTGAAGCTGGAGACATGTAATGATACTTCACCTCAGGACATCAAAGTGAGTTTAAAATGGACAAATGATTCTCAGGAAAGCAGAGAAATCATGCAGGGTTGGATCAACAGAAACACATGCAGCACAAGTTTCGCCAAGGTTGTAGAACTGACTAGCGGCACTCTGGAGGTCACCTTCAACTCGTCTGCTCATAATGTAGATACAACAGAGTCTTCCACCCACCTGGATGTCATCTTCATGACTTCATATTAAATCATGTCCAGATGCCAAGTAAGTGCACTTTTGGTTCTCTTGTCACCAAACAGACCTCTGTCTTCATTAAATCAGTAAATCAGCATTTGTGTTTGAGTCACAGAGAGCATCTAAAGGGCTGAATTCAATAATGCTGTGCTTTATAGAACAAAACTAAATAAAGATAACACCTGACTGAAGAAATAAATCCCCATTCAATCAGAATTTACATGAATATCAGCTTCCAAATGTGTTGGTAGGCACAGTAGGTAATCTGCATTGCAGCTCACGCTGAGTGAACTTCTGTTTTGTGTGCTTACCAACAAAAAAAAAACAACAACCAGCATGTTCAGTTGGGGGATTTACCCGTGTAGCAGAATGGATTATTCACAGAGATGATTTTAACATTTCGTCGATGAAGTCTTTTTTTCACAGTGGACAGATTTTACTTGTTTGATTTTTCTTTATTATTTTTTAAAGCTACTGAAATCCAAAGTTCAGAGCAAGAATGTATTTTAATGAGAAACCTCATCTCTGTGTGATTTGTACTCCTCCAATTTGACAGGTGCTGATGTATTTCTTTAATTTTTTTTAAATTTTAGAACTTTTTTATATATTTTTTTATTATATCATATATATTTTTAATTCTATATTAATTTATTGTTTGGCTCTAGAATACTGAAGGTACAGTGTGTAGAATTGGGAATGTTTAGCAGTAACTAGAGGTCAGATTCTCGATCATTTCTCGAAGTTTTTACCATAAATATGAGTCAGAAAAAATGCTTTTGCCCACAATAACAACCTTTTTATTCTTCATCTTTCAACCAATGCATTTTGTGTGGCCCCTCACTCAATACAAAAAGACAAATGATGCTGGTTGATATAAAAAAGGCTGAATGTAACTCCACAATTTATCATTAATGTGGTCATACACTATTTAAAACATACTTATCAATACTGTATTCCATTCGTACCAAGTCTGTTATGCTAAATTCCACCAAATACCACACACTGTACCTCTGAAGTTGTAAAATATGCCTGCATATTTATTTTAGAGACAACATTTATTGAACGTATCAGCAAACAACTCATGAATGTACGTCACTGTGTGACAATGTATGTCATTGTGTGAGATACGTATATTTATTTCAGAGCTCACCAAAATGAATGTATTTCTTTGATTAATTGTTGCAATAATATAGAGTTTCGGAAACTCCAAACTTTGTTGGAAAATGTTTTTTTAGTGAATGTTTGAAAATGTCGATGTCGTTTTTTTCATATATAAATGTAGACGTGTCTATGCAGGATGTTTCGCAATCTTTGGAAAGAAGCTGAATAAACATATTTGTCAGCTTAGCCAAAACAACCACATCACGTATGATGGTTTTCATTTTTCATTTTTGGAATTTTGAACGGAAAGTGAAAAGAGCCTCTTTTACCACGTTTGTGAAATGTTATGAGACATGAAATCACAGTTTGTGGTGGTTCAAGCCAAAGGTTTCGTTTGTGAAATAAAGTTGTGGGAGATGTTTGGTTTTATGAATGATTTTCAGTTGTTTTTAAACCGAACTTCTCTCTCCCCTGTTGATGAGTGTACATTAGTCACACATTGAAAAACATGTTGCATTAGTGTCAAAAGTTTTTAGACACATGTCTCTAAATCTGATGATATCAACACAACTCTTTCCTTCCGAATGAAAATATAACTGTGTCATTAAAATCTGTATTTAAACTCCTGTTTTGTTTGATGTCTCTAAAATAAAATCAGACTTACTGATAAGTGCTTACGACAATGAGTCATTTGAGAGACCCTGCTGAAAAAGTGAAAGTGAGAGGTCATAAGTTAACAGCGAAACCTTGAAGTTTATGAATCACTAATAGACAGAAACAGCGGGACCCTCCCTGCCGTACGCTTTCGAAGAACAATCCCACCAGACTCTGACAAAACAACAGAAAAGACATACAGACATCTGACATAAAATCTACTCAAATTCAGGGCAGCGATAGTGATACGGCTCACAAAAGGTCAAAGGAACTTCTTATGAGTCATCAGAATCAAGACATGCATTTTCCATACTATCAAAGTTTGTCTGAGAACAAACACTTTATTTCCAAACCTCAATCTGCAAAAACCCAGAGCAATACCACCCCCTTGTATTAGCTACTTTGACCACAAGTTCCAGTTACACTGAACAGATATCCAAGATGTCAAACTCTAATAGAGATCACAGACGAGATCCACTCTGCCCACTCTGTCTCCGGTATCTGAGTGGGTGGCTTTTTTCTTGCCCTTGTTTTCCACCACAAAATTTGTGATAGTTGTGTTTCAGAGTAAAGTTACAGGGTAGATTTTGTGACAACCCTGATGATGACTTTCCATCATTTCTATCTATCTATCTATCTATCTATCTATCTATCTATCTATCTATCTATCTATCTATCTATCTATCTATCTATCTATCTATCTATCTATCTATCTATCTATCTATCTATCTATCTAACCAACTATGTCCCTAGGAGGCGCCAACATTCACAAAGATCTGGCAGCAGCTTTAAGGTCTTTATAGTTGACTTGGGTTACTCAACTATCACACTGCCCACAGGAGACCCCAGTTCAGTCCCATTGTTGAAAAGCCACCTCGAGAACCTGTATAGCATGGGTCTGTAGGACTGGAGAACGGAAGGGGCAAGCAAGACTGGATATAAAGACCAAAAGAGTGAGGAGAGAAGCTTCTGTGTTTATCATTTTATCTAAGAAATAAAACTAACCCTCTAAATAGATGCACTGTCTATCTATACCAGCACTCTAGTTTCCTCCACCTGCTTCAGACAAACACAAGGTGACAGTATAAAGCTGTGGATTTTGAGTCATGACCACCTTTCACTTCTGATTTGCAGAAGCACGGGCTTCACACGTTTTACCTCATGGTAGCAAAATGACCTAAAACAGCAGCTCCTCTTCATCAATGGAACATTTTCCTCTTCAAATGTGTGAGGTATGAGTAATTTGTGCGTGATCCTTGTCAACTGGAGAGTGCTCTCACCCACACAGAGTCACCGTCAAAGTCAAGTCCAGAGACATGAACTCCAAGTCTCCTCTTCCTTTGCTACCACACCTCACAGGTCGGCCAGCGCTGGAAAGAGAGTGACTCACGCCTCCACTGAGAGGTTTCGAACATACGGATACTGTGAGAAACTTCGAAGCCAAGGTCGCCTAATGTTTGGCAGATACATAACATGGTTAGCTAGTTATTAAATGAGTTGTACCTCAGAGTGGTTACAGATTTGAATACTGATACCAGTTACTCAAAGGGAAAAAAAAACTTCAGGCTTTCTTCAAATCCATCTGAACACACACACACACACACACACACACACACACACACACACACACACACACACACACACACACACACGCACACACACACACACACACACACATCATTTTGTAACAGTACTTTCTCATCAGTCGTGGTCTCCAGGCCTGGGGTTGGAAAGTGAGTCAGTCAACCTGCCGCTCACACCCCCCCTCCCCTCCTCTCCCCCTCCCCTCCCTTCCACCAGCAGCCCCCACCACCACTTCCTTTTCAGTTTACAAATATACAAGCGTGTAGGTGTTGATGTGAACGGCTTCTTCGAATAGACTCAGCTGAAAAGAAACGTAACAGTGACTGAATGACAGTTACAGGGGGGAAAAAAAAGCTTCAAACCTGTTGCTTGTACTATGGCAAACTTGTTACTATGGCAACGGATTAACTCTTAGGTCAATAAGCGCACCTATATGAGTGTGCAGAGTAAGTTTCATTGTCCCTCTGAACAATGACAAATACATGAGTTAATAAAGTGACACTTCATATCAGCATGGACACACTGTAGTTTACACTAGAACCACCAACATTCAAATTCCTCGAGAACTGCAGAGGGGGGTCATTTTGACCCAGGAATCGAACCCAGGAACTTCTTGCTGTGAGGCAATGGTGTTAACCATTACACCATTGTGCTGCACATGTCACAGAAGATCTATTTATCAAACTGTACAATGATTTTTTATAACATTCTAAACTATAATTTTTATCATACAGTACTATGATTCTTTATTACATTCCATACTATGACATTTTTTATCATACTATACTATGACATTTTTAACATACTATACTATGACATTTTTTATACCAAAAATGTAAAATTCTCATCATAGTATAGTATGACATTTCTTCATACTAAAATGTGAAATTTTTATCATACTATACTAGGACATTCTTATCATACCATTCTATGATATTTTTATCACACAATTCTATGATAGTGCCCAGTGCCTCCAAGCACCACAAGCTACACCCCAAAGCAGACCATCAGAGCTTCGCCGGATTTTGTGGCCTGCTGCCAACAAAGAGTCGGTTTGGCAACAGTTTGATGAGGATGTTGACACAGCCCTTGAAGCAACAGCCAAGGGCGATGTGGACCAGAGGCTCCGAACCATGAGCACGTTCATAATCAGCATCGCTTCAGACAGGTTTGGCACCAAGGAACATCGCACCTCCAAGACATCTACTGCAACACCAATTCCTAACCGACGAGAGGTCAAGATCACCCAACTCCGCCAAGAGCTGAGGTCACTTAGGTGTCGGTACAGGAAGGCAAATGAGGAGGAGAAAGTAGCCCTGGCAGAACTTAGGGATGTGGTGAGGGAGAGGCTAACCACCCTTCGGCGTGCGGAGTGGCATAGGAAGAGGGGAAAGGAGAGGACCCGCAAGCGTAGTGCTTTCATCGCAAACCCTTTTGAGTTCACAAAGAAGCTGCTGGGAGAGAAACGCAGTGGCCAACTCTCATGTCCTGAGGATGTCATCAACCGCTACATCAGCAACACCTACAGCGATGGGATGAGGGAGCAAGATCTTGGCCACTGTGCAGCCCTCATATGTCCACCAGAACCCAGCACCCTCTTCAACATCAATGAACCCACACTTAAGGAAGTGAAAGAGGTCATCAAATCTGCCAGAACTTCATCAGCACCGGGCCCGAGCGGAGTTCCTTATAAGGTCTTCAAACATTGCCCCAGGCTTTTGGAGCGTCTCTGGAAGATTCTGAGAACCATCTGGAGGAGAGGGAGAGTACCCCAGCAATGGAGATACGCAGAAGGCGTTTGGATTCCTAAAGAGGAGAATGCAAGTAACATCGAGCAGTTCAGGACAATCTCCCTCCTCAGTGTTGAGTGCAAAATCTTCTTCAAGATTGTTTCCAATCGCCTGATGGGATTCCTTCTCAAAAACACCTACATAGACACCTCGGTGCAGAAGGGAGGAGTCCCAGGGGTCCCAGGGTGCATCGAACACACAGGGGTGGTGACACAGCTGATCAGAGAGGCACGAGAGAACAAAGGAGATTTGGCAGTGCTGTGGCTGGACCTTGCCAATGCTTATGGATCATTACCACACAAGCTGGTGGAAGTGGCCCTGAGTAGTTACCATGTTCCAGAGAAGATTCGCAATCTCATCCTGGACTACTACAACAACTTTAGTCTAAGGGTGTCCTCTGGAACATCAACATCGGAGTGGCATCGTCTTGAGAAGGGCATTATTACCGGCTGTACAATCTCGGTATCTCTGTTTGCCCTAGCTATGAACATGCTCGTGAAGTCTGCTGAAGTTGAGTGCAGAGGTCCACTGTCCAGATCTGGCACACGGCAACCACCGATAAGAGCATTCATGGACGATCTCACTGTTACCACAACCTCAGTGCCTGGATGTAGGTGGCTTCTCCAAGGCCTCGAACAGCTCATCAGTTGGGCAAGAATGAGCTTCAAGCCTGCGAAATCCAGATCCTTAGTCTTGAGGAAAGGGAAAGTTTCAGACCAGTTCCGCTTCATGCTGGGAGACATAAGAATCCCATCAGTGTCAGAAAAGCCTGTGAAGAGCTTGGGCAAGCTCTTTACTGGCGACCTGAAGGACACCGCTGCACGGCAGGGTACCAGCGATGACCTTGACACATGGCTCTCAGCAGTGGACAAGTCGGGACTCCCGGGAAAGTTCAAGGCCTGGATCTACCAGCATGGCATCCTCCCTCGTCTCCTCTGGCCAATGCTAATTTACGAAGTCCCTATTACCACCGTGGAGGGCTTCGAGCGGAAGGTCAGCCGATTCCTGCGCAGATGGCTGGGCCTGCCACGGAGCCTCAGCAGCATTGCTCTTTTTGGCCATAACACCAAGCTGCAACTTCCTTTCAGCAGTCCATCAGAGGAGTTCAAGGTCACCAGAGCCAGAGAAGTCCTGCTCTACAGAGACTCAGCTGACACCAAGGTCTCCTCAGCAGGGGTGGAGGTTAGGACAGGGAGGAAGTGGCGTGCCAAGGATGCAGTGGAACGGGCGGAGGCAAGGTTGCAGCATAGCACCCTTGTGGGCACAGTGGCTACTGGTCGGGCCGGGCTTGGCAGCAATCCTAAGCCATGCTACATCAAGGCCAGAGGCAAGGAGAGGCGGAGACTCATCCAGGATGAGGTGCGAGCCGAGGTGGAGGAAGCTCGCTTCAGCAGAGCAGTTGGCATGTCCAAGCAGGGGGCCTGGACTAGGTGGGAACATATAGCTGGCCGCAAGATCACATGGGCAGAACTCTGGAAGGCGGAGCCACACCATTTCAAGTTCTTGGTCCAGTCAGTATATGACGTCCTCCCCAGCCCTGCCAACCTGTTCACCTGGGGCCTAGTAGAAGCACCTGCTTGCCAACTCTGCCAGAGAAGGGGATCTTTAGAGCACATCCTCAGCTGCTGCCCGAAGGCCTTGGGAGACGGGCGTTATCGTTGGCGTCATGACCAGGTCCTGAAGGCAGTAGCAGACACCATCTGCTCTGGCATCACCAGCAGCAAGCAGCAACACCCGTCCAAGACTTCCATCGCCTTTGTCCGAGCAGGTGAGACGCCACAACCACCTAGGAAGACCCAAGGGGGCCTGCTCGCGACAGCAAGAGACTGGCAGCTCCTGGTTGACCTAGGGAGACAGTTGAGATTCCCGGACACCATCGCAGTCACATCGCTCCGACCGGACATGGTCTTGGTGTCCGCGTCAAGCAAGCAGGTGGTGCTGCTCGAACTGACTGTACCCTGGGAAGATCGTGTAGAGGAAGCCCAGGAGAGGAAGAGGGCCAGGTATGCAGACCTGGTAGCGGAGTGTCGGCGGAACGGGTGGAAGGCCCGCTGTGAGCCAATTGAAGTGGGCTGCAGGGGCTTCGCAGGACAGTCTCTACACCGGGTCCTGGGGCTCTTAGGGATTTGCGGGCTGCACAGACGAAGAGGCACCAAGAACATCCTGGAGGCGGCTGAAAAGGCTTCACGGTGGCTCTGGTTAAGGAGGGGGGACACGTGGCGTAGTGCGCTACCTGGACACAAGTCGGGGCCTGATCAACCCCGGCTGGGTCGCCCGGGTGAGGGTGTCTGATGTAAGACCCGAAACACCCTATGACCCCGGGAACATCACTGACGATGTGTCCAGGTAGCACCACAAGGTGTATTCAAGTACTTATCCAAAATGGCATCGCCATTGGCTTCCAGGAAAAGGCTGGATGACAACCACGAAAGGGTGGTGACAACTGGAGAGTCAGTGGGCAGCTCGGAGAGACGGCAACCGGGGCAGGGAGGGTTAGCACCCCAAACTGCAGCTCCTGGGAGGGAGCACCCAAAATTACGCTACGAAGAACCCTAAGGAGAAATACCCCCAGGGGCGCCCGAGAGGGGGGGAGAATGAGCGCCCCGAACGGACTGATTTTCCGGTTATGACCAATGCAAATGGACAATCGACTACGAGTGCAGTCTGCAGATGTGGCAAGGTCTGCAAAAACGCGACTGGTCTAAAAATACACCAGACCAAGATGGGTTGCCTAAGGAAGCTGTTGATGCAACGCACAGTGCCTGTACCCAGTACAGTACCTGGTGAGACGGAGGAGGAGCCAGGCCCGGACACACACCACAGTGCCCAGTGCCTCCAAGCACCACAAGCTACACCCCAAAGCAGACCATCAGAGCTTCGCCGGATTTTGTGGCCTGCTGCCAACAAAGAGTCGGTTTGGCAACAGTTTGATGAGGATGTTGACACAGCCCTTGAAGCAACAGCCAAGGGCGATGTGGACCAGAGGCTCCGAACCATGAGCACGTTCATAATCAGCATCGCTTCAGACAGGTTTGGCACCAAGGAACATCGCACCTCCAAGACATCTACTGCAACACCAATTCCTAACCGACGAGAGGTCAAGATCACCCAACTCCGCCAAGAGCTGAGGTCACTTAGGTGTCGGTACAGGAAGGCAAATGAGGAGGAGAAAGTAGCCCTGGCAGAACTTAGGGATGTGGTGAGGGAGAGGCTAACCACCCTTCGGCGTGCGGAGTGGCATAGGAAGAGGGGAAAGGAGAGGACCCGCAAGCGTAGTGCTTTCATCGCAAACCCTTTTGAGTTCACAAAGAAGCTGCTGGGAGAGAAACGCAGTGGCCAACTCTCATGTCCTGAGGATGTCATCAACCGCTACATCAGCAACACCTACAGCGATGGGATGAGGGAGCAAGATCTTGGCCACTGTGCAGCCCTCATATGTCCACCAGAACCCAGCACCCTCTTCAACATCAATGAACCCACACTTAAGGAAGTGAAAGAGGTCATCAAATCTGCCAGAACTTCATCAGCACCGGGCCCGAGCGGAGTTCCTTATAAGGTCTTCAAACATTGCCCCAGGCTTTTGGAGCGTCTCTGGAAGATTCTGAGAACCATCTGGAGGAGAGGGAGAGTACCCCAGCAATGGAGATACGCAGAAGGCGTTTGGATTCCTAAAGAGGAGAATGCAAGTAACATCGAGCAGTTCAGGACAATCTCCCTCCTCAGTGTTGAGTGCAAAATCTTCTTCAAGATTGTTTCCAATCGCCTGATGGGATTCCTTCTCAAAAACACCTACATAGACACCTCGGTGCAGAAGGGAGGAGTCCCAGGGGTCCCAGGGTGCATCGAACACACAGGGGTGGTGACACAGCTGATCAGAGAGGCACGAGAGAACAAAGGAGATTTGGCAGTGCTGTGGCTGGACCTTGCCAATGCTTATGGATCATTACCACACAAGCTGGTGGAAGTGGCCCTGAGTAGTTACCATGTTCCAGAGAAGATTCGCAATCTCATCCTGGACTACTACAACAACTTTAGTCTAAGGGTGTCCTCTGGAACATCAACATCGGAGTGGCATCGTCTTGAGAAGGGCATTATTACCGGCTGTACAATCTCGGTATCTCTGTTTGCCCTAGCTATGAACATGCTCGTGAAGTCTGCTGAAGTTGAGTGCAGAGGTCCACTGTCCAGATCTGGCACACGGCAACCACCGATAAGAGCATTCATGGACGATCTCACTGTTACCACAACCTCAGTGCCTGGATGTAGGTGGCTTCTCCAAGGCCTCGAACAGCTCATCAGTTGGGCAAGAATGAGCTTCAAGCCTGCGAAATCCAGATCCTTAGTCTTGAGGAAAGGGAAAGTTTCAGACCAGTTCCGCTTCATGCTGGGAGACATAAGAATCCCATCAGTGTCAGAAAAGCCTGTGAAGAGCTTGGGCAAGCTCTTTACTGGCGACCTGAAGGACACCGCTGCACGGCAGGGTACCAGCGATGACCTTGACACATGGCTCTCAGCAGTGGACAAGTCGGGACTCCCGGGAAAGTTCAAGGCCTGGATCTACCAGCATGGCATCCTCCCTCGTCTCCTCTGGCCAATGCTAATTTACGAAGTCCCTATTACCACCGTGGAGGGCTTCGAGCGGAAGGTCAGCCGATTCCTGCGCAGATGGCTGGGCCTGCCACGGAGCCTCAGCAGCATTGCTCTTTTTGGCCATAACACCAAGCTGCAACTTCCTTTCAGCAGTCCATCAGAGGAGTTCAAGGTCACCAGAGCCAGAGAAGTCCTGCTCTACAGAGACTCAGCTGACACCAAGGTCTCCTCAGCAGGGGTGGAGGTTAGGACAGGGAGGAAGTGGCGTGCCAAGGATGCAGTGGAACGGGCGGAGGCAAGGTTGCAGCATAGCACCCTTGTGGGCACAGTGGCTACTGGTCGGGCCGGGCTTGGCAGCAATCCTAAGCCATGCTACATCAAGGCCAGAGGCAAGGAGAGGCGGAGACTCATCCAGGATGAGGTGCGAGCCGAGGTGGAGGAAGCTCGCTTCAGCAGAGCAGTTGGCATGTCCAAGCAGGGGGCCTGGACTAGGTGGGAACATATAGCTGGCCGCAAGATCACATGGGCAGAACTCTGGAAGGCGGAGCCACACCATTTCAAGTTCTTGGTCCAGTCAGTATATGACGTCCTCCCCAGCCCTGCCAACCTGTTCACCTGGGGCCTAGTAGAAGCACCTGCTTGCCAACTCTGCCAGAGAAGGGGATCTTTAGAGCACATCCTCAGCTGCTGCCCGAAGGCCTTGGGAGACGGGCGTTATCGTTGGCGTCATGACCAGGTCCTGAAGGCAGTAGCAGACACCATCTGCTCTGGCATCACCAGCAGCAAGCAGCAACACCCGTCCAAGACTTCCATCGCCTTTGTCCGAGCAGGTGAGACGCCACAACCACCTAGGAAGACCCAAGGGGGCCTGCTCGCGACAGCAAGAGACTGGCAGCTCCTGGTTGACCTAGGGAGACAGTTGAGATTCCCGGACACCATCGCAGTCACATCGCTCCGACCGGACATGGTCTTGGTGTCCGCGTCAAGCAAGCAGGTGGTGCTGCTCGAACTGACTGTACCCTGGGAAGATCGTGTAGAGGAAGCCCAGGAGAGGAAGAGGGCCAGGTATGCAGACCTGGTAGCGGAGTGTCGGCGGAACGGGTGGAAGGCCCGCTGTGAGCCAATTGAAGTGGGCTGCAGGGGCTTCGCAGGACAGTCTCTACACCGGGTCCTGGGGCTCTTAGGGATTTGCGGGCTGCACAGACGAAGAGGCACCAAGAACATCCTGGAGGCGGCTGAAAAGGCTTCACGGTGGCTCTGGTTAAGGAGGGGGGACACGTGGCGTAGTGCGCTACCTGGACACAAGTCGGGGCCTGATCAACCCCGGCTGGGTCGCCCGGGTGAGGGTGTCTGATGTAAGACCCGAAACACCCTATGACCCCGGGAACATCACTGACGATGTGTCCAGGTAGCACCACAAGGTGTATTCAAGTACTGATATTTTCATACAAAGTATTAAAACTTTTATCATAGTATATAATGAGATTCTAATCATACTATGACTTTTTATACATATGTTACTATTACATTTTTATGATGGTATGCCTGACCAGGATTCGAACCCAAGAACTTCTTGCCGTGAGGTGACAGAGCTAACCATTACACCAGCCTGTTGCCCATGTCACACCTAATCTTTTTATCATACCATACAATGATCTTTTTTTTAAATTCTTTACAATGACATTTTTTTCATACTGAAATGTCAAATCTTTATCATAGTATACAATGACATTTTTATAATACTCTACTTAGATTTTTTTATCATACGTTACAATGAATTATATCATAGTATATTATGACATTATTTAACATGCTATACCATGACATTTTTCTTATAAAAAATGATACTTTTATCATACTGTACTCTGACAATTTTATCATACTATACAATGACAAATACAAATTTTTATCATACTATACTATGAAATTTATAACATATTATACTATGATATTTTTTCAAAATAAAATTTGAAATTTTATCATCCTTTACTTTTAATTTTTTTCATACCTACAATTTGAAATTTTATTTATCTATACTTTGACTTTTTTCATTTCAAATTTTTAAATTTTTATCATACTATACCAAAAAATTTTAACATACTATACTCTTATTTTTTATCATACTTTACCACGATTTTTATTATACTATAATATGATAATTTATTTTTTGACTTACTATACTATGACATTTTTGTAAAATAAAGTTAAAAAAAATTTTTGTCATTCTATACATTGCCTTTTTTCTTTTCAAAATTTGAAATTTTTGTCATCCTCTATGACTATGACATTTTTTCAACATACTATACTATGGCATTTAAAAAAAAATAATAATAATATTTTATTGTACTACACTATTAAATTGTTATCAGTCAAACTAAAATGTCAAATTTTTCTCATAGTATACAATGACATTTTTAACATACTAAACCATGATTTTTTTTATCATACTTTACCAAGATTTTTATCATACTAAACTATGACATTTTTAACATGCTTTCCTATGACATTTTTTCAAACTAAAAATTTAAATTTGATTACACTTTTCTATAATTTTTTTTACACCAAAATTGAAAATTTTATTACTTTCTACAAAAATTTGGCCTTTTTTTTCATACTATACTATGACTTTTTTTCATACCAAATTTGAAAATTTTATCATACTATACTTTGAAAATTTTTAACATGCTATTCTTTGATATATTTTTTTCATACTTAAATGTCATTTTTTTCACAGTATACTATGACATTTATATCATACTATACAATGATTTTTTTTTATCATAGTTTAATAATAATAATAATAATAATTTAAGACGGGCCTTACTTGCCTGCCAAATTTCGTGAGTTTTTGAGCCGCTCTGGGTTGTTTTTAAGTTGAAAAACTTTTGCCAATAATACTGATAAATAATTCCTGCAATTTTAATAGGGCTCTTGCCCACTGCTTGCAGCATCAGTTCGGGCCCTTATAATAATAATAATAATAATAATAATAATAATAATAATCTCTCTTGCCCACATAAATTTATACATTTTTACATTTATCACCAAGCTGTAGGAACTGTTCAACAAACAATGAAATGATCAAATAATATTATATTTACAATAACAACATAAGATATTTCTCTATAATAAGTATGAGCTATAAGAAAAAACTATGAGCGCTGCTAAGCAACCATGAGTGGCACTGTGTATTAATTGACAGCTGTATACAATGTTTTATATGAGGGTGTAAAAATGATTTTATTTTAATTTTTATCACACACTCACTGAAATTCACTGAATAATTAATAAATCCATTTTAGTAAAAGTCATGGACTTTAAGATGTGGGGTTTTGTTATAATAGAAATACAAGCATTTGAAAACGGCAGGGGGTAAAAATAACCCCCTTGAGTTTCTAGTATTAAGTGAGGTTTACACCTCAACATGCAGCCAGGGTATTTATCTCATTGTGTGATAATAATGTGCAATGTGAACACAGTGTGCACTTTGTGGTTGCACTGTGTGGGAGGAAAACTTGAGACCAGAGCTGAGACCACTCTGCAGAGTCCACACCTGACTAAGCAGGAAGTGTACACAGAAGCAGCTAAAACAATGTTAGAGCATGAGAAAGAAAACCAGCAGGCGTGACTTTTTAACAAATACTTATTTATTGAATTGTTCCTATATACATTATTAAACATATACACTTAAAATTGCAAAGCAGTTACATAATTTACTTTGACACAAAGGGAATAAATAAACATACAGATTACATGTTATGACAGGTATGAAAAGACATGATAGAAATTAGGTGTAAATTCTAACATTTGTGTTTATAATCTGTGATTAATGTAAATCAATAAGAACAAGCAATTCATAAAATACACATTGGATAGTTCTGTATATACAAGAGAGCTTATAAAGGGCTCCTGATCTGAAAGAACAGTGTGAAACAATGTCACACCGTCAACCCTGATTCAAAATGAAAAAGCTTCACCCCTTAAGAAAGCCACAAGTACAGTCCTCAGCCTGATGGTCTTAAACCTCAAAGCTACAAAGCTGTTTCACACCTCCCTCTCCTTCCTGTAACTGACCTCTTTTCATTGCAGAGAGATTCATCAGTCCCTGAGACATTTTATCCTCTTTTTTTACTCTTACATTCGCAGATGAATTTGAGAGTATCAGAGTAATATTCATAGCATAAAAGCTCCAAAGACGTTCTCCTCGGGTTTGTGTCTCACAACTTGAGAGGAATTGCTAACTTTCACAAAAATGGCATCATCTTCGTAGAAGTGAAACACCCCACCAAGGAAACTGTTGGATTTCTGATTGCCCAACTCTTCCCTGCTGTAGGTGTGGATGCCTGGGTTTTTCCTGGAGGCCAGGAGGGGAATACTTTTCCCTTTGTACCGTTTAGTTTTTACATGAACAGAGTGGTTAAATGGACTGATGTCTGTGAAGGTAACCTTGGAGTAGACATAGTAATACCCCTCCTTCTGAATGATGAGACTTCTGTCTTTGTAGATCATCTCATGGATGAGTGGGTCTCCATTGCTCCATGCCAGGTACTGGTTTTTATAGACAGCATCTTGTCCATCTGGGAAGCAAACAAGAGCAAAATGAGGCCTGAGTCATTTGAAACAGTGGACTGTATATTTGCTCAGGCCACTGTGTGGTCATTTCACCACTGAGATTTATCATCCCACCACAAAATCTTCAATTGATACAGCAATCATAATCACCTGCTGCAGAAATAGATGAATAATAAACAATGATCTCACCAGTCAGGTGTGCAAGTGGTTTGGAAGGAAGAATGTCACGTCGACGCTCAGCGGGAATGACGTCTGTGTGGAAAAAAAAAAACAGGCATGATAACTCTGACAAAGACTGTAAAGCACTTTTTATTCAAGCAAAAAATTGTTGAAAATTACCGCCAATGATCTTGGAGTGTGATCCTGAGGAGTCCGACTGCAAAAATAATTTAAAAAGGAATCAATGGCAATCCATGTCAATAGAAGTTTAACATAAGATAATATAAGATAAGATAAGATAAGTTAAGTTAAGATAAGTCAAGTTCAGTTCAGTTAAGATAAGTTAAGATAAGTTCAGTTAAGTTAAATTGAGTTAAGTTATGTTAACTTAAGTTCAGATAAGTTAAGATAAGTTATGTTGTTTTGTTCAGTTGTGTTAAGATAAGATAAGTTAAGTTATGTTTTGTTAAGTTAAGATAAGTTAAGTTATGTTATGTTTTGTTCAGTTGTGTTAAGATAAGATAAGTTAAGTTATGTTTTGTTAAGTTAAGATAAGATAAGTTAAGTTACGTTAAATTATGTTAAGTTGAGATAAGATAAGTTATGTTACATTAAGTTAAGTTAAATTAAGTTAAGTAAAGTGAGGATAAGAAGAATTTTATTTATCCCCGAGGGGAAGTTTAATATTTGTAAACAACTCAGAAGAGTGAGTATAAAAGATCTTTAAAAAGATCAAATTTTTTTTAAGTTTGACTTTGAGGTTATCTTATAGTGCAAAGTCGGAAAGGCTTCTAAGTCCGCCGATTCTCATGCAACAGGATATACACCACTTCCTTTTTTCCATTGTCCTTTCACAGAAGAGTACTTATTGTTCAATATAAACCCCGTATGCTAAATGATGTCAAACCAAGAGAGCCATGCCCACCCCTCCCTCCGTTTATCTGACCAGTGTCTGCTGCCCTCAAAGCATCCAGAGAAAAAAAAAGGAAACTGAGTCACACTGAAATAAAGCAATGTCCATTTGCCATCATGGAAAATCCAGTCTGCAACCCTTGCTCTATCTGGACTTGAATGAATTTCCCTGTAAATGGGCCGGGCTATCATGTACTTCTCCAAATGTGCGTAGGTTCTTCCTCTTAATAGTAAAATAATTTAATCGTCAGCAGTTTTGAGATAGAAAACGAAAAAAAAAAAACAATCGCTCATATGATCAGATGTCATAACACTTGTTGATATCACGAGGTGGTTGACTGAAGATATTAATGCGAATGGTTTCAGGCAGGTGTCATGTACACCTGTGAAGTGTGTAGATATTTCAATGTTTCAACACGGTGACAGCCCGTATACGTCCACCATGTATTTATTTTATACTCAAAACTTTCAAAGTTTAAAATGTCTTGGCGACTTTCTCATGAGCGATGTCTGCTGTGTGCCTTAATAATACTATATAATATCCCAAAATGGCATTTTGCTTTAATTTTATTAACATGTTTCCAACTCAATTCAAGTAGTAATTTTGAGATTAAAGATCAAATAGTTTAGTCCTTTTTTGAAGAAAAAAATATTTAAAAAAATAAAATCAAATAAAATAATAATAATAAAAAGTCCTCTCTACTTTCTCGTGAGCAATGTCTGCCATGTGCTTTAATAATACTTTAAAATATCCCAAAATGGCATTTTTCTTTAATTCTATCAACATGTGTCTAACTCAATTCAAATAGTTTCATTTAAGATCAAAGATCAAATAGTTTAGTCTTGTTTTATTTTCAAGAAAATAAACATCTAAAAAAAAGTCCAAAGAAAAAACAGAAAATTTAAGTTTCAACTTCAATCTTAACAGGAGTTTTGGAGGTTTCGGTGACAGTAAAGAAAAAAGGGAAGAGGACATTGAAAATGAGAACAAGATGATGATGAATGAGCTTAGATTTCAGAATAAAGTGAGAAATAAAAGAGGCACAATCCGAGACGATAAGAAGTTAGAGGATAACATTTAAGGAGGTGTGTTTAACAGGTGCACAGACTCAAAGAAGATGAAGCTGATACTCACAGATTCGGTTTTGTGGAGGCGGAAGATCAAAACGGCTTCAATGACCATGCCGCACAGTGCCAAGCTCACCAGCAGAAACAACAGGGTCTGAACTGTCCCGGAACGGTCTTGTTTCTGTTTCAGTCTGGGTGGCAGCGGAGGAGGCCTGGTGGTATGGGTGTCCACCACATACACAGATGGATATCCACACTCTGTCATATCTCAAGCACTTTCTATGATAGCCCCCCAAAAAAGTGTTAAAATATCCTGCTGAAGTTGTCAGCTGGTGTTGCTCAAGAGGGACGGAGGAGGCAATAGAGACACGAGAGACGGAGACAAAAGGCAGAGTAGCAAAATGGGTGGGCTCACTTGTGGTTGGTTTAAGTGAAAAGCTCATGAGCATTCAGAAGAAGAAGAGCTGTCTCAGATATAGAACTCTAGCACCACCAGAGTCACTGCAAACTCTGAAATGCAACAGCATTACAGCAGGTCATGTGAACTTTCCAATTCAGCTGCAGAACCAGACTGATCAGAAAAGGATGAGGGTAGATGTCGACTTTCACTCAGTGGGAGACCAGGCACAGTGCTTTTTAACCCCCCCACACCCTCCTACTTCTCGGTGATAGAAATGTTGAAACATGTCTTTTCACACTTCCTCCCTCACATTTAATCTCTCTGTGGCTTGACACATCGTCTGACACTGGTAACCGTTGACCAAAATGGAGTTCCAGATCCAGATCTCATCAACTTGTCGCTTTTTCATTGACAATGTGCTTTGTTGTGGGGTGAACAGTAGAGTCACGAGGCAGGGACATGTAAAAAAAAATGTCCCAGATTGTTGCGACACTGTTAAATCCTGTCTGATATTAACCCAACAAGTCCAACAGAGATAATACTTTTCAAACAAAGTTTTCAAACACAGATGTGAGCTTTTTTGGCTCAGCGTGTACGTGGTTTACCGTGCTGTTGCAGCCAGCCTCAAGTGGGCACTTGGGGGGACTGCAGTTTTTAGCGCTTCTGCACCACCCTCATTTCTCAAGGGAGACGTCCACCAAACTGAAGAAAACAGATATGAAGCAGCCACAAACCTCAACCAACTGACTTTGTCATTTTTATCGACAAATCAAATTCAAACGAGCAAAATCATCTTATCAGCTTGCATTAGTTGGTGCTTTTAGTTGGTTATTACTGGGTAATGAGCGAGGTTATGTATAGTAAGGGAATAGTAGGATGAGACAAGACTAACATGAGGTGAAGGGTATAGTCACCCCTGACTGGATTATTTCATATAAACTGACCTGCTTGGTGTAAATCATTCCTAACACAATGTGTACCTGTATATAATACGATTTTCACAGTGATATTGTCTGAAACACCCTCATAAAGAGCAAAAAAACCTTGACTTCTCAGTATCAGAATGAGGAACTGCTGAGTCAGGCATTCATTCTTCTTTGTAATTACAGGGAAAAAAAGAAGAAAAAAAAAACCTGGCTGTGGTTTTGCGTATAATCCATGATTCAGATGATTGGCGTGGCATAAAAAGGATTGAATTCACAAAGAAACTGCAAAGTCATGGAGAGACTGCCTCTACATGAATGATCAGCAAATGACTATTACTTACATCACATTAACTGCTGTAAGCTTGAGGCGGCTGTTGCTCAGTAGGGGAGACCGGGGCTTGTTGTCACACTTTTTACACTCTTATATATATCTTGAAATTAATACATCCTATATAAACAAAACGTGTACCACATGAAAGACAAAAGTCTCAGGTATATATTTCATATTCATGTCATTTTCATATCTTGTGTCAGTGCAGAGTTATAAGCAATCAAATAGAGAGTGTGAACATGTGACATGTTGCCCCACCATTGGGTAAGATGTCACAGTGGATTTTGCAGCTATTAAAACAAAGACAAAATTATTGTTGTTCTCATTTTTTTACATGAAAGTGGACATTAAAGTCAGGCACAGAAAAAGATTATCATTGAGCTCGAAAAAGTCATCCAACAAACGTTGATATAAAATAATATGCACCATACTCTGGAGTTTGGAGAGCTGTCTGACTCTGTATTTCGGCTGAGGTTGATGGTTTGCAGTACCGAGCCCAGGTATTGTAGTTGACATTAAAGTCCTTTATTGTAGTCCAGATTGATTTATTAGCTAGGGTCACCTGCCTGACTGCCCTTAGCATCACGTCAGGTATTGCACTGCCATGTTCTGTTTTTCTTTTGTAATTCCTGACCATGTTTTCTAATTGCAATGTGACAACTTTCCTATGTGACAACAAGCCCCAGTCTCCCCTACTAGTTGGTCTTCTCTCATTTGAAAAGCTGGCTGTCCTGTACATCAGGTAGTCCATATGACAAATCCTATGACACTGAACCCCCCAAATTTTCACACAGATACAGATCATAAATGCTAAAATAATTTAAAAAAAAATACACATACTTATACCATTATTATTGCAAGGTAGCCATAAATCACATGACCTTTGTTGTTAGTGTTGCTGTTGTTTATCTATCCCTCTCTTTCTGCATCTCTCTCCAAAGTTTCTGTCCATTAAAAGAAAGTTCTTATTCTCTTATATCAAATCCTTCCTGATCCATCTGTGATAAAGAGGCCCTTTGTTCTGCATTTCGACTGCTGTCCTCCACAGCTCCCTCTGGTGAATAGAAGAAGGTATAGCAGTTCAACATTTTTAGCAGAAAGAGAAGAGCAATGCAGACAGGACAGAAAATAAAAACAGATGATTTTCACATTATTAAAATAAAGAGCGGTAACACTTTACTTGACACCTATCTCTATAACGCATTATAAATATATGTATAATGTGTTATTATCATGTTATAGCACTGTAAAACTATAGTAATAAACACTCATAAATGATCATAATGCTTTATAGCAATAATCATAACACATTATAAAGCATTTTATCACGACTTACAAGGTCAGGTATTATAATGTGTTATGCTTATTGTTATAAAGCCTTATGATAATTAATGAGTGTTTATAATGATAGTTATACAAGTTTATAAGCAAATTATAATTCATCATAAATATATGTACAGTGCATAATCTATGTGGGCATTGTCACACTGAACAGTTATAACACATTATAATACCTGACCTTGTAAATCTTGATAAAATGCTTTATAATGTGTTATGATTATTGCTATGAAGCATTATGATCATTTATGAGTGTTAATAACTATAGCTATACAGTGCTTTAATGTCACTATACAGTAACTCATTATACATATATTTATAGCGATAGGTGTCAAGTAAAGCGTTACCTTAAGAGCTACAAGCTGCAACAGTAGAAAAAAAATAAGAAATCTACCTTTACTTGGTGTACTCCCAGTTTGATACTCCCACAACTCTCAGGCTCATTATGGTAGAGTAAACACCACATGGTCAAACTGAACCTTGTCACCTCTCCTTAGATTTGCATGCGGCCTCGGTCCAGACTTCAGAGCGCTCCAGTCCGACTCAGATGAGGCTCCTCTCAAGAAGGTTTGCTGAAGGCACTTGTTACTGACTGGCGGATTATGAGAGCGAGTGACTTTATCTTAACCCTGACTTATTGTTCATGTGTAACGTAGAAGAAATTTTCTCAAAGTGGATTTAAGTGGACTATGAACTACAAGCGGAGAATGAGGGCTGTACCGGCAGAGCTTTGTTTGCTGGCATGTTTGACTCTAAATGTTGGCCTGACTTTGGGTATGGGACCAAACAAAGGCATGGTATTTACATTTCTATTACCAGCTGGCACCACTGAGTGTTTTTTCCAAACCGCAGAGAATAATGGCAGCATTGAAGTAATATATCAGGTAAGAAAATCTCCCTCTCATTTCCTTTCTAGATCAGAAACAAAGACAGTGTAATAGAGTGAGTGTTAGGTTGCAAGATTTTGATAGATTTATTCAAGAAAAAGATTAAATTCTTACAAAAAGCGGCAAATTAACCGGCTTTGGACTTTGGTCTTGTAGGTTGTAAGATAAGACAACCACTGCTGCTATTGTTGAAAGTCACTTGACCTTAGATAGGGTAAAGAGAGCCTGAGACATACAGAAGTTCAGAGCTACATGAGAACATGATGCAGAGATTGCACATCAATATTTCATATTTCAGTTTTGTAATATTACAGTCATAGCACACTTGTTCTCTAATAAGCTTCTATTTATGACATCTGATTGACCTTAGTCATCATGACCGTGATCTCTGTCTTGTTTCACTTCCGTCTGCTGCACTGCTGTCATCTAACCACAACTGCACCACCTGGCAGCTGCAAGTATAAGTATTTGGTCATCAACTCGGCTGCTGTTTGCATGAGCATGAGTCTTCTCCCCTCACTCCACTGACAGTCACAGCTGCAGCTAATGCTTAACATTTATATTCATCAGCAGGCCAGTGAAAAACATAAAGAGACTAAACCTTACAGGTGGCCCGCTGTGATGGGCGAAAGAGTTAATGAATACTTATCAGTGTCAGTTTTATGCTTATTAGTAGATAATGTGGCAGGCGATGTGAGCTGGCTGGTTACTCAGTGTGCTATCAAAGCTTATATTTGAATTTCACTCTGTAGCTGCTTAGATAGACTAATGAAAGCATGAGTGGCGTGTCTGATGTGAGAACATACAGATATCAGTGGAAGTAGGAGCTGGAAGCTGTAGTATGTGCTGCATTAGTGACCTCAGTCTTTTGTGTTTTCTTGCAGGTGATAGCCGGGTCAGGTCTGGACGTCGGCTTCAGCCTCATCTCACCCAGCGGGCACCGTCTGGCCTCCGACTTCAGGAAATCTGATGGCCTTCATACGTGAGTCGAAATGCTTTGAAACTCCCACTTGTGTTTGATGTAGTCTTCTCTCCTGTCGAGACACTTTGTAAAATGTAGATTTAGATGATTTTTAAAAATGATCTGAAAAGATAATAGTTCAAGGTTTACATATCTCACATCAGGGGAAAAAGCTCACCATTCAATGAGAGGCTGTGTGCAAATGACTCAAATTTCAGAGTAATGTTCCTTGGTGTAAAATTACACTAAAAATATGAGGATTTCAGTATCTACAGTTGGCTTGAATATCATCAAAAGGTGATAGAGATGGTGGAATTTCTGTGCAAAAAGTACAAGGCCAAAAACCATAGACTGTATATACTATATAATATAATATAATATAATATAATATAATATAATATAATATAATATATTTAAATATAAAAATATTATATTATATATAGTATAGGAATTATATATATATACTGTATATATATTCTAGTATTACTATACTATACTAAATACTATTCTATATACAGTCTATGCCAAAAAAATGTCCTTTTGTAGTTTGTTAGTTTCCAAAAACATCTAATGTTTCAAACAAGATAAATATATATATTTGATAAATTTTAAGGACATTTTGATTTTTTTGGTTACAGTAGTTAGTGAACTAAATATTTACAGCACCAGAAGAAATTGAAATTTCCAGCCATAATTTGTGGTTTCAGGCATTAAAGGGCTACGTTCAATCAAGATGGACTGAGGCAAAGTGGAAAACAGTCCTGTGCTCTGAGGACTCAAAATAAGAGATTCCTTGTGAAAACCAGGTTTATATGTATTTAAACACCCCATGCTGACATCCAAACATGCCTGTTTTTAAAAGGAAGGCCTTGCACATTTCATCAAGACAGTATCAAACCTTATTCTGTGCATACCATAACAGTCGCTAAGTCAAAAAAGGAGGTCTATAATTAATGATCGCTTAAAAACCTATATCAGGCCAAAAAAAAAAAATCATGTTCTTAGCACTTCCTCTTCCTCCAGAGAGATGTTATCCTTTGTTTAGTCATTGCTACAGCAGGTACTTTCAGCCATGGTTTGAATAAGAGCAAAGGTCACAAATACTGTCATGTATTTCTTATCCTGCAGGGTGAATCCCACAGAGGAGGGAGACTACAGGTTTTGTTTTGACAACAGCTTCAGTAAACTGTCAGAGAAGATGGTGTTCTTTGAGCTGACCACGAATAATCCGGACATAGAGGAAGGGGCTCAGGTTCAGTGGGTGGACATGGACAGAACAGACAGCCTGCTGGAGTACAAACTGGAGGACATTAGGGTAAGATGTAAAAACAAAGAGACCGTTTCTCCGCTGCAGCCATGAAACGTGTTCAGACAACACTTCAGTCACTTAGTGTTACTCTTTTTCATGTAACACGTCCAAAGCTGTGACTTTCATCTCCATCTTTGCTTTTCCCTTTCCAGGCGACTATGGACTCAGTGCACCGAAACCTGGAGCGGACTCGTCAGGTCCAGACTGTGCTGAGGGCCTTTGAAGCCAGGGACCGCTACCTTCTGGAGGACAACCTGTGGCGAGTGTCCTTCTGGTCCTGCCTCACTCTGCTTGTCATGCTCACCGTGGCTGTCACCCAAATCTACACCCTGCGTCGCCTCTTTGAAGACAAACAGCATGTGCGCACATAGTCAAAACAAAACTCCTGCTTCATTTGCATATTTTCACACTTTTAAGTTTGACCTTTAAACACGTGACAGATTCGTGATATTGAAATGAATTTAAAGGGGTAGTTCACACTTTTTTAAAACTGTCTCATCATGCATTGATGACATTCTTTTATAGAAATCTCCTTTTTTTTTTTAGCAAATTGTGATTAAAGTTTCATTTATACTTAACACTTGGATTTACAGTGAACTGTACATAATGTAAATATAAGCAGAAAACACCTGTAGCACTGATACTCAGAAGTTATGTCTCTGTGAAAGCTAGAAAATCAAATCCACTCTCACTGGGATGTTATTTTATTGAGGTTCAAAAACTACATTTTACATCAACATCGATACCCCTTTACTCAGTTTTCACAAAACCAAGAGCAAACAATAATACACACACCACATATTAAAAATCCTCACCTCCTGAGAATGCACTGTAACTCTGTTTTTTTACTGAATGAACAGTACAAAACACACCTAAAATCAAATTCGCATGGTATAACAGCTCCCTGATCAATGTCTCCATCTGGAGGTTAAATAGGCAGAAACAGTTGTAGTGAAGCACACGGCCGCTGAGCTTTGGCTGAGTCATTCAGTTCCTTGGAGCCATTTATTTCATTGTCATTATTCTTCATGAGGAGAAAAAAAAAAAAAACATTCGGCAGGAGCCTGTAGTGCATTTCTGTGAAGTACATCTATATTTTTCTAAGACTGTTTTAAGGAACATTTTTGACAACTTGGTCATAATTTGTGTTCATGTTTGACCACTAAGAAGGCACTATAGTACAAAACAAACTGACCTGTTTATGTGACAAGGAACTGTTTAATCTGATCTCCCACTATTACATCTTAGTATTTGTAATAAAGTTAAATATCTTAGTGCTTTGGTGAGAGAGGGAATAGCTTACAGGGTCTGAGGTTTCTAACATTTTAAACGGCAGATTACAGGTTTTACTGTCAGTATCATGCAGGTCTGTAACAGAAGTTTTGCAGCTTTTTCTCTTTGGATGAAGTAAAAAATAAAGTATGTCGTTCTCCTGCGGTCCTGCATGGATTGAAGGCGGGTCGTGTTCACTCCGGACTGCGTCGAGGTCACCATTTGTTTGGACGTGGGGGCGGGCGCCTGTTCAAGAAGAATCAACCAGCGTTAATATCTTAACCTTGTGACATGCTCTTTGACAGGTGATAACACGTCAGGATCCAGTCAGGGGGAACGGCAAAGGTCATCTGTAATAAGGCTGGGTTTGGTGTTTAAAGGAGTTCATTATCCATTCTCAGAGGAGGATATAATTAGACACAAGCTTGAGTCTTTTATTGTTGCAGCTATGTGTAAAAAGACAACTTTAATGGGATTGTACTGCTGAAGGTTTCCACTAATTTAGCACCGACTATCTTTATGATGCCAATGTATAAAAATATTTCCCACCAACAGATTTCAGGTTTTATCATTGTGCAAATTCGCTGTAAGATCTACAAAATCTGTTATGTTCTTCTTATACATTAAAATGTGTTTTCCTGTTTATTGGTTTCAATCTACTTTTCAGACCAAAATTAAAACCTACAGTAACGCTTTATTTGACACCTATCTCTCAAACTCATTATAAATATGTTTATGTGTTATAATCACATTACAGCACTGTATAACTATCAGTATAAACACTCATGAATTATCATAATGCTTTATAGCAATAATCATAACACATTATAAAGCATTTTATCATGACTTACAAGGTCAGGTATTATAATGTGTTATGCTTATTGTTATAAAGCCTTGCAATTATTAATGAGAGTTTATAATGATAGTTATACAAGATTATAAACAGATTATAACACATAAATATATGTATAATGCATTATCTATGTGGGCATTGTCAGTGAGTTGTTAACAGTTATAACACATTATAATTCCTGACCTTGTAAGTCATGATAAAATGCTTTATAATGTGTTTTTATTGTTATAAAGCATTATAATCATTTATAAGTGTTTAGAACCATAGTTATACAGTGATATAACACATTATAGACATATTTATAATGCGTTAGAGAGATTGGCGTCAAATAAAGTGTTACCAAACCTACGACTGCAGGGTTGGATTCTTTTATGAAAAGATAAAACACTGATTGCAAGGCAGTGTTTTTTTTTTTCACTCAACATTTGGTAGAAAAAAAAAACTAAAGCTTTGTTTTGACGGTTAAAACCACCTTTTTGAAACGGTCTCTCTAGAGAAAGCAGCCTGACAGTACAGGGTTGCCATAGGAACATTAGCGGGCTTATGCCAGTCTACATCGGTGTAAACGAAGGGAGGGAAGGAAAGCAAAAAGAGGCAAACAAGGAGGAGGTCTATTACACCTAATAAAAAGAGAGAAAGAGAGGAGAAAAAGTGGATCACACAGGACACAAGGAGACACCAACCACCAGAGCCAGTCCCTTTATTGTACACAACACCTCTTTATTTACTCGCCATACTAAATCAGTTCATGTTGTTTATTCAAATCATTAACTGCTACAGAGGCACTTGACAAGGGTTTGCAAAACAAAAAGAAAAAAGGGAGATTTTTGCAGGTTTGTTTCCCACCCCTTGCACCAGATTCAGGCAGGGGAGGGAAAGAGGAAGGAGGCAGGGTACATCCATTAGGAAGGGAGGCAGTGTTGCCACAGCCTAATGTATCACAGGGTATTTACAGTCAGGGGTTCTCAGGGGCAGGCTGACGTGACAGGCACAAGGATTTTATTTTATTTTTTTCCCACATTAACTATTAATTTTTGTCTTTTAGGTCTTGGAGGATGATCTGCAATGAAGGGTTTTTAATTTAAAGTGTTCCCATGAGCATACTTTACTCCTTCCAGCACTGTCACTGATAGCCAGACCTGAGGAAAAATACTAAGGTAGAGAAAGCACACACTGTCTCTCGAGTCTGGTTTGGGATCTTTTAATTTTTTTTCCCAAAGTGTCTTATCTTATCTTTTTGGGTTGGCTGATTAAGTCTCCGTCCTCTGTAGTCAGAGGACAGAAAAAGTCTGGGCAGCCTCTCAGACAGGGGGTGCTTTCATACACCACAATTCCCACCACCTGTTCACCACCGCTACTGATCAAACCAAAAAAAAAAACAGAAAACATTTGTAGCATCTGTAGCTCAACATCACTCCCTGCTTTTTAAAAAATAAACGTTTTGAATTGGTCAAAAAGCAATCATAAAATCTTCGTCATTATAATCACAAAAATCACAGATTCGAGGACAAAATGTCCAGCCCCTGGTGCCCTTCCAACATCCAATCTTCAGACAGCTAAACCCTGTAGTAGAACCCCCAAAATCACAATTTAGGAGACGCTGAGTTGTGCAGAAGTGATACATCAAAGAAATGACAAATGCCCGGGTTATAAATAATGCAAACGGAGATGACTGATATCCTTTCCCGACATAATCAATGCATGACAGTGTTAGTTTTTCTTTTTATGGGTGGACTACACTCGTCAATATGTTGGGCTTTGATTATATTCATGTTTTTGCCACCAACCCTGCAATTAAAATGAGATACAAGTGCTAACTCCCCAGAATAGGCCAGCTATATACAATGTTATTTTAATGCATGGAAGCGGAGATAATAGAAATAATACACGTCTTTTCACCTAAGCCCAGAGAGAGATGTGCCGACGTCTAACTGCTTAATACCATCTTTGTACCCTAAACCGCAGATAAGTCTAATCTACACACCCCGCTATTTCGCTGAGTTTGATCCTCTCTGACAGGAATCTGTACTGTGTGCTCTGCTCTGTAGGATTCAGCTAATCCGGGAGGGTACAGGAATAAAGTCTACCTGAAAGATAAAAGGACCATCTGAGTTCAAATGAGACAAAAAGGGATTTACGATTCAAAGCTTTATCAACTCAGAATTAGCCGAGAGAGAAAGCGTCTCACAAAGTGCAGAGAGAGCCTTCAGTCCCTCTCCCTCTCCCTAGTTTGAAACATGCATAGTGTTTTAGTGACGGACTACAACATCCCTGCTTTGAGACGTCTTTTTTCTTCGTGATGTGTTGACAAGTGCTTAAAATCTAACAGTCAATCCTTATCGTCGTGGTAGAATAACTTACAAGGGTTTGCTCTCTGAGTGCCGTTTCTTTCTTTCTTTCTTTCTTTCTGAAATTGATTCTTTAAAGCTACATTTATTATTTAAAAGGACAAAGTCACTCAATAAAATAACACATAGAGGGGGAAAAATAACAACAGTGATAATAATAAGCTGTATTTCTCAGTATGAAACCAGTTAGCAAATGAAAACCCAGTGAAACATGTACCACGAGTTAAGGGTGTGTAGAACACGGAGGTCTGGAGAGAGGGGAGAGGAAACAAAGACTGTGACTGTGACTGTGCATAAGTTATCGACTGAGATCCTGACTTGTCAAAAGGAAATAAACCAGTTGTTTTGAGTTAAAAGAGTGCTTGAACTGAGTTTGATACATCCTCTCTGAATACGTCTCAAACATCACCTGGGTTTTATCTGCATCGAACAATTCCCACAGCAATCAAACGTTAAATTCGAGTGGTTAAGGGCTTCCTCCCGCTCATGTGCACTGATAAAGACGGTATTAGCAGCTTATTACATTGCTTGAAAAGACATATGCTGGACAATGCACATTATGCACCACTAAAAAGTTGGCCCCCTCCCCACGAGCGCCCCGCCCCCCCTGGCCTTTAGTGTGTAGGTTACACACACGCCCGAACACAAACACACACTTAAAGTGGGCCTGGACACAGGTCTAGTCTAGCAGGGAGGGCTCAGCAGGGCGGATAATGGTGGGCCGATGAGAAGGAGCGCCGGGGGGTCTTCGGCTGCAAACGGGGAGAGAGAATACAGGACAAGGAGTGAGACAGCGAGGAAACCAACACAACCCGAAAGGAAAAGAAAGGGTGAGAGAGGGAGAGAGGAAAAGTGAGAGTGAGAGAGACGAGGTGACAGGTGAGAAAGAGTCAACCAGACCTGTGACGCTTAAAGAAAGAGGATGATGGGATGTTAGTGCACACAAATGAGTTCATATATTGAGTGAGAGAGGTCATACCTGGGCACACCGGGTGGGACGCGGGCTGGCCGGGAGGGGATCTGTGGGGGCGCACTGAAGGGATCCTGGCTGCTGTTAAAGGCATTGATGGATGGGCCCGGGCGGGAGGGGATTGGCGGTGCGCCGAAAGCGGGAGAGGGGTTGAGAGGAGCTCCGAAGGCAGGAGAAGGGTTTAAAGGTGGTCCTGGTGTCGGGCCCCGGACAGCGGGTGGACGGCTGGGGGGCGGGGCTGTGGCGGGAGCCGGCCTGCGTTGAGGGGTCGGGCTGAGAGGAGGATATGATCCCATTAAAGCTGACATCTTCACATAAAGATCACGCGAGGAGGGGGAGATTAATCTAAGCTTCATCTCAGGGGGTCTCAGGGAATTCAATAAATCTGTTTGATGTTCTTTTTGAAAACAGACACATAAGCTGTCAGGTGTGACACACATTTTCAATCTAAAGCAAAAGTATCAAGATTTTTGTTTTTCTCAACATCTCTGATCTTAAATATCTATAAAAGGGAGACTGTGAGGAAAAGAAAATGAAAGGATAGATAGAAAGATGTATAGATAGATAGATAGATAGATAGATAGATAGATACATAAAAAGTATTGAAAGGATAGATAGATAGATGTATAGATGTATGTATGTATAGATAGATAGATAGATAGATGTATGTATAGATAGATAGATAGATAGATAGATAGATAGATAGATGTATAGATGTATGTATAGATAGATAGATGTATAGATAGATGTATAGATAGATAGATAGATAGTTAGATAGATAGATAGAAAGTATAGATGTATAGATAGATAGATGTATAGATAGATAGCAATATAATATATGCCGCTCTATACTATCATTTCTCTCTGCTCCAGCTGCGGTTTATCTAAAACCTTTCTCACCTGGCTTCCTGGATCCAGGTGTCGTTCACAGGTGGGGGGACAGGGGTGGTGATAGTGTTTGCGCTAATGTCTCCGATTATAATCAGGGCCTCCTTGAGCGCGTGATACATGCGCAACATTTCATCTCTCCGCTGAGCCTGGTCGGCCGACTCCTCCATGAGGCTGTTCTGGTCTCCGGACGAGTAGAGGTAAGCCAGCAGCTCCGAGTGGATGAAATCCTTCGCCTGAAAGTCGGTTGAAATATTTCAAAACACAGATGTTGGAAATATACATCGATTGACAGTGAAAGTGCTTATAGTGACCCAGAAATGGAAGATGGGTTCATGCACTGGAGAGAAGCGATCAATATATAAGTTTGAGGAGATAAACGTACTTTGAATGAAGACATCTGCAAAGTTGACTTTTAGAAACCTCTTAAAGGAGAACTTTGGGATTTTTCAACCAGGGTCTTATTTTCTCGTGTGTTTGTGCGAGTTTGACAGACAGAAAAGCATTTTCTGAAATTGATGCAGTATTGAGAAAGACCAGAGGTGCCCTGAAGTTTGACTGGGCAATTGTGCATCGCCTACAAGTGCTTTATTTCACCACTTTTCCACTTCAGAAAGGTGATCTCGGCTACTTTTTCAAACTCTAAATTCCTCATTACTGAACGCCAAATGTTCAAACCACTAAGAAGAATTTTCAGCTCGTCTCGAACAAAGCGGTACATCTCATCTGATCTCCTCCTGCTCCTGCTGAAGAATCGCTGTCTGATGATGAAAAATCTCATCTTATCTTTGTTCTAATCTGAACAGTCAGAGGTCACTCACTGTGAATCTTTGCCGAGGAGAATATAAACAAAGGCTGTTTCTGCGGTTTGCGAAAAGACCTCGTCTGACACTTACCCGGCTGTTGGGTTAACTGGTATTAAAAACTGACGGTACATAAATAAACAGTCTAGTTTCTGATTGGTTTTATTGATTTGGTGGGTCAAATAAAGGCACCAGTATTGATTTCAGTCTGTTTCCCAACCTGCCAAAAACTTCTCACAGGAGCTTTAAGGTCAGAGACGGAAATGATCTCTTTGATATTAGCTCTGTGTCGGACTTTGTTTTCACTCTGTTTATGATTTGTGTCTGCTGCTGCTGCTGGGGACTGTTTAGACTCACGCTGTTGATCATGAGATGCATGATGGTCTTGGGCACGAGATCTCTAGCGGATTTGTTGATGATGCCGATGTATGAATCCACCAGGTTGCGGATGGTTTCCACCTGCCGCTCCAGCATCGGGTCCATGGAGAATGTGTCTGCAGGGGCCGCCTCGTCGTTCTCCACCTGTTGTTTTTCAAACAAACAAACAAACAAGATGGCGTGCGAATAATCAACTAACAGATTTTTATAGCTCATCTGTAGAAGCAGCAGGAGCAGCGGTGAAGTGTCCTCACGATGATTTTAATGATAAGTGCTAAAGAGCTTTATAGAAACCCACATACCTGGTCCTTCTCTGGATAAACTCCCGCCCTCAGGAAGGACGCTTTCCAGCTGTCCACATCTTCTTGTGAATCGCAGGCCAGTTCTATTTGACGAAGGTCCTTATAGACGTTCCTGCGCAAATGATATAAAGGCGAACACGAGTGTTTTCAGTAGACGAGGACATGTGTGCTCATGAAACACAAAGATGTGGTGCAAAACAAATCAATGAAGAGCACTTCTTGGCTGAGGATTTTAACCCTGACCTCTGTTCTGTGTTGAAGATTGCAAAGATGTGCTTCGTGGACATGAATCCTTTCTCCACATCTCTGATCTTCAGGTTATCCAGAGGAAGCATGTACTTCTTCTCTTTCTCCTGTTATGAGACGGAAATGAGTTTTTACAGCAGTGTTTTTTACTCACTGCGAGGTACAAACAAGACAACAGCAGCGCTAACACTTCTTTCATAATTAGCAGTCACGGTGGGATGAATTTCCTCGTTGTGGACCACCAGCCGGCTGGTGAGATGAAGAAATGCATGATGACGAGGAGGAGGAGGCAGGGAAGGAGGAGCGTGAGGGAGTTCTAGGGGGGATGGGGTGCCAGCTTTCACTGCTGAGCAGAGACATCTGGAAGCATTTACGTCTGCGCTAACACAGAGAGTGGCTCAGGCCCAACCGTTACATCACTCACAATCCCCCCCCGCCCCCACCGCACACTCACATACACACATATGCAAACAGACAAGCGCACACACACACACACACACACAAACACGCACAGGTTGCAATGCTTAACTGCACGTGCAGAGACAGAAACGAACACATTAAAGCACAAACATTATAGACGAAGAGAGCGCACAGGATCTGGGTGTCTGTACGAATGTTCGCTGGTGCAGTTATGATCATTTACCTCAATGCTTGAACTTAGTGGAGAACTCGTGGACAAGCGCCTAAACACATGCACACTTGTACACACACAATCACACCCCCCCTCCGGCCCCCGTAACCCAGTACGATTTCCTGCAAATTCCAAAGTCAGATCCCGGCTGGAACATTTCAGCCCGCCTGCCACGTCAGTTTTGCCTCCACCATCCTCTCTCGCTCGCTCTCTTTCTGTCTCTTCTTGCTTGTGCGCAAAAAGACGACCGACACGGACACGCACCGCTTCTAACTGGTGTTTGGTCAGACTGAGGCTGCTGGACGAGACTTTGTCTTAAGCTGCGATTGCGTTGGTATCTTTCGGGGGTCTTGGAGAACATATACAACAGAGGCCTTGGGAAGACGACCAGGCGGTGAGTAATTACAACGCTATTTATGAAGTTAACGCACTCATAGTCATCGTAGATCATTAACTTAAAGCTGTATTATTTAAACTTTAACTAACGGTGTGCTGGCAGCTCCTTTGTGCTGAAGCTTTTGTAAAGATTTATAAATAAATAGACTGTGGAGCAAAGTTTGCTGGGTGTGCACATACTGTAGGAATGCAGTCCGACCACGTCTGTGTTTATTGGAGTCCAAAGTATCATTTTATCTATTAAGTCTCATTAGTCTGACCTGATATTTCAACTGTTTCCGTGTTTAATACGTGTAATTGTTCCACTGGGGTAATGTTTGCTCTCTGTGCCCTTTGTCCTTCTGTCCTAGGGTAGCGACCTGCAGCAGAAGTGACCTCATGGTCTTTCCTCCCATCAGAGTCCTCCTCACCCCCCCGCCTGCCCAGTGTTCAGACTACCTGTTCATCAGGCTACAGCTGAACAGTAGTCTGCACATTGGTTAGGCTGGGCTGGGACACACACACACACACCTCCGAACGCAGAGAGTGACGGAAACCTGTCTCACCCTGCAGAGCAAACCATGCTTTCACGTTCCAGAAACGTACCTCCTCATCCTTGTACCAGGACAGGGTCTCAGCAGTCAGGACAAACCAGTACTCCTTGGAGCCTCCCTTCATGATGCTGATGTTGATGGTTAACCAGCCTTTCCTGATCACCTACGCAGGTAGAAATGCGGTAGAAAGAGAAGGGTGGTAGGGGAGAGAGGGGTACCGGGAGGATGAAGGAAAACAGCTTTATCAATCAGGCTTCGTACCGTCGACACGAGGACCCCACAAAGAGATACGCCGATTAATACTGGGATGTACAAGACACTAATAAAATCTGAAGTGCTTACCTGCTAGGTTACTGTAACTTTGCTTGTCTTTTACCTTAATTTATTTGTGTCCTTGGCTCTTACAGTTTTTAAATATGCACTAAAAACACAGCAGCATAGACTAAATTTGAAAATGACTGAAAAATATACACAATCAGTTCAGCACACTGTGTGCTTAAAGTGTACACAAAAGCATCAGAGAGTTTAGTTGAAAATACTGAAATTGTGATAAAGTCCTTTTTTCACTCGACAAAAAAAGACACTCTTAAACCAACAAACAGGTCCAGATGGCGTCCAGACCATCGCTCTAAGGGGTCAAAGACCAGGTCGGCGGTGGTATGTTAGTGTCAGTGGGTCAGTACAATCTAGCCTACATATTCGCTGATTAAAAAAGCAGTTAGTTGAATTAACTAGAATAAAATACACAAGTCGAGGGTTAAAACCTGGTTAGGGAGAAGAAGGGGAGAAGTAAATGCAAAAGACAAAAGAGGAGAGAAGAGCTGCGATGGAGAAGCTTGGCGCCGAGGGAAGTTAGTGAGATTGTTAGAGCTACATCTAAACAACAAAAGGGGAAAATCTACCTAAAGATGGAGAGGGAGAAAGCACGTCAGACTGAGAGGCTGAGTCGAGTAAATCACTCAGTGGAGTTTGCACCATGCATTTTTTAAGGAGGCTTCTTTGTTGCAAGGTCACCCCACAGTTTCCACATAGGACTAATGAAAAGTGAGCTGCTGTATTAACTAAGCCTGAGGGGGGAAGAAAAAAACTCTCTCCTGCACTCTCTCTCCATCCAGTAAGAGACTGGAGTGAGTTATGAAAAACAAAATTAAAAAAAAACTTTATTAGCTCAAAAGCGCCAACATAAACATGGAAGAGGAGGCAATTACATAGGAGCTAAAGTGGTAGTTTGCCTTGGCGAGGAGATAGCTGTAACTCTTCGGAACAAAGGAAACCCCCGATTTAATCTATATTAGAGTCAGCTGGAAAACACCGACATGTTTATATCAAGAAAGAGTCAAAAATTAGTCATTAGTGTTACAGGTAAGATGCTTTTGTTTCTACACCTTTTCAGAGTAAAAGTGAACGGTCTTTAATTTTGTAATTTTCTTTTTTGATTTACAGAAACTAAATTAAATGATTGAAACATGCCAATTTGAAAAAATAATTGTAAAAATAAACAGTTTAAATAGACAAAAATGATAAATTTGGATTTAATCATTGAAGTACATCCCAAAGCCATGACCAGCCACCATCGGAAACATGAACATTTTGATTGGCTCTGGAGAGGAAAAATCATTTGGAGATAGATTCATGTGTTTTTGCAAAGAAGTAAATCTGGGTTTACTAAAAAGAATTTAAACAGAGAAGTATCCGACATGCAGGAGATATTTTCACTAGAATGAATGTAGAGAAAATTACAGAAGAATCCTTAAAAAAACACTTGAATGCGTGTCACTGATTTTCTCGCTCCCACCCCTCTCTCCCTGTTTTTGTCCCCCGATGACTTTCTGGATGATTCTCACAAGGCAAACTTTTGAGTCACCGTGCGCGAGGCAGCAGCAGAGGTATAAACCTGGAGACATGAGAACTGACGGCGTCCACAGTCAGCGGAGGGAGAGTTTCCTTTTCTTTCTGTGCGGCGCTCTACGACATACGGTGTAACAAAGAGCCACCGTCTTTTGCAGGGGGAAAAAGAGTTTCTTTTTGAACATTTAAAATATTCAGAGGATGTAGAGTTGAATGTTAGTAGCGCCCCAAATGTGCACGGTTAAAGACAATTACAGTCTTATTCAATGAGACCAAATTACAAGAGCAAACCGGCTGTTTGTTATTTTAGCAGCAGTTCCAAATTACTGGTAACTGTTTGCTAATGCTTTAATAATCCTTTCATCAGTTTTGAGACTCTACCTTTTCCTCGAGGACCTCTCCAAGTGCGCCGAGCTGCAGAGGGGTAAAACAACTTAATACTGTGATAAACATCAACTCCTGTATGCGCAGGAAACTGTTTATCCGGTTATCACGCGGCAGTTCGTCTTTTCCACCCTGATCTTAAAAGCTGACCTGTGTGGGCTGGCCTCAGTTCTTCTGCATGGTCTACCCCTGCTGCCCCTCTGGCAGGGCGCGGTTTAAATCTGTGCGGTACTTACCAGAATCTCACCCTGCAGTATTAGGATGGGGAGGGGGAAATTAAAGCAAAAGGGGGGGACAGTTTAAAATCAAAGCCAGAATGAGAAAGCAAGCCAGCGGAGATGAGGAACAAACCAGAGGTAAGAGGAGGGGTGTAGGGGAGGGTATTAAGGGGAGAGTCAAAGGGGGGGAGAAAAGGATTGCAGAATAAAGGAAGAGGAGAGATGGACAGTTGGAGAAAAAGATGGAAAGGGTTGAGGAGGTGAGAAGTTTCCAAGGAAGCAAAAACAGGAAGAAACAGAGAGCGAGAATCCATGAGACAACCAGAGAAAGAGAGAGGAGAATACAAAGAAAAAGAGAGAGAGACACACACAGAGAGAGAGAGAGAGAGAGAGAGAGAGAGAGAGAGACAGAGCAAGAGAGTTACATGCAATTAGAATTACATCAAGAATCTCAAAATCTGGTTATGTCATATTTGTAGCTCGGTTGACAGGTGCGAGATCCATGCACAATCTGAATTACAATACAAAAAAAAAAAATGCATGTGAGTTAATGGGAACGCAACAAAACAACCAACAAAGTCCTGTGATTTATTGTTGCTTTCGTGGTGAACGGCATGCCTGGGTCACATGCAAACAGCTATTAATAAAAGCCATGTTTGAGGAAAGCAGGGGAAGCAGGGATTATTTAGGGGTTCACTGGGACAAAACTCACTTCACTGGGACTGCGATCTCTAAACCTGATCAGCAGTTGAAGGAGGACCGACTTTATAGCATTATGGACACAGACCACCAAGTTCACAATAAGAACAGTGGGTAGTTGAAAATGATGCACAGTGGTGGTATTGTTAACAGTTACATATGTAGATACAGATTAATGGCTATGGGATAAATCATGGGGAGGTGTTTTCACATGTTGATTATTAGACTAGTAATGGAGGTTAACAGTCAGGGTGGTAGGAATTCTAATACTAATGGAGCTGAAAGTGGAACATACCTGGTTGGGTATGGCCCTCTTCTTGTTTGCAGCCGTGTTCCTCTGCTGGGCGCTGTCATTGAACAAAAATGGACAGAGAAGACAATAAATACTGATGTCAACTTATTCAATTTATTTAAGATTAAATCAAAAATATACAAAAAAAGTGTCTAATTATATACTATTTAATTCTAATCGTATATCTTTTCTGTGTGTGATCTTGCCTCTATGGTTTCAACGAGACTGTAAAGTGGTTGTATGCTATTTTAACGAGACACAGTCAACATGAAACTTGACCTTATTTGTCTTGTAGAGCTGGGTGATAAACCGAAAATTTACCGTTACCGAAATTTACGACAATAACCAACGTCATTTTGCCCATGTTGGTATATTCGGTGTCGAACAGTAAATAAATAAAGGTTGGTTTTGGATGTGTGTAGGTAGGCTATGATCTCATGTCCCTTTAAGACCCTGTTAGAGACGTGACTCCACCCCATCCAGTCCGTAACAAAGAGGAAAAGACTCATGGATCAGCCTGGATGGATCCTTTTCTCTGATTTTTCTCTTATGCCCTCCAGGAGGCGCTACTATGCTCCCCTAAGAAACACAAATAGGTATTCCAACTTATTTACCCCCTCAGCGATCAGGCTGCAAAATGCTGAGAAGTAGTAGTACAATGCTGAGAATTGGGGTCTCAGGATTGTTTTCGTTCTTATTTTACTCCTTTTATCTCATTATTCTTATTGCATTTTAGTCATTCCACTTTTTAACATATTGCACATTTAATTATTATCATAGTATTTATTATAGTTATCTATTTATTGCTGATTTGTGGTGCTGACAGGGGACTGTTTGGGCCATATGCTGCTGTGAATGTCTGGCGTTTGTCTGTTCCTTGATCGTTTAATAACAAGGCGGGTTACGGTGAAGTGAATTGCCCTTCAGGGATTAATAAAGTTGTCTGAATCTGAAGACAGGTGAGGAGATGGAGGACGGTTCAAAAGTTGTTTTCATTTATCGTCGTTAAGGTGAACTGCTAAATATATCGTGATATTGATTTGATGCCATATCGCCCAGCCCTACTGTCTCGATCAAAATGCTGCTCAACTACGCCATGCTACCAGACGCAACTATTGTCTATGCTTGTTTACGTCTGAGTGCAGCTTTACAGGGTTGTGGCAGTAATAAATAAAACACAGCAAACAGTGGAGAGCTAACATGAAAACTGATCAGCATTTTAGGCCCAAAATACAAAAACAAGAATACATTTTTAACTGACTAACAAGGGTGAAGAGGTGAAGACATGCAACCCCCTTCATGCACACAACTGTGTGTACGTGAAGATTTCTGACATGACGATCTCATTACACAAAAAGATAAATGATCATGAGTCTGTAACTCAGGAAATGGAAGAAATAGTTATATCGGCAGGATGTTGAGACGGCCTCGCGTGTCGCAAACCGAGCGGCATCATTTACAGGATTTATGCTGATGGGCTTGTTTGCTTTTAGTGTGTCAAACCGAGACGTCAGTACTCATTTTGGTGTGATTCATAACTAGCTCGCAGGAACATCAAGAACAGACTAGAAAAGGTTTCTGTCTTCCACAGTCTCATTTCTAAGATATCTATTTTGATTTTTTTTTTTAAAGAGAAGAAGTAGAAGAAAAGTTTTGACTGGTGAAAGAAAATTGCTTTGAAGGGTTGAGTATGGATGTTTTCTTTGCACAAACTTAGAAATTATGGAGTATTATGGTCGTTTGTGGCGCTCTACCAATATCGTTTTATGTGTACTGGCCTATTGCAAGTCAGAGAATTAGAGAGCAAATCGATGGCCTGTTCTCTGGTCAGTGTAATGCTGCTGCTGCTGCTGCTGTTGTTGATTTTTCTCTTTTATTAGATTTGATAGAACACAACAACTTTATAATAACAAACACAATTTCTGATGTCATCTCTGAAACTAGACTACTACACACACATGACGCTGGATGGGAGTTTTTTTGAGGATTTTGGATGACATGGTGGGTTTAACTCTTACTCAAACACACACCATACACACACACACACACACGCACACAATCCTACATCCTTTCTTTTAGCCCACCTGTTGTTGCTGTACCCTGGGGAGCTACCATCATCCAGCCTTCTGTAGTCAAGACTGAAAATGACGTCATGAGAACCATTAAACAGCCCTCGCTTACCCCTCTGACACATTACACCAATCTACTCGCCATGCAGAGGCTAGGCAGTAAACCCTCACACGCACTGAGAGACACAAACACATGTGGAGGGGGGGTAGGCTTGCTTTGTTAATCAGTAGCACAACAACCCACGCAGAGGAGGGGAACTCCCCTTGACTACATGTTACAGTGAGCGCTACACTAAGAGGCATGTGATTCAAACCATAACCTCTAAAGTGCTTCGAAACACACACCCAGAAATATAATGCCTGTCAGTGCGGAAATGAGTTTTCGGTGCGCCACAGTTTGCAGGAAAACATTAACATCTCTTCATCTGTTGGTACACTGAGCATTCTCTAGTGACATCCCAAAGTCAACAAGTTCATCCGTCAGCCAATCAAGCACGCTTGATTGGTTTGGTTTGGGGGAGGGGGGGGGGTAATGTTGCAAGCGGGGAGTAGTGGGGGGTGGGTAACAAGTGCAACCTTGATCATTGTGCGATCCACCTCGCCTACAGGGACACACATGCTCTGATGTGGCTGGATCACTAATTGGCATGCCACATCACACTGATGCACCACAGCCCACAACATGTGGCTCATTAGAAGCAACACTCTAACACAGTAGCATTAAGGTGGCGCTGATTCTGTCAGATTTCTCTAATGGCAGATTGGTTCCACTTGTACTACAGGAGTGCAGGTCTTTTGTCGAATGGAAACAGGTGTTTTCCCTCAGACAACAAGCAACATGGAGGAAGTCACGATGGTACTGCCCGTGGTGAGACAGGGCTCGAGAGCTAAAGCTTGCATTTGGTTAGAAAAAGGCTGGAGAGAGGAGGAGGAGGAGGAGTACGTACTTAGCGAAGCCTATGAAGTCCTCGTGGTTGGTGTTGATGTAGGACAGTTCAATGTCAATCAGCAGCAGAACCTTAATGAGAGGCAGAAAAGCGTGATGAGGTTGGAGAGGTCGGAAAAAGGAAGTGTGTGGACAAAAACAACCCTTACAGAGATACTGACACCTAAAACTAGATTCATATATACCTGTAAAAATATGGTAGTAAGAATGCTGTGCAAATATGAAGGTCTATAAAGCTGTACTGCTGTTTCAGTTTGTTTCATTTCATTAAGTGTACGATGAACTGTAAAATCTTGCAATGAGACTTCTGTTTTGGTCGTTATTTCCACCTAAAAGCTCATTTATGCTCGCCATGCTCATGAAAATGTACGCGTCCTTTGCAAACGATGGTTCCGTCGCCGCCCAGATACTTCCATGTGTCCTTTACGTTGGCGTGGATGTTAACCATTACATCCACCAGGGGGCAGGTAAGAGTCAAAAGTTTCTGACGACAACAAACAAAAAGAAACACGGCGACTGTGGAGGAGCTAGTGATAATGTGTATTTTGCATAGGAGACAGAAACGGAGGCAGCAATGGAGGAGGCGGTGGTCGGTCAGGCCACTACATGCCTTGCATTGAATTCGAATTCTTCTCTCTACTAGTACTGATGAGAGAAATTGACGCCATTGTCTTTTTTGTTTCTCTCTAGAGAGCAACACTGCCACCACGGTTTCCACTGGTTCTGCTCCATCTGGCCCGTATCCATAAACTTCAAGGATACATGCAGAAATACGGACAAAAGAATCTAACATTGAGCATAAATCAGCCTTTATTGCTCATCTTTACAGTCAGAATTATCCACCGGCACATATTGACTCCAGCTAATCACTGAGAAAGTTTTGTGGTCCCGGATGGTAGATCAAGCAACGCCAAGAGAGCGTCAGTAGTCGTCTTAATTAAAATCTCAACATCTCACCTGGTCCTTGGTCTTCCCTTCTCTCTCTCTGACGTAGGTGGTGACGATCCTCTCCGTCTCCTCTCGCAGTCTGGGGTAAGAACTGAGCTGAAAGGCAACACAAAAGAATACTGCAGCACTGAACGGCGACACACGGTCACACACTGACATGTGAGCTTGAGCTTGGTCAGACTTACCAACAAGTATCAGAGAGTAACAGGAGTGAAAAGTGAGAGTAAGTCAAGAACAAAGAAAACGGAAAGAGAAAGTCAAGGGACATTTTAGTGCCACACGTGTCCAAACAATCAGAGAAGAACACATTCATACAAACAAACTTAGAATACTAAAGAGATTATTACTACGAGCCAGAGATGGCTGCATGAGTGAAACACCAATGAGGCGACGCTGAAAGCTTGTGATAGCCTTCGTCATGCAAAGCATTTATGGAGTATCGACGAACAAATGTTTTACTCTGGTGAGCGACTTCCAAATTTCAGGGCATGTCAGACATTTGAAAGAGTCATCTCTGGCTTTTAATAATAGGGAAGGCTTGATGAGGGTTAGGGAGAGTGACAGAATGAGGAGAGGCAGAGGGAGGCCTGAGAGACCAAGAGGAGTGATGGCCGGGGGGGTTTCAGCGGGCATGTCGAATGATTTCACGGTGTGCAGGGCCTTCCCCTTTCCACAAGATGGCACTGGAGCAACGTTGCTATGGGAACACTCGACTCAAGCTGTCTTTGCACCCACAACACCCGCGGGGGTTATTACTACCATCTCTCCCCATGACGTCATCTGGAGTCCATCCAGCTCAGCAGGTTATCAGTTTGCCATGTGGGGCAGCAAAGGAGGGGATTTGGACTCTGCTCTGCACGGACTGACAAATCCAGACCCGGTTTTGGGGCAGGGGGGAGAGAAGGTGAAATTTCAATATTTAAACGAGCTGGTGCTGAGGTCAAACAGCTGGTGAGAGCCGGGTGGTGGACATCTTAAACTGCGCTTGCAATTTCATCTGTTGGTTGCAAGTCAGTGCTCAATCTGAATGATATGAATGGGATGGGACAGTATTCTTACCGGGGATGGTTATGTGGGGGCAAGGATGGGGGTGGGCAAAGTGGGTGAGAGGTTTCACTGTGTGACACTTTTAACTGAGATGTCAGAGATAGACATTTAAAAAAAAAAAAAAGAAAGAGGAACCCCTTTCTCTTTTCATGCCATCGCCCCAGCAGTTGTGTCCCTGGTTACCTTTACGGCACACTTCATGACGAGTGCGGTGAGCTCAGACACCACAAGGTCCACACATTTGAGGCTGGGTTCTTTGAGTTTGAGGATCTGCTTTTTGACTATTGCCTCGAAAGCCAGGTCAGGGGTGAAGAGCCCCGTCCTAAAAGGTCATGGGGGTCAGTTTGCATTTTGTGTTGGTGACAGAGAAGAGAGAAACAAAAGAGAGAAAAGGGATAGATAGAAAATTAGGATAGAGGAACAAAAGCAGACAGCCGGGAAAGAGAGAGAAGAAGAAATGAAAAGAGAGAAAAGAAAAGCCTTTTTTCAGTTAGTCATTTCTAGCTGTTGACAGACAAATCAAGCAGTAAGAACGACAAGCCTCAGGTTTTTCACAGCCTCAATGTGGAAGTCCCCCCCTCCCCTTTAAGCCAAATTACAGCAACCCAATTTCGATTGTCTGAATACTTAGCTGTGAGACCTGCAGCTTGCCTGTGAGAAACCAGAGATGCTCAGACAGTCCGTGAAACATCTCAGAAATCTGCGGCGACACGTCACCCATCACAACTCCACAATACGACAGCACCGCCTGCACACAGGGCTAAGAGGGCTGGGCTGGGCTGAGGGCAAACTGCACGGAACATCCCTTTTTTTTAACCATAAAAGATCTAAACTGACCGGTTGAGACTTCTCTAAATGTTCCAGGCTAGTTCTCCGTGCCAGCGTACCCTCTGCCATACCCATTCTCGCCCCTGCCCCGTGTCTCGGCTGGGTCGGGAGATGCTGGACACCTGCAGTACCTTGTTGGAGCACTGCCTGACTGTGTTGATGAGCTCCTGAATGACCAGATCGATACATTTGAGACAGGGCGTTTTCAGCTTAACGATCTGCTTTTTCACGATGGCCTCAAACGCCAGGTCTGGAGTGAACAGCCCCGTTCTGAGGATGCACAGAGAGACAAGAGGCACAGCGGCAGACAGATGGGACGGTTAACACACACATGTAGGGTAATAACGGATGGAAAGACAGGTAAGGAGGTACACAAGAGACAAACAGCTGACTGAAATGATCTGAGACAAGGAGAAAGACAGAGGAAAGATAGTGCCGAGGAAGTAGGGCTGGGCGATAAACCGAAAAAGTACTGATATCGAAATTTACGACAATAACAATGTCTTTTTGATGTCTGATCTTGTCTCTACGGTTTCAACAAGACTGTAAAGTGGTTGTATGCTAGTTTAAACAGACACAGTCAACATTAAACTTTACCTTAATTGTCTTGTAGGGCTGGGAGATAAACCCAAAATTTACTGATACTGAAATTTACGACAATAACCGATATCATTTTGCCCATATCAGTATATTCTGTGTCAAAAAAATAAATAAATAAAGGTTGGTTTTGGATGTGTGTAGGTAGGCTATGGTCTCATGTCCCTTTAAGATGCTGTTCTACGTCAGAGACGTGACTCCACCCCATCCAGTCCATAACAAAAAGGGAAAGACAGATGAGGAGATGGAGGACAGTTCAAAAGTTGTAGTAGCTAAAGTTGATGAAGTTAATGTGGGAGGGAGTGAGCAGCTTGTGGAGTAGTTATTGTCCATTTATCGTCATCGAGGTGAATTGCTCAATATATCGCGATATTGATTTGAGGCCGCATCACCCAGCCCTACAAGGAAGGCCAGGTAAGAGCACAGAGTTACACACGGAAGAGAATCAGGAAAGAAGACGAAAGACAAAGATGCATTTGACTCTAAACTTTGTAATTCTTGAATGTTTGAGCTGAAGGACACAGAGATGGTGTTGCATGGACGAGATAGGGGGATTCTCTTTGGACAGCAGGGAACATAGAATGGAAGAAAAACAGCACAATTACAAACACTTTTCTGAATATCCCTCTGTGGAGAATCGCTCTAAGTCTGTTGTAAAATACAAGTTTGAGAAGAGTGACAGTTTTGGTAAAAGTCAGAAAGGACAAATGTGTGAGTCGGCTCATATCTGACTTAAAGAAAAGTGCAGCGTGAGTCTAATTGCGGGAGGAGGGTGTCTGGTAAGAAAGTAAGGTGAGCTTTTCGTTTCAGCTCCACTTGCCTGACACCGTGGACGTTCTTGATAGCATGACTGATTTCTCGCCTCAGGTCCTTCTCATCAAACACAATCTGTGGTACAGAAGGAGACAAAAGTCATTCTCAACAACAACAAAATAAAAATCAATAACACTTTCAAACAGATGCAGATGAATCCGGTTGCCAAACTTTTAAACGCAACCTTTCAGCGTAGAGGAAATTAAGCCTCCTCATGGCCCACTTACCTTGACGAGTTCAAAAGGGAACCGTTCGTGGAAGATGCGGTTGATTTTGGCGCCGCCTGACAGCTCATTAGTGTCCACCTGGTCCCCTGAGCCCTCGATGCACTTCTCAAAGTCCACGCCGAACTGCTGCACCATCCTGACGTGCACAAAGTAAACATGATGTCACTGACGGCGGCAGTTTATGATGGATTGTTTTGATATCTGCAATTTTGTTAAAATATAGACCCACAAACCAAAGCTCTGTTTCTGTACCTGGAGGCTGCGAACAAGGAGCCAATTTGCAGTGTAGTTAGTCTAACTTTGTTAAATATGACTAAAATTACTCATTTCATTTTGTGCATTTACAAGAAAGAGCAAAACTTCAAAACTTAATTAAAGTTCGGACTGTGATTAATTCCTGTGACCCGAAATGACATCCAGCACAATGGAGAGGATATCTACTCTTTCTTTTAAACAAAGCTTGATTTCCATGAATTGGGTGGTCACAAGAGGGTTGAGGTATTGGACGCGGAGACGTGCCTGTAACCATGGCAACACCTTTTTGCACTATGCAGGAGAGAGAAAGAGGATGCGAGATACAGCTTCAGAGTGGTGGACCAAAGGTGGTTACATTATTTATCACTGTGGGCAGACAGTAAACGCTGATCGCAGCGGACAATGACGGACGTCAGATCAAATTATCTCAGCTGTGCTCTGATCATCCTAGAACAGCTGATGGGCTGCAGCCTCCTCTCTGCACTCAACCACAGCGAAAGTGAGACGAGTCTGACCTCTTCACCTTAAACAATTATATACATTAGCCTCTTTAACGGCTACCTACTCATCATTAAATGTGGTAGTATCAGAACTATTATCTATCTTTACTCAGAGTACTATTAAACTAGAACTTGCAATCATCTACTCTCAGACGCAGTCCTCTTAATGCAGCAGGTATCCGACATGTCCTCACATTTACATCCCCTCAAGCCGAGTTGTTCTGAACTTAAATATCCCTTGACACTCACTGCAGCAGGGCCTTGGTCTTGCGTGTTGGATCATCTGGACGGAAGTTCTTGTACTCCTCCACCTCCTTCTCCAGAGAGAGGAGCTGACTCTGCAGCTTACTGCGCAGACCGGGAAGGGTGTCCCTGATGTGGTTGGTCAATTGCTGAAGACAAACGCGGAGAAAGTTGAGTTATTTCAATCATGGCATAGTAGGAAGAGAATGACGTTTCCTAATATAAAACAGAAGTTGATAGCAGACCTGGTTGAGTGTCTTTTGTAGATGCGGTGTGCCCATTCGCTCTGCTATATGTCTATAGGCAGGATGGGACAGAAAGAACTTCCTCTCTGCAGCCAGAGCAGCGCGAATGTCCTTCCTCCCGTCGATGTCTTTCTGACTTCGGTTCACCACACCGATGTAGCCTGAGAACACCAACGAAATCAGTCACTCTTCTCAAGTCAGTCATAAAGCCGGAAGTGTTAGTGTAAAAATCCTCACCTCTACGCAGTGGCAACAGTTTATTCTCCAGGATATCCTTCGCATCAGTCCCCTCATCCATCAAGTCCAGTTTTGTTATAACACCAATGGTGCGCAAACCTGTACAAGAGTTAGAAAGTATGACCAGATCAGTCCAACACTCCCTCCCAAACAAAATGACACTATCAAAATATTAGTGGAGGAGTCCTGTGTTATTAGACAGCTTCATGCTCACCCTGTGGGTCCACCTCCTTGGCAATCTTCAGAGCGTCTGAGTTGGCCAGGTCAGTGTTTGCAGGGGTGACGGCCAGGATCAGGCAGCTTTCCTTGGTGATGAACTGCATGAGCATGTCCCTGATCTGGTGCTCAATGTCTACAGGCTGGTCCCCGACAGCGACCTTGGTCATCCCCGGGAGGTCGATCAGGGTCAGGTTCAGTACTAAGTAACATAGATAGAAATCATAGTGATTAGAAACAGATGTAAAGTGTATAAGAGTGGCTTCTATTTCATCACCACAATTTCTATGTTGCTTTTTATCTGTATAAGACTGTCATCTAAATTAATTAGATGATCGCTCATTGACTTCTGCCTTTTATGTCTGGTAACCTGCGGTAACCCTGACACATGCTCTGCAGGTGATCAAAGAGGAACAGGTCCCTCTTGTTACAGCAGGGATCGAGTCCACATCTCATATTAAAAATAAACCGCAGTTTTAAAAGTGATGTGCACCTGGTTGCGCATCAACTCACTTCCGGATCTTTGCTGTGACATAACATGTCAAAATGAAAGATTTGCTGTTTGGGCGTCTTTGTAAAATTCCCAGGGGAAAGGGCCCACTGCCGTGTGTGAGAGAGGAAAATTGTTATTATGGTGTGTGATGTAAGCTCCAATATCTCAGGTGTCATTATGTGGGAAATACTGAAATGAAAGTTAAAGATAAATATAGCATTGTGACCTTAATGCACCCTTTCAATTTCTTTTCCTTTCTGGTCTTAGAGGCAGTATCGGATCCTAAAAGAAAAATCTCTCTGAGTTTACTAATCTATGCCTGTATGTCAGAAAAAGCTTTCGTCTTGTGTATGAGACACTTGGGTAGTTTGACTTCTCTGTTGGGAAACCGAGTCATAATTGTTGTTTACTTCACAGAAACAAAACCACTTTGTTTTATTGATTGAAAATGTGACATTTACTCAGAGGAAATAAACACGAGAGTGAAAAATTTGCTGCATTCTGGGAACCTTGTGAGGCCGATCTCATGAGGGGTGAATATATGTTTGTGACAGCCAATCCATGGTGCTGCAAAAACTGTTTATTTTTAAAGCTCCTGTGAGGGGCTTTTTGTATGTGTTGAGTTTATGCACCCCTGGAGGACAAAGCAAGCAATTTGTCTCCATGCTGTTTTGTGATAAAAAAATCTAATCTGTCTTTTCATGAGATGTCGAACATGCAACTCATGGGCAATCTTTGAGATATATTTTTTAAAAAAGGCAAAATATTCCTTTAGAGAAATCGCCAAACATGGTGCTTATAATCTTGTTTACTTTTGAAGCTCATATAAAGGCTTTTGTATTGATTTGTGTCTGTTTCATAACCACCAAAAAGCTCTTTACTGGAGCATCAGGCGCCTCACAACGTTTTAATGTTTTACAAAACCACACTGGCTGAAACAGCAACACTGTCTCTCAAGGTCTGGAAAACAAACTGATAAAATCTTTCCTCATGTCAGAGGAAACATTTACAATATATTTATTATATTTTTCATAACTTTTAAAGTCAAGTAAATTCCAGACACATTGAAATATTTTACCATAATGGTTCAAACTTTATGTGGTGGCTAAAAACAATCCGGTATATTAGAAGGAAAAACACAAAATCACAAAGAGTATCAGAAAACACTTGATGGTTGAAAATGTCTTATTCAACATGCATATTTACATCACAAAGCATATTCTTTAGGGGTGTCCCAATACAACTTTTTTACTTTCAATACAATACTAGTATTGTAGCCTTCAGTATCGGCCAATACCGATATTGATCTGATATTGGCACAAACTTGTGCATGACAAGTTTTGCACGCAGCTGCGATGTCTTTTCTGGACTTTAATGAAAAATACTGCTACACGGCCGACATCACTCCTACTCCTTGCTGCTTTGTTTGTACCTTAGTACACACTGTTGTTGTGGTCATGTGGGCTCTGCATGCTGGATCTGGGCGCTGCTAGATAGAAGTGCTGGAGCGGAGTCTGGAATAGACTGCTTGTATCGGAGTGTCTTTTTGATATTTAGATGCAGGCCGATATAATCCGATCTTTGTTTTTTGTTTGATATCGGACCGATATCCGATATCAATATTGTATCGGGACAGCCCTAATATTCACATGATGTTTGACTCATTACAAGACTTGTGTCCTTTACCGTGTGGGGAGTAGACCCTCAGATTAATGGGGATGGGGGAGATGCCTTTGTTGGAGCCCGTTATCCTGTCGGTCTCTGCTTCAATTTCTGCTCGCACCTCATCGAAGTCCACAAACTTCTTCCCTTTGCAGTGCAGAAATTCAGCATACTCTGTACAAAAGGGACAAAGTCACAAACACCGGGGGAAGGGTGGAGGGAGACGTGAGGACAAAGAAACCGAAAGATCAGGGAGGAATGACATGAAAGGGAAATCGAATTATAAAAGATGAAGGTTACAGGCGGTGAACTTAGCTGGAGGCACCGGGACATGGAGGCCATTTGCAGAGCAGCAATGAAAGGGGACAGTGAGGTGGCTGTGCACCGAATGAGGACACTCACCTGCTTTATTGTTGACCAGCTGCAAAATGAGAGGTCTGCGGGTAACAATGCCGTTCCCACGTGGAAGAAAGTCCCTACAGAGAGACAGACGCACAACAGGAAGAGAAACATCAGCGCCAGAATCACGGGCATAAAGAGATGAAAAGACAGGAAGTCCAAAAAAGGGTTCAACAGAGATATAAAGGCAGAAAGAGGGGGAGAAAGTGAGGATGCTCAATGATTCATTACACTGAAGGTCCATTTTCTTGCAGCGTGGCATCCGTTAAATTGATAGACACGGGGGGATTTCACGCCTCCAACTAGACTCCCAACTAATCAAACGTGACAAAGTCATTTTCTCTCATAATTAGAGCTCTAAGGATCAATTCATAAACACCCACTCTGCTGTTACAGAAGAGAGCTGCACTGAAACAAAACTTAATCCAGGTCTTTATTACTGCTCAATTTAGATTAAAAATTATTGAGCATTTCAAACACACTTCTGCTTTTAATTTGACTTTAGAGATGCTCCACAAACACTTGATAATGGATCCGCTCCTACAACACAGTGGTGATGGTTTTACTGGGATCTTTATTCGACCTGATTCCTCACCTAAAGTCCTCGGTTTAAGTGACATTTATTCTGATCTGATCTCTCAAATGAAACCTACAAAAGCACAGCTGAGAGTATGTACACATTTACCAGGTTTCATCTGTAAACACACATTTCCCCCCTGCTTTAGCCCGGGGCTTTCCACAACAATGACGCAGGCTGGCTCGCTGCCACAGTGCAATAAACATGAGGAGGACAGTCTTCGGTCTTCTTTGGCTTTCAATCATTTGAAATACTCCGAGGAATTCACAGGAGAGCTGTTGTCAGGGAAGAGTTAATGAATGTGCAGGTAGCAGACAAAACCATGAGGTGCTGCTACTGATGAATGAACTCTTTGCTATTGATTTAATGTTAGGCTGATGTAGTGCCCGGGGACTAAAGTGTTGTTGGTCTTTCTCAGTGTACTGGAGTGTTTATTCAGTGCTTCAAAGGCTGCTCCAGCCTGTACTGTTTGACAAGGTGCTTGTGTTGCTGCTCCAGCCAGCTAATCATGAACTAGACTGTCACCTAGGAAACCAGGAATATGGGTGTATGTCAGATGGCCATCACAGAGACTAGGGCTGGGTGATATGGCCTTAAATCAATATTATGATATATTGAGAAGTTCACCTCGATAACAATAGGCGGATGATAACTACTCCACAAGCTGCTCAACCCCTCCCTCATTAACTTCGTCTACTTCAGCCGCTACAACTTTTGAACCGTCCTCCATCTCCTCACCTGTCTTTCCCTCTTTGTTACGGACTGGATGGGGTGGAGTCACATCTACTAAGTAGGACAGCGTCTTAAAGGGACATGAGAACATACCCACTGAGCATTTTTTGGTCTTAAAGAGGTCTAATAGACGTCTAAATGTAGCCTAGACGAGTGGTCTTAAATCAGGCTACCACAGGTCTAAAAATGAAAGTTTTAAATCTGGGCTATATCACTACACTGATAATTGCTCATTGGCTATCATAATTATTTTTGTTAAGTACTTGGAGATCAGTTATGCAACTCACAGTTGCTTTTTTAAATAAATAGTTATCGAATAATGTGTTAAACTGCAACGTCTAAATTCTGTCTAAAAATAAACAGAATCTAGACGGTTGAAATTAGGTCTTAAAAAAAATACTAGACGTCGAATAGCCGTCTATTGCTCAGTGGGTAGCCTACCTACACACGTCCAAAACCTTTTTCTTATTTATTCATTTATTTGACACCTATTATATTGACATGGGCAGAATGACCTTGGTTATTGTTGTAAATTTCGGTACTAGTAAATTTTCGGTTTATCGTCCAGCCCTAACAGAAACAGAGAGGCCAACATTTGGGACAGTTTGAGGCAAAGAAAACTTCTCCAACTTTTCTTATTTCTGTCAAATACTGAATAACTGACAGAGAACTGGGAACAGAGGACTGTCCACTTTGCATGCACAGTATATCTGCACATCACATGACAGTAAACTGAGAGGGCCCCAAACACCCACTGAAAAAACTTTCTCACTTCTCACTCGTCTGTGTGTTTCGACAGTTAAGGGGACATAAACATACTGCTAACGTGACCACGGAGTGTCAACTTAAGAGTGATCACGCCTGAAGTGCAAAAACATTAGAGGAAAAAGTCACTGAGTTTCTGTTTTATTCAAAAGTTACAACCTGACACAAATCAAACAAAACTTGAAACTTGACCAGAAGTCATTGACAACTTCAGAGTCACTCAGACGCATTGATTTGTAAAGTCTATTGAGAAACGTGACGCTCCGACAGTATGTGACGGCTACTGTTGTGACAGGTCTGGACCCAGTGTAATAAAAAAGTGAAGAAAGATTTTGATTTGAAAGCAAAAAATAGACATTAGAGCTAAATAATGTAAAACTATGAATGAACTATATTTAAAAACACACCCCTCCAAATAGTTTGAATTCTTGTGCTTTTTCTTTATCCTAGTTTATGTAACAGAGAGGGCAAATATCAGTGGCACTTTTTCCAATAGCAGACCTAATAGCATACGTATCACTGTCAGAGTAACACAGCTATCCACACAGCAACTAAAACCGACCTTTAGCTCACCGCCTTGTCATAAAGTCGTGATCCTAAATACCTTGTTTGAGCAGTTTTTTTGTGTGCATAGACATATTTGTAGACACTCGACAGACGGCAGAGGAGCAAGAAAGGGAGAGGCTGAAACTGCAAGAAAAATGCAGTAAAACTTGAGCAGACTTAGGTCAATGGTCAAAAGGTAAAAGGTTACTTTATTTGTACACTCAGGTAAATTTTGTCTGACTTAACTTATTTTTTAATTAAATGACTTTTTTTGATTAGTTAGACTAGTACCGCCATCATGGATTTTACCCGCACACATTTGGCAGAGGCTTTTTTGGTTTTGTTTAATTCAAAATGTTATAAAAAGAAATGAGCGAGTCAACAAGCTTTAACTGTTGATGCTGCACTTTGGACGACGTGTTAAAGTTCTTCTAGTTCCCTAAAAAGGACGAGTGTTTAGCATTCACGCGTTTCGTTTGTTTCCCTAAAAGATTTCCAAACCAGGAACCTGAACCCAACCAACCTTTTTCTGAACCATTACGTTTTAGTTTCTACAGAAAACCGGTTCATTAAAGAACTAGCACACAACACAGATTAATGCCTATCTCCAGGACGGGCCCGGCCCAGGGTTTCAGCAGACCTGCAGTGTTTGAGCGAGTCTTAACTGTGTCAACACCATTTCCCATAACAGCTTACCAGAGTCTTGCTGTCTTCACCTCAAACACAAACGTGCAATGTGCTACTTAACTGCACAATGTTATGTGTTACACAAGCGCAACGTAGACAGTAAGCAAGCGACATCAAATGTTGCCCCAGTGCATTATTAACACACAGGCCTGCATGAATCAATGAAACCCTTTTCACACAGTCCGCTCGTGTGTTTCTCTTAAAGTGACAGTGCACCTGAGGAATTTTTAACCACACGGTCAAAGTTGCTTAGTCAGCCCTCTCTTAGATGAGGCTCCCCCACCCAGTCTTCTTCACACCCCTCCCATTTCTGAAAGCCTCTCTGCTGATCTGCACACATACTACATCTGGTGGCAATCACCGGCCCCAGTCAAAGCAGAACTGAGCGTGTCACTGACCAACATTTTCCTCTTTTCTTTTAGACCCACAGGCCTGAGAGGACGATATCATATTGGTGATACGACATCATGCCTGCTTTTTCCTAGACTGCAGCTGTGTGGTGGAACAGTGGAGAATGTTCAGGACGTTTCCCACATCAGCAAAAACCCACAGGTCCGTGGGTCAGCACTGTTGCTGTGTCATGCACATAATGTGAAGCATGCAGGCATTTGTCCACATGGCGGACAGTAAAGAGAGGTCCGGATGAGGAACAGGAGCTGGTTTTGGGGGTTTAAGATGAAAATACAAAGTGGTAAGAGAAAAAAGGAGAATTATGACGACTCAACTTCAGTGTAAAAGTGGATTTAAATAAAAGCATCAATCGTATTTGGTTGGTAATCAATGTCTTATAAAGTGCCGTCCTGGGCAGGGTTGAACTTTTTAGTCTTAATCGCCAGAATCAGATTAACCGCAGTGGCATATCGAGGGGAAAAAAAGGAAAGAGGCTAAGATGTATTATTGATGCGCTGTAAATGATAGACGAGGCTGAGCAGATTGTGTATCATTTCATGCATTATGGATGGCCAAGCAAAGAGCATCAGTCTGTGAGCCTCCCTCCCTCCCTCCAACACAAGAGAAAGCAAAAGCAAGCGAGAGTAGGGCAGAGAACAGGAGAGCCAACTCCCCTCCCCCTGTCTGCTTGCCCCCGCAGCCTCTGTCTCTTTCAAACAGGCAGAACAACTTATGAGGAGCCAGAGCCCCACAGCTGATCCTCCTATTCCTCGACCGCACACGGGAAACTGGCGTCTGAAACTCTGAGGTCAAAGAATGCTCTCGAGGGAGCTAAACAGGACACAAAATTTGTTTGTGGTTTGACGGGACTCCTCCCAAGGGTCTATGGTGCGGCACTGAACATACAATTATGGCTACCCGCATTCCCCCACTGCAGTCTGTCACTGCGGGTACCGAGAGGCATCACTGGGCAGAAAATCCTTTTCAAGAACTATCAAAATCCAACTGCTTAGTGGAAAATCCCTGGCAGTGATGTCTGCTGTGAGACACAATCCAGCATCCAAACTGGTGGCCACTTCTGCTAATGTGTTTCTATATCTTCATCTCCATCTCACAGTAAATCCACAGATACAAATAAAGATAATAACAATTAGTTTGAAGTTGAAAGCCATCCAATAGATTTCAATTGCTAACATGATTGTATTTTCGCCTCCGCTGCACTTGAAGAGCTCCTGCTTTCCTCCTAAAGTACTCGCCACAAATCTGATAACGGCCTCCACCCAGACCAGCTTGCAGTAAAAGATACGATGTCTTCACTCCCTTGGACAATGACATCATAGCACGGCCAATAATGGAGACCCGCATTCACTAAGGCCCGGCGTTTAGTTGCTTTGAGATGAAGTTAAACAAGCCGTCAGCACATTCACACACCCTCCCCACCGAGCAGACAACAGACAGAAGACAGAAACATTCTCAGAGAAGCATCAGGCTGATGAGCCAGAGTGATCTGATTAGCCTCTGTTCAGCTGAAAATGCAGACTGGGTGGCCGATGTGATCTGGTCTCTAGTGACAAACTTGTGAGGGAAAAAAAGCCCATATCAAATTCACACAAGATGGACTGAACACTCAAGGGGAAGACATTTTCGATCCCGCCCAACTGTCTGGGCTAAAGATCAGGACAAAAAGAAAAACAAGAAACACAAACTACACTGGTCTAGTCCTACTTTCCTTTTTTAGAACCAGGAAATGTAAAGCAGAAACTGAACAACGAGAGACAAACAAGTTGACACAGCTGAACGTTCGAGTCACTCGAGGTTAGTTCATTTGGTATCAGATGAAGACATCAGTTGTGAGATCAGGCGGGAGCAGGTTAACCTCAAGGTCTCGAGGCAGCAGAAGCTCAGCTGGTGCTTTTGGTTTGATCTAACGCAACATTAAACACTCAAGTTTTGTGTATGAAATCATCATAAAAGCAAGATTTCTATTTTACACAGGACTCCACAGTGTGAACATTTTACTTGTGAAGTTAGTTTTAGGTTTGATATTCGACGGACATTCACTGCGGATCTACCGGTGTCTTCCCACGCTCCATAACTGGGAATAGCAACAGCAGCAGTCAAATTTACTCGGCACCCTCACAGTTAACGTCAGGTGTTAAATAAGGGACCATCAATAAATTACCGGTTAATGTTCCAAAAAAAAAGGTAGTTTTCCTTCAATAGCTTCCATGTCATGTGACCAAAAAACCTCAAATTGATTTCAAATAATAGTACTTATGTCAACCAATAAGGCAAATGTTTTCGATCAATTTTCATTGTTCCCCTAAAGTTCTTTGTGTGCTCCTTACTTTTTCAACTTTGGAGCACGTGTGTTCCTTGTGAAAAAGTTAGTGTCAAACCCTGTTACATATTGATCTGCTCCTGCACTTAAACAAGCCCTTATCTGGACCATGAGTCATATTAACATTAACACACATGTTGTTATGGCAACGTGCAGCACCTCCAAAGTGCTGGGTTTGACCAGGAGTTTCAAGGTGGCCTGCAACAGGGCGGCTGATGCTTTTATTGTTTGGATAAAAAGACACGAAAGCACACCCTCCCTTACTTTATAGTAGAATGAGTCTGTACAGTTGTTAACAGGTCAGCATTTGTGCAACTTTTCAACGATTGGTTCAACAGGCAGAAAGGAGGAGGCCTTCAAATGCTGTGAAATTAGGTCGCCTTGAATAGTCTTAACAGTGAGTTCAGATAATGTGCCTTAAGTGCCTGTAATCTGAACTAATATGCACTGAATAGTAGCCTAATCTGCATGCATGTTCTTGTCTAAGAGCAGTTATGACATGCTCTGTCTAGTCTGTTTGTAACCAAGGCCTGTCTGAATGCCATCTTAATAACAGATGTACTTCCACTTCTCTGCAGGCTGGCCTGCGTGCATGTGTACGATCCCTGTGTGGGTTGGGTTACACACACAGATTGTCACTCTATGGGTTTGGAAACCTGCTCGACAAGCTGCTTTGGAGCAGGCTTGTTTTGTTTCTATATCTGCAGGGCGATCTCCCTCTCTGCTGATGTGGGAGAGGACAAGAGAGACCCAGCCTGTTTGTTGAAGATGACAGGATCAGCCTGTTCAGAAGCACTTCAGATTGACCTTAACACCTCAGGGAGAAATGAGAGACTTCAATCCTATTTCCCTGATTAAGAAAAAAAAAAACCAGTAACAAAAAGGGAAGATGGTCAAGGAAGTAGTGCCCGCAATAGTAAGAACGAACTTATGATGTTTGACAAATGACTTGCAGTAAAGACTATAAAAAGCTCTTGGGAAACATCAAAGTCCCAAAGACAAGAAGTCACTTCCTCTAGTGTTTACCTGCACTTGTCTTTGCAAGAACATGTTTGCAGTCTCTCAAACCTAATAGACTAAGCATATTTACCTTACAACACACTTCAATGTCACACAAGAAAAATCAAATGAACATCTTTCAGCAACAATCTAGATGATGACAACATGCAAATCCAAGAGGAACTCCTGGGAGCGTCATGTAAATATAAATAAAACCACAGAACAAGTTTTTGGCACATAGGTCAAACAAATGGAAGCAAATTTAATCAATCTGCATGGTGATTTATTGAAGACAAGTATTACGGTTTGCACTTGAAATGCAATTTATATAGAAAAATGTACGGCTGAAAACACGGTGCAGTATATCTTTCCTGATAGATTCAGACGAAATCAATACTGTGCATTTACCAACATTGATCCACGGCTATTGCTTAAATTTGAACCCATAAGTGTTTTATGATTGTCAAGTATAACACGAGGTATTGGTGCTCAGAAGAGGGACACTGTGCACCACGGAAAGGGCATCCCAGAGAAAAAATATCGATTCACATAAGTATCACGATCTATTGTTTTACAATTTTTAAACCGAAATATGGTTTCCGTAGTAGTCAGTAGACAATAAAAATCCTTCAGCTGTTTCACTGATGTTAAAAATGCAGACTGAATATTCACAAAATCTACAATATAATATAATCGCGATTTAAATCGGATCGGCATCCAAAATATCGTAGAAGAATCGAATCAGGAGAACAACATATCGTCCCACCCCTACCATTCACCGTATAAAGGTGAGTCAACATAGGGGTGTGATTAGTTTTAACACAGATTGAAGGAAAAACTGTGAACTTAGAGCTAATTGTCATCGTAAGCCAAGTCAGAAACAAGTACCTACCTGCCGACGAAATTTTCCAGTACCGAGCTTTTCCCGGCGCTCTGTCCTCCAACCACAGCGATCTGAGGAAGGTCTAAATTGCAACTTTGGCCAATGGAGCTGAAAGCGTCTTGAAGCTTGTTAATGAGGGGAATCAGGTCTTCCATGCCCCGGTTCCCCATGGCTTCGTTAGCTCGGAGAGCCCCCTTCAATAAAACACAGACTTGAAGCTAACGCTAGCCGCGCTAACGTTAGCTTAGCAGCAAGGTGCTCTCGGGTTACTGTTAAAGTGTAGAGTTCCGCCGCTTCAACAGCTTCGGCTTCTACTCTCGCCTTTTACACTTGTGCTTTTAACGTTTATGCAATCTCCCATACAACCATTTCGTACTATTTCAAAGCGCTTTAACTAAATAACCAGCCCGTCGAATCAGACGGAAAACTCGCAAAACAAAACTTCCTCTACTCGAACGCCATCCGGTCCGACCAGACGACATCCGATCAAACCGGTGAATTTGACCCGCCTCTTGTCTGCAGATCAAGGTTGTCAATCGCTACTCCTGCTGTCAATCAAAATAACTTTCACTCTGATTGGATATCTTAAAGGCGTGTTCGTAACTCTTGACGAATCTCTAGTTCCTGATTGGTCAAGAAGGCGCTCATTTTTCCAACTTTACGTCACGTGTTCACTGCAACATGGCTGCCGCCATAGAGTGTGGGGCTGATTCAGAAAACAACATGTCCCTAAAGAAAGCTGTTTGTGAAGCGTCTCCCCTCGCTCTGCGGATAATTGCTGAATGTCCGGTAACAAAAGCGAGAGCGTGTGATCTTACGCTGCCACATTGTGTGGTCAGCACTCCAGTTTTCATGCCTGTCGGTACCCAGGGTACTCTGAAAGGGATCACTGTGGATCAGCTGGAGGGTCTTGGATGTCAGATCTGTCTTGGAAACACATATCATCTGGGAATGAGACCGGTAGGCAATACTTGACCGATTCTGTTGTTCTTATGTGTTATTTGACCTGTATAACTATATGTACGGTGGCCGAGAACTGCCACTGCTGCAAATATTTAACCGGTGTATGATTATTGTTGGTCCCCGGCAGCTCACTCTTGTGTGACTGTTTTTATTTACATCCTTTTATTTTCGCAGTAAGTAACTTTTTTTTATTATTATTATTTGCACCGGGGGTTGGTTCCTTTTTTTTTTTTCATCAGTAACCTCTGTTGTGACTTTTTCTTTTTTTTTTCCATTCATTTTTTTATTTGCAGTGGCAGTTCTCGGCCACCATATCTATGAATGTACAATAACTTTCTATCTTTACCATCCAATCTCCACTGCTCACAGGGACCTGATCTAATCGAGGAAGCCAAAGGTTTGCATGGGTTTATGAACTGGAAGAGAAACCTTTTGACTGTGAGTTTATCTGTTTAAAATCTATGAATTCATGGGATTGTAATCTGTATTCAAAAAAGTCCCAAGAGATGAGAGACTATATGCTGTTTAAATTTTGTGTGACCTCTGTTTTTAGGACAGTGGGGGGTTTCAGATGGTGTCTCTCGTGGAGCTGTCGGAGGTCACTGAAGAGGGGGTCAAGTTCAAGTCCCCCTACGATGGCAAAGAGATCCTCCTTAGCCCTGAGAAATCCATCAGCATACAGAACAGTCTTGGTCAGCATGGAGTAAAATACTAAAAATCAGGAGTAAGACACAAAGACTCTGACTGTCTCTTTGCTTTTTTCTGTGAATTTTCAGGGTCTGACATCATGATGCAGCTGGATGACGTGGTCAGTAGTACTGTGACAGGACCCCGTGTGGAGGAGGCAATGCACAGATCGATTCGCTGGCTTGACCGCTGTATAGCAGCCAATAAAAATCCAGACAAACAGAACCTTTTCGCCATCATCCAGGGAGGGCTGAATGCAGAGCTGCGCAAGACCTGCTTAGATGGTAAAAGGACAACCTCAGCTCTGTCTTTCTCCTTTTCCTGTCTCTACATACCTGGCCTTATGGCGTCTTTGTACATCTTGTTAAAAGGACTATCACAGGGCTTGCCAGTTACCAACCACCATGCAGCTGCTTTAAACTCTCATCACTTTAATGAGTGAGAATCTTTGCAGACAGACAGGTAGTGTGCGAAGTGTCAAAAGGGGACAAGGAAAGGAGAAACACAGCAAATCTATCCTCAGAGGTTGTAAATACTGTGCACAGTTACAAGGACAAGAAAACAAGCTCATACCGAGTCCATTAGCTAACTTTTAACACTAATAAAAGCTCAAACTTTTGTTTTTTTTTTAAAATATCCTACCCTCTTTCTGCAGAAATGACTCAGCGTGATGTTCCTGGTTTTGCCATCGGCGGCCTGAGTGGAGGAGAAGAGAAAGATGACTTCTGGCGGATGGTTACACTGAGTACTGACCACCTTCCACGGGACAAGCCCCGTTACCTCATGGGTGTGGGGTATGTTTTCCTACATACTGGAAATATTAAATTGGAACTAAAGAGTTTTACAACCGCAGATTAATGTTGGTGTAATCTGTTTGTGCTGCAGGTATGCTGTGGACTTGGTGGTGTGTGTAGCTCTGGGATGTGATATGTTTGACTGCGTATTTCCTACTCGCACAGCTGTAAGCTTCCATAACCTCATTTACTTTTACAGAAGTTATCATTTCTCTCAGAAATCTGACACCACTCTACCACTGTAACTATATTCCTTCCCCCTCAGCGATTCGGTTCCGCTTTGGTGCCCTGGGGATCTCTCCAGGTAAAACATAAGCAGTATGCAAAGGATTTCCAGCCCATAGACCCAGACTGCCAGTGTCCCACTTGCAAGAGGTAAGCCAGGAAGAAGTAGAAAGGGGGTCTGTAGGTTTTGCTAACATGATATGTGATAAAAAGTGACTGCAGCGCAATAGTAGAGTTGTACTGTTCATGCTAGGTTTGACCCAAGGTCCTTCTGTTCATATGCTGAAGTGTCCTCAAGCAAGTCACTTAAGCCCCTAATGCCCCTAAAGGCCAGAGGCGTGTGAATGGGTTTTGTTGATACTGCTGGGTGCTCTACGTTTACCATTTATGAGGGGATGGATTTTCAATTTTTCAGGACAGATGTTGAGGATTAGAAAGCTGAAAATATGTCCAAGAGGACCTCATATTTAAATTTATATCCAGCTAGCAATCACTTTGTGTCCTAAAGGAAATAAGTGTTGTGAATACTGCACTGTCACATCCTCAAATATGACAGTCAGTAAAATTTTTCGTGATGATGCACATGTGTCTGTGCCTGCTGACTAAACATTATATTGCGAAACCAAATCCTGCAAACAAGGTTGTAAGTGTCATGACTGTGTTTTGTTTCAGACATAGTCGGGCTTACCTCCATGCTCTTTTTAAGAGTGACACTGCAGCCATGCATCACGTCACCATCCACAACATTGCCTACCAGGTGAGTATTGGAAATATCAGAAGTAATCGCAGCAAATTTCAGGTTTTCATTAAGAGTTTTTAGTTGCACCCCTGATAAACTCCCTTATTTGATAAAAAATGGACTATATCCTGAATAACCCCTTGTACAGTTAAAAAGGTGTATCCTTACTTGCTCTTTCACAAATGCAGCTCCTGTGAGAAGGTTAACCAAACCATCAATATTTCTTTTTGTAAACAGTTGTTTATAATGTTAAAGACTGCAGATATGGGGTAGGTGAACTGAATGGATGCTGCAGGACTGCCTTTTCTAAACACTTTTCAATGCAAAGACCTCTGGTGAATGATACATTTGAGAGTTAGACTAAAGAGAGGTGAAATTTTGCACAAGTAAGAAAGCGCACATATACTGTACAAACAGCAAAGAGATAAAAGGTACCCCTTTGACCTCAGGAGGTGCCTCACTAAGAGAAACTAAAGGTCCTTTCAATATCTTTAATATGAGGTACACCACAGACATATTTGACTTGCAAAAAGTTGACGCTGAATGGAGATGAAATTGGGTTCATTTGAATTTTAATCCAAAGATTTAATTCCCCCAAACATTATTTTTCCTGCTTCTCTAATCAAGAGGAGCAGATATTCATGAAAGAAACCTTCAGATTGAATGTTAGAATTAAATTAGTCCTCTCTACAGAAATGCCACATAAAGATAACAATTCCAGCCTCATGATAGATTCTGTTTCACTGACTGTCCTGCCGTAAAATAAATTGTATGAATGTTGTTGCAGTTATCACATTTATGTCACATGATCCGGTCTATAAGCTTGCCACATTTATTAAATTCTTCTGCTCACTCTGTGCCTTAAAGCGGAAAGAAAACTTGCTTTGCTGCTCTGGCATTATCAGAACAATAAAGGAACTTCTCTTGTGACAGATTTGTCTGAAACATTATGCTCACGCTAACGGAGCATGACAGATAATATCCTATTATGCAACATGTTGGTTTAATTATGTCTTTCCATTTAGCTGCACATGCTGAGGGAAGAGCGAGGATTTTTTGCCTGTTGGTCAACGACTTACGTACACTCTAAAGATGGGACAAGACGAATAAATCTATCATTACTATAACTCTATTTTTCCTTGATCACCAAACATTTCTCTTTACAGCTCACCCTGATGCGCTCTGTTAGACAGAGCATTGTGGAAGGCCGTTTTCCTGAGTTTATACGGACATTCATGAAGCGGCTGTTTTCCTCTCGTGAACAGTACCCCAGCTGGGCTGTGGACGCTCTTGCCTCTGTCAACATCACTTTGGAATAGAGCTTGGAAGGCATCTGCCTGCTCTAAACGGAGACAATGTCAGAGACTGAAAGATTTTATAGCTTTTAAATATCCAGTTTATTTTTTTTGTTTAATGTACGACGGTTTTCTACACTTTTATTCGTATTGAGAGAAACAGCTTCGGACCCGGAGGTTTAAGCAAGATTGTCTTTCGCATCAACCTGCTTTTCCCACCCTCGGCGGATTGTCCTCAGAGAAAACATTATGATAATGTGAGTCTGAATGGGGTTCAAATGAGGTTTGAAACACATGAACTGTCTCCTCTGATATGCTCAGAGACTTTTTGTTGTTACCATGACTACCCAACAAGGCCCACCCGTTTGAAATGTTTGCCTTCCTGACAACCTCTTTGTAACATTTTGTGCCTGAGAGCTCTTCAGGGATTTGTTTCCCTTTTAAAGGCGCTCAATTGATACTGTTTTGTATGCTGTTGCTCGAACTTTTGTAAAAAACAGACTCGAAAATCCCTGCTAACTGTTTGAAGACACAGTATAAATGACACCAGCTCTCTACCGGTTGAGTGCTTGTTTGATTGTGACCACAAGAGGGCAAAATAGTCAAAACCAGAGTCAGACTGTAAAACTGGATAATACATTATGCTGCGTAAGTTTAAACCATGGCTCAGCTCTCTCTCTTTAAAATTGGTTACATTCAGACTAAACATTGGATTTCAAATGTCCATATCAATATAATTCACAAATAAAGTCAGCATTCATCTACATAAAACCAAATCATTCTTAACCTTGTTATTCATTTTCTCTTTGTTCAGTGGTCAATAATCCTCTTTGACCCTCCCAAGGAGGTTTTTGTTCAGAGCTGGCAGAGGTGCTGCGGCTCCATCAAGGCTCACTTGTGGGTTATAAATATTAATAATTCTAAGTTAATTAACATAACACCTGTTGTGTGTGGCTTTGAGTCAAGAGTCCTCTTAAGCACCAAATTTGAATTTCATTAGAGCTTTTGTTCTGACCAGAGGCACTACATGATATAAACTGTGACATATTAAAATGAGTGGAAGCAGACGAAGACTTTTCTGGGTGCAGTAAAACCTGTTAATAAGTGCTTTGACCCTGAATTATAAGGTTTATTAGTTGGAGTAACTGAATTATCTCTTTTATTGAGGGGAATATGCTCTGATTATTGTGCGCTCATGGTTCCTTTCATGCAGAGGAACTTCTTATCTCTCCTTAGATGATGACTGTTTCCTTTTAAGAATTTCATAAGCTACTTCTTACATTCACTTGAAGAAGGTTGTTATAACTGGCGGATCTGACTGTAGTTTGGTTATATTTAATGTGCTCGGTGAGAGAACAGCTCTCAGAGCACAGTTGGCAGGCTTGCACTAAATAAACTAGACGTCTTCACATGTCTTTTGCAGCAAAACCATTCCCAGTTTGTCTTTTGCGCCTCCTTCTGCTGGCTCTAAAAAGATTTGTTTGCACAGGATATAGATAAGAACCAAACTGCCTCTCCATTCAAAAAAATCCAGGTGGTTTGGACTCGGGGCTGAGTTGCGCGCAGGTTTCCTTGGGAGAAAGATGGACATATATGAGGGTCATGTGTAATGTGTAACTCGTGTTTCTATCAGTTTTAGATGAGCGCAATTTTAACTGTGAAAAACTGTTGTTTATTGTGTCTGTGTTGCTTTTGGGGTTGTAGATTTGTGGTTACTATTCCTGGTATGAGCAGTAGCTACAGTAGTCTCTACCGGTTGGTGACACATTGGCAGCCAGTGCGTCCATGCGTAGCTCAGGCAGGGAGGATGCTGGTGTTTAGAGAGACAACCAGTTGCTCCCCAGCTGTCACAGTAAAAGTGGAGCCTCCCCAGCGCACCGACGGATGAACATCCCCGACCTGTTGCCTCTGCGAGAAGACATCTAGACCTGCGTTTTCGACGAGTGCCAAGGAAAGAAAGAAGTTGATTTTTCTATTAGTGAGAGGTCGAAGACGTTGCCATGAGGTGTATCGATGTTTTCGTTTTTTATCTACGTTTTGAATAGCAGAAGGAAGAGGAGCGGAGTTGGTTGTGGGGGGTCTACCTCCTCTTTGTGGAGGTGCGTTTGTCGGTGAAATCTTTCTCTGTCTCTGGGCTCTAAGGAGGTAGACCATGGTCGAACTGGAAAAGGAGGTTCTCCCGCTGCCCCCTCGGTACCGGTTCCGAGACCTGTTGCTCGGGGACTGGCAAGCCGACGACAGGTAAGGATGCAATGTCGTTTACGCACGGCGCACTGAATCTGTTGCGCAACTGTGCGCCATGAGAGCATCATTCTCCCCTGTCTCCAAAGAACTTATTTGTTCTGTTCTCGCATTTTCTCTCTGTGATCCTGTTGATTCAAGTGCATGAATGTGTTGGAGTATTTCACTGCCAGCTTTGCACTCGTTGCCATGGGTGCTGCAACAGGTTTACTCGTTGTCTTGTGTGCTAATACAGTAGTAAGAGCACAAGCAATAGACTTCTTCAAACAAATCAGAGAGAGATTACTCAAGGTAGTCTTTTAGAAATGTTAATCTAATTTCTAGGCACAGATTTTGGGTAAGTATGGCGTGCCAAATAAAATCCTCTTGGTGGTGTCAATCAGGAAGGATATGAAGCATAAGAGAGAAGGAAAGATGATTACATTTCTCGATTTATGTCACTCCTCATACCTTCATTCCTTGGAATTTCAAAGACCCTCTGCAACCTGAACAGGAGATTTAAAATGGGTGTTCTCAGTAACTGGCTATTAACCTTTGACTACACTCCATTTGCAGGGCAGAGGGTTCAGCCTGCTATATGATATGCATTGCTTAATTTGGTCATTTCATTAAGCTGTCTAATGGAAATCCTTAACCCCTATTTCACGCATGGGGTCTTTTTTCGCCATAGGTATAAATCAGAACCAAAATTATTGGTTGACCCCTGCAGCCATTTCCAGTCTGATTATTGGAGAAACTTTCAATTAGCATAAAGAGATCAATGTCAGTCAAGTCATTGGCAGGAAATGCTGCTGAGACGTTGCTGCGTGCCCCTAATATCGACATGTCAATATCGGTTGTTGAAACTATGCAAAACATCCAGTGTCTCACTTTAGTGTGAAAAAAACGTGTCGCTCTACTGTATATCTGAACTGTCAGAGCAGCTATTCTACACAGCTGAGTCCAGAATGGGTCCGTACACTCTGATCATGCTCCCCTGACCTTCTGTAATTTGTCAGTTATTGCCCAAGGACTAATGTATCTGAACCCAAGTGCAGGTGGATCTCAGCCACCTGGTTATGGGTGTTCAGTGACAAGGAGGGTGGGCGAATTTTTCTTCGAACGAAAGATCACCACCTCATCAACCAAAAAGCAAAAACATAAACCAGATCACTAAATGTTTGTGTATATGTGTACATTTTGTATGGTTTTAACTAAATCTGCTGGTTTAGAGGCAGCTCAGACTTTTCAAAAGAGTTGCACATCTTTGTTGGTGCCACAGATCTGCTATGACACCCTCTCTAAACACAAGATTTGATGAGTGTTTTCAGGGATATCCTGATGTCAATCACTTCAAAAGCTCTGGCAAGTTCTGAGATTTAAATACAGCTTGCGGGGGCTGTTTGTGTGTTACATTTACTTGTCATAGCACCATCCGGAAATGTGCACACACTATCAGTCTACCCTTCTAAGTATGATTATTCATATCTTAGCAAAGTAGATATTGAGTTTGTTGTATCTCAAGTTTGTGTGCATGCTTTCTGCCAAGACACTGTTGAGGAAAAGGGGGCCAAGTTGTTGATCTCTATATCCAGAGGGTATTATATAGCCTGATTAGGAAGCAAGCAGGTGATTAAATTAATAGAGACAGAAATCCTAATTACACCTGCTGCATCAAACAGTGTGTCTGTCGTAATCCATAATTTAAGGAGGAAGGGCTTTTGTGCAGCATCCCCATAGAAGCAGGCGCATGGATGTGGATGTGTACGGTGTGTTTTTCCAATCAAGAAAAAAGGGCACAAACTAATCCAAATGTCAATACGTGCATGCATAACGTATCACTCTGACACATATGGTTGCACTCCGCTCTGGGAGGACATCACTGAGTCCTATAATACCTCTTCTGTCACCCTCTGTAGGCCTCCCTCATCTCCTCCTCTCCTCTCTGCTTGCGTCCCTCTTGGTGTGTGCACATGTGTGTGTGTCTGTCTGTCCATATGTGGCCCTCTTTTAACATCCTCCGCTCCTTGACATCTTACCTCTGATTGAAGTGCCTCCAATACCATGCTTTCCCCCGTTCTAAGAGCCCTCCTGTAACTCAGAGAAATATGTTTTGCTGTTGCTTTTGAAAAGGTTCTCAGGTGAGGCAATTTTCAGCACAGATGTTTAAAGATGGGAATTGATTTAAAAACGTATTTCACCCAGAGAGAGATCCTCTGTCCTTTTGATTGTGCTTTGATTATCTGTTAAGCCTCTCGACGACTTAAGTGTTTGTATTTTGTTTACCTGTGTTCTCGGGTGCTATCGCTGGAGTGTGAAGTTGTTAAAGTATGCTTTTAATAAATACTTCAACTGAGCGGGTCTTTGTCTCAGGATTAAGCTAATACAACACAGATCAGCAACAGATAAGATTGTTTCTGTGACAACCAACCTCAATTTTTTTGTGAAACTGGAACAAATAAAGAATAGGTTTGGCTCAGCTTTTACAGTACTGCAAAAAAAAACTGAGTAGCTCTCTGTCCCAGACACAAAAATTTGGGTCGTAATGGTCAATTTTCTTTGATTTTGCACACACCATATAGCTTCATCGCTGCATTTGAATTGTGTCTAATAATTTAATAGATTTATGTCAGCAATGACAATACTGTTTTGTTGACACCTACTCTATTTATATTTTAAGTGAGTCAGAGGCTTCTGTTTTGAGGGAATGCCATACAATGAAACAATGAAATACAAAATAATCATGATATAATTGGGTTGCTGTTTAGAAAAGGTTATGATGAGCTCTGATAGATCCCTCTTTTTTGGTTTGTTAAGCGCGGCAATCTGACTTTGTTTAGCCTGGTTCAACCTGTGAAGTAAACCGGCTTTGTTTGTCCCTGCCCTTTCTTTGACAAATACACTTTCTGCCTTTTTCTACTTCCTGCAATGTTGTGTTTCATGCGAGCATTTATTATGTTGAAGCACTGTAGAGCAATATTCCCCTCTATTTAGAGTATTCTCAGAGAGGCCCGTAAAGACCCACAACTCACAGCACAGCTCCGTTTGGATGTCTAATGTGTTAGAAGAGAAATGAAAATACAACAAAGTCTCCATTGCTCCACAATAGAAAGCCTCAGCGGGAGCTTCCCTCCGAGTCCAGGATTATCATACAAATGACAGCCTTTTGTCCTTAGAACAATCTTTTATTGGCTGTCGCCTCCACATTTTCTCTCACTCAATCTTTGTCGAAGTCTACTCTTTACCATCCTTTCCCTAGACGCTCTGACTCCCTCAGACTCCCCCCTTAATTCCTCTTGTCAGGCCTTAATCTCTAAGGGCCAATGTAGAGCATGATCCATCAATATCGTCAATATTCATACCAGACTTGCTGTAACTTCATGATAAGGTGCATGCCCGAGTCCTTAAAGGAGCCTTTTAGAACTTGCGGAACGTCCGGTCTTATCAATAATGAGATAGTTTAGAAACTCTGACAGCGAACTCACAGGAATTGTAGGATGTGTGCATGTATTATGCAGAGCCCAAGCCGGCATAAAAGAGGGTTATTAGAAATACAGATGGCTTGTATGATGAGAGGAGTAACTCTGTGAAAGGTGTTTTTATCAGCTTCAAGGCTGGGTGAGATAAGAGGGATAATGAGGAAGCATGTCAACCCTGTGGCTTCTTTCATGAAAGAAAGTGTTAACATGTCGTCATAGCAGTTTAGTGCTGCTTATAAACAGGTAAATGGAAGTTGCCATTCAAAACTCAGGGTAGCTAATGGGAATTACCCTGATTCTGCTGAGTGGATGAGGAAGCTGAGTGTCTGTGGTATGTCGACTTAATAGACTGAAGCATTAGGCCTGGTAAATGTCCTTTTATTTTAATTAGGAAAGGCTTTATATTCAACGTGCTAATTAAAGGAAAGGTTACCAGTAGACCTATAAGCTCAAAGCAGTCACATTTTTGCTGTTAAATTCTGTACATGTGTACGCAGCGCTCACAAAAATCTCACACTGCTATCCCTTTTAATGTATTATACCCAGTATATTCACATTCACAGTTAAAGCTCCTGTGAGGAGTTTAATGATGTTTATTGAATACATTGAAATTCACATTGATGTGTTTTCCTGATATGAAGTTACAAGATTGTAGATTTTGATACCCTTATTTTTTTATGTCTGAAATGGGTGTGAGGGAGCAGGTGTCCGTTTTTTAAACCATCCACATCAACAGTTCACAACATTTTAATTACATATTTTAGTGTCAAAAGTCAACAGCATGAGATCACTACTCGAGTATTTACAGGATAAGACAAGCAAAGACTATTGTGTCCATTGTGGGGGCGCCACGATGGACAAAAACCAAGAGTTCCTCACAGTAGCTTTAAGTTGAGCCCCTCTCATCCCTTCTTCTTCAGCTGAGGTTTTACTTACCTAACTATCAATGCTGTTAACTTCCACATCAAAGCCTGAAGGGCAAACTGTGGAGCATGTGTTGAATGTTCAGGCAGGTTTCAGAACGATTGAAGTGTAAATTAGTGATGGATCAGTTTACTCGTTGACAGGGCTGATAAATAGCGTTTCTTAATAATCTGCATCCTATCGGCATCAACCCTCACAAAGCCGATCTCACCATTATGCTTTTCGAACTCAAACCTCAACTGTGTATCTACTGTGTATGTTAGACCGGCTATGAAAAAGTCAATTTAGCATGATTTCATTTTTATATGTTTCTTAATAGTCCAGTTTGAGTCTGATAAACCTAACAAATCCATCTTTTGAGAAACAAGTAATGCTGCTTTTGAGTTACCGCAGAGGTCAGATGTCAGAGCGTTACCAGCGTTTCAGTTACCAAGTCGGACAAAAGCAAAATCAGAGGCCTGAAACAAGATGGCTACATCTACGCAAGTTATTTTAGCGCTTATATTCAGACAAGGCAAGCGCTAAAGGCACACTCGGGTGTGACGTCATTTTCAGCTCCGACATCTGACTCCCAAGGTAACTCGAACACACCATAAACTTCTTCTAACTCAGAATCTTTGCTTTGAAAATGACAGTAAGGACCGGCTGTTTCTTCAGCATCCTTTGAATTGTCTCATCTGAAACCTACCCCCTCACGGTGGTTACAGATATTAGAATAATTATATAGAATCAGCCAGAGTTGTAGCTGATAGTCTTGTATGCTTTTGTAGGACATAAAGGGGCATTACGGTGAATTTCAGCCTGTTTTATAACCTGCTACAGATTTCTCGCAGGAGCTATAAACTACAACTTGACATGCATTATAGTGGGATAGAGGATTCATTCTGTATATAGTTCGGTGAACATGAACCTCAGCAACTCGTGTGTCCTGTAAAAAGTTGTAGAGTCATAATATTTATTTGTACAAGTTTTCCGTGTGTTCAAGCCCCAGATCTCTTGAATTTTTTGAGCCACTACAAAACTATACATTGAATTCCCTAACCCCCGCCCCCTTTCGGTAACATGCGCACTGCCAACACTTTAAAAGCCTTCCTGCTGTGGTACTAACACAGCCGTGGGGCTGACTAGCATGTGTCGGAGCACTTCTGGGCTCTAGCAGTGTGCAATGTTCCTGAAAGGCTTTGTGTTATCAGGGTGGGGGCAGGGGGGCTCCTGTGTCACGCTGTTGTTAAGGATCACAAACCTCTTTTCCCAAACTGTGTTAGCTTAGTGCGCCGCAGGATTTTCAAATCCATGCTGCCTTGGAGACACCGGGAGGGAACGATGAGATGATTTCTCTCATGTTTCACTCCTTCAGCAATGCATGTCATTGAAGATGGCTCTGGAACAGATTGATATCTCCAGATTTGATCATATGTTAAATGTCTGCTCAGATCTGAGGCTAATGAAATCTAAAGGAACAGAGAGATTGAATGTCATTGCTTGGATTTGGATAGAGTGGTGTGCCAAAACCGTATTTTATTTCAGGCTTTGAGGGACGGATGGAGTGGGAGGGGGGCATCTTAAGCAAATCATGGACCCAATTATTGTATTTATGTGAATCCACTTGCTATGAAGAGCTGAAAAGCTGTTGCTTTCTGTTTTTCTATCATCTTAACAAAGGAGACTGCGTGAATGTGTCAAAGGATCCTCCCAGAAGCAATAAACGTGAATGATGTGTTCAGGAAAGGATGAGGCAAAGCTGGCTTACGTCAGGGAGCAAGGAGAGAGAGAAATGATTTGAGCACTTCCGTTGATGCTGTACGGAAAGTTTGAATCCATGGGAACCCAAGGATAGTCCAGGAAATGGCTCTGAGAACAGGCTGCACACTTACTTACCGTCATTATTCTGTGGGGTACATTACAAATCTCTTGCACATGATGGCTGTCATTTCCCCGCTGGTGTCGGCTCGTGGTGTAGACAGATTACCGGAGGCCACAGACATATATACTTGCATATACACTTCAGAGTAAATTGGTCCTGTAATGGGTTGGCGTACCTGGACAGAGATGAAATGAACAGTACAGAATAGACTCTTTGAAAGTCTTTGTCATCGTTAAGTTATTAGGGAAGCATCTGCCTGATTCGTTGAAGTGTTGCGGTCAATTTCATGGCAGCGGTGAGTGGCTTTTTAAAAAAACAGACAATCTTTTCATCTGACTCTTCAGTCAGCATGAACCTCTTCACTGTCAGCTCTCAAAAGGGAAATTCTGCCTTTTGACAAGAGAGATAAAACTTCATAGCAGGGATGTGTTCACATATTCTCATTTTTTTCTTACTTCTTCTCCACCTGCCATTAGCACAGCCTGATGTGTGTGATGGTTGTGAATCTGGGTCAGGGACGAGCTGTCCTGGCCACCATTGGTTGGATGAAAAACGGTACACCTTGCCTCCTTAAGCTGTTATGGCAACCCTGCAGTGATGTGTGATTTATTTGCCTTTTGTTATACTATTGAATTTCTCCAGCTTCATTTGCAGTCAGTGTATATCATTGCTGTGTTTCTTTTTCTGCCCTCTCTGGCTTTAGGTCACTCTTTTTAGCTGTGTCCTCTTTTCTCATTGAACGTCCTCGGTTTATGAACATCATTATATCTTCCAAGGATAGGTGTTCATGTCTTTTATTTCAGCGACTAGGACAAGATTCTTTTTAAGTAAAATTTCCAGTGCTGTCTGTCTGGCTGTTAAATTTTCATTCATCTTGGACTGTCTTGTCCTTGCATCCTCAAACGAAACAATAGCAATGACAGTCCACATAATAAGATTCAGACATCTTCTGTCTGAATTTATACCCATAGTATGATTGATTTTCCTTTTTTACTTGAGTTTTATCCCTCTTCTTTTCTCACAGAATGTCTCAGTATCAGTTGTATATTTAAGGGGTAACACTTTTCAATAACCATAACTTATAAATGGTAAATAGACCATTTATAAATGTTAAGCAGATAGTTTATCAATGTTTAATCATCATTTATAAATAGCATATACACCATTAATAAATTGTAAATTTTACAATTTTAAAAACCTAACCCTAACCCTAAATTTACAATAACCACATAAGTAATGTTTATAGATGGTTTATAAACCACTTATTAATCATTTACAAAGTATTACAAACATCAGTTGCAACTTTACAATAACCATCTAAGAAATTATAGATGTTTTCAAAACCAAATATTAACCATTTACAAAGTGCTACTGACACACATTTTAGTCTAGATGTTTTATAAACAATATTTAAACCCTATATAAACCTTTAATAAAAAGTCCATTAATAATTAATAAAAATTATTAATCATAATTTAATTGTTTGTTAATGGTAAAAAAAACCCATTAACTTACATTAATAAACTATCTATTTGCCATTTATAATTGGTCTATATGCTGTTTTTAAATGATGATTAAACATTAATAAACTATCTATTTACCATCGATGAATTATGGTTATTGTAAAGTGTTACCATTTTAGGCTCAATCAATGTTAGTACCAGTACAGGTTATAATCTAGTTGAAAAGAAGAAGTAGTCATTCATCAGACCAATAACCAATATTTGAAACTGATAGTAAAACTGAAAACTTTCCATCAAAATTAAAAATTTGGAATATTTAGCAATTTTTTAATCAAAACTAAAAATTCAACATACAAAATTACAAGGTAACTAGTTGCATTTATTACAAGTCTATCGCATCGACTTGTGATGCGATAGACCAGTCAGATGGTGTTATGGGCTGGACATGAGGTGACATATTAGTGTAAGACAGCAGACCCAGAGTAGAAGAGACACCAAAGTTGCTCATTTTCCGTGAAATAAAAGGCTGCCACAGATAATCACCTAAATGCAGAATACTGACCCCGGTAATTGGCGAGGGCCGACAATTAGTCTGTCTCCAGTATGTTTGTTCATTTCCAAATGTAAGTCGAAATTTTCTGAACTCCGACTTGTTTCCTGTTTTTGATTATAATGAGGGCTGTCAGGGCGTTTGAAATGCAATTAAGGTCCAAGAGTAGCACTTTTAAAAAAAATCTCTTGCACTTTAGTCCCTCTCAGCAGACCATCGTTAAACCGCCACAGCATCTTCCTGGTGCTGCCACCATGAAAAATAACAACACCACTGCTCCAGTCAAAAGTCATATGTGCTTTGCAGCCGTGGAAAAATACACAGCTTCATAACTGAGAAGGTTTTCACTTTACAACCTTCTAAACAAACAAATAAGACAATTTAAGTCATCGTCAGTTGGCAGTCTGTTCTGCTTTTAGGGAATAATAAAAGAGAGAAATTGAATATGGATGAAAACCTGGCTGAGAAAATGGTACAGATGCAACTTAAAGGCTTTGCAGCGTGTTAGCGTGCTAAATTATGCTAAATCAAGTTTGTGATGCTTCTCAGTCTGCTCCTCTGATTGATTTTTGCAGGAAGTCAGTCAGTGTTGGTCTCATCTTAAATCACAGATGTCACATGTTTGATGACTGCAATCCCAGGTCGGGGAGATTCAACTAAATCATAAGGAGTAAAATAGTCACATAAACACCCCATTTGAGGATTATCTGGACTATTGATAAGTGATTATGAGAAGCTTTTAGCCAGGCCATACCTCCCCAAACATTAGAGGAGGTAAACTAGGTCTTAAATGGGGCCTAAAATCATCTTGTAGGGCCAACCTCAGATTGGGATCCTTGAGACATATTCAGGTTGGCATGTTAAGACCAGCTATGTGCCTTACTTTCCTGAGGAACAACGGGAACAACAACAACAGCTAATCTGGATCTTCTGAAAAGTGCTAACACTGTTGCATTAATCAGAGATCACTGGATGTCAGTGAGTGATCGAAATTATCTCAGAATAACTGCACGACAGATTCACACTGAACAGATGCTTGAAAAGAAAAGAAAAATAAACAGTGAAGCTGTCTGCTCATGTCATCGGACAATGGTAGCAGTGCATTTCACCACATTGATTTAACTCCTGAATTAGTACGCTGGTAAGAATTGCTTTACATTGTTAATATCAACCATAGACTGTATATAGAATGGACGCCATCTGCCTCCTCACTGGGTGAAGCCACCACAAGGTCATGAATCCCACCTCCTCCAGCAATCCCTATGGAGCTGTGGAGAAACTTTAGAAATCTATTACAAGGAATATAAATGTTTCTCCCCCCTGCTTGCGATGTTGACATGTAGTTATTGTAAGACTGTTTGTGCTCAACTCCTCTTTTTTTTTCTGTGCAGCTCCATTTCTAAAAAGTTATTAGGGGGTTCATGTTTTCTATGATTGACACTTGATACAGCCTATGTGCATATTAAGCTTGCGTAGCTCACCCGGGGGATACGCTGTTTGAGCCAAGCATCATCACAGCGACTCTCGGCGACTCTCCCACCGAATGCGCACAAGTGGCGGTTCCAGGTAGTGGAGAAAATCCCGGAAATACTGAGAGCAATTCAGCTTCAAATACGGAAAATGATGGAAGGCAGTCTATGATAACAACTTAAAAACAGATCTGAAAGGCAAACTAGAGTAGAGATTTAATGTAATATAATTTAACCATTTGGACTCATAGATGAATAGATGGACAGCTCAGGTTACAACAAATCAAAATAGATGTTGTGGAAGTTTCAGCAATGCATTGTGGGTTGGATTTTTTTGGTTTACCTTATTTTTTCTTCTTCACTGGTAAGCCTACTATTTCTGAGCTCTGTGCGGAGGCTGTGATGAAGCGATGCCATACTATTGTGAGCATATAGATTTGGGTTTCTTTAGTCTCTTCCACTGTGTCATTAGATGGCCAGTGCTGTGTCATTATGAAGCATCGGCATGGGTGGAAGCAGCAGGAGAGCGAGGTTCATCTCTCTATCTCTCTCTCTCTCTCTCTCTCTCTCCGAGATCCTCCTCCTCCGCATGTCCCCCTCTGTCTTTCTGTCAGTTTGTCTGGGTCTATGTAACTGTCTGTATTTTTGTCTGCTCTCTCTGTCACACTTCAACTCTCAGAGTGTACATGCAAATGTGAAAATGCAAAGTGTGTCCCCAGGCTGAGGTTTGAAATGTTATGCCATGCCCCTCTCCATTCATGTGCTATTATCTCCAGCTGTTAACGCTGCTCTATTTGCTTTATTAGAGCCCATGAGTGGAAGGCTATGCCTGACTCAAAGTTAACATTTTAGTAAACCTTTTTTTTTTCTCTCCATACAACGACATGGTTGTTTCTTTACTAATATATGTACATTTTTTTTCTGTGCTCAGTGTCCCTCTGTCAAAAATAATCCCATGATTTGTTTTCCCTGTGATTGTTGGTGAGCCTTAGGGGTGCTGGTGTGTGGCTATCGCCCAAAGGTGCCATTGCGATGTGCTTGTGTGTCCTCTGTTTTTATATAATGCATTTTATGAGTTTTTAATGTGTTTTCTCCCCCATCCTCCCCTTAGATTTAAGATCCAGACTCTCAATCTGTCCAACAGCTCAGCGCTTTATTGGGCTATATATCCACTTTACTTTTCACTCTCGGTCGTACACTCAAGTGGAAAAGTCCTCATTTAGAGAAACACATCAGGGGCAAAATGACCTCTGAAATTACCCTTCTCTTGAGTCGTGGTTCCCCTTCACCTAGTTTGGAGAGGCTTTAAGCACCTCGATAAATGAAAACACACATCAATAGCTAGACTTAAGAGAGCGTGTCTACTCTTGTTTGTTGACAGTCAAAAACAGCATTGGATGTCTTTAATTATGCAAAACTTTACAATTGAAACGAACTGATTGAGACACTACAACCTTTATTTTACTAACGTGCAAAGGTAGCGATTTCTGCTGTACAGTGGGGTGTTGATTTGCATACTGCGAGTCAAGAAACTGCAGTTTTGAGCCCTTTCTGAGTCGGGCTGCCACTTTCATTCAACACATGTAAAATGAATTCAACAGAAGGAGTACTGCTGCCATCTTCTACATCTTTTATAACATCACTTGGATATTGTTCTTCGAGAAAGGTTAGTTAGAGAAATTGAATCATCTTGATTACAAAAGTGGAGTTATGAATTTGTTATATGATTCTTGTTTTCTAATTTAATGTGCACAAGAGAGGTATAAACAAACGTCTGTAATACTAGAGGAGAGATATAATTGTAACACAATCTTTGAAGATGGGATTGAGAGAGTTGTGACAAACTGAAACGCTGACTGAGTTTTACTTATTAAGCTGCTGTTAGACATGAAGATTTTTTGTCTATCTGCCTGTTTTTTTTTTCCAACTTTTAGAGTTGGCAAAACTACAATATAATATTTGTGGAGTTTTGTGCAAATATTGTAAATGCAACTGAATTTTTCAGTAATCTAAGCAGGACATAAGGCATTTTTCTTTTAGTTGGGGTCTAAATTTGATCTCAGCATCCCTGGAAAATACATTACAGCTGTATTTTAGATGTACTTTGTATATCTTATTCATATATTTGAGTGACATAGTTTTGGCCATGGAAGCAACAAAGAGCAGTCAGTTGCAGAAGTGACTAAAACATACAGATATTAAATATTATAAGATAAATATACTTCTTATATCTGCGCTGAGTAAAGCTCTGATGAGGAATTGTGAAACAGACTGAAATTCATATTCATGCCTTTCTATGATGATAAAAACAAACAATATCATTAGCTCTAAGGCTGACAGTTTTTATACTGTACTTTTTTATGCCTCAAACTGGTGTGAACAGTTGGTGTCAGCTGCAGAAACAGCCCTGTTTTTACAGTTTGCACATAAAATATTCACATTAAATAATACATTTGACTGTCAAAAGCCAGCAGGATGAGTTTTCGCTCTGTGGGACACTGTTGTAGCATTTAAAATACACAATAAGCACAGAGACTGATTTATCTGGAAGGAGGTGACAAAACTGACACAAACCAAAAGTCCCTCATCGGATTATTAATGATATTATCTTTTCTTAATTCAGGTAGTTATGTCCTGTGGCTTGCCAGCTAATGTTAGTTATGATTTGTTTACTGTTAGGGCTGTGTAAACCTTAAATCGGGTAGAGGGCTGACAAGTAGCTAGACACAAAATTCTAAATAACATGTAAGAAAGCAGAAAAACACTGAAGTTAAAAATGCGTGAAAATTGGTTGAAATGCTGTTTCAGTGGAGGGAAAAGAGAGAGAGAATATAAAGGAGGGGAAAAAAAGTACATTTAATTAACAGTGAATACACTATACTAAATTATCATATCACAGTATCAGATTATTGCTATATTACGATCAAATAATAGAAGCATGAGGCATTAATTAATCTATCAATCATGACCTTGATGATAATAGTTACTACACACATCCAGTACTTTTGCAAAAACAGCAAATGAGTCCTTTCACTCGTTTGGTGTCAGTTTGGGTTATTTAGTGTTATTGCTGTGAACAGAAATCTCTTTATGTTTTGTTTAGCAAATGAGTGATTTAGTGTTCGGATTAAAGGAACTCTCCATAACATAATCTCAAACCGCTCCTGATAAGTCCTCTTCAAAGCATCTGAAAATATCGATCCTTCAAAACTGTAAAGAAAAAAAAATACAGTTTCTTTAATTTTGGGTTATTGTGTTGGACTTGAGATAATTTAAACAAATACCAATGGTTCCCTTTATTTACAGCGGCCGAGATATTGACTGTTTACCTTTGTGCATGAAGTAACTCATGCAGTCATACAGTCTATTGACTCAGTCCAGCGCTCAATCATTTCGAATCAAGTTATCCAACCCTGTGTTTTTGTGACACCAGGGAGCTGTGTGTGTGTGTGTGTGTGTGTGTGTGTGTGTGTGTGTGTGTGTGTGTGTGTGTGTGTGTGTGTGTGTGTTCACATGTTCTTCTGTTTTCCATCATGCTTGTGAACGCCGTATTGTGAGCAGGCTGTTCTGAGCAAAGGGAGCCGTCAACAAACTGGAGCGAGCCATCGGCTTCGATGGCTGAACACACTTCACAAGTATGTGTTTGCTCACATCTGCTCGTAAGGGTGGGAGGGGAAAGACAACGAATCCCATGTTGCCATAGCAACAAAGAGGAAACTTACCCCCCCCATCCCCTCCACTACCCTCCCCCCCGAAATGTTGCTGGGAAAGCGTGGCGTAGGTTTTTGATGTGTGTCTGTGTGTGTCTGACCATGTGGTCGCTGGTGTGGCGTCACTCTGGAACCCTGGGAAGATGCCCCCCTCATCAACACACACATGCACACACACACGCACACACACACATGCATGCACACAACATCTCTTCCTCTTCCTGCAGACGGGAGAATAGATTGCAGTGTTCTGCCTCTCTTTCATCTGTCTGTGTGTTGTGAAGAGACCACCAGCGAGCAAGACCCAGCGTTTTTCATGCACGACCTGAGTCATCCACTTTCCCTCCATAGGATGAAAGGACAGCTACTGAGAATTCTCCCCTGAGGTGCTCAGACAGGAAATACAGTCACCCTCAGTTTGTCTGGCTGTCTTTACACATGTAAGAGGTGTCTGGAGAGGGTCTCTTTGTCATTTTCATCATGCCTCGCCATGTGCATCCGTGTCAGATGGGTGTTTGAATGGTCTAATAATCCTAATGACCACGCTGCAGTCCTGTATTTGAGGCCTGTGTGTGTACAGTAACCGCGTATGTGTTAGCGTGTGTGTCCCTCTAACAGGAGGGTGCCAGAATAGAAAGGCAGAAAGAGCAGTAATTATGGCCTCCCATGTTCAGCAGAAACATCACAGGGAAGTAATTTGTTGCTCTATATTTAATCAGTGGAGATAACGAGACTGACTGCAGCTGTCTGCCTATGGGCAGGCGGACAACCAGGATCACCATTTCCTCAAAAAACCCATTAGTCTTTAATACAGCCTGATTCAGTATCCTATTTCCATACTTTCCAGTGTCCAGGTAATCATTATCACTCTTTATATCCCTAATTTGTCCAGTTGTGCACCTTTTTTTCCACACACCTTTGATCATTCCCCTTTAATCCATCAGGCCCTCACTTGTTCCCTCATTTCTGTCCTCTGACTCCACAAAGTAGCATTTCATCTCCTCAATCACCGGCAGCACCTCCTCTTCTTCCTTTTTCTCTCGCACCCTCCTTACTTCTTGATCTCTTTTTGTCTATGCTTGTGTCTCCGTTCTTCTCTTAGGGTGCAGGTAGAGTTCTATGTGAATGAGAACACTTTCAAGGAGCGCCTCAAGCTGTTCTTCATCAAAAACCAAAGATCCAGTGAGTTGCCTATCTTTGGGATCTCATTTTCTCTGTTTGTAATGAGTTGGGGAAATTTCCTGTCGGCTGCCTGCTTTCTTTCCACCGTAGTTCTTTTTTATTTTCTGATAGAAGAGTCTTGTTTTGTTTGAGCCTGTGATGTGCTGCCATTCTTACCTTGTATTTCATCACCTTTTGTCTTCCTGTCCAAGATTTGCGACTGAGATGTCTGTGTTTAAATAATATGCAGACTCATGGATGTCATATCTTTATTTTTAGTGCATGTGTAGAAGAAAAAGAAGAAAAATATGATCAAAAGTTAAACTCAAGTTGGTGCAAAGGGTAAAGGGATATTCCAGCGCAAATTGAAGTTATGGTCAAACACACTGAAACACTGAGTTAGACACCCCTTTGAGAGATTAATGTTGCCGACTACTTGCTTCTCTAGGTAGACCAACTTTAGTTACAACCACACAATAGCAATACACAACGGTCTATGTCTTAATACACAAACCTCAACCAAAACGCCACTCTATAGCCATAAATAATGCTCAGAACAGCACCTAACTTCATCAACAGTACATATAGGGTCCCAGCCATAGCACTAGCCATCAAACATCTTTTTAGCTTTGCCTGTTTTTTTTAGCAAAGAGACCGAACACAACTCACCTACTCTCTTCCAGCAGCTGCTTGTTTGTGGGGTAGCCCTGACAAGTCGATCACTGAGTGCAACAGATCATTTCCATAAAGTAATAATCATCATATTTATCATTTAGCACTGCAGACGCGGTAGTTCTTCTGCCTTAGCATCTCGGTCTGATTGTATTTCCATTAAGAAATGATCATAAACGTTCTTCCTTGAGCTGCGAAACTCCGCTGCACTTGGTGATTGACTTGTCAGGGCTACCCAACAAACAAGCGGCTGCTGGAAGAGAGTAGGTGAGTTGTGTTTAGTCTCTTTGCTAAAGAAATCAGGCAAAGCTAAAAAGATGTTTGTTGGCTAGCACTGTGACTAGGACCCTATATGTACTGTTGATGAAGTTAGGTGCTGTTCTGAGCATTATTTGTGGCTATAGAGTGGCGTTTTGGTTGAGGTTTGCTTATGGCTCCTCAGACCGCTTTGTATTGCTATTGTGCGGTCGTTACTTAAGTTGGTATAACTAGAGAAGCAAGCAGTCGGCAACATTCATCTCTCGAGGGGGTGTCTAACTCGGTGTTATGGTGTGTTTGACCATAACTTTTATTTACACCGGAATACCCCTTTAAACCAGGTAAAGACAAATTTAAAAAGCCTAAATTCCTCCTTTTGTTGAGTTGAGACTATCTCTCCATCCAGTTAGACAATGCAAATGTACAGACTAACCCCCACAGAGCAGAGGATGTGGATATATCTTCAAAAGGACCCCATTACTACAAGGCCCATGCAGAGGTATTTAATTACCAGGTGTGCATGGACTCACTCATTTATTGATTTCCACTTGGTAGCATCTGGCAGGGTGGGCCATACTAAGGCTGTGTCTAAGCAAGGCATAACGAGCTGATGCTCACTCTAGTGGGAATCATGTCTCATGCAAGTACCAAGGCTCTGCAGTCCCTGTGGGGCACTGTGAGGGATCACATTGGTTTCCTCATAGTGGGTCTTCCAGGGTCACTGTGAGTATATGCAATATCTATCTAAATCTAGAGATAGTATTGATATAATTGAAGAAATGTAAGGATTGTAACCTTGGTTCTCTATGTGAGAGATGTTATTTTCTTGTCGAGGCCATTCAAAAACCTTTTACAATCAACATTGACCATTGAGTCCAATACCAATGCATGAGCCATAAAGTGCGTCTTAGAAAAATTTGCATGTCAGATGCCTGTTGTTGAGGGTCAATTGAAAGGGTGGAGAGATAGTGTCCTTGTTCAGAGGCCAGGCTTTTTATTGCTACCATGCATTTGCGAGGGGGAAATTGCTGCTGTGATGAATACTTGTGGGTTATATTTTTCACGCTTCTCTAACAAGTAGGGCTGTAAATCAACCAAAGAAAGTCTTAGTTGACTAAAACTAGGGTGACCATACGTCCTCTTTTACCCGGACATGTCCTCTGTTTTGGGGGGCTGTCCAGGTTTGTCCAGTTTTGTCCGGGGAAGTTTATAAAATCCTTTAAATATCAGCAGTTTTGTACGCAAGTTTTAATTTTGTGTCACGTGGAGTTACTGAGTTAGAAGCGCGTAAAAGACACTCGATTCGACCTGAGAAACTCTCAAAATTTACTTCGTGCAACTCAGTGGCCCCGCCCCGGTGTAGTTGTGTCCTCTTTTTGAGAAGTCAGAATATGGTCACCTATAGATTTTCAATCAAAATTCAACTTGGGGGAGGGGGCATACTGACGGCAAACCCTTCTGCGGCGGGGGACGACGCGGCTATCGGCACAAGTAGGCAATTAAACACAAATATTATATTCAGCAAACCACTGGACATTGGTTTATGGGCGCTCTTCAATCTCCCTGTCCACAGCCGGTCTCCAGTGGGTTGGGCGAATCCAAAATAAAACGCCCCCATTAGCACTTTCTACGTTCCTCCTGATGAAAATAACCATAGACTGTAAATTGACGCGGAAAAAAATCGAGTCCGGACGTATCGACCAATGAGTCGACCAGTTGACTAGGCTTTTACAGCCCTACTAACAAGTTACATGTGATATTTTCTGTGCATTCAAATCATATGCGAAATATTGGAGAATAAAGTTGAATCACATTAAAGTGAGAGAAAATGTGTTTTTACACCTTGCAGGTCTGCGAGTGCGAATGTTCAACTTTGCGCTGAAGGTGCTGAGCTGCCTCCTCTACATCGTGAGAGTCTTGTTAGACAACCCGCAAGAGGGAAGACAGGACTGGTGAGAGACACTGTGATAACATGAACTTAATGAGATGAACCAAAGTCTGTGGGACTGTGGAGGCCTGATAGCTGAAACAAGTGCAACAGGTCAATAGATGAGATAATGGAGTGTGTGTGTAGAGTAACCACTAAAAGGATTGGGTTGGAAATGATGGTGGGAGAACAGAAGAGGGTGGAGATGCAATCAGGAAAGTCAACTGATATTTGGACTGAGCTGCAGGTCGGTGAGGTTTCAAAGATAGAGAGGCTGGTCAGAAAGTTTCTTTTATTGTTTGTTTGTTTGTTTGTTTTTTTCCCCTGGCAGTACGAATGGAGTGAATTGTACCAGACAAAACACATCGTCACGTCCCTGGAGTGAGTTCGATTGGTAAGTATGTTTGTTCCCGTTGGAAAATGACAACTTCACCCTGCAGAAAAAAAACAAGAAACTGCACCACCTGAAGGTCTTGCACCCCCAACATGCGCCCACCGCTCGGAAATGTTTTGTAACCCGATCAATGTAACTTCATTTAACTAGTGCAATACTCCATGCTGGTATTGAGCATTTTAGATCCACATGCATTCGTCACAATCAAACTTCATAGATTACCTGTCAGCGTAATATGTATGTAGTGCCTGTGCAGCCTAATCAACAGCGATCTAGTGGAGATAAAGCACATAATATACAGCAGCAAAGAGATGGAGAAAAAGCAGGAAGTATACACGGACCTGAGGCGATGCTGTGGCTCCTGCTCAGGGACCTATTGATCTAATGGTGGCTGGTGACACTGGCTAAGCTCTGGCTCCACATGAATAAGTAGCCTGACAGAGAGAGCTCAGGAAGGGGATGGGCTGCCTCCTGTTTCAGGCATCAGACTGCGAGGAGCAAAGCAGAGCACAGGCAGGCAAGCGGCCATGATTGGCCCCAGGGAGTTTGTGAAAAAAAATGAAAGCCTTTTTTCTCTCGAAAAAGCCTGTAAATTCTGATTTAGACGGTGTTAACATAACTGTTCCCCAGCATTATGAACACTTTGACAGCTATTAGCTGCTCTGTTATACCGATGCAAACAGCGTGATTAAATTTAATGCAGTGACATGGAGTGGATAATGGTCCATGTTGAGTGGGCTAAAAATTATTTTGATATTTTCTCCATTTAAATGTCCTCTATCTAATTTTTGTGCCACATCTCTAACGTCCACTCCCTGTTCTTTCGTTTTCTCCACTCTATAGGAAGCTGATCATCTGGGTGGAAAGACCTCTCCCGCTGTGGGCGCTCCAGGTCAGATCAATCGATACCTTTGTATAAACAAAGTTTGTTTACACACGCACATACATCTGCTCACATGAACGCACTCTGTACACCTTCATTCCTTTCATTCAGTTCATCAGCGTTCAATTTATGTCCCATCATTTATGGATATTAGATCTATTTTCTGGCACAACTATCTACACTCACAGTGAGATTACACACACACTCATATATATAAGTCCACCGTCAGACACCAGACCGTCTCTTGCTTCAGTTAAACCTGTTCCCTTTCAAGCTCAATCAACAGCACGCCTTCTGATTCCACCCACGCTCTGCTCTCCCATCCCTGTGACTCCTAATTTCTCCAAGCTCTCTGACTATCTTCACTCCTCCTCTGTGTGTCTGCTCTCCCTCTTTGTCTGCATCTCTCATTTTCTCCATTACCCTTTCTCTCTCTCTCTCTCTCTGTTTTTTGCAGGTGCTTGTGGCTTTCATCAGCTTTTCCGAAACTATGTTGCTTGTGTATCTCAGCTACAAGGTGAGTCACTCATCATGGCCCCCAGTGACCCTGTGATGAAGACGCATGTGGCATGTGCGTGCGTGTGACGTGCTTGTGATATGCTCGAGGGTGGTGCTTGTCCACTTTGCTCTCCTCCTTGAGTTCATCCTACAAAAACTGAAGTTTCTCTTCTCCCCTGATACAGCTCCTTTGTTCTCTTATTTGGAAAGCACCTCAGTAGGGCTTGAGACTCCCTCAGCTCTGTTGTATTATTGACACATCACAAAGATTTTCGGGGAGGCCCCTCTGTTCCTGTTGTGGGGGTCCAATCCATGAATGGGCTGCTTTGCCTTTGATGCACCTGACACTGTAAGCCTATAAAGGCTCCCTCTGCAGATTACTCAGGAGGCTGGAGGACTTAGCATTTAGAGTTGACTGATTCCTGTGGACATACCGTCTGCCTGTCCACCTACACCAGTGAGGTCAGCCATATGCAGGTGGCCCAGGTGTTAAAATGACCGTGGCTGACGTCTTCAATTAAAGGGATATTCAGGTGTAGAATTAATTTAGGGTCAAACACACCGTAACACTGAGTTAGACACCCCCTTGAGAGATGAATGTTGCAGACCGCTTGCTTCTCTAGTTATACCAACTTTAGTAACGACCGCAGGATAGCAATACACAACGGTCTAAGGAGCCAACATGCACACCTCAACCAAAAACGCCACTCTATAGCCACAAATAATGCTCAGAACAGCAACTAACTTCATCAACAGTACATATAGGGTCCTAGCCATAGTACTAGCCACCAAACATCTTTTTGACTTTGCCTAATTTCTTTAGCAAAAATACTAAACACAACTCATCCTTTCTCCTCCAGCAGCTGCTCATATGTGGGCTAGCCCTGACGAGTTGATCACAGAGTGCAGTGGAGTTTCGCAGCTCAAGAAAGAGCATTTGTGATGATTGTGATTTGTGATTAATATGGCGATTATTACTTCAAGGAAATAATAAACTAATGATCACAAATGTTCTTCCTTGAGCTGCGTCACCCCGCTGTAGTCCGTAATGGACTGGTTGAGATCTTGCTACAAACAAGTGGCTGCCGGAAGAGAGTTGGTGAGTTGTGTTTAGTCTCTTGGTGAGAGAAACAAGGCAAAGCTAAAAAGATGCTTGGTGCCAATGTTTTGGCTGGGACCCTTTAGGTACTGTTGATGAAGTTAGGTGCGGTTCTGAGCATTATTTGTGGCTATAGAGTGGCATTTTGGTTGAGATTTGTTTATGGCTCCTTAGACCGCTGTGTATTGCTATTGTGCGGTCGTTACTAAATTTGGTATAACTAGAGGAGCAAGTGGTCTGCAACATTCATCTCTCAAGGGGGTGTCTAACTCAGTGTTACAGTGTGTTTGACCCTAAATTCATTGTACGCCCTTTCACAGCAAAGCTCAGAGAAAAATGAGCAGTGTTTCCTCTTCTAGGGAGTTATAAAAACCTTGAAAATATGATCAACTCTATCCTTGTTGCAAAAGCTGGTCAATTTGTACCCGTCTACTTCCTGCAATCGCGCCTATTAAGTGATAATGCCAAAAGGCCACCGTAACAGTGGAGTTTCCTGACCCCTGCATGTGGTTTTTGTTTCCAGGGCAACGTTTGGGAGCAAGTATTACGCGTCCCCTTCATTCTGGAGATGATCAGCGCCATCCCCTTCATGATCACTGTAAGTATGCATTGCGAAACGCCGATAGCACTCAAGCGTCGCCATCCCACCCTCTCCACTTGAACGCACACCACACATTTAATGGCCGCTCCAGAGAAGATATCGGTGCCAGATCCTGTGACATATGAAAAGAGAAATATGATGACAAGAGAGCCCAGCAGACTGAAGCTTACTCTCTTTGACAGGTGATTCTGCCCTCCTTCAGAAATCTCTTCATCCCTGTTTTTCTCAACTGCTGGCTGGCCAAACACGCTCTGGAGAACATGATAGTAAGTGAAGCGCTATCTCCTCGCCCAATTATTTCATTACTTCCATTTCAGCTTCTCTGTTATGTTATTTTGTTGGCATGCAATTGCCCCTCTCTGTCTCTGCCATTTCAGCTCACCAGCTTTATCTGCCATGAAGGTAAACCAGTAACAAACCATTTAAACCTGCTCCCCAGGATTGAAATCTAAGCTTTTATATCTCCTGCCTCCATCTGTCCTCTGACATCCATCTAATGAGGCTTGACCCACCTTTCTTTTCTTTAAAACTGTCCCCATTATTCTCCATCTATCCAACTTTTTTCCTTTTTCCCTCCGTAAACTGCCTGCAACCTCATTTTACTCTCCGCAATGCAGTTCTAGGTTTGTTGTTGTTGTTTCCATACCTGTCTGTCTCTTTGCAGAATGATCTCCACAGGGCAATCCAGCGGACACACTCAGCCATGTTTAACCAGGTGGTGATACTCATCAGCACGCTGGTCTGTCTCATGTTTACCTGGTGGGTACACTCACGCTGGTGACACTAAATTGAGAAGGGTTCAAGAGGGCGTAAACAGATATTAAATGGAGATTGGGGAGGAAGTGAAAGCAGTCACAGCCATGCAGAAGTGCCAAAAAAAAAAAAAGAAACCCTGGGGCTAAGAGAGGAAAAGACAGAGAGCAGAGAGGTAATTGGTAACTGTGTGAGTGAGAAAGTGCTCCGAAATGACAACTGGAGATTGCTTCAGTGCAGTGGAGGATGTGTCAGCTTGCTGCATATCTGGTGTGAAATCCTGAGCTAATCAAGAAGTTCCTCCACACAGCATGAAATGAGCTCTCTGACCGCTCCAGGATTGACATTGGCCTGTTGACTCATCCGCCCTTTAACGGACACGATAAATGCCCAGCTTACCTATGTACAAAAATACACTCACTGTGTCTCATAAAAGTGCTCAACTCAAGCAGGCATCCACCCTCTATATCTCTGCATACCAAAGTCACAGCTATGTGCAGGCTTGAAATACTGCTCTCTATGTTTAACAGCCCCCCACAGGCTTTTACACCAGTCTCTTCCTAAATGACGTCAACTTGCTCTTCTTACTTTCTCCATTTTTCCCACCCTGCCGACCTCCATCAGCATCTGCGGTATCCAACACCTGGAGCGAGCGGGGAATAACCTGACCCTGTTTGACTCGCTCTACTTCTGCGTGGTCACTTTCTCCACCGTGGGCTTTGGAGACGTCACCCCCCAGATCTGGCCTTCGCAGCTCTTGGTCGTCATCATGATCTTTGTGGCGCTCATTGTTCTTCCAATCCAGGTGAGAAGCAATGGTGATAACCTCTGAAAAAAACACAATCAACAGATGAAATAAAAGGAATAAAGATCGCAACAGTGAGATCCAAAATTCCTTAAAGATAGGGTGACCATATTCTAATTTTTCATTCTTTTTTTTTTTTTTTCGGGTCGAGTCAAGTGTTTTTTACGTGCTGCTAACTCAGTTAAACACATATTCCAAATGAACCATTTGACATGTATGGTAGATACTCTGGTGTGTGTTAAGATAGAGTACACGCTACACAAACTCAAAACTACGGAAGCCTGTTTCCGCCAATGAAAAAAAAAAGGTGAGATTAAATGTTGTCTTTTTTTTTTTTATCTTAAAAAAAAAAAAAAAATAGACGACATTTCATCGCATCGGTTTTTTAAAATTTCACTGGTGGAAACGGGCTTCCATAGGGAACCCCGGACATTGGAAGGATTTTATAAACTCCCCCCAGACAGGCCGGCCAGTCAAAGGAGGACATGTCTGAGTAAATGAGGACATATGGTCACGCTATTTAAGACCCACTCTGATGAAAATCATGTTTTTCTTGTTTTTTTTATATGATGTTACAGGAAATATCGTGGAAAAATAAGCGCAAAATTGCATTTCTGAGTATCTCTGCATTCAAATCACCGTGAATCTCTAGCAGACCCAAAGGTCAGGTTCAGATACAGTGAGATTTCATATGTAACTAATCCAAGCTCCGCCCCCGGAGCCCCGCAATGCAAGCCAGACTCGGAGAAGTAGAGCGGACGATCGTGGAACAAGTGTGTGCTTGCGGATTGTAATGCTCTTAAGAAAGCTAATTATGAAATTAGCTTTTATCATGTCCCCAAAGACATTAGTGTCCGAGAGCTGAATAGCTAGCGTGAAGACAAGTGTGCAGAGCAGCGCTGTCTCTGCCCACGACTCAGAGGTGAATTGCAAATGAGCTTCTAGAGCTCTGCAGTAGAAAAGCCCTCGAAAATAACACAGGTAATGTGATTTTGGCTAAAAACTTTATAATCACAGTTTAAAGACCACTGAGAACACTTTAGGTTGTAAAAAAAAAAAAGATGAGTGGGACTTTAATGAGGTATATATAGAGAAGAGCTGAGTTTTATATTTCATTTTCTGATTTGGGGGCCACCAGCAGGGCTCTACTTTATTTAGCTGTCCTTCATTTTATAAAGATGCTGTGAAAACTCAGACAAGCAGGCGTGTCAAACATGACAAGAATTTTTGATTTTGTTCCTAAGTAAACAGATGGAGGATTGCCACACAACTAAAGAAGTGTTTTTTTTTTCCCTCTGAGAATCTCATTACTGTATTTCTCCACTCAAACTGATAATTTCCCCTTTTGCACACTAATGTGATGACTCATTGCGTCCTACTGAGATTTACAACACTATTTTTACTCCGAGAACGCAGAGAGTGTCTTTAGAGTTTCTTACTCATTAATGTCCCCTGCTCCTTCTCCTGTCATTTAGCCGCTCCATCACATACACTCTCATACATGCACATACTAATTGTGCAGAGTCATAAATACCTTGAAAGCATCACATCCTGGCTGTTGACACTCAGATTTGTGCAGATCTCTATCCCTAAGGTAGATAAAAATGCATGTTTCTCCCTGAAGATGTGAAAGTGGAAATAGCAGGATTTTTGCTTAGTGTGTGATGTACCTGTAAAAAAAAAGCAGGCTCTCTCAGCAGGAACTCACACTCACACATTACTGTAGAACAATTCACAAACCATTTAACTCACTGAAATTCCTGTTTACTTGTAAATTGGATTTTTTTGTGCTGATGCCACACACCTTTGAGAGATTTTCTTTTTTTAAAGGTGTCGAATAAGCAGTATGTGTAAGGCTGTATCCTACACACCTCTAATCAACAAGTAAATATCGTCACTCGAACATCCAAAACCATTTAAAAGACACGCACCACAAGCTTCCTTTTCTGGACTTACACCGGCGGTCTCCTAAAAACAAAGATGACCTTCTGCATCAACAACATGGTGTCATGTCATCCGACCCCCTCTCTCTCCATCTCTCATCCCTAAATACCCCTTGACATTTAGAAACTGGCCCTCCTTTACCCCAAACACCACCTCCACTTTGTCTGCACATGTGTGTGTGTATGTGTGTGTGTCCTGCCATGAGCAGTCTTTGGGCAGCAGAAAAATATCACGATTCAATTACTGCCCTTTTTTTTTTTTTTTTTACAGCTTCATTCGCAGGTTTTCCTGTTTCTGTCTTTACAGTCTCTCTCCGATAGTTTATTTTTTTACTACTAAAGTGTTCTCAGTGGTCTTTAGACTGTAATTAGGAAGTTTTTAGTCAAAATCACGTTATCTGTGTTATTTACGAGGGCTTTTTCTTCTCCAGTAGCTCATTAGCAATTCACCTCTGAGTTCTGGGCACAGACAGCGCTGCTCCGCACACTTCTCTTCGCGTTAGCTTGCAACCTAACACTGCCGGTGTAGTAGAAGTGGCAGGTAACATGGCTCTGAGGCGGAGCTTGGAGTTGCTACGTAGGAAATATCACTCTATCTGAGCCTGCCATTTGGGTCTGCCAGAGATTTACAGCAATTTTAATGTAGGAATACTCAGAAATTCAATTTTGCACTTATTTTTCTCATGACATTTCCCGGAGCATCAGAAAAATGCCATATGAACATGTAGACAACAAGAAAAACATGATTTTCATCAAGTGGGTCTTTAAAGCAACAGCACAAATCAGAATTTCGACATTGAAATTTGATTTAAAAGATGGTGAAATTAGAATTGGACTACAAAGACCTATAAGATGAGATGGGCCAAAACCCATCTTAGGTTGGTTTTTGATAATTCATCAAACCATGAGCGTGATCTAGACCTGCTCTTGTTCTTTGAAAAGCGTCTTGGGATGACGACTGTTGTGAATTGGGGCTATTTAAATAAAATTTGATTGATTGATTGATTGATTGATTGATTGATTGAATTTTAGCGTGCTTTGACCGGCTAAAATGCAGTGAAGGCATCAATGTATGTGTTTATTTGAGGGGGATGACGACTAGATGGGTATTTCTCCAAGAAAATCTTTCAGTGGTAGTTACAGTCTTACCCATGCAAAGAAAAAAAATCAGCACATTTTTTTAAAATAAAAAAAAGCTAGAAATATGGTTCATTTTAAGCCAAAACCAGCACTTGCAGTTTAAATTGCTACTTATGTAAGTCTCTATCACATGAACCATTAAAACATGAGAGTAGTATTAACATGACTTCATTGCACACATTATTTTCTCTGCGTGTTTTGCTCAGGGATAATTTTAGACTTGACCAATCTCTTCTTGCAGAAGTAACTTAACTATCATTTCAATTAGACCAATTTTCTGACTGATGAATTTCCAAGTAGTGTTCAACAGTGAAACAAAATTTGTTTGCTAAATATTACAAGTCATCTTGAACCTTTTAGTCTTTAGGGTCTACAGGACAACACCCACTGAGCATTTTTTGGTCTAAAAGAGGTCTAATAGACGTCCAAATGCAGCCTAGACGACTGGTCTAAAATCAGGCTACCACAGGTCTAAAAATGAAGGTTTTTTAAATGTCTAAATTTAGACCAAGTTTAGACCAAGTCTAAATCTGGGTTATATCTATACTACACTGTATATTGCTCAACGGCTATCAAAATTATTTTGGTTCAGTACTTGGAGATCAGTTATGCAACTCACAGTTACTTTTTGAGATAAATAGTTATCAAATAATGGGTAAAAGTGTAGCATCTAAATTTCATCTAAAAATCAGTATCTAGATGGTTGAAATAAGTAAAAAAAAAAAAACTAGACATCTAACAGCCATCTGTTGCTCAGTGGGCAGCTTATGGTCTCTAAGACCAGACTGAAAACTAGATTAGATTGTTAGATTGTCCCCAACATTAATGGCTTTTAAATCCCGCCTGAAAACTTATTTTTACTCCTTTACTTTTAACCTAGCATGAGAGTTGTGTGGTCCCTGTCTCTGTCTGTTCTTTTATGGATTTTTATTCGCTCTTATAGTGTTTATATGTTTTATTTTATTTTTATGTGGTTTTATTATGATTCTTTTATCTTATTCCACTTTATTCTCCGACAACATTTCATGTTCTGTGTGTTTTAACTTATTTTTTACCACACTGTGCAGCACTTTGCTAAACTGGATTGTTTTTTTAAATGTGCTGTATAAATAAAGTGGATTACATTGGATTTTAATCTGTAAACTCCATCATCTGTCTTTCACTGCTCTTCCCAGCACATTAACTAACAATGAAACTTAGCTTAGGTCTTGGCTATCATGTTTCGTAGATCCACTGTCATGAACCAAATCTCTACCATCCTCAGTTCCCCTGAACACTTCCCCTAATCAAACGTAAACACTAGACAGGACAAGGCATCGATTCTTTTCATATACCACCTGGCTCCTCCCTGTACTCCAGCTAACCTAATCTAGTTTCCATCTGTTGAGTGTGATGGATGTCATCTTGAATGCAGTTTGAGCAGCTGGCCTTTCTGTGGATGGAGCGGCAGAAGTCTGGGGGGAACTACAGTCGCTACAGGGCGCAGACGGAGAAACACGTGGTCCTGTGTGTCAGCTGCCTAAAGATCGACCTCCTCATGGACTTCCTCAATGAGTTCTTCGCGCATCCCCGACTGCAGGTCTCCTCTAAATGGTTTAATTCGATGTTTGTGAGGGGCTCTTGTGTTTGTGCACGTTTGTCGTCCGTAATCCTCTTCAGAAGCCAGAGCAGTTGAGGTTAAAGAAGAGGATTTATTGAGCAATACCGGGGATCAAACTGCTGTCTTACTCATGTGAGAGCAGATGTGTGTGTTTGTTTGAGGGTGCATCCAGGTTTACATATCTCTTTGTTTAGTAATAACTTGTGTGTGTATTTCAGTGATATGTATAATTCTGGCATTATCACATATTGAGAAGTACATCTGGTTTAAGGTGTTATTTTCTCAGCGAGCTCTGGCTCCAGTGAGGAGTTTCCAGACTGAATTGCCTCGGCACGATACTCAGAAGCAAACAAAACCATCAATCAGAAACAAGACTGATTAATTATGTTATTTCTATGCCTCTTCTCTGCACAGGTGTAAGATGAGATGAGTAACATGAAACAGCTCTAGAAACAGCTTTTGTTTATATTTCCATTATGAAGATTCACAGTAAGAGATTCGTTCATTAATCTTTATTGTTAAACGCTTAAAAAGCAGCAGAAGGTTTTTCTTTTTTTCAGGAAAACGCTACTCATGCATGCACAGATCAGAGTCGGCAAAGAGATAAGTGGCACGATTTAGTCTACAGGAATAGTAAGTTTGAAGGAAATCTAGCTAAAAAAAATGGTAGAAAGTTATTAGGTTATTATTAGTTTAATGAATCGGTACTTAGTAACCATCCAGTGTGGTTGAGTGCTGCTCTGTTTTAAAGCCGTCTTTCACATCACAGGGATGGGTATTATTATTTATTGTCCATTACATTTGACAAGTAGCTCCTTGCTGTTGTCTGCTAGTACACCACCATTAAGTATCCACATCTCTTTTCCAACAGCTGCCCTCTGACAGGCTTGTATTATTCACTCTCTCCCGTCCCATTTTAAAACTGGCAGTCAATGAAAAATAAACAGCAAACTCTGAGAAAACGTTCTGTCTGCAAATAAAGATGTGCCACCGAGAAGACCAACATTAGGAATATCTGGTACTGCGCTGAATGAAGTCCTCGGAGTATTTACAGGGTCGATATAAAGTATGAATGTTACACCTGATCCAGCCGAGGTCTTGCCAGTGTCTTTTTTTATGGTCAAAACCTTTTAAGGCTTTATATGAATTGTGTGTCTATGCCTGTGTGTGTGTGTGTGTGTCTCTCTCTCTGTCTCTGTGTAGGACTACTATGTGGTGATCCTTTGCCCTGCAGAGATGGATGTTCAGGTGAGAAGGGTTCTCCATGTGCCTCTGTGGGCCCAGAGAGTCATCTATCTGCAGGGATCTGCCCTCAAAGACCAAGACCTGATGAGGGCCAAGTGAGTCAATCCGACCAAAAATCATCGTCTAAGAGTTAATTCATAAACTTCAACCTTACTAGACACTACCTATCAGTCTATTTGTTTTATCATCTCATTAGACTATCACTGGAATAGTGTCGTCCATCACTGATTCATCTATTCACATGATCGGTTTATCCATTAATCCATCCATTTGTTCATACAAGCATCCATCAATCAGTCCTTTTATCTAGGAGTCAGATATCTAGTGCTTAATCAATCAGTCCCTCATTTAGTCAATAAATCCATCAATCCATCTGTTCACATCTGTCCCGCGAGTAATCAGCACATATTCATTCATTCATTCATCCAACTATCAATCAACCTATCAGTCCAATGTCCATGAATGAATCAACCGAATCAGCCACCAATCAACCAATTAATCAATAAATTCATGAATCAAGCCAACATCCATTCATCCAACTATCAATCAAACTTTAAGTTCAGAGTCCATAAATGAATCTACTGATCCATTTTTGAGCCACCAATCAACCAATTAATCAATAAATTCATTAATCCAGCCAACATCCATCCATCCATCCACCCCCATCCATTCATTCATCCAACTATCAATTAACCTATCATCCCAGTATTATCAATAAATCGACTGATCCATTTTATTGCCACCAATTGACCAATTAATCCATCCATCCATCCATCCGTCTTTGCACCAATTTCATCAATGACCTCACAATTAATCAATGTATTGATCCGTGCATCAAACTATCCATCTACTCCTCCGTCGGTTGATTGATCCACTCATCCATGTTTTTATCAATCCATAAATTGATAAATCCAAGAACAAAAACAGCTCAATAATCTAATTAAACACCAGTCAGTATTGCATTTCATAAATCATCCACCAATGTGTCAGTCTATTGATCCACCATCAGTTCATCAATCCCATAATTAAATCTTTTGATCCATTAATAAACCATTTATTAAGACAATTCGTCCACCCATCTACATATCGATCCATCATTGGTTATCACGCAGTAATTCTGCAAATTCGAGCCTTAAAAATAGAGAAAATCCGACCTGAGCTCAACAGAGGAGTTTAAAACTTGACAGCTGAAGCACCTACAGCCATGATCGACTGCTGTAATTAACATTTGATCCTTATTGCTTATCCCCCCCACCACCACCACCATGGCTGCCGATCATGCAGCTGCAGCACCTTGGGCTTGTTTTGTCACCAGCAGAAATATAAAAAGAACAAACAGCTGTATGTTTAATCTCCCTGTCTCCTTGCCTCCTACTATCTCGTCCATAAATGGCGTGGGCTTGAAAGACACATTGGTTTGTTGTTCTATTGTCCTGCTTTTTTCTCTTCTGTCCTCTCCCTCAATAACATGACAACACCCTCCCTCTTATGTCTTCTTTCCTCACGGCTGAATCCTCTCTCTCTCTCTCTCTCTCTTTCTTAATCTCTCTCTCTCTCTCACTCCCATGGCCACATGCTCTACTAACCACCTGCAGGATGGACGATGCTGAGGCCTGCTTTATCCTCAGCAACCGGTTTGAAGTGGACCGCATTGCTGCTGTACGTTCCTCCCTGCTTCCCCGTATCCCCATGACTCCTTGCACGACAAAACATCCTAATTAAAACTCTCAGATAAAGCGCTTTACAGATTTACTTTGTTAAAAAAAAACAAAAGGACATTTTCTGGAGCTTTTATTGAAAAATCGTGTCATAAAAAGTAATTGAAGCTGCATTTCTTTGGAAACAGTTGGATTTGGCTCAGTACATTAGCTGAATTTTCTGCTTGTTTTGTTATGGTCGGGGATTTTCGTAAATGAAGACTGAAACATTAATTGCTGTCAAAACAAGCGAAGCTGTTGGAAAAATGAAACAAAGTCTTGACGAGAGGGAAAACTTTAGACAGGCGAAAGTGCAAAACAAGAGAAAGCAACATTTTCATGCATGACACAACAGTTTTGAGCATGTTTTCTCTTAGACATATACCTCTTCATGATGTGTTAGGTACAGTTTTATCCATCTTCCCCTCATGTATTCAGTGCGGCCTTGAATACCTCCCAGTTTGTCAGGATTGGATTACTCCAAAACATTGCAAAGGCCCATCCAATCTCTCTGTGCAGTCAGCTGTTAAAGGGATTATGAGACAGGTGCTACAATCTGATGCTGCTAATGATGGGTGTCTGCTGTTGCACCTCTCTACTCCGTTTTCACTTCATCCATCTCACTCCACTCTGTCTCCAATTCTCTCAGGATCATCAGACCATCCTGCGTGCCTGGGCGGTGAAAGACTTCGCTCCAAATTGCCCGCTCTATGTCCAGATTCTGAAGCCAGAGAACAAGTTTCACGTCAAATTTGCAGGTGGGCAGGAAGTGGGTAATTAAATGCACCGGCTGTGATATGAACTGTCAGCTAAAAAGAGTATGCGTCCGTCTCATTTGAATGCAACTGCTGTTGTTTGATCACCCCGGGATGGAGAACTAATGAAATAGCGCCTTGTGATGGAGATACATCTTTACGTCATAATTTGACAGGTGGTTTTGTGCAGCTCAGGACTGGAATTGTGTTTGCAGCAGCCAGTGTAAAAGATGAATGATTTGGTAAGCTATTTTGTTATGCTATTAAAGTGCCACCGTGGGATGGCATGGAAAGCCAAGCTGTCCTGTCTGCACTGCACCTGAGTTTGTCAGCTTGATTTGCGAGTCTGAAAATTGTCTCTTCTACCAGCATGCCTTCGCAGCAGCACAGCTCCCTCAGAGTCCTCCCAGCTCTGAGGGGAAGTGCTGGACAGATTGGCTTGGCTTGGATATAAGCCTGCAGAGGGTTTTCAGTGAGTTCTTTTTTTACATCGCCTTTTGGAGAAAGTCCCTTCTTCTCTTGCTCAATGCCAGTCAATCATCCTGAGTGAAAGAAGAAGAACCAAACTCTCTCTTTCGCCCTTTCCTCTCTCAATCTCTCTCTCACACATCTCTCTGCCTACAGCCCTTGAGAACGTCAAACTCAATTCTAGCTTGCCGCCCTCATCCCAGCTGTCTCTATCAATGATTAATGTTTTACTTTGCTACCTTGGCAGAGAAAATCCCTTTCTTTTGATGAGTTCTGCTCTTACGCTAACTTGGCAGACGAGCTCTCCCCGCAGGCAATCCTCCTTTAGCCCCGGTAGTGCTGTTTAAACACCTCGCCACAGCCAGACTGAGCCCTGTTATTAATGGGGCAAGGACTGACGTGAATTTATGCTCATCCAGAGCGACATCTGTTCTGTTATATATGATTATCTCTCAGTGGGACGAATATCAGATCTGTCCAAAGAGCTGTAATATACATGAGAGATGTTTAAGTGTTTTATTTTACTGATACAGCGTAAGACAGTTTAAAATTTTAGTAGCACTTTACTGGATTCCTATCTCGTTATAAATATATGTGTAGTGCGTTAAAATCACGCTATAGCACTGTATAACTATAGTTATTAACACTCATAGATGATCATAATGCTTTATAGCAATAATAATAACACATTTTAAAGCATTTGGTAACACTTTACAATGACCATGACTTATACATGATAAATAGACCATTTATAAATGGTAAGCAGATTGTTTGTAATTGTTTAATCATTATTTATAAATAGCATATAGACCATTAATAAATTGCAAATTTTACAATTTTAAAAACCTAACCCAAACTTTACAATAACCATCTAATTAATGTTTATAGATGGTTTATAAACCAAATATTAACCATATAGAAAGTGCTACTGACACACATTTAAATCTAGATGTTTTACAACTAATATTTAAACCCTATATAAACCTTTAATAAATAGTCCATAATGAGGATCATTAATCATAATTTCATTGCTTGTTAATGGTAAAGTAACCATTAACTTACATTAGTAAACTTTCTTTTTACCATTTATAAATTATGGTTATTGTAAAGTGTTACCATAACTGTTAACAACTCACTGATAAAGTGCACATAGATAATGCATAACACATGTATTTATGATGTGTTATAATTTGCTTATTAACTTGTATAACTATAGTTATAAACACTCATAAATAATCATTATGCTCTATAGCAATAATCATAACACATTTTAAAGCATTTTATCATGACTTACAAGGTCAGGTATTATAATGTGTTATGCTTATTGTTATAAAGCCTTATGATATTTAATGAGTGTTTAAAATGATAGTTATACAAGTTTATAAGCAAATTGTAACACATCATGAATATATGTATAATGCATTATCTATGTGGGCATTGTCAGTGATTTGTTAACAGTTATAACACATTATAATACCTGACCTTGTAAGTCATGATAAAATACTTTATAATGTGTCATGATTATTGCTATAAAGCATTATGATCATTTATGAGTGTTTATAACTATAATTATACAGTGCTATAACATGATTATAACACATTATACATATATTTATAATGCTTTATAGAGATAGGTGTCAAATAAAGTGTTAACAAAATTGCCTCTATGGCCATTTCCATGTCTTCAAGTTGTTGCTAAAAACAGACTTCTGAATCAGCTGACTCTGGAGTCACCATGGGTACACTCAGAGAGAAACCAGTGTGCAGGCACATGAGCATTACTGTAAGTGCATACACCATGTTTTGACACAACTTGGAATATCCTTACTAAGTACCAGTGTGGGAGGCATTGATAAGTGAGAGAAATAAGACCTAATTTGATCCGGGGGAATAGCTTAATCACAGCCAAGCGTTCATTAGGACAGATCTGTCAGTGTGATGCTACAGCGGGGCAGGAAACCTTGGGTTGTCCAAGTAACCGAACAGAATTGGGAACCCTGCGTCAATTCATTATCTTCCCAGTTTATGTTTTAAACAACAATAGTCGCCCCCGCTGATCTCCACTCATTGTAACTGCACCGTGTTGATAGCAGCTCACTTATTCCAACAATAATGGCCTACTGATTTAATTAACTCATCTGGTGGACCTGTGGTCAGGTTGTAATTGCGCTCCTAGCGAGGGTGCATATAACCATGCGTGCACAAACATATCAGCAGACACCGGATTTCACCTGTAATATGTGCCAGTCTGTGATTGAAAGCAACATGAAGGCTGAGAAGACGGTTACAAAACACCAATTTGAGTGACGGTGGCAGAAAGAGACACACAGTGAGTGTTTTTTGCGCCGGTGTGCTGAGAGTTTCTGGGTTAATAATTGGTTTGTCTCCTGATCTGGGTCCAGGCACCTGAAGAACAGAGGGCAGGATGGAGCGCTGTGGTGAAGAAGAGGATGGAAAATAGAGAGGTCACAGTGGTACAGAAAGGTTCAAGACAGCCGTTGAAAATTGGACATTGAGAGAAAAAAAAGACTCAATTATGTGTGTGACTGTACTGTGTAAGTAATACAAGAGAAAGACAGAGAAAGCGCGATATATGTGTAACAGTAATGAACGCTGCTGCTTTGTAAACACATCAACAGTGTTTCTCATCTCCTCCGCAGGCTTTCGATGCCCATTGCTCTATAAATGCTTCCGCTTCAAAGAAATTCACAGGCTGAAAAGCAAGAGACTATCCTCTGTGTTTATGTGTGAGCTGCATAATGATGTGGCGGACGGAGCCAAAGGAACATTGCTACTTCAACACAAGATCCACAATCAGCAGTTTTAATTGTCATGCTTCTTACCTGCTCATCTCCGGGCACAAACATACCAGACCTATTCATCAAAAACTGTATTTACCTTCAAGCTGACATCCTGTTAGTCAGTCTGGCAGCTGATTGAGTCTCATACATCATGCCAGTCGTTGACATTTGTCACCAATAATTGCCTAATGCAGGGCTGTGTTAGGCTTTCAAGCCTGAACATTTTAGGTAAACAAGGCGGCTCCTATAAGCCTGTGCGCTCATCACCGAAGATAATGCAATCACGATTACACAGCAGGAGGAAGGGACGCTCACTGGGTCTGATTCATTGATTAGCTTAGTACAAACATGAATCTCTGTATTGGTTTTTCCTTTTAGAGAGGAGGTTGTGTGGCAACAAGACTGAGAGACGACTGTCATCTGTGTTTGTTCACTTTGGTGTGTTTGGCTCACAAACAGCAGGGCTGCTTAAGTGTTTGATCCTGAGAGTGAAAGGTTGTTTAATAAGACATGTTGCACTGGCTTGTTGCCAGGTCTGTCTACCATCCCCAAAAATTGAGCGGTGGGCAACAACAGCGACTTCAAATTGACCCCAGGGGAGTAAACAGGGAATGTGTAGAAGCGGGAGTGAGAGGATGATGGAGGATTTCTGACACGGCTGTTTGCTGTTTTGTTTGACTCATTTGTGTTAGACAAACATCAAGTGACATTTACTTGTTTTCCCACCCAAAACAGAGACATTTTGGATTGAGTGCCTGTGTCTTTTATTGGTAAGCTTGTGTGATATAAACAGTATAAAAGACAAATGTGGCATATACCTATATGTGACATGTATTAGTATGTGATACGTGTGCACAAAGCAATCTTGGAGCAATCTACAACAACAGGATTCATTATCAGATCAGAATATGCTGTGCCACTATAATCAAGTCTGAGTCTGCAACCTGATTCTGAGTCGACTGGAAGACTCCAAACTGAACCTCAGTTAACTGTCAGGGACTTTTGGATGATATAAAACGCATTTCATTCATCAGAATCAGATTTTGATCCTGATGGCATAACCGGAGGATTCAGTGAACTAGCAGCACTGTGTGAATGCACATCATGCCTCTGTTAATGAGGACATGCTCTTATTGATTCTGCTGTAGTGGGATCACTGCAGGTGTCTGATCAACTTAAAAATACCTCTAACCAAACATCTTGAAGAGCTAATTTGACTCTAGCAGCTAGAAATCAATAATAGTAACAGTCCAAATCATTTTAGAAGAATATTCCGGCGTAAAATTAATATAGGGTCAAACACACTGTAACACAGAGTAAAACACCCTCTCGAGAGATGAATGTTGCCGACCGTTTGCTTCTGTAGTGATACCAACTTTAGTAACGTCTAAGGAGCCATTGACAAACCTCAAACAAAACGCCATTCTATAGCCACAAATAATGATCAGATTAGCACCTAACTTCATCAACAGTATATATAGGGTCCTTGGTATAGTACTAGCCACCAAACATCTTTTTAACTTTGCCTAATTTCTTAAACAAAAAGACTAAACACAACTCACCTACTCTCCTCCTGGGGCAGCTTGTTTGTAGGAGACCTCAGATGAGTCCATTACGGACTGCAGCGGAGTTTCGCAGCTCAAGAAAGAACATTTATGATAATTTCTTCATGGAAATGCAATCAGGCCGAGATGCTAAGGCAGAAGAACCACTGCATCTGCAGTGCAAAATGATTAATATGGTGATTAATACTTCAAGGAAATGATAAATGAATGATCGTCTGTTAAATTTAAAGACCCGCTCTGATGAAAATCATGCCTTTCTTGTTGTCTTCATGTTCATGTGGCATTTTTTAGATGCTACAGGACATACCCAGAGAAAACTAAGAGCAAAATTGCATTTCTGAGTAATTCTGCATTCAAATTGCTGTGAACATCTGGCAGACCCAATCCACAGGTTCAGACACAGTGAGATTTCGTATGTCATAACTCCAAGCTCCTCCCCTTTTGCCCCGCTCTGCAGGTCAGACTCAGAGAAGTAGAGAGGACAATAGCGGATTGCAATGCTAGTAAGAAGGCTAATTATGATTTTAGCTTTCAAGAGCTGAATAGCTGCTATATTACCTGTCACTTCTGCTGCACCGGCAATGTTAGGCAGCAAGCTAACGTGAAGAGGGGTATGCAGAGCAGCGCTGTCTCCGCCTACTACTCAGACGCAAATCACTAATGAGCTACTAGAGCTCTGCAGAAGAAAAGCCCTTGAAGATGACACAGGTTACATGATTTTGGCAAAAAAAAAACTTCATAATCAAAATTTAACGACCACTGAGAACACTTAATTTAAAGTGTTCTCACTTTAAATTTATTACTTTAAAATACAATCGCAGTGGCGTGTTAAGCTCGCCCTTTGCTGGTTCTTTTGCATAATTTCAATGCTGCTCTGCTCTTTCTTGCATTTGCTATATGCTTAAAGCAAAACACATGATTCCTGGCACGTCGTCCTGAAGCATCCTGGCAGGAGCTGTTGCCAAAAAAGACGCCATGTGAATGCTCATGCAGGTGAACAGGCGCCAGCCCTTGTTCGAAATTGAATATATCATCAGGGCCTCGTACAAAGAAACCCTCACGAAGCAATAAAATAGTTTATCAGTAAACATTAGCCCTTCTCTCTATCTGTCACGTCTGACAGCAGTCACAGTTTGAGTCCAGGTCCTGAATCCTGAATATTTGGACTCAAGTTGACTTGTTAAAGAGTCCTGGACACTGCTTTGTGTTTCTGCTGCTGTCCACAGATGACAATCTTTTTGTCTGTGTATATCTGAGAGAACCTGCTCAGATTATCAATCCATTATCAGCAGAAAACAAAAAGTTATTTCCTCCTCTCACCTTTAGCATTTATCAGAGATCAGGGGTGTAGCTGCATGCATCGGTGCATCAGACTTTATTTCAATCACTGTTTAATAAAAAAATCTTGATAGCAATCTTTCAGGCTTCAATTAGGAGTGTCTTCATGGATCGAGTATTCATTTGGAAACCTTTTTTTTGTGTGTGAAGAAGTCTGGTGAAAACTGATGTACTGCTTCTTTGACAAATTAACCCTCCGTTTCAACATATCATCCTTCTTTTTGAGGGAGCTCGAAAAGATAACAGCATGAGGAAATGGTCTTTGTTTTTGTTTGGGTTTCTATCAAGAAGAATGATTGCAGGGACTACTGTTTTTCTTCTAGTCAATCCGGTGATATTTGCTCAACAGAAAATAATATTAAAACAACAGATACCTGTCCTTTTGCTTGATAAGTGTCAGTTTCAATTAAAACACTGAGGCTTTTGATTATTTGTTAAGAAAAGAACGAATTCAGGTGTTTTTTCTCTGGCCTTCGAAACAGGAAAAAACTCATCAGTGTGTGAAATTTAATAAACCAAATGATTGATCAAAAAAATAATAGAGGAGTCCTTTTTGTAATAAAGTGTATGAACTCTGTAATATGGAAGAAGGAGAAGGAAATGCTTGAAGTTTCTTTTGTGACTTATTGGAGAATCTTTTCAAGGATTTATTGATATTAAATCCTGAACCTTTTCTGGCAGTGGCACTTAGATCCATGGGATGACACCTTCAACCTTATCTGTCACTTAATACAACCTCCCCCACAACACACACACACACACACACACACACACACACACACACACACACATACACACACAGCAAGGCCAGGAGTCTTTTGACACCACAGCATATTCAAACTCCCCGCAGGTGGAGGAGATTTTATGGAGCAAAGTGCGAATGTGTTTCGCTCTGACCTTGGTCACTGTGTCCCTCTTTTTCCGTTTCTCTACAGATCATGTGGTGTGTGAAGAGGAGTTTAAGTACGCCATGCTGGCTTTAAACTGTGTGTGTCCCGGTACCTCAACACTCATCACTCTATTGATCCACTCCTCCAGAGGACAGTGAGTTCTCTTGTCATCTCTCTTTGACTCCTCTCCCCAAGTTTTTACTCTTCCAAGATTCACGTATACAGATTTTACAGTGAGAGGCTCTTTGGATCCTCGTTATTACTTACATTTTATTTTATTTTTTCAGAACAGCACCTCAGGAGGCCTTCAAGCAACGTGTAGGAGCTTTTCAAGCCCTAAACAGGTAGGATGCATCCCACCTGTATTCACACCCAGGCATTATACGGCACATCTCTGAGTTCTGTTCACCCAAATTTCCTGCCAAGTTCCACAGTGCCTTGAATGTCATTATTTATTCAAGATTGCTTTTACTCAATATTCTCATTCGTTCAATTAAACCTGACTATTTTAAATCCTAAAATGATAAGTTACAGGAAAGTGTTTGATCATGAGATACTGAATTTCTAATTTTCATGAGCCAAAAGCTTCAAAACTAAAACTAAAATAGACTTGAAATATTTCAATTTACATAACAATTAAATGAGGATATCTGAAGAAATCGACTTTTTTAATGAAACAATGAACAAAATAAACATTTCTATGATGATCTAATATATTGAGATTCACCTGTATTTCATTAAAGTGCAAAAAAGTGCAACCATCGTCCAAAAACACACAAATTTATTATTCCTACAATCCAAACTGGTAAAATTTACAGACATTGTGGACTTTGAAAAAGCTCAAATAGATATAAACTGAAGGTATGAAGACAATATTTTCAAGAGCTACAGGGATGAGGGAGTTGTTGGCAGCACTATGTGTTGAGGGGTTTACTGTGTTGTGTGTAAATGTATGTATTTATGTATGTATGTATGGATGGCTGGATGCATGTATGTATGTGTATAGATAGAGAGTCTCCCTAAGTGTATAATTAATCTTGTGGTGACTGCAGCATGAGTGTCTAGACAGGTCAATAAAGCCAAAGATTGTTGCAAGTTATTTAAGGAGATGGGGTGGAAGCTTATAAGTATTACTTCTATACTTATATATATAGATAACAGGAGGGTTGGCGGTTCGATTCCCCCCTATCCAGAGTCTGTCCGTTGTGTCCTTGGGCAAAACACTTAACCCACCTTGATCCCAGTGTGTGTCCTCCAAAGGTGTATGATTGTGAGTGTCATGTTGTGGTCGGAGAGGCCATAGGCGCAAACTGGCAGCCACGTTTCCGTCAGTTTGAGGGTCTCTGATAAAGCGCTATATGAAATCTGATGCATTATTACTATATGTTATTTTCATTGTTTTGTTTTTATTTACTTTCTCTTGCATATTTGAAATGAACAGAAGAGTAGAGGAGTCCAGTAGACTTATTTTTAACACTCAAAGGCACAGATTGTTGAGCTCATTTGGTGTATGTAAAAAAGTGGAGGAGTTTGTTTTCGTTTGTTTTGTTCTGCAGCTTGTCAAGATGGACGTATAAACCGCAGGTGGGTTTCAAAAGTACACTTCTATATCTGGAGGTGATGCCATTTGGTCTACCGTCTGTGATGAGGATCCATGGCTAGATTGGTCCTCCTCCTCTTATGTCTTGCACTCAGTCACAGTGAACTGCAAATTTGCTATAACACTTGCTTATATAATGCAGTCTTTGTCGCAGGCCACCCACATTCACACTGCCCCCACACCCTTGCTTTTGTTGTCACCTTTTTAGCCTCCGAGTCTTAAGCCGTATCCCCCTGAGAGAAATGTTATCCACTTAGCTGTGTGGATGTGTACATCTGAGACCTATTGTCCTGACAGGCTTGGTGTCCTTGCATACATTCATGTGCTGATTGAGGTATTGACCAGCAGCTTTGACAGAGATGTATGATGTCACCTCCACCACCTTGAAATCCTCAGATGTTGTCCTGGCTCTGGACAAGTTTGATGTTTTGCATTAAATGATTTAAGGATCAATGGAACTTCAATGGTCAACCAATCTCTTTTTGTCTCAGGGAGGGCGGTGCATGCTCAGCTGACATATGGCACAGGACCTACCGACGCTGCTCTGCCAACGAGGTGCATCACATCCGCCTGGAGGAAAGTAAATTCTTCGGGGAATACCAGGGCAAGAGTTTCACCTTTGCCTCCTTTCATGCTCATAAGAAGTAAGTCGAATAAATACACGTATAGCCAGAGAAATACTGACCTGCAGAGCTGACCTCGTTTCTACGCCCGCAGGTATGGAGTATGTTTGATTGGAGTGCGCAGATTGGACACCACCAACATTCTGCTGAACCCGGGTCCCTGCCACATCATGGGAGCTTCTGACACATGCTTTTACATCAACATCTCCAAAGAGGAGAACTCAGCGTTTGTCAGGGGCCAAAGGGAGCCATCATGGGGCGGCACGGGAGGAAATGCCAGAGGAGTACAGCAAACCATTTACCACGGACTCACCCGCCTCCCGGTCCACAGTATCATCGCCAGCATGGGTCAGTCACATGGGCGCAGCACAAAGACTGTGTAACATTTACACACTGACCTTCTGTTCACAGATTTTATGTTGGTCAAACATGCAAATCTGTTATTACACTGTCAAAGCCAGCAGCACAATCACAGCTGTCGGGATCATTCAATTCTTACAATTCGAGCATATCTGTGTGATGAAAATATTCATAGCTTTTCCGTTGAGTTATCAGGTATCTGATTACAAGTCACACATTTGATAAGAGCAACTGAAATGTCAGATAGTGTGGTTTCACCAAACACACCACCTGGTGGACAAGAAGGGAACTGTCCGACGTACAGGTTTTCAATCCTTTAAAGGTGGGGGAGGCAGGATCTGAGGAAGAGCCAGTTTTTGGGAGAAATCTTGAATGTAAACACTACCCCTCCCAACCTGTTTTCCCCTCAGCTCCTCCTCTCCCCTCCATCTCTGCTCCATCTCTACCAGCGCTACAGCAAGCAGCAGGTCCCATTTGACAAGAAACACTTCTGTTACATACAATTGGTTTACTTTGTTAAAGTGGTTTACCTGTCCAGCAGAAAGGTTGCAGGGTACGTAAGATCCTGAAGCGTCCCCCATCGTTCACGCTGATGTCGACACAGCTCTTGTCCGGTCTACCTCTGCTTTGAGCACCCGTTATTCAGCTAGAGTCTCCGGTATTTACTTCACTTTCTTGCTTGTGTCGGCAGTCGTGGCCAAAGGAGGATTCAGACAATTTTCTGTACTTTCTGATTGGTCTCTACCGTCCGATATTGTAGCACGCTAACTTTGTTTGGGCTTGTGAACGACACATGGGGCGATAATTTTTTTGTGGGATGGTAGGGGAAAGTCCCGCCTCCTTTGCCTCTGATTGGCTAGAAAAGCTGGAAATGTCATCGCACACTCAGGCCAAATGCGAGCTGTCGGCTCTGTACATCGAACAGAACATTACAGAACATTATCGCACTTCTGAATCTCCTAACACTAACCCGACAGACAATGACGTTTTACAGCCATAAAGAATAACCAATTGGAGCCCAGCACTTCTAGCCAATCAGAGGCTTCTGCCTCACAACCATAGACTGTATGTAGAATGGACGCCGTCTGCCTCCTCGCTGGGTGACGCCACTCCGAGAACAGCACCCTCTGTTGACGGGCTGCAGTATAGGTCATAAATCCCGCCTCTGCCAGCAAAGCTTATGGGGCTGTGGACAAACTTTAGAAATTTATAACACAAAACATAATTTTTCTACGCCCTGCTTCCAATGTTGACATGTAGTTACAATCAATAACTAATAGCTATTGACTGATATTAAAAGCCTTTTCGTATAAACACCACATAAAAAAGATGCTTCTTTAACAGAATCCTACCTTCCACACCTTTAAGTACAATATGATTTACACAGAATCAGAGTAAACACAGCTTGTAGTGTTCAAACCTTAAGCTTGATCCCTGCCGGTCAATGTGGCTAATATGCACATGTATGTTTTAGGCACAGTGGCCATCGATCTTCAGGACTCCAGTGACAGCAGCCCAGAGGGCCAGGACCCAGGAAGCACAGGACTTAACAGCGCAAGAGGAAGCAGGAGCAGCTCAAGGACAGAGATGGCGGGGTCAAACACTTTGGCGCTGCCCGTGATGGGAGAGACGGCAGAGGAGAGGCGGCACAGCATCGCCCCAGTCCTGGAGCTGGTGGACGGCGTCAGCAACCCTGCCTTTGACCTGCTGGGAGACCAGTCAGAGGACGAGGGAGGGGAGGAGGGAAAGGAGGACAGCGACAAGGATGAGAGCGCCCACTGGTGGGGTCGACACTGCGAGTAAGCAATGAAGGTGCTGTTTGAATGTTTATTCATGGATGAGCTAAACGTGTTCAGACATAACTGTGGGGTTTTTGCTACAGGTGGGTGAAGGGATACCCGCTGAACTCCCCGTACATTGGCAGCTCGCCTACGCTTTGCCACCTTCTCCAAGAAAAAATGCCTTTCTGCTGTCTGCGCATGGATAAGGTATGGGATTTAAGCGGTTTTCCATCCTTGCATAATTTCACATTACTGTAAACCTCTTGTTAAAGGCACATTTCTTCCCTCCCAGGCTTGTCACCACACCCTTTTTGAGGACGCCCGCTCCTATGGCTTCAAAAACAAATTGATCATTGTGTCCGCGGAGAGCGCAGGAAATGGTCTATATAACTTTATTGTCCCCTTAAGGGCCTACTACCGGCCGAGGAAGGAGCTCAACCCCATCGTGCTGCTGCTGGAGAGCATGTAAGAACATATTAATGTTAATAGGTGTGATGCTGGCCTCCACCTGGGCTGTGTTACACGGTAGTGTGGCTCTAAAGTGCTGAAGCCAGGCCAAAAATCTGGGTCGCACTGGACGGTAAAATTGGTCCCTCCTGACATGGCCAGCAGAGGAGAAAAAAAATAAGCTATTTAAGGACACGATTTGTGAAATGATAAATGCTTTTGGGACAATGTAGTCCACAAACCTGTGTCGTGTTTTGTAGTCCGTACACAAAAGCAGTCAGCCAAATGAGAGTTGAATCCAATAAAAAGGCCATAAAATGCTGAGTCACTCCTGTTGTGCGGTTATTTTCAGCTCTTTTCTGCAGGCAGTTTGCCTCGGTTGTATATCCCAGGTTGAGTGAGAGGGGCTCTGTCTCCGTAGGGATGTTTGCGCTTCATCATGTCACATATAAATCTCGACTGGTGAGAATCTCATGTCTATTTGTGTTTGGATTGGTTCAGACCTGAGGCGGACTTCCTGGAGGCAATCTGTTGGTTCCCCATGGTTTTCTACACAGTGGGCTCCATCGACAAGTAAGACAGACCAAAGCTCCCGGCCGCTTCCATTGTTTATATTCCCGCTGTATCCTTTACTATTTCCTTAATCTTTTTTTCATTTATGTGCTTTGTGTCTCTCAGATGACTTAATTTTCCCTCTGATTTATTCTTACTGCCCTTCAACACTGATCTTATTTTCCCTCCCACTCAGCCTCTCTCTCGCTCTCTCCTCAGTCTGGACAGTTTACTGCGATGTGGAGTCACTTTCGCTGACACCATGGTGGTTGTTGACAAGGAGAGCTCCATGATTGCGGAGGAGGATTACATGGCCGATGCAAAGACCATTGTCAATGTCCAGACTCTCTTCAGGTTTGCTCTGCTTAAATTTGCTCCACACTCTACCCTAAAGTGATTTTTTTTTTGTCTTTTTTATATTTTATGTTTTTTTTTCTCTCTATTGCTTTTCTCCCCTCTAGACTGTTTCCAGCTCTTAGTATCATCACAGAGCTCACCCACCCGGCCAACATGCGCTTCATGCAGTTTAAAGTCAAAGACCACTACTCTTTGGCTCTGTCCAAACTGGAAAAGGTAAAAGCATCACATCAAAACAAAAACAATAATGACAAAAACAATCAGAAAAAAAACGGTGTTGTTTTTTTTCTCTTACTCGGTATTCTCGTGATAGCAGAATCGTGCTCATTGAATCTCTGTTAATGTCTTCTCTGCCACAGCTCCTGTAAGTGAGCTATTATGAATCATTAAAGTCAAATGTTTTTTTGTTCCTTGCTCCCATTTGCTGCTTGTCATTTTTAAAAGCTGATTTTGTAAATGTTGCCCCCTGTGTGGCTGCTGATGAATTTCCCCTTTGGGCATCAATAACATTTAATAACAAATTAGTAAAGGGATGGGCGTGATTATGAAAGAGCGTTTTGTGAAATTTTGCCTCACAGCTGGAGGGACTTTAGGTAGATTTCAAGGCTTTGTTGTGTGAGCACTGATTTGTTCTGTAGATTGGTTGTAATCACAGGCTTTTCCATATATATTGAATGTATACAAAGGCAAGTGAACCTGGTTAAAATGTATGTGTATGTCTGTGTGCGTGTATTTGGTCTGCAGAAAGAAAGGGAGAAAGGATCCAACTTGGTGTTTATGTTCCGCCTGCCGTTCGCAGCAGGGAAAGTGTTCAGTGTCAGCATGCTGGACACCCTCCTCTATCAGGTATCTTAAGATCTTCATCAGAAACAACGATCTTCTGCTAAAACCATCTGCTATGATCTATTTCTTTTGACTTTTTGCTATGCTCTCCTGAAAGTCATTCGTGAAGGACTACATGATCTCCATTACCAGGCTGCTATTAGGTTTAGACTCCATGCCGGGCTCCGGGTTCCTCTGTGCGGTAAGTCAACAAACTAATACTAAAATTTAGGGCTGGGTGATATGGCCTCAAATCAATGTCACGATATTTTGAGCAGTTCACCTTGATAACGATAAATGGACAATAACTACTCCACAAGCTGCTCACCCCCTCCCAAATTAACTTCGTCTACTTCAGCCGCTACAACTTTTGAGCCATCCTCCATCTCCTCACCTGTCTTTCCCTCTTTGTTACGGACTGGATGGGATGGAGTAGGACCGGATGATTACATGATCTCAATAAATTTCAGTTTGATCACGGAGATCAGCTGTGAGCTTATTTACTCGATCGAACATGGTGGAAATGTGCGTCACAACAGCCAATCGGAGTCAAGCTTTACCTGCTCATTTCTGTAAGATGTCGGAGAAGTAAACAGAATGACCGAACGTGGAGCTAAATACGGAGCTGAGGGCAGCAAAATAGATGTCAGCCATGACTTTGAGTCATCCTACAAAGATGCCGTTGTTGAAACGAAAAGTTATTCAACGTCGGTTGTGTGGCGGTGGATCAGGTATCTCCAAAGTGACGTTGAGTAATTAAGTCGATGGGCAAGGTATGTCGGCAGTCGATGCCCTCAAAAGCGGGCAAAACAACAAATCTGTTTAGTTATTTGAAGAAGTACTTCCCGAGTGATTATGTGGAAAGCATGAAAATGTACAGCCTGTCACTGCTGATGGCACGAGTAGCATTAGCAGTTTAGCCACAACTAGCAGTGCAGCCATCGGACCAAAGCAGCGATCAATGGTATCATCTACATTTACATCATCTAATGTTTACATTTAAGGCGTCTTCATTATCCCTGAGGGGGCGATTTGTTTATTTAATATTTATCTAAATTTGTTGTATTGTTGAGTAAAAATGTTTTTTATATTTTTCTATGTTTATTTTTTGTTTCTGTTTATCTTATTAAATTTTCTTTGTTATTTACTTATTTTATTTATTTTATTGCTATTTACTTATAATCTCTAGTTTCTTAAGTTTTTAGTACAGATGCATTAAAACTTGCAGTTTAAAAAGGAAAAAAATAGTGATAGTAATCGAGATCGGACGATATGACAAAATTTTTCGTGATCATATTTTTTGCCAAATCGCCCAGGCCTAGGGTGGAGTCATGTCTCTGATGTAGGACAGCGTCTTAAAGGGACATGAGACCATAACCTACCTAAACACAGCCAAAAACAACTTTTATTTATTAATTTCTTTGACACCGAATACATTGACTTGGGCAGAATGACGTTAGTTTTTGTCGTAAATTTCAGTATCTGTAAATTTTCGGTTTATCGCCCAGCCCTACTAAAAATCCTTCTGCCTAAACTGTGAGGGGTGGTGATGATCCTGTTATCTGTTTTTTTTTAGATGAAGATCACAGAGGATGACCTGTGGATTCGTACCTACGGCAGACTCTACCAGAAACTGTGCTCCTCCAGTGGAGACATCCCCATTGGCATCTACAGGACAGAGGCGCACAAGCTCCCAGTCTCCGAGGTCAGTCGCTGCTGCTGTTACTCGCCCCTGGTTAGAGTCGCTGGAAAAGCTGCAAAAACACGTCAAGGTTTTCAAACGAATAAGCTCCAGCTCAGCTCAAACCTTGCTCGGTGCCCTGAGAGGCTTTGTGTTTGTTACTGAAGTAATTTACAGGGAAAAAAATACCACTAATTGAGCCAAACACTACCCTGAAGTGAGCTGGAAATATAAAAACAGGATTATTAGGACCATTACATAGATTATTGGACACTCTCTCAACTAAGAGAACTGTCAAGCTTCCTATTTTGTAAAGACATTAAAAGCAAAATCTCACTATTCCTCTCTAAAAATAAAAACAGAAAAATAAATCTTCCCCCCTTAATAAGATTTTTTGCCATGCTTTTTGAAGATATCAGATCAGTTTCGGCGCTAAATGAATAAATTTTACTGAAACAGTAATTACCTGACTGAGAAAGCCGAGCTGTGCAGCCTCCGCTAGATTTCTTTGGTTGTATTCTGAATCTCAAATAAAGGCTGCTACCTGAATAAGGCAGCCAAAAATGCCCCAAATCCTCTTCACAACATCCTCTGCTCCCAAATTTTGAGGATGCCAATTTTTGATATGAAAAGAACCGGTGTGTTTTGGAGCCAGTTTGCAACACAAGAGACGGCAGACATCCATGCTGAAAAAAGCCGGTGGATCTTAAGGGTCACTGATGATGTTAAATGACAGCACTGATGTGGGGAGAACGGCGAAATTTGAAGCTGCGCCTCAGAGATGCAGAGGAAATCAGCAACAAATGCGGGCGATTATCACATAATGTTCCTGTCTCTGATTGAATGAAAAAGAAACATGAAAACCAGCAGATCAAACTCATCAGCGTCCCGTGGACAGGGGCCTCACAGCAAATGTTGATGTAAAATTTAGGTGGTGTTAAAGAAAAAACATCTACATCTACATATGTACGTGTATGAAACAGAAATATGATTAAAATAAAGAAATCAATTATGAAATGCCACTATTTTGCACTTTTAAGAGCTAATATTGATTTATTTTGTTTGTGTGTTGCAGTCCCAGGTATCCATCACAGTGGAAGACTACGAGGACACGAGGGAACCCAGGGAGCCCCTGTTGTCCCGGTCCGGTGCCCACCGTAACTCCACCTCCTCTGAGCCCATCTCCACTTCTTCCCACTCCTCAGACCACCCGCTGCTCAGGAGGAAGAGCATGCAGTGGGCACGGCGGCTGAGCAGGAAGGGAGGCCGAGGCTCTAACGCGGCTAAGGGGGGTCCCGGCAGCGCGGCGGAGAGGATCAGCCAACAGAGACTGACCTTGTTCAGACGCTCCGAGAGGCAAGAACTCAACGCTCTGGTGCGAACGAGGATGAAACACTTGGGCCTCTCACCAACTGGGTTCAGTAAGTCTATGGTACTCCATTTATGAACAACATGTCAGCTGTCCATCTGTCTACTCTGGAGTGGATTTTCTCCACTCTATTTTGAGTTTATTTTGTAATTTTCTCATCATTATTATGCAGAGTGTTGGGCATCTTTTGTTTGTTTGAGGCTACTCCATGTGGCTGATTTGTGTTTGAGATTACATATTGATCGCCACATGGGTGCAAAATGGAGCAAACAATTGAAACAGAAAAGCTTCATTTATCTTCACTAGACTCAAAGCTTATGAAATTCTCACATTTAAATGAAATAATCTCAATATACAACTCAAACATAATCATTTATTTCCTGTTCTGTATTTCCTCTGATAAAGACAATGCTGCTTTGGCCTTAATGCCGTACTGTGAAAAAATTAGATCACTCAGATGGAGATTGAGCTCCTCTCAACTTCACGATTTTTCAAAGAAGCACAAATTGAAAAGTTCACAAAAATCAACAGCACCCTCTGCTGGTATAGACCAGAAACGCGTCTTATTACTTTGCAGCTTATCAAACTCCAGGACATGGTGGAGGTGGTTGAGACACCAAATGTTTTATTATTTCAATTTATCTAACCGGGAAAGACTCACAAACAAGTTGGAAATCTCTTCTGTAATAGTGTCCTGCTCAAAATCAGCAGCAGAATATAGTTTAACAAAGTTGCTGAAGTGAAAAACTAAAATATCCCGAGTTGCATAACAGAAAGTTCAGTCAAAGCACCTACAGCCTGGTGGTTCATATCCCTTCAACGCCTTTAATATAATTCTAAAACAATAAAAAGTAACACAGCTCCCTTAGACAAAAATCCTCCAGCTGGAGCATCTTACCTTAAGTACCGTTTCAGTCTTGCAAGTGGGTCACGGAGCAAAGTCTGTAAAGTCTGTAAATGAACTGACTTGAATAAGTTGGAGCATCTCAAATAATAAAGTTGGTAACACTTTACAATAACCATGATTTATAAACGGTAAATAGATTTATTAATGTTTAACCATCATTTAAAAACAGCATATAGACCAATCATAAATGCCAAATAGATAATTTATTAATATCAGTTAATAGTGACTTTACCATTAACAAGCAATGAAATTATGATTAATAATTTTCATTAATTATTAATGGACTATTTATTAAAAGTTTATATAGGGTTTAAATATTAGTTGTAAAACATCTAGAGTAAAATGTGTGTCAGTAGCATTTTGTAAATGGTTAATATTCAGTTTTTGAACCACCTAAAAAAATTACTTAGATGATTATTGTAAGTAATGTTTATAGATGGTTTGAAAACTAATGTTTGTAATACTTTGTGAATGATTAATAAGTGGTTTATAACCCATCTATAAACATTACTTAGATGGTTATTGTAAAGTTAGGGTTAAAATTGTAAAATTTACAATTTATTAATGGTCTATATTCAATTTATAAATGATGATTAAACATTAATAAACTATCTGCTTACCATTTTTAAATGGTGTATTTGCCATTTATAAGTTATGTTTATTGTAAAGTGTTACTGAAAAGTTTCCTGTACTTTAGTTTCTTTTACTTTTTAAATCAGGTAAAATTACTTTGACCCTGTCCTGATGTTTGAACCTGCTTTCCAAAGAGGAAGATTTATGGGCAATATAAGCGATCAAAATGAGACTCTTAAAAATACCAACATTAATAAGCATGTAAGACAACATGCCAAATGACAAACCTGACAGAGTTGTCAGTGTGATAAAGGCATTACCTCTAGGTCAGCTGGTCTGTTATTTTTAACTATAGATGTCCTCCTGTCTTGTGACTCACTGTACTGCTGGCCCTGTTCCTTCTGCGTACACGGATGTTGCACAGCCTGCTGTATATCCTGCTTCTATTTTATTTCCTGCTTCACTCACCTCTTTTCTTCCTGTGTCAGATGGGATGACAGACCAAGGGAACAGACTGTCTTATATCCTGATCAACCCTTCTCCAGACACCAGACTGGAGCTGCATGATGTTGTGTGAGTACACAGCCCGCAAATAAAACCCCAAAAGCACCGCAAACGAGCGATTCTCAGATGAAGTGATTAAAGGAGGATTTTCTTCTTCCTTTTATTTGATCTGCAGGTACCTGATCAGACCAGACCCCCTCTCTTTGGTACCAAATCAAGGCAGCGGCAGGAAGTGCGGTGCGGGACTGTCAGAGAGCCACAGGTTCGATACACAGGACAGCACCCATCTGTGAGAAAAAGACAAAAATAATGTCGAAACAAAAAGACAAACTACAATATCGCACCTATGACACAGAGATCAAGAAACAGTGAAATGGAGGGGGGGTGCGGCCTTTTGGCACACGGGCCTCGAATTTTCTCAACATTCAGTCTCTGTGAACTTTCAGAGGAGCCGGACATGCATGGACCTTTTTTCTATAACGCTGGGAATGTTTATTTATGCACCTTCCTATTTACAAAAGTGGAGAGCTGCGGACACAGAAGTGCATTTAATGAAGAACTGTATGTATTTATATCTGTGTATGTGCATGTTATCTACTGCATCATGTATGTGCAGTCAGTGTGTATGGTTGTGTGTGTGTGCGTGTGTGTGAATGGATGTGTATGTGTGCTTATGGATCATGAAGCAAGACACTGCCAATTTAATCCGGACAGCCAAAGAAACCTGCTGCCAAAATGAAGGCTGACTGATGTTATTTTTTTGTGTCCCTTTCTGTGTTGTTGGAGTGTTTTGTCACACTCTATGTTGTTCGGTATATTTGAAAGGGACTCTGCAGTTTTTCGTATCCTACAAAAGGTTCTTTTTCTTCTTTCTTTTTTTTGGTCTTCATAAAGCCTTTTCAGGTTTTTCTTTTTGCTGGTTTAACACACCTTTCACGTTTTCTTTCTCACACATATCACGCTCACCAGCAGTGGAGGGATCCAAAGAGCTCCGGCCCCACAGTAATGGTCATGAGTAGACAGCCTGGACACACCATCATTTCAGGGCATTCAGTCATTTTACAGTCTGAACTACTTCAACACTGCATCTGTGTTTTTTTCTTTTCTTTTCTTTATTCCTCTGAAAGCCCGGCTCTCTCTGCTTCTGTCTGTCAGTCCTGTCACCAGCTCACTTTGCTGACATGCATGAAGGGATGAAGAAAACAGCAGGAGAGTTTCTCTTTATATTGTGATACCCAGTACAATACCCCTGCGACGAACACTACCTTTGTAAAGCTTATAATGTCAGATTTTTCAAGTCGTCTCAGTTTTGGAGCTTTTGACTTATAAACTTCACAATCAAACATAATCTGTATTTATTGCTTACTGCACTAAATCTTTACTTTGACATATTAAGTCATTAATTTACTGGTTAAGAATGAAAATCAATGACATAATTTTATTGTTTTTATTTAAGAAATCAAACCTGATTAATTCATCCGGTGGTTTATGATCAATCTTCTTACAACGGAGTATTAAGGCCACATTAAGATAAATTAAGACTTCGAGATTAAAGTCGCTAATTTATGAGAATAAAGACATTACTTACAAGAATAAAGTCGTATAAAATTATTATGATACTTATGATAATGTGGTGCTGATGTGCCAAAAGATGAAGTATCTCCCTGTTTTAGAAACCTATATTGAAGTACGTTTTCACGAAATGCTCCATGGCTCTTATTTCAACAACTGTCATCATAAACAACAGGTTAGAATATTGGGACTTTATTCTGACTTTATTCTGACTTTATTATTACTCAATTATGACTTTTTAATCTCTAAATTTCTACTTAGTCACGAAATTTTGATTTTTTTAATCTCAAAATTCCAACTTTAATCTCGAAATTTCACCTTTTTTCAAATTTCGACTTTACTCTCAAAATGGAAATTGAAAAAAATCTCTCCTTTTGTGGCCCTAATCTTCTTTCGTAATCTTCTTGTCTTTTTTCCTAATATTCTAGTTATTTAATGACGTCTGACATGATATTTTATCCTGCTTTGTTAGTGTAAATCGTTCGGCGGGGGTAGAAATTTTTTGCTGTTTGATTACCAAGGATTTGAAAATTTGTACATTTTATGTCCGATAATTTGATTGTGCCATTTCATACAGAAATGGGGCAACCCTGTGGCAGTGTACTAACCAGCATCCCTGCCAACACAACTGCTGTAGCTTTAGTGCCATTATAACAGATGAAAATATGTATATATTAAAGTAAGTCATTATAGTTTGTCATTGCTTTTATTGCTTGTTGTCAAGTTGTTGCAGGTTCTTTCAAAGATTCATCATTTTGACCATTTGTAAAACTGCTTGTCATGGATGTAGTCACATCGTACCTCATGATGAATCATTTAATTGACTCGCACAATCTGTCTTTTGTGTGGATCAACAGACTCACATTCCTCGGCTATTTCTGCTTCGTTGTGTCAACAATGTGGATCGCTCGCCCCAGTTTTTCGACTGTAATGTTCACAAGCCTGCCAAGAACCCCCCCCCCAAAAAAAAAAACAGACAGAATGGGGTTACACGATTTTGGACATCCATATGATGATTTTAATGCTGTTGAGTAGGTTGTGTGTAAATGGAAAAGGCAGAATCAGGTCTTGGGTAGAGTCCTGCTGAGCAGACAGGATGCTCTCTTCTGTTGCATTGTTTTACTGTTATTCCTAGAGCTTTAAAAGACCGGTATAACTTCATTTCTTGATCCGGTCCTTTTGACACAATAACACACCCTCTTTTTCTAATGCCTGACTTGTCATCATGACTCGGTCAGTTTGCAAATCCTGTATTAAACATAGATCTGATAAACAAGCTCCGGCAGAGCTGTGTGCGGATCACTGCAGAAGACATGGCAGCTGAAGCAGTCAGTGTGCTCATCACGGGGGCCAACCGAGGTTTGGGCCTGGAGATGGTGAGACAAATGGTGAAGGGCCCCGGCACAGTGGCAAAACTGTTTGCCTGTTGCAGAGACCCGGATGGACCGAAGGCCAAAGTAAGAGTCTCCAAAATAAATAACCTCTCCTAAATTCATATGCATGTTCTTGAGCATATTCTGAGTAACAATCTTTGTGTTTTACAGGACTTGCAAACATTGGCAGTAAAGTATCCCAACATCATCCGCATCGTTCGTATGGGTACAAGCTCCTTTCTACTTGTTCAGATGTTAAAAGTGTCGACTTTATGAGTAAGCAAGAGCTGTTGAAATGAATCTGACTGTCTGCTATCGACTGCTCTTCTGTCCTCTCTCTCTCTGTCAGACGTCAGTGACCTTAATAGCATAAAAGCAGGCGTCCAGCATGTGGCCTCTGTGGTTGAAAAGAAGGGTCTCAACCTGCTGATAAACAATGCAGGAATACTGAGCAAAAGCACCCTGTGTGACTGCACTCCAGAAGATATGCAGAATGTTTTCAACACCAATGTTATTGGCCCCATGAACATCATTAAGGTAAGCTTGAAATGAATGATTTTGGCACTGGGTGGTGCTTTCTAACAGTGAAGTGAGCATTCATGGTTTTTATATACTGTCTCTGGTGTTGGTGTACATTTGCAGGAGTTCCTGCCTCTTCTTCATAGTGCTGCAAAAGCCAGCAAGATGTCAGGGATGTCCTGCAAAAAAGCAGCTGTTGTGAACATCTCTTCAGGTCTGGGTTCAATGGGACTGGTGAAAGACACATACGGCGTCTTTCCTGCCGTCTCTTACCGTGTCAGCAAGGTAAGCAACAACCTGCTATCACTACAACTTGCCTTTAAAGGCTTTCTTTAATGTTTATAGAGTTAAGGGTTGAAAACATCCAAACTATGAATTCACCTGTTTGTATTGCTAATCGCTAAGATTTGCGTGTCTCTGAAGCGTCAAAGCCTAAACCCGGTGATACATAGATTTGTATTTATACAGAGCTTTTCCACTCTTTTTGACGTCTTTGAGTGTTTTTATTATATATTCACCACATTCATACAGTGATCGCACCATCAGCACCAGTAACTAACTCCGTTCATATCCACTATGTTAGTTATGCCACTGGGATTAATTTTCAACTCAGAGTCTGACCCGAGCTGTCTGACCCTTGTCTTGTGAACTGCAAGAACTGGGACTGAAACACAAATCTTCCAATTAGGAGATGAAAAATCTCAACCTCTGAGCCACAGCTGCCCCGATAATCTCCGTTTCATCAGATTTAGGGAACTTAAAATCACTGTTTTTTGTCTTTTTGTCCTTAAGCTTTGCTGATATGTGCAGTTGAGTATCATCTAAATAATTCTGAACATTTTTTGGAGATTTTTTTAGATTTAATTTCCCCCAAGGGAGCATAAAGGATGAAAAGATAGGGTCTGGGCACTGAACCTTGAGGAACTCCCTGACTACCTGAGAAACAGAAATCTCTTTGCAGCAAGACAAGAAAATCAGTTGTGTTTAATGCATCAATGCAGCAAGTGAAGCAATGAAGTCGTTTGTATAAAAACTCTTTTTTTCTTCTTAGGCAGGTCTGAACATGCTGGCGCTGTGTGCAGCAGCAGAACTGAAGAGCAATGAGATCCTGTTTTCGTTGCTGCACCCTGGCTGGGTGCGGACTGACATGGGCGGAGAGGAGGTGAGACAATCCAGTTTTTTTGCTGCTCTGGTCCCAATTCGAAATAAATAGAAACAGTTCTGAATGATAAACAACTTTATTGAGAGGATCAAATTGTTTAATTTTACATCACATAATGTGCCTCTTTAGTAATCAAGCAGCAAACTAAGATCTTCTTATTGGGGGACAAAACTTTTTCTATAGCAGGTTCATGGTCCAAAAGCTAATTTTGAGGTTTCAGTATCCAGATTTTAATTATAAGAAGGATTTTACACAAAGAAGGATTATCAAATTCTAAGGAGAGCTGTTAAATAATATTAATCTTTCCACAAGGTTGCAAATCCAATACCCAGTGAGAGCTCTCATACAAAGGTCTTAAAATATGTACGCAGCAGCAGAATCTAGATCTGGTTTTTCCTCATTCAGGTTTTAAAAGAATCTCCTATGCTGTGCCCTCATGTTCACTGAATGTTGTTCTGACCACCAGGGGGAGATTGATGCCTCGGAGAGCGTGGCGGGGATGCTGAGCGTGATGGCCACCCTGACTGAGAAGCAGAGCGGAGATTTCTTCGATTACAAAGGCGAAGTAGTCCCCTGGTAACCCCAAAGATATCACATTGTGCTCCAAAGCTACCGTGAATCACTTCAGAAACCCAGAAATAAAACAAATTCTCACTTTGTCTGGATTGTACTCATTTTCTGATCTGCTTTTATCTTTCCATTTACGTTTGCAAACCATAGACTGTATATACTATGGACAACTTGTTTCCGCCAGTATAAGGATTTCAAGCCAAATAGCTCTCAGAATTTCCTTTTTTTTTCTTCCACTTTGCGCAGTAGCATTGTGCGCATTCGACGAAGCTGTTCAGAAAAAGAGGACCTGAGCACAAACTATCGCAAACAGGGGGGAGAAAAAATTATATTCTGTGTAATAATATCTAAAGTTTAGCCCTATAAGCTTTGCTGGTGGAGGCAGGATTTATGACCTATACTGCAGCCTGTCACCAGAGGGTGCTGTTCTTCGAAGTGGCTTCACCCAGCGAGGAGGCAGACTCTGTCCATTCTATATACAGTCCATGTTTGCAAACATTAAACATGAGAAATCTTGTGCGATTGTTTCACATCACCATGTGGTGCTATTCCACACAGCAACCTTGGCAGGGCAGATCTTAAGTGGGTTGGGGTTGTTTCCGTTGATGTTGGCACCAGGACAGAAGAAAGGGTACATCCTCTCAGTGAAGAAGTCATTAAAGGTGTAGATAGGGGTCATGCTGACAGGGTTGGAGAAAATCACCTCTCCGGAGTCGTAGTCCAGCTGCACCCTGACTCGGGTCAGCTCAGCCGACAGCTCCAGTGGAGTGCTGGGCCTCGTCATGGCCGAGTATTCACCCTCGTAGTGTGAGATCATCCAAAAGCCGCCTTCAGGGCAGCCTGAGATGCGTCCCTTCCTGTCGATTGACTCTTTGACCACTCCAAGCATCCAGTCCGCCTTATCACCCACCTCGACCTCCCAGGCGTGTCGACCTGACGCGAAGCCCTCAGAGCCAAGCACGAATACGAAGTGGCCGAAACGCTCAGGATTGTCTGGAAGCTTCTTAATGGATCCACCGTTGGCCACGCTGGTCAGGTCTGAAGAGAGCGACAACCAGGAGTAGGCGGTGTTTGGGTCCAGTGTGATGGGTGCTGAGGAAGAAAACATCAGGCAGAGTTGGTTTTATCATTTATCACCCCATTTAAAATTGATGACTCAGGGTCCAGTGAGTGCTTACTATAATTAACCAGGTCCACCATCTTCTCCCACACGTTGTATTTGAGGGAGCTCACATGCTTGGCCACGTCTATAAGAGCACCTGACACCTTTTCTGGATCCTTCTGTGGGATCTGCGCTCTGGAAAAAACACACAAATACTGTATGTCCACTTATGTTCAACTACAACTGAGCTGAATCTGACAGAAGGTGAGGAAACGAACCTTTTCTTTGTGTTGGCATAGTTCTGAAATCAAAACAGACAATATTACAAGCTGTTCAGACGGTCCAGGATCATTTAGAGAATTAAAAAACCATTTAAAACACCTACCTTTAGAAAGAGAGCATCACAGGAGGCAATCTCGTTCTCAATGGCGATGATAGCATGAGAGAAGGTGAGGATGCAGCTGGTGATGCTATCCGACTTCCTCTTGACCAGATCTTTCTTCTCCTCGTCCTCCTGCTTCAGCGCGTCCAGCCGAGCGGCCTCTTCCTGCTGCAGAAACTCTCGCAGCTGCTGGAACTCCTCTTTGATCTGCTTCTCTGTGGCCTGAGTCTGATTCTAGCAGACGTGGAAATAAAAGTGTCAGAGATTAAATCTGTGAAATACGAAAAAGAATTAGAGTCACATGAAGAGAAGAAAAATAATTACAGGAAGGAGATTAAAGCTGAAATTTTGAGATCAAAGTTGAAATTTCAAAATTACAAAATGTTGATATGTGGTCAATAATTTATAAATTTCCAGATAAAAAAATTAAAATTTTGAGGTTAAAGTCAAAATTTCGTGATTAAAGTCGACTTTACTCATGTCGACATTTATTCGTGTTAAAAATTGGGGGGAAAAAATAAATTTCAAGATTACAAAATGTTGAAATTATATCAATAACTTCAAAATTTCAAGATTAAAAAAATTCAAATTTTGAAATTAAAGTCGAAATTACGAGATTACAAAACGTCGAAATGTCATCGATAACTTCGAAATTTCAAGATTAAAGAAAAATAATTTTGAGATTAAAGTCAACATGAATAAAATCGACTTTTTTAAAATTTTGACTTTAATCTCGAAATGGAAGTTTAAAAAATCGCCCTCTTGTAATTATTTATTTTCACTGTTCTTGTGGCCCTCATCCTCTTTCGTAGTTAAAGGAGCGGGCTTGTCTCACTTAATTCATCCTGTAAATCTCCATGTTAAAGAATGATGTGATCACTTTATGCTAATCTAATTAATCTGATTGTCTTTTAAACAGTGAGTTGTTTGGAGAGGGCAGGAGGGCATTCTGCAATCAATCAATCAACTCGTAAACAATAGAATAACCAAACCTCAGCCAATTCACAGCAAGTGTTATCCCTAGATGCCTAACAAAACACAGACCATACTGTATGGACCCAATGTAAAGATGGGATTAGATTGAGCCCTATCTTGTAAAATCAGACCCACTCCCGTCTTTGTCCATGAACGCAGCACTAAGCAAGTTACAGTAGGGAGGAAAAACTTCCTTTAACAGGCAGAAACCTTGAACAGAACCAGACTCATGGAAGACACTCATCTGCCTCTGCCGCATTTGGTTTAGAATGAGGATAGAGTATGGCTGGGCGATATGGCCTCAAATGAATTTCACGATATATTGAGCAGTTCACCTCAATAACGATAAATGGACGATAACTACTCCACAAGCTGCTCACCCCCTCCCACATTAACTTCGTCTACTTCAGCCGCTACTTTTGAACTGTCCTCCATCTTCTCACCTGTCTTTCCCTCTTTGTTACGGACTGAATGGGGTGGACTCACGTCTCTGACGTAGGACAGCGTCTTAAAGGGACATGAGACCATAGCCTACCTACACACATCCAAAACCAACTTTTATTTATTTGACATCTAATATATTGACGTAGGCAAGATGACGTCAGTTATTGTCGTAACTTTCGGTATCAGTAAATTTTCGACAATCGCACAGCCCTAGAGTAGAGGGGGAACCACAGCAGCTAAACATCTGCAGCAGTGATCCAGAAGAACCTACAGTATCATGGAGATCGGGGACTCCCAGAAAAGACTGTTTTACAGGCTCTGATGGCACATAGTGATTCAAAGTTTATGACACAGACAGAAATAGGATAGAGGGAAAATAAACAGAATTATTAACCATCAAGCTTTAAAAAGTGTCCTGCCATTTCTACCAAACTGTCGCCCAATAAAGTAGGGTGACCATACTCTGAATCCCCAAAAAGAGGTCACTACTACGCGGGGTGGAGTCGCGCACAAAATTTTGAGGGTTTAAACAAAACCCCGCACATTTTTATGATTTCATAAACTCCCCAGGACAGGCCGGACAAGGCCCCAAAAAGAGGACGTATAAAGGCACATGACAGCGCACTACAGTTTGGATTATTTGACTTTAACATATCAGGAAATAAAAAAAGGGAAATGATTCAGTTATGTTGGAAACAATGTGTCCCGACGGAGCCGGATCATTTCCCTGCATTTTGTTTCTGTGGAATTCGTGAAACACTCAGTGAAGGTATTTGAGCCTCAAATACCTCAGAGCCTCATGAGACTTTATTTGGGTCACATTTTACTTTCTGTAAAAAAAGAGGAGGATTACAAAGCTGCTGCGAGCCTATTGTCGGCAAGGTAAAAAATATAATCCGTAGAAAGTGTAAAATTCATACAAATGATCCTAAAATTCACCTGGGAGTGAGAATGGATTCCTCACAGCTTTGGGCGCAATCATTGAAAACTGTCCTCTTAAATAAAACAAGAGACCCAGGTTTGAATCCTGCACTCTAGAGATCAACTAGGAGGTTTTTCTAACACCTTGGCTGACATGTTTACACACTAACAGTCAGCGGATCAGCTTCAGTCAGTCAGTCAGAGGTCATGCTGGCCTTCTAGGGTTTCGTGGATCTCTTGTTTATTGATACCTTGATGTGCACAGTTGTGTCATCACACTCTTGCTTGGCTTCATAGAGGCATCGCAGGTGCTTCTTAAGAGGGATCAGCTCTGTCTTCATCTCCGCCTAAAGGGCAGAGTTATGACAATTGTGAAAAACATGTCATCTAATCTTTGTATTATTATTCTGATCAAGAGTCTAAGATTGGAAATATTACTGAACTGCACGGCTAGAAGAGATCAGGATTAATCCCTTTGCAGGTGGAGATGAAATTATGCAGCGAAGAAGCTCTACGGTTTAGACATGTGCATTACCTTGAGGTCCTGAGCCCCCTCGTCCAAAGGACACACTCGGTGTCCCTGGTGTTTCTTTGAGGTGTGACACACACAGCAGAGAGCTTCAAAGTCATCCAGACAGAAAAGCTTGAGAACTTCCCCATGTGTGATGCACGTCACCTCCTCTGCTTGCTCCACGGTTCCGTCGGCCCCTGCTCCTGCCCCGCCTGCGCCCGCCCTGCGCTCCTGCTCCCTCAGAAAGGTGTCGGCCACGTTCTTCAGCGCCAGGCTGACCGTCGGTTCAGTCAGGGAGCACTTCCTCCTGCAGATGGGACACTCACGCCGGGCTTTCTTCTTGTTCCAGAACTGCTGCAGACATGCTCGGCAGAAGCTGTGGCTGCACTTGAGCACCACGGGGTCTCTGAAAATCTCGCAGCAGACAGGACAAGACAGCTCCTCTTCCAGCATGGAGCTGGATCGTGAGGACACAGCCCGCGGTCGGAGAGCCGAGGCAACCTTGGGACTCTGGAGGAAAGAGAGTTTTCCAGGCTGAGAGGAAGCTCGCGGACGCAGCGCCATGGCAGGTTCCTGGGTTTAATCTGGGTTTGTTGCAGCAGAGAGCGCGCTGGTAGGAAGAAGACGTGTGGTCTGTGGCTGAGTCCACTGAGTAATCTCAGTTTATGAACAACCAGGGTTATAGATCAACAGGGACTTGAAGAACAGGTTTACTTCACTTCCAGTAAATAAAGGACATGTCATCACCCCTCATCTGCCTCCCTCCCACAGCAGCAGACTCCTTAGCTTGGGGTCATGTTTTTTCTCCTTTGAAAAAACAACAAAGTGCTCAAGAAGGTCTGATTTTAAAAGGAAAAAAACAACTCTAGATTTCAAAACATGCTGCAAAGATATTCAAAGTTTAACTCGGAGAAATGCTCCCTGATTGAGGCCTGTAGGTGACCCCGCTGAGCTGCACCAGCAGGATCAGGTTTACTGAAGCGGATCTTATTACATCTAACCCTCTGACACTCAAAGTGATTTCGAGTTAAATGTTATGTATATTTCACGAGGAGAAACACAAGCACACCTTTAGTTTGAGTCTCGATTTTCTTTCTGCTGCAGAATCAGAGTCAATAATCTGAGTTAAAGGAAGTTCAGAAGCAGGTTGCATTTACCTGTTTTGAGATAACCTCAGCCGAACTGTCACTGTAGTCTCCACAACTCAAGCCTGATGGGTTTCAGATGCATGGAGCACGCCACACAAACAAACTTAGAACAATAGCATCTGTATTTTGCAGACATGAGTATCTCTCTGTGTGTGATAACACTGGATCAAACAGTCAGGACATGTTTGTTATCTGAAGTGGCCTAAATAAAAGCTTCCATGGGGAATTTCAGGCAGCAGTACTCCTCATAAAGACCGAGCAGGTTTTCCGTGTTTGAGAAGAACTTTCCGAATGTAATTTCTTAAACGGAGCAACTTTCTTTCTCTCGAGTGAATGCAACACGCTTCCGTACAAAAGAGTAGATCTAAGTGCATCTTGCTGGAATAAATTTCCTTTGAAAACACAGATCAGCAGAAGTAAAATGATTCATCATGGACCGTTGTACTGTTTTGTACTGTCTTAAGTGTCGAGAAAGGCACTTTTGAATAAAAGTATTATTATTTTTGTTATTATTAGTAAAATAAAATGAGAAAAAAATTAAGTTGTTCTTATATTTTTGGAAACACCAGTCACCTCTGCTTCACTAGGCTTGAAAATTACCTCGTGACCTTAAAGTGTTGCCTTTTTTTTAATTGAATATTGAATTTATTGAATTTTCCTTTTGGGATCAATAAACTTCCTATTTTTCTTCCCCATTACTTGAAATTCTCTGGACAAAACTGAACTTTTTAATCATTAAAAAGTGACATATTAGTTAAAAAGTGAACTTTTTTAGCCATAGACCGTATATACTATGGACAACTTGGTTCCGCCCTCCGTCAGTATACGGATTTGAAGACAAAAAGCTCTCGGTAATTCCGGGTTTTTTCTTCATTTCCTAAAACCAACATTGCGCAGTAGTGTTGTACGCATTTGGCGGGAGAGTCGCCGGGAGTCGCTGTGATGACGCTCGACTCAAACAGCGTATCCCCAGGGTGAGCTACGCGATCTTTGTACGCCCATAGGCTGTATCAAGTGTCAATCATTGAAAACATGAACTTTAAAAACGGAGCTGCACAGAAAAAAGAGGACTTGAGCACAAACCATTTTGTTCTGTGGAATAAATTTTTTAAAGTTTGTCCACAGCTCCATAAGCTTTGCTGGCAGAGGCAGGATTTATGACCTATACTGCAGCCTGTCACCAGAGGGTGCTGTTCTCGGAGTGGCTTCACCCAGTGAGGAGGCAGACGCTGTCCATTCTATATATAGTATATGGTTACAGCCCTCCTGAAAGTGAGGTATGTTGTTGTATGTTTAAGAAAAAAAGAGCAAACAGAATGCAAACTGCGGTGTCAGTGTTACTATTGCATTATAATTGGACAATGATAACAGTGTAATACAAAGCCATCAAAAGAACATGATCTTCTCAGTGTTACAGTGATCTAGCATCAGCTTCTTTACATGACCCAAAGAGATATTCATCAACTCTGAAGAAAAAGAAACAAAACTACAAAATAGCTTCATACATTTGGATATACTTAAAAGGTTATTAACACTAAAAGGTTTCTGAGAATGTGTTTGCCTACATTGAGCGGTCGGTGCAACATCGCTTCCACAAGTCACTGCGACGAGTTTGAGAGACGTTTGGAACTTTTTCTGCTCCCACTGGCAGGAGAAGTGATTCCCAGAACATAGACTCCCAACAAAAACCGTAAAAATGCATAAAATGAGAAAAAAACGAAGGCATCTTGTCCCAAACTCTCTCCCTGTTTCTGCTTTCTCCCCCCTGGTCTCATGGCTCTGTCCTCTTTAATACTGCCTCCTGTAATGCGCCAAAACTCTGAAGATCAGGTTCCTCATCAGTTACACAAACACTGTTTTCAAATAGACGTCACATCACTTGATATAAAAACACTAGCTATAAAAAAAAATAAGTCAAGACACTCCATGAACTTTGAGACCAGTCTGCTTCTTGTTCTCACATAATGACCCTTAATAATAATAATAAAAAAAAGTACATTAACACTGATTTCCTGTAACATCAAACATACGAAAGTAAGACAAAAATGTGCTGCAGTTAATTTCATTACAGCATGGAGTGTGTTAACGGTGAGCGAACACCATTGGTCTTTTTAGTCAGCGAGCTACACTTCACTATGAGCCTTTCACTTTTCTCCTTAAACGAATAAAAAGAAGATAAAACAGAGTCCATTGAGAAGATAAAGATAGAACAGCACATGCTTGTAAAACGCATCAAGAACAGCAACATCGAGTGGTTCAGGATGAAACCGTCACTCAGGAAGCTTTGCGGTAGCCGTGTCGCTCACCAGGGTGAGGCACAGTGCTCGATCCTGTCCTTGGTCTACAGCGCAGTGCGACACAGTGCAACGTTTGAGGAATAAAATCACATTTTCTTTTTCGCTAAGTGTCAAAGATCTACTTTGTGTTAGCTGTCGTCTTCTGCTCCTCCTGTACTGGAGACTTGTGCTGTTTTTGTTTTGTTCCACTGCCGGCGAACTACAACAATGACATGCAGGGTCATGTGATGCGGTCAAAGGGAAATGCTCGTCAGCGTGCTTGTAGTTTCTGGAAATAGCCGGAAGACAAAAAAAAAAAAAAGCACTTGGGAAGTCATCACAGTCAATTCTTCTCCCGGTCCCTGCCATTCTTCTCCGAGTGTAGGCAGAGTCTCCCAGCAGAGTGCACTCTAAATTAAAAACTGTAGGAGTATACACTGGAATCAAAACAAACTCATGACGGTAGTGTGGTATTTCCTTAGTAGTGCTGAATGCTGTGGGTGGCACGCACGCACGCACACACACACACAGGTTGTTCTACTCCGTTAGTGTTTGTGGTTAAACCCGCCCGACCTTAGCGTCGCCGATGGCACCCCAGACGTCAAAGACAAACTCATCCGGGAAAGCGAAGTCTCCCAGGGTTTCGTCTAAAGCCTCGGCGAACTCATCGGGGTTCTTTTTGTCTTTGCCCAGCTCCACCATGGTCGCCGCTGAAGAGAGAAAGGTGAGAGATCCTTAAGTTAGAACAGGGGATGTTGAAATTGGCCAAAAATAGACATGTTGGTGTTTAAAAGGAGCTCTGAGACTTGTGCTTGAATCAGGCCAATATTATTAGTATTTATTAGTAGGGCTGGGCGATATGGGAAAAAGTTTATCACAATATCTTTTTTTCATTAGTCGATATCGATCACAATATAAAAGAAATCAATTGTTAATCTTAAATGTTTGTTAAGGTCCTTACACACCGGGGCCGACGCAAATATAGAACGCGAAATTACGAAATATTCAGAGGCAAATTTTGGCGCGCCCGACTATACACATCAAGCCCGATGCGATTTTGTGACTCTCCGAGGGGGAAAAAAGACACGTCCCCGGTGGAAGCGAGAAAACTGACACAACAGCAGACTGACTGTTTTACAGTTCTGATTAGACACTAGTGTTGAGATGGCTGTCTGTCATGATAGTATGTACTGAGTCGGGGCCAGTACCAGATAAACACATTAAACTATAATCCATAAACAAAAGGTAACAACCGTTAGCTTACGTTAGCACAGATGAAAGTTAAAACAAAGATGTTTAGCAAACTATTAAAGCACACAAACAATCAGCCGGTCGGCCATATGAGAAACTCGACGCTATGACTCTCCACAAGTTGTCCTTCACGTCATTATCTTTGTAATATTTGTGTTTTTTATCAAGAAGCACTCTGTTCTCCGACACGTAAACAATCAGCCGGTCGGCCATGTTGGATATACCGGTGAATCTGAAGGCGCAACAACACACAATCTGCCAACTTTAAGGAAGTATATTCACCATGTTTTATATCGATATCGGGGGAAATTCATTTTCGATATATAACATTATCGTTTTATTGCCCAGCCCTAGTATTTATTGGACTTTTTTCATTTAGATTATAGTATCTTTAACAGCACATAAAGCGGGCCAAAAACCAGTCAGCACACATACCCAGCTCACTGTCTCTGATGCCCATGTAGCTCTCCAGCAGGTCGTCCACCTTCTCTATGGCCTTCTCCTCAAACGCAGACGGCTGCAGTGAAAAGAAGTCCAACACATAAGTTTAATTAAACACAATCAAGTGTATAGATGCCTAATATTAGTCCACGGGTGTTGCAAACGCACGTACCAGCTCCTCCACTGTCGCAGGACCTTTAGAGCGTAGTCGGAGAGTTCCTCTGCCGGTCCCCAGCTGAACCCCGGATGCCGATCTAGAGCCTCCGGATCGCTGGCTGATCATATCTGCACACAAAGATTAAGAGAAAACTCCAATTACAGTCCTTATTGTTGATATAAACTAACAAATATCACACATCTGCCCGTCTTCTCCTCCTCTCACTCCTACCAAAGGCCTTCAGAGGCTCTGTAAGCTTGATGGTGAACTCCTTCCCTTTGGGCAGCTCTTTCAGCATCTTGGCGACCTCGTAGTGTCGACACCCAATCAGGCGATGGCCATTTATCGACTCGATCATATCGCCCACATTGATGACCTGGATCTGGTGGATGATGCTGCCCTCTCGGATTCTCTGGAAGACAGAAAATCAAAGAATGAATCCAACACGCGTCAAGTCTGCTCATCTCCCGTTAGAGTCCATGGCCATGCATTTCCAAAAGAAATCAATCCAGCGTGCCGTTTTAAAGCTGCTCACCTTGATGAAAGCGTAGCCGGCTCCATTATCGGTAATGGTCAATCCTAAAGCATCCTCTCCTTTATAAACCTCGATTTCCTTTCGCTGACCTTTAATGTGGGCAAAAATAAAGTCCTCTAGCCCGATTTGACCCCCCAACAGTTTATCCATGTCTACCTTGTGAGTGTTTAATGTGCAAAACATGACCTGTGAAACACACAGAACACAAACAAAGAAGAGTAAACACAATGTTCTCTCTCATAGTGAGCTGAAGCATACCTGCATTTACACTCATCACGATGACTCACCTCAGATGCCGGGATCCCAAAGGCCTCTCCGATCTTGGCGTAGAGCTCCCGCACGTTACTGAAGCCCTCGATACGACCTGTGGGGCTGCCGTGAGCGAGCTGAGTGTGGAAGATGAGGCGAGGGCGCATGCTGCTGGGTGGAGGAGGCAGACCCTCAGATGTGGCGCCCTCTCCCAAACCGACCACTCCTCCATCTAGACCATCCATGCCCGGCACATTGAGACCGGCACGGATAGGCTCCGCTTCCTCATTCTCCACTAAGGGGGAGGCCTTCTTCCTTCTTCCCAAACCTAGAGGCATAGTGGTGCTGCAGGGGGGAGGCTTCTCAAGGGGACTTGGGGCTTAGCTCCAGGCCAGCATACACCTGTTCAGCCAAATCAGATGTTCACCTCGGTGTAACAGGAAGGGCCTCCAGACCAGCTTGAAAGCTGCCTCAACCAAGAGCTGTAAGATTTTGCAAGTCCACACATCAGAGCAGCTCACATAACTGGATCTGACAAATCCAGCAGCCTGCAGTGGATTTCCCTCAGCTGTTAAACACAAACACAAGTCAGATTTTTAGTTAGGCACTTCTCTTTGAAAACCTGCTGCACTATAACATCTTTAATGAATGGCTATGAACTAATAATACAGTAGAAAATGTCTCAGCAAAGCTATTCTTTCCTCCTAAGCTTTTACATTGAATGCACCAGACAGAGCTAAAGAGGCTGATCTTAAATCTGACAGATCCAGCTCTCCCTGAAAACAACAACTGTTAACCCCTTTCGGTAAAAAAGACAGTTTTAAGTGGCTTTGCTAAGCTAGAGTTAGTCATTTTACTTAAATATGATCACCAAATGTGAAAAAAGAAGGGAGTAAACATGGCAGGCCAGTCATTCTTACCGGAGCAGGACTTTCAGCCAACTGTCGTTAGCTCTGCCTGCTAGCTTAGCCAGCTAACGGTGCTGCTGTTAAGACGCCAGAACAACAACGCCACGCCTGCCCAGACAAGTCTGGTGTCCCGTATCCTCCGCTCCCTTCAGGTTGACTCGGTTTAGACAGGTCGTTGTTGTTAAATCTGAATCTGTCAGTGTCGGTATGTGGCTGTCGGTTTAGCTTCTCTGCGAGCCCAGTAGGGGAGTAACGGTGACGCATTCACGTTCCCTCGTAACTCCTTGTTTCCCAGCGGAACAATAAAGTTCGCTTTTTCTACACTGGCGGAACAATAAAGAGGTTGGACATTGAGTGTTATATTTTTTTATTCACTTTTATTCGTTAAGTTTTATTTTGGGACAACAGTGAGGCAAATGCCCAAATATACATCGCAAACCGACAACAGTTTCTGAACACATGTTTATAAATTGTAGGTTTAACTGATTTAAAACAACCTAACGGACATTTTCGATTGAAAACGGTTGTCTTGGTGCGTAGCAGCAACTGTACCCTATCTATTAAAGACGTTAGAGAGTTTAATATGAAACCGGAAATGTCTGTATATTTTCTAACTTGATTTTATTTATATTGCAGTAACTCATAGTAGTCAACAGAGTGCAGAAGAACCCAACATTAACAGGCTGTCACCATGCTTGACTTGTATATCACCATAGACCAGTGTTTCTCCACTGGTCTCACTCTGGGACCCACATTTACCCATGGTTTAAAAAAATTCAAACCAAGCAAATTTATTTTTTATATTAAAAAAACTCCGAAGACTGAAATCTTTAACATAAATACACCCAATTTATCGAGTTAATTGCATTTCAGAGTACATAAACTGAGGATGACAACTACTGAATTTGCATGTACAGAGAATATCAAATTGCACAAAATGGAGACCAGCAAAATGAAAATTTTTACTTATATGCATCTCTGCATTCAGCGCATATTCAGAAGAACCTGAGGAGGACCATGCAACAGCATGGACAAAAGTGAATAAATATCAAATCGCACCAAAAAAAGACCACAAGAAAAAAAAAACATGTATTTTTACTGCATTTAGGCCACATTAATAAGAAACCAGCACAAACCAGTCTTACTGTAACTACATGCCAACACTGCAAGCAGGGGGGAGAAAAATTATGTTCTGTGTAAAAAGTTTCTCACGTTTATCCACAGCCCCATAAGCTTTGCTGGCAGAGGCAGGATTTATGACCTTTACTGTAGCCCATCACCAGAGGGTGCTGTTCTCGGCGCGGCCACAGTCATAAGAGTCAAGTCAGATGTACGGGTATAGGACTATTTCCGGTTACAAACTTCAAAATAAAAGGAAATCTTAATTTCGGACGTGCTTATATCATAGGATGTTGCTAGTTTGAAGTTTCTTGTAACTTGTTTTTTATGTTTTTATATATTTATTCCGAAGAAAAGGCGAAGGTAATGCATTGTGTCTTGTTTTTAATTGAAGTATTTTTCTTTTTATTATATGTGGATAATATGTTTGTGATGCTCTGGTTGCAAAAATACCCACAATAACTTGAACATACACACAGTAATTGATTAGATAGCCAGTCTTTTTAATGTTGAATTCAAATCAACACACCATAGGAAAGATCAATTAAAAAAAAAATCCTCACATTTGATACAAAGATCTGCTGTTTAACTCATAAACTCTTGAATCCCAAACTGAAGAATTTCTAAACATAAACACAAGTTGAAATAAATTCATGTTTGTGCCTCTTTCCTTTAAGAAGGAAAAACAGCCCGCAAGTATCTGGTAACCTTTTTTAAAACAAAAATAAAAGTTACATTTAACAGAGATTACACATCTCTACATTCATGTTAATCACATGTTTGTGTAAGGTTAAACTAAAAAACTCCAGCAGGAGTAGGATGAAGTTTGGACTGCCCTGAAGTTTGACAGTCATGTGAAGACACACACACACGCGCAAAACAAAAACAAAAAAACTTCAAAAAGGAAAATGAAGAAACAAAGTTAAGTCAGTGGCACAGTCAAAAAGGGACACAGAGCTCAATACGCATCTTTTCCTCAAGTATGAAACTCACCTGCTAGTGAGGTACATCTTGAAATAAATGCAGAATTTAAAATAAGGGGTATAAATTAAATTCATATCTCAGTCTTTGTGATGCTTTTGTCGGACCGACGCATGAGGCTGTGGGGTAAAATAAAATAAACTCACACAGGCAGTCAGACAGAAGAACCATACATCAACTTCTGAACCATGTTTCTCCTATAAAAGGACATCTATGTGGTTTTTCAGTCACAGCATGGAATTTAAAAAACATGCTCTCAAGGTCACTGCGGATACACCCACAATAGTGACAACTATTTGGCACAAATTATCTTAAAAACGTTTTTCACAAGTAACAGGCTCCCAGTGAGTGGAAGCGTTGTTGGAGTAAACATTTGAAAGAGGAGCTATCGTAATCATTTTCCCTCCTGATACATAATTCATCCCTACACTCGGAGAAACTGGGCCGAGCTATTTTCTTAATTCAAATCCCCACAAACATGCAGCTTTTCAAACAAAACTGAAACCCAAACACCATCTTTGTTTGGAGGTTTGTGCATATTTTAGTTTTATTGTCCTGGTAGAGTTCATGGGATAGAGGCCTCTTATCACACTGAGCCTGCAGTTATCTGAGAGCAGAGAGCAGTGTAAAACAAAAATGTCCTTTTGAACAGTGACGGTCATTGTTGACAGCTTGAAACTGTGACGTTTAAGCAGATTTCTGCCATGTTATTGTAAACACTAAAACAGTAAGTCATTGCATTTTTTAAACCATGCGCTCCACCTCTACATCCAAATAAAGCCAGCTCTCCTGTGATAGATTATACTGTTTTGATTACATTATCATGAAGCAGAAAAGAGGAATGCCCCGATTCTCAATCTTGACTCTTGCATTTTGTGCAGACATCCCACAGAGGTTACATCTCAACCACACTGATCCACTTTTTCAGACTCTCTTTGACGATAAAGTCAAATCTACCACATTGAAGCAGCGCTAACATGGATCTGATCAGCTCAAGCTGATTATGAACCTATAAGCCTCATTTCAATCCATATAGAAACCTTCATCATGTCCTTCAGTGTGACGTCATGGTAGCTCTGGTCAAACATGCACCACTGCACCTGAGGTACTGATAAGAAGCTGCTGCATTGAGTGGAGAAACTGAAAAAAAGTGGCTATATAAAGTTTTGCAGCTCAACAAACTTTAAAAAAAAAAACACTCTGGTTCCTTTGGTTATCTCCTTTTTGGAGGCAAACAAAGACCAACCACTTGTTTCCTTACTTGGTTATCTATTTACATCTTATACATTTTCCTTTTCTTACACTATTCCTGCTTCAGTCTGTCACTGTGACTGCCTGTTTCCTAATACTGTTAGTCAACCTCAACTGAATGCACAAACCAAACGTAAAATCAGCTCTTCTGTCCAAATACGGTAAAGAGACGAGATAGTGGGAAGGAACTAGATTCCTGAGCTGGAACTGTCCAGGTTAAACTGCACAGGAGAGCATCACCGGTAATGTTAACTTGTTAAACTTTTTTCAGTGCGAGCTTTCAGGGCGTGAAGTCAGGGTGGAAGGATCTGCTTGAGAGTTTCTCGTGTGTTTTGGCCCAGTTTGTCAGGAAATTTGACTGTGAAGTCCAAGATCATGTCACCTCTCCTCTCAGGGCACTTGGACAGAGGTAGCCCCTCTCCAGTGATTCGCTTTTTGGTTCCAGGTTTGACAACGTCTCTGGAGGTCACAGTGATGGTCCGGCCATCCAGTGTCGGGGCGCTGACTGTGCATCCACACAAAGCCTGAAAACAGAAAACAAGTTAATCAGATGCATATTTTGGTAAACTGAGCCACACTTTGTAACTCCAGCATGTACTTACATCTCTGAGTGATATTTTAGCAGGATAGATGATATCTGAGCCCTCTCTTCTGAACAGCGGGTGAGGTTTATCTTTTACTACGAACACCACATCTGCAGGAATGTTAGTTGGAGTTTCATCCCCCTCCTTGGGAAAAGTGATTTTTGTGCCCTCCTTCCAGCCGCGCTTGATGTCGACAGTTAAAATCTTGTCTTCATTACGCATGGTGCAGCCGTCCGGGTTCAGTCTCTTGCGGGAAATCTTCATCTTTTTGGTGCAGCCTGCGAAAACCTCCTCGAGGCTCACCTTCAGCTCGTGAACGACAGGCGGGTCCTTCTTCTTCTCATGAGCTCTGTGAGGACCCCCTGGGTGGGATTTGAAGGATCGGTGAAAGCCACCCATGCCACCCATTCTCCCCATGCCAAATGGTGCAAAGGGGTCATTGATGTCCATGTCATCCTCTTCATTCTGGGAGAAGAAATGATCGAAGGGGTTGCGGCCGCCGAAGAACTCTGCGAACATCGCATGAGGGTCTCCATGGAAGGTGTAGTTGTAGCTTTGACCGCTGTGTCCTCCACCTCCACCACCAGGAGAACCCTTCAAGCCTAAAGAGATCACATTAAAGGACAGAAAATTAGTTTAAATCATATTTCGGTGAGACGATTAAATCGGCCAATTTTAGCCCGTTTGAGACTAATCGGTATTCGGCCAAAACTCGCTGATTCCCACCGATATTTTCAGAAATAAAATGTGGAGAATAAGATTCGGTTTCACTTTGAAAATGTTCTGCCATTTGAAAAGTTCCCCGACTTATCCTGTAGATGGCGCATGACAATCTTCATCCACTAACTACCTCACAGCACAGCAGAGTGACGGATCTGAAGCAGGCAGCTCAGGGTCGCACGGAGGAGAGTGGTCCGCCTCAACGGTAAATAAACTAGTTTGTGAAATACACAATAAGTCAACAAGTTTAAGTTCAACCCAGTGTTCCCCACTGTGCTGGTCTCGGTCACGGTGACGCACCATGTAATATGCAAGCTAAAGTTAGAGTTAGCGAACCTGCTATTAGCCTTGCTACACTGTTAGCAGTGCCAGTAACGGTAGAATAAACAACAGTACATATTACATGATCGAGCTACTTCTCTTACTGAGGCAGCTGCATGTCTCCAGATGAGACCGGACACGGATAATGTGAGTCACGACACACCGATCGGCATCGGTGGGAGTTTGATCAGTCGGTCTTCCTGTCGGCGTAAAGAGCAGTAGCCTATAGTATATCTTTATATTGTATGCTGTAGATATCTACAGTATGTATATATTTTATAACTTCATAAGAAAAATCGGCCGATTAATCGGTAATCGGACCGCCCCCTCTATAATCGGCATCGGCCCAAACAAATCCATATGGTTGGACCCTAATTTCTTATACCTCAATTCTGATGAATTTATTGTAAAAACAAAACTGTCTACTAGACTTGTAGAAGAAATGCTTCTGGCAGTAAAAATCAGACAACAAATCTAACTTTTTGACACATTTAGTGGCAGAGTTTTCTCTCTCAGTGCACCCTGTGAATGTAGACTGTGATATTTCAGCCCAAAGGCATGAATTCCTGCATTTCTGAGCAAGTTAAACCTGAATTTTTATTCCAGCAACTGAGTGACCGGACAGGCAAGAACTCGCTGTTTCCAGCAAGTTCTCCATACATTGTGCACACACCCGGTTCATTGTCTGTCTAATGAGCGATGCCAGAAGCAGTGATCACGGGCTGCATCAATACATCAACTCACTGAATCAGGGGCTGCAAATGCAGAATGCATGCTTGATTAAATTAAAGCAAACTTTATCTGAAAAGGTCCCACAAGCGTAAAAAAAAAAAAAACAGTAGATGCAAGGCAGAGAGGTTCAGATACCTTCTTCTCCGAAGCGATCATAAATGTCCTTTTTCTTGGCATCACTGAGGACATCATAAGCTTCAGCAATCTCCTTAAATTTATCCTCAGCTCCGGGGGACTTGTTCTTGTCCGGATGGAAACGCAGGGCCTGTTTTCTGTACGCCTTTTTTATCTCATCTTCGGTGGCACCTTTGGCTATCCCGAGCACTTTGTAGTAGTCTTTACCCATTACAATAACTGGTCAATCTTTTACCAACTTCATATAAACATTCTCAGTGCAGATGCTTCCGTTTTTTTTCACTCCCAGCGACACACGTCCAGCATGCCCGCTGTATGGGCCGGGTTGACGGGATCCTCCTCCTCCGCCGCAGCCGCAGCAGCTGTCAGCGCTGCGGTGAAGAAAAGCTAGCCTGCTAACAGTCAAGGTAGGCTGCCCTCACTGGTCACTGACAGCGTTTACTCTTCAGGACGACGACTCAAAAATAAGACTAATAAGCTTCTACGACGAAACTTTACCGATCATACTACTACGCGCGTCTTTATAACGCCGTCGTGCTGACAACCCGCTGAGGAAACTTCTGGAAGACGCTCGTGCTGCTGATGTGGGTCATCGTCATCATCACAGCCAAGCCAAGAGGAGTCGCTCTTATCAACTTCCGGGTTTGTGCGCGACACAACAAACTAAAAATAAGGGAGGAGAATCGGTCTCTTAAACGAAACAATTAAACAAATGTACTAAACAGCGACCTTTTGGACAATTTTACTTTATTGGTGGCGCGTAACTACACCAGGTTTACCCACTTCTGAAGTTGTCGTGGGTGTAGCTGGGCCGGTTGGTTTAATGTATCCCGCTGCAGCAGCCTGCAGTGACTTCTCACTTTGTAAGGTTTTGAAGTTATTGTTTCCCCTATAGCCTAGACAGCAGCCTGTATGACTTCCCCACGAGCAAAACTAAAAATGGGGGGGCGCATGCCTGCACAGATAGGCTACACACACTCCAGTTCTCCTAAAGTAGGGGAGAGTGGGGTAGGTTGAGCCAAAGGGTAATTTGAGCCACTCCCTGTTGCTTGGAAATGGTCAAAGAAATTGATCATGTGACCAAATATTTAGAAGATGGGCATCAATTCATGGCGTCTGTAAAGGTTAAAAGCACATGGGTGAAGGGGTTAGACATTTATTTGAAAAAAAAAAGTGAAAGTGAAGTTAGTCTGTAATAAGTTTTAAAGAATTGTGTTCAGACCATAAAGATCATTTTAAATTTGTTTTATGCACCAATTGTGGTATCTATGAGCTACAACATCAGGTCAAAAACCTAGCATAAAAGTCCACCATTTTATCTTAGAGGACTAACAAAGTCATAAGAGTAGTTCTGGGGTAAATTGGGCTAGTGGCTCAACTGGGAAAGTAAAGTAGTCTGATGAGAGGATCAGAGTTTCAGTTCAGATTGTTGAAATGTTCAACTATGGTCAACTTACCCCATAAGTTGATGATAGGAGACTACTTTTTTGGACATGCTACATTATCAAGACAATTATGTTTACACTCATTCTGTTGCTTTGCAGGGATGCACAACATCTTGAAATATATGCAGATACACTACTTAGAGACAAGACTATAATTTGCCTTGATGTAGTGATCTGAAATATGAAAAATGGCTCATCTTATCCCACTCTCCCCTAGATGGCAACATCCCAAGCTAAACCAAAAAGGTTCAAACATGTACAAATAACTTGTACATGTAAGTATGAGGGGAAAAATGAATACTGAACAAAACCACACAGTACTTGCAGTCCATGTAGAGTCATGAACAACACAAAGGTGATTGCATAGTTCATAAACAGTATAATTAGGGCAAGCACACAAAAATGCAAGGCATGCAGGGGCGGATCCAGACTTTTTTGACCTTGGTGGCTCTGATTTCTTGCATGGAGTAGTCTATGTGTGCACACACGCACATGGTTTGCGAGCATTTATTTGCCTTTTCTATTTCCACTTTTTATAGCTCTTAAATATCTGAAAGAACCTTTATTGTTTTTTTTTCTTTAAATAAGCAGCACAATAAAGTGGAAACATTTAGGTCTTCTTTCTTAGGTAGACTACAAAAAAGGCTTCAAAGAAAGCCGCAAGCAGCCTGTGGCAACACAGTCAAAACATAAGAGCCGGATATGACAAGACAAATAACCAATCAGGGTTAAGGGTTGGACCTGGAGTGGCCAACTCAGATTTCCAGAGGGGGCAGGTTGCCATCCCTGTAATGAGTCTGCATCAGTTACCCAATCTTGGGTAACTGATACCAACTAATGAACTATAGGGGTCAAATGTCAAATCTTCTGTTATAGATAGGTATTTTCGATACTTTAAAAGCCAAAACATTTGTGCTACAATTTCTATAAGATGAAATAAGTGACAGTTCCTCTAACCGGGACACTCTGGGGATAAGTGATCCTCTGGAGTGCTGTGTTACTGCATTCCTCTGAGGTCATATCTACCACATTACCACCGCTCATATCAGTCCAGTGTATATTTGAGATTATTTTTCCATATTTATCTTTCATCAGCAGTATTTCAAAAAACATTAAAGTCGCCAAAGTTTTTTTTTTTTCTCTGATTCGAGACTCAAATACAATCTTGGAATGCAAACAGTGAAAACTCTACGTGCTTCTGGTTTGGACAGCTCCTACTCGATATAAATAGATCACAGAATATAGATATGCAGTTGGCTATGTGTGATGATTAGTTGGCCTAGCGTGACGAAAGGCATCTTTGATCCCCTCCCTATCAGCATTTATTTTTTTCCGTCCTCCCCTCTCTACAAACCTTGTTAAAATGCTGCAGCAATCGCGTTGTTCCTGGAGAACTCAAACCTGGAAGCGTACAGGCCCTGATTTAATATGTTTGTCATGTTCAGGGGGTCAGGTAGATAGAAGCGTATCAGCCACAGAGGAGGTCTGGGGTGGAGGTCTTTCCTGCATTTAGTGGGGCCTGTCATTGTAAAACAAGGGGAGAAGCAGAACAGCCAGGGGAAGAGTGTCAGTCTTTTAGGTCCAATGAAAGCACATTGGTATTTGTCACTGGGAATGGCTGCATGTGGCTGCCCAAGGTTACCAAGCTAGTGCTGAGCAAATCAGGGGACTTATATTTAGCCTTGCAAATGGCGCGCTGTGGATTATGTCTTAGGGCTCTCCGGTTTCGTCTTCAGTGCGTTTTGTTGCATGAAGGGGGGCTGTGGATCATGAAGAGGCTTCTAGTCAGGTAAGAAGCAAGTTCATTTCATATTTCTAATACCAGCTCTACTTCCATGTTTCCTCTCTTTATTTCCTCCTTTCCTCACACACATACACTCCACCAGGGGGGTAAAAAGTGTTTATGATCTAACTTATTTCAGTCACTCTTCTCCTGGAGGTGGAAGGCTATTCGGAGAGTCCTAAAGACACCAAAGACGACACACTTGAGTTGAACTGACAGTTGGACAGAGGGTGTGCAGGGGGTGCTTTCCACACCAGTAGAGGACAGCCAACGTCATTGGATATATCACAGACTATTTCACCAAGCTACCGAGGTTTGGGATCAAACTCCACCATGGATGTACTCGCCTTGGAGGCAAAGAATGTAAATGGAGCAGAGCCTGAGAAAAAGTCTGCGCCGAGGCCAAAGCCAAAACCTCAGAAAAAGGCCAAAAGGATTGTTTACTTTGAGGTGGAGATTGTGGACTTAAAGACTAAAGAGAAACTGCTGCTATTGGACAAAGTAAGTGTCAGAATGATGGACAGTCTCTGATTTCACTCGCCTTTTATATTGACCATGATTATTTCTGGGGGAGTGAAAACACTTCATTTGGGTCACACATGTATCTGTCTGTACAACGAGAGACCTAGTTACAGTGAAGTCAGTAGAAACCTGTTTATTTCAGTTCAGGGGTCACTGTGAGCGGTATTTTCATAAGGAATTATGCACTTCAAACGCAGGCCCGATCGGTTATGTCTCTGTTGAACAAAGGTTGTAGTTAGAAGGTGAGAATTGCCTCTTCATCAGCAGGAATTCTCCGTCCCAGCTACAGCACATGCCAGTGCCGCATTAGGCCAACTGGCAGGCAGACACACATGATTAACAACTTGTATGAGCGAATATGAATGAACTAAATGCCTGTCGGACAAATTCGAGAACATGTGAAAATTTCTGAGGTGAAATCGTAAGCCTGCCCTCTGATGCCTTCGATCTTAAGCACGGCTTCATTGTGATTGCAGGTGGAGCCGACGGCCACTGTTTTGGATATAAAAGCTTTGTTTCAAAAATCATGTAAGTAAATTCATGTGGATATTTTCAGTTTCTTACGCTTATTTTCACCTTGAGAGTAAACAATTTCTCTGTCTTGATAGATCCAAAGTGGTATCCAGCCAGACAATCCCTACGTTTGGATCCAAGTGCGTGTCCTGGGTGGTCTTGTACTGGAATTTGTTGTTTCTTTCTGACCTTACACCAGCTGATTGTTGTGGACTGGGTTGTTTTTCAGAGGCCAAGTGTCTCAGGGATGAGGAAGTGCTGCAGACGCTTCCTGTAGGAACCACGGCCCATTTTTACTTCACTGACCTCGGACCCCAGCTCACATGGGGAACAGTGAGTCAACATGTGCACAGACACAATATTTAGAATCACACAGAGGCTTTGCATGGATTAATCCAATAAATGATGAAGTCATGCATGCCGTGAGTGAGCTAGTACCCAAAGTATTTTCCTTATCATACTTCTATTCTTAGTCTTACTTCTCAAGTGGATAAGCAGAAAGCCAAGGTTTGAGTGTGTCAGAATAGTTAGAGTGTTTCCTCATTAACCCTGCAGAGCCAATCAAAAGACAGACGACAAAGCTGTTTAAGATTGTACGATCTGCCGGACTGAGTATCAACCTTTTTCAGTGGAAGACACGATTGGATTATTATTGTGAACATTATTGTGAATGAAATGTTTGTTATTGCTTAAAACCAGGGAAAGAAATTAGGCTTACCATGTGAATCACTAAGAATTTGCTCCAAACCAACAGAAAATAGCATTTTTCGGTAATGTTGTTTGATTTTGGTTCAAATTTCTTTTACTCTCAATATAAATAGGCCGTCTCTCACCCACTCAACAACTCTTGGACATAAATATCAAGCCGCAGTGACGGATAGCGGTGATTAGCTTTGGTTCCTCTCACCTCCTGCACCGCCCGTCCTCTGTCCTAGGACATCTAATCTCATGACCTCATTTCTCTCAAAGGTGTTTATCCCCCTGACCTCTCACTTGCCTTTCGCTGCACCTCTTTACTCACCCTTGCCCACCTAATCTTGACATCCCCCCCACTGTCCTTACCAACTCTGGCACAACCCCCAGCACCGTGCCAGGCTTCAGACCAATGTCGCTAAGGCTGGAGGGGGCCAAGAGGTGCCCCAGCAGAGACCACTGGCAGTAGCTACTGGTCAAGCATGCTGAGTTAGGGCTGTACTGGGGTGCTGATTCAGGGATCCATTTCCCCGTCAGCTGTGCTACTTCACTGATCATGTTATTAATGGAAAGCTGGTATTACAAGCTGCATTAGTGTCTCATTTGCTCCAGGCACATGTTGAATACTATTATTACTACACTAAATTGTTTGGGAGTTCTTAGAGGTGTACATGGAGAGCAGGTCCGGTTTCAGCTGCATGTTCTTTCTTTGGCTAAAGGTGCAGACAGACAAAGTGCTGATCCGACAGGAAGACAAACTTTTATCTATTTTTATTTCAGGTTTTATTTTTTATTCTTTTCTTGGTAAAGAAGGCGCAGAGATGTTAAACCTAAATGCATTTCTTTCATGCTTTTGTCTATGATCCCAAAAAAGTCATCTTGGGGGTATTTGTTTTGTTCATTTCAGGTGTTTCTATCAGAGTGTGTCGGCCCACTGATCATCTACTTAATGTTCTACTTCCGCCTCCCGTTCATTTACTCTTCAAAGTATGACTTCACCAGCAGCAAACACTGGGTCGTTCAGTAAGTATCAGCTTGCTCACAGTTTCCAGGCCTAATTGAAGTGATGCTGCAGAGTATCAAACAGTCCAAAGCATTTGACAGATGCAGACTTAACATAACAAACACTCTAGACCGGAGCCATATTCCTCGTGTGAGGACTGTACAGAGCCAAGTGTAACAGACTGCAGCAGGGTAATTTATGAATCATTGCTTAATATCTGAGCGCGTGTCTTTCTGTCGCAGCTTGGCCTGCATGTGTCACTCATTTCACTACATCAAGAGGATTCTGGAGACGCTGTTTGTTCATCGTATCTCCCACGGGACCATGCCGCTCAGAAACATATTTAAGGTGATTAAGCTGCATGAATTTGACCTCTGTTTGTGGTCTACCGGTTATTATTTTTGACTGTGTTGTTTAACACGACAGTTTGACTTACATAGTCCCTCCTGTACTCCAGAATTGTGGCTATTACTGGTGCACTGCAGCGTGGATGGCATACTACATCAACCACCCTCTCTACACCACACCCTGTAAGTACGGGGGAGTTCTGTTCTCACTTTAACTCTTCAAAGTTGACCTCCTTTCTTATCCTTTTTTTTTTTGTGACACTAAAATAGATTACGGGCAGCAGCAGGTGAACACAGGGCTTTATATTTTCTTGGTAAGTTTGGTTTATTCGTGTCATCTCCCTGATGATCTATTTGTACGTGCTGAATCACATTTGGATGTTTGTATTTCTGCAGTTCTGCCAAGTGGGGAACTTTTCCATCCATGTCGCCCTTCGCAACCTCAAACTACTAAGTGAGCTTGTTTTTTTTTTTAATGCACATTTTGTTTTATGGATTTTTGAGTGAATGCGACATATGTTTTATCTGTTTTTATTCATCATAACAGGTTCAAAATCTAAGAAGATTCCATATCCAACAAAAAATCCCTTCACTTGGATATTTTGGCTGGTTTCATGTCCAAACTACACATATGAGGTAAGCAGGAAAAAAACACACTCATATTTATATCATTTAAGGTACAGGGCTTCACAGTCAGTTTAGTCGGCCACATTTAGGTGTGTGGTCAGTTATGTAAGATTTAAAACAACACTTGCATGCATATTTGAACCATAAAGCAAATTTTAATCCACTTTTTTTATATAAGACACAAAGAAATTTCCTCTTAAAATCCTCATTCTGTGCAGAAATCTTTTTGATCTAAAGCTCAGCTGAGGATTCAGCAGGTTCACACTGTCAAAGAAGAGATCTTCCAGAGTTAGTCTTATAGTATCCCCTCTTTTTGGTTTCACACCGGTATTTTTAAATGCAGATAAATCATCTTTATGACTGTTTTGTTCTTTATTTTTTATTAAAGTAAGTTTAGTCCGCATAAATACCCATGCTCCTTTATTAGCAGCACGATTGCTGCCATCTACTGGTTTTCTGCTGCACATGTACCACAGATCTCAATAACCCGTGTTTGTGTGTGCATCTGTGGCTGTTTGTGTGTGCGTCTGCAAACTTCTTGCTCACAGCTGGGCTCCTGGATCGGCTTCACAGTGATGACCCAGTGTGTGCCTGTGGCTTTTTTCACTGTGGTGGCCTTCATCCAGATGACAGTGTGGGCCAAAGGCAAACACCGCAGCTACTTAAAGGAGTTCAGGGATTATCCAACCCTGCGCTCCTCCATCCTCCCCTTCATCCTGTAGCGCCTGGCACAGAAAACATGGGTTTCTACACTCGTCCATCCCCATTGCTGACCCGGGCCTTTTCATGCTCTCCTCCATTCACTGGAGGTCAGAGAGTGTGTGCTGGGATTCACTGCATGGATGGATTTTGGTGGTTTGGACTCCGAGTGATGCTCCACAACAAGGGGTGTGAGTTACTCAGAGAGTCTGATGAATGCAGAACTGTTACCGGTCAAAGACGTCAGAGTTAAAAGCAGCAAAGTCTTAATTTTATGTTGTGTGTGGTTTTTTAGAGCAAGGAGATGAAAAGGTATTTTGGTACTTCATTACTGGTTTGTTGGGAGTGTTTAGTTTCTTAAGTGTCCCATTATTCTTAAAGCTTTTGGCACACTGCTCACATGGTTCCCACAGAGCTCAGAAACAAAGAGGCTAATCTTCCTCGGTGAAATAACGCGCAGCCTGGGGCTGACAAATTTGTGGCTCCTGCAGGACTCTATCAATCTCTCTGATGTCCAAGTGATGTCTGAGTTGGATATTTTATGCAGATTCTAACCTTTTCCGCTTCTCTTCTTGCCCATGCATGGATCAAATGCGCTTTTGGTACAAAAAAAAAAGGTATTACAAACAGAGAATAATGCTGACAGAAGGCTGAGACTGAAATTAGAAATGCTGTATTATTACAACACAATCACAAAGCCAAAGAAGTTGTCAAAAAGACCAAGTTTCAGTCATCTAATCATCGTCAGTGTATTGTGTATTGAGTTTAATTTTTGTCAGTATTGTACAGTTTTTCTCCTCATTCTTTTGTTTTTGTACTTCTCTGAAGAACCGTGCAGATACAGACAGAAACTAATGGTGCTTATATAACTGGATTAAAAGTTATTCTCCCAACTGTGCAGTTTAAATTGGGAACTTCATTTTTTTTAATCGTTTAAATTTTGAACTAAATAATCTTGCTGTAATATTCTTGTTGAGAAAACACAAGCGTGGGGCTGAAATAGACCGTTTGACATGATCTGATTAAAGCATATGAGGATCTCTGTGTCCCAACAGCCTCCTTAAATGACTCTGACCCATTGAAAGTGACTGTTCTGATGATCATTACTGCTTTGACTGCGAGTTGAATAAAGTATCACAAAGTGAACAGAGAGAAACAAGCTTTATTTGTGACCCTGGAAGAAATCTCAGCGTTTTAAGATAAAAATGAGAGGAGATACACCGAAGATGGAATGTTCTAATTCATGAGGCCAAGTGACACTGAAACACAAATAAACACTGAACAAATAATACATGGATGATAACATCGACTATTGCATTTGATCAACGTATCTGCTCTGTATATAGGCACTGAGCAGCTGCATTTAATCTGGTTGGATATATTCAGAAGAACAGCTTATTATCCTATTTTGCTCATGAAGGTATGAAAGTAGATTCTATCAGCCTGCAGGTTTCTCGGTCATCTCTGCAGTTGTTCCCACAATCAAAACAATACAAGATAGAAAAAGGGAATAAATGCAATATATTGCCTTGCCAGCAGGAAGTATTATATTGTATCACTTATATATCGAAGATACTGAAGGCGTAATCCAACATCAGCAGATATGGGTGACACGATAAATCAGATTAGACTCTTGATGACTTTTCGATGCAGCTGTGTAGACACTCTGACTCCACCAGCGTTTCAACAGGATATAATTCAATTCCTTAAGTGTAAAAAAAAGGATAGAGACATCAGAAGTGCTCTGTGTTTATGTGTACGACACACAACAGCTCCCCCCGGACAAAGACGGTACCGTAATAGACAAAACAAGTATACAAGGAGGAATTATAGAGCCACACAGAACCAACAGTTTCTCATCTGGACCCAAAGTTTTCCACACTTTGCTCTCATCGTATCTCCGTGAGTGTGGTCCAGTTTGTGCAAGGCTCAGCCCCCGCCCCCCTTTCAATAGCTTCCTCGCTGATTGCTTGCACTTGCAGAAAGGTCATTGGTCCTCCATTTTAAAAACACACGTACGAACGGCGCTGTCTCTGTCATTTGACGATGCGATGGAGCGTCCGAACAGGGTGAAATGAGAACCATTTGAAAAAAAACCAAAGACCGTAATGAGAGGTAGGATGAGTATCTTTAAGTTTGTGGTCATTCTCACAGTGAACGTTTATTCCACCGCAGCCATCGCCCCCTCCACTCACCCTCTACATAGTCTATATATGAAGGTGGGTGCAGGATCCGGATGGGAGAGGGCACTGCATGCACGTTCAGGTCATTGCAGTATTGTCTGTATTGCAAATCGCCGCTTCAGAGGTCCTCACATTCCAGGAAGTGGGTCCTCTGCAGCACCTTTACGTGGCGCTCGTAGATTTTGAGGGCAGGGCCGAGTCGGATGGAGAGACCAGTCAAGACGTCGCTGCGCTGCATTAAGAGGAGGGACTTCCCATCAATTTCCTGCAACGGAAAGGAAAATTTCATCTTAGAAATGACCATCAGCTTCTAGATGTTTAATATCTGTCAGTGAATCTACTCTGATACAGTTTTGATCAGGCATTTCTCATATTAAGGTTTATTTAACTGAGGACCACTAAATTTCACTACCCACTAACATGTAACAGGAAAGGTATGGGTTTCAGTATGCAGGTGGCGCCCTCTGTGGTAGCTTTAAGGTGGTGCACTGACCTGTGTTCGAAAAGCCACAGCCTGCTCTGGAAAGCCTGCAGCCGAGAAGTAACTGGCCACATCTGCCACGGTCCACTGCAACAAGTTCTGTCCAACCTTCTCCTTCTTCACTGAGCTGCAGGACGACAAGACGACAACAAGTCAGAGACACGACCACTGAACGACTTCCCTTCATGTCTCACTTTATTCTTTTTTATTTTAGACCTTCTGTGACCTCAGTTATCGTTTTAAATAAACAGTTTTGTGCTGAAGAGAGGTGAATAAATTGTGGAAGGCAATCACTGAAACATTAAATTCAAGAGAGACGTATTAAAGCTCTGTCGGAGGGGAGGGGGCGTTGTTTTAGTGCTCTGCTAAAATGCATCTCAGTAGGAAAATGAAATGACTTGTTTAATAACAGAATACTCACACTTCATCATCTTTACCGCCGTTTAGAAGATTGTCTGAGGCTGCTGTGAAGGAGGGTATGTCAACTTTATTCTTAAGTGTACCTGGGAAAGAAGAGAAATGAGGCAAAATTACTTATGTTCTGCAGCTGTGACCACAATGGGTTTGTATTAATCCCAAAAAATCTACAGGAGAAACACAATTTGTCTCTGATGATAATTTCAACCCCTTGCTGAATTTTTCCATCTCTGACTAAATGAAGGAGAGCACTTTGGTTTTCTACATTTTCTGAGAGAAAGAGAAAACAGCAGTGCCGAAAATCATCTACATTTCAGCGGAGTGCAAAATCATCCATGCTTGTTAAATCCCCAAACAGATCCTATCCAACCTCTTAGTCCTAGTCAGAGAAATGTGTGACAAACAGCGATAGGATTTCTACTTTTTGTCCTCATATGAGTCATATACAGTAACAGAACTAGAGTTTCAGATAAGAACTATTATTGTAACCTTTAAATCCAGTAAAAGTGTGCAAAATAAAATTACAGTTTTACTAAAAAGACTTCTCTCTGCACCTATAAATCGCATCCCTTCCTTTCAGTAGTGTGATGAACAGAGGCAGCAGATGTGTGATGAAACTGGGGTGATGTCTTTTCCTCACTAGTAGTAGGCTGTGCGACCCCGAGGCCCTGGCTGTCACGGTACAGTATTTTTTCTATTAGTTTGTTCACGGTTCAGCACAGTGTCGACTCGGTGGATGAGTGTTGATACAGCACTCTTCACTACACATCACCAGGGCGCTGCCGAGACTGTCTTCATACATGTGACACATGACATGGATGAAGCTCCACTTTGTAGACGTGAACCGCTTCTTTGAGAAAAACTGTATCCAGACCCAGCATGAGTATATGATCGCACGACGGGGTACTTGTGAAGGGATCAGAAAACAATTGACTAGAGATCATTCAATCTAGTAAATGAAAAACAAAAAAACGAGTCAATATTTTGTTTATTTATTTTTCTATATAACAAAAAATAAAATATTAGTGTTTATTTTCGTATTTTCAGTTAAAAACAGAATATATAATAGAGATGGAAACGAAAACAAAATAATAAATCTACTTTTCGTTTTTGGTAATTGATGTCCCCATTTCCCGCGGTGCCTTTCTACTTTTTCGCACATGCGCAACAAAGTCGCCAACAACTTGGACCATAAACTCCAGGCCAGAGCGGTAGAGAAAGGCTAACCTGTTGTCATGGAGATGGACACATCCTACGTATTATACAAGAAGGTCACGCTGAAGGAGGAAGGTATGACTGTGGAAAAAATTACAACCAGAGCTCTGCTACAACGGAAGATTCTGGCGCTCGAGCCGCTCTGTCTCATCTTTCGCCATGGTAACTGTCACTGAGGATCATAGGAAGGCCAATGTAGCCTCCATGCAGGTATGCTCAAAATAGGCGCACTCAGAATCAATAATTGTTCGTAAGATTTATTATTTCATTTCCGTTTCCTTCTCTTTTATATATATATTCTGTTCTGAGCTGAAAATATGAAAACAAACACTAATTTTTTATTTTTTTTGGTTGTATAGAAAAACAAATAAACAAAATATTGACTCGTTTTTTTGTTTTTTGTTTACTAGATTGAATGGAATAATTGAATGGATGGATAATACACGGACCCTTCAGCCTCTTTTCATGCAGTAAAAACCTAGAGGTCTTAATTTAGATCAACAAGGACACAAATAACCACTTTCCGTTAACCTCTCATAACTGCGTTGCATCACATTTGCTTTACAACTACACTCTTAACATTTAGGAACTGAAGAGACCAGTTTCTGGAGTTCTGAAATCAAAATGCTGCCCCATACAGGATTTCACTCGCTCAACAGTTTAGCGCGTTTCAAGTCGTATTTTTTGTTTGATGATGTGCCAAATACTTTCAGTGGTTGACAAGTCAGGGCTGCAACGAGGCCAGTTTGGCAGCCAGACTCATATTACAGAGCCATGCTGTTGTAATATATGCAGAATGAGGTCTGGCGTTGTCTTACTGAAATATGCAAGGTCTACCCTGAAAAAGATTGTCTGGATGGAGGCGTATATCGCTCCAAAGTCTGTGTATATCATTCAGCAGTGATGGCGCCATACAAGTAAACCAGCCATGTCGTGGGTACATTTGCATCCCTGTATTATCAATCAATCAATCAATCAATTTTTATTCATGTAGCACCAAATCACAACAATCATGACCTTGAGATGCTTTCCAAAAGAGCAGACTCTTTATTTGATGTCTTACAAAGACCCATCATCCTGGATTATGGCCTTGGTCCCTCGTCTCTCTAGAGTCCAAAACGAACGTCAATGTTTGATTTATCAGAGCACTTTTGAAGTTTTTCACTTTAAATCAGTCCATCTAAACAGGCTCAGATCCTGTATCATAATTTCATTCTCAATCTCAATACTTGATGTTTATCTTTGCACTATTTTCAATCAAATAAGGAGCTCGGATTATTTCGAGACCAACAGAATCTGTTTTCTATCAACATTTTACACAGCAAGCAATCAGCGTCCAATTTTTTCAATCCGAGGTCGAGGAAAACCTCGCGCAGCTGCTACTTTCTCAACGGGAAAGCTGTGATTCGATCCCGACGAGACATCCTAATGCATCAATTTTTGACTGATTTAAATGACCGGTGCTAAATTTTCTCTTGTACTGGCAGCGCTGTTAACAGTGCAGGGTTGCAAAAGCGTAGCATGATTTGAGTGACAGCTTAAGCAGTTAAAAGGAGGCCCAGCTGGATGTGAGACAGCGGGGCAAGTTTGTAAAGCATTCAAAAAATCTTCAAGCCTCCAGGCAAAATGGCTAAATAACAGCTAGTATGGTATTTTAAACATGTGTTGTTGTTAGTTAACTCCTTTACCACGTGTCCTTTTTTTTGAGGGGACCATTTCCCCTAATGAGAGGGAGGCTTAATGATCAATTAATTCCTTGCAAAACAGATGCAGCTTTAAAAACAAACATGGCGCACTTTGCTACTCACAGTTGTCAGAGGGCAAAGACAGGGGCTGTGATCGTCCGTCAGATACATTATTCTTCATCTCCTCCGGCTGGTAAAACAAAACAAATGAATATGTCAGGTGTGATGCACAAGGTCAAAGATGCAGCAGTCTGATGGACAGAGTTTGATGATAGAAAAAAGTGGTCAATTACCTGTCCTGCTGCATAGTCTGGTACTAACTGGTCGGATGAAAGGCTACTGTCCTCCACTTTGCCTCCTTCCTCCTTCTTCATGTTGTTCTTTAAAGCAACGGGGCTGCTGGTCCCAGACTGGATCACTGCATTTACAGCTGTAAACAGAGAGAACAAGATACATTACATTAGTAACAAGAGAAAAGAAACATATTTATTTTATATACATCATTAATCAAGATTTGTAAGGACAGGCGTTTTGTACCACATTTCACATTGTCACAGAAAAAGGTGATTTTATTTGATGTTACATTTTGGGGTCGATATCAAACAAATAATCCACGGTATCCAAATGCTGGTTTTGCAACACCTTTTATTAAAATATCTGCATGTCCTTTAAATATTCCAGCCTTAGACGACTGCACACTGATATTATTACTGATATGATCAAACTGAACCTTTTCTTGGCAAACTGTGGTGCTATTCAGACTAATGAAAGTGTTGTTTTTATTAATCAGCCATGATTAGAAGTGTATACAAATAACAGATCTCTGGCACAAGAGAGGGTTGAAATTTCTTTTCCCACAATTCCCCTTCCTCTACCCACTCAGGTTCTGTTTCTCCTTTGCATCTTTTACAAGAATATCCAGACATTTTCTAATTACAACTATATTTGGGGGCTCTATATCGGACCATGTCTCGTTGGTTAAATACCTTTGTCCCTCTGCATTCCTGGGTGCTGGCGCTCCACTGGGCAGACAGCAGAATGATAGGCCCAGTCATTGTGTGCAAGGGCCCTGGGGCTGGAGGGGGGTAAGGAGCTGGGCCTCTCACCAACCTTCTGGAAAGAGACACAGTCCAGACCCGAGCCAGGGCTGCAGCCGGGGCCGGGGCCAGGCCGAGTGCCAGAGGGGGAGCAGGGGGCAGAGACGGCTCGCACAGAGGAGCAGTGCATGGCAGCATCTTCAAATGTGTGGCCAGGAGAGGGTCCGTCCTGACCATCCCGGCTTTCTTCGGCCCCCTCCTCATCTGCATTGCTGTCTGTGTCCATTGCCATAGAAGTGTCAGCCTGCGAACAGAGTCATCAATTGTACTTTTGCTGCACTCTCAATATCACACAAATATCCCAATTAGGTGCAGATCTAAACTAACCTACTTCAAGTGTTTCCTCAAGGAAAGCAATCGTTTTCATTTTAAGTTCATTATTTGACATCAACTTCAAACCCTCCCCCTGTTACAGTGGATTGTTGTCATGACCGAGAACTGATCACAGCCTGAACGTGTCACACATACACGACTCATACAGATGTCGCAATTTGACCGCTGTGGTGGTAAATTATTGCCTTTCAATGCCTTCGTCCCCCTTTTCGCGCTGCAGTGTTACTCTGCATTCTCACCGTGAGCCCGTCTACCTTAAAAGGGGCTTCCTCGCTATTAAACACATGGATCTGTAGTGGCGTCTCTGCGCATGTAACTAGTTTTACCAAACACACGCATTCCTTTCGCTGGTGTTTTAGTCGATGGCGCCCTAGTAAAGAATTACCTTCTTTGCGACTGCGTGTCCAAGACCCAGCAGTCGAGAGCACAAGAGCGCACTAAAGCCCGCCCCGCTCCTGAGAAGAGACGCCTGCACGGCATTCACCCATCGCTCCGCATTTAACATAAGTTTTACAAAGACACGGTCACAAAAGCACAATGGCCCGCAACGAGTCTCAATCCAGCGGGGCTTTCACGTCGACTGTCATAAAATAGAGGATATACTCGGTGCGTCCCGGTCTTTGGAAGGCCTGGATGATTGATAATCCTCACACACGGGGGGAGCACAGACAGGGCCGATGGGAGGCGTTTTTTTTTTTTTGGTTTTACTCAAATTTCCTCCAAAGTGCGCATGGAGTTAGGAGCCGCGGCAAGACCTCGCCATTGTGTCTGTGGTCTTCCACGGAGCGCTTCACGGGGCCGAGCCACTGCAAAAAAAGCAGAACGAACAATACAACCAGCTCGAACTCGACGGGTAGATCAACGCAGCACTCCGAGCAGAGAAAGCTGCGGTCACCTCGATCAAGCAGTCTACTTTGACTTTGCGCTGGGTCACCGATGTACAGTAGAAACCACCGAACATAAAGAGTAACGCATATGAGTCCGTTATCGGACACGTCAATGTCTGCATTTTAACCCTTGTGTTCGGGTAAAACATTGATAACAGCCCTGACGTACAGCACGTTCAAAGTAGGTACCGTAACGAAAGGCACGCTTTTCGGAAAACAAAGTGCATTTGATCTCAGCTTAACCCAAATCGGATGGAGCATCTACCACGGCACTGGACGAACAGTTTGCGTTAGTTCGTGCCTCACCGTGATGTCGGCACTCACACGTTTTCTTTTCACTCAGCAGTAATGCGCCTTCTCTGAACACAATGTCAACAAACAGTTGCCTGACACAAAGAAGCGATGTAATTGCTTTGCGGGACGGGAGAGGCCACAACAACAGACGAAACCAAGTATTAGACGTGACCGAGCCTGACTGCATGTCCGATAATGGATCTAGGGGTTCGACTTTATGCACTGCGTCGGCAATGGTCCGTCAGTCGAGAAACAGGGGCATTTCACACGACGTGAACGAAATGAGGTTTATTGGGAGTACTTTTTAAGCAGTGATCGGTATGGGCATTACTTAAAGTCTAGAAGAAGAATTGACATTTCCGATCGGCATACAGGTTATGCCGATAACCTGTGCTGTTATAACTCTGATGTTTACTATTTGGTCCTCGTTCCTCCACAAGGAAAAGAACGATCAGCAGACCAACAATGTCCCAGGGTCCCCCCATCAGGCTCCAACATCCGCGGTGTTTCAGACTTTTTTCCCCCTTCACCCACTCCCACATTTACAAGTACGAGAAAATTAAGAAATGTCTTCACAGTTGCAGATTTCAGAATAAATCTCTAGGTGTGTTGGCACTCATTGTGACGCTTTATTTTGAAAGGGTACTCGTGAAGCTTCCTGTCTGGTTTCACTCGAATCGTGCTGGTTTTGTGGAGTCCCCCCCTCCCCTCCTCCCCTCCGCTGAACGCCGAGTTTGGGGCTTGAAAAAGCGCTTTCCACCGCTGATAATGGTGGCTGGGGTTGTTGCGGACGGGCAGGACGGTGCAACTTTTACTTGTCTCGTACTTGCGTGTACTGCGCCACCCCTTCCAAAAGCGCTTTCCAACCGGCGCTGTCTCAAATATGCCACACTCCCGACTGCACGCGCACCTTCCGTTTTTTTTTTCTCCGTCTCCACCTCGACAGCGCTCGAGCGAGGTCCAACCGCCGCTCCCCGTCTGCGGCAGTTTTGGGTGCACTTGCGAATCACTCCCCTCACCACTCCCCGTGTACACACGAAAAGACGTGTTTTAGCGAAACGCAAACTACAACCCCTCCTCTGGTTTAACCTCCACCTGTTAATTTTTTTGGTGAGATGTAGTGAGACAATGGGATGTGAGCTCGTGAAACATGCCTCCTCGCAACAACATACCTCCAAATCCTCCTCGTCCTGGTCTACAGGACCGAAAGCGCTGTCCCCGTTGCTCAAGTCGGAATGACTGGCTTCTTCCACCGTGCTCCGTCTCGCAGCCGCGGTTAACGTTACATCGTCTTTTTTTCTGCTTCTCCGTTGAACCTTGGCGGCGTTTCGGTACGAGATAGAGCCCTTGTAGTTAACTTTCAGCACGGTTTGCTCCTGAATCAGTTTCTCCAGTTCTGCGGAGGTTCGGTCGGGCTCGGACCCGTGTCGTCTCCGGACCATTCGGCAAATCCTCTCCAAGTCCGGCCGGGCTTTTCTCGACCGCAGCGAGTCGATAGTGTCCAGAATCCACTCGCGGTACTTTGATTCGGACATCTTTATCGCTCGGTCCGTTTGGTTTCTTCTTTCTTTTTTTCTTACCTTGGTGCGTCAACCTTTTTTGCGTTACACACCGTGTTTTTTCGTGAGTCGCGGTCCGAGCCCAACTGAGAAGCGGAAACCTCGCTGTACGCCTCCTGCGAGTGCGTTTGCGTGTGCGCTTAAGGTGGAGCGACGGAGTTATCGTCCAAAAGTTTCACGCGAGAGGGGTTTTAAGGTGGAATGTAGAGTCCTGAGGAGGGGACGAGGGCGCACACGCGGGTCCACTGTTCGCCATGATGGGTGCAGACGGTGGCTCCTCTTTTCACGAGATTAAGTTTGACACCAGAAACTGTCGACGTTCATCATTTTGAGGTAAATCGTAAAGCTCGGTTACCCCAATCTTACTGCCATCAAGTTGGTTTCACAGAGGCGTATCTGTGCATTTTGGGCTCTTCGAGCTCCTGTACCACAAACTCAAACCATGATAGGCAGGAGTTAGTAAAACAGGCCACGAGAAAGGAAAAAATAAATTCCAGAAATACTTTATTTTCACACATTTTCTGTGTTTGTATAGGCCGCTAACTCTTCCATAGATCTGTGTGATTTATTATGCAAAGCCATTGTCTCGTTAGTGTTGTCCAAATCACGTGTCAATCACCTTATAACTTTGCATTCTTTGATGCATTCATTCTTTCACTTAAACTGACTCGAAGGATCCTTTTATTCATGCCTAAATGATACAGTTCGACGCAATGTACGGTGGCCGAGAACCGCCACTGCTGCAAATAAAAAAAGAATGCAAAACAAGAAGTCACAATGGAAGTTACTGATGCAAAAAAGAAACTGAAGCCCGCTGCGAATAAAAAAAGAAATGGTACAGATAAAAAAAAAAGCTACAACAGAAGTTAACGACGCAAAAAAAAAAGTGGCGATGGAAAAAAAAAGTTGCTTACTGTAAAAATAAAAGGATGCAAATAAAAAAGCCACAACGGAAGTGAGTTGTAAGGGACCAATAATGATGACGCACCGGTGTTTTACTATCTAGGCACAGAACACGACAGCAAGAAGACGAGCAAAGAAGTGAGTGGAAGGGTTACTGTTTAATTTCGCTTCGTAAACATTTCAGTGTGTAATTTGTTTGTTTGTTTGCCATTTCGTGCCCAAGTCGATATGAAGTTGAACTGAAGCGGCACTACACTCCACACCGGCATCCTCCAAATCAACTTTGTATCGACTCAAGCGCAACACGGCCTAACCAAATGACACATCGAAAAGTTTACGAAGCAAAATTAAACAATAACCTTTCCACTAACTTCTTTGCTCGTCTTTTTGCCGTCTCTTGGTTCTTGGCAGTTCACTTCTGTTGTGGCTTTTTATTATTTGCATCCTTTAATTTTTGCAGTTCCAAATTTTTCGCACTGTATGGCGCATTTAAAATCCTTTTGGCTTGTTGGAGCGCTGCAGCTACCGTAGCCTTGAGGAGTTATTGAATGAGTTATATAAAGTTTAACTTATCTGTTTTGTTCGGCTTAATGCGCTTTATAATCCGGTGCGAATAGACGCGTTTATTGATGGTGAGCCTAATAGTGCGAAAAATACATTTTATTTTTTTTTTGCACCACCACTGTTTTAAGCGCCATTAACTTCCATTGTGTTTCTTTTTTTCAATCTTTTTTATTCGCAGCAGTGGCGGTTCTCAGCCACTGCAGCAATGCAATGTGAGTCTACGTTTGGAGAGGTGTGCTGGTAATCGATCCTGTGCAATGGCAGGATGAACACAACACTTCATTATTCAAATGCAACTGCTGGCCTTTTAAAACACTCACAATAACAGACAGGTCAGTAAATACTGCAACACCCTTCACTTACAAATGAATATGATCCTCCAACCCAGGCATAAAAAGTGAATTTAGGATGATTATGTTTTCCAAAAAGTAAACTTTTTAGAGTGCCATTGTGCAGAGTGAATAGAGAGCTTAACACAGACATGTTAGTCTTAACAAGTAAAAGTTTATTGGAATGATACATTTTGCAAAATATTACTTTATGTATTTTTTTTTTAACATACTCGTGTTCTAAGGGTATCTGTCAAGTTCTCCAGAAGGTAAGATAGTTAAGACTGTCAAAGGCAAGGATATACAGTATTGTTTCCCAGAAGGTACAATAGACTACACAATCACTGTACCCAGGTCATGAGGAAAAAAGATTAATGTTCTGTTTTTGCATTTTTGCTTTTTTTGAAAATACAATTAGAAAATATGAACGCAAAACATCTTAGATGTAAAAAGTGTTATGTTTGAATGAGTGCAGAAACTTGATGTAAATAGAAGGCGAACACAGGAGAAAAACTCAATATTAGCACAAAGCAGTTGATACCGATTAAGCTAATAGAAAAGGATTAGAGACAAATCAGTTTTGAACTTAATTTGAAAACATCACTTCGATGGCCTCGGTGTCTGAAGTGGTTCAAGTTGTGTTGCCTTCTACCTACTACCTCCATGTAGGACTCATATTCATGTGTCAGAACATAAAGATATCACATGTGCTCTCTTCAAAACATTACATTGTGTCTTAGGAATTTCAAATAATTTACTTTAATCAATAATAGAGATTTGAAAGGGCGGCGTGTGCTTCACGAAAAGTTGCTTGTTGATCCACTGCAGGGTACAGTGTGATGCTCTGACATAGAGAAAGGCTGCACAGGGATGAGAGCGTCGGCTGTGGAAACTATGACTTCTCAAAAAGCTCCTGGAGAAGTCTTGCTGTTGTGTTGCTCTACCACATGCAAGAAAAACCAGGCGCACGAAGAGAAACATGTATTATACAAAAAAAAAAAAAAAAAAAAAACACTTCATGTTTCCAAACAGCTTTGAAATAGTTCCATCAGACAGTTTAAGACATTCAAGAGGGTATCCTGCATTTGATCTCAGTTACATAAAGAGACGGCCAAAATGATGACTCAAGCCAAATGAAATCACTTGGAGTCAAAGAACATTCTCAAAAATGTCATGTTACGAGACTATGACAAAGAGATTTATGCACATTTAACAATTCACAGAAGCTTTTCAGTGAGATGGAGAAAATACTAGCACCTAGGGCTTATGGAGGAGGGGGTGGGAGGAGGGTGAACATCCTTCATCAAAACCAAAATAATGAATTCAGTCAACAAACCAGCGGTAAGATTTGGTCTGCGATTGTCTTGCATCCACAGAAAAAAAAACTTGGCAAAAGGGGACAGCTTAAGGATAAATTCCTTTCTTTAATTTGTTACACAAAAGCTCAAAAATTGAAAAACAAAACAAACAAAAATAAAACCCACTCCAATCTTTACACTCCTAGAAATTTTGGTTGGACTTTTAAATCTATCTGAAGGTGTTACATATTAATATATACAAGGAAAATGGAAAGGGTTCCAAAATTATCAATGTGAGAAGCACAAGATCAGTGAAAATTATCTGAAAACTGTTACCTTACAACTGTATGAGTGAACACAGCCCAGCAGAACTTTCAGACACATCTAACTTGGTGTGCTTCCATCTTCAAAAACAGAGCAGCCGGAGTCCATCTTGAGAGTTTGAAGCATTTTATCCATGATGTGATGTACCTCAGCACAAATAAAGCCTTTAGCTCTGCCTGCTGCTGCTGCTTTCCTTGAAAGTGATTTTGTACAAAAATAACATGCACATTTTGTTGAGACATTTTTGCTACTTTTTTGCGTATTAAAATCCACCACCATTATAGTCACGTACAGAAAACTTTGCAATGCTCTCAGTTTGCAAATTTGGCAGAGTTCATGTTTGTTTATTTATATATTTATTTACGAAATCTTAATTCAGTTTCACAGCTATGAGACACAGTTGAAAAAGAGATAAAGATGGATTAATTCATATTCTCTATCATTATTTATATATATATTTATATACACAGATACACATATAAGTAAAGATAGAGAAATCTATAATAAATGTACTATGATTTAAATAAACAATAGTCAGGAGTGTGACCACAATGTTAGTCGCTGCTAAATCACAGCTTTTTAAACCCACCCTTGAGCACTAAGTAACACACAAGCACAGAGATTGACATAAAAAGGACAAAATGATCACCAATAGGATTCTTAAAATGCTCTAATAAATTCAGCTGAGAGAAAGACAGACTTCGATGCAGATCTCATGTTTCTCATTTCTCACCGGTCCTCACACGGAGTAAGGCCTAGACAAAGTGTACTGTGATAAATCATACTCACTCTGATCTAAGAGGTCACCACTGCTCAACTGCGAGCAGCGAGTGCATCATCTACCCAATAATCATGCCACGTTGAGCAGACAAAGGCAGGCGCAGAGTGTTTTTCAAGCTTTCAACCAAACGGGCACAAGGGCTGATGCCACCATGGCCAAAGCTCTGCACCAATGCTTTCGACACAGTTTTCCAACCAGTTGGCATTATGATAGGCACATCTGTTGGACTTGGTATTGCTTGGACAGATTCGGGATAGAGAGATGAAGAGGAAGGGGGAGGGAGGGAAGGGAGGGGAGGGGGGGACCAGGATGGCAAGAAGAAACAACAATCACTCTTTGAGAAGCTAGTAGAGATGGTCCGTTAGAAAAGGAGCCTAGCAGATTCAGTACCTTAACAGAGAATCAATGCCTCAACCTGCAAAGACTGAAAACATGTCATTACACCATCAGAGAAGATACAAGGAAAGCCGAACAGCACAGAACTATGCCTGTTCTCCTCAAGCCCCCTGCCACAAAACACAAGAGGGGTAAATAAAACGAAAAGGTAACAGTTGAGAAACAATCAGAAAAGGCAACACTGCTGGTTCTGTTGGATCTTTCTGCGCTTTGCCTACCTTTCCTTTTGGGGGATTTTACATTTGTTGTCGTCGTTACAAATAAGCACGTTAGCAGTCCACCCTAGAGCTTCCTTCCTTTTGACCCCCTTTGACTTTCTAAATACCTGTCTCTCTCTGTCTCTTCGCTACTTATGGTTGTAATCTAGAACTCGGCAAACTCCTTCGCACACTTCTCTGTGAAGGAGACTCGGATTTCCTCTTCCTCGTAGTCGTCGAAGTTGCTCGTGTCGCCGGGGCCTTTGCACTTAGGGATAAAGGGGGCTTCAACCTGGAACACAGAAGGATAATCAAATCATCAGGGTGATGGAGTTTAGTTTGCTCAGATGGAGGACGTTACAGCTGTTACGGCGAGCACGATTACCTACTGCATGTCAAAAGAATCAGCTCCACATGAGGAAATCAAAACTTTTTTCTCTTCATTCAAAAGTCTTCAAACTTTTTAAATATAGGTCAAATTCAAGGTACAATGGAGGGATCATGCAAGGCAATTACTCTCGAGGCCACATTGCAAGACCAAATTGGTGATTAAGCACTATAACTTTCTTTCCCTGAAGCATACTCGTCTCATGAGATCATTTTCCCAGAATTACCAGAATAAGTTTGAACTGGATGAAAAAAAATATCTACTTTCTGAACTCGTTTGTATTATGTGTGAATATGCCAACAACATTCAGAATGAAACTGTCATTTACATTAAAGATTTTCCGTTTTTTTTCCCCAGTGTGCTGTTTTTAGACTGTATATTTTCTCAACAGTTAACCTTTGTTTGAAAACTGTCCACTCTCATTACGTGCCTGACTGCCCAGTTGGGGGTCCCTCTCTGTGCAGCCTTGTTTCCCAGCTTTCCCTGATGACTACAAGGTTTAGGATGGGTCATCGTAACATTTTTCCCTTTTTTTGTTTTGTGTTGAGAAACCCGGTGATGAGGGAAACTGTGAATAGAGTTTCACATAGAGTAATCTGTTTCTGTCAGTTGCGCTGTAATCTTGCTTGACAGAAGAGGAAATATGTTTGGTGAGCATTATTTAGTCGTCCAACAAAGTCATGGCCTCACTGCATTCCTCTCACCTTCCTCTGGTAGATCGCAATCCAGTCGGTGGTGGCGAACCACTTGTGGCCCTTGATATCATTGACTCCGTTCCTGAGGTTGCCAAAGCGCTTGGTCAGGTCCACCTGCAGCAAATTTCTCAACAGATCCTTCAGGTCTGAGCTGAAGTGGGAGGGAAAGCGGACCTGCGGAGAAGTGAAGCAGCGTGAGTGTGAGGTTTGAAGTGAGATGGTCTGAAATGACTCTAATCTTGAATCTAGATATGATATGCCTGGTTGTGACATGCTGTTTGTTTGCACTGTTCCACTTTGACTTAACCCCTCTGATGCATCAAGACAGTCTAGTCCACAGCCTTATTCAACTGCTGCTAGGTCCGCTCTCTCACCAAATCTGACAAACCACCGTAAACAAATGCCAGAGATGACGGCCGTTTGGCTGATGCTAAAAATGGGCATCCTGATGTTAACAATGATGCAATGTTTCAAGTCACTTATGACAGTGATTAAGTTTCAACAGAGATAAGAGCTAACAGATGCAGTCCAACAACAGACACAGCCTTGCAGGCATTCGTTATTGGAGTGTCATGTTGTATGTTCAGCTCCAGCTCCAAAAGAAGAAACACAATTTGATCAGTTATCGGTTTTGTACATTTTGTACGGACATGACATGTAGGAGTCAGGGCATCCTGAGCTAAACTACTGTCTTTGCAGGGCTTGACACTAATTTTTTTCAGAAGGAGAACATGTGCTCCTAGGATGAAAAAGTAAGGAGCACACAAAGAACTTCAGGCACACAATGAAAACTGATCAAATAATGCGTGTCTTTGTGTCTTATTTGAAATCAGTTTTAGGTCTTTTGGTCTCATGACATGGAAGCTATAGAAGGAAAGGTTCAAAATTTGCCTTTAAATTTAACCCAACAATTTTTAGAGGACAAATAAGAGAAATAAAGAGGTGTGTCTATTGTCCGACCTTAGTTCTATTATTTGAAATCAATTTTAAGTCTTTTGGTCACATGACATGGAAGCTGCTAAAGGAAAACAGACTTTTTTTGAGAACATCAACCAGTAATTTATTGACGGTCCCTTATTCAACACCCAACGTTGACAGTGAGGATGCAGAGTGAATTTAATCACACTGCTGTTGCTATTCCCCAGTTATGGAGAGTGAGAAGACACCGGTAGATCCGCAGTGAACATCTGTCGAATATCCAACCTAAAACTAACTTCACAGCGGTTTTTACATGAAAAAACATTTTGTTGCTTTAGTTGATTTTTTTTTATGCGCACGTGCCCCTAAATACATTTTACAATTCACACACATCTATTTTTAGTCGCAAATGCGAGTGAAACGGTCACACTGTCGAGCCCTGTCTCTGAACAAAGTCTGGTGCTGGATCTGCAAATCCAGGACGAAACTGTAACAAAGAGGAAACCATTTAAACATGATTCAAAGATGCTGGCAGCTTCTGTGGGCTAGAACACATTTCAGATGGACTGAATCGAAGTACAAAACTTTACTATGGTGTGACAAATTAAAATTTGGCTTCCTTTTTGCTCCAAAGAAGGGAAGTACGCACCCAGGTTGTTATGAGGGCTCAGTTCAAAAGCCAGCCTTTCTTATGATATGGGGATAAATGGGAGGTAACAATTAATGCTGAATAATATGAGCAGATTTTGAATGTGTTTTTCAGGGAAAACCTTGCAAAATACAACGGGAAGATGCCAAACTGTATTTGGCACATATCACAAAAGCGCGGCTCTGTAGTAGACGAGTCAAAGTGCTGGACCGGCCTGCCTGCTGTTCGACTTAAAACCTATTGAAAACATTTGGCACATCATGACACAAAAGACACGACAAAGGAAACCCACAACTGTTGAGCAGCAGGAATCCTTCATCAGGCGAAAATGAGACGTTTAACTTTCAAACCTTTCAGAAAGTCTTGGATTACAAAGACGTTTACAGCGTTTTGTCAAAAGAAGAGGCGATGCAACACGGTGGTGAACATGCCTGTGTCCCAGCTGCTTAGAAATGTGATGCTGTCAAAATCAAAAGGAGCACACTTCTTTACAGGACAATGAAAATATTGTGTTTTTCAGTTGTTTTTGGACTATTTTCGTTAAGGCGAGGCATTAAAAGATTTGCAAAACATAAAATTCTGTTTTTATCAACATCTTACAGTGGATTTGGGGTTATACTTTAAGACACCTTTCAATCAAACAGATTTTGAAAAACGTAAAGAATTTGACAGGGCATTAAACTGACAAACAACTCCTAAAAACAGTTTCCTCACTGGGCATTTAATCTTCTAAAAGTACAACTAAAGACAAAGAACAAGCCAACTGTGAAATTGAAATTAATTGTTTTTACTTGAGGAAAAGAAAACAAATTAAGCACCAAATCATGTTCTGTAAATTCAGCATGTGTTTCTATTAAACAGACAGATGAATTATTGAGTTAAGAGCAGTTACATTTACCCCCTTCTTCTCATGATGATGAAGTTATGCCATCGGCAAAACAGGGTCAGTGTATTATTCGGCCCACTAGCCGACAAATGGACTGAAAGCTGAAGGCGTATAAAATTGAGCCTAACGAGAAAAAGACCCCGTGCGTTCATAAAGAGAGTCCACTTAATATAGAAAGCAAAAGTTCCCATGTTTGGCAGTTATGCCACTTTCTCTGTTACGCCTCTCAAAACTAAGATACAGAGATTGAAAAGCTTTTAGTCCTTTTCGTAGACATTTATCCCCGTTTAAGAGCTGTGTTTACACTGACCACTTATAATTAAAACAACAGCCTGATCAGTACGCAAGTGCTTCATGTGAACACCTCATTTGGGGTACAGTGGTTTGATCCCATTCAGAGAGCTGATTTATGCCCTTTGCTGCAAGACTGCTGACCATTTAAACGATTATATTAACTAACTATATGAGTGACTACAGACAAAAGTTAGACCTGTATGCTTGCCTGAGGAGCAATATGTAGAGATGTATAATGTCAGGAAGCAAAAAAGTAGTGTTTGTTAATAGGGGTGGGAGAAAAAAATAGGTTCAGCATGGTATCGCGATATTTTGTCTGGTGATTTATCGTATCGTCTCATTTACAAAGTATCGATTTTTCAAATTAATCGTTAATATGAAGTCAAATCTATGATAATGGAAAAATAAAATCAACTGTTTGTCCAGTTAGGTTGGCAGAGGTGATATCATAGAGTAGGGGAAAGTTAGTGCAACAAATACATAAGATATTCTACATGAAAATAAAATACTGCGTAAATAAGACAAACATAAAGGAAAGACAAATGCTAAATTAGCTAAACAGTTGTATAAATTGTATAAATCGCAATATATTATATTGCGATACTCACTGTATTGCAAAATGTTAAAAATCACAATATTGTGTATCGGGGGCCACGAGTGATTCCCACCACTATTTGTTAACAGGGACTGGTGGAGGGAACTATTTCTTCTTCTGTTTTTGATATATTAAACTGGGGGACCAACTCAAAACTTTATTGCCACGCTTTATTCCGATCAAATCCTTGACGCATGTACATGCAACAGAGTCTGTCGTCACCACACCTTTGTGCACGCTGTATCCTGAAACAGCGTAACATTGGTGTCCCAGTGTGCGGTTATAGATCGCGTTATAGTTGCTGCAAATGCACAAGAGGCTCAGCTTGTAAACACACAGACGCACATTTAAACATGCATGCACACACTGGGCTGTGGCTCCCCTCCACACATTGCAGACTTTCCCCTATTCTGCCTCTCTTACTTCCTCCTTGGAAGTATCAGAAGCAGAATGACTTCATCCTACCATCGTCCGTCGCATATGGTGGATGAGATGTAACAGCAGTGTAAATTCTATGTGTCTATGGTTTGAGTAGTTTTACATTTACTCACCTTCCCTGATACAATCTTCTCATAAATCTGAATAGGCTGGTCTGCAAAGAAGGGGGGGTAACCGGCAGCCATCTCATATATCAGCACTCCCAGAGCCCACCAGTCCACTGCTTTGTTGTAACCCTGGATTAAACAAAGGAAATAAAGGGAGATAAGATATTTCATCACACAAAACTGCTCATACATGACACGAGTTGTGCAAGTAGTGCCAAAGTCCTAATACAGATTTCTGGCAAAAACATAAAATCATTTCCAAAAAAGGACTTTAAACCACTCCCCTTTGAAATCAACAGTAGTTCTGGGGTGAAAACCCACCTTACTGAGGATGATCTCTGGTGCTAGGTATTCAGGGGTCCCGCAAAGCGTCCAGGTTCGCCCCTTCACCCTTTTTGCGAATCCAAAATCTGTTACCTGTGGACAATAAGTGTATAGCTGTTAGCTCTGCAAGGACACCAAGGCAAATAAAGAAGTTATTATAGATGGTTGAAAAAAATAATAATGAAATCCTTACCTGTATGTAACCCTGCTGGTCAATGAGCAGGTTCTCTGGCTTAAGATCTCGGTAGATGAGATCCAGCGAGTGAAGGTATTCAAAGGTCAGTACAATCTGGGCTGCGTAGAAGCGGGCGTGTGGTTCACTGAAAAACAAATCAGCCACCATGTTTACAGTCAACCCCTTTGGTGCACGGAAAAATATTCAGGAGCTACTTTCTTAAAGTCGGCTCACCTGAATCTACCGATTCTCCTTAAGTGTGAGAACATTTCACCTCCAGGCACATATTCCATTATCATATACAGATTACTGTTGTCCTGAGGAGAGATGAGCAGAGTCTCAGATTTACATGCGCGCAGAGAGTTTGTGTCGATTTCAGACACGCACGGGTGATCTCCTTAATGTATACCTTAAAAGAGTGCTCCAGCCGCACCAGAAAGGGAAAGCTGACGGCTTGCAGGATACGTTTCTCGTTCAGTGTGTGTTCTATCTGCTTCAGCTTTACAACCTACGAAGAACAGAGACAAAAAAGGTAGAAAACTCAGCTCATACAGTGCTCAGTATAAATGAGTACACCCCTTCGGAGTTGTCAGAAAACCTTTAGTTTCCTTTCAAAATCAACATTTTCTATGTCAGACTTTACGACAAAATACTCTCCCAAATGAAGGTTATTGATTGTAAACAAGATTTTTTTAAGTTGCATACAAAAAATACTTATTTCAATTTAAAATCAGGGTGCAAAAATGAGTCATCAAAGTTCTGGGAGAAAAGCTAAATTTTAGTCACCATATCACCCTTATTTTTATCTTATGGTAGATAAAATGTCATGTTAAACTCAGCTTTGTCAAAACTTTGGAAATTGTACTTTTGCTCATCTGGATATTGATTAATACATTAATTTTAATAGGGGGTGTACTGACTTCTGCTGGGCACTGTACATCAACATGCAGTAAAGTCAGACATCTGAGGGTGTTTAAACTCCTGCAACAAAGTGATCTTTGTGCTTCTTTCAGATTGATTCACCATCAGAGGTTCCACTTGTTCTGCAGCGAAAGATAGTGAGTTCTGCCACAGTCACATGGGCCTTTGATTGGAGATAACTGTGACTTTACACTGAGTTTGACCTTTCTAATTCGAAGATCAGGATGTTTAATGAATGTACTTTCTCCGATGAAATCCCTCAATGCATTTTAACTTCATATTCACGCCAGAAAATAACAGCTGAATCACAAAATTCAAGCACCCACTTGTACTCTTCAATCTCCTGCCTCACAGTACTGTACCTTCTGTTTGTCAAGTATTTTCATGGCAAAATGCTGGCCCGTCTCTTTGTGTTTAACCAGCATGACCCGACCAAATGAGCCAGTGCCTAGGGTCTTCAGACGTTCAAAGTGATCCAATGCCGCAGTTTGCTGTGGGGGGAGAACAGGGAGTCAGTGAGAGAAAAGGCTGCAAAAATTTAACCTACTAACCAACTCAACAAAAAAAGGGCCCACTTGGTTAATATTAAGTATTTATGAGAGTCCTTGTTGTTTTAGTGACGGACAAGTTTATTTCTCAATTGAGCTGACGGAAGATTTACTGTAAAAATACATGATGGATATGTACCAAAACAGCCCAGCAGAGGGGGCACTGGCTCTCTAAAATAAATAAATCCTGATTTGTTGTGGGTTGGACTTTATCTAATAGTCTTGCCTGAGCAGGTGAGCACACACATTCAAACACGAGAGTTAAAACTGTGTCATAATAACAATAATATTGATAAAATGGAGATTAATTAAAAATAGCAATGCAGAATTTTCACAATCTTGCCTCTCACCTGTGCTGGATTCTCCCATTTTCTTAGGAAATCTTCTTTGGCTTTCGCAAGAAACTCCTTCACTGCAATCAGAAACAAAAGAGCTTGATGAATACAGATCTCAAAGAAAGTCCAGACTTGAATGGGTCGCCTCACATAATAATCAAGACCCTGAGAACACGACAAAGTTGGCGCTCTCTGATAAGTTGTAGAGTCAGACTGAATTCCCTCAGTGTCACACACTCTGTGTCTTTGAGGACGTGAATACTGACACAACAAAGGCTGTCGGATGATACCAGTCCATGTTCGTTTGAACCACTTTGACTTCCTTTTCTCTGATGTGACGAAGAGTTTGAGGAGACAACTGGAAGAACTTGTGAATTTACAGAAGGCTTTGATTAACCGAATACTTCTCAAAGAACTGATGCACCAGTTTCTCCATGTATCAAGTCGACTAAATGAAGATTAAAGTCCCACAACAAGTCATAACTAGTTTGCTCTAAAATGGACATATCAGTCAGTGGAGAGCGATAAAAACTCAGACAGCAGCAGAAATCCTCAGAGTGCAGCGAGGTCAATCATTTTAAAGAATGAAGAGTTAATACAGCTGTAAATAACAGGGTTCAGGACAGGTGCTTGTGATGGAGGCCATCATGAGGCCCAATAAAACCCCGGAGAAGCTTCAGCTGGAAGAGAGAGACCAAAGCTGAGTAAGAGACAGTTTGCTGGATGTCTTTAAAGTTACTTGTTTTTCAGAGAAGGCAAAAATCTCAGTCCAGAGGGCGCAGAGGAAACCTAAACTGACAAATTTAACTAAATGAAAAGCCGTTTACCCATCTAACTGAAGCTCTGTTCAGTCAGTTGAAAACTGACTTTCACCTTCTCATCACAAATACGATGAATGATAGCACCAGCATCATTTTGTTGGGGATGGTTCCCTGCAGCAGTACCAGTGAGGCTTATCTATCAGACTGTGTGGTTTTTTTTTTCTTCTCTTTGCATATCTAAAGATTGGGTGCATTTCAGAGGACTGAGAGAGAAGCACTTCCTGCTGCCAGCCAGCCAGCCTGCTCCAGAAAACAAGCACGTGTTTTGAATGACCATGTGTGCCCAAGAGGGCACGCCCTAGACAAATCAATAAATCAAACAAATGTCTATTCATAGCCTAATATCTATTTTACATTGCTGCAAAAACAACTACATTATTTAACCTTCTCATTTAATAACCTCATTCATTTTATGGGTAAAATTAAACCCCTAATCGGACAAAGTGGCCAACAAATAAAAACAGATCAGTCTTGTTTCAACAGCGTATCGATTTGCACAGATGTGGCCATGCAAAGGTTGTCAGACAGCTCATTTACTTGAAAGAAGATTTGCTTCATGTGAGGAAGAGTAACTTACTTCAAAGTTGTTAACATATGCAAATGAAGGCCTTTATGAGCTTTGCTGTGATGCATTACTTCATGTGCTGCAGATGGTGCCAAGTGTATGGTGCAGCGTGAAGCTGTCAAACAAGCTACAAAACTGACAACAGCAATTAACTACCCTTACGTTTGTTTAATGCATCACATGTAATGTAAGAAAAGCTAAAGCGTGTTCAAATTTTGCATCACATATTTACTGAAATGATTTCTTTGTGGTTGTGAAGATTAAAGAAATTCTGCTGCAATAAAGCTTTTAGAGAAAGTGTCAGAGAACTGTCTGCCTTAAGTTATGATCAGGAGAGTTCAGGATTGGGATAGATAATGTTTAACATGTGGTGCTGCGCAAAGACTGCCGGTTGATTCTGTTAGATTTAATGGTTGAGCAAGTGAGCTGGCTATCTATGGAAGAGGTTTAGGGCCACTGGGGGAAAAAAAAAGGTTCGATATAGTTTTTTTTTAATTATTATGCTGCATGCGAGTTACCGCAGGAATCAGATATCGGAGCTGAAAATGACGTCATACCCAAGTTACCAGCGTTTCAATTACCAAGTTGGAAGAAAGCAAAATCGGAGGCCTGAAAGAAGATAGCAACATCTACGAAAGTTATTTTAGTGTTCGCTTATATTTGGACAAAGCAAGCGCTAAGATAACTTTCGTAGAAGTAGCCATCTTGTTTATGCCTCAAATTTCGCTTTCTTCCGACTTGGTAACTGAAATGCTGGGAACTTGGGTGTGATGCAATGCCGCAATATCGCAGGACGGGAAAACGTCGCTGATGTGAACGCTTGTATTGACAGGATACGGGTTTACAAAAAATACTGACGTTCGAAATAATCGCACGAAAAAAAACGCTTCCAGTGTGAAAGGACATTAAGACTCTTCTGCAGGCTGTGTCCCTATACTAGTTAAGTTTTGTTGAAGGAAATAACAACCCACAGATAATAAAATCCTGAAACTAATTCATTCAAGCATGAGCTGCTTCATTCATGTTATTACATTAGTCTCACACACACACCAGCACTTGAAGCCTAAAATGCAACAATCCAGTGCTGCAGGTATATTTGTGTTGGGTCAGCAGGTGCAGCGCATCCCTTTGATTTTGCCAATAAATGTTCATTAGCCTCTTGACGGCAGTAAAGACACAAAAATCAATGAAAATGAATCACAGAGCATGTCTTATTTCTCATCTGATTGTTTGATAATCATCAGAATCACTGAGAGGATACTCAATGACTGAAATAATCGATGACTGCAGCGCGACAGCTCGACACAGCCCCGTGTGAGAGCGCTGTAGTCAATGTCAGACTGTCAGACTGAGCCGCCATATTTATTTCAATCACAAAAAAAACCCAACATTTTTGATTTGATTTCGTCCCTAAATGTAGTAAATGACTTTGTCACTGTGCGCTCTCGGGGGAGAAGCCAATTTGCAGAAGTTGGCCTTAAGTCAGCGCTTTTAAGAAATGCATGAAAATATGCTTCTAGGAAAAAAAAGATCTTTGCCAAGAGTTAAACACAAGGAAGCATGGCTATTAGTGCAAACCTACACCGTGGTCTCATAAACACATTATGACACACACACACACACACACACACACACACACACACACGGTTTAAGACAAACAGACGTGCCTGTGGACAGAATTTGACAGCTTGGCACACACTGTGTCAAATGCAGTTGTTCGTTTTACACTCTCACCTTTATGGGGCTAATTCCAGCGCTCTGTGGGAACATGGAGATAACCAGTCCTTCCTCATTCTGTCACACTGTCTCACTGTGTGCTCGTTTTTAGGACATTAGCTGTCCGAGCAAATAAAAGGGGCACAGATTTTTATAACCATTAGCCCGGGATGCCTGTCAGTCTTTTAAAAAAGGGGAAATTAAACACATTTGCAAGCTGGTATAGCTGCACGATTTAACTGCTGCTGGTCTTGGAAAGAAGATTTTAATTCATGTCGAATATTGAGGCATTTCACTGGGACTGAAAACTAGCTGGAATGATGTAAAGCTTTTCAGGATAATGTGGAATATCTATCTGCCGGGGTTATTGATGCCTTCAGCTCAGTTTAAATAACGCCAGCCAGCGGTCAATACTGACAGTACATAGAAAGTTAATGAACTTTGTACAGTCGTGTCTTTGCGGACGTGTTCAAACCGGGAAAACGGAGGCAAATATTATGAACATTTTCATAAACAAACGACTTCACAAAAGGAAACCCACTTGAAAATCATGTGAGCATTTCCCACACATATGCACATGAAAACCACACAGAAGCTAAATCCTGATCCCGATAACGTGATTTCCTGCTAATTCTCCCAAGACTAGACGCTCTAACAATAGGATGGGAGAAAGCGAGCTGGAAAATGCACGGACCAAAGTTCGCATAAACATGTCAAGAGTGGAGTTGGGCTCACAAAGAGCGATGGAATCTGACTGGTCGACAGGGAGAGCGCATTTCAGTGTTTGTTACTCAACTCCCACAACTAACCACCAAGAGTTAGTCCTATCAGAGCCTCGCTGCAACATCAGACAGAAGATTTACTGCTGCCAAAACAAAACGAAAAGTCAACACCTAAACAATCCTCTGCCCCCCAAATTTCTTACCATCTGGGATGACAATGGGTACCTCTGGTGCTGCACCATCTGCTGACCGCGACCCTGATTCACTTGAGCGCGAGGATGACTCCCTCTTCCCTGCATGCTTTCTGGAGCTCTTCCTGTCACACATTAGCCCTGTAAAGTCTCCCCTGTTCGTCTTCCTTAGCCTCTTCCTCGCAGTCACTGACTCATGACCTTTCCTCCCCCCTCTGAGAGCGCTCTGGTCAGCTCAGGAGCCCCCACTCATCCGCAGATACCCAGTCAAACTGTCCTTGCCGCACGGCGTCTGTCTTCAATCTTTCCTGCCTTCGCTGTTGTTTTGCTGGGAAACAAAAGTCAGAGAGGGGGGCCTCCACACGCAGCGTGTGGTCAAAATTAGCGTGGAGAGAGCAGCGATGTTCCCGTTACACTCACGGATCAATTGGACCCTTGCTTTGGTTTGTATCAATATTTATTCTGTGCTCAAAGTACTCTGCTGCTCCCTCCCATGTCAAACACACACACGCACACACACGCACACACACACACACGTGCACACATAGGGGCTATATATTGATCAAAACAGGGGCATGATCACCAGGGGGAGGGGCATAAAACACCGGCTGGTATATTTATCCAACCCAGAGAGGAAGTTTTACGGAAAACTAGGCCTGAGTGAGAGTCCTTGAGATAAGCCAGACACATCTAGATACAACTCAAACTTTCCCTAATTAGAAAAAACAGTTCGATGTCACATTTGCGTGAAGAAAAACCGCTAGAGTTCATTCTAGTGTTCAAAAAAATTGCCTCTCTACAGGGACATTGTCGAGCAGGAACTTCACCAACCACAGCAGAAATATTTCCCTCCACCTAAATGCACCAGAGAGTCTATGCAGAGCCAGTGCCGAATCAATCCTCCAAAAAAATCAATCATACATCTCTCCCCTGGGCCTCACTGGTCCACTCTGACGCAAAAACTAAAGGGGTTATATTAGGGCGAGCTGACCAACATTTAGCTGTGAAGCGCGACAAATCGTGTCCCAGTCTACACAAGGCCTCGCTCAGATAGCAGACATCCACATGTGGTATCAGCCAGAGAGCAAAAAAAGAGCTGTGGTAAACTAAAGGAGGCCTTCCAAGAACTGAGAAATCAAATGTAGTCATCTGCTCAATCCAGAGGATTTTTATCTCTGTGACTGGTGAGCATGAAGTTACTAACAAAAAAAAAAAAATGGGAAGTTACCTAACAACCTACGGTAAGAACTGATTGGTTAGTTTGACTGCAGATCAATTCAGGTGTAGTATTCCTGACAGCTTGGGCGGATGTTGCGACATGTCTTTGGATTTCTTCACTACTATTATGATGCGTGTGGAAGAAAGGTAGAGTAGAGTATCTATCCATGCCTCTGTCAAGATTTGGAAATGTGTGGTATCAACACGACTCCCTGACTGCCTCGCTCTCTTTCTTTTCTTGTATAAAATCAAATCGTGTGATTTTAAGGATGCGGCTTGTGGGTTTTGACACTTGTTTAAAACAAAAGTGACAAGTTTTAACAAAGATGTGGACTGTAGATCGAAGCTGGTCTACAGGATTTATTAAGATGTTTTGTCATTTCAATGCCAAACCCGAAAAACTCAAGGTGATTCAGTGAGTAGTTATCATTTTGCAGCCAGACTTCAGTTTCAGTGTCAGAATGATAAGACGCAGTAAAAGATTACAGAGTTTGCTTTACTCGTTGTAGAGGACAGATGATTTCATGATCTCTGCTTATAAGTGCACAACACCTTCCTGTTGTTACTGCAAGAAATTCAAAAGGAAGCTACCCTGTCTTTTCAAACCGCTTAAGTCCACCTTCACTTTTGCTTTTCTTGCGTCTCGGGATCACTCCCTGGCAGTGTGTCAGCTTGCCAACAGTGCTGTAAGCTTATCTACGGTTAATGATTGGCATTTCAACAGTAAAGGTCCACTGGTAATCAGTGCAGGCTTTTAACAAAGCCCCCTCGCACTGGAGTCAGGAAGTGATGAACGATCCAAACACAAACCTGGCCCTGTTACACAAACCAGCTGCAGGCAGAGCAGAGCAGGGGCAGGACATGAACATGAACCACACGGATATTTATAGATAAAGGGAGTTGCACTTTGACTGGGTGCCACTGCATTATATGTCTGATATAAAAAAATACTCCACACGACAATCTCTTATGTCATAACTGGCCGTGAGCATTATCTTGTTGGGATGTTCAAAGAGTGTGTGGAGTACAAGATAATATTCTTGAGCACTCGTGCAATCAGGAAGACTTACAAGAGGTCTCAGAGTAAAAGGATAATGGAGGTTTATACCAAAAATAAAATGTGTATTTGGCAAAGGTTCATGACTGCACCAGGGCTTGACACTAACATTTTAGAGGAAGCACATGTCCTCCTGAGTTGACAAAGTAAGGAGCACACAAAAAACTTCAGGGGCACAATAAAAATTGATCAAATAATGTGTGTCTCATTGGTCGACATAAGTACTATTATTTGAAATCAATTTTCGGTCAATTGGTCACATGAAATGAAAGCTATTGAAGGGAAACAGCCTTTTTTTGAGAACATCAACCGGTAATTTATTGATGGTCCCTTATTCAACACCCGACTTGACAGCGAGGGTGCTGAGTAGATTTAACCGTGCTGCTGTTGCTATTCCCGGTTATGGAGAGTGAGAAGACACCGGTAGATCGACTGTGTATTTCCAATGAATATCCAACCTAAAACGAAGTTTGCCGCGGTATTTACATGAAAAACACTTTTTTGCCTCGGCTGATTTTTTTTTTTATGCACATGTGCCCCTAAATACATTTTAAAATTTGCACACATCTATTTCTAGTCGCAAATGCGAGTGAAACGATCGCACTGTCGAGCCCTGTGCACTGTGGGACGGAATAGAGGTAATATCGGGGGCTTCCACCAATGATTACCTTCATACTCTTACAAGCAAAACAACAGGCGAGAGGACAGACAAGAGCAACAGGCTGCCCTGTGTGTGTGTGTGAGTGTGTATTTGTATACAAGGACATATGTACATAGATTTTGGCTGTTGGCCATAAATACCAGTCCAACCAATACAAATTTAAACCATTGTTCCACTCTAATCTACAGAAACTTAACTCACTTCTTGTGACAATGGATCTAAGTAACAACTTGAGTAAGAAAAATTAAGCTTCATTAACCATCAACCTGAGAGTATGGGCTTTAACAGTGACTAGCTAGGCTAATGGAGCACAGCACGGCCTTGGCTCCATCCCTGACTAATGCCTCTGTCCAGCTCTATGTGAAAACTCACTCCAGCAGCAAGCCTCTAGCTCCTCCTGTGGTGGGTCATGTCGGCCATCTCCACTGCCTGTGTCCCCCAGACAGGGCCCGGCTCGCTGAAACAGCCTTCCTGCCAGTCTGTGAATAACAGACATTATACAAAGCAGGAGGAGGCTGATAGCCAGAGCGGACTCTCCAATCCGTAGTATATCCAGTGGTTCTTCTAACAAAGGGTGATATCCAATAAATCTATGATATCAAAAAAGAATCTGATGGGTCAAAGCTTCGGGCAATCTTTGCAGGCTACATTAGTGCAGAAGAGGCGATGATCAACTGTGCGGAGCCTGGGCTGGACCTCCCTCGCTCCATAACTTCCTGCTGTGGTTCACAGCGTCTGTCTGCCCGTCCTGCTTCCTCCTTCAGGCCAGATATCAGCTTTGTATACGAAAGCAGCAGCTCTGTGTTTGTCTTCTCCAGACCCCCTCGTACCTGAACGGGCTCAACAATCTCTTTCCTTTTCCATAGAAACCAAAACTGACTCCAGTGTTGTCCTAAACCTCTTCGTGCTCTATGGAAAAGAACGCTCCACCCCGTGGGCTCCGAGCCCCTGGTCTGCACCTGTCTCTGGGGATCAGGGTGGACCCTCTGTGATTGAAGCTGATAAGGATGTGAAGCATGACATTTGGACAAACCTCCCATCAACAAGGCCTCCTATTTCCCTACATCCTCACTACCTATTGCCTCATTTCAATTACTCCTCGAACACGAGGCTCTGTGCCACAACACTTGAGAGAAGTTGTGGGTCTTGTTACAAGGGTTTACACTGATGGGTTAATGTTACAGAGGGACTAGAGCCATTCTTCACACATACTCTCTACCAGCAACAAGGAGCTGACACTCATTTTGCAGATACCTGTTCAGACTTTGCACTCTCAAGTGTTATTTATAGAGTCATGGATAAAATCATAAAATGTGTCCGCCAGGGCGCTCTTTATGGGCAGAGCTCAGCCACTGAAAACGCCTGGGAGGGTAAATGAAAGCTCAACATCTGGGCTGAGTTTGAGGTATTCTTTATGGGGGTAGGGTTGGGCGATATGGGAAAAAGTTTATCACGATACATTGTTTTCATATCAGTCGATATCTATATCACGATATTAAAAAATCACTTGTCAATCTTAAATGTTCCCTGCTACTCATTTAACAGTGCTTATTGGTAGCATGTCTTTTGCAATATAATAAGCTCCTGCATCTGTGAGGTCTTTGTGTCTCTTTGCCTTTTTGTCGTAAGGCGTTGCACTAGAGAAAGCGGGATGGTCAGCTGTTTCGGCTGCACAGGCGCTCACCACCAGTTCATGGTTGCGTGTAGCTGCAGCCTGCTACTATGCAGTTCTTTGCTACTTAATTCTAATCCAGCACATAGTTGGTTCAGTACGGTGCGATCTGGAATAACTCCCCTTTTCATTGGCTATTCGTTTAGTCTACCAAAACGTGACAGAATGCCGACAATTGAACAGCATATTGACCATGTTTTATATCATTATCGAGAAAAATTAATATTCAATATATATCGTTTTATCGCCCAGCCCAAGGTGTACTTAACATTTCATAACAACTGCAACATCTTGTTTACTTAGGGCGCGTTCACACCACCCTCGTTTAGTCCGGTTGAACCAAACCCTGGAGCGTTTACCCCCTTGGTGCGGTTTGTTTGGGTCGGTGTGAACGCTGACCTCGAACTCTGCTGCGGACCAAATAAACAAACTCTGGTCCGCCTGAAAAGGTGGTCTCGGACCGCTGTCAAGTGATCTCTGGAGCGGTTCATTTTTGGTGTGAACGTCATCCACACCAATCACAGGAAATGCACCACACGCGTCTTTATCCGTCTGCTGTTTGCAGCACGTCTACTCCAGAATGTAATGCTAACGAGCCGTTTGTATGCACGATCGACTAGCGTATTTTGATGCGTGCTCCAGATGAGTAGCAAAAGCAGAATCAGCCTACGATGTTCCATGACAGGTGAAGACAGCAGAGCAGGGTTTGTATTCCTGCATAGACTAATGACCAATGACCGAACGATATTCGCGGTCACGTGACTTCCGCTTCCGTTTTCTGAAGCAATTGAGTTTTTCCTTTGTGAACGTAAACCTGACCAGTTAAACAATCAAAACAAATGTATCGTCTTGCCTTGGATTCGAATCAGGAAACAGACCTGTAGGTGTGAACACGACCTTAATGTAGATAGCTAAGAGCTTTATCTCTTTTACTATTACAGCTATAAAAAGTTTCCCCGTCTTATTTTAAACAAGCTTACAAAAATTTTTTTTAGATATTTTGGAGAGTACAGCATCTTTCTTTTACGCACAAATGCGCACATTTAGTGACACATACAAGTGCCCTTGTTCTAAATGCTGCTCATCACATGATGTTCAAGAGACTACAAAACTCGCAAGTCTCTGCCTGGAGAGGATCACCCTCATGTATCATATGACCCCCTTCTTGGTGGCTTTTTCCTCCTCTGATAACCACCATCTCCCTTCTCCTTACTTACATGTCAAATACAGACTCAAATGGTCAAGTCCACAGTCCACTGAGTGTCAACACAGATATCCTGAAGCATGCACAGAGGAGTAATCAGCTGGGACACAATTATTCAAAAAAAGCACAAAAAAATATCATTATAAACTAGTTTTACAATGGTGTTGCAGCCTATCATTGCCTTACTTTAGATAGAGGGGGAAAAAACTCAACACATGACCCACAACAGAACCCTATGACTGTTGTATAAGGTTGGTTGTTGTCATCTTAACTTGTACCTCTGAATATAACCGGGGGCTTTTTATCACGAGCTTTTCCACAGACTGAGCGGAGAGAAAGAAAAACATACTAAGCAGCTCAGCTGAGACGAGTTAGATGTCCCAATTCAACAGCCTAGCTTCATTTTGCACGTATGTAATGTAATATATTATGCAAAAGCACTTTTTCATAACAGGAAGGCGCGTTAAAAGCAGTACAATACGGTTTGGCGAGTCAAAGTTCACAGGGCCTCTGGTTTGAAGTTGAACTTATTTTATCTCTCGACCAAAACTGCAATAAAAGAAGTCCAAGGACGGGCTATAGGGTAGCAGAGATGGCCTTAAAGGTACTCACCGCTTTCCATCTCATTGCCCTTCTTTGCGGTGGGCGTGTTGCCCATGATGGCAGGCTGGTGGTTGGGTCCCCGGGCTCGGACTGAGTCTTCCTTTGCAAGTCGTTGAGTGATGCTACACCTCAAAACACTGTCACCGGGCTCAATGAAAGCTGACAGCTGCCTACTAGCTTACAGCTATCATTATCGACTGACAATAGCAACTTTATTCCCCCCCTCGATGTCTTCGGGAAAACTCAAACCCAAAGCGAGAGCCTTCCTCCCAAGTATGCAGCTAATACTAACGCTAAGCTAATAGGCTAATAGGCTAGCTAACTCAAACAGGAATGGCCAGAGGATGTTAGCTTCGTTGGCGTCAAATTTCAAGCAAGCGTCGATCAATTAAGATGTCACTCGGGTGTGCTTTAATTCCAGACACGATGTGGTTCATTCAGAATCCAATTGGGACCATTAAACGGGTCGCAAAGAAGATATTTTCCGTCAGGGTAAAGAGCAAGCTAGCCGTTAGCTTGTTAACGTCCCTCGAAGTCGTATCCTGGCCTGAGCAAACCAGGTGCTATCTTCACAGGCCTTGCAAAGTGAGACCTGGATTTTAAAAAAGTACTGTCCGGGTTTTTCCGTCTACGCTGCGCTTGCTTTATCTAAACAAGTCCATTCGCTTCGAAAGAAAGCTTCAAGTGCAGCGGTTTCCTGGGACCGACCATCTGATAGCCGATTCTTAAGATCAACAGACCCCTTCCATTAATCTTCAGACCGCAAGGGAAACTCCAGTCATCCATCGACGGGGGTCCCGCCCCTTACCGGCTCCTATTGGCTACATACGCAGACACTTTTGTCCCAGAAGTTAGAACTCGAGCGCTGATTGGACAATAATCAGTCCATCCAAACACTGTATTGATACGATTCGTCGGTCCGGTTGTTTCGTCCCGGCCTCCTGGACTCGCTAATGCCCAGAAATTACCGCTGTTTTTATCTTGGTTCATAAACCATTTGCATTTTATATCTGTGAGACTTATATAACTGACATATGTGAAGACAAACAGGGTTGAAAACAACCTGTGACTGAAGCAGTACTTTAAAAACCAACTGGCTTCATAAACCCTACCGATTTCTGATTGGCTGTGACGTAAAGACGGGCTATTTTTAGTAAATTGTGGAAATATATTGGGATACTCAAACCTATAACTGGGCTAGAACTTCGTTGTTGTCTTAAATGAAGAATTTAATTGAATAAGTAATACAAACAGGGCATTACATACAGTTTACATTTTGTAGTTTAAACTGATTAAAGGGATATTGCGGCTTAAAATTAATTTAGGGTCAAACACACCCCGTGTGGTTTTGTGTGCTGCAGTATTCACTAAAGTTGGTATAGATAAAGAAGCGAGCTGTCGGCAACAATTATCTCTTGAGGGGGTGTCTAACTATGTGTTGCCGTGTGTTCGACCCTAAATTAATTTTACGCCGGAATATCCCTTTAAGAAAGAAGACAATATGTTGAGGGAAAATTATTACACTCAAAGAAATATCCATACACCGATTCATAACAAAACATTTTTTTTATTGAAACACAAAATTGTAATGTAAAATGCAAAAGAAACAAACAGGAGTAAATAATATAGCTTAAAGCATTACCAAGCTCCAAAATCTAAGTGTGAAAAGGCTTAAGTGCAAAAGAAATCAGAACACATATAAGAGTGGATTTTTAAACTCCTGTACAGCAACACATTGAGGTTTATTTGCCTATTGCTTCATTGCTGAAATCCCCTTATATGGGTGAGTTCTGCCCAAACAGAGAGACGGTGTATCACACATCAGGTTTACATCGTGTTCAGCTGTTTTGTTGTAACCGGTTTTCCTTCGAAGAGTTTTAGTATTTAAATATTGCATTTAACATCATGGCGGCAACCATTCTGTCTGCAGATGCTGATTATACCCATTAGATGTTCATGATTTTCCTCAGAACAAACTCATCTGAAGCCAAAGGTGAGGGTTTGTTTTGTCGAGCTTCCATTAAATGAAGGCAGCTGTAAGGCAAAGATGTCTGTCTGTACTTCCACACTAGAATGTCCACAGGCATTTCTTCAAAAATAAGGACTGGTGCTTTGAGAAAATCACCTTTGGGGCAGGGTTGTTCTTTATAAGCAGTCCATTGAGTTATCTGGAAGTAACCCCAGGGGCGGGGCCTTGCCGGGGAGACAGGATGGAGGAAGCATGGAGTTTGAACTGGGGTCAACGTTTTCAGAGTCTTCCATTCGCTCTGCACAGCCTTCCCAGTTTATGTGGAATCTAGTAACACGAGGATTTGAAGCCAGGATATTTCTCTGAAGCTGAAAAATAAAGTTGGAAAAATTAAATTGGCGACACTGAACGAGTGAATGGTTTCATTAAGGACTATGTTATCATTATGCAATATATCACACTTATGTACTGAGACTCATGGTGAGAAAATGTGAACCCTGTAGATAAAAGCAGTACAAAGGTTTGAACTGTACTGATCAATCATGAGTTATCACTTAAACAAGTATAAAATAACCTACTCTAAATTTAGCAACTGTAATCACACAGGAAACTGTACTATATTTCTTTATCTTGGAAATTTTTGTGTCTGGCTTAACAAACACTAACACCTCTACCTGCATAAAAAGTTAAAGTTACATAGTTAAGTTAAATGACTGACATTCATATGAGGTTATGGTTGTGAAAGGTATTTTTGTATTGCACCAGTGAAAAGTAAATATTACATATTTGATTTTTGTTTATTCATTTTGCCTATATTGGTGCTGGAAAGTCATGACATGCCAGGAAAAGACAGATTTGCATGTGAAGCAATAGGTCAAAAATTTGACATAAATCCACAGACAGTGCAGTCAGGACTAGTCCTGGAATGTGGGATACACACTGGACTTGGTACACCAGGATGCTCTTGGTTATGTTTTCATTGCAGAATTACTTCACTACCCTTCTGTAAACAGTCAAGAATATGTTTGGTTCAAGAAATGCCATTTCCCAAAGTACAATTTAAAATCTAAAAAAGACAGCAACAAAGCACAGAATACCAGACACTAACATTTGACAAAGAAATCCACTGAGACCATGTTTGTTATGAATAAATACATTAGTTTATCCATCATCATCTGACCTGTGTGTAGTCTGGCTTGATTGGTGGATTTTCACGAAGTTCTGGGTCGGTGTATTCATTGTTGACATAGTAACCGATGCGTATGAACTCCTGGCTACGGTATGTGCAGGTGATGAGCACTACAGTCACACCAACAGCATCACTCTCAGGGATCAATCCAGTGTTTGGGGCATCAGCCTGTGAAGACAAACAACAATGTTAAGTCCCAAAGCACAAAGCTTCTTTTGAGATGAAGACAGAGCAGGTCTGCAGTTGACCAATATATAATGACAAATTTCACAATGTTTATTTTGTAGATTTTTTTTCCTTTTTTTTTTTTTGCATTTGACAAAATACAGGAATAACTACGGAGTATTGGGGTAAATAAATACCTTATTACGACTTTATTCTCTTAAGAAATGATTTTATTACAAATTTATTCTCATAAGTATTGATTTTAGTAAGACTTCATTCTCGTTAGTAATGACTTATTCTCATGAATTAATGACTTTATTCTCAAAGTCTTCATTTTCTCTAAGTCATTTTTTTCTTAATGTGGCCCTAATAATCCATCTGAAGCAATAATACCAAAGTGAGGAAAAAAATGCTGAACTTTAATTAACCTTCTTTTAAATTTTTAAAATATTTGGTGAAGTAAAATCTAGCCACTAGGGACTTTTGTATTTCTGTCCTGCTATCTATCCAAGGTTATTAAGGAAAAAAAAATAGGTTAAGTATTAGGGTTAATAAAAAATAAAGTCATGCATAAATTCATGATTCCATGCACATTGAAATCGAATATGCACAGTCAATTTAGTTGGTAGCATTTTTCTGGTAGATTTTAAACAAATTGATTGAAAAGACAAAAATGCTGGTTTATTTATGTATGCCATAAATATCAGATCATGGCTGTCAACACCAAAATGCATTATTATACTGGTTTGTTCATTTAGGAAAGACAGTTTTGATCACGTGAGGGGCTAATGCGATTATGATGTTGAGCTTGTCAAAATACAAGACATCCACTTGACTAATCTGTCTACCTAATAATTTGTCTCTCTTAACCTGTAAGTGTATCACTTTGAGAGAAAACCAAGCCTCTAATTGAAGGGATATTACGGCATAAAATTAATTCACAGGGTAACACTGAGTTAGACACTCTCTCGATCATTTCTTCATGGAAATGCAATCAGACCGAGATGCAAAGGCAGAAGAACTACCGCGTCTGCAGTGCAAAAGGATTAATATGGTGATGATTACTTCAGGGAAATGATCATAAATGTTCTTCCTTGAGCTGCGTCATCCCACAGCACTTCGTAATGGACTGGCCTGAGGTCTCGCTACAAATAAACGGCTGCTCAAAGAGAGTAGGTGTCACTTTGCTAAAGAAACCAGGCAGATGTTTGGTGGCTAGGACCCTAGATGTACTGTTGATGAAGTTAGGTGCTGTTCTGAGCATTATTTGTGGCTATAGAGTGGCGTTTTGGTTGAGGTTTGTTTGTGGCTCCTCAGACAGCTGTGTACTGCTATCGTGCGATCGTTACTAAAGCTGGTATAACTACAGAAGCAAGCGGTCGACAACATTCATCTCTCGACGGATACTCACCTGAAACACAAACATGTGTCTTCCAGCAGGTACTGGACCAACCAAGACCGAGTCGAGAACTTGATCATACTCTTCGCTCTCTGCTGAACCAACGTAGATGATCTTCCATTCAAGATCTGGATACAAGCAAACAAACTTTTATTATTTCTCATGATCAGATGAATAATTGTTGACATTGTGCTGGGACAACTAACCCGTACAACCATATAAGGACTACAAAATGTGTGACACACGCAAACCAGCAATAGTATAGTGAATACTTGTGCGATCTAATACAACAGCTCTGCCATAACAACATGCTAACAAACCTAGCATTAGCAGTTAGCATTCTTTGAAACTAGCCCACAGTTTGGCTTCAGATATTCAACAATGACTTATTTAAAATAGACAGTACTTGCCTTCAGGGAGGTCCTCCATGCACTCGAAGGTTATCTCAAACTGAAAAGGGTTTCCAAACGGACTTGGGTTATCCAGGACAGCCACATTCAACACCTGTACCTTCGCCATTGTTGCCCACCAAAAAAAAACCTTTTTCCCGGGAAACGCTTCAAAGAATCACCCCGACGACAACAGCATGTACGAAACAGCCTTCCGTTATTAAACCAATCGCCTTATTTATGTGACTAAATACACTCTAATCTCCTAGTTAATGTCCAACATTATTGGCATAGATTAAATTTCAGATCGAAGAGCTGCTCTCCCGCCGCTTTCGCTGTCCTTCCCAGGCGCCACTGCGATTACGGCAAGCGAGTGGTACGTGCGGTGCGTAAATGTTGTTCGACGAATGATGGAGGACAAAAGTGCTCTTGGCGCCTCCTAGTGGTTCGGTTGGGGAGCCCTGAACCTACATAAACAAACTCACTGACCGTAGTTATTTTGAGCATTAAACGAAAGAAATCATTTGAAAATTTATTAAAGTTCAAAATTAAATCAGAGATTTTACTAATGGGGGATTAGACTTGGGTTGATCACCTCCTAAATCAATCCAGTCCTAAATGATTTAGGTATTTTGAGGTACTTTTGAATGCCAACCATAGACTGTATATTCTAGTTATGATGCAAACCCTTTAACAAAAAACATGTGACAGGAAAATGAAATCAACATGGCCTAATCGTCACACACATTATGCACACTTCCCAGTCGTAGGCCATGAAAATGATCAAGATTTTGAAGATAGCTACTCCATGTATTTTCATCCATCTTTATTGGGATAGTTGTTTTTTTCTGTATTAAGTCTAATATAAGAAAAGTTGCTTCTTTTGGGGCGATGTTATTCCTTTTCTCTAATACAGTCTGTAATCAATGTGAGACAATTATCCATGGTCTTAATTTGCAGCTGGTTATCTTAGGACAAAGACTGGAAAGAAAGAAACCCAGCTTGCTTTGCTCTACGGAGAAATCAGCACATCTTAAATTGGTCAAAAATCATTTAAAAAAATGGTGAAGTGATGACATACAGAATAAGAATGAGAGAAGGTAAATGATTTAGGTATTTTGAGGTACTTTTGAATGCCAACCATAGACTGCTTATGATGCCAGCCCTTTAACAAAAAAACAAGGGACAGGAAAATGAAATCAACATGGCCTAGTTGTCACACACACAGCATGCACACTTCCCAGCCCATGAGAGAACTTTCAGTGATTGAGTTTTTAAGATGAATTCCTAGATTTTAATAGACATATTGGGGGCAATTTTGTGGGACCAGAATGATAATTTCATCTTTAAAATGTATAGTATTTTCCTTAAAGTGAACATGCACTCTGTTGTCAATTTGAGGAGGCCTGGCTGCAAATCTGTCATCCAATATTTTCATGTGGGTTATAATCCGATCCAGCTGCAGTTGAATTCAAGGATTATGACCACACTGCACACAAATGAGCCTTTGCTGGGAAAAAAATTCAGCAAGACTGCAGCTTGTGTTGGTTTTTCTGCAGCACAGACAGTGGACGCTTCATATTTGTAAAGAGACTGTCAGAAATGTATATTCACATCCGATTGCCTCTCCTCAGGCTCAAACAGATTGACTGCTTTAATATTGGGTAATTTTCCATTGCATTATCAATGCCTCACTGCCCTCTCACACTGTCCAAATGAAAACTATCTGACCACCCCAGATTAGGCCCAAAGCAGCCTACATTTTCTTTGCCCCTCTGAGTCTGTGAAGGAGAGATTAGGTGAGGATTACAGCCCCATTGGACCAGCTGGCCGCCGAATTCATCCTTCAAATATCTCAGGAATGTTGATATCCTTTCACATGTTGGGCAACCTGAAACCTGAGGGAGGCGCTATTTTATACAGACACCACCACTATCAGACAGGTTGCTAGGTAAGTGCTGGGCAGGGAGTGCAGTCAAACACTGTACTCCAGTGGGTGCAACCTGGTGTGTGAAGCAGTTGAACAAAGTCGAGTTTGAGTCAAGATTTAGGAGATTCATAAGATACATGGCGTTGGAGTCATTGTTTAGGCAGTATAAAGTCTACTTAAAGAAGTCTTTTTGAGGGGTAACAGGAGAAATCGGGTCTGTTTTGCTTCAGTAAACCGCCTTCCTCTTCTACAAAGGACTGTCTGTGTGCTGTGCAGCAGGTGGATAACTGCGCTCAGGTAATGTAACACGAAACTCAACCATGTGACCAATGGCGATGCGAGGAGTAGACGAGAAAAAAAAAAACTGTTTTACATGAAAAACCAACTGCTAGTTCAGACGAGGATGGCACTCATGTAGTCTTTCTAAGTTACAGGTGAACTGTTTTTCGTCTTTTTTCATTGGGCCGAACTGTGTTTTGTTGTAGTTTCATTTTTTTGGCAAGGTGCAGCGGAAGCACTGTGGTTCATATGTGAGGAATTAACCAGCTCGATGTTTCCCGTTTCGCTTCGATCACCTGGGAACAGCCTCATCAGAAGGTACTGTAGGTTATTTGTCAACATATTTTCATCTCCCCCTTTAAAGCACTCAGTTTCAAATACATGTGTTATTTCTTACCTATTATTTTCTTGTCCTGAGGGAGTTTAAAGTGATTTAACATCAGGCTTTAAGTGACTCAGTAGTTCTGGTGGACACTTTCTGACTCAGCCTCCCATTAAAGGAGCCTCTCATAGTGTCAAAGTAACCTCAAATTGTCCTAACATTGTGACACTGTGCCTCCAGCTCAGATGAATCCACGCAGTGAGCGTTGGATCTAAAGAAATGGACCCAAGTTGATCCCCCCCCTTGAGTCCCAGTCTGCCCTCACTTGGCCTGCTGGTCCCAGGACGAGATGGCAGCCAGTCCAGAGGCGATGGCAGTACCTGGAGGAGTCGTGGTTGGGAGTGTTTTACTGCTGGTGCTGAGCAATAATCCTGTATGGGGTGAGTCAGTAACCATCCCTTTATCTTCTACACTACTTCATAAGCAAAACATTTAACCACACCTTCACACAAACCCACTCACACACAAATATGCCATAAAATTCTGCAATGATTAATAGAAAGATTAAACACAGGGGGGCTTCCAAGTAAACCTGAAGCATACACAGGCTTGTCAGCATGTTGTAAGAATATCTATATTCCTATAATAAGACAATGCAGTTTCACAGTGAGCAGCCTTCTCTCTTGAGCGTGACTGCCCCCTGCTTAACCCATACTTTTTGTTATCAAGTTGAACTTACAAAGTCCTTCAAAGTTTACTGTTTACCCCTGTGAATGATTGACTCAGAAAACGGCAGTGAGGGGTATAAGTTCCCCAAATACCCGCCCTTTGAAGTTAGTTTTGATCCATTTTTAACGCCTTATTCAAACATTCTTATTGTTTTTCCATATTTACAAGCTACAGCTCGTGAACTTGTAGTTTGACTCAGCTGACTGTACAACAGCAGTACACTTTGCATTCCTGCGCTCATCCTCCTCCTCCTCCTACACTCTCCTGGTCAAGTTACTATGTAGTTTTGTGATGTCCCTGAGTGATCACATGGTCAGTCATGGATGAAACCTGTGGAAACAGCATAACACTGGCAGGATATTTGGATCACTGCATTTTCACTTATTGGATGGAAGTCCCAAGTATATGGTTTAAGTGTTTCAGATTGTTACTCACCAAAATGTATTTATTGGATAAGGTAGGCTGTCACTTCTGAATTAAGAGTGTGCAAAATGTTATATGATCTCAGATCAAGATTTTGAAGATACCCCATGTATTTTCATCCATCTTTATTGGGATAGTTTTTTTTTTCTGTATTTACACCTGATATAAGAAAAAATGCTTCTTTTAGGGGTATGTTATTCCCTTTCTCCAAAATGGTCTGTAATTAAGATGAGACAATAAATACCACCATGGGTTAATATGCAGCTGCTTATGACTGGAAATAAAGAAACCAAGCTTGCTTTGCGTTGTTAAGGTATGAAAAATCAATCTAGTAGCACCTTTAAAGCATCTCTTTTTTGCCTAAATTGGTCATGAAACCATATACAACAAAAAGGAAAAAGAAAACTAAGACAGGAGATGCACAGCTAGAAAGTTGACAGGAAACTAACCGAAGGCCTCAGTTTTAAATCAGTGTTGTAAGTCTTGGAGAAAGAAAATACATCAACAGAGATCACTTAAAGAAATAAAATCAATAAAATTAGGCTAAAAAAGCTTATTTATTGATTATAGTGTACGGATGAGGAAAAAGTTTGCCACATTTGTAGGGGAGTATTGGGAAAGACAAAAATATTAATTGCTGCAAAAAAACAACTTAGTAGTTCAGAATGATGCTCCAGTTATCATCCTCTATAATTTTCTATTTACACATTGCTTCTATTGTTTAACTGTTTTGCAACTTTAACAATTTAGAGGGGGTGTTTTTGTCACGCTTTACTGCTTCTTGGCCGGGACCATGAAATCCCTCTTTGCTCGTTGCCTGGAAAGTTGTCCAGCTCACTAGATTATTCCCCAAACTGACAAACAATACCAGTAAATTGAAACAGAACTCCAGAGAGATCAGTCATAGCTTCGATGGGTTACACAGTCTATGTTTTCTTGTAATATCTCACTGGTTTGCCGAGAGGTAAAAACAAAAATAAAGCGTTCACAAGATTGGCTAAGCAGCTTTGGTCCCGGTAATGTTTGTGTTGTTCGCACAGTGTTCCTGATGTGACTTCTTTATTTTCACAGGAAATTTCACCACTGCTGCAGGTGGAACCTCCAATAAAACCACAGTGAGTAAACAACTTTTCCAGCATTATTAATCTGATCATCTCCACTGTCACTGATCTAATCGCTATCCTGTATATTTCATTTTCAGGAGACAGACATCGCAGCTATTGTTGCCCCTACGGTCACCCTGAGTATTCTGGCCATAGTCGGGGCTGTTCTCGCCTGGCTGTTCTGCGTGGTGAAAAAGAAGAGACAAACTGAAGGGACATATAGACCCAGCGCAGAGGAACAGTCTGGCTCGTGCAGCACAGTGACGCCAGATGCATTAAAATTACCAAAAGAGGAAAGACTGATATGAGATTCTGTGCATCATGTTTGCACGCAATCCTACAGTAACAATGGTTGCAGATGTTTGTGCTGCGCGAGTGTGTGACGAGGCTCTTTCTCGGAGCTGATACATGAAAGAAAAGACAAGTTGCCAAGTGTGTTCGCTCAAATGTGATGTTTTACTTCAACGCTATAACAAGCATCAAACAGTTCTTGGAAGGCACTACAGAGAAGAAGAAAAACACCTGGATGAGTGGATCTAACTGATTTCAAGAAAAAAACAGAACATTTCAAGGAGGTTTTGAACATTTCTTCATTTTAAATGAAATGATATCTGCAGTATTTTATTACAATTGATGATTTGAGAGAAGAGATATTTTACTTGTTTATGTTTTAATATACATTTAACCATGCACCTACTCTTGATTTGATTGTGTAACATGGCTCACTATCACCTACATCAACTACAGATCCTTTACCTCAGCTGTGATCTGCCATCTTATCAACATACAAAGTTTTAGAAAAAGCTGGAGTTCAAATGGGGTTTTGGTGATTATTTCAAATTGTTTACACTCAAAATTCCTTATGTAATCAAAGTCCAACAAGCAGTGCAAAATGCATCTTAATCAAGCAGATACTGTATTTTTAAATATCACCTATTTATGCTTTTGTCAAATAAATCAAAAAAAGTTTGTGTTTGAATTATTTTATGAAGCAAAGGCCCTGAAACATTTAAAGCATCTCTGCGTCCAATTTCATCCTGCTGTAAAGTATTTAACGTGTGCAACCTTTCTTAACCTTCCTCCTCCTGTTTAGCTGTTACTATGCACCCACTATGTTAAGGGTCGGTTTTGACCCGTGTCTTAAATCAGCTGCAAATTACACTAAAATCATTTCTCTGTCATCCAATTTGGTTCTCATCTCTAGGTTAACTTGTTAGGCTTCATTATCCATGAAAATATTGCCTCTGGACCTTTCTTTGTCATCTATACTGAATTGATCTTACATGTCTGGACATGCCCAATGTTGTTTTTTTGTGCAGGGAAAAACATGGTAAAATGAGAATTTCCTAAATCTCACATGATTGGAAGAGGATCTGACTGTCAGTGTGGCGCCTGACAGTGCTCATATGATTTCAGTTTTTGCTCTAATTATTGGGTATTGATCTAACCGGGTCAACAGTGACCCTTACACAACAAGTGGCATAATTTTGATAAGAGCATTTTATAATTTAGTCAATTTAATTTTTTGTTTTTATTTTGTTGAAATAGATGTTCCTGACAAAGTCAAAAAGTCTTGATGTACAAAAGCTAATTTAAGTGGGTTTTTTAAGCATTTAAAATAAAAAACAGGTCAGTGAAGACCCTAACACAGGAAGAGGGTTAAAACAGGCCAAGAAAGGGTCCGGTATACAAGACCAAGACTAAGACCATGAACTTGCACAGTTAATCATAGCGTGATGAAACAGAGAGGTATATAAGAAGGCCTGCTAGCCATGCAAGGTGGGAAAAGTTTGGCTCCAGTAGTTGAAACATGGGGGAGAGAGATGCTTGGACACAGCATGGATTTCCTCCTGTGAGTTCCATGAAACGCGAAAGTCACTGTTAGTGTCTTGGGGTAACTGAGATTTTTTTAGAGAAAAATGGCAAAAATAAAAGAGAGGAATTATACCTACTGCTCCAAAACGTTGGTTAGTAATATAATAAACTACATGTTGCTGCTGTTCAAAGCTATCTTGTTTTTTTTCTGCTTTAGATGCCAAGATGTTGTCTCTGCATTGAGGAACGGCCCTCCTTCTTTCCAGTAAACAACAGCACTAAGAGGAAGCTACCTTTGATTTTCTTCCTGTAATAGGTTTATCATCTTGAGATAAATGAGCATGTTTTCATGAGATAATACAATCATTTAGTTGTAGCATGGCTGCTCTCAGCTTAACCACACTTTGCTACAAGTGCTTGATATTAAATGAATGTTTTGTCAATAAGTTTGGTCTTGTACGGAGCTTTTTGGCACGGTATAAGAAGGTCATGAAGTATATCCTGCCTCTTAGTCTGTTTTTGAGAATTATGTAGGTGAATATGTTCTATATCTGGTAAAACGTGCCACTGATAAGGGAAGCTTATCTACATTTCAGCTGAGCGAAGAACAAGCAGGGAATGTATACTCCACCCAGACTGTTTTTTTCACAGGAATAATGTAGGAACGCTGCTGAAAAATCTCCCTTTCTCAATCACGAGAGCTGGATTAGTTTCACAAAGATTAATTGTTCGCACTGTTCATTGTTAAAACTTACATTACAGTCAGTCACATGACTCCAGGGCTTTCCACTGGTGGGATTCATTTGAAGAATTCAGAGTATTTTTTGCTTTTATGATGGATACTCCCCCCACTCTGATTCTACATGCAGCAGCCACTGTGGAGAGCGGTATGGATGGGATTTTCATTTCTGGTGTTTGACTCTTTCAATCCATGCGAGATATTTAGCAGCACTATGAACATTCTTGTTCATTTTTCTGGTCTCATTTTGCGTCATATGCTTAATTCATTTGCAATAGCGATTACCACGTGGGTATAATAGATTCTTTGTAGAGCAGAAAAGGTTTTTGCCGACCTTTGAACCATGTTCTGACCCTCACTGAGGTTAACCTTCATCAAATAACAACTATCACCGTCAGCACTATGGTAATTAGAAAGAAAAAGGGAGGAAAATAACACATCAATAAAAATTCAGAGGCAATAAAAAAGGTCTTTTCTTATCAGATTTTAATAATCCTCCAATTTCAGAGCTTCACAGTTAAATCACTTGCTTCTTGGGATTTGCAATCACAGGACAGATGAAAAAGGGTGAAAGAGTTCAGTGCATTCACAAAACATTAAAAATAATCAAACCAAACTTCACTAGTATCAGTTAACATCAAAGTCTAACACTAGAGCAACAGCAATCAAGATGGTAACAGTTTTCCAGAGCGTGGCGGACCTTTCGATTTATGAGGAAGAGGGATGAAATGGATAAACTCGTGGGATGGATGATATGAAATGTGGTTTTGAAACCGGGTTGACCGAGGTTTTAGGCGACCTCTTCCTCTCCCTCCTCCTCAAACTCGCCCTCCTCGGCGGTAGCATCCTGGTACTGCTGGTACTCGGACACCAGGTCGTTCATGTTGCTCTCGGCCTCAGTGAACTCCATCTCATCCATGCCCTCACCGGTGTACCAGTGGAGGAAGGCCTTACGGCGGAACATGGCAGTGAACTGCTCGGAGATGCGCTTGAAGAGCTCCTGGATGGCTGTGCTGTTGCCGATAAAAGTGGCAGCCATTTTGAGGCCACGGGGTGGGATGTCACAGACGGCGGTCTTCACATTGTTGGGGATCCACTCGACGAAGTAGCTGCTGTTCTTGTTCTGCACATTCAGCATCTGCTCATCCACCTCCTTCATGGACATGCGGCCCCGGAACACTGCGGCCACGGTGAGGTAGCGGCCGTGACGTGGATCGCACGCGGCCATCATGTTCTTGGCGTCAAACATCTGCTGGGTGAGCTCAGGCACAGAGAGGGCGCGATACTGCTGGCTGCCCCTGCTGGTGAGGGGGGCGAAGCCAGGCATGAAGAAGTGCAGACGTGGGAATGGCACCATGTTGACAGCTAGTTTACGGAGGTCAGCGTTGAGCTGTCCAGGGAAACGCAGGCAGGTGGTCACCCCGCTCATTGTGGCAGACACCAAGTGGTTGAGATCTCCGTAAGTGGGGGTGGTGAGTTTGAGCGTGCGGAAGCAGATATCATAGAGAGCTTCATTGTCAATGCAGTAGGTCTCATCTGTATTCTCTACAAGCTGGTGGACGGAGAGAGTGGCATTGTAGGGCTCGACCACAGTGTCAGACACCTTAGGAGAAGGCACCACGCTGAAGGTGTTCATGATGCGGTCGGGGTACTCCTCACGGATCTTGCTGATGAGCAGGGTGCCCATGCCAGAGCCAGTGCCACCACCCAGGGAGTGGGTAAGCTGGAAACCCTGGAGGCAATCACAGCTCTCAGCCTCTTTCCTCACCACATCTAGGACTGAATCCACAAGCTCTGCTCCCTCGGTGTAGTGTCCCTTGGCCCAGTTGTTTCCAGCTCCACTCTGACCTAAAATCAAGATTATCAGAGCTCACTGATATAGGAAATCAGATCTGATGTCAAGAGAAGAAAGCACATCTTCACTGAATGAACGCGGCTTACCAAAGACAAAGTTGTCAGGTCTGAAAATCTGCCCAAAAGGACCAGATCTGACTGAGTCCATCGTCCCTGGCTCCAGATCCACCAGAATGGCACGGGGCACGTACTTTCCACCTAGGAGCAAGCAAAAGAGAACACAATATTGGAAATTTTTGCTGTACACACATGCAATACATTCAGAAGGAGGACTCACCTGTGGCCTCATTGTAGTAGACGCTGATCCTGTCTAGCTGCAGATCGCTGTCTCCATGGTAGGTGCCAGTGGGATCAATGCCGTGTTCGTCGCTGATCACCTCCCAGAACTGAGGAAAAAAATGGGTGTGGGCCGTGAGGAGGGGGAAGCAGATGTTATTTTGCCTGGAAGGTAAAATGTAAATTATGGCAAAATTTGCTACCAAACTTCCAATCGCCCCAATAAAATTACGCTCTCTTAAAGTAGGCCGATTATTGGAGAGAGGCTGCAAGAGTATTTAAGTCTCTAATGCAGGTTAATAGTGCAATCTATTAGTCTGAAATGCAGACAGTCTCAAGAGGAATCAAGCTGATTGCAGTAATCTGATAAGTAACATTAACTTTGATGTGACAAGAACATATGGGAGCTCAAAGAAGACCAAAACGCCATAGAATTGGTTTTACTGACACTGAAATGAATGGATAAGTTATCATTTCTCGTAAACAACTGGGTTGTAAAGAATCATAGGTATAAATAGGTCATAAATGTGAAGGGGGAGGGGGAGCTGATCTACAATGCACAATGGTTACATTATTTCTACCAATAATCTCCTATATCACGGCTTGCAGAATTCTAACAAATTTCAGAGAAACAAAAAGCTGATCAAACTCTTAAGCGTATTAAGTTTTTTTTGCATCATCGCACTGATTTATAGCTGCAGAAAATCAGGTGTCCTTATGGAAGAATCAATGAGAGAAGCTTCTGTGCATGAATAAATAATTTTCATTCATTTCACGACCACTCTTCAGTCAAAGCAGGTCATCGCACCGGGTGGGTTTATTCTAGAGAATTCTCGGAAGATGGATTAGACGGCTCCTCTCAGCGGCACTGAAGCGCCCCTGCATGAACCAAAACCGTGCTAGACTATCAAATAAGAGACTGTGTACCTTGGCTCCGATTTGGTTTCCGCACTGACCGGCTTGCAAATGCACAATCTCGCGCATTTTGGACGGATGGAGATGCCTGAGCAGGAGAGAGGAGAATCGGCGTCGGAGTCTCACAGGGTGGAGGTTCCTGCGTCGAATGACCGAGATCTCTTGCACCGCCTCTTAGACCGTCTACTGGGCTGAATCGGTGGTGCAACTTGACGTCATTTCCATGGAAACCAAAGAGCGGAGGAGAGAGGGAGGGACCCGGACCCGTGGAGATGGCGGATAGGGTACGAGGAGCAGCTACATCACTCATCCATACGGTTCTTATTATTCTCACGGAGTGGGTGTACCCACACACCCCCAAAACGCACACTACACACAATTACGCACGGAGGAGTGTCTTACGGTCTGAGGCCTGTACACACACACACACACACACACACACACACACACACACACACACACACACACACACACACACACACACAGCAGGGCTATTCATCAAGGTCGAAGTTTTGCAGCTGTAACAGTGTTGCAGATCCAGGGATTAGCAACTGAGTTCACAATGTTCAGATGAAATAATCTGCAGAGCATCAGTCGGTGGTCATGACAAGGACGCCAGACTGTAACAATATAATATAATATAATATTAATATAAAATATTAAGGAACATACTCCGGAGTTTGGAGAGCTGTCTGACATGACAAGTCCACATGTATCACTGCTCAGATTTTCATCTTGAAGAAGCTTATTTTGAAATATATAGTTATTTTTTCTTTACTTTGGGTTCTGTAAAAGTGTTAATTGGCACTCATCTCAGCTCACAATGTGCTCTTCTCTTCTCAGACAGGATACGACCCCTGACCATGTAAAGGAATAACACTAGTATTCCATTTTTTAGTTGCGCCCTCTGGTGGCAAAGATAGTTGTAATGTGACAACTGACCCATGTGACAACAAGCCCTGGTCCCCCCTACATAGAGAGGATTTTTCCTTTTTTTTTCTTGGTAAAAAACTTAGGAAACTTAATAGAAATTTCCTCACGACTGTCAAACAAGGTAACTCTTCTTCTCTTTTTCATCACAGATAGTATACTGATAAACATACTAAAAGTCTTAAAAACTGCAATGAACACTGAACTACAGCATGTATTTTTTTTGTCCCCGACTGTCGACATGCTGTGTTCTTGCGCACAACACTTGACCCCAAACGGCCTCTGCTGGCTGCACCCATCAGTGTGTGAATGGGATTAGTTAATACTGATGGGTTCTTTAGAAAGCATCCACCATCAGCATGTGAATGTGGTGTGAATGGGAGCATGTGACATGAAATGTAAAATCGCATTAAGTGAGGCCAAATGGATAAAAAAACAAAACAAAATAGTTATCCATCAATGATTATAATACAGTAAAATGATACATAATATTATTAAAGTGGAATACTGATTTTATCTACCACCTGTTTTATGTTAATTAGCTGGATCTATTTTGTGACTTATCAGTAAAAAAGCCTCTTTCTGCATCCTTTCATGTCATTTAGATTTTGTGTTGAGCTCAAATGTGATATTTTGCTGTAAAATTGTCATCCTTCAGAATCATGGTACATTGATTTATGCAGCTCCGAGCCCCACGTCTCAATATTAAATGGGATGCTACGTTAAAACTAAAGTTGGCAGGAGATCCAGAGGACGAAACTACCTGAATGAGGTGAGGCAAATATCTCTAGGGCACAGTTTTAACTTGTAGTATTTCATTTTCATGTTGTGGCTTGTTGCCTTACTCTCCAGCTATTCACCTGTAACTTCTGTGTCTGTGCCCGCCAAAATAAAAGCTTGAATATATGATTGAGATTGTAATAAACACTAGTTGAATTCAAAAGCCTTGGTGCAATCCTGGCACACGCCCCTCTCATTATTATTTCAGGGATGCAGAAATGAAATTTAGCAATTCCTCAACACCCCTAAAAGGGTCTAATAAATGCCAATCCTCAAAGTGTGGGCACTTCACTAAAATTTGATGGATAAGGATCCAGGAGCAATCCAATTTATTCTTCAGATGTCATTGGAAGAACAAGCTGCTCCCACATGCGCAAAAACAGGCTCTTCAGACACACCAAAATAAGCTTTCAGAGCAGGTGCTCACTGCGTTACATCTATTTTTAGCTGCCACCTATTTTACATGCAGCTGTTTTCTTTTAGTTTAAAAGAATGAACAAAAAGTAAGTGCTAAAGTCCTGGCCTGGCAGCGTGACCGTGTGAATCCTCAATACAAAGCTCTGTTGTCCTGTTAACCAAATATGCACAAAGAGAAGACTTGTTGCATAAAAGACCCAGTATGTACTATCCTTATCGGATTAATCAATAACCTTTCACATCTATTCAACTAAACATGTTTATATCTAATTGAATAAGCATCTTGTGGCTTCATTTAGTGAAATTGAGCTGGTGTGAATATATTCCAAGTTGCTCCGAGCTGGTTTAGCTAGTTTGGATCACAAACAGACACAATACAGCTAATACAACAATAGTGTTAGCCTCAGTGTTGTGACTCCCATAGTTATTAATGAATTAGGTTGTGTTTGAATGGATCACTGCTGGGGATTTACGCCATGAAGCAATGGGATATCTGATCAATCCTGGGTTACTGACACGGCTGTCATCTCTAAAAGATTCATTCATACCCTGAAAGATGACATTCCAAACATGCAGCAAGCTACCGACCAGTTTAGCTCTCCAGCAGCTGGCCAATAGGACTCCACTTCCTGTTTCCCAGCACTGCTATATACAGTGTTGTTTCACCCGGCTGCATGATTTAAGTTACTCCCACAGAAGTCATGCAGGAAAACCAAGAAGAGCATTTGGTACTTCACATGAGGAACAATAGAGAGCAGTCAGTGAGGTCTGAGGCTCTTAGGAGACGAGTTTAACCGGGTTCTCTGAATTATGGACTCTTTAGGGACTTAAACCTGAGGATTTATGCTGTTTCTAACCGTGGATTTACTTGATTGTTTACGAGAAGAATGTCACTCCCAGAGGAGGATCTGACATGCCCCATATGCTGTGACATTTTCTCAGACCCCGTTTTGCTGGCATGTAGCCACAGCTTCTGCAGGGGCTGTCTGAAGCGCTGTTGGGACAACGGCTTACGTGAGTGTCCAGTGTGCAGAAAAAAAGCCTCCAAGTCCACTGCGCCTTCTAATCTTGCTCTGAAGAACGTCTGCGAAGCTCTTCTGGAGGTCAGGAGACAGAACTCGGTGGTCGTGGAGGACAAGACAAACTGTAGCCAGCATGGGGAGAAGCTGAAACTGTTCTGTTTGGTTGACAAACAGCCCATCTGTGTGGTGTGTCAGTCTTCGAAGCTGCACAAAAGTCATGATTGTTCACCTATAGAAGAGGCAACAGTGGACTGCAAGGTAAGGATTAAACATAAATGTGTTCCTGACCTAGACTGCAACATCAACCTAATACACTGACTTGTCAGCCTGACGTTTTTAAGGTAACACCTAAAGGTAGAATGCAGTCCCACAAGTCTGTCCTGATTGTTACCTTTAAACCAGCTGAGCTGAAAAATATCCAAAGTGCTCCTAACACGGTGACACTATTCTATTAAGCTATTTAATTACTCACTTAAGGCCTGCTTTGTTTTCAGGATGAACTCTCTCTATCCCTCAAGAGCTTGCAAGACAAACTGGACAACCTCAAAAGGATTCACATGACCTCCGCGGACACGTTCAAATACATCAAGGTAACCCGGCGTACAATGACGGAGTTGATTCTGGGTTGAAATAATGCGGTTAAAGGAACCAAACATGTGCAATTATACTCCTTAGACTCAGTCGTTGGAAACTCAAAGGTTGATAAAGAGTCAGTTCAAGCAGCTCCATCAAGTCCTCCACGCGGAGGAGTCAGCCAGGATAGCAGCTGTGAAAAAAGAAGAAGAGGAGAAGATCGCAGGGATGAAGGATAAAATAAAAGAGGTGTCAGCAGAAGTGCTGAACCTCACAGAGATCATCTCGGTCATACAGGAGCAGATTAAAGAAGATGACATGGTCTTATTGAAGGTTGGTAACAGTTCAGTAAACATCACACTTTTAATCATTACCCAATGTTCAATCTAAAATACGATGACATGGTCTTATTTAAGGTTGGCAACACTTCAGTAAACATCAAACTTTAATCATTACCCAATGTTCAATCTAAAATTTCCCACTTTCACGTGATTTTTTTCTTTTTTTCTAGAATTTCCAATCCACTCTGGAAAGGTAAGGCTGGAAAAGCTGCTGTGTGTGTGTTCGTGTGTCTTGCCTTGACATGTTGCCTCAGTGTAAAGTTTCTTTTCTCATCCCAGAAGGAAGAGTGTAGCACTTGGTTCAGACCACATGTCAGGGACTCTGATTGACATAACCAAGCATCTTGCCAACCTCAAGTACACAGTCTGGGAGAACATGCTGGACCAGATAGATTACAGTGAGTACGCATTGCTTTAATTTCTCTCAAATTTAGAAGCCAATAGAGTTTTACTGTTAAATCTGAAATGTGTTAAATATATAAGTCTTTAAGTATGACCATTTTCCTGTCTTTCAGCCCCGGTGACTTTGGACCCAAACACAGCACACCCCTGCCTCATCCTGTCCGAGGACCTCACTTCCCTCCACTACTCAAAGCAGGCCACTTGTTGCCCTGACAACCCCGAGCGCTTCCACATCAGCGCTGAGGTGGTAGGCACGGCCTCGCTGGGCTCCGGAAATCACCACTGGGTCGTGGAAACAGGAAGCAATCAGGACTGGCTTCTGGGTGTGGCTTCTTCATCCGTACCTAGAAACAATGAGATCTCCGCTCGGCCCGAGAACGGATTCTGGACACTGTGTTTCCGGGATGGAGAGCTCAGGGCGATGACTTCGCCCCCCACCTCACTGACAATTACAAAACCGCCCAAACAAGTCAAAGTGCAGCTGGATTACAACAAAGGAACAGTGTCGTTTTCTGACACTGCTGATAACACAACGATTTACACATTTACAACAACATTCAAAGAATCTTTGCTTCCATATTTTTATACACAGAGCAGTCATCCACTGAGAATAATGCCAGAAAAGGTACTTATTACAATGCTGCGCCAATAAGTAGATTAATAGTGCAAAAGAAAAGGGTAAATGACAGGATGCGGTGTTCATTTCTCTTTTCACACAGTTCTTTTGAGCTGTTTCTTTCTCCTAAAAGTCTAACATTTTTGGTTTTGCACTTGAATGCTCTTCTGCAGAAGGCTAAATGAGAGGATTGATGCAGCTAACATGTCTGAAACTACTACCAGAGGCCCATTAGCTTTGCAATATGGCATAGAGATTGAAAACAGCATGTCTGGCTCATCCTAAAGGCAGACAGTTCTGCCTCTAAACCTATAAATCTCACTTTGGTGTGTCTTGTTTATTCAGCATTTGCACAAATTTAAGTGTACTACCATCAGGTAGCGAGTGGTTATAGCCTAACTTAGATATCACCTGGCTCATATAATACATAACAGACAGCTATTACAGCAACATGAGTCGTCTTATCAAGCATCCAAAGAGAGAGCACATGATTTCTGTGCTGCTGGTGATGCAAAAGTAGGTCAATTTAATAAGATATCTAAATTAGACTTGAAATCAACTCTGGGCTAAAGACCAAACAAACTCATGACTAAACCAGTGGTGGAAAATATACCAAAGTTTTCGGGTTGTTGCGGTCATTTTCTGTGTTATGTAAACTTTCTGAAATGCTGTATTATGGTATGCACTTTCAAAATCAGCTGTACAGATGAAAAAGTTTTAGGTTGGTGAGTTACTGGGCTTCTTTTGATTCATGCAAACGAATTTACTGCTGTGCAGATATTGTCTGTGGGTAATGAACATGTTATTTTACACTGGACTGGGACCAAAACCTGCCCGGCACCATGCACTTTATACACACAATCACACATACTAATCTTTATGTTAACCTAAGCAGGGAAAGAGGAGCATCTATTCACTGATCTCATGTGTATATTTATTGTTACAGACTGTACAGTACAGTCTATTCTTCTCTTTGTACACAGGGTGGCGCCAAAGTCAAACAAGTATCATGAAGGGTTTTATTCAAGCAGAGACTGCTTTGAACACACAAACCTCACACCGTTTAAATGAATTAATGTAATATATGATCAATCATGAAACGTTAAATTTAACTTTGATTTCCCACTTGTCTCATTCTTGATGATGCTCTCTGTTACTCTATTAAACTTTTTGTTCAATAAAACATACATTTGGAAATAGCAAATTAATAATAAATCAGTCAAGACAATAAAAGTGTCACAGCATTCCTCATCTTTAAGTTGAATTATAGATTTATTCACATGGTGAACCCTCCTCCTGTGTTAGGGTCTGCACCAACCCTGCTGTTGTTTTTAAATGCTTAAAAAAAAAACAAATAAATTAGCTTTTTTGCATCAAGACTTTTGGACTTTGTCAGGAACCTCGATTTCAACAAAATAAAAGTAAAAAAATTAAATTGACTAAATTATAAAATGCTTTTTTTAAAATCATGGCACTTGTCGTGTTAGGGTCGCTGTTGACCCGGTTAGATTATAACTAATAATTACAGCAAAAACTAAAATCATCTGAGCACTGTCAGGCACCACACTGACAGCCAGATTCTCTTCCAATCATGTGAGTTTAGGAAATTTTCATTTTGCCATCTGTATGAGGGGTACAGTGACAAAGAAAGGCCAGAGACTCACTATAAAAACTATTTTAAGCAATTTTTTCATGGATAATGAAACCTAAAAAGGTAACCTAGAGATAAGACCCAAATTAGCTGATAGCAGCTGATTTAAGACATGGGTCGAAACCGACTCTTAACATAGTGCGTGCGTAGTAAAACCTAACACAGGAGGGAGGTTAAATGTGTTAAATATCATCCTGAAGCTATGCCTGTTGGTTCTGTGTCGGCTGGCTTTTCTTGTCCTCTGAGGAGACACAGGGGCACCACTTCTTCACACAGGCGTCTGGGAGGAAAGGCACCTTCTCCAGACGTGACAAATAGACGAGTGGCTGGATGGTGCTACTGATGTTCAGGAAAGAGAAGCCCACAGGTTGCACGTAGCAGCGAAACACATCCGGGGAGTAGTAGTCCTCAAAGGGGAACAGCGCTACAGGAGGTAGGTAGTTAAACACGATGATACAAAGGATAGACAGCACCAGCTTGAAGGCCTTCTTCTTCATTGGGTGCATCTCATCTTTCCCTGCACCACGGGACTTCTTCAGGGCCCACAGGATGCTTCCATTACACAGGACCATCCAGGTAAATGTTGCAAGAATCTCCCCAGTGAACACCTTCTCAAAGTTAGGCAGGCCTCCCACCGCCTTGGCTGCTGAGTAGGCAAAGGTGAGGAGAAGGACCAACACTGAGAGGCTCAGCCTGTACTTGATGTGTTTAAGCTGACCGAACAAAATCGGAAAGAGCACGGCTATGAAGCGATCTAAGCAGATACATGACAGAAACAACGGCCCGCTGGTGTCTTTCACACCGTAGGAGAACTTGAGGGCGGACCACACCTCTTTGCTCTGCCAGTGGTAAAGGTTAAGGAAGCTGACAGGGGTCATGGCGCCAAAGTAGGCGTCCATGAAGGCCAGACAGCCTAGGAATATGTCTGAGGTGGAGGGTTCTTTACGGTTATGAATGAGGATTGCTATGACAAGTATGTTAGCAGGGATTCCCACGATTACGTTGATGCATTGTATAGTCAGGTCAAAGAGGATGCCCTCTACCTGATGATCGCAGCCGTCAAACACGCTGAAGGGCTTCACGGTGGCGTTGACGTCAGCAGTAGCGTTGGTGGGGAATGGAGTCGGCAGAAAAGTGGAATTGAGAGGCGAGGATGTGTTTCTCTCCATGATCAGGACTCTGAGGGGTGAAGAGAAGGGCAACAGATGATCAGTATTTGACATGCACAGATTTCTGGACAGCTGCTCACTCAGCCATAATCTTGTATATGTTTTTGTCTCTGTCAATAATCACATCTACATGTTTTTTTATACGAGAACAAGCGACACAGTCCGGTTCATCCGTCTGCTGAGAAGTTTATTCTCAGTTGAGTTAAGGTACAAAGCGAACACAGAACCTGGAGAGCAAAAACATGTAGCAAACACAGTCCGGGCTTTTCCTCAGGCTGTTTTTCTTGTTATTGTGCTTTTGTGGACCTTCCTCTGGGAACCTAACTCCCTGATTACAGGGACATCTAACTCACCTGAGAGACCCTCACTAAAAGCCCCACCCTGTCACAGCAGAATAAAAGAGCAGCTCGATTTATGATACAGCACAATGCTTATGCTTTATGGATGGAAATGTGTAGATTCTGGTGCTTTTTAAAGACCATTTATGACATTTTCTAACCAAAGAACAACTGCCTAACAAATGTGTTCAACAATGGAATGATAATTAGCATAGAAAAAGGAGAAAACGTATAAATCTCATGGGCCTCAAGCCCTTATATCTTGTCTCAAACCTCGTCATGAACACACGGACTGCAAGGTTTTTACTTTGCAATTCAAACCAAGGTTTTGTTCCTGGATTAAGGACTATTTTCAGCAGCTCTGACTCAGGCTGATTCACACAACGTCTTTAAAATATTGAGTCTCTCCTCACACAGTACACCTGAGCTCCCTCCCTCCCTCCCTCCCTCCTCTGAACGGACTATTGGAGCCAGAGGCTGTGATCGTTCCTTGTACAGCCATCAAGAGACCTATTCTGGTTTAATGGTGGACCTTCCTCCCCTTCGCTCCCTCAGTGGATGGTGTTTCTCACCTCTCTCTGCTGCCGGCTCTACCTGCGGCCACACACACACACACACACACACACTCCTGAGGGATTAATCACACTGGCGGTGGAGTGAAGCTCTTAGCCAAGATTCAGGTCCCTGTAGGTGGCAGATTTAATCAATCGTGGTTTTCTGCAGGCATATCTACAGAAAAGAGATAAACAAAACAGAGTATTTTACTGTATTTTTTTACCGTTTATTTTGTGTCTGAACACCCTACAGTAAAATTAATATGTTTTATATGTTTCATTAACATTTAAAGGCAAAGTTTTTACTGCCAAATGGAAGCTGAGTCAATTGGTGGATGTTTTTGTTAAAGATAAAGTATTCGACTTTGAGAGTTTGCCTATTTCTTTCCCAGTTTGTATAACTAGAAACACGCATACAGTTTTTAAACTTCTATCATCTTTTTAGTCCTTAAAACTTGTCCTAATTTCCTACATTTAATGTTTTTAATGATCATGTATCTTAATAACAATAAGGATGTATTGTGTGCAAATATGTGCAGTTTTTGTAAAGTTTAGGTCTTTCTGTTTCAAGTATAAACTGTGAAATCTGAAGTGTTGGTACTCCTTGTGGTCATTGAATTTTGGAGCTTTTTTCTGCTTTAAAATGCTAAAATGTTTCTCATATGTCACAATTTTGCAGCTGATATGAGTGAAAACCCTAAACTCAACTCATCCACACTTGATCATTCAAAATATTCAACTCATTCTCCAGGTTTAGGCTGATAATCCTGAGGAAAAAAATATATTTTATGCTTATTTGTAAATAGTATCAAAATATTGGTATAAATATTAAAATACAGGTTCAATTTTATAGCATGTAAAGCATTAAAAAATCTAGATTAAGTTTACTCACCAGTATGGCTCGGTGTCCTAAACTGTGATGCAGTTTGTGACAAACACAAGTGCGCGTTTTGTGTCAGGACTCCTTTATAAGTCTCCAAAGTGTCCCGGGTTTTGACGCTGACCAGAAGGGGAGGATCTATGGTGGTTTTTGATGTCCCAAAGGATTTCCAACTCTTTAAGTCAAACCCTTGTTATTGCGATGCTTTCAGGTGCTTTTCACTTTCACTGTTGAGCAGTTCCACCAAAAAATGCACAGTTTCAATTGGACAAAACCCATTTGAACTATCCTGAAGCCCAAAGAAGCGAAGCAGAATATAATATTTCATATATAAAACGAGGAAAAAAGTACCAGCAAAGTAGGTATTTACCTTTTCCTGCACTGTTAATCACTTAAAACTCCAATAAATACCCACCAGAGGGACAAAACTCTGAGATCTGGGCTGAAATACTTAATTTATGCGGCTAGAGTATTAAAATGCTACTCAAACATCCACTCACCTCCTCTTTCCAACACTAGTTATAAAATAACATTTAGGGCTAATTTGCTCTTTGTGTATTTACTTTTTAATCTTTATTTTTCTCTATTTTTTCATGCTAATCCTGTACATTTGCATGTGGTTTCTGTTTCTGTATTGTTACATAGACATTTTTTTGTTATCCAAGAGAGTTGTTTATGTCTCCCACCATCGTTCAACAGCGCCAGAGGTTATAAATACGAGTTGCTCCCTTGTCTCCTGGGCTGTCAGACTGAGCTTGACAAGTGGGTTGAGGGAGCATCATGGGACTGGTCTGGCGATGATGCTGTGGGTTTCCTGGAGCGATATGTGTCATCCTCACTCACTTCATCCTCGCAGCTCTGTTACTGGAGACAATGAACACAGGTGCACAAGAACAAAAGGAACAGATTTCAGCAGCATTTCAGCTAAAACCGAGCTGCTCGAGACTCACTCTGAAGTGTTTATCACTTAGCACCCAAGTATGGAGACAGATTAAATTGTGTTCAGCCTTTTATGTGTTTTGGACTGATTGTTTTACAAAGTGCTTAATTGCATTTTAGTCACTGCTTAGGTGAAAAGAGCCCAATGTCCTGTTCTGGTGTGAACATGAGGACAAAAGCCACATCGATCCATCGTGTCAATGACGTGAAAATTACCAGGATAACACACACAAACACACAAAACGTGGAAGCCTAATTTGGTTGCACTGACTCTTTTCGATCTGTAGGGGCAGTAGTGGTCTGTGATTTCTGTGACACCAAATATAGATGACATTAAATGCCCCGGAGAAGCCTTTCTTGGCCAGGTTGACTCTTTTATTCATTTTGTCTCGTTCCTGGAAGATTAAAAAACAAAAACAGTGATGTGTATTGTTTTGAATGAGCACACACATTTAAGTTGTATGTTAATGGTGATGAATTCAGGCGTGAGCTGACCCTTGGGGCATCATTATATTTCTGTTCCACTCTTGTTTTATGTGTATAATTCAACACATTTCCTGAGGCTCTTACGGCTTTTGAATCTTCGTCTCCAACAACATGTTTGTGTTGGTAACTTTTTGAAGGCACTCTTCTGTGACAGCATTTTACACTTAATTTCTGCTGATTTTATCATAAATTTGTCCCTAATATGAGGAACCTGCCTGTTGGAACATCTTACATCACTTCTAATCAATCTTTATTCCTATGACACATTATTTTTGTAAGTACTGTTACTACATTTTCAAGACCTTTCAACATCGTATTAAGACATTTGATGAGATTTTAAGGTAAATTTAGACTTTTTAAGGCCTTAAATTCAAATAACTGGATTTTAGATGTTTTAAGAATTTTTACGACCCTGTGGTTACCCTGTTTAATTAAGCTTTTATTGAGTCAATCTAAATGTATATAATACTTTCTGTTTGGACTTTTTAACACATACCTGCACATACTTAATGGGATATTCTGGCGTAAAATTAATTTATGGTCAAACACACTGTAACATTAAGCTAGACAGCCCCTCGAGAGATGAATGTTGCCGACCGCTTGCTTCTCTACTTATACCAACTTTAGAAACAGCCGCACAATAGCAATACACAGCGGTCTCAGGAGCCATCAACAAACCTCAACCAAAACACCACTCTATAGCCACAAATAATGCTCAGAACAGCACCTAACTTCATCAACAGTACATAAAGGGTCCCAGCCATAGTACTTGCCACCAAACTTTCTTTAGCAAAAAGACTAAACACAACTCACCTACTCTCTTCCAGCAGCCGCTTGTTTATAGTGAGACCTCAGGCCAGTCCATTGCGGACTGCTGCCGGGTGACGCAGCTCAAGGAAGAACATTTATGATCATTCATATCGTGTGGTTGCTACTAAAGTTGGTATAACTAGAGAAGCAAGCATTCATCTCTCAATAGGGTTCTTACTCGGTGTTATGGTGTGTTTGACTTTAAATTAATTTTATGCCCGAATATCCCTTTAAGCCACAGAAAAATTCCTGCTTTTGCACAGAGATGAAACTAATATCTGATCAACCCTGCCTCTGTGAATCAGAATAACACAGAGAATATACTATCTCCTTTTATTTCCAGCTGTACCAATGAAACAAATGCAGACAAAGAAACAAACGCAGCGTGAAGTATAATAATTATCCACCCAGTAGAGGATATGCTTTATAAGAATAAAATGAAATAAGACAAAAACATAAAATATAAACTTTTATCTTGGACGAATTTCCTTAAATTAGATATTTCAAGGATAAATCAAAGAAGTTTGAGAGTAAAGCACTACATCACAGGACATTATCCCGGTCCAATCCAGGGTTCATATAATTGTCCCAGAGATGACTCATCTCTTATATAAGCGTACTGTAAAATCATGCTGTTAGGATTTTTCCTCCTGCTTTCTTAGATTCTCTGCCTCGAATAAACAGAATCAAATGTATTGTTGTTAAATGCAGGGGGTTGACTACAGTATCTATCACCAATCAGAATCATTTGTATGTGCATGCTTCCCTCCTAGCAATCAAGATTTCGAGACCACAATATGAGTCTGTGTTGAATCTGTGCAGGAAATAAACACCAGTTCGAACACAAAAACCAGAAAACTTAATGAAATGGAACAAAAATGATTGTAAATATGTTGTTTTCAGTGTTTCAAATCCTTGTAATTGTGCTTTTAAGAATAATTGTTCATGATAGGGTGTAAATGTCAACCATGTGAATATAGCAGTAATGAATATATTCTTCAAAGCTTCTGTAAGGAGTTTTCAGCTTGTTCTGAAACACTGAAATTTATATCAATGTTTCCTTAACAAACAAAAGCAAATTAGACCGTTAACATTCATTTTCATGTACTTATTTTAGACTCCTGGAGGGGAGTTGGTGTCGGTCCAATTTATTTGCTTGAACATGAAAAGGTTTTCTGCACAAAAAACAAAAAACAAAGATTAGATTTACAGGGTGAAATCAATGAAGATATAAGAGGTCCAACTCCAACCACAGGGGGCGCCAAAACCCACAAAGTGGAAGTTGCTCACAGGGGCTTAACAGCAAAGGTTCAACAGAGTCATGCTTCAGTTTCAACAACATGAGTACCTAACTGCAACGCTTTATAGACGGCAATGTTTACCTGTTAGTCTCCTGTTTTTGTCCATCTTAAAACTACTCAACAGACAGATGTTCATGGTCCCCTGAGGATGAATCCTGGACTCCTTGTTTTTATTTTTCCCCACATAAAAAACTGATAAAAAATTGCTGATCCTTTAAATTTTCATCTGGCACAATCATTAAGTTAGAATTAAAAATACTTGGTCATCTTTGGTGCTAAACAATTTTCCCACCAACCCCAGCTGTACTTCATAATTTATCAAGTAAGATGTTGAATATTGTAAATTTTACACCAGCCAAACATCAGGATTAGCATTAGCATTGATCCCATAACACCTCTGTTTCTCAGCGCATCTATAGTAGCTTCCTTTTCTATCTTTTCTACTGTGTCTCTTCATGTTAATCCATTTTTTTTTCTGTTCTCTTTGACAATGTGAAAAATAATCCTGAGACAAAAGGACAGACAGGTGGAAGATTAACGACCAGATATGCGTTAAGGAAAGAAAAAGTGACTTAAAAAAAAAAAGCCCTTTGTATTTCCAGCTCCTTTTCTGTTATTGATGAAATAGGTCGGAAACCTTTGTGTGTCATGGCAGTCAGGAGATGAGAGGAAAGCTGGAAGTTTTCAAAAGCACCCACTCTGCAGAAACCATCATCAATCATCGACCTTGTTGAGTGATTGGTAACAGAGCAACTACAGGAGGAGAGAGGATTAAGTGTTTCTCTTTGACTTTTTGAAATGGAGCTTTTCACTTATTGCTTCCATTCATCTTATTGCTTTGTTTTTTATATATTTGATTGCATAAACTTCATGGTTCTTATTTGGTTTTATTACTTGTATTCATTTTACTGCTTTAATCCTTTTAATGGATACCTCCATTTTCAAAATGTTTCTATCTTTCATAGATACTTTGATTTTGCTGTTTCTACGTTGTTTGGTTGCTTTCATTGTTTTACATGGTTTGACCTCTCGTTCTTAATACATGTCATTGAGTTCATGTGTTGCTGGGTTTATTTGCTGCTGAGTCATTATAATGTTTGGGTCCATTATGATTGTGCTAATAATGGTCATCATCCAGCATTTTTCATGTTTTTTTTTTTTTTTGCAATCACCCAGTTGTGTTAAAAACTCGATCCTGATTGGTCGAAACCCTGTAACAGAGGTGAGTAATTCTGAATATCTAGAGCAACCTGATTGCAGAAATGCAAGGGACCAAGTAACCAGGCAAAGGACAAAGGTGTGGAAAAAGATATTGATCCTTTAATTTTACTCAAGAAAAGCAGAAATCAATAACAAAATATCCAATTTAATGTGGTATAGAATCAACAAAATCTGGGCCCACACTACCAACAACAAACATAATCAAACAGACCCACTAAGTGATACATGTTGGAGGTTTAAATAGACAAAGGACATGTCCAACCTGAACACAAGGGGGAAATTAAGGTGACTACAAACTAAAGATCTAACAAACTCAGAAAAACACCATCATATTATCCAAACCAACTTTTTACAGAAAAAAACTAAACTAAACTAAATACTCTGTTTTACCTGAAAGAATAAAGACAAAAGTTTAATAAAGAATCAAAAGTCCAAACCTCTACTTGCTTCCCCCTGGATGGTCTGTCCCACTTCCTGTGGGTAGGGCTTAAGAGGCCATCTTGGAGCTGCAGACAGCCTTTAGTCAGGTGAGCTCCAGCAAAGACAAACAAAAAGGTAAGTTTACTTTGAAATGATATCAACTCAAATTAAACCATGTGACGGTTTGTTGACTGAACTATGTGCACGCAAATTACGATACAACTACCATAAATGCAAAAAAGTGAAATTATTTTAACAACAAAAAAGGGTTATGTCATTTATCTTAACTGAAACAAATTTACTGTGTTAAAACCTAAAGACAAAGAAACACTAGCACAAAGTGGTGGTTGAGGCCACCACTCGAAACCTTTTTAAATCAATCTAATTTCACTTTTTCCTTTTGCAAATGTGGCAGAAATATTACACTTTATAATAGCATTGGAGAGCATGAAAGCTAACATCGATGGTTAACGGGTTTGGTTACAAGTAGAGGATGAGATGAGAGGATAAAAACTGTTAAGCAACCACAAACATCTACACGGTTTATACTTAAGCTGTGCTCTGAAACTGGTTTAGTATGACAAAAGTGCTGCTGGTAATTTCTGCATCTGAATGCTAATGGGAAAAATGCACTTTTTTTTTTTTACTCTACATGAACTGAATATATAATAATAATAAAACTCATCACACAGTGTTTTTAATGCTCTCAGAAGCTCTCTCAGTGAGCGGCTCGTGATGCCCCAGTGCTCTACCCAGAGGCTCAGATCCATGAGAAATTTGCATGCAGTGAACAGATACCGACTCTTTAAAATGGGATGTTGATGATTACTGCAAAGCTGCATGGTCTGTTGCCAAAATCAGAAGACTGGTTTCCCATCAGCTCAACCACCCGTTATTATGATTACGCCTCTTGAAACATGCAATTACCACACGTAAGGCTGCTCATTCATCGGGTGGCTTACTTACAAACAAACAACGCTGGGTTTCATTTAGCAGTAATGGGATTAATTATGGAATCAAACAGCAGGATGTGGTTAAATATTTTTCAGTTTTTGAGATGCATAAACCACTGTGAGACAGAATGAGCTCCTAATTACTCTTTTTGTGCGATAAACATGGACGATTAGTGATATTTGAAATCCGATCAACACAACAGATTTAGGAGAGAATGAAAGTGAAAAAGGCGTGAGAAGTAATTAGTCACTGGAATAATTCAGACACATTGGAAATGTTTCACAAGTAAATGAATATTGCTGCGAAGACCTGCAGACACAGATAACTGAGCGTATTTGAGGTATTATCGAGTCAGAGCAGCTCATAGCCAAAGACAAATAGGCTTTAAAGATCTTATTTTAATTCATGTGTGAGTTTCATGAACTTTATTTTGAAGGACAGCGTTAATAGGTTTATAATTCAATTTATTAACAGCCTCCTTAATTTCCTTTTGTTTGTGTTGTTATCTTCTCCGTCCACTTTTCACACGCATAATTAAATTCTCATTGATCCCCTGCACACAGAGCCTGTTGGGTTAAGTAGTGGCTGAGCCGTGTTTGGTTGAGTGATTAATTCAATAAGAGAGGAAATGCACATGATTCAAGTCAATACAGCTGTTATAGGGGGATTTTGAAAAATGCTGTTGTGCTGTTTTTAACTGCTGGATAATGCATTTTGGAGCAATAGTCAAAATAATCATGCTGACGATGAATGTGTACGACTTGCACAGCATTTGATCGTTTTCTTCTTGCAGGGATGACAGGACACACAAAAGCTGCTTGCAGAATTATTTGTTTGTTTAAGCAGCACACAGAGGGAGGAGTGGCAGCCTGTCAGAAATACAACAAGTCCTCATCCGGATAATACTTTAATAATCCCTACAATTATAGAGGCATTTCTGCACACAGGCAAGATTTCAATGAGTGCAAATATTTGAAATGCTGACATCAGGTGTCTTATTTGTCTACAAACTGACAAACCAAAGGAAAAAACGAGATGGATCCAAAAATGCACGTCTCACACAAGAGCATGTGTGCAAAAACAGACAGGATTCAATCCCTCCAGTGTCAGTGCACTTGAAATTAACTTAAAAAAGGAAAAACAATCCAAATAGGAGCATGCAAAAAGTTGAATTATTGCACGAGGAAACTCACAAGTTAGACTGCTTAAACAAGGAGACACTAGAAAGCACAAAAACAACAAGAGGAAGACATACACAGAATATATTCAGGGTAATAAGGGGAGAATCAAGAGGTGACTCATGATGAAGTAAATGAATACAAAAACATCACTGTAACTCACTTGATGGAGCGGGTCACATTGACTCTTATGTGGCTTTTTTTAGATGTTCGACACAGGAGTCATTTTGACAAAGCAATTACACTCTGATGAGATACAAAACAAGCAAGCTGGGATCATCAAGGGGAGGTAGTTGCCTAAATCAAACCTGGAGTGTTTTGCAGAGATAAGCATTCAGCCCAGCAGCTGGAAAAAATAGTTGCTTGTTACTTGTTTCTATCTTAAGTGTAACAGCCATAGCAACGTCACGCTACACTGTTAAAAGTGATCAGTTGTCTCAATTTGAAATAAAAAGTGAACTAGTCGCGTTGACTATTTTGAGTTTAACCACTTATTGTGGTTTAGTAGTGCCAACATAACAACACTAGCTCAGGGTACAAAGCTTACTATCCCTCTAACTTAAAATATCAAGTTATCAAGTATCAAAAGTTTTCCAAACAACTTTGCCAATTTTTTTCTGAAACAAATTATACTAAATTTTTACAACAAAAAGCAAAACTTTATCACTTAATTTGTATCTTTGAGCACTTTCAATGTCTGATTTATTGTTACCTCAACTACAGCCATCAAGTTGTATTGACTAACATTGACTTTTTCCTACTGCATACCAGTCGTATGTTAAATGGTAGTTTCCTCAAGGTAAACCATACTATGAATTACATATGTTTCATCATCTTACTCTGATCAAAGTTCACCACTGACATTATTAGTTCTATATGAAAACATCATACTGCTGTTACCTCACATAGGTGAGGTAAGACAAACACAAACCTTGGTCCATTAAAATTTGACCTTCAGTTCAGAACAGATTTCAGAACATGATGTTTGGCCTTGCTGGAGAGTGAATATGTACGCTTGAAGAGTGCTGTTATTCAGTTCACAAGCTTCAGGTTATCAGTACAAGCTGAATGGCCTCAATTATGTATTTCTCTGCCTTTTATGGTCTTTGTTGGGTGTGTATTTCAAATGCATGACTGTTGTGAGAGCACTCAGCATGCCATGGACGTCTTGAATCGATACCTTTGACTTCTTCAAAGATACAATTTACCATTTATCATCTCTCAGCCACTCAGTTTTCCTTGTTTTGTGTGTGTAGCCTCATCTCTCATACACAGAGTGCATGTCAATTACAGCATTTGAAAAGTATACGTATCCTTATCATTATTTCAACACAGAACAGGTACTCTAGTATAGCAAGAGTCCATGTTAAGCAAAAAAGAACCACAGGTATCAAAAATGCGTTTTGTATGATTGCTCATTAGTGATTTCTATAATATAATTCAGGGTTTCTTGATTAAGAAGAAATATTCCTGAAACATAATGCTATTTGCTGTGATTGTTCCTTTTACGTACTAAAGACCTACCATCTATTTTAGAGAATATTCTAGAGGGAAATCCAATAATAAGCCTCAGTTGTCTAAATTGTCTGAATTGAGTAAATAACCGTCACAGGCAAAAATATAGAACCAAAACATCCTTTAAAATCAGGATATTCTCACCCTAGAAATACCCAAAGTGTTGCTGTAGTGCCCAGCAACTCCTTGTTTTCGCTTAGTCGACTCAGCTGCTCTTGAATTTTAAGTGTGCATGTATTAGGATAATTATGGTAAGACCTCAGACTCTGGTGTGACTGTTGGAGTTATAGTGACCAGTTCTGTCCTGTTAAGATTTCTGTTCTGACAGAAGTGTTGATTATTGAAACCTCTTCTTAAACTGGCTGTAATCCCTTTTAGTAGATAAATGTACATAGTTATACTGACACAGGCAACAATGGTATAGTGGTGCCTTAGTATGATGGGTAACACTGATGTCTAACAGTACAGTACATGGTCATGGGTTCAAATCCCAGCATTTAAAGCTAGCATGATCTGGCTGATACCACGAGGGTCTGGATTCCTGTGTTCCGCTGCTACTGTGTCTTTAGATGGAGTCGAATCCAAATGTAACATCAGGGCAAGCCTAGTTGATAGTGTGATGTACAGGTTGAACCAGCAGGGGCTGTCAGTCATTTTCACACCCTATGATCTTGAAAACTTGACAAAATTTCACAGAACTAAAAAACTGTATTCTAACAGTCACAAGAGCGTCATGTTTAACTCTCTTTGACAAAATAAGTTCTTTAAGCTGACAGATCTAATGAAAATAAGCATTGCTGAGAAAAATTAAGAGTCCTTTTTTAACGTGTTCGGTTCAAAAACTGGTTTGATTTGGCTCAACTTGTTGATCCAGGAAATTTGTCCTTCTGATCGTGTGGACTTCCACTTTTGCTTGGCTGGTCTTGTTGAAACCCCATGGAGTTCATGCACCGATTCACAAGTTAGTAAAAGTCTGTATTTCCTGCCTTTCTTACACATCAGCTGTGTTAAATCTTGACTCTGATTGCTCAAAATCTCTTAATGGTGGTTAACAAATCTGAGTAGCGATGCATGGGACCACCCAGATCTAGAATAAAATTGTGAATTACCTTTGAGACATTTTGGAAATGCTTTTGAATGGCTGTGTGGAGGAAAAAAAAAACACCATTTACGCCTTTGAATACATAATTGGAAATACTTGAGCGCAGGAGAGAGTTGGCATGGCTTGACGTGTGAAACTGCAAAGACAAGCAGCAAAAAAAAATATCTGTGTTGGTCAGTAGTGGTGTGAACACTCTGATAAGACCATCCACCGAACAGCTATTTTTATACTCTGGGACATGGGCTGCTGGACTCCATTGTGCTTCTGTGGTTAACAGAAATAAACACCTGCCTGCTGCTGTTCACAGAATAATTATAAACTGTTTGGGTTGTGTCCGTGGCTACAGAGCTCTCCAAAAAAGATTTCGAGACTAATTTTGGTGTCTAAAAATCAACCACACCAGCCTTTTTGTCATTTATTAAAGTACTCCAGAGAGTCTTCATTTAAAGAATGTGATTTTACTTTCACTATACCATGTTGAAAGAGTGTTTGTGTCTGATAGGAGATGCCTCCCACGCCGGTACATGCCTCAGGCTCCCCAAGGGACACATACTCTGGCCAGCCTGCTGTCAGAGGTATTAGAGTGAGAACAGAGCTGATAGTCTTTCAGCATGACGGTACAGCTAACAGCTCCTCTCTGAACACCCTGCCACTGCTGATGCTGATGGAGGACTCGCTGCAAAACACTCAGGCCGTCACATGAACACATTATGGTATGGATGGAAACATACACACAATGGCTGTTCATATATCGCCTTAAGTTGTTCGGGAAAGTATGTGTGCCTTTCCATTACGTGCTGCTGCTTCATCACTCACATTACCGACCTCGTGCTGTTACAGGTCTTCAGCTGCGGACTCTCTTTTCAAAGTCAAACCGGTCAAAGTTTCTTTCTCGGACATGCAGTTTATTCAGTTTGACAGAGAATGACGACTGAGAGGTGAAAGTATGGAGCCATTAGAGACCCGGACCGAACTTTTGTCGGACTGCAACACTATGACATCTTACAAAATGTACTCTGCGACTCACTTGTCCAACCCCAGCTTTTATTTGCTGTGGCTCTAAATGTAATATCTTGTGAATTACATTCACAGAGCGAGGGAAAAACAACCTTAAGGACCACGATAACGAAGAAAAAAAACTGAACTTACAGCGATACCTTGTAGCTCTAAAACATACCATAAGACAAGATTTAGTGATATCTGCTAAGAAATGAACGAAGATATCGACCCAAACATTTCAGTCCATTATATCAAAAGCCTTCGTTCTCTGTGATGCCTTCTGTGCGCTGATCTTATTATCTTGTATGGAGTATGCTCTCCTGCCAAATGCCACTTTAATGGCCAGACTCAAAGAGTGTGACCAGACTCTGAAAACAAACTTGTCTCAGAGAGAGCGCGCAGGACAGACCCCAGGCGACCCAAATACAAAGTACACTGTTCCCCTGCCTGTTTATTCCCACTGCCATTAGACCTTGTCCCACCTCCACGCTGACTGTTCCCTACACTGGGAACTTTGCGTACAGAGATGTTTGAACCTTGTCTCTGCACAAGTTTATCTCTGTTGAGATTTGCATAAGCCGTTCATTCTGATGAAAACAAATACCTTGACAGCCATTAAAGTTAATTTTAACCAACTGGAGAATGAGGGTGTGTTCATGCTAGTTTAGACATTTGAAACCTACTGTCTTATCTGGTGCTGTGGAGCTTATCATTCTGACCTTGTGAGGCTTCAAATCCAGAGAAAAAATATTTTTATCTTAACTGGACATCCAGTGTTTACATTACTTTTTGCAGTAGGATCAATCTCTCTTCAAATATTAACCCACTACTGTGCTGACAGATGCCTGCGTTGTGCAGATAACAGTGCAGAGATTGCACCCTGCAGGGAGTGAAGAGAACATAAAGAGAAGGTGGAGGATATAAGAAAACAGAACAACATCTCCATGCGACTTGTAATCTTTTCATGCATTTAAAAGCAGATTTCAGGGCGTCATATTGCTTCACCTTGTCACTAATATTTCTGCTGTGTGTCTTACAGTGTTGGCATTGTGCCACTGGCTCCCTCTGTTGGATTATAAAGGTACTCCGGTTCCAATCATACTTAGTCTGTGACCTGCAGGGCTCAAGGATATTTCTTCAAAGATGGTGCCAATTCTTATTTCTCTATCACTTGACTTGAAAAGTGGCTGTGAACAAACGGTCAAGCTGGATGTTTCAGTAATTTAGTTTGTAACTGTATTTAATCAGATGCTGTTTGTTCTGGGTCAGAAAGGTGCATCATTTTCACCTAATTGAAGGTACTGATCTTGTGTGACACTCGAACCCAAGGGAGCTCAAGGCGGTTTCAACATCAGTGCTCAGTCAAGCTGAATTGCGTATCTTTGATTTTACAAACTACCATCAGCTGATAGGATCTTTGCCTCTTTTCAAATCTGGACATCTTAAATAATCGCTGTTGAGGCACAAAACAATGTGCATATAAGGTAAAAGGTGAAAGCATGAAAGAATACAAATGTCTAACATGACTTGAATGCACATTTTATATCTAGCAGGACTAAAAAATTATAGATTATGTTTCCATTAATTATAAAGATAAGGAAACTGTTTAACAATATTGCCTTTTAAGGAGAAATCTTTTCAGTGGATCAGGCTTTGTCTCTTTATGGGCTTATTGACTCACGCTGAAGGTCCTTGAACTCTGTTTTTGGGCAAAGTTCATGTTGAAAGTTGTATGACTGTGTGTGTTTTCCAAGAGAAAGAGTGTTTTATTCAGAAACTTTCTACCTTCATGCATGTTGTCACGGGAGGGATTGTGGTCACAGTGTGAAATGCAAAAAATTCTCTGCAAGGCAAAGTGATTGTTTAGCTGGATGACAGACCCCAGAATTTCCCCAGACTGAGCAGTATACTATATCAGGCCAGACTCAAATATCTCCATTAATTTCTGGAAACTCAGACAGCATTTCATGCATTTTCAGTAGCTCTCATTCAGTCTAATCCTCAGTGAACACATCCATCTGAACCAACGCCCCAAACACAGTTTACATGTCCCATATGATTGATTTCCTGCTCATAAGTCCAGATTCGAAGGCAGACTCCATTCACAGTATTATAGGCTGACATTACAGTGGTAATCATATTGAATTAATTGCTCATTTTAAGTAAATACCACTCCTGAACCAGATCCCTTTAATAAATGCATGGTTCTGCTTAGTACAGAGTAAGAAATGGCCCTGTAGAGGTGAAAGCCACAAAACCGCTCAGGGAAATGTCAACTGAAAGCTAATCAATGTGAGGCGTCCCGAGGAGGAGGCAGTGCAAAGTTTACTCCACTTTTTAAACTAGTAATAAAGTTAGAGAGAAGGTCCAAAATGAATAATTTAACAGATTTAATTTGTTTTAGATGCTAAACTTCTAGCCTCTTGGAGTTAGGTTTATTCGGCCAGGTTCCATATTAGTTCTGGGGTAAATTAAGCCAGTGGCTCAACTGAGAAAGTAAAGTATTCTGATGAGAGGATCAGAGTTTCAGTTCAGATTGTTGAAATGTTTTACTTTGTCTTTTCAAAAATACAGCTGTGAATGTTCTAAATCACTTAAAGGCATTCTCATGTTACCCACTGTGCAATGCGACGTCGAAATGATATCTATTTAATATATTTTTTCGACAATGAGGTACAAATGTGGATGTCATTTCAACAGCTAAAAGGGTCCAATAATGACGTCTAAATCTTGGATCTATTTTGCATGTTGTGCCGACGTCTAGATTTGGTCTTCAGATGACGTCCAAATTCTAAACATCAGAGTGACGTCTAGACCACTTTTTTTGGCATGCTAAATTATCAAGACAGTTATGTTTACACTCATTCTATTGGTTTGCAGGGATGCACAACATCTTAAAATATATGCAGATACACTAGTTAGAGACAAAACTATGATTGACTTGATGTAGTGATCCAAAATATGAAAAATGTCTCGTCTTACCCCACTCTCCCCTATTTCCAAAGAAGGACTTTCCCTCTAAAAATCAGTTTTAAGCTGTTTTAAACCACATTAATTGGATTCATGTTACACACACACACACACACACACTCCCCAGTCCAGCCCCCCTCCCATGACGTCACACGGGTACACGGAGCGCAAGTTAACAGCGGTGCGGCTCGCGCTCACTCAGCCAACTACAGTCACAGACTAAAACCTTTTACAGTCCCTTTTATTTCAGATCCTCCTTTTTTAAGATCATTTCGTTAAAAAGCAGAAACAGTCAACTTCGTTTCCAGTCGCTGGAAGGACAGAGGACTTGTTTCCAAAGCTGAACGAAGCAGGCAGTATTTTCATGTTGAAAGTTGGATTATACTAACGGAGCCGCTCACTCTGAGAGGAAATACAATCTAGCAGATGCTGCTCAGAAGATGAGCAGAAGTGGAGGACGGATTGGACACACAAGAGGAATCCCTGGCTGTCATCGGTAAATACAATATTTTTATATTTCTAGCTGTTCGATAAAATTCACACGTTTTCTCATGAACCAAAATACAATGACTTAACCTGAAAACAAAACAAAAAAACAGACGAACTAAATCCATCAAGCTCAAAATTAACATCGACTCAACATTTCTATTTATACTCTCATAACAATCAGCTGTCAAGCTTATATTTAGATCCACAGACGAGTTGTTGTCAATTATTTTAAGCTTGTGATGTTTCCTGATTTACAGGTTGGGGGAAAAAGTTCAATATCTATAACAAAACAAAACAAACAAAAAAAGGCTTTTTTCTTTGTCCTCTGTCTGTGATGTGTTAATATCCAAGTGTGTTAATATCTAAGTGGATGTCAAGGTAATGTGACTCTGGTAATTTACAGTTTCTTAAGCAGAAAGGTCAGTGTTACAGTTCATCTAACCCTTAGCCCTCTGGTAAAATCAGACACTTGTTCATTAATTTGACGAAATTGCTGCATTAACTAAATTTCTCTTTTCTACTTAACCTGGTGATGCAGACAGGTGTCAGGTGTAACCGGCCATAAAATGACCCAGGTCAAACCCAGGCACAGTGAAGTATTCGATTTGTTTTTGCAAATTTGTTTTTGTTGCGTTTCACTTGTTATGTATTTCTTGAATTAGGTAACTGCATAATGTTATAATAAGACCCACAGTGAACTCATCAGACCACTCTGTCTCAATTAAACTGAATTCCAGCTGGGACTGGAATAAATAAATTCATTCTTCAGACAGAAACAAGACACCCCGAACTTAATTAAAGCTTCTGGAAAAACAACAATTATTTCAACGACTAATTTGTCTGTTTTACCCTCTTGCAAAGAAAATCATTTCCGTCACAGCGCCTCACCTGAGGCCAAGACGGTTACAAACTTTAAAACTCTTCACAAGTAATCCTCTTCTCATATGTATAGATCTGGAATGTATTGATTAATTATTTCATTCGATAACAGCAATACAACTATTGGCTTCCCATTCTGCACATGAAAGAAAAACAGATACAGGAGTGAATACAAAGTAAGTGTTTGGAGAGTTAATTGTCCAGCTGTGATCCTAATTAGACCCACATGGGCAGCATCACGTAATAGCGGGATAACCACATGTGGCCTCTTGGTCCCTCCTGCTGCTTCTTAACTTGACGGTAAAGAGTGTGGCTAATAAACAGGCTAACTGGTAAACACCTGTCACATAACTAAACAAACATATTCATTACTACCACTGCACATCTGCTGGTGACATAAGAGATGCAAGCTTGTTCTTGGAGCAGAGGGATCAGCCGTGTAGTGCTTGCAGGTGCACAGCACATGAATGAGCAATGTTTCGCTCTATGTGGTCCCCGGTGGTCATTTGAAAACATTAGTGGGCGGCTCAGGTGCTTCAATGCATACAAAACACATATTAATGCATTTTTGTGACACATAAAGTCATCTTCTGCTTTTTAAGTGCTTCTCTGATCAGCTGGGTGAACATGTCTGGTCAAGATTATCATGATAAGTGTGGCTGAATGAAGCAAAATGATAATATGAGGTCAGCGTTTGCATTTTGAAATGTCCTATATAATTATTCGCCGCTCATATGCATGCGATACGTCGTGCATTGCTAAATGGCCTGACGGAGATCTGGGCTCGAGGGGTTATAACTGAAAGCAGAGAGCGCTTTCTGATCTTTTTTTCCCCTATGGAGTATGAAAGTACTGTGCGCCATATGAGACTGTTCAGCTGCAGCCTGCAGAGGATTGTCAGAGAAGAAGAAGAAGAGAGGAGCTGTCCTATTGTTTCAAAGCTCTATCAGCTCTGAAGGAAGATTTTATTTTTATCTCATAGAAAGCTGCACTCTTATTTAATAACTTTGTTCTCTATGCCTGTGTAATGTTGGTATCATAAAGTCTGATGTCAGCTTTGATTTGTCATGTGTGTTCATGAGGTTGGAAACTCTGGCTTAAGTATTCGTCTGCCTCACTGTCCACAAATGCGCAAAAAGCTCCACAGACGCCATTAATTTAACGGTCATCTTTGATATATTGTAATATTTATACCACATGTGAGTGTCGTAGATTTGTGCTTTGTCAGTGTGAGGCTCTGTGGCTCCAAAGCGAGATATTAATGTACTTATATAGTAGTAGTCTGAGCGGTGAGCCAGAGTTAAGTAATGATCTGCTTACAGCCCACTTATGGTACACACGGCATATCTTGTCTTGATGCTTTACAACTCCAGCTTAGAGACAACTTTCTTGTGGCTTTGACTGAGTAGATGTTAAATTCATGTAGAACAACAGGACGGCTGCTTCACTATTGAATTATCAGAACAATTAAAGGGATATTCCGGCGTAAGATTGAGTTAGAGTCAAACACACTGTAACACAGAGTTACAGGCAAAACCCACAGAATCCGTCCGGCTCTGCAGCGGATCGGCCCCGACTTTAATGTATATTCAAAATACATTAAAGTCAATACACTGAACTGTTCTTAACTTGATAATAGGAGAGGCCAGGGTTGTGGGATGTGGGAGTTTTATGTACACCGATCGGCGGATCTCATTCTATGACTCCCCGGGAAACACGTGAGAGCTCATGAGATCTCGTCCAGTCTCGCGAGAAATATCGGTAATCTCTCGAGCGCTTCTCCTCAGATAGCGGTTGTGGATCAGATCTGCCTGCTGGTCCAGTCCAGAGCGGAACCTATCCGGATCTAGTGGGATTTCTGGGTAAGACACCTTGTCAAGAGATGAACATTGCCGACCGCTTGCTTGTCTAGTTATAGCAACTTGATTAAAGAACGCACGATAGTAATACAGAGAGCCACATGCTCAACCAAAAAGCCACTCTATAGCAACAAATAATGCTCAGAACAGCACCTAACTTCATCAACAGTACATATAGGGTCCCAGCCATAGTACTACCCACCAAACATCTATTTAACTTTGCCCGATTTCTTTAGCAAAGAGACTAAACACAACTCACCTACTCTCTTCCAGCAGCCACTTATCATGCAGTCGTTACTAAAGTTGGTATAACTAGAGAGACAAGCGCTCTGCATTATTCATCTCTTGAGGGGGTGTCTAACTCGGTATTACGTTGTGTTTGACCCTAACTTTATTTTACGTTGGAATATCCCTTTAAATCTTCTGATTTCAATCTGAAGGGAGTCGAGTGGAACGGATCTGCCCATGTCATAGACTTCCTGTCGCAAGAAAGTTAATTTTGACAACTCATGAGGGAATTTGATCAGAATTACTGAGCTGGGCAGATGACTAACAAGACTTATATAACATTGTTCAGAGCTGTTTAGAGAAGAGCATCATTATGAACCAAGTGAACTCGCTGTGTCATGGGCTAAATGTAACATAATGATGATTGCCCTGAGTGATCCGAAGAGGGCCATAGAAGAGCCATGAAAGTGCGGTCCATTTACCTACAGCTGAATGAATATATATAAATAAATAGAATAACAAAACAGTCAGCCATTAAAACAGTATTTTTAGTGTAGGGAGCAGATGATAAGACGGTGATCTTCTTTGAAGCTACACTCAGCCATGCCTTCCAAATAAACAGACGTAAATCAGCACTCCGGCTGCAAAACCCTTCAGGGCCTTCCTTGTCCACAAACATTTGCTTTTCCTGTTCATCTCTGATCCATTACAGACCGAGTCTAGTGCTAGATAATCAATCTGCCCGGACATCAAACATACTGTCTGTAAACATACAGTTAATCTGTTGAAGACTGTTCGAGGAGGAAACATCAAAGGAAGAGGGACCAACCTGTTCTCCTTCAGGTTGTCAAAAACCAGAACTGTGTCAAGCCCGTTTGTTACAAGATACTGTTCATCTGCATGAGGGGACCTTCAGCACCAGTACCTCCAATGTATGCTGTTTGACATGCTCAAAGCAGGCATTCATTATATCTGACAGTCCATTAGGCAGCTTCGTTGAAAGACTGACAATGTCGTGGCGAGGGTTAGGATCATAGGAAGACTTCACCTAGGAGACTAGAGTTGGAGGCAGTGATTCGTGCAATCCATTCACACAGTGGAATAAAGACTGCCAAAGAGATAAGCTAAGAAGATAAAGCCTAAAGATGCTAAAAAGAGATTAATAGATGGATAATGTGTCTCTACTTCCCTGGTTCCATTAAAAGCAAAAATACTCCTCACTGCAGGCGCTGACATCTGGCACATTTGGAGTCTGGCTAAAGGAGGTCAGCTGGTGAAGCTACGATAACTAAAACACATGTTCTACTTGCAGATAAAACTGAGAAGAGCTCTCGGATCAGGCTCCGCTTCTTGTGTCGGATAGAAGTGGAGTCTCAGAAAGGAGAACTGTGACTTTATGGTGTGAGCTTAAAGGGATACTCCGGTGTAAAATTAATTTAGGGTCAAACACACCCAAACACCAAGTTAGACACCCCCTCGAGAGATGAATGCTGCCGACCGCTTGCTTCTCTGGTTATACCAACTTTAGTAACGACTGCAGGATAGCAATACAGAAAGCTACGTGCTCAACCAAAACGCCACTCTACAGCCACAAATAATGCTCAGAACAGCACCTAACTTCATCAGCACTAGCCGTCAAACATCTTTTAAGACTGAGGCGGGGTCACGCAGCTCAAGGAAGAACATTTATGATCATTTCTTCATGGAAATGCAATCAGACAGAGACGCTAAGGCAGAAGAACTACCGCGTCCGTAGTGAAAAATGATTAATATGGAGATAATTACTTTAAGGAAATAATAAAAAATCATCAATATTCCTCCTTGAGCTGATTCTTCCCCCCGCCTCAGTCGATGATGGACTGGTTGAGGTCTCGCTACAAACAAGCGGCTGCTGGAAGAGAGTGGGTGAGTTGTGTTTAGTCTCTTTGCTAGAGAAATTAGTCAAAGTAAAAAGATGTTTGGTGGCTAGTGCTGTGACTATGACCCTTTATCTACTGTTGATGAAGTTAGGTGCTGTTCTGAGCATTATGTGTGGCTATAGAGTGGCGTTTTGGTTGAGGTTTGTTTATGGCTCCTCAGACTGCTGTGTATTGCTATCGTGCGGTCGATACTAAAGTTGGTATAACTAGAGAAGCAAGCGGTCGTTGTTTTGGCTTTATTATTGGGGAACTGTTGTGCTGTCTGTCTTTTCGTACAGCTTGAGGGCGTTGCATTGTGTTGTTTTTTGTTGCTGCAGCAAAGTTGAATTGACTTTCAGAGCACGTTTCCCAGGCATTGTTGGAGACATTTCATCTGACACCAGTTGCATTGCCCTTTTTAAGTCATGCTCTTAGGAAAGATCATGAAGTTATCAGTGCTTCAAGGAGAGGAAGCTTTTTTATCTCACATGAATGCTTTTGTCTGCTCACTGATGATATAGTGCAGCATATAACAGACACTCTGCAGGATTGAGGTTAAAGAGAGGTGAACGGGAGAGAGACTTGCAGCTTCAGAGAAGAAGGAGAGGGAGGACAGGATCACAAAACTTGTGTCTCTGCTTTTCGCGGTTTGCTGACTATGAGTCATCAAACAATGAGAGCGAAAGAGAAACTGAAGATGAGAGGAAAAAAAAAACACAAAGGCTTTTTCCAATTCTTCATTTACGCCCTTATTTTCTATTTCAACAGCACCAAAAAGAGTAAAAGACAAAAGTGCATCAACAAGAGACAACAATCAAAAGGGTCTAATGAGATGGGCCTGCAGAGCAAACAAAAGAAACCAAGCTAAAGAGAGATAATGAGGTGATCCTGCTTTGTTTGACGGCGTGTGTTGGTGCTATGGACAGGTGTGAGAAAGGGGAATAGGTGTCAGCACCTATCAGGCGAGTCCTGATGTCCTGTAAGGGTCTACATGCTCCAATTCAAACATACCTCCACAAGGGACCCGGGAGAGCTAAGAATAGCTTCCACTACAAAGAGCTGTCACTGTGGATTGTGAGGGTCCATCTAGATATCCCCTAAGCCCCCCTCAGAGCTGTGTGTCATACAGCTCGTAACACTGCATGTCCAGAAGCTCAAACACACAGTATGTGTTGTGCAAATTTAAAATACTGAATGTGAAACACGTACATTTCCCCTTTTCATTGTCATGTTAGTTTGTATAGATATGCACGATTGAAAAGGAAAGTTCTGAACCAATCCGCTCCTGCAGAGTGAGAGGAAATAGATACAGCTTATCAAATAGACATCGACTCCCGTGTCGCTGTAAGCTACAATTTTCTTGGGTTATTTGCCTCTCTTATACTCTCGAGCACACACAGGGTTAAACGGATAACGGAGGTAATGAAATCTTCCCAAGTGCACCTTAACAGTCTGCCAAAGCAGCTGTCACGTTTAATGAAACCTCTTTACCTACAGAGAGAATTGCATCAGTGATTTGTTTCCTATTTGTTCTTTACAGACTAGATACGCTTATTCAAGCACTGGAAACCTGTTCTCAGGTGTGGATTGTGGTCACCTTATATGTTTTTAGTGTCAGTAGAGAGGTCCTGGAACGATTTTCACTCGCCTGATATCAAAAATTAGGGCTGGGCGATATGGCCTCAAATCAATATCCTGATATATTGAGCAGTTCACCTTGATAGCGATAAATGGACGATAACTACTCCACCAGCTACTCACCCCCTCCAACATTAACTTTGTCTACTTCAGCCGCCGCTGCAACTTTTGAACCGTCCTCCATCTTCTTACATGTCTTTCCCTCTTTTTACGGACTGGATGGGGTGGAGTCACGTCTTCAACGTAGGACAGCATCTTAAAGAGACATGAGACAATAGCTTACCTACACACATCCAAAACCAACCTTTATTTATTTATTTTGACACTGATATATATTGACATGGGCAAAATGATGTTGGTTATTGTCCTAAATTTCACTATCTGTAAATTTTCGGTTTATTGCCCAGCCCTATAAAAAATTCAAACTTGTGTGCTGGTAGAAACAAATGACCAATCTATTGATACATGTTGTTGTGTTACAGCTGCAGATTTGTGCCTTTCGAAAAATTAGTAGACTCTAAATATAATAAAAAGGCTTTCGGACTTCCACCCTTTCACATGGATTGTAGTGAGGATAACAGCCACGTTCAGGACAGTGGTTAGCTGGTGCACTTCAGTTTCAGGGGATGAGGCCACAGTGATTTCTGCTCATTTCTTTTCCTTCCCTGTCTCTGTACAAAGTGGACACACTGAAGAGTTTTTTGACCACCTTACACCAAATGATCAACCTCACCCCATCTCACGTGATTTTATCCAGAATTCTCCGCTTATTGAAGGCTGAAGCATTGCATGTTGTTATACCAATGCTGTTTTAAAATTAAAATAACTGCTCTTCCTTAAAATATAAACCTTACACAATTTTGTGGTGTCCTTTCTGCTCTTTCAGTTTTGTTGCAAATAAATTCATGAAGGCAAAGAAATTCAACTTGCTGTGTAAGCTATTGTTTCAGATCAGTGAAGCAGAATTGTAAGAAGTTAGGAGCAGATCTTATTCTTGCATTTCCCTCTCGGCTCATCTGAGCAGTATCCCTGCTCTCGGGTCTCTGGGTAGCGTCTTTTGCCTTTCCTCCTTGTTGTCTGCTCAGGACCAGTATCAGATATAAAGTGGAGCACATTCCATCACTTACTGGGTGGCTGCCAACAGCTTACCTTCCTGCCCCCGCGAACAAATCCAGACAATGTTTTGATGTTGCCTGCTCTGCGGGAAAATGACAAGATTAATCACTCTGACCGGCTGAAAGAGCCGTACGTGCCCTCATGGTGGACAGGCTCAATTGTTTCTGCAAGGCTGCTCAATAGGAATCAGCTCCTGGGCTTTCTCTTTTTCAGTAATTGTTACTAAAGGGTTTTTTTATAGCAGCAGGACGATGAGTGGATGTCTTGCCACAGTCAGAAATCAGTTCTGGAACTTCTGGAAGAATGTTATTTATATTACCAGGGCTGAAAGTAAGCCGGTACACAGCGGTACGCCATACCAGGAAGACTTAAAAAGCAGCCGGTACGCAGCGGTACACAAACTTTCACCCCTGCAAAATATGTAGGCTACATTAGCTTACCGTGTTTCCGCATGTCTGTCTGCATTCATTGTAACCGTAGTAATCCAATAGGAACATGCTGCTTGTGAGTGAGTCATATTCGCTTCCGCAAAGAAACAAACTCCAGCGCTCAGTGCGCACTTTTGATTGGACGCTGGTTGCCTAGGCGCTGGGGACGAAGGGAACTTTTAAACAGACAGCTGATTCACCGGGACAGCACGTACGCATTTCAACCTTCCAATCCAGGAGCGCGGACAATCTGTAGTTTTTAAATCATTTCCGGAGTCGTGGCGAATCAAATCATCACACCTGTCTGCCTCTGATAGGCTAATAAAGCGATCGGATTCATGCCCGGATCTTGCTACGTGCTTCGTGAGGAAAGTAAACAATGATGGAGGCAGAGAGCAGCTTCAGAGGAGAAACATCCAGCAGGGTGAACAACCTCTTCATATTGAGTGTTTTGGTTCACACTATCGGCGATTTCTGTGAGTGTTGCATGACTTTGGGTGAGCACAGACATGAACACACTGTCAGCCACGTATTTATTTATTTATTTAAACTTAGAGCTGCTTTTGTACTGGCACTACACTGGGGCAGCTGCATACCCTTTTAACATTTTTTTTATATTTACTGCCACTTGTTTTACAGAAAGCAAATAGTTTGTTATTCTCCAGTGCGGAGCCTTTACTTTTATTCAAACAGCCGCTTTATTTCATCTGAGTTTGTTTGTTCAAGGTTTTCAATAATGTGATGAAGGTTCAGAAAAATAAAAGATACTTATCTTAAAAGCTACATGTATAAGCTCTAAACGATATAAATGTTTTATCAACAGATCCTGTCCTGCAATCCATACAAGGGCAGCATAGATAGTGAGTGCATCTCTGAGTCTTTAAAGGGGACAAAGAAAAAACACGAGCGGCGGTGATGTTGGCGTCTGGATTTGCAGAAAAAAATGTTCACGGTTAGGGTTTAGGATGTAACTTTTCAATCAAAGCGGCGCAGAAGCTACAGCTTAATAAACTGTAAACTGTTCGAGCCCTTGTCCCTGCAAGGAAAAGACAACTGTGATAGAGTGGGAAAAGTGTGATAGAAAGGGAGGGCAGCTTGTCACTTAATTCGTGAGGTCTATCACTTGCCGGATGCTCTCTGCTGAAGTGATGACTGCCGCTGAAATCTCCTCAAACTGAATTTAAACCACCCTGAAAGTTACATCATGCTGTGCCGTCATCCACTGTGATTAACTCTGATTGACAGCACCTGTAGTGAGAGGGGGGTGCTGGGTTTTTGTAACGGATTACAAACATGCGTGTAAATCTGTAAGTAATTATGAGACAAATCAGAGAGAAAGGCATTAATATTTAAATACTTATTTAAGCCGATAAAGCAGTGAAGCGTAAACTTAATTTATGTTATGATTACTCCTGCTGGCTTTGTTTTTGTGATTGTTAAACATTCATTTAACACATGAAGTGCTGTCACTCTGTAATACGTTGTAAAGAGGTTGTGGTCATTACTGTGAGACCATTACTGTGAGTCTTGTTTGTATTAGCTGGCAACACCAGCCTGCACTTGGATGTTAATCTTGGTTCATGTTATTTCAAAAGCTGTGGACTTATCTGCAGCTTCCACACACTCAGTGCTGTGTTTGCCCCACATTAAGCAAAAAGTGGGTCTGTTTGTTGAAGGCAAATAACAAAAAGCCAAAGTGCACAAAGGAGCCCCATCAGTCACTGATTTATCCAAAAAAAAAGCTTGTTTTTTTTCCCTCTGTGACTATAACAAGTGAGGAACGGAGCGCTGAAATCACAGAGCATGGTTTCCTTCCAGTTGATTTTGGTGGCATACAGCATATCCTACGCATGTGACCTCCTCTCTTTTATTCACAGTATTTGTTTGGTTGGACATGAGCGAATACAAATGGCTCATTTATGCTCTGTGTTATATGCATATGAATGGATGAAGCCCTCTGCCCCTACTTTGCAGTCATGGCATCTGTAATAGTTTTTGGAAGCCTACACTGTTGCAGGACCACTGGAAATTGTAGGGGCAGGGTTATGTTCAATAGTTAAATTATTCAAGGTTGAAGAGTAGAGGAACTTTTAGAGGGAAATTGCACAGCTTGGTTTGAAACTAGGGTTGGGCGGTATCCAAATTTTGATGCTTACATACCGTCTCCACATTTTACTGCGGTATACGGTATTACCATGACTTAAGGCTTAGACATTATCACCAAACTGTTGGCTTGTGCCTACACCGTTCAGAAACTGAATACCAAACACTAATAATGAAACAATAACAAACTTTCAAGGAGTTACAGTATTGAGAAGCTATGTAGCGCTCTGCCAATACTTCCTGTGTTTTGCAACGACTGCCTACCTCAAGTGGTTACGACTACCATAGTAAACCCTACACAGGTGCATGCCAAACTCTCAGCTTTCTAACACTATTGAAATTTTTCTGATCAGACAAACTTTGACAGAGTTACTGTAGTAACACTAACAAAACATGGTGCCGGCGCTATGACGGTATTCAAACTGATACCGTTTCTTTTGAAAGACACCGCCGGTAAACCTTATTACCTTATTACCGCCCAACCCTATTCGAAACTATAGACATAATAAAGCTAAGCCTGTGCTAGTCCAGGCAGGCAACTCCAGCTGCACTGATTTCACATTTGACATGCATTATTCATGCTAGGGCTGGGTGTTATGGCCTCAAGTCAGTATCATGATATATTGAGCAGTTCACCTTGATAACAAAAAAAGGACGATAACTCCTCCACAAGCTGCTCACCCCCTTCAACATGAACTTTTTCTACTTCAGCCGCCGCTCCAGCTACTACAACTTTTAAACCGTCCTCCATCTCCTCACCTGTCTTTCCCTCTTTGTTACGGACTGGATGGGGTGGAGTCAAGCCTCCGACATAGGACAGCGTCTTTAAGGGACATTTGACCATAGCCTACCTGCACACATCCAAAACCACCTTTAATTTATTTACTTCTTTGACACCGAATATATTGACGTGGGCAAAATTTTGCTGGTTATTGTTGTAAATTTCGGTATCGGTAGATTTTTGGTTTATCGCCCAGCCCTAATTCATACAATCACATGACAAACATATCTATTCAAACTGTGAGATCTCCAGTCTCTGAAACTGTTGTCACTGCTTTGGCTGCATCCTCTTGCAGGCTCTCACTAAGGGGTTTAAAATATTGCCTCAACACTCCTCAGTTTCTGCATTTTTAAAGTAAAACTGCAAGATGAAATGAGGAAGGGACTCAGACACCAAACACAGTGTTCTGCTGCTGCTGCCACAAGCAATGGTTCGAATCATAAATGTGAGTTGTCTAACTGGAGTGTACACATGATGTTACCTTGCCCTTTTACGGGGACAGGCACCTTCAGCAGAGCAGCCAGGTGAAGGGAGAGTCAGTGCCAGACCGGTTTGTTCAAGCACCCTCTTGTACATGCATCGATTAATTCCCATCGATAAATGAAGGACCCGCAGGTATATTAGGGTTAGGGTCATTTTTTGCCTCGTAGATATTTTAGGGAGAGGAATTTTTACAATGCACATCAAAGCCATACTTTGCAGCCCTGCATATTAAACTGCCAACACCGGCATTAGATTATATAAAAGGAACCAGGCATGGGAGTGGGAGCGGGTGCGGACAGCTTTGATATTTGACCCCAGAAGATGTGGACCAATCATAATCATATCACTCAAAGCCGTCCCTCCCATATGTTAACATTTAAGGGTCTCTAGTGTGTTACTCTCTGCAGAAAATCAACCTGTCATTTACATTCGCTGAGAGCTTATGTACCGTAGATTGACTGAGGTATGTAACCTCACGCTCAGCAGGTCAGGGCTGGAATTATCTCCCAGCACTCAGATAAGTCATGTTGACTTGACAGAAGTCGGTGGGTTGTAATGATTGGAATACATCAGTGGTGCTCAAAGATAACTCACACAATCAGGCTTAAAGTGGCTTAAATGATTACTCACTAATGACCAACCCGTGTGAACGTGGTCTTTCAGGATCCACGGTGTCAGATTTAAAATCTTGAGAGGTGGCGTTGTGTTCATGTGTAGTTTTAAGCGTTGCTCAGTGGAGGAGTTAACCTGTGTGTCCTGTGGGAAGTGAATTCCTCTTCAGTGCACACACAGAGGCATTTCCATGCAGGGTGGAGACTGGAACAAAACGATTTATCACAGCAGAATCGATACTAGAAAAAGGCTTTGAAATATAAAAGTACACAACAAGGTTTTGCTTTTTTCTGCGCTGCTTTGTAAACCCTGGAGGAGGTAACACTATTGAGCCATTTTCTGTTTGCTCAGACCCGTGTTTGTGAGGCACTAAAAATACCCCCTCCTCCCTCTCTACATGTGTGGGTCGGGGGTCAATTGTAGCTCCCTTTTGCCCCCCCCTCCCCCCAACAAGTCCTATTATCGCTGCACAGAGCACAAATAACAGCCGCTAGGTAACAACTGTAACGAGACCTTTAAGGCACGCTCTGGTCACATGACGAGGTGTCCACATCACCTGCAATTTCTAAACCAGCGCTTAACTAAGATGTTTCTTTTTGTAGTCTTCTCCTTTGTAATTTTTTTCTTTCACAAATACCATAAACAACTAGAAATACATCAGTGGCATCATTTACATATATATTTTAATTCTAACACTAATTAGCAACAACACTCGTCTTTCCTTTCATTAGCAGGAGGTCCTTGAAATCCCATTAGTTGCAAGGTGAGACTTCCACAGGTCTGACTGCACATTTCATGGATGCTCCATTGGATGAACATGTGGGGAAATTGGAGACCAAGACGAAGCACCTTGAACTCATTCTCTTGTTCCTCCAGGCATCAGAACTAGATCATTATTCTTTGGTCCTAATCTGAAGCTCAGGCACATTGAAGGCTGTTAAACACAGATTAGTATGGCCACCCTGCAGCCATACAGTCTCATACACAACAGACTGCGCTCTGCCCTTCTGTCAGATTTAGCGTAAATTTTTTCAGCGATCTGAGCTCCAGCTCTTCTGTTGACCAGCTTCATTTCTTCATGTTCGTCAGTTTTCCTTTCTTTGACCCTTGCAGAGGAACACCTTATAAAAAGTGGACTTTAGTAATCTGCTAATCCTGTCTTCTTACTATTGTATAACCTTCGTCAAACATGTCTTCATATTTTAGGACGACGATATTCTAAATCCCCAATAAGAGGACACGATTGCACGGAGGCGGAGTCAAGGAGTCGCACAAAGATAATTTTGAGAGTTTTTCAGGTTGGATCAGGTGTCTTTTACGCACTTTTAACTCAGTAACGCTGCATCCAAGTTACCTCAGAAGTCAGAAGTCCGAGCTAAAAATTACGTCACACCTGAGTTCCCAGCGTTTCAGTTCAGGCAAACGCTAAAATAACTTCCGTAGATGTAGCCATCTTGTTTCCACCTCCAATTTTGCTATTTTCCGACTTGGTAATTGAAACGCTGGGAACTCGGGTGTGATGTCATTTTCAGCTTGGACATCTGACTTCCAAGATAACTTGAACGCAGCGTAAACCACCTGACACAAACTCTAAACTTCCGTACAAAACTGTGAACATTTGAAGGATTTTATAAACTTCCTCAGACAAACCAGGACAGCCTGGACAGCCCCCTAAAATGAGGACATGTCCAGGTAAAATAGGACATATGGTCACCCTATCATATCTACATACTTGTCCATTTTTCTTACTTCCAACACATGAACTTTGAGGACAAAGAGTCTCCCCTACTGCCAAACATTGTCTATAAATTTAGGCCCAGTTAATGATATTTAGGTCACCTGTTAGAGGTTATATTTTTATAAGTGATTGTTCTAGTGACATTTTGGCAAATCCTTGAACGATATTAAGTGCCTGTCGATCAGATTTCCAAATTCAGACAATGAGATCAGATTGTTTTGTGTTGCAACATCACAAAAAGGTTGGTATAAATAGAGGAAACAATGATTCAATAGTTTCATTCAGATGTTATTTCCTACGAATATCTTTATTTTAATCTTGTGTTGCCATGACATAAAAGATGGTAAAATTGAGATCGCTAGTGCTGTAAAAGCTACCACAGTGTGACAAACTAAATCTTAATAAATCAAGTCAAAAATTTTAGTGCCTCTAAATGTTCACTCTGTTGGTCAGAAAGAAAGCTATCTTTATAAATAAAGGGCTTGTCATTGACTAATGCTTTCAAATAAAAAACATTGTAGAGCATCTAAAAGGTCTGAAAATAGTCATATTGCTGCACAATTAGCACTGAATGGACGGTTGAATCATAATAGTGTGAAAATCGGTAACACCAAACAACAAAACCATCAAAAGCGCGGCTCATGAAAAGGATTATGACTCTTGATGGATCCAAGCGTACTTGTTAGGTGTTTTGCATGCAGCCGAGCTTTTAACAGACCTTAACTAAATAATGTCTCGATAGGAGAGCTTTGGCAGAGATGATTTTGAACATATGTGAATTTTGACATGAGATATATTTTCCCTGAGCTGTTAGCTGTGCTGTGAGAGCACTTAATGCATAGTGAGCCTTTGCAGCATGTAGTATCCACAAGAGAGAGAGAACAAAATGTGCCTGTGAAGCTGCTATTCTGTGTACAATTCAATATTGCAGATGTAATTAGAATATGTATGACACACATGCACATCTGAGAGAAATAACCTTTAATTTATGGCTCATTTCGTATCAAATACAGCTGCATATGTGTTACTGCTCATGAGATTCATCACTGATGAGCGGCACGAGTCAAACTTTTACCAAGAAAGCACTAAAGAAGTTGAAAGTTCTGTCTGTGACTGATCTTGGCTTTGACGTTTTCAACATTTTTATTTGATGACCTGTGTAACTCAGTGTGGAAATTGAAAAATCTTGAAGAGAAACAGTAGTTTTTCTTTTTTCTATAACCTCCACTGAACCATCTATTTTCAGAGGGTTGCAGAGGTTAATACCGCTCCAGGTTTTGAATGAGAGCTGGACACGTTTCAGGATTTGAACAGCATACGGTGTCAGAGTAATATCTTCCAGAGGTTGTTTTATTTTTGTGTGTGTGTGTGTACGTCTGTTACCTTTCCATGAATGAAGGTTTTCTCTTCAGTCCTCAACGCTGGTGGTTGCTAGTGGGAGTAAAAAAACAACAAGCCCTCCTGCGTCATTGACGAGACTGCTGATGTCAGTGTGTTTTTGACCTGAGGGGCTGAAAAAGGGCCTCCAAATACTGTGTAAACAGGCAGGAGACATTGACCTCCATCTACATGTTTCAGACATACAAACAGTCACACTCTCCCTGCAGCGTGCTGTCAAAGTAACACAAGGGGGGAACACACACAAACTTTGGTGCTGGATTTAATGACCTAATAACCGTCAGTACATAAAACCTCTGCCACTAACATTAAAATATCGCTTTTGGCTCGTCCAGAATAGAACATAACATTTTATTTATGCTCCCTGCCAGCTGTTTGTGTTTTTCTTTTCACTTTGAGAAGTACTCCGGGTGATCAAACTCACTCTTACTTGTTTCTTTTTGTTGTTAACCATCAGTCTTATTATGTAACTCGGGATGAATAGAGTCACACAAACATTCCTGCTCCTGCTGAAATCACAGGACTAAAGCTTGTTTTATGCTCCCAACGTTTTGTCTAATAAAGTGAGAAATTAATCTTCACACTTTAAGACCCACTCCGATGAAAATCATGTTTTTCTTTTTTTTATAAGTTCATATGGCATTTTTCTGATGCTACAGGAAATTTGATTTTCTGAGTATTTCTTTATTCAAATCGCTGTAAATCTCTGGCAGACCCAAACGGCAGGTTCAGGAACAGTGAGATTTCATATGTAACCAATCCAAGCTCCGCCCCCTTAGCCCCGCTATGCAGGCCACACTCTGCATATAGAGGAGAAATACAGAGGATGATCGCGGAACAAGCGTGTGCGGTGGCGGGTTGCAATGCTCGTAAGAAAGCTAACTATGATATAGGCTTTCATCATGTCCCTAAAGATAATAGTGTCCGAGAGCTGAAAAGCTTCTATGTTACCTGCCACTTCTACTACACCGGCGATGTTAGGCTGCAAGCTAGCGTGAAGAGGAGTGTGCAGAGCGGCGCTGTCTCCGCCCATGACTCAGAGGCGAATAATGAGCTATTGGAGCTCTGCTGAAGAAAAGTCCTTGAAAATAACACAGGTAACACGATTATAGCTGAAAAATTCATAATCACAATTTAAAGACAGCTGATAACACTTAAAGAAGTAAAATAAAATGATTGGGATGGGACTTCAATGAATTGAGATGGAAATTGTTAAAATATGGAGATACAACTCTCTCTATGTCATTTATAGGGTGACAATCTAGCTGGTAAGGTTACTATGAAGAATTGTAAACCAAGGAGAGGTGTTAAACTCACCGCTGCTCGCTTACTCACCTCGGCTCAGCTGGCCAATTACCATGTGAACTGTGTGTGAATATCTGCTTGTCAGTTTAAGGGCGATAGAGAAATGGTTACAGCGTTTCCCGAAGAATGATCCCGTACCTGGGGCAGTGAAAGATTGTGCAAATCATCGACGATTTAACGCAGATAAAAAGAAAAATTGTAAAATTATGCACGGGTACATACTTAGGCGGTCAAATTCGCTTGGTTAAATTAACAAGCATGACTCTGTTTCCCTTTTTGTCTGTGCTGCTTCATGCCTGTCACCTCATTCTTGTATAGTGCCTTCTCTTGTCAAACTTTGTCTCCCCCTTTCTATGTTCTCCCCCCTCCTCCACCGAGCTTGGTTGTCATAAACTCAATACATCAAATATTCATGACACACAAGCCCACTACTGCTGTGAAGCATTTTTCATTCCCTCCACAGACATATATTCAACCGGAGAGTCTTGCAAGTGCTGAACATATCCTCCCACAACCTCCGCTCGACAAGTATTTCTCAGTATTTTGTCCATCAGCATAACAAAGCTTATCTGCAAACATACTCTCTTTGCATACCATTTCATCTGTCATTTCTCGTGCGTAACATTTCTCCTGAGACGATGTAAAGTAGATCGATTCACAGCAGTGATACCAGAATGTCATATGTGCTATACGTTTTTCATGTATATAATACTTTCTATCTCCTTTAGGACCACTTGAGTAAAAATGACTATAAAGGGGCAGTGCATTAAAAGTTAAGGTAATCTGTCAGTCCCCACAATGATAGCCAAACAGGAAAATGTGTCTCCTTGTGTGTGCATGTGTACATAACTGTGTGCTAATCTATTTTACTGCCTAACTACTCTCTGTTTGCTCGTTGCATTACCTGCATTACAAGACCAGCTGACAGGTGTGTTTTGTGCAGGCTGACATAACTGCAGCTATGACACCGGTGTGTGACTGTTTGACCTGAACAAGATACTTAAAAACGAAACAGTGAAGACTAACTGTGGTTTTAATGTTTGAATTTAGTTGAGAGTAGATTGAAATCAGATATAGACATCCAAATCCTAATTTCAACAGCATTTCTCCAAAGTAATCTGGGATGTCTGAGCAGATAAAGATGGCTCACAAACATTGTAAAGGATGCGTTTTTTCAATATTTTCTAGAGACAGGAATAGGCAATTATAGTGTGTACCACTAGGAGAGCATTCGGCCTTCATGCTGGATTTCACAGGATCTAATTCTGACTCAGTTGTGTCATTTTTTCCACTTCCTACTGTCTTGCTCTGTTTTACAGCCACTATAGCTGCCGAAATAATGAGTTGCCACCTAAAAAATTGCTGTCAGGGTGTGAGGACATATGAGGGCAGAAAAATAATTGAAATCTGACATTCAGAATCTCCAACAAGCCTCAATTCGCTGCGAGTTACAAACGGCAAACTGCTAAACTGTGAAACGATATGAATGTGTAAAAGTTTAAAACACCCTGTTGTTTTTGAACACGCAGTTTTTGTTTCTTGACAGATTAACACAGGATTTTCACCATTCACCTTCTGCCAATTTCTACTGGATCCGTTTGTGAGGCAAATTTCGTGGCGGATTACGGACAGCAGGAATCGTGAGAACTCACAAGAACCCGCGGATTTACGTGCAATAACAAGTTGTCTTTAGCCACAGAGGCTAATCATATAAACAGTAGATTGTGTCCTTCCAGAGGAAGATTTCTACTTCTAGACTAATGAAATCAGCATCTCCTCATCCATGGTGTCATCAGGGTGAAATTCTGTCTATAAACGTTTCACTTGTTCTGCCTGTTTTCATTGTTAGATACGAGTGTTTTATTTTGAAAAGAAGCCGGATGTTTTATTTTGTGTCTGTGCCTGATTTTCTTTTCAGCACGAGTTAATCTGTGCTGAATTTATCCGACATGCTCCGGCGTCCAGAAAAAATAGAACTATTGCGATCAATTGCAGAGTCCGACGATCCGCAGCAGAACGGAAAGAAGCCGGTGGAAATTGACACATTAACTGGAATGGTTGCGATCGACGATCGGCGGATACGGCCTTTTTCAAAGCTGTTGCACTTTCAAATGAGCTGCCAGCTGATGCGATTATTCTTTGATACTTTGTCCACATTTATAATTTTTCCAACATTTATTCTTCCATATTTGTCTCACAGCTACTCTGAATTTGTTCCTAACTTTACCAGGCTCACCTCATTGTGTCCTCCTCTTCTTTTCTTGCTCACTCTGCTGCTCACTGTAGCGTGAGACGCTAATATCTTGTTTACTTTGCGCCACACTTTCTCATGAATGACTGAAGATGTCGACGCCGCGTAGCGCACGTCGCTCTCCTTTCGGTGATGAGAGGCAGGATGTGTCAATTTACACCGCATCGCTAATGTACAGACATGGGAAACGATAACAGCGTAGATCTCGCCTGCCTAATTGAATGACTGAAACCAACCCTGCCAAGAGTGTTTGACAACATTCACACACACTCGCTGTTCATGATCAGCTCTCTGTTTTGTGTTTTGCTCTAAATCAGCCTGAACAAACTGGCGTGTGTGTGTGTCTGTTGCTGTGATCCAAACACTTTAATAGATGAGGTCAAGTTATAACAAGCGAACCCAGAGCTTTTCATGGGAGGAATTAAAGTCTCAGACGTACTAAAGAATTAGCAAGGCTGACACACAGGCTTTTTGTCGCCTTTTGGATATGACACAGTCGTTAATTTGTGGATAAAAAGCCGATTTGCTGTGTATAATAAAATCAGCAGAGCTAAACAAGACCCAAACTGTAAACACCAATAACTTAAAGTGCATCATTCTGCTCCAAGTGTGTGTTTGTGTGGGTGAGATGAGGGATAGAGTGTGGGGAGCATCATGTGTGTATAACTGCGGCGGATTAGTCGCCTTGCTTTCTCGAGTGAGGCATCGAGTTCATTTAGATTAAGGATGATACTGATGCTAAGAGAGGGAAATGGAGTGAGATAACACCGATAAGGAATACAAGCGATAAAGAAAGGAGGGGCTGTGGGAGCCAAGTGGAATCGAGACAAATCACCTTCATTTTACTCCATAACAAATTATGCCAAACAATTTACCGCCTAAACCTCGAAGTGTTCACAAATTGACAGAGAAAGCTGTTTATATATCAGCCGCAATGAGCCTTATACTTACATTAATATCAGAAGAGGCATTTATTCAGGCCTGTTCCGTTTTCATTACTTTGAAGGACAATACTGACTGAACAAACACACTTATTGATAGTTTATAGTACCACCGTTCAAGTCTGCAGCAGTGAGCAGCCAGATAGATTATTGTATGGATCAGTAAAAAATCACAAACTTGACTAGATTTAAAAGATGCTCGCCATCGATTTCATCAACAAATACAAAGACAATGGATTATCCTCTAGTGTCAGCACTCAAGTTTAAGTATCACAACTCCTAGATTCAAAACTGACTGGTGTAAAAGTCCAGTTTTAGTGACAAGATGTACTAAAGTAGGGTGACCATATTCTCACTTCACAAAATGTAGACATGACTACGCAGGGGCGGAGTCACAGAGTCGCATGAAGATAATTTTGAGAGTTTTTCAGGTCGGATTGAGTGTCTTTTATGCGCTTCTAACTCAGTAAGTCAACATGACACAAACTCAAAACTTACGAACAAAACCCCAGACATTTGAAGGATTATATGAACTTCCCCGGACAGCCAGGACGGCCTTCCATAAAGAGGACATGTCTAGGTAAAAGAAGACGTATGGTCATCTTAAGTGTAAAAGTGTAAAACCGATCAAACACTGTTGCTGCCAGTCTTGCATAACTTTGTCTCTCGGTCATTGTAGTTGAATTATTGAAGTGTTAACACTGTTTCAGTTCTGTAAAACTTGAATCCAGGACTAAGACTTGATTTTTAGGATCACTAAAGACTGTATTACTATTATATTTTGGGGATCATTTTAAAATAGGGTCAGGGAGCCTAAGTCTTAACCTGCAAAAGCACACTGTTCGGTTCGGCGAACAGCAAAAGAAAGATCAGTGTGACATGTTAAATATGTAAGAGAGCCATCATGAGGAGACAGAGACCAGCTCAAACTTTGACGGATGATCCCGCTGCAGCACAAAGGACGAGTGCATCGCAACATCAAGAGAGGCCCAGTGCTGTCCTCCTTATAAACTCTCCAGTCGTGGGGATTTGACCAGAACTAAACTGAGGTTCTTCTCTGGTAACTTTGTCTTAACTTTAGTTGGACCACTGGGGACTTAATCTTGGACTTGAACCCTGGGGACTCAACACATGGCTTGGACTCAAAGTCAGAACAAGCTCATGAGAGTTTTGCTGTAGCGATTGCAGCTGTATGGTGTAAGGTGGTCTTGAGGAAGTCCTCCTATCGTGGCATTACAATAATCATCCATGTTTAATATGATCATGTCGGCATTTGTATGCATATCAGATTGTTAAATGACGCAAACATGACCAACAACCAATCAGTGCAGTCTTTCCAGCCCCTATAGGAAGCAAAACAAACACAATGGGGAAGCAAACAAATGTAGGATTAGATTATTGGCTGATACCCCGCTCACTGGAGATTTCAACGGCTGCACAAATCGTTTTTTTTGAGCAACATGTAAACGCACTAGGTGATCCTGTAAGATCTTCCGGCTTTGCAAAATCTTTGTCTGTGACTTGTTGGCGCTCAGTTTTTAGATGTGAGTAGTTTCAATTTTGGTTTAACTACCAAACTAACCTTGTAGTTTAGCAAGATGCATCACAAGTTATTTTGAAACTACATTTCTAAGCAGAATACTCATATATAATATTATTTTACTGCTGTATTCTTAGTTTTCATAGTCAGTGTGGCACAGGTTGCATCTTATCCCTCAGTAAATGGTAAAATGCATGTTTTAAGGTCGATAGTAATGGCACAGATGGACAATTTTCCAAGAATACATCAGACTGAGGCGCCCATTTGAGCACACCCATTACCGGTTATAGTCTCCTTGGTGGATTTGGTGGTAATAATAAAAACGACAACCATACATGCCAGTAGTATTGCGAGTCTAAAAATACACTGTAAGGATTTAGCGCCACTTTTCAGATGTTGTTAAAGCACCTCTTCTATTTGTTTCCTCATGAATCAATTTCTTTTCTTTTCTTTGGACGTAAATGCCACACAAGGTTGAAGAGATTCAGTGTATCCATATTTTGGTAAACCTCTTCTTTCCTTTTCTCAAAGTGTTTATAAGTTCCAGGCTGACGGTGACGAAGCCGTGAAGAGGAGCTCAGGGGATTACTGCACGTAAACAGAGGCTGCCCGCATCTAAATCTCAACATACAATAGAGCTGTGAGATAGAGGGCGGAGGAGACAGTGTAGGGATCACCTCGACTCTTTCACAATTCATCTGGTCTGGTTGGAGTTACCTCATACAGATTACAGAGGGAATTATAGGGGAGGAGCTTGGTGAGTGTTGATCATATATATATTAAAAATGTAAAGATTTTCTTTGTGTGTGTGTGTGAAAAGAAATTGGGAATATCTCTGAATGTGGCAAAAAGAAGTCAAGTTAGTAACATGCCTTTTTTCCCCTCTTTCTATCTTTCTTCTTCCTGCTGTTTATTGTGTTACACAGCCTCATTTCCTCATTTCTTTTCACTGTGCTTCTTAAAATCCCATCAGTCAGCGATGCAGACTTAGTAAATGTTCTCTTCAAGGTTTCTCCTGAATGTTAAAGGTGTTGATCTCGGCTACTTTGTAATTCTGCTCCGTTTCTTTTGACTTATTCAGTGCGGGTTTGTACGTTCATATACTACTTTGCTAGGTGAGAAACTGCATCCAGAGACGCTTAAAGTCTGTATTTGTTTATTGCTCCTCACAAATCTGGTCCCTGATGGACTCAATTAAGCAGGTTTATCATGTTGTCTTGGGTCTGATAACAGCGTTTGTTTGTCAAACAGCTGCTTGCCCCCTGAACTCCAGCCCTCATTAGGACTCAGAGATGTTGCAAGAGCATCATAAGACAGTTTCTGACTTGTTTTTTACAAGGAAAACACCCGAGATTTTAAAGAGTACATCACTTTTTAGTCCTGGTTCTCATATTATTATAACAGAGTAAATATCCATCATTGAATCAGTGAGCTGTCGGGAACATTTTGACATTTATCGAGTCATTTTTTAAAGTCTGTTGATGACACAAACTGTACTCTTTGGCACCAACATAGCTTTCAGTTAAATGTCACAGTGTTAAGAGCTGTTTTCTGTGTCCTCCAGAAGCTGAATCAGTGTGTTCGACATGTCATGCTTCCCTGCAAGTGCTGACAGGTGGATTTGCTGCGCTGGCCCCGCTCCCCGCCTGCTTGTTTACACCAAATCTCAGGCAATTGCCGGGAATGTCACAGGGAGATTTATTACCGTGATAAAGGGGTCATTTTGGTCCCAGGAGATGACTCTGACATGCTTTGCTAAGTTTCGCGCTTTTCGGCTGCTTTAATTTGTAGAATTATCCTGTCACAACTCAGGGTGTGGACTGGAGCCATTTGGCAGGTTTTGACTGATCTGATTCAGGTTTTGATTTGGAACTACTGCAAATAGTTTCAGTGCTGGAAAATGATCAAATTGCTTATTTTACTAAAGCAGGAATATATCTGGTAATTTAGATAATACAGAAAAAAGGAATAAACAAATAAAACGGTTTTCTACTATTCTTAGGATTGACTGGGATTCAGTCTGGGGTCTCAAACAAATCGATCATGTAGGATCTATTTGTTTGGCATCATGAATCTTGCATTTATTTGTAGCATCAGGGGTTCATTAGGCCCCCTATGGCCCCCAATGTAAATGTGGTTTAATTTAATGTCACTGAAAAGAAAGCAGGTGCGATGGCAGGTTAGATCTTTTGGGTTATTAAAGTTATTAAAGGGATATTCCAGCATAAAATTGATTACTAAAGTTGGTATAACTAGAGAAGCAAGCGGTCGGCAACATTCATCTCTCGAGGGGGTGTCAAAGTCGGTGTCATGGTGTGTTTGACCCTAAATTAATTTTGTGCTGGATTATCCCTTTAAGACAAGATTTCCTTCTGCGTGTGACTAAAAATCCACATATCTGTGTAATAAGGCTTTTGATGATACTTTGACATATTCATCTTGTAATCAGGGGTTGCATCAGTCTGGGGCTGTCCAGGGCTCAGTCGCTGCACATACTAGCTGTGTAATTATGCACAATGGAGCGCATTGTCAACTCACTCCAGGAAGTAAGACTTTAGGTCTCCATCCAACTCATCATATTACAGGATAACAGCGCAGGGTGCAGCTCCTCACAGCAGAGATTAGAGACACTGACAGTTTATCTCAATCTCAAGCAAATACAAGTTCAAGTTCTGCAGAGAGCTGCTAAACTTTTAGATGTTTTTGTTCTTGAACTTCATTACAGAAGTTTGCTTTGAGTAGAACTTCAATTACATTTTAATTCTGTTCATATTATATAAAGTTAATTCACTTTGACTTGTCAAATACTGTCTGGAAGTCTTCTCAGGTGCAGTGGGGTTATTGTTTGAACAGGAGAGATTAAGGAGATTCTCCAGTCTATCTATGGTGTGTCAAAAAGGTCAAATTAGGTTAAAAGATGATAAGGTCCTTTTTTATTCTGTAACACATCAAATTAAGATTTAATCTTGACAGTAATCCTCCAAATTTAGTTTAAAATTATTTTAATCAAGACAGAGATCTCAGTTGGACAAACGTAATTAAAGAGAGCTCACACCATCGACATTACTTTGATTTTATTTTACTTTTTAACTTTAAATTAATCCACTTTGGCCTCCTGTAGGAAATTGTAATATTTGAAAATTTCACTGAACAGAAAAAAAAGGGTACATACAGTGTAGGATGGTGAAGGCTGAATCTAATCAAAGGTGCTCTGTAGGGGTGTTGTTGCCTCACAGCAGGAACGGTTCACAGATCCTGCTCGCCGCATGAAACATCAACCCGCCAGTGCAAAACACTTCCCACACACATGCACCTGTACAATACATAAAAGCCCATACACATGCACTCGCACAATACAGGTACATCTTTAAAGTTACACAATAGTTTTTTTTCATTGTTTCCCGCCCACATCACCTCTGAATGGGAAATGTGAATGTCTTACAAAAACATGCGAATAATTGGCGCATGGAAAAGAGCTCTGAGTGTCACAGGAGCGGTGACACAGGTGGGTCACAGTCCATTCGCACACACTGTGCCAGGGTTAGTAACAAACATTTAGGGCGGAACAGTCACATAACACAGCTGTGGAAATCTGAATCACAGTTTTTCATGTTCCTAAGCCTCTACACCATCAACAGCTGTGGCCCGAGGCGTAACGCTCTAAAACGATCCCTCCATTTGTCTTCCTCATTTCTGTGGATGCTACACGGATAGAACAGCTACAGGAAATGACTTTCACTTTGGCATGGCTGTCCACTTTAAGGTCAAAGATGAAAGATTGGTACGGGTATACTTTAATGATACTCATTCTGCATTAACACCATTAAAATCTTCTAATTTCAGGTCAAAATATCTCATTACATTTAATATAAGTCACACTGACCTGATAAGTCCTGATAATGATCCTAGTTTATGACACCAAGAGCCAAAACGAAGAACTTCATTGAGTTTAATGAGGGAAAATGGCTGCCAATTTGAGTAGCACATCTTGTTCTAGGACACTAAAGAAACATATGCTTGCTGTAAAGGCCGTCGTTCGTACTTGTTACAGCTGATTAGTCCCTCACTCTTTGGCTTGTTATATCTTAAAATGTGATTCATATCTGGACTTGTCAGGTGAATGGGATTTATATCAAGTTTAATGAGATAGTTTGACTTTTACTGAGATGAATGCACTTGCAGCAAACTCATTTATTTAACTCCTGTATAGGTGTTCACTCATAAGCTACGAGGGTGCGTGACCTCCAGGGCCCCCCGCACACACACACCTGCAGCTACCTTCTGTTTGGTATGCGTTGACTGTAATTAACAGTCTTAAGCCGAAAACATACAGGATCCATACTGAGCACATTCTGTATTTGCTCCGTACAGCAGCATTGGATCATACAAGATGTGTATTTGGAGTGTAGCAGCAGAGTAGTGCAGCCCCAGTCAGCTGGGCTCAGTGTAGAGGAAACAACAAGCTCACAACAGTTTGTTTTTCCTTTCTTTGGTCTATTTCCTGCTAATTTAGATATAATTCAGTGTTTGTTGAGCTTCTACAATATGTGAAATTGAAGGAATGTGATTTTACAATTTCTTTTTTTTTTCAGGTTTACTCATCTTTATTAAAGTAAACTATGTTCCTTTATGCTGTGCTGTTACCCTCAGACAGAGTTAGCAGTTCAAAGTCCTGTTGGGGTCCACAGTGTTTCATTTTGGTGTTTCATTTTGAAATACCATGCGCGGTTTTTGTGCTCGACTTCCTGTCTAGAACGATCTCCTCTGTGTGGATTGACGCGCATTGGAAGCCTAGAGCAGCAAAAATAGACTTGTTGCGTATCTTTAGCTGTGCTGCTCTCGATACAATGCTGCGACGGAGCTGATATGCGTCCCGTATGCTTAGCTACATTGATTAGAATGGCAGCCTATTTGCTGCGTGATACGCAACGCTGCCACGCTCCAAATAAGCATCCTGTATGTTTTAGCCTTCAACCAGACAGAATTTTTGATTGTTTTAGGCATTTAATTTTTTCTTTGCAGTTCAATCTTCACAGCAGGTGAATGCTTTTTTATAACATAGCATGCAGAAACCAACCAATTTTGAAAAACGCGGCTAATGAGATGTGATAAAACCTGCAGTTCCTCAAGTATCCACTTGAGGCTGACTGCAAAAGCCAAGAAGAGCAAGTTCAGGTTGAACGTCTATCTTAACTGCAGAAACAATATATATTTTTGACAGTTCTACTTGTTATAGGACTAAATTATTTAAAAATTTAAAACCCAAATTAGTCTTTTTCTACCCTGAAAGGTCAAAGGTCACTTTCATCTTGATATAACATTTCAGTTGAAAAGCCATTAAAAATATCCAATTATTGTGACGCATTATCTCAGCAGCTCAAAGAGGAAATATCTTCAAATTCGGGGCAAACAAAGTCAGAGTTTGTCTGTCGGAGGTCAGGTTCACCGTGACCTCACTGTTATTATGTAAAACAAGAATCCAGATGTCTAGACAGGAGATTGTCTCGTGGTTGATTATGGTCCATCTATGAGAACTGTTCCATCCACCATAGATTAGGGGACAATTTCCTCTCACTCCATCCCTCCTGTACCTGTTAGTTCTGCTGTTTGTTCTGAAACACAAGCTCTATAGAAGCAGACAGAGACAGAGAGCATCTCTGGTGACTTTGGTTCTGTAAATATTGCGGTTCAGCCTTTCTTTTTTTTAGCATTGGTCCCCATATGTTGTTAAGTTTTGAGGCTAATGTATTCTTGTTAATATTCATAATACGAACACATCTCCATTCAGTACGAAACATCTAACTGCTCTGGGAATACAGGCACAAGGCTCCACTCTCAATTAGGCTTAACTCTTCCATAACATCCCACAGATGCTCGCATTCTGTGCGAAAAAGAATCCGTTCAATCACTGTAACACATACTATGTTTAAAAAAAAGTGTGTGAAAGGGATGCATACCTTTCCCATATGGACTGTAGGCTGTAAATTCTGCATATTTTCCTCCTCGCAGTAAAAAAAATCTCTGGAAACAGGGGAAAGGAGAGACAGATGATGAATAATCCAACACTTCTCCCATGTGATACTATTAATATTCCTCTTTTCACTGTAACAGCACTTGTTTTCCTTTTAATCTCACAGCTGTGGCAGTCGGCCAGTTGAACTCCATCTTGAGTAGAGCGACAGTTAAAGATGTGACTATATCTTGTGATGCCAATTTTTCCCTCAAACACGTTTCTTTCTCCATTTGAGTGTCAGTTTTTTAAAGCGTGTTGCTGCAGACACCTCTGAGTCGATTATTCAGTGAATGAATGTGTCCCATTGACTGTTTGAACACCTCTAAAACACACAGTGACAGTTTTTTTTTAGATAATTTTGCTCTCTGAGATGTGGAAAAGGTAATATGTAGAGGTCTGGGTGAGACTTGGACTCGACACATTTTCCAAACACAAGTCAGCAGAGAAATGCCAGCAGGCAGCGAACGGTTCGCAGAGCAGTGTATGTCACATCCCCTAATAAATCCAACAGAGCTGACAACTAAATCCCACAGACAGGACTGACCAAATTAGGCCACAACTTTCATGGTAATTTTGTGGTCGGGGAGTGAAGAGTGTATATGCAGTGTGTGTATCCCTTCACTGGCACATCCTGGAAAAGGTTTAATTGGAGTGAAAAATCGAATGATCTCTAATCCCTGTGTGGAGGCCAGCTCAGCAGCTGGTGAGCAAACAAAGATTGTGACAATTTTCAGCTTATCTTTGACTTTTCAAAAACAGTCTGTCAAACGAAAATCTATCACAAAACTGGGTCAAGTTCCTGTGTGTTGATTCATTTCTATTTGAGCGATTTCCAGTGGTCTACACTTCATGTTGTACTAATATTTATGCAGGGACGGTCATCATTTTGGATAGTTTCTCCACTTCCTGCACGTATTAACTCAATTTAAACTTCCTAGTTGTTGAGAAAGTGTTTGGAATCAAGAATCTGCTCTGATTTAGAAAATTATAGTCACATCCATCTGAGTGTTTCAAGCAAGGCATGAAACACTCAGTCAGAAGGTGCATTATCATTAACATGTCTGCAGCAACAGGCTTTTAGGGACTTTGTCATCTTGGAAACGATAAATTTGCATGTGGTTAACTCTGCAAAATGGAAGAATACAGACTTTAAAACTATTATTATGAAAAAGATGATAGTTTGAGTTGGATTATAGTGTTTTATCAAACAGAAGTTACCTATCAAGACGTGCAGCTGAGCATGCACAGGGGCACAATCTCAGGGGCTTATCACCACACAGATGAGCAAGTATGTTACGTCTGGAATCTTAAACAATGATTTAGTGATAAAGCGTTGAAACATGCTTCCCTTTTTCCTGCTAAGGTTATATAAAGTGATTCTACGCTGGGAGCTTGATCTTACAGGGGATATTTCTCCTGAAATCTCAAATAAATGTTTAGTAATAAGATACCAAGACATGTTTCCCATACTTTAGGAATGCAAACTGATTAGCAGTGGCGTTATAAGAGGCGATTCTGTCATGGGAGCATAATTTTGAAAGTGGATAAGGCCTCTGCGATTCATGCAACAGCAGCTTGATCTATCAAACAGAGCTAAATTTGCCTCAAACCTTACATTAGGTGGAATATGGTGTACCGTACCGTACCGTATGGTGTATCTAGACTTGTAAAATCAGCATCCTCTCATCCATGGTGTCATCGGGGTGAAATGCTATCTATAAACCTTTCACTTGTTCGTCCCCGCCCGTTTGCATGGTGTGAAATGCGATCCACCTGAAACACGGAGTGTTTTATTTTGAAAAGAAGCCGGATGTTTTATTTTGTGTCTGTGCCCAACGTCCTTCCAGTACATTAATGTACGATCGGCGGATACGGCCTTTTCGTAGCCGTTCCAGATGCGGTGGAAATTGGGGGTAATGAATTTTACCATTAGACGACATCTTAATCGTCTTCTACAGGAAAGGAGAAGAAAGTATACAATCATGAGAGCCACTGCAACACCGACTCTGGAGATGTGTTGCAAAACTCTTGAAAAGATGAGCTGTCAATAGTGAGGTATGTACAATATTGTTCAATTTCCCGTTCGTGGACAATCTCCATTTCCTGTCTTTGATATAAAGGTCAGAACCTTTCAAAATAAAGCTTTCACACTGGGCATGAACCAGATAATGGTTCAGTTTGGTCCGAACCGAGACCACCTTCTGGTCGGACGTAGGTCTTGGGGAGATTTTACACCTTTAATTTTGGTTTGGATTAAACAGAAATGTCCGGACCAAACGACGTAGGTGTGAAACCCCCCTAAATCAACTGACTCCCTCCTGTTATGATAGGCCTCCCCATTAGATTAGCCAATCAGGGCCCTGCAGCCTCTTCTCCATGCACCTAATCACACCTAATGGCGCTCTCATCATCTTATCATCAAGTTTAGCCTTAATAATTAGCATGAATGGTAGAGAGCTTGTTGCAGACAAACATCAAAACTGACTCATACACCACAGTAAATTAGGTTTGTTTGCCATTCTGAGTTCACTGAAGGGCAAACAGAAAGCTCCCTCTTAGATTTGCTTCATTTTAATCCTGATGGTTGCCTAGCAGATCTGAAGTGAACTGCTGCTGTATATCTTACGGGAAACTGGGACATCCTCTGGAAGTTTTTGTTAGGACAGATTTCCTGTTGAATCAGTGTTATTCGGTCACGCTGAGTTACATCTGATTTTGTAGTAACAGCTGACTTTGTTTTCAAGAAGTGGTGCCATGAAAGCACCTCAATATGACCAGAAACAGACTTTCATGCAGTTATAAGCATGATAGAGTTCACTGGCTGACTCATGACTCATCCCCGCAGTTTTTGGAGAAGTCAAATCGCTGCAGTTGATGGATCCTTTGCACAATGATGGATAAGTGCGCTATCTCCATCTTCATTTCTGCAGAGGAGTCTCAGAGCGTGTTGCGGCGTGATGCTCCATCTCCCCTGACCTCTCCTTTACCCCATTATCAGATGGAGGGGCTCTCATCCAGCACTGTCATGCTCAGTATAACATCTACAGCCCTAAGGTATGAGTATGGCGTGCTTTAACTTGGAACATTAAGTCAAAGCATGTAAAGAAAAAAAAAACACACATAACTACGAGCTGCATTGTAGCTTTAGTGATGATGCATTTCTCTATGTGACGGATATGTCTGAAACAAAGCCGCACGAGTGACCCTCACTTCAGTGCTGATAAAGACAAACAGGCTTCACCAACGGCCTGCAGAGTGGAATAAGATGGGTGATGCAGGAGGCTTGTGTGTCTGTGTGTGTGTACTTCATGATAGATTGTTGCTCCGGGGGCATTTTCTGAACCGGACAGTCATTGTGTTTCCCAAGAGGTTTGTTTTTAATCCCTGTTGCCCGCATTCACGCACACACACTCCTCTTTTGTAATTTTATTTGTTAGACAGTGCAATCGAATGAAAGGTAAGTACTCTCGAACAAACAACGGTGAGTGTTAGCAGCCATTGTGTTGAGCCATCCAGCATGCACTTGAACACTCGGAGCAGCTTTTATGTTTTTGAAGCATTCAGGAAATGCTTTTTTTTTAAAAATATTGATTTCCTGTGCATTTCTCATGTAAATGAACAGGTTTGTTGTTTCCGTCCGCTCAATCAAAAGGGTTATGACCTTTTGGTGCTGAAGTTGAATTGCATCTGTTCAAATCCAAGGTGAAATATTAACAATACGGCGTATCTCATGAGTATTATGTTATTTTTCTGCATTTTTCAAACATCCTGAAGCAGAGAGAGAATATTTTGGCTTGTCTCAGGGGGAAGAACACCAAATAAAACAGGCCCACACACCTTGAGAGCTCTCTCCGTCTCTGACTCTCTGCGGTAGTCCCAGCTCTTAAATCAGACGTGCAACAGAAGCGATAAAAGCTGGAGGTTACTTCCTGGAACTGAGAGGTAGTGTTACTAAACAACACATGTTCCAGCAGACCCCTGATTCGGTCCGGGTTCCTCTGCTGGCTGCAGCTTTCGCAGCGTATCACAACATCAGAGTTTACAAGCCTAATTAGCATCACACCTTCGAGCCCGTTAGTTCCACTCCAGCTCCGACCAAATGGCTGATGTGATTCCTCTTCACCCTGCATCGAAGGCATCTGAGCAGACACATTGGATGTGACAAATCTGCATAAATAAAGCATGAGAGAGTTACAAATGAGTGTCCTCAGGGTGAGTCTTCCAACTCCTCCACATCCTTTTATTTTGGAGCACTTCAAGTACTGGATGCTCATTTAAGGACATTTTGTGTCCAGCTTTGAGGGTATTTTGGTGAAACCATCTCAGACATCTCAATCCACGTTGACCAATCCCATATCACCGCCTCTTCACTCGTCCGCAACCTTGGAATCAATCTCACTTTTGACCACCATATCACCCAAAGCTCCGCCTTCCTTCACCTGAAAAACACTGCAAGACTCCTCCCCTTTCTCTCCTCATCTGCTGCCGAAACCTTAATACACGCTTTCATCACCACCAGCCTGGACTACTGCAATAGCCTCTTCTACGGTCTCCTCTCCACCACCCTCAGCAAACTGCAACACATTCAGAACTCCGCCGCCAGACTTCTCACCCGCACCCGCCCATTCGACCACATCACCCCGCTCAGCTGACGCAAACCTCCTCTCACCCCCAGCCAAAACCAAGCACCGTACCCTGGGGGACCGGGCCTCAGCCTCCCTGAACACATCCGATTCGATTTTATCTTATTTTTAGCTTGTTACTATTAATCCTTGCCTCATTGTATTTTTGTTGTTTTTTTAACTTTCTGTAAAGTGTCTTTGAGCTCCTGTAAAAAGAGCTATACAAATAAAATGTATTATTATTGTTATTATTATTATTTTATGTCTACTAATATGCAAATACAACATGAACTGGAGCAGAAAACTGCCAAACATGTGATGTGAGACTGATTTTAATTAGTAGAATCTTAACAAGAGGAGAAGAAAGGTGTTGATGTCAAAGGTTTGAGATTGAGGAATTCAAGATGACATTAATTATTATTATTTGAGGACTCAGAGTGAGCTGTTGAGTTAAAATATAAATGAGAGAAATTCAAAACATCCTTTTACTGCTCTTGCCCTTCCTCTGTGAAAGCCACTGAAGGTTTTGTTTACAGTTAAAAACAGTCTTATGATATCCTCTTACTTTGCATTGACGGTTCTTGTTTAAAGCTACTCTAAAGAAGTTTTATAGGGGGCGAGGTGGTAGGTGCCAGCTAAAACTGCCTTGTTTTTTTTTTCTTTCTACAATTTCCATGTAAAACAGTCACAATAAAGGATAATTTCAACTGTCATAAGCCAGCAGGATTCATGCTTTGTCAGAGGACACTACCAAAGCAGGTAGAATGAGATAAAAAAAACTGTATTGTCCATAGGGGGCGCCAAAATTGACACGTAAAAAGTTCCCCACAGGAGCTTTAAGTATAGGCTCACTGTTCACACTCCGCTCCTGCACCACCAGCTGGATGCTCTTATCATAGAGAGTCTCTTTCCCTTTGGTCTTTTTATTCCTCTCTTGTCCACAGTAAAAGGCGAGTCATCACGACTGTCAGAATCACACATTTTGTAGTTTGTTATTTTGTTATTTTAAAAACCTCTTGACCAGCTGATCGGTGCACTGCAATTGGAGCACCAGAAATGTGTCAAGTCTGCAGTAAGTGCAAAAACAAACCGGCTTTCTGGAGGCAGAGTGAAGCGCTGAAAAGTTTCAAATAACGCAAACACCTGTTCCAGTATAAATGTTAAGGTCAGGCTTTTGTTAAATCAGCTAAATCACACGGTGGAGTTGACCCGTCTGCAGCAGATGGTAGTCTGCGTCTGCTGGTTCTCTAGCTGGTTTCCCAAGGGGCAGAGCTTATTGAGATCCTGTGTGGGTAATACTCTTGACAAGTACCTCATGAAATCCTGTAAAGAAAAAACATACTATTAACCATGTCCCAAAGGCCATCCAAGCCACAAGATGTGGTTGTAAACCTTTTTAAATTAGCCTGTAGGTGCCATAGACTTGGCTAAGTTGTCGTACTGAAAATGTTTATTATTTGGGTCTGTGAAATTTGCTTCCTAACGCAACATTTTAGAACTAGTTTTGTCTGTTATATCAAGATGTAAGATTGTCTTTGTCATTGGATTTAATCTCTTTTCTTTAAAAAAAGAGAAAATCACAGTATCGTATAGTTTTCCTTTTTTCAGGTAGAGTCCACCTTTTCACCTTTCTTGATTCCTAGCATGTTGTTTTCTCTCCGTAAGCCATCCAAGTGAATTGTGCTTTCCTCAAAGTTAAAAGGTCAGCATGAGAGTTTTGTGAGACTGAAAGCAGCGAGCACAGTAAGTGGAATAAGCTGTTAAACCGCAGAGACCCGGGTTGTAACTTTAGGGTTGTGCCATCAACCGAGTTGTACATCAGAGCTCCGCTGACCTGTGCTCTTGTACCTTTGACATTATCTGTAACCAATTTGGGTCGGATAATCCTGCACTCCTGTTGGGAACATATCTCAGTTTTGCTCACAAAGGGACCTTTGTTTGATCTGTGTTTTTAGGACTTACCCGACACCTAAAGATAATGTTTGATGTTATGAATGTTAGCGCTTAAAAACGGGGTCAGGGGCCACAGTGCTGCCCTTTCTCTATCCTCCTCTCCCACTCCATCATTCGCTCTGTCTGTGTGGCTTTCTTTCATAATCTCTCCTACAGTCCTGCACTGAGCCAGGTTAATCATTGCTCCGACTTGGTGCAAAGTTGCAGAAAGTGGAGCAGGCTGGCTGCTATGGTGGGAAATGAGTCACTTTATGTGTTCGTGGGAAAGGAGAGGGGGGAGGGAGAGGGCGAGGGAAACCCTTGCAAAACTGTCACACACAGTAAGCAAAAGCATGTGCTCACCCACATGGATGAGTGTCTTCTCTCCACCTGCGTAATGCTAGGGCACCTTTTCTGGTAAGAACCCACGTACAAAGTGCAGATGAAGAGATTAAGACGAAGTTTGGCTGTTATTTTTAGTTTTCGGTAGCGTTGGTTTGTTAGTTTGTTTGTTTGTTTGTCTGTGAACAACTTTACGGAGAAAGTTACAGACGGATTGACCTGAAATTTTCACCAGAGGTGCGTCTCAGCCCCAGGAGGATCCCATTACATTTCGGTGGTGATCCGGATCACCTTCTGGATCGAGGAATTTTTTGAAGGATTCTTTATCATTGTGAGATAGGGCAAATTTTGGAATTTTTGCATTTAACTCTATAAAAATGAAAATAAAAAAGAGTCCTTAGTTAAAAATGACACAAAAGGATCTCAATGAGTTTTATGAGGTATCAAAGGTTGATCCAGAACACACAAAAATAAGGGTGTCGTTGGAATTTTCAATGCTGAAAGATAACCAATGGTCGGCACAGTGGTATAGACAGGCGGCACAGTGGTGTAGTGGTTAGCACTGTCACCTCACAGTAAGAAGGTCCTAGGTTCGAATTCGGGTCAGGGCATTTCTTGTTTTAGGAACATTATGAACAGTGAACATACCAGTTTAAACACAAATAAAAGTTAATAAAAAAGACACGTAACAGTAAAAGTTTTGGTGTGAATCACAATATAAGGGGGACATGAGCTGCTTGGCGGAGGTCTGCGCTTTCCGAGTGCTTTACCAGTGGTTTATGTCTTCGTTGAACATGTGCTCTGAATGTATGAATAACCCACGACAGATCCTTGAGTTGTTGAATCAAAGCCGGCTTCAAATAAAGACAAACCAGAGACACGTCTACAGTTTCACACCACTAATGTTTGTGAAAACAATAATAGATTTGTGACTTCAACTTGTCCGATAATGTTAAGGGGAAAAGAGTCGGTGCTGTGATCTCAGCTGAACCAGCTGTGACCTGATGTCAGACCAGACAAGAGGAGCTTTGATCCCTCAGGCGCCCGAGCAATCAGTCAGTCTGTACTAAAGCTAATGCTCGCTGCATCCTGTGCTCATTACACTGAACAGGCCATTTAGAAAATATGGCTCTTAGCTGTTGATATTATCTGAAAGCTTGCTTCATTTACTACAGGCCGGACCTTTAGGTTGTGACTTACGGTGGCTCAGACTTGAAAAGCTTGTTGACATATTCTTTCATTCAAGCAGAGGAGGAAAAGACGACTTAAGCGCTTATATAATACGCAGTATACATCAGTCATGCTACATTGTGCTCTTATCTTTTCAACATGTATCATATGGTACGAGGAAGGAATCCCAATAGCACAACCTCCTCCTTCCTCCTAACCCGAGATGAGACACTAGAGACTAGAACAGAGTGGAATTTGAAACGTTTTAGCCAAAAATGTTTCCATGGTCAAGGTGTTTTTTGCAGAAACGTTTCAGATTTCGTTCCGTTCTCCGGCTTCGTCCTAATCTCTCGGGCGGATTCTCTCAGGACACGTGCAGGTGAGTAACCTCTGGCACACTCTGACACACTCAGACGCTGACAGAGACGATGAAGTGGGACAGCTGCCGACTGTGACCTACTGAGTGGGTGCAGCTGTGCTGAGCCGCAGGTGTCTCACAGATGGGACAAACAGCGTTTCCTGGATGTTTTTGTTTCTCTGTTTGATGTTCCGGACAGTCTAGGTTTGCATCAGTCAGATAACAGCGCCGTTATTTGCTCAGAAGGCTTCAATTGAACATCTCTCTTTGTAATATCCAAATCCACTTAAAGTTTCAAGACTTAGTCACTTTTGCTGCTTTTAAATCTCCGTGTTACAGTGATGTATATAACCCAGCCCTTTTCCTGTTTTGGTCCCTTTTGTTTCACTCAGCCAAGTTGAACCAAGGTAGCGAGTTGTGTTTGCAATGAGCTTTGATCGATTGTGTGTCTCTGTGTCATCCAGGCAGTGTGGCGAGCGTAGATAAGCCCCCTTATGAGGTGAAAACCCTTCCCCGTCCGGCAGTATCCGCTCCAAGCAGGAATAAGGGATGTCCCGGCTGTTCTTCCTTTTGGCAATGCTTATTTTCTCCTGCAGCATCCAGGTGGGTCCAGGTAGCACGCACACACACACACATATAAAGAGTATGTACACACTTTCTCCCTGAAGTAGACAGCCAGCATGCAAGTCATTGAACTTTGTCAGTGGCCTTTAAAGTGTGGGGGTGGGTGTTGTTCCTTGAGCTCTGCTGAAAGAAGCCAGAGAGTGCTGAACTTAAACAAACTGTCCTGTTTTTTTCTTCTTCCTTTTAATGAGTGTCACAGCATCTGAACAGTAGCATGAACTCCCTCTTACACACGGCACGTAAGAGTGCGAAACAGTGTCATCTTGACGGATAATATCCCCAGCTTAAGGTCAGGTTGTTTACAGCTCCTGTATCTGAGCTGAAAAGATATATAACCTTGCCAAGTCAGCTGTTACAGAACATCTTTTCGTGTTTCTTTCAAATCTATGAACACGACACGGATAATTATAAACAATCAAAATGCCTGTTAGTGTGACCTTTTGTTACATGTCCCTCTTATACGGTATAATTCACTGCTTTCTTAGGTGTCTCCAACCGCTACTCTGGTCAAGCTGAAGGAGAGTTGGACGCTGTACATGGAGGAGTGTGATCGCAACAACAGCCGAGACCCACCGAACACCGGTGAGCAGAGCATCCACTGCTGATGGGTTATTCACAATAGGGCTGGGCAATATGGCCTCAAATCAATATCACTATATATAGAGCAGTTCACCTCGATAACGATAAATGGACGATAACTACTCCACAAATGATAACTACTTCTTCTGCTTCTACAACTTTTGAACCGTCCTCCATCTCCTCACCTGTCTTTCCCTCTTTGTTATGGACTGGATGGGGTGGAGTCACGTCTCTGACATAGGAAAGCGTCTTAAAGGGACATGAGACCATAGCCTACCTACACTCATCCAAAACCAACATCTATTTATAGATAATTGTCGTAAATTTCGGCATCTGTGAATTTTCGGTTTATCAGTGCACGACAAGAGGATGGCAGATAAAGAAGGATTAATTCACTTTATTGGACATCTGCGGTCTGTTGCACCAGCTATGCCAAAGTTGTGTCTTAAATTTGAAAAGTATAGTCCACACGGTTGTCAGGTGAATTTTAACCAGGTGACCATAACGTCCATACAAACCAAAATATCAGTGTAGATATGACCTTCACACTTCCAGTAGCCAATCAGAGAAAAGCTCTTCTTCTTATAGATTGACAGCTGTTAACTCCTGTTGCTCAACCAACAGCAGCAGAAACCATGTAAAATATGGCGAAGCTTTACGATCAGGTGATAATTAATCCTGCAAAATTACAACAGTAATATAGATATTAGATATATTTACAAAATATTGCACTGCTTGATCATTTCAGACTAGAATCTGATCACTATGTCCATTTTTACACACTCAACCAGCATAAGGAGAAAGAAAAAAGGATAAAAACATCAACAAAATAATTATATAAAGAAAAGATGGAAAAAAATGTAAGGTACTGACGATGTCAAACTAACCTAGTGTGATGGTATCTTCAGACCTTTTCATTGAAAGTCACAGGTTATGTCCCGTCCAACATGTTGTTCTCTCTACATTCTGCATGACTTGCTCTAAAAAGAGTAGGTCATGCACTGATGTGCTCGCATGATACGCAAGTTCCAGTTTACAGATCTTGCAGGCAAGCAAAGAAATTTACAACCTGACCCCATTACACTGTTTTCCTCGTCTCTATTTTGCATGTGCATGATGTTTCACTGCTCAGTCACTTATTTGGATGTGTTTTGTTTGCCTGTTGCTTTTCCGGTTGCTGTTTCCCACTTATCTTTCTTGGCAAAGAACAAGAGGTTGCAAGATGTCTCTGTCCTTGTCAGTTCAATTCCAGGGCAGAATGAAAACACATTTAGTGACTGATCATTAACTTTTAAATTTGTCTGAAAAATAAATTTGACAACACTTTCGTAGCTCATGTCTTTTTATTAATATTCACATTTCTACCTCAGTTTTTGTCTCTTATTTATTTGGTTACTGTTTAAAACTCGATATTTTTTGCTGTGGGTTCATAAGAGCCTTGAAAACATCCGTCTGCAGTTGGCAAAACTATGAGAGTAAACCCAATAAGTGAGCCGTCATACTATAAATCTGAAACAAAGCACTAAAAGATGCTCGACCGGCATTTTTCACCAGACCATGTTGGACCGCAGTTTGTACTCCCTGCTCAAACCTGATATAATCCCTCGGCTTGCTGCTCCCCGGTTTCCTATTTGCCACAACACACTCTCTGCTTTTTCTCACACTTGAAGAGAAAACTGGCTCCGGTTTGCTCCATCGACAGAGTGTTTAACTACATGGCAAAAGTGGCACTTGAGCTGCTGTACAGCCTGCTTGCTTGTAAATTACAGTCAGAAAACTTTGCACTTCTCTGACTTCCTAAACAGCGCGCACACATAGCGCACATAAATCAAAGCACTCTGGAGCACTCATGCACCTTTTTCCCTGAGTGAGAGAGTAAATTATCAGGCATAAAGGTAGGAGGACAGACCACGTTTTAGGACTGAACTCCTGGGCTGTGATTTTATGCAAATTCTCACCCATATGTCATGTCGTCTCCCCTCAGGCCTTGTGTGCAACAGGACTTTTGACAAATACGCATGTTGGCCTGATGGACTTCCTAACACCACTGTCAGCGTGTCGTGTCCATGGTACCTGCCCTGGTACCATAAAGGTAATAGATGCAACAAGTGGATGTGCTGTTTGTCTTACTATTCTGCAGACAAAGACAGTGTGTGTGATTATTGGTGTGTGTTTGTGTAGTTAAGCATGGCATGGTGTATCAGGAGTGTGATGCGAATGGCCAGTGGCTGATGATGAAGAATACCAGCGAATGTGACTCCAGCGACCCAAGTCAGGTAAGAAGTATTGCTCTTTTCTCCCTCTATAACCAATACATGCATTCAAAGTAGATTAATTTATATTTAATCTAATTTTAAAAGTGCAAATGTAACATGAAAATTGCTGTTTTAATTTATTTAAGTGTATGAGAAAGACATAAATGTATATTAAATGTGTTTGTGTGTCATTTACAGCAGTATTATGGCCATATTCGGATCATGTACACAGTTGGTTATTCCTTATCTCTGGTGGCTTTGGTGTTGGCTCTCGGCATCCTCATATTCTTCAGGTAAGGATGGTTTTTAATAAGCAAATTTATTTAGTTGATCTTCACACAAAGACAAAACTCTAATCTAAGCTAACAAAATCAAACTTCAAACAACGCTAACGTTCATTTCCTCACACCTTTGTTCAGTGTTAAATTTCACTTAGCAGTAACTCTTGGAGCATTTACTTGTTGCCTGGCAACTGCTCCTGGTCAGGAGAAAGTCCAGGGCATTATCTGGCCCCGTTAAATAGCCCTTTGACACTTTGACATTTGTGTGACTTTATGAAAAGAACAGTTGAGTAACTCTGCTTTAGACGTTCTGGTGTTTTTGCTGCTGGTCAGAGTACTATACCCTCTATTTAATCCTGGAAAAACACTTGTTTCCCTACATTTCAAACCTTTTATATCAGCGGTATATCTTTGAGTGACCACAACTGCTTCTCGTTTGTCAGGAAACTTCATTGCATGAGGAACAACATCCACATGAACCTGTTTGCCTCCTTCATCCTGCGAGCTCTCTCGATCCTCATCAAAGACGCTCTTTTGGAGGCTAACATCACGTCACATGACCTCGGCAGAGACCAGGAGCCGGGATTCCCAGAGGCATCCATGCCTCCGGTGGAGCTGCTGGTCAACAACGAGGTCAGTCATGTTCGAACACGGAGCTATGAAGGGCAGTGATTTACTAAAGCGGGGTACACACATAAAGATAATCAGGCTGTTTTTGTCCCGATTTTCCACCTCCCGTCCAAGAACGACAATCGGAAGATTATCTTATGTCTCCTAAGATCATCCTATAAGATTTTCCTGTGGTCTGAGGTGTATTAAGAGTGAATTTGTCCCGATAATTGGTTATGAAACGGGTCGGGGCTGACAATCGTAAATATTAAACTTGTTCAATATTTACGACCAAAAATCTTCATGGATGTTGGGAAAGCCGACGACTCCCGAGTCACGATTCCGTGGATTGTCACGTGAAATGGAATGTAGCCAATCAAGAAGCGAGCTGACTGAGGAACAAGGAACAACCTCTAGCTCGCTCAGTAGACTATAAAGTCCGCGTTCACGCTGTCTCCAGGATTTTTTCCAGTCTTTTCTTTTTTTAATACAGGATTTTTCTGTCGAAAATACTCCCAAAACCACCATCAATCCTCCTCCTGTGTGTCCTCTTCCATGTTTGCGTCTTGTGTTTCCCGGTTGTTGCTATGTTTCTTCTTCTTCGCTTTTGTTAGATCACGTTTTATCACGCAAGATTTCTGTCTTGGAGGACTAGATTCTAGATCTGTGGTGGAACAGAATCATTTTGTGTGTGGTGTGCTGTGTTGAGATTATCGGAGCACACCACACGGAGTACGATCAAAACTGATTTTTTATCTTCATGTGTGGGGTCTGTAACAGATAAAAAATCCTTATGTGTGCACACCACTTTAGTAACTGCATCTAATACTCTTATCAATGTCTGCTGCCGTTGTCTCAACTTATTAGTTTTATTTGACTTATTAGTTTTCTTAAAGCAGCAGAGTCAACCGTTTGTACGGGAGGTATGTCTTCGACAACAAACTCTGTGAGAAAACTCTTGAGAATACTCAGCCGAAAGCCAAGTCGATGTTAAGAGTTCTTCTGTTTGTGTTGGAGGTCACAGAGCGAGTGCATCTCTCTCATGACTGTGGACCAAAACAGGAGCTTCCATCTGCTGCAGCACTGATCGCTCACGTCTAAATGATGGTTAACACGACACCCCTGTCTTGCAGACGACCATCAGCTGCCGCATCGCCGTGGTAATGATGCAGTACAGCATTATGGCGAACAGCTATTGGCTGCTGGTGGAGGGCATCTACCTCCACAACCTCCTGGTCATCACAGTGTTTACGGAGAGGAACTACTTTAAGATCTACCTGTGCATCGGCTGGGGTGAGCTGTCTTTCAGGTGTTTATTAAGTAATGTAAAAGGCTGTTACGCTGGTGAACATTAAGACTGTTTTGCATTTAGACAACTCTCATTTCTCTACAGGTGCTCCTTTAATATTCCTCGTGCCCTGGGTCGCAGCTAAATACCTGTATGAAAACCAAGAGTAAGTTTCTCCATCTCATTTCTCTGTTTCTTGTAATCTATCGGCTGTGACCAACATTTGGGAGTGGACAGCCTTTCTTTTAGTCTTAAAACACTTCAGCCTTGAGGAGCTACAGAGCGAGTCTTGTTAAAAAGCGTGTGAGGCGTTTCTTTTATTTGATCGTCTCTCACTGCTTTTCTTTTTCAGGTGCTGGGAGCAAAACATAAACATGAACTATTGGTGGATAATCCGTTCCCCGATACTGCTGGCAGTTGTGGTAATGTCACCTTCCTTCGTCTCACTTTGTTACCGCTCTTGTTGCTTTTCCCAGCTGAGGCCAGAGGCTTTGGGTTATTTTATATTGTCCGAACATCAAGATCTTGTGAACGTAATATCTGTGGTTGCAGAGAGAGATTGCTGTAAACTGTAAAGTGACTGTTTGAGGTTTTTTGCATGACTTTCTTTTGTGCTTCCGCATTTGTACACAGGCATCATAGAAGCTGTTTTAATAGTTTATGGCTGCATTACAGTTTAATCCACCACTTCAGCCTTTTTTCACTTTTTTCCCCCCAGAAATTTTTTCCCCGTTCATTCATTTTGAAATATTAAACTTAACTAATTTATTTATGAAGTATAAAAGGCTGTCTGTGCTTCCGGCCCAACACGAGGGAAACATCTCTACAGTCAAAGGTTTCAGACCAAAGAAATTTGGATTACTTTTACCCACCCAAACAGCAGAGCTAACTCATATCCATGCTGTGGGTGTGCTCAGCTGGAGTCACTTCTGAGCTTTATATAAGTGCAATTTGTCATGGCTCTTGTGTCAGGCCACTAACACAGACATCCCGGCATTTTCCGTGCATTAATCGTACTGCTAAGTGGCCTGTATCTCACAGGAATTCCTGTGTTTGAGTCCTAGCAGAGACTGGGCGGCTGGTTCCCATTTCCATGTTTCCTTCTTTATCCTAATCCCAAGTTCGGGCTCGTCACAGTAGAAAACTATAGTTATAAACACTTACTGTGTACATGTATCTCTTACTGTTTCTACAGTAATACATAAATGCTTTTCAAATATGACAAGACAGCTAATAATAAATGAATATCGTGAAATGGGCCACCTTTGAAATCTGATTGGCTATCTTCAGAGCTAACCCAACGTCCTATACTATGATGGTTTTGTGAAAACAAGCTAACTGTCTCGCCAAAATACTTATTGTTACCATTTTATGATGGAATAATTCAGATTTATTTTTGGCAGAATTGTGACTGAGGACAAAAATATTCTTTTTGATTTTTTTAAAAGCTTTAGATTTTAATTTATAAAACTGATATATGACCGGTCTGTATTTTTATTCTTTAAAGTTGACATTTTTGACCGAAATATTATGTCCGTATTGAACTTTGTTGGTAGTACAGTCGGTATGATCAGACAGGAAAAGAAGGATAAATTACTATCATAATGTGTGTACTAAATACCCCCCCTTGCCTTGGCCACCCCAGTCTAAATAGTCTAGGCACACCCCTGCTGTACTTCTATAATTTATTCATATTTTACTGAGATAACAAAGCTTGATTTCTCATGATAACAAGATATTTTTCTGGTGAGCAAAAGGCCACCGTGCCGGACCACGCCATGTTTCTTTTGCCTACACTCTAATAAGGAAAGATTAGCCAATGTCTGTGTTTGTTTTGTGCTTTTTCAACTCTGGGAACACAAACTATGACCATCTGATGATAAGTCAATACTGGAGAAAACAAGTGAAATGAAGAAATTATCACTAGAAACAGAGAAACTAAATTTATAGATGTCCATCTGCTTAGAGCTTCTATATTGTTGGTGTTTATCTTTACAGCTTATATTTTGTATAAGCAAATTATTTTGGCTTGACTGACCTTTGTCAACTCCACTGTCTCTGTCTTCCACAGATTAACTTTCTGATCTTTATCCATATCATCAAAATTCTCGTGTCCAAGCTTCGAGCTCATCAAATGAGATACACAGATTACAAATTTAGGTGAGATCAAACCCTGAAACAGATTTTCTTTTCACATTATTCTTTCTCCTCTCCATTTACTCAGCGTTGTCTCTCTCTTTGCCTCCTATCTTGTGATCGTAGGTTGGCTAAGTCGACTCTGACCCTGATCCCTCTGCTGGGTATCCATCAGGTGGTCTTCATCTTCGTCACAGACGAGTCCACCAAGGCGACCATCGGTCTGCGTCTCACCAAACTCTTCATCGACCTCTTCTTCTCCTCTTTCCAGGTTGGACTTTGTGAAAAGGTCTTGAAGAATTAATGAACGTGTCAGGAAGATTTACATTAACGTTACAAAGCTGTTTGTGCTGCTAATCTGCTGTTTCACACTGTGACAACGATGGTGACCTTTTAGCTACTGGAACATGGATAGCGTGTGTTTTGATTACTACTAAACAACAGGGGACTCGCTTGATGAAGAGAGTAAGGGACGGAGGAGGAAATCATTAGACCCCCAGAGAGAGAGAGAGAGAGAGAGAGAGAACAGTCATGCAGACATAAAAGTATCATGTATAGAATAATATACGGAAGAAACTTAGGCCCGGACTACACGTATATAGATATTTATTTATCAGGATATTTTTGTACTCCCGTCTAAATGAATGTATCTGTCCGCACGTGTTAGTTCTCAAAAATATCTGTGTCCACATGTAGCCGTCAAACTCAACCCTATCTGGTGCCGCTTAAAAAAAATTCAGGAACAAAGCTACCTGATTGGCCGATGAATGAAGCTGTACATGATGCCTGTTTACTTAAAACAGAAACGCTGCCATGCACAGGATGCGTCTTTCTGTTGCTATGGCGATAAATGTTTCCATTTTCCGATGGAGTGGGAAGGGCGTCCTTTACCCGCATGTCTTGTTTATACCCTCCGATTTCATTTGAGGTGCACTCCACAGCTGCAAGTGAAACTTCATTACAAGTGACACTCGGTATCGAATGGCAAGTGTGCAGGGGTCGGTTTGGGATTGGTCCATAGTCTGAGTTAAGAGCTGATTCATTGCTGGTTTCCTCTGCAGGGTCTCTTGGTGGCCATCTTGTACTGCTTTGTCAACAAAGAAGTGAGTCTCCATGTTTACACCACAAACACTCATTTTTCAGCCTCTGCCTTCCCCCCTGTCATCATACTCGTAACATCTACCTTTTCCCCTCAGGTGCAGTCTGAGATCCTGAAGACGTGGAAGCGCTGGAAGCTGGGGAGGAACATCGAAGAGGAATACCGCCACACCTACAGCAATACCCCCAACACAAAGACAGGAAGCCTGCTGAACCACGTCTCTCGGCTGCCTCATCTCCCAGACATTGCCAAGAACACTACGCCGGTCTGCAGCCCGGAGGAGACGCTCATGCTCGTGGCTGGATGCCACAACGGTATGATAGACAGCAAAGGGGAGGGCAAGTGTGGGAGTGAGGGGACCATCAGTAACAGCACTCTAACGGAGGAGATCGGCCTCACAGACAAGGTGCAGAACTATGAGGCTCCAAAAGACAAGGAGAGCGATCTGTGAAATGTGCTGGGAATTACAACTTGACGAAAGAAGTCGGAGGGCCCTGAGCTCTCGTCTGGCTCTGTGTGGCTGTGAGGAGATGGGCTGATAGAGTCATCTGTCAGAGCGGCCTTTGCCTCAGATCAGTGCCACTGGGAGACACTCAGCCCCCTTCCACAGCCTGAACATGGAGAGAGATGTGGCAGACACCCACGCTGAGGTGTCTAATGTGCTGTGAGCCTTGTGAATGGATATCTGTAGATGTTTGTCAGACGGTGAAAAAGAGCCTGCTGCACACTGGGCAGTGCAACAGCAGCAACTTGAGGCAGAGAGGATGTGTACAATACTAAGAAAACCTTCAACCTCAAAAAGCAACAGAAACAAAAAAAAGACACAGGGTCCTTGCTTGAGCCTCTACTTTAATTTGTGTCGTGTATCGAATCTGTGTTTTGTGGTACTGGAGGTTCAAAGCAGATTGGACATTAAACTTCATACAAAAGCAAGTAAAACAAAAAACACACAAGGGGACAGAGGATTTTTTTTGCTGCCGTGCTCTGATATCTGTCCATTTTTGTCAGATTTTTTTTGAAAATGTGCAGAAAACAAAGAAATATCTGTTACTTTATACAGTAAGGTGACCACAGTGTTGTTCAGGGTTTAATGGTAACCGGCAGCTGCTCACATTCAGACATTTCTGGCTTACAAACAGCCTTTAAAAAAGGTCAACAGATGGTTTAGGATGAATTATGATTAGACGAAAATGATCAGCACTTGACTCACTCGCAGGGGGTCTTTAAAAATATAGATATATCATCTTTAGATGTGTCTAAACCTTGGGTACTGCTTTTGGCTAAGGTTTAATGTGCCAAGTTGGTATTCAAGGGATGAGATGCATTTAAATGTGTGCCATTAAATGTGTTTCTCCATCATCCGCCATTGAAATGCTGTCTGACTCAGAGGCCTGGGCATAATTTATGAACCTCCAGACAGCAGCAGCCTCATCCAGTAGAGCTGAAAGGGGGAACCTTGCACTGATATCGAGAATAAAAATACATGTAGAAGGCAAACATTCATAATGTATGAAGCCAACCCTGTGACTTGAAAATAACATCTGCAGAATAAAGGTGTTGCAGAGATGTTAACTACAGGTAGTCGTGCAGACGGACAGACAGATTTATTGAGCTTGATGCAAAAGTTCTGCAGAGTTTATAAAACATGGATGAGACAACAGCTCCCCCAAAGTGAAGCCAAAACTTTTAGAGCTCCCCCTGGTGACTTGCAGCATTTAAGGTCACGATCTTTTCTCTTGTATTGTAGTAGATGGAAAATTAGTCAAACTGTTAAATTTGAATATCAGTATTTCTTCTTTTTAAATCGTAGTAGTTAGTGGATCAGATAGTTCGGGTCAAAGTGAATATATTTACATAAAGATATATATTTGTGAGACTAGAGTTATAATATTACAATAGATAAGTTGTAATTTGTAAAAAGTTGTAGGGGATCAAAGCCAAAAATTTACAAGAAAAGAGTCATAAATATATGAGAAAAAAGTTCTTATGTCATGATAATAAAGTTGTATTTATACCAGAAAAAAGGTTTTAATAGAATAGGTGTATTTTGACAGGAATAAAGCTAAAACTTCACAGGAATAAGAATAAACATAAGAAAAAAACTTGTAAGGGAAAAGTTTTACATTTATGAGATGACAGTGTTAAAATTTACAAAAGAAGAGTTTTAAATTAAAAAGTTGTAAATTTACAAGAAAAGAGTCATAAATGTATGAGAAAAAAGTTGTAATATTAAGATAATGAAGTCGTATTGATACCAGAAAAAAATGGTTTTAAGAGAAAAAGTTGTATTTTGATGGGAATGAAACTTAAACGTCACAGAAATAAGAATAAACATGTATAAGGAAAAAAAACTTGTAAGGGAAAAGTTTTACATTTATGAGATTACAGTGGTTAAATTGACAAAAGAAGAGTTGTAAATTAAAAGGTAAAAAGTTGTAAATTTACAAGAAGAAGTTGTAAAATGTTGACATTGATGTTGTAATTTTTATGAGAATGAAGATGAAGTTTTGTGAGAAAAAGGCGGTCATTTCAGGCTATGGTTATCCCTTATAATGCCATATAACACAGGGTGACATCAACTGTCGGCACTCAAATTGAGCACACTGATCATCATACAAAGTTATGTATACTGTAGATCTATAAATAAACAGAGAAGTGTCTCCTCCAAATAAATCCAAGTATCGATTTTGCTGTAATCTGATCTGAGAGGTATTTGCTCTTTTACCTGGAAGTTCAATATGAGGATAGTTGAAAAGGTGTGACGTCAAACCTGCAGCTCCACCAACCAGATCATTTCTACGCCTGTGTAATGGCTGTGTTTTGGCTTCACTTTTTTCAGGGGGGGATGAGTCACATCATCCATACTAGTATGAAGTCAGTGATCATCTATGTGAGGCTTCTTGCCATACATCATGAAAGTGTTTATCTAATGCGTGATCTCTGGAGCCTTTCCTGATGACTACTCCTTACTCTGCAGACATTTAGCCTCATTCTGTTTCTGCAAGGGCGTGTAGTGCAGACACCGAGAACAAAACTCTGGACCATAAAAGTAGAACAAAACCCTTAAAGCTAAATCAATGGCGGTACGTTTGCTTCTGAGCATGCATCCATAAAAAAAAGTGAAAGCCTCCTACTGGTAAATCATCTTGAGTGTGTTTATATGACTATTTGCACAATGTTAATTTATAATTGGTAGATACTGTGTCTTTGTATATATTTGTTAATATAGGTGAATTATTTGATTGCTTTCTATATATTTCATGGCATGTATGTACAAGTGTATTTTCAGGTGGGGATGAATGTTTGTGTTTTCAGTATTCTAGAAATGTGGATGTGTTACAGTGGGGGTGAATTGATGGCTGGGCTGATATTAAACAGTGTATCCGGCTTCACATGGAGCGCAGAGGTCAGATGTCTTTATGAGTTAGTCCCACTCTTGCATATACAGTATTGCACCACAGGACATTCTTAGAAATCATGCCTATGTATGGCATGAGGAAGACGCAGCTCTGTGGTTAATAATGGGAGCTACTCTGTGTGTCATTCTGTAATGCAGCGTTAAATGAGAGTGCGACAGCCACATGTTTTCCACTCACATAATAGCTCTGGGCATTTACACTGCAGCCAGGTGCTGGTATTGAGCCTGTGTAAAATATTTCCATCATCGTCTGCTGAGGATCGTAATAGAGGAGGAAGATACCAATGCTCAGAGGAAACACACACACATACACACACACAATGCAGCTGCTGATGTACAGAGGTGAAACAGTGACAAAGGCATGGTGTTTAATATTATTCATTAGAGTATGTAGTTGAAGTTTTTGGCTAAATTCATTTTGAAATAATACTTTTCTAAAGTGGTGATCATAGCCATGTATGTTTTAAAGCCAGCAGCTTGGGTCAAATCCCTCCTCTGGACCAAAGTGGTTCTGTCTGAATGTATTCTCTAAGAGGCCCAAAGCAGTCTATTCCTTTTCTGTTTTTAAGTGGTCGTGTACAGAATATTTGCTGTAAAAACTGACTGTGTCCAGGTGTATACACTTTATCATATGTTGTGTCTGCATAACAAACTTTGTCAAAATGGTGGAAGAATAAATTTAAACATGAGTTTAAACCGGACTTATATTTGGGTGTGTTGTCTTGTAGTATGGTAAACAGTCATAGTGTCATATGCTGCTTGTATAATAAGTACTCATACCCATCCCTAGTGACTGATATGATCTATTTACTGTCGCTGTAAACTGGTCCTAACAACTCCACACTGGCCCTACAACTTCCCACTGGGAATTATCCTCATCAGCCTGAATATTACCCTTCCAATTCTTCATTAGACTCATGCATCCTCTTTAACCTCCACAATCACACTTAATAATTCAGGAGCGTGTTATGATTTACCGCCAGTGAAGAAGGAGAATCAATCTCGTGGAGCAATGGGATTTCTGCTTTGGCAATGTGGCTGTTAGCAATTAAAACCTTTGCATTAGACAACTTAATTTCCCAGGGTGGAAACAGCATCTTTTCTGCGCCCTTGTTAAGCTCGAGGCATAAATATATTCAAGAGGATGGGGTCAATAGAAGTAGTGCATCTGTTTTCTCCTTAAGGTCCATGCAGTGGACTTGTGTCCGAATGTGGACCAGCAGATTTTGCTTCATGTCAATGCAGCCGTTGTTACTCTGCGCTCTATTATCTCTGACAGGCTTTCAGTATGATGCAGCTCCAAGATCCTTGGCGTGGCACAGCTAGATGTGGGAGTATATTTGTGAATGAATATTTAATATTTACATATCGTGCCAAATAACCCAGCTGGATAAGTGTGATATGTCTAATCACAGTGAAACCGTAAATCAACTCTGGTGCTCTATGACGCGTGCATATGAAAATTAATACATCAGAAGAAATTGCTATAATGTTTTGAATTTTAAAAACCATCATCAGCTCAGTGTCTTTTTATTGTGATCTGTATTCATGAGTGTAACACGTGTGCTCCTGTATTCTTCTTGATGTTGAAATGGGTAATAAGTTCTATATACAGTATATAAATATACAACAAGGGCATGCTGTCACATCAGTTCTGTGCAGCACAGTCATTAAAAATGCTGAATTTGAACTGGCAAGCCTTTCAAAACAAGCCTTCGTTTTACAGTCATGAGCCCAAAGGCAAGAAAGTATCAGATATTATATCGCTCTGACGCAGAAAAGGACCGAGCGGAGAAGGACTGTGCCACTACGCCTTCTCTCTTTTCCCTTTTCTCTTTGTGTTTTGTGATTTTTTCACATCCTCAGTGTTTCTGTCAGTTTCTTTTCATGTAACACAAAAATCAAGAAGTGAAGAAGGGTGAAGACAGAGAAACAGTCACAAAAATTGATCAAATATGTTGTGAAATAGTCATGCTTAACTGCGAGAGTCAGCCACAACCAGCATCTTTGGTGGTCGAATTGAATCCCATATAAGGCGATATCCCATCATCACACAGTTTCACCCACGCTGAATGAAAACAAATGCTTCGGGAACAGCTGCAGAGAAAATAGATAAAGAAATCAAAATCTTCTGACTCTATTATTTTAACCGTTTCTATGGTTAGCCAGAGTTAACATAGCAGGGTTTACTTTCCTGGTAATCTATTTGAAGTTCACATTTAAAAACAGGAGCACAGAACTTTGACTTTAGATTAAAAGATGATTGAGTAACTCTTTGATAGTTTTGGTCTCCTCACTGAACACTTTAAAAAGACTTCATCATCACACTTTGGTGTATAGTTAAAGGGATATTCCGGCGTAAAATTAAGTTAGGTCAAACACACCGTTACACTGAGTTAGAAACCCCGTCGAAAGATGAATTTTACTGACCGCTTGCTTCTCTAGTGATATCAACTTTAGTAACAACTGCAGATAGCAATACAGAGAGCCACTCTACAGCCACAAATAATGCTCAGAACAGCACCTAACTTCATCAACGGTACATATGGGGTCCCAGCCATAGTACTAGCCACAAACATCTTTTTAACTTTGCCTGATTTCTTTAGCAAAGAGACTAAACACAACTCACTAACTCTCTTCCAGCAGCCGCTTGTTTGTAGTGAGACCTTGGCCAGTCCATCATCAACTGAGGCGGGGGGACGCAGCTCAAGGAAGAACATTTATGATCATTACGTTATCATTTCCTTGAAGTAATATTCATCATATTTATTATTTTGCACTGCAGACACGGAAGAAGGAAGTTATTCATAAAGAAAGAAATTATCACAAATATTCTTTCTTGAGCTGCACCCCCCTCAACTAGTCATGGTCTCGCTGCAAACAAGCGGCTGTTGGAAGAGAGTAGGTGAGTTGTGTTTAGACTCTTTGCTAAAGAAACACTCATAACGTTTGTACCAACACACTGGCTTTACCTCGGATGAACTTTTCCTTTTACTTGTTTCTTGTTCTCTGTCATTAAACCTCCTCACGTCTCTTGGTTTTCGACTACGTCAAAGCAAAAACTGGAGCTATGATCTGAACAAGATTTGGTCATATTTTGTCTGGATGGAGGCTGCAGGACGAGATCCGGAGGGAAAGTCTCCATCAGAGTCGTAGAAGAGGAATGATTCACCCCGCAGGACTCTGGAGCCCTTCGATGTAAAAATCAGTTGAAGAGCATTGAGGAAAATATTTCATTTCATGTTGACAAGTTATTTTTCTTTCTGAGGCTTTTCCATCTGGTTAAATTATAGTGATCAAGCCAGAAGCTGTACGTCACATTTAAATTCAGCCCATTTATTTAGCCTGTGGTTTTTGTCTATTTGTTTTTTGACTCAAAACACTATAAAATTCTGCTTTACAGAAACAAACGCTGCCCATGCTGTCATCGCATCTCAATAAGATAGATTTCTAGGTACCATTGTGCTTAACTATAAATTACAAAACCTTACTGAAAGGAAATAAGCAATTATGGCAAATGGCAAACAGCCCCAAGAGTATCAAAAGCCAAACTAGTGTTGCAGTTTTTGTGGTTTCTCTGGGAACTCACAGCAGCCATAATTGTTTGGCTAAGTCAGCAGAGTTTCCTAGAGAGACTCGACAACTTCACCTCAGGGAAAATGGGGCGAAATTACAGACTGCTGAGTCTCTTCGAGTGCCTGTCTCTAAACCCCTTCTTGCTCCTCATGTATGGTTTTCTGTGTTGCATAATTTACAAACTCTCTGAGGTTCCTCTCTCTCTCTCTCTGTGTGTCCTGACCTTCACCACCAGAGGAACTAGCCTTAGCCTGACTTGACCGGACACTTTCCTTTTAGCACTCAAGGCCCACGTTTCAATTTCCTGTCAGGTGCGATGACTAAAAACACTTTACGTTTGACCTGTCCACTCTAGTCCCACTCCTAATTTGTCTGCTAGTTTAGACAGTGGCTCAGCACTCAAAATTTGACGCTGTGGTTACCCCATAGCTCATTTTGTTGTTGTTTTGAGAAGTGGCAGGAGAAACCTGTAAGTCAAGTAAGATAAACAGGTTGCTAGTCCTCCACTATCATTCCAGCACAGACATGGGCATATGTAAAATTTCTACTTTGCCTTGCATTAACTCAGAAGAAAAGTACTCCCAAAAAACACTCACTTCATTCAAAAGCCAAGGTAATGGACTGTCAAAAACCTGTTTTTTTTTTCAAAGCTGAAAGCCTCTGTGAGAAATAAATCAATTACCCAAAAGAAGACTGTTCTGTTATTTTTCAGAGAAACCTTCAGAGCCTCTCATGAGAGGCTGAACAACTAAGAGCATAAAAGCTTGTCAAAAGCAGAAAAAAAGATAAAGTCAGTAATGGAAAACTGCAAAAAATGTCAAGAAGTTCAAAATATACAGTATATCTATGTTCAAATCAATGTGAACAGTTATTTGAGATTCAATATGCTTTCTAGTTCACTGCAGTGATTTTTTTCTGTGTCAGGGTCTCGAAAGCTTTGAAGGAAGTCAATTCTTAATGATGACAAGGACAAGAGTCCTGACGACATCTGATCACAGCACTCAAAGCACTTTAATACAGTGGGTGCATTCAGGACTGTGTTGGGATGTTCTCTGTCTGGGGTAACTCTACAGGGGCACTTTCTTATACAGATGTGCTAAAAAGTATATGCAGGCACACAAACACACTTTTGGATTACAATTATTTTCCCTTTTCTATGTCAATTAATCATACAACACTGATAATAAGGCATCAAGAAAATGTCCAACTTAAAGGGACATCATCGAATGCAGCGGGGTGACGCAGCCCAAGGAAGAACATTTATGATCATTTCTTTATAGAAATGCAATCAGACCGAGACGCTAAGGCAAAAGAACTACCGTGTCCGCTGTGCAAAATGATTAATATAGCTATTGTTTCTTCAATGAAATGATAAAGTAATGATCATAAATGTTCTTTCTTGAGCTGTGTCACTCCACAGCAATCAGTACTGGACTGGTCCGAGGTCTCGCGACTAACAAGCGGCTGCTGGAAGACAGTAGGTGAGTTGTATTTAGTCACTTTGCTAAAGAAATCAGGCAAAGTTAAAAAGATGTTTGGTGGCTAGTGCTGCAGTGTGGTCCTAGAGAAACAAGCGGTCGGCAACATTTGTCTCTTGATGGGGTGACTAGCTAGGCGTTATGGTGTGTTTGACTTTAAATTCATTTTACCCTGGAATAACCCTTTAACGTATTTCATCCTTGAAAACTTACACAATACAGAGACGCCACTGAAATCTTTAGAGCTGACAACTTTAACGTCTGAAAAAATGCAAAATTATAATATAAAGCAAAATATGTCACATTAAAATGCACAACACAGCCCAAATATTAGGGATTAATGTAAGTCCTGCCACCCTCCTGGAAGAGGGTGTCTAGTTTGAGACCACTAGTCCATCTCTATCTCTGAATTTGCAGATGATGCAGTTCTGTTGCATTGTTCAGACTGGGACCTGCAGCAGACACTGAAGCAAAGAGTGAAATAGACTCTGAGGTTAGGGGAGTTTGCTGATTGGTCTACAATCCAGCCTCACCATCATAACCTATAGGTAGTAGCTGAAAAATTTAAATGCGGATTTGAGCTGCTAAAACAAGATTTGGGATTCAAACCCCTCCTGCTCATGTGCACCTATTTAGCGCATCCATGGAAGTTTTAGCCTTTCTTTTTCAAACCCCCCTCAAACCTCAGGTATAACCAGTGTTTCGTATTAACCTTTCACGCCACATCCCAGTTGCATCACAAGCCATGAACTAGATTTGGTTTTGCACAAACAATAAAAGGATTACCCACGTAATCGAGAATAATCGAGAACTTCCTGCCTGCTAAAATCGATACGCCACGTGAGCGGTGGTTGGCTTGACATCTGAATGACCTCCTTAATGTGACTCTTACACCACTCTATGACCCTTTTATTGCAGTCACACTTCCTGGGTTCCTTTCCTTCCCCGGAGGGCCAAATGCGGTGTCCAGCTCACAGCTCCATGACCTCACTGATGCTCCCTCTACAAAGTTAGAAAGTACATACGACAAGCAAATTCTGTCTCGCCCTGGAATGCTAAGTGAGACTGTTGAGTGTTGTCCCTGAGGCGTCAGCGTCATCCTGCTCTTCTAGAAGCTTCTAATTTATATCTAAGAAAGAGTTCAGGTGAGCATAAGCTGGCAGGAGATAAAAGCTGTGTCCTCGGCTCTCTCTACATTAATCTATTGCAGCATTTAAATACCGATGCAAATTGTGATGCCCCTTAAAACCTTCTGTAAGAATGAGCAGGTTTATAATCACCCATAGGTGCTGTGTAGACTACTTTTCCATGAAGTTGGTAGTTTTAAGTAAAAGAAGATTTTCCCTGCTTATAATTCATGTCTGCTCATTTATTCACACATGCACAGGAGTACGCTGGTGTGATAACTCGAAGGTAGCACACTTTGAACCATGGTATATTACTGCCCTTTTTCTTTCCTGATACAATCTCAGTTTCAAATATTACCTTCAAAAGGAAGGAAAAAAAAAAATCATGCTGCCGTCGTCATTCTTTACATTTCATTTTTGATCCATGTAAGACCCCTGACCGAACAAGATATTGTTCATCACTGTAAAACCACATCCCACAGCTGGACTCTGCTCAATGTACTGGATCTCATCCCCGACAAGCCTCTTATACCTTGAATTATAATCAAGAGAATAATAAAAGATAAGCCCGCCCACCTGAGACCTTTAACGTTTTATCTCTGTTCCCACCTGCAGCTTCAGCTGGACATGGAGGAAGACACTCTCTATCATCCTCATCGTCTCTGCAGGTGGTTTTCTCACAGTTTGAACACTCCTATGCTGCGCTGAAGTGGGCTCCCCAACGGTGATGTGTGTCATCTTGTGGAAAGTTATCAAGGAAAGGTGCATATCGAGATTGAGAGGCTTGACTAACTAACCAAACTGGGGTCGTCTTGAGTTGATTTTTCTCATAGTCTGTGTCAGAAAGGGTGGTGACGTTAAAGGGAAATTACGCTGTGAAATTAATTTAAGGTCAATCACACGTAACACGAGTTAGACACCCTGTCGAGAGATGAATGTTGCCGACTGCTTGCTTCTCCAGTTATACCAACTTTATTAACAACCCCAGATAGCAATACAGAGAGCCACGCGTTCAACCAAAACGCCACTCCATAGCCACAAATAATGCTCAGAACAGCACCTAAATTTATCAACAGTACATATAGGGTCCCAGCCAAAGCACTAGCTACCAAACATCTTTTTAGCTTTGCCGGATTTCTTTAGCAAAGACACTAAACACAACTTACCCACTCTCTCCCAGCAGCCGCTTGTTTGTACAGAGACCTCCAGGCAAGTCCATCGACTGCAGCGGGGTGACGCAGCTCAAGGAAGAACATTTATGCACTCGTTACTAAAGTTAGAAGCAACATTCACCTTTGGACAGGGTGTCCAACTCGGTGTTACAGTGTGTTTGACCCTAACTTAATTTTACGCTGGACTATCCCTTTAACTCTGTCCCCTCTGTGTCGAACTTCCTCCATTCATGCTGTGAGGGACCCCTTCACTTTCACACACTTGGCAGAAATCAAGACAGCACAACATGGTTCTTGAACGGTTTCTTCCCCCACGCTGTGAGACTCTTATGAGGGGCAATAAATGGTGAGGCTGAAACACCCGCAACCCCCAAGTAAAACATCTCATAATGCATTATTTCATCTACGTACCTGACCTTACACTCACGCTAGAGTAACATTGTCTCTGTAAGTGTCCAAACTAGAAAAGCCTTGTGACTCCTGGTTAAAGCAGGTCAAGCGTGCCTCTAGCCTAACCGTGCATGCTAAAAAATAAAATAAAATAATAAAGTCTGGCCGAAAAAAAAAAGAAGCTGAGCAGTGTCTGTTGAATGGATGTAGTGCCATTGTACTTATGAAGGAGCTGTTGAGATGACTTCAAGGACTTCATCAATCTTTGGCAGACAACTATTAGGCGACTTGGCAGTAAAAGACCCAAACACACTACATCTCCACAGACAGATTCTCGTTTGTTACTTCAGATTTGTCAGTGGACTATCAAACATAAACAAACAGGGTATATTGACTTGGGTATGCAGCACAAAAGTAAACCTCCTTTTCAGGCCAAGACATGAAGTCTGCTCATTTCAAGAATGCACCGTATCTTTATTTGTGCTGGACTAACAGATGAACACAAGTCAGGAAAAAGTCAATTCACCATGAAGTACTAATGGGACGTGTCAATACTGAAGATAGTGTAAAAATAATGGCGGTGATGTTACGTCTAAAAATAGGTTCGGTAAGACCAGTGAAGAAACAGAGATGACTTCAGGGAATTTTTACACGATTACATTGTGTGACAGTCTTATACCCTCTCAGTGTGATCCCTTTTATCACTGTCAGTTTGCATGCTTGCCTCACTTCAACTCTGCAATAGTAACTCTAGACTGATCTGACGCCATCTTTCCATCAAACACACCCACGAATACATGCAGAATCAGACACGCATAGTCACATGAAAACAAGTAAATAAAAAATAACAGCCTACCTTTTCTTTGAAATATCAAACATGATGTTTTTATTAGATCCTGTCTAATACTGTTGGAGTTTCCTGAGTTTTAAATATTCAATAAAAGAGTGTCTCTGTTAACTTGCAAGTCTTTAGTTTCTGCTAATCGAGGGATATCAGTGGATAAAAGATCTATACCTGAACTCAAACAGTGATGTGTGTGTTTTCTGTGGAATTTCAGTACAGTAACAAGGGAAAGAAATTGCACCAGCTCGAGCCCATTGTAAAAAAAGTAGAAGAGCTGAAGTCTAAATAGCAACATACCTGTAAGCAGGTGGAACCCTAAAGAGGAGTGAGAGCATATTACACCCGAAATACACCTACGAATAATCAAGGGACCTATAGTACAATATCTTTATGGTCTATCCTTCACTTAGCACTCAGATTGTGCGCTGCTTAACTAGCAAAATGCCATCAGATTCACTCTTTATCATTTTTCATTATGATCTGAGTCTAGTGAATTTATATTTTCATTCAGTTTTGTCCTTTTCGCTCCCATTACTCGCCTTGGAGAGACTGTATGTTGCTATAAAGCTGATATAATCCCTCTTCACAGCTTGTAGTATCTGCTTGGTGTAGGATGCAGCATAGCAAAATCAATAAGTGGAGATAAAGGAAAGGCAAAAAGCTCAGCTAAGTTAAGCAGAGATGCAGAAAAGGCTTTTTCTTTTTTGCATTCAACTATTTCATATCAATCAAGGTCATGGTTCCCCTGGTAACATAAATGTAATAATGGCAGCACTTAAACTGTTTTATTCTAATATGTTTCAGCTGCAATAACTTTTCCAACAAAAGCCTCTAACAGAGAAGAAGTGTGTACAATTTGAGCTACATTTCGGTTCTTTTCTCGCTCAAAGTCAGATTGAATCAGAATCCGCTGCTCAGCTGTGGGGCTTTAATAAAAAGTTTACCTCTGAGGTCCCTCTCTTTTAGGAGGCGGTTAGACAAATTCAAGTTCATCCCTGTCAGCATTAAGCTTCCAGCCTGTTGAGGAAACAAATAACCTGAATCATGTTTAAGTCTAAGTGAATTATAAATAAATCATAACAGGCTGAATAATGGTTTAATGTAGGATTTGATTAAATGTCTATTAATTCGAGTTTCTGTCAGCTCTAAAGAGGTTCCTGCAGTGATAGTGGCTTTCATCAGCAGGCGGTGTGAGGGCCGTATGAACCAGAGCCAGCTTAATGGAAACACTAAGATATGATACAGCCGCACCACTTGATTTCAGACAAAATTAAAACCCTATTTCTGCATCCTCTCACTTGGTTATCTTCGGATACCTCCATTCATGTATAGATGTTTGGCATTAATGTTCTGCTCCGAGGTTAAGTGTTTCCAATCTGTAGAGCTAGGAGCTACGGAGCATCCCAAGAGCCTCACAGACAGAACTGGGACTCTCTTTCTCTCTCTCTCTCTCTCTCTCTCTCTCTCTCTCTCTCTCTCTCTCTCTCTCTCTCTCTCTCTCTCTCTCTCTCTCTCTCTCTCTCTCTCTCTCTCTCTCTCTCTCTCTCTCTCTCTCTCTCTCTCTCTCTCTCTCTCTCTCTCTCTCTCTCTCTCTCACACACACACACACAGTATAGCAGCTTTGTACAAACATAATCACTTAAAGTATCACATTATCGGGGGGGGTTCTTCCTTAAACGTTTAGAAGTCATAGAAAGAGCTTCATATCCCGAATACTCAGCCCAAAATAACCATCATTAAAAAAAAACAGAACAAAGGAAACCGTGCAGCATAAGAGAAGATCTACAGAGCCAACAGCAATTTGCATATTCTGTTATATTCAGGATGTTTAAATTTCTGATGAGGACGAAAATATAAAGTAAATAAAAGTAAGAGGACTGTATTGTAGGTGTAAGAATAAAATAGAATATGATAGATTAAAACAGATTAGAATAGATTAAAATGGAACAGAACAAAATAGAGTAGAACAGAGTAAAATAGAACAGAATAAAGTAGAAAAGCATAAAATAGAATAGCATAGAAAAGAATAAATTAGAGCCAAATGGAATAAAAACAGAATGGAGTAAATTAGAATAGAATAGAGTATAAAAGAACAGAATACAATAAAGTGACAGATTTGAATCAAACAGAATAGAATGCAATATAGAGAGTAAAATAGAACAGAATAAAGTGGAGCAGAATAGAACAGAGTAGAAAAGAACATAATAGAGTAGAATAGAACAAATCAGAATAGAACGTAACAGAGTAGAATAGAATAGAGTAGAATTGAACACACTAGAATAGAATATAATAGAGTAGAATAGAAGTGGAAAGAATAGAGCAGAATAGAGAAGAATAAAATAGAATAGAGTGGAGTGGAATAGAGGGGCGTAGAATACAGCATAATACAGTACAATAAAATTGAATAGAACAGAGTATAGTGGAGTGGAATACAGTGGAGTAGAATAGAACAGAATAGAGTAGAATAAAATAGAACAGAGTAGAGTAGAAAAGAACAGTAAAGAGTGGAGGGGAATAGAGTGGAGTAGAATAGAGAATAATAGAACAGAATAGAATTTAATAGAAAAGAACAGATTAAAATAGAATAAAATAAAAAAGTGTAGAAAAGAACAAAATGGAGTAGAGTTGAATAGAATCTCTTTGGAAGGTCCATTTCTTTTTGTTGTCACTATGCTTTGGAGCCATTTTGTTCTGGACCCTCTAAAACTTTTTAGCTGTCCACATTTAAAGGTCATATGCAGACACTATTAAATAGCATATGCATTACTAATAATGAAATATTAAAGCAGTAACTTAAGATAATGTTTTTATAGACTATTCATTATTTAAATTTGAGTAATAAATGATTCTGTTGTGACTGTAAATGACAAATGTAGTCCAAACAAGAGCATGGAACGGGTTCTCTAAAGTAAATATTTTACTTCATTATAGCTTAAAGGCACAGCAAGAGAGAAAGTAGAGAGAGAAAGTTCAGTTCAGTTCATAAAAGTTAAAGCATGTCTCTGTCAAACTTTGACAGTGTCATGCTAATTACTCCTTTTAATGGCCTCACAGACTCTTGCTGTTTAATATGCTTAATGATCCCTAATGCACATTAACAAAATCTGTTGTAATTAGTGTTAAAGCGTATCTCTGGATGCTATCATCGAATCTTTATTACTTTGAAAAATTGATGGCAACCCATTGCCCTTCTCATTTTCTGTGATATTATTATTGCATTTTAATACGGTAGGAAATCTCCAGCATCAAAAAGCTTATTACGTTAAAGAAAACTTATTGAGTAATGAACAATTTAGAAACAAATGGGGGGTATATTTGTGTAGTTGATATCTCTGCAGTTGGAATTTGAAAACAGATGCAAAATCAAAAAGTCATGCAATAAATTAAAACAAATATAAAGTAGGAAACATGCTGCCACTATAGTCCATGTTCATACTTGCTGTCTCTGCCTCAGGTGTCCTATCCTGCCCGACAGTGTCAGTTCACTGCACTCTGTGGTCTTTATATTCCTCATAAAGCTGACTAAACATGAACCTGAAGTTGAGAAAATTCCCCGCTTTGACAGCTTGAGGTATGTGAGGCATGTGGGAGTACGATAGGGACAAGACTGTGGGCAGAAAAAAGGGACAGAAGGAGACAGGTATTATCTTTGGAGCACAGGTTGGATTATTTCCGCACTGGCTGGCGCAGGAAACGGTGCGTTTCACACCTCACTGCAGATTGAGTGGAATTTAGCGGTCCAAGAACTGTGGAGTGGAAAAGGGAGAGCGGGATAATGTCCGGCAGCTGATCAAACATGTCCAGTCGGAGAAGAAGAAGAACATCACAGTCTGGTCAGACTCTGCCAAACCACGACTTCGGCATCTGTTAGACACTGTCCATCTGCGTATCAAATCACGAGTTTTATTCGTCTGTAAATGTCTGAACCACCATTATCATGATGATAGTATTCAGTGAGAGTACTTCTAATAACACTAAGTGATCACCTAATGCTGATGCGTTTGACATGTCACTTAATGAGTTTTAAAATTGGTCATTATTTGACTGATGGGATGTCTAAGTGAGGGGCTTGGAGAGCAGTTTTTAAAAACTTTATAGACACATCAGGTAGGTGCAGGGCGATCAAACAACAGAGGTTACACCTGCACACTTATTAAATGCCACAAAGAATTTATCAGGCTACTCCATTTTGATCTGTTGGTCTTCAAGCCTCCAGATTTAGGAAGATGACTCAGGAAGTCAAAGACCCTTCAAAAGACAGTGGTCTGAAGTGTTTTTAAAGACTTTAAAATGGTAATCAGAAAACTCTCTGTTAGAAGGTTGAGTACAAACATCCCACAAGTCTGAGTGATTAATCTGACCTGGTTCCTGTTAAAAGCAGCCTTTTTCTTGACCCACCACAAGGCACATTCAGTGTGGTTCCTGCACCCAGTAACAGATAAAACAATGAAAAACAAAGGCACTATCTCTTGCTCAACTGAAAATGTCATTTATTTTATAAGATGTCTCAAAAACTAGAGCTGCAGAGCTGCATTAGGACCCAAGACCAATGCAGCCCAGTGTCAGTGCACTTCAGAGGAGGCCTACCATCCAGAGAGAGTCATCCCTGAGATGCATTATCATTGAGCATGTGAAACCCCCAAGCAGACAAGGAGATGTAAACACCATCTACTCTAAAGAGAGAGAGTGTATATATATATTTTCTCCAGACTCCAGCCCTGAGAGGCTTAAATCAGGAATCTTTACAGAGTGGCTTTACCATGTCCGACACAGTAGTATTTAACCCTTTCTGCGAGTCTACATCATTTTTAATGGCTGTCTTTTTTGTGCATACCTCTAAAAACCCTATTTAATAAAATAAACTTAATTATTCATCCATGAAAAAAAATCAGTTGTAAAAGTCCAGGCAATGTAAACGGTGCTATTAAGTGATTTTAGTGAAAGCAGTCATCCAAATGAATGGAAGTAAATGAGAAAATGAGATTCCAGTGTCTTTAGCAACTCAATTGCCTAACTGTGTATTATTTACTGGCCATTGAGAGCCCAGATTTCAAGACCAGCAAGGCAAACACATAAATCCTGACTTTTCTGGTCTGTGATGAGTGATGTAGCATTGAAAAAATCATCTGTGGCTCTCATGTCCAATCATAATTCAGATTTTATTAAAGCTGTTGGGTTCTCAATAGCCACTGAATCACACAGCTTTGTTATTTTAGGCTGATATATTGCTAAAACCCCCAATGTTTTCATTTACCCCCAGTCAATTCGGATTGACTGCTTTTATCCAATTTGAGGAAGAGCCACAATTTAAGGGCAATTATTATAATAAAGAGATAAATGAACAATTTGCATAATATGTTGTCTGTGAAAATGTGATGTCTCGCTCCCTGTTAACATTTTGCAACATCCAGGTTACACTAACTGGCTTCCTGATTGTGTTTTTAAGCAAAGGTCAGACAGCTTTATTCCTCTGTTCCTCTCTGCTGGCTGTGCAAGACGAAATCTCTGAAAAATGACTGACCTAATACAGATGTATGAAAGGTTACACAAGCACAACAAGATAACAGTCAACTTGCATACAAAGCCGTGAGTTCAAAACCAGACTTTCATATTCAGCTTTAACGTTTTGACCTAAAGGCCTGATCCTGCATGTTAAGCTCTGAGTCAGTGTCTTTGGAGACGTCCAAACAGCTCTTCCTTATTTAGAGCCGCGTTACATCATTTTGCAGGACAAAGACGCAGAGGGCCGCCGCGGGGCGACCCTTGTTTACAGTTGTCTTTTATGACCCAATCTGGGACACGGGGATGAGAAAGGGGACAAAATAAAACTCTACATGGTTTATAGTTACGAGAGAGTCATTACAGTAAAACAATGTAGTCAACCCTTCAAAGGGAACTGCCTGTTAGCTGACTGTTATGTCTTACAGCAGCTGTTTGACAAGATGAATTACAGTAATTGTACTCTGATGTGGGACAAGCAAGTCATGATACTCACTAACAAGTTTGCAAACTTCTGTTTTTTTGTTTGTTGCATCAAATATATGAAAAATATGCTTATCAGCCAAAGAGTCAATCAGGCATTTCACCTTCATGCCCTCCAATTCAACTCATTTTGTTTGTTAACTGGCTAATGCTAGTTGGATTCTTGGAGCAAATATTCCCACAATGCATAAGTCAGCCCTGAAATTATGTCATCTTTGGACAACTTTATGACAATTTGCAATAAAAACACAAAAAATCTGTGGTGGAAAATGCAACAATTACTACATCTACATGCACTGGAGTGGACACAGCATGTGGAAGTTTTGCAGTATATTTTGATGGTATAATGTTGATACTACTACTACATTCTGTCGAACTTGTCATCAGTCTAGTATCACTTTTAGAGGACCAGTCTATGGAATGATCTGGATGTATCTCTAAAATCAATATTATCCTTCAAATCCTTTAAAATATCATTGAAATCTCATCTAATCATGTCTTAAACATGTCATTATCTGTCATGTTCATGTTTCTTTTGTGTTATGTATACTTATATTGTCTCTATCGCTGGTTGGGCTGGTTGATGATTAGTCTATGTTCTATTTATGATAATTTGTATAAGCTTTGAGCTTTCCCTACTCACTGTATAATTATAACATGTATGTCCTAATTACTTTGTTGTTTGCACCCTGTTCCTTCACTGTCCTGACGGGAGTGAAACTGTGTAAGTCTATCAGCTTCATTCCCTCCTTGCACTGTTTTTCATCTGTGATAAATAAAGAAATACAAATAGAAATAGAAATAGAAACATATCACTGGTTTATTTGCAGGGATTTGTAAACTGGAATATCCTCTTTGTTGTACATCTAACAACTGTATTTGGGATACTACTATAACCAGAATATGGACCTTAATCAGAATATTTTGGACATGTTAAAAAAGTAAGAGTGCCACTTTATTATTCTATCTGAACAAAGCTACAGGTGTGAAAGCAGAGTCTGAAAAATAAATACATTTATGTGCAGAAATTAGGGACGCATCAATTTACTACTTGAAATAGATTGAACATTTTTTATCATCATTTTAATGCAATTTTTTGTCAAAATTTCATTCTGTAATATAAAGGCCTGTTTGCAACATCTCCCACTACATTCCCACATGAACCACTTTAAGACTATTACAAGAAGGGCTGAAAGTCAGCTGGTACGCAGCGGTACACAAACTTTCACCCCTGTAATGTATGTAGGCTACATTTTCTTACCGTGTTGCCGCGCGTCAGTCTGCACTCTGCGTTGTAACCGTAGTAATCCATTAGGACCATGCTGCCTGCGGGTGAGTCATATTTGCTTCCGGAAACAAACAAACTCCGGAAGCGCTCAGTACGGAAGGAGGGAATTTTAAAGAGACAGCTGCTTCAATCTCCAAGCAGAAATAAAACAAAATGGAGAGAAATTTTGATTTTATGATCAAGAGACAGAGAGATGCAGCAGATGATGATACTATGGCACCTTGTTAAACTTGGGTGTGCTCCTCTTATACAAAGCCTGAGTACAGTACCTGCAAGAACCTTATCCTTCTTTAACCCCTGATTATAACCTATATAAGTTAATAAAATGACTTTTGATTGATAACTCTACGTGCAACCAAAGTTACAAGCTTCCAGATTCCACAAAGATGTTTACTGACTTTTCATTTTATCCAAAAATATCAGGATAAAGTCTAAAGCTTCCTCATCTGTATTTCATTATGTCGAGGTCAACCACTGTATTTTCTACAAAGCTCGTCCAAACACTTAAAAGCCTCGGTCTTGCTTTATGAGTTTAAAGGATGATCCAGCCGTATTTTCTCTGAGCTCTTCTTCCCTCCTCTCTACAGCTTTAACCGTGCAGGCCGTGCCGTGGCACCAGAACTCCTCCTGATGAGATGATTGCCTTGTCAGCCAGGAGTTCACTTTGATTATGCATGTGTTCACTTTGTTTTTATTCAACGCCATGCACGCTTAAAGTTTCAGGGGAAATTTGAAAGGTGGGAAAGGTGCTGCAAAGATGTAATTAATCTTTCTACCTTGTTGGGGTTGACAGTTTGAGTTTCTCTGCCCACAGCCCGTTCAAAAAATAAAAACCCTGACACAGAGGAGGCCCTGATGGGAACAGCAGCCCGTGGAGGGCAGCAGACTAATTGGAAGGGAGTCGAATGGCTTTTTCTAGTCCTTCTGAAGGACAGCAGTGAGCTATTATCAAAGGGTTTAATGAAAACATGTATATGCACATGGAAGCGAACACTTAATTATGTTTGGAAGATGAAAATTGAAAAGTTCATTCAGTTGGCAGGCTTTTTCACAGCCTGTTATTGCATATTTTATAATAAAATTAACATTAGACTTGGATTTAATATGGCAAGTAAAAAGTTTTGTGTTATTTGAATCAAACATTTAAGATAACTATGTGCCTCTTCTCTTCATATAAGCATACTAGCATTTTAATGACACTGCAGAGGCATTTAAAGCTGTACTTTAGTATCCAGTGGGTACTTACCTGAGTTTTACTGCTAAAATTTGGATGAAACACGATGAAAATTTCAATGATTTTGCAACCAGCTAAAAACATCAGTATTTTTTAAAATATTTATTTTACCAAAGGAGGACAGAAATGATTTATGTGACAGCATCCCTCCAAACTACTTTAAATCCTATCCATGCCAAGATGTAAATTCAATAATATTTATAATTTTTTCATGCAAAAATCTTGGAGGTTTGTGGGTGATTTGTGGAGCTGGGTTCAGAGACAGATCTGAATATTCCTCAGAGACGAGGAGGAAAGATGACTGTGCAGCTCTGACTGCAAAGGTGGAAATTATCCTCTAATTTTTTGATTTTGTATGTATGTTGTTATAAAGTTAAGTATTTTGACTCAGTAAATGCCCAAGATTAAATTCAGGGAATCATCAAACTGTTCCTAACAGTGACTGTGCTTTAAACATGTCACATCCAGCTCTCACGCTGACTCCCTCACATTGCAGCCAAGATCAGCAGCATGGCATCAGCCTCCATTCATCTTTCTTTGACATTTGTTTGTTAACACTATCTTGCAATACACTCTGTCTTCTGATTGATGGTTTTTTAACTTCTCCATGTTGCTTCTTCTGAGTCAGGGTTGTCACAGTGCCATGCAGGACAAATGATCAAGTCATTATTCACATTCGTTTAAACACGGTAGGCCTTTTTTTTGGTCCAGCGTCTCACCTGAGGATTTATCACATTTAGGCAGAAGTCAGGAGATCGAACTACCGGGAGAGTGACCTCAACAAAGATGGTTGATAAATTACCAATTAAGATGACTCATTGTTCACTCTAAGTGGGTATTTATCATCTGACGTTGCAGGTTTTTGTTCTTAACAGAGCTGTGAAGCTGCCAAAGCTTCCATGTCAGCCTGTGCATCAGTAATAATCACATTCCCCCCTGGCTGTACCTGATAAACACTGACAGTTTTCCCATTCCCCCTCATGTCATATCTCTCCAAAGTCATTTCTCTGGATCATTTTCTTGTTCCCATTCTCTGCCCCCTCCCCCGGAGACTGTGATCCGAGCATGACTGTTCATAAAATGCAAATAACCAAGCAGATGCAGATGGACGATGTTCGGCTACAAAGGCAATCATCTCCTTCACTTCAGCCTCTCCTGTATCTGAAGGACTGTCACTGAGAGCCCACGGTGGGAAACAGGCACACACACAGAGTGCACCACATTCCTTCACCTTTTTTGGCAACATCTGGGTGCAATGCAACATAAAGTGCACCTCATTTGTTAAAGCATCAGAATCAAACATGAGTCACTGGGGCTGAATTTCAAATTAAACACAACTTCTGTTTGTTTAAAGTTAACTATATAATGAAGTGGTCGCTAAAAAATAATTGAGCATCCTCATTGGACAAAGAAAATAAAACTAAGAGGTCCTCAGGACCAAATAATTGGACTTAATGAGGCCCTGTTGCAATAGTTATGTAAATGATATTCCTCTTTTTTGTTCATTTTGAAGTGTGTTTACTGTCCCATGATAGGCTGTTAAATGTATAAGCACACCATATAAGGCAGATAACTTATGTGACTTATTTTGAGGAGGGGGAAGCACTCTAAGATTTTCCCTCACTCTATGTAGGAGCCAGATATGTTGCTGTGATATATTTTATGAGTTGCAGTTCACTTTGTGTGCCTTGGGTGTCGCTGTCCTGTTACCTTGGAAGCCATGTCACTGTTGTGGGCACTTCTAGCCAATCAGAGGGTTTTTGACCGTTGTGGCGTTAACTGCCAGCGTTATCCATGTTTGTTCAGTGTTTGATATCAATTGCAAAATGGATTCACGGTAAAACTCTGTAGCGCAGCGCGTCAACCAAGTTACTCTGGGTCAAGCATCTCAGTAGCTTTAAGTATCGACTGAGCTCCTACACTCTGCTCTCGCTTAATAGCTGAATAAATACATGGTGTCACAGTCTACGGCTTTTACTGTATTTGGATTTTTTTGTACAGGAAGTGACACTGAAGTAAATTGCAAAGTGATGTGGACATACTCATGTTCAAGTATTATGAACTAAGTATCATAAGCTTGAGAAAATGAGGGATGGAGGCTTTTTTTTTTTACACAGATGCTATTTTAACATGGGTGCTAGTGGGTCTCTTTGGCTTTTGGAGCCAGCCTCTAGTGGACACTATTGGAACTGCATTTTTTTGCACCTCAGAATTGAATTCTTTTTTGGCAGCTTTAATCTAAATCTCTTATTTTGTGGAATATAACAGAGTAAAGACTAAAAACTATACAAAATAATCAAATCACACTAAAAAGGCACTTTTGAAATGTCCACGTGACTTTATGATGATTCACCGCTGGAGTAAAGCTCTGTAACAGATACAGAACTGCTCTAAAATTAGCTTTGCCTGAGCGTGACCTTTTGCAGCTCAATGTTTCACAGAGAGCGTAGACCTATTGACCTGTCACAGTGTTGGCAGACAATGTTCAGTCCCCACTCTGTGACACACAGCTCCGCTAATGACTAACATCCGCCACCTTCAGGTTTGCTTCCATTTCAGGGGCCAAGATGTGACCAAAACAATCTACCTCTAACTGTGTTCTTCCGCTCTTTATTAGAGGAGACTTATTGAGTTGGAAATGACAACCAGCTGCAACGTCAAGGCTTATTTCTATAATATGTAACGTGCATTTACGGGCTGAATCAACTGTTATTTTAAATCTAACCTATTTTGCCACAGGGGCAGAACATACAAGAAAAGGAAATGAAAACAATTGTTTCATTATGTGCCTGAAAAACAATATTTGACTGCTCTTATGTGTTAATGAAAAAAGAACTGTCCTCCGGCACATTCAGGGAAATGCAAAACTGAGTTGGATGCAGGCAAACGTGCCTTTATTTTAGAGTCTATCTGGAATAAATGTCAGGCCAGTTTACAACACACACAGTTTTAAGTGAAGTTGAACACTGCTGTGTTTGTTTCTGTTTAATGATGGCACATACACAGAGGTATATCTGCTTTTTTAGAGAGTAAGAGATACAGCCCCATCAGAATAAAAGTCCTTCAGATAACTGCTTATAACGTTATAGAAATATGTTCTGATGGTCTGTAGTTTCATGCACCATTGAAACTGGAGATGCGATGTTGTAAATTATCAGGAAAACACAGAAAATATTTCATCTAACCTTTGCTTGAATTGTAGAGTGTGTTTGGAAAATAACAAGCAGAAGTTGTAAAAATAAGATTCTATCAAACTTCTATGAGCTTCTTGGGTATTTTGGAAAATGTGACATGGGAATATGAAACATTACTGATCAATCATAACTACATATCACCTTCATCTACATCAAATAAACACTCATTTCTGAGTGCAAGATGGAAGGAGTTAGAAATTTATCCTCCACGACAGAGACAGAGAGAAGCCTTTCATGCTTTTTTAAACACTGTTGTGTCAAGATAAGTTAACTTGATTAAAGTTTTCAAATGTAATTAATCCTACGATGATGGCATCAAATTCAAGTACTCTAGCTAGCTTTCCAAATTGGGGTTGTACCAAAGATTTCATGTTGTCCTACAATCAACTAGGGTGACCATATGTCCTCCTTTACCCGGACATGTCCTCTGTTTGGGGGGGCTGTCTTGTCCGTCTTTGTCCAGGGAAGTTTATAAAATCCTTCAAATGTCTGCGGTTTTGTACGTAGGTTTCGATTTTGTGTCACGTGGACTTGCTGAGTTAGAGGTGCATAAAAGACACTCAATCCGACCCGAAATACTCTCAAAATTAACTTCGTGTGACTCTGTGACTCCGCCCCCGCATTGTCGTGTCCTCTTTTTGGGAAGTCAGAATATGATCACCCTAAATAAACTAAATTCAAGAAATTTAACCCGTTACTTTAAGGATCTGACAAATATGTTCGCATAAATATGTTGAAACAAACCCAGTCTTGAACTTCTGCACAAAACCCCATCATTTATTTAGGAAGTCAACTTCAGAGCGCTGTGGTACTTGAATATTTGAAGAGGGAACATCGAGTTTTACTCCATGCAGAGACTGGTTAAAATGAAACAAACAGCATCAACTTGGACAATGGTATTTGTCAGAGTTCACATCAGCTGAATCCAGTTCAGAAATGTTTAATGAAAAAACTTTCCTGCATCACAACACTCATATCTTTTCCACGGTGGTGAAAACAACATCTACTGCTGGAGGAGGAAACCGCTCCGTCCGCACTGTGACCGCAGTATGACAGCTGCCTGAGCACATAATGTTCCATCTCCCTCTCAATGAAACCAGCTATTTGAGCGAAGCTGGCAGCCTTCATCTTCAACAATTAGAATAATGAGATCACGCCTCATCGATGACTAAAATAGTCCCAAATTTCGTTTTTCACACCAAGTTGTTTTTAACAAGGCCTGATTAACTAGTTTGGATTCAAAATGACGAGTGAAGTGGGCAGATTTTCCTTTGTGAGGAGCTGTCAGGTTGACGCTGGATGCCTGGTTAGAAGTCTGCAAGTAATTAATGTGTATAAGAGCATGTGCAAGAGTGCAGTCCAGCAATGGAGAGTGTGTCCTGATTTTCAGGTCATGCATGCTGTTCAAGAAATTCATGTGATTTGTTTTAACTCAAACATGAATCTTATTATAATAAAATACCCAGAGAAAAACAAGCGTGATGTAACGTCCAGTTTCTCTTCAGAGGAGCTGCAGATCTGCATGATTAAACTTTACCGGTTCAACCAGAAACTTCCAAGTGAGTTCTGGTGAATGAGTGAGCATGACGTCACAATAACTACGAGTTGTTTTTTTTTGTTTCCATGACAAGGAGACCAAGGGTGATGGGGTTCAGTGTCACTGACTCAGTGTCTAGACTTTATCAGGTTTGCAAGGGAATCAGGAGCAATCTGATTCCCTTTGTCTGCTAATAGCTTCTCCAGCTTTGCGGATGCTATTAAGCAACATGATAAATGCAAAGAAACACCCAGAGTTTGATCACGATTTCTGTTTTGTAACTTCACTTTCTGCAGGAAGAAATATAAAGACCTAATAATAAAGCAAACAACTAAATGACAGTGATCCTTTTCTTGCATCTATTAAATTAAAAAAAAAAGTATTCTTGAATAATAACCCTACATCCTGCTGTTTTTCTGAAACCGCAGTGCTTTCATTTTCCTTTTCAGATTAAAAGAGCTCATTAGCTTGGCTTCCCAATTAAATAAAGTTTGATTCAAACACAAAGCAGAGATAAATGCAGACAACAATGAGCCAAACAATTTAGCATCTTTTGTTTGTAGTTTGGACGAATCCCCAGTTTACAGGCGGTATTTTAAGTACAACAGGACACACGCTGTGATCAGAGCTGAGTAAAAGAGATGAGTGGCCGGACAGAATATTCTGGTTCACGCTTTACTCAACCATTCACAAACTTCACCACGTTGTTTTTGTGCTGTCCCTGTGACACCCACCCACTCAGCTTCAGATCCTCTGGCTTCAGAACTCAGAGCGAGGAGGCATGTAGGCTGAGATCGACAGTCGAGCCTCAGGAGGAAAGCCAAGCTCCCACTTCCCATCCCACAAACTTTTCCATAGTGTGAAGCCATCGCTCGTTTTCTCTTTTTAAAAGCAAGAGTCAGCACTGTTAGCTTCCAGCGGGAGAGAAGGATACAGATGTTGGGAACATGAGCAACGCAGCTTGGATTATTTTCCTTGTGGCTCCTTCTTAGGACACATTTATCTTCCCTGCAAGCAGGTGGTGTCATAGAGTCTTGCACCACTTGACTTCAATACAACTAAAATCAACACAAGCAAACAAATAAAAAGTTTAGTGGTTTGGTTCAGCAGGGTTTTAAAGTAGGGAACTTGACCAGTCTGGGCCCCTAAGGATAGCACTTTCACAGCTAGATGCATTTCTAAGGACCTGTGTCTACTAATGGTGTGTTTTGCGCTGGCAGCACAAACAAAACTAATGCAGTTCAACATTTAAGGTACTTAGCGTCCTCAGTTAAAAATCGTCCTGACATTGGTTGTGTCCCAAAGCACTCTCAGTTGAAATATTTAACTCTCTGAACCTGACAATATCACCTACCCTCGACCATAACAGTCAGATTGAGGCAGGACTTTTATTATCGTCTTTTTCAACCACGCCTAAGGCAGGTACGCAGAAATTTTTATATTGTTTTTCTAAGATGTCAATAAAAAAAAGCAACTGAACATAATCTTTAAGCAGGAAAGTCGAAGCACAAGTAAAAAAGTGCTGAAAAATTGAAGTTGTGTCACCGCCAGACACAAAAAATGCCCTCGGTAAACAAAAGCCACAAACTTCTCAATTCAGTAGACAAAGTGTAAATGTGAAATCTAACAAAAAAAAAAAAATAGCAGACCCAATCCAATAAACCCTGAACTGCCTCAGAATTGGGCACATAAGGTTCAGGGGCTGCTTACCCCCAAAGAGTGGACGAATTCAACAGCCATACAGCAGAGACAGCAAAACATCGTTAAAATCACCTCTCCCCCGAAGGACACCTTTGTTATTCCTCTCTGTTGTGTTACCTTTCATGCCTGTCGTGCCTGTTTGACTTTGAGGACACGATGTTCAGAACAACGCCTTCATGACAACACACAGCATTGTCTGGCAAGGAATTTAGAAGGCCCAGAGAAGACAACAACAAAACAACATGACGAACAGACACTGGATTAAAAAAAAGTCTTTGATTCTTGCTAGTCAAGGTCAAAAGAAAACTTAACATCTCATAGAAACTGTACTGAGTAATCTCAAAAGGTTCTGCCCTAACTTACCCTGTAGAGACATCAATGTGTTTTCATTGTTAACTTTGCTTTTAGAGACAAATATCACCAGAAACTGTACCTATGGTGCCAACAACCAGGGGTGTGCCTAGAGACATGGCCAGGGGTGGCACAGGCCCCCCTTGAAATCTTCTTTGGCCACCCCAAATGCTACACTATGATTGGCTGTTTCCTTTAACAGAGGCAGGACTCATAATGAAAACAACTCCAGTATTCAGACTATGATGTTGTAGTGTAGCAGTTTTCACAAAGTTACACACACACCCACCCCCACCCCCAATGTGGCTCATTTGCCCCCCATCCTCTTCTCTCATCCCACTCTACCTCGGCCCTTTAGCCTGTTTTTAATAAAGTTTTTGTTTGTGAAATGTAGTTTTAATACACGGTGATACGGTCTTCTCTGAAATTGAAAAATTTTCTTTCGATGTAAGTAAGGTTACCATTAAAAATAAAAATGTTTGGTTGCATATTGCACAGATTTACTCAAAGCCTGCAGTTACTTAGTTTGATCAAGTTAGGCGCCGCACATTTAATAAAGGCGGTTATTAGAATTTAGAGTTTTTAATCCACCTCAGGACAAAGTTCATAAATAAATTAATGAGGCAACAATAACCCTGGTGGATAACCTTGTAGGTCGTTTATAGTTTGGAGCAGATCTTTTCCAAATCTGTTTAAAGCAAAGTTTGAGATAAGACTGCTCATTAAACAAAATAATTAAACGTAAGGACACAACCTTAGATTATCACATTTTTCTGCCACAGAGCGAGCGTTTTCATCGCTCCTTTTTGATAAAGCTCATAGTTTGTTTCTCTCCTCTGTCCATCTCTCTTCCTTCATCTCCCTCTATCCTCTCTCCAAACCTAATGCAGCAGTGGCAGATGACTGTCAAACATGAGTCTGGTTCTGCTCGAGGTTTCTGCCTGCTAAAGAAAGTTCTTCCTCTTCCACTGTAACTTCATAAATGCTGCAAAGCGCATTAGTCATGCAGTTGAAATTTGGTTGAGAGTGGGTCTGATCTTCTTAGATGGGGCTCAATCTAACCCCATCTTTACATTTGGTCTTAGATAGAGAAAGAGTAGATCAGCATTTTTTAATTCAGCTTCTTGAGGTAATAATTGTAAATTGGCGCTATATAACATTAACATACAACATTAACTATTAACATGATTAACAGTGAGCTCAATGGATGCCTTTCTTTGCTCTGTCTGTGTGCTACTGCCTGCAAAGATGTAAAGCACAGACCTACACAGTAATACAGATGTAAGGCTACATTACATTTCATTATATATAATCTCATAATGTCATCATACTGCCCTTACACTCAGCTCCCCCACCGCAGATGACACATCTCCATCATTTTACGACTTACAGCACAGATCTAAAGGAGCCATCATTTCAATTTTACAGTCACACACACACATAACAACACATAAGGACATTTTGTTCTCTGTATGCAACAGGAAGAAAGTCTTCTGTCAATATTTTCACATCTGAGAAGAACATGGAAAGCAGAGAGACCTTGACCTAAAAGTAAACCTTCATCGCTCAAACACTAACGTCAAAACTCACTTTTAGTAAACCATATGAAATGAAAAGGAATCAGGTGTCCTTCAGACTTAAAGATGATGGATTACGTGTGTCAGTTTTACTCGGAAACTAGTTTCTGGAATGAAAAGAAGCTGCAAATCCACAGAGTGTGACACAGCCAAGACTCACTCCTCTTTTCCAAGAATCTCAAAGGAGAATAGATGTATCCTCAGATGTAAAAGCTTCTGATTGTAGTTATAAAAGCATCGTCATAGAGTAATTAAGTGTTAGAATTTGTGAGCTTTTGTTCAGTGGAGCACATGCTGGACCTGCAAGTCCTGTTCGATAGAGACAAGACCTGACAGAAGGCAGCTGGATACAGTATATGCAGCAGGAGGAAGTTAATTATTACCGCGGCTGTGAGCCAAAAAGTATAACATGAGAGATTTTAATATTCAAATTAGTCCATTTACTGCAGAAGTGAACTTCTAACTAGCATCCGGTCTTTAAAAACCATCTGTCAGCTCCATACAACAAACGTTAAGATTCACTTTCTACGAAAAAAAGATGAACATAACTTTCCTCTTCAACTTTTCAGAGAAGTGAAAGATGTTTGGGGAATTATAGCTGAAATTGGAACGTGGTATTTATAGGCACTTTTTCATTAGTTGATAAATCCTCTGACTCATCTCTGTCTACCAACCACAAAATTTGAGGAGGGCCTGTTTTCGAGAACTGTGCTGCCACTAAAGGTTTTGATCATGTGTGGGTGGGGAGGACTGCTGTCAGTTGGTTGCAATCTGCTTTTTCACCCCTAGATGACACTAAAACATGTCCATTTGTCCTTTAGTCATCCATCCATCCACAGCTTTTCCTGTTGGGGGTTGGAGCCAATTCCCTTTATCACTGGGAGACAGAAGGTACACCCTGGACAGGTTGCAGGTTACATATAGAGATATGTGTCTAGACACACCAGTGGGAGATTTAGATCCCCCAGCTCTCCTGTTTGAACAAGTGACAACCTCTGATATCTAAATATGAAGCCAATGAAGAATTTCTACAATCTCAGTTCCTCAAACATCCAGTCGGGCTCCAGAAGCCCAGGAGACCTCCTCAGAACCCGAGTTTAAATTTATGTTTCTTACAGCAGAATCAAACATGTCAAGAGTCCGGTACAAAAAAACTTGATTTTAGTCAGAATAGCCTGTTTCTGTGCCCGTACCTTGCATTGGGGGGCTTCTACATATTATGCAAGTTTAGGGTTATGGTGGACTAGACTGACAAATGTGCAAATTCTGTTTGTTTACATAGACAGTTAAGTCGAGCTAAGGTCATTTCTGTGTTGACATCTTTCGTCAAAGTTGAGTTTAGGTTAAATTGATGCAATAAGTAAATTTTTTGAACAGCATGTGGACAAACTGACAGTAGCGATTCGTGAAAAGCCAAAAAGCTCACTTTAACTCGGACTCTTTCCCTCTTAGTTATTTGACAAAAGGTAACAATCGGTCAGCTTTACCAATACAGCGACCACCAGCAAAAACTCTGCTTTCAAATCCAAGTGATGGCATCTCTGAGACTACATCCATGTCTATGAAGAAAAAATCCGGATTACAAACCCACATGCACACATGAAAATGCCTAGCTGGTCCATTCAGACACCTTAAATGGATCCAAAGACCATGGCGCCACCTGTAGTCATTGATCTCAGTTTTTTTCCTTTTTAAAAGCCTGTAAGGTGAAGTGTTGCATGGTTGTACCTGACAAGTTTCGGCTACTTTGCTTCTGCAGCGTTCATCAGAGGTGTCACGTGACGGTAGTGTGACGTCGTCAGTGGTGCGTTAAATGTGTTTTTTCCAACAAGCCACCAGACAGCGCGGGGCGCCCCACCTCTGGACACCGCCATCCCACCACTCCAGGTGGGATGGAAAAAACACATTTAACGCACCACTGAAGACGTCACACTACCGTCACGTGACACATCTGATGAAGGCCGCAGAGGCACAGAAGCCGAAACTTGTCAGGTAGCCTACAACACTTAACCTTACAGGCTTTTAAAAAGGAAAAAACTGAGATCAATATTCATACGTAAGCCAAATGAACCTCTTTAGTCATCTTTGAACAATTTTATTTCACGGCATGTTTCACAGTAGATGCACAAAGTTCTTTTAAATCACAGCTTAAAAGTAAAAAAAAAAAAAACACACACAATTAAAGAATGATTATTTGTTCATCAAGTAAAAACAAATGACAGAGAGAATTACTAAGGTTAACTCATGGGTTAACTCATACTTGTACAGCTTGTCATTATTGTTAGTATGAATACGTCCACTGGAGCCCTCAGGAATTACTGCAACTCTCTCAGTTGACGACCACAACACCGAAACGCTGCCTCAGCTGTTCGAGGAATAAGAAGGTGAAGACTGTATGAGGGACGAGACGGATTCCAGCAGGAACAAGACCCTGAAAGTACAACAAATTAACATCTCAGCAGGTCCAAATATTTATTTTGGATAATAAACGTATAAACAATTTAACTCGAGGGATCAGCGTGAAACTGAACGTCTCCTGAGCATCCACCTTGTAAAATGCCTTGGGGCCGAGCCTTGCTGTATCTGTCAGACAGTGAAGTACACCCTGTAAAAGAGCAGACACAAACAAAAAGACACATCAAGCTGAGCGGCAAATGAATAAAACATACATGTCAGAGAAATTCTCCACTTAACCACAACACACAGAGCACACAGAGACAGCATGTGTACACAAGCTCACCCTGTATTCCTGTGTGGAGTTCATCAGTCTGGTTTTAACCACATCCAGAGGTTGGCAGAGGATAGTCGCACATCCGCCCTGCACAGAGCGATAGAAACTGTCTTAGTGTGTAAAATGTAATAACTGTATGACAGGAGTGAGAGGTGATTCACTTACTGCAATCACACTCGCCAGGAAGTGTGTTAGGATGTTGTCAGGCAGGTAACCTGTCGCCAGAACCAACTGCTTGGACTGGTCATAGCAAGACAGCTGCAGAAAGCAACATGTGCACAGACAGTGAAATAGATAGTGCAGCACTTCTTTTTTTTTTTTATATACTTAATTATTGTAGATGTCTTTACCTGTCCAACAGAGACCAGCGCACCTCTGGTAGAGGCCAGCGTAGCACCAGAGAACAGCTTCCTCAGTCCTTCTACAAGGACGTAAGAAAACATTAGAGGTAAAATAATAACAGATAATAGGAGTAAAAAAACACTGAAGACAGGCTCACAAAATTCTCTTTCAAACTTTATCTTTCATACATGTTATAAATTGGCATCTTTTCTGGTTACATTACTCCTTTAGTATTTCAACAAACGAAGGAAAGGAAGTTTAACACTCATGTGCAACTCTTATTCTAAAAAAGGTTGTGACGCTGTGAAGTAAATGTTGATTTAAAATAAGAACTTGATGGTTTGTAAATCATTTAAAACCTATATTTGGATAAAACAGTGTTTTCATAAAAGCTCCTGTAAAAAACTTTCTGTTTGTGTCGATTTTGGCGCCTCCTGTGGACAAAGCTATACTTGCTTATGCTAAAGTAGTGTCTTTAGACAAAAAAAACGTATTCTGACTTTTAATCGTCAAATTTGTTCAAAATTATGCCCACAAAACTAGAATTTAAAGATCATCAGTTTTGTTTGCTTTTATATATAGAAGGGCATCAATATGAATTTCGGTCCATTCAGTAGCCATGAATAAATCCAAAGACCACCAGAAAGACTTAGTAAGGTTAACTCATGAGGTTAACTCATACGTACAGCTCATCATCATTGTTAGTGTGAATATGTCCAGACCATTTGGTTAAAACAGTATATTCATTAAAGCTCCTGTGTGAAACTCTCTGTTTGTGTTGACTTTGGCGCCTCCTGTGGACAAAGCTGTGTTTGCTTATACTTAAGTAGTGTCTTCGGGCAAAAAAAAATCCTCATTCTGACTTTTAATCGTCAAATTTATGCCCAAAAAACTAGACTGTAAAAACCATAAGTCTTGTTTGCTCTTGTACATCGAAGGACATCAATATGAGTTTCGGTCTGTTCTCAATTTTAAATAAATCTGCTCTTACCTTCTCTCCAAACGCGCAGCAATCCATCAAGCGCATGAACATAACTGTTAGGATGAGAAAAATTCACCATGTGGAGATTTGCACACAAGCAGAATAAACCAACAAAAACGATGTGCGGAGGATTTATCTCCATTGACTCACTTTCGCCTGAGTTCTGCTGGCAACTTGACATCATTCTGCATTCTGCACATGTGAGAGATTAAAGTAGATTTAAGCCAATTAGCTGTCAGGATGAGAGGCCCTCAGAGTGATTATCTGGCTATTGAGTAAAAACAGTCCATTAAACTTGAATCATGAGCTTGAAAGGTTGAAGCATAACAGCAAACTTGCTTGTTCAACTTAAGATAAAGCCAAAATGAGAATAACCTTGTTTGTGGCTTTTACTAGTTTGACATTATTGATATTTATGTAAAATAAAACTTTAAAACTATACAAATCATCTGTCCGCTTAACTCACCGCACATTTACCAAGTCAGCTGGAGTCCCAACAAAACCACCTGCAAACCCTGGTAGAAAACACACATTGCATAATTATCAGAAATTAATTGCGATAATGCTTGTGCAAAAAAACGAAAGTTATCAAACAACATACATACCGCCAAAGGCACCCAGCAGGACTTTCTGATAGAAAGGCATGAGGCTCTTGTTCTCTCTGTACATCTTGTCTCTGACTGTCTCATAAATGGCAAATCGTGTCATAGAGTATGTCATCTACAGAAAGAAAGAAAAAGAAAATTATGCAAGACTGATCAACACTGAGTGTATGAGTTGAAAAAAAAGGGGATAAAGTATTCCACCTGTCGACAGACTGATGCGCTGAGGCCGCTGTAGAGAGCCAGAACACCCTCCCTCCTCACCACGTTCACCGTCATCCCAATCATCCTCGCCCTCACCTCCTGCTGAGTTTGTAAGTGCACCTGTAAAGGACCACATGAAAGCAGCGTGGAAGGTCAGCCACACTTTAAATGAGTGTGAAGACTGCCTGCACTTACATGGAGCGGAGAGGGATGTCAAGGAAAAACATCTCTTGTCCTTTTTGAGTACTTTTTTTTTTTTTATCTTGCATCGAGCAAAATTCAAGGAAAAACACTTAGAGGTGCAGAAGGTAGAATTTAGTTCAAACTTGGTGACAACAGATCCACTCTTGTGTTTGGAAGAACCTCTGGTGTCATATAAAAGAGGTTGTTTTAGGGCAAGAAAGCAATTTGAGGTTTTATACTACAATCAGGCTACTATTACAATCAGTATGTATTTGTTTGACATCACTATTCAGGTTGTATTCAACTTGGGCGGTAATGTTAGCTGCCTTTATAGAAATCACCCCAAACATTCAATTAAAGTGCTAATAGATGGCGGGAAATGAAAAGCTGGTAAACAGGTATTGAAAATACAAAAGTGGAGCTCTGCTAAGGATGTTTCTGTCATCATTACACGCACTTAAAGCATCAAGGCAAGCCCATTGAAAGCCCTAATCAAGGCTATAAAAGAGCGAGATATTCAAAAGTCTGTGTCAACAGGAAAAGAGAGCTCAATGAACCTTTATAGAATAAAATTCCATTAACATTTTCCACTGTGAGACAGATTAATGAGGTCTACAACTGTGGATTTCTCTATATTCTTAAAAGGGAAATATGCTTCAGTGGTCTTTAAATGAAAAAACAATCGACTTCATTATTTACCTTAATTAAATCCAAAGGGTGTGTTAAACAGGCCGCTGCACTCGAGGAGATCCCTCCAAAATACCAGCGGGATATGCGCTCCTCCGGCATGTTGTCGGTGAAACAAAGTCCAAATGAAAAAGGGAAAGTGTCGCCTTCTCAAAGATTGCTGGAGCAGCTTTGTCCAAGTGTGTTGTCTTCATTTCTTCCTGTTCAACTCTAGGGATTGTTTGAAGCTTCTCATATTAAATATACAGTAGATAAACTTATTATACATGTCCGTTTGTGTAAATCCTGGTGTAGAGCTGAATGTTTTGGCTTCACATGTGGCCGGACTAGATGCAGAGCCCTTGCACTAACTCCATCTTTCTGTGCCAAGAGCAGGGGTGCAGCTGGTTTGAGGGAAGAAGTGTACGTGACTAATATAAAAATAGTAAGACAGCTTGACTGCTGCTGTAGTTTTGTAAACGCTCTATGGAGAATCCAGGGTTTTCCACCTGCAGAGGTCAAAAATCACAAGGTTCAAACAAGCATTTGTCAGGAATAGACTCTGACGATCCTTTGTGTTGCGAAAGGTCACGAGGTCAAAGTCACTCCTCATGACTCTAATCTGTTTTATTTAGGAACAGATATGAAGTTTATTTTATTCCTCACAAGCTATCTCATTGTTTTCTTTAACTTTTAAAAGCCAAGACGTCTTTTTGTGTCTTGAGCATGACATGATTTTTAATGAGCGGTGGTATGAATGGGCAGCCTGGCAGCGCTCTGTGTGTGCTGACTCAGAGAGAGTCTGGAGGGGGGGTTCATGACAGATGACGGAAACTGGACACCCACGCGCAGTCAGAGCAACGGCAAGACAGGAGAGTGAGGGCATGATCCGACACTTGCCAGACATGTTGTAGGTCTCAAGTGTCCGTCCTGCATCGTAAGAACACAATACAACACAAAGAATTTCTTGTTACTGGAAAGCGATGAATACTCTTGAATCGATTATATTCCCACAGCATACAGAGTCCTCTCAGCATATTTTTACTCTCCTTACTCTCTGCTGTCTTTATATCTATACAGTTTGTTCTAGCTTTACTTCCACTTTGGTTTTGTCTGTTATTTTTATCTCACTTAAACTTGTGATTGGATTTGATTTCAAGTGCTGCCTTCCTGCAGCGATCCAAGTCAATGTCTCACCGCTACAAATCAGTCTGTTACCATCATCACTATCACGGCAGGGTTTCCATTTCGACACGTTTTGCTCCTCAGGAATTATCCACGTCTCTCTGTAGGATTGGCTCTGTCGGGGTTTGCTCACTGGATGGAAAACTGTGTGGTGAGTTGTTAAAAGTACATTTACTTTTGCAGAGATTTGCAGTCAGATAAGTGTTTCTCTTCCTCCTCCACTTCATCTCCATCCGTCGCTGTTCTTTCTCTTCCCTGATATCTCTGCTTTTCTTTTTTTACAACTTCTCGACAGAGAATAGAACTTTTTTTTCTGTCACAGGAAATTATGACCTGCCACAGCAGTTAAAGCTGAGCTGTTGATAATAACATGAATGATAGTTGATAGTTTAATTTAACTCCAGTCAGGGTGCTGGACACTGTCAAGATTTTTTGACAATTTACTTTTGTTCTTTTTAACTTTTTTTATGATCTTCTCAGGACTTTTGACTCCCTCTGCTGTTCATTTGGTGAATAACATTCATGCCCATTCATGCCAAACTTTGTACATCAGTTACAAATCATAGGCAAAAGGAAAGAGCACATTTTTGACTGTTGCACTTTTGAAGCCGTTCAGTTTTTACAGTTTTATATCATTATTTGATCAGTACAACTATGTCCCATTAAAGTCACAGACCACTGTCTTTTATGGGAGTCCCTGTGCTCTCCTCTGGATCGCTGCTGACGTCCTGCAACTGTAGTCCAGTCTGCTTTCCAGCTGCTTCAACTACACTGATGGTGGTTTAAGATGGGATCTCAAATACTGAGTAATAAGACCTTTTCAGCTTTGCATTAATATCTTCATATGCTCCATGTCCTAAAAAATACCTTTAAAGGTCAAATATAATAGCTAAATTTCTGAGGAACATATATTTAAGTTCATTTTACAGCGTCAATGTGTCACTCATAAGTGTGCGGATTTATAAGGGCGCTGTTAGTCTATTTAAGCGTGTATATTGACATACAGAAGTTATGCCACAATGAAGCAGTTTGGGTTCGATTCCTGCATGTAAATCCCTCTCACCATGTCTTGTTCATTCCACTGTCCTCTCTAATAAAGAAACAAAAAGGCCAAGAATAGGTTTTACTAAGTGTAGAGTGCAGATAGATCATATATAGTTAACCTTCAGGAGACCCTGTTTTTATTCTAACAAGAATTCTCACCATGAATGTGAAAAGGTCATCCAGGTTTCACGATAACAGGCCACCTTCACCTCATACAGGATAATAATCTTGATTGTGTTTAAAAAATGGAAATGTCTCACCAGCCTAACTTGTTTTTATAATCAGAGCTTCATCTCTTCAGGCTGGAATTCAGATCATTCTGGCTGTATCTGATCCCTACTTACATGCAAAATGTGAATCCAATTTGTATTAAAATAGTACATTTTATGGCTGCTGCAGTTACTTGACATAATAGTTTTTTATATGTAATAGATGAAATTTTGAACACTATTTATATTTACATCCATTAATTTCCCACGTTTGAGAATTACGTTTCTAACTAACGCACCATTATCATCTCATCCAAATTTAACAAGCATATTAGCAGCTTCTTTGTACAAATGTGGGTTTAAAACTACTCTCAGAAAGTTTGAGGACTGGTAGAGATCTTACGACCTCTAGTGGTCAAAGGTGGTAAAACAGAAGGAAGCAAACCGCAGATACAAACGTTCACTTCTTTCTTTACTGCTCTACATTTTGAGGCAACAAAACTCTAGTTCAACAGATCTTTGATTCATCAACACAGAAACTTAAGAAAAGGGAAACATGTGGATGTGTCATCTTTAATCACATTATTAACAAGTCTAGAAGCATTAAGAGGACTCAGCCCTGCCATCTGCCACCCTCTACAGTATGTGGTGTTCTTCAACAAAGGGAATTGTACCCGTTCCCTGTAATCTCTCATTCTGTGAAACTTTAACGTACACACACACACTCACAGAATAACCAACTGGGGTACTTGGCACTTGGGCCAATGCTTCTGTAGCTTCTTTGCTACACAGGTATCAGACAGAAACATGAGCCATTAGATGGGCAAGCAAACACCGGGGGAGTGGCCATTGTCAAGCAGGCTGTATGCCTGGAAAGTTCAGTCTGAGTTTTGCCGCCCCCCCCATGACACTGTTACAAGACAGTATAAATGTCAGAAGGCATTTCTTTGTTTCCCAGGATCTTCCTCTTTGTCATGTAAAAAAAAAAAGAAATGATAGAATGAAAAATGAAGTGCAGGAGCAGCAAACCGGTGGAGAACCGATGAGTGGAGATCTACTCCAACACCACAGAGCCGCCTGCCGCTTCCAGAGCTGCTTTCAGTTTCTCTGCCTCCTCTTTGGACACGTTGGTTCGGATTTCCTGGGGAAGAGACTCCACTAGTTTCTTTGCCTGGTTTAAGAAAGACAAAAGGAAAAAACAGTATTACTGGAGGTATGACTGGAACATAAATGCATCACATACAACCTAAAGGGAAGAGTTGAGTTGTCAACAGGAGTTTGTTGAGAAAATGGCCCAAAGCTATCAACCGCTACAGACGGGACCAGCTGAACACTTCACTTAGCTCATTTAAATGAACGCCAACTGAGGCCTGAGAAGCTTCGAAAGAGACAAAAATACAAACGATTCCAAGTCGCCTGAAGGTGCAGGTGTATAAACGGCAGGCCCATGCCTAAGAAAGGGGAAAACTACTCGCTCTCTTGGGTGGGACTTGGTAACCACAGTATTTTAGGATCCTCTTGAATCAGGAGATATCAGCAGATCACATGTAGCTGCAGTCTGAATAACTTACCAGCCAGTTTCCTGCCATACGTAACAGTTATACTCATTTTTCACCGACTTTTTTGATTGCACGACACAACCTCGTGTCAAAACACACTGAAGGGGAATACTAAGCTTAAAATAAACCCTACAGTTATGATCTAGGACATTTGTATCTTAAATCTGTGTAAAACTGAGATATAAAAATATCAAAATCCCATTGTAACAGACTCAATTTGCTGATCAGTGTACAACAGGCAGAGGAACGCCACATGCTCCGTCTGAGAATAGCACCAGAATGAAGTGTGACCCTAGCTTTTCTACTAGTTCAATGATCGGTTTCCCTTTAAAGGGGACGCCTCTTCCTTTACTAACAGAGCTCATTGGCAGGACTGAGGGCAAAACATTTGTGATGAGACTTACCTGAACTAGATTCAAGCCTTGGATGCAGTTCTTCACTTCCTTTATAAGCTTGACTTTCTCTGCTGCTTTCATTTCTGTCAGTTTGACTATGAAGTGAGTCTTCTCTTTCTTGGCAGGTGCCTCGTCATCCTCTGCGCCCTGGTTTCACACAGAGAGAAGGAGAATTGGTTGGTCAATGGGAGATTATTGAGACTTTCTGTGATAAAGCATGTAAATGGTGCTCAAGGTTAAAAGTTTTAACATTAAATTGATATGGGAAACGTGCACTTTGCACTTTGTCACCTGGGCTGCTGCAGGCACAGCTGCTGCCATTGGCATCATCCCAACATCCTGAATGTTCAGAGTTTTCTGCAAAAGTCAAAACAGGACATGCAGATGAGTCACGACAGTCTATAATGAACAGGTATTCTGCACTAAATAGTCTTCCACGAACCTTGAGGAGCTCGTTGAGGTCTGACACCTCTAACAAAGTGAGGTTGGCTATGTCGGTGACAAGCTGTTGGATTTTAGGCGAGTACTGTTTAGGCGCTCCATCCAGAGGAGGTGTGGCAATGGCATCGGAGTGGCTGACTGGACTGGTCATCAGGTGTCTGAGGGCACACAAGGCTGGAGCCTGCCGCTGAAGATGTTGCCTGGAATAGAAGAATAGATCAGCTCAGTGATTGGCAGTAAAAACATTACTATTGGGCTTTTACTGATCGTTCTCGGTCACCACCTCTCTACTCTGTAAATGTTTGTGTTTGAACTTTGGCTTCTGCTGCTTCATTTAGGTAGTTATCACTCTTTGCATCTCTGAGTACAGACTTGGAGCCCTTGTCTTGGGATTTTCACCACAACCAATGTTTGGATGGTCTTCTAAAGCCAAGTTTTAAAGTTGAAAGGGATATTCCAGCATAAAATCAATTCAGGGTCAAACACACCGAAACCGAGAGATGAATGTTGCCGACCTCTTGCTTCTCTAGTTTTACCAACTTTAGTAACGACCGCTCGATAGCAATACACAGCGGTCTGAGGAGCCACACACAAACTTCAACCAAAACACCACTCTATAGCCACAAATAATGCTCAGGACAGCACCTAACTTCATCAACAGTACAGGGTCCCAGCCGTAGTACTAGTCACCAAACATCTTTTTAGCAAAGAGACTAAACACAACTCACCTACTCTCTTCCAGCAGCCGCTTGTTTGTAGTGAGACCTCAGGCCAGTCCATTACGGACTACAGCGGGGTGACACAGCTCAAGGAAGAACATTTATGATCACTTCTTTATCATTTCCTTTCAGTAATAATCACCATATTAATCATTTTGCTCTGCAGACGCGGTAGTTCTTCTGCCTTAGTGTCTCGGTCTGATTGCATTTCCATGAAGAAATGATCATAAATGTTCTTCCTTGAGCTGCGACACCCCGCTGTAGTCCGTAATGGACTGGCCTGAGGTCGCGTTACAAACAAGCAGCTGCTGGAAGAGAGTAGGTGAGTTGTGTTTAGTCTCTTTGCTAAAGCTAAAAAGATGTTTGGTGGCTAGTACTATGTCTGGGACCCTATATGTCCTGTTGATGAAGTTAGGTGCTGTTCTGAGCATTATTTGTGGCTATAGAGTGGCGTTTTGGTTGAGGTTTGTTTATGGCTCCTCAGACCGCTGTGTATTGCTATCCTGTGGTCGTTACTAAAGTTGGTATAACTAGAGAAGCAAGCGGTCAGCAACATTCATCTCTCGAGGGGGTCTCTAACTCGTTGTTATGTGTGTTTGACCCTAAATTAATTTTACGCCGGAACATCCCTTTAAGGTTTACCAAGTTACAATTAGACAACAGAAGCCCTCAGGACAGATGCAATGACAGAAAATTTGCCACCTTCTGCATTTTAATCATAAATTTGACATTTAAACTTAGGATGGTGGCAAGTTAAGAAGCTGTTTGCAGACTTAAAAGACAATTAAATCAATGAAACTCTACGCTGAAATCATATTAAGTATGAAAAATACTACAAGAAACTGTAAGGGAGTCTACATATGAGAAAAAGTCTGCTCAAATTAGCTCAATATGCAATTCCTGATCCACTTATAACCTTCATGCAACTTGGGTATCATGACCTCTGGTTCATTGAGAGTGAGGGCTCGTCCACTCACCAGACTGGGGGCTAATACTGTATAAGCAGTGATACTCAAGACGGAGGCTTGAAAGAGCTCTGAATGACTGCAGGCTGTTTCTTCACATCAGAGCTGTATTTCATGTCACTGCCTTGAGTTTTGCACTAAGTGGAGCAAAGCTTCAGCAGACAGCCTCTGGTTATTTGAGCAGAAGTGTGACCTTGGATGATGGTACAGCATCAGAGGAAAGTCAATGGTTACTCTTAAGTTTTAAGATCGAAAATGACTCAAAATGGGAGAAACTGTATCATACGGGTGTTTCCATCGATCACAAGGCCATGGTGATCACTTTACAACCGGTTTATGCCCAGCTAAGAGTCGGCTTCAGTAACCTGGCTCACTAATGTTAGCTGTGGTTGTTCCCTTAAGATGATTTACCATACTTATCTCTCACTGTGTACAAATTAAACCCTGTTTATATACTTATGCAGAGAAAACAACTACATCCCATTCATGCTGGGTCGCCTGTCTGTCCTTGAAGCGGCCACACCAGCCCCTGATGCCCCGTAAACTTAGCGCTGCTCCGGCGTTACGTGACTGTCAGTTGCCCGCTCGAGCTGCTGTTACGTACCGGTGAGTGTTGGCTGCGGCCCGCAGCGCGCTCCGGAGGCAGTGGGTCGTGCAGTACATGCTGTCTGGAGCCGTTGAATCCTGGTGTCCCCCCTGAATATGAGCCAAATGTGTGACAGCCAGGTCCTGGTATAGTAGTTCCTCTGCCTCAAAAGCACATGGCGTCCTCTCGGCTTCTGACCTACCCACAAAACCTTGCGTGAACTGTTAGAAAATCTACGGCAACGCAGAAGGGACAAAAAGGACAAGCGCTCGTTAAACGGATGAGAATAAGTTTAAATCGAAGTTCAAACTGATAAACAATATTGATCCTGCTGCTGAAACCATAGATATAGAGAAAGACTTTAGAAAGAGTAGAAAATAGAATAGTAGAAAAATAGAAAGTCTTCCTATTGTCTTAATATATTTGATTGTAATTGTAGACCTATTGATTTTTTATCAGTTTTTAACATGCCAAGTATTATGAATACCTTGTCAAGCTATTTGAATTAGATATTAGGACTAAGTTAGATATCATCTTGTCAATGTTTATATGAATATTATTTTTTAAACAGTAATTGATTAACTACATATTGATCTTTGTTCTCCTTGTTTGCTGTAGGCTACATGTGTATTGTCCCTACTTGCACCAGAGCTGAACTGTGGGGAGGGACACCGAGGGGGGAATCCTCTTAACCAGGTAATCTCAGCACCCATCTGCTGTTGAGGTCATCCACCACATCCAGCCCCTGCTAATGTTATTTCTCACTCGGCTGACACAGGCGAAGGTAAGAGAAACTTTCTGAGAGGAGGATCGATACACAGGCTGGCAGCACAGTACGAGGAGGTGACATGTTATTCTGTTTTATCTCCTCCAGACCATGCTGCTGTCTCCTCAGGCAGAGAGGAACTGGGAGGATCTGTGTACAATGCTTGAGGATGTACTGGAGGACCAGTCGCACAGGCAGCTGTTTGCCTTAGAGCTGGGCTCAGGAACAGGGCAGCATGTCATTCGCTTTGCCCAGAAGATGCCTTTTGTTACCTGGCAGCCATCAGACATCAAACAGGAATCTCGAGACAGGTTGGTCTTCACAAGAAAGTCATGTTTGCACGTCAAACACAGAGACATCATTATTATGCACAGATTTTAAGAAACTGAAAAAAATACAGTAAATATAAATACTTTTCTACAGTATTAAGGCATATATAAATGCAACCCATGCAAAGACTGTGCTGCAGCCTGTCCACCTGGATGCCAGTGAACCTTGGGAGAAATGGGCAGGCCTACCTCGCAGCTCCTGTGACGTTATAGTTGCCATCAACTTACTGCAATACAGCTCCTTTAAAACAGCACAGGTTGGCCTCCTTTATGAGCAAGAATCAGGATGTTTAGAAGAAGTATTTGTTAAAACAGATCCATAATGAATAAAACATGCAAATTTCTGTGTAATATGGGTCTACATCTTTTTAAATCTATCTTTCCCAGGGTGTTTTCAGTGGAGCAGGTCAAATCCTCAAACAGAACGGGCTTCTAATAACATACGGGGTAAGAACCAACATCTAAGACCAGTCAAGATGTTTCAAAATTTCTTTAAAATAATGTTTACTTTCCTATCCATGAAAATTGTCTCAGGTGTATGCCGTTAATGGAACCATAACACCAAGTTGTAATGAACAGCTGGATGAAGAGCTGCGTAAAATGTGAGAGGATTGGTATTTTCGTTTTGGATTATTATAAAGCAAGAACAACAAGACAACACATTGGTTTTTGCTCTGCAAGCCTAGTGTTAACACTAGCATTTAAATGTTATATGCAGGAATCCAGAGTGGGGTCTTCCAGACACCGACGTGCTGAGACAGATGGCTTATGGGAACGGCCTACGCATGGAGAGGATGGTGAGTTATAATCTATAGTGTTGCTGCATTTCTTTATGAGCGCTACATTAAAGCATTGATTCATGTTTGTTGTTCTTTTGCAGATTGAGATGGAAAATTACTATAAATGCCTCATATTTAGAAAACTTTGATGAAGACAAACCACTCAAGGATGGAAGATTTTTTAATGGTGAAACTCCACAATAACGAGCCATATTGTACAGAAAAGGTTATTGTCATTTCTTAATGTAATGGGAAGTCTTTACACTAGAAAACCAAAGTTTAAAAATAATGTTGAAATGTGCACAAGTGTGATATTTGAGTTTGTATTTCCTGACGTTGGAATAAACACAACCTACTTTTAAAATTTGTGTTACCATACATCCTCTTTATTTCAACCGTGGTTATTTAAGAAAAAAAATACAAATGCAACAAGTGGACAATAAGAACCAAATATTTATTAAATATAATTTCAAAATTACTTTGAGTCAGACAGATCAGTATAATGAAATAAAGAAGTTCACAGATGGAAAATGACGGGTTACAGAAATCACTGAATGGGTGTGACACATGCTGCATGTCTCCTTCGCTCTGCAAGCACTTTTTTCGCCCACACTTCACGAACACACTTTTAAAAAGCCTGCCCATCTGTACTCGACATTTAGATATTGTCCTCTATGACCGTAACAACCAAATGCACACAGGATGGAGTGCCTGGAGGATATTATTTGCAATTAATAAGTTAAAATGACTCTTTCAGTTTGTGATGTTATTGATCAGTTTACTCAACAGATGCAGGATGCTATAAGAACTGATAAACTGCCTTTGTACGTACCAGTTTATTTATACTCATGGTGACAAGTGTGTAATCCCGATGATTAAACTATGAAAGTATACTTGGTGAGGATACAGCAACCATCCAGCTAATTTTCTGACACTCCTTTCACTCTGTACAATCCCTGCATGATTTTGTCATCGAACTACGACAGGACACTTGCTAATCCGAGCAGTGCACAACAAACCGATTATAAAACGATTAAAGATGAGCATAGTTTTTGTGTGTGCATGAATGGAGATGGGCTACAACCGGAATGGCAAGCTGTGAACCTGTCTTAAGATGTGGGTCGCCTCCTTTTTTTGCTGTGCACATCACTCTTTCGTCACAATCATCAGTCTCTGTAACAGCACATACAGATGTCTCTCAATGTCCATTCCAGAAAATAATCAAAATTTAACATGCAAGTTCTGCTTTAGAAAAATATGAGACCAAGGATGGTTATGTCTTGTTTTTTTCTCCTCAATTATTATCATATTTTCTTATTTATTTTAACTGTAATACCACTGACTATTTCTGATCTTCAGTTACTCATTTAATAAGGAAATACTACATACATATCAGCTGGAAAGAGGAGAGGGAGAGGGTGTAAGGGGTCAGGGTTTGGTGCTCTCTCTCTCTCAGATTCATCCCCTGCATTCCCATACGAGGAGAGAGGCAAAGAGAGAGGTACAGTTCTGCAACATCATCACAATATTTACATTGCCACAACATCACAGTAAAGTGGAAGGCGGGAGGTGAGTGTATGCGTGTGTGTGTGTTTGTATGTGTTTCTGAAGGGGCGTCCTCAGAGTCCAGAGGGTGAGGGGGAAAGACCCGAAGAGGAGAAAGGGTGTAGTGTGTCGGACCCCGGCAGCATGTGGCGTCTCAGTCGAAGGAGATGAGCTGCGCTTCTGCACTGCCGGGCACGGCGTGTGGTGCCTGCTGCTGCTGCTGTTGCGGCGGCTGTGGGCCACCAGGGGGAGCCATCTGACAAGACAGGAACGCATTTTAAGTTATACTGAAAAATGGGAGTCAAACAAGGTGTGTGGTCATAACAGTTTGTTTTTATATGAACATTAAACTTCAGTAAATTTCAGGTGGGTTTGCTTGGAAAAGATTTCAAAGTGTCTGACCTGTTGGTACATGGGCTGCTGGCCTGGCATATACGGCTGTTGTGGCGGCATGTTGGGATCCTGTCCAGGCAAAGCTGAGATCATGTTCTGCATGCCGTACGGCTGGTAGCCCATGTAGCCCATTCCGTTAGTGGGAGCAGCCTGGGTCATGGGGGGCATACTCTGGGCCTGGGAGACCACGTTCTGCACAAAACAAGGAGACGATAAGTGGGTTTGTAAACATTTGTGGCAACACTTGGTTGGAAAGTTAAAACAGGAGTCTACCAGACCTGATAGCCTTGTGTGGGTGTGGGCTGATAATTGGAGTAAGGTGGACTAGTAGTGGGCGGAGCCTGACCAGGAGGAGGAGCAGGCTGCCCATTGGTGCCTGCAGGCTGGTACATGTACGCGTTGACCATATTGGGATCTAGAAGACGAGGGAAGAATAGGTCACACTCAGAAGCACATCTAAGTACAAACACTGACTTCTGTAACTCCAATAAAACCAAACTTATTTCAAACTTTTATCCAGAGTGAATCACTCTCACTGGGCCCCTCACCTGTGGCAGGACCAGGCATGGCTTGGTACTGCGGTGGTGCAGGCTGACCTTGCTGGTTCATATAGATGTTGTGCATAGGTGAACCCTCCACAGATCCAGCCGGACTAAAGGTGCCTGGGTAGCTAGGTGGAGCACCCGGCTGGTACACCACCCCACCAGCCACGTTTGGAGGCAAAGACTGCATCTGTGAAACACACATACAAATATTTACACCAATGTACTCCAGCGGAATTATGAAACATTGTCTATCCACGGCAAATAAAGACACCTGATTGGATAGATTTTTAACTTTGGTCTTAGTTTTGATCAGTTGACTACTTTCTTGTAGGAAAATATTCCCCCTGAGAGCTGATGGTTGTGTTTGCAGTGCATACCTGGGCGTAGGGCAGGGAGAAAGCAGGCATCTGGGCTCTCATCTGGATTGTGTGTTTCTGCTGCTCCAGACGCATCTGTCTCTCCTTCTCCTGCTCCTGGAGGCGCTGGATGGCCAGCTGTCTTTGCATTTCCAGGTACTCCTACGGTTTGCAGGGACAAACACTTGTCAGCATGATGATAAATAGGGTATCACCTGTCTCTCTTTAACCCAAAGAGCCTTATTTTTTTTACCTGTTTCTTCTGCCTCATGATCTCCAGTTTCTGTGCCAGCTGAATCTGCCTCTGTCTCTCTGCTTCCTCAGCAGCACGGCGCAGCTTCTCTCTATGTTCGTCTCGAAGGGCGTTGAGAGCGGCCCGTGCATCCCGCACCTGAGCCAGCTTGTCCTGCAAACCCTCGTAGTACACTGTGGCGTGCGGAAATAATGTCACAGTTAGAAGAATAAAAAAGGTGGGACGCACGGCAAACGCAAACTCAGAGAAAGCTGACACTTACATCTCTTCTCGTCGAGCTGGTTAAGGATGTCCAGCAGCTGAGGATGCATGTTGTTGATGGACTGGAAGAGTGACAGCACTGCACTGTCATTGGTGATGCTGCGCCCACGCATGTGGTTGCTCTTCATGCGGTTAAGGAAGGTGGTGACAGCGTTTTGGAGAGCTTTAAGGAACTGCTCGTGATTCTCCTCTGACTCCCCGTTCTGGTACTGCTGCTGGAGGACAGAAATGAGGAGGGAAGACAAGTCACTTTTGGTCTGACTTCACCAAGAAATAAAAAAAATATATAGCTGTACCCAACTTAGAGTATCAACTGAACGGGATTCGGCTGTGAAATACAAACTTTGACTCCTACTATTAGTCTGCATAAGACTTTAGTAACTTTAGCCTGACATATTTGCATATTTATCTCCTACCTGAACAAACACTGCAGTGTTTTTTGTGGTATCATTTAACTAAATGTAGCAACAGTAAGCACAAATCTTCATTATACCTCTACTATGTTGACTGGCTGGACAGGGACAGGGACATGAGTCTCTACAGGCTGACTGATCGGTGGGAGAGGCTCAGCCAGTGGCACGGGAGCAGGAGCAGAGGGGGTCGGACTCTTGCGAGACTCTTCCTGTTTCTTCTCCCAGTATGTTCTGTTCAGGTAACGTGCCAGCTGGAATGATTGGACACAGTATGAATCAGCATAAGATATTCTTGTTTTGACTTAATGCAGATATTAAAAGAACATGAGGAAACTGGAGTACCTCAGGGTCGACATCTTCAGCCGATGGAGCAGAGGAGTTCTAGAGAAGGAAATAAGAGTTTAAGGGACGAAAAATGATGAACCAAAATTTTGCTCAGTGGTGAGAAGACAATCATAATCACACGAGAGGAGGTCTTACCACAGGGGAGGTGTAGAGGGTGCTGACAGGTGGTGCTGAAGAAGTCACAGGAGTGGGATCAGTTTTGGGATACATGCCATAGGAGTTCTTCTGCCTCTGTGAACACACACACATACAGGGATGTATCTGGTTTTCTGTACAAACAGATATTAAGAGCACATGATTAATTTGAGCTGTTTTTAACTCACCATCCGCTCCTTCTCCTCAGCCTCACTTTGAGAGAGCGCGATGGCCAGCTGCAGCTCCTCCTCCTCCTGCAGTGCAGCTTCATCTCTCTTTGGGGGCATCTGATTTAGGGGTGCAAAAGTGAAAGGAGAGTTAGCAAAGATTAAAAGAGTTTACAAAATCCAGCAGTGTTTGGATGACAACAAAATTACTGTTTTGTAGTTGCTTTGCTGTAATGAGTAAGAGACTAACAATGCAAACCTGTGACTGTTGGGACAGAGGGCTGGTCAGGTACTCAGGAGGCAGCTCAGCGGGGCCTGCAGTGGCGGGTTTTTCCCCGGCTTTCCTAAGTGGCGGAGAAAGGGAGGGGTGGCTGGTGAGGAAAAAGGGTCAGGGAGGACAAACAATCTTGTAAATTAGAGGAGAGCATGCTGTTTGAAACACCAAGATCTCTCCAAACACAGAACAGGACAAGAAAAAAGCATATGTAATGTCTGCCTCTAACAATGCTGCAAAACTTCAGGATTTTAAGACTTAAGTTGTGGATTTATAAGAACAACGTCATAAATATACGCGGAAAAAGTTTTAATCTTCAAAAAAATTCACAGTGTTACGAAATAAATCCACAGATTTATGAGAAAAAAAGTTAATAAGTACAGTTTATAGTTAGCCTGTAAGTTATTTTAATGGGGAAGATCAGTAGAGCAGCAGGACACCAGCACTAAAATGAGGAAGTTGACACATCTTGTAAAGTTAAACTTTTGTTTTGGTGTCATAAATAACTGTATACCCGATTTTACAGCGCATCAAATTGGCACAAATAAAGTCCAAGTATGATCAAATTTTGCAGCATTGTTTTTGAAGGATACATTTTTACTTCAGAGCAAAACAAATGGAGGAAAGTATTATGCATTCTTAAATTCTGGTTCATCAAAACACTTTTTTTCTCTCTTTTCTCGCTGTTACAAACATGAAAAAGTACAATTTTCACACAAGTTTCTACTGAGAGCAAACAAAGTGAGCATATTAATGTGCATTTATTCCCCCTTTAAAGAGGTGATCAAGGCTGACACAGTGATCAAAAACAGAGATATAAACAAACACAGTGAGGCTAAACAACAAAGCGCACATTTAACTTTTAGCAATAACCTCCAATGAAAGCGTCAAACTGAGTCCACGTAGGTAGTCCCAAGCGTTGACAGAGCTTCACCGTTTCAAACATGGACATCAAAATTCAGACTAAACCAGGCAGTTAAGGTCTGCGGACTCACTTGTTAAGCAGCTCAAAACACGGCTCACACACACGCACTTCCTTCTCTATGCCAAACTTGGGAATAGTTGAGTACTTAGAAGAACACTTTCCACAGAAAATCTGTCCGCAGGCTCGACAGTGGTGCTGGAAAAGCAAAGGGAAACAAATTGAGGTCAGCTTCTGAGCTATAATCGTTCACACACAAACCTGCTGCTTTAACTGTAAAGAAAAAACAGAAACCATAAAATCTCCAAGTGGCCTAGTTTCAAAGAAGCCCGCCTACCTTTCTTGTCATAACCCCAAACTGGACTCTGCACCTGTGGCACTCCTCTGCATCAACCCAGTCTGGAGCCTGGATGAGGCAGACAGTATTAGCTACTACAGTAGATACGATGATGACACAGCATTATCATGGGATCTGCATTTTTTTCTTCTTACGAGCTCAGACTCATGAACAAATGATGTTACAGTAACTCAGAAGATAAAATATTCTACATTTTAAATTCTGAGAAAAAAGGAAACTCACTCTTTCAGCTGCAAACATTGCATCACTTTCCTTGAACTCAGGGAACACATGACCTTTGAGGAGGAAAAGAGATTTGTTAAACACAAACACAGACATACTGATGGTGTTTTTCTTCTCTCTACTACAGCAACGGCAGAATTAGATTATTTTAACCAATGTAACCTTAAAAGATCTCTAACTCTTTATTTGAGAATTCCTTGAAAGAAAATTTTTACAAGTACAGCACTTGTTCACTTACCTTCCACTTTCATAATCTGGTAAGTATCCTGGACCACTTTGTACTTTGGTTCGTTGCGGAAAGCATGAGCCCAGGCTTGGATCAAGTACAAAATCTTGTTTCTGACATTTGGTTCCGTCTGTTTCTGCCGGTAAAAGAAGAATAGAGAGTGAAATAAAACCGGCCTTTACTCCCTAAGTCTCTCCGGTCTTTATAATTTACACTTCTGGTTTCACATTTAGAAAAACATCTGAGAAATAATGTGTTTGACAACAAGAAGGGAGGAGGGAAGTCCCTCGCTTTTGTCTGGAGGAGAAAAAAAAAAAATCTGTCACAAGGCTATGACATCACCAGGAAGTTGAAACCAGTATGGGCTGAACGCTACAGGAGCTTGTGTCACATGACTCAGCAGGACTCCAATCAAGTGTCGCTCACTTGCGGTGCTGTAATGCAGCCAGGAAGCTGACTGCATTACAGCAAGAGGTTTTGACCCAAAAGAGGGTGGAAGAAGGGCAGGAGAGTTTTACGTAAATGTGCAGATATTATTCAACCTAAAAATGTGTGACAGTCTAATTTAACTTCAGGGGCAAAATATTTACTGGTTCTACTATTTGGATGTTTTATTTCAGAAGGTTTTCATTTGATCACCTTGGGTTTTGGACAGAGATCAAACAAAACAGTCATCTGAATGTGTAACCCTGGGCTGCAGGAATTTTGCAATTTAATCTCAACTCAACAACTTAAAGGCCAGTCGAAGATTTACAGGCCTGTTACTCTGTCCCGCTCTCTTTTTTTGTCGGTACCAGGAGGTGTTTGCCTCCAAGGCTTTATGCCAGAAAGCTGTGCCATGTCGAGTTACACCGGTGATAGACCGCTCAACATAAGCGAAACAGTGCAAGAGCAGGTGTTCAGTGCATGGAGAGGGAATATGAGAGGTGACAATCTCTCTGACGGGGACCCCACCCAGGCCAGTGTATTTTCAAAATGAGTTTAAAGCCATAGTAAGAGAAGCTGTAAGTATCTTTCATACTAACAGGATTTTAAAGGAATCTCATTGTAGCAACAGTAAAGGCAGGATACTGACTAAAGACAAAATATGAGATTAAACAGAGCAGAAGTACAAGGCTGAAGAAACGAATTAAGTCACCTTGAGTAAGTCTTTCAGTTCCTCCATGGTTTGTTTACTCGCCACCTCGTCATGGACAGTTTGGCCACAGTTCTTCACCACTGACTCCAGGACCTGAGGAGTGAGGCCACATACTATTCGTCATGCCAACTGTGTGAAACATATCTCAGCTTACAGTAAAGTACTTCACAGAAAACACAATATTAACATTAATTCAGTTAAACTCGATTTTGTTCTTCCATACTAGCTGAGGAAAAGTTCTGTAGCTCATTCTTCACTGTATAAAAATCTTACCTCAAGCGCATAGAGGGCCACATGTGGGTTTTTGTCATTGAGCTTCTTCTTGATAGCCCCGATAGCATACTTAGCCCTGCAAGGACAATTGATAATGTTTCTCAACAGAAGGTCAAGGCAAAGAAACACTATTTTTTTTTAAATCTTGAACAGGCAGGGAGAGGAGAGAGGGAAGAGGGGACTCACTGTGCATCTCCTTGTCGAATGAGATCACAGATCTGAAGAATGGACTCCCAGTCAGTCTCCAGCAGCAGCTGACTGGTGGCTTTATCTGCAATGATTATAGATGATTAAAAACATACTGCATGTTGTGCAATGTCTGTCTATATCTCATACGCCATATAAGGTCAAAAATTGGTTTAATGTCAAATTAGCTCTAAATAGAATTGTACTAATGATAGAAAAGCGATCTCTGTTCAGTTGTTTGTCAGCTCGAAATTTTCTGTACATGGTAATGACAAGGTGTCCAGTGCTCCCATTGTCTTGTGGGGTGCCTCAGGGATCAATCCTTGGACCAATTTCATTTTGTTGATATATGCTTCCCTTAAGGTCGCTTGATTGTGTGTAATATTACCATTGTTTCATTTAGCTACAGTCAAACAGAGCTGTTAGTTTTTGCTCTATATGATATCTTAACTAACATTGTCCAACATCTGGGTTGATTAGCCACGAATACAAGACTTTCCCCTAAAATCTCAGGGTCAGATTTGACTGTCAGAGGAAATTTGACAAACACAGCAATAGACACTCATACGATTTGCTATTTTCACTTCAAAATGCTGAAATACATGTTTTGTCATGGTTGCAGCAGTTGGAAATGGTCATGTGCGCCTCTGCATCCTCCCATTTAGACAACTACAATGCTTTTTTTCCTGCCTGAGCCAAGAAGCTATTTATTGATTTATTTATGTTTCAGTTCAAGAGCCTCCTTCTTGTCAAAAAGGCTTTGAATTGTCTCGCTCCTGTGTACATCAGTGAACAAATAATGCTGTAAACCACTGCTTGGTCCCTCAGGTCCACCCAACAGACTGCAAGGGGGACTGTATGTTTGCTATTTGCTATTCTCGGTCCCAGGTGGTGAGACAGTCTCCCTCTGAGAGTCAGATCAGCAAACTCTACAGAGTGTTTTTAATCACAGTTAGAGACTCTGCCTCACAGCACAGTCTAACGTGATGTGACAATAACCTCATTTCAGGAACTTCATGTTGTAAACCAGTCTCATGCTTAGATGGTGTATCTCAAAGTTTCTGCTTTCTCTGTGTCATCACTAAACTACAATTATCACTTAATAGCAAACACACTGCACCCATTACACACTGATAAGTATGGCTCTTAGCTATTCTATTATAGCAGAGAGGCCTTCACTGGAAGTGAATCCAGCAATCAATACTAAATATTACCCAAGAAGGCATTTGTAAACGAAAGTATACTACCTAAGGCTGGGCAATAAAATGGCAACGATATCGAAAAAAAGAAAATGAGTGCTACCCCCGGCAGAAATGCAGATGAAGGCTCAACAAATGATAACATCGTCAACAACACTGGCACGAAAATGTTGGTGGTGTGGAGGTATTTTGGTTTGTAAGGTCGGACATGAAGCAGAGGAACCTGTAAATCATGTCGATTACATGTTCTCGCAAAGTGGAGGAATACCACAAATCTTTTTCACCACCTGAAGCAGTGCCACATGGCAGAGCACACACAATGCAAAAGGTTATGAACCAAGAGCGGAGCAAGGAGCCCATGGCACCTGTGCAGCCAAAACAGCTGATCATTCGCTTTCTCTAGCGCAGCACTAGACTGTATACAGAGTGGACAGCGTCTGCCTCCTTGCTGGTGAAGCCACTCTGAGAACAGCACCCTCTGTTGACGGGCTGCAGTATAGGTCATAAATCCCGCCCCCGCCAGCAAAGCGTATGGGGCTGTGGACAAACTTTAGAACTTTATCACACAGACCATAAATTTTTCTCCCCCCTGGTTGCGATGTTGACATGTAGTTACTGTAAGACTGGTTTGTGCTCAAGTCCTCTTTTTTCTGTGAAGCTCATTTTTAAAAGTTATTAGCGGGTTCATGTTTTCTATGATTGACACCTGATGCAGCCTATTGGCGTTCAGGGATTGCGTAGCTCACCCGGGAGATACGGTGTTTGAGCTGAGCATCATCTCGGCAACTCTCCCGCTGAATGTGTACAATGCTACGGCGCAATACTGGTTTCAGGAAATGAAGAAAAATTGAGGAAATACTGAGAGCTATTTGGCTTCAAATCCGTATGCTGGCGGGAGGCGGAACCGAGTTGTCCATAGTATATACAGTCTATGAGCGCAACACCTTACGACAAAACGTCAAAGAGACACAAAGACCTCACAGATGCAGTAGCTTATTGTATTGCAAAAGACATGCTACCAATAACCACCGTTAAATCTTATTTTTTATGTCTTGATATATATATCAACATTGACTGATATGAAAAATATATATATATCTTGATAAACTTTTCCTCGTATCGCCCAGCCCTAACACTACCAGTATTTATGGGGGACGATAGTCAAGCATGACTCATACAAATAGCATAAAGCCATTTAGTAGAGAAGCCTCAAAAGGGGGTCAGCAAAACACACCCAAGGCCAAACATCAGTACTTTTCCAAAGTAAATTAAACAATATCTCCTGAGTAACTCTTAACTTAATAGGCGAAAGATCAACCAGAAGCTAGTTTTACCTGTCTGGCAACTGACTGACCAACCTGTTGTTGACACGATTAAAAAAGAAAACTTGGGAAACTATAAAAGCATCTGAGTTTATCCACCTGACTTTGCGGAACGTCAGTTAAACACAGAAATAATTGTGGTTAACATGTGCCATATTTCACGTTAATAAATGATCATGCGTGGGGCTGATATGGAGCAAAGGGGAATCAGCTTAGCTTTGCTGCTAACATGAAGAAAACACGAGGGTAGCGTAGCTTATATCAAACTGTAGAAACACTATCAAGCAATGTTATATCGTGTGTTTAAGTGGCTTGTTGTAGTTAAATCCAGGCTTGTTCTCAATGACAGTCAATTGTTCGCTAGCTAAGATGAGCTAGCTGGCCTGGAAGCCACAGCCCTGGTTCGCGTCGGCCAAAACAATACGCTGGAAAAACATCGCACTTTGACTCATATTTCTTTAAAAAGCTACTGACCGAACCGACGAGCCGATAACTTACCGAGAAGCCTCTCAAATGTACCCCCGCCTTTCCCCATTTCAGATTGAAAGTCTCAAAGTAGTTGACGGGGTTTCTTCTTTAAGTCAGAGGGTCCTGATATTTCCACCGCTGAGGTTAGCTTGTTAGCTTCTCTGTTAGCCTCCTCGGAGCCTCACAGCTGTACAGCTCTTCCTGCTTCCCACTTCCGCCGTCAAACAACAACAGCGGCGCAGGAATTTCGTCCCTCTAGCGTCCGAGAAACTCAAATACAAGTTCAATTCTTTGACAAAACACAAGATAAACTTTGTTTCAGTGAACAGAGTTCACAGAGTTTGGAGACACCTTTAACGGACACTTATGGCGTATTAGGCCCAGTGAGGATTCAGCCACTTGTTTTCAAACCTTTTTCCATTTTTATGTCAATGATGTTGCCAGTTATGTAAAAAAAAAAAAAAAAAGCATTCATAAATCATGAAAATACAGAACTTGTTTTTACATATTTATGTGTATTTTAATTTAAACATTTATTTTTTCTGGTATAAGTGACTTTATCATCACAAACTGCAGACTATGTGTCTATGTAAGACTTTAATTACAATCTCTGACAACATATGATATATTATCAGATTTATTGATGCAGCACCCTCTTAATACAAGGTCCATATTTAGTCTTAATCTTTATATGAGTTTTTTAGTGAGCTGGCTTTAAAGTTTGGATATCTAAGACTTCACTTAAGTGTCCTTGAATGGTTACTAGTGTGGTATCTGGAGTACAGCACCAATGTGTAATGCCTTGGGATACTTCTCAGGTATAGCCTGAGATAACCGGAGAATGGAATTAGGGCAATGTGTCTCTTTCATGGTACTTGGTCCAGACATCCTGGCTGTTGGGGGTTTACAGGTCACAGGTCAGCTAGATGTGAAGCAGATGGTAAAGAAATATTACTTAGAGACAAAGAAAGGATGTAGGAGGACCTAATACTCTAACCCTATATGACAGCATCACAAACTCAGGTTTGGTAGAGATGGACATCATTGGCAGTCCTCTCCCAGCAGCTGCAGTGCTGTTTTGATACTAGTGTTGTCTTTGTAATAAATTGTAAAAAATCATACAAGCAAGCCAGTGTCACAAAGCTTCTTTCTACGTCTACACATGCAGACAGACAAGATACAACACTAGCTCCCCCGTGTAGGTGATTAACATTGTTGTATGATGTATTACTCATTAATAATCTTCTTATGTGTTTGATAAATAGTCACTAAAATTGCCTTGCTACCTTTTAAACCTATTGTCTCATTGTCTTAGACGTAGATAGTCTCATTCTAAGTGTACTACAGTAAAATAGCACACGGCTTCCCTACTGTATTCACAGCATTACACCACCAACATTGATACAGGCCTCCTTAGGTCATGTATGAGTCACTACCTGGCACTTGGGACACTGGTACCCATTGTCGCTTTGGTGCTGTTACGCTCTGTAAAGTGCTATTGTATCGCTCTGTCCAGTTCTGTATGGGACAGAAGGAGAGAAAAACTGACAGGGCTCTGCGTCTCCTCTCAGTTGTGATTTGATTCATACAGTTGAGTTACATTAACGGCAGATTGAAGCAAATGCCAGGGTCTGGTTTGATTATTTGAAAGATTTAGTTTGAAATCAATTGAATCAGGAACAAACTGAAAGGTTCTTATAGCTTTAGTCCACTTCAGCAGTGTTCAGATCTCTCCATAGATGATCACTGGATCAAAATTGAGGGAGTGCAAACTCAGAGGGATTTGAACAATGTCTCATGAATAAAGATGATGCTTTTTTCCGCTGTGGCTTGTAACATCCCACATTACATGCTTAAACACTCACAGCAGCAAGCACACATTCTGGGAGTTTTATTGATATTTTCATTACTTTCATAGTTAATTACTACTCGATAATACCCAACATAGACAGAGGGATGGGACTGAAGTTTTAAATTCTGATTCTGACAGAGTAGCTCTCTGTTTGAGGAGAGCCTGTCTCCTGCTCTCAGTAAAGTGGAGGAATATAAGGTTTATTGGGTTGTTACAGACAGATAGTGTACTTCTTGTCCCTGGTGTTGAGTTACCAGATGACAGAAAAGAAAGGGAGGACCTCTACATCTCTATTGCTCTCTCACACAAACACACGCACACACACACACACACACATCTCGACAGTATGGCACCACAAGCAAATGTACACACATCCCCATTGTTCTATTGTTCTTCTCTGCTCAGCTGAACTCCCGGTAGTATTTACATAAACAAGCAAAACAAAGATCTTTATAATACTACAAGGCTTACAAGAGCCTTTTGGCTAGTTTTTTCTTTTTATTATCTATTATAATAAAGATGTGAACACACAACATTGCCCTCAGGGGTGGATTTGGAGGCCATTTATTGTACTTTACACTGACAGACAGAAAGAAAGGTTACTGAAGGATATCAGGTATGAAATCATGTAATGAGTTCAGTTGTCACCAAACAGCCTCCTGCGGCTTTCCAGAGAAAAAAAAGCAAACTGGAATAACATTAAATATAAAATAATTACAGGAAGCAAAATTGGAAGAGAGATATCAGGGGTGTGTTTGGGGACTTGTTGGCATTCAGACATTTTGGGAGCTCAAACATAACCTTTGACCTGTGTTGCAGGTGCCCTGCGGGGACTGCTCTCTCCGCTGCTGAAGGTGGGAGAGCCTGGCATGCCAGGGGGACTCGACCCAGCATAAAGCAGAGATCCTCCAATGAGGAGCAAAGCCGATGCTCCCCAGCCAATGTAAAGAGCAGGGCCGAGCTCACGCTTGTGGGGTGCTGCCACATGTGGATCGTAGAAATCCCTGATGATGGAGTGGGCCGTCCAGCAGATGGGGACAAGGTAGAGGAACCCTGCGATGGCAAAAAGGGCACCGGAGATGCGAGCAACACGGGCCTTGAGGCTGTTCACGCCAATGCACTTGGTGCACTTGATTCCTACAACCCCAAGAGCCAGAGCCACACCGCAGATCATTATGGAGAGCACGGTGAGGCCTCGGGCAGCCTGCATGTCGCTAGGTAGAGCCAGCAAGCTGTCATACACCTTACACTGGATCTGACCTGTGCTCTGCACTATGCAATTCATCCACAGGCCTTCCCAGATGATCTGAGCCGTCACTATGTTGTTACCGATGAAGGCAGTGACTCGCCACAAGGGGAGAGCACAGACTATCAGCCCACTCACCCAGCCCACAATGGACATGATGAGGCCCAGTAACTGCATACCTGTGGTTGCCATGGTTAAAGATGTTGTCTGAACCAGCTGTTAGAATTTCTTTCTGTTTTATTTCAGTCTTTGTTTGTTGAAGTAAGCCAACTTCTTGTCCCACAAAGAAATGTGACAGTCTATTGAGTTGGAAGAAAAGTGCTCCACTGCGGGATCGTCAGTCTTTTGGCGGGTGTTGAGCTCAGCTTGGTTTGACCAGAACAGGTACCCTTAAACACAGAGATGACAATAGAAAAAATATATTATTTTCTTAGTCATAATACACACATTCTGTACAGTGAAATTTACTGATACAAACATTTATAACTCCCTACCACTCACAGAAAGAAGCTCTACATTAATAAGTATGAACGACCACTGAAGCTTGTCCTTATCATAATTATTTTCAAACACGCTCGGAGGCCCATGTTTAGTGGATTCCAGTCAGAACCAGAGAGAATAGCCGTCTTTGACACAGCTGTGGGTGTCTTGCTACGCCTTGCTGGGTGAGTGGATTATCTCAGAAAAACATGAGGGGACTGTGAACACAAGCATCTTTCATGAAGACTTGTAGTGTGGGCCAGGAGGACCTATATGTCATCTAATTGTCCCAGCTCTAAGAATCCGCATTTATCGATTTTGTGTATCAAACTCCCACCTGAACCATCAATCTAAGGGTTTCAGAGCAGAGATGGATGCAGTACCTTTAATCCCCTTTTAGATATACAGATAAATGTCCAAACAAGGGCGTTGATCACAGACCAGACATAAATGGATTATCATACATGTGGGATTTTTATGCATAAGAGCAAGAATTATAATTCTACTCAAATGCAACTAATTATTCTGCCCACACTGAAGGGCATTATTGCAAATATTGTGGTAGTATGAGAGCAATTACGAACAATATTAGCAGCTTAAGGTCTAGAGAAGTGGTATTTAGTTGTTAGAGTTCACTAAATATAACACACTAGCTGTTCTTATTCTTCATCAAGCTGATCAAACGTCTTCAAAATATATTGGTAATCGTATCCTTTTGATATTTTAGAAATATTTTACTGTTGCAGAGAAATTCCTGATGTTGGATATTTACCTCTCACTGCTCCTTCTGGTCCACAGGTTGGTGCCACTTCTCCTCTGCTTGTGTAGATCAGCTGGGATGCCCAGTTTTTGTGAATGATGGCCCTGAGAATCACTGCAGTCCACAGTAGAGGAGGATCTATCTCAGAGGTCAGTTGATCTGAAGCTGAGAGAGGGTCGAGCAGCTTCGACACCCAGGACTGCACTGGAGATGGGGCTGCCCTCCAAGATGCCAGCGCAAGTCTGTGTGGCAGTGGGCAGAAGCATGCGCTTGTGTGCACGGCAGCGTCAGTGTGTGAATGAGTGAATGTGTTTGAGTGTGTCTCCCAGTGCCTGGTGTACGAGCACAATGCCCCGCTGTCTTGCCGTGCCCTCCTTCGCTGCTTCTCGTCAACCTCTGTCCCGGCCCTGCAGCCCCTCACATCCATCCAACCCTGGCAGCCATTTTCTCTTTTTTTTTTTTTAAACTTTGACTCACTTGTTCATCTATGAGAGCTTTCCCTTTTCTTCTACCCTTGTCTTGCCTTTTCAATCTGTTTATGGCTTTCATTGAAGTTTTCGAGTGTAGGGAGTCAGTACTTCTGCAGTCTCTTGTTCAGTGTTCTGACTGGAAAAATGAAGTCTATTGTGTTTTTTCTGCATGGATTAATAAATATATAAATATATTTCTCACATTAGATTGATACAGATAAAACAATCAAATAAGTGCAACAGCTTTATTCATCTGCAGATTTATAAATTATGATCAGGTATGATTTTTAGATGCTGCAGAAACTTGAGCAGATTTTTAGAGGTGCAGCGTTTTTGCCTCCATGTAGGCGTCCGGGACAAAAGAAAGGATGAAGTCTGTCAGTAAATGAGTCCATAAAGGTGTGAATGTGGACTCCAGATTCAGCACAGAAGAGGGACACACGGCCCTCTGTGTAGTCCAGAAACACGCCCACCATTTTGGGTCTCTGCTCCAGAGCCAGCGAGGTCACAGGAGAGGTGTTAGCCATGTACTGGCCTCCAGGCTTCAGGCTCAGAGTCCAGAAACCATTAGCAGGGCAGACGGTGAACTTGCCTTTCCTGTTTATTGACTGTCTGACCACACCCAGGGTCCACTCGATCTTCTCCCCGACCTCCACCTCCCAGTAGCACCTCCCACTGCCGAAGCTCTCCTTAGCCAGTACGTTTGCGACACGGTCGAAGCGCTTGGGGTGATCGGGTACTTCCTGAAGTTTGTCTGTTTGTCTCACCTGTTTTCTGTCATCTGAGACAGAGAGGGAGGGGTGGGCTGTCTTTGCACTCAGACTGACATCCGCTAAGAAAAGGAGAGAGAAAAACTCAAAAATGGGTCAAAGAGCTTGGATACCTTTGAGACTAAGGCCTGCTAGAAAATCACTTTACAGGGAGGAAGTCAGATCTTATCTGTCAGTTTTTTGACCCTGTTAAGACCCTCCATAGTAGTGTCCTCTCTGCCATGTAAAATCTGGGATGGCATCAAATATATTTGCAAAGTAAAGCTATATAATGTGAGATGTTTAACTTTTTAAACTCTGTTAAAATTCTAAAAAAGTGAAACATATGACTGAGAATAAGTCCGGCATAGGAAAAATAAACCCCTATCCAACCAAATGTTCCCATCTGCAACGACCATAAATGGTATTAAACATAAACATAGATTATGTCTATGAGGCATCACCCATTAGTTCCTGATGTGGTATTTTAAAAGCCAACAATGACTCAACTAATAACTTTTGGTTTATCTATCAACAGTCACAATATGACGTTCATCTTTTCCTAAAATGCTTTGACTGAATTGTGCACTTTTTAGCATACATGTGGGCAGTTTCGTCCTCCCTCGAGTATTGTAGTTGAAAAAGTGTTTATGGGACAGTTGTTGGTCTAAATTCATCTATAAGTATAAAAAAACAACTCATATAAAAAGAGAATACAAAGAATCTCCCTTAAATAATTTGCTTACCTGTGTATTTTTCTATTCTCTTCAGCTCTGTCAAAGAAGAATAAAAGGAAAATGTAAATGTCGTTGTCACCGATAGTCAGATTTCTGTTTAAGACAAAAGATCTACTTTGGATTTCTCACCAGATTTGGAGAGCCTGTTGACTTCTACCTTCACCATTTCCATCACGTCTGACAGAGCTCGTCTAGTTACCCCAACACAAGGGTCAGTTTCTATGGTAACCTTGGACCAGTCCTTCATGTCAGCCAGGCTCATGTTAGAAACAATGCTCTGCACGACATGGACAAAGATTTCATCAGCCTCGTGTCAAGGCCTCGACATCTTTAATCATCATTGCTCTGTCTGCTGAAGGTGAAGGTGTTTACCACAGTAACTTGCTTCACATCTTCACTTTGGTCATCGTTCGCAGGAATCTGAGGCTCAGCTTCAGGGGTCTCCTTCTTCAGCACCTTGATCTCCTCCTTCAGCTCCTCCACCAGCGTCTCTACTCGCTTCTCCTCCTCTCTCTGTTTCTCCTCTATTGCTGAAACCAGCCCTTTGTGGCTCTTTTCCATCAAATTCACCAGAGCGGAGAAGACCTTCTGACTCTCTCGCACTTCTCTTAGGTAGGAGTTCTGAGGGACATCATCATGGGTTTATTAACATTTAAGGTTTTTACATTTATTTATTTCACAAATGATTGAATGCATCACAGGTTTTAACAAACCTTTTGGAGCTGGAGGGAGTATTTTAACCGTTCTATCTTCTGCTGCCTTTCTTGAATCATTTGCTCAACATCTACAACCTGCAACAGCGACATAAGAGCTCACAAATATCCAAGATTGATCAAATTTCCAATAATATCTGTTAAAAGACTCACTTTTTCCTCCTCAAGGGGTTTCTCTGGTCGATTCTTCCTGTAGTTTTCAGAGATGTCAGCCAGAATGTGGTTGATGCTGAGGTCGGGCCTCTCAGCAAACACTCTCCTACAGTGAGGACAGTATCTGCTCTGGTGTCGTGCCCAGAAATTGCTGAGACAGGGGAGGCAGAAGCTGTGTCCGCATGGTGTGGTTACAGGGTTGGTGAAGATGTCTTTGCACAGAGAGCACAAAAAGAGCTTCTCATGGAGGAGGCTGATGGTGGAGGCCATTTTTCTGAAAGCCATAATATCACAGGTGACTTCTTAGTTTTATAAAAAAAAAAATACTGCCTACATAAACATGACATGAATATATGTGACTTTTTAAAGAAATCAAGCCCATTCCAAAGGGTCACAACAATATGCAAGAAGGGAAAATGTTTGACCGAGTGAAGGGAAAACCAAATTCTGATGCTTAGATAAGGAGAGAAAAAGGCCCTATTTCTATAATCAGAATCAGAACCAGAAATACTTTAATAACCCCCAGAGGGAAATTGCTTAAAACTGTCAGATATGTCTAAGAAGTAAAGAAGGGCCCTGACAACAAAGTTTAGAAACAAGATCTATTTTCCCTTTAAGCAGCTGTACATATACTCCCATATCCTTCCTTTTCATATACATACAGTATGTTTTCCTTTCACAGATATTCTCCTTTTAAATCCAAACATTAAGAGAATATATGTATGTGAGAGAAATACTGTATATTCTTTATATGAGAGTTTCAGAGTAGTCGTGTCTTTTCTTTCAGATCTATGAAAAATTATGGTAGCTACATTTCTCCTGTGATGAACTTTAGCTAGTGTCAATTTTGTGAACAGCAGTCTTCAATTATATTGTCATCTTTATGGTTTAACAGTGTCTTCTTGGAAAAAAAAGTTGCATCCTGATGATTTTTAACAGTCAAATTTAATATATTTTAAGTTAAAGTACAGAGAAAAAAAGGGTTGTTTTTCCAGGAGCTATGCTGATATCTCCTCTCTTATACCAGTTTTAAGCCTTACAAATTACAGTTTACAAATGACTAGTCATGTTGCTGGTGGTCTCGTTTGCTTTTGTGTATATCAAAAAGGCATCATTATAAATTACAGTCTATTTCATTAATGTTAAAAAACTCCCAACAGGAACTTTAAAATTATAAGTGATCAGGTCACAAAATGTCGTAGAAGAGAAAGTGAGACATTTCACCCTAAATACCCTTATGGCTTTTCAAATGTAGATGGAAACTCTCCAGCAACGTGTGAGTCTATAAGTCTTTTTCATTACACTTACCATGATATTAGATCTGAACCATGTACTTGTATTTGCCACCTATTATAGGCTTCCTTCAGCTGAGCGATGCTGCTCTCTGACTCTCAGGGACGTCATGTTCTCACACAGAAAGACATTCCTGTCACATTATGCAACGACACACTGAAAGGACCGGCCCTGTGATTCTGTTTATGATCTATAGAAATACCATCTGATCCTGTGGCTGAAAGCTCTTCATAGTGAAGCTCTGCCCTTGGATTACCATGTCCCCCACAGTGTTTTCTCAGTGTCACTGTCTCACACATTCAAAGTCAAAAGAATTTCTTTGTGATTGAGAAACCATTAGGTGCAGAGGACGGAAGCAGACAACTCCAAGATACAATGTGAAGTATGCAGTCAGACAGGTAGCAAAGGAATAGTTTCTTACATCACAACAAGGCAGTAACTTTTAAACTCTTGAAACTGCTTTGCTCTGATTTCTTAGTTTTGCTCTGATTTCTTTTTACTCTCATCCTGACACAAGAAACACTTGGCTTATGCAACATGTTCATCAATGATTAACAGGTCTGACTTTTTCTCTGTCAACATGCCAAGAAAGTGAGAAGTTGTCAAAAAAAGAAAGAAGAAACGTCTTTAAAACAGACTAAGTCAAATGTCGTCTTCTTACCTCTCCCAGCTGAAAACAAAAGGACTTTTGAAAAAGTCGATCCTGTCCAGGTATCACCAAAGCCAGTCTGCCCTGCCTCTACTCACAGCTTCATAGATACCACAGATAATGTGTACTCAGCAGGTGCACTCAGGTGTGCCTTTGTGTGTGTCTGTGTGTGTGTGTTGACTTAGAAAAGGGTTGTGCTTTTGACAAAAGGACTCAACTGAGACTCCACCCTTAGTTATCCGAGCTCCACCTCAGCTAACCTTCAGATACCAGCGAACACCTGGGGGGCATAAAATGTTTGGCGGTTATATAATGAAAAACTCACATGTGCTTCCATGAATCACAAATACGTTTATTTCAGATACAATTTTGTTTATATCAGGTACGAGATTGGCTGCTTATTTGATCATTTGTGGTTCCCTGAAGCTTCCAAAGGGGTTTGTGTATTTTGGTACAAGCTTTAAAAGACCACATGATGTCAAACCTTTTGTTTATGAGTCAAAGTTCATGGGCGAGGAGCTGCAAAGAATCGGTTGATGAAGATGGAGTTAAAGTTGAGTCTGGCAGGAGGAGACACTCTGTCCTCTATGTGCTTTATGGCTACATGAGCTGTACCTCCTGCCGATCCGCCGACAGCACCACCTATGATCCCATACATTACCATCCCCCCAGGCCCCTCAATGGACCCCACCAGCGCGCCCATAAAAGCCCCAACAGCGAATCCAATCCCCAATCCTCTGGCCAGGGAAGTTCGGAGCCACCCGTTGTCAATCTCTGCCTTGGCTCTGATCTCCGTGCCCACGTTGTTGGTGTGGACATCCTTGTCCTCCTCTATGTGCTTCTCCATCACAGTCCATGCCTTCTCTATATCGCCTGACCTCAGCTTCCTCAGCCTCTTTTCCTCCTTCTTCACAAACTCCTCCGCCTTCTGGAAGGTGCTGCTGGTGAAGTATCCCCCTCCTAAAGATGCCACCATGCGTTCGATCTTCTGCAGCAGCTCTCTGTCTTGACTACGATCCCTCCAGTTCTTGCTGAAAACATGAAAGCGCCCGTTGTACTTCTCCACCATCTCTCTCAGGTACCATTCAGTCTTCTGTACCTTCTTCTCCAGGGCGGCTCCCTCCAGATTCCCGTCATAGGCGAGGAGTACCATGCAGCGCCTCATACAGTGTCTCCCAAAGCGCTTCCTCAGCAGTTTTGGAGCTTTCATGTCATTCAGAGAGATATTCTCCATGTCAAAGGCTACAAGAAATGCATGAGGACCAGGGATACACAAACACTTGGACCTTCTCAGCTCCCTCTTCCTCTTGACTCCACATATACTCTTGTCATACACATTTGGTCCATTGATAATAGCCACTCGACGACCAGCCAGCTCTCCGACATTCTTCCTGCTTCTAGAGATGGAAGTGGTATCTTTTGAAAACTCCTCCCTCCCCAGTATGGAATTGGTCAGTTGAAACTGCGAAGGTCCACTGCTACCAACAATCAGCAGCCTTAATTCTGTGGAAGATCCTGTTAAAAAAGAGAGTTGAGTTTGAGAAACACTCGACAAAATGTATTTAAGAAAAGATAGACCCTATTTTCAAACTCACTACCCTGTTCGTGTACACTCTTCAGGCTCTATATGATGCCTTAAAACCAAAGGTCTGTGGGCATGTCTAAACATATTTTTTTAGTTCATCTTTAAGTAAGTAAATAAATTTTATTCATAGAGCACTTTTCATAGATAAAATCACAAAGTCCTTTACAATAATGATAAAATGCAATAGAATACGGAGAAACACATACATATAATGGCACAGATACAGATAAAAGCCTGTCTAAAGAGATTTAGTAGACTCTATGCTGCGTAAGGTCAATGGTAGTGCATTCCAGAGGCGAGGGGCACTGGCCTGGAGAGCGCAGTCACCTCGTGTTTTAAAACAGGTGTGAAGGACAATCAGGAGTTTGTGGTCTGATGACCTTAGTGAACGTGAGGGGAAATAGGGTCTCAGTAGCTCAGTGATGTACTAGGGAGCTTGATCATGGAGGGCTCTAAAAGCAAGAACTAAAATCTTAAAATGAATCCTAAAATTAACTGGTAACCAGTGGAGGGAATATAAGATTGGGGTGATATGGTCCCTTTTCTTCGATCCAGTTACACGCTTTGCAGCTTAAAAACACATAAAAAGAGCATTACAGTAGTCAATGTGAGAGGTAACAAAGGCATGAATTATCATCTCCATTTCAGGTCTAGAAATCATGGACCTCAGTTTAGCGATGATCCGCAGATGATAAAAGCAATTGTTCACCAACTGTTAAGCTCTCTGTCCTATCAGACTGCTCAGTCCAATTGTATATGCCTCTATGCTATCATCTCTATGTTTACAATTCATAAAAACATTGACCCCCCCACAGGTAGCTATATCAGCTAACACCTTAAGAATGACACATACTGAGTTGTATGTTGATAAACTAGCCTACTACTATTGTGGATACTTCCTTCTACTATGTTGATGCTCTTTGCCTGTGCCCGATGTCATATGTCATCAGATATTAAATATATTTGGCTAATCATTAGTTAAAAAGATTGTTTGCTCCCTTTGTGTTATCATGTAACTCTCCCAAGCCAAATATTATCAAGCTCATGTGTTATGTTTATAGTCTGATAAGGAGCAGATACAATGCCTATCTACTTTTGTGAGTGATAAATTCCTTGCATGGCTAATGATGTACTTCTGCTGGATCTTTTCTAGCTGATGGTATGTAAGTTAAAAAGTTCCATCTTGTCTTTGTGGCTTGAGTAAAAGTTATTGCTGTCATATTTCCAGTACATAAGAATTAAATAGGCTTACCTTTCTTCCTCTTATCCATTTGCCAGATTTACAACTCTGTGGCAGTCGTTTATTGCAGGTTATGAAGAAATTCTGTATCTGCTGCTTTCCGGTGGAGCTGAACTGACTGTAGCAATCATCCAATAAAGACAACATCCCATCCTTTTTTAAAATCTCTCTCTCTCTCTCTCTCTCTCTCTCTCTCTCTCTCTCTCTCTCTCTATCTATCTCTCTCTCTCTCTCTCTCTCTCGATTAGGTTATTAGGTAACAGATTTAATATTAAGTGGAAAATACCCTGAGGGTGTGATGCTACCAGTCAGCAGAAACATTCACATTTATTGATGTTTTCATCAAATTACTCTTTAAATTACCACGTTTGGAAATTCAGTGAAGGTGAATTAAATTAGACCCATAGTTTGAAAAAGACAGGATGAGAGGATATCCACATTTTATGGTGGATGTTTACTGTACCATTCCCTTATTAAACCTTGATGCAGATGAGAAACCATTTTTTGTATAATCATCATGATCACAGCACACTATTTGTTGCCAATCATATACCTGATCAGCTGATTTAAAGTCATTATTGAGTATGATTAGTTACCTGTAGGGTTTTTATATCATCTCACTGAGCAACTCATATTTCAAAATAATAGTTTTTTTTTAAAAAAACAGTAATTTTTTGTTGGCATTTGTGATTTAAATCAAGTCTGCTTGTAAATGTGACCTCGGGTTACCTCCCTGTCAGCCAACCAGACTGATTTTTCATGGGATCAGGGAAATCAATAGCTCATTAGATTAGCTTGATGTAGTGTGAGAAGAGCACAAATTTAGATTGCTGTCTTTTTGTATGTGTTTACAGCTGATCTGATCATACGACACAGCCATGTGAAAAGGGAACTCTAAAGTGAATGTATCCTCAGAGGACAGTTTGTATTTATTATGATGCTTCTTTTACAAGAGGTGGTTTCAAAAGATGCTGTATAGTTCATCTGGTCACTGTTCTGCAGATTCTTGGAGTTTGGCTTGAATGAGTTGCAGAGTTTTGGCGAACTCTACGAACTTGACTTTTCACTTTTGACCTTTTCTTGCTTACTCTGTGGATGTGTTGGTAGTAGTGATTGCTTTTGTCTGCAACCGTCAAGTCAGCAGTGTCTGCAGTGATTGTAGACACATGTTTTAAGATAAACTAAGAGATACACTGAGTTCATTCTGTCTAAACAGAGATTCACTCAAACACAAATTGAGAAATTCAAATGTTTTTTTTTAAGTTGTATGCCATAGTTGGCTGACAAAAATTGAATAAATCAATCAGCATCTGCATTTTTTGCACTACTGCATCCATTTGCACTGTTTACTATGCCTTTGTAACGCTGCACTACTGCCGTATGATCATTTTCATAGACTGTTTTTATTTATTCCTTATTTAGTGTAAATATTTTTACAGTATTTGTATTCTATCTATCTATCTATCTATCTATCTATCTATCTATCTATCTATCTATCTATCTATCTATCTATCTATCTATCTATCTATCTATCTATCTATCTAAAAACAAGAAAACTAAAGTAAAATATTTAAGTTTACATGTAACGAGTCCAGAGATGTAGCATTTTATTTTTTAAAAACTTATTTAAATATTTTTCACAATATTATTAACTGTAAGCTTACGGTTTTTATGAGAAACAGAGTATAATTCACTTGGAGCCTTCACTTTGGCTCTTGCTCCCCCGTGTGGTCAAATCGGGAACTGTCATTAACTTCCGGTTTGGAGCTACGTCACAGTAACCAGGAAGTAAAGCCAAACGACATAAACACACGACGAATGGTTGCGACCTGGCTATGTTTGTATCAGAAATTTAATCAGTTTATTGATTATTTTAAAGCTGAGTTATCAAAGTATTTGCATCGTGCTTTAGGTAAACTAATCCTAACCTCTTGGTAATTGTCGTGAACTTATCAATTCAATGTCTGGAACTGTCGTTACCTTACGCTGCTTTGTTGTCATGGAAACTTCGATCTTACTCCAATGAAGCGTCGGAGGGTTGCTATAAAAAGACACGTCTCGTGCTCCCTCAAATGTGGGACAGTCTCAACTCTTGATTCGGACAATTAGGCCTGAATGTTTCACCGAATCAGAAAAATGATTAGGTACGCGTTTCGACCAGCTGCACGTGCCCTCCTCTCTCGCGACCTGTGCTTCCTCTCTGACGGTACCGGCGGAAAATTAATCGAGTTTGACCCATCCTCAGGCTCTGCAGATCTGAGCAGGCAGGCGTCCCTCTACGTCCACGTGAGCCTGCTTTATTCAGTTTGATCGTTTGGGTATTTCAATGCAGGGATGAACACATCTGCAAAATCACATCCATGCACTCAATAAGATTTGAATCTTAATCCAATCTCTCTTTCCCCCCGAGAAAATGCAGATCTAAAAACAGTTTGCCCAAATTATATCAGGCTCACCTCTGTCTTCTTTTCACAGTGGCCTTACTGTCTCAGAAGGTGTACCTACTGCAACTTCAACAAGTACATACCCAGAGAAAACAGAGATGATTTGATGACTGAGTGTCTTCAGAGAGAGACAGAAACACTGCTGCAGCTCAGTCAGGTGTCCAGGTAAGTATGAGGGGTTTACTGGCAGTTGTACATGAAATTATCCTGTACTGCCCTTTATTCACACATGGGGAGAGTGGGGTAAGTTTAGCCACCTCCTGTTGCTTGGAAATGGTAAAAGAAATTGATCATGTGACCAAATATTAAGGAGATGGGCATCAATTCATGGGTTAGATATTTATAAAAAAAACACTTTTCACTCTTAAAAGTGAATTTAGGGACAAAACTATTCCCTTGATGTAGTGATTCAAAATATGAAAAATGGCTCATCTTAACCCATCTCTCCCCTATTTGTTTTTTCTGTGCAGCATCACTTCTGTTTTTTTCGGTGGTGGGACTCCAAGCCTGGCTCAACCCTCTACCATCGCTGCGGTCCTGAACACTGTTTCCAGACAAGTGAAACTCTCAGAAAAAGCTGAAGTGACTCTTGAAGTCAACCCTACTCCTGTTGGGATGTCAAAGTTGGAAGACTTTTACCATGCAGGGGTGAACCGTTTCTCCATCGGGGTTCAGGTAAATGTACAGTCTGTTGAAGACTGAGTACAGATGTCACATATCCTGAGTCTGACATTTTAATCCTTCAGTCTTTGCAGGATGAGGATCTGAAACTTCTAGGGAGAGACCACAGTGCGCATCAGGCTCTGCAAACCATCGAAGAGGCCAGGAGGCTGTGCCCCGGGAGGGTTTCTGTGGATGTCATGTTTGGACGGCCAAAGCAGACAGTTGAATCCTGGGAGAGTGAGTTGTCAGAGCTACTGAAGGTGTGCGACGACCATGTGTCTCTGTACCAGCTGACCTTGGAGAGAGGCACCCAGCTGTTCAAACAGGTGCAACGAGGGGAGGTGACCGTGCCGGCTGATGACGTGACAGCAGAGATGTACCAGTGCGCCAGGAGGACCCTCCAACAGCACGGCTTCCAGCAATATGAGGTGTCTAACTTTGCAAGACATGTAAGTGACACATCAGACACTAGGAGGTTTATGTTTCAAATGAAAAGTTCCTCACAGGAGTTTCAAACAGTAAAAACGTCAATTGTTAGGAGTGTTACTAAAATTGCAAGTGGGTTTCATGAAGACTATGAATACAAAATGACGTCTTTAAGAGTCACTGAGGTGTTGAAATCTTTTAATCTGGGCCAAAAAAAGAAAATTACCACAATGGAAGCTTTTTTAAGTAACAGAGGGAGAGGTAAATGGGACACATTTGCTCTTCAGACAGAAGATATTTCCTGCTTTTTATGAGTCTGAGTAATACCCCTGACTAACATTAAGTGTTCCTGTTTTGTTTTTTTCGGATGATTTGTCTCCAATAACAAAGCAAAAAAAAAAACAAGGTAGACTTCTGCTCTAAATTGCACCATATGGCCTAATGAACACTTCAAAGTGGAGCAGCCTCATCAGAACAATAACACTTGTTTTTTCTCTTACAAAGAGCGCGGTGAGTCATCACAATATGAGCTACTGGAAGGGGAGACAGTACATCGGGGTCGGCCCAGGTGATGCATTATTCAGAGATTTAGAGTAAGAGCAGCTTTTAATGAAAAGTTAACTCATGAAAAAGTTTGTTTCAACGCTTTGATGTGTGCGGCAGGGGCTCATGGGCGATTCGCTCTTCTTGAGGAGGGAGGTGTGACTCGAGAGGCCCGGACCCAGACTCTGGAGCCTGACGTGTGGATGTGTGAAGTTCAGCAGAGGGGGCATGGGACACGGCGGCGGATTAAACTCAGCCATCTCGAACTGTGAGCTTTTGCACTTCGGCAGTAGTGATTGTCTTTCTAATGAGCACATGTGAAATATAGCGATTATGCATCAGCCAATCAGCAGAGTGTAATGTAACAGTGTGAGAAACATAGTGTTGGTGGTCGCTGTACATGTGCTTGTCCTGCCGAACAGTCTGTCCTTGTGAACGGCTATTATCATTCCTGTCCTTGTTAGGATCAAAGTGTCATTACGCCAAAGCTCTGAAATGACTGATTATGATAAAAAGACGTTTTTTTCTTGCAGTTTGGAGGAGGTGTTGGTGATGGGAATGAGAATGACGGAGGGAATTCATCACAAGGTGAAACTCACACAATAAAATACTTATAATTAAATAAAATCTCATGTTTAACTCAGTGTAGTTTTACTGGTACACTGATTTAGTTTAATGTGATGGATTTTTTGGTTGTTTTCATCCCTTTTATAGCACTGGGAGTTGTTTTGCCCTGAACTGGGACTGTATGAAATCTTTGGTACATCCATCGAAGTCCAGGAGTTTCTACAAAGTGGAAAACTCATTCTTGATACAAGGTGAATAATACTTCTCTAAAGAACCTGAATTAAAAGTTGTTAATTTGTGGGAGGTTGAATGGGGCTCATTGAACTTCGAGCTAATTTACTCAACCAAACATTTTCATAAGTAAAAAAACTGATATTTACAATCCTAATCCAGGGAAATGCTCAAAGATTTACCTGAAAAAACATTAAAAGTGGATTAATTATCAAAATAAAAGTGATAACAAGCACTTACCTGCTTGTTTTTTGCCTCTCTATTCATATCAGAGGTCTACGCTGCTCCTGGGAAGGACTGGCCTTACTGGACAGCATGCTGCCAGCTCTACTGGTGGAGCTGGAGAGACAAATTAGTCCAAGACTACAAAAGGACTACGCGGCCGATGGAAAAACAGAGAAGACCTCCATTATGTGATGACAGTAATGCTAAGAGCGAGACCACTTCATGGAAAGCTTTGCAGGTTAGGCTGAAGGAACATTTGAAAACAGACGTATCTAGTGTCCTTATGTCTATCTCACATGCCTCATACTGTAAGGAGTTTTTAGCAGGTTATGAAAGATTCTAAAAATAACGGTGATGCCTCTTTATAACCACAAAAGCAAACAAAACCATCAGTATCAAGACTAACTACCTCTATATAGTAATTTTTAATATCCAAATCACTTATATCATTGTCACAGCAGATATAAACAGTGAGTGACATCTTTGACTGACAGCAGAAGGAGGAGGATTCATGAATTTACAGGATAAGATCAGTACAGAGAGAAGAGGTATCACTTTGTCTTCAGGCGGCTCTAAAATCCTGAAAATCCCCCACTGAAGCTTTAAGAAGATATTTTTACTACGCAGTGTTACATCACAAACCGATCAATAAGTGCCTACCTACCCTGACTACTAAGTAGGCAGCTTTGTCTTTTACATCTTCACCATCTTCGCCTATCTAACCCAAATTCCCACTACAGGGAAAGTTTTGAGTGTTTTTCCCCGTGTGTGTCAGTGTGGACGACAAACATGATTTCTTGCTGTTCTTGTTGAAACACGTGCTGAGAAAATGAATGGCGCTTCATATCACTCCATATTTTTAGAGGCAGTCATCACGCTGACTAACAGGTGTCCTTTAACGTGTGATCCGCGCAGGCAGAGCGTTTATTACGGCGCCACACGTGAATATCCCCTCATACAAAGGCTGCGTGTGCGTGGTCTTTTCACACCATTAACCACTGAAGGGAGATAGAGTGCTGTCTGAATGAAAGTTAATTTCCTGGCCAGCTATTGTGATCATCTGTACGTCCTTGAGATAAATTGAACTTTATTTTGTATTTGTTATGAGGTGTTTTGAAACCTTCTTGCATGAATTGATTCTATTTATTCAGCATATTTGGGAGTATATTGTCATGGTTTCCTTGAATTCGTCTATAGAGGAAGAAAAACAGAGACATACTGAACAGCCTTAAGGTCATTAAAAAACCTTGTATACAATAAAGAATAACAGGAGAGAGTATTTATTAGTAATAATGGAAATGCAAGTTATTTTTATACAATTTTAAAGAATATTTAAGACCTGTAAATCCTTGAAATGTCAAGTGTTTTTCCTCCAAAAGTTTAAATAAAATGTAATAAATAATGATAAAACGGTATGTTTTCCCTGTTTCCGTTAAAGTATGATTTTTTCCTCATATATGGAACATTTAGACTCATTATCTTTACATTTTAAAGGTATTTTTGCCTTTTATTGGATATTTTATTTGTTAAAGCACGGTCAGGTGGGTCTCAGGCTGGGTAGATGTTGAAGAAAGTGTTTCAAATAATTGCCATTTTTTACTATCTTTGATGTAGAAAGTAAAATATATGAGCAGTTATCATTTAATTCCGATTCTGGCCACTTTTTTCCTTCTTTGTGTGTATTTTTGGTAGGGATGGGAATGGAGAACTGGTTCTTGTTGAGAATTGGTTCCAAATAGTTCAATCCATTGACATCATTTACATTTTATCGTAACGATTCCCTTAACGATTCCTTTCTTCCGGGTGCCTTGAAAAACAGTGTTGTGAGAGCCAGTCTACATGAACGAGAACAGAGACTTTGAGGGAAAAAACATGGCTAATGGTATGAAAAGTAGGCAGAAACGATCCGAAGTGTGGCTTTATTTTGCTAAGATAGACGACAACGGGTTTTGTATGGAAGTTTTGAGTTTGTGTACCGTGGACTAACTGAGGTAAAAGCGCATAGAAAACACTCAAAAATTGTGTGACTCCGCCCTGCGCAGTATTGTCCTCTTTTAGGGGATAAAGAATATGGTCACCATAATTTGACTTCTTACCGACCGAAGTAAATGCTGTACAAGTTGTTTGTTGTTTGATTATTTTTAGACTCTCGCTGAAGGTGGCGTACATCTTTTTCTGTTATCAGAGACCTAATCAAATTTTGAGTGAACGTTGAAAACCTATAGTCCACTTTCTTTTTTAATTAAAGAAAGGCATTGATAAGGGAATCGTTAAAGAATTGAATCGAGAAAGGCATCGATATAATCTTATCAATTCCCGGGGGGCTACTTTTAAGTCAGTCCTGTACTTCTGTGTTCAAAACGGGATTTTGCTTTTCTTGACGCTTGTTTGATTCTCGCACTCCCTCCACATTTCCTTCAGCGATCACGGTGTGTCGTTGGAGAAAACTCACTGCAGCTGAGTTCATCACTTATTTTTGTCTTTGTCTATCTGTTCTTGAATTTAAGTGGCATTTTCACAGAAGTAGTTGAAGACCTTGTGAAACTCTGCCTGGCTTTTATAGCAGTATTTTTCCTCTTACTCTGAATAACTGACTTTCTCTTCATCAGACATTTCTTTTCACAAACCCAAGGCCACTGTGAATACCCAGCTCACCGAACAGCTCCTCCAGGTCAACCTTAAGAGTGAGTGGGCTGACACGCAGGGATGAAGGAAAGAAAGTGTTTCTTTTGATGAGAGGATATAAATGGAGCTCGAGTTGAAGTCAGAGCCGAGTGTGGGCTCTCTCCATGGTGCTGATTTCACAGAGTTCAGTGTGCCTCTCACCTCCCCCTCATTAAAAAGCGATGCTCTTACTCTTTGTTTCCTGCAGACACCATGGTGATACACGAGTGTGTGTAGAGTAGTGGCTCTGATTAATCACACTGTTTCACACACTCGAGAGGGGGGGTCGTGTGAGGATTGGAAATGTGAACAATCTCTCCTGTCTGACAACCAGGAGACGTTTAAGGTCGGTGTTTGAGTCATCTCCTCCCACGCACACTTACGGTCATGTTTGCATCATAAATGGAGAACTATTGATTTCTTACGTCCTGGAGAGTCTAAAAATATCTGCCTCTGTCTCCCTGAATGTGAACTGTTTAGATAAATTGACCGAAACAATAAACCATCAGACAAACACACATATATAAGTTTAAAAATAACATTTTTATTACAGAATAGTTTACACTTCATAAAATATGAATGCACTGGTCCAGCCGAGTGCTACAGAGTATAACTCCTTACATAATACGACATTGCAGCATACTACTACAATTGGGTTTTCGAGAAGGTTCACGATTCATTGAATCTGACACCTCTCGGGTTTGGGTTTGGTGCTGGTTCTCAGCACGAGCCGTAGGTCGCTGGTGAAGCTCGGGCGGCGCGCCAGCGGGTCCGTGGCGGCGCAGGGCGCACTGAGTCCCCGCCTGCGGTCCCCTCTCCTGCCCCTCTGTTCCAGGTAGAGAGACTGGTATGTGAGGAGAGGTATCACCTGGTGCCGTGATGGACTGGTCTCGTCAGGCAGCCCGCCTAAAGTGGCCAGAGCCCTGAACATCGCGTCCAGTCCGGCTCCGTCTTTGGCTGAGGTCTCGAAGAAAGAGACGTCCTCACCGAGGGTTTCTGTCACCTCGGACCGTCTGACGGCCCCAGGTGCTTCTAAGTCCGATTTGTTCCCGCAGATGACAGCTGGGACTCTGGCGGGATGTTTCAGTTTCAGCAGTTTTGCCTTCGCAGCTTTGATCTCGTCGAGCAGCTCACAGACTTCACTGAAGGACTCTCTGTCATCCAAACTGAACACGAGTAGAAAGATGTCACCTGAGGAGAAAAAGAGCATCAAATCAGTCAAATCCACAGTTTGAGTGAGGCGATTTCATATCAGACCGTACTGTCCTAAAAACATAGTGCCCATTAACTTCAAGAAATGAAGTTCTCACCTGTCAGTATGGATAGCCTCCGTTTCGCAGGGAAGTTCCTCTCACCGGCTGCGTCCAGCAGATCCACCTGGTAAGCCTCCCCGCCTATGTGGAACAGTTTTCTGTGAAAGTCCTCGGTTGTGGGCTCATAGTCCTCCACAAATTCCTTTCCTAAGAACCGCTGAAGGATGTTGGTTTTCCCCACTTTGGGCGCACCAAGCACTACCACTCTGTGACAGTTTCTCGGTTTGGTCAGACCCAGCTCCAGCAGATCCACGGATCTTTTGGAGACTCGATCAGTTGAAACCTGTCGATTGCCAGAACTGGAGGATCTACTTGTAACCACTCTGTGATCCTGTTGCCTCCAGTGGCCTTTGACTGTTTTGATGATGCCCATGCCTGTCTTCGATATGTTTGAGACTTTGGGGTGCTGGGTCGCCGGGGTGAGTGCTGCGCTCTGGAGGACTGGATGCGTAATGCGTGATTGGTGGTGAAGCCCGGTGAAAGAGTTGAACATGTCGAGAATGCCATCAACGGGAAGGTAAAACTTCTCTGTTGTGTTCATCTCCCTGTTCTTTTCAAGCGTCTCCGGGCACCGAGGTATCTTGCCTACCAACCCAGTTGCTGCTCCATGTGTGCGCCGAGACTGAGCCGAGCTTCGTCCTTTATACTCTCTGACTGAGCGCAGTCTCTGCGTCACCATCTCATGGCGAGAGCACACTCCTTTTATAGAAGCATAAAGCATCCTCGGGACAAAAAAAGCTCACAAAATCTCCACTGTGGACTCTTGTTATTTTCCTCTGAAGAAATGAGAGTCTGGAAATGTACAAAAGGAGTTTTCATTGCTGCACTTAGATGAAGACGACCTAACACTCATGATTTGAACTTTACTCTTAATAAACTGTGTTGATTAAGAATGATCTTTTGTGTTAAAGCCTGACTAGATGATGGATATTTATAGCACCTCATTAGCAGGTGTTTCCTGTCTCCTGCATGGTGATAAATAGATGAATGGATTGATGAAGTGTCAACATAATTGCTGAAATCCCTGTAGTCATGGACACTAGAGGTTTGGAGTGTGAGCTTTCATTCATTGTGTTGTTCCTCTCCGTCTTTTCATGGTGACAGTTTTCTTCTCAATTGTCGCTGCCAGCTGATTTGTATGTATCGAATAAGGGGCAAACAGTATTTGTTCTAACGGGAAACACCTGTAAAGATATCTGCATGTTCTGACATAACCATGCATTTGGGATTTTGTTGTATTCGCACAACCTCCACTGTTTTCTGCTCTCATCACGATGTGCTGTAAATGTTGGGGGAACAGCTCACCCTCAGGCTGCAGGAGTCATAAAGCTGGATGATGATGATGATGATGAGTCCTCTGCAGCATTGTCAGCGTTAGCTACAGAGATCAGGATTGGGTTTTAATTCCAACGGTGTAAAGAAATCTCCTTAAGGATATGGATCAATGCTTTATATAAGAGTGGAGGTTTAGACCAGGACCACGTTAAAAGTCGAGGACTTGGAGTCTGCTCAATCAAAACATCTCTGAATTCAAAGCCCACATGCGGAAACCTCGAGATGAGGTTTCATTGTGCAGTCATAGATAAAAGGAAGGCTGATTATAATAGAGAGTGCAATCTCATCTCAACAAGTTTATTGGAAAAAGAAAAGCTTGTTTTGCCAGAAACCTACAATGAGGAGTTTTTGTCCAGGAATTGAAAAGAAATAAACGGATGGAAGTCAAATTTAAAACTGATAACTTAATTTATTCAGGGGTAGATTGCAATTCATTAACAGGGGAATAAATTGCCCAGATGCTCATATGGTTTCCGGTTTATGATAGTGTTGACAGCTTACAACAGTGCTAAGGTTTGCAAGGGCCCACTACTGGATGCCCACCTACTGTTACTACATGCCCACCCTCATGTGGTGGGCTAGAAGTGAGTCTGCAGTGCAGCATTTGCAACACAAAGTAGGACAGAGAAAAACATGTCAGGGATTGAAAAGTAATCAGTTCAATAACTCAACTAAAGATAATTAGTAGAGTGCAATAAATAATTAAAGAGTGAATACAGACTCTTCAACCTATCTGATACACAACGCCAAAGAAACACAAGGCTGGTAGTGAGGCTGCAGATCTGACTAGCAGTAAAAAGAACTTTGTAAATAGGTGTGAGTGAGATGCAAATTGTGTTGCCAAGTTTTCTAATAAATTAACACGTCTGTGAAGGAAACGATCCATTACTTTTGTTCCGACTGTCAGAGGCCTCTTATGTAAGACGTGTTGTGATACAACAGGCCTCATATCATGCAGGGCAGTGATTTGTTGCTCTCTGTTAGCCTCGGAAAGCAGGAGATTTTTACATTTTGGTTACATATGAATTGTTTTGAGTAATAAACCCTTGTTATAAGAACACACAGGGATCTATTAAGATGTTAGATCATCCAAAGGGAAGGTAGAGCCCTTCTAGGGGGCATCATATTCTGTTCTCTATCCTCCTGACTTAAGCTACCGAGTGTCTTCCAAGAGGCACTTTAGTGGGGGGTCAAACGTACCCTCCTCTGATCCCAAATGGACTGAAGGTTTCTCCTGCACAGCACAGCTTCTCTAAAAATCCACATACTTCTATTATGGGTGATCTAGGTAGTCGTATAAATGAGATTTTGGGAACAAAGGGGATTTACCTGAATATATTCGATCATCTAAACAAAGCATACCATACTGCGTCATGCTTCATTACCATCTTAACCACCCTCACCCTTTGCAAATTGTCATCCTGGACTAATGGCTGACGCCCACCGTCATACATCCATTTACTCCCCACTTGCATGACCGAAAATAGAGACCACTTCTCCTCTTAATTGGACACCGCTGGGATTTTATTTATGGAAATTATAGGAACACCTCGTCAGTTCAGACTGTCCCTTATTGTTACATCATATGAGATGATTCACAGCAGCGATCAGATTATAGAGGGGCCACCATCGCATCTGCCTAATACTAAAATATTTTAAACATAAGATTGAACACGAGCGGGCCAAAAATATTAGAAATGAGTTATCAAGTGGTCTTTTTAATATGACACAAAGAACAGGCTTAGTTTTGGTATTATACATCTGGCAGGGGGGTTAACAAACACATGCTTTATTAACCTCAAAGACGGCACCAGGACTTTTTTTGTGTAATTGGATCTCTCCTCATCCAATCGATTCAGAGAAAGGACATTTGAGCGATGTTCTCAGCTTTCTTAACCCAAAATGATCAGGTTGACAAAACAAAACAGGTGTAACAAATCTGATGATGGACTTTATCTTTAGTTTTTTAGTTAAAATTTCTCAAATTGTGTCATGTTTGATTCTGAAATGTGAAAATTAGTTTATGTTCTCTGACATTAAGCTGACTTTCTTGGTTTTTCTTTTTACTCAAATGTTACAAAAGCTAAATGTATTTAGTTGTTCTTTTGGAATATACTACCAGGCGTTTGCAGCATATTCTGGCATAATTGATGCTTAACCAAAGAAAACGGTAGTGTTTTAATAGGCTGTTTTAATGAAAATGATCATGATGGTCCTCCTATAGGGCAAAGAAATGCTGTTAGATAATAAATAGGTTGAGGTTATTTACTAAAAACACAGATTTACAACAAATACACTTATAATGAGAGTAAAATAGATACTTGTGCAGGTCTGTAGCATGTGGTGTTTAATCCTATGAAATAAGACCAACAGAAATTGGTTGAACCCGGGGCTGTCCTGGGTTTCATGTGAGCGAACTTCTCAGCTCTCTTAACCCAAAAGGATCAGGTTGACTATTTTAATATCAGATTGACAAAACAAAATAGCTGTAACAAATTTGATAATAGACTTTATCTTTAATTTTTGGTGAAATTTTTTCAAATTGTGTCATGTTTAATTCTGAAATGTTAAAATTAGTTAATGATCTCTGACTTTAAGCCGACTTTCTTGGTTTTTCTTTTTATTCCAATGTTACAAAAGGTAAATGTATAAGCATATTTGGTTGTTTTTTCGGAACAATACCAGGCGTTTGCAGCATTTTCTGGCATAATTGATGCTTAAACAAATAAAAAAATAATGTTTGAATAGGCTGAACATGATCATGATGGTCCTCCTATAGGGCAAAGTAATGCTGTTAGACAATAAATAGGTTGAGGTTATTTGCTAAAAACACTGATTTACAACAAATACACTTATAACGAGAGTAAAAATAGATACTTAAGTGCAGGTCTGTAGCAGGTGGTGTTCAATCCTATGAAATAAGACCAACAGAAATTGGTTGAATCCGGGGCTGTCCTGGGTTTCAAACCTTCCCTATGTGGTTAAGTAACCACCAGAGGGCAGCCAAGAGTGCAATATTTAGTTTTACACCAGTATTATTACAATCATCATCCTGGAGTAGGCTGAACTGGTTATTGAATTTAGGAATCATGATGATTTTGTGAGGCAGTTTAAAAGTTTTGCTTTTGATCCTGTTTTGATTGAACTTTTTTAACGGCAAGAAAAGCAGTTTAAAGCGCAGGCGAAGGATTTTAATCTATTTATGAAGTTCACATATCTATTTAACTAGAGATGAAAACTAAATAAAGTGTGGAAAGTTTGTGTGATTAAACCAAACTTGTGTTATTACATAATATAGACACAAAACACACTAACTCTAAGTATGTAACATCAGTCTTTCTCTCTCTCTTTTGTACACACAAACCCACAAACAAAACAAACAAGCTCCCAAACACACTACAAGTCCCATTTCCTCCTCTGAGTGATGTCACTTGTGTGTGTAGTAGTGAAGTGGTGTTATTTATCAGTCTTCCCTCCTCCCCCATGCGTCCCCCTCCCTCCTCGCACTGACCTCATCGGGCCTTTGTTGGGAAACAAAGAACGGTCAGGCATCTGTTTTCAGGAGAAATAAAGACATAGGGTGCCAAGACATAAAGGAGGAGGTGGAGGAGGAAGAGGAGGAGGAGGTGTATGAAGTTGAGCTGGATTGACCTGATCATAGAGAGTCGTATGAGAATGACACAGGGAGCAGCAACAAGTAAAAGTACACTCCCACTACAAATGTAGGTGAACAGTGAATAAGAGTGAGAAATGTTCAGGTTTATTTTCCCTTCTTGATGATTCCTATACACTTCGCCCTTCTCTCGTCTTGTAGGGTTGTGCCTTTGTTGTTTCAAGGTGGAGCTGGTATTTCCTGTATATCCTGCTAAGTGAACCAACCACAAGACCCACTGCTCTGTCCTGCTGCTCCTCTCTCCCTTAGGTAATCATTATTCACTTTAACCCGGTGATATGAGCCGTCTGTACTCTTGTATTGATAACCTGTGTTTGGCCAAAGAATACTGATTGAAATCAAGCCAGTGTACATACAGAAGAGATTTAGGTCTTGTATAATGCATAAGCAGTTCAGACAACATCCCATTAGCAGTGATAAATAAATAAAGAGCACGGATGCATTGATGATGATGCTTCTGAAAAGGAAATGTGGCTTTTTGTTGAATCCTCGAGGGACGACTATACATTTACAGTGATAGGAAATGTTGGCAGCAGATGTAAGAGGAGAATTAAAGGGTTAGGGGTATGAGGTTATACCACCACCTGCTTATTTTTACCTCCCAGTGAAGAACTGCAACCCCTCTGAACGTGTGATTAGTTTCTGCTTTATTTAGGTATTAAAATCACATCTTTTAAATCATGTCTTGAAACCAACCTCATAGACTTGCTTTTATGTGATTTTGTCTTCTTGAAAACCTTTTATGCTTCTTATTCATGTTTAATAATACTGTATGGAGGTAAATCTGTGCCATCTAATTTTCAATTTGAATTTCGAAAGCTGAAATTTTTTGCATCAAAATCAGACTTTGAATTTCAAAATCATTGAATTTCAAGCATACAGTTTTATTTCCAACACTGATTTTTTTTTTAAATGATGGGAAAAAATTCTGTGTAAAAAAAAAAAAAAAAGGTCTCTCAAAATATTCAATTAGTGAAAATTCGACTGTGTAAAAAAATTCAATATAAAAAAATTAAGTGTCAAATAATTCAGTGTTAAAAAAATTCAGTGTAAAAGAGAGTGACTCAACATCTGGGTAACTAGGGAGAAGCAATCAATTCCTGGCTCAATCATCCATCATCCAGCCAATCAATTAATGCTAAATTGGTCATGTGGCACAGACCCCAGTGGAAGATTGAATCCAATCGATTGCTTCTCCCTGGTTACCCGGATGTTGAGTCAGTCTCTTTCACACTGAATTTTTTTACACTGAATTATTTGACAAATATATATTTTTTTAATGTTGAATATTTTTTTACACAGTTTTTTAAAGTTGAATTTTCACTGAACGAATATTTTGAGACCGTTTTTTTTTAAACTGAATTTATTCCATAATTGTAAAAAAAAATTAGTGTCAGAAATAAAAATGCATGCTTGATATTTGATGGTTTTGAAATTCAAAGTTTGATTTTGATGCAAAACAAAATTCATCTTTAAAAATTCAAATTCAAAATCAAATGGCACAGATTTACTTCCATATGAGATACTGTTTTTTTTACTCTGAATTTATTCCATCATTGTGATAAAAATTAGTGTTAGAAATAAAAATGCATGCTTGAAATTCAATGGTTTTGAAATTCAAAGTCTGATTTTGATGCAAAGAAAAAAAAATCAATTTTATGAATTCAAATTCAAAATCAGATGGCACAGATTTACTTCCATATTAGAGACCTTTTTTTTAATCTGAATTTATTTCATCATTATGAAAAAATGGCATCAGAAAAAAAAGCGTGTTTGAAATTCGATAGTTTTGAAATTCGAAGTCTGATTTTGATGCAAAAACATCTCAACTTTATAAATTCAAATTGAAAATCAGATGGCACGGATTGACTTCCATAGCTGTGGCCCAGTGAGCACAGATGTTTTATTCCATCTGGCAGTGAAAGGGTTAAGTCTGACTCTGCATGCACCGAGCAGGCCTCCCTCCCTCTTCTCTCCCTCTACATCCATTTTCACTGTGAGTGTGTGTGTCTGTGTATATGTGTGTGTGCGAGTGTTTTGTAGGGGGGCCTGTTCCATCTGCAAGCCCAGCGGATTTGTGTTATGATCACAACTTAGTTTGATAGCAGTCCAACACCGCCGCGCCACACTTCTGGATCCCTTCTGAGCGCGCACGGCTCGGCGTAAAACCTTTTCTCTCTGATTGAAAGATCTTTTTTTGGTGCTCAGCTCGTTTCTCTCTGTCCGAAAGCGACGGGATATGTCGAGAGGTGGAGGCGTTTCTCCTTCCACCCGAAGCTCCCCCAACTTTGGAGCCCGCTGACACGCTATGTCATGAAGGTAAGCGGGGGGAAAGTAGCGTCTGCGAATCGTATTTTGAGGGGATTTATCTCTGCTTTTCTTTTAGTCGAGGGTTCAACTTTTAAAGTGAGAAACAACGCTGAGTCACGGTCCCGTACTTCTCTCGATCGTCCCATTTGACGCAACGTGAATGATAATGGACCGAGCAGACCGTCCCAGTTCGGGACAGAGGGAGAGAGAGAGGACATGTCAAGAGAAAAGAAGTTAAATCAGGACGTATGCTGTCACACACAGCTGATAAATCTTCACACATCTGTAGGACAGACACAACACATACCTTACAGAGCCTGTAGCCTATAGAAGGCCTGATCTGGGAACAGTTTAGACTTTGCTTCCTATAGAAAAAACAGGGTAGGGAAATGAAATGTGGGCTCAGTTTACACTCGGCTGGATTTCTGGGACAAAAAAAAAAGTTTAAGAAAGGAATTGAGTGACAGATCATGTTAATACTTTGGTGAATTTAAGAGCAGAGTGACATTATGTCAAGGTCATTGTTGTTTTTTTGTCTAAGGAAAGAGAGTGAGGTTGTATAATGGACAAAAGGGGCATTTAGGCCTGTTGTAGAAAGGAGGGGGTGTTGCCTCCTTATTACAGAATCATTCAGACTCAAGTGAAAGTAATTACGTCTTCTCTAAAATTAATTTAGGTCATTATGAGTTTGATCACAACTGGAATGAAGATTGGCTTACAAATCTGCCTGCAGGGACAGAATAATTACCAGACTCTGACGTCTTTTACATTGACACCCTTTCCCCCACTTTAACAACTTTAATCTGAAAGGAAATAACCGGAAGAGTACAGTTTTCACCTACTGTCTTTGTTATTCCTCACCAGCCTAATAATCCCCAGGAACCAGGAGGCAGGAGATAATGGGATTGGATGGTGAAGTGGGCCAGCATTGGTCACCACTTGAGATTTAACCTGCGGCCAGCTGGGCCACAAACATTTTGTCTCTGGTCGCCACTTAACAATCTATTTCCAGCATGAAGCTCACTCATAGTATGACAGATACAGCAGTCCAGTTTGATGCTGTCACCCTTTATGTATGGTATCCTCATGAGAGCCTGATGACGCCTGTAAAGATAGAAGACTCAGGTGTGAGTCAAGGACAACTAAATATTTTATCACAAAGGGAAATACTCCTGGATGTACAGAACCTGGATGAACCCATTAATGTCGCCTAGAGGTTTCTTAAAACTTAAAATCTAGCATTTAATTCAGAAAATCAACGCCCTGAATGATTTTGAAGTGTCAACTGCAAATGCAAATGAGGTTATTTACGAAAGCGGGCGTCGCAGTTATATCAGTGTAAAATCAATGCAAAACACACACTGTGTTTCAGTATGTAAAGCTATCAGCATCGGCAGCCATCTGTAGGTCTTAAAACCCTGCCTTCGTTGGCCAAAACAGAGACACCAACCACTTTCTCTCACCCCCCTGTTTAAAATTTTGCAAATGCTCACTCATGACACAGCCCTTGACTCTTAAGTGAAGAGATTGATCGTGCGTGTTCATGCATCCCAGTTCTGAATACATGAGACAGATCTGGGAGTGGAGAGTTATCGGTTTGACTGACTCACTGCCCTGACTGCATAACAAGTGCAACTGTACTGTCCAGAGCAAAGTGCGATTCTCCTGTATGGTGTTTCAGAAGGTAAACTAAAAACACACCAGGCTATAAATGTATCTGAGAGACTGGTTTGGGGTTGTTAGTCCTGGAATACTTTCGCTGCTGAAGTGATGTAATCAGGTCAGAAAAACAGGAGAGGTGCAGCCTCCTCTCCTCCTAGAGTTTCTGTTATCACTGCAAGGGAAAAACCTAGTCCCTCGGCCTGAGACTCATCTTTTTGTAATAAACCAGGAAATTTATTAGATGAATTAGGAATGAGACACCAAGCTGCAGGCTCATTAGGAACACGGATATCTTTGAGGAAAAGCGAGCCCAGGTGTTGTGTTTCTTTTTTCTCAAAGGTGCTGAGTTGTTCCTCTTTCCTTCCAAACAAAAAACAGCATCAGGAGATCTGTGAGAGTTGATTTGTAGTTATCGTAGGTAAACATGCACCGATAAATCGTCCGGGATCGGTAATCGGCTCATCCTTACACATGAAACCAATTTTATCCACCGATCTTATCTACCTCAGCAAAAGTCTGAAAGTCAGCTGTTGTAGCTTTTTGCCCACCAGGTCACATGTGCACGTACGCATGCGCCAGCAGCACGCAACAATCATCTGGAGCATGATCAACCGAGCGTGTTGAACCCACTACAAGGAAACCTAAATCTCAGGACAGTTTATTGGTGGTTTAAGTTGTGTCGTCAGTTTTTCCTGTAGATTATTATTTTTCTAACTTCCTCAAACCTTGTGATTTCCTTTATCTGTAAAAGCAAAATACTGCTGTGCACTTTATTTTGGTAAGAGGCTCAAAACAGGCCTGACCTGTTGTGCTAGTATTGTTAATTTTTAAGATGTGGAAAATAAAAGACTAAAAGAACTGATATGATTTAGTTGTTTGGACAGCAATATTCTAAACTTTTCATTTATACTTGAGAGAACGACCTCATGTGCAGTTAAACACAAAAGTTTGTTTTGTTTCACAAGTATTGTTCAGTATTTTCATTGAAATAAAATTGGATATCTGATATCGGCAGGTCAAGCTTTTAAAGATTGGTAATCGGACAGAATTGTGCACTCCTAATCATGGGACAATATGAATGTCTGTTTCATATTTAATGTAAGAGCATGAACATGATCTGATATATTTAATTTTGTGTGTTTTTACAGAAAGGACGAACTTGTGGACGTCACTGAAGTTGCCAACAGGGGGACGACTCGATTGCATTTCCCACTGAACTCATCTCTAACGTGTCACCTTGCTGGGGGGCTAACACAGTGGGCTGGCCTGCTGTTTGAATGTCTTTTTGCTGCTTGTGAAACCCCACTGCCATCATGCAGACCTCATCGCTCCGCCGCCAGATGAAAAACATGGTCAACAACTATACGGAGGCCGAGATCAAAGTCCGAGAGGCCACCTCCAACGATCCCTGGGGTCCTCCCAGCTCGCTTATGTCTGAAATCGCAGATCTGACCTTTAACGTTATGGCTTTCACCGAGGTTATGGGTATGATCTGGAAGCGGCTGAACGACCACGGTAAAAACTGGCGGCATGTTTATAAGGCAATGACCCTGCTGGATTACCTGATCAAAACAGGCTCTGAGCGGGTCGCCAAGGAGTGCCGGGAGAACATATACACCATCCAGACACTCAGAGACTTCCAGTACATAGATAGAGACGGGCGTGACCAAGGCATCAACGTCAGAGAGAAGGCTAAGCAGCTGGTCGCTCTGCTCAAAGACGAGGAAAAGCTGAAGAAGGAGAGGAGCCAGGCCCTGAAGACCAAGACGCGCATGGCGGGTGTCCCCACCAGTTTAGGCTCTGGATCCCTGCCTCCCCCTTACCCTGGGCGTCGCACCAGCCAGCCCAGCTCAGGGGGCATGTACGCGGATGAGTTTGGCAGGTGCAGAAGCTCGCCATCCTCCTTTCACTGTGAGTAGCAGAAACATCCACAGTTTCCGTACAGCAGCTCCACTCATTCCTAATGTATGCAGTGAACAAGTTTCCATATGTCTGCTGCATATTTTCTCAGCGTTTGATTAGCAGATTGTAAGGAATGTGCACATGACAGTCCACGTGTTTGTCAGATAGATTCAAATCTGATTTTGTGGATGATGAATGTAACTGAGTAACAGCATTCCTGCTTTTCTTCACCAAAGATCTATCATCCAATGACAGGACAGAGATTCAAGGAGGTGCTGCGAGTTAAAAATTATCTTTCAGCCTAGATTTATTTTTGGGTTTTTCCTTTGAATTATCGCAGTGGTAGGTCAGGATTCAGCTCTCAATAGATATCAATCATCGGATATTTTTTTGGGGGGGGACGGCAGAGTTTCAGTTTTGTTCTGACATCTGCATTCCTCTCATTCTCCTGTTTACAGTCACGTCAGCTAAACTGGATTTACAAAAGAGAGGAGGCCCTCTGTGTGCTTGTCTCGAATGTGAAAGGATACCGCGTTTACTCGTGCTGATACCATCTGTTTCACAAGTGCGACGCTCCTACTCAGGGGGTTAAAAACTCTGATGTCTTTGACTCATTCAAACTTGGTTGATATTGCGGAAAGCATCATGTAGCTGTAGGTGGCATTTGTAAACGTGGTTTGTCTGGTGTGTACCTCGTAATCATGTTTCTTTTCTTTTGTGGTCTGTGCGCCAGCTATTTTGTCAGACTTTGATGTCTGGCTCCCGTTTTAATGGCATAAAGACAGACATCTGACTGTTTTATTACCCTTAATTTATCAAAAGGCTTTTATCTTCAATACTTTTTCCACTTGAAACACATTCCTTACACATTTTTCAAGGCCAGAGGAAACATGTGGCAGAAACAGCCTCAGCCCTACAAGCCCTGGGCGTGCGGTTAAGCTAAGAAACAAAAACAGTATAGTTTATGTATGAAAGGAAAACCATGTTCATCTGATAACACCACAAATTGTAAAGTGTGAAGCCTCAGTTTATCAGACACAGGCTGGCTTTCATGGTGGGTGAGTGTGACTGTTTCACACTCTGTCAGTGTCAGTCATAGTGGGAAATTTCAATCACAGACTGCATTCGAAATTATACTTGATATTTGTTTGAGTTTGTCAGTATGAGAAATATTCATCTGCCTATTGTTGGGGTAAAAAACAGCTCAGTTTCCTGTTCTGCTACATTGGTTTTAAAGATGAAACAGTGGTCTCCAGGAGACTCCAGGATGCTGGCACCCAGTTTTGGACTAAATGTTGATTTAAGTCAGGAGCCTGGCAGCAGCTACTTGCCAACAAGCATTCCAGCTCAGACAGGCAGGGAATATTTAGGAGCTGAATAGTAAAAATGATCGCTTTCGTAGACCTGGTGTCGCCCAACATGTGACCCAACAGCCTCTCTTTAGGGGCATGACCCACAGCCTGGCACCCCGGTTAGCTCAGTGCTGGAACCCACCAAGACGACTCAGGGTAATAAGATGGGCCCCACTCCAACCCGTCCATTCCTCTCCCCCTCCACCACCCTAACTCTCCACACAGGCGCACCATTGTTCTCAGTGCAGGCAGACCATGGCGAGCAATGCCAGCAAAGGCCCTTCATAACGTGCCATGGAAAAAAAATTAACATGCAAAACATGGCCGGCTCTTTTCTGACCTTAAAGATCATCTTAAAGTGTTGTGTTCCTACCTTTGTTTGAAATCTCACCACGTTTCTATCAATCAGTGTGTCTGTCTACACCCCTGTTTAACACCACATCCCATCTGCTCCCTCCTCTCGTCCCCGCAGCTTCCACTTCTTCACCTCGGTTTGCCCCGGACCTTGAGCAAGCTCGGCCCTCGACCAGCGGAGAAGAAGAGCTGCAGCTGGCCTTGGCTCTGGCCATGAGCCGAGAAGAAAGTGAAAAGGTACGTCTAGCTAAGATAACACACACACAAACACACACGCTCATTCCCAGACCTCTCACGCGCCTGACAGAAAGAGGCTTCATAGCCCCCCTGCTGCTGACATGTTTTCTTGTTATAAAACATTTAATGGCTCCGGCTTCCAAGCTTGATCACTGTCAGTAAAGGTGGTAAAAAAAAATAAATCTACTGCCTGTGTCTGCTGGGCCACTATTTCCCAGAAGCTTCAAGTGAAAGTGATATCATCAACTCTGTCCGCGATGTGGTCATTAATGGCACTTTGACCAATCAGTGTCAAAGGGGGGCTTTCTCACTGAAGAGTGAGGAGATTGTGAGTGAAAGAGTGAGAAGCCAGACAGGAAGTGCGCATTGATCCACTCCTAAGTATCCACAGCACGCCCTCGTCTCCACAGCAAGGGCAGCTGTTGCCCTCTTTGACTGCTACTCCACGACCATGGTGATAAATTCAGATGTGCAGCAGCTGTGATTTTAATCAAATTGAAATCTGTACATTGATCTGTGTGAAACTCTCCTCCAAATCACCTCAAATCAGAACATTTCTTTGAAAATTTGCAAGCAGTGATACTTTCCCTTTGATCAGACTCACTTCTAATCCTTCCTGCTTGACCCTAGCCGCCTCCTGCAGTGGATATCGACGAACAGACCCAGCTCCAGATTGCTATGACGCTCAGCAAGGAGGAGGCCCAGAAGGTACAAGTATCCTGGGTTCAGCGAGGACACCATTATTGCATCATTTGGCCTACGGCACCTGTCCTGTTGTTCTTTACACTGAAACCAACTTCGCATCGTAGTGTGGGGCCTCTCTGAAAACCAACTGCATGTACTAATCACTTTCCTCCCTCACTCCTCAACAGCTAAAGGACATGTAACTTTCTCCAGTGACTAATCAAACGAGGCTTCAAGTTTCTGTTCCACTAACCATTAGATTTCTCCTCTTTTAGTTTGATACACCCACAACAAACACTCACCCTCTCTGGTGTGGTGTCAGGGAACAGCAGCGAGTTTAACACCTTCACTCTAACTCGGCACACCTTGTGTATCGCATGCATTATACCGTGAGGATGCCCCAGATTTTTTCCTCTTTTGTTGACCAAATACTGATTGCTGTTCCCTCCCTGGTTAACATCCTTACAGCCAGTCCAACGTGCGCCTCCGACTATGGATATGGATGAGGAAACCCAGCTGAAGCTAGCTCTGAGTCTGAGCAAGGAGGAGCACCAGCAGGTAGGCGCCTTTGTGGTCACCGGGGGTTCAGGGCAAGTATAGACTCTCTGCCAGCTGGATTGTACTAAAGGGAACACATTTTTAAACCTTAACTAGAGGAGGATAGCAGCTTCATTTTTCAACACACCTGCAAGTGTTGCCGGTGTTGTCTTTGTCTCTTGGTTGCGGCTACAGAAGGTACTGTTCTCCCAGGCTACCAGCGTCAATTTACCAAAATGTTAGCCTGAGAGAACTGCAGCAAAAGTAGCTTGGATTTGTAGCTAAATGGGTTTTTAAAGCTTGATTTACTCCCATGACTCGCTCAGGCAACAGGCTTCCAACTCAACCTGACTTTGTCTGAACTTTTTCCTGCTAGCTCCCCTAATAAAATCCCTTGAAGTTGGAGTGAGCCATAGCTGTCAAGTATCCCATATTTTATACCGTATTTTACTCCTCTTTCCCGCTGTCTTCCTGTATTAGTATTGTCCTGTAAATCTCCCGTATTATAAAATATGTATGTAAAAAAATTGTTATTCTGCCTCTCCAAACTGAACTCTGTCACTAATGCGCGTTAAGTACCCACCAACTAGTAGTAGCGAATCGGTGCAGCTCGAATATGCCACTAACGTTTCAGTGTGACTGAATGTCCCGAATTTCATGTTTTATAATGTTTGTAACAGTTCATGGATGCATCCTGAAATTTTCTGGAGAATTCCCAAACAGCCTGCCTGCTGAAATGATCCAAAGCTGCTTATTCACACATGCCCCTTGCAGTAGTTTTTCAAAGCCAGGCGTGAACTGGAGCCAACAAAAACAATCAAACCATCCCATTTGGGTACAAAAGTGTTTAATTTATGCAAAAGGGACACTTTAACTTAAAGCATCAGCAGGCATGCACAACATTAAAAAGTTTTTGTGTTTCATTTTGTGGAGTAGGGTTGTGGAACAGATTAGATGTGGAGCTCAAGTAAATCAAAGCATGAGCGAGTTTAGGAAGCGGTACAAAAACATGGTTCTCACCAGGGTGTCACCATCGGGTGTTTTCGTAAATATGGACATGTCACATATACTTATTTACTCTGTTTATGTTGTTTTTTTGTCATTATCATGTAAAATTATTGGAGACTGACTGTTTATGGAGTAGAGGATAAAGGGGTAGTTTTAAAAAAAAAAACATAATGCTTCATCCTGCTCCTTTTCGGACATGTTGGGTTCACATTATTATTAGTAGTATTTTTATTTTTTTGCTTTGATTATTGTTATTGTTGTTTTGAATATTCTCATTGGTTTTGTTTGTTTTTAGTTTACTTCCTTCAGTTGCACGCACACGTTCGAAAAAATAAATAAATAAAGCAGATATATGTTATACAAAGGCAACTATCAGTGCAGTACGATCAATCCCTCTTGGTTTTATACTCTTTACATATTAGACTAAAAAATGTTCCCATAACTGAGGCGTGATGGTGCTTATCAAAGCCGAAAAGGACCGGTCAGTGTTTTCATAAGCTGAAGAATAACTGGGTCAAACTTTTCCGGACTTCTCCAGACTTTTTCAGCACAATAACCCCAAACTGTACACATCTTTATCCACATCTCTAATTTGTCTACTCAAACTTTGCCTAAAGTGCAAGCTAGCCAAGAAACTGTGGTACAAAGAGCAAAAATAGTCACGTAAAATATGAATGCTGTGAATGTTTGGGGCAAGGAAACATTTTTTCTGGGTTTTGGCTGACTCAGATATTCACTCATATTTATTCAAGCAGAGCGTTTTACTGGAGAAATGCAGCAGAGCGAGGTGGAGGCTGTGGCTTATTGTATCACCGGTCTATAATCATTTGTACTTAGTTACAAAAAACTCCAACTCTGCATAATCACAAAAATCAGTCAGGGGTCTTGTAATCTGCGATAAAATGCAAGAAAGCCACAAAGGCATTTCAGCTTAATTTAAATATTGTTATGTGTTTGAGTTCATTAATTCTCTATTGTAGAAATCTGTTTATAATTACAGACTATAAAATGTTAAATTACACCCTGTTGTTCGCTTTGTTTTGACATATCTGGCAACCTTTTTACCCCTGTCTCGTCCCTCCTCGGCCGAGAAACTCTCTGGTTTGTACCCATTGAACTCATCCATCTCAGGGTCATATGTTCCTTGGGAAAATCACCAGCTGGCATTTGTGTTAGTGTGCGGTAGCTGAGTCATAAATATAGTATGACGGGACAATATGTGATTTTTGCTGAAAGCTGTTATGCCTACAGGCGTCCATGTGTCTGTTTCTGTTGACAGGAGCAGCTCAGTCGCCAAGGAGACGAGTCGATGCTTCAGAAGGCACTGGAGGAGAGCAAACGTGAGATGGAGACTAAAGGCGGGGTATGAAATAGCTGGGTGTGGAATATCTCAGTGGGGGTGATAAGATGTATTTCCACTTTATAGCCGACATTTAGTTTGTCCTGTTTAAAGAACGACTCAAGCACTAAAGTATAAAAAAATCACAACTAGAGAACTTTCTGTAAGGGCTGACACAATATCGTAAACTCAAACTTTTTTTTGTTTATTTTGTCAGACCGCCTTCATGGACCTAGTGGATGTTTTCGCAGTGCCCGCAGATCAGCCTCCAGTTGAACACAGGTGGAATAACAGCTCACACCAGGCAGCTGCTCGTCTGGGGGGGACAGACCCCTGGGATTCTCTGGGTGAGCTTACAGTGACCAAAACCGGATTTCTGTTCTTTAAGGACACGAGTGATTCATCCACGGCATCCTTTATTCCTCAAAATAAACATAAAGTCCACTAAAGTCCTCTGTGTTTTTAAAGAGGGTAGCGCCTCCGGAGTGGATCCTCCCTGGATGGCACCGCCACCCTCCAACAGTCCTCCCCCTCCATGGGAGCCCCCAGCTGACCCCTGGGATGACCCACAGAACAGCGTCTCCAACCCCAATGCTGCAGATCGAGTGTGGGCTTTTCCGTCTAACACAGGTCAGTCTCGGGGCGCACATATGCTCTCCACAAATCCACAAAATGGAAGCAGAAGAATCCTCATACATATTTAAAACATGTTACTTCATGAAATCAAATTCTGTGTTTAAAGCTGCCTCAGGAGTTGATCCGTTCTCAGCCCCATCAGACAGACCGGCACTCAGAGGAGCTGCTAGAGAGCCCCCTCCCAGAACAGGAAGCCCCTCAGGTAAACAAAATATTTCTATGCTGTCAACAACCATGACCCCGGGGCGTTATGTATTTAGCTTGTGCATCCGTCCGTCCAATTGTTATGAATGCAGTGTCTCAGAAACCAGGAGGGGAATATCTTCAAAAATAACACAGATTTCTACCTGCACTCGAGGTTTAAGTCACCGTGATCTCTAAAGAAATGTTATTGCTCGAGGATTCACTAATCAGGGCACAATTTCACACAAGTAAAAAAAAAATCTGAAGTCAGCCAAAATGTCAAACGGCCATTCTTCTCATCTAGTTCCATTCGCTTTGCCAAAACATCCATGCAGACACAACAATGAAGTGATTAAATATTTTTCCTGTTTGACAAAAAAAAAAACATTAACAGTCAATTACTGGAAAAATCTCCGCTTACTCTTTTCCTTTCATACTTATTCATCCTGTTATTGTAAGAACTGTCTACCTACAATCACACAGTCTGCAGAGAGACATGAAGAGTGAGGCGGTAATGCTGTCTGGTACAGCGTTCCTGCTGTATTGATTTATGTGCAACCTCTCTGGTATAAAACACCGGCTGACTTACAGTATGTAGGTATTATATTTTCCAGGGTATTGTATTTTTTAAACCATCATTCTGTGGGAAACAAAAAGCTGGATGTAAACTGCACCATCACAGATCAGAGGGGGCCTACAACTGAGAGGCTGTGATTTGTGTTCATTCTCACCTTTCTCTGTTAGATGGAGATCTATTCGATGAGGCCATGGATGGGGGTCAGGTGAATGTAAATGGGAGAGGGGAGGGTAGTCCTGAACTCTTTGACCTGTCCCGTCTCGGAGAAAGCCTGGCTGCCCCCAGCCCTCGCACATGTAGGACACCTGAGAGCTTCCTGGGCCCTACAGCTGCTTCCTTGGTGAACCTGGACATCTTGATCCCAACGAATCCTCCAGCCAAGAACAAGAACCCCTTTCTATCAGGTATTCATTAGTTGAAGATGCAATTTTAGTTTTATTGTTGGGCAGATCCATAGGAAATAGGTTGAGATTTTTGCATGTTGAAGCCCCTTAATTAAAAATTCTCTGAACTGGACAGTTTCCAGAAAAGTCACCACTTAAAACTGCAGTGCAAAAGTGATTAGCAAATATGATTTGACTCTGTTTATTTAGTCAGAGAAAATGATGAAAACTGTTGAAATCACTTGTTGAGACAAACTGAATTGTTTTTCTTTCCACCCAGGTCTGACTGCTCCCTCAGCCACCAATCCATTCCAAACTGAGCAACCCAAACTAAGTCTGAATCAGCTGGGTGCGGGCTCCATTCCTGCAGCTCCCAACACTTCACTCCCATACAGTGCCTCCTTGCCCCTGCCTATGAGCCACCAGCCTGCTAGCCTCCCCTCATCACTCACTCACCCCACCCAGCCTGGTCTGGAGCTGCCAGGGACCCTCCCCGAGCCCTTGTTGCCCTTCTCTTCTGCCAGCGCTGAGGGGTCACTGGCTGCACAGAACAGTCAAAACCCTTTCTTATGAGGACCAAGGAAACTGAAATAAAAAAACTTAGATTAGGGGGAATGCCTTCAGGTTATGCTCTTGAAATGTAATTCTTACTAAGGGGCCAAACTGCAGACTCGAGGACCTTTGTGAAAGCTCTTTTCTTAGTTTTTTTATATTGTGGTATAATACAATAACCCTTAGATTGATACAAGCTGGTTCTGCCCCTCACTGCAACAATCTGCCCTGCTCCTTATGTCATGAATGCAGTATTTAAAAAAGGGATGACACTTTTGAATCAGAAAGAATCAGTGTCAAAAAAACACTCTTGAAGGCCATAGCACATTGTCAATTGACTTCAGATAAAAACTCACCTAAAAGCACAGTTTGATAACATTTTATCACTTGATTGCCAGGAAATATATTACCGCTTTTAAACTCATCACCAAGTCTTCTGCTCACTCAGCTGTTTCTGTGATTGGCTTAGCTGCCCACTGCTACTGTCATATACTCCAGCACCAGAAAAAAATGGACTTCTGAGAAGATATAAGAGTTCGAAACCTGTCCAGTTCTTCAAGTGTTGCTGTGAAAAGTGAAATCTGTGGGGCTTCTGATGGACCAGATCTGATAAAAGTCATCCTTGCACAAATGATTTTACCAAACCGAAGTGAAACTCCAGAGTTAACTGAATGAAATTAGAATTTTGGAGGACTGTGCTTCTGAATTTACAATAATCAAGGCATTAGAAATGTATGAATCAAGAGTTTTACTCATTGCTTGTGAACCACTGACTCTCATCAAATATAAGGGTATAATAAGCCTTGTGCTCCGACTGGTTTTACTGTTGTGTATTTTCTCATTTTCTCTCATATCAATACCATTTAAATGAAGTCATCACAACTGAGGCACACACCCAATGACAGTCACAGTGTTTGTTTTGCTCCTGATGCCCCCTCATGGCAATGACGCATTACTACACTGCTTCACAAACTGCATTAGTCAGTCTGAAAAAACAATGTGACCCTCCCACTTTGGTTGTTATTAAAACTAAAGTAAGTGCGTGATTTATTATACAATACATTGAGACATAACTTAAAGTATCAAAGTTTTCATTCAATATAAAAAAGAGACACAAATTCACATTATGATCACATTACAACCACAAATCCAGGTCACTGTTTGTGTCAGGAGTTAATTGTGTAAAAATGGTCAGAATAACAGAATGTTGATCACAAACTCAAGCTGAATTAACACATCACACAGTGGCCAATCAATTGTTCCACCAGCTGGTCTCTCAGTAGATACTTGTATCTCCTCCTCAAGTCACCCTTGGCAACAGTCACCACTTGTTCTGAACAGGGTACCAAAGATTTGGCATTTACTGTGCGTCATTTTACATGATTTGCCTTTTTTCAGTGAATGCAACACAACATTCAGTCTCAGAGAAGACTGTGTGGATACAGACAGCTCTTGAAGAACTTGAGGTTGTCATCTAGTGTCCTGTGAGGGTAGCACAACTTAATAAGATTCAAACACGAGATTGTTCACTTCACCGCAATGTTCTCCAACCAAGTCAGCACCTCCTGGAGTCCCTGCCCGGTGCAAACACTGAGTTCTAGTGTTGTGATTGGCTGAGAAGCAGATGCAATGATGTCATCCATTCTGAAGAGGGACTTTAATTCTGTTAGGCTCATAGTGCAAGGCATGTCCCTGCAAAGGAAAGGACAAGAAAAGAAAGAAACAGGACATTTAGAGCGGCATCTTACAAGAGACAGATTTATAACAGATCTGTGAAATGTTAAAATTGCATATGAAGACAAAATGTAGGAGAACAAAATTAAAATGGGATTTGTATATGCTCAGAGTCACCTTTTATTGAAGAGAATAAGCACAGGAGCTCTGCACAGAGGGTCAGCAGAGAGCACTGAAAGCAGCTGTATGCAGGAGGAAGATATCTGAGTAATGTTGGATGAGTCCACCATAAACTGTGGAAGATAAAATATATTTAACAGGACAATTAAAAGTTTTTTATACCCTTTCAGCTATTGCAATTACATGTGTATAGAAATAACATACAATCACAGAGGAGCAGTCTTTGTAGTAGCGTGGCCATATAGGACCCATGCAGCCCCCGAGCTCTCTTAATGTCACCTTCTTTTTCTTCAGAGTCAAGTCGATCAGGTTGGTCCCGACCTGTGGAGTTTAAAAGAAACCAGAAGCATTATAGAGATCGACTCTCTCGGTAGGACTGAGCCTAAAGTTGAACCACATCTTCATTGCTTACTGTAGGCAGAGTGGAGGGAGGAGTCCCCAGTTCACCTAATCCATACAAATTTGAGTTTAAACATAATCTGTTAAGTAAAATAACTGTGAGAGTAACAGCTGGAGGAGATACGAGTAGAAAACAGAACAAGAATAACTCCACTGACGGGGCTATTAAAATGAAGTGCAACTCAATCGCTAACAGTTATTACAGCTATATGTGCTCGTCCGACGCAGTTAGCATGCTAGCCAAACTAATTTCGCCACAATTGCTCACTTTTTAAAGTTCTAATTCAATCCAGCTTTCTTTGTACAAAGGATATTCTGTAGCCGTTTCAACAACAACGTTTTTCCGACACCAGTAGCTCCAAGAAGAAGACAAATGTCATTGCTGCTCATGGCTAAAGCGCAGCAACTATTAGCATCTAGTATGGAGTCCGACTGTCACCATGGCGACGCAGACGTAAATGCGTCACTTCGCCTTGATAGGACGTCTTGTTTTTGATTGGTTACCGTGGTCCACAACGGAAGCAAAACAGGATCTGAAACTAAGCTGCAGCAATCCTCATGTTGCTGTTCGTGTGAGCTGCGCAACTGTGCAAGAATTGGTTGGGACGACTGAAACACCATGGAAGCAAAGTTAAAGAAGGAGTTGGGGACGACTATGTTGAAGTCAACGGGACACACGGGAGGCGGATGTATCAGCGAGGGTCAGAGTTATGAAACTGACAATGGGAGAGTGTTTGTGAAGATAAATCACAAGAGTGAGGTATTTAACACAAACCTCTATGTCAAGCTTATCATGCATGTCAATTTTTTAAAATACATGTGATCCAGTTGTAAGATACACGGTCTAAAAGGTCATGTGTTATTTTTTATTTAAGTTTTATTAGACTTGTGTTCAGATCAAAAAAGATCATTTTAAATGTGTTTTATACATCAATTATGGTATCTATGAGCTACAACATGAGGTCAAAAACCTAGCATAAAAGTCCACCATTTTAGATTAGAGGACTAATAAAGTCATAATAGTATAGGAGAGTGTTTGTGAAGATAAATCACAAGTGAGGTATTTAACACAAACCTTGTTTTTAACCAGTACCTTTACGTCAAGCTTACCATGCATGTTAATTTTTAAAAAAACATACCAGTTAAAATGTGATCCAATAGTAAGTTACACGGTCTAAAAGGTCATGTGTTATTTTAACTTTGTGTACTCATTGCGAAATATAAACACAGTCTAGAGTTGTAGATCACCACACCTGCAACCGCCCAGTTGCTCACAGTTGTATTTTTTCTTGTATCAATTTTAATTTAACTTCTATGTGTGCAATTTTGCTTTGTTCAGGCAAAACAGATGTTTGACGGGGAGATGGCCAGCTTGGAAGCCATTTTAAAGACTGAAACTGTCAAAGTCCCCAAACCTGTGAAGGTGATTGAGCTTGACACAAAGGGATGTGTGTTTGTGATGGAACATCTGGACATGAGAAGTCTTAACAAGTAAGATGTCTGTCATACAGTTTGTGAGATTTAACAGAGGTCAGTGACTCTGCATTTTTTATGACATGTATTGTTTAAAACTCAATATACAGGTTTTCAAAGCAACTTGGAGAGCAGCTGGCAGACATGCACATGCACAACAAGAGACAGCTGGAGAAATTAAGCAAAGAGCAGCAGACAGTGGGTAAGCTTCTTAAATATTTAAATTAAAGGGATATTCAGGTGTAAAATTGATTTAGGGTCAAACACACCGCAACACCAAGTTAGACACCCCCTCGAGAGATGAATGTTGCCGACCGCTTGCTTCTCTAGTTATACCAACTTTAGTAACGACCACAAGATAGCAATACACAGCGGTCTGAGGAGCCATAAATACACCTCAACCAAAACGCCACTCTATAGCCACAAATAATGCTCAGAACAGCACCTAACGTCATCAACAGTACATACAGGGTCCCAGCCATAGTGCTAGCCACCAAACATATTTTTAACTTTGAACTACCGCGTCTGCAGTTCAAAATGATTAACATGGTGATTATCACTTCAGGGAAATGATAAAGAAATGATCATAAATGTTCTTCCTTGAGCTGCGTCACCCCACAGAAGTCCAGAATGAACTGGCCTGAGGTCTCGATACAAACAAGCAGCTGCTAGAAGAGAGTAGGTGAGTTGTGTTTAGTCTCTTTGCTAAAGAAATTAGGTAAAGTTAAAAAGATGTTTGGTGGCTAGCAGAGATGGGAATTGTGGAGTCAGCAAGTCATCTCCATGCCATGTATTTGTTCTGCTCTGTCACTGAACCAGCTGCTTCCAATGAGCAGCCAGGAAGGTGAGCTCATTAGTGAAGGCAGCTGGTTCAGTGACAGAGCAGAACAAATACATGGCATGGTGATGATTTGCTGACTCCACAATTCCCATCTCTGGTGGCTGGTACTATGGCTGGGACCCTATATGTACTGTTGATGAAGTTGGGAGCTGTTCTGAGCATTAATTGTGGCTATAGAGTGGCGTTTTGGTTGAAGTTTGTTTATGGCTTCTCAGACCACTGTGTATTGCTATCATGCGGTCGTTACTAAAGTTGGTTTAACTAGAGAAGCAAGCAGTCAGCAACATTCATCTCTTGAGGTGGCATCTAACTCGGTGTTAAAGTGTGTTTGACCCTAAATCAATTTTATGCCAGAAAATCCCTTCAAACTCACACAAAGCACGCCTAAATGAATAAATCTCTCTTCCGCTTGTAAAAGAGTAAAAGTTGAATGAGAATAAATCTCTGATTGATTAGCATCGATTATATACTCACTCAGGAAAAGGAGCTGGGCAGTCAGAGGTGGCAGCTGTTGAAAAATTTGGCTTCCATGGAACAACATGCTGTGGATATTTACCACAGGTAAAAATAAGTTGTATGATAAGCACACATGGACTGTTTTCTATCTAATATCTTTACATTTGTAGAATGTTTCAAATTATATGAGATGTAAAAATCTCTCTGTTCTCATCTTTCTTACCTATAACTTGCATAGGACAATGAGTGGATGGAGGACTGGGTGACATTTCTCTCCAGGAACAGACTGCAGCATCAGCTCAACTTAGTGGAGAAATCTTATGGAGACAGAGAAGCTCGAGAACTGTGGGCTGGGCTACAGGTCAATCTTCCCTTTTATCTGATCAGAAACAAAATATAAAGCATGTCCATACAAATCCATCAATAATCTAATGGTGCAACTTTCATTTTCTGTCTGTGCTTACAGAGGAAGATCCCTCAGTTTTTCACAGATCTGGAAATAGCCCCTGCTCTTCTCCACGGTGACTTATGGGGTGGCAATGTGGCGGAGTGTGCAGACGGTCCAGTCATCTTTGACCCATCTTCCTTCTATGGACATTCTGAGTTTGAGCTGGGTATTACAGGGATGTTTGGGGGCTTCAACAGCTCTTTCTACTCTGCCTACCATGCAAAGATCCCAAAAGCACCAGGCTTTGAAAAGAGAAACCAGCTCTACCAGCTCTTCAACTACCTGAACCATTGGAATCACTTTGGTGGTGGTTACAGAGGCTCTTCGATAAAGGTTATGAAGGACCTGTTAAAATAACTGCACCAACATACACTTATGATGACAGTCTTAAACTCAAGCAAGGCACTTAGTTCATAATGACAGATGATTTATTGACCAAAATTGGTGTGACTATTTTTTTAAAAAGACTAAATTTGTTGTTTGTTTTTTTTTAATCTAGAAAGTATATTTAATTGTGTATAAAATATAAAACATGCATCACAAATATCTCCTGATGTGCTTGCTCAAAGATCTACTTTGCTCAAAAAGGTTAAAAATGAAAGGACTTTGCTCTATTAATACACTAACAGGACTATGTTCACACCATACAACTGTAATGACAACTTTCCTTGAAATGTACTATCAACTACAATAGAACCAATAAACTCTGGAATGATCAAGTGTTTTTCTTGTTCTGCTGTTTTAATCCAAATATTAAGAAAAGCACTGAATTAGGCCCAAGATACAGCTTTGCATATGCCATTGATGGGGCTACTAGGGGTAGTAGGGATACAGCTCAACTTACCCCGCTCCTATGATCAACTTACCCCATACACAGGGTAAGTTGACCATAGGAGACCACTTTTCTTTGGCATGCTATATTATCAAGACAGTTATGTTTACACTCAGTCTGTTGGTTTGCAGGGATGAACAACATATTGTAATATATGCAGATACAATAGTTAGTGACAAAACTATGATTGCCTTGATGTAGTGAACCAATATGAAAAATGGCTCATCTTACCCCACTCTCCCCTATGGCAGTTTCATGGCTCTTAGGCTTTTCAAGCACCTTTGGGCCTTTTTGGCATGTTGCTCAATTTTTATTGATATTTTAGAATTTATTTGGATATTTTAGAACAATCTCAAACAAAGACCTGTGATGTTGTAAATTTAAACTTTTAGTACCCCAATATAACGTGACTATCTGTCTGTAAATTAAAGCCTGTGTATTTACGTTTTCGCGTACCACTCGTTCGCGTTATGTTTGAACCTTTTCGCATACCGTAGCTGGGCGGAATATGAGTGCGTATGCGGGAACGGCGTAACAGAGAAACTAGGAATAGCTGACTGGGTTTGTGAAGCTAAATTAACCTTATTGTGTGTTAAGTCGTTCACACGCGTTGGGGTTATTCAAACTCTACATGTTTTGTAGCGGCAAGTTTCTTGAACTCGCTGTCTCCGCGGATAATTTGTTGTTTTACACCCTTTGAGAAGAATGAATGCTAACATCGGTTAGCCACCCAGATAACAACAAACGCATCACACGCCCAGGTTAGCATCCATATCTCAGACACTCCTCTCCCACGGCTGAAACCATGGCCTTATCTGAGACAGATAACGGGTCCTCCGGTGGTGAACCGGACGCTATTATAAAAACATGTGTATTAGGAGGTTTCAGTGAGAGCCGAGAGACCAAAGCTCTCATCTCCACCCTGCCGCAGCTCCATGGAGACTGTGTGCAGAGCGAGTCCGCCATTCAGAGGTTCTTGGGTGAGACAGTCATCAGTAAACCACCTGATTCTTCAAAATTTCTTAATTAGTGCTTTGAAATGTTCATCACATCCATTTCCTCCCCCAGTGATCATGAACAGATATCAGGAGCAGCCAAACCTCCTGGACCCACAGTTAGGTACACTGTGATCTCTTTCTTCTTCTTCTTGGGTTTACAGTTTCTCTCAGTCGCTTTGGTGCATTTCTTTCACATCAGAATGTGTATCAGTAACTTTCATACAATTCTCTGCTGTTGTATAACATATCATTTGCTTCTGTCATGTCAGTCAAAATGAAACATACTTATGAATGCTGAATAGTCATTCCCTATAAAACTAATAGTCCACATTTCATTGCTGGAGTCATTACGTACAAAAATTGTTCATAAACAATGATGTCAGGACTTATAATTTTGATGACACAGACGGTTTCATTGACATGAATACTTGTTTTTAAGGAATCAACTATTCATTTTGTGCAAGTGACACGCTTTTGCAGGTTATCCACTAGGTTTTGCAGTTTGTACTAATAGTTTTGAGAAATGCACCAACTGTTGAGCAAATGTTAAAGCAAAGCAAACTGAGAAAAACTGTAATTGGTGGTTGGCAAATGGTACACTGTGATCAGAGGACACAAAGTAATTTATATTTCTTTTACTCATCAAGATTAACACACCTTTTCATTTTAACTACCTTAGAGTGGATGCTGAATATGATCCTGGAGTTTGTAAGAGATGAATCGTCTCCCCCTTCGCTGGTTCATTTGGGCTTCAAGTTTCTCTACATCATCTGTAAGGTCAGTGTGTCAGGATTATATGGCCTACATTAGCTGCCTCTACTCCTGTTATATGACAAATCAATCAGGATGTTTGTGCTTTTTTTCCCTAAACAGGTCAGGGGTTATAAAATCTTCATGCAAATGTTTCCTCATGAAGTGGCAGATGTCCAGCCTGTGTTGGACCTGCTGTCCAGGCAGGATCCTAAAGACACAGAGGTAAAAGGAAAATATAAACATTTAAGACAATATCAGATTCGTAAATATTGTCTTAAATTAATAACTGTGTATTATTTCCATCTGTTCATTCCAGACTTGGGAAACTCGCTACATGTTGCTGTTGTGGCTGTCTATGACCTGCCTCATTCCATTTGACCTCTATCGTCTGGATGGTGATCTGGAGTCAGTTAGCGGCAGGGTCAGAGAGTCCACCATGGACCGTATTCTCGCCATCGCAAAGGTAAGTGAAGATGATACTTTATTCCTTCAGTGTTTGAGTAGATGGTCTGTGTATCTTGGTCTTGCTGCATATAATGTCTTGGTACTGTTTTAGAGATTTGACCCATGAATATAACCTCAGCAACATAACATATGAATGGATTTTAATCATTACATTGTTTATGTTTCATCCTACATTTGAAGATTGTGATATTTTTCTGCGATCAGTTAATTCAACTAAATAACAATAACCTTCTTTTTCCCAGTCTTACCTGCTTGTCAATGATAGTCCCAGAGATGCAGCATCTGTCCTGGTGTCAAAGTAAGTAATTGATCCGCATGCATATAATAACAGTAATGACACAACTGGACCAGCTGACTGAAATTGCACAGCCATTAGATTTCTTTGTAACAAAAGAAAAAACAAATATATACAAAGAATTAAGATATAAAGCAATGACAGGAATGTGAAAGAAATAAAGTATAATAGAATAAAATCATAGAACACTATATAACCTGTAAAAAACCACTGTAATGCAGCAAAAGACACAGTTTAAACAGATTTCACTATTTTTTCAGGTGAAGTCTGTACAGCATAGTTAATAGCATCAAAAACACACGTATCCAGTTGTGTTTCCTTGTTAATAACTGAACTGTAAGTATATTATAATAAGTATCATCATATCATAATTCGAATTACATATCAATCATAGTTGGAGTCCAGCTGTGAAGAGCAGCTTAGAAAGGCATAAAGCAGAATTGTAGTTAAGCTCTTGCTTGATAAGTTTCTCAAGAAAAGTTTTACGGCTTGTCTCCAGAAACTTTTTAGGAAAGTTTTCTTTGTTGCTACGGTAGAATTGTTTTTACCAATTATTGTCAGTGAAGTCCTTTTCATTTGCTTAGGATATCTTGACAAGAAATTTCTGTCTGGGCCTGTCAGGTTAGGGTGGCCCCATCAAAAGTTTAATGACACATTTTGACTAGGAAAGAGAAAAAGACACCCAGGAAGATTTACTTGAAACAAGCTGAGTAAGATGGGCTTGAATTGTAATAATAGTAGTTTTTATCTGTAATACTTTTCTCGGCCAATAGATGTCACGGTTCTTCAGTGAATGTCTTCACAAGTGTCGGCGTTTGTTTATCCTCATTAAAGCTCCATCGCTTTCTTGTTTTACTGCACATGACTGCACAGGTTCATGACACGCCCTGATGTGAAACAAAAGTGCCTCGGGGACTTTCTGGACTGGAGCCTCACCACTGTATCTGAAACGGGTGACCAGTCAATGAAAGACATCATGGTGCTGGACGGGGCTCTGCAGTCTCTGGTAAACACCTCTCTCTCTCAAGCAGCAGTCATACCAGGCTGTATATATTTGATGTTAGTGTGTTTAGTTTACAGTGTTGCATTAAAACCTGCAGAGAGTAGTTTACAAGAGCTGACATGACTGGTATGTCTCACACAATGCCTGATGTGGTTTTGGCAGGTGTGTAATGCACCTGCTGTGTGTGATCTGGTGCCTCTAGTGACTTATGTCAGTTTAATCCAACCCTTTAAGCCAAACGGTTCCTCCGTGAATGGGAACAACTTTGTGGGCTCACGGTTCTAAAGAATTCCCTTTTTTACAACCCGATACCTCGAACATCACACGTGTTTTCCAACCAAATTTTCAAACCACTTCCTGGGAGCCGAACTAATGTAGATCAGCCCTCAGGCAAGTTCATTAGCTTCATATCGATGGCATGTAAACTGGCATAGCATGTTTAGAAAGTGTCCCTTTGTGATTAATTTCTTTAAAGTGAACCTGGCTCCAGACCATGTGTTGCTCAGGGCGTTTAAAACTGGCTCTGTTTGTTCAGTTGACAAACCTAGAGGAGCCACACTTGCAGGGTTTTACTTCTCGTATTTATTTCGATTAATGGTCAAGTTCTGTAAAGATTCCAGATCGAACGACAGAGGACAGAAAACTTCTGCAGACATGTATTTTTTAAAATGTGTCTTTTATTGTCATTTTTGTCAAAATGTATGACACCTTTACAAACTGTTGGAGGAGAATTTTAGATCGATTTGTTTTCTTATTTGTGTCCTTTAGGCTAAACTTTTCAAACACGGGAAACGAGATGACCTCCTCCAGTATGGTAGGTTTCCTTTTCTGTACCGAAGTGACGATTAAACATCTTTCTCCCTACATGAAAGTCAAAGCACACGCTGCATGTTGTGAACAGGAGTTGTTGTCGCATGTGACAGTCTAGGTTGTACTCTTTGCTTAATTGTTTCGCTTGTGGTAACAGAAATATTTGTGTTCACAAATCTTTATCTAACTGTTCTGTGCCAGAGGGGAGATATTTGAATGCAAAGACTAGATGATATTTAAGTAACAGAAGGTACTTTCTGTCAAGTCTGCCAAACTGGATAAAACGAGTGTTTATTAGTTGATATATATGATAAATAAGCAAACCATTTGGAAATATTCATGTCCAAGTTGACAAAATAATCGGCTTTTTATTTGATGAAAGACGCCAAAGGATCTTTTTTGCCAAATACCTCCAAATGTGTTCTGCACATTCCTGTAAAAATGTAAAAAAAAAATCATTTAGATCCAGAAATGAAATAAAAAATTGAATTAATGTTGTTTTTCAATTTCCTAGCTCCTACAGTCCTTCAGTGCCTGGAGAAGAAACATCTCCCTGATAGCAGTCAGGCCATGCTGAGGAAGCTCGGGGTCAAACTGATCCAGAGGCTTGGACTCACCTTTCTAAAGCCACGTTTGGCTGCTTGGAGGTCAGGAATGATACCCATTTATCAATAATCATAACTTAATTTTTAATTAATACTTTGTGAATCATTTGGTTATTGAATGTCAAAAATGAGAAAATAACACATCACTGTTTTCCACGGCACCAACCGACATCTCCACATTGCTTCTTGTTTACAACAAACAATCCAAAAGCTAAGGGCTCATAATTAAATATCATAAATGCCAAAAGAAATTAGTAAATCCTTTTGGTTAAGAATCTGGATGGAACAAGTCCAACCCCATTTTTTTAAGAGATGGAACAAAAATTCTGTTTGGCGAAAACTGCAGGATTTGAAGCCCATTGTCAACTGGAAAAGAGGCAAAGACAACAAATCATATCTAAAAACAGAAAGATTATATTGCTTTATGAAAATATTTGCTCATTTTGAATTTGATGCAAGTCACACAATTGAGAAACAGTTTGGACGGAGCTGTCACCTTCATTTTGTATCAGCTCTTTTTTTTAACAACACTGTAAACACTCGGGAAGCAAGGGGACCAGTTCCTGGAGTTTTACAAGTGTTGTGTTGTGTTGTTTTTGTTTTTGCCTCCCAGTTGTATTTTTTGTCAGTATACTCCAAAAGTTAAAATAGTGACGAGTCAGCACCGCAGTTAAGTACCCAAACTCTTGGACTACTTTGCCGTGTTGTTGTTACACATGCAAATTTAGTTTGGCATCTTCTTGCTGTAATATGCTTTTCCAGGTCTTTCCTGAAAAATGCATCGTCTAAGTGGCAGCATATGACGCTCCAAACCTGTGTGTATCTTTCAGCATTAATGGGGTCTTCCCAGATGTGTAACTTAGCCATGTCATGGGCACTTCTGCATCCATACACCATCAGGGATACCAGCCTTTAAACATCTGTGGATGCAGAGTCAAACTGTGTTCAGAGACGGTAGCTTTTAGATGTGATTTTGGCCCACAGTGATTTCCCCTGTAGAGTCATGTCAGATTCAGCCTCCCTGGAGTGCCTTCGTGTTTCTAACCTGTTGCATATTAATGTAATTTGTTTCGGAGACATTCCTCTGGGTGTTTTTTTTTTTGGCATTGCACAACTTTTTCAGTGCTTTGCTGTCCCTGTCCCAACTGTAAAGAAACTTGTTTCTTGCGTCACATTTAAAATGAACAGATATTTTTGACTTATCAAGAACAATTTTCAGTTTTGACATTTGATTTGTTGTATTTGCTTTATTAACATTTTACAGAGCATCCCAACTCTTATAGAAATGAGGATGTTAACATTTATTTTTGCTAAAAAGCTAATAATAGAACAGATAAGTTGTACAGAAGTTGGCTTTTAATTGATAGTCAATTGACTGTTTTATTTGGAGAGGCTTAAGCTCTGGAAGCTGACACTAACAAAGACATTTAAGGACTATTTACAGAAGACTTAAGTTTTCTTAGTTCGTAAGTATGTCCCTATTTATTTAGTAATTGTTTATATGATATCTCTTACACGTTTTTCAGGTATCAGAGAGGCAGCCGCTCCCTTGCAGCAAACCTCTCCATGTCCCAGTCTGCTGCAGCTACAGCTGCCGTCACTCCAGATGTGGAGACACGAGAACAGGAGGAGGACTACGACATCCCCGAAGAAGTGGAGACTGTTATCGGTCAGTTTCAGCCTCCATGCAAAGAGATGAATCACATTCGATTTGATGATTGCAGGGAACTCATTGTTTGTCCGTGTGTGATTTTACAGAGCATCTTCTGGTGGGACTTAAAGACAAGGAGACGATAGTGCGCTGGTCTGCAGCAAAGGGGTAACCGTGCTCATACATATGTCATCTTGGAAAGTGTAACTTTTGAAAAACAACCTTGTTGCTACTTGTCTGTGATGAATAAGGACTGCTTATCTGCAGGGGTTTATGCGTTACAATAATAATCTGTTTCTTGAATCTCTTCAGCATTGGCAGGGTGACCGGGAGGCTTCCCAAAGAACTGGCAGATGAGGTGGTTGGTTCAGTGCTGGACTGCCTCAGGTAGTTTCATTCTGGAGGCAAATTGACTTAACTTGTCACTCTGTCCTGTCCTTTATGCTTTCTTTGATATTTAGTTGTATTTTCAATCAGGATGATAATCCACTAATGCATCATCTTTGACATTTTCTGTGCTTGTGTGTGTGTGTTTGGTTTTCAAGCTTTCAGGAAACTGACAATGCTTGGCACGGAGGCTGCTTGGCACTGGCAGAACTGGGAAGGAGAGGCCTGCTGCTGCCTTCCAGATTGACGGATGGTACGTGGAAAACAAATGTGAAAAATAGTTACAACAGAACATGAATAAGTTCTTGACAATACGTTTATTTAACATATATATATTGACAGTACAGAAAGACGTCTTTACATATAAAATATTTACCTTACAAATATGTTTAAATATTAAAAATAGGGGTGTCCCGATACAACTTTTTGACTTCGGATACAATACAGATATTGTAGCCTTCAGTATTGACCGATATTGATCAGATATCGGCACAAACTTGTGCATGACAAGTTTTGCACAGCTGCAACGTCTTTTTCGGACTTAAACAAAAATTACCGTCACACTGCCGACACCACTCCTACTCCATGTTACTTTGTTAGTACCTTAGTACACACTCATGTTGTGATTTTGTGGGCTCTGCATGCTGGAACAAGGCGCTGCTAGATAGAGGTGCTGGAGTGGAGTCTGGAATGGACTGCTTGTATCAGAGAGCTGACATCGGAGGTTTTAGTTGCAGGACAATATCATCCGATATTCATTTTTTCACTGATATCGGACCGATATCCGATATCAATATCATATCAGGACACCCTTAATTAAAAACCCAAGTAAAAGTTGCCTTTCACCTTTTCAGATCCAGTGAGAACGTTTCATAAAATGCACGAACCAATGACAGCGAGTCTTTGTACATGACTTTATATTCAGGGTTTTGGCAGTGCTATACAGTAGATATTAGATAACTCTGATTTTCAGTGCTTAATTAAAAAAACAGCATAAATCTTTAATAAGTTTATCTTATCCCGTTGAGGCTTGCAGCATTGAGGGACACAGATGATCCGTCCTTATTGCAAATTAATCAAAAAGTCCTTTTTTTTTTTAGCAGCAGCGAGGCCGCCTCCTCAGAGCCCGCCCCGCTGCTTTCGCTCTCTTGTTTGGTTTATGGCAGTTGCTGTCAGCGAGGTTGCTGTTCGCTCTTTTCACGCCTGTTGCTTTCGCCTTGGTTGTTCTTTTGGTCTTCTTTGGAGAGTCTGGCTTTTTAGCCTCCGGGTGCACATCAGCGGTGCTGAAGTCACACGAAGAGGCGGCAGAGCTTGCGATGGCGAGCTGACAGAGGGCGAGTGCAGCAGTTTGCCTCTGGTCACACGGTTCGTCCTCCTGCTCTCCTTCGGCATCTGACCCCTGCAGAAGATCCTCTGAAGTGTGAGTGGGGCTGCTGTAAGAGGCTCGCAGGCTGAGGTTAAGAGGCACATCCACTGTCTTTGATTTCTCTAAATCCAAGCAGCTTGATCTGTGATCTGAGGGACTGCTTTCCCTCTCCTGGCTTCTGATCGAAAGATTGAGGGGCGTCAGATCTTCTCTCTCGGCTTCGGTTTCCTTTTCCGCAGTTTCTTGACACGGCTCAGAGACAGACGTCGGAGAAAACTTGCTGCTTTCAGCTGATCTGAAATTGAGAAAGAGAGAAATTAGAACCATATTTTTATAAACAGCAGCTAAAATAAACAAAAAAAAAATCTGTTTCTGAAGAGGTACTCACCCTCCATCCACATGCAGGTTTCTCAACTGCAGCAAACTTTCCGCGGACTCTTCCCGTCTCTCATCAGACTCGGTGGGCTGTGCAGGATTAGCTGTATATCCCCCTTGAGTGGTCGTCTGTGGCACACCTATGTTGGTGTAGTGGGGTGCCTCTGTGTCTCTCTGGATTATGTGCGCATGATTTGGTCTGTCAGGGGACCCCAAGGCCGAGCAGCCCTCTTTAGGACTCAGCCTGGTTTCCTTCTCCTCGCTCTGCCCGTGGTTGCCCTCCTCTTTCGTAGACGTGTTGAGGATGTTGTGACCGGGATGTGAATGCATGTAAAAGTCATAATCCTTCCGCCCCAGCGTTGGGCCGTACAAGTCCAGAGGAAGGTATCTGGGTCCTGTAATTGGCATAGAGAGCTCATGGGGTCGGTACAGGGTGTAATGCAAAGGGGGACCTGGAGTAAGAGGGTGGCAGTATCTGTATGGGTATGGAGGAAAGAGGTGAGGTGGAGCAATAGGTTGTGGTACAACAGGCCTCTGAGGATCCAAGAATTGGGGCCGGAAAGAGGAAGAGTTTGCCTCGGTGGGACTGGGGTTTCCTGGGAGGTAGTATGGAGGGTACAGAGGGCGGTCAGGTAGGAGGTAAGGAGGGTACTCTGGGACAATTGGAGGGGGGAACGGTTTTAGAGGAATGGATGGTGGAATCGTGCCCCACGGGAAGCCCGGGTGGCTAAAAGTGGCGACTGGAGCTTGCGATTCCTCTGCTGCCTGCTGCACGGATGGCTTGAAGGCTTCTGTAGCGTCGTTTTTGGGTGTGACAGGAGAGAAGGCAGAAGGGCGCGGTACAGACTTGTCCTCACCGCTCTCCTTGTTCTCTCTCTCTGTTACTGTATTTGATTTTGTCACACTCTGGCTCTCTTTAACAAGCGGCGGACTGTCACGCCCAACGTCTACTTCTTCAGTGTCGTCTCCTCTCTCGTCTTTGTTCTCTTTGGCTCTGTGTTTCTCCGGGCTGCTGCTCCGCGCTGCGGGCGGGGGGCTCGGACAATCCTTCGACTTCACGGGGGCTCCCTTCGCTGCGGCCTTGACCTGCCGCGCTGTTGTCCCACTTTTCTGCGACATCAGGGAGATGGAGTTTTTGCACAGGTTGTATTTCATGTGGTTGAAGAGGTGGGACTTTTCGTTGCAGGTGAAAGGACACTGGAAACACTGGTACTTGAAGGGCTTGCCTGGCGGTCGAGGAATGTAGTGTGGCCTTTTGGGTTTGCGTTCTTGGACAGTTTCCATCTTGAATGCGAATATCCTGAAAGAGAGAAACATGCATCGTCGTAAGAAGACAGTAGCACTTGAAGAAGATGCTTTTAAAGCACACGAGACAGGTGTAAGAGTCACAGCTGAGTCATTTCAGTTTGCACCAGGTCTTACTAGGCTCACTGTCTCGCTGTTAAGCTCAGAGTGGTTGAACTGGTTCCGTTGGAGAGCGGCTCGCATCGGGAGGTTTTCCGCTCTGTGTTCTTTCGGCCGCGCAGGCAGAAAAATCTCAAGCTGCACAAAACGCCGCACCCTCAGGCTAATGTATTCCTCCAACTGTTACTTCAAACTCCAATGCACACCGAGCAGGAAGATCATTATATATGAAAACCTGTCTACTGTATGCAAAACACACATGTTTGCATAGCTGCGCTGGTGTCTCGGTGTGTTTTTTTTTTTTTTGATGATTGGCAGCTGCCTACAAACGCCTCCTGATTGCTCAACTGTCCATGTGCTCCGATATCTCATCACTTATTAGTCCTGTTAGGGGAAAAAGAGCGGCTGAGGTACCAGGTAGAGACAGGTGCTGCGCAGACGAGGCTCTTACTAACACAGGCCTTAAGGGCATGCAGAGACATGCTCCCTCTAAACCTTACTAAACTCTGCGCTGTCGGCGTGGGAACCAGCAGCCACCTGCTTCCCATGACTACACCTGCGGGATGTGCTCATGCTTCTACCAGTCATCATCATTTGGTTATTTGATTATTAGATGAGCTCACCTGCTCTAGATATACACAAGCATGGGAAATAATGCTTAAATACTCTCCCTGTGATGTTCCTGCGAATTTAGAGTCGTAGTGGCCGATTCCAGCGAAACCGTGAAGAAGGTGGCGTCTGAAATACCTCAGGTCGGCCTTTGAAATGAAACATCACCTTAAGCTGTGAGTTAAGTGCTGCCGGGCCGCCGAATGGAGGAACCTGCTTGTCATGCGCTGTCGCAAGAAGTCGTCCCTCAAGTTTCTGTGCAACTGTAGTGGCACGCAAAGCCACTCCCTTCTTAAGAGCAAAAAATTCACTTGAAATTCTCTTTAAAAATGTTTTTTCTCAACACTTTGAGTTTAACCAGGTGAAAATATTTCTATTTTACAAATTCATTATTGATCGAAATTGATTGATTTCTATGAGATCAGTTTTCCACACTTTTAATAACAGTTAGTATTGTGATGTGTAAAGGTTAGAAAGTTGTCCGATAGGTTTTTTAAAGGGTTTGTAAATAAGGTTGAGTACTTTGAATGTTACTTGTGCATCACTCTGGCAGAGTAAACAGAGGGAGGTTGAAATCCACAGGTAACAGGTGCGAACAGTGAACAAATCTCAATAACTACACCCAACAAATTAGCCGACACTTCACACAATACAGGCTTTTTTTCAAACACACAGAAAGGCTTTAAGGAAGTGCTGTAAAATAAATAAGTTCAAAATAACGCTGTTTCCTTGTAAATAAAAAATGGATTAGAAATGTACCTGCTCTGGCCGCAGCAGCTGTTTCCCTCTCCTGAACCTGAGCTACAGTCCACAGCCAGCCTCAGTATCTGGTCCGGACGTCTGCTCCAGCGTGTGCTAAAAGTTGAGAGTGTGTTAGTTAGTGAGTGCGGTGATGCATTAGTCTGCTGTATTTGGTTAGTTGTGTGGTGAGTTCCTTTCTCTGAGGTGTTGTCTCTCTAGTGGGTGGGGCTTCAGCCTTAAACAGCAGGGCCCTCAGGCAACATTGATGTACCTGATATTAGTCAGGCCTGGAGCGATGATTTACATGATGAGGTGGGGTGGGGGCTTTCACTCCCGCTTCATCTCCTCCCCTCTGTGGATATCTTTGTGGAAATGACAGACTTTTAACGACAAAGTGAAGTCTAGCCGTCAAGATCAACATTATATTCTCTTACTTTACCTGTTATATGAATGAAACAGCACTCAAGGAATACAGTCGGACATGTTTTAAAACTTACCTCCTGATTTATAACCATGTTCAGAATTTTGAATAAGACATGCACATTTAGATGATTCTCTGAGAAAACAGGAAGATTATGCATTTAGTTTGGTGAACATAGCCTCAAACTGGAAATAGATAATCAACCGTGCAGCTGTATATGCACCAGTTCTTTCAAAATAAAGGCAGATTACAGCTAAACATTAGATTGCTCTTTATGAATGCATATATAAATTAAATCTTAAATGCTCAACCTGGTTTGGAGCAGCCCTGATTATAGTATTAAATTCATATACTGGCTCCTTGATTCTAACATCCCAAAAAAGTACATGTAACAAGTGCATGTGTTGATTTGCGTTCATCTTAATCTACTCTTTTCTCGCAGTCGTGCCCCTCATCATCAAATCCCTGACCTACGAGGAAAAAAGAGGAGCGTGCAGCGTCGGCTCCAACGTGCGCGATGCCGCTTGCTATGTGTGCTGGTCCTTCGCCCGGGCCTACGAACCCAAAGAGCTGGAGCCTTATGTCGATCAGATTTCCAGGTAACCCTCCCCTCCCTTCTTTCTTGCCATAAAACTTTCACTCTCACAGGTCATGTCAAGCACATGTTTTTATCTGTCAAAATTAACGGCGTAATGACATAAGAAAGGTTGGTACAGATTGCTGTGTGTTAATATAATTTGGAAAGTTTCTTCCTCCTTTATTAATTGACATAAAATGACTCTATTGGTGTGTAGTAACTCATTCGTCAACATGATCTCTTTAAATTGTGACTTTGATTCTTATAATTCGCCTCTAAGGACATATTTACAGCATTAGATCAATCCTGCATGTCCCTACATAACCAGCTGATACACTTGTGTGCTGTTTTTGTGCCTCCAGTTCAAAGTAGTTTTACATCCGAGTTAAAGAGACACATGTCAGCTGTAGATAATGGCAGCGAAAAGGCTTTGTCGTGTTTCGTCTGACTTCAAAAGGAAGAAAGTAGTGCTGATCATTAATTATAATGACAACCATTTTTTGTGTTTGGTTCCCTGTTGGTGTTTTTTTCTTCCATAAATCATTGAGGGCTCCTGAGCTCAGCGTCTCGTTGACATTTACGTCAAACTTTTCTTTGGGTAAAACTTTTTTGCGTGTCTTCCAGTGGAATACGACATGATTTCTAAGACTTCATTTATACCCGGATTTCCTGTGCTAATTCCTTAAGCACATTTTTATTACAGCAGTCAGCATGTGGGATTTTTTTCACAGTCAGTCGTATTACAAGTGTTAGTAAGAGTCTTTTTAATCCACATGTGTTGACTCTTTCAGGACAGAAACAGCTGAAGGGGTTTTAAATGCTCCTAAAAAAGTCACTTTTTATTAATGTAGCTGAGGTGTGAGATTTCTGTTTGACTCTGAGAATTAACTAATATGAAGGAAATTACAACGTCCTCAACATCAACACCACAAAGATTTTGTATGAGGCATTAAATATAACACTTATCTCAATTTTTTTTTAAATCAGAACATAGATATTTGATAGTATAAAAGCATCTTATAAAACGTGAAGTTTCACATAAAGGAAAAAACAATTCTGAAAGTTTTCACAAAAACCAAAACTTATTTTAAAAAAAAGACAAGACTCACAAACTTCCCATAAAATGCAAAACTTTAATTAAAAAAAAAACAAAACATTTACAAAATTTAAAAGCTTTTTCAAACAAAAAAACATTTTTAAAAATGCAAAAAAAAAAACATTTTTTTTTTTAGGTTTTTACGAGTTTTTTTTTTTTTCTTTGTGCGAAGTTTTAGTTGTAAAGTGTTTTATCTTGATATAAAAGGTTTTTATGTTTCTGAAAATATTTTTGGTTTTGTATTTAATGAATAATTTTTGTGCTCTGTGAATTGCTTTTGTATTTTTATTGACTATTTGCCTTTGCATATTTTAAAATGTTTTTACATTCTCTGGTGTCTGGTGAAATGTTTTCGGGTTGACTGAAATGCTTGAAGGTGAAAAACTTTAAATCATGACACAGTTGACCTTCAGGGCCTCTATAAAAATTCTTCGACGGCAAAAAATGACAGGAACTGTTTAAAAACAGCTTTAGATGTATAAAGCTGTTGTTAAATTTGTGATAAATACAGGAAATAAAATAAATAGTATGCTTTAATGTAGATATCAAGTATACCCTGACATACACAGGTTTGACTCTCCTGACATATTCATGTGTTATATGAATATGTAGATGGTTGCATGTCTGAAAAAGGCTGATAATGAATCAATTACTTATTTTGTTTTCTGTTTTTTTGGGGGTTTATCATCCTTTTTCAGTCTGTTTAATTTAGACCTATATTAAAGTTGTTTTAGTTTTTGGATAAAAAACACCTATATTGTCTTTATTGAGTCATAGGCTGAGGTAAAAAAACTGTGCTGGCTTTTTTCCAAGTGCAGAGGCCAGCCTTAAAAAGTAATTACCAACATTTTAACACCTTATTATTCATCCAGTGCAGAGAAACTGACGTGCACTTCGTCTTTGTCAGCGGTAACGGTGTTCTGCCTTCTTGATCTCTTCTCTCTCTGTATGCGTGTTCGGACCTGCGGCCTCTGACTGTGCAGACCAGCTCTGCAGTGTCAGTTTGTTCCCTTGCGACTACCGTTATCATCAGCAGTCGCGACAACACCCTCCCTTTCCCTAGCCTACAGGATTGCCAGGTTTCGCCTGTTGCTGTAGGTTTCGGTCGCCGTTTGGCAGCAATGCTTAGACAAGCTGGTTCCTGTTCTTTTTCATCACAGCCTGATGACACTGACAGAAAACTCACTTTTCTGAATGTGGGACTGGTGACTCGGGGGCACTCACACACTCACAAAAGTTACAGTTACACTTTATGCCTGTTAGATGTAGCTGCCACAGATGTAATTCAGAAACTCCCTTCGGGCATTATACAGGGTGTAGCCAGGCCTGTTGTTGTTTTCAGTCCTTAAGGGCAAGGGCAGTTTGTACAACCAAATCAGGGCAGCTTGTAATCCCCAAGACCTGGATTTTGATGTTTGGAGCTCGAGAGGAGAGCAAACAAGGCTGCAAGTTCTTCATCCCGGGCTGTTACTGTGATGCATAAGCAGGGTGACCCCCCTCCTTTAACGCCTGACATTCACACACACAAACCCCCCCTCCTGAAGCTGAGGGTGGAGAGATGCTGAGGTCAAAGAATCAGACACGACTTCCAGTACAGAAGGGGAGTCATGGTTAATCATGTTGTCGCTGCCAGGAACCGTCGCACCATGAAAAAAACAAAACATTTCTGTCAGGATGATGCAACCAAGCTGTCGTCATGATATTGATCGTAGCAATGACTCATGACGAATTATAAAAATGCTGATACGTCATATTTGGTCTCTTCGGGATACTAGGAATGTCTTTGCAAGGTGGTTGTTGCAGAGAACTTTTTTAAATAATACTGAAGCAAATTCTGTTCTTACAGATATTGGAGGGAGAGTTCATAAATGCAGCTTTTTCTCCAATTCTAAAGCAGACTTTATATTTCTCTCCACAGCTCTTTGCTGATAGCGACAGTGTTTGACCGAAGCGTTAACTGCCGGAGAGCTGCCTCTGTAAGTTTTCTACGATCTCTAAAATGAAGATCTCTGCTCTTAAATGATAGATGCTAATTTTTGATGTCTCTTTTTTATCCCAGGCCGCCTTCCAGGAGAATGTAGGACGACAGGTTTGTGACCGCAGTATTGACTGCTTGTGTTTGATGACTAACAGAATCACAGCGATTTGAAATTTAGTTAATGCCAAATATCTGGGGCCTTGCTCAAACTTGCAAAGGCTTTTTGAGTGGAGAGTCACTTTGCAAGGCTTTAAACCAACAACATAGATTTATTACTAACATTGTCTCTTTACATCATGCATTTGATTTACGGCGAGTGATTTATTTCCCATTTTATTAAATTAACCAGCTCTGCCTTTATTAATGAATTTGCTGCAAATGCATCGGATAATCGTTTGCTTCTCACTCAACAGGGGACATTCCCTCATGGTATTGACATCTTAACCGCAGCCGACTACTATGCAGTGGGCAATCTGAACAAGTGCTATCTGACTATTAGGTAAGACACAGTTTAATTCCCCACATTTTAATTTTTTAGTGCTCTCTTTGGCCATATTTTCCCTAATCTATACACTAGTGGAGCTGCAGTCGGGCTGATTCATAAAATCTTAGCTCAAATACAATCTTAGCTCAAATACTCAACTATTAAAGGAAAAATTCTGAACCGTTCCTTTAATTCAAACAGAAGCCTGGATATGCATGCATGTAGAAGCTCATAAACCCTGACTCAAACAGCTAGAATCAGTTTGATGCACTCACTTGTGCAGCCTGAGTGTTTTCACCTGTTTTGACCTGAACAGGTGTTTAAACAGGAATTGCAAATGAGCTTCTGCATACATTACATGTGCTGCATCGCTCTTACACCCCAGCGTTTATCCGTATGATCCCTGTTAATCAAACTAACAAAGTAACACAAACTTTGCCAGTTTGTAAAGTGTGTTTTTCAGAATAAGAGATGATCTCCCGCCAACTTTGTGCACACAGTTAGCTTGTTAGGACAGTAAAGTCACCACCACCAGCCGTTTTCAGGAGGTGACACCTACTGTCTGGCAGGATTGTGTCGCCAACAGCAGAACAAACATTCAGGTAGTCAAATAAGGAAAGATGCTAGCCTCAGGGTGTGACTGGAACTGCACCAAACACTAAAGACAGAATTAAGATTTAGAAAGTGAAATGAGATGGCTGAAAAAGATTTATGATGGTTTCATACTCATCGCCTTGACTGACATCTATTCAGAAGAAATTTTCTTTTTTTTTTTCTCCCCTCAAAGCGTCTACATAGCCAGTTTTCCTGAATACACAAAGGCAATGATAGATCATCTGATTGCCATGAAGGTTAATCACTGGGACACGTAAGTACTTGTATCACACGACTCCATCTACTGTGAATTCCCCTAAACGCCACCACAGCCCTCTTTGTTTTAATTTTTCCTCTCTTGCAGAGCGATAAGAGAACTTTCCTCTAAAGCACTCCACAACCTGACGCCTCAAGCGCCTGAATACATGGCATCAACAGGTAAACAATGTCACCTTACCGGTTTCTGGGGCCGTGGAGAAAGTAGAAATCTTCATGGGAAATGAGTGATAGTTGAGGATGAAAACCTGCAGTTATCACTCATGACTTGATACACTGTGTTTGTTTTCCTTGTTGTTTTTAGTGTTGCCACAGCTGTTACCCATGGCTGTGGGCATAGACCTGCACAGCAGACATGGAGCCATCCTGGCATGTGCCGAGATTATTCACGCTCTGTATAAACTGTCTCTTCAGACTAACAGGTAGTTAGTCAGAATTTTTGACGTCCTTGTGCCTCAGGACTGTCATTAGCTGATATATATTTAAGTTTGTGTGGGATGTGTGTTTCCTGATAGGCACCAAGGTGAATACTTTACAGAGCAATGAATATTAAAAAAAATAAATAATGCCCAGGTTGATTTTACGACTGAGGTTTGTATGAAAGAGGATTAGGGCCACAAAAAGAGACAAAAAATAATCACAGGAGGAAGATTTTTTATATCCATGTCAAGAGTAAAGATGAAATTTCGAGATTAAAGTCGAAATTTTGACTTTATTCATGTCGACTTTAATCTAAAATTCAATTTTTTTTAAACTTGAAATTCTATGTTTTTCACTACATTTTGTAATCAGATAATTTTGACTTAAATCTCAAGATTTACATTTTATTTGATTTAGACATTTCTACGTTATTCACGAAATTTTCTCGAAACGTTGACTTTAATCTGGAACTTTCAATTTCTAATCTCGAAATTTCGACTTTACCGACATAATTTAGATTTTTTTAATCTTGTTATTTCGACCTAAATTTTGAAATTTTTACTTTAGTCACGACATTTTGTAATCTCGAAATTTCAACTTTAATGTCAAAATTTTAATTTATTTAATCTCGAATTTTTTTTCACGACATTTCGACATTTTGTAATCTTAAAATTTCAATTTTTATTCTCGAAATTCCAACTTTATCTACATAATTTTGATGTTTTTCATCTTGAAATTTCGACTTTAATTTCCTCTCTGTAATGATTGTTTTTCTCTTCATGTGGCCCTGATCCTCTTTCGTGGGTTTGGACTCTTGGTCTGTTCCACGAGACGTTTTGCACCATTTCTTGTGTCTGACAAACTTGACAAAGATTGAAAAAAAAAAAGCATGCACAAAAAGTTAAATACTGCTAAGCAAATAGCATCTCTGCACTAGTGTTGTTTGCACACATTTAGATGAGCCACTATGCATTCGTTTGGAGTAAATTTGCTCCTTTCTTTACAAACAAGCCTCAAAAAATATACACCCAATTCACCACTCGAGTGCTTACAGCCACAAGCAGTTAGAGTGAAAATTTCATTACCTGCTTCACGCTATTACTGAAGGATTTGCAAGCAATGTCATGCTCAGACTTTTTAGTGATTAAGTGAATGACCTAGAAGTGTGATGCATCTGCAATGAAGTCTTTTATTTTTTACAATAATCAGTCTGTGTTTAGCTCAGCCACTGCACACTCAGGCTGTGCCATTTTGCAGTGATTAAATCTGAACTAGTTGAATTTTTGCAAGCTTGCAACAGGATGTCAGCTGGATATAAAGTGTGACATGAACCTCACAGGATTCATCCAGCTCATCATAAATATGGATATAAGTTATAAATTAATCTCATAAATTAGATCTTGAGACGGAGCAGGTATCAAACATCTTCAATTCTTGGTGCAATTAGCAGCTGCAATTTGAACCTTTTAGTCTCTAACTCATCACATAAGCATTTTTATGTCAGCCCATATTGGGAAAATAGTTCTCAGTATATAGTGATTCTGCTTTCTTCTCTATTACTTTGAACAGAAACTATTCTCATGTCTCATCTGTTTTTCTCTCACAGGAACGTGGTGGACATGATTTCCTCAGAATGTGTGGACGCGTTAAAAAACATTCATCAGATGGTAGGTGATTCAAAGGAAGTCAACCAGAAAATGTCGCTGTCACACTGTTGTTAACATTCAACTCTTCAAATTCTTTCAGCTGCAGGACAGGAAACAGTACAGGTAGGCAGAAACTTCAGTACTAGTCTGGTTTGAAGGTTAAATACCGTTCTGGCCTCTGATCCAAACTGTGCTGTTTTCTTTAGGGGTTTTGGTGGAGAGCTGATGAGGCCAGCGAGTAAGTTCAAAAGCAAATGAGAGGGTAGATTTCCTCACCGTGGATTAAATAGTTAAAAGTTTTGTCATGATTCTGCACATTTCATCGGTTTAATTTTCCTCCACAGTGTTCACTCTGATAGAAAAGCTGTCCTTGTCCAAAATGCCTTTTAAAGACGAGCCTGTTGTCGGTAAGTTAAAGTGTTTCACTCATCTATTTAATGTTTTTGTTTTATTTAATAACCAAACCACAACTCTAAAACTGTGACTCTGTGTTTCAGCTGGCTGGCAGTCTCTCATCGATGACACCATAAAGACCCTCCATTTTATCTCCAGTGGTGCAAAGGATGCCATTATGGTAAGTCCAGTCACTATTACTCTATAGCCTTGTTTCTGTTAATACTATATAAACTTTGTCTTCATGTCCTAATCTTTATTCCTTTGTCTGCAGGATGCCGCTGTATTAGCTTTGTCTGCCTTATGTGAGGAGTACTACCAGGCTGAACCAGGCCGGGCTGATGCACAAATGCAGGGTGTGTGTAATTTTATCATTATATGTCTGAATTTAAAGTAAAGGCTTCACATTTTGACTTTTGGGTGTGTTTGTCTCGTCGACCTGTGCAGATGTCCTGGTGTCTCAGTACACCGAAGGCCTACAGAATCCTCAGATGCTCACTCGCTGCGGATCTGCCCTCGCTCTCGGCTGCCTGCCGAGATTTATGATCCATAGCAAACTGAAGCAGGTGTGTCAGGGAGGCTGTGCACATTTTCCAGACGGTTTACACCCCTATAATCTCTCTCTTTGAAATTTTCTGTGTTTCTGTGATAGATCCTTGAAGGTCTTCAGCAGATGTGCACTGTCACCCTGAAAGAGGGAAATTTTACCGAGGCGAGGAGAGATGCAGTCAAAGCCATAGCTCAGTGGGTATCCACAAACAACACATCTGTTTATTTTGTTTTTAGAGTTAAAACTTTTGCTCTGTGGTTTCCTCTTTGTTCGGTGTCTTTCCTGTCTCCATTGTTGCGTAGGCAGTAATGCTAAAATAAACAGTTGGCTGACGATACCTGCAGGACCTGAATGTCCAGCAGTTTTCTGTGCAGCTTCTTTTGAGCTTCCTCTATCTAATTGATTCCCCCACTTTATCAGATCCTGCGCATTTGCTGATAACCTCCTTCTTTCTGTCTTCTTGTCCCCCTTCAGAGTGTCTGAGAAGGTGGGTGTTTGCGCTCAGGGCTCCCCAGATTCATCCCTCTGCTCTGAAAACGTCCCGGAGGTCTACGGCACTCTGCTCACCTGCATGAACGACTACACGACGGACAGCAGAGGGGACGTAGGCGCCTGGTGCGTGAACTCCCACAGAACACACACACGCACATAAACACTCACAGCAAACAGACACACACTTTTATTTTGCCCCGGGGAGGAGGAACGCTCCGTCGCCCGAGGCCCCTGGTGTTTTTCTGTCCCTGTTTGCTCGTGTCGCTGGTAGCCCCGGGCCATGCTTACCGCCTGGAATGTCACCTGGCTTGTCACTTGGCCTCACGACACAGAATGTGCTGCTTCTTTACCTTCCCCTCCCTCTGTCTCTTCAATCTGTTTCTCTGTTTGTTTGTACATACTCATTCCTCATTCGGTTCTTTTTAGTATTTTGATCACACAAGTTTACTCCTTTTTTTATTTATTTTTTTACCTATTATGGCCCTCTTTAATGTTTGCCAAAAGGCAGGTAATCCACAGTTCAACTCGAGGCCCGCGCACCTGTTTCCAGATTTGACTTAAGGATGAATTATCTGATTAACATTTCACGAAAACAAATTGTCCCCCGCAGCATCGACAGTCATTTGACTATTAAACTGCCAAATCTGGCGACACTTCAGTGCGATCTTAATGTCGCCGCATGTGTCTCTGTGTTAGATCATGTTTCTTCTTGTACCCAGGTCATGAGTCTAAAGAGATTAAACTATCAAGTGTTGCTGCGGCGATGATTGATGAGATCCTGATAATTTAGCATGATTAATTCTGTCGTGTGTTTGAAGGGTGCGAGAGGCAGCAATGACCAGTCTGATGGATCTGACTCTACTGGTGGCTCGCAGCGCTCCGGAGATCCTTTCGCCCGACCTGTAAGTAGCAAAACCGAGACCACTCCTTACTTCGTCTAACAGAACAGACAGACAAACTCCACCCTGTGTCTCACGGCTGGAGCAGGTGACCACAGAAGATGCCAAACTTGTTGCTTTTTAATTGCCTTTGCTGACTTTTGTGTCCCAAGGTGTGGCTAAAATACCCCGGCTTAAATAAATCCAACTCAGAACAAAGTTTTGCAAGAAAAAAAAAAGGCCGGGTGAAAAAAAAATGTAGGTTACGTTTAATGACCCACCCTAAAAACTGTGAAATTCAGTGGAAACAACTGTGTGAAGACAGCAAAGCTTTGATTTCACTGTTAGATCTGTGCATCAATCCTCAGCCGTTGGCACGAGCTGTGAATGATGACAAAGTAATGAGGTGATGGACATGGTGAGTTTCTTGTGCACAGCGGGGGTTAGCCTTTAGCTGTTTTTACATATAAACTTTGAATGATGGCTGGGGATTTAGGTGGGGACACTGTCAGGACTTGTCCCCTTCAATATGAATTTGACTGACGGCATTTGGAAATAATCAGTTTGTTTTAAAAGGAGAGGTTGTCACAGAGCGTAGGAGCACGTATCTAATAATAACTGTTAATTTGTTATAAATACAAGATTTTTTTCAGATGCATCTAGATTATAAATAACACTGTCGACAGGACGACACAGGCAGACCTCACTGTCACCAGCGCTCAGACATTATGCAACTGTTCCAAGGCAGCAGAGTCTGGATCGTCACATTCAGCTTAGGGGTGCAAGATATTGGCTCATTATGTTGTAGCTTGTTCCACTTGATAAATAGGAGACTGTAAATCACTCGTTTCTAAAAAAATATGTCTTTATGGACATGATCGAGCAGAAAAAACAGGGTTCCTACGCAAGTATGGAGAAGTATGGAATTAATTTGATCAATTTCCAGGTCTTAAAAAGTAAAATAAATGAAAAATAAAGTATGGAAAAATATTTAGGTTTCTAGACTAATGCCACAGGAAAAAGACATGGTTTTCTAAAAGAGAAAAGGAGGTATTTCCAAAAATAATTCTAAAAAGTAGGGCATGGAAAAGTAGGGAATTTCTAACTGCGTAAGAACCCTGAAAAAATTAACTTTAACTTAAGGTTTTTGGTCTTTAAGGATGAGGCCACAGTAAAGAGGCCCACCATGCAAGTGTCAAATATTCTGATGTGTGTAGCTGCCAAGTTCAGAATAAAAGTTTGCTTTGTTCAATTTTGTTGGGATTTTCCTTTTTTTTTGTATGCACGCAAAAAACGGAAAACAAGGACTACTTTAATAAACATACTGGTGTCATTTAATGCTTAAAAAAGTCGAATTGAACCCTTGCACACTGATTTAGAAGAGATTTCAAAATATCAGGATATATATCTATTATTTTTCAACCATACTGCGTAGCCCCTAATTCTAAGGAGAATATTAAAAGCTAATTTTGGAGCAGGGGATGAAAGAAGTTTTTTAAATCTGAAGAAAGCTCAACGATGAGCAAAGTGCATCAAGTTTTGAACCTCTCTTGCGTTGCATTTACTTGCCCTGCGGGCTCCGATGCTCCGCACTGCTACCATCTTTCCCCTTCTGCACCTCTCTCACAAAATCTCAGGTGGGTTGACTTTGCCCATCATTTTTTTCTACCATCATGAGGTGAGGTGAGATGAGGTGTAAATATTCCACTTTGAAATGGCAGGATACAAGAGCCTTCAACAGAATGTGGACCCAACTCATCCTTGAGGGTTTATGAATCTTGAAGTTCTTGGGATATCCCAAGAGGACCTGAAAATGGTTTCCAGGGAGAGAGATGTCGAAGGATGACTTAGCTTTTAGCTCGCTGCAACAGAGCAGTCCCAGATATAGAAGAAAGTTAACAGATGAGTGGATATTGGTCATGAGAACTCAACAATGATCTTTGTGAAGTAACACACAGCATGGCTTTCTGAGCGTGCTCAAAACCCCTTTTCTTTTTCCTCCTTTTATTCTCCATGTCAGGGTGAAGTGTACCATGTGCTGCCTTTCCCAGCAAGCAGCAGAAAAGATTGACCGCTACAGAGCCCACGCTGGAAACATCCTCCTTCGCCTCCTCCACAGCACAGACCCTGCAGTACCCCACATCCCCCACAGGGAGGAGCTGCTGAGCATTTTCCCTGAGTGAGTAACCCCTGTCCTAAACTAACTCTAAGAGGATTTATACCAACACTTGATTCAAAGATTTAAAAAGAAAGTTTTTAGGATTATATTTTCTCATATTTGTGACTTTCTTTTCTTTCTTTCAGGGAGACCTTAACCAGTCTGAACTGGAATGCCCCATCCCAAGCTTTTAAGTACATCACCCAGCTGCTGAGACTGCCTCAGTATCAGCACCACACCCTGCTGGGCCTCACCGTGTCTGTAGGAGGGATCACAGAGTCCACGGTAGGTCAGTTTTAATGGGAGGAGTTAAACATTGTCAGATGTCGACAGGTTTAAAAGAAAAAAAGGAAAACATAAAGTGTTGCACAGAAAAGGCATGAAAATCTCTGATCAATCAATCTAGATAAATAAATGTGCTTTTGTTTTGTATGTTATGAAGAGGCAAATTTATACACGTCTTGTTTACCCAAAGACTGAGGTTGGAGGGAAGTGAAACAACAAGCATAAAACAAGTTCTGGTTTTAAACTGAAAGGAAGCACTAAATAATCCCACAATTTACCAAAGACGAGGTTTTTGTAAGAGATATTTTCCACTCCACAAGGGATTTAGTGGAAGTATATAGTAAAAAGATGAAGTGATATATGCATGAAGTTAAGAAAAGAGCGTGATTGATCTCAGCATGTAGTCACTCTTAACTGTTGTTTTAACCTTTTACTGCGAGCGTGTAAAAATAGATCTCCTGAAGACGACTGACTGTGGAGGAACTTCACGGATAGATGTTGGTTAAACCTGCTGCCAGTAATCACAAAATCAGCTCTCGCTTGTTATTGTTGTCAGATTCTTTTTGGCCAACAGGGGGAGCCATGTGTCTAAAGTCGTCGGCCTTTGAAACCACACTGCCTCACTCTCATTTTAAAGTCCTCTGTGACAGGTATCAGGCTGTTTTTTAACTCCACACTGTGGCAACCATCTGATCTTGAACTATTGATCCAGATTGAGGAGTTCCTGAACATGTTTTCCCATCGGCTTTTTAACCCACTGCTAAATAACAGCTTTGAAACCTGTCTCCCCCTCTGACCTCTTGCACACCATCACTCGGGGGGTTCATGTGGGGCCCCTAAATGGGGGTTGATCAAGTTCTCTCTCCTCCTCCTTTTCATGCTCCAGTTTGACCTGCCCTAATAAAAGCAATGCTTTATAAGTGAGATTTATGACGGCAAGGGTATTCTTAACATTCACTGTTTGTGGATATAATAAAAGAAAAATAAGTCTAAAGCCTGTAACAGCAGCAAAATCAGTAAGGCTGGACTCATCTGCCAGTTGAGACTGTAAACATATTCCCTCAGAGACGATCTGGCTCCGGTTTTGCTTTTACCTCCCGCTCCTTCAGCCGCGGAGACGTGACGGACTGATATGTTTGTACAGGGTTGAATGCAAGAAATGGAGCCAGCACTGCATCGATACGTGGGCCAAGATTACCATTCTCACACCACAGGCACATATTCACACAGGCCAGAGAGATGAAGCATCCACTAACTTTCCAGGAGCTGCGCTGAAAGCCAGCCAGGATGTCCACAGACAAGAGCCAAACAGCAAAACAGTCAGAGTCGAGACTCTTTTTAACAAAATGTGATTCACATGCATTGACTTTTAGTTTGTGCACATTTAAAAGAATCAAGATCCAACCTTAAAGGGATGTTCTGGCGTAAAATTAAGTTAGGGTCAAACACTGAGTTAGACACCCTGTCGAGAGATGAATGTTCCCGACCTCTTGCTTCTCTAGTTATACCAACTTTAGTAACAATCGCAAGATAGCAATACAAAGCGGTCTGAGGAGCCATAAACAAACTTCGACCAAAAAGCCACAAATAATGCTCAGAACAGCAGCTAACTTCATCAACAGTACATACAGGGTCCCAGCCACAGCACTAGCCACCAAACATCTTTTTAACTTTGCGTGAGACTAAATACAACTCACTTACTCTCTTCTAGCAGCTGCTTGTTTGTAGTGAGACCTCGGGCCAGCCCATCACAAGCTACAGTGGGGTGACGCAGCTCAAGGAAGAACATTTATGATAATTTCTTCATGGAAATGCAATCAGACCGAGACGTTAAGGCTAAAGAACTACCACGTCTGCAGTGCAAAATGATTAATATGGTGATTATTACTTCAAGGAAGTGATAAAGTAATGATGACCTAAATTAATTTTATGCCGGAATACCCCTTTAAAGAAACAAATATTATTTTTTTTTATGATTCAACTTTTATTGACTTTAAATTTTATTAAAGAAATAATTAAAAAAAGGCAAAAAGATACAGTCTTATGAAGGAGAAGGAGAAGTAAAAACAAGTACATAAATCCAAGACAGGTAAAATTAGTCCGTGCTCAATATGTTAAACAATCTTACCAAATACAACCACCACATGTGTTGCATTGTCCCATGTGAACTTTCTACAGGTAGTCTTCCAGTAAATATAACCCTGTAATAAACCCAGTCTACCTTTACCTCCATTTCCATGCCAGCCTCTCCAGAACATCCCATAATGATCAGTCTAAGCTGATGCATTTTAGCCACCTTGTTAAGAATAGTCTAAAAAACATTTCTCAATATATTTATCAATGCCATTTGTGATACGATAGGATATCCTTTCAAAAGAAACAGATATTTAAACTCAGTGTGGAGCAGAAAACCAAACACGGCGTCTCCATGCTGCTTTGTTGACGTTGGGTTGCTATGATGCAAGCACCAAGGTTGTTCCTGTAGTCAGATGAAATCATCAGTTTTGCAATTGATCCTTCCACGGCCCCGAAAGTTCACACAGAACACATTTGATCAAACCGGCCGATAGTTGAGATAGTCCAGACATTTTTTTTTATCTGCAGTGTTCAGTAAATCAGAGCACCTCAATTTCCATTCTCACTTTTACTTTGCAATAAAAAGTGTCAGGAAACGTCTCAGCTCCAGCCTCACCGCAGTGATTGTGTGACTGTTTATTTCTGTCCACTCCACTTTAGCTGCCCCCTCTCTTCTGCTCTCTTTCAGGTGCATTTTTCCTCTCAGTGGTTGTTTGACTATCTTAGAGGGATTCAGAGAGACAATGCAGCACTTTCACAGTTTGGAGACACCCTGCTGAGCGTCTTCAGGGACAACCTCCGCAATGACAGGTACTTTTTGGAAACTATTTAAATCTTTCCTTGATTCATTTCTTTTACTCTAATGTTGCTCCGCTCCCTCTTTTTTTATGCAGTAAGTTATTTCTGATTTCTCGTTTTTGTGCCTTTTCTTCAGAGTTTCCATTCCTTTCCTCAAAATGCTCAATCAGATGCTCGCTAACAGCTGCTTCGAAATCTTCACCACACAAGAGAAGTGAGTATTTCTCCAGCTTTATTAAAACAAAAAAAGATCATCGAAGGCCGGTATCTGCAAAAACGGACTTCTTTCTCTAATCCCTTTCCTTAGTCATCCGTTCTGTGTGGAACTTCTGACTCTCTGCAAAGAGTCCAAGAAGGCCAAAGATATTTCCAAGCTGCTGGCCTGTATATCTGTGTAAGTCTTCATCCTCACTGAGTGCACATTTTCTACCGCACCGAGGCAGAAAAGACCATCTGTGCTGACTGTGCTGTTTGCTGTTTTGCAGCTTTTGCGGGCTGATCCAGTTCCAGGGGGATGTGAGGAAGAAGGTTTTGTTCCAGCTGCTGATGCTGCTCTGCCATTCGTTTCCAGTGGTAGGTCCGAAAGGAACGGAGGAATGCTAGACCAACTTTATTGGATCGAACGGGCTGACACTAAACACTACAAAAATGCAGCATCCTTCTTCACGCATGGCATTCGCATTATTTAAATGCCCGTAAAATATCATTTAAGCCTGCAGAGTTAGCTGGTTATATTGAATTACATTAGAGTATTACCAAGCCAGACAAGGAATGGCAATATCTGTCAAGCATTTTGGACCAACCACGATATAGGATCGGTGTGAGATTTCTACATACTCAAACTCTGGATACTGCCACACTTTTAATACCACCTGCTTTAAAACTGATATAATTTCCTTGAAGGAGCAGTGATGGTCGGTCATTACATGGTCATGGATAAATGTTTGAGAGAGAAAACGAAGGGCCAATTCAGATGCTGTTTTTAATTGTTTCATAGTGATCACGCTCCCCGCATAAATGCACAGGAAATTGTGGGATTGTGTAAGTTTGAAATTTGTGTTTTTCCCTGATTCACCTTCTGTCAAAGCTACTTCACCACCGACTGTTCTTATTCACAGGCTGCCAAACACTGACGTTTAGTAGAGTCCTTTTGGTAATAATACTAGAACTTTATTTATCCCTGAGGGAATTTCATTTGCCTGGAGTCTCAGATAAACCTAGTTATAATCTGACCTGCGCTGTGGTGGTAAAGGTAGTAGCTCTGTAAGCTTCTGAAATGCTGGCAAACAGCAGATCCAGGATTTGTTTTCTTTGGTAGGACAGTTAACAAACCGTGTAAATCCACACAGATGAGCAGAGAGGGTCTCCTGATGTTATTACAAGTGCCTCAGGATGTTGAGTCTGTATCCTAGCAACAGTATCATAAAAAACGTCATACAGAACTTCAGCCGTTGCCTTGGGTAGGATGTATACATGTATTGTTATGATATGACTGAACTCACTTGGAACATAATATGTATGAAAAGCAACTGCCAACAGTTCAGTATCTGGATAACACAACTTCTCCTTGACAGTTATGTGTGAGGAGTTACACCATCCTTGGTTAACCCCCTCTGACCATAGGTGAAATATAAACAGATTTTTTTTGTTTCTAAAAATTTCCACCATGGAAAACCTCAGTGGCCTGAAACTCTGTTCATGTGTGGACAGGAGCTCAAAACACAGAGAAAAACAGCCTTTTAATGATTGTCACACAGGTGTAAAAACATGTATGGGGCCTAGGTTATAAGACAGCAAAGCCACCTTTTCCCAGTATATGAATCAGTATGGCTATAACTTTAACTGCAAAGCAAATTGAACGTTCACTTTCCCTCTAACCTCAGATCAGGAAGACCACAGCCAGCCAGATGTACGAGATGCTGCTGTACTATGATGACGTGATCGATCCAGAGGTGTTGGACGAGGTCACCACCCTGCTGAGTGACACTAACTGGTTCGTCGCCTCATTCGATTAAGCTGTTAAATCCTCTTTGTTTGGTCGTGTTTGTGACACTTCCTCGCTGCATTTCACCTCCAGGGAGAGCAGCCTCGCTGAGGTGAAGCCCTACAGGAACCAGCTTTGTGATCTGCTGGGAGTCCCCAAGCCACAGCCGATCGCCAAGGTAACCATCAGAGTGAAGATTCCTGCAAACGAAGTTAACTCCATTTAGCCTCTTATTGGAGATCTTAACATCACAACTCTCTTTGATCCACAGGGTGCTGTCCCCATGTCCTGATCGCCTGAAGTTCAAATCAAGGAGGAAATGCAAATAAAATTAGTGGGTAACACGCAAAAAAAAAATGAAAAAAACTGAAAGACTGGACTGTGAGTGCGGCTCACATGAAGTTGCCTTGATTCAAACTGCTTATGCAAGGTATTTCATAAAGCACTTGCGTCGTGACAGTCCAAACTTAACTGGACTGTTGGTTTTGATAAAAGCACTAATGTATAAAAGATGTGGAACAATTTAAAGCATATTTAAGCGGCTGCCAAGTTTACAGAGAAGAAAAATGAATGGTTCTGTATTTGGGAATGAAATAACAAAATTTAATCAGACGGAAAAAAGTCCCCGGCATCATGAGTTTCAGATCAGAGTTTCAGTTTGACAGTGCACATGATTGAAGAATATCAAAGGTTAAAGCTGGATCTACTTTCTCGCTAATAAAACATTCATAAAAGAACATTTGTTCTAAGAAGCCCTCGCACCAATTTATCGCTACCCGAGGAGTTTACAGGCAATAAATGGTCAAAAACATCACAAACTTCCTTTGTTGGTGGTTATTCTTGCTGCAGAGTCCTTGCATGTGTATCTTATCAAACTCAACGCACGCAGCCGATCACTGTTACCCTCTTTGTTAACAGTCTCAATTAAACATTTCTTTATTTTATCTTTAGTAGTCGCATCTTAAACTTTTCTCTAAAAGTCTTTGTTGAGAAGCCTTCCGTCTGGTTCCTTTCAGGTGAGAGTCTGGATGTGTTTTTGCAGGGCTGTTTACTTGTAACCTGTACCTGGAGCTACTTAGAAAGGCGTAACTGAAACCACTGTTTGCTTACACTCCGGGGACGTACTCTTCGTGTTGCTGTTTTGGCACACACCGTGGAACCACCGGGGTCCTGCAGCCTCTTGGGTCCCATGCAGACCTACTTTTACTGCATCGTTGGAGGTGCCAAGGACTGGAGGAGTACCAGGTCTGATAGTGGAGCCTGTTGTGCCACTATTGGACTAGACTTTCTCATTCTGAGCCTAATAGTGGGCACATTGTGAAAGCCAGTTTCCTTCTCTCACAGACAAAGATACAATTGCTGCTTTCTTAAAGAACATAGCGGTTGTTTATAAGCTCAGTAGGCTTGTAATCACTATATTGCATTATTTTCAGTCATATGATTAGTTTAAGTAGCTTCTAAGTTTCCTGATCATCATAAAATTGGGCACAACAATGGAGTTTCCTTGTTCATCACATGTGTTTGGCATGTGAGGGTTGCAGAATCCTCAAAAACATCTGGTCGTCATTGCTTGGTTTTTCTTTTTATAATCGAAATGCAATCGACTTTTCTTCCCAAACTCTATAAACTGGGATGTCCTGGTTTCAATTTCAACTCGATTAAATTTGTTTTTACATGTGTAAACTCTAGAAAGTGACACCAAGATGAAGAAAGACATTTTAATGTTTGTGGCGATCAATAGATTTAAAGTTGCAGATGTGCTAGCTGACTCAAGGACACCATTTTAAGGATATTAACAAGTAATTTCAGCTACTAGAGGAGTCGACAGTGTTAAAGAAAACGTAAGTTTCAATGCTCACATTGTTTTTTGTCTTTTTCTCCATCTTGCTTCATTACTGCTGAGGTAGCGCCTCAGACAAGTGGCTTTTGCTGGCCTCTCACCGTGCTCATTAACAAGTCCACATTCACTCTTCCCCTCCATGGGTGTTGTTGAATTTGTCTGAGTAGCCCAATATTGCTGCAGCCCATAATTCGACTTTAATTAATTCCCAGCCAGATGGAAATTCCTGTAGTTTCTCATGAAAGAAATGGTGTGTTTTCTCCCCGAGGCGGATTGATGGCGAAGCGAGCAGCTTTGCTACAGTGCTCGGGGTAGAGAGGAATGCTAATAATTCTTAAAGGCTTACAGTTCGTCAGCAGTAGCCATGGCAATTCCTCACATACAATGGTGGCCTTTTAGAGGATCGGAGAGGAGGAGGTGGGGGCTGCGCCTTCATTGACTAAGTTTGGTGTGATATTGGGAAAGACCTCTTTGCACTTTGCACTGTTCTGGTTATTATAAGATTAAGTGGTACCCACAGCAGTTTGCTTAAGTGAACCATCATGGAGAGGAGGATAGGGGAGGGGAACTGTCTGTGCAGAACATAAGCACTGCATTGATAATACCCCGATACCCAAATTAGACACTTAAAATACACATTAATAACTTTGGGTATTGCCTATTTTCCCAGTCAGGACCATAGACTGTATATACTATGAACAACATGGTTCCGCCTTCCGCCTGTATACGGATTTGAAGCCAAAAAGCTCTCGGTATTACCGGGATTTTTCTTCACTTCCTGAAACCAGCACTGTGCATTAGCGTTGTGCGCATTCGGCCGCGCAGTCGCAGAGAGTCACTGTGATGACGCTCGGCTCAAACAGCGTATCCCCCCCATAGACATAATAAAAGATAGACCTCGCATCGGCCGCTACCACGAATGGGCGCTGTCGGGAAATGCGGCCGCCATCTTGGTCCGGTCATCCGCCTCACTCTGCACCACAGCCCCATAAGCTTTGCTGGCAGAGGCAGGATTTATGACCTATACTGCAGCCCATCAACAGAGGGTGCTGTTCTCAGAGTGGCTTCACCCATCGAGGAGGCAGACTCTGTCCTTTCTGTATACAGTCTATGGTCAGGACGTACACTTCAATATAGAACTTCTGGAGCTCATGAGTTTCGTTATTTAATGCAACATGACATCAGGTCCGTCGGACGACATGTGAGCGCTTGTGCATTTTGACCACGAATGAATCCAGGCTCTGTGCGGAGACTTGTTGCTGTTATTGCTTAAAGAGGAAAAAACAACAACAACAGTGTGTTTCTAATTCCCCTCATGATTCGCTGATTGGTATCTACATTACAGGAGCATGCAGAATGAAAATCACTTCCCTTTCTACACTCAATGACTCAACTGTAAGGGTGGACTCACAGGCCAGTGCTTTACTGTACAAGGCCTCAGGATAAACTTCTGTTAATTCATAACTTTTTAAAACAACTGCTGTGTTAGAAGAGACGAAGAGGCTGTCAGAGTTCAGATCCGAAATACAAACTGCTTTTAAAGCCCTCTGTTCAGCTGGTTATTAAGCACACATCATATGACTGGAATTAAACGACTGGTGATGTAACTTTATGACATCCAAAGGCAAAAAAGTCAATTTTTAAATTTTACTTTTTTATGGGATTTAAACTCTTGCTCAAACAAGTACAAATATCAGATATTTTAATGTACTTTGGTCTCAAACCCCCAAAAGTATCAGCCGTAATGAACTCGAGCATGCAGTACGATAAATATATCCAATACACCACCAATAGTCCAAATAAAAATAAGCTTTTTGACAGCATAGTGAAGCACTTAAAACTTTAAAAAACAGAGTTTGGCTTAGACTTTCTTTGGTGTTTGTATTGGAGGTTCTTAAAATGAGATAAATTACACAGAAGTCTTGGCCCTGTCTGCAGAAGCTGATAGTGTCATGAAGAAAAGAATGGCCCAAATGCAGAACAAAAAAGGATTTATTTAAAATAAATAAATGAAAGGCAACAAAAACTTACTCTCAAAAATGTCCAATAAAAAATCCAAAATCCAGCAAAAGGCACTGAGGGGAAAATCACAAGAAGACACTGGGGACACTGGCGTACGCACATCTTGAGAAACACACAATGAACCAACAAGCACAAAGAGGAAGACAGGGACTATATACATGCAGGGAAATGAGCAACAGGTGAGGCAGACGAGACACAGAAACTTATGGGTGATTAATGGAGGAGGGAAAACTTGGGGAGTAAAACCAGACTAGGTACACAAGGAGTCAGCTACTACAAAATCAAATGAGAACCAATCTACAGAATAAAACACTGAGAACAGGAGGGAAACGGGGTCAGACACAAACTGAAAACTCACAAGACAGGACTACAGGGGAACAGAAACAAAAGGGAAAATACAAAGAAAATACACTGAAATAACAAAAAAACTAAATCAACAGATCATATCATAACAGATACCCTCAACATCACTCCAGTTCTTGATTCTGTTTCTGAATAAAGATGCTTAGCTGACCAGGATCCCCTGTTAGAAATACAGCTACACTATTGACAAGTACATACAACCCACTAAAAGAAGTCCTTTCCCTTTAGAGTGGGATTTTGTGGGGCTCTGATGACCCCAAATTTAGAGGCTGTAGTCCTTTGTTTCAAGTCTCTTCTCTCCACATTTCTCATGTCTCTTTAGCTACCCCTATTTAAAAACAGCATTTAACCCCCGTGAATATTCCCTTTCGCCTTAAAAATAAAGCAATTGACAAAATCAGCAGACAGGTAAGACATGCTTTGTCCACTAGGGGTGCCAAAAAAGTGTATAGGAGCTCATAGGAGCTACAAACATTGTTTCCACTGTGGGAGGCAAAGAAGTTTTACTCACATCAGATATCAGAGTACATGCCATTCTTTACGCACACAGACAGCAGTGAGGTATGAGCCAAAAGCAGGGAACTGCTGCAGAAATTTGGCATGTGTGCAGTAAGTAACTGTAAGAGGGGCTTTGTGACAGATTAAGTCATTTTGCTTTACTTTGTGGTATTGTAAACATTAACTTTTCAATGTTTTTGCTGTGGTCCAGCCCTGAGATGGAGCTGTTGTCTGCTGAGAAAGTTTATTACCCCCAGGTGTAACTCCTGCTGGGACTTCTTGTTTATGGCTTCAACCCCCCTCCAGCTTGTTAGTCGGGTTCATTAGTAGAGCTCAGGCCACAATTGCCCTAAATTTATGGTGCGGTGGCACTTTGGTGCAGCTGTTTCAAGGAGTTTAGCTTCAGGTTAGGGACTCCTTACTTCCCTCTGCATGAACAATTAGCTTTTCTTTTGCATTGTTATAGTTTCTTGTCTGTAATGTTGATGTAAAGACAGCAACAGACATGCTCAGACTTGTTTCTCCTTATTTAGAGGGGTGTTAGTCGTAAAAGTCTATCAATGTAAAGCTTGAGTGTAAGCAGATAAAGCTCACTCTGTAGACAAAGTTCTGCATTGCCTTAATCTTCAGGAAATTGCCAAAACAAACAAGAGGTAAAAATGACTGAATGAGATAATTATACGACTGATAGAAATAGCAGAGATACGATAATTATATGATTGATCGAAATAGCCGCGATGCTGTAATTATGAATATGACAGCTGATGCGGTCTCCCTCCAGGAAACCACCGTCTTTATATGTTTCCAAAAAGCCATAATCAGCAGCACACCAGGCATGCGCTCTCTGCCCAGGAAACGACCACGTACTTTAGAATTATAGTCATTTGGAAATGGAGGCAGCTGGGTAAGGTTTGGGGAATTTGGGTTAATTGCTAAGCCTGTGTCCTTTTCAGAGACCACAGGTTAATGGGCAGTGTGTTTTTATATCAACAGCGCACACAGATGCATGTTGATAATTTGGCTAATTGAATGGGAAGGTCATAATCATTCGCTGACCTCTTTAAAACTGCTATTCCTCTTCATTTCCTCTGGGACAGCTGGCCACTTTTCCTATAAGAGTGCACCAGGCGAGCTCGTCCAAATTCAACACACACCATCTGCAGTGTTTTTACACTCTTACTCTGAGCTGCTACTTTGTGTGTTTACAGTGTTTACAGCGTCTGACAAGTGAGCGCAGAGGGACACATGCTTTTGTGTTTGGATTGCGTAAGAGAGCGGCAGAAGTTGTTAGCCAGCTGGTCTGTTGGGGTTAAAATGATATCAAGAGGCCTGCTGAGAGTCGCTGAGGCCTTCTGGGAAATATCTTCCTTTGTACTGTGTCTGATGAAAGGAGCTGAAGGCTGCTTACTTGGGATCATTTGGAGTTTTTGAGGTCAGATAAGATTTCTATTTTTTTCCACAGAAGGCTGGTTATGAGAATGATAAAACTACATTTAGCCCCAAAGGACATGTTGGTGTTTTTTTGTTCTTGAATGCCCTCTTCACATCTTTCAACCGATTATGTTTAGTTTTATTTCCATCCTCACCCCTCATTCACCTTTAAAAAAATGAGCTCAAAGCAATCAAACGATCTGAAAACAATAAACAATAATCTACCCCAAATATCAGCTGGTTTATGGTGGATTAATATGGCAGAAACAAACAACCCAAAACATTTGGAGCGCCCTTTCACTGATCTCACTAAAGGTAACAAAACCCGCCTCCTCCATGTAAACAGATGGGCCATGGGTCAGTGTTTAAAACTGAAATACAAAAAAAAAATAGTTTTATTCTATTATTTGGTTTTATTAGAAAACATGATTATAGATCTGTTTACAAATTCAGCCGTACTATGATGCTGTGAGGACTAAATATGGTACTGTCAAGCAGTGACATGGATGTAGACTGGCATTGTAGAGGCGGGATGATGAGAGGAAGAGTAAAAGTCACTAAACCAACCAAACCAACCCAAGAATCTGAAGGGACAGGAAGTCAATACTGTCAATACTTTGTCCCCACCTGTCATGGGAGGTAATTTTGTGCAACATTTTAGGTGGGAAGTCAAGCCAGCAAAATACCATCAAAAAGGGCCTGTTTCCATTGACCCATGTGGTCCACAGGAAGTGTGTGCATGGTTTTGCTCCACCCTACTCATAGATTAGATAATAACTGGATAAAGTAATGTCACACAGCTTTAGTACAGACAGCCTTTACCTTTTGCATGCTAATTTATTGTAGCATTGAATAAGACAGTGTCTGATTTAACATTGAATAGACTGTCTGATAACTTCAGCGTGGACATTTAGAGTTAACCGTTCATTCATGAACTGCTGTGCGTAGCTCAAAGCGATAGTTTGGGGTTGAGTGTCTTGCCTGAGGACACACAGGCATAAGGACAGCGGGAACTGGGTTCAAAGCCTTGACTTTTTGATCAAGAGATGACGGACTCTACTTCACAGACATCACTTGCTGTGTGACATTTTCAGGACCCGAGAGCAAAAACGAAAAAGAAAACCTTTGATTTTTCAGTAAGGGAAGAAGAAGTGACAGTTTTGGTAGCTGAGAAACATTGAGCACCAGTGAGTATTTCCCTTTAATCACCCGAGTATCAAAGCAATACTCAGCCAAAAGTAGGCTATTTAAATCCAAGTGTAAGAATCGGAAAAGAAAGTCGGTCCCGGAACTTCCCTGGTTTGTTGGCCTGTCAGCAGAGACCGTGCGCTGCTGCAGCTCTGTGTTGATCTATGGCTGCAGAGTGACTTCATGGAGACTGCTCAGACTTCAGGGGCCCGGCTCGCCTCTTGTTTGGACTCTTGCCAAAGTGAGCTCATCCATGACAGCGAGTCCAGCTGCTCGCTCGTAGGAGCGCTGCTCTTCCTCGACCTCCGCGCCTGGTCCTGAACTCAGGAGCCGGCCTGTGTGTGGACTTCGGGGGTGAGCGTTAGTGTGAGTGTGACACCATTCCCAGAAGCTCCGACAGGGACTGACCACTGGCAGCCTGCCGCCCCCTCGGCGCCTGCTAAGCACTCCGGCCTCAAGCCTCCACAGTTCCCTACGGAGAGGCCCAGTTTGTTCTGGACACACGCCAGCGCTGAGCAGTAGGGGGCAGGGCTAGGTCAGCTCTCAGGGGTGGTCCTGTAGTCCAAGTGTATGAATGCATGTCTATTTGTGATGTGTTTGGAGCCATCATGATTAGCTTGTGTTTTGTTTTGCTGTGATTCTATTATTTTTGATTTGGTGTTAAGCCTCGGGGATGCTAGATCTTCTCAGTCTTTGTTGAGCTCCCAATGTGTCTTGGGAATGTGGAGGAGGACAGCACAAGAAAGATTGTGCCTCTAACTCATTCAGCTGATTGGCTGGAGGGCGGGGTTGTCCATTGGCTCCAGCTCTGGACATTCTTGGTGAAAAGGTGTCGCTCTATTAGCGATATCAGCTGAAATTAAAGATATCTCTCGAGTATTTTCAGTTAGCTTTACTGGGCTGTGTTTGAGATTATTCTGTCACTCAATCATTTCCTGGACTAACACCATCAATCTGGTCTCAATCTGTGGCGAAGCACACGAGCATGAGGGCAGCCAAAGGTCAGAACCTGAGAAGGAGTCATATCTCGTTGCTCCCCCCTCCTCCCGATTTCGTGCTCCCTCTCTGTGGCCACCACCTCAGCCCTGAACCGAGTCCTGCCCCAGCTCACCACCATTTGGAATCCATTATCCAACCAGGCTCTGAGTTTTTCCTGATAATTAAAAGGAGACGTTCTCCAGCGTTCTCCCTTTAGATTAACGGCTGTTCTCTTGGGCTCAGCCAGTGGGAGGGCCGGCACAGCGGGGTGGTGGGTGCTCTGGAGACTCCAGGGCTGGGAGGGAAGCGTTGAGGGTATGGGTACGGGTTAATAGTGGTGAGCCAAGTCCATGAGTTGAGACAAGTTGTATTAAGCTTGCTGTGTGGAGCTGGGATTTGGGATTCAGAGAGGGTCTTTGAAAGGATTTTGTGGGAGCAGAGACTGGAAGAGAGGTGTTCTTTGGAGGTACAACTAAGACGGGGCCAAAGCTGTGGTTTGTAAAATAAATAGTATCAAATACAAAACATCTGTCATATAATGTAGGTCCTATTCTGGGCCTGTGGGTCAACCCTGAGCCCAGTTGGATCTGCTTGCAGTGTTTGGCATATGGCAGGGGAGCTGGCTGCTTCACGCAGAGGTCAGGAACACTGTGATTGCAGCTCAATGCTGCAGTATCATCAAACCAGCCCAACAGAAGTAGCTACACATGGTCACATTGAGTTCATCGCACATCTGTGAAATTGTGTTTGACAGTGTTGACTTATAAAATTCATGTCTTGGCTTTAACATGTGTTTACGTTTCGTTTCTCTTTTCCCTGTTGATGACAAGGTTGCCAGTCAATCCTGTAACCAGGTTATATGAGAATAAAAATCAACAGTTCTGATGGCAGCCAGAATTAACGTAAAACCCTCATCCAAATACATTTATTCCATTAAATGAATTCATAAATAATGTCAATAAAGTGAAGTGGACATGTTCATGCTGTAGAGGACTTATGCTGGACAAGAGAAATATACAGCTGTGCATTACTAAATCTGTACGGTTGTATAAGTTAGAGTGACATAGTGGTCATTTATCATGAGTTTAGTTGTAGTACTTCCTGTGGATAGCTTATACATGACACCTCCAGGTTCAATGCTTTAAAATGAGCTGCAGAAGGACACTTTTTCACATACCTTATTATCCACCTGCACAACATCCTAAGCTATCATCCCGTTAGCCACTGGCTAGCATGTTTGTCGATTGTTTTGGTATGTAATAGGTCAACCAAGCAATGACCTAGCAGTAACAAGCTGTAAATAGGCTTCTCATTACGTGCCGTAGCAGGAGAAAACATACTTATGTTGATAATTTGATTCTCGCTCAGTGCTTGTAAACAAGGACGAGAACAGTAATTGAGTTAAATTGTCTGCTGATCGATAACTGTAGCTCAACTTATCCATGCATGTAAACCAGTGGCGGCTGCTGGTCTTTCAAGGAAGGGAAGCTCATTTCTTGACAGGGTCACAGATCATTTTCTTGAAAATTAACGGAGGGTAGAATTTACATATAAATAAACATCATAAATGGGCTTGTTTATTTATATGTAAATTCTACCCTCCGTTCCTTTTCAAGGAAATGATCTGTGACCCTGTCGTGACAAAAGAGAGTTGCCAAACGCAACAATAGTTGTTTCTAACAATAACAAAGTCGCTGGGGATCGGTAAAGTCTCCGGATCAGTTCAGAACAACAAACTGAATGAAAAACTTGGAAAATGTTCCAGTGGATTTTTATACTTTAAGATCACTGGTTTGCTTATTTCACTGTCAATCAAAAAGGGATTCTGTCTTAGACAGATTATCCAATCATGCAGAAGCCGAGCATCCAGGCCAGCCCACTGCCCCATTAGACCCCCAGAGACACTGAGCGTCTGATGGGCGGGACAAAGCCCAACATTTATCCAATGACCGTCCAGTTTTGCGCAGTGGAACAACCCACTTTACGCTTCCCCATTGAAGTCAGACCGTGTAAAGCACTGTGGCGCTGTGGGGGTGAATGAGAAGGGAGTCGTGTCGGGACTCCTTTCTCTAGCGCATATTTAGTCAGTGAAATGTACACACAGCTGTACATATTTCACATTTTTTTTCTTTTACATTTTAGGGAAAGTTGAGCTTCCCTTGCAGTCTTAGCACAATTGCCACTGACGTAAACGCTCTGACTGTGATGCGTCCAAGTACCATTGGAAAGTTTCAGTCTGTGTGCTATTTTCTTGTTTCAAGAAGACTTGGATGCCTAACAAGCTGTTAGCAGAATGGATGGGACCAAAAGCTGGACATGTACTGTATGCTTTGATGTATTGAGTCAGGGGGAAAAGCCAGTGAAAACAATAATTTAAGCAGTTATGAGTTCATTTATCATCAAGTTTCCCATGTTAATAGTTCATTTATCCACATTTTATTGTTTTCCATGTTTCCTTGTTGCACTTGTAGGCCAGTAAAACACCCACTGATGGGACCCTTTACGAAGTATCTTGATTCTGTTTCCCACTTCATCATCGGACCCCTGGACACGTTACAGTTAGAAAAACATATGAATCATATCAGATAGCATCAAGTCCATGTAGGTGACACATGAGCACCCATTAGTCATTTCTCCATGGCTGTGTGCATCCTCTTAACCTTAGTATGTCGACTCAGATCATTATCAACTTAAAGCGCATTGAGAAACACAAAGTTTGAACTCAACCCCCCCTGCAAATTAAATTGTCACCATTAAGCACTGTGAAATGGGTCATAGGCGGTCAATAGTTGGTGGTTCATGCATGTGATGAGGCTCCAGCAGTGAGTGTATCTGATGACAGTGCAGCCTCAGTTGGTTTCTGCGGGCTTTTTATGAACCATGGTCGGTCTTGAACTTGTGACATGCGAGCAGAACGACACTTCTTATCTCCAGAGCCCAAAGATTGATCACAGGACTCTCAAATCAGATGATACGGCAGCTGATGAAGTCTCTGTCTCTTGTGTATGACAGCTTCTTCACAGTTCGGGCCTTGTGTCATGTGATGCAAGAGCTTTTTCAACGTGTGCTTTATTTTAGTTACAGAAGACGATACAGAAAGCATTTGTTTTCATGGTTTTAGATTGTCATATTCAGCAGAGGTCAAGCCCAGGAGACTTTTTGAGGGAAAGGCTGTGGTTGTAAGGACTGATATCAATCTCCTCATGACCCACAAAGACAAGCCGCTTCAAACAAACAAATGGATTTTGTGGCGCAGTATATCTGTGGTTCTTTGCTATTTTAAGATGCATCAAAACCAACATTCGACACAAGAACTGACCTCTGTTAAAAGCTCCACATCTGTTGGTCTGATGAGGTTTTTGTTTTCCTTCTCTCAGTCCAATAATCCTATTTGTTTGTCTTTGAAACAAGAGTTTGAACATCAAAAAATGTGGTTGTGGCCATTGTTTAGTCTTGTCTGGCTAACCTCAGCCAGACAAATCAATGACTTGTGTTCAAAAGCTGCCCGTCTCTTTATCCACAAAACAGCCTCAGCTTTCAAACACACCAGAGTGCCAGTCCTATAGTCATCTTTTTTGCCATTTCTGCTTTTATTGAAGCAATCATTTTGTCTCCTAGCAGCAGTTGAAATTACAGCGCTGGAAGCTGTGACTTTCAGGTGGTTAAACTGCACATACACTCAGGCGAAACCTCTGCTTCCTTTGAAATCAATCAGCTGGTCACGCCTCATTTCCTGCCAGCCTCCAGTGAACGCAACGACCAGAGCTTCTACCCGGTGCCAGACGTGTGTCTAAATATCTACATATCATAGTAGGTACAGCTCTGCACTGCTGGATACACTCTCAGAAATAAAGGGTTTCAAAAGGGTTCTGCTTGGGATCATACTTTGAGGTGAAGGGTTGCTTGTGAAACCTCTTGAGGGGTTCTAGTTGGAATCTTTGGACCACAGATGGGGTATTTTTAGAACATTGCATGTTTGGTTCAGATAAAATCTTTGACTTGAAATATCTTTAAAACCTATAGTGGTGGTTCTGTTTAAAATCTTTGGGTCATCTGCAGGACTTTGCTAAGGAGGTTCTCTCTGGAACCTTCAATACAAACTTTGGGGGTTATGCTGCGTTCCAGTTACCTCAGATGTTGGAGCTGGGAATGATGCTTCACCCGAGTTGACAGCATTCAAGTTAACAAGTAGCTGTTGTTTACAATTGACAGCTGTCGTTGGCCGTTGTCAGTTGTTGTTAGCGATATTAGTTGTAAACAACGCACAACACAGTATTTTACTCTACAAACACCATAGCACCGTGTTCACAGTTAGACGTTGGGCATTACAACATATAAAACTTATTTAATTTCACAAAAACAAAACAGAAGTGCTAATAAATAAAACATTATGAGAGCTTTTAATGTTACTCTTTACTCTTGATGCGCTGTACTGCCATCTTGGATTATGACGTTGTCGTCAAGTCAGGGTTGGTGAGGATTGTCCAACATTCCGAGTCGGACACCCAACCTCCGGGGGCGTTCCAGATCAATTTCCGACTCAGAGCTTGGAAATTCCTAATTCTGAGTGCAACTGGAATGCAGAATTAGAACCTCTCATAAGAATTTTTAGATGAGCTTTTAGAACCAAAAGGGTAGAAACTTAAACCACTGAGAGGATATTGGTAGACTCTCAAATAAGGGGTTCTGGGTGGAACCTTGACCCATAGGAGGGCTATCTGTAGAGCCTAAGTATTGGATGTACTTGTGAACCCTTTGAGTCAAACAAGGGTTATCTGTAGAACCTTGAAGGAGGAGGGGGAATCCAGATGGAACCCTGGACCATAGGAGGACTTTTAGTTGGAACCTTTTTATTAAAGAGGCCGCTCTTCAACAAAGTTAGGAGTGCAACTTTCTGATGACTCGGTACCCACACAGGTGGTTTCAGACAAAATCTTTGGGTGAAATGAGGGTATCTAGAACCTTAGCATTAGTGGTTTTAGTAATGTCAAATCATAGAACATCGCATAGGGGTTCTGGTTAAACCGTCATATCATGGATTGGGTGTCTTCAAAACCAAGCAAAAGGATGTGGGGAGGGGGCCTTTGAACGTAAAAAGAGGTTCTGTTTGGGATCATACAAAGATTTCATCAAAAGAGGTTCTGAGCTTTTGGATCAGAGGGGTGTCTGCTAAACTTCAAGGAGTTCATGGTGGTTTCTCTTGGATTGCAGAAGGGCTGTTAGTAGAGTCTTGAATTGTTGGCTCCTGGCTGAACCCTTCAAGAAAGATTCGACCGGATTAATAATCTATTTGCTGGTCGTGGTAGAACCCCCTGACGGCAGAGTAGGGGTTCCTTCTTCAACGGTTCTTGTAGTAATTTAAAAAAAAGGTTCTACAATGAGGAGAAACCTACATGGCTCTAGTTTGCACCGTTATATCTGAGGGTGTGGATCACTTCAACACATGGTTCATATAAACCAGCAGAAGGAAAGAGTTTCAAGTCATGAACCAACTCTTAAGCCAATAGTTCTTGGGTTGTTGCAATCTTCTTATGAGCTGGTTTCACTGCGCTTTCATTTTACATTCGAGGAATGTCTTTGAGATTAATGACATGCACACGCACACATATGCTTTCATAATTTAAAAAGTATCTGGTTTTCAAAACAAGAGTTTAAGCAGAGTGAAGGTGCCTCTGAGTGACTGATGCTGTCCCCCTCTCCTCACATGGCAGGCCTGCTCCTGTGGTCATAGGTTGACGTTGGCCTAATAACAAATTACTGCTTTGCTCCAATCAGAGGTATTCAGACATCCGCCTGGGCCGGCCGCCCGCCTCTCTTTTTCTCTATTTTAAGAGCCAGACCGAGGGGGGGTGGAATTACACTCCAATAAACTTAATCATTCCCATCAGTGATGTGGGATACAGAGAAGGGACTGAACTCTTCTGCTGCTTCGGGGCTGTTTCCATGAGGCACGTTCTTGATCCACATTAATGTCCTCTAAAGGTTTAGTGGCGATCACCGCACCACTACCATATGCAGAGGGAAAACCTTTGAAACTGTCTGTGATATGCGTCACTTGTGCTTTTGACCGGGCTAGCGCGGTGCAGCATGTGCAAACTAATTCTAGAGTGGAGGAAACTGGAAAAGAGATGAGAGTTAGAAGAAGGAAGAAAGGACAGTGGATGCGGCTGCAGCGGTTTACCAGCAGCTGTCATCCCAAATGACTGACTTGAAGGAGCTTTTGACATTGAGTCTGGTGTAAAGGAAGGATGCATAATGCTTTACACTGAACTGTTTATCAGCTTTCATATCCTGAACCTGAATGTACCCTGAGTCAAAGTAGCAGCAGTGTCACAGGAGTCTGATTGTCCTTGACCTCCTAATGATGTTATCATGCTGTCTGAGGTTCCTCAGCAGACAAGGAGATAAAGTTGCAGGATGTGGGATTCCCCCTATGAAATGATTTCCTCTCATCTATGTGGTTAAAGAAGGGGTGAAGGGGGGGACGGAGGAAGGAAACTGCGCGTGCAGGGGTGCAAGCTTGAACGCTTTTTGAGAGATCACAGGGGTTTTGGTATAGGAGGGTGGCTGTGATGTGGCGGCCCACTGACACACATGGCTACCATTCTGTCCCTGGGTGGCAACAGCAAAGCGCCTCTCTCTGGAAAGTCCCTGTCTCCTGCTGCATGGCACTAAAAAGTACATTAGAGACTGCTGAATCCCGTCTGGCACAACTAGTGGAAAAAAGAGTCAGACGTGCAGGGAGCAGAGTTTAAAGGGATATTACGGCGTAAAATTAATTTAGGGTCAAACACATCGTAACACCGAGTTAGACACCCCCTTGAGAGATGAATGTTGCTGACCGCTTGCTTCTCTAGTTATACCAACTTTAGTAATGCCAGCATGATAGCAATACACAGCGGTCTGAGGAACCATAAACAAACCTCAACCAAAAAGCCACTCTATAGCCACAAATAATGCTCAGAACAGCACCTAACCTCATTAACAGTACATATAGGGTCCCAGCCATAGTACTAGCCACCAAATATTTTTTTAACTTTGCCAGATTTTTTTTAGCAAAGAGACAAAACACAACTCACCTACTCTCTTCCAGCAGCCGCTTGTTTGTAGCGAGACCTCAGGCCAATCCATTAAGGGCTACAGCGGGGTGACGCAGCTCAAGGAAGAACATTTATGATAATTTCTTAATGAAAATGCAATCAGACCGACAGGCAGAAGAACGACCTTGTCTGCAGTGCAAAATAATTAATATGGTGATTATTACTTCAAGGAAATGATAAAGTAATGATCATACTGTATATGTTCTTCCTTGAGCTGCGTCACCCCACAGCACTCTGTAATGGACTGGCCTGAGGTCTTGCTACAAACAAGCGGCTGCTGGAAGAGGGTAGGTGTCTAACTGGCTGTTACTGTGTGTTTGACCCTAAATTAATTTTACGCCGGAATATCCCTTTAAGTTATAATATCAAGTTTGCACTGATTGGGTTTGTTAACTGTTTTCATGCACATACACCTCCACATAAAAACGACTAAAATAACATAAATCAAACCACAGATTAGTCTCTTTTGTTACACTCTTCATAAAACTCGGTGTCATACAGGTGCAGTCAGCTCATCACACGTCCGTGGCATTTTTCCAACTTTGTGAATCTGTCTTTCATGTCTTATTACTGGCTGTCAGCTTGACACCTCCCTCCACACAACTGACACACTTCTTGGAAGTTGTGGTGAAAAGGCAAGTCTCTGCCTGTGGATGGAACAATAGCAAGAGTTTGTCACGATGCCAAGAAAGCCAAGAGGAAAAAAAACTCAACGCAACAGGCCACCAGCGCTATACGAGCACATCAGTCATTTCTGGCTTTCCAAGAACTCTTCAGTTTTACTGTGTGGTCCCCTCTGATTACCCTCTTTTTCTTTCTTTGTTATTTGCTTTAAATATCCAGAAAAAAAATCAAAGTAAAATTGAAGTTCTCTTTCTTTACAAAACAGGATCGACCTGTTTTTTTGCGATGGTATTTCAGTGGAAAAAGGCGCCCTTGAAGCTGGTTTAAGAGTGAGTCTAATCCTGATCAAATATGGCTTTCTAATCCCTCACCATGGCGCTCTTACCCCCGGTGCGTTTGTGCACTGTAAAAAATGGATTCCTACTTTTTGTCAGCAATACATGCACTGTGTTGTATCGCCAATTTAAAACATTACATTGTTCTGTTTTCATTACAGCTAGAGGCTTTTTTGTGTCTCTGATAGGAAAAGAAAAACATGGCCGATCCTGTGTGGTCTTAATAAAAAGAAAAGATTAAACCAGAATCATTAAACTTCACTACTTGAACTGCTTTTTTGGACCTCTCCGCTGTATATCTGAGCACCACTTCATTTTAATGAGTCATCAGTGAGGACTTGGGTGTTTGGATAGTAGCAACACAGCTTTTCAGTTTTCAGTCATTAACAAGGAGTTATGAGGAGAGTCCAGGCTTTAATTCCCCACAGAGCAGTAGTCATATTATGGCTGCTCGGCTCTGCTGTTTACAGTCTGTGCTGGCCTTTGACTGCACCCCCCCTCCTCCCTTTCTGGCTGACTCCCTCCATCAAATACTGTTTTTATTAAACAGCCCACCACCTGTCTGTAGAAGAAGAAGAATGGGTGTGCAAGGATGAAGAACTGCTGCTGCTGTTGTTGCCAGGTTTGGCCTCCATTTTGGAGGAGACCTTAAAGGGAGAGGCAGCGAAGGTTAACCACTGGACTGCTGCGGTTTTCGGCCCGCCGGAGCGAACGGTGCAAGCCTGCTGGTTCTCTCATTAGCCTGCCTCCTTTCCCTTCCAAAATCTCTCATTCACCTCTCATTCCGATGCAGTGTGCCAGTGGGTTTTTGCCTAGAATACTGAAATAGCCCCGTGTCTTGTTTTATTTGTCAGGCATTCAGTGAGAATTCCCCCTCCAGCCCACAGCTGGCTCAGGAATGTCCCGCCACTGCCCTCTCAAGTCTCCGCTCACTTCATCACCTCCCTGTCCCCCTGCTCACTCTTTTAATTTTTCTCACTCTTTCTCTCTCTCTCTCTTTCTCTCCCCTTCACATTTTATCTCTTCCCCTCATTGAGCACCTTTTATTTTTTTTACGTCTGTTAGCCTTTTCACGGATGGCAGTTAGGATGGGGCGAGCACGGGGAGAAAAGGCGGTCAGTGCCAAAGCCCACAAACTGCTCGCTGCAGACTCAAAGAGTTGCTGTGGAGATAGGATCACATACGGCTAAATTGGATTTGCTCACTTTGCCTCCCCGCCTCTTTTTTATTATTTCTCTTTCTGTCCCTCCCTGTTGTTTGTCTTTTTTTCCACCCTGACTCTTGTGTGATTTCCCCCCTCCCATTCTGCCTTTTTAACCTCTCTTCTTTAAGCGTTTAGGTGGGTTTAAAACACCTGCTATATGCTGCAAAAACTCACGTGGTAGAAAAAGTACTCTAAAGCGTAGATGTTTTGACATCAGATCATCTACCAATTCACATTTTAAATGTACCAATACAAACCAGTCTAACAGCTCCTCTTTTGCTCTCCTTGTCTTGTTAAAAACCTTGCTAGAGAGTGCATTTGTTTTCAGAGCTGTCAATTAATCATCCTTTTAAAAGTAGAAATATAAATCAGCGTGACAAAACCTGCTATGATGGAAAGCATAGCTCTTTTTTCAGTTACTGTAGAGGAGGCGGGTCTTATTTCCCACCTACACTGCAGCCAATCACCACGGGGGGCTCTCAGGGTTTTGGCTTCACCTGGCACAGCTGTTATTCTGTCCATGTTTCACACACTCTGAGGTTTTGCACAAGACCAGAGTGGGTTTCATTTTCAGCCTGAGAGTTTATGGCTCAGGCCGGCCCGCTTTTAGTTTATGACCTTCTACTGGAGATGTATAATTTTAGCCTTAAACACTTACTTTATTAAAATAAAACAGCAACATGCTGAGTCATGATTGTAAAATAAAACGTTTAAATTAAACGATAGTGAGTTATAAATACAAAAATAGTCAAATATGGACTTTTTATGTCTTAATAATGACTTGTATCTCATCACTGTCTATCTTGTAATTATGACTTACCGTGGATTTTGTTTTATTCATGTGGAACAGGTTCAAACTGAACTCTTTATTTTCATTGACTTAATCCTGCCTATCTGCTCTGGAGTTATGGGCTTACAGCTTGTGCTTGGTTTTGGCTCATCTTCACTCTCACTGTCAGCAGTAAACTGGTTTTGGTGGGTTAGGCTGCTGAGAGGTTGCACGGCAGTGTTTCTTATTTTGTTCATACTGTTATATATTATTTGCATAGAACTTCTCGGTATTGTACACATAAGTGTACAGCTCAGGTTATTTTCAGTCACAGCAGCTTCCTATCCAATAAAAACGGACGAGCGAGTGTTACGTAACGTTTGCCAAAGTTATTGTGGGTTGTGTAGTGGGTAATGTATTTTAGATGCTATTAAGAACTGCCAAAGAAAACTACGGAGAGGACAGGAAAGGGTTCTGGCAGCTGGTAAGAAGTCTTGGTAAGTTTTAAAAGTCCCAGCAGGCCAAGAGGTTGAACTTAGATATAGTGGTGCAGCAGACGTAAAGTGTACCAGTTTATTTAACATGATACTTCTGGTTGCATAAACTCCAGCACCAATAAGCTTTAAATTGTGATTATTAAGCTTTAACCAAAAATCACATTACCTGTGTCATTTTCAAGGACTTTTCCTCTGCTGAGCTCCAGTAGATCATTAGCATTTCTCCTCTGAGTTGTAGGCGGAGACAGTGCCGCTCTGCACACTCCTCTTCATGCTAGCTTGCAGCCTAACATTCAGCTATTCAGCTCTCAGACAGTAATGTCTTTAGGAGCATTGCAATCCGCTAACGCACACGCTTGTTCCGCGATCGTCCTCTCTATTTCTCAGAGTGTGGCCTGCATAGCCGGGCTCTGGGGGCGGAGCTTGGATTGGTTACATATGAAATCTCACTGTTTCTGAACCTGCTGTTTGGCTCTGCCAGAGATTCACAGTGATTTGAATGAAAAAATACTCAGAAAAGCAATTTTGCATTTAGTTTTCTCATGATATGTCCTGTAGCATTAGAGAAGTGCCATATGAACATATAAAAAACAAGAAAAACATGACTTTCATCAGAGTGGGCCTTTAAAGAGTCCCTTTTTACTCATGCACATCCACTTTGTGCACAAAAAAACTGTAAAAATGAATCAAAACAACCCAAAAAAGGGCAAAATTGTCTATTAAGCAGTTCGTAAATGCATGTATAGTGATGATAAATTACAGGCAAACACTCTGGAGATGTTTTTAAAGAGTAGAAATTGTGGTATTTGCTGTTTTTAGGAGGAACTGCATTTAAAAAATGGTTGTTAATCAGTGTTTGAATGTGGGAAGTACTCGTATTAGAAAACGTAAACATTCCCCCTGAAAGAAATCACTGCCCTGAGCACAATTTGTCATCTCCCCCTGATTCAGTGGAGATGTACAGCAGCAGAGTTTCCTCTTAATCCTCCTCGGAGAACTATTTTGTGAGTTCAAATAAATACCTCTGACATGTTAAAGGAGTCCGCTTCCTGCCAGGCTACCTACAGAAAGCAGCAGCTGGCAGGGGAGGAGGTCGCTCGTGGGGCTGATACTCAGTACCGTAGCTGTTATAAAGTACAAGCAAAAACCTGTGACCCTGTCTGTTTCCAATGATTCACAGTGTAGGACCACAGTCTCATTCATTTTCCCCTCTTCACACAGGGAACAAAGGAAGCGTTGTTCCTGACATGCAGGATGTAGTAGCAGCAGGTTTACAGATGGGGTTTGGTCAACTTCGAGGTTTTTTTTTTTTCACAACATGCATGGCGCCTCCAAGCTTTGTCAGTTTTACTTTTTTTTGTATTGAAAGATGATCATTAACTTTACAGTTCTTATCATGCAACAGTATCTTTCAGAGGCCACAGCTACACCCTCTGTTCCTGGTCGTCTCTCGGCCCCCGCCTCCAAAACATGACTCATTGTAAATGTGAAGAAATTCCTCGGAATGATTAACAAGAATTCCTTCACAGAAAATCACTTAATACAATTATGAATGGACCCCTCTGGTGAATAGAGCGCGCTTGTGAGCCATTGTGGACTCTGGGTATTCTAATCCTCCATCACTATGCCATGAATCTATTGTTCGGCTCCCAAACAAAACAGCAGCAGAGACCAGCATGAATAATATGCTGTCTAAATGCCTCATGAAATATGCATCAGGTTCTGTGCTTTTGCAAAGGATCTGCGAAAATCTTGGTAGCACCGCTATCCTTCATGATTCATATGTGCTCTGCGTGGGTGCAGCAGCTCTGTGGAAGTGGGAGCACTTGTTGATGCTGAAGTTAAAGTGATCCAGATGTAGCAGACGGGACATGCTGCGTAGCTCTGCGCTGAGGTCACTCTTCAGCTCAGTTTTTGTCGTGGCGGATAATTTGTACGTTCACATCGGTTTGAAGACTAACAAGGAAGTGTTCGGGGCAGGTGTGAATAAGGACTCTGACAGAGTGATGACTGAGTCTGAAGAGGGCTAATGACAAAAAATGAGCACAGTGAGGTATTATACACATCTCACATCCTAAGCTAGGGTCCCTCTGTATAATACTCTTTTGGCAGAGTCACTTGCATACTTGAGGTGGGGATTTAAAAAGCAGGTTTGTGGTCCAGATCCTGAAGAATATTTGACACGAGAGAAAACAGTGTTACTGTTACTGAAGCCTCATGTTTTAAACATGTCAATCACAGTACAGCCAGTTCCCAGAACATATATAAGTACTATGAATGACCGATTATTAAGTAGGACTTCACGAATAAATTGACATGATGCTTTTAAAGCAAATATTTAATGTTGGAATAATATAGATTAAAGCCTCTGTGCGGCTATTAACAGTGAAACTGAGACCTATACAAACATTAACGTTAAAAACTCTCTTTTTTATTTTGGGACCTCTATTTGTAGAAATTAAACATTAACTTGGTAACACTTTATTAGACGCCTATATCCATAATGTGTTATAGATATATTTATAATGCATTATAATCACATTATAGCACTGTATAACAATAATTATAAACACTCATAAATGATCATAATGCTTTAAAGAAACAATCATAACACATTATAAAGCATTTGATAATGACTTACAAGGTCAGATATGATCATGTGTTATAACTGTTAACAACTGTTGCACTGCGTTATCTATGTGGGCACTGTTGTTTAAAGTGTTTATAACTATAGTTCTACAGAGCTATAACGTGATTATAATTAATTAATCATATCTTTATAATGCGTTATAGAGATAGGCATCAAATAAAGTGTTACCTAAACATTAAGAAATAAGAAAAACTTAATTAATTGCTGTAATAAGATAGTTTAAAGTTCCTGTGCAGCTATTAACAATGAAACTGAGACCTTTAACCCTTTAATGTCTGACACCACAAATAATGGCCAGAAAATTCACACTTTTTTGGAGCTGAAATGTTTATTTCACTTTCTACTAAAAAAAAACAAAAAAAATCAAAATGTCCTTAAAATTTAACAAATATATTTATTTATGTCGCTCGATACATTTGATGTTTTTGGAAATTGATAAACTACAAGAGGAAATTTTTATCATTTATTGGAATGTATTCAGGTCTTTTTTTTTTGTTTGTTTTTTTAGTAAAGTGTGTATCAAATATGATACAAAAGGCATTAATAAAAACAATACACTGTTCACATGGCTAGCCCTTATAACAGACAATTCCTATGACTACACAAGCCAAGCAGACAAGGCTAGCATGATATGTCCTTGTGCAAAAATGGTTCCATACACACAAAGACGTCTTGAGCTCTATCCACTCTTACCATCCTTGAAAAACAGAGCAGCACAGGAGACCTTGAGTTCAGAACGAGACATCCCGAGGTTTTGAGCTGTTCTGACTTGCCTAATGCATATTTATCAGTAATTGTAAACACACGGTGCATACACACATAAGACCGACTGGAATGTTGAGATAGCAAACAGCACGACTGGCCTGCGACCTGAAGTTCATCTTTCTCTGGATGCAAATAACCTGCTGTTGAGGGTCATTCTTTCATACCTAATGTTTCGTTTGTGTGTGCAGGGATTTCGGGGATACAGTTGCTATAGTCTTGACTAAAACCCGTGTTTGAAACAGTAATGAGTCATCAAGAGGCGCAAATAGAGTTTGAAAGCTTCATAACAAAAGGTTAAATGCTGGTAAGGTGCTGGTTAGCCTTAATTTTCACACAATCTTGTATAATTCTAGAGGCCAGTTTTTCCACTATACGTGGGTTGGAATGGGCTGAAAACAGCAACATCTACCAGTTCCACCAAACCCTCATCAGATCCCTCACATGTCCAGTCCCCCATGAACAACATGCAGGTCTTTGCTTAGGTACACACAGAAGTTGCAAAGGGGGCCCCCGCTGTCCAAGTCCATTGTCGGGGGGACTGCAAGCTTGCTCGGACACATCATCCGTGGATCAGGTTGCTTTTGTTGGGCCGGTCCCGGGCTCACGCTGCTCCCCAGGACTTCAAAGGGCCACGTCAGTGCGTGTTAGAGAAGATGAGAAGCGGTACGAGCGCGAGCTGGCGGAGTGTGATCCGCGGGGGCCCGCGGTGCACCCTGAGGACGACACTGTGTTGTCTTAGCGCCGGGGAGGGAGTCACGAAATGCTGACAAAACACCCATAAATGAGAGTGGACGTGAGCCAAAAAGCTAACAAAGGTGCAGTTGACTAGAGAGCAGCGTGAGCAGCAGTTCATAACAAGGATGGAGACAGGGATATATGGATGTAGGAAGAGGACAACTCTGAAGCAGAGGAAGCTCGAGGGGTAGATATAGTGCATGTGGGGTCAGATGACTCACAAAACACAATATGAGCACAGAGAGACAGGCCCATCTGATCCCCTGTTATCTCCTGAATGTATGTACAACATTTGGCCATTTGATAAGAGCTACAATAGGACAGAGGTGAAGCAGGTTGGGAGAGGATGGAGGAGGTCAGGGAGTCACCACACAGGAGGCCAAACATCCTCCCCATTACTCCCAAAATCCACATCCCCTGGTGTGGTTACAGCCAGACCTGAACATCCTCTCCCCGGTCCAAACACAGCAGCCCTCTTCCCTACACACCTAGTCTGCTACTAATGACACGGCATGTTAAAGTCCATGGTGAAAACATTCAGGTCTGTTATAATTGAGAGGGACATCTGTTATCTTCTAGGGGGTTTATGAACACAGTGAAGATGAAAAAGAGAGGGGTTGATGACCCACTCCAATGAAAATCATGTTTTTCTCCATGTCTACATGTTGATGCTACAGGACATATAATGAGAACTTGCTATGAATCTCTGGCAGACCCAAACAGCAGTTTCAGAAACAGTGAGATTTCATATGTAGCAAATCCAAGCTCCGCCCCCTGAGCCATGCTAGCCTCGAATAAATAGGGAGGATGATCGCGGAACAAGCGTGTACGTTAGGTGTGTTAGCAGATAGCAATGCTTGTATGAAAGCTAATTATGATATTGGCTTTCATCATGTCAATAAGAGCTAAATAGCTCCTACCTGTTTGTTCTTCTACACCGTCAATGCTAGGTTGCAAGCTAACGCAAAGATGCAAAATGTACAGAGCAGCGCTGTCTCCGCCCATTAACCAACCCCCAATTTTCACCACATCTGGAATGGCCGCGATTTTTGCCGGCCGCCAAATGCTACCGGCTCCATTTGTGAAGCGAATTTCTTGGCAGATTACAGACAGCGGTAATCGCAAGAACTCACGAGAACCTGTGGATTCACGTGTAATCATTGATAACATGTTGTCTTGAGAAGATAGCCATAAGCACTAGATGTTGTCCTTCCAGAGGAGGAAATCTACTTTTAGACCTATAAAATCAGCATCTTCTCATCCATGGTGTAATCAGGATGAAATGCTGTCTAAAATCCTTTCACTTGCTCCTTGTCCTTGAAAATGACACAGGTAACTTGATTTTGGCTAAAAACTTCATCATCAAAATTTAACGACCACTGAAAAGACTTTAAGTAGTAAAAAAAATGATCGGAGTGGGACTTTTACTGTCAGCTGATTGTCTCCTGCTTTATTTTTGTAAAAGCATCACCCTGAAAGTTAAAACGGAGCAAATTTCCCCTACGTTGATGTTTGTAGTGTTAGACATAAAAACTCGCGTGCAGACTGGTGGTTTTGTCCCTCAGGGGTTTTGAGGTGAGAGTGCCTCGTGGCCCACAAAAAGACGTGTTTTCTCGACAGGTGTGACTCTTGACCTTGCCTCTGTCTTCTTCTGTCAACACACCGGAGCCCTGATGTTTCGACTCAGGCAGGGAGAGACACGCCGAGCCACCACAGGCTTTTGTCTGCTCACCTGCCAGCATGGATACAATATCCACTCTTTTTAACAGACACTGTACACACACTTGTCGCTCTTTTTTCACTATTCAAGCTCCTGCAAACAGTCTGCAGTCTTTTCTTTGATGAGTAGAAATGGCACGATTGCACATAAAGGCTGTATATCGTCTCTCTCAGTGTAGCTGATATGGCAGAGTTCCTTCATGTGGTCCGCCGCCCCTCCATGAGTAATAAGGAGGAGACTGCTCGTAAACTCCTTGTTGATGTTCAGCAGGAATTTGCTCGCTGGAGATGATGTCAAAGCCTAAACATCTTTTTGGCGATCCACCAGTGAGTTTCCTTAATTTATTTTCTGGGCAGCACGGTTCATTTTTACACAATGATAACATTCCTGGCAAGCCTCCTGCAGGACGTACACAAACACACACACACACACACACACACACACACACACACACACACACACACACACACACACACACACACACACACACCCACACACACATGCGTGCTTTCATTCAACCGGCAGATGATTCCAGATGTTTCCTAAATGGATGAAAGGCAGGGAAGCTCCTAACAGACCTGCATTAGACTCAACTAAGGATTTGGAAGCGGACCAGCTGGAACCACCCAGGCTTCCATACTGCTTCCTCGATCCGCGCTGCGCCCGCTCCTAGAGGCAGCAGGACCATATTTGTGATTTATATCCAGTGGATGTGTCAGGCACGTGGGGAAGCGAAAGAAACAAAGCCCCTTGATTCAAAACAGTCTCTGGGGAGAGTGGAAAAAATAAATAAAACCAAGAATAAGAAACACACTCTCAGAGAATAAAGGTTTTCTCTCTTCAGCCACTGGCGGATTTTCCTGCAGAAACATCCAAAAGGAAAACTTATTCCTCATTTGGGGTTTCAGGATGGCAGAAAGTAATTATTAAACCTCTCTGCTGGACTCTCCTGTCATCACAGATCAGTGATTCACCTCCTGGAAATATCAGGTTGTTATTAAATCTGTCACTCCAACTCTGTGGATTTTGTGGTCTGGGCCTTGGCTCGTACGAAAAACACAAACAGAAGTTTCTTTTTTTTTTTTTTAAAGGATGATGCAAGCCACAACCTCAGGTGCGCAAGCCACCCACATTTCCCCTCATTATATCTGATCAGTGCCGCACATACAGAAAGCCGCAAAGCTCTCAAAATGTCACAGGGATTCAAAAAGTGGGGCGTGTTTTTCACCTGAATGAGAAGATTGTAACAATTATGGTGTTACCTCGGCGCGCACAATGGGGCCCTTTGTGAGACGTGCAACTCCTCCGGGCTGCTGGTGGATCTGAGGCTTGGCGAGCGGAGAGCGGGACAGGGTGGAGGTGCAGCGCGAGCCCACCGCTGAATCGCTGGCTTTGTTTGCAGACATATCCGTGTATTTTGATCATACGGTTGAAACGGCCGAGACTCAAAGCTGCTTAGCTTTGCTTGTAGTCTGGCCTGCACATGGTGGCGAACACATGCAGAAGCCTGTTTAATCTGGAGGATTAAACTGAATGATGATTAATAGTTCATTAAGAAAGTGTACATTTTTCATTTTGCATTTTTCATTTTGCAGTGTGTGTGTGTGTTTGTGTGCATTCATGTGTGTGTCACCTGCTGCAGCTCTTACAGCTGGTTGTTGTGGTTCACCTGCAGAGAACGCATGTCTCATCATGACAAAGTCCTCTGGGTTTCAACAGGTGTCAGGCGGCACAATTACATGAACTCCTTTACAGGAGGGCACATTCAGCCAAGAAAAACAGCTGTGTGTGTGTGTGTGTGTGTGTGTGTGTGTGTGTGAGGGATCATGCTAAACTCCTCTGACAGCTTGAGTATTCTCTGTAGGGTACATGTTAACTTGCATAGCACATAGTGTAATTTCGTTCCCCCTCAAATCTATGTCTACATGACCATAACACACGCTGTTGCGGTGATATCTAACACAAGATTATGATTGCCCGTGGCGTACCATTAGTGCGACGTCTATGAAAGATTTCTTCTGACTCTGTGAACTCTCCTTGCTCTGCTCTGAGCGTATCAGATATATTTCCACTCGCGGGTCCACATGACTTTTGACCCTCTCAAGCGTGTCTGTGTACTTCTGGGTCATATGACCCAAGGGAGTGTGTGCGGCGTGTGCCAGCCAAGAGCATGTTGTACGGTGAAGGATTAGTTTTAAGGACGTGTGTGTGCGCGCGTGTGTGTCGTACACTTAAACCAGCTCGACAACTCGCTGAATTAACCCTTCAGGTGGTGTGTGTTTGTGAGTGTCACACACTCAGTACGGTGCAGTCTAACCTGGAGCAGTAATAAGATCACAGAGCACTGCCTCCCTGCTCAGCTCCCATGATCCCTCAGCTGATCCTGCAGCTGATCTGGCAGGTTTGGCTCCTTTTTCCACTCAGGTCAGCACGTTGTCCACTTTCAACTTCATCCAGGTTACTAAGTAATGAAATTTTCTCTGCGTTTAGTCCCACCTGATTAAACTTAAAGATAATCTCACGATGTTGATGTGGCCTTAAACACAATCCTTCGTTTTCGGTTCTGCTACACATCTGTGAAGTATAAAATAGGATGCAAGAACCGTCTGCACGCCGCACCTTCGAATCATTTGTGACAAAGAGTTTGTGATCCGTCAGCACTCTCTGGATTGACTCAAAATGACTCTTCTCTTCCCCTCAGGTCCTGTTGGCAGGCTGCCTGACATGACCTCCGGATGATTGGAGTTTCATAGAGACCGAACAGGTTATTTGTGTGTGACTCTGTTTGCGTAGTTATTGCCACGCTTCATGTCTCGGCCTGCTTGTATTGTGTTTTTTTTTTCTTCTTATGCTCGAGAACAAAAAAGTCAAGATTAAAGTGTTGAGTCGAAGATTGCTCAACTTTTGGGCTTTGTTTTTTCTCCTCATCCCTTTACAGTGCACGGAGATACAATAAATGATGAAATGTAGTCAGCGCAGCGCTTCCTGCCAGAACTGTAAAACCTCAATAATACATTTTTCAAATGCATGAGCGAAGTTTACTACATGTCAGCAGAGAAGATGCCTTTTTTTAAAAACTGGTGAGCACAGTTTTCTTTAAAACAGACTTAAAGGTTTTTATATTTTAGTGGAGAAATAGCAACAAAATATATGTTGTAACAAACACAAAGATCACAATGGAGTGTTAATGAAACAGGAAAAAATACCTCGGTTATGGCAGTTTTTGTCTCAATGATCTTGGGCATGACTCACATCTTTCCCAAGAAGATCGAATTGTCCACAGCTAATCATCAAATCTTGAACCGACCAAATATCTTGGATTGTTACCTTAATCTTGAGCCGTAAAGGGAAACTCAACTCGTCAAGGCTCCCCTACAAACAAATGACTGCTGGAAGAGAGTGGGTGAGTTGTGTTTGGTCTCTCTGCCAAAGAAACCAGGCAAAGCTAGCAGATGTTTGATGGCTTGTACTACCTGCTGAGACCCTATATGTACTGCTGATGAAGTTGTTCGTGTGGCTATAGAGCGGCATTTTGGTTGCGGTTTGCACGTGTATTGCTATGGTGCGGTCTTCTCTTAAGTTGGTGAAACTAGAGAAGCTCAGAAGCAGTCGGCTAAATTCATCTCTGGAGGGGGGGTGTTATGGTGTGTTTGACCATGGCTTAAACTTAGGCTGGAATATCATCATGAACATCATAAAATGCACAAAACGCACGATTTGCAGCATCTCTTTGGTCATCCTGTCGGGAACTGTTGCTGAACAAGGTGAACTCATGTGAAAGCTCTGAACTAAAGAAACTAGGACTGCAGATTCTGCTAGGTGATTGAATTGCGCATCGTATCTACTAAGGCCTTTTTCGCTTCAGCAACACTTTCCAGTGTCCTTTAGATCTGAAGACATTCCCCAGCCAGGTTGGATGTATAATCCTAATCTAGTCCACTGTCAGGTTAAAAGATGTCATTGTTTAGTAGATACCAGAATGTTCTCACTTTGTCTTTGACCCCGAGCTTGAACCCGAGTCCTTTTTCAATGGTTTCTCGACCCCAACTTTCCTCATGAACCCACTTCCTCCCACACCTGTGTGAATCAGCAGCTGAAGGGTGGAGAGCACCACCATCAACAGAACTCTCGGTCTCCAGAATCCAGCTCTCATGAAGACGTTCTGGGGGGTTTTAAAGACCTCTCTGCTCTGAAACTAAAACACTGGGTCAGAGTTTCCACAGAGTCGCCAACACGCTCACTGTTAACCCAGATTGTTGTTCTCTAAATAATTTGTTGTTCATTTCTTCAGGCTGACCATGTGCTAATAGAAAACTCTGCATGTGGAAAGAGACGCACAATAGGCGGACTGTTCTCCTCTCCCACACGTCCTCTCTGTTGCTCTTGCCCTGTGTAAACACACAAGCCTGTTAAAGTGAGCTGCTCTGCTCAAAACCTCAGAAAAAACTGATCGCTTATCTGGTCAAGGTTTTAAAGTTTTATAAAAGTTTCATTTAAACTTTGCTGTGACCAAGTTGGTAGAATTTTAGTGATAAGAGAAGTGGACAACCTGGTACAATGATCCATAAAATCAAACTTTAGGAGCAACAGTTTCTCAAAAAACTAGTCTTAAAACTACTGACTTGATAAAAAGATATTGATTTGCAGCTGTACAAAATATGGGCGGTAACTTTTGACATTAAAACTTTTAAAACTGCTGTTACTGGTTAGTTAGCTCATAAATGACGGAGTAAAGTTAAGGTTTTCAAAGTTTTGTCCTTAAGGAGTCGAGACACATTCATGGCATAAACTTCAATCCTGTTCAGAGCGTTTTACTCTTGTACTGAGCAGAGCCCTGCTTGTAGAGTTTCTCTGTCTGAAACAATATATCAACAGAAAACACTCATCTTTTTCTAATTCTGCTCCAGTTTCAGTCACGAGTTCCAAACAAGAGAAAGAAAATAACCTAATAATAAAAAACAAAGAACTTCTCCTGCTTGAGTGAGGCTGTAACTTCTTCTACTTAAGGTTGAGATATGTAGAGTTTGACCTCTGCGGGATAAATTATGACTCTATGATCATCCAAACTGCACCTGAAGCGCTTACATATATCAAAGATGTCTGCTATTCTTCTGTTTGGTAAGCGAAGTTCACTATTAAACTCTTAGCTTCTTCATATAGTATCACAAAAGCAACACCGAGAATACGACCTCCATTATCAAACCAAAGAAAATGAGTCTCAGTGAACCTCATGTGTGCTAGTTGGCAGATCACTGAGACTCTGATTGAACACAGACTGACTCCCCCCGCGATGATAAAACTCCATAAAAACCCGTTCCAAGAAACCCGAACCCTACTTACAAAAAGAACAGAGCCAGCACAGAGTGTACGAAATTAATACTCTTTGGATAGTTCGAGCGTTCTCCTGCAATGTTCAGGAGTGTTACAGCCAAATTCTTGCGCAGGAACGACGCCAGAGTTTGAGATAGAGGCGCTGATCTTCAGTGTGAGACAGGGAACTAAGGAATTAACAAAAGAAGGCGCTCCCGCTTCTTCCCCGCCGCCCTCACTGTGTCTGAGTCTATCATGGCTGTCACCCAGCATCAGTGGGCCTTAAAGGCTGAGGCTTTTTGTGCACCGCATCCTGGACTGATGGAGCGACTCGAAGAATGAGGGTTTGCATCAAGGAAACTCTGGTGTCACAGTGGCACGGAGAAAAAGGGAGGGATGTGAGCCAGAGCTCTTTCTACTGCAGGAAGCCTTAAGTGTTCAATCTGCGAGGCTAATCTGGAGAGCGGAAGTTGTCCTGGAGGAAGGTCCCTGCAAAGACGCAAAACTGCTCTGCTTAGTGAGTCAGACTTCATCTTCAATACTCATCCCTTTCTTCCTCTTCAAGACTTATTTGGGCGGATTTAACCTTTATTAGAGAGGACAGCTTGAGAAAGAGGGATGAGAAAAATGTGAGAAGAGACTTCAGTCTTAGTCCCATCACTGACTCTCTTCACCCTGTTTTCCCCACACACGTGTTCATCCACTTCACCAGACTCATATGTATGATATTTAAAAAATCTATCCCCTTAGGTTGGTCTCGCCTCTCCAGCGTCAGAGAGTAGTATGTGGTGTATTTTGAGTATTTCTGGAATGTTTAACACCATAAACTTACTCGAAGCTGCCTAATGGGATGTTCAAGCAGGGAGCTGGTTAAAATGTCTCTAACGTGAATACCAGTGTTATCACTCTACAATGGCACCTGTCAGAGGTTTGGATGTGTTGAGCAGTCAGTTAACAAGTTGTCATTTTAATTAAAGTGTTTGATGTTGGAAAAAAATGGGCACAAAAGAGTCTGTGAGCGATTTTGACAAATGATAAATTATAATGGTTTGACAAATGGGTCATGACATCTCCATGACTACGGCTGTTGTGGGTAGGGTGACCATACGTCCTCTTTTACCCGGACATGTCCTCTTTTTGGGGGGCTGTCCAGCTTTGTTGGGCTTTGTCCAGAGAAGTTTATAGAATCCTTCAAATGTCTGCGGTTTTGTACGTAAGTTTCGAGTTTGTGTCACGTGGACTGACTGAGTTAGAAGCGCAAAAAACACACCTTATCCAACCCGAAAAACTCTCAAAATTAACTTTGTGCGACTCCTTGACTTCGCCTCCGCATAGTCATGTCTTCTTTTTGGAAAGTCACAATATGGTCACCCTAGTTGTGGGGTCAGTACCCTCTGAAAGTTATGGAAAACTGGTTAAAGAGGTTAGTCTCACTGTTGAAGGTCCATACAAAAGATCAGAGCTAAAAAATTCCTCCTCTGGAGTAAAGTCCTGGTTTTGCTGGTTCTGATAGAAAGGTGTCAGAACCAACAGTGGAGGAAAGTTTGTTGTGTAAGGAGTTGGACAGACTGCTACTGACCTCCGAAACCTTTTGAAAATTCAGCTGCAGTTATTTTGGTCTCAGATACTTCAGCACACCTGTAGAGGAGACTTGTCAGTTAAGACTGTTTTGGCCCTGACCTAGGGCAGGGCGATAGACTGAAAATTTACCGATACTGAAATTCATGACAATAACCAACGTCATTTTGCCCATATCAGTATATTTGGTGTCAAAAAAATAAATAAATAAAAGTTGGTTTAGGCTATGGCCTCATGTCCCTTTAAGACGCTTTCCAACGTCAAAAACGTGACTCCACCCCATCCAGTCTATAACAAAGAGGGAAAGACAGGTAAGGAGATGGAGGACGGTTCAAAAGTTGTAGTGGCTGAAGTAGATGAAGTTAATGTGGGAGGGGGTTAGCAGCTTGTGGAGAAGTTATTGTCCATTTATCGTTATTGAAGTGATATTGATTCGAGGCCATATCGCCCAGCCCTACTCTGACCCAAATAAAGCAGATCGATCACTGAGACAGTATAAAACATGGATGTAATCTCACTGACGTCACCTCTTGGTTTCCAAAACTGACTTTTGAAGCCCATTGATGGTGGTCGCCAAATTGGAAATGACGATTGAACCTAATTTACAACCGGCCAACAAGATATAAAAAACTGGAGTTCACAAAGTGCTTTAAAGTACAAGTAAATCATGACACTCTTTGGATAATAAAAAATAATCCAAACAATAGGCAATAACAACTGGTAAATAATTGACGTTTAGTTCATGTGAGGTCAAACCAGAAGACAAAAACTTTGCAAAAACAAAAAATTATACACAGCAGAAAGAAAAAGAAAAAGATTTTGGAAGCAATAAAGGAAACAAATTAAAACTCAGGAAATGAAAGTCAAACAAAGAATTGTAAGCAAGTGGAAAACAATGAATAATAAAAGAAGTGGACCATGGTTTTTCTGGTTGCACACAGAAGATCTGTAGCTGAGGGAAAGCACTTTTAGACCTCTGAAATTACACTGCGACTTTTTCCAAGGAAGTGCTTCATAAAAATTAAAGATCACCGACCACAACGAACAAACGTAAGCTCGCAAGATCATGGAGGGACAACTTGGCTAATCCTCAAGCCTGAGAACCATCTGGACCCGCAGACCGTGCTCATATCTGATCTCTGTGAAATTGGAAGGCAGACCAGCGCTGAGTTCGTTTTTATTGTGTCGTTTCATAAGAGCTGCCCACCTGCTAAGACGAGCTTCATGTCATAACGAGGCCTGACGCACATTCCCCTCCTGGGCGCTGCGGTTCCTCAGGTTTCTGTACGCTGCTGAGTGAGGGGATCTGAAGCAGCTGATAGTGTGGTGTTGAAAACAGCTCGGAGGCATGATGGGCTAATTCAGCGTGGACTTGAGCATGTCGCCGTGCTGAGGCCTCGTCTCTTGCTACCCCTCACATGGGCCTGGAACACAACCGTGTCATCCGCCTTTCTCCTCTCTTGCGACGTGTTTTCAGACGACCTATACATCATCGGCCCTGAAACAAAAGACAGGCTTTGTCTTCTCTGGCTTGCGAAAACTTCTGGGAATTCTGAGTGAGATGCACCAGTTGCTGCATTCTTCAAATATGTCACTTTCTCCCACATAGTTTCAGTCTGACTAGATGTGCGGACACGACTAGGAGCAACACGGCCGCAGACCGGGCTGATGATTGAGGCTGCAGAGCTGGAATGTACGCCAAGTTTATTACCGCGTTGCTCAAGCGAGAGAGAGATCCAACCTGACAAAGTCGTGCAAGGTGTCAGCAGAGATACAAACCCCATGTCTGTCTTCAGATATGGCTGGCACTTCAAAATGACAGGGTTCCTGTTTACCAAGAGGAATGAGCTCAGCTGCATTTCTGACGGACTGGAAAGGAGCCAGAGAGGGATGATGACAGGCAGACGGCCTCTCGATGATATCAGCGCCTTCCAATCTGCCTCTGCATACCACAAGATATCGGACATGCTTGTGTGGCTGCAGTTTACAGTTTATCTCCCTGAGATAGCAGACTTAATCAAACAGGTCGAGACCGGCTCTGAAAAAGAGCGTCACTTGTGGTATTTACCAACCTGGGTTCTCAGAGGTTTAACATTGAAGGGGGAGATTGTTGAAATTTAACTCCAGACATCACAGATCTAATCCAAACGGATCAATCTAGTGTATCTTTTAAACCGAGAGGAGAAAATGCCAGAGAGCGACACAATGGGCTTGTTCAGTGTCTGCTGTTTAACCGAAAACAGCTCTCCTAGCGAGGGGGTTTAATGGTTGACAAGCCTGGTTTCAGCTTTTCCCATAAAGAGACATTAAAGGGACAAACCGTAGAGTTAAAGAAGAGGGAGCAGATCACACACACATAAAAATCACATCCTGTCAGCAGCCTATTCTACTTTACGGCTGCTTTTTCACCTGGAGGCGAGCTCGGGGGCGTAAAAGTGAGTCACACTCAGCAAGAGTTTGGGACAACAAAAACAACCCCTCCCCCCAAAAAACTCCAGCAGGCCCCTCTCTCTACTCCCCCCGTACCACCTCACAATCCTGAGCCACATAACACATATTTACCAAACAGACCTAATCCTTTAATATGAACTACACCTCACTGCCTCTCTGTTCGACGTCAGGTTTCCTCTCACAGTCGATACAAGAAAAAAAGGAGCACACTGTATGATTAACTGTCTGTTTTTCACTCTGCTGTTATCTGTCATCGATTTGTTTTTTTCTCTCTCTCTTTCTCTCCCCCCTCCTGTGCCTCGATCCCCGCTCCCAGCAGCAGTGAATCTTCTGACAGGTGGAGAGTGAGAGCCAAACCTGCCTCCTTTCAGCTGCAGCGAGAGGGAAAATAACAAACTGGCAGCAAGTGATGGGGCAACTGGAATAACAAGAAGCGGGAAAACGCGCCTTACTTGGACGAGATTAATTTCTGTGGGAAATTAAAGCGTGTGTTTTATGTAGGAGGGTGTTTCTCTCACTGAGTGCGTTACACAAAACAATTCATTTGTCTGAGGCCGCAACTGCAAAACCCTCTGATGATAGACTTATCAGGAAAATTATATCTGTCTTTATATTATTTTGTCTATAGAGAGTCAAAGATAACGAGAAGGTCTAACACAATCCTCCAAAGGCCCAAGGTGACATTTTTAGAGGGTTTGTTGTGTCTGACAGACACTTTGACAGACTTCTGCAAATGAGTAATACTTGGAAACTTTCGCAATCGTTGGCTTCAACCAGCTTGTTTCGAAAACTGTTGATTACTAAACCTGATGGTGTTTTGTTGTTTGTTTTCTTAAAGATATTAAAAGCTCTCTCAAAAATGTACATGAAAACTAAAATTTTTGTCTGATGGAGAGTGTGTTCTTACACCTTATTAGCGGGACCAGATTGAAGTTTTTCAGCTATTCGAGCTCTGCCAGCTCTTCTGATCGATTGTCTGTCTATTTAGGGTGGCCTTACGTCCTCTTTTACCCAGACACATCCACTTTTTGGGGGGCTGTCCAGCTTTGTTCGGCTTTGTCCGGGGAAGATTTTAAAATCCTTCAAATGTCCGCAGTTTTGTACATAAGTTTCGAGTTTGTGTCATGAGGACTTACTGAGTTAGAAGCACATAAAAGACACCCTATCCGAAAAAACTCTTCAAATTTTGCAACTTGGTGACTCTGACCCCACAAAGTCCTGTCCTCTTTTTGGGAAGTTAGAATATGGTCACCCTTCTTCTATTATACTCCAAAGGCATGTGAGCGGATATTCCTCATGATCACGATGAATGCAACTCTATGTTGGGGTTTTTTGTTTGTCATAATTATACCTTTAAAAAATCGCCAACTCATGCTTTACCGTTTGAGGCACCAAAGTTTTTACAGTTCCCCTGCAGCCACAAATTAGCGCTGTCTCAGAACAAATATGTTTGCAGTTTATCCACTTTTTTTTCCATCCTGACTCCGCAGTAGTTTTGCTTTCCACAAATGACATATATTGTCATGAATATCTGCAGATCTGTCCTCTGCAGATACTCAGATTTGTGGTGTTTTGCATCAAAAAATCATCAATGCTCCATCTTAATCTTTGATATCAGAGATAAACTGGTTGTGTAATCTCCAGACATCATTGAGAAACTTGCACAGGTGTATAGCTTTGGTGTATCAGTGCAGGTGTCGTCGTGATTGTTCTTTAGACAGTCATGCTGAGACACGCCTTAAAATCCTGTTACCTCATCAGAGAGAATAACAACTCCCAGACACTCTGCAGTATGAAGAGGCCTGAACAGAAACCAGTGCACTCAATCAGCAGACCAGCGTCTAATCCTTAAAGATTATACAAACAGTAAATAGTTGCTCAATTTCCAAGTTTGGAGAACGATTACTAGAGGGGGGTAATTTTCTGTCAAATAAAAAAATCTGCGCATTAATCTTGGGTTTATGAGACCCTTTGGCTTGGATACACACTCTGCATGTCAGGTCAGTAATAAATACACGTCCATCACTGAACAACTGAATCCAAGTCCTCAGAAACCAGAGAGGAAAAGTAGCAGTTACAAACTGCTCTGGTTTTCCTCGTCAGACGGGTTTTTCCAAGCCAAACGTCTTGTTCCATTAAAAAACATAAGTCAGGATCCTCGCCACTTGAGTGATGAGTAGTTTGTGTTTACAGATGCACCCACAGGTAACGGACCCCGCCGCTCTGCAAGTCTCTGCAGCTCCCGTCGCTGGGACTTGAAGGAGCTTGCAGGAGGGGTTATCCTTAGACTTTGGTTGGCAACTTTGGGTCATAAAAGGACAGCTTGGTTGTAAAAGTAATTAGACAAAATTAATAATGACTGTGTTGGATGCTCTGAAGCCGCTCTTTAACTCTAAGGCTGTCATGATGTGGTTTCTTGGCATGTGGTTTTCCAGATTCCCCCCCTCATCTTACAAATGAACTATTACAGAATAAACTCAAATCTTGAAGCCACTGTGAAATTATTTTGCATATTTTTGGCCAAAAAAACACCATAAATTCTCATGGAATACTGTACAGCTATGCCTTCTTATGACATTTGTGAATTTGTTCCTAGCAATGGCCAAATATTTATAGATAATTGTGAGGTTACTACAAAAGCACCAAACCATGACTTTCTATTTTAGCTCGCTCTTTTCTCCAGCCAAGGAACCATTTGAACATAAATTACAGCCAATCTGCTCAAAAATGGAGCCGAATGACCTTTTCATGTGTGCAAATAGTTTGTCATGTCCGTGTTTCTGGGGTACTATTTTATAAATAATTGCGTCCACAGCCAGGCTATATAAACTTAATGCTAGTTTAAATCTCATGCGCTAACTCATAAGACAGATACTCCCCACTAACAAGCCCTTAAAGCTCAATTCACTTGTTGAAAACTGTTGCACAACGCAGTAAATGTGAGTAATAACACAGCTGGGTTTCAGTTCAGCTTAAAATGACTTTCCTCTGAACTCAGATCATGACACTTTTAATCAGATCCTGATAAGCTAAACAGGAAGCCGGCTGTGAGGAAGATTAAAGTTAAATTTAACCCATGAAGTGCATTAACAAAGAGGCAAAAGAGAGAGATGTATTTATGCTTTTTTGAACAAATCTGCCCTGTATTTTATCGCCTTTAACTGTCCATTTGGCTTGGTTTCTCATCCTTAGAGAAATCAGATATAACACTTAAAAGAAGCTGCTTTTCTTTCTTCCCTTTTTTCTAAGTTAAATATAAATATGTGAGCAATGCTAGTTACTGGCATAACCACTTATAGTTTTCATTGGTGAGTATACTAAGCTATTGTTGAGCTGCTCTATTTGCTTGACTTTTATGTTTACTTCAGGTGCTGTCGGAACTTTTCCCTCTTCTGGTATTGCTCTCATCTCAACACATTACATCAACTTCATTGTGTCGTGATTGAGTGAGTAAAGTTTTTCATTCAAATCCATCATTAGAGAGCAGTTTCAGAAAATGTGCTCTTCATTTATTCCCACAAATGTTTTGTTTCTCTTTGTTTTTGAGTCACAAAATAACTATTTATTAAAAACAAGGGAAAACAAACATTTTATGGATCTCAAGAAAACCATTAAAATAAATTAGACTTAACTGGTATAGAAGGATCTTCAGTATACTACAAATAAATAATAATCAGCATGATTATCATTCTCGCCAGTCATATTTAAATCTTCACTAAAAGCTGTTCATAGCTGGGCTAAATGATAGGGCTGAGACGATATGCTTTTCTCCCGATTCGATTCTTCTATGATTTTAAGGTAACAACCGAGACCTAATGGTGCTGTGACAGCAACGCGATTGAGTTTGAGACACTGAAAATACATATGGTATGTTGCATCTGAACAGGTTAGCTTACGAGCTAAAGTTACTTAGCACAGATGAAAGTTAAAACAAAGACGTTTCGCAAACTGTTAAAGCACACAAACCATTGTCATATGAGAAATCCAACGCTATGACTCTCCACAAGTTGTCCTTCAGGTCGTTATCTTTGTAATATTTGTGTCTTTTATCAAAAAGCACTCTGTTCTCCAACACATAAACAATCAGCCGGTCGGCCATGTTGGATATACCGGTGAATCAGACGTCACAACAACATGCAATCTGATTGGTCAGAAGTGGACACACAATTTGTGAAACTTTAGAAAAATCGACCGTGATCCGAAAAAAATAAATGCCTGGAGAAAAATATTGATGTCGGAAATAATCGCTCGAAAAAAATGGTCCCAGTGTGAAAGGACGTTTAATCTTAAATTTGAAGAAAAAAAAAAGATTTTTGAACTAAAAAAAATCGATTTAAAATTTGTTGAACAAAAAAATTGTGATACTTATGTGAACCGATTTTTTCTCCCACCCCTACTAAATAACACGTAAGACAACCTTAGGTTAGTCTGCCCATTTTGAAACAAAAAAAAGATAACATTTTAAACTGTGAAACACCATCAAGAAAAAGTAGTGCTGTGTTGTTCAAAATAGAAACAATAACACAGATAATAAGGTGAGAAATCTTGTTGGTGGATACAAACGTTTATTTATGAATTAAGTCAACAGTTATGACCAGTTTCTGCACGACAAACTCACTGCAATGCAACTGTAGCAGCACTTTCCACAGTGAAAGTTGAAATTCCGAGCCGTAGTTGTATACATGAACGCAGCATACGCCAAAACTTGAGTGGATGGGGTGTGACGTACGGGGCAATCAGGGCTGCGGGGACGAGAGCTCAGTCCACATTTCACGGCGGTCCGTCAACACCGGACACCACTAGAGAGGGTCTGAATACGGGTTGTTATTCCTCTGAACCTCCCCGTGAATCAAAGAGGAAACCCCGGGGAGCAGCTCGGAGCGGACCGGGAGGACTTCATGGAAACGCTATGTAGCTGGAAATACGGCGGCGGGACTTGATCGTAGTTTCACTCGAGAGGAGGCGAAGAAAGTGAGCTGTGGATAAACATGCTCACCCCGGTGCTGGCCTCTCTGCTGCCTCTGCTACTCTTATTTCGGATATCTTTCTGCCAGTATTCAAGCGACCAGTGCAGCTGGAAGGGGAGGTGAGGTTTACCATCATGTTTACTAAATTTTAGGTTAAAAAAGTTTGTTTAAAATACCTGTTAAAAGGAAAGTAGGTGAGCTGACCGAAACTACAGGCGGTGGAGACGAGAAATGAAAGCGGGCTTTATACTAAAACAAAATATCATACTTATCATGTATTTTTATTTTACTGTTTGCTATGCAAAATGAAAAGGAAGTACAATACCATTATAAACTCTGAGTTTGGTCTTAAAACTGCACTTTTGAGTATAAAATTATCACTTTTTGCAACCCATCCACCAATCAGATGATGTTTTATTCTAAGGGTTAACATCCTCAACTATTAAATATGAATATAATCTACACTTAATGTATATTTTTTTCAGGATTTTTTAAGTGTTTATGCTGAATCTGTTAAAAAATTGATCCTAAATCCTCTTGAAAATTTCACCTTCCATCAAACATCTGCTTGAATGTGTTTTGCACTTGAGAAGCTGCGCCTCAAATAGTGCGGGTTTTGTTTTTCATCCTCCACTAAGTCAGCAGTGGAAGACCTTCTACTTGAGTACTCTGAGCTCTCCACCAATAATCTGTTGCTCATTAGTCAGATTGTTGACTAATCTGCTGTAATTGCATGCAGAAGTGATGGAGTTAAGGAGGACTTAATTAGAGGCGTGCTGAGGGGAGCCTGGTTATGAGGCTTCGGCTACATATGCTCAGCATGTGCATGGGTTACTTTAGATCTTTTGGTGAATTTAAATTTCAGCATCTCATTTTCAGGAAACTGGGCGTTTCTCCTCCCCGGAGTCAAACCACTAGTTTGGCATGGTGCGCACTGGTAGACTGCTGATGGCTTCCTGCCTCTGGCTTTGCCACAGAATGACTGACGGACTGTAGTTTTTTTCAAACCCTGACCAGGCATTAAGTTCTGGAGGGAGTCATTTGGTCACGCTGGCGCCACAGTCCGAAGTGCTGCCCGGACAAGTCTCTTCCAGTCTCTTTGGTGGCTTGAAAGCGAGGGGAGGTTCGGTGCGTGACCTGCATTTGCACTTGCATGCAGCAGGCCCGGCTACTGTTGCTGCCGTTGTCTGCCCAGAAGCCCCTGTGTCCCTCCATTCATCCATTCCTGCTTCCAAAGTCTTCCCAAAGGCAGACTGCCAGTGGTGCATTTTGCCAAAGCGCAGGGAGGAACAATGTGGAATGGGTGGGTGGATGGAGGGGAGACGGGAGTGTGTGTTGGAGCTGAGGTCATTTTGGCTGCTCCGGCTCGTGACTGGTCATGCAGCCAGTCTTGCGCACAGACGGCTCTTAATGCCTGAGGAGGAATGTGGTCTAATATCCTCAGAGTTTGCCAGAGGTCTTCCCCTTTGGTCAGTTAACTGGGACTATAAATGAACACAAAACTGTGAAAAGTAGACTGAATAATCCCAAAAAGGTTCAGCATGAGTTAACAAGGCGAGTTTCACATTCTTGTGTTTCTGCACACAACAACTCTTGACATCTTCCTTTCTTTCCACTCAGCGGTCTGACCCACGAAGGCCACGCAAGGGACGTGGAGCAGGTCTACCTTCGCTGCTCCCAGGGCTCACTGGAGTGGCTCTACCCCACGGGGGCCATCATCGTCAACCTCCGACCCAACACGGTCTCGCCGGCAGCTGCCCGCCTTTCTGTGTGCATCAAACCCTCCTCAGACTCGAGAGGAACCAATATTTACCTGGACCGCAATGGCAAGCTGCGACTACTGCTGCGTGAACAGGACCAAGTGCAGGGGAAGGTGCTGTGCTTCAGTATCCAAGAGGGGGCGCTCTTTATTGAGGCCGTTCCACACATGGACATCAGCAGGAGGATCACGGCCTTCCAGTACGAGCTGGTCAGCGAAAGAGTGGGATTGGAGGCTCAATCAATGAGCGGTAAGACACAGACGTATTATTGACGAACTGTATCTAACAATTCCTTCCTATCTTTTCCTAACCTGCCTGACCTTCCGCTCAGGTCTGCAGACTTGCTTTTGGTTTCCTCCCTCAAGGACTGGCTGTCTTTGTGCTGTGTCCCTGTGGTGTGCGCTCTGCACTAAATGCAGCCATCTACTGGTGGAAACTTTAATTAAGTTGGACTGCAATGGAAGGAAACTCAACATTTGCTCCAGAAAACTGCAGAAATTAAGCCAAAGTGCATTTCTCTGGTTGCATTGTCTGTACATTTTGGTTTTGGGGGGGAAATTTCCTGTCAAACTCTTCTTGTTAAAATAGACAAAAATTAAGGAAATCTAAATCCTTTAAGTCTTTATGGTCCCTGTGGAATGTTTTTTAAGGATAAAATGTTCGTATTTAAGCTCAACTTTCCACATTTGATCTTACTTTTCACTAAGCTGTAATTGTTTATTTATTTCTTTTCGTTGGACGGCTTGTGTGTGAAGGGGCACGGCCAAACACGAGAGGGCCTCGGTTGAAAAACAAGCCGTCTGTTTTCACGCTGCGTACCTGCCAAACCTGCACAGTTTCAAGCTGCGTAACTGTACAAGCAACTGTGTTTTTTTTCCCACCTAAAGCAAAATATGAGCGGTATCAGGTCCACATCTGTTTTTACGGCTCTCTCGGTTCACATTTCCACATCCTGCGTCATTATCTGGCACAACAGAGAGAAAGAGAGAGAGAGAGTTAAAAGAAGAGTGAGCGTGGACTTGTTTTGACCACATTAGCGTGCTCGGCTCTGCTCCCTAGTATAATCTGCGTCTGTGATGTGGCCTGAGATAGCACTGGGATGATTCACAAAGACACTGCTCTCGTGTCGTCTGAAGCTCCGCGCTCTTGGATTGATTGCTACTTTGCTTCTTCTAATCTTCTCTCTTCCTCCTTTCATCCTTTTTCTCCCCTCGCTCTTCCTCCTCTCTGACCCGCTGTGCTGGGATTGAGTTGCTCACCGTCAAACTGGAATGCGTCTCCAACCAGATGTTGGGAGGACCTTCTCGCAGCATATAGGCTTATTTTTCCCCCCACTCCCTCGCCGTGCCTTTCAGCTCACTTAAATTATACACCTCTTTCTTCCTCTCTGTCTCAGTGTTTCCTACCTCTTAATTTCTCCCTCGCCTATTTATCTTTCTAGTATTTTCCTTTTTCATTCCTCTCCCCTTCATATATCTTCCCCCCTCTCTTCCTGGCCCGTTTGAAGTGGGTTCGGTCTGTGCAGAGCTGCATTAGCGAGTTGTGCTCCATTACAGAGGAATGCATCAGAGCCCAGATGTCGCAGGGACGCTGTACCGTGCCCCTCCTAGTTTACCCCGCATCCCATCCCTCATCCTTCCCCCCGCCCCTGTGAAGTGGTTCTGATCAGAGCGGGGCGCTGCATGTGCGCAAGCCATAGAGAGATGCTGACTCGGCTCTTAGCCCATTCCTGTGGTTCTTTTTCATGTCTGACATGTGAGCCCTGCTCCGCGCCGGAGCAAAGAAAATCCAGCCCCGCTCTGTCTGATGCTATGGCAGCACAGAGGCTCACTTCAAAGGGACTTTTGCGCTCCGCTTCGGGCCGTGGGCGAGGTCGGCCGCTCTGAAGTCTCTCTACTCTCCAGCTGTTCTTAAGCCGTCCGAGCTCGTGGCTCTTTGACCTCTGATCTCCACGGTGATGCGGTAGCGCCTCGTGTTGCTACACAAGCTGACCTGAGACATGCTCACTCCTCACCCTTTGACACCCGGCTTTAGGCAAACCAGCTAAAAACAAAAAAAACTCCTCCTCTGTTGATGATCTTGCACTGAAACAACATACTTTTTAATCTTGTGTTGCTTTCAGCTCACCAGTTCCCCCTGACTTAACATTTTCTTCTAATTTTATTGGTTGCTGCTCCACTTACCACCCGCTGCTGACTCGACACCCCTCCCTCCGCCTTCTCCACCTGCCCCCTGTGTGCCACTCTGCCTCTTAAGAAAACCACAGCAGATCTAAGGCTAATAAAGGCGTTCTGGTCTGGCCAGCCGCAGGACCACCTGAGTCAACTAATCATCGACTTGACTGCTCTCATTTAGGGCCCTTTCTCCTGCTGTAAAACAGTGTGGAGGCAGCAGGCCGAGCTGCAGTCAGAAGTGAACGATAGCCTGGAGTGGGCAATTAAACTACCAGCTATTTCACTTTTTTTTACACTCAATTATTTGCCCTCAGGTTGTGATCTTATACTTCAAACAAAGAGAGATTACTTAGAGGGTTGTTGTGTTGTTGTTTTGTTCCCTTCTAGATGTCATAGTTTCGGTCCCTTCAGGCCTGTTGAAAGTGCAACCAGAGCTCAGGTCAGAGATTTGGCCTCTCCTCTTGTTTGTGCTCCTTTTTATCCTTTTCATCTGGTCCTCGTTTGTCATGGGGTGTCATGGGGTTCCTCTCGTGGCAGGGAATCCGACCAAACAACCCTCCGTGACATTTCGCACTCAACAGAATTTTAAAAATAAGAGGTGACTGGATTCGCCAGCAGCAACAGCGCACGCCCGGCAGCTCTGTTTGGTGTTAAAAGCCCGAGTTCATGACAGCTGAATCGTGCAGCCGGCTTTGTAAATAAATAATCATCTGTGGGGAGGGAAATTACTGTGACCCCAAATGGGATTGTGTGCGTCTGTGTGTGGCTGGTTCTACCACAGTATTCTATTTGTGTTGGAGGCACTTAACCAAAAGTTGTGGAGTCGTCGACACGATATTTAGGCATTTTGGTGCAAGAGAAATTTTGGATTAATTGCAGTACTTCACCAAATTCTGGCTCCAAACTTACCCACTCTCTTTTTTTCTCTCCACACAGCACCCTGTCAGCCCTGCAGTGACGCTGAAATGCTTCTAGCGGTCTGCACCAATGACTTTGGTAAGTTTGATGTGTAGAAACATGGTTGAAAGTACAAATCTGTGCAGCCTGAAGACTTATCTGACTCCTGTCTCTGCTTGGTGTTTTCAGTCGCACGGGGCAGCATCATGAAGGTGGAGCAGGAGGAGGAGCACTCGTCAGTCACTGTGGATATCAGCCGCCTCTACAGACAGAAGACCCGGGTCTTTGTATCTGGGGGTGTGAGGGTACGGAGGTGGACTGGACGCATCAAGATGCCACCCCAGTGTGGGGTGAAGTCCGGGGACGGGGAATTCCTCTTTACGGGGACGGTTAGGTTCGGGGAGGCCTGGATGGGCTGCGCTCCTCGCTACAAAGACTTTGTGCGGCTGTATCACGAGGCGCAGCAGCGGGGGACGAATCCCTGCCAGGTGGACACTGACTGAATGTGTTACTGTGGAAACTGGATGAGTCCTCTAGAAGGGTTCAACTAAGTTCTGATGCTAAAGAGGAGGAGACTGAGAGACTGGCCTGGTGGCAGACACAGTCTCTCTCTTGCTGTGGAGACAAAAAAAAAAAATGGAGCGCCTGGATGTTGCCAAGCAGCACGCTGGATCGACTCTGCTTTTTTTTAAAGTCAAAGATGATGCAACGAGGAATGTGCTCGGACTGCCGGTCCTGCAGACGTGGAACTCCAAGGTTTTAAATGTAGCAACAAAAAAAGAAAACCCTCTCTGATTTTTAATGTGTATAAAATTTGAATGAACGTTGTATATTTTGAAACTCTTTGCGCTTTGTAAAAACAAAAAACAGCTCGATGTACAGTTCTGAAGATATTTCTTATGACGGAAATGTATAATGTGAAAGCCTTTTATTTTTATTTTGTTTAAAAAAAAAAAAAGAACCACAATTGAATGCCTGGAGTCGTGAGTGTTTTTTAGGCTTTACAGTTGTTTTTTTTTAAAAATCAAACCAAAAAAATGATTTTTTTTTTTTTGCCCTTGAGAATAAAAGCGTTTATTCTGTGACAAAGTGTCCATGTCTGTTGTTTAAAAAAAATAAATGTTAAATCCAAAAGCCAAACATAGACAGACCACTGATTTTGGGTGTCCGTCAATTTCACAGGATTACTAGACACTTGATGGCAAAAAGTAAATGGACATGCTCATAAACGACAAACAAATAACCTTAAATGTGCATTAAAGAATTTACATTTCAAGTTATCTGTTTGTCCAATAAATTGCAGATCTTATTTTTACCTTGCATTAAACTGCCAAGAAACTGATGATGGAAAAAGAAAGTGCATCTACCGAACTCCAAAAAATCTTTCGAGACTGACATTTTTTTCCATGGTCAACCCAAGGAAGTAAACGTTACCGAGCCAAATGCAAACTTAGACGTTTCTTTCTTTTCTAATGGCTAAATGACCTTAAATGAAGCCCAGTTATAGGACACCATTTTTGCCACAGAGGCATGTCCAGAAGGGGAATCTGATAGGCTAGCCACAGAGTCAACCCAAATTTGAACTGGCCAGTAGCCTTGTCAGATGTAGAATGATCAGTTGGGACATGTTGCTTTTCAGTTAATTAATTACAATAACTAGATAATTAAATGTTCATTTTACCGAAATGCAAGTTAAACTATTTTTACATTTACTTAAAAGAAGATGTAGGTTTAGACAGGAAGGGTAAGTACCACATGCTAGGTGGGTTGACATGACCACTTCTAATCCGATTAAGTGATTAATGAGAATAAAAAGGACACTTTGATCAGATTATAACAGCTCAATCTGAGAATAGGTATATTTAATTTGTTTTCTGATTGAACAGATGTATACTTGCATTTCAATTATATAACGCTCTGCACTTAAAGATAAAGAAAATAAATACAAATACAAGACCATGGCGAAACCTGCTAGACCATACAACAGTCGGCCTCCATCTCCTTCATTGTCAGGCTGTTATAATGATCCATTGGTGGACCACACATACAAAATAACCCCCTTTTACAAAAGTCATCACCCAGGTCAAAAAAGCCTGGGCACGCCCCTGCTTTGCCACAAGTCACTACATTTCATTCTGCACTGCTGATTCTCATACGGGGAACACATTAGATCTCTATTGGGGGAGGGGTAGAGGTCTTGGGTTTTTTTCTCACAGTCTGGGCTGGGTCCATTTGTTCCAGTGAAGGGTCTTCTTAATGCCACAGCATCTGAAGACATCTGAAGTTATCCCCTGCTTCCAACTTTGTGGTTACAGTTTTGGGAAAAGCCCTTTTTTTATACCTCTCTGCAAAGCCGAGTCTAAAAGCAGAAGTTAGACACATTTGGTCTGGATGAAGTGGATTGGCCCTGCGAAGAGTCCTGGCCTTCGCCCCATTGATCACTTTAGTAAGGAACTGGTACCTCTCTGAGCCAGGACTTCTTGTCAAACATCATTGCTTGTCATTTTTGGCTGAATGGTTACAAACTCCCACAGGCGCACTTTCCACAGAGTCTTGTGGAAAGACTTCCGAGAAGACTGGCCACTGTTTTCGCCACAGAGCGCTGTCCTACCCCATCAATTCTTAATGAAATGACGAACACACTAATGTAGATGTGACGAGCAGGTTTCCCGCTAACGCTTTAAGCTAGCCAACAGAGAGAAGTGATGAAATGTTAAATCAAATTAATCACCAACAACTTTGTTAATATGTTAGCGTGATTCAAGCCAAACCTTACTCATTCCTGCCTTGATGAGCAGGGATTTTTTCATTAGGATCAATATATTTTTGTTGAGATTAGCTGGTTTGTGGCTGCTTTAATTAAAAAGCACAAACGCTGGTCATTCAAACTTTATATAATACATATTTGGGATAGCTGAATGGATTTCAGATCAGATACAAGATTCACAGCGGAGCCAACAGGTTATTTTTTTCTACGCTCTCTGTTGAAATCAAAACCCGCTCATATGATGTGCATTAGCTGCTCCAAGGTTCACCTCAGCCTCGAGCCGGGCCCGTCTGCCAGGCATACAGAGAGATTGATATCAGAGAGCTGGAGTGGATTCCTCTGCGTTGGTTCCTGTGGTGATGGGGGTGGCCGTGTGTCAAGGTCAATGTGAAAGGCCTCTTTGTTCCAGCGCAGCAGCCTGGTATGAGAGAGACGACTGAAGACAGACCTGAATACAGCCCTGTGACTGGGCACGCAGCAGAGAGAAGCACTCTCCGACCACACTCCAAATTTTGATTGGCGTGTACAGTTCTGCTCGGGCTTTTTCATTCTCATCACCTCAGATAAAACACGAGGAACCAATCAGGGTACTGAGCTCTGAGCTGTCCGTCCCCACCAGATGATGAACCTGCCAACGCAGCTCACTCGGATGACATCCAGCTCATTGCCAAAGCTCCTTTTGTCTGCCTTTTTACTTAAACGGAAACGTACCTAGAAGGTCTTTCAATAAGTTGCCCCACAAAAGACAATTGCTTTTCCAGACAGCCTCGTGAATTGAATTGAATGTCTGAATTCCAGCTGAAAGCATGCGGAATTGCTCACTGGGAAATGCAAACAGAGTTTCTATGGTGACAAAGCCTTACTGTGAACCTTCTTGCTCTGGCTTTAAGACCAGGAGCCTTGCAGGACAAGAAGGAAGAAGAGGGTCATTTGTCCTCTTGGTCACACCTCCATCTCTTCTTCCTCTCAGCTGCTGGTGACAGATGCATAAAGTCTCGATGTCACATGCAACTTTTTGATAAATTTGCAAGCTAAAAGAAGAATAATTCAAGATCATTTCACTTATGACCTGCAGAAGCAATGAAATGCAATAAAGAGAGGCACATTTACTCACCATTATAATACTCTTGAACCACTCCTAAAGATGATCTCAGCCCTCTGTGTGGCTGATGGATCCATGTAAGTTTTTGCTTTTGAACAGTCTCCAACAAGATGTGAATTCTCAAAAATGTGGAGAGCATTTATAGGCCACGTCAAAATAAGACAAAAAATGTCAAATGAATTAAATACTTGGCATAAATATCCCCTACAGAGGAAGAAAAAAATCAAACATTCTCTCCTCACAGCCTTACATCTCATGTGCCGCACATCACCCAGACTGCTGATTTCACTCCGCTCATATGTTCTGCCACCTGCAGCTTTATTAACAGCCTCACAGAATTCAGGTGTGTCCACTCTCACCAGCAGACAATCCTAGGCTGTGTCCGAAATGGATCCCTGATCCCTATATAGGCGACTATATGGGGGTTGGCGTCATTTTGAGGGGTGTCCAAAACCTGAGTGATCAATTCCAATGCCCCACATAGGCGACTCAGAATTTCCCATAATGCATTGCAAAATGTAGTGACCACCGGATGGTCACTCACCGGTGGTGGGCATCCCGTCATGCCATGTAGTGTCCGAAACCTCCGGTGATTGAGCTCACTACTTAGTCACCTATATAGTGAAATCCCATATGGGCTTTAGGGATTGAGTGATTCATTTCAGACACAGCCCAAGTGAGAGAAGCTGCAGCAATAACAAATTCACCAAAGGGAAAAAAAACAACACACACCCCTGTGCATTCAGAGCCAAAAACCTCAAATATACTTTTAGAGTGAAATGTAAACATCACATGCATTAAAACTAATACTGCTTGGGTGCTAGAGGAATGTGCATCTTGCTTTAGCCTTAACAATAATTGGTTAGGACTCTATGGCCTCATAACAAACAGAAAGACTTGGCTTATGAATCGTGCAAATTTAAGATTGTGAAATCTCCACACATCATCTATACTGTTGTCAAAAGTCAAATAACACAGATAGAAAAAGTAAAGAGCCAAACATGATTTGGGGTGGCCAATCATTTTGTAAGGGGGTTCACGCCACCTCTGATCCCCCCTTTGGATTCACCCTTGTTTATGTTAAACAGGGTAATAAATCAATTTAAAAAAAGCTGAATATGGGGCCCAGTGGTTTGGGTTTATCTTGGAGTTTCTTCCTTTTTAAATAAATTAAAAGAATAGGAGAAATATTGTCAAACAAAAGGACCATTTTCACATGTTTGCCTTTGCGCCCAAGTGAAGCAAACGCTCATCATGCAACATTAGTGATGACTAATGATCAGTCCTGGTGCAATAATCGGTGGTAAATTTGTGAACTGGCAATCATCCTTACTGCTCCTCCAATCCTGAAATAATTTGAATCTAATGTCTCTGGGTGTGGATCCTTTAATTTATCTTTCTGTTGTTTAAAAATCACACACACACACACTCACACAATCTGATGCAACTTTTAGGGTGAGGTCACTTCGAGTTGTACGACCAGTTTAAAGAGGACCAGTCCAAACCAGACATGAGCGGGCGATGCGGTTTCTTTGTACCGTTAGTGTGATTCAGCCAAAAGTCACTGCTTGGTCATCTCGTGGGTGGATTTAAAATGGAGAAAGGAAAAAAAAAAATAAAGGCTCTTGTTGAAAACCGGCCTCTGCAAAGTGCACAGTCACTTGGCAGACAAAAAGGTCAGTGGATTTACAGAGCAGCCAGACCCCGGCAGAGCGAGGAGGCCTGTGAGCTCAGAGCAGCGGCTAATATTTTATGCCTCTTTGGGAAGTTCTGGAATGTGGGGAATGTGTTGACTCTACACACACACACACACACACCAATACACACACACACACATACGCACACACACACACGTGCACAGATTCCCCCAGCGCCTCTGCCTTGATTAGCTGGAATCAATAGAGTCTCTGTGGTTTTTCTGACTGTGAATGTGAGTGTCTGTGTCTCTGTTTAAGCGTACTGGCCTGCAGTGTGCACGTGGCCCTAACCCCAGCACACATAAACACACCGCCCCGGCAGCAAGATAGCCGCCACCCACACTGAGCCACAACTCACTCTGCAGCTGCAGTCTTAACACCTCCGATCAGACACACACAACACCGCCCTGAGACTTCTGTCACACTCCAATCAAATGCTTTATAGTTCGTGATGCACTCAGTTTAAACAGATTTTGCATTTTGAGAATAAACAAGAATCTGTTTTGTTTTATTGCTGGTCTTATTTCGCTGCTGGTACTTGCATTAAGCAGTTTCAATGTTCATGATCAAATGACTCTAAGGGCCTGTGTCCACTGACAACTTTTTTGTAATTTCAGTCATAAAAGCTGCCCTGTGTTGCTTCTGCCTCCTTGACAATTGGGTGTTTTGAACTATTTTCTTCTACATGAGGAAGTTTCAAAAACAAAACATACAAACAGTGGAAAGGACTGGTGTCCTAGCCTGTGACTCAGACCAGGAAACGATTACCCTTGAAAATGCCAGTCTGATTAGTTGCTTTTCTGTCTTTGTTGGTGACAAAGCTAACTTCAGAAGTCCCGCCCCTTCTTGATTATGATTGGCTTTCTAGACAAAAGTGACATTGACAAGTGCAGTAGTCTTTCAAAAGTTGAAGTATTGTCAGCTGAGAGCCAAGTGCCAAAAAACATCTGCTGTATTGTTTTTGTATGGACGCTGTTAGTGGACACAGGCCCTAAAGAAGACTGTCAATTATTAAACAAACACCTGGTGCATGGTGGTACAAGTAACGCAATATCTTCTATTAAAAAATAAAATACCACAATCAATATGAGAACAATAAGTATAAACTCTTCTTTGACAGGAAGCTAACATTCTGACAGAAACAATTAACCTAAAATTATATGTAAATATGTATTTGTTGTAGCCAGACCTACAAAGAAAGTATTGTGTAAGACTTGCCTGGAATTCAATTATAGAAATTCTGTTGCTGGGATAATAACAGAACAATAGTGACCAAAATATGACTAACTAGTGGGTATATGAAACATAAAGAGAAAATGACAAAGGAGAAAAAAGAGACCATTTCTTTAACAGATCCTAAAATCTGGTCTAGAAGAATACTCTATAAATCTTAAACTTCTTAATGCTAAAATGGCCTAAACCAACATTTTATAATACACAGCCACACATGTCACAACAGCGAAACTTCAGTTATAAGACCTTTCAGCAAATAACACTGTTCACACTGTGTTTACACACTTACAGGGACATTCATATTGGCTCCTCATGTGAGTGTTGTAAACATTTCTTACACTGAAGGGACAAAATACAAACATGTGCCAGATTCACAATTGTAGCTCGGCCTGCAGGGATGCTTAACAGCTGCTAATCTGAGATATCTTAGAATCAAAACAGACATTGTGAAAAGTTTTATCTTGATCTTATGTTTATGCTAAACATGATTTTATTTGGACTGCTCCTTTTTTGGGGGAAATTAAATACAGATATATCGTTTTATTTACCTTAATAATTCAGATTGAGAAAAGTAAGGAGTCTACAAGCCAGGTTTGTCAAAGAATGCACATTAATCCCCGATGGGTCATACCTCTCACAGCCATGAAATGCCTCCTTCACCCCGCCTCTAACACCGTAGCGCTCTGGCAGGATTAAGGACCCCGGTGTTGGGTGTCCAAAGCAAAGAGTGTTTGCGGGGTCACAGCTTGGGCGTACATGGCTACATATCAGGTATCAAAGGGGGTCTGGGGATTGTGTGCTCTGACTAGGGTAGCTCGGAGTGTGAAGTACACCAGTTATGATCTCTTTCGGATGAGATCAGAGTTGCTCACTTGTGCCAACATCCTGGTCTCTTTCTTACAGGGTTACAGCTTCAGCGATACCTGAAGTCTACTACCCCAAACAGAGACTGTAGTCCTCGTCACAGTGGTCTTCTTGTCATCAGGATGCTTTATCATGTAAAATCTGCTGTCTTAGTTGATGTCTGTATTATGACTAATTATTTCTGGGTCTGAAAGGTGATTTGCTGCCGCTGTCTGCTCCAACAAGACTGTCTCCTTCTCCCTTTTGTCCAACTTGCCCTCTTTTCTCAGTGACTGAATGTCTGTGGCTTCTGTCAGCTCACATGGCACCCAGAGGCCATGTCAGGGTTCCCTGAACGTTCAGCAAACATCAGTGTCCTTCAGATTTTTTTTTTTGGGGGGGTGGGGGTTCCTTCTGCCAGGAGCCAGAGGGAGCCCCCTGATGCCCAGCGGCCCAATAACTGAGCAGAATTTGGCTCCGAGGACGTCAAACAAACAGACTGCAAATGGCACTTTTATTTACTTGCCTTTCATCCCCTCCCCCCAACATCCTTCATTTACTGGGAGCCGCGGTGCCATTTCCAGGAGCCCCATGGCAACAGAGGGCCTTGTCAACGGTGGGGGGCAAGTTTCTCATGATGTCACCATGCTGGGGTGATTGGCGGCGAATTGCAAAGAGTTGATCAAAGTTGAGACGGGTCACCAATGAAGTTGTTCCCAAGTTTTAAAACTTTTGCAAAGTTCACTGCAATTTGTAGTTCCACGTATTATTTTTAACTCATGAGAATTTCTGCCTTCGAAGAGCTTTTCAGACAGTTGAATAGCCTCCCATAACCCCTCCTCCCTCAGACCTTTTTCGCTGTCAGATTTGTGGGGCCCCTCTTGATGCAGGGGCAAGTAAACACTCATATCAACTAGTTTTCTCATAGCTGAACCCGGAGGAAAAGGTTTTGCATGTTTATGAATTTTCACCTGATCACTACACCCAAAGAAAAGCTTGTCTCTTCCCTCCGGCTCTGTCTTCGTGTGAGCGTGTTGTTTCTCGCTCAACACAATCACTCTTCAGCTCCTGCTTCTTCTCTGATTGTGATGATAAAATCCGCTCTCAGGCCTGTCAGACTCAGCAGATCTACTGTTTGCACAGCCCAATGAGCACCACTGGCTTTGCCTTGTCAGTGAACTCCTCCCTGGCAACCGGGCCAACCCCTCTTTCACCTCTGACCTGCGTTGTGGCCTTTTGGATGAGAAAAGGAAAAAAAAAAAAGGTTCCTGTCTAAATTCAGACATTTGAATCTGAAGGAGACGGGGACATGCCCTCTAGCCTCTAAAGGAAACACGCATCTCCGAGCATTGCGGGGCGACAAAGATCATCGGCGAACGGCGGGACAAGTGCAGAGCGTGATGGATTGTGTAATTGAACATGTGACGTTTGATGGATGTCTAAATGAGGGGTATAATAGGTTGTGTGATTGATAGGTAGGAAGCCAGCACTTAGATTTTCACACAGGAGCGGATGTAAGCTGTTTGGTTTTGGACAAAGAATGATGGATGCGTTCGTGATTGGAGGGGGACGCGGCGTAAAAGCAAATAAAATCACGATATAAATGATCAGTTTTTATGACATACTTACAAGTTTGAAGGAATAATCAGAAAACAGGAGCCGCTTGTTAAAAATAAACTGAAATAGAGACATTAAGATAATAGATTTCTGTGACTCCTGTTTTGAATCGTGCCGCAGTCATGATTATGTTTGTTTCTTAATAGGGATCTCAGCCAAAGAAAACAACACAATCTATTAAAGCTGTTCATTGATATGAGCATGCGGCTTCGACATTACGAGCGCTCATTAAAGGGAAACTGAACCCGACTACAGAGCGGCCTAATTCAGGAAAACATCGGAGGAATTTAAGAGCTCTCACTCATCATCTCATACAGAGTTTAACTCAGCGCTTAGCCAGGAGTCAAACAGAAACAGGAACACTTACTGCACAGTCCTGATTAATGAAATATTCAGCTGGATTACAGATTCATGTTGTCATGTGAGAGAGCAGCGCAGTGATTTTATTAAATCATTACTGTTGTGAACCGTCAGACTGACTTCGGAGTCACGGCAACAGTTATCGAGAGGACAAGTGTTGGCAGCAGCTGAGCGGTCAGCTGGGGGGAGAATGGCTGAGCCCAGGGAAAGTAGAGCTGTAGGGGGTCACACACACACACACACATGCTCATATAAACACACACACGGTTGCATGCACATGCTCGTAGATGTTTCACATACTCGCCTGGCACAGGTGGCAGTCACTGACCCTTACTCCCAGTTCAGGACTCTGCCTGCACCCTAAAAGGTCAAAGGTCAACCTGTTTAATTAACATCGAGGATGACCCGGCCAAATTCACACAGTGACTATTTTCCTTGTGACATGATCCTCTGGGCAGGGAGCTCAAATATCAACATATGGTTGAGCTGCTTTACTCCAGGATGTCAGTTTTTAAGAGAAGCAAATCTGACGGTTATTATTTTCCAACTTTCGTATTCATGAAGAACTGGATAGATACTGGACGGAATAGTTCTGAACCATGTCTGGTCGCATTCGGCAAGAAAACAACATATTTCATAACAGACAGGAACTGTTGGACAGCTAAAGTTAGCTCCAAGCTATTGTCACTCAACAGCTTATGTTAGCATAAAAAAAAAGAGGAACAGTCAAAGTCTAATGTAAAGTTATTAGAGGGACAACCCCGTAGTGCCATTAGCTGGAAAATGATCTACAAAAGTAATACAGCACCATGGAGACCTGGCATTTTCCCTTGGTTTAAGATATACTGAACCAATCACAAAGCAATACTGGAAATGCTGGCTCAACCTGACAGCTATCATTTTTACCACTTTCATATTCTAGAAGAACTGGATAGACACTGGATAAAATAATTGGGAGCCCCGTCTGGTCACATTTGGCAAGAAGACAACATATTTGAGAACAAATAAGGAACTGTTAAACAGCTAAAGTTAGCCCCAACCATCACCAGACAAAGCTAATGTTAGCATTTGAAAAAAAAGAGGAACAGTCAAAGTCTACTGTGAAATCATTAGAGGAACAACCCCGTAGCACCATAAGCTGACAAATGATCAGTGAGTACAGTACAGCACCATGGAGACCTGGCATTTTCCATTGGTTTCAGATGTACTTGATCAATCATGAAGCCATACTGGAAATGCTGGTGTTTGTTGGAGAATGACAGTTTTTAGCACACCTGCATCGCCTCCATTTCTGAAGACTGGAGGTTGGCACTGCTAATGTCCCCTAAACATATGGAATGAATTGAAAGGTGCTAAATCCCATTCACCTGGGATACCGCCATGCTAAGCCGCCATGCTAATGAGGTAAACTCTACAACTACGAGACACCTAAAACTCTAAATCTACTTCTTGACTTTGAGAGACTGAAAACTTGGCAGGGAAAGACAAAAATAAAAGTAAAGTAGAAAAAAATAATTAAAAAACAAGGATACTTTATCTCTTCCTTTTTTTGTTTTACCTTGAAGGTACCTCCCCAGAAAACTGTTTGGGAACAGTGGGCTGAATTTGCGCCAAACATACAGCAGCTTCACCCAGCTGCAGACTCCTGAGAGTGCTCACTGATATGATATAATGTGTGAATTTTTGGGGGATTATCGCCGCTCCACTGTGGAATGCACAACATGTCTGAGTGGGGGGATAAGACAGAGAGTGGTTATAAGGGAGCAGGAGCCTCACGATGTGCTGACAGTGACATTCTGTCTTACTCTGCTGTCCAAACAACCCCAGGCTGCTGAATGAAGCTCTAAATATTTTCTATAACTGAACTTCTGCTTCATATGCTCAGGGCAGCTTTATTATGTACATAGAAAATCGGAGACATTTCTTCACTCTTGCTAAACCTCACTTGTTATTAAAAGTTTTACGCAGTCTCAGGCTTTTCACTGGACTCTGACATGGCTAAAATAATAACTCTGATGATGTCACTTGCGTCAGCTAGCTCGAGGTTGAAAGATACGAGTGTTTTGTGAGCCAGGAGGGTCTTATGAAAGATGCTATCGAGTTGCATTCTGGCGGGTCTAAGATCCAGAGTTGTTGGAGCTTCACCCAGAACATTTCAACATACTCAGCTTTGATTTGACCATGATTTATTCTATAACGCAGTTTCTAGTAAGGCACCTTACTTTTGGAAATACAAACTATTTTCTACTGGGATCAATTTGAATAACCTGATTTTATATGACTAAACAAAGCTGACTCAGTGCAACAAATGAATGTGCTTATTTTTTCTTTCACAATAAGGAGCAGGGTTTAGTTTTATTCTTGTTATCTTGAGTTTTACACCTCAAACACTGTTCAGTTGCTTTATAGGGTTTTTACATGGAAATTATTAAAAAGGGAATTTTGTTATAACTTCACTTCTTTAAAAGCCACTTAGAATAAAAACACACATAGATCAAATTGACCTTTTTTTCTTTGTTTTATGCAAAATTCTGATATTGAAGTCAGAGTTCCAGCTTTGGTATCAGAATTTAAATGAAAACCTAAAATTTGGAGTTGGAATTTCAATTTTTCTCTAATATTAGGATTATTATTTTAGACCTGGGACTCTATGAAAAAGACAGAATTAATAAGAAAAAAGTCAAAATTCTTGCAAACTCAAATTTCAGAGGGACAAAAAAGTCAGAATAACTGAGATAAAGTCAAAAATTTGTCATAGTTTATAGTTCAGAATGTTTTCTGAGTATTCTGGGAGTCAAAATACACTGTCAGACCCTTACGTATACATCTCTTTAATACTTTGCCATATAAATCTGACCTTTGAGAAATAAAACTTCAGTTTTCATGTATGAAATGTCCCCTGTCCATGCTCATTTCATTAGCCTTATTAAGACCAACGCTGCCCCCTGCAGGAGAAAAGTCTTTCACCACTCTACGCATGGTGCCACTTCTCTATACTGTGATTCCAGGGTCTGTGACAAAATCCATAGTGAAGTATAAACTCCTCTGCTCATTACGTCAATGCTTGGACTGGTGGAGCCAGTTCTACACTGTATTAGACCACAAGCCATAATAACAGTGCAGTACACAGCACAGAGAGCGAGCTTTATGTTTTAAGTCTCTCTCTAATCCCAGAGAGGACGCTCAGATTTCCAGCTGTGGTGAAGTGTAGATTTATGCCGTAGTCATAACAAAGCCGGAACATGACTGGAGCTGTGATCATTGGTACTGCAGACAAGTCACTGCCCACACACTGATGGATGGTCCAATCTGTGTAATGTGAAAGTGAATGTATATAACCTTATAAAGCATCAGTTTAAGTCTGACGCAGAAAAGAGATCACCTATGGAGAACTGATGACTCGAAGTCACTGTCCCACAGACAGCAGTGACCACACAAGGGAAGGAAACCATACTCTGTTCTCTGCTAAGAGCCAGCAGGCTGAGTGTGTACTTAAAACCTCGTCAGTGTGTCCATAAGGGTTCGATTTTCAGTGAGTGTTGGAAGATATTTCATCCCAAATTTAGAAGGAAAACACAGCCCAATAGATCAAGTTCGGTTCATGACGCCTAGGAAGAAATCCAGTAATGAAATAACAGTTGTTTGCCTGAGAGGGGTCTGTGAGGTTATTTATAATGGGCCTGAGAAAGCTGAAGACCTTGAACTGCCAGAAAAAGCAAAAAAAAAAAAAAAAGTCCTGCTTTGTTTCCAGGTTTACTGTCAGGGGGGTTATTAAAGGGTGACTGCACAAAAACAAAACAATAATAATAACATGTCAGTGTTTAACTTTGAGGACAGAAAAACTTCAAAACTAAACTTTAAGAGCTCAGGAGGAGGCTTTACTCTCCAGTGGATGTGTAACAAACTGAAAAAGTGTTTGTTAAATTCAAAAAAAGTCAAATTTTGTTCATGCAGGAAAAGGTTGAAATCAAATCTCTCCTTGCAATCGAGAACAGCGTAATTTTCACTCTGGTGAATATTTCTGTGACTTGTAGATGTTTTGATTTTTAAAAACTCACCAACATCACTCTGTTTGCCCTCAGAAGTAAAAATAGATCATTTGAAAATATTTACTCCTCTATTGTTACATTTTTCATACATTTAAGGGCTATGAAAACTGAATAAAAAACTGTCAGAGCAAGACTTACTTCTGCTGTTAGTTATGATGAAGCTCCTATAGATTAAACAGAGTTTATATGTTATTATAGAGATCATTTTTTGTATTGCATGTATAAGAACAATTTAGAATAGAAAAAATCCAACAAATGTCAGTTTAATTTAGAATTTGTATAAATTTCTTATTTATTTAGTGACGCTACAGCACCCCCTGCTGGTATAACTTAGTAGAGGACTAATGTGCATATAAATGGTTTCTCCTCACTCAGATGGAGGAGCCAGTGAGCAGCAGACACACCTGGCAGTCCACCCATCATGATAACCATACTGATAATCACTCAGGTCAACCAGTACAGACAGTTACCTGGTTTATTGGTCAAAGTTATGGCTGAGTATGTGTGTTGTTGTTCACACTTGTTATAAAAGAGGCTAAGAGTGAACATAACTTTTGGAAATGAAGGGAATGTTATTTTGAATGTCAAAGAAAATATTTTGGGTTTAATGTTATAAATCAAACACAAGGAAAACAAACATTATAAGGTTAAACAAAAAGAAACCAGAGCTGGTGTCAATTATTAAAATCACGTGGACACACAGGAGCATAGCGTTTGTTTCCTCTTTTACTCTCCTCTCTAGACACTAGACTTTAAAATTCACCTTGACCCGGGTAAGGTAAGGCTCGGACCCACGACCTCAGGAGCCCAGGTCAGTGTTCTTATCGTCTTAGCCACGTGGACACACAGGTGTTTACCATTTGTTTTCTTTACCATTTGTTTATCATTTTAAAATCTAACTGAGCTCACTTTTCTACTCCTTAAGGCACCCCTGACTAATGAAACCTTAGAGGTAAAAATGTGTTTTTTTCCTAATTGATTGGCATCTTTATTTTTCATTTGAACATGTACAATAAAAAAACAGATTCACTAACTTTCACCAACTTCCCTGGAATTCCAAGATCATCTCAATTTTACTATCACATTGTTTGTCGTCATTACATCTCACAGAAAAATTCATGTTGAGGCCTTTTTATTATAAACAAAGCTGATAAGACCATCAGGGTTATGACTGATACATTTCATAGTGTTGTTTTCATGCCTGAACTGACCCCAGACCACAATAGGTTCTGAATGGTACACTATGTTTTGTGTTGTTTTTACGTTAACCTGTTCTTGATGTAAGTCAGCATATGAATGATTGGACCAAACAGCAGACACTCTGATCCCTCAGCCAATGAGGAGGAGCTGATGTTAAACATTACCCCTGCAGTCATAAAGTCCAGCTGAAGTCAAGGTGGGTAAAGGCTAAACTTTAGGATCATGACCCAGTCTTATTTCAGTCAGAGAATATTCAGATCCACCAGGTTCAGACTGACTGAGTCCCACTTGAGATCAATGTCAGCACTGATATCTTCCTCTCTGCTGAGGTCCTGTGCTCGCAGCCTCAGGTCTGTGGAGGGACTTAAACACAGCAAGACTTGGAATATATGCAGCATAAACTTACTCCAGAGGTGCAGGTAACTTTGTGTTATTCTTTCAGATGAAGAAGGATTTGCTTCAGTCTATTTGACCTACATGCCTTTTCTTCAATCCCATTTCCAGGTCTCTCCATGTGGACTGCCCTCCTCACATTCCCTCTCTAACCACCAGCTATGTCCATGGCACCTCCTCGGTCTCCCTGCTCCCCCTGACCGTAGGTCAGAGCCTGGACTGTGCCGTCCAGCGCTGGCCTGACCGTGAAGCTGTAGTCTTCCTGCAGGATGGTGTTCGTAAAACCTTTGCACAGTTTCAGCAAGATGTGAGTGTTGGATTTTGAGGGCTTTAGAAAATCCTACCCACAAAAACTTTAAAACAAGAGCTGCAAATGGATACTTCATTATGCCAGAAATTACGGTTTTTGGGGGAAACACTTCATTTAATTTTTCTTGTGACATCCTCTGGTGCAGGTGGACAAGGCGGCTGCAGGACTTCTTGCTTTGGGCCTAAAGAAAGGAGACCGATTGGGAGTCTGGGGACCCAACACATATGAATGGATCCTTTTCCAGTTTGCTTCAGCCAAGGCTGGGATAATACTGGTCAGTGCGGGAGCTCTTTATACTTTTAAATTTCCTTTTTGCCTTATTGGTCCTCCATCTGAAATTCCAATCTCTGCTATCCCACTGCATACTCCTTCCAGACACATTGTGGCGTCCCAAAGAGTCACATACTGATGCTTTAATGTCGGCTTTGCAACTAATTCAGATGCACAGAATATCTTTTTGTCAAACATCTTCACTTCAAGTATCATTATCCACATTATAACTTCACAGGTGTCCTTGAACCCAGCCTATCAGGTGAAGGAGGTGGAGTTCACCTTAAAGAAGGTATCCCCGAGGATTAGCCTTGAACATATGAATTATCTCTTTTTTCCACACAGACAATAACAGGACTGATCTGTTTTATGCAGGTGCAATGTAAGGCCGTGCTCTGCCCCACTCGCTTTAAAACACAACATTTCTGTGAGATGCTGAGAGAAATCTGCCCGGAGATCGACACAACACCAGTGGGCATGCTCAAAAGCTCCAGGTTTGACTGAGCCCGAATCTATATTTACATCTCTACAATCTCTCTTCTCTTATTTTCATGGAGGTAAAACAAAGATCTTGTCTTTGGCTCCCAGGTTGCCTGACTTGCGTTTGGTGATTCTGATAGATAGCAGACAGCCAGGGATGCTCCATGTAGAGGACGTGATGCAAGCGGGAGAGACTCAGCACCATAGAGAGCTCATGGATCTGCACAAGAAGCTGTCTTTTGATGATCCAATCAACATCCAGTTCACATCAGTAAGCTGTTCATGACCTCTGCTACTTATAAAGACAGAGAAATGTGATGTTTTGTAGGTCTGATAAACATTCAGATGAAGTGCTGTTTGTTTACATGTTTCAGGGGACTACAGGGAGTCCAAAGGGAGCAGCTCTTTCCCACCATAATATTGTAAATAATGCCTACTTTAGCGGCCTCCGAGTGGGTTATGGATGGAGGGTAGGTCCAGATTTGTGGTTCGATCAAACTTAAATAACCTGAATTTTACCGACCTCTGAGTTAGCCATGGATGGAGAATAGGAACTTATTTGTAATTAGGTCAAATTTGAGTAATCTGAAATTTAACGTCTTGGTTAGCCTCAGGTTCGAGTATGCCTGCCAGTTCCCATGTATCACTGCTTTGGCTCTGTCATGGGGGGGATGTGCATGGCAGTGCATGGTATCACTCTGGTTTTCCCTTCCCCTGGGTTCAACAGTCGAGCCAGTCTGGAGGCCATTCAGAGCGAGAAGTATGTCAATCTGCATTTTAATAACGTAACATTGAAATACTCAGACTTACACGACTGTCACTCCTGTTTTTGTTTCTCTCTCCAGATGCACTTTTGTCTATAGCACTCCTACAATGTTCTCAGACATGCTAGGACAACAAGTCCAACATAAGTATGATGTTTCATCAGTCGAAGCTGGTAAGAGATTGAAGACTCACGGCCACATTAGTATGAGACTGAGACCTCCTCATGTACAGTATGTGTTCCTGTGTTTTAGGTGTCATGGGTGGTTCTCCATGCCCAGCTGAGGTTGTGAAAAAACTGATAACAGGCATGAACATGAAAGAGATAGTGGTGAGTGCTTACTTGCCCTGTATCTAAGAAATATTGCTGTGTATTTGTCTAGCATATTAACATTTGTGCGTTTGATGTTGTGATAGCTAGCTTACGGAACCACGGAGAACAGTCCGCTTACATTTATGGGTTTCCCACAAGATAACGAAGAGCTGAAGACAGAAACTGTTGGCTGTATCATAAATCACACTGAGGTATGTGAAACCATAGACTGTATATAGAATGGACAGAGTCTGCCTCCTCGTTGAGTGAAGCCACTGCGACGCGCAGTCGCCGAGCGTCATCACAGCGACTCTCGGCGACTGCACGGCCGAATGCGCGCGTCGCTACTGCGCAACGCAGACTTCAGGAAATGCAGAAAAATCCCGGAAATACCGAGAGCTTTTTGGCTCCAAATCCGTATACAGGCGGTAGGCGGAACCAAGTTGTCCATAGTATATACAGTCTATGTGTGAAACTCATAGCATAAATTATTAAATACATATGATCATGGAGAGACTTTAACTAAAGCGGGTATGTCTAGGCGAAAGTGGTGGATCCTAATACCGGAGAGATCGTCCCTTTGGGGGCCTCAGGAGAGCTGCTGGTCAGAGGTGCCTGTGTGATGTTAGGATACTGGGACGATCCCGAGAAAACCGATGAGGTTATCTGCAAAGCTAACTGGTACAGGACAGGGTAAGAAACTGCACCTACAACTCATTCTACTTTAGACTTTCTGAATATTGCAAACGTTGTTGAATTAACCAGGAATCACTGGATGTCAGTGAGTAACCGAATAATCTCAGACTGGAGGTTTGAACACGCAAACTTGTATATTTCTAATGTAGGATATGGGTTCCACTGCTAACAAGGAGATCAAAGCTGTTTTAAAATGCATTTTAAACATGTAATTAAAAAAACATTTTCTCCACTTATCAAATCACGACATTGCTTGTATTAATGTTACTTGTATGTGTGATTACTTACCCACAGTGACACAGCCAGTCTGAACAGTCTGGGGTACTGTCGCATTGAAGGTCGCATGAAGGATCTGATCATCCGAGGAGGAGAAAACATCTACCCAGCTGAGATAGAGCAGTTTCTTTTTACACATCCGAAAGTGCAGGAAGTGCAGGTGAGATTTACAACCACTAGAGGGCAGTAAAATCTGAACTTTATTTTTCTTTTAATTCCAGACATATTTTTAAGTTGTCAAGAAAACCTTCAGGTGTTTAGTTATTAGTTTTTTTGTCAAGGTGGTAGGAGTGAAAGATGAGAGGCTCGGTGAGCAGGTGTGTGCCTGCATCAGGCTGAAGGAGGGCCAGAGCTGCAGTGCAGAGGAGATCAGAGCGTTCTGCAAAGGCCAGGTAAGGAGTGATAAAAATACCCATAATGTGAAACACTTAAAGCACAGTTTGACAGTTTTTGTTCTGATGATTGTTTCTACCTTTTAGATCGCTCACTTCAAGATACCATATTATGTTGTCTTTGTGGACAGCTACCCTCTGACTGCCTCTGGAAAGGTAAATTACCTCAGCTCTTACAATTACATAAATAAATTGACTGTGTTTGCTCAAACTTATGAGAACTATGTAATGTTTTAATTGTATAAGATAAATAATAACAGCTTTTCTTTTGATTTGAAACTTCTGTTTTTTTCTGACTTTCTAGATCAAGAAGATCATCTTAAAAGAAGAAATGGAGAAGAAATTAGGCCTTTGATTTTCATGGATCCTGATGGACTTTTTTAAAGCATACTTTAAGGGAAATCAGATTTAAGCGGCTGGAATTCATGCTTCATTTTTGCACAAAACAAACGTTACAAAAAACACTGAAGCAGCTGATGGACTGTCTGAATATTTGGATTAAAGTTCCAAGAGGAGGTAATGAAGGCTGCAGACGCTCAAGTGGATATTTCTGAAAATGTTATGTAAGTGGACCTCGAGCTGTATCATAAAGCTGTTAGATTTGACTGAAAAAATATTAAATTAATCAGAAAAACTATTCAATTATTTCCCAAATGATGCTTTTTTGATATCACTACATTTAAACTTGAATATGTAGAGAAATAGGAACGCTAAAGGACCGGTCTGTATGTTTGTTACGGCCTCCCAGAAAAGAAAAACCAAGAGTTTAATCATCACTGTGGGTTTCTCAGCACACTTAGAGAGGTAAAGGTAAAAGAGGCTGCAAGCTCTGTGCAATCTGCAAACTCACCACTAGATATCACTCAATCCTGCACACTTCTACTGAGTCGGTATGTCGATCTCTGTAGAAGAAGATAAACACTGACTATCTATGTTTAAACAGGTTCTGAATAACTCTTGTGAAGTAACATCATAAATTACAAATGTGAGTTATGTAAAGAAATATTTGCACATGTTTAAACAGTTGACAACACCTCATTTGCAGATAAGACAGGATCTTGTGGAAGAACCAAGACAAATAAAAGCTCGATTAAAAAAAAAAAAAACAAGAGTGTTTTCTAAAAGGATTTCAAAATAATACTCTGCCTTATTTTATTTTGAAAAATAACACTGGCAAAGCAACTTTTTAATAAAAAAAACTAAATCATTATATTTGCTTATATCTGCTTTTATTATGCAACAACAACTAGACAATAGTTCAAGCTGACAGGGTTAAACATAATGTGGTGACTGCACATCTTACTCCTGCTGGTGCATGTTTGTTAGCTGCACTTTGTTGCAGAAATTACAAATCTGTGCAGAAAAACTAAGGAATAAGAAGAAGAAGCAAAGTTGTTATAACCTAAATTAAACCACCTATTAGTTAATTATTGATGGCTATTTAAAGTTAATATTCTCTTGTCATCTGCCTGAGTGTGTTTAAAAAGGCCAAATGGCCTGACCTCTCAGCCAATAAGAAAGAGCCGTGGTTAAATATTAACCTCAGGGTGATAAAAGCTGACTGAAGTGAAGATAGGTAGAGGCAGGTAGGAAGCAGTTCTCTTGTTGGACTCACTTTCACCTCAGAGGGCGTATACTAACCATTTGTACATGCAAGTGGTGTAGGTTGACTCTGACACTCAAACAAAATGACAGTCTTGAAATCCTCCTCACTGCTGAGGTCCTGTGCTCACAGCTTGAGGTCTGTGGAGGCTCTCAAACACAGCCGGACTTCGAAAATATGCAACACGAGTTTACTCCAGTGGTGCAGGTAAGTTCTGGTTCTTCTTGTTTTTGGGTTTAATTGAAAAAATGTTGTTCCTTTTACGCTGAAACTTGTGTTTCCTGCAATCACTGCTGCAGGCTCAGTGTAAAAAAACACCTCTGTTTCAGCTGGTGACAGCGCTCTCTAACAGATATGTGGACATGAATGTGGTCAATGATTAAGAAAGAAGGTTATCTGGCCATGGTGGGACGGTCCATCATTACAAGCATTTTTCTCTCTGTACCTTTCACCCACTCCTGGTCTCAACATTCTAATATCTGCAGTCAATGCACCTCAAACTTTAGTCTAAAAGAAAAGGGAAGGGCTGTGTTAGGAGTCACTTTTAAGATTTATGGTTGGTCACAGTGCTAGTGCTCTGGCTGGGACCCTATATGTACTGTTGATGAATTTGTGGCTATAGAGTGGCGTTTTGGATGAGTGCGTGACTCCCTGTATTGCTATCTGGGGTCGTTGCTAAAGTTGGTATAACTAAAGAAGCAACAGTCGGCAACATTCATCTCTTAAAACATTAATTGATCTGCAGCCAAGTGACTGAATGAATCATCACAACATTAGAACTGCTGATTTGATCATGTCAGTACATCACAAATGGAGACCAAAGTTGAAAGCACCTTAATCAAATCAAAGAGACATCCATATCCATGTGAACTTAAATTATAATTTATAATTTACTTCTCAGTCCAAGTAACTTCATGTTAGCACCAAAGGGTTTCAAGACGATGATTGTATTTTTTCGTAGAGGCAGGTTAAATCCAGTTCATGCCAAATACACATGCTCTGATTCTCAGGCTGTGGACTGACACCTGAGGTTGTCTCAGGTTGTCAACTGACTCCTTTCTTTTTCTCATTTCCAGGTCTCTCCATGTGGACTGCCCTCCTCACATTCCCTCTCTAACCACCAGCTATGTCCACGGCACCTCCTCGGTCTCTCTGCTCCCCCTGACTGTAGGGGGGAGCCTGGACTGTGCTGTCGAACGCTGGCCTGACCGTGAAGCTGTAGTCTTCCTGCAGGATGGTGTTCGTAAAACCTTTGCACAGTTTCAGCAAGATGTACGTCGAAGTTATTCAATCGCTAAAACTGTCAGACCACTGATAACTCAAGGTGTAATTTGCGGGAGTTAAGAGTGACATTTATTGTTGCAGGTTGACAAAATGGCAGCAGGTCTACTTGCACTGGGCATGAATAAAGGAGACCGACTGGGAGTTTGGGGACCCAACACATATGAATGGATCCTTTTCCAGTTTGCCTCAGCAAAGGCTGGGATTATACTGGTCAGTGCGGAGGTTTTACCTTTGTTTATGGTGTTAATAGGCCGTTAAAGTGATATTTCTTCAGCTGGGTGAACAGATGACATAAGCCCCTGACCTTGGTTACCAAATACCGTGGTGTCAAAAGGTCGGTCCACAGCTTATTGGACTCTTTCAGGGGCCCTGAGAGATATCCTGGAACTGTAAAAAGTGTAATCTGTTATATTACAGCCAAATTACAACCTGTATTTTTTATGTTATAAACTGCTGAATTGTGTCTTGATAAAGTAAACAAAAAGCTGCTGTTCTTGTTCTATTTGCAGGTGTCCTTGAACCCAGCGTATCAAGTGAAGGAAGTGGAGTTCACTCTAAGGAAGGTAACGTGAACTCTTGCAAGGCATACTTACACAACCACGTGCATACACCTGACAAAGGACAATTATAAAATAGAGTAATCTGACAGAACTCTTTTTTCTATTCCAGGTCCAGTGTAAAGCTGTTGTCTGTCCTTCTCACTTCAAAACACAAAATTTTGGTGAGATGTTGAGGGAGATCTGCCCGGAGATAGACAAGATGCCTGCAGGCATGCTCAAAAGCTCCAGGTTAGACAGAATCCATCTGAATGATCCAGTGTAATACTTAGTCTTTGTGATATATTGATACTTGAGGAGTGAGTAAGGATCCCTCAGAGGGTTAAGGTATATGTTATCCAGCCCTTTCACTATTCCTTCACAAATGCCTGTGCTCATTATTAATTACATTGACCTGTCAGGACTCCTGGACGATTCGAAGGACTCTTTTGTAACACAAAGATCTTGTATCTGGCTCCCAGGTTGCCAGATTTGCGTTTGGTGATTCTGATAGATAGCAGACAGCCAGGGATGCTCCATGTAGAGGACGTAATGCAAGCAGGAGAGAGTCAGCACCATAGAGAGCTCATGGATCTGCAGAAGAAGCTGTCTTTTGATGATCCAATCAACATCCAGTTCACATCAGTAAGATTACATGTTTCTTTCTTGAACTGATTGCATCAAGTCATGTGGGTCTATTAGAGATCAATTAATGATGCTGTTTTCTTTGCATTAGGGAACAACAGGGAGTCCAAAGGGAGCAGCTCTTTCCCACCATAATATTGTAAATAATGCCTACTTTATCGGCCACCGAGTGGGTTATGGATGGAGGGTAGGTCCAGATTTGTCTCTTTGTTTAATGACAGAAAAGCGAAACTTTAAGTGACCTGAATTTCATCCTTCTGATTAGCCTCAGGTTCGAGTATGCGTTCCAGTTCCCATGTATCACTGCTTTGGCTCTGTACTGGGAGGGATGTGTATGGCAGTGCATGGTGTCACTCTGGTCTTCCCCTCCACTGGGTACAACAGTGAAGCTAATCTAAAGGCCATACAGAGTGAAAAGTAAGGCTCACTGTATATTATTAAAATGTTCTCCAGATATACAGAGAGCCACGCGCTCAACCAAAACGCCACTCTATAACCACGAATAATGCTCAGAACAGCACCTAACTTCATCAACTGTACATATAGGGTCCAAGCCATACTACATGCCACCAAACATCTTTTTAGCTTTGCCTAATTTATTAGCAAAGAGACTAAACACAACTCACCTACTCTCTTCCAGCAGCCGCTTGTTTGTACGGAGACCTCCAGGTGAGTCCATCGACTGCAGCAGGGTGACGCAGCTCAAGGAGGAACATTTATGATCATCACTTTATCATTTCCTTGAAGTAATAATCAGCGTCTCTGTCTGATTGCATTTCCACGAGGAAATGATCAGAAATGTTCTTCCTTGAGCTGCTTCACCCCGCTGTAGTTGATGGACTCACCCAGAGGTCTCTGTACAAACAAGCGGCTGCTGGAAGAGAGTTAATGTGTTTGACCCTAACTTAATTTTACGCCGGAATCTCCCTTTAAAACAACTGCTAATTTTAATTCTTTAATCTTCAACCAAGGTGCAGTTTCATCTACGGCACTCCTACAATGTTCACCGACATGCTAAGTCAACAAGTTGTACACAAGTGTGACATGTCTTCAGTTGAGGCAGGTAAGACATTGAAAGACTGTCATGAAGAGAATATTTTGAGTGTGATTTGAAGTTTGCATTTAACTAACTCGTTCCTTTATTTCAGGTATCATGGCCGGTTCTCCGTGCCCCTCTGAGATCGTGAGAAAACTTAGATCGGACATGAACATGAAAGAGATAACGGTAGGCTGTCCTTTCCAAACTGTGTTACATCATTAAGATTCCCCCAGCACCTTGAACATATGGATTTTTGTGTTTTTACAGATAGGTTATGGAACCACTGAGAATAGCCCACTTACATTCCTCGGATTCCCACAAGACAATGAAGAGCTAAGGACGGACACTGTTGGATGCATCATGAGCCACACAGAGGTACTGCTTGCATACTTCTATCCACCATAACAACACTCCAACTCATCCGTTATTTTTTATCCTACACAGGCTAAAGTGGTGGATCCTAGTTCTGGGGAGATCGTCCCTTTGGGGGCCTCAGGAGAGCTGCTGATCAGAGGTGCATGTGTGATGTTAGGATACTGGGAGGATCCCGAGAAAACCGATGAAGCAATCTGCAAAGCTCGCTGGTACAGGACAGGGTAAGAGACTGGATAATAAACAGGCTGAATTCAAAGTTGTGGCTCTTGATTGGTGGCCACTGCAACCAAAAGAGCATTTCCACTTTAAACAGACCCAAGCTCCACTTCTCCACTGTGCAATTATGGGCAGCAAAAGCCACAAATACACAGTGTTATCCTGAGGCACCTCTTTTTACCAGCGTTTACACAGTGTATATAAAAGATAACACGAAGTAACGGTGGCCTATAAGGACAAAAAGCCCCTGTGATGCATGATAAGTATGTGTGATTACTTCCACGCAGTGACACAGCCAGTCTGAACGGTCTGGGGTACTGTCGCATTGAAGGCCGTATGAAGGATCTGATCATCCGAGGAGGAGAAAACATCTACCCAGCTGAGATAGAGCAGTTTCTTTTTACACATCCCAAAGTGCAGGAGGTGCAGGTGAGATTTACGACCACTAGAGGGCAGTAAAATCTGAACTTTATACAAACTCTTAGCAGCAAAGCAATACTCTTTTATGTGGTACAATAGTGTGCCATCTTTTTATCAAGAGGAGGCTGAAGTGTATTTTGTTGTTTCTGATTTTAAGGTGGTAGGAGTGAAAGATGAGAGGCTCGGTGAGCAGGTGTGTGCCTGCATCAGGCTGAAGGAGGGCCAGAGCTGCAGTGCAGAGGAGATCAGAGCGTTCTGCAAAGGCCAGGTCAGAGATCAACAAAACTATCAAAAACCCATTTCTCTAAACCAAACCTGGACTTTTTAAAAATCCTGTTTTTGTCCTCTAGATCGCTCACTTCAAGATTCCATACTATGTGTTCTTTGTGGACAGTTACCCTCTGACAGCCTCTGGAAAGGTGCAGTGCTGCTGCCTTACCTGAACTATCATAACCGCTTTGAATCTGGTGTGTACGATGAAATAAAATTGGCTTTTGCTTTGCGTTTTTTCCAGATCAAGAAGAACGTTTTGAAGGAGGAAATGGAGAAGAAACTTGGCCTTTGAGCGGATCCTGATAGAAAATGAGAAACCAGACAGAAGGAATGAGGAATGAAGGAAGAGTTTATATCACCACTGAGCTTTAAAACTCATTACTGTCAATGTACAAATTAAAATCTTTGTATGATGTCTGTTTACTTGAAATTACAATTTTAACATTGCACAATAAACCGTACCTCTATCTCCTACTGAAGGTCAAAAGGGTGATTAAAAACTTTGGAAAAATATCACTCACTTGATCTTTATTTTTTTATATTATAAAATAAATCCTAAGTATATAAACCACACCACAAAATCTTCATTTCAACTTTTATTTACTTAAACAGTTCTGACAAACATTTTGATATCTTTATGAGATGGTTTTAACCATTTATAATTTTGACATGCCATTACAGAATCTGAAATAAATAGGACCTTAATGCCAAAGTCTTGTATGTACAAATTACCGTCCTTACAAGCTATACACACTTGCTGTAGAACAAGCTTTAGTAACAGGTTCACAGAGTGCCCAGATGACATCTCAAATATTATCAAAGAAAAGTGAACACTAAAGGCTTCAAGATGTCGAGACAAAAACCTATGAGAGGGCTATTTTAGAGGCCAAAATGAACTTATGTGATTCAAAATAAAAGCATTCCTACTGGCCAATCTTTAAACCATCTAGAGTCAAGTTAAAGAGATGTTTAGCCAATGTGTTGCCTGACACAAAGGCCTCAGAGGATCATGTACTCCAGATCCTAGTGTCAGTTACATTTTGTTTGAGTATCCTTTATAAATAAACCAAAGCTTAGCCTGCTAGCATTACAAATCCACCACGAGTCTTTGCCATAACATCAGAATGAGGTAAATGAGCCAGTCACAAGGTAAAAAAAAATAAAATAAAAATACATTAAACATAAAAAAAAAAAAAGGCAAAACTGTTCCCTCAGAATATCAACAGATGTCCACAGACGGAAAATACTCGCCTGCAACTAAACCAGTGAGGATCAGTTTGTTTAAGTGCAGGTTTAACCCAGAGGACAGAACCAGCTGATATAACTGAACTTTAACAAAACGGATAAAAAAAAAAAAAGTAATAAGAAAGCAGTAGCCAGTAACAAGAAGAACCGCACCATGGCTACATGGCTTTGAACGATCAACATTCACTTCAGTCATAAACACAGGGTCCCACTTCACCTCCATAAACCCTGTGTTACATATGCACACATGCAAGGAAATAGCAAATAAAAACATTGCATTTAAAGCATACTGTGATAGATAGATAGATAAATTAGTAAATAATAACACATCCCTTTTTAAATATAATACATTCTGAATTCAAATAAGCTTAGCTGTGCAATTTAAGAGAAAACAAAAGGAGGAAAAAGAAGAGGAAGCTATGGTCTGTTAGAGACCTTTTGTCAGGTGCCAGGATAGTAGTTTGAAGAGGAACAGTAGAACTTAGAGTATAAAGGTGTCAATTTTCAGAGTTGACATCCAGAGAGTAATGCATTTGCAGTGACATTCATACAAGCACAGTACAGCTTTAGGCACATGCAAGTATGTGGTAGGAACATCTGCACACACAACTGTGCACCTACTCACAGATGCATTTAGAGCTGCAACCTGGGGGCAAGGTCACGGTAAAGTCGAGCCTCTGTTTCACGCGACACGTTCGGAAATGCACAATCCCAAACAAACACACACACACACATCACTCTTTCTGTCAAACACTCTTTCTCTCACACACACACACACACATATACATGCTCAGCACACAATGTAATGGTCTTTCAAGTGTCCTCTCTGTTCCCACGTTGTATTTGGTGGAGGTTAATGTGGCGTGGGGAGGCCTCACACACTCAGAGGCAGCATGCCTGGTGGGGGCACAGCCCTGGATGCTGCCATGGAGGTCAACGAGCTGGGGTCCAATCCATTAACAGTCCTGCCAGAGGGTTTACAACATTAACATACATGTTAATGGGGTTCATTTGAATAAAACCAGGCAGGAGGAGCTGCTACAAACACTCACGTTTTATCAAAGTAAGTCGTGTGTAGAGAGTGAGAGAACTTGGTGGCGTTGCTGTTGATAAGTGTGCCGTTGTCTTTGGCGAACGTTTTCCTCGCGGCCTGGTCTTTGGCAAAGTTCCTGCAGGCGGCAAGTTTGGACTCCAGAGCCTAATCACAAAGTCAAGAAAGATGAGCTGTTATTATTATCATCACAAACATCCCTCTGTGTATCCAGTAGTCAGGGACACGCAGATCTTTCGCTGCTCTGACCTAGTTTATCATCATCTACCTACCCCGACTTTCCTCAGGAGGTCACCAACGATATTAAGTGCTGAGATTCTAGCAGACGGTGTGAGGGACGAGTTGCCAACACCATTGGTCAATGCTGCAAAAGCACAGAAGAAATTAGTTTCTACAGAAGAGGAGGTTTGATATTTGCAATCGAACTGCGATCTAAGTTAACACTGACCTTTTGAGGTGATAAAAGGGTGCTCCATGTTCTTTCCTACAGGTGTGGCTGGGAGAGATAAAGACGCCTGTACGGCAGAATCCATCTTGTCAATATCCAAGGTGGGTGAGCTGGGTGCAGACATCCTGTCTGTAGTCCGCTCTCGCACGGCCAGCTCCTGCCTCAGGTCTGCAGAAAACAAAGATTCAGACTCGTGAAATTCTCTCTCATTGAATATATGCGATAAAGTGGTGCTATGGCATCATCTGTGCTTTGTCTTTACCTCTTGCTTCATCCTTCAGCCGCTGCACAGACACCAGGAGCGACTCCTTCTCATCCAGTTCACTCTCCAGGAAGGCGTTTCTCTCAATGGCCTGGTTTAAACGGCCCTCAAAGTCCTCGAGAGACACTATCGTTGCCCTGCACACGCATGTTCAAGACATGAGGTAAATAAGACTGTCTAATCTGCCTGTTTAACATCACTTCTCTATATTTTAGGAGTGAATACAGAGGCATATATTCTCTTTGAGTCTGACCTCTTGGCTCTCTCAAGGTCATCGTTGGCCTGCTCGAGCTCTCTGACATATTTGTGTAGCTGTTCCTTAATGCTGCGTGTCTGACCCAGGTCATCCTCCAGCATAGAAATCTGCTTATAACTCTGGGAATACTGCTGCTCCAGCTTCTCCTGAAAGAGGTAGAGAGAGAGAGAGTGAGTGTGTGTAGATAAACAAGGACATCAAACTGACCTATTGTTCCACCCTAAACATCCTTGCTGAGGCCTGCACTTTTAAAGTTCCGTTTTATATACTTTATAATAGTCTTTTACAACAAAAGTAGTCTTTAGATGTTTATTGCCTGATGAATCACAAGAAATAAAGATGTTCTTCCGCATTATTTCACTTTCAAATAGTCTCTTTGTTCCCCTGGGGGAGGCCCAGCGGCTTGTTTGCTCTTTGGTACTTCACAGAGCCATATGTGGCGGTGCTGCGTGCCTGTGTGGTGGCCCCAGAGGCACAATGAGAGGAAAGCATGATTCATGATCTCTCTGGGTGACTACCACGGTTCATTTTAGTGAACTAAAATGTTAGACCATGTGTAAAATCATAATCCCTATCTGCTGTGGCAGCCGCAGTAGTTCTCCTGCTTGTAAACACAGTTATTTTGATCACAGGAGTACCATTCATGCCTGCAGAGACCAAGAACAAGACTTATCTATTTTTTTACTTCTAATCCTGACATCCAATTTAGAAGTGCTGTGGGATTACCTAAGAGCGTACTTTAATAACACCAGACTTACAAATAAGACAGTGGACCTTGTCCTCGGGATCCAACAGGGATCAGATAACCTCTGAAGTAGCTGCACATTGCTTTATCGTCATCCTTAGAGACAAACCTTTTCTAATAGCATGCTACAAAGGAAGTCACCAGGATTTAGTTACCTTGAGGTTTGCCACCTCGTTCTTCACTCGCTCATTTTCACTTTGGAGGTCTCGAAGGCGGTGTTCAGCCTGTCCGAGCTGCGCCTCTAACTCCGCCTCCAGCTCCCGGCTTCCCTCCTGGAACTCCTGCAGCTCCTCTTGGGCGTCCTGGCAACTGCGTGGCACACAGATAGACACGTTTACAATCGCTGTCATTTTGTGGGCACCCTGTTCACTGTGCGCCATTCATTCTGTAAAGCTGCCTGACCGAATGACCCCCACGCTGGCATGAGTTCTAGAAAACTGACTGCCTTTTGTCCTGTAAGATGAGCCGGGCTCAGGTATGTTCCAGCAGCTTTATCTCCAGTGGCCAGAAATAAACCCGCATTAAAAAAGACAGTCACATATTTGTACATTTTTAACCTTCATCTCTGCCTCTGCTGCACAGGAAAGTGCACGCCTCAGCAGTGTCGACTTAGGACTCTAAATATATAGCTCTGAAGAGACAGCTGTACGGTGACAGTAGGTGGTTTAGAAGAAGCCCAGAAAAACAGGCCTGCTTCCTCAGCTGTGGAAGGGGTGAAAGGTCAGAGGTGCGAGGAAAATGAGAGGGTGCAGAAACAGGATGAGAACATGGGTTAGGAAACAGGATGTGTACGCTGGTATGCTTCAGGTCAAGGCAAACCCCATGTAGATATCCAAAAACACACACAACAACTGATAATGTAAACATTCCTATGAGGGGTAGGAGGAAGAACCTAAAGATAATCTGTTGTTTGCATTGAAGTGCATTTTTTCCTCATCTGACTTCGTTTTTGCACACACACGTCACTTGGGCTAACACTGTTCTGAGATCAGCTGACTCGTGCCGGTATAATGGCCTCACAGTGGCTCTGGAGTCCATGAATCAGTTGTTGTCCCGGGGTCGTTCCACACATACCAACACGGCAGCGGCTGCTTCATCAGCATGCCGCTGCGTCCTGTAACTTTTCTCTCTGACAGTCCTGCTCGCTCTCTCTCTCACCTTTGTCTCCGACTGAAGCTGTTGTAACAAGTGAATTACCCCCAATAAGGGATCAATAAAGTGTTTCTTATCTTATCTTATTTTTCCTGGTTTAAATGACTTTAATCTGTCGGCATGATGTTGAATTAAAATGAACATCATCCAGCGCAGGAAAGTTAAAGGAATATTCTGGCGTAAAATTTGTTTAGGGTCAAACACACTGTAACACCGAGTTAGACACCCCCTCGAGAGATGAATGTTGCGACCGCTTGCTTCTCTAGTTATACCAATTTCAGTAACGACCGCACGATAGCAATACACAGCAGTCCCAGGAGCCACGCACTCAACCCAAAAGCCACTCCATAGCCACAAATAATGCTCAGAACAGAACTTAATCATCAATGTTCTTCCTTAAGCTGTGTCACCCCGCTGTGCTAATGGACTCGCCTAAGGTCTCCGTACAAACAAGCGGCTGCTGGAAGAGAGACGACGAGTTGCAGTCTTCTCGCTTCCACCAGGACGCGTCTTTTTTTCCCCCCGGAAAGTCGGCTTGATGCGTATAGTCAGGCGCGTCAAAATTCGCCTCCGAATATTTCGTAATTTCGCGTCAGATATTTGCGTCGGTCCCAGTGTGTAGGGACCTTAAGAGTGGCTTTTTGGTTGAGCGCGTGGCTCCTGGGACCGCTGTGCACTGCTATCGTGCAGTAAAGTTGGTATAATTATAAAAGCAAGTGGTCGGCAACATTCCTCTCTTGAGGGGTTTTTAACTCGGTGTTACAGTGTGTTTGACCCTAACTTAATTTTACAGCGGAATATCCCTTTAACACTCAATGTGGTAACCTAGGAAGCACATGTTATTTACTGATGATGGCCAACTGCAAGACAGCAAAGTTCAACATATTATGTCATGGAGATATCTTTTCAATAGGTGACTTATTAACACAGTGCATGCTGCCTCTGCCTCCTCCAAAATCCTGCGTGAGACTACTTAGAAAACTTGGTGTTGTTTTTTCCATGAGTGGAAGTTTCCCCCTCAGTACCCACAGTAGGAATTTCTCAGAAAACCACCAGGACTTTTAACCCACTGTGTGCAGCGTTTAACAGGTAATTTGAGAGGATAATGTTCCTCTAACTCCAAAAATATAAGTAAAGACCGAGTTCAAACAGCAAACACATGCGAAACTGCTGCCTATTACAACATACAGTAGGTTGTGGTCTCTGTGAAAGAAGTCTGAGATTTAGTCATTTCCTCCAGAGTGAGCCGCAACTCTCTGTGGGCACTGGTTTGAAAAAACTTGTCTGGTCATTCTCCTTAAATGGTTAAACACATGCTGTCTTTGCTGAACCTTCCAAAAGTTTGAATGGAAATTATTGAGTGTTTACACTAAAGGCAGAGCCCTACATTCAGCAAATTAAACTCTGCCTCTTATTACATAAGAGCGAGAGAGAGAGAGAGGACAGCTTATCAGACAAAGTCGGTGTGCCGCTGTTTGAAGTTCGGAGTGTTGTCTGAAAAGTTGTTCTATCAAATGGAGGATTGCTGCCATCTTATATTTGGATCAACATCTTTTACAAGGCGGATCAAAGAATAAAATATGACACATTCTTACATAACCTAATTTGCAAGTAGGCAAACAGTAAAACACTCAATGGAGAAAAAGATGAGAACACAGCAGGAAAACTATCCTACAGTCACTGCTGGGCTGTCCAGGGATTTGTCAGGAGGCTCTTTTGGGCTTTTTGTTTTCTTTGACTGGCCAATAAAACTGGTAGTTAGCCCATTACTCATGACTAATTCTGACGGTGATTGTTTCTGTTGATTGCTGTTGTGGTCTGATTGACCCAGTAATCATGATTAATACTGGGTTTGCCTAATCACATCTTAGAGCAGTGGGCTGAGGGACACCCCCTCTACCCTCCCTCCCAATCAATCAATCAGTCACTCCAAGGACAGGCTGAACAAAAAAGAACAAATGTAAGGGAGGTGAGGAGAAATACAGAAAAAGACCAGGACAAGCGCTCCAGGTAGATGCTGCAGCAACTGACACATGAGTTCACACATATTAGATCCATCACACTGCTTACCTTTTCTTGTATTTGAGGGCCTGGGACTTCCAGTAGTCGACTTCCTCGTCCTTTGATGCAAATTTTGGAATCATCTCTTTGTCCATGTCAGAGCAACCTGGAGGTTAAGGAGACATGCTTGTGAGCTGAGAGGCAAAAAGTAGTCCCTATTTGCAGCAAAGGTACTCTCGATGACAAATGAAGAAAGTCTGATAATGGTATTGACGAGAAATGTTGCATTATGGGAATTGTTTCCTTAATTAAACGACCAACTGAAATAAATCTATCCCCGACCAAGAATACTTATCTTACAGAAAGTCATGTTTTAAGAGTAAAGGTATCGGATATCAGCCGATACGCTCAGCCCAGGTATCAGTTTCGGATTGGATCGGAACTAAATGGATCAGTGCATCTCTATTTAAGAGTTTTACTTTCTTCATGTAATATAATAAATTTAACACAACTGCAAGACACAAAACAGACTTGAACTGTTTTATCAGGTCTGCTGTCACTCAAGGATATCAACAAGTGTTTTTGTATGTATTCCCAGAATCAGATAGCCTAATAAAATGCATTTTGACTTCGATTAAAATAATGGATTTCTCTGGGTTTGACTGATTTTAGGAATATTTTTTTATAATGTAGTAGAAAAACAAACAAGTGTAGATGTTTTACAAGGTTTGAATGCTTTTCAAATGTAAACAAATTTTCATACAGGTGAAAAAAAAAAGTTAGCGCTCGTGACTTAGAAAGTAGGACAAACGTTCAAAGCTGCACATGACTTGGTCCAAAGTATTTGCATCCTCAGGCATGTAGCATCAGGCTCAGTGCATTCTCCTCTTATCTCAGAGCTAACGACAAGGGATATCAAGATTCAACATTCCCCTCGTTCCTGACCGGAGGAGATAAAACAACAGATCTCTCTGTTTTGGAGAGTCCAAACAAAACAAGATCAGACTGGCCATGCCATTTTGACAGTCTGAGGTCGTGTTATACTCGGTTAAACATTGACTGACCACAGCGCCCAACACCCATCTTTTACCGAGTCGCTGAGATGACATCCAAATGTTAAGTGTCCAGAGCTTCCTGCTCATCAAATTCACGTAATACCAACATAACTCATTCATTAACAGCCATGTGTGGAAAAAAAATGTCGCCAATGCCCCTATGGATCACAGCTGTCTGCTGTCACCTGGCTCTTGATTTTCTAACCCGTGTTTGAGCACTTTTTCCATCTTCCTTCCTTTTTGCAGACTTGACACTTCACAAGACGCTTGTTCCTCTTTTCTGGTGAGCTCATAAACTCTGTGATCTTTGTGAACCAGCATGACACGTTTTAGGAAGTGATTAAACACATCTGGAAAGAGCCCATGTGCATATTTGATGTGGGTAAGGGGTTGCAGCAGCTGCCCCCGACACTCCTTTTGAGGAGTTTTCATAATCCAAAAAGAGACTGTAAGGGTTCCGTGTAGGGAGGTCAGACAACCAGTAAATGAAGCACATCAGCTGCAGTGAGGGGTACAAGGAGTTTTAGCCAGTTATCTAGATATAGACCTGAGCTCTGGCAGCTGCTCCTGTATCCATTATTGTTACAGTTCAGCCAGACATGCCAGCTTGAGCTTAGACAAGAAGGAGGATGTGTTACTTTTCTTCCCACAGAAGAAGAGGACAGTCTGGACTCAAAAAACTGGACCGCCTGCTCTTCCCCTCAAACATTCCTTTGAGGCAGCGTCATCAACAATTTACTCGCCACAGGCCCCTCACGTGTCAGTGCGCTACCCTGGAAATCACGAAGGAAACCAGAGACCCAAATACAGCAAGGGTGGAGGGAGGAAAGGCTCCCGAGCTGCTGGTGACATAACATGTTTGTTTTATAGAACAAGGAGGGAGAGCCTTTGGAGTCCCTCCAGGGAATGAAATCAATCCTCTGATAATTTTCAGGGAAATCAAAATTATTATACAGAATATCTTTCTGGGATTATGTGATTTCTATTGATCTCAGTGATTTGACAAAGGCATAGGTGACAGGTAACTGTTCCCATGGTGATTCAGAGAATAATAACCTCCTTAAGAAGGGCTGTATCTATTTTTAGCCCACTATCTGTGAATCAAAATGTGTAAAAAACAAAAACAAAACTGACTTCCACACGTATTCCCATATGTCACGTAACAGGTCATGACTGTTGCTGTTATCTCTCATTTTAAAAGCATCCTTTCCAGTGGCGTCAGTTTGAACCCTGGAGAAACAATGCCCCGGCTGACAGGCACACGTCCAGAAAAAGTGGTCAGACTGTCTGTTTCTGAACATCAGATAGTGAAGCGAGTTTCCTTTCTCACATTCCTCTATCTACATCCTCTTTTTATAAAACAGATGACTAAATGCTTACTAAGAGGTGAAGTCACACTTCTAGACCAGGGCCTCTGAAAGGAGTGAGGAAGGGGTGTACAAATTCATACTTAGTGTAAATTTCTTTCTCTAATAGGAATAAAATAAGACCTTTGATATAGGGCTTCTCTGAACTGGTCCTGCTGATTCAGTACAGAGGAAATCCACATGGCAGATATCAAAATGGTCATTAAAAAGCAACAAAAGGCCCCTTTCAGTGTAATAAATGTGCGTTTCTTCCAGCCATATCCACTACAGACATTATTAACAGATTCTCCATGTATAAACTGGCACGCATGAGGCCATGTTTATGTTACAGAAGCAGGTTGTCATCTAAATTAAGGCTCGCTAATAAACGTTGCTGTAAACGTCTGGATATCTGACACTGCCTGCTTTGACAGACAGTGAAGGAGAAGCTAGCTAAAAGCCCAACAACACACTTTATATGCTATTCGTGGAGAAGAAAACACGCCAAACACGGATAAAAAAAGAGTAAATGTCAAATGAAGCTGTAATTTCATCGAAACCGCCCAACGTTTTAAACCGGGCTCGAGCTGTCATTTCGGTCAATGAAAGAGAAGCCGCCGCTTAACAGCATAAACAGGTCAAATATTAAACACATTTTAACGACATATTAACGGTTAATTTCAATACCTGCTCATGTCAAACGGTGTTCGAGTGTCTTCTGCTTCGAGTCGGTGTTACATCCAACGAACACACATACACACACCTCTCCCCAGCGCCGGCCTCGGATGATACTGAAGTGACAGAGCTGTGTTTAGGAAATTGCCAACGCGTCTCCCGGAACCGACGTAAATCCTGACATGGACGTGCGCGCTGACGTAGTTTACGCTTGCGTCAGAAAAGGGCAGGGCTGCTGGCTGCTACCGAAACAGAATCAGCCGCACCTCTTTTTTGTTTATTTTTATGGTGTTGCACAGTTCTCAGCACAGTGACCACAAGGTGGCAGATGATTGCCAGTCTAAAGATGCAGCCTGCTGCTGTGCAGGCATCCCAGTTCTGGATGCACCATTATAAAGAGTGTAATAAGTTGTGTGTATTGGATTAATGATAATGATATTCTTAATCACACACAAAAGATGAATCTGTTATTAAGAAAAATGAGCCTGAACAATTTTAATGGTTTAAAATGCATAACAGTTTGTATTTTGTTAAAATTCAGCTACCATTGAAATAGAATAAGCGCAATAGGAACAGAAGAAAAAAATATATTGTGTGATCAGCAGGCTGGGGTGACTGCTCTCAATCTAATAAGAGAAGTTTACATGTTCAGTGGGGAATGCTTTTGAGAAGCTATTACAAATAGTTATATTATAGGAAATACTATATAATTTGTCTATGTCACGTACACTCTACAGAGCCAGGTCCAGGACCCTCTTCTGGTTTGTCTTCAGGGAGGAATGTGGAGGAAGAGATGGAAAAGGGTACAGATGAAAGTGAGAGCACAGAAACACAGGCGGCAGAGAGTGAGGACGAAGATGCTGAAAGGAAATCAGATGTGGAGGATTGACTAAATGAGTGTACAGAAAATAGTAACATAAAAATGCATAGTTTTATGTAAAAAAGCATAAAAAATTTGGCCTTCTGTGTTGGGGGGCCTGTAAAAATTATTTTCATGGGGCCCAGAATCCCTAGCAGCGCCCCTGGTAATAACCCCCAACAAGTGGGTTAATTGTTTGGATTTTGGCCTACATATAGGCTTCAATCAGTCGTTTTTAGGCCAGTAGCTGTTGAACCTTTTTTATTTTATTAGTTTAATAATTAGTTCCATTTTGTAGGGACGTACATGTCTTTAGGAACCTAGAAAAAAAAAAAACTATAGTGGGCTGTTTGAGATTTTATGAAAACTAAATAAGCAACCTGGCAGGCAAAGGCCTATCCTATATATTCCATTTGATTATTATTTATTTACTTTAAGAAAATCAAACTCTGTTAAATAACAACAACAAAAAAACAAACAAAAAAAAAAAAAATGTAATAATGAATAAAAAGTAAGGGGGAAAGTGCCTGTTATCTGTTGTGGATCAATGTTATGACATAAGTAAAAAATCTCAGTAACACTTTACAATAATCATAACTTATGAATGTTAAAAAAACATTTATAAATGGTATGCAGATAGTTTATTAAAGTTTCATCATCATGTATAAATTAAATATAGACCATTGATAAATTGTAAATTTTACAAATTTAACCCTCATTTTATAATACAAAAATCTCACTTTGGTTTCCTTTCAGAAAATGTGACCTTCAATGAAAGTCATTAAGCCATAGCTAGTTAACACTTTAACTGATAAACCTACACACAAGAGTGAACCATCTATAGCAAGAAAACATAAACTATAAGCTTACTACATGGAAACATTTACTCCATGACTACAACTGTTTTGAAGAATCTCATCAATGGAACAGTAGTGTGTATTTTGCAGCAATCCCAAACACGTGACTTAACAGACAACACTATATAAAAGGAAATGTGAACCAGCTTGGCGACTTGAACTGCCAATGAAACCTTGAGGGAACCCTATCAGTCAAGTCACTGCAGCTACAGGTGGTAGGCCCTGTTTTACAAGGCGCAGCTCTCACCTCCACCCACAGCCAAGAGTAAAGAGAGTCATGAGCTAAGAGGCAGAGAACCTGAGAGGAATTTGGACTATATTTACACAGGAGGCTGCTCATTCCCGTGCTGAGGTGATTATTTTCCTTCCATGGCATTTTATAAACAAGATAGCCAGGAAGACGCACGAGAGTGTCCGGTGTGTTATGAGAGTCTGTCTGGCACTGAGAGGACTCTGAGCTGCGGGCATGTTTTCTGCCACGACTGTCTGGTCAAGACGCTGGTCAGCATCAACAGCGATGGAAACATCAGAGACACTATTGCTTGTCCTATCTGCAGACATCTCACATTCATCAGGAAACAGAAGGAAGCGCTGGTGTCCCTCACAACAGACAAGGATCAAGATGAGGGGCAGACGCTGGAAGTGCCTATCCGTCTGCCGCCCGAGCAACTCCAGAGCGTACCACGCGAGGACCCTTTACCCAGGGGGGTTAACTGGGCCGCTCACTGCTTCAGGTGGGTGTCTGAACGAGTCCGTCGGCAGACTCTGATCAGACCCAGCCACAAAGCGTCTCAGATCTTTATCATAAGCGCTCAAGGGCGACCCATGGCTGAGGAAGATGCCCTCAGTGTTGTGATGACTGTGGTTCAGCCTCAGCGCAGGAGAAGGCGCAGGATTTGCACAACTGCTCGATGCTTGGTCGTTCTACTGACAGCATTTACTTTACTGGCACTTGTAGCAGCAACTTTACCCTGGATTTTATTGGCATAGCCTAATTTTATTCATGTATGGATTATGAAGTGCCAAAATGGATTGTTGAACTGACATTTGAGGACTCCAGTTTATCTATGTGCTCCACCATAAAGTATGTATTTAAAGAAGCTGGTAGGGGAAATGAAATGAAAATAATGTTCTTAAAATGTACACTTGAGCTTGCAATAGCACAGAGTCTGGGTATTGTCACTTCCTTCTTAGGTGTCAGTACTTTACAAGCATGCCCTTGTCATTTATGAGCACCCCTTGGCAACAGACACATGTAAAGTGGGCTGGGGAAGGCTGACACACTCTCTTCTTTTAAGTGACATGTCCTACCTGATGTAGAAGAAGCAAAAGAAGAACTTCCAAGTGTGCCAAAAATACTGGCATTTTAAGTTATAGTTTAAACATTTGAACATGTGTTTGGTGGAAAAATGCAATAAAACCAGTAAAACTGAGCTGCTGTGAAAGCATTCTGAGTCATTGCTGGATTTGTTGTTGGATACCTGTTTCTAAGCAACTTTGCATAATAGTGTAAACCCAAGAGGAGAAAGAACTATGTCGCCTTTAAGTTACACTTTGACATCAGCTTGGTTTAATGAGGTTTGGTTGAAGCGTACATCGACAGGTCATTTAATTTTACATCAAAAGAAAGGACGCTGTGTACCCTAGAAATAATTAATACGCCCCCTCTAAAGGAGACAGCCTTGCAGGTAGGGATGAGATGATGAACTGTAAGGAGATACACAGCCGGACTGTAGCATCAGATTACCGCCGCCTCTTCAAGAATCTAGATTGACACCGAGCAGAAAGAACACAATTATGCAACCAGGGCTGGAGATTCACCTCAGGTAGTTAGGAGGAGAGCGTTGTCAGTATCACTACCATCTGGACAAACGTGTACACTCCTAGTTTCCTCCTGTGTTAAGCTCTCAGCCATCTTGCAGGGCCTGTCTTACAGGTTACACTCTTTAAAAGGCTTCTCCTGTATTTTTTAGTCATACCTGGTTTCCCAGAGCGAGAAAGGAAGATGACACACAGCTGATTTTAAGGCGAAAAGCTAATGTCTGCAAAATAACTGAAAATGCCTCCTTTCTCAAATTTGACTGAAAGAGTGTTGTGTAAAATAATTTGATCTGCAGTTAAAATGCAACTGAAGTGGATTTTTGAATTGAAATTACAGGCAGACCAAAAAAGGAAGTCAAAAACACAGAAACACCTCTCAGAGCGCTTAAATGCTACATCAAGCATTCACGCCAAAGTTACATACTGATAGAAGTCTCAGTGAGGTGTCTTCAGGATTACAAGGAGCTCCTAAGTAACATACTGTACATACAGCATACTTCTTCAGGGTTAGCCGCTGGGATCTGGCTTTCTGTGTGTATACTACAGGGGAGGAGTGTGTCATGGTTGGGGTCATTGACTGAATGAGCTGCTCCTGGGAACAGTGAACTCTGCCAACAAAAGATCTCCTGATTCACTCTTTCAGACTCTCTGGCACTCTGGCTCTTCATTGACCAGTTTAATTTGCTTTATTTGACATGTACACTGACACACATTCCTTACATTACTAAAGACGGTTTGATGTTGATTTAGCCTGGTTCTGTTCAGATTAAATCACTCTGTTTGTCTCATGTTTGTTGTAATCTTTGTCATAGCGCCAAAATAGTTTCATTCATGCAGGAAAATGTTTCAGAAGTCATTGAAATAAAACCCACACGAACCCGGTGAGGTTATTACAAATGTAGAGTTTAATATATATATTTATTTCTGACATTCTGATAAGGATTGCAGGTAGGCTTCACAGTACACACTGTGTTCCACTTGATATGCTAAGCAGAGGAGGGAAGGGTGGGGGCATGGTGGGCTCGACAAGCGGCAGGTTTTCCTTTGTACACTAGTAGTGAAAGCAGAAGGAGGCAGTACATCCACAGGCAACATCTACTCCTCTACCGTATTGCTCAAAACCCCACCAGGGACCATTTACGGTGATCCACATTCTCTTTTGTCCGTCTTTATGTTTTTCCCCTCTTACAATCCCTAAAAAGACAGTGATTGACACAAAAATGTGGATTATCAAAAGACTATCTAAGCGCATGCATGATATTTTTTCAGATTTATCGTATTTTTTTACTCATTTGAAAACCCCCCCTCCCCTCAGAATGTAAACAAATTCAGCTTCACGTTAGACCCAAGTATTGGTGGTGAGGTGAGCTAGGAAATGTAGGTCTACAGTACATAAAAAGCTCGATCAAACCATGTAACATTGTACCATTAGGTGCAAAATGTGGCTCCTATCTGCTCTTGAAATGATGGTAAGCTAATTAACTTGGCTAAAATTAGGGATGAAATCATGACTTGTGTTTCAGGGGAGGTTTTTTTTTTTCTTTTCTTTCAGCAGCATAATTATCACAACTAATGAGTATGAATGCATGCTTTCAGGTGGCTGTAAGCTCCAGTTATGATGCACAAAAGCATTACAGTAACACTGCCCTGCACTGATAATAACACATGCCAACAGGCCCTAATTAACCTTCATCCGAATACAAGCGCCCATTAGCCTGCATGTTATGAAAAACCAGGTAGCCCACTGTTGGAGATGGAGTGAGTCACATTCAGTCTGCACACATAAAGAGAGAGAGAGAGAGAGAGAGAAGCCCCAAAGAGCCTCCTTGTATAAATGTATGGATCCAGCACAGAAAATAAAACCTTTAGCACACGTTAAATATGCCTATAGTTCCAAAATAACAACCAGTGTGAGGGCACTTGCAATTGTTGTCATACAGTAAAATCACCACAACTATCAATATAAGTATCAACATCACCAAAATCTTCATAAACAGAGTCCATTGAGAACACACACTGATGCATACTGTACTGTAGATCACTGTTGGAGAGAGGTTAAACCAGAGTTCATTTCAAACAGAAAACAAATTAAAGTGATTTTGCGTTTAAATTAATGGCTTTTTTTTTTTTGTATGTCTGTTTGGTTGGAGTGATTTTGACCACTTTTTGGACTGAGGTGGATTGATAAACACTGTAATTGCACTTTAGTTGATAAACTCGTCGTCATCAGACGTTTCTCATGGGATTAAAAAGTGACGCCGCAGCACCTGGTGAATTTGTTAACCTCTGATTAATAACAACATAAAATTCTCCTCTGAAGAAGCATCAATTCAGAGTTTGAATCATCGTGTCTAATTGTGTGAGCAGATACTTCTGATCCAAAAAAGAAGTTAAAGCTGTGTAAAATGTTAGTAAGAACAGAACTGGAGACACTTAAATCTTCTATTGTGCAAAGACAACATATGAAGGGATGAAACTTTTATCATTGAATAAAACACATGTGCACTTTTTAAATTTGATCCCAGCAACACTTTTCAGGAACGTTTGGACTGGTGTTTTTTAACATTTGATGCATTATTTCTACTTTTGGAAATCAGGGAGACCAGTTTTGGGAATCTTGTCCAATTCTTGCTTGATATCAGATTTCAGCTGCTCAACACTGAAGGTTCTCTTTTGTCCTAACTTTTGCGTTGTATATTGTATGTGCCAAATGTGTCCAATGGGTGACAGGTGGCACTTCAGCTGTGTTCAGATCTCAATTTGGTAGAAACTCTCCAGCCGAATACATGGTGTCAATGATTTAAAAAAAATGTTAAATAGAAGTTTTAATCAGTTTTAATCTTGGTTTATGGATGCACCAACACACTGTTCACAGACAGCTGATTTTGAGCCAATGTGGGGATTTCCACTACAGAGTCGTCTATTTTTAATACAGTGCTGCCAGGAGACCCCAGTTTTGTAGTTTTACGCTGAGGCACATAATTTAGAAACTATTGAAATAGTTACTCACGCAGTTACAGAGTGATGAACTTTTTTCCATCTTAATTTCTGTTATTACAAATTAACCCAGTTAGGAAAATGTTTCTCTGGTTTTATTTATTTTTGTCAAGCACATATTTTCTTTTGCTTGAATCAAATTTATGAGCATGTATTTTTATTGTAAAACATTATTTTTTTGTTTCCGCATTCAATATGTTGTCTTCTAACTATTTTTAATCAAATATAGGCCCTAAATTATCAGAAAATTATGAAATCCTGTTTTATCAACATTATACACAGCTGTCTGGGGTTGTCTTTGCTATTTTTAACCCAATAATAAATGCCGCAGGGCTCCATTTATCCTCATTTTACGACAATTTATAGGTCCATGAGTGCTCGGAGTGATCTTATTTTTTTAAAAATCCACTCATAAATAAATAAAGTAAATAAAGGGTGTTGGTTTGCAACTCATTAGTGCTCTAGCATGTTCGAAGTCAAAGCTCAGGAGACAAAATTAGAAAGACTACAATTGGTTTCTTGCAGAAATCACATTCTGCGTTTGTGCTGCAGCATCGTTGTTACCTGGTGTCAAAGTGAAACATCATGAATCTACAGTAAACCTGTTCACTGTGTGCAGGGACAAAAATAACATCAAATTTTTAATCATTACATTTTCTACACATGATAAATATCAGCACATATATATTATTATTATTATTATCATTATCATTATATATTCTCAAGATATGCATTTTACATATAGTTTTCCTCTCAGATTTATATACATCAATTTATGTACAGTCTTTGTATTTACACTAGGGGTCAAAGGTTGTTGAACCTGAAGCACTTGAAACAAGGTTAAGAGAGAGATACATACGAACCTAAAGGCAGTGTAGTCATCCATCCATTGTCAGCAAACCGTAACAGCACATGGGTGGTCTAAATTTACTCTCCAAGGACAACAACGGCAGAAACACTCACACAAAATCAAACGCTGCCATTCTGAGGCCCTTGATCCGAAGCGGTTAGTTCCTATTGGCTCGTCATGCAAACACGACATGGTGCTATCATCAAAAACTGAAGAGGAGATGCAAGTCCAAAGAAATGTAATTTACAGTAACATTCTTCTCATACTGTGCTGGTATAAAGTGAGTTAAAGTGTGTTTACCTGTATGGAGGTAAACATTTAGATAAAGAACTACAGTTTTAAGATGTGAAAGAAAAGGTTAAGTAAAGACTGGGTGGAACAGTAAGAATTTAACTGCATTTGATGTTTCATCCTGCAGGCTTAACCTGTCTGTAGGGCTCAGCATTTTTTTTTCTAATGTGCACAAAGCTTGAATACCCTGTGAGCAAATCACCAGACTACCCTCCTGCTCTGCCTCTCTGTTTCACCCTGAGGATGGGCTTCGCTCCTAACCACGTCAGGCTCTGAGTTTCCCTAACCAAAAGTTGCACACTGTGTGAGTATCATATTGCAATTTGATTGCATGTTCTAATAAGGCAAAAAAGAAATTTAAAAAACCCACAGAAATACTGACCACAGCATTGAACGACAAATATGAACAAAGCAAAGCAGAGAAAGAAAAATCATTAATGTTATACTCATCTATATTCCAGTCTTTTCTCCTAAAGGCAACTGTTCCTCCACTATGGCATTTTGGTGTGTTTTTTTCTTTTGTATCACATTTATGTTCTAGCGAGCATTTGTAAGAGATGAGTTTCTTTGCAGCCTGCAGCAGATGTGCTCAAGTTCTGTTTTCAGGTGGGCATAGGTGAGGCCAGTGTGTGTTTCCGTCAGGCCATCAGGTGGCGACAGTTAAGAGTATGAACAGCCATAGGGGTGCTGGTAAGCTGTGATGCCTTAGGGTCATAGGTCATAGAGTGGTGCTCTGGGGCTCCTCCTCAGGCACAGCGTCCCCCTCCGGAGAGTCTGTCACTGCCACCGACCTCCTGCAAGGGGCACCGCTGAACTCATCGATGAGGCTGTCCAGATTGACATTGATGGAGGGGATTTCATAATTGAAGATATCTAATGGTGAGCATGGCGGGAGAGGTGAGTATGATGAGCAGAATGGTGGAAATGGTGACGATGAGCAAGAGGAGGAGGAGAAGAGGGCGTATGATGATGATAATGAGGTGTAAAAACGGAAGAGAGCAGAAATAATATTAATCTTTTTGAGTCTGAACTGATGATAATATGATGTCTGCCCTGATTGAAGTAATCAGTAGATTACATGTGCTTCACATTCTACACAGGGATTTCTTTCAGTGTGTCGCTAATCACACTGCAACCAGCTTGGTAGCAACCAGTGTGATATGTCACAGCTTTTTGTGTCTCTAGAGACGACAACAACACATACTTTTTTTTTTTCCAGATAGAATACAATAACAAGTCAAAATGACTGCACAATGACACATTACTGTACACGTTTACAACAATGGTCAGATAAACCAACACAGAGGCAACAAGATGTGTGTGGAACTCTGTGGGAAAATGGCACCAAGACACCAAGTGGGCTTGAAGTAACGATGAAAATCTCATGAGGACCGGGTATTTGTATTTGCTCTATATCAAGGTATTCTAATGCTCTGCTGCATTTACTGAGAGCAGCAGGTCCAAGCAGAGACTGATGGCTACTCCTGTGTAGGAATGAGATGGAGCGTGGCAGTGTAGTAAGAGGGAGCAGAGGTTATAAAAAAGCGATGAACCTGCCAAAGGAGGAGTGGGGGTTACCTGTGGCCCCCCTGAAACCGCTGGCAGGGGCGTTAGAGGGGGGAGAGGGGATGTCTGCTGGTAGAGGGCTGGGAATGGGCAACGAAAGAGGAAGGGGCTTTAGGATGGACCTTTGGAAGCGACGGCGTCTGCAATGTGAGCGCAGTGTGGTGCTCTCTGGGAAGTCCTTAAGCCATGCATTATTGTTTGGACTACAACACCATGCACAAAAGCTGCTAAGAGGAAATAGGGAGGCTTGTCTGATTGAGAGCTATGGTTGGTATGTTTGAGGCAGGCTGCAGGAGACCCCAGAGGCAGCCACAGCACGAGGCCAGGCAGTGAGATGGAGCGCATGGGGCGGGGACGGTTCTGGCTTACCCTAAAAGTCCCCCTCACACTTAGCCCACACTGAATCCCTGGCCTCACACAGCTGCAAGGTACACAATAGTAGCAGGGGGAACAAGAGAATGATAAATATAACAAAGTGACAGAAAGCTTGGTATAAATGACAGAACACCTCATCATCAGAACATCATACTGCAGAGAGAATCTGGGGTTTGTCTGGCTGAGAGTCCACGCCTGCTGCTACGCTTTTACCGGACTGGTGTTTAAGCGTCTGACCTACCTCTGCCGAGTGAGGGTCTGGGTAACACAGATATACAGAGAGCACATGATGAATCTAATGGCGACTTCCATACAAGCAGGACGAGCTATGCTTGCCTGATGTTTCCACACATTACCCAGAAACATCATCACATAACACAAGCAATGAGTACATAGGTCAGGAGGTTTGCTCACTACATTAGCACAAAAATGCTAATTTGTACATGGTTTCATTCTCAGGCATCTGTGTCTAAAAGGCAACGTTTTTTTGTTTTTTTTTCATTCAGACATTCATTTGAGAGCAGTCAGTAAAGGGGGCGGGAGGGGGGTGTCTTTTAAATCTATAAGTCCTACAGAGTCCTACACTCGTCCACCGTCTCCGTTGGACAGAGCCACAGCAAGTCTGAGAGAGGGCCGCTGCAGCCCCACCTGTGGGGGCGGCGGGGGTGTTGTTGCCAAGGGCTGATGTTTACCTGTAGACATGCTCTCCCCGGGAGACAGTCCATCCAGGAGACCCTGCTCCAAGGGCTGGGGAACTGGGGCCATGGCCGGGCCAGTGAGCCCTGGGGGGGCTGTGGGTGGCTGCGGAGGGGGCAGGCTGGGTCTCTGCCTGGGCTTAGGGGCGGGCCGTGACTTGGTGAGCGTTCCTGTCAGAGAGGGTGGGGACGAGAGCGAGTGGGGCGCCCCTAATGGGGTCTGCCCGGGGGAGGATGGGGGCACTTGCCCTGGAGGGCAGGCCAGTCCATAAGGGGAGGGGGTGCTAGGTGGTGTGGGGGACAGGCTGACCGGTGACGGCTGACCTGTGGACTGGTCGGACATCCCGCCAGACTGGCCGTATGGGACCTTGGGGGGCACTGGGGCCAACTTCTTGGAACCTGGGAACACAAAACACATTTATATTATTATCTGCTGTTCAGAAAAACCCACTTAAAGGAATATTCCGGTGTAAAATTAATTCAGGGTCAAATATGATCATAAATGTTCTTCCTTGAGCTGCGACACCCCGCCTGAGTCCGTAATGGACTGGTCCAGGTCACGCTACAAACAAGCGGCTGCTGGAAGAGAGTAGGTGAGTTGTATGTACTCTCTTTGCTAAAGAAATCAGGCAAAGCTAAAAATATGTTTGGTGGCTAGTACTATAACTAGGACCCTATATGTCCTGTTGATGAAGTTAGGTGCTGTTCTGAGCATTATTTGTGGCTATAGAGTGGCATTTTGGTTGAGCACTTGGCCTTCTGTATTGCTATCGTGCGGTCGTTACTAAAGTTGGTATAACTGGAGAAGGAAGCGGTCAGCAACGGGGTGTCTAACTCGGTGTTACAGTGTGTTTGACCCTTAATTTTACGTCGGAGTATCCCTTTAAAGAGAAGGAAGCAAATATAGAGTGGGACCCACCTTTGCGCAGGGTGTGTGGACTGTGCTCTGTAGAGTGGGGGGACTGGCTGCTGCTCTGGGGACTACTGCTGGGGGGGACTGTTGGACCTGCCACCTGGATGGCTTTGTGTCCAATGACAGGGGAGAGCTCTTTACTCTTCAAAGAACTGAAAAAGACAAGCAGGCGTTAGTGTGTGAAAGCAGCAGACGTTGCGTATTTGTCACGTTTGGCACTATAACCACGACCACCATCATCACCATCACTTATTAGCCACATTTTCTGAAACACACAACATGATGTCAGGAAAAGGTTTATCCTGTCCAATCAGTGTCACACGCTTTGATACACCTCTTATATTTACATAATGCAGTGTAGACATGAAAACCGGAGTCTGTAGGCACATACAAAAAACATCAAAAAAGATGGAGATTGGTTTCTACCCACAGAAAAAGACAGTACATGTCTTTTGCATGCCAATCAGTTGCGTCGTCTTTTGAATTGAAATGTATAACAAACACAGAACCAACAGTCCCTGCCTCTCCAAATAGCTTTAAATCATGTTGACTCAACTCCCGCCCAGCTGGGACCTGAACTTGAACCCATGATAGCATCCCCAGGAGAAAACTTTCCAGCTTTCGTGAACAGATGATGAGCACATTTATATCCATAGACAAACAGAAAGCAGTAGCATGGAGGCTTTTTGGAAGCAGAAACTCATACATTTACTTTATCAAGTTGGTTGTTTACCTCGTATAATAATGTAACCACAGTCATGAGAGGCTCAAAATAGACCCCGCATGTTACTACTTTATGTTCTTGCAGCCAAGACAAGGTACATTAAAAAGGAGCAAAAGAGTTCCAATTCTGTTTTAAAACATTTCAAATTGATAATTACAACAAAAACACTTCATAAATAATATTAATTGAAAGGTGCTAGAAAATCCCACATATACTAATCTCATCATCTTGGTACATAAGTGATCTCTGGTTTAATCCATATCTCAAGATAGCATCAGGATCAGGATAATGTAAACACTATAACTCACTGTAAACAGTGCAAAAACAACACATCAAACATTGAGACTGAGAAGAAGTATTGTTTTATGAAAAATACATGCTCATCCTCAAATCTGATGCCAAAAATGTGTTTTTTAAAAAGGTTAGGAAAGGGGCATAATTACTGCCGTTTTGCATAACCTCTTCTTGAAACAAACCTGCAAATGTCAAAGAGATCAGCCTCTGGAGATTTGAAAGTGAAATGTTGCCTGATATACAGTTCAGAGCTTCTACAGGCAGACTGGACTCTTCTACTTAGGAGCCATACTGTTGTAAAAAATCCAGAATGTGGTTTTGATGGCAGCATATGTCACTCCAAGGTGACCACCCAGATGTAAAAGCTAGTCATGCAATGGGCATCTATAGCATCCTAGTATTAATATGAACGCTAGCTTTTGAACTATGCCCTGATAACAAGCTGCTGACAACATTCACATATGTTTTTTTTCTTTGCATGAAAAAGCATTAACCTGCATTTATGAGTGCAACAGAAAAACTTACATGTGTTTTAATGCAGTGCTGCCTGGAGCCATAAAGATAATGGACATTTAATTTTGTTTTTTGGACTTTCCCCCTTATTATAGAGTTTTTTTAAAATAACATTTTGTACCGTGGATGATGAAGTTGCCAAATTCTTGATGAGGAACAATCTGAAACTGTTAACCATTTGCTCGCACAGACTCTCACATAATGCTGAACCTCAATCTGTCACTCAAAGGCTCTTTTTGCACCCAACCATGTCACTGACCTGCAGTGATTTAAGCCGAGTAGTTGGATTGAGGTTTTTCTACTTTAAATTATTGCATCTCTCAGCTTTTTTTAGTCTTTTCTGGTCCTTTACTTAACTTTAAGGAAACATGTTACTATCATCAAATTCAAAATGAACAAAGTTTTAAAAATAATATATTGTCTTTGCACTATTTCAATTTAAATGAACTTGAATATCACCTTTTTTATTGCATTACACTGATTTATTCTTTCTGCTCAGCGCATTATGTCACTATACCTGTAATTTATGTCTGAAGAGAATATCAATCATATAGACTTTATAGAAACATAGAACAGTTTAACTGATATGAACACACACAATGCCTGCAGACGCACCCGTACTGCAGCACTCACATTTTGGATTATGTGACATCCAATTATCAGCAGTCCTTCTGAAATGCCTCTGAGCCATTTGACCGGGAAGTTATGGAGATATCAAATCAAAAGAAAAAAGGTTATCAAACGAGCGTGTGTCCGACTGCTGACAAAGATTCGCTGTAATGATCCAGGCTGTCCTGTGCAGTTATTCTATCATCAGAGACTCATGAGTCAGGGGACCGCAACTACAAACTCAGCACTTTGGCTCTAGCTGTAAGATGCTCATATCACATTAAGATATTCCATACCGGACATTATAGACAGCCACAATTGCAAGCAGGAGACTGCGTTTCTGACCATGAAACTCTTCACGTCCTTGAGAACCTGATGGTTAGTAGAACTGCTGCTGTAAACTGTAGAATAAATACATTCATATGCTATTCGATAGCCATATGCAGCACTGACCATGTATTTATCGTCTACCAATACCAGCATGAAACCGAGCGCTATATAAGCCAGTAACATCCTTAGTTGCTAGGCAACCCCATGAGAGGCATCCCCTGACAACCTGAATGTTACAGAATCTGAGATATGTAGTTCGAAGGGGGAGGGAGAAGAAAAAAAGCGAAAAGAAAATGTGAGCCAGCGAGCTAGAGGAGAGTAAAGATAGAGCTGCTGCTTGGTGATACATCCACAGCAGCCGAGGGTGTGTTGTATTTACCTAGTCAGCCTGGGGGGTCCTCTCTCTCGGGCACATGGACAGGCAGCCCACGGTGGGGGTGGGGGAGCGGACGACGGGAGGCTAGGGGGGTTGCCAAGGGACTGGTCGTGGCGGGTTAGTACCAAGGGGGTTTTGATGTAGAGTGGTGAAGCATTAGTATCTGGTGGGGGGGCATGCATCATTTCACCAGGCGGGCTGTGCTTGGGGAAGTGCAGACAGCTGGGTTTGGGGTTGGAATTGATGTCAAGTGACGAGGAGGAGGAAGAAGAAGAGGAGGAAGGGGGCGGGGCAGGGGCCGGGGGAGTGAAGCCAGACCAGCGCAGTGGGGGCGGGGGCGAGGCAGGGGGCTGAGACTCTGGACCCGGTGCCACAGGGCGAGCGCAGGGCGGGGGCTTGGGATAGAAGTGGTGGGGGGCAGCGTGGCACGAGGAGGTTGGGTAAGGGGGGGGTGGCCGGTCCTCCCCTTGGGGTGGGTGGGCATGAGAGGTGTCCGGCCGATTGGGCGAGACGTTGTCTGAGCTGTAGATATTAAGAGAAACGACAGCACAAAAAAAAACAGCTCTAGTGATTGAACAGGGAGACGCACTGGAGCGATAAAGGATAAGCTGTTTTCATGATTAGGGTGTGAGTGTGTAAGTTGATCCGTAGCCAAAAACAGAAGGAAAAAGTTGCATCTTAGGGTGGGTGGTGGGCACCAAGCTAAGCACACAGTCAGCTTAGTGCAAATACAAAGACAAGCACAAAGAAACAGCAACGAAAAAGAAAGTTTTATTGCCAAAGGAAAAGAACTGAGTGTGTAGGTCTCCTGCTGTGATCACCTTGTGTCTGCACACTGCATGGAGCTGTGAGGATCTGGAGTCAAAGTGCTGGTCTGCAGCAGCGTAAAATCTTATCAAGCAGAGCTACTTAATATCTCCTCATGGCTGCATATGGAAATCCTATCTGCCCATATCCTACAGCATAGCATATGACTTGTTTGCATTGCAGGTCCTGCAGTCAGCCCAGGGCAGTGTGAAACAGACACAAAACCCTTTCATCGGCTGAAAGAGCCACAGGAGAGGAGGGGGGAAGCCAGCAAAGCTAGAAGCTATATTATCTCTTGTCTGCCACACAGGCAGAGCCAGCGACCATGAAGTGATTATTCATGTGTTCCACTATGATAATCATATTAAAAAAAAATGGTGAAATCAGTCTGAGTGTCAACGGAAAGAGAAAAAACTATAACAAAAGCAGAGAAAGCCAAGCCACGACAATGAGATATTGAAATATTTGCATGCTCGCAAAGGATCTGAAAAAAAGCCGAGTGCCATGGAGAGAGAAGAAACCTCCATGAGATGTTTGGAGGAAAACCTTTGGAATGTTAAGTCAGAGAATATCAGTTATCCTTATGAAAATCATACAAAACAGTGACAGGAACTCGACAAACAGCAGGGTGAGGTGAAAAAAGTGGAGGGTGAGAAATTAGAGACTGAGACATGGAGGTGTTGATTTAGAGACTTAAAAAAAACTTGCACAAAATGAGGGTAGGATTAACACAGCCAAGGATCTGGATCATTTAGAGCTGAGAACGTTAATGATGGTGATGATGGTGGCAATGACCGGATGCATGAGGAAGAGGAGAACAGCGTCTCCACTGTGACTTACCAAACCCTCTCTCCAGGTGGCGGTGTCGCCGACGGGGAGATGGCGAGCTCTCCGGGCTGCTCAGGGATGAGAGTGTCCGCAGGAGAGCCCGGGCCTTGCATGCCTGGAGGAGTTGAGGAGGTCTTCCGCGCCAGTGTGGACGAACCCTTCCGGGACACCCAGGATGTATCCATAACCCGGACGCCCATACTAAAGACAAATACATATACAGAGTCATATCTGATGAAGAGGGAATGAGGTGAGTGGGGGTTGGTGAGGAAAAAAGTGGGGAAAAAGGCATGATACGGTACCTTTGTATCTTCCTAATGCTGCGTTAGTAAGGGGAACAGAGAGGCAAAAGGGATATGAGGTCAGAAGTGGTGCAGAAATGGTTCACATAAGTAGACTCAGTGTACTGTATATGATGAGGATGATGAGATTCACTGTGGCAGGATGGAGCAGAAGTGATGTACCAGAGGTGAGGGGATGTCAGATCACATAACCAAACTGCACTAATCTTTCGATTTAAGCTTTTCTTTTTTTCTTGAACCTGTTTATAAACTTTGTTTGAAACACTCACACTTTTTTTCTAACGCTGCCAATCTCAGTACTCATCAGTTATTGTCTGCTGATATTAAAGCGTCTGGGAGTGATGACAGACTTTAAGGTTTAAGGACTAAATGACTGATTAGAGTCCAATTAGGTATTGATGATAACACAGACACAATTCCCATACTAAACTCCAACCCCCTGCCAACAAGTTCTCCATTATTATGAAGCGTCTGCAAATGAAGATTACTCAGCTGCTTATTACTCTCCACAGATTAAAGCCATTTGCTAACACCCCATATCATTAAATCCTGAAAGTGGGATGCACAGATTTATGTCTATCACATCCTCTCTCTCAATGTAACGGGACAATTTTGGTGAAGGCATCGGCTTAAATTCTTCCAGTGATTTTCCACCGGCAGGATGAATGACTCAGGTTAGGTGATGTGCTAGCCAGACTGTGAAGGAGGAGCCGGGTGTAGGAGGATGGGAAGACAGCCCTGAAGAAATATTTCCTGAGAAAAAAAGAGGTAACCGGCAGTCCTCTATCAAAGACCTGTTGCCATAGAGACAACGCCACTCAAGGCAATTCAGGCCGCATGTATTCAAATGAGTCAGCCTCTCTCGTCCTGGTGATCATAAGACACGTAGCTGTGTGTGCTGGAATTATTGACAGGTAAGATTAAAGATACATCCTCCTGTCTTATGGGAGTGAAAGCTGAGCCTGCAGGATGTGTAAATACTTTATCACATCAATGGGTTTTTAATGAGCGTGTTTAATAGGAGTTAAACATCACAAGAGCGAGAGGAGGAGTGGGTGGAAAGAGGGAGGAAGAGCGTGGGAGAGTGATATGTGGGCAGCAGAAGGACACACTTGGCATCATCATACCCATCCTTCTTGTAAAACTCCAGCATCATGTTGTCTGTGGCGACACTCAGTGGGCGTCGGCTCTGGTCGTGCTGCTGCTTGCGCTCCGATTGGTCCATGTCTGGCGAGGGCATGGAGCTGTAGTTGGAGTTGTGGTTGGTGTGGATCGGGCTTCCGTAGCTCCCCGTTAGGTTAAACTCAATCTCTGTCAGAGAAGAAGAGCATCATCAGCATATCTAATACTCATATTATATCAAGTTTAGTGGTGTTTAGTGTACATATGTCGGTATCTGCTGAATGACATTCAAAATCTAAAATCTGCCTCAAAATAGGAAGTTTCAGAATCTATTAAAAACATATCAAATACTAATTTAACTCTGTTTATTTTCAGGCTTTCTCACTCATCATCCAGCTGTACTGAATACTTGATTCTGATTGGTCTAAATCTATAACAACAGTGGTTAATATTAAAAAGCAAGAACAGCAGACACAATCAGATCAATCCATAAAATGAAGTCTGACACATTTCTAGTTTATGATTTTAAAGAGTAGTCTTGTTGACTATGTGGCAGAAATGTTACTTTTCGATAGCATCAGTGAACAACATTAAGTCAACAGCAGAGACAAGGTGAATATCTGGAAAATAGCATGGAAGTAGAAAGGTCTAAGACAGTGGTTCTCAACTGGTGGGTCCCGAACCAAAAGTGGGTCGCAGACCGATCTGAATGGGTCGTGAACAGCGGGTCAAAAAAGTAAATATTTCATGCGCATCTGATGTTTGACATGTCTTTTATTTTGAAAAATAGCTTATTTTGGAAGGCGTGCGTTATGTCGTGGTCCTCCTCGGTTTCTTATTAATGTCCTGAATGCAGTAAAATTATTTATTTTTTTGTTTTGGTCTTTATTTTGTGCAATTTGATATTTTCTATATATGAAACTTTAGTAGTTGTCATCCTCAGTTCATGTGCTCTGTAATGCACTTTACTCATTAAATGGGTGTATTTATGTTAAAGATTTGAGTCTTTAAAGGTTGTTTTTACAAAAAATAAATTTGCTTGGTTTGAATTTTATAAAAGTGGGTCGCGACTAGGAGGACCACGGGGAAATGTGGGTCCCAGAGTGAGACCAGTGAAGAACCACTGGTCAAAGAGACATCCACCAAACTAAAGAAAACATAAATAAACCACAACACTGTATGAGCTTAACAGTATAATGGGACTGGCTGAGTTGGATGAAAATGCCAATTCAGGATATTTTTTGCATCCTCTGGTACTGACATAATGCTAAGACTGTAACATGGAAAAAATACTAATTTTAATTCTAATGCTATATTTAGTTGGTAGCCCAGTAACAAGCAAAATGAACAGAAAATTTTTGGAACTACAATCCCCTGCTGTACAATGTGGTGTAATTGTCTTGTATTCCTCATATTACATGTTGAATTCAGCTTCTTACTGGTTTAACTAAATATAATTTTAGACAGTGATAAATATGATAATCTAGAATTACTCCCAAGCTGTTCTACGACTCTGCCAACCATTCAAGTTGAAGTTTTTATTCATCACTTATCCTGTTAGATTAACTGCAGATGGCACAAGGGATATGTTTGTATATCAAATTTATTTAAGAGAATAAATGTCCAAAATCACTTTCACGTGTGGGCACCAATAACTTTCAACTTTCTGTGTTTCTCTATGGTCAGCATATCCTCCATTTAGTGTAGCAATAAAACATGAGGAACAGAAAGTAATAAAAAAAAATAAATCTGATCGATTAAATCCACTCATGGCATTCCCAAGATATTAGGTTCAGTCCTTACGACCAAAAAAGGACCAGGTGGAGGTGTGAGTTTGTGCTTCTAAGAAAAAGTAGCAAAGTGTTATTTGTAAAGGACATAATGATGTAGTAGTGAGGTTGACCTTTGACTTTTCTGTTAAGAAGCTGTGGTTTAAGCTCCTGTGATGAGTTTTAGCTGGTTATGAAACAGACTAAAATGAAAACTTAATCTGCTTTGTGGCCTAAAAAGTAATAGAGACTATCATTGCAAAGACTGATATTTTTCATGCACGGGTAGATGTCAGACGAGGCAATTAAAAGTGTTATATGTGAGTTAATGTGCTTGAATTTGGCAAAATTGTGGCCTATAACACAGTGGAAATATATGTGGCACTCTGACGGCTTTATAATATGCAAAGTAAGTGATCCTCACCTCCAGGGAAGAACCAGTCTGCATGCTGGATTATGGGCTCAATGATGCTGACGATCTGCAGGGACAGGGTGGTCATCATCTCTGTCATGTTCCTGCACAGAGGAGACAAAAATTACCCAGGATCACATTGAAACATTGAAATAAGACAGAAAAACATGTGGAAAAAGTAAAGTATACATACGGTTCAGTGTGTGTCCAGAGTAAGTTAGGCCCGAGAACAATCGCCATGTTGCCGGGGGTCATCTTGTTGGCGTCTTGGTACTCTGTCAGCTTTGCTAAGAATTTGATTAGATATCTGTAGGATGAAGAAATAAGTCAGTCACTTCTTCCCTTTTGTTAGAAATCATTTTAAAGGGATATTCCGGCGTAAAATTAATTTAGGGTCAAACACACTGAGTTAGACACCCCGTCGAGGACCTTATATGTACTGTTGATGAAGTTAGGTGCTGTTCTGAACATTATTTGTGGCGTTTTGGTTGAGTTTTGTGTGTGGCTCATCAGACCGCTGTGTATCGCTATCCTGCAGTCGTTACTAAAGTTGGTATAACTAGAGAAGCAAACAGTCGGCAATATTAATCTCTTGAGGGGGTGTCTAACTCGGCGTTACGGTGTGTTTGACCCTAAATTAATTTTACGCCGGAATATCCCTTTAACTTCAGCTTTAAGCTTATTGAAATACAACATAAAGTAGAGCTGACAGGCTTATGGCTAAACTCACTCACCCTGCACCTCCAACCAGAAGAGACAGCAGCCACTGGGACATCATCTTGTTACATTTAAAAGCCAAATAAATGTATAATAAGTGGATTTTTCAAACGTTGCACAGCAGATGATGATTACTGCAGCTGTAAAAGTCATCGACTGCCTGAGTCAATAGCCTGCAGGTGTTTATATTTGATTCCCTGAATCTCCAACTAGCTGCTGCTGCTGTTACTCATCTTGGCTGCAGGTGGAGCAGGTTACACTGAAACTCTGTGGTGGTACAAGGACTCTGTAATGGGATGAAACTGTCTGTGTGTGAGTTTCTGCACACTTTCATCATTCTCCTTGTCATTTTGGGGAGTTTCTGCTCAGCCTCTTTGAGAGCTTGAAAAGGAAAACGTAAAAACACAACATGGAAAAAAAGCAGAAATACACTTCAAGTGACCGACCTGAAGTTGTTCAAGTTGTCTGTGGGGAGTTTTTCACACGCTGCCATTAAGGCTTGTAGCCTTTTATCCATATCTTGGACGCTGCAGGAATGAGAAACCGTTAGAGCTGATTGTTGCTCTACTTCTGTGTAAATATCACCATTTTTCATTGTGGCAGCTCAAACCTGCTTTATCAGGTCTATTTTCAGTTCTTTATCTCAGCCAATGGCATAATTCAGGAGACTTCTTATAATAGGAAAACAGCGACTCACTTGGAAGCTTGGATCCATTCATCATAAAGTTCGGTGGTCATCAGCGGCTCAGGGAGCTCGCGGAGGTATGATTTCAGAGCCCCTTTGGATGAGAAAAACAGGTTTTTCAGCAGAGGGGAGGGTTGTTTTCTTTCCTCAGAGCACTGTCGAGGCCGTGCCCTATATCTCCACTCCCCTCCAGCAGGCCCTCGCAGCTAACGCAGCTGCCAGATTCAGATTGCTCAACACAGATTTCATGCTAATGTGTGAAATGGACAGCAATAACAGGATAAAGCCACGAGGACTGAGGGTGGATCTGTTCACCCCCTAAAAACTTCACACCATGGAAACAGGCTTTAGTAAAAACTCCTGCTTTCATCATAACTACATCTCATAGTTTGGTTTCCTGCCTTGGAACAACAGAGTGTAGGGGGTGTTGTTATGGAAAAGGGTATTCATGTGGGTGTAGGTCACCTGCAATGGCGTGTGGGTCTGAGGAATACTCCTGCACATCCAGAACTCCACAGTCCAGAGACGCTTTCAGCTTCTTCAGCTTGGAGGCTGATGGAGCCACTCTGAAGAGGCCCTGCAGCCCACACACAGGAAACACATAATCGTATGTAATTATCAGATCTGACATAACCTGTGAATAAAAACTGAGCAGAAGTAAACGACCCGGGATGAAGAACACAGCATATATACTGCTAGTTTTATTGGATTTAGCCCATTACTATAAAATAAGTGGACCCTGTTTGTGTATAAGTAATACCCCATTACGTTATTGTCGGTGCACTAACCAAAAACAACGAATAAATCAAAGTAACTCCAATCTTCCAGCCGTGGTGCTGCTTTATTTCTCAGAATTACAACCTCTTAAACACTCTTATTTCCTGTAGCAGAGACTTGTCCTCTCTTTATCTTTCCTGAATTTAATGAAATCTGAGTTTAAAGGTCAAGAAGATAAGAGCCAATATAAGCTTCCCAGTCTGACAGGGTGAGATAAAGTCAGACTCAATCTTTTCACTGAATTAAGGTTGTACCACAGTGCTGCTAGTTCAGGTGCATCTCGGAGATTATGTGTTTTTTTTTTTTTTAATCAAAAAGACAGACAATTAATTTGAGTCTTTCTAGAGAGAAATCTGCAGGTTGTGAACATTCAAGTGAATACATTTGTCTGGAAAGGATCCAGGAAGTGTGTTTTTTTTAATGAAGTAAACGCATAAATAAACTACAGTGACCTCTAGGGTCATTTTTAAGAGTTTGCTGCTATTTTCACATCAAAACAGACAAGCAATGTGATGCAGCATGATGGAGTCCTAAAGATTAATACCATCAGTGATGTAACCGTCTTTATTAAAGTACCAAATATATTGAAATTGTGCTAAAAATAAGCAAACAGGAATACAGTTAGTTCACAGCTGAGGTCCCTCACGCTGGCTGCCACATTTCATAAAACAGAGGAGAGATAAAGAAAAGGCAGCAGACTGCCTGTGAACTGGTTTAAAGAAGCTCAGCACTTTTAAATACTTTAATATCACAATTTTCTTTTATTAATTACAAATGAGACATTAGAGTGTGTGCCTCTTTAAGTTACAAATTAATAAAACATTTTTACTTCTAACGGTTTTCATTCAGTTCTGCAGGTAACTATCTACCTGAAGTAGCTTATACTTCAGAATAAAAGCATAGTTTTACAAGGGGGGAATAAAGCACCCTAAATGCAAGACTGAATAAATTTCACGATAAAAGCTACCAAAAAAACTGTTTATTAGAAAATGACTTCTCTGACGAAGTTTCAGTTAAACATTCAGTGATAAGGATAAATTATAAATCTGAATATTATTATAAATAGATGATAACATGTTAGATAATTATGTTCATTATTTATTTATTTAAGCTGTTTGAAGTTCAGAATTTTTCCATAAATATCAGATTAATATTGTTATGGTAATCCTGCGGTACAAATCAGATGTGTTGTTACTTCAGACAGAATTTCCGCACAAATTGTAGTCACAGTGATAAAGTAAGTGTATTATGAATATTATTAAAGTTTATTGGCCTAAGGAGAATTTGACAGCCGGCTATTATGAGAAGTAGACAGTTCCTCTAGGAGCATTAAAAAGAAATGAAGAAATGTGCTATCTACTTCAAAACCAATATCGGAGAAAGACAAAGCTATCTGAACGTTTTTAGCTGAAATACCCACCCCTGTGTGACAGTTCTGTAATGATGTGTGTGTGTGTGTGTGTGTGTGTGTGTGTGTGTGTGTGTGTGTGTGTGTGTGTGTGTGTGAAAGAGACAGAGAGCAGTGACAGCTCTCTGATATTTTGTTTGATAGGTGCTTGTGTGGGAAATGTCAGTCCAAGGCTTCAGCCGCCTACTACTGCACATTCAGCCAAGACCCTGAGTCCCTCATGTTGTGACATGCTGTTGAAAAAAAAACCCAGAAGCTTAACTGAAAACAAGCACTTTGTCCTTTAAATCGGTGCCCCTGTAAAAACATATAAAATCAAGCACTCAGATGAGGTTCGGTCTTATTTTAAGTTGCCCTTTAAAATGTTGTCACACTTATGGAAAGTCATTTTAATGTGTTGCCTTAACTGGTTGCACACACCTTGTATATACTGTTATATTTCTGTGTGTGTGTGTGTGTGTGTGTGTGTGTGTGTGTGTGTGTGTGCATGCCCTGTACCTCCTCCTGCATGCCACACTCCAGCAGCATGGTGACACAGGCTTCGATAGGGAAGGCGATCTCTCTCCCGCTAATATTCAGGTGCTCTTCCAGAGACTTTCCGAACGATGGTTTCTCCACCCACGCCTCTGCAACACGAAACAGCAGCTTGAATCGCACACAAACACAAACAAACCTACACAAAATCTCCTCTCCTCTTCAGACCAGTAACTACAAAGCTCTACTTCTGTGAGCCTTTATTTACGAAATTAAAACATTAATTCCTGACTGCATTTACCTCATCTCTACTTATGCCTAATGCCATGGAAAAAATTATAATGCTCCGGGACTCTGTTTGGTGTAACACTTGTTAAGGAGTCCATGTTTAAATATGAGGGTGGATAATTACAGCTTAACAAGATTGTTATGTGACACGTCAGGGCTATTAACTCTGTTACTTGTTCTCTTGATAATGCTTCAGGTGCAGTATTGTAGCAGATCCGTCTCACACGTATACGCACTCACACACACACACATATATATATATCTATATACACACACAGACACACACACGGTGAATGACTCACCTTGGTGAGCTTTAATCTGGGGCAGGATACTGTGAAGAATCTCTAATGACTTCCTGTGATATTCCGCTTGTGTTTCAATCAGCTATAGAGGAGGACATCAGGGGAAGAGATTATTATCGAGAATCATGCATGTGTGTATCATATAATTAGGTTATTTGATCTTTTAAAACGTTAATATTTCCTATGTTTCACTGGGAAATGAATTACCATATACGTTTAGGTATTTACTCAAGGGTGGACTTAGACTTTTTTAACTGTTGAGAACAAAATAGGACACAGATTTTTGCATGTGTGGCGTTACCTATGTCTGCACACACAATGAAAAGCATTAAACGGATATTCGTAAAATTAATTTAGGGTTAAACACACATAACACTGAGTTAGACACCCCCTTGAGAGATGAATGCTGCCAACTGCTTTCTTCTCTAGTTATACCAACTTTAGTAACGACCGCAGGATAGCAATATACAGCGGTCTGAGGAGCCATAAACAAACCTCAACTAAAATGCCACTCTATAGCCACAAATGATCATTTCTTCATGGAAATGCAATCAGACAGAACTACTGTGTCTGCAGAACAATATGATTAATATGGTGATTATTTCTTCAAGGAAATGATAAAAAGAGGCATCATAAATGTTCTTCCTTGAGCTGAGTCACCCCACAGCAGTCCGCATGGACCGGCCTGAGTCTCACTACAAACAAGCTGCCGCTGGAAGAGAGTAGGTGAGTTGTGTTTAGTCTCTTTGCTAAAGAAATTGGGCAAAGTTAAAAGGATGTTTGGTGGCTAATGCTGTGGCTGGGACACTATATGTACTGTTGGTGAAGTTAGGAGCTGTTCTGAGCATTATTTGTGGCTATAGAGTGGCGCTTTGGTTGAGGTTTTTGTGTGGCTCCTTAGACCGCTGTGTGTTGCTATCATGCAGTCGTTACTAAAGTTGGTAAAAATAGAGAAGCAAGCGGTCGGCAACATTAATTTTTCGGTGTTACAGTGTGTTTGACCCTAAATTAATTCATTTGTAAGTGCAGTAACATAACTGTGTTCATAGACAATGGTTTCTGGATGGGATTTTGAGGCAATGCGGTGAATTCCACTACTGAGTCATGTCTGTTTTAGTGCAGTACAGCCTTGCAGACCAAATATCTTGTTTCTTTGTGCGAAAGTCTTGCCTCTAAGAAAGCAAATAGCCAATTACAGTTGAGGATTTTAGGGTGACCACTGGGGTATGGCCACCTTCATCCGCACCTAGATCCGGCCCTGTATTCACCACATTTCCCATCTCATCTTATTTTAAGATTAACTATACTCACTGTCTGGAAGTAGTTTGCATAGTCTATTTCTTTGGCCACAAAACTGTACATGTCTGCTGACAGCTGATCCTGAAACAGACAGGAAGAGAGAAAACCAATCCATGAGAAATAATCCCACCCACAGAGAGCTGCAGTATCATCACGCCATTGTGGTCCATTTATGTCAGAAACATGCAGTAGGGGTATAAATCAAACTGAGAGCAAAGGGTTTGGAGGAGGAAGTAATATCCGAGTGGTAACTCACTCGACAAATCTCCATCCGATTGGCTGACTCCTCCATCTCCTCTCTGAGGGACTCAGACTTGGCACCTGGCTGCAGTGTGCTTGGGTGACTGGATGACTTCGACGACTGCTGAAATCTTTGGGCGAATGGATTAAAAAAAAAAAAGTTAGCCATGCTTGTATAACATGCATTCACAGCCAGAGTTTCCATTTTTAAAAACTAAAATTAAAAATAAGAGCAGCTTATTTTCATGCTCACCTTGTCCGAGCAGAGTCCATATCCAAGACAAGTTTCGCTAAGTGCTTCCGTTGTTTCTGGATGTTGGGAATGTCAACCTAAAATAGAAAAAGAAAACAGGTGGAGGATTAAAGTCAGCCTTGAGAGCAAGAGTGCAGCACTTTTATGTAAATGAAGACCATGTTCCCCTTGTAGTTTTATGCTAATAAAATAAAAATGCTGTTATCCAGTTCAGGGAGGTGTTATGGCTTAATTGGTGGATTATGTAAGAGCAGAGCAGGCTCACCTCGGCCAGCACATAGAGGGGCTCCACCACGTCTCTCTCGATCTGGAACTCAAACTGAATGAGCTCCTGAGCCAACTTCTCCTCCGTCTCCCCGCACATCTTCAGCATCTTACTGTTCGGGGAATGTAGAAGCACGCAGAGGCATTTATATGCAGTTATAATAAAGTCCAGGATAATTAAGACAGAGAGGAGATCAATAGGTGGGTCATTAATTAAAGATGACTGCGAGTGTAAACTACAGTGACCTACCCCAGGAGGGAGTCATCCCCTAACACTGCAGCCCCCTCCACCATACACTGTGCCAGCATCGTGAGCGGAAGTTTTTTCTGAATGGAGAGACGCTTTTATTAGACCCACATGATGAAATAAGTGCTAAGCAGCATCGTCAGTCTTATTCTCGGGTGTCAGCGTAGGATCATGATGGATGTGTGTACTCACAGAAGGTGACTTGACAGATCTCTTCTCCATATCAGTGCCCTGCTGACCCTGCAGGCAGGCGGTCAGCTTCTTGTGAGTGCTGTGTGTCACCTGCTTGACCAGATCCAGACGCTTCTCCACCTGGATGAGCACACAGACAAAGACACATCAGAAATCTCTCACGGTATCTCCACACTAACACCTGTATTCTTGCACAGACACGACACTGAACTATAACGACTGTCACCTCTCCTGCAGCTGCATAAATCAGCACCCAATCTGTCATAGTGGTGCACATTTGACAAACCTTTTTTTTTTATTTAATGTGAATCTTCTCGGAAAAAAACACAAACCAAGCCTGTTGCAGCAGTGTGCTGTTAGTTTCCTCATCCGACACCTACCCAACATTAAAAATAACTCAATAGATATAATAAATCTTGTCACTGATGGTCTTGGTTGCTTTTGTAGGACATAAAGAGGCATCAGTATTAATTTCAGTCTGTTTCATAACTAGCTAAAACCTCCTCCCAGGAGCTTTAAATAATAAATCAACAAATATTGAATAATTAACAAAATCCCAGACTCGCTGGCTTCGTCCAAACATAACCATGGCAGCAAATAAATCTGTCCTCTTTATGATAAACACACTGAGAAGAAAGTTGAGTCCTTGTTTGATTTTTTCAGGTAATACCCGGTGAAATCTCTGGAGGAACTACTCCCTCTCAAAAACAGCCATCAGTATCACATTATTAACACCTATTAATCCACCACAACAGGACGAACTGCTAAGAGACTCTCATTTAATCATGCGCCTGATTCGCAGGTGTTGTGCTTGTCTTTCCTAACAGACACACACGTATAGATGCACATTTACACCACGGCTTACCTGCAGAAGGTCCTCGCTCAGCACCTCTGTTTTTTCTGCCCTGTAAAGATAAAGTGAGAGATGGTTAGGGGATCAAGGCATGATCAGGAGCTGGTGCAAGCATGACAATCAGTGCATGAACAGCTTTTTTTTCCAGCGGATTCATGACCACAGCATTGAATTCTCTGTTAAATCCTTTACATCTGAAAGCGGTGACATGAATCCCTCCCTGTGAGTGTTCAGTATGCTGTGGTTTGAGGCTTTCCACCATGTGTCCTAATCATGGACAGTGTAAAACATGGATTTAGTCTAAGTGTGGTCCACTATTGTTGTCTGAAGCAGAATTGACTCGACCTCACTTTAAAGTCACTGTAAGGAGTTTTTTAATTGGTCAAGAGAGAGGCTAAAACTGATACTGATGCTGCTTCATGTTATTTAGAAGTAATCTAGACTATTTACAGAGAGGCCGACTTTTTTTGACATAATTTTCATAGAAAATGTCTGAAAATGCCTGTGAGGGGGTAGGTGTCGAATCAGATGATTGACAGCACTTGACCACAAGGAGGCACCAAATCCTTCACAAAGCAAAAGTTCCTTACATGAGCTTTAAGTTGACGATAAATTAGCCTCCTCACTAATAGCTACATGGTGGCCACTAGATAGTTAAGTCGCCTACACTTAAAACATCACTTAAATACATTCAAAACAGTGACTAAAAAGGGACATGTGGACAGAAGAGTTAGCTTTTCAGACCAAAGCCACGCAGCAGACTGTAAACATGTTTATTTTTGCTCTAAAGATGTGCTTTTGTAGTCAGCCTCAAGTGGACACTCGGGGAACTGCACTAAAGTGTGCCTGCTTGGTTTCCTCTGCTTCTTTGACCATCTCCAGTGGACACTCTGAGTACTGCAGTTTTAAGCACTTCTGCATCGGCCAAGGTTGCTGTTCAGTCCTAACGCAGGGCTTGACACTAACTTTTTTCAGAAGGAGCACATGTGCTCTGAAGTTGAAAAAGTAAGGAGCACACAAAGAACTTTAGAAGCACAATAAAAATTGATCAAATAATGTCTTTTGGTCACATGACATGGAAACTAGTAAAGAAAATGTTCAAAATTTGCCTTTAAATTTAACACAAAAACTGTATGAGAACAAATTAGGGAAATAAAGAGGTGTGTCTTATCGTCCGACCCTAGTACTATTATTTAAAATCTATTTTAGGTCAATTGGTGACATGACATCAAAGCTATTGAAGGGAAACAGCCTTATGAAAATTAAGAGGTGTGTCTTATCGTCCGACCCCATTGTCGCAAATGCAAGTGAAATGGTCGCACTGTCAAGTCCTGTAACACATGTCATATTGGTGTGCGTTTGTCTGAATGCTTCACAATAAAAATCCTGCTGCCTTGTATTGCATGCAGACCCATTCATGGATTTTTTGCTGATCATCGGTGTGGCAGCGCTCCCAAATAGGTGGGCTACATCTGTGCACCTGTCCCTTCGGACTACATGTGGGTGCACATGTGTTCGTGTGGCGGCCTCGCTGAGTCATGATGTAAGACAATACATAACAGCCACCTATAACAAGTTTATGATCAAGCAATCTATTCATGCTGAAGAGTCACTGGAGCGTCGCATCATCAGCATGAGCCAAGCAGGCGGGACATGCAGCAGCGAGCAAAGGCTAACAAATTCAAATATGCCAGTTCACACTGAGGAGCATCACACCCCTCTGTGAATCCAGCAGACTGGGGACTTAGCCAAGACTGAAGGAAAGGGCAGAGCTTCACTGCCGCTGAGGCAGATAAAACTACTCATCCGGAGTTCTGAATGAGCCATAAGCTCAGAAAAAGAGCAACCACAGGATATTATGAATGTATGGTGTCAGCTCAGTTCTCACAGCTTAAAGTTGAAGACTTAGCTTCTTTTACAGTGAGGAGATTTACCAAATAGGCTTAATGTGCCTTTTGGAATCATTAAAAAAATAACTTGGGGCGAAATTTGTTATACATGGATTAATTTGTCAAGGTTTCCTTTGAAGAAGCTTGGGCACAACAATGCATCTAAAATAACAATCAACCCATCAGGACTAATCAGAGTTGGGGATAGCATGTACTTCCTGCTGTAGACTGGCAAGGGAGGTACTGCTGAGGCAGACAGTCTGACCTCCCTAAGTGATTCAAAACCAGATCTGCAGACCCCCAGCGACCACTCGTTGGTGCTCGTAATCTCTCAACACTTCCCCTTCCTGTCTGTACGATCCCTTCCTGCTATTGTGCCCAAATCATGCCCACGCCAACAGAGAATAATAGCTTTCTTTGTATCATTTATTGAAAAACTCGATCTAAATTTATCTTACTTTTGACCGAGAGAATGGAAAAGACCTCGCTTTGTGCTCTATTATTCATCAGCCAGACAGAAATACATCACCGGCGCGAAACTGAAATGCTCTTTCCATTTAAGTCTCGTCACCGAGTGGGTCAAATACAGAACAAGCTGTGGCTCTGTGGTGCCCATTGCCATCCCACTGAAGCAAATCAGAAAAAATGGACTGTGGATCATCTGTTACATGTTGACGTGTCGTTGTGGTTCCATGTAACATACACATATGTTGTTACCGACGACAGAAAGCCAATAATGTCAGTTATTATCATCCCTGATGTCAGTGCCAAGATGTGAGCATGAAGCCATGGGAACTGGGTCAAAGCATGTACCAATGGATCTAATCACAGCCAGTCTCTTGGAAATCTGCTTTGCTCACTGAAGTAGGAGGGAAAATACAGGAAGTGTGTGAGTGCACACTTGCCTTAGAGAGAGAAAATGACAGCGGGGTGGGAGATTTCTGGCGTGATTTGTGAGGATAAGTGTGATCGCAGATTGCTGATTACATGACAAAGGGGGATAAAAATAACCCAAGCAGGGCACAAAAGTTTGGCTCAGTTTTGCTGCAACACCCCAGCAGCGTCTGACATTCTCTCCATGTTTAAAAAAAAAGGCCCGAGGACGGAGACTTACACATGAATCCCACGCTGAGTGTGTACCCTTAAGGTGCACGATGCAGCTGTGAACTTGTCGCAGTCGATCTGGCCTCAGATTGGCCAGTTGAGTGTCTCTTGAGAGCATATGGCGACGAAAGGACCCTTATGGGGTGCAACAGCACGGATGGGAGAGGAGGATGTGGAGTGGCCTGGTCTGTTGGTGATGTTTTGTGCAATATTTGAAACAAGCTCTGTAGCCTCGCTGCATGTGTCAGAAATTAAATAACCTGAACCAGGAATCCTTCTCAGCAACATAAAGGCATATGGTACAAATTTTAGAAATCGTGAAAGAGTTCTTGCAAGGCAGCAAGCTGAAAAATGTACCCCAACGGTCCAAATCCCCATTGGCTAGTATTACAGGGAGTGTATGTCAGAACTGTTCATATTTACGATTGAATTCAACGTCCAACTCAAGTGAAGATCAGCTTGAGGTTTACAGTCTCATCCAAAGGGCCTCCTGGGAACAGCTCTTCAGACATCATAAAGAACTTGATGTAAGTCCAGCTGCCTTTTGGATAAGCCTTTGAACTGGATCACGAACACAGTTATCAGCTAATGTAGTTCTGTTTGGCTTCTAATGTAATGGGTCGGTGTTGCTAGCTGCCTGCTAGCTACAAATCTGCTAATTTGAGCCACTAAACCTCGGCCAACTTGTGATGCTAAAGATGCTAAGATTCTGCAAACTGACAAGTAGAAGCAAATAAAACAGTCAAAACTGTTGATGCAATGTTTGGTGCTGAGTGTTTATATGCCGACAACTTAATCTCCATTTGCTCCGAACTGCCAAACCACACTGTCCAACAAGCTGTTGTAATCTGCACCCATCTCCATTCTCGTAGTTTAGTCTCATAGAAATGGCTGATTATTTAGTTGTCTAAACTAACATTTAGTTTAACAGGCCATTAGTAGCAGACATGAAACTTCTGCACCTCTCTTTACTAAATACTCAATCTCACCGATGTACAAACTCAATGTCTTTCACTCTTGCTTGTTTGTCCTTAAGTTCATCAATAGGAAACAAGACCTTCCTGACACTTTACGAAACTTTTTTACCTTTTCATCTGGCCTTCACCCGTACTCAACAAGATAAAATGGCTATCTTCAGTTACCTTTCTGTCAAACTTCTTGTCATGAGTCTAAAATCACTTTTAGAGAACCAAAAATATGGAATGATCTGGATGCATCTCTAAAATCAACATTATCCTTCAAATCCTTTAAAATATCATTGATATCACATCTAATCATGTCTTAAACATGTCATTATCTGTCATGTTCATATTTCTTTTCTTTTTATGTATAACTTTTAATTTCTCTATCTCTGGTTGGGATTGTTGATGATTAGTCTATGTTCTATTTATGACAATTTGTATATGTCCCTACTCATTCTTATAACCTGTCTTAGGCCTGGGCGATTTGGCAAAAAAAATGATCACAATATATTTTGTCGTATGGTCCGATCTCGATTATTATCACTGTTTTTTTTAAATTGCCACTTTTAAAGCATCTGTACTAAAAGCTATGGAAACTAGAGATTAGTTCAGCATTTTATTAACGTACTAAGTAAATAACAGAGCAAATTAGGTAAAACACACTTAGACAAATATAAAAAAAACATTTTAACTCAACAGTGCAACAAATGTAGATTAACACTTAATAATACAGCGAATTAGTTTACAGTCCTGAGTGATTTTGAAAAAGACCCAAAATAAACAAATCGCCCCCTCAGAGATAATGAAGACGCTCTAAATGTAAACATTAAATGATGTAAATGTAGATGATATGATTGATCGCTGCTTTGGTCTGATGGCTGCACCGCTAGTTGTGGCTAAACTGCTAATGCTACTCATGCCGTCAGCAGTGGCAAACTGTACAGACTCCACTCACATTTTCATGCTTTCTGCATAACCATTCAGGAAGAACGTCTTCAAATGATTAAACAGATTTGTCGTATAGCCGATTTTTGAGGGCATCGACCGCTGACATACCTTGCACATCGGCTTAATTGCTCAACGTCACGCTAAATAACCTTTCTTCTCAACAACGGCATCTTTGTAGGATGACTAAAAGTCACGGCTGATCTATTTTGTTGCCCTCAGCACCGCGTTTATCTCCATGTTTGGTCATTCTGTTTCCTTCTCCTGTTTACTTCTCTGGTAACTTACAGAAGTAGAGCAGGAGAACCTCAACTCTGATTGGCTGTTGTGATGCATATTTCTGCTATATTTGACCGAGTAAATAAGCTCACAGCTGAACACCGTGATCGAACTGAAATTTCTCACGAACATTGATCACGATCTTATAATCCCCCAGTCCTAACCTGTCTATGTCCTGATTACTTTGTTGTTTGCATCCTGTGCCTTTACTGCCCTGATGGGAGTGGAACTCTGTATCAGCCCATTGGCTTCTTTCCCTCCATGCACCTTGTTTTTAATTTGTGCTAAATAAATACAGATAGTTGTAGGGCTCCTTTTTTGAGGCATCAATCTTGTTTCTGCTGATCTAGTCTGCTTTTATAGATCACAAAAAGGCATTAGTATGAATTTCACTCTTTTTTAGAAATGTGAAAAAACTCCTTACAGGAGCTTTAAGGTTCGAGGGAATGCAGATACCAAACGGCTGCACGAAAGAGACAATTCCTTCATAGCATTCACTCTCCACAACAAGGATATGAAAATTCAAGCCCAGACATCTGGCTTTCTCACTGGCCACAACTGATGTGGCCATTATGATCCAGACTTCAAAGAGGTTTTGAGCCTATCTTCAAAGACAGCAGACCGCCTTGTTCTTGAAGCTTGTTTGTTTTCAGACGGTGGTATTTCCTCTTAGGAAAGCAGTATCATACATAATCAGCCTGCGAGGACACGAGGATGAAATAGCGCCGCGTTTTCTGAAATACAGCGGGTATTGAGGTTGATTGGCTGGAGAAGAACCTGATGTAAAGCTGTGAGATTTCAGAGGTGAGCAGAGGAATTCATCTCACCAAACAGTGTGCAGAATGAGTCTTTGGAGGAAAGTAAACACGTGGGAGAGTCAGCAGCCATGTGGGCGGTGTGTTCACGGAGGGGAGGGGGGGTGCTTTGCAAGGGTTGTGCCAACCATCTGCCACTTCGCAGGCATCCCTTTACCTGATGATGACTTAATACACAAACGTGCACGCGCTCACGCAGACACACATGCACATTCACACTTCTATAAATATCAGGATTATTGTAAAAGTTGCCGTTAGCTCCCAGAGCATCACCAGACACCGTTTTGAAAGCAGGATTGCTTGTTTCTTCGTATCAGCAGTGAGCTGGAAATCTGTGCAATGCAAATGTGAAGGTCTGAAGAGCCCGGGGGAGGATTAATTAGTTGAAACAATATTTGCACAAAGAGATAAACTGTCAGACTTTGAATAACATTACCAGAGTGTTGATAAGAGGGAGGGTCTGAATCTGGTGAGGACATCTGGACTCGTGTATTCACAGCTGGTCAAAGAAAAATGTCATTTTAATGTGAATATTTTCCCAGAGACCTCAAACATTCCAGGTCGCAGTAGTTCCATAAAGCCTGAAATAAAATGTGTGTTCAAAATACCCCGCTGACCATTTCAGTCACACATTTTGCGCAAATATGTCTTGTATGATAAATATTTCTATCTTAAGATATGTTAATGTTGGAAACCATCGTGCTCAGCCCCAGAGCAATGTGCATGGTTTATGAAAGCATGCATAATCCATGTCGACATAATCAAAATGTGATTAGAATAATATTTGTAGACTTGAGCATATTGTGATAATAGACAGCGAGCTAACTGTTGGCTGCAGCACTCTACAGGTCCACCTCAGACCTGCTGAAAAAACAGGAAAGTGGTCGTTCTCGGGTTCGTTCACACAGCAAAAAGCGAAAGTGCTAACTCTGAAGAGCTGTGCTGGATGCTAGGTCCTTCGCTGCGAGGGGAGGGTAGTGGAGCAGAATGGTGGCCCTGGGCCTCAGCAGGGCACCGCACGGCCTGGAGCGCTGGCATGAGATCTAGTCAGCCACACACACACAGTCACAGACACACACACACACAGCAGTGTTCATGCTCTCTAAATATCTCTGTTTAATGCTTTTTTTTTCCCGCAGACCTTCGCCGTGCAGACGCATCTAGGGGCCCACTCAGTTTCCTCCCAAATGACAAGGCGGAGGGGCTGATGGGATACAAGGTTACTAAAACAGAGAAACCCACTTACTGTAGTTGTCCAGCAAACTAGGTCACAGTTCTGTTAAGTATGCAAGAATAACTGTGAGAGGAGTGTACGCACACGCGCACACGAAACATGCGCGCACACGCGAAGAGAGGGAGGGAACGAAAAAGGCAAGAGAGAGAAAGAGAGGGAGAGATAGAGGGAGCCTGCAGCTTGAGCGGCGTCTCACTTGAAACACAAGCAGTGAGTTATCTCTAATAACTTTATTCATGGTGAATAATCTCCACAAGAAGCTCTCCGCTCTGTGACTGAACAGTGTTTTTACACTGCCGAGCACAAACAGGCCTCACCTGGACGATGCCAAATGTCAAGGAGGAAATTCAAGTCAACTAATATAGCATTCAACATCATCATGAGCATCAATTCACCACACAAAATAATCAGTTTATATTTTTTGATTGATGCTTCCTCTTTATGCCATTGACATTCCTGAGAGAAAGGAAGAGGGTATACTGACAGGAAGTTGCGTTCACTGTAGTTATGCCACATTATTCTCACTAACAGGTGATATTGCTCTGAATATGCAGGAGTCAAGTGTATGAACTCAGCCTCAGAATGCATGGCAGGACTCTTTCACCCGTACTTATCGGCTCGTTCCCCAAGGTCCAGCTCACTGCGCCTGCTGTCCATCCTACGCACATGTCTTAAGACTTGAGGTGATTGTGTTTTCGAGGCCATGGCACAGACCTTGGGAATTCTCTGTTCACAGACTCTTTTGAGTCAGAAACTCTGGCTGTCAGATTGTTGGTCTTAGTCACGTACATCTACTGGCAGTAGGTGATACTTCAAAATAAAAGCACAGTTTTACAGTATAGGAATGAAAAAGGGACCTAAATGCAAAACAATTCAAAATAAAAGCACAGTTTTACAATGTAGGAACAATAAAGCAACCTAAATACAAAAAGTTTCAAAATAAAGCATGGGTAATACCCTGCAGGATTTCATGACGCAGTCGCCTGCACCAGTCTGATTAGCTGCACCTGTATGCTTAGCTCTAAAGCAGTAACTCAAACTATAGAACCTACTTATATTATAAATCAGTTTGAAGCACTTTTGTCTTGTGATTTAGTCTGTATTTTTTAGTGGAAAGCCCTGGTATTAAGTGCAGCAGTGGTTTGATTTTCAGTCATGGCAGCAGCTGGAAGCAGCAGGACACAGTAGCTTAACTATGGTGTGCCAAAAGGGACAAAACACCATGTGATTAAAAAGAAATTAAGTTTTACCATCAACAGCCCCATTAATTAATCTATTTGGACAGGCATATCTCTTTGTGGGTCTTGCACATAATTTTTAATATGTCATTTTAGGATTCATTTTTGGTCTCATTACACGGCTGTTGTCTTAAAACTGCTCTACAAATGAAGCCTGTCTATTTATTTATTTTTATAAATTTTAGTTTGAGTGTGTGATCCACTACTCTGTCGACAAAATATTGATACCAGGAGGTAAAAGCTTGAAATAAAATGATACGTATGATGGATATATAATTCCTGCCAATATATGGGGCCAATAAAGTGACGCATCAAGTCTACGATGACAGCTTATGCCAACAAGCTTCAGCATGTCTGCAGTATGAAGGTAATTTGAGGTGTCAGACACATACAGCAGACACATTACTCAGTGTCTATATTTGAAAGAGGATGCATCTATCATTTATGAGAGAATTAAATGTTGTCAGGTATTGGCTTGAATCCAATGTTGTGCATCTCTACTTGTCAGAAAAGAGCTCGATGATTAAAATGTACTTTTCTACTGCACTATTCTTACTTCCCCTAATATGCAGACTTGTAAACAGACTTAAAAACAAGCTTCATGAATAATTTTACTGCACTTATTCTGTGTTTCTATTAGTACAGAGGAGGACCACATCCTGGAGATATTACCGTTACATAACTTAAATTCAACTTAACAAATAAAAGTGTCAAAACAATCCCAATGGCATCGATGAAAAGTACTCTGTGGACCCTCTCTTATTCCTCATGCCTCCACAGCTGGAGTTGCATGTGATTCACTTGGTGTATTTCAGTCAGGCCCTGAGGTCACTTCCTGTTGGGAATGAGCTTATGAGCAACAGACTGGGTCAACCCCAACATCAACACGGCTACAATCAAACCCTTTTTAATAAGCATGAGATCAAGGAGGGGGTCGACAAGTTCCTCTAGCTGCAAATGAGTCTGCTGCGATTTCCTCATTTCTTGAATATGAGCTTGTTCGGTGCTGAATCTGCAGTGAAGCACAGAGACAGGGGCCCTTTAAGAGGGTAGTCTTTTGAGGGAATCAGCGACGTAGAAAGAGAAAGGCAGCGCTTCTGTCAGATATTACATCATCTCTCTTTTGATGGCCAAAATGGCTCTTTGACAAAGGCTCTTTATCACTAACTGGAGTTAGTCTGATGTCTCTGCGAGGTACCGACGGGGTTATGGGAGGGTCAGCAGCATAGACTTCTGTTTCTAACCAAACTTTTCAAATGAAGACAAGTTCTGACTCATTTCTGATGACTCAAAACTACTTAAAACTCTTACCATGACAGGGCCTTGATTTGTTTAATAACATGCTGACGGTGTTCAAGGTTTTAACAATGTGATCAGCCAGAAAACTATACCCCAGTGAACCTGGAGGAGCAGTGATTCACCTGCCCTGTGAAGGCCACTTGCTCCGAGACTCCACGGCTCTGTCCTCATCTGCCAAGCCAGCAAATAATAGCAGCGAGGAAGAGGAAGGAGTGAGGGAGAGAGAGGGAGAAAGAGTGAAAGGAGGGGGAGAGGGGGATAGCTGCATTGGCATTCAACAGGGTTGCCTACTACATCTCCTGTTACCTGTCAGCTACCATATGCTGTTTAATTGTTCTGCACACGCTCTTGCAAAGAGGTGCATGTGAGTAAATTTCGTTCTGAATGTAAAAGCAGGAACAGAAGATTCAGACATGCATTAAATGATACATATATTATCAAAGTATTCATCAGATTATCACATTAAATCATCTCTGGAACTGTAAACATACATACGTGTGCACTATTGTTGTTGTTTATATCCCTTTTTCTTTCTCTGCATCTCCCTTTATCCTCTCTTTGAACCCGACACAATCTCAGCAGATGACAATCCCACATGAGTCTGGTTCTGCTCAAGGTTTCTGCCTGTCAATAGGGAGTTTTTCAGAGGATCAGAGTGGGTCTAATCTTAATAATTGGACCCAATCTTGTCCCACCTTGATGCTGGGTATATCCTAGACCAGCCCTCTTTGTTGATCATCTTGAGATAATATTTGTTATGAATTTGCAGTGAATAATTAAAGGTTGATTGATTGATAATAGAATAACAAACACTTATAAGTCACCCTTAGATTTGATGTGGACAGCAATGTTCCTCTACAGCAGACATTATTTAGTTCTTTATCAGTCTTGTGAAAGCAGACATCAGCAAGTTCAATCATTTCAATTCAGCTATTTTTCTTTAAATGCCATTTATCGCCTAAAAAAATCAGCCCAACCGACAAATTAATCTATTTTTAGTTATTATAATCATATCTTTTAATCTTCGTGTCTTTATTTAAGATTCCTTGATAGTCCAAAAACTGCAGTAAACAATTTTTTTAACCCACTTATTTTCATTTTCCAATTTTTTCAATATAAATATTGTTAATTAATTTCTATTAATATTTTGTGTTCAATGTTTGAGCACAAAAAAAACAACACAAACTAAACATGCACCGATAAATCAGCCGGCTGATCGATCAGCGCCGATTTTCTCAATTTTGGGGGATTGGTAATCGGCTGATCCTCACACATAAAACCGTTTTTCTTATCTACCTCAGCAAAGGTCTGAAAGTCAGCCGTTGTAGCTTTTTGTTTTGCCAGAATGACAGGCCCACCCACCAATTTAGTTTATCCTGAAGATTATTATTTTACTAACTTCCTCAAACATTGTGATTTCCTTTATTTGTAAAAGCAAAATACTGCTGTGCACTTCATTTGGTAAGAGGCTCAAAACAGGCCTGCAGTGTGACCTGTTGTGCAAGTATTGTTAATTTTTAAAATGAGGAAAATAAAAGACTAAAGGAACTGATATAATTTAGTAGTTTGGACAGCAATATTTTGAACTTTTCATTTATATTTGAGAGAACTACCTCATGTGCAGTTAAAACAAACACAAAAAGGTTTGTATTGTTTCACAAGTATTGTTCAATGTTTTTCATTAAAATAAGATTGGAGCATCGAAGGTGTATGTTGTCAGTTATAAAAAAAAAGGTATCAGCGGGTCAAGCTCTTAAAGATCGGTGGTTGGCAAGAAAATTGTCATCGGTGCACCCCTAACACAAACCCCTCCTTTGTGCGAACCTACTTTTTGACAAACCTCATTCTGACTCTGGTTGAAGGAATGGGCTACTATAAAACACATTAGCGTACAAATTTGACACTTGAGCAAACCATAACATGCACAAACATGTCCCGTAATATTGGTCCTTTGTATCTTACTCTTTTAAGCTCTTCCTATGGATCTTTTGTCACCGCAAGGCTGGCGCATGAACTCGCTCCTGACACATTCACCTCCTGCATCACAATGCCAGATGGAAGAGAAAGAGAAACTACAGAGGGGGGAGAGACTATGTGGGAGAGACAAAAAGGCATCTGCCAGCCCACAAATGGGTTCCATTTTCTTATAATTGCATCGTGAAGTGGTGAGCTAAAGCCTGGCCCAGAGGCATGAACAGGAAGAACGCCATTATCACTCACTAGTCATACAGGTGAGTGATGCAGGGGGTGAAGATGGATAGAGACGGGGAAGGAGATTTGTCAAGAGTTAAAGGCAAGAGATAGAGGTGTCCTTTATATTTACTTCTCTTTTATTTGTGATATTGACTTATTAGACTGCATGGAGCCTTAAAGACTTCTTTCGCTGACTCCTCAAGCAGGATGTCCTAGACCTAGATTGGGCAGTGAGTTGGGAATTGAGAAATAGGTCAAGAGAAATGGAGGGTTGGAGCTTGCTGAACCAAGTAATTTCTCCCTAGCTTGTGCGAGGGCAACAAAAGCACAAAGCTATTTAAGCATAGACGTTTAAAACTCAATGGTGTTTAAAGGAGACCTAAATCAAAGCTAGCTTATGTTAGCAAAAACACAGCACAAACAAATACGATCGCGGACATCGTTTTCCTCGCCTTTTTAAAGAGCTTTCACACCCTCCTGTCTCTCCCACTCCACCACAACACATCCCTTTTCGCTGTACAGTATGCATGGCTGCACATCTTCCAGTATGAAGTCTTGCTCCTAAGAGGTGATTGGTCAAACTGGGGATCACATGACAGGGGTCCCACCCAGGCAAGAAGCAGCAGCAGCAGCAGCAGCAGCAAAAGAGGCAGCAGCAGAAGCAGCAGCCTTGGAGAGGCAGAGGGATGCTGACACAGCACACCTGATCGCCAACCCCCCACTGAAACAACCTTCAGTCTCCATCACACATAAGACACATGTCAATGCTGTCAATGCAGAAAAAGACTCCCTACACACACGCAGCATCCCACACACTGGTTCTTATGATCAAAGTCATATCATTTCCAGCCCGGCAGAGGGCTTCATGTGGATTTGTTGAGGAGCTGTGGACGGGTCTGTGTTATTAACAGCTCCATCGGGACAGCAAGGGTTACCAAAGGTCAACTGCTCAAACCAGCAGTATAACCCTCAGTTCACTCAGACGCAGGGTGAGTTTGACTCAGCAGAATCACATCTCTGAAACCTCGGTGACTGCAAAAATGAGCAAAACTGATCTGTGAAAATGTCGCTGATGGCTGCAGCATGTACACCGCTCTCTTAAAATTGAAAAGTGTAAAAATTAAAAAGACTCCTAAAGCATCTTCGTGTCAGTCTTCGCTGCATGATTACGCCCCATGGGGTGTGTTCAGCCGACGTTAACAAACCATGATGCCGTTCTGCTCTGTGCAGGAAAGGAGTAAGTCATGTGTGGCGTGAAGACAGCATTACAAGTGATAGTATGAGGCACACTGGAATATGGTAAATAACTGTAATGGGATTTTTATGCAGGAAACAGTAGGAGCCGTTTGAAGCATTAAATGAGAGGGTAAAAGTCAGTTGGGGGGTGTCATTGTTTTAAGTTTCCCTTTCATGTGCAATGTGAAACAATAGCACCGTGTATGATTAATATTATTGTTAAATTACAGGAAAGAGGTTCCCAAACTTTGCAATGCAACAGGATCCTGTGCAACATTTGCATCTTACAAGGACTTACTTTCTGCAAAACCTCTTAAAATTACTTGTAAATTATTGGAAAACTTAAAAAACTCAACAAATAACTTCTTCAGGTTTTCTATAACTGTTAATATTTAACAGTCTTTTTAATTTCTTTCATTTAATACCTTTATATTATGGTTGTAAGTCTTTTATTAGAGCACATTTAGGCACAGTTTGGCCATTGCTATGTGCTGTACTACAGATTTCCTGTACTTGTTTTGGCTCTTTCCATTAAGTTCGATGTAAACAGGAGGTTTTTCATGGTTGCAAATGAGTTACAGGTGAGTCTAATCACATGGTTTGCTTTTCTTTTAAGACATTTTTCCATTCAAAGAGTCAGCAAGGAGCTAATTTTCTGTGGTACAGCACCTCTGTGTCACTCATCTAGTGGCCTCTCAATCAGGACAGACTGGTATGGTATGTATTTTTGATAGACAATAAAAATTATCCTTAATGCTGAAGTGTACAATGTTTAATAATACCCAAAAAAGTATCTTGAAATGCTATAAGCTACTGTTTATGTTGATAGATAATTTGTATTTTTGCGCAATTCCCCACCTCTTTCGCCACTGGCATACAAAGCTTTTTGTGCTTGCAATAAATCCTGATTTATACTACTGCATCAAATCTACGCCATAGGAAATGCTGAAAGTCCTGTACCTGCACAGAAGGGTATAAAAACAGCCTGATGTGCAACTCTGCAGACCACAAGCCCTGTGATTGGTCTGCTGAGTAGCATCATGTTTTCTCATTCACAACATATCTGCCATACATTCCCCGGACGTCTCCTCTTTCTTTCTTAGCACTGATCAACTGCTGCTTGACATTTATCAGCTCCAACTTCAATATAACCCTCTCTGATTCAGTCTCTATGGATTCCTGTGCACAAACAGGCTGCAAATGTGGCTGGGAATTACACTTAAAAATGAGCATTCCTGCAGAGTATTGAAAAGTGATGCGAACAATCCATTGCACAAGTAGGATACTGTAGAATACTGCAAGTCAGCTGTGGTGAAGAGTCAGTATAGAAGTCTAAACCATGCTCAAAGGTCCACTCAGAAAAAAAAAAGCAATGACAGGAGCTTTAAGAGACCCCTTTAATGTAAACATGCCCATGCATGTGTCTGACCTGCACTAAAAACAAAGCTTCAGTGTGCAAGGACACACAGATCAAAATAAATATGCATGTAAATACATAATGTATGCACACGCTTTTCTCCTATATGGTCAAGGCTATAAAGGGAAATGGTGCCGTACGTGCTAACTTCACAAGGCTCCTCTTTAATCAGCACAGCAATACCTCTGTAATATCAGTGCAGGATAAAGTATTGAGGCAGAGAAAAACAACAAGTAATAATAAAGAAGAACAGCGTGCTGACCTTTAGGGAGCACATACTCCTCCAGACTTCTATTTTCTTAGCGCCACAAAAACACCTTTGATAGACCATTTGATCAAAAGCACCTTATGTTACCATGATTTTGTATAATTTCACTAACAGGAGGCAAACTGCACGACTGAGAACTATTGGTAGCAGGCACAATATATGGCTCCTTTTTTTTTTATTCCAAGAGGGATTTGTGCGATCTTGATCATTCTTGACATTGAACTCGCACAGATGGTCCATAATGCTCAGAATGCTGCAGCTCTGGCTGTTCCTTTCTTTCATGAGTACCACTGTCAGCCCTGTGTTTGACACCGGTCAAGGTCTCCAGAAGGTTATAACATGTCTTGAACCAAAAGCAAATCCAAAGTGTCCCACATACTGCAAATTTGCATGGAGCTACATATACAGATTGTTGTGACTTTTCAATTATTCTTTGATTTGATGGTTTTGAGAGAGGCGACCCAGGCTGTGATCAGTAGGAGTCATTAGCAGGGGGGGAGCAGGATGTTCAGGGGGGTAATACTGTTGCTCATTATGTCTCTGTGGTTTGTGCAGACCACCTCAGCAGGTTGCTGCTCCTGCTCTTAAGACAGACAGCTTGGGAAAACAGCCGAGAGTGAGGTTGAAAATTCTACTCACAACAGCACCGGCATGCATTACATGTGGGAAGTGCTTTCAAATAAGGCTGTACCGCCAAACGCAGCCCGCCTGCCCACACACACATCCAGAATCACACCCACACACGCGCTAATGAGTCACATAGAAATCGAGTGGAGATAGAAAAAGCAGCCTGATGCACAGTGATAGCACAAACTGGCCTGCAAGGTGTGTCCCCTTCCTTGCTTAGTGTACGACACGCATGCAGCCTTGTAATAATAATGACCCACACGCCACCTGGTCCTAATCCTCCTCCTTACAGAGCAGAGAACACCTCCTGGCCTGGCACTGCATGTCAAGCTGCTCAGCCTCCCTGTGAGGTGAATAAACAGGGTGTGTGTGTGTGTGTGTGTGTGGGGGGGGGGGGGGCAGTGATAACCCCTATAGGACCTGTGTAAAAGGTCACAGCCTCTGTTTCTGCAGATGGGAGGGGATTCCAGAAACATCAGCTGCAGGGTAAGCACAAAACATAAAGGAGAGGGCAGGAATACCCTCCCATGTTAACCCTTCATTTGGGTATTGTGCATCTGTTTTTTTAGGGGATTGGATAGAGAAGTATATTCAAGAGTGGGGTTTAAAAATGAAACTTAAATTAACAGAGGAGTATGTCAGATAAATCCCAGGTGCGACCTTCAAGAATACGTGCACTTGATAACCCACGCCTAGGCTAGGGGTGCTCCCCTGCTCACAGCTGATATTACTGCGTAATGAAAACATTGCGCCTTTTTTTTCCTCATTTTCCCTCACGTCGCAGCCCACACCGCATCCGTCTGCATCACGTTCACCTATTGACAGGTTCCGTGACAGGAGGTAAATGTAATCACACCCAATCCTCGCAGATGCTTGTTTCTCATGCTCCACGGGCGGTACCTCATCTAAATAAGGGGGCTCGTGTCTGTGCGGTGTCTGTGACACTGCGATTGTCTATATTTAATGGATTTCCGTGGGCAGGTTGCACTGGGGCAATGCGCCTACACGCTGCGGTAGCTGTTCCAATGGACATTACGCGTAGGAGAACCAAAGGCGTTTTGAACATGGAGTAGTCTTTTGTTCCCTTGAATACATACAATCCCACTGACCGTTGTCTCTTTCTTGCATTAAGGCTAATAACAATAAATCATTAATCATATTTGCATGAGTATGATTCGCATCCTAATGGAGTCATTCAGGGGGTTTCTCTTTCCTTTCACTTGGCCCGGCAAGTCGCTCTAACGCATGGAGAGGCTTTGCTTACCTTCCCACCGTTTGGTTGGCGAGCTGTCGCATCCGATTGAATTGCTTCTTCATCTTGTATTTTCTGCGTTAACACCTACAGGGGAAAATATTCCGCATTATTTCTCGCAATGTAACGGTCCCTGCTCCACACAGGCGCAACACAAAATCCGATCTTCCATGTCGTCCTTCCCTCATCGCAGACTGCGGACGCTGAAAACTTCTATTCCACCTTTTACATATTTTCAAACCAGATTTTCTTTTCTTTTTTTTACGTCTACATTTGCCCCACAGCCTGCGCAGGGATGCTGGACCAATTCACCGCGGGCACTCACAGGCAGACAGCGACAGCAGTGACAAGTAGCGGCTGCGCAGCAGTGCAGTCTGGGAAATGTAGTCGACGCCTTGAAAAAGCCAATCTTGCCGGGTTCCTCGAGGTGTGATCACGCAGACACGTTTGTTAGAGGCTGATTTTGTCAATGAAAATCACATTAATTCGTCTGGATTATGGTTTCTTATTACAATTTTGAAAATATCATAAATGGTTAAAAATAATTTCAGCAAAGTGTAAGTGCTGAAATACGCCAGAATGAGGAGCTACACCTCTGCATGATCAGAAAAAATACACATTTAGTGAACATTGACAATAAAACTACGGGATTTATTTCTATTGGTGTTAAAATGTTTTTGTTTCAAACTGTTTGTTTCACATGCAAATGTTTCATTTAAATAAAATAGCATTACTTGATTTTCTTTCACATGACGCCCCCTGAATTGGTGGGAGTGTCACTCTACGTACAAAGGTGGGAGTAACATCCAGAGTCTTCTGCTGTCTGAGTCAGCGAGGTCAACTGGTGCCATCTAGTGTTTTTTATACGCCAATGCATCAAAAATGTCCTAATTAGCATCCTGGGTGGGCTGACTCAATTAAAAAAACTACAAGCTTGTGAACAAATACTGTAGAACAAACCAAAATCACATATTAATCTTAAAGTTATGGACTTTCTGGAGGGATTTCAACATGGCTATGGTGGTCTTAGTTGTAAGTCTTGGTATGATGCACATGTCTGGCTCTTTTTATGCATGGAGGTTGAACCAACTTACAAGGACACTACAAGTGTTGGGGGCGCTATGGGGCCACGTTTTGCAAAAGTTGAGAGATTAATATGCCTTTATTCTCAGCTTAGGCCTTAAACAGTCTTGTGCATATTCCAAAATATGGTTAATTTTGTCCTGTACCCATGTAGTTGTTTTTTTTTTTTTTTTACCCTCCTCCCCCTCCACAGGATGAAGGTTAAAAAAAATATCTACATATTTCTAAATCATTATCAAAGTACAATAATAAGTGCTTTCAATGATTTAAAAAGTAGTTCCTTTAGTTTTGTCATTGTTTTATTTTGCAAATAATCACATATCAAGTCAGGTGGACTTCCTGCATGACCCTACTTTTTAATTATAGCTAATTTTCATGCCGTTCTATCCAATTTATTGTGTATAATAAAGGTAAAATGTGAAGAATTTAGTGCGATCTGGAAGAATAACAGACTTGGAAGGAATTAAATATCATATTTTGAAGTATGTTGTTTACATTAGTGTATGATGTCTTCTGTAGATATTATTCTAACAGATGTTTTTCATAGTAAAACTCGACGAATGGATGGTCCCTTGCTTCCCAGACTCACTCACTTCAGTGTGATCAGGGGCATGTCTCATGGGGTGGTGAGGAAGAGATAACAGAATGAAAGCTTGGAGGGCTCTAGTCGAAAAATCATGATCTCCATTAGAGCTGAGCCCACCGGTAGAGCCCCATCTGAGGATCTAAGTTTGCAGGATTGCTCAGTGTGATGTTTTTTGTCAGTGTGCCATTAATTAGATTGTTTTTTATTCTAACTCTGATCAATTAATCAAAGTTTTTGCTTAAATTTTATGGCCCTAGCAATAACTTTGAGTGCTTTATAAACTGTAAAATATTAAGTATGATGGTGTTATTCATGTTTTGTCCTTTCAGGGTGATGTTATATCTCCTGATGTGTTGTTAGGTCTCTATGCAAAGTGTCCAGAAGGGAGCAGTCTCGTCTTATCTTCAGCACAACAACATGAGGGTTAAAAGCCTCAGCTTTCTCACTGGTGTGGTAATGCCATAAGGCTGTCTGTCTACAAACTGAAACAAAAGGCATGTTGATTTGACATTTAAAGACTATTTCAGGCCCTATTTGAGGAGTTTTGAGGCTGTTTTTAGAATAGGTAAGGAGGTATCTTGTGCACTGTTGTGACAGAAACACACCTTTCCTGGTAAAAGAGGCTGTGTTTGGCTTTGAGTGGAGTCATGACAACACAATACATCCCTGTGTGCGTTGTTAAGAGGACAGAGAAGTCACAGCCTGGAGTCAGGAGTGATGCCCTCTGGCTCAATGTCATATTAAGGCCTCGACAGGCCAACAGGTGGGCTCCACACTACTTCCACAGGCTTCAGAGGCCTCAGGGAGTAAAAGATACAGAGAGATGGCTGTTCTCCACCATCATTAATCTCCTGAGTTGGAAATTGAGAGGGGCGGGAGCCTTGATCTCCACCTTTTGACCTTGTCAGATCATTTGTTTTCATTAGTCTCCACTCAGACGAACTGGCCAGGCCCAGTCCAGACGCCCACCCTACCCCCTTTAAGCTGCAACCGTATCTGAGCGCGTCTCCAGGGGTCTTCTCCACTCATAACCCCAACCCCCAAAACGTAGCACTCAAGAGAGTCTCAGGATGCTTCTAAATCAGCATGGGTGATGCTTCACATCCGCTGGAAAAGACTCCCTCAGTGGTAATCCCTGCACACTGTGCAGCACATCCTCGTGTAGGGTTTAAGAAGAGGTGAAGTCAAACTACGGATTGTAAGATGGATTTCAGAGTTCCAAGAGTTCATGTCATGAGAGCAAAATGAGAGAAAAGATTCAAACGACATTTCTTCATGTGGTCTCCTGCTGTTCCTGTCAGCATGTGGGGTGACTGAGCGTTCCTCCTCTCTCTCTAACACTGTGTCTCTGGCAGCTGGGGACTAATTGGCTCCTGGTTCACCTAATGAAGCCTTCTCCCAGGTCATACCCTCTCCACCTGATGACCCAGTGCCGCTGCACTCTGGTCAGACAGATGCCCTGTTGTTTCCGTGCCGAGGCGTGGTATTACAGCAGTCACTCCAGCAGAGCAACACTTAAGGAAGCCTTGCGTGCAGCGATTAGATGCGTTAGGTCTTGCAGGGAAACAAAAAAGTTGCTGAATCAAGTGTTAGCTTTTCTCAAAAACAAACAAGGGTGGAGCCTAAGTGAGGTCCTAATGGCATGCTCAGGTTAAAAGCTGCCCAGTCAGAAGAAAAGGAGACTGCTGGAATCGCCACGTTCATCATGCTTGTGTTTTATCTCCAGACACGCAGCATCAAATTACCCAGATCAATCGGTCTGGGTGTGAGGGGTGGGCTAGGACCAGCCTTTGGTCTGTCATTAAAGAAAAGTGTGACATATTCATCAGGGAAGTGTGCGCAAAGCAACAGGTAAAAGATGTGAGTCATGCAGCTTGTGGCTCAAACTCTAAGGACTAGTTTAAATAAGAGGAATTCACTCTTAGCTGATGCTTGAGCATTTGAATTTAAAGCTCCAGTAAGGAACTTTTGTGTCTTTGCTTTTCTTGTCCTGTACACGCTCAAGTGATTTCCTGCTGACTTTTGACACCCAGTCATGTTATCTATTGTGAGTTTTTTTATGTGGAAATTGTTAAAAATAAATAAATAAATAAAATACAGCTGTTTCTTCAGTCAATCAGCTGTCACCTACCTCCTTGTACTAGTTTCATGCATTGAAAATGACAAAACACAAATTCACGACCCTGTCCCTGATGGTTTTGTTAACTTTTAGATACTACAAAAAGGCATCAAGTCAATTTCAGTCTATTTCCTAAACACCAAAAATTACTCATAGGAGCTTTAAAATAAAAGACAGTTTAATTACTTTAGTAATTATTCTACCTTCATTGAGTTTTTTAAATGTTTTTTGTTTTGTTAATTATTCACAGAGGATAAGTAGTAATGTCTGACTGACTTTTAACAGTTTACCTTAACATAAAAACTGTCATGAAAAACAAATAATGCCATTAAATGATGTAGTTAAAGATACAAATTTGTTTATTTGTATTTAATAATATTTTTGTCCTTTTGTCTCCTAAGTATGTGAAGAAAGAGTCTTCTCTGCTGATTTTAGCCTTTCAGGTAAACCTGAACACTGAGGACAGACACTGCAGTGTGTCTTTAAAGGGTTACCCAGGCCCATAATGAGCCCCAGCAAAGCCCAGCGCCAGGCCTAATGAAAACGCTGTGACATCTAAGGGGGAAAGATATTACAGGTCTAAACAACGAGGGCTGTTTTAACATGCATCAAATGGCAGAAAATGATGGTTATCACGAACACCTTTCAGACCCTAAATGCAGGTCTGCTGGCGGGGAGGCCTGGAGTTGAGAGACACGAGCTCAGCAATAAACACAGATGGCACGTTAGACTGCTCAGCGCCTAGAAATAAACAAACAGGGGATGAAAATGAGACATGAAAGCACAAAAAAGATGACGGTGACTTCAACACTCCAACAGGATTACTCACAGGTTATATTTATAAGGTTTGACGTAAAACTGAGAAGTATGTGCTTATATGTCACCCCCACACAACACACCTTTCATCACCTAGATCTTCAAGAAAACATATTGCATCACATGATAATGATACCTGAGAGATAGATATGTATCACAAGGACTAATTAGATAATCAGACACTTTAAAACCTATTTTTATCACCTGTGAGTTTCTTTGAAAATATAAATGTGGAGGAAATAATCACAGATATTCTCGAAATCTTTGTCAGAAGGTCATGTTCAAGCACAGACAAATTGAAGGACTTAATACCTGAATATTCATAAGATTTTTTTGGCTACATCCCAGGTAATATATAGTACTGCTTAAGCTTACACTGAAGTATTAATTACAGTCAGAACAATGTTGAACATTTACAGCAATTTTAAGACGTATCTATTTTGCATTTTAAAGCACAGAGGTAGACATTTTTAATTGTGAGGAACTTCCTGATTGTGTCAGCTTTGGCAGTCTCTGAGGACAAAGCACACATTCAATAAACCACCAGCCATACCATACAGCTACATACAGTGAGAGTCAGAAACAGTAACCATGGTAACAGAGGTACAGTGGAGGACTTCAGGAAAAAAAGGGTTTTGACTTAAAGGCCTATTCCAGTGTGGGAATTATGGGATATTATCACAACAGTGGCTGCAGACATGCAATAAAATATGTGAACATGCAAAAACAGAAATCACATATTTATGTCTCTTAGCTGATATTTTCTATATTTTATGTTTGAATGTTTTTTTAAACAGTTCTAGTGCTGTTTTCTTAAGCCAGTCATATTTACCACTTATCAACCATTCTCAGATTTACATCACACTTTAAATTCAATCAATTATATGTTAGTAAATTGTCTTAATGGCACCAATAAAAGTAACAATAAGTTAAGATTGATCATTTTCAATCTCCCATAACAGTACATCTTCTGATACCGTTAAGCAGAGTTATCCCTGACCTTTCACCCAACGGTAACTCACTAAACTCCTCATTATGTGTTTAATGGTCTGAGTGTCAGTTATAAATGCTCTACAGTAAACGAAAGGCATTCATTATTTTTATAAACCTTTAGCTCATAAACAGTAGGAGTTCAGAGGTGTGACAGGTATCGGCCCGGGGCAAACTCAATGACGTGCTAGGTCTTATGATAATACTTTGTCCCGGGCATGCTGCTCTTCCCCACCTCTTCTTCAGGATAATTTCAATAGCTCTTTGCCAGGGTGTGGTGAACTGCAGCTGCACTGTATTGTGTTTGTGTTCAGAGACAGCATGTTTATACATGTGAGTGTAAAAAGAAATGACTGGTTGTGCTAGAAGGAGAGAACGAAAGAAAAGAGGAATTTCTGAGGAAAGAGTCTGTTCAGAGGTCAAATTTCTTACTGTTGTGCAGCTTTTTAAAGTCATAATATTCATAACAAAGAACTTAAAGCGATATTCCGGCGTAAAATTAACTTAAGGTCAAACACACTGTAACACAGAGTTAGACACCCCCTCCAGAGATGAATGTTGCTGACCGCTTGCTTCTCTAGTTATACCAACTTTAGTGACGACCACAGAATAGCAATACAGAGCGGTCTGAGCAGCCATAAACAAACCTCAACCAAAACGCCACTCTATAGACACAAATAATGCTCAGAACAGCACCTAACTTCATCAACAGTACATATAGGGTCCCAGCCACAGCACTAGCCGCCAAACATCTTTTTAACTTTGCCTAATTTCTTTAACAAAGAGACTAAACACAACTCACCCACTCTCCTCCAGCAGCCGCTTGTTTGTAGCGAGACCTGGACCAGTCCATTACGGACTGCAGTGGGGTGAAGCAGCTCAAGGAAGAACATTTATGATCACTTCTTTATCATATTCTTGAAGTAATTATCACCATATTAATTATTTTGCACTGCAGACGTGGTAGTTCTTCTGCCTTAGCGTCTCGGTCTGATTGCATCTCCATGAAGAAATAAGAGAAGCAAGTGGCATTGTGGGCAGGTGCCAAGTCCAAATCGACATGGCACGCCAAATCATCACAGACTGCAGAACTTCAGCACTGAACCACTTGACCAGTGATCTTCTTTGAAAACTGTCAAGCCAGAAGGATGTTTCCAGTGAGAGTTGGACTCCGCCAGGGCTGCCCTTCGTCACCGGTTCTGTTCATAATCTCTATGGACAGAATTTCTAGGCGCAGCCAGGGGTTGGAGGGTGTCCAGTTAGGCAGGCAGAGGATCTTGTCGCTGCTTTTTGTGGATGATGTGGTTCTTCTAGCTTCGTTAAGTAGTGACCTTCAGCTCTTGCTGGGGCGGTTCGGGGCCAAGTGTGAAGCGGCTGTGATGCGAATCAGCAACTCCAAGTCCGAGGCCATGGTCCTCAGTCGGAAAAAGGTAGATTGCCTTCTCCGGGTCGGAGGGGAGGTCCTGCCTCAAGTGGAGGAGTTCAAGTATCTTGGGATCTTGTTCAAGAGTAAGGGAAGGATGAATTGAGAGATCGACAGGCTCGAAGCGGCGTCAGTAGTGATGCGGATGCTTAACCGATCTCTCTTGGTGAAGAAAGAGCTGAACCGTAAGGCGAGACTCTCGATTTACTAGTCGATCTATGAGCCGACTCTCACCTACGGTCATGAACTTTGGGTAATGACCAAAAGAACAAGATCGCAGATACAAGTGGCCGACAAATGGGTTTCCTCAACAGGGTGGCTCCCAGGGTATTCCTGGGCATGTGTGAGTCTGTCATTGTACGATAATGCTGTCAATGTACAAGAGAAGTGGTATGGTTTTGAGGAAACTATTATGGCTTACCTGAACATTCAAAATGAAGTGATTATCGTGAATTTAGCTGCTTTTGTTTTAGAGGATTATGATTCAAATTGCATTAACACCAACAAACCAGAGCTGTTGTCCACATCTTCACATCTTGATATTGTTGCAGGTGTAACATTCACACATACACACACACTGGCCCACACACGTATGGAGCACACTTGATATGAGACCAGCACTTGTGGAAACCAAGGCCTGGAGGTAGCCTTGGCATTTCATGGATCTGAAAGACGGATTGAGCTCAGATGGTTCAGGATTTATGATGTGAGGCGAGCAACCTGAGGGACAAGCCAACTCCTCCCTGAGCTGGCAGCCACCAGTGATGGAGAGATTTACAGGCACGATATTACAGCTGACTGCTCTTAGACCATGGGAAAAGTCAAACGGACACACAAATACGGCATCCTCGCAGGAAGCTTGAAAGCCGAATTAGCGCTGGATCCCTCGGTGCTTGTTTCTACCTAAGACTTTGGAGACTCAGGTCAGGAATCGCTCAGCCAAACTGAACACTGACGGGTACATAAATTAAGTGTTTGGAGAGCTCTGAACCCCTGAGTTGAGATGCGTGCAGCGTATATTTGGAAAAAATCTTGATCCCGACCTCGGAAAAGTATGTATAATAAAGGAGGTTTGTGTGGTTTTTGGTACTGGCCCACCCTTGATGCTGTAGATTGCACTGTAAATCTGGAAAAGGGTATTTTCTCAATGGACTGTCAAAGCCCTCATGAAATATGCATGCACTAAACATGTTCCTAGTGCAATAGAGTGTTTATTTAATGCTAATGAGCGTGCTTAGCCCCGCAGAGAGAGTTCATAATCGTCGATACACTGTTTTTATTGGCTTTCTACGACGTTTGTACTCGGGATCAGTACATTATTACAGAAATGAGGGTTCTTAGTGGATCAAAAATACAATAAATTGAAGATTTTGTGTTTTTCCTCTTAGGATTCGTGTTCAAAAGTTTGAACTCACTGTAATAATAAGCCTCATCTCCTGTTGACAACAGTGTTAAGGAATGTAGGGAGCATTAAAGCGACGCTCAGATGTCTGACTGACCTTACTTCCCTCAACCCTGAGCTGAACTCCATTAAGGGATGCCTGCAGTCTGTAATTTAACCGACAGCCTCTTATCATGTTTGTCTTCTTCTTCCTCAGGGGGGTTGACTGGTTGCCCACAGACCAGCTTTACTTCAGTTCATCCAGCTTTCCTCTGAGAATAACGGACATGACAGCTGCGTGACGGATGGAAAATAGAAGACTGAAAAATGACTGCGTACACGTCTAATGAGTATAGTTCAGGACAAACAGCATGTGTTTGAGATATTTCTGATTAACTTAAGTGCTTTGACTGGAAATGTCTGGAGTGAGTTACTCTTCAATCAGCAGCAATTGTATTCACCGTTGAGTTTTGCAACAATGAAGCATGATTGTTCGTACAGAGGGAACATGTGAACTAAGAGGACATAGTAATTTATGGTTGCGTTGGTGCAACAAATAAAGTTAAAAGTCACAGCTCAGCCATCAGAGATTGATATTGAACCAAAAGTCAAGCCCTTCTACAGCATTTTTATGTATTTTGAAACTTTTTAATAACTGGATATGAAATCACAGTACATGATTATTTTACTCAAGGAAATCACTTGACCCCCTTGCCATGTAGTCAGGGTTGGTGTACTTTGATGAATCGCAAAGATATCTGACTTTTTATGTCTTTGAAATTTTGTTCAACACAAATGAATTTATGGTGCAATAAGGTGCAGACGATACGATACGATACGATACGATATGATATGATATGATATGATACGATACGGCACAATAAGGTATGGTGCAGTATTGATATTTGATCCAGTACCATAGAGAACAAAACAACATGATATGAAACGATACAATATGATACGATATGATTCAATACGATGCGATACGAGCAATACGATACTATATGATACAAGCAATACGGTACGGTACGATACGATGAGATAAGATACAATACAAATGATATGATATGATATGATACATTTTATCATCTACCTGGGATATGATACAATATGATACTATACAAGCAATATGATGCGATTCGATACGAGCAATACGATACAATATGATACAAGCAACACGATACGATACTATATGATAAGATGCAATACAATACAAATTATACAATACGATATGATATCATACATTTGATCATTTACTTGGGTAAATTATTAAAAATCATCATCCTTAAAGAGTGTTTAAATGCCTGCATATAAAGGTCCCTGCCTAAGCTAGGAGTCTTTGGTTGCCTGTAGCAACAGTCCTCCACCCAGTCTTGCACCCTGTCATACAGGTAGATCATGTGTGTCTTACCTCTGCTTTCCCCTGGATGACCTTGTCACACTGTGTCTGTGGTGACAGAGGAGCCCTGGGGCGTTGGGACCACACAGCCTTGTCATCTCAGTCCAGATCAAAGGGGCCCTGCTCCACTCTGACAGGAGCCAAGGCCCTCGATGAAGGCTACTGAGCACAGAGCTGGAATGGGTGGGTGGCAGGGGCGGATTATGTCTGTACTGTACCGTTTACCCTGGGTGGGGAGGCTTTGGGGACAACTCTATCCGGTTTCTGCTACTTTGTTCATTAGATAGTTGACATATCTGTGATTAGAAAGCACTTGTAATATGGAGAGATGAGTGAAACGAGAGAAGTGAGAGAAAAAGCATGCCAGGAATGTTAAAACAAAAGCACAAGAGAGGAGAAGTGATGGAAATTATGGAGCGTAATGCGTCTTTGGAGGACCTCCACCCAGACAGAGCTGCAGTGAAAGATTATTCTTGGCCCTGGAGCTGCTTTCTTGTGACCTCAGAGTATTGCTGACATGCTCAGTCTCTCCGCTGAACAATAAATACTGGCTGAGAGCAAAGATCAGGTAATTAAGACAGACACAAGCCTGATATAAAGGGTTCATAGAAATACTTCAGCTTGCTTTGTTTTGCTTTTAAGCCGAATAAAAGTGTATAGGAGTGGATTTAGAAAGCCTGAGAAGAGCTAAACTAATGTTAAAAAGTGGAATTCATTTATGTTATGCAAAATATTTTAATTTTTCTCATGTTTATATTGCATTTAGCAATTCAAAATAATTACAGTAATGAATCTAATCTATCATGCATCATACTTTCCTCCAGTGTGTCCCACTAACCTGCTGTACACCGGTTAAGAAAACTCTTTTATTCTTGCTTCATATCGGTCTTTATTTCTTCATGTAAATTATGTTTCCCCTGTTTTCCCCACTTGACAGCATCCCTATAACTTGACTCCCAAGCCTTCTCCTGATCAGCTTTGCTTTCTAAAGGCCACATCATAAATTCCTGGACCTTGATATTTTCCCTCTATTCCCACAGGGCCATAACGATGCGAGGCTCTTTGTTGAAAGCACCTGTTCCCAGCTCGAATAATGGGCCACATTTTCATCCGGCATATACTCCCCCAGGGACGCACAGCCTCCAAGCTTTCAACTGGAGGGTATCTGGTAGCCAGTGAGTGTTCACTGCAACCCTCTGAGCTCTTACCAGCACACCTTGATCCTCTGACCAGAGGGATCTGTTAGTGGAAGTGGTTAAAAGGAGAGGCTGATTATCATGTAATAGAGGTGGGGGTACAATGTTATGCAATGACTGTGATCATTGACTGCGTGTACATATTAATGATGAACCCTCCCAGTCTATAAAAGTGAAGCCAAAACAGCATCATGATGGCATGTGCAAAAGTGATTGGTCTGTTACCATTGCTCAATAGACTTTGCACCACTTTTTGCTAACCTAAGCATGCATATAAGTTGCTGCTAAATCATCAAAGGTTCATTTATGCTGGTTCAATCTTCAGCAAAACAAATCCTTGTGCTGATTTGGTGAAAATGATCATGGTTATGGACCATTTTCATAATTTGTTGCATAAGTTCCACTTAATGACTTTTATCAGAACCAGACACCAGGGGGAGCTCTGATTATTTTGGCTTCACTTTTTTGGGAAGCTGATTTACTGTCAAATAATCATAAAAATAATAATACATTTAACCTTATCTATTGTTTAAAGTATCTCCCATACAAAAAGTGTGGTTTCATGCAAAGTGAGTGGGTTGATAAAGCAGAATGTAACCCTGACAAGGTGAGAAGGACATATGCATCTGTAGGACATGTCCAAATGGGGAAAAGAATAAAATGCATTAAAGAGAATAAAATAGTTGATATTGAGACAAAAAAGCAAAGTGAATATCAGCTTTACGCAGTACTGAAAACCGTAAAAGTCAATTGTCTTCTTAGAGTTTGCAACGCCTTTACAGCGCTGACATGGGGTTCCATCATTTGGTGTTTGGTGAATAAACACTATGGTAAGCTGCTAATTTCCATTTAATAATAATCTTATATTGAGAAAACAAGTGTAGAGGATTAAAGAGACTGACTGAGATTATAAGATGAAAGAGAATAAGTTGTGAAAGCTTGTCCCAAATTCATTAAGAGCCTTACTTACAACTAAAAAGACTTGAAAATTGATACCAGAGACACTGAGAGACAGTGCAGGATCCCCCAAAACTGGATTTGTTCTCCCCTACTCGCTCTTGTTCCAGTCTAACAGCGCAGTGATAAATAAATAAATTGAAGTTCATCATAGGTTTGTTTTGGAAGAGCAGTGAACCGAGCTGTAGCCAGGTCTACCTGAAATAAATGTATGACTTTTCTGGGAAATAGGTTGAATTGGGCACAGCTGGACCTTTGCAAAATCCCTCAAATGGAAGAATTATCTTTTGAAAGATAACTATACTTATCACTTATTATTTGGCATGATACATATTATTTCAACAAACACAGATGTACCCTGCATTTTCTAACATTCAAATCTAAAGGCAATAAAGTCATTTGTTGGTATAAGACACACTGAAGCCTGAAATGACAGAATCCCTATGTTTGACTGCATCTATCTTATAAGGAATGGTAGTTCTACTTCATATACTCTGATTAAGACCACTTCAAGTAACAGGTTATTTGTATTTAAAGGACAATTCCCACTAGTAAGTGCATCACAGGTGCTGAAGAGTTAAAGAAAGTGAAAATAGACCTGAAAATGAGGTGATAAGGTTGTGAATTATAGCTGATACTGCAAACTTGCAACTTGTGAACCATCTGGATACTGTGAAAAAGATACAGGCAACTCACATCCCTACAGGTTTTAACAGCCTGTTTGGATACTTGTAAAAGCACTTATGGAAAGGGAAAAAAAACTCATCTGTCATCTGTCACTGTTTTTATTTAATGGAAACACTGTTGAGCATTAGATCATTGCTCTACCAAAGTAGGGTCTGTCTACTGTACAGAATTACAAGAAACAACCTTAAAGGCTAAAAGAAAGGAAAAACAAATGTGGGCATGAGGTGACACTCTGATATTAACTTCATTTGCATTGTTCAAAAAGCTTTCATATTCCGTATAAATGCAAAAAGTCTTTATATGCCATGTCTCGATTAGTATCAACACACATTTCAGGTGTAACAATAGATATTACTCACTGGTGTATGAAAGTAAGTTCAATAAAAGATATTTACCTGTAGTTGTGTATCTTTTAAAAGGCCACACCAGTCTGAATCGAAGCCAGGTCTGATCCAGATCTTCAAAAAAGGAAAACATGCCATTAGCCAAGCTTTATAAATCAACCAGCTCCTAGAAAAATGTCCAAAGAGAGATTATTTCTTTTTAATTTTGATCTCCAGGACCAAGCTCTTTTACTCTCAGCTTCTCCTGCAAAGATCTCTTCAAAGTCCTCCTCAAATGTTTCCTACAACATCATTAACCGGTTTTCTTTCTGGATTAGCAACACTGCACGCTTCACTCTTCATGTCTCAGTGGTGATAAGAGTCAACCAAGGCCTTGGATTATAAATGGTGGCACCCTAGGTCAGAAATATGTGGCCTCTGAGCAACTTGAGATGAGTTAAACATCTTTATTTTAGATTTGTATTGCGGCACATTTATTTTACTGACTAGCTAAAAGTTGTTTATGTTGATTTATTTTCAAAAATTAATATATTTCACACTCATGTCTTAAAAATAATACTCAGTAGTGGTCTGCTATCCTCCTGGCGCTCCTTTTTGACCAGTGCACCACTGCCTTTTAACTGTTAAGGACGTAAAACAAATAGATGTGCCTGAAGAGGGCGCCAAAATCAGTTCAAACAAAAAGCTTTAATTTTCTGTTCAGTTTCTCTTTTTCTCAAAAGTATGTCTCATGTACTGTTGACAGTTTGCTTTATGATATACAACCGTCATTCTCCTCAAAAATTGGTCAACAATTGGTCCTCCAGCATGTTTTTGACAAAATGCCACTAAAATGCAAAAACTCAGTTCATCTTCATTCCCGTGCATGCACCACGGCAGCTGCTTTACACTCACCACAACAAAAGAGCTAACAGCATTACAGGATTTCTCAGCTTTTGCAAGACTTGGCAGGACCAGAACATCTAAGCCTGCCTGAGCCCTCCAACCTGCCACAGGCCTGCCTACACGCCCAGGAGGACAGCAGCGAAGGGATAAGACCTTTTCTACAGGATCAAGCAAGGAAATCCGCTCAGGCTACGGCTTTTCCTTTACAGAAGATAAGATGGTCTCCAGTGCGGCTCCAGAGAGTTTATAGACATTTTAAACAGCCTTAGCCAGACTTGGAGGCCTTGAAGTAGGACTGAAGGAGCAGCAGCAGAGTCTTGATCTGGCCCTTTGCTCCCCTAGTAACCCTGTCATTAGATTGAGGGCTTTGCGTGTCTAAGACCTACTGTTGTTAGCGCTTGTTTGTTCTTACTGGGGACAGAGCAGGCGGATGAGATCATCCATCAGTCCACTTTACCCTCTAATGGGCTCAGATCCCTGACATCTGGAGGTTGCTCCAACTGTGACGTTAGTGTAATGTGATGTGTACTGTCTATTCTATCGTATTTCTGCACATAAAACACAGCCACAGACTGTAGATCCTCAAACAGAATGCGTCAAGTATTGAAATTCGAAAGAGAAGAGCTCTCATTTCTTCATAATTCTCACTTTTATTCACACGTGTGTAGGAGTGCAGAAAGGTAAATCTTGCAAACATGAAAGGACAAGGTGATAAGCAAGCGCAGGTTGTTAGCAAGAACCACTGAAGCTATATCGTGCAGACAGATGTGTGGGTTGCCGCATGTCCTTGTTAGCGTAGAAAGACACGGCTTTGGGCTTTCTTCTCTTGGCAATGAAGGACAAACAGCCTCCTGTGGTGTGAAACTAAATTAGCAAAATGGTGCCAAAACAGCGCACTGACAACCCAAATACACACAATGTTTGGATCAGGTTGCATTCGTTCCGTGGTATGCTGTGGTAGAGGAGATGTGTCGACATGCCTGAATACGGTATCAGTGTGAGTCCTGGTGCAGGGTTTTATTTAACAGTCTGGCTTTCATGTACGAGCTGAGTGCTGTTTATGTCATCTGTTTAGGCTGCAGAGGAGAAGTGCTAACATGCTTCAGTTGCTGTAATCGTATTGTGGATGTGGGGAACAGGTCAAACACTCTTTAGTGTGTCCGGTTTACTTCCCAAGAGTCCTTATGAGATGACACAGAGGGTAGACGAGTGTGTATGTGCATGAGGTATTGTCTCTGTGCATCATGGGACACAACAGATGGAACAAATCAGCACATACTACTTTACAGAGCTCTGGAAAAAGCGTGTCTGCCAAGACGCAGGTGTGTATATGTGTGGTTGTGTGTTTGTGTGCATGTGTGTATTGTCCCTCAGGTGTCTTTTGTTCCTCCTCTTAGTCGTGGTTGTGCTTTACTTTGAAGTCACTCTGTCCCCTTCATGCAGAACCTGAAACCTCAAAAGAGGGCAAGAACAAAGTCCACGATTCTTCGTCTTTGTGTGGAAACATGAAGCATTTGCTCCTCCTCCTAAAAACGTGAACGTTGTTAAGGCGACTCGTGAAAGCTTGTAAAATTTCTGGAAAAGTTTCTGTGTGAAGTCTAGTGAGCTGACGTGAGAACTCAGCAGGAACTACTGGTGAAAATTTGCCAAAAGCCAGTGAGCATGGGTGATGACATTTTTACCATGTGGTGATATCATGAGGTCTCAGTTGCTTTGACTGTCATCATGTTGTTAACACTGTGGCTTCTGCAGAGGGCTTTTGATTGTGCTTTTTTGTCCTTTTGGAGATTTCTGGGTCAGAGCCTGGCATGCAGATTCTGGATCATGTGCAGAAAGTTTTAAGTTCGATTGAAGTGTTAAAGGGATATTCCGGCGTAAAATAAATTAAGGGTCAAACACACCGTAACACCGAGTTAGACACCCTCTTGAAAGATGAATGTTGCTGACCGCTTGCTTCTCTAGTTATACCAACTTTAGTAACGACCATAGATAGCAATACACAGCGGTCTGAGGAGCCATAAACAAACCTCAACCAAAACGCCACTCTATAACCACAAATAATGCTCAGAACAGCACCTAACTTCATCAACAGTACATAAAGGGTCCCAGCCAGAGTACTAGAAACCAAACATCTTTAACTTTGCCTAATTTCCTTAGCATAGAGACTTAAGACAACTTACCTATTCTCTTCCAGCAGCCGCTTGTTTGTAGCGAGACCTGGACCAGTCCATTACGGACAACAGCGGGGTGATGCAGCTCAAGGAAGAACATTTATGATCATTTCTTTATGGAAATGCAATCAGACCGAGATGCTAAGGCAGAAGAACTACCGTGTCTGCAGTTCAAAATGATTAATATGGTGATTATTACTTCAAGGAAAGGATAACGAAATGATCAAAAATGTTCTTCCTTGAGCTGCGTCACCCTGCTGTAGTCTGTAATGGAGTTAAAGTTAAAAATATGTTTGGTTTCTAGTGCTATGGCTGGGACCCTATATGTACTGTTGATGAAGTTAGGTGCTGTTCTGAACATTATTTGTGGCTATAGAGTGGCGTGTTGGTTGAGGTTTGTTTATGGCTCTCCAGACTGCTGTGTATTGCTATCTTGCGGTCTTTACTAAAGTTGGTATAACTAGAGAAGCAAGTGGACGGCAACATTCATCTCTCAACAGAGTGTCTCACTTGGTGTTACAGTATGTTTGACCCTAAATTAATTTTACAACGGAATATCCCTTTAACATGAAAGATGCTTTATCTAGATATGTTATTTTGATTATGAGATGGTGGATTGAGTATGACTTAAGCTGGACTAGTGTATTTACAAGTTTTATTTAAAAGTCCAGTTTCAGTTGGAACTTGTACTGTGCATACATTTATAAATCCAAATGTTAAAAAAGTACATCTTGCACCTTTGAAGGGATATGTATTCATTTTTTAAGGTGAGGTTTTGTGATGCATTTGTCAATAGTAGGTGTGTTACCCACAGGAACCTACGTGTAAAGACAGCAGCCACAGAACAGTCTGTCTCTGCTCCTTTAAGGATCAGCTCCATGCCTCCTCATTCATCAGAACTCACTGACTGCATTTGTAGAGCACAGCAGATAAGATATGTACATGCCACATCTTACAATAGTGCAAGAAAGAATCTGTGAATATCCCAAATAAAGGGTAGACTCACACTGACATTAGAGTTTGGGTTTAGAGTTTTTAAAATCTGTTGAATTTCGTGGTAGGTCTAACCGCGTCTGCAGGAGTTGATCGCCTCGCTTCTGTGCCAAATCTCTGGTTGCTTTCTCAACAAAAGGCCCCCCGAGCTCACGAGGATCCCCCAGTTACAGTTGACAAGTACCTCATACAACCCTAATTCACAAAGTGCTATCCCTTCAAACCATCCCTCTAATTCAGACTTTAATTCCAGTGTCTGCTGTAAGGAACAACATTTATAGAAACAATATTATGTGTTCTTTTAAGTAGACATTTGCTGCTTATATATGACCCTGCTCTCCTGGCTGTCCTCTATCACTGTGTTCCAGCGTGCTCCAACTTGGCAGGAGCCGGCTGAATTCATAAGAAAAACTCGGAGACTAATACTTTTTCAGAAAAAAAGGTCGGGTTAGACAAACATGTAGTAACTTTGTCCAAACAGACGCGCAGCCATTTCCTCATAGTTATATTTACTGATAGTTTTCTCTCACAGGGGTCCTTGCATGTGGGATGAAGTTTTGTGGAAGACTATTCATCAAAAATACGGCTGCCTATAAATTGTGATATAATTACAAAAGGTGCCGGGAGTATTCATGAACTTTGAGCAAATATAAAGTTAATAATCTCACAATACTTGAACTCAAACATTCTGCTCGCACTCACAGAGTTACACGAACACAGCGCAAAGACAAACACGGTGTGTACACAGAGCAGAGGGGGCAAACCGTGGCTGTGTCGCTCCAACCAAACCCAGCACACATAGTTTCCCGAACAGGTTATCTCGTGCCCGGGAAGTGTGGAAATTCACTATTAGGATTAGAAAACAGACCCCCACACACACACAAACACACAGGCAGGTATATCATATATGGAGGTGTCTGAGAGATGAGATAAGGGGCTTAGATGAAGGGGGCAGGGTTGTCTCTGGTGAAACTCTGACTGACATGGCAGCTCCGGGGTAATCCTGCTAATCCTCTGCTTGCTCAGGGGTGCAGAGAGGCTGGGGCCCTTTGACCCTGCATCAAGAGAAGGTGCCAACACACACTCCCACACCCAACTTTGAGTGTCATTTGAGAATTCGTGCTCACACGTCTTCATCGGGGACTGAAACTCGTAGTGGCTGCACCCTCGGTGAATGATTAACTTTTATGGAGCCCTGACCTCTTCTGATAACATTTGTTTATGTAGGACAGTGTGTTCACCTTGTTTGGAGTGATTATAGCAGCAATTAGAACTGATTATGACGCCAATTTACTCTGACTCACTGGACCATATGACCTGCAGTAACGGGAAGAGTGTCAAGCTGTTAAAAAACAGCTGATCCATGACACAATATTGTTCTATGGTGTCACGTCTTTGACTGCGGGCAGATGACTTCTGTTTACAACTCATAAGACAAGAACAGCAAGTGGGGAGAGTTAACTAATAGTTGTTCTACAAACTTTACTGGATACGACTTTTAAAAGGATATTCTGGCGTAAAATAAATTAAGGGTCAAACACACCATAACACCGAGTTAGACACCCCCTTGAGAGATAAATGTTGCCGACCACTTGCTTCTCTAGTTATACCGCACGATAGCAATACACAGCGGTCTGAGGAGCCATAAACAAACCTCAACCAAAACGCCACTCTATAGCCACAAATAATGCTCAGAACAGCACCTAACTTCATCAACAGTACATATAGGGTCCCAGCCATAGCACTAGCCACCAAACATCTTTTTATCTTTGCCTTATTTAGCAAAAAGACTAAACACAACTCACCTACTCTCTTCCAGCAGCCGCTTGTTTGTAGTGAGACCTCAGGCCAGTCCATTAAGGACTACAGCGGGGTGACGCAGCTCAAGGAAGAACATTTATGATCATTTCTTTATCATTTCCTTTAAGTAAGAAACACCATATTAATCATTTTGCACTGCAGACATGGTAGTTCTTCTGCCTTATTGTCTTGGTTTAATTGTATTTCCATAAAGAAATGATCATAAATGTTCTTCCATGATTGATTGATTGATATGTCAGAGTGAGGGGGCGGCAGCAGGGGATAAGCCTTGTTTCAAGGGCATACTGGTAGAGCCCTGGATGTAAAGCAGCACCTCCCCAGTACCCACTTCAAGACCTTCATCTGTTCTGGGACATGAATCAGCGCCTCTTTGGTGGCCAAACCCTGGTATAGAAAAATACAACATGTATCTTTTATGTCTCATTAGGGAAATATAGTCTTATTTTGTACAACTAGCTTGGTTTCAAATAATAAAAAAAGGATTTCACTTCACATGTAGTTATGTTTTTGATGTTTATATCATCATAAGTCAAGTGTATTTGTTCTGTGTCAACCTCCATTAGGTGTTTTATTGTTATAAAGCCTATAAAATCTTATGAGTGGTGGTTTATTCCGGCTTTTGGATGGTAGGTAATTTGCCCTCCTCAATTCCTGTAAACTGCCTGAGTCAAGTTAGCAGAAGAGAGACTCAAAAGGACAGGAAAGTGAGTGACTTTCAAAATAAAAGTACAGATCAGCAACACACTTTTCAATTGTTTCGAGTGCAAATAAGTTAGAGAAATGCAGCTTTAGAAATACATAGATACATTTATAACTGTCTGCAGGATGTGATAAAATATTGAATTGTATAAAAAGCAGCCAAGCTCAATAAACCAAATATTTCTGTAATGTGAAAACGTGATTTTTTTGTCATTGCTAAGGGTTAGACATGATTTCACAGTCCCTAATGGCAAATAGAAATATATTTGTAAAATAACAGGTTTAAAACAGATGACTATTTGGCTTTACATGAAAACTGTTAGGAATAACAGTGGCTATAGTAACAGATATTACAAAAATAATAGTACAGTAATAGTCGCAGTACTGTTAAGGTAGGTAAAAAAGAGGAAACATGAAAGTAGAAAATATACAAAAAGCCCAAAATGAAACCACAGTAAGATCAATAAGAAAATTAAATATGTTTTTCTGAAAACTGGGCTATAAAAACACTATTTTCCAAACAGAAGGGGGATCATGTTCGCACAGTTTTCAAATCTAACTTTTTGTGTCTCTCTTTAGTTTATTCTGAAAGGCTTTACCGGAACAAGCCTTTGCTGTAATCTGTGGAGCTCTTGTCGATTGTAGATAACTTGGTGGTGGTGCTGTGGGAGCGCTCACACACTCAGAACAAGTGATGGGAGACAAACTCCGTCCCTGACGCGCCTGACGCTCACTAACCGATATTTTTATTGATTTTTTTCTTTTTATTTCAGATTTTTTCGCCTCATTTAACAGAAAAAAAAAACCTTCATTCTCTATTTTCGAGCACTTTCGGGTTCCTGCTGGAGGTGAAGGTCCGCTGTGCAGTTAGGCAGCAGTTTCTATTTTGGCTGTTTTTCTGTTTTCTTTTTTTTTGTGGAAGGATTTGAGTCATGGCAGAGGAGTGATGCGCCTGTGCCAAGATGCCTCTTAACCGGGATGTAACTTTTCCACTGCGGTCCTATGGAATATAGTCCGATCCTACACAGTCTACATGTTGTGCCATCATCCCACGTGAAAAACAAACTCTTCGTCTTCTGCATAATGCTGACTCTTTGGGTGTATATGATTTATTGTTGTGTTGGCTACTGCTCCACGATGCCAAACGGGGCGTACGGCGCGGGGAGCAGACACGAGAATGACGCAGAAGTTGACAATCAGGGGTCCTCACTCGGGGCGTCGAGGGACTTACTGAATAACGAGAACGATGTGGACAGCAGAGGAGAGGACTGGGATGAAATGAAAGGCGAGGCGAAGGCGTTGGATGATAATGCCATGTCAGGTTTCTTCAATGAGTCGGAAAGTAAAAAGTTGCCCCAGGCGATCATCATCGGGGTGAAGAAAGGAGGGACCCGGGCGCTGCTGGAGTTTCTGCGCCTGCATCCGGACGTCAGAGCGGTGGGAGCGGAGCCGCACTTCTTCGACCGCAACTACGACAAGGGGCTGGAGTGGTACAGGTATCAGCCTCATTTATTATCATGAAACATGACTCCAAAGGTGGGGAAAAAACTGACCTCAGATATGCATCATTTTTACGCGTAAAGGCGACTTGGTGCCTTGCTCAAAGACATCTCATCTCTTCAGTGTGGCTAAATCCAGACTAAAACGCCTCATTTTAAACAACATCAACATATAAAACCATCAGTAAGACATGTCAGCGCTTAAAAAGTTACTCCTAATACAACATGTGTGTGATTCCCTGAACAAACAACTTTGTTTACACTGTAAACAGAGACTCTGCCCTGTCAAAGTTTACTCTTATTATATAACAGCAACTAAATAAGCCCTGTGTTATACTTTTTAAACACCACCAGAGGGGTTATAATCACCTGTAAAATCAAAGAATCCCTGGAGGTTATCATGTGTTCAAGCTGAGAGGAATCCGACTATCAAAAGAGAGGAAAAAAACAACAACGATTCAATGCAGCGCATCATATGACTGTGCTGGTAGATTATGTCTGAATGGTGGATTACGCTTTTGAAGTGAAGTTTGGCTCACGCCGAGACGTTTGATTCTTTTATTTCAGTTATTCTTGCAAAGAAAAGGGGTTTTTAATCCCTCTGTGTAAGCTCTCCATTAAACCGGAGACCAAGTTTGTGCTCACTTTGATGTGGATTTTCTCGATGATTGATTTTTTTTCTCACAAGTTTAATCTATGCTCAAAGCCTGGAGCTTTAAAAGCAACAAAACATGAGTGAATTACCTGGTATACATTATACCGATTGAATTGACAGTGTGCAGTTGTGATTTATGCACCTTGCCTCATAATAAGAGCAGGTGCAATCTAACTCAACAGTCTCACAGACTTGTACTTTTCAGGCCCAACTTCTCAGTCGTAATAATTTACAAACCTACGGATCGATTTTCCCTCCTTGTTTGCCTGACCTTCACTCCGACTTCGCAGAATTCTTCCCCGTCTGTCCTTGGATCCAGACTCATGAAGGTTTTCTAACAGAGAGGGGGGGCAGCAGCAGGTAGAGGAAGACGACTTGAATTCTTGATGCACTTCAAAGAAACGGCTCCTCGCTTTACGGGTTCGGAGTCAGCAAGTTACATCATGCCGTCATCCTTGAACAGCCAGTGTTGTGCTCTGAGATTATAAATTCTGGGGTATCGATTCAGAGGCGGCAATTTGTTTTGATCTTCAGTCCAAATAGACTTCAATGTCAGAGGCAGAGATCACGATCCTAAGGCTGCTTTAAGGCTGCGTAATCTAACATTTTTATTGTATTCTCTGCCATGGCAACAACTGTCCTTGCGCCGTACATCATTTCTCAGTATGCAACCTCTGTACCAATGAGCCAGCAGCGAAATTACACAAACTCTTCGTGGAAATAAACAACTATCCCACTTTCTTCTTGGAAATTATTGATCGTCTGTGTTCCCCAAAAACCCTCTCCGGAAATGCTCCGCCTGTCAGAGCTTTACATCAGAGCAAGCTCATTGTTAATAGGAGATAATAAGAGATGCTGCTGTTTCAAGTGTCCATCTGACTGAGCCGAGGGATTAACAGGCAATGTCAAAGGATGGAGACACAGTTTCAAAGCTGGCTCCATAGAGATACAATAGGGGAAGCCAAGCATTGTTCAAAGGACTTCTCGCTTAAGCTCCGTTAAGAATTTCCGGACAGGTTTGGAGCATTTTTCAACGTATCAGCTTGTGAAGAGCGGCCTCTTGTCTGTCTCGACAGACTGAGCGACAAGAACAAACTGAAATGGAGATTTTTTTAAACTCATTTAGAGAGCATCGCTGCTGTTTTCCTGCGACTGGTGAAGAAGGAAGAAGACGTTCTCATTAAAGATGGATAATTGAAACGTTATGGAGCCAAAGCGGAGGGATCTGAGTGAGACCTGACAGCTACCTCTGCGGAGAGGTGCCACACTCGCAGTTGGTGTGGGAAATGTGTGTCATCTTGAAACATAATGAAGGCTTCTTTTTCCCAAAGAGGTGATCTGGCTAATTAAAACAGCTTGGCTTGAGTTGTCACAGCGAGAGCTCTGTACCACAGGTTGACCTCTTACAGGAGGGCACCATGACATCGAGTCGGTGCTTAATGATCATTTAGCAGCGCTCTGAACATCTCTTGTCTGGTTTTTTGTGGTTTTTCCAAGACTGTGCGTACTTGCCAACTTAATCAATCTGTCCTTCTAAGATTTCTGGCAGCTTTTTCTGTCATCATTACAGCCTAAGATGTCTGGTTTTGCCACTTCCTTGAAAAAGATGCGACGCAAGGTGCATTTTTAAGGCACCTTACTCACTGATACTTGGTGCAAACACTTGTATAAAGCAATCAAAACAAGCTGTGTGTTATCTCACATCACTTTGGATCAGTTTGAGTGAAACAAAACCCTTAAACTGCCTTTAATTTGGTCTCTCACTGCAGATATGCACTGCCATTCGATCTGTATGCACAGGGGGGATCTGGACATTATTTCCTAGTAAACCCTGTTAAAGTTGGAACTGTGGCAGCACAAAAACTTGCAGTTTATCAAGTGTCCACTCCAAAGCTGGCTCTGGAAGGTAGAGAAACCAAAATAGAGTCAGGTTAAGAATTTGAGGACTCAGCCTTAGTTTATGCAGCTCATTTCTCCCCTGCTGCACACAGGGACAAGGACAGTCTAGTTGAAGGGCTTGACTTAACTGTGCATGTAAATGTACCAAGTGTAGCTGATCTCAAGTCCACGTATTTGCCGTTTTTTACTTAAGCTGATCTTTAGACTTAGTAACCCTTCTTCAGAAACCAATAAGTGACGTCACGGATGTTTTGACATGAAAATCTTTCTAAAAAATACAAGAATTTTCCGGTTGAGCAGCAAACATAAACATTTGTCCAAAATGCCACCATGATGGAGCCTTGGACGTATGATGTGGGTAGGGAACAGTGCGATGAAAGTAAAGAGTCATTCTTCGCCCATCGCTTGGTGTCAAGTGATGAACGTTACATATTGTAAAGTCACTTTTTATTGGTGTAACATTATCTTCTCTCACACACTGATATTGCAATGCATTATATTTTGCAGATAATGATCCAAATACTCCTAAAGCCGGAGGGATTTGTTGGCTATTGTCTGATGGCGCTTTATGCTTATGGTCAGGGATTTATGTACAAATATTGTTGTGTATGTTGAGGGTGAAGGGGGCTCTGCAGAGAAACTTTGGTGACCACCGCTTTAAGGATAAATAAAAATATATAAGGTTAAAGAAGGAGAGCAAAGGTATCTGCATGTAGGACTGACAGAAATGCAAAAATGTCATAGTCCCTCCCGAGACAAGTCCCCCCCTCTTGCTAACCCTCTTTGTCACACAGGAAAGACTCCACGCTGTGAGGGATACAAGTGAAAGAGCATCTTTGTAAACTTTTAGGGACACTGCTCCTAGAAATTTCCAGAGAAATTCTCATTATTTGGTGTAAACGGTTGTTAAGAGAGGAGGGATAACTATCTCATTGCAGGAACGGTCTGACTTAACTTTTGTTACAGAGCCTCTGGTTGGTTTAAAGTTTGGAGCACAGTCTGTGATTGGTCAACAGGCATAACAAAGTGCATTAGGAAGTGAGTAACGCAGAATTTCATCGGTATTGAGGACGGTTAACCATGCCCCTGTGATGTTTGAACAGCACTGCACACTCTTAAGGGTCTTTGTTTAGATTAAAGAAGTGTTTTTGGTGATGTAAATGTTGATACATGTGCGGATAAAAGGTGGATAGGTCAAGAAAAAGTTGCAATGATTGGCTAAAACTGCAAAGTCTCAAAGAACTGTGCTGAGATTAGCTGAATATGTGTGAGTCGCAGCCACACGGCCTCGCTGCAGGAGCTGATAATTGAGCATTTTTATATCACGTCTGGCCTGGTCAGACTTTTCTAACCTGCAGTCTGATGTCCTGTTTGAAGTCTTTAAGATAAGCTAAGAGCTCCAAGCCTGATGAGGACGTCTGCCTGATTTGTTTTCCCATATGTTTCACTCCAATACCCCCAGACTATGATGGTTTGTGGGAGCTCGGGGCGAGGAGCGGTCCACTGGGGTGGGCTTATCTGCTCCTGTGGTGGTATTGAGTTGTGCCCACAGCATTTATCTGCTGTGATTGGTGTGTCCATGCTGCTGGAGGTCTGCTGTCGGAGGCCCACATTGAGAAGAGGCCCCCCGTGCACAGCAGGACCCTAACCACAATGCAGCACATTTTGGGACAGGAAGAGAGGAGGAGGAGGAGGATTGTGCATGCTTGGACACAGACAACTCCTATAGGCCTGCTTTTTTTTAATAACATCCCAACTTCCTCATATACGTCTTATTTTGGCGGGTTAACTCTTAACGTGATGCACAAATCAAGGCAGTACATGTGAATTAATTGCCGTTTTCCTCTTAAGGTTCCATATATAGGACAATAAGTGTCCGTCTTATAACTCACTGAGGGTGTCAGAGAAGACGGTCTAATCCTCCTCAGAGCCCCAGGGAGGCTTACTGCAGGCCAGTGGCAGATAGAGGGCAGTAAATTTAAAGTGAGTCTTTAGAAAGCGCAACAGAATTATAGAGCTCAATGAAAGGGGATGCTGGAGAACCCCTGAGGTCTGCATTAACCCTGACAATAAAGAAGCAGACAATTAGTGTGAAACATGTTTTCTCTGCCTTCACTTTGTATGCAAATGTGCTCAGAAGGGTGAAAGTGCCCTTTGACGAAGCCCAGCAGGGGGTTCATCAGAAAGAGCATTCATTGGAACAGGCCCAAGAAAAGACTCAAACACTACACTTAAGCTTTTTAGCCCGAAAGTTGACTTTCAGAGATCTGTGCGTGGAAAGTTGTGTTTCCCAGGAGTAGGTTCAGATGAGTCCACCGGTGGCGTTTTGCTTACTCGACACTTTCAGCTCTTTTGCAAAGGACACGGGGGGATTGGTGAAAGTGAGAAAGCTCTCGGTATAGGTATCCTCGTGCTTTAACTGATGCGTCAGCACTCTGACAGGAAAAGGAGGGAAGACTGCGTTGATAATGAGATGCTTCAAATACAAAAAAAAAAAAAAAATCACATTTACTCTCTGTTGTTTCAAACATTCCTAAAATATTTCCAGGAACCACACTACCTTGCACTTTAAAACTTAAGGTGCTGCGAAAAGAAACCAGTTCAGATCACATTTTCTCCTTCCTTATCATTGAAATCATCCCGTTTTTACAAGGATCAATCCACTTAAATGCCAATACTGGTAATGTGCACCTCCCCTCCTCTTATTCTGGAGATTGAGGATTTAATTTGCTGCAACAACCCCCTGGGCTTTAGCTTGAAGCAATTTGTCAAACCACAGCACTTATTACAGCACTTTAGAAACACCGAAAACAAAACAAGTTCACTCCATTATATCCCCTCGAGTTGCTGACTTCCTCATCTCTGCCTTTTGTTGTATCTTCAGAGAAAATGTGTTGTTTCCTGCCTCTGTCTTTCCCTCCTCAGCTGAGACTCCCTGACAGCAAGTCAGAGCAGCTATAGAAAGCACCAATCTGGCCCAGCCATCTTTGTTTGGCTTCTTTGAAGTCGTGTTTGCTTTTGCAGATGCTCTTAGACCAGCATCGGTCTGTGGGGAATTATCTAATTGTAGCAACCACCACGTGCATGGGAGACATACATTACATGCAGAGAGCGGGTTTTCTTATCTCTTTACACGTGAAGCTTGACATCATTAAAGGAGTGTGTTTTGATAGAGGTCAGGATAAACACATTATTGAGGTGGTAATGCATAAAAAAACTCTAGGATGTGCATTTTTTATTTTTAAATTATCTTGAATATTCAAAATCTGGGGTTTACTTTACCCACAATCCCCCTGTGCAAACCGCTATAGGTGTGTTGTCCAAGTAGCTGTTTAAGTAGCTGCATTATACTGAGATGAGGAGCTGTGGAAAGTTTATTTTCTCTAACTTCATATTTATTTGGTTTGTTTCCCAACAAATTCACGTCCTGCAAAAACGTTATAAGTTGAACTGACCACAAACCCCGCCTCCGGGGGGCCACATAGCCAATCATAAGCCCCCTTTGAATCTGAATTCTTCTGCAGCTCTGCCAAAAAAGCTATCCCATTTATGCAATACTATTTGGCTACACGAGAGGTTCAATCTGTGAACAACTCTGCAATGAGTAACAAAGGCAGAATGATAGGTGGCAGTACGGTTTGAGCAAACAGGGTGGAACAGCACTGTGTGTGTGTGTGTGTGCATGTCTGACTGTGTTTATTATGTAGAGCTCCTGCTGTATGTTTACAGCCTGTTTTTCTCATTACACTGCAATGCTGTAATGCTATATGACATCACACAGTTGGACACTAATATTATGCTGTTGTAGAGTTCGAGTTCGCAAAGAAGCTGTGGAGGAACTTTGTTTCTGCGCTGTTGCTGAAACGCAATGTGTAAGGGGCTGGTGATGCTGTTTTGACACTATTACTCCACTCTTACTTTGCAAGAATAATAATTTTGTGCCACAATTTTTTTGTTTTCTATCATTTTCTACTTTTTTACTTCGCTTTCTAAAGGGCTTTGGATTGCATTTGTGCGGTAATTTACATTTACAAAGACGTAAAAAGTCCAGCCGTCGACGAGCAATGTAAAAGGAGCTGCAATGTAAGATTATTTGATGGCCATATGCACCTCAGGCTTCCCCCTGGAGACACTCCTGCAAAAGATGCAAACTCAGCTGACATCGCTTGCAGAACCACCTGCACAAAAAAACCTGAGTGAAGGGTGTATATATACAGTATATATATTTTTAACAGTTTTAATTCTATTTTAATAAACATAATTTTGATCTGCTAATCTGTGGAGCTACCCTTAAAATTATTTGCTGTTATATCTTCACTCTTTAGATTTATTCCTTATTTCTGGAACAAAAACTACCAGAGAAACATTTTCTAACTCTTCAAGTAACCCGTATTTTGCACTTTTTGTGTCACACAATTGACTATTCTTGCCAAGCTGTCATTCAAAACAAGAGCCAGACAAAAACTGCCTATTCACAGTCTAGCACACGACACCGAGAGATATGTTATTGAGTCTAATGAAACTACTTGCAGTGTTTCTATCTCTGACAATAGTTTCATCATGTGTAAACGATCCTGATGACGTCTCTGAAATACTGCAGAACAATCCAGCGCCACTAGTTAAGTCTTGTCAATTTACATTTTTCAAGCAGCACCTCCCTGATATAAAAAGCGCTCGCTGCTTCTATAAACAACCCAACTGTCAGAGTGGTTATGTGTTAATGCAAGGCTGACAGTTGTGTGAGGGAAGCCAGAATGGCTCACACACTGTTCCCCCCCTCCTCCTCCTCTTTTCAAACTGGGACCGTCTCCATCAGACAGCCAGGTGGCCTTGAGTTCTGCACACTGACAGTAATAACAGAGGATGGGCCGTATTCTGCACTATCATCGCTGCCCGGGAATGCTGCTGAGATACTGAATCCTGCGCAACGCCTTCATGAAAGGTCCCGAGTGCAAAGTAATGACGATGACTTTCACACGTTTGATAAGGAGAGCTGCGATGACCGAAGAATGACTCGTCTAAAGATACTTTCCTTTTTGATTTCTGTCTGGAACTCATCTCGAGGTGTATCTGTCTGATTATTACAAGTGGCTGCATACCACCACCTCTCATCCCATCCTTGAGTGCAGAAACGATTCCCACAGCAGCTCACCCCTCTTAGAGCCACAGCGTAAGATAAGAAGCCATCATGACATTAGATAATACTGCAGCTACTTTTTTTTTCTGGAACAGCCTTTTGTCAGTGCGGTTAGAGAAGTTGAAATATAGATGCAAATTAGAGTCAGTCAAGCATTATACCGCGGGATACCAAAAAAAAAGTAATCCTTATTGGAGTTTTCTCAACCGTTCTTGCCTCTTTTTACCATGAACTTAAAGCTGAGGGCATCATCCGCGCAGCCACACACGACCACGTTGTAAATTCCTACCTTTGAACCCGCTGCCTGATAACAGCGAGTGTAAACACGGCACCAGATTTCAAACGCCGTCTCGCCAGTAGCCCGTTTAATGGACACGCCTGACTGGCCGGCAGACAAAACACAAAAAAGAAAATTACACAACACTCCACTCCTGGATTAATATCTGTATGTTGGTTGGAGCAGAGGTGATGCTACTGCTGCTTAAAACTTGCAGACGCGGTGCTTCAAACTTCACTGGGCTTTTGGGTCAGAGGGGTCGAGCCGTGCAGTCTCAAACCTCCAGCAGTGCACCTGATTCCATCTAATCCTCTCTTTACTCCTTCCACTCCTGCCTCTCTTTCTTTATCTCATTCACAAACAGTCTTCCTCTCCGTTATCTCCTCAACCCCGCCGCTCTCAGGCGAGTTTAAAAGGACAGGTTAGAGGGCAGAGGATGTTTATGTGCCCGCGCCGCCCTTTTTCCTTACTACAGGTTTAATTTTAGTTCACCAATTAGAGAGCAGAAACTCTTTAAAGCTTCGACTGCTTACTTTTTGACTTTGAAAATGCATTACCAGCCCACTCAGATGTTACACCTTCTGAGAAAAAAGCTGTTTTTAAGCTTCATAAACTTCAAGTGACACATGCAAAATTCATTAAGGGGCAAAAAGTCAACCCGCCGCGGCTCGACTCTAGACGGAGGACTACTTTTTTGTTGTCTTGAAGCTCAATGATGACGCCTTTGCACGGCTGATTGATAGATGGGGATGCGCTGAAACCTATTGGTTCCAGGCGACATTGTTTATTAAGCAGAACAAATTGTGAAAGCTTGCTACATCTGCCCCCCTAGGGCTACACTCTCACTCCCCACTCAGTCAGAGATGTTCTCCCCTGCTCTGTCGCTGCTAGGATTTGAATAATGCATGTTCTTCTTACACAGATTGTTTTGCTCGGGGACTAAGTGGAAAGTTTGATTGGTAGTAAGTTTTTGCGTCCCTTGAGGCCTCCGGGAAAGGCCTACCGCGCTGCGCTTCTACGAATCCAAGAGATGCGGCGTATAATTGCAGAGGCTTCTGATAGAGTTGTTTGTGTCTCTCGTACCTATTACCTTGATTAGGTTTGAGGGTTATTGTTTTTTTTACCATCATGTACAATAGAGGAGAAAAAAAGAAGAGTCAATGTGAAAGACCTAAGGCCTCCATAAAAAAAGCAAACAGGAGCAGGTGACATTAGTGAATGAAACTGCAGAAGAAAACGAAAACCCCTTGTGTGTCTGTGTGGCACTAATTAGGTATTGGTGATGCCTACAATTCCCATAATCACTGTTGCTTTTTCCCAGAGCTCAGTGCAGGGAAATCCTGCAGACCATTTTTCTGCTCATTTCCACCACATAAATTCGTGAAATGAAAGCTGCAGGGTTTTGGCGAGGAGTATCGCGGCTCTTAGTGCGTGCACCAACAGATGGTTGAAAATTATTGTAATCACTTTAATGACACGACTCCTCCGCTTTACTGTTGTTCGATTTAGATGAAATGCTCTCAATGAAAACGCTACAATATTACCAAACATTGCAATGAATGCAGATTTGACTGGCAGCACGAGGCACGCTTGGGGATTGACGCTAATCACTACTTCCCTCTGCAGAAAGAGATACGTCTGCACCCTCTTCTCCTGCATTGTTACCATTTGTTGTACCAGAATGAGAAATATCCCTCTTTTGGAGGACTGTGCCGACCACAATGCAAGTTTGATGTAGTTAATAAATAAATCTGTCAAATGCACGAGCAGAGTGTGTGGATCCACTTTCCTGCTGCTATGTGAGGCAGGAAAACCTAGACTGATGTGGTGTTCCCAAGAAGATATTGAGCTGCTCTTCTGTGCACCTATATGAGAAATACTGGCTGTGCATGTACTGTATGATAAGCAGGTTCACATGTATTATTCAAAGTATAGAGGTATTAATAGTAAAGGGATTTTAAATTGTACCTGACTGTGTTTTAGCATTAATGGGGAAGTAGGAATCACAAATACAAACAATTCACCTGCAGTGCTTTATGTCTATAATGGTACACTTAAGTATCAGTGAATGAGGAGAGTGATTCACCTCGTAAAGACACTCTCTGCAATTGATTCTATTGTAGAGTTACAATGCATGATTACATATAGGAGTGTTTTTTCAATGCAATGTAATGCAACTTAAATTTAAACCATTTCACCAAGTATGACGCAATAAAATGAGTTGAGATCGCTTTAACTCTAGCGTCATTTACATAGAGCTTTATCTTCCCATTACACTTATTATGAAACACCTAAAACGTCCCTGAATAAATAGTCAAAGGTTATGAAGTTTGGGTTGTAGAGGGCGAAATCAAAATGCAACACATAAACTGTTTTACCTTGTTGCCTTATTGTTCTTCAGCGTTCTTCAGGCTCAGGCTGTCAGCAGATACGATCTGTTGGAAAGAGAAGTTGTTGTAAGCTGTGGCATGATTAAAAGCAGCACAGAAGTCGCAAGTACAGTGATGGAAAGATGGTAAATCACCTTCCCTCGGGGAGCTGATTAAATTTTTGCCAAGAGATATTGCTGAATGTGTTGGGGAAAGTAGTATGAGACTCATTTTTTAGAGGTTAAATGCATCCAAACGATTCGAAGAAATCAGCACAATTTTATCAACACAATGAAATGTGGGATCACTGTGTCTGTACAAATCAGTGAATCAAACTGGTTTGAAGACATGCTCAAACCACCAACCTTTGGTCCTCTTTGTTTTATCATGTCATATAAAGAAATTAGGCCTGCACGATATATTGTTTGAGCATCGTCATCGCGATGTACATGTGTGCGATAGTCACATTGCAGAGCCTGCGATGTCGGAAGTGAATGAACTCAGTTAATTTCAAGGGTAACTGACTGAGATACACTGCATGTGACTCTGCATGAGCTGTGCAGTGATCCACCAATCACCTTCGTCCTTTACTCAGTTGCCAATCAGACTACTCTGCCAGCTGTCAATCAAAATCAGAGCGGAGGAAACCCACCCCTGCACATGTTCTGTACATGGAGTTAGTCGCTGGCTGCTGGTGTTGAGCCGAGAAACGCGTGTCCTTTCGGAACTTTACTCATGACTGTTAAGCCCAACAAATAAGAACTGTATGGGTTTTAAAATGTACATATCCGTGGACCACTCTACTATAAGCGGTGCGCGTTTTGCGAGGTGTATGCAATTCTTGGAGGACATGCGTTTCTCTGCACAACACCGCTAACAACAACAACAATGATTGCAAAATGAGCAACGAACAAGAGAAAACCACCAAAAATGAAGATTTGTTGCCAAAAAGAAAAGGAAAGTCAGTTATCTGGAATTATTTCGGTTAAAAGAAGGATGATGTCGACCAAAACACGTGTTCTGTGTTCATCTGTTGCCACAATAACATCCCAGCACAATAAAAGCTAAAAATATCTCTGAGACAGACAGAAGCCATTCTACTAACATTCACAAAAAGAGGGAAGATCAGAGCAGGTTAACTGTCCTCAAGACCTCAACGGTGCAGCATAACATTAAATGCTATTCGGGTCATCTGGTGAAAATTCCTATAGTTTTAATATTGCAATATATATCGCAGGGTTGAAAAAAATCGCAATATTAGTTTTTTCCAATATCGTGCAGCCTTAAAATAAAAATCATCTATTAATGTTCAATCATGTAGTCGGCTAACCATTAATGGGCTTATCCAATTAAATGCATTGTTGATGTAAACACCAGCCCATAATGGATCACTGGTCTACTCTCTCAAAAAATACAAACCCAGAAAGTTTCATTCAGCTGCACAGGAGTTTGTGGCGCTGCGTACATCACTTGAATGTCTTCCAGGATTAACTACTTAACATTGACTGTGATCGTCCCGGCCACATATCTCTCTCCGTCTCTCTCCAGAGACTCGGCAGCCACCCAGTCTGCCAACAAGGCAGTCAACCAGCCTCTAATACTCCAGCGTGTTTGGCTTAGTCCTAATCCCCCTTGGCTTACTTTAGCCATTATCCAGGCAGGGCTGCAGTTAACAGGCTATATTATGATCAACCAGAGCCATCCAGGGTCAAGAAGAATATGCAGTTATGGGAATTGACAGCTCTAAAGCTTTGCATTTTCTCTTAAGGAATGCAGGGCCCCTCCAGATCTTCACATTTTCCACCAAATTACTGACAAACATGAGAAGAAGGTGGAAATCAGAGACGTGTGTTTTGGCCTGACATTAAGAGGCACAATACCGCCTGTACACAGTTAAACCAGCCTTTGTATAATGTAATGAAGGTGTGGAATATTTCAATGGGGGGATTGTGGGGTTTGAAAGAGGATTGAGGTCTTAAGGTAGATTAAATGCAGCAGCAGGAGATGAATGTCTTCCTTCAGGGTCTGCATTTAGAGCGTGTCATGAACTGTGTATTGTGTTGGCATGCGATCACAGATGATTGAACAGACTCCTGCTCCTCCTACCAGTCCTAAGGCCCACTCACCTACTCTGTTCATGCTGCCCATGATTGTTAGCTTAATGATGATTGACTAGCCCCGACCTAACAGAACTTAAAACCAGATTTGCAGCCACTGTGTCACTATTAATCGCATCTTCATGAGTGGGAACTTTCTCTTAGCCGCTAATTATTCAGATTGCACAGATGAATCGTTCTTCTTTTGCATGCGGCGCTCAATGTTGATCTCTGTTTTTGTATCCTTTGCAGGGAACTGATGCCAAAGTCTGCAGACGGCCAGTTGACCATGGAGAAGACCCCCAGTTACTATGTCACCAAGGAAGTCCCAGCTCGGATCTACACCATGTCTAAAGACACAAAGCTGATTGTAGTTGTCCGGGATCCTGTCACCAGGGCTATCTCTGACTACACCCAGACTCGCTCCAAGAAGCCAGACATTCCTTCTTTCGAGTCCCTGACGTTCAAAAACATGTCAGCAGGTCTGATCGACACCACATGGAGCGCTGTTCAGATCGGCATGTATGCTAAGCACCTTGAGCGCTGGCTCCAGTACTTCCCCATGGAGCAGCTGTTGTTTGTTAGCGGCGAGCGTCTGATTAGCGACCCCGCAGGTGAGATGGCTCAAGTCCAGGACTTTCTCGGGCTCAGGAGGGTAGTCACGGAGAAGTATTTCCACTTTAACCCAGCTAAAGGCTTCCCATGCCTTAAGAGACCCGAGGGGAACAGCAAGCCGCACTGCCTGGGCAAAACCAAAGGCAGGACCCATCCTAATATTGACCCAGAGGTGGTGCAGAAGCTGAGGGACTTTTATAAACCCTTTAACAGCAAGTTTTACCACATGACAGGTCATGACTTTGGCTGGGATTAAGAGAAACCCAATGATGATGAACTTCAGGTCCTTCATCTGTGTTTTTTTTATAATTCTATCACTCTGGAGATATTGTTATACAGTGTATGTACAGTATTTGGTGGATGTGTAAAAATTCAGAAGTCTATTTTATGATAATTTATTGTTATGATATTAACTCACTAAGCTGCCTAACCAGGTTAACTCATGACCCGCTTCAGTCTTTTGGTTCCAGATTTAATTCTCATCAGGTACATGATCATTTTTCTAAAAAGCACAATATTTTTACGGGTATCTAGAGCTGGGTCGGTATCCTTTTTTTTCCCCCTAGTGGGACATTTTTATGGCTTCATTTGGATAAACAAATCTGCTTTCTTGACTTTTCCAAATGCCTCTTTTGCTTCACCTTAAACTGAATGAAATCCAACTTTGGTAATACCCCCTTAACATTTGCTTGACCCTCAGAGGTCTGTGGACCCACTTAGTCAGGTCGATACAGGCCTCAGCTGATCCAGTGCCACTCGCCAGGTGGATCAATACAGTAATAGCTCCTCATCATGTCAATTAGACCTGAGTGATGGCGCTACCGTGATCTCTTGAGCATTGCAATAAAACATAGATCCACTAATGGGAGTAAGTTTATGGTTGACCCTTAAGCCAACTTCAAGTTAATACAATAACACAAATTTCCAACTGCGATATTTCGGGCTTAACCGCCATTTATACCGTTTCTATAAAGGAATGTTGTTCGGAGTCCAGCAGAGAGTTCAGGCAGGAAATTTAAGGGATGATTTTATCTGCTTTCCAAAAACCTGCTGCTCTTGCTTCATAACACCGAATCAGTTATTTCTCTTCCCAAAAAGAACTCTTAGGGCTCCGTTTCCTTTATTGATTTATACTGAAGAGGCTTTCATGGATCATCCTCTGCAGCGTTTCTGAAAGAAAGGTGATAGTAGAAGTACGAATGAACCAGAAAAATCACCCAATCAAAAAGATAAAAAACCTTCCTCCAGACTTTTGTTTCTTCCTTACTTTGAGCCAAAAATGTCTCACTCAATTTTCACGATCGGTTGAGTTTTAATCAACCTTAACAAACAAGCATAGTCCGCATTTTAACAGGCGTCATTCCAAGATGATGTGCTGCAACCCCGCTGTTGTAGAGGCACTATTTTGCTGTATGCATCACTTAACAAACATGAAAATGAAGCAGGTGTGACTGAGAAGTTGAATAAAGATGCAGTCATGTTGTTTTTATGAAGTAAGAAATAAAAAAGTTTTACCAAAATCAGAAATTGTGTGTTTTTCTCTGCAAAGTGAAACACTATGAATCTTTGATATAAGTGTTTTTCTATAATGCTGAACTTCTCTCACTCTTCATATAGCACCCTCACCTCACCTATGTTGATACCTGGAGCCCTGCAGGCAAAGGTGTACTCCTGTGTCTAATTTACCATATTGCACATCAGCGTGCTAACGGGCTAATTAACTACTTTTGGCTGTCACAGCCTCCCTGCCCCTCGGTGCCACACATGAGGCCTAACTGAGCTCCGTTGCCATGACCTCAACAAACACACAACGTAGTGTCGGGTTTCTCATGTGGAGAGAGAGGAAACGTGAAAAACACAGATATTACTGTGAGGTGTCCCAGGGTGACACTTCACACTCAGCTGTATAAGGTGAGGACAGGTTTGGCAGCTGCTGCGAAAAAGGAGTTTAAATAGATGTTAAAATGAAGTACTTTTACACTTTGTGTCTGACCTGGATTTAAGGTCATCTTTATGAATCTATGCTGTAAAACTTTTTTCTGTAAATTTACAGTAAATTACTGGCTACTACTTTTACAGTGATTTAATGTACATATTTAACAGTAATTTACTTTCCCTTTACTGCTTTAACGGTAAAATTAAAAATTATATTAATAATTTGTGAATATTATAGTCAAAGCCTGTGAAGTGATATCACAGCAGTCTAATGTGAAATATTACAGTTAAATAATGTCAAATTCTGGTAATGATCCACAGGAGTAAAGTTCTCTGATTCTTTGAAAGTTAATCAGAGTTTAATCTGTTCTGCAAATTCTCAGAATAATAGATCTGAAAAAGAGTTAGCAATTTGGTTAAAGCTCGTATGAGATTTTTTTACATCCATGATATAAAATAAAATTCATACTGATGTCTTTTTATGATATGCAAAAGCAAATTAGACGATCAGTGACAGGATTGTGGATTTTTAAACTCTTATTTTCAATGTCTGAAACTGGTGCAAGGGGGTAGGTGTCAGCCTTACAGCCCTGTGTTCACAATTTTCGCATAAAATATTAACAATTACTGATGCATTTCACTGTTAAAAGTGAGATTTATGTTACAGGACTCTACATAAACATGTAAAAAACCGAGTGGGCAAGTCCTGACTCTAAAAATAAACTTGAAATTTCATTAAATCGCTCCAGATCAAGCCTACTTATTTTGATTTTAGAGTCAGCCAGGGTTTACTTTCCTCTGCAAAGTCTTAGAAGAATTAAAGTGTTTATAGAGTGATGCAAAATGAGTTATTCAACCTTAAAATGAGTCAGTTATTTGGTTAAAGCTCTTATGAAGACTTTTTTTTTTCAATTCATACTGAGGTCTTTTATGATATACAAAAGCAAACTAGAGAATCAGTGACAAGATTGTGGATTTTTTACTCTCTCATTTTCAATGCCTGTGTCAGCCTCACAGCTCTGTTTTTACCATTTTCGCATAAAAATATTCACAACAAATGGTGCATTTAACTGTTTAAAGTGAGATTTATGTCAAAGGACTCTACATAAACATGTAAAAAACAGAGCGGGCAAGTCCTGACTCTAAAAAAAATGTACTTACTTATCAGCTTAGTTATTATGAGTAAACAACATGGCGGATGGAGGGACAGTTGTCAGACTAAATGCTTCCAGCTGCTTAGCTACCTTATCAATTTAATGAGGAAGCATATATTTGGTCAACTCCTTTCATTAGTTTGATTGGGGTATGGCTCAAAGTACACGTTGTAATAACACTCATTTTATTGCCTCAAATTAGAAGGTTGATCATCTATTTTTAATGCTCATCCAACTTCAGGCTCCTTCTTTAATCTCGCTGCCATGGCTGCATCTGTTGTGCTTCCTCTTTTAGTTAACTTGCATCCAGATTGGCAATAGTTTATTCCATGTGACAATCCGCTTAGTGTTCAGCTGTCCTCAGAGGATATAGTCAATGTGGAAAATTTTTAATACTCATGATGTCGAATAGTTGTAGCCACAGTGAAAACACAGTTGATGCTCCTCTGGCAAGATAATCATCAGAACCACCAAAAATGTAGAACTTTTGGGGAAAATATGGCTGAAAATCTGTTTTCCTCTTTCAGTTTGTGCTCCACTTTGCACAAGCTTTAAAGGTTTTCCAATTTCGTCAAACAAAAAAATCTTTTAATTAACAACTTAAGGGTCTGGTGTCCTGGAAAAAAGGTTAGCTTTTTCCATGTGCAGATGGAGGAACTTCCTGGTTTGCCAACAGACATATGTCAACCACTTTTTAGTAGGCACCACAGGTTGTGTGCGCACCGGCCCTGAGCAACCTGCACCATCCATCATTCATCTCAGCAAAGGTTATGGTTCAAGCCAGTTATGAATCATCCCGCTCTATTAACTAACAACCTTTATTTAACTCTGCAGCCAAACGCCCTCATTTACCTGGGGCTGCTAGAGGTGATGAAGCCGGTCTCCCTGGTGGCAGGCTAGCAGTCTGATCACTCAGGAAGCAGCTCCCTTAGCAATTACAGGGATAGAGGAGGGGTGCTGTAATTGCTAGGCTCCCGACAGGGGAATTGCTGTTAGCGCACATCCCTGCAGGCTGTTGTAAGGGAGGTAGCTGTTGTTTGAAGGTTAAGAAGACAAGGAAAATAGACACCTGGCAGCCCAAAGCATCAAGCGACTTCACACATCCACTTGGCAGCTATCACAAGGGAATAAAATCAGAGCTGCTGCATGAAAGTGAAACAAAATAAAACATCATACATCTGCAGCTTGTTTGGTTTGGGGAGCAACTGCACAGACTGGGAAGTTTAGGGGCTGGCAGGAGGATGAACTGTGGCCTCATTACAATGTCAACGAAAAAAGGGCTGTACTCGGCCCAAATGTCACTCATGCAAAACGAGTCAAAAGAGTTTAATTCCTACAGAAGGTGTTGTCATGAACTCCAAACATTCACTTTATTTACATTTGACAACTACTGCTGTCATGAGAATCACTCTTAGAGCTTTGCTGTGATTGTGACATGAACAGACAGCAGCATGAAGGGTAAGAGATACACCTTTCTCACTGATATGTGCGGTTATTTGATCCTGTTTTAATCAACATACATGATCGGTTTGGTCCAAAACTGCCACCATAGCAAACTCAACGAAGCTTAGATTAATAGATTGTGATTGGTCTGGTATATCTGCACGATATTACAAAAAAATTACTGCAATTTTTTTCAACCCTGCGATATATATAGCAATATAAAAAATACAGGAATTTTCACCAGATGACCCGAATAGCACTTTATGCAACGCTGCACTGATGAAATCTTGAGGACAGTTAACCTGCACTGATCTTCCCTCTTTTTGTGAGTGTTAGTTGAATGGCTTCTGTCTGTCTTAGAGATATTTTTAGCTTATTTTTATTGTGTTATTGTGGCAACAGGTGAAAGGCACTGCCATACAGAACACATTTGGTCGACATCATCCTTCTAACCAAAATAATTTCAGATAACTAACCTTGCTTTGCTTTGCTTTTTGGTTTTCTCTTGTTCGTTGCTAATTTTGCAATCGTTTTTGCTGTTTGCTGAGAAACACATGCATGCCCAGGATTGCATGCACCTCGCAAAATGCGCACCGCCTATAGTAGAGTGGTCCACGGAAATGTATAATTTATAACCCGTACAATTCTTATTTGTCGGGCTAAACAGTGATGAGAAATGTTCCGAAAGTAATTCTCGGTGGGTATGCATTTCTCGGCACAACACCGGCAGCAGTAACTCAGCTCATGTGCAGGCCTCCTCTCTGATTTTGATTGACAGCTGGCAGAGTACTCTGATTGGCAACTGAGAAAAGAACACATGTGATTGGTGGATCGCTGCTAGGGTTGGGCATCGAGTCTCAGGCATTGAAGGGGTTTGGGACTAACATTCCGATTCTCCCGGAACGATTCAAATTTTAAATTTCGATTCCAAGTTTTGTTGCCGGAGTCCACCAACTGGAGGAAATAGCCGTCAAACGCCAACAAGGAAGACGCTGCTAAACACTGACAAAGAAGAAACCATTGAACACCAACGAGGACTAAGCCACATGGAGAGAGAAGAGAGACAGAGAGAGAAAGTGCATTGCAACCCACAATGGCTGCGGTCAAAAGTTTGACTAACTTTAGCAGGAAGAATGAACTCTTATCTCAGTGCATCGGAACCGGAATCGTTAAAAATCAAACGATACCCCACTCTAATCGCTGCACAGCACATGCAGAGTCACATGGTGTGTATGTCAGTTAGCTACCCTTGAAATTAGATTAGTTCATTCACCTCCTACATCGCAGGCTCTGCAATGTGACTATCGCGCACACGTACATCGCAATGACGATGCTTAAACAATATATCGTGCAACCCTAATCTGTCACCGTAGGAAAAGGTAGTCCCTAATCTACATGCCGAAGATAGCCGCTCAGATAATGCAGTTGAAACTTATACTTTCACATACTGGGCTGAAGTGTTAAGTTTCACAGATGAAGATGTACGAGACAGAGAATAATCCAAGTTTTCTTTCACTCTATAGGCGTCGTTTAAACTTTTCACCCACATCAGCATCCTTTAAGAAGCAGGTTTTACTCTTTGTGTTTGAATCTTCTGAGCCTTTCGCCAAACACTTCTGCGTGAACCGAGCTCCGAGCTCACTCATTTTTAGTGCGACCTTGCTCGACACCGGGGTTCAGCGGGGGATGACAGCAGAACAGGATGTGAAGACTGTTTTTAGAGATGTGTTCAGTTTGTTCTAAAAACTCAGCGGAAATCAACCTTTCTTTCGAGACCCTAAAGTGGATCATTAAAGTTGAAGATGGTTGAAGAATAGCAACTGTTGGTTGAGTCATCAGAGTACAGTTTTGAGGCGCTTGAAGCCTCTTTGAAGACATGACTTATTTATGATTAACCGCAGCTGAAGTCAGGGCAGAAGTTTCATCTCTGAAGTCATCGGAGCACATGAGAAAGGAGCCGATCATCGCCATTATTACATACACTTTGTTTTATAGGTTAATAAGACAATTGCCTTCCTTTTCTAGCCCTTAATCTTTTCCTCTGCATTGTCCAAACCCTAATCCTAATCCGATAGGAAGGGCAAGCATTAATCTGAGACAGTAGTCTTGGAGCTGACATATATGTGCTGACATAGCTAATCCAAATCTAATCCCTCTTCCAAGAGGGCTTCTTAGCGTCGTGTGGGACCAACTTGATTTACGTAACTTCAGATACAACACGAGTGAGGATGTACTTCAGGAGATGAGGCAGATGTTTTTCTAAATTACTAATTTGTGCTCAACACACCCACACCTCAGGCTTGTCAGGTCAGATCTAAGTGCTGCATTTGCTGCTGTCAGACTCTGAAGTACCGCTACAGAACATCAGCCCCATCTTCTTCATTGGCAGGGTTTAGGGATGTGAACGCTCCGTAACATCTGAAAACAACTTGTCAAAACACATGGCGTAACTAAACATTTCTCGACACGTTGTCCTGGAAATAATGAGGCAGGCATCTGTTCAGACGCAACAGAGCTTTTCATGTCCAAATGTTGTTTAGTGCGACTTAACAAAAATGATTGTTTTGTTCTCATATGGATATCATTGCCTCAGGGCGAAGCGTATGAAAAAGAACAACTCTGCACAGAGCTGAATTTTCATAATGTGTCATATGGGCTTAAAGTGTTTATTCAACAGTTGTGAATTTGAACCAGTAGGAAGGAGGAGTAATCCCTCTGTGATAACGCCATCAGAGCGCTTAGTGCCGCACGCTGTAACAGAGCGGGATAACTGTGCCGATGCATATAGGTTAGACTACGAGCGGAGAGACACATTTGGGTCAACATAACAGTTAAAATAAAATATTAAAAGTTTGACCACATAATGTTATCTCAAACACACAAAAGAGCAGTGTTTGTCAAGTACAAACATGTCAACACACTTCAACAAACATCTGTGATTGTAAAAGAGTCTCAAACTGGTTTTATTCCACTCATGTTCACAGTCTCCTTGATCTGTGGCTTATTTTTAGCTCAATACAGGCTGAAACAGATGGGTAACAAGTCATCAGACCTCCCTTTAATCACATTTTTGATTAAGTAATTGCTTTGACTCTAATTAGCCTTCGTGCATTAGCATAGCTCCGGTGCTGTTGGTGTTATAACACAACATGAAGTCGTTCTCATCTTCGTCTTTCTGGGGGAATTTTGTTTGGGCGCTAAGAGGAAAAAGAAAACCTTTGTTCTCAGTCTTTAAACTATTAACCTTATGTGAAACAGCTGATTTTAATGCTCCCCAGTATTCTTAGAGAGTCTGGTTTTCAGGCTTTAGATTTCACATATGGCACTCCACATGGCTGTCATTTAAGCTTTGAAGCTGCTCAGGTTCATCCTTTATTCATTATTTTCCAACTTTTGTCTTTATTTCCTCACATTTTGTGAAGTCAGTCCACTTTGCTAAGGGGGACACACTTAGATGTGTGATATTGCAAAGACCAGAAGTTGCATCATCTCTAGCGAAATCCATGTGTTGTAACCAGAGAGTCCCAGAAGGAAAGGGATGGAGGACCAAGTGCCTCCTAACCAATACAGGCAGTTTCCTTCTTAATGTTCATTCTGTGGTCTCTCAGCACTATTTGTTGCAGTCGCCCGCCTGCCTGGTACCACTTTGGACCCTCCATTAGGCCAGACCAGTCCCCTCTGTATCCCAAAGGCATGCCTTGATAATGATTTTATCACTTAGCCATTTCAGGTTTTGGAACTGTAGCACAAAACCACTATAAGCTTCATTTTTTTCTTATTTCCTTTAAATCAAATCACTAATCTGTATGAGTTGCTGCGACCCCACCCAGCTCAGACACAACCATGCTTTTCCGGTCTTTATCCTGCTTTCTCTGTAATGAGGTGTCTCTAACCCCCTACTCTCTATGCACCAATGTCACCTTCATAATCCAAGACTTGGGCTTTTAGAGGAGTGGGATATGCAGGACCCTCACTGGGATTACAGGCTGAACTGTCTGCAGAGTGGTCTGTCGTCTGTCTGCAACACAGCGGAGAGGCCGTGCAGGAGGATCTTTGCCCTTTAGCTGGTGCTAATCTGGAGTGGAGGGCAGAGCGCCGTCTGAGCTGTCCTCAGGGCCAGACGGTTACATTTATCTGTACATATGTGTGTGTCAGTGATAAGGATATTTTTAAAATGAAGCTTCTTGAGTTCAGGACGTCTCCTTCTGGACATAGCAGAGACAAGTGGTGCTCTATCTAATAAATGATGAAGGGGAACATATTTTATTATGGATTAAAAAAAAAAAAGGTGGATAGCTGGAGTTCGTGACTCAAGGACTTGTTGCCTTCTAACAGAGATCTTACAATGAAAATTAACCAGGGACAATTACACGTTTGCCATCAGCATCAGAGAAACACTTCACTCTGGCATCATCGTGAGGCTTTGGGGGATTTAATCTGATTTTGCAATTAATTGGTTCGTTAAACTTCTGCTCCTGGGATTAAACCAAAATTAAAGCAATGGCGCAAGAAATTTCCCCAGACGGCCCCTCCAACAAACTCTGTTTATCTGCCATCCATACAAACACATCACTTATCTCTCCTCTGGTGTTTTGGACTCCTGCTTGTTTTTCTATAGGCCTCGAGTTTGAGACAGGCACAAGTCAAGACAAAAACAACCTCTTTGAATATGTTTGTCATATTATGACTGTCAAAAGGAAAGACAAATTGACCCATCAACATTGTTATATGCTGCTGCCAGCTGCTTTACTAGGGTGACCATATTCTGAATCCCCAAAAAGACTACAACGCAGGGTTTTGAGGGTTTTGAGGGTCGGGTGTTTTTTACGTGCTTCTAACTCGGTTAGTCCACGCTACACAAACTCAAAATTTCCACACAAAACCCCTGACATTTGAAGGATTTTATGTGCCGGTAAAAGAGGATGTATGGTCAACCTAGCTTCACACTGTTGTGATATACACTGATGTGTTTCCTTACTGACTTCGATGGAAATCTGCTCGTTTTTAGTAACTGCCTGTACGTCAGGATGCAGGTCTCAGTTACTTTGCGCTGGTTTCAAGTAATACAACCAAATTTCTTAGCAGTTGCTAGCGTCACTTTAGCCACGATTACATGTGCAAAATTTCTTAATCCAATTAAAAATCTGAATCCACTGTTTATATTGGTGCAAAATCAAATAATCCGATCATAATGTACGTATGCATGCACCAAGCTTTATTCAGATAAGAGGCATTTGGACATGCACAGAGTTCTCTAAAACAACCACAGAAGAAGAGTTGTATTAACACCTGTGCTGTCAACAAACCAACAATCGCGGTATTGTCTCACGTAATCCGGTTCAGGATTTTTCCCTCCACTCAGGTTGTATTGCTCCTAGCGTACATGATCATCAAGCGGGCCCAGCAGAACATACTGATCCAGGAAGAAAGTTGCGTCAGACACAGACCAATACTCTTGGCTCTCGCCATGTTTACGTCTTGTCACTTTGACGCAAAGTGTTTACATGGACGCATTTCAGAATAATGATCGGCAGAAACCACCCCTCTATACCCCAACAGAATTTCTTTTCATTTGAGCCGAATTGGATCAGAATCTTCTAATCGTGAGGCAGTGTAATTTCACGGCAGCGTTGCTAAAGTGCGAAAGTCGCAGCAGGAGCTCCACACACATACAGTACAGGGGTCTGTTCTCCCTCTACCACTTCCACTGCAGCATGTTGTTACAGTCTTTTCCCATTACGCCTCTGTTGCTACCTGTGGTGATGAATCAGAGCAGAACTACTTCACCCCAGTCCACCACTTCAACAGTACACTGAGTCCAATTGTAAACATAGCTGTTTACATTGTTTGTATGACTACTCATTTAACAATGATGTTTTTACACATGTGATAAATTGATTCCAAGAAAGACACAAATCCACTTCCACATCTCAGATTTCACTTCTTTTAAAGCTGCTGGATCTTGCCTGAAGTGAATGAGATCTGTCCTTGATCTCCCTCCCTGAGCTGTCCTCGGATGGAAAGCAGTGAACATCAAGGTCCTGATTCGTCATGGGCCCTATTGAGTAGAATTCCTTGTGTTGCCATGGTATCAGGGGAGCGCTGTCACTCATTGTCACCCAGATGACAAGCTCTCATTCCTTTTTTCCGTGACTATGTTTGCTCTTTTCTGAGAAATTGCTACTCCGACTTGATTCAAGCGGAGGAGCACAACATGTCAGATGATTTGAGAGGAACACAGATGCTGATGGTTCATTTGCATCCTACCAAACAAACTCTAATCATTAATTTATCCAAACAGTGGATGTGCCAAAGAATGCATCTCAGGGATCCACCAAACTACCAGAAACCTTCTCGAGCATCCTCCCACTCTTCCTCCTCCTTACTTCCACATCCAAGCCTGTTCTGCATCGAACCACATCTGAAAGCCTCGGCAATTATCCTGTAATTCATTCAAAACCTGACTCTCAGCTGCTTTCTCTCTTTGATGACTTATATTAAGTCAAATTAGGAGACAACAAGCTGAACCCCAAAGCCCGCTTTTTCCATTCTGTGGGTGTACACCAGCTGGTCGAAGTTAGTCGGAGGGACTGTTTTAGATGCTCTTCTGATCTTCTCGCTTTTCTTCCTTGCAGAAGCTGCTCTGGTGCGGCTTTTTTTCCCCCTAACAGTCACTGACACAACACGTATAAAAGCTCTGCTTCTCCTCCAGGAATCATTAACACTTCCAGGGGACTGCTGAGCTGTAATTTTCCTGCACAAAAATGAGAAATAGACTCCACATCACCTTCCTAAGTGTGTGTGCTTCCACTGCCCACTGTCTAGTGGCCTCTGCAGCAGATATGAACAGTTATTATTTGGGCTGGCTGCTGGACCAGGACCCATCAGAGGGAGATTGGAAGTCAGACACTGAAACATCCAGTTAAACAAAAACTAAAATAAAGAGATGAAATTCTGGCGTAAAATTAAGTTAGGGTCAAACATGCTGTAACACTGAGTTAGACACCCCCTCGAGAGACGAATGTTGCCGACCGCTTGCTTCTCTAGTTATACCAACTTTAGTAACGACCGCACAATAGCAATACACAGCGGTCTAAGGAGCCACGCACTCAGCCAAAACGCCACTCTATAGCCACAAATAATGCTCAGAACAGCACCTAACTTCATCAACAGTACATAAAGGGTCCCAGCCATAGTACTAGCCACCACACATTTATTTAGCTTTGCCTGATTTCATTAGCAAAGACACTAAAAACAACTCACCTACTCACTTCCAGCAGCCGCTTGCTCGTACGGAGATCTCAGACGAGTCCATTACCGCAGCAGGGTGATGCAGCTCAAGGAAGAACATAAACATAAATGTTCTTCCTTGAGCTGCGTCATGCCACGAGGGAAAAGGACAAAGCTAAAGCTAAGCTAAAAAGCTGTTTGGTGGCTGGAGCTATGGCTGGGTGTGTTTGACCCTTTCAGTACAAAAACAAAACCCCAGACTGAGTGGAGCATAGATGTAAGGACGCTACCAACTTTATTTGACGTAGGAAGTCATTGGTATTGTTGCGTTGGCGATACTTCTCCATGCTGTGCTCAAAAACCTCAGGCAATGGTTGCATAGGGCCCATGGAGCCAAACAAGAACAGGCCAAGCATGGGTATCATTCCCAATGAGGTTAGGGTGCCTTGTGGTTACAAAACATGAGGAAAAAACCTCTTAAGACGTCTGAAAACGTCTCACTTCGCAGTGTCTACCCAGGCAAAGACAAAAGACACAATCCTATGAATACACAATGATCCTTCCAATTATGTTCACAAAACTCAGAGTTCACTGCTGAGTCAATTGATTTGCACTATAGTGGCAGTTTTTGAGAAGGACACACAACTCAGTGTTCACCTACTTCTAAAATATGATCTATATTTCTTCACAAGTTTCTGAAAACGAAACTAAAATAACTTAAAATCAAACAGATTCAATAAGAAGATCAAATCTGAGCTAAACGTCTTTTTAAAGCAACAACATCCTTTTTCCTGAGAAGCCTGTTGCAGTATAGAATTAATTTCAGACATTACACAAGAGAGACATTTATCCAGGTCATCCGGTCCGTCTATAGGGCAGGAACCGTCTCCGCTCTGTTCTTCTTCTTCACACATCACCTCCTATTTAACATTTTATTGAGTGAGTGTTGTATTTACGTCACCAGCTGAGTGCGGCTGAGCTACTTTGAAAAGGTGAGGCTCCAGACCCATCAAGGTTGGTTTCCATCAAATCCTTCAAATCCAGTTTAACAGCTATCTTCTAAACACACATACTAAGCACTTTCTTCTTACCTGTCTACAGCTGCATGAGAAGTTATGGACAGTTACGTTGAAAAATTTGGCTTTGAGAAAGAAGATAACAGAATGGCTTAATTTGGTTTGATTATTTTCTTTAGTTCTCTGAACCTAATTTTAGGGTAAAGTGTATTTTAGTGTCTAAAACTTGTCCAGGACACAAATAGAGTATCTGGAATATGCAAAGGGCCACTTAAAAATAAAAATATGGCATTTCTAGGCAACTAATACTTAATCGGTATGTTTTGCTTGTTCATAATGACAGAAATAAGCCATTCAGGGTGTCCTTGTCCTTAACCTAGATTTGTGCTGCAACCCAGACTCCATAGTGATGTTATCCTGCAAAAACCTTTCAATAACATTCAATGCAAACTGTCTAAATATGTTCCTGTCCAAGGAGAAAACCACGCCAAGACACCTGGGTGAAAACTGACATAGATAGCATCTCTGTGAGGTATCATGACTTCAGATTGAATCCTTTCTTAATGTGGAATATTTCTGCGTTAGATTATGAGCTTGATGCATTTACAGAGTGACCACTTTTCTGCAGGAAGACAGCATGGAAAAGTTTAATAACAGTTAAAACTGGATTTAAGTCCAAGGATATTTCTTTACCTCATATACAAAGATGTTTTACAGGGCAGATTTGCAGACAACCACCCGCTCTATATCCCGCTCCCTGTCCGGCTCAGCCTCCCCCCTGACTGTGGGAGGTAAAATAACGTGGGTGTGTTCAGCTTTTTAACTCATGTCCTCATTGCTTAAACACACACGCAGGCAGACACACACGCGCATGCACAATTTTCAAGTGGATGTCATCCCACATTTACAGCGCAGGGACATTATCCCCGCTACATCCTCTTATTAACTCCACACAGTTAAACACTTTGTGTTCCTCTCTGGTCACTTGGCAAGGCATTTTCCGCCAACCACTGACCCATGGCTCAGAGAACAAGTAGGTGCTCTATATTCGAGGAGACAAGGCTGACTAATTCAATTATCTCTGCTGTAATACAGTCACCAATGCTATTGTTGTAATAGCTGTGTTAGATTACAAGCTTGGGTTACATGTGGTTACTTTTACTTATAATTATCCTAATTTGTTTTTCATGAATTTAAACTTTCAGGGATTTTTTTAAAGTAGTGATGAAAAGGACTGAAATGGAAACGAATTCCTCAATATGACCTTCAAAAGGAATCCAGGCCATCAGCCAGGGTATCATTTATTTTTATTACGCGGCTTTCTTACTTGTTGGATCTTCTTGTTGCATGTTCTTCCTTGAGCTGCGTCTCCCCGCTGCAGTCAATGATGGACCGGCCCGAGGTCTCGCTACAAACAAGCCGCTGCTGGAAGAGAGTAGGTGAGTTGTGTTTAGTCTCTTTGCTAAAGAAATCAGGCAAAGTTAAAAAGATGTTTGGTGGCGAGTACTATGGCTGGGACCCTATATATACTGTTGATGAAGTTAGGTGCTGTTCTGAGCATTATTTGTGGCTATAGAGTGGCGTTTTAGTTGAGGCTTGTTTAAAGCTCCTCAGACCGCTGTGTATCGCCATCCTGCGGTCATTACTAAAGTTGGTGTAACTAGAAAAGCAAGCGGTCGGCAACATTCATCTCTGGAGGGGGTGTCTAATTCGGTGTTACCGTGTTTGATCTAGGACTGAGTGATTTGGCAAAAAAAATCTCGATTATTATTAACTGCCAGTTTTAATGCATCTGTACTAAAGAAAAGCTAAAGAAACTAGAGATAAGTTCAACATTTTATTAACATACAAAGTAAATTACAAAGCAAATTTAATAAGATAAACATAAAAAAATTATATAAAAATCATTTTTACTCAACAATACAACTAATGTAGATAAATACTAAATAATACAGTGAACTAGTTTACAGTCCTCAGTGTTTTTGCAGGTATGTAGACCCAAAATAAACATTCCCTCAGTTATAATCGATCACAATCATATAATCGCCCAGTCCTTGTTTGATTTTACGCCGGAATATCCCTTAAACTCTCATCAGTAAAAGCGACGCAAGAGTCAACCTGATCAGACTCATCTCAAATCAGTCTGTGGAGCTGAGTCTTGAGCGATTCACCTCTGCCTGTTGACACTGTGGCAAAAAGCTCATTTCTGTTAGCGTTCACACATAGTAAGACACTCTTCATTACAGATAGTGGGGAAAAAAAGGTGTTTTTCACACCTAAAGCATCCAGATGGGGTGATGCACACGTCCTCTTGATGAGTGTATTTTTGTCTCGAGCTGTAAAGCAGACAGAGGATGCTCTGAGGGCTTTTCAGGTGAGTTTTCTTTGTTACCACAACTCAGATTTCAGTATCCAAAGATAACATATTTGTATGCACAGACTGGATATTAACGACACGTCTATCTTCCAGATGGCCTTAAAAAGTTGAGGTTTCTTCAGAACTAACTTTAGGGAGACGTTCCTGTATTTACTTTGTCTTTTCCCCTCCACTTTAACACTGACCAGGACAGACAGTTTGATATATTGATGGATGGGTCTGCATTAGAAGTACGATTAAAAAAAAAATGTTTCCATACAGTTGAGACGGATGAAAAGTCTACACTGACTGCTGTGGTTAAAAAAAAAAACGTGGACCTGTTTTAACATTCATTTTCTCCTGAACTTGTTTGCATGTACATCCCCTGTTTACTGTGGTCTGGCTTCAGCTTTCACTCGCTCCGTACTATAAATTCCTGGTAAACTGCTCTCTAGCAGTATGATAGTTATTAATCTGGTATTTTGCAAATTCTTTCCCCATGTTTTTTCACTCTCTAACATTTTGCCTGCAGGGTGACATTTTTCTATCCTTGCTCTCCAACCAGAAGAAAACAGGCTGTTATCCCCGCAGAGCCGCGCGCTGGCGTCTCTCACATTGGGTCTGTCAGCGCCGTGTGACTGTTTAGGAGCAGAGTTAGAGGGGTAAGGATGAACACACGTGCACGCGCCTGATTATGTGCGCGTTTGTGTGTTAAGAGGAGGGGAACGTATCCGCATGAATGAGAGGCCCAGATTCCACATTAATCAGAAACAAATCATGGCAAACCGCAGGATCAAAGACCTGTCAGCTTTAAAGATGGCTTCATGCCCTGCAAGAACTTTTGAAAAATCACTTTTAGCTCATCAAGAACTCAGCTTCCACCCAGAGACAGCCTGACTTTAGCTAAGAAGCTTCAGAGGAGCTTGGTTCCTTTCAAAGGGCTTCCTCTCCCTCTTCTTCTCTCGTCTCATTACTTCTCTCTCTGCAAATAATGAACAGACTGAAATAAAGCTCAATATCTGACCTACATTATACAAGCCTGGTCCGAAGCAATTAATCTTTTGAAAGCTTCTTAAGACAGGAAGCAAGTGCACTCCACCAATTTCTTAATTTAAATTGAAGGCAGTGTAATAGCTGACATGGCTGTACTTCCCTCATCCTCGCCTGTGCTGCTCGCCGGTTATTACAGCAATGAAGACAATTTCATGTAAGTTCAGGAGCGGCTCAGGGTTCACAGAGGACGTTGTGTGAGCTTGTTGAAATATAAAAAAGGGAGAAAGACGACTATTTAAAGGACAAAATCAGAGGTGGATTCATTGATTTACGCTCAGAGGGGAGAGTGGGGTAAGATGAGCCATTTTTCATATTTCAGATCACTACATCAAGTCAATCATAGTTTTGTCTCTAACTAGTGTATCTGCATGAATTTTAAGATGTTGTGCATCCCTGCAAATCAACAGAATGAGTGTAAACATAACTGTCTTGATAATATAACATGCCAAAAAAAAGTGGTCTCCTATGATCAACTTACTCCGTGTATAGGGTAAAGTTGGGAGCGGAGTAAGTTGACCAACAAGTTCTTTGACCATTTCCGAGCAACTGGGGGTAGCTCAACTTACCCCACTCTCCCCTACTCAGGGAGGAGAGGAAAATGGTAAAAATCGTCCGCCTTCTTAAACGGTCATCCCAGCTTTCTATCATTTTTATGTGGAAATATTACCACCATTTCAACGGACGCAGCGTCCTCACTGACTGCGGGCGGCGCATGGAGCCAAACGCGCGCACACACCAAATTACGCGCCAAACATTTCCCCTTCCTGCCAGCGTCGCTAATCACCCACCAAACAGCGATACTTTTCCTTCTCCTTCTCCATTATCTGTTGCAAAGGGTGACCAAGGGTTTCACAATTGGAGCCCTACCGGCTGACTTAAACGTACATTCACATAAACATTCATTTCTCTACTTACTTCCCGGGTGTCCATTGACGCCATCATGCCGGCTCAGGTATCCAAACGAGGAAACAGAGCGCGTGATTTCCCGTATGTAAAATAGGCGGGTACGGCGGGTCAAAGTGGTCATATGATGTAAGAAAAATTAATTCCCCAAAAATGAATGCTCCATTGATTTATTGTGTAAAAACTTTGTTAAAATGGTAAAAACTTAGTTAAAATTGTCTGAAGGTTAAAAATGGTAAAAATTGTTTAAATTATTTTTTTTATTTTTATTTTTTTCCCTCAAAACGATTTGATTAATGACGCCCACTGGGAGGGGCTGGGGGACTTAAAAAAAGACTGCCTGAGCCTTTCTTTCAGTATGGAGTTTGTTGCATGGAAGGTAAGTGCCAAACTGACTTTTGTATCGCTGCTGTTTCTCTCTCTCTCTCTTTTTTTTTTTATCTTGAGTGAGAATCTAGAGTCATTGTGGAACTCCTGCCTTGTTGGTGTTTTCTTTTTTTCCTTGTACATTTTGTAAATGGAATTTGACCATATTCTGAATCCCCAAAAGGAGGACACAACTACACGGGGGCGGAGTCACAGAGTCACAAATAGTTAATTTTGAGAGTTTTTGGGGTCGGATCAAGTGTTTACGCTAACTCAGTAACTTTTATTTCTAACTCAGTAAGTCCACGCAACACGAACTCAAAACTTCCATACAAAACCCTGGACATTTGAAGGATTTTACAAACTACCCTGGACAAAGCCAGACAAGGGCCGGACATGGCCAAATGACATGGACAGCTAGATCCAAGGGATAATATAATTTGTTAAAAATAATTATTATTTTTGTGCTTTAGCAACAATAAAATGGGTTCACAGTTGGTTTCCCACCATGCGCACCGTCATCAGAACAAAATATCTGTCCCAAACAATAAAATCCACCATGCCCCCTGATTTTTTTTCAAAACTGGACTACTGTTGAAGCTCAAACATTAATACTGAGTTTATCTATCTGTGAATTGATACACCACGGTGAAGAAAAAAAAAACCTGACAACATGAAGAAGTGGAAGTTGGATAAAGTGTGGATATCAGACACTAAAACGAGAAAATTCAAGGACAGCTCCAGAATATAAAAGTCTGTTTTGTTGATCTGGAAAACAAGATCAGGCCTCACACCGATGGTGAGTTAAGTTTTGATATTTGAGCATTATCTGCATCAGTTTAGGTTGCTTTATGCTTTTGCTGTGCTTTATAGAGGATTGCTTTATAGATAAATTGTGTAATAATCTCCCTGCCTCACCGATCTATCAGAAATATACCAGCTGCTGCCTGGTCCTTGTAGTCATAGAGGTTCTACTCCCTGCCAAATCATCAGGATGAAAGTGTCTGCAGCAACTTTCCCCATAGGTGTCCGAACAACAGTTGGGGAAAAGTTTTGATCTAAAATGTTCAAATTAACTTTATATCGCTCTCAAAACAGATCTTGCAACATGCTGCTTTCCAAACTGTGTTCACAGCAGATTCACTGCACCAACATCAAAACAACTCTTGGTGAGCCACAGCTGTCAGGGTTGGTCAGCTCCATTCACCACTCGTCTTTAGCTGCGGTTAAACGGGGACCTGTGAAGCCCTCGCAGGCTTAGCACGAGGCTGCTGCGGTCCCCACATCTGGCTGAGCGGGAGCCGCACAAACCGGACAGTAAATGAAGCATCATCTGCTGGGATGTATTTGGGTTTACATGTAGGATTAGAGGACGGCTGGCTCATGAGTTAGCACTATAATGTAGGAGTGACTGTTTACCTCTGAATGTGGAGGTTTATGGTCTGATCAGACGGCTGCTCTGCTTGCTTTTGTGTGTTTTCTCTCTGATGCATCAATTTAGGGGCAGCATGTCTTTTTTTTTTGAAGGCCCTGCAGAACAACCAAGGCTGAAATAAAAATGAGATGGTCTGATCAGCAGATGATTTCCTGTTCACGTCATCAGCTGTCCTTATCTTTGCTGCTCCTGCCACCTGGTATAACTCTTACATTTCTAATTTTAAGTCGAATCCAGTCAGTGATCAGATGAATAATGATAATCGCATAAATATACCAGATTGTTACCTGCTGTTTTCACACATTTGCTCGAATCGAATTTGGCCAAACTTATTTTAACACAAGGATGTTTGGAAAATCTCGTTATTTTGAAACACACATTTCTCGTATTGCGGCCTCATCTGCACAGAAGATTTCATGTGTAACCTAACCCATGATGACTTATTAACTGCCTGTTTCTTCACCAGGATGATGTACAGCTTTGAGGCCACGTCAAGTCAGTACTCGTCTGCTGTGTTCCACCACAGGGTTTTACAGCATTTTTATCCCTGGCTAACCCAAAACTTCCTCTCATGAATCCTGCTATTTATGACCCAGAAGTTTGCTGTTGAGGTTTGCTCCCCTGCTGGTCCTAACAGTATGGGGGGGGATGAACTTGCAGAAAGATACTTGAAGTGAAATCTGGAGCTGTTGAAAGGCTTTTTGACACCTTGACAGCCACAGATGGAGAAAGTTAGGTTGGAGTGTATTGGCACCAAAGGTGTCAGTGGAGCTGTAGAAGAACGTGTTACTGCTGTTAAATGCAGATCTTGTCTACTTCAGCTTTTACATACTGGTCCATTAAGTGGTCCAACTTAATTTAACCTTCCTGTCGTGTTCGGGTCAATTCTGACCGATTTACAACTTCAAACAATCATACTGCGGATCATGGGAGACAGAGCGTTTTACGCAGCCGCCCCACTACTGTGGAACTCACTCCCAGACCACCTTAGAGCCCCTCAGTCTGTGGACTCTTTTAATAGAGCTCTAAAGACCTTCCTTTTGTAATAAAGCCTTTGGTTAGCCTCCTTTATGCTTTTTACTACATTGCCTCTTGCACTGCAACTCTATATTCTCTTTATATTTTCTTTTATGCTTGTTCTGCTAATCTGTGACTGACATTCTGTTGCTTTTTTACTGTGTAGTGTAGCACTTTGAGATTGCTTGTGGATGTAAAGTGCACTACAAATTAAATTTATTATTATTATTATTTATTTATTTATTTATTTATTTATTTATTTATTATTATTATTATTATTATTATTATTATTATTATTATTTGTATTTATTTATTTATTATTATTATTATTATTATTATTATTATTTATTATTATTATTATTATTATTATTATTATTATTGTTATTAAATTTTGTATTTTACATCTGATTGCCTCAAGACCTTATGATATCCTCCACACTGTGCACTCGAACATATAAAAGTAATAATGACCACTTTCATTAAACTTTGAATGTTGTAGTCAACTTTGTTACATCTGTGGTGTTCCCGGTCAAAGTACACACAACTATATGTTAAGGAGTTTGGTCTCTGGTTTTGGATTTCTTTTTTACGTTATATGTTCATTTTTTAATATATTTTCACTAACTGTTTGTGTTTTCACTGCAGTTATTCCTGTTAACTACTACTCAGAGACATTGTTTACAGCTGAAAAGAGTGTTAAATAAAGACTGGGAACACTAAAGTAAGGTGAGGAGTATGGACACAACAGGAGGATTAACTATCTAAGATCGATGTGCAGTACGTAAGTTGCTTGTAACAGTAGTGAAAAGAAAATATCAATGGTCTATATTGGTAACACTCAGTTATTCTGTATCTGCAGGGCATAGAAGACACACACAGAGAGAAGGATGTATTTTTCTTGGATCAATCTATGGAAGGTATGCAGGTTAAGACGTAACTTGCCAGAAGGTCAAGGCTCCGACAGACATGAGTGTCTGTAAGCTGAAGAGGAAACAATCACAGAGTCCTTCAAAGTTTCTTGTGAGAAAAATACTTCCCACCACGTCGACAGGTCAAGAAATCGAGGTGAGAGTGAGTCAATGGTTTAGACGTCAACCGATTCAAGCTATGCCCAATCAGAAAGAAGCTCCTGCTATGTTTATGTAAGATTAAATATATTTTTGTGCGATGCAACAAAGTCTTTGTGAAATGTACTTCTTCTCAAAGCTTGCTTCAAAAAAGTAAAGATAAGAGAGAAGTTTTTCCACACGGTCTTTTATTCCACTTTGATGGAGGGGACATGCATTCATGTCTCAGTCTTTCTGCATCCACAGGTTGAAAGGTTAAATGGCTCATTGGTCAGGGCTCTTTGGGCCGCTAATGGTCGCTATTGTTTGCCTTCACCACTTGAGGCTTCAAAAGATATCCAACGAGTGCAAATTCCTCATGAAGTCACTTTTTTTTGGTCGTAAAGGCTTCATGAGGGCTTTCATGTTCTGCTGATAACTTCCTTTGATGAGCACAATCATCCGCTGTCAAAACTCAAAATTCGGGACACAATTTCATCACTTTACAATGTGGGTTTATGAAGAAACATCTGCATAAAGGTGTCTTATTTGTTTATAAGTCCTGTTCTGTAACCAGAGATCTATCAAGCCGCTCTGAGGTACGCGCCAGCTGTGCAGAATTGTCGGGTAGAGACCGCTTTTAAGTGTTTTCTTGCCTAACCACACCTCACTCACCAGTTCAGACTTTTCCAAAACACATTTATAGAGTTCACAGCCCTGCGCGGGCCTGGGGCGGTTTCTCTCCCTGACACCACGACTGAGAAGTCGAATGAGAGGCTCTTGGAGACGTTTGAATTAACCTCGCTCGCCTCACTTACGTGTTATTTTGACACAAGCGGCATGATGGGACAGTGTGTTGTTTTGTTGAAGAAGCAAAAAAAAGAAAAAAAGAAAGACACTGACTCCCTCGGGGGGTGAAAATGATTTCTTGAGAGGAACAGTAAATCATCAACTTGCTTAACTTTTAATTACCTAACCAGCAGATTCGAGTCGTTTCTTGAAACGTGGAGCTGAGCGAGTGACACAAGAGCTTCACGTAACATCGCTGCAGTCTAATATGTCATGTTAACTCGCTCAAATGATAAAAATTGGACGTCTTAGCCGATTATACCATGGCTGAATGGCGATTACATTATTGAGATAATTAAACAATCGCTCTCTCCAGACTTAATTACATCATCATCTATTAGAAAGACTTAATAGGAAGATATTGTTACATACTTCTCATTAAAGAGAGATTGTTCTCATGTGATGCATTATGAGCTAACTCGATGTACACCCATCTCTCTTAGCTTCTCTTTTTAATTTCCCCTACCTCTAAATCTCCTCTTCCGTGGTGTCAGTCATGATAAATCTGGACTTTCAGGCATGTGCCGAGTCATTCACCAAGACGATGGAGTCTCTGTCAATATTTGCACTTCGCAGACGTTTAAGGGAACCTATTAACCTCATCATAACCTCTGGGAGTCACCTCTCCTCTATCTGAATGTTTGGGCGTCTGAATATCCTCGCTGACAGTTTTAACTATGGGTTAACAAGGTTTAGACTGGCTGCTTACAGCTGGGGTTCCTTAGTGTTTACAGAGTCGTGTCGGCAGTTTACAGAGGGTTTTCTGGCCTTTGCACTGCTTACATTGTCCGGTGTCTATCACATCAACACTTTTTAAAGCCCTAGTTGGCAATTTTTTTTAACACTTTTAAACTTATGGTTGCAAATGCTAAGTATACGTATTGGAGAATGACTTCTGTTATTATTGAATCATCCTGGGACACTTCATCCATTCAGGTACTCCAGTCAGAGAGTGAAGCCAAGACACACAATTTGCAGTTAGCCTTTTGTTTTCTCTCTCTTTAAAAGCATAACAGCGTTTTAACAGTGCTCGACTTTCACACTGATTGTACATGGTCTCTGTAAATAAAATAAACACAAAGCGAGAAATCAAAACAATGTCTAACAGACAAACACAGTATTAGTTTCGCTAGTTAGCTTTAATAATGCAATGTAACAAGTATGCTAACTAGTGATGTGTCCCTCGCGGGTTTGGTGGATGATTTAACAGGCAGCGAAACTCAATGGAGTCCCTCCCACTCACAATCCAGAGACTCGAGACTTGTTGAAAAGTTGTTTTTAAATAAAATAAATGAAATGTTTTTGTTTTATATGTTGTCCCCGTAACTTAATTATGAACAATAAACTAAGTAACACAAGCACAGGAGTCGAGTAATTGGATGGATAGCTTCAATGCTTCAAGAGGCTTCATCTCGCCATCACTAATGCTAACTTCGGTAAATATAAGCAAACTTTATGCAAATCATGAGTCATACTCGGTTAAAAAACACACACTCATTTAACATATACATCGAGTTAACGATACTCACTTCTTCACGAACGCACAACAATCAACTTGAAGATCAACTCAGTATTTGATTGCGGTATTTCGCGGTAATCTGAACTATAACGATAAGCTTTAGGACCCCAAAACTGCCCGTATTAATGTCTGAACGACAATGGGTTAAATCCCAATGACCTTGGGCTGCCCAAACAGGTGCCTGAACAAAATCTACTTAAAGTGGTTACAATACATAAACAAGAAAAAACATCAAAAAATTATAACAACACAATTTTCTTTCTGCAAAATAAAAGCACATTAATATCACATGCACTCCTGGAAGTTTCTTGATGTTTTCAGGAGGTCTGTCACCAAAGTTGCCTGTTCACACATGTCCTGACATGTGGAGGGGGGGTCAGGAGGATAAGTCTCAGGACACTACTCTGCGAGGTTTTCAAAAAGATGTCGTTGGAGGTTTACTCCATGTGGAAACATCGATGCTCAGTGCAAACAGATGGATGTGAAATTTCAGCTTGTAAATATTTCCCTTTACAACATCTAATTTTTGTATTAATCCTGTGACATGTTGCTTGCATGTGCTCTGTCACATGACATAAATATCACCACCTCTACTCTCACACTTGTGGTGAATTTTTCCATGATTTCCAGGAAACACTTGAAGCGCACATTGTTCTATCTAGAGAATTAATTCATGCTGATTGAATTCATGGGGATTCAGAGGATACAGGAAATGTTGCTGCAGATAAATCAGCCTGTAGTAGCCTCAGTCACAAAGATAAGAAATGTGTGTCTGCGTGGTGTAAACTCTGGTTATCTGTTTTGGCAGAAAGAGATTGGAAACTTCAAGAGTGTATGAATCTTTTCACCGGTGTAATCAACAATCTCATCCCCCCTTTTCTCTCAGCGTGTTTGCCAAAGGTGTAATTCTAGCTCTCCTTGTGCCAGACCTCAGCTGCCAACAGGACCCCTGAATCATCAGTCACCAGAAAAAGGGTTTCATGGCTGGGACGACAAACAAAGACACCCACTCCAAACACCTACAGCTTGGTTGGTCTCGACTCCCCATCCACTCTAAAATCCCCCCCAGAGAGACCGGGGCCAGTGACCAGGGTCAGCGAGGTTGAAAAAACACAGCCACTTCAGTTTGACCCCTCAATTAGGCCACGACCGTCATCCTTCATTTGATCTGCCAAGATACGTATATCACATCAGCTTCATAGGCTTATTAAGCACACTGACACATTAGGGCCATCATTATTTACATGTCCAAGTAAATTTGGAAAAGAAAGACTCTTAATTTGGCTATTAGTTTGACGCTCTGCTTTGGCATTTTCTTCTCTAGAGCAAAAAGTGTAGAAAAAAAGTTTTTGATCAATACTTGTTTTTTTTTAGCTTAGCTAAGAAGTCAGGTCTGATACCTACGGTGCTAAAAAAACAAGTACCAACATAGTCCAGATGTTCACATCAGTGATACAACTACAAGTGAGATGACGCTAAGCAGCTAGCAGGCTTAACTTGTCCTGCTTCATCTCTAACCATGCAAAGTTAAAAATAACCTTTAAGTAGTTTATTAACTGATTCTGAAATAGTGTAACCATATTTCAATATCTGGTCATAGTAAAATCAGATTACTAGCAACAGGATTGGTTTAGAGTGACCGGTCAACCCAGACATCATGTTTCTGGACTTTAAGAGATGCTGAAGTATCCCAGTAGGATCCTGCACATGCTCAGAAGGAACATATAAACTCTACATGGAAAAGACCAAAAGCTGAGATTCCATGAGGAAGAAGTTCAAACCTCTGCACATGAAATCTCTAACAAATAAAGAAGTAATCTCAAAGTTGTGTTTCAGTAACTTTCTAGTATGATGCTCATGAATGAAGAGTCTACAAAAGAAATTATTAGATTTAGATAAGTACTAGTTAGGGTTACTAGAAATAATATACATCTAGATGTTGTTCTCTATCGATCACAAGCTACTCTACACAACTTTAAGAGGACTTAATCACAAATCTACTAATTAACCAAGTTGTTAGTTTCTCATTTATTTATTTTTTCTCTCAGTTGTTTTTCTTTTTGGCATTTTTGCTTTTATTAGATGGGACAGCTGAAAAGAGACGTAAACATGAGGAAATATCACTTATAAGCTTAAAGCTCCTGTGAGTAACTTTCAGTCAAACATTATCGTACATAACATTGTCAGTCCTGTTGCTACTGGTCCTGTTTGCTTTTGCATATCATAAAAAAAGCCTAAATATGAATTTTAGTCCATTTCACAAATGTAAAAAAAATTACTAACTGGATCTTTAAGTGTTTTTTTAAGTGTTCAAACAGAAATTGAGAACTGTAATTTTTCTCACTTTTGGAGCGAGCCTCTGTGGAGAAACTGAATTTTTACAGTACTGCTGAAATTTATTGCATTTCTATGTTAGTTTTAAAATGTATTAATATCATTTATATGCACATAAATTTGGGTTGTGCAAACAGAAATGATAAGTGTGATGCAGTTCGAATACAATAATTTGAGAGACTAACTCTTGAAGAACTGGTGTGGTGTATTTTCTTCTGTGCCGTCCCTCTTGACCTGACCTGACCTCTTAATGTTACACTTATGCAATAGCAGGAACACTTTTTAACAAACAAATGAAAAATAAACTGATATATTCGTTTCAGGATGATTACCCCTTTACATCTGTCAAAGAAGGAGGATCTGTTTGCACTCAGCTGTATCATGTTTTCAAATCATTTTTGTGCCACCTCGTGTGTAATTATCTTCACGTGCCTGCGTGTGCAAGCTCTCACAAGTCCTCTCAAATTATCTGCATATTTTCATCTCCAGCTCAAATGTGGGGAACATACTCGGAGCCCATAAATGGATCAGCAGCCGTGTAACCGCTGCTCCGTGTTTCCCCGCACGGTGATGCATCTCGGCACTGTCACACTACTCTCTAATTTGGAGGAGCTCTGCACAGGCCTGAAAAAACGCCACAGAGCGAAAAAGACACTGGCTGTTATATAATTAAAGGAGAAATGTTTGCCTCAGTAGCCTCGTCACACCACTGTGGAAACCCTTGTTAGCCACCAGATCTGGATTAGAAGGTCCTCGCTGCTGGCTGGTAGCCACACCGCTTTTTAGTTTTTAGTGTGTGTTTTCAGTGTGTGTGTGTGTGTGTGTGTGTGTGTGTGTGTGTGTGTGTGTGTGAGTGTGTGTGTGTGTGTGGACAGGCGGTGAGAAAAATGAAGGAGGACACCATATTGAAGCACCAAATGTTATCACCGCTTCCCAAACCCTTAACTGATATTTATGGAAGTCGATTTAATATGCGTAATAATAGCATTAAATAATTGATTTTTCTTCCTTTTTTTCATGTAACCATCTTCCTCCTCCTCCTCCTCCTCCTTCCTCTTCTTCTTTTTCTTCCTCAGTGGTTATGACGGGTTGATCGTTGTCGCCGGCGTTAAATTATTCACATCAAACCATTTTAATTAAGTTTCAGGAGTATGTTTTGAATCAAATATTATTCAGGGTAACTTTTTAAGAGGGCGTGCATAACTCAGGGATCGTTCTAAAAATTTAATCTGAAGCTGTTTTTAAATATATTCTTTTTTTGTGTGGAGATTATGTGCAATGTGAAAGTTTTTGCATTAAATTATCTGAGAGCTGACTGCTGTAGGAACATTTTCTACATCTCTGTCCAATTTCATGCTTTTAACCCCTTCATGCATGATGTCCGCTGAAGCTTCCAGAAATCTGGAGGCCATTTTTAACCATTAGGGTGATACAAATCCCCAAACATTTGTCTACAGCTGCATGTGATGATTTCTTTTTGTATATTTCTGTCAGTTTGAGATTTTGCAGAATAGCACACTAAAAAGTGGATGCACCAGTTATCACAGGAATAAATATTGTGTTGGTTCTTTTAATGAGAATAAATGAAGGGGAGTAATTGTGCTTATAATTAAGGTTTATTGCATAATGTGTTCCTTCACCCTTGTCTTGCTTTCCCTAATTTGACTATGTTTTATTTTCATTACTTGTAAATATTGCAATAATGTTTTGATTGGAACTTTTTTACAACTACTACAATAATCATAAGGTGGAAGATCTGATATTGTTACAGCCTGTATTGAAATAAAAGTAAATGTTTTGCTTTTTTTCCTCCCAGTGTGTGTTTATCAGATCTATGAAAGTGTAGAGCTATTTGAGGACAGGGGATATAATGAATTTCAAGGTAGAGAACAACATGTATTTGAGGTTTAAACAATGCCAAAGAGAAGGATGAGTAATTCAACTTTATCAAGAAGGACACAACAGCAGACTGAGTGTTTTTCAGTTCTGATTAGACACTAGTGTTGAGATGTCTGTCTGTCATGATAGCATGTACTGAGTCGGGGTCAGTACCAGATAAACACATTAAACTATAATCTATAAAGGTAAGGTAACAACCGAGACCTAATGGTGCTGTGACAGCAACGTGATTGAGTTTGAGACAGTGAAAATACATATGGTATGTTGTATCTGAACAGGTTAGCTTACGAGCTAAAGTTACTTAGCACAGATGAAAGTTAAAACAAAGACGTTTAGCAAACTGTTAAAGCACACAAACCATCGTCATATGAGAAATCCAACGCTATGACTCTCCACAAGTTGTCCTTCAGGTCGTTATCTTGATAATATTTGTGTCTTTTATAAAAAAAAACTCTGTTCTCCGACACTTAAATAATCAGCCGGTCGGCCATGTTGGATACACCAATGAATCTGACGTTGCAACAACACGCAATCTGATTGGTCAGAAGTGGACGCACACTGCAAAATTTTAGAAAAATCGACCCGGAAATGAAAAAATAAATGCCGCAATATTGTAGGATGGTAAAACGTGGCTGATGTGAACACTTGTATTGACAGGATACAGTTTCGAAAAAAAAATATTGAGGTCCGAAATAATTGCATTAAAAAAAAAACGCTCCCGGTGTGAAAGGACCTTTATTCTAATAATTTGAAAAGAGATGTTCTCTCTGTGTTTATGAAGTATTTACTGGCAGGTTTGTGAGTGTGTGCTCAGGATACTTTTTTCAAGAGAAGAGCAACTATTCTAGTCTCTAATCTCCCAGTCATCTGCATCCTATACATCTTCTTGTCTTCCTGTGAGTTTCAGGCAGGAAATGGAGCTGAGAGATTCCTCGGCATGGCAGGGGTCTGAGACAGACACTAGTGGTAAGATTTAACTGCAGGGGTCAAGGGTCAAAGGTGCCCCTAGGTTCCACATTTGCAACTTTGCCCAGATCCTATCCGGGTTGCCGTCAAAGTGGGCAGCCAGCCGCATGCTAATGTGTATTAGCAAGACAAAGAAGGAGGAGAGGGGCAGGCATAAGATGGGCTTTGATTTCTCTGAGATTTATGGGCGTGATGAAATCAGCTCTGAATGAACTGGGCTCGCCCATTTTCTCCATCGTTTAGCGACATCTGAAGGCTCCAGCGTTTGTTCTGGGAGACAGACACCCCGGATAAAAAGGCAAGAAATCTAAAGGAAAAGAAGAGAGGAGGGCTGCAGCTCCTTCTGAAGTCCTCTCATGGTCCATTCAGGGAGCCATCAGCTGGCTGCGGCTCATTGTATGTGCTTCTTCATGACTATTACTGCCTGAGCCAAGAAATTCCCAACCCTAGACTTATGGAAATGACGCTGATGTTCCTTGGATACAAAGAAAGCACTTAGCCGCAGACATGAACATATATTCGGCTCTTGTTTTGCAACGCAGAGTCAGAGATGTCAGTGAAATGTCTTTATCTTGTGGTTAAAAAGTGTTGATGAATGTGTGCAGCAGCTAAAGCACCCAGCGGATGTTGATGAGGGTGGCTTCCTCTCAACTCTCCCCCCATCCTGCATGTCCTGCAGTAAATACTAAGTGCCCCCCTGTGACCCTCCCAGTGATAAATAACCCGTAAGGTTAACCACGTTTGAAATGGAGCTGCGAGGCTATTATAGGCCTCCGGAGTTTTCTTGACATGCCCAATATGTTATCTGTATGCCCAGGGACTTAAAGCAGAGCAGCATCATCTGGCCTTTCTTTTGTGTCAGCACTGATGAAGTTAGGAGGAGCTAATTTAGCCAACAAACCTGTGCAGGAGAGCGTAATCCCCCGTCTGCATGTTCAGCAGCTATGAGAACATGTTGTGTAAAATAGGCTGGTATTATACAGGTTATGTAGGGTGTGACGCATGTGCATTCTGCCTCCCTGCATAATGTGGTGCAGGAGAACACGAGCGCGTGCGAGTGTGTGCACAGATGGTAGTACGGGAGCTGATGGTGACTGCACCTTGGCGTCTGGTAGGCAGCTAAAAAAGGGTCCCTGTTTGTCTTTCATGGCTGCTGGTGTTATCCGTAGAAATGCCTGGAGATACTCTGAGTCATGTTGCGGAGAAGTGACATCGAATTAGCATGAAACTTAAGATGCACGAGTCTGATTTTGCAGGATGTACTTCAAACACCAAGGAATTAAACTGCTCATGAAATCAGGACTATATGTTGTCTTTAAAAAAAGGAGGTGAAATCAGCAGATTGGGATTGATCTCTCTAGGAATATTCAATTATAACTGTCAGGAAACACAGCCATTGTCTCGTAGTTAAACATCATGTGCACTCTGTAGCTCTGTAGGTTTAAGAGCTGGCAGCGACAAACTTTATTTCTGATGAAAAGTATAAGACATCTATAAACTTCTTTTTGATCAAAGGCAGAATCCTATTTCAATAATCCACTCTGGTGCCAACTTCTGAGAGGAAACACCAGAGAAGATTAGTGTCAAGTTTGCCGAGCATTGGAAGCTTCGAGCTGCAGATACAGAGGAGAGATGTTTCCTCATCTGTGTGGTAGAATCAGAAATCCATGTGATAACAAATACAGTCATTCAATCAACAACCGACAACAGAAATACTCTGTGTTTGACAAATTTGAAAAAAAGAAGCACGCGTTCAAGTCACCGCCGAGTGGATTTTAACGTAATGATGTCCTGAATGGTTTTTATCCTCTCATCGTTATTCACCGACTGACAGCTCAGCAGCTTTGTGTCAGTTCTAACACGCTTTAAACCAGAGATATTCTGAAGTTACTAATCTCCCAGTCCCTTGTCTAAAAGTTAAAAAACACTCAAAAATTTATAAAATTTTGGCTGCCAGTTACGCGCGCTGTAAGCATGCGCTCCATGTACAGCAACTTAGTGTGCAGAGGTTCATAGTCCTAGTCACAGCTTTAGTCCACAGTCCTTTACTGCATGTGTCTCCTGCTCTGTTCTTCTCTGCAGCTGTCCTTTCAATGAAGGCTAAAATGCCCAGAAAAACAAATTAGTAAATAAAATGTTCTGCACTTTTATTTATTTAATACAGTTTAATGTGGATTCGCATTTTTTTTTTAACACCATGTAAACATAGACTATGAGACATTTGTTTGACATTCAGGCCTGTTAGAAGGTTCATTTATCCTCAAACTGCTGTTAAACTTTCAGATGCTTTAGTATTTAATTTCTTTGTACTTTAAAGCTCCTGTAAGGAACTTTTAGTTAGTCTTACTTTTGCCAATCCTGTAGAACAAACATGTATTATGTTTAGATTCGGCTTTTACCTTGTCATATTTTTGTCCATTTTATTTATACATATATATTTTCTTTTTTTATTTTCTCTGTTGCTCTTATCTTGCTGTTTTATGTTGCTGCTCTTACTCTGAAAGGTGTCCTTGAGTGTTCAGAAAGGCACTTATAAATAAATGTATTATTATTATTATTATTATCATTATTATTATTGTCATTCAACCCTTTAATGATAGTGTTTTGCTTGTATAAGTAATTTAAAGGCATCAAAATAACTTTTTAGTCTGTTTTATAAATGTTAAAAACACCTTACAGGATCTCTAAGTTAAATCTTTAACTTTTTAGACTTATCAAACTTTCACAGATCAATTTGTCATGACACAGGAATAAAAGATAAGTACATATAAAGCAGAATTTCCTTCATATTTACCAGCTACAGCATCTAGAGTAACCTAATATAATGGATATCCCTCTGAGAAGATGAGTTTACTGTTTTACCCAATAAAAATACAATTTGTGCATAATCTGCTGACATCTTGTGGTGACTTCTGCACTCAGTTAAAGTCACTTCTTCTGCTCTATTTCAAACTATCAAACATAGAGATTTTAAAGCCGTTATGATTAAAGTGTGCAGGTGTTTAAAAGAATAAAATTACAATTATCAGAGCATATTTGCTGCAAAGGTGTGACCTGCACAATCAACAGTTTACACAGAAGTTTAGTAGCAAGCAGATGGAGAAAAAATAGAATCTGTCTAGAAAAATAAATGTTATGGACAAAGAAAAAGTGGTGTTTTCTTTGCTAGGCTTCAGGTTACTGCAGCCGCTGATCCGTGTCTCAGATTTTTACTTTTCCTTTCAAAGATGCTGTTGAGGCATTTTTTCCCTGAACCACACTGAACTTTTTCTTTGATTTATGTTGTTTTGCTGGAATACTGTCTGTGCATGGGGCCAAGTTTCCAACAATTTATGTGCGTGTCCTTGAACTGCAGCCAGGTGGTGCTATTGCTCTTTACTAAAGTTTGTGTATCCGTGTATTACAGCCTGGACGCTTGGGAAACAGCAGAATAAATTTCAACAGCTATCTGATCTCAAGTTTTACTAATAGACATTTTTATTAAAAGTCACCGTGCAAAATATTGTGCTACTTTGTCAAATCTTATGAGCGTTATTTAAGCTGAATTTTTGACTTCGAGGTTATAATTGAAGGCATTTATCTTCAAAATGTGTCCATGTGGCGCCAAGACATTGCTCCCTAAGGTGGGTAGCAGAGTCCTGCAGTTAAGTGTATCACAGCTCCACCAGGTGGTGTAATTGAGCCACTACAATGCCAAGAGTTTGACCAAAGGGCAGACACAGTTTAGGGTTAATGTATAAACTTAATTGTACCTATCTGCGAGATAAAGACATCCAGTAGGCCCTTCTATTTTTAATTCAACCAGTTTCTTTGAATGATGCATACGGCTGACTCACAGCAGCAGGTGGAGTTCATTTCAGGGTTTATTTAGAAGAATACTGACAAAAATGCAAACGTAGGTTTGTACAAAGCAAATTAATCACAGAGCACGACACACTCGCAACACAAAGAAGGCTATACACTTCAAGAATAGTAGATTAAAAAAAAGCACCATTTTTCAAAACTAGATTACAAAATTCAAAACATTTTTATTTGGCTTATCAAGTACAAAGATTATTCAGGAGAAGAAAAACAAAAAACAAACTTCATGAGTCCATTGACACTCCTTCTATTCTCTTTTTTTTAATTTCTAAAGATGTTCTCCTTTCCTTCAAGATGAAATTCTTAGTAAGGCACATGGTTCAGAGACACACACGAACAAAAAAAGACGACATAAAAAAAAAGCTTGATACTCTGGCGGTTGAAGCGACATCTCTTTGGCACAGCTGCATGATTTGTGAGAGACACGAGACTCTATCACGTAAATGAGCATGACAATGTTAACTTGACAACACTATGTACAAAATGTATGTAAAAATGTTATAAATATGTCTAAAAACCACAGACACTATGTACATCTTTGTACTGAAAACATGGCAGGATTAATCGTCTTTGTTATCACACGGGATGGATTTGTGGAAGTCAGGCGTGCAACAAAAGTCAACATGTCACCAACGCATTTCCAAACACATTTTGAAGTCACCACAGGAATGAGTCGTGTTACACACTTTGGCTTTTCGGTTAGATTCACAAAGCAAGCAGCTGTGATATTTTTTCAGCATATGGTGGGAACAAAAAACAGCTAAAAGAAGATTCCCCAGCAGTGATCAACTTCTCCGCTCTGTGTTTACAACTGTTAGTGACACGTGCACTTTTGTTGTGTGGATGGGATGTCAGTCTTTGGTCTGTGGGCAGTAGGCACAGTGCGATGTTGTTGAAAGGGGTACTCCTAACTTCCCCCTTCTCTTTCCTCCTCCTCTCCGTCTCTCATTCTTTCTTCCTCAGCACGATATAAATGAGGCCGCTGATGAGACAGAGCGGGAAGGCCACCCAGGCCAGAACGTAGGCGTAGCCGAACACCACCTTTGCATCATCCGGACTCATCACGGTGTAGATGATCGCCCCGCACATCACGAACACGCCTAGGAGAGAGAAATCACGAGAAGGGGGAAAGATGAGGAGGAATTCGGAGAGATGATCTCACAGCGGCTCCACCCTCTTCTGCTCAGGGTGTGACCCTATTCATGTGATGAAGTCATACTCACTCGCCAAGATCTGGAAGATGGCTGTGAAGAAGAAGCGTCCGCCCTTCACCAGTCTGAACAGCTGATACACGAACGCGATGAGGGAGAAGAAGCAGAAGAGCACGGCCAGGATCATGAGGGCTTGAACCGCCTGGAGCCAGTCTGGGAAAACGGACGGAAACGTTGCAGAATTTCAAACACAGACATAACTCTCCCACGCCCAAGCTAAAGAAAACAGGATTGAGTATTTAGAGGGCTTTCTGGTTGTTGCAAACCCACCTTCATTGCTTGCAGGCTTGCAGTGGTAGCCTCCATTTGTTGTCATGCAATTGTACCAAAGATCCGAGCTCCTATCCCCACCTACAGTCCAGGCCTGGTAAACACAACAACACAGAGACTTTTAAAGTCCAAATTCGCACAATCATGCAAAAAACTCTACTCTGTTTTATTCCTGCGAGTTACTTCCTCTTCTTTATTCATAATCAGGTTTACTTACACTGGCTGCTGTGGACACAATGAGGAGTATGAGGATGATAAGGTGCAGGACAAGCACTCCAAGCAGGATGAGCAGCATTTTCTCAAGTAGATCTAGAGAGATAGAAAAAAAAAATCAGTCATCAATCTCGCCCTTCCCACGTGAACGCTAGATGGCGCCGTTACCTCACTCCTGCACCAACCGCAATGTTTACCTCTATGTGAAAGTATCCCCTTACATTTCAAAACGTAGAAAGAAAAGAAGGAAGGAGCTCTAATTTCTTCCTTATGCTGCTGAAAAAGTCAATGTTTGGGTTATATTTAGGGTGTAAATCGATTTTATGAACTTTTTGATCCGATTCAAAGTCCAGATTTCCTAATTACTACCCAGTAATTTCAGCTCGGAGTGTTTGCAAAGTATAAAGCCCCGGAGAAAGGCAACTGTTGGTCGATATGAGACAGAAAGATTCACGACTAATCAATGCCTGCTGTTGGAAAGCAAACTCAAGCCATCTGCAGGAAAAACATTCCAGCGTAGTGCCGCCATGCGTGCGCCTCAACATGTACCGTTTAACTCTAGGAAGTGAAGGCGAAAGTGAACGATTCGTTAGAAATAGAGAGTTTTAAAAAGTGCATTTTTTTAGCCATGTTATTAAATCCAAAGTTGGGTTAATTCCAGAGGCGAAGTCCAAAAAGTCAATGAAAATTCAGTTTGGAAAAACAAAAAAAAAAGCTCCAAAATATAAGTCCAACTTACAAAAGAGGGCGAAGCAAGCAGGAGGTTTGATTCCGAGGAAAGGGAGTGCTCAAGTGAAGAGTTTGGGGAGAGTTTCAGCGACTTTTCTGCTCCTCTGTCTGGACTCTTCCTCTGTAGCTACTATTCCAGATGTGGCTCACACACCCCAGTCAGTCTCTTTCTCCGCCTGAGAACACCGCCCTGCAGGCCCTGCACGTCACCAGGGGCCCGCTCCAAAAAACTCCTTTTTTTTTCTTTCACCCCTCCCCTCCTCTTTCTCTCTCTCCTTCTTCTCTCCGTGGAAGCCTATCATCTGGATTGTAGTAAAGGCCACAGGATTGCATGGAGTACCCTTATGGTATTACTTTGCAAACCGCGAAATGTAAGCTTTTGTGTGACATGTCTCTGTTTTTGTGCCCTGAAACATCTATGACTTCAAAACTAAACACCATCCTGACACAGCCAGTGACATTTCACAAAGGCTTTTTGAAGCCTCTTTGATACTCAGCAATTATATGCTTTGTGTGTTATCATTGCGTTGAATAGACTTGCTGTCATGTTGTTGTAAAGCCTTACATGTTGCATCCAAAAGGAGCTGTGACACTGTGTTTTATGTTGATTAGAATAGGATTTGATTTAAAGCATGTGTTCAATTGAAAATAGTGCAAAGCTGAGAACTGAAAATATCACGTCAGCCTCACAAACTGGTCAAATCCTGTATCTTTACCAAAGTTTTTAACCCCAAACCTATTCATAATGTGTAAATGACCTATGCTACTCCAAACAAATATTGATTAGTCCTTCCTGAATGTTTCAAAGAGCAGGGAAAGTGTATTTTTTCTATTACACAGGATAATGTTATGTAATATTATGTAAGAAATAACAGAATATAAAAGTCATAATGATAAAATTTGATTATTTATTGAACAACAACCTTTATATTGAACACTGTTCTCACTTGTCGCACACTGGTAGACCTAAAATCCATCTATCAATCAATCAAATTTGACCTGTAACAGCCCCAAAGGAGAAAAATGTGCATGTATACACAAATACACATGAATAATTTTAAAATAATTTCATGTATTTTAGGCTACTTCAGGAAAAGTCATCAAGTTTCAGGCTTAAAGAATGATATTTAGGGTATTTTTACTGCTTTTAAAAGTCAAAACGGGTCAGATTTGAGCCGAATGGTGCTTATTTACTTTTCAAAACAGTTTGGAAAACACAATAAGACACTGAAAAAGTTGTGTGAGGCTAAATTAAACTTTTGCAACAGGTTAGAAACACATCTGTGTTATAAAAACACAGTTTGTACAGCACTTTGGCTACCCCCGTGGTTCTTTTAAATGTGCCATAGAAATAAAGTTGATTGATTGATTGATTGATTTTCTGAGAGGCTGAATCCCTCCATGTGATAGCTTGCTTTAGCGAACAGCTAAGCAGTTACAGAAAAATGTGCTTCAGCATAACATTGGAAAGAATTCAGGGATTTACAACCGTACATAATATCATCGAAAATTATGAGAATCTGGAGAAGTATGTGAACAAAAGGGACAGGGCTGATGACTGGGAGAGGATGGCTGTGATTTTTGGGTTTTAATGCAGTACTGAATTAAAAACAGACATGACTCTGTAGTGGAAATCACTGCATGGGCTCAAAAACTTAAAAAACAAACACTGTCTGTACTTAGGTTTTGGAGCAATATATACTTCCACTCAAGACTTCTTCAGAGAGAACATTTCGCACGTATTAACAGCGTGGCTTTGGCTCCTGAAGTGGCGTGCTTGCAATCCTGATTTGTCACCTATTGGAAACATTTGGCACGTCACGACTCATAAATCACGGTGCAAGGACACTTTCAAGGAGATCTACAAACGTGGAGCACCTTAAATCTTAAATCAGGCAAGAACTGGACAACATTCGATATGTATAACCGCAAAATTTCACTTCAGAGGTGATGCAGCACAACAACTAACATGCAGTCAAACTGTCAAGTTATGTTATCGTTGCACTATTTGAAACCAAAATATAAGTTTTGAATGTCTTGCATACCATCAAAGTCTGTTTTTTGCACAACATCTTCAATCTTGTGAAATCAGGGTTGTATGAATCAGCGTCCCATCAGTGTCGACATTCTGAGCCATACGTTTGTGAATGTTTTATGTCTTAACAAGCCACACCTTACAGGCTCTTTACCTCGTTCCAGATGGTTGAGGGTGGCTGGACATGCCCACCGACCCCCTCTGACTAGCTGAACGTGCTCAACACATGTCCAGATAGGGAGTGTGAGAGTGTGTGTGTGTGTGTATGTGTGTGGACCAGCCCTCTGGAGGCCCCGCGGTATGCCCAGAATGCCTGCGAGTGTGTGAAGCAGGCCTCCTGTTTACTCCTGCGTCTGCACAGAGAAGGGAGAGTTTGTCCGGTGCCAAAGGGAGTTAACAGGGTGCAAAAGTTTCCGTCATGCTAAACTGATGGAACAGCTTGGATCTGCGCGCACACACGATTTAAGGATGAGTGACAACAGGGACCGTCCGCCACAGCCCGCCGCCGTGGTTCTGCATCCCTCATTACACTGCGGTCTCAGGCCATTTCCTCACAAGTGACAAAGTTGTAAAGCAAACTGGGATGCAAAAGACAACACCGACAAAAACACAAGCACACATTTGCTGTTTGGAGTCCAGGCATGAATGTTATCGGCTGCAGCAGTCTGAGAGAACAGCTTGCCCCTGCCTCTCCCCCTCTCTCTCTTTCTACTCTTCTTCTCTTCTTCTCACTTTTTTGGCTCATCAGGTGGATTCCTGCGGTCTCTGTTTGTAAACACACCAGGGGAAGAACTGTGAGCTGCTGCCCAGGCTCGATGTGGGATGCCGAGGCGAGGCAGTGCCCTGAGTCCTGGCACAGCTGGGAGACGGAGGCAAAGAGAGAGAGAGAGAGAGAGAAGCAGAGAGGGCTCTTTGACAATCAGCCGACCGCTCAGCTGGACGAGCTGCTGGTTATGAAGATGTAATTTGCGCAGGGGTCAGGTGGAAGGCAGTGCCAGCAGCAGCCGAATCGGCAGAAAACCCCAGCTGCCCATCTGGAGCAAGTGTGTGTGTGTGGAGATTGTAAATGCCCAAGTGGTGTATCGCTCTAATGTGGTCAGAGAGGACTCTCACACTGGCACACAGAAGTGGAAGAAGAGCAGGAGATCAGATCTTCCTCTTTCTGTCATGTTTAAAGTCAATATCAGTCAGAAACATAAGGAAAGTTAAAGTTTTATAGCTACACTGCTGTTGCTGTTGTTGTCGTGAACTCCCATAATACATCATCTGTCACACATTCCTCAGGAAATGAAGCATCACTGCAATGAGATCCAGAGAGCCCCACCCTTACTTTGTTACAACTGTATTTAATTTAACAAGCCATGAGGATGCTCGCAACTTATTATCATGCACAAGCGAGATGTTTAATCGTTATTGTAGAAAACATGCGAATGCTGCGTGCTTAATGAATATTTGATGCAGTTTCTGTTTGAAGTTTTATTTTAATCATTTCAGCATGCGCCAAAGAAAGCCGTGTTATTGTGAAGACTCCTAAAGATACATGGGTTCAGTCACATGCATGTTAGAGCTAACATCTTTGACCGATTATTTTGTGTGCCAGGGAGAGCTTATCCATTACTCTGAGTGGAAATGATCATTCTTACATGGCCGATAACACAGCAAACCATCCAAAGCCTTCAGCCTCGTCTACAGCTGCTCCTCTTCCTTTCTTTCTTTCTTTCTTTCTTTCTTTCTCTGAGGGATTACAAAGCAAACAGGCTGCAGTAACAAGAGACAGGGCCATTGTGTTGAGGCTGAAATTTAAAACCAACACACCCCACCTCACGAAGATTCTCGCAGGTGAGCTATTTTAAAAAGCTGGTTATTTAGTAGACTTAGAGAAGTTTGTGGATTTCAAACTGGAGTGTTTTCGATTTCCCTGAATGAACCTTGTGCAAAAGAGCCTCAGTGCTGTTTGAGCAACCCGACCTCGAGCAAAACAGCTGACCTAAAAGAAAACCACAGAGGCGTCACAGTGATTTCACCGCTGCGTTTAATGAATGTACAAATTTGAAACACTGGGCTGGGGCTCTGGGAAAATATATTTTCGAAAGGAAATCCAAGAGACGGCGTGCACTGTGTGGAAAGATCAAGACTGAGAATATATCCTGATATTCTTACAAGATTAAAACAATTATTGCAATATTAAAACAACGTTAACGCTGAAGGTAATAATCCCACACCCACTGCATAACATCCTGGTAAAACACAGAAACCACACCAGCACCACAACAAGCCTGCAGCAACCAAACTGTATAACTCTAGCTTTAAAGCTCCTGTGAGGAACTGTAGTTTTACATCATTATGAGACCCCCTGTGGACAAAGCAGTCCCCAAATTTTGTTTGTTGTGAATATTTTATGTGGGAATTGTAAAAGTAGATATTTATTTTTCCGTTTCAGCTGCTTTGCTGACACCTACCCCCTCACACCAGTATTAGGTATCATAAAATAGAATTAAAAAAAAATCTTCAATTTTGTCGCTGATGGTCTTTTTTGTTTTTGTTTTACATAAAGAGGCATTGATATGAATTTCACTGTATTTCATAGAGTTAAAAATAGGTCCAATGGGAGCTTTAAACACTCTATTCAACCTGTTACAAACCAGTCGTTTGAAATCGCCTTCATTCATATCGTCTTTATCCATTTCAAGCAGCTGATGGACATATCTGTACACATCCATATCTATAAGCACATATTTGAATTACATACACATATCATATATGTTGTTTGTTGTGAGTATTTTATGCGGGAATTGTAAAAGTAGAGTTTATTTTCCTTTTTCAGCTGCTTTGCTGACACCTACCCCCTCACACCAGTATCAGGTATCATAAAATACAATAAAAAAAATCTTCAATTTTGTCACTGATGGTCTTTTTTGTTTTTGTTAATCATAAAGAGGCATCAATATAAATTTCCCTGTATTTCATAGAGGTAAAGATACTTCCAACAGGAGCTTTAAAACACTCTATTCAACCCGTTCAAAGCCATCATCTTTATTCATTTCAAACAGCTGATGAACATTTCTGAACACATCTATATCTACAGGCTTAGCATAAATGAGTACACCCCTTCAGAGTTGTCAGAACACTTTTGATTTCCTTTCAAAATCAACATTTTCTATGTCAGACTATACAACAAAATACTCCCCCAAATGTAGGCCATGACTGCAAACAAGATTTTTTTTAAGTTGCATACAAAATTTTACTATGCATTTAAACAGGATGCAAATATACATATGTTTATGTGCATACTTGTACATGTTGATATTTGGATGTAAACTTTTTGTCTTAACTCCAGTTTTTGTATAGAGGTCTACATGGAAAAGTAGTTATTAGTTATTATTTTCTATGCTCTGTTCTCAACTGTCACACCCAATTTTCTCTGCTGGGGATTGATAACATATTTCTCATGCTGATTCTGATAAGGCTGTTTTCCTGTTGAATTCACACAGAGAGGAGTTTTCCATCTGAGTTCCTAACCACAATGAGATTGCAAAATCAGGTTTTAAGCTTTAACGGCTGTGCGTCAAGGTGAGTCGTTGCTTTCGGTTTCTATTTTACATTGTAAGTCGTGTATTTAAAGCCATCAAAGGCCACCCTCATGTCAAAAGTCGAGTCTAAACTTGTGTAAGAGACGAGGAGTGTTACTGGAACTGCTCTCTTTTCTGACTAAATGACTCAGCCTCTATTCAAGCACTGCCCTGGTATCCTTCACTGAGCTCCACCTGCAGGAGTGGCCAAATGACTCTTTTGGACTCTTCCAAAAGCAAAAATGAGACAATTAGGGATTAGGCGGTTTATAGTTCTGGACGTGATTCTGGCCTGGCCGTCTAGAGGACATCGAAGTAGGACAGCTGGACCGGAATATTTTACTTCTGGGAATATGAAGGAATGATGGAACGCCTCAGAACGCCTTCACCTTATGGGAGTCTGAGCCAAAACAAGAGGAAACACTAAAACTATGAAGTCAGCCTGGTCAAATGTCACAAGGAGTAGCTGACAACGCCTGTCCACAAAGCAATCCTTAGGTCATCTAACCGGACATCTCTGGGTCAACACAGCTGGAAAACTGTGGAATCCAAACCCAGCTGCTCACAGATCTGCATGATTTTGTCACAGCTTGGGTTAGTTTGCGCTGAAGGGTCTAATACATCTCCTCAGCTCACTTTTGAAACCAGAGACAGCGACATTCCTCCTGCAGATGCGCTCTCAGCTTTCCAGGATGTGCAATGGCTCTTTCCTTATGTGCTTATGTTGCCCGATCCTCACGCCTGGACTGGCCTCGCTTTGCTGCTCTTAGTGTTTGTGTTTCGCCACTTAGTGACTATCAGATAACATCCCACAGAGCATGCAGGAGGAGCTGCAGAGGACCTGGGTTTAAGGACTGCACACTTAACATAGATGTGTGAAATTGTTCATGCACAATGAGTAATGCTTTTCAAACGCACACGTTCACTTGCTGTAAAGAATAAAAGCAAGCCCGGGATTGCAGTGCAGAAATTCTGCAGCATATGGTTTAGTTGCTCTCTGCTGAGTGAAAACAAGCAACATTATGTGCAAGTGCAAAGCAGGATCATATTAAAGCATCTGTGCCATGCATGCCCCATCTCACCTCTCCCATTTTAAACCCTAAAGCTCCAAAATGGACCATGACCGAGCCAAAGATCTCCATTGGCTGGAAGCTGAATCAGATAAAGCAGGCCAAGATGTTATAGAGGGGAGTGGGCTGTAGGAAAAAAAAAGGGCTTGTCCCTCCCTGTGAAGCAACAACAACCAAATAAATCAATGACATTCGGCATGACAAACTCCAGATTGTGGCACCCAAGTGATCCTAAACATGTGCTAATCATTAGCCCCTGGCTTCCTGTTGGATTCGATGTCATCCGCGCGCACACATCCCAACAGGCACGATCAGCATACAAACTGTTGCTGCAAATCAGAGTTATACTGGCCTCAGGGGCTTGGAATGAAGCAACGAAAAGCTATGAAAGAATTCAATTTGAATGGCCTTGCACTCATTTCTGCACAGATCTTACAGCTCTGTTATCTGCTGGTAGATGTTTTGGCTGCACTGATTGTACCCCTTGCTTGTTGTTTGGTAAATTGCAATCAAATGTGCCTGAATAAACACTTGTGTTTATACGATTTGTTTGCTTTGAGATCTGCAGCGAAAATCCTCTTTAACTCCCGGAGAGGAAAATAACTCTTGTCGACTTGTTATCAGCGGTTTCCTCATTCATGCTGATGTGCTAACCGTTGCAGGCGGTGTATCTGTGCTCCTTTGACAGCTAACAGCGCTCGCCTCTTTAACAGCTTGCCAATTCACACTTTATGGAGGCTAATGGAAGGTGTTAGCCGGTGGGTAGGCCTAATCTCTTTCCTGAAGTTTTTCCAGCACGATGCAGCTTTAGCAGATGTTTTCCACTCAAACACAACAGAAATGACTTTTTGACTGACTCCAATCATGCAGCATTTATTTGTTTTACATTTATAGAATAGCTGCACCCAGGGTTAAAGGTCATGTTACACAAACATTTAGGGCTAATTTAGGAGCTAAGACAAGCTGTGTTGGAATAATTGGCTGAAGAAAGTACAGGCCTGTTTCCCTGTGGTTATCAGCAGGTTTTTAGCACATAGTCCAAAAGAAATAACTATTGTCTGATTTGTGTAAAACAACCAAGAGGTGAGTCAACAGATTTTTAGCCTAAGGATGGCTAGCATGAGGTTAGCCAAAGACAAAGGAGTCAAGAGAGAAAGAGAGAAACAATAAGCATGCCGCCGGACAAGCTTTTAGTTTTATCCTTTCCATCAGACTCTCTGCCTGAGTTATGAGTCATCTGGCTGCAGATACATAAAAGTAAACTTGATAATGGAATCCATAATAAACACGGTGTTTTGCTCTCCTGTCAGCGCCGGTAAAAGACGATGGCTGGCTAGTCAAACTCGGTTGCCTTTGGGGAATGTGGTGCTACACACACATGTGAAGGCTGCCTTAATGATTGTACAGCGGCCTGGCGAAAGGAAACTGTGGCCGTGCCGTAAAGCCTGGCTCGGCCCAGGGAGTGTGTGTTGTGTGTGCTCATCCGTCGGCATGGGCCTGGACCGCAGCCCAGAGCAGCCACTCACACGAGGTCTAAACAGAACCCACTGACGGCTCCTGCTCCTCTCAGTGGAGGAGTGAAGGAGGAGAGGAGGAGGAGGAGGCCAGGATGGATTGATAAAATCTGGCAGACGCAGAGATTCACCAGCACGTGTTTAAAGTCTAAACATGCATAATGCAAACACCCTTAAACATCTCTGAATCAAATTTATTATGGCTCCCACAGCCATTCTATGACCTCTAAATCTACCGAAACACTTGCTGTAATGCGTTTCTCCTTGAACTCAAAGCAATAGTTTGTAATAAATTTTTCATAATACACTGCTCTGTTATTTATTAAGGTAGCAGAATGGATTTAGGGAGGTATAGCTTTGGAGTTTTATTTGGTTATTCCTCCTTTGCTGTGGCATATGAACCTTAATGCTCATTGAAGTAAAGCCATTTTCACCAGCTTTGAATGTAAAGAGTGTAGAGGCGTAAAAATTTAGCAACATCCAGCAAACAGACTCCAGACAAATGCTCCCTTGCTCACCCCTCACGTTGGTGAAACTCCATGAGTGTTGGTTTCCTTCCAAGACAAGAAGCTGTAGTGAAACATGATCAGAATGACCACGTTTGTCACGTTTTTGCAATCAAAAACTTCTATTCGTACAAACTCTCTTGCAAAAACTAGACCTTCACATGTTTGAAAGGTTTGTTCTAAGTTAACAAACATAAACAGATTTTGTTTATTCATTTGGGTGTCATTCCCTACACTTCTAATCCATGAGCAAAAAAGTTATAAAAGTTCCCAGTGCTACATAACATATGTAGACGCCTCTGTATGGAGTGTAATCCAGGGTCGCCGCCATATTGGATGGGTCTCCTCACGCTAGGCTCGCACCAGAGTCAACTGGAGTCAACGGAGAACAAGCACCATGCGCAGAATTGAAACCAGATCCCGTCGGGTTACATTTCACAAGTAAGATTGAAAATTATATAATTCTTACTTTTAATATGTGACGGCATCTGTATCATAGCTACATCTCTGCCCTTTATAAAAAACACACCAAACTGTGTGAAAATCGGGTAAAAATTCAATGAGTTATGATGAAAGTAGTTGGGCTTACCTACCTTCCCCATTTGAACTAAATGCACTTTGGGGACCCGTCCAAGATGGCTGCTGCACTGATACATCAGCATTAGTCTATGAGGCGTCTATGTATATTACGTCTATGTCAAAGTAATTTCACTGGGGTAGATTCACAGACCAATACTTTTGCTCTCACTCAAGTAAAACTTTCTCAAACTGCTGTTCAGAATATTTGAGTTTTCTCTCCACTCCTGTTTTTCATCCCCAGTGTAATTTCATAGTCACAAGTTCATTAAGGCTAAGAGCCAAGTTCATTTGTTCTACCAAAGCTTTTAAGCCTCGCAAGAAATAACGTTAGCGAGAGCATTTTGAAATGAAATGAATGGAGGGGACAATGGGTTGGCCATTGTAAGCAGCGACAATGCTATAACTACACAAATTGAATAGCCTCTTACACATAAATGGAAACTCCATCAAAGGAAATGCAAAGAAAAACATATGACTGTAATGGTCACATTGTTTTGAATGAGGGATAATGTGATAAAAAAATGCATAGCAGTACAAAAGAGCAGTCATGACTTATGAAGAAAGCCGTGTCCAAAATCTCCGTCACAGATCTGGTGGATTATCACTTTAACCAAGGCAAACTGAATCAGATGTCCTCCCACAACAGGGTACATTTGTCACATATAAGAAAGCAGGCTCTGGAAGAACAGCTTGATCCCACAGACTCCATTATATGGCCATACTGCTCCAGCCGGATTTAAGACGCTGCAGATTCCCACCCACTCCTATCCCAGCCTGGCCTCGCTCTCCACTCAGAGTGACGAGAGATGTTGGGATGTATTGTTATGCTTTATGCATTCCAGATGAGACCTTAGCCTGTTCCCCCACCCATATGAGTGTAACAAAACATGTGTTGCGCTCAGATCCCTTGTGTGATGAATTTCACTCTTCCACGACAAATGAAATGTTGGGTGTGGTCAAAAAACAACAGCAGTGCTCCAGTGACAGTAACAGTATATACACAACCTCACATTTTCCCACTTTTAAGCTCTTTTGAATCGTCATTATTAAAAGGAATGGGAGGAAGTTTTTTTTCTTTTTTTACTACTCCACGGCTAAAACCTAAGCTTTTAGCACATGCAAGCGGAAAAATTACATTAAACTTCCTTGTTGCCCCCATGGTGTAGGCAAGTGTCGAACCAGGAGAAGAAAATATAGCATGGCAGCTCGGATTGAACTCTCCACTTTTGCAGAGCTGTGGGGGGATGGGGTGGAAAGACTTAATTGAAAACAGGAGTTGTTTTTATATTTTTCCATTATAAAGCTACCCTTCAAAAACAATTACCTGGGCTCTTATTACAGCGGGCCTGCTCTTCAACTTCAGCCTTGTTAAATGCAGCTTCAGCAAGATCTTCTGTCCCTCATTTTGGACCTAATAACTTGTGTTTAGTATAAATACCACAAGTATAAACATGTTTTTACTACACACACTCGAAGAGATGCATGCTCATGGAAAACAGTTGCATACTCAAAGCCACAAACTTTTACAGAAAATGCACATACATTCACAATGCAGCTGACAACCCAAAATGCTACTTTGGGGATAACGGGGTTTTTCCAAGGAGAATATTTGATTCTCTGAGGTCATGGTTGGGTTTGTAGACCTCGAGTCTGTATAAAAAAAATAAGTACACACATGGCTGTGGGAGGAGGGAGTAGGTGGAGCCAGCCCAGTCCCTGAGAATCACCAGACTAACAACAGTGTAATCATTGCACAATGGATGGCTGGAAAGTTCATGGAAAATTGGAAACTTTGTGGTGACGGTGAAGCTGTCTTACCTCTCACCACTATATCCAGAGAGCTCGATGAGTCATTAAAGGTAGCACACTCTTTCAGTTTCATTCCTGAGCTACTTCACTCAGGCTGTTTCAGGGGCAAGGATGAAAAAACTGAAAGGACGCCAGCTGTATGTCATGAGAGCCAGCAAGAATTTTAAACTTATGTATTCAATGAAGGCCACAAGTAATGGCCCATAACTACTTTTTATCCACTGAAAGGCATCCAGAGGACACATTTTTGATATACTGGGGGGCATCTAGGGTGCATGGTATTACTTTTTACACACTGGGAGGGCATCCAGAGGACACTGTATACACATTTTATTTATAGAAGAACGTCCAGAGGGCACTTAATTTACATTTGTCATCTAGAGGTACATCCAGAGAGAACCCTGTTTACATTGCTTGCACTAGGAGGGCATGCAGAAGGAGCTGTGTTTAATTTTCTTAATAGAAGGTCATCCAGGAGTCACTTCATTTACATTTGCAGAAGGAGGGCATCCAGGAGGCATTTTACTCCAAATTTACCCTCAAGAGGGATATCTAGAGGAGTCTCTGATTACATTTCATCGACTGGAAAGTCATCCAGAGGGCACATTACTACTTTTTTCACACCAGGAAGGCATTCAGAGGGCACTCTTTTTACAATAAATCCACTCAGGTTGCATCTACAGAGTGCGCTGTTTACATTTTATTTTTGGAAGGGTATCCTAAAGGGCATTTGTTTAAATTTATCCAGTGAAGGGCATCCAGGGGAAGCTTTGTTTATACTTTACTCACTGTAAAGGCATCCAGAGGGCACCCTTATTACTTTTCTCACACCAGGGAGGTGTTACCAGGGAACTCTTTCTACATTTAATCCAGTGAAATTACATCTAGAGGGCACTCTATTTTGATTTTTTCACTAGAAGGGCATCTAAAGGGATCTGTATTTACATCTTATCCACTGAAATGACATCTAGAGGGTGCTTGGTTTGCATATAAAAATATGGAAAGCCATCCATGAGGTACTTTGTTTACACATACCAGGTCAATTACTAATGTTATTTTGACTTCTCCACTCTTGGGGCCCCATGGGGGACATTTTATTATAAGAACTGGAAAAGCATTTGAGAAGGTGCTTTTATGGCCCGTCTGAGTGTGCGCTTGATGCACAGTGTGAGAGTTAAAGGGCCCGGAGATTTAAAGGCCTGGAAATGACCAGTGCTTGATTTCCAATGAATCTGCTGGTGACCAGGAAATTCCAAGTCCTATCAGCAGTTCTTTCCATCGCGTAGCCTTTCCTCCATGTGTGAGAGTGTGTTTGTGTGGTGTCTACTGTAGTCTCTGTCTGGCTTCCCTTAGAGCTTGTGGGATGGGCTGCAGACGACAGGCAGCTGGATTGACAGGCAGCTGGATTGACCATAACACACACACACACACACACACACACACACACACACACACACACACACACATCCCAGGCCACCCCGGTCACACCCAAGGCATCCCAAGCACGCAGCGCCCGACACTCACATAGAGGTCTCTAAATGTGCCTACGGCTGTGTGGGTGACTCACTCTCACTGTGTGTCTGTGTGTGAGTGCGAACATGTGCTAAAGAGGGGGGTCAGTGTTTGATAGCGGTCAAAATGGCTGCTCTGTGTGGCGTTTCCACATGTAGTGTGTGTGCTGGAATGCTTTAAAGACACCATATGTTGCAGATAAAGGCCTCAGTTAGCAATAAGATTGAGAATGAATAGATAGAGCCGTGACAGTGGGCTGAGTGTCTCTCCTGTCTCCTCCCATCCCAGGGGCCAACAGGACGGTGACCTCACCCTGCCTCCACCCTGCACACTCCCCCTCCAACACTTCCTGGCGGGCCGAAAGCAGCAGCAGAAGCGGCACAGCTGGAGCATGCAGCGGGAGAATAGTAGAGAAAAAAAAAAGAGATGTGGATGATTACTTAACCATTCCTCCTCTATCCCTTCCCTCCTGCTCTGATTCACGTTTTTGTCCAACCTCGCTCTTACTCACCAAGTTGGTCAAACACCCACGTAAGCGCTCTTGCATTCCTGAGCACACGTACACATCCATACACACGCCCCACCCCCCTTGAAAGTTTGGGGTTTTTCGATGTCAACATGAGATTTTTTTCTCCTCTCTCTCTCTCTCTGGAGTGCGTAGTGTGAATGAGGCAGTGCTTTGCAGAGTGAAGAATCTGGTACAACTTTCCCTGCCTCTTCCCACTGAGCTGTCAATCACAGTAAACAGCCACAGATGGAGAGGTTGGAGTGGGCTTTAGCTAGGCTTTGCCATGCTAGCTACACCGCCAAAAGGCAATCGTCTGATACAGGAAAGCCAGGAGATGGCCTCATGCTCAGCTGCAGAGCTCAGAGACAGACACGCCTCTACATAACATGCACAGTGTTACATCGAGTGTTTATGTTTAAAATAAACACAGCAGATGGATTTCAATTTCAAGCCTAAATCCAACAAGAAAGAAAAAATGAACGTCTCATGGCAGAATGTTAAGGTTGTATGAGGGATCAAATAATTGTGCCGTGCTGTTTTAGACTCTGGTTTTAATCCACTGCATGAGTGAACAGCACATTTATAGCACATGCCTGCAGGACAGTGGCTGCCTGTATGAGTGGTTATTATTTCTGTACAGTTGAATGTTTTTTTCACTCCTGCTATCCAACACAGAGTAGAAAAATATGAGTGAAATTCAATACTTGCAAGGTGTGAAAATTTTGCAAATTGCTTTCATTCTATATCGTTATATTGGCACACAAACATCATGTCTTTACCTCAAAAAAAAAAACAACAGGAATATAAAATGTTCAAATATGAGCAGGAGGAGTATGACACCCAAGATAAAACTACAGCAAAACTGCAGTTTGATCAGAGAAGAAGGAGAAAATAGAGATTATATATATAAATACTAAAGAGGAGGGGACCTAGGATTGATCCTTGAGGTACTCCACATATCAACTCCCTGTATTTGGACTCCATAAAAACACTCTGTTTGCAATTAGATAGATAGTGTTTCAAACTCTGTTGCCATAGAGATAAAGGTTTTTTTTTATAAATCAAAATACTGTCATCAACAGATCAAAAGCTTTGCACTAATTACACATGTTGACGTTTTTGTTTTCAGTTTCTTTTTGATCAACTTTCATGTCACGCTCATCTTCAGTCACGCTGCTTGGCTCGTTTTTCAACTCTTTTATCATTTTGTGAAGCTAAAATGTAAATAAAGCCTAATTTAATCATTAAGTAATCAGGAAATGAACATGAATCAACCCAGCCCAGCAGACAATCAAACACACAATACATCTGCTTAGGGTCTTTTGACTCTGATTGGCTGTGAAATCTCCGAGGAGGAGGAGGTGGAGAGAAAAGAGGAGGACAGCCAAAGCCTGGCCGGCAGGACGGTGAAGAGAGCCAGCATCGGCTGGACTTTTCCCCCTCTCCTCTCCAGCTCGGCCCTTGGGGAGCCACGGCCAGAGGGAGGGGAGCATTAACTGGATGACGAAGTCGTTAAATGGAGGACCAACACCCAGTACAGCTTGTTTTAAAGTCCTCTCTCCACATGGTGCTCTGGGAGTCTTCCCCCTAGTGTTGTTTTCTATCTCTACACACACCCTGATTTATGACACTGTTGAGATTTGAGGAGAGTGAATTGGCCTCGAAGTTTGCTGCAGTGTTTCCACAAGGTTTGAAGGTTTGCATATAAAGTCACACGAAAAAAACAGGAAGGTGATAGACTGTAATGGAAAGTCTGCCTGGCCTGATATTAGTGTGCATGATGAAATCACTGAGGTTAAGCCCCTGTGAACAGTGGAGACTGTGTTTTATAAAACTAACAGGAATGCACAGAGGCCTCATCTCACCCCCAAAACTATGAAGTTTTTAAGTCAGGGAGGGAAACTTTAAACACTCTTCACGTTTGAAGCATTAGGAGGTGATGTAACTTTTTGCTAGACTTTAATTTCAGTAATTTGAGGAATGCTAAAAAAGCTGAAAATTAGAGATGTTCAAAGATTTGCTTTCATCGTGCAGGACTACTTTATTAAAAATAATATCAGATTGGTGGAAAAAAAAGACACAAAAAATGAAAGACATTTTCTGCACAAAAGGAGCTACTTATTTTTGTCAGGGACCCATCTCTTAGACCGTCCTTCAGTTCCCTGTGCGCCTGCAGTCAATAAGTGGCCCTGGTATTACTCATTATGTCTGGACTCGGGAGGGAAGATTAAGTTGAAGAAGGACTCGAAGGTCAGAGTTTAAAGCTGGCCCTATGGGGACTGACCCTTTGTGATCCCCCACTTCCTGGTCAGCTTTAGAACATTTTGCTCCTCAGTGGGCATGCAGTGTCTGCTAAACAAGGAGGGTATTGTGAGGCCATAACGCCCCTGTTGGGAAGGCGCCAAGTCTAAGTTGGCAGGGATGTAGACTTGCTGTGTGATCAACATCTATAAAGCCTCTTTTTATCGTTTTCCTTGATTCACTGATAAACTCTCTGTTCCCAGCATAAAGTCACAGATTTTTTAATGTTATATGCTTTTAAATGAACCTGAGTATCCTGGTGTTACTCATGTTTTCATATGCTGCATTCCAGTTACCTCAGAAGTTGGATGTCAGAGCTGGGAATGACGTTAAACCCGAGTTGAGGCGTTCCAGTTAACAATTTGGAAAACCAAGATGGACGCCTACAGTTAGCCGTTGTTAGCTGTTTACAATTGTCAGCTGTTGTTAGCGATACCGGTTGTAAACAATGCTGTATTTTACTCTTACAAACACCATAGCACCGTGTTTACAGTTAGACATCGGGCCGCACAACAAATACCACTTAATAAATATCACAAAAACAAAACAGAAGAGCTTGTAAATAATACATTACGAGAGCTTTCACTGTTACTATTTACCGTGGATGCCATCTGCGCTGCCATCTTGGATTATGACGTTGTCGTCAAGTTGGGATCGGCGAGGATTGTCCGACTTTCCGAGTTGGAAATCCGACTTCAGCGGGGCGTTCCGGATGAATTTCCGACTCGGAGCTTGGAAATTCCGACTTCCGAGTACAACTGGAACGCAGCATAAGTATCCCACTTGTGCGTTCGGGGAGAGCACACTACCGCGTTGTCTGCACATGTGTAATCTAAGGCAGAAAGACCATCAGCAAATACATGGAAAAGAGCAGTCAATACATTTGACACTACAGTTAAATCAGTTATAGTTTTAAAAAAAGTGGATTGCAAGGCAGACTACTGAAGAAGTAGGGGTGTTTAAACAGTTTAAATAGAGTGTGCATTCTTACATTTTGCAAATTGGATGCATGGACAGTCATCCATGCAGCTGATATGGGCTGGCATTGTGATCAGCTGATACTCTGATGGCTAAGCTTGACTCTGTGGCCTGCCTGAACTAGCCTAATCGTCAATAAGCCCTACAATAAGCCGCAAACGGCTCATATTCTCAGATTTCGAAATTGCTGCGGTTTTTTGTTGTAAAAGTTATGCATGAAAAGTCAGGTTTTCCTGTGTGCATGTGAACGCTACATCCTGAATGTGATGAAAACCAGGATAGAAATTACACTTCTGATGAATAATCAAGTTTATGCATAAAAGTTTACATTTGCCTTTAGGTGTATATTGGCGGGTAGAAGAGTGCATAACACGTGTGTGCTCTCCTTCCTTAAGTGTCAGCCAGCCACGAACAGGCCTTGGCATGGAAAGAGCCTCAGGCAGAGAGGAGGGGTGTAGAGAGCAGCGAGAAGCCCCCAGCCCCATACTATGTGGTCATGGCTGAGTGCAGGCCAGGCCAGACCTCCTGGGGACGCACATGGCTGCAGGAACAGCGATTCTCTGCAGTCGAGTGAGACAGCAGAGCACAGACACAAGGAGAAGAATGGAAAAATAAAGCCGTGAATCATTGTTTCTTTGGAAATTATGGTAAAAGTGAGTCGCCAGATTTTGGTTCGAGCCGGATGTATAAAATGGGGCAGTGGTGGTTAAAGCTGATTTCATAATCGACGTCAACGTTATTAAATCACTGCTTTGAAGGATGGACACATCAAACTCGCCTACGATGTTCAAACTGCTTGTTCTAGCACAAAAAGAACAATAAAACTTTAATAAATTTATGGTTTCAGACTGCTGAGTTGCAGACAGATTCAGGAATTGTGGTTCCGCTCGACAGAAAAGCACTTTTTAAGACGGCAAATTTGAGTCTAGCCCAAAGAGGTTATGACACAGTTTCCTGAATCATGATAGAAACTTCTTTTAGCACAACAACAAAGGGGCGGCAGACGGGAGCTGTCTTCCCCTTTAAATAACTTTTCCATCTGAGAAAGCCATCCGCTCGCTCTGACATACCTACAACCATCCCAGAGCGGGGAAACTGCGGCGATTCTGAGACGACGGGCTAATTTTTCACAGTCTTCAGCACAGGCATCTGAAGCTCTTTAAGGCGAGGACACCAGAGAGGTTTTCGCATCCCCCCCTCTCCTCCTCCTCCTCCTCCTCCTCTTACTCCTACTCCCACCACGTGTGTGTGTGTGGTCTCCTCCTGCCAGCCCTGCAGTTCCAGGGTTTACAGGTCAAGAGGTCAAATCTGGGTACTGGAATGTTTATGTTCGCTGTTTCTGTTACCGCCAATATCCGTAGCGCCGCTTCATGCAATCATGGAGGAGTCTTAAAGCAATCCTCGAAGACATATGTGTTAAAAAAAAATAATGATTAGATTTGAGAGTTTGACTGTTTTGTACTCTGTTCAGTCAGATTTGAAGAGAGACGAGTTGGAGCATTTGAAAAGCAAGTAAAGGTGGAAAGTCTTCACTAGATAGCTGACGAGTATAAATGATGTTAAAACTCAGAACAAAGGAGGAGGCTACTGAGAATTCAAAATAAATACTTAGAAATTTATGCAATTACTTGGCAGTGAAGGCGGATTTATTTTCCCTAGAAGTTCATTTTTGTTTTTCGTGCTTGAGGAAGTTAACTTGGCACAGATTGGATTCTATACATCTTCTAACAGGCGGGCTACCTCCCTGCAGAGAGACCCTCCCCCCGTGTTACAGCACACAGAGATATCTGCATCAAGGCATGGGAAAGGATGTTTGGATGGCATCCAGTTTTCTCGCGTCCAACCTCACTTTTAAGGCCCGTCTCTCCTTCCAGGTCTCTGCCAGCGAACACTTCCACACACATACGCACACACCACACCCACCCACACACACCCCTTCATTGCAGGGCTACAGAGCAGAAACGGCTGTTTGTTTATGACCCGTTTAAAAAAAAAAAACGTACTTGCAAAATAGTGCTGCAAACATAAAAGAAAAATGCTGGAGCTGCTTGGGGAGTGGTCTGCATTTTTGGGGGGAGCTCACACTCTTATGTGTGTGTGTGTGGGAGGGGAGAGGGAGCAGAGCCAGGCAAAGGGCGGGATATGAACAATTTTGCATTCTGCTTCTCTTCTCCCCCATCCCCCACTTTCTACTTCCCCTCTCTCCCTCCTTCATCCCCCCTTCCCCTTCCCTGCTCCCCCCCTCCACCAACAGGTTGTTTAATACTTTCCAGATTTCAACATGCCGCCGGCCTCCTGGAAGAGCTGCAAGTCTGCTGATGGAATTTGGCGGAAAAGGTTGTGGGTCCAGACTGGGGCTCCTGACATAATAAACCTAAAGGCAATGAGCGCCTCCCATTGGCCGAGCCAGAAAGAAAATATGATTTTCAAAGAGGAGTTGGGAAGCCAAGGGAAATGACATTTGACAGCCTCTGAAGCAGATGAGAAAGTCCAACCGGAGTGTTTGAGAGGGAGAAACAGCTGCAAGGCAGACTCGGATTACAACGAGTGTCTTTTGGGGGGAGGGCTGAGCTTGCTGAACAAATCTGCCGTCTCTGGTATCAAGTTCAAATGTGAGGGACAGCTTGAACAGTTGTGTTCACATCCTGCCTCCTTCCACAAATCATCCAAATTATACTCACTTGACAGTCCGGGTGATGAGTTTGAATTTTTTTTCTGCGGTAATTTTTCTGTCGACACTTAAAATCAAATCAAAGTCATCGATCAATTTGATGTTTGGCGGTTTGAGATGATACAAAGATATTAAAAAGATCAATTTTACAGCCCCAAAGTCAAACCAACCATCTCACTGACACACCCATCCTCAGATATGACCTTAAAACCACCACTAGATGGCAGTAGATGACAAGCTTTAAACAAAGTAATGGCTCCAGACCAGCAGCAAAAGTTTTGTGTAATTCAGAGTAAAAAGAAAACAAATTTTCGTAAGGAAAAGTGGTGACTAGAGGAGATTTAGTCTTTCCTTCCTGAGGAAACAAACAAGAAAATACCCAACAATCTCTAAAAAGAAAAATGACTTTATACAGACAGAGAACAGTGGGATCAATAACCCCACTGGTTTGTATTGACTACAGCGATCAATATAAATGGCCTGTTTTTACCACAAGTGTAAGAATAATGACTTTTTCGAGCCCTCTGGCAGATTGGACGCTGGTCTAATGTGACTGTGAAAAACTGGAAGTGGAAGGAGATTAAACACGGCCCCGAGTGGGGATGAAAGATGGGATTAGAAACACAAAAGATAGCGAAAGAAGAATGAAGCTGTTTTTTTTCCAACACGCAGGGTGAGACCTTGTACCGTCTGCTGACTAAACAGAGTGCAGTGAACTTTGACCCCAGGATAAGGGTTCAGAAGGGTTCGGGCAACAAAAAGTGGATAGGAAAATCAAAGATGTCAAACAGCTTTGAGTGGGTGATAATGAGGAAACTACTGGGTGTCACTTTCCTCCAATCAGATTGGCAATAAAATGGTACCTGAAAAAAGCACAGTAGTGAAGAATTACTGATTGGTTAAACAAATTATTGATATTTTTATCATTGCAGGTGCAAAACGTCAGAAACAAGTCACACTGAAACCGCGACACATCTACTTTCATAAGCCAGGGCAAGGTCTCTGGTTGACAGCTACAGCATTATGGAGGTTAGTATAACCACAGGCATCATGTCAATGTTTCCCTGCAGAGAAAATCAAAAGCTGGTGATGCAAATCTCTGCTAACACTGAGATTATACTCCCATGGCAGCCATACTTTTGAATATGAAGCTTGGTTATCATTATTTGTTCCTTAAAATTGTGAAAAGAGACATTTTGAGCGCCTCTTTCTTACCGTAATCACAACATCGTGAGTCGGTTTTTCCGAAAACTTCACGCTAATGAGTTGTGTTCATGTTAAATGAAGTTTTCAATCCAGTTTTATGTACAAAATACAATTCATTATCATGTACCTGACAGGGTCTGTATTTACAGGAGCCAAGCTAGCTGGTATTAGCAGGAACACAACTTCTACAATGTAGTCTGATGAACAAGGTAAAAGACCAAAACGAGCTACAGTAGTTGTAAATGAAGATCATTAATCATCGTGAATTTTGACCCTTTGTGCTTTGGTTCAGCACAAAGTAATTCTAGAGTTTCTGTGCTGAAAGCAAGGACACCAATGATCCAGCTTTGTTGCTTAGCAATGATGTTAACCATTGAAAACTAAGCCTTTTATTTCACAACTACACACCTCTGCATAACTTATCAAGCTCTGTTTAAAGGCAGCTACTACTCTGTTCAAGGTTGTAAGTCATATAAACACAGACAATCTGATGAATTGTTTTTTCATCCCCGAGTAACTGAAAAGCAAATGTAAAGATAATTTCACTGAATTATTAGTTTAAAGACACGTTTAACAGGTAGTTTGCTAACATTAGCATGCAGCTAGCATTAGCGTCCAGTACTTTGTAGCTAACGTCTCGGTTTCAAGTCATGTATCTGATGGAAAAAGCTAAATCTTTGCAGGTACAGCAGGATTTTTTTTTCTTTAAATTGAAGTTTAGTGCTAATTCTGGCATTCATCAACAGGGATAAGAGCCTCAATTGAGCCACTTTTGGCTAATTAGCACATTTATTAGCCCGTTTGTTGATTTGTTCGTGTCATCCTGCTATTTAGAGTCTCAATTTAACAAGTGATAATGCTTAACAAGTAGCTGTGTTATCATATCATTCATGCTATGGCAGTAAAACAGACGTTTTCTTTCATATCGTACTTAACATATTCTTAGAGAGCTTATGTTGAGTAAAAATAGCAGCGTTTAGATGTTAGTGCTGTTATCTCACCTCAGGCATCGTATTCCTGATTTTCAAAACTGTCAAATAAAAGTGAATAAATGTAAATGTTCATGTTAACCGTGTTCCAATATTGGCAAATGGGCTGTCATATGTGGTTTTTGATATTAAATATGGTTGTCACCTCGGATATTTCCCTGTATTGTCTCTGTAGCTGGTTAAGAATGACGGAGCAGTGAAGTGACAGCTTCAGAAAATCCCTATTACAAGCGCACTCACATTTCGACTCTTTCCTCTTATGCACACACACAAAGACTCACAAACATTAACTCAGGAATCTAATCATTCTCAGCTTGTATGGGTTTAATACTTAAGAGACATATCCCACTACTGCTCGATTGCTTCCTTCCTTCCTCCTCAGGGAGAGCCAAAGAATAGGGGCAGGAAACAGAGAAGGCACTCAAGGAATTCCTTTGTTGGCTGCTGATTGAGTAGCACTTCTTCAGCTGATGCAATTGGATAAAAAAAGGGCAATAAAATATGCAGCAGCGATGATGTTCAGGGTTTCTTTTATTGAAAAATATAGGTTATTTTAGATAATACAGAAAAAAAGACAAAGAAAACAGTAAGGCGTAATATCTGACATTATACACAGACATCTTCCCATTCCCACAAATTTACTCACCCTAGAAATTACCTGAATATATTATGTAGTGTTTGAGTGATTGGAAACATAAATATCCAGTTATGCAAATTCATCTTTTCTAGTTTTTTTTTGCTGCATTATATCACATCTCAAAACAGTATTTAGTTTTCTTTTTTTAAACCAACGAGCTGCAACTCAAAATTCAACAGTGATTACCCATACAGAGGAGGAAGTGACAGACAGATTTGACAGGCTCTCCCAAAAAGTCAGCATCACAAACTCAAATTATTTTTGGCTAGAAAATTACGATTTGGCACATCTTGTCAGTGTCAGTTAAGGCAGTGAAATCAATCAGAGCAACTAAGCCTCAACACTTCTGGCCATGGTTTTTTAATGATGCAAGAGATACAGTGAAGCTGCAATGACTACGCAGCTTGCATAAAAATAGATTTTTCTCAATGCTCTTGCATCTATTGCTGGCTTTTCCTTTTCATCTGCTCTCCAAACAGATGTAACACAAACAAAGCAAAAGATTTTTTTTTTTTCCTTTCCGAAGATAAAACAACAGGTATTAAAGAGAAAGTACCAGTAGTGTCTGGTTTAATTGTGCCTGCTGGTGCACTCATTTTTCAATAACACACACCCTTAAGCCCTCTTCATGAGTAGTGGTGGGATCTGTTTGATGCATTAAGGCAGCCTCTGCACTAATGAGGATCAACATCTTTTTACACAGTTCAGTAACACGGTGCTGCAACTGTGCGGATGTACAAAAACAAGGAAGGAAGTGGTTATCAAATGCTTTTCAGTTTCTGCTCTGATGACAGATTAGAAGGAGAAAAGAAAGACGGTTGATTCACGTCAGTTTCGCAGAAATCTGTCAAATCATTCCCTACGTTCTCATAGCTTTAGGCTGAAATAAGACTGTTCCTTGGGAAAAACTGCAACAAAAACAAATCGCAGTCCTTTTCCCAGTGTGCCGCAAACTACTCCTGCCCCTCTGGTTTCCTGTAGTAACACCATACTTTTCTGTAAATGCAGGCTAATGTGTCTCGGCTAGCTTTAAAACCCTGCTTCTCTCAAATTTACATTGAGGCTCAGCCTGTGTGGCGCTCAGAGGGGATCCAAAACAGAACAGAATTTTGGTTTTGGGCTTTGTGGTCCAGCTTTACAGCAGGAAATGGCAGCCTTTGAGCGGCGTCGCAAGGACCCTGAGTTACATAAGGGGGGGAGAACTCGGATAGATCTATGGCACTTTGCTGTAATGTTTTCAGATAACGGAGGCTCGAGGCAAGGCTTCACACTCCAGTGTCAAACACGGCCTCTTTTTGTTGTGACAAGATACCTACCGGTGATCCTGTGGCGACAGAGGCCTAGTCTGCTCGGCTCAGGCCTCTTGATGTCCCAGAGGCAGAGCGAGAAGGAGAGAGAGAGGGGAGAAAGCACAACAAGAAAAGAGGAGGGGGACTTGATGAAGAAAGCACATGTGACATACAAAGTAAGAAGAGACAGACAGAGAAAGAAAGTGTGAACCGAGCTTTAGCTGTGGAAAGTGTTTTTCCTACCAAAGTTTCTTTCTAACCAGACCTCCCTGCTTACTTTTGGAATGTTCCAGAGACAAAAAAGCGGCTGCTATTCCACGTCAGTTCCCTCCGTGTTCAAAAAAGCCAAAGACGGATTGACAGACAAACAGAAAATGGAGGGTAAGACTCTCTGACAGATGGAGTTTGGGCTCGTCCTAAAGGAGCAGTCACTCTCTCCGTACAGAGAGAGGGAGTCCTCTGTCTTCCTTACATATCTAGTCCCACAGCACCCGCCAGCAGTGTCTCATATCTGTTCAAGTGCAAATCCACACTGTCAAGGACTTGCTAGCTCCACATAAACCCCCCTTCCAGATCTCTGTGCTGTTTTTAGAAGGCTTTAGAATCTCATACGCGGATCTCGTCGTCTTCATCCTCTAAGAAAGAGGAGAAGTTGCTCTCCTCCTCGGGCGGGGCACTGAAGGTGGCGCTGTCTGTGTCTCCTGCGTAAGTCTGGCTGTTTGGTTTCTCATCCAAGGCGGCAGAGCCAGAGCTAGACATGGAGCAGCTGTCTAGGTGCTGCAAGTGTTTGGGCCGAGTCTCAGGGGTGTACTCAGGGGTGTAGGGCCCTCCGTTCTCCGGCTCCAGATTAATAGAGCCAGCTGGATGCGTGGAGCCCTCCTGCAGCTCTACAGCCTCTACCTCTTCCTCCATCTGCTCCTCTGTATCCTCCTCTTTCTCTCTTTCCATGCTGTTCTCCTCTTCTTCGTGTGTGCTCAGGGGCGGTGAGGCCCGGCCTTCGCTGCTCTTGCCCTCCTCATAGCCCAGATCATCATCCTCCTTCTCCATCACTCCCAAGATGTCACCCAACATCGATGGTCCCAGATCTACGTGGAAAGACATGACTGAGTCTGCACGTTTCATGCCGCCTCCGTAGTGGTGGGAAGTCTCCGGGAGCTCTGTCAGCTCGCCGAAGTTTCGTTCTTCCTGCTCTAGAATGTGAGCGGCTGAAGCTGCAGCTGCGCCTCTGCCATCGACATCCCCAGGCTGCTGTAACGGACTTGAGGACAAACTCTTCCCTACCATACTGTCCCCTCTGTCATCATAGAGGAAGGGAAGGGACATGGCGTTCTTCACATAAGTTGGCGACCCACCGGGAACCACTAAGGCGTTACTTTGCTGGTCCACTCTGGTCACAGACTGGGAGCGTTTGCTGCTCCTGAAGGTGCGAGACAGGAGGCCGGGACGAGGGGAGCTGGGGTAGGACGTGGTTTCGGCGGGGGGTTCTCCCGAGCGGCTGCTGAGGAAGGAGGTGTCGCCAAACGCGTCCCCACTGCGACCTACGTGCATGGTGTGGCGGAAGTCGCCCAGAGGAGCGCTGATCATCTCCCGGGTCAAGTCCATCCGGGAGCGACGTTTGGTGTGGGAGGAGCCTGAGACGAGCTGTTTCAGGATAGGCATGGTGGCTGATTGGTGGAGGCTTGTTTTGCAAAGAGAGGTAGTCCAAGATGCAGTCAAGAGAGGAGAAGATACTTCTTGTTGGAAACTGTCGAGGGAATATTGATGCTTCTCAACTGTCAGCCTGGAAACCTGAGGAACAGAAAAAAAGGGTCAAATTAACAGTGATTAAATTAAAGTGATTAAAAAACAACAGGGCGCAAAACCATATTAAATATACAAGCAGAAAGATATACAAAATGATGGATGACATGCCACCCCCTTTAAAAGTGAAGCCAAAACACCTGTAGCTGCCTATTTTGACTGGCTGGCTGTTTAGTTCATGCAGTTTGCCTCCTCCATGTTAACAGATGAGACATGAATCAAACAAGAAAATGAAAATACACCTCAACCAAGTTTTCCTCAGACATGAATTCTTGTTAAGCTGATTTAAATCAAGACGTTGAGTTTTATTCAGTTATTTGAATTCACTGTAAAAATGAGATACACCCCTGTGATTGACAGCTCTGTCAATAAATGCAGCTCCTACAGTATGCCAGACCGGTGGCATAGACAACAACTACTGGACCCTCTACAACCATGAGTAAGGCTGAACAACGTAAGAGCACGTGCAAAGTAGTCACATCCTGTGATGAGTAATATCAGTCATGCTGTCATCAGTTTCTCATTTTCCACGGTTGATCCACAATAAAAGATTATCTTATATCATCTAAGAGCAGCCCTCAGTGCAAACACAGAGAACTGACTACTGTAGAGATGAAGAGTCTGTATCTGTGTATCATGACTGTCTGCTTTATGTGTCTGCACTTTCACATGACTGTGGTGTTGTGAAAATAACAACTTGATGGGGAATTTTAATTTTTTTATTAAGTTACTGTCATGGGCTGTTGATGCAGATTTAAAGCTTCTATGAAGAACTTTAAGTTTGTGTCGATTTTGGCGCCCTCTGTGGACAAATCAGTCCTTTCTGTGCTTCGGTAGTAGGGGTGAGAGAAAAAAATAGATACAGCCTAGTATCGCGATATTTTGTCTGGTGATATATCATATCATCTCGTTTACCAGGTATCGATTCTTCAAATTAATTGCTTTTACGAAGTTAAATCTATAATAATAGAAAAATAAAATCAACTGTTTGTCCAGTGAGCTTGGCAAAGGGGACATCATAGAGCAGGAGAAAGTTAGTGCAACAAATATATATATGTAAGATTTGCAAGAAGTGCTACATGAAAATAAAATACTGAGTAAATAAGATAAACATAAAGGAAAGACAAATGCTAACTTGGCTAAACAGTTGAAAAAATTGTATAAATCGCAATATATTGTATCGCGATATTCACTGCATTGCAAAATGTTAACAATCGCAATAATATCATATGGTGGCCCAAGCATCGTGATAATATAGAATCATGTCCACTAGTGGTTCCCGCCCCTATTAGGAAGGGACCTTAGACAAAAACATCATACAGCTGACCCTTGCCAGTCAAAAAGTCACTTATTGGGAATATTCCATGTTGTAAAAAACACCTACCCCTTGTGCAGCATTTGAGCATTAGAAACTGGGATACTAATCTCGTCCAATCTCATCACCGATGGTCTTGTTTGCATTTGGATATCATAAAAAGGCAGCAATATAAATATCAGTCTGTTTTGTAAATGTCAAAAAACACCTTATGGAAGTTTTGATATAACTTAAAAAACTGAGTAAGTGCATTTATTAGTAAAGTTTATGATTGTCAGATGTCTGGACCCAATGTGGGAAAATCAAGATGTGATTTCCATTTATTTATTTTTTTAATCCATTACAAAAACACAGAAACACCCCTCTGGTGAGAATCCTGACCTTTTTTTCATTTTGCATTGCATATAAGGGAATTACAATATCAATTTTTCGTGCAGCCATTACTGTGAGTGTCTGACTCAAAGCGCCTGCTGTGGACTGTGTGGACCTGGATCCCCTGACATTTTATTAGTGAGTCAAATGAGCATTCTGGTGAGTCAGGATGTCAATATAATAGCTCAACCACCTGATCCACACTGCGCTCCAACGGCGGTCTCCAGCACAATATGTCAGCACCAACATCGTAACTGTGCAGCGTAATATTTACACTTCCCTGTTTAATCCCGTCAAGTAAATAAACACATCTCCAAGAATTCGTAATGTTTAAGCGATTACACAAGCTCAAGCTTTCAATTATGCACATCCATAATGATAAGCCACACTCTAACATCTCTGTGAGATGACCTTGGAAATGCACGGGGAGCATCACAGGATCCTGCTTTTAAATCTGAATTATAATTGAAAGAAAAACACCAACCACAGACCAACATGAAGAGAGACGGCTGAGTCCTGGCCGGAGATTTTCTTGTGTGAAAACTCAACTTTGACTGAACAGCCGTCTGTATATGCCCAAAATCTAATCTAGTAGGCACAAAAGAATTCAATTATGTAAACATCAGAGAACAAAAACATCCATATCAGTCGGGGAAGCTATTCAGCAGAAACAGAAGCAGTGTTTTGACGAATGTGTAAGCCATAGTGATCAGAGAAAAAAAGGAGGGAATATAGCTTATGCATTTCCTTTTCCCTCAGAGAGACAGGTCTCTAAGAGCTTTGTTTTGACTGACAGCTTAACGAAAAGGTGTTTCTGCAGTGTTGAAATATGCAACCCAGACAGGAAACCTCACCACAGTCCTCACCGCCAGCTAGTCACGCTATACTTCCTCGGGTGCCACACTGGAGAAAAGGAGCGGGGCGTCTCGTTAGTGATACATCCCCACACATTAAAAACACATCAAAAGAGCTCTGCCATGGTGGTCTGCAAGTGAGGCGCAAGCATTTTCTGCAGACAGACATCATAAACACAAAAACACCTCGGACTTGTAAGGTGGAAAATTCTCCTTTGTTTCATGCAAGCAGGCCTGGTGAAAACGCCTACCTTGCCGTCTCCAGTGTGCCCCTATCCGACTCGCACATAATACCTCTCTCTTTGTTTACTCACGCTCAACACAGAAAGGATCACCAAACAGTCAGCAACTTAACCTTGACTTTGGATTTGTTGCAGGCCAGCCTTCAAAAGACATTTAAGTCAGAGTTGTTTTCCGCAGAAGTGCCGGCGGGAGAATTTGGTTGTTTCATGTGGCAGGCTTTTTAGTGCGTTGACCTCGTTCTTCTGTCTCCACTCCCCCCTCGTCTTTGCCAGCTGAGACTCTACTCCTCTTCCTGTTAATGCCCTCACCTGCTTCGGTTTCTATGGAAACACCCTCCTGCAAGCAAAGCAGCAGTGTTTCCTGTCTAGGGCTGCAGAACGCTTCAGGCTTCATATGAGCGTGCAACACATGGCCTCCTTCTGTGTCAACCCAGACCCAGTACAATACAGCCCTCTCTGTCTCATGTCTGCTGTGTTTTCACTCTGTCTCTCCATCCATGTTGTGTGTATTTTTGCTGGTGAAACTTTAAATAAATTAAAACACACAAATGTTCCGCTGCTGTAGACAAGCTGATAGGAGGATCTATATGAAGTGGAACAAGATTGGGGCATTTTTCACATGATGTGAAAACTTTCCATGAACTCTCAACGCTTTTCAGCCAAAACACACAAACAAAGTGACTTTTTTTTTTGCTCGCATGCTTATTATTGAAGCTGCATGTTCTAATCTGTTTTCTGGGGAAAATAATGAGGGGGACATAATTCACACCCAGCCAGTTTTTTTTTTTTCTGGCTCGTTGCTTCTGGGTGGCATAAACAGATAAAGAAAAACAACCAGGGGATGGAACAAGGGGAGATGGTGAAAGCCTCCCTCCTACTCCCCTGTCTCACCCCCTTCCCAACGCCCCCAGGCCAAGATCAAGCTGAAAAGCTCAATAGTGCCCCGTTGCAAGGATATGGCTTCTTCATCTGCCGAATCTAAATCAGATCCAAAAAGCTCTGCACAAGCACAAGCCTTTAGCAACTACATCAAAATCCGATTCACAGCCCCGTGCTTTATTTATAGCTTTGTGTAGCTTTGTGCGAGCGTACGTGCGCGCATGTGTGGGTGTACACGTGAAATGAAAAAGTGGAAAAGGGCCTGAGAAGGCAGCCGTTAGCGTGGGAACTACGGGGTCCCAGTAGGGGGGGGGTTTGACTTTATAAACAGACTTTCACAACACTCGGGGTCTGGCTGCAGAGGAGATGCAGAATGTGGGACAAAAACAGACAGGAAGAGAGAGCGAGGCACATCTGCATCATTTCATTTCAACACTGAAGTCTGACTCGTTTTACAGGCTGCTCGAAAACCAACACACGCTGACACCGCTCTCTGACCTGCAGACCTTGAGCCCTTGCAGTGGTATGCGAGTTTTAAGGTGACTGACGAGTCCCAATGTGGTATTTCTCAGGTCTGAGTTAAAGCAGCAGTGTGTGTGCACGTGTGTGTGCGCATTATGATAAACTTGAGCACAGTGGGGACATTTCTAAACCAACGCCGCCTAACTTCTCTAATCTTTTTTACATCTTTTTTGGGTAACTGATATTCAAACTCATTTCCCCCCAAATGTATTTATGTCATGGGAATGTAAAGTGAGCTCTGTTTATAGATCCCGTAACCCAATTATCAATATAAATACCTAGGCCTGCTGGGTCTAGGGAGGATTCTAAATCTGCTTAAATATTATATGGTTATAGCCACCACTTTGCGGGGAGAAAATACACACCCAATTCCTCGGAGGGAAAAGCACAGAAATATCGTAGGAGGGAGATAAATAGAAAAAGGGTCCCTTTAACAGAAAGGAGTGAAAAAAGGTGCACTAAATCAGACGGTAACCTGGTGAATTCACCTGGGAGAATTTTGTAGACGTCGCAGTCATTTCTTAACAGTGCAGAAAGATGCTTGATAAGTGGAAGGGAATTGAGATTAAGCATGGCCTCAAAAGTCACTTTAAATACAAGGTTTTAAAAATCAGCTATGAGGAAAAAAAGAAGTAGAAAAATGAATCCGTGAGTGGGAGTTGATTGAATTTTTTGCCTTGGCTGATATTTGGCAATTGGCCGATTACTGTTATCCTCCTTTAATATTACAGATGGTTAAAAAGTTCACTGATTAATTAAAGAAGTGTGTTACCGTGGCTCGAGTGCTGGTGTGTCTTTCCCTCTGGGTCTGTTTTTACTCTCGACTCTGCTTCACCTACTGCACTATTAACTCTTATCTTGTCTATGAAGTTCCTGTTTTAATTGAACATTTTCTAAAGACAATCAAACAGTTTTTGTGTTTTAAACTTCAACAGGGAGTTTTTCATTCTTACCGCCAGTATGTATTGCTTGCAAATAATGCTTATTCATCAGTCAACTCCTATTGGTGATGTTTGTGAGCATGACAAAGGTTTTATCAAAAGTCCATTAAAATTGTCTGAGATTAACCAGGTGAGCTACACGTGTGAACACAAATAGCCACATGTGTCATCCAGACTTCAACCCAAACATCTCCAACCATCATCCCAGTATGATTTGAACGTTGTGTCAGGATGAGCTTGTGTAAGCAGATGGATAATTACATCTGTACCATGTGGCAAGTGTTCTGTCTAAGTTTGCTACCTTGTTTAAAAACGCTATTATGGTTCGAAACTATAGCAAAAGCTGTCAGTTTTTTGCACTACTATTGGCAGAAGAAGTGTAAGTAGAAGTACAAGTAGAAGTACAAGAAGAGGAAGTAAAAGAAGTAATGAAAGAAGAAAAAGAAGAAGAAGAATGGAAGTAGAAGTACTAGTACAAGTAGAAGTAAAAGAAGTAATGAAAGAAGAATTAATGAAAGAAGAAGAAGAAGAAGAGCAGAAGTAGAAGTGTAAGTAGAAGTTAAACTAGAAGTAGTGGAAGTACAAGTAAAAGTAGTGGAAGAAGAAGAAGAGGTGGAAGAAGAAGAAGAAGAAGAAGAAGAAGAAGAAGAAGAAGTGGAAGTAGAAGTAAAAGTAGAAGAAGTAGAAGTACAAAACATAGAAGAAGACAAAGAGCAAAGAAGTAGAAGAAGAGGAAGTAGAAGAAGAAGTGGAAGTGGAAGAGGTAGAAGAAAACAAAGAGAAAAGAAGTAGAAGTAGAAGAAGAAGAAGAAAAGAAGTAGAAGTAGTCGAAGTAGTGGAAGAAAAAGAAGAAGAACTTAATTGATCTCAGAAGGGAAATTCAATATAGATAAAGATTAAGCTGTTTAAATGCACTTCTCAATAGGAAACACTTCTAAATTGAACACCTGTGAATCCAGAGGATTTAGAGGTAAACGATGGGGAAAAAATTCTTCCCATATTGAAACTGTCTTTCTACAGTGAGTTCTTTTTCTGTCATTTGTTTACTCTGTAGATTCACTTAATTGCTTGGATATAAAGGTTAAAACTGTTGTTAGACAGTTAACTCTGTCTCCATCTGCCAACTTTTTTAAAAATATACTTCGCTGCCATCGTTGACAGCCAACAGACATATGCCGGGGGTCGGGAGGGGAGCAAAAATAGGAAAACCAGACAGAAAGTAAATAAAAACATATGGGAGAGTAAAATTGAAGGATCAGTGGTTTTAATCTTAAGTCTGTGAAACATTACCTTCTTTGCAAGCAGAAAGAGGACATGTGCAAAGAGAAAACTCTCCTGAAATTTTCCAGACTTTTTTAAGAGTGAATGTGTGAAACAGCTCAAGTGTCCTCTTTAACATTAATAAGAAATATCGACCTCCTCAATAATTAGTGTTCAAGCAAGACAAAGCTTTTCACTTCCCTCACACTAAGCTAGTCAACACTAACACACACACACTCAAACACACACAGACTCCAACATGACTAATGGTCCATTTCCCTAATTGAGTATTGATGCGGCTTCTTTGTGCTTAATTTGTCCAGTGTGTATTCTACGGTCTGGGAGAGGGCTGCTGCCGCTGCCATGTCGAAGCGGGGGGACTCTGTCTGCTTCATTTGGAGTCACTGACCTGGATGGACGACTGCATGACCTAAGGGTGAAATGACGTTTTGGGGGGAGGAGGGAGGTCACATGCAACCTAAAATGTGTGTGAAAAACAGAGACTGCAAATTGCCGGTTTCCTCTCTGGTATTGACAACTTAAACAGCCCCGCCTGCAGAAAACACGCGAACCATTTGCAAACATTCGTTACTGGAAACTCATTCATTCCCACGTGTTTAAGCGCAAGCACACACTCACACGCACACACATGCTCCAGTAATTAGGCAGACAAATGGCCTCTGCGAGATAGGTATCTGTCATGCAACTCAGTTAGCCGGCTTAATATCTCATTTAGGACGGAGCAGCCTGAGGACAAACAACGGAAATCACATTATCTCACAATCACACAGACGGGACCAACAGACATCAAGCTGACACTGCCATTTGAGGTGAATACAGCAACAAGAAAACACGCTGCTCTTACAATTTAGCATAAAGACCTCCTACTTGCATAGAAAGCCAGGTTTGCTTCAAAAGGCCCATGTAGGCCACTGGGAGCATTGTGCCATTTGCTTGTGGTCTTGTGGATTCAGCTCAAGTTGTTTTGAACCCACAGGGTGTCTCCATGTGCCCTCTTGCCCCAGCACCCATTTGCAACGCCTCTCTTCCCCACGCTGTGCCAGTACAGCAAGAGGGGCCGAGGGCTCGTTTTGGATCAAAGTGTAAATCCGCTGTGGTCTGAAAAGCAAGGTAAATCCCAAATCTGTTACAGTGGCGTGCTGGAAATGATTGGGAAATGCAGGCCACGGTAACAGAGACGCTGTTCAGACCCAAAACCTGGCCTGTGTTTACGTCTGTGTCTCTCAATTTTATCGTGACCCACAATTCTCATCACATTTAATAGATTTAGAGCTTAAACCATTGACATAAATCAACCGGAAAGGTCAAACAGAAGAGTGCCAGTTTGTCTGCGGTGAGATACTTGGTCTTTTCTTTTGTTCTGAAGCAGACCCATGATGCCAATCTGTGTTTTTATGCTTACTTAAAATGCTACAGCAGTAAATGTCCTCACTGAACCTTGGCAAAGTTTGAAGAGGTAAGATGCACGAATGTTGGCATCCACCCCAGATGTGTTTTCCGGCTTCTCTGAACAGCTTGTTCCAAGAACTTTGCGGGACTTTAGTCTGAGCTTGAAGTCGAGCTTTGTCGTCTTTTTGGAAAAACTTTCAAGTGTCCAGTAGCTCCACCTTGAGAAGTCCGTTCCCATGCTCTACTTTTTCCCCTTCTCTACATCTACATACAAGTGTTATTTTCATTGTGAAGGAAAGTCGCAGTTATATTCACTTTCTAGAGACATATGTGTCAGAAAAACAGTTTTTTTTTTGCTGTTTGTCCTCCCCACTTGGCTGAAGACTCCACGGTGAGCTGGATTTACATTTCAATTGTTACTGGAACCAGGAGCTGTATCTACAAAGAGCTGCAGACTCAGGAGTAACATTACTACAGCAAGCAATAGCCGACATGTTTACTTTAAATGCAACAATCACAGCCACATCAGGGGTCAGTTCATGACTACACGGCTGTGTGAAAAGTAGCACCCCCAAACTGTGTCCCATTGTATCTCTGTGGAAAATCAGCCAAAATGAAGCATTTCAGGCAGAGGCTTAAAAAACTGCAAACATACTTGGCACTAGGTTTCCCAGACTGGCATGTCTCCTTTACATGCTTTAAATATACCTTTTTTCACTGTTAATCAGACAGGACAAGGTGGATAAAGCTGCACCATTTGGTTTTTTCCTTATTTGCAACCTCAGGAACTTATAACATGGTATGTTAGAGGAGGAAATAATGAGAGTAATATTCAGCTGCAGCCCAACAAAAACATTTTAGGAAACACACACAAATATTCGAGTCAAAACTGCTGCCAAGAATAAAACAAACAAATCGAGGGAGACATTCCTAATCAGAGGGAAATGAGTAAAAGCCCTCACACGGTGCTGTTTCCGCCGTCCCCGCTCATACCTGTCATGTTGGTGTTGGGCGGTCTGTTATGCTAATATCACACCTCACGCAGCAGGATGTCTTGCTCGGTAAGGATCAAAGCATGACTGCTTTTTAGAGCCTTCCTGCTAATAAAAGTGCCTGTGGGCTTTTGAATTGGCATTCATATCAACTGACTACTAAATCGGTAGCTATCCTTAGATCAGTAAGCGGCTGGAGCAGGGAGAATAAACTTACAAGAACTCGGCAGTGTTTAAAAATAACACTCAGTACACTTGTAAATGAAGTGTAAAGGCCGCAGACGCCCTAAAATAAAAGAGACGCGGCAGTCGGGGAAATGCGGCAACCTCTTCAAATTGAAAGCAGCGTCATAATTATTAATGTGCCGGCGATAAAGGTTGCAAGGCACAGATGAGAAAGGCTGGCAGGAGGGGGTTTAAATTGATGGACGAATGATGACCAGGTCAGCACAGAAGAGCAGACGCTGTAGCTTTCAAACAAGCCATGACAGCCAATGAAAAGCTTCCTGGCAGAGAAAAGGCCTGCAGCCAGTCAGCTCAACGTGTACCAGCTGACCTCTGCTACCCGAGAGGAGATGACTTGTCTCTTTCACATTTACAGCCAACGCAGCCTCCAGACACGACACTCCATCTCTCTTTTCTCCCTCTCTGTCGTCCGCCTTTGATTGAGCCGGCGGCTTTTATTGTAACAGACTTAAACGGTGGACGGAGGCGATAGCGGGGGGAAAGTGTTGTATCCACTCGAAGACAGTGAAGTATTCTGTGGGCTAAACAAGACGGATAAACATCTCTTTATATAATCCACGTCGCCTAATACACCACCGTCTCTGATCTGAATAAAAGCAGCAAGCATGCATGAGGAACCTGCAGCCAACATGGATCAGACTCGGCGTCATCTGTGCGCCGGGCATGGCATCTAAAAACAAATGGATGGTGGGAGAAACTGGCTCCGCTCCAAGCTTTGAAAGTGTCTTATAATCACAGAGAACGAGCAGAAAGTGAGTTGACACTGGCAATATCAACAGGAGAGCGTGCCAGAAATAACCACTTTGCAATATTTTGTATTGCTCTCGCGGTAATGACACATTGCAGGAACCGTTCCCAGCCGCTTTCATTCTCGTCCAGCTGGATGTGCGAGGTCAACAACCAGCTCCAGGTCGTCGTTAACCCTCCGTGAGATGACTCGGTGTAAACCACATACGTACGCTCAGAATCAGAAGAATGTGGTTAATTAGAAGAGCTGAGATAAGTACTGGTAAGGGCCACACATGATGCGAATATTTCACAGAGAAAAGGCGTTATCGTGTTTGGGGGTATGTCTACAGGAAGGGCCGGGAGAAAATAACGCAGCAAACCCTCCCATCTCTCCGGAAATCTCCTCTGCCTGCCCCTTCCTGGGCCGCTCATAATGTAAACAAAGCTGTCCTCCATCATACTGTATTACTGATGGGCGCAGCAAACAAACAGGCCATATCTCCATCAACACACAGCTTTAATAACCTGCAGGGGCTGTGGGGCCGGAGCTGGGACTGTGCGTCCAACAACAACAACAGCACAAAAGGGGACACGTTCGTATCATTCTGGATTCTGGTAAATAAATTATTTTCCAACTGCTTCAGAAAGACGAGACAAAGCTGGCAGACTGGCACAGACCGGTCAAGTGACTCTTAAACGCGGCAGAAGACAAGTGAGGTTACATTTTTTTTTTTGAAAACCCTCGAGTGGAAACCTGCGCTCCTCAATGGAAAGAATGCAGGGAAATTATGGGATGCAGAGAATCATGCTTTAAAGTGCGAGAGTGCTATAATTACAGGGTCAGAAGAGCAGAAAAGCTACAAAATTTCACAGGCTGGAGACAAGCCAGAGAAGTAGCTATCAAACAGAGAAGGGCTCTTTTTGTCAGATTTTATTCTTCCGACAATAAAGAAAATCACTTGACTTCTGTGTGACAAAAGCCTGACTTCTAAAGTGGAAATAAAAAGTGCTTAAAGTACAAAATAAATGGGTGAAATAGCAAGAAATGTTGGGTTCAGGTTACACTGGATTTCTGAGGTTTTAGATTCCAGACGAATGTCTTAGTCTGCTGCTATCCTGATGTCAACACCATCCAATATTTACAACTATTGACAAGGGAACAGGATGGTAGAGAAGAATAAACATTTCCTCTGGCTCAAACCACCAACCCCGGCCTCGTAGAGTCACAATGCAGCATGCTGGATACGACCAGAAAACAATGCCACCAAACAAGCGACACAGGAACAAACACGGCATTCACACACTGAGACTTGAGACGCTCTCAGAACGAGATGTCAGGACAAGGTCACAAAAAAGGTAGGTGGCACTTAGTGTACAAATAAACTGCTGTGAGAAAATCCAGCAAACACACACAAAAAGGAGGAAGAGTTTGCAACCGAGTTAGCATCTGCAGGCCTGTGGTAAAAGCAATAACGTGCTACTTATGCTGCACATCCTTCATGAGGAGCTGTCACGTCCTCTATAATAATCCTGGAGTTTACTATCTGCATCCTCAGCGGCATTCCAGGAAAAAAAATAACAGTTTATATCGGTATTTCCTGGAATGTGAAGGGGCTGGACAGAACAGGACACACACACACACACACACACACACACACACACTGTGCAGACATGTTCAAACACAGGACGCTGGACTTATACACACTCACCAGCCACAAACTGGCTAATTCTCGAACCTCTGCGCCACCACAGGAGGTCTCAGAGTTTCTGATTTGTCTGTAAATAGAAAGTATACGGTGCAGCAACCCTCTGTTTACTTCTGCAAACGTAATTCTGAGCCGGTAAGGCCACGCTCCAGCAATGTGCACTCTACTGTGCCCAATGACAGTGTTTGGCACAGTGTTGAACACAGCACAGAGGGCGGATAACTTTCACCTTCAGGCACTAAACACATGTCTCCTGCAGGCAATTAGATACTTTGTAATTTAAGAATTAGAAAAGACGGCGAAGGAGGCAGAGCCTGTGCAGGCTGGTTTAAAAAATGTGTCGTCTGTTTTCCCGAGGCCCTCCTGGGTGAATAAGTCCACGGGCTAAGCCTGTGACACATCCATTTTGGCGATGAGTCCTGCTTGTTTGCTGTGTCATCAACTTGAATCCATCACCAAGTCCAGGCAGAGCGGGCTGACATCTCACAAAGCCCTCTGCGTGTTTTCGGATAAGGCAGGTCAAATGTCACATTTAAACAGGCTAAAACAAAGAAAGCCACCCAATTTGCCTCCCGAGCAGCAGGCTGTGATAACATTATCTCCTCAAACAATTGCTGAGGAGTTCTTTTCAGCATGGCGTTGATGGAGTGATGGCCGACAGACCTGAGGCCCCTTCACCGTCCTATTATCCAGGTCGGTGAGCTTTCAGATGCCACTGTGACACCAATGCCAAGCAAATTGAGCCGCACTGCCAAGTCAACAGACCCTGGAAATAATAGGTAATGAAGTGGACAAACAACACAGGCTTGCAGTGCATGCTGGGGCAGAAAGTGTGCAGTGGACGAATTTTGTTTAGTCATCTGATCGTGTTAGATTTGTGACCAGCAGCGAGTCGATATGTGCAAAGTTCAACTTCTTAACTGCCTTTTAAAAGAGCAAGTCAAACGCTCTCCAACAAGTTTAGAAGCAGAAATTTATCCAATTTTAAGCCTTTTAGGAGTTTTTTAAAACTCAACTTCTCATCTCTGGAGACCCAAGACAATTTCACTGTGTAGTAAACAGAGAGAAACCAATGCACTCGCCTAAGCCTCTGAGAAACAAACTCAAATTAAACACAGATATGATTGCTGTCGCTTGGGGGGCTGCAGACAAATAAGCTCAATTCTCGCGACAACAAGAAACGCCCCAAAGCGTAAAAAATACGTCCTTACAGAGTCCATTTAAAAAGCACTCAATCTACTTTTGCATTTATCACTGTCTGCTGACTCGATCACAGTACAATAAAGCTGTGATCCTGGGTGGGTCAATGGCAGCAGAACAATAAGTAGCTGACCACAAAAGAGTCAGCTGCCTTGCGCACGGTGCGCTCTGCTGATCCGCTGAATAAAGCCGCTCCGTCTGTTAAAATACACATCTGTGCCGTACAAACAAATGCAAATGCTACAGTTTTATTTGCTGGAGTAAAAAGTGCGAGTGTAAACAATGAAACACACACACACACTTACCGAGCATCTCCATTCATAAAGCCGGGTGCTGCTTCACTTTAAGGCCCCCAGCAGGTTGACAATGAGAGTGCATTCATCAAAAGGGAAGGAGGCGTAAAGCGCTCAGATCAACTCTGGGATATCCAAACGGAACAGATACACACAGATCTCTTCTTTTAAAGGAAAAGAAATGTCGCCGCTGCTGTCACCGCATCCTCAGAAGCGGTGCTGCTGCTGCTCTGGAGTGTAATAACTCACTACAATGCCTCCTGCTGCCTCGGTAGTGTGTTTGAACACGCCCTCTTTACATGGCTCCTTAAAGATACAGGCTGCCAGCATGGGGGCCCCTCAGACTCCACTGTGGGAGGCGGGGTCTGGGTCAGAATGACACAACATGACACAGAAAGTCTGAATATAAATGAAACACAAGCTTTCATTACAAAGAGTCTGTAATTTTTTACCTTTAGAGCAACAAAAGACAGAAATTGACCTATATTTTCAATTTGAGGCTGCTTTTAAATCATCTTTGTAAACAACTTTTGAGAACATTTACAATAGAAACGTGCATCATTTTATCTGAAGGGCAAACTAGGTACTTTGAAAGGTAATTACTTGTAGATATGAGAAATAAAAAGTTGTTTTGGTTTATATGTTAAAAAGTGGTAACAGGGTTGACGTTGTATGCTTGTCCCCCCTGGTTAAAACCTTTAAAAAACATCAGAGATAAGAGAAACTGAATTGTCACTGAGCTGTTAGCATCCTGGCTCAGAGATGATGCAACCTCCCGTCACTCATGTCAAATCTGGAATATTCCATTTTTTTTAGGGTTTTTTAGTTAGGGTAACAGGGTTGACATGAAATCAGGGGATGCCGATAAATTGGTAAATATTTATAATGACAAATATATATTATTGCCAAAAACCCTGTTTAACAATAAGATCATACTTAAAACAATATGTAAATGTGAAAATTTTAACATTTTGCCAATATTTTACAAATTTAAAGTCCCGTATACGTACAGCAATAGGCCAAAAACCTCACCCTCATCAGCATAAAAGTAATTTATATTATTTAAAATGATATTTAATTGACTTTAATTTGATGTTATATTAAGGAGAGAAGACATGGGAATGTTATATTTTTAAATTATGTGTCACCCCGCAGCAGTCCATAATGGACTGGCCTGAGGTCTCACTACAAACAAGCAGCTGCTGGAAGAGAGTAGGTGAGTTGTGTTTAGTCTCTTTGCTAAAGAAATTAGGCAAAGTTAAAAAGATGTTTGGTGGCTAGTACTATGGCTAGGACCTAATATGTACTGTTGATGAAGTTAGGTGCTGTTCTGAGCATTATTTGTGGTTATAGAGTGGTGTTTTGGTTGACATTTGTTGATGGCTCCTCAGACTGCTGTGTATTGCTATCGTGCGGTTGTTACTAAAGTTGATATAACTAGAGAAGCAAGCAGTCGGCAGCATCCATCTCTCGAGGGGGGGTATCTAACTCAGTGTTAGTGCGTATGACCCTAAAATAATTTTAAGCTGGAATATCCCTTTAATGTCCAAGTACAGCATAACGTTTGTTCATGGTAGATCCATGTATAGTTAGTGGGTGCTTGTGCTAGTTATGGTAGGCAAGATCTGGACACTTGGAGGGATAATTTCTCAAATTTTAAAACACAGTCTGAGACTGAAACTAACATTTTTGCCACAGAAGTGAAATGTGCCAGAGTTCCTTTCCGCATATTGATTTGTCATGGAGTTTTGACCAATCAGAACCAGGTATGTCTCACAGTGGAGGATAATTTATGTTGAACAAATTTCAGGAACAATGTTTAAAAACCGTCAAATGTCCCAAATTCTTCAATCAGAGAAAATTGGCTGCAGCGTTTCCGTCGTTTCCTCTTTGTGTATTCCAGCCAGATCAGCGGCCCTCTAACAGTGACCGTTCATTAGGCCCTTTTGGGATGGAAATGAGAAGGAAGCTGCCATAGTGCACCCCAAGGCCGCGCTGCAAACTCTGAGCTCACTAGAAAGGAATGTGTGAATGGCTGATAATTATCAGAGCAGAAGTCACTCTCCTCCACCGTACCTGGCTCGAACGCCTGTTCACATTAACCTTTAAAAGCCATTTTGTGGTGTAATCCTATCAGGCCGTGCTGTTCTTTAAATGCTCGGTTCTTTGCCAAATGTAAAGAGCTGCATGGAGACTCTCGGTCAGATACATCCATGAGTTATTTCTGCCTTTGGCCATGTTCCCAGAATGGACTGTCCCACCAGCTGATGGGAGAACAAAGTTCTTTATGGTGAGAATGTGACTGCAATGGCCTTTTGTCCTGCATCAAGCTGCGTTCAGATGTTATAAGATACTTATTTTTTCGAACCCACACTACGGACAGGCTGTATCTTTTTACAGCAGCTGAGGTAGATGTGAAATAATCAGTTTTTCTTATTACAATGTCTCTCTCTCTCTCTCTTTCTTGCTGATGGAGGCTGGAGATCCGTGGAGGCACTTCCAAGCATAACATCAAATCGATTACTGTAAAACTTGCATTAAGACGCATTTAGCGGGCAGCTCATTTAGTATTGCAGGTCATCAATCAGTTTTACTCCCGCAGAGTTATCCGACATACCCATTTAGTCTGCATAAAACTTTCTGATAAATGAAATGGAATAAATGTCCAAAGTTCTCCAGCAACCTTTTAAAAAATAAAGTCACTGATAAATAAAAAAACAGTCTCCTTTGAAAATGAGTGGATGATTTCTGTAATAGCTCAGATTTTATGCCCTTTCCAGCTCTCAGGCCTGCTGTTGGGACAACACAACAATCTCTCATTGTTACAGCTCTGTGTTTTTGCGTTGGCAGCTCTGACAGCTCTGCTCACCAGTACATGGAAAGAGGATGTTTGTGCAGTGGTGCCTTTGCCTTTGACGTACTCCTTGCAGTGTCTTTTTCGATGTTCTTTCAATCTTTCAAAAACTTCATCCTCAGCTCCGGCGTGGTGGACTTTCAGGAAATTCCTCTTTGATTTTTTTTTTTTGACTTGACTTGACTGTCGATTCTTTTATTTCCAGAGGGTCAGGTGTTGCCATTTCTCCCAAACTGTATTGCACTCCTTTAACCTTCCAGATCATTCAGTTTGACATTTTGACAGCGCGTTACAGTGTTTGTAGTCTGGTGTTGTTTTTTTTTGTCATATTTATCTTCGCCAACAGGAGGCGGCTGCATTGGTTATTGAAATAGATCTGATTGGATAAAATTCCAATACTTCCCCGCTAAGGAAAGTATCAGTATTAAGGGCCTGTTTCCACGATGGATCAACTAGGAAATGGCCCAATAACAACAAGCTGAAATAAGGGCATGTTACCATCTTCAATATAGTAAACTTTTCTGTTAATAAACTGATCCCACATGGTGCTTGTAGACTGGGACACAGTCAGTAGCCCTGTTAAGTCACCTGATCAAGCTATACTCTGTACTGACTGTTATCAGCAGATGTGGTCAATTTTAGGAGTCCCGCCCCATCTTGGTTTTGATTGGTTAATTTAAAAAAAATAAACAATCGAGCATTTTAAGTCCGGCAACATTAACAGTTGACACAGAGGGTGTTTTTGTGCTTCAGACACCTCTACTGAAAAAGCTTAACCGCATTGGCTTCACACAGAAAATAGTGCAAAAACGGTGTCAGTGGACACAGGCCCTTAAGTTTTCCTTAAATCAGAGTGGCTTTTAACCCCACTTAGGATTCCTTTATTTCATTTGAAATGGTGCACGAGGAATCATGGCGCAAGAATCATGGTTTGCTTTGGTCTGTTCGTTTGGATCACTCCTTATATTTTGTGTCGTTAAAGCTCTGTAAGGAACTTTCCAGTCCGTTATAAAACAAAGCTACTTCTTTAGCCGCTCAGCTGACGCCTACCCCTTTGCACTCAATCATCACTCTTCATCCTGGTGGTCTTCATTTGGATGCCATTAAAAGCCAATATTATGAATTTCAGTCTATTTGACAAACCTAAAAAACACCTTATAGGAGCTTTAATCTGAGTCATGTTAAATTGAACACTCTTACAGGTTTATTATTTCTTGATTTAGGTGAAATAAAAACATTAATTTTCCTTTAAATGACTCCTGTGTATTGTGCCTGCTTGGCTCCCAACAGAGCTGCACAAAGGATTGTGGGAAAACTTATTACCCAGCACAGACAAGAGCTTTGGGATTATAACGCACACACTTCATCGACTTGACTGTCTTGTCTGTATTGCAGTAGATGGAAATCACCGCACAAACACAAATACATGATGCTGTAAAACAAAAAGTACAAGATACAGTATCTCCATTATGAATCTTTGTTCATCAAACTTTTTGAAAAAGCTCTTATGTTCAGTCTCTGTATCAGACATCGGGAATTTGCCCTATTTTAGAATCACCAGTCGGGAAGAATTAGCTGACGTGCAGATGTGCTCTGATGCACCGCAACAAGAAGAGTCTCAGAATTGGGACATATTTTGCATTAGTCGCTCCCAGGAGTTGATTCTGACCTGAAATTGAAAAATACAGCAGATTTGTTGACGTGAAGCAGTGTCTGTCATGAGAGAAGAAAGCTTGTCTGCGTTTTCTTACAGGGAGAAGGGGAACAACTGCATTTTTAACACTGAGGAATATATTTACAATGATCCCGATTTACTAAAAAAGGCTAATTTCTTGACTCCAAGATAGCACTTAGTTTTGAGTGCTTCCTTTTTAGTTCTGAAAAAGTCAAATTTTCCTGTAATGTTGCTGATTTCTCATCTGTAATTGCAAAGATTAAGGAAAACATTAAAGCCTGACTTGAAATTACATAATGTAACTTAACAACCCATAACTAATACCATTTGTATAATGGCCAATTATCCATGTAAGATAATTCATCCACTTTTGCTAAATGTAATAGTCCCTCATTATGATTTATGCTGCCGTTTTGGTGATGGGGGCACTTAAGACGTTCAGCTGCAGCTATCTGTACCCTTGACATGACTTTCTCTTCTTCCCTAAAACCTTCCAGCCTGATCTCTCTGTTCCTCCCCCCCTTCGCCTCGCTTTAGATCAATGTTTTCCGGACTGAAATAAGGAGATTAGCCAGGCACACTCTCCCACCCTCCCCCAGCTTTTCAGCATGCTTGCTCCGGATCAGGTTCTTCTCCAAATTCTTGCCTGTAACTCATGCTCATCTGCATCCCAATTATGTCTCTGTTGTGGCTGAGGTAATCAGGTCATTTTTCACCTTGTAGGATCAAGTGTCACCTAGATTCACTTTTCTTCCAGACCGTGCAAATTGGTTTATTCTGGACTGTCTGCAAGGTCTGATACACTTTCTTTAAAGCTCACTATTGCAAAGATTTACCCGTCTTTTACACCATGTGTAAAAATCTCTTCAATCCTCAGGTGAAGCACGGAGAAACGCCATTGCAAAATAGAATAATTTATTTTCGAGAGCTACCATGAACAGGTCCATAGTGTTTCCTTCAAGGTGTATACAGTGAAGTTCACATTGCAAATTTTGACAGATGATATTTTTGGACCGACTGTCTAAGTTTTATACACTATGGGTCAAACTTCAGCACAGCAAAGTCCCATTCAGCTTTTTTTTGTAAAGATCCAGCATATTCAAAAGTGTTGTAGAAAACATCTTATCATATCAACATATGTATGCACTCTGAGCATAAAACACATTTTCAGTCATCATATCAATGCCATGTTACACTGTAACATGTTGAACACACATAATCTCACATGACGGTCCTCGGTGAAGCGTTTCATGTACAATACCAGTGTCCTGCTGTTGTCCACAATCCACTGAAAGTCTCTTAATTTGACGTAGATACACAATGAAGCCGATATTTTCCACCAAGAGTTGAAAACACGCGCTATCAGCTTTCGTATTTGGAAGTTTTCATCCTTAAGTGACAATTTTCGTGTTGTGATTTCTTGTAGAGTTAGTGAGGGGGGAAAAAAACTCAGATCCCTTTTGCTCATCTTGCCTTTTTTATGTCTTTGCAGCTGCTCCCATAGACTGTCATTATTGTACTCGGCTGGCAGCCCGTATCAAAAAACGCAGTTGTGTTAATCTGAACCGAGAAGATTTGTGCATTTGGTCCTCAGTCATATTCAGTGGAAAACATAAAGCAAACTGATGCACATTAAGAAAGTTGCCTTAGCTTGTATATCTACTGACATGAGCACCAGCACACATCGACACATTCCCCAGACTACTATAAAGGTGCCACAATGCTTTAATGTGATTCATAACATTGTCACTAGCGATGTTCTGAAAATGTCGAGCTTGAAGCTGATTGGTATAAATATCTGGTAAACAATATGAGACAAGTACGTATAGTAAACACATAATGCAGTTCCAACACTGATTAGGCAGAGTGAGGGACTCAAAGGCGGCCGAGGGGCTACGTTCGTCTCACGGAGCCTCTCTCTGAGTCAGAGTCTGTGTGTCTCTCACAGTCTCTCACTTTGTCCTCTATTCCATCCATTGTACAGTCTCAGCAAGCCAAGTGGTCCATACTCTCTGTGGTAGTTTTTCCATAAAGCTCTCATATTCAACAATAATACAGTGTTTTTAAAACAAGGTTTTCTTTTTTCAGAACCTCGGGTTCTCCCTTGTTTACATACCTTCAAATAAATGTACTCAAGCAACGCGTAAAACTTTCAAATGATTGTCTCTTCAATAAAATACGTTTCACATGAATTAACCAACCGTACTCGCAACGCACACACTCATACACGCACACTCTTCACAGAGGAGAAAACGCTATTCAAATGCTGCAATGCTTAATAATGAGCAACAACTCTGTCAGTGAGACAGAAAAGAAAACAGGAGGAAAAATAAAAAAAAAAGAGCAAAATACAAATAAACCAACAACAACAAACTCAAAGACTCGTCCTCAGGGTCCTGTTGTTATTGGAAGGAGAGCTGTGTGTCAAACAAAAGAGGAGAAGCCCGCGGTAGGTGCCTGTGCGGCACAGCCCAGGCTGCTGGGGGGCCGGTACAAGGTGCCATGCTGGCTGGGGGGGTCGGAGGATAGCAGGGAGGGGGTGGGAGTCCGGCTTCCCTTAGCTCTGAACAGAGTGCCCTGGCCCTGGCACTGGGGCTGTGGGGACGGGGCGCCCTGGGGGAGGAGAGGGGGCAGAGGGGGTACGGGTGGCGGGTGCTGTCGTGACTCCTGTTCGACCAGAGGCTCGGGCTGGGAATAGCCGTACGCCGGCGGGCGAGAGACGCCCTTCTGCTGCCGCCGCCAGGAGTTGTAGTAGGTGGGGTCGCTGATGTAATGGTTGACGAAGGAGTGGGTCTTCTGTCGGCTCTGATCCATCTCATATTCGCTGTCGCTGCCCTGGAGAGGGAGAGAAAGATGAGTAAGAAAAACATATGAATATTAAAAAGGGAGATAAATAATCTAGCAGACATATGTTAAGGATTTTAACACGACAGCTAGATTAAAATAACACAGGAGCTAACTCTAATACAGAATCCTGCACAAGTTAGTCACAAAAACACGGGATATATCTACAAAGAGACAAGTGGAGATCTATTGATCCGTGTACATTTATTAAAGATGCTCCGATACCATTTTTAAACCAAACCTGATCCAAAGACCTGGACTTGATGGTCTCAATTGCTTTCATACATCATAAATATGTGTCAGTATGACTCTTAATCAATTTCATAAACATTAAAAAACTCCTCACAGGAGCTTTAAGCAGGCTGTAAACAATGGAGGCCAGTAGCAATAGCAATAGTGATACCAGCCTCCAATATTCATCTTGGTATCGGAGCAACTCTAACAGCGATCACAACTATTCAGCATCTTTTCCACTGGTGCCTACCCGTAGCTCTGTGGAGCACAGAAGTGATAACTGTACACAAGAGAGTCCTAGAATTAGACAAAGACAATGTTTACAGGATTATTCTCCCTTTTTTGTGATAATGAGCCGGCTTTATAAGTCACAAATATTTGTACGGGTGAATCCTGACATCTTTGCGGCACAATGAGCCGACTGAGAGACACGAACAAAGAGCAAACTGCTCTCACAGACAACAGCACCACTTGGCACATTTGCATGCCTGACAAGTAAGCCTGCCCTTCTACCGCTCTGTTGAGACAGCGCAGCTTAACAGATGTTGGAGCGACATTTATTTGCACAAGTGGCAGGTAAACAGTGGGAGGCCGTGCAGAAGAGAAGAACAGCGTCAGTTTGCGTGTCCCGAGGGAGCAGCGTTTGTTCACTCCGGTTTGAACAATGTTTTGACTGTGCAGGTACCAGAGAAATTGGCGAGAGGGAACCCGGTGAGAGTGCGGGGAAGACAGATGCTCATGATCTGTTACAATCAGCGTCGCTGCTTCTTGTATCTATCATCACTTATCACTTCTAACCTCCTTATTTCTGCACTGGACCTCCTGTTTTCTCTCACACACCCACATCCGGCCACCCAGATCATAATATGATGAGCTAAGCAGACCCGGATTAACATAGCACTTCCTGTTTGAGGGTAATTAATTAGTTTTGGGGACATTTCAGCACACATGGGACATGAGAATCCGCCCCCTGCTGACTTCCCATGGGGGGGATCGGTTTGAAGACTCAGATGTCAGCCTACGCTAACAGATGATGTTTAATTTTATTGTGATGAAACTTTAGCAGATTGTCCAGCATCCAAGAAAGTTCGTAGCAGAGCCAAAAAGAGAGAGAAACTTTGCAAGAAAGCGAGAGAGACAAAAGAAATTTTGAGTGCAGAGAGGTCACGACATCGCCATGGAGGAATTCGTCACTTTGAGAAACTTTAAACACTTGAACTTTTACTTTTTCACCCGAGTTCAATGCCTGCTCAAAATTCAAAGGACAAAAGCCGCAGCTAGGGTTACTGCTTACCTGAGAGTCGGATATCTCTGAGGGTTTCTCGGTCAGGCTGCTGCTCTCTGCTGGGATCAGGTCATTGTACTTAGTGCTGACATCCTCATCTGAGTAGTGCAGACTCCCAGGACTTGGTCTTGGTGGAGACCTGCGGAGAGAGGAAAAAAGCCCACTGAGAAAGAGTGTCTGTGAGAGATAGAGAGAAAACTGTAGGGGGGGAAAGAGAGCTAATGGTTATATAAGATTCTGATATTTGATCATCATCGCATTTCCCTCGAGCTGATTTTCAAGAGCTCTTCTTCTTCTTTGAGAACTTGTTTGAGTAAACATAAAAGGCTTCGTCGTTCCTGTGACTGACAGCACTCAGATGACTAATGGGAGGCTGCGAAATAGGTCTCAGAAACGAAGAAGCCTCACATACAGCAGGGGGGTTTGAGTCGGATCGACACGCAGGGACTCATTGATTATGGAAATTAAACCGATGGCCTCGTTCCGACGAAACAGAGAGGGATATTTGTGCGTGCCATGAAGCCACTCATTAGAGCGGGGGACAGGGTTTTAATTGGTCTAATTCACGTCACATCTTTGCAAAGTGTCATTTAGGCGGGGGGCGAGCCGAACACACCTCCAGCATCCTGCGCAGCACAGACTGGATTAAAAAAAAGAGAACGATATGTGCATCTTCCTGAAAGGGCTCTTTGTGGTGATTAGAGTGTAACAGTTTGAGTCAGTCAGAGATTTAGACCTCCTGCAGAAAAGCTGCATAACTAAGCACGGCCCTGGGCTCGTCAAAGTATTATAAAGTTCTTTTATGAGCGCAGGTCAAGTAAAAAGACCCCCGGCTTCCTCGGGCTCCAGTCATTAAGCCCATAAAAGTAAAGCAGAGAAAAACATCTGTGCTGACAATTATTTCTCTTCTTCTGCAGTAATGACCACGGCTGTGTTTCAAGGTCTGCTGAGACTGAATCGGATGGTCTGCGGGCCAAATGTGCTCTGCTACCCTCACATCACTGGGCTACATCAGTGGGCTCGGTATAAAAACTCAGGCTAACACGGCATTAAAAAGCAGAGTTTGCTCCACTGGTTTTAGAAAGAAGAAGACTGCCGAGTTATAAAAACCAGGACGGGCTTGAAAGTAAATGTTTAAATGATGTGAAATGGAAAACGTTGGATGAGGGGGCCGAAGAGATGAGCATAAAACGCTGTGATGTCAAGTGTATTATCAAGACGTGAAGCAGACAGCCTTGACTAGCTCTCAAATAAAAATTAGTATGAACTGAGACAGATACGCAGAGGCTAAATCACGGGGAATGCCAAGAACAGGAACTCGGAAGACACAACATGACAACGGCCATAAAAGGGCTGACACAACAAAGGGACGTCTCCTCTGGGTTAAAGGGGATGACGTGTGGGGGTGGACTGTGAAATAATAATAAAAAAAAAAAAGACCCAGACTGCTTCGAAATCCGACAAGGTTAAGGCGAACATTAAAAGGAAAAGGCCATGTGATCGCATGGGAGGAGCCACGGATCCTGCAACCGATCACACTCGAGAATCCTCCCAGTGAGTTTTTGAATTATTTAGGAGCGCTGTGTTTTTCCCTTTGCCTTATCTGTCTCATTCATCCTTCTTCCCCCTCGCCCTTTCAAATATCCCACAGGGAGCCCTCCCACTTCTCTTCCTTAGTCCACACATCATTAGCAAAAAGTATGCTAGCAGATTGAAGCTCTTCAAAGAGTGGGAGCAACGCAAGACCCCTTTGATCCCCTTTCATGGGGCTCCTTGGTCAAGGAGAAAACAGCCCAGATTCCCTCAGCCTGCCTGCCCTTAATGCGGACCCTTCTAGCACATTTCACTAAAAACAACATCTATTTTTCACTCTGCTGTGACAGGAAGCAGACTCCGAGCCCCCCATCCCCACGTGACTCTCCATCCAGTCACCAAATATGTGACCCGTGACTCCGCCTTGGACGCTTCTCTCAACTCCATGTGATGAGTAAGTTTGTGAAATTCCACTTATCTAATGTTTACCCAAGCCCGAGAGCGAGCATGCCAAAGTCCAGCTGACGGGCTAGAAGGACATGTTCTTGTACCAACCGTGTAGTGCTCTCACAGCGCCGCACTTGAGAGGAAAACTCTGGGCTGGAGGCCAAAAGAACATGGCCGGCTCAGACCCATAAGCACCCTTTGTCTCAAGCGGTGATGGACAGACAAAGAGCTCATGCAGTAGCTCATGAATGCTAATTAGCCGCCATTGTGCTCTTCCTTTATATAAATTGTTGCTACAGACAAACACTGCATATCAATGAGGGGAGCGGAAAGAGGCCCAAATCAGCAGCTTGGCGCCTACAGGTTTGGCTTCTTCTCTCAAGACCAACAGACTATTGTGAGGCAGGAGGGGAATACATAACGGGGCATTATCAATTCTTCTCTGAACCATGAGTAACACGCTGAAAGTCTGAAGAAGCCAAGGAGATCTTGTGGTGAAACTCTGCATGAAGGGAACGATGGCAATCACTGACTCTCGATATGATACAATGGAATTTGGGCTACAAACTTAAACCAAAACTAGGGCTGGGCGATACGGCCTCAAATCAATCTTGGTATATTGAGCAGTTCACCTTGATAACAATAAATGGACGATAACTCCTCCACAAGCTGCTCACCCACTCCCACATTAACTTCGTCTACTTCAGCCGCTACAACTTTTTAACCGTCCTCCATCTCCTCACCTGTCTTTCCCTCTTTGTTACAGACTGGATGGGGTGGAGTCACGTCACGGATGCGGGACAGCGTCTTACCACCAATTTCCACTACATCCGGAACAGCTACGAAAAGGTCGTATCCACCGATCGTAGCTGATCGTAACCGTTTAAGTTAATGTGTCAATTTCTACCTGCACAGACACAAAATGAAACATCCGGCTTCTTTTCAAAATAAAACTCCATGTTTTAGGCAAATCGTACTTCACACCATGCAAACGGGCGGAGATGAACCAGTAAAAGGTTTATAGACAGCATTTCTGTCTATAAAATGTCCATAATCTGCCATGAAATCCGCCTCACAAACGGATCCGGTAGAAGTTGGCGTATGGCGGAAATCGCCGCCGTCACAGATCGGAGCCATTCCGCATGCGGTGGAAATCCCGGGTTAAAAGGACATGAGACCACAGCCAACCTACACACATCTAAAACCAACTTTTATTTATTTATTTTTTTGACACTGAACATATTGACATGGGCAAAATGACATCGGTTATTATCGTAAATTTCAGTTTCAGTAAATTTTCGGTTTATTGCCAAGCCCTACCAGAAAAAATACCCAAGTCGAGTACAGCCCAAACTGATCCTGTAGAAGAAGCAGGTTGTAAATATCATCTGAATTTTCTCGCATTGACTCCGACTGACCGTGTGTAGATGCCGTTCTTGCGGCAGAAGGAGTTCTTCACCGAGAGGCGTCTGTTGTTCAGCTCCAGCGCCGGGAAACGACCCTCATCCAGCCGCACCATCTCTCCGTGGGTCAGAGGCAGAGCTGTGCAGTTTGAGTGGTTACCTGGGCAGAGGAGGGAGGACGACACTGTGTGGGTTTCAGGATTTAATCTGCGGTTTCTGATCCTCCTTTTAAAGCTTGTACCATGTTACAGTCTTGAGAATAAAACGTAACACACACAAGAACAAAGCCCAGACTTTTATTCGATATCTGATCTGTTTTTTTAGGATCGATTACTTGTTTTTCTCATCAGAGGTTTACTTCTCAACAACTGCAATTCTGCCTCGGTTTATATGTACTGCTTTAATATTCCAGTCAGACTTGGGAAGAGCCCACCTGACGAGATCAGGGGTGCCGAATCAATACCATTTTAAATAATTCTTCAAAACGCACTTGTACAAAGCTGCTCTTGATTCCTAAATCCAATGCTTTTATCTTAGCTTAAAGCTGTTTTGGAGTTATGGTCTTTCATCTGTTTGCCTTACAATTTTCTTACATCTACATCTGAGATGCTTCTGAAATATCTGCGCCGCCGACTGAGGCTTCACTTTCCTTAAGATGCTTCATTGATTGCTTTGCTGCATTTAAATAATTTTGCGCCCCCAAGAATGAAGTTATTGATATCGAGAGCTGAATGCCAGGGTGACCGTCCAGTCCTGAACCTCGGCTTGTAAAACAAACAACCACCAGTAGCTCAGATCAGCTTATGGCTGAGAAAATTGGGGAGGAGTTTGGCAGGGCTTAAGAGGCCCTCTTTGTGCCCCGACACAGACTCAGTCCTTGTCTTAACCGGTCTCACTAAGCCCATGTTACTGACCCTGCTAACCCTGGCACCCTGCTACAAGCTGACTAAGCTAAAGAGGCAGCGGCACGTGAATTTTAGGACGTCTTGACCTCACCGTCCAACTCTACTCCAGAGAAATTACCCCGGCATGCCCTCTGAGTGCCTCCCTGCCAACCTTAATGTGAGGTATTAACAATAAGTCCACTAACATCGTTGAAGAAGAGAGAAACTGTGATGAAGAGCTTCCAGGAGCAGTAGTGTCACCTGGGATAATTCACAATCATGAAAATCGGCTTCTTGATACAGTGCTGTGGTAACATAATTACTCTCCGTCTGACTAATGACCTGAGCATTAAACCAGCGCCAAGCCATTTATCCCAGTATTGATTCTCACTGCACTTCAACATGAACAATAATGTTTATTCACCTGCCCTGTGCGGCTGTTTCACAGGTAACCTTTACTCTCATCTTTCCCCCTGTCAGCCCAACAATGCTCGGGAAATCTGGGTAATTTGTCTAATTGTTTGAGCTTTTACGCGCCCATTTTTCTTTCAGAGATACTGAATGTGAAATCTTTTAAATGCACTCCTCACTAAGGAAGACAGAGAGTTAGAAAGTGACTGTAGATGTGTTTTTTTCTCGTACCTGAATCGGCTTTTTTGGTGTATTTTTTGCTCTGGCCTCGAATGATGAGGATGAAAACAAGAAGGAGGATGAAGATAAGGCCGACGAGAGCGATCACGACCAGGAACCACCACTCCTCGTAGAATGGAGACACTTTCTGGGCTGGACACATCACAAAAACAGTCATATATTAAAAAAAATTAAGCGTGTGTTGCCTTGTTAAGTCACTGAGGCTTTACAATTTAAAGTACCTGAAATAGATGGTGAGGGAGCGCTGGGCGACCCATAGCCATAGTCGTTGACCGCGATTACTCGGAAGTCGTAGGTGACGCCCTCTCTGAGCATGTCCAGGTTAAGTGTGTATGATGTCACTTCTTTGGGGATGTCTTTAATGAGGATATCCCACAGTCCTTCATCTGAAGACAGGATGAGGAAACACAAGGATAGAAATCAGAATCTGTTGTTTAGACTTTATTTGATTAAAAACAACAATTTCCTCTTTGTCTCAGTTTCCAGTATTTCTGGTTCCTGTTTAAAAATGTCTTCTTCTTCTTCTTCTTCTTCTTCTTCTTCTTCTTCTTCTTCTTCTTCTTCTTCACATGGTATTGTTAAAACCTGCAGCATTGAACTCTGCTCACAGACAACAGTCCTCGGAGCGACTTTGAGCCTGTGTATTGATTTCCACTGTGCTGCCTGGGAGGTCAAAGGTCATGTCCACACGGTATTGGTTTAGAGCCGCGTCCCTTTATGCAGAGCTGGCTCCAGATTCTTTGTATCTTTTAATGACGTTATCTACTGAGGGCGATGAAATCCCCAAATTCTTTAAACTTCTTTGTTGAACCATTTGCTCACGCAGTCTCTCGGTTTCAGAGAGATGAAGCTCTTCCTGTCTTTTCTCCAGGGAGACGCTGCCTTTCGAAAATACCCTTTCTAAACCCGGTCATGTTTCTAACCTGCTACAAATAAACTTTTTTTTTTTATCTTCATGGCTTTTTTAGTGTCCAACTATCCCTGCTTTTTTTTTTTGCTGGCGTCAACTTTAAAATGGACACATTTGTCAGAAACTGATCAAATTTTCAGTTTCAACATTTGTCATGTTGTTTTTTCCTATTTTCAATTAAATATAGTGTTTTAATAATTCTCAAAGAGTCAAAATCTGTTTTGATCAACATTTTAGACATCTTTCCAACTCTCGAACTCAAAGCTGTGACTGTACATTTTAAGAGGAAAGTTTTTACTCTAAGTCCAGCAGGTTATTACAGGCAACAACAAGCGCATTCACTGGTCAAACAGCCCGTAATCCTGGTTTTAGAGTGTTGGTCAGTGGCTCAATCCAAGATTAAGGGGCTGGTCATAAAAAGCACAGAGTAGGTTTGTTGAGACCAAAGGTTACAGCCGCTGAAAGTTATCATAGAGGAAACACGGAAAAAATATTCAAACATTTAAAATAAAAGTATCAGGCTCACCTGAAGGTCTCGCCTCAATGACATATCTTGTAATAGGAGCACGGCCTTGATCGCCGCTTGTCCAGTGCAAGGTGAGAGCTGCGCCATATCGAGAAATGAACGGCTCTCCAGGAGGGCCGGGAGCTCCTTAGGAGGACAAAAAAATGGAGCACGTTGAGTGGAAATTGCCTCTTTTAAGTCAAGCAGGTACTGAAAAAATGATGATATATGAGCAAGAATAGAAAGCCCCACCTTCCCCAGGCCCCGTGGTGATGTTCGCCTCCACCTCAGGGCCATATGTTAGCGTTTTGGCCCTGATGCGGAAGTTGTAGGTGACACCATCAGCCAGATCTTTGATCTTCATCCACAGGGGAGCGCTGCCCTTCACATCTACTGTCACTATCTTACTGACACCTGGAGTGCGAGGAGAGGAGTCTGTACAGAGAATACTAAGACTCTAGATGCTGTTTGCTGCAAGCGACAAAAAGCCAAGCTTTGCGCACACAGAGCCGCACAGACATCTACGCTTCGACAAAGGACAGACACAGAGTATCGCAGACAAGACATCTTTGCATAAAAAAAACACAAGAAGTTCTGTTATTCCAGCTGCAATCTAGATTTCCAGATCAGGGAGAGACACCAGGACCTTTTTCTAATGGACCGACTGATGCTGCCTGTCTTTACTGCTCTGCTCAGCTTTGCTCTGGGTCCATTAGCGGATAGCCCAGGGACCACAGCCGCCTCAGATCAGCATTCCACCTCTGCTCCCAATTACTTGACAATCTGGTCCAGGGAACCACACTTAGCCAGTTAATAGCCATGTTTCTCTGAGCGAGAGACAGGAAGTTGTGCAAAGTCTCACCAGAGCATTCCAGCACACTTTTTTTTTTTATCAGCTTTGCCATATATGTAACTGCGGGGCCTGTACTCATCTGTTACAGATTAGAGCATGAGCTTAAGCAGCGTGAGTTAAAAAATGAATATGGTAACTAGGAAAGAGGTTGTAAATCAGTGTCAGAGGAAGCCAGCTGAGGAATGTCAAGACATGGCAGAGTTATGGGGCTCCAGGCCGAGTTTCTCACCATCTACAGGAGTGCAGGGCTCGTAAACCAGGCGGTAGCCCTCAATGATACCGTTGGCCTGTTTGGGCTCTCCCCAGGACACGTTGACCGAGGTGGTGGTCAACTCGCTGAAGTGGATGAAGCTGGGAGGACTCGGGGCTGATGTTGGGAAAAAAAAAAAGAGACAAAAGTTAAGACTCAGCTGCGAAAATCGACCACGCTTTCAACGTGACGGATTATCTCCCACAAGTTTTTATCATGAGTGAACAACTTTTTATCTCATGCATGCGAGAGTGGCTATTTCTATACAGTGATTTATTCAAATAAGTGGCACGCTGCTGAAACAGACATTACAGCAGAGATTCACAGAGAGAGTTCGACTGCAGAGAAGAAGCAGGGATCTCTCTGGAGGACGTGACTTATGCCGAGGTCAGACGAGACGTCATCATCTTTTTTAGCGATGGTGGTCGCGGCGTCGGACCACAGAGCCATAAATTGGTGCCATGACCTGACTGACAGACTCAACGGTATTACTCAACCAATCATCCCGCCAGGGAAGTGGAGCTGGGTTCGATGACACCAGGAAATGCAAACAGTGGTTACTCACACGTTTGCTGAAGTGGGTCTGCTATTTCTCACCTACATTGTGGGAGTTCCTTAAAAACACACGGGAACAGCAGGGAGTTTGTTGCCAATGCTTGAAAAACATGTCCCCTGTCTCATAGTTTAATCTCCTGATTCTAGCATACGTCTTTCGCAGTTTGAGATTATGTAACTCAGGCTGAAGATATACTAGTTTTTTATTTGGCCATACAATACGTGTCTTCCTGAGACCAGAGAGCTTGAATCGCTCAAACAACACAGTCCATTTGATTGTTTAGCGATCCGAACTGAACTGGGCAAAAAAGCGTTCAGCTTTGCTGCTACTTCAGTATGGAATACTCCCCAGACTGACCTGAAAATGTCTGGATTAATTTCCCTGGAAGCATTTCGTTCGATCTTACATGACAGACTTTGGGAGACCGTGGAACAGTGCCTGTGTTTTTAATTATGTTTCTAGAGGTCATTTTCTTCTTCTTTATTATTATTATTTATTATTGTGATGTGTGCTGCCAACCTCCTGGCGAAGTCGCTCTTGTAAATGAGATTTCGATCTCAACGTGTTTCTTACCTGGTTAAATTTAAAAAAAAAAATCCTCTAGATTCAACAACAGAGATAGCAGAACTCAAGGAGGTCACAGAGATAAATTCTGGGTCTTAGCGGCAAATTCTTGAGCCAGCTTCTGCAACTGACGACCATTATCAGCACCGCCTCCGCTCACTTTTTCCAGTACTTCCTCCAAACTTCTTCAGACTTGTTTCTGTTTAGTTCTGCAAGTTTCCACACTGACTAATAAAACTGAACTTGTTTGTTGCCCATTATTTTGACCGGCGTGTTTGTTGCAGTGCGGTGGCAATGATGCACTGTGCAGATGTGGATCAGCACAGACTCGGTCCATAAATCTGTCCTTTTATACTGCCTGCCATTGTTGTCCCTGCTGCTGTGTTTGGCTGTCACATCCCCTCTGCCTCTGCACTACCCCTACTGCTCATGTGCACATTCATTTCTGCACCAAACCAGTGCTAGAGATGCATGGCACAAATCATGCATTTGCATATACGTAGACGCACAGACTGGAATGCAAAAGTAAGAAAAAAGAAAAGCACTGTTAATCCTTTTTAAGACACTTTCCAGGAAGAAACTGGAAGTTCAGTATTGTTCCCTCTTCATATTCCTCCTTTGCATAAGCCATAGTGCTAATCTACATCATCATCAACTTATCAAGTGCTTTCTTCTGCAGCTTTTCCCCCATTTGCTCCCAACTCTCATGACATTTGGGTTAATTACACAGCCGTAAAAATAGAATTGAACGGGTATAAAACAACAGAATCCAAATGCAGGGCTCACAGTCTGCTGCAAACAATCTGATGTATTCATAAAAGTGTCCGACGCAGAAAAAGGAGTAATGCTAGACGGCATGAAACAGAAATACGAGGAGATTAAAAATGAAAGCAGTTTTATTGTTCATTATCTGAGCTTGAACAATGCGGTGTTTTGTGCATGTTAAACAGGTCCTGTTGTGTACGGACAGATTAAGCCAAAGTGGCTCTGAAAAGCGTAGGAAAAAAAGTCAGGATGACAGCGTGCAAAACCTCGACACATGTATGAGAACTGTGAGAATTCTGCCTGCTGACCCAACCCAGAAACAGCAAAGTGTCAGGATTTCGCCCCGATTCTGCATAAAACTCACAAAAGCTTGTGTTGGCTCACTTCCCGGTGCCCTGTGTTGCAGTGAGCCAAAATTCCAGTCTGTATTTTGAAATTCTCAGCACTTTGTACCCTTCGCCAATGTCATAGCCTTCAAGAGGAAAAGATAAGACAGAGGCATTTCTACTGTAAACCATATTTGTGCTGAAACCGCAGAGGTGGGACCCTCGCTAGCTGGTAAACACAGACGTCTTTGTGCAGCGGCCGCCAAAAAAACTAATCTACATGTGTCCCCCTGCACTCTGGATCCAGTTCTCCGAGGCTGTCATTAGACTTCCACCCCCGTGACTCCTCCTGGAGGAGGTGCCAAGAAGAGTCTGATTTTTTCTGCCATATCTCCCAAGACGAAACTAAACTCTTTAGAGGAAACGCTCTACTTCTTAGTGAAAAAGGAGGAGCAGCTCTGATTTTATTAGCCTTAAAGCTGCAGTGCTTCCCTTCAGCTTTGCAGTTTTGTGTACCAGGACTCAAGATGAAAGTGCTCATCATCCATTCTTTTGTAGGTACCATCTGTGACTGACGAGAGGATTCACCTTGAGATAGTAATTTACAGAAGCACTCCAGAACATCAGAACTATGGTTAAATCATAAAAAGGAGTGTTGTTGTGTCGACAGCGGAGGCAGACAGATGGAGGTCAGACAGAGGACAGAGGAGAAGCTGGAGAATCCAGGACTGTGAAATGCTGCTCGGTGTTAGCAGGAGGTCCCGGCAGTTGAATAAATGGCCTCTGGCTTCTGACTGCACTATGAACTCCTCAGGCACATCTGGATTAAACGCAACTCACCTGCTTGCTGAGTGCGCCCTCTGGTGGGCAGGGAGCGAGGCCCATCCCCTGCAGCATTGAAGGCTGCCACGCTGATCATGTAGGTGGTGTAACCAGTCAGGTTTTTCAGCTTCACACCCAGTTCTGGCAGGAATAGAGTACGGAGACGCTCGGTCTCATTTTGCAGCTGATACTCCCAGAAATAGATCTAGAAACAGAATGAAAAGAGTTCAGGATGCTGAATTCATATAATTTATTTCTATGAAAGTATGAAAGGCATGATGTAAGTTGAGCTGATTCTCAGTAACACTTTCGTGATACCTTGTATCCTTGTATGTCCCCGTTCTGAGCATCCAGAGGAGGAGGATCCCACATGACGTCCAGCTGTGTGGCTGTAGCAGACTGGATCACAACATTTTGTGGAGGGGAAGTGGGGACTAGACCGGGGCAGAGTTGAAATATTTATGAATATCGTTTCTGCATTTTGTATGAGTTTAGGATTACGACTTAGGAAATGCAGATTAGTTGACAAACAAATGCGCCGCACGGCGAAAGAAGAAACCTACCCGCTTCTCCGACAAACACTTCCTGCGGTGCACTGCTGGGACCCTCTCCCACGGCGTTGTACACACTGAGACGGATCTCGTAGCGTTTGTGTTTACTCAAATCTGCGAGGAGAGAACCCACAGCAGCGTTATAATAGAACAGTTAGGATAAAAGAGCCAAAAGAAGTTACTCCGGAGAGACCACACAGTCGAAGTGGTGGTGCCTGTGGCAAGACGACATCACAAAATGTGAACAAAAAGAGGAACGGGTGGATTTATAAGGCAAACTGATGAAAAGATGGGGTTGTTGTGGGGACACGAGGAAGATTTGTCAGTGATTAAAAAAGGCAGAAAAACACAGTGATATAACGACAGGGCAGCTTGAAGAGATTAAAGTCACACACACATTGTGGGAGTTGGTGGCGGCCTCTTAGCAGATGCAGCTGAGTGGGAGGACGGCACAACATGAACTTGCTGTAAACTATCACACAAATGGCATATTTTGTAGATTTGAACGGATAATGTGCGTACGGGCCAGATAATCATAAAAGAGGTTCAAGACTTACTGTCCAGTTCATATTGGGTGAGTGAGGACTCGCTCAAGTTCCTAATGCTGTACGGAGCTGGAGAGACGGAGAGAGAGAGAAGAGCAGAATTTCAACGATTGGTATTAAGAGGCGGAAAAATACCAACCGAAAAATATCATCCTTACATTTTCAGTGAAATAACATTTAGGGAAACACTTATGGAGCTACCGCAGATACTTAAAACATCATCATGAAGGACTAGAGGGGACAATTAGAGAAAAAAACACAGATTTTAAAAGATAATGAGCTAAAAATATGTGTGGAATAGGTAAATGTAAAAGTAGAAATGTAACAAAACCTCACAAGGTGGTTAAAAACTAGTACACATGTAGTGTGATTCAAATCAGTGGGATAAAAAACCACAAGTATATGTTATACACCCTTTTTCAGGACACCATCTGTCTTTGACTTTCCTTACTCGACATCATGATGTATCCTACTCATGGTGATGCCAGATATAGATTTTACTGTTGAGGATGCACTGAATGTGTTTCTCACAAAGACTAAACCCAGATTGCCAAAGTTTATTTGTCTTCTGTTAAAATATTCATCCCTGTTTTAAGATATTCATCCACGATCGATTGACTATCTCTCCAGTCCTTGCACATGTGTTGCAAGGTGCTTCCCCACACCCACTCTGCAGGTAAAAGAGAGCGAGAAAGGGAGGCATAAAAACAAAACAAGACTGATGCCTCATCGGGGGGTGCCCATACATCAAACTACGCTCCCCGCTGACTGTTCTTGTAGCTTCAGTCCTCTAAACTTAATGATCCAGTGGTAGAACCTTTTGCATCCTTTTCGAAATAGAAGCGCGTTTGTTATCAACAAGGAAATAAAGCAACCAAAGCACAAGGTAGTAAAAATAAAAAAAATAAAAAGCCTCCTAAATGACAGTTTTATGAAGCAATCTTTTCTTTAAAGCTTGGGCATAAACTGGTTTACTTACACGCCTAAAAAAAGGGCGAAAAATTTGTCGCATCATGAATCAATTTGGGAGTGACAGGCAGTGTTTGGGAGTTTTCATGAAAATGGTAGACTGCAGGATGTGATCTCAAATGATTGGATTACAGGTCATGATTTGACTGACTGTAACTTTAGTCAAACTCAGATTTATTCCCATGAGTAAGCCCACAAAAGGTGACCAGATGTGCTAGTTTAAAGGGAACATATTTGACCCTTTTTGACCCCTTGTGGAAGTGTAAAGCCTGCGCCATGCTTTAGTCAAACTAGATTATGAATCAACTAAATGAGGCGTTGGATCCGGTTCAGACTGGCCCCAAAGAGACCGTCTGTTTGGGTATGTGTGTCTCTCTCTCAATGCAAATGAGCTCTTTCTCTCCCACAGGTGAGAAGGAGCTCATTTGCATCTAAAGAGAAATTCCAACCACTTCTAATCTTGTAATTAAATCAACGGAGGACCTCCCAAAAGTCTCACTCTGAAGGTGTGGATCTGAAAGGTGAGGGAGGAGATTCCAGCCGAAGGGGGGGGGTATTATTACAATGACTCAGCTTGTGACCTTACAAGGAAAGTGGAGTATGAATGGAGCATCAGATAGTGTGGATTCAGACACAGGAGAAAAGGACTAGACTGGTTTATGTTACATTTTATGGACACTCTGCAAACCCTGGTCGATGTGCAAAGATACTCAAAGCTCCTGTGACATTTATGGAAGAGAGAGAAATTCATTATGGGGTCACTGCAGGATAAACAAAAGCAAATGAAGCCATCAGTTATAAAATAGATTATTTTTTTAATAGAGTTATCTTCAATGCCCTTAACTGGTGCAGTGAGGGGTGGCTATCAGCATCAATTGTTTGCTAAAAATTAAATATTTCAACCCTAACTAGAAAAGCACTCGGAGAGCGCAGACCTCCGCCAAGCAGCTCATGTCCCCCCTTATATCGAGATTCACACCAAAACTTTTACTGTTACGTGTTTTTTATTAACTTTTTTTTTTTTGTGTTTAAACTGGTATGTTCACTGTTCATAACCACTACACCACTGTGCCGCCCATTGGTTATCTTTCAGCATTGAACATTCCAACGACACCCTTATTTTTGTGTGTTCTGGATCACAGTTTTTGGAATTTTGTCTGGATCAGGATCAACCTTTGACGCCTCATAAAACTCATTGAGATCCTTTCGTGTAATTTTTTACTAAAGACTCTTTTTTATTTTCATTTTTATAGACTTAAATGCAAAAATTCCAAAATTTGCCCTCTCTCACGATGATAAAGAATCCTTCAAAAAATTCCTGGATCCAGAAGACGATCCGGATCACCACCAAAATTTAATGGGATCCTCCTGGGGCTGAGTCGCACCTCTGGTGAAAATTTCAGGTCAATCTGTCAGTAACTTTCTCCGTAAAGTTGCTAACAGACAAACAAACTAACAAACAAGCAAACCAACAAACAAACCAACGCCACCGAAAACATAACCTCCTTGAGGTTGAGTCTTTTTGTTGGAAGACACTCCTTAAAGCATTAAGAGGACAGGGGACAGGGGGCGCCAGATTTGACCCAAGCCTTCAAGACGTGCTATTACGCTTTTTAAGAAATATTTTGAAAACAAATGTTTAGTTTAAAAGTTGGGCGCTGGGACAATACATGAGAAAAGTTTCAGGCTACAAGGTTAATAATCCCCTGATGGGTGCTCTGAATCACCAGACAGTGAATCTTCTCCAAAGGGTAAATTTGTCAGTTTATAAAATGAAATTTTGTTGCATGGCAACAGTGAAGGAGGCTTCCAGAATGCAAAAGGGGGCTTAAAGGGACAGTGGCTTAAATGAAGCACCTCAGACTGAGTCTAAAATCAGTGTTTTCAAAAACAGCAGCCTGAAATATGTTGAGAATTTGCTGAACTGTAAATCATGTAAAGCTGCTCAGAAGCAAACAGTGGGACTCCATACAGCCCCCTTCTTTAAACAGTGATGTGTTTTTATTATATGATCTCTTTAATGTTCCCATTGACAGCTCTGGCTTCATGATATGTGTTCCAGTATCTCAACAAACGTCTTAATAGTGTTACTATTTGCAGTTACATATTGACACAATAGCATAAACACTAAATCGGGTCTAAAGACACTGTTCATCTTTCTAGCAGCAAAGCCCTGGTTCTTGAGTTTCTTCATCTGAAACAAAACCTCAACAGAGAACGTTTGAATGAATCTTTTTGTGATCCTCATCCAGTATCAGCCATGAGTACAAAATATTATAAAAAGAAAACCATTTGAAGTTGAAAATAAAATGCCTGCAAACTTATTTCTTGCTGCCAAACTGTGCTCGCAGAGTTCCGTACATAACTACTTTCGGGTGAGAGCTGAATATCAATTCTGCTGTTTTCGCAGCCTGAACACGGGCGCTAAAATTCACTGCAAAGAAATAACCAATCTTCTGTCTGTTAATTCAATCTATATAAGAGCTGCTTATTCAGAACCAATTAAAGACTCAGTACAGTGCTTTTAAAAGTACTGTCACATCCTGTGATCAGGCTGTGATTGAAAAGTGAAGGAGTCTGCCAACCTGTGAGATCAGCCCAGTTGTTTGAAGGACTGTTCACTGTGCGGACTGTGAAGCTGCGTATCCGGTCATAGTGTAGCTCCCGGTACCGGACCCTGAATCCAAGAAGGACTCCGTTGATATGGTCTTCAGAGGGAGGCTACAAATACACCAAATAAACAACTCACTCAATGCTGATCTTGCTCATTCACAGCTACCTGCACGAAAAAGTCAGGAACAAGAAAGCCGATGGCGTACCTGCCAGCGGACCAGCACAGAGGTGGTGGTATGAGGTGTAACAGACAGAATTGTGGGGGCTCGGTCTGGGGCTGCAGAAGATAAGCAAAGTGTTAGCAGACCAACACAGCTGAGAAGAGCGATATATAATTCAAACAGCCTGCCGCTGGGAAGAGCAAACACAAGCAGTGTTGATGCAAAGTATTCACAGTTAAAATCCAGAGGCTAAACATGACAGTGACGGCATTTTTAGACGCTTTTGTATGATCGGTTAGAAAACACCGTCTTACCGTCTTGTAATGTAGTGATGGCCTCACTCTCCTGGCTGTATTCACTATCTCCAATGTCATTGGTTGCTTTTACACGGAACTGGTAGGAAGTGAAAGGCTTCAGCCTTTCAAAAGAGTAGAAAGAAGTCTTTGTCATGAGCGCTACAGTATGTTCAGTCTGTGAATATGAATAAAAGCTTCAAACACTCAGAGGAATAAAAGTGGACCTTCACATCTACCTGTCCACGATGTAGGAGTGTGTCTCGTGGCTGACTGACGCCGAATGGATGGTCCAGTTGCTGTCTGGCAGCTCTCTGTACTGGACCGTATAGTAACGCACTGGGGAGAGGCCATCGCTGCCTGGTTCCCATGACAACAGCACTTGGCGAGCCTGGACTTCCTCTTGAGGCACAACGGGACGGCTCGTGGGCTGGGGTCGGGCTTGTGGGCACGCACACACACACACACACACACACACACACACACACACACACACACACAAACAGAAGCACAGTCACTTTCAAACTCGGTGTTTGGGGAAGAGTTATTCGACTGAAACGATTTAGCTATTTATTCCAATTTTTTAAATAGTTACTTCTTTTTTCCGTTGTGACCACCAAAGCCTCGGCAGCCTCCCCCCAACCCTTTCGTGTTTGAGCAGTGAGGCGGAATACATAAACCATTTCTGGCTTCAGTCCAGTCGCTGTGTACTGACGCGCGCTGGGGCTCAGCACGTCGACGGTGGCGGCGTTGCTGTTTGAAGAATTTTTCCTGAATGTGATCTGATAGGCTGGAAAAAAAGCAACCACATATCAGTACAAAGTTAAAACAGCATGAGCAAAGATAACAATACAGCCGCATTAAAAAATCAAACACTACCGTGGAGTTTGAAGGACACTCCTTTTTTTTCTCAGAGCGGCACAAAAGCGTTACACTTTGTCTGAAGATAGTATCTAAGGGCAGGTATAAAAGCGTGTGTGTGTGTGTGTGTGTGTGTGTATTCACCTAGGATGATGCCGTTGGGCTGTGCAGGCGGCTGCCAGATGAGTCTGACTGAGGTAGTCCTGACTTCTGGGAAGAGGATGCCGACTGGTGGGCCCGGTACTATCGCACATAAGAGAACCGCAATGAAAAATCAAAGCAAAAGTACCCAGGGATCGAAAAGAATTAAAGGAATTTATCTGTCGTAAAATACAGTGGGAACTTTTCAATTATTCTCCATAATAGAAAGAATCAGACTCTGAGTGTTTTTTTTATATCTCAGATGAGGAGTAACAAGGCAGAACATTGCAATCATTTGCTAAAAAATACTCTTTCAACAAGAAAATTCTCGATAAAAATTGATTTGCAACAAGTGAAATTATCTCAGCTCGGGGAAATGGCTCCTTAAATTTGCCCTCGAGAGAAAAGCGATGTAAAAGATAGCATCAAGATTGAGCAGGGAGGTAAAATATATTTGTTTACCATCATCCAGGGTTCTCTCTAATATGGGCGGCGAGCTGCTCCTCCCATCTCCTATCCGCGTGAAGGCTAGGACCTGGATCTCATACAAGACGTACTTGCCCAGACCGTTAAGCTGGACGCTGTGGCTTGTGTTTCCCTCCACTGCCCAGAAGTCTGGAGCTGTGTCTGAGTCCTTCTCCTTATAAACCACCTGGAACACAAAGACACGTTCGATGAGTAATAGCGTGGATGTTTTGGCCTTGCTTGTAATGCTAAAACCAATTCACAGATGAAATTTGGTGTTGTTAGAGAACGCCATCCACATCTTGACCTTGTAGCCCAGGATGAGCCCATTACGGTCCTTCTCTGGGACTTCCCCCCATCGCACGAGGATGCTGCTGGAAGTGGTGGCAAAAGCAGACACGTTTGTGGGACCGCTTGAGGGTACTACAAAAGAGGTGAAGGACTCAGCTTAGCACACTTAAAACACTCCTGCATGATAAATGACAGCATGCATATGCAAAAATTCCCGCCCTTACCCGACTCCCTGGTTCTTGCATGTACAGGCTGGCTCCAGGGCCCGGAGCCGATACCATTGATTGCCTGAACTTTGACTTCATACTCGGTCCACTCCTCCAGGTCCTCGATTGTGAACTCCCTCTCCAGCCGGTCCATGATGACATGAGAGAGTACTCCTCCTTTAGAGCCAGCTTTGGAGTACTGCACCCGGTAGCCAACCAGATCTGGATTCCCGTTGTACTCCCACTCTGGAAGAGGCTGAGAGGATGTGTTTTTTTGTTTTTATTCGCCCAGTTTGGACAAAATCAATATAAATGACATCATAACCGAGTGCATAATGAAGCAATAAGCCGGGAGAGGTCGTACTTTACAGCGGTTTTAACAGCGGGTGAGAGGCACTGACAGGAGGGATGAGGGGCAATATGGGACGAGAAGCTAAACCCTCTCCGCACTTTATCTCTCTATTGAGTGGTTTTAACAAAATAAGAGAGAACTCAATCGTCTAAAAATAATTGCACATGCACTTAATCTGCTGGAGCACTGTGAACAGAATCCTTTAATGTAAATATTTTCATTTAAACACTTTGAGACTTAATTGCATTGCAAGACATACTGCAGGTACAGGTTTGGGTTAATGTGTTTCTATGCAGAACATTTAACACTGATTTGAGTTCATAGTTGAGCCAAAAAATTAGCTCATGTACTTAAAAATGCACCGAGCCCATTTCTACGAAAGTGATCGTGTTCTTGAAATTAATGTGGCCTTGATTCAAAACTTGTGTGACAAGGCCATGAAGTGGACCACAAAATTTAATGACAGTTTAACAACCAGCTTTAGAGAACAGCAGCAATAATTGAGCAGTGTGGGTAATTTTTAGAGCCATATCACACAGTTGACGCCCCTCTGCAGTTAAATCCAGGTGACATGCACTCATTATACTCCAGCAGGACCAGCGGGATGACCCTGCCACTGTCTCTCAGCTTGGCAATGTGATGACAATGGCCAGATGATACCAAAGAAATCTTTGGCCTAATCAGTGATGTAGAAAATAACACCAAGTGCACAGTGTCTTCATAACATTATAAACCCGTAACTGCATGAGGCCATGTCAAGATACTATAGGCTACTATATGATACAATGCAGTTAGTTCAGACGGATATGATATGATATGATATGATATGATATGATATGATACAATATGATATAATATGATACAATATGATATGATATGATACGATATGATATGATACAATATGATATAATATGATATGATATGATACAATATGATATAATATGATACAATATGATATGATATGATACAATATGATATGATACAATATGATATGATATGATACAATATATGATATGATATGATACAATATGATATGATATGATACAATATGCTATGATATGATATGATATATGATATGATATGATACAATATGATATGATATGATACAATATATGATATGATATACGATATGATATGATATGATACAGTATGATATGATATGATATGATACAATATGATATGATATGATATGATACAATATGATATGATATAATATGATATGATACAATATGATATGATATGATATGATATGATACGATATGATATGAAATGATACAATATGATATGATATAATATGATATATGATATGATACAATATGATATGATACAATATTAAATAATACAATATGATATGATATGATATGATATAATATGATACAATATGATAAGATATGATATGATACGATATGATGATACAATATGATATGGTATGATATGATTCAATATATGATATGATATGATACGATATGATATGATATAATATGATACAATATGATATGATACAATATTAAATAATATGATATGATATGATACAAGATGGTACGATATGATTTGATATGATATGATATGATACCACAAGATAGAATATGATATAATATGGTACCGTACGTTACATAATGATACAATGCGGTACAGTGTGATATGATTCAATATGATATAATGCGGTATTGTACTGTATGGTACACCACCATATGATACAATATGATGCAATATGATACAGATATGATTAAAAAGGATGGGATATGATACTTTATCATCCCCTAATGGAAACTAGTCTTAGCCTTCCACGCATCATTGGAGAATGAACTAATAAAATCCACTATCAGCTCTAGTTGCACATTCATCGGGGACAGTGAGATCAGATCCTTTACTGTAAAGAAAAAGGCAACACTTCACCAACATCGATTTCACAGGTCCAAAACGGGATTCTTTTAAGTCGTTTGAGTTGAAGGCAACTCAGCCGCGATAGACTGTCAAACTTTTATTGTGAGTAAAACTGAATTATCATTGATTGGAAAAATGAAGTGGCCTGAATAAGATTTTACAGAGTTTATCTTAGGAACATTGTATTCGTTAATATCCCAAGGGCGTTTTGTCAGTTGAGTCACAATGTGGTTTCCCGTGAAGGAGACGGAGAGGAAGAAAAAAAAGACAGCCATTTAAAATAGCAAAGGACCCTTTAACTATGAGGGAAACATTTCCTATAGCCTAAATCTGAATATGAATAACACAGGCATGCATATCTAAATCTAATAATAACCTAATAAAACTCTATTCACCTTCATAACTGTTCCAACACAAACCTCAGGCTTAGTGTGCAATGCTTTGTGATAACTTACCACCCAGCGGAGCCACAGGCTGGTCTCACTGGCTGTGCGTAGGGTGATGTTGGCAGGGGAGATGTCTGGAGGGGCCTGCAGGGTCTCGATCTTCCTGGAGGGCTGGCTGGGAGGACTGGTGCCAACAATGTTTACCTGACGCATTCGAAACCTGGGGGCACGGAAGAACAGCTGATGGTGTATAAATTGTCTAACAGTGGGTGTTTAATCATGATGACATGGGAAAGGATTGGATTATTTAAGATTAGATTAGATGAAACTTTAATGCTGTGCAAATGGAAACTGGGTCATTATAGTAGCAGAGAATGGGATTTATCTTATGAGCCGGGAACGGAGAAGATAAATCTAAGAAAGCAACATATCCTTGATCAAAGTTAATTGATTCTTTAAGATCAAAGATAATCAGGGAAGATTTTTCACTTCTTTTAAAAAAAAATGCAGGATTTTGTCCTTATTTTAAACACAATACCTGTAGAAGGTATAAGGGTTCAGGTCCACCACCTCTAGAGATCTGGCATCAGGTTCATTAGCCAGCTGATGAACTATAAGCCACTCTTCATTCTCTCCTATTATACCAATCTGAAAATCACAGGGAGAATGGCAATGGGCAGCTTGACAAATTAAATAAATTTACGGGTAAATAAACAAGCCTTGGAAAAATGTGTGCAAGAGCAAAAACATCCGACACTTAGAGAAGAAATCAAAGCAGAGAAAGAAAGTCGTACCTGGGCTTCAACCAGCCAGCGGGAGATGGATGTCTTGCCATCGTAACCGGGTTTGAACTGCAGCGTGACGGAGCGAGGGCCGATATTAGAGATGGCTAAATTGGTCGGTGGACCCGGCAACTCTGCAGTGAAGGATTCAGGGTAGACGATTTTAAAGAGAGATAAAAATAAAGCATTCCAGTTATTGCTTTAAGAAACAAGAGGAGGAATCCGATGAGGCAGACCGCAGCCCTTGAGTGGATCCTTGAGAGAACGAATAAATTCTTAACTAAAAGTCAAATAGTTAATCCCTTCATTTGAACACCGACCTGGAGGAACACCAGAGGAGATGGTGGAGGCGGAGAGCTGGCCCTGGCCCTTTGCAGTCATGGCTGCTACCTGGATGGTGTAAGTGGTGAGGGCAGTGAGCCCTGTCACCTTGTACTCCTGAGTTAAGTTGGGCAAATAATGGGTCACTCGAGTATTGGTCCTGTTGAACTCCTCCCAGGAGATCCGATAGCCTGGAAGAAGTGGAGCCTCATTTAGTCAACACATTTTGGGGGGCTCGTAAATTGGTTGGAGCAGAAACGACATGTTAACATTACATTGTTATCTTTAATGGTCACCTGTAAGAACACCATTTTTCTCTTGTGGCTCCTTCCAGCTGACTTTTAGTGAGGTGTCCAGGATGTCAGTGAAGCTAAGGTGTCCCACAGCACCAGGGGCTGTAAAAAGAATAAAAATCGGGCAGTAAAAGCACAGCCTGACATGTAATTATCTGCAAATACTATATAACCCCCTGAATGGGAGCACTTACTATCCTCATGGGTGTGTACGCGCTGAGGCGGGCTGCGTGGGCCGTCTCCTGGGGTGGTGAAGCACAATACTGATGAGAAGTATTCTGTGAACTTCTTCAGCCCCGAGATGTAGCCGACGTGGACCGTGTCCTGAAAGTTGGGACGCACTGTTACCACGGTGATGTCACTCGGACGGCCAGGTTCCCACGCCAATAGCTGGAAACCATGTGAGAGAGAGAACAGAGTGTTAATGTGTGCATTTTAAATACACAACTCGGCTTAAATAAGGCAGCCCATCAAGTTTGTTCAAGGTTTAATAAAGCTAAAGCAAAATCAAAAGCAGGCACATCTGCTTCTGTCATAACTCATTGAGGAAGTTAGGCTTTTAGAAACATCAATCTGACAGACAGCTGAGACTCTGCCAACAGTGTGCCATTCTGCCTCCGGCCACTAGAGAGCACCAGTGGACAGAAAGGGGCTGCTCACCTTGTACCCCTGGTTGATTCCATTGATAAACTGAGGACTCGGGGCACTCCAGGTAAAACGCACCGTGGTGGAGTTGACAGCCTCGACTTGTACATTTCCTGGTGGCACAGTGGGCACTGTTCCAGAGGAAGGAGAGACAGAGACGGGTGGAGACAGAGAGGGAGAGAGAAGAAGTAGAGGGGGAGGAGGCAGAGAGGGGGGGAGAAATGTGGGGGAATAGTGATGAGACGGGGAAGGAAAGAACTTGAAAATGTACAACAGGCAATTTCAGTCCAGAGCGTGAGAATCAGGCTGGAGCGATTTTTTTTTTTTGTATTTTGGCTCATTTGGGGAGGTAAGAACATGCCAATCAAACCGGGTGTGAGAGCGGTTGCCTCAGGCAGCTTCCAGGTGAACCCTGCAGCGGTTTGTTTGAAGTGAGCGTGTGATTCTGATGTAACAGAGGAAAACAGTCGGGCAGTCGCACTTTAATGAAGCTGATTGGCCGGTATTGGTGCTCTCATCTTTATTCTATCCTGCATTCTCTTTGAATGGATTTGAATTCAAAACATGATCCGCTCTTCTGCATTTAATGAAGTGAGTGACGGAAACATGCAATTAATGAGAGCTGAGCTAAACAACGTGAACCACTTGTTTCCTGTCGTCTTTCACTGACAAGGACCTGGATGATGAAATTTTCATTATTTTCATTATTTTTTTTCCCCATAACCAACGTTGTGATGCCATACCGACCAGGTGTTAAGTTTTCAAGATCACGTTGCGCTTATAAAACACAACAAGCACTGTTTGCCTGTTTACCCATGCAGTTCATTTGATTAATTGCAGTTGCATCTCGGCTCTTCAATCAACCGATTGATCAGGCATCACATGAATTCTGCCTGAGTGTCCAAGGTTTTAATGATAACCTGAGCCAGAAAGATATCCGGCATTCCTGAAGCATCTGAAAGAGTTATGTAGTTAAGCAGCCAAAAGGAAACCAACAGAAGCTTAAGCCATCTTTAAACACTCACTTAAAACAATAAATGAATTAATAAATACACATGCCAAGTAGAAACTCTATCAGAGTAAGTTTCTGCACAGCGACAGGGCTCTGCTGCAGATAGAAGTGATACCCAATGTTTTCTCTTTTAAATTTCTGTCCCTGCAGATTCATTATAAAAACCTAGCTCTGATTGGTCAGACTCCTTTGACGATGGTTATCAAGTCTGAATAGCAGAATGACGCAGAGGACAACCAGATCAGATGAAAAGAAAAAAATAAGACTAAAATAGATATTGCCTTACCCAAAGCATCGGTGAACAACAAGATATCCTCATCATTGCTCTTTCTTTACTTAGGAAGCACACAACTGTAGATCCATGGTTAAAGGCAGACCAGTCAGAGCAGAGATAAAATTACCCAAGCAGAAACTGAAGCTGAAATGAGGCTGACCAAAAGAGACATCCACCAAATTGAAGAAAACATATAAAGTGAGCACAAACTGTAGCGCAGTTTGAGCAGACAACCCACTGCGCAATGTGACGTCGAAATGATGTGTTTTCAACGTCTAGATCAGGTCTCCTGACGGCGCAGAATTAAAGTTTATTTTACATCTTTTTCGGACGTCATATGGTCGTCTAATTCTGACGTCTTGCAGACCTCCAAATCGGACGTAGATATGACGGGCAATTTCGATCAAAATTGGCCGTTGAAATCAGGTCCTCTGGAGGTGCAGAATAAAAGTTTTTTTTACCTTTTTTTTCAGACATCTAGTCCACGTCAGAAAAAGACTTAAAATAAACCTTCATTCTCCAACATCCAATGTTTGGTGGGAATAACAGAAAGGTTAAAGGGAAGTGAAACCACAGACAAGTCCCAAAATACTAATGTTTGACTTACACATGAGTGATGTTGATTTTTAAGTGATTTATAACAGTACAGCAGGTTTATGTTAAAACTCTAACATATTTGAAAATCTGTGAGTCGTCTGATGAGAACACTGCAGCTGTAAAAATGCTCTGGTGAATAAATCATTTACAAATCAATGAATTAAATCAAATCAATACTTGGTGTCAACGCGTTTGCATCTTAATAAGCAGGATAATGTATGGTGAGCTGATTGTGCAAAATAAGATGTCCTCAGGGTGGGACAAGACCCCTCAGCTCCAGGTCAGGGTCTTGTCTCACCCTATTAGGTTCCTGCACAATCACCTGCTCCACACAGAGTCTTTTACATAAATCTGGATTCACATTCGTATCTACTGATCAATTCAAGAGCACCACAAAGATTCCCGTTAGAGCCATGTCTTTGTGGATTCCTGCACGTCATACGGTCTTTGTAATACTTTGATTTGTACAGCTGCTATCTCTGCAAAGCCTCTCTAAGAAAAAAAAGGCTTTTGATCTTGATGGTAGTCCTTGTTAAAACAAAAGGTAAAATAGAATTTTGAAAGTAAGTGGTATGGACTTAAAGCAATAGCCATCGGATACATGAAACCGCACACACCTGCAAAATTTAATTAAACCAAAATATCTGCTGATTCACCCTCTCTAATAGCTGTATGTGAGCAGGGAGTGGAACAGAATAGGAAATGGAAACACTCCCCAATTTTCCTCCGAGTGCTCTTGAGAATATTCAGAGAGTCTGATGCAGAGGGTTTCTGTTCATGGAGTGGATTTAACATGACAGGGATTCAGAGATATGTGAGTGTGTTAAGCCTTTCAAAGCTTTATGTACAAGTTAAAGGAATTTCAAATCAAACTGGAAGCCAGTGCAGCATATCTTTAAACCAGGAGCAATATCCTCTGTCTTGTGGTTGTTAAAGTCTTGCAGCAGCAGCAGCAGCAGCAGAAGCAGCAATTCCACCGCCCAGTAATCTATGAATTGACTTTTCAGGAAAGCTAGTGAGGAGAGCTTCATTCAGTGTTCTTGTAATAAAAACATGGATTAACTTTTCAACATCCTAATGCATTAACAACAGCTTACTTTGGCTGCAATTCTTAATAAAAATTAGCATTTTAATGTGATGTTTTAAAGCTGTGGGATATTGTAAAATCACACTTCTGCCTTCTCCCTTAATTTGCTCCACAGAACAAGATTCACAATTCATGTTCCCCTTTGAATTATGGTGCAAGAGATAACCTTAAGACTTGGTTTTCTGATGCTTTCACAGTTACAAAATGTGATTCCGATCCTCCAAAGGCTTTGAATCGACAAGATCTTGAATAGACAGACATACAAGGAACACAAGATGTTGGAGTCAGTGGCCGTGACAGACAGTCGTAGCTGTATGACACCGGGGAAAGTTCACATTGTGTGTTCTAATTATACTACTCAGCACGTTCAATAAGAGAAGAAGTGAAGCGGAGAAAAGCAGCTTCCTTTGGCAACAGTGAAAGGTATGTTGAAAGTCTGACGCACATCATCACCTGGTAATTTAAGAGCACAATTGATCAAATAGACTCTCAGAGAGCGGCAGATGGACCTCTTCAGGTGGTCAGCTAAAGATAAACATATGTCTTTTCACCGAAAAGCTCCAGCAACGATGACACCCTTTGACAACAGTGTGCTTTTGATAATCTTGTACAGTGCACATTAAATGCAACGACTGAAATACTCTGAGAGAATGAAAAGATCTCTCTACAACCTCAAGAAATGGTGCTATATGATGAATAATGTTAACAAAATCAAACTAAACGGTTTGCAAATCAGTCAAATTCTATATTTGATTAAAAACAGTGCAAAGACAATGTTGAAATTGAAGACAGGACTTTATATTATCTCCAAACCAAAAGGTTTATTGAAAGTCCCAATCCGATCGTTTTTGTTTTACTACTTAAAGTCTTCTCACTGAGAAGGTCTCAGTGGTCTTTAAATTGTGATTATGAAGTTTTTTGCCAAAATCGCGTTACCTGCGTTATTTTCAAGAACTTTTCTTATGCAGCGCTCCAGTAGCTCATTAGCAAATTGCCTCTGAGTCTTGGGCAGCCAAACATTGCTTGTGTGGCAGAAGTGGAAGGTAACAGGAGCTATTCAGCCCTCGGACATTAATGCCTTTTAGGGACATGATGAAAGCTAATATCACAAGATTTCTTACGAGCATTGCAATCCGCTACCGTACACGCTTGTTCCACGATTATCCTCTCTATTTCTCAGAGTGTGGCCTGCATAGCAGGGCTCCGGGGGGCGGAGCTTGGATTTGTGATGTAGGGAATCTCACTGCTTCTGAGCCTGCCATTTCGGTCTGCCAGAGATTCACAGGGATTTGAATGCAGAAATACTGAGAAATGCAATTTTCCTGTAGCATCAGAAAAATGCCATATGAACTTATGGACAACAACAAAAACATGATTTTCATCAGATTGGGACTTTAAGAGTGAGACTCTCAAATGACCCTCATGAGACTCAAGACAGCCTGAGTCTCCTGGTAGTCAAGATTCTGCAGTGGAAGTCACAGCACAAGTGGAAAATCACCTCAAAAAAATCATGCAAAGAGGAAACCAATTTATGAACATGATCCAGAAATGCGGTCGACTTCTCTGGGACCGAGCTCATTTTCAGTGGAGAGTAAAACGGTCTCCAGAGAGGAGTGGGAACACCCTGCCTTTTTTTTCATTGCACGGTTCAAAAGCCACATAACAGTTTGAGTACACACAAGTGGCCACGGCAGGAGTAGTTAATTCATTTAGAAATGTTTAACACTGCATACAGGTTCTAAAGCAACATATGCGGCCATCCAGACAATGCCAGCAACCTTGTATATTTCTGCAAGTCCACGCCAAACTACTTTCTGCACATTTTACAACAGCATGGCATTATCGTGAGTCTAAACATTGGAAACATTCAGTGCATCTAAAATAAAAAACACAATAAAGGGAGTGTTTGGCTGCTAAAATCCTGTATCAGGCAAAAATGGGCCAACATTTTACTTTAAAACTCTAGAAACCAGTGTCCTTGGTCCACCAATCCGGCTGTTAAGCCGTGACGTAGCCGCGTTCCACTTCCGGGTCCAGCGGAGTTGTTGTTATAATGCCTAAGTGCTATGTCCCTTGCTGCTTAAACTGATCAGAGACAAAAACAGCGACTAAACTATCATTCACACGGCATTTGTCCACTTGATGGCGCAATAGAGCAAATGAAGCACGATCATGAAGCTTCGGCCCAGGAGGCGAGTAGTTGGATGGAAAGCTTCGATGCTTCATGAGGCTTCATCTCGCCATCACTAAAATTTACGTTAATAACGCTATCCGAGTTGAAAGCTTTAAGTCCCTTTTTAACTCTGAGTGGTTCCCCTCTGAAAAAGGAGGTTATTGTAAAGAGATTCACGGGTTCCGCCACTGTTGTTTTGAATGGAGAGTGAATGGAGGCTGATTCCCCATGGACCCGGAAGTCGCTCCGCTCACAAAATGACGTCACGCTTAACAGCCGGATGTTTACAGAGAGTTGTTTAAGGAAGAGATGATGAAACTCATGGTAAAAATATTATTTTTCCAGCTTTTTTAAATATGATAAAATATGAAGCATTCTGTTTAAAATGAGTATATATTTCTTAATAACTCATTTTAATATTAAATAAGCTGTAGTTGCACTCTCTTCAACAGGATTTAGTGATAGATTGAGTTTCAAAAGATATAATCCTGTTTTCAATAACACAGAATTAAGAGTCCCAGCATTTTTTTTGGAATAATGGTTGTAAAAGCCTCTTCTCAGCGATCATCTAATTTTCGCTTATGATTTCCTCTGCCGTACTGCTGCACCTCTTGCAAAATTAACTACACTAAACCTGACAAAAGCAAACATGGAGTGGTGTTAGACAAAAAGCGCTCCGATGGCCTTGTCTCCTCTTTACATTCCTCTAAAAGCCTCGCCGCTTGAGTCTCGACAAAAACCGCTGACGACGTTTGCGAATCTTCTTTTCAAGGTGAGCGAAGAAATTACCTCGGTGGAGAAAACATAACTCCACATCTCTTAATTTGATGTAAATTAGAGATGATTGGATTAACTATCCTTAACAAGTTTTCTGCCGCAGGCTTGACATTAGCTGAGGGACTGAGATGATGAGGCTGCAGGTAATGAATGGATTTTGTAGAATCACGTAAAAGTATCTCGCTGTAAACTTTGAGAGAAAAATAAAAAAACGTAGATGGTGGATATTCCTTTAGCTGAGTTTAGCTGTTTGGATTGCTGGCAGACTTCCTCGGGGGGGTATACAGTGCATGATGTACACCTTTTGTGTGCTTTCCCTACCTCCCTGCAGTGTCCATTCGGTGACTTTGTGGCTGTAGGTGCCTCGGCCGGCTCCATTATAGGCTGCCACCTCGATCTCGTAGTTGGTCCATATGATGAGGTCCTCCAGGAGCAGGCTGGTCTGGTCAGGGTTGGTGATGTTTTTCATCTGACAATCAACAGGGAGCCCTGACAGACAGTACCTGGAAGCAGACGGGTGGTGGGGGGGGAATCAATAGAGAAAGGGAAAGATAGACGGCTTAAATATGAATACATTAGGGAGAAAAATGAGGGAAGGGGGAGTTTTAACAGAAGAGAAACCATGCAGAGCAGATATAAAATGGTTACTAAAAGAGAGGTGACAACAGATGAATGGAGAGGAAGGTATTTAATTGGCACCAATTATTCTATTGCAGCAATGAGCGAGAATGAAGTGAAATGGAGAGGAAGAAAAGGAGCTGACATACCAGTTATTATCACTTCTGAATGGCTCTGGCCCAGACAGGCACCTATCCCTGGGTAGAAATTAGGCAGGTTGTCACGCTCTTCTTACCTGATGATGTAGCCTTGGAGCGGACCATTCTGATGGCTCTCCGGGGGTGGCTGCCACTGGATCATGATGGACTGATTTGTGCGGCCACTCGCGATGACTGTCTGAGGGGGGGCGCTTGGAGGCTCTTCGGGGAGAGTCAGTCTGGGAGCGGGAAAAGAGAGGTGAAATAGGAGACGAAAAAGAGAAAGCATGCATTAATTATTGTGAGTTTCTGCATATTTCTATCCCATTTCATCATAGACATCAAATCATTATAAAGCTGGCTTTTTTTTTTTTTTTGAAAGACAAAACACCATAAAGGAAAGTTGGGAGTGAATGTGCTTCTGTCTCTGTCCAAAACATATTCTCTATACTACCGTCCGCAGAGGGACATCTCGCTGTGGCGTGACAAGGATCAAAGGGGCCCTGGTGAAAATGGAGCAGCACAATACAGAGACAGCGAATGAGGGAAAGATACAAAAGAACAAGAAAGAGCGATCCAGCCAGACTTTTCCCTTAAGTCAATTTAAGATGACATCTTGATTTCTTCCCAGCGCACCGGAGCAGTGCTCTGGAGGAGATGAAGCAGAGTGTTTAGGATCAAAGAGGTGTGCCCGAGAGATGCCTTAGAAAAGCCCGGCGCTCTCTCCGACTCTCAGTCACCCTCCTGTGGTGCGCTCTTGTCTGGGAACGTTCACACACCAATGCGGCTCTGTGAATGAGTGTGCAGCGCAGACGGCGCGTGATGACTTCCAGTTTGCGAGATGTTGCTTCCTGCAGGCACAATAGCTGCACTCGGGTTGTGTTGATGTGAACCGGGTCAAAAAGTACTCTGTGTATTTGCATTGTGATAAGCTAAAAAGGGAGTGTGCGAGTGTGTACGGATGATTGTGGCTGCTCCGTCTTGCAAGTCAGGAGAATTTACTTGAGATTGGAGGCTGTGTGCAGCTCTGGCTCCTTTAAGCCTCTCTGTATTTTACTCATAAAGCTCAGCAAAGACAGTTAATAGAAGGGAGAGAAATGAAGTTGGGTCAGCACACCCATCAAGTCTTCACAAAGCACAATTTCAGCTCATTCACAGTTTTATCTTGAAAAGGCCCCCGTCCTGAAGCTGCTTCATCTCTCACTCGTTCCCACAGGAGTGAAGACCGAAAGTGGACTTACAGGAAATAATCACAGGGCTTTCTATAGAACTGCCAAGACGAGGAAGACAGGGGGGGAGAACGGGTTGTTCTAGAACTGTGAAAGCCCCCGAAGTGCGAAGCTGTTCTCACCGCCAGCGTCAACATTAAGTTGCACAGACTGGTTGCAACATGTTTAATATGCAGAAGATGCAGAGCGGCTAATACGCGGCACCAACCGGTCAGTCTCCTTGCTGAACTGGCCCCGGCCCACGTCGTTGACGGCGCACAGCCGGAACTGATACGAGCGTGCTGGGATCAGGCCACTGACAGTAACCCCGGTGGACTCTGGTTCAATATTGGCCAGCAGCACCGTCCAAGGAGCATCTGAGGGGGAGAAAACAGACAGAGCAGTGAGCCAAAGCAAGTGAACAGTAAGTGACCTTGTGAGAACATTTACATTCTTGAGATAAATCTTGAATTTTAATCCCTGACTATTACCGCTTTGCTATTACCGCTGCATTGTTTCATTTTCAATAATAATATTGCGGCTCCTGATAAAAAACAAGTCATTTATTTTGTATACACCCCCTCTAAATATCAGATTGAAATTCAATTATCCAAAAAGCAGATCCCATCTGCATCTATGGATTCATTTTCCTCTTAATGAGTTGTCACCCTCTCAGTTAGCCTGAGCTTGGATGAGAAATAGCTCGACAATTTACTCTCTTTGGGTGCGAGTATTTTGGCTTACTTTGATTTTATCATCCAGAGGAAGCTGGAAAGTATTCGGCATCAACACAATTTCATCCCCCTGATCATTCTCCAGGAAGTCGATTGGGTTATAATGATTGCAGAAGGTAGTAGAGGGCTTTACAGCCAGTTTCAGGGACACAATGGAAATATATTACACTAACAGGGCTAGCAGATACGTGCTTCAAGGGAGTACGAGGAAACAATATTGCCTTTAAAAAAGACAAGAAACAACAGCAACATGCATTGTTAATGACCCCACAGAACCACTTACTGTTCTCAGAGACCTCAAGGATGTAGCGGATTAGGGGGCTGTTGCCATCGAAGGCCTGAGCCCACGTGAGGTTGATGGCCCTCTTCTCTGTGGTGCTCAGAACTGCTACTGGGTTTTCAGGAGCATGTGGCAGCTGCCTGCAAGCAAATATGTGTGAACGAGGGAGAGGGAAAAAGTGATAAGGAGAAATAGAATCAGACAAGAGAGGCAGCAAATAACAGAATTAAAGAGCCAAACTGAGGGCCTTGCATTGTAAATATTAGAGCGTTTGATGGATTAGAGAGGAGTGGAGCGATAAACCACCACAGCGGAGAAAACATCCATCCATCATGTCTCGATCAGACGTAAATAAGAGGGGGAGGAAAAAAAAAACACAAAAGGCAGGAGAGGACAAGAGGCACAAAGGCAGACCTGACTCTGAGGTGGGCGCTACGGGAGTCGTTGCCACCCACTGAGGTCACCCTGCAGGTGTATGTTCCGATGTCGCCCGACCACGTCTGGGAGATGTGCAGGGTCCCGTCGGGATCCAGCCGCAGGCGGGGAGAGGTGTTCACATCAATCACCGAGCCGCCCTTCTCCCACACATACCTGCGGGTGTACAAGAAAGAGCGGGAATGATACACTAATCCGCACACGCGTAAACGCTGTGTGATGCGAGCGCTGTGACAATAGATCTGTTGCTTTGTGTCAGGTCATACAGCAAAACACAGAAGGTGCTGACACCGATGAAAGGCCTCGGAAGTCAGATGGCAGAGTGATTTGAATCTGAATACCATCTTTCTCTGTCACACGTTCACTCCTGCACCTTTCTGCCATGCATTCCTCTCTTGTCACATACCCAACCGCACATATGGAAACCCCCCCTTTAGACCCACCCAACCCCTGCGCACCCCCGTACACATTCACACACTTGGAGCTCCTGTGATTAATTGCGACTGCTCAGGCTTTCCAGCTAATCTCCTCTGTGTTGCGTTTAATTAAAGGCGCTGTCTGAAGTTATTACTCTGTTTACATATTCATCTGTTTACCCCGCGATCTGATCAATGCCGTGGGCCCACAGGTGACAGGCACTCTAATCACTGGGCTCCACAGACATCATTTTGCTCCCTCTGAGACAGATGCATGTATACGCACTCTATCATGCTCAAGACTGTCTGAAGAGTGAGGCAAAGCGATGGACTAATTCCTCAATCAGGCTCTAAGAGTTTCAAAATCTTCCCATAGGAGGTCGTCTAAGGGTGGATAAACACTATAAGATCCCTCGCAGATTTCATAAACTAATTAAGCACGACAAGATACCCGAGCTTGTTTTCAAGATGGAGGTTGCATCAAGAAATAGTTGCAAAGAAGTCTGGCATTTATCAAAATTACTTTAGATTTATTACCTCAGCTCTATATGAGTTTTGACACTTTGCGAAAAGATGATAAAATCTTAATCTGATGGTTTGCTCAACATTTAAAACCTGTAACTGTAAAGTTTGAAATCTTTGCTCCTTTCTGCTTAACATTTCGGGAGATTTTGAGCCCATGTGGTGACTTCCACTGAAGAGTCATGCCTGTTTTTAATGCAATAAGGACCCGAAGTTTACAATCAAATAGTTATATTCCTCCAGGTGTTTATTCAAGCATTGCACAACCTTGTCTCTAAATTTCTTCATCTTTTAAAGGGAGGTTTCACTACAAGTAAGCGGCCGCTGGAAGAGAGTAGGTGAGTTGTGTTTAGTCTCTTTGCTAAAGAAATTAGGCAAAGTTAAAAAGATGTTTGATGGCTAGTACTATGGCTGGGACCCTATATGTACTGTTGATGAAGTTAGGTGCTGTTCTGAGCATTATTTGTGGCTATAGAGTGGCGTTTTGTTTGAGGTTTGTTTATGGCTCCTCAGACCGCTGTGTATTGCTATCCTGAGGTCGTTACTAAAGTTGGTATGACTAGAGTAGCAAGCGGTCTGCAACATTCATCTCCCGAGGGGGTGTCTTACTCTGTGTTATGGTGGGTTTAACCCTAAATTAATCTAACTCCTGAATATCCTTTTAATTTCTCTTTGTGTGTCTGAACTATGCTACTGTAAATCTGGAATTTACTCCTGTAGGACTATTAAAGAAACATCTTATCTTCTCTTTTACTGTCTTGACTGTTTTAAAATTGTAGCTGGCATCTCTGGACTCAAATTTAAATTAAAAAATATCAGTTAAACAAAAAAAAAAATCTCAGTTTTAATATTTGATTTGCTGTCATCGCACTATTTTAAAGGTTTTAGATAGTTTGAAAAAAAAACAAAAAAAACCCACCAAACTCTGTTTTATCCACATTTCACACAGTGTCTGAAACTCTTTGGGAATGACAGAGTAAATTGCACACGATATTGCAGCTGGATGTCATCATTACCTGACAGTGACACTGGGGTCATGGGTCACACCACAGGTCATTACAGCCTTGGTCCCTTTGATGACACTCTGGTCCTGCGGTGGTTTGGTGATGCGGGTTCGTGCTGCGAACACACACAGAGGTTGTTATTCAGGGAATGTGTTTGAACAGCGGATTGAAGAGAGCTTACTGGACTCAGTCTCATCCTTCACTCACCGGCTCTCTGAGACAGGGTGAATCATACAGAATTTTTGATGGGTGGTGTATTTTGTGAGGCTTTCATGGGGCTGATAATGTGAATTTTTGCCGCAGAAATGAGCACACGGATGAGTCATTAGACTATAGTCAGAATATCTCCACAATGACCTCCAGTATCCATGTACTTACTGCTTCTTCAAGTAAACAAGCCACGGATTAAAAAAAGAAGGACGCTGCTTTTATTATTATTATTTTTTTGGACTGCGAGTATCAGAATTTTCCACAAGTGCTGGACGAGGCAGAAAATAAAGACACAGGGGGGTTGCAGGCAGTACAAATATTATGAATGATGTGCAGAGAGTTTCTGTTATCCTCACCCCAGACAACCAGGTCAGCCGAGGCCTCGTCAATTCCTCTGGAGTTACTGGCCATGCAGGTGTAAGTACCGGCATCAGACAAGTGGGAGGGGCTTATTAGCAAGCTGCCCGACTCCAGCAGGGTGAACCTAGGCAGCTGGACTGAGCCGCTGGCCAAGACACGTTCACCTGTAGGGAAGGGCGTCAGTGATTGATGGTATAGGGTGGAGGAAAGGAGGCAGAAAAAGGAGAAGGGAGGGATTAGGTTATTGGAGAAATGTCAGGGAAAACAAACAGGAAGGGAGGCAGTGCAGCAAAAGTAAAGAAGTAAACTTGTTTGGAGGGAATGCATATTCTGAAACCTATCCATAACTCTTGTCTAACTTTGACAGAGCAGCATAATGAACCCCATGCTGTTGGCCCACGCACCTTTCTGCCAGGTGATGGCTGGCCTTGGGGCTCCTGAGGTCTCACAATGCAGGATGACTGACATGCCGTCAATCACGGCGCTGTCAGAGGGGCCGGCGGTGATGTTTGGAGCGATACCTGAGAGGGGAAAGGTTCATTCACACACAGGCAGATACAAACACACACACACACACGCACGTGCAAACAAAATGAGGTGAGACAGAGGTGATAATGAGGGACATAAACAGCTTTCTCCCTAATAAAGCAGACAGCAGCTGAGAGCTTAATAGACTTGACAAAAGGGGTAGCTGTCAGGTCTCATTCTCAGGGACAGCTCTGAGAATCTGACAGGGCGCCTCCGTCTCTCTCTCTCTGCTTCTCCTGCACATTCTCTGATTCAAAAATAGCCGATAATTGCTCGAGCATCCAAGGTGACAAATCTGTCAATGCGAAGAGATATATAGATAGATGGGTGTAGGAGGCAAGACAGAGAGAGGCAGAAAAGAGGATTAGGGAACGAGAACAGTGGAGCGGATTTAAGAATAAAAAAAAAAAAAAAAGGGAGGGAACAGAGAGGGAGGGAAAGATGAGGGGAATTAAGCAGAAGACGTGCAGATAGCTTTGAAAATGTTCCAAGGGGGACGTACTAGTTACAGCAAGGTAGGTGTTTGTTTGGATCTCTCCTGCAAGATTGCGGGCAAAGCACTGAAACATCCCCGTGTCATCCGGCAGGAGACCGTTGATCTGTAGACTGCCTCCTACCAACACCCTGTACCTGGGGATCTTCACCGGGCTGATGGGCACGGCATCTTTGTACCACACTATGTCGGGCTGTGGTGTGCCTGCAGAGGAAGCAGAGGATTAATTTTTTCCCTTGTCACTGTGACCTTTTTTTTCCTTTCCTTGCTCTTTCACACATACCAAAGTGGAAAGAAAAACAAACACAGCTAACCTCTCGCCTGACAGGGGATATCCACCACCTTCTCCATCTCTGCACTGATGTGACTCGGTGGCTCTTTGACAAACAGAGGATACTCTATTTTGCAGAGGATAGAATAAATAAAAGAAAAACACACACACAGCTCTATTAAATTCTTTTAAAACTGCACAAAATCCTCAGGTCTTTTTAAACAATCTTGGCCCTCTTCCCTGTGAATGTGCACAGATAATACACCAATTCAATTACTGTAGACTAAAATGGCAACAAAATGTTCTCTCAACATGGGAGTTGGCAAGCTGATGCAATATTTGGATGATTTAGGCACAGCTGCTCTGTGGAGTTTAAAATGCAAACTGTGGGTTATTTACCAAGAACATGCAGAAAAGCCCCGGCAGTGACTGAGGGGACGCTGCTACTGCGGAGTGACGCCTCACACTCGTAGTAGCCGCTATCGCTCACTGCAGGCAAACTGATCACCAATCTGCGTCCGAAATCTCGAATCCCTGTATTGACCACCACGCCGTCTTTTCTCCAAGTAATATTCATTTTGACGAGGGGTCTGGAGGAGGGAGAAGAAAGATGAAAAGGAGAAAAAAGGGAGCAATAGATAGAGAGTCTGGTTTTTAATACTGATTCATATTCTGTTTCAAGGTTACAGAGCATTGGGGGAGCAATGCGATACATCTGTCATTCTGATTAAGTCTTTGAATTGGAGATAATAGTCAGGATTCAGGACCGGGATGGCGCAAGATAGGGAGAACAGAGTGAAGCCTTGAATCAAAGGGAAGAATAGAGCGGAGGTGTGAAATAAAAGGCGAACAAAATACTTTTCTATCATGTTCAAACAAAGGATATCAAGATTTATTCAAATGAAAAATACCAGACAGCGAGGTGAGAGATGGCGTAGTTGTTTTGATAATGTGCGCATTCACGTCTGCATCCTCTGCGTTCGAGTGGATCTGCGTGAAAGTTTACCTTGCATTTGCAACACACTCCATGATAGCTTCGTTTCTCCCCATTGTTACGCTGGTGTTCTTGGGAGGAATGATGATAGACGGGGCGATGGGGTCTGCAGGTCCTCCCACATCTATCACGCACGGAGGCAGACAGAGAGAGAAAAAAGTGAAAAATCTATAAACTCTATGCACACCTCAGATTAAACCCGTGCATGTGCCTGATACAGTCGGTTGAGCACGAGCGGATCCTTACACGGAGACTGACAATCTGTCACTTCAGCAGCAGGTAGCCAGCTTGCTATCAGCCAACTATTAACACTCCTGTCTTTGCTTTGGATCCTTTTTCTAGTGCACACAGCGTTTCCTGAGCATGGTGTTAGCCCAGGTGTTAGAAGCCATTATGTAGCATAATTGAGACAAACACAAAAGGCGATTAAATGCAGCACCATCACTCACGGGTTTCACGGAGCCTCCAGCCAACCATCGATTCACTGCCCTCAATCAGTGATCTCTCTCTGAATCTGATCTCATTTTCCCCCACCTCCCCTGTGTACCGGGGCCTGTGCGCTCCTATGTGTTTGACTGATTGTATGTCTATACACTGTATAGAAGTGTGTACAGTGTGCTCAATTGCAATTTTTTTACTTTTCAGAGCCACCCCAGATTAATAAGGTTCCTAATTCGTTTTTTGGAGTCACTGTTGTTATTTTGTGCTACATAATTGTAAATTACACTCTTTGAGAGTGATTTTTCTGAGGGATCTCAGCAGTGAAATGACAAAGCTCCCTCCACAAACACTGCATGAATGTAGGAGTAGCCCTCCTGATGGGTTCGCTGTTTGGTTCTGCTCCCCATTTGATTGCCTCATTCAAGTCTCCAGTGCTTTAGCTGTAGAGTTTCAATCATGAATTCAGTCCCATCACATTTTTACAAACCCACTCTAATACGGAGCAATGAATAAGTTGCCAGAACTATTTCGAAATAATTTGAAATTGGATTTTCTTTTGTGTGTTGCTTGGTTTAGATAATGCACTTTATGTGGCTCAGGTGAAATCAGTACTAATTTTCAAGTAAGATGGTTGGTCTTTAGCCTTCCTCCTGTGTTAGCTTTTACTACATACCCACATTGTTAAGGGTTGGTTTTGACCCGTGTCTTAAATCAGCTGTAAATCACACTAAAAACAATTCTCTATCATCCAATTTGGTTCTCATCTCTAGGTTATCTTGTTAGGCTTCATTATCATTATCACAACCCGTCTTGATTACTGCAACTCTTTGTATGTAGGGATTAGCCAGGCTTCCCTTGCCCGCCTGCAGCTTGTGCAGAACTCTGCTGCACATCTCCTGACACAGACCCGCAGGTGTGAGCACATCACCCCCATCCTGGCGTCCTTACACTGGCTCCCGGTACAGAATCAATGTTAAGCTTTTGATATTTGTTTTCAAAGGCCTGAACAATCTTGCTCCACCTTATATTTCGGAGATGCTCCAGCCTTATTGCCCAACCCCTAAGATCAGCTGATCAGCTGTTACTGACAGCTCAGAGGGGACAGAGCATTTGCTGCAGCAGCTCCCAAGCTCTTGAATGACTTGCCCTTGAAAATTAGACAGGCCTCCTCGTTCCCTGTTTTTAAATCCCTTTTAAAAACACACTTTTATTCTTTGGCTTTTAGTACATTTATTGCTTGTAATATTTTTGTAGTGAGCCTCTGGGCCTTTCTTTGTCAGTATACCCCTCACACAGACATCTATACTGAACTGATCTCACATGTCTGGACATTTGTGCAGGGAAAAACAGGCAAAATGAGAATTTCCTAAATCTCACATGATTGGAAGAGGATCTGACTGTCAGTGTGATGCCCGCCAGTGCACTTACGATTTCAGTTTTTGCTCTAATTATAAGATATTGATCTAACCAGGTCAACAGCGACCCTAACACGACAAGTACCATAATTTTAATAAGAGTATTTTATAATTTAATCAATTAATTTTGTTATTTATATTTTGAATAAATAGAGATTCCTGACAAAGTCAAAAAAGCTTATTTAAGTGGTTCTTTTAAGCATTTAAAAACAATAACGGCTGGGTGCAGACCCTAACACAGGAGGAGGGTTAGGTTGAGTGTCACCTGCAGAAAATAAAGGGGAGAAGAAGAAAGAAGCAGCAGCAGCAGCAGCAGCAGCAGGAGAAGAAGACAACAAGCCAGCCAACTAGTGTGTGGCCTGCAGTGCAAATCATGTCAGAGGACATGACAAGTGGAAACAAAGTACTCACACCGACTACACTTTCTACCAGTTTGAGTTTTCCTGGTTCATTAAAGAAGACAATGTGCTTTTAGACACTCCACTGACCAGGAAATAAAAAACACCGGTGACCGCAAAAGAGGACTAACCACCAACTTCTTCACCCACCTCCATCCTGCAGATTTCATCCTTAGGAACTGAGTAAGTTGTGGTTCTTTTGCCAGCTTCAAAGCAACGTGAAGTTATTTAGTGTGTTATCGGAGGCAGGTTGCATAATCCGATCAGCGCCATGTTTGTTTGAACGGTTAATATTACACCGAGCACGCCACGCGCACGTCATACAATCTGAAAGACGCCATGTTGTCTCCACTTCCGTGTTTGTTTTAATCTTCGATAAAATTATCAATAAAATCACTTAAACGCAGTCCCTTGTTTAAAAACATCGATAAATAGACAATTTTGAGTGCAGTGTATTTTTCATTGTCTGTATTTGTGTCGCGTCAGTGACTGTTGATTCAAAACCATAGATATACATAAACGCTAGATGCCTTGCGCACGCTGTAAACCAATGGAGACCGACGTCCGCGCATGGCGGCCATTTTGCTACGGGACGCTCGCCCACTCATAACATTACAGTCTAGGTGCATGTAGCATTTAAATAACCATAGATTGATTAATTTTGAACCGATTTTCGAATGGTTTGGTTTGTAACAAACCTCAGAGTTTTAGTTATGTCCCTGAGGGCAAGAGATTTCCCTCTGAGGATTTGAGGGCACGGGAGAGGGTATAGTGGTGGAGCAGGTCTGTGAGGTAGGTGGGGGCCAATTTAAGTACAGAAAATAGGATCCAAATTACAAAAAACTAAAGTAATGGTGCTATTAAAATGTTGAATTACCTCCGAATAGCTGAAAATAAACGTAAGTTTTTTTTTTCTCCAGCATGTTTGGTGGCTATGTCTAAAAATCGAGAAAGGTTTCCCCTATTTTTCTGTAAATATACCGTTAATCTCATTATTCACATTTTTTTTTGGTGAAAATCTAGTATAATTACAACCCTTGCAGGACACCTCTAGTCGCTTATTGTGATATTACCATTCTGTAATCACAAGAAACCACTTTACTGACCCTAGATCAGATCTGACAGAGCCATTAACCCACCATGCTCTGATCATGTCCAACATGTGACACCTGTCATCCAATTACAGCCCCCCTCACCTGCATCAGAAATACCTACAGTAGCCTACAGCAGCAAAAACACCAAACCCCACTTGAGTGAGGTTTGCTCATGGATGTTGTTGTTGGGTTGCCTCATGACACACAAGTGTGAATCAAAATGTGGATAAACAGAAAAAAGAGGCTAGAACACACAATGAGACACACAGAAAATGAGGGTTAAGCCAGTAGGTGAAGTGATGAATTCATGAAACCTGCACAGCACTGTGTGCTGTCAGGAATTTCAAAAAGGCCATCCATTTCTCTGTTGCCACCGATGCCTCAAATAAGGATGTCCAGGGACCGTCAGAGGTCAATGAGAGGGTTACAGAGGATCCTAAATGAAGCGTGGAATAATTTATGTCATAGTTTCATCTTTAAATTCTACGTTATCAGAATAAAAAAGTATTGTTCATGGTTTCTTTCACTCTATAACGAATAATCTCAGATAAAGGCCTGTGGTATGATTCGTCAGACAAAGGTAGGAGGTTTGGAATTCAAACTTGTGTAATGATACAGTTTTAGTAAATCAAACACACATTTCCCATATTCACACATCAAACCCACACTGTCCTGGCACTGAGCTCCAAATAAAATAGTTTCTCTCTTGTTTTGTTCCGGGAAAAGTTGGCAGCCCAGAAGACAATGCGCCGCTGCTTTAGATGATTCACAAACTGTCACCTGTGATTGTGCAGCTTAAAGCACAAAAAAACCAACAACACCCAAGGAAAATATGAACTGAGTCAAATTAAGCTGCTGCTGACATTTTGCTGGCACATTTAGAGAGTGCATTTAACATTTAAAAGTACATTTGAATTAACCCCAAAGCATGGCGTATACCTACCACAGATTAAAACGATTCCTCTGTATGGTCGCCAAGAGTCTATAAAGCTGGTACAGTAAGTGCTGCACCCTGATCCCTTAGATGCTTTTTATTCTGTTTGGTTGCTCGAAAGGGAAATTCTAGGATGGTTAGAGACAGCTGATCGACAAAAAAATGAGAACAGATTGTGCTTTGTTTAAAAAAAGAGTTATGTGAAAGCAAACTTTGTACATTTTTGTTGTGTTGACTCTAACTGGGTGTCGTCAGGACCCCTTAAAATTCAATTTAATTTCTATTCTTTTGGTTTCTGTTTGATTCGATCAGGTGTTTAAAAAGTAATGATACTGCTTTGATTACTGGTTTGAGGATGATACTGCTTGTACTGGCATTTTTAGATGGCTGCAATCCATGCTTCATGCAAACCATGTGCTTTCAGGCTTTTTGGATAAGCTCTCATGTCTGTATTGGTATGAGTTTAGACAAATGCTTCTAAAATGTTTTGGAAAAAGTGGGTGGGAAGTATTTGTTTAAATTGTCGGCTGGAATCATAAATAAAAGTGGCCCCGCTTCAGTTAAGTGAAGAGTCAGCTGTTTGGATGACCGCCAGCTCTTGTGGATGCATTGATTCCTGGATTGTCTTGATCGATACTGAATTGGGGAAAAAATAAATTGCAATGCATTGATAAATCGAGTTTTCATACAGCTCTAGTGCTTACAGCGGTTGACAAGGGCAGAAACCTGCATTAGCACTGAACAATTTTCATTCTGGAGAAACCTGCTGCAAATGCAAAAACGATGCGAGTCAAGGACGCCTCAAAGCAGGAAACAACTGCAAAAGTAAATGAAAACTTTAGTGTGTCGTGCCTGTGGGGGTGCCAAGTGTTTTCGACTCGCCATCCATTGGGTATTTGCTGTGCATTTGCTGGTAATGCAGTTGTTTTTTTCCACAGTTTTGCTTGTTTTTGGTCTTTTGCAAGGGATTTTTAAATTTACATCATTTAAGCTTTTGCAGGTTTCCCCTAATGAAGACTGTTAGGGCTGTTACAGATCCTCTGCCCTTTTAGGTCAACATAGTTTTCTGATAAACAGCCAAATATATGATTCATCATCACTTTTTGTTGTTGAATAAGTCAAAATTTGTCATCGAACTAGTAACAGATAACTTTTTCCCACTGTGTTGTAAATTGCTTATCTGACATCTCACCCTTTACAGAGGTTATAATTATTCAAAATGACCAAAAAGACATTGTCAGATGTTTGCTAATGGGTTAGTTTGCTTGTGATGTGCGTAAAAAACCTCTTCAGTTCATTTCCTTTAGTTTTAAAACCACTTAAAAACTCCTCACATGAGCTTTAATTGATATTTTGTGATGCTTTCGCCAACAGAAGGATTTGAGGATGCTGCTACCCCTCCTGTTTTATTCATCTCATTGTGATTGTACAAACCCTGTCTTGAAGGCATTATTGACATGATCATTAATAAGCACAGCAAAGAAGAATAAATCAGAGGAAAACATTTTCTTATCAAGTCATCAGAGGAGCTGAAAACAATCAAATAATAGAGAAATCAAGCAGGCTTCAATGCCGCTAAGGTCTAAAGGATTTATGAGGGAAAACCAAAATCTCATGGATCAAAAGTTATTGGCTGAAATGAAAGATCACAGGCTTTTGGATGATCTGTGTAATTTGTGTTGTCTAATTATCATAAGATTAAGAGAAAAGTTTGATAAGGGTGAGTCTTGTGGTGTCTGAGCTTCTGATTTAGTGGAGAAAAAATAGACAAAAGAGAGCGGAGGAGGAGAAGAAATGACAGGCTAATCTATTAGCACTAATTCAGCTTCTACAAACAAGAAAAAGAGATAAAAGAAAAGGTGAGATTCCTATTAAAAGCACATCATATTTCAAATGAAAGGCTTATTGATCGCGATAGCTGATGCACTTCTGCCGAAGCAGTTAAAAATATGATGGCTGTGGTGAATTGAGAGAATGATCTCTTTTCTATGAAGTCCTGATTAAATCTTTTAAAACTTACTTAGGATAAAATGTTTTTGTTTGAGTAAAGAACAGGATTGTTAAAGGCACTGTGAGGAGTTTTTTTGAAACAGTGTCACCCTTTTACTGATGCCTCTGAACGGCTTGAATAGTCAGTGAAAAGAACAGTTTCCTGGTGAAGTTTGGCAGTCAGAAGTAATAAAAAGCTTTTTTGGTTACTAAATCTGAGTGAATGACATTGATGGAGATGGAGCTGATAAATGTAGCAGCAGTTCAACGTAGAAGTAAAATGAGAAAATATTAGAGATTTATTGAAAAGCTGCTCAATTGAGGTAGGTAGTGACACCACAAATGTTGCAAATGCAGGAATTTATGATTCTACTCAGCTGGCCTATCATAAGCCCTCTGGTCTGTGTTGTTTGTAGTCATAGTTATAGTTTCAGAAGTGCATGCAAACTATATGTGCAGGCACTATGGGAACTTAATGCAGAAGAATGAATCAGTGAATTATGTTGAACTGGTACATCATATCACCCTTTGTCAGTAACTTATCAGTCAGTACATTTACATCTTGTTTAAAAATGGATTTATTGCTTTAGTATGACTGGAACCTAAAAGATATGTTAACACATTAGTCTGTTTAAAATCGCACTAAATCGAACTACTCATAGTCTGACTAACAAACTTAAACAGTGCAGTTGGGGATTGACTGTCTCTTCCGTGTATAAGGCTCAGTTGGACTATAAATGCTTCTGTGCATGCTCTATTGTTCAAATGCCTGGCTTTAAACCAGGAGTTGCGTAACATAAGTACATTGTGAGGATGCTGGGTAGTGGACAAAGCCTTGACAGACGAAGAAAATACATGGAAAAAAAACTTTAAAAAAAAAAGATGAAAATATAATAAAATAATATAATTGTACAAAAAAATGCTAATGGTTAGCCTCTTGTTTTGGCGTTTTGTCACTTGGTTTGATAAGCAGTAGGTCAACCGGGAAGCAGTCTGGGAGTAACGAGCCAAAAGGGGCCATGTCACCACCTGCCAAGGCAGACATGCTTCTGTCAATATTCTTGCCCCTTGTAAACTGGCACAAGGACAGCAGTCCAGTCAAATCGCCGAATCCAGCTATGACCTTAGCTCAGCTTAACTGTATTTACAAGGATCCAATATAAGGATAAAATGAGAATGAGTCTTATCTTGTAAAATATGACCCATTTTTCCCGTGTCTTAATCCATTATGAGTGAAACTCTCTGCAGCATTTACTGGGGCAGGAAAAAAACATTTAACAGGCAGAAACCTTGAGCAGAACCAGACTCATGTTAGACAGTCATCTGCCGCTACTGTGTGGAGGTTGGAAAGGAGATAAAGAGAGAATAAGAGACAAACAATAACAGCTGCAGCTCATCCATAGTTATTGTTAAAAGTATATGCAATATGTAGAGAAAAAAAGCAAATTACTGATAATAAACTGACTTTTATATGCATGGCAGTAAAGTGAACACTATCTTTTCAGCGTGTTGTCAATCATCGTGTAAGAGGAATTAAAAACTACAATCAAACAGTCTTTCAACCACGTTGCCAGTACTTCCATTTACTTCCACAAGTCATAAAGAGGCGTCATTGTTGATTTGAAACAGCAGCACTACCATTTAAAAACTCCTCACCGGGTGTTTGAATGAACTTTGCCAAACTCTAAAAATATTCATTTGCCAGTAGCACAATGAAAAGTGGGAATTCATTTGACCAGCCAAGTAACTCATTTCATTTTCTACAAGACATGACTGGTTCCCTGGCAGACACTAATTAATGTATTGCAGTTCATAAACTCTCAGTGTTGAGAATACTTGAAGTGTGTAATCTCCTAATTAAAGAGGAAAAGTAAACAAAGTGGTGACCTGCATAGCAAATCCTCCCTCCTAATGTCGCCGTATTGTTTACACGTGTCCCTGTCCACAGACAATAGTTGACCCAAGTCAATTGTGGTGAATTTCACACCCTGAAGACTAAAGGAAAAACAAAATGTCTGCCCAGTCGGCGCATTAACCGCTGTCGGTTTGCTTTTTTACTGTTAGACTTAGTTGTGTCTCATTTGTATGCTCCCTCTGGATCTACACTCTTTCCACGGCTGCATATTTTTCCACCGCAGAATCGCTAAAATGAACAAATCCAGCCGTAAAAAAAAAAAACCTTATTGACTTTCAGATGCAAAATACGTGTGTGATCCACAAGGCCGGTCTCAGAGAGATTCTGTGATATCAGGTCCCTGCAGATTGCTGTGTCATGCGTACTGAGTTTGGAATTACAAACACTGTATTAATGGCGTGATGAGCAGAAGCTGGAGCCTGGAAGATATTAAAATGTGCAGCACTACATTTGAACAGGTTAAAAATCTCGTACGCCAGATGAATAATGCAAATCAGAAGGGATCCTGTGTTATCTTTTCTCAAAGGCTCCAACGTAGGTGGTATGAAATTTTATCCTAAATACTAAATTCACGGCGAGCTGGAGAATTTATCCGACTTTGTTTTGATGAAAGGTGACAACGGGGCGCGATGAAAGAGGGGCGACTGGTTGAGCACATGATTCGACATGCATCCCAAGCATGCGCGCCTGAAAAATGCCAAACCTTATTTAAAGTTCTGTTTATAAGTGAGGCCGACCTTCTAATCCCGAGCGAGCGTTAATGTGGGTGTGTGCATGTTTAAATCATTCCCCGTTCTCTCAGTGTCATTTTCATAAATCTACGTTTTGCGAGGAGTGATTAAAGTGAAGGTCTGCTTTATAGGGCTTTCGCATGAGGCTGGGAGCCGCTGCTGCTGGAGCTGGAGCTGGAGCTGGAACACACACACACACACACTCTTCATGACTGTAACTCACTGCAGGAGTCGGAGGTTAGAGGAGGAAGAGGAACAAGCCGACAGCTGCTGTGGTGAAGGTAAAGGGTGTGATTACATCTGTTGGACTAGGGGGGGATAAAAGGATCACAAAAGGGCGTGCCAGTAGAGGGCGCTATCTCTGTTTCTATTGTCTGGCTGAGGCACCTGTTGTGTTGCATGTGTGTTCAAGTGAAGCCTGATACAAGAAATGAAACTTTTTATGCTGTCATCTGCAGCAACCTGTTGATGCAAGCTGTTGATGACATTAAAATCTGTCTGTTGCTAAGCAGGCAAGGTGCTCTCGTGCTTCGGCGTGTGTGTGTGTCCACGTGCATCTGCATGAGAGTGTGTGTGTACTTACTTTCAACTGTGAGTATGATGGGCTGACTGGTTTTGTTCTCCCCGTTCTTGTCGTTGACTGCCTGGGCGTAGTAACGTCCCGCATCAGGGGCCACAGTGGACAGGATGACCAGCGTGTTGTCCAGAGTGATGGCGCTGAGTAAATACGCATGCATACATTAGCTAAGCATACTTTCAGGGATGACACACTGCCCTGCACTCACTCTCATGACATGTGCATGACCTCAACCATCGCTTGATAAAGACACGAAAAGCAGTGAATGTAATTAGATCCAATTGGGATCACACATTTGGCTCCGAATTAAAGAGACATCCCCTGTGAACAGTTGTGCATTGAAAAACTTGCCCCTGAACACATCAAACTGCATGCACACACAAGCTAGCGAGCACACAGACGCACTCATATCATTAAATCAGCAAGAAGTAGTTTCTCACAGTCAATAAATCCTGAGGGTAAACTGACTCACACACATGTACGCATAAATTAGGCCTGAAAAATAGTGTGAAAAAAAACCCCTTTTTTATGAGTCCTTCAATCTACAAGGTATCCCAGAGTCTTAAAGGAATAGCTCAGAGTTTCTCTCTCAGTTTTATTCTCACTGTTGCTGCATAACTAGGGTATTAGTACAAATTTGACTGTAATTATAATCACTGTTAAAACCCAGGGGGTTGAGATCAGTTAGGCTGGCCTTCTGAGATACTGTAGGTTCACAGAAGCAGCTCCTCAGCCGGATGTGCGTTCGTTTTTTTCGGCCGAAAAAGAATTTGAATAAATCCCGACAAATTAATTGGCCCCTCAACAGCTTTGTGCAGATGATGAATTTAGATGTCTACATATTTGAAGTATATTTGTACAATGTAAGCACGGTCCAAGTCCGTCTTTGTGAGGGAGATGGAGGCCAAAGGAGCACATTCATAATTAGCCTGCATTTTATTTTTAAAGATAGAGCATTTAAACGCTTGTAGCCTGACCTCAGCTAATCTGTTTCTGTAAAGGGTTGTTTATCACTTGAAATTATGACCAGAACATTATAAAACCAGGCCCTCTGTAATGATTATTTACTTAAACAGGACTGTTAAAACATGGGTCTACACAGTGCATTGACATATGAAAAGGAAGTAAGAAGTACGAGAGCAAAACAAACACAGTAACTAACAAAACACTAAAATCCCTACAAGAAAGATTACGACAACTTAAGGACTTTGCAGCTAAATACCCCCAACAACAATGAAAACACAAACAAGTGTTGACCCAAGCAAGAAGAGGAACCAATCAGCATGAAGAGAAACAGAGAGGAAAGATTTAAAATAAAGACATCAAAGATAAAATCAAGCGGATAAAACCATTACAAAGAAATAATAGTAGATAAGAGGCCTAATTGAGTTACCACATTAAAAATACATGCAAGCCTTTAAGTCAAGGATGCAAAAGGATGCATTACACCTACATCTCTGCACCCTTTAACCATCAGGTCCACATTATCCGTCCTGCTTGTCATTTGCAACATACAGGCAACATCAGGGTTAACTTCACTGAATCCCTGTTGGCTATGACTGCGCTGATGTTGTTCAGTTTGATGCAATGAATCATGGGTATTGAAAACAGGGTGGCGCAGGGACTGAAGAATGTTGGAGATAAGTAAGATTACAAGCAGCAACAGGACTCCATTTACATTTAACCGGCCTCCTCCCTATTCCTGGACCAGAATCAAACACTGCCGCTACTTGTTGATGGCCGTCTGCTGGTCCCAGGTGACGTTGGGAAAGAAAAGCCTTCATAGATATATCAAAATAATTTGGTAGATAACATTTAGTGATGTATAGTTCATATTAAGAGGTTTAGATATGGAGCTGTCAACGGCAATAACCACAAATATTTAGTGTCTTTATTGGCCTGTGACAGAAAAGCATAGCGGGTATTTCAGGTGACAGATTAGATGTTGATGTTTCACCTCGAGAGATTTCATGTTGTCATCGTCTTGTTACAAAAACAAAGCATGTATTTGTCTTTTGATTTGTCATTATCTCGTCTCATGGACAAAAAGGTTGTCCTTCCCAAGGTTTCTGCCTGTTAAAAGGAAGTTTTTCCTTGCTACTGTCACTCATGTTAGATGAGATGGGCCAAATCTGTCCCATCTTAAGGTTGGTATTTATAACTCATCAAACAATGAGTGTGGTCTCCCTTGGAAAGCATCTTGGGATAACGACTGTTGTGAATTAGCGCTATATAAATAAAATTTGATTAGTTGATTGATTGAAAAGTTGAGCCATACTTGTTCGTATTAAAGGAACAAGTACAGCATTTATCTGGCAAAGCGCATGAGATCATTCACGATCACTTTGACTGGTTTGAATGATTTTCCTGAACTGGCAGGGTAAAATATTCCACTCAAATAATTGAAAATGTCTTCCTTGCTTGATTAAAGGGTGTCAAAATCATAATCTGTTCACCGGGGACCACATGAGGCTCATAACACCCATGCTATTACACTCCTGTTGCCACTCACTGAAGCTGCACCCCTGTAATCACAGATGCACCCTGAGTCATTTTGTTTTAGACTCGGCCTTGTATGAGACAAGAAGAAAGATGAATACACGTGGAAGCGTGCACAAGCAATTAGCCTAGAAAATACTCTGAAATCAAATTTTTATGACTTTTGAGCTGCGGCAGCCTTGAGAAAGGCTGAGTGTTGGTTAGGCTGATGGTTTGAAACGTCGCAGAAGGAGCCATTAAACGAGAGCTGACACTAAGCACACGGCAAGATTAGGCCCTTCGTATCTGCCGGCATCTGAGCGATCGGTTCAGGATAAAAAGACACTCTCCTGGACAATTACGAGCCGTATAGTAAACAGACACCTCTACAAACACACAAGCAGCCATATACACACATGACTGGGAATATCAATGTGGCCTGACACGACGCGAGCAAACAAGCAGTAAATGCAGAGAGTCCTGTCAAAGCCTCTCATTGTCAGAGAGAAAAGCTCCAGCGCTTCACTTCTGATAAGAGTCAGCTACGTTGTAACCAGCTCTGGAAACTGGTCCAAACACTCACGGAGGAGGTTGAGGTTTTTTTTTATATTTCTATTCCCCTCACTGCTTGGACTGCGTTTTTTGGAGCCCTGCAGGCAAACGTTACCAGCGCCTGCCCGACCTTCAAGCCGGCGCATGCAACTCGGGGTAAAAATCTTCATGTCAGCTACGACATGGTAGAACTCGCGGATGAATAATCGATGAGGAGGAGGTTTCTGCGGAGTTGTGTGCTGCCTCTTTCTATTTGTCTGGATGGCAAAATTAATCTCAGGTGATTCCTTTCACAGTGTGTGTCTTCGGGAAAAAATGCATATTTAACAGGCGAGAAGCCGACACATACAAAAAAGCAGCTAGCTACCGCACACTAACAATCAGAGCTCTACAGTCAGCCATTGAGCGCATTCAGCTTCACATCCATTCCCACCTCGTGCACATACAGTAGGCACACACACAACCTTTCACACACAAATCCACCCAAGGGTGAGCGCTGTCAGTCAAACATATCATCAATTGAGGCCTTTTGTCCAATTTTGTCTAATTGGTTCCCCTGCTGCCTGCTCTATCGCTACCCTTCAATCATTCTGCCTGGCAGAGTCAATAGGGGCGATATAATAACCCGCTTTATCACTGAGAGGTGATTCAATGATGAACACAGGGCCTGCACCAAAATACGTTCATCAACTACCCTGCTTAACTTTGCTCGTGGTGTGCGGTGGTTTAGAGAAATTCAGTGGAGTGAAACATATTCTGGCTTTTCAGCAACTCGACGAAGAAACACGAGGTCTTCTCAAACCACACAACCCGAGCCGGGGAGGAAGAAGTAGACTCACATACGGCTGCTGGAGGGAATCTTACGTCCGTCTCTGAACCACGTGATCTGTGGCCGGGGGAAGCTGTGTATCCGCGGTGCGTGGAGGAGAGCGCCCTCACCCTGGGAGACAGTTTGAGACCTTTCACCCTCCACGAAACCGCCCATATCTAGAAGTCGGAGAGAGAAGTTTTTTGAGAAAAGGAAACAAGGGAAGTGAAATATTAAAACTAGCAGAGAAACTGCTGCCAAAATGTTGCAAATGCATGCCAGCAACAAAGAAGATGAAAAAGAAGAATTGTCATTATTACCCAGTCTTGTACCTTTTTCAAAACTTAAGCTTCTTAACTGAAAGTGACTCATCCACATGACAAGCCTTCAACAAAAACACTGTCCTCCCCTTATTCTGTCAGCGCTGCAGATGTATGGAAAGAAGCCCACACTTACAGGCAACTTGCACTTCAGTGCTGCACTGCATTATAGCACCCACTCGATTCCTCACAATGCAGCGGTAGTGGCCGGCGTGCGCTCGGTCCAGCGTGGGGATCAAGTACCTAACGGGCACACACACAAAACAAAGCGCCATTAGTCATCATCAACACGACAGACAGCGACGTTTTTCATCTTGCTCTTTTTTGTCCCTCGCTCTCAAGATGCCAAATTAATGGAGATGTTTCGCTGTGTGCTTTAAACGCAGCTAAAAGGCGTTCTAGTCAGAGCGGCCTTCGAGTGCGCCGTGATGTGATTAGTTGTTGACGTACTTCTTTCCGGTAAATCGTAAATTAAAAGGAAGGGAAACGTGTTTTTACGGCTAGCCTTGGACAGCAGAGTCTCCGACTGGCAGGACTCACAAACCTTCATTGTTATCTTCGATCTCCAGTCAGGTGAATCAAATCATACAAGCTCCTCTCACATGTGCCGCCATATACGTCTGTCTATCCCCCGATGCGCATTCATGTTAAATGGACTGTGTGAAATGCAAGTGAGATAACCCCAGAGCAGAGTCCCCTTTAATTGGTTTGCTACAGCCACTAAGGAGTGAGAAGTCCACCCCTGCCATGCCCCCCCATCCTCCTCATGCACTGCAATTCGGATAAGGGTAGTGGTGCTGGTGGAGGGGGTGCAGGGGGTCTGATTAAATGGATTCCAGTTCTCCTCTTTGATCAGGGCTGGTGAAGAATAACAAGCAGAGGGCTGGCCTGCAAAGCAGACCTAGAGACTAAGCCACGTGAGAGCTCAGCCAAATGCTGAGTAAAAAAAAAAAATAAGAGAGAGGAGAAGACGAGGGGTGAGAAGAGAAGGAAGAGGGAGGATTTGAGAGAGGGGGGGAAGACAGACAGGAGAAGGAATGAGTGTGTGGTTAAAGGGGGGTTGTAGCTGGTGATAGCAATCAGACAATGCCACCAGAGAGTGTCTGCCCGTGTCTAGGGGATGAGTTAGATGGTGAGTAGAGAAGGCAGAAAAAAACACCTCGATAGGAATAGAGACTGACTTTTCTTAGGAGCTGCAACCTGTTAACGCGCTAATACAGTACGTGTGCAATAGACACATATCTACACAAAGAGAGGTCTTGTAGGTGCAGGCTGGGGTTTTCTTCTTTCACAGACTACAGTTAAAGTAAAAAATAAATAAAAAAGGAGAAGGCTTTGTTGAAATTTTACTGAATTTACACCCAATTCAAAAGTACGTAAAAGCGACTTTTCCTTGTTGAATTAAATTAGGTTGTTTTCTTATACTAGCCAGTATTAGCCTGTAAGCTGACTGTACATTTGTTCACTCATGTCACGCTACTTTTGCTTCCTGCTTGGTCCTGGCAGGATCACACCAACTGGTTCTTGATCATTTTCACACCATTGACCAACTTGATTTGTATACAACTCGACTAAAGGCTGACGATATTAAAAATATTAAACCCATTTGATTTCATCATAGCTGTAAATATTTTCCAAAATTAGCCCAGTGTCCCTAACAGAGCACTGCCAGACCCATCAGCAAGCTTATATTCATTTTTGACTCCTATGTGCCGACATTTTTAAGGTGTCCTCTCAGTGCCAGATAAAGCGGACCAATCACAATGCTTTATGTCAGGTAATTGTGATCAACCAAAATGGCCGCTTCCTCCACTGGAGGATCCGTTAAATCCGCTATTGCAGCTGTTTTAAATGAAACAAGAATGAACAGCTGCTAATACAGGGTTCATTGTCCGGAAAGCTACATTTTTCTGTTCGTATAACTGTTGCTATGCACTTAAATCTGATTGGTTGTAGGTCCAGAGGCACTTTCAAGCTTTAAAGTCCCACTTTGATCATTTTTTTTTTTTTTTACCTCAAAGTTTTTAGCCAAAAACTTAGATGACACATGTTCTGCGATTGTCCCCTCTATTTCTCAGAGTGTGACCTGCATGGCGGGGCTCTTGGGACGGAGCTTGGATTTGCTATGTAGGAAATCTCACTGTATCTGAGCCTGCTGTTTGGGTCTGCCAGAGATTCACAGCAATTTGGATGAAGAAATACTCGGAAATGCAATCTTACACTTACTCTTCTCATGATTTGCCATATAAACATGTTGACAACAAGAAAAACATGATTTTCATTGGAGTGGGTCTCTAAGCACATCCTAACTTTAGTAAGACTCTCATAGATGTGTTCCACTTTTAGTCATTTGTCTTCAACTTAACGGTGTGGGGCCAGCGTTCGAAAAACTTGAGACATGAATGAAAATTTTGAGTTAGTGCAACATTTACACAGAGTTTTAACTACTTTCTAGTAAAACTGACAGTGAATTATAAGTTGCCGCAACTTGTTTTTACAGTGCGCGGGGGTATAACTCTTATGCTTTGTGTTTACAGGCTGAAGTAAGTGCCCAGAAGAACTCCCCAGCCAGCAGAACAGCATCTTAGTGCTGAGATCGCAGAGTAGGCCAACAGCCGCACTATACAATCTGATAAACAATAAGCATTGTGGAGTTTTGTTGCAGGCAATGATAGTTTGAACAAACAGCAGAGAGCAGAATAGTTATCAGCTCCCACCATCTCTGAATGTTGAATACAGTGTGAGATACAAATCGGAATAAATCTGACAATCCCCCAAATGCAGGTTGTTATGTCTCAAGGGAGACATGCAGCCAAATCGGTGCTGAATAAATCCATAGAAATGAGTCATGAAAATGAATAAAAATGAGCAATTGAGCTATTAGTTACAATTAAATGCCGCCAAAATGTCCTTGTGTAGTAAGCTAATTATAGTTGATGAATAATAATGATGATAAAAAAAAAAAAGGATAATAGAATCAGTTCAGGCGGACAAGGTTGCATTCCTCACCTGTACTCGAGGGAGAAGCGTGTGAGCTCAGTGCCGTTGTAGATCCACTTGAATTCTAAAGGCCAGCTGCCCTCTGCCATGCAGGTCAGGACCAGGCGGTTCCCCTCCAGATGAACTTGGGTTTGAGGGGGCTCCATTTTAAAATAAGGAGGGACGTCATCTATTCAAAAAGACAGGGAGAGGGAAAAAAAGAACTAAAATGTGAGTGTGATGTAAAAATACGAGAAAAGACAGGCGAGTTAAAAAAAAAAAAAAGAGCAGTGAGCATTTGGTGAAAACAGGCAGCGGTTCTGTAACCCCTCTGAGCAGACACACAACACAGTTCTAGCAATTCACAGGAAATGAGGGCTCAGAACAAGCTATTTCCATTTTTCTTGTGCACTGATTGGGAACTTGAAGGTCAACACAGAAGCCTGCCAAAAAAGCACATGGAATAAGTTGTTACTGCAAAAGCAGCTTACTCTTTTATTTCATTTGAAACGCGCTGGCAAAGAGGTAGAGGAGCAATTTGTGCAGCAGAGGGAGTGTAAATGAACACGTCCATACCTCTAGATCAACTAAAGGAGGATGGGTAAAGAGAGGGAGCGAGGAATAAGGGTGGGAGACTGTGATTGAAAGAGGAGGGAAAAGGGAAGAGACGGAAAGCAGATGGGGGGGAAATATAGCAAAGATTGTTCACAAGCGTGCAAAAAAAAAAAGAAAAAAGGGGAAGCAAGTAGGAGGAAGAGAGAGTGTGAAGCTGGGAAGCCATGGGGGTAGGGACTGGTTTAGAAAACACAAAGTTTCCCAGCCTTAAACCCCCTTCTCTGACAGGATGAGTTATGCTCTGTGCCTCCCTTCATTTATCTTTATAGTTCCCTAATGCAGCCAGATTATACAAGCCTCATCCGCAACACTGCACACAGCCAGTGGAGCCAAAGAAAGCCTTTAAGGTGATACACAAGGTCCAGGGCTCAGCTCGGAGACAAAGTGCTTTCATTTGAGCTGATGAAATAGGCATGATCAGACCTATTGATCTGTCTGCCTCACCAGCCACAGGCGACACTGAGCCGATTGTGCCAGTGTTTGTGGCCGGCTAATTAAAGCCTGTATTAATAGTTGCAGTAAGCCGCCAAGGCCTGAAGCACGCCCCGGTTCGAGGTCTTCCTCAGTAGCTGACTCACTCTCATGTCTGATTACCGGAGCCCCCTGTCGCTGTCTCGCCCCACATCCATACGCAAGTTCACACCAGAGATTTATGGAGCCAAGGCGGAGGATAGTGTGGCGGAAGAGGGTGCATGTGAGGGCAGCCCCGCCGTGCAGGGAAGAGGTGACAGAAAATTGAACGTGATTGAAACTGTAAATAAAAGAATGACTGTGCACCTCAGTGTTTCACACAGGCAGCCATGCGCTCAGTGTGTACACGGAGAAACAGGACACACACACACAGCAGCACACTTCCGAAAGCTAGCAGCTTACTCCCCAATCTATAACCCACAAGCACAGCACTCATAAACAGAGGCGAGCAAACAACAGCCAATTCATCGCTCTCTGTTTACAAAACCAGTCCTTACATTTCTGCCCATCTGGTAACAGCAGCACTCCTCTACCTGGCTAATCTGTTCTTTCTACCACCATCACATAAACCCCTCGAAAACAATCACCACCAAACCTGACAGGCCCTTGAAACTGATCCCTGTTTGAGCCCAAATGGAGGAGCCAGCCACGTTTTCCCACAGCACAAGCTGCTGGAGTGGTGGCTTTACGGTAATTCCATCCGCCAGTAAATGCATTTGTACTTGAAACTCACACACACACACACACACACACAAACACTCACGCACACAATCCCAGAATATTCACTTATGCCTGAACAAATGCACACAGGCAACACCCAACCACTTCCAGCTGGTTTGGGTGTTCGGTGGCAACGTGCACTTAGCTATGCAGTTCCATCAACAAGCCACCATTAGAGACCTGCACGTGCCAAATCCAGACTCACACATTGATCGTCTGCAGCGAGACATACGGCACGCATAACACCCAAGTTTAGTGAAGTGAAATTGTGCAACTGGAAATTGAGTGCATGGAAATCACTGCTGTGGTTGCCTATTTAAGTGCAGTTTTGTATATCCATGTAAGTTTCTGCCTCAAATAACCCATTTGGTTGGACTGTGATTATAAATCTCAAACAACAGTGGCTTTCTGCAGAGCTTGGGTCCAATTTTACATTTAGAGAAAATGCTACAATTTTAGGAATAAAGCCTGCGAGTGAAAGAAAAGGCTTTTTTTTTTTTTTGTACCTAACATAGGCTGTTCTGTGGATTTCTCTGCATGTAACACACCAAAGAAGTGAACTTCTTTTTGAGGCTCAGCAAGAATGAAAATTGCCGCCGACTGCTAACAGTTCCTACTGCTGAGGAAGGGATCAGATAGGACCGGTTTCTCTGTGCACAGAGCTACTGATCTAATGAGTTTCCAACAAAGAACCACCAGTCTGACCCTCATTGTCTTCGTCCTCTTCATCACTGTTTTGATCTTCACTGAGAGGCACAGGGTCAAACACACCAGTGCGTGTCTTTGGAAGGCATATGTGTGGGTGTCAGGTGGTGTTTATTTTCTATTTTCTGTGTCTGTGGTTGTGTGTGTGTGTGTACGGCAGCCAAGACAAACACTGTAAACGCATGCATGTGTATGTCAACATGGGAACATACGTGTCTATTTTTACCCACGCAGATCACTTCAGAAGGCGCAACCAAAGCAAAGCTCTGTTGACATACAGTACGTACAGTGGAGTCTGCTTGTTGTAGATGAGTGTGCTGTTGTCAGGTCGATGTGTTTGCCTCCACTCTGATGTGATCCATAATTTGTCTCACTTGTCATCTTGAATTAGAACACAGTGACTTCATAAAACCGAGGTGCACGTGTGTGCCTGAAGACGCGAACACAGAGATGAACAAAAAAGAGGACAACAGGCTCGATTAATTGACTGAGGGACATGTGTACCAGCAGCAGGGGAGCTGAACTGGGATGGTTAGACTTGGGTAACACTCTTTAGGGGTGGCCAAAGGGAGTTAACATTAGTGGTGCCAAATGATGGGACATGAGAGGATCAATTACGATTAACAAATGTTCAAAAATCGATTATTTCCCATGATAGCAGAAACAATCAGACGGTTTCGAGGGACAGACTCATAACAGACTCTTAGCCAACATAGCTAGCTTGTTGGCTACTGTCACTGAGATTGAGAGTCAAGCTTCAGGTTTGAAATCCACCGTTTGGCGGCATTTCATGAGGAGGATTTAACTCGTATTCTTCTCATTCTGTTCATCCACCACTTTCTTTTTCGATTAAAGGCTGCTTTAGCAAGATGTTTGAGTGTTGTGGGATGCTATGCTGTTCATTTGAAGTCTTTATCAATACTGAGGTTGAGTTATTAAGATAATTACTTACTGGTAGATGAGATTAAAGCTGAACAAGCTAATAGTTGTAGCACTTAATGTAATAAGAGCAGCTTTTTGTTGTGAAAAAAGTGTTGGATTGGAAAAGTGTTGGAAAAAATGCATTAAGAATGGAGATTATCATTATAATGTTTTATACTCAAATCGAATCCATGGCAGATGGCACACCCCTTGTAAACATTAACCCCAAGTCACCAATGACAGAACATACTAGCAGCCTGTTAAAATACATAGTTGATTTAGTTAAAACCAGTGTCAGAGCTGCCTTTAACAAGGCAACTGGCCAATCATGAGCTGTGTCCCAGTCTGGGGGCTCCAGTCTTTGAAGGACTTGGCAGTGTCGGCCTGCATGGACCATAGCTCTGCCACTACCACTGATTGGCGACTCCGAGAGAAGGCAGAAGCCGACCTTTGAGCTGGAAGACATTTTTCAATTAGCTGAAGTTTATGTGTGATTGATAGAAAGGGTTTCCCTCAAGAATAGATGTTTTTCATCTGAGACGAAGAGACCAATCAAAAATGAAGACTTTTAAAGTTAGGTCTCGAAGAGAACAATATCCAAACTTCTAATTTGAATTTGAAGACCAACTCTTCCACGATTTTTAACTGGACCTAGAGGAATATGCTTCAGGACCAAACCAAAACTCATATCAAAAACAGACAGCGCACTAGCAAGAACTCAGAACTTCTGCAAACTCTCTCTACTTAGGCAGAAGCAAGAATTGCGTTTGATGAAGACTTGTGTATCACTGGAAAAAGCTATGTCTATTTCTGGTGAAACATTGTAAACAAGGATAAGCGTCGCCAGAGCATGAGAGGAGCCTCTGTCAGATCTACTTTCTCCATGAGTTAAAGCAGCATAAAGAGTCTGTTCTGCAGAAGACACATGGGAAAAAAAAAATGCTGTGATTGCCAACAGAACACCTCAAATGAGAAATCGCCACATTCTGAACAATTTCACTGAAGAGTGGGTAAAGTAGGACACACTCTGCAATATCTTATTAAACAGTCTCATTATAAAGATATCAATGTATAAATGCATTAGTGTATGTATTAGTAGCAGCGCATGCCCTCCATACTAACCCCCCATAAAAACTGTTGTTCAGGAATGCATGCCACATGCTTACTTGCGCTTCCTACCTACTCGCCTACCATAATAACTGTTGTTCTAGTCTACAAGCAACATTTTTTTTCATGAAACGCTTAAATTTGGGACATTTCCGGGGACAGCCAGGTCATCCAAAACAGGGACAGGTCATCCAAAGCGGGGACTGTTCCCAGAAATCAGGGACGTCTGGTCATCTTATACTATCATCCATGTGTTTTCTTGATATTTGTAAAATTGTAGGATACTTCCCAGTAAATTGTATTCATCCACATTGGTGAACAGAAGAATAAATCATCATAAAACGCAGAATTCGAAATTTCTGGAAGAACCTGAAACAGGATTCACAGGGCCTTAGACAAGAGTAGAGGAAGGGATGAAAAGAAGAGCACTGGTCGGGAAGAACCATCGCTCCCTCCTTTGCTGTGATGAACAAAGAGACCCGGGCGGGTTCTGGGTGGACGACAGTGTATGATGCAGGCTTCGGTTCCAGATGGAAAGCCAGGGGGGCCATCTTTCTGGACCAGGAATTCCTTCAGCATGCACCATGAGCTCAGATAAAAGCCGACCAAACTGGGTCGACGGTTCTGGGGAAGACCAAAAAAACGGCGAGGGAGGAGTAGGATGGCTTTAATGTGGCTGCTGTGCAGAGCAGCTGCCCCCCAACAGTCAAGCTGGACCACCATGGCCTATTCACCACAGAAATAAAAACACCTTCTTCTAACCTGACAGCTGAGGTTGAATGGTGGCGTGGCTCCAGTGGGGTCCCCTGCTGTATACATAGAATTTTAATGGCTGTGAGACAAAGACCACAGGCATCAGGGCAGCTTTATAAACCGATCCCATTGTGCTCCCCATTGCGCCCTGCTGGCATGCAATCACACAGACGGTGTTCACATTCCACTTTTGTCTTGTATCCTTCTCCCGCTTATTTCAGTGGTTCACCTCCTTACCCCTGCTCCTCTCCAGCAGCAGGGAGCTCCTCCCGCCTTCCTGTTTAATCCTCAGGCACCTGTGTTTGAGCCGATGAAACCACATCCTAGGTGGCACTCTCCGCAACTGTATCACTGTAACGCAGCGATAAAAGTGGAGCCCCTGCCTGTTGAAACGTTCGGAGGTCCTCTCTCTTGATATCCGCTTACCCTTTCTTTAAGTCTCACTCACTCTACTTTCCTATCTCCTTCTCTGAACCTATCTTTTTCTGTCTGCGACACACTTACACACACACATAAGAAGACATCTCCCTTGCTCTTAAGACCTTGTCTAGTCCACATCATGATGCACCGTGTCATCCCGGGAAATTTAGAGGTATCATTTAGCCTCCGCAATTGGACCTTAACGTGCAAGATGGGTCATGGTTAGCCTCTCTGATGGGGGTTATGCAACAGTCATGGCACTGACCTTGACCTAGTAATGGGTTGGTGAAAGGGTGTTGTGTTGTGTGGTTGTAGAGGGAGGTTAAAAGCATCTTAAAAGCTGATGAACATCTCCCTTATGGGTACACACGTACACACGAGGCAGACACGCACACACCAGGCTGCCTTCATCGAGTCATTTGTTGCTTTACAAGTTGATTTGAGGGATCTTCCAGCCAGGACATGAAGCTATGCAAACAAACAAACACACAAACACACACACCTACGGATACCCACACCTCCCTCCCACGACAACACCGCCCGTCCTGAAGGTCAGGCTGATCTGTCACTCTGTCACAAGCTGCTGTCACCGGGACAACAGGCACCATGTCGATTTACACTCCATCACTTAGGTGAGTCAGAAAGCAGGCGGACACAAAGGGAAAGGGATTAAGAAAGAGAGGGTACAAGAAAAGACAGAAAGAAGGAGATAGAGTGACGGAGAAACAGATGGTGAGAGATATGCAGGGCCCCGAGATCGAGAAGTGATGTGGAAGCCGGACAAGGTGAGAGACTGAGAGTCGAGTCATGGGGGAGGAGTGAAAGGAGAGGAGAGGGGGGGTGTCCTCCAACACCAGGCAGCAAGGTGAAGCGACCCATTACAGCCGGAGCCAAACAAGCAGGCCAGGCTTGAAAGACAGGAAAGGGAGATGGAGAGCCTCCATCTACTCCTACATTCATTTCCAGAAATGGCCCATGGATCAGCATCTGCATGCTCATGTGAGTGCCAGTCCATCACAGCCCTCCCTCCCCTTTCTCAAAACTTGTAGCACCTTGAACGTGTTTGCGCATCAACCGATGGAACTATGAGCCCAATTTCAGGAAAGTGGATTTACTGTGTAAAACGATGATTAAAAACAGAATTTGATGGTTTACACTCTGGTTCAGTGAGATATCTACTGGAGAACATTGCAAAAAGGCAACATACCAAATAGTGGAACTGAAAATTTGATTGATTTATGGAAATATATGCTTATTTAAAAGCACAGATTTTGAACTGTGGGGGCTCCTGCTTCAAAACTTAACAGAGGATGTTGCATCCACAATTTCCAAAAAGAGTCAGAATTTAATTTGTTAGACCACAGGCCTCCGGCCTTTTTTTTTTATTTTTTTTTTATAATACTTAAAGTGTTCTCAGTGGTCTTAAAATCGTGATTATGAAGTTTTGACCAAAAATCGCATTACCTGTGTCATTTTCAAGGACTTTTCTTCTGCAGAGCTCCAGTAGCTCATTAGCAATTCGCCTCTGAGTCGTGGGCAGAGACAGCGCTGCTCTGCGCACTCCTCTTTACGCTAGCTTGCAGTCTAATATTGCCGGTGTGGTAGAAGTGGCAGGTAACATTGGAGTTATTCAACTCTTGGACACTAACGTCTTTAGGGACGTGATAAAAGTTAATATCATAATTAGCTTTCTTATGAGCATTGCAGTCCATCAACGCACACGCTTGTTCTGCTATCGTCCTCTGTGTTTCTCCTCTTTATGCAGAGTGTGACCTGCATAGCGGGGCTCTGGGGGCGGAGCTTGGATTGGTTACATATGAAATCTCTCTGTTTCTGAACCTGCTGTTTTGGGTCTGAGAAATACTCAGAAAAGCAATTTCGCATTTAATTTTCTCATGATATGTCCTGCAGCATCAGAAAAATGCCATATGAATTTATAAAAAACAAAAAAAACATGATTTTCATCGGAGTGGTTTGATTTGCATAGTGCTGCTTGAGCCTAGGAAACATAGCTATGACTTCGACTACATAGTTATATCTATTTTTGACTTCTCAGGAATATTGCTCCCAACATATTTAAAATGAGCATTTATGTCTGAAAAAGAAACATCAAGTCTTCACTTTCAACATCTGATTTGTTGTCTTTGTACTATTTCAATTAAATATAGCCCTTAAATGATTTCCAAACCATCAAAAGCTGTTTTTCAACATTTTACACTGTGTCTCAACCTTTTTTTTGAAATTGAGGTTGTACTCTCTCCACAACATCCCTTGGTATCTATGTTGCAGAAATATGGACTCCATGGCCCAAGTAACATGCTTTTAAAAGCTCGAACAGCCTTGCTCAATACTCTGAGGAAGAGTTGAAGTAGGAATATGGATTTTCTTCTTAAGCTGGTTTTCTTTTTGATGATGCGTCTGCTTTGAAGTTGCTGAAAAAGTCCTCAGGTCGCCGCCGATGAAATACTGCCAGCATCCCAGCTGTGTTTAGCGGATCGCCACGGGTTAATTGATGTGTAATTGATGTGATTAATTGAGGTGTAATGTAGCACGGTGACGAGTCTGGGATCCCTTTGGCTGCGGGGCCTATGCGAGCGTTTCTGTGTGCATGTGTATGTGTGAAAGTGTACCTATCTGATGCTACTGCAACACAATTAGAAGCACTAGCATCCAGCCAACAAATGGAGATTTAATTAGGAGTGAAGACAGAGCGGAGAGGCCAGTCAATGGGCAGCAGATTGAATTATCTGGACACACACTCCAGCCGGCAGTGTAGACAAATTCACAGCGGCACACAAACTCAAACCCACACCCACACTCACTTTTTTCTGTTTGGGATTCTTCCCTGTTTGCTTCGCTGCTCCTCTGAGTGTCTTCCCCCACCTCGCTGCCATGCACTGCCTGTCTCAAACTACCTTTTTTGTTTTGATTTCCTTTTCTCTTTCCTTTTCTCTTTCTCTTCTTAAGTTTCCCTCCTCTTGCCTCTTTTCCCCGCCAAAATAATAGTATCCTCCCTGTGTGTTAAGGGAGTCTCTCTTTCTTGGCTGCCTTGATTTCTCCCAATACAGTAGTTTTTTCCTTTTTTTTGCACTCTCTCTCCTTGCTCTCCCACTAGTTGTCATTTCTCTCTCTGTTTCTCACATATACTTTTTCCTCCAAGCTCAGTCCAGATGCTTCTCCATCCTTTTTTCTCTCGGTCTGCATTGCTCCTAATTCCCCCCCCTCTCCTCTCCTCCTCTCCTCTCCTCTCCTCTCCCCTCGCCCTGCTCTCTCCTCCCCTGTAGCACTCTTGTTCCTGAGTCACTAGCAGTATATTGTATGGCGTACCGTGGGACGTGTCTGTGATATCCAGGAGCCTAATTAGCAAGTCCAGCTCCTGGCAGAGAACATGGCACGCAGAGGAGCACAGGCACAAGGCCCCGGCGTCAATTAATGAGACCTCACACACCCACAGCCACCGTTACACACCCTCTGCAGCATCAAGTCTCCAGTCAGCTCAGCCATGTCCGATGAGCAGCAGGGAAACACAACTGTAGCTGCATGTAAGGAAGTTGTGTCTCAAATCACAAAGGGATACTCATAGCTTTGTAAAGACAAAGCGAGGATTCTTGTCTAACGTCGTGACACTCTCAAGATTTATGTCTTGCAGCAGCGAGCTGTGAGTATTTTCTTGGAGCCAACAGATCAATGTATCAACTTAGAAATGTAAGCCCGACACTGTGGCAATTTCTGCCTTTCTAAGGACAAGATACATGAAAGACTTTTTTGTTATGGAAGTGAGGTTTGTGAAGCTTTTTAAGGTAGAACACAATGGGAAATGATCCAGGCTTCCACCCGTTGTAGTGCGTGTGTGACTGACATCATAGCATTATTTCCCAGGTGAGACAAGCGGCTTCTACAGTTTTGGAAGAAGAAGTGAGGTTTTTGAGCGCCAGATCACATACACGTCTTTTTCTAACTTCCTCTTCTCACAAGGGAGAAAGAAGACGATGGTGGGTGCGGGGAGGAAATAGGTACAAATTCTCACTTGATCTTGGCGGGAGCTAATTGACATTGTTTAAAAAGAAAATGGGGGAGAAAGGAGAAGCAACAAAAACATAGATAAACGACAGTAAGTGGAAGAAGTAGGAAATAAAAAAAACAACAACCAGTGCAGCGGCGGGAATAGGAGGCGGGCTGCTTCTCTCAAGGCAAGAGAAGGTTGGAAATAGGCCTAAGTGAATTTAGAAAGTAGGCCAAAGACTAATGGAGGAAAATAAACAAACGCGCTGAAATGTGAATTCCACAGGGCCCCGGGTCATTAGAGTTAATACTGCGCGCTATGCCATCTGCTGCGATTGTTTACACTAGCCTGGATAATTAGATCCTAATTAGTAGATGGTATGGTGGGGGAAACATTACTTCACAAGCTTCGAGATGGAGACGATCAGACGCACCTGCAACGCTGAGCTGTCTGTCCATCCTGGGACCTCTGTGGGCAGCCTCATGAACGAGAGGCGATCTAAAATATCTTGATTTAATTGCCACTCGCTCCGGCAGTAACTGGATCCTCCTCTGCCACCATTAACATATAGATAGAATTGTTCTTTTTAGAAGGAGAGTCATCTCCACTCTTGACATCATGAAAACCTGTCAGCACCTCGTCCTCCTTTATTCTCCCTCTTTCATGCGCACGTGCCCGCGCATGAAAAAAAGCCGAGCTGATACGCTCTACGTCGGGCGCGCGTCCCTAAAATACAGACGCCGCAATATTATCAGACGAAATGCACAGACTCAAACTGCCATGTCCTATCCGTGCCTTTCTCCCAAGCCGATCCTTTTGAATCTCTGAATTTAAGAGATACCGCTGGCATGCTAATAGTGTTTTGCTAGGTGCGAGGTATCAGGGCGGCTGCCATTGTAATATATGCGTGTGGAAAGCCTGGTGATTGTGATTCTTATCAGTGTGGCAGAGAGCATGGGCGCCAAGCAGTGAGTGGCAGGGGCTGGCAGTAAATGCTAATGGCAGAGAGCAGCTGACAGAGAAAAGAATTATTATCTCCCTTCATTACATTTACACGGCCTGCCTGTCTGTCTCACTTCCTTCCTCTGGGAGAAGGCGTGAACGGCAATCAGTATTGGCAATGCTTTATTTACCTGTTTTTGCAGAAGACAAACACCTTCTCTGGTGTCAATGAATCACCCACGGCCAGGGATGGGATTTCGGGAGTTTCTACGATTGACAACGCGTCACGCAGATTCCATTGAGTAAAACAGATGAAAGACGAGACGATTCAAAGAGAGCATGACGGAGAGAAGGGATGTATTTTTACAACCCAGATTGCGTAAAAGTTGAGGTGATTGTTGTGAAAAATAGAATTTTGATTTTTGGAAATGATTCAAAGCCTTTAATTTTTTGAAAGTAGGGCAAGGACAAAAATGGATAGTCTGGTTGCTTTTCAAAAAGAACAAATAATCACACAAATTTCACATTTTAAGCCAGAAACCTGTTTTTTTTAAAAAAGAGTAAAAACGGGGACAAAACGTGTTTGTCTTTGTGTTGCATCACAACCCATTTAACATCGGAAAATCCATTTAACAAGTGAAAAATTTTCCAATTCTTGCCTGATATTGGATCACAGTTACTCAACAGTTCATTGGGACTGCAGGAGGGCTAGTTTTTGTAATGTGTGGAGAACGTGGTTTGGTACTGTGCTACTGAAATTTGTAAGATGATGCCTCCCCCGATGTCTTGGCCAACTCATACATTCTGAAACAATCACACCTGGTTTTTTTTTCAGTTGTAATTTTTAATCAGACTAAAGAAAGAGTTTAATTTTTACTTTTTCAGTGGCAAATATTCACACTGAGTGATGAAGGATGAAGTGTTTGTCTGAAAATAATACTGCCACACATACAGGGCAAGGGATAAGAGGTATCACTCTGTCTGCAGGGGGCGCCAAACCAACACAAGATTACAGGGTGGGGGGTCTTTCTATCCATGATATCCAAGTATGAGTATCTTCTTTGGATGCTTTAAGGTGCTCAAGGGCAGTAGTTTTTGGATGTGATTTGGGACCCATGCAGTGACTTCCACTACAGAGTCATGTCTGTTTTTAAACGCAGTATTGTGGAGAAGATCACGGCCGTTCAGAATTAGTTTGGTTTTTCTCTTTATTTCCTCTAGTGTCTCTCAATCTTGTGATTAAATTGTGTAAACATTTTGGAATTAAACAATTTGCTTGCGCTGTCTCTCAAAAAGGAGAACCTCTTCCAGTTTTATTAACCTGTTGCATTTTATTTGTTATTCAGGTTTTCATTTAGCATTATTAACTTCATCAGACTCCTATATTTGCACACATATTTTATTTAATGATTGCATCTTCAGTGTGAGTGTTTGACATGCTTTATTAGCACTTTTTCTAAAATTAAATTTAGGCTTGAAATAATTGGCAAACCATCAAATTTGGTTTTAATCAACGTTGTTCGAGCTTCCCAGTTTTTTTGGAAATGGGGTTGTATTTGTGGGGGGTCTGAGGTGATGTGATTCAGGATCATCACCTTTGTGAGCAGTGTAGCCTGCAGGAGCTCAGAGTCTCTGTCCCTAATTGAGACTTCTGGAGTGTGAGAGCTGACAGAATGGAGCTTGTCACATCACTGCCTCTCCACACCACATTACAGGGAGGCCCTCTGACCACTATTTTCTCCCATCATCCATGCTCGAGCACCAAGTCTTGCTCTGTGATGGTGTGATAGCCACCCCATCAGCCCCAAATCACTTCCTCAAGATGGATCCTCAAAGCTGCAAGCCTTCTATCCAACATCCCGCCAGGCCACATCTGTGACCTCTGTGGCAGCCTCACAGACGGAAGAGTCTTCTTTGCCCTTTTCCACGTCTGAAGTGCACATGTGCCCCCCCCCTCGAGCAGGAAGAAAGTCAGAGGAGGAACACAGCTCTGTGGTATTGTGTGAAGTGAGGCAGCCAGCTCTATGCCAGCAGGCAGACAAAGATCTGAGCGCCCTGACATTATGCTAATGGAAGCGTTTGGCTGGTTCTTACATGACTTCACACCACATTGCTCATCTCAATTATCAGATACAGTAACGGCTGCTCACTCAGATGCATGCAACTTGTACAAAGCAGGAAAAAAATCTTAGTCAGAGATACTAATTGTTGTGCCCTTCTCCACATGATTCTGGTTGGTTTGGTGTGAAAAATATGACTTGTTAAAATGGGTTGTGCATAATTACATCCTAAGTGAATGCTATGAAATTATGCATGCCGCAGAATGAAACTAATGAATGACGATGAGACGCTTGTCCTCGCAGACCAAACACAAACATTAAAGTATATTTCTCACGGTTAGTTAAGAACGCCATTAAGAGTAACCGTTTTTTTTTATGCTTGTTGTATACAATCAAATTCCCTGTGTGCTTAATCAAACTCATCCTCACAAAAGGCGTCATCTGGCCTAAACAAGCCCACATTTCCATGAGTAAATATTGAGTCATATTGTTAAAAAATGCCATCTGTCTTATAAGGAAACAAACTACACCCTAACAGTGGATCCAAAAGATTTCATAACAATGGCAGGAGCTGCAGCTTGGAGCCCCGTGCCAACAATGCTATCTAATACATGAGGTTGATGATGTTTTCTTATCGTACTCTTAAGCTTGCACTCAGGCGAACACTACTCTCCCGCTGTTGCTGCATAGATGTTGGCAGGGGGGCTTTTCTTCCATTTGGGATGAGGGCAAAGATTAAGAAACCTTGCTTAAGGGAAAATGCACCCTGTCCTATTCTTGATTCAAACCTTTAGCTCCCTTCTCTAACATTTCCCTTTCTGTGAAGCATGTGGAAGCGGTAAAGACATCTGAATTTGTGAAAGTAAAACCAAGGTTAGCTCTATTTTTGACACGGTCTTATACATATGCAAGAGCTCTTTAAATAAAAAAAAAAAGAAGAATTACAACCACAGCAGTTTTAGTCTTCACACAATGTCACACATTCCTGGAGGTTATCGTTAAAAATTACATAAATTTAAATAGCAGCACCGTCCTCCGTCAGGTTAATGTATTCAGAGAGAGTTTTTTTTTTTACATTTTGCTGTGTTATTGAAATGTTCCCATCACTTCTCTAAACCCACCAGTGTAAAACAAATCATGTTGGTAATTCTCTGAACTTTCTCCGCCTGGTAGGACCCACAAAGCGGAGGTTTCGAACGTTGCCGACTGCAATCACATGCTGAAATACACACGAATGATCAAACCGATGTGGCGCAAAGTAACCGGGGCCTAAGCGGCGGCATGAGTGATTTGAAGGCTTAATGTTGCTCTCCACGCCACGTAGAGTTATAGCTTGTGATTTGCATCATAAACGTCAGTTAAATTTCCACTTTTACAAATGAATGTGGCTAAATGACAACCTGACGGGAAGCCAGATGAAGGAGGTAGGAGTGACATTTTTTTTCACATTTGTGTTTTCCACCCATGATGGGACCTAATTCCATATTACTACATCTATAAGCCGTGCATAAATACACATCAAATAGCATTTTTTTCAAACCTCATAATCCCAGGATAATCTTCATCTACAATGAGAGCATCTCTAAATTGGAAAGAAGATTCACAAATGAACATATTTACATCGGTCCCATTAGTGAGACACTGAGAGATACCGCTCTGAGATTTGCCGCCGCTGCTTTGAAATGCCTGTAGGCACTTAAGAATTTTATTAGAAGCACTTTACTGCTCACCATACCATGGTAAGTAATGTGCTTTAATACACATATAATGCAGTGGATTACAAGTGGATATTAATAAATCATCTGTTTTATTTATTACTGCTCTTTTACCACAGCGAGTAAATGACATGTTTAATCTCTGTCATGGTTTCAAGGGCTTTTTGTGCTCTCCCAGCCTGACTTTGGTGTGGCGGTAAGCGCCTGCATACTTGTTGACCTTAATACACAGTAGATGCATGTGCAGAGAGGGTGCTGAAGGTGTTTACTATTTATAATGATTCATGTGTGGCTATGTGCGGCTTGCAAACTTGTGCATGCGTGTGTGTGTTTGTGTGTGTTCTGTGAGGTGATGCATGTGAATCTGAATTCTTCATCAGATTAAAGAAACGTGCACACACTACACGGTCCCTTAATGACAGACAGATCAAAGCGCATCATGTTCCTGGCTGAGTTGAGGGGGGATCATTAGCGGTGGGTCAACAGGGCATCATTAGCCAGCATGCAACCCTTGCTGTGTGTTTACACTCTGGGCTTCACTGTACTCGTGTGTGCGTACCTGTGCGCGTGTGCGCTTGTTCGCCATCATCAAATGCATCCATATTGCTCTCTGATCTCTGCACAGCGAGTGGGAGGAACACAGGTCTCTCTTGTGGCCCATTTCCCCACAGACAAATGCCGCTCCAGCGGTGAGAGCTAGCCTCATCTATTGTACCTCCTGCCTCCATCAACTCACTTTCCATCTATTACGACCCAACAGGCCGATCTTCATGGCTGAAGCTCATTGTAAAACCCTAGCCTTGCTGATTCAATAGGCTCTGGAGGGTTCTGACAATGACCAATTCACTCATGACTATTATTCATCACAAAACCTTTCCAGCTCTCCAATAAAATCCACCACCCACCTTTCCCACTCTGTTTGGTATGCTGTAACAATCCATCACCTCCAAATGCTGTTCTACCGACGTACCCTCCACGCACACAAACACACGCACATACATCACTTTTCTCTTACGACTCCACTGAACAAACTCTTTCTCACCTCAGAAATTGCTATTTTGGTGCAGGGCTATTCCTTCTCTCAGCAGTTTCACATAAATTCTCCCTCCCTTTACAAACATTCCCTCCTGGCTCCCTTCCTTCTACCACGCGCCCTCCTCAACCGCGAACTGCTCTTTTCCACTGCCAGCTACGTCTCTCTCCCTCTCTCTCTCACCTTCAGATGCCACCCGTCCGATGCCTCCATGCCTGACTGCTTTGACAGGCCTGAGATTCAGGCGGGGGGGATTTGATCCCTCTGTGGAGCCGAGCTCTAGCTGTGGGGTCCACTCTCCAACCGCCGGATGCAGAGCCCTGAGCCACCGATTAAAAAGTCATGAAGGCTTTTAGGGGCATGCAGGGCTGCAGTTTCCCACTCTTCTGTGGATTGGCTGCCTGAAAATAGTCTTTGTGTTCCTGAGACAACAGTGGAATATGCAGGAGGTGGGGAGTTTGAGGAGATGCGGGTTAACAGAGCAGCAGTGCGTGGGCCACCTCGCTCTCCCATGTGCTCTTAAGCGGCGCTCTCTCGGCCTCTTGCTTCCTCAGATGAAACACCCACAGTCTATATGTACTGTACATCATTGGCCCCTATACGAGCATTGTGTCCAGGCTTTCCAAGAGCGAGACAACAGCTCTTTCAGAGTTCCTCCTGTCCTTGTGGAATGTGGATGTGAGCCTCTCCGACAAGGACAGATTCCTACAGAGCCGAGGCCTTCACAAAAATCCGACCATCACGGAAAAGTCAAAAGTTATTGGTTCATTCATGAGATTGAAAATGCGATGTATGCTAGACTCAAATGTTTACAGCATTTTTCTGATTTAAGTCGGATAATTAAGACCTACAGCTCAACCATGTTCAAAGGCAATGTTCAATTGATTTGCAGCCCCAAGAGGCGCAAGCTCTAACGTTGTTTATAGATCCATAATAAATCTGAAACATCAGCTTTGAAAGTATTTAATCATCTCTTAGATGGCTGCTACAGGTAGCTCGCTAGCAACCAGCCGCTTCTTCTTCTTCTGCTTTATGATGGTGCTTTATCTTTGTCAGATAAAGGCTTTTACTGGATGATCAAAAATCGAGTAAACACATAGAGGTACATTTAATTTGATGCACGTGTTCAGTGTAATCTGGTGTATTTTACACAGCATCTGCATGCTTGACGAAATGAAAGATATGATGATATTCTTCATCTGCAGAGGTTGGCAGATCCATTAATTATCAATATTACTCCTTTTATTAACTTCATACATGAAGATTAATCTGAAATCAAAGCCTTTACCCTTTATTAAATTCAGTATTCTGTTACCGTTTCATTTTCACCTTACCTGACTTTGCTTCAGGAACCAGCACGGTTGCATCAGAGAGAATCTACACTAAGGTGCAGAGTATACTGTATATAGGTTGCAAACAACTTGGCCCCTTAGAGCCAGCTCTTGAGAGCCAAAATGATACGATGAAGAGCACTCAGTCATAAGGAGGGGAAGCCACAGGAGGTCATTACTGAAAAGGCTGGCTGTTTGCAGAGTGCCGTATCAAATCATATTAGTGGAAATTTGACTGGAAGAGCGAGAAGTGAGGTGGGAAAAAAGGTGCACAAACAAGAGGAATGATTGCAGTCTTGAGAGGATTGTTGAGAAAAGTTGATTTAAGAACTTGGGGGAGCTTCAGATATTGTGGACTGAGGCTGGTGTCGGTACATCAAGAGCCACCACGCATAGTTGTTAGGTAAAGGACCACTGCCGTCTAAATCTTAACATCAGGCCAGTGCTGAGACAATTTAAGAGTGCCTTACGCAGACTAAGATTCCTTGGTCTTTTTTCTGGCTGAAAGTAAATTTTGTATTAAATTAGGAAATTAGTCTGTAGGAGCAGAGGATGGAAAAAAGATTGCACAGTGTTAGAAGTCCAGTGTAGTTTCAACAGTCTGTAAAGATTTAAAGCCCTGTTTATCTGATGGTCTTGGTCTACTGTGGCTATCAAGTCCAATCAATGCAGCCATCTACCAGGAGATTTAAACACACTCGCTTCATGTTTCAATCTGCTGATAAGCTTTACGTAGAGGCTGATTTCCTTTTACACCAAGACTTAGCACCTGCCCACAGCGCCAAAACTGCCATGGTTTGCTGGCCATGATATTAGAGTACTTGATTAGCCAGGATCTCTTGGATCATGAGAAAATCTATTCCAAAACGACAGACGAATTCAAGACTACTATCAACCCTAACCCTAACCCTAACCCTGGACTTCAATAACTTCTTTAGCAGTGCCTCAAACTGTCTACCTCCAGAGTGAAATCACAAATCGTCCAAAATCATATAAATACAACAACTTATGGATACAAGAGTAAATGACAGTTGACTGCAATCACGGACAAAAATTTTGTCCAACGTTTTCATGCCATTGTGATTAAATCAGATGCTCATGTGTACCTCTGAACAAAGGACCCCTCTGTACGGTTGTATAGACAGAAACACCTGGCAGTAAATAGAGTATCGATGTCGTCTTCGGAGATGAATAAATGCACTAATGAGAATGGCTGTGAGCTTGTAAATCATCCACCTGAGTGGCTCGCTTTCAAAAGGTGGCGCACAAATCACACGGTGACCATTTGCCTTATAATGGCTGCAAGGACAGGTCGTATACAACAATACATATGTGAAACAAGACCCTAATGTGCAGTGGGGGAAAAAAGCACCAACCTCCCACCATTGGTTAAGTCCCACCAACGGCTACCATCCATACCATTGTCACAAATAGAAGGCAGGCGCTAATGGAATCAATAGAGCCTTGCAAATATTTACAGGACAAGAGAGCCTCAAGGCAATCAATTCCAATCCATAGGACGATGGAAGGTTCTACTGTGGCTGTGTTTCAGGTTAAAAAATCAATAAAGTCAGCTTTGGAAACAGAAGGAAAAAAAATAAATAACAACCTTATTGCAGCGGCACCCCTCAGTCTTTCAATCATACCCTCTCTCCTTCCTTCCATCATCCTGACCCCGGAGTTAGTTCCTCCTTTTTTTTTTTCCACCAAGTTTGACATCGCCGACTGCGCCTCCCAATAGGTATCAGCAACCGCGGGGAGTGCATCCAGAAAAGTAGTGGGAGACAGCTTTTGAAGAAGGGAGAAGCTAGTGGATGTGACAGGCTGTTGAAAGCCTGGGAGATAACAGCATCTGCCTCTGGAAGTCTTAACAGGTAGAGAGGTAAGGTACGGGGGAAACAGAGGGGTGAGAAGGCCAGGCAAATACTCCGGATAATAGGATATAAAAACAATGTTGCTCCGTTTCTGCATACATCGGGAGGCGGGGAGGGGAGTCAGACTGAGTGACAGAAAGTGAAGCGTGGAGGCAGTGCAGAGAATAAGAAGTAGGGTATATTAAAAACAGATTGCTTCCATTTCTCTCTGGGGGCAGATTTTTTTTTTTTTTTTATGCACAAGGTTGTAATCCCTAGTTTATGTTCTGTAGTAACTAGCTCGATAAAATACATCAACCCAGCACATAAAAAGTGAATAAAACGGAGTATATAAAAGTGTGTCAGGGCGGCAGGAAGCTATGGAAGTCGGGACCGCCCAGAGTGATCCCTGATTTATTGATGCGCCGATGCCTGCCAGTGCATTGACGAGTTCTGCAACTTCTGATAAATAGGCGATAATGTCAGCCTTTTCTCTGGTAGGCGCGCAGTTAACAGGCCTCACGCAGCTCCCCGGTCTCCAACCTAATGAGCAGGTAGTTGGAGGGAGAGGATGAACGGCGCTCTCCCGCTCCCTCGCTCTCTGATGCCACTTGCTGTGTTTTCGCTCTCTCATGCACAACGCTCCTAGAGAGAACAATCAGACAGAGCTACAGCTTCTGCCAGCGGCTATCAGTGTCTCTTTAACAACTCCACCTTCCCTCTGCAGTAGCACATGTGGGGGGAAAACGCTCATGTGTGTGTGCGTGTGTTAAATGGCCATGCATAAACCCTCTGGTGGCCGGGTTTAGCATAAACGGGCCATTCCAAATTGCTTGAAGGCTACACAAACAGTGGCCTCACAAGGGCACACAACAAGTGTACGGTTAATAGTGTAGCCGCATGTCACCGCTTATACCGCGCTGCCCCGGGGCTTGAAAACCTAAGTACCTGGTTGACTGTTTCATCACCTAAAGTGCCTGCCTCCAATGAACGCGTGCGCGTAACAGCACAGATAAATCAGGCAGATTCGTGCATAAATCAGCAGTTCCACCATAGTTTATGTTTTGCGCTCGATGCATCATGCAGATATGAATACTGCTCGGTTCACACTCCAAGAAACAGCTATATCCTGATCTCGAAGATATTTCACAGCATGGCTCAATTAATTGAATCTTCAATGGAGACATATGAGAAATCCATGAAACAGCTCAGACTGAAAATGCAGCAGACTGAAAATGTGTGTGTGTGTAAAACAGAGAGAGAGAAAACAGAGGAAGGGGAGGAGAGAGAGAGACTGACCGCATCAACTTCAGGGCCCACTTGGCAAAGCGTGTGTGGTACCGACTGCCAACTTGCGAAAAATGTCAATTACTCTCCCTACATCTAAAACTTTTATGAAGGCTTCTAGGCTGTATCAAAGCCTTCCACCTCACCAGCTCCCTCGAAAATATTTTCACCCACAGAAAATCAGCTTTAATTATTAAGAGCGTGGCTTCAAGTTTATTAGTGTTTTTCAGGACTTCCTCCGAATAGCCGTCCAAGGAGCTGTTGTGCATATCAAAACTGCTCTTATTGATTCTAACCTGCTTTTCTTGTTGCAAACAGACTGACTGTCAAAAAAAAAGACACAAAAAACCCCTCAGATCTGTTGCCGTCAGAGGAAGGCCTGTGATGCATTACAAAGGCGACCGCTTGAAGGCACACAGGAAACATGTAATAGTAGTAAACACAGATATGATTCTGGAAGGAAATTAGAAAGAAACACAGAAACAAGATATAGTGGTGCAGCCAATATCTTTCCGACCAGAGCGAAGAAAAACAAGGGTAGGAATAAAAAGGCATGAGCGATGACGCTCCTGATCAGAACATTGTACAGTTTTCTTGTTAGTTGAAGATCAGACCCCCCTGGCCCCACTGTGAACTGACCCAGCAGCAGAGTTGTGGATATTTCCCAGCAGTGCAGAGAAACAGGCAGCCCTGATCTTTCTACTTCCATAAGCAACACTATTTTAATCCCTTCTGGATCAAAGGAGACAGCGAGCTCTGCCTCCCTTTCATTAGGAAGGGATAGAAAACTGCGAGGAAACCCTCCCCTCTCCCCAGGACCCAACAGCCAGGTTTGATCAATCAATATCAGCGCAGCCTCTGTGGCCTAAGTGCTCCAGCTCTAATCATTCTCCTCTGAAATATGGAGGTTCAGGGTGGGTGAGGTTCAGGGACCAGAAAGACACCCGCACAAACTTTTCATCAAAACACTCTTAGGTCGGGGAATGAGTCAAATTACTCCGTGCTTTGTTATGTTCTGCTCCGGCAGAAAATCTGCAGCTTGACAAGCACTGCTTCGGTACTTAAGTCCCATCGCTCAAAAACATGAAAGTCTGGATGCTGGTGAAAGGACAGAATAGGGATCAGCCAGGCTGACGGAGTGGCTAAGTACAACTGGGCTGCTGTCTGACTTTGCCATTGTTGTTCACTGGTGGAACGTAATCTTCTTAATCACGAGCTAAACCTGCAGAACAATTGACCCATTTTCATCTGCGGCGTCTTATCTCTGAATGCGTGCTCATATCTCATTTAGAAGTGTTAAAAATCCCTCTTCAATCTAGGTGATCTCTTCTCACCAACCTGCCTCCACATTCCTCTAATCCACTCAGATCTAATCCAATGCATATCAGTCACAGAATAGCATGTTTATATATGGAGAACTTGGGTAGAGTCGTGCCGTCCCATGTAAGCGTTTGAGGATTCCTCAAAGCCATGTTACTCATTACTCGCTGCCATTTCTTCTATTCTTATTCCCCCTTATTCATGTTATTAATCCCTCCCTTGATTACTTCCTGTTTTTCTTTGTAAATCCACAGACAAACTGCTCGCATGAACGCGTTTTCTTGTAAAAAAGGTTAACCATTAAATCCCTGCAGTATCCAGCAGGCTGGAGAGGTTGTTAGTTGATCAAAAAGGATAAAAATCAGTCTTTAATATTTATGATTCTGACTTCAAACTCCGGCTAAAGTTAAGAGAGCATTTTCAGATTTCTCTTCGAGGGAGTGTGGCATTTTAATTTGTAAAAACTGGGTCACATTTAGGCTAAAAGTAATCATAGTTCTTCAGTGGAAATCGCAGAGGTAAGCCCACATCTCAAATTGGATTAACAGGTCCAACCCCTAATAACGGATTCAAGTTGAACTTATTTGTGCGGCGCTTAATCACATTAGTCTCAAAGAGCCACACGCCCACATCCTAAAACAACAAACTTGCTTCTCACCGTGCAACGAAATCACTCGTGATTTTCGCTGCAGAGACTTGGACATAATTTCTGCATAACATGACCGTGAAAATGCACATACTGACCGGTACTTTTCTAACTTTTCATGTATCTGAATGAGAAATCTTTGTGCATATATATAAATGGAAATGAGACGTGGAAAGCTCATTTTAAACACAATCATTGTTCCCACGGGGTCAGAATCTGCGTTCAATACGAGACAAAAATATCCTATTTGTTGATGTAAATTGCATTTTGATAGCCAGATATGATTGTCAAAGAGAACGGTGAGGGAAGTCTGCAGGAGATTGAAAGCATATAAAAAGTTTTACAGTAGATAACTTTTCGTTTTCTGTTTTTCAGACATGATAATAGACAGGTATTTAAAGCGGCGACCGTTTAAGTGAGACCGTTTTATTCAAAATATGCTTGAGTGATGTGTTACATTGCATATAAGTTGCTTGCGTACTGTATCTGAAGGCCCCGTTTATATAATCTGTGTTTGTGTTTGCATGTGTTTATCAGTCTGACAGTCTACCTACACAGCAGAAGAGGGGTGTTACTGAAGGATTACCATCGCAGTGACAGTCTGTCTGGAGCTCAAAAATCGCTCTCTTTTCCTTGACTAGATGCCAGTCAGCCTCCCTCTTTTTTCCCCCCACCTCGCCACTTTCCCTTCCTCCGTCTCTCCGCATCCTTTCGCGACGAAATGAGAGGGGATGGGCTCTGTCAGCACGAGCAACGGTGGCATTATTGTCAGCATGAGCTGTCTATCGTTGTGTGTCGGGCCGGACCCCTCCTGTCGGGCTGTCACCGCAGTGCGGGGATGAGATGCGAAAACTTGCGCGGATTTGTCGAGGGGGGAAATAAAGCAAGGCACCCGACTGATCTGACACCCTTATCTTCATGGTATCAGCTCCCTCGCACATAGTCAAGTCAGCCAACTGAATCAAATGTAAGGAACAAACAAAAAATCAATATAAAGCACATCAGAGGCTGCCCATCTACTCTTCCATATGAAATTAATATGACATAAGCGGCTGATGCCAGGCCCGGGGAGTATCGGAGTGAGAGAAAGCCAGCAACCAGAGCCCTGACCTACAAACAGCTCCACTGAAGTTAAACAGCAGAGTGGACAGTGCCAAAACGCGCATCTCTCTCTTCCTCTATCTCTCCTCCTCGCTTTCAAACAGGCTGCCAAGTTTAGATCTGAAATCTGAAATCATCCCTGCCAGGACAAAAAAAAGGCATCTGGAAGCAATACTCTTATCTGAAAAAAAAGGCGAGTGTAAGGCAAAAACTTGCACATCGCATTTGTGATTTTTTTTTAGATGTCTGCTTACAATTCTGTGTGTCATCTCTAGAGGATACAAGAATCCCGCTTGTGAACAAGAGCTTTTTTTTTTATTTTTTCCCCCCTCTCTCCCCGGGTGTCTGAGCTGTGCTCGGGGGAGTGAGCGCAGTGAAGACAAGAGCGAAGCCACCAGCTGCTGACCTTTACTAACATCACACAGCAGCGGGGGAGCGCCTCGGTTTACCTGACTCACATCTTGAAAACAGCTAATCAAAAATGTCTCTAATGGGCTACCACCTGTGAGGAGCAGTGTGTGTGTGTTTACTGATGTTTTTGCATGTGTGTATACCTTTTGGTGTGCGTACTCTCAAGGAAGGTTTGGATGACAAGTCAACAGGGAGAAGAAAATTACCTCTTTGACCCACCACAAAGTGAATGCCGCATGTGCTGTGAAGGCCCTCAGAGAGAATTTTGAAAAAATCCAATCTGAGTTTGAGGCTTCACCTTTAAGTTGTAGTGATCACATGACCTTAGAGCTCCCGCTGGGAGTTTCAGGCTGGTTATGAAGGAGACGAAAATCAACAGTGATGCCTCTTGACGAGTAACCAAAAACAAACACGACCAGATCGATTTCTGTATTTTAATTTTGCAATGTTTGAAAGAGCCGCAAAGGGAGACCTGTCAGCCCAGACGAGTGACAGCAGAACAAACTGTCTTCTTTCAAACTTTTCCACAAAGAGCTGTCACAGTAACGCATTTATTTCAATGCAGTCAAGGTCCATGTTATCTTTTTTATCACTGGATGCTATTTTGTCCCTTTTTAAGCCGCTGCAGTGTCTTCCTGCTTCCTGCTGCCACTTCGAACGACACCACAGCACTTCTAACAACTTCTGAATCGTTCAGTTATTCCATAGTGTGTAACAGTGTTTAATTAACTCTGTATTTCACAGAGGAAGTAGATCCCTACCTCAAAGTCATGGTTTCAGACTAAGTGCAGCATTTATTTGAATGATGACTCCAAAATCAGGATATTAAGTACATGTTCTTCATTTTAGGGCTGTCAAAATGTGCTAGTGGTAATGATAGCTTAGTAATGATCTGAACGAAATATTGATAATGAGTACCTCCAAAAAGTACATTTTTCTATGGAGGAGAGATGATGGAGTAGCAGACTGCTCTTTAATTGCTGTTAAATTCTCCTACGATTTTTGGGCTGTCGATTTAAATTGCGATTCTACGATATTGTCAGTTTTCTAAATTTTAGTCTGTATTTTTAACAACAGTGATACAGTTCAATGATCATGATCGTCGACTGACTATTCCAGGAACCATATTCCCCCAAAAATACACATCCCATGTAAGTAAGTTTTTAAGATCCATCTTAAATTTGAAAAAAAAAAATCTATTTTTGCACAAAAAAGTTGATTTAAAAATTGTAAAACAAAAAATTGCGATACTAATATGAATCATTTTTTTTCTTCCACCCCTATATGAGATGATTCAGCACTTTTAAAACTCTTGTTCAAGATTTATTGTAAATCCAATGTTAGAGTTTGTGCCTCTTCAGGTTCAGTTGAACACTTAAACTCTTAAATAATTCTTTTTTTATTCAGTTCTGTAGCTTATAATCTACCAGAAGTATCTCATACTCCAAAATAAAAGCACTGTTTTAGAAATGTATGAAATAACGCAACATAAATGTGACAAATTAATGATCATACATAAGGTAACTTAACATAAATAAGGTTACTCTTAAGGTAACATGTTTTAAAGCTGTAATGGGAATACCATAATAATGTGATATATTTGCATAAGATTATTATAGACACACATCTTCTATCGGTCCATGTAAATGACATGCTTGAGAACTGATTTTAAATGCAAAATAATTGCAATTAAATGTGTGATCAATAGTGATAATATCATTCAGTGGTTAATTGCATTTGTTTAATATGTATGCCTTGGCAGCCCCGTTTCCTGCTATTGATTTCACAAAGAAAAACGTGTGTCTATTAAAAAAAACAGTATGAGATTTTTAGTGAGAAAAGTGACAGATATCAGAAAAGAAAACACTGGATAGGTGTTATATTTCAATTATAGGATCTCAACTTGCTGCTTTAATGGGAGTTAGAGTTTGAGTGATTTGTTAAAGTTTTGTTTCTACCATGTGAATGTGACCCGACGTTGAACTACTCATAATAACACTCCGAGTTATTGGTGTCTACATTCACTGATACACTTGTAGGTTGTGTTTCTGCTCTGGGCTAAATTCCCCCTCCAGGTCTGTGTGTGCTTAAGGCCAAAGTGCTGCCAGAGAAGAAAGTGCAATTACTCCGAATAAATCCCCTTTCCCACACCCCTAACCCACTTCTCAGAACCACCTCGCCCTTTCTTCCCCGGCGCAGGAATCCAACCCACCTCGTGACTCTTTGAGCAAACCTCCTCGCAATCCCTCATAATCAGCTCTGCTCCTTGACAGAGTCGGTCTCCTCGGTTACCGAGGCTGTCCTGATGAGGGCGTGCCTCACATCAATAAGACGGGGTAACACTCTAAAGGTAGTTGCTTATCGATCAGATCGATAGTAGGTATTTGTCTTCTCGAAAGGAAGAGGAAGTGTAGAAAAAGAGGGGGAAAGGAGGAAGTGGAGTGAAAGTGGAGAAGGAGTGAGGGAAACTGGGATGGAAATGGGTGAGGGTGCTGGAGGGGAGTGGCATGGCGGCTATAATAGCTCCCAGAGAGTAGGAACTCAATCAGCGGCCAGGCGAGAGGCCCATTGTGCGGCGGTGTAATGGGAACTGTGAGATTTTATTAAGAGAGAGCAATTGCATGTGCTCCTCATCAGGGTTTTCATTGTGGCGCTGGTGGTCACAATGACGTCTGGGGAAGATAGAAACAAGGTATTTACTGTCTCACATTCCAAAGAATAGACAGGCTCCCAGAAATAGGGTTCCACTTTGACGTTCAGGGCTCTGTTGCCTATAATTGTCATGGCATCCTCTTGTTCGATCAGTTTCCTCCCTCAATTCCTCTCACTCTATTATTCCTCCAACTCTTTGCCTTCTCAGTCCCTCTATTCTCCCTCTTTCTCTAGCTATTTCATTTCGCTGCTCTTTCATTTGTCTATCACTTTCCCCCTCCCGAACTCCCCTCCGTCTGCTATAGTGACGGAGCGGCGGAGAGTCAACCTCTGTAAGTTTTGTCTTTTCCGGCGATTGCATGCGTTGCGGACTCGTACTATGGATATTTAGAGGAGACGAGTGAAGGGAGCTGAGAGAAAAGGGTGGGAGGACAGCGCCGTGAGAAGGTCTATCAGCTTGACTAGTGATGGACGCGGCCTTGTCTGCATGATGTTGTTGGAGAGATGGGCCCCCCTGAACACACCATAAACGCGCTGGCAACTGTTTATTCATTTCACCCTCAGTCAGTGAAGATTACTATAGGTAAAGGGCAAGCTGTTGATTGCTCTGTGTTTGCGTACAGCTTCATGGGAGGAAAAGAATAGATTTCCTGTCTGTATAGGTTAAATTATAATTCCCTCACCGCTGAGATCCCCATTAACTATCCAGCAGACTTCAAGGTAGAAAAACACCCATCGTGTCTTCTCTTAAACGACCATACTGGCTGCTTTGAGTCGTTATTACAAGCTGAATGTACTTCACTTTATTGCTTTTTTTTGAACAATGTTCAGCATGTAGCTTGCAAACCTTGGGCGTTCTTTGAATTCACAGACAAAAGAGTCTATAGTCCAAGACGTTTCAAAAACTGAGAATATACATCGAGGACTATCAGGTAGCTTTGGTCACGACTGAAGTGCATGGAAAAGGAGAAAGAGAGAGAGAGAGACTGTGTTGATAATGGAGCAATGAGTCCTCCAACTTGACAAAGAAAAGTCTGTCTGCATTCAAGAGCGATGTAAAGAAGTTTAAATGTACACTTCTTGTGTAAACACGTCTTCATCAGCCTTTTTTGGCTGAGTCACCACTGTCACGAACCAATTGAAAGTTAATAACAACGCAGCCCCCCTTCAGCACCTTCATCAACCATGTGTATTAAATGGAAACAAACACCACAGAGACAGTCCATCAGTGTTATAGTTGGGGAGATCGGGGATGGTTGTAACATGGTCATTAGCGCCATAGAAAGGTCGGTAACACTTTACAATAACCATCATTTATAAATGGTAAAAGATAGTTAATAAATGTTCAATCATCATTTAAAAACAGCATATAGACCAATTATAAATGGCAAATAGATAGTTTATCAATGTAAGTTAATAGTTACTTTACCATTAACAAGCAATGAAATCATGATTAATAATCTTCATTAATTATTAATGGACTGTTTATTAAAGGTTTATATAGGGTTTAAATGTTAGTTATAAAACATCTAGATCAAAATGTGTGTCAGTAGCACTTTGTAAATGGTTAATATTTGGTTTTTAAATCATCTATAAACTTTACTTATATGGTTATTGTAAAGTTTACAACTGTAATACTTTGTAAATGATTAATAAGTGGTTTATAAACCACCTACAAACATTACTAAGTTGGTTATTGTAAAGTTAGGGTTAAGGTTAGGATTAGGTTTTTAAAATTGTAAAATGTACAATTAGGGCCCGACCGATTTATCGGCGAGTGGATCAAATCTGCCAATTTTAGCCCGTTTGAGACTAATCAGTAATCAGCCAAAACCCGCCGATTTTTGCCGATATTTTCAGATTTAAAATGCGGAGAATAAGATTCCGTTTCACTTCAAAAATGTTCCGCCATTTGAAAAGCTCCCCATAGTAGATGGCGCAGCGACCTCATGACAATCTTCATCATAATTGAACTACATCGTAATTCATCGTAATCTTCATGACAATCTTCACTGTAATTTGTTTTCTTTTTACCAATTTTAAGTTATGGTTATTATAAAGTGTTACCGAAAGATCATTTAAGTCTTTCTGTTTTCACATTCTGATTTTCAAGATTATAAACAGGTACAGGCAAAAAGTGTTACAACCAACCTGGTCTCCTCTTTTAAACCCAAGACTCCAGATTTTCAGAGCTGGTAATTAGAGTTAGTATCAAACACTGACCGCATTAGGATTCTGAAAATGGAAAGTAGGACTTGGACTCATTCGCTGATAAAAACCGACCTTTCGTTTTAGCTAGTTTATTTTGTACAAGGCTGTAATCATTTACTTTTTTTTCAGTTTGGAGAAAGAGCCATCAGCTGTGCTTACCTGCTCGACTGTTCGCATGACAACTTACTCAGCAGCAGTTCCTGCCAAGGTGCCTAATGAGGTGCCACCACTCATGTATTTTGCTTTCAAAGACTTAACAGCAAATGTAAGCGAGAGGGGTATAACTTGTTCATGAGAAAAAACGAGAACAAGCTAAAACTGTGACAGACATCTGTTTGGGATACACCCAGACAAGTAAGCCAGGTGCTAAAGTCAGTCTACTTGGACTTTTACAATATAGCTAACAGCTAACAGTCCTGTTGGCAACTGAAGTCGTGATTGATAGCAGGTGGGTTGCAGTTATTTTTGAGTGTATAAGACACCTGCAGCTGCACATCATGCTGCAGTGGAAATTGCTCCTATTTTTAACATCCACTTAAATAAACTATTAGTTATGATTTTAATGTCAAAGTGCATTTGAACAGTGATGAAACCACTCTTGGAAAGCACCCAAAAGTGATCATGGCCAGTCTCTTAAAGTCTCTGAGCTGAACCTGACAGAGTGTCGAATCTGTTATGTGATCTAATGTGGGGGATGCTTAAGTAAGCATTATCTGACCTGTTACTTTCTATCAGCATAACTGTGTATCTAATGCTTTCAGACAATTTGACTTGCTTCAGGGTTCTGCAGCTCAGTTCCAGAGTTGGTCAATCCAGTCCCTGTGGTCCACATACTCAATTGTCCCTGGCTCGGACCCTAAACCTCAAATTGTGCAGATCTGTCAGAACAGGATTTGGACATTTTGCATTGCGTGTTGAGACATTAGTGTGCAAATGTGGAAGGAACGGGTGAATGCATCATGCAGTGGCCAGAAGACTAAACACTTGATAAGTACAGTTCATTTAGCAGTTACTTGAGGCAGACCGATCCATTTATTGACTAACTAATGATAATAATCACAGATGGCTGTGCAGAAATCCATAAGTCCTTTGTTGCAGTATTTCCCAAAGCTAACAACAGGTAGGAACAATAATGATAAAATGTTTATTCAAGGTCAGCGCTTTTGTTTCTCATTTTCACCAGAACAATGACATCTCCTCACTTGTTATCATTATTTAGTCGCAGTATTTCATAAAATGCAAAAAGAAAATGACAACAATGTGAAATCTGCATTTAATCTCACCTATCAGACAACCTACTCTGTAATTATCTGTCATTTGCATCTGCTATTGAAAAACCGACATCAGTCAACCGTACTACTCACTTTTTGGCACTTTTAAAGTTTAAAGTTTAGGTAATTTTATAAACATTTTATACCCTATATCTGAGCTACATCAAATAAAATACTGTAAAATATCATACACTTGCGCAGTGTTTATTACTGGCATAGACTGTAGGTAGGTTTGCAGTAGATCTGTTGTTTATTGTAAATAGGTTTATATCAGATGTTATTTTAACAGCACTTTACTGTAGGTAGGTTTTCAGTATATCTGTCGTTTATTGTAAAATGTTTTATATCATAGATGTTTCTTTAACAGCACTTTACTGTAGGTAGGTTTACAGTATGTCTGTTGTGTATTGTAAATAGGTTTATATCAGATGTTATTTTAACAGCACTTTACCATAGGTAGGTTTACAAAATGAGTTGTTTTAACAGCAAAGCACTGTAAAGTGGTTTACAATCAACCTGCATTTTTCAGTAATTTACTGTTAATTAGTCCTAGCTCTCTACTTTTAGTAAAACAGTACACTGTAGTGTCTTGTACACTGCTAGTGTATTTTTGTTTACAGTAAATTCCTAGCAACCACAGCTGTTGGTATTTCACTGTAAATTTTATATTGTTTAGGTGTAGGTGGTAAATCCTCTGCTGAGTTTGTTACTATCAGGTCGTCTCTCAGTTGACGTGTAGCGTTTAAAAACAGCCAGAAAAACGGGTTAGCAAGAGGCTAACGGGATAAGTTTCATTGCTTCTACCTCCTACTGTCATCTGGCGAGGCTTTGTTTACCAACTGTATCATAACTGTGAGGCGTACACATGAAAGAGAAAGTCAGTTTCCAACTTCATTATAAGGAAGTTTGATTTCAGTGTGATTTTAGTTGGACTAATGTGTTGTAGAAGCATTGTAGAAGTCCAGTTTCAGTTTCAGTTGGGAGTGTATGTAAACGTTCTGTCTGTTAGGAAGCAGAATAACTTGTGGGTTAAACAAGTTATCAACATTTTGACTTTTCAGGCCTTTAATGCTGGTGAGACATTGTACCTAAGCTGTTACCACCCATCACTGTTAGGGCTGTAGATGTGGTTAATGGCCACCACCACAATGCTCTACTACCTGGATGTAAACAAGCACAGATGGCATGGTGTGGTATGGTTTGGCTGTATTTTGATCTTGAAAATTAAGATAAAGTTGTAAAAAGACAAACTCACTTATTTACTCCAGAGCATTAGGATATTAATTTGCAAGCTGAGCTGAAAGCAGGTGGTGCTCGACTTGATAGCGTTCACCACACCCTGATAAACAACTCGACCGAATCCACTGGCATGCTGTGATTCTGTGTTTGCAGTGTTGAATAAATTTTGCCAAATTTTAACTGTTTTTTTAAATGATGTCCCAACTTTTTAACTAGTTAATTAGTTGCAAATTAAAGGACGAGGCTTCAAATGTCTGGGTAAAGACAGGCTGTAATTAAAGTAAAAAGGAGAAAACAAACAACACAGTTTACTTTTACTTTGAAACGAGAACTCTACGGTGGCTTGCCATGGCATCTGTCAACGTTTTTGACCTCAAAATTCCTGTGCAGATTTGTCCATTTTACTTGATGTCCTTGCCTGATAAAGATGAATAAGAGACTAGAGTTAATAGAGAAATGAGTGACGCTTTCTCATCCAGCGGCAGACAGTCTAAAAATATGTCTTGTGTATAAAAAAAGATAAAACCATTGTGGTCCTTTAAAATCTTTCTTAATAGAACATATTTCAGTCTGATGTTTTCTCTCGTTCCGGGAACAAGTGTCATCGTCTGTGAAATCACTGCACTTGTTCTAAAACACAGTGAAGTGAATTAATTAGACCAAACCATGAATCAAGTCGAGCTGAATCTTAAGATTGCTGCAATTATCCAATCGGACTGGAAAATTTATTCTCTTGTTTGAGAAAAGAGGGAAGAAAAAAAGAGAAATTCCAACATGATGGACTTCGCAGGCCGCCACGTCATCTGACTGTGAGATGAATTTCTATTGAATTATGAGTCGCTATCATCGCTCTCTGTCCTGATCTGGCTCTGTCCTAATGAATCCAAACCTACTCCTCTCTCTGGTCTCAGCCACTACTGCCTCTCCATCACGGCCAATCTGATAAAGGGATGAGAGAGGATATCATGTGTTCCTCACACAAATCCTGCCTGTAATCCGTACATTGTTGTTGTTCTACTTCTCTCACTGTAATCTTCTTGCAAGTCCATTCTCCCCTCCCCATTTTCACCAAATATAGAATATCAAACATCCCGGTCAGACACAATGAGGGGGGGCTCTGAAGACAAAGGCGGCGCTCAACAGAGGAAAACTTTACCGCGTCTGCTGTGATAGTGGTTCTGCTGGGAGTGCAGCTATGTGGTGTACTACTGCCACACATGCCAGCCATCTGATAATGAGGAAGGGCAAAGAGGGGTAGGGAGTAGGATTACACCCCCCATAACAGGGACGGGGACCAGCACAGGCCATATGTGGTCCAGTCCCCAGTAATCCCATTTGACTACAACCACTTAAAGCGGAAGATTTCTGCAGAGAGGAGAGCTGATTGAAGGATGAAAAAAGATGCGTTTGAAATAAACGGATGACTCTGTGCCGGGGGCAAATGTGACTCCGAACAACAGATTAATTCTCTACCTTAAGTCCATCAACGCATCTTGAACAAAGCTCTGCCAAATGTTGTTTTCTCTGTGTTTGTGCCTCTAACTCTTCCCCACAGAGTCGGCTTGATGTAACCAGTGTAACGCTCACCAGTGTGTTTATTTCACTGTATGGCATGCTCCATCTGCTCAGTTCTGGGAATGCAAAGTGATTGCTGTCGCACATAATTTCTCTGATGCGGCCGGATATTTGTCGCGAGCGCGCCTGCAGAGTAAGCCACCCGAAGCGTAGGTAAAGTTGCATGCACCCATCCTTACAGGTAACAGTTTCTTCCCCAGATACACAGAAACAGACACACACTCGCAAACACAAACTCTACCATCAACTGGCCTTTATTTTTATCCAGATGCTGACAGTTCCAATCATGTACGGCATCTAAACCCATTAACATCAATAATGCGCTTTGACAAAGGGAACAAAAACCTGCAAATGGATGCAGACGCGCTGAGGAGCTCAGTGAATTGGACTAACCCTGAAAACGGTGCAATGCAGCACAGCTGACATAGACTATAAACCTGCAGACATGAAGGGAAAGCATATATTCTGGAGTGTAAAAATACACCAGGATGCGAAATCACAGTCCACGTTCGACAGGAAAGGCGATAGCGACACAGACACTTTTGTTTGGATTGGATGCTTGCCCGTGATTAACAAGGGAAGAGCCAGGTGTTGTTGAGCCTCAGGGTCAGTTTGGGGCTCTGCTGGCTGCTTGATAGTGGCAAAGCTTCACTGAACACTGTAAACTTGACTGTATGCCACAGGATTCAATTTACAAGCTGTTGGTTTAAGCTGGCACGATGAGCCACCCTGTTGTTTGCACCAGGACACGCTGTCTGTTTTGGAGGCTTTTTGTCCTGCAGTTAACGAGCACTCTGACGCGAGAGGAGCTGTAATGGTCGATTAGGGCTGTGATAATGGTAGATTCTTTTGTGTGCTCCTCACAAGAGTAGAAAACCTGTCCTCACCGAGAGGAGGGAAAAAACAAATGAGGAAAAAATAAACTCTTGGTTTGCAATCCTGCAAAGCTGGGTGCTTTTATGTGATGTGCTGACTGAGGGCTCAGTGCTCTCCGCCTGTGGATCTGGATCGCAGTCAAGGGGATCACGCATGCCCAACAACACCCCCAACTCTCTCTGTCTTCCACATCCTCCTCTCTTTACCTCGCTCTCTCTCTCTCTACACACACACACATTCACCTATAAAGGTGTTCTTAGAGGTACACCGGGGCATTGCTCTGCATTCCTGCTGTTTTTCTTATGATTTAAGGGGTTATTCAAATTCATAAACAATGCTGCAGGCAGTCCTCTGAATTTCAGAAAATGCCGACTGAATATATTAAATGAGTATTCCGACTTGAATATCTAATTTTGAAGCTTTGGATAAGAAACAAGTTTCAAAAGGCGACATATGGTAGGTAAGCAGCTGAGAAAACAGGTAACAGACTGAAAAGCGTGTCAGAGAGGGTTTAAGGAATGAAAACCCAAAAATTCTGGTTAATATTTTAATGAAACCATGTTGGATGTTTGCACATCACTTGTTAGTATTAACACATTTCAGTATCGGCTGTGCAGGGGGTACACATTGTGCATCTGGTGCACAGATTTAGAGGGTTACAATAAGAACAACAACTACTAAAATTTCATCTTGATAGCTCAAAGAAAACAAAACAAACAGTGCATTCAGCTGCTCAACAATCCCCGAGAAAACAGGGAGCACAAAAGCAGAGCGCGCACAACAAACACAGAAACTCACAGTGAACCAACCGCAGAGTGCACACAATCAATCTTAAATCTTTTTTTTTTCACTAAAGGGATCAAAACTCTTTAGAGATAAAGGGTCTGAAGAGCACCACAGAGATTTTTCTCAATCACAACAGATCTGCAGGTGTCTTGGGTGAAGAATCAGCGCAACCGTCGACGACACTGAGATGACAGCATCAGTTAGCGGTGAGCAGCGCCGAGAGTTCAACACAATTAATCTCCGGCCCGAGGCCCTTCAGCCACAGCTACAGTGTCAGGTTGGCGATGAGGTCGTGTTGAGTGACTGGGTTCTGTCTCCAGCTGATTAGTCGGGAGAGTTTACAAAGCCTCCAGAACCGTGGACAGCCGTTTGTCAGGCGCCCCGTAATTAATCCATTTCCATGGGAGCCTGTTGGGGGTCTGCTGGGATCACTGAGGAGGCCCTTGAAAGGCAATCATTAGACACACACAGGCAGGACTGTGTGACATGAACAAGACAAAGAGGCCTGTTTTGAGTGACACTGAGGTATCTGATGTGTTCACAACACTTTACCCTCAGTGCAAGAGGGTTGATTAGAGACGGGCCAAAGATCAGAGCCTAGAGCGCTCGCCACTATAAGAGAGACAGCGGGATGGGAATTAAAGGAGGGAAGAATGATTTTTCTGTATGTGGACTCATTTATCCTGGCACTTTAAGGTCAACACTTGTCTTTTATGCCATGACAGGCAATATTTGAGCGTTGAAAACGGCTGACATTTCCAGGAGAAAGATGCCTTTTGCGGCTCTGAGATGATAGGAAAGGTACTTTACATACAGTGGGCCTCACTCAACAAACGCCTTATGGAGAAATTTGTTCTGAGAACCCACTTATGCCGTTTTTAAGAAGATTATGCCATTCACCAAAGTTTTCTTATCTGGGATTTATTCTTGAGTGCTGTTATTGTTTTCCTGGCAAAATAATTGGATATTTTGTTTTCCCTCATTAGCACCCCCATGTTTTAAAAACATGATATAAATGTAATCAGATCCCATTTCAATTATGCATTGTTTGGTTGCACTTGGAAAATAATCTATAATAAAATCAGAATTAGATCAGCTCAGAATCCGCTTTACAGCCCAGGCATGTGGACCCTACAGACATTAAGCATCAGGTAGTGGGCTGATATCTACTGAAATACATTAGACTACATTACAGGCTGATATTGATTATGAAAATAATGGCTGATAATCGTCTGAGTCTCTCCTGTATGAGCATCATTTCTTGGCTACTTGTGTTTCCGGTTGTGTGATTTCATCCATATAAATCATCCTGAATCTGCACCAAGACGGCCACATACACACACAATGATTTTGGGCTCAAACGACCACCCACAAAGTTCAGATTTGAGGATTGTAATAACAGATTATTTGTCTAAATAATCCACGTGCATGTGTAGTGTCAGTACTATTATTTTACTGCTCTGACTGATACTTTCAATAACCAATGAGAGTTATTGATCCCGGAAGTCTGAATCTGTGAATATCTTTCCAACTGTACTGAACTTTTTCCCACTGCTGCTATTTATAAGCTTTCCGACACACAACATACAAAAACAAGCGCCAGGCTCTTTCAGTTTTCGGCACCAGCTTTTGCAAGGCTTTCCATCTTTTCCAGCCTCTTCCACCCAAGCCCAGCTTCCAATATTGCCATTAATTTTCCTGGATTGATCCATCATTTGAAATTTGCCGTTCACCTTTTGCTGATGCGTCATTTTCTTCTTCCGCCGCTTCTTCTTCTTTTGCTCCGGCAGGATGTACGCTATCCAGTGTAATGCTGTCCTCTAACCATCACATACAGATCGAAATAACCAGCGTTTTTTTTTTTTTTTGACATGATTTAGAAAAAAATAATAATTATCCTGAGCCGGAGGTCTTCAAGCCCCGTGTTAGAGCCCCCCTGCATGAGTCAGTGCTCCAGAATGGCCACCTCTATCTAAAAAGTCTGGAGACGCCCCTGCTTGGTGATGGAATAGAGAAAGAGAGGGACTCAACTTTCACCCAGGCAGAAGTTAGACACATCCAGTTCATTAAAAAGAGGAGAGTCTCTTTAAATGGGTCAGAACGATGGTGTTTTAATACTATGGTGTACAACAGGATATTTGTGAAGAACAGCTTTACTCGCCTGTCAGTCAGAATATTAACAGTTGGCAGGTGAGAAAAAGGTTGTCTTGGTGTAGTAAATGTTTCAGAAAAGGATCTGAAACAAACTCTTGACAAGTTCCCTTTAAAAATAGAAAAGTAAAGAGAAAGAGTTTTAACTCCTGGACAGACCCTCCCTCATCTACAGTCCCCCACAGTTCAGATATAATCAAGATCTGTAGGTCGTCTTAGCGTAGAGTCGGCTTCAGACTTCTCTTAGAAACCTTTCTCAGAACACATTGTGGATAATTCCTGAGAAAAAGATAGTAAATGAGGCCCAGTATCTATGAGGGAGAAAGGTGCATATCAACGAGAAAGACTGCTAACTGTTATCCCACCCCTGGAATTGAGGTGAAGCCTCAGTATGCTAATAGCTTCATACCCCGTCGATATCATTCCACATGTCACAAAAGGCGATTTGCGCTCGGTAACGGCGAAAAATGTTTCTTCAATCACACAGGTGTTTGACACCATGCCTGAGCTCACAGTGTTATCTCCAGCGCGACCAGAGAAAACAGATGTCCACTGTCTCCCTATAGAGCATCATCCGGCTCCCACCGGGCCTGAACGGAGTCACCGAGTCGTCCACGCATTAAAAAGAGGCAGCTGCCTGAGCATTAGTGTCCAGAATTTTAGCGCAGAGACAGTCATAAACAAGCATGACAGTTGGTTTTTGGGGATGCAGGGAACGCTGATTGACAGTGCTCTGTCGGCCGGATTAGAGACGTTCATTTCGTCCTGAACTCAATTATATTTTACAAAGGCTGACATCCCCAGTTAATTGCAGCCTTTCCACATGAGGGAATTATTTGCACTTCTCAATTCCCTGGCCATGTGTACTCTGTTCCGCATGTACAGGCTTCATCTAATATGTGGAAATATTGCAAATTAGATCAGTAAAAAAGAAAAAAAGGGGAAAAAATTGAACATCTGGGAAAAAAAGGGGAACTTAGGGAAGTGTCGAGAGGCAGAGAGGAGTGAAATACTGGCACAACTTCAAGAGGGAAGCGTCTGGGTGAGTAGTCTGCCTCGGTCTCTCAAGTGTGTCTGGATCTTAGCGCAGAGACGGCTTAGTTCAGCGACAGATCCGGAGTGACAGCATTGTGATGATTGACACAGTGATGAAGAGGAGAAAAGGAGAGGAAGAGAGGAGAAAAAGGTTGCACGGTGCCACTGGCTCCGCTGTAATGAAAATGTGAGTCTTGCCCGTGGAAGGCAGTGACAAAAATCCCGAGCTGGGCTTGTTGCTGAGGAGGTAATGTCAGGGAGGTAATGTCAAAGGAGCCCACAGGCCCAGAATGTCTGCGTAAGTGTGCAATATGTGCCTCCACATGTGGGCTTGTGCGCACACATGCGTTTCTGTGTGGGGGTGAAGTGGGAGAGCCTCGGGCTGTGTGGCCTGGATTACCCCAACATTTCTAATTCACCCCGATTCCTCTCTCTCCTGACACGCCATGCTTGACATATGTCGCCACACACAGTCAGATTACCGGGTCGCTAATCCACCTCTGAAGCTGGGTGAGAGGGCCGCGGATGATCCGCCACACCAAGAATAATCTAGCACCTAGCGGGAGAGCAGGGGGTGGGGGGGCGCATGTTGTTGCTCTCCTTACCGTCACTGTTGCTGCATGTCGGAGGTGCCATGCAGCCTTGGATTAGGTCTGCTGCTCTGGCTGACATGTGGACAGACAGCTGTCAGCAAGATGTTGCTAAACCAAAGCGCTTTGCAGTCCCCTCGTATCTCTCTGCTACCCTTGAGCTGTCCCTGATCGGCAGGCGGCTAATCCCGTATCATTGTTCCGTGATTTTGTTTGTTACAACGGGTATCCGTGACATCACTGGTGTTGACATCGGCTCACCAGCAAACAACACCAGTGTTTATCTTTGTCAGTGAGATACCGGGTGAAAAACACTCCCAGATGGGAGCCCGCTGCTGCCAATGACATACCAGAGTAAATAGGTAGACAGGAAATATTTACTGATAATAATCTTATCAAACAGATGAATGAAGGTTCCCTTTCCTCGACAACAAACATCTTCTTTGTTGTGATAGACCGGCAGGACTACAGTGTGAAACAACACATTCTGAATCTGTGCCACTAAATGCAGCAAATGTGATAAAAATGCAGAAAAACACAGTTTCGTTAACATACATATAGGCAGCTAGGCAGGGATTCAAATTTTGCTGCAAATATAACGATGATTCATTTCATATCTGATCATGGTGCCGGTCTCTGGGCTATGACTCATTCACTAAGTGTGCCTGAGCAGCGTCGCTCCTTCTAGGGACACTTGACACTGATCTCTCACATTTGGTCACTGCGACCCCACTAAGAAGATTGTGCGAGTCCTGATAAGATTATGGTTTTTCATGGTTTTTAAACTGGCATCAGGCTACAGGGGGGAATAATTTGGGTGGGATTAGATATTCTAGCCCTGTCGACATCCAGTGTTTAAACTGGAAAATTACATAGTTAGTGTAAAATATAAGAGCATTGTAAATTTGGAGCAAGCAACCCTCTATCTAAACAGTTACTATTGTACTGCATCACCTCTTCTTATAGCAGTTTGGAAATGTGTGTCCTATTATTGTCTGATACAGGATTTCAGCCGCTGAACTTTTCATGGTCGCCCTTGTAGATTCTGTGGCAAATGTCTTCAATAGGTGATAAGTCAGGATACTACAGAACCATACTGTTGTAATATATGCAAAATGGTTCAGCATCTCCTTGCTGTATTTTGTCTTTGTCTTTGTCTAGTTGCTAAATGTGTTGCTAAAATGAAACGTTTGTAATTAAGTCGGTATAAATGGTGCCCCATGTGGTGACTCCCACTACAGAGCCGTGACTGTTTTTACTGCTGTGCCACCTGAGGGCTTCCATATCATGGCCATTCGCTATTAGTTTTGACTTCTGTAGAAAGATCTCGAGATTTTTTCAATCTTACCATAATATCATGTGCTGTGGGAGATTAAGTCCCTAAATGTGTAGGGGTGTCCTGATACAACTTTCTTACTTCCGATACCAATATTGTAGCCTTTAGTATTGGCCGATACCGATATTGATTTGATATTGGCACAGACTTCGGACTTCAGCAAAAAATACTGCCACGTGGCCGACATCACTCCTACTCCTTGCTACTTTGTTAGTACCTTAGTGCACACTGTTGTTGTGGTTACGTGGTGGATCCAGGCGCTGCTATGTCGAGGCGCTGGAGTGGAATCTAGAATGGACTGCTTGTATTGGAGTGCTGATTTAGGCCGATATAATCTGATATTTGTTTTTTTGCTGATATCGGACCAATAACAGATATCAATGTAGGTTTGAGACATCTCGACTTTTGTGTCCAGGAAAACTCTTCTGAAATTGTTAAACTAGAGATTTTAGATGAGGGCCGATATGCAGGCTGATATTTGACCAATATCTCATATCGATATCCGATCAATACATCCCTACTTTTGTGTCCAGAAAAAAATCTTCTGAAATTGTTGAACTAGAAGCTGAGACTCAATACGACTCAGTTATTCTCAAGATACTGTGAATCTGTCATGACATTATCTAGTTGGGGTTGTTGTTTGAACACATTCGGTTTTGTTATAGTTTCTGTTTGGGCATTTTTAGCGGAAGAGTTTAAAGTTTATTGAAAAGATGATGTTATGAAGAAAAATAAAACATCCCGTCTCTTCAACTCACTAGGAGTGAGGAGGAGAGTTGGACAGCAGGGCAGTAGGACAGGTCGGGTCGGCACCATGCGTAGAGACTCCCTGCTGCTTCAAGACACTCCGCTGATTAAGATCAGCCAATCACTCTTTGTGTCTATGCTGGGTCTACTGAGGACATACCCTCTCTCTCACCTTGGAGAGGAGGAGAGTAGCAGCAGAGAGCTGACACCAGTTCAACCATCCTCGCATTAGTGGGAGTAAGCTAACGAAAACCCAACCTCAGGAGACCCCCTGACACTGTTCAGGGCCAAACCGCCTGCCTATTAAGCTCTAGATGCTTAAGGTTAGTCTGGAGTGCTGTTGCTGTAATGATGTAAACAATTCATACTGGTGTAATTCAGCAAGACAGAATTATTTTGCAACTCATTGTTCTGTCATTGTTTGGAGTGTGGGTGTTGCTCTCCATCTGGGAGATAGGGAAGTCATTAACCGAGCACAGCCAGTTTCCAATCACTGTAAAAGTAATGGTGAAATTGCTGGAAATTACATAAAACTAGTGTCTATAAAATGCAAGCAGCAGCACTTATAAACCCTCCTGACAGATGTTGTTGAGGTCAGAGCTCAGACAGTTACCAGAAATCGAGGAACGACGGAAATAACTGCCTGATAACTACTCAGGCAGCCAGTTTCTTCAACATACTGCAGCCTGGGTGGTTATCACAATGTATGAATGATGTAGAAACAGCTGTAGTGATGGAGTGGCTGAGCTCGGAGTGTAGGGGTTGTGTAATGTATTTTCTATGTGTCAAAGCTGGGCTGTTCAAACAGTCTCTTAATGGTGGATGTGTCCCAGGAGAGAGCCATACAGAGGTTAGACACAGATTGAAGACCGGCCACCTCTCTGCTACAGGGCTTGGCCACCAAGCTCACAGAATTTTTAATGGCACACTAAAATGCTGCGTTAAGACTAAATTGCTGCCCTCAATGGGCAACAGATGATGGAATTAAAGAGATTTAGAGCTGTGTGGGGGGAAATGGGCTGCGCATGTTTGATGTGGGCCTGGGAACGAGGGAAGAGAGGAAAGAGGGCAGCAGAGCAAACCAAGGCAGCATCTGGCCCTTGTAGGGACAACACAGCTCTCTGGGAAGTCTCTCCGGAGCAAGAAAGGGGCTGACTGATAGCTCTTTCTAACACCCAGTGTATGCGTGGACTGGCACTCGCTTACTAGTAGCACCTGCTGCACCCATATGGCGCAATAATATCACCCACCACCTAAACAAAACTAGAACATGTGAAGCATAAAAAAAAAAAAAAAGTTCCAACTGTGAAATTGCAAGGCCACCACATCAAAAAAAACACTCATTCCAAACCCTACCCCTACTCCAGGTAACCATAGCAACCCCTCACCTGTCGTCTCCTCGACAAGAATAGGCAGACAGCCAGGTCAGAGTGACACATTTTCTCTAACTCACACACGGGATGATTTTTCATGTGCCGCTCGGTACCTAATACCGTCTCGTACACGGCTGCAAGCGGACACACGTCGCGTCCGATTCAACCCTCCAGTTTGTATCACAGCCTATATTTTCGACCACGCTTTTTCCTCTCTTTTCTGTTTGTGCCTCATCCGCCAATGCTCGCAGTGTCACACCAAACTATGTGCGCAATAACACATTTTAGTTCCACTCCTCACACAACAGGAAGCTGGCAAAAAGCCTTCCGCCGCCCATCAAAATGGCAACAGTTACCCTGACCTGGCATATTCGGAGCCAAAGTGAAGCGCGGGCCCGCATAAAGGGCCGGTGGGCTGCGACAGCCTCTCTATTCACTGGAGACAAAACCTGGATCTGTGGTATGATCTGGCCGCCTGGATTCCTGAATAGAGCCAGCAATCCTGCAATTACAGACCCTGTTAACCCATATACTATGAGGCTGTGACTGGCTGTATACAACGTAGACGAAGAGTGAGGTTTTCCTGTGTGTGTACTAGAGAAGAGGGGAACATAAAAACTGAAAGAAAAAGAGAGAGGGAGAAAAAAAAAGAAGAAAACCCTGGCACTGATGATGACAGCTCAGTGCTGTGTGCGCGCTCATGATAGAGCCATGAGCCACATAAAGAGACTAGGGATTCCACACACATACACACACACACAGCTTCAACATAGTCGGTGAAAACTCCAGCAAAAAATTTACTAACCACAGCCTCATCCCTAGCTGCTCTCCCACACAAACTTCTGCTTTTATCTCATCCCAAGTGTGGAGGGAAGTTAAAAATAATTCAGAGAAGAAAGGGGGGCTAGCAGACTGACACATTCAAACAAGCTCTGGAGTTTGGGATGAAGCTGAAGCGCAGCGGTTGTTGATGAGTTAGGTTGGGACAAGCTTTATCCCGGGTGAAAAGAAAAGGAGGGGGAGAGAGGGGGAGGCTCGCACCACCTTGGCTCTCATTTTCCCGCCGCTTTCATCTCGCTGTGCACCGCAGACCCGGTGACTCACCCACCGAGCAAAACACAACCAAAACCAATAGCCGGCAGATAGCATCTCTTACGCTAACAAGCATTTCACTTGGGGATACCATCAGCTCCGTACTTTTCTCACACAGCTAATTAGGGATGGACTCAGAAGCAGACCTGCAGCTATCTATCCTTCCCTGTTTTTATCCTCTCTCCTCTCAGTCTTCCTCGCTGTCTCAGCCCTACCTGTCTGTCTCTGTCACTCTTTCTCTGTTTGTCTCACACATGCATGACCCTGGGATGTATGTGCCTGGTCGTCACCCTCATTAGTCGGCTATTACCGGGCTGTTGAAAGAGTTGTTAAAATTTTGTTTGTTGCAGGGTTGAAATGCAGGTGAATTGTTGTGTCTGAAGATGTAGCACAACCACCCGCCACTAGCTGGAGCCACTGCTAAAATGCTCCCTTGATGTAAGCAAGCGGAGATGACCAATGGTGTCTTGTAGTGTAAGGTGCTATAGCGTGTTTAGCAAATAGCCTGTGTAAAAGGCATGGAGCCTGGGCGCCTGTTGCCTAGTGGTCGATCTTAGTGGCTAAAGTCCTCATTGCAGTGGTCTGTAGTTAAAAGTCCCTCTCTGGTTGTTTTTTTTTTAATTGTTTTACTAGTTTAAAGTGTTATCAGTGGTCCTTAAAGGGATATTCCAGCGTATATCCTTCTGCTTGTTTGTACGGAGACCTCTGGGCGAGTCCATGGACTGCAGCGGGGTTACGCAGCTCAAGGAAGAACATTTATGATCATTACTTTATCAGTTCCTTTAAGTAATAATCATCATATTAATCCTTTTGCACAGCAGACGCGGTTGTTCTTCTGCCTTAGCACCTCAGTCTTATTGCATTTCCATGAAGAAATGATCATAAATGTTCTTCCTTATACCAACTAAAGTTGGTATAACTAGAGAAGCAAGCGGTCGGCAACATTCATCTCTCAAGGGGGTGTCTAACTCGGTGTTATGGTGTGTTTCACCCTAACCTAATTTTACGCCGTAATATCCCTTTCAATTGTGATTATGACGTTTTTCGCCAAATTCATGCTACCTGTGTCATTTTCAAGAGCTTTTCTTCTGCAGAGCTCCAGTAGCTCATTAGCAATTCGCCTTTAAGTCGTGGGCGGAGACAGCACTAATCTGCACACCCCTCTTCACGCTAGCTTGCAGTCTACTATTGCCGGTGCAGCACAAGTGGTAAATAACATAGGAGCTTTTTCGCTCTCGGACAATAACATCTTTGGGGGCATGATGAACATTAACATCATTATAAGCTTTCTTACGAGCATTGCAGTCGTCCGCTCTGTTTCTCAGAGTGTGGCCTGCAGCGAGGCTCCGGGGGCGGAGGTTGAATTTGCTACCTAGAATATATCACCGTTTCTGAACCTGCAGTTTGGGTCTGCTAAATATTGGCAACGATTTGAATGCAAAATTTTTATTTTTCTCATGATATGTCCTGTAGTATCAGAAAAATGCCATATGAACATGTAGACAACAAGAAAAACATGATTCTCATCGGAGTGGGTCTTTAAGTCCCAGCCACGACCTCTTGCTTTTGCCACTCTCTACTCCCCACATCAGCTGACAGCTTAGCCAATTACCTTCTGCATGACTAATATCAAAACAGGCATCTTATTCTCACAGTTTAAGCCTCTGTTTTTAGGGTGTTACATGTATCAGTGTCTTTGCTGCTGCTCTCCCTGCCTTTGCTTTGCATGCATGTGCATGAAATAGAGGGAGAGGTATGTCTCTGTCCATGCATGCATGTGAAAGGGTAGGGCGAACCACCGAATATACTTCTTTGATAGAGTGTTTCTTACTGAAGTTGGGTTGCCAGAGTTTAAATTTCAGTTTAAACACCTTGGAAACACTTTAAAACACACACACACACACACACCTCTAGATTCACTTCATTCACTCCCAGCGTCTATCTCCCTCTCCATCTTCCAATCCACTACCTCTCCTGCCACTGCCACTCTGTCCAGCCCAAGGCCACTACTGCCTCTTAATCCCATTAGACCAAACACAATCAATTATCCAGCCGGCCATAAGGATCTGAGAGCATTAAAAGGTTAGCCTGGGAGATTTAAAGCCATTGATGTCTATGACAGGAATGCAACCCTCGCCTCCCCACATCCTCTCCTTGAAGCCCTCCCCTGCTCACCAGCGTGTTATGTGCCTGTGTATGTGTGTCAGCGCGTGTTCATCAACATGAAACCCCCCCCCACCCCCCAACCCCACCCCTCCGGAACCAACTCCAGCCACCATGCATTGCTTTTGGATCTTTAATCATGTCCCTGCAAGTCCCGGCAAATTACTGCCTTGTGATGGTAATCGATAAAGCGATAAACGCAGCCGGGGACTGCAGCTGCTGAAGCAAAGAAATACCGGTGGCCACTGGTTGACTTTTTTTTCCCCCATAATCTGATCCCCCACCTCTCGCCAAGAGTAAAACAGGGCGAAAGAAGAGAGAGAGAAAGAGCGTTTTCTCTCCAGGAGGAGGAGAGAACAATGCACCCTCATATGCTGCACTTGCATTAAAAGATGGAGGAGTTGAGGAGCCCCAGGTGCAGGTCAATCAATACCATCAGGCAGATAGACTGATATAATCATATTGTAATCTGGAGACTCACCCCCCTCCAGCCTGGCCCGCCCTCCATCCTCCCACCCCTGCCAGTCCATAAACTCCATGCCCCGCTGCCACTTCATTCATCGCTTGATCTAATTCTCTCACTCCCTCCCCTTTATCTTTCCCGTACACTCCTCTCCTGCACCCTCTCCTCACCGACTTGTTCCTTCTCAGGCGAGAAAATTAAATATGATCATTCCTCTTCAAAGGCACCACTATTAGCCACATAATGAATATTCAGTAAATGTAGCAGGGAGAGGAGACAGCGCGAGTTACAGAAGTAAGTGACAGCGAGAAATGAAAGGTGCATGTCTGCGACTCGTTTTCAACAGCCTTACAGCGCCAGAACAAAAAGCAGAGGAATGTGCACTGGGATATCATTCCCCATGCAGACTTTAAAGACAAATAACAGGAGGCATTCATTATTACAAATACCTTATTACCATGAATGAACAGCCCCGTGACATTTAACGATGTGATTGTAGATCCACCTCATCAGAGTCCGATACATCATTTATGGCCCATTAATATTTCCAGTGATGAATCATTGATTATGGGGGTTATTATGAAATACTTCCTCAAATCTCACGTCCCTGGTGCGACCTCCGCTGGAAAATCATTTGGCTAAGGCTTGAAAGGCTCCGCAGCACTTGTGGCTCCAACTTTAACTCCACTCCTAAGGACTCGTCTGTCTGCGTTCCAGATGCAGCTGCCAAGCACCTTCTCCGCCGGGATTCAAATGTGTTTCCTCATGCAGACACGATAGCCACTTTCCAATTTCAACTTCATCTTAAACCACCAATTTCAGCTGCCGTGGCGGTGATTGAAATATGAAACCCTGCATATATACAGGCCATTACAGCGAATACAAGGCCGCAGCTGCTGTCTGTCTGCCCAGGGAAGTGAAAGGCGGAGAAACAACAGGGATCAACGACAGGCGGAACACATTTATATTTATTTATTATTCAATAACGATGAATTGGCCCCTGACCCCTCGCAGCAAACTACCCGCAGAAAGACATGGCAGCCTTGCTGATTCAGGAGGAAATCAAACAGAACCCCTGGGGCTCAGTGCTATGAGAGTTCAAATCTGACAGCATTTGACGAGCCGCCCCTTTTCAGTAAATCCTTTTTTTTTTTTTTCTTCGCTGCTGCTTTTGATTCATGCGAACATAAGTCAGAACCCAAGACTTTCACTTTCTAGGGCAACAACATAAACACTTACACGCCAACATACACAAAACAAGTAAATAAATGAGTCACCCTATTTAACAGAGTCTTTAGCAGAGCATCCTAGAAAGTGATGAATGTTTTTCTGCTCTTGCATCCACTCTCTCTCTATTTCTCTCTCCCCACAAACTGACATGTTTTTTCAGGGGCGACATGTAGTGCTTTTATCTGTCTTTTATGCCTCTTCAATTTTCAACAGAACGGTTTGATGGGAAGGTACTTCTAACCTAATTTCAGCCGGGGAGAAAGGATTATAAAGTAACTGTTGTTCAAGTGCAAAATAAATGAATTGAGTAGCATAGCACATAGCACACACACACCAGGAAAATGGTAAGGGAATGAGAGTGGTGGAGGGCTAAACGCGGCTAATACACTGTTGTCTGCAGCTTTCAAGGTTGTTTCAGCTGTTAATTAGTTCAGTTTGATGGCTTGCATCCATGGGTGCAGTCTAACCCAGTTAAGTCAGATGCTCAATGAGTTTTCTCTGGGCGTTAAATACTGAGCCGCAGCTCTGCAGGAAACCTGGCTCAAGGTTAGTACGACGGTGTCAGTCAAGCCCGATGTCCGGCTTTCACAGTCTGCCACGCTCCTCAAGTGGCTGCCAGAGAACACACACCAAGGTTACGTCCGTCTGAGCCAATGAGTATCCCACTTATCTCAATCAAAGTCCTGCACTAATCTTCGAGGGATTGGTTCTGGAAAAATCAGGACATTTTCTTTCAGGTTGAAAAAAAAAAATAGAAGCGAGGGAAACAGACGCTCTTAGTGCACCTGATCTGCACAGCTTGACAAATAGCATTCTGGATTATTAAGCCGCAGCCAATCAAATAAACTCTGTCTATTAATCAATTAAAATTGTTGCCTACCGAGGGAAACAGATGAACACATTAGCATACTCCTATTTGTCATATCTCTCATCTGTGTTAAAGATGCTCAGTGACACAACATTTCTCTGATCGCAGTGTGCTCGAATCACTTTTCTTTTTTTTTTTTTTTTTAGGTCAGAGCTATGCTGAGAAATCGAAAAACCAAACACATTTTTAGAGGAAAAAGCCTGGTGAGAAGGACCGCACATGTGATAGATTACTCACAATTTTTTTTTTTCCTAGTAAGTGAAGAAGCAAAAGTTTCAATCCACTGATTTTTACAACTGATTTCACACGGTAACAGCACAAGAAGCAAACTGCAGAAGAAGAATCTTCCCTTCTTCCTATATCGAATCTAGTATGAAGCGTTCAGTTGGAATTGGCTCATTATTAATGGCAATGTATGGTAATGGCTGTATTTAAATGCCAGACTACAACCACAGAGAGACAAATTGACACTTCTCTGTGTCCCCAAAGTCAGTTGGAAAGTAATGAATTGTGCATAATGACAATAAATGACTGCACTTTGTTTCCACGGGAAATGGTCTATAAATTGGTTGACAGGCGATGTAAATGCGCTGTTTGTGCAACATAAATCACCACTTAACAACATGACACCTGTGGAGTTTGAAAAGTAAGAGAAATCCGGTTTCAAGCCACCCACCTGCTCGACATGTAATGCATAATAATAAATGATCTATTCAGTGAGACTTGATAAAAAAAAAGGGAATAATTAGCTCTGATAGTTACCGAGATAATTATCACTGCAGGTAGACGGAGGCTTTGACGCAGCAGATTGTTTGTGTCCGGTAGTTACTGTATCACAAGATGACAGGGTTGGCATTCTTAAATACTGGAAGCTTTTTGAATGTCATCATACTAGGGCATCCATCTGCGTGTGTGGCTCTGTGTGTGTGTGTGTGTGCGCATATGTGTGTGTGTGTGTGGGTTGTTTGTCTGATCCCCGCAACATCCTCCATCTCCAGGGGCAGCGGCTCCCTCTCTCATCAACCATGCCCAGCCAATGTGACTGTCACTCCCAATCTGCACTGAGAGGGGAGCCCGTGCCTATTTTTATAAATGTATTCATATTCATTAGCCCCGAGTGTCATTCATAGCAGCAGTTCTTTAATGCCGAGTGTAACCATCAGAGGCTGGAGGAGACTGCCGCCTCTCATCTCGCCAAATTAATAACACAGGCAATCACTGCAAAGGTGCCTACTGTCAAACAACAATGGCTCCTGATTTCCATCAACTGCGCACACTTCCTCATTTCCACATGACACACAAAAAAACATACTCATCAGTGGTTCCCCCCTTAGGGAATCTCGACAAAAAATGCCATTGTGCAAGGCTTTGAAATATGGAATCATTAATTTAAGTGAGAATTAATTACAACCTTTTTTTTTTTTTGCTTTGACCCACCGCAATATTCTGCCTCATAACATCTTGGTGGCAGCCGGTTAATTGCGCAGAATAACTAGTGTGAACGCAGGCTGCTAATGAGAGCAATTAGGCATCAGACTCACACGAGATTTAACTTCACCCACTCGCTCCAAGACAGCACACTTTGCCTTGATTGGCTTGTATGTGTCACATAAAGCAAATGATGAACTAATCCTACAGAGTCGTCAAGAGCGCAGGAGTCAAAGCTGTCTCCGTGAGTGATATCTTGGGACGTTTCGGCGCCGTTCTATTTAGACTGACATGACAGAAAATTTTGGCATGTGCGCCCAGTGTTTTATTTTTTTATTTATTTTTTTTTGTGAGGAAAAAATTGAATTGAAGATTTTTTTTTCTCCCTTTGCTTTTCATCCACTTTGTCATGCACCATTTTGGGCACAGTGCCTTCTAAAGTAATGGAAGTGGCGCTGCGTCTCACAGCCTTGCCATGTTTTTTTCATGGCCATTGTTTCTGCTCCACCCCACTTTAAATCAAGAGCACAATGCACCCCCTCGCTTCTCCTCCTCCTCCTCCCCCCCTTCCAAGCTACCTCACCGTACTTCACTCTGGACAACATTAATAAAACAAGCTTTCAATGATGCAGAGTGCAACGCCACATCGGGCTCCTAGCAGCGGTGTGATTAAAGCTTTTAAACACCGCCACCCTTTGAGTTTGCATATGTCAGCTCTGCAGTCTGTGTTTGGAGGAAGGCTGGTGGGCTGCATGTTCTCTTTTGTCGTTTACCTTGTCTCTTTCTGTTTGTCGCTGTTCCCTGTTAATGCACCAAAGAGTATGGAAAGTGCAGGGTCCATTCTTACATATATAGCAATTACAGGACTCAGGACAATAAAATCAAAGCATGAAGCGCAGGGTTCATGGAGGGAAAAGGAAAGTAGCTCCACCACAGTGATTGCATCTATTGTCAAGGCCTAACAACTTAACTCCCTCCTATCTTTACATCCTACGCAAACTCAGCCATGTGCTCAATCTACTTTGTTCCTTTACCTGCCATTAAATCAAGTTTCTGTTGCTGCTTTTCTCCCCCCCTGAAAGCGCCACAACGCTCGCTGTGAGGCATTTGAAAGCAGATCAGCATAATTCACACTCAAAGAGCACATTAAAGACCGGTCACTTCCCCTCACAGTTCCTGTAATCACAGCGACCTCTTCGGTGATTACAGAAATGGAAATAAAGCTTTTTAATTGAATTTTATGAAATTAAACATCGGCCGGAGCAACTTCATTAAATTGATATAATCCCACTGACTCTCCCGTTTCTTCTGTCCCCACAGGCAGAGTACATGTCCAGCATTTCTACAATAAGATATGTGCTCAAACATTTCCCTTTCACGGAACAAGGAAATTACTCTTTGAAAGCTCCCGTCGAATTGCAAATTAAAAATTAGCTTGACCAGCAATTTGTGAGAGCTTTGAGCACAAAGAAACAGAAATTCATCCCGAGGCCTGTGCGCGGGCAAACACAAGTCAAAGAAGCAGCAGCAGCAGTCACCGCAATGTCTTTGCACGTCCGGTTGGCTCCAAGAGAGGGACAACAGCAGCCATCACTGCCTTTGTTGTCGTGTTCTTGCTTCAAGTCAAGCATCACAAATCAGTTTTGAGCCATCATATGTACGTCACATGTGATGGAGATCGGATTTGGCTTTACTCTCTTGGGTAAAGCTCTGTGTCAGTTTAGAGTGTGTTCACATGTCCGCTTCATCTCCAGTGTGGAGACAGAGGGACGGCTCTGTCAGGACTCCTTCTGGTGCAGTACAGTAGAGGTCCCCAACAGGGGCATTTGGGCTTGTTAGTCTAGGTACGTCTCTTTGGCTGTGAGACAAGAGGAGACAGTGACCGAGGCTTCTGGGATGTGGCGATCCCCTGCAGAATTAAAAAGCCTGCGTCTCAAACCCCTGTGACAGGAAACCTCACTCAGCTCACAAAAGGACCCACTGATTGAGTCTGACATGTGCATCCTCTTCGCCCAGATGCAATGTCTTTGTTTAGTCTGGATCACTTCTGCGTAGGCATTTGTATTTTCGTGCAGTGTGTGTACGTGTGTGTACGTGTGTGTGTTCCTGCGCGCAAGAGTGAAGGAGTGCCTTCCTCCATTTAACCCACTTCTCTTCCAAAATTGAATCTCTGACCTTTTTCCCACTTATCACCTGTCTGTGAGAGACTGTAAGAGCTAAATAGTTTTTTAAAAAAGAGCAATTTCAATCTGAAAAACCAGGAGAGTATGACCAGATATGGATTGTGCCTAACAGGCCGAGCACGCTCCAGAAATCAAGGGGTGAATGTCTAAAAAGGCCGGCGGTGTGGGAGAAGTGGAAGGGTTACTGTTTGGACTCAAACTGGGCACACTAATCCCTTTGATCCCCCCATTTTACTGTCAGCTGTTTCCTAGCTACCGTCGGATCTGCACAGAATTTAGGATTTGTGCAACTGTACACCACAGCAATCTCTACCCCACTGATGCAGCGCTCTCCTTTCTATCCTCCATCAATGCACACCCCACTCCACCCCACCTTTTGCCTCCATACAATGTCCACAGCAATATTCATATCTCTTTCTGCTCCTCTGTCTCTGCAGCTGGCAGCGGCCGCGACATGGCAGGGGAGACAGGTTAAATTGGAGAGTATTTGCACGGAGGGGCCATCCGAGCATGACGCTTCACATTGAAAAAGCTGATTCTGATTTTGTCTATTCACACGAGACACCGTGGATGTGGCCCACTTTCATTAGTTGCGCCGAAAACAGCTTTCAAATACTGGTTTGGTCTTTTGAGAAAGCTCCATTTAGCGATAATGAATCAATCTGGGCGCATGTGTGCAGATGCATGAGTTACAGGGGGAAAATGTGTTTGCGTATTAGCGTACATGCACTCTCCGGGTGCGTGCATGTTTGTGCATCTGCTAACATGCATTAGAGCAATAAAGGCACTTTTATTAGATTCCTCTCCCAAGCCTTTGAAATTAAAATAAATAGGCATCTGTGTCTGCACAGGATCTCTTTTGTCTCTGTCAGTATGGGTTGCTTTCAGAGGTGCAATGCCCCACAGACTTCCCATTTAACCCCTGAAGAGCTCTCCCAAACTGATCCTACATCATGCCAAGCAGAAGACACACGACACGGCTCCATTTGCATATTGGCAGATTCATGCTTCATTGTAAAACACGGGCTCTCCACGGCCCAGTACCAATTAATCCTGTAGGCATGTAGAAGGAGAGATAATACCACAACTTTCTCAATTTGCTGATTTCAAACGGAGCTGCTACTCTCATATGCTGCACACTTACATAATTCTTATCATTCAAGCAGCCGAGCTCTCAGAAAACTACATTTTTTTTCTGGAGCTTTCGTCCATTGTGTATGTTTCAATTAAGGCTATGCAATGCTACCACACAATTCCTTGCTTTGCATATAAATGAAAATGTAATGATCCAGGACATTATCAGCACAGAAAATTGTGGTCAAATATGTTGTCACTTTCTGTGCTCTGCAGAAAGGACCTCGTATAAATACCCCCCATTACTGTGTCAAGGTAAAAAAAAAAAAAAAAGTATATTTTCTCCAGCAATAATGAGGATGAAATTAGTTTTTATGTCTGAAAAATCTCTTTTTTTCCACGCGGTGAGGGAGATGACTGTCATATTGTGATCAACAAAGGCTCCAGTCCGGGCTTTCACTCGAGGTTGAGTCCCGCCATATGCCATCAGTCTCGCACCTGAAGCGCTTTCATGGCTTGTGCTGAGGGGGCCGAGGAAAGGGAATCCAGATGTGACATGAAGCCATAGAGAAGAAGCCCACATCGCTGCTGTCAGCTCCGATCAACACCACGCTTCTTAACTGACACTCTGTTGATGTTGGAGGCAAGGACAGTGATCAAAGATATCAGCGCAGTGAAGTGCTGCCATGCTACAATGACAACCAGATCTTCCCTGTTATGAGAACTAGAGAGGAATTCCTCACCAGCAGAAGAAGAAAAAAAAAATGTGTTGAATGATGCTGTAGGTAAGAATTTCTCCGGATTGATCCCTCTTGATGTCTCTGCATGTTCTCTGCTGTAACATTCCCCCTGACATCCCTTGGTATCTCTATCGCAAACCATTTGTTTACAGTGAAGGTGGAGAACTGTCAAAATGGAACTGGAGCAGGCAGGGCCTAATGTTATGCTCTGCCTCCGCCGGGGAAAAGGAAAAGGCGAGTGTTGAGGAAACAGAAGTGATATCAAACATGATATCGAGTCCCGTGTGTCCAGGAACAGGACAATAGGGAATGAGAGTCAGCTCTGCTCCTAATCAATACTGAGCACAAGGCATTGAGATGCAGCTTGAGGCATTTTGCCAGGACCCCTAGCGGGACTGGTAGGCGTGCTGCCAAGCACAGCTCGAGCAAAGCAGCGAACTCGGCCCCGCAGATGGAGAGCATGGAGGCTCCCTCTTCCCAGACGAGACCCCGCTCGTGGAAAGAAAGTGTGCCATGGCCTGAAATCATTTATCTGTTCACACAATCCTGCCAACCGTCTGACCTCCGACCTCTGACCTCACCTACTAACATAAGGCTTACAGAGGGAAATGCACACTTCTAACAGCAAGCGAAAAAAAGAAAAAAATCCTCAGCTGGAAGAGAAATCATGCAGCAAAGAAGATCACAGAAATGTGGTGTTTTTGGCTTCTCTTGTTTTTTCATCTGACCCTCTGACATCTGCGCGGCATCTCAAAACCCAAATTCTTCAAATTCTCATAGTTTCATGTCCAGTTTATGAGACTTGTTTCAACAAATCAGAGTGCAGAAATGTGATGGAGGAGACTCGGCTAAGAAGCTAGTTTTAACTATGGATGTACCAATTAAAGCTTAATACCAGAAATCAGTACCGACTTTAGCTGGATTGGGTTTTGGTGACAATTAGGGATCCCATTTTCCATTTTCAATTATTGGGTCACCATTCAGCTTAACTCCAAATTGTTAAACATGCTTTCTAGACTTAAGAAATGAAATAGGAAGTGATAAGCACACACTGGTCTATCATTAGATGGTCCAGTCATTGTCGGAGTAACAACCTCTCTGCTGTCTTTAATAATTCAATCATAGCTTCTTTCATTTCAACAAATAGTCTTGAAACAGACATTTTCATCTTGTGTTTTCGTGTCGGTATGACCAAGCATGATTTCACCTTCTTGAAGGGCTATTCTGGTGTAATATTAATTTAGGGTCAAACACACCATAACGCCAAGTTAGACACCCTCTCGAGAGATGAATGTTGCCGACTGCTTGCTTCTCTGGTAATACCAACTTGAGTAACGACCACATGATAGGAATACACAGCGGTCTGAGGAGCCATCAACAAACCTCAACTAAAACGCCACTCTATAGCCACAAATAATGCTCAGAACAGCACCTAACTTCATCAACAGTACATATAGGGTCCTAGTCACAGCACTAGCCACCAAACATCTGTTTAACTTTGCCTGATTTCTTTAGTAAAGAGACTAAACACAACTTACCTACTCTCTTCCAGCAGCCACTTTTTTTGTAGCGAGACCTCAGGCCCGTCCATTACGGACTGCTGCGGGGTGACGCAGCTCAAGGAGGAACATTTATGATAATCTCTTCATAGAAATGCAATCAGACCAAGACGGTTAGGCAGAGGAACTACCGCGTCTGCAGTGCAAAATGATTAATATGGTGATTATTACTTTAAGGAAATGATAAAGAAATGATGAAGTTAGGTGCTGTCCTAAGCATCATTTGTGGCTAGAGTGGCATTATGTTTGAGGTTTCTTTATGGCTCCTCAGACCGCTGTGTATTGCTATCCTGCGGTTGTTACTAAAGTTGGTATAACTAAAGAAGCAAGCGGTCGGCAACATTCATCTCTCAAGGGGGTGTCTAACTCTGAGTTACGGTGTGTTTGACCCCACGCCAGATATCCCTTTAAAGCCTCATTCTTGAGGACACTGTAATAGCGTAGGTCGCCACAGACTCTGTCATTCCTTTGTGCACAGAGCTTGAACAAACGGTAAAGCTGTGTTTGTTTACCATCTGCCACAACTCCGACTTCCGTTTAACACCCACAGTGCAGGACTGTAGCTTGATTTCAACCAAATGGCAATGACATGCACATTCTACATCATCATCAGTGTTTGAGTAGGCTTTTGCATTTTGTTTCAACATCATGTGGGAAGCTGCAGAAGTGCAAAAACATCTCAATGATGGTCAGTGATGCGTCTCATTAAGGTTCTGGGAGTCATTGTTCTGGACCAGAAGCCTCTGCAAGTGGCTGAAAATGAGCAATTCTGCCGCCTGGTTGAACGCTTTGAAATGGGAACAGTTTGCCGTCACATGTGGCAGTTTTTTCCAAGACCCCTCTGTCTGAACTTTGTCACAGGACTAGAGTTCATGACTTAGATTTGAGTCCAATTTAAGCGTTAATGACTCAGACTTGGACTCAGTTGGACTCTGACTCATTTATTAATGAGGACATTTTTATTGTTTATTATTAATTGTTTATTTTGTACAAGGCCTTCAGATGCATTTAATTTGGAGCAGGGCCTGGCAAGTGAACACGAATTCTGATTAATAGTGAGTGGGTTGCAGGTTGTAGGTTGCAGTTTTTTTGAGTTTATTAACACCTGCAGTGTTCCCACAGCAGCAGAATTGATGAGTTTGCCTCCACATTAACAGAGGCACGGTGTGCATTTACGCAGAGCTGGAACTTCATAGATGATATAAGTCTCCACTGCATGTACAAGATCTGTCAGGAACTGCTGCATGTGAATTAAATGAGTTTCCTACACATCTAAAAGGTCCTCACAGTAAGTGCGGGAAGAACATATCATTTTGAGACAAGTCTACCAACATGGAGAAAATCATGGGAAACAAGGAAATGCTGTTTTCTAAGAGGGTTTAATGTCAGAGCAGAATGTGGGTGAAGATGGAAATAGATTGTAATTACAATTCATTCAGCTTATTTATGTACTATACTTATTTATTTCATTTGGTTTCACAAAGAAAAGCCTGGGTTCTTGAGAAAGAAAATTACATGTTAGGGCTACACAACACTGAGAGGACCTGATACTGCAACATATTTTTCTCTCTGGGATGTACAGTTACACTATTATTTGGATCTAGACTTAAGCCTATTTTCTGCTTTCAAATCAAATCCCTTCCTACTTTTACCACACTGGGACCAGACCTCTGACAGCTACTCTGACACCCAGCGGAGGGACAAGTGGAGTAAAGACAACGCTTTTGTTCAGAAGCTTTTCCAAAAAAAAAAAATTGTCTGACTTACTTACATCTCATCGACTATTTCTCACACTGTTCAAGGATATGTTAAAAATTAATCACTTCATTTCCCCGCTGCAGTGTAAGTGTCCCCGCTACACAAACAAGCACCAAGACAAGCAGGAATAGTATTTGCAAGTCTGTGAAGGCAGCGGTGCCTCATGCATGTTTACATTTTACAGCTTGTGATGTACAGTCAGTTCTCTGTGTGTCCAAGAGAAAGGCCGCACTTACATTATATCAGAGATTTTAATGGCAGATTAATCGTAGGAAACTGGCCAGTTTTAGTGTCATTTAACGTGACTATTGTGCCACGTTCTAACAGCATTGCAAATATACTCTACAGGGAGGGCTAATTGAAAACTTTAGGAGGCACTATTGAGCACAATTTGTTTAAAATTTGTAAATGTCATGCACACCGGATGTTTCCAGATATGTTTAGGCCTAAAAAAAAACATTTTGGTAGAAATTATCAAAAATAATAATAAAAATTATTTTGGTTTCAATAAGACTCTGTGCTTGGACCCTAACCCTACCCCAATACCTTGGGTAGTAGCTCCAGTTTTATATACGTAAACCTGCAAGAAGGACTAAAAGGTGGTGCTAGCTCTGCTTACATTAGCCAAACCAATGTGACACCATCCACCTGCAGGTTCTATGATCTGATGTTAACGCTGCATCAAACTAATTGCACCCAATTTTGCTGTCCAACTGGCTTTTACTATTGGATTAGTCGGCTAGTTCTGCATTCTTACCCAAAACTTAGGCACTGGCACCAGGTAGGAAATAGGATTGGTACATCTCTGGTTTCAGAACTCAAGTTATATGGCCTCTAGGTAAAGATATTGCATATATACACTCACCGGCCACTTTATTAGGTACACCTGTCCAACTGCTCGTTAACACTTAATATCTAATCAGCCAATCACATGGCAGCAACTTAGTGCATTTAGGCATGTAGACATGGTCAAGACAATCTCCTGCAGTTCAAACCGAGCATCAGTATGGGGAAGAAAGGTGATTTGAGTGACTTTGAACGTGGCATGGTTGTTGGTGCCAGAAGGGCTGGTCTGAGTATTTCAGAAACTGCTGATCTACTGGGATTTTCACGCACAACCATCTCTAGGGTTTACAGAGAATGGTCCGAAAAAAGAAAAAATATCCAGTGAGCGGCAGTTCTGTGGGCGGAAATGCCTTGTTGATGCCAGAGGTCAGAGGAGAATGGCCAGACTGGTTCGAGCTGATAGAAAGGCAACAGTGACTCAAATAACCACCCGTTACAACCAAGGTAGGCAGAAGAGCATCTCTGAACGCACAGTACGTCGAACTTTGAGGCAGATGGGCTACAGCAGCAGAAGACCACGCCGGGTGCCACTCTTTTCAGCTAAGAACAGGAAACTGAGGCTACAATTTGCACAAGCTCATCGAAATTGGACAATAGAAGATTGGAAAAACGTTGCCTGGTCTGATGAGTCCCGATTTCTGCTGCGACATTCGGATGGTAGGGTCAGAATTTGGCGTCAACAACATGAAAGCATGGATCCATCCTGCCTTGTATCAATGGTTCAGGCTGGTGGTGGTGGTGTCATGGTGTGGGTAATATTTCCTTGGCACTCTTTGGGCCCCTTGGTACCAATTGAGCATCGTTGCAATGCCACAGCCTACCTGAGTATTGTTGCTGACCATGTCCATCCCTTTATGACCACAATGTACCCAACTTCTGATGGCTACTTTCAGCAGGATAATGCGCCATGTCATAAAGCTGGAATCATCTCAGACTGGTTTCTTGAACATGACAATGAGTTCACTGTACTCAAATGGCCTCCACAGTCACCAGATCTCAATCCAATAGAGCATCTTTGGGATGTGGTGGAACGGGAGATTCGCATCATGGATGTGCAGCCGACAAATCTGCGGCAACTGTGTGATGCCATCATGTCAATATGGACCAAGCTCTCTGAGGAATGCTTCCAGCACCTTGTTGAATCTATGCCACGAAGAATTGAGGCAGTTCTGAAGGCAAAAGGGGGTCCAACCCGTTACTAGCATGGTGTACCTAATAAAGTGGCCGGTGAGTGTAGTCAAACCTGATTAAGGAGAATGTGAAGAAAATATAAATTTAGTAACAAAGCCAGTAAAAAAAAAAAAAGGAGTAAGGTCTCACTGACAAATCTGTGCACTATGTAGGAGTATTACCCCTTTCCCTTGAGTCTAGAGGTCTACCACTCACATGTCGAGACCTTTAACTTGCCGGGGTCATCAAGGGCAATGTCTCCGTTATTGTCTGGTGAATGCTTTTACTGGACTTGAATAGACCGACATCCTTCCACCAAGGTCCTTTCCTAGCTTTCCTCCAACTTAACTTGCAGAGTCCAACAAGAGCAGGTTCCTTCCTCCCTCCCTCGCTGTCTGGGGAATGCTTTTATTGAGCCTGGACAGACAGAAACCTCTTCTGCCTTTCTTCACTATGCTCTGTACTATATCATCAGCAGCAGCTCCAAACTGCTCGACCCCAACCTCACCCTTGTTTTTACTTTCTGTTTTTGTCCTCCAACCGTCTCTTGCACTTTTGTTCACAATAGGAAGAGAAAAAAAATGCATGCAGTTTAATATCAATATGCTGGACACCAATAAAAAGTAATGGTGCTGTTACAAAGTTTGACATGGTATAATTTTATTTGGTGCAACTCTGCAATTGATATCAATATCACAAACCTACTATAAAAAGAAAAGGACCTGGATTGGGTCAGATGGGAATTGGTCTGAACAGGGTGGGGACCAGACTTCTGTTGCACATCAAATAAAACATATACCGGTCGTATCTGTCTGGTTTTGAGGTATCTGCAATAACTAGAACAAGAATATTTGTTTGTCTTTTGGCTTCATCTACAGCAGAGAGGCTTGCTTGGTGGCAGAGCAGCAGCACTGACTGCTGTGATTGCCTTGGTTTTGAGGTTTGCAACGGAACGAAGCAGAATGACAAGATGTGAATTCATTCGCATGAAAGTACAAAGAAAATGGACTGGTACAACCATTTGTTTTTACTCTGAGAGGGGAGAAAAAAAATATATAAAAAAGAAAAAAAAAACACATGGGCCCGCCACCCCCACCGCATTTCTCTGTTTCTTTGCCTCTTTTGCCATTTTATTCACAACACAAGAATACACTCACCAGTCCCCAGGAGGGGTACGCTGAATGAGAGCAGAGATTCAATGGGTACATGATGCTGTAAAAAGCATTGTTTCTCACCACAGTTTTCCTTGAGTTGCCTTTGTGTTGTTTAAATGTTTACATGGAACAGCTTGGGGCTTGAAGACAGATGTATGGTCCAAGTGTACCGCCTCAGTACAATCCCCCACTTTTTTTTTTTTTCCCTGGATGAAAGTGATGACACCATTTTGAGGGCTTTTCAAAATCTCTCCCTCGAATGATGCTTTGATTAAGCGGCATGCGCAACATCTTTGCTCCCTTGTCAAAATCATATCAGACAAATTAAATGAATAGTTCCACTTCTAAATCCCGCTCCCTATTCAAGGTCATTTCCACTTTTAATTTCTGTCCCAGCTCGAGGGGCCTATTCCAAGACATTTCTTTTCTGTTCTTGATAGTTGAAGAGGTGGCTCCTGGTCCTGTGTCAGATTGATTAGACTTTCAGCCAGGAGGATTAATATGTGAGGAATTTGTCGGTTTTCCCCTGCAGCGCTTCTCCCCTCAGTCTCATCAGTAAACAAGGAGACATGGAAACAGAACCACTCTCAGCTATGTGATTAAACCTGGCCCCAGAAGGAGAACATGCCTCCTCAGTCAATGCTATTGTTACTGAATAATCTAATACCAGAATATTCCAAAACTCTACTTTTCACCAGGCAGAAAAGAGCAAACAAGTCGGTATCACATGAGATCAGGGTACAGATTTTGTCTGTTTTGCTTTCAGCCAATTATTCCAAAGGCAAGGTTTGGGGATCTGAAAGTTCTCAGTGCAAACATCTCATGAGGAGTCGGGGTGCATGCCTCTGAAAAAGTGCCAATTATCATCTCACGCGGTCTCTCACAGAGTGATGATCCTCTGAATCTTTTCAGTAGCTGTGTTTACATGGGAACAAATAATCAGAATAAACGCCTGATTGGAATAAAATTGCGTCACGTAAACATGTCGATCGGGAGATTCTGATCCAATTTGGCTCAATTGGAAAGAAACCGTATTCCAATCGAGAGGGGTGGTTTATGCTGATCGTTATTCTGAAACGTATCCATGTTAACTCATATTCCGATCGTGACTCTCTTACCTGACTTGATCTTCACTGAGGCCAGTATAGGAGGTTTCATCATTAACACTGGCATAAAACACAACCGTAGGTGCTCCTCCAGTAACATAACAAGGCGTACAAACAGCGTAATGATGTCACATCTGCATGCACAGTGCAACCTTTGAGAAAACAGTAAAATAAGTAAGCAAGGGCGCCATCCAGTGACAATATTTAATAGGGAAAAACTCCTGAATTGGATGAAGTGAGCCACTACCGCGTTTTTTAGTTTGTTGACAGCACAAGCGGAAATACAACTCTTCTTCTTCTGTGGTTGTTTCAGTGAAATCACACAATTCTGCACGTGTCCAAAAGCTTCTAATCTGAATGAAGCTAGGTACATGTATATGCACATCATGATCAGACTACTTGATTTTGCGCCCATATAAACAGTAGATTCAGATTTTCTGATCCCTCAAATTTTCAATCAGAGCAAGAAATTTTGCCCATGTAAACTAATGTTTGCCATTCCTGTCAAAACTTTTCTAGCATCAAATTTAAACCACATGTAAAATGATATTTTATTCATAATACTGAAAAGTTTCTTAGTTTTAACATTTAATGGGTTGTCTTTGCTTTAACTGATATAACTTTGTTCCCATCAGTGTTTTACTCGGCATCCTCAAAAGTATTAAACACTGGCCCCGCCTAGCTTAACTCCAGCAGAGTTCAGAACAATTTCATCCAGCTTCGCTAATATGGCAGCATGACAGGAACATGGTGGGAGAAAGGCCCCTTTGCCCCATGCAAATAGCCATTACCATACCCCTTTGGGCAAACGGCAATTACTGGGCAAAGGGTGAATGCCAAAACCCTGTGGTACGAGTTAATTTGATTACATTTCCATTATGAACTATAAACACAGTTTTGCTGCTCGACTGAGCCAATTAAAGGCCTCCTGAAGCTAAAAAACGTTGACAGCGCAGCGGCCTCATTGTTCTCCAACAATACAGAAGATCGAAATCATTTGTCACCCTTAAACAGGTTTGAGGCAATTCCATGTTCTTCTCTTCAGAGAAATTACCATTATTTGTTTTACATATTTTTTATCAGCTTTTTTTCCATTCATTTATTTCAAATGTCGCTGCCAATGAGCACAGATTTTCTCCCTTTTTTTTCTAATTCAGCTGTGATATGTTCCATCTTGGTGAATAAAGCATCCTGTGGCAACATGAATAAACATGTGTAGAAAGCATTTGGCAGCCAGAGAAAAAGCAGCCAACCAGCCAGACATGGGAGGAAGGCTCTGAAGACACACAAGAAGTCTGATTTGGAAGTCAGGCTGCCACCGCGTTTCACCTGAGGCTGTGCAAGCCACGAGCTGGGCTTTCTGGGCACAAGCCACGCTGCGAAGAAAACAAGCATTTAGTCCAAATTTCTGCAGACATCTGCTAGCTCTCTGGAGCTGTAAACATGTTTAATTAACTGAATTTCACCAAACAGGGCGATACATATGTCATAAATATGCACTGCGTGTAATTATGGTATGGTAGCTCAGAAGTTTCTCACTCCCACTCCTGTGCCGCTCATGGGACTCGTGACGTGATCAAAGTGCTTTAAGTTTAAGGAAAGGCAATTATTTCATCACATGGGGCGCAGATTTAGTATCATGTCTGAAATCAGACGCCTGCGGCCGGTGTGGCATCAATGTGGTCTATTTTGGAGACCGGCACAGTCACACTCTTTGTGGAGCGCCATGCAAACAGATTAAGCTTTCAACTGTTTGTGATGGAGTGCTGTACGTGTGGGTGCAGATGATCGGGTTTGTCATCAGTCTTTGTTGGAACTAGGAGATGCCTTCGATTCTATTAAAACTGTATTATATTTCTCTTGATGGAGTTGTGTAATCTTGTACACATTGATTTTTCTATCTTTCCGCGGCTGTGTCTGCATGTATGCGTGTGTGTTAGTGTGTCACTGGTGTAGAAGAATTATGATCTGGCGCTGGCATTAGAGAAGGCAGTTTTAATCACACTAGGATTCGGAGTGTTTTAAACAAATGCTTTTTTGTAAGCATGGTGGATTATCATAAGATTTAAAGATTTGGAAATGGCTGACAGCTGTCAGGCTGCATAATAACGTAGGTCCAGAAAATTATAGCAGCTGCCGGTTGGCAGAATGTCAATGCTGCTATCTAGATTAAAGCTCAATAGACAGGAACATACAGTAAGCTTCTGCACACACACACACACACACAATGATGTACACAACAAAGAAGCACAATCACTTACAAGAGTGGAGAGTAGATTTCAGTGGAGGAGACTTTAAGGGTGGGTGAAAGGATACAAAGACGGCTAAGAGCTGAAGGAAGACAAAGCCTCCGATTTATTTACTTGGTATTTGGATAAAGGGGTCTAAATTAGTCTTTAAAAGGCCTGCTGAGAGCAGCCTGCAGCAGGAGAAAAGTTCCCCTGTGGTCTCTTTCAGGTATCCTCTTGAGCACAGTAGCAGCCAGCAGTACTAAACGCAGCAGGAGCCTCGGTAGGAACCTGCTGAAAAACAAGTACATGCCTCCACTTCCCTGGGGGCCTCTTGTGCCTGCATGTCGCCTAATTTATGACATCCTCAGAGGTCCGACGCTCTCAGGGAACGACTACAGCGCCACCTCCAACTTTATGCAAAGGCACAGCTGCTCTGCCAGTCATTTGCAAACAAGGATGCCCCATGAGGATGAGACCTGCTTCCTACTTTAGAAGAACAAGCCCTCTCTGACTTGTTAGAGGACCCCCTGCAACGACTTCAACCGCATCACCGCTAAAGAACCTAAAGCAACGATTGTGCACCATAGAGGAGGTCCTTCTCAATTGAAAGAGCAGGCAGACAGAGGGGTGAATCTCTTAGCAATGCTAATGCGCAGCCGGGAACATTCAAGGGGCCTGAATACCAACTGCAAGGATGAGAAAGAGGTCTGTTTGGGGAGGAAAGGTAAAGCCCTGTGAAGTAGCCTTGAAGCGCTAAACAGATCCTCACAGACTCCGGGCATGTTAGCTTGAGAAAAGGATGATAATAACAGCTAGAGGAACGGCGCCCTGCATAATAAGACACGCCTGAGACTCCTTTTAGATAAGGTTGGGAGCACTTTAGAGCAATGCGACCTGTTCAAAGACAAACAAGCAAAGGGATTATGCTGCTTTTAGCACTTTGGTGCTCTGAGTGTTGTGATTATAAGATGGGGAGTGCACCGAGACGCCACTTCTCATATGAATCAGCTTCATGTGAGAGACTTTTTTTTTTTTTTTTCCTCCTTTGGGATCTATTGGAGTAAATACCTCGAGGAATTGAAAGCCAAACATTCAACATACGTCTGTCTTTTGCCATCCTCTATGACCCTCGAATAAAACCACGACCCGATGGTTGGATTCTTAAACACATGAGTAAACGCAGCGTAATGTGAATATATATCGAGAGTGCTGATTAAATTCACAGTCCGGCAAGCACTCTAATATACTTTGTCCTTTATCAACTTACCTTCAGCTCTTTTGACAAACGGCAGATATGCTTTTCAAATGATGAAATATGGAGGAGGGAAGGATTTTCTCTCACTTGCTTTTTGTCTCCGTCTACCATCTATTCTGTACAACTCCTTACACGCTCATTGGTCGAGAGCCACAGGTCGTGCACTCGAAGATGGAAAGTGACAAGCTGTACCAATTTCATAGTCATAATGTGATTAATTCAGATCATGTCCGTGCCTTTAACCACATATCTGTGTCTGCTGCATGTTGTGGTTATTCGTTTTGTTGCACACAGATTACTTTCACACAGCCTGTGAGCAAGAGAGCAAAAGGGACATTAGGGAAATGTAATACAGCCTTCAAATAATGGTCCTGCTTCATTGTCCCATAGTCATATTCATGCCAGTTAATGGCTGGTTCGGCTGGGCTATTAAAGGTGGCCTATAGGCTGGAGGGGCGGCACAATCTGGAAGCTGTAAAACAATCTGTTCTGAGGTTTCTCAGCCAGGGCCACTGTGGTTTTTATACTTCACTGGAGATTAAGTACATTTTGACAGGTCATGGGGGCCCTGATAGCTGGCCTTTTAAAAGATGTTGTAAAACATCAAAAGTAATTGCATATAAAAATGTGATATAGGAGATTTAAAGCTATACAGACACAGTATGCGTTAAAGCAACGTGCTTTATCATAAAGACTAAAAGGAAGACTGCTGGAAATATTCTAAATCAACTCACACTGACAAGTCCGATGAGTATTTAAAAGCTGAGCAGTGTGTCACAAATATTGTTAAGCAGATTTGCAGAAGAGGCTGTGATGCTGGAGCTTTGGGAAACTGCAAGTGGCCTTGTTGCAACAGAGGGGATGTAGTGGAGGTGAAAGTGGCAGTTCGTAAAAAAAACGCACGTCGCTGTTTGAAGACACGGATTTAAACATCTTTCATCCTCTCAAGTGTGCGTGTATTTTTCACAAGTTTAAGTTTGGTTGGTGACAATGTCTTCAGAAAGCACACGTATCATTTTTGTCCGCCTTACATCCGAGCCAAAATTCAACACCACCACAGACTTTCTCGTGCGCTTTTCTGCTCCTTTCCATCACCACAGTGTGGATCAAATACCCCGAGTAGCGCGTCTTACCTTGAGCCCGAGCGCTGAGGATACAAGTCGCTGAAAGCAGAATCCAACAGGAGACCCACACCTGTCCGACCTGTCCGGTCCGTCCAGCTGTAACCATGGTCCGTGGCGCCACCGTCGAGCCCCCGGTGCGCCTTCCCGGTCTCCGCGCTGGGAACATGTTGCTCGGTGGCCAAACACTCCCGGGAAGAGTCCTGGCTGCTCCTGCTGCTGGTCCTGTGCGTCAGACTGCTCCTCACTGGTGATAAGGGGGTGAGTGACTAGGGGGGAGATATTGGAGAGAGCTCGCGCCGCGAGAGAGCACCAGGCATGCAGACAGGCACGCGGTAGTATGAGAAGCCTGTGGACAAGTCCCGCATGAGCAAGGCGGAGTCAGTCCAATTGAATTTGCTCGGCTGTCAAGTGTGCAAGACGGAATATTGACATCCTTTTTTTTTCTTACTGCCACGAATAGCCTCTCCAACAATACGCACAAAAAGACGAGTCAAATCGAAATAAGACAGAGAAAGCTGCTGCGCTGACATCAAGTTTATGTCATGCCAGTTTAGACCCAATTTTTCTGTGTCGTAAGTCAGTCCCCTGGAGAAAAAATAGTTCCTAAACTAACAATCCCTGAGCAAGGGACTTCAGCAAGTTGCTCCATTCCCTCACCCAGCAGCAGAAGGTTGCATTGTTGCTCCCAGGTGAGTGTGTGTCTGTGCCTGTGTGTGTGTGTGTGTGTGTGAGTGCTGCTGGAAAAGTGTAAATAGACTCTCTCCACCTTCCTACAGGGGGGGGTCAAAAAGGTTCTCCGGTGCTTATAAAAACGACCTCTTCTCTGCTCCGGATTTTCATGAAGGGTGGTCACCAACTTAATATTCAGGTAGCCTTTTTTTTAACACTTGACCACCTCGCAGACTGAAGCAGTGCGCACAAACAATGCCCGGGCAAACATGTGCTTTGTGCGCTATTGCCACCACGCGGCAGAGAGCGGTAGGAAACGTCTATTTGAACAGCAATGATTGATAGTTGACACGTTAAAACCAAAAACGCCCGGATTTTTAAACTACCTGATGACAACTATATCCTTCCAAAAGGCTGGTTTTGGATGTTTTTACTGCTGGGGGATAAAGCTGTAACTGGGCCACAGGCTAAAAGTAAATGGCATGGCTCCTTTTTTCTGTAAATCTATTTATTCTGCATTGGCCCCAGTTAAGCCCTGTCTCTGTGGTGTGGTTTAAAAGCAGGGAAGCAGAATCATTGCACTGACAAATAGCATAGGAAATAGCTTGCACTCGAACAATTTAATTTGACTCAGAAGTCAGTTGGAGATCAAGAAGGATGGCAGACTGTCTGTGAACGCTCACGCTCCCTCTATCAGCAGACAAAGGATGAAAGAAGGGGGAAGTTTAAGGACACAGAAATGGTGGCCACTTCTGAGGGGTACACATGGGCTGTAATATCAGCTTTGTTGTGCTTGCTTCCTTTTGAGCTCACTGAAAAATGCATGCGGGGCAAGGTAAGCTTCAAAGAGCCGTCAGAATATTTCTACCTCAAAAAAACCTACCTGAGCATGAGCCATTAGATTTTGTGTATTTTGCGAAGCAGCGGTTAAACTGACTAACAGGGAACATCCAAGCTACCATGAGCCAAGTGAAGCCTACTGTGCCATTCTGACTGTTGGATGCTATTCCTCCCAACAAATAACCAACTTCCCTTTCCCCCCACCCTGTCGTACAGCATCTCATTGCTACCACGGGCTCGTCTGGTGCCATCCATTGCTCCCTTTATTTCGTCTCCCCACACCCCTACTGCCACCCCATACACCAACCCCCCTCCTGATAATGATGTGCTGATTATGAGGCTCTTAGGCCAGCAGATTGCTCTCCAGACTCATTCGCATGCAGTGGAAAATTGCTGCTGTCTTAGAGCCCCCACCCCGCTGCGCGTAGCAGGCAGGTTGACATTAGCAAGCTGCTGGGAATGGTGCTCAGGCGCGAGGGCAGGTGCTCTGTCTCCAGCTCTATAACTGTTCTGCAGCAGAGGGAACAGAGGCTGTGTGATGCTACAAGGCACACTAGAGAGAGAGAGGGGAACACCACATTCTGGCGTGTAGATGACAGTCATTCTTGCTTACAGAGAATGAACAAACAGCAGAGTAACACTAAGCATTAAAAAAGAAAAGTCATTTACTCATCTAACTCCACAACTCCTCCAATAGTTGACGCCGGGGTGAAAACAGAAGTCTGCGAATTCCAAAATATGACAAGAGAACTAAGTGACACCTGAAATTGAGCAGCAGCAGCACGTTTGATCAAGTTGTGGCATTTATCAAAATGTACCCCAGGAGTCCTCCGCGGACTAATTAAGTAGACATCTCAGAGCAGGTTACTTTATTATGTTGTCTGACAAAAAAACAGACAGCATTGTTCCGACAAAACACAGCCCTCGGATTAAATTTCAAACGCTGAAAGTGTTAAAACTCCAAAAGCCTGCCTTTCAACAGGTGGTGAAAGAAGCATTTTCATGATAATGAAGTATCATTTCCTCTATTAGGCTTGCAAGTTATCTGAAACAAATGAAAGGGATTTATGAGTTATTTGTCAGGAGAAGCTGTATTACCCACAGGCAGTAGTGGAGAGTAAGTAAAGTGACTTGTTAGAGTATTTGTGCTTCGTTTATTTTTGGGGAAATTATTATGTTTGTTTCTCTACATTTGAAGTACAAAAAGTTCAAACTTCAAGAACACGCCGAGGTGTGAAGCTACGTATCTGCTTTATTATAGCTGAACATTTTAAGCCAAGCTGTCTTATGCTTGTATTTTAGTCCCCATTTTTTATTCTGCTGGTTGGGCGGTCAAATAAATTCTGGACTCACCCACTGGCCAAAAGATTGACTCGACTTTTCTGTGTTTTCTCTCGCTGTGGATTCACAGCCAAACTGGTCCAAGTGGTAGCTGCAAACCAGGAAGTCTGAGGCACAATGTTTTCTAAATGGACTCGGTGTAGCAGAATGCACACCCATGAACTCTTGACCGCACCTTTGCGATATGATAATTTTAGTATTTTGAGATTCTTCCTCGAAGCAGTTTGAATACTTATGTTTGTTCAAAACAAATACTCCAGTACTTGAGCTGAAGTTGTGATAACTTGACTGAACAAGAGTACAGATGCTTTGACTCAAGTAACATAGTTGAGCATGTTGGGGAATCAGCTCTGTTTTGTTTTTGGAGGACCTGTGCGCAAGCTAGACCTTCAACCACATCATGACTTTATCATTTCCTTGAAGTAATGATCATCATATTAATCATTTTTCACTGCAGATGCGGTTGTTCTTCTGCCTTAGCGTCTCAGTCTGATTGCATTTCCATGAAGAAATGATCATAAATGTTCTTCCTTGAGCTGCGTCACCCCGCTGTAGTCCGTAATGGACTCACCCGAGGTCTCGCTACAAACAAGCAGCTGCTGGAAGAGAGTAGGTAAGTTGTGTTTAGTCTCTTCTTTAGTCTCTAAAGAAATCAGGCAACGTTGAAAAGATGTTTGGTGGCTAGTGCTGTGGCTTGGACCCTGTATGTACTGTTGATGAAGTTAGGTGCTGTTCTGAGCATTATTTGTGGCTATAGAGTGGTGTTTTGGTTGAGGTTTGTTCATGGCTCCTCAGACCGCTGTGCATTGCTATCTGCTATCGTTACTAAAGTTGGTATAACTAGAGAAGCAAATGGTCAAAACATTCATCTCTCGAGGGGGTGTCTAACTCGGTGTTAAGTTGTGTTTGACCCTAAATTAACTTTACACCGGAATATCCCTTTAATTCATTTAAGTCTAGTGTTTAAGTATTAATATCAGTGTAAGGTGGTCACTATATTACTAGAAAAGTTCATGTAGCACTATTTGTGATGTGCCTGCAAAGATGTGGCAAAGTGAGGGCTTTAAATATTTGACTTTCTTGAAATGAGAGAAAAGCCTGAACTACCCCTTTAACTTATCTAAACCGATGTAAACATTAAACATCAAAACAGCTAACTACCTCAGTGCAATAGAAATGTCTAATGGTCACAATGAATAGTAATATCAGCGTGCAATATTAACATTGTCCACCAATAAGCATTGTGCAATAACAGCGATATTAACAATCAGTAAAACAGTGCAGTAATACGTGTGCAACAGTAACCGCAAAAACTCTCCAAAACCAGTATGACAGAAGAACAAAACTTATAAGTCATTTATATCTCATATTTAAAGCTCCTGTGGGGAACTTTTAGTTTGTGTCAGTTTTGGCGCCACCTGTGGACAAAGCAGTCTTTGCTTATCTTGTCCTTTACACGTTTGACAAGTGTCGTTTGACCAAAACCCCCATCGTGCCGACTTCTAAAAGTGAATAGTTATCCTAGTGTTGCCCTTCTGTCCTTTTTTTATACCTCATATTTTCACAGCTGACTGCAGAGGCATTGCACAAAAATCCCAGTGCATCTGTCCTGCCCTGTCCCCGTTCAAATGACTGTAAACATAGAGTCTATTCTGCTTTGTGTAAACACTAGATCAGCTCGTCGTACTGGCGCGTTGACCGTGCGTTTATTTCATCTCTTTTGCTCTTTTTGTTTTAACACTCTGATGGCTCGATGTTGAAACTTTGCAGATGTTTCTCAGGGTCACTGAAAGTCGCTTTGCAGAGCAGCAGGGCCGTGACAGTGATGCACTCTCCTTTTACATTATAACTAAATAAAAACCTCATGTTGGTGTGGGAGATGGGGAATGCACACTGGCCTTTAGAAAGCTGTTCTCTTCCCATCAGCTCGCCTGATTTGAAATGGCTTGATTGAAATGAGCTTCATCTGAGATTGGCCCCTCTGCTGCCTCACTTATGCATGCAGGCATGATAGCGCAAAGGGAAATAAAAATGACCATGAAATACCAGCCTCTGCCCATCACATCTGCAGGGTACACACAGTGAAGTGTACTCTGGTGTTTCTGTTTTGAACAGGAAAACAGCCGGGGCTTTCTCTCCAAGCTTTGTTCTTGCTTCTCAGTGGAATCTGCCTCCTTTTGTCCAACATGTTGTTGATTTTCACTGCAGGTGGATGTGCTTCCCAAGAAATAGGAATGTATACTACGCTCACAAGTCCCAGCATTCACACAAACACACACACATGCACTCTTACAGTATATACTGAACAATGTAGCTACATCAGTCCGGACACCTCATCTTCAGAATCTCAGAGAAAAATCTGATTCCTCCCCAGTAAGAGATCACCTCCCAGCTCCTTCCATCACACGCTCCTAAACTCCCAACCGCAAATTGAAACATGAAAAATACAACCGAACTGCTGCCACGAGATGCATGGCTGCGTCTGAGCAAAGATATCAGACGATCGTATTCTCTGTCACATCCTTCAGCCTGTTTACTCTCCACAACAGAACATTATTTGTTATTCTTTTTGCATCTTCTGGACTTCATAGCAGAAATACCTCATAAGATTTAAGTTTCACAATAAGTTATTCTCACCGCTAAAAAAACGAAATAAAGCAACAACACCTGTAGGAAGGTTGAGTGAGTTTGTTTGTCTGAATAAAAAACAATACTGGCTTTGTCTCAGAATATTAATAATCTCTGAATATTGTTCTGTTATTACCTAAGGGACATGGCACTTAGGGATATTGCCTTGAATCACGGGCATAATTGGTCTCCTCCAGTCTCACTTTGATGTAAATAACATTAGCAATTTTCCAGTCGTTTTGCATTGATCTCCCTCTGCTGAATTCCGCCCCAAGAAGCAGCTGGAAATTGAATGTCTTAAACTGGAGATGTGGAGGGTGCATTTCATTCAAGTTGTCAGAGGAACTGCACCACCTGAAAGATGCAACATCATTGGGATTGATTCTATGCCTTGCCGGAGGCAATTTCTGTCGACCCATACGCTGACGGAAATGAGTGCATAAAGTAGTATACATATACATGCATAGGCGATGCATTTGATGGCCATTTTAGGGTCAAACAGCTACATTATGACTTCATTTATGTTGCAAGCTGCCACTCCGGGGCTCTCTCTCTTTTTTTAGCAGACTGTTTGCTTTCAAAACAATACATTTTTTATAGCCACTGACTGTGCAACCTGACAATTTGGCATTTGTTTGGGGTCGGCGGGTTCTATTTTATGTTCTTAACTACTCCACCTTCCTGTGTTATTACCTGTGACCTTCACCAACGCGATAATTTGGCAATTTTTATCTACTTCCTCTGCAAATCCACATGTACAATGAAAGGCTTGTAAGAGAAAGGACTCTTATTGGAAATGGTCCTTTTCTCTTTCACTCTGTCCTTTCTGTCCCTCACTTAGTTGTCGCTGCAATGGTGTGACAGCTGCAGCAATCTATGGCATATAAAGAACATCGCTTTCATTACACACAGTCATTTTGGGATGTAGAAAGAGTGCAAAAAAGCAGTTTAGAGCCTGAAACAGAGAGTGCAATCATCAGTGTTTGCTGCAGTATGCTGCAGAGTTTTTGTTCCGTATAAAGTGTCTGGACTGATCAATAATAATCACTTCTTCGCTTTTCTTGCATATGAATGGCAGTGCATGAATCAAAAGACAGTTTTGATCACTGTAAACAAAAGTAAGCCAAATACTAGAGAGGAAAAAGCATTAGAGAGCATTTCCCTGATAATTTTAGATCAGTGCTGATAAAGGTCATCTTTGTCATTTTCATATTCAGATGTTGGAAGGTAATTAAAGCAGCTATTTACATGCGGAGCAAAATAATTTTCCCCCACTAGTTCTCGGCTCTGCCTTTTGGCTGATCGCATCACACTGCTAAATCCTTGAGCCCATAAACCCCGCCATGGTGTATCATGGCATTATAAAATACCCTGGGCACACTAAAGATTAGGTGGGATGAATAGAGATAGAGAAGCCAGAGGTCTCATACGATTTCACGCTGGTTTTAGCATGTGAAATTCCTCCCTGTAGCCGTCTTTCTGCTGCCCTAAGTCCCCTGTGTGCACCGTTGCTGTGGCAGCATACCTGTTCGTCCCGACATCCACACAGAAAGGAATCTATTTCTTGGTTTTAATAACATTATGTTAAGGATCTCTGCCGATTTGCCGCCTGTTTTCAGGTGTTCATTACTTCTTGGTATTACTGCAGTTTGTCTGCAGGCGAGACAGGAGACTGTGTTAATGGAGAAATGTACAGAAAATGTTCACAGTTTCAATGTTGTTTCCACGTCTGATGGTTTGTCCTGTTAATTTCTTTCGTATTATGTGTGAAGACAGGGTTTGGGCTTTCATTTTGAAGGCATGTTTTGCCTTTTACCTCAGGCAAATGGATATAAATAGGAAAGACTGGTTAATAGGTACTTACAGTGTTACAAGGTAATGGAGAACAAGCCTCCTATGGTTTCACAAAGCACCCAGCTGGGAAACAGTAACACTGATTTTATTATCTTTTAGTTTGGTATTTTCAAGTGATTTACTCCATTGTATTTTGGGGTTTAAAAGGGTAGTTAAGTGTTTTTAAATTGGAGCTGTATAAGATTCAGGTCGGTGCTGTCTCTTTAATGAGAAACCGACTGGAGAACCAGCATGCAAGCTAGGCTACTGCAGACAGAGCCAAGACTGACACATATTTGGTTTTATTATGAGAAGCTGAAGCCCAGACTCATCTTTGTGGAAGGAATTTTTCAGCACTTTGCCATCAGAAAGCCCTGCACTATTTGTGGATTCAACACTTGTAGGTCCTCCCACCTGCAGGTGCAAAAATCCACAGTTTGGGTCTGCAGGCTAAAAAAACAACCAGACCAACAAATGAGTGATTCTGACACAAGTAATGATATGCTGTTTTTGCAGATACCAGAGGACACCCACATGAACCAGAGTCTACAGAGGAATAATGAGACTTAGTGGACTGAAGGAGAAAGGAAGTAGAAGTCATGTGCTTTGGAAAAACAACTTTCCATCTACTGTGGACTTTGTTACACGAGAGCTTCAAGATCTGCGGAAATCAGGTGATACCAGCCTGCACTACTGGAGTTCCCTGTGCTTTGTTACAACCATCTTTAATTCTCAGCGATAAAGTCAGAAGCCTGAACGTTGGTGGTGCATCTTAAAGGTAAGTGCTCGACTCTTGTTTTTGTAAAGCAGTGGGACCCATGGTGTTAATGTTGTGCTTAAGTTAGTTTGCCTTCAAAAGGGAAGACAGCCAAAATAACATCACAGTGTCTGCAAAACTGAGATGCAAAACTCTCAAAATTCACAACATTATTGACTTGTACATCATAGACTGATTAGCTGATCATCATGCTGCAGGCTGTCAGACATTAATGTGTGCTGCATCTGAAAACAGCATGAAACGAATTGGTTTTCTTAATGCAAGTTAAGTGTTGCCAAATTCCTCAGTAGAGTGTACATTTACGATAACATTAGTGGCTGGGTCACAGTTTTGAAATAAGCGAAATAAGTTGCTCCATTTGCAGAAAGCTGTAGCCTAGCTTGTGTGCTAGCTGGTCCTCCAAAGTAGTTTCTAATTAAAGGGGCTGAACTGACTATTGTTGACTGTTGTTCAGGACTGCGCGCGACATGCTTACTCGTGCTTCCTACCTACTCGGCTACCGTAATAACTGTTGTTCTAGTCTACACGCAACATTTTTGTTCTCATTCATGAAACACTGAATTTTCGGGGACAGCTTTAGCCGGGGGACAGGTCAACCAATACGGGGACTGTCACAGGAAATGGGGGACGTCTGGTTACCTTATCTTACTGGTGGCATGCAAATCATACAAACCTATTTAAAAAATGACAGAGTATCTCTTTAACATCTGATCCGTTGGGTATTTCAACTTTTCTTGTTTGTTTTGGGGTTCTTGGTTAGGCTGACATTATTTTTTCTTTTCTTTCTTTTTTTTTGTTTATGTCTTGTATCGCTCTTATAGTGTGTTTTATGAATTCACGGCACTGCTTGATGGAAATGAGGAGTTCATGACCTACATCTGTTGAGAGCTCGAGCTCTGTTCTGGCTGGGGGATGCCACAGGTAGGGCAACAACAGCCCCCAGAGCTCGAGAAAGTGTGGGGTTCTCGAAATATGATGATTTCCAAAAGGAACTCTGGTGTGTTCACAGCTAGCATGGGCAGAATTTTAAACACATAAACAGCATGCTTGACCCAGCTGTGCCGATCCCACTGAGATGAAGCTATTGTCTGCATACATTTGCTGGATTCTCTGCAAAGTGAATTACGGGGCAGAACGCTTGTAATCACGTCGATGGCTTTGAATTATTACGCTGTATGGATGCCATTATAGCATATTAGCCAGCTAAACTTAAGCCAATTGAATTGCCCAAGTAGCTTAGCAGTGACAGAGTGATTTATGTGGTTTTTTCAGGAGTTTGGCCTGTAGTGTAATGTAAATGAATGTGGCAGAGCTGGAGTGCTCCCATGTGGGTCGGGGCATTGTTTGGGCTGTCTGGAAAGCACAAAACAAGGTGTATACAAAATTAGGATTCAGTCCAGATGCTCGGCGCCCTCCACTTCTTATTGTCAACACAATCACAGCGAAAATGAGACGACTATAAAACAAGGGGTGACTCACGCCTCTCCCAGAGAGCATGGCAGGCTGGAGAACGTGTTTTTATGTTAAAGTGCATCAATGACATTTAAACTCCTCCGCCGACATCGATCTTAATTTAGACATCAGTGGAAAGATAATGTGGCATATGATTTTGACATGTTAATAATTAGCCAGGGTGATTAATGAGGTGATTCTTACATGTCTTGCTGTAGCATTAGACGGCTGTCATTAAAAAATTACTCCCAACAGAGAGAGATTAAAACATTAAAAACATGATCCTGTCCTGTAATGAGGCTTGAAAAACGGCTCCTTCCCTTGTCTCTAATGTAATTGGCCACCAGAGATAAGACGACCCGTTAACAGTTTATTGACAGCATTTGTAAGATTTGCCATAAAATGACGTATAGATTTTCATAAAGCAACAATAAAGTGTGCAGTAAAGTACATCCACCCATAACCCGGTTATGACAGCATCAAAGCTGATAGAGCCGTTCAGGCGTGGGCTTTCCACCCTCTTGATGTAATGTCTCGTCCTCGGGATGCTGCACACGTCCTCCAGTGTTTAACACCTGAGTGTTGGAGACACACAAGGTTAACAAAGCAAGACATCGTTTTCATTAGGGGAGCCACTTGAGCTGATCATAGCCGGGCTCTTGTGAAGAAATTAGATCAAAAGTGTAATTAGTGTCCTTGTGACGTCAAGACATCGGGCTTGAATTTGGACAGCTGCGGGAACTTCAGCAGACACTCGCTTATGATAGAGGTCATTTCTGTCATTAGGACTGTGGTGCCAACCCTTTTATCCTGGCACTGAAAATGGACGCTTCATAAATTTGATTCAGTGCCAACGGGCAATCATGTCCTTTAAGTCCATTAAACATTAAACACTGTGCAGGCCTGTGGTTGTCTTTTTTGACGACAGTCTTGGATAGGAATGACTGAGCGCGTTCACGTTCACATATTTTTTCCCCTCAGGCGCTTAGAGGGAAGAGTCAGATATTATCTCCTGTTGATGCAACAGCTTCCCTCCATCCGTCTACAGTATACAGTCAGCCTCCAAACCTCCAGGAATAATGCCTGGGGCCCTCGGCTGCCTCAAAAGTCTACAATCGAGCCCTTATCTATTCCCAAACGCAAAGTCTTTATATATCAGCGTTGGGGTTTAGCAGTGTCTGGGGATCACAGTCAAACACATCTGAAACAGCTTTATCTTCATCATTTCTGATGTTTGCCTTACCCCCTCACACACACGCACTTATACACACACAGTGCACAGCAACTCATAATAAAGACTTCATTAGAAATTATCTTTAAGAGAGACTGTGTGCCTCATCTGATGCCATCCCAAAGTAATTACACTAAGATCAAGCGATGATTAGATAGAATAAAGTGCCGATAATTTATGCATGACTATCATCAACAAAAGACTGAGGAGTCTATAGAAGGAGAAGCAGAAGCAGAGTGATTCACTGAGTTTTTACATTCTGATTGGCATTTGCTGGATGCTTTCCCACCATCCTGCCCTCACAGGTCTTTATCGACTCAACCCTGTTGTTCTTAAATCACTACCGGCTGCCTCCTGAGACCCAAGAGTGACTGAGCTCCCATAACCCTGAAATTATTTTTCCACTCCTTAATCTTAAGGGAAAAATCTATTTAATGCCATCTCAAATATCTAAATCTGAAAAAATGTAAATGCATGAAGAGACAAACACGTTGAGAACTCCCAGTGAGACTCTTGTCAAAGCCATTAAAAGTCTTTGGGAGGCGAGAACATAGTTCTGTCATCTTGTTGTGGGAGATTTGGCCTAAAAGCGGGAGGTCAAATGAGTATGTGTGCCTCTTGAGCGAGCGCAGTCCTTTGTGGTTTTGGCTGTCATACCACCATGGGTGCATTTGCACGCATGCTGTAACATGGTCAGAAGTGATGCTCTTCCCTCTTCCTGCTGATCGCTTAGAAGCATCGGATAGTGAGTGCTGATTTGCACATTGAAGACACAACTGGCTCCAGGCCTGCTCACCTCCACCCCCGTCAGCTCTGTAGCAACCCACTCTCTGCAGAAGCTCTTAGGCGGTAAGAAACAGTGCGCTAAAGCCAGCCCGCTCTGGGGGCCCATTTCATCCAGCCAAGACAAACCTAACTAGCTGTGGCAGGGACTGCCCCCAACAGAGAGTCCCCTCCTGTGCCGCGGTGCTCACAGATGGCTAACAGGATGTGGGGGATTTGTGATGATGTCAGCAGGTAGGAGTGCAGGCCACAGGCTGACTAATGGGAGCTGAGCACTGACTCTGTGAGTCAGTTTTGAGCTCTATCCGAATGTGGACATGTGCCGTGAGGCCAAGCGCCCTCCGCCCTCTGTGGTTCTCCGTGTCACCTCACGACGATTCAGCGCGAGTCGAAGTGACTGCATACACGGCATGGCCTAAAAGCCCACTCTTCGCTTGTTGTCACCCTTGTCTGGTCTTCCAGCAATTCAGGTATACCCTCTAACCCCGGGTGAAAAAAGCAGTGACCCACACACCCAGGACACTCATGTTCTGTTGACGCGGTGTCCACAGGTGTTTTTTAAATAGTTGTTTGAATAGAAAGAACCACGGAGCACCCTCGCTGGATTATCACCTGAAACTTCATACAGATTAATGGAAAAAAGAGCACTTTTACCTTCATCCACAGCTGTTCAAAAACCCACTCTGATGAAAATCATGTTCTTATTTTTTATATGTTCATATGGCATTTTTCTGATGCTACAGGACATATCATGAGAAAACTAAATGTGAAATAGCATAGAAAATAGCAGAAACCGTGAGATTTCATATGTAACCAATCCAAGCTCCGCCCCCCAGGGGCCCAGCTATGCAGGCCACACTCTGCATATAGAGGAGAAATACGGAGGACGATCCTGGAACAAGCGTGTGCGTTAGCAGGTTGCAATGCTCGTAACAAAGCTAATAATGACTTTAGCTTTTCTCATGTCCCTAAAGATATTAGTGTCCAAGATCTGAATAACTCAAATGTTACCTGCCACTTCTACTCCATCGGCGATGTTAGGCTGCAAGATAGCATAAAGAAGAGTGTGCAGAGCAGCGCTGACTCTGCCCATGACTTAGAGGTGGATTGCTAATGATCTACTGGAGCTCTGCAGAAGAAAAGCCCTTGAAAATGACACAGGTAATGCAATTTATGGTAAAAACTTCATAATGACAACTTAAAGACAACTGATAACACTTTAAGTAGTGAAAAAAACAATCGGAGTAGGACTTTATTTTTTTTTTTTTTATCTAGATCTGCATTTCTCCAAATGTCCACTTGAGGTGGGCTACAAAAGCCTGAAAATCCATTTCTTACAGTGCTAAAACATCCAATTTCAAAGCAGAAATAAAGATGTTTACAGCCCGGTAGCTGCCAAGATAACACAAAGGCTGGAAATTGCACATAAATTTCCATAATTAAGGCCACAGAGTTCACAGAGAGGTGGCTATGTTGTTGCTGCTTTCCTGGTTTCCTGAAGGCAAATGCCCCACCTCAGCTTTGCTTCTTTATTTCTGTTTAAGTCGACCTAAAGTGAAGTTTGTTCATCAAACTCATTACTGTGACTGTTATCAGTCTTCTCACTTTATACTGACTGCTCTGACGCACCTACTGGTTAGAAAACTAACAGTCTGAGGCTCCAACACAGTTTATTTTTGCCCTGGTGTGTAAATCTTGATATTTTCAGCACCTCCCATCCCATTTGCTACAGCAGGGAACACTGACTGATGTGTGATGTCCCTGCAGTCTTGGAAAGCCAACCTACTTAAGCCTTTGACCTGCTGCAGTAATGGGACCATGTCATATTTGACAGAGGAGAGAACAAAGGGCGCTGAACCGGGGGGCTTAAAAACATGCATCATGGTCCAAACACCCACTGATACAGAACTGCTTCCCACTGTCTGTTTCTTTCAGCTCTTGGTTCCCTATATAGTCTGTGGACGACTAGCTTGTAGGGAAGAACAGGGAAAGTACAAGATGATTCTGATTTACTCACGCTCTCACATTATACATCGTTAGGCCATTTCGTTTGATGTAAAACATAATGTTCGACATTCATTTTCCATTAACCTCCAGTAGCTCTACATAAAGGAAAAATATCCGCTGACATCTGTCCAAAAAACGAATATGTTGATATATTAATAGAGTGCAATAAATGCATATTTAACTTGAAAGCTGTATTTGCTATAATTCAACTTTCCCATTTACATACTATCAGTTTTATATCCTGAACCGGCACATGTCTGGTTCATTTCTCTGTCTTCCTCCACCTCTCTGTTGTTCCAATTTCCTGTTTCTTCTCGTCTTCAATTTTCTTGCACATTTTCTGTCCAAATGTCAAGTAGCAGCTGCCTGTGCCGTGCCATTGCGGTCCGCGCTCATAAATCTGGGCTAATTCTCCACCTCTCGTCCATGCTGTATAAATCTTCTTACTCACAAGAGCACTGGTCTTTTTGATGAATGAGCTGGAGAAAGCGCTAGATGCCAGGCAAGTTCCAGAAGAGTGCGCGGTCCCTGCAAACGCAGACAGCGAGGATTCAACTGAGCTTTAGTTAGGAGCAGAGAGTCTGTCTTTCAACTTATGTGTCACCACTAAGGATACCTGTCTCAGAAAACAATGCAGGCACCCTGCTGTGGTTGAAATTCACTTCTGAGATCTTTAGTTATGTTTTTGAATTCCCAAAGTTTTATTTTGGAAGAATGCTGTTCCCAATACCAGCATAGTTTTATACTAAAGGTGAAAAAAAAAACTAGTAAACTGATAAATAGATCATCTGTTCTCAAGACTTCCATTCCAAAAGTGAGTTAAATTACTTAAAATTATATAATTTCAGAGGATATCTTTGCAGGAGAAGCTGAGAGTTAAAGAGCTTTGATATCAAAAGGGAGGAATCACACGGGTGTTTTTAGAGGCTGGTAATACCGTGAAGAGATGCAAATACTTTATTTCCCAACCTTCTTGTGCAAACATCAGGATCAGACCTGGCATAGATTCAGACTGGTATATCTGATGAGTGTCTCATTGAAGGCTTAAAAACATGAAAAAGGACATGAGGATTTTGCTTGACAAATACAGATGAATACCTTGTATTTCATTCAATTTAGCACATTAGTGTTATATCTGGAATATTATATACAAATGAATATGTATAGCCCCTTTTGGAGGAAAATGCACCTGCTGCCTGTAAATTCTGAGGACAGCATGTGGAGTTTTAAGTTAAGGTTTGATTGTGATCAATAGTCCAATTGTCATCACAACACATGAATTGGGGCAAGTTTGCCATGTGGACTAGTTAGTCGCCACAGCACAACCGTGGGTAGCTGTTTATGCTTAATGAGTGCAAATGAGGATTCGCGCAGCCACCAGCTAACGAACAGTTGTTATTTTGTGCTTCATTAATGCTAGCCGCTTGAGTCGGCTCCGTTGATCTCCATGTCAACCCACATTACCAAGTCAATCTCGCAGCTCAGCTACTTGCTGAGAAACCAGTCATAATCGATCTCCTTGTCTCACCGCGGGCAAAACAGAGACAGAAAACACACTGCCAGCTTGTCAAGTGCGAGAAACACTTCTTCAAAAAAGACAACTTGATGACACGGTGTCTCGGCACACCCTACGTGTTTGTCCATCACTTTCAACTGTAAATGAAAGTGGGACAGATGATATCAGTCATAATGAAAAGCCTGTCATGGTACCCTTCCTCTGCCGCTCTCGGTATCAACTCTACCATATACTTTACAGACAAAAGTAAAAAATGTGGTAGTCAGGTTCCAGCTGGAGAGTAGGGAGAAGCTGTTGTCTGAGATAAACTGATGAATAAGGGAACATTTTACTGTGTACGCTTAAAGCTCCAGTGAGGAGTTTTAACCTGGTTATGAAACAGACTGTAATTACTAGTGAAGCTTCTTTGTGGGCTACAAAAACAAACAAGACAATTAGAAACAAGTCTGACTGTTTTTGTTCGGTAATTTTAATGACCAAAACAGCTTCGAGGGTGGAGGTGTCAGAGCAGAAAACCGACTGTGTGTTCGAGAGGCTAGTTTTATAAGTAAACAAATATTCACAGTAAGGAGCACACTGAAAGTCTCAGTATAATAATAACAATACTAATACTACTACTACTACTACTACTACTACTACTAATAATAATAATAATAATAATAATAATAATAATAATGATAATAATAATAATAATAATAAGGAGTGAAACGTTAGAGAGAGAAATGTTTTGCCCCCCTGCATTTACACCGCTATATAGCATTCAAAGCTGTAGCAGTATACCTCTATTAATAGTAACTGTCTTTATAAAAAAAAATAATAATGGGCCAAAAATAAGCAATGGTAATACAATGAATTTACAACTGAGGTTCTTTACACTGTTCATGTCATGAAACCAAGAACAGATGAAGGAGAAGCCGCAAGCCGCATGTGAGCTAGCTCTGACAATGATTCAGCACTTTTAAATTTCTGAAATGTCATCATTTTTGTGTGAATCTGTGGGCAGCGTTGGAGCTCATGTCTCGTCTGGCTACTAAATAATTGAACTTTTATACTTTCTGACTAAACTTAAAAATAAAAGTATATTTTGACCATGTAGAGAATAACGCAACCTTAATGCAAGTCAAAAAAATGTCAAAATAAAAGCATGACAAACACATATAAAGCAATGTCTTTCCCAAAGAAGTATCAGTTGCACGTCCAGTAGAGTGGATAAATCATAAATTTAAACTGAACAGAAATGGATGATGACATGTGGGTGAACATGTGGGTGTGTCTTAATTTGAAGTTTTCCAGAAATATAATGATAATCGTTTTCACCCACGATAACTGTAAGGTGAAAATCGGATTTCATGACAGCCCAGGTAGTCATACAAAAAGTTGCTACACCCTTAAAATCCTTACTGAGTATGATAAAAGTCATAAGCTAACCATCAAACCTCAAAGCTATTCTGTGCCGGTGAGAACACACCTATTGATCTGTCATTGTTTAGCCGTCTCACAGCTACCTATTCGGTGCCGGTGAGAACATTAGAGGTAGCACTTGTCCATCAGAGGGCACCAAAATCAACTGTGTTTGTCACATGAGCTTTAATAAGGTGTTTAAATGCCTTACACGTTTAATAAAACATCATTTTAGATTAACATTTAAAGAATTATGGCACTATTCTGATGCTGCAATCTCTCCATAACCTTTTATTCGTAAACTCAATACTGCATTGAATATGATGCCCACATCGAACAGCATTACATCATAGTCTGTGTGTGTGTTGCTTTGGTCCATCGGAAGAATAATAAGCCAAAGTAATAGCAAAGACAAAGAACAATGTGACTCTAGAGATGGTATAAATTGATGACCTCTGCATGCAGGCACTTCCGTGGACCCCGCGGGATGGTCTTAATCAGGAAATCCAAACACAACGACTCTTTTCTTCGGTCTGTTTTTTCATCTCAGCGATTCTGGAGTCACCACAGGCACAAAGGTCCTCAACAACTCCAGATGGCCAGTCTGTCCTTGCGCGGCCGTAGCATGGAAATTAAGCAAGCATGTCTCTGAAAAAGTTTCTCATCGAAATCTCCAGACAGGCTGGAGGTCTAGGTGGGGCAATCAATACTACTCTTTCTCTACTTAACAACCACTCCATAAAATGTCACTCAGGCACTGAACCCTTAGCTGGTCTGAAGTAGCTGCTTAGTGATTAAAAAAATGCTAGAGAGGCTCATCGGTGTGAAGGTGAACAGTGTTTAAAATTGTGTTGAGGTCAAGCAGCAGCTTCCACAGTTGAAAAATGAAGCCGCTGCAAAGCATTAGTCTGTGTCATCTGAGCCGGGGGCTGCTGTTTCGAGACTTCAGTTCTTGGACCACATCTCCAGGACCTGGTTTTTAATGCAACAGTTACGATTAGGGTCAGGGTAAACACTTAGAAGTGTTACATCAGATACTGGAGATGCAGTTAGACACTTAAAATGCAGCTTCAGACAACAAGGGTCTGTGAGCTACTGTTATGGTCATTCTGGCAACAAGTATCACAGCTGACTTGGCCACTAGAACCTGGTGCCTTCCCCTTTCCAACAATGTACCCAACCGAGATAACCAAAGTCTGTTGCCCAGATGTCTTCTTAGCACTTTGAGATTTGCTTCGACTTGGAAGTGCTTTAAAAATAAAATGCATTATTATTTTTTTAGCATTATTAGCAACGTCTCCAAAGATGTGGTCATGAAACTGCAGCCTCCAGGTCTGCAAACACATGCTACTCAAACAAGTGTAAACAGCCACATAATCCACATTAACATCCCCCGATTAAAGGCAACTTTTACAACAAAATCAAACATGTTTACGGTCTGGCACAAAAAATTAAATTAAATAAAAAAATATATAAATATGTATTACATGAAAAAGTCAGTACATTTACATGCACAGCTTAATAGGACAGAGCTCGTAATTTGTTTTTTTCACTGAATTGGACTTCTCCCCTTGTCCATGTATACATGCAGCGGAGAAAATTGAATTATTGACGTGAAGGTGTCCTCCACCCCAAAACTAGCGGGCGATATGGGTCTTTTCAGCGGCGTTGTTTCCGATCCCATACAACTGTCAACAACAACAGCAGGTCTGTACCAGGCGTCAGAAGTGGCTACAACTGCTGTTGGGCATTTTTGAGCAAGAAGATGGAGCATCATACAGCGTCGTTTTTGCCGTACAAAAACAACGCTGTACTTCTTCTGCGGATGAGATGCAGGCTACGCCTCTTTCTCTGTTTTTTTGGTATGGGGGCGTGGCCCAAGCGCAAATGCATTGTCCGAACATACTCCGACTGCGCTGGTTACATGGAAGAGAAGATCGAATCCCAATCGCATTATCTGGATGTCTTGATTGGAGTTCTCCTATGCACTTCAGTTGTCTGGTCTTCATCGGAGTAAGGCAATAATTCGGTTTTCTCGAGTGTCATGTTAACGTACTGATTGAGGGACTCCTCGGATAGAGAGTGCAGCTCATAATCAGTGGTTGAGTCTTCAGTTTCTCTTTGGTTTGAGTTGTCTTCTGCCCTTTTGTGTGTGTCTTCCCTGTTGTGTATATCCTCAGTCAACTATGTTTGAAAAATAAACGTCCACTTAAATGTCGCTTATCAAAAGCCATCACCAAAGATCATAAATCCATCCTCAGTGAGACTTTGGAAAACGCGTAAAAATTACGCAACAACCGATCCACAAGTTTTTACTAATACCCCTAAAGTTTCTACTGGTATTAAAAGAAAAGTGATGGCTTCACCTTGAGCATTTAGGGAACACTCATGAAATCAAATCCATTATGCCATTGAACAAAAGCCAGTTTCCAGTTCCTACCAAGGGTCCTCTTTCTGCTCTTTCTCTTTCCTCCGTCACTCCTGAATGTGACATGCTACCTGCCAATTAGATCTCGCCTCCCACCCGGTTGATAAGAGTGATGTAGCGGTGTGGGGTCCTGGAGTAGAGCCCTTGGGGGCTGGCAGGGGTAAAATATGAGTGGCTTGTCGATCGCGATGAAATGCTGGAGTCCCCTTCTATACAGTGTGCCCTCCACACCTCCATAACTCACCCAGCTCCACCAAATCTTCTCGGACAGGGTCGGTAAATCTCTCACAGTTTTTACAGTTTAAACGGTTACTCATCCCTTATCTTGAGCCATCGGCTAAAGGCACTGCCCAGTACTGAAGTGATGGAGCTTTAATCACTACCATCCAACACATCATTTCTCCGGATATGTCTTATTCCCCAGAACATATAGATTTTGAAAATGGGGCATAGCTTAAGAAATGATATGTTAATACTCAAACTTGATCAGCTTACGAAGCAAAAATGGGATGAAACTGAGCAAAAATGTGGACTGTGTTGACCACCTCCAGTTTCTGGATCTATTATCTGTCCTCCAAAGATGATTTAACCCTTTAAAGGATGCTGTGTAATGAATATGGGCGTTTAAGCGGAAACTACAAGTAAGAATTGAGAAACTTTAACTTAATGTTGAGGAAGTTACTCATAAAGAAATGTATTGCTGACCCTAACCCTCTGTGTGGAGTTCAGAGCTATGGGCACAGGTCTGAATTGCAATCATAACCACAAATCCTCATTATAAGTAGTGTAAGAATCATTTCTTTAGTCGACTGCTCAAGGACAAGCAGAGAAGTCTTATGGTCTCAGATAAACCTTTTATTATGGTCACAGAGAGAGTAATACAGCACTGGACTCGAAATGACAGAGCTCCTAGGATTTCCGTCATAATAAGTGCTGGACAGAGGTTGGACTTACACAAAAACCGAGTCTTATTGGCCAGCTATCTCTGACGTGAACAGGCTAACCACTGTTCACATGGTCTCACCAAAATCTGCTATGAAACATGTTTGTGTTGACCTTGAGGTTGCAGCAGATCTGTCTGGCAGAATAAAGGGAGCCTTCTGGTTCATCAGTCCCTGCTTATCAAGCCAAATGTCACACTGTCCGGATGAAATGAAAACAACTGCTGAAATAAATGAAAACATTCTGTAAGTTGCATTAGTTCAGTGGAAAAAAGTGCAAATCTGACATTAGCAAAGTGAAAGATATTCATAACTGTAGGATGCACACAAGTTCCCTTTTTTATGCTCGATAATAACATGAAGGCAACAGCAAAGTCAGCACAAACAGTGTGATAGAGGAACAAGTCTACAGCACTAATGGTGCGTTCCAGTCGTTCTTGGAGATAGGAATTTACGAGCTCCGAGTCAGAACTTTCAACTGGAACGGACGTCGAGGTCGGATTTCTGGATGATCAACGCAGCCCCCGAATTGACATTTAAAGATGGCGGCGCCATTTGTAAACTGTAAGTTGAAGCTCCTGTTATTATCCTATTATTAAAACTTTTCACTTTTTACTGGCGCAATAAGTCAGCCTGAGGCTCAGGTTACAAAAGTATTGTTAGATGTATATATATGGAAATGCTGTCAAAATGTAATTTACATTTTTCATGTGTATATGCAAACTACAAAGCCAGTCATGCTAACACTTGCTAACAACGGCTAACTGTAGCCTGGTAGTTTCAGCCAGTGTTATTTGTTTATGTTTTTTCGGTGACTTGTTTATGTGGAGAAGGGTTATAAATAGTAGCCTACGATTTAGCCAGTGACCTCTGGATTATGTTAACACATATTATCAATTTTCTGAATGTTTCCTTTAACCAGTGGTTGAAATGGTTATCAGTTAACGAGGCACAGCGTAGCTACTTTGACAGCTGAGCCCGATCAACTGTTGGTGACTTACCAGTGGGTCAGCTGGGAAGCTAGCCTAGTGCGTCCTTGTTTTTTTTTATATTTGTTGTTTTTTTTAACAGCACCATCCTGACAGGTGAAAGACATACAGAAAATAGTTTTTTGTTGTGATCGTGTGCATATCTTAATTTTTGTAGATGTAGCCATCTTGTTTCCGCCTCCGATTTTCCTTTTTTACGGCTTGCTAACTGAAACGATGATAACTAATGATGGGCACGGCAGTTCTTTTGGATGTACTGAATCACTAGAATCAGTTCACTAAAAAGATTCGTTCAAAGGATTTGTTCACCAGATCACAGAATCACTTAACGCTTGGCGACTCCGACCTCCTGAACTGATTCACAGCTGAACGTTTCAGGATTCAGTTCAATTCATAGTTTCTGGGACCGGGAGACAAGAGTGTTTGGCTGTGTTGCTTTGGCAAAAGTCATGATGTTTAAAGTGTACTGTCCTATTGTATGCAATTTATGCACTGTTCCCTCACAAACCGCTGCAATGACAGGATGCAGCGGGTTTAATGTACTATTTGTTAAATGCTGTGTCCTATTGTATGTAAGTTGTTGTGGTGGCAGTTTAGCATAAAAGAAAATGGTAGTTTTGTCCGACAAAAATGATACCAGAGAGTGTAGTTTAATGGATGATTTGTTTGCCAAGTGATTCAGGCATTGGTGCATGTCCATGTGGTTCCCTGTTTGCGGGGTGCTGGCCTGGCCTGTTTTTAACTTCAGCTCCACTAAAGTAAGAAACGAATGAATCACTGGAGTAAGTGATTCGGTTCAGTATGTTCACTTAAAAGATTCGGTTCTTTTGAACGAATCGTTCGCGAACGACACAACACTAATGGTAACTTGGGTGTCAAGTCATTCCCATCTCCCACATCTGACTTCCAAGGTAATTCGAACACAATATAAGATTTTGACATTTTTACCAGTTTTTTTAATGTAATTTACCTAAAATCGGCTTTTCAGAGTGGTGTTTAAGCTTAGTTTTAAGCTTTTGTCATATTCAATAGGCTTCTTCTCAGAAGCAAGACATGAAAAAACACTGAGTAGAAAAATAGGCCACTGAAAACATTGTTCTATTTGGTGATTCACCTTGAGTGAGGAAGGACTAGTGTTAAATTTAACTTTATGAGTGGTGTTACAACATAAAAGGAACAATAAACGCTATTAATCGTTTCGTCGTCTCCTTTACCTCATACTACCCCTGCATGAGTCAGTTCCTTAGTGGGGTCACCCCAGTCTAACCGCAAGTGTGGACACGCCCCTGCCTGTAAACGGGGAGTACATTATGTTACTTCATTTAGCAACAGCTGGATTTAAGCTGAACAGAGGGCTCTGATGAGGGAATAGAGGAGGCAAACTGCGGATCACAGAGACTCAGCTTTCACTCAGGTAAAAGTTAGACTACTTTTCAGCATTTATGCTCCTGTAGAGAACCATAGATTTGATGTAGAGCAGTGGAAAGTTGTTTTTGTCCTGGGTGCGCTAAACTTTTACACTTTACCGTCACGTTTTATTCACTTTCGCATATATCCAGAGTGATGTCCGTGTAAAGATGCTTTCACCTCAGCTGCCCCTGCATAAACTCGGCCAAAGGTCACAAACACACTCCGTGAATCCGGTCAGTGTGTCGCGGAAGTATCCCGTGTTTATGCTAAAAGTAAACGAGCTTAAAGTAGCAAAATAAACGAGGTAATACCGTTTTCTGAAAGTATTGACAGGCAGGCTGCGTTATAGATAATCCCATTACAGTAACGCCACATGTGGGCAGAACTGTACTCCTTCTCTGCATGCATACCTCGTCTTATATATGCAAGCTGGAAAACATCTCATTTTGCTTTACTAACACGGTCAAAGTTGTTACTCTGAATCCCTGTTCCTGGAAAAAAATATTCTATGTCCTCATCTGACTTGAACCCAGTAGAGGAACTACAGTGGTAGTGTTGTTGCTGATACTCTTGTTTGCTCTTAGATCATAAAAAAGGCATTCAAGCCTGTTTCATTCATGGTCATGCACTGTGATCACAGTTTAAAGCTCCTGTTGAGTTTTTAGCTGGTTATTAAACAGACTGAGATAAACAGGGATGCCTTGTTATGAACATCAACAACAACACTGGCTATCTGTTACAAGAGGGTCAGACCCAGGGCTGACAAGTTTCAGAAAATTACAAGAGTGAGACTTTAGCGTTGTGATGTGGTGTAAAAAAATTCTCCTTTTCTAACATCAATTTATACCTTAAAGGTCCTTTCAAACCGGGACCGTGTTTGTCCTGCGATTATTTCAGATGTCAGTTTTTTTCCCCGAACCTGTATCCTGTCAGTACAAGCATTCACATCAGCGACATTTTCCCGTCCTGTGATATTGCGGCTTTTTTTTTTTTTTTCGGATCACGGCTAATTTTTCTGAAGTTTCGCATACTGTGTGTCCACTTCTGTCCAATCAGATTGCATGTTGTTGCGACGTCTGATTCGCCGGTATATCCAACATGGCTGACCGGCCGATTGTTTACATGTCGGAGAACACAGTGATTTTTGATAAAAGACACAAACATTACAAAGAAAACGACCTGAAGGACAACTTGTGGAGAGTCATAGCGTCGAGCTCTCATATGACGATGGTTTGTGTGCTTTAACAGTTTCCTAAACGCCTTTGTTTTAAGGCGTTTGGTGTGTTTTTGCGTGTGGTGTGAGAATGGGTTAAATTGACTGTCACACTCAAAGCGTGATGCTTGGCAGCTCTGCAGACCAGACTGTAGTCAGCATGAGGAAGAAACAGGTTTTTATGTTTATTTTTTAAAACTTTTATTGATATTCACTTTGAGTAAAACATTTGCAAAACTAATTAGGTGGAGATTTATATGCCCCCCACAGGGAGGAGCTCTAATTAATGTGAGGTACTCAGCAGAAACAACACAGTGGAAATCAGGGAATTAGACGTGATGAGATGATTGTTTGGCCAAAGTTATTTTTTCTTCAAGAGCAAAAGAAAGTGAAATTAGTTTACCATCCATACCAGATAACATAAGTTTAGGCATATTTGTGGGACAAGGTTGTTCAAAGGCAAAATTTGGGAAGTTTTGGAGCTGGCAGGGCAGAACAGCACTGTGTGTGTGTCTGTGTGTAAAGGGGGTATCTAACTTGGTGTCACAGTGTGTTTGACCCTAAATTAATTTTACGCCGGAATATCCTTTTAATGTACATTTTTTGAGGAGTTAAGTTTGAATTAGTTATCCGATGTAAAAAGGTTGTTAATTACGTCTCTGTTTGAATATTTAGTCTTTGAAGAATTTCCTGTAGCTACAAATATCTGCTTTAAAACAACACGAGAATCTGTCGATTTAACTGAGTTAAAGGACTTTTGATGTTGAATGCATGTTGTGATTAGTTAAAGCAGTATGATGTCAGTCCTGTGGCTCCAGCTGCCAGATCACTTCTGGGCATGTCTTGGCTCTGCAACCGTTTTGGCAGTTAGTATTTGGGCTTCACATCTCACTATGGTGGGAGCTGGAGGCAGAGTGTATATATACAACTAATGATCTAAACCTTTGTGAGGAACAATCTGCTTCCTTTAGTCTAATTTTCCATGTGATTGTTTAACTGTTTATAGTTTAATATATGTCTTTTTTTTCTTTTTTACATGTGCTGTATCTCAAAGTCTTCCCCTAGCCAAGCTAAACATAAGCTGTCCAGCTTCACCTCATTTGCTCTCCAAATGCAGTGTTTCCCTGCATACCAAAGTCCTTACAGCATGATTGGTCAATACTTCCTGGAGTAAAAACCTTAAATGCTTCCTCTATGATAAAAAAAAAGAAAAAAAATCTTATCCCTCGCCGACAGTGGAGTGTGTATGAAAGTCATGTCTGCGAGTAAAGAAGGTATCACCAGCAGTAATCTAATTATCCTGACACTAAGTGAAGGGCACAAAGGGATTATGGAGGTTAAGTACTGCATTCCATTAGTGGTTTGACTCTCATCACCCCTATCAATTCATTATCTATTATTATCATCATATCAGTGGAAAAGACCAACAGATTCTCCAGGAGTGCAGAAACCTGAAATTGTTCTGAACTGTCAGAGCTTTGAGTATAAGACGCTCGAATCCCCCGAAATAGCCTCATTTCCACACTCACAACAATTCAGTAACAGGATGCACTGCAGCAGGAGAAGCTGGGGATTAAAGCTGAATTGTCACCGGGGTTTGTATCAGTGCACGATCCGGGTATGAGAGTTAGAGTGAGTGGGAGGTGGAAAAAATTCTAAGTCGCCCTCGGGTGCATGGAGGTCTACTTAGCGCATGAATAATGTAATGAAATAGCTGGTGATTTATTCTACAGTAAACACACCCTTTTGACAGAATGTCCTCAGACGGAGAGTGTTTGTCGGTTTGCTGTGTTTTGACACCTCCAGACTTTGCTTGCATGCTGCTGTATACATTTGTGTCTGGATGCAGATGTCTGAGTGTGTCATCGAGTGTATGTTTAAGAGTGAACTCCGAGCGAGGTGCTGGCCAAGCTCATCGCAGGTGAGGGCCTTGTGTGGGCTGCTGTCACCTGTCCTCCATCATACCCCTCCTCTGCCTTCCTGTCGGCTGTTTCATGTCATTCATTAATGGGTGCCCCAGGGCCAACAATAGCTCACTACAGCCTTTTATTACTGTCACTTCACTCTCAGAGCCCGTCAAGGTCAAATCTGCCTCACTGTCGTTCACCTGTCACACTCAGCCTGCTGACATTTGTGTTATGGGGGAGCAAGAAGGAATCTGTGTGTGTCTAAAAAAGAAGAAGAAGAGGGTGAAAAAGAGAAAGAGACAGAATGACGGAGGGGAGAAGGAAGGGAAATAATAAAGCGTCAGGAGAGCTGCCATGTGAACAGATGTAGTCTGTTCTCCGTCCTTGATTAGGCGTGATGAGTGTGGCTCCTATGAGAATACAATATGTAAGTAAAAATAAAAAGCCAATCTGTTTCCTAGGGAGAATTTTTAATCACAGGATCATTGGTTTTTTTGGAAGGAAGTGATCCCTTTTCAAAGACAGTTGAAGACTAAATATTTAAAATGGCATCTGCCACAGTTACTTAAAAACTGATCAATCGACTGAAAAACTTTCTGTCTAATACAAACTGCATCCTAGGTTAAAATGTACCATATTCTTTTGCAAAATACAGATTTATTTTGCATTTTTTAAGGATTTCTGGGTGTAGTTGTTTCGTAAATAAACAAATGAGTTGTGAAATACAACACTGCTTAAACTATACGTGTAATATAAGTTAGTTTGAACTCACACCCAGTTTCAGAAATGTTTGACTGTTGTGTAAAACGCTGACAAGCTGAATTTCATCATCGTTTAAACTTAAGAGTCAACTGAAAATACTGCAAAGGAAAATGCTCAATTTCAAGTTAATGCAAGCCTTACATCTGTTAAAAAAAGCGAGGACAGGGACATGTTCAGTGGGCATCATCTGGACTGGACTCTTCTACTACTGAGCCATGCTGTTGTAATTTGTGCAGATTCCAGTTTGGCATTTTCTTGCTGAAATTTGCAAAGCATTGACTAGATGTTGATCTATGACCTGTTGATATTGTTCAGCATCAAAGGTGGGTAGGCAGGAACTGAGGAGGTACCAGTTTTGGGGAGAAATCTTGAATGTAAACTCTACCCCTCCCAACCAGTTTTCCCCTCAGCTCCTCCTCTCCTCTCCCCTCCCTCTCTGCTCCAGCAAGCCCCGTCCACAAACAGACGCTCCTGCTCGCTCGTATCGTTTCAATTTAATTCAGATATAATGCAGATAAATACTTCGGATAATTACAAATGGGGCCCAGTCAAGGTGAAAGTCAAAAGCATTGGTGCTACTGTAGATGCCAACAGACTACCAGCAAACACAATGTTTGCAGGACTTCTACAACTAGGATAAAGTGACATAGTCCAGGACCCGAGGTCAACAGTTTAGCGGCGCTACAGCACGCAGCAGGTCCCATTTGACACCACAAAAAAAGATGCGTCTTTAACAGATTCCTACCTACCCCACCTTTAATAGTGCGATACTAAATGTGTAAGCTAGCCATACCATGAGCGCTTCAGCACACCCATACCATCATGGATTCTGTCTTTAAAACTGTGCACTGATAGCAGTCCCTTATTTCCAAAGGAATAAGAAAACCAGGACTTCCTACATCAAGTGTCTTCTTTGCATTTTACAGTTTTAACCTGCATTTGTGCATGCAGTGTTGAGCTGAATTTGCAGACAATGATTTTGGAAATGTTCTTTTTTGGCCCTGCAGTGACTTCCACTACAGAGTCATGTCTGTTTTTAAAGCAGTGCCTGCAGATCACAGCCATTTGGTCGTGTTGTTTTAGTTTACTTTCCTTGTGTGCAGATTCCTCCAGGTTTTCTGAATATTTTAATATCTCCTACTGAGGGTGAGGAAATCCACAAAGTCTTTGCAATGTTATGCTTAACAACACCATTCTTAATTGGAAGAGCGTTTCCCATAGCAGTCTCCCACAGAGAAAGAATTTAGTTTAAACATATGATGCCTTTGCACCATGTTCTTTTTAAATGCGAGTTCAAATGATTCGCAAACCATTAAAATCTTCCTTTGTCAACATTTTGCACAACACCCCGACATTTTTGGAATTGAGGCAGAAAGTAAAATGCTCTTAAGTTCATAATGTAATGTGCACCACGCAGGTTTTTTGCAAACTATGTTCTCTGTTTCATGTGTAGCTGCCACTGTGATAGTTTTCAGGGTTATTGTTTGTAATGATGACCAGATGTTGTGACTGTAAAAATGACTTATCTGTTTTGCATCACTTGGAAAGCCCCCAAATCCAACCTTCAGCGTGTTACGGTCTTCCTGGTATTCTTGTTGTACAAGAGTTTATCTAAAATGAAAGTGAAGCTTGTTACATATTATAATAATTACGACATCTGGTGTCTTCTTAGCTTTTTTTCTTTTTTTTTTATGTAAGAAACTTGGACTACTATTTCTGTTGTAATTAAATCAGTGTTTTTTCATTTGTGCTGCATTGCTCATTAGCCTTGCTAACCAGCATCCCTATCTTAAAGGCCCTGTGACAAGAAGCCCTGAGAAAGAGCCTCTCTGTTTAATTTCATGCTCAGAAGACAGAAAAAATGCCTCTTCGGCGTCCTGATTATTTTGGGTTTGTGTGAACAGAGAATAACTGTGTTGATGGTGACGTTTGAGGTTGTCACGCCTTTTTGAGAGGATAGTTTCTTCTCTGAATTGTTGTTCTGGCTGACTTCCTCCTTTGTCTCATGAATGTGGGAGATGCTGGAGCAGACTGGAGGAAGGCCTCGGGGGGGGAACAATATGACATCAAGCATTACATATAAAAGTTAGTCGAGCTCTTCGCAGGGAACTTCTGCAAATATTTCATTTAGCAAGAACTTTGGACTTTACTCAAGATAGCAGGAAACTTGCGGGATGTTCAGGACAGGCTGACAGTCAATTATCAGCAGTTTTTCCTCCACAGAATTCCTTTTGTACAAACATCCTCCATTCCAACTCAGGACTTGAAAAGAGAACCATTTTTCCAGGCAGTGATTTCCTCCAATATCTCGTCTCTCGGTGTCTGCGTGTGTGTTTTTAACAGGCAGGCCCATGGGCTTACAGTTCTGCAAGCCTTGCAGCTCGTGCTTACAAAGTGAGGAGGAATGCAGAGCGGCCGGCGGCTGCTCGTGTGTGTGTGACGACTGGAGATATTGCTCTGACCGCTGCTGTGACATCTGCTGCCAGATGTGTGTGAACGTATGCTCTGGCGTGTGTTCAGGAGACTGCAGCTACACCTTCTGTACCCTCTGCCTCAGCCTGGCACAGAACTGTGTCTCTCTTATTAGCAACCAACAAACTGAAACATCAGAGGCACAACGTGAGTCTATTATTCATCATGCAACCATTATATGACTGTCTGTATTTACTTCAGCTAACCTAAATTCAGCCCGACTGTTTTTATCTGTTTTAGAAGCTGTGATGGCTCCAGAGCTGCGAGCAAAATGAACATGTGACCAGCCCCAAAAGACGCATTGATTCAAAACCCTGTAGCTACACCAGGTAAATTAAATTTAGCTACCAAGTATTTGTTTTGATAGCTCCAGTGTCTTGACATATGCTGTGGGATTTTAATGCCACAGGGTCCTTTGTTTCATCAAAGAAGAGATTAATGCCAATTTTAGCCGCGCTGCAACTAAAACGAGGAGATTTTTCAGTCCAGCTATTTAATCCACATTGACCTCCAAAATTCCTGCCAAGCGTACTATGGAATACATCCAGCCATTTGCATTGTTCACTTCCAAGTGCATTTCACTGATAGAAAAAGTGTGTTTCAGTGTTAAAAGGCTCATTGCTCCCAAGACATGTTTACTATAAAGAATTCTCAATGCACTGAAAAGATAATCACCATCTCTGTTACACGGGTCAAAACAGGCCTGTGGAAATAAGTAAGTAAATATGTCCTTGTGAGTTATATCGAGCGGACTTGGATGGTAAATCCAGTTTCAGAAGATTTGAATCCTCTCTGCCGCACTGCCAAGTAAAGGCTTCTGTTTGTTTTGTTAAGATAATGTGGCTGGAAGGAAAACAAGATTGCTAGAATTAAATTTGGTCTTAGACGACCAGAACTCTGCTGGCAGCACCTGTTTTCTATCCTAAACGGATGCAGCTCATTGTTTTCAGGTCTGCCCAATGACAGTGGCTCATCTTTTGTTTGTCAGTTTGGCTTGTCAGTGTTATTTTAACAAGCAGGATTGTAAAAATCACACCATAATGTTATATTAGCCTTTATTCTCATTGCTGTAAACAACCAGTCTGACTTATAAAAACACAATCATGACTCAGATACTCGCACCTTTCTCCTCCTGCTCCTCTCCCTGCTCTCCTCTCTCCACCTGTAGCTGCAGGATAATTTGCCATATGGTTGTGCAACATGTTGACGATACAGCCGTTCAGAAATCTTAACTTCTCGGTGCTTCCAAACTTTGCTTCACATAGATCCGAGCTGTTTGAGAGGGATTTTTAGAGCCTAATATGTAACAATGACCTAAAATATAATAACACCTGAAATGTAATAACTGGTCGGTAATGTAACAAGATGCTAAGCCCGAAATGCAGTAATTTTAAGAGGGTTCTGGCTGCAGACCTCCACTGTGAGGACCTACATCCGCTGAGAGGATCTGAGTCGACACTTTTTCTCATGTGTTCCAGTTCATTTGAAGGTCATCCTGTTTTGTATTTCCTCTTTGTTGCACACATGAATACACAAAAGAATCATATTAACCTTATACATATAAAATAAAGTCCCAAGAAACAAAATATATTCACACGAGACAAAAAAATATGTACTTCCTGGTCTAATCGCTTTTATTTTGAAAAGTTTCGAATCAGCTTCCTGTCTGCTCAGTGGAGGTCTGCTAAAAAGCGTCCTGACAGTGGAGGTCTGCAGCCAGACTGTCTTGATAACTTTTGGCCCAAAATGTTAGACCTTGTTACATTTTCAGTCAGTTATTACATTTTAGGTTTTATTATATTTCTTTTTATTACATTTCAGGTAGGGGTGTCCCGTTACGATACTGATATCGGTCCAATATCAGCAAAAATCTGAATATCGGATTATATCGGCCTGCATTTAAAATCTCAGATATCAGTGCTGTGATACAAGCAGTCCATTCAGGACTCTGCTTCAGCACCTCAGTCTAGCATCTAGGGCCGCGTGATCACAACAACAGTGTGTGCTAAGGTACTAACAAAGTATCAAGGAGTAGGAGTGATGTCGGCCCTGTAGCAGACTTTGTAGCTGAGTGCAAAACTAGTCATCTGCTATGTGTGTGCTAAAATCTGATCAATATCAGTATTGGAGAATACTGAAGGCTACAATATCGGTATTATATCGGAGGTAAAAAAAAAGTTGTATCAGGACACCCCTCATTTCAGGCCCAACGTTTTGTAATATTATTTACCAATTATAACATTCAGGAATTTGTGAAGTCTTTCTTTTTTATAACATTTGGGTCATTGTTACATATCGGGCTCTAACAAGGCCAAAATGACTGAACTTGAGTGATGATTTTATCAAATAAATGCAGATGGAAAAATAGTTGGCTCAGTGTTATTAACCAACAGTATTACCACAGGGGAAGTGATGTGCTTTAATTAATCATTAAACTGATTATTCGGTCCGTCTCATGGAAAGCTCTGAAACAGAGAGATGTATTCACTCATTCTTACAAGGTTGGATTACTCGTGTCAAAATAGGCTCATGATATAAACGGTTTTCTAAGAGTTTGGTGGTTTTTATGTTTACTCTGAAGTCCATTTCTAGAAAATGAAAATAAAGCCTACAACCACTGATCTGTTCTAGTCTTACTGATCATCACATGGGTAGTTCATACAAGGACATTAGCAGTCTGTGGGACTGAGTTCACTTTGTCCCAGAGGCTTCCCCGGATTTCTAGTCTCAGAAACAAACAGTTTCTGTCAACTCTGATCCAAAAGCGGTCACTTTTAGTTCTGTAAAACAAAGCAGGAGACGGCCACATTGTCAGACTGCAGTCAGTGAACCAATTCTGGAGTCACGTTGATCACCAACGAATGTAGGTCGTTACAAAATCCTCGCGCAGAGGACCTAAAGACGGCTGTAATGTTGGGAAGACACACACTTGCAAATAGCAAAGGAGCTCTCTTCTCTTATTGCAGCGAAGTCTGCGGGTATAAAAGTGAGAGGGAAAAGAAAAGCAGTCTAACACTGAGCTATTCTGCTTTATAATTGCAGGACGAGGGGAAAAGATACAGAAGGCCAATCACGCTGCAAGAGCCGTTTGATTAGTCTGGACTAGATACAAGGACGAGGGACATGAGTGAAGGCATGGCTGTACTGTCAGAAAATAGGTGTTTTTGAGTCACCAAATGAAAGAAAGGAGGTGATTTATGAAGAAGGAGAATGAAATAAGTGAATTTACCAGAGAGAGAGCAGTAGTTTAGAGAGACTGAAGATCATGTCTAGGGCAATTTGAGAAGTGAAAGAGATGTTTATTCAGAATTTTTGAAAGAGACAGTCAAGGGAGTGTTTGTTAAGCGGATATGATGAGTAATAGTCAGCCAAAAAGAATTCAAAGGATTACTTGTTCGCTTGTGATTTTGAGCGGTGCAATAACAGGAAGAACAAACCTTAGATGGGACAGCAGCACATCGATCTAAAATACTGTTTTAGTTATTTAGTTGAGTTGTTGTAGGAGATAAAGTTGGGTGTGGAAGGAAGTGCTGAAGCTGGGGGTGCTAGCTCTGCTAGAGTTAACTGGACTCGACAAACATTAACCCGGTGTGGGAGATAAGTAAATACTTTAAGCTAATGAGATGCTTGACCCAGAGTAACCTGGTTGACCCGCCGTGCTACTGAGTTTTACCGTCAGTTGTGATGATCATCAAGAGTCCGCATGCTGTTTCTTAGATTCAGCAAACAAAGAAATGTATTGCAATGAACAAACCAAATCCATTTGCAATTGATATCCAACACTGAACAAATTAGGAAAACGCCGGCAGTTAGTGCCATGACGGTCAAAAACATTTTGCCCTTCCAGGTCAAACACTTGACCACAACACCGACATGTCTACCTTTAATCCTGAACCCCAGATAACAGGACAGCAACACCCAAGGCACACAAAGTGAACTGTACCTCATAATATATATCACAGCAACACATTTGGCTCCTGTACCCGGATTTAGTAAGAGACTCTGTGTTCCTGGTTTTTGCCACATCAAAAAAGTTGTGCTGAATTTGACTGTTTTTTAAGTGTTTTTAACCAAGTAGGCTAGTATGAGTGCATGATTGCACAAAGAATAGTGGGAGGGCACCATGTTAAAAGACAGAAGACAGCAGATCTAGACCTAACAATGAGTTAGGTCTTTTGGAAAGAGTCTTGGGATAACATTTGATGTGATTAGGCGCTACATAAATAAATATTAACTGATTTTTCAGGGTAAAAAAGCCAATTAAAGGTGCAAAAAGATCTCTAATGAGATGGGTGACAAACCTAAACTTTAAAAATTGAATTATTAAATGTTATTTTATTTGCATTCACTCATTCAATTTGACTCTTCGATGGAGTCTGCTGGTTTTCCTGATATAGTGAACATGCTTTTAACGGCCTACTTATGTCAATTCAAAACTAACAGTTGGAGTTAATGCACCCCCTAGAGGCCTGGGGTAACAGTGCAGTTAGACAGTCCCTGAAAATGTGCCGCAGAAATAACCAGAGTTACTTAACAACTACAGACATTTTATCAGGATGCTGTGATTTATAACTAGTATATGAGTTCAGTGCTGGTAATTATATTATATGCTTATTTTATATTGGAAAATTAATGTTTGGTGCTCGGAGTGAATTTCTAGTTTGACCCAAAACAAAAACTCCAGACAACAGTCTGGACACAGAAACCGTGATACATCTCCCCTTTGTTTCAGAGTGATTGACAAGCTTGTATTGAAGAGACTCTGCCTGCTTCCCTCCACAGCGGCTGTGGAGCTGGAGCCAGCTACAGGCTGCCGTCTAATGAGGACAGGGTTGAGGAGCGCGGAGACCTCGACAACAAGTGCAGAGAGAGCTGTGTGCCGGATGGAGCTTAGTGAGTCCAAAGTTCATGAAATCTTTTTGTGTGTAAAAAAAAAACAGAAAAAAATGTAATCAATAATGGGGTATTGTAGTTAGAAATTACATAAACATGATATGATGGGCGGCTTGATGGACTCAACTTTGGATTTGTGTGTTTTTTTCCTGTCTAGAACAATGAGCTCGAGCTTATCGCTGCTATCATGGCCGGACGAAGCTTCCCTGAACAAAACAAGCCTCTCTCCTCTGGGTCACACCCATGCGACACCGCAGACTGTACCCTACAAAGCACTTGTGTCACCGCTCCTCCAGCCCAGTGCTGCGGCTCATTTCATGTGGATGGATTCATTTCTATTAATGTCTGAAAAGACACTTAAAACGTCCATATTTCCTGGACTGAGCCGGAGTGTTGTATTTCTTCCTCCTGAAGCAGAGAAATGGCCTCATCCTTGTACACAAGCAGTACTTCAAAGCTCTCATTAGATGTCTGCAAGATTGTTTAGCACTTTGAGGCAAACAAAAATATAATTCGCTTGCACAAAGGACATGATCTGATATTTCTTTGTGAGTCAAGGCTGCCTGAGGACGCTAGGTGCTGTTTGCTCACATAGAATTAAACCTTTTTTATTAACCTCCATGAGATTGCTAGTTCTCACAAATGTTTACAATAAAGTGATCTGTGACCCTGCATCGAAATAAGATTAGACTATAAGGTCTAGTGAGGATAAAAGTCTTGCACAACATAGTCTTATGAGCGGTTCGTGTCCCCAACTGTACTCATCTCTGCTCTTGTTTTCCCCTCCCCTCAGTCCCTGTGGACTCTCCTCCACATTCAGTCAAACTCAGGCATGTATCCCTCCCAAACCCAGAGGATATGCTGCATGGCCTAGTTTGCTCCTTGAACTGACCTTATCCTTCAGAAAGTTTGTTTTCTAATATCCACAGTGAGGCTCTGAAACTATCTGAGCGTACTTCACTCACCTTGACTGATCGATCGTCTCAGAGTGGGGTTTCATTCTGTGTTTTTTCACCGTATTTGCTTGAAACCTCCCGATAGAGGGAAATTGAAATTGCAAAGTCTTAATTTAATATCTGAGGTCTAGAAGGAGCTCTGATGTTTAACTGAAATATTGCTCCCAAATGTTGCTATGAGATCAATAAAGATCGGGTTCTTAATTGCTTCAGAAAAGCTGTGATCTTTGCCTCACAGAAGAGGGGTTTTGAATGTGTTTCATACGACGTATTAGTCTTTTTTTTTTTATTAACACAGGATAAAGCCGTCTTGTCGCACAATGAGGACTTAAACAAATCAATAGCACCGTATCTTTAAAACCTTGTCTCATGAGGTTTACACTGAGAGATGGCTTCATTTGCAGACTGCAGAGTGTGGGCACACAGAAAGGTGGCAGTAATAGAAAGTCGGGGCGAGGCCCCAAATGACTGAAGTTCTACCTCAAAAACGGAAGAAGAACAAAATTTAAGATCTTGGGAGGATTTTTTTTTTTCCTCGCACCTTTGCTGTCTTTCATCTTCCTCTCTCTGTCTTATGTCTTTGTGGCTCGGTGCATTTCTCTCACGTCGCTCGCTGCCTGTGTTCTCTTTTCATGAATCACACTGCTTTTACTGAATGTCTCCTGGTTAGGTGTGGAGAAAGGCGTCTTGTGCTGCTGTCAGTCAACTAGATTACAGCTCTGGAGGATCCTTATTGCTCACCCTCCAAAAATAAGTGGATGGCTCCGAACTTAGCCGTCCAGATATATATCTGAAGATGTCTGTTTTCCCACGTTTTGGGAGGTTGTGGTACATAAAAACTTAACTTGACAGACAGAATAAGAAGACTAAATCTGAATTTGATTCAACAAAGCTGCTATCAGTGAATCCAGACACACTTTGACACCCTGTGGTGGGTGACAAAGTGTGAGGGCGCATAGATCATCAGATCAAAACGGCCGACATAACCAAGCAGACGAGTTTTATTTCAACCTTCACTCAGTTTTTCTTTTTGTTTGTTTTGCAGCCATGTTTCGTATTGTATTCTTCAACAACAGGTCTCTGTTCACCTGTCAACACTCCCACTGAACTGTCAGCTTATTTAGACGGGGCTTGGGAGGTGTACAGTGTTTTCACCCAGAGAAGAAACAGAATGAGCCGTATCACAGCTAAGAGACGGTCCGAGGTTTTGTCTCCAGGGACACAGAAATGTCCGCTGTATGGAGTAAGAGTTTATTTCTCCTCATATGACCAAATGAAACCCTTTTTGGTCAACACAAAACTCACTTCAAGAAGGAGAATAACACCATGAATCACCTTCCTTCTTTTCAGTCCAAAAATTGTTTGAATCTTTTAAAAGTCTGGTCTTGCAACTCCGGGCATTAGAAATTCTTTGGAGCACAGCCTCACCTGGCTGGTACACTCTATCTATTATGGTATGAAGCAAGCAGTGGCTCTTAAGTTAAAAAGGGCAATGGTGTGTGTCCAATCTTAGATGTGAGAGAGTGGAGCTGGTTCGGTGCACGGTCCATCTCTTCTTTTTTTTTTACACCCTCCTGCTGCGCGTCAGGTTTTGAGATTCTGGAGACGGGGCAGGGACGCCGAAGGAGGGCTGCCGCTCCAGGAGATGGAGGATGGGTGGCGAGGGGGGGAGCAATTATTATTTTTTGGTGAAATTGGATTTTATTTTTGTCCACTCCGAGGCCTCCATCTTATCCTGCAACCCAGTCCTCCCACTCAATTTCCATCGCACCGTGCGAAAATTGGGAGTGACATGAAGATGTGAGCCGGAGATAGAGAAGACAGTGAGAGATGGTGGAAAAAAAAAGGAGGGCAAGGGAATGGCACAAGATGCAGACAGCCAGATATAGAGAGGGGAGTGAGATGGAGGGCGTACAAGGTGGCAGCCCAGAATTCAGCGTTTCCACAGCAGCAAATGTCTTGTGCAGATTTCTCCTACTCGTGTGGAGAAACAGACTATCATTCTTGTAAAAATTTGGACTGGAACACTTTTCCCTCCAGCATCAGTTTGTATATTTACCGCTGGAAAGCATCAGACACCAGCAGTTTATTTTTATATATCAGGTTTTGGAGAGAAAGAAACATAATCAGTTTAAAAGTCATGTATCTAATATTTCTGTGGCCACTTAGTATTCAAAGTGTGGCTGCAATGAAACAAAGCCCAACACTCCCTCACTCTCCTCTCAGGTGGAAAGACAGAGACACTCATACATACATATAAATAGTGACAGAGACATTGCTCATCTTGCATGCATTACACGCTGTGATTTGATAACAGGGCGGTCAAACAAAATCTCTGTACTTCAAAAGCACCGCAATCCTCTTTTTTTTTTCTTTATTTAGAGTCTACAATAGAGAGTATTTAACAGATTCACTCGCCTGCATAAAAAGAAGAGGGAAATCATTAGCTAAAAGTAAAGAGAGAAATCAATGAATAGAAAAAGGCCCTAATAGCGAGCCGCTTTGTGTTCGCATGGTTTGCATTCATAATGTATAGAGGTGACAGCCCATTAGATAGCGTTAAAAGGAAATCAGATTCTGGCGTCCCTCCAAAGCCATTAGCCGGTGGGGTCAGCCTGAAGACAAACTGGTAATTGACCAATAGATTCAGGTAAATTGTTGGTAAATTGTTGGACTCCAGAAGGAACAATTATTTTGTTAATTGCATTTTTAACAGTGGGTGAGAGGATTTTGGATTACAGGTGTATAATAGCAATGACTGCATGGGGCCCAGTAATCAGCCAGTCCTATTCCTTCCAGTCCTGTAAGCACATGTCCTCTCATCTGTAAGGCAAACATCTCACTTATGGAAGAATAATAGTGTGGGCTCTGCTCATTGCATGTTAATAGCCTGAAGAGATGTATGTTATAATGCAATACAACATGATGTGAAAGTGAAGGATTAAAAAAAAAAAAAACATTAATGAAAATGGACGATACAAAATGATATAAAACTGTACAAACTAACAAAACTATCCAAAAAAACCAAAATACAATACAACACAGTGTGTTATGAGACAATGCGATTAAAAATATGATACAAGACAATACAACATGATTTGATACAATACAATACATTATAGGAGGATAAGATAATACATGATACAACACGATTATTATGATACAGTATTAGGCAACTTAATACTATATAATACAATATGATACAATATTAGACACACTAATACAATATGATACCATACAACATGATAAGACACTACCTAGGATTCGGCTAGATGCATTACAAGACGATGCAATATCTTATGATACAATATGGTATGATATGATAGAACATGACCAGATACATTATGCTATTAACGAATAAATATGATATTATGCGATACAATGCAAAAAGACATGACCTGATACAACACGACGATGATGCTATGCAATGTGAGACGATACAGTGTGAGACAAAACGATGCGAGATGATGGGAGACAATGTGATGCAAGACGATACAAGGCAAAACTACACAAGACAATACGAGACATGTTATAATGCATTACAGCATGATGTGAAATTAAATGATTTAAAAAAAAATAGAGATGAAATGTAATCAAACTGGATGATAAAAAATGATACAAGAGACCACAAACTAACAAAACTATACAATATACAACAATACAACATCATTTGATACAGTATAAGATAATACACAATACGATTAGATATGATACAGTATTAGACAACTTAATACGATATCATACAGTATCAGACAAATTAATACAATATGATACGATACAACATAATAAGACACTACCTGAAAGGATTTAATTGGATACATTACAAGATGATGAAATACATTATGATGATACAATATGGTACGATATGATAGGACATGACCAGATACAGTACCCTATGAGCGAGACGATATTATATAATACAATGAGACATGACCTGATACAGCACAACGTGATACGATGCAAACGACATGAGGCAAGATGATACAATGGAAGACGATAACAGGCAAAACGATACAAGACAATATGATACGATACGATGCAGGGTGATGCGATGCAATGCCATACACTATGATGATAGACAATGATATGATATGACATAATAATAGAATTTATAATGACAAAATACCGTACAAAAAAAATGCCAAACACTATGGTAACACAATATATGTAACGGTATGGATACCACATAGGGCAGCACTAGGGCAGTGCCATTATACCATTTACCCATGATGCAATCTGATAAGGTAGGTTTGGTCCAATTTGATACGGTATGGTAATATTTGATACATGCAAATATGATTATTAACGGTGAGATACATTATGATACAATAGACTAACATGATGCAGCTTAATACGATCGGCATGGGCTAGAGATGATTGTATAAACTGTGACAATTAAGTGCAACATGTTATGATACAGTACTGAGCAATATGACACTACAAAATATGATACAACAGGATATAATACAATAAGATTTGACATGACCAAATACCAAACTAAACTAAACAATACCTAACACTTCATAGTCTCAGTAGAAACTCCTCTTCATGTACTTGAATGCAACATAGATGCAAATGACTTGACTGTAGCACTTGGTCAATAACAATAAAATCAACAATAATGAACACGTCACCAGAGAAGTACATACCAATGGTATAAATGCCGCATAATGCCTTTAATGCACATGCCAAGTAATACTCAGTAGTGCATAATGATGAAGATAAGAACACCATGAACACCCCAGAGCCTTAAGAGCCATTATCTAGAATTTCAAATGTGACTATAAATGCAGAGATAAAGATTTGTACAGATTTGTGAGATCAAGAAGAGACTCTTACGAAGAGTTAAAGTCCAGAAAAACTCACAAATAAACCTCGCCCCACAGAGACCGACTGTCAGACAGGTTAATGGACACTAACAGGAGTAAGGTCACTGCTTTTGCGGGTATGTTATTGAGGAGTGAGTCATGTTTGTTCATGAGTAATGCCTAAATCTGTTAAGCGTTACATACTCTTTCGTGATAGGGTCGAGGTTCTTAGTGATTGTCATGCAGATGTGTGTTTATTTTTATTCTTGAAGTGTGTCCTGCACAGCTTTTTCTGCAGAAATTTAACTGTAATTACCGATTCAAATGAACACCATTGTTGGAGTTTGAATCGTACTCAATATGTACGGCATGAGTTTTAGTTGTAATAGATGTACAGCTTGAATGAGGTACCTGTTTTCTGCAAACCTCAATACAGAATAAAGCGCTGTATCGAGCGTAATTGGAGCCCTTTTGTAAAGAAAATGCGGCTTTTAATTGACATATTGCTTTCTTTCATTCTGCGAAGGACGTTTAGTATGCCGAACACATCTACGACGGACAATGGTTGTTCACAACACGTGCCAGTCCTGTTGCAAAGACTAAGTGAATTCCAGGCTTGTTGCCACAGGACTGAGTAGGAATTTGATCTCACAATAACACACCGGCTTGAATTTGATCAAAGCTGGAGAGGCCAGCGGGCGGCGGCTAAACAATTACAGTGAAGGAATCTGATCTGCTCTCTGTACCTCCACGAGCCCGCACCCCCCTGACCCTCTATAGACAGACAGACCCTCCTGGTCAGACAAGGGGGCAGCATGGCGTGGAGGATGCGGACCCAGACCCCCTCGCCTCGCAGGTATGACTTTCGACAGAGGAAGAGACCTGCTGCTCGGTTACAGTGATGAACGACTTTGCCTACCCTCTGATAATTGCTCACTCAGGGGCAGAGAGAGGTCCATTAATCAAAATGAGCCAAGGTACAGCAGGACTCTTCCACCTATGGCAGACTCCAGCATGCCTCAGCAACCCCCGGGGCAGACCCGCAGGCATGGGCTTCAAAGGAATCTGGCTGGTCAGGACACTGTCATTCTGCGATGACAGTCGCTGCCTCCGCCTGACGCTCGGTAACCTGCTGAACAGAGCAGACGCGGGTGAAAGAGGGGAGGGGTCCCCATTAAGCAACTGCCAAATGGAATAGCCTCTCAACCCAGACTTGAAGCAAACCGCACCATGCACCTCAGGGACTGTCACACAGGCTTTGGGGTGTGTTTGAGAGGCGACGAGGGGCTGGGAGAGTAATAAATGTGGGAAAAAGACAGACAGAGAGGAGAAGAGGGGAAACAAATTGAGGAAAAGTCATGAGGGTAAAGGTCCGCCATTGATTCTTGTAGGAATTCATCAGCTTGGATGTGTGTTTACGGATCATGAGAAAGTGTTAATCTTTAATATAAGGGAAGCGATGCAGCCAGATAATGCAGCCTCAAGTGTCAAATCCATTAGATCAAGGTAAAGTAATCCTGTTAAGGGACGAGTCTTCCTTAAGCTCCTTAAGTTAGATCGACAGGAAATCACAATCAAGGTCACATCTGTTCTGCTGGCGTTAGAGCTCCAACTTTACGACAGCGTTCACCCTCACAAGGAAACACACAGATGCAGAGTCATACTTTGATGCTTATGTGTAAGACTCCTTCTGTTTCTCCCACTTTGATCTGTAGTATATGGGCTTTAAATGCAGAAACACATACTCTGTTTTACATCAGCTTTGATTTTTGCCATAGGTTCACGTTGTTTTGTTTTGATGCCAACCCAGTGAATCAGATTTATCTCCCGTTGTGGGTTTGTTATCATGGAAACTTGGGGAATCTGAAAGTCTTTTGAATTTTTTTTGATAAACAAAAGGATTTGGGCAATTTCTCGGCAACTGTCAGTTATATCCGAGGGTGTGTGAGCGAATTTTTTATGCGTTTCATGTGTTTTTTTATTATTATTCATGCCAGCACACACCTTTGGGGAACTTTCGCACCTCAGCCTCTGAGGTTGTATCTCCAATTATAATATTAAAGATCGTCATGAGAGGCGACAGCTCGGGAAAGCTTTGTGTTCAAGCGTTTTTTATATCTTTTATCACTGAAGCATGACTCGGCAGGATTTTATCATGCAATACACAAAGCAGCAAAAAAAAAACAGTTTTGACCTAGACCTTGAAATTTTGTCAAATTAAAACTATGATGGATAACAAATAAAATTTCTGAGTTATTTTCTGGCATGTGTAGAGAGCATTTTAATTGTGGGAGATTTGTTTTTAATGAGAAGTAGTGAAAACAACAAAACATGTCGAGAAGGTCACAATCCTAATTAATGTCATTACTGTAAGATTATGAATTCAAAAAACTCTTTTCATCGACACTTTTTGGTCTGCACAGTTACACAAACCTGTTTTCTCTGGGAATAAATTACTTTAGATGGAAATCACACTTTTACTGTACTGACATAGCTGTTACCTGTAACACCAGAATTTGACAACAGAGAAGAGTCATATCAAATAACCAAGACCCTTCAACACTCAAACCTTTCAACTGATCAAAAAGCATGTGATAAAAAGACATTTAATAAGATATTGAGTCTGTTTTTACTACCAAGCAAGGTTGAATCAGGAACTGCATAAATATAAAATGGTCAGAGATTATGGTAAGCGGGAGCATTTAATATTAAAGTCCTTGTAATAAGCATGAATAAATAGTAATAAGCCACTTATAAGACCTTGTAAGAGGCTTATGAGCATTAATAAGTGTTTATAAAAGCATAATCAACATTTGTTTTTCATTATAAGACAATTATAGGCTCTCATTGGAAACGTAACAGTTATATTACATGTCATAAATAGATTTTTGTTAACATTTTATTTTTTTAACAGTAATACTTTTACATATTTGCAATTAGGCATTTGCAAAGACAGATAGAAAGCTGTTAATAATAAATGGCCAAGGTATTGTTTTAATCATAAATTGTCTTATTTATTTTATGTAACATCTAATTAGAGGTAATATGTGGTCTTTAAGATTCAAGTGAGTGCTTAAAAGGGAGATTTAAATAAACGCTTGTACAGTTTTATATTCAATGAGAATAAATAAATAAATGAGAATAAAGTGTCTATTTGCTGTAATAACTCATCACTTCCCTGGAAGTGCATTACAAGCTAATAATGAATATGTTTGATCATCCTTAATTAGTATTTATAAAGTCTGGATTATGTCAATTAAGTCTGATTAATATAAATCAACACCTTATTTATATTTGTGATAGGAAGGAGCCTGTTAATGTGTCAATTATGCCTTGGCTTAACATATCAACACTTTATTAATGTTTACAAACATCTTTTCAGGTCTTGTAAGTGGCTTATTAACATCATTAAATGCAAATTAACAGGTCCTCGATAGAAAGTGTTACCCTGTAATCTTGCAAAGCCCTCTGTGGATTTGTATTGTGACACGGGTTATTCAAGGAGGAGCGGAAATAGCACCCAGTTGACATCCTTTTTTCTACCAAGCAGTGACCTTTAGTGTTGAAAAATGAAGCCAGCCAGAAAGTAGAAAAAACTGCAGTTCCTGAACTTGAAGCCAGTTCCAAAAGCCAAGGTGAGCCCATTCACCTGTCGAGCAATGGTTATTTTTACAGCGGAAATAAACATGCTAGAAGCCCGGTGCAAAATAGAAAAGAAAAAAAAGAAAAAAAAGTTTGGTCAAAACAGCCCATTGCTCGATTTGTACTCAGCACTTTATGTTTATTTCTCTACCTCTATTTCTTTCTTGGTTCATCAAAAGTTAAATTGAACCTGCATTTCTAATATGACGACCTCTCTTGTTGGACTTGCCTCTGTAGAAACCACTTTGCTTTATGAGGTCTGTAACTGACTAATCGAACATCATTTCAACCCTACCCTCATGTCCTCCATGTGAAACTATTCAAAACAAAAATAGTTTTTTTTTTTATTAACAGAAAAGTTGTAGTGCTTTATCAAGGCAAGCGCATTTTGAACTACGTGTTTCAAAGTATTACCATGGCAACAGGAGGTGTGGTAACACCCAACATTCCTTGTGTCAAGGTCAGACTATGGCTGTGTCCGAAATGGATACCTAACCCCTGTATAGGCGACTATATGGGGGTTGGCGCCATTTTGAGGGGTGTCCGAAACCTGAGTGATCAATTCCAATGCCACATATAGGCGACTCGAAATTTCCCATAAAGCATTGCGAAATGTAGTGACCATCCGATGGTCACTCACTGGTGGCGGGCATCCCGTCATGCATTGCATCTCCAGCGGCAACGTCACAACGGTAGTGTCCGAAACCTCCGGTGATTGAGCTCACTACATGGTCAGCTATATAGTGTTACCCCATATGGGGGTTAGGGGTTAGGGATTGAGTGATTCATTTTCAGCCTATGAAACTCTCTCTGTCTGCTATGATGGACCCTTTGTCCATCATAGAGGCACAAAATGACGGGAACAAAAGACATATTAGAAGTTATAACACATGTCAATCATCGTGATGGACGTGAAAGGACGAGAGGTTAGGAAAGACTATTAGCTTACGGCAGAAACTCACTTGGTAGGTAGAGATGTCGTGAGATAGCTCGACGAATCCCTGTGGCAGCAGCACCAAGTCCACCATTCTTCTTCTGCCTCACCTGTTTGTTTACGTCGTCACTTTTTCATAAGCAGAGCGCCCTCTGCTCTCATTGGAAAACATTGTAGAAGGTAGAAAGAAAAGGGAACTTACAAACCTTTTGCAGTCCCAGAAGGAAAGTAGGGGTGTCCATTAATATAATAGGATTTCTTATGTCCCAGAAAGTTGCTTGAAGAGTGTGGATGACAGTTCCAGCTATTTTTGCTCATCAAAGACAAGGGGACCAGGAATCAATGGGAAGTTTTCACGTTATTGGGACAACAAATAGCTAGCTGTTTGTGCACGCCACTTTGCAGGTAACTCCTTTGTAAACTAAAAGTTTGTACAGGCTGATTTTGTGTCTCCAATATTATTCAAATCTAGGACAGTTAGGGCTTAAAACCTCAAGCCTCAAGTACCATTTTGACAGCAAGTAATACAACAAAGCGTTTGTATGATAGAGCCTAGCGGGGGCAGTAATGGCTAGCCCAAGAGTAAGGGTGTAACTTTGGGGTCATCCCATGACTAAAAGCCATGTTTAAAGTAACACCCGCAAGCTGTGTCTAACTAAATCTCTGGAAAATTAGTCAAAACTAAGTGGCTGAGACACAAGTATGATAAATTAGCAGTTTTTGCTAACCATGGAAAAGTACCGTATAGGTGTTCTAGACTTAGCTTAAGTGAAAATGAGTGTAAAAGGTCTTATTTAAATAAGTGCAGCAATTGATTGATGACATATAAGTCCAATAAGCTTAATTTTCCAGGACTTCAAACAAAAAGGTTCTTTCAAAACCAAAATTTAAAGTATTTCAACTATGACCATTGAAATAATCAATTCGAAGCATGTCGCATCACTTATGTTCAACCTTTGACAAGGCAAAAAGCCTATAGGTCTGAATTTTTTAGTTGGATCTGGGGTGGCCAATTTTAAGGGGGCCTGGCCACCCCTACCCAGTCCTCTGGGCGCACCCCTGTTGTAATAGCTAGATGTGCAGCATTTTTCTCCAGTAATTATTCTCTAATTGTCTGTTTATGTCTTTGCATTGTTTATGCATTTGCAGCACATTTGCTGATAATGCAGCTGTTTTAGCCTTTAGCACCACATCGACTGATTTGTAGAGCCTCTCTATCTTTTTGTCAGATTTTTAAATCCGTATCATTTCTAAATTATAAGCAGGTTTCTTCTGATGGAAACTATTTGGGCTGTTGTGGGTTGAGTGCCCTTGCCAGCCACCACAAAAACTGTAGTGTGCTATTTAAAAAAAAAAGCTAGGAGCAACATTTATCCATTTAACTTTGAAGTGACTAAAACAGGGCCAGAAGAGAATTAATAATGTCTAAATACAGCTGTTGCATGATGAAAACTGCGATTCACAAGTGCTCGATTTGTAAATGAGTAGCTGTTTGCTTAAATATGTGCTGTAGAACAAAGAGGGTGATGCTAATTCGTTCCCAATCATTCTCTATCCGTCTCAAGTGTCTGCGGTTGCTGTTGCGGTATGACATTCTATATATTGCTAGGTTTCTGCAGCTACAGTGACACATAACAATGTGATCTGTCACTAATTGATATCTCCAGTCTTCATGATATAATGAGGGCTCATAGAGAGTGAGGGTTGAGTGGGAGCAGCAGACTTCAGAATCTCTATCTGGGGTGTGAGATCACTCTTTAACCTCAAAGGCAGCTCCAGCCAATCCTCTGTGACAAATCTTACCATTCATGTCAGCAGGAGCCAGATCTTATTATCCGGCCTGGCTGAAGGTAGGCACACTGATTCAGGACCCCTGCACCCCCCCTCAGTTTGTGGAAGCCAATGTTTTTAAATGGGCCTATATGAGTCCACATCACACAGCTGGTCATTAAACGAAAATCAGTTCCTCACATCTCATCCCCGCGCAGAATAAACTACCGCTGCCGTTCCTGGCCAATCTGCAGGCAGACACCCCACCTATTTCATGGTCCAGTTTATGTGCAGCGTGTGTGTTTGTGAGTGTGTGAGTGTCGCTCCCTTCCTGTCCTGTCCCCGTGTATTCCAAGCATCTGCTATAATGAGGGACAGGAGAGGGAGCCTTGGCTTCAGGGACTCACATATGGGAGCCCACATTATTGTCCTTGCATTATATGGCCCTTAGTTGTATTGGCTGTGCCGATCACATTTGATTGGACATCAGCAGGGTGATTGAGGCACACAGAATGAATGAGCAGTAATAGGCGCCCCTGTTCAACACTAAGGAAATATACGACGCTCATATCACACTGCTATGGAGATAGATTATACATATTGTTCATACCCCTATACTTTTCCTGTGAAGCATTCATTCCCAATCTGTGCTCTCCTAGTCAATCCATTTAAAATCCCCTGCTCTCACTCACACCACAGCTCATCTCGCAGACAGTTGCATGAATTAATAGCAGACCGGAGGCTAAGGGTGCCACCCGCTCTTCAATCAGGGTGGAAAAGTGTACTGTAAGGTTGCTAAAGTCTAGGTTGTATCTGTCTTCTCAGCCAGAAAACTTCCCAGCACTTAAAGCTGGGCTGTCTGGCACTTTATGGCTGATAGATGAGAAATACACAGCATTAAATCACTGCTTTTTAAGCATCTTATTCAGCTTTTTCTAAGAGGGGAAAATGTACTTTTTTGACACTCTAGTGAACCATTTTCATTTCTATTTTTGCCTCACATGCTCCTAATAATTCTGGAAATGCAGGGCTCCCATGCTCGATGCTCTATTGTGAAATATAATCTAGTGATTGATCTTTTAGTCGCATGCCGTGTTACGCTCTGTCAGCCAGCAGCACTCTGACCGCATGTATAGCCTGAACCTGAGAATTAGTCAAGAAGAGTGATGGTGTGTTCAAGGTGAAAACCAACACATTAGTGTACACTCATCTATCTTCCGTCTCTCATTCACAGGATCACGGGGCTCCGCAAGAAAACATGTTCCGCGCTAACAGAGCCCGCCAAAAACCAGTCGCGTTGTTTAAAACTAATGAAGACCCAGCTGGCTTGACTGTCCTCGAGCTATAATAAAGTACTCAGTGAAACTTTCTGATAAGCCTCCTCTGCGCTGCTCAAGGGCAAACGCTCAGGCTAACAAACTGCACAAGCCATTCATTATTCAGCGGCTAAGGGAATCCATTAGGCAACATCAAGCATTAACAGGTAGTTTTTGTTATTGTCAACAAAGCAGGAATGGGCTTTCTTGTTGATTTTTTTTTTTAGAAAATAGGGCTTGTCCTTCAAGAAAATGGGAGCCTATCATTTCTTTGAATTGCTTTTTCTTTTCTGAAGCCGTATGACAACAGTAAATTGAGAAAATGTAACGGATGACAAGTGGAGAGAAGAGAGAGAAGAAGAAAAAACACGGCAAAAGTGAGACGTGTAATGAAGAGTGCGGTCAGTTTTTATGCATGACAATGAGTGCATTCTCCCGAGCTCCTCTCATTTGCCACTGGCCGAGGATGTGCTCCCTGCAGCTGTGGATGCAACACACACACACAGACACACACACACACTAGCACGTACACGCACGCTCACGCGCACACATAAACAAGAAAAATTGATTACCACCTCTTCCTGATTGCAGCCCCTCTGTCTTCTAAATCTAAATTGCAACTCCAGACACAAAAGCAGCGCATGTAGCCGAAGCACACTAAATCAATCTCTCTCTCTCCCTCTCTCTCTCTCTCTCTGGCTCTGTCCCCGCCAAATAAAAAGTACAGCCTTTTGTAGAGTAGTGGAAAGCCCCAGAATGTAAAATATGTCGAGTAGGACAACCGCGTCTGCACACACTGACCTTGCACTTAAAACGCTCATGTTCACACTTGATGATTTTGCCACATGTCAAGACAATGACTTGACTAGATTTCAGGATGTGCAGGGAGATTGTAATTACACTTTTCACCGAATGCTCTTTGTTTATTGTCCTCGAATTAAAGCGGCATCATTTCTTGTCCACGTACGGCGTCTCTGGCTTCGTATATTCCCTCCACATCCTGGAAACAATTGGACGTTATTCCACCAGGGAGCCCTATCTGTCTAATTACCCACTGACTTTACACTCCATTGATTTGCATTCTTAGCTATTCAAATTATACAATATGTTGCATTTTAAACACTGACTGAACTACTTAAAATTCAGTGATCAGACGCACTGAAGTGTATCAGCGGTTTTGAGAGTGCATCTACGATGGAAAAACACACCCCCAGCCGGCTTGTGGGACCAACTCAAGAGCCTCCGACACTCCCTCCATGCATTAAATCCTTCCTTTTCCCACCCGGTCCTCTGTTTTGTTTTCCTCATGTATCACAAACCAGTCTTAAATGTCTCCTTTTCTGTACTCAAACAAGGCACTTAACATGAATAGATCCTAGACCTTGTCCTCAGTAGGAAGCGTCAGACCAAAGGGATTTTCACTTGTTTTGAATGCATTGACTGCATGCAACATAAATGCTCTCATTGCTGCCTTACTCTAGTTTCGCTCTTGAGATGTGAACATGAGATTTCTGACATTGAATAGTCTATAGCTGGAAAAGTTTTCGACCATATCTGTGATGTAGCCTTCCCTTTTAAAAAAAATTGGTATGTTAGCATGAAATGATAGGGGCAGAGAGGTGTCATTGACAGAAAAGAGAATATTATTACCCATGATAGCCCTCTTCAGTTAGCCTTGCATCAAGTTAGCTCCCTTCCTCAGAGGGGGACTCATTGTCGGCATCATCAAGGACAGTGCTTGTCCTGGAAATCTCAGAAAATTTCTTCCATTTTTGCAGCATTTTCAGACTTTTTCTGTGTTTTTTTTTTCTTTTCTCTACTCAAGTTATATTCTTCTCAAACAAGAAAGCTCTATTACCCAAAGACATAAGAGTCTTATTCAGACGGTTGTGAGGAGGATACCAGCCGGTGGAGCAATTTTGGGTAACACTTAAAGATAAAGCACTCAAACTTCTGTCGTTAACTAACAAAAGGTGCTAATGAATGAAGATGGATAAACCTAAACACGGTTTCTACTTTATCTTTATCATCAGGGAAAGACACAGCAACTCTGCAGCAGATCATTACTAACTTTAAGCATATTAAACTTGCAAAAATTCATAGCTCCGAGCAGATAATCTCTCTTTATAAAATGTTAATACACAGCGGATGACCATCAGCTAATGGATATAAGCTCTAAGGTTTGCATTGAGTGCAAATGGAGCAGAAGCTAAACTGCAGAGCAGGAGCTCAGTGGTTCAGATGTAATTATGATAGGAGGGACAGTAAAACAAGCTGTCCAGTGCTGCTTTGACTTGAAGTATTGATGTCCGAATGTGAAGTGCTCGAAGAAGAAAGTGAATTTGATTACCTGTCAAACACTGACAAGAGCCATTCTGTTTAAAGCAGATATTAAAAGACAAGAGGACAGACATTCAAAAAGTCAATAAACAATATGACCCCTGAAGAAATCCGAAGAAATGTCACTGCAATAAATCAACATTTGGCATCCTAATGCACATGTCAAACTACAACCTGATTTCAATATACAAAGTAAAATGAAATAACTCAGCCTAATTGAAACCATCTTGATTTTTACAAGCTCATAAAGACTCTTTCCCCTTCAGCCTTAAAGTGCATTAAAGGCCAAACACTCACGGCCTCAGCAGTTGGCACTGCGGCGTAAACTCCACAGCAAATCCGTTGGCTTGATCTGAAAGGTGAGCGTGTCTATGCAAAAGCTTCTTAAGAAGCACAGAGGTAACCGGCAAGCTTTGGCAGCAGGTGTTGTAAAGCAGCAGCAAGAAACAGAAGACAGTCCATTCATCAGGAAACGCACTCTTGCTTTCTTACTTTAGTATATACGGTGCATTTAAAGGATGTTTAAAAATCAATTCAGTCTGTTTAACCAGGTCTCATTTCTGGAAGTCAGGCTAACTCACCTTGATTATCGGGTTGGGGATCGATTTTCTCTTCCATGTGTACACCTCAGTCAGGCTCAAACCTGCCTAAGAGGATGCTCCACAGTTCACACACAGTAAAATAAATAATAAATACACAATCAGCCAAAAAAGGAAAGGCTAGCCCAGAGCGGAGAGCATTAATGATTAAAGCTCCTGTAAGGAACTTTTGACACGGGTCGATTTTGGCGCCCCCCAGTGGACAAAGTATTCTTTGCTTATCTTTTCCTCTACATTTTTAATAACTGTTTTCTACCAGGATTTCTTATCCTGCTGTTTTTTTATTTTGTTTTTAATGGTCTAATTGATCATTTATTGTGAAAATATAAAAATAGGGTTGTTTCTTCAGCTTCTCGGTTGTGTCCTACTCTCGCTCACCAGTTTCCTAAGCACTAAAAATTACAAGATAAAATCAGAAATCGTGTCCCTGAGGGTCTTGTTTACTTTGGTGTTTCACAAAAAAGGCATTAAAATTAACTTTAGTCATATATGTCAAAAAACATCTCACTGGAGCTGTCACTAAAAATGCCGTCATCTATTTCTTATAATGTTAGAATTAACAATTTTTGGAGAAGACATTTCCATTTGTATGTCTTGTGTTGAATTAGTGTTATTTTCTGCATGGTTAAACTATGCTCTTATTTTGAAGCATATGCTACTTCCTTCAGAACAGTTCGAAAATATAAAAGTTAAAGTGATTAGTAATACTTTTTGGATTCGCAACAAATCTCTGAATGTCAGTCTTTAAAAGTGCATAATCATCTCTCAGTGGGCTTCTATAAGTTACCTCGCTAGCAGCTGCTACTTTTTCTTCGTTTCTTCTTCTGCAACCAGCGCAAAGGTCAACTGCTCTGAAGTGACAATATTGTCGTATGCCCCTTTTTTTTTTACACAATATCAATATTTTCCAAAAAGAGGGTTATAGTCAATACTACTTGGACAGTCCTTTTAAACATAAAACCAGTATGTCTCTTTCTAACTTTGTTATTTTGGTTATTACTGAGATAGTAATGAATTGAAATACCACAGTGTAGATAGACATACTTTTGCTAATAATTTGATTCCTGGTGCGCCACAAGCATAGCAGCCTTAGTTATAACAGCCAAGGTTTGATTCCACCGGTGCCTCCTTTCTTGCATGCCATTCCCTGCTGTCTCTCCTTATTTCCTGCTGTAGCCACCGACCTTTCCTTTAAATAAAGGTACAAAAAAGCCCCTAAATTAAATAAAACAATAATAACAAATGAATAAAAAAAATAATAATTCTGGCTGCATGCTTGTATACTGGTGGTAAAATGGTATAATGGTAACAGACCTTGACAAACACGGATAACAAATATGAATGTAATGCAATTTATAAACTACTTGACTTTCAGATGCATGAGGCTCAGGAGACTCCGATGGCATACATTCAGATAGTTTATGCAGAAGTCGATCTGGAGAAATGACATTAATAATACAAAGCAGGGGGAGCGCAGTGTAACGTCTGCCAGACCATCCTCTTGACGTGGTATTTATCCTCAAAGATAACGCTTGGGTTAGAGGCGGCTTTCTTAACCATATGTGACTAACAGGGGATGCATAATTCATGCACTCTTACCTGGAGATGATGATAGACAACGCAGCGTGCTCTGCTGCAACTCTGCCCAAGCCTAGAGATACTACATCTAACAGATAGCTAAGGTGAGCCTTCGAGGGGAAAGACCTTAGTGTTCATAACAACTTTATCATCTAACTGTAAGTGTAGCTGTGTGTGTGGATGAGGAGGAGAAAGGTTACTCTACTCTACTTTTGGAGAGCCTTTTGACAAGAAGCTTGACCTGCCAGGCTTCAATGTGATCTTACATCAGGAGACTGAAAACAGGAAGATCTTAATAAAACTTACACAACTATGGATATGACACATTTTCACCTTAATGTGTACATTTGAATGTTAAGTAATCAACCTGAAAAGTGTCCTCAAACCCCCAGAAACACAAACCAGCCAATTTACAAACAGTTTGCATTTTAAAGAAAGCATCAGAGAAACTGTTTAGCCCTCGATGGGTGCTAAAACCAACACGTCAGTAAAATCCCTTATAGTGGCTTTAATTTATTGTTGAAAAGCATTACTGTTTTCCAATTTTAATAATAAATTACTTTAATATTTCATAAATCGAGCTGTGTCCTTTTTTAATAAGCAAAACAAAGTTTGAATAAATCATTCATATTGTTTTATTTTTAAAATGCACATATGGTAAAAACCCCTCAAGGCTTGTAAAACTCTCTTAACATAATAAAACATGTATAAAGAATAATTTGTATAGAATAATACTAGGTCTCCTGTTTAAATGTTAATGGTTGGCAACAATCTGGATGGAAATGGGTTTTGATCTGAATGCTGAGTATTCAGTTTCCAAATGGACTCAGACTCCTGAGATATTTCAGTCCAAACCTTTGAGATATCTATAGAGAGTGAGTAACTGAGTTTTGGGCGACAGTAAAGCTACTGATACTGTGAAACCACTTGGAAAGGCAGAATTTCTAAAGTTATTACCCATTTACATAATATCCAGGACAGAGGAGCAACACCAGCTGGTATAAATCTGACAGTTCTGATGAAATGAATGATAATTTAATGAAATAATACAATTTATTAGTTTATGAAATAGACTGAAATTCATGGTGATGCCTTCTAATGCAATCCTTACTCTTATTTTTATTGTCCAAGAACCATATTCACCTAAAATATTCACAATTAATGACACATTTGAGTGTCAAAAATTAGCAGGGTGATAGTTGTTGTCATAAATTATTAAAGCAGACAGATTAAGCAAAGACTGCTTTGGCCACCGGGGGGCGCCAAAACTGACACAAACCAAAAGCTTGAAACTGGCTTTAAAAAAGACTCAAATTAGCAGCGATTCCTGTTCATGACCTGCGGAAGAAATCTAGATAATCAGTGACAAGGCGGACAGTTTCTAGCTTGTAATCTTTAATGCCTGTCACTGTTGGGAAGAGGGTAGGTGTCAGGCCAGGAAAAGTCAGCAAAATGTGAGTTATACATTGACAACTGAAATGAAGCAGGAAAAAAGAGGGCTATGAGGTTTCACATTGCCCACAGGGGGTGCCAAAATAAACACAGACAGAACGTCCCTCCCTGGAGCTTTAAAATCTACATATATGACATAACCTCTGTGCCGAGTATGCAGTGCTGACTGCAGCTCTGTTTAATTCCTAATTCGCTTTTTATTTCCTCATCAATAACTACAAACTTGTATCTCATTTTTTTTGTCTTGTTATCGTGTAATTTTACCATATGCATTTCCCTTGCAAGTTTAGAAAATTGATGTGTTGTTTAAAAGCACGAGACCCTCTATATTGGATCCTGAATAAACTCTGTGGAATAGAGTTGCTCTGGGGCCATCTGTGAGACTCTCTGTGTCACTCTCACAGGTTCTTTTAGAGTTGCACAGCGCAGTAATCCTTCACCTCTACAACATTCAAAGATTGAATTTAAGAACTGGGGGCTAAGGTCTTTGCTTCTCAAGCAGCCGATAGGCCCAAAAGCGTGCACTTTATCTTAATACCTCACCATTACATCTTCACTAAGGCCAGATAAACAAACCAAATATTATTGCACACAAGTGGGATTCTCTCCTTTTCTCTCTGTGCTTTGTTTGTTTCCACTTCATGGACCCACTAGATCAATACAACGCTGTTGCAATTATTACCATCAGCAACCATTTGGAATGATTGGATTTGCTCCAAAGGCTGAAAAATAGACTTAGGCTGTATCATATGGTCGACTTTGCACTGCTGTAAATCCGTAATTGGATAAATTGCGAGCTAAGAAAGCTATTTTCCTGCAGGAGAATAAAAAAGGGACAAATGTGCCAATGTTGGTTTAGTTTTTCTCCCCTCACAAAAATCATTACTGCATGAAATAGCCCTGATAGCACTGGGCAGCTGTAAAAAATAATAGTATAATAATGTCATCAAAGGGGCTTTCTCACACAGAGTCAGTGTTTGAGTGCCGAATTCTGAATGCCCACACAAACACACACGCAGAGTGGAAAGAGGCAAGCAAATAAAATGGACATTCAAAACTGGTGCTTCAGAGGATGGCTAACTCGGAGGGCACTCTGCATGTTTCATCTGGACCCTAAGCATTTGACAGAAAGGTACACATAGGGAAAAAATGCATCAGTGTTCAAGGCTGTCCCTTAGCCTGAAATCACTTTAATTAGTAAAACCTTTTTTTCTGTACAGATGGTGATGCAGAGTTAATAAAGATTTTTTTGAATTGCACTTCATTAGTTTATAATGCGACCTTGATGGAGAACCGATTTAGGCTCCTGGCCAAAAAGCAAACAAATGCGAGCAAACAAACTTTATCATTCTCAATTACAGGATTCAAAGCATTAACTATTTAATAACTGCTTTGAGGTATTTCAAGCTCTTAAAGCTGCAGACAGTAACAGGATTTTATTCCAATTTATCTAAATCTAATTATTGCACGTCACAATTTGACATTGAAATGTGAATATTTGATGTCTGAACTGTGTCTGCCCCTTTATATTCAACTTTTATGAAGCTAATCCAGGCGGTATTTATGTTTAACATGGATATAAACATGCAGATGCCACCTTGGCTGAACAATTCATAATAGAGAGGAGGAGCGGAGCCTCCTGATGAATGTAGCTCTGTACCAGCAGGACAGATTAAAACATGTATGTCTTGCTGGAAGGTAAATAGCTTTTCAAGCTGTTGATTTGGTGTTAAACACCAGACATGTGTACATAATACAGGGTACTTCATTAATAAGATTCAAAATAATCATTAGTAAATTTTAATATTACTCTTATACATGAATTGTGTCAACAAAGCTCACAGAAGCTGAGTCAACGACCATGACTTTGATATTAAGCATTTTTATCAGCAATCAAGTTTATTTAAAGCTCCTGTGTTGAGTTTTTTTATTTTTTTACATCTATGAAATTGACTGAATTTGACATTGATCATGCTTTATGCCATACAAAAGCAAACAAGACTGTTAGAACTGAGACTGACTGTTTAATACTATAATTTCTAATGCCTGAAATTGGTTCTAAGGGGTTGGAGTCAATGGAGCCACTACAGAAACTGACTCTTTTTTATATTTTCCACATCAAATATTTGCAAAAAATAGATGTATTTGAGTGTAAGAGGAAAAATTTTGTCCGAGGATTTAACTTAAGCTCATAAAAGACTATATAAACAGAGACCGTTTTGTCCACAGGGGGGCGCCAATATTGACACAACCGAAAGTTTCTCACTGGAGCTTTAAATGAATAAATAAACATACCCCTCTCTTCTTTTATGGAGAGCATTTAATGACAGTAGACTAACAGAACCATAGAATATGCAACTTTTACCACCTATCCCAAAACAAATAGTAAAGACAACAGATAGGTGTAAAAACATCTTCAAAGTTCTACAGCATTGTGCAGTTTGCTCCTGTGTTGCATCTCATTGTGACTGAGATGAGCTGTCAGCATCTCCACTCTCTGACCTGCTCTGTGAACTCTCATCCTTATAACTCCTGACTGATTTATCTCCTTGTTATCTTAAAAAAATAGGAATATCAGAGTTGCATGATATTTACTCCAGTGCAATTACTGCAGACTCTGGGCAGATGATAAAAATTTTCTGTAAGTGTGCACAGCAGCTAACAGTGTTATTAATGAATAAGGTGCTATTTCTAATGAGACTCATATGCAAGAAAGGGTTTACTTTGCTCCCAATTAATGCATGATGGCTGAAATAAATGTATGCAAAGGACACCGTACCACAGTGAAGGTTTTTGCCCTGCAGCACTGTTAGTGGGGCACATTTTAGCCCTCTGCGTGTGCTTTTTGCAGGAATGTAAGCCGTGCAATCCTTTTGTGAGTCAGGTCATGCAAATGAACCCGACAATATTGTTTTTATTTAAGTTGTAGGCTAATTTAGCACACATAATAAAAACTGAATGATGCTTCAGTCTGAGTCTGACCAGCTGAATGGAACAGACTCAGACTGGCAACCATGGACTTCATGGATGGTGCACCTCCTTTTCTTCCCAATGTAAAAACAGAAGCCAAAATACCACTCGGATGAGCGTTTATCTAATGAGATGATTATTTATAAGCCAAGATATGCCTATTACTGATGGACATGGTTGTTCTTTTAGATGCACTGAATCACTAGAATCAGTTCACTAAAAAGAGTCGTTCAAAAGATTTGTTCACAAAATCACTTAACGCATGGCGAGAGAGGCCTGTGACCCTGACCTTCTGAACATTTCAGGATTTAATTCAGAGTTTCTGGGACTGGGAGACGAGAGTGTTTGGCTGTGTTGCTTTGACAAAAGTCACGATGTTTTAAGTGTGCTGTCCTATGGTATGCCATTAATCAGGTCTGTTCGGTAAATTGGGCTCAGTGAGTGATTCGTTCACTGAACGTTTACAAGAATTCACACTGAACATGCACCGTTCCCTCGCAAACCGCTGCAATGATAGGATGCTGCATGTTTAATGCACTATTTGTTACATGCTGTGTCCTATTGTGTGCAAGTTGTTGTGGTGTAGAGAGAGTGTAGTTCGATGCGTTATTCGTTCACCAAGTGATTCAGGCACCGGTGCATGTGGTTCCTTATTCGCCGGCTGCTGGCCTGGCAATGCTGTTTCTCACTTCAGCTCAACTGAAGTGAGAAACGAACGGTTCAGTACATTCACTTAAAAGATTTGGTTCTTTTGAACAAATCGTTCACAAACGACACAACACTAATGCCCGTTATAGAAAGAGGTTTTGTTATGTTTTCAGGGGCAGAACTTTCTTAAGGTCACTAGGGCCCTTAAAGGTTTGATTTCCCTTTGGGGGAGCTGTCGGCCTTCTATGTCTTTACATCGTCTTGGTTGTCAGCCTTAAAACCCAGCAAAATGCCTCATCATGTTCGGAGCATTATTTAGTTGACGTGGCCTGACAGAGTGACATAAAGTGACAGAGGATTGATGTTAAACTAATTTCAGAACTTTTTAGCACCCTTATGTGACATTCTCAGGGTAAAGAGAGAACTTGCTGTGCATTAGTTGTTAGACATCCTCTGGAGAAAGCTGTCTATTTCTGCAACTTATAATTACCCTTTTGCGAACCATTGAAAGCACATGTACTTACATAGTCGAAGAAAGACTTTTTCCTGCAGATACTCTGTTCTTTTTTGTAAACTTCACAGACAGAGAGAGATACTGCACTCCATCTGTTCATTTCTTTGTTTATCTTCGGTCTAACTTCCGCATTTTCACCCCTGCATCCAATCGTTTAAACGTGGTAAATAACTTTTCATTAATTTACCCGAGCAGTCTCCAACATGAAGCATTACCTAAACAGACAAATCCTCTTGATCATAACATGCGACTAAAGCATCAGGCGGACCCTGGGCATTTCAAAGTGGCAATATCCCCAGGATTGCCGCATTGATATTACACTTCAATGTAATCTCAGGAGCCACTGAGCAGCCCAGTTTGATTGGATAATACCGGCACATTGAGCTCTCAGGCATAAATCTTCATTCATATGTATAAATCACTCAAAATAGAGGAAGGGGATTTGAGTCACAAATCCAAAAAGGAGCAATAACCGTGAAGGAGGAAAAGTCCAATACAACACATTTCCACATCCCACTGAGCAGGAAGTTTTTTACGGTTTGGAAGGCGCCCAGGACATGAGGCTCTTCAAAACACTTTTAAATGAACCAATCATCCCTGTGATTGTTATGGAGACAGTCAATCAGGAGGTAAATCCAGCGCTCGTTGAGGACTCTTGAGCGCATGATGAGGAAGGAGCAACAACTACAAGGACTGTGAAGAGTGTTTTTTCCTCCCCTTTTTTTCGTGCATGAAAATTTGTCTGAGAAAACCTCTGTGCAGACCAAAGTTGTGTCTGGGTGTGCAGAGGCATCTCATACATTTCTTATTTCTCACATATTCTGAATCACGGTGGGTTTTATGGAAGAAAAAAAAAGCCAGTTTGTCGTCGAGTCACATTGGACTTTTCTTTAATTCAAGTCAGGGTGTGACATTATTCTCATGGCGGTACCAGCCGGCTCTGAATGAAACGTGTCCGCTCACAGAAGTCAAGGTTGCAGTCTCACCTGTCCCTAAAGGAATATTTGGCCCTCTATTTGAAATTCAGCAGGTTATTTTTTTCCCGTAAAACATTAAAATAGAGTCTATGGAAAACTGACCTTGAGACTCGTCATTCAACATACGACTTCATTTCTTCTCTCACCACTTTAAGGTTTTCTGTGGGGTCTGACTTACTTCACTTCAAAGTCCTCTTTGATATGTATTTCCTGCAACGTCAGTACCCAAATGGACAACCCCTGAGACTCTCTCTGATGAAAAAAGCTCATGAGAGTTATGGATGTGATCAGAAAGCCACAGTTCATTAGGAGTGGATCTTATTCTATGGCTGGCGTTGCACACAAAGGAGCTTTGTGCAGCGATAGGTTGAGATTTCGTGCTTCAGAGATGCACAATTAGGAGAAACCACAAGACAGGAAGGATGGAGGCAGGATGTTCTTCTCAGCCCTGCAGGCAAGAGCTGGGCTGCCACCTAATGGCTCCACTCCATTGTCTGTGTGAGGTAGTGAAAAAGTGCATTAAGAAAGGTGTCGAGTTGGACTTCATTAGCTTTTAAAATGATTTTCCATGGTGAAGAACTCATCTGAGCTTTTAGCGAAGAAGCACAGACATGAACTTGTCTTCCCTAAAAAGTTTGGATGTTTGTTGACAGAAGTAGATATAGATTGATGAAATTGATAAGGGCTGTAAAGTCTTAGTCGACTGGCCGACTTATTGGACCAAAATTCTGATTGGTTGGATCAATTTTTTTCCACATCAATTTACAGTCTATGGTTAATTTCATCAGGAGGAACGTACAAAGTGCTAATGAAGGTATTTTCAGAGCACCTCTGTTTCACGGGTAACAGCCTGTCTCAGAACACCCCCCTTGTTTTCATCATTTTGGGTTCGCCAAACCCTTTGGAGACCGGCCGGAGACAGATAGATTGAAGAGTGTCCACGTTAATCAATGCCCGGTGGTTTGCAGAATATTTATATTTTAGCCTTTTGTGTTTAATTGCCGTCTTGTGATGGTATCAGTATATTTTCACCCCGCTGAGCCGTGTTGTCCCCTGCCATCAGAGTCAGGACCCCCACGCACAAGTTGATTTTTGGTTGAAAATGTAAGGGTTTTAGTCGACCAAGAATCTCTTTGGTTGAATGCAGCCCTTATATTGATTTTATTGCCTTGCAATATTTCATCAGTCTTACACATAGACTGTATATACTATGGACAACTTGGTTTCGCCTTCCGCCAGTATACGGATTTGAAGCCAAATAGCTCTCTGTAATTCCGTGTTTTTTCTCCATTTCCTGAAACCAACATTGCGCCGTAGTGTTGTACGCACTTCGCCACTTGTGCAGTAGCATTGTGAGTATTTGGCGGGATAATCGCCAAGAGTCGCTGTGATGACGCCCGGATGTTCTGTGTAATAAGTTTCTATAGTTTGTCCACAGCCCCATAAGCTTTGTGGGCAGAGACGGGATTTATGACCTATACTGCAGCCCGTCACTAGAGGGTGCTGTTCTCGGAATGGCTTTACCCAGCGAGGAGGCAGACGGCGTCCATTCTATATACAGTCTATGGTCTTAAACCCATGACTGTACCCCCTCCCATCATAAAGTTTGCAGATGACACCATACTGGTTGGACTAATTTCAAGTGGGGAAGAGTCGACCTGCAGAGCACAGCTCCAAAGAACAACTTGACACTTAACACTGGGAAAGTAAAATAAATTGTTGTTGGTTTCAGAAAGTTAAATTCCTGGTAACCCTTATCTCAGACAGCCATACTTGGACAGTCAACACCACAGCTGTCGTGAAGTAGGATGGCACAGCAGCGACTCCTCTCTTAAGACTTCTCAAAAAGGCGAACCTGTGTAAGAAGCTGCTGGTGCTTCTCTACCGCTCCACCATAAAAAGTATCCTGCGCCGTGTGACAGTGTGGTGCCCTGGACAAAAGGGCGATACAGACAGTGATTAACACAGCACAGAGAAATTGCCAACTCTTGGCTGCTCTTTAAAAACTACAAAAGACTGCTCTCACCGCGGTCACTCACTTTTTGAACCCTTGCCCTCTGGGAGACGCTACAGATGTCTGAAAACAAGGACCAGTAGATTCAGGAACAGCAAGGCAGTGACAGTATTTAATCAAACCTCTCTAGTGCACCACTTAAACAGCACTTTATCTACTTGTGAGTTTATGTAGATGTGTTAATTATGAGTTACTGAAATGATTTTATTGTAACACAACAATTAGTAGGTTTTCTTTGCAGCATTTAAATCTGAATATAGGGTTTAGCTGATTTGCAAAACTATTTTTTATTGATAATTTGCACATTTTTTGACTTTTTTGGTGAATTTGGTTTGCATTCAAAGTATAAACCAATAGTTTTTATCAGTGACAAATCAATTATCAGTTACGTTTAATCTTCCTAGGATGAAACTTCAGCTTCAAACCGATTCTTAAGCCTCTCCCTCCTTTCTTTCCGTGCCGCCTTTTCATCAGACTCTAAGGGCAAATATGGCTCTGAAGTGTTTGCATTTAGCTTCAATGGAGTGCACTTCCACATACAGAGCCTGCTGTGCTGTGGCTATTTTGTCATAGTCTGGAGATAGCTGCCAGTGTCTGCAAATAATGACTGCCTTTTTGCAAGTGGTTGGAAGGATAAAATAATTTTCATGAAGTAAGAGAGAACCCAGAGTAGGAGATAAAAATGAGCCTGCTTTGCCTTGCAATGAGGACTCTCTTTAAGAAATAGGTTCCAGGGACTCCGGTCTGTTAATGTACCGCACTGACAAAGGAGAAAAGGTGGAAAAGTAGTGTATGATAATTGTTTCCATTTTCCAATTGGGGTTGGCTTTTGTTTGAAGCACTTAAAGCTACCACTACATGCGAGATAAATCCTCCACAGGCACCAAACCCCAGCAGTGCTGGCACAATGTTTTGCAGACTGATTTACATTCATGTGGTTGAGTTTAATTAGACTTGGAACATAAAATGGCCAGACCACGAACAGGCATCAGAAAATAAGACTTAAGTGGTCTTTCTGGCCTAACTACATTCATCCCCAAGGTGCGAGTTCACTCCAGAATCAATGTGATTTGTTGGCGTGACATGTTTTGTCTGCGCCGAGATAACAAGAATGAATGAAAACAGCAGGCAAGGAGGCTTGAAACCCAAAGTGCGAATTAAAGAGACACCAGACAGAAGTGCTTTTATTCATGTCACTCCTTTTTTTTCCCAACGTTTGGTCCCTCGGTTTAGACGCTGAGAGTGATTGGCACTGCAATCACAGGAGAGTTTTCTGGCACCATATCCGACTGTTTGTAGATGCAGAGCACAGTGGAGAATTCATATTCATACAGTGTATTTCGAGTGTCACCTACTCAGAGGATTCAGACTCTGAGAACACTCTCTGGGCGCTGTTGGCCGTGGAGGTGCATCAAAGCATCCAAATAATTACAGCGGTAGCCATATGACATCAAGATGGGTTGGCTTGCAAGAAAACAGCTCTCCAGTCCATGCAGATAAAACGACTCTTCCTCAGGGCAAAATGCATTAGACATATTTTAATCTTTCTTTTTATCTGCCAATAGACTTTTATTTTATTTTATTTCGCTCGGTTGATTTCCCAAGGCTGGCTATTCCCATTACTTTTCATACTGCAGCAGTCTCTTTTGCCTGTAACTGAATGTTAATTGCACTGTATTTGCCATGACTTTTATATTTAGAATTTCTATGTAGTTTAACAAAGATGGGACCCTTTTATAGATCAGATTTCATAGATCTAATCCAGATACGCTTTTGGCAGTTCTATTAAACTTTGAGTTGAACAAAGAGAGAGGAAAATTGAACAGACCTATTACACTTAACGGGGACAGAGCGAGATGTAATATCATCACAGACACTGGCGGAGGATTTTTTTTCAGAGACTGAGGGCGAAACCTGAACAAAAAAACTTCAGCTCTTGGTCACCAGTGTCAAAGTTTGATCAAAAGAATATGCAAGGAAATGTTGGCATGGAAAGAAAGTTAAAAATCATCGGAAATGAGTCATTTGCATAAAAACGTCCAAAAAAGATGGTAACCAGAATTGACTCAGATTGGGTCAGCTAGGCATCACCTTATTAACACCAGAAAAATACGAAGTTCAGACTGTCTTACTGGTCTGTTTTTGTTCTTAAAGGTGGGGTAGGCAGGATCTGAGGAAGTGCCAGTTTTTGGGAGAAATCTTGAATGTAAACTCGACCCCTCCCAACCAGTTTTCCCCTCAGCTCCTCCTCTCCCCTCCGTCTCCGCTCCAGCAAGTCCCGCCCCCAAGCAGACGCTCCTGCTCGCTTGTATCATTTCAATTAAATTCAGATATAATGCAGATAAATACTTCAGATAATTACAAATGGGGACCAGTCAACGTGAAAGTAAAAAGCATTGGTGCTACTGTAGATGCCAACAGACTACCAGAAAACACAATGTTTGCAGGACTTCTGCAACTAGGATAAAGTGACATAGTCCAGGACCTGAGGTAAACAGTTTAGCGGCGCTACAACATGCAGCAGGTTCCATTTGACAACAAACACTTCTGTTACAGACACTTGTAAGAACCCAGAGTGTCCCCCATCATTGTTGACCTGGCTTGTTAGCTTTTGTGCGGGTGGTCTACCTCCTTTTAAGCGCCCGTTATTCTATCAGAGTCTCCGGTATTTACTTTGTTTTCTTGCTTGTGTTGACAGTCGTGGCAAAAGGAGGATTCAGACAATTTTCTGTACTGTCTGGTTGGTTTCTACGGTCCGATATTGTAACACGCTAACTTTGTTTGGGCTCCTGAACGACTCAGGGGAGCAGCGTCTGCCTCACAACCAATCAGGTTGAGGGAGGCGGAGAATAGCTTTGTTTACAGTCAGAAAGAGCCGAGTGCTCAAAAGATTTAAAATGTTGACTACACAGACATAACAAAACACATCGATATTGTTATCTTATCAAATGTCATCAATAACTCGTAGCTATTGACTGATATTAAAAGCTTTTTTGTATATTCAGCACAAAAAAGATGCTTCTTTAATGGAATCCTGCCTACCCCACCTTTAATGTAAGCTGAAACACTCCTGGGGTCTGTGTGAGTAAAATTTAACTCTAATGTTGACAATCATACAGGGTGGGTTTTGTCTGTGCAGTGACACAAGATAGTGGTTTTATTCTTGGCCCTCAATCACCACGGATGGTGGGTCATTACATGCGGTAATTAGATGATTTTTTTCCATAGATAACTTTAGCTCTTGAATTGCTTATTCTTGCAGTTCACAAATAACAGTCTAATCACCTTTAGCCTATTCTTCATCACCCTAGTGCCCGACAACACCAAGAGAGCATATCAAATCTTTACTGTACTCTTGTATGGTCATTTTAAGACTTGTTGATACATAAGTAAAAGCAACTTCTGTTTGCTTTTTTTGAATAAAATAGAACTAGCAGAAAATTGTTGATATTCCAATGACATGCTGATACTTTCTTGCCTGGATATAGATTCTGCAACCTTGATATTTAGTGTTATAATCTTGGCTTGATATGAGAAAATTTACATCTACCCACACAGCTATTTAACGCCTGGCAGCAGACTGATATGCCAACATTTAGGCGACAGCAGGTTTTATTATTTCTTTTTTTTTTTTTTTACAGTTTCAGCACTCTCTATTACTCCAAAACGGCACATTTGCACAGGTGTCAATTTTGCCCATTAGCGTGCTCTTTCCAGGGGTCCATACTTTATTCAACATAAAAGGAGCTGATTGCTCTCATGCTGCTAATTGCATGGCGCGAATTAACCCTGGTCAGTGTGCGGTTTTTCATGTATTACATCCTTCCTAAACCGTTCCCCAACCTCAACTGCTGCCAACAGTTTCTCCTCTGCAGCTACAGACAAATCTTTACATGCAAAAGTCATCTCATACCTGCTGCACATGTGCATAGATTAAAAAAAACAACATGTATTTTAGTGCCTAATTGTAATACATCAATTGAGTTCAGACTGCTTTAGAAATGTGCACAAGTTTTACAGTTTTGAGTCAAGTTTGATAAAGATGAATGTGGAGAAACAGACATATCATAGATAGAAGTAGAAGCCAGCGTTTTTTAGCTGTGGATGCAGCATCTCATTAGCATTCTCATTAATGTTCACCTCAGTGCGCCTCATTGTCCACAAGAGGTCAGACATTAACAGCAGAAGTCATAAATAGTGCACTAAATACCTCTGCCCTCTTGAGCCAAAACACACACAGAGAAGCTACGAGTAAAGGCAAAGCAGCGTGCAGAGCTTTTTCTTTTTTTAAAGGTTCGCTTTTTCTTGGAAAATATTCTAGTTTTGCTTGAAAAATAATGGTCACACGCTGAGAATTGGTTTCAGGGCCGTTCGTGCCCACGTAAAGCTGCCTGTGTGAGATCAGAAAGTGTTTTTTGGAAGGCTGTTTTAATCGTTTGAAAGACTCTGTTTGCATTTTAAAATTCTGTGCGCACACTTTTCATCCATGGAGGAGCTCTACACAGCCTTGTTTATGATTTGTATTTTGATTGAAAGTGTAGCTACGGTGACCTGCTGGCCCAGTTGACTGGGAAAGTGGTTTGGCACGCCTTCCTCAGTTGAAGGAGGCAGGTTCACATCGTCAGTCTGTCCCGTGTCTCGCATTCAAACGCTTGGCCCGCACTGAGGCTAAAGCGAAACTCAACAGTTCCCACTGAACAATGGGAACCGAATCAGGACTTAATATGCAGCACTGCTCTGGAGGTTAAACAACTAAAGTAGAACTTCCATTGAAAAAATCGGAGGTACTTTCAGCTGGAGTCGTCTTTGTTTTTTCGTCTACTTTTCGCGAATCTTTGGGATTTTGGCGTGACAAAGTCTCCAAGGAGAGCGTACAGTCGGTGGATCGTTGGGCTGACTTTTTGATCAAGGATGGCTACTGTACGGCTCGATTACGTGGCTCCGTGGTGGACATACTGGCTGCACAATTTCCCTCATCTTAACTACGTCTTTGAGCCGGTCGACAACACTTTCAAGCCGGAGGAGGCGAGCTATCAGCAGGTTGGTAACTGTACCCGTGCGTAAAAGCGCACGCAGACTCTATACAGAAACGCACCAGAAGCGTCAGAGCTGTAGTGGACCACTTACACCTAAAGACAATGACAGTCAAGGAAATAAAAGTTCAGTTTAACAGTAAATCGCGTGAGTTTAAGATGAAACTGTGTGTTTAATGTTTCGTTTTGTTTTAGAACTTCAGCTGACTTTGACGGATCATTGTCGCTCCTTTAGTAGCGGCAAGTGGACGGAAGTAAGACCTCACAGTGCACCGCAGTTCTCACATGATGACACATGACCTGTATTAACTGGACAATGAAATATTTCAGCTGGTACACAACCCCGTACTGTATTTACTGTGTTTATACTCAAGCTTTGCATTCATTCCTCTTAAACTCACAGCTTTGTCGTTGAATTTATCACCTTTTACGTTGTTTACCCTCCTTTAAAGCAGACTTTGGAAACCCTGCTAAAGCTTATAAAAAAATCAAACTTCAATAAATAACACTTGATGCTCATATTAACACTGTAAACAACACATTACCTATATGTGATGCTTATTTTTTGCACTGTTTACTGTGCTTGACAGATGAAGTTGTAGATAAATTTGAGGAATTTTACTTTTTCCCCCAGAGTAGAACAGAATATCTTCCAATTACCAAAGAGTGCTTTCATATAAATGGAATAAATTAAAATAATCAGCAGCAGGACTCTTGTCATTAAAGATAAATTGGCTCTTTAATGAGAAATTATAATCAGTGGTCACCTGGAGTTTTCTATCTTCACAGATAACTTCATAACCATCTTAATACTTTGACTTTTTGAAGCTGTTATGGACTTAGTTCCTGTTTTTTTCTGCCTAAATCTGGTGGAATTTTGATGAAATTTGTGAAAAAAAAAAAAGTTGGATTCATCTTCAGAGAGAATTTTGCAATTAAAAAATCACATGATACCACAACAGCACAGTCTGACGGGCGCACATTTAATTAAAACTCCTTAATAAAGTTCATGTGAGGCACAGAACTCATTATTTGATTTGGCCAAAAGAAATTAAACAAATTTTGAGTCTGAAATTGTTAACATCTACTTCTGATCTTTTACTCATGTTGGGTGTAATTTGGGGCTACCTTTCAAAATAAAACACCCCAGAGTTTAGAAGGTTGTCTGCATGTGCACCCCTCTGTTCAAGTTTAAGTGCAAATCTACTACAGGATCATTTATGACCATAGACGCCATTACCGGTGACCTCCCTGACTCAGCCTGTGTCCTTCACTGTCCTCCACTGAATCCCAACAGTGTCACACTGAGGAGTGAAGAGTGCCATGCTGCCAACTCAGAGACTGTCAGTAGACTTAAAGGCTGTAAAACAACTGTTGTGAAATAACTGACAGAGCTGCTCTCTTGGGTTGGAGGTTACTTACTCAAAAAAAAAAAAACGAGCTCTTAAGTCTGCAGAGTTCAGGATCTGACCAACGCCTCAATTCCCTGACTGTGTAACCTCTTCAGCCTTCTTAAGTCCAAGACCAGTCTGCACTCTTTCTCCACTTTTCTCCTTTATTCATAATTTTTTTTAACCAACAAATGAATACTCTGATTTTTAACTTATCCTTTATTTCTGATCCTTAACCAGGGTCAAGAAGCGTTGGCACTAACCAAACATCCTCATTACTCCAATTTGTGTTTTACAAACCTCTTGTTTCCTATCCTAACTACGAGAAGGACACTAAAAACATTACACAGCTCATGTTTTTTCATTTGACTTGCTTAACTGTTGTTTTTTATTAGAAGTGGAAAGCAGCAAGAAACACGTCTCCTTGGGCTTTTTGTTCACTGTGTTATTTCATTAGACAGGCTTCTGAAGTCTAAAGCCCGTCTTTTACAAACATCCTTTTGGGAAGATAAAAAGCCAATGACCTGTGAAAAGGCAAAGACCACAGATTTTGTTATGGATCCTTCACTTTTGCTCTCCTTCTCATGCATCTTTCTCTTCTTGTGGCGTTAAATTTAAGGAATGGAAATACCTGTGTGTCTAATTGTAAAAGAAAGCGTGAAACTAGCAGCGTTTTGCACTGGATGAACCTAAAATGGGTTTCAGAAACAGGATATTTAACCAGCACAAATCAAGCGAGCACACTACGCCTTGTGGCTTGTCATCTGTGTCCCCAAAAAACAACTACTAGTAAATCCTTGGATTAAGGTTTTGGCTTGAGTGCAAGTAAAGGTAGGGCAGCTCTGCTGGCACGTTTCTGCACTGACCTATTTCATCGTAGAGGTAATCAACCTTGCATTACTCTGTGATACATCTTTTTTTGTGTGTTTGTTTGTGGTTTGTAAGGTCTTTAGGGCATGATGGATGTATTATGAGGCCGGATTTGATTTTTGTTTGTCAGGCACATGCACCAACCTGTCAACGACATTCCCGGGGCTGAGCATGTGGTGATCTAATTTCTAAAAGGAATCCTCCAGATAAGAGAGAGTAGGACTGAGCGAAATGAAAAAAAAGATAAAAATGGATTTTGCAGTATTGACTGTAGGGCTGGGTGATATGACCTAAAAAATAAACTCTCAGATAATCGTCACATTTACAGTTTGGATTTATTTGTCATCATAAAAAAGACTGAAAGAGACAAAAATAACTCAAAACATGTGTTTAACCCATGAGCAGTTAGTTCACCTCAGCAGTTAAGCTGTTTGAAGGCCGGTTATTGTTGATAAAATGCTCTGTCAAACTTATGTAAGTCTGCATGGTTCAGCTGAACTATAAGTTTGCTGTGGTGCAAATAAAAACAACCCCCCTCCAGCCCTGCTGTGACCTTTTCTCATGTGCACATGAGGCAGGGTAATGTCAGCAGAGTACTTGGGTCAGTAGTTTTAAGCTTCTGTATATGTGGGCACTATATCTTTAAGGATATGCAGGATGACCGCATCAATACTGGCTTCCTACTCCCCCTGCTTTTTAGCGGATGTTTGTGCGTCTTGTGAGACACTTTTCTCCCACATGCAACAACCTTTTGAACAACACAAAACCTCATCACTTCAGAACAGCTGATGAGAGGGAGACGTGTTGCTGTTGTGTGTGTGTGTCTATGTGGGATGTAAACAAAGGGGGGAGGATGTGAGCTATGAGGAAAGTTAGGGTCTGCACCGACCCTTTTTCTGATTTTAAATGCTTAAAAGAACCACTTAAATTAGCTTTTTTTGCATCGAGACTTTTTGACTTTGTCAGGAACCTCTATTTCAACAAAATTAAACATTTAAATTGACTAAATTATAAAATTCTCTTATTAAAAATTATGGCACTTGTGGTGTTAGGGTGGCTGTTGACCCGGTTAGATCAATATCTAATGATTAGAGCAAAAAGTGAACTGTCAGGCACCACACTGACAGTCAGATCCTCTTCCACTCATGTGAGATTTATGAAATTCTTATTTTTCCACACTTTTTCCTTCAAAATAAACTACATCAAGCATGTCCAGACATGTGAGATCAATTCAGTATAGATGTCTGTGTGAGGAGTATACTGACAAAGAAAGACCCAGAAGCCCACAACAAAAATATTATAATCAATATTTTCATGGATAATAAAGCCTAACAAGATAACCTAGAGATGAGAACTAAACTGGATGATAGAGAATTGTTTTTAGTGTGATTTACAGCTGATTTAAAACATGGTCAAAATGGACCATTAACATGGTGGGTGTGTAGTAAAAGCTAACACAGGAGGAAGGTTAAAGAGGAAGTAGATTTGCGCCCTTCACCACAAATAGAATATTGTGAAAATCACCCAGCCCTAACTTACATAACACAATTTGTTGTATCTACCTCATGTTAATTAGCAACCAGGATGTATAGCTGTGGTGTACTGACTTGATTTGCACCCTTTATTACTGCCCATTAACGTATCATACGCTTATATCTGCATATAAAGATCGAGGTAAACTGGATTCAGATTAATTGTATTTGTACACATGATTTCCTACAAAAACTGATATTGACTCTACTGCAATTTGTAACAATCTAGAATTGCTGTCCTTAAATTTTGAACTTGTAGTGATTTAATTTCTATGAGGAATATTTTTGATCAGTGAAATGAAGCTCAAAAACAAGAGCGGCACACCACGCCAAGCGCACAAAGTTTGATATATGGAGGACGCTGTGAAATGCAAAGGAATAAAATTCAAATTCAGTCACAGTATCAATGTCATCCAAATGGAATAATTAGTCACACACGCTGCGGTCTGCTTAGTCAGCCAGACTCAATCTGTCTGAACTTCCTGGGCTTTAACATTTAAGTGAAAATTATTTGCAAGTAAAATCAAGGTCATAGTTTTTCCTCTCGATTGTCTTTGAACCAGTAAGAGCCCGCTGATTTATGTTTATGTCTAATAAATCCAAAGTGATAATCTGCAGCAGGGCGGTCTTAGTGTTTATTTCTCTGTCTTAATACCAGGAATGATCACCCATTTCCTCTAGCTATGTTTGCACAGGAGTGTAAACACTTCTTAAATGATCAGGGATTAGTTTTATGTTGCTGCTATAAAGACAAACAGATCAAATTATTTGTCTGTTGGCTTAAGATAGAGATTGTAGCTGGAAAAGAAAGCAACAAAAACAACATGATGGCTCAATAAAATGGTCGTACAGCGTGACATGAGTGTGAGAAAATTAAACAGGATTGAAGACAGGGTGGTGTAAAGGGAAAAAAATGTTACCCCAATTTGATCTGAAGCGAATAAACAATTCGATTTCTTTCTGCCTTGGAGCCTTCTCCCACTTCTCTGCTCCTTCACTTACCATGTGCTGATAAAAGTAACAGCTTCTCAGTGAATTAAAAAAAAAAATGTTTAGGCCATTGGGATTTATCATCACAGTACAGAGTGTTTCCAGACTGTCTCAATACTGTATTTCCTACTTTTTCTCTCTATCAGTGTTTCTCTCCGTCCTTCGGGCTTTAAATGTTTTGTACACTCAGAAATCACAAGACTGCATGAAAGCTGTAGAGTCACATGACGCTCGCCTCCTGCAGCCTTGGATCCTTTCTGTTTTCAGCTCAGCTGAAGTCAAACTTTCGCTTTGGTGTAGGAAAAACACAACCAGGATTCCTTGGGGGTCTCTTCACCCCAAGACCACCAGGTTCTGTCCGTCTTTCTCTTTGCTGGAGCGCTGATAAAACTAATCAGTGGATAAGACTGATACAGTTATCTTTACATGAGTGTTGTTTGATACTTAGCAGCTGTTTTGTCACCCACATTGACATCTCAGGACTTCTTGACCCCTTTAAAGATAACAAGAGTTAAGTTTTTGTATTTCTTAAGAAAAAAAAAAAACATGTTAATCCTGATGTATCTCCTCTTTTCTGTCTCCCCCAGTCTCTTATGTTACTAGCAGGTGCCGGTGCAGTTGGTCTGAGTCTGAGCCTGCTGGTTCTGGCAGTATACCTGACCCTCCTTTGTTGCTGGCGCAGAGATATCGATGAAGACACCAAAAGGCCCAATAACTGCTGTGTCACTTGGTGTGCGATCATCACAGGCCTCATCATATGGTAAGTTTAGACGATCAAATCTTTGCTTTTGTGTCTTTTGGTGCCATAAAACCCTCGGATACACATGCACAAACCTTGCTGCTAACCACACACACGGGTACTCAAAAACAGGAGGGCTTTTTTTATTTTTACTGAGGGGTTATTTTTATCTTCTCATGATCTGCTTTTAATCCAGGCTTAGATTTGTTGGGTTTAGAAGTCAAGGGTTTAAGAGAGTTTTGCAAAACATGTTAAAACATAAGAATCAACAAAACTAAGCGCTTAAGTTCGGATTCAAAAAGCATTATGATCATAAGGACTTTAACCGCAAAGGATTGGCTGCATAAACATGGACAGAACAACAGCTCCGACGTAGTAAGACCAAAATACTCACACACTAATACTCATGCTTTTTTAGTTTTCTGTAACCAAAACAATTAGCATGCTAAAATGTACCACTCACTGTGAGATTCACTGTAAAATGTGTCTTGGCAGCATCCAGAAACAGGCATTAGAGCGGCCAATCAGATAAAGTCAGGCTTGTTGCTCATGAGTGATTGATTTAGCAGGTTAAAAATAGGCATGATGGAAAAATACTCCTGACAGTAGCTTTAAGTTGAAGAGAAAATTCTCATTAAAGTGAAATAAATGTCTATAAATATGGCTGAGGTTAATCTGATAGAGGGAAGAACATGCAGCTGAATGGCTTCAATTTTACATGCCTGACATTTACAGTAGGAGAATAAAAACATAAAGCTGCATTAAATCAGATTTCCCCAGTGATAAATGTTAAAAGTGCAGTTTATAACACTAAGAGCACATTAGCTGCTCTTATATCTGCTTGTAACCCATTTAACAAAACAAATGAGGCTACTTAAGCTGTTGTGTTTCTGACAGGGCCCCCATCAGCTGACGGCTCGGTGGTCCTTCTTCTAAACCCCTCAGCTGACTGCTCAGCTGACTGCACCCACCAAAACTTTGACAGCAGATTGCCCTGCTGGCTCTCAAACTATTCAGCCTCGGAAATATCTACTTTTCTATAATATACAGTCTTGTGTTTTGCTGCGTTTGGTGCCAAACTTTCTTATTGTCCCCTGTTTGCTCCAAAAATAAAAAAATAAAAATAAAAATCTTTGTTCGGCTGCCAGTTTATGCAAGTGTAAACTCTCAGGGGGTTTCCATAAAACTTCAACAACAACACATGTAATTGTACTTTTATGTATGATTTGATACACTTTTAGAAAAAAGAAAAAAAAAACCCTCAGAAATGAAAATGAATAAATTAGCTTCCAAAAAGGTTTAATTGAATTTGCCTGAGGATCCGCTTCAACTTGTGACAGTGTTGGGTTTTAACTTTGTTAGCTCTCTGAGTTCATGCCGAGCCTGTGCTGCAGAACACAAGGGTCTGCTGTAATGTTAAGTGACTGGGCATGATGCTGTTTAGCAGAGGAGCCGTGTTATCTACAGACACTGCTCAGCGCTCTCATCTCTCTGCAGGAGCTCGTCCTAACCGATGTTAATTTATTTGGCTCAACAAGAAACTACCGCATATGGCATCCTATTAAATAATCCATCCATACACTGCTCCAGGATGAGGTTAAAAACGCAGCTTTTGCATTACATAACAGTGTTGCTCGAAACAACATTTAATTCCCTGTTTTTTGTCTCTGCTTTGATTTTCTGAGAATGTTTTCGGAGGTTACTTACAGGCCGTGTTAAATACTTGATGCTGATTGGTCAAAACTTCATAACTTGATGATTCATTTTCAACTGCAGCTGCAACAATGGACCAAATCAGTGTTGACACTGTGGCCAAATCATTGGTTTTCCATCAATGACAACATAAACCTTCAGTAGGAATGGAAATGTTCAATATTAATTGTGATTCTACAAAAAAAGCAGCTTTACTGTTAAATAAATCATTTGAAATCAGTATAACCACTTAAAAATCAACACTTTTAACCTTTTAACGTCTAAGTGGTAGCTGAATAATAAGCAGGATAATATATACTGATCATAAGATACACAGACAAGTAGAAGTAGAGGTAACCACCTGCTCACTATAGGTTGGTCTTTAAAGCTTCTGTGAGGAAGTTTCTGTCTGTATAGACTTTGGCGCCCCCTGTGGACAAAGTGGTAACACTTGTATCGTTGTATTTTTTGTCTACTCCTTGTAAAAGAGGTGTTAATTGACACAAAATAGTCCTCCCGAGGTCATTTTACAGTGAAATTCATCACTTGCTGTAAATATTTGCCTTCGGAAAAGAAACTAGCGTATTTTTTCACCTCCTCACAGCAATTACAGGTGTCAAAAATTAGGGTGTGGTAATCGTAATCTCATCGTCAATCGTCCAGTTTGTGTTTGTACATCACAGAAACACAACCTTGTTCATTTAAGTCTATTTTAAAACCTTTAAAATCTCCTCAGATGAGTATTTTAACACCTCGGCTCTCCAATTTTGACCTATATCTCAGGCAATGCTGGCTATTCCCACTGTTATACAATTCTTTATTCACAATATATAGAATAAAAAACATCATAAATCTGAGACATTAGGATATGTAATACAACAGCCTGAGAAGGATCAATTATATAAACACAAGTGTTTGTTAAATCAGGCATTTTCTGCAAAAGCTGTACCTGCATGATTGATGTGTGTGCATTTTAAACCATATCATTCCTAGAGGAACTTTACAGTACATGATGTTTGGGATAAAACCGTAAATATTATGCTGTCCATCGTGCCGTTGGTCAGGCGGCGTGGAGAGAACATCGTCCTTTTTTAATTCTGCGGTGAATTAAATAACAAAAGAAAAGGAAACCAGCTCTCAAACAGGAGCCAGCTCATATCCTTCATGTGCAAAAGAGAGCTCTTGGAGCCGAGTCGTGCTCACAGCCGACACATCGCTGATCAACACCAGGACCCAATAAAACATGAGAATTTATGAGGCTATTGACCACAATTCTGCAAATTTGACAAGAAATGATGTACAAACCAGAACAAAATCCTGGAATGCTGGAAATCATGCTTCGTAGATCTCAGGACACACTTGAAACAGCATAATAATGGTCAAAACAGTCACTCTCACAGTCAAAGTAGAGAAAAGCAGCCCACATGGAGTGAAGCCAACTGATTTGCTAAGCAGTGTTTGTTTTGTAAAGCAAGAAAAAGCTGTAAAACTATATTGAAAATATAATGAAACCACAGTTAAAATGTTCTCCTTCAAGACAGCTCCCTTGAGTCGGGAATTTCCTCTTTGGTTTTTTGAGTAAGCTAAAGTAAAATAAGAAATGTAAGCAGGAAAAAAAAACAGTGATTTCCATTGATCACGGTGCAAATACCCAGAACTCTGCATGAATACAGCTTTAATGCGATGACCGGGTCCCATAATGGCGTTTGAGTTTACAATCCAACAAAATCATTACACAGAAAAACTAAAAACGTCTGCCCCTGGAGCTCTATGTTAAAAGTTTAATCCCAATGACTGGAGCGGTTATTATGGGAAATTTTGAGCCAACGCAGAATCGGCTTAATGGAAAAATTGCTTGTTATGTATTTCAAATGGCTTTTATGCTTGGCTGGAACAAAGACAGCTTTTTACAGAAACACAAAGAGATGCATATAAATCAAAAAATTGCATAAACCGGCGCTGGAGTGAATGTATTTTTCTCTTTCATTATGTCGGGTCATGGGATTTTTATCGGCCAAAATGTGAAAACTGATTTCATTTGGAAATAGCGCTTATTTTTTCTTGAGTCTCTTTTCATTCCTTTTAATTCAGGATGATGTTCGGCGAGGGTTATATTATACTTGCAAGGCAGAACTTAAATAGGAAGAGGATTTAAGAGCTGCAGCACCTCTCTGAGTGATTATTTCTGAGCCCAGGAGGCTGAATGGGGTAAATTAAGGTTAAAGATAGAAAACAAATCTAATATTCTAAAAAGCCTCCCTGCCAGTGTCACTCTCTGTTAACTCTGATACCATTTATTATAGCGGCAGTCTCACGTCTCTGCAGAATCAAGGCATTTATCTGTTATTACTCCTTCATTCAGCTTGGCCATTTGTTCAGCTCATAACATGATCTGAATACTGAGGTATAATTGGCCGAGCATTACGCCGCCTTTGTGAAGTGATCCATCCTTGGAGGAACAAGGAAGCTAAATATCCTCCAGTCCTGTCGTGTATTGTGTTGGTTTCTTTTAACACCCCTGGCTGCATGCAGACAGTTTTTTTTTTTTCACAGCCAGAGAAAACACTAATGCTTCCCCGGAGACCAAACTGCCCCACGATGTCCTGTGTCATTACTGCTTCATTACTGTGTCATTACTTGGTTTTATTATCACGGACATGTCACTAGGTTGGTCTCAGGGTTAATATAGAGCTCATTATCCATGCCGCTGCACATCAACTGGAACATAACTGTCCTGAAGAGCAAAGAGCCGTATTGTTAGTTTTCTTTAACCAGACGTTTTTACAGCCACAGCCACGCAGCCTGGGCTGTAAGGATTATAGTAAGTTTATCTGCTGTGGCTCAGGCGGGTTTTTGTGCAGACGATACCCTGAGTGCCCCTGATCATAACCAGAGGGAACAGGCTTAATGGAAGAGACGGGCAACAGGTTTCATTATACTGACAAGGTTACAGTGACAGGATGCTGGCAGACATGAAAAAGAAGCACACACCAGTGCACATTAGCACTCACGGTGACATATGACACACATCCTGACAGGGTGTAATAGAAAATAAAACAAGACTCCACATCCTGTCTTTGCATTCGACCGACTTCCTCCATTATCTCACTGCAAAAGATGATGGTGTTAACTCGGAGATGCAGGATGTTTGCGTGTCTGGTGGTTTTTTGCACCACAGATGGTGTTAAAAGTCCCCGACATATGAGTCATTGTGAGTGTAAATAAGGACTTAGTACCCCTTTTTGGGGGGGTTTTAGTGCGCATATGGTAGCTCAAAAACAACAGTCCTGATGTGGGAAATGCTCTGACAATGAAAACTGCTCAATAACACTGCAGAAAGTGTGACTAACCTCTGCCGTCTGTGTGGAATGACTGTACCGCAAATATAATGGAAATATATCATTACTCTTAGCAGTAGGAGTTAGCCGAATCTGGGGGATAGGAACCAATCCTTCCAATTTCAAAGGCTGCAGAAGGTAGAGAAATATAGATCCTATATGCACCAGTAAGTTTCCCTGAATTCTAATATGTTTTCAGCCATGAAGGAAATACAGGATTCAAAGTTAATGCTAAAAAAAAGAGGTCTCATATGTTAAACTAACAATCTGTTTATGAGAGAGAAAAGGGTAAACAACGCAGATGGAAGAATAAGGGGAGCAGTGGGGGATCTTAGAGAGAGAAATATGACAATTGTGAAAAGTTTGTCTTTCAAAAATCTGCTTCTCTTATACATCATCCGAGCCCATATGGCAGCGGAGATGAGAGGGGGGTATACAGGGAAAAGATGTTCTTTAAGGAGGTCAGGCGAGTCTTAAACAGACGAGGCCCTGCATTCTTACCATTTCGGTTGATTTAAAATCTTCAATAAAACCAGCCTCCACCTACAAGGATAATTCAGTTTCTCTTTTTCAAGTGGGCTTGTATGAGGTCCTGGTCAATAGTAAGTGCAGTGCCCTCAGAGGATCCCGGTCTGAAATCAGCACAGGACCTGGGCTAACAAAAGCCACAGACATGATTGAGTTTATTTCAAGATACATCCAAACACTCATCTCATGCAGGTAAACAATATACTTAGAGATTGTGTGGCACTGCACTTTGTAAGAGAGAATGAGGTGAGCTCTGAACCAGTGAAAGACGCACTCATTATGACTGAAGTGGGTAAACATGATCGTGTTTTCCTTTCTCTTTGAGCTGTTTATATAAATGATGTTCTCTGTTTGACCTTTATTAGATTTTTGCATGGAAACGATAAGCGGCGTTTGAAGTTTTAAACTCTATCTTTGAATAAAAACCTCAAAGACATCCTGAGTTCAATAAAACAGAACATGAGGTCAAATGTTCACATTATGATTGGAGCGGTTTCTCCGAGTTGATGCAAGAGACTTTTCAAGAGGAATAAGCCTGTTTTGAGCTGATTTTAAAGCTGGAGTGATGCACCACATCCTGAATTATGTCTATCAATTGTAGTTGGAGACATAAATATCACACCTTTACTAAAAATACGCCTTCGGTAAAAACATCTCAAATTACTCCACTCTCCTCTATTTAGAAAGCGACTTTATTCTGGCACTATTCACATGTGCCACAAAAACCTGTTCCTCCATCTGTAAGTCAGACTCGCTTCAAAAGAAACAACCAACCCAGACTTTAAAGGATCCGCTACATCTCCAGTTTTTTTTCCTTCTATGTCTGTTTAGCTGCAAAATTTAAAAGTTGCATATAAATCTGAGCTTCTAATGCAGTGACCAACTCGGCCTGCTTATTTGCATTGGCCCACAGGATCCTAATTAGGAGAAACATGCTAGAAATGCAGAAATGATGCATAATTCAAAAACAGCTGAGCACACTGCAAATGAGAAAAGGAAAAAAATAGTGCTGCAATGAGCAGAAACAACTGCATTATAGTCAGAAACACTGAAAAGCAAAAGAAGAGTATTTAGCACAGGTGCTCCAGGCCTGCAGGGGGGCCCAGAGAAACAGCTTTTTATAGTGACAGGGCGGAGAAGAAGACCAGACACTGAGCGAGTTGTTAAAATGAGGGAGTGACCTAGTTTGATATGGAGTAACATTAAATTTACCGACGCTGTAGAAGAGTCTGACCTGGAATCTGACACCAGTAATGGTGAATACACGCTGGGGGAGAGAGAGCAGAGAGGGGGGATGTCAGGCGTAATTTTTCCCCCACCTCAGAAGATCAGGAAATCTGAGTCGGGGTTCTGAGCAGCTGCCTGGAGCCAGCTATAACTAACAGAGAGCCTTGTAGCCAACATATACCCATGCTTTGTGAGCCTGACACTGAGCAGAGTCAGCTGTTTATACTGCTAGCTGCGCGGCTAACTGAGAGAGAACGCAGTGGAGTTTTTGCCCTGAGCATCGCGGGCTATACTACCGCTACAGTCCTGCTCAGATCTCCAGAGATCCCCCCGACTCCCCCCCACATCCTCAATGTGCTGTCTTCACATTCAGCATCAGAGTTAAGAATGGACTCACACATTTCTTGTATGAATGAATGGATGAATTTTTGATTCAGTTTCAGTCATTTGTTTACTGAACTAACTCAAACATCCCACCTGTCTCACCCATAGACTCTATATAGGATGGACGCTGTCTGCTTCCTCACAGGGTGAAGCCACCGCCAGAACAGCACCCTCTGGTGACAGGCTGCAGTATAAGTCATAAATCCTGCCTCCTCCAGCAATCCCTATGGAGCTGTGGACAAACTTTAGAAATGTATTAGAACATACATTTTTCTCCCCCCTGGTTGCGATGTAGTTACTGCAAGTCCTCTTTTTTCTGTAAAGCTCAGTTTTTAAAAGTTATTAGGGGGTTCATGTTTTTATGATTGACACTTGATGCAGTCTATGGGCGTACGAAGATTGCGTAGCTCACACGGGGGATACGCTGTTTCAGCCAAGCGTCATCACAGCAACTCTCGGCGACTCTCCCGCCAAATGCGTACAACACTCCTGTGCAATGTTGGTTTCAGGAATTGGAGAAAAAACACGGAATTACCGACAGCTTTTCGGCTTCGAATTCGTATACTGCTGGAAGGCGGAACCAAGTTTTCCATAGTATATTCAGTCTATGGTTTCACCTAAACCAAGCTAGAGTAACTTCACCTTGTTGTTTACACCACTTTCTTAAACCAACCCATGGCATTTATCACAAATAACTCCTAAATTCAGCACCTCTTCCTGTTTCTGTTTCTCTTAGCACCCTTACAACCCTGGAGCGCTTTCCATAAAAAGTTCTGATACTGAAGTGTTTATCTTTTCCAGCTGTTTTTGCTTTAGAGAGATTTCTGCATTGATACCACTAGATTCGTCTCTTTGCAGCACTGTTTGGGTTAACTTGCAGTGCATCTCAGCAGTTTTTGTAAATTTGCATTGATTGAACATTTGCACCACATTCCCTCTAAATGCAGATAGTTCAGGCTGTTGCGGGTCACCTGCCCCTGTCAGCCACCGTGGTCTCAGAACTGCAGCAATCACAATGTCTGTCTATTAATGTGTTTTAGTTGCTTTAAATCTCAACCCCTATGTTTAATATGGTGATGATTGGCTGAATCATAAAAGACATAAATCTGCCCTTATAAAGGAGGAGCATCAGTTCATATATTTGTCTGGTTCTCAGGCTATTAAGACATCTGCACCAATTTAAAAGGATGAAAATTACACATAATCGTACATTGGTACAACTCAGTGTATGTGTACAGATCTTTTCATTCATGGTTTATGTTTTTTAGAAAGTTTCCTACTTGCCAGAAGCAAGTTTTAGTCTATGAGTGTAAAATGATAAATATTCACGAATAAGAGGAGGATTATAAAAAACAACATGAAGCCTTTGGTGCGGTTCAGATTTCCCCTTCAGCTTCGATGTTTTCAACAGGATGTGAAATTATGAATAACATTTCTGTGTCTCACTTGTCCTCTAATAACATCATGCAGCCCACAATCAAGAAGTAGCACCGTTAAACAAACACTGCTTTATATTTATTAATTTCTCCTTTTTTCACAGTTCGGCCGTAGGAGTGGGTTTCTATGGAAACAGTGAGACCAATGATGGGGTGTACCAGCTGACCTACTCCCTCTACAATGCCAATCACACGTTGGGTGGCATCAACAATCTGGTGAGCGAAGAGATCCAAGCTCTCTTACAATCATATCAGCTTCATAATCATTTAATGTGTTCTCAGAAATTATCTTCATTGATATCACTTACAATTTTACGGTTAAATGAGGGCAAATTGAGCAGGCTGTAAATGTGTTGTTTTTGAACGAGATGTGAAGTATTATCTTGTCTCATAATTCATTTTTTTTTTCTTATCGTGGCTTCTCTCCCGTTTTAAAATTCGGTTTCCGCTATAACGGAGCTGAGCATGTTCTTTTTCTGGCTTACTCTTCTTGGAAACAGTGAATTACAGCTGGTAGACACCCAAACCCCCACCTCTATTAATGGGGAGTGTGCATCTGTCTCAAAGCGGCACCTCCCCGCAGGGGGCCTGTATCCTCTTTTTTGTCACACTGAAGGAATCGAGGTGACTGCTGCCTGAGGATTTGTAAATAGGGATTCTTTTCCATACAACTCCTGACCTGCATTCAGGGAAGTTATTTGGGAGGCTTATGGAGAGGAGAGGGGTGGGGGATCAGTGAGGGGAAGGAGAGCAAGGAAAGTCAGAACAAGGCCCTGCAAAAAGCAATGATCACAATGAGGAAGAAGAGGATTAACTCCCATCTGCAGTGCATTAATGGATGTTAAGCCTCTCCCCTTTCCATCACACGCAGTCTTACTATCTGTGCTGCATGTGTGTCTGTGTGTGTGTGTTTGTGTGTTTTGGGGTGTGTACATGTCCATGTTAGTATCATGCATCTACTCTGGGGGGCCTCATGTGCACATATTGTATTAATGTATGGACAAAAGGAGATTTATGTATATGTGTGTGCTCATTACGCTCAATACAGAGACGGGAAGGGTTTACATTTTTAATCTGTTTGTAGCTCACACGTTAATGTTTATAATACAGCAATTTATAGCATGATAAATAAAGAGATATATATGAAATATACACTAAATACCCGTGGTTATCAGTCTGGATATTCGCCCCTATATAGGTTTAGGTGTCTGTTAAAGTAAACGGTAATATTGAAGATTATTTTCTCCGCTTTCATCGCTTCTAATTGAGTGGCAAAATAAATCTCTATGTAATTCAATAGAGTTCAGCAATGTCACGCCCTGTGCAACCATTAAGTTGAATCAGCACCTCTTTAAAGCAGTTTCAACATAAACTGAAAAGAATAACCTTCATATAGGCACTCTTTACTCGGGGGCGGCTGTATTGGGCTGCATTAGTTTCAGTTTGGTGTAGCAAATAACCTGTAAAAGGAGCCGAAGTTTGCGATACAGCAGTTTTTCTTTGTGCAATAGAAAGCGAAAGGAATTCAACTTTGATGATTTCACATCCTCGCCCCTGACTTTCAGCTGCAGCATCCTGTATTGATTGGATCTCGTAGCATGAGCATGATATAGTATGGCTGCATGAGAAACATAGATGTTCCCCTGGGAAGCGAAGGCTTTCTCACTTGCAAAATCATAGCTGGGTGTAATGTACTCGGCTCCACTCTGCTTACAGAGCTGATGACTTGGCCTGTTGTTCTGTAAAGCCAAAGCTGCCTTAGTCCGTTTCTAGTCTTGTTATGGTGAGAGTAATTGTCCAATGATCTTTATTGGTTTACCAAATCCTTTCTTGGCTCTTTGTGCATGTTTCCACAAAACATGACTTTGAAATCATCCTGTTTGCTTTAAGCACATTTTCTCCACTGTGTTTCACAAACTTGGTTGGAGCTTAGAAGCTCACACAAGCAAAAACTAGTGAGCTCTGCTGATAATGTACATACACTTACACTTTATGACTGATTATTATGTGTCAGCCAGGAAAAGCTTTCAAGGCCCACTCCTAACAGATATCATATATCTCTCCAGCACTGTGCAGCTTCTGTCTGAAGCTTCTCCAGTGATAAAAAAAAAAGAAAGTTGGACTCAGCTTGTGGGTGTTTTTTTTCGCACAGCTGTATGGTCACGAAATGACCTAAAAGTCACGCCTTCATAAAGTGTCTCTCAGACACACCATTAGCCGCCCATTAAAGCTATTAGCAGTCAGTTATGTATTACTGACTGTTGCTTACAGCTGTTACAGGCCTTCATGGAAAGATGTAATAGATGGAACAGTCTCCGGTCTAAGTAACTCTTAAGATGCAAATGTTGTTCATACTAACGTTATGTTCAAAAGGTGGCCAGAAGAAACAATGCGGTTCTAGTTGTTGTTGTCCTGAAAACATAAAAACTTCCCGCTGTTTCTTGGCACCGTCATCATTTGGAAGAGAAAATAAGTGTGACTTTCCTTCCCTTTAAACTTGAGTCTCCATCTTAATAAAAAAAAGAAAAAACAGAAAATGTGATTTATTATTAAGGTGGCCAACTGGATTCAAAGGGGGACCTGCTTCGCCCTGTATTGCCACCGCTGTGGATGCACCCCTGCTCCCATTTCTAATTATTTGCTTCTTCAGAGATAAAAAAAAAAAAGTTGGACTCAGTTTGTGGGTGTTTCTTTTCACACAGCTGTTTGGACATGAAATGACCTAAAAGTCACGCCTTCATAAAGTGTCTCTCAGACAGACCATTAGCCGCCCATTACAGCTATTAGCAGTCAGTTATGTATTACTGACTGTTGCTTACAGCTGTTACAGGCCTTCATGGAAAGATGTGATGGATGGAACAGTCTCCGGTCTAAGTAACTCTTGAGATGCAAATCTAGTTCATAGTGACGTTATGTTCAAAAGGTGGCCAGAAGAAACAAGGAGATTGTGGTTGTTGTTGTCCTGAAAACATAAAAACTCCCCGCTGTTTCCTGGCACCGTCATCATTTGGAAGAGAAAATAAGTGTGACTTTCCTTCCCTTTAAACTTGAGTCACGATTTTAATGAAAAAAATAACAGAAAATGTGATTTATTATTAAGGTGGCCAACTGGATTCAAAGGGGGACCTGCTCTACCCCGTATTGCCACCGCTGTGGATGCACCCCTGCTCCCATTTCTCATTATTTGCATAATTTAAACAGAGTAAGCCTCATTTCTAATTTTCAGCTTTTACTCTAGAAAGTGAAAGCCCCTGATTTTTTTTTTTTTTCAATAAGATGATCAGTTCTTCCTGTGCTTCGAGGCCCCTACATTACTTTCCGCGGTGTCCCATTCCTCGGTGTATTACCTTGCTTAAAATTAAACTGCTGCGATCATGTATATTGCTTTGTTATCACAGTTAATCTCGGATATATTAAAACACTCAAGGCTAAAACAGGAGAGTTCAGCTGCATGTGAATTGGCACTCAGAGTTCTGCGGCTGTGAGCCTCAGTTTCATTTAACAGGCGTGTCCAATATGGAGAAGCCTCCTTGTGACCTGCTTTCAGTAAAAGTGAGCTCTAATCCATTTTAAGGAAAGACGGGACGGTCCAGATTAGGGGAAATGTGGATCACCCACAGCAGCTAGCTGACGGATCCCATTTCTCACACTCAGGCGTACAGGCTTGCAGATAAGATCCAGGGTGTTGTGGCGGGAGCTGTGAGAGATGATGAACATAGAGGTGGGGAGTGAGAGCAGTTTACTGGCAATCACATACATTATCAAACCCCCCTGGGAGCAGTGGAGTGGAGGAGGGGTCTCTATCATCTTCACATTGATACTCTTTCTTGGATCTTGCTTACAAACCATCAGAAGCATCCACTCAGGAGAATTTAATCAAGAGTGTTTGAAATTTTACCGTGTCAAGGACGGCGAGATATGTTTTTTATCTTGGTTTTTGTGGAGAGCTTTCATAGCGTAGGAATGAACAGTCTTACTCATATTACTCGAAGGTGTTCAAGAAGTCATGGGTGTAATGGAGAAAATCTGCGAGATAAAGAAACGACGACTTCTGCAAACTACTTCAGATTAGAAAAAAAGAAAGCAGCATCTTTTCAGATTTAGTCGAGCTTCCTACTCAGTTTTTTAAGTAAATATGAAGTTAAAACAAAGTCGTTTTGGCGTGGGCGGTGTGTCGTGGGAGCTAGGGACCACTTCCTAAATTTGTATCCCTGGAAAAGGTCTTCTTGGATTTACTTTCAAGAAACAAGTTTTTATGATTTTTAGATCTGTTTGTGTAGACTCTCCAGCCTCGATGCTAATATGCATTCTTGCTGCAAACAGAATAAGCATATTCTTGTGCTGTACTTTTTGTTAAATAGAAAATATTTCATCCAAGTTGGCCTGCTTAGTTGGCGCATACACTGAAAAAGGTTGAATGTTTGAACACATCTCAGTTCTGTAAACTGGCAACGTGCAAAGTGACTCAGACATGGCCGCACAAATGATGCCCACATTTAGCTTACTTTACAGTATGCCAAAGCTGATATTGAGATATTCGCTAAAGTAGGAGACCTGTGGTGAGCATCACTATCTGGAATAATCTTGGAAACCCTACATGAACCCCTAGAAACAGGAGAGATAGTATGAATGTTGTTTAGTGTTGTGTCGTTTGCAAACGATTTGTTAAAAAGAACCGAATCTTTTAAGTGAACGTACTGAACCGAATCACTTCCTCGAGTGATTCATTCGTTCCTCACTTCAGTTGAGCTGAAGTGAGCAGTTTGCGAGGGAACGGTGTATGTTCAATTTGAGTTCTTCTTAATGTTCAGTGAACGAATCACTCACTGACCCCAATTTACCGAGCAGACCTGATAAATAGCACACCATAGGACAGTACACTTAAAACATCATGACTTATAAACAAGTTCGTTTTTACAATCCTGTTTGCCAAAGCAACACAGACAAACATTCGTGTCTCCCAGTCCCAGAAGCCATGAATTGAACTAAATCCTGAACTGTTCAGCTGTGTATCAGTTCAGGAGGTCGGAGTCGCAGGCTTCTCCTGCCAGATGATTTGGTTATTTGGTGAATGAATCTTTTGAACGAATCTTTTTAGTGAACTGATTCTATTGATTCAGTACATCTAAAAGAACTGCCGTGCCCAGTGCTACTGTTGATGCAGGCATGAATCTCATAAAAACATACACATATCAAGCCTTTAACAGCCTGTAACTGTTAGCTTGACCTAGGGCTGGGCGATAAAACCATAATGATATCAAAAATTAGTTTCCCTTAATATTAATATGAAACATGGTCAATATGCTTTTCAATAGCCGGCATTTTGACATGTTTTGATAGACTTTACGAATAGCCAATGAAAAAAAGGTATTTTATTTTCTTGAGGTCGGACATGAAGCAGAGTAGTGTGCACTGCAAATTATGTCGAGTACATGTTGAAATTCACTTAAGAGTAACTTAAGAGGAACATTTAAGATTGACACATGATTTTTTTTACATTGTGAAACATGTTGATATCGACTGATATGAAAGAAATATATACTGCAATAAACTTTTTCCCTTATCGCCCAGCCCTAGCTTGACCTAGCTTAACTTTGCTCTTTGACAGGAAACCAGGAAACAGGCAGCCCGGCTTTGCTTTGAGATGACTGTGTTAATCTGTGTTCTTTGTGAGGAGGCTTAAGGCCGACCAATAGTGAGGTCGAATCAGCCTTACCAATATGGCCGCTACCACTGATAGGCTTCAAAACTCCACCCCCATAAACAAAAACTGATGCTACAACCCCTGAAAGTGCAAATCCTATTGCATTAACCAAAAAATTATTGTATTTAATCTAATCAAACATGCACTCCTGAATATTTCTAAATGTGTAACAGCGTTATCACCAAGAAAAACTTTATTTAAACACACTTTATTTAACAGAATCAGCTCTCCTTCCTCTATATCACGGTTTAGGACAACACTAGTGTAACGGTGCAGAATTAATGGATCCTAAAGTTTCATTGTGTGTCATTTGTTTCAGAGTGTGTTTTGCATATCTAATGCACTCTGTTTTGGATATTAGCGAGGGTGGGTCAAGCCATTAAGCCTTTCACCCTCATTGGTATGCTACCATGGTAACGGAACACTTGGCCCTGTCAACATCAGGCTCGTATTGACCCGCTTCTGGCCTTGTTGATGATTGGAAAGTGCAGCCGTTTACAGCATCACATTGTTTTCCTTCAAACAGAAAAGTAAAATGTATTTACTCCACTCCAGCGTGCCTCCACCCACTCTGTTCTCACTATCAAAGACCCTTGTGATAACAGGTCTCCCCGGTATTGTTATCAGTATTCCTCTCTAACATTGTTTACTTGAATGAAACACACGGTTGAGGAGAAAAGTTAATCTTTTCTTGGGGGACTGCTCTTTTTGTTCTTTCACCTCTCTCTATACATTTTCAATCTTCTTTTTTACGAATATCTGCTTTTATGAATTTATTTATGTTCCTGTTTCTTTCCAACCCTGTTTTCTTGCAGACTCTTTATCCCCCCCCTTCCCCGATTCCTTTATCTACTAAAGTCTTATTCTCTTATCTTAATTTCATTTTTTTAAAGGTCGGAGGATCCGTGGGTAATGTGGAAAGCGGACTCAAACAACACCTGGAACGACTGGATGAAATCTTCGCCACAAGGTCCGACTACCTTCAGTCTCTGCGCTTCATGAGGCTGATGATCAATAACGTCATCCGGGAGCTGACCGCCTTGCCGGATATCAACAAAGCCAATGTTGACTTGTCAGCCATTGCTGATCAAACAGCCTTCATTGAGTACTACAGGTGGGTGGCGCCTTATGTACTCCCCTGGGGTGATTGATGGTAATTTATTTTGTGCGTGTGCGTGCGTGCGTGCGTGCGTGCGTGTGTGGTTGGAGTAAACATGTGGCTCAGGATGAGACAATAAGTGGCCCAGACGATACACCGAGCAGATGGGATTTTATTGATCTCCCCTCCGGAACACAGACCGGAAAAGCTATTTTTCCTGATTGCTAAATAAATGAAAGCTGAAATTGAGCGTGTTGCCCACTGTGCAGTTTGAGCTCGAATGCTTATTGCTCTGACTGAATGTAATGCACGGCAGAGAGGCTATTAGACCATAAATGATCTCCTTACCCACAGACCATGCCTCACATTGATTGCAATTATTAATTTGATGTGGTTCTCTCTTTGATAACTGTGTTCCTTTTCGAAAGAGAGCTGCAGATAAAAAAAAAAAAAAACACTCAGAGGCCAAAACTAAAATTCAATAAACCGAGTCATACATAACAAACCCAGTCAACAACAAAGTAGTCCAAATGAATTAAATATTCAGCATTAATTTGGGAGATAGGGACTAATTTATGAGGCTCCAAAGGCGGCTGCTGCTCCAAACTGTGACTGTAATTTGATAGCTTCTCCAGCTTGTTTTATTTTGGGCCACATAAAACTTCACAGCGCTGTTACGGCGTGATGCTTCACATTTGCCACCGCTTCATTTCTGTACTATGGGAGTAAATTGGACTAAATTGGGAGGAGACACTTAAGGAAGATAGATTTAGTGCATGGTACCTTCTGCCACAGGACTGGTTTTATCGTTTTTTATAGACACAAAGTTAATCAGAGCTTTTCTGGATGTACGTGTATGCACGGAGGTTCTGTTCAGATCCGAAGTTTATGCCATCTTTTCAGTCGAACACCATAACTCACGTATGTCTCGGTAGATCGCAGATTTAGTAGAAGTAAATTGCGAAGTGTAAAACTGTCATTTTAAAGCGCATTAAACAGTGAGGTGCTATAAATTCCTCAGCCTCATCACAGTCAGATTCGAGGAACGAAACACATGTTAAGTCAGATTTGCAAATGTCACACTGCACTTGCCGCTCTGTTAGGCATAAATCTGACTCTTTTTCAATATATGCACATTACACAGCATTTTTGGCATTCGGTAAATCTTCTTGTAGTCTTCAAACTATAACTCCAACTTGAGTCCTGAGTCCAAAGTCCTCCTCACAAGAGTACTCCAAGTCAATACCTGGGAATGCAAAAGTAGCACAGGACTCCAAACTGTTCACCGGGGTGACTGGGCGAGACTTTAGAAATGTGCAAAAACATTTTAATTTATTAATATCAGACCGATCCTGCAGGTGAGTCTGGAGGTTTAAATTATGAATGCGCTCTCAGTGCTGTGCATTGTGTGCAAATGCAGGTCTGCCCTTACAGGAGATTCTCCTCTGGAGTTTAGGAAACTAAAAAAAAACACATGCAGCCTACCTGGTATCAGTCAGAGCTTTGTCCACTCAGTTTCTATAGAGGCTAACATAGTCCGTGTAACTCCAGCAGCTTAGTTACTTTTTTTGGCCCCGTTTTCTCCTCAAACATGTTACGAAGGCAAAACTCCCGGTTCCTGACAACCCTTGAGTTCACTTTGCAGGAACTGTAACCGAACAAGACAGCGCATTAGCAGTCATGCAGGTGAACCACAGACTTTATAAAACATGGATGCAGCCTTAGTGACATGACCCATCTGTAGCTAAAGAGGAGTTTTGCAGAAATGCTGACTCAACCTAACTTTTGGTCAAACTGAGAGCAACCGAGTCACAAGTCTTGGACCTGAGTCAGTCGCCCTTTTATTGTAAGGTTGCAGTTCTTGCAGTCATATGTGTCTTTAGGCAACGCACAGAAAGCCAGAAAGTGCATCAGAGCAAGAATGTGACAGAGGTGAAAATAATACAAAAATATTTCACTCAAGTAAATCTGAACCTCCTCTGATGACAGGAAAAACTACTTAGCCCTAATATGAGAGTAATAAGTAAGTGAAGTGTTTTTGACTCTGCATCAATCCAGGGTGAACTTATTTTTTGTTAGTGCTGCACTTTGTAGACACTCCCTGCACACTGAAGTCATGGCTCCAAAGTAGAGAGGACTATTAATGAGAACCGAAAAGAAGGACTTCCTGGATTTTAACGTGTAAAAGTGTATTTAGTTTCTTAAAAAAAAATAAATACCTTAAAAAAAGAAACCCATCAAGCAAAAGTTGGCTTAATATCTTCAATAACCTGCATTTAGTGTAATGAGGCATCTGGACTATAAATCAAAGTAATCCACTCAGTTAGATTTGAATATTTCACACTGTAGACATCATTTAGACAGCTGGAAAACTTGCACGTATTTAATAATTTTATCCAGCAACTGATGCTAAACCTTCCAGAGAAACTACTGAAGTAAAAGTAGGAGTGCTGATTAAAACAAAACAAAACAGAGCACTTAGGAAAGTACAAGTACCCTGAAAGTTGTCTTAGTTATACTAATATACTAAATTTAGTCCTGGAGTGTGTGGAGTAAGGAAAGCACCTACTAAACGCTGTTAGATTTAAAGCCTTGTAAGATAAAACCTGTCTCTTACCGGTGTAACTTGGAAACCATTGACAGCGTAATTTATTGATTTGTTATATGCATATAAGGGCGTCACCTTTAGCCCCTGGTTATGTAGTGTACAGGATAGAGAGTGTTAGTAGATAACCTTTCCTGCAGCTCCTTATCTTGTCTTTCAGCCATACTGAAGTTGTTGTTTTTTTTTTTCTTTTTCATGAGCATAGATGCATTCAGAGTATCTTAGAAAAACATTTGTCTTTTAATTTAGTTGCACATCCTGAAATAAATGCTGGTTGAAAAGACGAAACAACGAGGGTGATGTGCTTTGATTAAAACGAGAAATGTTCCGACTCTCTACAGCTCTGAGCACCTTGAGAATAAGTGGGTTTGTTTTCTATTAAATGCGCTTAATAATGATGCGTCTAGCTCTTGTGACTTTCATTTCCTTTTTATCTTTGTTATTTGTTACAAACGGTGACTCGAGGTTTTAGATTTCATAAGACACAAAGAAAGTATCTGTTTTTCTGAAGGACTCAAAGCGTCAGAATCCAAATTAGAGCAGATGATTCATGATCCAGGCAACCTTAAGATTTTCTTGTTGCCATGTAAACCCCCAAAGATTTTCCCGGCTCTCTTTGTGTCTGCGAAATGACACAGCAAAAAAAAAAAAAAAAAAAAAAAAAAGAGTTCCATACAGCTCCGTGATCAGATTTGGAGGCAGATTTTTGACAAAATGAAATATGAATCCACTGTTTGTCTGGAGTGTAAGCTATAAAGCTTATTGTAAACGATCAAACAAAGCAATTCAAATTACTTCTTCGTTTGAGCAGAAAGAGGGTGTTTCTAATGAGCGATTCACAAAAGTTTCCATATTTTCTAATTACTGAATCTAATCAGGCAGGTATCTGTGAGTTCTGGCTCTGCGGAGCACAAATACTTCCTGTCGTGTGCTCGGTTGTGACTCACACCGGTATGTGCCTTTCATTTATTCCATGCAAACATATCCGCACATGGTTTATTTTTCCAATCCTGACACCTGATCCTCTTTTTGGACTACAGTTGCTGCGAGTACAGTGCATTCTGACTCTAATCTCCTGGGCGTTGATTGGATTTCATGCAGCCATTGGGCTATGACCAGCCAGTGGCAGGACTTATTGATGAGCAGCAAATGTTATGGCCAACCCCAGTGTTATTCGAACAGTGGGGGGAAAAATGATACCATGCTTTTTTCCAATATTATATCCTCCTGTGCCTGTTTTCTCTTTCTGAATTCATAGCTGTCCCCGTGCTCGGAAAAACATGACCACACTTCTGTTTATTCAGATAAAGAAGAGAGCAGTCGCTGTTACAGGTTTTATCCATCTGTATGTCCCTCTCTGCAGCCAGTCTGCTGTTTATATACTCACTCTCCCAGACTTCTTCACCTGGTGTGAGTGAATTACATTTTCTAGTGACCCTGGTGTACAGTCGGATAGATTTACTACAGCAAGTCGCTATCGTCGTACAGCATCTTCACGACCCACGTATTTGTGCGGCAACCAAAAAAAATCAATGTATTTGGTCATTGCTGGAAGATTTACAATTCTCCGGGAGCTTTCACAGTTAAGAATGAGTCATAAGTATTCCCACGTGTTTGGTTAGTCAGAAAACACACACGCACGCACACGCACATGCCCAAGTCCAGGCTGACTGTAGGCCATTCCTGTGAAGGACATTTTCAGAGCTTGAAAAATTAATGCCTATGGATTTGTGGTGTTGAATTATTAAGCCAACAGGCTGGAAATTACCTGAAACAGATGGGTTCTAACTAGCAGACAAGAATGCTGATACACAGTACACACAGACCACACGGATTTAGTCCCAAACATATGCTGCCTGAGGCTCTAACATGTGAATGAAGTGTGCTCTCTGTAAGCAGAAACGCTCAATCAGGATTGTGATATTGATACTTGGTTTTTTTTGGGGTTTTTTTTTCCCCCTAGATGGCTGGCCTTCTTGCTGCTGCTCATCATGGATCTGGTCATCTGCCTGGCCATGTGCTTGGGGATGGCAAAGCAGTCCCGATGGCTGCTAATCATGTAGGTTTCCTTGAGTGTGTATGTGGAGGAATTTGCATCTGATTTCTCAGGCTATTTTCCCCCCTCTTCTCATCAACCTCAGCCTGAACCTCAGACGGCAGAGTAGACAGACAGGTCACCAGTCAGCCTCTCTGGCACCACATAAGTCGATCCATTAGCAGCACCAGCAATAGCATATGACATAGTCAGATTGTACAGACAGTAATTTATCTTGCTTGGAGTGAAATTTATGAAATTATCGCTGCATAAATGTGCAGGTGCGGGGCCAGGATTTCTTAACAGACAGACAACAGTAGCATTTATTTACCCTTTTTGTCTCCATTAATTCTGACATATTCATGTGCAGATGTGTATTTTTTTACTTTTAAGAGTGTAGCAAAATGAAATTTGCCACCTTTAGGACTCAAAAAGATTTAGATTCTAATTCCTCATAAAGGGAAATGTGCTGCCTGCTAAAACACAAAACAAATACTGTGAAATCTTGAATATATTGTAAATCAATCTGATTAATAAAACACAGAAAAAAGGTTTTAACTATCGTGGTCAGCAATGTGCAGTTTTTGTGCAGATGTGTAGCTCTCTATCTGTTAGCGCCACCTAGCTACCCACACTGAAGTGGAGCTCAGCTTATCACAATGTCGATAGTGGGAAGTACCAACAAAGCTCCTGCCTGCTGCCAATGTGCAGAGACGCCGTCTTCCTTTGGCCACATGTTAAATTAAAGCTCCTGTAAGGAACTTTTTGACATTTACTCAAATGACTAAAATGCATACTGATGCCTTTTTAAGGTGCAAACAACACAATTAGAACCAAAATCGACCAATTATAGGCTGTAAAAATCAATATATAAACAGAGACAGCTTTGTCCACAAGGGGCACCAAAATTGACTCAAACTGAAAATTCCTCACTGGAGCTTTAATGTCAAAGTGAGAAATCTACCGCTTGATAAAACACATTTTTATTTCATTTAATTGCTTTTACAGGACACAATTTAGCACAGGGAGACTTCTAATGGTGTAATGTGTGAAACATATTGTCTGACCGAACCATAAAGAGGTGAACAGAGCAGGACATAACCCACATATATGAAGCCGTTATGTTTAAAACCCCCCCTTGGGAATGCATGCAGTAGAAGTCATAAAGCCAACCTCGTCCATTATAACAGATGGGACATGAGTCAGAATAGAAAATTAAAGTACACGTGTTTATTTTGCGGTAAAGTTGAGTCTTTTTTTCAGCTATTTTGTTTAAATTTGTTTACCAGATTTGCAATATAAAATTAAATGTAGAAAATCAAAATACACATGTTTATTTTACAGTAAAGTTGCATTTTTTTGGTTACTTTGTTTAATTTTTCTTTTTTTTTCCAGATTAGCAATAGAAAATTAAATGGAGAAAATTTTAGTACATGTGTTTATTTTGTGGTAAAGTGTTTTTTTTTAAGCTGTTTTTTTTTTTTTTTTACCAGATTTGCAATAGAAAATTAAATCTAGAAAATTAAAGTACACGTTTTTATTTTACAGTAAAGTTGAGTTTCTTTTCACTTATTTTGTCTAAATATTTTTCGCAGGTTTGCAGAGTAGAGCAGACACATTAAGAGGAAATTAAACCAACAATAATCTTCTTCTCATACGTCACCCCCTGCACCAAGTAGAAATAAAGGCGGTGGACTCAACTTTGACAGCTTTGTCCACATGTCAGAGTACTTTTACATTTCTAACTCCCTGACTAAAGGGAGAGTTCAAACTTTTCTACTTAAAGAAACAGCGACTTTATAGGGATTTCTCACCGTAATGAAACAGACAGCCCAGTCAGGTTAGTTCTTCTCTTATATTTAAAGAGCTACGGCTCCAAAGCTCTGAAATGTATCAAGATTGGGTAGAGCATCATTTAGTTTCGCCATTTGCAGCCAGTAATTTAAACCAACACTGATGTCTGACATGAAAAAATCCACATTCTGGACCTTTCATCCCATTTGCCCAATTTAGTGCAGCCTACGTGTCAGTGTTAGCAGATGATGCTCTGGATCACTCTCCACATCCTCCTCTGATGGGCTTCTCTAATGCCTATTGATCGCCCGGGCAGGATGAGCCTGCTGCTCCCTTAACTAATTATTAAATGCTCTCAGGCTACTTTATTGGTGCTTTCAAGACGGTTGGAGCAGCCAGTTGAGAACAGTTGCAGCATTTTTACATCCATCAGGGGGGCCGTTTTTAATTCGAAGCACTTTGTTTCACTACTGACTGTGGTCACTAAGACTTTTTTTTAATGTTTTTTCACATAATCTTTTTCAGTGATGTTAAAAGCTTGTTGAACTTTTCACTTTTTTTTTTCAACAAAAGTAAAATCATGTCAGCTTTTGATTGACAAGTGACAGAAGTGATGTGCACGCTGTGATTGACACAAAGTGCAGCCATTTAGAATACTGCAAAGGGAATCAAGCCGAGCAATTAATAAAAGAAAGGCGAAAATGAAAGGTGCCTGGATTTTAAGCAGAATTATCACTGCAGTGTTTTCATTATTTTGATTATTAAGTGGTGTTATTCTTGGCTGTGGCCCTCTCTAACCTCCTTTTGTGCGCTTTTCCTTTCATCAAACTTGTTTCTGAGTATAATAGTTCTATTGTGAGTCTCCAGCAAGTCCTGCGTGTTGTTTTTCTTCCTCCTTTCTATCTTTGTTTTTTGCTTTTACTCCCTGTCACCGTCTCTCATTTGCTGTTTTCCTCCAGGATCATGGTTTTTGTAGCACTCTCTCTGATCCTGAGCTGGGCTTCATTTGGAGTGGGCGCTGCTACAGCTGTGGTAAGAAAACAATCTTTTTTTTTTTTATACCTCCTCCTGCAAAAAAAGAAAAAAAATCTCCTATAAATCTTTTCACACTTGCTTTTTATTTATTAATTCCTTTTAGATTGGACTCTCAAACACTCTTGCAGCATTTGGGTCTTTTCCTGCCTGCAGAATAGAAACCTATAGTCCCTCTTACTGGAGAGAGTTGCTCCTTGTGCTTAGCTTACTGAGGGTTTAACTGTAAATAAACGTATGTTCCTGGACATCTTCGCTGGTTTAAGAGTGAGCGTATGTGTTAGTATAAGACGGCTGCTCTCCTATGATCAGCCATGCAGTAAAGCTGATTACAAGTCCCCTGCCTTTTAGGTTAATCAACCTTTAGCCTCTGCGCTGTAAACAAAGCTGTTTCTAACATTAATTACTAGCTCTGCCGTCTTCAGAAATCTCCTCTCTTGTTTTTTTTTTGCGCAGCTTTATTTCCTTTCCTTATGTCGTCCTCATTTCTAACAGATTGTTCTCTCTTTCCGTTTGTGCACCATTTGTTCGGCACATCTGGGTTTAGTGTGTTTAGATGGAGTTCGTATTAAGGACACTGTCTGTGGGGACGGAGAGGAACCCTTTTTGCTTCCAGCAGTCTTCTACTGTCTCCTCTGACCTCCCATTTAGATTATCCCGTCTGTGGATTATCCCACAGAATTTTACATCTGGACCACTCTTTAACAGAGCGAGGGGAGGGCGTGTGTGAAATTTAGACATCATGTATGTAAAATATCACATCCCTTATGTTATTCTGTAGCTGTTGCTAAGCTGTTGTTTGCCTGTTATCGAGCATGGCTCATAATAGTACAACTCTTGACCTTTTGACCTCTCTGTCCAGCTTATAAAGAAAAGTTGAGCTGCTTTTCTAACATGTATCTGTCTGTCACTGTCAGACTCTTATGTCACAAGTAGTTTGGAGTAAATGTGCTCTCTGACTTCACCTGCCTGCTTGTTAATAGGCAGCCATGTCCTCCACACTCAAGTGGATTATCAAAGAGCAGCAGACGACGTGACAGCAAGTATAAAAAAAATCACGCTCTAAAAGTGCATGTTGCGAAAAACATGCTGCATCTTGAAAGGAAGGTAGTTGATGGTGGCGTCCCAGAAAATACCCATAAATTTATACATATTTGATGAGAAGCAGCATAAACAAAATGTCCCCGTTAGTATAATGAGACAGAGATGAAGAGTAACGTTGCAACAGTGCTTTACACGTCGCTGAACTGTTTCCCCCCTGAAAACAAATGTCATGTGTTTGCAGTAATCTTTAGAAATCTGTAAGTGAGGAGGAATGCACGCGTGTCTAACAGCTGAAGTGGAGAAAAAATACGATTAGGTGGGACTAGTCTTGATTTACAGTTGTGTCAACAAGAGCAGAGATTCCTGAAGCAGTCAATTAGGTGATAAACTGGGTGATAACAACTGTTTTGATGAAATCTAAATCGTAAGAGTTGACTTTTTAATGAACCAAAATGACAAAAGACTTTTACAGTTTTCTTTGCCTTAAATTGTATGAAACTGATCATCTTTGAGTGTGGACGTGCTTGGGCATCAAACTTCTAAGACTTGACTGAATAGACGATTCACCTTAGACTAGAGATGCACTGATCCATCCGATACCTGGGCTGAGTGTATCGGTCGATATCCGATACCGATCCAATACTACCGTTGAATGAATGAACTGTATACCTTGTCCTGTGAGTGAAGGCATCAGGCTTAACATTAGACTTGTTAAAAAAACAAATTGCACTTCACAGCAAAAAGAAGTAAGGCTTCCATGTATTAAAAGAAAAATTAATTTAAAGAAAAAATAGACTGGATCTGAATGCTGGATCAGTATCATTCATCCGATCCAGTTAATTTGTCAATATGGAGCCAATATCCAATCCAAATATTGGATCGATGTATCCCTACCTTAGACCATTGATTGCAGCACTTGTGAAACTCAATAAAGCGTCTTTTTTGGAGGATGATAACATGCAGAGTTGGTTAGAAACGACTACTTCCTACATACTGTACAAATCCCACATTCAATCAATCAATCAATCAAATTTTATTTATATAGCTCCAATTCACAATAGTCGTCATCTCAAGACGCTTCTCAAGGAACAAGAGCAGGTCTAGACCACGCTCATTGTTTGATGATCAAGAACCAACCTAAGATGGGTTTTGGCCCATCTCAACTAACATGAGTAGCAGTGGCAAGGAAAAACTTCCTTTTAACAGGCAGAAACCTTGGGCAGGACCAGCCTCATGTTAGACAGCCACCATGCCGCTGCTGGATTGGGGAGGAATGTAGAGAGAAGAGGGCAATCATCCCATGCAATGATGAAAGTTTCCGTGTACACACAACTGAGTTAAAATATGTACACAAGTAATTGTGCGCAATATCATAATGCACAAAATGTAACTATCTTTGAGTGTTATCTAATATCCTCCTGTGCACACATAACATTTGTTTTATGGGGTCATTATACTGTGTGCGTAATGTAGTTATCTTTGGACACAACAAAATGCAAATGCAGAAGACATCTTTGTGCAGAATTAACAGTATCATCCTAGACATAAAATACACTTTCTTGTGTGCACATGATCGTTTTAATGTGAATCATATCATGTGCACAAGTTACAATGTTTTGTGCATGAGTAAATAATCTTATAATATCTTCTATTTGCAATCAAACAGTCTTTTGGCCTCCAATTAGTATATCAGGCTCACAAGTTTGTCATCTTGAAGGCCAAAGTTATAAACTTCTTTGATTCAACCTGCCAATCCGTCCTTAAACATGATTACTCACCAGCACTTTGCTTTGTGTGGTGGTTTTTGTGTTACATAGATGCTCTCTGCTTGGCTGTGCTTTATGTATTGTTAATATATAAAAAGCTTTGCTGAGTAACTTCAAATGACCGCCTGTTTTTCTCACTGAAAGGGCCATTTATCCACGTGACTCCAAAAGCAATATCAAACTCTTGAGATGATTTTAATGGATTTTCTGTAGAGTAATATGAACTCACTACTTCTTGCTTTTATTAGCTAGATCATAGCTACAAAACTAATCCCTACAGTGCAGCAATGCTTTTCCATTGTAAGCTAGATTACAGCCTTTTCTGCATTTTTGAAGCTTTTTTTAGCTGATAAAGGTGGCTGGAAGAGATCGGCTGTGCTTTGGTGGTTATTAGAGTAAATGGCCTGTTGCGGCCAGAAGTGAGTGTTTATGCAGAGTTGATCACACATGGTAGGAGAGAGTGTTCACTGCAGCTCCACAAATGACTCCCTATCCTAACAAGCTGAAACTAAAAAAAAATAACCATCTTTGCAGGACTTCAGTAGATCTGTGGAGTCTGACTACTTCACAAAAACATGTTTTTATTCATTTGAGAGGTCGACTGATATGTTTTTGCAGTTTGACCGATTTATAATGCAGATATATCACATCTGCTGTCATTTAAGATTCAAGGGGGGGTTTACATAGCTGGACAGCAGTCACACAAACGAGGCTGCCTGCAGATATGGTTTGTTTATTTTCCAAAATTGGCCATAAATAACCAGATATCGTCCGGGCGGGTTATTCTAAAATGACATTTATCGGCCCAAGTAATCTCTACTGTGAATCAAGGAATGTGCATGAATAAATGTTATGATTCCTCATGTTTAATCATTTATTCCTGGAGCTTTTTGAGCTTAAATCACTCGAAATATTCCATGCCTGTGCGAGAAATGACCACGAGAAGTTATTTGTGTTAGTCATCTCTTCTTCTGCTGCGCTTTCTGCTATTTTGAGTTAAACTAGCTGCCCACAGCCTGCTTAACCTTGACCCTCTAATTGTTTAAACATGCACATTAGCGGCTCTCTATGGATGAACCGAGGGCACAGAAATATTTAGACCATTTCATCCATGGCTGACCGAGCATGACATGCTCTACATGCTCAATGGAGCTGTTGCTGCATTCCTCAGATTTCTCTGTGCTGTTTAAACGCCGCGTATCTGTCTCTATTCTTGTTTGGAGGTGTGTGCAGCGAGGTATGCTTGTTGTGTTATAGATGTCCGTGGGCATTTTTTTTTTGGGAGTCCTTTCATTTCTCAGACTCACCCGCTCCAGAGTGATAACAACCCTGTAAAACAAATAGCTTGTGTTGTTGAGAGCTTGTCGATAACTGCCCATTGCAAAATCAGATTTACTCAGCCGCAGCGCAAGAAATTGGATCTAGTTCCTGGCGTAAATAAATGCTACCCTCCTTTTTATGTCTTGCATTCTTGCCGATATTAACAGTATGTTTTTATTTTCTTTTTACACAGGGCACTAGCGACTTCTGTGTGTCTCCAGACAAGTTCATTGTGAACCAAACCAACAATTTCATCAGTGCAGGTACTTAATCTCTGAAACAAATGCACAAACACCAGCTCTTTTTCACCGTGTACTTAAAAATTATGCTAATCTCTCCCTGCTTTTTTGTCTTTTTCACCCTCCAGATGTTGCACATTACTATTTGTTCTGCAGTCCAAATCTCCCGAACCCTTTCCAACAGGTAATGATGAAGTGCCTGTGCAGTGTTTCAGCCTTCTGCTCTCACATGTAGCTGCTAACAGAGTCTCACACAGAAAAAAAAAAAATGTATTTGGATGTTAAAATGAGTTTTTCCTCGTTAGATGCCAAGCTGCTAGATCATTATCAGGCCTTAATCGGCTGTTCTGAAAAATGAGCCCCCAACACTAATTGAATTACTTAATGTGATAAACTTTGATCAAAGAATTTTCCTTTTTCATATGTGGCTCTCTTTACCCTGTGCATAATCTCCGCCTTGGGCTGCAACATTTTTTCCCCCCTTATTTATTTATTTGCAGCATATCATGCATAAAAGCAGCGAATGCACAAAGGCCTCCTGTCCCCTGATGATGTATTTAAGTGTTAGAAGGCATTTGTTTACCACTTCTTCATTTCAGAGAAACATTTAGACACCTCTCACCTTCCAAAAAAAGGCTAACTGTTGGTCCTTTTCATAAAACAGCCTCAAACATGGTTATAGAAATAACACAGCTGGTACACAGATGCAACAAAAACCCAAGGAATCTGAGGATCACAACCCTGGAATTTAATCCGCGGCTGCTTCTCACTGATTTCTCTCTTTGAGGCTACCAGACTTAGACATAAAAACTTGTAAAATAAGCACCAAATCTCTCTAGTCTTTCTAAAAACACCAAGCGGATGTATAATGCAGCATCGTGTTGGAGTTTTAGCGACTCTGTTTGATTTCATTAAGGCCATTTTCTCGCTCTACCTTAGCCTGTGCGTCGTATAATAAAGCGAGGTTGTGACTGGGTAACTCATTCATGAACAAGACTATAAAGTCAGCATCCATGATCGCCTAATCTATCACTGAACCCGGAGTGTTTTACTCGAGTAAGGAGTGTGTTTAGGAGGAGGTCCCGCCAGTGACTAATGCTCCACCTTCCCGCCGCGCATTCTTCAATTCATGCATTCAATTTCACCTTGTGTGATCCTCTTGCTACAATATTTTCATAGTGTCAGGAGTTTTTTGTGTGTGTGGCATGCATCAGGGGAATATGTGGACAATAAATCCCAGAGCAGTAATTATTTAAACCCACATGCTTTGTTATCGCCGTAGTATCCATTTAGGGATTAAACTGATGCCTGTTAAGTAGGTAGGGATAATATTTTTCTCTGATGGCCTAGTTGATATAAATATCGCTCTTTTGTTTGTGCTTAAGATCGGGTGGAGAGGAAAGGAAGGGGAGAGAGGGGGCTGACTGGTGGGCGAGATGGTTGGTGGCAAAAGGATAATCTGCGCCTATCTGTCTGGAAAGAAATGTGTCCTCCGCTAAGCGCATTATAAAGCTCTCCTTAACACCAAATGACTTGTTGACATGCTGCACCCAAACAATGCTCTCCTTAATATGATCCCTCCATTGTTTGTGGTGGGTGTCTGTGCTGTGCTGTGCGTGTGATGCTAGTGGGCGATTACGTTTTTTTTTTTTCCTCCCTTTTTTTCAGAGTATAACAATCTGCCAGCGCTCTCTGACCACCATGCAAATCCAGATTCAGGGTTTGCTGCAGTTTTCTGTGCCTTTCTTTCCCACGGCTGAGGTAAGTGGCCGGCTGACAGACTATTACCCCAAACTGTGGGAAAGTGTATATCATTCTCTCCTCTTTTCTATACCTTGTTAAACAGAGAGACCTTTTGGGGATCCAGAAAGTGTTGAACACCACAGAATTCAGTGTGCACCAGCTAACAGCTCTGCTGGACTGCCGAGGGCTGCATAAGGTGAGGTCGGACTCCAACCAGGGCTTTTTTTTTTAATGGGGGCCTCTTTGAAGCATAACACAAAGCCTCTCAGAGCGCAAACTTTGACTGTTTTTCAAACTTATCTCGATGTACTTCTCCTCGACTGACATGTTTATATACACTATTACAGTTGTCAGTTCACTCTCTATCTGTGAGACAGAATCTATTCACCACCTCCAGTTTTCCCTCACTTTAAAGTCTTAACTTTTCTCTGCAGGTCTCAGATTGTCAGAGTTTTATCTGTAAAGAGAATAAGAAATCTCAGAGCTGAAATGAGTCTTTCTTGGCGCTGTGATTGCGACATCAGATGTAGACTTTGAGATCAATAGAGCCTTCATGTGACGATCGTACTGGCTGCATGTAAGGGTGTCAGTCTTGCACAAAAGCAGGGAGATAACGGGAGGTGAGGAAGGGCGGGTTGGGAGTGCATATGCATCATTGTAAAATCAGGCACAGATAGAGGACTATGTTAAAAGTGCAGGGTGGGTAGATTCTAACAATATATTTCTCTGTGTCATTTCCTGTTGCATGTTTTAACTCGTTAGATTTCTGCTGATTTTAATGTGTTTTAAAGCTCCTGTAAGGAGTTTTAATCTGGCTATGAAACCGACTGACATGAATACTGCTGACTTCTTAGGAGCTTTGAAAGCAGACAGGCTCATCGGCATACAGACTGATGTTGTTTATTTGTTTATTTATTTGGATCTCCATTAGCTTCTGCCTTGGTAGCAGCTACTCTTCCTGGAGTCCACAAGAAGACATTAAACATTCGTATACATTAAAATGAGAAAAGTCCAAACAGGAGAATTATACATGTTAAAATCATAACTAAAACAAGAATTATGATGACATTACATTTCCAGTTACAACAAACACCAGTAAAGGCCAAAAAATCCCCATTGCATGTATGTTGTCAGCCTAGTCTAGGTGTTCTTTTTCTTATCATTTCAATGAGTCTTTAGATATTGGTATACCTACTTTTTAAACACGTTTACTGCTTAACCTTGTAATGACAGAATGAAGACTATTCCATATCTTCATACCTCTGAACATGACAGTATGATGTCCAGATGTGTTTCTTTATAGTTATTTTTAAATCTTTACAAGTAGGCGTCAGAGAACGTGATTATAGCTCCTGTGAGAATTTTTTTTTTGCAGGTATGAAAAGACTGAGATTTCCAACGATGCCATTTGCAAGAGTGACTGTGGTGACTGTTGCAGCCCCAGTCTCAGACCATAGATATTAAACATTTAAACAGTTTTTCTGAACACATTGTCGATTGTTAGCCTGGTGCCAGGAGGAAAATTTACCTTACTGAATGGGTCTGGGGCTGTGTCATTCATTCCCTTTTTCTGCAGGGGTCATTAGTAAGGGTCTCAAAAGTGCCCATAGAAGAGAACATCCATTGGATTAACAGAATTGTAAACAGACAGAGGCGTGCAGGAGAAAGAAACACAACAGTCTTTGCAATAAATTCAGCAGAGTAAAATCGTTTGTTGTGCTTACTTCAGGCTTTGAAATTACTAAGCCAACTACCAGAAACAAAGAATGCATCTCCAACCTGCGTATCATCAGAGTCACACGCGTGTCACAGCAAGTTAACAGATAAAGTTGTGATTGTTTCACATGAAGTCTGTGTAAATATTTGTATTTAGGTCATTATCTCTGCTCTGGAAGTCTGCAGTTACACCAAGACCGAAAGGAGATTTAAAAAATTGCTTTTAAACATGTTTCAATTAATTCTCAACGGTTTCATACCTGGAGAAGTATCACAGTCAACATCATCCGATTTGGGTCTTTTATGGGTTAAAGATAGCGTAACAAAAGTAGGCAAGACTGAGTTTATCGACCCCCAAAATACAACAAGAATTCTCTCAAAAGAGTGAGTTATTCTTCCCATGTCATATCCATAAGTTTTATAATACTGATCATAACTTTTACTTTAAATTTTGCAATTAAATATTGTGTATTTTATAGGAATGATATTCTGTCTGAGAGCGTATTATCCCAGTGCCTGAGGAGCTGTCATTTGTGAGATGAATCATGTTACTAGGGCCAAACAAAAAGGGACCGCACTTCATTTATTTACATATTTATATAATATATTGTTTCTTTCTTCTAGGACTACCTGGATGCTCTAATGGGTGTGTGCTACGATGGAGTTGAGGGGCTCCTCTACCTGTCTTTGTTTTCCTTGCTGGCTGGCTGCGCACTCTCCGCCATGCTGTGTGCGGTTTTCAAAGTGTGGACACTAATGGCCAGCAGGTCAGCACCAAGCAACCCCCTTATCCCATTACCTACTCTGAGTTCTGCACTCCCGCAAAGTGTTAATGCATGCACTCGCTCTCTGTTTCTGCCTTTGTCTCTGTGTGTGTGTGTTGTATGCGGGTGTACCACTTTGATGCAGGGACAAAGAGTATGACGACATAGACGAGGAAGACCCTTTCAACCCCCAAGCGCGCCGCATGTCCTACAACCCCAGAGGGTCCAACATCCACAGTTTCTGCAGCTACACCAGCAGCCTTGGAAGCCAGGCTACTCTTCATCCACCTCCGCAAGCTGCTTCTAATGTCACGCCTGCCCCTGAGTACATGTAAGAGCAGCAGATTAGAGCACTTTACAAGTATCTGTGTGCTTCGTCCCTGACCACATCCCTCCCCCTCATGTCTTACAGGAACCAGAACATGCTGTTTGGAGGGAGTCCTCGGTATGAGAATGTGCCACTAATAGGGAGAGGATCCCCGCCTCCCTCGGTGCGTTGGCCTTACGGGCCTCTAGTGTCCCTTGTGTGATGAAGATGATGGCAATACTGACCTCGACACTGCTGCGACACTAACAGCGAGCATGCACCATGAACATAACAGCACATATACACTGCGTAGAAGCACACGGTGGCAACACTTAGTGAGGGATTAGGTGATGGAAGACTGCTCCCTGCTGGACATAGGCTGAAGTGCATGCATAGTTCGCCCACAGCTGTTTTAGTATTCAAACCAAGACACTCTAGCACATGTTGATGTCTTTGCATGGTTGCCATGGATTTCTAATAATTACAAGGTGATGTTAAAAGTCAATGCAAGGATACGTGTGAAATTACACGTGTATAAATGGTGAGAAAAGACAGTGCAGGTGTCTGTTTTGAAACGGTAGACCTCCCACTGTGAAAGCGTGTGGTCTGTCCTCCTGGGATAAAGATGGATTATAGATAACACTTGGTAAATCTGCACTTTAAGTTTCTTTGAGGCTTTTCTTTTTATTTCTCTATTAAGTTTTGCGTTTCCCGGGCGGACTCGCTTCTTGAACTGCATTCACAGCACATCACACACATGAAATACCTCTTTGAAGGAGAGGAAAATGTGGACCAGTGTTTAAAATTTCAGTTCGCCTCTGTGATACACATTTTTAAAAGGCGCTGTCTTTGTTTTTCTGTTTGTTGCACTACAAGTGATGCTTGAAACTTTTGACAAGATGTTTGCAGTGAATGAACCCACAGGGGGAAATGTGTTTTATTCTTTCGTTTGTTTGATTTGGGATTATCTCTGCAATGCACCCGACTTCTGGATATTAACCTTTATTTTATTTTGCAACTAACTCTTATGTTATTTTCATCTTTTTTTTTATTGTAACTCAGAGTTTTAAAAACCGTAAGTTTTCTGTTTTTGTGTAATTTCATTTTCATTTCACTCCTTGAAACACACTGTGGGCTTTCCTCTGTTGTAACAACCGCTTGCTGTGCAGAATCCTTTCTGCCCCTTAAAGCTCAACACTGTATCTCAGCTGCATGACCTTTGACCTTCTGGCACCTTCTGTTTTATCCACAGAGTGTTACATGTGAGTGTTAATCATCCGCTGACTAATGCCCTCTGTCCGCTCTTCACCTGGCTCTCCCTACCTCCCTCCTCTACATTAATGCACCATCTCCTAATTTCGTATCGCTCCTAATTGAAGAGCAGCTCATAATCAAAAGATATTCACCCCCAACCTGAAAACACATCTCTCCATTTGAATATTTAATGCCACGCTATTTCAAAATGTTGTGTAAATGCAAATGTGTTCATTTCTGTTTTTCAATCCTTTCCCTTGCAGTACTCGCCCAGTATGAGGACCACCTATCTTTCTATGACTGAGGCCCAAATCAGACACTTTGGGACTGACTTCCAGGTGTAGCGAGCTACCCGCTAAATCCTTCTGAGACTGTCTGAGACTCTGGGTCCTTACCAAGGAGGCTTTCTCCATAGCATAATCCTGTTTGCGGGAGCTGCAGCCCGCCGTCCCAATCTGAGACATGAAAGCAGGCCACACGAGGCGTTTACCTCATGCAGCGTTTTGAAGGACCTGCATGCAGTTTGAACAGCGACGGGCCTGCACAGAGTCACCTGAGGACTAATGTTGATGTTGTTGTGGTGTATGGAAACGCTCTTGTTTCAATGTAAGCATTTCTAACAGTCAAACCTCTCGGGTCAAATCAGGAGCCTTTGAACTGAACGGATTTGAAGTCTTGTTTTTTTCTTAATCGGATGGCCTGCATGGATATGATCATCAGCTGGATCGATATTTCAACGAGAGAGGGACGGCTGACCTAAAGACTTTCTATCTCGGCATTTTGATTCTTTGGTAGTGATGATTCCTTCATTATAAGCCTTGTTGTAATTTTTGAAGGTGCTATACAAATTGAAGTACAATGTTTTCATCCTTTCTTGATAATTTTATCAAATTTGTCAATGAAAACTTCTACCAGATAACTTAGTTTCTTTGTTGTAAACCACCAAAGATGCTCCAAAGTCAATTTTATGATCGGTTACCTTTTCTGCAAGGTGTTAACACTCATGGCTGCAGGGTTTTATGAGCTTTTTTCAATTTGTGAATGACATAGTTGTTGCACATGAGAATATTCCCCCATGGTCTGAATATGCACAAGCATATAGGTTTTAGTTCACCTCCTATCAATTACTGTGCAGTGACAAAAAACAAGCAAAAATTAAAAGTTTGTACTCGGAGCCACCCTCTTTTGGATGAAAAGAAGTGTTGTAGAGATCTGTTGTATGCTGTTTTCTGTGTAAAACAATGTATGAAACTAATATTTGACCATAAATGCTTCATTCAGACTTGCGTGTTGTTGTGTTTTTCATTTATAGTGTAACAGCTAACCAATCTCAGGTGTGAATACTGACTAAAACTACCTATAGACTGACCCGCAGTTATTGGATTGGGCCAACTGAACCTTTTAGGTGAAACATACGTGAAAATCTCACACTTGTAAATGTCCCCCAACTGGAACCATTTATCTCAAAGAAAGCTGCAAAGATGTCTCAAGTTGATGACATGAAGGGGTGTAGTGATAAACTCAAGAGTGGTGCATTGGCAGCTCTCAAAAGGAGCTCCTCTCAGCAGTCAACACAGTTTGAGTGTAATATAACAGCAGGCGAACACATGGTCAACTCACCACAGTTGCACATTGGTGTTACACCACATGGGTGATACAGATTTTTTTTTGTATCTGAGTGTAATTTTAGCTCAACAAAGCCTTGCCATTTTCATGACTTTTGAACTAGCCTTGTAATTTGATTGCCAAAATCAAAGTAGTCCTGTTAAATAATACTGTTTAATAACAAAAGTATTTTAATAAATGTAATAATCTCCAATGACTTACTTTGTGAAGGTACAAATGATATTTTGTAGAATTAAACCCTTATTAACACCTTTTCATACAATTTTAATTTCCTAATTGTCTACAACCATGATACCTTAATCAAGCTTAAATTGGCCTACCTTTGACCTGTCCGATACAGGTGAGTCTCTGAACTCAGAATTACTTGAAAGTAGCTTTGCTGTCCGAGGTGCTGATCTGACCCAGCGGGGAGCCGGGAGCTGTCCAGGGTACTGGGTCAGGGTCAGTGTGTTTGGAAGGATTCAAGTGCTTTAAACAATATATTAAGATGCTTGTTCAATGAATTATGTTGAAATTCCTTCATTTGTTTCTCTATTCACAAATGTATCAGTACATTTGGACGGTCTCTTTCGTATACCTGCATATTCTGCTAAAATTAAATTGTTATTTCACGACAGTCTGTAGGTACAGTGGCCGAGAACTGCCACTTCTGCAAAAAAAAAAAAAAAGAAGCCACAATGAAAGTTACCTATGAAAAAAAAAGAAAGGGACCAAAGCCACTTGTAGATGAAAAAAGAAACGGTGCAGTTTATAAATAATGATGATGCACCTGTGTTTTACAATCCAAGCGCAGAAGACAACGGCAAGAAGATGAGCTAAGAAGTAAGTGGAAAAGTTTTTGATTAATTTCACTTCATGTACTTTTCAATGTGTCATTTGGTTAGGTCATGTAGCGCCTGAGTCGATATAAAGTTGAACTGAAGCTAACACTACACCAGCATCCTCCAGTTCAACTCCAAATCAACTCAGGCACAAAATGGCCTAACCACATTGAAAAGGACACAAAGTGAAATTAAACAATAACCTTTCCACTTACTTCTTTGCTCGTCTTCTCGCCGTCGTCTTCTGTGCCTAGATTGTAAAACACCGGTGCATCATCATTATTGGTCCCCGGCAGTTCACTTCCGTTGTGGCTTTTTTTGTTTGCATCCTTTTATTTTTGCAGTAAGTAACTTCTTTTTTCCATCACCACTTGTTTTTTTTTTTTTTTTTTTTTGTGTCTTTAACTTCTGTTGTGACTTTTTTAATCTGCACCATTTCGTTTTTTATTCACAGCAGGTTTCGGTATCTTTTTTTTTTTTATTATTCTTTTTTTTATTTTTTTTATTTGCAGCAGTGGCGGTTCTCGGCCACCGTACATACCTCTACTGGAAAGTTCACAGAGAATCTGTTGACGTTAGAGAGTGGTATGAGACCAAACGCTTCACTCCGCTCGAATGTCCCGTTTCGCTTGCCGTAGAAATCCCGGAAAAACTGTGGACATGGTTGTAGGCAGCTAGCCTCTGCGCTGCTAGCCATTTTAGGCGTTTTATTGTCATGGCAAAACGCTCTGTTGAGGGCGAAATCTTGTCTGTTGGTGAAGGAGGATGTGGTGGGGATGTGGCTGAATAATGGGAAACGTTTTTGGGAGAAAGAGCCGACCTTCTCGTGTAACCGATCAGGACAAAGCTATTCTGGTGAGCTGATAGCGGCTACGACAACAGATTAGTCCCGTTACATTCACACATGAATTAATATCATCCGAGCTTGCATTGTAATGTTATTAAGATGTAAAAAATGAGTTTGGAGGTGTTGAATGTTTAGTAACATGTGGAATTGAGCCAAATAGAGATCTTCATCCAAAATAATATTAAACATTACAGCCAAATTGTGCATAAAACTGACGCAGAAACTGTTTAAAAATGACCCCAAATGTGGAATATCACATCTACCATAAAATGAAGCATCCTGTTGAAGTTTGTGTTGGTAAATGTTGGCTCTGTTCCTCATTGAAATAAACCTGGCTTTGTGGTATTTTCTCCCCCCTCACCAGCAACTGAAGCAGCAGAGGGATAAGCTGAAGCAGTACCAAAAGAGGATCACCCTCCAACTGGAGAAAGAGAGGCTTTTGGCAAAGCAGTTGCTTAAAGATGGAAAGAGGGAGTAAGTATGAAAACTAGTTAACCCTTTTCAGTGTTGGTCCTGAGGGAACAACAGCACATTGTCAGAAAACATGCAAAAATAAAGCTAATGCAAACTAGGAAAATATCTTCATCAAGCGGACATTATATGTGGTTAAAAATTCAGGAATGGGTGTGTGTATGTATGTATATGTAAATGTATATATATATTGTTATTATTATTATATATATTTTAATGTAATCTTATTAAGATATTTTTATTCTCTGTTATTTTGTTGTTATTCTCTGTTGTTAATTTTTTGTTGTTGTTGTTTTTGTTGTTGTTGTCGCTCTGTTTTGTTGTTAAATAAAAAAAAAAAAAAAAAAGAAGACCAGCTAAGATGAAGTGTCTCCAGATGGTAACATGAAAAAAAAAATCATGAATGGGGAAATTATAGTTGTAAATAAATGCATCAGATACAATAAATACTGGGTGGACAAATCATGTGCAGCACTAAAATGACTTGCTGCAAAAACAGACCACAAACAACAACCCAGCTCTGGAGATAATGCAACCGAATCCTTTCAAGCGTACAAAAACAAAAGTGAAAGTAGTTGTTTAATCAACTATACTACTAATACTACTACTAATCAACTACTATAGAAATACTTAAATGTCTGGTCCACTAAACACACATACATTGCTTTGTATAGGATATATTTTGATCTCATTTCAGTTTCATCTACCTACTAACAAGTATTTGCATATGTTCTCACAAATTACGTGTTTTCACTCTCAACAAGGCCATCATACTTTTATGTGTAGATGCGAGGCAGTGTGTGTTCAGGCACTCAATGAAATCACTGGTATAAAAAAGCAAAAACAGTATTTCTTGTGATACAGACAGCATTTTCATTCCTTTGTTGAGGCATTGAAGTGACAGTAACAAGGAACACAACACACTAAATTAGATGCAGATATTAATGTAGTTAAAACCTGAGTTCTTCACCATCTCGTACACCGTTTTTGCAATGTCTTTGAAGCAGTTTTTTATGACCATATTGTCTTTGAAATGTCTGTGCATTCAAAAAAAAAAAAAATCTGTTAAAAAATTACACACCAGTAAGATGACATGACATTCACTCAATCATATAGGCATTTGTGAAACAAATTTCCAAAAAATGTCTATTTCCAAAACTCTTTCCATATCTGAATGTTATTTTTTTTAGGTTTTCCATGATCATTTGAATCGATAATGTGGACTGACTTTCCACATCTGCTTTCTGCATCTGTTTGATTGATGCAAACTATCAGAATCTAATTCTTTTGTTTTGATATTTTTTTGTGTCGTTGTAGGAGAGCGCTGCTTCTTCTCAAGAAGAAACGCTATCAGGATCAGCTGCTAGACAAAACCGAAAATCAGATCTCGAACCTCGAGCGCATGGTGAGTTTTATATGATTACAATATTTGATGCTGGCAAGTTTTTATTCAGACAAGACACAGCTCATGGGAAAATCAGGCGTAATACCTAATGAATCTCTTTTAAAGAGTTAGACGAAGGGTTTACTGTGATATTAAATATTTAAATAACTGAAATAAAACCTTCCTTGGTCTGCTTACATATTTCACAATCAGAAAGCTGTACTTTTAATCCTTCCCTTTTTTTCTGTGTTAATCTTCTTGGATGCCGTGTAATTAAACAGAGCAGATTTTTTTTTGCAAAATCCAACTGATGTGATCAGAATGATTGAGTGACGATTGAGTGTTCACACTGTTAGTTTGATGGTGGAATTACTGTGCATAAATTACATATTCTGTCAGTATTGCATGAGAAATTTAAGGCAGAATACAGTTTTTTAATACGTCAAGGAAAAGCTTACAGCATGTGCTTTTTCTGCTGTGCATGCCTGCGGTTTTGCATAATTTTTTCATACTCATGTTTGTTTACAGGTTCAAGATATTGAGTTCATGCAAATTGAGATGAAAGTCATAGAGGGGCTAAAAGTTGGAAATGATTGCCTGAAGAGTATGCATGAGGTAGGTATGCTTTAAGTGGTTTTTCATGCCTTTTGTGCTAAAACAAAGTGCCTCCCACACTCACATGATAATAACCCCCCTCTTAAAGCATCAAATATGCGAGAGTATACTCCAACAGACGTAAAGTTTCCCCAGATAGGCATTCTTTCTTTAAAGTGATCCTTGGGTGAGGATTGTGCAGCAGAGAAAGCGTGTGGATTGTGTTAGCGTAGCTGGTGCACATTGTTTGAAGATTAAAGGATTAAGAGGCAAAGCCTTGACTACAGCGGTGTGACTGCCGCACATCCTTGGATACAGTGCACAGATCTTACTCAGGAAAACTCACAAGCAAGCGAGGATGTGCAGAAAAACACTTTTCTCCCCAAACACTTTGTTCCCATAAAGCTGACTTTACTTTCTTGTTTGTCACAGATCATGTCAATTGAAGATGTGGAGAGGATCCTGGATGAGACACAGGAATCTATTGAATATCAGAGGGTAATGTCTGCTTGATGACGATGACACTTTTATTAGTTTGTATAAGTTTGTATTGAAGAAACACCTTTTGAGTTAAATATTTAAATGGCACTAGAGTTAAAGGGATATTCCGGCGTAAAATTAATTTAAGGTCAAACACAAGGTTATACTGAGTTAGACACCCCCTAGAGAGATGAATGTTGCCGATCGCTTGTTTCTCTAGTTATACCAACTTTAGTAATGACCGCACGATAGCAATACACAGCAGTCTGAGGAGCCATAAACAAACCTCAATCAAAACGCCACTCTATAGCCACAAATAATGCTCAGAACAGCACCTAACTTCATCAACAGTACATATAGGGTCGTAGCACTAGTCACCAAACATCTTTTTAACTTTGCCTAATTTCTTTAGCAAAGAGACTAAACACAACTCACCTTCTCTCTTCCAGCAGCCGCTTGTTTGTAGTGAGACCTCAGGCAAGTCCATTACCGACTGCAGCGGGGTGACGCAGCTCAAGGAAGAACATTTATGATCATTTCTTTATCATTTCCTTGAAGTAATAATCACCATATTAATCATTTTGCACTGCAGACGCGTTAGTTAGTGTCTCAGTCTGATTGCATTTCCATGAAGTAATGATCATAAATGTTCTTCCTTGAGCTGCGTCAGCCCGCAGCAGTCTGTAACGGACTGGCCTGAGGTCCCGCTTCAAACAAGCGGCTGCTGGAAGAGAGTAGGTGAGTTGTGTTTAGAGTCTTATTATGCAAAGTTAAACAACTGTTTGGTGGCTAGTGTTGTGGCTAGGACCCTATATGTACTGTTGATGAAGTTAGGTGCTGGTCTGAACATTATTTGTGGTTATAGAGTGGCGTTTCAGTTGAGCATGTGGCTCTCTGTATTGCTATCCTGCGGTCGTTACTAAAGTTGGTGTAACTACAGAAGCAAGCGGTCAGCAACATTCATCTCTCAGGGGGATGTCTAACTCGGTGTTACCTTGTGTTTGACCCTAAATTAATTTTACGCCAGAGTATACTCAAAGCGTGGGTAGTGCTAATCCTATTTCTAACTAGTAACAGCTTTAATAGTGTTTATGTCTCACAACATCATGGTACAGATTGCTTTGAGTTGACTGACAGCTTATCTGTTTTGCTCTTCCAGCAAATAGATGAAATGTTGGCCGGAGCCCTGACACAAGAAGACGAGGACGCCGTCTTAGCCGAGCTAGAAGCTATCACTCAGGTGTGTGCTAAGCAACATGTTTCACCTTCAGTGATATCCTTTAATGATATACCCTGCTTCACATTTATATATAACACACTCTCATCTCGATGCAACCCGCGCTTCAGCTGTCTAGCGCTGGAGCAGAGCAGTAGTTAGAGATGTGATTCAGAGCCGAGCCAGGTTTGGATTTTATACCAAAATTATGATGGTAATTGTGAAACTAGATAAGTAAAAGTTCTGCCTCTTGGGGGAGGAATAATTCCAGCACAGTTAGAAGAATTTCAGAGCAAGCCATAATTTCTTTTTTTTTCTGGTATGTAATAATGGGCTGTATAATTGAAACCATTGAGGATATTAATTTGGCTGATTCATAATAATTTGAACTGCAGCAGATGTTTCTGCTTTTGTGATCTAATTATTATTCCAAATGACACACTCCTCAAACGCTCTCAGACTACACGCACAAGTGTTTCCCACTCGAGCGCAGACACTGATTCTGATTGGAAGTCTTCTCAATCACGCGGGGAAGAGTACGCAGAACTATAGCGGATTATATGTAGATGTTTTGGTTGTACAATCAAGCAGATTTTAGGTTAAAAAGTGAGCGATTTTTACACATCTGTGTCTTTGAATGAGCTCAGCCAAAGCTTGTTGGTGTCTCAAGAATACTCATGTCTCGCTAACTCGAGGAGCGGGATCACAAAGCAAGCTGTCTCACATTTTGACCCCCTTTCCGAATCACAAAAATGCTCGCCTTTTAAGAGCTGAAACATCTGTCCCTTCTCTTGGAACAGGGAGAAGATGTAGCACTTCCAGAGGTCCCCACTGAGCCGGTACCTGAGATCCCAGAGGCAGCTACAGCTGAACCAGGTGCCGTCAATTTTATCTCACACAACGAAGATTACACTTCACACTTTTGTGTATTTGTAACTGCCGCCAGATTGATCATATTTGCTTTACTGTGACTTTCATTTCCAGAGAGGAGAGAAGCAAAGAAAAAGCCAGAGAAGGAGATGCTGGCAGCTTAACAGACTGAATTTGTGGATGGGAGTTGGCGTTCTTTCTACTGATAGACACTCTGTGATTTTGGATAGTCCTTTCTTAAATGTTTGTTGATGATGGAGCCTTTGCAGTGCACCTTCACAGCTTTTACTGGATCAGCACTGTGTTTGTACTCTGGTACTCTACTCCTCTGAATATCTACATAAAGAAAGTGAAGCGTAATGACCCTGGGGGGGTAAAAGCAGTTTCTCATCGTGACTCTTGTGGTTTTGGCCTAACGCACTGAAAGGACTCAATCGTAGATGTTTTACACATAAAATCACTTTGTTTCTATAGTAAATCGAGCTGTGACAAATACGTGTTTTATTGTATTTTTTCATTTGTGTTTTGAAACTATCCAGGTTCAATGACTCTGTTGTCATGGATTACCTCGGTTTTGGTCCCTCTATTGAGTGTATGTGTCATACTTTCTCCAGAAGAGGGCGTCCTTTGCTAGTTTTTGGACCCCATCTCAAACAGGTGTCTCCTGTCAGATCTCATGAGTTGAATGTATGCGGTTAATCACAAAAAATGGAAACCTCATGCTGAAGAAATGTAGGAAATGTTTACACAGGAAAGGTAACGTAGTCTTTGTTAGCTTTCTTTACTGTAAGAACAAGCGTGTACAATGAAGCTGTTGTGCTGACTGCAGAAATAAGTAAGATAAGGGTAAAGGGAAACGAAGGGTAAAGTAAACCTCAGTTTGTATGTTTGTCTAGCTTGGTTAAAGTCCAAATCCCATTTTTCTTGATTTTCCAGATTCTCTCATTCTCCTCGGTACAAAGTTTAGGGTTGAATTGTTTCCTTTTAACGTGTAAATCAAACTGGGTAAGTATTCATAGAAAGTGGTAATTTTAGCTTTCCTGGGATTTAAAAAAAAATGGGATTATCTTTTCTAGAAACATTTGCTCATGTATGAGGTACACAGAGATGGAGGTGGGAACAAAATCTGCAAAATGGTGCTGCGTTCAAATCCTGAAGGAAATGCTGATCGTCAGCACAAAAGCACTGAACACTCAAAAGTTCCAGAGAGTGAGTAAAACGAGTATTTATTTACAATTATTGAATATATGTGTCCTTAAGATTATTATGCTTGCAAGATAATAGTGTAAGTGCACTAGTTATGTGCAGAAAGCTGTAAACAAGGCCCATGCCTAATACCTAAATAGTCATGGATGCAAATGTTTAAAAAAACAAAACAAAACAATGATTACACTTCAATACAGATAATATTTTGATAATAATAATAATAATAATATTTTATTTATAACTCGCTTTTACAGGTGCTCAGAGACACCTTACAAAGAAAAGAAAATAGAAAAAAAACAATTTAAAATACAGAAAATTTTGAAAAATAAAACCAACAATGTAAAAGGTTGTTGGTTTCATCTTTCATCCTTGTAGATTCATCTTTCCTGAGCCCTTGTTTGTCTCAGCAAAGATGAATCTACAAGGATGAAAGATGAAACCAACAACCTTTTACATTGTTGGTTTTATTTTTCAAAATTTTCTGTATTTTTAATTGCGTTTTTTTATTTTATTTTCTTCTTTTTCTTTGTAAGGCATCTTTGAGCACTTGCAAAAGCTAAAATTTACTAGTATTATTATTATTAAAATATTAGCTGTAGTGAAGCGGTAACCATTGTTTTTTAAAACATTAGAGACTATTTAGGAATTTGGCATGAACCTTTTTACAGCTTTCTGCAGATGATAACTTGTGCACTTACACTCTTATCTCGTGGGTATAATAATCTTGTTCGTCTCAAGAAAAGATGAATCAAGTCAACGCTGCACTTTTTCAGGTGTTTTCCTACTTTTTCAACTTTATTTTTACAGATTTCTGTCAGTAGCGTGAATTCCAAGCCGCGGAGGGGTCCGTGAAGGCACCAGCGGGCTGTCAGCTGTGGAGAGGAAAGGTGTGTTTAGTTGGAGTGGGGTGTTTCAGGAGCGCAGCATCGTCTCACTCTCTCACGAGTGCGTTGCCTCGCCTTTTGTTTGATCCAAACTCGTGTCCGTTTTCCCCCCTCCCGTTTCTTTTCCCTTCTTTTACGCGGATAAACGTTTCACGGAAAAAACCGTTTATGGTCCTGGCTGAAGATTTCACGATGTCTCGCACCGACGAGGTTCACCGCATGACGGAAAATGTCTATAAGGTAAGGTTGAACTCATGAATAAAGTTTGGAGACGCGTGAAATGAAACGATAGCAGCCGCTCAAACACGCTGAAATCTCACCATTGGAGACGCATTCAGAGCCTCCTTATTTTTTCCTTCGATAATCTCTTTAAGGGAGAGGTTCAGGAGCTCGTTTCATTTATCTTTTTGATCAGTTGCCAACTGACCAAACCCTCTGTCTTCCACCTCCACTTGCTTTCACAGTTAATTCAACACCATTTGCCTAAAATATCCGCCTTGCCTATCAAATCCAAGTCACTCACTCAGTCTATTCCTACGCGTAAAAGCCTACATTCTGCCTGTAATCCACCTACAGCGCTGATAGTAGAGTACAATACTCCAAAGATAGCTGTGTATTCAACTACAGCCCGGTTGTCTTGCTGAAATAGGCGCATATTGCATTCCAGAAGTGAGTGTTTGACGGGCAGACAAGGTTGGGCTTATCTGTTGCAACAAGTAAACATTTGCCCCATAGGGATTTCAACATTCAAACCTGTTCTACATAAAAGAGACCTGTGCAGACTTTGCATGCAGGTGCTGTGCCTCAGTAGCTTAAAGATGGGGGAAAAAATTGGTTCCCAGACAGAATTAAGAGAGTGTATTTGATATAAATGTGTTTTTCCTCCATGAAATATCCATCACAGTTTCTCAGAACATGCCGTCAAGTTTCTTGTTTTCCCCCAGCCACCAATCCAAAACCAAAAGCGAGTTCATTTCGCAACAATACCAAACAAAAGGATCAGCTTATGTGGAGTTATTGTCAGGGGACTATCATTAATTAACAATCAATGCCTGCCATTGTTGGTTGGTTCTCATTCCTGTCATTGATTATGTAAAAGGTTTGTTGATTAACTTTCCCTAGAACAACAGCCCCATTATTCAACTAATCTTTTCACATGGATTTTCATGTCATTCATTCAGACTTCTCCAGATTTTGGTTTATGTTGCAGAACAGCCAGGAGTGTGTCCAGAAGGGGGGGTCAGGGGTGGTGTAATCCCCTCCTTGTAATCTAATTGAGCAACTCACCTTTCAGTGTAGCACTTTTTTGTTTTGCTACCTTATATTCAAGACATTTGCTTCATAAGATAGTTGAAAATATGTCTAGGGATGTAACAAATCAACTAATTTCCAAGTTGTTTATAGGTTCTTACACAATGGGACTGGTTTTTTTCGTGTGATTATTTCAGATATCAATATTTTTTTTTCGAATCTGTAACCCGTCCATACAAGCGTTCACATCAGTGACGTTTTCCCGTCCTGCGATATTGCAGCATATAATTTTTCGCATCAAGGTCGATTTTTCTAAAGTTTCGCATACTGTGTGTCCACTTCTGACCAATCAGATTGCGTGTTGTTGTGACGTCAGATTCACCGGTATCCAACATGGCCGACCGGCTGATTGTTTACGTGTCGGAGAACAGAGTGACTTTTGATAAAAGACACAAATATTACAACGATAACAACTTGTGGAGAGTCATAGTGTCAGATTTCTCATATGACGATGGTTTGTGTGCTTTAACAGTTTGCTAAACGTTTTTGTTTTAACTTTCATCTGTGCTAAGTAACTTTAGCTTGTAAACTAACCTGTTCAGATACAACATACCATATGTATTTTCACTGTCTCAAACTCAATTGCGTTGCTGTCACAGCACCATTACGTCTTGGTTGTTACCTTACATTTATGGATTATCACTTCCACCCCGGACGCGTCTTTTCCCCCCCCTGGAGAGTCACAAAATCACATTGTGCTTGATGTGTATAGTCAAGCGCATCAAAATTCGCCTCCGGATATATTTCGTTATTTGGCGTTGTATATTTGCGTCACTTCCGGTGTGTAAGGACCTTTTATAATGGTCCTCAATGCTCAGAAACAAGCAAAGAAGAGATTATGAGCAGTATGATGGACAGGAATTGCTTCAAGGAGTGGCAAAAACAACTGTCAATAGCAAAAAACGCCTGAAAGAATTAGTGTAAATATGTCAAAAGTTTCTGTTGTGTGTTTGTTCCAATTCTAATATTTCTTCTCCTGATAGCCAAGACATGAGAGAATGATGTGAAGGTGAGAAAAGGCTCAGTCACTTTAGATTGATGTGTTTTTTGTGCAAAGTACTGTTGGGATCAATTTCCATTTTGGTTTTTTGGTTGACTTTGATGGTTCTGAATCTACTGTCACGTTCATTTTACATAATTTTTGCACCCATAAACTGACAGCTGAGGTTGTCCAGGAAAAAAAGATGTGTATTGCTGTGCTTGAAAGGATAGATAGGTAACATCTACTGAAATACCCCGAAAACAATCAAAATAGAGCATCTTTTTCTCTAACATGGCTAAACACAGGAACACAGAGAATTTCCTGTATGATACTTTACAAAAAGTGTAAATAAATGCGACTCAATGCCCCCTAGTACAAGTCAGTGACACAGTTGGGCCCCCTCAGTCAGAATTTCTTGACACACTCCTGCAGAAAGTTTTAAAAGGGGAACTTTACCCGAGTCTTCTGATTATCTGAGGTATCTTCTTGTAAGAGAGGTCACCAATAATTGAAATCACTTACATCCTTTTAGTCATTATATTTTACAAGTCTGTGAATGTTACCCTACTTTTTAAGCACCCCTGCCCTTATGCCAGCTGTGATTTCCCAAACAGAAGGGCAAAAAACTGCTGGAGGTAGCTGCTCATTCTCCTCCGGGGAGCAGACATCCATCAGAAAGGAGGTCAGATGAGCAGAGACCGACTGCTGCTTCTTTTAGAGCCAACAAGGGAAGCGAATGTTTTAGATGGCTATTTCTGAGCCCTGTTGGTCACACAGCCTACATTTCTGTGTGCCTGTCAGGGTTGGTTCAAGTGTTTACAGCTACAAATGTGAGTTAATCAACATAAACCCGCTGTAGGTGTCAGGGTGAGAACAGGTCCTTTTATAGATGCTCACTGGAGTGCAAACCCAGCAGTGTGGGGTTCGGTCCCAAGGGTGATAGCACTCCGTCAGAGTCCTGACAGCCAGGAACGCTGACAGGCCGTGGAGTGGAGTGACTCCTTCACTCGGGGGATTTGACCTCGTGGCAAAAAGCTGGGAGGTCACAGGGAGTGTTATCTCCAGTCACTGCTTATTTTTCCCTGCAGTGTAAAAACAAGTTTCTGTGTGTGCTTTAATATTTAAAGAGACAGGTTCAGTTTGACTACCACCATATTTCAGCAATGAAGGTCCTGGTCTTGCAAAGTCTGCTGCATGTTTTTCGACTTTGACAGGGTAAAAAAATACATTTTTGTGTTGGTTTTCTGCAGCTTAAAAAACAGACATTAATCTGGATTCAGTCCATCTCTGTAATCCAGCTACTGCACTGATGGTGGGCTAAAATACTCCAAAGATAGCAGTGTAATCAACTTCAGCCTGGACTTTTTGCTGAAACACTGTCCTTAGCTGAGGTGCTGACTAAAATTTCATCTGTTTGCTTCCCACGTTAAGGGAACAGTCATACTGCAAGGCATGCTGCATAATTCAATTAGATAAAAATTACATTTTCTCATGTAAATTATTGAAACAATGCAACATTTATCCTAAAAACTTCACATTAACTGACAATTAAACTGAGTTCAACCTCATTATTTCTGATCCAGGCTGCAGGATGTGAAGACAGGACAGACACTTCTCAAAGCTGTTGTTCGCAGAGTTGAGTCGAGAACTTTTTTGACACTTTTTCCTCAGTCAGTTCCTCAGTGTTTTCCAATAAAAAGTCATCTTAAACTCAAATTGAGGTAAATAAATGAGACTTGGGGCGACATGCTCATGTTTCAATAGCTTGTATTTAACCTCCTTCCCGCTCCTCCTGTCACCACTCAGACACAACACATCACAGTACCTTATTTTGCAGTTTTATTGAGTTAAAGACAACAGCAGTAACATTAGTGCCTCCTAAACATCTATTTGTTGTTGCCTGGACAGATGTTAAATACGGATACAAGTTAAAGGGCTGTTAATATACAGGAATGGATGGTACCTGTCTTTTTTTAAAGTTTTAAATGTTGATATTGTATTCAAAATAGGCATAAGTTAATACCTTAAATTCATAGTCATAGTAGAGGTCTTTACCCTGAGCCACATGTCTTTCAACAGAGGATAGACATAGAGGACAAAGTGGAGGACTTATTCAGCACCTTTTAAAAAGTGACTTTCCAGAGCTCGTACCTCTTCAGGTTACATATCAAGTGAACTATTGAATTCCCTCACTGTCGATTTAACAGTTTTCTTTCAGTTCGGCAACTTGTGATCTACCGGAAGTAGTAGACTTCAAAGTAAAAGCATAGTTTGGCATTACAGAAGATAAAACAACCTAAATGCAAGACAGAAAATATCAAAATAAAAGCATGAAAGTTGTTTATGGGATGTTTTTTGAGCAGACAAAGTTTTGAATTAAAGGATCAGGAGAGCCACGATGAGCGTGGGGTAAAAATCTGACATCCTAGTGAGAATCTAAGTTAAAATATCCTCCTGTTCAGATTACAGATGGCAGAATTTTTATAGCCTTTACCTGAAAGCATAACAATATTTGCATTTAGCTAACAGCCTGTTAGCAGCCTGAATTTTCCTGTTAAATTATTCCCCCCAAAAAACAAACACAAGCCTATTGACTTGATCAGGATTATTGCAGCTCTTGTCTTTTAAACAATACTATCCACTAACATTGATTGGGCTGCTTGCGTTCGATTCATCCTCCACTGTCCCCAAAAACACTGACAGATTTGTCATTGATGACGACTAAGACAACAGTTTTGTACAAAGTCCACACACTGCCCTATTTCTGTCTTCCAGAAGGCACTCCTGAGATGTTTTAATGTTTTGATTGTTTGCTCTGGGTGGCTTTGATTGCGTAATTCCTCCATTTTTTGTGGCAATCATCACTGTGTTGATTTAAAGGGGTCAAGAGTGCATGCAATGGTCAGGTTACGTTAAAATTGCCTTATGGAGAATCAAACTGCTTGCATTCATTCATCCTCCACTGTCCCCAAAAACACTGACAGATTTGTCATTGATGACGACTAAGACAACAGTTCTCTACAAAGTCCACACAGTCCTTTTTCTGTCTTTTATTTTGCTGATTATGGGGGTGGACCCAAAATACTACCAGGAGGCACTCCTCAGATGTTTTGATGTTTTGATTGTTTGCTCTGGGAAGCTTTGATTGCACAAGTCCCCCATTTTTTTTGTGGCAATCATCACTGTATTGATTTAAAGGGGTTGAAAGTGTGTGCGATGGTCAGGTTACGCTGAGAGCGCCTTACGCTGAATCAAACGCAAATATTTGATAAAACATCCTGATGCTCTGATTTTGAATTTGAGTGACTGATCACAGATTGAAAGTTGAGTCTTCGTTGCAATTGGGTTCTTGTTCTAACCACAAATAAAGGCAAAGTATAACTTATACAAAGCACTTTATCTCTGCCCATTTCTGTCCTAGTGTTCGACTCTTTTGCATGCAGGCAGATATCTCCTCAGGAAAAGGAGACATAAAAAAGTATGGCAGCTGCAAAGTCATTACATCCAGCAGCTGGGCAGATACTGAGTAATGGCAGGGGGGAAGCAGGGGGTAACTATGCTGCTGTGACTCATGTTAGCCCAGTTGAGTGTGTGTGTTTAGTAGGGCAGGGAGTGTTAGCACAGCGAGGGTGAGACTGGAGATCCAGAATGCCACTGAGAGCGTTGTTCTTTTCAGTAAAGGCTACGGAGACACTCCTTAGTGCTCTGGAGATGACTTTATCTCGCTGACATGGGAGTCAACCCTGTAAAACCTAGCAATCCCGGTGTGATCCTACCGTGACTCACTTCAATTCTCCTCCCTCACATAGACAGGCAGCTCCAGACACGGTGATCGGCATCTAGTCATTCCCCCTGCGCTGACATGGTGAGACAGATACTTAGGACTGACACTGGCCGCTTCGCGTGTTTGGTGTGTGTCTGTGTGCGCGGGCACAGTCATCTCCACCAGCTGGCCGTGTCACTGCGTCTGAGCGAGGTGGTGCCTGGGGTCAAGCTTCTTAGCATGCTGATGGATGAAGTCTGAGGGCGGTCCTGGCTTGGACGCTCGGAGTGAGCAAACAGATTAATCAGAGCTGGAGAAGAATGAAGCTGTGTGTTCGACCCGTCGATAATGAAACCTTTTAATTGCCTCCAAACTTTTTCTTTCCTGAAGAGTAAAGGTTACATGGAAGCGTTTGAACACACCTTTTTTTTTTTTTTTTTTTGCACAATACAACTCTTACCTGTGCTTATTCAGAGGCTGAGAAGTGTTACATGCGCTGCAGGTTTTGGACACACCCTGCCAGGTAAGGGAAGAGGAGGGTGTGTCTCGGCTCAACACTCATTTTCCCATGCAGCACCACTCCCTAATTGTCAACACAGTCTGGAAAACAGAGGATGCCATTTTCCTCAAATGGCTGTTATGAAGACGGCTAAATAGTTGTTTGACACAGAGCGCTGCTCAGTAATTCTGTCTCAGGCGTCGGGATCTTCATGTGTCACGCGTCTGAATCTGCTGCAGTGCGCCGTTTGATTCGAAACCCTGATCTGAAATGGAGTTTTTCCTGCCTTAAAAAGACGCCTCGTTACATAATCATTTCTCTCTCTCTCTTTCTCTCTCTCTCTCTCTCTGTTGCAATATTGTCGTGACATTCACACTACCCTCCGATGAATGATATTCTGATAATGATAAAGAGGATTACAGCTTCAGCACAATCTCATGTGGGAGATCTGAACAGGTGGTCTCTTAGCAACAACGTGCCATTATTCTTATGTGTTTCTGTCATATCATTGTGCGAAAAAGACTTGCGGTTGGAGAAGGCGAGTGAGAGGGAGGAAGAGCGACGGAGAGGGAGAGAAGGGAGACGGGAGAAAGATGGAGGAACCTGTCGTTATTGATGAAAAATGTCTCATAAAAGACCCCGAAATGGGTCCAGAGTAAACCAGCCCAATCTGCTGTGTATACAGCCCCACTGTTTGTCCCTGTGGTCCTCCATTAAAAAGGGCCCCGAGAGTCACTTAAATAATGACACCATCCATCACTTTATTTACCTTCTCTCTAGCAGTATATCACATCAGGCGCCACTTGTCTTCATAATAAGCCATTTAATGGAGTTTAAAATGCCTTCAGCTCCTCAACATCTGCCTCCAGAATATAGTGTTTCAACAAGTTTATGCCTGCTGCTGCCCGGGGCTTTGAAAAGATTGCATTATGCACTGCAGGAGTTATCATAACATCCCTTGCCTGTGGAACAGCAGATTTGCTGCCTGTGCCTTTGACTGTGCGATGCAGAGAGAGAGAGAGAGAGAGAGAAAAGAGAGAGAGAGAGAGGGAGAAAGAGGACTACTGCTCCTCACACCCACCTTCTCTGCACGTCCGGGGGCGGATGGTTTAGAGACATTCTCTCTTTTCTTTTACTCATCGCTGCTTTTTCAAGGACGGAGACTGGAGATGCTCAGTGCTAAATGCAAAGCTACACAGAACTGACTGCAGAAGAAGAAGAAGAAGAAGAAGGAGTAGAAGGAGGAGGAGGAGGAGGAGAAGCTCTCTGTGATGATTCGAAGTCATCCCCTTCCAAAATTTGACCACAGAAGAATGATCCCCGCTTTACAGAGAGCGTTAACTTGCTTTATTGTGGGGGTGGAACAGAGGAGGAGATGAAAAGAGGGGAAAATAGATGGAGACATTCCACATCCTTGTTGAAATAGTCCCTAATTACTGAGGAGGGTGAAGCTGTAATTACACAGACGGGGGAGAGACACACAGAGGCAGAGATAGAACGTTTCACTTAGTGCCATGGTAGCGGACAATGGGTCACGGGCCACGGTTAACATGCCTGTGGATTGTGCCACTGTATGTCTTTTTGCTGCTACTTCGAGTTGCATTGGCCACACTACACCCACCGCGCTAGCTGAGCGTGCAACCACAGTGTTCCTCTGAGCCTCGGCCCAGCCATGCTATTGTTCAGAATGTAGAAAATCCATACCCACATGGTTTGGATGCTCCTTTTGGCCGAGACAGTTCCACACAGTGAGAGTTTACCACTGGGATGTGAAGCAGGGACACAGACACGCTCAGTGTCATGGCACGCTTTGTACTTTGAATTTGTTTATCGTTTTAAGACATCTGTTTCTGTAGACATAAAAAATTCATCACCTCCTATCAGAAAAGCTTTAAAACTGCCATGAAAATGTGCATTTGCAGGTCTTTTGGGGAAACAACAACAACCCTGCCGCCTGTTCTGGGTCTTTCCCGAACAGTATGAGTTTTAAGGTATTTCAGATTAATGCATTTCTTTGCTCAAACAAAATGAATGGGCTGGTCAAAGGACTAAAGCTGGCAAATAAGTCTGGGTCTTGGTTGCTGTGGTAACCAGCGCCTGCGCTGGGTTAGTTGAGTGCCTGATGCCGAGCTGAGTGTGGGTGTGTGTGCGAGTGTGTGTGTGGCGGGGGTCACACTGGCTGCAGATGACAGTAAAGCAAACAAACACAGTAAATAGCTGGACCTCGGGCAAGCAAATAATTTGTGGTGAGCCGGCAGCAGGAGACACCGCAGTTCAAAGGTGGAGGCAGGACAGAGAGGCTGTTTGGTTTACCCCCCACTGAGACCTCTCGTAGGCCACTGCTGGGCCAAACGCCACCATCAAGCCTCATTTGTCGACTTAATGCAATTTAAGTTTGATTGGCTGTATTTTTTTTGTGATAAACATCACCCAAAAAGTAAAAACAGATGTTCTTTGCAAGATGGGAGTTTTTCTCAGTCCCTGTTTGGCTTGAGATTTCAGTGTGAGGTGATCTGATACAATTTTTTCATCATTAAACCAAATCTGGCACCTTGACTTGGGTATTAGCCAATATCAAGAATCAATCTGTGGTTCCAGCCTGATAAAAACGTATGAATATAATTATTTATCGGCTGTCTTTGTTGTTATTGTTTGCCTGAAACACAAGATAAGACAGTAGAGTCCGTAGCAGCAGAAAAGAGATTTCTGCATAGAGATTAAAGGGATATTACGGCGTAAAATTAATTTAGGGTCAAACACACCGTAACACCGAGTCAGACACCCCCTCGAGAGATGAATGTTGCTGACCGCTTGCTTCTCTAGTTAAACCAACTTTAGTAACGAGCGCAGGATAGTAATACACAGCGGTCTGAGGAGCCATAAACAAACCTCAACCAAAACGCCACTCTATAGCCACAAATAATGCTCAGAACAGCACCTAACTTCATCAACAGTACATACAGGGTCCCAGCCATAGAACTAGCCACCAAAGCAAAGAGACTAAATACAACTCACCTACTCTTTTCCAGCAGCTGCTTGTTTGTAGTGAGACTTCGGGCCAGTCCATTACGGACTGCTGCGGGGGGACGCAGCTCAAGGAAGAACATTTACGATCATTTAAAAATATGTATATATTTATAAATCATTTTGCACTGCAGACGCGGTAGTTCCTCTGCCTTAGCGTCTCGGTCTGATTGCATTGCCATGAAGAAATGAAGGGAATATCCCTTTAAGAGGTCTCTGTAATGCCACCTCTGATTCATTCAATAACAATCAAGCCCTAATTAACATCTTTAAGTGCATCAATCTGACCCTAGATCAGTCCTTGCTTGTCATGATAGGTTCTGAGATGTACTTCTTCCTTTTTAGGGGTGTGGTTAACCATTATATTATCAGACATTTTATCAGGCATCGGTCCGTAACTTTTCTTCTGACAGGGCCGTGTTAAGGGAAACGGACAGGGGTGGCCTTAGCCCCTTTTTGCAGTGTGATCGGCCACCTCATGTGCCACCGCAAACACACAAACTCCCTTTTTGTCTCGTCAGAGATAGGACTCATGATAAAATCACCTGTTTAGGCTGTGTTACAACAAGTTGCTATCAGCTTAATTTGCATACAAGTCTAGCACATTTCCTCTCGTAAATACTTGAAAATTGTAATAAGATTCTTCCCACATCTGTTTTTTAATGGTAGTGTGAAGGAGACGAATGAGTCCATCAAGAAAACATCTAGTGTGCTCCTAAAATGCTGTCATTGCAGGAGTTTTCTTGTTTCTTATCTGCGTGTGTTTGCTGGGGGAAATAGGCGACTTCGTCCATCCATATTAGGAAAATCTGCATAATTACAAAAGGTGTAAAAGAAAACTATAACCCAAGAGGGAGGACTTGTTTTTTTTTTCTTCCCTGTCTTCGTTCTCTTTTAGATTTTGCAGGGTCATGAGTTTTAGTATAACTGTTGTGGCTACAGTCCATAATTGGATCCTACTGCTAATAAGCTAGCTTTAATAATCCAGCGCTTAATGCTTCCTGCTCGAGCAGAACAAAGAGATCATAAGAGGTTATGCTTTCATCCCCAGTGTCTGTGACACTCCAGAGAAATGATTCTCATTATGTTATTTATTAAAGCCACAGGAGACGAGACCTCTCCCCTGATCCCGAAGAATAAAACAAGTCTTTGTTCACTGTGTTTGTAAAAAAACACTCCATGGTCCTTTTGGAAGTCTGGAGATCCTCTTGTTGTGGCATGTTTGCATTTCCTCTTTAAAGGTTTCTGTTTCCGTGATATAAGCAACATCATTTTCAGATACATGAGAGCTGCTGCTGAAACTGTCAGTGTTTGCTGCATCAACAAATAATTGCCTGTCACATTGTGGGGTTGTAAGCACGTTTTTGATCCGTTCAGTATGGATGCCAGTCTGTGTTTGACAAGCCTGGTGTGCACTAATACACCCCTGTACACCTCCTCGACAAAAGAACATGCGAGCTGTTCTCAAAGCGAACAAGGTCTTCTCCTTACTCGCGGTGATGAAGAGTGCGCGCTCCTCGATTCAACTTGGAGAGGACACAAATATTCACAAGGTATTCTCGGATTTGATGTTCGCCTTGGCTCCCACTGAAAGCACACGCTGTGCCTCCTGCGGTATTAGTAAGGCTTTTGGTATGCAAGAAGGACAAACCACTTCATGGCTTCTATAGCTGGACTTTGCTTTGAAATGAGCACGTGGTGGACTGTGTGTGTTTACCGCATGGATGTGTGTACTGGAGAGAGTTGTCTGACCTGTCTTGCTGTTTTATCCTCTTGACAACAAATGAAAATACCTCTGAATTGCATAATAAATGATAGGGATCTGTATGCACGGTTGCTACCGTCCCTTACAAGGAAATGAGAAGGGTTAGAACACTATATTGAATTTGTTCTCGCGCATGATCTTTAAATTGAATTTTCATTTTCCCGGTGAAACGTAATCAGATTTTTAAGGAACGCGGCTCCTCCCAAGAGGTTATTGTTCCACTTAAACATACGAGCTGTACGTTCTAAACCATCTGAGAAAAACCTGTAATTTATGATCAAAGAGCGGTGGCGTGCCTTGGTATCCGTTCTATGATCCACTCAGGGGGAGGAATCCACTATGACCAAAATAAACAAGTGCAGAGTTAAAACCAGACTGACCCTTTGACAAAGTACCCACACATACTCCATGTACTGTCAGCCTTTTGAGTACACTTAAGAGTTGAAACAAAAAAAGCATCATACACTACGCTCTTGATTCATTGTACAATATATGATGCATAACCTCAACTGTCAGTGGGAGCTTCAAGTGCACCCTTAAAAAGAAAAAACATACTGTTAATGATGATCACTTTAACTCTTTGACGTCAGTGTGTGGTATTTTCTGTCATTCAAATGTTTCTGATTGTTTTCTTTCTTCATGTATTTTAATTACTCCCCCTGTCTGTTCCCATCAGTGAAGTATCATCGCACATCGCAGCTGAAGAGCATTCAATGAATAGAGATGATTTCATGTGGAGTACAGCAGTCAGGATCCATACGTCCAAACATGTTCCCTATAGGTACAGAGACCTCTTTAGACAATTAGACTTTCTAAAAGCTCATTACCCACACTGTTATTTATGGGTGTGCTGGTCAGTTGTGTGCAAACACATAGCTAACCCGGCTTTGCATGGGTGCCTGTGGTCGCACAGAGGACATGCATGTACTTATGATTTGCATCAGAGCAGTGTAGTTGATGCAGAGCAAAACTTATGCAATACCTTTGCAGTAGTTTGTATGCCCAGTGGCCGCAGTGTGGCTTTGATAATTATTCGTTATGCACATGTTTGCATCTCGCAAATATTTTCACGCACCGATTGGGCATTGGACTTTTACCAATGCACACCAACAAAGCCATGATGGAAGTGCTTCAAAGCTACATTTTAAAATGGACAGCAGGCAGCGACTGCACCTGTTGCATAAATAAACCAAGTCCAGATGGGATGTTAAAGGGATATCCTGGCATGAAATTAAGTTAGGGTCAAACACACTGCAACACCGAGTTTCCTCATGGAAATGTAATCAGACTAGACACTATGGCAAAAGAACTACCGCATCTGTGCAAAATGATTAATATGATGATTATTACCTCAAGGAAATGATTAAGTAATGATCATAAATGTTCTTCCTTGAGCTGAGTCCCCCCGCTGTAGTCGATAGACTCGCCCGGAGTTCCCCGTACAAACAAGTGGCTGCTGGGAGAGAGTGGGTGAGTTGTGTTTAGTGTCTTTGCTAAAGAAATCAGGCAACGCTAAAAAGATGTTTGGTGGCTAGTGCTGTGGCTCGGACCCTCTATGTACTGTTGATGAAGTTAGGTGCTGTTCTGAGCTTTATTTGTGGCTATAGAGTGGTGTTTTGGTTAAGCAAGTGGCTCTCTGTTTTGCTATCGTGCGGTCATTACTAAAGTTGGTATAACTAGAGAAGCAAGCGGTCGGCAACATTCATCTCTTGAGGGGGTGTGTAACTCTGATCTTTCCTCTTCCTCGTCCAAGTTCAAAGTTGACCAAGACATCATGATGCTCGGTTTGTAATATCTTGTGTGCCACAAAGCAGGTATGCATCTCACCTGCCAGTGAGAATAGCAATGCATACTGACCCTGTCATCAATGTTGGAATCGTCTTAACAATCCTTGTCCGACTCCAGGTTTTCCTAGTCGAACCCTCATTACATTTCGATGAAGTCCAAGTGAAGTCCCCATTGTCATTATTCAGATTTATTTAATCAGTGACTGCTGTTTGATTTCACAGTATGAACCTTGGCTGACTGTGTGGATCTTTTTAAATGTGCACAAAACCCATTTTATTTATCAGCATTAGTTTCTGATTTATCTCTCAGTGTGTCTGGAGATTAAGAAATCGTGGTGCTGTGCGTCATGTGAACACCATTATACACCAAGCCTCCCTTAATGGGAAGACACACTTTTAAGATGAACACTGCAGCTGAGTAATAAATGAACAAATAATTGCATCCCACCCACTATTAATCAGAAATGTAACTGCCCAAACGCCTTGGACTGTGACTATTGACGAGCATATTACTCACAGAAATGGAAAGTATCCCCAACTTCTCACTTTCCATTAAATTTGGGGTGTGGGTCACAAATTAGAAACTTTGTTTTGACTTTTACCCCTTTATTGTTTTTTGTATCATATTTGATATATACTTTTATAAACTTCTATCAAATCAATATGATCAACAAATGACTAAAAAAACACCTGATCACAGTCCGATAAATGATAAAAATGTCCTCTTGTTGTTTATCAGTTTCCAAAAACATCTAATGTATCAAACGAGATAAATAAATATATTTGTTTAATTTTAAGGAAATTTTGATTCTTTTGGTTTTCAGTAGAAAGTGAAATAAACATGTCAGCTCCAAAAAAGGTGACTTTTCTGGCCATAAATAGTGTTGTTAGGCATTAAAGGGATACAAAGTCCTCTAAACTATTCACTATTCAACCAATATGCTGATACCGTGGCGCATTTTCTTCTTACTCCAAATTTAGTCCTAGTCCAAGTTTGAATTACCAAAACTTGAGTTCAGGTTAAGGACTCAAAACCATTAGAGCAGTGTTGATCAGTAATTAAGTCTGAGTCCTCCTCTCTATCATCTGAGTCCAAACTCTGTCAGAGTTCAAGTCCAAGTAAACAAAACACATATCCAAGTTGAGCCACAAAGTCCATGAAGTCAGGACTTATTAAACACAGTCCATGTCAGCAAATAAGTCCAAGTCCTCCTCTTTATCTTCTAAATCTGAATTTGGTCCAGGTGCCAGTCTTAGTCCAAGTCTGAGCCATCAAACTCATCCTTAAAGTCAGGACCTGAAACTTAATCAATAAATCTGAGTCCTCCTCTGAATCTAAATGTAGTTAATGTTGGGGTCTAAGTCCAAGTCTGATCCATCAGCACTCAAGTCCAAGTCATGTTCGAGTCCTGGACTTGAGCACTCGGGTATTTTATACAGTTTATTAAATCCAGTCCTGGTTCCAGAACCCTCGATGGGGCTAGCAAGGATGCTGACTCATGTCTCTGAAACATGACTCACCAAACAGTGAATGACATCACTGCGTGTGCAGTGTCCTTCATGCGGCTGAAGCTTTTGTGTTTCTTTTAATTAACATTCAGATATTCACATATCAGATATTCTCGTTGAATATCTGCTTGTCCGTCTCTGCTGCAGACATTTGAGTCAACTTGAGTGCAGTAACTTGCGAAACAAAGGTTTCCCCCCAGGAAGCTGCTGAGCCGGGGTGATGAGACATCTCGATCCTGACGTGTCTTTTCTCCATCCATCCTCGTTTCCTCATCGCTCAGAGGAGACAGCCAGACAGGAGATTGCCTTACAACCTGGCTATTTTCTCTTAGCCTAGTAATTAGTTTATGCTAAAGGTCTTAGCTCTCCTGCAGATGACGTCAACCAATCATAAACTCTTACAGCTCCTTATTAAGAAATGAAAAAAAAACCCTTACCATGCGGTTTTTGCAAGTGCATCTGTCCTTTCTTCGCATCCCGCCCTGATTACATCATTAGGGCCGAGCTCCCCCCTGCTACCTGTCACCTCATGACATGTCCTCACAAATAGTAATTGGTGGCTTCATCTGATCCCGGGCAATTTCAGGCCTGCTGCTGGTTGCTGAGCAGAAGGAGGGAATGAGGAAGAAGGAGAGGAGAGGAGGAGAGGGCGAGAAGGAACAGATGATGGCATCCTGGCTTCTGATTGCGCGTGATTCCCCCTGGTACTAATCAGCTGGTGTTACTTTGAAATTACCCCCTTTGCATGTCATTAGTGCGCTTGTATGTGTGTGTGTGTTGGTGAGTGTGTTTGACGGAGCAGAATGAGTGGAGATAGATGAATATCCCATAGTTAGAATCGACAATCTCTTTCATACACACTGAGCTTGTTTCAATTGCTGCTTCCACTCTGAGGAGGAATTCATTTAGTCAGGGCAGAGGGAGAAATCATTATAATCCTCTTAATAATGTTTTCCCTTATCTGCAGGCTTTATGCTCCTGTTCCTGACTTCTCCATATTCTCCCTGTCTCACCTCACAGCACAAATGGATGTCGAGCAGATTTCATTTTTTGCGAGACGTGTTTTTTTCTTCTTCTTCTTCCCTGCACTTCTTTAATTGCCCGCTTTAATTTCAGCCCTCAGTCCTGATAGTGAATTAATTCAGGCCTCTTTTAGGCGGGCGCAAAATGAACAGCCTCCCCTTCTCTGGGAAGATTAGAGCCCAACTGTGACATATTTCTGACTTTATTATTCCTTTAATTGAAAGATGACACAAAAGACAGTTGAAATGGGAAAGTTATTACCTACCTTTTCCTTGTCGTCGTCAAATTACCCCATCCTTGCGTTTTTCTCCTGTCTCCTTCTCATGTCGCACAACTCCGAGAGTCTCCTGGCCCCGTTTCTCAATTAGCTGCCACAATTAGGGTGACAATGTAGTACAAGAGGACTGGGATGACAAATTTAGCAACAATAGGAAGTCTACCTCACTGTTTCCCCTCCCTTAGCTGCACGTCACTGACTCTAATGTATTCCTCTTATATAATCCGCCTTTAATCATGGAGTTTTCTTTTAAAGTGAAGTTTCTCCGCGTGTTTATTCAGTGGCAGTAGGTCAGCGGGAGTGCGTGCAAGAAAGGCGGCCATGCCTGTGTCAGCTACCTTTGGCCCCTTCAGTGGGAGAGTGTGCCGCTGTGATGCCGCACCACCAGGCTCGGCTTTGTTATGTAATCCTCCCACCGCTCTGAAACACCTCCACTCTTCATTATAACGCCTTGTGTTAATGTAGGTGTGCGCTCATTATACACGCGTGAATGTGCGCACATGTTACCGCGACCCCATCCTCATCAATGAGACGCGGGATAAAATGTGGACCAGGCGGAGTAGAGAAGCAGTAAGGAATAAACATTTCCGCCGAGAGGTCCTGGGGGATGAGTTTGTCTTTTATCTTCCCAGAGGCAGAGAGAGCGGGGATGCCTCTTGTTCGAGCGCCGTGTGTGTTTGTGTGTGTGTGTGTGTGTGGTTGGGATTCTCCCCCCAATTATCGTCCTACCCTTCTGCTGTATTAGACGAACACATCCAGCTGCACTAAACAGGAGTGACTGCGCTTTCATATCTCTCTGTAATACATTCATTTAAAACAATAAGTGCCTCGTGAAAAGGAATCGGCTATCTCTCCCCGACTTGTTTCACAGCAGACTTACTGTGAGTTCATTTAGCTCGAGGGCTAGACACACTTAACAGCGGGGGAGTAACTTAACAGGGAGGATTGTGACCTCAGAGGTCAGCAGGGCCGGCAGTCCTGGAAGCTTTAATGACACCTTACCTGTCTGTGAGCTCAGCGCCGTGACTCAGAAACTTCTTCTTATACAAACACCAACACAGGGGCAATATCTCAGCTTGTTATTATAGGCATAACACACACAGCAAGAGGTAATCGATTTTAATAATGTTAGAGATGACATTTGATGATGGATTTAACAGTTTTGTTTGTATAATGTGAGGTGAAACACAGGAGATAATCTTCGCTCGCCACTAAGGTTCCTGCTACTTCCCCTTGTTGTTGTCGCTATGGTTGCATTTGTCAGGCTTCCTGCCTCATTCGGTTCGCTTCCCTAACCCTAACCCTAACCCCTAACCCTAACCCTGGAAGCTCTGATTGTCTTTTCCGCAGATCAGAGGGAGGTTAAATTACTGCTAACTTGACTCACTTTTGAGTTTGGTTTGTGGGTAGTAACCCACCCAGCAAAAAGTGATTGAAAAGATGTTGGAAAGATGTCTTCTTCATAGGTCTAAACAACATCTAGATTTAGATTGTCTAAATAAAGCCCAGTTTTCAACGTCTTATTTTGGGCTAAATTACGGCCATGATGGGTCAACGTGATTCAGCCTGAAAAAAGACGTCTAAATGGCGTTGGGTGTTTGGTGGGAGGTCTTTCCCAGGAAACCAATGGCCCTGTTTAAGGCCGGTATGTATAAAACCATTTTGCCCTTAATGTAGGAACTTATTACAATTTTGGTTCTATTACAATTTTTTCATATTACATCTAACAGGCCGAACCTGAAATCTTTTCCTGTTTGGTTGACCCCAAGCTAGGTTGAGTCAGCATTTCCAGTGTGGCGACTACCATCGTGGTTTAACTTAATTATGTCCTACCTGTACAGTCAGATTGATAGATACTCTCACCTGCGTGAAATCAACCTAAAGAATCAGTCTAGCATCCCTCATGAAACCAAACAAAATAAATGTCTTCCTTTTCTTATTGATGCCGTTGAGATTAAACAAACTGCATCTTTCACAGCTTCGTAATTAAAGGTGACTGACGAGAGATAATTTTAAAAAATCCAGTTCAGTTTTGCTGCACAGTTAAGTAGAGGCGTGGTGAAATAATTACTGTTTGTAATGAAAGTGTTGCTGGTGGATGCGTGACTCACTGGTATTTGTGCTGTAGGTGGGTTGTGCTGCACTTCAGCCACTTGAACTGTGTCACTGGATGGGAGAAAAACGCACACTCTCAAAACCAGCCGCGCTCACATACACCCTCCGATGCAAATCTTATCTCTCGTTACGAATAGAAGAAGGCAGGCGGCAAAATGAAGGCAGAGTAAAATCTGCTGACTTCTGACTAAGGATAAGACGCGGATGATTATCAGATTGAGCTGCCAGGGTTGTTTCAGGTTGACAATGGTGGCATTTTGCCACATTATCCTGTCACAGCAAAGATCCTGCATAGAAGCAAATTATTAAGCGTTCCTCTGCAGTATTGATGGCCTGTGTAGAGACTGCTGCTGCAGCACTGTTGTGGTTGTCTCTGTGTCCCCTGGCTGTTCCTGACTCGCTGACTGGGGACCGGCTAATTGGAGGGAGCCCTGGAGGGGCAGAGGAGGAGGAAGGAGCAGAGGAGGAGGAGGAGGAGGAGGAGATGTAGAGGAAATGATGGTGGTTGGAGATGTCAGGCATCATGCAGTCTCTGCATTTACAGCGACTCTGCCTGCAGCACAGTGTGATACTGAAACTCCCCGGTTATGCAGCGTAATACTGCTGCCCTGACAAAAAAAATCTGTCCAGTTTTTCTTCGAATCATAACTTTCTATTTCAGGACACCTTCATTTTTAAAAAGAAAATATTTTCATTATAACTTGTCTCACGACCTTATTCTTGCGAGTTATCTATAGCTACAACATCTGTAGCATCGTTTGCCTTTATTTATACAGTTAACTTTGTCTAATGTGCTCCCTGTCAGCCGTGATAAGCCTCTGAGTCCATCATCCAAAGCTCCAGGGTAACTTTGTGCTTCCCCGTCAATGCAAATTTCACACTCACTTTGTTTTAAGTCCACGAGAGTGTCTCCCACTCTTCCGCCACCATCATCATCATCAACCCCCAGCCTCCTCTTTCCTCTTCATCCCACCTGGACCATTTCTCACTGTAAGAGGGCAGGACGTAGGAGGAGGAACTCATTCCTGTCCTCATTGTCATTCAAGACAAGCACAAAGTGTGTCTAAAGTCTTCGTTGATGGCTGTTTAGAAGACAGGCTTTGCACAGCTGCAGGGGGAGGTTTTTGTGTGTGGTGTGTGTGCGATAAAGTGAGGCAGAAAGTGCATGAGATACCGAGTAGAGCAAGGTGTAAGTCATCCTTTCTTCTCTGCCCTTGACCCCTCTCTGCTGATAAGCGAAGCTCACATCCCTCTCTTGTTTTCTCTTTCAGACCATCATGGAGCAGTTCAACCCCTGCTTACGGAACTTTGTTGCCATGGGGAAGAACTATGAGAAGGCCCTTGCCAGTAAGTCCTCTTTTTTTTTTTCTTTTTCTCGTTTATTTTTTGTGAGCGTGAGGCACACAGCCAAGCCAGCACTCTTCTCTTTCTAACAGGCCTTACCGTACTGTAGTGGTTGTATTCAGAGAAAAGAAAAAAAAAAAAGGAATGGTTTCAAATCTGAGGCTGAGGTGAGGAAAGCTTTCTGTCAGATTCACAAATAAAAGCATGTGAGGATGTTTGTCAGACCCTCGAAGCAAAATCCACCAAAATCAGAATCCTTATAAAATCCTGCTGTCATTTACTGCAAGTTTCTCCTGAACTGATTTTGGACTCACAGATGTTATTTACCAAGACGTTTATATGAAAATGAATGGTTTCACAGTAAATGTATCGGATATTTAAATTATTGACGTGTGGATTTGGGTGGCTAAATATTCAAACTCAGTCACCCTTGCTAGTTGTTAGTTAAAGGGATATTCCAGTGTACATTTACTAACTTTAGTGACGACCGCACGATAGCAATACACAGTGGTCTACGCTTCCATGTGCAAACCTCAACGAAAACGCCACTCTATAGCCACAAATAATGCTCAGAACAGCACCTAACTTCATCAACAGTACATATAGGGTCTCAGCCATGGTACTAGCCATCAAACATCTTTTTAGTTCTGCCTGATTTCTTCAGCAAAGAGACTAAACACAACTCACCCATGCTCCTCCATCAGCTGCTTGTTTCCTGTGTGTTTGACTCTAACTCAATTTTACACCAGAATATCCCTTTAAAGTCATAAATCACTATTTCTATTACTATTGGCTTAAAGTGCATGTTATACATGGTGTCTAAGCGGCAACTCTGGTTAATAGATCCTACCACGATGTCAAAATGCTCTACTACCTGGATGCAATCAAGCATGGATGACAAATGGCATCTTTAGAGTAGCATGGTTTGAAAGTGTTGTGGTATATAGGTTGTGTGGAGTAGGTTTGTTTACATGTACAGTGAAGTCAAGCTACGGTTAAAGCTTGATTAGATAATTTAACTGGACTTTTGCTCTTGTTCTGGTTTACATACAAGTAAAAAACTGAGTTATTGACAGAAGCATGTTCACCTCTGCTATAGAAGGTACAATGGGAAAGTTTTGTCATTCACTTAGTTAAGTTTTAGTCCATTTGAGCTATATAAAACCAATCCCCAGGTTTGTTTATCCAACTATGAGAAGTTTTGCTATTCTTTTTGACCATGTTAACAAACTCTCTGTGATGCTGTTCAGAAATTGTGCTCAGTTCTGACTGTTTTCTGAATGTTGTATTTCTTTAAGACTAAACAGTTAGGTAGAATTCAAATTTCCATCAAAAGGACTTTGAGCTTAATCACTTTGATCATCCCTAATTTATACCCAGTGTGTGTTTCATCTGCAGATGATTTTTTTAGATGACAGAGTGTTTCATAGTGTCTGTGAGGAGTTAAAGGTGATTATGAAACAGGCTGAAATCATAAGAATATTTTATGACCTAAAAGAGACCACCCTTAGTGAGACTGTGAAGTCCCTGATTCTACGTTTAAATGCACATGCTGGTCCGTGTCAGACGATGTAGGAAAAGCCTTTATTATTCACTGAGTATAGGATAAAATTAACCAAATTAGCTGTTGCTTTGTCCACAGGGGGCGCCAAAAGCCACACAAACAAAAGTCCCTTACAAGAGCTTCAAGTTGCTTTAATAATTATCTATTTTTGTTGTGCACTGATGCACTTAGTACAGCACCATAATAGTGCACTGTTACCTAATTATACCAGCATGCAGCTTTGCTTTAATGGCTTTCAAAACGTCTCAGCTAGTGTTGCATATCCATGCTAATTGCTAAATATGTAGCTCATCATTCAGCAACCAACTCCTCCGACATTATCCGTAAGCCTAACCACACTAATTATTAGAGTAGCTGTGGGCGGAGCCAGGCAGAAGGCAGATGTAATGGACAACAATTGAGCTGTCAATCAAAACATTATCTCCTCTATACAGTCAAAATAAAGTCTAGATAGCAAAACAAGCTGCTTTTATGGTCTGTTTTTATAGTTACGGTTTTATTTTGGATCAGGGTTTCTGGTACAACTTTGATTATATTCAGTTAAGAAACAGTCCTTTGGCTTTCATGCAAAACTTTCCCCTTAACCACCCCCCAATCTTAACCCCTCGTCTAAATGATAAGAAAGCAGCAGGGTTTCTTCCTCCTCCCCATCCTGCACCTCCATCCCGGATACAAATTAGCTAATCCTGGCCTTGGTGTATTTGGAAAACAGACTGGTAGGGACTCAGTGAGCCATTTAAGACCCTCTTTGCTGGATTGGCAAAACCCAAGGGGCTAAGAAGCTCTGATTTGAGGGGGCAGGGGATGAGAGGACAAACTTCTATCCATATGGTGCCATCAGGGAAATTATTCCACAGAGAACCTTCTGGGTGGGTTTGTTTGACCTGCATTTGGGCGAGGTCTGTATTTTTCAGCGTAGAATTTCATCGGGTTCGGTTAGCAGATTCACACAACTCCACCCGCCTACCAAAAACAGCCTTGAACTTGTTATACAAGTCCCCAGACAACATGATGAGGACAGTGTAGGTACAGGAAATGATGATTGTCCTGATTAAGAGATGTGTGGTTGTTCCTCCTCTTCTCCGGAGTGAGGAATGAGTGACGGATCAGCCGCTCTGAGACGAGCCCCTCCTGTGTTGTCTGCCCGCCTCGCAATCAGAGATCCGGTAATCCTCTCCGTCTGTCTCTCTGAGCCCCTCACCACACATTTCATTAGACAGGAGTATCTGTATAGATCCAGCTTATCTACTCAGCCACCCTTCAACTGCACACCCTTCAACTGCACACACAGGCGCTACAGCAACGGCAGCATCAGCAAGAAGAAAGTGTCTCTGCTGCTTAGAAATCACTTTGAAAATCTGCTGTAGCATGCACCATTCAACTCGCAGGAACCCCTGCTGAACGCTCACATGTTCACACACATTCATCTTCCACATCAAGGCAGGCGGAGGATCTCTTTTGGCATAATGAAGAAAAATCAGCTGTGATGCTCAGAAGTGTTAGCTCTTAGTTCTCAGGTGCTTCCTTATAGCGAGGGGAGAGGGAGGGGCACAGTTCCCCTCTCCTGTCTTTGACTCAGCTGTAATTGGGATTAGCATTAGCATACGTCCCTCAGCCTTTGAGCAGGTCTGCGGCTCCTCCTACTTAAGGCCTAGTTCACACGTAAGGAGTGTCTTTTAAATTTGTCGCTTTTTCATATGTGTTTGGGCCTTTTGTGGAGATTTTTTAAAGGTATTTTTCTAAGCTGCTAGCATTACCTCATTATGCATGCATGGTAATAGTTGTTTACATGTATTGCACATGCACCAAAGAGACAGTAGGCTCATTTATTACTCCTTAATTGGATGTTTACAGGGAAAATAAGCTTTCTTTAGGTGTTTGTGGCGAATAAACAACTTAAGCACAGATATTGTAGTCAGCTACTCTGTTTGATGTTTGATGATCCCTGTTTACAATTGTCTAAGGTACGCAACGAGCACGAAGTTCTTTGTGGTGTTTTATGTGATGGACTGATTACACGGATGCCCGTCTTAGACTTATGTAATCAGGGCTTGACACTTGAAAAATTAAGGAGCACACAAAGAACTTTTGGGGCACAATAAAAGCTGATCAAATAATGTGTGTCTTATTGGTCGACATAAGTACTATTATTTGAAATCAATTTTAGGTGGAGTGGTCACACGTAATGGAAGCTATTAAAGAAAATGTTCAAAATGTTCCTTTAAATTAAACAAAAATTTTTAGACAACACATTTGGGAAATTAAGAGGTGTATGTTATTGTCTGACCTTAGTGCTGTTATTCGAAGTAAATTTTTGGTCAATTGGTCACATGACATGGAAGCTATTGAAGGAAAACAGCCTTTTTTTGAGAAAATCAACAGGTAATTTATTGATGGTCCCTTATTTAACACTCGATGTTTACAGCGAGGGTGCCAAGTAGATTTAACCATGCTGCTCTTGCCATTCCTGGTTATGGAGAGTGAGAAGACACTGGTAGATCAGCGGTGCGTGTCCACTGTGAAATTCAAAAATATAATACGATTTTTAGTAATGTGAGTGAAACGGTCGCACTGTCGAGCCCTGGTAATCTCAAGTGTCGTTACCGGCCTGTTTAAGAAATGTCTTAAAACTGTTTTTAAACTTCTTTTTTTTTTGCATTTTGGGCTAAAAACGACAATTTCATTTGATTAAGTTTCTCTTAAAGTTCTTGAGCTTTGAAGGAGCCCCCCTTGACATGACATTACCAAGACTGTTTCTGCACTGTCATGTATTTATCACTTTTCTATGGAATAGGAAAACCTCTGTTTTCAACAATACCTGCATACCTGTAGGTTATAGGACTAAGTTGCCCCCCTTTTGCAGGCCTGCGTCCGTCTGCTGGAATTAGCCCACCTTTGCCTTTGCTATTGTTGCACATTTGTCTCTCACCTGGCAGCTACCTGCAGGCACAGGACCCATCTGTCACCCCGACCGCTGCTGAGTTCACCTCCAAAAAAGCAGGGGCTGTTTTCCTCTAAAGATGGACTGATTTACAGGCAGACGGGGCAGAGATCACTGGAAGCAGACTTTGTCCCCTGTGACCTTTTGTTGGCCGGCACAGCTGCAGTTGAAATAATAGGGAGTGAGGTGGATATTGATCTACAGTAGTGAACCAGAAGTGCTCTTGATCTTTATTTAGCTGGTGATTGAGTCGAGGAGACGTGGCTGCCGATTAGGATTAACCTCACGGATTGTTTCTCTGATGTATTATACAAAAGATCTGGAACAAAGGTCAAGTGTTTTGTCTGTTGGTACATAAGGCTGCGGATTGACTCCGCAAGTCTGCACTTAACTTGTGGCATCTGTTTCAATAACCCTTGACCTCACTTATCTATAAGTGTGAAAAACAAATTAGGCAGTCAGGATAAGCCCATTACTGCTCGTTTTCAAGTCAGTTACAGAGAAACTAGTACAGAGGGAAACAACTCCCAAGTCAAAATTTCTGGTGATTGAATCATCTTTGCTCATTTCTAAAAATTTTGGTTATTTTTCTTAAGATTTGAAAGGAAACGCTGACACTAACTTCTCCCATCTAATGTAGAGACAGGAAAAGATGTAGATGTAGAAAAAAAATAGATCTGCAATATGTAGATTTGATTAATTTGTATTCTATTCACTTATCAAGTACTTCTCAGAGGTTACATTTTCTATGGGGTTACCTTTAGGAATGAAAACATCAAATTCATCTCGTTGTTGCAAGTAAGCTTCAGAAAAGACCCTGAACTTTGCGTTTTGGAGCGTTCGAAACTACATTTAAATTCACTGGCGCTGTTTGTGTGGACTGAAATGCTGTCTGAAGCTCCTGCACTGCTTTTGTAACAAAGGCAGCGTGGGTGTAGATGATGGCATCATTAGCATAGAGGAGTATTTTTTGCTTGAATGTACCCTGGGTTGTGTACGAAAATAGAGATCAGAATGGGTCCCGAAATAGAGCCCTGAGGGACGCCTTTATTACGTGATGAAAAACAGATTTGTGGCCTTCTGCAGAGACTGTAAGATAAATGTGATCTGTAAATAAATAAACACTGCTTTTCCAACATTCTTTAATACTTAACTTGGCTAACTCTTGGTGAATGGCAGGCACTGATTGGTCAGTTTGAGAACGATTCAAGTTTGTTAGCAAAACCGGACTAGAAAAGACTCCTTTTACAAACCTTTAGTCGCACTGCAATAACACCAGCAATATCCAGCACTCCTGTATCCATTTAACCTCTCATGATGCAGAGGGGGACACCCCAGTGGGTGGAATCCATGTCTATACAGGTGTACAAACTATAATCCATTCAACAAACAAAAGCCTTCACAAGTTACAGTGGCTTCCTGCTGTTCAGTCTTCAGACATATTGACCGAAAAGATGAAATGGAGTGGAGGAGGGAAAGGACCAGTGGTGGCTAACAGCATGTGGTTAACAGCGTGACATTGCTATTTCCTCGGCCGGCAAATATTGAATTATAAGGTCAATTTTGTAAGAGATCAGACAGACAGAGGCTGGGGATGAAAAGTGTCCCTGAAATTAAATCTAAAGGATGACATTGAATGTTTGAACACACATGCAGCGTGAAATCAGATGGACTAGCCATATAAATCCATCTAATATGTGTTTCTTTTAAATCTGAACTCTAGCTGGAGAAAAGCCAAACAAGTGTTTCTATCTCTGATCTGTAAAAGCCTTAGAGGTTGGTGCAACATTAACTCAAGTTGTAATGAAAAAGAAATGTAGAAGATGGGTTTCTAAATATTAAATTTAGTGTTCAAACACCGTAGGGAAATGGGAGTCTAACTTCTGAATGTGACAGCTGGAAAAAACATGACAAAGAACATGGTTTGTACCTGTTCAAGCCGACTAATTACGTTATTTCCTGATAGTCGTGACGCGGTGATTCACCATTTGAAAGAATCTGAAAGGAAAGAGTACGAAGGTTGTTGGCTAAACTTTTGAGACCTCTATTTACTTGTCTTATCGTGTTTTTTTTCTTTTCCTTGTTTGTTCCAGATGTGACTTTTGCTGCCAAAGGCTACTTTGACGCTCTGGTCAGAATGGGCGAACTTGCCAGCGAGAGTCAAGGATCCAAAGATCTGGGTAAGTGACGAACAAACACCTCATGATGTCTGTTTTTTTTTATTGTGCTTCCTGTCTCGGTGTTGGACTGACTCTGGCTTTGCTCTTCACACGCACAGACTCATTTAAAGTTGTGAAAATCTGGAAATCAGAAGTTTTTCTCAATTGTCTGCGTCCTTACTCTTTTTTTTCATGGAGGAGGAAATAACTCTTTCCAAATTAAGGGCCTGCTTCTGTCAGGGGAATGTCATCACAGATAGAAATAGGTTACAGTAATGAATGCAGTACCATCGGCACAGAGAGGTGGGAGCTGATCATCATTTATTTACAACAGTACAGATGAAGGAGGCATGTTTTTCATCTGGTCTGTTGATTGATTTTGGAGAGGTCTTTTTATATTCACAGAAGCAGTTTTCCAATTTCGTGGATTTCCGGTGTGATTTCTATCAATCCTGCGAGGACAGGCGTGTGTCAGGTCAATGAGACGTCTCTGCGTGTCGTTGTAAATGTGTTTGTAGTCTGGTTACAAACATAGAGGTCAATTGGAAAAGCAACACCCAGTCCTCTCACACTGAGTCGTTACCTAGGTGATCTGTGTCTGTATTTACTGTCACAGCTCTTGGGAAATCAGCTCCTGTTTGAAAAGATTCCCTTCGCGCTGATTGTGCTTTCGACTGCTTGATCTGTGTCGGAGTAGCTGTTGATTTGATGGGGGCTTTTGTTGCAGAGCAGCTAAGATCCAGTTTGGGTTTCCTCCAGCCCGGCCGAGCGGGACTGACATGAAAGTGCTCTCTCTCAGGATGTTTAATTCAGAAAGCCGCCCTCTCTCTCTCTCCCTTTCACTCTCTTTTTCTCCGCCTCTTTCTCTCAACCGTGAAGCTTCGGTGAGGTTTCCCATTGATTCCAAACTTTTACAACCTTATTTACAGTAGTGGGCTTTTCCAAGATAGATATCCTCAGCTGAACTGGAGCAGAAAATGACAGGAGCTTTTGCAAAGAATTCTGCATTATTTCGGGTAGCCTTCTTCCTGTTCGGAGAGATGTAACAATGCCTATTTTAGAGATTGTGTGTACAGCGTATATGTGTGTGCAGAATATATCAATTTACGCACCTCTTTTGTCAGAAGTGTGTATGAGGGAGCTGAAAACTGATTCCATTTTCAAAAGCCCTGCCTGCAGGAGGATTTGCAAGGGACTGGATGTTTGCAGTGACTCATTCTGCTCTTGAAAAGGCTCCTTCTATCTGTCTGTTTTTATATTTTTGAGTCCATCCAGACCAAGTTGCTCTGTGAGGCTGTAACATGACACAGATATGGTTTTGATGTCTATAGGTATTTGTTTATAAAGGCTGTCTGCAGTACAATATGCAAGCCTCTCTGAATCCACCCCCCCTCTGCCTTTGCATGACACAGTAATTTCCCCGGGTGGGGTTACTGTTGTTTTATTTTCCAGCCACCTGCTTGCAGCCGTAGAGCTCCCACCCTGAGGTCGGTGCCATCGCTCCGACCTCCTGTCCAATCATGAGCAGGAATGAGACCCAGAGCTCGGGGTTTCCTGTTTGTCTGGTAAAAGTAAAAATATCCATGGATTACGGACATAAAGGGTGTTGGAGGTATTAGTGATCATGTTATAATACACAGACACCAATTTCATCTGAGTATGAGTCTCATAATCTCAATATGTTACTCCAATCTTTATTCGCAAAATGATAGACAGACTCCATCTTTTAAATCCAAGTATATGATTAATTTCAAATCCTTGTTTCTTATACAGACTCTATTTCTTAATTTCAATATATACCCTCATTCTAATCATAATCCCCAATTTATAATCTGACTTTAATCTTTAATCCCAGTTGGACAAACACTCAATCCCAATATGAAACCCAGTCTCCCAATTTTTAACCTAGATCCGATACACAGATTTTAACTAGTAGGATACTTCTTGTCCTACCATTTTGCCACCAATGGCCCCAACACCCCAACCTTTAATAGGTAGATGCTTGAGCCAGTACTTTACGGTGTTTTAGGTAGGCAGTATGGCTGGGCGATAAACCGAAAATTTACTGAAACCGAAATTTACGACAATAACCAAAATCATTTTGCTCATATCGGTATTTTTGGTGTCAAAACAATAAAAATAAATAAATAAATGATAGTTGGTTTTGGATGTGTGTAGGTAGGCTACGATCTCATGTCCCTTTACAATGCTGTCCTGCGTCAGAAACATGACTCCAACCCATCCAAAGCGGGAAAAACAGGTGGAAAGATAGAGGACAGTTCAAAAGTCCTAGCAGCCGGAGTGGATGAAGTTAATGTGGGAGGGGTAAGAAGCTTGTGGAGTAGTTATCTGCTCAATATATCATGATATTGATTTGAGGCCATATCACCCAGCCCTAGTAGGCACCGTCTGACACATGTAGGAAGGAATGGCAATTGTTAGCCTTTTTAGAGCCAGAACTCTGACCAGAACCTGATCTCGACCTGGTTAGCCTTCAGCATCTAGTGCCATCAGATCTTCATACTGTTCTACCTTAGATTGGATGTAACCACAGCAAGTTCTTCTTCTGCAAAAACCCTGTTATCAGCGTCCCCAAACTTGAGCATGTAGTGGTAAATATATACTTACTGAGATCCTGCGCATAGAAGCTGATTTTAGCATAAGTAATAATTTTATTATGTCAGTTATTGAGTCGATCTTAAACTGACTAGTGTTTGCTTCACTGTGTCCTGCGTGGATTTATCCCCCCGTGAGTTTGCCCTCACCCCCTTTAAAGCCCGTTCATTTATTCCACATAGGCTCAGTAAGAGACGGGTTGCAAATGGTCCCACCTACACGCCTAAGAGTCAGCAGCTGTTCTCCATCTCTCTCTTCCTCCTTTATCCTTCTGTCTTCAGCACGCACACACACACTCATACACGGGCATAAATATTATGCTTAAACAGGGATAGTAAAAATGATTGAAGTAATGCCCTCAGCTGCTTTTTTCATTATCAACAAGCATGCACACTTTGGAAAAGCATCTTTACCCACAGAATGTGTTTGAACCATTTGTACTACCGTGGTTGTGTGCAGTCTTTGTGCATAAAGCTGCTGACAGTTCTACGTGTTTATACAGTTAGAGTGCTCTTTTAATCCACTTGTGTATATCTCCGCCTAAAGAGACTGACTCTCTATCTCCAGCCCCACTACTCCCACACTCTCCCTCCCACACATCCTCCTCTGGTTGGGCTAATCATCGCCTGTCACTTTGCCACCCACACACACACATGCGTGCACACAAACACACGATCAAACGCACGCTTTCCTGCCCTCCCTCTCTTTTCCTTCTCCTCTTCTGTTTCCTCCATCTTCCTCGTCTTTTATCCCTCGTCGCACTTATTACTTCTCCGACATTCGTGGCTTTTTTACTCTTTATGGGAAATGCAGGAAATGGTGGGATTTATGTTGAACAACCTTTTATGGATCGGCAGTTTTTTTCTGTGTGTTTGTATCCATCTGAGCTAAGAGGTTTATTTACAACTAGACCTGAAGCCAAACGGGGGAGTCAGAGGTTTAAACTCCTCTTAAAATTTGTGTTTCGATCTGTCATCATCCCTACAGAGGTATTTATCTTTGTTTTCACCACCCAGGTTTGCCTTTTTACCAAAAAGTTCACAAGCATTCAAATATTTTTGTAAAGCGTACACAGAGGAAACCGATCTGTGCTGCCAAAGGTCTCCACTTTGACTTTGGCTCTCGAAGCACCTGATCTCTTTCAACTCTTCCCCAGGTCTGGCTTCAAAGGGGGTCCACTGGTGCCTTTCTTCTAGGCAAGGGGACTCCTCTACCTTTTTCTTCTTCATAGAGGCCTATTGGATTCCTCTTAGTCCAGTCCTCTGGGACCAGTTTTCCTTTGGGCAAGTGCCTCTGGCAGCATAGCTCTAAAATACACAGAGACACACAAACCCCTCCACCACATGAGGATGGTGATTCTGTGAAGGTGGAGTGAGTCTCGGTTTCTCTAAGTATCTCTAGGTTTTGTTCATGAATAAGAGTAAAATGGATCATGGTATCGACAGACAAGTTGGTGCTTCTTCAGCATTAATGCCAAGAGAAGACGCAGCTGAGCCTAAAGGTTCACAAGTCGATCTAATGTCCAACTCTCAAACGTGGACATGATCTTTGATTAGTGACAGAAAGAGTGACTTTCTTTTGAGGGGTGGCTGCAGGGCTTACAGAGAGGGTCAGGAGCTCGGAGATTGGAGTAGAGCTGTTGCACCTTAGCATCAAAAAGTGTCAGTTGAGGGGTAGATCTGGACCTGTAAGTTCCATCTAGCCTGAGAACCCCTCAGAGAGAGGTGAAAAACAGCCCTGTTTTTGATGAGCAACTGCAAACAAGCTAGTTTAGCAACTGCACTCTTCTACTACAGAGCCGTGTTGTTGTAATTCATGCAGAGGTCTTCCCAGACAATGGCATGTCTGCTTTTTATACAGTGCCGCCTGAGAGCCATCCAGGGTTGAACTTATAAATGGATTTTACCAGATATTCTCTATCTGTAATGGTTTAACTGTTGATAATGAAACTCCAAATTCTTTGCGGTTTTATGCTGGAGAAAATTCACCTGATATTTTGGAAATGCCTATCTGCTTTGACTTACCCCCAATTTCCACCACATCCTGAACAGCTACGAAAAGGACGTTTCTGCCGATTGTTGCTGATTGTAACCTTTCAAGTTAATGTGTCAACTTCCACCGGCTTCTTTTCGGTTCCGCTGCGGATCGCCGGACTCTACAGCTGATCGCAATAGTTCTATTTTTTCCGGACGCCGGAGCATGCCGGATAAATTCTGCACAGATTAACCCGTGCTGGAAAGGAAGACGGGCACAGATACAAAGTAAAACATCTGGCTTCTTTTCAAAATAAAACACTTTGTGTTTCAAGTAGATCGTATTTCACACCAGGCAAACGGGCGGGGACGAACAAGTCAAAGGTTTATAGACGGCATTTCACCCCAATGACACCATAGATGAGGAGATGCTGATTCTGAAAGTCTAGAAGTGGATTTTCTCTTCTTGAAGGACACAAATAATGGCTTATATGGTTAGCCCATGTTGCTAGAGACAACTTGTTATCACGTGATTGCACATGAATCCCCTAACATGACACGAAATTCGCCTTACAAACGGATCCGGTAGGAATTGTCGGACGGCAAAAGTCGTTCTGGATTGGAGCCGTTCCCAATGCAGTAGACAGTGGGGGTAAAGCTCCTTTCCACTGGGCACACATCAGTTGTTTTTATTTAATGTTGTTGGCGGCATGCAGTCAGGATCAGGATTTGTTTTTTTAACCAAACTCCGATGCAAAAGTTGCTGACTGCAGCTTTAATTTACAGGACATAAGTAGCAATACCCAAATGACGCATCTTGTTTGCATGTTTCAGATTTAGAATTTGTGGTTATTTAAAAAGGATTTTGCTCCAAAACAAGTAAAGCAGATGACATTTGTAGGACTCGATATCTTAAATCTCACCCTGTAAACATGACAGTGAAGTAAAGACACTTTTTATACGGGCTGGGTTGTGAAAAGAAATAGCTTTCTGATAATGGGGCTGTTTACAACTCTCCAGCATGGTCAGCGTGTTCTTTCCGAGTCCTCAGGTGAAGTACAGTTAAGAGCTGCTCTGTGTCTTTCTTGGCTGGGTGTGTTCCCCCACGCTGTCCCACATGGGTAATATTTCACTGCTGGAAGTTTTAGGGATTAGTGTCAAAGTCGGGCTACAAACCGGGCATGTAAAGAGCACTAGTGTTATGTAGTGTATCTTCGAAATGCAGTGGCAAATCCTCGCTGGATAAACCCCAAAAGAGTGAGCTTCCTCTTGAGCCGTTTGGCTGATTCTTCTTTTCTCAACAGCCTGGGCAGGAATGTGAAGTGCTTACAGTCCAGCGTCTCCATCCAAGGGGGAATCGAATATCTTTCCCCTCTCGTATCAACATTTGTAACCATGCTAATTATGATAATACCACACATGTAGTGGACTCAGCGAAAAGATATCTTCAGGGAAATTACATACATGAGAGGAGAAAGAGGAGGGGGGGTCATATTAAACCATGCTATGCGAGGGAGAGAGGAGAGAAAAAAAAACAGCCCTCTTTGTAATTACCTTAGAAAAAAGGTTCATGTGGGGAAAATGAGGCTGCATACTGATGTAGCGTAATTGTCTTTGTGAGGTAAATGGATGTGAGACATGGTGGTGAATGGACACAGTCTGAAAGCTAAACAGCACGCCTGTCGTGGAGAGCAGAGGTTAGCAGTGCCAGGTGAAACGTTAACCCCAACATGCTGTGTTTGAATGAGCGCCCAGGAGGATACACACTGTAAACACACATGCAGCCCTCTCTCTCTCTCTCTCTCTCTCTCTCTCTCTCTCTTTCTCTTCCTCCTCTCTCTCTTTTCTCTTTAGTCTGGCCTACCTCTCCCCTCCTCCAGCACCTGTCCCTGTTTAAATGAGAGCAGAGGAGCTCTTTTCTTAGCTCCGTGCCACCATCCCAGGGGTCCCTGCCTCTCTCCTGCTCTATTTCTGAGGCGCGCGCTGCATGATGGGAAGCCAGTGGCCCCCACGCTCCACATTTACACGCACATTCACGGTGCCCTTCATTCGCTCATGGCGGTGACATGTGCTGAAGGTGAGCTCGGATACAGGGATGGATGAAATTGCTCAAATAGCTCTCTCTTGGTTTCTCTTTTGTTTTTTTGTTTTTTTTTTAGACTTAAGGCTAAAACATACAAGATGCGTATTTGGAGCGCGGCAGCAGCGTCACGTATTACACGGCAAATAATACAGGACGCGTATCAGCTCCGTCGCAGCATCGTTTCGAGAGCAGCACTGCTAAAGATACGCAATGAGTCTATTTTCGCTGCTCTACGCTTCCAATGCGCGTCAATCCACACAGAGAAAATCGTCCTAGACAGGAAGTCAAGCAGGAAAACCGCACATTTCTTCAGGTATTTCAAAATAAAACACCATATGCGAACTCCTGAATGTGTATCAGTTCGCGTAGATGGGAAATACTTGCTGGTTAGTGTTGTTTCGTTCACAAACGATTCGTTCAAAAGAACCAATTCTTTTACGTGAATGCACTGAACCGAATCACTTCCTTGAGTGATTTGTTCATTTCTCACTTCGGTTGAGCTGAAGTGAGAAACAGCACTGCCAGGCCAGCAGCCAGAGAACGAGGGACCGCATGCAGCAACACCGAAATCACTTGGTGAACGAATCACGCATTGAACTGCACTCTCTGGAATCATTTTTGTCGGACAAAACAACCTTTTTTAATTTACTGCTAAATTGCCACCACAACAACTTGCAAGTCGCAGGCTCCTCCCACTAAATGATTCAATGATTTGATGAACGAATCTTTTGAACGAATCTTTTTAGTGAACTGATTCAGTACATCTAAAAGAACTGCCGTGCCCATCACTGTTGCTGATTATGGATTTATCAGTAACACAGAACAACCCGATGGTTGATCCCTGATCCATGTGGACCCCAACAGGACTTTTAACTACTTACTCTGTCTGAAGGTAACAACATAAAGGCACATAGTTTACTTTATTAAAGACAAGCAAACCTGCAAAAACCGAAACTGTAAAATCACGTTGCTTTTTCACGTATAGTAGAGGCTCACAGGTACTGAATTATATCTTAATTAACAGGAAAAAGACCACAGAAAGGCAAAACAACCTGCTGTGAGCATGTTGTTTCCTCTATACTGAGCCCAGCTGACCGTGGCTGAATTACGCCGCTGCCATGCTCCAAAAACGCATCCTGTATGTGATACCAAATGCTGCTCTACGAAGCAAATACAGAATGCGCTAAATACCGATCCTGTAAGTTTAAGAATAATTGATGCCTTTACAGTTCACACAAACACCAACGCCACAGTCAGTGCCATGCTAATGTGAGAGCGTGAGTGAACTATTTATTCAGGATTTAGAATCGTGATGTATGCAAATCTGCTTTTTGCAAATGTTGCCTGTCATGATTAAGCAAGAGCCGCCAAAGTACTTCGAAGTTGCCTTTATCGTGTAGAAGAGTAGAGTTTGGTCACAGGAGTGCAGTGATCAGCTAGCACCAGACCTAATAGTGTGCTGTTTTCCCCACTGCTCTCACAGATTAAAAGTATGTGGAGCTTGACACAGCCTGAGCTCGAATGCGCAATGTGTGGAGACCTGCGCTGACCCCAGTTTCTCGAGGCTAATTGGCTGGATCGAATAACAGGCACACACATTCAAAGAGCGCTGTTTGGTTTTCAATCAGCCCCTCCTTTAAGCGCCATACCTCAACAGGTAGCTGCATGACTCTGCAGCTTTTCCTCGCCGTCTACGCTCAAGTGCAAATCTGCCGGACAGCCGTGGAGATGACGGCGCTGCTTGTAAAGACTGAAAAATGGTGCATGTTCCAAATTCACATGGGTTTCCTCTCTGTTGCACCGAGGTATCACTTATTATTAGTGCATTCTCGAGGGGGTTTTCCCCATCACTTCACTGCTTGCCTCCCTGGCTGTTGCTTTCGCTGTCTGCCTGATTTCCCCTGGAAGAAAATCTGTTTCTCTTTCATGTCGAGCTTTCTTCACTTTGAACCTCATGCTGTGATTCTAAGAAGACTTTGTCGCTGAAAGCAGAGAGGGAGACAAAAACAACCCGGATCTTTAAAGGATTTCGCGCAGACCGCCAAACAAAATACCATCCCTGACCTTAATCCCCCCCCTCCGCATCTTTTTAAACTGTTCTCATCGTTATTTGAGTTTCTCCCGCTCACTTTTTTCCCCCCTGTATGTTTCTGTGGAGTTTGTCAAACCAATCAAAGGGCCTGCAATTCAGCACTTATGCTATCAGCCGAGAAAACTGAGATTTTGTGCTTCAGTAATCAGAGTTTCTCTCAAGAGACCCCTTTTAACTCTTCTATGAGAGTTTTACTTTTGAGCCCCTGCAAGTTTCAAGTAATTAACCCTTTACTTTCCCATTTATACATGTCAAGCTTATCTTGCTTTTGGATGTTTGACAACTCCGGCACGTCATACATTTCATGACTCCAGAAACTGCCTGAATTAACAATTCCTTTGAAACATGATCTGACCCGGTCACAGCAGGCTGGATTTTAAGTCCTGCTCTTTCTCAGAAATGTCTCATTTTTTCATCATCAGTGCTTGAAAGCTAGAAAAAAATCTCCCTAGAATTTCTCTCTCATGTCACTTGAGTCAGAGGGATATTGAAAAAGCTTAGTTTAGCAATATTATATGAAGAGGAATGCTTTTGTACTAGCTCAATTACAGTGACATTCGGTATAGCAACACAGCCTCAAGCGTAATGATATTGCGCAACAGCATATCCTCCATTTGTATAGAATATAATTACTTATTGAATTTACTGAGGTAAAGATTGCATGTATTGACGATGACAGCATCCAATCTGCATCATGTGGCCTAATTTTCATATGAGTTTGAACTATTCTTGGTCGATTAAAACCCTAAAATTTTCTACCAAAAACACACTAATCAGAGCAACGCGGCTCGGCAGGGTGAAAATATACAGATATCACCACAAGAAGACAATTAAATACAAATATTGTATTCAGCAAACCACCCTATGTTAAATTAACATGGGCGCTCTTCAGTCTTCCTATCTCCAGCCGCTGATGGTTTTTTACGTAGGATGGTAGGGGAAGGTCCCGCCTCCTTTGCCTCTGATTGGCTAGAAGTGCTGGGCCCCGATCGGTTATTCCTTATGGCTGTGAAATGTCATCGTCTGTTGGGTTAGGGTTAGGAGATACAGAATTGTGATAATTTTCTGTTCGACATAAAGAACCCACAAACTGCGCTCGGCTTAAGCGTGTGTTGACGTCTCACAGCCATAAGGAATAACCAATCAGAGCTCAGCTTTTCTAGCCAATCAGAGGCGAAGGATGAGGGACCTTACCATACCATCCTACGAATAAAAATATAGCGTCCAGCTGATCTCCAGTTGGTTGGGTGAATCCAAAATGCTAGTAGGGGTGCTCTGAAAACACCCCTATTAGCACTTTGTATCTTCCTCCTAATGGAATTTACCATAGACTGTAAATTAACGCTGAAAAAAATGGAGTCAACCAATCAGAATTTTGGTCAACTCATCAGTATCGACCAATCAGTGGACTAGGACTTTACAGTCCTAGTTTGAACAAGTTATAAAAGTTCAAATGAACTTTTCCCCCAAAGTTCGACAGCAGGTTCAAATTTGGAGTAAAAAGTGACATCCCCAACAAACACCATATCACAGATCGTATTTGTTTCCAACTTTGTGAATCTGTATCCAGCAGCTTGACCGTAAATGGAGTAACCAGGCTTCTTTACAACATGTTGCTCTACTCTGTTGGTGTGCGCATTAAACTGTGTATATTCCATTTTAATAACAGGAAGTACATCCATCTCTGTATAGCTGTACAGTGGTCTTTTGCTGCTGGGTCAGTTATGTAACATTCATTAACAGAATTCAGAGCACTTGAAGCAGAATGACACACATTATCAACCTCTATAATGCCAAGTGAATCATTTTCAATACGCAAGTTTCAGAGGCCTTTACATCATTAGTGTGAGGGTTTTTTTTTTCTCCGGGGGAGCCTGATGAATAGAGGCTGTAAATCACCGGGGTGTGGAGGGCATGCCCCAGCCCCCTTCTATGACACATTAAAATCGGCTGTCGTCAAACAGTCTGAAAGGGTCACAGAATTGTATTCATTTATGACAGGCACATGGCTGATCAGGGCCAACTCATTGTTACGCAGCGTGTAAGAAGAAGATGGAAATGGACTTAGCAATAGAAGAGGAACATTGAACTTGAGAGGGTCACTCTTTGTGGTCACAGTATGTTCAGCAACATGTAGTCCCTTGTGCACGCCTCATGTTGGGAATTTATCCAGAATTTGGAATATTTTAAATGTCATTGCATGGAGAATCAAAAATGTTCCAGAAAGCGGACAAAGTTCTGGAAGGCTGAACATGAAATAGAAAAATCAATCATACTAAAACAAGTCAGAAATAGTTTTTTTTGTGGATTCTTGGCAAGATAGACATTCATAGTGATACTTATAAGCAGGGGCGGGTTGAGAGTGTGGTCTAGGGTGGCCGTGTCCACTCCCCTCTGAAATTTTAATGGCCACCCAAGTAACTTTATTTGTATTTTTCTCATTTTTTTGTTACATTTGTATCTTAGATTGTGACATTGGACTTTTTAGATTTTAAGATATAAAGATGGATTTAACGTCGCAAGGAGTCAAAATGGATTTGATTGATTTCATGCTTTTTGCTTTTTGCTTTATGCGTACTGCTGAGGTGTATTTCTAGATCAGAAATGTAGATATTTATATTTGTTTATTGAGGTCTTACACGCACTTAGAATACAAAGGTACTTGGATCACTTGATTATAGTTTTTCCTGGTTAATTTTTTTGGCTGAAATTCATCCATTTAGGAGATGAATACATACTAATTCTGTGATTCAGGTTGATTTCTAGACTAGAGCTTGTCCCAATCAAACTGCCCCAGCTGTTATGTAATGCAGATTCAGCGCTGTTTCATCAGGAAAGGTTGGACTGTACGGTTTTTCACGAGTTCACAGTAGACTCTTGTTATTTTACAATATTCATATCCTGTTTTTAGAAATAGTTTTCTACGATCTGTTGAAAACATAAGTGGATCCACACAAACCAGAACTTGTTGTGTGAAACAGCAGCTTAAAAAGAGGCCAGGATTTTGGCTCCCTGCTACCAGATGGTTGGATTTGCTACAGAAAGTCTTACCCCCCCACACCCCAGACAATGCGTGACAAGCTACCTGAGACTTCTTAAAGGAAACGACGAGATTATTCACGACTGTACCCTGGCCCACTTTGCTTCCATTTACCCTGTTAAATCTTTATTATGGCCTAAATGCATGACACCATTAGTGGACAAACTTATATTAGGCTAGTGGGCTGAACAGCTGTGATGGCATTGCTCCTAAATACATCCTGTTTCTCCCCTGTGAGAGGCTTTGTGAATGAGAGAAGTGGGAAAACAGTTCAGACTAAGTTTACCAGCCTGGTGTGTGTGTGAGAGAGTGTTAAGTATAAGCCTTCCTCACGTCCAGATTAACAGTGTTTAGATTTTGTGGTTTCAAAGGGAGTGTGCTCACACATGTGCACACTAATGCACACATCAGATCTACACACATGCATGTACACACAAAGCCACCCAGGCTCTAGACTATTATCTATGTGTCGCACATTATCCCACCACCCCATTATTATGCTTGCCCATGTGTTTGTTTCTCTTGTGACTTAGCATCGTCAGGTATTAACATCCATGAACTGTTGACTCACACATGTACACGTACACACAGTGTGCACAAAGCCCCCCCAAGTGAGGTCTACTCCACTTTCCTCCCCGGGGAGTGTGTGTGTGCGGATGTAATGCTGGTTGATAGTAAGGGTGGAGATCTTTTGAACAGTGTTTCATAACATAACTCTTTGCAGCCGCTGCACCCTCATCTTGCAACTTCTCCCATAGCAACGACCCTAGCATTATCCTGCTACCATGACAACCCGTAGTGAATCCAGCTTGACCTTCACCAGTGATTCAGTGTCTCTCCATCCACCTCCATTCCCTCCCTCCATCTCTGTCTCTCTTGTTCTCTCTCTGTTCAACATTGCAAACTCTCACTTTTTTTTCCATCTCCGTAGCCCACATTCTGTTATTCTGTGTGTTTTTTTCCGTCTTCTCTCTACCTGTGTGGGTGTATCATTGCTTCTGTTACACAAGCAGTCAATAAATCTACACAAGCTGATGTCATACTTCAGGGGACAGTGTGTTCACATGCGTTCCAGTCCTGTGTCCAAGCTTCCTTTTCTCTGACTCAGTGCTTTAAGTCAGCAGGCATGTGGCTGCTTGCTGCAGAGCTGCAGGTGCAGATCAACCTGAGCTCACCTCGCAACAAAGCTACTATTGTTTTCTTTCAGTCGGGGATGTAGGCAGGGCTACGCCAGCCTGGTAATACTGATACAGTAACAACAAATCTCCCGGGTTTGTACTTGTGCACATGTGTGCGGCTGTGTGTCCGAGTGTTTGCGTGTCACTGTGGAAATCGACCGGTCTGTCATGTCGCTCCTAGCTGGTATGCGGATATCCTTGTCAGGCTGGCAGCTCCTCCATTAAAGCTCACAGGTTGTGTCACGCCTGCCAGAGATCTTCTATTCAAACAATAACAGCGCACAACACATTCAGATTTTCCACATTATCCCTCTTTATTGATTTTTGATTGAATTTGCTGCTGTTCGCTGCCCCCCCCGAAGACTGTGGTCCAATTTTCTGTTACTGTTGTTGTATGATATGATAGGAAGTTGCCATGGAAACTATTTGCATCTCCAAAGTGTGATTTTTTTTTTTTTTTTTTTTTCCCTATGCTTTGGCATCGTCCGCTGTGCAGTAATGAAACTGCAGATGACAAGATGAGATCTGCACAGATTCATTCATTCTTTACCTCTCTGGCTTCGTGAAAACACTCTGTCCAACTGCCAGTAGATGTGTCTAAGTCTGTTATGTGTGTATGTGTGTGTGTATATATATATGTGTGTGTATGTGTGTCGTCCGTACACTGACGGCTGCTCATTTGTTAATTGATCCAGCTAGTTGAAGCAGCCAACAGAATGCAAGGGTTTCTAAGCCTGGAGAGCTGTGATCAGGGATGAGTATCTGTAAGCAGCTTAGCCGGCCTGCTGGGAACTGACAGGATGCTTTGGCCTGCTTCTCAACTCCTGTGAGGCACACCATAAGGGGGCAGGTTGCACAAATGTACAATAGGCCTGGGCATCTTGGGAATTGAGTGGTTTTAGAGGCAATGACTCTACCTAATGTCGGGTGTAATAAGACCTTTTTTAATTAGTGCGATCTGCTGTGCTAAAGCGGACCAACAGGATGGTTAAAACCAAATTCCTTAAGTCATCAGTTGACGTTTATATCTATGCTCATCGTAGAACCAACAGAGAAAATAGAGATTCAGTTCTAAGTCAAAAATTATTATGCCATCTTTCATCTGTGCCTGTTTACATCCAGATAGTAGAGCACAGCAGGATTATGCAGCAACAATGCCACAGCCATTAACCGGAGCTACAGCCCCTTCTTATGGCGGGCGGCTTTGGTAAAGCTTGGGCTGGTTTTTAGGCCCACAATAATGAAATCATTTACTTATTTGCTGGTTAGGCATGCTTATCCCCAATATATACTACATTGCTAATAACCAGAGGTGAAAAAAATTTGGATTTTTTCCACCAAATACTTCCCTGTCTCTTACCGATGACACATTTACAACATTATATGGTTTTATGTCTTTGAAAACAAGTTAATTTGCCGTAATGTTTGCAAAACTAAGAAAAGACAAGACTTGGATATAGAGTGCTAATGCAGTATTTTTTTTAACCCAACATGCTGTGAACGTAAATAAAAATTGTAATCAGCTGATATCTGTGGCCAATAAATCAGAAGATCCTGTCTGCAGACACTGCAAGTAGCTTTGTTAATGTAGTTCCTGTCAAGCTATCAAACTCAACAGTTTCTAACAAGTGTTTGGTATGTATTCTGTATATTCTGATATGTATCTGAGCTAACCCTGGATATTAGATTTTAATAAGTATTGTCACATTTCTATAATTTATGAAAAACCAAAAAATATTATATATCAGCCTGGTCTGTAAATATCTGTGTCTGCATCGGCGGTTAAAAAGCACATGTAAGTTGACCACTGCTATTGCGTACAAAGGGTTGGTGTTATTTTATGCAGATGATACCTGTTTATTACTCATAAAATTGTGATCCACCAATATTGAGTTAATGATTTATCCACTTAATATTCCGCAGCTCTTGAAACTGCATTCAAAATGTTCAGTAGCTGTTTATGTGCTGCTAAGAAATGCTGCAGTGGATTTGAAGTGTACTCAAGAAGAGTAATGTCACTTTAGCGATCACACTTTCAAGTCAGCTCTCACTAAATGTTTTGCATATTATTAATTACGTCTTGCATTGATTGCTGTTACGTCCGAACCTGCCTCCCTGCTTTTACTGCCCTTTTAATATTTTGGAGTATTAAAATCGGCTCCTTCACTGCCTCTTTAGTGTCGTCTGTCTGCAGCAATTTCCAACGTACGTGCTGTCTGCTGTAACGGAGACCACTCCAAAGCCCTTCGTGCTGAAAAGTTTATTCCAAAACTACTTCATCTGAAGTTACTATTTTACTTCTCAGGGTTTGGAGTTGGGGTTAAGGTGCATTCACTTTAAAATTAGCTTTCAAATGGATACAACAGGATGATGTACGGTTAGAAAATATGATCTTCTCAGTGCTAAAGCAGGAGGCTACTTCTGTCCAAATCGATATGAGCCATAATTGGTACAAGTTGAACCCATGTTCTAACCAGGCAACAGTTTAATTTGTAAGATGTCAGAAAGTGCTAAAGCTCAGGGGCTTTGGACCTTGTGGTCAGGAAATGTATGTGTGTCTCATTTCTCTGTACATGCAGCTCTGACACTTGTCTTTTCACCAGGTCTCTGTATGTTTCTGTGTCCCTCGCTCAATGTAGCTCTTTGTGTTCCTTTTCTTGACAATGCACTGCACATTCAGAAGAGGCAGCCTGTAGGTATATATGAAAATATAACACTTCAAACTCTAGCTGCATGACTTTATCTTCTTATCTCCTTCCTTTTTGTTTTTTTTTCTTTTCGTGTGGAGACTTAAACCCTTCTTTAAGATGTTGTTTTTGGGTTCTAGATATGATATTGCCTGTATCGAGATTAACCAAAGAAATAAAGGCAGTATGTTTGATCTCCACCAGACATCAGAACTTACACGCCTGAAGACAGAGAATTTAATTTAAAGCATTTCGTCTCCCCCATTTTTCGTGCTTGTCATTGCTATTATCATTTCATTTTTGTTGTTTTTTCTGTTATGTGGTACCAAAGACAAACTTTCATCATGCTCTGTGTTGTCCTAGTTTAAGTCACTTGTCCTGTACGTTCGTGTCTTGTGTTACTGCATGAGCTTTTGCACGCTGGGGGGTCTCTGTTTTTCCTCCTGTTTCCTCCTTTTATCTCTGCTACCCTACCTCTCTCCCTCTTCTGTTTCTCTCTGCTGTAGGTGTTCTTATGTTTTCGAGTGTTGTTCATGCTTTCTCTCTCTCTCTCTCTCTCTCTCTCTGTGCAGGGGATGTGCTGTTCCAGATGGCTGAGGTCCACAGACAGATCCAAGTGCAGCTAGAGGAGATGGTTGGTATTCTGAGCTCAAAGGTGTTCTTAGCCTGTGCTGTTCAACACTACAGCGCTCTCGATAAAACCGTGTAAAAGAATGTAATATTTCAGCTTTTTTAGGCTGGATAGGAATCAAAACAAGTTATTGCAGCAATAAAATGCAATGTTTATCTGTTCTTTCTTGAATAGTCTGCTCTAATGTGCAGCAAAAAACATTAAGTTGAGCTACAGTATTAGCTTGATTTGGCAACAGCAAGAGTATATCTGCCTCTGCTACACTAGGTGGAAATATGCCCCCATTTTCACTTGTTACTGTTAGGCCGTCTTGTGGTTGAATTGTTATGTTACGCACCATAACAATCAACAAACACATTAGCAAGAGGCTAATGAGTTGTATGTCAAATAACAAAAATGGACTACTTCTTCTTCTGTTGAGGTTCATGTACGACCAGGCTTCCTACAATACATTTATGCTGTTTAGCTTCCTGGTCATAGCCTGACATGGGCTAGCTAGTTTTAGCCAGACTGAGGCATGAATGAGAGGTTTGATTAAGTGCATAATAATCTTATCTGTGATGTCAACTATTTGTTTGTAAAGCAGAGTTTTGAAGCCTGTTTCGGCACTCGCTATATTCTTAATGCTGATCTCTGAGGCAGGCCTTTAGCCTCCTTGCAAAAAGCTAAAACTGTTTTCAAACCAGGCTGTAAACATGTTTGTTTTTGCTCTGAAACTGACTTTTTGGGCACAGTGTGTACAAGGTTCCCACTATTTTCAGTTGGACTAACACAATAAATAGATTTTTTTTATCAACATTTGAACATGTGAGTCACTTACAGAATATCTAATAACTTGCCAAATAACTGGATAGCCAAATACGCTCAATAAATCACTGATTCACTGTAATTACTGACTGCATTAGTAACTTATTAACCAATAAACTTGCCGTTAGTAACTACACAAAAAGCTAACTGAACTAGCTAACTGGCTAATTGAGTAAACTGCTAACTGAGTATCTTACTGCCTAGCTAGCTAACTGGCTAATTGAGTAAACTGCTAACTGAGTAACTTACTGCCTAGCTAGCTAACTGGCTAATTGAGTAAACTGCTAACTGAGTAACTTACTGCCTAGCTAGCTAACTGGCTAATTGAGTAAAGACAAAAATCTAAAATGGTCAAAAATCTGTAAGTAAGACAATGTTTTATATTTTTTATGATAGTTCATGATAGAAACGGGTTATTATTGTGGGTAATGTTTATTTACTGTCACAGGAATAACAAAACATGGTTGTATAAAGGCTAACATTGTCAAAAAACAAAACAAAACACAATAAGCAGATGATAAATTGTATAGTAACAAACTTTGCAGGGCTAGTTTTCCTCGAATCAGCAATGTATAATACAAAGCATTGAGTCATCGCCATCAAAAATATCAAGTCAAATATTTCTGTTTGTTTTCATGACAACAACTCTGACACGGATTTGACCCTGAGCTGTGGGGCCCCAGTGAATAATAATTAAATGAACTCAGACTCAGACTGAATTAACAAACCTGCTGAGCTTGTATAATTCCAAACTGCCAACACAGAAGGTGGCTGGGGAAGTGAAGTCAGGTAATTTAACGGTACAGCACTCTGGGTAAGATGCTTGTATGACAAGTTATCCACAGTGAGTATTAAATTCATTAAGTGCGTGTCCAATACACAGACAGGTAAGCAGGAGCCAGCTGTCCTTATGAGGTTGTTATAAGACTATCAGTCCTTTTGCCAACACTCGCTCCATGTAATCCTTTCTGCTCTGCATGCTGATCTCTGCGGCGTTAGCGACGCAGCATGAGTTTAATCTTAGAAATCAGGAGTAATATTTAAAGCCCTCACTCTCAGCCACTTTGAGCTGAACGAGCTTATTCAAAAGATCATTTTTATCATATATGAGACATATCATTTTATGAGATGGCTGGAATTATATTTGTTGACATTATCAAATAAACCCTGTTTCTGCTTCATATGAAGATCAGATCATGTTTTTTTACACTTTTGAAAAAGATTAAAATTTACATTGATGCCTTTTTATGAAACACGGAAGCAAACAAGACCATCAGTTACAGGCGGATGAGTTTTAAACTCATTCTAAAGCCTAAATGTGTGTGAGGAAAAGCCCTGTTTTTATATTTTCAACCTTTTTGTCCACAAAAGTGATTAATTTGACAGTCAAGAATCAGCAGGATGAGATTTTTCTCTATTTAACCCTTTAATGCCTGACACCACAAATTATGGCCTGAAAATTCACATTTTTTGGAGCTGAAATGTTTATTTCACTTACTACTGAAAACCAAAAAAATCAAAATGTTCTTAAAATTTAACAAAATGTATTTATTTATCTCGTTTGATACATTAGATGTTTTTGGAAACTGATAAACTACATGAGGGCATTTTTATCATTTATTGGACTGTATTCAGGTGTTTTTTTAGTAATTTGTTGATCATATTGATTTGATAGAAATAAATAAAAGTATGTATCAAATATGATACAAAAGGCAATAAAGAGTTAAGCATGTAGAGGGGAGGATAGGTTAAGACTGCTTTGTCCACAGGGGGCGCCAAAATTGATACAAACCAAAAGTTCCTTACAGGTGCTTTAAACTGTTTATATAGATCGTGGAGAAATAAAGCTTTCTATAAAAAATAATAAGAGAATATAATTACAGTGATGCTGCTTTAGGTTCATTGATTGTATTATCAACAGCTGGTTTGCAGAAATCATTTTCACTTACCGCATATTGACTATCTTGTTCAGGATTCGCAGACTGTTCCTGAAGCAAACCACATTCACAATCCAGTGACTAGTTATTGTGTCATATTATAGCACCGAATCTGTGACAGTGATTTGCAAGCTGCGACAGGCTTCACATGCCAAGCACTTTGTTGGTAAAACATTTATTCAGTTACTGAGCGAAGGAGGAGAACACATTGGTCAGTTGAACACAACTTTATGTTACAAGTCTTAAGATTTCAACACGAAGCGTGAGCATTGATTGTTGCTGTTACTCCATTCATGATTCCTCTAAATGTTTCTGTGCTTTCCTCCCAGTTGAAATCCTTCCACAACGAGCTCCTCTCTGAGCTGGAGAAGAAGGTGGATCTGGACGCCCGTTATCTGACTGTGAGTATCTGATTGGCTCCTCATTCCAATAAATACACACCACATTTTCCCCTCTTTGTAGTGCTCTTTTTTTATGTTACATCAGCTGTTGCATAACAAGAGATGGAGGTGAAGAAGTGTTTCGGTGTCTGGATCAAAATCTATCTGTAAGGCAATTAGTGGATGTGACAGTGAAAAAGAGCAGCTTTGAAATAACATTTCATGTCTACTCACCCGTCAAGGGGAGACTGATTACGATAAAACGCTCCTGGAGTGTGTGTATATGTGTGTGTAAGCTCTGTGGAAGCTGGTCTACATGTGATATCTTTAGAACGAGTGGGTTGCAGGCTGAGCGTAGAGCAGCAGTGCTGCGTGCCGTTTTGGGGGATGGGATAACGTTATCATTGCTGTATTGTAATGTTGGAAGGACCATGATATGAGCTATGTTGGCTTGCAGTCACTAAATCAAACACACACAAGCACACTTAATGCAATACTGCTCTTAAAATTTAATGAAAAGAAAGCATTTTTATGAGTCACTCTGGCTCCAGATAAAATCAGGAGATTTATCAGTCAAAACGTTTGTTCTTATGGCGAGTTTATGAGGGAAAAACACATCTTTTATTCCACACAGGCATCTACCAAATGTGTGTTTCTTCAATAAACTGATCAAGAAAAAAGTCCACAAACATAAACCAATTCAGACATCTCTGTCTTGCTGACGTATCCCTGAGGTTTTTTAGCATCCATTACTTTTAATGAGTTTCCCTCAGATCTGCTGCAGTGATAATAGCAGCCATTTTGCTTCAGATTTTGTGAATTAATCATCTGAAATTTTGTCTCTGTTCAAAAAGACTCAGAGGGGTGCTTGCTGTTTGCCAAGACTGAGGTGTGTGTGTGCGTTCTTGTGTGTGTGTGTGTGTGTGTGTGTGTGTGACTCTCCCTCTGTTCTCTCTGTGTCTGCGGCTCTCTTTCTCTTGTCTGACATAATGGGTTCCCCGGGGTTTTACAAGTGTTCACTCATTACACAGAGGTCAGAATCTGGGTATAAACATCAAAATAAAGAGGTGAATAAACAAGGTCGGAAACCTCTTTCACAGAACAGATATTCTAATTAAAGATTTCTTTTATTCGGACGTGTTTTTACTAAACTCCTTTCGTTTTAACACAAGTATCTGCACCTTTTATTTACAAAGAAGACTTGTAACTAAAGCAAAATTACATTTGAGGAGATTAAGAGTTGATTTCATTTTTAATCTCATCTCATCATTGCAACAAAAAGAATATCTGCATATTAAATAGAAGAGCATCTCTGATTTAAAGTGATTTATTTTTACAGCTAAAACATAACCCCTCCAGTTGGTAACGCTTCCATGGCAACAGATTCTTTTTATCTTCCTTTAAAGCTCCTATGAGGAGTTTTTTCATGTTTGTGAAATGGACTGAAATTCATATTGATCTCTTTTCATGGTTTCCAAAATTAGACAAGAAAATCAGTGACAAGATTGTTGGTTTTTCTATCCTAATTTTTATTGCCTGACGCCTGTACGGAGGGTGTAGGTGTCAGTCAATCAGCTGAAAAAACAGCCTTGTTTTGTAATTTCCACTTAAAGTAATATTACGACTGACTGTCAAAAGCTGATAGGGTGAGATGTTTAGTCAAAATGTTCAAGCACGTAGGAAAGAAGATAAGCTAAGACTGCTTTGACCACAGGAGGCGCCAAAGTTGACACAAACTGCAAGTTCCTCACAGGAGATTAAAGTGACAGATTAACACTTGATTTAAAATTCAGATTCATTGATGTTAATTGAGACCAGTACTACAGCACTGTTGCTTTTATCACTATAGAAGATGGTTTAATTTACTTTATATCTATCAGCTCTACAGCTCTGTCACCATTGCCTGGATTACAGGACAGGATGTTGCCCCACTTTCTAGAAGTGGTTGGACCTTAGTAGCTCCTTGTGCTGCTTTCGCTCCTGCGCTCGGTCCCCTTGACTTACAAGACCAGTCTATCTAAATGTTTTTGCCACAGTGTCAACAGGCAGAGGGGAAATGTGCTTTTCCCCTCTGCCTGTGACATAAGTAATCAGAATGAACCCCCCTGTTGTTGATTTTGACCAACCAGTATCAGAACCATCAAACCATGAAATATAACATCTTAAGTTTCACTTGCTTCACTGGCAGCAGGTTTCTACGTTGGTACAAAACAGAGAAATTAGTAGCGTAAACATTGTTGTATTTCATAACTGGCAATGCAAGAACGCACCAGTTGGATGACAAAGTGGAAAAGAGCATCTGTTGTTGTTGTTGTTGTGTACAAAACAATTTGCATAGATAAAAGTTTTCAGCATCGTAGTCATCAACGATGCTGCACCTTCTCCTCCTCCTAATACCTTTGGGTGTAAAAAGGGGGGAGCGGTGGAGCGTTTTAATCTAAATATTCCTATTTCTTCACACAGCACCATTAAGTGTATGAAGTGTTGAGGTCAAAAGTCCACCAGAGGTTAAATTGATGTGCACTTCCATTTAGCTGTGAATAGATAAAGCCTGTGGAAATCTCCAAGACAAGGTTACTCTTACTTTTGTGGTCATAGTTTATTTCATGGCCCATTAGGTTTCTTTGCACGAGAACTTCTACTAAAATCTCTTTTTATGCAAATATCAGTATCCCTACTTGAAATAAGAGCCAACGCAGTATGCATAACAGATAGATAGGGGAGTAATTTCGACCATGGTGAGATACTCCAGGTAAACCAAAGTTCATCTGATGTCCCCTCTGTTTCTAATCAGATCAATCAATCAGATTTAATTACATTAATTATCTGCCTGCGGTAGTAGCCGGGGATTGAGCTTTGTGCACAGGTGCTGGTAACAACAGGCTTTTGCTTTGTTAATTAGGATGAACAGCCCTGCTCATTGAGTCACATGCCAGGATATTATCTTGTTTACACAATGTGACTCTGCAAAGTACAGCCGAACTTTTCGCACAAACACACACCTAACAATGGGTTCACTGTATGATCAATGTGCCGGGTTGTTTTCCTCAGGGGGAGCCTCGGTGGAAAATTGAGGAAGTTAAATTGCAGATATGAAACACAGAGCAGCCCGTATCGGTTTTGCTGCTTCACCTCAAAGACAAAGAGGGAGTTAAAGGATGAGTCATTCATTGTTATTGAGTTTCAGAGACATCACTGCAAAGGCATGTGCTGTTTCAAACATATCAAACAAGTTTATATCTCAGAGCCGCTCTTGATTTTGAAAATAAATCAGCGCTGGGTACAGTTTGACGGTAAAACTCGAGCAGTTTGTTGATATGTATAGCTGTTTTGAGTCCAGTTCAGAGTCAAACCCACGGAATTGCTGTAATGCCACTCGTCTCTGTTATGAAATCCAAACACGGCATGTGTCATCCGGCTCATCTGTCTTCCAGTGACAACAACAGCAGCCTCTTTATGGCTCCATTTCAGCTAAACAGCACCTAAAGGGTACCTGCAACCTTGTCGTCCTCTTTAAATGTGGGTGGTGAACCCTCATGCAGGAGCTCTCCTCCGCCAATTTTTGCCTGGAACTGAAACCGCATGAGCTTTGTCACGCTGGACATGGTTGCTATAGCAACAGAGCTGGTACAATCCGGAAACAAAGTTGTTGCTCTCAACAAATAAATAATTAAGCAAGCAAATTAAATGACTAAATGCATAAACTCTGGCTGTAAGAGGACTAGGCGGGCTGCTCTGCTTGTTCTACAAAATTTTGCATTAGTTTTAATCTTGCAGCTGCCAGTGGTTTCTGTTTTTTCCCTCTATGTTAAGAAAATCTACTTGGAAACAGCTCAAGATTGGAAATCCTTTGCAGCGGATGTGTTTGGAGACACAAATAAACAGATGTGTTGTTGTTGCAAAAATCAAGCCTGAAAGACGAATAATTAGAAGAGCATTGCAAAGAACCATGTAAATGAACTCGTCTCTGTGTGTTTGAAGACGATTGCTCTCAGATGTCAGAGCTCCCTCGAACACGCCAATAAGGAGTCTTAAAATCAACCCCTTATTGAATCCGCAAGGCCAGACAGAGACCATGAAAGCAAAGGGCGGTGATTCTTTTCACACATTTGAATTTTTTAATGATAGCAGAGGAGAATTTTTTTAAGAGTCCTAATTATTACAATGCAAAACCACTGTAGAAGTCTGTTCTAATCCCTTTCTGCGTGTTAAAACAGATATAAAAGGTACTTTTAGCGTTTTGCATTAAGACCACGAGGACGTGAAAATTATGTAAAGTCAGCCTGCAGCTACTTGGTCTTTGAGTGGGCAAGGAGGCTATGATTTTGAGGCACTGCACTGATTGGCTGCTAAATGGCGTCTGACGGCTTCTGCAGAAAAATGCAGAGGCGGAAAAACACCAAAAACACTTGTGCCGCATATATTCTGACCCCCTGCAGGAGGAGGCCACTGTTTCAGTGTTGTAACCATGGTTACGACAACATGTAACATTACTAGTACGGTCTACTGTATTTTTTTCTTGAAAGGGGTGAACTATGAATTGGGAATTTCCCCTTGTGGGACTAATAAAGGAGTATCTTCTCTCATCTTATCTTAAAAATGGCTGACTGGCGTGTATAGACAAGGACCTTTAAAAACCAGATATCAGTTTCTCAGAATCCAGAAATAGGACTCATACAGATCTTTTTTCTGTTTCCTTAAGTTAACTCTAAGTTTCTTTATCCTTTAATTTCTCTTTGTATGTCTGTACTATGCTGCTGTAAATTTGGAATTTCCCCCTGTTTTCTCAATGGCAGATGGCCAACGAGATCAGGTTGGCCGATGGCTGATATATCATCGTTTTAGGGGTTTATTCTGCATATGATACAACATACAGCAACAAGATAAAAATTTCTGAACACAAATCAGATATTTTATTAAATAAATGTAAAGAAAAAAAAATGGCCTGGTAAAATAGTAGGATTAAGAACTTTTGCATTTTTACCCGTTCATTTTAAATATATAAAAGACATGATTGGCTAACATAGGGGGCTACATTTAGCTGTATTTCTTGCATCATAACAGCATTTATGTGAAACACTTACCAGTGGCTGTTTAAGATTTAAGATGCCATCATTGGGGATAACAAAAAAATACATTTTTCATTCAGAAAAGATAATAGTGATATTGATTTTGTGATGGCTGATGCAGACTGTGTCAAAAAGGCATTTATCAGCCCAATTAGTCAGGCTATCTCCAGTCTATACTCAGTCTATACTGTGTAATGTGAAACAATGCTAATCTTCCATACTGTGGCGATAAGATGTGAGGTAAGGTAAGAGTTATTATACAAAGTTTTCAAAAGTTTCTGTCTCACCTCCCGCTCCCTCTCACCCATGTGTCTTAATTAGTCGTCCTAATTTTTGCGTCTGCACTCTGCCTGTCGCCCCACGTAGGCTGCCCTGAAGAAATACCAGATGGAACACAAGAATAAAGGGGAGAGTCTGGAGAAGTGCCAGGGTGAACTGAAGAAGCTGCGCAGGAAGAGTCAGGGCAGCAAGAACCCCTCCAAGTACGGAGAGAAGGAGATGCAGGTAAGCTTGCTGCTGCTTTTTAATTCACAAAAAGACCAATACTTCGATTTTCAGTGCTGGAAAATGAGCAGAAATGTGATTCTTCACATAAGCCGCAAAGTAGGCTAAATGAATCTTCTTCGATTGTGTTGTGTGAAACAAAAAAAGGGACAAAATACCCAGAAACAAATTTGAGGAAATGAAATCATCCCCAGTCTGAAGCCATTTCAAAGCGGCGCTCTGTTTAAGCAGATTCTGTTTCCATGTGGGTGACTGTTGGATCGGAGCATTATGAGTCTTGGTGAGATATAATGACTTTATTTTTTCATAAAGTAAAAGAGGACTCACAAAAACAGCAAGGATGGGGGTGGAGGCAGCGGCGACGAGGTGCCCTGAGTGGGAAGGCGAATAGTGGAGGTTTGATTTATAAATTGGGTGCCCTTGCCAGTCTTTTGAACATCTTCGCACACACGGAGGGGCAGACCCGTGAGGGAGAGATGATAATTTCACAACACTGATTGACGGATAAATTCGCTTCTCCTGTGTTTCCGAGCACATGGCGTCGCTCAGTGTTTTGACAGAAGTAGAAAAGCAAGTGTACACGCCAGGAAGACAGCTGACTCTGTTATCTCGAGATGTTACGATGATGGACTTTAAACGCAGACTTTTCAAAATAAAAGCTTCCCTCTTTGGCTTTGCCCTCCTTGTCCTCTGTAACACATCTCTTCTCCTTGCAGGAGTACAGTCTGATACAACAAAGGTTACAAAGCATTTTATTTATTTTGCATTGCAAAGGTTATAATCACCGAGAGATTGACGGATGATATTTACAACTCGTCCAAGTGTTTGTGTGTCATACTGGAGCAGTGGTGTGGTTTACTTAAGGAACACAGCAGTGTTTGGATTGCTTGTGTGGTTATTTCCATCGCACAGTAACCTCCTAAAGGTGCAGCTAAGGTGAAATAAAGATAAAGTGTTTGACATAACTTAATTACTTTTCTCTCTCAATAATTTCTCCTTTATTGACTCAACAGGAGGAGCAGAGAGAGCGCTCGCCGTCTCTAATAAACCGCTGTTGTAGACCGTCACTGACGCGGTTTGTTCACAGGCTTTTTATTGGTTTGGTCCTGCAGCAAAGTGTTGCTGTCAAACTGAGAAAAAAATGACGCAGCAGAAAAATGGCGATAGTGTGCCTGCTGTTCCTTCACTAGAGTTTCAGTGGAAGCTGAAAGTCAGGCCGCCTGGAGGGCAGGGGAAGGAAAATCTGAACAGGTCAAGGCTTGCAGAGTTATTGCTGAGCTGCTGTTGGTCTGACTGTGAACCATGACAGAATTAAATCGATGGCTGGACATGAAGCACGATTCAAGCAAAACTTACAGCTGATGTTTTTTTTTAGAGTTCATTGAGTATAAAAACGTTTCTTATTGAAGCTCGGGCTGCAGAAAAAAATCTCTCTTCTGTTTATACACTCACAAATATCTGCCTCTCTCTCTCTGTGTGTGGCAGGGCTGGATTGATGTGACACATGGAGTTTGTTCCAGTGTGTCAGAGAAGGCGTGGAGAGACAAAATGTATGAATTGTCATTCTTGAGGCTTTCAGGTCGGCAGAGGAGCAGTTTTAGCTCGGTGCAGGGGTTGGGATGGGCGCGGTGTTTCCCTGCAGAAAGCCAGTAAATCTTAGTCGAGGATGACGAGTTGAAGCATGTTCCTGTCTGACTGCTGGATCATTAGGCCTCTGTTGGGTTTCTCTCAGATCATAGAGCACATTTTGCTAAACAGAAACTAATGGAGGAATTTTCTTATCCAAATAAGTACAAATATTGATTTAAGCAAGGTTAGAAATGCTGATTTAATGCCACGTTTAAGGCACAGAGAGGCTTGAACATTCATCAAACTACATTTTGCAGTTTTAAGAGCCTCATAAGTTTGAGTACCATTTCAAGTTTATTCTAGAGGGGAACTTAAGGCCACATGGGCATTAAAAATAAAAGAGTTTCCCTTTGAAATATGCAAAACTGCCAACTTAAGAGAAAATATCTTGTTTTCAAAAGAAACATGCGAATCAATTCAAACTTGTCCAAAACACTTTAATATTTCATTTACGATAAATCACATTTCAATTTTAATCACGATTATGGCTTCTCTGGATCATAGAAATTACATAATTTAGATTAAACGATCTCTCGTTTCGTCCTGAGGCACATCTCACTTTTTCTTCAGATGTGCTCTGCCCCTCACTTCAAACGGCTCTTCCTCTCAGAAATAAAGAAATAAAGAATTGTGAACGGCCCGACTCTGAAATGCATTTTCGGGGACTTTATTGAGAGCAAACTAAGCGCTTTGCCTGAAGCTTCCTCAGGTTTGCCCAGTATAATCAAAGAGGGTGTTTAGGGCTCTTTATCAGTAATTTTGAGAGGACAAGACAGTGGATAGGATAGAAAAACAAGAGGGGGGGAAATAACAGAATCAACCTAAAGAGCAGCATCTTCGTTAAGAGGCTCATTTTGAGGAAGTAGAGTGCTGCAACCATCCCTCTGAGTCCAGAAAGCCTTCTTCAAAACTTCCCCTCTGGTGTTAGCTCCCACACTTTTATTAGCGTTCGCTTTTATCAATGAAGTTCGGGGGTTCAGAGAAGTTGCAGATGGGGGGAACGTGTTCATGAGGGACTTCTGTGCCACAGTAGGACAACGATCATGCAACCACAAGTGCAGAAAAGACATCAGGGAGGGGAGGAGGTGTGTCTGTGTGTGTTGGTAAAGCAGAGGGGAAGAGTGAGCACAATATGGAGATGCTGTAGCAAGTACTTTTTATCAAGGATGAGCGATAGATTATTGTTCAGATGACGAGTTGATGACGTAAGCGCAAAGACAGCTGTAGCCCACACAGAGCAGAATAACAAACAAACATGGCGGAAAGAGGTGAAGATGGGGGCTTAGACGAGCGCAGTCAGGTATGCCTGACATTGGATGATGGATCTGCTGCTGCTGTTCACTTTGTGTAATAGAAGTTTTGAATAGTGGTTAAAGGGCTATTCCGGCATAAAATTAATTTAGGGTCAAACACACAATAACACCGAGTTAGACACCCCCTCGAGAGATGAATGTTGCCGACCACTTGCTTCTCTAGTTATACCAACTTTAGTAACAACCGCAGGATAGCAATACACAGCAGTCTGAGGAGCCATAAACAAACCTCAACCAAAACGCCACTCTATAGCCACAAATAATGCTCAGAACAGCACCTAACTTCATCAACAGTACATATAGGGTCCCAGCCATAGTACTAGCCACCAAACATCTTTTTAACTTTGCCTAATTTCTTTAGCAAAGAGAGTAAACACAACTCACCTACTCTCTTCCAGCAGCCGCTTGTTTGTAGCGAGACCTCGGGCCAGTCCATTACAGACTGCAGTGGGGTGATGCAGCTCAAGGAAGAACATTTATGATCATTTAGTTATCATTTCCTAGAAGTAATAAACACCATATTGACCATTGACGCAGTAGTTCTTCTGCCTCAGCGTCTTAGTCTGATTGTATTTCCATGAAGAAATTATGTTTACAAATGTTAAAGAAATTACGGCGTGTTTGACCCTAAATTAATTTTACATCGGAATATCCCTTTAAGTATCTTATTTGATTATGCCAACTGGTGTTCTCAAGAAAATAAGAGTCAAAAACATGGGTTGTAATTATAATATTCTTTATCAGGACTTTTATCATTATCGCCAGGGTGGAAAATCTTTTAGCCCCTATCACCCATCCCTACTTTTTATTACTTCATATATTTGTTTCAAAGTGCAGTTAACTCGACAACTTGGGATGACATTACAGCAAAGATCAGAGAGCCAATGATGCTATATGAAGTACACTGTATAGAGAGGCAGAAGTAGCACAAGCACAACAATTTAAATTGGTGACTATTGGATACTCGCTCTGAGTCTCTATGACCGATCAATCGGGCCCATCTGTGCAGAGAGGCGAGCTCATCAGGCTCCGGACTCATAACGTACAGTCCGTTTGCAGGGACGCAGAAAAATCAATCTCCCTCTCTCATTTCCAGCCTGCTCACTTTCACTGATCACATCAGGGCTGTGGGCGTGTGAGAGAAAAGTCAACTCGTTTGTGCCGGAGTTCCCCCTGGGAGGACAGTGACACACAGAAAAGAGAGAGAGAGAGAAAGAGAGAGAGAGAGAGAGAGAGACCTGCTCTTCTTCCAACACCTGCGCTTCAAACTGACAGCCATCCATCCAGAAAAGCTTAGAAAAGTGCCCGAGCGCAGACAACCCCGGAGTGTTTTATTTGATTTTTTTTTTTCAGATGGAGAGGGCTTCCCACGGTCAATAAGAAGCAGCACAGAAAGTACAAGTAAAAGTTGCTGAGGCGATCTCGACATTTCCTCCTCCTCCTCCTCATCCTCCTCCACCACATCTGTGTTATTTTAGCGGACGAGAACTTTTCTCTTTTTTTTTATCTCTTCTCTTTCCATTAAAAAGTAAAACATGTCTGAGAGGAGTCTGGCAGCGGACACAGATGGCTGTTGAGTTTCATTGATCCCCATCTCCATCTCCCTCTTTCTCCCTCACATATTTCACTGTTGTCTCTCCCGCTCTGTCTCTTTATCTATCTTTCTTCCTCTGAGCCGCCTGCTGATATGCTAATCAGCTCATTATGTAGTTCAGTAGAGTGGTCCAAGGTATGGTAAAGAGGGGGTTTCATCTCGATAAACTCCTCTGAGCTGCATATACACGTAGGCTGTTTTAATAAGAGCGAGGGCAGGGCTGGTGAAAGAGTTCAGGATTCAGAATTAATGTTTTCAGAAGATCGGGGAGGAATTATTCGGCTTTAAGTCACGAAATTGGAAAATGATTTCAACCTGGAGCTGTGTAGCTTTTCAAAACTTGAAGATAAACACTGTCAAACACTAAGACGGCAGATTCAAGCAGGTGCTGTAGGTGTAGAGGCTTTCTGTGGTGCCCTGGAGCGTTACAATACAATTCTTTTGGTTGCAAAGAGTGCTGATGATAAAGGCAGAGAAGAGGAGGAATGAAACTGTTTACTCGTTGTGAATCCTCCTGTTTGCTTTGCTTTTAGAAGGGAGTAAATCTCTCCACTTTCGGTGCAAATAATCATCCAGTGCAAAACAAAAAAAAGCAGCAACAGTGTTTTGCAGCCCTCGTCAGGGTAAACACAGATCAGACCTGCATTGACGTGCAGCAGGTTTCATTTTATATCCCTAACCTTTGCAGAACAAGTCATTCCAGCTGTGATGTAACCTGAGGTCGCGCAGATATAATAGAGCCTGATGTCTGCCCGGGCTTTTCCCACTGTGCTCATTGTCTTGGGTTACTTTGGTGACCTTTTGAATGCTGGGAGAATTGGGCCATGTGGATTTGACAAGAAGAGAGGGTTCCTCACCTTTTTAGGACACATCCTCAGCCGGTTCTCTCAACACTGCGAGTCTTTTGAAGCGACTAACCGAGCCGTTTTTTAAGCTGAAGGTATACAGAGTAAGGTCAGGCTGCACGATTTGACACCTCAGCTCTGATGGCGTTGTTGGAAGTCTTCCAGCGCTAATGTGAAAAGCCGGCGACTCGAAATGTTTGTGCTCAGTATCGCTCAGCCACCTGAAATGTTCCTCCACATACTTCCCATGAACTAACCTCTAGCTGCTGGCAGTGGGGAAGCACTGTGCTCTGGTGGTTACTAAATGAAATGCATCTGCACTCAGCAGGAACTTCCATTTGGCTGCAGGCAGGATCTCCAACTTCACAAACTTCATTAGTCAGTGTGGAATTAAAAGCGAAAACTTTCGAAAAACACCCTCCGATGCTTTGAGACCAACTTGAACGAACTTGAGGAACTATTATTCACACGGCAGCTCGAATGACAGCACAGATTATGAAAATGTATTTCTCTCCTTTTGGCTGAGACTCAAATAAAAAATGTAACAGACTCGGTAATGAACTCGGAAAAGTTTTTGATACTCTGAAGCGGATTGGGAATTAAGGTTAGCAGTTTTGTCAAATAATGATTCAGAGGGAATTCTGGTTACAGGTACCGCATAATACTCTTCAAATCTATCTGTACCCCGAATAAAATCGAGGTTGGGTCAAAACCTCACAAGTAAATATATCACTCTCTTCTAGGTCAGTATCTGTCGGCAGATGCTTCAAGATTTTAGCCTCAAAAGTCCACAAAGTCAGCCTACTTCAACTAAACTTGCAGCTATCTCTGCCGGTTGTAAAAAAAACATATTTGCACACATGCAGTACAAGGCGCCTAAATGTCGCTTCCCGCTGCTTCCTACTACTGTCACCGACCATTTAGTGTGTGCATCAGTGGAGACTCAGTGGGAGCATGACATTTCCCCATTTTTAGAGCGCTCACGCTAAGACATGCTGACAGAGCTGAGGCCGTGAGCGCACCCTTTTCGTGTCATTTCGGAGGTATATAATCAATAAGTGCATCTTTATGAGCACTCTGCAGGGGCTGATGGATCCTAAGAGCTTCATTTCTGACCAGAGAAAGTCACTGAGTAAGACACAACTATTACTTCTGAGGTGCACTTAACTCCTAATTGTTCCAGTGCAGCTGCGCAGTGATTGGCAATCCAGCTCCTGTTGGATTTATGTGCGATTGTGTAAATGTGAACTGGGGTGCTATTTTAAAAAATAGTCTCTCTGTTCTTTCTGTAGCTATAGAAACATGCAGCTTAAAAACTGTGCATAGATCTCTCAGTACTTGGTTTATATATTCTAATTTTAAATCTTCATTCTGTCCTAATAAGTTTATCAGTAAGTAAAATGTGTTGCTATTTGTCTTCTTGTCAGTTTGTGGAGACCATCAGCAGTAAGCAGACCGAGCTGGACACCTTCATCGCCGAGGGGTACAAGACAGCCTTATCTGAGGAGCGCCGCAGGTACTGCTTCCTGGTGGACCGCCAATGTGCTGTGGCCAAGAACAGCAGCGCCTACCATGGCAAGGTAAATCCAAGTCTCAAATAAAAGCAATGACGTTAACTTTTGCAAGGGTGACCGTACGTCATCTTTTACCCGGATGTGTCCTCTTTTTTGGGGAGTCAGAATATGGTCCACCTACTTTTGCTGATGCAGTTTGAGAAAAATCTGTACCTAAAGGTGCCATAAGGAACTTTTTTGTGTGTTGATACATCGGCCATGTTTTTCCTGCATTTCCCATAAGTGCCATCTCTAACCCCTAACCCCCATATGGGGTGACACTATATAGCTGACTATGTAGGGAGTTCAATCACTGAAGGTTTCAGACACTACTGTTGTGACGTTGCCGCTGGAGACGCAATGCATTATGGGATGCCCACCACCGGTGAGTGACCATCGGATGGTCATTACATTTTACAATGCTTTATGGGAAATTTTGAGTCGCCTATATGGGGCATTAGAATTGATCAATTAGGTTTCAGACACCCCTCAAAATGGCGCTAACCCCATATAGTTGACTATTTAGAGGTTAGGGATCCAAGATGTTGTCGTAGAAACAAAATACTTGTTGTATTGTAAAATGTTGTTGAAGAATTTTTGGAGGATCCCACGGGTTAAACGTTAACTCCCGTTCATAACCTTTTTGCTCTGTCACCTAGCGAAGCTCTGGTTGTTGAATTTCTATGAATGAACTGTGGGAACTTGATGCCAGCCTGGCATTGTTGTGATTTGTTGCATGTTGTGATTTATGTTTATTAAAAGGTAGTACTTTACATAAGTATTAAATAGTTAAAAGAAGATTGCACCGTTTAGAGTTAAAAACATATGGAGAAACATAATTGTTTACTGCATGTTTTTGTATTGATATGCACTATTTGAGTTTATTTTGGAAAGACTATACGCTGCTTTTATTTTGAAGGAGTCACCAGGAAGTTCTAGTCAGTCTGTGTGAAGTTGATAGAAAGAAAAATATATTCGGAGAAGCCGCTAGCGACATGTGATTAGCTGACACGCTGTGAGACCAAGCCACCCTTATTTTGTATTGCTATTTTTCACCACGTTTGTATCTTTTAAAAACTGAAAAGGTCAGTAAACTTTGGTTAACGTTATTTGGAGTCTCATTTCACCATTTTTGAGAACTTTCCAATACATTTTGGTGCCGAAACCCGGGATCTCAGAGACTTTTTTTGATGTTTTGAATTGGAAGTAACGAACGAAATGTCCGACGCCATGGAACGTATGAAGAAGAAGAGAAGAGCAGTCCGTTCTTCAGTATCAAAGTTACTGGCTCGTATGGAAGAGGAAACAAACAAAGGGGAAAACGAAAGGGACTATGACTCGCTGCGTGAAATGCTGTCATTATTAACGATCAAGGAGGGACAATTAACGGAACTGGACAGAGGCATTGAAGAGAAAACTGTGACGGAGGAATTAGACTCTGAATTAGAGTCCTCACAGGAATATCAGGATCGCATTATTTCATGGAAAACACGAGCAAGCATACTGATCCAGAGAAGCCCTGGTGCCCGGGAGGAGTACGTGAGTAGGCGCACTAGTGCGGGAAGTGCAGGCTCTGATAACTCCTTGGCGAGACAAACTGTTAAACTGCCCAGGTTAGTGATTGAAAGGTTTAATGGAGAAATAAGCCAGTGGCAAGAATTCTGGAGTCAATATGACACTGCTATCCACTCCAATGATGCGCTGTGTAAGAAGGAAAAGTTCACTTATCTGAAATCCTACCTAAGTGGAGCAGCAGCAAAAGCGGTAGCAGGGCTCACATTGACCGACAGTAATTACGACAATGCAATTGACTTGCTCAAGAACAGATTTGGAAGAAAGGACATTGTGGTCAGTGCACACATGTCAAAACTGCTAACCCTGACACCTGTGAAAAGATCCTCAGATATAGTAGCACTGAGATTTCTCTATGATGAATGTGAAATACAGATTCGCAGCCTAGAGTCCCTAGGTGTTCACAGTGACACATATGGCGCCCTGCTATGCCCTGTATTATTGCAGTTGATACCAGATGACTTGGCATTAGGCTACACACGCACGTTGGACACTGATGGTGAATGGAAGGTGCCTGAGCTAATTAAATTCCTGCAAAATGAAGTGCAAAGTAGAGAGAGAGCACTACAACTGACCAGGTCAGGCAGCTCCCAAAAGGACCATTCCCAAAGTCACAGACTGTTCACAAAACAAGTGCCATCCAATGAGAATAAATTCAAAACTGTGCCCTCAGCAGCTGCATTGCACACAGCCAGTAATGCCCCTCAGACCTGTGTGTATTGTGACAGTCCCAGTCATAAGCCAGAAAACTGCTCAGACACCACAGTGACTGCTCGAAAGGAAAAACTGAAAAAAATGGGAAGATGCTATGTGTGCCTAGGCCCCAAACATATAGCCAAATACTGTAAAGTCAAAGGTGTCTCATGTGCCTTGTGTGGTCGCAGACACCACCAGTCAGTCTGTGATCAAGAAGTGCAGCCAGGCGCTGCTAACAGCAACAGTACAGATGCTGTGGTTTCTTCCGTGTCTAGCACAATGAAACCAAAATCTAATGAACCCAACACAGTGCTGCTTCAGACAGTTAAGGCCAGGACAGAGGGCCCAGCAGGTAGAAAAATAGTGCGTTGCCTATTAGATGGAGGCAGTCAAAGAAGCTTTATACATGAGAACCTGGTGAAGACACTGAAACTGCCAGTATTAAAGCAAGAGACATTGAACCTCCACACCTTTGGATCTGCTGGTCCCATGGCAACAAAGCGCAACATTGTCAAGGTAGTGCTGGAGAATGTGTGGAATACACAGCAAAGAATTGAAATTGCAGCAGTTGAGACCCCTCAAGTGTGCACTGCTGTTATGAAAGTGCCTGGAGAGCACATCAGAGGAGAATTCAAGAGGAGAGGTCTGCAGCTGGCAGATTTCCAGTTAGATGGTGCTGAGGACCCCGAGCTGTTGGTCTTAATTGGAGCTGACTTTTACTGGAAAGTGATGACTGGCAAGGTGGAAAGGCTAACAGAGTCACTTGTGGGCTTAGAAAGCACCTTTGGATGGACTGTACAAGGGCCAGTCCCAATGTCTAGTGTAACAGACACAACCTGCATGCACATCAGTCTAGATGAGGACACTCAGATCTCAAAACAGTTGCATGCCTTTTGGGAAATAGAAACACTGGGCATTGTAAATGACAAAGCTGAAAACCCAGATGATACGGAGGCTCTTCAGAGCTTTGAGCAGACAGTGACATTCAATGATGGTCGCTACCAAGTTGAATTACCATGGCGACTGGACAGCCCACCTCTACCAGACAACTTCAGAGTTGCAAGGAAAAGATTTGAGAGCCTGAAGAGGAAACTGGTTGCTGATGCCACTCTGTACACAAGGTACAACAATGTGATGGAGGATTACCTACAGCAGGGAATTTGTGAGGATGTCTCAGAGAATGACTCAGCAGCAGAGTCAACAGAAACTGTGAAATATTACCTACCTCATCATGCTGTACTCCGGGAGGAGAAAGCGACGACCAAGCTGAGAGTCGTGTTTGATGCCTCATCACATGAGGCTGGAAGCCCCTCACTAAATGACTGTCTGTTAACTGGGCCAAACCTAAACCCTGATCTGTTAGATATGCTTATCAAATTCCGACTGCACAAGATAGCTTTCACTGCAGACATCACCAAGGCTTTCTTGCAGATAGCTCTAGCAGACAAAGACAAGGATTCAGTCAGGTTCTTGTGGCTGCATGGACCCCCCACTAAGGACTGTGACAATGAGCTGCGCATCATGAGAATGAGTAGAGTGGTATTTGGAGTTTCACCAAGCCCCTTCCTCCTAGCTGCAACCATTAGGAAGCACATCCAACAGTATGATGCAGCCCAACCAAAGGCAGTAAAGGCACTTAGAGAGTCTTTATATGTAGATGATCTGATTTCAAGCTCATGTGACGTGGAGGAGGCCTATTCAGTCACAACAGGAGCTAAGAACATTCTGTCTGCTGCTGGAATGAACTTGTGTAAATGGGCCACAAACTCACCAGATCTCAAGTCAAAATGGACAGCGAATGGATTCGAACAAGCTACAGAACCTGTCACTTGTGGGAATGTACTGAAAGTGCTAGGTCTAGTGTGGAAACCAGAGGAAGATCACTTTGTGTTTGACTTAAATGGACTTTTAGACATTTTGAAGGACAAGCAAAACACAAAGAGAAGCGTGCTGCAAACGTCAGCTCGTATTTTTGACCCTATTGGCTTCCTCACTCCGTTCACCATTAGGGTGAAGCACCTCTTCCAGCGACTGTGGGAGAGGGGAATTGGTTGGGATGACCAGTTACCCCCAGACTTGGCAAAGGAATGGAACCGGTGGTGTTCAGAACTGCCACAGCTCCACCTTGTGGCGATTCCCAGGTGGTATCACATTGAAATCCAACCAAACATGCAGTCACTGGAACTACATGTCTACTGTGATGCTAGTGAAAAGGCATTCAGTGCTGTTGCATACATGCAAGGAAAGAACCAGGATGGGGAAATTGTGACAAGCCTTGTAGCATCAAAGTCGAGAGTTGCCCCTCTAAAGAAACTAACTTTACCACGCTTAGAGCTGATGGGAGCCTTGATCGGAGCCAGATTGGGAAACAATCTGCTTAAGTCCCTGAAGATGGAAAAGAATCAGCTCAGGATGTGGACAGACTCGATGATCGCCTTGCACTGGATACGCAGCACAGCACACAAATGGAAGCCCTTTGTGGAAAACAGAGTGACTGAAATTCAAAATTTGACGAACCCAGAATCATGGTCACACATCAGTGGCAAAAGGAACCCTGCTGATCTACCCACCAGAGGCCAGAGTGTGGACAATCTCATCCAGAGTCAGCTGTGGTGGAACGGGCCTGCTACGTCACTGACAGCTGAACCAACAGACACAATTGAGACTGAAGAGGACTGTACTGCTGAGGAGGCAAATGCTGAGCTTAGGACTAAGTTCATGGTAGCAGTACAATTTACTAGCACTGATCCAGCTGAACCATTGTTAGACCTTGATAAGTACAGTAGACTGAGAACAGTGTTCAGATTAACTGCGTGGGTGAAGAGGTTTGTGAACAATGCCCGCTCAAGCCAAAGGACCCATGGAGAGCTCACTGCAGAGGAGCTCACTGCAGCTGAAATGTACTGGATAAAGGTGACACAAGAGCAAGGTTTCAGCCAAGAATTAAATCTACTGAAATCAGGACAAGAACTTGACAAGGATTCAAAAATCAAGGACTTGAAACCATTCCTTGATGAGAACAGCCTTATCAGTGTGGGAGGAAGGCTGCAACAGTCGGAGTTCAGTTTCAGAGAACAGCACCCATGGGTGCTCCCCCCAAAACACAGATACACTGAGCTCTTAGTTCAAAACTACCATGAAAAGGTGATGCATTCTGGGATCAGGGATACTCTAGTGCAGATAAGGGAGAGCTACTGGATATTGAGAAGCAGACAGCTGGTTAAGCAGATTGTGGCACGCTGTCACATCTGTAAGAGACTAAAGGTGAAACCAGCTCAGCAGGTTACTGCTCCTTTACCAAGAGACAGGATTACAGAGTCCCCACCCTTTGAAGTCATGGGCATTGATTTCGCTGGCCCGCTGTACGTCAAGTCAAACAGCCAGACAAAGAAGGCATACATTGCACTGTTCACATGCGCTGTCACTAGAGCAGTGCATTTAGAGCTTGTATCAGACATGTCCACAGAGAACTTTCTCTTAGCCTTGAAGAGATGCATTGCGAGACGTGGGCTATGTAAGGTCATTTATTCTGACAATGCCAAGACCTTTAAGAGAGCAGACCAAGATCTGAAGGAGCTATGGAAATCATTCAAGGAACCGGAGCTCACTGCATTCTTCACCGAAAAGGGCATCTCGTGGAGGTTTATTGCTGAGAGAGCAGCTTGGTGGGGCGGCTTCTGGGAAAGACTCGTGAGGTCAGTGAAGACATGCCTAAAAACAGTCCTAGGGAGGGCCTCACTGAACTTCGAGGAGTTAACCACCACTCTCACAGAGGCAGAGGCTGTGCTGAATTCTAGGCCACTCTCATATGTGCACAACGATGCAGATGAGCCCACACCCCTGACACCCGCTCATTTTCTGGTCGGCAAAAGACTGACTTCCCTGCCACCAAAAACTATGATTCCAGAAATTCAGTCAGCCAATCTAAGCAGAGAGAACATGGGACGCAGATGGAAGTACCGCCAGAGACTCCTAAACACCTTCTGGACCCGCTGGCGCAAGGACTATCTACTGGATCTGAAATCAGCACATAAGTGTGACACATCCAGACCCACTGAGCTCAAAGTGGGAGACGTCGTGCTGATTGGAGAGGACAAAATGCCTCGACAAATCTGGAAGACAGGCAGGATTGAAGAGCTGTTTCCAGGGCGAGATGGACTGCCACGCTCATGCACAGTTCGTACCCCTACAGGGACACTACTGAGAAGACCTGTGCAACTGATCTATCCTTTGGAAATAACTTGATTTAGGCATAGATTAGTATTCATGAACATTGTTCATGGGGCGGGAGAATGTTGTGATTTGTTGCATGTTGTGATTTATGTTTATTAAAAGGTAGTACTTTACATAAGTATTAAATAGTTAAAAGAAGATTGCACCGTTTAGAGTTAAAAACATATGGAGAAACATAATTGTTTACTGCATGTTTTTGTATTGATATGCACTATTTGAGTTTATTTTGGAAAGACTATACGCTGCTTTTATTTTGAAGGAGTCACCAGGAAGTTCTAGTCAGTCTGTGTGAAGTTGATAGAAAGAAAAATATATTCGGAGAAGCCGCTAGCGACATGTGATTAGCTGACACGCTGTGAGACCAAGCCACCCTTATTTTGTATTGCTATTTTTCACCACGTTTGTATCTTTTAAAAACTGAAAAGGTCAGTAAACTTTGGTTAACGTTATTTGGAGTCTCATTTCACCATTTTTGAGAACTTTCCAATACAGGCATCATGGGAAATGGAGGCCAACGGGTTTTCTTTTTTTATATCTGAAAACTTCCAGGTCACAACAAAAAAAAATTGCGAATGTAACATGAAACACAAGATTTCCATGCACGTATTTTGATATTAGATTTCCATCGAAAACCACATCGCAGAAAGTCAAACACTGACATGTTTTTTCAATCTCTGATTTTTATGATCAAAATGAAACAATGGAAAAGGTTTGTTTTCCGTGTTTCGCCTCATGATTCCTTACAGGTGTTTTCATTTTTTCATTTGAAAACGAACATTTGTTGGCCGTCAAGTACACAGACTGAAATGTTTGCCATGTTGTAACAACGAAACCTAGCAAAACAGGTTTCTCATTAAAATCAAACCTCATTTGTCAGAGAGGAGACATTACGTAAATCTTTTATTTAAAAGAGGAAAACCTGTTAGCATTATGGCTTCATTCACTTTGAATTAGAGCTTTACGGAGCAACAAACAGAGTGTAAAGTCAGAGTAAATGTCCAGACATGAAGTTTATAATAGTATCTGATACATCTCAGACTACTTTAGCTTTATTTTTCAAGCTCTCTGTAAATCAGAAACACATTTCTGCTTCATTGTGCGATCAAAGTCATATGTTTTCACCGCTCACTTCCGTGAAAAGTAATGTATTCTCTTTATTCTTTTGTCTTGAGCTGTCAAACGTGTTTTATTTGAATCTAACTGTAGTGGATACGAGGAGATATATAATTCAAAGTCGCATTAACTTTGACCGCTCACATGGGCCTCTTCATTTTAAAAATTCATTAAGACTGTAGACGATGCCCAGCTGACAGCTATGTCTGAGACAGTAATCCATCATTGCACCTCTGAGCGTCCGGCCAACTTCGTCTTCTTCTTCTTCCTCCTCTCAGATAAAAGAGTTGAAAAGGAAAAGGCACCAAAACCCCGGCTGTGGAGAGAAAACAGGTTCAAACTAAAGCTCATTTTAAGGAATAGGAGTTTGGTTTTTGAGGTTTATTATTTACAACAGTCACAAGAGGACTTCATAAAACCTGCTTGTTATTTTCACTCTTGCGTTGACATTTGAGGCGAAGAACGTGTGAATAAAAAACAGATTTCCACCAATATTGAACCGTGAAGAGCAACGGAGGGTTACAACGCGGGACTGAGTCCATTTAACGCGCTCGATCTTATTTGTTTACAGCTTTGTGTTACGAATGTACGCCTATCCGTTACCCATGAATCTGATATTGTGTGGTAATAGAGCACAGCGGTCTCTTGGGTGTGAGCTGCCAGCCTAAAGAAGTGACTGGACGAGGACAGAGTGTGTGCGCATATGTGTGTGTGTGCATTTGTGTGTGTGTGTGTGTGTGTGTGTGTGTGTGTGTGTGCTGCAGCCTCCCTTTTCAACATGGAGTCTAGTCATTAATCAGGATGGGGGTGTGCGTGGGAAGAGTTCACCTTCAGCAAACTGAAGAACCCTCTCCCAAAGGGTTCCTAGTGTGTGTGTGTGTGTGTGTGTGTGTGTGTATGATGAGAGAGGGAGAAAGATGCAGAAGCTCCAAATAAGGGCGTTCAAAAGGGTTCATACTGTCTGTGTTTTGTAAGTGCGTGCAGGTGTGTGACACGTCTTGTTATGCGTGTTTACATGTATCTGTGTGTTTTGTGTTTCCATGGAGAGAACAACTTTGTCCACGGGGCTGTGAGTTGCTGAAGTGGGCAGTTTGGTTGTGTGTCCGTCTGTCCTACATCCCCACCCACGCAGCGCATTATCATAACCGCCCATAGGACCGGGGTCAAGGATGCACAGCGAGGAAAAAAAAACTCCAGGAAAAACACTTTTTTTTATGTCGGAAAAGAAAGAAGAAAATGCTCCTAACTGATCCTGTCTGCATTTTTAGATTTAGATTAACAAGTTCTGCTGTTAATGTCGGAACCTGCAGGCGTGGGGCGTGAGTTTGTTCCTGAAGTGTTTTGGTTTTCATTTATAGTACGAGTAGTATCATCCACTAGCTTTTCAGCAGGACACGAACCCATCAGCAGTCACGTAAAGATGATCCAGCCTCAGATCATGTTTTTTGGAGAGATACCTCCATGTGAGCGCGGCTAAAAATCTGCTCTTCAGCGTGAAGTCCGCTGAATTCTCACCTCTAAAGCTGTTTGTTGGACTGTTAATGAAGCCAAAGCACCAAAACAATTTCTCAAAATCTCAAGCCTCCACATGGTTTCAAACGATGAGAGTAAATGATATGTTGATGGCAAAGGATCGAATCCATTTTGACATTTTTCATCCTATATTGTCGTTTTTTTCAGTCCTCTCATAATGCCTGAGTTTATCAGAAACTTCCGCAGAAAATCTTCAGATTTGGCAGAAACAGACGCTTGGACTCAAAGATTTTGGTGGTCAACAGTCTGATTAGTCACATGCCCTGGAGAGAGATTCAGAGACACAGTTTATCTGGCGTAAAGCCGTCCTTTAAAAGACTGAAAATGAAAGTCTGCTGTTCATATGCTGTTGTTTTGTTTCAGGGTTCATGTTTTCAGTTTTCTGTGTTGGTGTTGTAGGTCTCAGCTCCAGGGGCCGTAATCTAGTTTTTCATGTTTTTCTTTGTTTCTCTAATCTTTCTCTTCCCCTCCTTCAGGGTAAAGACCTTCTGACCCAGAAGATCCCAGTTTGGCAGCAGGCCTGTTCAGACCCCAACAAGCTGCCGGAGAGGGCCATGCTCCTGGCTCAGCAGATGGGCTCTGCCGCTCTGGGTGGCACGAGCCCCCTGCACACCTCCAAATCAAACCTGGTCATCTCAGACCCCATCCCAGGGGCGCAGCCTCTGCCTGTGCCCCCGGAGCTGGCGGTGTTCATGGGCAGCGGCCTTGGACATCCAGCGGTGAGTCCAGGGAATAAATAAACAATTGCGGCTATTATTGGATGTGTAAAAATCGAGCTAACATCAACTTCACGGCAGAGTGAATAGCTTTAATTCATCATTAATCCATTACAATGTCCAGCTTGTTTCTAATTAAGCCAAATTACTCAACTGGGATCGCATTATTTTGATTTTACTGCCGGATCAGTGTAGAGGAGAGAAAATCCGTGCAGGGCTGAGAGAGAGTCTGCTGTTCATTTCGAAATACTGAAAGGTTTTTTGGGTATTTAAATTGCAAATGCAATCTCCAAAATTGCCACTCCATGATGCATGCGCCAACCCCATGTTGAAATATGCTGCAGGGATTTAAAGAAGGAGAAATGGTGGACTAAATATAGACGAGAGTTGCACAGAGTAGGCGAAGTTTACCTCGACTTTAGGTGCTTGAGGCAACATATGCTGAATCCTGGTATCAATAAGATGCAGAGACTAGTTTCTGTTATTCTGACAGCTTGTGCAAAATCAGGGTGGTTTATTTGTTGAGTGTTATTTCTAATCTCTTATCTATATGTCCATTTGGCATCTGTTTTTATTCACCTGTCTTTGGCCGGATGTATAAATAAAATCAAATAACACTTTTCCGATGTCTTCTGGTTCAGATGCAAATGAGACGAGCTTCCCTCTGGTGTTAATTCAAAGATTACACTCAGGATAATGAGCGGTCTACATTTTATTCTTTGCCACAGCTGACACAGTTGTGATTTGTGTTTTTTAATCTAAATCCATTATGACTACAGCAGGTGTAACCTAACACATCATCTCTTAATCTCAAAGTAATTGCCGCTGTAGTATCGCGCTGGAGAGGCCATCTGTACTCCACACCCTTACATCTGCTTGTGAATTCCAGAGACTGATGGGCCCTGATGGCATGTCCATGGTCAACGGGACAACAGGAGTCCATGGGGAGGAATATTGGACAGATGGGGGGACCATGTCCCAAGTCAGGCCTTCGTCCCCTCAGACTCAGCCACCGGGACAGTCCCAGGCTCAACCTCAGAGACAGGTCAGCGATGTCTACTCCAACACCCTCCCCGTGCGCCGGCCTGCCCCCGCTAAGAACAAGAACCCTGTGGGTGAGTTATCCCAACGCCGCTCAGATTTAATGAGCAGCTTCAGCTGGAGCTGCGGCGGGAAAATAACAAGCAGAATATTTGATTGCACGTCAACCCCGCTCACATCATTTTATTTTAAGGTGTTCTCAGGAGCACTTCATGTTTACCACCGCTGTACAATAGCACGTTTAAGAAATAGCTAAATTTAGAGCATCTGCCTGGCTGCTAATCCCAGAAGAGACCTGAATGCTACCTGTAATTGGTTGCAGCAAATTTAATATTGATATCATTAAAAATATTTCACTGTCTGTTTTCAGGAGAGACACGGACCCTGCCCAGGTCCAGTTCCATGGCAGCAGGCCTGGAAAAGAACGGGCGCGCCCGTGTCCAGGCCATCTTCTCCCATGCTGCAGGTGACAACGGCACCCTGCTGAGCTTCTCTGAGGGAGATGTCATCACCCTGCTAGTGCCTGAAGCCCGTGACGGCTGGCACTATGGAGAGAACGAGAAGAACAAGATGTAATGTATTCATGTATTCAGTCGTACCTGAAACTGCACTGTTGGAATTGTTGGCGTTTGTAGAAGTCATGGAAATCTTTCTTTACCCAGGCGTGGATGGTTCCCTTTCTCCTACACTCGAGTGCTGCCTGAGAGCGACAGTGAGAAGCTCAAAGTGAAGTATGTGGCGTTTTTTTTTATTTTTATTTTTATGTCATGTTTCAAGGTAATGAGTCTCAATCTGAAACCTTTGTGTTATCCTCCTCCTTCTCCTCCTCCTCCCAGCCTGCACCACGGTAAAAGTAGCAGCACAGGAAACTTATTGGAGAGCGATGCATCACTGCCGACACCCGACTACGGCCTGACCGCCCGACTGCTGGCACAGAGCCTCGCACAGACCCGTCCACGCCCCTACAGCATGGCAGGCTTTGGCACACAGGTAGGTTACATACATGACAAATTAATTTGTAGCTCCATCTGGTTCAGCCTTGTGTTATGTAATTGGATATGAGTAATCCTGCGGTGTCTGAACTGGAGACTTTTCTGGATTTGTGCTGCCACCTAGTGTTTGTATTCGAGTACAGCAGCTGTTTTCAAACCAAAGCATGTTTGAACAGAAAGTAAAAATGTTTTCTTTCCTTTCAGCCTGCTATCGAGGATTACGACGGCCGCTTTGCCACAAGGTAAGCACCTTTTTTTTCCCTCTAACAAGTTCTTACTGCTGTGACAGCTGCTGCTCGATCAGAACTTTTTAAATCGTATAGTCGATTAGAAGAAGACTTTAACAGCGCTCAATTAAGAGTGATAATACTTCACCTTCATGGTAATATCATGGATTAAGAGAGACATCTGTTTAACAAACAGTGTCCTAAAAAGTTCTTTAAACACACTCTCTATGTAAATGTGCTGTAATGTCTGATATGCAGTGCACAAAAATAGGTAAAGGCACAGTAAAAATAAAAAATAAACCTACTCTGTGAATTTTAAAGAAGCATTTTAAGTTATATTTTGTTAGATTTGTGTTTTTATGATTTATTTTTAAATATATAATTTATTCATAACTAACTGAAAAGGGTGTTAATGAACAACTAGTACATAAATTCTGCATACAGTTCATTTGCAGCACTGCACAGTGTCTAAAACTAGGTACAACCCTGTTTTCAATAATAGGTTGTGACGCTGTGTAAAATGTTGGTCAAAGAAGAATTTGATGGTTTAAACTGACTGAAAATAGAGCAAAGACGACATATCAAATGTTGAAACTGAATGTTGTGTTGCTTCACTGACACTCGGTGAACATTTAGGAACAGAGAGGACCACTTTGTGACATTTTGACTGATAAAGGAAAATGAGTTTTTGGCCTCAATCATGAGATGATTGAGGCCAAAAATGTATTTTTGTCAAATAATCACTTAGGTCATTATTTTAATAGGGTGATGATATTCAGATTGGAGCAGGTAACAGGTCAGTTTCACATCCATGCTGCATTTGGGTCAAAATTTGAAGACAGGCAGTGATGTCCCTACAGAGGACGTGGGCTCTGGACCAGGGGTTTGTATAGTTTCTCCTTTGCGCACGGTGCAAGTAGATGCAGCAGTGAATGTATTTATAGACAAAGTGATTTTGAGCACATGCAGTGATTTCCACGACAGAGTCATGTCTCTATTTGATGCAGTGCTGCATGAAAGCCCAAATATAGAGGTCATCTGGTACTGTTTACAGCTTTTCCACTCTATACGAAGATCATTTAATAGCATTATGTACCAATGATCAAACGCTGTGTTGAAGTGTTTGCTCACGCAGTCTCTCACAGAGTGGTAAACCTCGTCCTCTCTTAACTACAGAGAGACTCAGTCATGTGACTAACCTGCTGCAATCATTATGGGGATGGGATTATGGGGATCATCATTAGGGGGATGTTTCAGGTGTTTTGTTCTCCGTGTAGTAATTTATTTCTTTTTACATCAATTTAGAATGAGCATTTTTTTCATATAACTATATTTTTCTTTCAATTTCCAACATTTGATATGTTGTCTTTGCACCTTTTCAATTAATTATAACATTTAAAAGTATTTATAAACAATTAAAATCTGTTTGGTAACACTTTACAATAACCATAATTTATAAATGGTAAAAATATAGTTTATTAATGTTTAATCATCATTTTAAAACAGAATATAGAGCAATTATAAAGGACAAATAAATAGTTTATTAATGTTAGTTAATAGTTACTTTACCATTAACAAGCAATGAAATTATGATTGATAATTTTCATTAATTATCAATGGACTATTTATTGAAGGTTCATGTAGGGTTGTAAAACATCTAGATTAAAATGTGTGTCAGCAGCACTTTGTAAATGGTTAATATTTGGTTTTTTAAACCACCTATAAACATTACCAAGATGGTTATTGTAAAGTTAGGGTTAGGTTTTTAAAATGGTAAAATATACAATTTATTATTGGTCTATATGCTATTTATAAATGATGATTAAACATGAATAAATTATCTGCTTATCATAAGTTATGTTTATTGTGAAGTGTTACCATCTGTTTTATCACAATGTTAAACAGCATCCTAACTTCTTAAGAATTGAGGTCAGACAATCACCCGGATTTAGTATTATGAAACTTTGCTGTATTTATATATTTCATTGTTTATAGTCTTTAAAAAAAAAAACCTGTTTGATAATCTGAAACCAGAATGTATCCAGAGACAAGACAGGCTGATCTGCTTTGACTTGATTTGGTTGGACTAACAATAATCGATCATCAAACTCAGACTCTCGTATCTATCAGTTGATTTGCAAACAGTTTAATGAGCTCATGAGCGTAGCTTTAAGTCCCCTCGCTTTAAAAGTTTCAGTGTTTTCTTCGATTATTTTTTTTTTACTGTCTTCTTTGTCCTTCCCTCTTTGCTCTTGCTTACTTTTACTTTTTCTTTAAATAAATAAACTCAGTCTAGTGTCTCGGTGTATTGTCACAGTGCTCTTGGCCCCCGTATATTTTTCTCTGTAATCCCATCCCAAGTCCTTGCTGACTCACCAGAGCTATGTGAGGGTCAGGGTTAGGAATGATGCTGTGCCTGTTTCTGTCCAATCAGGAAGTACATCCTCCTTTAACTGTATATAAATGTGTGTGTTTGGGTGAGAGGAATAAAGCGGCGTAGAGGAGCGCGTGCGTTTGTTGTGCAGTAGACATCATGCTGACTTCATCTCAGTCATCAGTGCTTGTCAGCCTGGGGCTTTGGGCACCAGTGTCGAGCTGTTTTCTGTACTCTTGTCTGCGCTGAGTGTGTTTTTTTCTGTATTTTCTGTATTTTGAGACGACACTGTCCTGCAGGGTGTATTCACCCCAAACAGACTGATCTAACACTACATCCCTCCAGCTGAGGAGATGACTTGATTTTCTCATCAACAGTAAATACTCGTAAACGAAGGATAAATAACCTTTAAAAGCATGATAAATATATTTGATGAATAAAAAGTGTTGATGAGGGAATTGGAAGTCCAATCTTCCTGATCACGGCAGGTGTGTTTGGAGATGTGGTTGCAGGCGGGGGCGACTTTAATTCCTGACCCCGCCGACACGTCTCCAAAAGTGCACCCTGCCTCCTCGTGCCTGTCTTGTCTTTTCTCCATTTCTCTCTGAGTGTGTCCGACCTGGCAAGCTTCCTTCTCTCTTTGTTCCACAGTGACAGTCCTGATGGCAAATTGATTTCGACTGTGTGAGAACAGACATACAGACAGACACAGACAGCTCCGGATAGCACAGGGGCCTCTTCCTACCTACCTACCTACCTACCTACCCCATCTTTCCCCCCTCTTAGCCTCCCTCCTGTCCACTTATCTCCACCTCTCCTCCTCCTCCTCCTCCTCTGCCTTCCACACACACCCCTTCTCCAAGTGGAAGAGGCCAGTTTCATCCCTCCTTTCTGTCCTCTCTTCCTCCCCGGGTCCTTCCTTTCCTCCTTCCAATCCGTCCAATCCTGGGTGCTGCTGCTGGTGGTGTCGGTGTGGACAGTAGCGGTTGGTGGGTGGAGGATTGCATTGAGCGAGAGAGCCCGAGCGGGGCCTACCTGCTCGGCATGCAGCGCTATGGACTCTGAATACTCTATCTCTGATCACAGTCCCCCATCACGGACTGATCTGTCAAGAGACTGCCTTTGCTACTGCTTGTCTTTCATGCATGTACATGGTTTTGTCATTTTGTCAAACTGAAGGACATGTTCATGTACTGTACAAGTGCCAAAAGACTTCAATGTCGTTGTACTAGAGCCACTGGCTGAATGGCCTTTTTCAAGCACATGTGGGGCGCAGTATTATCGAGCTCCCACCCACCACACACATGCTCAAAATAAAACAAAAAAAAGCTTTTCAAAATAAGGCTGTGCAGCAGATTACAATGTTTCTGTTCTGAGAGATCCTATAGGTGGCGCTGTGCTTCCCTGTGTCAGTGCTAGACTTTATTTTACCGTCCAAAAGGTTTGTGTCATATTTGCCTTACTTTGCTTCTTTTTTTTCTTTTCTATTTAACACATACTTTGTGTGCAATGAAGCAAACTTAAAAATGAGCTTCAAGAATATATACAGTATATATATCTATACATATATATATATATAAAATGTTTCCGTCAGTCGACCAAATTGCACTGTATGATGATCACCATGATTTCATTTCAATTTTCGATGAATCTTTCCACCGCCAGCTGCAGTCTTTTTGCCATAAAACGGCTGAACTTACTGCCAAAAATTCTGGGTTAAAATAAAAGCGCCTCACCTCAATAAACTTCAGTTTGTTGTTTTTGTCTGAAGTTGAACCGACTCTGAAGAGGTCTTCTTATCTTCTGCTGAGTTTCCTCAAGAACAGCTGTTTATTACTTTGAGGTTAAAAGAAAAAAAAACCCCGGCTTTTGCAGCTCTCAGTGTTATTTATGATTGTATTCCCTGAGTGGCTATGTAGTTTTTTGGTCTTTTTTTTTTTCTTTCTTTCTTTCTTTTCAAAAACAGTTATTGTCCTTGTAAAAAAAAAAAAAAAAGAAAACAGAAAAAATCTTTGCAGAAACAATGAGAAAATACTGATTAGTTGAAGTGTTTATCTTATGCATGCTGTGGAGGGAAACCAGAAAAATGTGATACTGAAAATTGACCCTGAATGTATGGTGACTTTTTACAAAGGTATTCTGAATAAAACATATCTCTATATATTAATAAACAGTCTGGTCTGACGCGAAATCTGTTCCATCAGCGACGACTGCGGTTTGTAGTTTTCATGAACTTCCTCTTTCGTCAAGGTTACGACGCCCAAACTGTCATATGCATATTTTTAAGAAATCCTATTTGTGAGTCATTTCAAGCCACAGCTGTGGTCCAAGCATGCAGTTTCACCCCTCCTCCCCTCTTCCTCATCCTTAACCCTCATCGCATCTGTGCTGATCTGTGTCACTGTTAAGAAAGGAGGCTGTGAATGTGTGTTTGTGTGTGTGTGTGTTGTGAACAGTATGCATTCAGTTTTTGAGTTTTCTTTCAGTCTGATATTGAGTTGATTTCACTGCATTGACAGGAGATTTACCTCCACTAGGGTGCGCTGCAGACACGTCCTGCAGTTGACAGTTGAAGCATGCCGAGCATGAAGTGTCGTTTCCATTCCTCATCACAGTGATAGTTGTATTGATGGTCAACTTACAGTCTATTCATCTTGCACCAGACTAACCAGCAGTGTTGTTTACAAAAATGTGACCCATGCATGATCTGAAAGATGAGCCATTCAAACCCAAAGGTTCTCTTTACCTTCCAGTTTGGGTCCAGAATTGTCTCGGTTCTGAGGAAACAGGACCTCCGTAAGTCACCAGCCTCCATTGCCTCTCAGCCAATCACGTATCTTCTTTTTAAAAATTTTTTTTTTACAACTGCCTGGTTCTCTCTGCTCTCATTGGCTGCCTGGCTGTGGTACAACGCTGGGAAGTCAGTGCTTCTTTTCTGTCCTCTGGCTCATGTGGACATGGCAGGATTTGGATCTGTCGGTCTTGGGCCTCGGGTTGTAAAAGAATATCTCATATATTTTCATACAGAAGAGACACTAACCCTGCATGCGTGCTTATTGCAAGCTCTTTTTTTTTAACCCATACTTTCCTCACAACATGCTTGCAAAAACTCACAATAGATAATCTAAAGGAAGGATGGGGCTTTCTTTGGGTGTGGTTACGTAGTCGGCCAAGTAGCTCTCTAAGTTTCCACAAGTGTTCAACCTAACTGTCACTGTTCCCTGTCTCACCCCTCCTCTCCCCGCAGTGACCGTTCCTTGGAGGTCTACCTCAGGCCCACCTACACTGACGACCGATCTGCACCCATCTTCTACTAGCAGCCTGCTGTCCCCCCTTTTTTTCTCCACTCACGGGCCCTTAAATTTTGAAGTGCATACAAAAATAAATAAATAAATCAATAACTTTTAGCAAGTTTTGAGTTGTATGATGTTACCACAAGAGGGGCCCGCGTGTGCGACTGAGGGGGGAAATCACCTCAAGGAATATGTTACACTCTTTAGTTTCTTTCCCGTGGAGACTCACTCCAGGTTAATCCTCATGATGATGTTTTTTGCGAATGCTTTCACAAACTCTGAACACCCCACTCTGGGCGTTTCCGTGCAAAAAGGTGTCAGCAGATTTTTCTTAGTTGTTTTAGATTGCACCATTTGTGTATAAGGTATGGCTAATAGGTTTTTACTAGTGGTGCTGTCACATTATCTTTTATCTGCACTTCTACTTTGGGTTATTTCTTCTTCCAACACTCTACACTGTAAATTTCATTTGAGGACATTCATAAGCAGTGAAGGAGCAGTCTGCGCTAGCTGTTTAGGTTTGAAGGTGGATTGGATGGACGGATGCAGAATCAAAGATAGGATACTGTACGGCTGGTGAGTTAATAATTCTGCTTTTGATTAGTGAAACACTACGATATAAATATATATATTAACTAGTTGTGATACAGTGCACCCATATTTTCAATGTGGGAACTGTGCCTTCGATTTTTTTAACGTACGCTTCATGCCACATTGACTCAATCATCCTGTAAACTGATTTGAGGGTACATGCATAACAGTTTGACTTGTATTTTTATATTCTGGAAAATCTAATAGGGATAATATCCCTTTTTATTGTCTTTGTTTGTAAATTTAAGTCTTTTTCTCGTTTATTTTTTTCCTTTTTGCTTAGCAAACTCTGACTCAGTGCAATTCCAAGTACAGTTTAATATCCTGACTCGTACTGTCTCTTTAAATTTCTCTAATACCTAAGCCACAAGACGAAATACAGCGCACACTCAGTGGGTCTTTTTCTATGTACAGTCGCTTTGAGGGAGTTGTAGCTTATCATATAAGGTACAGTATTATCATGGCTTTTGATCATTCATGCTCAGTATTTTTAACCCGTTTGGGGAAAAAAAAGGCTTGAAGCAGAGACGATAGAAGAGAATCGAGGTGTATGTAGCCTCATGAAAAGGTACATCATAAGGAAGCAGTTTTTCCAAGAGGGGAGTCCTTTACACTGAGTGATTTGATCAGGATTTTATGAAACGGCACGTTTTAAAGCGCTTTTTTTACTTTTATATAGCTCTCATCGTCTATTTCTCACTCTTGTCTCTGTTTGTATTATATCTGTCCTGTACAGAAAGTGCTTATAAATTATCTTGTGCGAAATAAATCTAAATGGGCACAAACGTCAAACTTTTACGTGTCTTGTTGATCCGTGTTTTTGACTGTAATCATCACCTGACACAGGAGGGGAAAAAAAGTATTTGGATTTATTTGTTTGGGATAGTACAATAGCAATGAGTGAGGGAGGGAGGGGAGAGGAGGGGGGAGACATGGGAACAGCAATGTTGTTACTACCCCTGCTCAGAACAGCCCACCTCACCTGCCACTGTTTTTTTTTTTTTTTTTTAGCCAACAGGCTTTGAAATATCTCTTTGGCAAATTTGAGAGACTGTCATCCTGGATTGCATCTTTTCAAACGGTACAAAAATACTCGCAGCGTGTTCTCCTCGTGCAAGAAGGTGAATGAAAGGTAAGGTGGGAGAGGAAACAGAATTGGCACTTTGAGCTACAGAAGCGCAGAGAAGGGGAGGAGAGCTGTCCTTACAGCGGTAGTAATTCAAGTCGAGCTACCTGCTACATGTTGATAAAACATTCATACAATATGTGAGATATGTCGTATTTTGAATGTCTTTTTTTTTCTTTGTACACATCATACCCCAGCATCCAGCACAAATGTAATCGAATACATTATGTGTGAGATTATGAACAATACATAGACGTAGAAAAGATCCGTTAAATGATACTGACATTCAACATTTATGACTCGTTACCATAGACTGTATATACTATGGACAACCTGGTTCCGCCTACCGCCTGTATACGGATTTGAAGCCAAGAAGCTCTCGGTATTTCCGGGATCTAGCGTTGTGCGCATTCCGCCGCGCAGTCGCAGAGAGTCACTGTAATGACGCTCGGCTCAAACAGCGTATCCCTCCCGGGAGAGCTACGCAATCCCTGAACGCCCATAGGCTGTATCAGGTGTCAATCATAGCAAACACGAACCCCCTAATAACTTTCAAAAACGGAGCTTCACAGAAAAAAAGAGGACTTGAGCACAAACCAGTCTGACAGTAACTACATGTCAACATTACAAGCAGGGGGGAGAAAAATTTATGTTCTGTGTCAGATTTATGACCTATACTGCAGCCCATCAACAGAGGGCGCTGTTCTCTGAGTGACTTCACCCAGCGAGGAGGCAGACGGCGTCCATTCTATATACAGTCTATGCTCGTTACACTTCTGGACTGTGATGAAACACCTCGCCATCCCTTTGGTGTCATTCTATTGCTGATGAAATGTTAAATAATAAATTTCATGGCACAAATTAACGTGAAACTGTAGCCGGCACTGTGGACACATATAAGGGATCTCACATGTTTGGATTTGTCATTCCAGGATGGGGAGATGTCGAGCAACGAAGCCATGACGTCTACAAACAAAGACCCAGTTTGGCTATACAAAGTGCTTCAGATAGATACGCTAGCTGTAGACATTGTTTCATAGGTCATCTTTAACCAGAGTCAGTGGTGGTGAGAAGTGAGTGGAAACACCATTAACACAGCACACCGAGTCCCACTATCACTATAATTTGGATTCAACTTGAATAAGGGAATAAAACACTCTTAAGACACTGCCTAAATTTGTTAAAAAGTCACATTTCGTCCTGGAAATTCACCACAGTGTCTTATGCAACAATCATGGAGGACTGTTCACTGGCTCTGACGATGTAACAGTCTCTTAAAAATGCCAGGTCAATGGTAAGCAGATGGACCGAAGCAGCATGAGAGGAGCAGCTACGAAGCCTGTCGTTTCACTTTATTTATTTTTTTTAAATCTCCTTTTATTTTCAGTTAAACTCTTAAACGTCACAAATGAGACAACCCGCAAGGTCACCGACAGACACTGATGTCGCATTCAGCAAATAAGTTATCGTCATATACTTTACGTTAAAACGGATATACTTTGTGTGATCTCATTTTGTCCCAGATCTAGTTACCGTGCCAACAGCTGTCGCTCTGTCTTCATTATAAACAAAAAAAAAAACAAAAATGTGCAAATCATTGAGGGTCTTTCACTACAATATGAGGCACTGTCTCATAAAGGGTCACCAGGGTCGGATGCCCCAAAACGTTGATAAAAATAAAACTCTGTAAAACATCTAGATATAATAACAATAATATTAATCATAATAATAATAATTATAATAATGCTTTTCTGTGTTGAGAAGGGATTCATCCTCCTCCAGTCAGGGCCAGGATCACTCAGTCTTTAGGACCATCTTCACTGTTTCCTGTTGGAGATGAATGAAAGGTAAAAATAAAGCATGAAGATTTAAAAATACCGAATATAAGCATAGAAGTTAACTTTTTATGCACATAGAAGTTGATGGTGAGGACTCATTTATGAGAAGTTGAAAACTGACATCACACTGAATCATCCCCTCTCACAGTTTCATGTTATGTCAGCATGTTTCATAATTTTCTCTATCATCGTTATAAAAAGAGGAGAAGGTAAAAACAGAGAAAAACTGCTGTGTCAGAGCTGTTTTTACACACCTGCAGCTGAGCTTGTGTGAGGGTCCGAGACGTGTGTGATGGAGAATCGTGAGACCATGAATCTGTTGAGTGCTACAGCTGTGGGTTTTGGAGTCTCTGGACTGTTTTGGGTGGGTGACGGTGAGGATTCAGGTTCGGAGATGGCGTCAGGTGACGACTTAAGCGAGGGCTCGTCTTCCCATTCGTTACCCTCACCTGGAAACGCACAAAGTCGGCACACTGATCATGAATAAAATGGGACAAATCAAGAAATGACGGATTTGTTTCAAGTATTTTTGTGCCACTGACCCTCTCCTGAGTTGTTGCCCTCTATGTCTTCAGGAGCACAGGGAGCGTCTAAGGACTCGGCTTCAATCTCAGGGTCAGGCTGCAGCTGGTCAGAGTTTTTCTCCTCTGAGACCTCCTCCTCGCAACCGGCCTCTGTTCCTGTGGAGAAGGCGTACTCAGCGAGCTCTCCTGTGGGACTCTCCTGGAGGATATAGTCACAAATACTCCTCACATACTGAGTAAAATAGCAGGAGTGTAAACAGACAACTTTTACTCTTCAACTTGACCCACCTGGTCGAAAAGAAAAACCGTGACATCGTCAAAAAAGGACACAGCTTTCTTCTTCCTCTCCAGCTCTTCACAGAAGGACTCCGTGAGCAGGGTGGGCATCTTCAGGAGGCTGCGGAGGTGTCTGGCCCGGCTGCAATCGCTAACAACCACCGGTACGGCGCTAAAATCCTCCTCACTTTCCTCACTGTCCTCGTCTTGGATGTTGTAGGTCCTCAACTCTTCGTCGGAGTCGCTGTCATCTGAGTCATCTTCGTCCTCCGCCTCCTCCAGCGGAGCTCTCACATCCTCCCCGCACAGCTCCAACAATGACGAGGAAGTGGAGAGATCAGCCCCGCCGTTTGATTCCTCACATAAACTATCCTGTGAGTCACATTCCTCCGCGTCGATGTCCTCGAAATCCTCCTCGTTTATCCTCACGCCCTCCCTCCTGTCCTCCGTCTCCTCCTTGACATGATTGAATTCAGGCAGCTCCTCCTCCTCTGTGGACACATCATTTTCTTTATGAGCATCATCTCTGTAGTCGTTTATGGTGGAGTCAGAATGCAGAGACTGGACGGGAGAGCAGTCTTCTTCCTTTCTGTTTCCGTCCTCGTGGTTTCCAGAGGCCTCTTGGACAGTAGAGGAGGCTTCAGGCCCTATAGAGGAGCTTAGATCTGAAGTGGGCTCCTCTCCCGAGTGCTCCAACATAACGTCATCATCAGCGGGGGTTGACTCTTTGGTCAGGCAACCGCCCATCTCTGGAGGGAACGGCGACAACATGGACAGCCCTGGTGTGGCGAGGGGATTGGGTGAAGTGGGGTCAGCCTCGGAGAGATTCACCAAAACAGAACTTTTGATGTGTCTCACGTTTGTCAAATGTTCCTCATTGGTGAACTGCCTCTGGAAAAGATCATCACCTCCTACAGAGTTCAGTTTCTCAGCCCGGTCGCTCGGACCTGCATAGAAGTTCTCACCCTCGTCTTTAGGACTTCTCTCGTTCTCAGTATCATAGTCAGAGAAGTAAGCCGAGTCCCGGTACGGGTTTTTATCAGTCAGGCTCTTCAGCTGTAGCTCTGGGATGCATGTGGAAGTGCAGACTGCTTGGCCTAAGCCCATCTGAAGCACGAGTTCAGGTTCTCCACCAAGCCTAGGGCTCCTCTCTCCACCCAAGGGATCTCCAAGCTCTTTGAAGATAAATTCTGGGGATTCGTTGTTTTCGGTGTCGTAGCCACTGTCCAGGGATTTAGGAAGGACAGGAGTATTAAAAGGATCAGGGCTGAAGGCCTGATCGCAGGTGCTTGCCATGGATGAGGACAGGTTCAGGGTGTCTACAGAGTCAGGAGTTCCTTTTGGATTCTTCAACGGGCTCAGCTCATCTTCCTCTACCTCCACATAATCCAAGTTGAAGTCCGCGAAGATCCCTGATGTTATATCTGTGATGTCGTCGTCATCATCCTCGCTGTAGTCACCGAGCTCTACCAGGCTAATGCTGGACTCCCTGACTCCCAGTCCACTGTCCAACACTCTGCTACTCTCAGATGTTTCTGGATAGGTTAGCCTTTTGTCTCCCAGGCCAACAGAGATTCCCGTCGAAACCCCCTCCCACATGTTACCTCTCTGCTTGATGGACAAGTTGCCTGTTTGAACAGTTTGAGGCTCCTTGAAAGAGTTGGGGGACTTTTTATAGTTTGCCTCGGGTATCATTTTAGGTTCAGAATATGGCCTCTCAGCATTTTGCAATAATTGTTTTTCATAATCCCCCTCTGTTTTCTCAACCTCTGTACCTCTGGTGTTAATAACTGAGCTTGAAAATAAATCTGCACTTCTTGGATTCCCTGCGGTTAAATTCCTTTCCTTTTGAGTGGCGGTTTCCTCCCTTTCTTTGTGACATAAGTGAATGTATGAACCTAATTCAGAGGAATTACTCGCAGAATTACAACTGCAGTCTCCTCCTTCGCCCTCCAACGTTACACCAGACCGGGAGCTTTGGAAGGTCCTGGTGGTGGCCTTGGTCAAAGACCACAGCTCTGTATTGTTTGTATATTGAAGGTCTAGGTAGCTGTCATGTCCACTGACAGCTTGTCTGCTGTCAAAACTGAGGCTATTATTGTTTGCCGAATGGTTCGAGGTCCAGTTAGTGGCCTCTTCTCCCGAGTAAAGGTCATCCTCAATGTCGTCACCTCTCTGCCGGCCCACCAGCAGGCCATCGTCTATCTCTACATCAACGCTAATGTGGTTCACAATGGGAACTGTCTTTCTGAGGGGACCCATCATGTTATGGCAGCTTTCGTTTACCGTGCTGCGGCATGTGCTCGCTTCAAGGTAGGGATCACAGAACCCTAAGCTGGGGCTGCTAACTGCTTGCGATAAACTTCTCGGGTTTTCAAGAAGTCCAACAGGATGAAGGAGGCTCGATCTGGACTCTGGAGACGTTTCCTGTTCAGATTGGCGGCGTGTTTTGTATGCTGATGACTGTTCGCAGTAGACTGTGTCATCCTGATTGGATAAGAAGCAGTTTTGGGAGTAGCTTAGCTTTACAGGACTGGTGCCGGTTGAATGTCGCAGCAGTGGCTCCATGGTTAGGTGGACCGTGGGGCTTGAATCAGAGTCATAGGAAGGGGGTTTGATGTTGTCAGCCGTTGACCAGTAAGCGCTGGGTTTACTGGTCCGACTCTCAGATGACAACCTACTACTGCTGGCTTCCAGTCCTGGGCTGTAGTCCACCACGCTGTCATCTAAGTTGATATTACACTCTACCGGTTCCTCTATGCGGATGTAGTACTCACTGCTGACTGAAGGGCTGTGGGCACTCAACACTGGGACGACCCCTGGGTGTTCAGGTTCATAATAAGATGGGGACCTGCCTGAGGTGAGGCTGTCGGACTTGCACCCCCCGGAGATGCTGCCTTTACTTGAATAGTAGATATCCTGATAATGTGGGTTCCCCTGGCCCAGAGGCCCACTGGTGGAGGAGGAGCAGTAAGGCTGCTCACTTCTAGCCTGCTCCCACTTGTACTCAAAGTTGAGACCATGGCTGGTCTCTGTAACAGTCAGCAGGTCGTCCCCAGTGTCAGAGTGGAAGCTGTCGGAGAAGTGCTCCAGGAGGGGGAAGGAGGACGAGGCAGAGGAGGCCAGCTCCACCGCCTGGGTTTGGTCTGCACCGGGTGGATCGGCTGAAGCCGGGGTAGGGGTCAGGACTAAGGCTGTAGATGTGGCTGTGTGTGAAGTGCTACCCAGCAGGTTGGGTCTCAAGGCATTCCAGCGTTGTTCGAAATCTTCCTCGGCTTCACTGGAGCCTTTGGCACACAAGTATGTGACGAGAAGGTGAACCTCCTCACTGCTGGGTCTCAGCTCAGGTTGCAGCCAGCAGAACTGCATCACCTCATACCTGGACAAAGATAAGAGAAGACAATCAGATGCAAAAAAAACTATTGACAACAGGGAATACAGGGAATATGCAGACACGTTTCTGGCACTGTTACTTTGGGCGTTGTCCGCTAAAAAGTTTGTGACACCTTGCTTAATGACAGAATGAAACCCACTCTTTGCCTGGTGGCTATAAAAAAATTTACAAAGTTTTAAACCTGAGTTACAAATGTTTAAAACTCCTTTGAAAATTTTAATCATAAATGTACTCTTCTTTTTGCAAAGAGACAACACTTAAAGGGATATTCCGGCGTAAAATTAATTTAGGGTCTGCTGCGGGGTGACTCAGCTCAAGGAAGAACATTGATAATCATTTCCTCATGGAAATGCAATCAGACCAAGAAACTAAGACAGAAGAACTGCTGCGTCTGCAGTGCAAAATGATTAATCTGGTGATTATTACTTCAATGAAATGATAAAGAAACGATCATAAATGTTCTTCCTTGAGCTGCGACACCCCGCAACAGTCCTTAATGAACTGGCCTGAGGTCTCGCTACAAACAAGCAGCTGCTGGAAGAGAGTAGGTGAGTTGTGTTTAGTCTCTTTGCTAAAGAAATTAGGCAAAGCTAAAAAGATGTTTGGTGGCTAGTACTATGGCTGTGACCCTATATGTACTGTTAATGAAGTTAGGTGCTGTTCTGAGCATTATTTGTGGTTATAGAGTGGCGTTTTGGTTGAGGTTTGTTTATAGCTTATCAGACCGCAGTGTATCACTATCCTGCGGTCATTACACAAGTTGGTATAACTAGAGAAGCAAGCGGTCTGCAACATCCATCTCTCTCAGGGGTGTCTAACTCGGTGTTGCGGTGTGTTTTACCCTGAATTAATTTTACGCCGGAATATCCCTCTAAGGAATTGATGATGGACCCAAAGCAAGACCGTATAAAAGAATCTAACTGGGTCAGCACTTTCAACAACACCTTGTTCTTGTTTCCGTCTCCAGCCAAAGACCTATAGAGTGGATGAAAAAGGTGTGGTATGGATGCTGACGTAGGATTTTGTTCAAACCCTTCCATGTGCGTATCCGTGTGTGTGTATGCGGCTCCTTGTTTCTGGTACCGAGAGTGTTTAATTTAGCGGGGAACAATTTTGAAAAATAAATAAATAAAAAACTATATTTGGCCGACTTCCCGGGCGAAGATGAATGAGGTGATTCAACTCTGGTCGATGCCAAGGGGATCATAAAGAAGAGGGAGAGTATTGATCATCTGCCCTTGCTAGCGAAGAGAAATATTGCAAGAGTAGACCGGTGCACCATCATACGCAGAATCCGACTTTTAAAAAAACAGCACAGTGACGTGTAAGTGCTCAGCGAGGCCTGAAGGCTCAGAAATGTCAAAAAAGTGTCTTATGTGGTGTCAGGATATATAACAGCCATTCAGCCGTGTGTGTGGGTGTGCAACTGTGTCTCACCAGCGCTCAGCCAGGGGGAATTGGAGCTGAGGTTTGGGTAGTTTGAGCTGCTGTTCCTTCACCGCGTATGTCAGGACCTGTCTGTCAGAGTAGTGTCTGTACGGCTGGTTTCCCAGCTCAAGCAGCTCCCACATAGTTACTCCCAATGACCTGAAAGAGGCAAAGAAATCATTAAGTTATTCCCCACGAGATTACAAATATAGTTATGCTCTACACAGTCTGTAGTTTCCGAAGAGTTATTGGATGCGAGTGAAACACATTCTCCGTAATGTGCTTCAAATGCTTTTTTGGTGCTCGAGCATTAGAGATGAAAAATAGCTGAAGTTGGGAATCCTACTTTATATTCTTGCAGTAAATCAGAGTTCATCTAAACAAATCTATTGACTCATTTCTCAATCTCACAGAAATATTTCCAGCTTCTTCCTCTTAAACTATCTCACCATATGTTGCTGGATTTAGTTTGATCAACAACCAGCAGATTTCCGTGGACCTCGTCAATGAGCTCAGGTGCGATCCAGCGTAAAGGGACCCAAATCTGATCTTGTGTTATGTAATAGTCATCCTATAGAGAAGCAAAAGACAGAATTAGGAGTGATGACAGGGCTGTAAGGTAAAAAAAAAAAAGCAACCAACATTATCCAATGACAGTCTGACCTTGTACCGGCTGTGGGAGAGGCCGTAGTCTCCGATTTTCACAGACATTTCTGAAGTTAACAGGCAGTTTCGCAAGGCTAGGTCACTGTCAAAAGAAAGGACACCTCTATTCTTATAAAGTACGACAGGGAATCAAAAAAAAACACACGACTATTTATGTCTAGGATGACCAGGGGCTTTGTGACTTTGGGACTGCAGAGAATTTTAAACTTCAGCTCTTATTTCACCTTCCTAAAACGAAATACTAAAATAATAAAACCAAGCTATAACTCAGCAAGTTCATAAAAGAAAGCCATCACCATTGCTTACGACAGATGTCAATCAATCATCTCAATTGTGGGTTCAAGGGCTCCCCAAGCCTGTCAACATCCACTTTGCCTCTTTTACACCATCACAAAACAAAGCTTTGAGCTTTTAGCAGGATATGACGAATCCTAAAACAGCTGCAGCAAAGTCTGGGGAAATATTCAGACTTTGGTGAAGCTGGTATGAAGGCAACTTTTTTTGCCTATTATTACCACGCTCATAAATGCCTATTTCAGAGTACATTCCCCCTGAAGCCACAACAGGATTGCCAAAAAGATACGGAGGAATCAGCTGGAATAACAAACATTTACGATGCAGGGCAGCGCTCACAGTTGTAAAGGTCAGTAGGCTGTGGTGCTGAGCTTCCTCCACACATCTTAAATCTCATGCGGATGTACAAAAGCTGCAGCCGTAGTTACAAATGTGTTTGCATCTGTTAGAGTCAGGTAACTTTAGCTTCCTTTGATAACCGCAAATGTTTAGCAATTAAGTTAAAAATGCATTTAAAAAAACACACTCCTCTGTAACAGTGTGTGCAATCTAGTAAAAATCAAACAATAATAACAATCAGGACATCTGTGCACACAAGGTCACAACTAAACACAAAAAACTTCACTTTGTTTCTACGATCTCACCTCCTCCACAACAGGAAGCTCTTTTGCCTGGCAGCAACTGATCGGTTGCCATGGCAGCCACCGCATGCCTTAGGGAGAGCGAGAGGGGCTCGCCCCCGGCAACAAAATCACTGATGCTGGAGTTTGTGACAACTACTCAGGCAGCACCAGGATGTTGTTGCAGGAAGTGACCAGCAGGGGACGCTCAAAACATTCAAGTGGATTTTTTTTTTTTTTTTTCCTGTTAGACTTTTCAATATTGATGAAGGTAAACAGAGCCGAGCTGATGAGCACGCTGTACCTGTGAATAAAGTTGTATTTGTGGAGATGCAGGAGCCCAGAGGCGATGTCACAGGCCATTCTCTGGAGGAGCAACGGGTCAGGAGTCTCGGAGTCAGCCAGCCGACAGCTGCGCAGGTAGCTTTTCAGATCGCCCTGAGAGGAGAGAGGAGAGAAGAGTAAGAGGATCTGGCCTGATCTATGAATAAACAACTCAATAATAACAGAGAAGGGAAATAATGAGGTTTCTGAGAAGGAGAGAAGAAACAGCCGGGGATGATTAAGGTGTTTCGCACCAGAGGACAGAACTCCATGACCAGCAGATAAGGAGTGACCTCTGAGCACTGTGCCAGGCACTGCAGGAGGGCCGGGTGCTGGAGGGTTCTGGCAGAGACAAATAAAACACATCATGTAAAAATAATCCGACCTTTTTTTTCCCCCTTTTTTTTGCCATTGGTGGTGGTTTTAGTGAACTGACCGGTAAGGCTGCACCTCCTCCAGGAACTGCATCTGATCCTGGACACTTGCACTGGCCTTCAGCTCCTTAACCACCACCTGGGTGGTGCTGAGGCCTGCATTGACTTCACCCAGCAACACCTGGAAAGTACACATTAAAGGGATATTCCAGTGTAAAATTAATTTAGGGTCAAGCACACCATATAGGGTCCTAGCCACAGCACTAGCCACCAAACATCTTTTTAACTTTGCCTGAGCTCCCTTGAGCTGCGTCATCCCACAGCAGACTGTAATGGACTGGCCTGATGTCTCGCTACAAACAAGCGGCTGCTGGAAGAGAGTTGGTGAGTTGTGTTTAGTCTCTTTGCTAAAGAAATTAGGCAAAGTTTAAATGATGTTTAGGGGCTAGTGCAGTGGCTTGGACCCTATATGTACTGTTGATGAAGTTAGGTGCTGTTCTGAGCATTATTTGTGGCTATAGAGTGGCGATTTGGTTGAGGTTTCTTTATTTCTCTGTGTATTGCCATCTTGCGGTCGTTACTAAAGTTGGTATAACTGGAGAAGCACGGGTTGGCAACATTCATCTCTAGAAAAGGTGTCTAACTCTGTCTTACCGTGAGTTTAACTCTAAATTGATTTTACACGGAATATCCCTTTAAGGGGATAGTAAAACCTTTATTCCAAAATTAAGAACAGTGATAGTTTAGGCGTGCCAGCAAATCCAGCAAATCCAGCTCAGTCCACAGTGCATCAGCTGATCATAACGCCAGTCTGTATCAGCTGACAGCCACGTTAACCAACCCTCCTCCATCCTGGTTCTTCATTTTTGTAATGTTGCTAATGCGTGTCTTTGCTGCTGCTCTCCCAGCCACAGACTTTGGCATCCCTTGTATGCACTTTAAAAGGTTGAGAGCTCCCAGAACAGACTTCCAAATACAACTTTTGGTATGCAGTAATTATGATTTTTCACTAAGGCGGTCCAGACCGAGCTTTAGTATGCAGAATTAAGTTTTAATAACTCAAAGATAGAGCTGAGATGTGTAAGAAATGAGGTGATGCAGATTTAGGAGCCTGTAGTCGATCGTAAATCGAAAGGAATTCACTGTGACTGTAATTTTAACTCATCTCCCATGGAATCAACACCATGACACAAGTGCCAAAGATTATCCTCGCTAGACTGAGATCATCATCGCATTACCCTCGCATTCCTCTAAGTAGAATACACATCCGAATACAGACGGTACAGTAAAGACTGGCGCAGTTAGAAAAGTCAAGGCAAGCAATGAAAGTCAAAACAGATAAACAGACTGTGTGAACAAAAAAGCATGTTTTACCTTTCCAAACCAGCCATGTCCAATCTCCTTTAGATAGAGTAGACTATGACGGCCGAGGTCTGATGATTTCAACAGCTGGACTGGAGACAGAAAGAAAGACATTCAATGATTTTGTGGTTGGAAAGAAACGGTTACGGTGAGAGAAAGAAGAGATTTGCCTGTAAAGAAGAAATTAGAGGCGTTAGTGAAAGAAAAGTGAACAATCATGGTCGATAAATGCACATAAATCAAACTGAAGGTCTGCCAACTTGAGAGGAGAATCTGTCTCTTCCAATACCTCCATGGATCTTCATATTTCAAGAATGAAGATGCTGTTGTTTCGTGAAGAGACGACGATGATGATGGTGGAGCAGTGGAGCGGCCAGCCACTCGGAGCACCGTGACAGGGACTGAGTCCGAGTCCCAGGCGGGGATGGAGTCCTGGTTCAGAGTGTGAGAACCAAGAGCCTGTGGCCCCAGCCCCGACCCCAGAAGTCTTAGCCCCATTGTGTGTGTTAGAGAGAGAGCCCACGGCCGCAGTGTGTGTGTGAGAGAGCCTCGGCAGGATTTAACCCTCGGAGCCCTCGCGCAGCTGAACAAGCTCGCCACGCTGCCTTTCTCCGTCTGCGCCGGGCTCATCCTCCAACTGGGAGACACACAAACACACATACTGTCCCTGTCTGTAGAGCTCTCCAGCTGTCGAGCAAACACAGGAATCCTCGGTACCTATATGAAAATCTGAAACTTCGGCGAAGTGTTATAAAGTTTTCGCAGCTCCGAGTCAACGCCAGCGGTTCCAAGAGGGACTTCTGCCGCTCGTTACTGAGAGTTTCTAGTCATGCATCACGCCAGATGTGACCGTCACGCATGTTGGTAGTGTGGCGTCTGACTTGCCAGCTCTGGTTGCAGCTTCAAGACACCCAGTTGGGACATAAGGCGCACATAATGCCCCCCTGTCACCCAGGACAGCAGCATTCCTCAGCCAAACAGGACACAAACACTGCTCTGTCAGACGCAGAAAAGACCTCTGTCATACACACCCTATCTCAAGCCCCCTCCTCCCCGACTCTTAGGCCCTGGTGCATGCCACCACCCTTCCCCTGTCTCTTCTCATTCAGTCACAGACCCCTCACTGTATTCTCCCCATAATGCCCATCCTCCACTGGTGCGTTCCACGGACGCTTCAGCCCGGCCTCATGCTCACCCACTGCCCAGCCGGCCTAAATCACCGCCATTGTTTCACCCGCTCACTCACACGCTCACGCTGCGTCTCCTGGTACCCAGTGCGCCAAACACACACACACATACACACACGCATAGGCACGCAGACACTCATATCCAGGCGCACACAAGGCCCATTCTCCAGAGGTTGTCACGGTGATAACAGACCCACACTTCTCCACTACAGCCCCCCCCTCCCCTGATGGAGAGAAATTAAGAGGTGGTATTATCCCAAATGAGGAATGTGTGAGTGTGCATTCCCGTCCTACTCGTGGCATTCCCACAGAGGATGGAGAGGGTCCAGTGAGGCTGTGGGATTGGTGGGCTCACTCACAATCGGTTCCCTTTTGAAGCGTGGAGACTCTGTAGTGGGCATAAAAGCTTTACATGACCTCCTGAATAAAAGATTAGAGCAACAAGTGAAAGCACGACTGTCAGATCAATGCTGACGTTGTACTTGGTGTTCATACAGATGTATAATCGATGTCGTGCACGTATAGAACACACCATTCACGGCCGCGGTATAAAGTAAATCACTGCTGTTTTTGTTCAATAGGCAATTACTATGCATGCTTTCATTATGTGTGTAAATAAGAGTGGGAGTGGGTGATTTATGACGTATGGATGATGCACAAATCCAGGGGCCTGCTTAGTCTTTAACCTGGAGTTTATTATTATTCAAATGCAAGATAATTTATGCATTTTTTATCATGAATTTGTTTATCTTTTTTACTAAGAGGCAGCATAACTCCTGTTACAACTCATGATACAAAAACGCAGAAAAGATTTAAATCAAAACAGAGCATGTTTTACACTTTCATTCCTCCTCTCTTTTTTTTTTTTTTAACTGCCTTTTGCCATATATCCCTTCCTCCCCCTGCAACACCTGGACCAATCATACAGCCGTAGCTATGGAGGACAGAGGGGAGACGAGTGATTGGCTCTGAGCCTGAGGCTGCCTTGTCCAATCACTTGCCGAAGCTGGAATACTCGGATGCTGAGCCCCCAACTCACCTCCCTCATGGCTGAGCACAGCGCCATGCAGACAGCCAGTGAGTCATGCAGGGAGAGGCAGAGACTGCGAGCACCCAGGAACCAGCTAACACACATACACACACACATACACACTACATACATGCATGCGCACGTTTGGAAAGGCTATGTTTGAGGTGGATTGACCTGCAGAGAAAGAGACAGACTGTGACGTTACAGAGGAAGGAACGTACGAACATGTAATGAGCATGTGCTGGAGTACTGATGTTGGATAATGTGAGATTGAATTAAGATAGCAATGAATTTAAAATAGGGTTCATACTGAAGCCAAGAACTGCTGTTGATTATATTTAAAATGCAATTAATTCAGATTTACAGCGAGATCAAGACAGCGTGTGTTTTCATGTGACGACCTGCTAAGTTTTATCATCATAATTTCCACATGCTGACAAGATCATCCCCCGTCAGAATGTACTGATAATAATTAAGAGCTCAAAAGTCAGCGTCTGGCTCATAAGGTGGCACCCGTCCTTGTTTTTTTTAAGAGCGTTTTGGCCATCTGCCTCTACGTCCTTTAACATCACCTCAAAATCTCCCAGTAAGATCAGTTTATTTGGCCTCAGCTCCTTTTGTAGTTCCAGGACAGAAAGAAAAGTTTCTGGATTGAAAGCTCTTGTGCTCTTCTGACTGATGTAGGGCAGAAATTGTGAGGAAGACTTAGAATGGACTTTTACACAAGAATAAATAAGCTTGAGTTGCTGTTTAAATGCAGATAAGGATGACAATCCAATAGGGAAGCATGTTTGTTTCAGAAATGACTGTAGTCCAAGACAGGTATTAAACCCGTAGTAACTGTCCTCTTTATGGACTCAAAAGATCAGCAGTATTTGGTTCTGAAATAAAAAACTAGTTTTAGTTTTATCCATGCCAGCTGCTGAATATGAGATCTAAAAAAAGAGAGAGATTCGTTAATTTAAACACCAAGATTTCCATTTTCAAACTCGTAAGAAGCAGAATTTACATTTTAGGAACTCAACTCAACTCAACTTTATTTGTAAAGCACTTTAAAACAACCATAGCTACACAAAGTGATGTACATAAATAGACAAAACAACGCAGATGTAAAAAACAATCAAAAAACAATTAAAAATATAGTTTCAATGTTTTTAAAAACTAATTTAAAAACATAAAAACCAATAACTAAAAACAAACCATAAAACACTAAAACAGGAGCCGAGTCTCCTGCAGGGTTAAAAGCCAATTAATAAAAATGGGTTAACAGCATGACTTTTGTTTGATGTATATAAGTTTTGAATCATAAACATTTTGTCGAACAGTGATGAAATCAAGAGAAGAAGCTCAGTCTGGAATAAATGCTGAACGGTCAGACAGATTATCATCCGCATAGAAATGAAAACCAACATTAAAAACATTTTGATTGAAAAGAAGAGGCCCGAGGATAGACCCCTGAGGTACACCTTTGGCTGCAGCGAGAGGAAGTGTCTGCACAGACTCTCTCCAGTCTATTAAAACCAACCGGCGGCTTGTCCAGACAACCCTCCTCCCTTCCTCTTTGCATAAGTAGTGTTTGAGTCACTATATCCAACATAAGTTACAATAATAAGTTACAATGCAAACACACTGCAAGCATGGATGCACTCTGCTCCTGTAAATTCATGTTAATGTTAGTGTAAAACGCAGGAACACACAGAACCCCAGAGATAATGTACACTATAGGGTTAGGTCAGATTCCTGCCTCTGCAGTGGGCTGCAGTTTTCACATTAAGTATACATCACAGCACTGCGGTAGGCCAATTCTAAATACATTACACAATGGACAGATGTCTGTCCCTCATTGAGTGTGGGAACCGAGACATGAATGTAGAAGTCGAGACAAAAGAGGCTGGATCTTCTTCTTCTTTAACCAGGATTTATAAAATTCATGCAGTTAGTCAGTGATTTGTTCATAACCCACTTGTGCTACAGGCATCAGGGATTAAACAACATTTCCTAAGCCTCTTTAAATACAGCTGAAGTTTATTCTTTTTAAAGAGATGACACTTAAAAAAAAACTAAAGAAATATACTCAAAAAGAGACGAAGAAAAAAACACACCAGCAAAGAAGAGGTCATTAAAAGTTGAAGACGGCGTTACTCAGAGGTGTTTCTATAATTAATACTGTGGTGTTGAGTGGTTTCTTACTGGATCTGCCAGGCTGTTTGGAGACAGGCAGGGAGACCTCAGTGAGGGGAAGGATGTAGACCTCGGGGCCATTCTGGGAGGAAGGCGAGGCCAGGGCGGAGAGATCTGCCTGGTACTCCTCTCCCTCGGTGTTTTCAAACTCCTGGTGCAAAGACACACGCTGGGATTAGTCATCCGCTCCCCACAAGCCATCCTACTCTGAAATAGTGGAAGACAATGGTTCAACTGTGAAGGCAATCAAATGCACGGAGGCACGCCCACCTAGCCGTATACATAAGTCATGTACGTTGTGGGGTGTGCTGTGTGGGTGAGTGCAAAGACACTGTAAGGGGAACACTAATGCGTGTGTTCAGACTCTGCACACAAAGACCTTCTTTCTTCTTGTGCCCTCCTACATGTGCTAAATTCAAAAAAGTCAAAAAATGCCCCTTTCAATACATCCCAAACTATTTTTTTTTACATAGTTATAGTTTTTGTGAGTTTTTACAGAGTAATAGTGACATTTTAAACCCAAATAGATTAGATCAGGGGCCTTGTGTTTTAAATCATTCAACTGGTACACATTGCGAGTGAGTCACAGGCTCGCTATTTTGTCGTCCTCAAGGTTTTTACAACATTGAAAAATCTGATTCATTCAATCTTAACGATAGAAAACTGGACAAAATGCCTGATGTGGTACGTAATGAGTAAGAAGCCTTGGCTTTTACTTTTTGCACCCACATGTCGATTCAAATTCTACATTTTTGTCACATTAAAAAGATGACCTTTATGTTGTAAATATCAGCTCTGATACATAGTTCATGCTACATTCAGATAAGAGCGAGAAAAAGTTCCTCAGCTGTGCAGGACAAAAACTCTCAGCGATGGAAAACAGTGACCCTCTCCTATCCCACATCCTCTGCTCTGTCTCCCTGTCTTTCTGCGCCCATCTGTCGTTGCTCCCCGCTCTGCTGCAGTGTCCTTGCTGTCTAACGTTGTACAGTGTCCCTGTAGAAATCTGCATCTCCAAACCCTTGTATATCAAGAATAGAAAAGGGTATCCAGGAGCTTAAATTGCGTAACACTTCACACATACAACTGAACACAGAGAGATGCAATTCTTTGAGGGAAAAGTTGCATTGCTATTTCCATTTTTTTATGTCTTTTATCTTCCTCACATGAAGTTTTGGAGTGTGAAAAGTTTTCACCGACTTTAGACATACTTCTTGTTTTCATTACAAAGGAAACACGAGTACACAGTAAAGCCGATGCTTGCACTGTATGTCAAATTGCAAAATCTGCACAGCATGATATAAACGGGCACAGAATTTTTCAGACTCACCAAATTATCACAGTTAACCACGATGAGTTAGGAATTATTAGTTTGGGGTGTCCGCATACAATTTTTTTACTTCTGATATGATACCAATATTGTATCTTTTAGTATCGGCCAATACTGATATTGATCCAATTTGACACAAACTTGTGCATGACAAGTTTTGCACTCAGCTGCGATGTCTTTTTCGCACTTTAACGAAAAATACTGCCACACAACCGACATCACTCCTACTCCTTGCTTCTTTGTTTGTACCTTAGTACACACTGTTGTTGTGATCATGTGGGCTCTGCATGCTGGATCTGGGCGCTGCTAGATAGAAGTGCTGGAGTGGAGTCTGGAATGGACTGCTTGTATCAGAGTGCTGATATCGGAGATTTTAGATCCAGGCCGATATAATCCGATATTTGTTTTTTGGCTCATATCGGACCGATATCCGGTATGAATATCGTATCGGGACAGCCCTAGTATTGGTAGCAGTAGTACTAGTCGTGGTTAAGGATGTTCAGAAGAAACTGATTCCCTTCTCGTTTAAACGGTAATTAAAATTCCAATGAGAAAAGCTCAGCTTAATTTATTGAGCATGGCTAAAGACACAAAGTCTTCAGGCATTATATCAAATTAATTCGCAGACTGCGGCGAACATTAGCAAAGTTAGCACCACCATGGCAAGCTCATCGCACATTAATATCTACATATACAGCATGTTGTGAGCTGTCATTATTTATTTGTGCATTTTTATGTAACATCTAAGGTGGTAGTAGCAGTCAGTAGTCAAGGTAAATAAAGAGGGAGACCACTGGCTGGATCTGTCCCTGCATTAACCCAAATGTCGACTTTAATCCTTCCAGACCCTTTTATATCAGTGGCAACACCGACCGGAAAGAGGCATTCAGAGTATTTCCCTTGTGTGTAACGCTCTTTAAGCTACATCTAACAATGAGAACCTCTTCACATCACCCCTGTTTTCCATTAACAGTAGCAGGTCTTTTAGTCAGAACCCCTCTCGCTGATATCCTGACTCCGTGTCCTCTCCACGTAAAGCGACATCACTCAACTGTTCACATCAGTCTTGTTAGCAGTTTCCAAGAAAGCGGCCATGTTGGGAGACCAGGCTGGTATAAATCCTCCGTTCAAGGGGCCGATTCAGCCGACCATCCATCCATTCCTGTGCTGGCTAATGAACTGTTATTCATAACAAGCCTACCTCTAACTTCCAGCAACCACAGAGGTCAAAGAAAAAGAAGGAGAGAGTGAGTAGAAAACAGGAAAAGGTAGAGAAAGAAAGTAGGTGTAGTGGTCTTTAGGCTGGGTTAAAATGAAATACCTGAATGGCGTATTGTTTGTGTGTGTTTGTGTCTATTTACATGTGTCCTAAAACACCAGAGTGTGCACATAGGAATGCGTGCATGTGTGTGTTTCTCATTCAGCAGAACCATCTGCCACTCTCCACAGAGCCGAGTGTGAAAGCGAGCACCTGGCTGTGAGTCAGCGTTGCATAGCTCCCCAGAGAGCCTTCAGTTTAGAAAGCACTTAATACCCGGCCTCACACTCCGCGCTCCAGTAAGAGCACGGCGATGGAGGGGAATAATGAAGCTTTTTGGACGGCGCAGCCGCGCGAGTTTTGCAGTCTCGCACGAATGCACACCTTACAAGTGAGCTGTTGAGTGACGAGCCGGTGCCAAAGAGAGAGAGGAAGAGTGGGAGAGTGTTTAACCATTCTGTGATGTTGGCTGCCAGAGATAAAGATAGGATCAATTTGAGGTTTGAAGATCAAAATACAGCATATATCATCCTCAAGTACCTCTTATACTGCGGATGCACAAAGTATATCAGCCTGTCGAACAAGAGGACTGTTTTGAAGTTATTAGTTTAATGATTAAAACAGTTGATGTTTCTATTTTCTTCTCAATAAGCCAAAATTTTCCCTTATAGGAGGTGCTTTGCCGAAAGGGACATACAGACAAGCTGATGAGAGTAAAAATGGCAACACCGGTGTGGATGTTTTTCACTGTTTTAGAGAAAGATGAAATAGTCACTACGATGTGGATGTGTTGAAGGTAGGGCTGGGCGATAAAACGATAACGATATATATCGAAAATTTATTTCCCTCAATTAATCAATCAATATCAGTATGAAATATGTTCAATTTCCTTTTCGATAGTCAGCATTCTGCCATGTTTTGGTAGACAATACGAATAACCAATGAAAAGGGGAGAAGGGTCCGCTTTGTGCTGAATTAGAACCAAGTAGCAAACAACTGCGTAGTAGCAGGCTGCAGCTACATGCAACCATAAAACTTAAACATGTGAAGCCGGCAGCAGGTCAGACATGAAGCAAAGTAATTTGCACCACAAATTCTGTCAAATACATGTTCTCGCAAAGTCGGGGAATAGCTCAAATCTTTTTCACCACCTGAAGCAGCGCCACGCGGCAGAGCACGTGCAATGCAAAAGGTTACAATCCCTGAGTGGAGCAAGCAGCCCATTCAGTCCGCTTTCTCTAGCGCAACGCCTTATGACAAAATATTGAGACCTCACACAGACCTCACAGATGCAGTAGCTTGTTGTATTGCAAAAGACATGCTACCAATAAGCACTGTTAAATTTCATTTTTTATATCTTGATATATGTCAATATCGACTGATATGAAAAAATATGTATCGTAATCAACTTTTTCCCATATTAACCAGCCCCAGTTGGAGTGCTGTGAAGCAGCAACAGCCTCACCTCGCATTAGCACCAAAATACAGCAAGGATACAAGAACAGCAAAAAAAGTTAGAAGACAAATCCAAAAGTGAAGCACTTAGTGACAAAAACACTAAATTTACAACACCGTTCTCCACGTAGAAGGATTTTACTAGATTGGCAGACAAAATAATCTCATGATTTAAGCCACAAATTGATCAGTAAAGAATATAAATAAGATGTAGAAGCATTTCTACTCAAAAAATTCTAGCATTTCCTACCCTGAGGTGTTTATATACAACATAGATATAACAGATGTGAGTAAAAAGTTCCCCTCTGATGGAGAATATCTGCTTCCTCGTAATCATCATCACTCCTTTATTTGTCAAAGCTCTGCCACACTAACTTTTATGTTATCAGTGGCTCCCAGCTGTAAAATTTAAGTGCTATTTCAGTGAAGCTGCTCTTGAGCTAAAACTGCCTGACTCTTTAAAACACAAAAAGCCCAAATTAAGGATTTCGCTGAGGCAAAACACCGTCTCCAGTTATTTTGTTCAAGTTATTCATAACATTAAGAAAGAAAGAAAGGAGGAAGGTGAGCCAAGAAAATTGTGATTTCTGATTCTATTCATTCAGTTTTAGAGTGACTAAAGAGGTTTTTAGAGCCTCACAAATGATTTTTTAAAAGTGCATTCTTCTTTTACAATCAGCTCAAGTGCTAAAACAACACAATGACTGCAGCAAAAAGCGTCTGTCATTCAGCCATGTGCAGAAGTCAGAAAGGAAAACACCGAATCTTCCAGCTTCAAGGGCAGCTTTACAAATCTCACAGGCTGCTGGGAAACAATATCCCTGCAGAAATCAATAGTGTCATATCCGTGTGTTGACCAGGCTTAAGATGATTCATAACGTTAAAGTGAATCAACTATCATCCGATGCCCTTTTAGCCGCTTGAGCCGCCATCCTGTCATCATGTATCATCTTTTTGCAGTTAATAGCCGGCCAATGAGAAGCAGGCGCAGATCTCGCTACCTGCTGTTCCTGCAGGTTATTAAAACACACATTCACGTAATGAGGCAGTGGCGATGTGGCGTGGGAAAGAGACGTGGGCACACAGAGTGGAGAAGTCCAGAAGTCGGTAATGGTGCCTTTTCTTTTTTTTTTCTGCGCTCATTAGCGACACTGTTATCCCTGCAGCATCTACCTACCACAAGCTGTTCAGCCTAAACGCCAGAGCACAAAACTTGACTTTTAAAACGTAGAAACCGCTCTGATCAGCTCTCTTCTGTCCCCTCCTCTGCTTTATGCAGCTCTCTAATCCACAACAAAAAAGGCAAACACGTTTTTTTGTAACTTACTTTATCAACAATATTCTGTTTCTTCATGATTCATGCAAGGAATTATGGGGGCGAGAACTAGTGTGGAATCAAATTTGCATAAGCAATCTTAGCAGGAGTCTTTGCTGTTTAGTCAGGGCTGTTAGTCATCCATTTTGCAGAAAAAAGTGCATGACAAAAATGAAAACATGTTTTGATGCTCACGCCACAATAGAAGTAGCATTTTAATAAATCCAAAGCCAGTAACTACAACATGCAGAAATCACACTGACTGCAGAGTTTCCCCTCTTTTTCCTCTCTCTCTCTCTCTCTCTTTATGCCCCCTGCTTGTGTCAGGCTCTGGTCGCCCTAATCAGCTGTTCAGTTGAGCGCTGATGTTTGACACAGCACGGCTGAGTCATGCTGGCAGCTAAAGGCGGCACAAAGACAATGTGTGCCAGCCTGGGATGGGTGAGGGTTTTTTCGGCAACATCACTTGCATATAATGAGGAAAAAAGTCCCCAATAAAAGACTTTGACATTCACAGGGCAACTAAAGTAAGAAGCTAGGTGGTTTGATGTAGAAACACAATCATAACCTTTGTCTATACATCACAAATCCAATCAGTTCTTCACACTTCTGTGTTGAGAAATTAAGCCCATGATAATTTGCAAAAATCACTGCAGTTCCTTAAGTGTCCACTAGGGGTATGGCTAATTAACACCCATGTCAAATATTTGTTTCTATTCAGTAATTCATAGGCTGTTGTATCAACTGTCATGATGTACAAAACCTAGTAAAAATAGAGCTGACGCATAAGTGTCAAAAATTGCACTTCTTCATGTTTCCACTAGGGGGCAGCTCCAGCAACACAGGAGAACCCATTCACACTTACACAAAATCATTTTTTTTACAATAGATTTATGCTAGACTGGATAGAATGGATAGCGTCTGCCTCCTCACTGGAGGCACTCAGAGAACAGCACCCTCTGTTGGTGGGCTGCAGTATAGGTCATAAATCCTGCCTCTGCTAGCAAAGCTGTAATGTTAATTTTTCTCTGCCCTGCTTGCGGTGTTGACATGTAGTTACTGTTAGACTGGTTTGTTCTCAAGTCCTCTTTTTTCTGTGAAGCTCCGTTTTTAGAAGTTGTTAGGGGGTTCATGTTTTCTATGATTGACACCTGATACAGCCTATTGATTGCGTAGCTCACCCAGGGGATACGCTGTTTGAGCTGAGCGTCATCACAGCGACTCTCGGCCACTCTCCTATCGAATGCGTACAGCGCTACTGCGCAATGTTTGTTTTAAGAAAATGAAGAAAAATCATAGAAATACAGAGAGCTTTTTGGCTTCAAATCCGTATACAGGCGGGAGGCAGAACCAAGTTGTCTATAGTACATAAAGTCTATGATTTATACAGAATCACGCACATTTAGCTCTTATTCAGTGCTGTGAGTTATACCCCCTGGTTGGTTGGACATCTCTTGCAGCCCCAAGGCTAATACATCGATACGCCTTCATTTATAAGGGAAGTCTTGGCCACTCTCTTTGACCCTATCTTTGTGATTTTATCACACAGAGAAGTGCTGTACAGTATTTATTGTGCTCTTAGGACTTTCTTATGCTCTTTGTCTCAAAAGCCGCTACAGAAATTGGGTTTTCTGCACCCTCAGCCTGAAATTTATCACAGAACAACTTAAAAGCCAAGGAGCTGGTGTCATCAACACTCTTTAGTCTGTGTTGACTTTGGCGCCCCCTGTGGACAAAGTGGTTACTCTTTTATTGTTGTTGATTTAATCTAAGTCTTATGGAGGTGTTCTCAGTTCATCAGATCACTGTTTATTTCAGCCTGTTTATAAACTGCAAAAAACTCCTTATAGTACCTTTAAATGTTTTTAAATCTAAACTAACAGGTTTTAATGATGACTCTTCACAGTGCCGTTATTTTTAGATTACCTGTCTCTGAGATAGTTTCTCTTTTTATTGATATATTGATATGATTTTTGACTTTTGACTTTTAACTTGATTTGATGATTTTCTACTGGTGGTAAACCAATCCATGAGAAACAGGCAGATTTCTTGATGATCTAAACTAAAAAGTTTGTTTTTTAACACAAATGAATACATGCTAAATAACAGTATTCCAAAACAGAAGAGTTTTTTCTGGCACCCAAAACTAAAAGGACAGAAAGTCTTTCTTTTTTTTTTGTTGATGTAAATTGGTACATGGCTGTGTGTGTGTGGCATTTAAACTTTTCCAAGGACATAAACTTCGGCTTTTAGACTCAATAATGCATAATTAATGATAAATCTAAGAAAGAAAGCAAATTACTTGACTTCAAAGGAGCAGCTCTAATTTGCAGCCCTACTTTCAGTTGTTATATCAGCTTTTTCGGGGACACACTTTAAAAGGACGTCTAATGGCCGTTTAAAATAGATGCAGTTTAAAATAGTACAAGCTGAGGACTTGAAATCTTTCTTTTCATGTTTTTCAGAAGTTTGAGTAACGCTGATACATGTTTTTGTACCTGAAGATAACTAGTTTCTTTTAAGATGCAACTCACTGACCAGGATTCCCTTCATTCTCTTCACACACACTCTCAGTTTCCCTTCACCACCTCCAGCAGGGGGTAGCAGTGAGCTCACCTTGAAGCCGATGTCGCCCTTCTTGCAGCAGAGGCAGGCCAGCATGAGGAAGACAAAGGTGAAGAGGCCAGAGAAGGAGACAGCCACCACGGCCAGGGACGAAGGCCACGACAGCTCGCTCAGCGGGGCTCCATCTGCAACATCAAGATGGAGATAATTCCTGAGTTTAAAGGAGGGAAAGCGCACCGGGATCAGATGGCAACCTGCGCAACCATACAGGAAATTAAAGGCGCAATAGAGATAAAGGTGATTTGTATACACACAGATGATTTGTGACTTTGATTTGAAAGAGGCATGTGACTCATAATCAGTATTCTCCTCTGCCTCCTATTCAGCTGTGACTTTGAATAGGAGGCAGGCTCCTGCGGCTTAATTACAGTAGTTACTATGCACTCTGAGTCATGGGAGCTAAAAGTTTGGCACCACCCACGAGCACAATTAGTCCCTCTTGATAATAATTTCATAAAGCAGCAGAAGAATCGATGTTCTGTCTCGACGTAAACACCAGCGATGAATAATCAGGTTTTCTGTGAATCTAGGATCTGCAGTGTGCTGCACAAACCCCATAACAGCCTTGTTTATTCAACTTATTTGCAGAATGGTGCACTCACTGAGACAAAGTTATCTCTAAGTGCACAGCATCAAGGTCTTCTTATAAAAGAAACGTTTTAGTGTGATCATCAAATGGAAAGCACTTTTTTTTTTCGGAGGGTTTTGTGCACTTCTTTAACAAGTTATCTGCAACCCGTCATTGTCCTCGGCCGTGCATGTGTGCACCATACGTGTCAGATTGTCTTTTTGGAAGTGAAGACGGGCCAGAGGGCCAGATGTCACAGTTTGGAACACCTCCACATAATCTCATTTACAGTTTTAAGCCTCCTGCCAACACAGAGAAAAGAGGAGAGAGAAAGGGAGAGGAGGACAGAGGTAGAGAGAAATTGATGGAGAGAAAGAAAGAAGGCACATAGATGTCTGTATCTCTATACTTGTTAAGACCTGCACTGAATAGATTCACATCCGAACCTGTAGCATTCAAACAACAAAGGAGGCACTTGACATTAATAAACCAAGTATATCATTAAGTGGCTATCTACTTAAACCACCTTTTACAACCATCTCCATTATGTGTCTACCTGAAGCAATCGATGAATAAAGCTCCACTGTCTCTTAAAACCCTCCTGCAAAGACATGCTGTACAGTATATTGAACCTGCAGTCATATTTAATGCTTAAAAATTTTTTATTTTATTTGAGCTGCATTTTTAAATATGAGTCGATGGTCCAAAAAACCTTTAAAGGACTAACTGCATGCAGGGCCGTGTCCGAAAGAGTGGTTCATGGTGGCCCAGTCCCCTTTGCAGTTTGACCAGCCACCCTAAATGGCCCAAACTTCTTAACTAAAAATGACTTTTTCCCATTCAGAGGAGGGAATCATGTTAGAGGAGCCACCACCTGTTTGCTTGGTTGACTGCGAAAGGCAGAGTGATATTTCGAGTTTTGAGTTTCTCATAAAAAAATAAAACAATTCCTGTAAATAAGTGACGTGCACTCAATTTGACTAGGTGAGACATAATATGGAAGTTCGAGCCATTATTTTGAGCGTGTATGAACACATACTTGCGATACCAATCCTACAAAAGTCATCTCAAGTTTGCCCCCCCCAGTTAAAAAGTCTGGACACGCCCCTGCCTGCATGCTACTTTAAAGTGCATTGCATTTGTTATGTAGATTCAGCAAATGAAAATGGTAAATACAACGGAGAGAGGCAGAAATATATTAAATTTGTAGATCAAGTTCCTCGCAGCTGTACAGGTCCCTACAGAGCCAGAATCAGATCAAACATCTGATTTTACAGGATACAAATTGAGAATATCACATGAATTGTTTGCATCTTAATGGCGGCTCTGAAAACCTCGCACAGTTTAGAGCTTCTCCTTTCGTCAGCGAATCCCTTTGTCTACTGCTCCCAGAGTTTGCATAAGGAACCATAAACACGCATCTCTGTTTTGAGCTCTCACTGTCCAGTTTCTGTCAAAACATGTATTCATGCGAAGGATATTTTCGACCGCAGTTGTACTTTTCCAGCTTTAAATAAACACCAAAACCCGAAGCTGAACTTAACAAGCTGACCACACCAATCTGGTGGCAGAGTCCATTACGCAGCACCAACATGTGTGCTTCTGAAATGACCATGTGACACGCATGCAGTTACCCTCTTCTTCACCATTTCTTAACACTCTGCTTTCCTCTACTTAGACTGTAAATCTGTCGATCTTAAAGAATAAAGTAGGCGACATATCCTCACCGCAAGGTTCCTTTGTTTGTCTCCCCTTCAAAACAAGCATTTCCCTCCATTCTTATTGGGTCGATGCTGAGATTCGGTTTGTAGAGCTCGTGTGTGTGTGAGTGAGTATTTTTCCACCTCAGTGACCGAGACCCGGCGGTCCTGACCCATTTGGCTGTGGGGAACATACTGTTCCAAACCTGACAGCTCCTGCGGCCCAAACAGCACAGCTCCAAACCAAAGCTTGACCCCGAGGTCACGGCCACAAAGCTTACACTCACACCGGGGCAGAAAATGAAAACAGACAGGGGCTGTGCATACAGGTCCATGCTCAAAGCCCGCATGGTCAAAAGAACTACAGCGAGTGTGTGGGTGCTGACCTGCCAACACATCGCCATGGTAACAACCTTGCTGGCCTGCACTTATTAGTTGATTGGCATTTACTGCGCGGTAAACCTCGTGCCCCCTCTTTATTTCCCCACTTGGAAGAAACAGATTTTTGCTGATTCCTCAAACACCGGCACTCTCTCCCATCTGTCCCCCTGCATTATGCGGAAAAAAGCTTGAAGACGTGTGTGTGTGTGTGTGTGTTTGATTGCATGTGAAAGTGTCCGTGAAGTGGAAAAGAAGGAGATTAACAAGCTGAACCAAGCAGTGCCCAGTCTGAAGCCACCACATACCACAACAGACAGCTTGAGTGAGTGGTGATAGGACACATTGTGAAGAAATACAAACAGGGATGACGCCTCCCTTCGAGTCTGCACATTCGCAGCTTCCCCCGGCCTCTTTAGCATCCCCTTAAAACATGAAAATTAATGTAAACTCGTGCAACCATTTATCGCCTTAAAGCCAAATTACCAACTAACAGATTAGGAGCTTGTTTACTCAGTGGAAGTCTGAAAGCAATTCTTTATTCGAGGATATTACAGTGACACTTGCAGATGTGTAAGGGGACAACAGGGGGATGAACACTCGTGCCTGAAACATTTATACCACATGCTGAATCAGAGGCTGATTCACACGATACATAAAACAGAAATACACACATACCCGTGTTCTGGAGGAGGGTAGTAAATCAGCTGTCATGATGTGCAAAGCAAGCAGAAGCCTAAAGAGCTGGAAAATAAAGCCAATGCAGAAGTGCGAAAAGACCGCAGCTTCTCAGATGTTAACTAGGAGATGTCTGGATATGCCATAGGAAACCCATTTCAGCATGGTTGGAATGACTTCTTTAGTCTCCCAGACTCAGAACCTTTACATCATTTTGAAATATAGTTTTGTTTGACTAAAACTAGACCTAAAAAAATATATGTCAACAACATATTTAGAATTAGACTTAGACTGGATTAAATCTCTTGAAGTTAAACTATCATACCTGAATAATGTAGTTGTAACCACTTACAACTGCAGCCCCATAGAGAGACCGATGGCTTTGTTAAGCAACACTTAATATGCGTGTCTCATGACTATTTAAAGGCATGGTTGACGACTGGAGAGATGAGTAATTATTATGAACCTCGTTGATATGGCGATTATGGTCCTATAGTACGCTCTCCACAAAGTGAAGATTTTCCGTTCACCCCCGCAGGAACACGGCTGCAAAAACATTGACCAATAGGAGCCATCCGTCCCAGACAGCTCTTATTGGTCAATCTCCTGCTCCGCCTCTCCATCCAATCACCTCGCAGTATTCGACACACGCCTCTCCGGTAGTTTCGTCTCGTCCCCTCCCACTCTTCCGGCCCTCCTTTGAGCTCTAAGCGGCTAAAAGTAGCGTAGCAGCTTAGCTACAGGAGCTGTGATGGAGAAGGACACAAAAACAGACTTCTGCTTGCCCCACTGCCAAAAGTGGGAAGAAAATGCAAATGGACAGAAGAAAGGGCAGCAAAAAGAGGAAACGCAGCAGAGTTTTTGTTGAACAGGTAGTTTTTGCCTTTTATGGTGACACATGTTACATAAATAACTCTTATTAGTCTCTGCAATGTCAACACGGTAGCTGTCCAGGCAGCTGCAGACGCTGCTCGCTAGCAGAGCTGGGGCCTCATGTATCAACACTTGCGTGGAACTCATACCAGAAACGAGCGCACGCAAGGTCCGTCACGCTGATCCGTATGTATCAATGTGTGCGGGCGCCGAAATCCACGTGTGTTTCCTTGATAAATCCCAATCAGCGTGGAATTGAGCGCAGATGTCAGAGTGACTGGGCCCGTCCCCGTTACGCCCTCCTATAAATATGCAGATTTATTTAAATAGGGTCTCCCTGTCCTCGCACGCAGACAAAATGACAAGAAAAACTAAATTTACGGCGTGCGAGGTGGAGGTGCTTGTGGCGGAGGTGGAGGAGCGATAGTGTGTTTTGTTTGGCAGCCTGTCCAGTGGCGTCAGTGCAAAACAAAAACGCTTGGAGTGGGAGAAATTTTGCGAGAGGGTGAATGCGGTGGGTTCCGAGACACGCACCCCCGCGGAGATTAAAAAAAAGTGGTCGGACCTCAAGGTGGAGGTCAAGCGGCGTACAGCTGCCCTCCGGAGGAGTACCGACCAGACAGGTGGGGGTCCGGGGGAGGAGACCCTCACACCGTTTGAGCAGCGGGTGGTGGCGATTATTATTATAGGGTAAGTGGCGTGTCACACAAATGTCCACATGCTTTGTCATCCCACTGAGCAAAAGACGTATATTAGACGTCTAGTCTAAGTTTATACTTCATTTCAACGTCGGGATTCAGTCTATTTTTAGACGTGATTTATACTTCGCCCTTAACTTCATTTTTCGATAACTTTTTATGCAATAAACAACTGTAATGTGCATAACTGACCTCGAAATACTGGATTACATTACCTATGATACCGTGGAGAGAGATGTAAACGCAACAGATACACAGAAGCAGGAATTGAAATGAACTAATATTTTTATTGTGTCACAGAAATCAATGTGTCGGCCGTGTCGCCGGCTTGCGGAACCCTGGCCCGCGGCAGCCCGTCCGCCGGCTCGGAGTCATCGGCCAGGACCAGCGGCATTCGGGCCACCCCGGCCCCCGGCCCCAGCACCAGCACCAGCATCAGCACCAGCGCGCCGACAAGCGGTGGAGCGTCCACCAGCCGCGGCGCTTCCGCTGGACCACCCGGACGCAGTGGAAGGGTCCTCGCGGAGGGGGTCCTGCAATCGCAGGAAGAAATCATCAGGGGGATCGCGGGGATCAACGAGCGGCTGGACCGGCTCGTAAATTTCCTCGAGCGTCTGGTGGAGAAAATAAATTAATTTGGCTCATTGAACTGTGTATTCATTTCTTACCCATTCACACTGTGGCGATGAGATTCTCCCGCGCGAGGACGGCGGCCCGGCAGGGATCAGCTCGCATCCCTCCGTCTGCTGCTGGTTCGTCATGTGGGGCGACGTGCTGCCCGGCCACGGGGATGTGGTGCACGCTTGTCACATAGTGAGTCACCAAACACCGCCACACAGCGTCGCCAAAGTGCGAATCACAGTCAACGCAAATATCCAGCTCAACGCCAATTTCTACACCACCTCCTGACTTTGCGTTGATTAGCGCTGGAACCGACGCTCGTTTCGCGATGATAAATCTGGACGTGTGCGCCGATTTTGGCGTACGCAAGGTTTTCTTGCGCCGCAAGCGTTGATACATGAGGCCCCTGGCGTTTACTGCCGCTAGTCACTCGCAATTCGACATGGTGAATCCTATTTGAAGCTAGCGTAGGATCTTCTGCCGGCCGGCTTCTTGCTTTGCCAGAGGGGGTGTGATGTGGGGAGGGCGATACAGGTTCGGGGGGGAGTTAACGTGGAGCACAGAGGGGAGAGTTTTGTGTGTGGGGGGTGGGACGCTTTTTTCAAATCTGCCTCAATGGCTCAGTTTTTTGCAACTGTTTCTCAGATCATCAACCAGGAGTTTAATGTAAACATGCACACGAGTTCAACCCTGACTGACAGATCCAAATAATCAATGGTTGAATTAAGCCACAGAAACAATTGCAATTTGCATTAATTTCCAACTTTTTACCCCGGGGTTAAAAGTGCACAAAGTTTTCCACTGCCCCCCTCAGTTGGTCACATTCCCATCAGTAACCTCATTCATCCTGCTAAGCTGTCCACCCTGAAATGTTACCCAGCCTGAGGCTAAGGTACCTGCCAACTGCCAAGCCTGCACAGCCTCTGATGAAGCAGATGGTGAACACAGGCATGAAAAAGTGGACCAACTTTTTCCTCTTTCACACATAATGGAATGGTTTTGGAAATTGGCAAGCGAACGTGAGTTTGTTTAGTAAGTCAGGGGGAAGCAGATGGGTGTGTTTCCTGAAGAGCAGCAAGAGGGACCCATTAGTCTGTTGACAGTGTTTGCAAACAGTGCCTAAGACCCAAATTCCTCTCTCTATTTGGGAAGCTAATCGAAGTGATTTTTAAATAGAGAGCAAGTAAGATATTATTTGTGGTATTCCTGCTATGCTGATGATGTTGTTGTATGTATATGAGGTGTGGTGTTTCATTCATAGCTAAACCAAGAGTTGTTCAGTTATCATTTTATCACCCGTGAAAAAAACTCTCAAGAAAAAAAACAGTTACACTCTTTAAAGTGCCATTATTTCAAATAACAAGCTGATTTAATTGTAAAGGCTCTGCTACACTGACTCTAAACTGGGTCATCCTTAAAAAGGGAGAATATTTTTGGCAACACCTGCACAGAACAAAAAACAAGTGTCACCTCTAAACGTTTCACACATAGACAATATCTGGGCGGGCTGCCCAAGTGTATTTTCAGCCATCTTTGTAAAGTCATGACAAAGGATGGGAAATGATAAGATTTATTGATACTGTTGCTATTATTGAGTCAATCTAATTCTAAATCAAGTCCTGTGTAGAAAAAGTAGGCCTATATGGATTTTCTGCATGAGAGAGTTTAATTATTTAGTACTCTGCTAAGATTGGGGAGCCTGGCTTATAGACGGGACCTTTACAGGTCAGGTGATCACAGATACAGCCTCTGATTAGTCAACTAACCCAAACAAAAATAACAGTTTAGCTCACAACAGAAATGGCACCATCTCACAAAAATGGTGTCATTTCTGTAGTCATGAGATTACCTTGATTTTGAGTGATGGATTCTGAAAGTACAGTCTCCGACAGTCAGTACCTGTCTCACGATAGGAGTGGATTTTAACATAAGCCGTTGTGTGATACTGCTCTGTTTCTTCTGAGCTGATATTCTTGACAGTACAAGTTGAAGTTGTATCGGACATCGGCTTTGACCCCTGCCATGATTCCTCTCTCGACTCCTAGGTTGTAGGATGTGTTACTTCATTGTTTGCACATAGAAACTAAGTCAAAGGCACTGGTATGGGAACCTTTTAGGAGGAAAGCATATTATGTCAATTGCTCAAACTAGTTGGAACCATTTTTCATCCTGAGCCTGCTCTCGATCCAAAATGAGTTGTCGAGTTCTCTTCATCCTTCACTAACAAATATCTACCCGGGAACTTAAACTACTTTTAAACATGTATAGCTATGGGACCAAAAATCCTCGTTAGGCCCCCTTTCAGTCATAAAATGTATGATCGCAACACCAGTCTAACGGATGCACCAACATTTATTAAATCTTTGTTTCTAACCATAAAGAGTAAAACAAGGAAAATCAGGGATTAAAGTACCTTTAGAAATCCATCCCCCCTCCCTTTCTCTCTCTCTCTCTGAAGAATCTGTGAGAGAGCGACGGCCCTGGGTCTTTCCATAAATATTTGAGAAGCACACATTACTACACCAGCTGCACAGCCAAATGTAAATATAGCACTTAAAGCCCGGCTCATACCCACTTTATTAAAAAGCTGTCCTCAGGACTGGAGGAAGATGAGCAATGACCTGACAGATGGGTAAGGAGAGCGATGGAGTCACCCCGATCCCTCAGCAATTCAGGCTGACAATGAGGAAGACGCAGGGACAGAGGGAGTGGAGAAGTGTTGGCCTTTAGAAAACGAATGAATAAACAGGTTGTTGCTGTGTTTTTGCTTCATTAAATGTGGCTCCTTACACCTGTACAGATCAGTTTGCCTTGACCGAAACTAAGAATTTGTGGTTTCCTCCACAGTCACAGTCACAGTCACAGCACCTGCTCCGGAATAAGTGCTTAGATGTCATTGTGCTAGATCCAGAGCCATGAGTTTGGTACGATATCTGCAGATTTTTACTCGTTTTTAAGAGCATAACAGTATCTTTGTTTGACTTTGTGGACTATGTTAAGTGAATATTGAACAAACTTTGGTCACTAACTTGGTTTCATTCATGAATCTTGCGAGCCTATCTGCTCTGCACTTGTACCTACACCTGTAACTGTATCCGCACAGTTACTTTAGGGCTGCCCACACAATCTAAACATTGAATCACAATTTGACCTTTAGTGATTTTGATGTTTTACTGTAAATTCATGCTGAATATCGTCTCAATCTCTTCGTAAACTAACATCCACACCTTCAGGGGACAATCAAAAGGTGCTGGCTTTACTTTTAAGGGAGCTGGAGTGTCAAATAATGAGCACCGATCGTACAGCAGAAGCTTAGAGAAGGAAAACCAACCCCACAGACTGGCCAGGTTGACTTTTGTGTGACTTTGTTCACTCCCCTTTCTCTTTTATCCTCCTGGCACCATAGAGATGAGTCACAGTTGGCCTCATTCACAAGGGGGTACATTAGCTGCATAGATAAGTGACGCCATCTCTTGTAATGCAAATCCACATTTAATTACTAAACTTAAATTAAAACACTTTCCTGTTTTTTTCAGATGCATTTCAAGGAAAAAGAAAAAGAAAAAACTGCCTTAAAATTGTGTCATTACCCTCAGGTGCACGTTGCTTTGGATAAAAGTGTCTGCTAAATGAAATAATGGTGCTGTAATTGGAGCGATTCCAGTCCATTTGGACAAAGATATGTGCCCCTAAAACCCTGCAAGTAATGAGGGCTTTAAAAAACTGGTAAAGACATCAGAAAAATATACGCCGTTCTATCAAAGTGGACCTGCACTTCTGGTGAAATACGAGGACCACGGGGTACAGGCACCTGGTTTTGGTCCAAATCGGGCATTGTTGAGATTTCTTTAAAAAATGCAAAAAGAGAAATACATGCGCTCGGGGGATACAGCTGAGCCAAAGTACGCTTATCTCAAAGGTGTGTGTGTGTGTGTTCATGCATTGCAAATTTCTTCATGGTAGATAATAAATAAAGCATGCACCAGTGAAGTCAGGCTTTCTGTTGCTGTGCAGCTGTAGCGTGCCGATACAGCAGCTGAACGTCAGGTCTACAGCTGCCGGGTTATTGACTCTGTGCGGCATCAGGACAGAGCTCATCGTGAATTCAAAAATCTGCTCTAAATGGACACGTGTTGGGGAAGGAGGGAGGACAAACGGGGCAAGAAAGATTTGTGGAGAGGAAATGGGGATTTACTGAAGCAGAGGGAGCCACACTACAATGCCTCCCACACTTGTGGCAAGGCCAAGGCCGGGCCATGTGTTTTGCGGTCACACATGAACAGAGTATGCACCCACTCTGTAAGCCCAGTCAAGGTGTTAAATTTGACTGCAGAAGATAAGTTTCCCTGGAAACTGAGAGCAGCAGGATAAAATATATTCTCCTATTAGCTACAATCCCTTTTAGAAATCCACAAAGGGGAATGATTCAGAAAAACAAATGTGACATTCCAGGTTCCTCCTCTACGGTACTGTAATCGCTCTTTCTTAGAGGTATAGTTCCTTTATGTGCACCAAAAGCAAACACAGTCTCACGAAAACAACCCTGTCTTGTTTTTTTGACCGAGAGACCGAGTAATGACAGTGCTGCAGGGCGGGCACCGAGCCAAACTCCACACCACTGCAATCAAACCGTCTTGAGAAAGAGTGAGGGGAAAACAAAGAAAAGGGGAAAAGAAATATTGTTTCAACCGCAATCAATGTTCACAAGATTGGGTAAACACAGGGACAACCTTTATACAAGCACAAACAAGCACATGTAAAGGGAGGAGTATCTAAACGTGGTTTGGTTAGTGACCACAGACTGAGCTTTTCAAACCTTCCCTCCCAATCGACGGCACATACCATGATGTAACATTTGTTTGACACATTGCTCAGTATTATTGGGAACACTTAGTCCATATTGGAACGGTAACACAGTCTGAGTAAGAACAAACGAGCCCAGATGGCACTTAAAAGAGCGAAGCCGCATGGAATTGGCTTTACTGCAAAATGTCTGTGGAAAGTTTTAGTGGTGTAGATAGATGCCGTTTTACCCACACATAAGTCTCTTTCGCATATGAACCCCTGACAGTTTTAGAGTATAAGGCAGTGAAGCTCTTGCTGAATGCAAACAACATCATTATCCCACTTCCTCCTAGCAGAGAACACACAATAAGACTGCCTGAGACTGACTTTCTACATACTTTTTTTTTACATAAAATCAGTGTGAATCATTTTCATTAGTATTCAACCCTCCTGCACAATGTCAAGAAATTTCCAGGAGGGCAGTGCATGTGAGGATGGGGCCTAAATGGCTAATGCCTAAGTATGCTAATAGCAGCCCAAGTATATTCCCCAAACAGTTCAATTTGAGCCTTTCTTTTGTAACTTGAGAATAATGTCACTGTACTCTGCGGCCACAAATCAAATCATTTCAATCCATATTTGATTGGAAATAATGCTAATTTTGTATCGTTAAAAGGAAAGAGTCGCTGTGGTAACGCTCGGCTAAAACAGCTGATGAGCTACGCAGTCTTCGTACGCCCATAGGCTGTATCAAGTGTCAATCGTAGAAAACATGAACACAAACCAGTCTTACGATAACTAGATGTCAACACCGCAAGTAGAGGGGTGGAAAATTTATATTCTGTGTAATTAATTTCTAAAGTTTGTCCACAGCTCCATAGGGATTGCTGGAGGAGGCGGGATTTCTGACCTATACTGCAGCCCGTCAACAGAGGGTGCTGTTCTCGGAGTGGCTTCACCCAGCGAGGAGGCAGACAGCGTCCATTCTCTACACAGTCTATGGTAGGATCACTGAGGTCAAGAGTGCTTTGATTGGCCAGGTTACAATGAGAGCGCCCTCTGCTGGAAGCTTCTTAAGGCGGCCTAATGCGCTGGTATACTGTATCATTATGAGTTCAATCAGCTTGAACATGACCGAAAATGACCTCTGTTGCTGTATTCGTATCAGGATAATCAGTTTTAACATTTTCAATTACAGTTCAATGATTTGCAAATCATTAAATTCTGTTTTTTTTAAATAATTTAACTATTTTTATTCAGGGTCTTAACTTTTTTGTTTAGAGTTCGATTTTCTTAACATACAGAGAAAAACTTCCTCTGCTGTGTATGTTGTGAAATACAGTATGGCCTACTATAAATGGACATTGCCTCCAGAGGTAGGCATTCATAAGCACTTAGTGTCCCTACACACCACAGGAAGCTCGCCGCTGCATTTATTAAAGATCTTAGCTGTTTATATACTCCCCCTCTAAGCTCCTCCAGAGTAAAAATCTGAGTCAATATGCGGAGAGAAAAAAAGAAACAGCCACACACAGAAGGAGTGTAACATCTCTCTGAACCCGTGTTTACATTCAGGACAGTGCTGCAGGGGTATAAAAGCTCCTCCATCTGCCCTGCCCTGCCTGAGCTGCACCGAGCAGCCTCCAACTTTAACTCTAACGCACAAAAACCTCACACAACCCAAACAGGAGGAATGCCGGGGACGTGCTCAGGACACAACAGACGAGATAGATAGAGACGGGGGAGAAATGTGACCTTTAGAGAAAGATTTAAAGGACATTCAGACTCAAAGAGTTTGGATACACTGTGGAGCTGAGCGCGAACTTGCAGGGCTGCACTGATACTTGACTGGGAGCTGCTGCATGAAAGGTGCAGCTTACACCGGGGCAACAATGAAAACAGTCAGCTTACTGCGGCTGAATAAGAATTATAGTTCAGGTAACTGAGAGAGCAGCTCTTCTGGATATAAGCTGAGCTGAATATTGACGCGAACACTGCTTTTTGTGTACGTTTGAATAAAAGGCATAAAGACAATCGTTGCGGATCAATTGCTGGCTCAAGCTGTTTGTATTTCTAATCCGAGCACCTCTAAAAGTTTTGTTCTGCATCGGAGTTCAGACAGAGTTTGTCAAGTCTGCACTCTGTGGTTCAAGTGAGGCTAAAAAGACCGCATGGCCGGATGTAAATTCAACAGACATGTTTTAGATTGATGCAAAGGTGGATTTACATCACCCACAGAGGTCTCATCCCCCTCGGGCGCAGTTTTTTCAACAAAGCTGTGAATCAAGTGTGAGCCTCAGCTAGGGATGCAGGCTGGTTAGAGCTAGATCTGAACTGACGGGGAAATCAGCTTTCTTCTAGGGAGACCAAACGGTCGGACATGAACTCTCGGCTTCAGGCTGCATGAAGAAGGAAGATATTCGGAACAGAAAGAGGGAAAGAAATAAAGCAGGAGCTGTTTGGGCGAATAAAATGGCAGAGATGTGCAGACGGAGGAGCATCAGGGTGTAGGAGGGAGAGGCTGGACGTAGAGAGGTGCACGGTGGAGGAAGCACTCTGTAAATGCACGCATATACACACTTACACATGTGCACTGATATGTTTTGCTCGGGAACAGCTGACAGCAAAGTGAACAGCATGCCATGATTAATGGCAGGGTGCAGTATCCTTCCCTGGTTTACATCCTCTCTGCCGTTCTGTAGTCATGCTCTCAGTGAATGACTGCAGATTGTAGGGGGGATGCGCTGGCCTGCAGAGAGCCATGATAACTGTCATTAGATGGGAGTGAGAGCCCAGAAGGACCACCATGGATCAGCATTACAGGCCTGTCATGTGCGTCTCTTGACAGCTCTTGCAAGGGCATCCTGCGAGGAAGAAGAGTCTGTGTTTAAAAAACTCTATATTTAAAGCTAATTTTACATCCTCTTTGATCAGGGCTTTCTTCACTAAAGGTTCGAGTCGTCGCTTTAAATAGCTACAATTCCAGACATCGCATTTAGTATAAGCTCCAATGTTTTCTAGCAGCGATAGCCCTCTGCTGTGTGGGATGTTTGCTTGAATTTTTGAAGGAAATCTGCTGTATTAGGTGATTATTATGCAGCACAAAATGAACCGGAGTAGCTGTCGCTGCTGCACAAATGGAACAAAAGCTGTTCGCAGTTTATCACACTGGCATACAGGCAGCTGAAGGAGTGAATGAGCGGAATAAAAATATGTTTATCCTCTTTAGTCGAGTAGTAGAAGAGACTTGGCTTAGGACTCATGGGTACTCGTTGCATCAGGACGTAACCCAGTTTACCCGAATTGTGAATTTTTACCTGCAACATATCTTTTAAGTCATACAGCTAAACACTAATCAACACATACTTTTACTTGATGAGTTTATAATATCGCTCTATAACGTCCTGGCAGAACCCAGCTCTGCACATACACACACTACAGAGAGGCACGATTAGCCCACATGTGCTCAGTGCTCTAGCTTTTAAACACAAATGAAATGCATGTGCTAACCATATGCAGACATAGAAATATGCACCTCAGATGACATTTCAGCCCGAGTCTCATGATGCAGACAATGGCTGAGTGTGCGTACATCTGTGTGGACATTCCTGTGTCTGTGTGAGCAAGTCTGTGGGAAAACAAAAATACCAAAATGCCTGTTTCCTCGTCCTAATGCAGCCACTTAAATCTGACATAAAGCCTGTCACACTTTTCTCAGCCCATATTTTGAACCGGTTAATCAAAACCAGAACATTAAATATAATCTACAGGAGTAAACGGTTGATCTTTTAGACTGAAAGTGGTGTTGTGGACAGGGCCGTAGGGTGAGATAGATTGGTGCAAGAAAACACGCAGAGGGAAAGACCCACTGGCAGCGCAGCCAAAATTAATTCATTTAACTAGCTATTTTGTAAAATTAAAGGCCAATAAGAATCAGCCAAATGCTGAATATCAGCCATGATAATTGGCCAAATCTTCCCTGGTGTTGAGAGCAAAAGTAGGCAGAACCCAACCACGACAGGTGAGGATATCCGACTAAAAACCTGCTGTCAGCTAAGGACAAAGTATTTTGTCATACGAACAGATATCTGCCAGCAAGTGCAGCTCATAACTGTAACCTGAACAACAAATCTGCTTGATATTGTCACAAAGTCTTGTATATTTATTGCCCTGAAAAACATCCGAAATAATCAGCCCAATTTCCATCAAGAAAACAAGTATTATAGATTAGTCTCTGTATGTTGATGCTGTTATTCCTGCTTACATGAAGTACCAGAACATGCAAATGCATGACTCTGAAGTCTTGGTGTCGTATAACTTAAGAAAGTTAAGAGTGAAGCCTCTGTGTAAATTATTTTCTATCTACAGTTGAACTGAGATTCACCAACACATAGAAAGGCACTACTCAAAGACATATGAAATAACAGTGTTTTTACGGTGCAGACAGTATCACCAAGAAGTTGGTATCTGCTCTTAAAGGCCAATCTATTCTAATCACATGATGATAGATGATGGGTTTGGAGATTATTAGGAATAACCCAAGAGTTCCCACATGATGTAAAGAAAATAACAGCAGTAATTTTAGCAGTTTGGTGTCAGCTAATATTGTTGAATTTTTTTTATTTTCCTTATGAAAAGCCTCTAAATTCAGCTCACATAACCTCGACTTTGCTTTATAACTCAGCGTACTTCTCTATTTCCATCAACCATCATGCCAGGTGTCTCTCAGAGGGTGCTCTACCATTAAAATCCCATGAAAAGAAATTATACTTTCTAACAAGTTGATTACCACATAGGGGGAAAACTTAGTCCTCAATTTTAATTCCGCACACATAAGCCTTCAAAGCAAGAGACACTGAGAAAAACCCACATCCCCCCATCATCACACTGAGTGCACATAGAGGAGACATAGATGGCTCCCCTTAGCTGCTTGAGTCCACTTCATTCTTATTCTAGTTCCCCTTGAGGCAGAGTTATGTAACTAAAGTGCTCAGTGTTACACATGGAGAGATAAATAATCAAAGAGTCAGTGGTGGCTGGTTTGCACTGACCGAGTCAGTGGGAGGAGCTTTGAGTGCAAGTCAAGACATCTCTGCTAACGTCTCTCCCTCTCTGTGGTATCAGCAGCACTGTGATTACAGCATGCAGCGGTGCGCACATGTGTAAGAGAAGGCACGTGTATGCTTTCCTGCATGCAGAACGTGCATTATGCATCATGCCAAAGTGTGTGTGTGTGTGTGAGTGTGTGTTGCATGTAGATGTGGCCCATGACATGCACACTAGCTGCTACCGCCATCTCCAGGAATTAGAGGACACTGCTTAAAAGACAGTCCCGCCATGGTGCTGCATTGTCAGCTTGTTGGTGTATCAGTGTCGCCCTCCAGGTCGGCCTGTTTTCTGTGTGCCCTGACTGTCAAATGATGCATATTAATTCTGGGTGCAGTTAGGGTTTTTATCCATCACAAACACAAACACAAACACACAAACAGTATCTGCACCCTCTCCTGATGGGAGAGCTCTCCATGGTGCTGAAGCAGTCGTAGTAAACCAGGTATGAGCTGCAGTCGTCCCATGCGCAGAAGGGCACACATATTAGGTTGATTCTTCCCTGGATGCACACAAACGAAGCCCCATGTGTGGGCTGATTTAGCCAGGAGATCAGAAATTCTTCTACCGTGTGTTGGTCCCTGTTGACGTCTTATATAATCATGCAATGTGACAAGTGACCAAGCCCAATAGCCATTTACCTCTGTCTGGTGTGTGCAGAATTGGAGCACACTATACTGTCTTATAAAGAGCTTGAGGCGCGCTATCGTTCAGTCGCTGAGTGTAAATATTTGTGTTTTATAAATGCAGCATATTCACCTACACAAATGCTCTGAGTCCCTCCCCCTTTAAGGGGCTCTAGCATCTCTCTGTCCTTCCCATCCGCCATGAAAATGATTGGTTCCTCCTCACACACCCACCTTCATCACCAAGACAACATTGATCCCCACTTGCAATTACAAGGAAATAACAGGTCTGCCATTCAGGTGCTGCGTGGAAATCGATGAAAAATGTAGAAAGGGGGCTAGCAAAATAGGCCCCATTATTCAGTCTTGCTACGAGCTCCACAAACACACTCGATTTAAATTTCCTCCAGGAAGAAAAACACTAAGACAAAGATGAGCCACAGTCAGCAGGCGTTTTCCCCTTATTCAGCTAAGAAGCATTGAACTGGTTTCAAATTAAAAGATTACACTCTTCTGATAGTTTTGTGTTTCATATTTCACTGCACAAAACTAGGTCTAGCCAGCTCAGCATCCCCCAACAAATACTGTGCAGAAAACTGCTTTTGTCATGGTTTTCCCAATATCTATGTCTCTAACTGACTCCTCTTTGCCGTAAATCTTAGGCCAGAGTAGTAGAGCAAATCTGTCAAGGCTTATATTATGGATGAATGTGTTTTGCATCCACCAGTGCTGCACAATTTTGTCACAACTGGAGGTATAGAAACTTCAAAAATTCGCAGGGATGGCGTGCATCTTACAAATAACCCATCCAGCTTTAAATGGAGGACCCTTTTAGCGAATGATGGAGAGGAAATGAGAGGAATAAGAGGGTATATGAAGGTAAAAGAGGGTGGAACAAACAGACATGAAGGGTAAAAAAAAAAACAGCAAGAGTGTGCGGTTTTGGAAGGACAGATAGCGCCTGAAACTTGAGAGCCACAGGGCTCACCGGCATTTGTATGCTCAGCACACTGCGCCCAGTGCAGGGGACTCTCTCTCTCAGTCCTGTTTACACTTGCACACAGTTATTTATTCTGCTCTACTTCAAGCCCTCACACAGCAGCACGGCCATCACTTCCTGCTCGGTGGTCCCGTAGCACTGCAGCAGCACCTGGGTTCTCCTTCCTTCGCCAAAGGGGTTCCTGTAATAGAGATGATTAAACGCTGCATCCGAATTGGCACCTTCGGGCGGTATACCCACACACCTCCATCAGCGGGTCACCTCTGTAAACAGTGTGGTCGGTCACATGCAGAATCTGTTCCAGGACTTAATGTACAAAATCCATACCAGCCTCTTCTGAATGTGACACTGACTATGGTGATAGTGTAATGACTGGGGAAATGATGTGTCACTAAAATAGCACCAGTACACAGTGTCAGTGTTTGAGAAACCTCCAGAAAATGAGTAAATGATCTCATCCAAGCCATCCTTTAGTGTGACCCTTACCTGTGTCAAAGTGGGAGCTGAAGGCAAAACTGGGATTGAAAAACGCCGAAGACATGACAATCACATGTAGGGCAAAGACCATCCTCCTCGTTGCGTTGCAGAGAGCAGTAGAAAAGCCTCAACACCTCCCCCCCAAAAAAGGTCGAGGATAAATTCCCGGCTCAGGTGCGTTTAAGATTCAAGTAACCTGGACTAGAAGCAGTGATGCGCAGCATTTTATTCCTTTATTCTTCACAGAGAGAGCCCCGAAAATCCTTCTCCTCCTTCAGCTCGAGCAGACCTGGAGACAGATGTTGACATTTCAGCACATCTGTTTGTTGCCTCTTCAGCGTGACAGCTAGTCAGGCCAGGTTAGGTGTACCTACTCGGTTACCCAGCGAAACGAGAACCAGTCTTTGACATCAGTTTTATTTACTGCAGAGTCTTGGCCGTCTCAAACATTTGGGCATCTCTCGTTTGAGTTGTTTTCAGAGTGCACCTCCGGTTGCTTGTTATTTAGAGCTAAAATGTTACCTTCATGAAGAGCAGCTGCTGGATTTGAAAAAGACACCTCGGGAGGCGATGCGCATTTGGGTTTCAGCTTCTACTCAGTCAGGATGAGCGACATCTTGCAGCAGTGTAAAGACACCCACAGCATGCCTTTAAAGTACTTCCGATTTCAAAATAAAAGCCGTAAAATGAAAAAAAGTCTAGATTAAAAAAACAAACTCACCCACACTTAATTTTTTGAGATATTCAAATTTGAGTTTTCATTAGTTTGAAATTGTAATCATCATTGTGAACAGAAATAACACTTGAAATACACCTGTCTGGGTGTGATAAGCCTATGATCACTTTTAATTGAATTATTGAAATTAATCAACTTTTTGATGATATTCTAATTTATTGAGATGCACATGTGTATATATGTGTGTAAATTAAATTATATTGTGACACTTAACATTTGTGTAATATATTATATTATTTATCATTAGATAGATAGATAGATAGATAGATAGATAGATAGATAGATAGATAGATAGATAGACAGACTTGACAAAAAAAACTGACTTATATTTCCCCCAAAAGTGCCAAAACCAGGCCTCCAAGGTTTACAAGTGCTCTTGGTTAAAGAAACAAAACGTAACAAAATAATAATAATGATAATAACTTTTGCTGATTTTGATCTTAATGCAGAGTGCAACGCAGAGAACGACTCAGACTTGTTTGTTGACTTACCTTTTCCTAAGGAGACTAAACAGTTATGTCCCCAGAGGATTTCTTAGAGTATCTCTTAAATGAACACCCAGATTTGTTCAGAGATGAAAACCCAGATATTTCCCGATCATCTCAGATTTGGCCTCAAAGTACAACTCATATGACTTAGATTAATGAATCATCTCAAGGCAAACAGCTCCTACAGAAGAAACATTGTTTTAAAAAGCAGGGCTTGCTTTCCCCTTTAACTTTTTTTGTTAAAAGGAGTTTACACCCGGTGCTCCGGTTTCCTCCAATATAACAAAGTCCCCCCATTGTCACTCACATTCACTATCATAGTCACTTACATACACTATCAAACTCTCACACACAGACTACCACACACTGTTACATAATCTATCATTTTGTCTTACATATACCATCATTCGGTTTCTTTGTCATGGACATTTACATTCAAAATTAAGTCAAATCTTGTGAGAAATGTACACTTTATCTACACTGTACAGAGAAACTGAGACACTTTGCATTGATAAGCTAAAATATAATTGATTCCCTGGTTTTGAAAAATACATAAACAGGTTTTTATACCTCCAGGTTTCAATCTCCATCCCTGCAAGTGAATTCTTTTTACTAAGTAGTAACAAGACAGAAAACTAGGTATGCACAATATTATCAGCATGACAGTGGTGTTGACAGACAGAAGCTTTAATATTCAAGAAATATCACTATTGGCAGATATGAATATTTTTGCTGATATTTACAACCAATATGTCTGCAGTGTAAATCTTATCTTACTGTATCATCAAGTAGAGATGGCTGCCAAAAGGATGCCACCATAGACTGTATATAGAACGGACATCATCATCTGCCTCCTGGGTGAAACCTCTGTGAGAACAGCACCCCCTGGTGACAGGCTGAAGTATAGGTCATAAACCCTGCCTCTTTCAGACAGGTGTGGACAAACTTAAGAAGTCAGTTACACAGAATTAAATGTTTTCTCCCCCCTGGTTGCAATGATGACAAGTAGTTATTGGTTTGGGCTGAAGTCCTCTTTTTTTCTGTAAAGCTCGTATTTTTTAAAGTTATATAGGGTTTATGTTTTCTATGATTGATACTTGATGAGGCCTTTGGGCGTACGAAAGCATTTTGACTTCAAATTCATATAATGAGGAAAGTCAGAGCCAAGTTGTCCAAAGTATATACAGTCCATGGCTATTTCCAAAAAAGCATTGACATACAGTTTACTGTGGTGGAGAAGGGCAAAGCAGCGAACCGGGCAGTCCTCAAGAAGTGCGGTTAGACAACTGGTTGCCTGTATGAGGCTCCGGTCATCATTAGAGTCAGGAAGTACCACAAGCTTCTTCTGTATGGTAACTGTACCAATGGTCATGTGAAGTAGAGGAGGACTAGTGGACAGGTGAGAATGTGGCTCTGATATTGTCATGTTTTGTGTTGTGTTCTCAAAGGCTAAAAGGAAGACATCATTTTTATCTAGAACCTTCCACTAGATATCACTAAATAATTTAATGACTAAATAATTTTTCGAACACTCTACCTCTACTACAACTGTCTCTCCTCTCCTTTGGATGGGCATGATATTGTAGGCCTAATTGACCTTCAAGGTATACTCACACACTTAAAAATAGATTTCTCTTGGCAAGGGTAATTTCAGTTCAGAACCTGACAGAGATATTTTTACACACTGTACTTCGAAAACACAATCAAAACAAAATGTCACTCTGAAATGCAAAGAAAGCCTTTATCTGCTTGTCCAAACACAGTCAAAAGTTGACATCAACAGAAGTCCTGTCTCTGACGAACCAAATGACCAATCCCAGGTTGAAATTTTGGGGCTGTGCCTCAGATTTGCGACTCAGATTATTTCTATGCAAACGCCCTGGAGGTCTGTAGATGTCAGAGGCTGCTAGTCTTCAGAAAAAGTTTACATCTCTCATCCTGTCTTTGTCCTCTCTTCTCTCGCTCTTGAACATGATGATGTTTGCTGTGGGCCCTCTGCTGGTTGGTGGCAGTAATACAGGATTATTGTAGGAAACAGGAGACACTGCTGCTCTAAAGTAGAATGCCTTTAAATAGGTTGTTTTGCAGTGAACTGTGCAACATATGCAAGTATTTAAAAAGGTATATTCTGATATTTTTGTATGCAAACTTTTGCTCCTAGAGTTTATCTGCAGTTATATTCAATACATGTTTTGCAAAAATTTCATACAATGAATTAAACCTTCATTCATTTGTCTTTGTGTGGTTTACCAGCACAAATCTGATGATAATTCCATCAGCACATATTGTGTTGTCATTCTGTCTGATATACACTAGAGAGCAGCACTGGATAACATTTGAAAACGACAGCCCGCATGTTATTGGGGTATTTTCTGAAACCACATCTACACCATGGCACACGAAAGCAAGTCTTGGTTTCAGCAGAAGTGAGATTTCATCTTCCAGAAGTCCCCTGTCATCTACAGGATACATCTGTAAGCTTCATGTCTTTCTTTAGGTTCATGTAAATGAAGAGGTTTAGTATCAGCTCTCTGTGTTTGCTGAACTTGAGCGCTGATGCTTAAATTAATATGATTTCCATAGTTTGTTTGCATAGCTGTGCATGCACATGTGAAAGCCACAGTTAATATATCATATCATAAATTAAGTGTTTCATTTTACCATTAACTTATCCTGTGATAGTTGTGTTTATGTACGTCATTATTCCCCATCTACCAGAACTTAAACAAAACCTAACATGTCTTTTTTCATTCTCAAAAGGGAAAAATATGTTAAACTCAGCAGATTTAATGAAAGCTCCTCCTCCTCAGTCACAGTGTTGTATTAAATTGCTCCTCCAGCACCTCCTCTCCTCATCCTCAGATCTGTCAGCAGTCAGCTCACTTTCCAAGTTGTAAGGGACGTTTACAGCACACACTGACAACATGCTGGGGAGCCTCTGCACTCTCATCACTGCTCTAACATGTAAGGAGGCTGACTTCCTGCAGCTTTCAGCTCATGTTGGATTCATCAGTCTGTGTGTTTCTCTTGACTCCATGTCATCTTGTTGTTTCCAGGTGTGAGTGCTGTTACCGTGGTGACACAGAAGCCTCCTACTGTAGCTGTGAGGAGAGGAGAGACAGCCAACATGGACTGTAACCTGGGGACTGTGACAAATATTGCTGCCCACTGGTACAAACAGATTCCTGGAAGAGTTCCTCAGTATGTTGTGGGGATGTATCATGGTTGGAGTGCTCCACATTATGGCTCTGGTTTCTCCTCTCCTAAATTCACCTCCACTCATCAGTCACAGACAGATTATCGTTTGATCATCAGCTCTGTGGAGGAGGGAGACTCTGCAGTTTATTACTGTAAAACATTGGACCTCTCTGCTAAAGAGCTCGTATCACAGTGATTTACACCATGACAAAAACCTCCTTACTCTCACTTCTGCTTTTTTCTGTAACAAAGTAGAAGAAACCATTTAGAAAACCTGTCTCAGTTTATCTTCTTAAAGAGGAAATAATTGACACCAGAAGAATTGATCATGTTTTTCAGTTTCATTGTCGCTGAGATAAAGAGAGACACAGAAATTGAGAGGCTGTCTCTCAAAGGAAGGCTTGGTCTCAGAAATCCAAAAACCCTTTTGAATTCAGGTTCTCAGTCACTGCTGTACTTCTGATATTTTATTTAGCCGTTAATTTCAATTCTTGTCTTCCTTGGTGCTAAAGTTTAGATCCACTAGACCATCAGGACTACATCTGATAGGACCAACTTCTCATAGAGGTCATATGTGCAGGATTTTAAAGGGACATTTTAACACAACAACATACCAACCAGTGGAGCAGGACAGAGAGAAACAGTGACCCACTGATGATGAATATGAGAGGAAGAAAATCATTCCTGCTGATTTGGAAAAATATACATGACAGCATAAAACATTAAAACACTGAAACTTGAGAACTTTTTCATTTTCTCGAACCTGCAGAAAAATCTCCTGAAAGTGACAGAGATCTACAGATGGCGAGGAAGCAAGAAGCATTTACAGTTTATGATTTCAGTGAACTCGACTTATTATCAGCAGAGAGAAGTCTGATTGACCTTCAAAGTATGAACACAATAAAGAGCATGTTGAAAAAATAAAGTCAGAAAAAAACAATTTAGTGTATAAAGAAGAAAAGAAGTGTAAATAAAGTTAATTCAAGGAAGAATACGACAGGTAAACAGGACTATAATTGTAAGAGAATACCTTAGTTAAATCTGTAAAAGAAACAAAAAAATAAGAAATAAAAATAATAAAAATAAATAATAAAGTGAAATGAAAACATGAAAAAAAAAACAGGAAAAGAGTTAAAAGAGAAGTTCTTGAAAAGTGTTTCAACAATAATGATAAAATGAATTTATGAATGAATTCAGAGCTGAGAGTCAAAACTCCTCCTCCTCCTCAGGGTCTTTATAAGCTTCAGTCTCTCTCCTCCTCCTCACACTCCAACCCTGCTCACCTCTCAGCTGGACAGTAAGGGACGTTTACAGCACACACTGACAACATGCTGGGGAGCCTCTGCACTCTCATCACTGCTCTAACATGTAAGAGATTCTTCTCAGTCCTTTACCACACCATCATTTCACACACACACCTTTGACTCTTGTCTTTTTCTCTGTGTTTTTTTACAGATGTTGATGCAGTGATCGTTCTGACCCAGACTCCTGCTGTCCTCACAGTTTCTCCAGGACAAGAGGCTGTTCTCAGATGTAACATTCAGAGATATGATAATGTGTATGTCAGCTGGTACAAACAGAATCCTGGTGAAGCTCCTCAGTTTGTGCTAAACTATGACCATCAGGATGGTGATCTCAACTTTGGATCAGGATTCTCCTCAGACAGATTCAACTCTAAATCCACATCAGACATAGATTATCAGTTCATCATAAAGAGAGTAGAGGCAGGAGACTCTGCTGTTTATTACTGTAACACATGGGATGACTCTGCTGAAGAGTTCGTATCACAGTGATTTACACCATGACAAAAACCTCCTCACTGACACTTCTGCTTTTTGAGCAGCTGCTGCACAGTGATGGTGGTTTCAAATCAACAGCGACTCTTTCCTGAAACTTCAAACTGTTATTTGACAGTTTTGAACCTTTTTATCAGAGTCCACAGATCTTTTTATAGAGGAGCTTGAATATCAGGATTTTTTCTTTTCACACACAAAGATAAAAACAACATGTTCACAGTTTCATGTCGACCATTCAAACAAAACTTAGTTTATAATATCAAACAAAAATGTCCGCTCTTCCACCACAGCTGAACAGTGATTATTAAAGAAGTTGTGTTGACTTTACAGATGATCTAGATTTAGAGATTAATGATGAACACATCAGATTATTTGACATCAAGTCATTTTTCTGTCTAACATGTTGTATCTGTAGAGATCTCCCTGATCCTCATGTCACTGCTATGCAGATGATACCCAGCTCTTCCCTTCATTCCCTCCAGATGACACAACTGTCTCAGCCTGAATGTCCTCATGCCTCAGTGATATTTCTCAATGACTCAACCTGTCCAAAACTCAGCTACTTGTTACTCCAACCAGTCCCTCCATACAACCACAGATCAGTATCCAGCTTGGATCAAATGAACCTGTGCCCACTAGAGTCCCTGAATCTGGGTGTCATGCTCTTGTAATATCACACACTGACTACTGACTACTCCCTGTGAGCACAGTCGAACCTCTGCAGATGATCCAAAATTCAACAGACTGTCTGTTTTATAACCAGAACAGCAGGTCACTCAGCTGTTCATCTTTTTTTTTACTGGCCTTCAGCAGCAGCAGATATCAAACCCTATTTCTTTTATTTATATGTTGAGTTTTCTTTTAGTTTTTAACCTTAAAACACATCAGAAAACTCTTAAAGCAAAATGTAGACGGGCATATTTTTAATGATAAGAAAATTCTTCAGCATGGACCAACGTGAGGTTAAAAATCGAAAAATCAACTGAAAAGTGAATGTTGTCAAAGCTTAGAGTTCAAACTCCTCCTCCTCCTCCTCCTCCTCCTCCTCAGGGTCTTTATAAGCTTCAGTCTCTCTCCTCCTCCTCACACTCCAACCCTGCTCACCTCTCAGCTGGACAGTAAGGGACGTTTACAGCACACACTGACAACATGCTGGGGAGCCTCTGCACTCTCATCACTGCTCTAACATGTAAGGAGGCTGACTTCCTGCAGCTTTCAGCTCATGTTGGATTCATCAGTCTGTGTGTTTCTCTTGACTCCATGTCATCTTGTTGTTTCCAGGTGTGAGTGCTGTTATTGTGGTGACACAGAAGCCTCCTGTTGTGACTGTGAGGAGAGGAGAGACAGCCAACATGGACTGTAACCTGGGGACTGTGACTGATGCTTCTGCCCGCTGGTACAAACAGATTCCTGGAGGAGTTCCTCAGCATGTTGTGAGGATGTATCACGGCTGGAGCTCTCCAAGATATGGCTCTGGTTTCTCCTCTCCTAAATTCACCTCCACTCATCAGTCACAGACAGATTATCGTTTGATCATCAGCTCTGTGGAGGAGGGAGACTCTGCAGTTTATTACTGTAGCACATGGGACGACTCTGCTAAAGAGGAGGTATCACAGTGATTTACACCATGACAAAAACCTCCTCACTCTCACTTCTGCTTTTTGAGTCTCTGACATATCTACTAATGCTCTCACTCACTTACTTGTCCTTGAACAAACAGAGTGATCTAAAATCATCACTGTAGAGATGAATTCTTCTCCTCTTGAAGCACATTAGATATCAAGAGGACTCTTCATTTACAGTCGAGGAAACATAAGAGGATATTCTGTCTTATTGTAACGTACATTATCATCCTACTGTAGTGTCACAGAATTAGAAATTTCCCATTAAAGTTGAATATAAATTAGTCTTCACTTTGCTAAATGTGTTTGTAGAAAGTTAGAAGAAACTTTTAAACCACTGAAGGAGGTAAATATTTGTGTTTTTATCGTGACAATATGATGAATTTATTCTAATGTCTGAGACCAGAGGCCTCCATAACAGTCCATAAAACATAAATACAATTTTTAATCTTCTTGATCAAATAATTATTCACTCAGATCGTTCCTGGAGTGATCGATTATTCTCTTCAATCAATCCTAAAAATGGTGGAGCTGAAGAAAAAGGGAGCTCCAGCTCTGCATGCTGATCCAGTCTTCATTTCTCTTCACTCACTGTGCAGCAGTCACTCCTCCACACATGCTCACTCTTATTTCCTCAAGTCTCCAGCTGTTCTCATCACCTGTCACATCTTTCCAACAGCACCTCAGCTCACCCTCATTGTTGGCTGATCACATGATCTAAAGCACACGGAGCAAAGTGAATCAGGGCCTGTCCGACCACATGTTGATAGATAAGAGGCGCACAATCCTGGTGCTCAAAGAAGCTCAGGGCCCAAAGAGGTTCAGTTACGTCCCTTATGTCCCCAATCAGTCTGTCCAAAATCAATAAGATCAAATCAAATAACCTGAAATTCACTTCATCAGGAAAACACAGACACTTTGTTGTAAACTCTCTGTGTTTCTGTGTCCTCATGTCACTTTGTGCCTGACCACCTCTCTGAATCCAGACTGACACACCCATGGGCGCTTGTCCCTGAGTGTAGACTGACAGGACCTGGGTTTGATATGATGGGTTTGTTCACATGGTGTTTATCATTCATATACAAAGAACAAGAGTCTAGTTTTCATTTCAGGTACTTCATTGTGTCATGCTGCTTGAGATGAATTGAAGATGTTGTTTTTATCAAGAATGTGATCAAAACTAAGATTGATGAAGGTTTTAAGAAGATGGTTTGGGCAGTGAGTGTTGAAACTCCTCCTCCTCCTCCTCCTCCTCCTCCTCCTCAGGGTCTTTATACGCTTCAGTCTTTCTCCTCCTCCTCACACTCCAACCCTGCTCACCTCTCAGCTGGACAGTAAGGACGTTTACAGCACACACTGACAACATGCTGGGGAGCCTCTGCACTCTCATCACTGCTCTAACATGTAAGGAGGCTGACTTCCTGCAGCTTTCAGCTCATGTTGGATTCATCAGTCTGTGTGTTTCTCTTGACTCCATGTCATCTTGTTGTTTCCAGGTGTAAGTGCTGTTACCGTGGTGACACAGAAGCCTCCTGTTGTGACTGTGAGGAGAGGAGAGACAGCCAACATGGACTGTAACCTGGGGACTGTGACTGATAGTGCTGCTTTTTGGTACAAACAGATTCCTGGAGGAGTTCCTCAGCATATTGTGAGGTTGCGTCACACTTGGAGCAAGCCATTTTATGGCTCTGGTTTCTCCTCTCCTAAATTCACCTCCACTCATCAGTCACAGACAGATTATCGTTTGATCATCAGCTCTGTGGAGGAGGGAGACTCTGCAGTTTATTACTGTAAAACATGGGACAGCTCTGTCAATGAGTTCGTATCACAGTGATTTACACCATGACAAAAACCTCCTCACTCTCACTTCTGCTTTTTGAGTCTCTGATATATCTACTAACGCTCTCTCTAGCTTCCTAACAGAGGATCAAAAAATGACTTCTTTCTTTATTCCCACTGTCCTTTTGATTGACTAACAAACTCACATTTTTCTCTTTACTTCAATTTATCACTCATCCACATTGTGACTTTCTGCTGATTTAATTCTCATATTTGAGGCTTTAAGTTTCTGATCAGCTCATAAAACAGAATCAACTCTGTACAGTCAGTTTAATGAAACAGTTTTACATTGAGATTGTTTCAGACTCTTCAGTCAAAAGTTTGTTAGAAATAAATGAACAAACAGAAGAAGTTTCAAAAGTTCAGCTGAAACAATAAAGAATTAAACTTAGAGGACTAACAGCTTTTTGTCTTCTTGACTGTGACCTTTGACCTCTCCTTAAAAAAACAAAACAAAGGTCACCTATGAAATTTTTGACATCGGTTGAGTTGTTTTCCATTCAGACATTTATTCTTATTACATATCTTCAATAATTGAACAAACTGTCACTAAAATGATGGTCATAATTTTTACAATATCATTTATCTATTGAAACTTGTTTTTGTCATGAAGAGAAAAAAGTAGAAATATTTTTCTCATATTTTACTGACTGGATTGTTTGGCTTTATCTGTTATTAAGTAAAATTCAGGGTAACAATATTTATGATAATTAACAGACTGTCAGTCAAAAAGTTTTAGTGAGTCAGAAGACAGAGAGACTTAAAAGGAAGAAAGGAGTAAAAAATTTAATCTCCTCCTCCTCCTCCTCCTCCTCCTCCTCAGGGTCTTTATAAGCTTCAGTCTCTCTCCTCCTCCTCACACTCCAACCCTGCTCACCTCTCAGCTGGACAGTAAGGGACGTTTACAGCACACACTGACAACATGCTGGGGAGCCTCTGCACTCTCATCACTGCTCTAACATGTAAGAGATTCTTCTCAGTCCTTTACCACACCATCATTTCACACACACACCTTTGACTCTTGTCTTTTTCTCTGTGTTTTTTTACAGATGTTGATGCAGTGATCGTTCTGACCCAGACTCCTGCTGTCCTCACAGTTTCTCCAGGACAAGAGGCTGTTCTCAGATGTAACATTCAGAGATATGATAGAAATAGTGTCAAATGGTACAAACAGGTTCCTGGTGAAGCTCCTCAGTATGTGCTAAGATTTTACCATGGAGACAGTTCACCGAGCTACAGATCAGGATTTTCCTCAGACAGATTCAACTCTAAATCCACATCAAACATAGATTATCAGTTCATCATAAAGAAAGTAGAGGCAGGAGACACTGCTGTTTATTACTGTCAGACACAGGATGACTCTGCTTCTGCAGCTGTATCACAGTGATTTACACCATGACAAAAACCTCCTCACTGACACTTCTGCTTTTTTGACCCTCAGATTCATCTTCCAGGGCCCTCTGCAACGTACCTTATCAGACTTCAGACTAACTGCTTACTTTATTCTTATACTTTTGATTTTCTTTGATGGGGAATAATAATCTAAAAAACTCACACATTTCTCTAGTTATTGATCAAAGTTGTTATTTTGCCTGAAATCTTGTTTTATTCATGTGAGGTAACTGAACACACAACTGGTCAAGACCAAAAATTGATAAAAAAAGACAATCACTGAGATAAGGTTTTTGTTTCATATGACATTGTGAAAACTAAGAGGACCTTCAGAGTAAAACAAACATACTTTGTTGTTTTTAACTCTGCTCCTGTTGGAGGCCCCGGTCCTTGTGCAGGCTCCAAGGCCGGACTCGGTCTCTGTACCTGCTCCCCAGCCTGTTCCTGCTTCTGGTTTGGAGTGTCGCCCCCCTGAACTACTTACCTGCAGAGGTCACATGCCCTCCTCCCAGGCCCCCTCCACCCACCCTGCTTTGGTTCTGAGATTTCTAGGATTTCTTGAATCCTTAAGAGAGGGGTTATGTCATGATAGGCTCTTGTTAGTTTAGTTTATCCTGGTTTTATATTTAGTTTAATTTCTGAGTCTGTTTCCTCGTCTTTCTGTTTCCCTGTGTTCATTATTCTTCTGTTCTTGTTCTATCTCACTGTTTTATTTTGTAGTAGTCAATCTCTGGGTATCAAGTCTAGTTTTACTTCCTTAGTTTTCCTCCTTTGTTGATTACTCAAGAGTCTAACCTGTGTCTTGTCGTCCATGTTGTCTCAGCCTCATGAACCATAATTCATGTCCTCGTGTTTTCCCTGTGCCTTTTTGTTTCTTTGCTTCTTCCTGGTGTTTTTGGTTTATTGCATTTGGATTTTTCAGTTCAAAGTAAGTTTTTGTTGTTTCAGTCTTTTGTTTAATTAAAAACTTTAAAGTTCAGGGTCTAAAGTGAGGTTAAAGTCCATCTTTGTTTTGATAAAGTGATCAGAGTGATGGAGAAAGATTGAGACGTTGAGAGTGAAAGTCGGTCTCAACAGGATGTTTCAGTTCCTCTCCCCTCATTATTGAGAGTCAGGAGGTTTTTGTACGGCCATGTATACAAACTGAATCACTGTGGTATTCGGACAAGGAACCAAGCTGATCGTCTCGGGTAAGTTCTTTAAAAATCATTGTTCAACCTTCTTATTGTCTGTTTCTGATTCCTGTTTGATGAAACTCTTGATTTGACTTGTTCAAAACCTTCAGTGGTATTTTAGGACACATTTCTCTGCTTTAAAATCCAGTTTAGAAACAGTCCTGAGCTTTGCTGTAATCATCAAAACAAGATGAATATTCTGTATCTGACTGAAATCGATCTAAAATCATCTATACGTATGTTTCTGTTTATTTTGAATCACTGAACTTGTTCAATCAAATTCAGATGGATTAGTTTAGATCTTCTTCAAAAGCTGACGTGATTTCATGCAAAGATAAAAAATCCAAATGAAGAGAATATCTTTGATATTTACTGAACAAGGACAAAATATTTAATGGTTGATTTTATTTTTCTGACATTTAATCAAAATTGATCAAGTTTTGATGAATCATTTCAATTTGAATGGTGCGGTCTTTGTCCTAAACCAGTCATTGAAATAATTCTGTATTTTATAATGTGATAAAACTCAAAGACTGTGATTCTTATGGATGAACAAAGTCTGTCTGAGTGTTGATGTCTGGATATTATCTTTGCTGCTGGAAAAAAAAAAGTGTTTTAAAATCCTGTTGGTGAAAAATAAGTGAGTTTTTCACTTTGATGATCTCCAACTTCAGATCCTATTTTGTTCGACACTGAGGGAGACTTTAGGAAACTGTTTCAACATGAACCTCCAAGTGACAGATCAAGTCCTCTTGTTATGATCTTGAGTACGGGGCTTGTGTTTTTATCAGCGTGTTGTTATCATGTCAAATGACCAATACTTGAATATTGATGATTTGTGTGTGTTTGTGTGTTTCAGGCTCCAGCCTCTCTCCTCCCGTCCTCACAGTCTTCCCTCCGTCCCGTGCTGAGCTCCAGTCCAACAAAGCCTCTCTGCTCTGTCTGTCCAGTCAGTCTGTGCCTTTTGCAGATGTGAGCTGGTTGGCTGCTGGGAGTCCAGTGAGCAGTGGGGTCTCCACCAGCACGGCTGTTCGGAAAGCAGACCAGACTTTCCACATCAGCAGCTCTCTGTCCATCACCCCCTCTGAGTGGACCACGGGCAAAGTCTTCACGTGTAAAGTGTCTCTGGGCTCTCAGACTTCACAGAAAGAGATCAGCAAGTCCAGCTGTCCCTCTGCAGAAGAGTAGAGGAGCACAGAGAGCATTTCCAACCTGCTTCTTGACCCTTTGTGCTCTTTGCTCATTACAAGCTTCACATGCTAGAAAAGATGAGTCTGCATGCTCGGAGCTAATGTTGAGACAGTTAGCTGGAGGAGTGGGATCAGCTTTGCTGCTGCTGCTGCTTTTATCAACAATCCTTCAATAAAACATTTGAAAGCCTGCAAATCAAAAAGTGTCTTTCCCTCTTTTTATTTATTCTCCTCCTTTTGATCATTCATTTTCTTTCATGTCTTTAAATGTTGATTTGAGTGTTTCTTAGAGCCAAAGACTCACAGCTCACAGACATATTTCTCTTCAATAACGTCTTTAGTTTGTATTTTTTCATTCAAATATCAACATTAATTTTAGGTGTTGAACATATGGATTTATATAAAGCCAGTCTTTCTGCTTTTAGTCTGTAGTTATGATGACAGAGAAGTCAAACAAATGAAGAATCAACTGAAACTGAGTTTTCATCCTCCATCAGTGAAGCGTCACCTCTCTGCTCCTCCTCCCAGGATGCACCTGCAGACCTGCTCTCTGTATTTAAAGTAGCATGTAAATGAAGAGGTCAAAGGTCAGCTCAGTGTGTTAGATCATGTGATTTCTTTTCAAATACAGTTTTAACTTCCTATAATTGAATTAAGCTTAAATGTGCAGAATCAAAGTTTAAAATGAGGTCTGAAGAAGATTTATCATCAAAACTTTAAACAAGAAGAAGAAAAAGACGATTTAATAATGATCCAGAAAAAACATAAATTCATCTGAATTTAACAGAGGAACAAATCAACGATAACAAAACTGACAAAATTATTTATTTTATTAAAGATAGTTTCATGTTTTTTTTTTTTATTTAAGATGTTGCTGTAAGAAAAAATCCTGAGTCAGCATAAAGAAATCTCTCCTCACAATATTGAACAGAAATAAATGAGTCAAAGTCTGAAGATGAAGGTGAAGCTCCTCCTCCTCCTCAGTCTCAGTGTTGTATTAAATTGCTCCTCCAGCACCTCCTCTCCTCATCCTCAGATCTGTCAGCAGTCAGCTCACTTTCCAAGTTGTAAGGACGTTTACAGCACACACTGACAACATGCTGGGGAGCCTCTGCACTCTCATCACTGCTCTAACATGTAAGGAGGCTGACTTCCTGCAGCTTTCAGCTCATGTTGGATTCATCAGTCTGTGTGTTTCTCTTGACTCCATGTCATCTTGTTGTTTCCAGGTGTGAGTGCTGTTACCGTGGTGACACAGAAGCCTCCTGTTGTGACTGTGAGGAGAGGAGAGACAGCCAACATGGACTGTAACCTGGGGACTGTGACTGATGTTGGTGCTTGGTGGTACAAACAGATTCCTGGAGGAGTTCCTCAGTTTATTCTTTATTACCATCACAGCTCCAGCTCTCCAGATTATGGCTCTGGTTTCTCCTCTCCTAAATTCACCTCCACTCATCAGTCAAAATCAGATTATCGTTTGACCATCAGCTCTGTGGAGGAGGGAGACTCTGCAGTTTATTACTGTAAAACATATGACAACTCTGTCAGTGAGTTCGTATCACAGTGATTTACACCATGACAAAAACCTCCTTACTGTCACTTCTGCTTTTTCACATCTTGATCCTGAGACAGTCCTTCAGTGTTTTCTGTAGTTTCTTATTTTCTCTTTTTTAAACATTGAAACATTTAAACCTCTTTTTTACTGAGTCTTAAATCCACCTTATATCTTACTTGTATTGTCTGAACACAATAATGAAAATAAAACCTGAAAACAAACAAAACATTCACTTGTGAGGTCAACAGCAGAAGCTCAAGCTTTTAGTTCATCACACTGCTGTAAAAATCAAAGATGACATTAGATTCAAGATTTTGAATTGACACTGAAATTACAATGATTCTTATTATTTTATTTCTTTTCTACATGAGGCTTCAAACAAGCTGTTTTTTAAAAAACTTGAATATAGATCATTTTTCCAAAGGTTATCTCTGTGTCGGCCAACAAATGAGAAGACTCTGTCCAAAAGATTTCTATCAGCTGTAACTGACTTCAAAATGTAGAAACATGATCATGTTAGCAAAAACAAAAAGGCCTGTAGGGGGCGCTCAGTGAAACATTTTCATTCTTAATGAGAGAGAAAGTCCAGGAGCTGGATTCACTGACACAGAGATTCAGACGAGCTGGAGGATGAAGTCGTCTGGTCTGTGGTGATGGAGTCTTGATGGATTTTGACAACAGAGAGCAACAATGTCCAGACAGGACTGTGACCCTGTGGATGATGAAGACATGGTGGGGTGGGAGAGGAGTGAGAGGGATGTGGGGTCTTAGTTTGTGTCTGTGCACAGAGAAGTGAGAGGATGTTGGGCCAATCCACAGATATCAAACCCGGCACTAAAACCACCTCACTGCTGCCTTCACTCTTCAGACTGACCTCTGATGGATTTGTGAGTCGTGTTGGTGCTGACTCACTAACATCAGTGTTTCCACAGAGAGTCTGAAAGTCTTGACTTTTCCATCTGTCATTTTCTACATGAAAGAAACTTCAAGTCCAGGTGTAGGTGGGACTCACTGCAGGCTATAAGTGTCTAGAAACTGATTCTACCCTTGTCAGAAAATATCTTTTGATGAAAAATGTAAACAGTTAATTTAAGTCCTTAAATGAGCATGTAAACCCCCCGTGTGAGGTAAGTAATCTTTGTAAGCTAATAGGCTGTATCAAGTGTCAATCATAGAAAACATGAACCCCCAAATAACTTTTAAAAACTGAGCTGAACAAAAAAATTAAAATTAAATTTAAAATTAAAATTCTGTGTAATAAATTTTATAAAGTTTGTCCACAGCTCCATAGAAATGGCTGGAGGAGGCGGGATTTATGACCTATACTGCATCCCGTCACCAGAGGGTGCTGTTCTCAGGGTGGCTTCTCCCAGTCAGGAGGAAACGGTGTCCATTCTATATACAGACTATGGTGTAAATTCCTCCTCCTCCTCCTCCTCAGGGTCTTTATAAGCTTCAGTCTCTCTCCTCCTCCTCACACTCCAACCCTGCTCACCTCTCAGCTGGACAGTAAGGGACGTTTACAGCACACACTGACAACATGCTGGGGAGCCTCTGCACTCTCATCACTGCTCTAACATGTAAGGAGGCTGACTTCCTGCAGCTTTCAGCTCATGTTGGATTCATCAGTCTGTGTGTTTCTCTTGACTCCATGTCATCTTGTTGTTTCCAGGTGTGAGCGCTGTTACCGTGGTGACACAGAAGCCTCCTATTGTGACTGTGAGGAGAGGAGAGACAGCCAACATGGACTGTAACCTGGGGACTGTGACTGGTACTGGTGCTCGCTGGTACAAACAGATTCCTGGAGGAGTTCCTCAGTTTATTCTGTATAACTATCACGGCCGGAGCTCTCCACTTTATGGCTCTGGTTTCTCCTCTCCTAATTTCACCTCCACTCATCAGTCAAAATCAGATTATCGTTTGATCATCAGCTCTTTGGAGGACGGAGACTCTGCAGTTTATTACTGTAAAACATGGGACAGCTCTGTCAATGAGTACGTATCACAGTGATTTACACCATGACAAAAACCTCCTCACTCTCACTTCTGCTTTTTGGGTCTCTGACATATCTACTAACACTCACTCTAGCTTCCTAACACAGGATTAAAAAATAACCACCTTCTATTTTCTCACAGTCCTTTTGATTGACTAACAAACTCACATTTTTCTCTTTATTTCAATTTCACACTCATCCACATTGTGACTTTCTGCTGATTTAATTCTCATATTTGAGGCTTTAAGTTTCTGATCAGCTCATAAAACAGAATAAACTCTGTACAGTCAGTTTAATGAAACAGTATTACATTGAGATTGTTTCAGACTCTTCAGTCAAAAGTTTGTTAGAAATAAATGAACAAACAGAAGAAGTTTGAAAAGTTCAGCTGAAACAATAAAGAGTTAAACTTAGAGGACTAACAGCTTTTTGTCTTCTTGACTGTGACCTTTGACCTCTCCTTAAAAAACAAAACAAAGCTCACCTATGAAATTTTTGACATCAGTTGAGTTGTTTTCCATCCAGACATTGATTATTTATACTTTCACATCATTAATAATCGAAAAAAAACTGTCAGTATAATGATGCCTATTTTTTTTTACAATGTCATTTATTTGATCAACCCTTTTTTCATCATTAAGAAAGGGGCCACAAATCTAACTCCACCTCCTCCTCCTCCTCCATCTCCATCTCCTCCTCCTCTTCCTCCTCCTCCTCTTTATAAGCTTCAGTCTCTCTCCTCCTCCTCACACTCCAACCCTGCTCACCTCTCAGCTGGACAGTAAGGGACGTTTACAGCACACACTGACAACATGCTGGGGAGCCTCTGCACTCTCATCACTGCTCTAACATGTAAGAGATTCTTCTCAGTCCTTTACCACACCATCATTTCACACACACACCTTTGACTCTTGTCTTTTTCTCTTTTTTTTTTTACAGATGTTGATGCAGTGATTGTTCTGACCCAGACTCCTGCTGTCCTCACAGTTTCTCCAGGACAAGAGGCTGTTCTCAGATGTAACATTCAGAGATATGATAATGTGTATGTCTACTGGTACAAACAGGTTCCTGGTGAAGCTCCTCAGTATGTTCTGTACTTTTACCATGGAAGCAGTTCACTCAGCTTTGGATCAGGATTCTCTTCAGACAGATTCAACTCTAAATCCACATCAAACATAGATTATCAGTTCATCATAAAGAGAGTAGAGGCAGGAGACTCTGCTGTTTATTACTGTCAGACATGGGATAACTCTGCTCAAGAGGACGTATCACAGTGATTTACACCATGACAAAAACCTCCTCACTGAACACTTCCGCTTTTTTAGAGTCTCACACATTTACTATTGCTTCCTACAACCACATTTACTCTGCAGCATCACAATACACCCGACTCAATAATGTTTAATAATCCCACTTTAATCACACTTTTAACCTGGAGTAAGTGCAATTTAAACAGATATGTCACAAGTTTTTATCAAAATGGGAGTGTACAAGTATTGTATTATGCAAAAGTTTTTATAACCATAATTATTTCAACAATTCAAAACTGACAAACCCCATCCTCAAAAACTCCTCCAGAATAATCTGGAAGGTTTTGTCTGATCCAAATATATGCAGAGAGTTTTACATGACTAAATCCTACAGTGACAACAGATGAGCGCACCGACCTGACTGTAACATCACATGCTGATACTAACACAATGCAGAGACAAACTCCACACTGACAAAGATCATCTTTACACCTCCTTTTTTTCTAAACAGCTAAACACAAAATGATCGATCTCACAGCTGAGTATAAAGATTTTATCCACATTGATGCCATGATTGGTTCAGCTAATCCACCCGGTTTTTGATCAGTCCTTTTTCTGAGTTTTCCGGACTGTTTGTGAGGAATAATGTCGCTTTAACTGTTTTTCTGTTTCTACAACACAAACTTTATTCTAAGTTTCATTACCTTTGCTGCTCTGCGTAGGACCTTTACAGGTCAGCAGATCACAAGTACAGCCTCTGGTTGGTTGACAGTCCAAAACAAAGATAGCAGCCTCCGTTTCAGCAGTCAGCTAACAGCTCTCATGTAGATTATGTCATTTAAAGTAGTATTAATCACATATGACTGTCATTTTAGAGTGATTGGATCTGAGTCAAGAACGACTTTGGCATTAGTCCGAGCTGAACGTCATGGAGTGAGGGACATATAAGTGAGTAACATCATGAACCGAAGCAGAAAACTGATCATGAAAGTGTTTCACTAAAGCCAAGTGAGAGAAAAACACAGACTAAGGCCCGGACAACACGTATATAGATATTTATTTATTAGGATATTTTTGTACTCCCGTCTAAATAAATGTATCTGTCCACACGTTTTAGTTCTCAAAAATATCTGCGTCCACATGTAGCCTTCAAAATCAACCCTATCTGGTGCCGCTTAAAAGCAATTCAGGAACAAAGCTACCTGATTGGCCGATGAATCATAACAGCGTGTTGCGTCATGCATTGTTTGCGGAAGCTACGCTAGTGCGTCGGGTCCATGTGACGGTATGGCGGCTATAACGCCTCTGTGAGCTGACTGACCGGTGACTGTAATTGTATAAAACAAGGTTCACTTGCAAGGCTGAAATTAGCACCACAAGGGCAAAACAAACGTAAAGCATACCCTGTATGTCCGCCATCTTTGTTGTTGTTGTTCTTTTTAATTCGCATGCGCGAGCTGCGGTTTGTCGTCATCGATCCGTAAAAGTTCAACCACACGAATCCACTTATACGGATATTTTTTTATTTCTCCACTTGGTTTTTCGGATTCAGATTTATGAGTGTGTGAGTGTTCCAAACTCCCGTTTTGGTGAGGCCTAATCGGACATAAATATGTGCGGTTTGAAATATATCCGCATTCGTGTAGTTTGGGCCTTAGATCAGGTGTGTCGTACACTAGTAGAGCTGAGTTATGAAAACTACTGAGACTAGATGAATCAGGTCTTGTAAGAGCATTCTCAGACCAGATCTAAAATGAGAAACTGTGTCAGCAGATCACAAAGAGCTGTTATACAGTTATGTAAATTGTGACAAAAACAGAGAAAGAGAATCTGTAAAATTTGTGTCAGTATTGTGCAAACAGGAGGGAAACAAAATTTTATTTAGGTGGAACTGGCCAATACTACTGAGAGAAAAAAAAATGCTTTTATTAAAAAACACATGATGTTTTGAAAGTCACATTACTTCTTGTAAATATGCTCTACAGGTGAAAGAAACTATTGAACTGCTGTTGGGATTAGACTTAAAGTTAAGAAAAATGGACTGTTCTGGAAATGAGCATGAAAAAAACCACATGATGGATCAGAGTGGTATAACAATACAGCTGAGTGCCTGAACTCCTCCTCCTCCTCTCCTCAGGGTCTTTATAAGCTTCAGTCTCTCTCCTCCTCCTCACACTCCAACCCTGCTCACCTCTCAGCTGGACAGTAAGGGACGTTTACAGCACACACTGACAACATGCTGGGGAGCCTCTGCACTCTCATCACTGCTCTAACATGTAAGGAGGCTGACTTCCTGCAGCTTTCAGCTCATGTTGGATTCATCAGTCTGTGTGTTTCTCTTGACTCCATGTCATCTTGTTGTTTCCAGGTGTGAGTGCTGTTACCGTGGTGACACAGAAGCCTCCTGTTGTGACTGTGAGGAGAGGAGAGACAGCCAACATGGACTGTAACCTGGGGACTGTGACAGACAGAAGAGTTAACTGGTACAAAGAGATTCCTGGAGGAGTTCCTCAGTATATTCTGTATAACTATCACACTCTGAGCTCTCCAGTTTATGCCTCTGGTTTCTCCTCTCCTAAATTCACCTCCACTCATCAGTCACAGACAGATTATCGTTTGACCATCAGCTCTGTGGAGGAGGGAGACTCTGCAGTTTATTACTGTAACACATATGACACCTCTGCTAATAAGTACGCATCACAGTGATTTACACCATGACAAAAACCTCCTCACTCCCACTTCCGCTTTTTTTTGTTATTTTTTCAGTTAATTTCACTTCTTTTCTTCCTTGGTGGTAAAGTTTAGATCCACTAGACCATCAGGACTACATCTGATAGGACCAACTTCTCATAGAGGTCATATGTGCAGGATCTTAAAGGGACATTTTTAACACAACAACATACCAACCAGTGGAGCAGGACAGGGAGAAACAGTGACCCACTGATGATGAATATGAGATGAAGAAAATCATTCTTGCTGATTTGGAAAAATATCACCCATTCTTGAGAGTCGGGACAAAACATGTCCTACATAAAAAAGTCTAATTTATTCAAAACAATTAAGAAATTCTAAATGTTTGACATACTCAAAAAGTTAAATCTAATGGATTTGTGTATACCAATCCTATTTTTTAGCACAGATATTTACTTTTTTGGGGGATATTTGTTTAAATGAAACGTCTGTGGTTAGAAGGTCCATGTTATTGCTTGTGTCCTCAGCAAGAGGTCACAATATTGACCAGCCCCAAAAAACTTTAAAAAACTCTATAATTGTGAAAACATATACATCAAATAAAAATTCAGGGCTATAAATATATAAACAATGAATGGCCTGAACATCAAATAACTTTTTGCCTAAAAATCTGCCTATCAAAGTTGTGTCCTCAGTTTCTGTCAACTCCATCAGATTATTCTATAAACCTCATTAAATCATGCAATATCATGGTCAGCTATATCCCTGGGGACCCCTTTTCATTTCCTGCTTCTGGTGAATGCAACACCACCACACATGGTCTGGTAGGTTTTACAGTTTTTGATATTTTAGAGAAACAATGTCAATATTTTTATGGTCACAGCTGGACCATGTCAACACCGTCTCTCCATTATTATACTTTTTTTAAACCATAGTGAGTTCAATTAAAGTATTTTAGTGAGATTATCAGGACAGCTAGCAACTGCCAAAAAAGTAGCTAGCTGCACTGTACAATAAATGTTTTGGAGGGAAAATACATGCCCTTACGTCAACTCCGTCAGGCGTCAACTCCGTCAGATTTTGTGTCTGACGGAGTTGACATGTAAGCTGATGGAGTTGACAAATCCACCTATAACCTCTTAATGTGCTGACATTATGCTATTTTTGAACATGGTTAAGGATAACAATGTTATTCCAGGGTCTTATCTGCACATAAAAGTACATATATAGCATACATTACGTTATTTTACCGTATACTTCAGTTTTGTAGAGTAGACCATGGGCAGGCTGTCTGCTTAATTATAACTGTCAAACTTTCCCAACACACACACACACACACACACACACACCTAATCTCATTGATTGATTGATTAATGTCCAATCCTAAAGGTGCAGTATGTAATTTTCACTACCTAAAATCTACACACTGGCTTCTTATAGAGTGCGCAAGAAGTTCTATGTTGCTCTTTTAAACCCCAGTGTAGGTGGGATACCAGTTAGAAGAAAAAGGTTATTATTTTTACATTGTTAACTTGGACCCTCAGACCTTGGGCTCTATTTTTGTGTCCACCGGCGACATGGCGGAGGGTGGTGAACCCCGCGCAGTGGCATTTTCGTCTGGCGGAGCTCAGCGTACAGCCAGTTTGGTATTTTCGTGGACTGAGGTGCACCGAGGTCCGCCAGGCTGGGCGTGGATGTGTGGCAGGGTGAGGTGTCCACAGAATCAGCTGGTGCAGCGACATTTTCGTACTTGTTGCCGGCGTGTAAAGTGCGCTGAAAGCTTGCAGATTCAAACCTGGTCAGCTTTCAGCACAGGTGGATCTGGATGGGCTAGTGGTATTTTGGGAGACTGGCGGCATATCGGCCTCACCAGCAGGTTTCCACAGTGTCAGGAACATTTCCGTGCAATAAATAATCAATAACAACTAATAATCTGTGTCAGCACATACATTTAGATCTATATCGATTTATTCTGATCTATATCTGATCTGATGAGCGCATTTGGCACGCGTTTGGACACTCAACCTGACCAAATTAACACAGCTGCTGAATCCGCATGAAATTGAATCAAATATCTAGTAAATAAACACACATGATGAAGTTAACAAGATATTTAATTTGTCTGCCCCCATTTCTAGCTTCCTCTTCCTCTTATTTCTCGCGCAGCTCAACCTGGACATGTCTCTGTGTCCTCTACCCGTCCTGCTGCAGCTGCTGCTGCGGCAGCTGAACAGATGATTTGTTCCAGTGATCAGATGAGTTTTTTACTTTAAGCCTACATACAAATATTATAATAATCAGTTTTGTGAGCCAAATTTATTTTATATGCCAACATCTATGAAAGAAAGAGCCAGGCCACGGAGCGCGATTTACACACAGATTGGTTCCGATTTTAATGCCATTATTGGAATTTATGTTGTGACCTTTGCGCACAACCCACCTTTGTCACGTGAGGTTTAAATATATGCAATTTAATGTGATTGTCTTTATTTGTGGAAAAGGGTGTTTGTCTTACCAGTGGGTCCAACATTACACACACCAAATCCATCTGTGCTTATATGAGACAGTGTGAAGGACGCCCAATGCAGCGCTTACAGTGACACTTGTTAAGGAGCTGCCTTCTGTCTCCATCGTGTGGCATTGCTGTCTTCAGACATCTCTTGATCTCTTTGACTACTTCACGAAAATGGTAATACGCCTCGCTAGTGGCGGATTCAAAGGCGAGAAGAGCTGATGTTATTGGTCAATACAGGTCTCAGCTGTGTTTAACCCACTCCACGCCCTCTCTCCTCCCTCCCTATGACCTACGCCGCTGGAAGGAGCTGAGTTAGGGGAGGGGGGATACTTATGCCGGGCTGCACAACTAACCAAAATTTGAAAATGTGCTTGGAAACGCCTTGTCGGCGCGGTGGTTAATTGCATTAACGTTATGTTCAGTATGAAAACAAGGAGTTATTAGTTCTTAATCTATTTTCACCTATTGACCTATTGTCAATCGGTTTAAAAACACATTTGTTCAATAACATATGCAATGTCATTAACTCCGTCAGTTTCTCGTCAACTCCGTCAGGTGTTCGTCAACACCGTCAGATGTATGTTTTTCTTCAATTTTGGAGAAAAAAAAAATTGTTTCTTCAGTTTATATTGTTTAAGTAATAAAGGAGCATTGGCTCTACATCCTCTTGTGTCTTATTTACTTACAGAAATTGTTTTTATAATATAAAAATTAAAAACAAAGTTTGAAAATACAACTATTTAGAAATCTTGGTTTTCAAAATAGTGTGAAATCACACATTAGGTTTATATATTATATTTCATGGCATATCAGAGTAACTAAACACTATTACAACATACATCAGAACTTTAGATTCTTGTTGGACTAGAATTATTAAAATTATATTCTTTTTTGTGTGTCTGATGGAGTTGACACAAATTCACTGTCTAAGGGAAACATGTTAATTTATAGAAAAAATGTTTTTATTTAGAGCCTGTTCCTTTACGGGGTTAAATAGCTAAGACCTTTCTCTACAGTAATAAATAACTCTAATCAATATAGTGTGCATTCTCAAAAAAAGTTTTTTAGGAAGTGTTTTGTCCCGACTCTCAAGAATCCCTGATATACATGACAACATAAAACATTAAAACACTGAAACTTTAAAACTTTTTTATTTTCTTGAACCTGCAGAAAACTCTCCTGAAAGTGACAGAGATCTACAGACGACGAGGAAGCAAGAAGCATTTACAGTTTATGATTTCAGTGAACTCGACTTATTATCAGCAAAGAGAATTCTGATTGACCTTCAAAGTATGAACACAATGAAGAGCATGTTGAAAAAATAAAGGCAGAAAAAAACAATTTAGTGTATAAAGAAGAAAAGAAGTGTAAATAAAGTTCATTTGAGAAAGAATATGACAGGTAAACAGGACTATTGTTGAGAGAGAATACCTTAGTTAAATCTGTGAAAGAAACAAAAAAATTATGACGTGAAATAAAAACTGGAAAAGAGTAAAAAGAGAGTAGAGTGAATAATGTTTCAACAATAATGATAAAATGAATTTAAGAATGAATTCAGAGCTGAGAGTCAAAACTCCTCCTCCTCCTCCTCCTCCTCCTCCTCCTCCTCAGGGTCTTTATAAGCTTCAGTCTCTCTCCTCCTCCTCACACTCCAACCCTGCTCACCTCTCAGCTGGACAGTAAGGGACGTTTACAGCACACACTGACAACATGCTGGGGAGCCTCTGCACTCTCATCACTGCTCTAACATGTAAGGAGGCTGACTTCCTGCAGCTTTCAGCTCATGTTGGATTCATCAGTCTGTGTGTTTCTCTTGACTCCATGTCATCTTGTTGTTTCCAGGTGTGAGTGCTGTTACCGTGGTGACACAGAAGCCTCCTATTGTAGCTGTGAGGAGAGGAGAGACAGCCAACATGGACTGTAACCTGGGGACTGTGACCAATAGAGCTGCTCGCTGGTACAAACAGATTCCTGGAGGAGTTCCTCAGTTTATTCTGTATTACCGTCACGACTCCAGCTCTCCAACTTATGGCTCTGGTTTCTCCTCTCCTAAATTCACCTCCACTCATCAGTCAAAATCAGATTATCGTTTGATCATCAGCTCTGTGGAGAAGGGGGACTCTGCTGTTTATCACTGTAGCACATGGGACAGCTCTGGCACTAAGGTCGTATCACAGTGATTTACACCATGACAAAAACCTCTTCACTTTTACTTCTGCTTTTTGAGTCTCTGACACTTCTGTACATTATACTTTTAGCTGTACATAAAAATTAAACAGAGGGAAAGATAAGAAAAAGTAGAAAAACGAAAAGAGAAAGATTGAAAAAACAACAAAGGTCCATGTGGAAGATGTTCATTCAACTAAGCAAATGGGTGTAAGTACCTTTAGTTCGTAGAATTTAATACAGAGCTGAGATATCTGTTGTGTTGAATGATGTCCATTATGTCTTCAGTTTCTTAGAAATCGTTTACTTTTGTCCTTTTTCTCAGACATGTAATCTTTTTCACGTACCTTGACATATTTGGCGTAATCTTCACACCTACCACCAAGTGTCATTTGGTGTTAGGTGTGACATGTCATATCAGCTGATGTTACAGAGGCGTGACCCTCCTATCAATTTTTAGCAGGACAGTCACACCTTCCGTTGTCAGTTCGCCTCTGCAGGTTGCTGCTCCAGGTGTGTGAGAGCATGTATGCCCTCTGAGCCCTGTTCATCGTCTGTGGGGCCCGTTTCCTGATTTCAATGGCTTCTCTTATCCAACGATGGTGCTTTTTATCCTCATTGCTGATGACTCTATCAATCAATCAATCGTTCAATCAATCAAACTTTAATTTTAAAGCACTTTTCATACGTGGAATGTAGCACAAAGTGTTGTCCATTCATGCAGGATATTAAAAAACAATTAAGTGAAATAAATAAAAATACAAATGCCAAACCCCACCCGCCCTCACAACCCCCATTCAACACATACAGCACTCACACACACAGATGCACACTCAGAGGATCAGGTGAGGACTCTTCAACTCGCCACAGATGACTGAGGAAACGTTGTCTTGAGTTAAAAAGATGAGGAAACGCTGGATCTAGGACTAAAGGGATAAAACCATAATAAAATATAATAAAAGTGATAAAGCATTAAAAGTTAATGAAATAAAACAGTCTTAAAATCAAACAATAAAAGAGAGTAAATTACAAAAAAGAGGTAATAATAATAAAACACAAAAAATTTACTTTAGAACTAAAATACATACAACATACATACATACAACAATCACATAAACTGTATACTGTAGCCGTACCAGAGTCTATACAAGGATTTTCCCTTTCACAGTGGTCGGTTATGGCAGATTTGTAGTTTTCCTGTTGTGCTTTTTCTTTTATTGATCTTGTTTTTCTTGTTTCCGTCTCTTTCTCACTCTCTTTTTGATGTTTTTTCTCCCGTGTGCTGAAGCTTCTCCCCGTCTCCCCAAAGTACGTTTTATTGCATGATCGACATGGTATCTGGTATATTTAGCTTTTTTTGTTTTGTTCAACTTTGTTCTCTGGGTGTTCCAGCATTTGCCTTAATTTGGTGTGTGGTTTGACCGGTGTGAAATATCCGTTGTTGCACCTTGTACAGGATATCTCTATAACTTCACCAGCCACCACCGAAGTAACCCCTTACCCCCTCCTACTCCTCCTTTTCTTCCTCCTCTTCTTCCTCCTCAGGGTCTTTATAAGCTTCAGTCTCTCTCCTCCTCCTCACACTCCAACCCTGCTCACCTCTCAGCTGGACAGTAAGGGACGTTTACAGCACACACTGACAACATGCTGGGGAGCCTCTGCACTCTCATCACTGCTCTAACATGTAAGAGATTCTTCTCAGTCCTTTACCACACCATCATTTCACACACACACCTTTGACTCTTGTCTTTTTCTCTGTGTGTGTTACAGATGTTGATGCAGTGATCGTTCTGACCCAGACTCCTGCTGTCCTCACAGTTTCTCCAGGACAAGAGGCTGTTCTCAGATGTAACATTCAGAGATATGATAAATATTATGTCTTCTGGTACAAACAGGTTCCTGGTGAAGCTCCTCAGTATGTTTTGAGATTCTTACATGGAGATAGTTCACTCTACTTTGGATCAGGATTCTCTTCAGACAGATTCAACTCTAAATCCACATCAAACATAGATTATCAGTTCATCATAAAGAGAGTAGAGGCAGGAGACTCTGCTGTTTATCACTGCTGCACAGGGGATACCTCAGCAAATGAAGGTGTACCACGGTGATTTACGCCATGACAAAAACCTCACTCACAGTCAGACTACAGTGTCTCTAAAATCTGACCACATTAACTCAAGAAAACCAGAAAAACTTCAATCAAAGCAGAAAGATCACTGAATAAACTCTTATAAAATGATGAAATCCTCAGATTAAAGTCCATCTTTGTTTTGATAAAGTGATCAGAGATGAAAGATTGAGACGTTGAGAGTGAAAGTTGGTCTCAACAGGATGTTTCAGTTCCTCTCCCCTCATTAGTGAGAGTCAGGAGGTTTTTGTACGGCCATGTATACAAACTGAATCACTGTGGTATTCGGACAAGGAACCAAGCTGATCGTCTCAGGTAAGTTCTTTAAAAATCATCTTTAAATAGGATTGTTTCTCTGATTCTGACAAAATATGGCACAGTTATCATGTTAATAACTCTTAAATGAACATTTTCAGTAAATAATAGACATAATTTTCTCTGTTTGATGTTTATTCCCTGTTACTTGGCAGCATGTTGGTTCTTCTCAGAGAGTTTGAGGCTGAGACATTTTTAACTTTAAAGAAAAAGTGAAACACACTGACTTGATATAATTCATTATTGTTTGTATGGGTTAAAATTTCACAATAATATGTTCAGTAATATACAAGTTTAATCTGATGAAGTTACTGTAGAGCAGTCTGTGAGACTAATAACAGAGATAGAATAAGTTACTGTATTTTTGGATCATATCAAATTTGCTGAATTGAAGTTGCTTTTTATGGTTTCATGTAAATCTGATTCAGTTTTAGAGTCTTTGTCTTTTATTTTGTGAGTTTGATCGGCTGTAAAAGCAGATGACGACTTATAAATGGTTTATGATTTCAAGAGCTCTGAACTTGGAAAATTACAGACTGAGTCTTTAGTAAGCTAAACTGGTGTAATTTTAGTTTCTACAGGCTGATGTAACATGTTTTCACTTTTTAAAAGGATGTAGTCAGACCGGGTTTATTGTGAACACTGCACATTGATCCCTCTTTTTATTATTGACCTAATCTGTGACTGTCGTGTGTGTTTCAGGCTCCAGCCTCTCTCCTCCCGTCCTCACAGTCTTCCCTCCGTCCCGTGCTGAGCTCCAGTCCAACAAAGCCTCTCTGCTCTGTCTGTCCAGTCAGTCTGTGCCTTTTGCAGATGTGAGCTGGTTGGCTGCTGGGAGTCCAGTGAGCAGTGGGGTCTCCACCAGCACGGCTGTTCGGAAAGCAGACCAGACTTTCCACATCAGCAGCTCTCTGTCCATCACCCCCTCTGAGTGGACCACGGGCAAAGTCTTCACGTGTAAAGTGTCTCTGGGCTCTCAGACCTCGGAGAAAAACCTGAGTGTGTCTGACTGCAGTGAAGAGGGCGACTGAAATGATCAGCAGCTTTTCTGCTGGTGCTGATCTTAAGCCTTAACATGCTTTCAAACGTATAAATTTCACCTTTTGTCGGTGTGGACATGTCAGCTTTGCTCTATTGTGTGTGAATTGTTGAAATAAAAGCATTCTTTATCAGACAACATTCAGCTTCTTTTCTGTCTTGAGTGAAATAATGTGTGTACAAACATGGACATAACTCTGTTTAATAAAGGACTGGGTTTATATATTCTAGGTGTTAAAATAGAACAAAAAAAAACATAAAATAAATTCACATTATTTTGTTTTTAGTGAGCAGTTATGATGACGGAGAAGTCATGTAAATGATGAGAAACTGAAACTGAGTTTTCATCCTCCATCAGTGAAGCGTCACCTCTCTGCTCCTCCTCCCAGGATGCACCTGCAGACCTGCTCTCTGTATTTAGAGCTGCACGTTGAGAGAGGTCAAAGGTCAGCTAACTGTAAGAAAGGGGAAAACCAGCTCTGATCAGACTGTTGAAATGTTATATCCAAGACATTAACCTTTTCTAATGTATTTTGTCAAAGATTAGCGAATTAAGGACGAAAACTGATCTTTACCGACATTATGAATAACTGCAATAAGTAAGAAGTTGATTAACTGATTAATTCAATAATGAATCCGTCTATAACTCGTGTGTGGGAGTATGAAGACGCAGTAAGTGTACAGTAAATCCATTATAAGATTTTTTTTAACCTAATGCAGAGGTGCTGATCAGTGTGCAGCTCTACTTTATAAAAATAAGTCTATGTGCTCTTGCTTTACCTACATAGCAAAGTTATGTATATCACTCAGCACCACACTTGCACTCTCCATATTTTTTATACATTTCTGTTGTGATCAGGTTGAGAAAAATGCATGAATATTCAGTGTGTGCGTGAATAAAATACACTAATAGCTTTTTATTTACATGTGGAAAACCCCACAACTTTAGGTGACCAATAATGTCTGTCAACCACAAGAGGGAGACTAAATCTAGGTGTATACTCATATCATTTCACTCTTGAAAAATAAAGGAAAAGAAAAGAGGGAAAGACACTTTTTGATTTGCAGGCTTTCAATTGTTTTATTGAAAGATTGTTGATAAAAGCAGCGGCAGCAGCAAAGCTGATCCGACTCCTCCAGCTAACTGTCTCAACATTAGCTCCGAGCATGCAGACTCATCTTTTCTAGCATGTGAAGCTTGTAATGAGCAAAGAGCACAAAGAGTCAAGAAGCAGGTTGGAAATGCTCTCTGTGCTCCTCTACTCTTCTGCAGAGGGACAGCTGGACTTGCTGATCTCTTTCTGTGAAGTCTGAGAGCCCAGAGACACTTTACACGTGAAGACTTTGCCCGTGGTCCACTCAGAGGGGGTGATGGACAGAGAGCTGCTGATGTGGAAAGTCTGGTCCGCTTGCCGAACAGCCGTGCTGGTGGAGACCCCACTGCTCACTGGACTCCCAGCAGCCAACCAGCTCACATCTGCAAAAGGCACAGACTGACTGGACAGACAGAGCAGAGAGGCTTTGTTGGACTGGAGCTCAGCACGGGACGGAGGGAAGACTGTGAGGACGGGAGGAGAGAGGCTGGAGCCTGAAACACACAAACACACACAAATCATCAATGTTCAGTTATTGGTCATTTGACATGATAACAACACGCTGATAAAAACACAAGCCCCGTACTCAAGATCATAACAAGAGGACTTGATCTGTCACTTGGAGGTTCATGTTGAAACAGTTTCCTAAAGTCTCCCTCAGTGTCGAACAAAATAGGATCTGAAGTTGGAGATCATCAAAGTGAAAAACTCACTTATTTTTCACCAACAGGATTTTAAAACACTTTTTTTTTCCAGCAGCAAAGATAATATCCAGACATCAACACTCAGACAGACTTTGTTCATCCATAAGAATCACAGTCTTTGAGTTTTATCACATTATAAAATACAGAATTATTTCAATGACTGGTTTAGGACAAAGACCGCACCATTCAAATTGAAATGATTCATCAAAACTTGATCAATTTTGATTAAATGTCAGAAAAATAAAATCAACCATTAAATATTTTGTCCTTTTTCAGTAAATATCAAAGATTTTCTCTTCATTTGGATTTTTTATCTTTGTATGAAATCACGTCAGCTTTTGAAGAAGATCTAAACTAATCCATCTGAATTTGATTGAACAAGTTCAGTGATTCAAAATAAACAGAAACATACGTATAGATGATTTTAGATCGATTTCAGTCAGATACAGAATATTCATCTTGTTTTGATGATTACAGCAAAGCTCAGGACTGTTTCTAAACTGGATTTTAAAGCAGAGAAATGTGTCCTAAAATACCACTGAAGGTTTTGAACAAGTCAAATCAAGAGTTTCATCAAACAGGAATCAGAAACAGACAATAAGAAGGTTGAACAATGATTTTTAAAGAACTTACCCGAGACGATCAGCTTGGTTCCTTGTCCGAATACCACAGTGATTCAGTTTGTATACATGGCCGTACAAAAACCTCCTGACTCTCAATAATGAGGGGAGGGGAACTGAAACATCCTGTTGAGACCGACTTTCACTCTCAACGTCTCAATCTTTCACCATCACTCTGATCACTTTATCAAAACAAAGATGGACTTTAACCTCACTTTAGACCCTGAACTTTAAAGTTTTTAATCAAACAAAAGACTGAAACAACAAAAACTTACTTTGAACTGAAAAATCCAAATGCAATAAACCAAAAACACCAGAAACAAGCAAATAAACAAAAAGACACAGGGAAAACACGAGGACATGAATTAGGGTTCATGAGGCTGAGACAACATGGACGACAAGACACAGGTGAGACTCTTGAGGAATCAACAAAGGAGGGAAAACTAAGGAAGTAAAACTAGACTTGATACCCAGAGATTGACTACGACAAAATAAAACAGTGAGATAGAACAAGAACAGAAGAATAATGAACACAGGGAAACAGAAACACGAGGAAACAGACTCAGAAATTAAACTAAATATAAAACCAGGATAAACGAAACTAACAAGAGCCTATCATGACATAACCCCTCTCTGAAAGATTCAAGATATTCTAGAAATCTCAGAACCAAAGCAGGGTGGGTGGAGGGGGCCTGGGAGGAGGGCATGTGACCTCTGCAGGTAAGTAGTTCAGGGGGAGACACTCCAAACCAGAAGCAGGAACAGGCTGGGGAGCAGGTACAGAGACCGAGTCCAGCCTTGGAGCCTGCACAAGGACCGGGGCCTCCAACAGGAGCAGAGTTAAAAACAACAAAGTATGTTTGTTTTACTCTGAAGGTCCTCTTAGTTTTCACAATGTCATATGAAACAAAAACCTTATCTCAGTGATTGTCTTTATTTATCAATTTTTGGTCTTGACCAGTTGTGTGTTCAGTTACCTCACATGAATAAAACAAGATTTCAGGCAAAATAACAACTTTGATCAATAACTAGAGAAATGTGTGAGTTTTTTAGATTATTATTCCCCATCAAAGAAAATCAAAAGTATAAGAATAAAGTAAGCAGTTAGTCTGAAGTCTGATAAGGTACGTTACAGAGGGCCCTGGAAGATGAATCTGAGGGTCAAAAAAGCAGAAGTGTCAGTGAGGAGGTTTTTGTCATGGTGTAAATCACTGTGATACAGCTGCAGAAGCAGAGTCATCCTGTGTCTGACAGTGATAAACAGCAGTGTCTCCTGCCTCTACTCTCTTTATGATGAACTGATAATCTATGTTTGATGTGGATTTAGAGTTGAATCTGTCTGAAGAGAATCCTGATCTGTAGCTCGGTGAACTGTCTCCATGGTAAAAGTACAGAACATACTGAGGAGCTTCACCAGGAACCTGTTTGTACCATTTGACACTATTTCTATCATATCTCTGAATGTTACATCTGAGAACAGCCTCTTGTCCTGGAGAAACTGTGAGGACAGCAGGAGTCTGGGTCAGAACGATCACTGCATCAACATCTGTAAAAAAAACACAGAGGAAAAGACAAGAGTCAAAGGTGTGTGTGTGTGAAATGATGGTGTGGTAAAGGACTGAGAAGAATCTCTTACATGTTAGAGCAGTGATGAGAGTGCAGAGGCTCCCCAGCATGTTGTCAGTGTGTGCTGTAAACGTCCCTTACTGTCCAGCTGAGAGGTGAGCAGGGTTGGAGTGTGAGGAGGAGGAGAGAGACTGAAGCTTATAAAGACCCTGAGGAGGAGGAAGAGGAGGAGGAGGAGGAGGAGGAGTTGAATTTGTGACCCCTCTCTTCATGATGAAAAAAGGGTTGAACTAATAAATGACATTGTTTAAAAATATGAGGATCATTCTACTGCCAATTTATTCTATTATTTAAGTTGTGAAAGTATAAAGAATCAATGTCTGGATGGAAAACAACTCAACTGATTGTCAAAAATTTCATAGATGAGCTTTGTTTTGTTTTGTTTTGTTTTGTTTTGTTTTGTTTTGTTTTTTTAAGGAGAGGTCAAAGGTCACAGTCAAGAAGACAAAAAGCTGTTAGTCCTCTAAGTTTAACTCTTTATTGTTTCAGCTGAACTTTTCAAACTTCTTCTGTTTGTTCTTTTATTTCTAACAAACTTTTGACTGAAGAGTCTGAAACAATCTTAATGTAATACTGTTTCATTAAACTGACTGTACAGAGATGATTCTGTTTTATGAGCTGATCAGAAACTTAAAGCCTCAAATATGAGAATTAAATCAGCAGAAAGTCACAATGTGGATGAGTGATAAATTGAAATAAAGAGAAATACGTGAGTTTGTTAGTCAATCAAAAGGACAGTGAGAAAATAGAAGGTGGTTATTTTTTAGTCCTGTGTCAGGAAGATAAGAGAGCGTTTGTAGATATGTCAGAGACTCAAAAAGCAGAAGTGAGAGTGAGGAGGTTTTTGTCATGGTGTAAATCACTGTGATACAAGCTTAGTGCCAGAGTGGTCCCATGTTTTACAGTAATAAACTGCAGAGTCTCCCTCCTCCATAGAGCTGATGGTCAAACGATAATCTGTCTGTGACTGATGAGTGGAGGTGAATTTAGGAGAGGAGAAACCAGAGCCATATCTTGGAGAGCTGTAGCTGTGATGGTAATACAAAATAAACTGAGGAACTCCTCCAGGAATCTGTTTGTACCAGTAAGCTGGTTGATTTGTTACAGTCCCCAGGTTACAGTCCATGTTGGCTGTCTCTCCTCTCCTCACAGTCACAACAGGAGGCTGCTGTGTCACCACGGTAACAGCACTCACACCTGGAAACAACAAGATGACATGGAGTCAAGAGAAACACACAGACTGATGAATCCAACATGAGCTGAAAGCTGCAGGAAGTCAGCCTCCTTACATGTTAGAGCAGTGATGAGAGTGCAGAGGCTCCCCAGCATGTTGTCAGTGTGTGCTGTAAACGTCCCTTACTGTCCAGCTGAGAGGTGAGCAGGGTTGGAGTGTGAGGAGGAGGAGAGAGACTGAAGCTTATAAAGACCCTGAGGAGGAGGAAGAGGAGGAGGATGAGGAAGATTTGACTCTCAGCTCTGAATTCATTCTTAAATTCATTTTATCATTATTGTTGAAACATTATTCACTCTACTCTCTTTTTACTCTTTTCCAGTTTTTATTTCACGTCATAATTTTTTTGTTTCTTTCACAGATTTAACTAAGGTATTCTCTCTCAACAATAGTCCTGTTTACCTGTCATATTCTTCCTCAAATGAACTTTATTTACACTTCTTTTCTTCTTTATACACTAAATTGTTTTTTTCTGCCTTTATTTTTTCAACATGCTCTTCACTGTGTTCATACTTTGAAGGTCAATCAGACTTCTCTCTGCTGATAATAAGTCGAGTTCACTGAAATCATAAACTGTAAATGCTTCTTGCTTCCTCGTCGTCTGTAGATCTCTGTCACTTTCAGGAGATTTTTCTGCAGGTTCAAGAAAATAAAAAAGTTTTAAAGTTTCAGTGTTTTAATGTTTTATGTTGTCATGTATATTTTTCCAAATCAGCAGGAATGATTTTCTTCATCTCATATTCATCATCAGTGGGTCACTGTTTCTCTCTGTCCTGCTCCACTGGTTGGTATGTTGTTGTGTTAAAAATGTCCCTTTAAGATCCTGCACACATGACCTCTATGAGAAGTTGGTCCTATCAGATGTAGTCCTGATGGTCTAGTGGATCTAAACTTTACCACCAAGGAAGAAAAGAAGTGAAATTAACTGAAAAAATAACAAAAAAAAGCGGAAGTGGGAGTGAGGAGGTTTTTGTCATGGTGTAAATCACTGTGATGCGTACTTATTAGCAGAGGTGTCATATGTGTTACAGTAATAAGCTGCAGAGTCTCCCTCCTCCACAGAGCTGATGATCAAACGATAATCTGTCTGTGACTGATGAGTGGAGGTGAATTTAGGAGAGGAGAAACCAGAGGCATAAACTGGAGAGCTCAGAGTGTGATAGTTATACAGAATATACTGAGGAACTTCTCCAGGAATCTGTTTGTACCAGTTAACTCTTCTGTCTGTCACAGTCCCCAGGTTACAGTCCATGTTGGCTGTCTCTCCTCTCCTCACAGTCACAACAGGAGGCTTCTGTGTCACCACGGTAACAGCACTCACACCTGGAAACAACAAGATGACATGGAGTCAAGAGAAACACACAGACTGATGAATCCAACATGAGCTGAAAGCTGCAGGAAGTCAGCCTCCTTACATGTTAGAGCAGTGATGAGAGTGCAGAGGCTCCCCAGCATGTTGTCAGTGTGTGCTGTAAACGTCCCTTACTGTCCAGCTGAGAGGTGAGCAGGGTTGGAGTGTGAGGAGGAGGAGAGAGACTGAAGCTTATAAAGACCCTGAGGAGAGGAGGAGGAGGAGTTCAGGCACTCAGCTGTATTGTTATACCACTCTGATCCATCATGTGGTTTTTTTCATGCTCATTTCCAGAACAGGTCATTTTTCTTAACTTTAAGTCTAATCCCAACAACAGTTCAATAGTTTCTTTCACCTGTAGAGCATATTTACAAGAAGTAATGTGACTTTCAAAACATCATGTGTTTTTTAATAAAAGCATTTTTTTTTCTCTCAGTAGTATTGGCCAGTTCCACCTAAATAAAATTTTGTTTCCCTCCTGTTTGCACAATACTGACACAAATTTTACAGATTCTCTTTCTCTGTTTTTGTCACAATTTACATAACTGTATAACAGCTCTTTGTGATCTGCTGACACAGTTTCTCCTTTTAGATCTGGTCTGAGAATGCTCTTACAAGACCTGATTCATCTAGTCTCAGTAGTTTTCATAACTCAGCTCTACTAGTGTACGACACACCTGATCTAAGGCCCAAACTACATGAATGCGGATGTATTTCAAACCGCACACATTTATGTCCGATTAGGCCTCCCTACCACACCAAAACGGGAGTTTGGAACACTCAAACCGGATAAATCTGAATCCGAAAAAACAAGTGGAGAAATAAAAAAATATACGTATAAGTGGATTCGTGTGGTTGAACTCTTACGGATCGATGACGTCAAACCGCAGCTAGCGCATGCTAATTAAAAAGAAAAACAACAACAAAGATGGTGGACATACAGGGTCTTCTTTACGTTTGTTTTGCCCTGGTGGCGTTAACTTCAGCCTTGCAAGTGAACCTTGTTTTATACAGTTACAGTCACCAGTCAGTCAGCTCGCAGAGGCGTTATAGCCGCCACACCGTCACATGGACCCGACGCACTGGCGTAGCTTCCGCAAACAATGCATGACGCATCACGCTGTTACGATTCATCGGCCAATCAGGTAGCTTTGTTCCTGAATTTCTTTTAAGCGGCACCAGATAGGGTTGAGTTTGAAGGCTACCTGTGGACGCAGATGTTTTTGAGAATGAACACGTGTGGACAGATACATTTATTTAGACGGGAGTACAAAAATATCCTGATAAATAAATATCTATATACGTGTAGTCCGGGCCTTAGTCTGTGTTCTTCTCTCACTTGGCTTTAGTGAAACATTTTCATGATCAGTTTTCTGCTTCGGTTCATGATGTTACTCACTTTTATGTCCCTCACTCCATGACGTTAACCTCGGACTAATGCCAAAGTCGTTCTTGACTCAGATCCAATCACTCTAAAATGACAGTCATATGTGATTATACTACTTTAAATGACATAATCTACATGAGAGCTGTTAGCTGACTGCTGAAACGGAGGCTGCTATCTTTGTTTTGGACTGTCAACCAACTAGAGGCTGTACTTGTGATCAGCTGACCTGTAAAGGTCCTACGCAGAGCAGCGAAGGTAATGAAACTTAGAATAAAGTTTGTTTTGTAGAAACAGAAAAACAGTTGAAGCGACATTATTCCTCACAAACAGTCCAGAAAACTCAGAAAAAGGACTGATCAAAATCCGGGTGGATTAGCTGAACCAATCATGGCATCAATGTGGATAAAATCTTTATACTCAGCTGTGAGATCGATCATTTTGTGTTAAACTGCTTAGAAAAAAAAGGAGGTGTAAAGATGATCTTTGTCAGTGTGGAGTTTGTCTCTGCATTGTGTTAGTATCAGCATGTGATGTTACAGTCAGGTCGGTGCGCTCATCTGTTGTCACTGTAGGATTTAGTCATGTAAAACTCTCTGCATATATTTGGATCAGACAAAACCTTCCAGATTATTCTGGAGGAGTTTTTGAGGATGGGGTTTGTCAGTTTTGAATTGTTGAAATAATTATGGTTATAAAAACTTTTGCATAATACAATACTTGTACACTCCCATTTTGATAAAAACTTGTGACATATCTGTTTAAATTGCACTTACTCCAGGTTAAAAGTGTGATTAAAGTGGGATTATTAAACATTATTGAGTCGGGTGTATTGTGATGCTGCAGAGTAAATGTGGTTGTAGGAAGCAATAGTAAATGTGTGAGACTCTAAAAAAGCGGAAGTGTTCAGTGAGGAGGTTTTTGTCATGGTGTAAATCACTGTGATACGTCCTCTTGAGTAGAGTTATCCCATGTCTGACAGTAATAAACAGCCGAGTCTCCTGCCTCTACTCTCTTTATGATGAACTGATAATCTATGTTTGATGTGGATTTAGAGTTGAATCTGTCTGAAGAGAATCCTGATCCAAAGCTGAGTGAACTGCTTCCATGGTAAAAGTACAGAACATACTGAGGAGCTTCACCAGGAACCTGTTTGTACCAGTAGACATACACATTATCATATCTCTGAATGTTACATCTGAGAACAGCCTCTTGTCCTGGAGAAACTGTGAGGACAGCAGGAGTCTGGGTCAGAACAATCACTGCATCAACATCTGTAAAAAAAAAAAGAGAAAAAGACAAGAGTCAAAGGTGTGTGTGTGTGAAATGATGGTGTGGTAAAGGACTGAGAAGAATCTCTTACATGTTAGAGCAGTGATGAGAGTGCAGAGGCTCCCCAGCATGTTGTCAGTGTGTGCTGTAAACGTCCCTTACTGTCCAGCTGAGAGGTGAGCAGGGTTGGAGTGTGAGGAGGAGGAGAGAGACTGAAGCTTATAAAGAGGAGGAGGAGGAAGAGGAGGAGGAGATGGAGATGGAGGAGGAGGAGGAGGTGGAGTTAGATTTGTGGCCCCTTTCTTAATGATGAAAAAAGGGTTGATCAAATAAATGACATTGTAAAAAAAAAATAGGCATCATTATACTGACAGTTTTTTTTCGATTATTAATGATGTGAAAGTCTTAAGACTCAATGTCTGGATGGAAAACAACTCAACTGATGTCAAAAATTTCATAGGTGAGCTTTGTTTTGTTTTTTAAGGAGAGGTCAAAGGTCACAGTCAAGAAGACAAAAAGCTGTTAGTCCTCTAAGTTTAACTCTTTATTGTTTCAGCTGAACTTTTCAAACTTCTTCTGTTTGTTCATTTATTTCTAACAAACTTTTGACTGAAGAGTCTGAAACAATCTCAATGTAAAACTGTTTCATTAAACTGACTGTACAGAGTTGATTCTGTTTTATGAGCTGATCAGAAACTTAAAGCCTCAAATATGAGAATTAAATCAGCAGAAAGTCACAATGTGGATGAGTGATAAATTGAAATAAAGAGAAAAATGTGAGTTTGTTAGTCAATCAAAAGGACAGTGAGAAAATAGAAGGTGGTTATTTTTTAATCCTGTGTTAGGAAGCTAGAGTGAGTGTTAGTAGATATGTCAGAGACCCAAAAAGCAGAAGTGAGAGTGAGGAGGTTTTTGTCATGGTGTAAATCACTGTGATACAGCCTTACCGCTGTCCCATGTGTTACAGTAATAAACTGCAGAGTCTCCGTCCTCCAAAGAGCTGATGATCAAACGATAATCTGATTTTGACTGATGAGTGGAGGTGAATTTAGGAGAGGAGAAACCAGAGCCATAAAGTGGAGAGCTCCGGCCGTGATAGTTATACAGAATAAACTGAGGAACTCCTCCAGGAATCTGTTTGTACCAGCGAGCACCAGTACCAGTCACAGTCCCCAGGTTACAGTCCATGTTGGCTGTCTCTCCTCTCCTAACAGCTACAATAGGAGGCTTCTGTGTCACCACGGTAACAGCACTCACACCTGGAAACAACAAGATGACATGGAGTCAAGAGAAACACACAGACTGATGAATCCAACATGAGCTGAAAGCTGCAGGAAGTCAGCCTCCTTACATGTTAGAGCAGTGATGAGAGTGCAGAGGCTCCCCAGCATGTTGTCAGTGTGTGCTGTAAACGTCCCTTACTGTCCAGCTGAGAGGTGAGCAGGGTTGGAGTGTGAGGAGGAGGAGAGAGACTGAAGCTTATAAAGACCCTGAGGAGGAGGAGGAGGAGGAGGAGGAGGAGGAATTTCCACCATAGTCTGTATATAGAATTGACAGCGTCTACCTCCTCACTGGGAGAAGCCACGCTGAAAACAGCTCCCTCTGGTGACAGGCTGCTGTATAGGTCATAAATCCCGCCTCCTCCAGCCATTTCTATGGAGCTGTGGATAAACTTAAGAAATTTATTCCACAGAATTTTAATTTTAATTTTTTTTGTTCAGCTCAGTTTTTAAAAGTTATTTGGGGGTTCATGTTTTCTATGATTGACACTTGATACAGCCTATTAGCTTACAAAGATTACTTACCTCACAGGTTTACATGCTCATTTAAGGACTTAAATTTAGCTGTTTACATTTTTCATCAAAAGATATTTTCTGACAAGGGTAGAATCAGTTTCTAGACACTTATAGCCTGCAGTGAGTCCCACCTACACCTGGACTTGAAGTTTCTTTCATGTAGAAAAGGACAGATGGAAAAGTCAAGACTTTCAGACTCTCTGTGGAAACACTGATGTTAGTGAGTCAGCACCAACACGACCCACAAATCCATCAGAGGTCAGTCTGAAGAGTGAAGGCAGCAGTGAGGTGGTTTTAGTGCCGGGTTTGATATCTGTGGATTGGCCCAACATCCTCTCACTTCTCTGTGCATAGACACAAACTTAGACCCCACATCCCTCTCACTCCTCTCCCATCCCACCATGTCTTCATCATCCACAGGGTCACAGCCTGTCTGGACATTGTTGCTCTCTGTTGTCAAAATCCATGAAGACTCCATCACCACAGACCAGACGACTTCATCCTCCAGCTCGTCTGAATCTCTGTGTCAGTGAATTCAGCTCCTGGTCTTTCTCTCTCATTAATAATGAAAATGTTTCACTGAGCGCCCCCTACAGGCCTTTGTTTTTGCTAACATGATCATGTTTCTACATTTTGAAGTCAGTTACAGCTGATAGAAATCTTTTGGACTTTGGCAGAGTCTTCTCATTTGTTGGCCAACTTGTTTAAATCCTTGTGAGGAAAATATATATATAAAAAAAAATTTATCATCATCATTAGTTCAATGTCAATCCAAAGTCTGAATCTAAAGTCAACCTTGATTTTTTTTAGCAGTGTGATGGACTAAAGGCTTGAGCTTATGTTGTTGACCTCACAAGTAAATAATTAGTTTGTTTTTAGGTTTTATTGTCCTCATTGAATTCAGACAATACCAGTCAGATGTGAAAGTGGATTTAAGAATCAGGAGAAAAAGGATTTTAAAGTTTCAATATTAAAAAATGAGAGAAAATACAAGGTTGCAGATAACAATGACGGATTCTCTCAGATCAAGATGCATCAACATGTGAAAAGGCAGAAGTGAGAGTGAGGAGGTTTTTGTCATGGTGTAAATCACTGTGATACTCGTGCACTGACAGAGGGGTCTCCTGTGTTACAGTAATAAACTGCAGAGTCTCCCTCCTCCACAGAGCTGATGATCAAACGATAATCTGATTTTGACTGATAAGTGGAGGTGAATTTAGGAGAGGAGAAACCAGAGCCATAATGTGGAGTACTCCAACCATGATACATCCCAACAACATACTGAAGAACTCCTCCAGGAATCTGTTTGTACCAGTGGGCAGCAATATTCGTCACAGTCCCCAGGTTACAGTCCATGTTGACTGTCTCTCCTCTCCTCACTGCGACAATAGGAGGCTTCTGTGTCACCACGGTAACAGCACTCACACCTGGAAACAACAAGATGACATGGAGTCAAGAGAAACACACAGACTGATGAATCCAACATGAGCTGAAAGCTGCAGGAAGTCAGCCTCCTTACATGTTAGAGCAGTGATGAGAGTGCAGAGGCTCCCCAGCATGTTGTCAGTGTGTGCTGTAAACGTCCCTTACTGTCCAGCTGAGAGGTGAGCAGGGTTGGAGTGTGAGGAGGAGGAGAGAGACTGAAGCTTATAAAGACCCTGAGGAGGAGGAAGAAGAGGAGGAGGAGGAGGAGGAGGAGGAGGAGGAGGAGTTGAATTTGTGACCCTTCTCTTCATGATGAAAAAAGGGTTGAACTAATAAATGACATTGTTTAAAAATATGAGGATCATTCTTCTGCCAATTTATTCTATTATTTAAGTTGTGAAAGTATAAAGAATCAATGTCTGGATGGAAAACAACTCAACTGATTGTCAAAAATTTCATAGGTGAGCTTTGTTTTGTTTTTTTAAGGAGAGGTCAAAGGTCACAGTCAAGAAGACAAAAAGCTGTTAGTCCTCTAAGTTTAACTCTTTATTGTTTCAGCTGAACTTTTCAAACTTCTTCTGTTTGTTCATTTATTTCTAACAAACTTTTGACTGAAGAGTCTGAAATAATCTCAATGTAAAACTGTTTCATTAAACTGACTGTACAGAGTTGATTCTGTTTTATGAGCTGATCAGAAACCTAAAGCCTCAAATATGAGAATTAAATCAGCAGAAAGTCACAATGTGGATGAGTGATAAATTGAAATAAAGAGAAAAATGTGAGTTTGTTAGTCAATCAAAAGGACAGTGAGAAAATAGAAGGTGGTTATTTTTTAATCTTGTGTTAGGAAGATGCATGAGAGAGTGTTAGTAGATATGTCAGAGACTCAAAAAGCAGAAGTGAGAGTGAGGAGGTTTTTGTCATGGTGTAAATCACTGTGATACGGCATTATTGGTGTCCAATGTCTGACAGTAATAAACTGCAGAGTCTCCCTCCTCCACAGAGCTGATGATCAAACGATAATCTGTCTGTGACTGATGAGTGGAGGTGAATTTAGGAGAGGAGAAACCAGAGCCATATTTTGGAGAGCTCCAGCTGTGATAGTTATACAGAATAAACTGAGGAACTCCTCCAGGAATCTGTTTGTACCAGCGGACACGACTATTTGTCACAGTCCCCAGGTTACAGTCCATGTTGGCTGTCTCTCCTCTCCTCACAGTCACAACAGGAGGCTTCTGTGTCACCACGGTAACAGCACTCACACCTGGAAACAACAAGATGACATGGAGTCAAGAGAAACACACAGACTGATGAATCCAACATGAGCTGAAAGCTGCAGGAAGTCAGCCTCCTTACATGTTAGAGCAGTGATGAGAGTGCAGAGGCTCCCCAGCATGTTGTCAGTGTGTGCTGTAAACGTCCTTACAACTTGGAAAGTGAGCTGACTGCTGACAGATCTGAGGATGAGGAGAGGAGGTGCTGGAGGAGCAATTTAATACAACACTGAGACTGAGGAGGAGGAGGAGGAGGAGGAGGAGCTTCACCTTCATCTTCAGACTTTGAATCATTTATTTTTGTTCAATATTCTGAGGAGAGATTTTTTTATACTGAAGTCCTGAATCCAAACAAAACATGAAACTATCTTTTATAAAATAAATAATTTTGTCAGTTTTGTTATCATTGATTTGTTCCTCTGTTAAATTCAGATAAATTTATGTTTTTTCTGGATCATTATTAAATCGTCTTTTTCTTCTTCTTGTTTAAAGTTTTGATGATAAATCTTCTTCAGACCTCATTTTAAACTTTGATTCTGCACATTTAAGTTTAATTCAATTATAGGAAGTTAAAACTGTATTTGAAGAGATGTCACATGATCTAACACACAGAGCTGACCTTTGACCTCTTCATTTGCATGCTGCTTTGAATACAGAGAGCAGGTCTGCAGGTGCATCCTGGGAGGAGGAGCAGAGAGGTGACGCTTCACTGATGGAGGATGAAAACTCAGTTTCAGTTGATTCTTCATTTGTTTGACTTCTCTGTCATCATAACTACAGACTAAAAGCAGAAAGACTGGCTTTATATAAATCCATATGTTCAACACCTAAAATTAATGTTGATATTTGAATGAAAAAATACAAACTAAAGACGTTATTGAAGAGAAATATGTCTGTGAGCTGTGAGTCTTTGGCTCTAAGAAACACTCAAATCAACATTTAAAGACATGAAAGAAAATGATCAAAAGGAGGAGAATAAATAAAAAGAGGGAAAGACACTTTTTGATTTGCAGGCTTTCAATTGTTTTATTGAAAGATTGTTGATAAAAGCAGCAGCGGCAGCAAAGCTGATCCGACTCCTCCAGCTAACTGTCTCAACATTAGCTCCGAGCATGCAGACTCATCTTTTCTAGCATGTGAAGCTTGTAATGAGCAAAGAGCACAAAGAGTCAAGAAGCAGGTTGGAAATGCTCTCTGTGCTCCTCTACTCTTCTGCAGAGGGACAGCTGGACTTGCTGATCTCTTTCTCTGAAGTCTGAGAGTCCAGAGACACTTTACACGTGAAGACTTTGCCCGTGGTCCACTCAGAGGGGGTGATGGACAGAGAGCTGCTGATGTGGAAAGTCTGGTCCGCTTTCCGAACAGCCGTGCTGGTGGAGACCCCACTGCTCACTGGACTCCCAGCAGCCAACCAGCTCACATCTGCAAAAGGCACAGACTGACTGGACAGACAGAGCAGAGAGGCTTTGTTGGACTGGAGCTCAGCACGGGACGGAGGGAAGACTGTGAGGACGGGAGGAGAGAGGCTGGAGCCTGAAACACACAAACACACACAAATCATCAATATTCAATTATTGATCATTTGACATGATAACAACACGCTGATGAAAACACAAGCCCCGTACTCAAGATCATAACAAGAGGACTTGATCTGTCACTTGGAGGTTCAGGTTGAAACAGTTTCCTAAAGTCTCCCTCAGTGTCGAACAAAATAGGATCTGAAGTTGGAGATCATCAAAATGAAAAACTCACTTATTTTCCACCAACAGGATTTTAAAACACTTTTTTTTCAGCAGCAAAGATAATATCCAGACATCAACACTCAGACAGACTTTGTTCATCCATAAGAATCACAGTCTTTGAGTTTTAACACATTATAAAATACAGAATTATTTCAATGACTGGTTTAGGACAAAGACCGCACCATTCAAATTGAAATGATTCATTAAAACTTAAAAATATAACTTAAAAAAATAAAATCAACCATTAAATATTTTGTCTTTTTTCAGTAAATATCAAAGATATTCTCTTCATTTGGATTTTTTATCTTTGCATGAAATCACGTCAGCTTTTGAAGACGATCTAAACTAATCCATCTGAATTTGATTGAACAAGTTCAGTGATTCAAAATAAACAGAAACATACGTAAAGATGATTTTAGATCGATTTCAGTCAGATACAGAATATTCATCTTGTTTTGATGATTACAGCAAAGCTCAGGACTGTTTCTAAACTGGATTTTAAAGCAGAGAAATGTGTCCTAAAATACCACTGAAGGTTTTGAACAAGTCAAATCAAGAGTTTCATCAAACAGGAATCAGAAACAGACAATAAGAAGGTTGAACAATGATTTTTAAAGAACTTACTTGGGACGATCAGCTTGGTTCCTTGTCCGAATACCACAGTGATTCAGTTTGTATACATGGCCGTACAAAAACCTCCTGACTCTCAATAATGAGGGGAGAGGAACTGAAACATCCTGTTGAGACCGACTTTCACTCTCAACGTCTCAATCTTTCACCATCACTCTGATCACTTTATCAAAACAAAGATGGACTTTAACCTCACTTTAGACCCTGAACTTTAAAGTTTTTAATCAAACAAAAGACTGAAACAACAAAAACTTTCTTTGAACTGAAAAATCCAAATGCAATAAACCAAAAACACCAGGAACAAGCAAAGAAACAAAAAGGCACAGGGAAAACACGAGGACATGAAGTCGGGTTCATATGGCTGAGACAACATGGACGACAAGACACAGGTGAGACTCTTGAGGAATCAACAAAGGAGGAAAACTAAGGAAGTTAAACTAGACTTGATACCCAGAGATTGACTACTACAAAATAAAACAGTGAGATAGAACAAGAACAGAAGAATAATGAACACAGGGAAACAGAAACACGAGGAAACAGACTCAGAAATTAAACTAAATATAAAACCAGGATAAACTAAAGTAACAGGAGCCTATCATGACATAACCCCTCTCTTAAGGATTCAAGAAATCCTAGAAATCTCAGAACCAAAGCAGGGTGGGTGGAGGGGGCCTGGGAGGAGGGCATGTGACCTCTGCAGGTAAGTAGTTCAGGGGGGCGACACTCCAAACCAGAAGCAGGAACAGGCTGGGGAGCAGGTACAGAGACCGAGTCCAGCCTTGGAGCCTGCACAAGGACCGGGGCCTCCAACAGGAGCAGAGTTAAAAACAACAAAGGATGTTTGTTTTACTCTTAAGGTCCTCTTAGTTTTTACAACTTTATAGAAAACAAAAACCTTATCTCAGTGATTGTCTTTATTTGTCACTTTTTGGTCTTGACCAGTTGTGTGTTCAGTTACCTCACATGAATAAACCAAGATTTCAGGCAAAATAACAACTAAAAAACACTTTGAACAGTAACTAGAGAAATTTGTGAGTTTTTCAACATTATTATTCCCTATCAAAGAAAATCAAAAGTATTAGAATGATATAAGCAGTTAGTCTGAAGTCTGATCAGGTAAGTTACAGAGGGCTCTGGAAGATGAACCTGAAGCTCAAAAAAGCAGAAGTGAGAGTGAGGAGGTTTTTGTCATGGTGTAAATCACTGTGATAAGGCCTTGCTGTCTTTCCATGTGTTACAGTAATAAACTGCAGAGTCTCCCTCCTCCACAGAGCTGATGATCAAACGATAATCTGATTTTGACTGATGAGTGGAGGTGAATTTAGGAGAGGAGAAACCAGAGCCATAGCTTGGAGAGCTTAGAGTGTGATAGTAATACAGAATAAACTGAGGAACTCCTCCAGGAATCTGTTTGTACCAGAAGACAGTATTTATCACAGTCCCCAGGTTACAGTCCATGTTGACTGTCTCTCCTCTCCTCACAGCTACAACAGGAGGCTTCTGTGTCACCACGGTAACAGCACTCACACCTGGAAACAACAAGATGACATGGAGTCAAGAGAAACACACAGACTGATGAATCCAACATGAGCTGAAAGCTGCAGGAAGTCAGCCTCCTTACATGTTAGAGCAGTGATGAGAGTGCAGAGGCTCCCCAGCATGTTGTCAGTGTGTGCTGTAAACGTCCCTTACTGTCTAGCTGAGAGGTGAGCAGGGTTGGAGTGTGAGGAGGAGGAGAGAGACTGAAGCTTATAAAGACCCTGAGGAGGAGGAAGAAGAGGAGGAGGAGGAGGAGGAGTTGAATTTGTGACCCCTCTCTTCATGATGAAAAAAGGGTTGAACTAATAAATGACATTGTTTAAAAATATGAGGATCATTCTTCTGCCAATTTATTCTATTATTTAAGTTGTGAAAGTATTAAGAATCAATGTCTGGATGGAAAACAACTCAACTGATTGTCAAAAATTTCATAGGTGAGCTTTGTTTTGTTTTTTTAAGGAGAGGTCAAAGGTCACAGTCAAGAAGACAAAAAGCTGTTAGTCCTCTAAGTTTAACTCTTTATTGTTTCAGCTGAACTTTTCAAACTTCTTCTGTTTGTTCATTTATTTCTAACAAACTTTTGACTGAAGAGTCTGAAACAATCTCAATGTAATACTGTTTCATTAAACTGACTGTACAGAGTTGATTCTGTTTTATGAGCTGATCAGAAACTTAAAGCCTCAAATATGAGAATTAAATTAGCAGAAAGTCACAATGTGGATGAGTGATAAATTGAAATAAAGAGAAAAATGTGAGTTTGTTAGTCAATCAAAAGTAGAGTGGGAATATAGAAAGAAGTCATTTTTTGATCCTCTGTTAGGAAGCTAGAGAGAGCTTAAGTAGATATGTCAGAGACTCAAAAAGCAGAAGTGAGAGTGAGGAGGTTTTTGTCATGGTGTAAATCACTGTGATATGTGCTCATTGACAGAGCTGTCCCATGTTTTACAGTAATAAACTGCAGAGTCTCCCTCCTCCACAGTGCTGATGGTCAAACGATAATCTGATTGTGACTGATGAGTGGAGGTGAATTTAGGAGAGGAGAAACCAGAGCCATAATCTGGAGAGCTGTAGCTGTGATGGTAATACAAAATATGCTGAGGAACTCCTCCAGGAATCTGTTTGTACCAGTAAGCTGGTTGATTTGTCACAGTCCCCAGGTTACAGTCCATGTTGACTGTCTCTCCTCTCCTCACAGTCACAACAGGAGGCTGCTGTGTCACCACGGTAACAGCACTCACACCTGGAAACAACAAGATGACATGGAGTCAAGAGAAACACACAGACTGATGAATCCAACATAAGCTGAAAGCTGCAGGAAGTCAGCCTCCTTACATGTTAGAGCAGTGATGAGAGTGCAGAGGCTCCCCAGCATGTTGTCAGTGTGTGCTGTAAACGTCCTTACAACTTGGAAAGTGAGCTGACTGCTGACAGATCTGAGGATGAGGAGAGGAGGTGCTGGAGGAGCAATTTAATACAACACTGAGACTGAGGAGGAGGAGGAGGAGCTTCACCTTCATCTTCAGACTTTGAATCATTTATTTCTGTTTAATATTCTGTGGAGAGATTTTTTTATGCTGACTCGTGATTTTTTTTGAACCGCAACATCCCAAAGCAGAACAAAACATGAAACTATCTCAAGTAGAATAAATAATTTTGTCAGTTTTGTGATCATTGATTTGTTCCTCTGTTAAATTCAGATAAATTTATGTTTTTTTCTGGATCATTATTAAATCGTCTTTTTCTTCTTCTTGTTTAAAGTTTTGATGATAAATCTTCTTCAGACCTCATTTTAAACTTTGATTCTGCACATTTAAGTTTAATTCAATCATAGGAAGTGAAAACTGTATTTGAAGAGATGTCACATGATCTAACACAGAGCTGACCTTTGACCTCTTCATTTGCATGCTACTTTGAATACAGAGAGCAGGTCTGCAGGTGCATCCTGGGAGGAGGAGCAGAGAGGTGACGCTTCACTGATGGAGGATGAAAACTCAGTTTCAGTTGATTCTTCATTTGTTTGACTTCTCTGTCATCATAACTACAGACTAAAAGCAGAAAGACTGGCTTTATATAAATCCATATGTTCAACACCTAAAATTAATGTTGATATTTGAATGAAAAAATACAAACTAAAGACGTTATTGAAGAGAAATATGTCTGTGAGCTGTGAGTCTTTGGCTCTAAGAAACACTAAAATCAACATTTAAAGACATGAAAGAAAATGAATGATCAAAAGGAGGAGAATAAATAAAAAGAGGGAAAGACACTTTTTGATTTGCAGGCTTTCAAATGTTTTATTGAAGGATTGTTGATAAAAGCAGCAGCAGCAGCAAAGCTGATCCCACTCCTCCAGCTAACTGTCTAAACATTAGCTCCGAGCATGCAGACTCATCTTTTCTAGCATGTGAAGCTTGTATTGAGCAAAGAGCACAAAGAGTCAAGAAGCAGGTTGGAAATGCTCTCTGTGCTCCTCTACTCTTCTGCAGAGGGACAGCTGGACTTGCTGATCTCTTTCTGTGAGGTCTGAGAGCCCAGAGACACTTTACACGTGAAGACTTTGCCCGTGGTCCACTCAGAGGGGGTGATGGACAGAGAGCTACTGATGTGGAAAGTCTGGTCCGCTTGCCGAACAGCCGTGCTGGTGGAGACCCCACTGCTCACTGGACTCCCAGCAGCCAACCAGCTCACATCTGCAAAAGGCACAGACTGACTGGACAGACAGAGCAGAGAGGCTTTGTTGGACTGGAGCTCAGCACGGGACGGAGGGAAGACTGTGAGGACGGGAGGAGAGAGGCTGGAGCCTGAAACACACAAACACACACAAATCATCAATATTCAAGTATTGGTCATTTGACATGATAACAACACGCTGATAAAAACACAAGCCCCGTACTCAAGATCATAACAAGAGGACTTGATCTGTCACTTGGAGGTTCATGTTGAAACAGTTTCCTAAAGTCTCCCTCAGTGTCGAACAAAATAGGATCTGAAGTTGGAGATCATCAAAATGAAAAACTCACTTATTTTTCACCAACAGGATTTTAAAACACTTTTTTTTTCCAGCAGCAAAGATAATATCCAGACATCAACACTCAGCCAGACTTTGTTCATCCATAAGAATCACAGTCTTTGAGTTTTATCACATTATAAAATACAGAATTATTTCAATGACTGGTTTAGGACAAAGACCGCACCATTCAAATTGAAATGATTCATCAAAACTTGATCAATTTTGATTAAATGTCAGAAAAATAAAATCAACCATTAAATATTTTGTCCTTTTTCAGTAAATATCAAAGATATTCTCTTCATTCGGATTTTTTATCTTTGCATGAAATCACGTCAGCTTTTGAAGAAGATCTAAACTAATCCATCTGAATTTTACTGAACAAGTTCAGTGATTCAAAATAAACAGAAACATACGTATAGATGATTTTAGATCGATTTCAGTCAGATACAGAATATTCATCTTGTTTTGATGATTACAGCAAAGCTCAGGACTGTTTCTAAACTGGATTTTAAAGCAGAGAAATGTGTCCTAAAATACCACTGAAGGTTTTGAACAAGTCAAATCAAGAGTTTCATCAAACAGGAATCAGAAACAGACAATAAGAAGGTTGAACAATGATTTTTAAAGAACTTACCCGAGACGATCAGCTTGGTTCCTTGTCCGAATACCACAGTGATTCAGTTTGTATACATGGCCGTACAAAAACCTCCTGACTCTCAATAATGAGGGGAGAGGAACTGAAACATCCTGTTGAGACCGACTTTCACTCTCAACGTCTCAATCTTTCACCATCACTCTGATCACTTTATCAAAACAAAGATGGACTTTAACCTCACTTTAGACACTGAACTTTTTAACCAAACAAAAGACTGAAACAACAAAAACTTACTTTGAACTGAAAAATCCAAATGCAATAAACCAAAAACACCAAAAACAAGCAAAGAAACAAAAAGGCACAGGGAAAACACGAGGACATGAATTATGGTTCATGAGGCTGAGACAACATGGACGACAAGACACAGGTGAGACTCTTGAGTAATCAACAAAGGAGGAAAACTAAGGAAGTAAAACTAGACTTGATACCCAGAGATTGACTACTACAAAATAAAACAGTGAGATAGAACAAGAACAGAAGAATAATGAACACAGGGAAACAGAAAGACGAGGAAACAGACTCAGAAATTAAACTAAATATAAAACCAGGATAAACGAAACTAACAAGAGCCTATCATGACATAACCCCTCTCTGAAAGATTCAAGAAATCCTAGAAATCTCAGAACCAAAGCAGGGTGGGTGGAGGGGGCCTGGGAGGAGGGCATGTGACCTCTGCAGGTAAGTAGTTCAGGGGGGCGACACTCCAAACCAGAAGCAGGAACAGGCTGGGGAGCAGGTACAGAGACCGAGTCCGGCCTTGGAGCCTGCACAAGGACCGGGGCCTCTGATGAGAACAGAGTTAAAAACAACAAAGTATGTTTGTTTTACTCTTAAGGTCCTCTTAGTTTTTACAACTTTATAGGAAACAAAAACCTTATCTCAGTGATTGTCTTTATTTGTCACTTTTTGGTCTTGACCAGTTGTGTGTTCAGTTAGCTCACATGAATAAACCAAGATTTCAGGCAAAATAACAACTAAAAAACACTTTGAACAGTAACTAGAGAAATTTGTGAGTTTTTCAACATTATTATTCCCCATCAAAGAAAATCAAAAGTATTAGAATGATATAAGCAGTTAGTCTGAAGTCTGATCAGGTAAGTTACAGAGGGCTCTGGAAGATGAACCTGAAGCTCAAAAAAGCAGAAGTGAGAGTGAGGAGGTTTTTGTCATGGTGTAAATCACTGTGATACGAACTCACTGACAGAGTTGTCATATGTTTTACAGTAATAAACTGCAGAGTCTCCCTCCTCCACAGAGCTGATGATCAAACGATAATCTGATTTTGACTGATGAGTGGAGGTGAATTTAGGAGAGGAGAAACCAGAGCCATAGCTTGGAGAGCTTAGAGTGTGATAGTAATACAGAATAAACTGAGGAACTCCTCCAGGAATCTGTTTGTACCAGAAGACAGTATTTATCACAGTCCCCAGGTTACAGTCCATGTTGACTGTCTCTCCTCTCCTCACAGCTACAACAGGAGGCTTCTGTGTCACCACGGTAACAGCACTCACACCTGGAAACAACAAGATGACATGGAGTCAAGAGAAACACACAGACTGATGAATCCAACATGAGCTGAAAGCTGCAGGAAGTCAGCCTCCTTACATGTTAGAGCAGTGATGAGAGTGCAGAGGCTCCCCAGCATGTTGTCAGTGTGTGCTGTAAACGTCCCTTACTGTCTAGCTGAGAGGTGAGCAGGGTTGGAGTGTGAGGAGGAGGAGAGAGACTGAAGCTTATAAAGACCCTGAGGAGGAGGAAGAAGAGGAGGAGGAGGAGGAGGAGGAGTTGAATTTGTGACCCCTCTCTTCATGATGAAAAAAGGGTTGAACTAATAAATGACATTGTTTAAAAATATGAGGATCATTCTTCTGCCAATTTATTCTATTATTTAAGTTGTGAAAGTATTAAGAATCAATGTCTGGATGGAAAACAACTCAACTGATTGTCAAAAATTTCATAGGTGAGCTTTGTTTTGTTTTTTTAAGGAGAGGTCAAAGGTCACAGTCAAGAAGACAAAAAGCTGTTAGTCCTCTAAGTTTAACTCTTTATTGTTTCAGCTGAACTTTTCAAACTTCTTCTGTTTGTTCATTTATTTCTAACAAACTTTTGACTGAAGAGTCTGAAACAATCTCAATGTAATACTGTTTCATTAAACTGACTGTACAGAGTTGATTCTGTTTTATGAGCTGATCTGAAACTTAAAGCCTCAAATATGAGAATTAAATCAGCAGAAAGTCACAATGTGGATGAGTGTGAAATTGAAATAAAGAGAAATATGTGAGTTTGTTAGTCAATCAAAAGGACAGAGAAAATAGAGGGTGGTTATTTTTTGATATTGTGTTAGGAAGCTGCAGAGAGTGTTAGTAGATATGTCAGAGACTCAAAAAGCAGAAGTGAGAGTGAGGAGGTTTTTGTCATGGTGTAAATCACTGTGATATGTGCTCATTGACAGAGCTGTCCCATGTTTTACAGTAATAAACTGCAGAGTCTCCCTCCTCCACAGTGCTGATGGTCAAACGATAATCTGATTGTGACTGATGAGTGGAGGTGAATTTAGGAGAGGAGAAACCAGAGCCATAATCTGGAGAGCTGTAGCTGTGATGGTAATACAAAATATGCTGAGGAACTCCTCCAGGAATCTGTTTGTACCAGTAAGCTGGTTGATTTGTCACAGTCCCCAGGTTACAGTCCATGTTGACTGTCTCTCCTCTCCTCACAGTCACAACAGGAGGCTGCTGTGTCACCACGGTAACAGCACTCACACCTGGAAACAACAAGATGACACGGAGTCAAGAGAAACACACAGACTGATGAATCCAACATAAGCTGAAAGCTGCAGGAAGTCAGCCTCCTTACATGTTAGAGCAGTGATGAGAGTGCAGAGGCTCCCCAGCATGTTGTCAGTGTGTGCTGTAAACGTCCTTACAACTTGGAAAGTGAGCTGACTGCTGACAGATCTGAGGATGAGGAGAGGAGGTGCTGGAGGAGCAATTTAATACAACACTGAGACTGAGGAGGAGGAGGAGGAGCTTCACCTTCATCTTCAGACTTTGAATCATTTACTTCTGTTTAATATTCTGTGGAGAGATTTTTTTATGCTGACTCGTGATTTTTTTTGAACCGCAACATCCCAAAGCAGAACAAAACATGAAACTATCTCAAGTAGAATAAATAATTTTGTCAGTTTTGTGATCATTGATTTGTTCCTCTGTTAAATTCAGATAAATTTATGTTTTTTCTGGATCTTTATTAAATCGTCTTTTTCTTCTTCTTGTTTAAAGTTTTGATGATAAATCTTCTTCAGACCTCATTTTAAACTTTGATTCTGCACATTTAAGTTTAATTCAATCATAGGAAGTGAAAACTGTATTTGAAGAGATGTCACATGATCTAACACAGAGCTGACCTTTGACCTCTTCATTTGCATGCTACTTTGAATACAGAGAGCAGGTCTGCAGGTGCATCCTGGGAGGAGGAGCAGAGAGGTGACGCTTCACTGATGGAGGATGAAAACTCAGTTTCAGTTGATTCTTCATTTGTTTGACTTCTCTGTCATCATAACTACAGACTAAAAGCAGAAAGACTGGCTTTATATAAATCCATATGTTCAACACCTAAAATTAATGTTGATATTTGAATGAAAAAATACAAACTAAAGACGTTATTGAAGAGAAATATGTCTGTGAGCTGTGAGTCTTTGGCTCTAAGAAACACTAAAATCAACATTTAAAGACATGAAAGAAAATGAATGATCAAAAGGAGGAGAATAAATAAAAAGAGGGAAAGACACTTTTTGATTTGCAGGCTTTCAAATGTTTTATTGAAGGATTGTTGATAAAAGCAGCAGCAGCAGCAAAGCTGATACGACTCCTCCAGCTAACTGTCTCAACATTAGCTCCGAGCATGCAGACTCATCTTTTCTAGCATGTGAAGCTTGTAATGAGCAAAGAGCACAAAGAGTCAAGAAGCAGGTTGGAAATGCTCTCTGTGCTCCTCTACTCTTCTGCAGAGGGACAGCTGGACTTGCTGATCTCTTTCTCTGAAGTCTGAGAGTCCAGAGACACTTTACACGTGAAGACTTTGCCCGTGGTCCACTCAGAGGGGGTGATGGACAGAGAGCTGCTGATGTGGAAAGTCTGGTCCGCTTTCCGAACAGCCGTGCTGGTGGAGACCCCACTGCTCACTGGACTCCCAGCAGCCAACCAGCTCACATCTGCAAAAGGCACAGACTGACTGGACAGACAGAGCAGAGAGGCTTTGTTGGACTGGAGCTCAGCACGGGACGGAGGGAAGACTGTGAGGACGGGAGGAGAGAGGCTGGAGCCTGAAACACACAAACACACACGACAGTCACAGATTAAGTCAATAATAAAAAGAGAGATCAATGTGCAGTGTTCACAATAAACCCGGTCTGACTACATCCTTTTAAAAAGTGAAAACATGTTACATCAGCCTGTAGAAACTAAAATTACACCAGTTTAACTTTTTAAAGACTCAGTCTGTAATTTTCCAAGTTCAGAGCTCTTGAAATCATAAACCATTTATAAGTCGTCATCTGCTTTTACAGCCGATCAAACTTACAAAATAAAAGACAAAGACTCTAAAACTGAATCAGATTTACATGAAACCATAAAAAGCAACTTCAATTCAGCAAATTTGATATGATCCAAAAATACAGTAACTTATTCTATCTCTGTTATTAGTCTCACAGACTGCTCTACAGTAACTTAATCAGATTATACTTGTATATTACTGAACATATTATTGTGAAATTTTAACCCATACAAACAATAATGAATTATATTAAGTCCGTTTGTTTCACTTTTTCTTTAAAGTTAAAAATGTCTCAGCCTCAAACTCTTTGAGAAGAACCAACATGCTGCCAAGTAACAGGGAATAAACATCAAACAGAGAAAATTATGTCTATTATTTACTGAAAATGTTCATTTAAGAGTTATTAACATGATAACTGTGCCATATTTTGTCAGAATCAGAGAAACAATCCTATTTAAAGATGATTTTTAAAGAACTTACCTGAGACGATCAGCTTGGTTCCTTGTCCGAATACCACAGTGATTCAGTTTGTATACATGGCCGTACAAAAACCTCCTGACTCTCACTAATGAGGGGAGAGGAACTGAAACATCCTGTTGAGACCAACTTTCACTCTCAATGTCTCAATCTTTCATCTCTGATCACTTTATCAAAACAAAGATGGACTTTAATCTGAGGATTTCATCGTTTTATAAGAGTTTATTCAGTGATCTTTCTGCTTTGATTGAAGTTTTTCTGGTTTTCTTGAGTTAATGTGGTCAGATTTTAGAGACACTGTAGTCAGACTGTGAGGAGGTTTTTGTCATGGTGTAAATCACTGTGATACAGCTGCATTAGCAGAGCTATCCCGTGTCTGACAGTAATAAACAGCAGAGTCTCCTGCCTCTACTCTCTTTATGATGAACTGATAATCTATGTTTGATGTGGATTTAGAGTTGAATCTGTCTGAGGAGAATCCTGATCCATAGTCGTTGGGTGAACTGTGAGAATGATAGAATTTCAGAACATACTGAGGAGCTTCACCAGGAACCTGTTTGTGCCAGCTGACATAATATCCATCATCTCTCTGAATGTTACATCTGAGAACAGCCTCTTGTCCTGGAGAAACTGTGAGGACAGCAGGAGTCTGGGTCAGAACAATCACTGCATCAACATCTGTAACACACAGAGAAAAAGACAAGAGTCAAAGGTGTGTGTGTGTGAAATGATGGTGTGGTAAAGGACTGAGAAGAATCTCTTACATGTTAGAGACCCTGAGGAGGAGGAAGAAGAGGAGGAGGAGTTGAATTTGTGACCCCTCTCTTCATGATGAAAAAAGGGTTGAACAAATAAATGACATTGTTTAAAAATATGAGGATCATTCTTCTGCCAATTTATTCTATTATTTAAGTTGTGAAAGTATAAAGAATCAATGTCTGGATGGAAAACAACTCAACTGATGTCAAAAATTTCATAGGTGAGCTTTGTTTTGTTTTTTTAAGGAGAGGTCAAAGGTCACAGTCAAGAAGACAAAAAGCTGTTAGTCCTCTAAGTTTAACTCTTTATTGTTTCAGCTGAACTTTTCAAACTTCTTCTGTTTGTTCATTTATTTCTAACAAACTTTTGACTGAAGAGTCTGAAACAATCTCAATGTAAAACTGTTTCATTAAACTGACTGTACAGAGTTGATTCTGTTTTATGAGCTGATCAGAAACTTAAAGCCTCAAATATGATAATTAAATCAGCAGAAAGTCACAATGTGGATGAGTGATAAATTGAAATAAAGATAAATGTGAGTTTGTTAGTCAATCAAAAGGACAGTAAGGAAAAAGATGGTGGTTATTTTTTAATCCTGTGTTAGGAAGCTAAAGAGAGCGTTAGTAGATATGTCAGAGACTCAAAAAGCAGAAGTGAGAGTGAGGAGGTTTTTGTCATGGTGTAAATCACTGTGATACAAGCTTAGTGCCAGAGCTGTCCCATGTTTTACAGTAATAAACTGCAGAGTCTCCCTCCTCCATAGAGCTGATGGTCAAACGATAATCTGATTGTGACTGATGAGTGGAGGTGAATTTAGGAGAGGAGAAACCAGAGCCATATCTTGGAGAGCTCCAGCCATGATACCAACTAATAACATGCTGAGGAACTCCTCCAGGAATCTGTTTGTACCACTGAGCTGCTTGATTTGTCACAGTCCCCAGGTTACAGTCCATGTTGACTGTCTCTCCTCTCCTCACAGCTACAACAGGAGGCTTCTGTGTCACCACGGTAACAGCACTCACACCTGGAAACAACAAAATGACATGGAGTCAAGAGAAACACACAGACTGATGAATCCAACATGAGCTGAAAGCTGCAGGAAGTCAGCCTCCTTACATGTTAGAGCAGTGATGAGAGTGCAGAGGCTCCCCAGCATGTTGTCAGTGTGTGCTGTAAACGTCCCTTACTGTCCAGCTGAGAGGTGAGCAGGGTTGGAGTGTGAGGAGGAGGAGAGAGACTGAAGCTTATAAAGACCCTGAGGAGGAGGAGGAGGAGGAGGAGTTTGGATATTCAGCTTTGTAATCCTCATGTCATGTTTGAACTAAACAAAAGAGGAGAACCGCATCCAGAGCTCAGAATTTTTTTTTAAACAAAAGACTTAACCAGAATAGCAAAAACTTATATTTTCAAATGTCCAACTGAAAAGTCAAATGCAAAAAAAAGAAAATACCTGGAGCAAGAAATCCAAAGAAACAAAATTCACAGTGTAAACACGAGGTAGGGTTCACATGGCAAAGACAACAGAGACAATGAACCAACAAAGAAAGAGAGAAAGACGTAGACTACATGGGAAACAAGAAACAGGTCAGAAAGACAAGACACAAGTTCAGACTCGTTTCATGATCTGTTTTAGAAGTCCACACTCTAAGAAATGAACATTGAATTTTTAGGAAGTTACAGAGTGAACACAAACGTTTATTTCCTTTTTGCATTTGAACACTTCTCTGTCTGATCCGTCTCCACAACTTTTCAACAGAGTGGACTTGAATTGAAGTTTAGAGCTGGAAACGTTTGTAATTATTTAGTTTACTTGTTGATATGAAGGATGTTAAAAACAAAATGGTATGTTTGGTTTTACTCATAGACTGTATCTAGAATGGACGTCATCTGCTTCCATGCTGGATGAGAACAGCACCCCCTAGTGACTGGTTGCAGTATAGGACATAAACCCCGCCTTCTTCAGCAAAATGAATAGACCTGTGGACAATCTTTAAAAATTAAATATAACTCATATTAATTTTTCTCACCCTGGTTGTGAAGTGGACATGTAGTTATCATTAGACTGGTTTGTGCTTAAGTCTCTTTTTTCTGAGCAGTTTAATGTTTTAAATTATTAGAGGTTATAAAAACAGGATATGACATCATATTTTCTTTGATTGACACTTGGATACAGTCAAGAGGCACAAGAAGGTCTTGTAGGACATCCTGGGGAATATGCTGTTTGAGCTGAGCTTCGTAACAACAATTTCAGAAAAATTAAGGAAATCCTGGAAATACTGAGAGCAATTTCTACTTCAAATTTGTACAAAGAAGGGAGTCATGATGTCCTTACTCTAAACAGTCTATGGTTTTAACCTTCAAAGATCCTCTCAGTTTAATTAATGATTATGATCACTTCATAAGAAAGCAAAAGTGAAGACAAAATACAAATGTAGAATATGTATTATAAAAAGGTTTGTGAGGTTTATCTTTTTCCTTTAAAGAAAATATGACAAGATCTTAAAGTTGGAAAGGACTTTATGTCTGATGCTTGAAGTTACAAAGTAGATGTGTTAAAAAGCAGAAGTGAGAGTGAGGAGGTTTTTGTCATGGTGTAAATCACTGTGATACGTACTCATCAACAGAGTTGTCCCATGTGCTACAGTAATAAACTGCAGAGTCTCCCTCCTCCACAGAGCTGATGGTCAAACGATAATCTGTCTGTGACTGATGAGTGGAGGTGAATTTAGGAGAGGAGAAACCAGAGCCATAATGTGGAGAGCTGAAGCTGTGATGGTTATACAGAATAAACTGAGGAACTCCTCCAGGAATCTGTTTGTACCACAAAACTTGATAATTAGTCACAGTCCCCAGGTTACAGTCCATGTTGGCTGTCTCTCCTCTCCTCACAGCTGCAGGAAGTCAGCCTCCTTACATGTTAGAGCAGTGATGAGAGTGCAGAGGCTCCCCAGCATGTTGTCAGTGTGTGCTGTAAACGTCCCTTACTGTCCAGCTGAGAGGTGAGCAGGGTTGGAGTGTGAGGAGGAGGAGAGAGACTGAAGCTTATAAAGACCTTGAGGAGGAGGAGGAGGAGGAGGAGGAGGAGGAGGAGGAGGAGGAGGAGGAGGAGGAGTTTACCCTCTTAACTCTGTTGTTATTCCTTTTTTTACTGACAGTCTCAATTCTCAGTTGTATTTAAACCTTTATTACTGTTTTTCCTCATGCTTCAGTTGTAGTCATTATTCAGACTGTAAAAAGTTGCTGACTGACTCCTGACTTTGACCAAATTTTAATCTCCCTATGTTTGTTTCTTCTTTTAAAATCCTTTTTAATCTTTCAGACCAGAGTGAACTTTTACTCTTTCCTCTTCAGTAAGTCCTCTCAGATCTGCAGGGTTAGACCTGCTGACTGGTCCAGAGTCCAGACTAAAAACTAAGCCTGATCCAACATTTTCTGCTGGGACACTTTTTCGCTCTGAGATAGTCGACTTTTTAGAGTTTGATCTGCTGACACGGATTCCTTCTTTAAATCCAGTCTAAAGAGGATCTTTATTAAACTTGACTCTGGTCTGACAATAGACTTGAATATTCTCTTAACACATCTGTTCTGGTGCAAACACATGTTTTAACAATAAAATGATTCTTTTTCCATTTTGGTTGATGAAGTTTAAAAAAAAAAATCTGCTTCTGTTGCTGTTTTGCTGAATTATTTGTGCAATGAGTTCATATAGACTTATTTAAAAACTATCATTCTTTAATGAACAGTATAGTTCAACAGTTTGATTCAGTATTTTCTTCTGCTGTGTTTAAGCTGAACTTTATTAACCTGTTTTTTCTCTTTGATCATTTTGTGCAGACAGACTTTGTGTTTGAAGGATGAGGAATATTGTTCTTGAAGAAGCGCTTATGAAGCTGAAGAAACAAAAGTCAATCTGATGAATAAGCTGTTCAGAAAGCCTGTGGTCTCAGATATTAAAGCTTTTCATTTTTAATAAAGTTCACCTTAATATCTGACATGTTAAAAAAGGGGAAAAAAATCCTCTAAATGTTGATCTTAAACAGAAGTTTTTTCACGCGTTGCTCAGTGTTGCATATTAAAGGAGAAATAAGCCCAAAAAAACAAAGACTAAAAAAAATTAGCATGTTCTTTAAAAATATATTATTATAAATTTCTTCTTAATGATGAAAAGAGTTGGTTATGTTTTTAAAGCTGCAGACTACATGTGGTTATAGGAAGAAAGAGTAAGTGTGTGAGACGCTCAAAAAGCAGAAGTGTCAGTGAGGAGGTTTTTGTCATGGTGTAAATCACTGTGATGCAGCTGCATCAGCAGAGCCATCCCATTTTGGCTCTGCTGGAAAATCCTGATCCAAAGTTAGGTGAACTGTAAGAATGATAGAAGCTCAGAACATACTGAGGAGCTTCACCAGGAACCTGTTTGTACCAGTAGACATCATTACTATCATCATATCTCTGAATGTTACATCTGAGAACAGCCTCTTGTCCTGGAGAAACTGTGAGGACAGCAGGAGTCTGGGTCAGAACGATCACTGCATCAACATCTGTAACACACAGAGAAAAAGACAAGAGTCAGAGGTGTGTGTGTGTGAAATGATGGTGTGGTAAAGGACTGAGAAGAATCTCTTACATGTTAGAGCAGTGATGAGAGTGCAGAGGCTCCCCAGCATGTTGTCAGTGTGTGCTGTAAACGTCCCTTACTGTCCAGCTGAGAGGTGAGCAGGGTTGGAGTGTGAGGAGGAGGAGAGAGGCTGAAGCTTATAAAGACCCTGAGGAGGAGGAGGAGGAGGAAGAGGAGGAGGAGGAGGAGGAGGAGGAGGAGGAGTTGAATTTGTGACCCCTCTCTTCATGATGAAAAAAGGGTTGAACAAATAAATGACATTGTTTAAAAATATGAGGATCATTCTTCTGCCAATTTATTCTATTATTTAAGTTGTGAAAGTATTAAGAATCAATGTCTGGATGGAAAACAACTCAACTGATGTCAAAAATTTCATAGGTGAGCTTTGTTTTGTTTTTTAAGGAGAGGTCAAAGGTCACAGTCAAGAAGACAAAAAGCTGTTAGTCCTCTAAGTTTAACTCTTTATTGTTTCAGCTGAACTTTTCAAACTTCTTCTCTTTGTTCATTTATTTCTAACAAACTTTTGACTGAAGAGTCTGAAACAATCTCAATGTAAAACTGTTTCATTAAACTGACTGTACAGAGTTGATTCTGTTTTATGAGCTGATCAGAAACTTAAAGCCTCAAATGTGAGAATTAAATCAGCAGAAAGTCACAATGTGGATGAGTGATAAATTGAAATAAAGAGAAAAATGTGAGTTTGTTAGTCAATCAAAAGGACAGTGAGAAAATAGGAGGTGGTTATTTTGTAATCCTTTGTCAGGAAGATAAGAGAGCGTTAGTAGATATGTCAGAGACTCAAAAAGCAGAAGTGAGAGTGAGGAGGTTTTTGTCATGGTGTAAATCACTGTGATACGGCCTCATTGACAGAGGTGTCCCATGTGTTACAGTAATAAACTGCAGAGTCTCCCTCCTCCACAGAGCTGATGATCAAACGATAATCTGATTTTGACTGATGAGTGGAGGTGAATTTAGGAGAGGAGAAACCAGAGCCATAGCTTGGAGAGCTCCAGCTGTGACGCATCCGCACAACATACTGAGGAACTCCTCCAGGAATCTGTTTGTACCAGTAGACAGTATTTGTTGAGGTCCCCAGGTTACAGTCCATGTTGGCTGTCTCTCCTCTCCTCACAGTCACAACAGGAGGCTGCTGTGTCACCACGGTAACAGCACTCACACCTGGAAACAACAAGATGACATGGAGTCAAGAGAAACACACAGACTGATGAATCCAACATGAGCTGAAAGCTGCAGGAAGTCAGCCTCCTTACATGTTAGAGCAGTGATGAGAGTGCAGAGGCTCCCCAGCATGTTGTCAGTGTGTGCTGTAAACGTCCCTTACTGTCCAGCTGAGAGGTGAGCAGGGTTGGAGTGTGAGGAGGAGGAGAGAGACTGAAGCTTATAAAGACCCTGAGGAGGAGGAGGAGGAGGAGGAGGAGGAGTTTCAACACTCACTGCCCAAACCATCTAAAAACCTTCTTCAATCTTACTTTTGATCACATTTTGGTTAAAAAACAACATCTTCAATTTATCTCAAGCAGCATGACACAATGAAGATCCTGAAATGAAAACTAGACTCTTGTTCTTTTTATATGAATGATAAACACCATGTGAACAAACCCGTCATATCAAACCCAGGTCCTGTCAGTCTCCACTCAGGGACAAGCGCCCATGGGTGTGTCAGTCTGGATTCAGAGAGGTGGTCAGGCACAAAGTGACATGAGGACACAGAAACACAGAGAGTTTACAACAAAGTGTCTGTGTTTTCCTGATGAAGTGAATTTCAGGTTATTTGATTTGATCTTATTGATTTTAGACAGACTGATTGGGGACATAAGGGACGTAACTGAACCTCTTTGGGCCCTGAGCTTCTTTGAGCACCAGGATTGTCGCCTCTTATCTATCAACATGTGGTCGGACAGGCCCTGATTCACTTTGCTCCGTGTGCTTTAGATCATGTGATCAGCCAACAATGAGGGTGAGCTGAGGTGCTGTTGGAAAGATGTGACAGGTGATGAGAGCAGCTGGAGACTTGAGGAAATAAGAGTGAGCATGTGTGGAGGAGTGACTGCTGCACAGTGAGTGAAGAGAAATGAAGACTGGATCAGCATGCAGAGCTGGAGCTCCCTTTTTCTTCAGCTCCACCATTTTTAGGATTGATTAAAGAGAATAATCGATCACTCCAGGAATGATCTGAGTGAATAATTATTTTATCAAGATGATTAAAAACATTATTTATGTTTTATGGACTGTTATGAAGGCCTCTGGTCTCATAAAATCATCAAATTGTCACAATATAAACACAAATATTTACCTTCTTTAGTGGTTTAAAAGTTTCGTCTGACTTTCTACAAACACATTTAGCAAAGTGAAGTCTAATCTATATTCAATTTTAATGGCAAATTTCTAATTCTGTGACAAAGTAAGATTTATGTGCACGAAGTAATAAGACAGAATATCCTCTTATGTTTCCTCGACTGTAAATGGAGAGTCCTCTTGATATCTAATGTGCTTCAAGAGGAAAATAATTCATCTCTACAGTGATGATTTTAGATCACTCTGTTTGTTCAAGGACTGGAGTTGAATTCAGTGAAGCTGCAGAGAGCGTTAGTAGATATGTCAGAGACTCAAAAAGCAGAAGTGAGAGTGAGGAGGTTTTTGTCATGGTGTAAATCACTGTGATACGACCTTAGTGCTAGAGCTGTCCCATGTTTTACAGTAATAAACTGCAGAGTCTCCGTCCTCCACAGTGCTGATGGTCAAACGATAATCTGTCTGTGACTGATGAGTGGAGTTGAATTTAGGAGAGGAGAAACCAGAGCCATAGCTTGGAGAGCTCCAGCTGTGATACATCCTCACAACATGCTGAGGAACTCCTCCAGGAATCTGTTTGTACCAGTAAGCTGGTTGATTTGTCACAGTCCCCAGGTTACAGTCCATGTTGACTGTCTCTCCTCTCCTCACAGCCACAATAGGAGGCTTCTGTGTCACCACAAAAACAGCGCTTACACCTGGAAACAACAAGATGACATGGAGTCAAGAGAAACACACAGACTGATGAATCCAACATGAGCTGAAAGCTGCAGGAAGTCAGCCTCCTTACATGTTAGAGCAGTGATGAGAGTGCAGAGGCTCCCCAGCATGTTGTCAGTGTGTGCTGTAAACGTCCTTACAACTTGGAAAGTGAGCTGACTGCTGACAGATCTGAGGATGAGGAGAGGAGGTGCTGGAGGAGCAATTTAATACAACACTGAGACTGAGGAGGAGGAGGAGGAGCTTCACCTTCATCTTCAGACTTTGAATCATTTATTTCTGTTTAATATTCTGTGGAGAGATTTTTTTATGCTGAAGTCCTGAATCCAAACAAAACATGAAACTATCTTTAATAAAATAAATAATTTAGTCAGTTTTGTTATCATTGATTTGTTCCTCTGTTAAATTCAGATAAATTTATGTTTTTTCTGGATCATTATTAAATCGTCTTTTTCTTCTTCTTGTTTAAAGTTTTGATGATAAATCTTCTTCAGACCTCATTTTAAACTTTGATTCTGCACATTTAAGTTTAATTCAATCATAGGAAGTGAAAACTGTATTTGAAGAGATGTCACATGATCTAACACAGAGCTGACCTTTGACCTCTTCATTTACATGCTACTTTAAATACAGAGAGCAGGTCTGCAGGTGCATCCTGGGAGGAGGAGCAGAGAGGTGACGCTTCACTGATGGAGGATGAAAACTCAGTTTCAGTTGATTCTTCATTTGTTTGACTTCTCTGTCATCATAACTACAGACTAAAAGCAGAAAGACTGGCTTGATATAAATCCATATGTTCAACACCTAAAATTAATGTTGATATTTGAATGAAAAAATACAAACTAAAGACGTTATTGAAGAGAAATATGTCTGTGAGCTGTGAGTCTTTGGCTCTAAGAAACACTAAAATCAACATTTAAAGACATGAAAGAAAATGATCAAAAGGAGGAGAATAAAAACAAAGAGGGAAAGACACTTTTTGATTTGCAGGCTTTCAAATGTTTTATTGAAGGATTGTTGATAAAAGCAGCAGCAGCAGCAAAGCTGATCCGACTCCTCCAGCTAACTGTCTCAACATTAGCTCCGAGCATGCAGACTCATCTTTTCTAGCATGTGAAGCTTGTAATGAGCAAAGAGCACAAAGAGTCAAGAAGCAGGTTGGAAATGCTCTCTGTGCTCCTCTACTCTTCTGCAGAGGGACAGCTGGACTTGCTGATCTCTTTCTGTGAAGTCTGAGAGCCCAGAGACACTTTACACGTGAAGACTTTGCCCGTGGTCCACTCAGAGGGGGTGATGGACAGAGAGCTGCTGATGTGGAAAGTCTGGTCCGCTTTCCGAACAGCCGTGCTGGTGGAGACCCCACTGCTCACTGGACTCCCAGCAGCCAACCAGCTCACATCTGCAAAAGGCACAGACTGACTGGACAGACAGAGCAGAGAGGCTTTGTTGGACTGGAGCTCAGCACGGGACGGAGGGAAGACTGTGAGGACGGGAGGAGAGAGGCTGGAGCCTGAAACACACAAACACACACGACAGTCACAGATTAGGTCAATAATAAAAAGAGAGATCAATGTGCAGTGTTCACAATAAACCCGGTCTGACTACATCCTTTTAAAAAGTGAAAACATGTTACATCAGCCTGTAGAAACTAAAATTACACCAGTTTAACTTTTTAAAGACTCAGTCTGTAATTTTCCAAGTTCAGAGCTCTTGAAATCATAAACCATTTATAAGTCGTCATCTGCTTTTACAGCCGATCAAACTCACAAAATAAAAGACAAAGACTCTAAAACTGAATCAGATTTACATGAAACCAGAAAAAGCAACTTCAATTCAGCAAATTTGATATGATCCAAAAATACAGTAACTTATTCTATCTCTGTTATTAGTCTCACAGACTGCTCTACAGTAACTTAATCAGATTATACTTGTATATTATTGAACATGTTATTGTGAAATTTTAACCCATACAAACAATAATGAATTATATCAAGTCAGTGTGTTTCACTTTTTCTTTAAAGTTAAAAACGTCTCAGCCTCAAACTCTTTGAGAAGAACCAACATGCTGCCAAGTAACAGGGAATAAACATCAAACAGAGAAAATTATGTCTATTATTTACTGAAAATGTTCATTTAAGAGTTATTAACATGATAACTGTGCCATATTTTGTCAGAATCAGAGAAACAATCCTATTTAAAGATGATTTTTAAAGAACTTACCTGAGACGATCAGCTTGGTTCCTTGTCCGAATACCACAGTGATTCAGTTTGTATACATGGCCGTACAAAAACCTCCTGACTCTCACTAATGAGGGGAGAGGAACTGAAACATCCTGTTGAGACCAACTTTCACTCTCAACGTCTCGATCTTTCATCTCTGATCACTTTATCAAAACAAAGATGGACTTTAATCTGAGGATTTCATCATTTTATAAGAGTTTATTCAGTGATCTTTCTGCTTTGGTTGAAGTTTTTCTGGTTTTCTTGAGTTAATGTGGTCAGATTTTAGAGACACTGTAGTCAGACTGTGAGTGAGGTTTTTGTCATGGTGTAAATCACTGTGATACAGCTGCATTAGCAGAGCCATCCCATGTCTGACAGTAATAAACAGCAGTGTCTCCTGCCTCTACTCTCTTTATGATGAACTGATAATCTATGGTTGATGTGGATTTAGAGTTGAATCTGTCTGAGGAGAATCCTGATCCATAGTTGTTGGGTGAACTGTGAGAATGATGGAATCTCAGAACATACTGAGGAGCTTCACCAGGAACCTGTTTGTGCCAGCTGACATACTGGCCATCATCTCTCTGATTGTTACATCTGAGAACAGCCTCTTGTCCTGGAGAAACTGTGAGGACAGCAGGAGTCTGGGTCAGAACTTTCACTGCATTAACATCTGTAAAAAAACAGAGAAAAAGACAAGAGTCAAAGGTGTGTGTGTGAAATGATGGTGTGGTAAAGGACTGAGAAGAATCTCTTACATGTTAGAGCAGTGATGAGAGTGCAGAGGCTCCCCAGCATGTTGTCAGTGTGTGCTGTAAACGTCCCTTACTGTCCAGCTGAGAGGTGAGCAGGGTTGGAGTGTGAGGAGGAGGAGAGAGACTGAAGCTTATAAAGACCCTGAGGAGGAGAAGAGGAGGAGGAGGAGGAGGAGGAGGAGGAGGAGTTTTCACACTCAGCTCTTTGATTTTATTATATCATGGAAAAGTTCAGTTCAAAATGTGAATCTCATAACCTGATATAGAACAATGACACACAAACTGAAATATTCCATGGTGTTATTCTGTTAACTTCACACAAGTTCTTGAATCGATTTTGCTTGACAAACCTCTCAAGGCTGCGATCAACCCTGTTGTTTGTACATTTCTTTCTACCACACTTTTTCCTTCCACTCGACTTTCTGTTAATATTCTTGGATACAGCACTCTGTGAACAGCCAGCTTCTTTTGCAATGAACTTTTGTGGCCTTACCCTCCTTGTGAAGGGTGTCAATGATTGTCTTCTGGACAACTGTAAGGTCAGCAGTCTTCCCCATGATAGTGGAGCTACTGAACCAGACTGAGAGACTATTTAAGGGCTCAGGAAACCTTTGCAGGTGTTTGGAGTTAATTAGCTGATTAGAGTGAGACATGATGAGGTTAAAATAGTCAACTTTATCACAGTATTCTAGTTTTTGGAGATACTGAATTTGGGTTTTCATTAAATATAAACCACAATCATTACAGTTAAAGGAAAAAAAAATATGAAATACTTGAAATAAATGAACTTTACCATGATATTCTAATTTATTGAGATGCACCTGTATATGCTGTTTTGGTGCCGTAGACACACATTCAAAAAATATAGATTTTTATTGGAAATCTATTGTCTAGATGTTGGAAAAACACAGCTGGATAGATCAAACAGAGGGACATTTGACTTAACAAAGAGCTGCTAAAGTTTCTGTGTTGATGAACTTCATGATTTTAAAGACAAAATCACTACAAAGTTTTATTCTGTCATGTTTCCTTATGAGCTAAAAATATTTATAAATGGGAAAATTAAAAAACACAGACATTTAATATTTTTGAATCTCTTAAAAAACTTTGGTGCTAAAGATTAATTTGAATCAAAATGAGAATTTTAAGAGAAAACAAGATGATGTCTGAAGGCAGTGTAGCTACAGAGAGTGTGAGTCGCTCACAGTCGTGAGGCGCTCAAAAAGCAGAAGTGTCAGTGAGGAGGTTTTTGTCATGGTGTAAATCACTGTGATACAGCTGCAGAAGCAGAGTCATCCCATGTCTGACAGTAATAAACAGCAGTGTCTCCTGCCTCTACTCTCTTTATGATGAACTGATAATCTATGTTTGATGTGGATTTAGAGTTGAATCTGTCTGAGGAGAATCCTGATCCATAGCTGAGTGAACTGTCATGATGGTAAAATCTTAGCACAAACTGAGGAGCTTCACCAGGAACCTGTTTGTACCATCTGACACTATTACTATCATATCTCTGAATGTTACATCTGAGAACAGCCTCTTGTCCTGGAGAAACTGTGAGGACAGCAGGAGTCTGGGTCAGAACGATCACTGCATCAACATCTGTAACACACACAGAGAAAAAGACAAGAGTCAAAGGTGTGTGTGTGAAATGATGGTGTGGTAAAGGACTGAGAAGAATCTCTTACATGTTAGAGCAGTGATGAGAGTGCAGAGGCTCCCCAGCATGTTGTCAGTGTGTGCTGTAAACGTCCCTTACTGTCCAGCTGAGAGGTGAGCAGGGTTGGAGTGTGAGGAGGAGGAGAGAGACTGAAGCTTATAAAGACCCTGAGGAGGAGGAGGAGGAGGAGGAGTTTCAACACTCACTGCCCAAACCAACTTCTTAAAACCTTCATCAATCTTAGTTTTGATCACATTTTGGTTAAAAACAACATCTTCAATTTATCTCAAGCAGCATGACACAATGAAGATCCTGAAATGAAAACTAGACTCTTGTTCTTTTTATATGAATGATAAACACCATGTGAACAAACCCATCATATCAAACCCAGGTCCTGTCAGTCTGCACTCAGGGACAAGCGCCCATGGGTGTGTCAGTCTGGATTCAGAGAGGTGGTCAGGCACAAAGTGACATGAGGACACAGAAACACAGAGAGTTTACAACAAAGTGTCTGTGTTTTCCTGATGAAGTGAATTTCAGGTTATTTGATTTGATCTTATTGATTTTGGACAGACTGATTGGGGACATAAGGGACGGAACTGAACCTCTTTGGGCCCTGAGCTTCTCTGAGCACCAGGATTGTGCGCCTCTTATCTATCAACATGTGGTCGGACAGGCCCTGATTCACTTTGCTCCGTGTGCTTTAGATCATGTGATCAGCCAACAATGAGGGTGAGCTGAGGTGCTGTTGGAAAGATGTGACAGGTGATGAGAACAGCTGGAGACTTGAGGAAATAAGAGTGAGCATGTGTGGAGGAGTGACTGCTGCACAGTGAGTGAAGAGAAATGAAGACTGGATCAGCATGCAGAGCTGGAGCTCCCTTTTTCTTCAGCTCCACCATTTTTAGGATTGATTGAAGAGAATAATCGATCACTCCATGAATGATCTGAGTCAATGATTATTTTATCAAGATGATTAAAAACATTATTTCTGTTTTATGGACTGTTATGAAGGCCTCTGGTCTCATAAAATCATCAAATTGTCACAATATAAACACAAATATTTACCTTCTTTAGTGGTTTAAAAGTTTCGTCTGACTTTCTACAAACACATTTAGCAAAGTGAAGTCTAATCTATATTCAATTTTAATGGCAAATTTCTAATTCTGTGACAAAGTAAGATTTATGTGCACGAAGTAATAAGACAGAATATCCTCTTATGTTTCCTCGACTGTAAATGAAGAGTCCTCTTGATATCTAATGTGCTTCAAGAGGAGAAGAATTCATCTCTACAGTGATGATTTTAGATCACTCTGTTTGTTCAAGGACAAGAGTTGAATCCTGTGAAGTTAGTGAGAGCATTAGTAGATATGTCAGAGACTAAAAAAGCAGAAGTGAGAGTGAGGAGGTTTTTGTCATGGTGTAAATCACTGTGATACGACCTTAGTGCTAGAGCTGTCCCATGTTTTACAGTAATAAACTGCAGAGTCTCCGTCCTCCACAGAGCTGATGGTCAAACGATAATCTGTCTGTGACTGATGAGTGGAGGTGAATTTAGGAGAGGAGAAACCAGAGCCATAGCTTGGAGAGCTCCAGCTGTGATACATCCTCACAACATGCTGAGGAACTCCTCCAGGAATCTGTTTGTACCAGTAAGCTGGTTGATTTGTCACAGTCCCCAGGTTACAGTCCATGTTGACTGTCTCTCCTCCCCTCACAGCCACAATAGGAGGCTTCTGTGTCACCACGGTAACAGCACTCACACCTGGAAACAACAAGATGACATGGAGTCAAGAGAAACACACAGACTGATGAATCCAACATGAGCTGAAAGCTGCAGGAAGTCAGCCTCCTTACATGTTAGAGCAGTGATGAGAGTGCAGAGGCTCCCCAGCATGTTGTCAGTGTGTGCTGTAAACGTCCTTACAACTTGGAAAGTGAGCTGACTGCTGACAGATCTGAGGATGAGGAGAGGAGGTGCTGGAGGAGCAATTTAATACAACACTGAGACTGAGGAGGAGGAGGAGCTTCACCTTCATCTTCAGACTTTGAATCATTAATTTCTGTTTAATATTCTGTGGAGAGAATTTTTATGCTGAAGTCCTGAATCCAAACAAAACATGAAACTATCTTTAATAAAATAAATAATTTTGTCAGTTTTGTTATCATTGATTTGTTCCTCTGTTAAATTCAGATAAATTTATGTTTTTTTCTCGATCATTATTAAATCGTCTTTTTCTTCTTCTTGTTTAAAGTTTTGATGATAAATCTTCTTCAGACCTCATTTTAAACTTTGATTCTGCACATTTAAGCTTAATTCAATCATAGGAAGAGAAAACTGTACTTGAAGAGATGTCACATGATCTAACACACTGAGCTGACCTTTGACCTCCGCATTTGCATGCTACTTTAAATACAGAGAGCAGGTCTGCAGGTGCATCCTGGGAGGAGGAGCAGAGAGGTGACGCTTCACTGATGGAGGATGAAAACTCAGTTTCAGTTGATTCTTCATTTGTTTGACTTCTCTGTCATCATAACTACAGACTAAAAGCAGAAAGACTGGCTTTATATAAATCCAGATGTTCAACACCTAAAATTAATGTTGATATTTGAATGAAAAAATACAAACTAAAGACGTTATTGAAGAGAAATATGTCTGTGAGCTGTGAGTCTTTGGCTCTAAGAAACACGAAAATCAACATTTAAAGACATGAAAGAAAATGAATGATCAAAAGGAGGAGAATAAATAAAAAGAGGGAAAGACACTTTTTGATTTGCAGGCTTTCAATTGTTTTATTGAAAGATTGTTGATAAAAGCAGCAGCAGCAGCAAAGCTGATCCCACTCCTCCAGCTAACTGTCTCAACATTAGCTCCGAGCATGCAGACTCATCTTTTCTAGCATGTGAAGCTTGTAATGAGCAAAGAGCACAAAGAGTCAAGAAGCAGGTTGGAAATGCTCTCTGTGCTCCTCTACTCTTCTGCAGAGGGACAGCTGGACTTGCTGATCTCTTTCTGTGAAGTCTGAGAGTCCAGAGACACTTTACACGTGAAGACTTTGCCCGTGGTCCAGTCAGAGGGGGTGATGGACAGAGAGCTGCTGATGTGGAAAGTCTGGTCCGCTTGCCGAACAGCCGTGCTGGTGGAGACCCCACTGCTCACTGGACTCCCAGCAGCCAACCAGCTCACATCTGCAAAAGGCACAGACTGACTGGACAGACAGAGCAGAGAGGCTTTGTTGGACTGGAGCTCAGCACGGGACGGAGGGAAGACTGTGAGGACGGGAGGAGAGAGGCTGGAGCCTGAAACACACAAACACACACAAATCATCAATATTCAATTATTGGTCATTTGACATGATAACAACACGCTGATAAAAACACAAGCCCCGTACTCAAGATCATAACAAGAGGACTTGATCTGTCACTTGGAGGTTCATGTTGAAACAGTTTCCTAAAGTCTCCCTCAGTGTCGAACAAAATAGGATCTGAAGTTGGAGATCATCAAAATGAAAAACTCACTTATTTTTCACCAACAGGATTTTAAAACACTTTTTTTTCAGCAGCAAAGATAATATCCAGACATCAACACTCAGCCAGACTTTGTTCATCCATAAGAATCACAGTCTTTGAGTTTTATCACATTATAAAATACAGAATTATTTCAATGACTGGTTTAGGACAAAGACCGCACCATTCAAATTGAAATGATTCATCAAAACTTGATCAATTTTGATTAAATGTCAGAAAAATAAAATCAACCATTAAATATTTTGTCCTTTTTCCGTAAATATCAAAGATATTATCTTCATTTGGATTTTTCATCTTTGCATGAAATCACGTCAGCTTTTGAAGAAGATCTAAACTAATCCATCTGAATTTTACTGAACAAGTTCAGTGATTCAAAATAAACAGAAACATACGTAAAGATGATTTTAGATCGATTTCAGTCAGATACAGAATATTCATCTTGTTTTGATGATTACAGCAAAGCTCAGGACTGTTTCTAAACTGGATTTTAAAGCAGAGAAATGTGTCCTAAAATACCACTGAAGGTTTTGAACAAGTCAAATCAAGAGTTTCATCAAACAGGAATCAGAAACAGACAATAAGAAGGTTGAACAATGATTTTTAAAGAACTTACCTGAGACGATCAGCTTGGTTCCTTGTCCGAATACCACAGTGATTCAGTTTGTATACATGGCCGTACAAAAACCTCCTGACTCTCACGAATGAGGGGAGAGGAACTGAAACATCCTGTTGAGACCAACTTTCACTCTCAACGTCTCAATCTTTCACCATCACTCTGATCACTTTATCAAAACAAAGATGGACTTTAACCTCACTTTAGACACTGAACTTTAAAGTTTTTAATCAAACAAAAGACTGAAACAACAAAAACTTACTTTGAACTGAAAAATACAAATGCAATAAACCAAAAACACCAGGAAGAAGCAAAGAAACAAAAAGACACAGGGAAAACACGAGGACATGAAGTAGGGTTCATAAGGCTGAGACAACATGGACGACAAGACACAGGTGAGACTCTTGAGGAATCAACAAAGGAGGAAAACTAAGGAAGTTAAACTAGACTTGATACCCAGAGATTGACTACTACAAAATAAAACAGTGAGATAGAACAAGAACAGAAGAATAATGAACACAGGGAAACAGAAAGACGAGGAAACAGACTCAGAAATTAAACTAAATATAAAACCAGGATAAACTAAACTAACAGAGCCTATCATGACATAACCCCTCTCTGAAAGATTCAAGATATTCTAGAAATCTCAGAACCAAAGCAGGATGGGTGGAGGGGGCCTGGGAGGAGGGCATGTGACCTCTGCAGGTAAGTAGTTCAGGGAGGCGACACTCCAAACCAGAAGCAGGAACAGGCTGGGGAGCAGGTACAGAGACCGAGTCCAGCCTTGGAGCCTGCACAAGGACCGGGGCCTCTGATGAGAACAGAGTTAAAAACAACAAAGTATGTTTGTTTTACTCTTAAGGTCCTCTTAGTTTTTACAACTTTATAGAAAACAAAAACCTTATCTCAGTGATTGTCTTTATTTGTCACTTTTTGGTCTTGACCAGTTGTGTGTTCAGTTAGCTCACATGAATAAACCAAGATTTCAGGCAAAATAACAACTAAAAAACACTTTGAACAGTAACTAGAGAAATTTGTGAGTTTTTCAACATTATTATTCCCTATCAAAGAAAATCAAAAGTATTAGAATGATATAAGCAGTTAGTCTGAAGTCTGATCAGGTAAGTTACAGAGGGCTCTGGAAGATGAACCTGAAGCTCAAAAAAGCAGAAGTGAGAGTTAGGAGGTTTTTGTCATGGTGTAAATCACTGTGATAAGGCCTTGCTGTCTTTCCATGTGCTACAGTAATAAACTGCAGAGTCTCCCTCCTCCACAGAGCTGATGATCAAACGATAATCTGATTTTGACTGATGAGTGGAGGCTAATTTAGGAGAGGAGAAACCAGAGCCATATCTTGGAGAGCTGGAGCTGTGATGGTAATAAAGAATAAACTGAGGAACTCCTCCAGGAATCTGTTTGTACCAGCGGACACGACTATTTGTCACAGTCCCCAGGTTACAGTCCATGTTGACTGTCTCTCCTCTCCTCACAGCTACAACGGGAGGCTTCTGTGTCACCACGGTAACAGCACTCACACCTGGAAACAACAAGATGACATGGAGTCAAGAGAAAAAACACACAGACTGATGAATCCAACATGAGCTGAAAGCTGCAGGAAGTCAGCCTCCTTACATGTTAGAGCAGTGATGAGAGTGCAGAGGCTCCCCAGCATGTTGTCAGTGTGTGCTGTAAACGTCCTTACAACTTGGAAAGTGAGCTGACTGCTGACAGATCTGAGGATGAGGAGAGGAGGTGCTGGAGGAGCAATTTAATACAACACTGAGACTGAGGAGGAGGAGGAGGAGGAGCTTCACCTTCATCTTCAGACTCTGAATCATTTATTTCTGTTTAATATTCTGTGGAGAGATTTTTTTATGCTGACTCAGGATTTTTTCTAACAGCAACGTCCTAAATTAAATTAAAAAAAAAACAATGAAACTATCTTAAATAAAATAAATAATTTTGTCAGTATTGTTATCATTGATTTGTTCCTCTGTTAAATTCAGATAAATTTATGTTTTTTCTGGATCATTATTAAATCGTCTTTTTCTTCTTCTTGTTTAAAGTTTTGATGATAAATCTTCTTCAGACCTCATTTTAAACTTTGATTCTGCACATTTAAGTTTAATTCAATCAAAGGAAATGAATACTGTATTTGAAAAGATGTCACATGATCTAACACACTGAGCTGACCTTTGACCTCTTTATTTACATGCTACTTTAAATACAGAGAGCAGGTCTGCAGGTGCATCCTGGGAGGAGGAGCAGAGAGGTGACGCTTCACTGATGGAGGATGAAAACTCAGTTTCAGTTGATTCTTCATTTGTTTGACTTCTCTGTCATCATAACTACAGACTAAAAGCAGAAAGACTGGCTTTATATAAATCCATATGTTCAACACCTAAAATTAATGTTGATATTTGAATGAAAAAATACAAACTAAAGACGTTATTGAAGAGAAATATGTCTGTGAGCTGTGAGTCTTTGGCTCTAAGAAACACTAAAATCAACATTTAAAGACATGAAAGAAAATGAATGATCAAAAGGAGGAGAATAAATAAAAAGAGGGAAAGACACTTTTTGATTTGCAGGCTTTCAAATGTTTTATTGAAAGATTGTTGATAAAAGCAGCAGCAGCAGCAAAGCTGATCCGACTCCTCCAGCTAACTGTCTCAACATTAGCTCCGAGCATGCAGACTCATCTTTTCTAGCATGTGAAGCTTGTAATGAGCAAAGAGCACAAAGAGTCAAGAAGCAGGTTGGAAATGCTCTCTGTGCTCCTCTACTCTTCTGCAGAGGGACAGCTGGACTTGCTGATCTCTTTCTCTGAAGTCTGAGAGCCCAGAGACACTTTACACGTGAAGACTTTGCCCGTGGTCCACTCAGAGGGGGTGATGGACAGAGAGCTGCTGATGTGGAAAGTCTGGTCCGCTTGCCGAACAGCCGTGCTGGTGGAGACCCCACTGCTCACTGGACTCCCAGCAGCCAACCAGCTCACATCTGCAAAAGGCACAGACTGACTGGACAGACAGAGCAGAGAGGCTTTGTTGGACTGGAGCTCAGCACGGGACGGAGGGAAGACTGTGAGGACGGGAGGAGAGAGGCTGGAGCCTGAAACACACAAACACACACAAATCATCAATATTCAATTATTGATCATTTGACATGATAACAACACGCTGATAAAAACACAAGCCCCGTACTCAAGATCATAACAAGAGGACTTGATCTGTCACTTGGAGGTTCAGGTTGAAACAGTTTCCTAAAGTCTCCCTCAGTGTCGAACAAAATAGGATCTGAAGTTGGAGATCATCAAAATGAAAAACTCACTTATTTTTCACCAGCAGGATTTTAAAACACTTTTTTTTCAGCAGCAAAGATAATATCCAGACATCAACACTCAGACAGACTTTGTTCATCCATAAGAATCACAGTCTTTGAGTTTTATCACATTATAAAATACAGAATTATTTCAATGACTGGTTTAGGACAAAGACCGCACCATTCAAATTGAAATGATTCATCAAAACTTGATCAATTTTGATTAAATGTCAGAAAAATAAAATCAACCATTAAATATTTTGTCCTTTTTCAGTAAATATCAAAGATATTCTCTTCATTCGGATTTTTTATCTTTGCATGAAATCACGTCAGCTTTTGAAGACGATCTAAACTAATCCATCTGAATTTTACTGAACAAGTTCAGTGATTCAAAATAAACAGAAACATACGTATAGATGATTTTAGATCGATTTCAGTCAGATACAGAATATTCATCTTGTTTTGATGATTACAGCAAAGCTCAGGACTGTTTCTAAACTGGATTTTAAAGCAGAGAAATGTGTCCTAAAATACCACTGAAGGTTTTGAACAAGTCAAATCAAGAGTTTCATCAAACAGGAATCAGAAACAGACAATAAGAAGGTTGAACAATGATTTTTAAAGAACTTACCTGAGACGATCAGCTTGGTTCCTTGTCCGAATACCACAGTGATTCAGTTTGTATACATGGCCGTACAAAAACCTCCCGACTCTCACGAATGAGGGGAGAGGAACTGAAACATCCTGTTGAGACCAACTTTCACTCTCAACGTCTCAATCTTTCACCATCACTCTGATCACTTTATCAAAACAAAGATGGACTTTAACCTCACTTTAGACCCTGAACTTTAAAGTTTTTAATCAAACAAAAGACTGAAACAACAAAAACTTACTTTGAACTGAAAAATCCAAATGCAATAAACCAAAAACACCAGAAACAAGCAGAGAAACAAAAAGGCACAGGGAAAACACGAGGACATGAAGTAGGGTTCATGAGGCTGAGACAACATGGACGACAAGACACAGGTGAGACTCTTGAGGAATCAACAAAGGAGGAAAACTAAGGAAGTAAAACTAGACTTGATACCCAGAGATTGACTACTACAAAATAAAACAGTGAGATAGAACAAGAACAGAAGAATAATGAACACAGGGAAACAGAAAGACGAGGAAACAGACTCAGAAATTAAACTAAATATAAAACCAGGATAAACGAAACTAACAAGAGCCTATCATGACATAACCCCTCTCTGAAAGATTCAAGAAATCCTAGAAATCTCAGAACCAAAGCAGGGTGGGTGGAGGGGGCCTGGGAGGAGGGCATGTGACTTCTGCAGGTAAGTAGTTCAGGGGGGCGACACTCCAAACCAGAAGCAGGAACAAGCTGGGGAGCAGGTACAGAGACCGAGTCCAGCCTTGGAGCCTGCACAAGGACCGGGGAACAGATATAAAAACAACAAAGTATGTTTGTTTTACTCTTAAGGTCCTCTTAGTTTTTACAACTTTATAGAAAACAAAAACCTTATCTCAGTGATTGTCTTTATTTGTCACTTTTTGGTCTTGACCAGTTGTGTGTTCAGTTACCTCACATGAATAAACCAAGATTTCAGGCAAAATAACAACTAAAAAACACTTTGAACAGTAACTAGAGAAATTTGTGAGTTTTTCAACATTATTATTCCCTATCAAAGAAAATCAAAAGTATTAGAATGATATAAGCAGTTAGTCTGAAGTCTGATCAGGTAAGTTACAGAGGGCACTGGAAGATGAACCTGAAGCTCAAAAAAGCAGAAGTGAGAGTGAGGAGGTTTTTGTCATGGTGTAAATCACTGTGATAAGGCCTTGCTGTCTTTCCATGTGTTACAGTAATAAACTGCAGAGTCTCCCTCCTCCACAGAGCTGATGGTCAAACGATAATCTGATTTTGACTGATGAGTGGAGGTGAATTTAGGAGAGGAGAAACCAGAGCCATAGCTTGGAGAGCTGGAGCTGTGATAGTAATACAGAATAAACTGAGGAACTCCTCCAGGAATCTGTTTGTACCAGAAGACAGTATTTATCACAGTCCCCAGGTTACAGTCCATGTTGACTGTCTCTCCTCTCCTCACAGCTACAACAGGAGGCTTCTGTGTCACCACGGTAACAGCACTCACACCTGGAAACAACAAGATGACATGGAGTCAAGAGAAACACACAGACTGATGAATCCAACATGAGCTGAAAGCTGCAGGAAGTCAGCCTCCTTACATGTTAGAGCAGTGATGAGAGTGCAGAGGCTCCCCAGCATGTTGTCAGTGTGTGCTGTAAACGTCCCTTACTGTCCAGCTGAGAGGTGAGCAGGGTTGGAGTGTGAGGAGGAGGAGAGAGACTGAAGCTTATAAAGACCCTGAGGAGGAGGAAGAAGAGGAGGAGGAGGAGGAGGAGGAGGAGTTGAATTTGTGACCCTTCTCTTCATGATGAAAAAAGGGTTGAACTAATAAATGACATTGTTTAAAAATATGAGGATCATTCTTCTGCCAATTTATTCTTTTATTTAAGTTGTGAAAGTATAAAGAATCAATGTCTGGATGGAAAACAACTCAAATGATTGTCAAAAATTTCATAGGTGAGCTTTGTTTTGTTTTTTAAGGAGAGGTCAAAGGTCACAGTCAAGAAGACAAAAAGCTGTTAGTCCTCTAAGTTTAACTCTTTATTGTTTCAGCTGAACTTTTCAAACTTCTTCTGTTTGTTCATTTATTTCTAACAAACTTTTGACTGAAGAGTCTGAAATAATCTCAATGTAATACTGTTTCATTAAACTGACTGTACAGAGTTGATTCTGTTTTATGAGCTGATCAGAAACTTAAAGCCTCAAATATGAGAATTAAATCAGCAGAAAGTCACAATGTGGATGAGTGATAAATTGAAATAAAGAGAAATATGTGAGTTTGTTAGTCAATCAAAAGGACAGTGAGAAAATAGGAGGTGGTTATTTTGTAATCCTTTGTCAGGAAGATAAGAGAGCGTTAGTAGATATGTCAGAGAGTCAAAAAGCAGAAGTGAGAGTGAGGAGGTTTTTGTCATGGTGTAAATCACTGTGATACGGCATTATTGGTGTCCAATGTCTGACAGTAATAAACTGCAGAGTCTCCCTCCTCCACAGAGCTGATGGTCAAACGATAATCTGTCTGTGACTGATGAGTGGAGGTGAATTTAGGAGAGGAGAAACCAGAGCCATAAGTTGGAGAGCTGTAGGTGTGATAGTTAAACAGAATAAACTGAGGAACTCCTCCAGGAATCTGTTTGTACCACCAAGCTGGTTGATTTGTCACAGTCCCCAGTTTACAGTCCATGTTGGCTGTCTCTCCTCTCCTCACAGCTACAACAGGAGGCTTCTGTGTCACCACGGTAACAGCACTCACACCTGGAAACAACAAGATGACATGGAGTCAAGAGAAACACACAGACTGATGAATCCAACATGAGCTGAAAGCTGCAGGAAGTCAGCCTCCTTACATGTTAGAGCAGTGATGAGAGTGCAGAGGCTCCCCAGCATGTTGTCAGTGTGTGCTGTAAACGTCCCTTACTGTCCAGCTGAGAGGTGAGCAGGGTTGGAGTGTGAGGAGGAGGAGAGAGACTGAAGCTTATAAAGACCCTGAGGAGGAGGAGGAGGAGGAGGAGGAGTTTACACACTCAGCTCTTTGATTTTATTATATCCTGGAAAAGTTCATTAATTTCAACAGTTCAGTTCAAAATGTGAATCTCATAACCTGATATTGAACAATGACACACAAACTGAAATATTCCATGGTGTTATTCTCTTAACTTCACACAAGTTCTTGAATCGATTTTGCTTGACAAACCTCTCAAGGCTGCGATCAACCCTGTTGCTTGTGCATTTCTTTCTACCACACTTTTTCCTTCCACTCGACTTTCTGTTAATATTCTTGGATACAGCACTCTGTGAACAGCCAGCTTCTTTTGCAATGAACTTTTGTGGCTTACCCTCCTTGTGAAGGGTGTCAATGATTGTCTTCTGGACAACTGTAAGGTCAGCAGTCTTCCCCATGATAGTGGAGCTACTGAACCAGACTGAGAGACTATTTAAGGGCTCAGGAAACCTTTGCAGGTGTTTGGAGTTAATTAGCTGATTAGAGTGTGACATTATGAGGTTAAAATAGTCAACTTTATCACAGTATTCTAGTTTTTGGAGATACTGAATTTGGGTTTTCATTAAATATAAGCCACAATCATTACAGTTAAAGGAAAAAGAAAACATGAAATACTTCAGTCTGTGTGCCATGGATCTATATCAGGTTATTAGTTTCACTTTTTGAATTGAACTGTTGAAATAAATGAACTTTTCCACGATATTCTAATTTATTGAGATGCATCTGTATATGTTGTTTTGGTGCCATAGACACACATTCAAAAATATATATATTTTTATTGGAAATCTATTGTCTAGATTTAGGAAAAACACAGCTGGATAGATCAAACAGAGGGACATTTAACTGAACGAAGAGCTGCTAAAGTTTCTGTGTTGATGAACTTCATGATTTTAAAGACAAAAACACTACAAAATTTTATTCTGTCATGTTTCCTTATGAGCTAAAAATATTTATAAATGGGAAAATTAAAAAACACAATCATTGAATATTTTTGAATTTTTTTTTAAACTTTGGTGCTAAAGATTAATTTGAATGAAAATGAGAATTTTAGGGGAAAACAACATGATATCTGAAGGCAGTGTAGCTACAGAGAGTGTGAGTAGATGTGTGAGGCGCTCAAAAAGCAGAAGTGTCAGTGAGGAGGTTTTTGTCATGGTGTAAATCACTGTGATACAGCTGCAGAAGCAGAGTCATCCCATGTGTTACAGTAATAAACAGCAGAGTCTCCTGCCTCTACTCTCTTTATGATGAACTGATAATCTATGTCTGATGTGGATTTAGAGTTGAATCTATTTGAGGAGAATCCTGATCCAAAGTCGAGTGAACTGATTCCATGGTGAAATCTCAGAACATACTGAGGAGCTTCACCAGGAACCTGTTTGTACCAGCTGACCCAATTTCCATCATATCTCTGAATGTTACATCTGAGAACAGCCTCTTGTCCTGGAGAAACTGTGAGGACAGCAGGAGTCTGGGTCAGAACGATCACTGCATCAACATCTGTAACACACAGAGAAAAAGACAAGAGTCAAAGGTGTGTGTGTGAAATGATGGTGTGGTAAAGGACTGAGAAGAATCTCTTACATGTTAGAGCAGTGATGAGAGTGCAGAGGCTCCCCAGCATGTTGTCAGTGTGTGCTGTAAACGTCCCTTACTGTCCAGCTGAGAGGTGAGCAGGGTTGGAGTGTGAGGAGGAGGAGAGAGGCTGAAGCTTATAAAGACCCTGAGGAGGAGGAGGAGGAGGAGGAGGAGTTGAATTTGTGACCCCTCTCTTCATGATGAAAAAAGGGTTGAACAAATAAATGACATTGTTTAAAAATATGAGGATCATTCTTCTGCCAATTTATTCAATTATTTAAGTTGTGAAAGTATAAAGAATCAATGTCTGGATGGAAAACAACTCAACTGATTGTCAAAAATTTCATAGGTGAGCTTTGTTTTGTTTTGTTTTTTAAGGAGAGGTCAAAGGTCACAGTCAAGAAGACGAAAAGCTGTTAGTCCTCTAAGTTTAACTCTTTATTGTTTCAGCTGAACTTTTCAAATTTCTTCTGTTTGTTCATTTATTTCTAACAAACTTTTGACTGAAGAGTCCGAAACAATCTCAATGTAATACTGTTTCATTAAACTGACTGTACAGAGTTGATTCTGTTTTATGAGCTGATCAGAAATGTGAATTTTGGATTTCAATCAAAGGTTCAATAGGAATATAGAAGGTAGTCAGATTAAAGTCTTATGTTGAGAAGCTGCAGAGGGCATAAGTAGATATGGCAGAGACTCAAAAAGCAGAAGTGAGAGTGAGGAGGTTTTTGTCATGGTGTAAATCACTGTGATACGTACTCATTGACAGAGGTGTCATATGTTTGACAGTAATAAACTGCAGAGTCTCCCTCCTCCACAGAGCTGATGATCAAACGATAATCTGTCTGTGACTGATGAGTGGAGGTGAATTTAGGAGAGGAGAAACCAGAGCCATATCTTGGAGAGCTGGAGCTGTGATAGTAATACAGAATAAACTGAGGAACTCCTCCAGGAATCTGTTTGTACCAGCGGACACGACTATTTGTCACAGTCCCCAGGTTACAGTCCATGTTGGCTGTCTCTCCTCTCCTCACAGTCACAACAGGAGGCTTCTGTGTCACCACGGTAACAGCACTCACACCTGGAAACAACAAGATGACACGGAGTCAAGAGAAACACACAGACTGATGAATCCAACATGAGCTGAAAGCTGCAGGAAGTCAGCCTCCTTACATGTTAGAGCAGTGATGAGAGTGCAGAGGCTCCCCAGCATGTTGTCAGTGTGTGCTGTAAACGTCCTTACAACTTGGAAAGTGAGCTGACTGCTGACAGATCTGAGGATGAGGAGAGGAGGTGCTGGAGGAGCAATTTAATACAACACTGAGACTGAGGAGGAGGAGGAGGAGCTTCACCTTCATCTTCAGACTTTGAATCATTTATTTCTGTTTAATATTCTATGGAGAGATTTTTTTATGCTGACTCGTGATTTTTTTTTCAAGCAGCAACGTCCTGAATCCAAACAAAACATTGAACTAACTTTAGTAGAATAAATAATTTTGTCAGTTTTGTTATCATTGATTTGTTCCTCTGTTAAATTCAGATAAATTTATGTTTTTTTCTGGATCATTATTAAATCGTCTTTTTCTTCTTCTTGTTTAAAGTTTTGATGATAAATCTTCTTCAGACCTCATTTTAAACTTTGATTCTGCACATTTAAGCTTAATTCAATCATAGGAAGAGAAAACTGTACTTGAAGAGATGTCACATGATCTAACACACAGAGCTGACCTTTGACCTCTTCATTTGCATGCTACTTTAAATACAGAGAGCAGGTCTGCAGGTGCATCCTGGGAGGAGGAGCAGAGAGGTGACGCTTCACTGATGGAGGATGAAAACTCAGTTTCAGTTGATTCTTCATTTGTTTGACTTCTCTGTCATCATAACTACAGACTAAAAGCAGAAAGACTGGCTTTATATAAATCCAGATGTTCAACACCTAAAATTAATGTTGATATTTGAATGAAAAAATACAAACTAAAGACGTTATTGAAGAGAAATATGTCTGTGAGCTGTGAGTCTTTGGCTCTAAGAAACACTCAAATCAACATTTAAAGACATGAAAGAAAATGAATGATCAAAAGGAGGAGAATAAATAAAAAGAGGGAAAGACACTTTTTGATTTGCAGGCTTTCAATTGTTTTATTGAAAGATTGTTGATAAAAGCAGCAGCAGCAGCAAAGCTGATCCGACTCCTCCAGCTAACTGTCTCAACATTAGCTCCGAGCATGCAGACTCATCTTTTCTAGCATGTGAAGCTTGTAATGAGCAAAGAGCACAAAGAGTCAAGAAGCAGGTTGGAAATGCTCTCTGTGCTCCTCTACTCTTCTGCAGAGGGACAGCTGGACTTGCTGATCTCTTTCTCTGAAGTCTGAGAGCCCAGAGACACTTTACACGTGAAGACTTTGCCCGTGGTCCACTCAGAGGGGTTGATGGACAGAGAGCTGCTGATGTGGAAAGTCTGGTCCGCTTGCCGAACAGCCGTGCTGGTGGAGACCCCACTGCTCACTGGACTCCCAGCAGCCAACCAGCTCACATCTGCAAAAGGCACAGACTGACTGGACAGACAGAGCAGAGAGGCTTTGTTGGACTGGAGCTCAGCACGGGACGGAGGGAAGACTGTGAGGACGGGAGGAGAGAGGCTGGAGGCTGAAACACACAAACACACACGACAGTCACAGATTAGGTCAATAATAAAAAGAGGGATCAATGTGCAGTGTTCACAATAAACCCGGTCTGACTACATCCTTTTAAAAAGTGAAAACATGTTACATCAGCCTGTAGAAACTAAAATTACACCAGTTTAACTTTTTAAAGACTCAGTCTGTAATTTTCCAAGTTCAGAGCTCTTGAAATCATAAACCATTTATAAGTCGTCATCTGCTTTTACAGCCGATCAAACTTACAAAATAAAAGACAAAGACTCTAAAACTGAATCAGATTTACATGAAACCATAAAAAGCAACTTCAATTCAGCAAATTTGATATGATCCAAAAATACAGTAACTTATTCTATCTCTGTTATTAGTCTCACAGACTGCTCTATAGTAACTTAATCAGATTATACTTGTGTATTATTGAACATGTTATTGTGAAAATTTAACCCATACAAACAATAATGAATTATATTAAGTCAGTGTGTTTCACTTTTTCTTTAAAGTTAAAAATGTCTCAGCCTCAAACTCTTTGAGAAGAACCAACATGCTGCCAAGTAACAGAGAATAAACATCAAACAGAGAAAATTATGTCTATTATTTACTGAAAATGTTCATTTAAGAGTTATTAACATGATAACTGTGCCATATTTTGTCAGAATCAGAGAAACAATCCTATTTAAAGATGATTTTTAAAGAACTTACCTGAGACGATCAGCTTGGTTCCTTGTCCGAATACCACAGTGATTCAGTTTGTATACATGGCCGTACAAAAACCTCCTGACTCTCACTAATGAGGGGAGAGGAACTGAAACATCCTGTTGAGACCAACTTTCACTCTCAACGTCTCGATCTTTCATCTCTGATCACTTTATCAAAACAAAGATGGACTTTAATCTGAGGATTTCATCGTTTTATAAGAGTTTATTCAGTGATCTTTCTGCTTTGATTGAAGTTTTTCTGGTTTTCTTGAGTTAATGTGGTCAGATTTTAGAGACACTGTAGTCAGACTGTGAGTGAGGTTTTTGTCATGGTGTAAATCACTGTGATACAGCTGCATTAGCAGAGCTGTCCCATGTCTGACAGTAATAAACAGCAGTGTCTCCTGCCTCTGCTCTCTTTATGATGAACTGATAATCTATGTTTGATGTGGATTTAGAGTTGAATCTGTCTGAGGAGAATCCTGATCCATACTCAGGTGAACTCCAACCATGGTAAAATCTCAGAACATACTGAGGAGCTTCACCAGGAACCTGTTCGTGCCAGCTGACAACATATCCATCATGTCTCTGAATGTTACATCTGAGAACAGCCTCTTGTCCTGGAGAAACTGTGAGGACAGCAGGAGTCTGGGTCAGAACGATCACTGCGTTAACATCTGTAAAAAAACAGAGAAAAAGACAAGAGTCAAAGGTGTGTGTGTGTGAAATGATGGTGTGGTAAAGGACTGAGAAGAATCTCTTACATGTTAGAGCAGTGATGAGAGTGCAGAGGCTCCCCAGCATGTTGTCAGTGTGTGCTGTAAACGTCCCTTACTGTCCAGCTGAGAGGTGAGCAGGGTTGGAGTGTGAGGAGGAGGAGAGAGACTGAAGCTTATAAAGACCCTGAGGAGGAGGAGGAGGAGGAGGAGTTTCCACACTCAGCACTTCGATTTTATTAAATCATGGAAAAGTTCATTAATTTCAACAGTTCAGTTCAAAATGTGAATCTCATAACCTGATATTGAACAATGACACACAAACTGAAATATTCCATGGTGTTATTCTGTTAACTTCACACAAGTTCTTGAATCGATTTTGCTTGACAAACCTCTCAAGGCTGCGATCAACCCTGTTGCTTGTACATTTCTTTCTACCACACTTTTTCCTTCCACTCGACTTTCTGTTAATATTCTTGGATACAGCACTCTGTGAACAGCCAGCTTCTTTTGCAATGAACTTTTGTGGCCTTACCCTCCTTGTGAAGGGTGTCAATGATTGTCTTCTGGACAACTGTAAGGTCAGCAGTCTTCCCCATGATAGTGGAGCTACTGAACCAGACTGAGAGACTATTTAAGGGCTCAGGAAACCTTTGCAGGTGTTTGGAGTTAATTAGCTGATTAGAGTGTGACATTATGAGGTTAAAATAGTCAACTTTATCACAGTATTCTAGTTTTTGGAGATACTGAATTTGGGTTTTCATTGAATATAAGCCACAATCATTACAGTTAAAGGAAAAAGAAAACATGAAATACTTCAGTCTGTGTGCCATGGATCTATATCAGGTTATTAGTTTCACTTTTTGAATTGAACTGTTGAAATAAATGAACTTTTCCACGATATTCTAATTTATTGAGATGCATCTGTATATGTTGTTTTGGTGCCATAGACACACATTCAAAAATATATATATTTTTATTGGAAATCTATTGTCTAGATTTAGGAAAAACACAGCTGGATAGATCAAACAGAGGGACATTTAACTGAACAAAGAGCTGCTAAAGTTTCTGTGTTGATGAACTTCATGATTTTAAAGACAAAAACACTACAAAATTTTATTCTGTCATGTTTCCTTATGAGCTAAAAATATTTATAAATGGGAAAATTAAAAAACAAAATCATTGAATATTTTTGAATCTTTTTATAAACTTTGGTGCTAAAGATTAATTTGAATGAAAATGAGAATTTTAAGAGAAAACATGATGATGTCTGAAGGCAGTGTAGCTACAGAGAGTGTGAGTAGTCGTGTGAGGCGCTCAAAAAGCAGAAGTGTCAGTGAGGAGGTTTTTGTCATGGTGTAAATCACTGTGATACGTGCACATTAGCAGAGTCATCCCATGTCTGACAGTAATAAACAGCAGAGTCTCCTGCCTCTACTCTCTTTATGATGAACTGATAATCTATGTCTGATGTGGATTTAGAGTTGAATCTGTCTGAAGAGAATCCTGATCCAAAGTAGAGTGAACTGATTCCATGGTGAAATCTCAGAACGTACTGAGGAGCTTCACCAGGAACCTGTTTGTACCATCTGACACTATTACTATCATATCTCTGAATGTTACATCTGAGAACAGCCTCTTGTCCTGGAGAAACTGTGAGGACAGCAGGAGTCTGGGTCAGAACGATCACTGCATCAACATCTGTAAAAAAAAAAGAGAGAAAAAGACAAGAGTCAAAGGTGTGTGTGTGAAATGATGGTGTGGTAAAGGACTGAGAAGAATCTCTTACATGTTAGAGCAGTGATGAGAGTGCAGAGGCTCCCCAGCATGTTGTCAGTGTGTGCTGTAAACGTCCCTTACTGTCCAGCTGAGAGGTGAGCAGGGTTGGAGTGTGAGGAGGAGGAGAGAGACTGAAGCTTATAAAGAACCTGAGGAGGAGGAAGAAGAGGAGGAGGAGGAGGAGGAGGAGGAGGAGGAGGAGGAGGAGGAGGAGGAGGAGGAGGAGGAGTTGAATTTGTGACCCTTCTCTTCATGATGAAAAAAGGGTTGAACTAATAAATAACATTGTTTAAAAATATGAGGATCATTCTTCTGCCAATTTATTCTATTATTTAAGTTGTGAAAGTATAAAGAATCAATGTCTGGATGGAAAACAACTCAACTGATTGTCAAAAATTTCATAGGTGAGCTTTGTTTTGTTTTGTTTTGTTTTTTAAGGAGAGGTCAAAGGTCACAGTCAAGAAGACAAAAAGCTGTTAGTCCTCTAAGTTTAACTCTTTATTGTTTCAGCTGAACTTTTCAAACTTCTTCTGTTTGTTCATTTATTTCTAACAAACTTTTGACTGAAGAGTCTGAAATAATCTCAATGTAATACTGTTTCATTAAACTGACTGTACAGAGTTGATTCTGTTTTATGAGCTGATCAGAAACTTAAAGCCTCAAATGTGAGAATTAAATCAGCAGAAAGTCACAATGAGGATGAGTGTGAAATTGAAATAAAGAGAAAAATGTGAGTTTGTTAGTCAATCAAAAGGACAGAGAAAATAGGAGGTGGTTATTTTGTAATCCTTTGTCAGGAAGATAAGAGAGCGTTAGTAGATATGTCAGAGACTCAAAAAGCAGAAGTGAGAGTGAGGAGGTTTTTGTCATGGTGTAAATCACTGTGATACGTACTCTTTGACAGAGTCGTCCCATGTTTTACAGTAATAAACTGCAGAGTCTCCCTCCTCCACAGAGTTGATGATCAAACGATAATCTGATTTTGACTGATGAGTGGAGGTGAATTTAGGAGAGGAGAAACCAGAGCCATATTTTGGAGAGCTCCGAGTGTGATAGTTATACAGAACAAACTGAGGAACTCCTCCAGGAATCTGTTTGTACCACCAAGCCCTTCTGTCTGTCACAGTCCCCAGGTTACAGTCCATGTTGGCTGTCTCTCCTCTCCTCACAGTCACAACAGGAGGCTTCTGTGTCACCACGGTAACAGCACTCACACCTGGAAACAACAAGATGACATGGAGTCAAGAGAAACACACAGACTGATGAATCCAACATGAGCTGAAAGCTGCAGGAAGTCAGCCTCCTTACATGTTAGAGCAGTGATGAGAGTGCAGAGGCTCCCCAGCATGTTGTCAGTGTGTGCTGTAAACGTCCTTACTGTCCAGCTGAGAGGTGAGCAGGGTTGGAGTGTGAGGAGGAGGAGAGAGACTGAAGCTTATAAAGACCCTGAGCAGGAGGAAGAGGAGGAAGAGGAGGAGTTTGGATACTCAGCTCTATAATCCTTATGTCATGTTTCAACAAAATGAAAGAGGAGAACTGCATCTGGAGCTCAGAATTTTTTTTTAAACAAAAGATTTAACCTGAATTGCAAAAACTTATATTTTCAAATGTCCAACTGAAAACTCAAATGCAAAAAAAACAAAAACTCCCAGAGCAAGAAATCCAAAGAAACAAAATGCACAGTGAAAACACGAGGTAGGGTTCACATGGTAAAGACAACAGAGACGATGAACCAACAAAGAAAGAGAGGAAGACATAGACTACATGGGAAACAAGAAACAGGTCAGAAAGACAAGACACAAGTTCAGACTCGTTTCATGATCTGTTTTAGAAGATCACACTCTAAGAAATGAATATTGAATTTTTAAGAAGTTACAGAGTGAACACAAATGTTTATCTTGTTTTTGCATTTGAACACTCCTCTGTCTGATCCATCTCCACAACTTTTCAACAGAGTGGACTTGAATTGAAGTTTAGAGCTGGAAACATTTGTAATTTTTTGGTTTACTTGTTGATATGAAGGATGTCAAAAACAAAATGGTTTGTTTGGTTTTACTCTTAGACTGTATATAGAATGGACATCATCTGCTTCCTTGCTGGATGAGAACAGCACCCCCTGGTGACTGGTTGCAGTATAGGACATAAACCCCGCCTTCTTCAGCAAAATGAATAGACCTGTGGTTTAATCACCTCTTTAAAATTTAATATGACTCATATTAATTTTTCTCACCCTGGTTGTGAAGTTGACATGTAGTTATCATTAGACTGGTTTGTGATTAAGTCTCTTTTTTCTAAGCAGTTTAATGTTTTAAATTATTAGAGGTTATAAAAACAGGATATGACATCATATTTTCTATGATTGACACTTGGATACAGTCAAGAGGCACAAGAAGGTCGTGTAGGACATCGGGGGGAATATGCTGTTTGAGCTGAGCTTCGTAACAACAATTTCAGAAAAATTAAGGAAATCCTGGAAATACAGAGAGCAATTTCTACTTCAAATTTGTACAATGAAGGGAGTCATGATGTCCTTACTGGAAACCAGTGGCGTCTGCTGGTCTTTCAAGGAGGGGAAGCTCATTTTTCTGGCCTACATCATAATTGTGTTTGTTTATTTGTATGTAACAGAAAAGAGTCGCCAAACACAACTGCAGTCGTTTTTAACAAAGACAAAAGTCGCTGAGGATGGGTAAAGTCTCCGGAGCAGTTAAGAACAACGGAATGAATAACTTGGGAAATGCTCTGGTAGATGTTTTATTCTTCAAGATCGCTGATTCGCTTGTTTAGCTGTCAATCAAACAAGGATTTCGCCTCAGACAGCTCATCCAATCATGGATGCAGAAGCTCGGAGTCAGGGAGAAAGTCGGGACCGCCCTCTCGCCATAGAACTCCAGTGAAGCTGAGCGTCCAATAGGCGGGACAAAGCCCAGCATTTATCCAATGAGCGTCTAGTTTCGCTGCTGGAACAACCCACTTTGAGCTTCCACATTGAAGTCAGCAGAAGCCCAGCGTCCGGCTGTTTAAAGCGCTGAGGCGCTGCGAGGATGAAAGAGAACGAAGTTGAACAAAAGATGAAGGCTTTCTAGCGCGTATTTAGTTAATGAAATGTACACACAGCCGTATGTATTTCACCACTTTTTCTTTTTTTGGGGGGGTGACATTTTAAGGGAAGCTGAGCTTCCCTTGCAGTCTTAGAGCAATCGCCACTGCTGGAAACAGTCTATGGTTTTAACCTCCAAAGATCCTCTCAGTTCTCAGGACTTTGTAAAATGTAAAGACCCGATCTAAGTGATGGTCTTTATTTCTCACTTTTTTGTCTTAGTCATTGTGCATTAATGCTTATGATCACCTCATATGAAAGCAAAGGTTGAGTCAAAATACAAATGTAAAAATGTATAATAAAAAGGTTTGTGAGGTTTATCTTTTTCCTTTAAAGAAAATATGACAAGATCTTAAAGTTGGAAGGAACTTTATGTCTGATGCTTGTAGTTACAAAGTAGATGTATGTGGGAGTCAAAAAGCAGAAGTGAGAGTGAGGAGGTTTTTGTCATGGTGTAAATCACTGTGATATGTACTCTTTGACAGAGGTGTCCCATGTTTTACAGTAATAAACTGCAGAGTCTCCCTCCTCCACAGAGCTGATGGTCAAACGATAATCTGTCTGTGACTGATGAGTGGAGGTGAATTTAGGAGAGGAGAAACCAGAGCCATAAGTTGGAGAGCTGTAGGTGTGACGGTAATACAGAATAAACTGAGGAACTCCTCCAGGAATCTGTTTGTACCACCAAGCTGGTTCATTTGTCACAGTCCCCAGGTTACAGTCCATGTTGGCTGTCTCTCCTCTCCTCACAGCTACAACAGGAGGCTTCTGTGTCACCACGGTAACAGCACTCACACCTGGAAACAACAAGATGACACGGAGTCAAGAGAAACACACAGACTGATGAATCCAACATGAGCTGAAAGCTGCAGGAAGTCAGCCTCCTTACATGTTAGAGCAGTGATGAGAGTGCAGAGGCTCCCCAGCATGTTGTCAGTGTGTGCTGTAAACGTCCTTACAACTTGGAAAGTGAGCTGACTGCTGACAGATCTGAGGATGAGGAGAGGAGGTGCTGGAGGAGCAATTTAATACAACACTGAGACTGAGACTGAGGAGGAGGAGGAGGAGCTTCACCTTCATCTTCAGACTCTGAATCATTTGTTTCTGTTTAATATTCTGTGGAGAGATTTTTTTATGCTGAAGTCCTGAATCCAAACAAAACATGAAACTATCTTTAGTAGAATAAATAATTTTGTCAGTTTTGTTTTCATTGATTTGTTCCTCTGTTAAATTCAGATAAATTTATGTTTTTTCTGGATTATTATTAAATCGTCTTTTTCTTCTTCTTGTTTAAAGTTTTGATGATAAATCTTCTTCAGACCTCATTTTAAACTTTGATTCTGCACATTTAAGTTTAATTCAATCATAGGAAGTTAAAACTGTACTTGAAAAGATGTCACATGATCAAAACACAGAGCTGACCTTTGACCTCTTCATTTGCATGCTACTTTAAATACAGAGAGCAGGTCTGCAGGTGCATCCTGGGAGGAGGAGCAGAGAGGTGACGCTTCACTGATGGAGGATGAAAACTCAGTTTCAGTTGATTCTTCATTTGTTTGACTTCTCTGTCATCATAACTACAGACTAAAAGCAGAAAGACTGGCTTTATATAAATCCAGATGTTCAACACCTAAAATTAATGTTGATATTTGAATGAAAAAATACAAACTAAAGACGTTATTGAAGAGAAATATGTCTGTGAGCTGTGAGTCTTTGGCTCTAAGAAACACTAAAATCAACATTTAAAGACATGAAAGAAAATCATCAAAAGGAGGAGAATAAATAAAAAGAGGGAAAGACACTTTTTGATTTGCAGGTTTTATTGAAGGATTGTTGATAAAAGCAGCAGCAGCAGCAAAGCTGATCCGACTCCTCCAGCTAACTGTCTCAACATTAGCTCCGAGCATGCAGACTCATCTTTTCTAGCATGTGAAGCTTGTAATGAGCAAAGAGCACAAAGAGTCAAGAAGCAGGTTGGAAATGCTCTCTGTGCTCCTCTACTCTTCTGCAGAGGGACAGCTGGACTTGCTGATCTCTTTCTGTGAAGTCTGAGAGCCCAGAGACACTTTACACGTGAAGACTTTGCCCGTGGTCCACTCAGAGGGGGTGATGGACAGAGAGCTGCTGATGTGGAAAGTCTGGTCCGCTTTCCGAACAGCCGTGCTGGTGGAGACCCCACTGCTCACTGGACTCCCAGCAGCCAACCAGCTCACATCTGCAAAAGGCACAGACTGACTGGACAGACAGAGCAGAGAGGCTTTGTTGGACTGGAGCTCAGCACGGGACGGAGGGAGGACTGTGAGGACGGGAGGAGAGAGGCTGGAGGCTGAAACACACAAACACACACGACAGTCACAGATTAGGTCAATAATAAAAAGAGGGATCAATGTGCAGTGTTCACAATAAACCCGGTCTGACTACATCCTTTTAAAAAGTGAAAACATGTTACATCAGCCTGTAGAAACTAAAATTACACCAGTTTAACTTTTTAAAGACTCAGTCTGTAATTTTCCAAGTTCAGAGCTCTTGAAATCATAAACCATTTATAAGTCGTCATCTGTTTTTACAGCCGATCAAACTCACAAAATAAAAGACAAAGACTCTAAAACTGAATCAGATTTACATGAAACCATAAAAAGCAACTTCAATTCAGCAACTTTGATATGATCCAAAAATACAGTAACTTATTCTATCTCTGTTATTAGTCTCACAGACTGCTCTACAGTAACTTCATCAGATCATACTTGTATATTATTGAACATATTATTGTGAAATTTTAACCCATACAAACAATAATGAATTATATTAAGTTCGTTTGTTTCACTTTTTCTTTAAAGTTAAAAATGTCTCAGCCTCAAACTCTCTGAGAAGAACCAACATGCTGCCAAGTAACAGAGAATAAACATCAAACAGAGAAAATTATGTCTGTTATTTACTGAAAATGTTCATTTAAGAGTTATTAACATGATAACTGTGCCATATTTTGTCAGAATCAGAGAAACAATCCTATTTAAAGATGATTTTTAAAGAACTTACCTGAGACGATCAGCTTGGTTCCTTGTCCGAATACCACAGTGATTCAGTTTGTATACATGGCCGTACAAAAACCTCCTGACTCTCACTAATGAGGGGAGAGGAACTGAAACATCCTGTTGAGACCGACTTTCACTCTCAACGTCTCAATCTTTCATCTCTGATCACTTTATCAAAACAAAGATGGACTTTAATCTGAGGATTTCATCGTTTTATAAAAGTTTACTCAGTGATCTTTCTGCTTTTATTGAAGTTTTTCTGGTTAACTTGAGTTAATGTGGTCAGATTTTAGAGACACTGTAGTCAGACTGTGAGTGAGGTTTTTGTCATGGTGTAAATCACTGTGATACGTTCTCTTTAGCAGAGTTATCCCATGTCAAACAGTAATAAACAGCAGTGTCTCCTGCCTCTGCTCTCTTTATGATGAACTGATAATCTATGTTTGATGTGGATTTAGAGTTGAATCTGTCTGAGGAGAATCCTGATCCATAGTCGTTGGGTGAACTGTGAGAATGATAGAATTTCAGAACATACTGAGGAGCTTCACCAGGAACCTGTTTGTACCATCTGACATAATTGTTATCATCTCTCTGAATGTTACATCTGAGAACAGCCTCTTGTCCTGGAGAAACTGTGAGGACAGCAGGAGTCTGGGTCAGAACTTTCACTGCGTTAACATCTGTAAAAAAACACAGAGAGAAAAAGACAAGAGTCAAAGGTGTGTGTGTGAAATGATGGTGTGGTAAAGGACTGAGAAGAATCTCTTACATGTTAGAGCAGTGATGAGAGTGCAGAGGCTCCCCAGCATGTTGTCAGTGTGTGCTGTAAACGTCCCTTACTGTCCAGCTGAGAGGTGAGCAGGGTTGGAGTGTGAGGAGGAGGAGAGAGACTGAAGCTTATAAAGACCCTGAGGAGGAGGAGGAGGAGGAGGAGGAGGAGGAGGAGGAGGAGGAGGAGTTTCAACACTCACTGCCCAAACCAACTTCTTAAAACCTTCATCAATCTTAGTTTTGATCACATTCTTGATAAAAACAACATCTTCATATCATCTCAAGCAGCATGACACAATGAAGTTCCTGAAATGAAAACTAGACTCTTTTCTTCTTTTTATATGAATGATAAACACCATGTGAACAAACCCATCATATCAAACCCAGGTCCTGTCAGTCTCCACTCAGGGACAAGCGTCCATGGGTGTGTCAGTCTGGATTCAGAGAGGTGGTCAGACACAAAGTGACATGAGGACACAGAAACACACAAAGTTTACAACAAAGTGTCTGTGTTTTCCTGATGAAGTGAATTTCAGGTTATTTGATTTGATCTTATTGATTTTGGACAGACTGATTGGGGACATAAGGGACGTAACTGAACCTCTTTGGGCCCTGAGCTTCTCTGAGCACCAGGATTGTGCGCCTCTTATCTATCAACATGTGGTCGGACAGGCCCTGATTCACTTTGCTCCGTGTGCTTTAGATCATGTGATCAGCCAACAATGAGGGTGAGCTGAGGTGCTGTTGGAAAGATGTGACAGGTGATGAGAACAGCTGGAGACTTGAGGAAATAAGAGTGAGCATGTCTGGAGGAGTGACTGCTGCACAGTGAGTGAAGAGAAATGAAGACTGGATCAGCATGCAGAGCTGGAGCTCCCTTTTTCTTCAGCTCCACCATTTTTAGGATTGATTGAAGAGAATAATCGATCACTCCAGGAATGATCTGAGTGAATAATTATTTATCAAGATGATTAAAAATATTATTTATGTTTTATGGACTGTTATGAAGGCCTCTGGTCTCATAAAATCATCAAATTGTCACAATATAAACATAAATATTTACCTTCTTTAGTGGTTTAAAAGTTTCGTCTGACTTTCTACAAACACATTTAGCAAAGTGAAGTCTAATCTATATTCAATTTTAATGGCAAATTTCTAATTCTGTGACAAAGTAAGATTTATGTGCACGAAGTAATAAGACAGAATATCCTCTTATGTTTCCTGGACTGTAAATGAAGAGTCCTCTTGATATCTAATGTGCTTCAAGAGGAAAAGAATTCATCTCTACAGTGATGATTTTAGATCACTCTGTTTGTTCAAGGACTGGAGTTGAATTCAGTGAAGCTGCAGAGAGCATTAGTAGATATGTCAGAGACTCAAAAAGCAGAAGTGAGAGTGAGGAGGTTTTTGTCATGGTGTAAATCACTGTGATACGTACTCATTGACAGAGCTGTCCCATGTGTTACAGTAATAAACTGCAGAGTCTCCGTCCTCCACAGAGCTGATGATCAAACGATAATCTGTCTGTGACTGATGAGTGGAGGTGAATTTAGGAGAGGAGAAACCAGAGCCATAAGTTGGAGAGCTCCAGCTGTGATACATCCTCACAACATGCTGAGGAACTCCTCCAGGAATCTGTTTGTACCAGCGGGCAGCTCTATTGGTCACAGTCCCCAGGTTACAGTCCATGTTGACTGTCTCTCCTCTCCTCACAGCCACAATAGGAGGCTTCTGTGTCACCACGGTAACAGCACTCACACCTGGAAACAACAAGATGACATGGAGTCAAGAGAAACACACAGACTGATGAATCCAACATGAGCTGAAAGCTGCAGGAAGTCAGCCTCCTTACATGTTAGAGCAGTGATGAGAGTGCAGAGGCTCCCCAGCATGTTGTCAGTGTGTGCTGTAAACGTCCCTTACTGTCCAGCTGAGAGGTGAGCAGGGTTGGAGTGTGAGGAGGAGGAGAGAGACTGAAGCTTATAAAGACCCTGAGGAGGAGGAGGAGGAGGAGGAGGAGGAGGAGTGAGATTTGTGGCCCCTCTCTTAATGATGAAAAAAGGGTTGAACAAATAAATGACATTGTAAAAAAAATTGGCATCATTACACTGACAGTTTGTTCGATTATTAACGATGTGAAAGTGTTAATATTCAATGTCTGGATGGAAAACAACTCAACTGATGTCAAAAATTTCATAGGTGAGCTTTGTTTTGTTTTGTTTTGTTTTTTTAAGGAGAGGTCAAAGGTCACAGTCAAGAAGACAAAAAGCTGTTAGTCCTCTAAGTTTAACTCTTTATTGTTTCAGCTGAACTTTTCAAACTTCTTCTGTTTGTTCATTTATTTCTAACAAACTTTTGACTGAAGAGTCTGAAACAATCTCAATGTAAAACTGTTTCATTAAACTGACTGTACAGAGTTGATTCTGTTTTATGAGCTGATCAGAAACTTAAAGCCTCAAATATGAGAATTAAATCAGCAGAAAGTCACAATGTGGATGAGTGATAAATTGAAATAAAGAGAAAAATGTGAGTTTGTTAGTCAATCAAAAGGACAGTGAGAAAATAGGAGGTGGTTATTTTGTAATCCTTTGTCAGGAAGATAAGAGAGCGTTAGTAGATATGTCAGAGACTCAAAAAGCAGAAGTGAGAGTGAGGAGGTTTTTGTCATGGTGTAAATCACTGTGATACGGCCTCATTGACAGAGTTGTCCCATGTTTTACAGTAATAAACTGCAGAGTCTCCCTCCTCCACAGAGCTGATGATCAAACGATAATCTGATTTTGACTGATGAGTGGAGGTGAATTTAGGAGAGGAGAAACCAGAGCCATATCTTGGAGAGCTGGAGCTGTGATGGTAATAAAGAATAAACTGAGGAACTCCTCCAGGAATCTGTTTGTACCAGCGGACACGACTATTTGTCACAGTCCCCAGGTTACAGTCCATGTTGGCTGTCTCTCCTCTCCTCACAGCTACAACGGGAGGCTTCTGTGTCACCACGGTAACAGCACTCACACCTGGAAACAACAAGATGACATGGAGTCAAGAGAAACACACAGCCTGATGAATCCAACATGAGCTGAAAGCTGCAGGAAGTCAGCCTCCTTACATGTTAGAGCAGTGATGAGAGTGCAGAGGCTCCCCAGCATGTTGTCAGTGTGTGCTGTAAACGTCCCTTACTGTCCAGCTGAGAGGTGAGCAGGGTTGGAGTGTGAGGAGGAGGAGAGAGACTGAAGCTTATAAAGACCCTGAGGAGGAGGAGGAGGAGGAGGAGGAGGAGGAGTTGAATTTGTGACCCTTCTCTTCATGATGAAAAAAGGGTTGAACAAATAAATGACATTGTTTAAAAATATGAGGATCATTCTTCTGCCAATTTATTCTATTATTTAAGTTTTGAAAGTATAAAGAATCAATGTCTGGATGGAAAACAACTCAACTGATGTCAAAAATTTCATAGGTGAGCTTTGTTTTGTTTTGTTTTTTAAGGAGAGGTCAAAGGTCACAGTCAAGAAGACAAAAAGCTGTTAGTCCTCTAAGTTTAACTCTTTATTGTTTCAGCTGAACTTTTCAAATTTCTTCTGTTTGTTCATTTATTTCTAACAAACTTTTGACTGAAGAGTCTGAAACAATCTCAATGTAATACTGTTTCATTAAACTGACTGTACAGAGTTGATTCTGTTTTATGAGCTGATCAGAAATGTGAATTTTGGATTTCAATCAAAGGTTCAGTAGGAATATAGAAGGTAGTCAGATTAAAGTCTTATGTTGAGAAGCTGCAGAGGGCATAAGTAGATATGGCAGAGACTCAAAAAGCAGAAGTGAGAGTGAGGAGGTTTTTGTCATGGTGTAAATCACTGTGATACGTGCTCATTGACAGAGCTGTCCCATGTTTGACAGTAATAAACTGCAGAGTCTCCCTCCTCCACAGAGCTGATGATCAAACGATAATCTGTCTGTGACTGATGAGTGGAGGTGAATTTAGGAGAGGAGAAACCAGAGCCATATCTTGGAGAGCTGGAGCTGTGATAGCAACTCATAACAAACTGAGGAACTCCTCCAGGAATCTGTTTGTACCAGCGGACACGACTATTTGTCACAGTCCCCAGGTTACAGTCCATGTTGGCTGTCTCTCCTCTCCTCACAGTCACAACAGGAGGCTTCTGTGTCACCACGGTAACAGCACTCACACCTGGAAACAACAAGATGACATGGAGTCAAGAGAAACACACAGACTGATGAATCCAACATGAGCTGAAAGCTGCAGGAAGTCAGCCTCCTTACATGTTAGAGCAGTGATGAGAGTGCAGAGGCTCCCCAGCATGTTGTCAGTGTGTGCTGTAAACGTCCTTACAACTTGGAAAGTGAGCTGACTGCTGACAGATCTGAGGATGAGGAGGGGAGGTGCTGGAGGAGCAATTTAATACAACACTGAGACTGAGAGAGACTGAGAGGAGGAGGAGCTTCACCTTCATCTTCAGACTTTGAATCATTTATTTCTGTTTAATATTCTGTGGAGAGATTTTTTTATGCTGAAGTCCTGAATCCAAACAAAACATGAAACTATCTTAAATAAAATAAATAATTTTGTCAGTTTTGTTATCATTGATTTGTTCCTCTGTTAAATTCAGATAAATTTATGTTTTTTCTGGATCATTATTAAATCGTCTTTTTCTTCTTCTTGTTTAAAGTTTTGATGATAAATCTTCTTCAGACCTCATTTTAAACTTTGATTCTGCACATTTAAGCTTAATTCAATCATAGGAAGTGAAAACTGTATTTGAAGAGATGTCACATGATCTAACACACAGAGCTGACCTTTGACCTCTTCATTTACATGCTACTTTAAATACAGAGAGCAGGTCTGCAGGTGCATCCTGGGAGGAGGAGCAGAGAGGTGACGCTTCACTGATGGAGGATGAAAACTCAGTTTCAGTTGATTCTTCATTTGTTTGACTTCTCTGTCATCATAACTACAGACTAAAAGCAGAAAGACTGGCTTTATATAAATCCATATGTTCAACACCTAAAATTAATGTTGATATTTGAATAAAAAAATACAAACTAAAGACGTTATTGAAGAGAAATATGTCTGTGAGCTGTGAGTCTTTGGCTCTAAGAAACACTCAAATCAACATTTAAAGACATGAAAGAAAATGATCAAAAGGAGGAGAATAAATAAAAAGAGGGAAAGACACTTTTTGATTTGCAGGCTTTCAAATGTTTTATTGAAGGATTGTTGATAAAAGCAGCAGCGGCAGCAGCAAAGCTGATCCGACTCCTCCAGCTAACTGTCTCAACATTAGCTCCGAGCATGCAGACTCATCTTTTCTAGCATGTGAAGCTTGTAATGAGCAAAGAGCACAAAGAGTCAAGAAGCAGGTTGGAAATGCTCTCTGTGCTCCTCTACTCTTCTGCAGAGGGACAGCTGGACTTGCTGATCTCTTTCTGTGAAGTCTGAGAGCCCAGAGACACTTTACACGTGAAGACTTTGCCCGTGGTCCACTCAGAGGGGGTGATGGACAGAGAGCTGCTGATGTGGAAAGTCTGGTCCGCTTTCCGAACAGCCGTGCTGGTGGAGACCCCACTGCTCACTGGACTCCCAGCAGCCAACCAGCTCACATCTGCAAAAGGCACAGACTGACTGGACAGACAGAGCAGAGAGGCTTTGTTGGACTGGAGCTCAGCACGGGACGGAGGGAAGACTGTGAGGACGGGAGGAGAGAGGCTGGAGCCTGAAACACACAAACACACACGACAGTCACAGATTAGGTCAATAATAAAAAGAGGGATCAATGTGCAGTGTTCACAATAAACCCGGTCTGACTACATCCTTTTAAAAAGTGAAAACATGTTACATCAGCCTGTAGAAACTAAAATTACACCAGTTTAACTTTTTAAAGACTCAGTCTGTAATTTTCCAAGTTCAGAGCTCTTGAAATCATAAACCATTTATAAGTCGTCATCTGCTTTTACAGCCGATCAAACTCACAAAATAAAAGACAAAGACTCTAAAACTGAATCAGATTTACATGAAACCATAAAAAGCAACTTCAATTCAGCAAATTTGATATGATCCAAAAATACAGTAACTTATTCTATCTCTGTTATTAGTCTCACAGACTGCTCAACAGTAACTTCATCAGATTATACTTGTATATTATTGAACATGTTATTGTGAAATTTTAACCCATACAAACAATAATGAATTATATCAAGTCAGTGTGTTTCACTTTTTCTTTAAAGTTAAAAACGTCTCAGCCTCAAACTCTCTGAGAAGAACCAACATGCTGCCAAGTAACAGAGAATAAACATCAAACAGAGAAAATTATGTCTATTATTTACTGAAAATGTTCATTTAAGAGTTATTAACATGATAACTGTGCCATGTTTTGTCAGAATCAGAGAAACAATCCTATTTAAAGATGATTTCTAAAGAACTTACCTGAGACGATCAGCTTGGTTCCTTGTCCGAATACCACAGTGATTCAGTTTGTATACATGGCCGTACAAAAACCTCCTGACTCTCACTAATGAGGGGAGAGGAACTGAAACATCCTGTTGAGACCAACTTTCACTCTCAACGTCTCAATCTTTCATCTCTGATCACTTTATCAAAACAAAGATGGACTTTAATCTGAGGATTTCATCATTTTATAAGAGTTTATTCAGTGATCTTTCTGCTTTGATTGAAGTTTTTCTGGTTTTCTTGAGTTAATGTGGTCAGATTTTAAAGACACTGTAGTCAGACTGTGAGTGAGGTTTTTGTCATGGTGTAAATCACTGTGATACAGCTGCAGAAGCAGAGCTATCCCATGTCTGACAGTAATAAACAGCAGTGTCTCCTGCCTCTGCTCTCTTTATGATGAACTGATAATCTATGTTTGATGTGGTTTTAGAGTTGAATCTGTCTGAGGAGAATCCTGATCCATAGTTGTCGGGTGAACTCAGAGAATGATAGAATCTCAGAACATACTGAGGAGCTTCACCAGGAACCTGTTTGTGCCAGCTGACATAATTTTCATGTTTCTGAACATTACATCTGAGAACAGCCTCTTGTCCTGGAGAAACTGTGAGGACAGCAGGAGTCTGGGTCAGAACTTTCACTGCATCAACATCTGTAAAAAAAACACAGAGAAAAAGACAAGAGTCAAAGGTGTGTGTGTGAAATGATGGTGTGGTAAAGGACTGAGAAGAATCTCTTACATGTTAGAGCAGTGATGAGAGTGCAGAGGCTCCCCAGCATGTTGTCAGTGTGTGCTGTAAACGTCCCTTACTGTCCAGCTGAGAGGTGAGCAGGGTTGGAGTGTGAGGAGGAGGAGAGAGACTGAAGCTTATAAAGACCCTGAGGAGGAGGAGGAGGAGGAGGAGTTTTCACACTCAGCACTTTGATTTTATTATATCATGGAAAAGTTCATTAATTTCAACAGTTCAGTTCAAAATGTGAATCTCATAACCTGATATTGAACAATGACACACAAACTGAAATATTCCATGGTGTTATTCTGTTAACTTCACACAAGTTCTTGAATCGATTTTGCTTGACAAACCTCTCAAGGCTGCGATCAACCCTGTTGCTTGTGCATTTCTTTCTACCACACTTTTTCCTTCCACTCAACTTTCTGTTAATATTCTTGGATACAGCACTCTGTGAACAGCCAGCTTCTTTTGCAATGAACTTTTGTGGCTTACCCTCCTTGTGAAGGGTGTCAATGATTGTCTTCTGGACAACTGTAAGGTCAGCAGTCTTCCCCATGATAGTGGAGCTACTGAACCAGACTGAGAGACTATTTAAGGGCTCAGGAAACCTTTGCAGGTGTTTGGAGTTAATTAGCTGATTAGAGTGTGACATGATGAGGTTAAAATAGTCAACTTTATCACAGTATTCTGAATTTGGCATTTTCATTAAATATAAGCCACAATCATTACAATTATAAGAAAGAGAAAACATGGAATAGTTCAGTCTTTGTGCCATGGATCTATATCAGGTTATTAGTTTCACTTTTTGAATTGAACTGTTGAAATAAATGAACTTTTCCATGATATTCTAATTTATTGAGATGCACCTGTATATGTTGTTTTGGTGCCGTAGACAAACATTCAAAAAATATATATATTTATTGGAAATCTATTGTCTAGATTTAGGAAAAACACAGCTGGATAGATCAAACAGAGGGACATTTAACTGAACGAAGAGCTGCTGAAGTTTCTGTGTTGATGAACTTCATGATTTTAAAGACAAAAACACTACAAAGTTTTATTCTGTCATGTTTCCTTATGAGCTAAAAATATTTATAAATGGAAAAATTAAAAAACACAATCATTGAATATTTTTGAATTTTTTAAAAAACTTTGGTGCTAAAGATTAATTTGAATGAAAATGAGAATTTTAAGGGAAAACAAGATGATGTCTGAAGGCAGTGTAGCTACAGAGAGTGTGAGTCGTTGTGTGAGGCGCTCAAAAAGCAGAAGTGTCAGTGAGGAGGTTTTTGTCATGGTGTAAATCACTGTGATACAGCTGCAGAAGCAGAGTCATCCCATGTCTGACAGTAATAAACAGCAGAGTCTCCTGCCTCTGCTCTCTTTATGATGAACTGATAATCTATGTCTGATGTGGATTTAGAGTTGAATCTGTCTGAGGAGAATCCGGATCCAAAGTCGAGATCACCATCCTCATGGTAAAATCCTAGCACATACTGAGGAGCTTCACCAGGAACCTGTTTGTACCAGAAGACCCAATTTCCATCATATCTCTGAATGTTACATCTGAGAACAGCCTCTTGTCCTGGAGAAACTGTGAGGAGAGCAGGAGTCTGGGTCAGAACGATCACTGCATCAACATCTGTAAAAAAAACACAGAGAGAAAAAGACAAGAGTCAAAGGTGTGTGTGTGAAATGATGGTGTGGTAAAGGACTGAGAAGAATCTCTTACATGTTAGAGCAGTGATGAGAGTGCAGAGGCTCCCCAGCATGTTGTCAGTGTGTGCTGTAAACGTCCCTTACTGTCCAGCTGAGAGGTGAGCAGGGTTGGAGTGTGAGGAGGAGGAGAGAGACTGAAGCTTATAAAGACCCTGAGGAGGAGGAGGAGGAGGAGGAGGAGGAGTTTTCACACTCAGCACTTTGATTTTATTATATCATGGAAATGTTCATTAATTTCAACAGTTCAGTTCAAAATGTGAATCTCATAACCTGATATTGAACAATGACACACAAACTGAAATATTCCATGGTGTTATTCTCTTAACTTCACACAAGTTCTTGAATCGATTTTGCTTGACAAACCTCTCAAGGCTGCGATCAACCCTGTTGTTTGTGCATTTCTTTCTACCACACTTTTTCCTTCCACTCGACTTTCTGTTAATATTCTTGGATACAGCACTCTGTGAACAGCCAGCTTCTTCTGCAATGAACTTTTGTGGCTTACCCTCCTTGTGAAGGGTGTCAATGATTGTCTTCTGGACAACTGTAAGGTCAGCAGTCTTCCCCATGATAGTGGAGCTACTGAACCAGACTGAGAGACTATTTAAGGGCTCAGGAAACCTTTGCAGGTGTTTGGAGTTAATTAGCTGATTAGAGTGTGACATTATGAGGTTAAAATAGTCAACTTTATCACAATATTCAAATTTTTTGAGAAACTGGATTTGGGTTTTCATTAAATATAAGCCACAATCATTACAGTTAAGGGAAAAAGAAAATATGAAATACTTCAGTCTGTGTGCCATGGATCTATATCAGGTTATTAGTTTCACTTTTTGAATTGAACTGTTGAAACAAATGAACTTTTCCACGATATTCTAATTTATTGAGATGCACCTGTATATGTTGTTTTGGTGCCGTAGATACACATTCAAATATATATATATATATATTTAATGAAAATCTATTGTTTAGATGTTGGAAAAACACAGCTGGATAGATCAAACAGAGGGACATTTAACTGAACGAAGAGCTGCTAAAGTTTCTGTGTTGATGAACTTCATGATTTTAAAGACAAAATCACTACAAAGTTTTATTCTGTCATGTTTCCTTATGAGCTAAAAATATTTATAAATGGGAAAATTAAAAAACACAATCATTGAATATTTTTGAATTTTTTTTTAAACTTTGGTGCTAAAGATTAATTTGAATGAAAATGAGAATTTTAAGGGAAAACAAGATGATGTCTGAAGGCAGTGTAGCTACAGAGAGTGTGAGTCGTTGTGTGAGGCGCTCAAAAAGCAGAAGTGAGAGTGAGGAGGTTTTTGTCATGGTGTAAATCACTGTGATACGGCCTCACTGACAGAGCTGTCCCATGTTTGACAGTAATAAACTGCAGAGTCTCCCTCCTCCACAGAGCTGATGATCAAACGATAATCTGATTTTGACTGATGAGTGGAGGTGAATTTAGGAGAGGAGAAACCAGAGCCATAATTTGGAGAGCTCCAGCCGTGATACCAACTCATAACATACTGAGGAACTCCTCCAGGAATCTGTTTGTACCAGCGGACATGACTATTTGTCACAGTCCCCAGGTTACAGTCCATGTTGGCTGTCTCTCCTCTCCTCACAGCTACAATAGGAGGCTTCTGTGTCACCACGGTAACAGCACTCACACCTGGAAACAACAAAATGACATGTAGTCAAGAGAAACACACAGACTGATGAATCCAACATGAGCTGAAAGCTGCAGGAAGTCAGCCTCCTTACATGTTAGAGCAGTGATGAGAGTGCAGAGGCTCCCCAGCATGTTGTCAGTGTGTGCTGTAAACGTCCCTTACTGTCCAGCTGAGAGGTGAGCAGGGTTGGAGTGTGAGGAGGAGGAGAGAGACTGAAGCTTATAAAGACCCTGAGGAGGAGGAGGAGGAGTGAGATTTGTGGCCCCTCTCTTAATGATGAAAAAAGGGTTGAACAAATAAATGACATTGTAAAAAAAATTGGCATCATTACACTGACAGTTTGTTCGATTATTAACGATGTGAAAGTGTTAATATTCAATGTCTGGATGGAAAACAACTCAACTGATGTCATAAATTTCATAGGTGAGCTTTGTTTTGTTTTGTTTTGTTTTGTTTTGTTTTGTTTTGTTTTGTTTTGTTTTGTTTTGTTTTGTTTTTTAAGGAGAGGTCAAAGGTCACAGTCAAGAAGACAAAAAGCTGTTAGTCCTCTAAGTTTAACTCTTTATTGTTTCAGCTGAACTTTTCAAACTTCTTCTGTTTGTTCATTTATTTCTAACAAACTTTTGACTGAAGAGTCTGAAATAATCTCAATGTAATACTGTTTCATTAAACTGACTGTACAGAGTTGATTCTGTTTTATGAGCTGATCAGAAACTTAAAGCCTCAAATATGAGAATTAAATCAGCAGAAAGTCACAATGTGGATGAGTGTGAAATTAATGTAGAGGGGAAAAAAAGATTTTTTTATCTTAATCCAAAGTACAGTGCGAAGAAGGAAGGTAGTTATTTTTTTATCTTGTGTTAGGAAGCTGCAGAGGGCTTTAGTAGATATGTCAGAGACTCCAAAAGCAGAAGTGAGAGTGAGGAGGTTTTTGTCATGGTGTAAATCACTGTGATACGGCCTTAGTGCCAGAGGTGTCCCATGTTTTACAGTAATAAACTGCAGAGTCTCCCTCCTCCACAGAGCTGATGGTCAAACGATAATCTGATTTTGACTGATGAGTGGAGGTGAATTTAGGAGAGGAGAAACCAGAGCCATAGCTGGGAGAGCTCCAGCCGTGATACATCCTCAAAACATGCTGAGGAACTCCTCCAGGAATCTGTTTGTACCAGTAAGCTGGTTGATTTGTCACAGTCCCCAGGTTACAGTCCATGTTGACTGTCTCTCCTCTCCTCACAGTCACAATAGGAGGCTTCTGTGTCACCACGGTAACAGCACTCACACCTGGAAACAACAAGATGACATGGAGTCAAGAGAAACACACAGACTGATGAATCCAACATGAGCTGAAAGCTGCAGGAAGTCAGCCTCCTTACATGTTAGAGCAGTGATGAGAGTGCAGAGGCTCCCCAGCATGTTGTCAGTGTGTGCTGTAAACGTCCTTACAACTTGGAAAGTGAGCTGACTGCTTATTGACGGCTTTGGAGGATAAGAAGAGGAGGTGCTGGAGGAGCAATTTAATACAACACGGAGACTGAGAGAGACTGAGAGGAGGAGGAGCTTCACCTTCATCTGCAGATTTGAATCATTTGTTTACCTCCCTTTAAAACCTTAAACGTCATCTTAAATGAGGGGGGATCCTGCCATGCTTAAAAACATTTTACTTTATTCATTCAATATCTTCTTAAAATGGATTCTGAATCATATATCCTTTACATAATCCAGTTTAAAAAAAAGCAACTCAAATTAAAACTCTGGCACACATATTTGTGGTAATGTGAGTGTGTTTCCAGTCAAGCACAACTGTACAGAGAACTGATACTTAACCTCTTGATTTACATGGTGCTACAGAAAGGGAAGAAGCCTGCAGGTGCTTCCTGGGGACGTGAGGACAGAGTGAGTCCTCTGAAAACCGAGAACTCACGCCAGCTTACGGAAAGTCTTACTAAACCTCTGTGTGACTGTGTGATTGTCTGATGAATTATTATTTAGTGCTGCCCTCTAGTGTTCCCTTTTGTGTATTTTACCTAACCGTGTGTGTGCTGAGACTGGTCTGGTCAAGAGGCCGCTCTATGTCTGATGGAGCCAATACAGCATGAGGACAGGAGTATTTCCCCTTCCACAGAGGCCGCCATCTTGCACCCCAGTGTCTCTACAGCAACACTGAATGGACAAACTAGCAACATAGAGGTTTTTGTACTCAATTTTGAAGCTATGTGAGTGAATTACTCAAAAATTTATCTAAGTTTTTGATGGTAAAAAATTTTTAAACAAAGAATCAAACTCATCAAGAGCGTTTTGTTCTTAAGTGTCACCAGCAGGAGGAGTGAGCGAGGGAGCGTTCACACCAAACCATACTCTGACTCCCCAAAAACCATATTCTAAACTTCCCCGGACAAAGACGGACAAACCTGGACAGCCCCCCAAAAAAGAGGACATGTCCGGGGTAAAAGAGGATGCATAAATTATCTAAAAACGCCTCACAGAAGTTTTAAAAACTACACTTTATCATCATTATTTATTTTCTGCGCAGTTTGCCTCCTTTTTTTTTCCTTTCCTTTTTTGTGGTCTGTATTTGTTGAGATTTTTTTTTTTATGGGGGGGTGGGGTGGAGGAGCGGGTTGGGGGTTTGAGGGGGAAAAGAAAATCACTTATGTATTGTTGTTTTTTAAGATGAATCGTCTGACTCGTTGTGGAATAAATAAAACTATATTTAAAAAAAGAAGCTTTAAAAAGATATGGACAAAAATGGACATTTGTACAATGATGAAAAGTTTTATACTGTGTTATCACACAACTCCAGTCCTGCTATGTCTCGCTGTTATACAAAAGCACAAGATAACTCAGATAATTGATTCAATGCTGCCACCTTGTGGTAAGAATTAGCTGTATAAAAAGAATTAGATAATATACACGATTCCAAAGTTGTCATATTCATGCACCATGCATGAGTGGTATAAATATTTCCTTTAAAATATACAAACAAATCTCCTTTTGATACACCAGCATCAGTACAAGATCAACACTTTCTGATGAGGAGGTCTAAGGTGTGTGTGGCCCCCTCCTCCTCGCTCTGATCAGTGTTGGCCCTCTGATCACTCCCCTCACAGGAGCCCTCATCTGTGCTCGCAGTGGAGACCTGAGTCCGACACTTGGGGGGAGCCTCTGCACGGGCCGCTGGGGCACAGCGAATCTGCCGCTATTCAAATCGTCCACAAAAGCCTCCACGCTGTCAAACTTCGCCGAGAGCGTGGCGAGCTCATCCTTCAGAGCGTTAAACTGCTTGTAGAGGTCTCCTAAAGCATTTGAGAGGGGCTGGATCCTAGACACAAGAGCAGATGAGTAAATCACCTTGAATGTTTGGACGACCTGTCCAAAAGCTTTGGCACTACCATGTCCCAGAAGCTCACATTGAATCAGGACATTGTTTACTGGCAAAACATGAGGAGAACCAAGCAGAACTGGCAACAGGAAAGTCACGCCATGCTGTTAAGGAGGAACAGGAGGAGTATCATCTGCAGGAAACATCAGGACGACAGGCAGAAAGAAAAGAAGTCCCTAAGTTTTAAAAAGAAGCAGAATTTTGGCGCAAATCTCAGCAAAGACACCTAAAGCGAGCCAAAACATGAGGAAGTTACTCAGCAAAAGAGCTGAAAGGCTTCAGCAGAACACAAGGCTGCAACATTTCCAGTAATTTACTGGCCCTGTCTCCTCGGTGAGGTCATTTACTAAACTGATTCGGCCTTGTGTGGACCAGAGCAATCGTGGATCACATTACTGGCTCTGACAGGTCAGCGGTCACGTGCAGGGAACAGCGCTTACATAATGCCTCATTGCGTCTGACCACGAGGAACAATAAAATGTTCACTGAGATCACCAGCGCTTGTTGTTCGCACACTTTTCACCTCTCTCTTGCATAAGACACACTTTCTGTGCACTTTTTTGCCTCATTTTGGCTTTTACACTTCCATCAGAGGCAGGAGGAACACACCTGTTGTATTCAGGTAGCACGGAGGCGTGGTCATTTATCAGCAGATCTTTCACTTGGGTTATGATGGCGAATTTCCAGTTGTCCAGGACTTGGGTCATGTTAGCGCAGGTTTTGCTGTTGCTGTTTTCTCCTGAAATCAGACGTTAAAGTTGACATGTAAGTTAATGAGGCACAGATGGAGAAAAAAAACAAAAAAAAGTTAAGTATGACAACATCATTTCTGACCTTTAGGGTCCCAACGTGATGCTTCCTGCTTCCATTTCTGAGCTCCACATGTTAAAATCATGCAGAGCAGGAGAAAAATTGTCTTCATCACCATCTTCTTAGTCTGAAAATCACAGAAATATAAGATACAGGGGCCAGGATGACTAAAACTGCACAAAAAATTAATCCAAACAAGTAGATTAGTCTCCTCAAAAGCTAAAATATATCTAATCCACTAGGTTTACAGCTCATAAAACAAACAAAGTTCTGCTGCACAGAGAAATAGCATTATTAAAAACACATTGACAACACAAAACACCAATTATCACACAGTAAAAACAGTTAAAAACACTCAAGGACACTGAAAATGCCTCACAAAACACACCTTAAAGCAAACGTAATCCCCCCTGGCATTACAAGTCTTGATTTAAATCTTCGATTACGACATTACAAGCGTGAAATAAGGACTTGGCTGACTGTCCTGAGCAAAAGCAGCTGCCTTTGCTTCCAGGAAACTGATCTTAATAAGTTTCTTGAGATACAAACAAATCAAGAAACTTCTAATGAAAACTTATCGGAAGCAATCTTTAACTAATTACGATAAACGAAAGTCCATATCTTGAAATAAGATTATTGAGGTTTTATTGTTTGCAGGATTTTTTTCTGCAAGGCCCCCCTTCACGAGATGAGAATACTTGGCTGTATATACTTAAAGAATCCTTGAAACGCAGATTTTTGTCACAAATGTCTGTATCTTTAGTCTTATTTGGAAGCTGCTTTTACAAAGAAAGTGATTAAAAGAGACTTTACATAATGAAACTTCCAAATTTTTTATGTGTGTGGCTCACAGCTCGAGGGCGAGGACTGACACATCACCATTTCTTGTCTGTGTTTAAGTAGATGTGATATTTGGTTTGAATTCACCACCAGATTTGAATTAAAGCTCCTCTGAGGAGTTTTTAAACGGCTGTTAAATAGACTGAAATTAATATTAATGACTCTTAAGGACCTAAAAATGCAAACAAGACCACAAACAGGAACAAGTGAGAACTTCTATGCAGTTATTTCTGTCTGAAACCACTGGCGGGGGGTTGGATAAGAGTGAAACACATGTGAAGACAGGACAACTTTGTCCACAGGGGGGCGCCAAAATCATCTCAACATGTCTACCACACAGGAGCTTTAAACTGTGGGTGACATTCTTATCTAAATAAAATTATAAGCAATTATACTTTATACTGGATTAGATTAAATTGGAATGGATAAATTTGGATTGGTCTGTTTAATTTTGATGGGATCAGATTAGATTATATTAGATCAGATTAGATTGTTTTGGTTAGTTTGTACTGGATTAAAATGGTTTGGACTGGATTTGTTCATATCCAATAAGAATGATTTGGATTTGACTGATTGGATTGGATTACATTAGATTAGTTTGGATGTCATTGGATTGGTTTGGATTACATTGGATTGTTTTGGATTAGTTTGTATTTGATTAGAATAATTAGGATTGGATCTGATTGGATCGGAAAATCTGTCAACCCCAAGCAAAATAAATTCACACAAACATTATAAACTTTATATTTAACAGAAAAACATAAATCCACATGTACAAATTAAATACATAATTTACCATCATATTTGTGGATTGGGGTTTAAAACTAAAAGATCAAATGGCCCTCAGTATTACTGCAACAGCAACAATCCCAACAGCTTCTTTCAAATAACATCACACGCCTCATAACTCTGATCTACTCCGCTCGAGTTCATATGATTTATTGTTTTCTAGGTTTAAAACAAGAAATCTAATCCCTCTTAGTAATTCATCATTGGCTTGTTACTGTACCTGTCTGTGAAGTCGTGCCAGGGCTCTTCCCGTCAAGTGAACACGCTCAGCAGTTCGATCAGTCAGCAGTCACACATATGAAAATATAACCCTGGCAGAACTCTCTTATAAACGGTTTCTGTGTGTTTTTTTTTTTCTTCCCCCACCTGCTCCCACCCACTTCAGTGATGCAGGCCCGTGTCACACTCCCTCCCTTCCTTCGCAGCATCTGTACACACTTGCTGCCTGCAGGGTCGCATATCATGGCACAAACACAAGTCAGTGTTCCTAAAAACACATGCACACCCACGCCTCTTACTTCAGTCTCATCTCCAAGACTGCTGCGACTCCCATAATGATAAATAACCCAAAGAGCCTGAATGGGAGGTCCTGCTAATCCCCCTATCTAGCTGCTGTGAGTGGTGTAGGTTGGCCGCACACCCCCATGGGCCGTAATCCAGAGGAGGTGTTTGATGTAGCCGTATGGCTGCAGCGTTGCATTCTTACTGCCTACTGTAATACAATCTGCTCTGCATCTGGCCTGCGATGGACCAGTCCAGAAATGGTCCCTTTAACTGGCGCAAATGACCGACACTTGGAGGGACATACAGGTTTCCTGGAGCTGCAAAATAGAGGGGTATTAAATCACATGGTGTTAGTTTTAGAAATCAACCAATCTTCCTTCAAATTTGGATTAAAAACAGCCGTTACATGGCGACAGGAAAATATGCAGCTCCCAAGAGATTTCCTCATTTATAAGCTGCTGACATCCCAAACTCAAATAAGATGTTCCTTTCTGATTTACTTCATTATGACTTCACTCCACCTTTGATAAACCAAAACTATTCATAATTCACAGGATTTATAAGTCAAGTGCTTGTGGAGGATGATGAAACATGCTGCCTCGAATTTCAGATGTCCTCATTCGCAATTTGGGCAGAAGGAAATTTACCAAAGCACATTTTTGTCATTGTCGTTGGAAATTCAAAGTTTGATCAATCCCAGATTAAACCTCGCTTCTTCCATTTGAAAAATGACCAATTCTGCAGTTCTGATGTCCGCAGACAGGCCAGAAATATCCCATGAGGTTTTCATCACCGCTAAAAACAAAAAAGAAAAAGAGAAATCTGCTGCGGCTGCGATCCATGCCATCTGCACCAACTTTAAACTCAGAGAGACAACACGCTGCACTGCATGATGAAGATCCTGCCATCTGTGCCATACATCCTCACTGCTGACAGCTACATAGAATCAGATGGGAAATAAATTATACTAAGTACCAAGAGATTTATAGACAAGGAAACAGAGGGGTTTTGGAGGTAACTTTGGCCTGCCAGTGACTCAGTTTGATTCAAAGCTGATAATTAAGAACTATTCCTTTGATTTGGTGCTTTAGTGTTGTTGGTCAGGCTCTACTGAATCATTGTGAAAATGTATAGAGGCAGCAGAGCAGTAAAATAAGGTATGTGCCTCATGTGCAGGAAGAGGGATATTATATAACACATGACTGTTAAATACTCCTGTAAAAGTCATGCATGTGGAACTTAAACAGAGTTTAAATGCAAAACCATAAGAAGCGATAAAGGAAAAATTCTCCTATTTTCACTCACAGTACAATGCAAGAGCAGAGGAGATGGCATCCATGGTTTCCATTAAGAATGTAAAATTCTGCTTTAATTTTAGCTTTACTATTAGATAAAATTTATATTGTTGTTACAGTTAAATGTGACCCTCAAAAGCAGATATGCCCGTCCAGTTTTTAACACAGGTGCAGCCACAGCATTCAGTCAGTAAGCTCTTACCATTTCCAGGTGGGATATTCCCAGTTTACAAGCACCAGGTAAGAATCAAACATTTGACAGAAGCGTGTCTGCAAGCATGTGCAGAAAGCTGAGGCCAGTTTCAGACCAACCCAACTACAACACTAGCTGTGTTTACATGGGCACAAATAATCTGAATAAATGCCCGATCGGAATAAAAATGCGTCATGTAAACATGTCGATCAGAAGATTCTGCTCCAATTCGGCTCAATCGGAAAGAAATTGTATTCCGATCAAGAGGGGTGGGTTATGCCGATTGTTATGTAAATAAAACTTCTTCTGCTGATGTTTTAGCGAAATCAGACAGTTCTGCGCATGTCCAAATGCTTCTAATCTGAATAAAGATTGGCGCATGTTTACACGCGTCATGATCGGATTATTTGATTTTGCACCCATATAAACAGTGGAATCAGATTATCCGATCCCTCAAATTTTTAATCGGATCAAGAAATTTTGCCTACAAGAAATTTTGGCTACTAATTTTTTTTCAAAATAGCAACAGATGAAAGTTATTGTGTAAACTGGCTTCAGGTTCAGAGAAAGGTCACTGATTTGAGTGAGTTCCATAGCGGCACAGTATAGACCTTATAGCTGTATCTGGAGTCCACCACCAATCAGTAAACAGACTCTCTTCCAGCTCAGATGCAGCACAGCCAGAGGAAAGAATGACAGCAGCGCAGAGCCAGAGAGTGAGATAACCAGGCCTCTCTGTCTGTTTCTGTACTCACATTTGCTCTTTCACGTGCTGCTTGTTATTGACTTCTAGCGGTACATCACTCCATAATGGCTTTATCAGAGCGATTTAAAGAGGAAAGTTAAGCTGAAATATATCTGCTCTTATGTTTAAGCACAGATGCCAAACAGGAGGTGCTCCTCAAGGACTCTCATGTTTCTTACGGAGTCACATGATGATCAGAGTTTGATGGGAGACAGGAGACCAGAGGGAAAGCTGTCTTCAGTTATTATACTTTATCGTCCTTTTAACTGTTATTCAATGAAAACTTGGCCAGACGTGTAATCATCAGAGTCAGTTTAACCCTTCGCTTCAGCTGAAGTCTGTTTACACTGAATTTGAAAAGAACTTGACTGGAGCACACACATGTGGATGATCATCTGAGCCGAGGACCGAAAGCTGCTGGAGCTACCTCTGCCAGCGTTAGCCACTATTAGCATGTTGGCGTTAACCACAAAGAAGTCCTGTCTATTTGTACAACCTCATGGAGTCACTACTTTGACTGATGCTCTTTCTGCGTCCCCCTTCAGGCCATCAGCCTATGATCTAACAGATTTATCCCCAGACCTGATGTGGGGGCCTCAACCAAACACAAAGGATTATCTAATTTACAAGCTGTAAGAATAAGGAATATTTGCTTTTATTATACACTTTCTCTATTAAAGCAAAAGTTATTACACACACCAAGACATTTCAGGTTTGTTTCAGTCCATTACAAAAGTTTCTTGTTCCAGACAGCCCCGCTGTGGGGTATCCGACCTTTCTTACATGCTCTGATAACCGTAATCTCCTCACTGTGACTCTCACATGATGAAGAAATCCCACGGCTCCCAGCAGCCAGAGGCTCAACACAGCGTAGTATCTCCAGTCCGGCTCACATGCTCCTCTGTTCCCGCTGTAGTGAATGCTCGCCCTATGTTACGCTTTAATTTGCATCATTCTGACCGTTTAGGAGCAGAGGGAGAATCCTCTCCCACAGGTTGACAACATGAAAAAGTATTTGGTGATGAAAAGGATTCCCATGCCGTGGTCAAAGAAGGACACCACTCCGACTGAGGCTAGTCCGCTGCTACCAAAGGTAAGGAGGTTTTTTGTTGTTGTTTCTTTAGTTTCATTAATTCATAGAAACGTGATACTTAGATGTAATCTTGTGTGTCCAAAGGCAGGCTCTGACATAGAGGATTCTGGGGACCTTGGCAGCACAGCTGTTGAATCTCAGCAAAGCTGTGGACAGGACCCCAACAAACCCGGGTTTGCATTTGTCCGACCCCGCTACGGTTATACATTCATTGACTATTTCCTCAAATATGCCCTCTTCCTGTGTAATCTTTTGTTCACCGCCATGGGCCTGCTGGTTCTCGGTGTGGGGATGTGGGGCCTCGTCAGCAAAGAGTCGTTCGCTCAGGAGAAGATCGGAAGTATCGGCAGTGATCCGATGCTGATCACTGTGGCGATGGGCCTTCTGTTGGCTCTGCTCTGCCTGACAGGCTGTGTGGGAGCAATAAGAGAGAACTGCACCTTACTGAGGATTTTCTCTGCTGCAGTTTTGGTGCTTATTACAGCCCAGGTGCTGGCCGCCATTGTTGCCTACAGTCTGCAAGATCAGATCGGAAACTACCTGCAGTCTGGGATGACAACAGCAATGATGCGCTATCAGGATGATCTAGATTTGAGGTTCATCATGGACGAGATCCAGTCGAATCTGCAGTGCTGTGGAGCAGATGACTATCGTGACTGGGAGATCAACATGTAAGTAGAATTTGATTTACCTCTAAAACATACAGATATGAGGACACGATGTGCGGCTGAGATTCTTCTTCTCCTTTCAGATATTACAACTGCTCAGCTCCAGGAATTCTGGCCTGTGGCGTCCCCGCTACATGCTGTGTGGACCCTCTAGAGAACGGCACCGTGTGGAACACTCAGTGTGGCGTCGGAGCCCAGCTGCTGGACGAGTTTACCGCTCAGAGCGTTATCTTCCTGGGCGGCTGTCTGGGGGGAATCTCACGCTGGATCGAGCTGCACATGGGCCTGATAGGGACTGCTGCGATCATCGTACTGGGGATCCAAATTATGACTCTGTTCATCACCACTCGACTTCTAGACAGCATTTACTGGCATAAACTCCACAGCAACATGGGTTAACGGTTACTAACATTGCTGTACAAAAACATTACAACAGACTGTTTTTTCCAGTTTGGAATTGAAAGAGCAACACAACAGATACACTTCAGCTATTTTTGGGAGGCATATTTTGAAATAAATATCATGATGAAAAATCACAATATTAGTTTTCCGCTTGCAAAAATTCATGTTGAGATTCAAGAGGAAATTCTGTGAGAATAGCCTGAACTTTGAGATGCAAAATCTACATGACCTATCATGAAAACCTTGACTTCTTTGGGACATAATTTAACCTACAAATAATAAGGAAACATAAAAAAAGCAAGCTGTACCTTCAAATTAACCACAGCAACTATTTCCACTATTTCAGAATATACTTTCAATATCAATTGTTTTGATCATTTTGTGTTAACTTTTTCTACTAACCCTCTTTTTTCTTTTAAAAAGGGACAAATAAAACTATCTCCTCGTTGTGATTATGCAACATTTCAAACACAAAAATCACACGTAAGTTTTACAGTGTTTGGAAAATTGCAGGTTTTATTCAGAGATTCTGTCTTGAAGTCAGTAACAAAATAATCTAACAAAGAGCAAACTGAGCATCAGTTGAAAGGTATATTAAGAGTCGTATGAAAATGGATTGATTGTACAAAATAACAGTCTTTGTATACACACATATTTTGACTTGCTGCTGCTTCTTGAGTTTGTGGATAATAAATCAAAGAGGCCAATCTATGTGATCAAGTTTGCCTCATTAATTCCTTTTAGTTTATACAAACAACTTCTTAGATGATGCCGTACTGAGCCAGCTCATGGAGCTCTAAATGGCTGTAAGCTTCCCACGGGCAGATTACGGTAATATCTACAGAGAAAAAGAGAGAAGGAAAAGTGAGAAGCAAAAAGGAAATTGTTTATTTTTTAAAATTATTTGTGGTGCAGCTGTATCCATGTTTACCTATACCAAGGCCCTCCATCCCCGGGATGTCCTCTCCAAATCTGTGACAAAAACAAAATCACAAGCTGCATCTCTTGAAGACTTTCTGTCTTGGTTTGTATTTACTTAAACTTACCCGATCACTCCTCTCTTGGGAGGTTTGCTCTTGAAGGTGCGGCTGCTTCTCTGTTTGAACTTGGGTGGGCCTGATCCTGGGCCGGTGACTCTTGGGGGGGCTTTGCTGCCAGTCTTTACTTCAGGTTTGGCCACATTCACATTCATGCTTCGGTAGTTTGAACTACAATCAAACAGTCAGAGTTAAATGTAAAAATTGAGTGAATCTTCCCCAAATTTAAATGCATTTCACTCAAGTCAAGAATCTGCTTTTGTTTCTATTGCTGTGCTTAAATGCAGTCTTACCAAACTGATGCAGACTGAATGATCCTGCTATAATTACAAACACTTCTAAACACTATTATCTGCAGAAAAAACAAACTTGTATACAGACAATGAAAGCTCCTCTAATCCCTTTATAATGCTTTCACAGCACCTTCATAATCAGATTACTGAGAGGACATGCTGAATTAGATTGAGGTCCTAACCTGACAATACCTCATGAGTCACTCTGACACTCAAAGGACCGTCCTGAATTTACCAAAGTCAACCAAAGTGATGATACGAGAAAGTAAAAACACGAGTCGAAGTTAAATCTAGAGAGAGTAGCTGATGATAACACTTTGGCGGAAGTAAAACAAGATGTTACTTAATAGTTTTTGAGCATGTTATAAGTAAAATGTAAATATATTCAATGTTAAAATAAAAATGAGGAAGCACTCGGAGTAGAGGAATTTACAGATACAGTTCATAAAGATGGCAATTTTATGTAATGTAATCGATAACAATCTCAAAAATCTCATGTGCACTAAGTTATAATGAAAACATCTACATTATTAATGTAGATCTACTCACCTCATGTGAAGCTCTGCTGTCTTGCTGTATGGACCGCGGTCTGCCGTTGCATGATGAGTTGTGTTTTGTGAAGCGTTCTTATACACCTCACACTGAGAAGATTATGACGCGACCAGTAAATAAACTCCATGACACTCACTGTCTGTCTCACAGTATATGGAACAGTGGATGTATTTAGGTAACAGCTGACAGGCAGTTTAGGTGATATCAGGATATCAGGTCTGTGCAGCGGAGAGTGACCAGTGCAGATGACAGTCACTGGAAACAGTTGCTTTGGTTTTGGAGTAAAATTAGGACGTGTTAGTTGCTGAGCCAGAGATAATTGCATAATGCTATCATCATTGTAGGTCCCATGATCTCTTCATCTCCTCCAATTAAACACAAAATAACATGCAAACAAAAGATGAAATCGCCCACTCTTTTATTTGACAGTAAAAAAAAAAAGAGTTAAGGTCCCGGTATAGATCCATGTGGCACTCCTATGGTATTCTTACAGTTGTGATTTGCAGTGTACTAGCTGTATATACTGTTCCCTGTTGCTGAAATAAGTCTTTAACCTTCAATCAGCAGTCTCTCAGATTATGTCTGGTTGTAATCCCAAACCTCCTATTAAAAAAGAAACACACACACACACCTCATTCAGGGGATAATTAGAGTTTAAAATCTAGTCTATTCACACTTAAAGGACATGTGTTTTGACACACTCTCTATTCAATGTTGTTTATTTCATTAATTTACACTTCCCTCTTGTTTAGTCACTTATAATCTCTGCTCACTTACCCACTAAATCAATCATCTCAAACCTTTAACAGGGTTTGAATGTACATTTATAGCCCACTAAAGTCTCAAATTCTAAAACCAACTGTTTTTTAATGAGATAGTATTTATATTTTCACATAGTGGGCTCAGGAACAAAATGATTAATGTGCTGCAAACAGTTGTAAATGTTGTGGACTGCACAAGCAGATTGTACTTCAAGTCTAATTCTTAAAATTCGTTAAATTTAAACTTATCGGTATACTAATATTTCACCTACAATAATTTTGGATTAACTTCAAGCAGTATATCCCAAATGTGGATGATACACACAACTGCACAATGCAGAGCCTATGTTTTGCCGCTGTTGAGATTCTATCGCCATCTAGTGGTTTCAAATGGTAACAGCAGCGGCGTTTTCTTACATCCACGACAATCACGACAAAGATCGTCGCGAATTACAGCTTATCACTGTGATATTATTTCAGCTGATGAAATGAATGTCGTTAATTAAAAAACGCGTTTAAAGTATATGAAGTTTTGAAAAATATCATCTTCATATTCAAATTTACTTTTCAAACGCTTTGATTTGACACTTTGTATTTCAGCTTGAGAAGTAAACGAGGTTAGTAAGAGCATTAACATGTTTCCACTCACGATGTGTGGACTTCACAAGCGTAAAATTTCTTCAAGGCTGGAGGAATCACTTATCTCTAACATTTTCTTTCAAGAGTCTGACTATAAGAAGACGTTAATACCGGAGTGACAGCAGACATCCAAGTTGGTACGCCAAAAAGCCCACGGAGTGAGAGCTTGTTTTACTGTAATTTCTCCCTATCTTTGAACGGAAGTTCGTAGGTGAAAAGCTAAACACGCTGCTCCACATGTGGGGTTGTTTTGTGAAGAAATTTTGCTATGAATAGAAATAAACTGCTGTGAGATGGGGAAGGTTAAAAAGAACAACACCAACGAGTCGGGAAAACAAGCAGTCAAGACTGGACAACGTGCAGGGTAAGTTGAAGAAGCTGTGATACAGAGCACTGCTAAGTATCTTGTTAGCTACAGAAGCTAACCAGCCTAAAGGAGACCCACTCTGTTTACATATTCCTCCCAACGAGACAACTTAACCGAATTTTTACAGAGCCGCTGAAGTCAAGTGTTTACCAAAGTTAAAGGTATGTTCCAGCGTAAAATTAAGTTTGGGTCAATCAACTTTAGTAACGACCACAGAATAGCAATTCAGAGCCACGCGCTCAACCAAAAAACCACAAATGATGCTCAGAACAGCACCTAACTTCATCAACAGTACATATAGGGTCCCAGCCATAGTAGTAGCCACCAAACATATTTTTACCTTTGCTTAATTTCTTTAGCTAAACACAACTCACCTACTCTCTCCGGAGACCCCCGGGCGAGTCCATCGATTACAGCGGGGTGACGCAGCTCAAGGAAGAACATTTATAATAATTTCTTTATCATTTCCTTGAAGTAATAATCACCGTATTAATCATTTCGCGCTGCAGACGCTGTAGTTCTTTTGCCTTAGCGTCTCGGTCTGATTGAATTTCCATGAAGAAATTATCATAAATGTTCTTCCTCGAGTTGCGTCACCCCGCCGTAGTCGATGGACTCGCCCATGGGTCTCCGTACAAACAAGCGGCTGCTTGAAGAGAGTAGGTGAGTCGTGTTTAGTCTTAGAGCCCAAGCCTCAACGGGGCCCTAAGCAATATTACATTCTGTGGCCCTCTGTTTTTGCCAATAATATTGATTGTTGATCATTCACACACCTACTACAGTATAAATTTAATACGCCTGACTTGTCTTTACGCTTTTAAGGGGGTGGCCTAGGTAACAACATAAATAATACCAATGAAACCATACAATACCAATGAATGATGTTCAGGGTACCACATATGGTTTTTAATCTCAAAATGTAACACATTAAGGATGCTCAGTGCACATTGCACAGCAGAAGGCACATAGCGGTAGCGAAGCTTTGACATATCGGCATTAAGAATCATAGGCGTACATCAGCAGCAGCACTAAAATATTTTTATTTTATTTTATTTTTACAATAATATATATTTGATCATACAGAAAGCATCACTCATAGATGCAAAAAAATATATATATTTTTTTTAAATTGCTCTTGGCGGCCCTCTGCTGGCCACTTAGTTTGCTTATGCCTTGGTTGTCAAGATTAATCTCTCGAGGGGTTGTCTAACTCAGTGTTACGGTGTGTTTGACCCTAACTTAATTTTATGCCGGATTATCCCTTTAACATTTCCATGATATCTGTTTTTAAACCCCAGAGATAAGAAGCTCAAACGAGATGGGAACCCTAGCAAAGCCAAAGAAGACCACCTCCAACACATCCCATTCAGGCTCCGAGAGATCATGAAGAGCAAGGACAGAATGAAGAGGGGGCCAAAGAAGGCAAAAAAGCAACAAACAGGTGAGTACTGCACCTTTGTAATCCCCGATCTATTCACAGTTAAATCACATGAAAAGAAATTAACTTCTATTTATTTATCTTAAGCCGTTTTCCATAAAGGCAAAGCCGGGGATCCCCAGGTTGAAGACATACCTGTCCCACATTTCAAGAGGGGGAAGAAGGAGACTGTTGGAGCCTATATGAGGAGGATGGAAAACGAGACAAAACACGTCCTGTTCCTCACCAAGAACCAAGTGGAGAGGAAGCCTGAGCTTGAGGTAGACCAACAAGAAAAGCCTGCAGACAAGAGCAAGTCTGAGAAGAAGAAGGAGTGAGTATTTATGAGATCTGTAAAGCAGTTTCACTTCAAACTGATGTTATTTATCTCTTTATGAACTCAGTTTATTCAACCTTTATTCCTCTCCTGCTGCAGGTATGATAAAGTCAGAATACAGAAGCTACAGCTGAAGAAGTTGGACAGACAGGAGGACATCATGGAAAAAGAGATGTTCGTCGGTAAGGAGTATAAGTTATCCCGCATTAAAAGAAATATAAGCGAGTATCCATCCTCTTTGATTGAGTACAACATGCATTTGTAATTGTTTTAGGTGAATTTAATATAATTTTGAGGAAGGCTGGACACTGACTGTTCTTGTACTGATAGAGAGTTATGATATATGCCTATCTGGTGAACATAATAAGGCTAAATAATCAAACTGATGTGATTGGTTTGTTTTATAGATGATGTTCCTTTTGGAGAGGTCGCAATGGCCCCGCCATCTTTGAGCACCAAACCCAAGAAAGCTCCAGTCAAGACTCAGGTACTCTTCTGTGCACCTCTTTATGTTTGTGATCTGAGTTGACCGAACAGCAGGTTCACTTTCTCTCTGCTCTGCTTCCAGGCATCAAAAACGCTGCTCCTGAACTCCCTCTTGGGCCACAGCCCGATCTCCACAGCCAAGCCCTCCATGGCCCGTCAGCGAATCATGGAGGAGGAGAGGCAGCGAGCAGTGGAGGCTTATCGCCATCTTAAGAAACAGAGACAGCTGCAGCACGAGGCCAAGGCTGCCGGTCTGGAAAAACTCAAGAACCCTGAGTGATTTCCTCAGGTCAAAAACTGAGAGGAATGATCCGGTAACCTCCAGCAGACTGACTGGATGCATTATGTAACCCCGGAGCTGGTGTGTTTGCAGAAGAGCTCACCACAGTATAGCTTACCTATGGGCAAATGAGCAAACATTTGCATCCACAGGCCACACTCTGAGGTAAGACAGAGTCATGTGATTGTCTCCTGTGGTGCCACTAGATGGCAGTCCTCATGCAGAAAGCTGGTTTCACGGTTTTCTATCAGAACATTTTGGACTTTTTTAAAGTGAAAATGTTTTAATTACATTCAGTGCCAGACTGTACGTATAAAATATGACTTTATTTACATCTTAGTGGGGAAAAAGTTTGTGTGTAGGAATAAGAGAATAAAGGAAAGAGAGTTGTCCTACCATGGAGGTTTTTTTGACTGATTTCTGAAGCAGAGATATTTGTTATAGATTTGCAGGTTTTCAATTTCAGTTCTGTCTTGACTCGACCAGCTTAAAAGATGAAGGCGAAGCACTCCTACTTTTCAGCTTTCATGGAGTTTTTCAGGATATTACAACATACGCAGACATGTTTCCCAAGAGCTGTTTTCATTGTCAGCAGCTGACTTTTCATGTTTTTAACTTAGGGATTATAGTTGAACAAGAGTTTAACAAAAGTTAAAACGCTGTTTTTCTCTGTATGCCTGGAGTTCTAGGATAAATAAATCACATCAGCCTTTTCAATGCGTAGCACTTATTGGAGCCTGGCACAGCTAATTACTTTTTGTAATCCTTAAAAGGTTTACTTTCATGAACAAGGCCTTTGTTGAAATACTGGCTTCTGGGACAAACTGTGCAAATACAAGTATTGATAACATCCACCATATGCCGTAACCTATTAATACTGAATCCCTGTCATCTGGTCTGTGGGTTCTCAGGCATTTCTGTTTTTTTTTTTTCAGCTGTGTTTGTCCACAGAAGGTTGTCACAGTGACAATGAAATGCATTAAGTGGGAACAGCTGCTTGTGATTGGTAGTGCTGACTCCCTTGAGCTGAGCTTAACCACCACTGGTCATATAACCACCTGTGTCCATGTGCTCAAGACAGCTATTCATATCACCAGGGGGTTTAAAGTTGCTGTCTGACAGAGAGAAATCTGATTGGTGCACACTCATTGATTGGGAATTTATGTGTCATACACTATAAACACAGACGTGAGCAAGCTTTCATCCATTTATCTTGTCTCCTGAAGAGGTGGCACCTTACTAGTTGCCGCTTCATGCCATGCATGGGTGGAACTCAGCTCCTCTGGGACAGCCTTGAATTTTGCACACTAATCCGGGGCTTATCATACCAGTAACTGGGCAGTCACCACTTAGTAAGAAGGATGCTGTTGTGGATAATGCCAAGAAAACAGTGAATGTCTGAAAGCCTCACTTTGCATCAATTTGAGTATGCGCTTCTTTTTTGTGTGTTCACTAGCAGGTTGTTTGTAAAAACTGCACAGTCTATCTGCGTATCTTTTGCAGCACTTTGCATCCAAAAACTGTATCAAAGGCTGCCGACAGGAGGCGTATTACTCTGACTTTTGTCACACATGTTCTGTTGTACATTTGTGAGCTGTCTGATTTCCAGTTTGTGAGCAATTTCCTCCCCTGGCTGCTGACAGTACAGGATGGTGGGAGTGATTGAGAGAGAGAGGGAGAGAGAGCGAGAGAGAGAGCCTACTCAGCCTGCTGCTAGGCAGCCGCAGCTTACTCCAAAGCTCTGAGAAGTGTGTATGTGTGTGTGAGCATGTGAATTATCTGTGAATAATTGTTCCTGCTCTTGTAGAGGAAAGGAAGAACTCTTCTTTGTAAATCAAAGCAGCTGCATGCTCGTTCTCGTACTGCGAAATTGCTCCATAATTTGGGATCTAAAGTAGGTCTTTTCGAAACTTTGAAGTCAAATGTAAACCTTAGTTACCCATCGTCCTATATTTTACCCCTCTCAGTGCCACCTGATGTCACACAGCCCATAAACAAAATGAAAAGCTGTTAAAGATTAGCCAACAAGCGTATGTAAATAACTCTGGGCAACCGCGAGCGCAATACCTGTGTCACTTCCTCTTTCATTACTCCATATCTGCCCTCAGCAACGACGACTAAAAGATCCACAGGCCACACATGTTTCAGGACCCATAACAGGTTTAATAACTTAGAAAACAGAAAACTACAATCCTACAATCCTACTACAGAGTCATACGGCTTTCAGTGGAAGTCTAAATGACAACATGATTTGATAATGTGCTTTTTCAAGCAAACAAAAAATCAGCTGAGAGATCATATTGTTGAGATGTGCTGGTGGAAAAAAAAACAGACCAGTTTTTGGTCTTTCACTTTACCAGAAAGTTGAGAAATTATTTTACTTTAAAGGGACATGTCGCTATTTTTGTGAGTTTACTGGTGCAGCTCAAAAAGTATGAAAATCATGACCTAACTGAATATTCTCCATCAGTTTTTAAATGTGATATAAACTAGACTTATTTCATAAATTTATTCTATTTTAGTTTTTATAACAACAGCCTACAGCTCAATATATTAGAATATATCAGTTTGAGTTTGAGAAAATCGCTATGCATAGTATGAATACCATGTACAGCTCTCAGTCAGGGGAACTCTACGGACTGCACCTTTATCCAGAAGCCAGGAGAATGAGGCAAAACACAAGCAACAGGGATGATGATTGACAGCAGAGTTGATCTAAGAACGCAGGAGACTGAGGCAGGTGTCACCAGATCATCCTAGTATCCATCCACAACTGAGGCAGAGACAACGCCGGAGCTGAGGGGAATCAAAACTGGACTCTGTCGCTCCAGCGTCAAGAAGCACAGAAGTCAAAGTGTGAGAATCCAGTTTTAAGTTTCTGCACTCTGAGAAGATTTCATCTGCCAGGAGATTTTAGAGCATTTCACCTGCTGACAAACGATCAAGAGTTGTTGATTTCAGTTTCCGACCAAACTATGCACCTGCCCACATCGCCAAAACCTCTACCAAATGGTTTTACTGATATTACTAGACTGGATTGGCCAGCTAACTCTTCTGACTGGAACCCTGAAGAAAATCTATGGAGTATTTCCCAAAAAGGGAAATTGGAAACACCAAACCACGATGCAGAAACTAGCTATCACAAGCTTTAGGAAAGAAGATCTAATAACTTTAGATACTGGATTTCTGATTTTCACAAACTAATCGTCGAATTAATCAAAATGAAAAGCTTCAAGTGTTTGACTTCACACGTAATGGAACTTTTTGAGCTGCCCCTGTAATGCACACCAAGACAAGATAAACGCAACGGAGGAGCGATCTCACCGCCTGAAAATAATGAAGGCTATGAGCACAAACATAGTAGGAACTCTGAGGGTACAACAGAGCCCTGCTGGAGCTTAATCTCATGGCTTTAAGTGTTAGCAACTCTTGAAACATGCTGCCTGCATGTGACAGTCCTTAAGAAGGTAGTGACACGTGTGAACGAGGCAAGGAGCTGACACTCCCCGGATTCAAAGACGGGGTTCTGGCTCGGGGGATAATCACCTCTTGGTCCATCTGTGGAAATATACACACAAAGAAGCGATTGAAGCAGGACGTGTTAGAGGAGCGGTGTTTTATGTCATGTAAAGTATGCTTACGCACTCACCCTTGTTAGACCTTTGGCCATTAGTGCTATTTCAGTGGGCTGGTACACACAACTTCGCAGCTGACCGTTGTAAGAACCGTATGGGGACTCTGGTCTTATGGAGACTGGTGAGAGGAAAGCAAAGAGAGACGAATAGATCAGATACATATTTATCTAGACTGTTTTCACACCCTTTACTCAAACAAAAACACATATGACCAAATATAGGTTGACACAAACCACAGTAGAACAGATTCTAGTGTTTGATTGGTCAACAGAGCTGTCAATCAATTTTCTGTTAGACTTTAATAAATTTAAGCAGCATGATAAAGACCAACCATGAAGGTAATAATCATGTACAAACATTCATTGGACCCGTGTTCCATCTTTTATAATGGAGGAAGCAGGCTCTCGGATGCAAACTGCAGCTCGTTCCCAATGGCTTTACACAGGCTACCATTGTTCTGTCCATGTTTTGAATAATGCCAGAGCCTAATGTAGCCGCCATCAGCAGAGCTAGCGATACCAGCCTTCACTCTTACATCCAGGTTAACGTGCCACAGCTGCCTATAAACCACTGCCAAATCACACCACACCCCAAGATGTCATCTGGGCTTATTTACATCTAGGTAGTACATCATTATAGCATCATGGCGGTGGTTATTAACCAAAGCTAACGCCTTAGATGGTAGCTGTAGCTGAGAAACAGCTGATAACCTGCATTTCAGACCTATAATAATGAATATATCAGTGATTTGGTTCACTGGCTAGTAATTCTGAAGCATGGTAGTGATGTTTATTTATTCGTACAGCCACATGTCTTGTTTCCTGTGTACTCAGGGCTGTTTAAACTATCAGGAATAGTGATAACTACATAGGAGTCTGACATTATGAAGTGTGCTGTGTCCATCGTTGCTTCCAAGTTACTGTTTAACCGCTTCTTGGTCAAGGACACAACCTTCGATAAGTAGAGCAGGCTCTCATCCTAAAAATGGGGTTAATGGTTTTTGAGTAGCATACATTTATTTCTAAGGAGATTCCCACGGGTTCTGCCAAAACACTAAAAAGCCTTTAACTGTCCCCTGAAGAAGGTTTGTGTGAGAGAGATGATGCTAGGTCTGAATATGTCCAAAATTAAGCGATTTTGCAAAGAGTAGGACGACTAAAAGACTAATCGTTTGTGTCTTCTGGTGGTTTTGTGATATTTTTGGTTCGATTTCAGACCAACACAACCCCTGATTCCCCCCCTTTGCTGCTTTGTTGTTTTGCCACCTGGATTTATCACATGAGATTTAAGTTGTCTGAGCTCGGGGAGACCAAATGATTGCCAGATTACGGATTCACTGGAAAAAACAAGCTGATTTTTGGCCAGTTAGTCCAAAATAAAAATAATAATCCATCAAATATGTCCCAGTCTTTGCTTGTGTTTGGGGTACCTGCAGATTGATGGTATCTCCCATTAGCTATTTTACAGTTGGAGTTGTGTCAGGGAGTCTGCTTTACTAGTTAGCTGTAAGAGTTACCTGAAGGCTCGTCCATAGAGAAGGCTTTATTTTCTATGTACATGTTCTGAGGGCGTGTCTCCTGCTCCTTCAGGATGTTGTCATAAACCAGGCTTCTGGCGGGATACACATGGTCTCCATCATCCAGAGGCTCCTGAACTTGGTCCTCTGTAGCCAAAAAGCTGATTTCTGGGATGGTGTAGAAGAAGATGAACACCCAGGCGTTTGACACTAATGCTACAGCCAGAGTTGGGTCATCCCAGCTGGGGTTTCCAACCACTTGGTTCCCATAGAGGTACATGACAATCCAAGCCACCCAGATGGCTAAAGTGAGGATCCCGGTGACCAGGATGAAAGCTCCATCCTTGCACCACTGTCTCTGCTTGTGTGTCAGCGTGAACACCGGTATCACTACCACAGCGACCAGGAGGACCATGACGTAGATCAGAGCCATCACGAAGTCCATGTTGTCAAAGCTGCAGGAGAGGTCAGGGATGGCTTCAGCTCCAGGTGGGCTCCTGACCACCGTGGTGATCAACCACTCGGTGTTGATGATCACCTCCACCAACCACAGACCGAGCGCACCCAGGCAGAACATCCAGCACTTTGGGCCCCGGCCTCTCTGCAGCAGGGCCAGCCACAGCCCGTGCATTATCAGGCAGGACAGGCAGCCTGCGAACAAAACACCAAAGAGGAACCTCCGAGCTGCACAGCCGGTGGAGTACCGACCAACGATAAAGGCGAAAGTGAGTCCAAAGAGTCCCAGAGTGAAGACCAGACTGCCTGCCTGCAGGGCCACCATAGCCTTCCTCTTCTTGTTGGTCACAAACGGTAAGCATGCCATGAGGATGATGAAGAGAACGAAAGAGGTCACGACTCCAGTAGCAGCTACGGCCTCCACCACGACTCCCCACACTGTGGTCAGGTCACACAGGTTGTAAAATAAAGAGCCGATGTTGGAGCCACAGCCTTTCGGGGGGCCCGTCGAACCCATGGCTTCACCGCAAGTCTTCTTTCTCTGTCTATTAAAAAAGGAAACAGATTTTTTTAAAACATCCATTCAAATTCTGTCGCAAAGCTGCAGTATTTGCATTTGGATTTGTAGAAGACGACACCAAGAATCACAACTTTGCATGCACTTGAAACAAACTATGTAACAACAGATTAAGCTCAGTGAAAAACATCATTCACATACTATTCACAGCCCATCAAGTCTGACTGTTTCATACTACAGCTGCTGGCTGAATTCAATCCATTCATGTCTCTGAAGGATCCAACCAAATGTGTCGCCTGTCTTTAATTACAACACCGAGACGTGATGTAATCACAGCTCAGCCGGGCCCTGCTACAGTATGTAATTTGCAGAGGCCTCAATTCGGCGCTACAACATGAGACTTTATTATCAGTACTCTGCATTTCTGCTCCAAATATAGCGTTATTTGAGGATACGGTTGGTTTGCATGATTGAAATACAGTCATTTGTCAGTTTGGGCTCACTTGTTCTGTAAAGGTAGAAAAAAAAAGTTGAAATTCGTGAGCTATGTCACTGAAAATGTTGACTATTTGATACAACTATAGTTTTATTTTAAGTTTTTTTGCAAACCAAGAAGACAAGCTACTCGTGTTTTAATGCGTGACAAGTTGGTACTGCATGCAGGCCAGTTTAGCACCCAGACTCTTCTACTGCTGGGCCATGCTATGTTAAATGTGCAAAAATGTAGTTTGGCATGCAGCCTCCATGATTTCCAAAATGAATGTCAAAATTTGAGTCGTAAGATCCACGGAAACTGCCCCACTACCCCTCAGGCCCTGTGAGGTCAGCGGTGTTTCTGGACTAGTTTTACAGATGGTTTCCTCTCTGCTTGGTGCAGCTTTAACCTACTTTTGACAAACTGTGCCCACAAACAGTGTTTTTTTTTTTATTTTTTTATTTTTTAGATGAGATAAGATTTTGAGCCAATGCAGGGATTTCCACTGCAGAGTCGTGTCTGTTTTGAACGCAGTGCCATCTAAGGACCTGAGGATCACAATGTTAAGTCTTGGTTTCAGTCCTTGTCCCTTTTGCAATGTGATTTCTGCCAATTCTCTGTAACTTTTAGTAATATTATGCACTTTTGATGAACAAATCAGTGTAAAATTTAGCACTTTCTCACTTAAGAACATAACTTAACTATTTCCTACCTGATCTTTTAGAGCATCTCAGCATTTTTTATGCACTTCTTAGGCCATGAAACAAGTTACAGGCATCAAATTTCAAATCAGCATAAATTTTAGAAATATTTCTTAACATTATTTAAGTTTTGATGTTTGATATATCGTCTTTGCACTATTTTCAGTTCGAGTTTCAAATTATTTTCAAGCTATCAGACTATATCTTAACCCTGAAATTATATATATAAATACACATATATATACATTAGATGTTTTTGGAAACTGATAAACGACAAGAGGACGTTTTTATCCTTTATCAGACTGAATTCAGGTGTTTTTTTAGTAATTTGTTGATTATATTGATTAGATATAAGTATCATAAAAGTATGTATCAAAGATGATACAAAAAGCATTAAAGGGTTAAACGCTTCAAAAAGCATTCTAGTTTCTTTTTCTATAACTGTATTGCAATAAAAAAAGGCTGGATTAAAGATGTAAGGCTGAAATCATCGTATAATTTACAGAAGTGCAGCAGTGGGAAACACGATGGCATTCAATAGGTATCAGATTCATATGTCTCCATCAGGACCTGCTTACCTGGGCTTGTGACCGCTCCAACAGGTGACCCGAGTAGATTTACTCCCGGTGAGGATAACAAATCGACTCTCCCGAGATGTTAAACCTGCTTTGAGTATTATCGAACTTTTTCACTTATGTCTCGATGAATTCATCCGCGCCACGAGCTCAATCCAGCGTGTTTTTCCGGGTGGATTCATGGACAGTCCTCCATCTGTCCACTCCTTTCCTCCTGCTGCTACTGAACCATGTTATAATGCTCTCCTCCTCGGGAGTCGCTTCATAATAGCTCTCCTGTCATGTATACTTGTTATGATCCCGTGTGTGTGTAACTTTGTCAAAGGACCCAGCTCAAACCGCTCCGTGTCTTTATCCAACTTCTGCAGCTTTGCATATTCTGTGAGATTAGCACCCAGTCTGCTTATTTGTTTGAGGCGGCTTACACCCAAACAAAGGACCCACTCACCTCTCAAGTGAGACATGTTGGCTATACTTGCTGTAGGGCAAGGTTTGGCCTGTTTGCAGAGATTTTATATTAAACACAAAATCGACTAATGACTGATCGTTTTCAAGATGGGATCAACTTTTTGATAAGTGAGTCCTCATAAATGATTTTTATCTAAACTGCCTCAATCCTCAGTTTTCTTGCTGTTTCATTTTAAAGGGAATTAAACTCTAATTTAGGCCTTTATTTTAATTATTTTGCAATGTAATGTGCATAAAACAGTTACCTGAGAGGTCTCATAGAAGAGTTTGAATCCACTTTCTGTGCACAGGGCAGTCAGCATCAGTAGGACAAACTGTGCCCTCAGTTTGCAGAGCCACCTGGTGGAAACTGATGTTACAGAAACTATGGACTCAAGTGTTGCATAATAAAATCTGATTATACGGCAGAACAGGCTCGATATTGATCTGTTGTCAACATGCCATTTAACATCCATTTGATTAAAAGCAATATTGATTAAAGTTATTGACTTTAAGCTTTTAAACAGTCTTTAGTGTCTCTATGTTTTTTGTCTGTTTTTTTTTCCAGTTACAAATTTTTGCATAGTCTTTTTGCAGAATATGATGCTCATAAACATGATGCACTTCAGTTTGCACTTGAGGACTGAAATCATAGTGCGACAGTAAGAATTTATTCCCCAGAGGCAAACAAAGGTAGAGTATTTTTAAGATGTGAGTGAACCACTTTGATTCGTTTCCTTGTGCCTGTAAGTCTAGACTGACTGAAAAGTCCCCAAACTTTTCTTTTCATCTAGCTCCCTCATGTAGTTATGAAATATGTAGTCAGGGAAGACAGTGGCACACATAAAACTCTAATTTACTCGGCTGAATTTAGAAAAACATGCAGGAATAATACGAAAAAATATCTTAAATGAGTTCATTTGTTAGATTTTCTACTTCTTTCCCTGTATTTAACAGATATTTGATGCATGTAACATGTTAAAGTGTGTTTATACCAAAGATCTGGTTAAAAAGTGTCTGCTCTCTTTGGTTCAGCGCATAAATAAGGTCAACCAGGAAACCTTGCCGAAGCTAACTCTGGCATCACGCCTGCACTAAACGCACTGTTTACGCTGCGTGATGGGACCCCCTGTGGTGCATCGATCCCTCAATGGATCTCGTCCCGGGAGGCGCTCTCATGAGCCCAGCGGCTCATCAATTTTATCCCTTTGCATATCAGATTCTTAACAGGAGCAATGTCACCTTTATGGAGGGCATGTTTTGGGTACATTCTGTTCAACATGTAGCTGAACAACCAATTTCAGAGGCTGCAAAAACACCTGATTTGCATGTTTGGATAGAGTATCTTTATATGAATAGATGAACTGTTAACACGCTGTGCTCATTCTTTGCACCTGCATCTTTGCTGCAAGGCATGAAACCTATTTGTGTGCATCAGAACAGAGGGTACAATCATATGCAGTAGGATCCACTGCCTTGTCTATGCCTCTGTCTATGTTGTCTGGTCCAGTTTGTTGCAGCCGGCTTCATTAGGGCTCCTCGGCAGCACCGCTCCCTTCAGGGAACCTGTCAGGTTATTCATAGCAGTGGCTCAGGTCGGGGTCTCGCAGGGCATCTATTCTCCTGCAGTTTTTTCTGCAGCCTGGCAGGCCTCAGGGCTCCACAACCCAGATCCCTCCAAAATGATGTCCGCCCTTGTCTGTGTCTCTGTTGTGGCGGATTCTGAGTTATTTTGAACACTTTTATCTCATCGCAGCATGCGAGTAAAAAAACATCCCGATAGGACTAATGGTACAGTCAGATGCAATGATTTTCCTTTCTTTTTTTAAAATTCGATCCATACTGAGCTTATCTTTTTTAGCAGATTTAACAGGGATCTCAGTATTGACTGACCCATCTCTGACTGACAGATCAATGCTAAAGGCTCAAATAAATGGCTCTGTCAAAATATGATTTTGCCCCAAAGCGTCACGTATGAGCAGCTCATTGCAGCAGTTTCGCATTAAACAGCATCTCTGCAGCACCGTATGCTTTTGCAGGATGTGTGATTCTATTATGCTATGGGGCTTTTGAGCACACTTTGAGCCATTACAGCTTTTCCTATTGATTTTCCCAGCATGGAACTTATTTTGGAGGACTATTAAGCACGGCACGCTAATCTCAGCACCTGAGAATATTTGCTCTTTGCCATGTGAACAAAAACAGAGTAAAATAGTTTTTTTTTTAAATACAAGTGTGTCCTGATTGGCAGCTGGTTTTGATAGACTGAGCCTCCTTTAGATTGAAGAGTAGACAGAGCACCAAATAATTTATCCCCCCCATTAGTAAGATTAACATGCCATCAGAAAAATAATTGCTCTCAGTTGGAAAACTGTCCAACAAAATGGATTATGAAATTTGATTGACTGCCATTGGTCACACATATGAGAACCCCAATTACTCTCAGTTTGAGTGGCAACCTGCTGTAATTAATTGACTAATTATATTTACAGAAAATCTAGCAGAGCAGAGATTTTCTGCTTTCCGAGTGCCATCAAAACACGCTGTGGTAAAATTGATTGTTAATAGCGCCTAACTCTCCTGACTTTTCCACTCAAAAAAAAAAAAAAAAACCATTAAGCTGAGTCCTCACTTGGCCCGGTGCCGCTGATCAATACCATGTAACATCCAAAAGGGAGAAATTCAAAATCAAAGCTGTCGCTATAGCAACGCCCCTGCCAGATTCCACCAATCAATGGAGCCCGTGGGGTTGCGAGATGCGCCAGGGAAAGGCCAGCGTCCTACATAAAGAGTGCGGGACAGGGAGCCGGGCGGCACACACACACACGGGGGCCAACGCACCTTTCTGCTCGCACGAGACAGAGGCGCACAGAAGCCAGAGGAATAGTCCGAGGAAGAGAGGGGGATACAGGAAGATAGTCAGGAGAGAAGAAATGGTGCGCTCTTTTGAACAAGGGATCCCAGCCTGGGTCTGTGTGGGCACCCTGCTCCTCTTGATCCACTCTGTCACAGTTAGAGGAGGTAAGATAAAAAAAATAAAATGTCCTCAGCAGTTGAAATTGTTTTATTTTGAAGAGTCATATCACTTTTTAAAAATCTTTTTCTATAATTAATTCTACTTTGTAAAGAAACTGTGTTGTTCTGTTCCACTCCAGCTTCCCTCCATTCAGCTGGATGATAGTAGGGCACAGCATGAATGTGTGGCTCGTGCTCAGCCTCAGGGCAGAGCATGGGTATTTATCTATTCTACTCATCCTGTCCTCATCTATCTGTCTGCTGGGTGCAGGGAGAGACAGGCAGGTCCATTTACTGCTTGGCTTTGTGCCGGCTCAGTGGTAGAGTGGAAGTAGAAGCATTGAGGGAGAGCTTTTCTTACTCCTGAAAGAAGATCTGACTATAACTGATTTTTAAACACAGCTATTAAAGGCCACTTTTCTCTGCTGTCAGATCAGGTTTTGTATTCTATGTGAGTACAGACTTGTTTGATCCTATATTTAGGGACTGTGTGCAGTGTAAAATGTTTTATTTAATGTTTTCAGCTCGACTTAAAGAGACTCTAAGACATTCATTATTCATAAGTTTTTGATCTACCACTCTCAGATGTTTATTTTTTCATTTCAGAATTGGAAAAAAATAAATAAATATGTAACAGATACTACTGTGTGAATTTGGTGATGATTTTATTGGCTACACAGAGTCATTCGTCAAGAAGCACCCCCACACACTCCACCATGCTCAGCTGGCTCAGGGTGCTGGCTCGCTAATTGGAAAAAGGTTACTTTGAAGAGGGGGTGCTTGGTTGTGGTTAAGAAACGAAGACTGTGAAGCTTTCCAGGGAGCCAAGAGGAGTGCTCCCCCAGTGTCTCATTAAACCCCCAGTAACAAACCAACAAGGCTGCCGATGGCAGAGTGGAAACAGTAACTTGTCACGCTGAGTCTTTCATGTGTGCTCCTCCAGTGTGTGCCACTTGTACTCGTGCACATGAGAGCGCAGAGGAGCAGCCATCTGCAGTTGCGCCGCAAACTCAGAATCTCTTCTGAGGACATGTAAGCAAAGGTTTTCTGAGTCAGCCACCTGGCTTGTGCTCTCTTTCTCTACCAATTAAAACTAGAAAAATTGGACGTTGTGCAAGTCTGGTTTTCCCCTGGCACTTTTTATCAGTTGTGGTTAAGTCAAAGAGTCGCCCTTTTCAGTTACTGCTGCGTCAAATCTGAGATGCAAATGCATGCAAGTTTTGCCAGAAATTAGATTCAGGTTAAAGGTAAAAGAAAAAAAAGGGTAGCAGATTTCTCCTGCATTCAGAAAGCGTTCATTGTGTTGCATTTAAGTGCAACTTGTCCGCCATCTTGCTCCATTTTCCCCACAGCTGCCCTGAAGCAGGAGACAGCGTTGGACAATGGGGCCACCGTGCTGAATCACTCCATGAGTTTGGTGCAGCGCATGGAGACCCTGCTGGCCATGGGGAACGGCAGTGACGTCACTCTCCGGGTGCACACCATCAACACGGATGAGGTGAAGGTGATCCAGGCCCACAGCTTGGTTCTCACGCTGCAGAGCGACGTGTTCGAGGAACTGCTGCTGACCCGCAATAACAGCTATGTGGTGCTGAGGGAGACGGTGGACTGTGCAGCGGTCTTTGACAAGTTTATCAGGTGAGGTTAACAAATGGCAAACATTTTTAAAGTTTAGAAACTTTTACAGTGTAAGATATCGATCTTCCTCACCAATTTGCCTCCCTCCTTTGCAGAAATGAGAAGCTCCAACGTGTTAAGTATTCTAAAATTACATCTGCTGTTTTAGGCTCACAGCTGAAAAACGGACAGTGTGGGTTTATTGAGTGAGTCACATGTGAGGAGAGAACACATGTTTCAAATATAGTACGCTTTACTTAGGCAACCTCTTTTCCTCCTGCAGGTATCTGTACTGCGGTGATATCTCCGTTCGACTGGATCAGGCCATTTCTCTGCACAAGCTGGCCAGCAAGTATCATGTGTGGGGCTTGCAACAAGGTCTGACCCAGTATATGACCCAACATCTGTCAAGTGAGTCTCCCTCCGGCCATGTGGTAGGCTGGTATAACTATGCACTACAAATTGGGGACGTGGCCCTGCGGGACAGCTGCCTGCAGTACCTGAGCTGGAACCTGTCCTCTGTGCTGCAGAGCGGAGAATGGAGCTCCATCAGTGAAGACCTGCTCCTCTCTTTGCTCCAGCGCTCTGACCTCATTCTGCAGAGTGAGCTGGAGTTGTACGAGGCCGTGGAAGCTTGGATTAGCCAGAACCAGCCCATGAGCAAGACCGTGGAAACCGCCCTGAGGGCTATTCGATACGGCATGATCCCTCCTCAGCATCTCTTCCGTCTACAGAAGCAATCAGCCCTCATGCTGAAACACTACGAGACTGTCCGTGATCTTCTCTACCTTGCTTTCCAGTTTCACTCCGCCTCACCAATCCAACTGGCCAAGTACTTCGACGTCAACTGCAGCATCTTCACCCCCCGAAACTACCTGTCCTCCTCCTGGGGTTCCCCTTGGGTCATCAACAGCCCAACGCGTGATGACCGCAGCTACAGCTTCCAGACCCAACTTGGCCCTAGTGGCCACGACTCGAGCAAGAAGGTGACCTGGAACGCCCTGTTCTCCCCTCGCTGGCTCCCACTCAGCGCCAGGTCAACCTATACCGAGCTTGGAGCCTTGCAGCCTACACGCACAGACGGAGGTCGACCTCGTATCATCGTAACACCGGCCACCTCGAGCCCCGACTTTGCCGGGGTGAGCTTCCAGAAGACGGTGATTGTGATGGCGAGACAGCAAGGCAAAGTGGTGGTTCGCCACGTCTACAACTTCCACCAAAGCACAGAGGAGGCCGGGGATTTCCTGCTGGATGCCGACCTGCAGCGCCGTGCATCCGAGTACCTGATTGACAGCTCCCTCTATCTGCACATCATAATAAAACCGCTCTACCATACCCTCCTTGTTGCCAGGAAGTAAAGGCAGGATGCTGGCACGGCCTTACCATCGATTATCCACCATGCACAATCGCACAATTTCACACGCACATATTCCAAAGTAAGCTCATATCACAGCACATGTTTAAGCATCAGGTCTGTGACATCTCCATTGTTGAGTAGTTTGTGCATTTTATTGTCTTCCAACTGTTTAGCAAGGAGGTGACTGGTACAAAAAAGACTCACAACTCAACCTCTCTGCAGTGTTAATCACTATAACGATGGTGGGTTAATTAGTATTTCTGGCTTACTTAGAAAAAAAAAAACTTCACTGTACTGTAATTTTTTCAGGTTTTTCTCTGTCTGGTAGTTTATTCCTTGAATGTCTAAAATGTGTGTCATGGTAAATGTCATTTGCATAGTTAATACGCATAGTTTCTTTCTGTAGATCAAATGTAATTGTTATCACTTTAATGCATTTCATAATTCAGCGCTCACACATAGGTTTTAGATCCTTTTTTTTTGTTCATAGCACTTCTATCCCACGACACACTTAAGTACTTGTTTGCTGTTTACATACCAATATGTGTAAATTAAAGGTCAACCCCATTATCAGTGTTCCTTTGTTGTTAACTTGTAGGCATTTTGTATTTTATTTCCTTAATGTCTTTACACATGCTTCACATCTAAACATAATACACTAGTGTAATTTTCATCCTGAATCAAACAGAAATTAGCAATAAAAGATGAGTACAAAAAATCTCCCTGTTGCAGCCTGTGTTAGATTCACAAAATAATACGTAAGGAAGCAAAATCAGTGTGTAATTTGTAGAGGTGGACAACTTGCACAACTCAATTACTTTAGATAAAAGTACCTAAATGGAATTTGCTCAGTGAGTGCATTACTTAAGTTGAGTAGTGCTTGTTTCTAAAAGTACTTAAATATTCAGACTACCTTTTTTTAAATTATGCATGCGCTCAGGAATAAATGTGTTAGCATTAAGTTACACTGGTTTGTGAAGAAGCTTTATGTGGAATTTTTTTTTACTACCATGCAATGTTTGTTCTGAATTCACTCTTCCTTCAACCATGGAGTCATCTTTTGTACAGGTATGGCAACTACACTTGGACAAACTGCACACACAATTACATAAACCAAATAGTCGTGTTTTACCCATAGACTCTATATACTATGGACAACTTGGTTCTGCCTTCTGCCAGTATACAGATTTGAAGCCAAAAAGCTCTCAGAAATTCTTATTCTTGCTTATATGAATGTGTGTAATCGGTATGGGTTTTTAATTCAAAGTCTAGCAGTCATAATATTGTTATGAAAAAGAAGGTGGATTTTAAGGGGTTTCCAAAATTTTTCTTCAAATAAAAACGATTATTTAAGGCACAGGATTATTAATGGCCCACCAATATGAGGTCTGCAGATTTCCTCCAGGATAATAATGTAAACTTTATTTAAAATGTCCTTAATAAATCATGAAAATCTGGGAAAGTAATCATTGCTGATTTTGTTATATATTTTGAAAAGGAGGTTGACAGTTTGGGTTCAATGTTGACCCTGTTGGGCCCCTCAGATTAGATTTAAATCCAGATTATGGCCCTAAAAGGAATTTAAGCAGAACACAGGCACTCAGAAAAGTGCAGTATCTTAATAAAGTCAGTTCGCTACCATCCACTAAAGGTTAAATGACCGTTTAAAATGTTTATTTACGGTACTTAATCAAAAGGAGGAGTTGTGTTTAGCGCTCATTCAATACACACTCCATATCCCATAATGCTTTTAGCGCCACAGGAAGTACGTCATTACGCCGTTGGAACCTTCAGCTGTCAGACTTTGGCCACCCTAAAAGTGCAGGTTTTGTTAGCAAACTTACTCGAACTGTTCGAACCGCGCCGACTCTCCTCAAAGTTGTGCATTTACCCACCGATCGATCTCCCAGCGCGCGAGCTGCCGGTTGAAGCGCGTGGATTGCACGAGGAAGATCCGTTGAGTTTTTTTTTATCGCTGCTGTTTTTTTTTTTTTTTTTTTTGCACAAGCCAGCGATCCTGAGCGGGTGTGCGGCTCGATGCAGGGAGGGAGGGAGTAGAAAAAGGCAAAAGTCTTTGTGCTTCCCTTCCCCCTCATCAAAGCAAAGGGGAAATGTCTCTGTCTAAAGGAGGTGAGTGTTTTTCTCACTTATTTCTCACGCAACTTTGCATTTCTTCTGAACGCCCGATGCGCAAATACGCGCTCAAGTAGTTTAGCTAACCGTGTTTGAGAAATGTAACCTTGCCAGGTGGAAAGCTGCATGTATGAGGGGAGGAAAGAGAAGCTAGCCAGCATGTCTTTCCTGCTTTCTATCACTATACGAAGTCTCTAAACACCCTTGTATCCAAAGCTACTCAACACAGACACTCTAAATGTTTGCTAAATTTAATTTTAACCCGTTTTCTACAAAGCTAGTCGCATCGCTTCTGTAACTTCCCGTGTTGTGGTTAACATGAGCTAACATCACTCTCACGACAATAAAGGACTTCTGCCAAGCTGTAATTATGAACCAAGTTGCCCCCTTTAGCTGGAAATCACCGCCCTGGGGATCAGTTTCTCGCTTTCGGGGAAAGTAAACCACACTGGGACCACAGGTGTTTGTGTTTCTCGGCCTCCACACTCATGACTGATCGATTGTGTTGGGACCCTCTCGGTGTGGGCGCTGAAATATTTTTAGCGCCGCGTTCATCAAATATGCATTTTTCTCCCCCTCATGTGGTTTGGTAATGACTTTATTTTTATTAAGCTATGGCACACTCCACTTCCGCTTGTGCTTGTGTTATAATTACTGCACTGTATGTTGAATAATAAAACACACGCACACAGACACACACCTTGGAAAAATCAAGGTCCTTCCTCTGCGTCAATTGCGCACGCACACACGGGTTGATGATGATGATGTCAATTTACATTTCAAGTTCACCGCTTGTGCTCGTGTTACACAATCATACTAGCGTTACCATGGTCGGGAGTACACACTGTTTTGAGAGGGCTGTGTAGATTGGCCGGGGTGCTGCTCACAAGCAATCACAGCCTTCGGCCTACCATGGCATGTTTTGACTTGCAGCACCAATACCTCGAGCAGCAGCCTCTGTCTTTTGTTGACAGTTCACTGGCTGCAAGCAGAGAGTCTATAGCTGCTACACAGGTTCTGTGCTGTAATTATTGTGTGCACCCAAGCAGGCCTGAGGTGTCTCTGTGAGTTTAGTTTTTTCATTCCTTGGCCACTACAAGGAGTTCTACCCTGGGTGGTCAAGGGTGGAGTGAGTGCAGAGTGCAGTGTATTGCATTGCAGGGCTGCTTTTCATGGTATTGCTGAGGCATGTTTGGAGATTGGGTTCTCCCTCGCAGAGCTGATAGGGTGGTGCACAAGATTATCCGTGCATGAGTCATCTTTTTTTTTCTGTATATGGACCCACTCCGAGGCTGGAGCTTCCTGATGGTGACTCGCCAGGCAGCTATTGACACTTTGATCCCTCGTGCACAATCCAGAAATTCTTGTTCACATGACGTATGCAATTATTCCACTCCGAATACTTTCCGTGGAACATCTCTGGTTTTATAAGAATTGCTGCATTTCCTGTAAAAGTGCACGGCTTAATTCCCTCTGCAGATTTTGCGTTCTTGCATGCGGTGCAAACATGCAAACGTTTGAGTCCATTCCTTCTATCTCTGCACATGTATTTTCTTGTATTGCCTGCACTGACTGACATCATGGCGGCCTTATATTCTACCAGACTAGAACATACAGCCGTACCAGTCTTGCAGCAACAGGATGCCATGTAGGGCTGAAAACTGCAACCAAAGTTAAATTTGTGCAATCTGAAAATAAAACTAGGAACATCTGTGCACGGGAAATGATTGTCATGGTGCAACTGTTTCCCACTTCTCAATACAGCACTTGCTAATTCAGTGACCAGTGGTTGTTAAGTAATGCATGGTTTTTCCCTATCATTTACAGTACAAGGCGGCTGCAGCAGCCCTAATTTCTCAACAGTCTCTCGGCTCTTCCTGTAAGAGTCTCACAGGGTTTCCATGGGAAAGTCTGAGGACAGCTCTTGGTGAATTTGTCACTTTTAACTAAAATTACAGTATTACACTTGTGGGGTGAAAGCCAAATTAGTCCAGCACAGCGAAAGACAAAGGATAGTATGAAGTTTTCTGCAGAAAGCGTCTTGTTTATCCTGCAGATGAGTGTCCTTACACACTGTGCAAAACATGGATCTAGTCTCAGCGACACCTTCTACGTCGGCAGATATTAAGTTATAGAAAAACTCAAACAGTCAACAGATGGGCTTTTTAAATGGGTGTGCATGTGGCGTGCAATGCTTTTGCAGCAAACCTTGAAGCTAGGGCTGGGTGATACAGGAAAAAAGTTTTATCATGATATATTTTTTCATATCTGTCGTAATCGATATATCACGATATAAAAAATGAAATTTAACAGTGCTTATTGGTAGCATGTCTTTTGCAACACGAAAAGCTACTGCATCTGTGAGGTCTTTGTTTCTCTTCGACGTTTTGCACTTGAGAAAGCGGACTGAATGGTCGGCTGTTTCGGCTGCACAGGCGCCGTGGGCTCCTTACTGCAGTCGGGGTTTGTAACCTTTTGCATTGCTCGTGCTCTGCCACATGACACCTCTTCAGGTGGTGAAAAAGATTTGAGGTATTCCCTGATTTTGTGAGAACATGCACTCAACATAAATTGCAATGTACATTACTGTGTTTCATGTTGGACCATAGACTGTATATACTACGGACAACTTGGTTCTGCCTCTCGCTAGTATATAGATTTGAAGCCAAAAAGCTCTCAGTATTTCTGGGACTTTAACCAGCGCTGCGCAGTAGCGATACGCGCATTCACCGAGAGTAGCTGTGATGATGCTCGGCTCAAACAGCGTATCCCCCGGGTGAGCTACGCAATCCCTGAATGCCAATAGGTTGTATCAAGTGTCAATCAAAGCAAACATGAACCCCCTAATAACTTTTAAAAAAGGAGCTGTGCAGAAAAAAGAGGACTTGAGCACAAACCAGTCTGACTGTAACTACATGTCAACATTACAAGCAGGGGGGAGAAACATTTTTATTCTGTGTAATAAGTTTCTAAAGTTTGTCCACAGCTCCATAAGCTTTGTGGGCGGAAGCAGGATTTATGACCTATACTGCAGCCCACCAATAGAGGGTGCTGTTCTCGGAGTGGCTTCACCAGCAAAGAGGCAGACTCTGTCCATTCTTTTTACAGTCTGTGGTTGGACCTCAAAAAACCCAAAATACCTCCACACCTCCGACGTTTTCGTGCCAGTGTTGTCGAGCCTTCATCTGCATTACTAGTTTTCTTTTTTTCTCACCAACAGTGCTGTCGGCTTCATGTGTCAAAGTGCTATGGTTGCTTTTAGCTGCAGCCCGCTACTACGCAGTTGTTCTCTACCTGGTTCTAATTCAGCACACTGATTGGTTCAGCACGAAGCAGGCCCAGAGCAACTCCCCTTTTCATTGGCTAGTCATATAGTCTACCAAAACATGTCAGAATGCCGACTATCAAAAACCATATTGACCATGTTTTATATTGATATCGTGGTAAATTAATTTTTGATATACAGTACAGGCCAAAAGTTTGGACACACCTTCTCATTCAATGCATTTTGTTTATTCTCATGACTATGAATGAACACATGTGGAATCACGTGCTTAAGTAAAAAGTGTGAAATAACTGAAAACATGTTTTCTATTTTAGATTCCTCAAAGTAGCCACCCTTCCCTTTTTTGATAGCGCTGCAAACTTTTGCTGTTCTCTCAATGAGCTTCATTAGGTCTTCACCTGAAATGGTTTTTACTTCACAGGTGTGCCTTGTAAGGGTGTCTATTTTAAAGAAACTGGAATAGAAAACATATTTTCAGGTATTTCACTCTTTTTTTTTGTAAGTAGAAAATCCTATGTGTTCATTCATAATTTTGATGCCTTCACTGATAATCTACAATGTAAACAGTCATATAAAAAAATAAAGAAAAGACATTGAATGAGAAGGTGTGTCCAAACTTTTGGCCTGTACTGTATATCGTTATCATTTTCTCGCCCAGCCCTACTTGAAGCCTTATAGTTTTATTTTTTTGCACAAGGTCCCAGCAAGTTTGGAAGGAAGCATGCCGATCTCTAAATGCACGTCATATCTGCGGATTGGTTGTCTGCACGAGACAGCTGTCACCATAACAGACTCTGGAGTAAAGTTGATTTCATATCGCGATAAACCTCTCGGCTATATACAGCAACACCAGACTCCACGATCAAATGTCCTGATTTTGTTTCATGCCTGCACTCGCGTCCATATTCATACTCACTGCGTCTGTTTGGTAGTGACCTCATGTCTTGGTTACAGCGTGTTCATGTTATACTAAAATGCACGAACAAGCATAAGTATTGCAGAAGAATACATGTCATGTACAGGACATTTATCATTGAAGTGAAATTAAGCTCCCGAAGTCCCAGTCCCGCAGCGATGTTGTCTAATAATAGACCTGCTAATATGGATATTGCTTTTATGGTGCGCCTGGTGCTTGAAGTTTGGAGCACTAATGCGACCAAGTAAAAAAAAAAGTTAACTTGGAGCGCTGCTATGTGATCCTGGCCTCACTTGGCCCTTACAGGGATAGCAAGCAGCAAGCACAGTGAAGTGACATCATATTTCCCATTGGGGTCCTGACAGTTGTTGTGTTTTAAGCGGATGTGTCGAGACTGACTGGCTGTGAGTCACGTCCAACTCCGCAGTCTGAGCTCCAGGGTCTAACTTTATGGGACATTAAAATCAAGTTAAAACTTTCTTTTAAAGTTTGTGTATTTTGCGTGATTGTTCAGCACAATCAGACGAATCAAACAGCTTTTAGACATCTGTGCCATGACAGATGTTTTTGCCCTGCACCCTCATGTCTGCTGTTGCCCTCATTGTGTTAACAAAAGGTTGTCTTGTTGGTCGGGTCATCGGAAGGCTTTGAGTGCTCTCGCTTTATCCCACGCAGAGGAAACACAAAGTCTATTTTTGACTGAGCATGTGTGAGTAAATCACACTTCAATCTCTCCCTACCACATGAGACTGCTGCAGTCTGTCCAGCAGCCACTGTGGGACTATTTTAGGGCTGCAGCACAAAATGGACCTGTCTGACATTTCAATGAAAGGCCATAGAATCTAAAAATCTGAGCAAAACTTCACTTCCCTTCCAGCTCATTCTGGTAAGAAGGGGTTTACCCAGTCGTACTTCCTCCACACAGGAGTGGTGTGACTCACTAAACAGCAAATACAAGCCCACAGTATTAATGAGAGCTAATCATACCAACGGGATGACCCATTGCTAACTTGTTGCAGAGGGAAGGTGACTTGCTTTGTCTGCACATTAAACCAGTTTCTCTTAACTGGGGTAGAATAATTGCACGCAGCAGAACAAGACCAGGAAATAACCTGCCAGGCCCAGTGGGCCAGATTGTGGCCGTGTCCTGGCACGCATGCACAGAGGTCAAGAGAAGTGCTCCGTTTTCCCTGCCGACCTTGCACAGAAAGCGAACACGCTGAACACGACTGCCCGTATGGAGAGTTGTTTTTCCTGTGTTGCTGCTCGTAGGCCCGGTAGCTGTGTCATTCTGGCAGGGACTCGTGGCCCCTTGTGGGAAGTCCCACAGGCTGCTGGTAAGCCGTGTTTATGAATGAGACTGCTGTCACTGATTTAACACAGAGTCTCCAGGGCTGCACAGTGAACGACACCTCACTCCACATAACTGCAAAAACATAAAGATCTTGACAGTAGAAAATGAAAATGTAAACATTTCATATGAAAAAAAAAATGACAGGAAAGAAAAACTTGATTCCACATAACTCCTCCTCCCTCTTTCCTAACCCCCCTTCAATTTTGAGTCATCATACCAATGTCGATTAGTCACTTAGTCCACCTTCCTTCCATTGCAGGGCCTCAGCTTTGAGCTTTGGGTACACCTAATCTCTGCTTAGATAACAGATCATTTGCTATAGTTTGTGTCAGAGACAGCTGCAAATTGATTGTAACCTTGAAAACAATTCGAGAGCAAAATGAGACCCCCTCTCTGGAAGCAGATGTGAACTCACATGAATAACAAGCGCAGGGTATTAAATCTGAATTAAACCTTTTACCGGATCCGTCTGGAGATGCATTTTGCAAACACGCCCGGTAATAGCCGCTTGTTCTGCTGCTGAATGCATCTTTTTGATCACCTTATCCTCTCAATTGTTTTGTCTCACAGGGAAGAAGAAGCTTCCTGGGCTGAAGATCCCCAGTGAAGTGTTTGCGCAGCCCCCACCAGCAGCAGCAGCAGCGTAAGGCTCCTTTTCTGTCCGGAGTATTTTAATATCGGGGTTAATGTATCCCAGTTCTGCAACATAAGTTCATCTCAAAAGATTAGAATATAAGCAGAAGTTTTAAGATTTTTAACCAGTTACTTGGAAAAATGAATATGAACTTTTCTGAATTTAATAAGAGAAATTAGAGATAAACCAAAACGTTTCCTGGATTTTTCTCTAATTTCTAAATTTACGGCTTAGACTTCAAAAACTTTAAATAAACGTTGTCAAATTTAAGAATTTGGAGGTCTGCATTGAGATTGGGATCTCGGAGGTCCTGTGGGATCTGATACAAATCTCACAGGTGTATGCAGAAGCAGACAGTCCAAAGACATACGGACTCAACCAATGACTTTGAAAAGATGAGTCTAGCTTAATTTTTACTAGTGTATCGTATCGTATCATATGTTATATTGCATCATAAGTAACTTTTTCATTTCCATCATTTAACCGGGTATCCGCAGGTATCCACTAATTGAAATTTAAGGCATTAAAATGTCTAAAGATCTCTTGAAATGTAATAAAATGTCTTAAATACAAATTTGAAAGGTCTTAAAAATGTATTAACTTTAACATACAAATAATAAACATTCCAAAGAAATAAAGATTATTTTAAAGTGATGTAAAATGTTCCAATTTCCCTTTGTGTCTTTTGTACTTTTTCTGGCAGTTTAGATTTCAAATGAGTCTTGATTGTATTCATCACGGCCTTTGAAAAATCTTAAATTTAACTTGTTCAAACCTGCAGAAACACCGTTTGAAACATCTCATCTAAAACGCAGTATTCCTGATATCTTTCATTCTCCGTTACAAAACACGATGTTTTTCAAATTTCCATGAAACAAAATTTGCTAAACTTACACCTGCCGACTAAAATGATGCCTCTAAAGAGCCAGGGAGTGACTGAACTCTGGTATTGATTTGTGTTTACTGTAGACAATAGCGTTACATGAGAGCTCAAACAAAAACAAAGACACAGAGATGACCCATGGCTGCTAGCTTGTTGGTCCTGTTTGCATTTGGGAGGGGCTAGAGAAGTTCACGGCAGCCCTTCAGCAGATGTTATTTGGAGTCAGTTTGGAAGTGCAGAATGAGGCATCTATATTTTATAAAAATATTTTAAGGTATTATTTACCCACAGTGCTTGAAAACTCACTTTTATAAATCATCATGTAAGAGGTGAATAAAGAAGTGTAAAGCTGGATTTTTTGAACCTCTTCTCTCCCTGCAGCCCCCCTCGAGATCTCGACTCTAAAGCTTGTGTCACGATTGGAGATCAGGTAAACGTCGTCCTGCAGCCCTCTGAAGCGTGCATTCCCATTTCTTTGTTTTCGTTTCCGCTGAGCACCCGCATACATTAATGTCGCATTTACCTCCTTCCTCCTACCAGAACTTTGTGGTGAAGGCTGATGACTTGGAGCAGATTGCAGAGCTGGGGAGGGGAGCGTACGGGGTGGTGGACAAGATGAGACATGTGCCCAGTGGGGTTATCATGGCTGTCAAGGTAGGCTGAGAAGCTCCTGCTCAGGTTACCATCTCTGTAAATGCATCACGCTTTTGAAAATAGCTCCATCACGACTCGAAGATGTTTTTAACATTCGAGCTCAAGTACTAAACATTCGGATGAGATCTTCCAGACTTCTGTTATGTTACACGTTACTGGACACCGGTCCATTTCGGCTATATCTGCTCCTCGATGACACCGACGGCCTAATGTGTGACGTTTGTGTCCTCAGAGGATTCGTGCCACAGTCAACACTTTGGAGCAGAAGAGACTCCTGATGGACTTGGACATTTCCATGAGGACAGTCGACTGCTTTTACACTGTCACTTTCTATGGCGCCCTCTTCAGAGAGGTGAATAAACTGTGACGTATGAGATATATACACACGAGTTATTGTTTTATTGTTCTTGTTTCTCATTCTTGGGTTGCGTGTATATTCTTCAGGGTGATGTTTGGATCTGCATGGAGCTGATGGACACATCTCTGGATAAATTCTACAAGAAAGTCATTGAGAAAGGCATAACGATCCCAGAGGACATCCTGGGAAAGATCACAGTAGCAGTATGGACTCTTCTTCATTTGAATATACTTAATTTACCTGTTTATTTACTGTGTATTTTTATAGGGACAAATCTGAAACTACATGACACGGCATCCAGGATTTCAAAAACGAATGTCAGATGATGATTTGTCCGATTTCACGATCGTTTTCTACATATATTAAAGATATTTTTGAGCCCATGTGGAGATTTCCACTACAGAGTCATGCCATTATTAATGCAGTGTGAAGTTTATTTGTCTGTAGAAGATAAAATTATCCTGAAACTGCCCGAATATTTGCTCCTGCAGTCTTTCACAGAGTGGTGAACCTGATTTTCTCTCGTTATTTCACAGATCGTTAAGGCATTAGAGCATCTGCACAGTAACCTGTCAGTGATCCACAGAGGTAACGAGAAGATGACATCACCCCGGAGCACAGATAACTGTTTATTGTTCTTGGTTCGCTTTCATCCGCTCATCATTTTTTTCCCTTCCAGATGTGAAGCCCTCCAATGTTCTGATCAACACCAGGGGCCAAGTGAAAATGTGCGACTTCGGCATCAGCGGCCACCTGGTGGATTCTGTGGCCAAAACGATGGACGCAGGCTGCAAGCCTTACATGGCGGTGAGTGCCCGCTTTAGTTCCTATCAAGCTTGTTTCACCAACTATTTAAAGGTAGGAGCATAAATGTTATTTTTGTTTCTTATGTGTTTTATTATTACATTACAGCCTGAGCGCATCAACCCTGACCTCAACCAGAAAGGCTACAGTGTTAAGTCAGACATCTGGAGTCTTGGTATCACAATGGTGAGTGTCTCCAACATCACAAGTTTTATCTTATAAACATTGACATCAGAGGTTCAAAGATGGCACACATGCCCACTTATCATATTAACATAGAAGACCCTGATACAGGCTCTTCATCATTTTAAACACATTCATGATTTTAGTCTATTACTCACACAGATGTTAGTAGCCCAAGTCTAGCGGACCCTCTCATAAGACTGTGATTCTTCTGGAGTTTTGGACGTGGAAAGTTGACTCATGGGACTTTAAATATCCATGAGGATGTTAGTTTAGTTAAGACAGATTTTAAATGAATAGAAAAATAAAGATTTTAAACCATGACATACTTGTGCCAGAAGAGACATTAGACTGCATAACAACATATATATGAAACAGGAGCCACTGACTGTTTTAGATGTAAGATGATGTTATTTAGGATGGGAAGAATGAGTCATCAAGTATAAGAGATGATGGGGACATCATCCATGTTAGGGCTGATGCTGATGATGTGCTGATTATACTAAAAATATCAATAATTGTTTGACTATATATCTCCTCGAGATGCAGACCTGATGTGATCAAACTCCAAAGCAACATAATAATCTGTAATCAGCCTCCTGTTTTAGGTGTTTAGGAAGCCATGTTTTAGTGTGTTTTCACTACAAAGGCCGAAGCCAGCTATAACACTTCTATTTTTTCACAATTAAAACCTGAAATATGTATAGCTATATACCCGTAATTATTTGTCTCTGTACTTAAAAACTGGAATTGCAGCAGCAGGGCATCGTCCTTTCCTGCAGGCTGCACGCAAGCTGGCATTTATTAGTTGCTATGGTAACTGAGACACACTGAAACTCTCTTACTGCTCCTCGGTACACTTTACATAAACAGATAAATAAATAAAGTCATAATACAGAAACCTAATTTAATTAGAGATGGATGATTAATCGTTCGACTCATCCCACAGTCCCTCGTGGCAGCACTTCACCTGCTCTCACATGATCAGTATCGGCATCAGCCACTGATTTAATCACACTGTATGACAGGAAACTGAAGAGGCCACTTGTTGCACATGATGAGACTAAGTGTGGTTGTACTGTTGAAAGATACAGATCTACAATTAAGGAGGTTACATCTAGAGGACTAAAGAGCGGCTAAACGGCAGAAAATGATGCTAAAAAATCAGAGATTGGTGATGAAGAATTCATTCAAGTTTTTATACTCAAAATTTCTGCCTTCACTCAACTTATTACATGTCCCCTGTGCTTGAGGGGTCAGGGAAGTTTTTGTCTCCACGTCCCTGCTCCTAAATCGGCCTTTCCCCGTCTTTTTAGATCGAGCTGGCCATTTTGAAATTCCCCTACGACTCCTGGGGGACCCCGTTCCAGCAGCTAAAGCAGGTGGTGGACGAGCCGTCTCCACAGCTGCCCGCCGACCGTTTCTCCCCGGAGTTCGTAGACTTCATCTCCCAGTGGTGAGTGTCACACGGATACTGTGCAGACTTCCTCGGTTGTTACTTTCTCATCCAGCCCTCTGTGAGGTTGCACTGATGTCCAGCAGGGGTCAGTGTCTGCTCTTTGTTTGCTTAGCAAGATGGTACAACCCACGCCAGAGTGTAATGATCATGTCTTTTAGCTCTTTAGAGATATTTTTATATATAGAGAAGGTTTTAAATTGAGGAAATGTGTCCTCTTTTTTTGACTTTTACATCCTTCTTTTATTTTGCAGCTTGAGAAAGAAACCAAACGAGAGACCAGCTTATACAGAATTAATGGTAAGTTTAATTGTACAAATTTCTCATTCACTCTTCTTCACTTTCTTCTTGGCTACTGTAAACATCCTGGTTGTAATGTTCAGAGTATTGATCGCCACAAGAAGCCAGGCGTACGCTGTAGACTCAGCCTCATTCAAACCCTCACTTGTCATTTTAAAACAACTTGTCTTTTCTTTTACGGTGCAGCAACATCCTTTTTTCACTCTGCATGACGCCAAAGAGACAGACGTGGCCAGTTTTGTCAAGGTCATCCTGGATGACTGATGGGCTCTGATCTGGCTCCGCCCTCATCAGGGTAGGCGGGACCTCTCAGCAAAACAAACCAATGGCCTACCTTTTTTCTCTTTTTCCTTTTTTTTTTTTTTTTAAACTCACTGGAATGACAGACTCTCATGCACCCGCACACGACAGAGGGAGGGGGGGGAATGACCTAAAGACTGACAGCAGCCAAGCAGCACTGGAGTGGGGGGTGTGGCGGTAATATGAACTTGTGCGCTCAAAAAAAACAAAACAACAAAAAAAAAAAACCCAACTGGAGAGGTTTAATTTGCTCCTCCAAGCATCCTGTGTGTGCAATCATTCAACATGATGGATATGAACTGATCCAGCTTTTGCTGTTTTTTCTCTTCTTTTTTTTCCCTTCCTTTGTTTTTGCCCCACTGCCCCCTTTATTTTTATTTTTTATCTTTCTCTTCAGAAACGGACAGAGCCAGCCATTATTTCTTTGTGACACATATTGTATGAATACTTTGAATTTCAACTGCAAAAACTCATCAGTTATGTGTATGTTGTCGTGTATTGAAAAGCTATATTTGCATATGCGTTTGTATGTTTTTTCTCATTATATACAGAGTTTTGATACTGTATATCTGCGACAAGTGTGAATTTTACCAGACTAGGGCCTTATTGTCACACTGCATCAGGTGAACAGTTCCAGCTGCCTCTGCTCTAAATCGATCGGTCGGCGCGGGGGGCGGCGGGACGAGCCTTAGGAACTCCAACGCGGGGGGACAAAAACGTAAGAAATGTCAAAGGTCGCATTCTGGACTGGACAAGTTTCATTCCTAGATCTCTTGGCGAGGCAGAGGCAGGAATGTGAAGCGTCAGATCAGATACCATCTGAACTCTTATTGATCCGAGCTGAGGCCCCTCATGCAGCGACCCCTCTTTACTCTCCTTCTCTCTTTGGTATTTACGAGTCAACATCATCGCTGCCATCGTCGCTACCTGGAAGTATTCAGGGGGTTGCCTAATCAAGCTCACAGCTTTATCTTTATTTTTATTTTTTTTCTCTGTGCCATTTTTCAGATCGTTCTCATGAATTACTGCATTAATTGTATTTTTTTTTTGTCTTTATTTTTTCTGGCTTGCATTTTGATTTATTTCAGCAGCATTTAAACTTTATTTCGTCTACCTTGAGTCAGCATAGTCTTTCCATACGAGGCACTTATGTTTATTTGTTTCCCTAGAGAGCTTATTATTATGCATTACACAGACAGTATGTTAGGGGAATAATTTATGTGTTGAGGATGTAAATACTATCTCCTTTTTAATGTAACATGGCACTGTCCTAACCTGGCAGTGCTGCTGAGTGGTAGAGTGGTTGGTATTAGTTAGTTTTAATGCAGTGTGACCTGTCATACACAAACACTTGTACTCGCAGGGCCAGCTGACTGTTGTACACCTATTTTGGAGTGATGTGCTGTCAGGCGCCACCGCTCAGGTTTCTTTGCTCTCCTTCGTGCGGAGACGACCCCATTTATTTTTCCCTAGGTCATACTCTCCTTGAGTGCTGGACCGAGAGCCTCTTTTCAGTCCTCGGTGGGCAGCCATTATCTCTTCTGTATGGCCATACTATGCAGAGCCTGCTCGCCTTGGACACAAAGCGAGAGACCCTTTGCAGTTATGTGGCGGTTATTTTTCCTGCTCCAAGTGTTCAGAGACTGTGACGATGATGGTGGTGACGACAGTGATGATTACTGCCATGGGTCCATACATGGCCTGAGGTCATCGCCTCTCCGGTTTACACTGTAGTGCAACCTTTATCAAAAGTCAGTGAGTCAGGAGTATTTATGATTGTGAATAATAAGGGAAAGCTAGCAACACCACAAAGAAGCTGCTGTTATTTTTGTTTTTATTTTTCTTTCTCTTTTTTTTTTGTTTTAGTCGGCCTTCTTTGAATGGCCATTCCCTTGGTGTGTAAAAGTGAGTTTTCACGCTGATCACAATGAGAATGGAACACTTGCTCTACCTCTTACTCCTTCACTCTATTTGCCACCTTTTCATTGGGTGGGACTGACAAACTTGAACTATGGAAAGACAAAAAAATAAAGGCTTTATTGTTCAGTATGTACGTTTTAAGAGCTTTCCTTTCGCTATTTCGGTGGGTTCAAGTCCCCGTTGGTGTGGGTGTTCATCCTCCTGGTTTTGTAAAATTTGGCAGCAACAGAAAGCTCAAACCAGAAACTTCGATCTTTCGAAAAAATGAAACTTTTTACCAAACTTCTCGACAAAAAAAAGTCCACTTTTTCATCCATTCAGCTGCAAAAACTGTTGCATGCGAAGCCAAATCGAGCTATGACTTAATCTCAAGCAGCTAATTTAACCTATCTAATGTCTTTGTCTGCAAGACTCAAAAGCACAGTGGTGTAGATTTTTTTTATCACAGAAGCAGCAGGAAGCAAGAAGACTGCGGCTACCTCAGCTACGGTGTGCGAAAAGGTACAAAATAGCACATATTTAAAATGTGTTAATGCTGGAAGCCCCAATTTGTGTAACTCAAGCCAAATAAAACCTGGCATCCTCTCAACCCACTTTCTCTCTACTTCCATGTCACTAACAGTCCCACTTCAGACTCTAATTCCTTCAACTGCAGAGAAACTGGAGCTGACTGATCCAGCTGATAAAAGGAAAGTCCCGTCTTTGGGTTTCAACCAGCAGCAGTTGAGCAAGATGTGTGCTCTCAGAATCAATGAAGAGGTAACTTCTAGATTTTTTTAAAATGCATTTTTATCCCAAAATTCAAGTTCCTGTGCATGTTAGTGTGTTGTCCTTATGTATGCACACACAAGTCCTCACACGCTCCCCGACAAGTCGTGATTCCTCAGGATGTGTGATGAATAGATGGAGAATCTCATCTCTTTCTGAGTGCTTCTTTTCCTGTGAAGGTTAACAACAGAGGTTAACAAAAGCTCACTTGGAGTGAAATACTCCGCTCCTCGGCTTTGAGTGCGTCCGTCAAAGACTTCACGGCAGGATGAGGAAACTCAATGGCGGTAGACTCGGGGCGGTGGCGCTGTGTTGAGCCGAAGAGTGGTTTTTCCAGCCAAAGCAAAGACACTCTTTTGATGAGGACTTATATAATGCAGCTGAAAAGTTCAGCGTGTGAGGAGGGAAAATAGAAACACATTTAGATTATTTACTGTTCTGGCTTGATTCAGTGTGGACTGTGATGCAGAAGTGAATCTGAACCTCTAAATAGATAGTCTTGGAAGTCAGCCTGGAAGCAGTGAAAGTGAAACTGCTCAGTTAGTTTGACTTAAGTGTCTTATAGATGCAAATAAATGAGACACTGTGAGTGAAGTGATGTAACAGGAGCAAATCAGACAAAGTTTCCATCTCAATATGAATCAAATGATTCCCCCCTCATATTATCCCTACAATCCCATATCCTATCTCTGATAATAAAGGCATAGAAAGCTTAAAAATTAATCGAAAAAACTGGTTTGTGCATCACTTTACGTGTAAACCAACTGAATATGTAGGGGAATTAAATAGTTAATAACCAACATTAATTAACACTGACGATTGTTCTCTCAGTATTTTGAACAGCTTTCATTCAGTATTGATTATGTGGAAAAACATGTTATTATGTAGTAATTGGGAGTTATGAGGTTTCAGGCATCAACAGCTTGTTTCTTTAAGATTAAAACATTTTTTTTAATCGTAAATGTTCTGTATTTTGTTCATCTCTTTGGAAAAATGCAGGTATTTATATAGATATGAAGTTTTATACAGGGTAATATTAATGCCCTTGATACTTTGTGCACAACAGATATTTATGTCAATGGCATTTTTAAATATAGACAAACATGTTAAGTTAGAAAATTAATATTTGTTCCAATCCGAAGTGAAAAAGGATAAATGCACTCACTGCACATGCACTAAAAACACTTAACCCATAAGGATCCATGTGAATCTCATGTGAAGTTCATTAAACTAATAAATAAATATGTACTGAAATTAAAAAGTGTATAATTTCATGACAGACCTTTATTTAATTAAGTTTTACAAGCCTGTTTCCACCAAAAGTGGTGAAAGGTTTTATATGCACTGATAAACAAGTTCTCTCCTATGAGCATCCAAGATTTCTAAAAAGAGACCACAGGACAGTTCAGGTTCCCTTCTTGGTTTGTCATTCAAAGCCGGTGCCAATGGTTTTTAGAGCTGAGTATGAGCACATGTGGTGATTTCCACTATAGAGTCATGTGTGTTTTAAATGCAGTTTTGCCTCTTCATAACATCCAGTATTGGTTTTCAGCTCTGTCCATTTTTGTACAGTGATAAGTCCAGACTCTTTGAATCTTGTACCGTATCATGAAATCCCCAAAGTCTCAGAAATTTCACACTGAGGACACTTACTCTGAAAAGAGCTGAACTCCTACAGTGTCGCCATCGTCCTGTTTTTGCTTCTGAGAGACTCGGCCTCTCTGTTGTGCCCTTGCAAACTAACCTGTTGCAAACTAACAAATAGATTTGGAGAGGTTTCAACAGGTATTTTCTTTCAATATTTCACTTGTACTTGCATTACATTTCAAGAGCATATTTGCATTCACATTCCTACCCTTATTTCTTCCCCCATAAGTCCAAAATTGACTTTTGTGACAGCTACTTGCTGCTCTGTGATACCAGCAGGACAGCTGCTGACAGGTGTAAAAGAGACTGAGAGTCGATACTGTGTCTAGTCATCACACAGCTCTCATGATTTACAGTAGGCCAGTGAAGGAAGCCAGAGTTCGGCACTATTCAGTTCCTCCTTCTCAGCCTTTTTCCTCTTCTCTCCTCAGACAGGTCCGATTTTTTAAACAAGCACGAGTTATTAAATTTGTTCCTATTTTTCGCTTGATGCTGTAAAGTTTGGGAACTCTGCTGCGGTCCCATGAGATGCACAGATGGACAGAGGAGAACCCAACTAGACCTGGCATGTATGTGAGCCCCATTTTGGAATTGTTTCCAAAATCTTCTGCCAGATCTCACGATCTCCTGACCTGTCCACGTCCCGGAGAAGGAAACCCAGTAGGCGGAGTTTGAACTCCACGACTCAACAACTCATTAGAGCGCTTCAAACTCATGAAGTCCCATACAGTAATCCCGCTCATGTGCCAATTAGGTTGTGTTGTAATTAAGCATTGTGTCTGTTTTTGTGTTGTGGGAGAACTCATCCCTCGTTGACCCTTCATGAATCCGCCCTCCCTTTCCCCCCTCTTCCCTCTTTCTCTGTGGTTCTTGCCAAGAAAAACGAGGCCATCAGCGTGCCCTTAGATGGCAGACCTACAAACAGCCGATGATGTTGTATAAGTTCCTCTCCTCCAGACGTGACACAGAGTGGCCCGTGATGGACACTAAGAATGGGGTCCCCTTTCTGTTGAGGGTAAAAGAGGCTTTCTGGAACCAGATCTTCCTGACGCTGCACAATCTTATGCAACATGCTTGACCAACTCCAAGGATGGGCTCCTGTTGCTCTGTAGGTCTTGGTCTAGAGGACATGGTGGGAGGGGGAGTGAGTGTTGACATGGACTTGGAAAGACATGACAGGTTTAGGGGCCATGAGTTGTGTCACTGCAGTTTGAACTAGTACAGTGTCTGATCTCTCCTCTAACATGCGAACATGCTTTTACTGCAGGGGCAACATGAGAAAACATTATGTCTGGAGCCAACACTGAGCTAGCCGTCTCTATGCAACCTTTGTTTCTATTTTTGAGAAAGTAAAAGGGTAAAATATTCCCTTAATTTGACAAAAGATTGTTCCTAAACTGCATTTACAAAGCTGACATAAGTTGCAAAACTGTTGGAAGGAGTTGGAGAATTTTTGAGACTGTTTGAGAGTTTTTGCGCCTAAAAATGTAACATCATTTTGCAGGAGTGGATGACAAAAAATGTCTGAAATTGCAAGAAACTAAAACAAAATTTAAAAAAAGTTGCTTCTTAATATATAATACAGCTATTAAAAGTTCCTGTCCTCTCAGTATTTGAGGTGATAACCTCAAGGAAGGTCTCAGAAAAGTTCTGCATCATGATGCTGTAATAATGATACTAAAAATAAAATGTACTTCCAAAATATTAGAAGTAAACTTCCGTTCCTCTACAGGAAGCCTGAAGGGCAGAGATGTTCTCTGTGAATTCAAAGGCTTGGGTGACAAAGTGGACTCCAGTCCAGGAATAAATCTGCAGAAAAGAACGGACTCAGACTCAATTGCGTAATTACATTTTAGTGACATCTTTGGGAGTCAAAAAACAGGCCAGCGGCTTGGGAATTTCTGCTGCTGTTAACTTTGAACTTCCTGAATTCTTAACCCAGTTAGCAGTGAGGGTTACAGACAGAAAATCACATGCTTTGAATTTTGAACTCTGTCCCTCAAATATCAACAAAACCCAACGACTAGTTTGCCATATTGTGTCCATTACAACGATGGTGAATTTGTGGCGCACGAAACGTAAGTAAGGCATTGATAAGCTAGGCCGAATGATGTTGGTGGTTAGAACTTATTAGGACTGGTTCTGATCTAGTTTTCAATCCCAACCCTTCAGGTTGAGTTGAAAACAATATTCAGTAATTTGTCAGATAATGCAAGCGCTGAATTAAAGCATCAAACAGCAGTTGTAAAGGGTATCATGGGACATGGGCAACTACTGCTTTGCTTGACAGACACTTCAGTATACCCAAATTCAAAGTACCTTTTGCAGAGTGCCTAAAACTAGTCCAAATCCACTGTAAATTCAAGACGTCACACTCCTCCTGAAGGTCATGCCTCCATAGATTTGTTCGGTCTGGCTGAATGAATATTAGCAGTAATACCGGAACAGTGTCTGCCTAAATCATAACACTAAAACAAGGCCTGACAGGACACAGGTCTGTTTTAATGTAGTCTCACACCTGCAGGCTGATAGACACAGAGTGTGTGTGTGTGTGTGTGTGTGTGTGTGTGTGTGTGTGTGTGTGTGTGTGTGTGTGTGTGTGTGAGTGTGAGTGAGTGAATAGACAGACAACACTCTGTATATGCAAATATTAGTGATCTGCAGCCCTCATGAAAAGCAGTTGACAGCATATTTACTCAAACTGACAAAAGTGAAAGATGTTCTGTGTACTCTTTCCTGACACCGTTGCATCTCTGATGAACGATTGACTTTCTACTCTCATATTTCAGCTCTATTTCCTTCTTTGTAGCCATGATAATGCAACCAAATGGCTGGATCTATATTTCGTGAATGAGTAGCAATAGTCTGCTTGGCTTTGCATGTAAAACCCTTCTGACTAGTTTGTTTTTGTCGAGCGATCAAGTAATGACTCCTTGTGGGAACTGGACATCCTTCAGCTTTCGTGTGCAGTGTGAAATATTATGAGAGACCGCAAATAGATGTCAGTAATAGCCTGCAAGATTGCTGCTGTAACAGTTCGAACATTCAGGAGACACTGCCAGGCCGGAGAAGAAGGGTGCGCGTTGTTTACGGCATGATTCGGAGGGAACATTTAGACTATTTTAAAACATGTGACAGCAAAAGAAGGTGAAATGTAATATCTCCAACATTCACCGCTGAAGAATAACTGCTGTGGGTCCATGTCAACAGGAGGAACAGCTGCAGCCAAGTCAAACCACAGCATGTCATGCAGGTCTGCAAATGTTGCCCCTGATGCAGAACCACTCGGGTCACGAAATCCTGGAGTTTGATTCACATCCATTTCATGCTCCAGTGTTTACTTCTCAGCATAAAAGTATTGTTTATTTTTTTAGTTGACCTCACATCTATACTTGATTACATAAATGTGTTTCCGTGCTTCCATTGATGACCTCCAGCATTAGCGACAAGCATGTATTGATCTGCAAGAGCTTTGTTGTGATGGTTGGCAGCTTTGCAAATGAGCAGAGAGATTTCTGGAAACCTCCAAGAATATTATTTTTATTATTATCATTATGGAACTTCTGGAATATTTTCAAACAACATGAACAATTTGGTGTAACATCCTAACATGTAAGTTGGTGCAAAGATGTCCACCTAAAGATACATTCTACAATCTATGATCTTATGAGAAAGTCTGCAGCTAAAAATGTTGAAATTCAGATTTTATCTCAACACCAAGGCGAGAAAAAGGCTGAAATTGTGGTTTGATGACGATGTTACTCAACATGGCCGAGATAAAGTGAGTGTCTCAACTTGAGCACAGCTCTCATGAGTTAACTCCAACTTTTGAAGTTTGACTGTCGCTTTAAAACCACTAAATAAGTCTTTTGCTCTGGAGTTGGCTTGCATTATTGTACCTTATTTCCTCTGATATACCCTGCATTATAAAGAAGTATTTTTATATAGTTGAAAGTATATATATAGGGTGACCATACGTCCTCTCTTACCCTGACATGTCCTCTTTTTGGGCGGCTGTCTGACCTTGTTCAAGGGAGTTTATAAAATCCTTCAAATGTCCAGGGTTTTGAATGGAAATTGGAGTTTGTGTCGCATGGACTTATTGAGTTAGAAGAGCATTAACACTCAACCCAACCCAAAAAACCTCTCAAAATTAACCACACACGACTTCGTGATTCCGCTCCCGTGTAGTCGTGTCCTATTTTTTATGAATGGTCTTAACTGGTCAACCTGAGAATGTGTTGGGTGACTTAAAAACTCCATTGAGCCATTCAAAGGTGCGGTGGTGTCTTTATTTTCCATCATAATACAAACAGACATGACGGCTAAACTCGGCAGACCATATTTTGATGACGGAAAAATTAGGACACTCGCCTGGCTCTTCCGACACTTGAAATTTACTCAGAGATGCCTTTTAATTTCAATACACTTATGACTTAGACTAAACTTTATTATCCCTTGGGATGACTCCCGCAGGAAATTCGGGTTACCAGCAGCTTTTACAAGTAAAAAGGTAAAAAAAGGTGCAAAGTGCAACATGCAAAACGTAGTCACTACATAAAATAAGATAAAATACAAAAAAATAAATTCAATTAAAAATAAAATACAAGTTACACAATCTAGATAAACTCTATAGTATGCCTTCTCTGTATAAATATAAAAATTGTTACATTACCAAATAATATCAATAACCAAAGACACAGATTCAGATAGGCTACTTAAGATGTTTTATTATAACAAGTTTTAAAAATAATGAATGAAACAATAATAGAAATAAAGTCTGTTCTGTATTAAATAATTGAATGATAAATAACTGAACAATTTTAGCAATCAAACAAAATATATCTTTATTTTTAGTTTTCTTCTTCAACCTAATGAAATGAAAACAAAGACATTTTTATAACTTTATAAAAAAAACAACCAGGACAGGACGTGAAATCAGGACATGTCCTAGGGAAACGGGATATTTGGTCACCCTAGCTTAACTATAGTGTGCCAAAAGGGACAAAAAAGGCTGTGATTTGAAGAAGCTTAACGTATCGATTTGGAAACGCTCTGGCAGAGACGACTGAAATAGTGACTCCACAAAAGTCGTTTTCTCAAAACTTGAAACAGTTGACAGGTATGAAGTAAAAAAAACCATCAAAACAGGATCTGGGATTTCTGTTTTATCATTTGCAATCCCTGAAAACAGTATAAGCGTTAATACTTAGACCGTTTTACACCTGTTACTGTTGAATCTGGAGTGAGGTCAGGAAATGATTGTTTCCCCTGCTGCCATCACATGTTACTCGGGGTTTTTCATGGTGGGGGGGTGGAGGTGGCAACAGGGGACGTGAACCAAAGTGCGATATCCCCTTCAACAAGGGCTGTTTTTCCAAAAGAGAGGAGATGGGATTAGAGCCCAGCTGGTCTAATGGAAACACGCTCATCCCCGGTGAGAGTAGGTGTAAAGAGACACTTCTCATCAAGGCTGCCTCGCTGCAAGTCCGTGCCTGTTAATGCAAAACAACCAGGACGAAAAAAGAACCGGACCGCTGAGACTTCATTTTATATATAAACCTCTTCTCGCCTTCTGAATGTGATGAAGCCTGATCTGGTCATGAAGCGATCCAAGTGTCCCTCTGTGGCTTGTATCTTTTTATACAGTCACTCTTACCATACCTCTGCATCAGAGTTTGGCAACAGATGCTAAAAAGCTGCTGTCGGGGTCAGACGGTCTAGAACTTTGTGTTTAACAGTAAGAAAAGTCAACTTTGAAGCTTTGGCTACTTTTTCGTTGAGCACAAGAGGTTGGAGAAACGGGAAAGAGTGTTTGGAGAGTCACTGTTGCAGGTTTTAGGTGTGCAGTTTTAAAGTTGCAGTTGCATCAAGTAGTTTTCTTGCGTAAGTAAAGCCAGTCAGCCGCTCTTCTAAGGCCTGTCAGGGTCCACTGGGAAGCAATTAGTGTCCATTTCCCCAAACGAGCCCCATTCACTTTTTTTTGTATGAGAGATAGAAAGTAATTGTCCCTCATGAATGGGATGATGTATGTTACCTTAAATAGACTGATTTTGAGTCCACCAAAACTTGAATTACATAAATAATCCTGACGTCTCTTCTGGGAAAGAGCTGATGTTGTACGTTGCGTTCCAGAGCCATCAAAGTAATCTTTCAAGTTGGCAAAACATTGCAAAGGATCACATGCAGACAGAGCATCAGGATGATAGGATTAAAACTTGAGTTTTGACTTCACGCCGCCTTTATTCCGCTCATATCCATGCGATCCCTTCCTATCGGCTTGTTTGCACAGGTATTAAGGAAAAAAAATCAAGAGATAAGAGGACAATGTTGATTACCTGAGCTGACAGGTGTAACAGTGAGCCCTCTCCCGGGGCGAAAGACGTCTTTGAGTGGCGTAACTCCTCTCCTGTTACCTGTTCCACTCATTGGACATGTAAAACTCGTCCTGTTTTCAATGCTCTGCTAAAGCAGGGAGCTTCCATTACACGTGTGGTCCTTGTACACAGCATTAATTAAAGCACACTTAAAGACGAACACTACCTTTGGCAACATACCAGGAGGGGATACTGTATGTTCAAACATGTTTAAGTGCATTTGTCTTGCAGTAGTTGCTGTTTTACACTACTGTGTATTCATCAACCATCGGTTTGCAAATGGCTCAGAAGTTACGTGTCATCTTCTGCAGAGCTTCTGCTGTGTCATTTCCTCTCAACAGACCTGCTTAAACCAAGCGTAAATCACCTCTGTAATCTCAGGACAAGCAGGTCAGGAGAGAAAATTGTGTTGTGACGTAAGGAATAATCTTCTTGTTGGGTGAAATTGCATTCCAAGCAGAATTGCTTGCTAATTTTGGAGCAGAGTATCTGTCTGCTTATTAACAGGTATTCGGCGTCATCTAACGGGAATATGTCGAACTCTTTTGTTTTCGCAAAGCAAAAGCCGGACTGCTCAGTCAGTGGTGTTTACTGCGAAATAAAATCCCTCCTTCTAGTACCGTCTGAATGACCCCATCGTAGCTGTATACACAACACAGGTTGTGATGTTTCCTTCGCCTCACAAGGAACATCATGAACCCCATCTCTGAGTCTATGTTTCGGGGGTTGGGCTGCTTGACACTCAGCATCAGCATCCTGCCGCCGGATGGCAGAAAGGCCACCGCCGCAGTGCCAAGGAGATAATCTCAACCAGAGAAGGGAGAAGTTGATATCGACCATCTGCTTCGTCTGGAGAGGATTTGATTGGTTTGCTCCAGCAGAGCGCAGCAGTGGGGATGATTAGGCCTCCCTGGTGTCCTATTCCACTGGGTGCCCGGCTCAATGTCACCACTGATTGGATCCCCTAATCTTGTACTGGGTGAATTAAATCTGAAGTGGGGAGGAGGGTTGCATTCAATTTGCCTTTCCCCTGATTCTCTGTGTTTGTGTTTGTGTGTGCATGTGTGTCTGTGTGTGTAGCTTTGTGTGTCTTACTTACTCCTCATATGATTAACAGGTACAGTATGAGATTACTATCCTGGCTCTTGACAGGGACATGTATCTTTGACACCGTTTGTACGGTCCTGTTTGCATCACAAACAGGACCCAGTTCAACATTTCCTCTGTGGTAGCCAAATACTATAAACTCCATGTAATAACTAAAGTAAAGAACATTGATTTTGCCACTAAGCAAGCAGAAAAAATAGCTGTATTCTAAAACTCTAATTCAAAGATAACCTCTTTTTTATTTTGCATTTATTGTATTAAGTTCTTTACGATGCATACTTTACAGCAGGGTGTCATCTGCATAACAGTGAATAGAGATATTAGGGATCCAATATCCAAATCCAAATGGGACTGAGGACTGAGCCTTGAGGAACACCGCGTTAGAGATAAGTGGGACTTATGGTTAAATGTCTGCGCTGACAGAAAAGGTACTTTCGGTGATTGAATGATAAGGCAAGGACCCAGGAAAGTCCAGTGCAGTGATATATGTATGTATACATGTGTAAGAATCAGCCTCATGTTAGTACAGAACTATTGTTAAGAGATGACAACTATCAACGTCTACAAGATCATGGTTTACCTTCAGTATTGTACATTCTGTGCTGAAGCGTGCTTTCAGAGCCGATTGAAACTCCTTAAAGGTGGGGTAGACAGGATCTGAGGAAGTGAGAATGTAAACTCTACCCCTCCCAACGAGTTTTCCCCTCAGCTCCTCCTCTCCCCTCCATCTCTGCTCCACCAAGCCCCGTCCACAAACAGACGCTCCTGCTCGCTCGTATCGTTTCAATTAAATTCAGATATAATGCAGATAAATACTTCAGATAATTACAAATGGGGCCCAGTCAACGTGGAAGTAAAAAGCATTGGTGCTACTGTAGATGCCAACAGACTACCAGCAAACACAATGTTTGCAGGACTTCTACAACTAGGATAAAGTGACATAGTCCAGGACCCGAGGGAAACAGTTTAGCGATGGCGCTACAACACGCTACAGCAGGTCCTGTTTGACAAGAAACACTTCTGTTACAGACACTTGGCGTACTTTGTAAAAGCGGTTTACCTGTCCCCTATTAACCCGGCTTTTTCGCTCTTGTCCGGTCTACCTCCTTTTTAAGCGCCCGTTATTCTGACAGAGTCTCCAATATTCACTACGTTTTCTTGCTTGTGTCGACAGTCGTGGCTAAAGGAGGATTCAGACAATTTTCCAAACTTTGTAGTTTGTTTCTACTGTCCGATATTGTAGCACGCTAACTTTGTTTTGGCTCGTACACATTATGAATCTGTGCCGTGAAGCCTGCCTCACAACACGGGGGAGCAGCATCCGCCTCACAACCAATCAGGTTTGGGGAGGCGGAGAATAGCTTCGTCAAAAAGAGTGGGCTGCTCAAAATTTTTAAAATGTTGACTACGCAGATGGAACAAAACACAGCGATATTGTTACCAAATGTCATCAATAACTAATAGCTATTGACTGATATTAAAAGCTTTTTTGTAAAAAGAAGCTTCTTTAACGGAATCCTGTCGACTCCTGAGGTTTGTCTTATGCAAGCAGAGGTCCTTTTTTTGCACTAAAGCACAACTTTCTGCTTTTACACGAGTAGAAGGACATCCCTACTAGCTCCTGCTACTCATCTATCCACATGTTTGAGTTGTAGTGGTCATTCATGGCAGAATGGGCGGTAAAATAGTTCTGATTTTGTAAATACCTGGAGCTTATGCACAGAGCCTGGTACTGTTGAAGGGGGCGTTGCTGTTTGGATTTTGGTGGTCATTTATAGCCATGTGGTCGGTTATGTAACGTAGTATTTGGAAAGGGGTGCGACAGGAGGGGTTATCACTATCGCTGAGTGCTTACCCTTTATTAGGAATCAAGTATCTTGTGTTTATTTCACGTTCAACATGTCCAAAGTGAATCTCAGACCTGCTGCTTAAAACAAACACTGAGATCATGCTCAGAAAGTTCATACTAGATACTTTAAATACTGTAGAATTTACAGTAAATGTGAAACATGCAGGAGCCTTGAAATAGGCCGGTCTTTTTCGACATGAGTCTCATAAAATGGCCTTCTATCATCATCCTCATCCGTCTTCAAGTGCTGAAAAAAGCACCCAGAGTTAGGTTCCAAGTTTCTTCCTCTCTGTCTATCCTCCAGAGAGATCGTAAGTGGAGCTGGTGTTACTGGTTGCCCAGATACAGTCATAGTAACCCTGGCTGAAGGCCTTTCTTGGCTCCTTCAGGTATGGAAGTGTTTTTATCCTGCTGGGGGGCTGATGTGCCACATATTTGGGGGAAGGACATCAGGTTCATTCACAAAAACGGGTTACAATCATTAAGAAAAGGTTTGGTTTATTGATTGTTTAATTTTCCTGAAGGAAAATAGAGAAGCTTGGTAAGTGCTGCACTATGGATTAGAGATGCAACAATTTCAGATTACAATAGTTTAATGAGGATCCCACAGATGCCATGTCAAGTTTGATGTGTTTAACCGTTGATGCCCAACTTTTTGGCGGCAGGTTTTGGCGATCTGAGCAACTCCTTCGCCGTTCTCGTCGTGCCTGAAATGCTCACCCATTGCAGACTTTGCTTGTTTCTTTAGTGGAAACAAAACTTTGCTGCTGGAAACCTCCATCTTTCTGGATTCTAGTCGACTAATAAACGCATATAAAAGCACGCACCTTGTAAGAAAACAACAGTATTAAGGTTTGTTTTGTGTTCCCCGTGGTTCTGACCTGGAATGGCATCCTTACATTACTGTTTTACATCCAAGTAGTGCACTGTCTGGGACTTGCAGCAGCAGCAGCAGCAGATGGTGTTCCCTTACAGACAAGAACAGTTAGTTGGTAACCTTTATCACCAAAGAGCTGGACGCAGTACAGGGTTATCTATCTCCTGTCAGCTGTCCACATAAACAAACCCCTCTTAGGTGTCCCCCATGCCGTCTGTCTTGAAATTCATCCATGCTGTAAGAAGCATTACCGCGTGATTAATTCAGTAACAGAAACTAAAGGGGGAAACTCTCAGGAGAAGTTGGTCAAAAGATTAGATATCAAGAAACGACGTCTATACTTCTGTTGCTGTGCAGAAATGTCACGTATAACTCAGCGAGAGTTTTAAGTGTTTTCTGCAGGGGGTTCATGTTGCCAACAAGGCTTGTTATGATGGAGGCGGGCATCATAATCAGCGGTCTGGGAGGCTTTGTGTTTATTTATTCGTTTATTTATTTTTGGCCCCTTCTACGATTCCTTTATAGGCAACAAACTGCGACACCACACGGAGCCAAGTCCTCTTAGCGCAAGGTGCCAACTATGAGCGGAGAGTAGGTATCACTTTTGTTTCCTGGCTCCGGTTGTATTAGTCAAGGTCCGAGAGGCCTGAGCCAGAAAGATAAAGGTCAGCGGCGTGAATAGACTTAACTGACAGACAAACAGCAATCGCAAGAACGTAGCGTATCCTGACAATACGACGAGAGGTTGAGTTTAAACAATGACACAAGCAGAGATACATTTGCAGGAAAAAGGAGAAGAAACACATCAACCCTGCAACATAATAAGCTGTTTGAGAGAAATTTCCTCGTATGACTGTGCAAATCCGCTGGAATAAATATACATGTCGTCTTTCAGCAGGTTAGAGGAATGGAAAAAGCCTGAAACTCATCCAACATATTGTACCTGTTAGATACTCCTATTCCTCCCCTGAGTGTCATGAGACGCTCAGCTGTCGAAGATAGAGCCAAAATGAGTGTCAGCAGCTGTGTGACTCCGAGTGAAAGAGAGCGTGAGGGTTTTTGTTGTTGCAAGAGGTTATTACAGTTCAAAAATCAGGTATTGTGGCTGATATTAGGAGGAGGAATTGAATACAGTGTAAAGAGGCTCGAGTGCGTCAGGCGTGGGATGAAAAATCGGTGTCAAAAGTTGGAGACGGAAAGAAAACTCATTTCGGAATAGGTTAACACCCTGTGACACTTGAAAAGAGTCCGAATAGGCCCCATGAGAGGAGACGGATCACTACAAGGGTTTGCACTTTCACTAGCCAGGAATCCCCCTTCATGCACACAAACACGCACAAACCCACACAAGCGCGTAAACAGCAGCAGCAGAAGGTTCTGGCAAGCTCGTCAGCTGTTGGCTGTTTGGTTGGGCACACTCGTCTGTGATCCGACACTCCTGTCCTGTTTATACTGAGCTGCAAACCGTAAAGGAAATGTCCATGTATATCCTCATTTATGGTAACTGGTTGAGTTTATAATTTGCACTAAATTACGTACAAGAGGTTAGATATTAAAACTTTCCTTGGTCACAGTCTCTCTTGTGTACTGCAGCTTTAATACACGCTGCATGAAGATAGCAACCCTTTGATTTTTTTGGGTCACCTATTTCGTAGATGAATAGCTCAGGGTGGATTATCCCCAAGGTTGTGACATCAATCCTCTGCAGTCAACCACAGATGCATCATAGAAATGACATTAGCCCTCTGGCATGGCTTGTCTTGTGACAGTCAAGTTCAGCCAATGTTGATTTGAGTATTTATTTTTTATTTGCGATCAAATTGTGATCATGTTTCAACATGAGGGTGGATATGGGGCGGTGGGACAGCTCACTAAGCTGTCTCAAGGTGCATCTGTCATTCATACAAGGAGTGACGCTAACTGAGTTACATGTTTTGTCAAGAAAAAGAACTGCAAAACCTCACAACCTTACCTAAAAGAAGCTATTTTATTTTATGTTATCTTATTTATTTATTTATTGTCGTTTTTGGCCACTATATAGCTTTGTTGATTTTGGAGGTTAGTCTGGTTGCAGACCTCCACTGTCCGGAACAACCTCCACCGAGAGGACCCAAGGTGATGTTTTTTTCTTACACACTCGTTCGTTGTTGTTGTTTTTTTGTTAAAAAATAATATAATAATAAAATAAATAATAATAATAACAATAATAATAATAATAATAACAATAATAATAATAATAATAAAATAATAATAATAATAGTAGTAGTAATAATAGTTATGATAATAATAATAATAATAATAGTGAAAGTGATAATAATAATAATAATAAACAATAACAACAACAACATAGTAATAGTTATAGTAATAATAATAATAATAATAATTAATAATGATAATGATTAAAAATAAAAATACTCATGATGATGATGATTATTATTATTATTATTATTATTATTTTATTCTTTTTTTTTTTCTATCAGTATATTTGCTTTAATTTTGAAAGGCTTCCAATCAACTTCCAGTCTGTTCAGTGGAGTTGGGACCTCATAGTGGTGGTCTTCAACGAAGGGTCCTGACAGTGGAGGTCTGCAGCCGGACTGTCTCGGGATTTTGCAACAATGTAGATTCAAAGCATAAGAAGTGTTCAGGGTTTTGCATTCGTAGTCTGTTTGTAGTCCAAGTTGTCATGACCAATAGTGAATCGTCAGGTTTTGTTGAACAAGGGAAAGTAGACCAAAATACATAGAACAAAACTATCTTCTTTATGTAACGACTTAAGTTATCTTTCTTTTAGAGTTCCATCTGTTTAAGTGGGTAATATTCAACAAGAGTTCCACAAGGCTCATTCCTGGTCCCTCTGTACTTTGCACTGCTCTAATTGGCTCTGCTGTATATGTACACCTCATAGTATAACAGTGGGTCACAAAATGAATATCACATTACATCATGCTGAACTGATTAGTTAACTGCTTCCTGAATTAAGTTAGAGGTTCATTCTGTTTTATGTCGACTTTTAAACAACCGGACCTTTTTGCAGTTTCCCGGTACGAACCATCAAAAACGATACAGTTTGTACTTTGTTCACTTTTCAAACCTGGAGGCAACATCCAGTGCTTTTATGCTGCCGTCAACACTGCCATCATTGACTGACGAGGTGGCTGCATGAGACAGCTGTTCTCTGCCCCACCATCAGACCGACCACAGGCCTTACGCAAGTGCCATGTCATCAGAATTACATAATTATCTACATTTATCCAACTGTACGCCGCGAAGGTGCGTCACAGTGAATTTTGTCATTTCATGCCATATTTTTTGCCAAGGAGACAAATAAGGACACAAAAATCTGATAATCACAGGCAGTAATATTAAAACTTATAATAATGTTAATTAAAATAATGATCAGGCTCTGAAAAGAACAAATTGCATGAGTTATGTGCTTGTGGAAACCAGGAGTGACTCTGTTTTCAAGCATGTTCTCGCACATGTTTTGGCTTCTCTCTGCCGGGTTTTGTCCCACTTCCTGACTCGCTGAAGTCATAAGTCATTTTGACTGAATGGTTACAACTTGTGAATATCACTACCTGTTCTGTTCCTTTGCTGTAATCCACACACGCACTTCAACTTGTCAGAGCTTTACTTTACAGTCGGTATCGGCGCTCCGCTTTCTCGGAAATTACACAAAAATGGAGTAGCTCAGCGTGAGAGAGATCACTTCTGTCAAACAGATGGAAACAGAGAGTGTGATGATGCTTATCTTTGACCAAAAACAGAGGGATGAATCTGGTTGGAGTCCAGTTATCTTTGAGTAATTGTTGCTTCTTTTTTCTAATTAAAGGGTAAAGAAACATCAAATTTTCATGTTTCACGTTTGAATCAATTCCTGGTGAAACTTTGAGAAAGGATTAAAACCAGGAAATTTTAATGATGACTATAAATGAGAAAGGGCTTGGTCTTTTTTCTTACGAGAGGGAGGAGACTAAAGAAAAGGAGTATGACAATTTGCATATCATTGAAACCCTGAATTTAATCGAACAGAGTGAAAGACAATGAACCAAACACTGTAGGACAGACTAAGAGAGTAGTTTTTAAGATATTATTCTGAGCCCGTGTGGTGATTTCATGGCGGTTTTCTAAACAGAGCTGCCAGAGTGTTATTATGTTCTGTAGCTGATCAAATCCCAGCGCTCGAGATAATTTAGCAGATTACAACTCTGAAGAAAATGATTGCAATTATACACAGTCTCTTACAAAGTGGTGAACCTCTTCCCCTGTTTACTCCCGAGACATTCAACCTCTCTAAAATCTCCTTTTAACTCCCAGACATGTTGCTAATTAACCTAATTAGTTTATTTACTTATTTATTCACTCACTTATTTTCCATTGCACTTTGAGATCTTTTTTCTCAGATGTAAAGTGCAATATAAATAAAATGTATTATTAATATTATTATTTTTATTTTTTTATTTTTTTATTTTTTTTTATTTTTTTTACTACTACTACTACTATTATTATTATTATTTCCATGGCACTGTTTCTCAACTGTTTTGTTGTCCTTGACTCAACTTTTTTGTAAACATATGGCAAGTTTTAAATTTAAGATAAGCACATTCGGTATATATATATTTTTAATTAAACCATAAAGAAAATTCAGTTTTGATATGTTGGCACTATTTTCAATTTAACATTGGTTGTAAATGATTTGCAAACCATCTAAATGTTTTTTATTGTCGAATATCATCGACACCAGCAGCTCTTATAAGAGCCTCATTCTCACTGCAAACATACAGCTAAAGCTATTCCTAATATCGTAACTGTGCCTAATGTGCTGTAAGTTCAGAGTCAGGAGATTTTTCTGATATAATACCCCTCCTAAATATGTTCAGGAAGGACTTGATCCAGGCTGCACACACTTCCTCCTGAGTGATAAATATGCCTGTGATTTTAACACTGCCTGAAATAATGTGCATGAGCTGTCTCCAAGTGACACTCACTGAGATTAAACAGGAGGACTCTGAACTTTTATGAGAGAACAAATACTACATTTCAACTGGTCATATCTTTATGTTTTATCAGTTCATGCTGAGGTCTGGAGAATGGAATATGTCCACCGGCCCTTTAAGTGATTTTCCATCCAAAATTCTGGTGCTATCACCTTATTTAGATGAAAACAGATCATCCAAGTACTTTGTGTTCTGCACTTTTGTGTTTCACCATGTAATCTGAAGGTCAGGCGGATCAGCCTGCTGTTAATAAGCCAGTTCAGGGAGTCACCACGAGAGACGTCATCAGCATCATCGACGAGCACTCTCAGGCCAACACTGACTGTCGATTTCTCTCTGAGCACCCAACGCTGACTGAACATCTACCAAATTTGAGAAGTTAAACATCATCCCAGAGGTGTCAGGAGTCAAGGTGTGCTATCGCTGTCATCACAGGAAAGATGTTTTTGATCAAGAGCTGGATATTAATGCACTAAATGTGTCATTAAACAAACACCAGCGCAGGAATCAGAGAAAGGGAAAAGTCCATTGTGTTATATAATAAAAGCAATGAGACTCACTTAATGAGCGTTAATATAAATTATGTTCTCAAAGAGAAAAAAAGACGGTTCCCATTTTCAGTCCTAGTCCAAGCTTTGTGGCTGTTTCATTGGTTAATGTGGAAAAAGCCCCGCGGCAGCACCCACTTCCTATGCAGAGCCCAATCAAAGCGGCTCCCTGCCTTCCTGCGGACGTGTCAGATCAATAGACTCTGACTACGTCTCTTGCTGACAGAACAAAACTGTAAATGGAAACTAACTCAGGTTATGAGGAATCTATCATATCGCAAACAGGTCCCCCTCAGATACAACTTTATTGATCATATCTGAAGCCGAATATATACATACATATATTTAATGTTTATGCTGGATTACAGCAGGGGTTGTTAGATCACACAATCCTGGACGTTGGTGTGTTATGTAATCTATGTGGCAACGGATCACGTTGAGCCAATTGATTATTTCTATTTAAAATCACTGGGAAAAAAGTCAGAAATATTCATCATAATGAGCAGCCAATAGACATGACTTTTGAAAATATGAATACTGCCGAAACTCTTCCTGCGCTTCTCTTCACAGATTTCCAAAAAGGATCAAGAAAGGTCGTTCTTTCCATCGCTGTCATTGGAACTGACTTTGAGCAGGGCAGGCTGATAGAGCATGGCGCCTCTGTGGACTTGCAGCACTGGTGTAAGTCACTTTGTTGAATTAGAGCACGCTGGTATTTTCGGCCAAAGCTCCAAATTAGAAGAACAAGAGTGACATGATTCAGGTCAAAATGCGAAATTAAGTATTGTCAAATATCGTATGCACACAAAATGATTTTCTTGCATTTTTATTGAAAAAAGGACATTAACAGTTTTCAACAACTGCAATATCAATATACAGTATTTGCCTCTTAATTTACAAAAGATAAAAAATCTGTACAGTCTCTGGTTTGTGCAGGAAGTTGGGAAGACCCTGGTAGAAAAATAAAGAGCTAGGACAGGAGAATTGAGAGATCAGATAAAGCATCTTAACAGTTTTCCTTACCAGAGATGCAGAAGAGCGTTCCGGCGTTAATGTGCCAAAACACCTTCAGAGGTTACAGAAACACTAACGCTCAATCTCCTGTAAGACTGGAATCAAGTGTGCTGATTTTGCTCAGGGAAGCTTTCTAAGACGACATGATGTTCATGAAGAAAAAAAGCGAGGGCCCATTCAGAAATGACAAAATAACTTCACAAGACCCGCAGCAGCGAAGTGTAAGGGTTAACCGGGGAGTGTGCACGCCATGAACACTGATGTTTTAACATGATGTCAACTACGTCAAAGCAAATGATTTAATGTCCTGACATCCAACCGCTGAAAAAAAAAAGGGTACAAACCAAGGGACGGGTAACAGTTGTCTGTCTCTTCAATTTACACGTTTGGCTTTTGTGCAAAAACGGGGAGGAGGGAGACGAGGGAAAAGTGACACACTGTCAAATTCATGCTCGACTACGTCTACAAATAGAGGCGGCATCTGCAATCTTCATAACTGATACTCTGAATGACAAATAATACAGTTTGGCTCCTAGATTTCTCTCTAAACTTACAATATGTTACTTAGCAGCACTGATCATCAACATTCACAACCTCGGCTCAGGGCTGAGCTTCCTGCCATATTCTACCAAAGATCTGTATTGCACAAAGTCACAGTAACGGGGCACTATACTGCACAGAAAATCACCTTTTAATGCTTTTATTTGTTTGCTGTGACAACCGGTGCAATGTGTGCTTAATAGAAGCCGCACCTCTCACCAGGACAGCGAATTTCGTCACGGCACACATTGCAAAAGACGCCAAACTTGGACAAGATAATAAATTGAGGAGCATAGTGTGCTTGTGCTCATGATGTGTGCAAGATATCTTTGTCCTGCCTCGCATCACGGAGCAACATAAGGACCACCACGGCGAGATAGACTGAGTATGTTTTGCTAAGAGACCAGCTCATTAACAAACCTCTTTATTATTATTATTATTACTATTATTATTATTGTTAGCCTTTAAATAAAGATTCCTAAACTTGAATTCACAAAAATAAATTATTATTAGATTGGCATTTAAAGACAAATCTTGAAGTAAAGTTCCTTTTTGAATTAATATGATTATTTTTGGAGGGTAATTCAGCAAAATGTGCAAACTGGAAGTGGGTCCTCAAATCAATGCAATTTTGCTTTTTCTAGCATGTTTGTCTCTTTTTTTTTCAATCTGATTGGTGATTTAACTTTATATTTACGCACTTGCCAACTTCACAGCGTGTAAGTGATGGCGTCTACCCCGTTTCACCACTCTAGCTCCATGCAATGACTTTACATTTTCACCATCGACAGTGCAACACGTCTGCCGTCCTGTTGGTGAGTTTTTGCATAGAGGACTTTATACTGAAATCACAACTCTCTGCAAACTGCCATGCATTAAAAAACAGCATTCGGGACCAAATTCAGGCTACTTTCCACATACCCTGCCGTAGTAAATGACCCTTCTTTATCTCTGCACTCATATTTCTGATTCTGCTGTCAAAGGCCTTGATTCCAAAGGCAAAGAGTCAAGATTGCATTCAGAGTCTGACACCACGTCGGTGTTTGTGTCCTCAAGTGCAAAGACCTCGACACCCCTCATCTCCCTGTTGTTCTCCTCCTCCTCTTCCTCCTCTTCCTCGTCCTCCTCCTGCTCCTCCATTTCCACTTTTTCCAGAGCTACCTCGTTCTCATAGCAAAAGGAGTTCCTCGGGCTGGAAGCGTTGGAGTTCCTCTCAGCCAGTTCCCTGGCACTACAGTCAGGTGTGCTGGGCACCTCGTACGTGTTGTCAAAGCGCGAGTAGTCCACTTTGTAGTAGTTCTTCTCCTCAAAGAGTACAGGCTCAAAGCGGTGGCCCCAGAGGATCTCGCTGGCCACGTACGAGCTCCGACACTGTGTGGTCATGGCTGTGGCCTCAACCATGCCCTCCAGAATCACCACAATCTCAAACTCTGATGTCTCCAGCTCCTGTTTGCTCATCTCGTAGAACGGGCTGTCCTCGTCGATCTCGTGCACGATGGTGATCGGAGACACCAGGAAGATTCTGTCAATGCCACTATCGAAGCCCACGTCGATGTCCACCTGATCCAGCGGGATGTACTCGCCCTCAGTGGTGGTGCGGGACTTGAGTAGCTGGGCCCTGACATGGGCCTCCACCAGGTGACTCTTCCTGAGGTTTCCCACACGCCACATGAGGCAGAGTTTTCCGTCCCTCATGGCCACAGTTGCGTAATGGCTGAACACCAGGGTCTCGTTCCTCTTTTTGGGCTTGGCCATCTTAGCCATGACTGCACCGATGATGAAGGCATCGATGATGCAGCCAATGATGCTTTGGAAGACAACCATGAAGACAGCAATGGGGCACTCCTCTGTCACGTAGCGATAGCCGTAGCCAATCGTGGTTTGTGTCTCCACTGAGAACAAGAAGGCAGCGGTGAAGCTGTCCACATTGCAAACACAAATCTGAGTCTCATTGTCTAAGTCCCCATAAGAAAGGGCCACTAACCAGAAGACGAAGCCAAAAAACAACCATGAGATCAGGAAAGAAAGGCAGAATACGAGCAGCATCCAGCGCCAGCGGATGTCCACACAGGTGGTGAAGATATCAGCCAGATACCGCTGACCTTTCTCACTCATATTGATAAACTGCACATTGCAGTGGCCATCCTTGCTGACGAAGCGGCTCTGATGTTGGTGCTCCGTGTGCACCTTGTTGACATTGCCGTTCCCGTAGCCATTTGGGACGGCAACAGCGGCCAGCTTCATGCCATCTTCCTCAGAGGACACAATGCTGTAACGGTGGCTTCGCACACTCCCCATCGCTGCCGCCTGGGAGGGCTGGGCCGAATCTGCTTTGGAAAACAGTCTAAGTTTTTGGTAGAAGCGTTGGAGAAACAGTTTTGAATGATCCCGGGGACAAACTCTAGCAGAAAATGGGGGCTGGATCCTGCAGGAGACAGGGGCCGCTGCTGCAGGCGTGCTTGCACCTTCGCTGAGGACGAGTCACTCCTCTCTGGCGGATGCTTTGAACCTCATCAGTGAAGTGGGCTGTGGAAATAACAGGCAGAGAGAAAAACAGTTTTAAAGTAATTGGCAGGAGCTGGAGTAAAGATCAGCATGTGTGGGTGTGTGGTTACTCGCTCTCTAAATAATGCATTGTACACCTGAAGTTTGCAGCACTTATTCTCTCTCCATGTAGAAACACTGGAACCAGTTTTGTTAGAGAGCATAAGGGACGGCTGATAGAGTATTCACATTATTTGAGCACTCAGAAAGCTGACAGAGTAAGATAGGATGTTTACCCTGCATAATGCAAGTATTAATTAAGCAGATCAGCCCTTTGGGAGCTGAGTCAAATTACAGATGAAGTTCATGTGAATCCAGTGAGCCGCTGGTACAAAGTAGCAGTTTTGTTGGAGAAGTGTCTCTATCAGAGAAAGCAAAACTTGCAGTACAGTCTTCGGTTATTCTCACTTTTCACGCTATTCCATCAGTCGTCCAAAAGACGTCTATAACCACACAAGTGCATATCCCCAGACTAATTCACACTATGGTTTGTGCCAGCACATCATGTAACAGCATTTGATGAAGCTCGCAGCTTTTCATAGAGGACGGGTCTCTTTCTCTGAAAAGTGTAACCTTGCGCCCTCTGTAACAGAGTCACAAGGACAGCTAAATTAGAAAAGCTATCGACTGGCTGTGTGTGGCCTGAAAGGACCGATAAAATGCAGCACCACAGGCTACAACTGGCTGCGGTCGGTCGGGCGGGCGGACGTGCTCTGCTAGCGCCAAAATAACTCCCACCTCCAGTTTTGACTCCGCTCATGCGATGCTGAGAAGGTGAAGAAGTTTGGATTGGAAGTCTGGAGGCCAGTTTTCAGAGATACTCGAGTTTTTTTTCAAGCATAACCCAGATAACAAAAACTGAACTTAATATGTTTGACTAATTGAGCGTGGATTAAACTCTTCTGAGATGTCATGTGGGCTGAAATGTGCAGGACGTGGTCTTAAATCCTCCTGCATCCTCTTTTTTTTTCTCCTTAACTCATGATGTCACTGCTAGATTGACTAAAAATAGCAACCTGTCACGCACACTATTGAGGATATGGGGCTGAATTCATTCATGGTTCAATTTATGACAAGTTATTTTTCCTTTAAAAGGTTTCAGGGATTTACATGAGATTAAAACCACTGAATTCATCATTTAAGCACATTTTATAAAAAGTTTGGACTTCTATACTGCAAGTTTACATCAGCAAACCAATCTTTATTTCATGAGAAATAGAAGAATTTAGACCTTCATAACTAGCAGCATATCAAGTTTGCTATTTACTCTTTTGTTTTGGCCAAGTGTGTTACATCTAAAGTCCATAATTTAGAATAAAGAATAATGCAGAAAGGATAACTATGCAGCACAGCATGAATCCGATCTAAACTTTTTACAGTATAATACTCTCGAACCCTCTCGGCCTCATGTTGCCACTGTCGCACAGCTTTATTGAGTTCTTCCTCACTGGGCTTTCATTTCCTCACTTTACCACGTCTCCTTTCATTGCAGTTTGCCCATGGTGACAGATGAAGGCTTCTATAGGCTGCACAAACTCTGATTGTTTGTTTTGCATGTGTTCTCCCTTAGAGTCCACAGCTGAGGCAGATGGAAACTGGTTACATAAAGCTGCTCTATTTATTATTACACTAATCAATAACTCAGGACGAGCATCCAACGTATTGTTGTAAGCCTCTGCAATACTCGTTATTCAATCATGAAAGCCTGTTTACATTTTAAAAGCAGTGCATATTATTAGTTTGATTTATTTACAGTGGGTTATATTTCTTTCTGCAGGATCATAACATTTTAAGAGAGTATAAAGACTTTAGTTTGGGCCTCTATTAGCTTTAAAGATCAGATGCTATAATAAAATGCAGCATAATAATATAAATCAAAATAATAACAATAATAATAGTAGCATAAAAAAGCTTTTAAGCACTTTTTAGCATTTTAAATAAAAGAGCACACACCACTTATTTCACTGCATTTGCTCAAATTTAGCACTTTTAAACCTTATTTGAGATGATCACATTCATTATTCAGTCCATAATCCACTGTACATCACAGTCGTAGCCACAGATTAATCTTCCCCGTTTATTTCACCAACCTGTTGGTCCCCGCAGTGCAAATCTGCAGTCCTCCTCTCGTGGAAAGTCCCATGTGTCAGGTTAGCACACTGCACGCCTCTTTTTCTCCTTACTGCTCTTTTGTAATGTTCACCAAGCTTCCCGTCTGGCGCTGCAAATTCTGCCATAACCCTCTCAAGCAAAACTGAGGAAGATGTTAGAGGATGCAATGACAGACTTTTAAAACACGTGTGCGTAACCACGCCCCCACCCGGTCAGCGGCCAATAGGAGGCTGCAGCGCCTGTTTGAGGGTCTGACTGGAGTCTGATTTACAGCGGGGGGTCTATATTGTTTTGGAGTGGAAGGGGAAAATACGGTGGTCATAAAGGTCAACTACAAGAGCATTTTATTAACGCTAAACACATTACAGTGGCGCGTGAGGCAGCTATTAAACAAGGGAAAAAGGTTAATGTAATTTTTTAAAAATATATATATATTTCTTGACATGTAAGAAAATGTAAAAAAAATTAAAGTAAGTTTAAGTAAGACAGTTTTATGAGAGCAATTTTTTAATAATAATATTTATGTCTTATATTTTTTTTCTGTTAAATAAATTTTTCAAAATTCAAAAATATAATAATAATAATAATTATTATTATTATTTTTTTGTTGTTGTTTGTTGTTTTTGTTATTGTTATTATATTATTATTTTAACAACAACAACAATAATAATAATATTATTATTATTACTTTAACAATATGTTATTATTTTCATCATCATTATTTTATTATTATTATTGTTATTACTATAAAAATATGTTGTCATTATTATTATCATAGTAATAATAATAATAATAATAATAAAACAATAGGACTATAGAAATATTTCTTCTGTCTTTTCAGGTATTTTTACTTGCTTTGGCATTAGTTGTAGGCTAATTTACAAGAGAGATTTATGTCGTATGACAAGATAATTTGTTTTTATATGGGTTTTGGGGGGATTTGATTGAATTTTTTTCTATTTTAGTGAAATGCTTTAGGAGTTGACTAAAATGTTTTTACTTTTGACCTTTAGAGCCACCATAGCAAGAGAAGACAACCCTCCTTTTTTATGAAGGGATGCTGAAAACTTTATATTTGGCCAGAAATTCAATGTAGTTTGAACAATAAACATCTTCAGGTGGTTTTCTCGGCAAAAGCCAATTAATGGCCTGACTGGAGTTGTGTATAATGTGACGAAGTGGTTTTACTTTTCTGTGCAGGAACTGAGCAAATACTCTAGATTTACACAACAGGCCAATTTTGTGAGTGAGATCTGTGACTGCTCAGCGCTGATGGAATGAAACTTGGTGTATTGAATGAACACAAGGTGGCAGTGTAGAGCCATGAAGAGTGAACTCACACAAGATCAGGCTGAAAAATCATGCTGCAGAGTATAACCAGCAAAAAAATCGTTTTATTTCATCTGAATTGTAAAAATACTTTTGTAAAGCATAGAAAATAAACAGCTATAAATATATTTACAGTTCAGTTCAGTGTGTCACATTATGATTTCTCCTAAAACTGAGTCCTCCTTTCATCACGGTGCAGGATGAGATTATCTCTATTTGCTGAAGCTACAAGCTAGTTTGATGCATCACCTCTTCAGTGATGTTGTGATCCATCTTGTATCTATGTCCATTTCTCTTGTCTGGTGGAAACAGAGGATTGTAGGTCTGCCTGACTTCTGCATGTCTCCTCCCACTGTCTAACTCCTCCGCGCTGACGTGAGGCACCGGCACCCATGTGGTCTCGTTGAAGCGAGCGTAGTCCACCTTGTAGTTCTTCTTCCCCAGCTTCAGCATGTCCTGGAAGCGCTGGCCCCAGCGAATGTCTGCTGGTTTGTAGCAGGTTCTGGTCTGGTGGAGCATTCCCGTAGAGTCACCAGTGTAGGTGAAAGACACCACCAGCTCAAAGTCGTCCTCCAGCAGGCCATCAGGGCCCAGACTGTAGAGAGGACTCCCAGGTTCCAGCTTGTGGATTATAGTAGCTGGTGTGGCGAGGATGATATCTCGATCTTGGATGTCTAGATCTTGGTATGACATCACAATGGATCCATGTGGCTTTTTCACATGGCGGACTAAGATAGCCCTGGCGACACCATCCAGGATGTGATTCCCTCTGAAGTCCCCGAGCCGCCATGATAGACACAAAACCCCGTCTCGCAGGTTGACCACCGCACAGCTGCTGAAGCCAACAGTTTGAGCTCTCTTACGAGCCGACGCCATCTTAGCAACGACAATACCGATAATGATGGTGTCGAGAAAGCAGCTGAACACATCTTGAACCGTCACAACAATAATGGCCACCATACAGTTCTCAGTCATCCCCCTGAAGCCGTAGCCAATAGTTGCCTGAGTCTCCATCGAGTACAGAAAGGCTCCAGTGAAGCCACGAACGTTTTCCACACATGGCTCGTTTTCTAGATCCGCAATGTCTCCGTGTACGTGAGCAATGAGCCAATAGCAGAGGCCGAAGAAGATCCAGGAGAGGATGTAAGAGAGGGAGAAGATGAGGAACATCACTCTCCAGCGGATCTCCACAAGAGTGGTGAAGATGTCCGCCAGATAAGGACTCCAGTCTCCGGGAACCTTCTGGAAAACAACAGGGAATCTGCCGTCTTTCTGCATGTAGCGGAGACGCTTCCCCTCGTTTTGCTTACCCAGCGTATGGACGGTGGTGCGGCGGGTGTCAATGACGACCTCCTCGCTTCTCTCTGAGCTCATTTTGACCTCTTTGGTTTTTACCTGACAGTCACCTGCGGAAAGACAGAGGATAACATGATTGTTATACTTTCAAATCAAAGCATAAAAAATGGATATAAGCATGAGCAGGTTAGACATCATCTAAATCATTACATGAGCTGAAATGTAAAAGGCCCTCAGACTTGTTTGTGGAGCTGAAGCCTTCATGTTTGAGCAAGCAGTGGAGGTCACTCTGCGCCTCCGGCTATCAGCTGTAAAAGACTTTAGCAGGGTGTGAAAACTCTGTTTCAAGAGCACGAGTGTCTGAGCGGTTGATTATTTACTAGAAGTCCTAGAACAGCCTGGACACTGTCCAAAAACAGTTGTGCTAAAAAGTTCTCTATAAACACTTCATTGTCTACAGTATAACCCAGAAGCTGTTTCATCCTGACTATAAAGTTAGAAATACTTAACAACGACGAGAAGTGGCTGCAAACTTTGAAGCACCTTGTAAACTTTTTGTTATTAAAGGTGCTATATTTATTAAGTTTAACCCCATATTTAGTTGAGAATAGTGTGAAGGAAACATATCAAATGTTGCAACTAAACAATGTTATTGTTTTCTTAAAGCTATACTCGTCTTCGTTGTTTTATTATCCCTCCACCTGGTCCTGGGTTGGCCACGAGGTCTCCTCCCGGTGAAACATGTCAGGAACACCTCTAACTGGAGGCGTCCAGAAGGCATCCTAACCAGATGCCCGAGCCACCTCAGCTGACTCCTCTTGACGTGGAGAAGCAGCAGTTCTACTCTGAGCTCCTTACCCGATCTTTAAGGCTGAACCCAGCCACCCTGCGAAGGAAACCCCTTTCGGCCGCTTGTATCCGTGATCTTGTTCTTTTGGTCATTACCCAAAGTTCATGACCATAGGTGAGGATCGGCACGTAGATCGACCGTTAAATCGATGGTCTCGCCTTACGGTTCAGCTCTATCTCCACCACGACTGATCGATAAAGCGTCCGCATAACTGCTGACGCCGCTCTGATCCGCCTGTCGAAAGCTATACTTTAGTTTTCAATTGGCTGCCATTAAAATGTCCCGTTTCTGAATCACATTTATATATGCCTAATTTTGCAAAGTAGGGTGTCCACCAAAAAGTTGTAGTCACAAACATTGTTTTTTAGAGGTGATTTTAAGGCCATGCGGTGACTTTCACTACAGAGTCATGTCTGCTTAAAAGCCTGAACATCACAGTCATCTGGCTTTCTAATCTTGTAATGATTTTTTGTGCTCCAGATGGTTAAACTCCCTCTTTTTTTTCTCAGTTTTGACCAGTTAAATTAAGGAACATGATTCTGAACTGTTTGCTAACAAAGTCTCTCACAGAAAGCTACAGAAAGGGATTAGAGCAACTGGGAAAAAAAGGTTCAATATACAGATTTTTTTTATGATTGTTCTGGAGAGAAAGTAAGAAATTGGAGATTAAGGTCAGAAATCTGAAAAAAAATTCAAACAATGAGATTAAATTTAAAATTCCGAGACTCAACTCTGACTTTAATCTCAACATTTTGACTTAAGTCTAGGAATTCTGACTCTTTTCTGAAGGAAATGACCTTTTTAAACCCTGTGATGTTACTAACTTGCTGCAAGTTAACATAAATTGCTGGGTTTGAGTGTTTTTACTCCGGGTGTTTAGATGTGTCTCAGTCCTGACTTGTCTAAAATACATTTTTTAAAAGATCAATGCAAACTGCTTTGTGCCAATATCCATTAAAGGGTTATCCTAATGTCTCAAGAAAGTGTGTCACGGTTAATTAAGCAAAACCTTAACCTGTTTTTGCCCTCATGAAAGTAAATTATTATCCCGTAAAAAACTCTAAGAGCTTTCACCTCCAAATGTTTCCTTAAATGTCAAACTTTAACCACATAACCTTTTATCCAGTGGGACAGAAAATACGCAAGAGTCAGGACATTTTTATCGCTTTATTATACCACACTACATTATTCTGACAGCTCCTATCGCTAATCAATACAGTTTTTTTTAACTCTGTGTTCCTCCTTGAAAGAAGTCTTTGAGACTTTTTTATGGAGTGTTTATTGCTTTGCTCGATCACCTGAGAGCACGTAGCAGGTGTTTGTCCTGGTTTATGATGAATCGCTTCAGAAAAGGTGATAATTTGACACCTCGGGTTGTTTAATTGTAAAGCCAAACAACCTCAAGTGTAAGCTGGTTTGGAGCAACAAGAAAAAGTCAAGGATGAACCTTTTCTGGAAGAAGAGCATTATTATTATTATCATTATTATTATGTTTTAACTTTTAAACACTCTGCATTATATTTAATAAAGATAGTGGATATAGAATTTTACTCCAGTGCAGTGACTGGATTTCAAAGGTAGAAAAACATAACAGACACATAACAAGTAACTAAGTCCACATGCATTTATAATGAGGTGACTGCTTCACTCTTTAGCAGCGGTGGTAAAGGTGATTTTTACAGAGCTGTTTTTGAGTTTACAGCTTTTGCAGGACAATCAGGTCAAGAGAGAGCAAAAAGAAAAGGTCACTCTCTAATACTATAGGACACAGGAAAGAAGGAGGAAAATCATAAGGAGTAAAGGTATGCTGGGGTCAATATCACCGAATCATGTTAAGCTGTATTTCCTCAGCTTATTTGCACATATAAATCAGCTTTTATATTTATATCATACTTGTTCAATCCCCATTCATCTTTTTCTTTCCATTTTAAAGTGTTATTTGATAATTCCCTGTCGCAATATTAAGACAGCAAACTGGATCATTGTACAGCACTTCAGTCACAAGTTTTATTTCCAAACAAGCATTTGAAATAAATTTAACTTGATCTGATCATTAAAAATCCCACAGTTTAGTTTTTTCACAAGTTTGTTCCATATCCCTTTTTGTGATCTTTAATTCTAATGAATCAGCGTGGTTGATTGACCGCAAAACTATCACTCTCCTATTTAACATTAATGCACTAACAGCACTTTCGACTGAATAAAAGAAATTGTGCTTTTAAAAAAATGCATCAACAGGAGTTTTGGTTGTAAAATTAAAGCTCCTATACGTAATTTTAAGTCTTTAATCATGTCCTGTATATTTGTAATGGTGTTTACAAAAAAAAGTGTTTATGTAGCTCATAAAGTGGCATGAGTATTAATCTAAGCCCAGTTCAAAAAATTCTGGAAAAATCCTTACAGGAGCTTTAAGTTACAACAACTCGATGTATAATCTACCGTTGCTAGCTCAACCTTGCTAACATCCCAAGCTCTTTCTAATTTAACCTATGCAGCATTTTTAAAAATCTAAAGTCATGTTAGACATTTACTCTAATTACATTTTTGAGAACCCACAAAGCGCGCAAAAGCAAACAGTACCATCTTTTAACATCAAACTTACTTGCAGAGTTGAAATCGGAGTTAAATTCGTCAGGTGTCACACAAGCCCATCAGATCTACCAGGCATTGAGCGGTACGCTGCTCCGGTGAAAGTCACCTGTGTGCTCAGTTGAGTGTAGAGGTCCTGTGGCAAAGTCCTGTTTTCTTCTAATATCACTTCCCACCCTGAAACCTCATTGGACAACCTGAAAGAATTTATGACCTATGGAATATTTTGGAGGCACACTCCTGCGTAACTTTTGAAGCGCCTCCAAACTGATTCAGCATGATTATAGAAATTGTGTAACCAAAACAGTCCTGAGTGATAACGGCAGATAAATATTAATGATTTATTAGTTACTCATCTGTTTTGCAGACCATATGGAGAGTCATTTCCCTGTGAATTTCCGTGAGTCATTAGAAAGTTAACCTTTGTTTCATCAGGGATTGTCTTCGTCTCACTTGTCCTCAATTTAGGTCTGATAAGACGAGAGAGATCACAGCTGGGCCGCTAGGACATGATGACTTTGAAAGCACATTTATTACCGCCATAAGACCATCATAAGCCGTGAGGAAGAAGTCGACGACTTCAAAACCGATCTGTTGTGTTTTTAAAAATAGAGCATGACCCTCTGAGTCGACCTGAATCATCCTGTGATGAGCTTCCTATAGACGATATGTGAAGACAGAGATAAGAGACATTCCTCAGAGAGATAACCTGGAAATAACAGCTCACCTGTCTGTCGTTTAGAGGCAGTGGCTGCACAATGAATGAGTGAAAACACGCACAGAAAAAATAATGCCACTTCCTTAAGTAAAGCACATAATGAAACCAATAAACTTCACAACAACAGGACGGTTTATTGATTTATTGAACTCACTTCGTGAAGGTGTTTTTTAACAGACTTACAAGGCGAGAAAAAAACATCCAGTTATAGTTTACAATTATACATGAACGTCAGAGGACAACTTTTCAGGAGATCCAATATATGAGCACATAATTATAGTGTACAGGAAATAGGATACTCTCCCTCAGCTGCCACCGATCTGCACAATAAGCTGAAATTAAATGTCACATAATATAGGTAATGAGTCAAAATGAAAACACACACAAAGACACGAGTGTTTAATCGTCTCTCCGCCTCCTTCACTGATAAATAACTCAGGGTTTTTTAAGGTTACTTAACAGATTTATTTCTCTCTGTGGTGTTTGTTTGTCTCATGATGGTGATTTGTCCTCATGTACCACTACTTTGTATGCTTGTTTTTTTCCTTTTGGGTGATTTGTGGTTGTTTGTGTCTGTTTTGTAGTTGATTCATGTCTCTTTTGAGTCATTGAATGCATCTTTGTTTTGGTACCTTTGTTTCTTTTTGTAGTTTATCACTTTTGAGGCATTGTGTAGTTTGTTTACTAATGTCTCTTTGTATTTGCACACTGTTTTGTCTACTGTCTAGCAGCAGTTTTATATTTCTTTGATCTTCTTTGTGTCTCTTTTTTGTTTTTTGTTGTTGTTTGTTTTCTCTTTTAAGTAACTTTGTACATCTTTCTATAATCATTTGGTTTCATTTGTAGTTGTTGAAATACTGTTTTTGTCTTTTTGTAGTTATTTCATATCAATCATAGTTAACTCTTTGTAGTCATGGTTCCTATTAATGTCCTTTATCTAACATTATTTTTTGTTAGTGTCTTTTTTTTTGTATCTCGGTATCTCTTTGTTGTTTTTTTTTGGTCCGTGGAATCGTCATGTATCATGAAATTGTTGTTTTTTGTCTCTTTGCAGTGACTTTATACATCATCTTGTAGCTTTCTTATTGTCTCTTTAGACGTGTTTTGTCACTGCATTTGTTGTGTGCCAATCTCAGTTGTTGTTTTGTGTCTTTTTTCTTTGTCTCTTTGTAGTTTTTGACAGCTCTTTTGGTTGTCGGTGTTGTGCCTCTGCTTCCTATGTTTTTTTCTCCTTTTTTAAGTTGTTTTTCGAGTTGTATTGTAGTTTCTTAAACAATCCTTTTTAGTTTTGTATCTATTTGTACTTGCTGTGTCTCTTTGCAGTTTTTTTTCCCACTCTTTTTTGCTACTTTTGCCTCTGTGTTGTCATTGAATCTGTTGTTTTTAATGGTTGTGGTAAATTTAAAACTTCTTTGCAGTCACTTTGTGTTGCCTTGGGTGTATCCTTGTTGTCTTTGTTGTAGTTTTGATGCTGCACCGAGACCAAGAACCCCCTGAAGCTCTTACAAAGCATTATCAAGTAATCCTTCCCTTGTTGTCTTACTGACATGTCACCAAAATCTGTTCAGTCGATGAGGAGAGCAGGATTAGTCTTTTTTTATACTCAAGCTTCACTGTGAGTTTTTTCGTAAACTTTTACATATATTGAAAAAACATCTTGAAAACAACCTTGCACCTTCTGTCCACATGATCTCAACATAAGCAGGTTGAAGAGACAAAAAAGAGACAGCCTTTAGTGTGAAGGCTGTTGTTTGTCTGACATATTTGAGACCACAGGGTGATAACCTCTGCTCTGACTGATAGTGATCAGGTCAGTCAGGTATGAAACACATTTAAGATAAAGAACCAGTTTGTTGGTGGTTCAATAGTCCAGAAAGAGCAGATTTATACAACTTGAAATGTGGGACAATAAGGTACGAGTGTGGAGGGTTTTTCACAGTCTTTCAGGACTTTAAATAAAAGTGCTTATCCTTTAACTGTTTGCCTCGAAAACCTCAACCACCTTTTCTTAACTTAAATATGTTAAATATGATAAATCATAATTTGATTTCGCTTCAGACAAACTGACTTGCTTTTGGACCTTATTGTGAGAAAATCACCCAGCTGTCAAAACAAAGTGTTCGTCATGTCTGTTCTGTAAAAAGACACTCAGACAACCCTGAAACCACAGCAGTTATAAGTCTTTGTCCTCTACGCCAAACCCATTATGTCTCTACGAAGTCTGTCCCTTGTACTGCATCCACGGTCTCATTGTCATGTAAAGCAACATGGATGACTTTAATAACATATAGCAGCTGGAGCTACCTGTACCTGCCCTCAGGTAAACACAGAGTGAGAATAAATGCATTTCTGTCACGAGTGTTTACACAGGACTTATGAAGGATTCACTGACCACTCACTGTGATTAATCACGCAATAGTGTACTGACGCACCATTGTGGCCCGCTCGTATTGTCTCCTAGTGTGCCAGTGTTGGGAACATGCGGTTAAATGTCACTGCAAAACCTATTTAAGCATCACGCTGGGCGGAAACCTAAAGATAGCAGAGCAGACAGGGATGATAAAAACATAGAAAACCACGATCAAATAAGCGGAATCATTCCTGCAGGGACCCAGTTAGACATGTTGAAGCTTTTCACCCACGCCGTGTGGAAGGCCGTCCTCTTACTGAATCTTCTAACAATAGGTAAGTGTCTTGTGCTTATATTTTCCTAAAATGAAGCTACAAGGAGTAAATGTTTATTTCTGATGGCAGGATGTGGAAATGCTTCAACCAACTGCACTAAACGCAGATGTCTGGCTCAAACGCTGGTCGACAAAGAGCTTCGTGACTCAGCCGCAGAGTGACAACTGCACACAAATTATCAGGGTGCCTTTTATCGAGTACCAAACTCTATCAGTTGTAAGTATCTTTTTCTGTTAATAACGTTTGTTTGGCTGAACGTATAAGAAGTTTAACCCTGTAAACATTGGAGTATGTTGAGTTAATCATTCTTCCACCAGCACTGGAGAAGTCTTACAACTTCGTCTAACTTTACACATCTTATTTTCTTCCAACAGAACACCAAAGAGCTACGACTAGTGAGTCAAATTCGAGCCACGCTTGTAAGCATCAAAATACCTTTACTACCCATTGAAAAATCTTCTGTTTCAAACTCATTAATTCTGATTTCGATCCACAGCGATGGGATGATCCAGATTTATCTTGGGATACATCGGTTTACCAGTTCGATGAAGTCATCCTACCAGTTGCCAAAGTCTGGACCCCGGAGATCCACGTTACAAATGGGTCAGCCGCGTCATAAAAGTAGCAACAGACTTTCATAAAAGATTAAATAAATCTGAGCTGTCTGTCGCCTCTCACCTGTGCAGGATACTAACAACCATGAAGCACAGCTCCAATGATCTGCTGGTCTACAGTAACGGCACAGTGCTGCACGCTGTGGTCATCACTGCTGAGGTCAACTGTGAAGTCAACTTGTTCAACTATCCTTTCGCCGGGGATGAATGCCCTGTGGCGATCCAAACCTGGGCCACTGATGGTGAGCTCAGAATTTCATTAAATCAAAAAGTTGACGAAAGAGGATTTTTATTTGACGTCTTTGGCCATTTTTAACTCCTGGGGTTACATAAATAAATTCAAACGTGCCAAAACTGCAGTTCCTGGACTGACCACTGGTGGTTCGCCTCAAAAGTAGATTAATCCTGAATGACCTCTATATTAAACATCAAATTTAAACATGGTGGCATGCTTATAGTTTGGCGAAGTAAACAGTTTTAGTCACTATCTTTATATTCCCTAAATAATGCCGTAGTCATCTGTTTAACCAAGTACCACCAGGGAATATAACCAGTCTTTAGTAAATTAGCTTTTCGTAGCTATTTGCTGCTTCGCTTAAAATGTTTGCTTTGAAAGACTCCTCACACCTCGATCACTTCAACGGTTTATACAGAAATGGTCATAAAACAACAGAAATTTGAATCTGCAAAACAGTAGTTCACAAACAAGTTGGTTACGTCTGTAATTTAAGTTAATGCCTTTTTTTTCCCAGGGTGTGGTACAAGCTTAGATTTCTTTGATGTGAAAATGGTTGATGGTGGTCATGGAGATTGGGAAACAAATTATGTATCTTTGGAGAAACAAAGAGATGACCGCAATTACATTAAGGTGAGTTTGTAAATGTTATTTATTCTTATAACACAACAAGTTCCTATAATAGTAGCATTAACGTTTTTGTAGTAAGACTGCAGAGCCTGATGTTGGGTTCAGATCTCTTCTCAGAAAACCCTGAAAACATGCCGATGGATGATGCAAACATGCTTTACAATCAATATGTGTGTGGTGTTCCCCTCAGGTGGGACTAAGGATCAAATATACCAACCCCTTCATCACACTGATGCTGCCCAGTATCCTCATCGTCTTGGCTGATGTGGTCAGTTTCGCTCTACCGCTCGGAGGAGGCGAACGCAACTGTTTTAAGGTCACCCTGGTCCTCAGCTTCACCATGTTCCTCATCATCCTCAACGATGTGCTCCCCGGAGACAGCGAATGCAGCCCAGTAATCCGTCAGTCAGCACACATGCAAACCAAAAATATGTACAGGGGCATATCAAGAGGGTGGTCTGCCTCCTTTTTATGCCCCCCTTTGGTTAAAGCATCTGGATCTGTCTTGTTACAGGTTGACTAACTAACTGTCTGTCTTTGCTGCAGGAACCCACTTCTGTATCTGCCTGATCCTCTTGGTCTTGAGCATGTTGGTGTCCATGATACTGACAGGAATGGCCAAAAATGGCAGCCTCATTTTCTGCTGTTGGCCCAAAAGGAGTTCAACCCCAGTCAACAGCGATACCAACGATGAAAAAGTGGATGACGGTGAGGAAGACTCCTAAAACGTGGAGATTTTATCTGATCAAAAAGTCTTGATTGTTGTTTCAAACTCTGAATGACCCAACTTGACTCCTTGCAGAAACCAAAGCTGACATCAGTGTGGTTCAGCTCAACGCCTCAGAGGGAGACAGCCGGATGCTCAGGAGGGTCGTGGCCTTCCTGGATGATCTCAGCTCAAAGAGCGAAGAATGTGACAAATGTCAGAGGATCGCCGAAACGCTGGACAAGATATTTTTCTGGTGTTATTTAATTTTAGGCACAGCTTATTTTGTTTCCATGTCTTGTATCATGGTGTTTCATGACTGTGAAGTTAATCACTTTGATTTCTGGTACTAATTAAACAGGCTAGTTGGAAGTCTTTCGGTGCTGTTTGATAGCAGCTAAATTGTCTCACTTAAAAATTAGAGATAGGGCTGTAACAACATCGATTTTCATAAAAATCATCTTTAAGGAAAACTGAAACATTTATATGGTGCTGACAATGTTGGATTTGGGAGCTACAATCAATCTAAAATTTACAGTCTCCTGTTGTTTGTTTTATTTTCATCCATCCAAATTTACACTCTAAAGGAAGCCGCTCATACTTCAAAATAAAAGCACAGTTTTACCACACAGAAAATAAAATCAGACAGTAAAGATATCAAAATAAAAGCATGTTAAACAATCATTAAAATGTCGCTGTCTTCTCCAAACAAGCTTCAGACACAGACACGGTGATCTGGATAAACCAAAAATTAGAGACTGATTATGATGTAATTTTATGAAGTAAGAAGTTGCTCCTACTTTTGTCTTTTTTCCCTCTGTCTGATTGATTTTTATAAAAAAAATTTTAGCTTTCCAAAATTATGCATCATCATTAATATCATTATGGTGATATTTTAAAATCTGATGTTGTGACAGCCCTAAGAGATTTTGTAATGTAAGATTACTAAGCAAAAATTGAAAGAATGCTGCAATTGCTTTTTATATAATAGCTTGACATCTTCTGCAAACTTGATGTTTTAATATCACTAAAAACTGTCAGTGTATCTTTGATTTAACAAATAAAATACTAAAATCTTTCACTTCTGTGATTCATTATCAAGAAATGAATGTACCTGAGGATAAAGATGATGATAAAACTCTGAAACGTCTGCTTTTATTCTCATCTCTGTCTGAATATTAGAAAATGTAAGAAAATATCACCCTCTATACTCCAAAACTGCAGGTTCATTTGCACCTTTTTATTAGGTTTATTGGTCTTTCCTGACAGTTCCCGTGTAATTTTCATTTGTTGTTGTTCTTGTTCATTTTCAAATTTTTAATCTACCAGGTGCTTCCAAAAAAATGTGTCATTGTAAAAACACATAAATGCAAGAAAAGACAACTACAGTTATGAGTTTTGGTTGCCATCTAGTGGCTGAATCATTCAGTGCACACAGGCTGTCGACCTGCTGCACAATTTTTCCATCGTAAATGTTCAGAAATATTTTTCATCAGTCTTTATTATTTAGATAGTTAGAAAACGTGCGTGTCTCCACTTGTCAAATCAAGTTATGAAAGGCAAATATAAAGAAATAAAGATTGAAGAGGAGACAGAAAAAGACTTCCACTTTTAAAGACTGTTAGTTTAATGTTGACTTGTTCGTTCACAGAGTTCAACAGTGACCCTAAGAAGCCCTGACACATTAGTGCAAATTGATTTAAAAACATGTGGTTCATCATTTCCTCACATTTCTCCCTCTATAAAACCACATCACATATTCCCTTCGATTTTTTAAATAGAGTTTGATTTTCGTAACATAGAGTAGCTGAAAACTTGAAGTTCTTGTGTGAAACTTTCTGTTTGTGTGGATGTTAGAACCCCCTGAGGACAAAGTGTCACCTCTTATCTCTTTGCTGATCTTGTCCTGCACATGTGAGAAGTGTTTTAGAGGAAAAAAAGGGTAGGTGTCACCTCCATCAATCTTGTTGCTGATAGTTTGCCTTATAAACTCCGGCTCATAAAGAGGCGACACTGTTCATTTCGGGTTTGCTGGGAACTCATTACAGGAGTTTTACAGTTAATAACAGTAAACAGTACATTCATTGTCGATGGCTGCAGGTTGCAGAAGTTTTTCTAAAGTCTGTGCAAACTTTTAATTTGTTTTACTTCTTTAAATTTAAGGCACTGCCTTTATCTAAACACCTTCACAAGTAAGGCTTATGAATAAGAGCTTTCAAACTCTTTGTTTAAGCCAAAGTAAAGCTTATAAAGTCTGTCAAAGCCCGAACACTATCACTCTGAGCTTATTAGAAAGGGTTGAATCATAGGTATACAAACACAATTTTCCACAAAAAGCATCCACTTCAAATTAAAATGAATTACAGGAGTTCAAAGGAAGCAACAGAAATTTAGTTTGAACCAAAAATCAGGATGAGATTACAAACTTTAAGTTTGCCACAAAAAGGACGAGCTCAAACCTGCCAAACAGAATCACATTTCTACTCCATCGACTTCAAGGGCCCTCTGCATTCGTCATTGCCTGTGGTGGAAAATAAAAGATATTCAGTCATGTCACTCAGAGGAAAACTCGTATACACTAGCATGATTACCGTCCATGTACCTGTCGGAAAATCTGGGCACTGATGTAGGTCTTGGCCATGTTTCCAAGGTTGGACTTCCCCCCTACTTTGCACCTGACATAACCATAAAGGTTCGCCCACTGCAGAACTAAGCCCATGATTACTACAGCCTGTGGAGACGTAAACAAAAAATGAAGTAAGACAAAACTAGGAATAAGAAATGGATATGTTTGTAAATATAGGTCAAAACCAGCTTACTGACCAGCCATTTAAGCTTGAAAGAGAAGATGGTGCTGAACACGAAAATGACCCAGAAGATGGGGCACACGATAAGTCCGAGCCAGAAGATCTGTGACTCAGCGCTGGAGGGTGGTTTCATTTTGGGTGTCTGTTCAGATCAGCAACCAAGAAAAAGAAAACAGGTTTATGTAGCTTTAAAGATCGTACTTAACATGTAAAGGACGGTTTCATTAAAAATAGGGGAAAGGTAAGTCCACCAAGGCTCCACTGAATAGGAAGTACGTCTCACCTGAGCTCTTTTTCTTTCACGTCCCTTCTAGTCTCTCCATGATGCGTTTAATATTACTAAATTCAATGCAATTTAACAATCTAAAGATACATTTCGTAGGAAATCAAGGATTGCAGAGGAAATCAAGCTGTTTTTACTGTAATATAAACTCCTGCCCCAAATTATGGAAGGATAACAAACAATATTTCATTTCATCCTACTCGGTAATTCCAGAAAAGATGATATAGCCTTTGAGAACTCACATTCAGTATCCCCATTGTGTCATACGCTATGTCTGGGTGAAGACAAAGCAGCTTTATACATCCAATAAGGCCATGCAGCTACATTATACGCGATAAAACCAAAGAAAATGTTATACTGGCACCTGCAGAGCTGCTGCAAGCTCTACTCTGTGAAACTGTAGATGCACCGTATTTTCTGAAATGCAGCCCCCTCTCTCTTCTTTGAATATGACTGTATTTACAGAGATCTCTATCACCCTCCCGTGAGCCCTTCAATCGCTGCCAAGGTCACGTTTATTTCTATAGAGGAAACACGATGAGGCTCTTTAGCCTAGAAAGGTTGCTTCACTCTATCTTGTTTTCCCCGACCTGTATCCTCCACGTGAGAACCTTTCTTTGTTTAGCGCACGGTTTTCTTTCATCTTGCGCTATAAAGAGGGAGGCCTTTATAAATACAGTACAAGCAGCTAGACTTTATGGATGCACCTGAGCAGCTCCTGCTTACCTTCCTCGACTCAAATACCCAGTGGCTGTTTCCGTTTTCATCCACCTGATTCCACCAGCGAAGACCCACTAACAGTCGGCCAGAAACATTCTGGGGGAAGGGAAGAAAGAAGTATAATGTACAGATCACAGAGCAAAAGCTGGATTTTAAGAATATATATGATTAAAAAGAAAAATATAGGAGAGTGGGGTAAGATGAGCCATTTTTCATATTTCAGATCACTACATCAAGTCAATCATAGTTTTGTCTCTAACTAGTGTATCTGCATATATTTCTAGATGTTGTTCATCCCTGCAAACCAACAGAATGAGTGTTAACATAACTGTCTTGATAATATAGCATGCCAAATAAAAGCGATCTCCTATGATCAACTTACCCCGGGTATGGGGTAAGTTGGCCATAGGAGCGGGTTAAATTAAGCCGTATCCCTACTACCCCCCACTCTCCACCCCAGCCCTCCCTAAATAACAGTCACTTCTTCACATTCATGAGTATTTTTTATCTATTATACACCATTTAACTGGCACAATAATTTCTTTATTATTATTGCATATGGTCTGAACACAATTCTAATAAAACTTATGACAGACTAAATTCACTTTAGAGAGTGAAAAATGTTTTTTTTTTTTTTTTTGTATAAATAAATGTCTAACCCCTTCACCCATGTGCTTCTAACCTTCACACACTCTGATTGATGCCCATTTCCTAAATATTTGGTCACATGATCTATTTCTTTCACCATTTCCAAGAAACAGGGGGTGGCTTAACTTACCCCACTTTCCCCTAATATAATATTTTAGTGCTGCTAAACTGCCCTGGATTGCAAACCTTGGCAACCAGATGCAATTTTTTAAGATCTTTGTTCAGTTCAGATCTGACTGTGAAAAAATGAGGCAGTGCCACATTTGAAAAACCTTAACCAATACTGCATTACCTGCCAGTTTATCACAGTATTATTGTTTTGTTATTAGCATCAGGAGTGAAAAGAATACCAAAAAAAATCTTCTGTAGTAAAAGCAAAGTTACTTTAATAACCACGACACTGAAACAAAAACTTAACATCCTGGACAACCCTGATCACATGTCACAGCACTTACCAATCAGAGGCTAGGACCTCAAAATAAATGTCAATGAACCTCAGAAACATATTCTGCATAATCTGCTAACTCTAATAAACAGCTGCAGAGAAAAGAATTTCAACTTGTAAATATGAACCTGTCAACACTTTGTGAGTAGTTCTCTGTATGAATTCTATAAACACAACAGAAACACAAACAGAAACATATGAATTGACTTCACTGTTAAAGCTTACAGATGAGATTATCTATTATGAGAGATGTAGTTCACCTTGACCGTCCAGAAGTCACATGACAGCAGGAGGATGATGGTGACCATACAGACGATGAAGCGACCACTGAGTAGATCACACAGTAAATACACTAAAATGGCGCTACATCTGAAGAAAAGGTGGAAGAAAGAGGCCAGAGGGTGTCTGAAACACACATTATTAGGTTATTTTACAGAGTTATATAGAAACAAGGTTAAGCTTTCTCAAAAGTCCAATTTAACTAAAGCACAACAATCACCTGATTTTGGACTTCGTCTTCCCGACGTTGTCATCCTCTTCCCCAAAGAGAGGGGCGTCATGGGAGTCCTACAAAAACAGGGATTATGAGCAAGTTTACGCTGATTCTGATTGAGCCCACAAATAAAGCTGCTATTAATCTACAAAGTCATAAACATTAAGTGATTTTATCTAAACTAAGATTAAACTGTATGTCTAAAAACGCGCGGTTGCTTAAAGTACAAAGTAAAGTGTCGTTTACCTGTCCGTGCATTTTGACAGTACGGGATGCACTTCCTGGTGACGTGGTTGTAAACAAAACCGTGTGCTCAGGACCCCAAAGAGATGTGGCTTCTAATATGCCTGATTCAGGTAAATTAAACACGTTATTAAACATTTATTTCTTAAGCAGACGTCTCTGCTGGATGAATGTTTTAATGTCAAGCTTATGAATACTTCCAAGAGTTTGGGGAAACTATTTGTTTGGCGTTGTTGTCCGTCAGAAGTCCGATAGAGAAAATTAGCTTTAATAAAATTTTATTCAATCAGCAGCAAAAGCTACTTCATGATGAATGGTTAAAAAATGTTATAAAATAAAATAATAAAAATGATAATTACGCGTTATTTCACTGTAAGATGCCTTAACTTTATAAATGCATGTCCAAATGTTGAGGATTTTGCTGACTCACCCATCAGTTACTATTTTTTTTCTCTTATTCTCTTGGTTAAATACTGCACTCTAAAAACTCTTGGGTTATTTCTTCAACCCAATTGCTGGGTTATACGTGTTGAGTAAAATTTCTGGGTTATTTTTCAGATCCATACCCATTTATTGGGTCATACAGATTCTATTGTAACCCAATTTAAGGTTGTTGTTTTGGTTTTTTTTTTGAACGGGTTAATAATTATGGGTTGTTTTTCTGAGAGTAACCCAATACTTGGGTGCGAATGTTGGGTTTGATTGACTCTACGCAGTTTCTAGGCCTAATGGCAGTTAAAGTGACCTGGTGACGTTCTGTAAGGAGCAAACTACATCCACCAGTGTGGGTTCTTGGGCAAGACCCTTAGCAATATGGCGTACAATCAGTTAGATAAAAGTACATGGGAAAATAGGGTACAGGTTGTAAAAACAAAGCTCCCCAAATGCATGTTTTAATTTAACCCAACATAATGAGTTAAATTAACTGGAAGATTGGGTTAACTTGACCCTTAAAATGAGTTATTGGGTCAACCCAAAATTTGGGTTAATTTGAATAACCCAACATTCTGGGTCAAAATAACCCAATAAGTAGTCGGTCCCTTTTCAGCCCTGGTGTTGGGTAAAAAACAACCCAAGTTGGGTTGTTTTTAACCCAGGGGTTTTTTTTTTTTAATAATCAGATTTTATTCAATTTTTAGAACATAACAACAATACAGCATTGCATACATCAGTAAGGTCTGAGCAAGTGGAAACAGATGAATAAGCAGAACTCAGTAAAAAAAAAAAAAAAAAAAAAAAAAAAAAGACAGAAAAGGGAAAAATAAAAAAATAAATACATATATACACATACATGTCCCTGCACCTGATATGAAAGATTTCTTACCACCATTCACCTCATTCTGTAACTTTCTAGGCCAGTGTTTCCCCTCTCGATAATTTCACTTAGATCCTTAGGCAGATAATCCATTAGAGGCCGCCATATGTCCATAAAAATGTCATTATTTCCTTTCAATTTGGCACTTAGTCTTTCCATAGGAAGGACTCTGAAAATTTCTTTGTACCACTGGGTTACAGTGGGGGGTTTCTCACTCATCCAATTAAATAATATGCATTTTCTGGCCAGAAGTAAAAGTTTATTGAGTAATTTCGATCTTTTTGCATCCATAACTCTATTCCCTGAAGGTAGACCTAATAGAAACTGGCCTGGATCTTTACATATCCTGTGTTTGAATATTGCTGACACTTCCTTAGATACACAAGACCAGAAAATCGAGATTTTCGAACAGTTCCAAAAGCAGTGCATATAAGTCCCACTTGACGTTTTACATTTCAGGCACAATGGTGATCTATTGGGGTCAATTTTGTTCATAACATGAGGTGTTCTGTGTTGTCTGTGGAGTATCCTATATTGCATTTCTTTAAATTTACTGTTGAGGAACAGCGAATGAGTGGTCCGAATACATCCCTCCCACGCATCTTCATCATATACCCTTTGAAGGTCCTCCTCCCATCGCTAAACCAGCCCCTCAACACTATGTTGGTTACAACTCTGAAGGCTATTATAAAAGTATGTGATAAGACCTTTCTTCACTGTAAAATTAATTATGAACTTGTCAATTGGTCCCTTCAGTGTTTCTGTTTGAGATACTTTAAGATTCGTATTGATGAAGTGACGGGCTTGAAGATATGCAAAAAAATCTTTTGGTGGAAGACCAAATCTATTTTGTGCTTGTGAAAAGGACATGAGGACATTGTTATCATCAAACAAATCTCCAACCACTCTCACGCCCTTTTCCCGCCAAGAGCCGAACACAGCATTTTCAACACCAGGTAGGAAGTCCCTGTTGCCCATGAGTGGGGTCAAGTAAGAAAAGGCACCCCTCCTACTCACAAACCCTTGCATGTCATGCCATATTTTAATAGAGCTATGAAGTAATGGGTTGTTCCTTACTTGGGGAAGAGCAGATTTTTTGCAAGTGAGTTCCCCTAATAGTCTAAATGGGACACATGCCCAGGATTCAAGTGGGTCCTCTGTCCCCTTTAAGTAGCAGTGAACCCATTCACATATGAATCTACTATGACAAGCCCAATTATAAAGTCTGATGTTAGGGAATGCTAGACCTCCACTGCCTCTCGGGAGCTGTAGGGTCCTCATACTTAACCTGGGTTTTTTATTTTGCCAAATGAACTTTGAGAAATCCTTTTCAACCTCTCTTGCTAACTTTTTAGAAATAAACAAAGGCAACATCTGCATGGGATAGAGCAGCCGAGGCAAAGCATTCATTTTTAACAAATTAATTCTGCCCATCCAAGAGATTGGCAGATCCATCCACCTGTTAAGATCACTCTTGATATCTTTATGTACAGTGTCAAAAATTTTTCTAAATAAATTCTTAATACTCTGAGACACAAAAATACCCAAGTATGAGAACCCTGAAGTAGACCAAGAGAATGGAAAGTTTGGTATGTTTGGTATGTTTGGTATATTATTACCATATCCAATTGGCATGGCCATTGATTTATTAAAATTAATCTTGTATCCAGAGAAGGATCCAAAGGTCTGGATGACTGACATTAAAGCTGGTATAGACACCTCTGGGTTAGTGAGAAAAAGAAGAACATCATCCGCATATAATGCAATCTTATGTGTTGAGGAATTAATTTTGAAACCCATTATGCTGTTATGTCTTCTAATAGCCTCTGCCATTGGTTCAATGGCCAATGCAAAAATAAGTGGGGACAGAGGGTCCCCCTGTCGAGTGGACCTCCCCAACCCAAACTCCGATGATTTAATACCGTTTACAAGAACACTCGCTCTGGGTGAGAAATATATCAACTTAGTAAGTTTAATAAACCCCTCCCCAAGTCCAAATTTTTCCATGATCGTGAATAAATAGGGCCATTCCACGCGATCAAATGCCTTTTCGGCGTCAAGTGAGATAACAAGACCCGGTACCTGATTAGTATTTGCATACTGCATAATGTTAAGTAATTTTCTCATATTGGTATAAGAGTTCCTGCCTTTAATAAAGCCCGTCTGGTCAGATCCAATTAGAAGTGGCAAGTAGTTCTCGAGTCTCTTCGCTAATATTTTAGAAAATATTTTACTGTCCACATTCATCAGGCTAATAGGCAGGTATGAGCCGCACTCGTCAGGGGGTTTTCCCTTTTTAAGGATTAAAGATATATTGGCAGCATACAACGAGCATGGTAGGGAGCCCTTCTCTATTGAGTGAAGGAACATCCTTAGCAGAGGTCCATCTATTAAGTTTACTAATTTTTTATAAAACTCTGGACCATAGCCATCTGGCCCCGGGGCCTTTCCATTCTGCAGGGAATTGATTGCATTTTTAATCTCTTCCTTAGTTATTGGTTTTCCAAGAGCGGATTTATCTTCTTCTGATAAGGAGGGGAGACTAAGCTTATCTAGAAAACTCTGTATACAGTTGGGTGATGTATTGGATTCTGAGGTATAGAGTTTTTCATAAAAGCCCTTCATTATCTCCACCATTGTTTTGGTCTCATAATGATTTTTCCCAGTTTCGTCCTTTAAGGAGGAGATAGCTCTAACATCTCGCCTACCAGCTGCCAAGCGTGCAAGAAGTCGCCCTGGTTTGTCACCCATTTCAAACAATCTATGTTTTGCATAAAAGATACTTGCTTCTGCCTTTTGTGTAAGAAGTTGGTTGAGAGCAGATCGTGTGGCCTCTGCTTTTTTGAACAGGGCTGTAGAATAATTATCCTTTAATTGTCTATCAAGATCAGTCAGTTGTCTCTCCAAATCCAGCTGCTCTCTCAAAGCTTCCTTTTTTCTGGCTGTGCTATATGAAATTATGGCTCCCCTCAAGTAAGCTTTGAGTGTATCCCAAAGTATTGATGGATTAGTATCCTCGTTATCATTAGTTGAAAGAAAAATATCAATTTGTTCTTCCATAAAAGTCATAAACGAGGGATTAACCCAGGGGTTTTTAAAGTGTAGCTGGATGAGCAAGCTATTTTGGATTTTGCTATTTTTTATTAGTGTATTCTACTTTAGCTCAAATACTGCGAGTAATAATCTTAAAAACAGTTGCATTGAATTATATTATATTACAAATAATCACAATGAATCCCTGTCTCAGCAGTTAAATACATTGCTTTTTATTATGTGCATACAGAGACTGGAGCATAAACTAGTCATAAAAATTCATACTTGAAAATAACATTTTGAATTCATGTACATGGTCACATTTACAGGATTGAATCGAGGAGGTGGTGATATAGTCAGTCAAAATCTACTCCACCAATTACAGTGAAATAAAAAAGCATCATCAAAACAGACTTACAATTTACAAAACAGCCTTGCAGAGTCTGAACAGTCAGCTGTACACTTCATGAGCTTAACATGTGGTGTTATGATGTAAGGAAAACCTCGAACAGGCTGGCGACTGAATGCATGCGGTAAAAGATGCCAAAAGGAAGTCCGACATTCACAACTGCGGCCCACATGTTGAATTTGTAGAATTCTGTTTCAGTGTCGTGGTCAAACTGGGGGCGAGCTCCAAACGCTGGCATGATCCACAGCTGCCAAAGACAGAAAAAGGAGAACAGGTTGAGTATTAAACGACTTTTTTAAAATGTGGATTTGAATGTATGAGGATGAATGATACTCACTATGACGTTTCCCAGCAGCAGAAACACACAGACCTCCTTCAGAACCCGTCTCTTCCACGACAGTTTGGGTCGGTGCTCTGTTGAGTGGCCATGAAGGCCGTGAAGGCCGTGTGCTGTGGGTACTGAGCTGGGTTTTGTGTCCATTTCTGATCCTTCAAAGCTGCTCAGCTCTTTGTTTGGCTGCAGCACATAAGGATTTGAGAGCACAGAGACCGTCGGCTCCACCTCATGGAAAGGCTCCCTGTGTAAACCCTCGATAATGAAAAAGTTCTGCAGGGCGAGCTGGATCACCATCAGGAGGGCCCAAGTTAGGTTGAGCCTGTTCAAGTGGCCTTTCGCTCCAGTTGCAACCATAGCAACGATGGTGAAATAGCTGATGATGAACTGCCCTAGGGAGGCGCCTACCAGCAGTCCCACATCCAGGCTGCGCGTGGGGTTTTTATCTGACACGTGCTCCCTGTGGTCCACTCTGTACACCGCACAGCCGATCACACTGACGACCGACATCAGGGTCACTATTACTATGTTCATAACAAAGTGCATCATCACTGCTTTGTCCGTCTTGCTCTCATCAGTATCATCTTTCTGTATTTCCATCTCATACGCGATGAAGGTTGCCAGACCTGCCACCACTAAGAGGACCCCCGTCACGGGACCGAGGATCACACCCTTTAGAGTGAATTTGATCTTGTGGTGAGTGTGATCGTCGACCACTCTGCCGACATTTTTCCACAAGACGTAGGCCATGGCGGACGCAAAGAGGCAGTACTCGATGTTGAAGGGGTACAAGTAGTAGTAGGCTTCCTTGAAGATGCTGCATGAGGAGTGGCTGCATTTGCACGTATCGTCTCCGTAACCAGCTGAAAAACACAAAACACAGAGAAAAGTTAGTGAGAAATGAGATTTTTATGATTGCTGTGTCGACTTTGCTTTATTTACTTCCTTTTATTACCTCTGTTGATGTACAACCTCCGTCCCTGGAGTTTAGTAGAGTTACTTGTTGGGTACTCGGGTGATTCAGTTTGGTGGAGGGACTCCTCGGTCACAGCAGTCATCCATATGACTAGGTTTGTGGAGAGAGTGAGCATCAACCCACAGCTGAATGAAAAGAGAAGGAGAAAAAAAAACATTTAGGGAACAGATACAGTCAAAAACTTGCATATTAAAACTCAAAGTCATGATAGCAAAAGCATTTCCAGGCTGAATCTTGTTCACTAAATTATTAAGCAGCCTAAATCAGTGTATCTTTCTTTTTTTATGCTGAATCAATCCAACAACTGTAGCTGACTCAGAACGCTGCAGCTCGAGTCCTCACCAAGACCAAATTGCGAGACAGGTTTGGACAAGAATAGATTTTTAAATATACACCCGATTCATGAAGTATTGGATAGTCTGGAGTCAAATTAATAAAATCTATCCAGACCACTTCATCTGGGAGAGTCAGGCGCAAACACAGAGAGGCAGCATTCAGTGTTTATCTTTCACATATCAGGAACAAACTCCCAGAGAATGAAACGCTTATTATTTACAGCTCACCTGTTAACTGTCTATTTTTACAGAAAATGTTAACATCTATCTTTACAACACTGCAAGGTCACTTTTAAACATGAATTATTGCATTTTAATGTTCTGTTTTTGCTGTTTTTATTTCTCTTTGCATTAAATTGAAAGGCTTTTTAAAAGTCTGTCTTTCACATGTTTTTAAAACGTTCTTTTTCCATGTGTTTCTGTGATTTCTGTCATGATTCATAACTTGTGTGAACTGCCTAGTTGCTGCAACGTGCTAAACAAATACATTTGTCATGCCTTGCCTTACCTTGAATGCAATGTAAATATTTGCTGGTTTCACAAGTCCACCACGGTGAATACAAAACTGAAGGTTTTTGTCTATTTTCTATTTTCTACTATGTCTATTTTTCCCCTCACTGAGTTATGTCATCGCTAAACATTGAATTTAATTATTAAACCATTGAAGAAAGTACTTTTCTGTTGCTGCTCTGTTACAGTTTACAGCGAAAGAGCTTTCTAATGGTCCGACCGATGAGCTATCTCCCGTTTTGGCAATAAAACATCAGCATTGTGCCAGCAGCTTAAGTGTAAAAATATCCTCAGTTGTCGAGGTTAATCTCAAATTTCAGAATAAATCCCCTCAGGGTTAGTATGTTAACAAAGACAAAAATCCATTAATCACCTACCGCGTAAAGTTCCTTTGTAGCTGCACACAGTCCTTGGCATGGATCCACAAGAAGTAAGTCTGCGGAGAAAAACATCCCTTTAACACTTTGCGTTTCCACAGGACTGAGTAAATGTTGAATTTCTGTCTCATTTTTTACCTGCACAAGAATAAAGACGAGCTGCACCACGGGGAAAGCAACCTTTACAGCAGAGTCGCAGTGAAGGTAGCCCACGTAGCTGGCAATTTTGAAAATGTCCATGATGATACTGAGGATCCCAAACAGCACGAGTCCAGCTGAAAAACAGACAAGAAGAAAAGTCATGAAACTTTCCCTAAATATGCAGGAGAAGCTGAAAACTTCACTCTACAGCAAGAACAGCAGCAACTTACCTCTGAGCCACACAGGTCCAGCATGTCCATCTTTGTAAATGACAGCATTTTCTTTCCTTGCTGTGTAGATAACATAATAAATCATCCAGATGGTGGTGAGGAGGAGAAGGATGATGAGGAAGATCTGCAGGTCAGGCATGCTGATGTTCACATTGTTGTAGGCACTGCTGCTGACCAGGGCACTGCCCAGGATCAAAATGTTCACACTAATGATCCCGGACAGCATCCATCCCCAGTTTCGACCCCGCGCCTTTGCCGCTCCGCCGCCGGAGTCCTCCAAATCCAGTTTACACACGCTCTCCACTGAACCCGTGGTGTTGACGTTGGAGAGGTGGGCCTCCTCCGGCTCCCTGTCTTTGGCCGTCATCCTGCATGGTTCACAGGGATTCCCGTCGGTCAGACAGTTGCAAGGAAAGCCAGTGTTCAGGCACATGCTTCTTCAAAGACCTATTCACAAATGAACTCTCAGTTGCATCTGGTCCCAAATGAGACATTACAGGTCTAACAGCTACACCCACTTATTGGCTCACAGTAAGGATAGATCCCGCCCAGGTGAAACCTTTCCATGGGCACAAAATCAGCATAATTGTCACCCTGTTGGAGCTTCACAAAAGATCAGTTTCAAATCAACAAATGGGATTTAATTTCATTCTCTCCTGCTCTTGTGTTGCATGCTAATTGTATTCAGAGAATCCACAAACATGTTTACAGGGATCAGCTTTGAGAAGAGTCATCTACACGAACCCAGATAAAATCAGGAATCGCATGAGGAGTGGTGAGGCAGCCTATAAGTGTGTAGAAAAAAGCTCTAGATTACCTAAATTGAGCTCTTATGACAATTCAACAAAGCGCTGACCTTTAAGAAATAAAGAAAAAGGTTTCAGGATACCTGTAAGCCTACCTGATGTGTAGCGTGATCCTGAGGAGCAGCCGGGGCTGTCATGGCTTTTATACGCCATCAAAAACACGGTGGTTTACTGTACAAAGAGTCATAAATGTCAATAATCTGTTATGAACAACACAATATTATTACCACACACAGCGTGTTTTGCACAAAATATTCATCCAAAGTTCAAAAGATGTTTCCAGGAAAAACTTTTTTTACAACTTCAAAAATAGCAGAAACCGGTTCCTTTTTTGAGTCACAGCAGTTTTTGTGATATGATATTATACATTTTAATCCTCTTCATTCATTGCAAGAGACGTAACAGCACACACAAAAAAACCCACACTGAGTAAGAGGAAAGAAAATGCAAATAAAGAGGATGATCAGAGCCTCTTTTTTTCGTACTTTACAGGCTTTATGAGCTTTTTCCTTGTTCATCTTCATCCCCTTTTTCACCCCCTGCACCTGACCACATGCAGCCTCACAATCTGAATACGATCTAAATTCTCCAAACAGGCGTAGCATGCTCACTCGCCCTCCTTTTTGATTCACTGCTGGAAGGGAATACTTTCAGATCTTTAATGCTATTCATGGCTCAGCGAGAAGATGTGTTTCTGTATCTTGTCTCTGCAAAAACGCCCGAGGTAAGGTACATGAAAAGCCCGGCCACTTTCAGCGCCTATTGTTATGGAAGTTTCAACTGGGCTGTGTGTCTGAGAACTCAAGTCTCTAAGTCGCCTGTGCACCTTTTACTCAATTTAGATCGCCAATTATGTAAATTTTGTTTCTTCTCATCAGGGCGTGGACGAGAGCAGAGGTGCTTCATTGCAACACTCGGTGGTATCCACTCGTGTCTTACAATCATGCAAGTAAGGGGAAGTTGAAAATCAGAACAATGGTTTATTGAAAAGAACATGAAAAACAATGACTGCTGCCTGGTGCTTTTTCTTCCCTGTGTATGCCAGGCACAATGAGACATCTGCGGAAAAGAACTTTCACATTCTCAAAAGTCTGCGAGTCATTTCCTGACTGAACTGGTTCTGATGACACAACGATTTTTTTGCAATGGATGAATCTTTGTTGACATTATTTATAGTTAAGGCATGAGTCTAAGAGCGGCATTTAGAGTTTCAGTAATGTTTTCAGATTCAATCACATGATAATGGAAATATTTGCCCAGCTATCAATATCATATATTAGCTTTATTGGGCTTTATTTATTGAAGTGAACACTTACTATTTAAAATGCTTTTTCTCGGGTCAGATCAGTAATTCCATTTATCATTAGCCTCTAGCAGTGCCTGCAGCCAGGTTAGTTTATGTCTACACTCACTAGTCATTGCATTGGGTAGGACTTGCAAAATCCAGTGCAGATTTATGCAATGATCATGCAATACACCCTACCTTGATTTAAGTTATTTTTTTAGTGTTTTAGAGAATGTAATGTTAAAGATTTCCAACAGAAAAGACTGTTACTTTTAGTCAGGTGTGTGAAATAAACCAGGGGGCCGCAGAGACTGTTGATGTTATTAAGAAGAGGCTCAAGACTCACCTTTTTAACCACTAACTGCCTTTGTATAGTTCTCTTATTGCAAATACTCATTTTAATCAAAGTTCTTAGTGTTTATTTTATGTAATTTTATTGATATTCTGTTCTTAGTCCTTTTCTTAATTCCCGTCTTAGAGGTTTTTTACTTCTTTAACCCCTTTTACATGATAAAGAGCTCTTACTTGTTCATTTAATATTATTTTCTTGTTTTAATCTTGTTTTAGTCTTTCTTTTTACCATTTTATTTTTTATCTTTATCTCCAGTGTTTCCCAAAGGTTGCTCTTTCCTCACATAATGTCTCGGTGTCACGCCATATCTTAAATTCTCACACTGTGTGTGCGTGTGTGTGTGTATGTGTGGGTGAGTGAGGATGGGTGTGTGTCTTTGTGTGTGTGGGTCCATGGGTGGGACGTTTGGGTTTAATTGTTGTTAATTGTTGTTTTTAGCCTCTGTGAGGCACTTTGAACTGCATTTTTTGTCTGAAAAGTGCCATAAAAAATAGAGTGGAATTCAGATGATGAATGTTATTCAGTATGTTAAGTTGCACAGTCTCTTGTACAGTGATTATAAACTGTACGGTGGCCCTAAAGGTCAGCTAGATTAATGTCAAAATATTTCTCTAAATGCAAAGGCTATATGAAGAAATTTGAGCAGCACAAAATTATTAAACACACACAAAAAAACATGTTGCTAAAATGGAAACACATTTTATTGAATTTAGGTGAATTTAAGTTTTTACAGAACTCAAAAATATTTTGTGTTTTTCACCAATTTTTTGTTTGTTTGTTTTTTATTGCTTTTTGGAGGCTTTTCGAAATATTTCTGAATTTGGTGACGTTTTGTTTTGCAAAAATTTTTTTATATGTTTATGTTTTTATATTTTTTTTATGATTTCGTCAACTAGCTCTAAATTTTGTATTGTGACTTTTCTTTTCTTTTTTTTAATAATTTGATTTCATGAACTAGCTGTATGTTTTGTAATGTAACTTTTTCTTTCTGTTTTTTTTTTTTTTTTTTTTTTTTTTCTTGTTTACAAAACGTTTGAGCGTTTGACCTTCACGGCCCCCGTACTTAAGGTAAACAACATGTTGCAGGTTTGAAAATGCAAATCAAAGTTACCTGATCAATATGCTGCAGGGGGATTTGGTGGACACTGTTTGCTTTAGGGGGGAGTTGTTGTTGTTCTGGTCTGCTTCGGACCACCACCGGGAGCACTGTTGCCCACACGGTTCACATCCTGGCGTCCCTGGAAACCACCGACGCGCTCTGCCTGCTGCCCCACTTCTGATCTTGGGGGGGACTGTTTGAGACCAGTGGGACACATTGGCTCCTGAGCCGGTCTGCTCCTGCTGCATCGACGATGATGATGGTGTTATTGTTGTTGAAACGGAATGGAGTAGAGCAGGGTGGATTAACCGTGCACCATGAATGACAGGTACCACAAGGCGGCCCGGGACGGCTACCTGGACCTGCTAAAAGAGGCGACGCGGAAGGATCTGAACGCACCGGATGAAGATGGCATGACACCGACGTTATGGGCCGCTTACCACGGCAACCTGGAGGCTCTGCGGCTGATCGTGTCGAGGGGGTGGGTAAAAACACTGTTACATGACTTATCAGGGCGTGTGCGTAATATGGTGAACAGAGCCTCATCTGTGCAGAGCAGACGGGACTATTTTACCATTTCCACTGATTTTATTTAGTCTTTTCCAGATCAAAATGCCTCATTTAAGCAAATTATTTCAATTACAAAGTGTAAAGCTGCACATGAAGAATATTCGAATAAAATTGCTCATTTAGTGGATGTTTTTTTGCAGTTAAACCACTGATACTCCAGGAACAATACACCACAAAGCATTTAGGTCACCTGCAGCAATTATCTGAGTCCATCACACCCTGGAGAGAGGTCAGGCCCTGACATACCAGCACATGCACCGCCTCAGGCTTTGCTCCCAGCTTATAAGAACATTTTTATCTTCACAACTTGTTTGGTAACTTCCATATATTTGGACATGCAACTTGGAAAAATTCACCAAATTGGGCTGGACACTTCTTTGAGCTGCAGATTTAGGTCTTTTGCAGCAAAGGAAACACGCCTCATGAGCTAAATTCAGAGTTTACATTTATACAACTTGCATTTACAGAGGAACAGCTGTATACTTTTAGTGTAGGAACTCTTAGTAGGATAACTTACTGTTAAAAATTGGATGCTATATTGCAATCTGAGATGAACCAAAGGCCCTTCGACCTGGGATTAGTCAAATATTACTGCAGGAATAACAGCCCATCAAGGAATCTGCAGCCGTGCACGCTATAACAAGCTCAACTAAAGGCCATCTTTCAAAATAAGGGGTACACATGAAGATCTAGTGATGCAAAATGAAGCTTTGCATTACTTTTTTATAGCTCTCACAAAGAGGCACTGTAGCCTGTTGTTACATCATTAACATTTCCATTGCATCACGAGCGTACGTGGAATATGATTCATCAAATTTACAGTAAATAACATTGTTAAAGCAGTCTGCATCGTGGTATAAACGCTGGCCCCGTTCCAGCGAAGTGAGCAAATGTGATTGTGCGTCGGGGACTGCCGGAACGGGGAAACACAGAATGGCCTATTCTGCGTCTTTTCTGCCTGACCTGGTTTGCTTGTCAGGCAGAAAAACGGGCCTTTTATGAATCTGCTTAATTGAGTGTAGATTGTGGGACTGAACTGTAAAACTACACAGAATCAATCTTTTGTTTTTGATTGAATTTTGCAGACAAAAGACATGATATGTAAAAATTAAGGAAGGAAGGCTTCAAGTTTTACACAATGAACTCCATATTTCCCACAGAGTCAATGTAAACAGGCTTCTGAGGGCATTCAGCTGCCGATAACAAACTATCCCCCCACTGACAGCAGAACACATAATCTCCTGATTGACAAGAGGGGCTAACATTCAACATTAATAGCTGCCATAATGTTTCACAGAAGGCGCCGAACTCGTGAGACCCAAGGATGCCGTAATGAAGATAAGTCTAACACAGCTTGACAATTTCATGGGAAAGATGCCGTGCAGCGTTATATTTGGCAAGTATATTGCACAGGACAGCCTGCGCTGACATCAAGCTGTCATAGGAAGTGAAGATGCAAACAGCCCTTAATGTGATAAAGAACAAGAGGGGGGATAAGTAAGCAGACCTATCACCGCTGTGGTCAGGCTTTTACTGGGGGAGATATAAATTATGACACATAAAGCTTTCATGTGAGATGGCCTGTATCTGTAACAAGCATGTTACGTAATCCCACTTCAGGTGGTGATAAATATTTCATCTCGAAATATAGAACAAATGTAATTGCTGTTTATCTTCGCGCATCAGTTTATCGCGTTTGATATCGTTTCATATCACTGCAGGGTTTACGGTGTATTTCCATTGTTAGAACATTGTTTTATTGAGGCCTCATACTGTCCATCACCCACGCTGATAAAAGCCAAGCCCTGCATTCAAACTCTAAGAACGCTCGATCCCTAAAATCCTCCGCCATGTTAAGTAAATCCTCTCTAAACAAAGAGAGCACATCAGGGTGTGACTTCGCCTTTGATGCCAAACAATACATGCAGGTTTCGAAGCAGAAAATGCTGCCTTTTTCCAGGGATGACCTTGCATAATTCAGCAAGTCAATACCAAACCCCATTCTGCACATATTTCAACAGCACGGCTCTGTTGTAGAAGAATAAAGGTGCCAAACTGACCTGCCTACAGCCCTGACTTGATCTGATCTGGTTTTTTTTGCACCATTTTCATTCATGCGAATCAACAAAGTCTGTTTTAACCAACATTTTACGCAGCATCCCAACATTTTGGGGAAATTGTAAGACTGCAAACAAGCTCCCCTCTCATCTACTGGATGATAGTTTGTTTGCCTTGACTTGAGGAATCCAGCGTGACATCACCAGCCGTGCACTTTTCCAAGTCGAGCGCAGCCCAGTCGGCCTCCCCTGAAATCGGATACAGGTAGTGAAGCAGTGGTGCTGGCAAGCCTGTGGTCATATTACAGACAGACAGCAACAGCGCAGCACAGGTAGAGGTAACATTGAGGTCGTGGACTACCTGCTCGGGGTAAAGGTTGCGTACGTCGCTGTTTATGGCCCCTGCGTTGGAGTAGATGCATTTTGAAGAGTCGCTTTAATCACAACTGTGTAGCTGCTGGTTTGGGAAGCATTTGGAAACATCAGATACTCGAAGAATATAGTAAAAAGTTGATTTTCTAAAGGGGTAATGCGGTGTTTCAACCATAAATTATTGAATACGGCCTCATTAACAGCCCACGGTTGGCGGGTCAGTGCTGAAAAGATTGTCAAAAAAAATCACACGCTCACCACCAGCAGTCTAAGCAGGTACCTGATCAATGTCACGCTCCATATTAAAGGTTATATTTAACATACACTATGTCTCATCTATCACAGAGGAGACCCTGACAAGTGCGACATATGGGGGAACACGCCGCTTCACCTGGCAGCAGCCAACGGTCACCACAACTGCCTTTTCTTCCTGGTGTCTTTCGGTGCCAACATATGGTGCCTGGACAATGACTACCACACGCCACTGGACATGGCGGCCACAAAGAACCACATGGATTGCGTCCGCTACCTGGACGCGGTTGCTGCCAAGCAGACGAGCCTTAATGCCAAGCTGGTCGGCAAGCTGAAGGACCGGGCCTTTCGCGACGCCGAGCGGCGAATTAAAGAGTGCGTGAAGATGCAGAAGAAACACCACAAACGTATGGAGAGGAAGTTTCACAAGGACACCTCCGAGGCTTCTGCGTCAGACGCCATGAGCTTTTCCAGCTACACCAGCAGCTCAGTGAGCCACAAGCTGCGCAACTTCAACGCCGCCACAGTCAGTGTGCCATATTCTCAGGTCGGGAGCTTTTATTTTCTACTCACAGCCTCTTAGACCAGGAAGTAGAAAGAACGTAAATGTGAATATTGAAAATCTCTTTTGATTCCTTCCTTCTAGGCTACTCTCCACGCCACAAACCGAGGGAAGACAAAGATTCAGAAGAAACTAGAGAAGAGGAAACAAGGAGATGGGACTTTTAAAATCTATGAAGACGGGAGGAAGAGCGTGCGTTCCCTCTCTGGACTTCAGCTGAGCAACGATGTCATGTTTCTCAAACAGGGGACTTACGTCAACCCAAAGGACCGTGGCCGCCGCAACGTTCGAGACATGTTCCCCAGAGACAATTACGACGCCATTTCACGTGCCATCAGCGAGCCTGACCTCCACGGGCCTGACGTGGACTACTCCGAGATCAGCACCGACTCAGGACATGATTCGCTTTTCAACCGGCCCGGTCTGGGCACCATGGTCTTCAGAAGGAACTATGTGAGCGGGGGGATGTTCGACCTTGGCAGTCGGGATGAAGCCAACACGGACCATTCAGGCAACAACGTGCGACTGCGCAGTCGGTTGCAGCCGAGCCTGGATGAAGACAGCATTGGCAGTGCACACAGCCTGCAGGAGAGGAACATGGAGGAGCTTCCGTGGGAAGATATCGAACTCGGACTGGATGATGATGATGAGGCTGACACCAGCCCTCTGGAGGTCTTCCTCGCTGCACAGGGCATGAACGAGTTTTTCTCTATCTTCAAAAGGGAGAAGATCGACCTCCAAGCACTGCTTCTGTGCTCTGACCACGACCTGAAGAGTATCCACATTCCTTTAGGACCGAGGAAGAAGATCTTAGACGCCTGTAGGACACGGCTGGAGACCATAGAAGATCCAGACTGCATTGAGGACACTGAACTGTGAGTGGTGAGATTTCCAGTCCCTCAGTTTATGTATGTCAGCATGTTTTTACAAACACAGCGTCTTATCTTGTCTCCACTCTGTTGTGCAGATAATGAAAGTTGCAGCAGACAGCCCTCCTGCTGTGCTCATCCAGCCTTTAAGGTCAGTGCGTCATTGTGGAGTGAATGTCACGAACGGACAGAAAGGACACGATGATTTACCTCTCCTGGTACCTCAGTGGTAACAAAGCAGAAAGGACGCTGTCAGGATGAGTATGTTGAGCAAGAAGAGATGAGTGTGACATGAATTCTTAACAGGATTCTTCTACAGTGTCTTGTAAGCCTCATGAGGATCACTGAAGACAGCTCTGTACTCTGGTTGGTTGGAGCTCCCTGCGCTGCATGGTTTAACAAACTGAAAGACAATCAGTGCAGCCGTGTGTGGTATCATTGTATGCCCTGTGGCATAGTTAGCAGGGACTAAAGTGTAGGGTCTGTGTCCCCTGAATGTGTTCGCCCCTGTGGGGTAAATCCTATGACTTCATGTGCCTCCGCTGCATGTGCCTGTGCATTTGCTTAAAACCTTTCATATCCTGACATTTATACTCAACTCTTACAAATGTTTTCTTGCTCACATTTCACTTTTGTGCATGTTTACATACAGAAAGCCATGTTAGTTTTTCACTGAGATAACTATTATAATAATAAACTTTATTTGTATAGCACCTTTCATGACATGAGATGCAGCTCAAAGTGCTTTACAGGTTAAAAACAAAGCATGAGTGCTTTACAGACAGGGTAGATGATTGGCAATAAAACAATAAAATTAACAATAAAAACAATAAAATTAGCAATTAAAAAATAAGAAATAAAAATGAGCAGACAATAAATACAGAAGCATAAAACAGCATCATAATAATAGCAGATAGTGCGGATATGATCAAGTAAAAGCAAGGGTGAAGAAATAGTGTTTTAAGGTGTGTTTTAAAGTCATCAACAGAGGTTGCCTGTCTTATGTAGACTGGGAGTTTGTTCCATGCTGTCGGCCCATAGAAGCAGAATGCTGCTTTTCCATGTTTTTTGTATGCCATTGTGGGTACTTCAAGCAGGTCAGCACTGGATGACCTGAGGGAGCGGTTTGGGACATATCTGGGTAGACAGCATAGACTGTATATAAGATGGACGCCGTGGTTCCGCCTTCCGCCTGTATATGGATTTGAAGCCAAAAAGCTCTCGGTAATTCCGGTTTTTCCTTGAAACCAGAGCTGTGCAGAAGCGTTGTGCGCATTCGGCCGCGCAGTCGCCGAGAGTCCCTGTGATGACGCTCGGGTCAAACAGTGTATTCCCCCGGAAGAGCTACGGAATCCCTGAACGCCCATTGGCTGTACCAGGTGTCAATCATAGAAAACATGAACCCCCTAATAACTTTTAAAAACGGAGCTGTACAGAAAAAAAAGGACTTGGGCACAAACCAGTCTTACTGTAACTATATGTCAACATCACAACCAGGGGGGAGAAAAAATTATGTTCTGTGTAATAAATTTCTAAAGTTTGTCCACAGTCCCATAAGCTTTGCTGGCGGAGGCGGGACCTGTACTGCAGCCCACCATCAGAGGGTGCTGTTCTCGGGGTGGCTTCACCCAGCGAGGAGGCAGACTCTGTCCATCTTATATACAGTCTATGGTAGACAGTCAACTAGGTAGGAGGGTGCCAGACCATTAAGAGCTTTATAAACAAGTAAAAGAATTTTAAAATCAATCCTAAAAACGACCGGAAGCCAATGCAGTGATGCTAAAACTGGAGTAATGTGTTCTCTCATCTTGGTTTTCGTTAAGACTATAGTGTTGTAAACTATAAGGAAACGCATCAGATCCTGTCGTGTAGACGAGTTTGTAATGAAAAATGATGCAATATTTCCAGTACTGACAATTAGTGTACATTTTTACACCAGTTGATTATATTCCTCTGTATCTTTAGAGGTTTCTGGACAGGGATGTCTGTTTAAGTCACATTTCTAACATTGTAAATGGATCAAATAAAGATACTACTGTTTTTATTGCCTTGTACTTTACTTATTGCACCCTACCGCAAGTAGTTGGTGCGTCATAAATAATATTATCTATCTCTGGCCATAAACCTACTAAAAGCTGTGTTACTTGAACGTGATGAGCTTATCTCAAGATTTATACGGGGAGGTAAAAGACCTTATAACGGTTATGTCACATTACAGCCGCCAAAAGACAAAAGAGGGAATGGCCCTAAATGATTTAAAGACTACTCCAAAGCAGCACAGCTATACAATTATTAAACAATTGTTAAAAATAGAACAACTACATGAATTTTTTTCTACAGCCACTGATGCACACTGTTACTAATTTTACCACACTTGTATTTGTGGTTTTCACAGATCAGTAAGACCTGTTTGTAGCCACATCATGCCACGCTCCTGCCAAAACTTTGATGTGTTTGCGTCTGTCTGTGTGTGTGTGTGTGTGTGTGACACGCACAAAGAGTGGAAAGGACTTGTTTTGGCATTATGATAATCCTCCAAAGCTGCTTGCAGACAAAAGACAAGCGTCACTCCTTCCTCTGTTCTCCTTGACATGAAGTCAGGAAGCCGTATTCTCGATAAACGCCGCTGTCTTACATAACGCTGTTATCACAAGGAAGTGCTGACCGTCTCTCCCATGAAGTTCCCTCAGCATTACTAACATCATATGATGATGCTATTTAAAGACTTGAAAAGCACTTCTGTTCAGTCGTTGGCTCATCTTTGAATCATCATTTTAGCTCAAATTTTCCGCAGGGATTCAAAATCAGTAAACATCTAGTTATTTACTCAGACAGAATGGGAATGAGGATGTTGATTCCCTTCCTGGATGCTCATGTTACACTCGCCATTTCCTCCCCTCGCCCGTGAAATCTGCTGTTTCTAAAAGCTGAGAAAGGCCCACGAAAAAGAGGAGTTAAACAGGGGTGTGGTGAAAAAGGAGAATACTTGAGCCGGCTGAGGACAAAGTACTTTGGGCGTGGTCTTTTAATTCTTTCCTTCTGCTCCCTGAGGATCGCAAAAAAGCAGGGAAAAGCAGCTGAAAGTGAGGAGCCGGTTTTGTGAACTCGTGTTCGAGGTGAGCGCTCTCAGGAATGGCGACTCTCAGCAGTAATGAGGAGGCAGTGGAAGAGAACCAGCTCAGCACAGAAGAGGCAAAGGAGGAAGCAAACGGACCGGGGGATCCTACCCCCAAGATATCTGAGACGCTACTCCCAGAAGATGTGTTATGTGACTCATGCATGGACGGCCCCAGCAAGGCCTTCAAATCCTGCCTGACCTGCCTGGTGTCTTACTGCGAGGCCCATCTGAGACCACATCTGGAGAACGCCAAATTTCAAAACCATCGCCTGGTGGATCCCCTTCACGACATCGACTGCAGGACCTGCGAGGTTCACCATCTTCCTGTTGAACGCTTCTGCTTGATGGACGGCTGCTGTGTGTGTCCAGACTGTGAGACACAGGAGCATCAAGGTCACACGGCAGCATCTGTAGGGGAAGCACGTGTGCAAGTTGAGGTCTGTTTTGGTTATCTAAATTAGATGATAACTTTTGCAAGTTTTGCATCTTTGCAGTGTGTTTGTGATGATTATTTTGCAGGCTGAGCTGCAAAAGAAGCAAGAAGAGATCATTCAGAGTGCTGCAGCAACCGAGAGAGCAATCGAAAAGCTGCAAAGCAAAAACGGTTTAATCAAAGTATGTATTTTTGGTGCATTTATTTAAGTTGCAATGGTGTGGTATAACTCTGTTTGACCAATCTTTTCTCTTCCGCGTTCCAGTCTTCAGTGCAGGAGGTTTGTGTTGTTGTTGAAGAGCAGTTCAACAAGCTGCAGATGACTGTGGAGGAGGCCAGGAAGGGGGCGTTGGAGGTGCTGGAAGGAGAGAAAAGACGGGCGCTGAAACAGGCAGAGGGCATCCAAGCACATCTGGAGCAGAGGAGCACAGAGCTGAAGAAAACTTTGGCTCAAATGAACAAACTGTCCAAGTGCAAGTCTGATGTCGACTTTCTGCAGGTAAACAAGCTTGTGAAATATTCAAAAACCCTGAACAGCCCTACAACGTGTGAATCTATTTCCGTCAGAGGCCATCTGATCTGGGATTAGTACGGGATGTTCTCTGAGACAAAGGGTTTATTTTGGATGCCAGTCTGTTGAAGGTGTACACAGAGTTTTGATATTTCAGCATTTTCACTCATGAAAGTTCTGGATCAGAGAAAAAAGGGGGTTGCCAATTCTGAAGTAGCAGCTTGTTCAACACCATGATACTCGATTCACCTCATTTGTCTCACACTTGTACTTACAGGAGTACTCAGAGTGGAAGAAACGATTCGCAGACGTGTGTCTGCCCGCTGCTAACATCAACCGTATGGGCTATCTGACCTCATATGTTCAAGTTGTGACGGATGCCACACAGGAAATGTGTGACCTGATTCTGTCATCCTACAGGGAAAAGCTCAACCTGGTTTGGAAAAGTTGTGAGTGTAAATATCATATTGTATCCATAACCTTACATCTTTCAGCCCCTCACAGAGAAAAACCGCTCCAGGTGTTCACCTGTTATTGTCTCCTGGAATATGCCCCCAGCAGTTCTTGGTAACCTCTTTCTATATGTTTATCTGACGTCAGCGGGCTGATCACTCTGGGCTGAAATATTTCCACAGTTATCGTATGGGTCACCACGAGGTTCATGTGTTATTGTCTCTCAGAATTTGCCCCCAGCAGTTCTAGGTAACCTCTTTCTATATGTTTATCTGACGTTAGCGGGCTAATCGAGGTGTCACACCACATTCATTGAAGTGGATTAATTCTCACTCTGTATGTCTGATTGAATTTTTATAAGTCACAAGTTTCACGTTTAATAAAATGACACAGCAGCTGCAACTGAAGCATTAGGGCCTGTGTCCACTGACAGTGTTCTTATACACAAAACCAATACAGCTCAGCAATTTCAGCGCTCAGCGTCTTCAGCTAAAAAAAGCCTTTTAGCATCAGTTGTTTTTTTTTTGTAGTTTAACCAACAGTGCTTTTCATGCTGTTTTTAGGTTTTATCTACGAAGTCCATCATCAGATATGAGATGAGCGTCATAAACCTAGCAACAGTTTACACCAGTAAAAAAACGCTCTGAAATTCAAGCTGTGGAAACTACCTGGGCAAAAAAAAAATGCTGCTAGTGGACACAAGTCCTTAATTATCATGGAATCTTGAAAATAAGATAAGAAGAACTTAATTCATCCCCAAGAGGAAATTCTTCATGTGAAAGTCCCTTAAAGGAAAATTCATACGTACGTCTCAGCATTTCTTTTAGACTTGTTAGCAAATGTTAGCATGCTAACAGAAATGCATTATTTCCTTATTTCTCAGGTTATTTCTACTAGCATGGCTGTTAACTTAAAGGGATATTTAGACACCTCCTTAAAGATGAATGTTGCCGACCGCTCGCTTCTTTAGTAATACCAACTTTAGTATTGACCGCGCAATAGCAATACATAGAGCCACGCACTCAACGAAAAAGCCACTCTATAACCACAAATAATGCTCAGAACTGCACCTAACTTCGTCAACAGTACATATAGGGTCCCAGCCATGGTACTAGCCACCAAACATCTTTTTAACTTTGCCTAATTTCTTTAGCAAAGAGACTGAACACAACTCACCTACTCTCTTCCAGTATCCGCTTGTTTGTATCGAGACCTCAGGCCAGTCCATTACAGATTGCTGCAGGCTGACGCAGCTCAAGGAAGAACATTTATGATCATTTTACGCCGGAATATCCCTTTAACAAAGCTAATGTTCAATCTATTTTGTGTCAAATATAATCAATAAGCTCTTTAAGTCCACATGCCTCAACATAATACTGAAAAGTCTCTCTCTGAAATGATGAACCAGGTACCAAATCCCCGGTGCCAGAGTCTCCGGCTGCTTCATCTCTGCCTGATCCCGAGACACGAGAGGACTTTTTGAAATGTAAATATCCATCTTGATATCTTTTTTGTTTTTTGTGGTTTCTGTCTGCGAAATCTATTTGAAATATTCACAAAATATTCCCTTTGCTTTCAAGATATGAGGAGTTTGACCTTTGACCCTGACACCACCCACAACTTCTTCCGTGTGAGAGAGGACAACCGAAAGCTGACCAACACCAGCCCCTGGCAGCACAGCTACCCAGATCACCCCGCTCGCTTCCAGCACTGGCGTCAGGCCATGACCTTGGAGAGCCTTTACCTGGGGCGGCACTACATTGAAGCGGAGCTGAGAGGGGAAGGTGCGCATGTAGGAGTCACTTACAAGAGCATCGACCGTAAAGGAGAGCAAAGCACCAGCTGCATCACCGGGAACGACTTCTCCTGGTGCGTTGGGAGGAACAGCAGAGGTTTCTTCACCTGGCATGATGGCGCGGAGATTCGCTTAGAAGTCAGTGATATAACAAAAATCGGCTTATATATTGACTTTGAGAAAGGCACTTTATCTTTCTACAACATCAGTGATGCCATGAAGCTCCTCCACAAGTACATGGCTGATTTCTCTGAGCCTGTATATATTGTTACTTGGCTGTCAAAGAAAGACAATATGGTTGCTCTGCTTAATGTAAAGTGATATTGTGATGCTGTAGAAAGGTGGCTTTATACACAGCAGAGGATTTTTCATATGCATATCATTGAAAAGTAAACTTACTACCATCTAGTGGTAACTCTGCAGCATAAACCAGTGCAGGAGCAGATCTATTGACATTTTACTGCCGCTTTATTGCAACTTTATTGCTCTTGATTGTGGTACGAATGAGACGAAAAGTACACAAATGTCAGTCGGTAATTATTTTATTTGTCTAAAGTCCATTCAGTCGTAAAGTTGATTTGCACTGCTCGGTTATTTAAAAAACACAAGAGGACTTCATGTCCACAAGGTTAATAAAAGCATCAGTTTAAAATTTAAAATTCGATTTGATTTATAATCCCCTAATTCAGGCATTAAAATCCGTTTCATTCTCATCATAAGCTGGATTCACAAAGTGCACACCTGTCTGGGTCATTGAGATTGGAGAATTTGCTCCATTTCCATACAGACCGGGGATTTCAGGCATCAGGTGGGGCCTGTCGAACATGGGATTGTCATAGCCGTGGTCAATAGCTCCGCCGAGCTCTCCAATGTCACTGTTTCTCTTGAATCTGCTCAGAGATGGCATTGAAGGCATCGATGGCATAGAAGGCATTGAAGGCATTGAAGGCATCGAGGGCATCGAAGGCATCTGTGGCAAATGAACAAACCCTCTACGAACTAAAACAACCAAAACAACAACAAGTGAGATCAAAATTAAAACCCCAAACACTGCTCCAACAACAACCCCAGCATTGCTGCCCGACTGGCTGCTGCCCCCAGAGGAGGCTTGAAATTCAGCCCCGGTGATTCCGATGGTGGCGCCTTGAGTACGAGCATCCTGCACGATGTCCCAGGCCAGACTTTCTGCCAGTGTTCCCTTGTCTCCATCCAAGACAACCACCTGGATCTCAGGCGTGGTACCAAAAGGGATGATCCCTATCAATTTCTGCGACTTGAAGACTTTGGACATGCCCAGCTGGATGGATTTGTATTCAGGATTGATGAGAAATAGGTGATGGATCCGCTGCCTGTAGTTCTGTAAGTTGAAAGTCGTGGAAAACTTGACGGTGATAATCGCACCACATACATCACAGCAGTGTCCGACGGGGGAGAGGGGCGTCTTGCAGCTCAGAGATCCACATTTAACAGCGCGACAGATCTGCTTGTGGTTTGCAGAGTTCCCACAATCACAGCCGGTAGGATCCCCACATCCTGAGTTTCCAACAGTGACTGGAGAAGACCCGTGAAACTGCAGGCGGCCTGAGCGTGAGCCGAGATACTGCGAGAACTCAGAATTGCTCACAAACTTCTTTCCAAGCACTGACACAGATTTGACAGGAATGCTAGCCTGACTCGTGCTGGTGGTGTGCACCCTGAAGGAGGAGAGTTCTTTGAAAACCACATCGTCATGCTGGCATGGGACGCTCTCCTCGTGAACGGAGAATAAGACTTGTCCTTTCTGCAGGTCATCCAGGGTTGCAGCCGCTTGCCAGAGAGCTGGGTCGAACCATTCAAGAGACTCTGAATCTTTAAACTTGGCTGGAACACCCGGCCCACACCCTGGATCTTGTCCGCTGACGACATAAAACCCAGCTCCAGAGTTCAGGATGAACTCCCCATCGACTGGAAGCCTCATCTCCCGCACAGCGTGTGACGTCTCCACAAACACAGACACTTTCCTCTGAGCTGGAAACTGAACTGTGTCGCTGCCGCACGGGACGTCACCTTTGTCCCAGTTGGTCTTGTTCTCATAGTTGGTGTCAGGAATCCACTGTTTGTACAGGGCGCTTGAAGCCCCGACAAGACAGAGGAGAAGGAGCAGGTCTGATGTTTTCAGCATCTTGAGCGTTTGTGACGGGCTGGGAGAACATTTGATGACCTTTGTTTCTGACCGTGTGACTAACACATGAGTGCACACAGCTCGACAGTAAACTTGATGAGCTCTGGACAACCTGCTCGAGCGGGTGACCTGTAAAAGATTTACATGCTCTGTTTTTAACCAACCTGTGAGTTTTATCCTTCAAGATTTTTTTTTCTCTTAGTTCAGTTTGTTTTTTACCAAAACATCTCAAACACTTTCCATCCATACTTTAACTCATACTCCCTATCATGGTTGTTTTATTTGGATTTTGCACAACACTCCTGGGGAATGATCAAGAACTTCAGAGAATCCCTCTTCTACGCAGTTATGTGACCTTTAGGGGTGAACAAAGTACAAAACTTCATCATTTGAATGAACGTGGAGATCCTCCAGGTCAAATAATACTCAAATTCAATTAAAAGTTGCTCAGTTGAATTATTAATAGAATTGGAGGTCTTGTGTTCTTGCTTTTAAAAAAATACTTTTAAGCTCCTGAAAGTAGTTTTCTTCTCATACTGATTCCTTTTTATGATATATAAAGCAGACAAGAACATCAGAAACATGGTTGTTGCTTTAAAATATTTTAATATTTAATGTCTGAAATCTGTGCAAAGGGGGTAGATATCAGCCAGCTGCAAAAACAGCCCTGTATTTACATTTTTTTCACTTCAAATACTCACAATAAATGACAAATTCAACCAAAAGACTTGATTCAGGCATAAAGGTGAAGTAAAGCAAAGACTGCTTTGTCTACAGGGGCCATCAATTTTGGAGCTTTAAACTACTATTTTAGAAATATTTCATATTTTTGTATTTTCACGGTGCATGAATGGTACATGGTAGTGGTACATCCCACTACATTATGTTCATTTAGAAAATATTACCTATATTCTGCAACAGATTTCAAAGGAAACATGCAAAGTCCTCTTCAAGCCTCTTTTGCACAAAGGGGAGAGTGGGGTAAGATGAGTCAAGATGTTGTTCATCCCTGCAAACCAACAGAATGAGTGTAAACATAACTGTCTTGATAATATAGCATGTCAAATAAAAATGGTCTCCTATGGTCAACTTACCCCGTGTATGTATGGGGTAAGTTGAGCCATATCCCTACATATCCCGATCAATTTCTTTTACCATTTCCAAGCAACAGGGAGTGGCTCAACTTACCCCACTCTCCCCTATGCTATGACCAAATAATCTTCTTTTTCTCAATAAAAGTTCCTTTAGTCACTGACTTTGTAATACCTTTCTATTTTTCTACCACTTAAAATTGCCTGGAGTGTTAAATATGTCTCTTTTTTGTGCAAGAAAGCTGCTTTGCTTTTGGATTCCCAAATGTCAAAAGTCACAAGGACCAGTTTCACAGATAAGCTGATAAGGCAATTCCTGTCTTGAAACAGATAAGAAGAAAAATAAGCATAACAAATAAACCCAGACACCCCTATTGAAGCTGATTTCCCCCTGAGGCGGCGTGTCACCTGCACGGTTGCATGCTTTCAGAGATAACTCTTGTTGTTTACACGGAATCACAATAAAATGTGTTGCCAAGGGGAACTGACGTGGAAATGGCGATCGGAACTGCCCCTGAAAGCCATCAGCCCGCGGCAGCAGTGTTGTGGGTGGGGGGTGAGACATCAGATGAAGTGATCAGCTGAAACCAATTAACACCTGATTGTCTCCACATACTTCACCTTGTGCGCTGCGGCAGCCCCCTTTCCAGGGCTGTCTGACCCGCAGAAAGAGAGACGCTGCTCCACCTCACAGCAACATCTTCGTATGCATGTAGTCTCTGACACGATAAAACAGGTAGGCTTATTAAAAAGAAAAGTCTAAGAACCTGCGCCATCTTCCCTTTTCTTCGGCGCTCAGCTCCTGTTTGGTCGGAAGGAGGGGGCACCATGAGGACTGTGGCTCAAAAGATGCTCCAGACCTGCAACAAGCTTTTCTCTAGGTAAATTTACAACAATGCGTTTTTCACTTTTAATGATTTTTGAGTTGTAACTGTAGCTGTGCACAGGGGCGCCACACGGGGAAACAATGCAGGGACGTATTTAAAGTGAACCAGGATCTGGGGGGATTAGCCTCGAACAATGTGTGGAAGTTGCCATAGTAATGGTTCCAAGGTGCAGTGTGTAATGTTAACTTGCCTCTAGAAGAAAAGACTGAATAACATGTTTGTAATTTAAATTGGCTGTAATTATCATCATGCCAGAGGAGCTTTTTGTCCTCTTGAGGCCACCATCACTTCTGGAGAGTGAGCAAGGAAGTGTTCGGGCTAGATTCGATTGGTAGATATTATTTTACATACTTTTACCTTGTACAAAATCAACTTTATTGCTGACATAAAACTGCTAAATTACTTCAAATTGCAACCCAGGAATAAATTTAGTATACCTGTATATTTTTTTCTAAATTCATAATGTGTTACTGGCTATAATTTCCATAATTATTTGATTTGAATGTGCATGAGTTAATGGGTTAATAGTACATTTTTAATTGCAATATTTTCGTCAGATTATTTTTTTTTTTAACAATTTAAAAAGGGTAATCTGGCGTAAAATTAATTTAGGGTCAAACACACCATAACACAGAGTTAGACACCCCCTCGAGAGATGAATGTCGCCGACCGCCACAGCACTAGCCACCAAACATCTTTTTAACTTTGCCTGATTTCTTAAGCAAAGAGACTAAACACAACTCACCTACTCTCTTCCAGCAGCCACTTGTTTGTATGGAGACTTCCAGGTGAATCCATCGACTGCAGCTCAAGGAAGAACATTCATGATAATTTCCTTATCATTTCCTTGAAGTAATAATCATCATATTAATCATTTTGCGCTGCAGATGTGGTAGTTCTTCTGCCTTAGCATCTCGGTCTGATTGTATTTCCATGAAGAAATGATCATAAATGTTCTTCCTTGAGCTGCGTCACCCTGCTGTAGTCCGTAATAAACTGACTTGAGGTCCGCAGCAGTCTGAAATGGACTCCCCCAGAGATCTCACTACAAACAAGCGGATGCTGGAAGAGAGTGGGTGAGTTGTGTTTAGTCTCTTTGCTCAAGAAATCAGGTAAAGTTAAAAAGATGTTTGGTGGCTTGTACTATGGCTGGGACCCTATATGTACAGTTGATGAAGGTAGGTGCTGTTCTGAGCATTATTTGTGGATATAGAGTGGCGCTTTGGTTGAGCTATGTATATTGATATTTGCAGGGTGTCTAACTCGGTGTTACGGTGTGTTTGACCCTAACTTAAATTTATGCCGAAATATCCCTTTTAAGTTAGCTGGACAGACCTCTCAAAAATATGGAAATATTTTACTTGGCAAAAAAAATTCTGTCTACAATTATTTGATAAAATGCTCACTTTTGTTTAGTGACTTTGTTTCTCATTTCTTAGACATTATTAAACTGTTGTATTTTGTCAAATGCACAAAAGCGAAAAGAAAATTTGCATCGATTCGCAGTCTTTGTGATTTTAAGATAAACTTGTACTCATGACATTTTTTGTTGACCTTCAATATTCCAGTTTGTACTCAAAACCTGTTATCTAAGCTGAACAATATGAGGGTATAAGCAAACCGTTATGACCCATGCCCTTTACAGAAAAACACCAAATGATGTTTTGGAGGGGCATCCGTCCAACATCGAGACAGCGGCACAGATGGACAACATCCAACATTTCTCCAGCCCTCCCAATCCTTCCTGTGTGGAGGCTGCCAGAGAACACGCTCACCATGTGGAGGCGGTGATAGAGAGAGCGCACCATGGGGGTGGATGGCTCCTGTCGGGCATCATCTGCATCAACATCCTGATCTTAGGCTGTGCTCTGGTCAGCGGCAGCGCCTTCAACAGCGTTGCCATTACAGCTGTGCACAGGCAGATCTTCCTCATCATCCTCCTCCTCCTCACTATGCTGTGGATGCTGTTCTACACGGTTGTTACTTCTCGGAAAGAGCAAGCAGTCGTGTTCAAAGATAGTCATGCAGGGCCTGTGTGGCTGCAAGGTGGAAACACTCACTTTTTAGTACTTTTATTTTAGAGAATTGAAATTTAATTGAATCTCATACGTATTTCTCTTTTTATTTCTAGCTGGACTTGTGCTCTTTGGACTCCTCAGTCTCCTCATGGATATCTTCAAGATGGCCACCTATGTGGGCTACCTTCACTGCGACTCTGCGGTCAAAGTGGCCTTCCCTGTTGTGCAGGCCGTGTTTTTGTTTGTTCAGGTTGTTGCACTTTACAAACATACACATTGCAAAAGCATGCAGTCTTAAGCCAAAAACATACAGGATCTGTGTTGAGGGCGTTTCATGAGCCTTGCATCTCTGCTTCGTTGAAGAAGCGCTGTCTATCACATACAGGATGCGTATTATTTGGAGCGTGGCGGCAACGTAGTGCAGCCCTGGGCTCAGTATTGTTTTAGTAGGTTGTTTTGCTTTTCTGTGGTCTATTACCTGCTAATTTTGATATAATTCAGTGACCGTTGAGCCTCTACCATATGTGAAAAAGCAACATGATTTTACCGTTTAGTTTTTTACAGTTTCTTGTGTTTGATAACGTAAACTTTTGTTTCTTTTATCCTAAACTCCTGTTGGGGTCCACATGGATCAGGGATTGACCATCGGATTGTTCTGTGTTACGGATAAATCCATAACCAGGAAGTGTTTCTCATCTACACGAACTGATACACAGCCGGGAGTTTGCATATGGTGTTACCGGATGACCTGCGTGGTTTTCATGCTTGACATCCAGTCTAGAACAATCTTCTTAGTTTGGACTGGCGCGTAGAGCAGCAAAAATAGACTTGTCACGCTCTATATGCTTCTGATACGGAGCTGATACGCGTCCTTTATGCGATGCTCCATTTATTAGAATAGGAACCTGTTTGCTGCGTGATACGCGACGCTTACGGAACGTGTTCAATACGGATCCTTTTTGTTTTAGCCTTTACTTTGATAGAATTAGAAAAACTCCTGTCTGTTTTAGACGTACTTCTTCTGGGTTCATGCCAAGGACTGCGTTCAGCTGCACACCAACTTGACTCGGTAACTAACTCCTTCGCCCACATAAGGATCTATTTTAGTGTTTCAGGGCGCTCATGGTTTCACCCCTGCAGGTGTGGGCTCACTCTGACGCTTTCGACCAACCTGGTGGTGTGGATGGCGGCTGTGACCGAGGAGTCTCTTCACCAAACTGAGATTCCTGAGCTGAATGTGAACGTCTCACACAAGATGTACAGAGGTATTCACACATCTATTAAAACTAACTTTTGATTGTTTGAGAAAAAAGCAACTCAATCTGATCTGTCCTTATCAGCCAGCTATGGTGAAAAGAAGTGCAAATGCACCTTCTCGGTGTGCGACACCTTCAAGGAGGCCTTCTACTACCTGTACCCCTTCAACATAGAGTACAGCCTCTTCGCTTCGGCCATGGCCTACGTCATGTGGAAAAACGTGGGCAGGCTCGTGGATGATCACAGCCACCACCATGTCAAATTCCGTCCAAAGGAAGTGTGTTTTGGACCTTTCATGGGAATACTCCTGGTGGTGGCAGGACTCGTGACGTTCATAATCTACGAGGTGGACATACTAAAAGAAGACGAGGGACACAGGAACAGGGCCCTGCTGATTCATTTCGTCATGAATATAGTGATAATGAGCTTGATGTCCCTCTCCACCATGATCGGCTGCATCGTCTACCGGCTGGACCACAGGGAGCATGTGTCCGAGAAGAACCCCACCCGCAGCCTCGACGTGGGGCTGCTGGTGGGAGCCTCCATGGGCCAGTTCATCATCAGCTACTTCAGCATCGTGGCGTTGGTGGCAACAAGAGCAAGAGGGTACCTGAACGCCCTCAACCTGTCGTGGGCCGTGCTGACGGTGCTCCAGCTGGGCCTGCAGAACTACTTCATAATCGAAGGCCTCAACCGGGAGCCTTTCCACGTGATGCAGGAGGCGGCTCTGCACACCAACGCTCACGCCTTCCAGGAGCACGCAGAGATGAGCACCATAATAGATAGCAATAAGTCAAGCTACTGCCTGACTCCGAGTGAGGATAAGCCCAACTGGAAGAGGAGGGTGCTGAAGGAAGTCTGTGCCTTTCTGCTGCTCGCTAACATCATTGTAAGTTTCACATATGCTCCTGTCGTCTTCATTTAAAGCTCCTCTTTTGAGGATTTTGGTGCCTCTCCATGGAAAAAAGAAGAAGCCTTTTTAGTGCTCATTAGAGATTATTTGCTATTGAAAATGTATATAAAGAGGCATTTTAAGTAGGACTTAGTGACTTGGTCTGACACCTACCCTCAGCCTGCAGTAATGACCAGTCCCGCCATTAATGGTCTCGTTTGTTTTGACAATATCCATGTCAGCTTTTAAGTTTTGTAAAATAACAGTAATCTGTGTTTTAATCCAGAATCATTCAGCTTTTTTTTTTTTTCACTCTTGTTTTTCTGGCAGCTGTGGATCATGCCTGCGTTTGGTGCTCGTCCCCAGTTCGATCACCCCACCGAGATAAAGTTCTACCAATTCAAAATGTGGGCAGCTATCGTGAATATCGGACTTCCTTTTGGGATCTTCTACCGTATGCACTCTGTGGCCAGTCTCTTTGAGGTGTACTTAATTTCTTAGATAGACCCTGTTTTAGCTTAAAGTTGTAAAATAGTGAGGTGAGATTTTTTGTATTAGATTTTATAAAATGTATAAAGTCAGATTTTATCTATTTTTTTTTATTTGACTTAAATCAATAAATTTTATGTGTAAAGAAATCTGAATGTTTTTGTTTTTGTGACCTTCAATTTGCTGAATTGATCTTTCTGTTTTAAGTTTTATATAAACAAAGGCTTTCTCTTTTTGCAAAGTTATAATTGGTCAGGTAAGCGGATCCAAACCTCACAGCATAAACTCTTAACAAAAAAAATCTACAATATACTTTGACCTTTTTCCATTTGTGTAAAAATCATGTAAAGGTTTAAAATTTCAAAAGTTTACCACACCTTAAAGCTCCTGTCGGGAACTTTCGGTCTGTTTATTTTGCCACCCTCAATGGAAAAAGTGATACCTCTTATGTCTCCTTCCCTAAGTCTCACAACACTTAAAAGTATGACTTATAATAAACCCGTCATGAGGAATGTAAAAAATGAGATGTTTCTACAATGTGCTTTAACAGTGAAAACAATAACAGCCTCTATGCTGATAGTTCAGTTTCCTTTCGTAGCTTCTCAAGACGCATTAGTATTAATTTCAGTCTTTTTCATCACCAGCTAAAATTTCTGCACTGGAGCTTTAAGGAAGTGGTTGCAATAACGGGAAAGAATGATTTAACACAGTGAGGGGATTTTATGTAAGATGTATTTGCATCATCTTACAGGATTTCTATTCATAGCAGTTTCTGTATTGTCAGTAATCAGCCAGTCTGAACCCGGCTGATTACTGGAGAGTGGCACAGCGACATCTAGTGACGACTGTGCAAAAGGACTGCTTATTGTGGTCAGGCTTAATGTTGTGTTCAAATTTCTGCGTTCACCAAATTGCTGTCGATTCAACTAGATCGTGAGTTGTTTTCTATTTTTTTTTTCCTATTATGAGGATCCATGTTACTCATAAAAGGCGACCTGGTTGTCTCGTCTTTTGAATACGGAGCCCAAGTTTCAAGTTCAGCTTGGACCAGTTTGTGTGGAGAGTGGGTGCCATCCTTGGAGGCGGTTCTGTCATTTTTACATTCATTAATCATGTGTATTTTAGGCTTGTGTCTGCACTAAAAATACCAGTGAAAATGCTGGGTAAGGAGGACGTTGGCTTTTTCTATTTATAATGCATGAAAACGTGTCAGGAAACGGTGTTAGAAATGGAACCGACGCAGAATTCACAGATGCATATCAATATATATTTTCAGGATAATTTAAGGAAAATACCATTTTCAACGTAACGCATAGCCTGCCAGGTGAAAACTGAAACCTGGCTGAAGACATAAAAACATACAATCTGTATTATTGTTTCCAAAATCCAGTAGAAGTACATTGTCACAAGCTACAACCATTAAAACAGACAACTCAAAGAGAGTGCAAGTTCACTTTTAAGCATAGCAAGAACGACTAAGAACGTGAAACACCTATGTCGTGCCGTCCAAGATTCGTCACAAACCTCTGCTGGAAAGCGCCGCATCATCTTTGATAATTCAGACCAAAATGGTTAACCTTTATCTCCTATTTCGCGTCTCTGCCGGCGAGTAAACAGCCTCAGCCTTCAGGACCCGCTGACAAACATTCTATGGTCTTGAGGTGAAAAAAAAAATGAAACGTACACACACAGTTTTTTTGAAGTTTTGAGATTTCAGTCAGCTCCCGTCTTATCTCATCTCAGTGAGTGCCTCAAGCTTTCAAGATGGAAACGGGGGACAAGTTTAAACACAGTGAGGTGTACTGGGAAATCAGCAGACACTGATGGGAAGAGAAATCCCGCGCTCCCGTTTGCGGTTTTCTGTTCACATCCTCTGAATCTCAAAGAGGCGGACGTCAGTGTCATACCAGATCGGAGGGTCCACGTTGCTGCAAAATCAGAAAAAAAACTGTGAGTCTTTGGAAGTTTGGAAAGAGGTTCTGATTATTAAATCAAACCGGTTTTATGTCTGGCTCACCGTAAGTACACCACACCCCACATGTAGGTGCGAAACCACATGGCAGTCCCTGCGTTCGCCTGGTACTTTCTGATGAGGATGGGGTGAGGAACTGGCAGCAGACCCACTAATGTGCCATGCTGGAGGAACTTGAGGATCTCTGATTCATCTGTCAGACCCCTGCAGTGAAAGAAGCAAAAATGAATCTGAAATATTAATGAGTTTAACACGCAAATGGAAAAAAAAAAAAAGAGGGATATGAAGTGTTGACGTACTTGTCGATGCAGATCTTCTCCACCTGAGGGACCAGCACTTGTAGAAGTCGCATGATAGTCTGCAGGGGTAATTTGCACTTCCAAGACAAGACCTAGGAGACAAAAAGTCAAATCTGAGCAGCTGCACATCCTGCAAATCCGCTGTGTTTGAAAACTGCAGAAGAGGAGAAGTTTCTGACCCAGTCTGGTGTTGGAGTCCAGTATGATGTTGAAGATGCACTCGACAAACGTCGTCTCTCCATTTCTGCTTCAGTGTAGAAAACATCCTGAGAACAAGAAAATGGTTTTAGAGCACACATATTCCTAAAATAACACACACACGCACACACATATATACACACACACTTACTTCATTATCTCTGCCTGAGTTTGATTCCGTGTCGCTGGTCCCGGCAACTGCGCTTTGGTCTGATTGAGCTGCCTGAAGGGCGTCTGACTTTGGAACTGACACCATGGTGCCATCCTCTGAGACCTGGGACTTCTCCGTCAGTTTGTCAATACCTGAGAAAAGAAACAGTTTTAGTGTCGTCAGAGTATAAAAAAACATGGACAGGCCAAGACCAAAGATGACTTAATGATACACAATATCTAACTAGATGTGTTCCTTTAGTACTTTTAAAAACATTAAAATGGGGCATTAAAAGACCTGCCTGTTTCAGTTATTCATAGATTGCCATAAATAAGCCCTTAAACATTACCTCTGCTATTTAAAAATGTCCCAAATATAATACGACAATTATTTATGACATCTGATGTCAAAGTAAAATGATAATCTCCAAAAATATGCTAATGTGCTTTTGAAGTGATTCTTTTTTTATGTGTATACAGTTTATTTGAAGGAGGTTTTCAAAGATGGTTCATTTTTCCAAGAAGAGGCGAGATGAGGTACAAGTCAGCTGTTACACGGTTTATGTAAGGTATGCATAGAGGATCCTGGTGAGGAGTTTTTAAATGTTTTCCAAGCTTTCCAAAAGTCACCAAGACCACCAACAACAAGACTGACGATATCTATACCCTGCTTTTTTAAGGCCTGAAATCGTACGAGGGGGTAGGTGTCAGCCAAGCAATTGGAGACACAGCCCTGTTTTGACAGTTTCCATGGTGACTGATGCAGACAGCAGATGTATGTGATCTGCTGGTATCCAAAGATCCCTGAATATAAATGGTAAGAAGACCCACTTTTGACTTAAGTGGACATTTAGGTTCAGGACAATGGGATCATGGTTTACAGACCTCCACTACCAGGTAACATGGGGTCTCCTCTGCTCTCCTCTCTTTGCTGAGACTCATTTATGGGTCTCTAAATACAGCGTCACTTACACCAACATCAGTGTTTGGATGATCAGAATTCTTAAAATTAGCCAAATTATGTAAAAGAGTTCTTGTTTTGGTTTCTCATCAAAGAGGCTGAGCTTGCAGGGATCCTCTGTGAGTAATACACTTACTATTCACAAGTACTTGATACTATCCCTTTGAGTAGCCAGGGTTTGGGATTCTCGTGACCCCATCAGCAACAGAGCATAGCCTACTTCTCCGCCACTTACGACTGATAAGTACCTTATACAACCCCACTTCAAAAAGCTCTGAACTAACCCTTTAAAATAACACATTCAAGAGATATTACTCATTGTATAGAATACGAGGAGTACACTATGATGTTGCCATTTAGACAGGAAGCTCGTAACATCCACACAGCAGATATCTGAGTCAGTACCTGGCATAGCGACCAGACTGGCCTTCAATGTTCCAGGCTCTGCCGGCACTGCGGGGTGAGAGCCCTCCATGGAAACGGTCTCCTGGGAGCTCGTACGGGAAATGACATCTGGAGATTTCTTCTTCTTCTGCAAGGCCTTCTGGATGGAGGCGGGATCAGAGGGCAGGTTGGCCAACTGGTGGAACACGTTGCGTTTGCGGATGATGGCGTACACCAAGTTGCAGTTTCCTGAAGGCGAAAGAAAAGAGAAACAACTTTACGTCTTTTTACCTTCGATGATGGCGCAAAAAAAACAAAGCTGGAGAGAGCTGGTTCTCACCATCAAACTGGTACTGGATGATATTGTTGAAAGCCTCCAGAAGGAAGAACACAAGGTGATGGTTCTGGGCTGCAGAGAAGAGGAACCAGGTGGTGGAGAAGGCCTCCAGCAGGTGGAGCAGTTTATTGGCTGCCACCATGGACAGACTCTTCAAATAAGGAGACACTGCAGAAGCGAAGAGTATATTTAGAAAGTGATTGTGTTACTTAAAAATGTGAAAACTGAGCTGATGATACAAAGATGGTTCACAGATACGAACCATTCACGATGATAGTGAGCAGGCAGTCGAAGAGGGGCTGCAGCCGCTGGTGGCCTGTGGTGATAATCTTGTGAAACACCTACAAAACAAACACAGTGACAGCTGTGAGAGTTAACTGCATTACACTCAGGCTGCAATAAAGAACCTCTCAAGTGATGTAACCATGGCGACCTCACCACTATGAGCAGGTCAGCGTGAGTGCCTGTGAACACTGGGATGTCCATGGGCACATGGACCGAGTAGGGCTTATTCAAGCGTACGCCGAAGTTCCTCTCCCCGCTCAACAACAACAAAATGAACACGCCGATGTGCATGAGTCCGACACGAGCTGAAGCAAAAGAGAAGATAGAAAATATGTGAGTAGATTCAGACTTTAATAGAAGCTTATTCAGAGTGAGGTTCCTGATAATAACTCACACTGATCCGCTCTGGCGTCATTCAGGTAGTAGAGTATAGGAACCAGGATATCCAGCACATCGCTGCTCTTCAGGACAAAAAACAGGAACTTCTGTTGTGGGAACACAAATAGGATTTTGTTGAGTAACACCAACAGCACAACCCACTTACATTCCCATCGCTGTTAAGCCTTTTCTCCCACCTTATTAAAGTCACAAAGCTTCCAGAAAAGCACTAACAGCTCCTGGTGGAACTGGATCTTTTTGGTAGAGTTTGGAAGGTACGTCTGAGTCAAAGGGTTGGTCAGCAGGCGAGCGAGGCCTTTCAGTACAAAGTCATAGTCCTGTAAAAGGAGAGACAGGAAGTGAGGATTTGGACATCTTATAAGGAAAATCTTAATGTATCTGAAGAGATAACAGCGTGCATACCTCCTCTCTGTGAATCCTTGACAAGTAATTCACAAAAAGGTTTTCAGGGCCTGTAGGCTGCACAAAGACAAAAACACAGAGTTAGAATGTCTAGAAAATTTCAGCTCCAGCTCCAAAGCTTTACAAAAGTTTATCATTAATAGAAAAGACTCTGCTTTATGCATCGGTCTCCGTGTCACACCTCTTGCTCCTCCATGCTGGATGGGGACGGAGGGCGGTGGGGAACCCCGCCGTCGTGCTCCAGCGTCACGATGAGAATCTGCACAGCCTGCTCCACCAGCTGCTCCCGGTAGTCAGAGAAGAGCAGGTGGTTGTAGGGGATGCCGTAGCCCACTGGATCATAGGCGCACACCACATTCAGCAGGGAGGTGAACAGAGGCAGAGCATGTCTGTGGACAAAAGGGAAGACAATATTTGCTCTGGGTGGGTATCTGGGTAAAAAATGTACTAACTGAGTCTCTGTTTACATTACATGCTGATGTTTTTCCATTAAAAACCACAAATTTCAACTCATGCAGACACGGTTAATGAAGTCTATCACAGAAGTGAAAATGCATTTGAAGATAAACTGTAGAAAAATAAAGATTAAAAGAAACTCTGTAAATATAGTTTGACGAAAAAAGAAACTTGAATCTCTTTTTATGCTTTTATCTTAACAAGACATCTTTATATAAACAAAGCTAGAAACAACCTACATGAAACATGAGCAAAGATCATCAGTTTTAAAGATCTAGAGAGCAAAGAGCTCAGCAGATTTGTGTTTTGCTTTGTTTTGTGTAGAATTAGGGCTGGGCGATATGGGAAAAAGCTGATCACGATATATTTTTTTCCGTATCAGTTGATATCGATATATATCACGATATCAAAACTAAAATTTACCAGTGCTTATTGGTAGCATTCTTTTGCAATAGATAAGCTACCGCATCTGTTAGGTCTTTGTGTCTCTTCAATGTTTTGTTGCAAGACGTTGCGCTAGAGATAGCAGTTCTAAAGCAGCTACTTGGTTCTAATTCAGTACATGATTGGTTCAGCGCGAAGCAGACCCGGTGCAACTCCCCCTTTCATTGGCTATTCGTATAGTCTACCAAAACATGGCAGAATGCCAACTATTGAAGAGCATATTGACCATGTTTTATATTGATATTGAGGGAAATTAATTTTCGATATATATAGTTATCGTTTTATCGCCCAGCCCTATGTAGAATCATTGTTTTTTTCTTGCAAATGTCAAATATTTAGATAAATGCACATCATGACGCTTTTACCTATTTTCTGTAGAGCAGAAGAACGTCACCCAAGGGTTTAAGACGCCCGTGTCTGTCGAAGGGGGCAGGTACATGGCCTCTGAGAAGCAGGTTAGTAACAATCTCAGCAGCTCTGTCCTGCAAAACGACAGGAGAGAAAAGGTGGACAAGCAGAAAATTGAGCCCAGTTGATGAACGACTGTGTGATATTGATGTCGCAGAGCACCGCGCACTCACCTGTTCAGATCATGGATGTAGTTTAGAGGCGGAGACTGTGCGAAGCCGACTCCCGCTTCCCAGATGTATTCACAGCTGTCTATGGACTGCATGTTCTCTACCGAGTCCTGGAAGTAGTGCGTAAAAACATCCATTAATGTGATTGTCGTACTCAAGAGTGCAGAATTGAGATTCAACCTTGGATTGATGCTCCTCTAACATTACCAAGGTTGAACCTCAGTTCTTTTTCTCAACTTCTCTGCCTGAGCAACATGTTTTCCATTGTGTGTCTTTTAAAGGAAATTATATAGAAATTCTGACAGTACGCCAACTTTACCAGGGAAATTATAAACCCTTCCAGAGCATTGACTGAAAGCTGAAAAGCTGCATTCCTTTCTTGCTCAAGGGAGACGAGGAAGTCTTCCTTATGAGGGTGACAGTGTCAACAATCACAACCTCTTTCTATATTCTCTTGACAGGTGAGTTAGGTAACTGATGACCAGGAAGAGGGGGAGATGTTCCTTTTAAAAAAGTTCCTTTAAACAGCGAAATAGAGCGTGTAACCTTCTTCCAGTCGCTGCCGTAATAGGTCAGCTATTCTCCATTGTACTCGATGGTAATAAGGTGTCAAGCTTGCACATTATTAGGACTCAGGGTACTCACAGGGCCCCTCTTGTGACTGTGCACTGTGAAATCAGGGCAGAAGAGCAAGTCCGCGATCGCCAGGAGAAGCGACTCAGCCAGAGGTCGAGCCCCATCGTCGTCATCCAGCTCATCCGTCTGGAAACGATGGAGAAACAAGAGAGACTTTATTAAAATGATAAAAATGTGAATATTTGAAAATATGTGAAATATGTGTGTGTTTTCTCACCCCGGCCCGCCCAGCACCGGGAACAGTGGACCAGAAGAATCCCCTCCAGTCCTGATCCTCAAAGATGTAGGGGAGGATGCGAGTCAGGATGCGAGTGCAGTTCAGGATCACCTGCTTTTCCCTCTCTGTTGGGCAGCCAGACTCTGCACCCTGAACAAGCTTCTCGACTGCCTGGATAGTCAAGAAACATAAGAAGGCCGTGCATGAGAGTAAAGCTGCGGCAGCTCTGTCTGATCGCTTTAAATCACTCTGGAAAAAAAAACGTTTTTTTTTTCCCTCTTTAAATGTTTAATAGCTGAGTTTTTACATCATCTGTGCCTGTTTTTCCAAACATGTTTTCTCGGTCAGTCTTTAAATCATTCACAGAGCCTGTCACCTTTCTTTCTAACATTCATTATCACATTACAGTTGTGATAAAGCTACTCTGACTGTGCCATTACTTAACTGTGTTGATTTTAATTTAGAAAATACAAAACAACAGCAATCAATCTTTATAAAGTTGCTGTGATCAATACTGCGCATCACTCGAGATATTTTTATTTTGTTTAATTTGTCAGCCAGTATCTTTTGGCCGTAAGGTTCAGGCATCTGTAGTTGTTTTGGGCTTTTTAAAGAGGTTTACTTTTGAGCATTATTTATCATTAGTCTGTGTTGAAAATAGGTACCAACCCCCTCTGACTCGGCCCAGCTTTAAAGGCTCTCATCTCCTCCTCTTTATTTAATTATGCTCCAAGTACACAGCATGTCTGTTTTGTTTCTGATAGGCAGCTTCAAACGGAAACTGGGACTAAGAGAAGGGAAGCGAGGGAAGGGAAGGGCTGTTGACTCACTTATTCCCTCGTCTGAGAGCATGGAGCAGTGCCCTGCTGACAGACAGCCTGTGCAAGACTCCAACGAGCAAAACTGTGCAGCATTTCAAAAAAACACAACTCCATGATGCAAGCCCAAAACAAGACCCTATGAAATATCAAGCCACAGGGATAAATATTGTGTTGCACGAGTGCATTACCAGTCCGAAAAAGTGCGCACCTTGTAGCAGAGGGTTGCTAAATTTGAGGGAGACTCCTCTCGGACAGCTCTTATCTCTGCAGCTGGCACCAGTGCAAAAACATCCTGGACCGTGGTGGTGGTGTCTGCCCAGAACTGGTCCCAGAAGGCATCGTCTGTAGCTTCCACTGGCTGTAGAAAATATACTTACGGTTATGTTCATAATAATAGCAGTATGTTTAAAAAGGTGAATAAACCTCAAAATTCTTCAAATAAATTGTATTTTAATGAACACAAATGCATTGGGGACACTGAACATTCTATTTCAAAGCAAGAAAATTGGAAAAAGTAATTAAATTTGACAATATTTTACAGAAAGTCAAGAAATATAATGTTAAAAAAATAGCAGTGTTGGCATCTTTCTTTACAAACTCAAAAATGTCTGTATAAACTAAGAAATGCCTGAAGATTTAACTTTCCTGAGAATCCTAAACTAATATTTAGTTACATAACCACGGTTTCTGATAACTGCTTCACATCTGTGGTACATGGACTCCACCAACTTCTGGCACCGGTCAACAGGTATTGCAGCCCAGGACAATTGCACTACGTTCCACAATTCCTCTGCATTTCTTGGTTTTGCCTCATGACCAGCATTTTTCATGTCAGCCCACAAGTTTTCTATATGATTAAGGTCCGGGGATTGTGCTGGCCACTCCATTACTTGAATTCTGTTTGTCTTGAACCATGATTTTGCTCGCTTGCTGCTGTATTTGGGGGTCACTGCCTTTTTGAAACATCCATTTTGAGGGCGTTTCCTCTTCAGGGTATGGCAACATGACTTCTTCCAGTATTCTGATGTACTTAAACTGATACATGATCCCTGGTATGTGATAAATAGGACCAACACCACAGTACGAGAAACATCCCTGTATCATGATGCTTGCACCATCATGCTTTACCGTCCTCACTGTGTACTGGGGCTTGAATTCAGTGTTTAAAGGACGACTGACAAACTGTCTGTGGCCCATAGACCCACCAAAAAACAATCTTACTCTCATCAGTCCACAAAATATTACACCATTTCTTTTTAGGCCGGTCAATGTGGTCCTAGGTAAATTGTAACCGCTTCAGCACATGTATTTATTTTAACAATGGGACTTTGCGTGGGCTTCTTGCTGGTAGCTTGGCTTCACATAGCCGTCGTCTGATTGTTACAGTACTCACAGGCAATCTCAGATCTTCTTTGATCTGAGCTGATCACTGGCTGAGCCTTTGCCATTTTAGTTATTCTCCGATCCATTCGAATAGTCGTTTTTCTTTTCCTTCTGTGCCTTTAGGGTTTTGGCTGCCATTTTACAGCATTTGATATCATTTTAGCTAAACAGCTTATCATTTTCTGCACTTCTTTATAGGTTTTACGCTCTTTTATTAATTTCTTAACCAAAAAACGCTCTTCTTTTGAACAGTGTCTTCAACGACCCATTTTACTCTGTTTTTCAAGGACAAATGCACAGCCAGCATATGCAGCATTACTTGCCTTGATCCTTAAATGAGGGCCACCTGTTTAACACCTATTTTTTTCACATAATCAGTGACTTTACTAATTGAACTCTACACCCCTTTCAGTAAATAATTCAGTTTCACAGAATCAGCAGCATGCACGTCATGCCTGTTGGGTCTGTTGGTTTTCTATATCTTTACTAAACCTTCTAGAAACTTACTTGCAGTGTAGAAGTTGAAATTCTAACAAAAACAGTGATTTACCTTGTTAGTGATGTGGGACTTGAACACAACTGTACATGCCATTTCTCATCTGCATGAGCCAAATGGAGCATTTCACATCACTGAAACTTCAGATACAAAAGCCTCATTGATCTTGCAGTGCATTAAAATATCAGCTTACCTTTGCAGCATACTACATACTTTGTTATTTCGCCTTGCATCACACTAGGCTTGCCCTAATGGTAATGTAAACACATGCTGTGCTCGAGCATCGGCGAGGAAGCATTATCTGACACAATGATCTGAGCACAGTCCACCTGCCGCATCTGCAAGCGTGGTCATTTTCAGACCTACGTCATCTGTCTTATATTCAACATCGCCATCGTTTTTTTTCCCCCTGTGGTCAAAACAAATGAAACGCGACAGAATCACGGATTTTGTTAATCTGCATCACAGAGTGTGACATCATTTAATCCAGAAATTTAATTACCGATGCGACATGATTGACGTATGATGCACGTCGTCTTATTATACCCACCTTAAACACATTTCAATCGTGCACAATATATGTGGGCTGTGTTGTCACCGTGCAGTTTGAACGAGATTGTGTGTTTTTCTTCCACTACATTATGCGCGTAATCACGTCTCCTCTCCGTGATGCTCTCCAAGGCGCTCGCTGGAAACACTATCCTTTCATTTCCCTCTTTGGGAAGCTGTTTTTAAAACACACATACCTGTGTTTTGGTTGTCAGCTGAATCACTGCTTTCCTGAAGTTCAGCTTTGAGTCGGTGCTTCCCATTGCGATTGTTTCCCTTTATACTAACAGGAGCGCTGCTGCTGCTGTTGCTGTTGCCGTGAATCCCTGTTAATCTCACCCCCTTTCCTTTGCTTGAGTCATTGGCGGAGGCGTTTCTCTACTATTGGCTGGCTGGAAATACTGCACTACACAGGGTGTAACTTCCGGGTTGCGAAGATGTCAACAATTCGATCAGCTTGGATGTTTTTTTTCCTTTTTGTGTTACAAAATCTATTTCTTATTAGACTTGGTGTCGCTCCGTACAGCGATGTAATGAATATTAAACATATACTGAATGTCGTCCGGGGGTGGCATGTGCTTTCTAAATGTAACAGTATCAATCTGTTTTAATTGATGATACAGTTTGATATTTAAACCCCTCAAACAACACCAACCTTTGTGAAATGAATAAAATAAAATAAAATAAACAAATAAATAAAAAGTAAATAATAAATAAAACAATAATACAAATAAATAGTGAAGTCTCATGGGGTGACACGGTTCATCTAAGGCTACAGGCTAATGAATGATAGTATTGATCTATTTTTCTTTCTACATCTTTTTCTATTTTTATTTATATATTTATTGACTAGGCTGTTATAGTGGATCAAATGAACTGTAGCTCACTAAATTGTGATTTTATTTACCAGCTTTCTTTCATAATATATCTTCATTTATTTGACATAATATTCTTACTTTTATACTTTTATTTAAACCCCTCAAACAACATAAACCTTTGTAAAAATAATGATTTAAAAAATGTAAATAATAAAACAAAACCTCTTTAAAGTAAACAGGGAAGTCTAATGGGGTGACACAATTAATTTAAGGCTAATGAATGACAGTATTGATCTATACAGCTTCTTTTTTTCTATATTTTTTTCTTTTTATTCATTTATTTATTTATCTATTTTGAGGCTGTTACAGTCGTTTTGATGAAGTGTAGCTCAGTGGTTGGTGGTTTCATAATAAATCTACATTTATTTCAAATGATATTCTTACTTTTATACTTTTATTGTCAATTTCAACTAAAAAGTGTCTTAACGTTTCATGAGCATCCATGGGAAGGGGGTAAAATGAATTATCTGAATTTTAACAAATGTGTTATCGCTCATTACAGTCAGTAATTTACATTTTATTTGGGAGGTTTTAAAAGCTTTCTGTGTGATTCTGCAGACAGGTTTATGTAGAACAAGTGAATATTACAAATCTTATAGAGCACACATTGTCCTAAACTATGTCCCCTGGGGTTGACATCAGTGTACATAATTTAAAGATAATATCGGTATGGACACTTTAACTCATTCTTCTTCATTATGTGTAGATAGTGGGCAGGTATGTTTTCATGTTACCTTTACGTGTTACTCGTATACCCTTGCTTTTCCTGTTGAACCACGTGATATATAAAATGTAGCCTGAGAAACCACGATTTGTCTATTTACATGTGATAATATATCCCTGTTACAATGGATACTCTTCATTCTGCACACACGATGTCAAACAGAAACAACAACAACAACATCAAAAACACTTTGAATCCTTAACATTCTGATGATAATTAAATTTCCGATTATTAATAAATGCACCATGACTTGTGTTAGCGCAGGCGCAGTGTCATGTAAACAGAACTGCTGCGGTTGCTAGCTGAGGATGTAACCTTTGCTGTCATGATTAGCTTATGTAAACCTTAAGATATGAGGTTCCAGTCGGGTTAAATTGTTTGATTGTTCTTTGATTAAAGGAACTCAGAAAGTTTGAGCAATAGATATCTAGGGTTTATAACTGGAAGCATAAGCTACGTGGGTTAGCTTGTGGTACCGTTAGCGTGTAGCCACAGCCTTGTTCACCAACCGAGCTAACATAACGCCAGCTCGTCAACGCCCGGTCTTTATGTGCTTTAATAGACAATACCTCATTTAGCGGTGAAGCTCATGATAGCCAACCAGCTTATTCCTTCAGTGATACCAAAATGATGGTAAATGTCGTGTCACTGTTGAGTGCAATAAGCCAATCAGTTAAGCTAGTTTGCTAACTCCGGTGATAGGCCATCGAGTGACAGAAATCAAACTACTTCAGGTTTGATTCAACGATCAAAAGGATATCTTTGGAGGCTGACTTATTGTCATCATATGTTGACTGAAAACAGGTGAGCAAGTCTTTACTGTTTGAGTTGGTTTCAGTAGCGTTAATAATGTGGGATTTACGGGGAGTGGTTATTTGGACATGATCCGAGTTTATTGTAAGGCGAGGCAGGTGGTCTATCAGGTGTAGAAACAACGAATTTAATGTGTTTGATAGTGTATTTGTGTGTGCTTCATCCACACAGGAAACGACAGCGCAGTGGCGGCGATGAGGAGAGCGGCCACCTGGTGCCACAGGCCAAAAGGCTGAGCAGAGGTCACCCCCTGTCCCCGGAACCGGGCCGGGATGCCTGGGACTCTGAGGTATACACAGTCAAAAAATATCATAGTACTGAAGAAGCAGTGAAAACATCTGACAAAGAGCTGTCACACTGACTTATAAGCATCAGGAGTTTCTAATGATAGTGAAAAGGTGCCCTACTTAGTGCTTATCAAACGACTCTTTCATGCCACATATGTTTACATATTGAGAAATAGTTAGTTGTAGGTTAATAATGCTTATAATCAGAGGGCAGGTGATATCGCATAGCATTTGAGAAAAGATACTAACAAATGAGAGGCGCAATGGCAGGACTTTGGATTTTTTAACTTATTAAGACAGAAAAGAACTGTATAGTAGATATTAAAGGGATACTCCAGCATACAATTAATTTAGTTGCTAACCTGTATACTTTGTACTGTACTATGTTTGGGTGAAAATCAAGGTAACTCACTGCTCATGTAAATGTCCTCATCTCAGTCATCCAACAGTGAGAGCAGCAGCAGCATCAGCAGTCCAGAACATGCGGCTGGGAGCTGTGGCAGCCGCTGCGCTGTCGGCCCCTGCAGCCCCCTCAGCACCAGCGACTCTTCAGAACTGGCCATTTCTACAAACCTGGTGTCCTACGAGCAGATCAACCGCATCCTGAAACAGGCCCACTTCCAAAGCCTGCAGAGCAGAGGCCACGTCAGAGACACATGACGACCTTCAGGCTCCCCTTTCGCCCACGAGTGGACCTGAGTCCCTGAACTCAGGCACCTCAGAACATCACATGATGATTCACTTCACTCAGCTGTTCTCACCCATCTCCAGTTACTGTGATATCTCACAGCTCTACATATCTGTGGATGGAGGCCGGCTCCTGGTCAGGTATCTGGAGGGGGTTCATCATTCAATTAAATAAAAATGATTATCATTTTAGCAATAATAACTGTGTGGTCAAGTTCAACATTTTGTGTGATCTGCTTCGTGTTTGACCAGTTTGGTTTACATGCTGCTCCTTGAGCCTCGTTGTGACTGATGATGATGATGACGACGATGATGATGATGATGAATCCATGTGTTGTTGTCTTAAGTGTTGTATGTAAACAGTGCTACTGCGGCTGCAGAGGTTGCACCAAAATCATTTTAGGCTAGTCAGAGCTGACTTCTTTAGTCTGATCATGGGCTTCTCGGATTATATGATAATGAATCTGATGTCTGTGTGAGTACATGGACCAGTCTCAGGGAGGATTTGCACTTGTCTTGGACTGCTCTTTTGCTTTCATTTTTCAGACAGGGACTCCTTCTGAGGGACACACAGAAGCCATGGGTGTTAGCTCAACCAAGGACACATACACACACCTTCTCAGCCCTTATTATGTTAGTTGATAGACTATTTGAAAATATTTCAATAGATTTCAGAGAATTGTAGTGCAAGGTCAGACTGTAGATTTGGTTTTAGCTTGGATCAAAACTTTTAATGCAGAATGTAGTTCTGAACAGTTTTAGGAATTAAGAGCCACAGCCCTTTACTTTATTAAAATTATGGGACATCTATCTCATACTTTACAGACAGTAAAGTTGTTAATTTCTGGTACAGATCATGATTTAAATTTCGTGCAACCTGAGATGTGTACGACACAACCTATCCTGTTCTCTTGTGATCAATGAGCAATAAGACCAGATTGTGACCTCAGGGGCGGTTATTTCTAATCAATAGTGTTGCCAAATGTTTTCACCCATGTAGGGAAACAGAAATTATTACAATCTTTTCCGAAGAGGCGCAACTCTAACCAAAAGAGGAGTCAGTGTAACATCAGCAGAAAACAACATCAGACAGGTTCCTTCGTAAGCTTATTTAGGGGAAACATTTGGCATATCTTTACAATTGAAATAGGACCTGATTCATTCCACCATTGATCATAAGAGTACAGAATTTAATTGTGTGAGAACTACACAACATTTAAGTTACTTATGACCACAGACAAACAGAAGTTCTAGTTACAGTCCATAAACTTTCAAACGTCTTGGACTTTCCAATTTTGCTTTGATAGTATAGGACGCTGCTGAATGTGGCGTTTTAGCTCGTAGAAAATGTAGTTCTTTCTGTCCGGACGGGGTCGCACGACACCTGTAGGATCAAAATCAGCCCATTAGGCTTTATACTGGAGCCTGTGCACTACTGCTCAATGGTTGCTGCATATGTGTCCCTGTGCACTGAACATCCAGGTACAAGCACTGACCGAGAGGGTGCGCAGCTCTCCCTCTCTTTAAAGCGGGATCAGTTTTTTGCTGGACTCCCCCTAATCCAGGACTCAGAGAGTGGATGTTAATTATTTTTTTTCAGATTGGTGTATCAGATATAAATGCATTTTAAAGATGTGGTTTATTTTTTTTAGTGAAATATTTTTTGTATTGAGTAATTTTCATAACATTAACCTGCCATTGGTTTTATTTTTGTCTTGTAAATACCCCTTCATTTAATAAATAAAGTTAATGTTTTTGAAAATAGAGTTCTTTACTTTTAATGACTCATCTTGTTGTTTTTAAAGCTCTTGTGAGGAACTTTTCATTTGCATTAGCTGTGGGAAAAAAAGGCTTCCACCTTCCCCTTCAGACTGGTTTCAGGCGTTAAAGGGATATTCCGCTCAATCATAGAGTAAAAATATCCAGGCTTCATTTAAATATCTCAAACATGTTGATGATCATTTTCTGTTTACACTGTATGTCTTTCAGGAAATACCTACAAGCCTGAATGTTTGTGCTGTGTGTGCAAACAGGAATTCCCTCCATCCCCATACTTCCTTTTTTTCCTCAGAATGGCCATTAATGAATGACTCCCCGTGCATTGAGACCATCATTAATGAGATATGACCTGTGTCTACGCGAGGAGCCCTGAAAGGTTTCTTTAATTAGCACACTACATGTCCTTGTCTTGTCACAGACACAGTAACAGATTACATACATTAATGCACCACACGTAACCACGGTTACCTTGCTGGCTACCGCAGGTCCTCATTACTTGCCTCCTTTGATTCCTGTTCCACCTCTACCAAGTCAGATATGACGAATAGGGCAATGATAATTCAGGATTAAAAAAAAAATCTGCTCTGTGGCAACGTGGCTCCTTCCACGGAAGCACGCCTTCTCATTAACTTGAAAGGCGGCGACATATAGATATGAACAATTAGTCAGACGAACGTGAACCTTTCATCCGAGGATGTGAGGCTTTTGAACGGCCTTTTGTATCTCGGAGCAAAAACATCACATTAGAGCAGAGCGAGTGCTGTGTAATTAAGGTAGTGAGGATGCAATTAGCAGCAGCTTGGATAAATATTTTTCTTGGTGATATTTTAGGTTTCTACCAGGAAAAAAAAAACATTGATGCTTATCATAGAAGTAATTCACCCAGAAATGTAAACTCAGAGATGACTCAAATATATCTCATTAAGGCTCTTTTAAACTATTAGTGTCAGAGTTATAATGCTCAGGTATCAGGTAAACCAAACAGCAGAGAACAAGGCTGCGTCAGCAAGAAATACACTGAAAAAGACACGGTGTAATTATAGAGCTACACATGCTGCTTTCAATGGCTGCAAGATGGAAACTAAAAAATGTAAATGCATATTACAAATTAGATTTAAAAGGCTTATTTGTTTCTTATCATAAATGCTTTAACAAACAAACTGCAATAAAGGTTTTAATGCAAGCACAGCGTTATCAAGCTTTAAATACAGGTGCAGCTTAGAAATTATAATGTGCTGAAAAAAGTGTTTTTTTCCATAATTTAAATCAAACAGTTAAACTTCCATATATTCTAGAGTCATCACACACAAAGTGAAATATTTATGGACAGCAATACAGTTACTGGTAGTTTTGGCGCTGTGGGCAGGTACAAGGAAGATGGGAGTATCAAGGTCTTTAAAATCTCCTGGTAGACTTCAGGCTGCTTTGACTCTGGATTTGAACACAGTGGTCCAACAGCAGTAGATAGTAGATAGTAAAATGTACTTCAATTAGAAAACAGGTCTTTGGATCACTCAGTAAAAGTCCAGCTCTTGTCCGTCTTGCCCAGGTGGGACGTGATCTCTGGTTAAAGGAACACGATTCTTGTCATCCATTTCCAAGTGGCTCTTGATGCTCTGACTCCAGCCTCAGTCCACTCCCTGCAAGGCCCCCCTATAAGTTTATGAATCTGCTTGTTCACCTTTTCCTTCCTCACTTTTCTCCTCCAGTCAACTTTCCGTTAACACATTTCCACACAGCGCTCTGTGAACCTTTGTAGCTTATCCTTCTTGTGGAGGGTGTTAGTGATGGGCACGGCAGTTCTTTTAGATATACTGAATAACTAGAATCAGTTCACTGAAAAGATTTGTTTAAAAGATTCGTTCACCAAATCATTTAGTGTTTGGCTGTGTTGCTTTGGCAAACAGGTTTGTAAGAATAAACTTGTTCATAAGTCATGATGTTTTAAGTGTACTGTCCTATTTTATGCTATTTATAAGGTCTGGACTCAGTGAGTGATTCGTTCAATGAACGTTTCAAACTGAACAAGCGCCGTTACCTTGCAAACTGCAGCAATGATAGGATGCTGTGGGTTTAATGCACTACTTGTTACATGCTGTGTCCTATTGTATGCAAGTTGTTGTGGTGGCAATTTAGCAGAAGAAAAAAAAAAAAAGGGTAGTTTTGTCCGACAAAAATGATTTCAGAGTGTAGTTCAATGCATGATTCGTTCATCAAGTGATTCAGGTGTGGGGTTCCTCGTTCGCTGGCTACTGGTCTGGCAATGTGAAATGAGAAACGAACGAATCACTTGAGGAAGTGATTCGGTTCAGAACGTTCACCTCAAAGATTAGGTTCTTTTGAACGAATCGTTCGCGAACGACACAACACTATTGGGTGTCAATGATCATCTTCTGGACAACAGTCTGCAGTCTCTCCCGTGATTATGTTTTTTTATGGACTCAACCAGAGTGAGAGAATAAAGGCTCTGTAAACTTTTGCAGGCGTTCAGAGTTAATCAGAGTTTATATAACTGACAAGAAACTGGACTTTTTCTCAATATTTTCATGTTTTTTAAAAAAAAAATTCACGAGCTGTACACAGTAATAATCAAGATTCAAAAAGAGGTTAAAAAATTATAGGAAAAAATTAACTTTTCTATGAGTTGCACCTATATATAAGAGCGTGCTCTGTTTCCAGATGTTCATGGAAAGAGCAGCAGAGGGCAGCACACTCTGAGTGTTAGCTCAACACAAACTCTACTCCTCCTCGCTCTGAATCTAATAAATGCTGTGGGATTTCTACTCCAGGATCAAAACATGTGGGCTACATAGAAGATATTTATCTTTAATCTGTTTTCACACACACACACACACACACACACACGCAACTTGTACACACACTCTCTTCCGGGCAGCGTGCAGATATGAAGGTGGGCGGTGATGAATGGCTCGTATCAGCTGAGTGGAGGGGCAGGAGAGAGTTAAATGGACTGTCCTTGTTCTGGGGTCTATGTATGCGCATACATTGTTATATTTTTACCGAGGCCGGTGAAAATCTGGGTTAGTCTGCTTCTCTTCTTTGTGCCCTCTCTGATTTCTATCTTTTCCTCAAAGGCAAAAAGTGCAGCAATCTACAAACTGTACTCAACAAATACAAGATGAAACACTACTCTGTATTTCAAATCTATCAGTGTCCAGCTCACCTTCAGTTTTGAAACTTCTGAGCTGGAAATCTCCTCGAGTAATCTTACTAATCCGACTTTATTTGGGAAAGCACAGTCAGGTTACAGGCCAGTCTTTAAAGTAAGTGGTATATTCAGACTATAAATTATGTCAGGGCCAAAGTAAGCCAAAGCTGATCTGGTCACCCTTACCTCTCTTCGCCAGACTTTGGCTGAAATGTATTTGGCCAGCTGTTGCCTAGCATGAGATGGTGATTGGGTTGGCATCAAGTGTACTGCTTCCCCTCGCCAGCCAACACAAACATCTGCTTTGCCTCCCCACCACCATTTCGCCCAACATCAAACAACAAAGCTCGTCTGCTCCGCTGCCCCCGTGGCCATCCGAAGAATTAATGACCCACCAAGCACATTAGCGGTGCCCTATTGCCCCTTCTTAGCTGGAGCGGGGAATAGGGAAAGCCGTGGCAGGCGAGCGAGGAGAGGGAAGGGGTTAGTGGGTCAGGATGATAGAGTACTTCACAGGTCAGGAATTAAGATGGATAGATTCTATTTTTTATGCAAATTCTCAATATAAACAATCTTGATTTTAGAAATTCAGGATTCTTGAGGTAAAAGTGCGACTTTCTCTTCTTGCTCTGGTTGCAGAGTAAGTCAGCTGAGTCAAGCTGAGGACAGAGGTTATAAAACTAGAAAATGCATGGCTATGAGGGCGCAGCACTTAGAATTAAACGATCTGCTCTTCTGTAAAAATGAACTAGAGGAGGATCCTCTTCCTCATCCTCGCTTAAGTGCTCCCTCTTTTCTCAACTGTTGCTTTCAGGGTGTGGAGAGGAGGACTGGGTTATCTCACTGACTGTAGCCTAAACATACACCCCCAACGCAGCAGAGAAACAGCCCTCATTTCCCTAAACAAAAGAGGGAAAACACTCTTTATGGACAGTCTTGTGAGTTTTAATGGTTTAAACGGGCTGAACAGAGAAGGAAAAGATAAGCGACAGGCCGGGCAGGCTTGGGTCAGTGTCTCCGGTTCCACTTTACAGCCTCCTATTCAATTTCACACAATGTGATCCAGAGACAATGTACAGTGGACTTTTTCATTGCGCAGCAAAGTTACAGTCAAGGCCCCGATCAATCATAATAAATGTTCAAACTGAGATTATAGAGAGTAAGGCTGTGAACAGTTTCTTGTCCTCCATACAGGCTATAACCGTCTCTCCTTTTATGGTGTCTTCTTAGTGGGGTTGTAAGAAATTATCTGTACAGTAAAGTAATGTTACGTTTTGTGACACTAGAAGCTAACTTGTTTTTAATGGACCTGAATGTAAGACGAGTCTGATTCTAAGACGTCCCATCTGAATTTCACGTCGGCGTAAAAATAATCAGTCTCGTCGCTCATAAAAGTAAAAAAAAAAAGACCCATCAATTTAATTCTGGTTCACAAAACGTCAAAAAACTCCTCACTGAAGCTTTAAATGAAAAAATGATTAAATAAATATTTAGAGGAGGCTGCGATCGAGTTACCTCAGAAGTCAGATGTCAGAGCTGAAAATGACGTCACACCCAAGTTCGTGAAAAAGCAAAACCTGAGGCCTGAAACAAGATGGCTACATCCACGAATTTTAGCACTAGTCTTATATTCGGACAAGGCTAGCGCTAAAATAACTTTCGTAGATGTAGCCATCTTGTTTCCGCCCCTGATTTTGCTTTTTTTGACTTGGTAACTGAAATGCTGGTAACTTAGGTGTGATGTCAATTTCAGTTCAGACTTCTGACTTCAGAGGTAACTCTAATGCAGCAAAAGATCTGCTGACAGGAAGTCTATGTCAGGTGGCACCTGCTTCTTCTGGTCAGCTGATTGCAGGTACAGCCTCCAATTGGTCATCAAACCAAAAACAAAGATGGCAGCTTCCATCTGGCACAGTCATCTGACAACAAATACTTATATTTTTCCCCTGCTTCATTTTTAAGTGACTGGATCCATAAAGTGTTTGGAAGATTTCCTGGATAGGGGGCTTTTGAAGGCTTTCTTGAGAAGATAAGATGGGGAGTAGGGTGACCATATTCTGACTTCCCAAAAAGAGGACACGACTATGTGCCGGCGGAGTCACGAAGTCGCACAAAGTTAGTTTTGAGCGTTGTTGGTTTGGATTGAGTGTCTTTTATGCGCTTTTAACCCAGTAAGCCCATGTGACACAAACTCGAAACTTCCGTACAAAACCACAGACATTTGAAGGTTTTTATAAACTTCCCCGGACAAAGCCGGACAAATCCCCGAAAAGGAGGACATGTCCAGGTAAAAGAGGACGTATGGTCACCCTAACGGTGAGTGGTGCAGCAGAAGAAAACCATGGTGGAGTCAAACCTGGGCCATCCGTCTTGAGAGCCACAGCTTTTGTACACGGGGGGCATGAGATCTAACCACCTGGCCAGACTGACGCCCCTGCTCCCTTCTCCAAGAGACTAACTGAATTTGATTTCACTTACCTACTTGCCTCAGTATGGTTCAAAAGAGGTGCTTGTTTTGCCAAAGTAATGATTGGCTAACAACTTATTGACCAGGAGAGGCCTCAGTCTGTGAAAATCCCAGCAGCTTCACAAGGTCACTCATGAGTACTGATTCGACGAGCGCTTCCCTTGCCCTTCGAATTTCTCTCTTGTGTGAAAACCATGATGACTGAAAAGCATCTTTGCACTGAAGGCCCGGCTCAGAATTAAATCTCTCTTTTGAGTGTGTCCTCTGCCATTGACGGACGGTGCTTTGCTGTGCTGGTGATCAAAAGTAGAAGTTACCTGAATGAAAGGCTTTTGGGGGACCTTGTTTCTTGGGATGAACCTTAGATTTTTCACCATGACCTCCAAGGGCCACCTTAGTTATTTGACTATTTACATGTAAAGGTGTATTACCCACTCACTTGAAAGTAATCATCTTGTATGAATCATAGTAAGATATATACAACAGGATTTGTTGGGCCCTTTGTGGCGTGGTGAAAAGTAGGAACCTTTTATTGTTGAGTATGAAGGAATCTTTGAACTTCTGCTCAAAGTTTTTTCTCTAACTTGATAAATGCTGCAAAGTTAGGGTGACTATGCAACCTCTCTTACCTGTCCTGATATGTCCTCTTTTTGGGGGGCTGTCCACGTTTGTCCAGCTATGGAATTTTCAAGTTTGTGTCACATGGACTTACTGAGTTAAAATTATGTAAAAGACACTCAATCCGACCCAAAATACTCTCAAAATTAACTGTGCGTGACTGACTGATAGTCGTGTCGTCTTTTTGGAAGTCAGGATATGGTCACCCTATGCAAAGTGTCACAGTCATGATGCAGAGTGGGTCTACGGTCTAGACCAGAATCTTTGGTAAAGCATCCTCAGATAACGTTTTTCACCAATTGGCGCTATATAAATAAGGATAGGCTCAGGGATCGACACTATCTTTTTTTACAAGGAGCACATGTTGAACAAGTAAGGAGCACACAAAGAATTTTAGGGACACAATGAAAATTGATCAAATAATGTTTGTCTTATTGGTCAGCATAAGTACAATTATTTAAGATCAGTTTTAGGTCTTTTTGTCTCATGACATGGAAGCTATTGGAGAAAATGATTAAAATTTGCCTTTAAATTTATCACAAAAATTTATGAGGATAAATTAGGGGAATAAAGAGGTGTGTCTTATTGGTCGACATAAGTATAATTATTTGAAATCAATTTTAGGTCAATTGGACATGGAAGCGATTAAAGGAAAAACAGCCTTTTCTGAGAACATCAACAGGTAATTTATTGATGGTCCCTTATTCAACACCCGACATTGACAGTGAGGATGCAGAGTAGATTTAACCGCGCTGCTCTTGCTATTCCCAGTTATGGAAAGTAAGAAGACACCAGTAGACCCTCAGTGAATGTCTGTTAAACATCCAGCCTAAAACTAACTTCACCGCGGTATTTACATGAAAAAACATTTGTTGCTTCGGCTAATCTTTTTATGCGCACATGTGCCCCTAAATAAATTCGCACACATCTATGAAACGGTCGCACTGTCGAGCCCTGAGGCTGTTGATTGGTTAGTTAGAGGCACATTCATTTGCCTCTAATCCAAAATCACTGCACATGCTAAAACCGTATATTGATTTGTCACCTTGGCGTGTGAATATTAATGCGATCTGGAAGTATTTATGGTTCTATATGTGAGACTTTTACCTCATTTTGCCTTTCATTTGTAGAACAAGATGTGGTCAGTTTTGCCCTCTCCAGCTGTCAACACTCCCAGGCTTTCAACCCAGAGAGTGCCAGGGAGAAGTGCAATAGTTTAGAGAGGGTTGTGCTAAGTGGGACTGTTTAGGCTTGGCTGGGTAGAGCATGCACTCAGCGCACCGCCGTATAGACCGCTGTTTTCTAAATGGCCTCTATTAGCTGAATGGGAAAGGGCTGCACTCAGGCCTGTGTTGTTAGCTCGGAGGGAGCGGGGCTACACGGCTCACGCAGCCCGGTGTCGTCTCCACGCGGCTGACCTGCCACACAGGCATGTTTCATCACTGTAGGACTGATATGGCGCCGCTCACAGCCACCAAGGTGCAATTTGTTGCATTTGGACTATAACTGTCAGGAAGAGATATACCCTCACTTAAATAGCCGCCCATAATCTGCCCCTCTCCTTGTATTATCCTAATTGAACCCATGGGCGGCCAACGCCATCAATAGCTGAGCTCATCTGCAAATTAATAAAACATGGGCCCTCACCAAATCTGTGCTTGTGATAGAGCTTGAAGCTACTTAGACACGCTGAAGGACTGAGTGTTTGTGATTGTTATTTCAGAAGGAATGGGAGTACAATAAAAGTGTTCTCATTTTGTTTTTCAGCAGTGATGAGCAGGACGTCTTATTGCTCCTGCGGTCCTGCATGTATTCCCCATGAGCTCTCCTTCCTCCTTCCTCTCTGTAATGGAAACGCTTATTAAAACCATCAAACGCCATTTACCTAAACATGCTCCTGCAATCTACGTTATAATCTGCTGATGTCGGATCAGTGGCCACGGGGCTTTGAGGCGCAGATTCGAGCTGATTCAACAGGTGATCTTAAAGCAGGATGTTTTGTTTTTCTCCTCACTGCTGACTATTGTGGAGTCACACTCTCCTCGGTCAGGCCTGAGACATGGTGGCACCATCAACAAGTGCCACATCAGCGCTCATACAGCGGGGGCTTTTGACACGGTGTTTATTTTGACTGTCTGGACTGACACCCGGCGCGTTGTGGGAGGCGATGAAAGAGGTGGTCATCATAATAAGACCTGGATCTTATTAACAACAAATCCTGGAGGGCACTAAAAAAGCAGCCAGAGGTTATTAAAGACATCTATCACGTCTGTTGGGCTTGTAGTCACTAAGTCACCATCCCTCTCTCCTCCCCTCAACACGGATGATCACTCCTCTGCTGAACATGAAACCAAAGCCGGAGCTGCAAACTTTCTTCTTCTTTTTTTCCTTCTCTTTTTCTCCCCCCACACAGGTCTCTCTTGTGTTGCACGATCTTCTTTGTTTTCACACACACACAACACCTCAAAGCAGACTTTCAAAGACAGCAACCTCCTACTGTTCCCCCAGAAGGGAGGCCAATGCCCGAAGTGGCGTCACGCTCCAAAGGCAGATAGATCTTGTCCAGTATCAACACAACATACCAAGCTTTTAACGCACCTTTTGGTTTACTTATACTTTACATCGCAGTCACGGTGCACCAATTGAAGAAAAAAAAAAATCTTGGGGCATAAAAACAGGAATGCTATAAAGCTGGAAGGCCATGACAAGTTGATGAGCCATCAAGCCTGAATGTGAACAGGCAGAAACAGAGAGAGAAAAGGCTGACTTCACAGAGCTCGGGAATACAGAGTCATGGATATATGGACAAAATAGAAAAAACAAACTCACTCTCCAAAGAAAACACTGAGTAATCCTTGGACTGGGTATTGTTTGGGCATGCATGCGATTGTTAAAACACCTCGATGCCACAGTGAACGATGGTGCACACTTGTCAGCGGGTGAGTTACAAAGTGAGGGGAGTAAAAACATAAGTAATCATCAAACCAGAGGGGAAACAAGTTCCCATGAACAAAATACACACAACTGAAGCCTTTTCATCTACATAGCTTTAATGGTAGAGCCTTACTAAAACATAGAAAAAGACAAGAATTTGAGACTATTTTCAGGGTCATTTACATTTTAAGACCAAAATCGTATTACCATGCTACACTTGTGCCTGTATATATCCCAGAAAGGGAATTTCATGATGCACAAATATCACACATTTTACGCATTAAAGATGCAGTGAGGAACTTTTGGCTTGTGTCGATTTTGGCGCCCCCTGTGGACAAAGTAATACCGCTCACGTGAAACCTCACCCTGATGTCTTTTATTTTTGAATTTTTAATAACAATGAAAAAAAAGATTAAAAAGGATGTTTTGTCAGTCTGCTGTCAATCATCTGGTCTGACACCTCCCCCCTCACGATCATTTCTAGCACTGAAAATTAAAACTGAGAGATCATCAATCTTGTAGTTGATGGTCCGGTAACACTTTACAATAACCATAACTTATAAATGGTAAATAGACCATTTATAAATGGTAAGCAGATGGTTTATCAATGTTTAATTATCATTTATAAATAACATATAGAGCTTTAATAAATTGTGAATTTTACCATTTTAAAAACCTAACCCTAACCCTAAATTTACAATAACCATCTAAGTAATGTTAATAGGTGGTTTATAAACTATTTATTAATCATTTACAAAGTATTACAAAAATCGGTTGCAACTTTACAATAACCATCTAAGTAATTTTTGTAGGTGGTTTAAAAAACAAACATTAACCATTTACAAAGTGCTACTGATAAACCTTTAATCCGTCCATTAATAATTGATGAAAATTGTTAATCATAATTTCATTGCTTGTTAATGGTAAAGTAACTATTAACTTATACTGATAAACTATCTATTTACCATTTATAAATTGTGATTATTGTAAAGTGTTACCGATGGTCCTGTTTGCTTCAGAGGGCCATGAAGAGGCATAAGTATCAATTTTAGTTTGTTTCTCGACCATTTAAAAACTCCTCACAGGAGCTTTAAAGTTCCCATGTATGAGTTTTTATGCGTTTTAATTCTGGTGACCTCTGGGTGATTAAGACTACATTTCCCATGAGCACCAGTTGCAAAGATATGGCCCTTTTGCTAAGACGTGTATTTGTTTTGGAAGCTGAATTAAAGATCTCCTTAAGAGTGCAAATTGTCTTGTTCAAGACAAGTTAGAGGCTACCAGAAGCCAACAAAAATGTTCACAAAAATACTCCATCCCAAAGGCTGTTAAGTCATAACATTTTTAAAAAGCCCCCTCCCCCCGTCATACCAGTAAACATGACTCTCTGGGGTTTGCAACGTTTAACCGTGCAACAAAACGACTATGCTTTAAAACTCTAACTCTTTAAAGAGTCTTTTTCTTTATTTATGAAATGTGTCGTCCTGGGAGATACCAATGACGACGAGCTCTTTCATTTTTTTACTCCAAAAATGATGTTTTTTTAAGATTTAACTTTTTAAATATTGATTTTTACTCATTAACTTTTACTGTGATGGTGCCAAGGACCCTGTGCACTCTCTTTTTATATCTCCTTGTTTGTAGATGCTGTCTCATGTGTGAACCATGACATATATTTTTCCTTTTTTTGTAAAGCCAAGGACAATTTTCCACTTTGTAGGTGAACTTATCTTTTTTTTCTTCTAGAAACAAAATAGTCGGGAAGTACTTTAGGGTGGTTTTGTTACTACTGCATGGGGCCAGACTAACTATTTCACCTGGTCTTTGTACTTAACAGAACTACAGAGCTGCTGGCCTTGGCTTCACAGACAGGAATGAGGTTGACTCAAAAGTCTCTCCAGCAGGTAAAGAAATGACTGAAAACATCCAATTTGACTTTTAAAAAACATGTCTTAGTTACTGTGGTTAAAAAGACATAACAGCAGGATGGTGTTAAATTTGAGGTCAATTGAAACTGTTCATGTGCCACTACTTGAGAGCAATTTATCTTTTTCCTTTGCTACTTAAAGCTCCTATGAGGAGTTTTTTGACATTTACAAAATAGATTAAAATTCATGTTGATGCCTTTTAATGATAAGAAAAACCAGCAGTGATAGGACAGAAATTTTTTTGTAACTCTATTTCTCTTATCTGAAATGTTTGAGGGTGTAGGTCCAGGCCTTGTTCAACAATCAACTTTGTTTTCCTGCAATAAATGGAACGAAAAGACAGTAGTATGAGATTTATTGACATGAATCCATACTTAAGCAAAGACTCCTTGTCCACAGGGGGCGCCAAACTAAAGGTTCCTCACAGGAGCTTTAAATCCACATCATTTAGTACCTGCATTTTCACAGGGGGGTCTAGAAATAATACCAAAAACAAACTCACACACAGCATGGCCTCCGTTTAAGTCTGGTATCATGTTTTGGCCTCTTTTTTGTGTGTCCCATGCACTGATTTACTTCAGTGGAAACATAATATTTTACATCCCTTTGAATTTCTTGTGTAGTTCAGCGGAGCGTGATGTCGACTTTCATTACTGGAGGGGGAGTTTAACAGAAAAAGTAAACTCTGGAGTTTGTCCAGACAGCCTTGTTGAAACTCGCCTTGTTGATTAACATTTTTTTAAAAGAAGTCACTCACTGTCATTGTCACCACCTATAAAAAGTGGAGCCCAAAGGACATTAAGCCGAGGATTTATTGCCCCCATATATTTGAGTGGAGGGCTGCTAAACCTTATGAAGTCTCTCTTGGCACTGCGAGGTTTTGCTTTCTCTGTCTCGCTCTGTTGGTTTTTTCCCTGTTGCTTCAGAGTGCCTACAATTTCCCTCTCTTTATTTTCATTGGCATTTAAAGAGCTCCGCGCTCTGTTGAATGTAGTCATTCAATAGTACGCTTTTCAACACACACACATACACGCACAAATACATTAGAACACACACCAGTGCACTCACACAAAGAAGGCAGCCGCGAACATGCAAAGAGTAGACCCTGACTCTCCTGCTCAATGCCACAGGATGCTGGAACCCAGCAAGTTTTAGACGTAGAACAGGTCTGAAAGCATTTCTCCCTGTCTGTGCTCGTCATTGTTGGATGAAGGGGCATTAATTGATTGGCTTGGTTTCTATTCCCTTTTGTGGAGTGGCTTTAGTCCTGGCTTTATGAAGGTTGCTGAAATCTATTCAGACCATTCTCTTTGCCTGGTGGAGCACTGCACAGCGGTGGAGCAGCCGCTGTCTCCGCTGTCTCCACCTTTATTGGCGGAAATCGCCCTTGCACATTTTAATCTACCATCTCCTGGGGTCTCATAACACTTTATGGCTTTATATGTCTCATCAGGTTTTATATTCCAGGATCACACAGAAAAATGACTTTCCTTTTTTTAACTCTTCGATTTTCTTTTTGGCTTTCGGTCGTCATCTTGGTGGTTTGATACTTCCAGCGAAAGTGACAGACCTGGAAGCCTTGAGAACCGGCAAAAAAAGAAAGACACCTTTCAGAGAAAAAAAAGAAGATTATATTGTCAGCAGTCTCAATTCCCCTAGTATAAATCCTGTTTGTGTCATACTTGCAAGTAGAGGGAGTCTTAAGGCTGTAAATGGCCACACATGTGATCAAAGTGTCTGCGCAGCAACATTTTATGATGTGCTTTTTAATACACACAAATGTGACAAGATGCTGAAAGCGTATGAACACACTCCAAACTATGTTCCAGTAATAAATGTTCAGCGTTTTTCCCTCCCGTGAAAGAGCCAACATTCATCTTAAGGGCAACAGGATCTACAATAATCCGGACGGGGAGGTAATTGGAGAAGTAAGTGTCGGAGTCTAATCATCAAAAATAGCAACATTACTCAGTTTGACTCACGAAGACTGCAGCTTTCAGTGCCTGCCTGCTTTCTTTAAAAACACATATACACACACACACACAAGCTGTAACAGCTCATGCAGATGTCCCTCCATCCACATCTGGTAACAGCTGGGGTAGTGAGCACATCTGTTTGGTCCAAGGTGAAAACAGAGAGCTACGCTGCTGCTTTAATTCCGACCTTCTCTTATATGTTTTTTCCTTTTTCTGAGCTGTAGTGCCTCAGCAGCCAAAATCCAACACCAGCGGGGATCCCTTGTGTTCCCCCGATTTCAGACTGAATGGCCTATCAAGCTCGCCCAAGGGGAACAAATGTCTGCCCAAATCACATCGTTTACACTCTCGTACACATCATTCCCCCCTCCTTTTTTGTGTTCTTGAGTCTGTGACTCTCCTAAATGTTGTCCTTTGTTCTATTACTTCTCTATCCCCCCTCTCCTTACTTGTCTTTTAGCTCCTTTCCTTCTCATATTCACGTGATTAAGAAAGCTCTGTGCCACAATGGTAGGATAGTTAAACATATGAAGTAGAAATCCAAGACAAATTTCCCTTACAGATATCTATCTATCTATCTATCTATCTATCTATCTATCTATCTATCTATCTATCTATCTATCTATTGTAGTCTATGATATTGCATTGTGTAGAATCATAAATTGTATTTTATCTTACCTTAGTGTATGTATCATATCATATTATATAAAAAAACATGGTATCATATCACATCAGCTCACATATAACCATTAAATTTTTGTATTGTATGCAATATATCATATCAAACACATTTTATTGTATTGTATGATATTGTGTCATATCATATTAAATCATATTGTATTGTATGATATTGTATCATATTGTTTTGCATCATATCATATCATATATCATATTGTATTGTCTTGTATTGTATTGTATCAAACCAAGTGGTATAGTTTAAAATTATTCCGTATAATATCAAACCTTATCGTACTGTATTGAATTGTATCGTATCATATCGTATCATATCGTATCGTACTGTATTGAATTGCACTGTATCATATTGTATCATATTGTATCGTACCCTACTGTATTGAATTGTATTGTATTGTATCGCATCGTATCATATCGTACTGTATTGAATTGTTTTGTATCAAAATGTATCGTATCTTACCTTTTTTTATTTTCTTAATCTCGTCATGCATCTGTATGATGACAATAAAGTGATTCAATTCAATTCAATTACAGTATTGTGTCGTTTTGCACCATATCATATAGCAGCCTATTGTATTTTATCATATCCAATCAGGTCCAACAGTTTTAAATCATTCCAAATCATCATTCATACCATATTGTATCTGAATTTCTTTAAATTAAAAATCATGTTGTATGGTGTTGTTTCATATCAAATTGTATACTATGGCATCGTTTCTAAAAATGTCATATAGTATTTCACCTTATGTCATTCCAAATCGTGTCAGGTTGTATTCTTTATTCTTATTTTTTAAAACTTCATCACATCATATTTTACGGTATCGTACCATACTGTATCATATTGTTTCATTTCTTATCGTATCTTATGTATCATGTCACATTGTTTTGTACTGTATCATAGTTAATTTATTGCGTAGCTTAGTGTATCAAAATGTATCTAATCACATTGAACCATCATATTACGTTACACTGTATCATTGAGTATCAAACTGTATCATTAAATAGCTAAATGTGTTAAAGTGTACATGTGGTGAATTGTGTTCTTATGCTATATTGTGTTGTGTTGTATTGTCTTTCACTGTTCCACACTGTGTCTGGTCTATAATATTGTATCACATCATATTGATCCCAGTGTAGTCTGTGGTATGTTATGTTATACTATGTATAAAAGATAAAGTACTGTAGAGTATTGACTGTATTGTAGAGTACTTAATCATATAGAAACATGTTGTATCTAGGTGTGGTATTCACTCTGTAAACCCCTGTTCTGCAGACAGCTAAGATCCAGTAGCTTTCAGCTGCAGAAACAGGCCAAGTCATCTGTTATTTCTACTGCTGGAGGCGCGTTTGATCATTTTGTTGACCCTTTTTGATGACATCTTACCTTAAAAATAATAAAACTTCACTGTCTCTGTATTATAGATACATCCCTGTGATCTCGCCAAGGCCCCTTCAGGTGAAAACGGATTCGAAAAAGAGGCAACATTTTTGAAAACCTCAGAATTTTGAAATACATCCCAAGACACATGGCCTGTCTCTGACTCATTTAATTTCATTCTCCCATTCTTCTTGTATCTGGAGATCCTTGAGACCTATTTCCTTTCTCCTCCATCACCTTCTACTTTTCTACATCTTACTTTTTACTTGCCCCATTTTACAATCAATCTGCTGTTCATCTTATCTAATGAGCTCATTAGGGTGTCTTAAGCAATGGTGATTGATAATACTGGCTTAAAAATGTCCCATTGATTCACTTCTATATCAGGCCTATAAAGTAAAGACTCTCTGCATTAAATTCACGGTCATATCTCTTCTTTCTTTCACCTTTGTTTTCAGCACGGCTTCCCCTGCTCTGCTCCAGTATTGGTTTGGAGTTGTCTGCTTGGCTCAGTGACAAACACTCCTTATCAAATATGTAAAAATACGTCACAGCTTTAGAAGTTTTATTTATGAATGACGCCTTTGCTGTGATTTTTTTTTCCTTCAACGGGCTCAAACTCCACCGTATTTCACATGTTTACAGAGACCTGTGAGTGAAACCGAATGTTAACAGTAGACTTCATAATATTCCAGCCAATCAAAACAAAGGAGACGTGTTACAGTTGGTCAGTTTGCTGGAAGTCTTTAATTTTTATGGCTGCGCTTCTTAACAGCCATGACTGATGGAGCCATTTGCCTTTAAAGCTGTAAGAGCTACTGTGTGTTGCGCCGGCAAGTTCGTGAGGCCACTGGCAATATGTCTGAGGGTATACTACAGCTTTGTGTATGCCATTTGTGTGTTTGCATTTGTATGTGTGTGTGTGTGTGTGTGTGTACATGTAGGGAGGAGAGAAAGAGACGGAAAGGAAAAAGAGGGAGGGGGGTGCTAATGATGATTTGGGAGTGGGTGTGTGTGACAGAATTTGCACCCACATGAATAGCGCGCAGTCAGCATGCGAGCTTCAAATCACTTCAATAGTTTCACATCAACCAATTTAATGGCACAATCCCGGCCAGTGAAGTTTTTATTCCAAATCCTGTCCATAATCTAATGGCCTTTGAAAGTCTGCCACTTCCCCCTGGCTGACAGGTTGTGCATTTGGATCTAATTGAATCCATTTACATCCTGCACAAATGGAAAGCACATGGAGGCTGACCCACCTGGTTCTGATCAGCTACTGAGTTGGGAGAAGCACACTCTTCGGAGTACGCCCAGCGCCAGCAGGGGATACACTTCACAGCCATGTGGGGAGAGCGAGGCAGAGAGGGAAGAGAGAAAACACCTTTTGATATTACTCTTGGCTCTAATTTAATTCAGTTCTAGTTCAGCTACCCTTTCACATTTACATGTATTCCTATCTGTCTGGCAGACTGGGGTCTTTTACAGTTGTGTGATATTGTACCACAAGGGGGAGTCCAGCAATGCACACTCATGAAGCCTACAGTATGACTGTGGCTGCTAATGTAAAACTGGGAACATCCATCTCCTGGATATTAGAGGGAGGACAGGTGAAGCCTGAAAATTTAGAATAAGCACTCACATTTAAAGGAGTTTTACAGACCTTTAAATGTTTATTTTTAGGGTTTTAGCAAAATATTTTTTTTACCAGAGGCCAGAAAAAATATTGATTCCCTAACTAGCACTGGCATGGCTCCGCTGTGGTGCTGAAAAGACTTGTTGGAAAGCTTATGAGCAGCATTTGTGAATGACTTTTAACAGTTTAGATAACAAAATAGTATGTCATAATAACTAATAAGTCTAAACTGCTCTGTGCTGCTAATCTAATCAGGCTGGTGTCAGCAGGCAACCTCATTACAAAAGTAAGCGGAGCACTAATTTGGAGTTTGGGGATCTCCAAAGACCTGAAGCCCAGATCTCAGGGACACCCTCAGGTTGGCATGTTGTGACCAGTCAGGTCATATAGGACGTGTATTAAACAGATTCAGCGACCAAACTGGACCTCCTGAAAAGTGCAAATGCCGTCACATTATCCAGGGATTACTGGACGTGAGAAAAATATCAAAAATTTTCATTTAATACGCACACTCTTGCATGTTTCTTGATATTTAAACAATGTTTTCCTTTAAAAAATCATAAATATGAATAATTTAAATTTCACTTTGAAGCTGTCTCCCACTTCCACACTATGGTTTACGACAGAAGTGGGCAATTATCATCACATAGGGCCACATGAGAAACCTGAACTGTGTTGGAGGGCCGAACCAACAATAACTTCAAGTTCAAATCAGGGGGTTCACACATACAGAAAAACAAGCCCCAATAAGCAACTACTAGTTAAAAACAAGCCCCAACCCGCGACTTCTGAGAGTAACAAGCTTATAGTCTTTTATAATAAGCAGACTTTGCAACTCTAAGGCGTCTACGAATATTTTGCTGATGTTTAAACTTGTCTCTGTTCACGAATGCAGATCTAGGATGTACGCACGTGCATCCAAATGGAAATAACACAAAAGCTAGATTTTCGAAATAAAAGTGACACACTTTTATAGCATGTTGATGATTTGATTGACGGACCTCAAAAAGGGCTAGGCAGGGACATCCAAAGGGCCGGATGTGGCCCTCGGGCTGTAAAATGCCCAGGTCTGGTTTAAGATCACAGCAGTGAAGCAGTACAGAATTCATTTCAATGAAAAATATAGAAATTGATCTCATGGAGTTCTTTTAAACATTCATTTGATTCATAAATACAGTAAATATGAGGCTGCAAAAAGCAGCTGAGTAGCTTTGGTTGAACACAAACAGTGCAGAGCATAAATCACAGCTAAATATTCAGTTATTTGAATTATTAGTGAGCTTTAAGATACTGGAACTTATTAGAGAGCTAATCTGCACACCTAAGATTTGCCACATGCTTTTATTTTAACGACAAACAGCAATATTATTTTACTTCTGTGTAGTTTTACTGCAGTATTAAGTAAATTATGCTGTAATTGTTGGTTGTGCAGGTCTAAATTATGGGTATAATGTTCTTAAATCTTGATTGGTAATAACATCTGACACTTGTGAGGGTTTATTTAAATGCACACTGAAGTACACAGTCCACATGACCTACATTCACATGTCTGCAAATGGATTATGGCTAATAGGGGGAATGGGTAACACTATGACCTTCATCAGGCGCCCCCTCGTAGCTCCACCTCACACCACATCTGGTTTGACCATCCACACCCCAAACCCCTGCTAGCTAGCCCCGCCTGCACCTCATCAATCCTCGGTGTCATCGTTGCCACACTTCTGGCTATAGCCAAAGTAAGCCGTGACACCGAGACGTGAAAATGATGAATGAACTTTTCCGGACAGGAAGCAGCAACGGTTGAAGAGACACCCCACCCTCACTCATCTTTCCAATCCATTTTTCACTTTCTTTCCTCTGCCACGTCTCTCTGTTGTCTACCCTTCTTGAGTCAGTAATGAAGCGATCTTGTTCTTAAATCAAAGCCATCATAAATATGTGGTCGCAGTTTCTTAAGGAAAGTGGAAAATGGTTTAAAAAGACACCAAGAACTGGAAAAACTTCTATTTTCCACTCTACTTGATAACTTTCTTACTCTTAAAAAGTTTCACATCGAAGTTTTTTTTTCTACGTTCGCACAGTTCTGCCCGCAATTTGCTTGGTCCTCACATCCCCGACCACATGAGTTACAGTAACCCTCGGGACGTCTGTATGCCGTCCATTGTTGTGTCTGCTTACCCATAACATGTCCATTCAGTGCTGGACAATACTGTCCATTAACCATTATATGAGTTGCTGTAGTTTTATTGGTTGCTGACGTGAATAGAAGTCCCACTGTGTTCCAGGAGAGACATCATTCTCCATCACCATAACTATTAGCTGGGCCTTGTTTTGTCTCTGAATGCTGTAGAGGTTCTCATGCCTGAGATATTCATCTTAAACTTTGGTCAGACGTGGTTATTACCGTGATAAATTGTAGTCATTTTCTCTGTCAAGTGTCATATGATTTTAATGTTGGTGTCAGGGCGGGTGTTAGGGCTTTAGGGGCATGTTTTCGAACAGAGCCAGATCTTAAAATCTGTCCATAGTCATCGCTCGCTTTTTGCCTTTCTGAACTCAAGCCTCCGATATGAGACCAAAGAAACACTCCCTTGTTTCCGCGCTCCCTCAGGGCGTCATGGCACTGGTGGATATTTAAGAGATTTAGGCCTCCTTTGTTTAGGGGACTGAAGCCTCTCCTTCCCTATAGCCGTGCGGAGCACAGTATAGCAGCAAGACCACTGAGCTTTAATACAATGTCTTCATCATTCAAACCTCTAATTTAACACAGAGAAAGAGTTTTGTTTCCATCAAAGACATGATGAATAAAACATCCACTGAAGTTAAATGCAAGTTTTCTGGAGATCATTTGTTTTCCAGGCCTTTCAAAATGATTCTCCATGGATTTGCACACTTTGTCTGACATCAATTATTTTGAATATGACAAACAGTTCTCGTTAAAGTCGCTTTTCGCAGCAGGACAGATGTGAATATTCAATAAAAGACATAAAACCGCAGGTTAAAGACTCCCAAAAGTGGAAGTTTGGGCTATATTGAGGAAATGTATAGACATTTATCCCTCAACCGTATTTCTGTGAGAGATTCTGTTTCATGTAATTTGATTAGTGGGCCAGGATTACAGCCAGCCCTTCCTCATTTACTATTACTGAGGAGAAAACAATTAGGCTATACATGCTAGTTATCAAGGAGACAACGCAACCATGGATGAAACATACACACACAATCGCAGAAGCGCACACACACAATTCTCATTTAATCCTTTATGATGCGCCTGGAATTTGTAATGATTTTAATTAGGAAAGGTGCAATAGGAGTCTTCTCCGTGGCAATGCTGACACTCCAGGGTGCCCGGAGCCAATTAAAAATATGTGCTGATCAAACAGCCTGCCCTTGCCATGCACGACTATCCCCAGAGCTTCAGCTGCTGCAGAGGGACGGCCAAGCTCAGGGCCTGTAGCTCCCACCGAACGCCCCAACACTCTCCGCCCTGAGATCTGCTTCAAGGCTCTGCTACTACCATTAGCCGCGCGCCACGATGGGCGAAGAACGGCGATGAAGCAGCCCCATAAGAGGAATCCTTCAGTACACAATCAAACGTCTGTGAGAAAATGTCACACACCCCATTTGATCCCCTACAGAGATCCTTTTTTTCCCCACATGGGAACTGGCTTAGCCCAATTTTCCCCCGCACTCAGAGCGAGAACACCACATTAAATTAGAATTATATGACGATTTAGACTGACAATTAAGCCTGGCATTAATTACACTGTTCCTTTTGTTTCCTGTGATGTTGCCAGTCCCAGGAGGTCCAAAAATAGATAAATTCAAATGACTCTAGAAAGCAACTTTTATTTCCTAAATGTTAATAATCTTGAGGAATCCTTCATCTCTGTCATGTCACCCCCATCCCTCCCTCTGTGAAGACCCTCCTCCCTCTATCATTAGGCATCTCTGTCCCCGGTGATTAATGATACTAATGAGCATGTGCAGCCATTCACTCTGCCACACATTATTCTATCCTCTGGCCTAGGCCATGTGTCACGTCCTCCTGAGAGCAGAGAACACAGACCCCTGGTCAAATTCAGCCAAACAATAATATTAACTTATATCTTTTGCAATATCTATGTCGGGAGGGCAACGATGCGCTGGCACACGTGTGCAGAAACATGAGTACAGCTTTATCCAAACATTATTGCATTCCTGAAAAATGTAAAAATATATATTTACATGCACAGTACGCATAGATTTACACACGAGTCTGTGTCTTGATTACATTTGGAGCTTGTGATATATTTGTTGGGAGGCAAATCTCAATGCATATCAAGTGCTTTAATCAAAAGCGACAACCTACAGCTAAAACTGACCTGCAATAGGACACTCGTCAAACTGACCGTGCCTGCTGCTAATGCTGCTGTTTCCTCTTCTCTCCACTTCTTCCTCATCGCTCTCAAACTTTCATCTTCAGCAGCTGTTGCAGGTCGAAAAGATGCATCATAACTGCACATCTGAAGATCAATAAAAAAGCAGCCATGTATTTGGGAGCCGAGGTGAAATACAGCTCATCACTTTTATGTCAGAACTACAATCAGCTATCGGGATGTGAAATTAATATGACAGAGGGGGCCAGCTGCGATAGAGGGGGGCACAATGGGAGACAGGAATGCTGGTTTAGGCCTCACAGAGGACGTTTTTAATTGGGGGCTTGATGTGAAAAGCATATACATGTCATATAAACCTATTTGTTGGCGTGATAGCCAAGTTGGATTTATAGCAGCATGCAACAAGAGACAAAGAGGGGGAGAGAGAGAGAGAGAGGGGCTTTGAAGGAAAGTAAAGTAGCACATGGAGGCAGACAGCTGAACATTTTCGTTATTACTTCACAATCAATGCGCCAAACCACCGTGAAGGAATGCTCCGGTTTACTTTGATTGTTTGAAAAAAGTTGCTTGTTATCAGGAGCCATGACATTTAACATCCTCTGACTTCAGTGCATGCTTGTTATTGTTGTTGCTGCTAGCGCACAAAAGCATCAATATTTAAGGCTTTAAACCACCTTTGACCGAACCCCACACTCGTTAGAGCGGCAGCCTGCTGCGCTGCGAGGCCCGATTCACTGATTCCCAATTGATGATTTATCAGCAACTGGTGGTCTGGTCTCCGCACCCTCTTCATTCAGCAACAGTTCGATACTTTGGGCACTTTTTACGCCTGCAGAGCATAAAAAAAAATCTGCACGGTTTGGTTGTGTTGTTCAATTTGGAAATGGCAATAAAAAGAAAAACAAATAATGAAGTGTTTAGTAAAAACTTAGAGATTCTTTGGCCATAGCTGGTCTTGATGTATTACACATCTCTTGACCTTGAAATATGTCTCTCTTGAATCCAAAATCACTTCAAACAGCTGTTAATTTTCCACCGGGCAGTCACCTCGAGTGTTGAAATATAAAGCCAAAGCTGGAGAGCTAAGAACTGCGCTTCTTGGAGTGTCCACTTGAGGCTGTCTAATAAAGCCACCTATTCTAGAAAGCCCTGCATGTGTAGGTCCAGGATACATGTAGCTTTTTTCTCCATTCACACACACACACACTTTATATATGGGTTGAATTCTACATAACTCATTAGCTTTTAAGAACTTAAGATTATTAGTCTTGTTCACGTGAGGGCATGGCTGGCTTGACTGACACTTGCACTAGTAGCACGGAGGTTTATAAGGCCCACTTCAACTCCACCTCTTTGCCCTTTGGTAGGTAGATCAAAAGTTAGCTTTAGTCCACGAGTCCGCCATCTATGGGCTCCCAAAATTTAATAAAGTGTTAGTTCAGGCAGGCCACAAAGTCACGTTCAGTATTTCAGCTGATTCTAATATCAGCCAAATACTCACAACGCATCCATCCACGTGTTTTAAACCCGAATCAGCCTCCAACCCAGCTTTTCCATTTTGTTTCATGACTGATTCAACCAGCATTAACTTAAGGGTCTTTACAGCTGCTCTCCCTGCCTTTGCTTTTCATTCACGTATATAAAACAGGGGGTGTGCTCTCCCCGCCACAGGCTTTGACACTCTACATACACATGTGGAAGGGCAGAGAGCTCTCAGGACACCCCTAGCTTCTTTTTTTTTTTTTGTGCTGCGACTGGTTTTACCCATGTCAGATGTGTTGTCACTCTGTTTTGCACCTGCGGTATCTTTGCTGCTGCTCTTTCTGCCTTGGCCTTGCATGTATGCAAATGATATGGGGTGAGATCTCAAAGCAGTCATACTCACATATTGCAGAAAATTAATTCTTGCTGACTGAACTCCACTTCAGAAACCAGTGGGTGACATCTCCTAGACTCCCATATTTATGCTGTCTAATATTGGGAAGGTGAGGTTGAGGGTGGCTGATACCAAGCTGGGGCTTTGTCTGACCAGAGAAATATACCCTGAGCTTAGTAAAGTTCATGCATTTGGATTATGGATAATACAACTCGAAGAAGACATGCACACAAACTGAAAATTATGTGGTAATGTTGTCCCCATTGGCTTTCATGTGTCTGAATTTAGCAGCCCATTCACAGTCATTTTAAAGCAGACTCTGCTGCATGACCAAATCTCTCTAATATAACTGTAGAAGTAAAAAAATTAAAAATAGCCTTCAATTTTCACCGTTTTGCTGATAACATTAATCCTGTGGTGTTTTTCCCCTGACTGGCAACAGAAATCCGAATATCCTCATAAATCAGCCCTAACAAGTATTAAGGGAGAGGAAGGGGATAAAGCATGAGTTGGGTGAAATAAATGTGGGGCCCTGTGAGTGATAGGGGGGAGTACAACTAGGCTGGGCTGACTTACCCATAGACCGACCTGAGTTTGGGGGATGCCAGGCCTTCATCTGGGACCTCAAACTGGTCTACATGATCTCTGCCCAGTTCAGCCATGTGATGCTTACGCAACGTTCCTCCACCGACCTGCAGCTGGGGGGAGAAATCAATCCCACCACAAACCCCCTTTTCTTCTCTCAAACAAGAGCTTTTTAGTGACAACAGCCATCTTGGTCACATGACTATGGGAGCATCATGCAACACCCCCCTCCCCCCAGCTGTCCCCCAGGACCCCTTGCTGCAGATGTTGGGTACCAACATGGCTGATGAGTTTAATAACGGAGGGACAATGTTACTCTTGTGTTGTAAAGCCTTCAACAGCTGTGTTCGACATCCACCATCACAAGACTTGGTCAAGGCAGATAACGACTCAGTGTGTTGTACAGTTGGAGGCGATGATCAATGGGACTATTTAAACACAGAGTCAACTACAGCTGTTAATTTATTGATTTGATTTTAATACTGTGAGAGCAGAAAAAGCCAGTACTGAATGCTGGATCAAATAAATCCTGACATCCAATCCTCACAAAGACAATCCAAAAATGTTGGACATTTTCAGTCTGGTGTAGTGAGCCGAAAGAAATCATTTGTTACAAAATTTATGTCTTCTTGCATTTGCATGAGCTTCAAAATTAAAAGTTGTGTTTTGAGTTAATCTTTTACTGTTTGTTTCTACTAGTTGTCTCAAACTCGTCCTAAAAGTAGCAGGGCTGCAGAGGGAGCTGCCCCTGGCTCCCTGCGAGGTAATGAAGGGGTTAAAATGTGATGTCAGGCTCCCTTGGTTGGTGAGTGTGATGGTACAGAAGGTAAATAAGGATGCATGATGATATTATTTACATCACATCCAAAATTTTTCTGCACAGTTCAGAGCCAAAATAAATAAGCACTATATTTAGACTGAGAAAACTGCCCAGAGTTTTTGTTTTATTGATTTTTGGCGACTAATGTGTTAATTTATGTAGTTCTTTTTGCTCCATTATTTGGGCTATAATGCATTTCCCAGTTCCCCGCATTCTCGGTTTCTGTCTACTGCATCTAATGATCTTTTGTTTCCACTCAAGAGGAAGTATGATGTGAATTAACAAGACCTGCTTCGAAACAGACTGTTGCTAAAACTGAAATGTGTTTGAGCTGCCCTTTAGCCAGCGCTACATCTCGGCGGGAATCATCTAAAAATAAAATGAACAGTTTTATTAGAGAGGTAAGACCAGGGTTCTCCCCTTGAAGTGAAGACAGATCCATGAAACAGAGCCAGCCTTCAGTGCAGGCTTCTGGTTGCACCATATGCCACTACAATTCAGGCAGTTCTTACCGTGCACCCCCAACCCCCCCAGCCCCTGTGTACACACATTAACACTTATCTCCACCTTGATTATGCCAATCTACCCATAACAAGCTAAAAAAAATAATTATAACTTACCTTAATTATAAAATAAAATTAAAAGTCTGATAAATATGTATCAGCTTCTAAACGTGAAGTTGTTGATTTATGTATATAGATTTACCTGCCAATATGTGATTCATTGTGGCTTAATTAACATATCGACTTATATGCAATCAGATCATGCCTACATGCGCACGCAAAAACACACACACACGCACACCATACAAACACAAGGGCACAAGGGTCAAAGGCCAACAGTTGTCAGCTTAATCTGAATGAACGTGAATGCAGCTTCATGATTTAACTGATCACAACATGAATACATGTTTTTATTTTTTTTAAAATATGTTATAATTTTATTTACAGTATTAAATAGGGACAATATTTATAAAAATGCACATGTATTTACAGGTAAAATTGGCTTTTTCTTTCTGCTTCAAACACTATTTTGGTTTCTACATCACAGTGAGATGTTTCAGGTGATCAGCCATGCTTATTGTGTTCTTTAGTATTTTATGTGTGGAAATAAACGCATACAGACAATGAGGTTGTGTATCCTCGCTATCCAAAGGGCCCTTTCACCGTGTGTGGATGTGGGTGGGAGGCACAGACTGTCAATCATCGACGCTTCATTGATCAAGGACAATCCTCGTCGTAAAACTGGTCTTTTTCTTAAGAAATCACTCACTCCGCATTAATTATCACCCTGCCTGATTTGTGTGTGTGTGTGTGTGTGTGTGTGTGCATGTGTAGGCTGTGCATGCTCGTATTTCTGTGCGTGCTTGTGCGTGTGTGTGTGTGTCTATGCAGCTGAGCACCTCTTTCTCACTGCATGCACTAACTCAAGAGGAGCCCGTGATTAAATAAAATTCCAACACCCTCCTCTAAAATACAAGTTAGTATTCAAGTAAAGCAGCGACCTTTGGTTGAATCTCACAAAGAGAAGTGCAAAAATGTGGAAAGGGTGTCATGGTGGTCACAGTCTGTGGACGCAAAAAAATAGAAATCATTGAATTCAGCTGTGGGAATAAAAGTAATGTCAGAGGTCTTTAGAGTGTTTTTAACTAATGCAGGTCCAAGTTGGATAAATCTAAAATATCAGACTGTAAATGTTAAGATTTGCCAAGAAAAAAAAGAAAACCGAGCAAATTACAGATTTAATCTCACTTAAATATTAATAAATAAATAAAATGGTAATATTTGTGCATTTATACAGCCATCTAAAGGGATTTGAGAAATCTGTCTTGATCAGAGGTCATGAAAATGCTTCAATAATTTAATATCAATCTTCTTTTAATATATTTGTTTTGTTTCAGGTTATAAATATTTATATCCTCCTTCTATTTTTATTTTCAGAAACCTGGCAGCTGGATGACACATTTAACCTGCTCAAAAGTAAAAAATAATGGCACCTTAATTTGAAGCATATTTTGTAAATAACAAAAAAAATTCAAATGAGATGTTTCTGTCCTTTATTGTTGTAACAGAGTAAAAATAAAACCATATAAATGCTTTGTAAGACCTTAAAGTGGCAGCTTTTTGTTTACCTAAAACAAGGGGAGTGTAGCCTGTTAACTTAAAAACCTTTAACATAAAAAAGGGAAAGAAAATTGCAGTAAAATCAAGGAAAAAGAGACTAAATGTAAGTGTTCTCCATTTGTAATTATTCATCCATTTAATAAAAGCTTAATCTGAACACCTTAATCTGAATTCACAGCTAAAAGAGACCACAGCTTCAAACATTATAAGATTGATTAAACATTAAAATTCACTTTAAACAAGGTACACTGCTTTATTTCTTCGCACTAGCCCCCACTACCACAAACCTCATGCAGCCACACTTTAAAATGGTGAAAGACTCCACGCAGATTTTCTCCATTAAAGCGGACTTCAGCACGATCCACAGCCGGAGCTTTTTTTTCTCTCTCCGCCTCACGTGCAGCCTACAACCTGAATTGTTTCGAGTTTTACTTGTTTCCACAACTTTTCACCATGATTAGCCATCGCTTGGTCCGCATTATCCCGAAAACTAACCTCGATTATTCTAAATATTCAACGTATAATTTCCCCCTCTCTGCAGTATTCCCTTTGATTCACGCTTGACTCATATGGCTTCGGGGCCAATGGGGGTCCGCCTTTGAGGCGCCTTGAAACCGTCTCTTCTTATCCCCTTTCATCATCTCACCCGGGAAGCCTTGAAACCGCAGGGCCAGTTATTGCCTTTTTTTCAGACAGCCCAATGCGGACTGGCCAACAGCCAATCAGAATCTTGTTTACATTCTGGTGAGTGACAATGCTCTGGCGCCGCGCTGGCCAATCAAAGCCTCGCACACAGGAGGGGATTCATTTGTAAACATTCAGCATAATGTAATAACCAAAGTCCATTGTAATAACATGAGGGAGATGTAGGAATTACTGTCTTGTCTGCATCAGTCAGTGTAGACTTTCAAGAAATTGGATTTGAAACCATTTGTCGGAAAAGGCTCGAGTGTCTATGAAAGAGAGAAAATAGACACAAGCACAGTGACTGTTTGATGTGCAGGCACATAAAAGTGCCAAAAATAATTAGCAAAGTTTATAAAAAAGGGGAATTTGTTCAAAGCTGAGCTATTCATACCAGGCTGGGATTTCACTCTGCACAATTGAATAGATTTGGATTTATTTGCAGTTATTTTTTTTCCTCTATTTTTGTAATTTGTTTAATCTTTTATTATCTTATTTTATTTCTGGCAAAAAGACACTCTTCACATTTGATATGTGGCAATCTGAACTCCCAATCAGAATCAGAAAATAGGGAGTTTTGAGTACTTTTAAAGACAAATAGCACATTTATATTATATCACATCTGTATTATATTTGCATTATATTTTATTTATTGTATTGTATTTTTATTCTTGGCTTGGAAACGGACCTGGGTACTTATTTCGTACCACACACTGTCAAAGATGTAGGGTATAACAAATAAAGTTCCTTGAATCCTTATATAGTCAGATTTGGTCCTTTATTTACATTTAATTAAATAAAGACAACATTTATATTTTTATTTCTGCTTGATTACATTTTATTTGCTTTGTTACTCATTTCTTTAAGATACAGTCTTTTAATGTAAAAATTAAAATGGGACTTATAGACAATTTAAATCAGTGAGATTTAATACTAAAACACTCTCCTGCTCACCCCTTTTATTGATTTAACCATCAAACAGTAGCCTTTGAGGACAAGAAGCCACTCTAATACATGCTGAGTTTTGAAGTTTTTATCCATTGAAAATATCTATTACTAAAAATTACTTTGTGCAACAACACAAATTTTTTCATACCCCTTTTTCTGCTGGTTAATTTTACACAAACACTAAGTTAAACAAAAAATCTGTAAGTCACTAGGTTTGTCCCTTCTGTGTCACAGTAGAAATAGCCATGTAAGATGGCAGCCTCCATGAAAGCAGACTTACCTTAATGTTGCTTTAAAGGTATATAGCAATAGAATTAAGTTTGGGTGAGTAAATAGTAATTTTTATAGACTGTATATATTATGGACAATTTGGTTTTGCCCTCGCCTGTATACGGATTTGAAGCCAAAAAGCTCTTGGTAATCCCGTGTGAAAACATGAACCCCCTAATGACCTTTAAAAACAGAGCTTCACAGAAAAAAAGAGGACTTGAGCACAAACCAGTCTGACAGTAACTACACATCAACATCGCAAGCAGCGGGGAATAAAAATTATATTCTGTGTAATAAATTTCTAAAATTTGTCCACAGTCCCATAAGCTTTGCTGGCGGAAGCGAGATTTATGACCTATACTGCAGCCCGCCACCAGAGGGTGCTGTTCTCGGAGTGGCTTCACCCAGCCAGGTGGCAGACGAATCCATTCTATATACAGTGTATGGTAATTTTATTCCATGTCTACCCTGTCTGTAATGCTTAATGCCCATTTAGGCCTACACTCACTCTGCAGGCTACTGTGTTTTCAGTCTAAAGGTCCTTACACACCGGGAATGACGCAAATATACGATGCAAAATTACGAAATGTTCAGAGGCGAATTTTGACGCGCCTGACTATACACATCAAGCCCGATGCGATTTTGCGACTTTCCGGGGGGGAAGAAAGACGCATCCCGGGTGGAAGCGAGAAGACTGACACAACACCAGACTGAGTGTTTTTTAGGTCTGATTAGACACTAGTGTTGAGATGTCTGTCTGTCATGATAGCATGTACTGAGTCGGGGCCAGTACCAGATAAGAACATTAAACTATAATCCATAAACGTAAGGTAACAACCGAAAACTAATGGTGCTGTGACAGAAACACGATTGAGTTTGAGACAGTGAAAATACATATGGTATGTTGTATCTGAACAGGTTAGCTTATGAGCTAAAGTTACTTAGCACGGATGAAAGTTAAAACAGAGACATTTAGCAAACTGTTAAAGCACACAAACAATCGTCATATGAGAAATCCGACGCTTTGACTCTCCACAAGTTGAGAAATCTGATGCTTTGACTCTCCACAAGTTGTCGTTATCTTTGTAATGTTTGTGCTTTTTATCAAAAAGCACTCTGTTCTCCGAAACAATCAGCCGGGCGGCCATGTTGGATATACCGGTGAATCGGACGAAAAAATAAATGCCGCAGTATCGCAGGACGGGAAAACGTTGATGTGAACGCTTGTATCAACAGGATACGGGTTAAAAAAAAATATTGACATCCTAAATAATTGCACGAAAAAAAAAACGGTCCTGGTGTGAAAGGATACAGTCAGCCAATTATCAGCTAAATATCTTCTTTTATTCCAGTCAATTCCTGGTTTTCTAAAAATACCAACAAAAATTGAAATGCTTTCTCACGCTGATGTTCACCTCCTATGCACCTTCATCTACCCACTCTCATCTTAACCTGTGTCCGGGAAGCACTGAGCCCCATTGTGGTTCATTTTAGACCCATTCTGTGCTTTAAATCTGGCGCTTCTCACTCTGTTTAGCATTGCCAGTCACCACACCATTGGCCCGCCCTGACGGCCAATCACAACCCTCCTTATCTCCGGGCGGGCGGCACGAGCTCATCAACATGCAGGTATCCGACCAATGGGAGGGCGTGTTTACCCTGCCCCGAGACGCGAGGTACGCAGTTGCACCGGGAGAGAAACCGCTGCTCGGAGATCCGAGCCGCGATCCAGCCAGGCCGGAAGCCGTAGTCCCACAGCTTCCATAGACTGACGCAGAAGGCTCCTGCACAGCCTCAGATGGAAATATTGTAGGATTTCACTTTAGCCACATGCTTGATTTTATATCTTCATTTTAAATGGGCGTCGCACTTGGCCTTGCTTCTACCCTCCCTGTGTTTTGTGATTTTATTATTTATTGTTATGCAAGGATTTAACATACCAGTAAGTAGTAATTTTATATATTGTATTTTTTTATTGAATAAAACTATCTGAGGGTCTGTTTTCTCGTAAAATTAACAGAGGTGGAATTTAGAGCAAAATGCTTCATGTGTCACAGTACAAAGCTTTAATTTACAAAAATAATAAAAAATGACTGTATTAATAAGGCTGTTAGTGTATTCTAGCTGTAATAAATCGTTAGGTTAATACATTTCGTCGTGCAAAAATAAATGTCCTCAAATATATAAAAATATTATCACAGTAAGCAGTTATGATGAGAGAACTGTATGGTTAATAGTATTAATATTAATATATCTGGTTGGAAGGATGGGCTATGTAAAATGCTGGCGTTTAGTGCGATTTTGTTAAAAGATAAAACTACACGGTTCATTGTCCCATTTGTCGATGTTTTGTTTCTAATTATCTTACTTATTTTTATCATCGTGTCAGTCTACTTCAATAAAAATGTGCAATTTAGTGAGATTTAGAGACGTGTATTAAAGGCAGCGAATCATATCAATCTTTATCGTACATAGATTTAGTCGTCGACAACCTTAAAAAATCCAAAAGCGCTCAAATATAAGCAGAGAATTAGTATTTAGCGAGCGGGAGACATGTTGATACTCGCCCCGGCCGAGGTGCACTCCTCGCCGGTCAGCTCAGTCACGGAGGGCCGCCTATCCTGCACCCTGTTCGGAGCGACGCTACACGGCGTAATTTGATTTATTATCCGCGCTTTAGCTTTCAACGAGACCCTGCGTGTGAAATTGACAGCTGTTTAATGAATTGGATTATGGGCGTATTTGATCGTTTTTTAAAAAATCATAGCGTGTTTTAGCAGAGGGGATCCGCATATATGAAGCTGAAGGGAAACAACGAGGGGTGTTCACGGTGCTGCCTTTAAATTCCACCGAATGCGTAAAAGCAGCTTTTACGCAGCAGCAGTTTTGTCAGAGCAGGTAAATTTAAACATTTTTTTACTCACGGTTTTTTTGTGCGTGTGTGTGGACGTGGAGTAGTGGGCTGAATGCAACAGCATGGCGAGGGGGAAGGTAGGCTAATGGCTGCCTGCAAACCACTTTCTCAGTGTGGAGACAAAGGCAGTCCTCCTCCTGACGGGCAGCCATTCACCTTGGATCTTCCACACTCCACAAATTGAAGCCTGTGCGATCATTTTTTTGGCTTTAGCGAGGTTTTCTCACACATTTTTTAAACGGGAAGGCTCCATGCACATGCATGCACTCACGGTATATGCGAGGCGTCAGCTGAATTGATTTTGTCCCAAAGAGCTCCGTGAGGAAGGCTTTTATTGTTGTTGATGAAGCACTGAATCGCAGGCAGGCTGTAACTGGCTACATGTGGAGATAATAGTGCTGGGTGAAATAGCACATAATAAGATAATACACCTTTGCAATTTAACACATTTACTTTATATGTTATTTTAATTTTTATTTAATGGGCTCTCTGAGAAATCACTGGAACCCCAAATTGAGAGATGAAATTGTAAATCCAGAACAGTCTGCAGTGTTTGGAAAATTCATCCATGTAGGGTTTATTTATTAATTAATTTATCTGTATCTATAAAAATTAAGCTGCCTTCTGTTTGCCTGTTTTATGTCTGATTACTCTCAGGCATCAGTGGGGCACACATGTGCTGTCACCTATAGACAAAAGCATGTAGTATCTCTCACCGTGGAATTAAATTTTATCTGTATTTTAATTTCTTGTTTATTCCACGCAATTCCATTTTTTTTTTAAAGTTGCAGCCTGTAAATGTGTTTTTACTACTCCATATGATTACCTGACCTGAAATAGGTCAAAGCAAATGAAGACAGTGAGAGTTCAGTTATTCACATGCACACACACTCACGCGCGCGCACGTGCAACTACACACACACACACAGAGGATACACACACACACACATTACAGTAAAGGAGAAGAGTCCATGTCTTGCAGGAGCTGATGCATCTCTGTTGGGAGCATTTTAATAATATGCTTTAACAGAAAATATCACGTTTATTTAGTGACTTTTCAAAATAAAAGCACGTTTCTTTCACCTGATGGTTCACAAATTGCTCCATGCACGATGCAATTTTATTTATTGAGACACTTTAATGATAAACAAGGTTATTTTAGATCCAAAATAACACGTATGCAGAATTACTGTTTTTTTTTCTTCACTATTTCATTGAAGTGTAAATGGGACTATAATGTGAGAGCTGGATGGAGATTATAGAAGCAGGGGGAAGAAAAAAAAAAACGCCTGTATCAATCGTAGACAATAGGACGTGCAGGAGAAGGCAGGCAGCGTTGTTCACCTTGAGAAATGAGCTGAGCAGGCTTCCATCATTGTAACACACCCTAAATAGGACAGCACATTTCCTCTTCCAGGAGAAACACCAAGATTCCTGCAATGTTGAAAGAATTCCTAAAAAATACATAAATTGCATATTTATATATTTACCGTGATTTTAAGGAGAGAGTGACAGCTGGCGATTACTGATATGTATAGGCTGTATTTGACTTAAATGTGTGGTCAAAATCTGATATCATTATTAAAAAGAAATGAATATATAGAGGGTTAAAGTGTGCCATCTGCTCCCTGTGCTTCTGAGTGTGTGTGTGTGTGTGTGCAATATGAAGTGCTCCTCTCCATACGATGCATGCAGGCCTATATCCCAAGCAGGCTGATCAATAGAGCTGAATGTGAGCCTGCCTCAGTGGGCTATTGGACGCCTCGCTGGCCGTTTCTATACGCGCTGACTTGTTTTGCATCCTCGGTTTTAGGTAGGAAAATGAGATTTCAGCTCAGTGTAGAGGAAATTTTGACATGACAGAAAGGATGTCACAGCAAAATCCAATGGAGCTGCACTAATGATTTGTTTTTTTTTTGTTGCATTTCATAGGACTAGACTGCGCTGTCAGTAATTTTGCATCGTGTTATCCTTAAACCGTGCTCTCATTTGTCTTTATAATGAACGCTGCTTTGATTTTCTCCTTTGGCAGAAAAGATGATCGGGGGCTGCTACGTTTTTGGCTGGGGAAGCCTGCGATCGACTGAATGCAACACCTAGATCTGACGGAGAGGATTATTATATGGGTTGCATTTGATTTTCCTGACCTGCCCTATCCGGATTTCGGATTACTAAACATTCTTCGGAATGGAAGGACGGGATTTCGCTGCTCCGGCGCACCTCCTATCAGAGCGGGGCGCCCTGGTGCACAGAGCCGCCTCTCGGATCGCTCCCTCGGGCCACAGCTCTGTGCAGCACGCCGGTCACTTCCCGCCGGGGAAATATTACCCCTCGCACATACCAATGGCTCCCCACTCAGGTTAGTGAAACATAAACGAAAGGTTTTGTCACACACTAACACAGAGCTGCTGATATGTTGTTCTAATAGCAGCAACATACATTTATCTCAGTGCTGTCTGTTGTTTCAAACGCTCTTGTCATGATGTTGCGCCATAAAGCCTGCTCATTTATCAACGTTGAGTACATTGCTGTAGCCTGCATGTGAAGTGAAGCACAAAGCTTATTATTATTATTTTTTGCAGAAAAGGGGCTTTCTATTAAAAAGTGGTTGCTCAGCTCAGGTGTGGCTGTTGACAGAGTTTCACAGTTCAAATATCATCTAATAAATCAGGTGATATTTGATTTACTCCAGGCCCACAATCAGAAATTTTGATTAAGCTGAATCAACATTAAATATCTCAAAGGTAATAAAGGCATCTTAGTTAAACAAATAGACATTTGAGGAGTTAGGTAAATGCCATGGTATTTAAAAATGGCATTTAAGATCTGTTTTAGTTTGCTCATAGAGACTTCTTGGGCTCTGCATGGTTTCCCATTGGCTCTGGAGCGGAATCTGAAATGAGATCTTGTCAGCCTAAGTTAAATTGATAAGTGTCACACTGGTGTCAGGCTTAAACAAGGCCCATACCTAAATCCTGAGTGAGGAAAGGATGGAGCAGGATGAGCAGGTCTGCATGAGTTGCAGCGTATGGACAAGGGCAATAGCAGAAAATACTCCTCCTATATTAGGCTTCAAAGTGTCAGGGTGCAAATGTGTTCACAGCACATGCATCAGGTTTAACAAGTGACTTGGGTATCTTGTGTACCAAAATGTACATTTACAAACATGGGGGGCACACATTACCACTCCAGAGGACAGAATCAACTTTCACAGCTGAAAAAATCTTCAAAATAAAACACAGAATCCTGAAAATACAAAATCATAGCGGCGCTTTTACTGCAGAGGTTTTGTTAAGATATTTTTTCGCATCATTTTTATTCAAAGGTGTTTCACTGCATCAATAACAGGTATTTTTTTCCCTCCTAATTAGCATTGAGATAAAGAGTAATTTTCTAACTCATAGCATTGTAACAAACTGGATCACAACACGCCGTTGTAGCTCCTATTTTGTCCAACCCTGTTAAACAAAAGAAATGTAAATAAGTCACAACAGAGGCGTATTGATTGCATCAAACAGTTACACTTCTGAGGCACTTTCCTTTGAAAATATGGTAATGTTGCTTCTAAAAACATGTTATCATGCGGCAGCGGAGGAATCTAGGGTCAGTGCGAAGCAGGGAAAAATTATCCCTTTAAAGTTATTTTATGTAACGTATATGAGCTAAAACAAAAAGCTGGAAGCTGGCTCGGTGTAGGTGGTTGTTGCAGGTTGTTAAACACAGTTGCCTGTTTAGGTGATCTTGCATTAACTAGGTTTTATTTATTAAGTTGTTTGTGTATTTTTTTTTACCCTTTATATCTTATTAAGCTCTTTTATTCTGTGCAGTATTGTGGCACTCTAATCAAAGATGTGTTTTAACTCACTTTGTTTATAAAAATCCAGATTTCATTTGCAAAATCATGCTAAACATGAAGTATAATTAGCCATTCAGGAGAATTCATGGGCGCTGTTCACCATTCATCTCTCACCATTCATGTTTGCTTTTGGCAGTACTCACACACACACACACACACAAACACACACACACTCACAGTGCCTGCGTCCGTATGTTTTTTTTTGTTTTTTTTTCTCCTCTTATGGATGTTTTGTAGAGAGCATGAAGGCTAATGCTGGCTACAGGGTACAGGTGCTCCCCCGACCAGATTCGGTGTTTCTTTTGTAATGTTGTGCTGCACCAACAAGAAGACCGACCCTCCAAATGTCATCGCCGTTCAATGAGCAGCACAGGTGGTGTATTGTTCTCCACGGGCTCGTCAGTTACACATGGGTGTGACTGGAGACAAGTCTGCCTAATATCCTCAAGATTTGGAAAATGACTTTAATTCTTTGCGTTTCAGGTATTTTATTAAATTAACACGGGGAACAATTTCATGAGTTTGCATTGTATCTAAATCCCCTCCAGGCGGTGTTAAAATTATGATGTTATTGCACTCTGCAGATGCGCAATCTTTGATTTATTATCTTAATAATATTCCAAAATGTCAAGCATGTTATGATGCAAATAAGTGGATGAGAAGGAAAAATCCAACAATTATTCATGGCATATATTTTTAAGATGGTAATTCATCAAAACAGCACATACTGCAGGTTTGTTATCCATGTGACAAAAGAGAAAAGAGACAAAGCGAGAAAAACTCTCCAAAAAGCCAAATTTATTTTTAATTTCTCACTTTTTTTTTTCTTTTCATTCAGTATCCCCACGCGAAAACAGGCCATTCACACCACATCCAATCAGCTAAATGACTGTGTCTTGTCTGACCAAACTGACCGGTTCCAGTCTGTTGTTCTTCCTGACAGGCCAGGTCATTAGCGTCCCCTCAAGTGTCCCCGTATGCTAGCAACATTAGCACAACTGAGAATGTTGTTTGCTGAGTGTGTTGGATCCCTTCAGTTTTCTCTGCACTTTCCCCCTGGGGACTAACTCGCACACTGGTTCACATGAATACTTTACAAAGAGCATGAATATTTCAGGGTTGATGTAAAAATGCATTCGGAGGCAGGTTTCTGATGTGACTCCTTGAAAGGCCTCCTCTGACTTTGCAGAGGTATTTATTGGGAGCGCTCTCTTCACCCCCTTCTGCTAAAAGAGAGCGATGGCGTTTGCAACACCCTGCCTTGGCTTTGTTCCCAGTTGTGTTTTAGAATTTAACAGATTTCGGGAGGAAATTTCCTTGATTTTTTTTCTCGCGCGTGCTGGCGAGTTTGTTTCAATAAGGCGAGAACACACTCCTGCTTTCTTGTCCGCTGAACCGCGTTAACATTGAAGCAGTAGAGATTCTGTCAGTGTGCATTTGCCGCTGTCCATCTTCACCTACTACAAGCAGTCGTTTGTAATGCATGTCAGGTGGTCGATTTATAGTTTGCACTGTGTTCAGGGAATGTGACATTGGAGCAACTTCTTTCTGTGTGCCTGCTGATACAGTGAGAAGCAGACCTGTTAACTCATCTAATGCAGCCTAATTCAGCCAATTCATTTACAAGGTCTTTGAAATAGTAATTTTATCTTCCGCTGGCTCCGGCGCGGAGTTTGGAGACTGTCTCGACTTGGCTGCGAGGCTGGGATTCAGATGTTGGATAGTGTCAAAGGAGGAGACACAGTGGAGCTGTCTTTACTGCTGGCATTTATGGCTGGGGGCTCATCTTTCAGCCATATTGTTCTGATCAGTGTGCTGTGGCTGAGGTGTGGCTGTGTGAAAGCAGCAGGGGGGCTTCAGAGGCTGTCCATGGCTGAGCTCTGCTCTAAACACCCCATGTAATCAAAGGTCATATTTGTGTCATCTGGCTCGCTCGCTCTGCCTCCCCTTCCTTTGCGTCTCCTCTGTCTCCCCCTGCTCGTGAGCCGTCCTCTCTCTCCTCCCCTCCATTTCTCGGCCTCCTTTTCTTTCCAGCAGGAAGACCCTTGTGTCTGGGAAGCGGTGGTCTTCCTGCCACCTCTGTTTTGGCCACCCTCCCCTGCCCCGGGCCATTGTTGCAGACCCCAGCTTTGTGTGTGTTTTACGGCTGCTGTTAAAGATAAAAAACAGTCCCTTCCACCCCCTTTATTGTTTTCTGGTAGGATGTCCCTGTCATTCCCTCGGTTTTTATGTCCTCACTGGATATCCGAGCAGCTCCCCCCTTCAAAGGTTAGCTATGCTGTCTGCCTTCTCCCATTTTTTCCCTCCAAAGGGGAATAAATAACTTTACTGAGACTTTTATTGAACGTCTCATTGCTGGAATATCCCATGGGTCTGTGGTTGTTAGGAAGACTCTTCAAAGACAAACACAGGTGTTTGGAGGAGTTAGCAAAGGGCTGGTTACAACCAGGGTCTTTAAAAGAACAAACCCCAGCGAGTGGGTGAGGGTTGTTTGTGGGAAGGGAGGCTTCTTCTTCTTCTTCTTCTTCTTGGCCTTGTAACTCTTGTGTTGTGAGCACTCACTGTTCGTCCCCAGCTTCCCTTTGGCTTAACCTACCTCCCCATCCTCGTTGACCCCGGACAAGAGCGGCGGCTGGAGTGTGTTGCGTGCTCAGCGTAATTATTTAGCAGAACAGCAACCAGCCACGACTGGAAGTCTGCGCCTGTCTTTCCTTTTTTAAAATTTGAATAAGTTAAGAGATTCGGTGGGAGAAACTCAAGAGCTGGGTGAAAAGGAAACTGATATCTTGAATAACACATCTTAAATATTACATTAAGAGGCTGTAACTCGGCGCTGTGACAGAACGTGGGTCCTAGGCCAAGTTGTATTTAGCTCAGGTCCTCTCTCTCTCTAAAACAGAGCAGGAACCTCGGTCTGCCGTCGTGCTCGTTTTGTGGACTGTTGTGAGATGACACGGTTCAGACCTGATGTCACTGGAGTTACCCTGAAGAGTGGAGGTGTCGCTTGGCATCGTACACCTGGCTGAAATAGCACCTCGCCGAACGCAGCCGCCATCTGTCACCAACCCCCGACACCCCCCCCCCAGTGGAAACCAAATCGACTCGCAAGGGCAGTAAACTGTTTATGAAAGGATAAGTCCCCTGCATGTATTCGAATACCTTTGACAACTTGAGTAAGACGCACTTGGCGTCTTTCAAGTGGGTTCAGGCATCAGTATCATTAAAACTCTGCCAAGCCTCAGACTATCCCTGAAGATTTCCTGTCACTAGTGGATCATCGTACAAGGTGTCCAATATCCACTCATCAAAAAATAAGTAACAGCATCTGGATTCCAGTACACCCAGGTAACTTAAGTGACAGCTCTTTTTCGTTGCATTTCTTTACTCATCAGCAAAACTGTCCGCAGAAAGTGAAGGCTCAGGCTTGGGTGTGAAAAAAAGAAAAAGAAAACAGGGGTCTGGCTCTGAGAGAGAACTCCAGCTAGTGAGTGTCCACGCTGCCTCGGAGACCGGGCTCTTCAAACAGACCGCCACCCACGCTACAGTACCCTGTGGCATGATGCCACAGAGCCCTCGCCTGGAGCACGGGGCGTGTACTCAGGACAAACACAAAGGAGACCCACGGGTGAGAGTGAGGGCCAGGGTAATACCTTCCTGTATCAGATTCCAGCGTATTGGATTTCAAAACCTCCTGGACTATTTTTACTCTCAACACGAGGAAGTGAGAAGTTGCATTAGGAATCCAACGAGGCTATGAAAGTCTTTTGTTCGCTTCTCATGACAGACGCACACCAAAGCTAAAAGTTAGTCTGAAGTGATACCGCTGAGATTGAAAAGACTGAAACATTCACCCAAAGTCAACTATTGCTGTTTTGTTTGTGATTCGAATCTCCCTCTTTTTTTTTTGCTTTCTCTTTTTCTTTTTGTCTCTCATCCACCCCCCCTCCTCGTTCTCCCTCCTTCTCCTGGTATCAGGCTGCTTCTCATCAGGCAGCCCCAGGCCCACCTAAGCGCACGGCCGTATTGCATGTGACAGCTGTTAGACATTATTAACGGCTCAAGCAGAAAATCCAGATTACTTGTTTTTTAATTTAAATTTTATGATTGTAATCGGTCAGTGAAAAGGACAAAAAGAGGGGCAGTTGCTCTATTGTTATCCGCAGATTTGTGGTCACTGACAATGCTGCGCCGCACATGGCTGCGTATAAGCGTGTTGGGTGATGTTTGGGTGGGCACGCGGGTTTGCACGAATGTGTGCGTGCGTGTTACAGGGATTTTTTTTTTTTTTCCAAACGCCCCCCCACTACAGCCCAGGCACCCTGTGGTTGACTATGAGGCCTAGACAGGTGCATTGTTAACCCTCTAACGTCTGAGTCTGTCTGTGCTGACTCTGCCGACGGTGCTCCTGGCAACATGTCATGCTAGTGGCACATCATGCAAAAGAAGTGCCACCTTTTTGTACAGCCTTGGGATGCTTTGCTCTGCTAAGATACTTTTAGGAAAGCGCACGTTTTCATCTCTCAGATTCAGGCTGCGTGCACGCAGGATGCCCATTGGTTTATTCAGAATTCTGCGCAGCACAGGCTGAAATTTGAGGCGCACCACCAATGCATGATTCCTTTTGAAAGGGAAACAATTATACCACTCTGTAGCTGTTCCTCTTCCATGCATCCTTTCAGTTCCTGTTTTGTTTTAGTATTATATTTTCTGTATTTTGAAGTTCCCCATTCCAAATAGCAGACCAGGATCTGTAAGTATAGGGGCATGTTGCAGTTAGAGAGGCAGGGCTGAGAGCAGAAACACTCAAATAATGGGCCAAGACTCAGTGACTCTGAATGCAGAAGCAGGCATGTATGACACTGTGCCAAACAATAAGGTGCTCAGCTGAATATATGCAAAGAATTGCCATTAAATATACATGCAGCATGCCTCTCAAGGATGTGTCAGCCTTTTTTTGTGAGAAAACAAAGATTAGCATCAGGAATTCCATTTTAATAAGTCTCTTGGGAGCATCCAAACAGCTGCCTAGTCCTCAATCCAAAGGGGACTTGTTGCTCTCTCTCTCTCTCTCTCTAGCACATGCAGTTCCCCCTCTCCCACTTTCATTCATGGACCTCCCATGCTTCCTCTGACATTGATTAAAACAAAATTCCTGCACTCATCCTCCCCAAATGGCTTGTTTTATTCTGCACGTTGTCTATTTCTGTTCTCATTTTGATACCCTTTCTATCTTACATCCACCTTTGGGTGTAATGGTGCAAAGTGACTTTAATTCAGCATAGTTTGGGGTTAGAGAATCATTGACCGAGCTGTCAGTTGATATGGACTGGCGGTCGGGTCAGCTGATGTACCCCGGGCTGAGCTTGACTTTGTGGCCTGTCTAAAAACGAACACTATGCTCAATTAGGAAGAAAAAAAAAAACACAGGATCCAATATTAACACCCGTTGAGAGCCAAATGCGGAAAGATTTTCTGTTCCAAGTTTATTTGCTACATTTTGGGTAAATATTTGTATCAAAATAGTGGAATAATCTCACCGGATTTGTGTCTCACTTTGGTGTTGCTGCAGCTTCTTTTTTCTGCTTCTCTGCTGTCTGCACGCCAGAGCCGTGCAGGGACGGGCTACAACACACAAACACATGCATTCAAAAACACACAGTTAGCCACATGCCAAAGTTTACCACACTGAAGTCTTTATGACAAGGCTGTAAACGAAAGGGCCGTCCAGTCCTGTTGAACCTGCAAGAGCCCCTATACATTCCTTTCCTGAGAGATAGCGCAGCCTTTGCGCAGTTAAGAGGTTCACTCTTTGCCTGTAACGTACAAAACCTGATCACATGTAAAAGGAATTAAAACTTTGCTCAACTAGAGCCAAAAGTGCGATATGGAAGAGTTCAGTACAAATAACATCTACCCCTACCCCTCTACTGTCCCCCATGTGTCTTCTCCTGCCCTTCACCTCATTCTGCTGTTTTTTTGGTCCCTTCTTCCTGTTGTGACCACTAGGCTACACTGCATCCTCTCTCTCTCTCGTACAGTATGTGTCCTGAGGATCTGGGGCAAATGACTGGCTCCTCAGCAACAGATGTGTGTTTGTCTGCTGGTGCTGCATGCATTAGCTTTCTCTGCTTGCCATGCACGGCCACTGACCTACCCTCTGGTGAGAGCGGGAGGGGAGGGGGGGATCGAGAAAGTTTGTGTGTGCGCACGAGAAAGGGACAGACAGACGGAGAGAGAGGGAGAGAAAAAGAGAGAGGAGAGCGACAGCAAGAGTAGATGCACACTGTCACATGCTGTCATACACTTACTGGTGCATTGCAAGCATGTGCACACAAAGGCACACTCGCACATGTGCGCACTGGCGTGCACACCCGCACGTCCTACACACTCACACATCTCGCTTCCCAGGAGGCCATGAGGCCAGTGGGACAGAGCGAGCTTGAGAGTCTGGTTCGTCTGTTTACATCTAATTATAGAAACAGGACTATTTCTGCAACCACTGCTCCGGCTTTTTTATACTCTTACAAGAGGGGGGGAGGGAGGGAGGGAGGGGAGGGGAGTGAGAGCGAGCAGAAAAACAAAGCTTTGACAGCCTTTTCTCACAATGGTGAACGGTTATCTCATCCCCTCAGCGCTGCTACAGTCTGCAGGCTCTCGGTACAGTACAACAGGAGACAGAAGGGGAGGGGGAAGTGTCGTATAGTAAGCCCTCTCATCCTCATCTAACATGAATGTGCAAATTTACGAGAACTGAGCAAAGGCAAACACGGCCATGTATTTCCCCCCATTAGCCCCGCTAATACATTCAGTTGACATTCGCCCCGATAAAGAGAGAATAATTTTTTCACCCCCCGCCCCGTGGGCTCTCTCTCTGACCCCGCAGAAGAGGCTGTCCATCACGGCAGTCAAAACAAAAGGAAGGAAAAGTTCATAGTGAGGATTAGTCTTGTGTAAAATGTATCCAGTAGTAAAGAGGCACGGCCAGTGCAGTAGTTAATCCTCGGGCTCGGTGGCTGATATCCAGCTGAGTGGCTGTTGTTAGCCAGGGGGGCCTGGAGGGGAGAAGCTGTCAGGGAGACGCTGTGCTGCCTGTTGGCTCGCCTGGGGTTGCCAGGTGAGAGCCAGATCAGGGGCGGGGTCGGGCCTGTGGGTCCGAGCCGGATAGGTTGCAGCCTCTTGCAGGTGCTTTCATAAAAAAGCCCCCTAGGCGGATTGCACAGACCGCTGGATGCAACCTGAGCCAGGTGCTCCCCATCCCCCCCGACCAAATACATAAACCACTACATAATGGAAATGTGTGCTTGAATTCACCCCACCGCCACCACCCACGCCACCGCTTTTATTCTGAGACATGGCAGGTAAATTAATTGGCTGTGAGTATGTAACTTATATGCCGAGATAAAGGTGCGCTGTCTGGCCAAGGCGTAGCGTAACGGCCGTAATGATGGCTCCATTGTGTTGATGTTGAGGGGGGTAGTTAGCGGCACAGCCAGCGGGGCCTTTGCTGGAGGGCTGGATAGTCTCTGATTAATAGTGGGGAATGCTTTGAAGTGACACCCAAGTGCACCGACTCATAGGCTAATAGCAAAACCATCAGTATAGGGAGTGCTCCCTCTTCCTCAGTCTTCATTAGCTAACGTTTCCCCCTGCACTACCTCGCCACCCTCTCCTCACACGCCTGCCTCATCTACAGAGACTCGCCAGGAGCTCCTGTTTTTTTTTTTCCTTTTTCACAATTGTTTCATGATTTTGCCGTCATTTCTCTCTGTCACAACCTGTAAAAGAAAAGATTTTTTTTTTCCACCACAGAGGCACGGCTCAGAGCGGAGGCCTTTGCTTCCCAGAGCTCAGCCGCATAGGTGAACCGTGGCACAGCCTAAGGACTCACGGGATCGATGCTGCACAAGTGGGACACGGCTCGGGACTATTCCCAGGATCCATTTTGATCTCCCAGACTGACAGACGAGCTGCAGCTGCGGGTGTGTCTGCGCGAGTGTCAATGCGTGTGTGTGTTTAAGGGGATCGAGGCAGGGAGGCAGGGTTGGGTCTGTCAGCTGTTGGAGCAAAGTAAACTATTAGCGGTGGGAGAAGGCAGTGTTTCCAGTGAAGAATTAGACCCACTTCTAATTGCAGTGAGGTTGGGCTATGATTACATGCTGGCTAATGCACTGACAGACCTCTCACTTGGCTGGCTCTCAGAACGCTGCTGAAATGGCTGAATGCCTTTTGGTTATACAGCATAATGGGAGGGTGTGTGGACGCACGTGTGAGTATGTGTGTTTGCTACGTGTGGGTGGCTGCTTGTGTGTATCTTGTGATTAATCCTGCTTTTCAGAGCGGGTTTTTTGGCATGATTTTTTTTTTCGTGAGTTTTGCCTTTCGCTTCGTTTTCCGTGTGATGGCTGTTCTCCGCTCGTTTCTTGAGTGCCTGTTGTTGTTTGTAGTGGAAGCAACTTTTCTGTCCAAATCAAAACTCAGCTGGTGTAACTCTCTCTGAGCAGTATGTAAGAAGTGTGTTTTTGAGTTTTTTTGTGTGTGTCGAGTGTGTGTGTGTGTGCGTATGCCCACGGGAAAGAGCAATCAAAGGAGCTGTGTGGTGGAGAGATTGTATAAAAGGAGTGAGAGAGGAAACAGAGTGGCAGGCAGCTGAGAGGGCAGCATGTGGGGGTGGACGGGGGGCTGATGCAGGTGCCTAATTCTACCTCAGCCCTGGGCGTTTTATATTCCATCCATCGCTTTCTTTTCTGCACTTCGTGGTATGTTGTAAATCCACCTGCTTCAATTAAAGCGCTGATCAGCCAATATATCTGCGATAGTTATCACAATAATAACACACACAGATGGATTTACGCTGCATTGCACTGTAAGTCTGTTACATAAATAATCGGCGAAGAATTTTAAGGAGCTGTGTTCATTTTTCACCTCATAATTTTAATTACTTTTTTTTTCTTTCTTTTTTTGAAGAACAGCTTGTTCTCAGGTGTGCAGGCGGCCACGTTTTCAAGAATCTGTGGTTTACAGTTTTGCCAGACAGTGTTGTAAATCACATCCCATTCCTGGCATATGGGATGACAGTTATGGGAGTGTATCTGCTGTTTCTCCATCAGGACCTCAGGCTTGTCTTATCTCTTGTTTAACTAGATAGAAGGACGGTGTTGTCATTGTGGTTTCTCTAAGGGTCAGGAGGTCAAGGATCTTTCAGCACAGTTACAGGAGACCTTTTCATATTGAGAGTCCACATCTGTGCAGAACCCAATCCTCAATCCAGCAACAATACAACAATGGTGACCCCATGTTTACACTAGGGCTGGGCGATATGGCCTCAAATCAAAATATATATATAAATACAAATAAATATATATATTGAACATTTCACCTCGATAACAATAAATGGACTGAATCACTAGAATCAGTTCATTAAAAAGATTCATTCAAAAGATTCGTTCACTGAATCATTCAGCGCGTGGTGGGAGGAGCCTGCGACTCTGACTTTCTGATCTGATACACAGCGGAATGGTTCAGGATTCAGCTCAGATCATATTCTCCCTCCGTCACTCCTTTCAAGAGTTTGCTACAGCTGGTGAGTCTCGCTCGCTTCTCATTACTTCCAGCGAAACGTTTTAAGATTTTTAACTGGGAACTAAATCTGTTAAAACAACAGGGAACAACGGTCGCCGTGAAAGTGTATCCCTCAGACGAAAATGATTCCAGAGAGTGTAGTTCACTGCGTGATTAGTTCACCAAGTGATTCAGGCTCGGTTCAGCAGGTTCACTTAAAAGATTCGGTTCTTTTGAATGAATAATTCGCGAATGACACAACACGAGGTCACCCCCTCCCACATTAACTTCATCTACTTCAGCCGCCCTTTCAACTTTTGAACTGTCCTCCATCTTCTCACCTGTCTTTCCCTCTTTGTTATGGACTGGATGTGGTGGAATCACGTCTCTAACGTAGGACAGCGTCTTAAAGGGACATGACACATAACCTACCTACATAGATCTAAAGCCAATTTTTATTTATTCATTTATTTGACAGTGAATATATTGACATGGGCAAAATGACATTGGTGTCGTAAATTTCGGTACCGGTAAATTTTATCGCCCAGCCCTAGTTTAGATGCACATATATTTCAAGCCCCGTTATAGCTAGATTAGGACTTCTTTCCTTGTCCAAGTATACAAGCACCAGGCAAAAATTCATGCATCTATAAAAATATGTCGCTTTTCATCCAGTCACTATCAGACCTATTGTGTCGAATACCAAAACAATCGACATACAAGCAGAAAAAACGACTGATGGTTTAAGCTGGACCAACATGTTAATATGAATTTTAAAAGTCAGATTTTTGTCGGACAGATGCGATAAATCAACTCTTTTAATATCATGATAATTAGGGTGACCATATTCTGAATCTCCTGAAAGGGGACACGACTACGCTGGGGCAGAGTCCCAGAGTCCCAGAGTTGGGTGTAGTTGATTTTGACAGTTTTTAAGGCATTTTTTTTACATGCTTCTAACTCAGTAAGTCCATGCGACAAAAACTCTAAACTTCCATTCAAAACCCCAGGATTTTATAAACTCCCCCAGACAAGGCCGGACAGCCGGACAGACGTATGGTCACCCTATGATAATGCAGTGAGTGATCCCTCCAGTGCTTGTACAGTCAGGGGATTACTTGATCCCACCATAGCTCCTCTGTGTTATCCATATATTCATTAAAAGGAATAAAATATTTGCAGACAATACATGGTATGGCTCTGTTCTGGGAGCGCCCTGCCCCTCCACATACGTTCCCACATGCCAAAGCCTACAGCTGGGAGAGCAGAAGCAAAGACATCCCCGGTACAGAGCGGATACTTCTTTTCAGATGTCAACCAGATCTCTGAGAATATGTCGAGCTGGAGTTTCACCGTGTGCATCCCTGCTGATGACTCCCAGGGTGAGTGACGGGTCATGGGAGGCCGGTTTCGTCTTAGACTTCAGGGTCAGTGGTAGACCTCCAAGAGACAGCTGCTGAGGAATCATAAATGGATTTTTGGATATGCACATGTGCAGTTGTGGGTGGGTTAAGCAGGACATGTGCTGAATTTATTTTAGCGATGAGGACAATCTGTACTTCCCTGGCTAGACCGGTGACAGACTGGGGAGGAATGTGGAGAGAAGTGGTCATCCTTCGTAATAGCACACTGCTAGGCCAGAGTCATCTGCATGCTCGGAAACTGGATGGATCAATACCACTGGTATGGCGGAGGTGGACTAAACTATGCAGCTGTGTGGGCAGAAGAAGATGATTGGGCTTGCTGGGACATGTAACAGAGCTGCATGTGTCTCATGTATGGAGACTTTTTTTGGTGTGTGTATGTAAATGTGTGTATCCCCATCTGACAGATCTTCTTACAGAAAGTGAGGCTGCTTTGAGGATCGATACCGACACACTGTCTGCACCAGTACACACACAAACACACGTACACACACGGCGTACACACCCTTTTACGCTCTTCTGTCTCATCTGTCAGTTGACAGAGTTTTCTCCAGCTCTGTGGGTTCTCTTTCCAGCCAAGCAGATGGTGAACACTCAGAATGAAAGCAGATCCTAAGTCCTTTTGGATCTCCATCAATCCGACAGTCTCTGGGACCGTCCTGCGAGGGGGCTCAAGTTTCTCAGCTCTGACTGGCTCCTCAACCGGGGAGGGGGGGGGGGGGGGTGTAGTTGCTACCTCCTTGTCCGTCACTTTTTTTAATCTCACGTTCACATGCACAAACGCCGCAGCTGAGAAGGAGCTGCTGACAGTTGCTCACACTGCTCGCTCCTTATGCTCCCCTCGCAACTCAGCTGCTAGCTCCAAACCCAGCAGGGTGCCACATCCTCTCCCATTGTTTGGTACAGTACTGAGAGCTCTTTCCCTTTGACTTTCCTCCTTTGCGTACCTGGAGTGGCAGCTGTGCCCTAAAGCCCCTCCCTCCCCGAACCCCACCACCCCGCGTGATTTTATGTGACAGAACGAGCGGGATTTATTTCAGCACGCGTGTTTGGATCTTTTAACAGGGCTGGTTTGAAGGCGTGTCTCTTTGAAGCCTTCACCACTCTTAACTGTAAGTGATTTTACGAGACGTGTTTCTGTGCCAGTCAGCCAGACCACCGCGCCACAACCAGATCGGCGGAGAGAGAGAGAGAAGGACAGGGATGCCATTCCAGCAGAAACCATCTGGGAGAAAGTGTGTGTTCTTGCGTATGCGATTCTGCACATATGTTTGTGTAGGTGTGTGTTTGCACGCATGTAAAGGGAGAGAGTTGGTTAGCGCTGGCTGTGAGAGGAGGGGGAAAAAAAAAAAAAAGTTTGGCTCCTTGAGGGAGGCCTCTACTGCCCCTGCCTGCGTCTCCTGATTTATGAGCTTGTGAAGGAAATCTCTCATTTGTCACATTTCATCTCTTTTCTCCACATCATCCTTTTTTCCCTCTCACTCTCACTCTCTCTCATGGAATTCAGCTTTTCCTTAAATCTTCCACTATTTCCAGAGAATAGAGAGGAAGAGAGGATTCGAGAAGAGGGGAAAAAAACAAAAAAAGGAGCTCTTTTCTGTCTGTAGTTAGTTATAACCATAGCAAACAAAAGCCTTGTCTAAGTGGATATGTTTTAGTAAATATTCATAGGTGTTGACATGCTTGTGTAATGTATTTTGTTTGTGGTAAGGATGCGTGTCATTAGGCAGTGTGTATACTTTCTGCCTGTGAATAATTCAAAGCACTTGTTATGGTGCTGTTTCTGCTGCACAGTGGTTTGAACATTATTGTTAGGGGAAAATAAAACATCAGTTCTGAATATTCTCCGCGCGATGTGTGCGTTTGTGTGTGTGTGTGTGTGCGTCTTTTACAGCTCCGTTTTCACCGAGCTGTTCGGTTCAGTCCAGCTCGGCACACGATTATTTCCGTTTCTATTGTCAAAAATTTAAAGAAGGCACCAAAATACCCAATCTGAGCTGTCCTACTTTTTTGGAATCCTGTGTACCTATCCGACCTTAAAGGGTGGAGTTAGAAGAAAAAGAAGAAATATGCCTTTAATTTGATGTTATTTAAAGCTACCATGAGAGGATTTTGGTCTGTGTTGATTTTGTCTCCCCCTGTAAAGGAAGCTTTACCTCTTATCTCTTGTCCTCGTAAAGTAAAAGTTGTATTTCAGACAAAGAATTAAAATGACAATGGAGAAAATGATCCGACTTCTTGCTTTGAAGGTCAAAAAGAGGCATCCGTATCAGTTACAATATTTTCCTTAACTAGTTAAAGCTCCTATAGGGAATTTCCCGCTGGATCTAAAACAGTCAAGAATCATAACAAACAAGACTAGGGTGACTATAAGTCCTCTTTAACCCGGAAATGTCCTCTTTTTGGGGGGCTGGAAGTTTTGAGTTTGAGTTGCGTGGACCTACTAAGTTAGAAGCACGGAAAAAAAACCTGACGCGGCCCGAAAAACTCTCAAAATTAACTATGTGTGACTCTGTGACTCCGCTCCCATGTAGTCATGTCCTATTTTTGGGGATTCAGGATATGGTCACCCTAAAAAAGACTATTTCTGATGTCTAAAAACAGTGGTCAGGGGTAGCGCCGGGCTAACTGTCTAACTGTGTGTGGCTTTGTGACTTTTTAACCTTTTCAAGTAAAGATTCCTGTGTCAGAAGACAGCAGAATGACTTTTTAATACATTTAAGACGAACACGATCAATGACAACTGTTTACTTCAATCACTCAATAACGGCCCTTCAAAATAAAAGCACTGTGTCAAAGCAAGGGCAGTCTCGAAAACAGACACAGGCTTTGTTTTGAGAAGCATTTCAGATGGCCTTTCATGCTATATTTTTCATGCTTGTGACATAAATATAGTTTACACAGCCAATACAGCCTTAACCTCAACATTTTTCTGTCTATTTTGGCACTGAATCTGCATGTGGCCTTCAAAAAAAGCCCTCTGTACAGGGTCTGGATTAACTGCGCTGAAACAAACAAGGCGAATTGATAGAAATGCATCATATGAGAGTGTGTAGAGCATTTGTGGCCTCAGGGATATTTGTGCGCACACAAGTTTGCTGCTAATGTCTGCTAGCCAGTGCATCACCACACCGGGGTCACAGTCAGGTCATCTGCAGACTGGAGCCTTAGCATGTATGAGTGTGTGTACGTGTGAAAACGTCAATGTGCGCTCATCAAGGGTTTATGTGCCTGTGCGTGCACCATACTCACTCAGGTGCTACCTATAAATCCACCTCACCCTTTCCTGGCCCGCTGAGGACACAGCGGGAGTGGTGAGGAGCGGCGGTAGTGGTGGTGGAGGTGTTGTGGGGGGCTTCACTCTTTTTCTAAGCGGGGGAGGAGAGAGGAAAGGGAGGGAGAGGGTAAAGGGTTAGAGGGGAAGGGAGATAAATGAGGGAGGGGGCTTAATGAGAGCCCTGGCTCACATGATTATGGGACTAGCTGATAGAAATCAGGATCTTTCTCAAAGAAGTCAATTAACCCCCTCCCCCTTCCCTAATTATGCATGGATTGCTCCACTGGCTCTTTACTGATAGGGTTGCACAGTTCAGCTCAATGTGCGGAGTCATGCTGCCTGAGTCTACACGGGTTTCTGTGTACTGTGAGAAGCATTTGTCAATTTTTCTCCTCCAGAATCTGTTTTCTGCTTGCTTTAAACTGTGTCTTTAAAGCCATTAGTTACCCGCTGCACCCCCTCCCCCATCTTTCTTCTCGCATGACAGGCTGTGAGCCAGTACCAGGCAGATCCGGGAGGGGGCTCCACCCCAGGAGGCCTCTGGTCATTAGTGCATTAGAGGCTCGCTGATGGCTGAACTCTGTGGTCAGAGTAAATAAGCAATGTAGTAGAATGTCAACATGACCAGGCGGCTCCTTCACAGCACCCAGTGTTGACATAACTGCTCTCTTATCTGAGAAGTGCAAAGCCCAGCCCCACAATAGAACACTGTGCCAGAACAAATACAGTATGGAGATAGAAACCACACACACACACGCACACACACACACTATGTGAGGGAATGTGTCGCATGGCTCTACAAGTCAAAGCTGCTACTGTCGCCGTCAATATGGCACAAAACAATGCATGACTGCAGCTTTTGCTCCTAGTGTGGGCTGCTCCTGCTTTCGGACAGCTTGATGTTCATGTGAGCTCTTGAAAATAATTCAGCGTTAAGGATCGTAGGAATTTCAGAGGCTGTTTACATGGAAACGTATCCAATAGTAAATGTGAAACCAAAGTTGTCTTTTGGGCTGTTGCATACTTCAGCATTTTTTGCAGAACTGCATGCACACAGAATATTTTCCTTACACTCTAATATGAATGCAGATTTATTTCTCTAGCTGTTGCATTTTCGTCCTTACAAAGCCAAAGACTTTGTACTCCACGGGGTTAAAGACTTCATACGAGCTTGACCGTCAGGAGATGAGCTGTGCCATCAGACTTAAGTGAATTTGGCTTTTAACTAATGTTTTATTCTTATCTTTATTTTTATCTTAGATTATTTTATTATTAATCATATATTTTAGTCATTTACATGTTATGTTTATTTTATTTATTTACATAGTTTTAAATTATATTTTAGCTATTTATTAGTATTTTTTAATTTTAGTTTGTTTTATGATCTTAACCAATGTATTTTATGTTTTGAAAATAAATCTTGAGAATAATTAGCGTTAGGGATCGAAGGCTGTTTACATGGAAAGTAACCAATAGTTACGGCAGAGCCAGACCAAGAAAATAAAAACAGAGAGGCTCAGTATCACGTAATTACGTGAAAGTTTATTGTTATAACAATATATTTTCATGTTATAACGTGAAATTATCATGTTATTTCATTATATGTTTTTTTTTCACGTTATAACATGAAAGTATCATGTTATTTCGTTAAACGACTTTTTCACGTTATAACATGAAAACTTCATATCATGAAATAACGTGATATTTTTACGTTATAACGTGAAACGATATTGTTCTAACAATAAACTTTTCATGTAATTACGTGATAATGAGCCCCCATTTTTTTTCTCTCGATGTGGCAGCACCACGCTTCCGTATGTGAAACCAAAGTTGTCTTTTAGGCTGTTGCATACTTCAGCATTTTCTGTCATTTTTTGCAGAACTGCATGCACTGAATATTTTCCTTACACTCTAATTTGAATGCAGATTTATTTCTTTAGCTGATGCGTTTTCGTCCTTACAAAGACTCTGTACTCCACGTGGTTAAAGACTTCATACTAGTCAGAGGATGAGCTCTGCCATCAGGCTTAAGTGAATGAGCAGTTTGTGGAAGATGCAGCTGTAACTATCACTCTGAAAGTGTGTGTGTCAAAGAGGAGGGAAAGGAAAAAGGGGAGAGAGGTCACAGAAGGAAATAAAGATGGCGGCTGTTTGCTTTTCAGCCCTTCTTGTTTAAGTACCTGTGTCACATTTGCTTTTTTTCTGTGTCAAAACATTTCAGTAAGCCCTCTTCCCCTCACTGCCTCGCATCACCCTAATAACTCTTCTTTATTCTCCTTCCCTGTCTCTCCCTGCCTCTCCCCCCCTCCTCTCCATTATGGCCTCTGCCAGGTCTAGACTGAGCTTGGCTCGCACTGACGTTGTGATAACCCGCTGAAAGCTGTTGCCCTCTCTGCGCTACCTCTCGTGCTCTCTTCTTTTTAGCTCCATGACTTGCTGTCTTCCTTCCCCAAATATCTGTCTGGTCAGGGCCAGTCTGGAGGCTTTCTGGCCCTACACGTAGATGCTGACATGTTTTATGGCCGGCAGAGCTAAGCGTATATTAAAGAAAATAAGAAAAGCCAACATGTGCACTCACAGGCGCACTGTTCAAAGCTGCTTTAATGGTTACTCTGGGATGTAGAGCTTTTATTTGAGGCCCACAACACTGCCAGTAGTTCTATTGAGCATGGCCGGTTGGAAAATATACGATTTTAATTTCCAGTCCACTAACATGTGTATGTGAGTGCAGTTTGGTGAGCATTCTCAGCGAGCGTGTATCGGGGTGAGATCCTGGATGTGTAATGGCGGACAAAATGAACAGCTGCAACGCATCTGTTGACTCCGATCAGATGCTGGAGGCCTCTGGTAACCCCAGAAGGTGTCCCTCCTTCTGTGCTGTGCATCAACCTGCAGACAAACAGAGTGAGAGGGACTAATGGTGTGTTTCATTTGATCTCAGAAGTCGGAAATTCTGGGATGCACCTCAGATACGTCATCGGCCCCCTGAAACTTGGAGGGACTTCAGTAACCTTAGGCCGGAGCTTCAAGATAGATGCACCTCGAAGGGAAACTTCAGTATTTTCAACCTGGGTCTTATTTTCCCATGTGTTTGCCTGTGCTTGACTGACGGGGAGAATGATTTCTGAAATTGGTCCAGAATTGAGGGAGCAGCCAGCCGCTGCAAAACAAGCTAAAATGCATCGTCAAGCTGCGTCCACGACATTACAGCTTGATTTCTTGTGATTTTTTCTCGTAACAAAGACTTTTTTTAATGGAAAAATATTTTTAACATGGCTCTAATACTGTAACTTAATTAGCAAATTAACCTTGTTTCATCGAAGTCCTATCTGTGGATATGAAGCAAAGACTGTATGTACTATGGACAACTAGGTTCCGCCCTCTGTCAATGAATTTGAAGACGAATTGCGCTAGAAATTTCTGGGATTTTCTCCACTTAGCGGAGGAGCGTTGTACGCATTCGACGGGAGAGTCGCTGAGAGTCGCTGTGATGACGCTCGGCTCAAACAGCGTCATTCGTAGAAAACATGAACCTCCTAATAACTTAAAAATGGAGCTGAACAGAAAAAAAGAGGACTGGAGCACAACAAACCAGTCTTACAATAACATGTCAACATCGCGACCAAGGGGGAAAAAAATTTATATTTTTAGTAATTAATTTCTAATGTTTTATGACCTATACTGCAGCCCGTCACTAGAGGGTGCTGTTCTTCGCGGTGGCTTCACCCAGCTAGGAGGCAGATGGCGTCCATTCTGCATACAGTAGTCTATGATACGAAGTCGTGCAAACTACCATGTCCTGTGTGTCATTGTCTCGCATTAACTCTCGGCGTGTGAGGATGTGACGTCATTTCCAGCTTCCAAAGAGCAAGCAGAGCGCGCCATAAAACCCGACCGTCCTTCCTGTCCACCTGCGATCACCGCAGATGTGATATATAACACCAACGTTAGCCGTGGAGCCAACCAACCAGACAGACAAGCCATGAGCAGTTGATCAAGATGAGGTCCCTCCTCTCCGTCTCCCCGCTTTCACCTTGGGTTGTACCTTTTTTCCGCTCCTTGCTGTTAAGGCTTACATCAAGCTAACCAGCTGGAGAGGAAAAAAAAGAGGCTTTTTTATGGCGGCCCTGCTCTGTGTTGGAGAGAGGATGACCTTCTCTCCTCTGTACAGATTGCAGGAAATGCTCCTAATTTTACTCATCTCTGCTCAAGTGTGTTGCTGCAGATGTTGAGCAGGCCCCGGCAGCGGCATTCCACGGATGACCAGTGTCAGCGATCGGGAGACATAACTCAACTTTAAAGCCTTGTTTGTCAGATGTATTTCATCGAAGTATTTGCTGTGAGATTTGGCTGACCTTGTAGACATTTGAAAACGCAGCCGGCTACAAAAGGGGAGGAAGTGTTTATCTGTATGCGCCAAGTTGAATATTGTCCTCATGGCTAGAAAGCTTTGCAACAACAGAAGTCAAGGAGCTGCACGCGTCTTATACAGTGTGTTCTTTTCAAGGTAATGCGGTGTATCACTTGGCCTTGGCCACAGGTGCCTTCCTTCTTCTTGTCTGTAGGTTATCAGAACAAAAATGCTTACATTTGTCTTGCACAACGCTACAAGAATTAAACATTTCTCCTTTGTTCCCCTTGTGAACCGGCGGCAAATTATATTCAGGGCTGCAGAGAGACCTTGGGCTGGCTGGCGCGGCGGCTCTCGGCTCCGTTATCTGCGCTGCTCTGTCTCTGAGCCTCTGACAGGCTACATCAGACGGAGAGAAGCCAGAGCAGGGAGCTGCCTTCTGTTTCTCTCACACACATCACTCCCAGACTTTATCATATTACAGGCCAATCCAAGAGAGCTCAGAGAACAGCAGCAGAGCTGTCTCTTCATCCAGCACTGCCCTCCGACCTAGAGGAGGCGCCGGCCACAGCTGGAGGAGGGAGGGCAAGGGTAAGGGAGGATGTAAAGGACAGGACATGCTAAGGAGTCCGAGTGAAAAGTTAACATTGGGATGTTAATTTATGGGTGATTTTGTCAAAGGGAGGGGTGAACCTGCGACTCCCCCATAAAACAAGACGTTCATTACCCCGCCAGACCTCAAGAAAACTGATGGGCCAACAAGAGCAGAGAAGAAGAGTGTAAGTGGGACGAGAGGGTGGGAGTGAAAGCGGTTTTTAAAAACCCGAAAAATGAAGAGAAAGCGTTTCCATTTTGAGGCACGCAGATGAGCGCGACTGAGGGAAGAGAGCGCGGCGATGAGGGAGGACAGAAATATGGAGCTGAGCAGCAGGGGGAAGGAGGCAGAGTGATGGAGGAATGATGGAGAGGGTGTGAGGACGGAAAGGGAAAACTGAGGAGGGGAATGAGTGATGGGGCTCGAAGGAGCAAAGGGAGAACAGGGGATGAAAGTGAAAAAGGGAAGACAGCAGGCAAAATCCGCTCCATGAATCGAGCTGCTTGCAGATTTATGTGGTGTTTTGGGTATCATTATACATCAACCAGAGGAGATGGAGAGACTGGAGCTATGTGATGCCTATGGGGTTGTGTGTGTGTTTATCTGTGTACCACACTTTCATTCTCCCTCCTCACGCTGCTCATGTCTCCTCCAAAGCAAACTGACTGCTGAATTCGACAGAACACACTTGCCTGTGGTGAGGTAACATCCGCCCACATCCACACTCCACTTTCCGAAAGCTTATCTATCTAGCAGTGCTGGTTGAGAAGAGAAGAGAGGTTTAGACCACCCAGGACCGGGTAGTCAAAGAGGTGCTTTGATGTGGCGCAAGCATATGTGCAGTGCATGGGTACCATCTCTGCTAAAACACACTCGCAAAATAGAGTTTTACAGCCTCCTGTGCGGCATCATTACTTCTCGTCACTGAAGCGCTGGGATGTTCAAAAAGAGAGCGAGAGAGAGAGAGAGAGGCAACCACCTCCTGTGCCAGGCAGTGCCATGCTGAAGCACTGGAGCCGTATGGTCACCCTGAGGGAGGGGAAACCTGCCCAGTCTAACCACATCTCAATTAACCAATTAAGTTCAAAAGTTAACAGGGGACTAATTAGAGAGAATAGTGCTGAGCGCTTGTTTTAATCTGCCTTTTTCCCTCTACCAGGCACGTTTGAGTCCACGACCTGACTGGCTGAGCTCAGGCTGCATCAACTGAAACATGGCACGCAAGCCGCCCTTAGTCACCAATCTATCCTTCGGCTAAAAAAACAAAAAAAAAAACCCTGAAACATAAAAACAGCGGATTTAGACGGATCAGTCATCAGCAGTAAAGCAAACCAGATCCAGACTATTCTGTCTGCTGAGTCCAGTGGAAAAGAGGAGCCATGAAATTCTGTATCTGAGAGAGAATCAGCGAGTCTGCATGATGTTCAAAAGAAAATGATTTAGTCAGTGGGTTTACTCGCCAGTTGAGTCAAGCTTTGGTTAAAGCTCGATTGGGTGATTTAACTTGAGAACTGTTCTTGTCCAAGTTTTTGAGAGGAGGCTGAGAATCAAATTATTAACAGAAGCATGCGGCCCACTTGGTACCACCGGGTCATCTCCTGGACTTTGTTGACCTCTTATATACCAAAACAATCGATGGAACATGTTGGCAAGTGGCTAACGGTGGTACTATATGACAGTTTCGCCTTTTTTTTAAAAACTTCCTGTCTTATTGTGTCAAGGTTTTGTTCACTACTTGGCCTCCTAGCAACAGATTTATGCTTGTCAACTTCTGGGCACAAACATGGCGTCCAAACTCTTACGCATGTGCAGAACGCTTAGGCCAGTTTCAGTCCTACAGAAGAGTAAACATGAGAGAGAAAATTGACCAGCTATGATAGTCCAGCTATGAGGAGTTAGACTTGGCAGTTCAACTACAACTTGTCCAACCGAAGTAGTCGAGGATGGATTTCCTCTTGCATGTTTACACTTCAACTGGACCCAAACTGACCTCGGCATCCCGCATTTACTCCATATATTGCATGCTTAGCTTTACCTCGAAGCCAAATGGCATCAAAGAGTTGAAAGAAGCAGATCAGTGACTACAACTCGTCCAGGAAAAGAAGAAGAGGAGACTTAAGCAAGACCATGCTACCAGACAAGGTACAAGGCTGTTTGACATGTAGCCAATTAGCGTAAGGTGACCAGACGTCCCAGATTTCCGGGGATGGATGAACTGTCCCTGACTAAAGCTGTCCGTGAAAATGTCCCAGATTTAAGCATTATATGAATGAGAAAAAAATGTTGCGTGTAGACTAGAACGATGGTTATTATGGTAGCCGAGTAGGTAGGAAGCACGAGGAAGCATGTTGCGCACAGTCCTAAACAACAGTTTTTACGAGGGGTTATTCCTGCTACTAAGTACTAGTACCGAGTTGTTGTCTATGATCACGCAGCCGATGCCCCCCACCCTCCCTGGTCGAGAAACAGAGGGCCTAAAATCACATTTTGCTTAGCACCCCCCACCCCCTGAATGGATGTCATTACAGAAATGTGGTCCCCTTAAATTAGCGTCTTGCTTGTTTGTCGATTGTTTTGGTATATTGCGTAATAGGTTGACTGGAATGAGCACACTGCCACCAGCCATAGCGGTGCTTGGTGCTTGTATACTTGGACAAGTACAGTACTCTGATTAAATTGCCTGATCAAGCCATAACCATAGCTCAACTTAACTGTGCATGTAAATGTCCTGATTGAGTGACCTGGGCGAGAGAGTTCAAAAGTGTAGGACGGTTTGTAGCTTCATCTAACATGGTTATTTCCTGCTCACCCACTCGTATTTTTCGGTCCTGCAGATGGGTTTTAATGGATGCCAAATGGGAGGTTTAGTGCCTTGCTATTGGCCTGTTGGAGTGTCTTTTTAACACCATCATATTAAATGACTTGTGTTTAGGACTCGAGGCTACGGCGTGCTCCACTCGTTTACAATATGCCTCGGGCGGAGAGTGTTTGTGACTTACCACTAAAAGAACAAATTTTATCCCTGTGTTCAAGAGGAGGAGGAGGAGGAAGGGGGGGGCTTCTATATTGGCTGCTACCGCCAATAAAAGATATGTGGGCTCTATGACACAGTTGTAGTGGGGCTGCTTCGAGCCCTGGAGCCAAATGCGGTGTGTTTGGAATCAGGCTGACAGCTAGATAGAGAGAGAGAGGTGAGAAATCCCTCTTTGACTCTGCTCGTTTTTAAGCGGGGAAATCTTCTTGCTCTGATTTTTTTGCTCTTAGTTGAAGGCTGTGACAATTTAAGTTCCTGCATGGTTGATTAACTGTGTGTGTGTGTGTGTGTGTGTGTGTGTGAATGGATAAGGGGAGTGAGAGAAGTCAGGATGCAGTTTGAGGGGTGAAGGACTCCCCTGTTGTTTGAGAGGCCCTTAGAGGATTCCTCCCCCTTTCCTCTCTTCCTCCTCCTCCTGTCTTCTTCTTTACCCCCTCCTTTACAGTCATCTCTTCCTCTGTGAGATCCACAATGCTGGGAAGAAATGTGTCATTAACAGGGGAGACCAAAATAATGTTTATGGGCTCAAGCAGCACTGAAATCATTTTCCATATCAGTGCAACTGCATGGGCCCTGTGGGGGAGTAAATCTGATTTTCTCCTCCCTGTGCCAATGGGAAACATCATGGGAAAGAAAACAGATTGGATTGTTAGAGAGATGGCCTGACGCAGCTGTGGGCGGCTCGTTTTGTGTTTGGGTGTGTTTCTGTGTGTGTATGCACAAATCCGAGTATCATGAGAGAGAGAGAGAGAGGAAGACGGAGAGGGGAAGAGGAAGAGAGAAATGAGAGATAAAATTGCGAATGTTTAGCGTGCATGTGCGGAGGGGAGAATGAGATGGATGAGCCCCACTTTGGTAATCACAATTTTATGCTTTAGGAATAAAAAAGACAGAATGCTTGAAAAAAAAAAAAAAAGAAAAAGAAAAGAGTGTTTCGCTCTCATGTAACAATGGGTCAGCTAACAAGCACACTCACCAAAGTTGGGACAGATAATAAATGGTTCTCCTTGAGGAGTGTGTAGCTGCCCCGTATACAAAGAACAAAGTGCTTCTGCTCTGCAAGCACTCAGCAAAATGTCAAGCCTTTATTGGCCATTCCATAAGAAACACTTGCATTTTATCTGAACCGGGAGACAAAAAGGCAATCACTTTAGCAGCTAGCATGAAGGGGAGGTTTAATAACGTAAAATGCTGATGGAAATAACAAGGTGGTGCTTGGAGGGAAAACACTCGGTAATGAGAGTCAAGTCCAAGGGAAACTACGTCGGTACCTGCTTCTTACATCATGAATATTTAAGAGCGGAGTTAAGCGATCTGGTGTTGTGACACTGCTTTTCTTGTGTATGCTATTAAATCCATGTTGTGGGAGTTGGGAATGTGAGTGTACATGTGTGGGTGGGTGTAAAAAGGAAGGTAATGGGCCTTGAGCTCATTTGTCCTGGCCCGGTGCTGCTGCTGTTTCGCATCTGTCCTCCCACCTCCTGTGTCCTGGTCTGGAATGTCTCCTTGTTCTCCACAGATGAGGCCAGTGACTCAGCACTCCATTTCACTTTCACACGGATCACAGAAATATCACCCAAACACAGGTCCGAGTTGCACGCCCAGACCTGCCAGACAATAGCTTTACTTCAGCCTTTGCGCCACACCATTAACTCCTCAGCTGCTCTATGTCCTGTTCCCTCTCTAGTCTAAATACAAGCCACATGCCCCTGCGTTGTGCTCTATCCTTAACATCTTCCCCTGCTTCCTCATCCTCCTGTGGCCTTCACCCACACTGCCAAACCCTTTGGCCCGCTCTTACTTTGACAATCAGAGGTCTTATTGTCTCCTAAATGACACTCTTCCTGTCTTGCTCTTTAGCAAATAGCCGCACTGGTGCTTGGTGTCCAGCTCTTATTTACAGTGCCCATAAAACCTCTCTTCAGCAGGAACCGTTCCAGACATTGCTATCTCTCCCCCGTCTGCCAACCCCCCCACCTCCGCCCTCCGTCTCCACCACTGTTGGCACAGGAGTGATGGGATTTGAGGTGGACCTGGTTTTGAAAATAATGGCTTTAATAATAAAAGGAGGCCTTTTGAATGATTAATGTAGTAAAGCAGAATACCCCTTGAGGAGGTGAGCCAGGTGGCGGCACACATTTGATACCTGCCTTTTTGTGAGTCCTGTACAAAAGTGAAGGAGAATAGATAGACAGAGACGTATCTTTGGCGGGCTGTTTGCATGTTCCCTCACGTCACCTCTGGAGAGAGTTTACTCTATCTATTTGCTCTGTATAAGGATGTGTGGATCCATTGTTGATTTTAGGCTCCTTTCCAAGCCAGTTGGACTAATTTGGTTAAGATCTGATTCTCTTACCACTATTATCTAATTATGTACGCTATATATACAAGGACTGTGCATGTTTTGTTGACTAAACGATTAAGCACAGTCACCCTCCCGTGTCAGCACTGGAATTACTGGTGGGTTAAATAAACTAGTGATATTTTTTATTATGACTGCAGGCCTTAAATGCTGGTCTTATATCATGTCCGCCACCCAGCACTCACCAAGACTGAAGCTCTGAGAATGGCTGTACTGCCATGATGCTCTACTACCTGTATGTACACAGGCATGGAGATGACAAATGGGATTAATGTTAACTTATTAACTTTTCTTTTGTGTACCAAAAATGTACCTGAAGCCATTTAATAATGAAGAGAAATTAGGAAGCTAAAGAGCCTTTTCAAACTTAATTTAATTTATTTATTTAGGGTTAGGGGTTAGGGTATTCTCTACTACCTGTATATAAACAGTTACAGATGACAAACATGGCATGGTGCACTTTTGGTTTGTGTAATTGAAGCTGGTTTCTTTTTCAAAGGATTTAATACTGAAGAGAAATTTGGAAACTACTGAGCCTTTTCAAATTTAGTTTTATTTATTTATTCATTTTTTTCATAAAAAAATAAGGGGGGGGGTTTGAATATTTTTTTTTGGTCAATTTCTTTGTATTTTAACATAAATAAAACAAGGATGAAAGACAGTCATGTGACACAGAGAAGTTAGCAAATATTTCAAATTAAAAGCCTGAGGATCAGAGAATGGGTAAATAGATGAATAGATGTTGTGGGATTTGTAGGCTGCCCTATTGCATAGCTCCAACTATACAGATTACATGTTTAACTAATCATGATTAATGTCATAGATTTCATTGTTGTCCACCTGAAATTTCCACCCAAATACACCATGTATGTATCGATCTCTTAATCCAGCTCCATTTTCCTCCTGGGGCTTTTATTTTGAAATTTCGTCAACGTCTGTTTTTCCCTTCCATCTCATCAGAGCATCCCTTTTGCTTATTTGATTTATAAAACATCTATATTAAGGAAGAAAAGACAAATAAGAAATTCAATCTTTCAGTTTTTTTTATAAAATATTTAAAAAAAGAAATTAGAGGTTGAATTTTCCCCTTATTCCCCTTACAAACCGTTGGAAAGTACATGGGCAAAAAGGCTAGTGGTGCTAGCTCTGCTATTGGTAGCCACACTCTGTCAACCATCTTTGATCCCATGCTAAGAAGTGTTGAATATATTAAGCTGTTTTGGGGTGTTTTTCTACCGTAAGGCTACTTGGTTAGTTGGAACTATGAATTCCATTGAAATGATTAAATAAAGTCCAAAAAGAAAAAAAAAAATCAAAGTGAAGTGGGCGTGGCGCGTCAGCTGACCTCTGAGCCACTTTTATTTGCATAGCACTTCCACAGAAAGCATTCTCAGAGGTCCCATTCCCACCCTGCTATTGCTTCAATCGTGAGCGAGCGGCTGACCACAAAGCCACTCTGCAAACACAGGCTGTCATCTTCAGCGGGACGGCCACCATATTCACACACACTCCGAGGCGCACATATGCTCAGCGACACACACACTCCCACACACATTCTCCGCTGCTCTTTCACCCTCAAAGTTTCTCACAGTCCCTCACACCCTTATCTTCACTCTGAACCCTCGCCCCTTACCCCCCTTCCTCTGGATGTTGCTCTGTAGTAAAGACAATCTTTCTCACTTTCTTCCTCCGTCCATTCTTCCCACTCCTTTTCCACTTCTTCCACCCCCGCACTGACCACATCCACTAAACTCACTCCACAGGCACGCAGTGTGGAGAGTGTCGGAGGCGTGCGCTGCTGGCACTTTCCCCCACCCCTGCACTGGGCCCGGCTCCAGGACTGGACCGCCTGCATGCTGTCTCTCTCCCTCTCTCTCTCGCTCTGATCTGAGCAGCTCTCTTTCTGCGCCGGCCCCACTCCCTCAGCCCCACCATTCAACCACCCACCAACCCCAAAAAAGCCAACCTCATAGAAGGGAGTTTATGAAGCAACAAGAACAACAACAAAAAAAAAACCTCCCCGCTACAGTTGTTTCCGAAATGAGGAGGAATTTGGCTACCAGTTGTGCTAATGTTTTCAAGATGAGTGACTGTTTGAAGGAAATCCCCCCTTCTTTAGTAGCCATTTGAAATTCTTTCTGTGTTTTATTGTGAGGAAGTAGGTGCTGGGTTAGTCAGCAGCCCTCCAGGGAAGCTTGCGCAGTCTGTCTGGGACTGACGGTGTGAACAGTGGCCCGGTCCAATCCATTTTCTCAGTCCTACTCGAAAGGGTCAGAAACGCAGCTAATGAGCGAATATGTGTGCGGAAAGTCTGGCTGGCTTCTCCAAGAGCGTCTGAGTTCTCGGGGTAGAACATGGGACTTCATCTGTAGGAAAGTTTGACGCGAAAGACACTGATGTGGGAGTGAGTTTGACCAACAGACACCCTGCTCAATATGTTTTCATTTGGTAAGTTTACATCGAAATCTATCCACGGTTTCTGACTTTACTCTTTGCATGATGTTTGTAGAGTTTGAGCCAACGCAGGAACACTCAGGCCATTAAGATGCAGAAATTCGTCTTATTATAGGGATAATATCCGCCTCCCAGTCTGGTTTGTTACAAATACAAGCTTTGATGACTTGTGCTGTGAGTGCCTGCCACACTTGCTTCAACGAGCCAATAGATTTAAAGCAGCCCTTTGGAAAGACAGTGTTTCCTTTTGTCTCTATGATCATATAACTAATGCTAATGTTGATTTAATTTATTTGAGGAAAGAAGGAGGGAGTGTGTGTGTGTTTTGTCACAGGTCATGACAAAGAAAAAGTGCATGTTTGCTGTAATCCTCCAGGCTGTGTTGAGCAGATACAGAGCCTGGCTGCCACATGGCACCGACTGCTGACTGCGCAACCTCAATCAGCCTGTGCTCCCTCACTTTCAGTGATAGCAGGTATTATAAACTAGTGTGTGCGTTTCTAAATCTCCCGGCCTTTCTTCTTCTTCTTCTTCTATCCTCTTCATCCTCTTCTCCTGATCACCGGGCTGTTGAAACAGGTTGATGTAGTCACACCTGCTTTTTTTCCCCCCCTCTGTCTCTCTTCTCTTCTTGTCACCATCACTCTCATCTATGGCTGTCTGTCTGGTGTCCTTGTCTAGACGACATGTCCATCCGTCCCTCCGGGCGGCTGTCTGCAGATAAAACTGAGAAGCAGACTACCTTGGCTCATTTTTCAAGAGCAGACAGGGAAATATGAGCCACGGTGAAATAATTCCATTTTTATCTTCTCTTGGACAATAGACACAGTCGTAGATCACCGCATGTATGTGTGTGTGTGTGTCGTTGCTTGAATGCCAAAGCATGTAAGTGCATGCGAAGAGGTGTGTGTCCCCAAGGAGGAAATTTTGATCTGATTCCCAGCATGTAAAAGAACAACATGTTGTTAGTGGGTGCTTGTTGTCTTCTCAGTTTTCTGTCCTCCATCTCTGCTTTGCCCACTCTGCACATCCTATTATTGTATAATTCCTTGTTAAGACAGCAAAATACCACTTGGCATTGATTAGTATTAATGGGCAGGGATGCTCAGCGGAGCAGATTAGCAGCCCAAACAGGCCAGAGATTATGTCACCTCCCTCCCTGCAGCCCAACAATTGAAACCAGATTAGAGCGCAGAGAGAGAGAGGTGCGTTTGTGTGTGTACACCCGGGTGGGGTTTCAAGGTAGTTTTGGGAGGGCTGCTGTTCCCCGAGCAGCACAATGACCAACTGCATCTGCCCACTGCTGTAGTAATGGGAAGCATTCAGCCTCTAGCCCGGAGCACTGTTTCCCTATCGTTCCCATGACAACTGGGCATCCATTCTCCCTGCTCCGCCTCCCCGCCTGCTGCTCACTCAGCGCCGTCCACAGGGGCCCTCTGCCTGGGCCTACATTACACACGTGCGTTGTGGTTGTTGTGCTCAAACCGGACTCTGCACACCCACCCACGCCGGAGTGTGGGTGGAGCAGCACTTGTTAACACCTCCACCTTCTGAGGAGCTGGTACATTCCTGTGTTTGTTTCTGCTTTCGGGGCAGTTTGAGCAGACTTGTTTGTGTGAGGGTGTCAGGGTGGGTTGCAAGATGTCAGGGGAAGGTGCGGCTCCTCCATCTTAATACTTCCCTCGTTCACCTAATAGGATTAATCGCCATCTCTACCAGGGGTGGGCTCTGATTAGGGATGAACAGGACCCTATTTTCTCGAGCAGTCAACACAAGCGCACTGCTGGCACCACTTACAAACTCAAGGAATAAATAAACAAGTTTTTTCTTCACGAACGTAGGCAGGAAAACACAACTTTTATAAGGAGCTAGCCTGGCAGTGGCAGGCTCCCTGGATCTTTGACACTATTTAATAAGCTGCTAAATAAACACTTTTGGTGAGTCCAGCGCCGGTGCTGTCATGCCTCAAACCTTTTTGCTCCACTTGTTCTGCTCTGCTTTGGTTGACACCCAGACTTTAACTACCCAAACACTACAGTAGACCAGCCCACTTTTATAACCCGTGTGCTTTCTCACAGACACCTCTGATTCATTAGAGTTTACATGCATCCAGGGAGGGTTTCGTATAAACGCAGTGTGAGAGTTACTCATGTCCTCAGATTCAGCAGTGGTGTGAGAATGCAAAGGGGTTTTTCTGCAGAACCGGGCCGACACAGATGGAGGTGTTCCGATCTGAGTGACAGGCTGTGGAGTCAGCAAGACCCGGTGTGACAGAGGTGAAGGCCGTTGCATGATTCCTCCATACTACACTTCAGGATTGTCAGATTGGACTTCCTCTGCAACCCTGAACCAAACTGGGTAACCGCAAGGGATGTGCATTTCATTGAATATTCAACCCTCCCTCAGTGAGAAGGACAGAAAGAAATCCATGATTATCATAACTCTGTCTTTTTATTTTGACAGTGATGCGATTCACAGAACAACATAATTATATAATAATTATCAACTGCGCCGCCTCCTCTATAAACCATAGGACAAAGCGATTCTCTTCCACAGGACAGTGGGAATTATCCAGACATATCCCAAACTCTGAAAACCCTCACCTTCAACCAAGCTGATTGGGAGCATGTCTTTTGCGATCATCTTCGAGATGACGGACATCTCCTAGTGGCAAAGCTTGCAATTGACTGTTGCTGTGACGACGACCTCCCGCTTTCATATGGCTGTGCATGGTTATCGTAGACTTGTGATTTGCAAGCTTAGCCTCGCAGAGTTTACACTGAACCTCTGCTTCACTCGTTTTGCTAAAATAACTCCACACAGAACTTTTGGACGGCTGCTGGAGTAATCTCTCTATCGTGTTTTTGCTACTGTTCATTTCTTCTTCTGCAGTGGCATCCAACCCGCCACTCTGTGTATCGTGCAAATACTACCCCCGTGCGGAAGGCGCCAGTAAAACAACTTTTTCTTTCCAGATGTGAACTATTCGACTTTTTAGGATTTAATGACTATGTGAATATTTGAAAATCGTTGCACATCCCTAGTAACCACAAGGTCTTCATGTTTGAGTACTCCGAGTCCCTCCCAGGGTTCTGCTCCATTCCTGCTCCCACCTAACATCAGCGTAAACTTCAAAGATCCTTTTGCCTGACATCGAGAATTTCCCTTTTTATGTATTGTCCCTCTCCTCTCCTTGTCTTCCTGGCTGAGGCTCTTTCCTCGCTCGGTGTGTGAAGAGGGGCTTCGCAGCCTCTCTCTGTCACTCCATGTCTCTCTCACCCTTTCTCTCTCTCTCTCTCTCCGGGGTGAGGCTGTTAATAATGCAGGAGGATTAGCTGATTTATGTGAGCCGGAGGCACTGAGGAAAGCTGGGGTTCCTGGGGGCGACAGGCAGAAAGAGAGGGCAGAGGATTGTGCAATGTGCAGGGCGGTGCCATACAGGAGCCCTGGGTGTCTGGATGATGGTGGCTGGATGTGAGCCTTGGGAGTGTGTTGGCCACAGCCAACCCCCCCACTGCCCTCAATACCCACCCTGCGCTTTACAGAGTGGTGCCAGGAGCACTATGAAGGGTCAGGGGTGATTCGAGGTGGCAGTCTAGTAAGGGGAGGGGCTGAAGGGGAGAAAAGCACAGATTTTGTTCAAGCTATTGGGCTACATGCGGCTAACATCACCAGAGCACCCTCTCCATTATTACAGTGAGCTGTGTCTACAGATATGTCTCAGTATTGGCAGCTATCTGACTCATTGCTCTTGCATGGAGCCACTACAGCTTGTAAATGCAGACAAATAAGGCATCCGCAAAGAATTCAAGATGACTGTGATATACTATTTAGTAGAAGAAAAAAAAACACTTGTGGTGAGCCGACTTGATGGAAATGACTCCTCAGCGGTGTTGGGTGGAGTACAGTAAGACATGGTAAGCCTGTGAGCCTGAGCTCAGGGCAAACAAACCCCCTTCTACGTGCCTTTGCGGATCATGTTACAGATTTGTGGACCATGCACTGCACACAATAGCAAATCTCAGTAAGTACAACTATAGAGGAAGCCATGTGTGCACCGTAGACTGTACTAAAAACAAAACATGGACGTTGGCTCAGGGACGTCTGAAGGGGAACTTTGAGACCAATCATTGATGGTCGCCATGTTTGAAATAGGACCTTCTTGGAAAAGATCAGTTTGCCGCAGACATTTATACTTTAAAGCAAAATTGTCTTTTTAGAATGGGTGTGTATGTGGGTCCTGGAGCTTTTGAAACCAGCCTCAAGTGGACACTCGTGGAACTGCAGTTTGATTTACACTCAATAAAAACAGACAGTAAGATTCCTGATTGTTTACTGCATCTTTTTAGCTCCTGTTGCAAAAACACTTTTCAGCCACATTCAAAAATTAGTCTATTTTTGTAGGCTTGTGGATCAACATTTGCATTATGAACACCTGCGTGCAAATCTGTCTATGCCTTTGTAGATCTACTTATGCATTTGTAGATTTGCATTAGGGATGCACCGATCTGCTTTTCTCACCTCCACGATACAGATATTTACAGTTTAGTATCAGCTGATACTGATCCAATTCTGATACAGAAAAGCCACGCTGAATGACCTTTTGTTGTAAAGTTTTACCAACTGCCCCTCGGACCATTTGCTTCACAGGTATTGCAAGTGACCGTCGAGCTTGTAGGCTGAGGTATCGTGATAAAGTTCAAGATAGCAGACACCTTTGCTCGCTCCATTGTGAAAACAACGTGGGCATCCGCTCAGCGTGTTTACTTGTTGATGCCACTCATGGCGAATAGCATAGACTGAATAGATCGGCCCCTATGCATCAGGCCCATTATCACGATACCTGATCTAGAATTTTCCTCAGTATTGAGACCGATACCGATATCAAATATCGGATCAGTGCATCCCTAATTTGCATATAGTTTTGCTACAGTAGATCCATAACATTGCTTGTTTTTTTAATGTCCTGAATCAAGTATCATTATATCAAAACATGGTTTTAATTTGAGTTAATTTTGCTGTTTATGACTCAAAAGTCCGGTTAAAATCTTCCAGTTCCATGTTTTCTATTGTTCAAGTGAAAAAGATTGACCAACAGGAAACACACAAACACACAGCGTCGGTTTTAAGGATGTTTTCCAAGGAAGAGCTCTGTAAGGTCGGGGATTGTGGGGGATTTCCACCTGTCTAGGGCCCTGGTGCAAAGAGTGACAGAGCTGTGTGCGAGAATGCGTGTCCAATGCCCATTTCTACGCAGGAAGTGTATTTGTGTGTGTTTGCCTCTGCATGCTCCCGTGCTCCGGCCCATGAGCCATAGGCTTTCTCGGAGCAGGGGCAAGCAGCAGACTGATGGGTTTATTCCTGCTGTCTGCCCAGAGGATGTGCTCACTCACTGCCTGGCTGATTAAGACTTCCACACAATTGTTCTCACACTCCCAGAAAAAAAAAAAACGATCGATTCATGTTTGCACTGATTCACGCTTAAAGAAAATCAAATCACACAGAGGTCCTTGTTAGATCTGCACGCCATGAGGGGCTGTTAATGAATTTTTACAACGTCACTCTCCCTTCCGTTTTCACAACTTATGCACATGGTATGCGAAACCAATGTGTGTTTGTGCACGTATGTGCGTGTGTGAGCACATCCAGGCTTCTTCATACATATGCATGAGTCTTCACAGCGGTGTGACTTGGGGGAAATGAATGTGCAAAGAGCCGGGGACCCGGGCCCCTCGCTCAAGTGCACTGGCGGGCGCGTAATGGGAATGTAATTTAAGCAGTGGTTAATCAGTGTGTTTTCTCCGACTTGCCCAGCAATGCATAATAGACAATCAGCCCCCAGTCACACCGGCGTTGCTACGAATGGTCAATTACTCATCATAGTCTTGTTAAACACACAGTTCAGCCAGCCAGGGACAGATTGCTCAGCTGGTGCCATCATTATGTTAAAGAACAAAGCAAAGTAATGCTATGTGTCGGAGAAAGAGGAGAGAGAGGCGCGCACGTAGGGTATGTCTGCGATGCGATGGGACGGAGGAAGGAAAGGGAGGAAAGGGGCGCTGTGACAAAGCAGAAGGAGGAAGGGAAAAAGGAGCAAAACGTCCAAAAATGGAGCCGCAGAAGAATGTACGAGTACAATGTCAGAGTCATGCAGAGAGAGAGGAAGAATGAAAGAAAAGAGAGACAGAGAGAGGAGGTGAAATGGAGCAGAGCGATGAAAAAGATTGAGGGCATGAAAGTGAGAGATGGAGAGCATAAGATAATGGAGGGAGGGAGAGAAATTGAGAAAGGGACACTGGGGAGCAGGAGCAAAAGTGTGTGAGAGCGAGAGGGAGAGAGCCTGAGAAAGTGTGTACTCAGCTGTGAGATGAGACCTCTGTCTGCCCATGGGGAGAGGCGGTGTGAGGGGAGAGAAGGCGAGGGGAGAGGACTCTGCTGTCAGTGAGGGGGAGGAGAGTCTCTCACTCTGTCTCATCACACACACACACACTTATACACTCATTCACCCTCTCCCCAGGGTAGCGATCAACTCTGCCTATCATAATAATTCCACCTAGAAGGCCGGTGGACTCCATCCTTTCACATCTACATCTGGATTTTTTCTTGATTTTGCTCTCACTCATGATGCACTCCTCTAATTCTAACCATGTTCTCTCTCCCTAACTTTGTCCCTGTGGGCATGCAGGCAGTGGATTGATGGGCAATTCCTCCGCCTCCTTCATGGGGACCTTTCTGGCCAGTAGCCTGGGTACCCCCCCTTCCCACCCGCCTCACCCTTCCCGGCCACCCTCCTCGCCCTCCTCACCCTCCTTCCGGGGCGGACCCCACTCCAGCGCCTCGCAAATCTGGTTCCCCCATTCGCATGAAGGTACCTCAAGTCACACATGTACTCAAACACACTCCCACAGCCTCACTCCTTCATCTCACAACATCGCCTGGCGGGGCGGGGATGGATTCATATCTTGGCAGTATCGGGGACAGAGCTTTGCAGGGTGTATTGTTACACTGATTCTGCGTATTTTTAGCTTTCCGCCAAAGCATGACTTGTAATCAGCTAGCTGGGGCCAGGCTCCCACCCTTTTAATGTGCTCTAAAGTAGACCCGGGACCCGCATGTTTAGAACTGCGCCATGGTTTCTGGATGGGGACACGGGGTCAAAAGTTCAGCCAAGGAATCTTGTGGTATTGGATTCACGTCAGCAGGAATGTCGCTCAGGATTCTGTGAAGCAGCACGCCAGTTAAAAGTCGCAGTGATTGCAGAGCTTTCAGCTGGTGTCTCCATCACGGTTTAATAAGGTGGTTCCCACCCATCGTTTAGCTCATATATGCGCACATACGTATGCTTCAGAGACTTATATTTCTGCTCGGATACAGCTGTGGAGTCAGACAAGGATAAAGACGAGAGATTAGTCTGCTTGGGTATTTTGGGAATTCAAAAGCAAAGGATGTCAGATAAATGTAAGACCCCCTACCCGCTGATACATTAACGCAAGGTCTGCTTTCTCCCGTGACTCCGCTCCTGTCACTTTTGGATTTACATGTTCATTATCTTTAGCTAATTACATGATCGGATGGCCATCTAGTGAACCGCGGTCTCTGAAGTTGACAGATTTTTGTCAGTCAGTCTTCTTGTGATCATTTATTCCTCCACTAAGAATAGCCCAGCTGTTAGTCCAGGGGGCGATGCCAGTGGGGGGAGTGTTTGTTAGTTGTGGTCACTGATCAGCAGCGCTCCAGTTGCCTGATGTTCGGCTGATTGGATGCAGTGCAGCTGAGATGCTGTCTGTTCTCTTTTATATCGGTGAAAAGGCAGCTCTGCTTTTCCGCTCCCCTCCCCCTTACTTTGCCTTTAAGAGGGTTGAGTCAGGGGACGCCTGAAACAGAGGTGAAAATAGGTAAAACCGAGCCGTCGTCAAATCAACAAGACGACAGAGATCTAGCATCAGGGTAGTCGGAATCATTTTCCTTAAAAACAAATCTGAGTGTCTCCTCTACCTTCGAGTTTCAGGGTTTCATTGTCAAAGATTTTCTTCTTGTGGAAAAGTAGAATAATATTAATAAGAGTGATGACGATAATGCCAAGCCTAATAAAAGTAATGGAGGTGATTATGACTGGGATTATTACTCAGTTGGCAATGGAGGCCATTATCTCTATTGCAGTTTAATTGCATATAACGCACTAAGAGCATGATTGAATCCAGACTGTTCATCAACCACATTCAGCTGTTCCCTCCTCAAGATAATTGCATATTGTCTTTTTCCTGTTTTGCATAAAAAGCAAGTCATCAAAATGAGCGGCACAATTACCCAGACTCTCGCCTGCTCTCTCCGGGTGTCAGCAGAACCCCACCAGCAGCAGCAGCAGCAGCAGCAGAGCAGGCGCTGAATTGTGCGTGTATGTGTCAGCGCGTTAGTGTGTAACTTGTAACCTTAAAGATATTCTCTGGATTTTTTTGTGTTTTTCCGAGAGCATTTTTTTTCTTTCTTAAAGCGGCTGCATGCAAATCGTGCATTCGGAGATCACTGTTTGATCCTCGTGTCTCTGGCACATACCTGTCACCTGTCATAGAGCAGAATATCTTTGTCTCTTCTTTTCCTCTGGCGTTTTTTTCATGAAACCTTCGACTCAAACAGTTATTGATATAATAGTCTCATTAGTCGACAGCTTACCACAGATGTAACGATCAGGGATTTTGACGGTATGATTATGGAGAGCAGTTAATAATCAATTTCATAATTATCAAGATATCTATGAATTTATATGATGTGCAAATGTTCAGCTATATTCAAATGTGGCAATCTTATCAGTTCTAACTGGAAAGAAGCAGTCATACAGGTATGCACACTTGCTGTTTCGCCATGTCTCGACTGTGGCGCTGCCGCTGCTTCACATTAGTAGCTAGCCCTCAAATTTGTTGCCACTGCTTCATACAAACTCGACAAACAGCTAACTTTCTGTGTTTTATAATTCCAAAATACTTCCATGCGGCATTTCTCAGATGTTTTGGTGACGTTATTGTTTTTAGATTAGCTTAAGTGTATTAATTAAAGTCGAGTGCATGGACTGGCCAGGTTCTAGGTTACTATGGTTACCACTACTTTAGGTGGCCTGATGCTTCGGTAGGCTACACAAGTCTGAATGGCCCTTTATTAGGGTTGTCCTAATCTGATGTTGATATCGGATATTGGGCCGATATCAGCAAAAAAACAAATATCGGATTATATCGGCCCGCATCTAAAATCTCAGATATCAGCACTCTGATAAGAGCTGTCCATTCCAGATCCCACTCCAGCACCTCTATCTAGCATGCAGAGTCCTTGTGATCACAACAACAGTGTGTACTAAGGTACTAACAAAGTACCAAGGAGTAGGAGTGTTGTTGGCCAAGTGGCAGTATTTTTCGTTAAAGTACGAAAAAGACGTTGCAGCTTAGATTTGTCATGCACAAGTTTGTGCTAATATCGGATTGATATAGGTATTAGCCAATACTGAAGGCTACATTATCAGTATCGAATTGATATAGTGAAAAAGTTGTATCGGGACACCCCTACTCTCAAGTAACAAACCCCAGATCTGACTTGACCCCTGAGCCACATGTCATCAATACGTCTTTACACTTGAAACAGCATAGTATTGGTATCCCAGTGTATGATTTTACATTTTATTACAGTTTGGCTTTTCTTAAGTCTTGAGTATGTAGATTCACTGAGTGTCTAACAATCACAGTACTCATGTATTCAACGTGCGCCTTTCTTACTGAAATTTCCTGCAGTATTTCATGAGAAAGTAGCAAAAACCTGACAGAGAGATCCGTTTTGTTTTCCTAATCTTAAATCAAATGGACCAAAAGTCAACCGCAATATACACACCAATCAGTCACATTAGGAGAAAGCCCTCAGAGCTTAATATTTCGGGTTCGAAAGCCAGATCTGAGTGAAGGGAGTGTAACTTAATCTGCATTAAGAGAGAGCAGGGCTGAAATGTTTGGAGTATGTTTAGAGGGAGTCAGTGAAGCCACGCATGCAGACCGCATATCTACTGGGAGCCTGTGCGACAAAACCATTAGCTGAGTGACACATTAAGCAAAGCTATAAATAGCTTCTCCACATAACAGTGGTGGAATGGCCCTTTGGATGGAGGTGGCTTTGGCAGGGGGGTTTGAGTAAATTTCATGGAGTAATGTCCTGGAGTTTTGTTTGAAGATTGATTGTTTTGGTGAAAGAAAGTGTACGGCGCGCTGTCGTACAAACATTAACATATTTGTGCCGGATGACTGTGCCAGGAAGCAAAACCATTAGTGGCTTTCATGATGTCAAGGGGGTGCAAGGATTAAAAAGGTTTTTTTATGCTCTGGATTCTCCTCTCAGATTGAGTGCCAGATACTGTAAGAGCCATTGTGTGTACCGTACATTGAGTTGTCTGTTTATTCTATAAGGGGAGCCCTGGACCGCCTGACACAGAGCAGGAGAGGACGGCCGGGCTGTACACGGCGGTGTTGTGACTGTTTTAATAAATGTAATGTAAAGTGTTTTTCATTACACTTGGTGAAATGGATTAGGCCCTTTGAGCTTCCAGATGATTTATTTTCATTTCATGTTTGGAACCGTTTGAATGAACCTTTCTGAATCAACTGAGTGGAAAAATTAAAAAAGAAAAATGGACCATAAAAAAAAAAAAAAGAAAGAAAGAAAAAACCTGCCTCCTCACAGGCCGGAGGCCAGCTGGCTGAGGTCCAAATGACTTCTTACGTTATGCCAGAAACAATCGCGGTCTCGTATTCCTGTCAACACGTATAGACACACATGCATGCACATACACATCCGCCTGTACACACCTGTCTAATCCACTCCTGTTTGATATGCCTTTCCAAGCCTATCTTCAGTTGTCCATCTTTCCTTCTGTTAGCAGTTGCTAGCTTTTCCTTTGGTTGGATTTAAGCTGCTGCACCCCCCCACCTCTCCTCTCTTCCGTACTCCTGCCTCTTTCATTCTCTCTCCCTCTCTCTCCCTCTCTCTGCCTCTCGTGCCAGCCTGCATCCCTTCCTTTCAATTAGTCAAACCTAAAGAGATCCAGCACAGCGCTGCCCCTCCTCCGCCAAACCCCTCCTCCTCCTCCTCTTCTGTCTCTTGATGGTTCTGTCACTTTTTCTCAATTAGCGGACCTGACAGGCAGCTCAGCCCGCTCCTCCTCTCCTCTTGGTCTTCTTCTGCCGTGCTCTCTCTCTCTCTCTCTTTCTTTCTTTCTCTGCTGTTTCTCCAGAGAGGACCTACAGTTCTGAGTTTATGTTATGTTGTGTTTAAGCAAAATTAAAGAGGCCCTCGTCTGGGATTGAACATGCCATGCTGGTATCTTCGGAGCAGGTTTTGGAGAGGATACAAGCCGGTGATTCTGTGCTGGTGCAACACGAAAACACTGTCATCTGCTTTTAATTCAGCAGGCTTAATTCTGCTCTGCCTCTAGGTGCTGTTCTATATCCAGCCCCCTTCTTTGTCCTCCCTGTCGGCCTGCTTCTCTTAACCCACCATGCTGTGAGAAATACCTCCAGAACTTGGAGAAATCCCTCCCTGGGATGCGTCTCTGTTTGTTCTGCCTCTCGCCCCTGCTCCGCCTGTGGAAAGGAGGGCATGTGCTGCGAACTCCCCTCTGCCATTCACTTGCCAATGCGGACTTGTTTATGTGTGTGTGAGTGTGTGGAAGGAGCAGAAGAGAGCGAGGCTGCTGTGCAGTCAGCAGACTGCACTAAGACCCTGCTCACGTCGCCTGCAGCAGGAGCAGCGGCAGCAGCTTCCCTTGTCCTGGCCAGATTAATGGCTGAATGGGCTCTACCCTGCCCAGCAGTCCCCCTCTTGCCGCCCCAATGGAGGGCATGCTGAAACTGAGCGGGCTGGCATTATCGGGCACAGCCAGACCACGCTGTGAAAAGGGATTACGCCGTCAATCGTCACGCTCACAAACAACATGCTGCCGCAGAAAAAAAAAAAGCCCCTCTACCAGCTTGGATAAAGACTGCCAAACAGCTCAGTGCTTTTCTCCCTCACAAAATCAGAGAAAAACGTCTTGCTTTAACAAAGAAACCCCCCCTTTCTTTCACTGTAGATGAATTGGCATAAATGTGTGCTTATTAATCATGACAGCATAGAAAGAGACGGAGACAAAAAGGAGAGACAGAGAATAGCAAAAGAGAGGTAGAAAATAGGTGAAACAAAGAAAAAGAGGGAGAAAAAGTGAGGGTATGTAATTATCACCCCATTGCCCTCCTCAGAAAGCAGCACCTCCTGTGTTATTGCAGGGCTGTTTGCCCTTTCTGTGCATTTCATTAATTAAGATGGGAGCATGCCGAGGCCGGGGTCATTAAGCCCACCACAACACTCCTCCCTTCCTAGAACCTGCTCACAGCACCGGCCTCATTGTTCCGACGGCAGAAAGTGAGATATTCCACACTCTGAGCTCCTGTTAAAACCACAGCGCTGTGCGGGCGAAAACACACACACACACACACATATACACACACACAAGGCCAAATGAATTGCATCTGCGCTTTCGTGGATAAGGTCGCACGCTTGCCAACACAAATACGTCTGTCTTTCATTTAGCTTGTAGAGCCATGTTTTCCTCTCCTTATCCCCCTCCTCCTTCCTTCACTCCGTCTGTGAGTCGTGTTTGAAAGTGAGGCTGGAGGGTGAGACAGGTGCAAAAGCAGAGAAAAGGAGACGTGAACCACCTGGACTCTGTGGATGACTCAGAGGTCACTGAGATGCTTGTATGTTGTGCTGCCGGACAGGAGGCGTCTGTTTTGATTACAGTCGCATTAGGGCTGGGCCATGCAGCTGAAAGTGATCACATTTTTCACATCAGTAACCATCGTTATTACAATTAATGTCAAATCATCATTTCTTTTAAATTTAATGGTATATTTTGGCTCCTGGAGAAACTAGACGGTTGATCAGCCGGTGTGAAATCTTGATTTTTAACCAATCTAGCAGGAGACATATTTTTGCGGGGGGGGGGGGTAAATGCCGCTGCATTGGTTATATTTTTGTGTCCGTCATAATATATGGGATAATATGGTTCAGGTCTGAAACATGCTCCTAAAAAGCTCATTTACAGAGATTTCAACCCTAACCCTAACCCTAACCCCGATACCCAAACAAAACCCTTACGCTTAAATTTTTTTTGTGTCATTTTTCCTAATTTTTTGTACCAATGGACTTCAAAAGGTCTGAACGTGCTACTAAAAAGGTCCTGGACAGTGATTTTAGCCCTAACCCTAACCCCATAACCCTTACGTAAGCCTAACACTTAAAAAAAGATTTTACATTTTTCCTAAATTTTTTTTGGTTGTTGTTGCAATTGACTCCAAAAGGTCTGAAACATGCTCCTGAAAAGGTCCTGGACAGTAATTTTAACTCTAACTACAACTCTAACCCTAAAAAGGTCCTGGATATAACCTTAACCCCCACCCTAATAACCCTAACCACCAAACCCCAATACCCCAATGTTACCCCAATGTAACCCAAATACTTAAAATTTTAAAAAAAAAGCAATTTTCCTAATTTTTTTTGTACCAATTGACTTGAAGTGGTCTGAAATGTTCTACTAAAAAGGTCCTGGACTGTGATTTTACCCCGAACCTCCCAAATCAAAGAGTTTGCTGATGAAGGAGGGGGTCCTTTTTACTTGCTCTGTGCTTGCTGAGGGTCCACCAACACTGCAGTTCCTCACTTTTAGTGCCAACTTAAAGTATCAAAGTCAAATTGTTAACAAAAATAATGATAATTTTGTCAGTTTTATCCAATTAGGAACATGGAACGGTCACCAATAACAAAAGTCTATCCATTTCGTTTTGTTAAAGTTTTAGGGGCACCGTCAGACATTCAAAATCAATATCGCCCCAACTGTGCATATTCACTTAGAACTGCTATCAGCAGCAAGTATGAGTATAAATCCTCTCTACCTCCAGCCTTCTTTCTCATTTTCATTCATAAACTTTTCCATATACAGAACATCCCACTGACAAAGACATTTTTAGCTGCTACTTCTCTCTTTTAATTCTAGCTTGGAGTTATGTTAGAGAGCCAACTTAGTAAGATGTTTCTTAGTGATGATCAACTCTAAATCAATGGTGAATGAAGATTCAGTAAAAACTGAATGCCCCTAGGCAGGCGCTGGACTCAAGGACATCAAGAACCAAGCCCAGATCCCCCAACCCACCCCACCATCACCACCACACAAAAAGAAGTCGTCTTCAAAGAAAACATATAAAGCCAAACTGACCACAGAAAAACCGTTTTGTCTCTTGACTTTGAATACGAAACATTCCTCTGTATTACTTTGGATCAGCAGGGACAGCGTAGCAGCCTTGTATTGGTGGGAGAATCTAAAACTAAAAGTTGAAGTCCAGATTTAAACCGTAGTTTAACCTCAATATAGATTTCTGATTTGTTGATGGAATTGTTTTGGAGACAGAGAACATTTTGACCAAGTTGATGACTAAAACTAAATTAAAGTGTTTGACTTTTAGTGAAGTAGGACTAGAATAAAACTAGAAAGGGCAAAAATGACTCAAATGTGACTAAAACTAAAGACACACTGGCCACGGTTCAATCGTCATAAGAGTGCCAATACTCTATGATCATTTCCCTTTTCTTATTTATTCAATGGACCACATGTAGAGTAGGTGTTCATGACAGGTTTTTATCTTTTTTAATATCACATTATGTAATCTAGTCAGTGGAGAATAATCTGACTTTCATCGCACGCCTATACTGCCCTATTTTTGCAATTTACCGTGCTTTAATTTTGCTCCCAGTCTTTCTCGCAACTATGTTAAATAATTAATTACATACTACGAGAGACAGAGATAGTCTAATTCTAATTAATTTGTTTGGTTGTTGTAGTTACCCGCTCGCACTAGATGTTGGTTGTCATAGCGATGGTGTTTCTTTGTCCTAATATTGCGTTTGGCTTTCATCTCAATCCATGTTCTCTCCTCCCGCCCTCCACCTTCAAAGTCCTTTGTGATTTTATTTTTTTTTCTCGATGTCCCACGCAAAATGAGTTTTGTGTTTGGTTGTGGTGTAAATGCTCTCCAGATGGGCCCGATGAAATAAGCCCAGGTGTGTTGGCTTACGGTCCCAACTTTCATATGACCTTTTACCCCCGGTGTGGGTCAGTCAAGGTCAGCCGCTCGGCTTTTCCTTCATGGTAAACAAGCTTTAAATCCGTCCTTATCACCCCATTCAGATGGATAGAGGTGCCACTGCCAATTGTGTGAGAGAGATAAAGAAAGAGCCATATGTTTCAAAGACAAATTTCATACATTACAGCAATCCCCAGGCTTGTCTTGTTTTGTTTGCATTCTTAACTCAAGCAGGAAAGGCAAACATGACAAGCAGAGCCAGTACTTATTTGCGTATGAACACCACCAGCTGCATTGGACCTGAAGGATTATGTGGGGTTACTCTGAATAACTGCATCTTGCTGGTTATTGTCCTGTCTTATCAGTTCTCTCTTTTTCTCTCTCTGTTATCCATCTCAGCAGCTCCAGGGTATCCCCGATTCTCAGGGAGTTTGGCCCACACTTTCCTTCCCATGAGCCACTTGGATCACCATGCCAACAGTGGAGTTCTATATGGCCAGCACCGTTTCTATGACACCCAAAAAGGTGAGTCACTGGATGATTAGAGTTTAGTCAGACGGATAAAAGACGACATTGAAATCAAACTCATGCAGCTACTGGTGCGTTTCCACCAAGTGGTCCTGTTTTGTTTGGTACAGTTTGGTACAGTAAACCCTGATCTTGCTTGCGCTTCCTCAGCCAACTGTACCCTGGCGCTTCACACAGGAAGCATGGCGGCGTGACAGCTCCAGAATGGCTTGATTTTCATTTTGGCATGTTTGTAACCAGATTAGACCATTCTGACTGTTTGCGTGAGCAGCAAATTTTACGAGTCTCTGTCTCTAAAGAAAAGGTTTGACGATTTTTGTCTGTAAGCTGGGCGTGGATCTCAGCAAAAAGTGCACAAAAAGAAGTCCAGTTTAGGGCTGTATCAGCTCTGCTTGTTATACAAACATGACAAATAATCTGTGGTAGCACTTCTGGAGTGCTTTCCAAAGCAAAAGCCCAATCTGTTTCAGAGAGAGATTCCTCTTCATACTGCAAAATGCTTTTATAAGTCGTGTGCAGGACAGTTATGGGGTAAAATAAGTAATTTGATTAGCTCCTACTTCCAACCTTAGTAAAAAAATTCGGTCCATTTTTAGACCTGATAGTTTCATGATGAGATCAGCTGTACAGTATGCCACTTCGCCACTAATGTGATCTTGTGTTTTGATATCTATAAATGCATTTGTTCTTACTTTTCTGATTTTTTTTTTTCCATAATCAGAGAATTTCTATCTTCGAAGTCTGCCGTCCCAGCCACCGCTCATCTCAGCCAATCACAGTCTGCCACCAATGTCCAGGGCAGGTTCGGGACACTCTCAGGGGTCCTGCAGCAGAGAAAGAGATCCAGGGGTGGGGACAGGTCTCCATAAGGGTCTTAAAGAGGCGTCAGTGGAGAGAGGAGTGGGACCTGTGAAGGACAAGGAGAGGTCCAGCAGCAAACACGATGCAAAGGAGAGACAGCAGCACCAACAGCACCACAGCCACCAGCCACAACAGCCCACACACCACCACCATCACCACCATCATTCCCACCCCCATCAGCAGCATCCACACTATCCACAGCATCCGCTACCGCTGGAGGAGGTCAACAGCAGAGCAATGGAAAGACACAAGGCGTCACTCACAATGGAGTACAGCAAAGAACACCCTCAGACTATGGGGAAGCCCCTCAGTGCCTGCTTGCACAATGGCAAGATGCAAAATGGTGATGCAGGAGCTGGAGCGGGGGCTAAGGCCTCCATGTCCAGCTGTGGTGGAGAGGGTACAGCCCTCGGGGCTATGGGGGGTGGGGGTAGCAGCCAGGGCAGACATATGGGGTCCAGTGGCAGTAGTCGTTGTACCAAGGAGGGGATTAGTGGGGAGATGAGGATCAGTGAACAACCATCGGACTGTCTGGAAAGGGGTCAGGCACCACTTCACCATTCTCTGCCCTACTCTGTACCTCCACCCTTACATATGGGTTCCCCTGCAGGAGGGGCGCACCCCCATCCGCATTCTCATTCTCACCCTCATACACATCCTCACCCAGGGGGCTTCCACTGCCTTCAGCTCCACAGCCATCCACACCACCCACATCATTCCCACCACACACACCACCCAGACTTCTTTTGCCCACCCCCTCCTGCTCCTCTTGCCAACCCCGCCTCACATGAGAGGGGGCCGGCCAATGTGGTGAGAGATGGCAAAGTCACAGGGCCTACATTTGTGCCATCTGTGGCGGACCTGGGAGACAAATCCAGTGGGCCATTCCAGCTTGGTAACCCTGACTGCCAGGGTGTGGGCGTTGGAGGGGGAGGAGGAAACGCCAAGGACAAGGTAATAGAAAAAAACGGAGGTGGTGGGCACCATAGTAGTTGGCATAGGAAACAGCAGCAGCAGCAACAACAACAACAACAACAACATCAGCAGCAGCAGCAACAACAACAGCAACAACAGCAGCAGCAGCAGCAACATCCCTACAGAAAGACAGAGAAGGCCCCAGACTGGATGCAGTCCCACCACCAACACCTTCAGCCCTCACAGCTTCCTCCAACTCCCCAGCTACAACAGCCTCAGCACCCTCAACAGCAGCACCAAGTTGCACGTTCACGCAGCGCTGAGTGTATCAACAGTGGTGTGGATATGGACGTGTTCAGGTCCTCAGTTCCCCAGGGACCAAAAGCCGGACACTCCGTCCCTCATTCTGTCAACACATCACCCTACAGAGACTGTTCCCATCCTGGTCCTCCACCAAACTCTTCCCCACTTGGTAGTAAAGGCATGGGCCAACACGGTGGTGCTGGAGCACCCCATGGCCCTAGTCCTGGGGTCAGCTGCTCCTTACAGAGAGATGGCCAAAAGGTAGCCAGGATACGCCACCAGCAGCATGGCCGACCTGGTCAAGATGCTCCTTCTCCGGCTGAGTTGAACCAAGTGACAAGTCAGGAGTTGAAAAGAAAGATGGATATGTCTCCTTATGGTTACAATAACAGCAACGGGCAGCACCTCCACCAGCAGCCCCCATTGCCATCCTGGGCCATGAGGCCTCCAAACCACATGTCACAACCTGAGGAGGAGCAAAGGAAGACCTACATGGAGTTAGGGACCACTGGGGGTCACTCCCAGCAGCAGCAGCAGCAACAGGGAATGAGTCTGCCTCCTCCCCAACCTCCCCCTGTCCCTCCCCTCACTCAGCAACAGCAGCAACCACAGCAGCAGCAACAAGAGCCCCAAGGTCCAACTCAGGGGGAGAACAGTGCCATGAAAAGCTTACTCAAGTACAGCAACCAGCAACAGCCACTGCTCCTCTCCCAGAAGAGCCCCTTTGGCGGGCTAGGAAGCCTCAAATCAGGTCCTGCTGGTGGGAGCTGTGCTTTGCAGGGCAACAAACAGACTTTACCATCCAGAAAGGGTCCAACAAATGAAAATGAGCGTCCTGATTACAGTGGACGGAGCAGGGAAATGGGCGAAACAGGACATGGAGAAAGTGAGGTGCGGCAGCCGCCAGTGGGGATTGCGGTAGCGGTGGCCAGACAAAGGGAACCACCCTGTCGCTCAGCGGACAGTCACTCCAACAGCCGTCAGGGCAGGGTGCATCCCTCGGTGAAAGGTAACTTTTTAAAAGTACGACTTAAATGACAAACTAATACAAGGGTCCGGTCTCTAGTGAGCTATTAAAGTGTCAGATCAAGGGCAAAGGCCTGGAGAGAATGTCCTCGCCAATAAACACAAGAATGAAAGGTAATGATTGAGCTCATTTTTGTCTCGCAGGACCACCTCGCTCCATGTACCCCTCAGATCCCACCACCGAAGAGGAGAGGAAGAGGATGAGTGGGGAACAGATTGGTCTGACTTGCTTGGACAGAGAAAGGGATGCATATATCAGGTACGAGACGGCTGAGCCACAGTTTAATAAATGGACTGGAAAATGGACTGTGTTTTATATAGCACTTTCTCTAGTCCTCAACCACTCAAAGCGCTTATAAATCCCCCAACATAAATCCGTAACTATTACAAAAAGTCAATCTAGCGGTGGTAATTTGAATTTTCTTATCTGAGTCTCATCTTAATTCCAGGGATAATAAAGAAAGGGTTGAGTTTGCCAGAATCCATCCCTCCAACAGCTGTCACGGAGACCTCACCTCTCATCTCATGGTCCCGGGCGGGACCTCTTTACAGTCTGGCCAGTTAGGAGATCCTGCAGGACACTCAGCCCACCATCATTGGATGCCAAGAACTGGAAGCCCATCCCTCTGGATGACAGGACACTCTTATGGTAAAAATAACACTGATAGTTTTAAAACAACAAGAAGCGCAAGTTTACTTAAAAATATGATTATATGTTAAAGTGATTTACTTTCATTCATGGGTGGAAATATTCAGTGATCTCGATATGCAGCTGAATCAACATTATGCTAAGAATCACATATTCTCATAACACAAAATGCCCAGATGTTTTGACCCATATATGATGAAACTCGCGCTGGGAATTGCACCGCCATATCGTTGTAAAATGTCATATTTTGAGCATGTCTAAACCCTGGAATGGCGCCACTATGAATGTCAGAGTTTTTAATGCCTCAAACGTCACATTTCTGACATCAGCTTTGTTTTTTTTTTTATGCCTAACTAACAAAGAGTGATGATATGTAATAGATTTGTTCATACTCCAGCCAAATACAGAGTATTTTTATTTCAATATACGAAAAAGGAGCAGTTTCTGATACTTTATTTAATGTGTTTTATTATATAAGGACATTTTTATTTGTCCTGATATGCAGCATATCACACTAAATCTTCAAATTTAGCACAGTTAGCATGTTTAACTAGCTTCCATTAAAGTAGATGTGGTTCATTTTCATAGATTGAGATGGGTACATAAATCTTAACTGACCTCTTTTCTCTGTAGCAGGTATAGGTCACACAGCGCTGCACCAGAATCTCCCTCCAGGTTTCTCTGCAGCCATGCCAGGCCCTCTACAGCCAGTTCTGCCTCTGCCTCAGGACCCCTCTGCTCAGCTGGTGGTTCTTCCTACTGAACCTCCTACAACTCATCACCTGGGTAAGCTACAACCTAACGCTCTCCCCCTGTGCAAATATTTAAAAAAATCTTCAAATATACCGTGCACATTATTCTCCATGAATTAGAAATTCACTTTGTACCCCGGGTTTGCCTACCTCTGACTTGTAATGAACAAAGCCAGTGTTCATACAAAAATGATGAACATTCAAAGCTCCAATTTTGCACACAGCACTATTAAAAGTTCACTACCTGCCAGCCTCAGAACTTTCTAGAAAGAAGTCTTGGTACACTTCCATGCTGTATGTGCAGCCCCCTTATAGGGAAGGTATTAGAGTGTGAGGGCGAGGGGAAGATCACTTCTTACACTCTTTGTAGACACATTCAGTGAACAGGCTGTGACATTTAATTAGCTCACAATCTTCAACGGTACATTTCCTTCTGTGCTCCACAGGAGTTTCAGCCGAGGGAGGAAATGCATCCGCAAAAGCTTTCCCACAGGAAACATTTGCGTATCCAATTTTATGTCTCCGAACAAGGATTTTTAGTGTGTCTACGAGAAAGGGGATGGAAGGGAGAGTCAGGGGTGAGAGAATAGGGTTCCTGTACTGTTAGCCCACTACTTCCCAAGTGGAATCTGTCATAGCACCCACATGAAGTTGTAATGGTCCTTAAAGCCACATAATAAGAAGGGGTGTCCACCCACAAGCATGGGAACTTGGCCCCCTGTTGGACCCTTCTGCAGAGCCTTCTCTGTGGTTTGGCTGAGCAGGTGGGACTGCAGCAGTAAAAGTCCACGCTGAGTGCATTTCCAGCCCTGTGTTTTGACCTCTGATCAACTTTTGGACCATCATCATCTGTTCACATTTCATCACTGTCATGGATTTTTCCAGCATTCCAGCAAATTCTCAAGACACTTCTTAAAAGATACAGCTTTCTTTTCAGGAAGGAGGAGAGTGTGGGATTGTTGTGCCTGGGGAGATGTTGTTCTGTGATTTCAAAAATAATTTCTGAGGAGATCCGTCTATGTCGCGGCTGTAAAATGGGAATAGAATGATTTTTAAACGATCCATAATGGTTTTACTGTTTTGAAATGTGTGTGTGGGAGGTAGATAATGAGCGATATGGATAACACAATGCTGTATTGTAGTGTTGCACTCTTGTGTATGAATGCAAAGTGTGAGTGTGTTTTCCAAGGTAGCCCCCTCTGTCATATCCATCCTCCTTTTTCTCATTAGACGTGATGGAGCAGCCAGGGCTGTGGCCCCCTGTGTATGGCGCCCGGGGCCCACCCTCCCACATGCAGCATCCTGCTGTGTACTCCCGATCCCAGTTTCTACGGCAACAGGAGCTGTACGCTCTCCAGCAGCACCAACAGCTTCAGCATCAGCATCAACATCAGCACCAGAGCCACCAGTCACAACAACCACAGCCGCAGTCTCAAACCCAGCAGCAGCAGCAGCAACAACAGCAGCAGCAGCAGCAGCAGCACAGGGCTGCACATGGCATGGACATGCAACATCATGCAGCTCACAATTCTCAGGTGACTCTCAAAGGCAGCATATTCAAGAACAAAAAAAAATCTCAGTGTGAACAGAGTTTGCTTGAAGTAGATCTTCACAGATCTGCTGCTGTAAAAAAAAAGCAAAAATCAAGTCTGTGAGGCATGAGTCAGCTAAAATCTTCTCATTAGCATTCGGTCTATTTTTGTCCCTCTAATATTTTCTGGGATACGCTGAGTTTCTCTCATGGATAAAGCGAATCTCTGAATATAGGCTGCAAAGCAAGTAGACTGTAAAGTGAAAGAGAAGTTTGAGAGGAGTTTATTTGTACAAAGATCACTTCAGAAATATTAAGTATCTGATGTATTGCACCATTTAGTCTATGATTATCATTACAATATCCTACCACATTTGTTTATTTATTCACTTTAATTTACTATATGTATATAAATATTTTTATGTATATATTATAAATGTACTTATTATTTTACTATTTATTTACCCACTTATTTTTTTTTATTTTATTTTGTTTTATTTATTTTTATTTCCACTATTATTTTTTTCTCTCTCTCCTTTTTTCTTGCATTTTTAGTATCATAATAATATTATTTTTGTAATAATTGTTATGTAATAGTGCCTACCTTTTCTTCTCTCACTCTCTTTTCAATAATCATCATAATTTAAAAAAGAGGAGACAATTCACACCCACAAATACACACACTTTTTTAACACACATAAAAACACCCACCCACCCACACTCTAAACACAGCCTTGCCACACCTGCTAAATGTTTCTAAATGTTATGTGTCCTTGCTATACGAGTCACTTTGTCTTGTCTCCGTTGTCGGTTTGTACTGTTTATATGTTGTCAACCACCTGTCATGTGCTGTCTTGCATCACCTAATAAAAAAAATGTACAGAGATCATAATTAACTTTTTAAACTAATAATTAACTATTTCTCATTCTGATGCCACAGATGCAGAAGAGGCAGGATGAGCCCTCGGTTCAACTAGAAGAACTCATATCAGAACCAAGAACTCCTAAACCGGCCAAGCCCTACTCTTACAACCCACCTCAGAGGAATACCTCCCCCGCAGGAGCCTGCACTGCTCACCTGTCTCCTTGTTGCCAGTCCCCATCACTACGACCACATCCTAAAAGCACGCCGTCTACGCCCTGCCCTGCTCCCAGCCCTGCTGCAGCAGCCCCTCACTCACCGGTCATCAGCCCGGCCCCACCGCAAATGCCTAAAGGGAATGACGCCCAGGACAAGAGAGTAGAGGGACAGCCTCCTCAGGATTACCCGGAGTCTCTGGAACCTGGTAAGCGCGAGCAGCGTCCCTCATCCACGAGGAAACCGGTTCTTAAAACTCACTTAAGCAGATTTTTAGAAGAGTTTGACATTCAGCAGAGTTTTTTCTGCTTTATGTTTTTAGCTAAGAACAAAATCTAACTCTTAAGAGTGCTGATAATGCACACTGAGTGCTAATATGTCTGTGCAATATAGACAGGTCTAAATAAGTACAGTGGCCGAGAACTGCCACTGCTGCAAATAAAAAAGAATGCAAAAAAAAAAACGAAACCAAAGCCCGCTGTAAAAAAAAAAAAAAAAAAACAGTGCAGATTTCAAAGAAAAGCCACAACGGGAGTTAACAATGCAAAAAAAAGTGGCGATGCAAAAAAATAAAAATAAAAACATACTGCGAAAGTAAAAGGATGCAAATACAAAAAGCCACAATGGAGGTGAGTTGCCGGAGACCAATAATAAAAAAAAAGGAAGGGGTCTGCATACTTATTTATATGAGTAAAGCAACTGAACTGTAAAGCTACTCTCCTCTTGTGGGTGGTCTTTTGGGGTGTAGTGGGTTTTCCCCCATGTTAGCCAAAGCTAACACTACACCGGCATCCTCCAGTTCAACTTTATATCGACTCAGGGGCTACATGGTCTGACCAAATACACATTGAAAAATACACATAGTGGAATTAAACAATAACTTTTCCACTTACTTCATTGCTCGTCTTCTCGCAGTCGTCTTCTGTGCCTAGATCGTAAAACACCGGTGCAATATCATCATTGGTCCCCGGCAGCTCACTTCCGTTGTGTGTTTTTTTTTATTTGCATCCTTTTATTTTCAGTTTTTTTTGCGTCGTTCACTTCCGTAGTAGCTTTTTTTTTTTTTAATCTGCGTTGTTTCCTCTTTTATTTGCAGCGGGCTTTGGTTTCGTTTTTTTATTTTCATCAGTAACTTCTGTTGTGTCTTCTTTTTTTGCACACTTTTTTATTTGCAGTGGCGGTTTTCAGCCACCGTAAATAAGGATACAATGAAGGCCAAATTTAAACAATATATGTTAAAAAGCTGTCCTGCTGCTACCCTCTTACTCTGGTTTCAGACATTAAAAACTAGAGTATAAAAATCATAAATCTTGCCGCTGATGGTCGTGTTTGCTTTTTTATCTTATAAAAAAGGATCAGTATGAACTCAAATCTACTTCATAAACGTCATAAAAACCCTCATTGGAGCTTTAACTGTCCTATTATGTCATTTTTAAAAGGAAGAGTTGAGTTATGTTTAGAGATCTCTCTTCTGTCTCGTTAAATTTCCCTCTCAGATGTCAGATCAGACTTCTGTATCTGGCTTCATCCATCCTGATAACGGCATTAAGACACTGCAGCCTTCTCCGGGCAAACGATATCATCAAACGCACAGCACATGTTTGTTTAAATTTATCCACTTATGAAGCAACTAAATCCAATAAATCAGACCATTTGTGCTTTACTTCCAGCCGCAACATGACAAGATAAGTCAGGACCAGTTTTTATTTGAATCTGTGCTCATATATTATGTGCCTTTATTCCCCCATTCAGTCAAGTTCATGAAACTGCCTCAGACTTGGAAACTTTTCAAGAACAAATCAAAGTTTTACATTAAGATGTGAGCGAATGAAACCCAAATCTCCTGCTGCTTTCGGTGCATCTGATGCCGCGTTGAGTAATTCCAGGTAATAACACGACATTGAACGTTATACCCAATGTTAATTACAAAAGCCACTCCGGTAATGATCATTTTTCTGCCGGTGGTAATGTGTGTTGGCAAGCCCCTGATTGACTGAACAACTCAAAGCTGCAGAAAAACTGGCTGCTAGCACTGTTACCGTGGTAATGACTGAGAAACACCTCAATAGCATCCCTCGCCTCTCCTCCACCCCCACAGGCCTCACACTCTCTTCATCATCATTAATGTCTGGCTAACGGCCACCGAGCGCCAGAGAAATCGTGTCAGGTGCTCTGATAAACCAAAGGCCTGGCCCACTTCAAAAAAAACCTCTTACACAAGGTTGCATGTGGTCCTTTTTTTCCTCTTGCTAGTTTATCAAGGCAGGGTTTTTCCTTTCCTTGTTTTTGCCCCTTTTGACCTCAAGGGTGTCTGTGGGGTTCCCCTCAGAGTGGGCATGATGGATTAGGATTTTTCGCTTGAGATATTTAGCCAGAAACTCAAACAGATTAATTTAGCCATAACACCATATTTGTGTTCCTCCGCAGATTTACCTCCTGGTTATACCTACCCTGCTATGACCATGGGCTACAGGAGCGGACCCTCCCCCCAGGATGTTCGACTGGCTGAGCCGGCCGACCTGGAAGCTGTCCAAGTGGAGCCTGCTGAGCACGCTCCCCAATCTCTCTCTAACCTCGGGGAGGGGCTTGAATGCCAAGCGGTGGTCAGGCCCCTCCCAGAGCCACTTCCACCCAAGGAGGTGGAACAGGCAGAGGAGGAAAGAGTTGTTGAGAGAGTCCTGGAACAGAGGGAGGAGGTTGAGGGAGCAGCGGTGACAGCAGCCAGCTATGTGCCTGGAGAGAAGGAGGTGGAGGATCAGGGGCCTGCTGAGGAAGAGGTCCTGGTTTGCCCCCCTGCAGAGAGCCCGGTGTGCGAGGCCGCTTCCTGTCCTGTACCCCTCTCAACAGAGGAGCTGGAAAGGCCAGAGGCTGTCATCACCCTGGAGGAGGAAGATGATGATGAGGCGGTGGGTGAGGAGAGCCAGGTGGAGCCTGCTCAAAAGGTCAACATGCCTGGAGAGCAGGAGCCAGAGCTGCCCACCATCATCGAGCTTGACCCTGCCTCCCCTGCAGCCCCTGAGCTGCAGTCTCCAGCCCAGGAAGAAGCAAAGGACAGCAAGCAGCAGCAGGAGAACGAGACGTGCCCCGACGATGCCTCAGAGGATTTCGTGTGTCTTTCTCCGGCTTCTACTTCTGCCCCTGCGAGCCCGAGCCAGACAACTGTTGCTGTGCCCTACAAACCTCTTGTGCCCTGCTACTGGAGTCTGGAGCTGCTGATCGCCGCAGCGTTCTGCACAGATGTGCCGCCCTTTCCCTTGTTTCCCTTTAGCGCCCCGTTAGCCGCTCCGTCACCGCCTAACCCCCACCAGGGTATGGAGCTTCTCAGTGAGCTGGCGGATCTGGAGCTACAACAGCAGAAACGCACCTGTGGGAAAAGCCAGGGTGAGGGACAGTCAATCTTCGACGACTCAGACACATTAACATACTTATTGAAACACACTTATATCAGCAAAATGCACTTCTCCGCGGTAGTTTCCCTCAGTCCATCGAGACAAACTCCCACTCCCCCCTCAGGCCTAGCCTCCGTCGCTCTGTGTTCCCTCCAAGATACTCTTCTCTTCCTGCTGGTCCTCAGGGTCTCTGGTGGATTCTAACATGTCCCCAGAGGAGTCGTCTGCAAGCCTGCTCGCCGTTTCTCTTCTTTGGTGTGTTAAAGGCACTTTTATTTTTCTAAAAGGCTGTTCTAACGATGCAGAGGCCTCAGGAGAGGGAGAAGAAGCAGGAGGACAGGGCTGAACCGCTAGTGAGGGGTGTACACCTCCCTTTCTCGCTCCCTCTCTTTCCCTTCCAGCTTTCCTTTGGGAGCCGTGTCTCTGTCTCTCCATCCTGCCACTGTTTGATCCACACGTGTGGAGGAATGCACACACACACACAGTCCCAAATACACTCGCTGTAACAAAAAGAAAAAGGCAGAAACCAATTGACTCCCCTCTCTCACACACACGTTACTTAAAGTTTGTGTGTAATCGCAAAAGCAGTCGATGTTTTCAGCACCCTGGAGCATTGCCTGGCTAATTAGACCCCATTGTTTTAAAGTGCCTTTAAAAGCTTCCTTGTTTTTCAAAGCGCCATGTGTTTTTTTTTTTTTTGTTTTTTTTTTTTATTCATGCAAAAGGATGTTTTGTGTTTACCACAGCATCCTAATGCATTTAACTGCTCCCAAAAGAGGTTTCTATAAAAAGGGTATCATCAACTGATTTCAGAGTCAGTGATGTTGTCTTTGTGATGTGATCCTGTTGACAGCCCAGGGAGGTGGCTTATGTCAAGTCACAACAATTGTCTTTACCAAAACAAGTGCTAAACACGAGGAAAAGCATCAGCCTTCTAGTCGACTCGTGAAAAGAAGGGAGTGAAATTCATTTTTACTTTGTCTCTATGTCATACCTGCCAACATTTGGGTTATAAATCTGGGAGACTTTTGAGGCGTGCGCCGGGCAGTTTTGGGGTTCCCTTGTAGAGGTGGATATGAGTAAATTATGAGATTTGTAATTAAATTGCTCATCCAAATAAGTGAAGCTTCACACTTTTTTGTTTTGTTTCAACAATAACAAATGGTAATAAAAAAATAATAGCTGCGATATGCCTTGAACTTATTAAGTCCACTAATATTGGTGTTAAAGACCTCATATATTTTACATGCTCTCCCATATGAGGCTCTCTGAACATCCGTGCGAACAATACAGCGCTCTTTTGTCTGAGGCTGCCCTGAACGCATCACTCCAAGACGGGCAAGACTATCAACGTGAATATTATGTCTCGAGTTTGTTTCCATTTTGTGTTCATTTTGCAACAAACACGGCTTAAATATAGTTTACAGCCTAAACCGATCTGAATCATCCCAAATTGTGAAGTAAAAGTATTAATCCAGTGTCTGTCAATCTCAGTAGAAACTCAACTCAACTCAAACTTTATTTATAGAGCACTTCAAAAACAACCGAAGCTGACCAAAGTGCTGTACGGGTCAATAAGACACAGTGAAATACATAAAACAGACAGTAAACAATATGATCAAAAACACAGAATACATGATTAAAATACAGCAAAGTAAACACAAGACAATCTTGGAAACTTTGGACAAATATAGTGATCGATTCATGCAAAACTATACGGGAGATTCCCAGGAGAAATGACAATATGGGAGGTGGGCGGGAGATAGGTCTGAAATACAGGAGAGTCCCTGGAAAAACCCGAGTGTTGGCAGGTATGCTCTACATCCAGATACTCAGGCCCTCGTTCAGTCTGTGCAACAGGCAGGAAGAGATATATATGAAGGGCTTCTGTCCAGATGGCCCCTGACAAAGCAGCATCTGTTGAGTCCACATTGATGCGACCTCTGAAACAATATACAGAAGCTTTCTAATGCCGGCCTAGCATGCCAAAGCTACCAGTATATCATTCTTTGTCAGTGGACAAATAAAGACACGGCTGAAAACAGGATGCAAGTGCAGGTTCGAGTGCCGAATGAAGCTCTGAAATGGACAAAATCTTTCGCGTTCACGTTCACACTTTTAAGATCAGGAGGTCACAAACAAAATATGAAATCAATGTTTTATTTCTGTTGTCCTGTAACAGAAGACGAGCTGCTGATGTTTGACCTCCAGAGCCTCGCCACTCTAGCCACGGCACGTGCGCTGGAGATGGGATCGCAGGACAGCAGCGGTGTGAGTTCAGGGCGACATTTCCCGGCCCGCAGGATCCTCAATTTACGCAGGAAATGCAGCTGGACGCCCCGCAATGAACCAGTAAGACTGCGCCGATGTTTGATAATGACGAATGGGTGACTTTGTTGAAACTTTTGAGGTAACTTCAACGATGTAAATGATAACCGAGAGACTGTTCCTCAGGTGTGTCCTGCCAAAGGTACCATGGAAACAATGGATGGGGCTGAGCTTGCAATGCGTATGAAGTTGGCCGAGCTGCAGCGTCGCTACAAAGAGAAACAAAAGGAGCTTGCCAAACTTCAGAGGAAGACTGATCATCAGTGAGTGCGACCTTATTCTCCTTCCCCTTGTGGCCACTTTTTTGTCCATGTTCACACAGCAGGCACAAGTGACCCAAATCTAAGCTTTTGCACATGTGTGACTCCGATCGGATTTTCATGACAGTGTGAAGCGGATCTTTCCAGATCAGACTTGGACCACCTTTACAGTGTGATCTGCACTCAGACCTTCAAGATAAGATAAGATAAGGTGTTCTATTAATAGTCCCACAAGGGGGAAATTCCAAATTACAGGAGCATGAATACAGATACAAAAAGAGAAATTAAAGGATTAAGAAACTGTAACTGCAGTCTGGACAGTCAGGTTGGAAAGAGTGTGACTTTTATATCATTCAAACTTGACAGTTCTATGCAGGAGTCACTAAAAACAAAGAAGATGAGGGTGGTTGAGGCCCCACTGGCCTAGCGGTCTACATGCAGTGTGAACAAAGCCTGTGTTTCAAAAGCAAAAAAAACAATTTGTCTCAGAGTTTTTTTTTTTTCCAGGTTTTGATCACCGTGTGTAAGATATGTGTAGCGTCTCTGTCTGCGTGCGTGTTTACATCTGCTTGTGTATGCAGGAAGGAGGAAACACCTCGCAGCCCGGCCCGACGAGGACCCGGGCGGCCAAGGAAGCGGAAACCCACCCTCACCACAGGTCCAGTGTCCTCATCTGAGGGCCAAAGAAAAGTCAAGTGAGTACCGCTCGGCTAATCTCCGCTGGCTGGCTACGGTCCAGTCCTGCCTGATAAGCCCCTTTGTATCACTGGCATACAGGGACGGCCTCTCATTGGCATAAACAGGAAATGGGAGAACACAGCTGAACCATTCAAGAAAGTCCTCCTGAGTCCTCTGCTAATTGAATCAACGCTGGCATTAATTGTATAACAGCATAAACAGTGTCACTTTTGTGTACGTCTGCTGGTCCAGAATATTTATGTATCCTTGATATATGGACCACACATACCTTGAAAACCGCTCATGCCCCTCATTAGGCTGTTACGCAGCTAATCTTAAACCTCAGTGGCATTACAGTTGTGCATGTTTGGCTTAGCTGTGGCGGGGTAGCAGGGGGAGCTGCCTGCAAGCTGGGGAGGGAGAGGAGAGGGGTGGATGACAGGCAGAGGATGTAATTAGAGTACTGTGAATTCTCCTGTAATCTGTCCCAGCAGCAGGAATGTGACACACCACAGTCCAATGGGGTCACCAGGGGTCCAAAGGATAACATGGTGGTCAGACAGTGTGGGCGCTCCGAGATAAGCTGACATTTAGAGCTCAATGTCCACACGTGTGTGTGTGTGTGTGTGTGTGTGTGTGTGTGTGTGTGTGTGTGTGTGTGTGTGTGTGTGTGTGTGTGTGTGTGTGTGTGTGAGGGACAAAAAATTATTAGAGTTGATCACAGTGGGATAAAAATAAATTTTAAAAAATGGACCCTAAATTTTTCTCAATGTATTGATGACATTTACAAATTTTGCAATCTTCAGCTTCTTTAGTCGAAGGATTATCGTAGCTGTTTGGTAGCGGTGGCAAAACTGATAGACCAAAAGGTTTAGGGGATAAAGGGATGCCGTCAGGCTTCAATTAGCCTTGTCATCAGGGTTTGGAGAGGCTTAGAGCACGAAATGCCAACTTGCAGCATACTCTCCCTCTCTCTCTTGCCATCTTCTCTTCTTCCTCCTCTTCTCGCTGTAGTTTCTGGGCAGCGGGCCACATTGTTCCCAGCTAACCCTCCGTGATTTCACCTTCCACCCATGTAACCCTGCCCCCTTCGCCCGGCCAAGCCCCGTCGGAATAGGGATGCTGATGCTGGGTGACAATGACACCCAAAATGAAAGGGTAGCAGCCAGGACCCTACAGCAAAACACCGGGGAGGAAGAGTGGGTGGGGGTCTACTCTGTCTCTGTTATGTTAGGACTTCAGCCACAGGTCTAGCGCTCTTATTTTCCTTCAAAGCAGCGAGGGTGAGCTCGCTCGTTTCTGCAGCGAGGAGCGCGCAAGAAAGCGGACGCCTTGGGACTGATTAGCCCCATGTTGTGTTACAAGGCGGGATTATGTAAAAGCATGTGCTGCACCTGTCACTCATGCCACTACAAGAAGCTGATGCTTGGGGACTGTGATGGAGGGCAGTGGGTCAGTGGAGTAACAACCCCAACTTTAGGTGTTTTTCTTTCTCCACCTCAAACTGCTTGAGCCTCCAGGAGTGTGTGAGCGATAAATTCATGCATCTGTGCAATTAGAACTGGATGCAGCTGTGTGCACATGAGCATCTACGCAGGCATTGTTTGTTTTTTGTGCGTGCCTGTTATTCCTGTGGGTAGAGCGCTGGAGTCCTTTGTGGTGCTGCTTTGATTGGGGGGAAGGCTGGAGAGAACTGCCGCTCGCCAGAAAACCCTGCTAATCAATTCTGTTTAATTAGTCACTGTATGCTCAGCCCCAACAGCCCCCCACAAAGGGGAGGGACTCTGTCATATTGTGTTTGTCAGCGGCGGAAGGCAAGCTGTGGCGGGATGTGCCTCACAGGGACAACTCACACTCCACCGCCACCTCTGTCACTCTCCTGTCAGTCAGCGGGCAGACAGTCCTACTGCCCGACAATCGCCTTCATTCTTCTCTCCGCTGTGAGAGATGCATGCTGACACACTCTGATTATGAGATTTACACACACAACCGAGGCCCGCGCAAAAACTGTGTGTACTTGTGTCATGCAGTGTTAATTTTGACAAGAAGTTTGAATTCAGTTTTTGTCATTTTCAGAATATTGCAGTTTTAGTAGAATATTGCAGATTTAGTCAGTGGGTCTTTTTTTTATTTTTTATTGTCTCATGAGTCAGTGCTCATTTTCGCCTAATTTGAATTGATGTCGTAGTCATAATTTCTCAGACAGTTTTGATAGTTTTAAAAGAAAGATATTCCTCCTTGTCAAAATTCAAGCAGGAATAAAACATACTTTTCTGTGTTTGGTCATCTTTGCTGAGAACGTACATGTTATGAATAGAGCAATAAGTTTTTCTACAAACCAACTTCTGTGAACATGGATTTAGAGAGATGACATTTATTTGCGTCCTTGGATCATAATACATCGCAAATACTCAGACGCTCTGTGGCGTTTCTTTTCTTCGTCTTGTATTATTGGCGCTCCACCATACATTTATGTCTGAGCTATACATCCGTCCACCCCTAACTAGAGCTGTAGCCCCTAATTAAACCCACTGAGCATTTTTTGGGTCTAAAACAGGTCTAATAGACGTCTAAATGTAGCCGAGAAGACTGGACTAAAATCAGGCGACTACAGGTCTAAAAATGAACGTTTTTCAGGCGTCTAAATCTGGGCTATATCTATATATCTAAAAATACACAGAATCTAGACGGTTGAAATTAGGTCTAAAACAAACTGTATGACTAATAGCTGTCTATTGCTCAGTGGGAAGATGATTACTATATGCTTATAAACAAGCAAGGACGACCAATAATATCTGATTTTGATTTAGAAAGTGTTGGCAAACTTGTGTGTCTGGTTAGCTTGACAGGCTAGCATTAGCGAGCTAACATTAGCTACTCAGCAAACCCTTTAAAACTGTTTACCAGCAGACTCTGTAATCCTGTATTCAGCTGTGTTTAATTATCGCAATTCCGACTTTATTCCTCACTTTTTTAACCTTTGGGGTAGTCAGCCAGTGGGAAATTAAATTATTTTAATAACCAGCTAATTAGCCACTATGGGATCCCTGGTGTCAGTGTAACAAAAAGGCGTCCATAAGTCATTTTTAAAGATGCCAGCAGTAGCTTTTTACAGCTTTTGATAAGCAAGCCACTAGCCTGCTCGCTCTTTTTGCCTTAGACTTACTTACCTTAGGAAAACCATTCAATGAGAATGATAAAGATGTTATTTTTCTATGCTGGCTAAATGAAGACGTGCTCGCACTTTTAATTCCAAATAGGAACTCTCATAAAAAAGTAAAATGAACTTTATGTACTCCCTGTTTGAATCTGTGCTCACTCTGTAAATCTAACTGATTTCCTAGACAGCAGGCACACTAGGAAAGGGTAAGTTAATCTTTTGTTTGAGCGTGGCCTGGCTCATGTTGGCGTGGTCCACGGGCAAGCTTCCAGAGGGAAATTCAAGGGCATTGCCTGTGATGCTGTTCCGCGTAAAGTGTGCCACAGTTATATGAAAATGCGGCTGCAAGGCTATGATATTCACCGAGAACAACGGAGCCGCATACAAATGCAATGCCTTCCAACCATTTACTGTATCTTTCAAAGCTTTGCAGTGCTTCAAGGGCTGCAGAGACACTCCCTAGATACAGCGTTAAGGCTTCTTAGGCCACACTGCCCTCAAACAATCCCAGGTTTCTTGTTAGATCCCATTTTTCAAGTGTGTGGTTCAGACAGTGGGCTCTCCGTGTCCTTTTTTGTCATTCTGTTCATCAGACAGAGAAAAGGGAGTTATCGGATCCCACAGTGAGGTGACTCAACTCTGTTTTCCCCCTTGTGATGTCCTACCCCTTCTTTTTCTTTTAAACTACCGCTGTTCCCCTCTAATGAATGCCTCTCCCTTGTTTTGACTGGCAGGTCGATGGGGGCGGGGCTTGCTCTCTCGCCCGAGGACCTGGAAGGGGGCGGGGACAGCCAGAGAAGGAAGAAGAGGCTGTCCAGTCGAGGCTTTGAGCGACTCAGCAGCACACAGGTCAGGGTCCCCTTGTCCTCCTCTCTTTTGTCCTCTATGCAACTAGAAATAAAAGAGGCCACTCTTTGTTTCTCTGCGTTTGATATATTCCTTTGTTGCACACCATTTCTAATTAGGTGCTACCCTCAGGAGTCAAATCCTCTGCTCTCCATATTAATATCTTTTTTTATTGGGGCTTCTACCGTTTCTTTTCTTCTCTGTATGTGAGCAAATGAGAGCCCTCTCCCTCTGACGTTCAGATGCTTTCACGGCTGCTGTGACCGGGAGTGTAACCGTCTCTCTCATCTCTCTCTGTTGCAGCAGATAAAAGCACAGGGCTGCAGAAAAAGCAGTCTTCACAGCATGCTCAGCTCCAAGCTGGCCAGTGATGTGACTCAGCTCAAACAGAAAGCCCATGGTAAAAAGAATCTCTCAGGGACAGGCTCCAGGGACAAGGAGCTTTCGCCCTGCAGCTCTAACCCCAAGCATAGGCACAGAAGCCAGGGCACCAGCAAAGCTGAGTCCAGGCTGGAGTCTGGAGGACTAAGTGACACAGGTAGACGATGAAGATCATGGTACTGAAAACACCTTTTTTTAGTGCTCCAACAATCCCTGACAGATTTTTGAATTGTGATTTTTCTCAGCAGCCAGCGCTGACAGTGGAACCCAGGAGAGCTGGACAGGACTGGTGCGCCGCGGACGTAAAAAGGGATCCGACTCCCTTACGCAGTGTTCCTCTCGTCTGAGCCAGTCTAGATCAAGAGTTCTCCGGGGCCAGAGACAGGACACAATGGAGGAGGGGGAGAGCTCTCCTGCAGAGAGTGACTCCTCTGATCAAGGTGAGTCGGTGAAAACAGAGAGCTGGTTATTGAATGACACAAAGTGGCACAGTAAGAGGTTTGATAAATCAGCAGCAGCAACCCAATATTGTTCAGTAGCAGATGTGATTCCTAGTCTTGGCTGAGGACTCCTAATGGCTTGGCATGAGTACGTATACATGTGCCACACTATCCTGTTCATAATCAGGTGTTTAAAATGCGAAGGTTATATCATGCCTGTGAAAACATACAGAAATCTGGATAAGGCGAGTGTTCCAAACCTTGGTATGCTACTCGGACCACTGCAATAGAAGTCAGAATGATGTGTTGAAATGCGACGATCAAGGACTTAATCGGTGCATTTCCAAAACTGCAATTCGTGTTGGGCACCTGTGGTCTACAGTGGACCAAGGAAGGAAAACCAAAGAGGAAGCAACAGGGTCACAGATGCCAAAGGGTAGCAAAAGCTGGCCCATTTTGAGCTCAAAGTGCCGAAAAAGTTCATGCCAGTTCTTCTTGAAAAGTGTCAGAAAACACAGCGCATCAGAGTTCAGTGTGTAGATGATAGTACCCCAGCTGGTATCCCAGTCCTCAAGTCTTACTGATCCATGGAGGCCCCACTTCACAACTCTAGGACCCTCCAGGATGAGAAGTATTGGTTCCCGTCCTTCTTTGTTTGGAGCTCCCCCTACAGGCATCCTACCAAAGACCCTCACAGATAAAAAGTGATGAATTACTGTCAAAATCTTGCCAGTAGAAGCAGATAATTTTCTAAGCTGTGTAGTTGAATTATACACAATAAACAACCCCTAACATACTTCATATTTAAGATTACACCAACCCCCTTTAGATGCCAGTTTGAGTCCACTACGCCGTTTGTTAACTCGTTAATCACTTTAAAAGTAATCAGAGGTAAGTTAATACGTGTTGATGAATGTCAGGGGTGTGCGGGGACATTTGACACCTCAGTCATCGGTCTTGTCGGCCCGGTCTGCGCTGGATATGCCGCCACAGCTGTGGACACTTGCCTGTGAGCGGATCTGACAGCGCTGGAGACTTGCAGACTGGGTCAAAGAGCTGTTTGAGAAAGCGGAGTGACAACACACACATAAACTCACTCCTACACTCTATTCCACAGCAAGCCTGTTGCATGTGGGTTAACACCAGGAAATACCACAGAGGCAAGGCACTTCATATATAATTTCTATGAACAGCAAGTGTTTACTTAAATGCTAACGAAGTGCCTGTGAAATGAAGAGGTTAAGCAAAACGACTGTTTGGTATTAACGTACTTTCAAGGTGGATTTGATAAGCTGCATAAGTTCATGAAGGTGTCCAATAAGAGCCGCTCTGTCTGTTTTATTCTTCTCTAACTTCATTAGACGATGAAGAGGAGGAAGGCAGTTATGATACAGATGAAGGTCAAGACTACAGAGCCCAACCCTCCAGAGATGTCACTTCTAGCTCCTCCATGACAGGTCCAAGTCCCTCATCAGTCGTAAAGCTGGAGGCCAATCAAAAAGCCAGGAACAAGAAACAGAGACAGGAGCTTTATGGTAAGACTATCCTCTGAAAGCGATTCATAAGTCAACAAAGCTGCCCCACATGTTTCATGGGAAGCATCTGTTTTGCGTTTCTACTCCTGGCTTGTTAGCTCGGCTCTAAATCTGTTTCTCTAATTGAACCGCACAGGCTCCCAGAGTCTGTCTGGAGCAGAGGGGGAGGTGAAAGTCAGAAAGAAGCCCCCCTGTAGGCTGGGCCTGGCCACTGCAGTCAAGAACCATCATGAAGATTACCGGCCTGAAGGGGTGAGAAGGCCATGTGTGCCCAGGTCCAAGGAGCCTCGGTGGGGTAGCCTTGGGACTAGAGGCAATCGCTACCGGAGGAGCATGGGATTGGCTACCTTCCCGACGACCACTGAGAGGCTAAAGAGGGCGACCCGCAAGAGCACTATGCTGAGGGGAGCGATCAATAAGGTTAGCAGAAAGAGTTTATCCGGAAGTTTCAAACTGCTGACACAGTCACAAAATATACTCCACTGTTTAAGTCAGGACTGTCCCCATATCAGGTTTTTGCTTTGTGATTATTGTGGCCATGAAATGATAACGACGATACCATAGTATGAATGCTAATTGAGTACAGGCAAGACCAGGATGGAGCAGCTCATTAATTCTGGATTCCATAAAGAAGCATCTACAAAAATGCTTTTAATATCAGTCAGTAGCTATGAGTTATTGATGACATTTGGTAATATAACGATATTAATGTGTTTTGTCATGTCTCTGTAGTCAACATTTTAAGTTTTTTGAGCAGCCCGCTCTTTCTGACTGTAAACAAGGTTTGCTTTTTTTTCTCCTGCTTTGCAAAATTACGCTTTTATTTTGAAGTCCATCACTTCCTGTAGATCGTAAGTTGCAGAAATGAATGAAAAAAGTAAAATAAACCGTCAGAAAGTATAAATGTTCAACCGGTTTGTAACATAAAAGGGCGTAACCTTTAATGTTGTTTTTTGGAATCACTATAAATCTTAAAATTTCAGTGTTTCATCATCTTTCTTTCAGGCTAGCTAGCTAGCTAGCTCACTGGCAGCCTGCTGCTTCTTCTTCGTTTCATTCCTGATCTGTTGCGAAAGCCGTGGTTTGGTTTCTTTAGCAGGAATCATACTCTCGTTTTGCTTTTCAAAAACAGTCCAGGGTCTTTATTGTTATCCAGAAATGTCAGATACTTTTTTTTGCTGTTGATGTCATTGTGAAGACGAATCACAGAGTCTCTTGTCATATTGTTTGCCATGACAGAGGAGAGGCTGCTGGTCAGTTGGAGCACCGTCTTCACAAGTTGAGGAGAACAGCAGGGGGAGAAGGAGCAATGATCAGCAGGTACCAGTCACAGAAAATAAAAAAAACTAAAAACTAAAAAATCTGCCTTTCTTCACTCGGTTACACAGTTACATCCAAACCATGAAACAGAATCTAATTCTACAGAAACGGCACCCTTCACACGTTCTTTTAACAATCCTGGAGATGCCTTACTGTCCCAGATTTCTCACCCTCAGGACCGTTACTGTAGAACTATTAAAAGTACTTAGCACATTGCACACAGCCCAACCTCCTGCTGAGTAATCTTAAGGGAGGCGAGGATGGGAGATGAGATGTGGGAATGGGGGGGCTCACACCTTCTGCTGTGACTGAGTGAAAATGTTAAGAGTAAAAATTTCACTGATAGGAGACGGTAGAGACAATGCGATGTCCCCCGCAGTTAACTGCTCCTTTGAATAGCATGCTTAACAATTTCCTCCTTTCTCTATCACACCTTCTATCTCCAAGTTTACTTTTCTAATCCATCCGTACATCCGTTCACCCCTCTTGATTGCGCCTTCTGTTATATCCAGTCAAAAGGACGAGCGGTGAGCCGGCTGCTGGAGAGCTTTGCTGCTGATGAGGGCTTTCAGATGGATGGGAGCAGCTTCTCAGAGGAGGAGGAGGACAGCAAGCGCTCATACAACAGCAAGAGTCCTGAAGGTAATGATTGATTGCAGATGAGCCAACTGTACGCCACAAGATACTGCTAAAAGGATCTGTATCGTACTGTTTATTGGAAGGTCCAAGCAGCGGTCTCTGGTTTTGACAAATAAAGTCAATGCAGAAGTCATAAAAAACTGCAGTTCCTTAAGTGTCCAATAGAGGCTGGCTCTAAAATCAAAGAATCCCAATCAGAGATCTCATTGTAGACTTGTATCTAAACTAAAATATTCTTACAGCGTACTTATTTTGCAAGGTAAATTTGCGTGCATCGCTTTACATGAAGACGCAGCAGAAGCAGAAATTTTCCTATCTTAAGTAACGGGTGTAAAAGGGACTTATGGTTCTTGATAACTGTCAAGTAGAGAAGTTTCATTTCCATGTGGATGCTCGCGATAATATCAGTCATGTTGAAATAATCAATTGTAATTTGTGTTTCCTTTTTTTTTTTTACACAGCTCCAAACTGCGTCCTGACCAAAGAACTATTGACCGACGGCCTGAAGGTGCTAATCTCCAAGGAGGACGAGCTTCTGTATGCTGCAAGGGTCCACACTCTTGAGATCCCAGACATGTAAGCAGCATGCAGCGGTTGTAGTAATCAGTTTATGTCTTTTTAATTATTTGTTGTTTGCACATTTTTGTCTCTTATAGTTAGTCCGCACTTATGTAGTTAAATCAGTGGATAACCCTGATGGCTGTGCATTCATTCTGATATCAACCAACCAGAGCAGAAAACATGCCAAGAAGATTGACCAGGCTGAAACGTCAAGATTATGGAAATAGCCATTTAAATGAGAGAACTATAAGTTAACACCAGCATACAAATTTAGCCCCTTTTTATCTCTATTAACGTCTATTCGGGTCTATTTTTCTCACATTATCATCCCACATCGTCCTATGTCAGGCTCCAAGTATCGATACAACTTTGACTTTTGGGCTTCTGCATGATAAAGACTCTATAACAGCAGCAGAGTGGGAGTAACACATGACATGAGAGTCAAGAAAAGACAATACAAGCTTCTGGAAATAGACTCCTCCATCTCTACCTCTGGTGTGCTCTTTTTTTTTTTTTCAGCTTCAGCATTGTTATTGACGGTGAAAGAGGAAACCGCCCAAGGATCTATTCATTGGAGCAACTGCTACAAGAGGCTGTAAGTTTACCCTGAATCAGTGGAAAAATTTCCTCCTGTCTTGGTCACTCACACCTTTGCTTTCATATGCTACATGTTTTTCACCAACTTTGCCCTTCAGTCATTCTTCAGCTCTGCTGGTCCCTTTGCTTTCTCCCTTTCAACCTGCATGGATTGTCCCTCAGGGTCAATGAGGCCATCTAAACCTCTTACGTGAATATGAACATATGGGAGGCGGGACCTTCGGGGGTTTATGTGTATCGGTGTCTCACAATGTCCGTTAAACCTTGCTCTGTGTGTGTCTGTGTGTGTGTGTGTGTGTGTGTGTGTGTGTGTGTGTGTGTGTGTGTGTGTGTGTGTGTGTGTGTGTGTGTGTGTGTGTGCGTGGATGGGTGGGTGGGATAATCCGACAGACACCTGCATCCATTCACGCTTTTGGAGTTTGTATAGGGGATGACTTTACAGGGCAGCTGTTACCATGGTAACAGATTTGTTTACAGGCACAGATAGACCAGATAGTGCGAAGAACAGCTAATGAAATATCTTTTTTTACAGTTAAACACTCATCTTGTCAGATTTTCTCACTGAACAGAATTTTTAAGGTTTTGATTTAAGGAGGTCACTAAATCCTTTTGGTTTGTTTGTCAGATTCATGTTAACATGAAATTACAGTCTATTCAAGTGTTTAATGTAATGGGACATAATTATAAACTGTCCTGGCTGGTGTTGAGGTGACAGCAGGTGACCTATGACCCCATTTATTTTAAAAAAAGAGGATGCTAGTCTATAAACTTCTCATTAATTTTTCCAAACCAGGCACAAGATATTTTTTTCTATTTTTTACACCATGTACAATTGTACACCAAAGATGTTAACCCAGGAAGTGCAGAGCAAAGTTTAGACCAGGCTGCAACCTCCTGTCTTCAAAAAAGAAGCCAGTGCAGAAGTGCTAGAGACTGCAATTCCTCTAGTGTCCACTTGAAACAGGCTGCAAACCCGACTATAAGCAAGATGGCTTCTAGCAAAGAAGCTCAACTCTGCTTTTCTGCTTCTTGCTAGGTCAACTGGAAGCTAGCTTTAGTTAGCATTTTTGATATGCTGATTGCCATTGATGGGTGAAGTAACTGAGACTATGTACATTATGTATAATCTGTGGTTGGATGGAAAGATTGCTGTCCTCTTAATTGGTGAAAGCTTAAGCTGACTGTTCTGGGATCAACCCATGGACTGTTTTTCGATGAAATTTCTTTCACAATATCACATTTCACTTCTAGATTGATGGACAAAAGAAAGGATGGTTTTAAAACAGAAAAACCTAATAAGTCAAATCAAGGAAAATAACCCAACATTTCCCACCATGTGTTTAGTTCACTGTGAGTAATGCACAACAGGAGCAAAGGGTTCAGTTACTTCTGTTCTGCAGAGGAACATCTTCTCCCTCCCATCGCGACAGTTACATATCAGATGGCTCATCTCTTCTTTTTCTCTTTTTCATACTCATCAATTTCTGATCAGTCAAAGTCAATTCACATATTCGAAGAGTCTTTCCAGTAAACTGAGCTCACCACAAAGACCCCTTCCTAGGGCCATTTACTAGTTCCTGCTGCAGTTTTACACCAGGCACGTTCGACAACTGAAGTCTGTTCCAAGCACTCATCAGATCGCAGCTCACTCGATATTATGTCATACTTCCTCGCCTTTTGAATTAGACCGAGAACCATTTGTTTGACTTTGATACCGACGCCTGATTTTCGCTAGTCCTCCTCTCCCTTCCCAATGCACACAAACACCCACATCCACACCTCATCAGTCAAAGGGTCCTTCGCCATGGCAACAGTAAATGAAAGCAACCTGAAAGAGCCCCCAGTGAGTGGCGGATGCTGGGGCTGCCTGCATTGTTGGAGGGAGGATCTGGCAACCTGCAATCACAAGCCCTCTATTCAGGCCCTCTTTAGTATTACTCAGCAAGTCAGGATTTACTGCATCATGGCTTCCGTTCTTTTCAACCCTGACTGGCACATTGGCATGAGATAAGTGCCGCTTAGAAACGTGGCACAGTGGCTGCCCATGCACAATGCCCCGTGGCCCTCACACTGTGTGTATGTGTATGTGTGTGTGTATCCATGCACATCTGTGCGTGTGCAGCCTGTAATGAATCTTTATTATGTTTTGGTCTGGCCTTCAGGTCCTGGATGTCCGTCCTGAATCAGAAGCCATGCTCAGTGAAGGGACCAGGGTGTGTGCTTACTGGAGTGAACGCTCTCGCTGTTTATATCCAGGCTACGTCCGCAGAGGTGAGTCATCGGCTTCCTCTGTCTCTGTTTTCCTGTGCAGTCTTTGTGTTTTCAAGTATATATTTAATCATACATACAGTGAATCACAGTTCGGCATTTGCTAATTCCCCTTTATCCCTCTGGAAATGCCTTTTTGTCTCCCGCAGGTGGCTCATCTGATGAAGGGAAGCAAGGAGGAGTGATGGTGGAGTTTGACGATGGAGATCGAGGGAAGATTTCTCTCCCGAACATCCGCCTCCTGCCTCCAGGATACCAGATCCACTGTGGGTGTTTCCTCCGTGGAAGATCGCCATTTAAATGTTGCACTTTATTGGCCTGCTGATGTAAATGCTAAAAAATCTTCCACATCTTTTCTTTTAGGTGCGGAGAATTCTCCTGTTGTGTCGGTATCCGGCGGGACAACAGCCAAGAGAAGTTCCAGCCTGGAGCAGGCACCCATCAGCGACAGACATCTCAACAGACTCGGCACTAATATAAATGTCAACAGTATCAACAGTCAGACTTTAACAGTTCACAAAAGAAGGCCGGGTAAAGATGAATCCTTAAAAGCCCAGTTTTTATTTTCTATAACCTCACTTATTTTGCTTTGTTGTGTTAGATAAAGAGGTGCTCTGAAGAAATAAGTGCACAAATGAGATGTGAGTCATATTTCATTACAGTATACCAACAAAATCCTTTTTTTTTTTCGTTTTAGGGAGACCAAAAGGTTCTGGGAAAAAACAAAAGCAGCAGCAGCAGGCTGAGAACGCCAATAAAAACACCTCACCTTTCCTTAGTTGGCCGTCATTGACCAGCACCAGGAAAAGGACGTCTGACAACTTATTCCAGCTCAACGGGACACCGAGGAAGGCCTCCAGAGGGAAGGAGGATGATCTGTTTTCCTTGCCTCAGACGCAGACACTGGCTTCCACACCGGCCAAAGGCATTTTCAGCAGCAGCTCCTTTGAGGTGGACTCCTTCAGCAGCATTGCAAATGGTTATTCGTCCTTCTGTACTCAGTCAACAGGGCCAAGTCCAGGTCTATCTCTGGGCCCCAGAAGTGGTCTCTACGATCAGAGGCGCAGGCAGGATGACTGTGTTATGCCAAAGAGCAGGAAGTCTGGACAAGAGTTCCTGGTCAAGTTGGATCATGAAGGAGTGACCTCCCCAAAGACGAAGAACAGCAAAGCTCTGCTGCTGCGAGGTGGATCTTCCGGTGTGAGTTGTATGCCAAGGACAGAGGCTTACTCTCACCCGGTCCTGCTGGTTAAAGACAACAAAAAGGGCGGCGCCTCCCGGGTAGAACTCCTTGTGAAAGGGACAACACCTCAAAGAAAGCCTTCGGATTCTCTGCGTCTGGGTGAATACGGGGACCTTGGCTTTAGCTACCACAGAGAGTGTCACAGCTCGTACTCAGATCTGGATGATGAAGAGGACGAGAGGAGGAGGGCTGCGCTGGCTGCAGCCTCAGGGGGACTAAGGACGGCTGGCCGCTTCCTTTCTCGTCTCTCTGTCTCCTCTTCGTCTTCTGGTTCCTCCAGCTCCTCCTCCTCAGGCTCTCTGTCCAGTTCCAGCCTGTGCTCCTCTGACAATGATTCCTCCTATAGCTCGGAGGATGAGGATGGTTCAACGCTGATGCTTCAGAGTTGTCTGTCTTCCCACCGGGGGCTCCTGCAACCCTCTGAACCTTCCACTTCATCGAGGCCACACCAGCATTCGTTTGTGGCCAAAGCTGTGGCTGTCCCCAACGCCAAAGGAGGACTTTCTGAACAGGTGTCCAATTCCAAGTCCCTGAAGAGGAAAGAATGCATCAGCTCCACCTCGAAACCATCGAAGGATTTTGTAAAGAAACCGAGGATGCTTCCGGATGAAGGTTCATTCATTCCAAGGCCTAAGATGTCTTCATTTCTTGCTGGGCGACAAATGTGGAGGTGGTCAGGAAACCCTACACAGGTGAGAAAAGTCCCACTTACCTTCAATATATTGTCTTACTAGATACTAGAGTTCAAGGGAGTGAAGGTAATTCAAAGTCTGGTTTTCCACAGCGGCGAGGTCTTAAAGGCAAGGCCAGGAAGCTTTTTTATAAGGCTATCGTGCGAGGAAGGGACATCATGAGAGTGGGAGATTGTGCTGTGTTCCTCTCCGCCGGGCGCCCAAACCTTCCGTACGTCGGCCGGATTGAAAGCTTCTGGGAATCCTGGACGTCCAACATGGTGGTTAAAGTCAAGTGGTTTTACCATCCTGAAGAGACCAAGCTTGGAAAGAGGCATCGAGATGGCAAGGTAGGCCGAGATGGTCTTAACATGTCATGGTTTTTTCCTTGTTCTCTCATATCGTGTTGCGGCTCACCCTGTCTTTCCTCTACCCAGCATGCCCTGTACCAGTCCTGTCACGAAGATGAGAATGACGTCCAGACAATCTCTCATAAGTGCCAGGTGGTGAGCAGGGAGGAGTACGAGTGTCTGACTCGCAACCAGAAGCCCAACAGTACTCCCCCAGACCTCTACTACCTGGCTGGGACGTATGATCCCACTTCTGGTCAGCTGGTTACCGCTGAAGGGGTTTCCATCTTGTGCTGAACCTCAACGAGGACACTACTGAAGGACTCCTTTGGAGGAAGTTTAAGTCCAAGACATTATCTACAAGACTCTCAGACACTGGAGGATGATACGTTTTCCTTGGGTATGCTTCGAGGATCATGGACTAAATGTTAGCACCAAAGCAGGACCGTCTGGGGTTACACACTGGAGTCTATAACATCAAACGAAAGGATGTCCAAAATAGGTGTATCCTTTCGAGAAGAATAAGAGCAAGTCTGGGTCTTCCTGGGCAAATTCAATAAGTGGCATTTCGATCGTCTTACTAATCTTTTTTTAATGGATCCATTTGTGGACAACTTTAAGGAGACTCATGTTTCCAGCTCTCGTTAAACGTCACCAAAGGAGAGCTGAGAGTGCTCTTGACTGTGAAAAGTACCATGTGGAAGAGTCTTTGCGGACCAATTCTTGAAAAGGTAGCCTTACCTAAGGGAATGGAAACAAAAGTGAGGCACGGGGGGCTCTCCCTGGACCTCGTCATTCCAGGGAAGTGAAAAAAAAAAAAAAAAAAACATGTACAGGATGTAAAGTTGATGTCTGTAAATATTTTGAATTTATCCCAATCAAGCCATACACTTCAGTACCTCTCGCCTGTCTTAACAGTTCAGGTGTACATTGTACAGTTCAATTATTGTATTGTTGTCTGTTGTCTATATGTACATAAAAACTATTTTATATAGGAGTTTATTGTATATATGAGATGTATCTTTCCATGTTTGCGATTGATTTATTTTTATATGGGTGTAGAATACATGACATTGTTTTTCCTTTGCTTTGGGAAGTCAAGATTGGAGGTGTTCGTGTTGCACTGCATATGCCCTGCTGAGACCGACAGAGACAGACAGAGCACAAACAAAGACAGAAGGATTTAGTCTATGACAGGACAAGGCCTTCTTTCTGAGAGGAAGGGGTCATCCTGTTTAAAAAATAGGTCAAGTGGCTTTTTGTAAGAGTGTTCAGTTTCTTTGCATATTTGTTCTCCTACTTTTAATAACACCTTTTTATTTATGTACCTCTCGGTTGGTCATTATCACGAGGCAGATCCCATCGGACTGCAATCACGGGTCAAAATGATTAAAGATTAATGATATGAGTATACCATAACGACACAATATTTGTGTGTGATGAGTGTCCTGGCATCACTATAATCATGTCCACACAAATCAATTGAGAACAAACAAGACTGGGTCTTTTAATGAAAAAGCATCAAATGTGCACTCATGAATGCAAAGTTCAGCACATTGTGACCAACAAAATACCAAAGTGTCTTTAATATCTTTATTTCTTTATTTAAATTTAACATATGTCAAGCACCTGTACTGAACTCAAATCAGAAATCACTGGTAACTTATAGAAAAACTTGTCCTCCACTATGTGCATAAATATATATATTGGCTTTGCATTGTGACAATGGTTTCTTGCACATGTACCTGCAGTTTTGTTTAGTGCAAACATATGCAGCAAAAGGCCACCTGGAAGTGTGACTATGAAGGTCAAGGTACTGACAAAGTAAGACGTAGAGTGCTGACAATTTGTTGGAATTAGTCTATTTAAATTTCATCAGCCGTCTGTGTCTATTTTGTACAGTACACGCACATTCGAGATGCTAACTGTGAAGGACAATCAGATTCACAAAGCAATGGACATAGAATAGGTTCACTCAATCTGAAAATGACTTAAGTTTATTTAATTTGTGCCAAGTACATTTTTGTCTTTTGTTTGATATGCAATCTTGAGTATTTCTTTTTTTTTTCTCTGTTCACAAAGTTTTTATTTTGTTCGCCAACTTTTTATTTATTGTCAATGTTGCTGTTTTTTCATGCCAAGAGCGCTTTATGAGAATGTGACATTGTTTTTTCTTGGTGTGATGTCGCATTTGCATTTCTTAAATAAAACCGGTCTTGTAGAGGCCATCTAGTGAAAAAGAAATAAAGCAACACTGGATTCTTCTCATCCACAAAACCTCTGTGCATTAATTTTATTGTTGCAGCTGTGTCCCCCCCGTCATCTTACTGCACCTGCCAATTCTCATCAACACATTTACGTCAAACAAAACAATTTTTACTATCACCTTTTTTTTTTTGCAACCAAACTGTGAAAAATTTCATTTTTTCTACTTCATTAACAGAAACAAACACTAAAGAACACCAAAACTGTTGCTGTGCTCAACAGCTATAGTGTGAGGAGGATAATAAACCATTTACGTCACCCTTAAAGGGCAATTGCATAGAAATGGGAATACTTGGCAGAATCAAGAGATCAGATTTCAGATTGCTCTCTTGTTCACCCCGTCTCACTGGTAAAATTCAAGAAGTTATGGTGGCCTTGAGAGGTCAAGAAGGTCCCATGATACATTTCCAACCTATCTTGCACAAAACTACTCTCTTCCTTCCTCTTCCCAAGCTAGTTTTTGTCTCTTTTGCACTGCTATAGAAACATGGCAAAATGGCCTGAGACATTCTGGCTGCAGACCTCCACTCTCAGGACCCTTCATTGAGGACCATCACTGAGCGGACGGGAGGCTGATTTGAAGCCTTTCAAAATAAAATCCATTAGACCGGGAATAAAGTATTTTTTCGTCTTTTGTGAATACATTTTATTTCTTTTGCCTTTATTTTGTGTATATAATGTTGATATGAATTTTTTTTATGTATTCATGTGTTCAACAAAGAGAAAGTACAAAATGGGATGACCACTTCAAACAAACTGGAGCACATGAGAGAAAAAATACACCTTAGATCCTCTCAGTGGAGGTGGTGGAGGTCGCCCATAGGCTGTATCAGGTGTCAATCATAGGAAACATGAACCCCCTAATAATGTTGAAAAATTGAGCTGTACAGAAAAAAAAATGACTTGAGCACAAACCAGTCCTACAATAACTACACGTCAACATCGCCATCGGGTGGGGGAAATTTATGTTCTGTGGAATAATTTTCTCAAGTTTGTCCGGAGCTCCATAAGGACGGCTGGCGGAGGTGGGATTTATGAGCTACACTGCAGCCCGTCACCAGGGTGTGCTGTTCTCAGAGTGGCTACACGCAGCAAAGAGGCAGACTCTGTCCATTCTAACACGGTCTATGGTCCCCTCTCAGATGGCAGCCTCCATGGACAGAGATCTGCTCCTTTAAAGACATAAATATCTCAATCTAAGCTAATTCTTTGTGCCTTAATTTGAGTAGTAGTAACTAGTCAAAATAAAGCACTTGACATACTGTATGTTGTGCAGCTGATCTGCATCCTTTCACCAGGAAGGTGAGTGAACGAGTCGTTTAACCCTCGTGGCGAACTTGATTTATCATTGTTGATCAGTTATACTACCTTTAAAACGACTATTTTTACTTTTGATTCTTGGGCTGGTTTCTCCTCTAACCATCCCCCAGCCTCCACCTGTTCTACTTTTCTATTACAACACACGGCGATGGCAGCCCTTGCCTTGTTGTGCATTATGTATACCGCATATTTCATTTATATGTGAGCAGGCCTCTGTTCTTTATACACCTCAGGGAGTTTTAATATGCTCCCTTTAGAAATTTTGATTCATTTGAAAAGCACCAAACCCTTATTCTGCCAATTCTTTTATTTGTTGCGGTAAATCCTTTGATGTTAGTGTCTCTGGCTGAACTAAGTTTATGTGAGCTTTGAGTTCCTTAGTAAATAGAGACAAATCTGTCACAGCATCAAATAAAGCCCACTGGGTTTAGCTGCCAAGCTCTGTAAATATGATGTTGACTGATTCAGGGATAGATCCGAGTTTTTCTGTGATTTATGATAAAGTACGTTTGCCTGTTCTCTTTCAAAACTAATTGGTTGTTGGTGTATCTGGTGGACAATGAAATAAACTCGCGAACAAACAAACAAAAAAAGGAAATTGGTCCATAAGCTGTTGTTCTGTTGCATCCTCAAAAGGTCCGTCAGAAAACAAAGATTTATTTATTTTTTTAAGATTTGTAAATGGGAAATTTCTGAATAGTGAAGAAAATTAGAAAATAAAATATAAATAAGTGCTTTCAAGAGTTATTCTACCGACAAAAGTGTAAAAATCAAGGCAAATCTTCATTTTTTGTGGTTTGCAAATCATTTAGTGCTAACACCCGACTGAAAATAGTGTCAAGAAAAGAGATCAAACAAAAAATGTCTCGAAAATAGACGCTCATTTCGGCAAAAAAAATACCTGAAGCAACATCTCCCAACCAATTAGGTTCATTTGCAAAACATCAGAGGCATAACTGAGTATGAAAAGGGCACTTCAGAGAGTGTAAGTCTCTCAGGAGTAAAGATGGGAAGAGGTTCGCCACTCTGAGAGAGCAAATATTTCAGCAATTACAGAATAATGTTCCTGAGTGGAAGAATTTCAGGATTTTATCAAGTGCAGTGTATAATTTCATGGAAAGATTTAGAGAATCTGGAGGAAATAAAAGCGAGCAAAACAGTGCTGTATGGTTGTGAAGCAGCACTGCATTAAATAAAGACATTACTCTGTCGTAGAAGTTACAACATGCGCTCAGAATTAGTTACAAAAAAACAATGTGTGTGAATAAAATCGGGTTAAAACTGAACTTTGCAAAGAAGAACTATCCTGATTCAGAATCACAAGGGACTTATTGCAGTCTAGGCCCAGGATGGACTGAGGGATGGTTTCAGAATCAAAATCTGACCTTCTTTCTGGAAATTACGGATAGTTATCAACACACTGTTTGAAAACCAGTGTCACAGCGACCGCCTTCAGACTATACGCTTCTTATAAAATCAGACGCACAACAACAAAGAGGAAAAACTGTTGAGCAGCAGAGACCCATCAGGCAGGAACGGGACGACAGTTCACTCTGGAAACTTCAGAAACGGGTCTCTTCAGCGTTGTCGAAAGAAGAGGTGATGCAACACAACAGTAAACGCAACTCTGTCAAAACTGTTGTGCAATGTGTTTCTGGCATCAAATTTAAAATATGCATGTATTTTCTTTTTTCAGTTTGAACATTTAATATTCTGCCTTTGAACTATTTTCATTGGATTTTAAATTATTTGTACACTTTCAAATTCTGTTTCGGTGAACATTTTACACAATGTCACGACAACTTGGGATCTGGAGTTGAAAAAAGAAGGAAGATCTCAAAGTTTCAGCAAATTCAATGTTTCAGTTTAAAAAATGAGTACATGATGAGCATGTCTATGAAACACAAATGTAAAGGAGGGCACCCTCTAGTGGAAGGAAACATGCAACAGCACACAAAATAAGCACAAATATTTGCAAGAGTGGGATTGTGTGTTTTTTTTTTCAAACTATAGGTGGTAGAAAATCATAATTTCAATTCCAGCAGCAGCATCTATATTCTCTATATCACCACAGGGGCTGTAACATGCAGCATCTGTACATTTGCATACATGCTCACCAGCTCTGACAACACCAATCGCTGTAACCTTCGTCAGAGGTTTAACCACTGGCTAGGCCTGAAGGGGACACAATATGGGTCAGTGACCTTTCTCTGCAGGCCCATGGGGTCTTTTTGTCCTGCATGGAGACCGAGCGCCGCCACCCCTCCCCCTGATGCCCAGACAGGGGCTAATGGGCACATCAGTCATCTCCAACAGCGGGCCAGTGAACACAAACAGCTCTGTTTACCACCACAACCTTTAGTGTTGACTATGGCCACTGCCCCGTGTCAGAGCCGTAACCCTTCCTGCATCAGCAGCATGAGGGTAGGAGGGACTCGTCTCACCGCTGGAGTTAAAGACGGGGGTTAGGAGTGGGTGTGTTGGGGGGTTAAGGTTATTACTGTGTTTTGAGAGGGATCTGCTTCATTAGTCCTCTGTGTTTAGAGAAGCAGGCCAAAGATGTGAGTCATGAGTGAGCTAATGCGAAAAGAAGAACGACAATTAATGTCGCACTTAAGTTTTTAACAAATGATGCACTTTGAATAAAGCAGGGGAGATAAAGCCAGTAAAATAGGTCAATACGCTGAAAAAATCAGGACCTGGTTTCTGTTACGTCTCACTCGACACACTGGTCTGCCTGCCTGACTTCTTAGTGCCTGTCTGGTTCAGCTCGCTCAGCATCCAGACTGTGTTGCTCAGTGTCAACAGGAGGAATGCTTTCCTGCACAAATATCTACACCTCATAAATGTCTCGCCCTCTGCTTGACCCTGTCTGGCCTCTGACTGTGAAGGGGTTGAACCGGGGACAGACAGCCCAGTGTGTGTGCGTAGCAGAGGGGTTGAGGTGAGGTCTAGGGTCTCAACATGGTGCTGGGAGAAGAGTGGAGGACAAACAGATCACTCAGATGCTGACTGGGTCTTCTTTGAGGGCACAAAAAACCCTGATCATTGTTTTTTTTTTTTTTTTGAGGGTATCAGTTATGGAGCACATGCAGCCGCAGCAGAATAACCCGACCCATACTGTATGCAGATGTAAGACACAAGCTTCCAAGTAATTCCTCTATGGAGTGAAGCAATAGTGCGGCAACAGCGTGAAAAACATGGAGCATCTTTGATGTCTGCATCTGGAAACAAATATTAAAGAGCAAGTCTTGCTGAAGAGAGAAACACGCTTTTGCAGCTTACATGAAAAATATGAATTCAGAACGAGGAAAAATACGAACAAGTGTGAGAGAGTCTGGTAACACTTCACAATAACCATAACTTATAAATGGTAAATAGACCATTTATAAATGATAAGCAGATAGTTTATTAATGTTTAATCATTATTTATAAATAGCATATAGAACATTAATCAATTGTGGATTTTAAATTTTAAAAACATAAACCTAACCCTAACTTTACAATAACCATCTAAGTGGAGTTTATAGATGGTTTATAAACGACTTATTAACCATTTACAAAGTATTACAAACATCAGTTGCAACTTTACAATAACCATCTAAGTAATGTTAATAGATGGTTTAAAAAACAAATATTAACCATTTACAAAGTGCTACTAACACACATTTTAATCTAGATGTTTTACAACCAACATTTAAACCCTATAAAAACCTTCAATAAATAGTCCATTAATAATTGATGAAGATTATTAATCATAATTTCATTGCTTGTTAATGTAAAGTAACTATTATCCTACATTAATAAACTATCTATTTGCCATTTATAATTGGTCTATATGCAATGATGATTAAACTATCTATTTATTTATAAATTATGGTTATTGTAAAGTGTTACCGAGAGTCTTGATGCATCTTGGAATAAACTTGACCCTGAATATTTTGTAAAGGGGCAGATTCAGGACTCCGTCTATCAGCTGTGACATGTTTATGAAACTTCCACACAGTGAAGCAGTGTATTATTGCCACCTGTTAGCTGCAGATTTCGCCCACTCAAAAAAGAAATGCCGGACAAATGCGTGCTCCTGTGTTGCCTGGACATATGCCGCTCGCTAACCAGGCTGTGTTGCTGCTTACCGTGGCCCACATCCAGCCGTGCCACCCCTAATCCATTTCTCTGTAGCTCATTATTAGTGGCTTGTAAAGATTCTGTATCAGCTATGCTAAGAGAGCTTTTCGCAGCATTACACAGGATTACTGTTGCTCCTCGCTACATATGTTGCTCACAAACTCTGATGTAATATTGCAACCCTGTTTACATGCTGCTGACAGACTAACAAATGCATGGCTCACCATCGGGGCCTTCCCTCTCATGGTGCTGGTTCAAGTTTTTTGAGTTTGTATCTTTCCATGTGTTGTATTCGACCACATTTATGCATCAATAAGGAAATGAAAAAGCATATGGCCCGTCAGCACAGACAAGGGGACTGGTTTACACTTGTTGCTGCCAACACCTGCACCAATCTGGCTTTGCTCTAACACATATAGATGCCTCCATGTGTCCCACTCACAGCTTAACAATAAGGCCTTGAGCAAACACCTGCAAACATTTGATCTCCTGCATCCACACCTCGCACTCCTGACCCGACAATAGCAGGAAAAACTTACAGCCTGTCATAAAAGGGTCAGGCGCCTGCGAGTATTATCCTGTTAGTCAGCGCAGGACAGATGGAAACGCTTAAAAATAAAAAGTAATAAAAACATTATTGCATTTGGCTCTCTGGAAGGGCGGCAAGTGAGCTCTATTATTTGCAGATTCAAGCAAGAAGTTCATAATTGATAACTCGAGTTTCAATGCTGTTACCCCTTAGTTTCTGAAGTGGTGTAGCGCAGCTAAATGACCGCAGCAACTTTTGGGATAAAACCAAGAATTTATCTTTTACTTCTTGCTAGCTGAGTTACGAAGCGGTAGTTTTTCACTGTAGTAAAAACAGTTAAAATTGCGCCCCCACCTGCATGCCGTTGCAAGTTACACATCGCCAAAGTGGAGCGGTTGTATGCAAGTTTAACCAGACGAACGGAAAATACATTTATTGCCTCGATTTGACCAGAACTGGACTTTAAAAAAACTTGTTTACACATTAGACTGACTGAAATTGCACTGAATTGAACATAAGCTAAAGCTAAATAACATGGTTGTACTGCTAGGAAGCTAGGTTGTAAACATAAACCTTGATAGACGAAGAATGAAGTTTTAAAAAAAACTCAAATTTTCTTGCTTAAACTTTGTCAGGATATAAGATTTACACTTCCATCTGTGCTTGTTTACATCCCATTAGTTGAGCTCTGTTGACCAGAACTACAACCTTCACTAGTGAAATCTGGTCGTGCGATACAAAACATAATTTGACCAGCATTACAGGTGACTCATTAATTATTAATTCAACCCTCCAGTAACTGACTTGCAAGGGTGGTGACATTTATCTGTTAGCTAATCAAATGCACACAACCCTACGAAAAAAAACAGGCAGAGGTGGAGTCAGGGCAGGCGAAAAGCCTCCTGGTAAACAACAACAACAATGCACCCAGCTGTCAGTCAAATCAGCCACATCCCTAATTATAAATGGCCCCTTGGCGAAATGATCATAATCAGATTAGATATGTTAAAATTCAGCCCACTACTGTTCTTACATTCAGGCCTTTTTAAAGGTTTCTAATGCTGGTTTCTCGCCCTTTAAGACCAGTTTTAAGAGGATATTAGAGGAAGTGTGGTGTTTTGCTCTTCCAGATTAGTTTAACTTGAGGCATCAGGAGCTATAACTGTCTCATATCTAAGCTAAGGCAGCAGGGACAATTCATTTACACTTGTAATTATGCATACCATCTATAAGAGGAGAAACAGTTCAGGTACTGCATGGGAAAAAAGCACTGCTGCTCATCCTTCACAATACTCCTCTCTTTCCCTCCACACCTTGCTGTGTAGTGGTGTTTGTGCATTCCTGTGTCGACAACCCCTCCATCTTGTTCTCTGGGGTGTTTACCCCCTTTCACGGTAGCAGGGAAGCAGCTCCCGCCATCCCATCTCTGTTTACATTGCTCTTCTCCTCTATTTACTCAGTGCTCCAGCGCCCTGGCGCACCGCGCTCCAAACAGCTGTTCCATTATGGAGAGAGCAGGCGCTTCAACCACACAGTGCTGCCACACAGATCTCTCCTCTCTCTCTCTCTCTCTCTCTCTCTCTCTGTGTGACAGCCCACCATGGCTGCTAGCATGACGACTGCCTGGCTCTGCTGGCACGCCTGCCATTGTTGCCATAAAGATCAGTCTCCTTCAATGCCAGAGTGGCTTCTGGGCATAGAGTCAGCCAGGGCAACTGTCGGAGATTGTCTTCAAACCGCAAGACAAATTTGCGAGTTTAGCTTTTGATTAAGTGTCTCCGTATGGGATGCAGTTCTGTGGTGATTTAAAACAAGCGGCAATCATATCCAGATGATCTAAAATAAACTGGTACGAACATCTTTACAATGAGACAGCTTTTGAGGAGTGTCATTAAAAACATACGGCATTTTCACCATTTAAGTACCTCATACGTCCTACTGCTACATGACATCATCCATAGGGGCCGTTATCTCGCAGAGCGTGATGATCCTTCTTCAGAAAACGCTTTGCCTGGCGAGCTGTCGGGTGAAAGAAAGACTATTGTCTAACTGACTGCCTGAGGGTCACACCATACCATGAATCTCCAGTGAATTATTTTTACCCTTTGCTTTTTCTTTTTTCCTGCTGGTGTGCACAGCTGGTGCTGAGTCAGGAGACAGGAAACCTGGAGGAAGGCCACCAAGCATCCTCAGGCTCCCAGTGGACCGCTGCAGGGCCGTGTGGCTGCAGAGACAGGAGACACTCCATTTATCACAATACAATAGCTTCTGCTTGGGGCCAGTGGAATATGGGCCTGCCTGGGTCTATATATTCCTTCATGTGTGTACAGGCGCTCATATGTGAGCTGGCATCAGTTTGTCTCTCCGTGTCTGCAGGCCTAGAGCTGTTCAATTTAGCAGGACATACATTTCAGATGCATCGTCATCCTTTACGCTAATTCTGCTCTGATCAATATGAATGACAAAGCCACTTGGGGTTGTCATGGTAACTGTACGTGGACAAAATACACAAACATCTTGAGTGATTTATACCCAGCCTTCTGATCATTTCCAATCAATGGGCTGTTTATCTCTCCTGTTCTGTGTCCATGATTTTGATCAGATGGTTTTTGCAATAAAATGCCCAAATCCTAAAAAACGTCGACCACCGCTCTAAGGTTGCTGTGCATCTGTTTCTTTTAATTATGCCTGCAGTGTCTGTAGACTTGATTAACTTTTTTGATCAGCTTGGTGTGAAAGCAGTGGCAGATGCTGACTATTTTAAAATGCTATTATTTAACTTGATTAATCAGACTATTGGACTAATTTACCTTTCATTTAAACTGAAATTTAGATTCAAACTCCCCAACTAGACTTAAAATAGGACTGCAGACACTTCTGTGCAAAGCGACGTACATCCCCACTAAGCATTTTTTGGTCTAATAGACATCTAAATGTAGCCTAGATGACTGGTCTAAAATTCAGGCTACCACAGGTCTAAAAATTAAAGTTTTTTAGACATCTAAATTTAGACCAAGTCTAAATCTGGGCTTTATCTATGCTACACTGTACATTGCTCAACATAATTTTTTTGGTTAAGTACTTGGAGATCAATCATGCTACTCACAGTTGCTTTTTGAAATAAACAGTTATCGAATAATGGGTTAAAGTTTAACATCTAAATTCCATATAAAAATATACAGAATCTAGACGGTTGAAATTAGGTCTAAAAAAAACTAGATGACTAATAGCCGTCTATTGCTCAGTGGGTCTTAAAGAAAATGCAACTCAAGTAAAGATCTCGATGGAAGGAACAACATGAGTTAGTGCAACAAACTGCTTCAAGTCCATTTGGTCGTAGTGCCGTCATGCAGCACTAAAATGCAGATTACAATAAATCATTATCAAAAAAGTTGGACACAATAATCAAAATCAAAATGCTGCCAAACCATACTGCACTGTCATCTACTTTTCATCATCTGTGCTTTTTTACATCTAGATAGTAGAGCATTATCTTCGGGTGGCTGTTAAAACAACATGTGGTCAACATTTTAGGCCTCTGATAATACAAAAATATTAACAACTCATGTAACGAATTTGTAAGTTTGATGCATGTCAGCAAGGATAACGTCATTTAAAATTATTAAGTTGACTTGAGGTGCGCATCCTTAGTTTTTTTAATGCAAAATTATCTCAGAATAAAAACCAAAACTGGACTGTGTGGTCCTCTGATTTTTTTTCTCCCTCATCCTAAAAAAAAAAAAAAAAAAGAAAACAGTTTGAAGTTTTGAGGTTTTTTTTTTACTGTGATGTAGACCACACCTCTCCCCTGATAAACTCCAGTCCCCTCCCTCTGCTCTGTTATGCCGTCATACCCCTACTCCTGGCTGCAGGTGGTCAAAACAACTGATCCACTGTTTCGAATGATATCCAGACCTCTGAGGGAGATGAAGACACATACCTGCAGCATCTAAAAGTGCTGCACACACACACACCAAATCCTTTCTCCTATGTGTCTAGCTCTGTAGTAGCCTCCCCCACGATGAAAAGGGATATCAGCGTGTGTAATGGCACGAGTGGTGAGTGAGCGTATTAAAGAGAGAGACATCTAGAAAGAGAGAAAAAGAGAGAGAGAGAGACAGAGTGTGTACTCATGCATGCATGCCCGTGTGTGTGTATAAAAGTGCCAGTCATAGCAGGATATAAAAGAAGTCTACCCAGCTGCCAGGCCCCCAGCGCCAGTTGCCAGAGCCCTTAAACACATCCATGTCCTTCAGTGGATTGCTCTACTCTCCTCTCCTCCTCCAATATATCTAGCACTTTAAAAATATACAATCTGCTTAGATACTGTGCAGTCATAAGCTCCATGACTGGCACTTGGACATCTTATCAACATGAATTGAAGCCCCTGGGCAACTAAAGCACGGCTTTGATCAGACATTTTGGAGACATCCCTCATTTTCTTCAAACAAATCCATCGAGGTTGGTGTGCTAAATTGGAAACAAACTCAAAGCACGATATGTACCTTATTATGATACAGGGAAAAAAAAGAGGCCATATACAGCCTTTTTAATAAAGAGGTGAGAGGCTGAGTGACAATCTGCATGATTCAGTGAAGAAGAGATATTAGAGGAAATGTCAAAAGAGAGGCAAGGACAGAAAAAGGTGAAGAGATATTCTGCCAGAGAGGAGAGGGATGAGCCCAGCATGAGCAGGTTGTGCTATGAGATCAACTGAAAAACATCCCTGCAACCTTAGCAGAAGCAAATCAGCATCCATCCCCTGAATGTCCTGTGACAGTTGTTATGTACAGAGACCCAATATCACCTTATGTCTTCTTTTGAATTTAAGCCCTGCAACTTGTCAGTGGGAGAGAAACCAAAAGTGAGTGAATGAAAGCAAAAGATAGAAAAGTGGGGCTCGAGGCCTGCTGCCGAACAGTGGGGGAGAAAGTGAAAGAGAAAGAGAAAGAGAGAGATGTAGACAAGAGAGAAAATGAAACCTAAATGGACCAATTCAGCTGGCGGAGCCACACAGAGCATTCACCTGAGGGCAGTCTTATGCCCTGTTTGTGTCTCCATGGAGACAGGCCTCCTGAGTGTGTGCGTCTGTGCAAACTGACAGTAGTACAGCAACCTAGTCCTGCTATTGATTTTCACACAATTTCTTTGACCAGATCAAGGGAAAACCAAGCCCAAGAAGCTGCTGCATGTTCTCGTCAATGTTAAGATCGGATTTTTAACTCGGGTATTTTTAGTATTCAAAGAGGCATTTCACATGTGCACGGTGCATTCCCTTACTCACTTCGATTGCATAGCTCCCATCGAATCAGATAAAGCATTTTCTCAGCTGTTACCAGGCATTTGCCAAGGAAATCTCCAGCTCTGAATATATTAAGTTTTAAAGACTTCAACCAACTGGGCCAAAAGCATGATAAGATCTTATAGTCTGCTGCCTTGAGATATAAATACATCTACAGTGCAGGCCATATCTGTTTTGTATCCTGCGTGGATTCAAGCCCCGAGGCAAGGCTTTTCTGTCATCTCTCCGCTCTCAGCTCCACTTCCCTCACTTTCCTGACCATAGGAACCAGATCAGAGGCTCAAGATGGCCTTTATCCGGAGTCTGTTGGTCAGCGTCAGGTTACAGGCCCCTCTCTGTACACACGGCACATTACGGAAGTTTTAATAGGTGATCAGAGCAGCTGTTGCCGGCGCAGCGTTGATTTACTGTGGCTAAGAGAGGGCTTAATGACTACAGAGGCAGACGGCTTTTAACCCTTTCATGTTTGGTGGATAATGTAACAGGATCAGGTCGCCTTTTGAGAAAGTTACATGTATATACGCACTAACACAAGCGCACACTGGTTAAACGCTCCTGGAATATAGTTACACCGCCTGAAAGCTCCTCAACACGAGCGCCGCCCTCTCACAGTTAAAGAAAAACAACATATGGGTTTCGACTTGTGCTGCTAGTCATGGCTTGTGACACGCTTGTAAGGTCCACGCATGAACATATAAACACAAACACACATCCATGCGCACTTGTGTTGCCCGCTGACAGGTGGTGCGTGCTCAAGGAAATACAAGCTTACCCAGCACAAACCGTCCCAGAAGGCTTAGCACTTCAGCAGAGAGCAATTGGTGTACTTATGCAGAAGTTAGCACTATTCAGACCATGCGACATTCATCTCAAGGGTCAAAGGGCGCAAACTCTGTTTGCACCTTGAAGACAGCAGAATCCTCTCTTTTACAGTTCCTCCCGCAGCACAGCTGGGCAAACAACAGGAACTGGGCGGGGTGAACAGTCAGGAGATGGATTAAACAGCTGATGACTTATAGCTGTGTCAAAGTAGAGTACAAGCTCGCTCTGGGCTGTGAGGCCGAATGCAAATGTCAGCGAGCTAACACGCAATGACAAAGTAAACATGCTGATATGCAGGTATTATGTTAACCACAATCATTGTGTGTACTTTTGTGTGTTGTTTGCAACTCTTTCTCTTACAGACGCACAATTTCCCAGGTTGTCAAGTTGAAATTTGGCTGACAAGAGGTTTAAATTGTCATCTTATTTTTCTAATTTAAAGCAGGGAAACATAACATATATGAGTCACAAACACAACTCTGTTTTTTTAATCTGAAACATCTTTTAACTCGCTCTGCAGAGGGTCATCGGGACTGCCCACATCCCTCCCTACAGGAACTGTGCACCACCCAGATGTCACATGTCTACACCGCTGCTCTCTGGAAGGCGGTTCAGGTCCATCCCATCATGAACCAACAGATTTAAGAACAGTTTCAGTAATCATACTGGAGCGGATCACTGCAAAACACCTACCTAGAATCGTAAAATAAAGCTTAGTAAATGTGACATCCCACTGCACCTTATACTGTTGCTTGCACATTACATTGCACACTTTCTTATAGTATTTATTCTTTTTACATCTTTGCACCTTATACCCATACTTGTACATGTTTACTTCTATCTTCAGATGATTGTACAGATTGTAAAGTTGCATTGTTTTTTATATCTCTTTTGCTATTATGTTTTTATTGTTTACTCATTATAGATGTATTTTGCACTAGACATAAACTGCCAAAATTTTGTTGTACTTGTATAGTGACAGTGAAGGAACCTGAATTAATGTCAAGAGGATGGTAAGGACAGCATTTTGACGGCATTCCATCAAGATGCTTTTCAGCAGACACATGCAAATACATCACTACAAATCACAAATTCTCCACTGATGTTAACTGCATTACAGGAGCAGGACTGTGCATGCTCAGACACTTGGGCGGCGCTGCTCTCACTGCGAAGACGAACAACACTCCAGTCTCTGGTGAGTTGATGACAAGGTTGCATGAGCAGTTGTTGGGAGATGACAGTGATGAGTGCTGGAGTGGCATAAAGATGTCACATGTTTGGATACAGATTGTGCTTTTAAGTTTTCAACGGTGACTGAGGTGCCCTTTTCACTTTCACGGTTATTATAGCTGCTAATATGAGACAGGACTTGAAATTCACTGTCAGTGTGTGAACGTATGAATCTCACAACAGCAGACGATGAAAAACAATCTAAAAATGGAGGCTGGATGAACATTTTTCAATAGACATTTATGAAATTTCTGCTATTTTACATAGAGCCACCTGCCTTATACTGTGTAGGATCACCAGGGCAAGACAGCCTTGACCTGGTACAACCTTTACTACACTGGCTTTGTGAAAGCACACTGTTGTATTTGGCACCGATACATTGGCAGCAAATCCTTTGAGTCCTTGTAGTTCTGATGAGGGGCCTCCATTGATTGGACATGGTTATCCAGCACATCCCACAGCTGCTCCATTGGATTGAAATCTGGGGACCAAGTCAACACCTTGAACTCTGAGGTCCAGTTCTGGTGCTCCAGTGGCCACTTTCGGCATCCTGGCATCTTGATCCTGATTGTGTGGTCCCATACACAACAAACTTTCATGCACTGTGTTACATCCCGTGTCTATCAGAACCAGCATGACCTTTTCCAGCAATTTGAGCCTTTGGATCAGGACTGAGTCTTGGTCGTCCATGACCCCGTCACCAGTTGACGGGTTTTCCTTCTTTGACCACTGTAGGTACAGAGCGCCACAGACCAGGACCTAAAAGCCACTATGCATGAGGCACTAAGGGATGTCCTGAAACTATATTAATATCGTATATTGGTCCAATATCAGCAAAAACGAATATCAGATTATACTTCGATACAAGCAGTCCATTCCAGACTCTGCTCAGCACCTCTATGTAGCAGCGCCCAGATCTAGCATTTACCAATCCCAACAATAGTGTATACTAAGGTACTAACAAAGTAGCAAGGAGCAGGAGTAATGACGGCCATGTGACAGTATTTTTTGTTCAAGTCCCAAAAAGACGTTTCAGCTGAGTGCAAAACTTACCGTGCGCAATTTTGCGCCAACATCTGTATCGGCCGATAATGAAGGTTACAATATTGGTATGGTATCGAAAGTAGAAAAGTTGTATCGGGGCATCCCTAACTTAGACCACTTGGCCATCGGCAGCCCCAATCGGCGAAACTGAATCTTAAATAGAGAATAAGGAAAGGGATTACTGTGTTGGTTTAGTCAAGTGACCCATGCACAAAGGCTTTGATCCTGAGGCTGATGGTTCCAATTAAACCTGAGGCTCTTCACCACATGTCAGCCCCACTCTCACTTTCCAGTTTCCTTCTCCTGTCATTGTCTTATCCTAGAAATATGGCATAAGAACTTCCCATCCCCCAACGAAATCCTCCCGAGTACCACATGGATTTCTACAACCTATCCTGAGGGGGTTAAGACAATGTTTGCCAACTGTTATGGCAATCCATTCAATTGTTAAGACATTTCACTGAAAGCTACAAGCTATGGGAACCATTTCATTTGTACATACATGGAAGAGACACACAACACAATCATTTCTGTAATCATTGTTGTAACAACTAACAGTCTCAGCCAATCTACTGTTTTGAACCTCGACCGAAAACCTCCAGCCTGGGCCCCATTAACCCATCCACGAATGATGTCTAAATTGTCCACTAGCTCTCCAAGGCCAGCCAGGATGTAATCAAAAACAGACGGAATAATCAACCAAAATGCTTTCTATTCCGGTAAGGATGCCTCCCAAATGCACATGAATTACACTGAAGCAGGCACTGGGACTGTGAATGATGTTGGGCTACCCGCACCAGCCAAGTCACTGTCTCCCAATGCCAAGTGAGGGGATGCCAGGCACTTCCTGCTGTAAACAATCGACCCACAGACGGAGGAAGAGGGGAGGAAACCTCTGAATGAGAAACAACAGGAGACGGAGGGGAGACTCAGTTGCTCAATGAAAGATTTCTCCAGCGAACAAATGTGCCCAATTTGTCAGACAAGCTACCGTAGACTGTTTGAGGGGAATCTGGGTGTGTGTTTGTGTGTGTGTGTGTTTGCAAGGACAAATAGCATCTCTCTGTGTGGATGAACACATAGCAAGTGCTCAGGGCTTATGGAGACAGACGTTGGATATACAGCTTGGCTGAGTTCACACCACATAATAAGGGCTGCCTCTCTTTTCTTCATCACTGTCTCTCCTCCCACACATTGTCCCCTTTATTCCAACTGCTGGCCCACACCGCTGTCTTCTGGCCAGTTTCATTAGCTATCGGCGCCAGTGGTGTGACCTCACATGTTTTCACGAGTTGCCTCACAGTGGCAGCTTCTTTCCGGATTTGACAATGTGACGTTTTTGTTTTAGTTTACATATCAGTGATGATCTTTTGGGTTTTTACACTTGCATTGTTTGAACTCTCCTATTTACTTGTACCCCTGGCTATTGTGCCGACAATCCCGCTAACACGTTTCGCTAGGGCGCTGCACAAACATGCCCCCTCTGACCCTTTTAAAAGACCCTGGGAAAGGCTGAAGCTTTTGAATCAGCATGGGATAGGTATCGGGCACATACTGCATCACCAGCTCACACTATTTATGCACTTGTGTGTAAATCACTCTCCTTTACAGTCCCTGCGTGTGGGAATGCAGTAAAAAGTGAGGGAGGAGAAATGCCTTGCGACGTACGTCTGGCTCTCACAGAATGGCATAGCTTGTGCATAAACGTCAGAGTGAACAGACCCAACATGTGGAGACGCCGAAGCACCATGTGTTTGCACATGAATTACTATGTATGCATGCGCATGCACGCACAGGCACAAACAAAGAACACACACTCACACACGTATTAGCTACGCATGCAAGCTCACAACCACCTAGACGTTAGCTCACGCTTACAAAACAAGCACATTTTCGCAGACAGACACACATACCTGTCATTGTAATTCACATGATCATTCCCTTTCTATGAAAGAGACAGGGAATTGTCAGAATGGCAGAAGCTGAGGCCTCATATTAGCCCTGCTGTCAGAGCCGGTGAGCAAAGGATGACATTAACATGAGCGCTCCTGTCCCTTAAAGCTCACCCTGTCTGCATTGAAACAAGAGCCTGGTCTGTGCACGGCTGTATGCACTGTCCACCACCATCCTGCAGTTTAATCAATGAGAAACTGCTTTCATTGCTTACCTATTAACAGGCTGATTTCCCTCCCTGAGAGTTGAGGTATCTTTGTCAATAATGTATTACACTGACAGCAAAGTAACCTCCAATTAAGTCGTACCACCTTCTCTCTCTGCATCACCAGCTCTGTCTTCACTCCTTTCAGATTGAAGAGGGGGAGGGGGTGGTTTAACAAGTTTGGCTCACTCTAAAAACAAATGACAGCCAACAAAACAAATGTAGCATTACAACTGGGTATTAAAAGGCCTGACATTTACCAAGGCTCATTTATATGGTTGTCCACTCTTAGCTCATTGGCAGCCCCCATTACGCTGGATAAAACGGTGGATAGAAGGCCAGGATGAGCCGGGTGAGGGCTGGGCAAACACAGTGGGGTGAGCCGTTAACGGCCTGTGGGAGGATCGTCCTGTAGATGAATGAACACCTGGATTAATGGGGTCAGTGAACACCGAGCTGCTGAGAAAGGAGAATCCCAGCCAAGGCAGCCATTTTACATTTTACTTTTACTGCGTGTCTCATGGTTCGTTTTCCTCTGCTGGTTTTTAGAGGGGGCAGCGGGAGGGTCCCACGGGGGGCCCGGGAGAGCAAAGAAAGGACATTTTTGGATCTGTGTGCTGTATATAAGGTATGGGAGGTGGGAATACTACATATACAGTTCTGATTTCATTAACCTTCCAGGGACCACCTGAGAAACAGAAATAGTTTGATGCAGATTTAGGATCCTTTAAAAAAATATATGAGCTTCCTATATTTGTGAATGCTCGACCTTTACGTCGAGAACAAAACTGAGCTCCATTTTTCCACTTTCTCTCAACTTTCACACCTTTATCTTTTTGGAAATTGCTTTACAATCCAACCTTAATAGAAAGGCAGGGTGCTGGCCCTTTAAAAACGGAGCTCTGAGAGCGTAGCAGGCTAATAGATGCAGTCTAAAAGGTGCTACTGGATGGCAACCTGAAAAATGGTCTTATCTGAAAAGGTCCAGGACAGTAATAAATGAAATAATCGCGCCTGGCACATTAATCCATGTTCTTGCCCTCTGGGGGGAGACCTCAACTCAACATTTGATCCGTGTGACTGCATGTCCATAGTATGTGTATAGCCACATGTATGTGCTCCTGTATTTACAGACCCTTTACTCTTATTCTCCCTCCTGTCTTTCAATCATTTTATTGAGAGTTCACAGTAAAGTGTTTTTTCTTGCATTCATCATGAGGAACTCCAGCAGGAAATATATAGTATTTGGCCCAGAAAGAAAGAGAGAGAGACAAACAGGACGACACTCAATAAATAAGGAGGGGAAGAGAAATTAAAGACACTTAAGTCTAAATTGCAACTTGGCATGGCCACTGGGCCACCACAGTTTCAATGACATACAGTTATTGCTCATGTGGCTCCTGGAGTGTCCGGCGACTCATACCTGCTGGAGTGGGGGCATCTGAAGGACAGGTGGAAGAAAGCCTCTTGCTTTTTTTTCTGTTTGGTGTGAGGAATAAAATCACAGAAATGCCACTATCTTTGCTTTTTTTTTTATTTGATTCGCTTTGCATGATGCTTTTGTCTCATTGTAGGATATTTGGGACCCTGACAGCTCACGAAAATATCCCTTAAAGAAGTTTTAACATATTAGTGTTTGGTCAACTTTCACATTTTCATGGTTTTGTGACAATTTCCTCAGATATGAACGAAACTCAAATGGCATGCCGTAAAAAAGGTTCAACTGATTTGATCGTTTATGCTCTCAAAGTCAATAATTTAACAATGATCTAACAAAATAGCTGAGGGGAAGTCTAGCTGACTGAGACTCTGGTCTATCCAGGAAGAGAAACAGAAGAGAATCCTCTCCTTTTTACCCTCAGAAATCAATTTGCTGCACTGTATCACAAACTAATTCAGCGTTGCTCTGTGTTCAACCAGCCAAGCAACTTATTTCTATTAGAAAGCTTGACAAAATAGTGACAGCAGAACACAGAGAGCACACAAATCAAGATTTGAGAGAAGGTGGAGTTGCGCTTTACAGCCAGCACTGCCATCTACTGGACCTGCATCAATTGCACCAAACCACAGAGATACTGCTGCGCATGCAAAATTGCAAAGTTCAAAGAGAGCTGAGCCGCGTCCCAAAATAGATGAATGGGTGTTATATTTGGCATCCAGAGACAATTAATATTCATAAAGAGGCCTAAATGTATCCACACTGATGCACAAGAGGGAAGATTATGGTTCAACCAGGAACTGTTAACAAAAGTATTTACATTTTAGTGAACCCAGCGCAGGATGAAGTCTAGGAAGACCGATTACAGACAGATTTTGTAAAAAGATCCTTCAGTAGATGCCAAATTTCTCATTTATTTCCAAATTAGTCCCAAACCCTTGACCCTAATCCTCCATTGTGCCACTCAATAGTGTCTTTGTTGGTCTCTACAGCTCTGGCAAGTGTTCATATCTCTGTATCTAATCCTGAGCAGAAATTAGAGAAATTGTTGTGACATGATTGGTCTTTTAAAACTTAAAAAAAAAACCCACATTAATACATATTTAAAATATACATCCTTTAAACTGACTTTGACAACAGCTCAAATCTCAAAATCCCACTGCCATAAGACATGATTAATGGTATTGACAGTAACAAAACAGTAAAAAAATTATTGATTAATAAGTAAACAACCATCACACCTGGTTGCCATGGGGATGATCAAATATTGATATTTAATTTGATATATAAATCGTTTTTTTAGGAAGTTCCCAGCAAGAATGAGGCGCAAAACAGGCATCTGGAAAACGGTCATTTAGTACAGTTCACTGACATATTCTTGTGTCAGTGAACCGCTATGGCTGATCACTAAAGCATGGCAATGCCGCCACCTAGTGTTTTTAGGATTGAAACACACAAAAATGATCTCCACTGTATTTGAAGATATGAAGGTTCATAATTTGGACTGCTGAACACAAAATCCACCAAAATAAAACATGTTTCTACAAAAAGAGAAAGTGTTTTTTTTTTTTTTTTTTTTAAAAGGGAGCAAATACAAGATTTAACAGACCATTTAGAATTGGACTGTAAGTATATTTTTCTGTTTTTTCCGACTTTGCACCAATGAAAATGTTACAAACTTCTGTGGACTTAACTTCTAAAGACCACGATGGAGGGTAGTGATGGGGTCATGCAGTGAAACTGTAGAATTTACAGACGATTCATTCAAGGGTCTGAGAGTCAAGCTCATGAACTTTGCAAACATGCGTAATCAGTCACTAACTATGATTACACTGTGGCTATTTCCTCAGACGTGCTGAGGGAGAGAAGCTCATAATGGGGTATTTTTGGCTTGTTGGCTGGAAACACAATCTGTCCATTTATGATTAATCCACTCCTTCCTGAGTGATCAGGATGTGAACATTTCTACCTGCTGCTGGTACTAAACAGTCACATTACCTGAAGATTTTGTGCCTTTAGCCGGTTAGCAGTCCATTCAAGCATTCTCAAATGTGTGGTTGTTCATGTTTGAAATTATAATACAGGTCACTCCAAACATAATATCAAATTATGGTGTCCTTGTCTCTAAAATATATTTGATTCAAACAATATATGTATAATATATTTGGGCCATGCCCCCGGTAGAAATATGGCTCCTCTTAAATCCTAAATTTTGATTGGCTCTCAGCGGTGGGATTTGCATTAAAATTAGCTGTTTGAGCTGTGTTGAGCTTTATTTGAATTTCCTTTTGTTAATGCTTTAAACAGTTCTGGACATGCATCTTCCCGTTAAAGTCTGTAAGACTAAAGCCAATAGGAAAAGAAGAAGAAAAATGCACAGTAATATTTACGCTTGTGGATAGATTAAAGTCACAGTGACGACTGGTCGATAAACAGGCCTGACACAGCTCTTAAGTTAGTTAAAGTGGATGTTATCAGGGCTGATAAAATATCTCTTTTTTGGTTGTAATTATAAAAACTTGACAGATGGAGTGACATACTTACCAATCTAGATTCTGACCAGTAAATACAGCTAAGAGTTACTATTTTTCTACACACAGCAATTTTTAAATTCACATAAAAGATTTTTTTTCCTTCTACTTTAGCGTCTGAAATCTTCAACTGGAAATACTTAAACTACAGTGTTGAACTCAAGGCCATTCTTTAAGTCGTTGCGGTAAAAGTGATTCCTTACATAAACTGAACTTAACCTTTGATAGTGAAGTGTGAAATTCAGTCCGCACCAATCACTGTGACATTTGAAAACCGTCTCATAGCTTTCAAAAGACTGCTGGCATTCTCTGCTTCTCTCTTTCTGGGAGTTGATATGAGAGGAGTTAATCCAGCAGAGTCTGTGATTAGATCTGCGTCCCTAGCAACTGGCTGTTCTTCATAGCAACAGGCTATTCTTCACGGCATTGGCTGGATATAGAAGTGGCAGACGGTCTTATGGGCAGAACTAACCAGTCAGAATTGGGTAATTAACATAGCCCTGTGATATCATTTCTTTAACAGAAGCATTTTACTTTCCCAAAAAATAGCAGCTGAGTGGATTTTGGGAATAAGGAGTTTAGTTAAAGCATAATTGTTACAACACATGCAGGCACTACACTATTTGGAGCATAATAAGACCTGGACCAGCATGTCTCTGATCTTGTCATCAGAAATTTCAGGGCTTTTTCTGACAACCAAATAAGAGAGATGGCATAAAAAGACAGTAGTCCTTGTGACAATGTTCTCAGAGGAATTACAGAATTTGTTCATATTTGAAAGCTGAATAACAGGGTTTGTATTCAAGGGTCCAGTGAGTAATAATGTAAATATTTAGCAATATCTAGCTGTCAGGTTCCACACCAGTGAAGCAACGGCAGCCTTTAAGGACAAAAAGCGTATGTGATGTATGATCAATATGACCCTCAAATTGTCAGTATTTCACAGCAATAAAAAAACAAAAAACATCCATTAATACGACTTCTTTAATGCACAACAACCCTTCTTCTTTGTATTTAAACTTACTAGCCTGACGGCTCTGCGCTACACGGTAGAAACATGGCGGTGCAAAATGATGACCTTGATAGAAGGGGGCGTGCTCCTATATATGGCAAGCCGTTTGAGCATAAATTTGAATCTTGAACTTAAATTTTGCTTTAGCGTGTATGATGGAGGGCATATGACAGGTAGAATCTCATTGTGGATAGTGATGAAGACAATAAATATCATCTATGGATAATGAACACTTTTTAACAGTCACAAAAACCAACAGTCAGAGTGAGACAGAGAAGCAGATGGATAAGAGTTAATGTGCTGCAGTCGGGACCCCTGTGCGTGTGGAAACAGCTTAGCAAAAACAGAACCGCTTCACCAGGGGAGAAATAAATAGCTGGAAGAAATGTGGGACATGGTGAAATCTAAGATTTTGTCCAAATGGTTTAGGCCAATTTGGGGACGTGAGTTCTGTCAACAACTATGAAATGAAATTACTGTTCAGCCTGACAACAAGCAGCGATTGAACAATAGTTACCTAACTGTATTATTTTGTTAGGTCATAATTCCTTCATTCAGGATTTCTCTGGGACTTCTACAGAAGGCATCCAGGTCTCCCCCTGTTGCTCGTATTCCTTTTGGGGGGGATTATATTAGCCAATTGATACAATAAATAAAAGTTGCTTAAGTCTGGTATTAAGAGTTCATACTGAACATGCTTTTTTGCTTTGAACACATTTCAACAGCAAATTGCTTTCATGGCTCTGGCTGTGACTCCAGGTTTCCTTATTGACTGCCTGTGTGTGTGTGTGTGTGTGTGTGTGTGTGTGTGTGTGTGTGTGTGTGTGTGTGTGTGTGTGTGTGTGTGTGTGTGTGTGTGGGCGTGGCTTCCCCTCACCTGGCTGCTGATTCATCTCCAACCCAATGTCCGATAATCTCATCACAATGCAGTATAAGAACCCCGGCTCTTTATCCAATCATTGCCGGATTGTTCCGCCTGCTACAGAGGCAGTCACTCTCTTGCCTGCTTAGTGTAGCTTCTAGCAATGTTTTTCCATGTGCAGCTTCATTGACAATTGACTCCTGTGCCTAGATTACCAATGTGAAATCCATGTAGCCCTTTTTTCAACCATTAACACTCTACACTCTGCCTCTTGTTCTGCTTTTGGGTCAATTACAAGAGCATGAACACAACAGTTGATTCATGAAAATTTACAAGAACACAGGAAGTTATTTTTATGCTCAAAATAACCAGTGGGATGACACCAAGAACCATGGTTTTGAGAGTGTTCCCCATTGACAAGGTATGTCGATATAATTGATCAGAAAATAACTTAAATTGAAGTAAAATTTTGCTTAAACGTCCCTCCCATCCAAAAAGATCACTGCTCTCTATACTATTCACACATCAACCTTCTATTAATGTCTGCTCCACAAGTGGCTTCCTTTTAGATCCGGGCTATAACCAACCTTTGTCCTAAGATTAACATTAGAGCGTTAACCCCCTGTGGTGGTCTGGATCACTATGCTAATCACTCTTAACTGTCAAAGCTAATTAATTAAAGCACTTGCCTGCAAAGGTTATCAAGTAAAAACAATACCCAAAGGGTTTTATTTTGTCTTTTAGTTTCTGATACAGTTTTGAGGTTTGGGTATTACTGTTTACCCTTGAGTTCCCGAGAAACCTTAGGGAACCTCACTGGAAGATAATGCTATTACAAAGGCTGATCTTGGTGTGCACTGTCACAAAGGTCATGGGGCATGGAGTTGCGTCCTCTATTATCAGTTGCCTGATAAAACAAAGATGGGACAGAGAGGTGGACAGAGTCGTACTAGTTTGCGTCTAGCAAAGACAAACGGGTAATGAAGATACATGCAAATGTATAATATTCAAACTCCTCTTCGCCAAACTCAACGAAAGCTCCTATTTGAATACATCTGAAGACCTGAAGCACTTGTAACGCTGCTATGTAGCTCCCCTGAACTTGCATGTGACAAACCGGGGAAAAACTTTGAGAAAGAAACCTTTGTACTGCTTTGTGTGGAGAGTGTTAAGTCTATTCTTCTGGATTACTCCATTTAGGCAAAGGTCCTTTGTGAAAACTATTTTAATCTTTATACCTGTTGTTTAACAGGCAGTTTTTAGGACTGCTCATGTTTACCGGAGCTGACCCAAGAGGACTCAATCTTAGACAAAGATTCTTTGAAAAGAAACTCAAAAGAGAAGAAGCAGCAGCAGCAGGGAGTAACCAAAAGCACCTTTAATGTCTGGACATTTTCCAATTAGGCTGTGGCTCGCCAGCAGATCAAAGCTAGGATAATCCTTGGGCTGGATGGCGTGTCTACAAGAATATGGATGCAAATAAAGGAGTAACAACCAATCGAATGTCAGGTTGACAAACGAGCGTGCCAGTGTGGGTTACAGGGTGGAAAGACAGGGGTTTAGAAAAGAAGGAGATGAGGGTAAGAGGGAGATACGGAGGAGACACAGATTGAATCTGCTCTGAGTGTGGACTGGAGAGGGCAGAGGAGGAGGGGAGGTTTGCGGTTGGTGCACGGGTAAGTGACGTCAGCGGCTTGTTGGATGAGGTGCTGTGTCCTGCTGATTTTAATCCTTACTCATTAAGGAACAGAGAGAGCAAGTGCCTGTGCAAGCCCTCTGGGGAAGGAGAGAAAGTGACAGGAGAAGGAAAGAACACAAAACAATCATCCAGAGGAGATAAGTGGAGCTACTTTACGAGTTGAAGAAAGGAAGGGGGGAGGAATCAAGCATTTTATATATTTGCTTCTCAGCTTTAAGCGTGCGTTCCCTCATTACCCTTTCCCTTGTTTGTAATCTTTGAGAGTGGCCTGTTGAAGCATGCCCACAAACGGAATTAACAAGGCCCTGAAGCTGCAATTTGGTCTCATAAACTATGAGAACCGATACTTGACGGCTGAGGCCTTTGGCTTCAAGGTGAATGCTTCAGGCATCAGTATGAAGAAGAAACAGATCTGGACCTTAGAGCAGGACGAGCAAGACGGCCAGGTCGTGTTCCTCAGAAGCCACCTAGGACGGTACTTGGCCTCCGACAAAGATGGGAAGATGACCTGCGGGGCAGAGAAGCCTGACCCTGACTGCCGTTTCCTTATTGTGCCCCAATCTGATGGTCGCTGGGCCTTGCAATCAGAACCGTACCAGCGTTACTTTGGAGGCTCTGCTGACTACCTGTCCTGCTTTGCTCAAGTCATTGGGGAACAAGAGTTATGGGCTGTCCATTTGGCCCTACACCCACAGGCCAGTCTGCTCAGTGTGGCACGTAAGCGCTATGCCCATCTGTCTTCTTCAGATGGGGAGATCTCAGTGGACAGCAATATTCCCTGGGGGGTGGACTCCCTGGTTACTTTGGTATACCTCGATGGCAAGTACAGCCTGAAGACCTGCGATAGTCGTTTCCTCAGAAATGATGGCAAGCTGGTGAAGGAGAACACCAACACGACCAGCTTCACACTGGAGCTGAAGTCTGGGAAGCTGGCCTTTAAGGACTGTGAGGGGAAGTATCTGAGCCCCGTGGGGCCGACTGGAACACTGCGAGCTGGTCGATGCTCAAAGCCTGGAAAAGACGAGCTGTTTGATCTGGAGGAGAGTCATCCCCAAGTTGTTTTTCAAGCTGCCAACAAAAGATTTGTCTCAGTCAAGCAAGGTAATTAAGTCTTGAATGCAGGAATTCATTTTGTGTAATCACATTTCTTACTTATAAAAACAAGCAATGGTGACCGCAAAGTAGTATTAAAACAGGAGATTGAAAATCATTTCTCATAACAAGCAATTGCGGCCTTTGAGTAAGAATATTTGATTGATTTCAAAAAGTTGAATCAATCTAAAAGTACTCAAAGTACAAGTGTAGTCATGGAAACAAATGGGAATGAAAATAACATGAACATTCAGGCAGAGTGCTGCTGCAACGACTTTTGAAGGCTCCATACTGAGTTCACATTCCCGGGAAAAAAGAAATATGAATGTAAACATGTGTGTTTGCATAACTTTATAAGTAAGTGCTGAGAAACAATTTCCTCACATTGTTTGGGTATGTGGGAGTAAATAAGACTCTATTCAGATCCATCAGAAGTTAAGGTCACTAGATTTTGACCATGAAGTGAAAACCTCTGAGTGAATGGGAATAACATCTTTTTGCTTTATATTCTTGTCTTTTCCTAAGTGTTGGGTGTTACATGTTGAGTCATCCTTAGGTCTGGTGATGCAAAGCTGCAATCCTCTCAATTTAAGTCCTATATTACACAAACCCAACATCCTGTCTTCATGCACTTAATAGTTTTAAGGATTATGACAAGATATTAAGAAACAGAGTCATAGCTTCCTTGCATATTGTTTTATTAAGTTTAACTTTTTAGCCTAGCTGAGGTTCTAGCATTAGCACGTGTGCACTGCCTAAAGTGCATGACCTGTGTGTATTAAATGTTACATTGAAGCTGCATTTCCAGTATCATGAAAAGCATGTGACAGTTCCCAGACAGTAATACGAGTACATTGCCTTCCCTGGCGACATGCTGGAACCATAATGGTTGACAGACACACTGTGAGGTCATTGTGGTAATGGGCTTTGTCATTTCCACTGTGTGTCTATTGAAGCTTAAGCAAGGTGAAAATGAGTCCTGTGCAGACCTATGCCCCTTGGGTGTCGATTACCATCAGAGTATTTTAAGCCTGGCAGTTACTCCCTGATCAACCTTCGTCCAGTTTTTCACATGATGTCTACCTATGTGGCAGTAAGTTGGCAGCAAAGACCTACCAGACAGATCAGTTACAGGGGATCTTTTCAAATCTCTATAATGGGATCATCTCTTTTCTGTACAATTATACACACAAACATTGCGGAAAGATACGGGGGAATTTAATTGCTTTCCCTGTTCCTAAAACTTTGAATTTGATTTTAATGAATCAACCTCTTCAGCTGAAAGCTGGCATTACTATAGAATGTCTATGTTTTCAGATGTACTTAGGATTGTACTTAATATCATGCTTATGCATTACCAACATTTTAAAATGACAAAAGGTCAACATCAGGGAAATATTTATTCAACAACTTGGCTATTCATTGACAACATATGACAGAAATTCAATTTTTAGCAGCTATATTCTTCCTTGTGGCAGTTCCACGTTTTTCAAGGAACAAGGTATTGAAAGCTGCTTAGTGGGCCCTGCAGTGCAGATTTGCATTTCACCACTCAGGGAATTACAGCAAGCAAATGAACGGGAAGGGTGGAGCGGCGGCTGTGGGGGATTAGGGTTGTAACAGGCTTAAGAGAAAGGTTGAAGGATATTTTTGTGGCATCTAATTTGAACAACAGCAGACACAGTTCAGCTGTGTCTGTGTATTCTCCGCCACCTGACACAAACTCCAAAGACAGAATGCATGTGGATTAAGTGTGTGACTTTGGATAGGCTGAAAGTAAGGCAATCAGGTTTAGGGATGAAGAGGCTGAATTGGTAACTGGACAGAAGCTACACCAAAGCAAAATTTGACTACTGGTCAGTGTCTGGTTTACCTTCGCTGGGACTGTTGTTTCCCACATGCAAAAAAGATTACATAAAGTAAGCTGAGCACATGAAATGTGTTTAACAGCAGGGATTCTCCATACTGGGCACAGGGAAATCCAAAGCTGGTAGACGGAAACAAAGCTGATTAAATATTAAAGTGATCCTCAGCCCTAAATGCATTTTTGGGTGCCAAAACCCCCAGGAGTTTGCAACGTGAAACAAACTCCATTAAGGATGTGTTTTCATGGTAGTGAAGAAACAGTTTTCAGGACCAACAGGGTTGAGTCTTAGAAAGTTTCGAAAGATGAACCACAAAATTGCCATCTTTATTCCAAGCTGCTTAAAACTCTGCAAACATTAGCTGCAGAAAATCATGGTGTCAAAAAAAATGGCTTGATTGTACTATATCATATGGCCAAAATAACCCTGCAAATACTCTTTGCAGCTCACAGTGTTACGTGGTTTTTGTGTTCTTTTTTTTCTCGTGAAGATCTGTACAAACCAGTATGCAGCACTCTGTATTATGTGGTGCAACAATAAAAAAGGTACAACGTAATTACATTTTGGATTAGTGTTACTCTCACATGTCCCCTTGACAATGCCTGAGAGAAGAAATGACATTCAAGAGGGAGTAAATTACCTTTAAGAGGACGCAATGTTGTCAACAACAATGTCTATCCAACTGGGGGACAATAAACAAAGCTGCCTTTTCTTCCCTTGTATCCAGGAGTGAGTATTTCAGCCAATCAGGATGTGGAGACAGACATGGAGACCTTTCAGATGGAGATTGATAAAGACAGCAAAAAGCCAATGTTCAGGACAAATGGTGGATCCTACTGGACTCTAGTGTCTCATGGGGAAATCCAGTCCACTGCCACGGAAGTGTAAGTAGATTTCCTGGTTCTCAAAAGAGAAACTTTCATCCATGTTTGCTCATAATTCTTACCTGAACTCTATATGTCTGTGTTCCCAGAGAGGTCAACACGATGTTTGACATTGAGTGGCGAGGAAAAAGGGTGGCGCTCAAAGCAAGTAATGGAAAGTATGTATGCACTAAGAAGAATGGGCAGCTCTCAGCGGTCAGCGACACAGTTGGTAAGTGCTTTTTAGCAACTTTCTATAAATGCTGTGGCTGTTTGAAATACCCGGCACTGGTACATTTCCCATTCAAAACATATGAAAAGCATTCATCTTCCTTCAGGTGAGGGTGAACTGTTCCTGATGAAGCTCATCAATCGTCCTATCCTGATCCTTCATGGGGAGAACGGCTTCGTGTGCCACCACAAGAGCTCCAACACTCTGGATGCAAATCGATCCGTCTATGACATCTTCTCATTGATCTTCAATGATGGCGCCTACCATGTAAAAAGTCAGTGCATGAAACACAAATTTCTGCCTGGTCTTCAATATATCTTGTGTGACTTGATTCATCTGGCGTCCACATATAATCTGCTGTTGTTATCCTCTTGCAGGTGTGAATGGATTGTACTGGTACGTCTCTAGCAGTGGTCTGGTGTGCTCAGATGGAGAAAAGCCTGAGGACTTTTTCCTTGAGTTCCTGGGGCACGGATGTGTCGCCATCAAGGGCTCCAATGGCAAGTACCTTCGTGGAGATAAGGGAGGTACACTTATGGGGGATGCAACAACTGTTGATGCATCTTCTCTTTGGGAGTACTGATCCCTTTGAGTCAGGGTCCTCAAAGAGCAAGAAAGAAGACGGGGTGCAGGACCTGCTTCTACCAACTCACATGAAGCGGACTGACCGAGTTACATTTTCCTGCCTGTTTTTATACTAGCTACCCGGTGCCCAATGACAAGGTTTGTTTTATTCTAAATTGGGAAGAGCTGAACACTTTAGGATTGTAAGTGTTGAAAGTTTTGTCTTCCCAATGACATTGCCAACAGCAAAGAACGCCTGTTGAGTGAAATTGTATTTCACACAATAGGGAACATAACAGCGGATCTATATTTTGTACAAAATGAGTACAGCTAGGTTGAAATACCTTTGAAGGCGGCCATACTTATCAGTTTTTGAACAGGAAGAAATTAAATGTGTGTTGCTGCCTTGAACAAATTCTATGTGTAGCCTATTCAAAAAGCTTGGCAATGAAAGGTAACAAGAGGAATGTTAAGTCCTCCTGTTGCTTCAAAGTCCCACCGGGTAAACAGACAAAATATCCCCAAAGCTGAAACAGCCTTTGCAATTTGTTCTGTCAAAACAGCTTTCACATACTCATACAGAGGAGACACTTGAAAGCAAGCGTCAGCATTAAAAGGTCAGTGTATCTACATCCTTTTTCCTTAAAAAGAAAAACAAATTTCATTTCACCTGAGACCTCTGTCAACGCAAAAATGTTTGTTTACAGATTTCAGCAACTTCATTATTCAATCACGTTCTATGAGAACGGTCATTAAAGTGACAGAAATTAAAATAAGGTAATGCACCGATGTCTTCAAAGACAGCTAATGGCTAGTGCCAATGGTGTTTTTATTTATCTTGATGAACCATTTACAGCTTCCATGAAAGCGAATGAAGTAGACTGGAACAACTCTTCAACTTTAAGCAAGATATATCCAAAGAGGGCTTCATCCAGCATCACTACACACATAGAAATGCTTTTTTTAAAAACGTGCACAACATTTAGAAGTACAGAGATCAGGGGTGTAAAGGAACAAAGAATACCAGTAGAGATGTAATATACCCATTACAGGGATAAGCAATGAAACCAGAGGGGAAGGACATTAAAGTACCTGATAAAGTATTTATCGCTCTTTAATGCACCAGGTGTAAATGTGTTCAGAAAGTGCTTCTCTGGTCTTCTGCCTAGGGGCCTTAAACCATACTGCACTCTGCATCCCTTAATGCCCTGTTCTCGTGTTCAGAGTTGGGTGGTAAGATTAGAGCCTATAACTGATTAAGAAACCAGATTTCTTCTTGTTTTATATAAAAAATTGCAAGTGGAATAAGAAAACTTGTTAGGTCACATCTATAAAACATCATGCAGCAGTATAGGAGTTACTCTGGTAACACAACTCCTACTGTAAAATGTGCCCACTAGCCTCTGGTAAAGCTTTAGTGAGTGCAGCCCTTCACAGGGGGGGAAAAAACATCTTTTGTATTCTGATTCAATGTCTTATTAAATCAACAAGGGCACAGGCTGAACTTATACACAATTTATCCTGTAGACTTTTGTCATTTATTTCCCGTGAAGAATTTTAATTCTGCAATAGTTCAAGTGTAGTGTCAAATCCATTGATTTTGTGATATTTTGCATTAGTCAAGAAGAGACACTTTAGAAAGGTCTGAACTGCTTGGTCACATATGCACCCTGTACTACCAGCTCTGTAGACAGCCTCCAGTCATATTAGAGTGTATTTTTTAAATAGATGTAAGTTGTTATACTGTTTATGTTTACTGGCAAAACTTTAAAATGTCGATGGTAAATAAAAGAAAAACTTGACAATAATAATTGTGTTTTATTTGCAGCTGGAGACGCTTAAAGCACAAAAAACTTATAAATTGGTTATTTTAAGTGATAGTGGACCATATATGGGTATTAAGAGCTAGCTTACCTTTGAACTGATAGCATTCAGACTCTCTATTTGTTTCTCAAATGAGACTTCATATTTGTGTGTCCAAGCATCACAAACCTATCTGTTTGTTGAGGTGGCAACATAGGCGAGAATACACACACACACACAAAGGTGGTGCAGCTTTCCAGGGCACATGCATTTGGAATCAAGATTCCGCTTATCTCCCTCAAAGCAATCATGCCTATAGGGGAGGAATAGCTCCTCCATTGTGGTTCTGTTCAGTGGCTCTGATATGCATCCGTCAGAGCCAGCATTGTTGTTGCGTGACCGGGTGCAAGTAATGCAAAAACACCTGACGACTGTTTGAGCTGCCAAAGCCTCTGAACTGAACAAATCTGTAGAAATCACAGCGGGTGTTTTTGTTGTTCTTGTTTTGTTTTGCTGTCTATGTAACTATTGTTAGCAGCATTTCACTTATGCAGAAATGCTGGAAATTAACTATACTGTACTAATCGAGTCCTGAAAGTTGCTAAAAGGACACCACACCTTTTTCATACCTTGTGTTGAGACATTTAACTGGCTTATTCCCATCACATCCTTTACAGTTCAAGCTTTAACTGGCACATCTACATCATCCTGCAACACCCTCCTGGTTTAACAGCACCTGACTGGAGAATTAGTGACACGAGGTGTTTGTCTCAATGTGCCGTATTTGCGTAATGGAAGTGGATGGATAAACGCATTGTTTCGTTAAGTCTTTATCCTGTTTTCTGGAAAAAATAAGCGTTGGTGACAGTAATACGCCAAACCAGAGGCGGCCAAAGCCATCACTAGTAAGCTTCTTTTTTCACTCCTGTAATTTAGGCTCAGTAATATTGAACACCTTATTACATTGTGATAGATATGTCTTTTCCCTCTGAGCAATTTTCAGCGGAATAAGAAAGGCATGGTAATTAATATCTGATAACTTGATAACCGCATTTACTCCAGGAGTAGCAGGGTACTTATAAAGACCATGACAGCTCAGTGGGGGTGTAGAAACGTGTTAACATTAATGCAACCATTTACATGGTAGGCACGTAACTTTTATATAACGTGTATAGCTGCAAGAGTGAAACTAAATGCCTGTTGAATTAGCATGGATAAAAATAATCATCTGTGCACACTGAGGCCAAGACATCAAAAATGATTATAACTCATGTGACTAAAAATCTAAATGTTTTCTAAGAGGCTGTTTAGCCGGTGAATTCGACACCCCAGCTTTGATTTGTGCACAATTAAAAGGGATAGGGCTCTAAATGCTGAGGGTTATAAGAAAGTTAATTACCGTAATGCTACACTAGGTGGCACTGTGGCACCTGTCTAAGTCCAAAAGGGTGTTACAGTAATAGTCAGTGACAATTGCTGTGAAAAAAAAGTATAACTGCAGCGAGCACGACAAGCACAAACACCTGTAAGTAATCCACCACACTTTATCTCACCTCCTGACATCTGTTCAGGCCTTCATGAGCAACGACACCAAGATCTAACTGAAAATGACATCAGCTGTCACAAAACGACATCGAGTAAACAAGATTTCTCACTCTGCCTCACAGGAAACAGAGTGAGAAGGATCCATCACCTCGTCTCTGTGGTTTTATCTTGTTTTCAGCTTTTCATCGGCAGCAAAAGGACGGCGTGTGCTCGTGCTGCATCACACAAGCGCCACTTAACTCCTCTCCAGCACAACACATTTAACAATACAATGACACATCCCCTCCCCTTGTTTGATTCTGTAATTACTCTGGCAAAGGTTTTTCTTTGAGAATCACAGCCCACTAATCCCCTGCTCACTAGCCCAGATAATTACACACCGTTCACTGAAGTGGGGATGTTTTAACAGATTAACTTGCCTGGCCTGACGTTGACTCTGCCGCTGGCGAAGCATTTTGACAACACTAAAAGAAAAAAAAAAAAAGAGAAAGAGAGAGCACCTGAGATTTGAGAGTATAGTCAAACTATGAAGCTCAATAAAATGTTCTCATCTTAAGTATAACGAAACTTTGAGACCCGAGGAGTTTCTTCTGACTGTCTGCATGGGAAGTGTGAAAAGCGCAGAGCTTGGCTGATGGTGAGAGGTCGATATGTGTTACTGACTCTGTTCTTGCCCCTTGTGTGCTGAACTGTAACACTGCCTGCAGCTAGAGTTGTTCTGGACGAAATAATACTTCTCTAGCTTTTCAGGCATATGTCAAAACTTTATTTGAAAAGTCCTACTCATATTTTTATGATCCACAAGAAATAGATAAATAAAAAAATAAATGCATGGTTTTGACATCCGTAGATAGTAAATGCAAATCTGATCTGTACAAAGTTCAGCCAACTTTTAGGAAAACAGACTCTAAAATTAGCGCAGAATGGCTTAAATAGCTTTTCTTTTTAATACAACAGCCTTATTAACTCACCAAGAACTGTCTTTTTCATTTCATGTATTCATCATCTTAACTCAAAACGGACACTTTCATTACTAACAATTCAAATCAGCTGCCAACACCTGAGTTAGAGTTTCTGCTGATTTATGCCACGAGCAGCTAATTCGGTCTGTGCCAGCTAGTCTCAGGCGGAAATACGAGGTCTAATAAACTGATTTCTTTCTAGCACCACCCCACAGTTTTAAATCACTCAAGTGTCACCACTGATACGGTTCGTGAGTCTCAACGCAGCTCCCATCAGAGTATCTGAAGCCTTTAGGGTTACATGTTAGGTATGTCCTTGATAGCTAGAACAAAGAGCTTAACTGCGGCTGTAATCCACTTAGTATATTTACCCTACACCTTCATACATTTTCAAGGTAGATGCACTTAATTTGAGCATTTACCTTTTTTGTTCCTGTTAGACTCTGACTCTATTATGTTTGACAGGCAAATAACCTTCATTTTAACAATGGAATAAAATATGAAATCATTAAACTATTCAAAAAAAGTCCCAAGTACTCAAATAACTTTACTATTTACACTTTTTAATGAGAAAGATTAAAATTTCAGAGTTTTAATGTTACTTTTACTCAAGTCAAAAGTCTAAGAACACGCCTTTTAATGAGGATTACAATCTTAAAATTTAAAGCTCAGGTAAGAAACTCAACATTTAAGTTGATTTTGGCACACCCTTTAAAAAATAGTGTTACATCTTAGCTCAATAAGCAAAATAAATCACTCAGTAAGAGTGTTCGCAGCGGAAGATAATGAAAAATGCTGGTGAACACTCTGTCTGACACCTGGATTTCCTGCAGCTGCAGTTTTGTGCATTAAAAATGCAAATGTAGAAATATTCAGTCTTGACACTGACGGTCTCATTTTCCTTCGCGTTCATTAAGATGCATCATGTCTCTTTCTTTCCTAACCTGCTAAAACGCCTCACAGGGATTCACAGAGTAAAATTTGACCCGAAAAGCCAAAATATTTTCTTGCCATGAAAATTTAAAACTTCCCCTAAAACCCGACAGAAACGGCAGGAGTCAAACAATTTTTTCAAATTCAATAGAAACATGAAAGCACATTTCTATCCACCAGAATTTCACCTGACAAAGTCATGAAACACACAGAAAAACAGGACATACTAAGGATGGTATATTGAATTATTTCAAATCTTTGGGAGACAAAACCACTGAGACTGTCTGTGCTTTATGAAAAATTCAGAGCCAGTATATACTGACCTGATCTGAGCTATTAATATTAAAATCCATAACTGAACCCATTTCTAATTCAGAGAGGAGATGAGTTTAACCCATCCTGAAAAGCACAGATATTGAAAATGGAATAAACACCCCGCTGAATGGAGACAGATTAGGCAGTACTTAAAGTCCGCAGAAACACAAAAGGCAATCAACGCTGAAAACAACCAATTCCCACTTGCAATTACAAACAGAAAACAAGCAATAAAATGCTACAGAACCTTAGCACAGATGAACTTATCTCCTACCATATTGAATTAGCTGTAGACTGAAGAAAAAGGCAAGAGGGGCCTTTTAGTCAGCTGGCCATGAGGCCCTCCATAGACGTACCTATAGCAGGAGCTAAATTTCATCCATCCCTGACTAGCCGGTAGTAAACAAGTGAAAAAGGCATTTATTCCTCGGTGACAGGTGTACACAGACGGGCTTGGAAACCCAGTTGGATCTGTCATAATAAAAAAAAAAAAGAAGTGACACATTGTTTGTCTGTTGTAACAGGGAAAATAGAAGAAACAGTGAGTCCTTTTTCCAGATTCAAGAAGACATTAAATCCCTGCCTCTACCTTTCCTACAGCTCCTGAAGCCGTGGGTCCATCACTCTGCACTGACACCTTCACACAGAGCAGGAGGAAGCTCTCCGTCTCATCAGGGGGGTGTCGCTCAGAGAAAAAACCGCCAAAACTGTAGCATAATCTCGAAAGCAGCTCAAACTGAACTGGGCATTGAGATGGCATCTGATATCTGCGCTTGTTTACATCCAGGTAGTAGAGTATTGTTGCACCATCGCAGTAACCATTATTATTATAACATCAGACATATTTTGACCAGCATTTTAGGCCCTTAAAGGGCTATTCCGGCGTAAAATAAATTTAGGGTCAAACATTCCGTAACACCGAGTGAGATACCCCCTCAAGAGATGAATGTTGCCGACCCGCTTGCTTCTCTAGTTATACCAACTTTAGTAACGACCGCACAATAGCAATACATAGCGGTCTGAGGAGCCATAAATAAACCTCAACTAAAACGCCACTCTATAGCCACAAATAATGCTCAGAACAGCACCTAACTTCATCAACAGTACATACAGGGTCACAGCCTTAGTTACGGCCTGCTGTGGGGTGATGCAGCTCAAGGAAGAACATTTACGATCATTCTTCCTTGAGCAGCGTCACCCCACTGCAGGTGGGTAATGGGTAGGTAATGGACCTGCTCAGGGTCCCACTACAAACAAGCGACTGCTGGAAGAGAGTAGGTGAGTTGTGTTTAGTCTCTTTGCTAAAGAAATCAGGCAAAGTTAAAAGGATGTTTGGTGGCTAGTACTATGGCTTGGACCCTATATGTACTGTTGCTGAAGTTAGGTGCTGTTCTGAGCATTATTTGTGGCTATAGAGTGGTGTTTTGGTTGAGGTTTGTTTATGGCTCCTCAGACTGCTGTGTATTGCTATTGTGCGGTTGTTACTAAAGTTGTTATAACTAGAGAAGCAAGCGGTCGGCAACATTCATCTCTCAAGGGGGTGTCTAACTGGGTGTTACGGTGTGTTTGACCCTAAATTAATTTTACGCCGGAATATCCCTTTAATAATGCAAATTTTAATCTTTTGTCCATCTAAATTGAAGTGCAAGAAGCTGCAAAACAATGACGTATGGTAAAGTTGCAGACAGAGTCATCTTGTTTACTTGTTAAGACAGACAACTCTTATTGATCCAAAATCAAACTTCAGTAACAATACATCCAAGATTGATTTTTTTTTTTTTGTTCTATATTGTGCATCTATCATTATTTCGTGAACACGTAAAGGCAATTTTCTTCTTCAGAGTTGTGCAGGAAAAAAGAAAAAGAGGCGTGCTATGAATTATAAAAGAATAAACAAAAGCCGGCTAAACTGCACACTTTTGTATAGATGCCTGTATAGATGTCTTTTGTATAGATGTCAGGATGTAGCAATCTATTTTCCTTGAATGGTTGTCAATACAAACAAGAGAACATTTCTACATTAAAATTAAAGCTTTTAAACAAATGCAGCAGAGGTCCTCAGCATTTAGCCGACGCCTTCAAAATAAAACGCAAACCTGCATGTTAAAGTCTTTTAATGCCATGGGTGAAAACACTGAAGCACTTACAGGGGTCTGAATAATCACCTAAGCAACAATAACCTCCACACGTCTGAGTATGCTATTTCTGCTGCATCCAGAGGGTGGCAGTTAGACTTAAATGTGACTAATGAAATAAAATGACATGCACAGGTACGCAACAAGCTTACAGTGCAGCCTTTTACTTTGGGAAAACACGTTAACCTCAGCTCTGATTAGGGGCTGTCAGTCAGTCATGATTCTCGCTGTCTCTAACGAAAGAGCATGTCTATCTGAATTACTCTCATAAATTTAATCAAGTATATTTAGATGCACAATTTATTTGCTGTAATGTCCCCCACTGATTTCCCTGCACAACAGACAAATTCAATTAAGTCTCTTTCTATGCACAGTTCATCTGCTGCAATGCTCCCTCAGTTTTCCTTGAGTGTAGAGTGAAGTGAAAGGCAATTTAAGTACAAGGCGGTTGCACAAGTTTTGAATATTGCAGTGATCAAATGGTCGTCCTAGGCTTGAAAATCCCATCCTACCCTTTCTATAATGTGGATGTATGAAAAAAAAAAAAACTAAAGTTGAAAGAGAGAGCTGATAATGGAGGGTCGACCGTCTATGTCATGTGTCTGTTAAGTGTAGCAAATGGAGGACACAAAAGAAAGGCCAGTGATCTCAGGCTCTTTTCGAACATCTTGTTCCAGGGCAGCTGTTACGCCATGTGACTCTGTGATCAAGGTGAGAGGGTGAGAAAACTCTGTACAGTACTTCCTGTTGCCGTGTTATCTACATTGTGTTACAAACATGCAAGACCAGACGTAAATCAATCAATATCTGACTGATTTTTACCTGCAGAGAAGAGAGTTGGAAGATTTCCCACCTTCTATTCATTGCTGTCTTCAAGCTGTGTGAAACGACAGGAGAAATTCACATTTAGTTTATGACTCAGAGTAAATGAATGAGGGAATTCAGAGGACTGTCAAGCCAAGTGAAAAATTATCTTGTTTTTTTGTAGTGCCACTGGGTTATACATGTGCGTCTCTGCAGCGAACCGGTTGCTAGTTTCAAAAAGTTGCACAAATCCGTCAAGCTGTGTTGTCAAATTTTCCACTCTCTAAAATTGAAGCTGTTGTACCGTGTTTAAATGTAATTTTCTTACAACAAAGAAACTGTCCCCTCAATGAACTCACTCAAATGAGAACTGAGAGACAGCCTTAAGGCACCGTGTGTAGAAATTGGGATATTTAGGCATTTCTAACAATCAAATTCTAGACTGAAACGCTCCCTTGCTCACCCCTCCATCTGTGAAGTGACAGTGCCTTCAAGGCCAAGCATCTCCGGCTGATGCATCATAATTAAAATACATCTTTTGTAAATTTTTCACCAACAAAAATATCTTCTTTAGTGCTCAGCAGCTATCCATCTCTTTGTTTTGAACTTTTCCTGAGTAACCAAAAGAAACTGCCAAAGAAAGAGCAAAATGCCGCAGGCTGCCACAAATTCATTCCTACAAGCCAAAAACGCCACACAGACTGATTAGACATAATGCTCCACAATGATGCCCTCAAATTCTCTTGGGCTGTCTTCATGGGCTGAGAGTCAAAAGCTAACTCCAACTGAGAATCTGTGGCAGCATTCGAGGGTAAATGAAGTGTCCAAATGTGCGTGGCTAATGGATCTACCCACACCACAGACATGGGAGGGTTGTGTGGTCTCCAAATGTGCCAGGTCTTAATGTTCAATGGTGGCTTAAATGAGAGTGGGGAAAAGAGAGGTGGTTTAATTGTTGTGAAATTGTGGAGATATGGGGAGGGTCAGTGATGGCGATATTAGAAAAACACCTACCTCAGATGCTGGCACTTGTTTCCTCCCTGCAGCCATATTGTTTTTAGTTTGACATGTCAATCATTTAGCCCACCTGTAGGGCCCTACAAGTACGGCTGTCCAAGTGCCTGACGTAAATCACAACTCTCTTCATTTATTCTTTTCTTTTCTGTGTTTATATGATCTTACCCTTAGAAATGGCGTTTGTTGTTAAATTCGTTTATTGTATCTTTAACATGTTACTATTTTCATTCATTTGGATACTGTATGGATCGTATCAAACTACATTATCTAACTGCATCTGGTCATTGTTACTTCTACTGTCAAAAGTAGGCTACAGTTTACTAACGATAAGCGCAAATCCAAAACCAAATGTGGCCGGATGTAAGCTATTTTGTATCAAGAATAAATATTAAGCATATAATGTAAGACATTACAACTGTGAGTTTTATTCTGAAATTCCTCACCGGATGCGGGATGTTTTACTCCCGTAATTTGAATCTGTGGATCTCTCTAAGAGCGCTGCTCTCGCTGTGAAACACTATTCCAGTGTCAGTGTGCTCAGAAAGGTGCATCTCTTCCACTGTTCTGTTTCTTCTTAAGACAAACTGGAATTTTCTGTTATTTTTTCAGTTTTTACACATTTCTGCACCTTGGTAGCATGGAGAATCAACGCTTTACAGGAATGGATACACCTGGAGAGCTTTTACGCATCGCATCTTTTGGAGCGCCTGTCGAGATAACATTGAAGTGAGATAATATAAACTTCAGAGAATCACAGTGAAGCTGTCGGCGGACTGTGCTGGCCACTATGAGGTACGGATTAGTGGTCCTTACTGCTGGGTTCACCGGTTTGCTCAGTTTTAGCCTCCTCGCCTTGGCAATTGGGACTGATTACTGGTACATCATCAACGTGAACAAAGCCAACCACACAGGTCCTGACGATCTGAGTTCACATTCTGGACTGTGGAGAATTATTGAAGGTATGTGAATTCAACTTTCACCGATAAAGCTCATTTACAGTTTGTGAAATCATTCAAGCAAAGAGTAACTGCAGGTATAGTAATGAGGGAGCTGGTATTAATTCGGACGCAGCCCTCGATCGTTTATGTCGAATAACTTTTGCGCTTGCCTCTCAGAGGATCCTCTTTCATGGCATCAGTATCACTGTGCGTAAAATGCTCCGTCAGTTAAGTCATTATAATAATTCTCTTGGATTTACTCTGTTTCAGTATTGTAGTTTTCTGTCCGGATATGAAAAAGTGCCAGCATTGATCGTTCTCAGTGTTCTCAGTGTGGTCTAAGGAGGAAAATCGATGTAGCCAACTCTGTGTTTCATGGACTGCATTTACGAGTCCATACATTTTCATTGATCACGAGTCTTTGCATGATGTTGCCGCGTTGTAGAGGCCGATTTATTCCCAATTACTCGAAGATTTAAAGAACTGAGAAGCTGCAATGAATCCCAGTTGAATGGCACTTGTGCACAGTAAGAAACGACCCGGTGCCATTTAACTTGGAGGAAAAGACAAAGGCATCCATGAGGTGGATTATCGGGTATAATGCTTTCATAGTCACTGAATAAAGCCTAATGAACCGATGGGATATTAGACATATGGCAATAGGTCTGTGACATCTGTGAATTTCTCCCCTGTCTAATTAAAACTGAGGCAGCTCTAACCCCTGCACATCCCTGCAGGCGGCTGCAGGTGAGCAAGCAGGAGGCTGCACAGATTCCAAAGGGTGTTTTTGTCATACACAGCTGCAACAAATAGCGCGTGTTGGGGATGCATAGCTTGATCCCTGAGGTCTCCTATCTGGTGCTACAAGCCAAGTAATGAGCCTTCAAAATGCTCAAAACTGCATGCAGTGTTCACACCTGTGACAAAATGACAAATGTGGAACACGTGAGAGATTTTCATGTTGCAAATCTGAGATGTCTGCAACCAGCTTGACCATTTTAAGTTTGCTGTCGGTCTAGTTTTGAGGGGCAGTCATCATAAAAACAACTTCACAGTTCAAGGAGAAATCTGATATTGTTTGTATCTTAAAGTCGCTCCTGTCGTGTGTAACCTTTTCCCTTGACATTTTCAGGAGCAAACAGAAGCTCAGTCATCCCTTCTTTCACAGCGAACATGTCCAGCCTGTCGGACACAGAAAAACAGCTTCTCGGTGAGTGAGTGGTTTTATTTATTCACTAACTAAAGACTTGATAAAGAGGCGAAATGAAGCAAAACACCGTCCTCTGTGTTAGAAAGTATCTCAAGAAGAGTGTAGTATTCTACAAGTGATTTTACTGACAGTGAAAATGAAAACCAATGGCTCCCTGGACGGGGTGAATCAATCTAAAACCCCCAGCTGGTTTCCAAATGGTTCTTCTGAGCTGTAATCTAAAAATCCAGCTGATCTGCTACAAAGGAACAATCACAAAAACCCCAGGACAGCGCTTTAAAAATCTCTAAGCACAGTAATTGTTGTGAGCTTTCGCATGCCGATGTGTGTCCTCAGGTTTGCACAAAGTGGTGGTCATCTTGCTGCCCCTCAGCCTGGTGCTGCTGGTGTTCGGGTGGATCTTCGGACTCGTCAGTTCGTTGGCCTGCAGCCCCAGCTTACTGGCCGGATCAGCATCATATTTCCTCTTCTGTAGTAAGTCTTAATAATTTTAATTCATCTATGTACTTATTTTTTTCCCTGAAGCAATAACAAGGTAGAGGCTCTCAGAAAGTGTGTGGGTTGCACATTGTATGCTCATGGATGCCCTTGAGTGAGTGGTAACATCACAAAGAATCTATCTATTATCATTTTTTCACATGATTCACTCTTGACTCGTGTCAAATTCTCCAATTGACTTTTCCTCGTACATTTTTCGCACATATTGACGACAGGTAAGAAATCAGCGTTTCTAAGGTGTTAATCTTAGAGTTGACAGATGGTTGGATTCACAGCTCCTCCTTAAATATGTCTGTTTAGCAACTGTTTTCATGCTAATCGAGCCGAGTGAGGTAATGATCTCTACGCTCACGCTGTAATTACACGAGATAAAAATAGAGATATAATTGTTAAACAAGAAGAAAAACGTTTCAAACTGGTGTGACTGTTCTGTAAAAGACTCCTTTGTCTCTATTTAATCTGTTTTTTTTTAGCTTTTGTCAACTAGTGCTGCATAATGTAACTGTAATTATGCTGAGACGGATACTCCAACAAGAACCCCCATGTGCACAATCAATTTTTTTTGACCTTTTACAAACACTAAAAACCTGTAGCGTAGACACAAATTAGAAAAAGTGTCGAGCTTCTTTTCTCTTGAGATTTTCCATGAACTTGATTTTCTGACACCAAACCTAGAAGCATTCCTACCACGGGGGTATGCCATCATAATCAACAGTATTGATCATGTAATGAGGAGGGATTGCTAGTCCAGGTTGAGTCGCACAACACTAGGAGATCTTGTTCTTGATTGACAGTCAGACTCTGTCTAAAAACACCAAATGACAATTTAAGCTCAGAGGGGAGTCTCAGGGGGAAACTCGCTGTAAAACCCATTACAGGAACAAGCATAGTTCTTTAACTACCAAGCTGGAAACCCAAGGAAGAATCTAGATAGAAATGCAGTCAGCCAATCCCCAGAGACAAATCTTGAGGAGACATCTTCCAAATGAGATCTGATAAAAACAGGCATTTGAAAGACTATTGAGCTTTGAAGCACAGTTTTAGCTGTAGGCTGCATGGACAGAGTTGATTGGTCGCTCTGCTTTAATGAGACACAGTCTACACACAACTTTATCTCCATTTCCCAGCTTGAAATTCAGCCCAACTGTGCTGCACTGTAAAGTGTAATCTATCATCTCACATCTGGGTAGAGGAGCATCACAGCAGCATGGAGGTAGGCAGCAATTAACCAGAGCTTCAGTCTGACATAAGACTGAAGCTCTGTGACATAACAGACCTACGGTAGCTGCGCTATATGGGCACAGATTATCGGAATAAAAATGCGTCAATATCGGAAGATTCTGATCCAATTCAGCTCAATCGGAAAGAAACTATATGCCGATTGTGACGGAGCGCCGTTAAGAGACGTCATTCCCCGACTGGGGCCTGAGTGCCGGTGGCGAGAGTGCGCACAGCGCGCACTCGTTCCCCGCGGAGCCAAGCATCGTCAAAACTGTTAAACCGTTTCCCCGCACCTGTGTCCCGCAGTCCCACACTCCAACCAACCGTTTCCCTTTTTAATCTAGACTCTCTTCTCCGCGCTGTAGGCATTTGAGGGTTCACAATCGACAACTACATGCCGCAAACACACATACACCCACTTACCTGCTGCCATCTTTCAAGTCAAACCGGGGCACTTCCGGATCCGTCGGTAAATAGCGTAAGGTGGCGCGCTTTTGGGGCTCATTTTACCACCGGACCATACCAGTATAGTTCATTTGCAGTGATACTTTGTCTGATTTATTGTTTATTCAAGGGGTAGGGTCATAGCTGTATGGAGGATTATTAGTGCCTTTTCGTCCGTGGTGAAATGTCTAATTTATTGAGGAGTCCGTGTTGTACTTTACATATGGTATCTTAAACCCCTATAATTTGTGAATGGCTGTGTCCAGGGGAGGGGCTAGAGGGGTTTAAAACACGTCTGCTTGGGCTTCTCTTGGACAGTGGAGTTGGTTGCAAGATAGGTAAGTGCTAAACAGATCATTGGTTGTATTGCTGCTGTGTTGCTGTTGCTGTTGCTGTTGCTGTTGCTGTTGCTGTTGCTGTTGCTGTTGCTGTTGCTGTTGCTGTTTATTTATTTATTCTTGAGCTTGAGGTAATTGTAGAACTCTTGCTTCGTTGGCATTGTTATTTTTTTGTGTGCCTTGTACAGATTATTTTGTAAATAGTATTTGGAGCATTTTTTCACCTTTTGTAAATATTTTTGCACTGTACCTTAGGAAGCTGGCTATCAGCTACAAAGAAGTGGTTTATGGTTTACTCCGATCGTGATTCCGAAACACGTCCATGTAAATTCTCATTCTGATCGTGACTCTCTGTTGGGGCAAAAACTAGCCTTACTGCGCATGTGTGTCCTGCGTCAACGTGACGCATTTCCGTCGTAAACATGGCGGGATCCAAGAGCGATTGGTCCGTGAGTGACTATCGCATTTGTTGGTTTGTTGACAGCACAGGTGTAAATACAACTCTTCTTCTTTGGTTGTTTTAGAGAACTCTGCACATGTCCAAATGCCTCTAATCTGAATAAAGCTTGGTGCATGTATATATACATCCTGGTCGGATTATTTGATTTTGCAAGGCAGAGGACGTTGATGACCAAATACTCCTATTCCTGGTTTTTCTGGAAAGTGTTATGGAAATCCGTGGACATGTTTTGAATGTAATATCCCTGCAGTCATATCATGTTGTGATACAAGGTTTGGCCTTTATACCTAAAGCACTATGTTAGCGATGCCCTCTGTTGTCCGTTAGGCGAGACACGCATGAGAGAAAATCACATTATGGACTGGGAAAAAGCCATCTACTGTGGGATCCATTATGTTGGTTAAGGTAGGCAGTAGAGATCAGACCAACTGTGGTGAGAGTGTCTATATGTTGTTGTAACAAAGGGCACGATCATCCTGCAGATTCAGGTAGAACGACCAAACCATTATAAATCAGCATCATGTGACTCTTCTGAGAAAGACGGCAGGAAGATTGAAGTTAAAGTCTGTCAAGGTGGAAATAAAAGACACATGTATCTATCTCTAACATTAAATGTAATATACAGTCAAGCTAAGTGACATTTATTGCCTATGAAATGAATGCTTATTCATCAACTTGTCTTATTAGCTAACCAGAGATTGATCATTTCTGTTTTATACTCTTACCCCTGGTACTGCTGCTTGGTTGGTCTCAGACAAAGCGGTTTAGTCAGACCTGAAACATTTTTTTCCCTGACATTTTTCTCCAGACAAGAATTGAATGAGGGGAGTGAATGTGAGTGTTAAAAGGTAGCAGGTTCCCAGAGAACACTCATGCTGGTGCAGATGAGATCAGAAAAAGAGGAGAAAAGACTCACTGCTTCGTCCACGAGTGTCAGATGAGCCTCTGAAGGTGGGACATCACATCAAAAGCACTCTGTGGAGGCCACAGTGTAATGTTCGCGATATGATGATGGATGAAGCAACAGAGGCGCAGGCTATGAGGACCCTTTTTGTAGTCATTTTAGTGAACCACGCAGACGGGCAAGATCTGAAGATGTATGCTTTTCTTATCTTGACAGTGATTTTTTTTTTCCCTGCAGTCTTGAATGCTTTTATTCTTCCTGTTTCACGTCGCTCCTCTGGGGTCGCACTGGTATAAATGTCCAATTTCCTGCTGCATTCTCACAGCAGAAAGTTGGACTCAAAATTTCGCCCATTAAGTCATTCTGACTATTTCAGGGTGATTTTAGGTGTTTTCTGCCCCTTTTTACTTTCTGCTTTATAAATCACAAGAAATATTCCTTTGATTGGCAGGACATTTACCACACGCATTCATGCTCCCTTTACATCGGCGAGTTCAGCTGCGGGGAAGAATAAAACTCAATCTTCTTTTGAAGAATGCACAATCCTGTGTTTGCACAAACTCGATGGTCTTGAGTCTCGGATTGGGTTGAAACTGAGGGTGAACGCATGAATCTGTCACAGCAGTGGAACGTCTTATTATATACCTCAGCATCACTGCTGACAGGGCCGGCCTCCCCTGTCAGGCAGAGAAGACAGCTAATTTCATGCTTTGCACAAAATGTCCTGACCACGTCTTGACAGCAGAAGTCCCGTGATCTGAGATCTCTGCCACTTTCAAAATCTACTCTAATGTAAGGAACGATCAAATTTATAACCTCATGTACATATCTGAGTTTTGTTTTAGAGAGAGTTTATCCAAATACAAGTTTGATGTGAAGCAATGCGGTGATAGGTCCTTGAGATTCCAGTCTGAATGCTAATCGCTGATGAATCTGTCTTCTCAGACAGAATATAAGACCTGTAAAGGTTGACATTTCCATCTTGGATAGTTTTAACTTCGTCCCTGTCTTTGACTCTGCGATTCAAGGTTGTTAAAAAAGAAACCCGCCTGCGTGCGCTCCATAAAATGTTCAAATTGGTATTGCTTTGCTTCAAGTACAAGACTGTGTTTATGAGTACTTGTCTAAATCAGGGTAGGCGTTTTCACTATTTTTTGCAGCAGGCTCCAGTTATTACTGTAGTTAAAGTCGGAGTGAAATTGATCTGCAGACTTGCAAACCAAGGAGGCTTGCAGAGCCAGCTGTTTCCCCTGACCTCTTACCTGTTCAGGCTCCCGTGTGTAAATTAGGCACACTGCTCGACACACATGGAGTGACTAAACCACAGCTATCATTTTGAATGGTCGGTAATTTACAGAGTTAAACTGCTGCAGACGATAGAGCAGTTTTCATCTGTTCTGCTGTTCACACTAAAGGTCAGCCTGAATTGTGCATACGGTCTCGACTACTCCAGTATTTCAGTTCTTTAGGGGCTAAGAGTCAGAGATATGTTATTCAGTCCTGCCCACCTCTGAGGTAATTGTAATGCGAGATGTTTTATTTGTCTGCTCTGAAAGCCAAAAGTAATCTAAAAAGATAAAAAGCAGAGAAACTCGCCGGCTCGCTCTCGTAAAGAGCAAATGATCCAATTAGACGAAGAAGAAAGTTACTGGAACAATTTAGAAATGACAGATTTAAAAAATGCTTTATTCTTCTTGTGAAGTGCTTTAAATCTTTAATGAATTAACGTCGTTCTAATTGTTTCTCATTATTGGGCTAACAGGTTTAAATCTATACTGATGTATCATCTCCATTAGGTTAGTGGTGGATAATTACTCTGGGAAAAGGATGATTTTCCAATCACTGCGTTACACTCAACAAAGCGTTTAAAAGTCATCTAGATGTTTGACTTAAGTGTGTAATTACAGGCGCAGAGTGGAGTTTGTGTTTTACATGGATCAAGACTACATTTCCCATGAGCGCTATCACCTCTGTGATAAAGATGCCGCTCTCCCCAAAGCGAACGTTTGCTGTCGTAGCAAATTAGCGGATGCTCTTGTAAATTCTTTTCTCCAATATTTTGCAGATTTGTTTTGATTTGTTTTTGTGCAAAATCATTAATTCTAACATAATAACAAAACTTTCTTAACTCTCATTTGTTACTGTTTCCTTCCAAAATGTGACCAGGCACACTAATTTAGCATTATGAATCACAGCCCTGGAGTCCCATTAATTTTCCAAATGATATAAAAATGCAATTTAATTTCTTATGTCCTCAAAAAGCAGAGGGGCATTCACATGCCTCTCATAGCTATTTCTTTTACCCGATAAAGCCCCAGTGAAGTTTCTCTGTCTGTATCAATATTTCAGAGGAAAACATGCTTCTTTTTCCAATTCCGCTCCGGTATCAGCCTTGAGTGCAAAACTCTAAATTGGAAAAAAAGATTGTCCAAAGAGAAATAAACTCTTCTTTCAATGAGTAGAGTTTGGACTTGAGGTTTGGGGGGCTCTCAAAAATGGGAAGAGTGTGATGTTTCGCAGAGTTAGAGTGATGCAATTTTGTGAGAATTATGCCGACCACGGGAACCAAAGTTGCACACACAAAGGAGGCGGTGGATACTCAGGTGTGGTGTTCCTCCTGAGATAAGCACTCCTTTACAGACCAACCTGCGGCTTCTTAAGGCTTAAGAATATATCATCAGGCACAGCGGGCGCTTTGTAAATGATGCAGAGTGTGCAGCAGGGCAGAGAGCATGCACACAAATCACTGTATGAGTAATGCCCCTGTATATATTGTTGTTATATTCATTAGTCCTTTTTTTAAAGTTTAGTAGGTGTGTTTGCTTTTCAGCGTGTGTGTCTGAGAGGGTGTGTTACCCATTGAGTGCCAGTCTGAGCTGTGAAAGGCTGGAGTTTTTGACCTGAACAGGGCTTAAGTGAAGCTGGCACAAGAGGAGATCCAAGTGAGGGTGTACTCCAGAGCTGAATGATATTGGAAACAAAACAAACTGTTTTGATTGTTTCTCCTCTCTGCAGTATTTGAAGTACAACAAAAATAGAGGAATTTGAACCAGAGAGATGCAGTTTGTTTGAAAGTGCTTAGAAGCAACTAGAAAAGCAATAACAATTGTAATTGTTGTTTCAGAGATGAAGAGACACAAAAGAGGGTTGGAGCGACAGGTGGGGGATCAAATGATACTGACAAAATAAAAACTGCAGTTCCCCGAGTGCCTGCTTGAGGCTGGCTGCAGAGGCATTAGAAAACATGCACACACTTAGCCAGAGAAGGACTTGACTGACAGGCGGACACGCTGCACACAGGCCTTCACACGCCATCTGTGTGGCAGGTTGACCAAAAATAAAGTCCAGTCAGCATTTCCAGTATGTGTACTGCCACTGATAGGCTTTAAACACATGAGCGATGTCACCAACGCCACATCCAGTACATTATACAGTCTATGCATAGTAGCAACATTGCAGCGGGTGTGCATGTTTCTATTCTACATGTGATACAGATAGACTGTCTGCATGGTGGTCAGTTTTCTATGTGGTAAAATGTATTAACAGTCAAAATACCAAGGCAGTCATTTTGACTGCTTTTAAAATTTACAATATCACAACTTTTTTAAAATAGTATCCATACACCAGTCACATCGTTACTTTTCCTAAATATGTGTATATTTTAATTTAACATTGTTTTAATCATTAAATTTCAAAACACAAAAGAGATCTGATTATTACTACCTCGAATGACCAGAGCAGTCAGATGCTTTTAACAACGGGTGTGATATTTCACTATTTGCTACATTTTCCCGCTCTTTCTCCTGCTTTACCCACCGCACAATGCGACATCGAAATGACATCTATTTAACGAATTTTTCGACGATGAGATACAAATGTGGACATCATTTCAACGTCTAAAAGAGGTCCAATAATGACGTCTAAATCTTGGATCCATTTTGCACGTTGTGCCGACGTCCAGATTTGGTCTTTGACGGACCGACCAAATACTGACTTGATCTGCACGTCTCTTTGACGTCAGATGTTTGGTGGATATTGTTTGTTTTGTACTGTAAGCTCTGTGAAGCTAAAATCTAGCTATAACCTTACTGAGAACTCAAGAGATTAAAAAATAACAACGAAGAGAAAAATGACAAGTATGGCCTTGCGCCAGAGCCTTGTTGGTGAACAATACGATGGTTCATCGGAAGTTCAGGGAATGATGTGTGTTGGTATATTGAGGATGGTTCGTAGAAAATCTCATTCATCATGATTTCCATGTTGTGTACTGATGTGTTTTTTTTATCTATTCCACCAATTTGTTATTAGTTTTTATTGTTGATTATCCAAATTATGTGCAAAAAAAAGATAATTTTAAGTGGCAATAATAATAGACTACATTTCAGGTCATGTAGCTATTGCACATGCCCAGTTGGAATATTCATCAAAATACAGTTCAGCCTGAGTGTCCATGTCTTTTTCATGAGTGACATGATCTAGGGAGGCTTGTAAAGCAAAACATCTGCACTTACTCTGATTGTATCAGCAAATAAACTGATGGTCCTTTTTGAGATGCAGCACATCTCTGTACACTATCTTACAAATGCACCGTCACACTCGGCTGTCTTTAGACCGGATTTTTGCAAAGTTCCCTGCTGCATCCCCAAGATAACAAAGCCCCTTAAATCCCTCAAACTATACCTCCTGCTTTCTAACTTGCTCTTGTCTGCCAAACTTTACCAGCCGAGTTCCAAACAAAGACATTTCTGGGTACGAGCCAGATATTGACTCGGCTTTTCTGCAGGAAATCTGACCCAAACACAAAGGAATAACTCATCTTGTCGACAGAAATCTCATGAGGTCATGGAAATGCATTAGAGCCAGAGGGACTATTTTAAAACCAGTTAATTAAAAACCCCTCACTGTCCGTCTGCGCAGGTCTGGAGCATATAGAGAAGTCATTACCACTCCTCAAGATGGAGCCATTTCCACAAAGATTTTGCTCTGTTATGAGTGACATCTTTTTGGTTTCTCTTCCTTGTCAGGTCTTTTTACCCTCACTGGGGTAAGCATCTACATCAAATACTCTAATCAAGCCATGGATGAATTCCAGCGCATCGTGTCCCCAGAGAGTCTGGCGGATGTGGATGTCTCCTTCGGGTGGTCCTTCGTCTCAGCTTGGCTCTCCTACAGCTTCGAAGTGGCCGCCGGCCTGCTGCTCATCTTGGCTGCCAGAATCATTCAGATGAAGGGACACTACGATTCAGGTGTTGCCATTGCCATGTTGTAGATTGATGATGTTTGATGCTTGGAGTGACACTCGAAGCCCAAAAAAGATAGATTGTATTTTATCGCTTTTGTGATCTACTAATTTATTTTTTAAGTGCAGCGGTATTTACTGCGACCATGGATGCTGAAAATGAAAGTATTCAAGGAGCTGTTGTTTGTTCTTCTCTGTCTGCTGGTTCGCAGTGACCACCACTACTTTTTATCCTCCAGGTAAAATTTCCTCTCCGTTGTCCTTGTCCGCAGTGATAAATGAGGCCGCAGAAAAAGATAACCGTGGCAACCCACCTTGTGTGTTTGCTGCAGAGGCTAACTGTAATTCTTAACAAACCCCAACCTCCAATGAAGTTGGGATGTTAAGTAAAATGTGAATAGAAACAGAAAACAATGATTTGCAAATCCTTTTCAACCTTTTTTTTAAATTAGAAAGACAAGAAATTTGACGGTTAAAGGGATATTCCGGCGTAAAATTAGTTAAGGGTCAAAAACATCGTAACTCCGGGTTAGACACCCCCTCGAGAGATGAATTTTGCTGAACGCTTGCTTCTCTAGTTATACCAACTGTAGTTACAACCGCACAATAGCAATACACAGCGGTCTGAGGAGCCATAAACAAACCTTAACCAAAACACCACTCTATAGACACAAATAATGCTCAGAACAGCACCTAACTTCACCAACAGAACATGTAGGGTCCTAGTCATAGTACCAGCCACCAAACATCTTTTTAACTTTGTCTAATTTAGCGAAGAGACTAAACACAACTCACCTACTCTCTTCCAGCAGCCGCTTGTATGTAGCAAGACCTCGGGCCAGTCCATTACGGACAACTGCGGGGTGACGCAGCTCAAGGAAGAACATTTATGATCATTTCTTCATGGAAATGCAATCAGACCTAAGATGCTAAGGCAGAAGAACTACCGCATCTGCAGTGCAAATTGATTAAAATGGTGATTATTATTTCAAGTAAATGATAAAAAAATGATCATAAATGTTCTTCCTTGAGCTGCGGCACCCCGCAGCAGTCTGTAATGGTCTGGCCTGAGTTCTCGCTACAAACAAGTGGCTGCTGGAAGAGAGTGGGTGAGTTGTGTTTAGTCTCTTTGCTAAAGTTAAAAAGATGTTTGGTGGCTAGTACTATGGCTGGGACCCTATATGTACTGTTGATGAAGTTAGGTGCTGTTCTGAGCATTATTTGTGGCTATAGAGTGGTGTTTTGGTTGAGGTTTGTTTATGGCTCCTCAGACCGCTGTGTATTGCTATCCTGCGGTCGTTACTAAAGTTGGTATAACTAGAGAAGCAAGCGGTCGGCAACATTCATCTCTCGAGGGGGTGTCTAGCTTGGTGTTACAGTGTGTTTGACCCTAAATTAATTTTACACTGGAATATCCCTTTAAGCTAGATATATGTAAACAGATCCAATCCTGTTTAATCAGGAAGTAAACTTTCTGTGAGATACAGTACATCTTGAAAAATGAGTGTCATCTCCAGAAAACGACTTCACCTACGAGCCGACTGCAAATATAAAGGCATGAAAAATGTCAAGTCGAGCCGTATCAGGTCATTTCCTTTTTGACATGAGCTATATTAGGCTTTTCGTCTTGAAGAGGACTTCTGTTCTACATCTCCACCCAGATCTTATGCTGCTTTTAGATGTGGTTTATATCAGTGGTTTGGGGTGTATCATTCAAGTGGAAACACTGCTGATTTTGCAGCTGAGAACCAAATGAGAAAACTGGACTGTTGCACACAGTCAGAACAAGTTTAGTTTCTAATGTTAGAGTTGCTGCTAAAAAAAACTAGTATTTCACAGCTTTAAAAGCATTTTTTTTTTATGTAGTTGAGCTGAAAAGAAATATCTGCTGTTATGTACTGTAAAAACACTTAAATGTTTGTTCATTGCTGTCCCTGTCCTTATGGCACATGCTTAAATCTTGGTAACAGGGCTGAGGGTGAGTGCACTCAAGGGGTTTCTGCAAGCTTTATCAGCAGAACAGAATATGTGCATGAGTAACTGCCTGCTTTGCAGTAGTAAAAGCCTCTATATCGCAATATCTGTCGTGTCCTTTTCCATTTTTAGAAACAAGATCTCCTCACATCCTGTCGGTAATATTGAACATTCAGAAGTTTGAAGAGCTTTTTAATCAAAATCCTCACTCATGCCTTTGTAACTGAGCGGCTTAATTTTCTACTTTAACGGACAACAGCGATCAAACATCCCGGCCGCAGAGAAAGAAACCATGATTGAGTGTTTGCAACTGTGAATAACACACTCTGTAATCAAACCGCACAATTGTTTGGATGATTTTTTGTGTAGTGGGAACATGAGATCATCAAGAAACACCATGATTGCATACCTCACTCTAGCTCTCGTTTTATGCATTGGATGCACAACACAGCTGAGAAAACAAGTATCACAGTCCCTGCCTCAGGTGACAGGAGAGAGTTTACGCCTCTGAATGTCGATGAAGCACATCGAGAGTCCAGCAGAGAAGCAGCGCCTAAGAAAGCCTCATAGGGTGTCAGAAATCTCAGACTAATATGCCCTGACATGCTTGTTTCTAGAAGATACATTGAGCCAGAATATATATGCGCATTCAGACGTAACGGTAGAGATAATGAACATAAAAGCTGCATTTTTAACCCCAATTATATGCTGTTAAAAGAGGGTATAATTTGACAAAACAGCAGAAGTCGATAGTGCAAATAAGACAAGTTCTCCAGCACGGCAATGAGTTCGAAAAACTTAGAAATGTAGAATCCACAAACCGCACAATCATGTGTCTAAATGTTTTTGGAGTAGGGAGAGCAGAGTCAACCCCCCGCTGCACACAACATTTGTTGTCTAAAGCGTAGTTTGCATTGCTCGTCTCATTTACGATTTGAAAAACTCCACAGGGCTCTCATTAAACAGCAGCCGTCCTCCTGTTACAGCAGACCTTGACATTCAAGGAAGCCTCAGTAACAAGCGTGTGCAACATGAATGTAAGTTTGCATCCATAAAAAAAAGGAAAGTATTTTTTGTTTATAGCCTCACTGCACGGTTTATGTCGGGCAGAATGTGGTGCTTAAATGTAACAGAGGAAATATAAAGCAATGAGCAGCAGCAGGCAGGGCTGAAGTCAACGCAGTCACAGCTGAGAGAGCTGCAGCAGACATCAGAGCTGATGACACTTTTAGAGAGATGTACCGCTCTGCTACATTTGACACTGAAAAACTCAAATCTTGATGAGTTTAATGTCTTATTTCAACAAACAGCGTCTCATTATTTAAACTTAATTTCTTCTTCATTCATTCACCTGACAAGTTAAATATAAAGGCTTGTGTCAAGATACTACAAGCGAAAAATATGAAATTATCTTCTTGTAATGGATAAAATGAAATAAATCAGAAAGTGTCTCGTTGCAAGGTTCATTTTTTGTCTTACTGCAGATTATTTTTACTCAAGCACTGTAAGTCTTATATTTGGCATGCAAGTTCTTAAAATTAGACTTTTAAGACCTTATTTCACCTGCTAAGACTTGAAATTTGTCCTGTCTTGTTTCATCTGTGTGGTATTTTCTGTTCAAATTCGGGCTGCTGTGATATCAGATTTATACCTCATCATTACCATGGCCATAAAACATCATGAAGACCATATTATCACGATTTTTAAGGAAAACCTCATAACAAAACAACACAATCAATCAGTCAAATTAAGGAAAGGCAAGACAAGGGTGGAATGCGATAATTTATAATACTAATTAAATTAAAGATTTATCACCAGCACTCTGGGCAAAAGTTCTTCAGTGTCTGTAAAACGATTGTTTGCCTTGCTTTTCGGTTGCCCTATATCTCGCATTGCAAATATGCTTTTATTTTGAAGAATACCTCTTGTTGTAAGAGCAGAGGTTACAGGACTGCATCAAAACGGTTAAAAAACAATGAGAAAGTATAAATTATTTGTCTATCCTGCATTTTGAGACATGTAAAAGTACAGAAGACAAAAACAGCCATGAATTTTCTTTTTTATGTACTATTATCTCGTACAACATATTATGTTGTTATCTCGATATAACAAAGTTCGTTTTCTCATGATAACGAAACCTTTTTATTTTCTCGACATAACAAAGAATGTTTTCTTGTGACAACAGAAATGGAGTTTTAGCAACAGTAACTTTTAAAAACGCCCCCCAGGTTGCGATGTTTTGCTCATTCCCATTAAACTTTTAACATGTGAACATATTACAGCGATGGGCGAACTTTTAACAGTGTAATGTGCAAAATGGAGCGTGCCGTCAGCGTTTTCATTGAAAACCTTGGCTTGCTGTTGACAATGGTGGTGACAGCATTTCAGAAATATCCTAATCTGGAGGGCATTTTTAAAAGTTATCGTTTTAAACCATAACCATTTCTGTTACCACGAGAAAACACTCTTTGTTATGTCGAGACAACGAGATAATAAGTCGTTAACAGGAGGTAATAGTGATTTTTTTTAAAAGAAAGAAAGAAAGAAAAATCCATGGTCGTTCTCGTCTTCCATATAAAAGACCTTTTTTTAAGCGCTTCTTTTAGTGCAGTATTCATAGCCTAATTGGCAACAGTGGTGTATTTTGATAACCCGAGTTCAAACGCATAAAAGCAGAGCATCTCATCTCAATACATTTCTTTTTGGTTGGTAAACTTAATGTTTAAAAGGATCAGTTAACTACTCAAAAATGTTTAAAATCTTTAAAAACATCTCTAGAAAAATGTTCCTGTTGACAAAATGAACAGAGTGAAATAAATGAAAACATCATTGATGATTTTCACTCTGAGCAAAGTTCAAACTGGAAAGACTTTTATGGATGATAAAAGGTTTAAGAGTTACAGAGATGCACTTTAGACTGATAGTGTTGTAAGTGGCTTTTTAGACCCTCAGACATAGACCTGCGCTTAAGTGACTTCTAAATTACACTGCTCGGCTCTGTAATGGGAAAAGCAGCGCAAAAACCAGTGCTCATCTTGGAGATATACGCTGCATCATTAACCGCGTGCCTCAGCCTGATTTGCAGAGTGATTTAAAGCCCCAGTCAGTGAATCAAAATCCAAACCATGAAACATTGTGTCCACTCAGCTGTTTGTTTGGCAGCTTCCTGCCCAGTAATCCTGCCTCAGATGGTACGAAAAGCTATAAAGGAAAGACCAAAGCACAGCGACTCAGTCTTGCAGTCCTCTTTTTATATATGGGGCCTGCTGAAATCCCATTAAACTTTTATGGAACATAATAATTCAATCCGCTCTGGCAGGAAAAAACACCAAAGTTGGTGCGGAGCCATTCCTCTTCACTTTGTGCCCTTGTCCTTGACAGAGCACAGCAGCTCTGACTTGGAAAACCTATAGGTCCTCAGTTAAGGTGAATTTATAGAAGAAAACAGCCTCTCACATTATTTTCAGAAATATTTTTCCTTTTTAAACTCTCATAGGTGAAAACAACCTTTTCATTTTTCAACCAATTGGATTCACTTGATGTTTTGTCTGTGTCCAGTATTCATCACACGCGCCGGTTTTTGCCAAGCCTCAAACAAACCTCTTGGACCTCCCTGGATAGGGAGCCGAATTGGCTTTCAGAGCTCTGTGTGATTCCACAAAAACACCGGGAACCAATTTTTTTTGGTTGTTGTGTTTGTGCTCGTCTCTACGGTTTTGTCTCTGTAGCCTTCATTTGCCATCACAGGGGCTGATAGAAATTATTACACACAGTGCAGGGCTCATAGAGCTAGTTTGCCAGACCTTAACGTGTCCATGTCTCTATAATGCGACCATACAACATTTATAAGGAATATTTCATGGGAAAAAAACAAAAAAAACAGCCCCGAGGAGAGGTTAAACCATGTTATTTTCTGAGGCAATTATCTCAATGATGAAAATGCTGCTGAAAGCTGCAGAACATAAACCAAACAGCCTCATCTATTGATTTACTGTATGAAACAAGGGTTTGGTACCTGGAGTCATCGCCATCACGTCATTGTGCTCCCTCAGCGGGTCTATCATAATAATGAAATGTTTCAGAAAAGGGAATTTATCACCGTCTCCAGGCTATTCTCTTTCTTACTACATTACAAATTGCTGAGAGGGTATTAACCCAGACGGAGAGGAGAGGAGGGCCATGATGGACCGTCCATGAATGACATCAAATTCATTATAAGGACAAAGGACCAGAGAATCTCACTTCCTGTTTACCAGCTATTGTTAATGCTGCTCACTGCAAAGCTCAATATAAAGCAGGTGTTTATGTCTCATTTCTAGTAAAAAATAAATAAATCCGTCCAGATAAACATGTTGTTTCAAGACTTTAACTGCTTGTTTTTTTCTTTAATTAACATTTTCTTATTGCAAGAAATTACAGAGAGTAAATTTCTCTCCCTCCCCTCCTTCAGAAATATGACAATAGCATATGCTGAGGTTCCAGCTTTGTCTTGGTGATCACATTCCCCTCAGGGGGCACAGTCGCAGCTGCAGCATGCCTCGCCGTCGTGACACGGCGTGCTTTGACAGCTTTGAAGCACTCTGAGGCTGCAATACACCTCAACATGCACAGAGGATGCGAGGACACGTCTGTCTTATAGCTTTGATTCAGTCACATCACATCACTTAACACTGCCAGGGGTGTGTCCGAAGGGTGGCTCGGGCCCCTTCATAAAAAGCCACCCCATAATATTGAAGATTAACCCGGGATTTCCACTGCATCCAGAACGGCTCTGATCTGGATTGGTGGTGATTTTCGCCGTTCACCAATTCTACAGGATCCGTTTGTGAGGGGAATAGAAGTGGAGGGGAATCCACTTCTAACTTCTAAAACCAGCATCCCCTCATCCATGGTTTCATCGGAGTGAATTTCTGTCTATAAACCTTTCACTTGCTCGTCCCTGCTTGTTTGCATGGCTGTGAAATCCATCCGCCTGAATCACAGAGTGTTTTATTTTGAAAAGAAGCCGGATGTTTTATTTTGTGTTTGTGCCCGACTTCCTTTCCAGCACGGGTTAATCTGTGCTGAATTTATCTGGCGTGCTCCGGCTTCCAGAAAAGATAGACATTTTGCGATCAGCTGTGAAGTCTGGCAATCCACAGCGGAACAGAAAGAAGCCGATGGAAATTGACACATTAACTTGAGTGGTTATGACCAGCTATGATCGGCAGATACGGCCTTTTCGTAGCCGTTCCGGATGCGGTGGAAATTGGGGGTAAGATTGGCTTTTTGGTTTGTCAGAGGTGGACTTTGTCTTAAATTCAACTATCTGGAGGATGTGTGAGGCTCTTTTTGTATTTAAAGCTCCTCTGAGGAACTTTTAGTTTGTGTCAATTTTGGTGCCCCCCTGTGGACAAAGCAGTCTTTCCTTATCTGATCCTAAACATGCTCAAGTAGAGACAAAAATATCTGTCCTGTCTTTTTGCTGTTTTGCATAAAATTCTACAACAGATTTTATTCAAATTGCAAAGCAGATAATTTCTTGTGTTTTTACACATATCATGATTTCCTTTCTTCAAAGAATCCAGGGCGTGTAGTCTTTCTTCTCTGGAATGCTACTCACTTAAATCTCGAACCCTCGTGGACGCTTCACCTCTTCACATTACTTCACCCTTGCCCTGCATCTGAAGGGTGTGCGAAGCTGCCGCCTCAGGATTGAGTGGTCTCATAAACCGAGGAGGGACTCAATCCCTGGAGGTAGGTGGATATAGATGTGATTTCCCTTAGCTGGGGAACACTTGAAAAGTTAATTAGACCTGTCCTGCTTTCAGTGAGCACCAGTACTAATGGGATCATTCAGAAAAGTGAGGATGCCATGGGTCTTATTTTCATTTGTTTTCTTGGGAGGAAATTATAGGCTATTCAGGTGGATGATGAAATGCGAGGAAGAGCTCGCACGTGGATCGGCGTGTAAATCATGTGACTTGATGGCGTGTGGATGCACGGTAATCAACAAACACAGAGTGGATATGCAGGAAAGAGTAGCCTGATTGAAAAATTACCAAGTTTTGCCTCCTAAAATCTCAAAGAAAGTAAAGTTTAAAGTATTCGTAGATGTGAAACACAGATTACAATTTTTAATATCCTGGCTGACAAGATAGTGGCGGGAATAAAACAGTGAAAGGACTAAAATGAAGAACTTAATTCAACTTTTTTTATTCTTTTATGTTCAGAAGTTCTGAATAATGCTTGTACTTTCCTCCAAGCAGTAACCTATTACAGTAGAGTTCAGCATTTATATGGTGCTACATGTGCATGCCATAAATTTCCTTTATTCCATTTGTGAGAACCGAGCTTTTTGCACATTATTAGGGAATACTGTTCGTGGTAGAATTTTACTTTTTATGAAGAAAAAGGAAAAAATATGTTTCACTTAAAGACTCACTGGGCGCAGTCTTGTACCTGTGTGTATGAAGTGGGTTTTTAGAGCTGTAGGATGAAGTGTGCAGTGTGTTGCAATAAGGTGGTGCACTGCTGCTGCAACGGTACACAAGAAACCGTATGTCGAGTGCTCAGCATAAATAAATACACTCCTTCAGAGATGTCAGAAAACCTTTAGTTTGCTTTCAAAATCAACATTTTCTATGTCAGACTAAACAACAATATACTCCCCCAAATGTAGACCATTGATTGTAAACAAGATGTTTTTAAGTTGCATGAGTACACCCCAATCAAAGTTCTGGGAGCAAAGCTAAATTTTTGTCACCATATCACCCCAATTTTTATCTTAGGGTAGATAAAATGTTACGTTAAACTCAGCTCTGTCAAAACTTTGGAAATTGTACTTTAGCTCATCTAGATTTTGAGTGATAAATTACTTTTAATAGGGGGTGTACTGACTTATGCTGGGCATTGTACATCTGTGCAGGCTAATCGCTTCACTAATAGAGGTGGCATTATGACTAAGAGCAGCTTATTGTGCCAAAGGTGCAGTCCTTGTACATCACCTCGTGCTCAGGCTCTGATTATACTCAAGGTAGGTGTGTCATCATAATTGGCGTGCAGCTATGGTCTAAAAAATGCATCCTTTTCTTTCTTTTTTAAAGTGCATGCCATCTTGACCTTTTACAGCTCACCATGGTTACTTCTGCAGTGACTTCCTCTTTCTTTCCTGCTGCTGCTGTGATGGAAAATGACACCACTGCATTTTTTGAGTGGCACATTTCCCTCACAAGCCAAATAACATGCATAATGTGTTGTACAGGATTGCAACATCATAGAAACCCTTAAAGTTTAATCAACCACCTGTAATCATACGGGTGCAGCTAATGAGACCAATGTAAGTGGGTTACAGTATCACAAAAGTTGGCAGAGCCTTAATCGCTACAGATTTGTGAACATGCTGCAAATTCTGCACATGAACTCCTGCATTCAGTCTTTTTTTAATTTGTGAAATGTTGTGAAAACTGCATGTGCATGTTTGGTTTAACATACATACCCTTGAAGAGTGTTATTATTCAGTCCACATACGTTTACGTTGCAAGCTCCGGGTCATATTCCCATCAGTACAAGCTCAATAGTCTAAATAATGTATTTTACTGTGTTTCCGTGGTCTTTGTTGGGTGTGTAATTCAAATGCATCACTGTTGCAAGAGCACTCAGCATTCCATTGACGTCTTGAATCGTTGTCTTCCTCTTCTATGATGACGGCAATTCCAACAGCGTCTCCTCTCGTGGGGTCACTATCAGGAAATGGTGGCGAAGAAATTGAAACAAATATCTCGCTGACACTTTTCTGTGTACATAAACGGTACATACATAACAGTCGTCTTTGAAAAATGTCAAATTTAGGATGTGCTGTTGCGACTTTGTAGATGCCTCTTTTTTAATGCTTGAGAAACATCATGAAAGTACTGAATTTAAAAATTTGGCCCCCGCAGACAGCCGTAGATAAATATTCCCCTCCAGCTCACCTCCCACAGCAGCCAACTTGCAACTTCTGAGTCTGATGTAAATGCTTTCACACCAATTCCAGTCACAGCAGAAAGCTTTGTGCCTGAAGCATGATTGACTCAGATATTTGCACCCCTGACTGTTCAACTGTATAAAAAGCATTTCATCACTGGTCAATTAAAATATATAAACAGCACAGTAGCTATCCCAGCTTATGAATGCAGAAACGTACCCCACAGATCTTCTGTAATTCAGAAGGGTCCCTCCTGAGGTCGTACAGTAGGAGAGTTACTGCTGTCTTGCATTAGTTGGAGTCCTAGAAGAATAAAAGGGATGTGGATGTTGAGTGTGCTGGTCTAAACCGACACAAAGTGTGTCCACAGCTCTTGTAAATAGGTTTGTTCTAACACTAAATAACCAGTATGCATTGTGTGTAATGTAGGCTCCATATCTTTAATTTTTTGTTCATAATGAATAATTTAAAGTAAAATTATAAAACTGAACATAGCAGAACCTCAAACACCAACTTCAACATCCCACACAAATCCGTCTTTTTTAAAATCTGCATTTTCATACCACCCTAAACGCTGACCCGGCCACCGTGTTTCCATCCCCAGGGCCCCCAGCTCATCTCTCAACACTTCTTTTCCTCTCAGGAAAAATGAGAAAATTCTGGAGATTCATGATGCCCCATTTCAACCTTCAAATCCAACTGATTACTTTTGAATGAGTTGAACTCATAGACTGTATATAGAATGGACACCATCTGCCTCCTCGGTAGGTGAAACCACTCAGAGAACAGCACATTCTGTTGATGGGCTGCAGTATAGGCCATAAATCCAGCCTCCGCCAGCAAAGCTTATGGAGCTGTGGACAAACTTTAGAAATTTATTACACAGAATATAAATGTTCCTCCCCCCTGCTTGCGGTGTTGACGTGTAGTTACAGTAAGACTGGTTTGTCCTCAAGTCCTCTTTTTTTCTGTACAGCTCCGTTTTTAAAAGTTATCGACACCTGATACAGCCTACGGGCGAATGAAGATTGGGGATACGCTGTTTGAGCCAAGCATCATCACAGCGACTTTCTGCGACTCTCCCGCCGAATGCGTACAACGCTACTACGCAGCGCTGGTTTCAGGAAATGGAGAGAAAATGCAGAATTACCCAGAGCTTTTCAGCTTCAAATCTGTATACTGGTGGAAGGCGGAACCAAGTTGTCCATAGTTTATAAAGTCTATGGTTGAACTGAACCGAAATAGACGAACACATCTTAATTAATTGAAAATAAATATATATATATATATATATATATATATATATATATATATATATATATATATATATATATATATATATAACAAATGTAAATAAAAAAAATGCAGAAAATGTAAAGTACAAACTACAAAATATCTAAAACCAGAGGCCCTGTTAAGGTTTTGGGCAAAAACTTCCAACAGCTTCTGCAATATAACATGAAAACAAAATAAAAAGTTCCTGTGTAGGTTTAACTTAGCTAAAAACTGTTAGAGAAGTACACTAATGTCTTACAAATCCCAGCACTGACCCATTCATTTAAAGCTAGCATGACCTGGCTAATACCGTAGCAGTGTGGATTGAATCAACACAGTATATCTGAACAAATAAATGTAAAGCAGAACCTTTACTGTGGTGGGAAAACACCGACGCCTCCAGGCAGAAAAGCTGTGAGGTCAAATCTGAGCAATCTTAAGATGGCTAGATAGTTCTGGACTTATAGCAGGCTTGCAAATCCGAATTCTAGTTCACCCTTAAATTCGGCAGTAGTTGTTCGCTAACACTGAATCAGATCAGATGATTTTCACAGTGATATAATTTACCAACTGAACTAAAACACATCAACATGAACGTGAATAAAGAGTTTCTTTGTAAATCAGGAGTAGTCTTTCTCTCAGTGTGTGTGTCTGCTGGATCTTCAGATGGAGTCAAAGGTGATCCTGTGACATACAGGTTGAACCAGCAGGGGGTCATTCACACAGGGGCTCCACCGGCAGGGGCTGTCAGTTATTTTCACACCCCATGATCTTTAAAACTTGACAGTTCACAGAGCTCCAAATCTTTATTTTAAGTTCAAGTTGTGGCAACTCGCTATTTTACCAGTCAGAGCAGAGTAATGTTTGACGAAATCAGTCCTTTGAGCTGAAACAACTTCAAATATTATGTATTACTGACAAGAATTGCTTATGAATGTTAACTTCATTTTTTAGCAGAAAATAATGAAATTCAAATGTGCCGATAAAATTGATTAAATGGTCGAATGAAGCTGTAAAAGTTCAGTCGGGAAGACGATACTCATCCTGCAGATTTACTGTCGCCGTGCTGAATTCACTCCTCTACACTCGCTCATGTCTTTTTCTTTCCCAGTCCATTCTTGCCTCCCCACCGCAGTCAAGCTCTAGTTTCCTCCTCTTCATCAGCCTCAGATGATATCATCCCATCATTGCTCGGTCTCTGCAGGTCTTCTGAAATAGCTTTATAGGTGACATTATAGGCCATCACCTGCACCAGCGGCGACTGAATCCATAAGAGGATGGATTCAGCTGCGGCTCAGAGCAGACACCCATTTTTTAACATAATTTACTGTCACATCATCTTCACAGCTAATGCTCATGTTTAAGTCCTCACAGTGTCTCTCCTGACTGAGTTATGTAAAAATTCAGAACTGTTGGACAGCTGGGATTTAAATGGGTTCAAGGGTTTTGGACTTATAAACATTTCTATAGTTCTGTTTAAATGAAAGCTTGAATTCCTGCTGAAATAACAGCTTTAAATGTGACTCAAATTGACCTGTTTAAATAGCACTGTTACAGACCTTGGCGTGATCTGAGATAAAAAAAACTAGATAGCGGAGTGAAAAAAAAATCATTTTTTCTAATAATTCAACCTTGTTCAGCTCAGAAGGAAGAAAAATGAAAAGCCTCCCTTTGGAAGTTTGTAAACAAAAATGAGGGACAGAGGGAGACAATATAATGAATAGCAGGATCAATCACACAATCCCTCTGTGAAAAGAATAGCCACCTTCCTGTTGATTAAGTGGAAAAAAACAACACTGTGCACCGTGACCCAAGAGAAAGGTAAATGGAGAACGGGGCCAAAGAGTGCAACACCAAACGGTCTTATATCCCTCCACCTTTGTCACCCTCTTCTCCATCTTTCTTTCTGGCTTATTTCAGGGAACAATGACAAACTGTTCCCGTCCAGACGAATGTATTCTTATCTCCACGGCGCAGCTTCCCCACATAATGCCGCCAAATTGCTCGCAACCACAGAGAAAGTGAGTTTTAATGAGGTTAAATGAAGCCAGCAAAAAAAATGCAAAGAGGGCAGGAAGTAAATTGTCAGAGAGAAACCGGCTTCATGCCTCACGCTGCCTGGAAATGTCACGCAGGGGTGGCTGCAGCTGCATCGGGCGTCATGCCTCCCAGAGACAAAAGGCAATAAAGCATGACACACATGAAGCCCAATTTGATTTAACACAACACCTGAATCCTGGTGGTTTATGTAAACCTTCAAGGCCAGAAAAAAACAGCGTGTGTTTTTCTAATTCTGGAGCTCCGGAAGCTGCTTTGAGTCCTTGTGGAGAAAATCTCAGTAGTCTGTGAGGGAAATAATTGAAGCAGATGCTGTGATTAAACTTCTTGTGAGTTGCAGGGGGAGACTGTGAAAGACACTTAGAGAGTGAACAAAGCAAAGGACACTTAAGAAGGAAAAAAAATCCTGCTATTTGTTCAGATTGTGTCGCTGCAAAGATTTCCAATCAGATGGGAATTCACAATAAATGACACATGCATCTTTTGTAAAGTCTGCATCTTAATCCTGACAAAGAAATTCAGCTGTTGCAATGTTCGTGCGATGATGCTAATTGAACTTAAGAGAGAATAAAAGCACTAACACATCCGTGCAGTGAAAGTCATGGAGCAAACATCTGCCTGTTAATACATGCAGCAGACCTCAGGCAGCATTAGCATTCATTTGGAGTCTCTGGCAGCCCACCAAAATAAGTCCAATATTCACTCCCCTGTTTTTCGCTCTCCAACAGCTCCTGGGGGAAATTTTTAGCGAGTAAATGCTCGAATATATTTTCACCGAACTTCCACTTCAGACCTTATCAACAAAAACGCAGTTGCTCACCGTGTCATGAGTTGAAACAGCGCTGGGATTAAATAAAAGCAGATAAATTATGGGCCATTTAACCAAAACAATTAGCTGGAAGAGGCTAAAAGGGTCAACAGAAGCTGATGGGAGCTGCAGAGCTTGGAGATAACTCTGTCTGAAAATTAATTTACATATTTTGATGACAAAGTCGGACATGAAAAATATTTACAAAAGCTTTTTCAAACAAGTTTATCCTGTCACTCAAAGCTTCTTCTGCACGTCTTATCTCTCTTTTTAGGACACGGATGAATTTCAGAATTACCAAAGTCCAATAAAAGTTTCAAAAGAAAGAGATAATGTAAAGTTAGCTGGTGGTTACGCCACATGGAATCAAAACAAAACGATATCAGCTGCAGACTGAATAAGGTCGACAGGTCTGATTTAGGGACGATTCATTACAGTTGAAGGTAGTACTTCCACGGCAGCAGTTTGCTTCCCTTTTCAGCCAATTTGCAGATCTAGCAAATATTAGACTTGACATTTTAATACATCGTTAAGTCTTCATATTAGCAATCTGTCATAAGCATTCTTGACAGACGCAGAAAATAACAGCTGCGCCCGTCAAGTCTCCTTTCCTGAGATGTTTCTGATGGTATTTTTACTCAGCCAGTCTCATAACTCTGCAGAAACCCGCGCTGTGATGCAGTTTGTTGTTGCTTTTCTGTCTGTTTTCTTCGATTTGATCGATCCGCTTTTCCATTAGGTGTGGTAATCACCGGTGGCCCCACAATACGATATTATCACAATACTTGGGCCACAATACGATATTATCACGATACTTGGGCCCAGTACAATATTATCACGATACTTGTGCCACGATTGGATATTATCACGATACTTGGGCCATGAAACAACATTTTTACGATACTTGGGCCACAATTGGATATTATAACGATACTTAGGCCATGATTGGATATTATCACGATAATTGGGCCACAATACAATGTTATCACGATACTTGTGCCCGGTACGATATTATCACGATACTTGGGCCATGATATGATATTGTCACGATTCTTGGGCCCGGTACGATATTATCACAATACTTGGGCCATGATACGATATGATGACGATATTTGGACCACAATATGATATTATCACGATACTTGGGCCTTGATGCCATGATACGATGGCGATTCTTACATTTTGCAAGACAGTTAGTATTGTAATACCATATATTACGATTTATACAATTTTTTTCACTGTTTAGCTAATTTAGCATTTGTTTTTCCTTTTTGTTTGTCTTATTTGTGCTGTATTTTATGTTCATATAGCACGTCTTGCAAAACTTATTTATATTTGTTGTACTAACTGTCTCTTGCTCTACGATGTCACCTCTGCCAACTTCACTGAACAAACAGCTGATTGTATTTTTCCATTGTCATAGATTTGACTTTGAAAAAATCACAACTTGGTAAATGAGACGATATATCACCATACAAAATATCGTGATACTATGCTGTATCAATTTTTTCTCCCACCTCTACTTTCCATGAGCACCTGGTCTGCAGAGTGTTCCTTGCGTTTTTTTCTCTGTCTTTAGTCGTCTTTCCCTTTTGTCCCTTGGCCAGCCATTAACCACCAATAGATGGGGAAGCTGGGTAATAATGTCATGTAGAATATCGTGACAACTCCTCCAGTGGATGGGACTTTATGAAAAACAAAGAAGCTGCAAAAAAACAAACAAACACCAATAGGTCTAACATTTGCAGGAATAACCATGGTCCAATCATACATAACAGAGGGAAAAAAGAGGAAAGGAGCAATAAATGCAAATTTGAATTAAATATTTAGAGCAATAACAAACAAAATGGGGATAATATATAACCGAAGACGTGGTTATATTCATAAATATCTATTTTCAAAGTGGCAAAGAAGAGCACTCTTGCAGGGATGTGCAAGATATTGGATATAGGAGTAAAAGATGCCGTGCAGAAAATAGATTTCCTCCAGCTTACAACACTTGAGTGGGAATTGGTGGACTGAATCATCTCTACCTTACACGTAAATGGACAACGCTCACTATTTTCTCTAATTAACATAACTACATGGTTATAATGACTTCTAAAAATTAGGAAAGAACCAATAAAACAAACAACAACCGGCTAAAACCGTTTTAAATTTCCTCTTTTGTTGTCTCTGAGATATGGAGCTCATTCAGGGTTTATCACTGACTCATTATGCATGCAGCGAGCCTGTAGGGGGGGTAATTAATCATCCAGATGGACAACGTGAACATCGGTCATATTGATCAGACACCCCCCTCTGCAGCTGGATGAATTTTTGCGCTATCCACTAGGTGTCAGCATTGGTTCATTCTCTTAGCTCGTCCAATTACACGCCTTGCTGTTAAACACCAGGAATGCAACTGACTTTCTTTTTACTTTATGCCACTAACAGTTCAAAGTAGTCATTATGTTTCCATCTACTTTAGTTTTATATAGCCTTAAAAAACAAGGTCAAACATAAACAGTAGTTATGTCAGAAAGAGTGCTTAATTACACTTTCAGGAACTCCAGAGAGGGAGAAATCACGCGGAGCCTTTTGTATCGTACCCATAAAACCTGTTTAAGTGTTGTTAAGGAATCTATTACAAGCTATTCTCTATTTCAAACGGCCTGCACAGGGTGACTAACAGGTGTCATTTGAGGAAATCAAGAGGGCATAGTTCCAGTAAGGCCACATCAGGGTGTGTGTGTGTGTGTGTGTGTGTGTGTGTGTGCCTTGGCAAGATTTCCTCCTATTCTACTCTGTTACTGTAAATCCTACAATGTGTCCTGAAGTGGCCGCAATTTAATAACAGTTTCCTCTTGTTTGTGCAAACACTCATTTTTCTGCAGCCGGATGCATTAAACTTTTCTTATCTGAGCCACTTTTATTTGCAACTCTGACCTTCTTTCTTGAAGTATTTGCAGGCCTGGAATCTATCACTTTTTATGACCTAACATTCAGTTTTGTGTCTATCACTTTCTGCAGAAGCTAGTTGCGCGAAATATCAAGTTAACCAGGAGGCTTTCATGTGGATGCCACCTAAGGCTGCGTCTCATCAGAGGAAAATTCCTTTGTTTAGTGTTTGCAGCGCCTTTTTGACCCATTTTTGATCTTTTTCGTGCGGATGCAGAACAAAGGCTCACATTATGGTGCCTCCGCTGTGTGTGGTGGGCTGATGTCTCCTTCTCAAAGCTGCTCTGAGTCATACGCTCATATGGTAAACAAACAAACAATCATGCACTGTTTCCAAGGATAGAACTTGTTTCCATTTTGCACCACTAACATCTGTCAACTTCTACGTCTGCTGAGTGCCGTTTCTGGGTGCAGCGCCATCGCGTTGGCACGGCCGCCATGTGTGTGTGCTCATTCCCGTAGACGTGCGGCTGCTGCCAAAACAAACAGAGCGGCGGGATGGTCGCAATGTGCCCTTTAATATCTAAATTCTCTCCGCCTGTGCCCTCTACCAGCGATGCAAGGTCCACCCTGCTGCAAATCACCAAAGGGGCCCTAAAATGCACACCGTAAAGCTTCCCACACAGCGCGTGCCCCTGGGGGGAAGAAGCAAATCAAGATTGGGAGGCCTTGCATTAGCTCATAGTTGCAGTTCGCGCCAAGTCTCTTGCCCTCCACACATACCCCATACATCCCTCCCCCTGTCTCCACACACAGAAGCTTGGATTTAGCTTTAATGAGGTGGTCATGCGCTACAGCCAGGTGCATGAGTAAAGAAATATGGACGCCATATTTCTGTTCTCTCTCTTTTTTTTAATCAGCCAAGTTGTTTCCATGCAGCTTTCCAATATTTTCCTCTGCACTCAATTTGTGTTCCTGCTCTTCCAGGAATTAGACTGAGCCTGAAGTGCTTTCGACATATTTTTGGTATTTCTTGGCTCTGAAGGTGGATACCATAACGACAACAACCAGGAGGGGGGTTGCAACAAAGGCAGAAGAAGACTGAGTGACTGAGTCTGCAAAACCGTCAAGAGTCAAGCTTTATGGGGAAAGGTTACCTCAGGCTACACACACACACAGAGTACTACCAATTACTTACTCTCAGTCTCCCATCTGGCCAATGGACTCTCATACAAACACACTCAGATTCTACTGTATGTTAGTAGTTAATGATTAACCCGCTGACTGTGTGGTGGTTGGATCATCTGCTGATTCGGCTGGCCAAACAGACGACCTGTTCATGTCTGATTACTTGGAAAGAGGAAATCACTTTTATTGTACCAATAACAAAATTCCATGTTACCACTTCTTCTTGTTGAGCAAGAGGTCAAATTCTCATGAAAATGCTGAAAGGAGATATGTGAAGGTACAAGGTATCTGATCTAGATTTACATAGAAGTGTGGTGATGTAATCTCCCTATAAGGCCAGTTTCCCATTAAAGGGCATTAAGATGAGCAAGTTTTTTTTGGAAAGACAGTGAGGTAATTTGATGATCCTTTCAGAGTCAACAAAAGACACAGATGTACAGTGAAAAAGCAGAAAACTTTTGTGAACAAATATGAGTTTTACTCCCATCTCTCCCACAAAGCGACTTACAGTAAAATCCACTTGATTCATGAGACCGGCAGCTTTCAGAGGATAAAACCTGTGCTGCTTTTGTGACACATAGAAGTTTTTTTATCCCACAGAGAAGACCCGATCGAGACCAAAAAAGTGAAGAGGACACAGTTCTGAACACTCATTCGGCTTATTGTTGTATCTGTAGATCTCAACTTTAACTTTATTTCACTGTGATCATTTCATTTAAAGACATTAAAAACATCATCTTATTTAAAAGATGTTAAAAATATCAACTTTAAGGGTTTTATTCTCTGTTCAAGATGCTTTCTGTGTCAAAAGAAGATTTAATCTTTATCAATAAGGTAGATTTGCCTACACCTTGCATATGGTAACTGTGCGGTTGTAACAGAGCCTTGGCCATCCAAAAAGGGATTCTATTTTGCACAATTATTAACTATACATGATGGTGATGTTATATAAAAGTTGTCTAAATAGCATCTTGAAAGAAAAGTCTATAAAAACTCAAATGTCAAAACTTTACACTTGATTTGAAATAAAAGATCAACTTTAAGGTTAATTTCTATTTTTTTATGACTCATTAGGTCAAAATGTTTCATTAAATTCTTTAAATTTATTATTTAAAGTATTTTTTTGGCTTAGAGTTTCATCTTACAATATCGTAGGCCTTTTAAATATGGGACAGAATTATGGGATGCTGTTTGTAAAGCTGCTCATGCTAAAAATAACAGCGACATTTTGTCACATTTAACTTCAGGAACTCACTTTTTAGCACATTTACAACAATATTTGTGAACTTAGAAATATACTTAATAGTTAAATCTAAATATTGTATGTTGCACCGAAATGTTAAATGTCAAATCTAAATGTTTCGAGTGAAACTAAATATTAAAATAATATGCAAATTCGGTTGGTGGTTACCCAAAATACCAAAATAAATAAAAGCTGGAGGAGGTAAGTGAGTTCTCCATTTCGCGTAGCATCGGGTTAACATTGGACATTTAGATTTAGTATCTAGATTTATCACAATTAATATATATAAATGTGCCAAAAAGTGACTCACGCCACTTTTTAAACACGGTTTGAAGCTAAATGTGACAAAATGTGGCCGTTATTTTCAGCATGAGCAGCTTTACAAACGGCACTCCATACAGAATTGATTAAGAATGAGGAAAAAAGTCAATATTAGTGTATGTAATAGTGTCAAGTTGTACTTTATCTTGTTTTTGTCATAAAGACGCACAAAGAGCCTCATCATTAGGGGTCCCATGAAGTGCTGGCTGTACTGGCTCCCTGTTGAGGTCTGGAAACAGCAGAGGGTGAAATGAAAAATCAAATTACCTACAATTTTGAAAAGATGGCTTTCTGTTGTGCGCATAATCGACTTATTGTGATGATTTGACACCACGCCAGTGCTTTTACAACACTAACACACGCGCGCCAAAGAACACACACGACTCAAAAATGGCTTTAAATCAGGATGGCAAAAAACAGACAATTCTGCCAATAGTGTTGGCGCTGATCTGAAGTGTAATTTTAACTTCATTTTTACACACGGTGGTTGGGATTTAAGGGGTACACCTGTAAGAAGGATGCATTTACTTTGCCTTTAAAGAGGTCAAAGGTCAGGTTCAGCTCGAGGTTGCACTGTACACTTTCAATTCTGTAGAAATTGTTTCTGTGGAAGTAAAAGAAAACTTTATTTTGTGGTCACTTCTTGCCTCCACAGTTGCAAAAGTCAGTTGGAGAGATCGTCAAAAGGTCACGAGTTGAGACAGCTGTCAGCTTTTCGGTGAAGTGTCAGACATTATGATGATACACCCACCTTTTCTAACCCCCTTTTTATGTGGTTTTAGAGATTGTATCTGCACAAGAGCAAAGAGGTGTCTGAGCTAAATGGTGTTTTGATGATGTGCTCCCCCGGATGCCAGATGGTGTACCTAAAACACAGACGTGCACACACTGAGGTACACACAGATGATCAGGAAAAGTGGATCCAAATTATGATGGAAGAAAAAAAAGCTGGAAAGAAAGTCACTCTGAATCAGTTCTGCAGAAATTCAGCTGCAGTCTGAATGTGGGTTTTTAATATTCATCATGTCTGCACCGAACGGTGGGCAGGAAGATAACATAGTGGTCAGGAGTACAAGAAAAAAACACCGTACTGCTGTATTCACAACAGTTCTCACAGTCATTATTTTTGACACTTAGTCAAGAATCAGACGACGAGATCACCAAAGGCCATGACGTCAGAGACGAACAGAGAGGTGTCTGAGGTAAATGGTAATCTCAGTGTGCATGCAGGACATGGCTCGCATACGAACTGTTTCAATAAATCAGTTAAATCAATCACAAAAAAGCGTATTTTTAATAGGCAGAAAACTTGAGCTGAACCAGACTCGTGTTAAATTGTCATTTGTTCAGAAAGAGGATAGAGAGAGATGCAGAATAAGAGAGGTGAATAGAGGCAGACAGAAACAGTGATAGCACTCCGATAGTTTTTTACTACTTAAAGTGTTCTCAATGGTCTTGAAATTGTGATTATGATGTTTTTAAGCCAAAATTGTGTTACCTGTGTCATTTTCAGAGCTCCAGTAAATCATTAGCAATTCGCCTCAGAGTCGTGGGCGGAGACAGCGCTGCTCTGCACACTCCTCTTTACGTTAGCTTGCAACCGAATATTGCCAGCATAGTAAAAGTGGCAGGTAACATAGGAGCTATTCAGCTCTTTAAGGACACAATGAAAGCTAATATCATAATTAGCTTTCTTGCGAGCATTGCAATCCGCTAACGCATATGCTTGTTCCGGGATCGTCCTTTGTATTTCTCCTCTATATGCAGAGTGTGGCCTGCATAGCGGGGCTCAGGGGGCGGAGCTTGGATTGATTACATAGGAAATCTCACTGTTTCTGAGTCTGCCGCTTGGGTCTGCCAGAGATTCACAGCGATCTCGATGCAGAAATACTCAGAAAAGCAATTTCGCATTTAGTTTTCGTGCCATACGAACATATAAAAAACAAGAAAAACATGATTTACACTGCAGTGGGTCTTACAGTGCTGAAGTGTTTGTTTTGTTATTGTGATCAAAATGATGGTAATAGTTGACGCAGCAAGAAAGCAGACAGATCCATAATGGTAAGACATCTGCAGCAGCGATCCAGAGGAACCTACAGAATAAGGGACTAAAGCTCAGGGACTCCCAGAAAAGACTGTGTTTAGTGACTTTAAAAGGACATGATGATTCAAAGTATGCATAAGTGAATATAACGAGGAGTGTATTTTTTGGTGTTCTACAATATATTGTTATACTTTATCTAGTTTTGTCTTAGTGTTTTCTCTATGTCCTATAGAGTCCCATTTGCATCAGAGACTGAGGTGAAAAGTCAATTCCTCTCTTTGACAATCAGATGACTTACCATCTCTTTTCTCAAGAATTTTCATTCTTCCTCCTTTTTCCGCTTTTTGGAAATACTTCATGTGTGCTTAAGTGATCACATTTCAAAAACTTATCTGATTCTTTGTTAACACCTCGTCCAAATTTGGTCACATTCTTAGCTTGATTTCCAGAGAAACGCTGGACAGAGCTGGTACTGTTTTTATGCAATCATCCATTTCATAATCTAGACTTAACAAAAACATAGCTGAGTTTCATTACATCTCAGGTAAGTGTATCTTACATAAGAAATCTTACTGAAGCTTTGCAAGATACAGACTTTTAGGAGCTATTGTGTACTGAGGTTAACAGGTCAAAAAAGGAGCTATTGTAATCCTGAACCTCGTAACGATTAAAGCGAAACCTCACCATAACCTGTGAACAGTCACTTCTCAGGAATACACACAAAACCCCAACATCACATGATACACTCACACACACAGACACAGACACACACAAGTGCGTATTTCCACTTTACTCTCCACCCACGTGATGTGGAAACTCTTTGCCTTTTGATCGCCGTCAGAGAGAGGCCCTCAGTCTTTGATCACTGTGCTGCACTTTTACCATAATAATTACCGTAATTCACCTAAAACATACCAATCATAATGTGTACTTTTTCATTTTAACCTTATTTTGACCAGAATTAAAAAGTCCAAGTTGAAAAAAAAGCACCCTGAGGGTTCGATTACCGACCAGTTGCACTAAGACCCAGCGATCTGAGGGGATCATAGTATTTCGTACAGATATGCACACTTATCTTGTGATCCCAAAACAGCAAATACTGGTTTTAACTGTGCTTCAGACCTTTTTAACATGGCCTATAAAAGTAAGATACTCTACCCCCAAACTTTTTCACCAAATTCACTTTCTATTCTGACATGTTCGACCATGTTGAGTGTGCCTGCGCTATTACACCATGAGTCAAATTTTGGCATCCGCCGCAAACCATGAACAGGATGAAGAAGAGGGTAAGATGAGAGAAACTGGGTGAGCTGAAGACCTGACAGGCTGCTGGGTTTTTAAGGCATTTTTCATTGACAGTCAGATGACCCAGACAGGCAGACTAACTTGCAGATTGAATGAGTGTTTTCTCTCAATGATCAGGGGAGTAAATCTCCAGGAATGTGTTGTTTCAAGAATATTGGCAGCAAGAGGAAAGCTTTCAGTCTCACGGTTTGGAGATATTTTTCCGCTGAAATGATGAGCAGCTCATTCGTTTCAGGTTGAACCCCAGGTCAGCTCCTCTTTGAGAGCGAAAAGTTCAGTCTCTGTTGAGTAGGTTTTCAATTAATCCAGACTGGTAGGGTTCGGGAAGGATGTTCTGGCAAGAAAAAGCAGAAGTTGTTTTAGGAAAAAAAGGCAATATCCAAACTTTTACTAACGCTAAACTTTCTCGCTGTGTCTGTTGGAAAGAGTTTATTCCAGCTGCTTTGACAAAGTGTGGTAACAACCCGATATCAGGGGAGGTATTGATGTGAAAAGAGGAGGTTAGCAGCAATAGACTGTGAGGAGAATGGGGGTCAAGAGGTCAGGTGGTTGGGCAGTGGAAAGGTTCTCAAGGTAAGTACCTCATTAGAGCAGAAGATTGGATGTTCAATCTACCATCAGCAGATCTAACGTCCTCAAAGTGTTGAAGCTTGCACTCGAACAAAATCCAATCTATGAGGAGTTTCTCTCCCATAAGGTCAGTGAAATCCACTTTTTCTGCATAGATGGATTCAGTATTCATAGTTACTTACTTCTCATTATTGTAAAAGTGAAACATCATCTTCTCAAAATGAAGTATCTTGATCCACAGACTGTAAGGGCGACATTTAATTGGACTTATTTTATGCTCTGGCAGAGGGGAAAAGGCTGTGAATCGACATAAAAAAAGATAGAGACAGGGAGACTGTGTGTGTGTGTGTGTGTGTGTGTGTGTGTGTGTGTGTGTGTGTGTGTGTGTGTGTGTGTGTGTCTGTGAGGTGATTAAAAATGGAAGCCTCTCTCTCTCCTGACATTTGATCCACTCCTGCAGCCGTCTGCACAAACTCTGGCATTACCTCAGACCGGAGGAGCTTGGGTTTCTCACACTGGACATCAGGCGGGATAAATGGAGTCTGGCTCATTCATCGAGCAGCAGAAGCAGCAGCAGCAGCAGCAGCACTTTCTCCACCATTCACATCAGCCAAAGATTATAAATCTGAAAGGTTGGGGGGTTTGACAGTGCAGATGTTTCATCTTCTGTTGGATCTAAGAAAAATAAATAAATGAATTCAACACTTGAAATATGTTTATCAGAACAGACTCGCCATTTTGGCTGGAGTTACCAATGCGGCAACTTTTAATACCGGCGCTTATATATGAACCACAATAGCCAATAAGACCTTCATGCATCAAAAGTGACTTCAAAGATCATCCATTTATTGCCTTCGATCTCATTTGACAGTTTCTGTGGTCCACAGAGTTCAGCCTCTGCTTTTTGCAGATGACGTGGGTCCATTGGCTTCTTCAGGCTAGGACCTTCAGAAGACATTGAAGCTGTTTGCAGCTGATTCAGAATCTCCAAGTCTAATACTGCGTTCCAGTTACCTCACAGAAGTCGGATGTCGGAGCCAAGAATGAAATTACATCCGAATTGACGACGTTCCAGGTAACTGACGAAAAAACCAAGATAGTTTTCCGACTAGTTTCCAATGGTTTTCCAGTTACCTCGGAAGTTGGATGTTGGAGCTGGGAATGACGTTACACCCAAATTGACAGCATTCCAGTTAACTAGTTGGAAAACCAAGATGGTTTTCCAACTAGTTTCCGATGGTTTTCCATTTACCTTGGAAGTTGGATGTCGGAGCTGAGACTGTCGTTACATCCGAGTTGACGACGTTCCAGTTAACTAGTCGGAAAAACCAAGATGGACGTCTACAGTTAGCTGTTGTTTACACCTGTAAGCTGTCGTTAGCCATTATCAGTTGTTAGCGGTTGTCAGCTGTTGTTAGTTGTTGTTAGCTTTACCAACTGTAAACAAGGCATACCACAGTATTTTACTCTTACAAACTCCATAGCACCGTGTTCACAGTTAGATGTTTTCGTCAAGTTGGGGTTGGTGAGGATCATCTGACTTTCTGAGTTGGAAATCCGACTTTAGGGGTGCGTTCCAGACGAATTTCCATCTCAGAGCTCAGAAATTCCGACTTCCGAGTACAACTGGAGCGCAGCATTAGGCCGTGGTTCTCTAGCCGTTGATTGCTGTCTCTGGATAGGTTGAGTGTTAATTATCATTTCCTTTGAAAACTGTTGAATAACTCAATCATGGTATCTCAGTGACCTTTAGGTTTTAGCTGGCGCAAAAACCAATTGAGAGCGGTCAGGGTCAGGCCCTGCAGTCTCAGCTCCCAGAAAGCCTTCAATTTTGTTCAGCCGAGGAGCTGCAGTCCGTGTCACCTGGTTACCACGGTAACAATGCTGCCAGCGTTTTCCCGTAAAGGATGTGATAACAGATCTATATTCGGCATCCCAAACAGCCTTAGAGGGCTCAGCTGAAATTAGTGTTTCTCATTTTTAAGTGTGGACAGCTCCCTGTGATTACTTGTATTTTGACATTTATTCTTTGTTTATGTTTTTCTTCTCTCCCGCAGCTCCACATTTTTCTTTCTCTATTCCCTACTTTGGTTTTATTTCTTTTCAGTGAGTCAGTTTCCAAGAAAAGCCCTCCTCGTGTTGTTCTGACAGATCGTAGCGCCGTTCGGGCCGTGTTTGGCAACATTTCCTCGTTCAGGGTAAGTCAAAAACAACTCCCAACAGCTCACCTTTCGTGGCTCGAAGTTTCGATGTTGGCGACCGAATTTTCATACCTGAAATGAAACTGTTACGCTTTAAATGGACATTTATTGATACTCAGTCTATTCTTGGGAAAATTCAGACCATACTGAGAAAATCGTTCATGATCTTCCTTATCACATATTTGAACTTTGCAGATAAAGAAAAGTGAAGTATTTAGCAATGAGGGTTATTGCTCCAAAGAAAAGGCGCTATCAAGCTAAACCTGCACCTGCATGCACACCTGCATGCACGCACAGTCACTCACCGACAGAGGTATTCGTACAGATTAAAAGGATGTTAGCGTGCACAAAATAAAGATAGTAGAGCCGAACTGGTTTCAGGAGAAAGTTCTCATAAAGGCTGAATAACAAGGTGCAGCTGCTTCAGTGCTCTTGCAAAGCTTATGGGAAATCCTCACATTTAGTTTAACCTTTTCCCTCTTGTACCTCCTACAAATATCCAGGCATGGTGTCTGTGTGTGTGTGTGTGTTGTATGCAAACATGAAGATAGAAGAACAGACAAGATGATCCTCCACATTTGTAAGTCATGTGTCATCCTGCATCCCATGGTTTCCCTAATTTCGCAAGACATTTGGCAAGTCTCATCCGTTTTGGGAAAAGCTGTGTCATACGGGAATGTTGTAAAGTTTGGATTCACTCTACGTATTGCCGGGTTCAAAACACACATTTTCAGAGTGTAGAGGTCACATGGGAAGAGGAGGGATTGTGGGAAATCTTTTATCTTTCGTAAATACTAACTTTACGTCTCCCACAGGGGGTAACAAAAGCTGCTCTAGTTTTCAGATAAGAAACCCGTCATTCGGGTGATAAATATTTGAACCGTGTGATAACAGAGAGTGTGTGAATTGTTTCACCTTACAGTTAATTCTCACTGGAAAGTAAGAACCTGGTAATGAAGCCCACAAAAACTCTGCTTTTATATAAATAAAGGTCACATCAGAGCTTTCAAGACCCTCATGTCACAGTCGGGTTTCATTCACCCATCATTTCACAGTCTGTTTAACAAGCAGCTGCTCTGTCAGTCAGTCAGTCAGTCACACAGCAGTTCATCAGAGCAGTGAGCGACAGAAGGAAAAGAGATTCTAGTCAGCAAGTTTTTTGTCTTTTTGATTAAAGGACAATCTCTGATGTGGGTTTCGAGGAGAGTGAATTGCATTAAAAAGAAATGTACCATATGAATAATAGGAAATATAGAATACAGGACTCTAGATGCAGTGTGCAGCGGTGTGCAATGAGGCATTTCCCCCTTTCATATCTGAATTACAGGAATAAACGTTCATTTGAATGATGCCTTTGTGATTTGGCTTCCAAATTAGGCTATCCATTTGATTTCCAGGAAGAGGAGAGCGAAGGGAGCAGGATCCTCCGGTAATTTGAAGCTATTCAAATCTCAAACTTTAATTAGACTCGCCGTGCATTAGTAAGCAGCTTGTTCGTGTTTTATGTAACATTTGTTTCTTTTCGAGTGAGGTAAACGCGTCTGCGGTGTTGCAAGCTTGAAGTTTCTGGGAAGCTTATGTTTTCTGATTACCTGATGTGTTAAGTTTTTTTGCAGCAGACTTTTCCAGGAAAGAAGGAGAGATCGTCTCTGACATGCAGCTCACCTGAGTCAGATTAGCATAAAGATATGAGGCTTTCATCTTTGAAGTCCTTGAGGCCCAGAGTGTTTCACTCTCACTGAGCGTTTATCTCACAGCATCTCTGTCTTTCACATCTCTTTTATGTTTCTGCTCTCTGCTTTCTCTACCGCCCACGCACTCATATACACACCAACACGTCAAAGAAAAAGTCAAATACTTCAGAAAAACTCTCCCAGATGAAGCAACATAAGGGTATCTGCTCATTAGAGAAGTGACAAAACTACAGGTAGAAGTACAAAGAGGCTACCACTGAGGAAAAAAAGCTGGCTATCAGAGTGTGAAAGCAGAAGCATTTGTACTATTAAGTTTCCACGCAAGGCTATCTCAAAACTTTCTGTCATTCAGGCATCATAAAAAAATGTGAAGAGTAATTTACCGTCAATGACTTGCACTACGTTTCCTCTAAAATGCAAATCTGCCTCGGTTATATAATTTCTGTTATGTAAGTAAGCCCTGTTAAATAAATGTGACAAGGACTTTTGTTGTTTGTGTTTTTATTGTTCAAAGAGATTATGTACAAATTAGCCTCGATGTTTGAAAGACAGCGCTGTAACAACGCGGACGATCTCTCTGTTGTTTCACCCGCTGATTTGTTTAAAGGGAAGTTTTGAAACCTGACAATAGCAGGCCCCGTACCAGGAATGCTGACTCAACCCAAACTTTGATCGGTATAAACTGGCAAACAGGAGGAGAAGAGGAAGAGTTTTAACCTCCTGGAAACAGCAACAACACCCTCATCTAAATATGAAAATGTAAAACTCTTAGCCTTGATAAAATAGAATAAAATAAGAGATTAATACCCGGATGAATAAATCTACTACATACCAAAATCCATTATAAACCAGGCTGTAAAGATATTTAATGTGGCTGTAAAACAAGCATTTCAACATGGGACGTAACGGTGAGTCCTTTGGCTTTTGCAACCGGCCTTAAGTGGACTCATGAGGGACCGCAGTTTTATGCACTTTACGGCCTTGTTTTTCTGCTCCTTAGGTTTCTGCTTCTCCAACATGCAATAAAACTGAAAAAGAAAATAAAAGACTGAGAAAATAAAGCCAGAAGGACAAACTTGTTTTGATAACGTTCTGTAAGTGATGAAAAATACAGATGTTTCCCTTTAAAGCGTTTGTTTTGTGTCCGTTTTGGCGCCCCCTGTGGACACAGCAGACTTCGCTTAGCCTGCCATTGATCTCATCCTGTTAACTTTTATACAATTAGATATATAATTTATTGTTAAACTTTTATTTTGAAAATGTAAATACTGTTTCCTCAGCTGGAGCATCCTGGCTGGCATTGTCACATTCCCCCCGAACAACACACTCATTAAACTTCCCAATAAAACGTCAAAGATCCCTCAGGTGGGTACGCTCTACAAGAGTTGATGTGAAGTGAACACTCATGGTTCTGGAAAGCTCTATGACTCCTGCGTTAGTGTTCATTACTCACCGCTGTTCATTATTGTTGTTCATTTTCTCCCACATTCCTCATCAGCTCCACAAATCCGCCACAGGATGCCGCAGGAGCCCAAATTTGTCATCACAGCTGTCGATCAAGACGCCGCATCCGCTTTTTTTAAAATGAAATAACTTATTCAGGTTAAGACTAAATCAAAAATATCTGTCAAAGTCAACACTGTAAACAAATTTTTCATGTTTATCCACCACTGTAGATACTTGAAAGCTTGTGTTACTTTAGCCTGATTCATCGGTGAAGTGGGCGTTCGGAATTGCTCAGAAAGACTTTACATAGAGAGGATAGGAGGGTGTCCTGGTACACAAATAAAGTCAGAGTATTTGGAAGTGCTGCCCACTTAAAGCATTGGCTAAGACGTTTAAAGCTCCTACTTCTTACCTGTTTGTTTTGCACAAACATTGATAGAGTTTCCTGTGAACAAAAAAAGAGTTTGATTGTTTTAAACAGTCAATTGTATCACTCACAAGTTTCAGTGTGATTAATTTACTTCTTCTTCGTCTTACCATAGGAATAGACAATCCACTTACTTTTGGGGTATGACTGTCCAAGACCTATCTAGGAGCATGATTCGAACCATTTGGAGTTGAAAATTTTTAAAAAATTGAGAAAAATTGTCAAAAAGTGTTAGGATTAGGGTTAAGGTATAGGGGTTTTAACCAAAATTGCAGACCAGCAGTCCTTAAGGGAATGAAATAGAGATCTGGGACCAAGACCAAACCACCTTATTTCATGTACCCTGAGTTCACTAGTACCAGAATGAAGTCTCTACCACCTTCCTATCAAAAGTTATGGGCAATTGAAAAAATCCCCATTCAAATGAATGGGGTGCTTAGGGTTAGGAGTTAAGGCCCTTACACACCGGGAACGACGCAAATATACGGCGCGAATTTATGACACAGATTTACAAAATACTCTGAGGCGAATTTTGATGCGCTTGACTACACATGTCAAGTGCGATGTGATTTTGCGACTTTCGGGGGGGCCCGTATCTGTATCTGTAACCTGTATCTGAACAGGTTAGCTTACAAGCTAAAGTTACTTAGCACAGATGAAAGTTAAAACAAAGACGTTTAGCAAACTGTTAAAGCACACAAACCATCGTCATATGAGAAATCCGACGCTATGACTCTCCACAAGTTGTCCTTCAGGTCTTTATCTTTGTAATATTTGTGTCTTTTTATCAAAAAGCACTCTGTTCTCCGACACGTAAACAATCAGCCAGTCGGCCATGTCGGATATACCGGTGAATCTGACGTCCTAACAACACGAAATCTGATTGGTCAGAAGTGGACACACAGTATGCGAAACATTAAAAAATTCAACCGTGATACGAAAAAATAAAGGCAGCAATAATCAGACAAAAAAAACGCTCCTGGTTTGTAAGGACCTTTAGGGTTACACATGACTGTCTGGGACCTCTTTAGGAGCATGTTTCAGACCATTTGGAGTTGACAGGTAGAAAAAAAATCTGGAAAGATGTCAAAAAAATGTTTAAGCGTTAGGGTTACATTAGGAATAGGGGTTTTAAAGAGGGATTATTAGTGATTTCAAACTTTTTCTTAACTTAAAACTCTTTACAGGAGCTTTAAATGGCAGCAGGAGAGATCTGTAAGACAGAATTTCTCTTAAAATGCATTTGTCAATGATAAAACACAGTCACAGGAATTTTTAATTTGATGGTGACAGGTGTAAATACATTTCTCACTATAAGCCATTTTTAGCAGTTTAGTCACCAATGGAAAGATTCAGCCCTTCTCATGAAAATCAAAGTTCTTTAGAACATCAGACCCCCACTGTGAAGTACACCAAATCTTACAGGAACAGTGTGTACTCATAACCATCGTGCCCACCCGACAACAAAGCAGTGGAATCATTCAATCTGACTGGATTCGCGTCTCTACCTCCATGTGACTAAACACGACCCTTGTACATTTGTGGTAAAGCTGCGTAGTTTGGAGGAAACCAATCATCTGGTGTTATCACCACCGCAGCCGAAACTCAGGGGTCCCAGCGGTGTCACTTCCTATCACTGCTGTGGGGTAAGTAAGAGGAAGAGGAGGGGGTGTGTTTCGGCTCCTTTCCCTCCTCTCACAAACAGTAAAAAGAGCGAAACGCGTGTGAATTTTTTTTTTATTTTCTTGATTTATCAGAAATAAGACACAATAAGCAAAAAAGAAAAAAGACGGGAGGTTCACACACAAATTCCAGTAGAGTGATTCAGACGCTGACTGGAGCTTCATGTTCACATCTTTCATTTATTTGTCCTCTCCTAACACCGGTTAAACAACTCCTCCCTGGTTCAGCCTAAACTGCTATTTAAAGTCTCGCAGTTCATTTGTTAGTTGTAAAAACACCATTGAAATAATTTGCAGCTAATTATCTATGTTTACAGGAAAAGGGGGTTGAACTGATCGAATGTTAACTTGTCAGACCAGCAGGTTTTGGGCCGTGACTTTGTGTTCCCGCTTCCAATCACACATGTGTCAACATCCTGCAACCAGAAGGTGGCAGAGGGAGGTGCATGCCGTGCCAACACATGGATGAGGTAACATTTTGAGAATCTGAATGAACAAGGAAAGAGGAAAGAGAGAGAGAGAAACTGGGAGGAGTGTTTTGCATATAATGTGGTCACATTTGCTCAAGGCGCACAGGTTGTGAAGGGTTTCCTGATACACGGCAGGATGAGTCACATTTCTCAGAGACTACAATCAATTCCTTGAATTGTTACTAACAGATCCCCTCCCCTCCCCTCCTCTCCCCTCTTTCATCTCTATCTATGGTAGTCATTTTCTCGTTCGTGCCAAGTGTGTCACCACACATATGTCTCCCCTCACAGTCCCTCAACCGCTCACTCATCCTCCCATGTGTCTGATGTCTGCAACTAGTTCATGTGTTAAAGTTCCTCTTTCCCTGATTCACCATAATAGCAGTTAGAATATGAGACACACTCCTTATAAGTCTCTAAAAGTCGAGTGAGGAGTTTGTGACTGACTTTGAGGCCACAAAAGTCAAAAATACCATCACCATTGAGATTAATTATTCCCATATAGATGTTTTAATGCCAATAGTGCTGAAATATCAGCTTTTTTATTGGAAATCATTACACTGAGGGACAAATTTGACAGATAAAAGACACTTTAATACTGCCTCTACATACAAGGATGGAGTACAGGACTGTATTTAAGAAAAAAGTCATTTTTTCCACAAGAATGAAGTCATACTAGAATCATTTTCTTACAAGAATAATGTTGTAGTGTAATAATTTCCTACATAAATAAAGTCAAAAGCCTTTTTTCATTAAAATAACGTTGCTATGTTACAGGATTAAAGTCATTATATGTTACCTGAATAGATTTAAAGGGGGATATCACAGATCTCAGATTTTTTCGCACAACCTTTTCGAAGTCCTCATAACAATGTGGCGCTGAGATACCAAATGAGAGACAGTTCAACCAGACGCTCCATGTTACTCAGCTTGGTGCAATGTAAACCAAAACTACGACTTATTCATGACTTATTTTGTTATTGAATTTCTATTCAGGGATTAATAAAGTTGTTGTTGTATTTATTTTTGTAGTTGTTCTTCATCTTCTTTGTCTTCTTCAATATTATAACATAATGACTTTATTTTAAAACACTGTGAGTTTAAAGACCTGACATTACAGCCTGAATTTTTTCCACCTTTATTCTCATAAGTGAAAAGTTTTATGACGACTTAATTCTCACAGAAAAATATTTTACGACATAAATAAAATGACTTTACTGTGACTTTATCATCATAATACTGTATATAATTTCTTATTCTATTCTTACAATATGATGACTTTACTACAACTTCATTCTCCAAGTATCATGACCTTAATAAAATTTTATTCTCCCTATAATATGGGCAACTTTTTTTTTGTTATACAGTGTCTCTACTAGGACTTTATATTCCCATTAGTGTTACTTGACGACAACTTTATTTCGCATGAAAATGATTTTACTGAGACTTTATTCTTGCAAAAGTTCAACTTCTATAAGAATTTATAAATTAAAATAAAAAAAAATCCTTAACGTGGCCCTGAAACACTATGCTATCTAGATGTATCAAAAAAATAGACTTTAACTATGCAATCAGTCAGTTAAATTTGAACTATGAGGCACTTTTTATACAACAAAGAGCTGTATACATAGTGCTAAATATAAAGTAATAACAATAACACTGTTTAGGAGTTGTTTAACAAATGGTAAAATGAGTGTATCAATGACATAATCAGATCTCTCTTTCCACTGAATTTCGAAGCCTGTGGCGAGTTTCCTTGAAAAAAGCTGAGTCACCTGAAAAGCTTGGCTCTCCCTCAGAAGTGGTTAACTTTAACGACACTGATAAAGTCTGAAAGAGAGAAGTAAGTTAGCGAGCGGGAGGAGTTTATTTTTTACAGTGTTTACTCATGGCAGATACTGGAGCAGGTTCTGAGTTTACAAAGCGAAGTCGTGGTTTTGTAAGAGTTAAAATTATAAAAGTTATAAATGAACACATTACCTCATCCCTCTGGATTTTGCAAAAAGTTGTCTTGAACGAAAAATTTGTTGTGCACTTTTCCTGTACCATAAATGCTCACTTTCGGAAGCGCTAAATCTTTACCACGTGGATGATAGCGCTAATTGAAATTGCAATGCTTTTAATTAAAGCTCCAGTGAGTAACTTTGACCTGTGTGCATTTTGGCGCCCCCTGTGGACAAAGCAGTCTCTGCTTAGCTTGTTCTCAACATGCTCAACTTGTGTCTTCTGACAAAATAATGAAGTATAGAAAATATTGAGAATATTTTATGTGGAATTTGAGGTATTAAAAGTGACATTTAAAAAAAAAGATCAGTTTTATTGTTTATGGTCTTATTTGCTTTAATAGTACAGTATATCATTAAAAAGATACCAAAATATCAAGATATCCCTCACAGGAGCTTTAAGTTTTAAGAAATTTGTATGAGAGTTATTAAACTTGATGGGACTTTAATTTTTTCACATGTTGGACAAAGAAAATACTGTAACTGTAGATTTAAAGGTACGTTTTTTTCTGTGGATCCAGATAAATCAACAAGACAACTCACTCAACAGCAAACATGATCTTCATGAATGATACTGTAATGTTGTCAGATACCATCACACTAAACCGCCCGGTTTCTACGAATAACATGACCTAACACTTTATTTTGAAACACGTCACCTCCATTTCATCAGAATAGAGGTTTCATGGTAACACAGCTGATCAGTTCCAGAGAAACAAAGCCACACAAACTGACCACCTCCAGCCTTTTCAGCTGAAAACAGACGTTTTCTACAAATACATCTAACTTCATAACAACATTCATGTGTATATTCGACACCTGTACATTCAGTCACAATCACTGTTTCACATTTAGAGCTATTTTCTGCACTTCCCCCTTGTTATGCAAATTGAGCAATCTTACTGCAAAGCGGAGACATTTTGAAACAGCGTAGAGTACATTTCAGCGTCTTTTTGACACGACATGCTGCAGATGTCGAGATGTTTTTTCCTGTTTTGCAGTTATTACATAATTTCCAGTCTTCATGCAGTTGCACTTCCTGCATAGATAATGAAACTATGAGAACATGACTTAGAGCTTTTAAGCTTTTTAAGAGCTTTAGAGAGTGTTAACGTGTCTTCAAATGAGTGTGAGTGGAAAAGTGAGCTGTTTCTTCTAAGAGTCAGTAAAAAGTGACTCAGGCAGCAGGAATTATTAAGGCCTTATTTGGATTAGGAAACCCCATTTTTGCAAGATTTACCTCATCCTTTCTCTAAGAAGTCACATTAAGATTAAAATCTCTTTTACCAGACAGACCTCACCTTAGTTACACACATAGAGACTCACAAACATGCACAAAAAGCACAAATAACTCAACATAGAGAACTCACAGCAGTCTACAGTCTATTTTAATACAAAGCAGGCCTTCGAGAATAACAACCACATGCCTGTGTCGACACATGTTCTCAAGTTTGAACACAGCGGCTGCCAAAATCCACATAAAATAATAGTCCCACACATATGCGTTTAAATATACACTCAACATTTTGCTTTTAATTGATAGAACAGCTGAGGGGAGACCGGAGATACTGGAAGGATAGAGCAAAGGAGGACAAGCACTCAAGGCCACAACAGCTGCAACGAGGACTGTGCTAGATCAGGAGTCCTTGTCCCTGATACTTTTAGATCATTGGTGGATTAAATCATGGAGTCAAGGAGTTTTAATCAAACTGAAATGAACAGTACTGCCTCTTTATGACCTTCATAAACAAACGTAACCTTTTTTTTTCATTTTGCACATAAAAGAGGAGTTGAAATGTTTTAACAAACGTCAAAATTTAAAGAACAAAGAAATTCAAAGTTCAAGGATGCTAAGTGGAGACGTTGCATTGACACATTAAGCTCTTTTTTTCAGTGTTTAAACAGATACGAGTCTAAAACTATATAAATCAGCATTTATTTGTATACCTAATATGATCATTTCAGCTAAAGGATGCTTCTATATAGTTTTCTGAAGCTCAAGGTTGAGGTGCCTGTTTCCACGCAACCAAACACTGAAATGTTTTGACTATTTTCTCAACATCTTGACTTCAATTAACAAGGTTTAAACTTTATTCTTGACATTTTAACTTACCATGTTAAAGTCCCACTCCTATCGTTTTTTTGTTTTTTTGTTTTTTTTACTACCTAAAGTATTCTCAGTCATCTTTAAATTGTGATTATGAAGTTTTTAGCCAAAATCACGTTACCTGTGTCATTTTCAAGGACTTTTCTTCTGCAGAGCTCCAGTAGCTCATTAGCAATTCACCTCTGAGTCGTGGGCGGAGCTTGTAGCCTAACATTGCCAGTGTAGTATGTAGTATTATCTTTGGGGGCATGATGAAAGTTAATATCATGATTAGCTTTCTTACAAGGATTGCAATCCACTAATGCACACACTTGTTCCGTGATCCTCCCCTCTATTTCTCTGAGCCTGACCTGCATGGTGGAGCTCTGGGGGCGGAGCTTAGATTTGTGATGTAAGAAATCTCACTGTATGTAAGCCTGCAGTTTGTGTCTGCCAAAGATTCACAGTGATTTGATTGCAGAAATACTCAGAAATACAATTTGGCATGTATTTTTCTCATGATATGTCCTGTAGAATCAGGAAAATGCCATATGAACATGTAGACAACAAGAAAAACGTGATTTTCATTGGAGTGGGTCTTTAAATGGTAAATAGACTATGTTTATAAAGCACTTTATCTAGTCTTCTGGCAGCTCTTGGTGCTTTTACATCACATGTCACAATCACACACTGAAGACAGAGGCTTCTATGTAGAGAGATCATCAGTTTTTTAACCACCAAATTTGGCCTCCGCCGCCCCTTAATATTTCTTCTCTCTATTCTTGATTTAGTCTTTCTTGTTAGCTGTAGTTTGTTCAGATTACTCTTCAACAGCAAGGCCCAGGACTCTTTTAATAACCATCTTTATACCCTTTAAATCTCAGTAAAGTATCTCCACTCTCTCCCTCTGGATGTGATCAACAATTACTCCCTCAGTTCTCACAAACACACAGAAGAAGTCCTGATAATAGCATCCTCAGGGGGGGACCGTTCATGAAGTTTACCTCACCCTCCATCTACTCTGTTGTTTTTGTGTGGGTGTATTCCCAAGCCGCTCAATATTAATGTGGTAAAAAACACTGTGAAAAGCGGTTTTGTTTGTCGAAAGAAACAGTAAGTCTTTGCGCTTTGCCGCAACACAAACCACTGGCAGGGAACGCTTTAATTGTGCCAAGATAATTAGCTATGCCAGAAGGGCGTGTAATAAATGCAGAAAATAATCTTTGCAATGAAAAATAAATGATTCAAAAGTCGTACAATAAAAAAGAGAGACGGTTTGCTGAATCCAAGTTTCCAGCTTCTCTAAATCTCCATATATTAAACACATGAGTCAGTCTGGCCTAAATGAGCTCTGCCCGCATGTATCCTGTCCTCCGCTGACCTGTTGTTGGCTCAGTTTTCTAAAGTGTGTGTTTACTTACCGTCACAGCTGTGCATGTCAAATTCAGCAAAGTATAAATGTTCAAAACATACTGCTAAAGTTTTATTTTCTTTGTTTTTGTAACTGAGCAACTTTAAAACTATCAGGAGTTTACATTTGAGCTGTCCTCCTGCAGATAACACCACTAAAAATACTTGTTCCTACTCTTGGATCTACTCAGCCGTCAACAATGAAGAGTTATACACCTCTGTCTTTGTTTACTTTAATATGAGGCCCTTTTTCCCCTCCAGAGGAAACCGAATTCTTGGAAAGGCCTCTGAATAGTTTCACAGACTCTTGGTTCGTGCCTAATCACGCAGTTCCTCTGAATCTTTTGTATCATGCGGCAAACATCTCATCCTCCTACCTCAGCTGTGAGGCCTGTTTCTTACAGTGTTAAATGGGAAAGCTAGTGTTGGTTTCTGCACCTGGACAGCAGTTTTAACGTCCAGTTATGTGGTCATGTTATCGAGGCTCAGTTGTAACTCACCTTGCGAACAAAAAATCACAGGTTTGGTTTTTTTGTTTCAGTAAAAGTCAACGTTCAAACCACAATCATCTATCACGTTCAGAAAAACAGCTGATTTCCAGATGTTACTCACCAAAAATCAGAACTGAATTGCTTATAATGAGGAAAAAAATCTGCAAATGGACAAAGAAAAGTTTATAATTTTAAGAAAAACTCACTTCAAGAACTTGACAGGTCATTTTTTTAATGTTCGTCTGGCAGGTTAATTTTTTTTACCCGCAATAAGGAGTTCAGAGTATGAAGTATGCCATTTTTGAGTCTCGTCAGGTGAAAGATGTCAAATCTTTTCTTCTGAGGTGTTAGTCGAGGTTCTCAATCATCCAGGTTATGGTGAAAGAAAGTTCAATCCAAAGAGACGACAGGATTTGGTCAAAGTTCTTGAGCTGGTTCCTCCTAAAAGCTTCTCCAGCTCTAAAAATGACTGGAGTCAGCTTTAGATAAATAGCTTTTGTGACCATGTTAGCTGAGTCCTTGACTTGGGTTACATGATTTTCAGTCACATGAGTCGTTCAAGAAAAAGATCAAAAACTAATTTATATGTTTGTGTTAAGAGGTGTCTCTGTTCTCTGACATTTTTACGACTTTCCTTCCTTTCTCACATTGTTGGTCTTTTCTGATTAAAGGAGTGTCCTGTAACCTGAACAGCTGAATCCTGTCCGGGGGAGTCAGCCCTCCTCTGCTGGGTCAAGCGTTGGGTGGCGGTTGTTTTGTTTCTCTAATAAGCAGGTCAAACATTATGGCCAATTTAATTCTTCACCCCATGAAAACAAGATTTAGTCTGTGTTCAATCAGGGTGTTCCTGCCTCACTAATAACAAAAGCTAATGTCAACATGACCATCAGCAGCCTGATTGATTATTTTTATATGTGTTTGATCAGGATTAGGTGTCAGATGAAGTGAATACAACCTGCCAAAACTGCCTTTGTGTATATTTCCAAGACTCACAGTGAGTGCTTTGGTTTTTGTTCTTTTGTTTTTTTTTACTATTAAAAGACAGCAGAGGGTTTTTATTCACAGAAAAACAACTCACATATGTTTCAGACATCAAGCTTTCTTCACAGGGGGGACCAAAATCAACCAAAAGAAGGTTTTACCACCTTGATGGGTGCTGGTATATATGCTTGTATAGCCAAAGCATGTAGAGAAACCATCTGGTTGCTGAAGCCACGGGACTGACATCACACTCCTTCTGCTCACTATAACATCCATTGAACTCATAAAATGAGGACGATCCTTCAGGCCTGTACAGTCCACAGTTAAACAGAGTCTTGTGTTTGTTTGTTTGTTTGTTTGTTTGTTTGTAGTGGACACTCATGGTCATGTGAAGTTCACAAGGGTTTTTCTCCCACTGTTCATCCTCTACTCTAATAATCCTGGAAAGAAAGCTGCAAGATATATATTTATCTATTCTATTTCTAGTTCCTGCTTGTATTTTATAACAACATTCAACTTTGTGAAGCTTATGAATCTTTTGTTCAGAGGATTTTTCAGCAGCATGTTTCAAAGAACTTAGTCCGGCCTTGTTACACTGACAGCGTTAAAAACTCCTAAAAAGAAACGGTCAACCTTGTTAACAGTGGAGTCTTTTTCTTTTGTAGGTCATATGAAATCATCAGTGTTCATTTCAGTCTATTTCACAACAAGCTCAAAACTCCACTCTAGGTTTTTGTTCACTTAATTGTCCTCCTTTTCTAGATATCAGTGCTGTCCTCTCTTCATGTTTTTATCAAAGTGCCCCAGACTTCATGTTTGCACCATCACAGCAATATTCTTAATAAGCTCTCTCCACAGCGGTGTTCAAGAATCCCATTTACTCAGCATCAATGACATAAATCAAGTATCTTCTTGTAGAGCTTAATTGGAATCTCAACCTCTTCACCCCGTGAGCAGGCCGATCCTTCACACTGAATTAAAGCCACCAGCAGTGGCTGCTGTAATAAGCCGCAGACAGTCCTGTTTTAAAATTCATGTTTAAGAGAAGGAAAGTCCTCGATGCTGCAAAAAAGGAGCTTTTTAAATCCCTCCTGCTGCTGCACTTTTAATAAACTTTGGTTCCCTTTTCTGAGAGTCAGATGAAATTTTCATTTCAGGCAAGCACTTGGGGCATAAATCAAACCATTCCCCAACTTTTCCTTCCTTTTTCACTCATGAATGAAATTGCATTGTAACCTTTAAAAAGCCAGGGGAAACACCAGGGTTGAAGTCTGTTTGCAGCAGGGTTTTCCCTTTCTGAAAGAGCAAAAAGCCAAAGAGAAAGTCTGTTTCCTCCCTAGACCAGCAGGCCTATAATAGTGGCCTTTAATATCATGGCTCTGACATTTGAGGTTGAGGTTTGTTGTGTTGAGAGCCAGCGTGCGGCGAGACGTGCTCTGCAGCCTGCGTGTGGGCTGTGTGAGGCCTGCGGGGAGACAGCGAGCGGGTCACAGAGCTGGATTGTTTCCTCCCTTCGCTGTGCTGTGTTTCCATGGAAGTGCTAGTCTGCTTCAGGAGTATTCTCCTTGCTGTGTGGTTTCCTGTGTCGTAAGAGAGAGATCGGCATCTCTATGGCAACTGCTTTTTCTGTTCTGGGACACCTTGTGTGCCCTGCAAGTAAAAGATTACAGGAGTTAGCTTACACTTTTACTCCCTTTTAGGGTTTGATTTTCTAAAGAGAGTTTGTAATACAACACCTTCTATCCGGCCTCTGTTACTGAATAAAATCAGGTGGTTTATTTGCAGAGGCTTTTGTTGTGACACAACTGGGCAATGGATGTCTTCCTGTAACCCTGTGTTCCTGAGTCTTGTTGGGATTTGTGGATAGTCATTGTGACTCATTTGCACCAACATATCCTGGTGATTAAATCTCAAGATTTGCACTTTTGTTTTTGTCTTTCTTGTGCACATTAAAGGTACAGTGTGTAGTATTTAGGAGAGGTTACCATGTGCAAAGGATCTATACAGGATGATACTTGTCATGCAACAAGACAAGTCCACCGTTGCCAACAGGAGGGTTAAGCAAAGGAGTGTTTAAAGCTAGAATCTGATGACTTTATGCCCAGTTTGTACACACTGTACCTTTAAGATCCTTTAATACAGTTTATTGTCATGATAAAGCTAAGCTGCATGGTTCGGGGTCTACTTGAGATCGGCTGCAAAAAGCACCAGAAGTTACTTACACACTCATTCAAAGACGCCCATCATTGCAACAAAATAAACAGGATGTAGGCGTTAGAAATCAGGCTAAAGGTCAGCCTCATGCTATGTATAGCATAGCGCTGTCTGCAAAGCATGACTGGGGTCTAGCTCTTTGTATCGAGGCTAACTGAAAGTTGGGTTGCAAGAGTCTTTCCAGTGTAGCTTCTGCAGAGACCGATTGGTGATGCCGCTAAGACCACATTCAGCTGGTTATAAGAGCTTGTTCTCTATAATTGTGGGTCTGTTTTAGGCTGACTCTGTCAATATTTGTAACTCAGCGTTACACACACTCTGTTAGGAATAAGAATTAAGTCACAAATTGCACTAAATTTGAGTATTTAAAACCTTAAAGCCTATCTATAACGCATGAAGATATATTTATAATGTGTAATAATCATGTTATAGCACTGTATAATAATAGTTATAAACACTCATAAATGATCATAATGCTTTATAGCAATAATCATAACACATTATAATGCATTTTATCATGACTTACAAGGTCAGGTATTATAATGTGTTATAACTGTTGACAGTTATAACACAATTATACACACAATTGTAACTTATTATAATACCTGACCTTTTTAGTCATGATAAACTGTTTTATAATGTGTTATGATTGTTGTTATAAAGCATTATGATCATCTATGAGTGTTTATAACTATAGTTATACAGTGCTATAACATGATTATAACGCATTATACATATATTTATAATGCGTTATAGAGATAGGCGTCAAATAAAGTGTTACCACCTTTAAAATGCACATTTCCACAACACTCATGTTCTCCCTTCCCCCCCTCTAAGGATCCAGTAATCGGCTAAACTCTTTGCTGACTCAACATCCCAGCACCCATAGTGCTTGAGGACATTCAGGGTCATTTCTGGTCACCTGATGACCGCTGTTACAGGAAATACCTGTCCACTGCACCTGAATGAGCTCTCGGGTTTAGCCTTTTGTCCTCCTACCGTAAAGGCTTATCTACACACACATGCACACACACAAATAAATACTCTTTAGAGCTCTTGCACACAAACAAAGACACCAAAGAGTCTGTCTTTATCTGTCTTTTACGTACACACACACATATTTGTCTTTGTTTACCAAGTTAGTGGCGTGATGGTGTTGAGCGGCTCGTCTAAGAATCGAAGACAAAATCCGGGAAAACTATGGCTGTAGGCTTATGTGATTATTTACAAATGATCGGAGAAATGTGGCTTCAGATCTCTGTTTTGATTGGCTCTAAGTGAATCCCATTGATTGATTGCATGGGAATACTCACATTGTTTTTTTTTTGTTGTTCTGAAATTGGGTGATGACAGATTAAGTTTTGAGCGATGCTTATTTGGAAACAAAGAAAAGAAAATGCGCACAAGATGATGATTTTAAAAGTCGAATCCAATTTGCTGCTATCGTTTAATGAATTAAATTTGAGCTTTCATGCAGATGCTTTCCATGTTTTTACAGATACTGAAGAAATAACTCTGGAGTCATTTTAAAGCACAACCTTACAAACAGATTTAGAAACATGCATCATTTCTTTTAGCCTGTGAACTCAGGTTTATCTTTAACCTTCACGCTCATCCAGGAGGTTTGCATTTTGACACCATACTATCTGATTACAGCCTAAAGCTGGTTGTTCCAGTACAAAACAGCCACTCAAAGTTTGTCACCATTACTGGAACTGACTATCTGATAAGTGAGACCATAAATTCATAAAGTTTTATCACTGAAAGAGTCAGATAGTTTTAACAGGAATACTACACTTGGTATGGACAAGCTGACTCGTTCATTACCACTCCCAGGGAGGACTCACAGTATGTAAAGTTATATTCACCTGATAAAGAGCGGTTTCTTTCAGTGACAGTGCTATTCCCAGACATGTGACTCACAGCTTCAGCTTTAATGATAGTGAATTTATTACCTGCGCTACACTGAAATAATTGTCACAGTGTACCATGAGGTACCAGCATGGGCGTGTCCAGACTTTCTGACTGGAACAGCCCATCAGTGGTGCCGACTTATGTAGGGGTGGCCTGGTATGTGTCGTCAAACAAATCGATAGCATTACCCTCTTCACTATTCACGTAAATATATTGCTGTTTTATTCCAGTATCTGCAAATCTGTACTCGTCTTTCCATTCAATTCTGAGACAGTCACTTTCACCCAGAGGCTTTATAGTGAAATTATTAGTCAGCCATTGTTTTTTCAATTCAAAGTGTTATGAAGCCCAAAGATGGTGGTTGCCATATTGAAAGCACAAGATTTTTAGATGCTGAAAAGGGGCAGATGTATGTAGAACTCATGCTCTCCTGAATGCTGTGTAAAAACACATACAGGGACTTATTGCAAAGTTCAGTGTGCAAGAACAAAAGCAAAGCCATACTAAATGTGAAATTTTTATGAGACTATACAATCACATTTTTGTCATGATACACTATTACATTTTTTTATAATTGAATGTGAATTTTTTTTATAAGACTAAGCTATCACATTTTTATCATAGTACACTCTGACATTTTTTCTTACTGAAATGTAAAAATTTTTATCAGAATATACTATCACATTTTTTTCATACAAAAATGTAAAAAAAAATTATTATACTATACAATGACATTTCTTTAATAAAATGTGATTTTTTATGATACTATACAATTTTATGTTTTTATCATAATATACATATGACTTTTTTCATACTAAAGTGTAAAATTTTTATCATACTTTACTAAAACATTTTTATCATACTATACTGACACTAAAAATTTAAATTCTTATTATCCCATACAATGACATTTTTATCATAGTACACTATGACTTTTTTTTTTTAACTGAAATGTACATTTTTTATCAAACTATACATGACATTGTTTTTGTACCAAAATGTGAATTTTTTATTTTACAATACTATGATATTTTCATCAAACTATGGTATGACATTTTTTTTCTCATATTAAAATGTGATTTTTTTTAATCATACTATTCTTTGACATTTCTATCATACTTTTCTCTGAGACTTTTTTCATACTAAAATGTACCATTTTTATCATACTATAAAATGACATTTCTATCATACTATACTGTGACATTTTTGGCACACTCAAATTTGCAAGTTTTACGATACAATACTATGACATTTCTATCATACTATACTCTGACATTTTTTCACACAAAAATGTGAAATTTTTATCAAACTATCTATACTATACTATAGCAAAAATTGCAGGAGTTTGATAAAAAAAATTTAAAAAAAATCAACGAGTAAGGGGCTACTATCTCCAGCTAATTTCAGCTGATCTATAAACCAGTAGAGAGGTGGAGTTGAGGCCATATCCTGGCCACCCAGAAAACAGTGTAAACTGCCTGTCAGTCAAGCTATACACATCCCTATATATGCATAACCCTTCACCCCGACAGGATCAGCGACGACAAGATATCACCTTTAAACAGAATTTAAGAATGACACTTTGCATGTCAAACACAACGGCTAATGTGTTACTTTATTACTGCAGTGATAAGAAAACACAAACTTTAGATAAGAAAGTAACTCTGGTGTCAGAACTAACCAAGAACACTGGATCCAACTGAGGTGTCATTTTTATCATATTTACCTGGTATAGTATTTTTTTACTTGTGCAACTATAGCACACTTTGAAGAATGTAATGGGAATGACTCAAGTGAAGGTGTGACTCCAGGTATAATGGCTTTAATGACCTTCCAATGAAGCATATCTAACAGGCCTATTAAGAAAACCAACATCTGCTCTGTGGGCGTGACAGAGAAAACAAAGTCACTGCCTGCATCAGTTGATTTATTTCGTGCCATGTAAGCAGCTATAAAAAATCTCTGAGGAAATTCTAAGGAACCACCTCTTGCCCCACCTCTTTTGATGATTCCGTGCGGGTGTACCAAATGTGACTTTCAGTTTGATAACAGCTTACACTACAGCCAAACAGGCAGCAGCTGGAGAGTTTAATTGCCCCTGCGGGATGAAGGGTGGTGTTGTCAGCACTGTTTGGAAGTTGTCTTGCTTGAAACCCAGAAAAAAAGTTACATCTTTAGCATATCTGCGGAAAAAGTTGAATTTTTCTGAAGAAACATGCCTAATCACAATTGCATAAGAAAAGTTTCATAAGAAGGTGGAAGTTACTTAAAATGACGGAGGCTTTGTTAACCACAGGCTCACGCAGAGCTGCAGGATTCCTCGGAAAGCTGACATATTTCTGGTGAACTGCAGGGTAATTAATAATCTACTGGAAGCCATCCAGGCCACAAGTCTTAAAGCCAATCGATGGCAGGTAGTCAGGACACAGAAAAAGGCGTGGAGGGAGCTAGGGTGGGTTTATAGCCTCCGAGCAAGCGGCTTAAAAATACTAACCTGTCAGTCAACTCAGCCACGTCCCTGATTATAAGTAAAGTAGTAATACTGCTACGAAGTTGGGCATCTTAACATAAGCTTAAACCTTGGCTTTTGTACTTTGCCTCTAGTGGACACTTAAAGAACTGCACATTTTTGCACTTCTGTATTAGCATCATTGTTCTAGTAGATTCCGGCTTAATTGCGACGGGCTGCCATAACTTCCATGATATCTAAGGGAGGCCTGATATACATCAGTCTTTGATAGGATGACCAAACATCCTCTTTTACCCGAACATGTCCTCTTTTTAGGGGCTCTCCAGCATGTCCGGGGAAGTTGATAAAATCCCTCAAATGTCCAGGGTTTCCAATGGGAGGTTTTAAGTCTGTGCAGCGTGGATTAACTGAGTTAGAAGCGCGTAGACCCAACACTCGACCCAACCTAAAAAACCCTCAAAATTTTGCATGCGGCTCCACCCCGCATAATGGTGTTCTCTTTTTGGGAATTCAGAATATGGTCAACCTAAAAAATATGGTCACTTCAGAACACCTTGATGGACCAAAGGGCCAATGGTGGTGGACGGCTCCTCTCCCTTCGCTGCAGGACAGAAAGATTCAGAAGATCTTTTGTACCAACATCCATCAGACTGTATAACTCTCGTGTAAATAGTAGATAACTTTTGGAGGCATATTATGTAAGACAACAGACAACTGAATTTCCCTTCGGGGATTAATAAAGTTATTCTTATTCTTCCTATTCTTGGTCTCTGAGGCCCTGAAAGAAATTAAGTTAAAAGATTAAGATGTTTACACTTGATTTGTCATATTATTAAAAAAAATACTCACAAGAATATCACAAAAGAGCTCAGATTTCCACAATACTCTGGAGCTTTCAATCACTCTGTGGGAAATATTATCAGACAGATTTTATCCCTGTAAGCCTGTTAGTTTTGAATGACCCCTGTGTTTTAACTTCAACACTTGATGATAGGATCCAGACTGCCTGTGTGTAACAATGGAGACTTGTGGTGAAAGAATAAACGGGACAAGCGTTATTGCTTTTTTAACAGTGAGATGACTGCCAACAAAAATTATACGACTATTTGCAGGCGGTTTAATATTGTTTTTTAGCTCATTAAAATTAAAACTACTTATGATTTATTTGTGTTTATTGATGCCTAATTGTCTGATGTTAATTCATGTGTGTATTTATATATTTCAATACTCTTTGTCAACTTGAAAAATACACTAGAATCTTATTTATAATAATGGAGAAAATACATCATGTGCCCTTGGACTGTCACAGCAAAATAAAGGACCGCATCTCTAAACATAGCACACAATGGAGATACAGCTCACATACAAATGCTGCATTATTTGGTTGTCATGGCGATGACAACGCGCTCTACGCAGTGAGGAGTATTAACGTAACACAATTACATCACAGAACAAGACGGATCGTGCCTCTTGACGTGACACAGACACTCCCTGTTCCCATGGAGGACACGCACACACATACACACACACTCTCTCTTTCTGCTTGTGCACGCACATAGTGGAGATTATTTTAGGAACAAACTTTTCCACCTCTTTGTGAGCGAACACAAAATAAACACAAGTGTGCACTGGTAGAAATTTGAGTTTTCAGTTTGTTGTCAGGAAAAGATAAAGAAAAAATGGTCATTGTGTTCATGTTTCCACTCCGAAAAAACAACCAGGAAGAGATAAGAGCCGTGTTAAGCAACTTGCTCAGGAACAATGTTGTCACTTTTTCCCATCTTGCGTTATCTCTTTATTTAAACAGTTTGTAACACACTGCCTGTATGCACCCCATGATCTCCTGCAGTGTTGTCGCTAACTCTGACTGTGTTTATATTTTACATTTTTTGTGAGGCAACCATGGACTCGAAGTACGTCACTCCGCTCTGAGTCTGCCTGCTTCGGCACACTGGCTGCTTTTTGGGTAGTGACTCAGAGGGTGTTTCCCGGCAACCCAGGAGGATTGTTCGGGATTTCTCCTCAGCTGACGGTGTTTACATTTACTACCTGCTTGACAACCCCTGAGAGTGTTGATAAGTTTCTGTCAGCGCAGAAAAAGGAAAGGAAAACTACAGATGACTCACCTGAATGATTTATGTATTGTAGGAACTTTACAATTTCTAGTAAATGCGTAATCCGTTTTACTTGCTCCACTTCATTTTGAGTATTTCTTGATGAACTATTCTTAGCTTACTGCGTTGGTGCAGAGTGCCATTTGGCCAAATTGTGGCTCAGGTGACTCAAAGTGGCATTGTCACTTTGATATGCATACCAAGAAATAAAGATAATTTAAGATACTTGTTGTTATTTTAGATGACTGCTTCTAAGAAAACTGTGGGAAGGTTTCCACACTACTACTAAGGAGTCAAATCACTTCTGCATTATTATAGCATCAACTGATAACTTACGTCAAAGCACTGAATTACACCCTGTGGAAGAGCAAACATGCCTATTTGCACATGTGGTTTGTTTAACAAGCGCACCTGTAAATCATGTACCTGTCTTAAAGTGGAAAGCCTTGACTTTACAAAGGTCAGTGTATTTAGTGTTGATAGTGGTTCTTTTAATGAGAAAAGATGACTATGAGTGATTGAGGTCATACTTTGCAGTCCTGACTTGGACCTTTGTTTTTGTATCATATAAAGTGTCTTGTCCCTATTCTAAATTCCTGCAAAACTACACCAACTTCTAAAAACTTCATGCAATGTCAACACAAAGATCTCATTTTGTTGCATAATACTGCTCACATGTTTATGAAGCAGTAAAGCAGAGCAGGTATTCAAAAACATGCACAGAGAGCTGCTGAAGTCTAGCTGGGAGCTCAGCACATGGGAGTGGAGTACTAACAGTAAATCTGAAGGCCTGAAGGAAGAACAGGAGGAGCGTGCCCGTAGAAGAGTCTCAGAGGGTGGGACTTGCGGGCCATGGTGAGTCACCGCTGCTGCTCCATGGTTGGCTCTGATATCTGGCATCTGGAGCTCATTGACATGACGCCATGGCAACCAGCAGTTGTGGAATTGTAAACAGACTGAGCGACTGGAAAGAAGGGCAGCAGGCTCGCTGTTTCTCCACAAATGGAGCTGTCAGTTCACTGCAAGCGCACGTGCTGAGGTCAAAGAGCGCGAATTATGTAACAAAACCAAACTCAAGAACAGGTTGTACTTATATACTTCATTATTCATTCATTGTATTGTCATACGTTGCAGCTTCATTAAAGTGGAGATCAATCTTTTTCCAACTAAACAAACAAAAGTTGAATCTCAATTAAAGGGAAATAGACTTTCCAAGGACTATAAAAAGATAACATCAGAGTGTGATCTAAATGCAGGTCATGTTGCTCTATTTTGGTGAGTTGAACTCAGTTTCATTGTTGACTTGTAGCTTTTCTGCGAAACTGTAACTCTTTTAAAGTTGGACCAACTACAAAACAATACAGAAGTCTCAAGAGACCAACTATGTTCATGTTTCCCTGGTACTTTTAGAAGGAAAAAAAAATCTGATACTCCAACTATAACCCTGCGATTTTAATCTCAGAGGACCTTAGAGGGAGAACTTTGGGGCATTGGGTTCAGTGTGGACTGTTAAAATCCCTCCTGCCCTCTGCGGCTAACAAATGGTCTAAATTAGCTTAACCATGTGCTAGTTCAAGGAAAAATAAGCCTCCCAAAAGGCAGAAATAAACACAGTTGGTTCATGAAATAAACTGAGGTCATGTTAAGTATAGTTTTAAATTATCTCTGTTACTGAAATCGTTAAAATAAATAAAACACTTTCCCAGAATTATCTTAAATAACCATGAGCTAAACTGGGCTAGCTAGCTCGGTAGCATGGGGCTTCACTTAAGCTAAGCTACACAAGTGTTTTCTCTTAGTTTGCCACATGCACCAGCTTCTCTTTTCATTATCAATCCACCCACTATGTTTGGTATACTTTTGATGCAGTTTTGAGATGACTCAGATGATGCTTTTTCCATGATTACCCAAAGTTACACAGATACACCCAAACTTCCTGAGCTACTTGGTCTATTTCACATGAATGACTTCATTTAGTTTATTGTAACTACACTAAAAATCCCCCCAGAAGTCTGTGGAAATTTGCATACTAAAATAAACTATTTTAGGGTATCTAACACTGTGAATATAAAATCGGACTCATTCTAAATATAAAAATGAATATCTGATCATGCAAAACGATCTGACCGCAGATAGTGACAGGGAACTTTCTGCAGGCGTTCTCATGAAGTTGGATCATTTGACCCGTGAGCAGTTTATTCTACACTGGAAAACACCAGAAATCAGGATTACAGGATGGAAAGTGGATGTAAATGGGATGATCTCCATATTTGCCAGTTTCTTAGATTTCATAAAGCTACATTTCTAATTTTTTTCCTATCTATGTAGTGGAGTCACGGTAGATTACAGAGTGTTTTTCTTGTAAGGATAGCTCGCTCATATCTTTTCAGAAGTCCCACTAACATTGTAAGAGCATTTCCTGGAAGTGCACACCTCACCAAGCTGGAAACTTGAAATAAAGTTTATAAAATCCCACATATATGCGAAACAGTTGAGAGGCTGGCATGACTGTATTTTTCCTGTGAGCTGGTTGCATTTATCTTGAAACCCCAAAGATATGAGCACATCATTTTGCCATAACAAGTCAGCCTCTGAAGGTGTCTGCCGTGACACAGAGGTGGTTTCATTTTCATTTAACGGTTTGAATTTGTGAACAGATTTAGAGCTACTTTAAAAGAGGTGGGCGTGTATGTGTTGGAGAAATAGTAACCCACAAACATGACTAGTTTGAGTTCGGGATGCAGCATATGCATATTTTTTTGCATATTTGTGCAGGTACTGTAAGAAAAGTTTAAGTAGAGCGCTGAAACAGACACACAAAACAAACAAGAGATCTTTTTTTTTTCACATTTTTATATTTATTTATTTTACTAACAAGCCCACATGCCTTTGTTCAAACGTTTGTTACTGATATTGTTGCGTGTAGAGAACCCATCACAGTTGCTTAAAGCTCCTGTTAGTAATTTCCAGTTAGTGTGAACTTTGGCGCCCCCTGTGGACAAAGCAGTCTTGGCTTATTATGCTCTCTACTTGCTTGAGTAATGTTTTCTGTTTAAAACATCCAATCCTACAGTCAGATGTCTCATTCATTATGTAAAAATTGGCTTATCATAAAAAGGCATTTGTGTGAACTTTTGGTCTATTTATTGTTGATTGTTTATTAGGATCCCCGTTAACTTTTGTCAAGACAAAGCAAGTCTTCCTTGGGTCCTACACAGAAAATACAACATTACATTAACATTCATCCATGACTACATAATCCCTCATCTACATCCATCTGCTCTATTTCATCAGCATTAAAAAAGTCCTCATAGGAGCTTTAAACTTTGAGTCAAACATGAGGATTTTTCTGCTTTGGGAAGATTTTCAGCTCAAACAGCTTGTCCTTCTCTGAGTTAATGAAAAATATTCTCATCGGTGACTCAATTTTTCAATCTCAGCTTGCTGCAACTCATGCAGAGACCTATACTGAGCTAAAATGTGAATATTTGTTAATTAAGTAAATAAAAGCAACTTCAGTTATTCCTCTTATCTGATAAAATTGTATTATTCTAGTGTTAAATGGTAATATAATTTTCCTTTTAAAGGCCCGGTGTATTAGCTGAATATGTATCATGTGTAAATGATATAGATGACACTTTATATAAAGCATTTCTGATCATAAAAAGAGAACCTCCACACGAACCTTCCGGTCAAACATTACCAAAGTGCTCCAGAGAAAAGAGGGGGAAGTTTTCAAGTATTTCTTTCGTCGTTTCATTTTTATCAGTTCTCTGTTTTATGTCAGTGTGTCACAAGTTTGAACCCTGCTGTGACTAACATACGGGCACTTCCTTGGAAAAAAAACACCTGAGGTGAGCGCGATGGTTTCAGATTGCAAAGGGTATAGCCTCAATGATAGTCATGGTTCGTGTGATAGGAGGCAGTGTTCAAACCTTGAAGCGCCTGTTCTGTGGAATCACATGACCGCGGAGAATACCAGGGAATTTCTCCAGAGCGACGCAGCAAGCTTTTAATAGCCCTCTAGTGACTGCTGAACTGGTTTCAGCTGCTTCAAAGACTAACATGAATGAAGGCCTTTGCAAATGAATGATATTTCTTATGAAAGCTATAACTGAGATTAGAGACAGATGCTGCAAAAATTTGATTTTGCAAAACTTTGATTTTGCAAAATAAACACCTTACAAATAATCACACAAGGAAGACCCTGTTTTCTTTTGCTCCCATGTGTCTCTTGACTCCATTCCTCATGTGTTTACAGACTTCCAGAGAACCTAAGTGATATGACAGGGTTTTTTTTTTTACACTCATCAGTTTTGCATGAGTCTGCACTTATTTGGTATTAGCGCGCACAAAGGGTGCATTCATCATCTCCTCCTACACTCAACTCCTTCTACAATAGAAAAGTGATTCAAATTATTTCCCAAGTATTCTAAATGTGGAGTTTTAAACAATTTACGTTTTCTTGCTAATTTCATCCCTCTTTTCTCGAGGGGCCTTTACATTTGCATTTTCAAGGAACCGTGGACTCAGAAGACTTTGTGGAGAACAGGGAAACAAGCATTGTTATGAACCACTCACGGAGCGCAAATCACCTCAGAGACCCTTTATCTCTCTCCAAGCCCCTTTGGCTGAGGGGAAACCGTAAAGTGCTGTTGAAGCAGGTAGAGCTCGTTCCCGTAATAATGTTGGATATGCAGGTTATTGCAGATTCCCGTTCATCCATCATTTTTTAGGAGTTTGCGGTAAACACGCAGCACGCTCTCGGCTGCAGTTTGTCTCCATGTGTCAAAATGAAAGAGCTGTGTGTTTACAGAGGGAGCGAAGAAGAGGATTACTAATTAATAAGTCGCTGTGCAGATAGAATAAATACAGATATTTACACTGTTCAGAGGTTTTCTCACTATAAGGAGGTTTGGGTGGGATTTTATTTTCAGTTTTTTTCCATTTTTTTCCCCAGATAAGAAAATTTAAGATTGTTGTTGAATCATACAACTATATTATACCATCATATAAGAGTTAAATGGAAACAACATCTCATAGACTCACTTTGGACGAATAAAAACAGCTTTATTTTATCATGTTTCACAGCTGCTTAAGCTATCAAAATATCTTATAAACGATAAATGGATCGTCTTAAAAAGAAGAAGTTCTGTGAGAATTTACATAAAAGCTCTCACATGTTTATTTAGAGATCAACTATGCTGTTTCTCTGCAAAGGAAAAGGCTCATAAAGCACAGGAAGCCTTCTGAAAATAATCTTCGCCATAATTCACACTGCTGCTCGCTTCGCGTTGCAGCTGTTTTCAGGGGAATCGGCCCACTTCCTGATTAGAAGCTTTATCTTCTCGTTCTGCGTTATTACACTACGATATGGTTTTGGTTCAGTGGCTTGACGTCAGTTTTGAACCCGGCGTGCAGGTGAACAGACAGCATGCCCTTGTTATTTTGAGAACACGCTGTTCCTGTTAGCTGATTGCCGGCTGCGGTAAAAGGTAACAGTAAACTCAACAGTTGTTTAGATTCCTGCGTACACATGTTGACATATTTCTGTCTGAGAGCGTGTAAAGGGCGGGGGACGGTTTCTGAGAACTTGTGTACTTGACACTCATGTTGTGAGCAGCCTGCCGCATCAGTTTGTGTGTCAGAGCATGTCGGGTCATGCTGACACCTACAGAGAATTAAAATGAGTCACAACAGGACAAAGAAGTCAGGCTTTGATTCTCTAGAAGACAAGATCACTTCTAGTGTATTTTGTCTGAAGCAGCTGTTCTCAGAAGGAGGAACAAAACTTCAGAAGATCAAATTCATAGATGTTTTGAAGCTTGTTCTAAGACTTTAGCTCTACAATCATGTGATGTTGTGGTTTCACACATGTGGGTGAAGCAGAGGGTCAAACTTTGTCGAATCTAAAAGGAAATTAAAAAAAACTTCTACTCGACCTCGAAAGAGAGTCTGTGAAACCAACGATTACGTCAATCGAACTTCACCTGAAGGACTGCTGCATGTACCGTGTTTCACTTTTAGTCATCTGACTCTGAAACAGACACACTCATAATAAAACAAATCAAACACAGAGATCTCATTTCATAGAAAAATAGTGCTCTTTATTATAAATTAATGATTTCTTTTTTCCCTATGAATATAAATAAGTGCAAAGTTGTATCAGTCTGCTTTTCTTGTCAAACTTCTCAAAATATCTTCAAGCATTCACTGCCAGAGGTTTGGCTGGTTAAAAAGATCATCTTTATAAAAGACAGCACAAAACAGACTCCACTTCATCTTCACTCATGTAAACTCATGAAATTAAGACACATTTTCATTCTTTTCCTTGTTTAGAAAAGACAGATACCATACTTAATACATTCATTTGCAAGAAATGGCTATCGTGTCTGTGCCACCACATGTTTTGGTACATATTTCCTTACTAACAGTGGTTCTGTTCTCTCAAGTAAGATCCTGTAGGATTCAGTCATGTTGGTGCGCCAACAAACTGCTGTCTAGTTCAGGCAAGTTTGGCAGAAACCCTTCCCTCAGAATGACACATGAAAAATCACTTTTTTTCCACATATTCTGGTCCTCAGATTCAGGTTTTTTTTTTTTTTTAAAAGCATTTTTCCACCCAGACACCCATGAGTGTCCACTCATCTCGACTCTGAGTTTCCACTGTCTCTGAGTTTCCAGCACACACTTGGTCAGAGATCCCAGGATGCCGGACGGATGTGTCTAAGAAGATCATCACCCAACGTCAGCAACAACAACAAAAAAAAAGAAAAAAAAAAAAGGCAGCCTGATTGTAAAAGCAAGTCCAGCTTTAATGGATCGTGGTTTTCTGAGGCTGATGTGTGCGTGTGTGTGCACACTGGTTAGCAGCGACGGCAGAGGGAACCTGTGTGTCATCAGACTGGAGACAGCTGACTGCGAGACGCACTTCAGTTTTCAGTAACATGTGCGTCATCGGCAGAGGGTTCGCTCTCTCTTTCTCTTGTGGCCTCTATTCTCTCTCTTTTCGAGCCAAACTCCAACATCTTCTCCTTGGACTGATGCCGTCTTATCTTCTCCTTTTCTCATGATTAATTCCAACTCTGTTCACTCCACATCTCCACATCTCATTTCCTCCTTAGCTGCACTTAAAACAACCTCTTCTACTCAAGTCTTTTGCCCTTTTCAAGAGCATCAGTCCGGCTCTTCTAGATAGGAGCATCATACTCCTGGAGGAACTCCTTCAGAGGATGAGGGAGCTGGTCTCTCCTGGAGGAAATGTCCAAATGTCCATTCACTGTTTTCCTGCACAAATGCTGCAAAGTGGATAAAGTACATGAGAGAGGTTTGATGAGCTCCAGAGGGATCTTCTCCCCTCCAGAGTAGATGTAGTAGATACTCCCACTGCGTGTGTTGCTTTTGCTTTGAGACATATAGTAATGCACCAGCTTGAGGACACAGTCAAAGTGGGGGACAGACTGAACGTTCTTAGGGTCTGTCTGCAGGTAAAAAGAGGATGAGTCACATTGGATGCGAAGGTTTTTAGTGCCAGATGCGGTCTTAACACTAAGGGCGAAAAGATGCCGGTTGTCCGAACTGTCCCTGATGAGGAACGTCCCTGTGGCCTCGGTCGCCAGCATGGCGTTGGCCTCCTTTCCGTTGATGGGGCCCCAGTAGAAGCCGCTCTCCTGCAGCTTGTGGAGCGTGCCCAGGACCATCTGGTACTGCGTCTTGGAGGAGAAAGTCTTGTAACGCTGAGGCAGCCGCATGTTGGAGGAGTCCAAGAAGCTGCTGCTCATCGCGGAGTCAAACTTGCTGTGAGTTACCATGGCGCTTTGCCCGCTCTTGAGGAAGCCTGAGGGAGCACGGGGCGCCACACAGACAGGAGGAGATGAGGTGACGGGGTCAAACGGAGGTTCAGTGGGTTGTGGCGGAGGGCATGAGGAGGTTAGAGTGTCTGGAGATAAGAGAAGAGATTCAAGTGAGTTTTAAATACAGTAATAACACATCTGTCTCAGTCACACTGAGCTAATATCCTTAAAAGCGTTCAGCTCTGTTGGAAACTCTTTTTCCAGATGTAGAAGCTTTGTGCATCTGTTCAAAAAACCTCTGGTGATAAAAAGGAAATTACCTGGAAGCTCTACTTTACAACTAATGTCAAAACAATCCTCTAGCTGTTAAATGGAAGGCTAACAGCTCTGTTTGAAATCATTTTTCCAGATGTAAAAGAAGCTCTTTGCATCCTCTGGTGATGATGAGGAAATTTGCCTCTGTGCTCTTTTTTTTAAACATCTAAAGACAAACTAAATACTAATCTGTTTAATTCACCTCCCCTGAATAAAAGATTTCCACATAGTTAAACTTTAATCCTTTATCTAAACTTTCGGTTATTTCAGGGAAACTTTTTGAGTAATCTGCCCTCTGGTCTCGGCAGCCCGGTCAGTTCCAGTAAGGACCTCATAATCCTCCTGATTGCGTAATTTACGCGCCGGGACCGGCTTCACTGAACAAACTACGACACTTTCATTAACACTCTTAACATTTTAGATAAAAACCTTTAAACATTTACAAGAAAACCAAAAAAAAAACGTGGAAAAAAAGTGACATGTCCTCACCTTTTACGCTTCTCCAAATGCACTCTTGTAAAATTAATCCAAGCAGCTGCTTGTTCACAGTTATCCTGCAGTGGTCTGACAGATTTGAAGCTCTTTGGAAACAAACTTGAGACTTTATAAAGTAGTTTTTTTTCTTCTTGCTCGAGAACAGCTTGAACACTGTGGTCTCGCTGAGCTGCGTATTAGTAGGAGTTGGAGGAGGGCTTATAACATGAGAGGATAAGCTCCGCCCCTTGCTTCCAGGAAAGATCTGTTCTCTTGGCACATTGTCAGGAAGCGGAGTTATTTATTTTTTTTGCAGGATTCCTGCTATGAAGCGCCCTCCCCCCTTCTCCCTCCCTCTCCTGTCCCCTAAAACGAAGTTAAGGAGGAGTTCCAAGCAGGGCTGTATTTACATCTAGCAACCAAAAAGGAGTTTTAGCACCTTGAATCCCACATCTTTCAGACTTTTATTGTGAAAACACACAGAGCCGCATCTCTATGGTGAGATTTTGAAACGCAGTTGCGTTTGCTTTCTTTCATTAAGTTCCTCTTTAGCGTAAAGAGTGAGGTAATGATTCAGACTTTCTTGGTAGTCAGTTTCTGAGAAATTCTCTCTGATGGTTGCTCACAAGCCGAGCTGCACTTCCCCATAGAGGGCGCCATGTTTAGGGAACTACCAGAGCACATAATGAGAGCTGATTTCCCAATAGCAGCAGCAGCAGCAGCAGCAGCCGGTAACCAATGGCAGCCACTCTGTATTTACTCGCTGTTGTGAAATTTTATATGTTTTCCCAGCAGTGTTAATGAACGTATTTCATGAAATATGTGGTGCTTTCCTTTGGAGACCCAAACTAAACGAGGTGAGGGCTCCCTCTTAGATATAAGAAATATGTTTTTTCATATTTTACATTGTACTTTTTCCATTATGTCATATCTTATGTTATTTTTGTGTCTTGCACAAGCCAAGATGGGCTTATAAGAAACCGAACATACTGTTGCAACACTGGAAGAAGAGCTTAGGGGGGAAAAACTCCTTACAAAGCACACATGTTTATCTTCAATCTAAGCTCTGTGTTTAAAGTACAGCCTGTGCCTAAAGTTTTTACAGTAAAATGACAACAACACAATCTTTATCACTTCAAATAAAAAAGATATGAACTATTTATGGAGCGCTAACAAAGGACAATCATCATACGGCTTTTGAAATTCAGTAAAATTCAATAAAATGCCAAAAAAAAGTACCAAAAAGTTGACTCTCACCCACTCACTGTTTTAGATTAGTTTAATTCAGAATTTACATGACATTTGGGAAATATTTCGCTGTTCCTCCCACCCACCCTCAACCCGTCTGACTTCACCTTTACTGTAACACTTCTTCTTTATCATCACTGTCTAACAGCTTGTATCTCAGCAAAGGGAAGCATGACTTCAGATCCTCATGTAACGTCGGCCTAATCTTTGGCAACATGCGTGTGACTGATAGAGTGCTCATTCTCAACACATCAGCTCCCTCCCAGCTGACTCAGCTATGACCCCCATCAGCCTCAGGTGTTCATTGTACGTCGGTTTAACTCCAGGATGTGGCGTCATGTCAGACGTTGAACCGAGTCAGTCAAGAATAACTCAAACAGAGGTCGTAAAAGGCTCTGAAACTTTAGAGTAAAGAAATACAGCATCTGGTTTGGTGCGAGTTTTACCAAAGCTCTGCCGGGACTGTACAAAGGGAGGGGCTTGTGGGTAACGAACTGACGCCAATGAGCCTGATGGTCTTTGGTAAAAGCCAGCTGTGTCCACAGAGGTGAGTCAGGTGTTGTCTGAATCAGACCACCAGCACCAGCAGCAGCAGGATGAGGAAGGGGGAAGGGAAACGAGGATAGCCTCGTAACAGTTCGCTTGTTTCCAGAAAATCTATTGTGTCATCATCATGAAGCATCTACTTAGCATCCAAAGTCCCCCACTGGGACCTCTATGGAAGCCAGTGGAGGAGAAACGGAGCAGTCAGCTGGCTCGGTTTTGGGAAAGAGAAACCCCCACTGTAATGTGCTTTGGCTCACCATGGAAACTCTATGCCTTTCATAACGCCGTGCTGACTTTGCTTTTCAAAGTGTGCGCAGTAACCATCCCAAAATCAATCAATTAAAGTTATTCTTTCTTTTTTTTGCATTAAACGGCTGGGACCAGGAGTCGTCTGGTCGAGAACTATATCCTCAGTCTGCTCTACTATGTGAACTAAACCAGTGCCCCACATTAATCAGATTTGGCTCATCCTAAAAATGTTTTATTTTGATTTCCTTTTGATATCTTTTTACCGGATACGATAAAATATGATTCAGTTTGGTACAATATAATATACTACAAATTAATACAGTATGATTCAGCTCTTTATTTAAGGATGTGCAGTTTCACAGTCTAATGCAATAGGATATGAGACTATGCAATGTGATATGAAGCAATAAAGTTTGTTACAGTGCCATGCAATTTGATACGGAACAGTAAAACAGGCTACAATACATCACAGTACAATACAAGATAATATACTAATTAAATTTAATACATTATTATATGTAACAATGTGTTTTCTTACATGAAAAAGGATTAGTGCCACAAGGAGAGAAAATAATGATTAAAGGAGGGAGATTTTTTTTTTTTTTCGGGATAAAAGATGAAATTTCGAGATTTAAGTCAAAATTTAAAATAGTCAAAATTAAAAATATTCAAACTACGTGAATTGAGTCGAAATATGACTATAATCTCAAATTTTTAATTTTTTTTAATGTCAAGATTTCGACATAATTGACTTTTTTTTTTTTAATCTACAAATTTTGACTTTAATCTTTAAATTTCGACTTTAATCTCTTTTCTGTTATTATTTTTTTTCTCTTCATGTGGCCCTAATCATCTTACTGTTTGTGTTTACTTATTTTGAATTGTATTATTATTATTATTATTATTATTATTATTATTATTGTTGTTGTTGTTGTAACGTGTGCTGCTGACCTCTTTGCCAGGTCACCCTTGTAAACAGAGACCTCAATCTCAAGCGGTTTTCTTACCTGGTTAAATAAAGGTTAGATAAAAATAAAACAAAACAATATTATCTGATGTGATATGAAAAAGTGAGATAAAATACAATACAGTAATATAATTTGATATGATGTGATGAAACAAAGATACCATAACTCACAACACAATATGAAACAGTACGATAAGACATGATTTGATACCGTACAATATGATGTTACACAATACATTGTGATAAGACACAATTTGTTGTATTTATAAGCAGAAGTCCAATTTACAACCACAGCAGCAAAAATAGGTAAATTATTAATCATTTGATTGTTTAATCGAGGGATGCCAGTAAATGGACTTAACAGAAAGTAATAATGATAAAGGTATTCCTCCACAGGTTGTACGTTATTAATTCCGAGCATAAAGATCATACATGGGAGATTATGAGAGTAGCCGAGGCCAAGAAGGTCAGTCCACCACAGTGATTTACAGGAACCATCGAAACAGGGAAGAAAACACTTGTTTACGATCACAACAAAGTCAATGACATTTTAACATGAAGAGTGGAAGAGAGGAAGACTTATAAGTACAGCGAGGAGATAGATGTCAAGAATAACAGTGCTTTACAGACGTCAAGACCCGTGAAAAAATGATAAACAAACTCAAGAGCGTTTAGACTTAACCAAAGGTCAACCCTCAGGTGGTTTGGGAGGCGAGGCGGCTGACGAACTAAGTGACCTGGAGCTGAGAGAGCTCTCTGCTCTGTTGTTTTAACACGCTGCGGGTCAGCGGGCAAACATCAGGGGCCTCTGGAAAGTCATGGTGTGAGGCTTGGCAATGAGGGAGTGTGTGTGTATTTCTGTCTGTTATTTCCAGCAGTTTGACGGGATATGAATTTGAAAAACCTTAAAAATATATCGCCTATTTTCCTAATGTGTTTTTATCCCCTTTAACTACCATGTTAATTCTCCAAAAAGTCATTGAGTTTCAATGAGACGGAAAGAAAAATGAATTTATCCTACTCTGAAGTGGATGAGATGAGGTCTTGCATGATAGACTCTCGGTCTAAACCACTGTTTAGTGGAAAAGGCGGCTGTTTAGGTTTTCCCACACTGACTCAGAGATTTACTCTAGCTCATGGTTCCCGTAAACCCGCTGGGCATGAGGGGGAAACAGGCCGACCTCTCGAGTGGAAAAGAGGGGTGAAAAGCAGAAAAATGTTATTCAACAAAATATTTTTTAGCTGCTCGGTTTAGCGGGATTTCACCGCACTGGGAGATCTTTTGAAAAGCGAGGTGTTTTGCCAGTTTTATGTGAATTATTTGTGGTACAAAGGCACCGCTTATTGTTTGCACAGCTGAATACAGTAGGGCGTGAATTCAAGTTGTACCAACATGAAGCAGGCGTGAGTGTTTTACAGAAGAAATGTTAAAAAGTGTTTCCTGAAGTTGATTAAATCCTACAGAAGCTTTTGAACAATGATGCTGGTGAGAGGAAACTCTGTTTGTTCCTGCCACAGACTTCAATCCAGTAAGTCACAGTGGAACTGTCACTGCTGAGGATCTGATATACGCTGGGAGGTTCCTGGTATATCAGTCGATCTAATTCCTGTTAGCTCTCTATCATTATCTTTTAGTTTCACTTCCTGCCTCTACCTGCATGTGTCCTCTTTTTCAACACCGTCAGTCCACCTCCACAGCTTCACAGCGGTGTTACTGTAAAATATCCTCATTGCTTGAGCAAGATCTGATCCATGCGATTACCAATCATCCCCACTAATAATTTCCTGGTAACCCTCTCATCGCTCCCTTTGTGTGCTGCTGTCAATGCCGTTCTTTGTCAGCGCAGACTCATGAGTGACCGCCACAGAAAGAATGAAGCCACAAAAATCTTGAGAGGCAACTCCGTCTTTCACAACTAATTCTCCAGAAAAACAGTCATGAAGCCAAAACTCTGCCCTCATTTTTAATCTTCATGTAATTTGTGTTACTTGGAAACCTTTCAGATGAGCATTCACTGGTATGTAAAGTGACAGGCAGGATGATCTGAAGCACGCTTTGTTCATGAGTGTCATTTTTGATGGCGCAATCACACCGCAGAGCATTACTGTAAACACACAGGGAAGCACCTCTGTTATTCTTTTATTTCTCTTTCGCCCTTTAAAAGGAAGTCGCTATGACACATGAGATCTGTTGGCAGCTGCACAGAATTCAAATCTTTAAAAAGAAATACAAAGGAAACTTGTGATTCACGTTAACGTTGCTTTTGATAATGAGGAAATTACAAGGAGCTGTGCTGCTAATAATGGGGCAAGGAGAAGTCTGAACAAGAATATAAGATAATTTCTGAATAAAGCCATGCAAATAAAAAATCAGCTTCCTGCTCTTTTATGGACACATAAACCCAGATCTGTTTATGCCGGATTGATAAAAAAAGAGTCAGTTGCAGCAGGTGAATTTACAGCATGGAGATAAAGTGGGTCAGTTTAAGTATATTAGGCTTTAAACCAACATGAAACTGACACACATATGCGCGCTCACTGCTTTTTAAAGCTGTGTGTCTAACAGCAGCAACACCTTCGACACATAAGCTGCTTTTATTCTGCCTCTTACTCTTTTAAAATGACTATAAAATAAGATAACGTTTGTGTCATTAATATGGTCTTTTGTGTTGATTAAATGTCTGTAATTAGGCTAAAAAGTCTTTGAATCCATAATGGTCCTGTGTCACTTTTGTGCCAGCTTTGGCGCCCCCTGTGGACAAAGCTGTCTTTGCATTTGTAGTCCTTTACATACTTCAGACGTGACTTCTAATTTTAGAAAATATCATGAACATGTCAAAAATGTGCATGTAGTATTTCTGCCTATCACTCACAGTGCTTTTAAAGGTACAGTACGTAGAAATGAGAATATCTAGCAGTGCCCAGATTCTGGACGAAAAAGCCCCTTTACTCAACCCTCCATTGCTGAAGTGATGGTGGCCTTTTGAGGTCAAGAAGCTAATCAGTACGATTCTTTTCACTATAATAAAAAATGTGTACAAATTCTTCTTCTTTTAACAAGTGCAGTTTGTGCAAAAGCCACAAATTTGTTGCACAAATTTCCACATCTACCAAGTCTGTTCTGCTAAATGCTGACTTCACCTTTACTTTACTGCAAAACAAAACTTTTTTGTCTTTGTGTGTGTGTGAAAAATGTCTGTTTTTTGATTGATTTGTGAGCCCCTGTGAGGAACATATTCCCACAGCATAGGAGAGTGGGGGTTTACCAGTCTAAAAAGTTTGGGAACCCCCTCACCTGGAGCGCCTTTATAATCATGCTTGGTACTTGATGTGCATATTTTGATCTGCAGGATATATAAAGATGGCCTCTACCCTTCTGCAAAAAGGGAAACTTTTTTTTTTTTCGTCTTTATTTGATGAGTTGGTCACTTACGATATCTGCTGTTCCATGTAAGGGCCTAAAAGAAGTGAAAGTTGGCAGTAAATGTAGCCGAACATGCAGGGGACATACCGCGCTTAACTCATGGCACAGAGTCTATTTATAGCCCAGAGTACCGTGACTGTCACACAGCTGGCTTCTGGGAAGAGCTAAAAGCAGAACACACAGCTATTAAGTTGTGCGTTTCACATCCACAAACTACCCACAGTTACAATTGTTCCTCTGATAAGTAAACAACCTTTTTTACTTTATTTATATAACCTAGTTATAACCTAGTTTCGCCAGTAAAAGTGAAAGAGAGAACGTTTTTAGTTTTCAAAGTATCAAAACTAGTCGAGAGAGTTTTTTCAGTTTCAGAATCTGGATCATATTTGTGAAGCATGCATATAAAGAGATGTACTGTTAGACTTGATATTTGGCTGCAGTCTTACCACATATGTAGATATGCTGCACATTGCATAAGTAAGAGTGTGACTTTGATAAGAAATGCACACACACCCATTTCGATCCTGCAAACTTCTGTCTACTTGCGTCAAAAGCAGCTCAGCTTCGAGACGGAGGTGTGAAGGAGTTTCTTCTCCCCCTCTACAATTTTGCCTGTCTTATCCTCTGCATGCTCACTGGAGCTTTAAAACGCAAAGTCAGAGGAGATAATTTAATTCTTAAAGTTGGAGGGTTTTCTTCGTTTCAAGTCTAGTTTTGAAAGCAGAGGTTTGCATTTTTGTGTGCTGATTCGTTAAACTGAAATATTAATAAAAAATGTGATTTTTTAATTTTAATTTATGGTGTGATAAGAGTGTAAATGTGAACACATCCTTGTGTGATGCTGGTGTCATGCTTTCTGTCTCTAACTGCTCGATTCGGAGGATTTGCGAGACAGGAAATCGTCTGATTGTTGATTTTATGCATCGATCACGAAGAGCCGTCACTCATTTGTAACGGACTTTGTGTCTTCTCTGAATTTGCTGCCAGGGTAAGGATGACCAATTTTCTGACTGAAGACTGCTTTAAAACAGGAAGAAGTTTTTATGCAGGATTTACAAAATAGTTCTGTATTTTATTTTAAGTAATTATTGCTGCAAACAGTCAGTGTGGAGCTTATTTGAAGTGGTAAGAGGAGGTAAAATTTGCAATTATGAACTTTTTCCGTGTCCAAATTTATGTGAAATTTGGTAAAATCTTCCTGTCTCATCACTATCATGAAGAAAAAGTACATTTTTATCCAAAATGTTGAAGAATTTGCACAAAAAAATTCTTGAGTACTAAACCTGGAAAAATATTCCAAGTTTCTGTCCAACGTTGGCATTAGTTTTCCTTCCCTGGACTATGTCTTGGTCCATCTCATAACAGCTGTGGACTTCATCAGTTTATCAGTATACTATCACGTTGCCAAGAATCCACTCTGAATTTATTATCGACTCCTGATTTTATGACGCACTTTCTGGCATTGTTGAGCGTTGGCCCTGCCAGCAATATGACCAGCAAACTCTTCAACTCCGGGCATTGTTCCAATATTTACACAGCTCCACACTGTGGCCCATTGACGGGGCCGGTGCCAGCTCTGCTCCTCTCAAGGTTAACAAGAGGAGGAGAAGTGAGATAAACTGTATTCATTTCCAGAAGCTGTTTTCATACACTTCCATTTTCCTGGCAGAAGCTAATGAGACAATAATAGACATGTAGTGTTGCTGTGAAAGGCTGCAACCAGAAGGGCATGTGGGTCACTTAGCAACATTTTAACCATGTGACAGTGAGCTGGGAGCTTCAGGGGCTATAACTGAGAGGGACTGAACCCAGACAGACCTCAACGAGAATTTCAAAACCCTTTCTTTCCAAATAACACGGAGCTGACACAATGACTGTTTTGTCATTTGGTGCCGACTTGTGAAGAAGGAAAGGGGGGAAATGCACGCACATGGGAAATACTGTGTGATTCGGTCAGTTTCAGTGCACAGTCACGGCATTGAGGAAGATACTAAAGAAAGACGCAAATGTCACAAGCGTCACCAGGATGTCCAGGGTGTCATTATTTTCCACCACGGGCGGCGTTACGCTACATGTGGTTGCTAAGCAAACGGCACTTCAACATTTACTGGAAAGTTAAAGATCAAGTGTTGGAGATCAAAGTGTGTAAATCAGCCAGTTTGCCGCGTAACCACACTTCTGCTTTCTCTTGAGAAAGAATTTAAAAGAGCAAGATAAGTGTGAAATCGACTGTTATGGAGATTCTGAGTAAAAACAAAACCTCATGACTTAAAGATAATCCGTTGAATAAATTATGAGCAAAAATTCCAGATAAGGAGTCAGACCCAAGCCAGCAGACTCATCTACTCTCTGACAAATTTATCTTTTGCCTTCAGTTGCACAGAGACGAAATGTGCAAATGAGGGGATTTTTTTTCCCATAATTCATCTCTAAGTGTGACTGAAGCTGTGCAGCTTAAGGTTTCAAAAAGGGTGACCAAATGTCCTCTTTTACCCAAACATGTCCTCCTTTTCGGGGGATGTGAGGATTCAGAATATGGTCACCCTACTTCAGAGCTAAGCTAGGAAGCATAGTGCGTTGTTTTCAACTTCTTTTAAATCATACAATCACACAGGCCCAAGGCATAAGTGAACTAAGGCTATGTTCACACTGCAGGTCAATTCCGATTTTTTAACCGTATGTGACACATATCTGATTTTTTCATGTAAGTGTGAACAGTGCAATTCTCATTTTTTCAAATCTGACCCAGGCCTCCTTTGTATGTGGATATAAATCGGATGTGTATCGTCGTGTTCATCCGACCTATACGTTATCAATATGCGACAAACATCACCATTGTTCGACAACACAAACAGGCGCAGAAAGCAATTTGTGCTTTTTGCGCATGCGGGTCACTTTACGGACGCATTCCGTTCACTTTAGATGCCGCATTTGTTGTTGTAATGTGAACGACGGCACAAATAGATCGGATTTAACAAAAAATCTGAATTGTGCATCAAAACCTGCAGGGTGAACGTAGCTTAAGCGCCTTCTTGGGGCCCGGTGGCCAGTAGGGGGCGCCCATGAGCAATCAAAAAAATAATACATCAAATTTTGCTTGGGGCCCCATTGAGGCTTGGGACGTCTCTGCTGCCAGTCATTTAGCAGCCAAGTGGGTTAACAACTTCCCAACCTGGAAACAAAGACCATCCAAGAGACACATGAGCTAGTCTTGGTAAAGTCACTTATTAACCTGGATGGGTCATAATGAGACTTTTGAATCATCATGTCTCCTTACAGTCTTCTCTTGTCCCTGAGATCCATCACGCCGTAGATTCCTCGAGATCGCTGCTGCAGACATTTGCTGTTCTGGCAGGGTGGCCATACGTCCTCCCCCACCCGGACATGTCCTCCGAGTTTGTCTGGCTTTGTCCGAGGAAGTTTATAAAATCCTTCAAATGTCTGAGGTTTTGCATGTAAGTTTCGATTTTGTGTCACATGGACTCACTGAGTTAGAAACTCGTAAAAGACACTCAATCTGACCTATAAAACTTTGTGTGACTCTGTGACTTCGCCCCCGCGTAGTCATGTCCTTTTTTATGGAGGTCAGAATATGGTCACCCTTCAAGAGACACATGAACTAGTCTTGGTAAAGTCACCTGTTGACTTTGAATCATTATGTCCCCTTTGAGTCTTTTCTGGGAGTCCCTGAGATCCATCATGCCGTATGTTTCTCTTGACTGCTGCTGCAGATTTTTGCTGTTCTGGTAGGGTGACCATACGTCCTCTTCTACCCGGACATGTCCTCTTTTTGGGGGCCTGTCCAGGCTGTTCAGGCTTTGTCCAGGGAAGTTTATAAAATCCTTCAAATGTCCGCAATTTTGTGTCACTTGGACTTAGAAACGCGTAAAAGACACTTGATTCGACCCGAGAAACTCTTAAAATTAACTTTGTGCAACTCCATGACTCTGCCCCCGCGTAGTCATGTCCTCTTTTTGGGGAAGTCAGAATCGGGTCACCCTATTTCAGGACCTTTCTGTGCATCACTCTCACCTCTGCCTGTCTCTTTCTCTGCACCTATCCCCTCTCTAAATGCCGTAGACTGTCTTACATGAGTCTATGATGTGTTTTTTTCCCTAATTTTTCACCATTTTACAGAATATGAGTCATGTTTAAACAAGTGGAAAACTTTAATAACACCCTGGAGGAAAACCCTCATGTGCAGGATCACAGTCTGCACCTCTTTGATGTCTGCACTCTGTGGCTGAAATAAGTATGTGAGGTCATACCTCCACGGCGGTTGCGAGCTGCATCTGGAGACTGCAGATCCGCCACCTTCCCTGAAATGTCCAGATCATGATCAAGTGCTGCCTCCAGCATCCAGATTGCATCATGGCAGATAATATGATTGATCAGACGCCGCCGGCCTATCCGGGCTCAGGCTGCTGCCGCTGCCGCCGCCACCGTTCGTTTATCAGTATCAAATGTTTAGACACAGAGGCAGCCAATGACATAATCGCGATCTTCAAAATGGACTTTGATTCCCACAAACCCCCAGAATAGCTGGCTGATGTCATTGGGCAGCTGGTAATAAATCTGTCTGCACTAATAGCAGGTTGGGTGAGAGATGCTGCGATCTGAGAACACCTTCTGTGAATGTGCCGCCTGCAAAGTGCACATTCATTCAGTCTCTGCACGGAGCAGACACACACACACACACGTGCATGCATTCAGGAAACAAATGCAAAAAGATTAATATGCAGCTTTTTAGGATGTGTCTTCATTCATGAGCACATGCAAACACAGACACATACACTTCCTCGGTAACACACGAGAAGTAACTCGATCCTGAGCTGTGCCAGTAAGCCCGACATTTCCGGATAGATTCAGTGTGTACGTGCGAGGTTCAAACATGGCTTTTGTGGTTACGGTCCTGGTAGGAGTGCAGGTAGCGGTCTAGGATATGTGCCAGACAGAGGACAGGGACGTTTCAGTAGATCAGGGGGATTTACATGGTGAAATTTGTAATGCAGTTTGGCAGAGTAGAGTGCAAGTCCCTTTTGTCCTGTGTATATCGTATTGTCTAAAAGGCCTGAGTCAGCCGCAGATGTTTGAGGAGAGTACCCAGGATGCATCAGTCACTCTGAGGAAAGCTTTGATCTTGGCTTCTCCCTCGCTCTGTAAGTGATTCCACATGTGTTGTCGGACCGGGCCTTAGGTGACCTTGCACGAAAACGTCTCCATGGCACAATGAAGTCATATGAGGAGACTAATAACCTGAAAGGGGCCTATTGTTGCTGCAGCAGGTGTGTCCACGTCGAGATATCTACTACAGTTTGTACAGGAGTCCTCTTTCATCTACCCAGCTGTCATTTTTTGTTTGTTTTGAGATTACTTTCATTCAAACTGCAGCTGCATTATCAGTCAAACATCAACTCGCTTCGTCTTCTTGCTGCTTCCCTGCTGTGATTTAAATACGCCCCCTCCAAGCTATGCATTGTGCAACTCCCACACTTCGTAGGTTCACGAGCCCAACAGAATGCAGTTCAGTGTCCTAAAGAGACCTAACAGAAGGCGCTCCTGTCTCCACAGCCCCTCCTACATGTTCGAGATCTGTATTCTGACTGCATACTCCATCGAATCCTGCACGTTTTCATTATTTCTCTGAGTAACATGAGCATTTATCAGAATAATAAAAAAAATATGAGTGCTGCAGTAAAATCAAGGACCAGAAAGCAGAACTAGGCCTCTTTCTTTGCAAGGCATTTCCTTCAGACCCCTTCTAGCTGGGCACTCCCTGCAGACAGGAAATTCTCCTGGAGGCCCTCCAAAAACCGCAGCCTCCTTTTCCTCCTTTTTTCCCGGTTTTAGCTTAAAGATGTTGGAATCAAGGTTCGCCCCGTCCCCATCTTCGACCTGCATGTAAACAAACAATCAGCCTTCTTGTTCCAGGAATCTCTCGAGGTTACCCCCCGGCTTGTGCAGCGAGTTCTCCTGCAAGATTCCTGCAACATGCCCCCGTGATCATCATCATCATCATCATATTTTGAGATGATATATGAGATTAATCGTAAAAAAGATCCCGCAGACAGAAATGTGCTTGTTTTCACACCACATTCAAAAAACGACCATGCTTTCCCAGAATGAGAGCCACCCACAGTTCTGTGAATGTGCAGAAAACAAATCCCACTGTGCCATTTTCCCCTACTGGGACAAACAACCTTCTGTCTGTTGCACACACTTTTCCCTGAAAGCCCCACATCAGCAAGTTCATGAAAAAAAAAAAAGAAATGTGTACACAAGAAGGAATAAAGTTGACTCGTCTTCCAGTAAATCCAATTGATATGGCACTCAGACAGCGTCTATCTCTCAACTCAATTGTATTCAGTCAAATTCAATTCCTTGACCTGATTACATTCAGGAACAAATACTTAGATTTAAACTTGTAGGGCCTGTATCATTTCTCAGTTTGAATCTCACAATGCCAGGAAGTGTCGTTTCTGTCAAGTCACTTACAATTTTTTACCACCCTCACGAGGACACATATTGTTTATAGACAGCTCATATAAGACGGCGTGCTATATTTAAACAAGAGAGGCTGTAACAATAGATAAGATGTTTGCTATCACACATTTCCTTAACACTTCTCGGATCTAGGTAACTGTGTCACTTCAGGGCAGGTGACTCTAATGACCCCGATTCCAGAACAAGTCAGGCAGCTGTGAAACCGTTGATTACAAAAAGATAATTCGGCGGTTTGAAGATCATTAAACCTCCAAAGTTGACTCACAAGAGTGCAGAGACGACTGATCTGATGGCGAAATTAAAAAATGTGTTAATTAAAGTGAAAGATATCTAACTGTTAAACACGCCTACGCACAACTTAAAAAATTTGAGGACACAAAACCAGTTCTTTAAGGCAATGATCTTCTTACACTCAGGTTGCATCCATATGCTGCGTTCGAGTTACCTCGGAAATCAGAAGTCCGAGCCAAAAATGACGTCACACCAGAGGTACCAGCGTTTAAGTAACCAAGTCAGAAAAAAGCAAAATCTGAAACAAGATGGCTAGATCTACGAAAGTTATTTTTTTGCTTGCCTTGTCTGAATATAAAGCAAGCGTTTAAATAACTTTCGTAGATGACGCCTCTTATTTTGCTTTTTTCTGACTCATTTTCAGCTCCAACATCTGATTCCGAGGTAACTCGAATGCAACAATAGACTGTATATACTTTGGTCAACTTGGTTCCGCCTTCTGCCAGTATACGGATTTGAGGCCGAAAAGCTCTCAGAGTTTTTTCTCCACTTCCTGAAACCAACATTGTGCAGTAGAATTGTACACATTCAGCGGGAGAGTTGCAGAGAGTCGCTGTGATGACGCTTCCCTGGGTTAGCTATGCAAACTTCGTACGCTCATAAACTGTATCAGGTGTCAATCATAGAAAACATGAACCCCCTAATAACTTTTAAAAACAGAGCTGTACAGAAAAAAAGAGGACTCGAGCACAAACCAGTCTTACAGTAACCACATGTCAATATTGCAACACAGTCAATGGTTGCACCGCATGACTCTGTTGTGGCGTTCTCGGCATAGTCTCGAAATCTCGTCAAAAAGCCGTCGTATGTGGACACGGGTTCAAAGTGCACCATGCAAAGAGGAAACTCCAAGTGGACCTCTGTCCTTTGACATCCTTCTTGGAAACAATGGGCGCTGTATCCTTCCTTTTTAACAGAAGAGGAGAGGGACCACCCAGTTTGATAACGGTGCACGGTTCAAGGCAGCACCGGGGTGGTACAGAGATGCTGTAGTCTCAGTCAGTACGTTTACATGACACTCAAGTATTATTGCCTTACTCCGATTAAGACCGGACAACTGAAGTGCATGTAAACACCTTAGTTCGGCTACAATCAGAGTTTGAGAACTCTGATTAAGACACCCAGATAATGCAGGCAAAAACACCAGGGGAGAAGGGGCAGGTACATCATGTACGACAAAAAACAACGCTGTAAGATGCTCCATCTTCTTGCTCGAAAATTCAACAGTTGGAGCCACTTCTCACGTCACGCACGGACCTGCTGTTGTTATTGACAGTTGTATGGGGTTAACCGGAAACATCGCCACTGAAGAGACGTTCACATCAATGATTCGATTTCCGACAAGGAGGGAAGTCCGATTCGGCGAAAAAATATAATTATGGGCTTAGTCCGATTAAGCTGTGCATGTAAACACACTGAGTGGCATGAGAAGTCTGCACATCTGGGAAAGCACCAATGATGTTGAATGATACACAGGATTCAAAGCAATCCAGACTCCACCTTTTTCAGAGGAAACCTTTCATATTTCAGCGAGGCAAATTACGTTTAGCATGTTGCAACAACACGGCTCTGTGAGTGCAGGTCCTAACCTGGCCTGCCTGCAGTCCCAACTTAATACCTGTGAAAACAACATGAAATAAGTCCCAGAATCCCATTTTTATGATCAAAAACATGAATTCTTAACTATCTCAACCCTCACTCTGTGTATCTGTCTCGCGCACAACACTAAGATGCTGTGATAGACTGTAAATCTGATTCTTGCGCGATTATATGAGCATGTGTCAGGCAGACAGCAAAAGAGAGATATAGTGAGCGAGATAGGGGGGAAGGGAAGGGGAAGGAGCGACTTTGTTGTGGTTCCTTTCAAACTCCCTTTCTCAGAAATCCTGCCCCGAGGATGCATTCAGTGTCCCTTGGCAGAGCAGGAGATTCCTCCAGCGATTTAAGCAGGGCTTGTTCTTCCAGTAAAGGGACAGTAGATCTGTAAACACAGCGCACGGAGTCAACATAAACCCTTAAACATACACAATATCAGAATCTGGCTTAACCTGACTCCTGCCTGTCTGTCTGTTAGGGTGTGTGCATAAACACAACAGGAGATCCAAGTGAGTGCTGTTTGTGATCCCCTTTGACAGCTCATCGTCTTGTTATTGCCTTTGTAATTATTTCAGTCTACATGACTGACAGCTTTACAAACTTAAGAGCCCCTCCCTATTTTGCATGAATATGTATGCAAAACTGAAAACTAAGAAAACCTGCCGAAGCAAACTCTCTGCAGCTGTGAGCTGGTCTGCGCCAGGCTGCTCTGCTTTTACATTTGCGTGACTGTTTGTGTAACATTCTTTGCCTGCGTGAACCCATACAAGAAAGAGCCCTCTGCATGCCAGCTGAGGTCAGGTCCGGACACCGTGGGGTGCACCCTTCTCCCACCGCGGTGGGCTGAGGGGCAGGGGGAGGCCTCCAGCGCTTCTGGGAAACAGTCTGGGCCTAATTGAAGCCTGACTGGCCTCACATGTCTCCACTTACTGGAGGAGACAGAGGATCCCACTGCCTGGCCTATGAGAGCCGCTGTGAGCCCTGGCCTTTCCCTCCTCCTCATCAGCATAACCACAGAGAGGAGAATTCACAAAGCAGGCCTGACTTGACAGAATGACTGAGTGCTGTGGTCTGGGGTGTTTCAGGTAGGCCGTGCCGCTTTATTTTGAAAGAAATATTTGTCCTCGATAAACCCTCCTGGTACAGTTTGTTCAAAGGATGTGCTTTCTGCACAGTGTGTGCGCGCCCTCCTCCTCCTATTGTTTCCTCCCTCCTTTGCAGAATATCATGTTCACATTCTCACACACAAACCTCAACCCCACCAGAAAGACGTAGTGAGAGGCTCAGCCAGAAATACGAGAAGTGAAGAGCAGCCCAGACGGTGAAAAACAAAGACTTCCCTGCTGCTGCTGCTGTCACTGTTTCACCTCAACCACACATCACATTCTCAACTTTTCTCTCTGTTTTCGTTCTTTTTTTTTTCTTTTTCTCACCGTGGCAACAGGCCGCCCATTTCCCATCAGTCACGGTCACCTCCTTGGCCCTGCTCTGTAATTCTCAAAAACGACATTATCATCCTGTTTCACAGCAGTGGTGTAAATACCATTTGGCTTCGGTTGAGCAGAAACGACTGTGCGCAATCTCTCATCTGCTTTGCTTTTGTTATTTTCTCAACAAAACTCAAATATCAAAGCGTGTAATGCGAAGCGGGGATTATGTTTTGCTAACATTTCACCATTATGTTATTTCAATGCACATCTGGAGGAAATTTTCATAATTTGCACCCTCATTCCCCCTTTAAATGATGCACATTGTGGCCCAGAAAAATACAATACAGGAAAGCACCTTTTCATTTGTGCATAATGTACTGATTTTAATCTTCCTCAGATTAAAGAGCTTTGGAAATCTTGTTGGTTTTTCTTGCGTTTTGCTGCTCAAATAAACACGTCTCAACATGTATAAATAAAGGTACTCAAAAGCCTTGAAACCCTGAGACAGAACAGCAGATTTAACCAAATTACAGCTGCTAAGGTTACCTGCTTTGACCTTTGAAACTCAACTTTATGTAGCAGGGAAAGAGAGCAACTTCTGTGTTTTAAAGTTGATCCTAAAAATGCTTTTGCAGGTGATATGTGACGCCAAACTGATCTACTTCCTGTCACTCAAAACATATAAGGAGCAGATTAATGTTTTGTTAACTTTCCCTGGTGTTAAAGGCACAATATGAAGAATTTACAGCATTCTTGAGTATGTTGAAGTTAGTGTTTTAATCCCCTGGAAATAAGAATTTGTTTTGCATTTTTGTATCTTGAGTGTGTTTTTTGTGCACACAAAATAGTAGAAGCTTGACAAATAGAGGCTCGTATCTATCATGCATCATGGAAGCTTCTTGTCCTTGCAGGCCACCATCACCTCACTGATGTTTGGGGTGAGCAAGGAGGCGAGAAGTTTCTATTTGATACATACTTTTATGATACTTCTATCAAATTAATATGATCAACAACTTGATGATAAAACACCTGAATACAGTCCGATAAATGATAAAAATGTCCTCTTGTGGTTTATCAGTTTCCAAAAACATCTAATGAATCAAACAACATAAATATTTTTTACATTTAAAGGACATTTTGATGTTTTTGGTTTTCAGTAGTAAAATAAACATTTTAACTCCAAGAAAATTGAATTTTCTGGCCATAATTTGTGGTTTCAGGCACTAAAGAGGTAAATATTCCCCTTTAAATAAAAATACCAAGCTTGATGAAGGATGAAACCGTCATTTCAGACAATGCCGCAACTTTATCCACCCTCGATACTACATTAAAAGAAGCAGCATCTTATTCATATTTATTTACCAGAGAGAAATCTATGCTTAGGTATTTCTGTGCCTTCATGCTGATAACTAAAAACGAGGCCTGCTGCTCCCAGCCGGTCTCTTCCATTGAGAAAAAGGCATTTCTATTGATTCCTGTTCCAGGCATCATTTAATATGATACATATTCACTTGTAAATATCGACCTTTCTCTCCTTTCCCTGCTGCCCTGCGTTTCGTGCCATAAATACTTTAAAAGCAAGCCTGTAAAGCTGTAAATAAAGGTTAGACTTTAACTGAATCGGGGTCCTTCTTGTCTACAGATGGCAAACATAGTTAAATTTTAGTTTGTGCTCCCAGTAAAATCAGAGAGGGAGTGATTCGATTTCAAGGCTGGAAGTAGGATTCAGTATTCATGGACAGAGCGCAGACTGGCCTCACTTAACCCGTGATTTTATTAGGGGTTGATTTGGCAAGACTGTAATTCAGCTGTAACGTTCAAATCCACGTTTAACCTCTTTCTTTGCACCGGCAGCTCTTATCACATACCGCCACCTGCTGGAGCTGCTCTGCCACTTCACTGAAAGATAAAGAGATTCAGAGATTGTGACAAATCCGTCTTTATTTTAGCTTGATTAAATGGCAATGATAGAAACCTCAAATCAAACATCGTTGAACAGGATGACAAAAAGAAAAATGGCACAACTAATAAGAAACAAAATGAGGACAAAATACCCACTATACATTTACGTATGTACAACTTCTGATAAATAAAGCAATACTGTCTAGAATTATGATTGTTTTGCATTTTTGCTTATTTTCTCTAGGAATAGTGCGCAGAGAGAGGAGCAGAGAGGAGGAGAACCAGGAAGAGAAAGGCGGGGAAAGATAAGCAGGCACACAGAGAGTAAAAAAAGACGACTGCAAAAATGTACCTCGACATGATTTTTCGCCTCACGACTGCTTCAGTGTGATCACTCTGCGCTAACCCAGTAGTTCTGTTTCGTTTCACATCACACTTTGGATCCTGAGGAAAGGGGACGACCCGTTCTGCTACAGGCATAGCTTTAATGAACATTATTCTGTGCCGCTTTAAAGCTTCGAAACGACATGACATATATTATGTTTTATACACAAACAAACAACCTGAAACACACGGTACTGTACATGATCGATGAGGTTGACTGGCTGAGAATGAGTTGTGATTTTTGTTTCACCCCCGTACAAAAAAGAATTGATATTAAAAGGCAGGAAAAAAATGTTCAAATCAAAAAGAAGAAAACTGTAATTTACTGTCGCTAACCAGCAGCTTTTCTCATCACATTTAATCTAGAGCGCCAGGCACTGTGCAGCAGTAACGAACAATTCGATCGCTCTTCGTGTGTGATACAGTCACAGAAAATGGTCTTGTGTTTGAGACAAAGTGAAAGCAAGAGAAAAACCGTGAGGGGAAAAAGTGACAAAAAGGAAGTCATGAAGTGTGATATCTTTCCAAATAAGATCACACATCCCTCTCTACAGACCCTAATCTCAGGATGCTTCCATAAATGAGACCCCCTCCTCATCCTCCAGCTCAGTCTGGGACATAAAGAGGCTTTCATGTGGCCAACATCCACATCCACACAGACTCGGAAAGTTTTAGATTTTTGTTACAATCTCCTGAGTGGCAACTTTATTCAAACAGAGACGTTTTTCTTTTGTTTATTTAATTTTGTTTTTCTATAAAATAGCTAACACTTGGCAAAGTAGACCCTCCCTCCCTCCTTGACTGCCCCCACGCCCTTGCAGATTTTCTTTTTTTTTTTTTTTACAAAAGCAAACAGACAAAAAAAAAAAAGACGAGAGGAATTAAAGCTGTAAAAATAGACACGTACTTGCCTAACATACTGAAGCGAGTCAGAAAAAGTCTTTGCTTTTCGTTCTAAAAGCGAGGAATATTTTGGTTGGAGTTCCACACTCGGTCAGACCTGCTGAGTTTTAACGATGTGTGCTACGGGGGGACTCGCATGAGTGTATGCACGTTGTGTTTGTGTGTTTATTTAAAGCCTTCTCGAAGGGGATTTTGCCGAGTTACACGGCAAGATTCCTTTTCAACCTCGTAAAGAGAGAGAGCACACACACACAAAGCTGAGAGAGAAAGAGACACATTCAGACAGGAGGTTAGAGGAGGTTTTGACCCTGACTCTTATCTAGAAACCACAGCATGCTTCCTGTTTTTTTCTGGCCTGTACAGTCCAAAAGCCAGGTCTAATTTGTATCCTAGAGAGATCCCCTGGAGAGGTCGGAGGCAGACCCCGACCGCGGCCTCTGCTCCGGCCCAGACAGGGCAGGCAGAGAGCCGGACCCCCCCCCCTTGCTCTTGTCAAGTGCAACGTCTGGAGTGTTGAGCAGCTTTAGTGCCTCTTCATGGATGACACCCTCTTCTTCCTGGCTGCCAGCATCTCGTAGAAAGGATCCCTGCTGATGGCCGCTCTGTGATCAGACGAAGAGGAAAACATGAGCGGTGCTGGTTTCACTTTGGATTACAGTGGAGAAAGTGAGCATGGACTATGTCCCATATGAGGTTCTCGAGGTTCAACATTATCATACGTCTCTTTGCAGCTCTTCAGTTTCGTGTTCTTGCTTGTTTACAGCTGCTGCTTTGTAGGGTTGTCAACTAATATTCCAAATTCAAATATATATTCGAATATTTAAAAAAACGACATTCGAATGTGAAAATTATGCTGCGTTGGAGTTACCATGGAAGTCAGAAATCAAAATTGGGAATGACGTCACAAGCGAGTTACCAGCCTAAGTCGGAAAAAAGCAAAATCGGAGGCGGAAACAAGATGGCTACATCTACAAAAGTTACTTTGGCCCTTGCCTTGTCCAAATACAAGCAAGGACGAGGCAAGCGCTGATATAACTTTGTTTACGCCTCCGATTTTGCTGTTTTCCAACTTGGTAACTGAAACGCTGGTGACTCAGGTGTAACGTCATTCCCCGCTCGGACATCTGACTCCTGAGTTAACTCGAACACAGCATTAATAATCAAATATTAAATAAAGAGCGTGAAAAATCAGAGTGGTAATAAAATGAAAAACAGCAGCTGCTTTACGGGTGAGCGCATTGGAACGACGGGTCAGGAAAGGTCACAGGAGTTGCACATGCAGAGAGACTCGACAAGAACCATCTATGGCACATGCAGAGAGAGATGGCGGGATTTTCGGAGCCAAACGTGGAGAGAGTGGTCTGGACTCCGACGAACTTTAGAGGCTTCGTTTGGAAATTCTTCGGATTTTGGACAGACATGGTAGACGGAAAAATGCTGAGCGAGATTAAGTTATATGCAAGCTGTGTAAGCTAGATATTAGAGTATGTTTGAACCTTTGTGTTATTTTAAGAACGAATATTCAAACGTCATTTTGGAGCCATTTTTGACATCCCTGCTGCTTTGTACAGATGCACCAGATATGAACTCTTGCGCCCTTACAATCACATTTTTCACAAATTAATTTCTGTTGCTAACCTAAATTTTTGTTGACATTAATTCCACCAGTAACAGTAGAAAAAATGAGAACCTTCATGATGACTTTGCACCAATTCAATCATACTTATTCACTAAACAGCCTTCAATGTCACATTTTTATTTCAGCAATTAAAAAATATAATTGCTTTAAAAGTCTCTGGCTGCTTTAAAATGACAAACAGCAGCACAGGCCAAAATAAAATCCCTCTTTTGGAGACAGATACGATGACAACTGAAGCAGATAACTAATAAGTAAATGTAGAAAACCAAACTGAAATGTCAACTGAAAACAGTCACTATAGCGTCTCATTTCGAGTGCAAACATCAAAGTTCTGGGTGGTTTTAATTTTGGCCATGAATGAGTGGTTCTGTCTTGTAGATCGACGAGGAGTTGGTGCCACTGACACCAACTTTAACTCATGTGACGCACTCTCCGGCCATGCGTTAACTCCACTCTCACATAAGCTTGAAATGGATGATTCACAAGTCATAACAAAGGCACTGTAATGATAATTATGTTACAGAATGTCCCTCTTGAATTACAGGTAAGCAGGGTGTCAATCAGCGTCACCGTCGCCCTGGTTACAGAGACTCGGCGGTCCTTTAGCGCGGACCAGAACACATTCAGACGCTGATGAAAGGATGTAACTGTATGTGACCACCTCTTGATGTGATGCGAGTGCTTGGTTCTCAGTCTTGAGTGCGTTCACAGCTGCAGAGAGGGCCTGCTACTCATGATCAAAGCATCACGTTCACGTCATCGACAGCTGAGGAGCATAATGGTGTAAGAGCGATAATTCAACCACTCGTACACTCTTGTAATGGTACATGTAAGTAGAGCTCTTCTCTCTAGTTATTAATCTAAAGAGTGAAACTGGAGCATTTACATTCGATTTCTTATTTAAAGCTCCACTGAGGAACTTTCCCTTTCAGTTACTCCAACACTTTAAATGCGCAGATACTGATGTTTGATCCATGAGTAATAAAAGTGAAATAAAGAGGCACTCATTTAAATTTTAGTGGTTTTTTATAACTCCTCACAGAAGCTTTAAGAAGACACTGTAATGACATCTAAATCAGGAACATCTATGCGGACATGAAAAAAAAGTTCAATTGAGGGACTTGACTTTGGTGCCCCCTGGAGGCAAAGTGATACATCTTACTGATTTTGCCCTTCACACATGTCAAGCAGTGTTTTCCACTAAATATTCCTCTCACACACTCGCTGTGAATTTTATTCTGCTTCATAACCTACTAAAAGTTACTTACAGGAGCTTTAATGCTCATCAAATCCAGTGATACTTACCTCGACTCAATATGTAGTAAACTCGTAATGATGCCTACTGTATTTCACCAATTACAGGCTTTAAAATGAGCTCTAAGTCGTACCTTAAAAAACAGAGCATGATCGCCCCAAAACCGCGATAATAATACTGGGCTTACTTGGAAAATAAAACACAATACGTTGCGTATTAGGATTTTAGGAAAGTACCTGATGCTGTTCATCCATTCATCTTTTTCCTCAGCAGTCGGTGCTGAGATTCGGTAAAAAGTGTGGTTGCCTTCAACGACGCGTCCGTCAGCCTCCGTCTTACACGCTTTAATCACCTGGTCCTTGTTGTCGGGGATGAAGAGCTCGAAGCAGTTCTGAAGAAGAAACACACACAGAGAGCTTAAAAGTTGAAAATTTCTAAGATGAAGACAAGAAACTCTGAAACTGTAAGTGCAGCCATCTGTAAAAGTGGTTGTGGATATGCATTTCTTTATGTAATGTATTAAAAAAAGTGAGTCCAAAATCCTAGTTAGACAACATGTAGTCCCCGTTTGCACCAGCAGAGGGAGTCGTACTCACAGGTTTCTTATCCTCCACCTCTTTGATGCTCAGGTTCTCCAGTGGGATGATCCCTCTCGGTTCTTTGTCCTGTGGGAAAATAAAGAAACATAAATAACAGGAGCGGAGAGAGAGCGCCTTCTGACCTGTGACCGACTAAACTGAGCAGTACTCACTGTGGTGTACTCAAAGTAGTACAGACAGTTGTCTGTGAGGATGAACCACCTCCTCTTCCAGGTTTTGACTCGTCCCCCTGCGGAGCAAACAGTCAGTGTCAAAAACGCTCGCCGAGAAAAGCCAAGGAGAGAAATGAGAACCGAAGCGTCGGGTCGAGCAGCAGACAGGCAGACAGATGTACGGGCAGACAGACAGATGACGGCTCCAGAGGACTCCTGTTATCCAGATCATGACCATATTCACCCTGATCCACCATCAAACCATGCGCTCACCATCACCGCAGCTGCAAACCCTCGGTGGAGTAAAACCCTAAATTCCTCCTCCACTTATAAGTGTCAATAAAAGGGTTTTTGTTAATTACAGTAAATGTAAAGATGCTGAAGGATAAAGCTGCAAGTCTCATTAAAATGTCTGGAAACTCTCCTTAATCGCTGACTCAGAGTGATAAGTCAGGAAGGCCGGGATCGATATAGACAGGATACAGATCTTTGAATTTAATGAAGTCACTAGAGGGCGGATATAAACGCTGAAACAAAGAGCTCCAATCAGGACAAGAGGGCTTGAGGTGGAGAGGGAAGGGTGGCTGAGGATTAAACTCACTTTCACACCCAGTTGAGACTAACTGGTTAACACTCGCTGATTTGTAGCTGACCTCTCACCTCCTCTGTCATCCATACTTCCTGAGAGAGGAAATCTGATGACAGCAGCAGATGGCAGCCTCACTTTGAGGAGGGGGATAGGATGCCAATAAACAGAGGAGCAGGAAGCCTAAAGCTATGCTCAGCTCCTCTACAGGCATCTCAGACGTGAATTTCCTGTTTCGGCTTTGTTTAGTAACTTCTCGGTCATTTCGGAGGATTGTCCAGGGAGTGAGCTAAGCTGTGTCTAGACCGGCTAACCCACCACCGCCAATGTTAGTAAAAAGCTGCATGTTGAAACCCATCTACCAGGATAGAGGAGGATTCGAGGATACGGACACATAGAGCACACTTTGATTTATCATATAGCAGCATCAGCGCTGTATATGATATCCCATCATTTCACAGACGTCATGATAGGTCAAACACTTCACTCTTTGCTTGTTGTAATCGACAGACGCCATCAAAACCCCCCCATCACTCGACAGGCAGAGACGGAGAGAGACCCTCTCCACATCTCCGCTCGTCGGTGTGCGTTGCGACAAAAAAGCAGACAAACAGAAAAAAACACAGACGCGGTGGCAGAATCACACGGCTGACGGCTGGCCTGACAGCTGATTGGGTTGGTTGGAGATTTAGAGTTTAGTGGCCCGAGTCAGTTCCTGTTTCTCCAAGAGTAGAGAGAGAGAGAGTTGACCTCTTCCTGTGCAAGAATGTCTGGGACGAGGCAGGTTGTCCCAGTGGATTGTTGCAGAGGCGTGTGTGTGTGGGCGGTGCTCGAGCCGGAGTGGAGCTGAGTGGAGGGAGGGACCCATGCAAGACGGGACTGTGGGAGGCTGGGCGAGGAGAGGTTTTTCACGTAAATCGTATCCAGTTATTAAAAGTTTTATAATTTCTTTTCATCTTTTAACTCCTTTTTAAAAATTTTTTTTGCACTCTCCTCTGCCGACGCCTTTCTCCCACAGTTGGGTCCAGTCCGGCTCAGCGCCACACCTGGCCACAACCGCCCTTCAGATCCATTTACAGCGAGATAAAAAGAGCAGAGCCACGTTGTTGAAAAGGTGCATTATTCCTTTTCCATGAAACCAGAGAGCAAACATCCATCAGCCAATGGGTAACTGGGTTTAGGATCAATTTGGAGAGATGAAGCAAAGGTCCTTTTGTTCTGCTCGCCGTATGGAATAAAAGGGATAATGCAGCTTCCAAAATAATCAGAGATCAAAGAGAGTGACCACCACCGCATACGGAGAGAGAAGAGGGTCAAACTGCCCGGCGGAGTGGTCACAAAGCATCAGCTCCCCGAGCCGAGACCACAGGGGTGGCAACTGCTCGACAACCACCCACAGAGATAAAAGAGTGTGGAAAAAAAAAAACCACCATCTCCACGACAGACTGAACAGACAAACATCTGAAGCTCAAATGAGTCGATGGAGAGACAAGAGATAAAAATACAACAACGACAAAAAAATAAAAACCACAGACCAAATAAAACAAAACAAAGAAAAACCCTTTTAAAATATGAAGAGAAGAACGAAAGCATGGCGGACCACCAAAAAAGCACCTGAGAGCTGAGAGATGGACTAGCATTTGGAGAGGAACAGGTGTACATACCTCCTGAGGAAAGACAACAGCCAAAATCATGGGAACAAACAAACAAACGAAGAGGAAAAGAAAACAACAAAAAAAATCAAATTAAATGATAAGGAATCATTTCACCACAGTCCTTCATCTGCTTTCAGGGAGGCTTTGATGCACTGCTTTACAGCTTTGTTCTGGATCACCATAAAGGACTTCGTTTGTGATGAGGATCGGCAGGTTTTACACGCCTGCTGTGTGCGCCTCAGTCCACAAGGGGGAGTCCTAGACAGTGTCACATCGACTGTAAAGTACTGCATTAAAAACCACCTCCACTTCTGGTTCATCGATTAAATTACCTTCCACCCTGATTTTGTTTTTGTTTTTTACTCAAGTTCTCCAATTTGAAGTCATTGGAGACTGAGTAAATCTCACTACCTCAGTGTGTTTCGTTGTAAAGATTCACAGTGATTGGAGGAAAGGCTTTCAGTTACAGTGTTCATGCTTTTTTGGGACGATTTCATTGTGAATCTGTACAACAGAGAAAAGGTCTCAGAGAAAAACAGAGGGTAAAGAGTTCAGGGGTCCAAAGAGAAAATTACTTTTCTTTTTCTCACGTGTGCTTAATGTGGCGCTGTCTGAGCACATGAATTACCAACAGGTCACGATTAAGTGACCCTTAAATGTCACAAAAACATGACGAAGAATAAAAGTCCACTTCTGTGAGCGTTGAGAGAGTGTGTGTAAAATGTTGGTAAAAACAAAGACAAAAGAAATGTTGAAACAATAATTTTTTCCCTTTGAGAGAATATTCTTATTATAATAATAATTATATTTTTGTGCAATAAAATGTCAAGTATGTCCTCAAACCATTACAGATTGTGACAACTATAAAATTTTGATTTTTTTAGACCACAGGGAAGTTTTCCGTCTCGCTTCAGTCCTTCTCAAAACAGACTCAACCTGTGAGGAGAGGACAGATTCCTCATTTTATCCTTCATATCTCACTACACTGTTTAGAGAAAGTGGTTTTTGTATGTGATTTTGAGCCCATACGGTGAGTTCCACTACAGAGCCATGTCTGATTTTAGTGTAGTGCTGCCTGAAGTATCAGTTATCAGCTTTGTCCCATTTTCTCAAGGTCCTCTGAATGTTTTTTTTTTTAATAAAATGAGTCCTGTGGATAATTTAACCTTTTGGCATCTCAAATTCTTCTTTTTTAGCTCTTTTGAAATGTGTTGCTGGCATCCAATTTGAAGTTTTAATTAAATCTATGGTCCGGATGACTTTCAAAACTTAAAAACATGTTTTTACCAACATTTTACACTTTTGTGGAATTCAGGTTATACATCAGGAACACAAAAGCCTTGATTTCTTAAAAAATTCATGTGAGTGCTGCTGGAAATCTTTAAAATGTCAAGAGGTATCGACATCTTCAGTCATATTTGAGAGGTGAGAGAGAAAAATGCCATCCAGGTAAAATTATTCATACTTTCTGTACATGTGAAGTATGTTGGTGCGTGTGTTCATATGTCTGTGTTTGTCCGTGCGAGTGTATGAATATGAACTGACTTTAATAATTCAAAGGCCTCCACATGTGATGGTCTGATCTCTTGGCCTCATTCATAATACATAAAAGCAGACAGAGATGTCTTCAGATATCCCGGGGTCGAGTGTGTACACACACTTCTCCACACCTTTAAGCACTCTCACACACACTCACAGGTTATTGACCCCGGGGGAGACACCCGTTATCACTTCTTGGACGTTGATTTTCAGAGTTCAGACAATCAACACAAAGTTATAGTATGTACAGTACATGTGTCTCCAGATGCACGCACCCAGTTTCAGCAGCCAGCCCTCTCTGTCTGGGTTGAAGAAAGTGTGTGTGAGGTCGTTGCCGTCGTCCTCTGGGATTTTGAACGGCTCGTTCTTGATGCTCTCGTACAGATTCTACACGTGAACACAGAGCAGGTTTAAAAATTAGTAAACTAGAGGTAGGATATAAAGGCGGCGACAAAAAAAAAGCCAAACTAACCCTGAGCAGGTCTTCAGGTAAGTCTCCTCCGTCATTGATTCCTCTGTTCATGGAGATGAACCGCTCCACAGTGGGCTTGTCCTTCACGTTCGGGTTGTGGAGGCTTGTGTTCAGCATGATGATGGCGAATGACAAGATGTAACAAGTGTCTGAAACACACACACACACACAAACACACACACACAAATCAAGAGTGAGACAACAAAAGGTTGCTGTTCGCCGGCGTTTAATGTGGTGTTTAAATATGAATGTAAATGAGCTGAGCTGAAAGGCTTGCACTTAAGGGAACCACGGCCGAGCAGAAAGGAGCAGATAGGCGAAGCTACGTTAGCGGGGAGTGGGTAGGGGAGAAAGGCCGAGCATGGGCAGCTAAGTGTGCGTATGTGTGTGTGTATTTTCTAAAAGACAACTCTTCTCGTACGCGGCTGACGCAGCAGCACTCTATCTGGTCTGTTAGGCTGCGCATGCATAATTCACATCCATCTGCATCCATGTTAACGGTAGTCGTCTGTCTGCTGTGGGCATAATTTCCCAAAAGCCAGACACTAATCTCCTCAGCAGACCTTGTGTCTACTAAATAAAGCAGTTCAGATATTAAATGGATGCTATGAGCCATCAGTGCAACTTTAGAGGGTCGCAAATCAGGAGGCTGACTATAACTACAGTTTGTCCATCTGTTACATGACTAAGTATTAAAGACAAAAATACATATCTTTTATTTTGTTTTACACCTCTGTGAGTTTCTATGATGATTCCCAAAGACAGAGATGTTGGTTCTACCTGTGGATTGGAAAACTCCAGGGTTGCACGTGCAGTACCGCTGAGCGAAGGCCTCCATCATTCTGTCGATTTTCTGAGCTTCTCCTGGTAACCGAAAACTCCACAGGAACTGCCTGTGGTGTTGGTGGTGGTGGGGGGGACACAGCTCAGTAATCAGAAACAGACCGAGACTTTCAATATAAATAAGCAAAGTCAAACTGACAGCTGACTCTTAAACATTTGACTGCGGAGAGGAGATACTTCCTCACCTTAGAGCTTGTACCAGGTTGAGATCTGTAAACTCATGTAGCTCCACGAAGGCATGGAGGACTTGGATGTTGAAATCATCTCTACAGGAAACAGAACATGGGAAAGTTTTACTGGTTAGTAGTCAGAAAACAAAGGCTGAAAAAGACACACAACAACATAAGGGTTATATATCACACTAATCCATTCTCTCAGTTTATCAGCTGATAGTTTAATTTTCCAAACGTCTGCAAATATTTGCTTTTCTTAAAGATAAACTGACCTAATTAAATTTTTAGTTTCAACCAACTCATGGTCTAACAAATGTTGACTTTAAACCTATAAAGGAAATAAAATAAGCAAATATTTGCAATCAGAAGCTGAACCAGGTTATGTTGGTTTGAAAGAGTGATAAACAACTGTTGCATTATGATGAAATAACACTGTCAGACTCATTATAGACATAAGGACAGTTTCAGATACAAGATACATCATTTTTATTCAATGCTTTTTATATTTCTCATAATGCAACACATTTGCAGATTAGTAGTTTGTGGAATATATTCACCAGATATCATAAAGCCTGCTTGGACAGACAACTGTGTATGCACATATTAAGAGCACACAACGTTCAGCTATTACAACAAGCTAACAAACACACACAGCAGCCTCTGCACTGTCGTTGTTGTTTGCTTTAATTACTGAACCTGGTTCCCTCTCACTTGCTTTAAAATGGTTAAGCTCTGAAAAGACGGATGTTGCTCATAAGACGCCAGAAAGTTGCTGCTGACAACTAGCTTGTTTCAACATCCGTTAAATAACAACTGCACACAATATTTACAATATGACAAGCTTCAGACAACCACGGCAGATCAGAGGTGTTGAAAAACCAAACCACACTCAGATCTCAACACTTGCTCTAGTGACATTTATGGCTCAGTTAGAAGTTGTTAGAAAGGACCTGTTTGAGTTGTTTTTATTCACAATATTAACAAAATTATATTTTATTGAAAGGACAGTACTTGTAGAAGACTGATGTAGACAAACACATTTCTGCATTTGCTTTTTTACACTTTTTTAAAGAGAGCAAGATTGTCTTTATCTACAAAATACTCCAAAATATCAAGATCTGACTTTTAGCTAATATCACACAATAATGCAGATGTCTTTCCTCTGAGATTCCTCTGAGTTATACCAGCAGCAGCAGCAGCTCATATATAAATATTCAGCTGTTACGCTCCTTTAACCCAGCCTGTCATCTTGCTGTCATTGTCTTAGGGTTAGGTCCATTGTCGTCCCCCTTCCCCCTTTCACCTATCATCCGATCTTGATCATGACATCATTCCCGACCGTCCTGACCTTCAGAGTGAATGATCTGCCCCATGGGATTATGGGACAGCTCTAAGGAACTCTCATTGACTGAGTCATATCTAGTCACTGTCATTCCCAGTAGACAAACGACCAATCGGATCTCGGAACCCCAGCGCCGCTTCGGCCCCTCCTTTCCGAATCAGAAACACTTGGAGAGATAATAACAATCAAACTGAAAGCATCTATCAACAGCCTGAGCTCCATTTCCTGGTTTGACCTCACAGACCACACCCTGACTGTAACACTGTCTGCCCTTCAGTCCCTCAACAGTGACTACAAGCATGCATCAGGTCCATTAATACTTCCTGTAAGCGGCGGTGACTCTCACACGGATGGTCAAAGTTCTCGATGTTAAATCTCCAAAACATTCCTGAATTGTGAGAATCCCGACGGCGTTAGTCATGAATGAGTAAGATAATCAAAAACAGATGGAAGCTGTTGAGTAACGGACATCGTCTTGAGAGGGCTGGGACCAATAAAGTGTGCTTGGGAAAAGGATGGGTGTGTGCCTGACCGAGAGGAAACCGAGCAATACGGAAAAAATGCACACACACTCTTCTTCGATGCTTTTATCAACCACAAGAATGGGTGCTGGTGGGAGATAATACAAACGTGGTTAGATAGAGGGAAAAACCAATAAGCCGGTCTGTGAACTGACCTCTCTCCGAGGTAATCTCCGATGGCTGTTTTGTTGAGGCCCTCACCCTTGTAGAGGAACTGAGCAATGTCATCACTGGTGTTCTTCAGCAAGTCGTTCATGATCAGGAACTGGATCCCCTGAGAAACAACAACACCCCCGGTTAAAACCCGCCTTAGAGAGTGTGCCGGACAAATCATATTTCTGAGGAATCAAAACTATCAGTTCGTCTTACCTTTTTGGGGTCCATGTTGAATTTCTTTCGGCCCATGGCCACCTGTTTATTCCTCTGCATGTTTTTCCTGGAACACCAAAATGTAGGTCATAGTTGGATATTGATCATGTGACCTGCCTTCCCTTCTTCACCCCCAATTTCCAACACATCCGAACGACTACAAGAAGGCCGTATCCGCCGATCGTAGCTGATTGTAACTATTCAAGTTAATGTGTCAATTTTAATCGTCTACTTCCCTTCTGCTGGGGATCGGAAGAAGTCCATTTCTGCCGGAGCATAATGGATAAATTTAGCACAGATTATTCTGTACTGGAAAAGAAGTCCGGCACATACACAAAATAAAACATCTGTCTTTCTTTCAAAATAAAACTCTCCATGTTTCAGGCGATTCGTATTTCACACCATGCAAACGGCGGGGATGAACAACTGAAGCATTTCACCCCGATGACACCATAGATGAGGAGATTCTGATTCTAGAAGTCTAGAAGTAGATTTCCTCCTCTGGAAGGACACAATCTACTGTGTGGACACAATCCTATGTGGCTAAAGACAACTTGCTATCACGCGATTCCACGTGAATCTCGGGATTCCTGCTGTCCGTACTTAGCCACTAAATTTGCCTCACAAACAGATCTGGTAGGAACTGGCGTATGGCTGAAATCGCCTCTGTCCTGAATGCGGTGGAAATCCCGGATCAGGCTATTATGCTGTATTTGAGTTAGCTCGAAAGTCAGAAGTCCGAGCTGGGAATGACGTCACACCCGAGTTACCAGCGTTTCAGTTACCAATTCAGAGGAAATCTACGAAAGTTATTTTAGCGCTCGCCTTGTCCAAATATGAGCAAGGACAAGGATGTAGATGTAGCCATCTTGTTTCCGCCTGCGATTTTGCTTTTTTTTGACATGATATCTGAAACGCTGGTAACCCGGGTGCGACGTCATTCCCAGCTCAGACTTCTGACTTCCAAGCATTTTAACAAATGTATTCACTTCATTTTCTGAATGTAACTTTTCAATTAACATTTCCAATTTTTGGCCGAGGCTGGCCTTCCTCCTCCTCCTCCTCCTCCTCCTCCTCCTCTACAACCATGACAAATTGTGATTAAGAGTTCAACATCATGCAGATGGGAACACTTCATTTCTCAGGCCTTGAGTTATTCAGGGGCCAAAGTGCAATCCAAGTGTCCGCCATCGCCATGGTTACATCTCCATCCCCAGCCGGTGAGAGGTCGCCGCTTCTTCCCACTGGTTTTACTCACACCAGCATTCCTTCAGCTTTTGTCTGCCAGAGTCCAACACTCAACTCTCCAAGGGGCCGACAACACACGCTATCAACTACTCCCCTCCATGATCACGAGAAGGTGCCCCGACCCCCTAATGGGTTTGAGATCCAGGAGGAAGTGCTTCAGGATTATTTGGTAGCTGATGGGATCCCTATCCACTTGAGTAGACCAAACCCAAGCACTCGTCCTCTGGGACCATCCATTGTCTGCTTCTGAACGTACACCCACTGCATTATTCAATGAGGCCTCCCATCATGGGGGGTGGGCCTGATGAAACATTTAAACCGCCTTAAAAGCAGACCCAATTTGGGGAGCATTTTTTCGGTGATGGGCTGGTCTGAATCAGCCGTCGCACATGAATAATTGACGGCTTCATTTGCTAAGTTAATAGAAGGCAAACAGCAGGCAAATTTAGGGAAAGTAGGAGGCTGATTTGGTGTCTCTTACCTCTCCTCAGTGGAACCCAGGTTCTCGATCTCACTCGTCACTTCTGCTATCTCATCCTTCAGCCGCTGCGGAAAAGACAGAAACAGTGGGGTTTAAACGTCACGGGCGTGATGGGAGAATGAGTTCGTCATAGGCCGACGAATTTCCCTGACACCCAGAGAGGTGCAGAAGGGTGTGACCTACCCAAACAAGTTGCAAATTACCTCTATGAAAAAAAAACCCACAGTGGCTTCATTAAACAGAGCTGAGGGAGAGGCTGTCGTCTCTGAATCTCCTCTGTTTGCCTGTGAGCCAGATGGCCTTTTGTCACGTACGGCAAACACTCACATCAGAGCCGTCATCAACCCCACAAAAAGAGCAGAGACACTTTCATAACTGCTGATGAGATGAAACTTCCCACATCACCATCACCGCGACGCACCCAGCTCTCAGATCTCTTATCTTAAAAACTGATCAATATAACCATCTGCATCTCACATCCGCGAATGTTGTTTGCATGTGTGCGCTCTCCTCTACAATCCACTCACGCTGAATTTGATTAGGAGGAGGACATTCAGGGATAACCTCAATACCAATGGAATAAGAAAGCGTAAAAGTGGATTATATTTTGAGTGGCTTTATAGTGATTAATGGCCTTAGAGGCAGATTTAGATGATCGAGCCGGGCGCGCTGGTGCCAGACTGGCGCAGTTGGGGCACTGCCGAGAGCGGAGGATGGAGTGGGTGATGTCAGCTCGATGAAAGTGTGGAAGAATTGACTCTTGAGTAAGTGACGGGTTGTACGCAGACAGAAGGTCTTCACGATGAGGGACTGCGATGGTTAAAAGTGAAGGTAACAATCACAGATACCCTTCATTCACATCCAGCTGCAGCGTCAGGGTGTCATTTCACATGGATAATACCAACTCACGACGGGCCAAAGCCACAAAGGGAACATCTGTGTTTTCAAGGCCTGCGCAATCACAACACATTCCTCGGATGCTTGCCCCCGCAAACAAAGCCTGCGCTCATACAGGAAAGCGGGTGGTTGCGGTGAGGGGGCCCGCGACACGCAGGACCGGCAGAGGAGGGTGTGGGAGTTGAGAAGAAGAAGAAGAAGAAGGGTCAGGAGACTACAGAGGAGGAGAAGAGAGAGGGAGAGAGAGAGGTGGGGGAGGGGCCGTGATGGTGGCCCAGGCTCATAAAAGCAAAGGTGTCAGATCACGCCTCCGATATTTGTCCTGAGGCCAGCTTTCTCGCAAGCACACAGCAGTCCTTCACTCCTGTGTGTCATTTGCTTACAGGGCTGGTTATACAGTGACAAAGCTGACCTGTGCAGCAAGAGCTTAATAACCTCAACTGGATGGCACCAGCTATGTCTGGCCTAAAACATAGCCTGGTTTTAACAAAACTCCTGATTTAGGATGTAGGAAGTTCCTACTTAAGTATGAATTACAACTTTAGTCTTACTTTCTGCCTGTTTAGAGGCACCTGACCTGAGATATGTCCTGCACAGAGTTTAAAGAGTTAAAGTGAAAAAACGTTCATGGGCTGTGGACAGGATTCAAACAAACCACTTCAGGGAAATACGGCCAAGCTGATTTGATTCCTGGCTCTCGCTGGAAAGCAGAGAGTACATATGGGATATTTCTCATAAGCTTCATGAGCACATTCCTAGCACATTAAGAGCATAATCCCACTAAATCGGTATGCTCGTCGTATTTCTGAACTCATGGCCTATTTAAACATTTATTTTACCCATGAATAAAGTTCGGATCCACACCACAGCTAAACAGTAAACTCAAGTTGTTTGTTGAGGAAGTGAGTATTTAGCTGGAATGCCTGAAATTCCACTCAGGGTCACATCGTTTAGAGGACTTCTTGGACGAGGGAAACTGGAAAGAAGAAGGTGAATGTTTAATCTAAAAGCAGAGAGCTGCAGTTTCAACTCAGGGAGGAAAAACTGAGACACATGTCTGTGAAAACATCCAGAAACTTTAGCTTCATATGTACGGTGACCATAGGTCCTCTTTTACCCGGACATGTCCTCTTTTCTTGGGGCTGTCCGGCTTTGTCTGAGGGAGTTTATAAAATCTTTCAAATGTCCGGGATTATGTTTAGAAGTTTTGAGTTTGTGTCACGTGGACTTACTGAGTTAGAAGCACATAAAAAATACTCGATCTGACCCGAAAAACTCATAATGAACTATGCGCGACTCCGTGGCTCCACCCCCGCATGGTTGTGTCCTCTTTTGGTCACCCTATTCAGATGCTTCTTCACCCAAACCCTTACCAGTTTTTAAATTTTATTTCAAGTGGATTAGTGTTTTGTTGTCTCTCTTTTTAACACGACAGAGTTGGAACTGCAGACCTGTTTTAGTAATTAACACAACAGCAGCTCTTTAATCTATTTCTGTATTACCTGAATGTCCTCAAGCAGCTCCTGCTTGCGCAGGCGGATATTCTCCAGCTCCTGCTGCTCCTCTGGGGTGAGGTCGTCCGGCACTGCAGAGAGATGAGAGAGAAGATGAAGGGTCAGGACGTTCATACGTGTCCCTGAAGGCATCTCTGTGTCCAGAAATAAAGTTTTCTTTCATATCAGAGAGGGTCACTGAATACACAAAGCAAACGAAGGGGTGTACGCTCCACAGGCCACTCGCTGGCAGAGTGGACAAACTCTGAGGAAACATCCACACACACCAGCGAGGTGCACTCTGAAGAGGTTCTAATTTAAAGGGAAATCTGTTGGTCCTAAATGAGACGGTTCAGGTCAAGCCAAGCAGCACTGAACACGGAAAGAAGCCGAAACGTGACAGGTCTCAGAGCGCTGCTGTCACTCAGTCCTCCTATCACTCACTAAAAGGCTGTTATAATTAGCTTTGTCTGTGTGCAGGACTGATTGACGGACGAGTTGTGTGTGTGTGTGTGTGTGCAGCCTCTACCTGCGCGCCAAGCAGAATAAACGGGACACATTTGGTATCAGCACTCTAATCCTAACAGCAGTCCAAGCACAATCCCTGTTTCATCCTCGTAAGCTTTACCCTGAGAGGACCTTTAATTTCTCCTCATGGCAGAATCAGCCTATCACTGAGGTTTAACTTGTTTTAAAAGAGGACAATAAACATAAGCTTCAATTAAATCTAGATACAGATGAATCAGGAGGGTGTTCCAGTATTTGATGTCTAATAGAAATGTGCATCTGCATTTGAACCAAGTATCAATTACAGGATAGTGACAGTGTGATAAGCCGATAAGCTGCAGAAGTCACAGTTGCTCCCATCCTGTGCGACCGTCTATTCCCTGAGTGGCCCTCCCTCCCTACCTCATTACCTCAGCGGCAGGGTTCAAAGGTTAAAGAGGTCGAGGCTGGGCAGATGTTTGCGAATGGTTAACAGGGTAATAGTTAGGGAGCAGGGTAAGCCGAGGACAGAGGAATCTTCAGCATGAGGTTGTTAATTACCCGCTCCACGTCGCTCCTTCTAAACAGTAATGACTTGTGACTTCTGTCCACAGTCTTGCTAAAATCACTGCTTCTCCTTTAGTCCTGCATGATCCCGGGATAAGCTAAGTTCAAAGTGAAAGGATTTAGGTTAGCCATTCCAGACATTGTCCAGAGTTGCCTTTTTGCCCATGTTGCAAAGAACAGATGCATCAGAGGAGGTCTGAACTCCAAGAAATGCACAGTCTTGGTAATTTAGCATAGCATGTAGGGCTGGGCGATACGGCCTCAAATCAATATCACAATATATTGAGCGGTTCACCTCGAAATCAATAAATGAACGATAACTACTCCACAAGCTGCTCACCCCCTCCTACATTAACTTTGTCTATTTCAGCCGCTACAACTTTTGAACCGTCCTCCATCTTCTCACCTGTCTTTCCCTCTTTGGTCAGACTGGATGGGGTGGAGTCAAGTCTCTGATGTAGGACAGCGTCTTAAAGGGACATGAGACCGTAGCCCACCTCTACACATCCAAATATATTGACATGGGCAAAATGATGTTGGTTATTGTTGTATTGGTAAATTTTTGGTTTATCGCTCAGCCCTAATATCATGTGTCTTAATATCTGTGATGTAAAAAGAGTTTGAGGCGCCCAGCATTTAAAACCCACACATCATCAACACCTACTCCCTCTCTGTAGAGACTCGGGTAAATTATTTGTTAAAAAAACGCACATTACAAAGTCTATAACATTTCAAAATATGCGTCCTCACGTGTTTCCAAAAGAATCCCGAAGGGCAGTGCGTGTTTAAAAGGTGACAATCTGTGAAGTAGCTGCAGTAAAAGGTCAGAGGAATGAAGGTTCAAAAATGCTCGACAAGAATCTGGAACAGCGATCAATAAAACAAGGACGAGGCCAACCGTGCGGAGAACTATGAGTTTATTTTGCCTCCAGAAGCACAAACAAAAAACATGAAGCAAATTTTCCAGCTTAGGAAGAAATAATAAAAATGTCAAATCCCTAATAAATGACATCCTAGAGAGAGAGACAGAGGAAGAGAGAATACATGCTCCACCTCTCTTAATAACAGAGGCTATGTTGGTATAACCGTCTTGAGGCAATACCCATGACATTGACTGGAATGTCTGCTAATGTACAACAGAGACAATAGGAGCCTAAAACAAGAGGGATACAGAAACAAAGCCCTGCTGTGCTCCTGTCGTGTTTTCTAACAGCTAAGGGGGGAGCAAGGGCAGTCCACTCCAGGTTGACCTTTCGCACATCATGTCACAGCCTACAGCATTTCAGGGTATCCATGGAAACCAGGGTCAGCCAGTTAGTATTTTTTAAGTCAGTTATTATCACAGTGAGGCAAATCTATGAAAGAGGATTAGGGCCACATGAAGAGAAATGAAAGAATACTTAAAGGAAGGGGATTAAAGTTTAGATTTCGAGATTAAAAAGATCAAAATTATGTCAATAAAGTCAAAATTTCGAGATTAAAATTAGAAATTTCGACATTAACATTGAAATTTCGGGATTACAAATTGTCACGAAAAATATAGAAATTCCTAGATTAATATAATAAAATCTTGTAATTAAGGTCGAAATTTTGAGATTAAAGTCAACATGAATGAAGTCCAAATTTCAAGATTCAAGTCAATGTGAATAAAGTTGAAATTGCGAGATGAAGAAAAAAATCGAAATTATGTCAATAAAGTTGAAATTTCGAGATTCAAAATTAAAATTTTGACGTTAAAGATGAAGTTTCAGGATTACAAATTGTCATGAATAATGTCAAAATTTCAAGATTAAAAAATTAAAATCTTGAAATTAAAGGTTAAAATTCTAGATTAAAGTCAACGTGGATAGTAAAACTTTCGACTTTTTTTTTAATTTCGACTTTAATCTCGAAATGGAAATTAAAAAATTCTCCTTCTTGTAGCTACTTTTTTTCTATCCTTGTGGCCCTAATCCTCCTTCCTACTTCCGATTCCTGATCACCAGGTAAACTTCTTGATTGGCTCAAATTTGACGGTTGAGATAGGGATGAGGGCGTCTCTAGGTAAGACAGTTTCCATCAAGGATAAAAGTATGTTATTGATTCAGACTGAGATGCATAAGAGGATGCAGCTAAAAGCTGACGGGCAGGAGAAGTGATGTTCCTCTTGTATTTATGACTGACCCCCAAAGGATGAGTAAATGTCCCTCAGAGAAATCACAGAGCAGGTTTCAGTCAACAGCAAAACAGGGCAACAAGGAGGACAAGTTTATTATACTCTCTCTTGAAATAGGATATCAGCTCGGACAGCAGGAGGACGCCAGAAACAGCCACGCCACAAAAACAAGAACTGCAAGGGCCCGACACAAAAAACCCACAGCATTCCTGGCTGAGAAAGTGAGAGACTGACAAGACAAGAGAGAGGGAGAGAGGTGAAGAAGTGAAATTTCACTCTGAAAAGGACACAGAGAGTCTTATTGGAAATCAGCATCTCAACTCATCAGCATGATGAAAACCAGATCCTGCAATTTAAAGAGGCCACTTCAACTGACGTCACTCAGCTCAGGTATACACACCACTGCTACCCCGGCTCCACCCGAGGCGACCGAACCACGTCGGCGAAGGGAAAGACCCCACCCATATATGTACCAGAGATAGGCACCGAGTGGGTGTCATTTCCCAGAACACAGAAGCTGATGGGGGAAAACCATCCACTTAAGTAAACGCTGAGAGCTGCTCGTCTCCTTACAGTCTGGCAGCGCTGCTTGGCTGTCATTCAACAAAACCCCTGTGTTTGGCCGGAGAAAAGAGGCTGTCATCAGAAAGAGGAAAATATGAGAGACAGACAGAGCAAATAAGGTAAAGAAAGAGTGATGGAAAGTGTCTACCCCTTATTAAGTAGAGGATAATCATCTTAAAAAAGACTAATTCAGTTTTCGATGGAGTAGTAGACCCTTACAAAGAGGTAAAGGTGGATCTTTCTTTAGATATCCGAAACTATATTCGACATCAGGGGGTCTCTCAGGAGCAGCGGGCCCCTCAACCTGACCGGGACGATCTTATCGTGGATTCCAAAAGCTAAAAGAGAAACAGGGGGGCCGCCCACATCTTCATTCCTTCTGGGAGTCACGCTTCTTAGATATCGAGATATTTAAGGGAATCATGCACGTGGACATGGAAGCGTGCGGATGAGGGTGCAGTCAGATACACTCGCATGCACATGAAGAAACACCCACACAGCATGTCCCCCTGCTGTGCTCTGAACAATTTGCTTTTGTTTCAACACGTGCTGATTCACACTGAATCTATTACATCACTGCAAGAAACGTTATCAGCAAGAAGCTTAGTTTACCGAGTTTCTGCAAAGGCTCAGCTGCACGGCATATTAACCTACTGCAGTTTTGATGTGCCCGTGTGTGACAGTCCCATAGCTATGCAATGTGATGTGATCTGCTGAGCACGTCCTGAGACATTAACATGATGCAGCAGGGGTTGCAGTTTGCAAGTAAACAGCTGGGGAGGTGAAGAGGCAGAGGGGGTGTGACAGTCACGGCAGCAGCAGAGAGACTGCAAGATGAGCTGAAGGGCCGAGTTAGCAGACAAGTGCATGATGTGTCACTGCAGATGCAACACAACAAACATGGCGACCAAGACAGAAGTCTCAGTAGCACAGATAAGTTCATGACACAGCTGATTGTGTTCATGAACACGAGGTTAAACAGCAAAATGTGGAGTGAAAAATGAGGAGGCAAGTAGAAATTCTTCGCCGACTAAAACCTAGAAGTTTGCGACCAAAAATCGGCTAATTGTGAGGGGATTTTTCCGACTCTGAGGGCAAACCATTCTGCGGCGGGGGACTACATGGCTTAGCGGGGTGAAAATATACTGATATCAGTACAAGAAGGCAATTAAACACAAATATTATATCCAGCAAACCACCAGAAGTTGATAAACGTCAATCTACCGGTCTTTAGCCGGCGATATTTTTTTTCTTGGGATGGTAGGGGAAGGTCCTGCCTTCCTTCGCCGCTGATTGGCTAGAAGTGCTGGGCTCAGATTGGTTATTCCTTGTGGCTGTGAAACGTCATCTTCTGTCAGGTTAGGGTTAGGGTTCGGGTTAGGGTTAGGAGATAATGTTCTGTTCGATGTACATTTAGCCTGTGATGATGTTTCCAACTTTTCTAGCCAATCAGAGGCAAAGGAGGCGGGATTTTCCAATTCTGAATCTCCTTACCCTAACATGACAGACAATGACGTTTCACAGCCATAAGGAATAACCAATCAGAGCCCAGCACTTGTAGCCAATCAGAGGCGAAGGAGACAGGACCTTCCCCCCGCCATACCACGAAAAAAATTATCGCTTCCAGCTGGTCTTCAGTGGGTTGGGCGAATCCAAAATGATGAAAACAAGGGGGGGATTCTGAGACAGGCTGTTACCTGTGAAACGGGGGTGCTCTGAAAACACCCACATTAGCACTTGGTACATTCCTCCTCATGAAATTAAGCGTCGACTGTAAACTGACGTGGAAAAAAATCAAATCGACCAATCAGAATTTTGGTTGACTCTGCATGTATCAACAAATAAGTCGACTTGGACTTTACAGCCCGAGGGTCAAGCTGGTTGAGAGCAGATTATAATAATATTCTTGTTAAAGCAGACTCTGCACCCTTCTGCCAAAATAGGACGGTATAATCTAAGCTGTGCCCTGCCCTCATTACGAGAGAGTGCTTTTATAATCAAAATTTATGACTCAAAACGCTCAATTCATTCTCCTTAACTACAGCCGGGGCGTGTACTCTTGAACTGATGCATCACTGTCCTCTTCAGGAAACTCTGACGGAGATCCTGTTATGTTTTTAAACTCATCAAAACGCTTCATTTTATCCCACTGAACTTCACCGTAACCATGGCTGTTGTCATCTTTCGCTTCTTTAAGCATCTAGTTTCTAGTTTTTAGAGAGAGCCGGGTCATCGGAGAGCACCGGGGAGGTTACATCAAGGGAGACACCAATTATAGCTCCCTCTCCCGCAGCGGTGAAGCCCACTAATACACAACCTGATTGCCATCCTGGCTGAGGAGGCAGACGTCTCATTTCCACCCAGATCACTGACGAAGTCTCCTTGGAAAAAAAAAGGAAATTAGTGCCCCCCCCTTCTCCTCCTCCCTGCAGATGTGACCCAATTTAGTTAGGTCTTCCCAGCGCACGAGGACTCAAAATATCATATCAACTAAATAAGTTTCCTACAGGCTACCCTGAGTGAGGGAAGAGCTGGACAGGTTCAGGAGATTCTCACAAAGATAGACTTCAAAAGACGGATCTGGATTGAGGGATTTATCCACTCCAGGGTATATCCTGATGTTTTTCAAGTATAAGCTCTATGTTGGCTTTTCTATAAAAGGTGGAGTCTTGGTCCTTGTCAGGGGAGGATGAAGACATCAATGAATATAATTACACTGTGAAGCTGCCTACAATCTGCTGACTGCGGGAATATGCAAACAGATACACATCCATTCCTGCAGCCATGTGCCGCTGCGTGATTACATTTTGATGAAGTGCGCACGCTGATCAAGGCAAATGAATGACAGTAGTTGCAGAAATTGCTCCCTCCATGAGGTCTTTCATCTGCTCTGTGTCCACGTCTTCTCCTTCTTCATCATCCGTTTGGTCATCACACACTCTCCATTACCCTTGATTGCCCTTCATCATCCTCCAGGATCATATTTTCTTTGAAACCCCCCGATGTTTCCTGATTTGAGCCAATCTAATCTTCAAAATGCAGCCATCAGTCTTGTCCTCCTCCTCGTCCCCTCCCCCTGCTCCTCAAGTCTGTTGTTTCTGCTGTACGGCCTTTTGTCCCGTCCCTTTAAACTTGCTCGAACGCAACCTCCAGGTCCCTGCAGGGCCACAATCAATCGACCCGTAGCCTAAACCAATAAGAGCAGCAGCAGTAACAAGAAGCAGTCTACTTCATAATGAGGTTTAATAGATGCGGCGCACAACACATGCACGTAAACAATCGATTTTTGGGGGGAAAGCTGGGATGGGCAAAAACACACGCAGAAGTACATCAAGGTCTATTAAAGTGGCGCTAAGCTGTCTGATCTTTCCTGCTGTTTGATGCTTGAACAACAAAAGGTGATTTAAAACGGGGACGTCTCATCCACTAATCTCTGATCTGAGACTGAATCTCATTACTACGGTAAATCCCCAGGGGACTCTCCATCATATATATTTGAAACACACACACACACACACACACACACATGTACGTCCTGAACCAGACAGCGTGTAACAAAAGCAGAGCAGGGGCTGCGAAGGAATGCCAGTCTTCACCTTCCGAGAGAACTTCTGACCTCCTGATCCGGGACCACCAGTCATTTATAAAACAAGTCCAACAAAGCATCCAGACTGGACCTGGTCTGAGGGTAGGAGGAGGTGAAGGGAGACTGAAGGAGCCCTGTGTTTGGCCGGGGAGGCGTGGGACGGTGAATGGCAGGGGAACACAGAGACAGTAGGAAGAGCAGTGGGACGATCACAGCTCTCCCTTTGTGTCTGCATGTGGCCTCCACTCAGGACATTCCTCAACAAGGCCCAGGCAGGGGGACTGATGGCTTAAGCATCCTTGGCTGTGCTCCGGTATCCAGGCTTGACGTTTATTCATCCCAGCTTCCTGAAACCTTCATTTCAGCCACAGGGCATAAAGAACTCAGACGTAAAGCCTTTGCCTCTGGATGCACTTTAATTGCTTAGATATACGATGTTGACACACCTGACAGCGCTGCACACCCCGGTCTCTGGTCTGCTGCATCAGTACTCAACCGGAGAGCTCCAGTAGATTAAATCAAAGCAGAGTATACGGTTTTCATCCCTGATTTATGTTTAACTTCACTGATTTAACCTTTGACACTGATGACAGTACGAACAAACAAACTTCTTAACATCACAATCGATTCAGAAACTACAAATTTAAGTAACAATTGAAGCACCGACCTGTTTGAGAAATCCTCTGAACTTTTTAGTTTCCTCCCGTTTCTTCTCCACCTTATCACTTCTTCTTGAAATTAAAAAAAAAAAAAGTCCTAGTTTCTCCTCTTCATCACTTCTTACGTCTCAACACAGCTGAGCCGGACGTCCACATGCTCCACGCGCTCCTCCGACCGAGGGAGAGAGACACCGCCGGGTTTCCTCAGCTGTACAGTACAGCAATCAGCTGCCAGCATGCTCAAAGCACACTGACACAGTCCATTTAGGAAAAGGAGCCTTACTCGATACCTCACCCTCCCTTTCGCTCTCCTCTCTCTCTCCCTCTCTATTTTTCTGTCACAACCATTAACATGAAGGCTCCACCCAGTGGTCACTGCTGCTCATGCCTCCTTCACTCAAAATAAAGACAGACCCACACTTAACCTTTTATTCTCACTCCTAACAAACGACGAGCTGTAAGTACTGTAATTTTTACATATGACTCCCAATATAATCTGAGAAATCCAAATAGTGTACTTTTTTCTATTGTAATGTAATTGTAATGAGGAAGGCAGAATAAATACAAATATGAAAAAAATATATTTCAGTTAGTTTCCTACTTAGTAAATTAGATTTTTACTCTTAAAAATATTAGAAATCAGCAGGACTGTTAGCTGTTGTTCCTTAAAATCAAAACACAACATGCTTAAGTGTCTTTTTTTGTTCACAATCATTAAAATTTAACTTATTTACATAAAAGAGGGAAAATTTGGGGCTGTTTTTCTACAAATGATCACTCAATAACCCAAAAAAATTGTTATTGCAGATTTAATGTTAAGGCTACTTTATCCACGAAGAATAAGAATAAGACCTTATCCCTGAAGGGAAATTCAACTTTATTATTATTTATTAATATTATTATCATTATTTGTTCTTTATTTTTTGATTAATCTATTATTATTCTATTGCAACTTTAAGGATTCACTAGGGCTGGGTGATATGGCCTCAAATAAATATCACGATATATTGCGCAGTTCACCTCAATAACAAGAAATGGACGATCACTCCAGCCGCTACAACTTTTGAACCGTCCTCCATCTCTTCACCTGTTTTTCCCTCTTTGTTACGGACATGATGGGGTGGGACAGCGACTTAAAGGGACATGAGACCATCGCCTACCTACACACATCCAAAACCAACTTTTATTAATCATTTTTTTGACACTGAATATACCGATATGGGCAAAATGATGTCGGTTATTGTTGTAAATTTTGGTATCTGTAAATTTTGGGTTTATCGCCCAGCCCTAGAATTCACCTCATATATACACTGATGCTATGATCCCCCTAACCCTGTGTTTCCCATCTCTCTTCAACTGTCCAATCCAATAAATAACTATTATTTAATGGACCTTAAGTCAAGAGCACTCGGTTAAACTTGCATTAAACAGCGACACAAAGGTCAGGAGTATTATTAAATCTTCCTGTAACACTGGAGATAATGTATCAAGGACAGAGGCACACAGCAGGACTCAATAGTGAGCTGATAACACGTATACACAGTGAGGAAGTCATCAGCTCTCGTCTGAGCTGTTGTTGTGAGTCAGCACTTTCAGACAGGTCTCCTCTCTCCGCATCAGTCATGCGACCAGTCATGCTTCCATTATCGCCACCAACCTCCACCCCAGCAACTGATTTTTTTTGTGTGTGAGCGTTTCGAATAGTCCACCTGAATGATGCATGCCAAAGGATTGCATAAGCTTCCCAGCATTCCTCTCAGCGGCTTCGAGCAGAATGTTTCTACAGTATGAGTATAAACTTGCCCCGGGTTTGTCTGCAGCAGAGACTCGACACACAAGCGCTTGCCTCATGTCTGTGCGTCTTTGATGAGTCAACCTAAAGCCCTCTGCTGTGCTGTCTGCCCTCTGCAGTCCCACATTATGCATCTTCCTCTGACGACAGTCAATGTGGGATCCACGTGTTTGGCAGGCACGTCGCCATTTCAGTGATATCTTTTACTACAGAAGATTTAAAGACGGAAACGCAACCGTCTGTGTAAAAAAATAAGAAAAGAGTAACCTCAAAATCATAAGTAACTATTCTAGAAATCATTGAGGCAGAGTCACCGATTTCTAGACAGGCAGATGATTTCTCTGATTTTTTTAGGAGAAAAATTGAAAGCTGTCCAGATTTATGAAGCCAGAGCCACATCACAGCAGACTTTAACAGCATTTTATCACAACCATTTTCTATCTTATTCACATAAAGGGCATCTAACAGTCTGATGTCCAGAAACGTCCCAAACACAACAAAATAATAGAAAACAAGTTCATAACTTTTGGCGACTGCTGTGATGTCAGTATGCCAGCAGTAAATTAAAATCCATCCATCTATCTAAGTCGTGCTACTTTCTCTCCTTGTTTGTGTTCAGGAAACCATGACAACCGCATTCAAGTGGGTTATGCTTGAATTGGAGTTGATATGTGTCGATTAAATAACACTTTAAGAGAGGTTGACGGAATCTTAAAATTTTAGGGATAAGACAACACCAGGGTAACCAGGGTTGTAGGGGCTGGGGCAAATCAGGGGTCATCCTGGAGCCTTGAAGGGCAAAATCATTAACCAACAACCAAAGACTCTCGCATTCACACCTTAAGGCAATTTGGAGTCAAAAATTAACCGAACAAGTATGTCTGTGGACTTTGCTACAGGCAAATCGAAGTCTCAATCTCAGGTATTGTGACTGCACAGTGAGCAGACATAACAGGACGCATTTATGAGATAAAGTTAAGTTGTCAGCAGAACAGCCAAGGAGTAATTTTTATTAGAGTTATTAGAGGGTTTGAGAGAGCTGTCAGGTATTCATCAGAAAGAGCAACGAATTCAAAACTGACAGAGATTAATCTTCTTGATCATCTTTTGACCCTGCAGATTAATCTTCCTAACAAGAGGCAACCCAATCCATGATGCTGCCTTGGTCTGGGGCCGGATATAAAGGATAAAGTTGCCCCCCTATGAGAATATCAGCATCCCCAGTCTGCTCCCCGTGAAGGAATGCTGGGACCGGAGGATGTGGCTGGGTGGGAACTGGAGCCGGAGAATGTATAGTGAGGCCTTTCACCATAAACACAGCTTTGGTGTAAAGCAAACATACAGTAAACCCCACTACAGCATAAACATCCTGCAGCTGCACATATAAAACCCATCATTACGAACACAAAGATCAGCTTTCTCTAATAATCTCCGTTCCTTTTTCACGGCATTTATCCGCAGTATTTGTTTTCATAGGCCAGCGCGGAGGCTTCTCCATGTTTCTCTAAAAAGCGGAAGAGCTATTTAAACCCGCAATGCATGTCTTTGTGCTCTGATCCTGTTAGCCTCGATTCTTATCGGGTATGTCCTACTATCAACATCCTCCTTTGCCAGCCAAACACACACATACTACGCCGATCAAGAGGAAACATGCCAGGAAAGCTGCAAGAGGAACCAGCATGTTTTTTTTTTTGTTTTTTTTCACTGCACGCTTTTGTCTTTTTTTTTTCAGGAGGAAATTTCTGCCCACACGCAAACTTTTAAATGTCACTTTCCGTCGAGCACATTGTCAAATACTCGGCTTCCTGTTTGTGAGCCGCTCTCGGAGTTCAGGGGTGGAGTGAAAAGCTGTGTGGCTGCATCCACCCATCCTGTGGGAACGGTACCAAAATAGTCCTCCTTCATTTTTCAAGACTTTAATCAAGTCTATCACGACACCGATGGCATGCACTGTGATCTGGACTAAGCATATCATGAATCATGTGATGCAGCTCTACTCTCTAATAATACACAAATAAAGCTGAGAAAACTAAACAAGCTCCATTAGACTGTAGCCAAATTCTGACCTACATCTAGAACCCAAATAAGCACACTCCTCCTCTAAGGAGAACCTGCAAGGTGCCATCTTGAATTTCCTAGCTCTGTCAACAGACCAGATCATCGCTCTGTCCTGCATTGTATGAAAATCTCCAGGCGTGTCCGTACCTGCTGCTGACAAACCCGGAACTCACTCATATCAGTTCTTAGAGAGAGAGAGAGAGCGGGGAGAAAACTAAAGAGAAGGAATGGAAAAGCAAAACTAAAAGTAAAGAAATCCTGTTGTTCTATCAAATGCTTGAAAAAAACAACAATAAGTGAGACTTTGCAAATTTCTGATTTAGAGACTGTGAGGTATTTTATCACCATATCAAAACCTGAGTTTCTGGAAAACTTTTGCAACACTCGTGCGTCAAAGTTTAAGACAGGTTAAGATGTATCTGAGGAGTACAAATGAAAAGTTTGTTAAAGCAAATACTGCTCCCATGCAAATCAAACTGCAACCGTCAACTATGTCAACATCAGACCCAGCCTGGTGAATCATGGCTGAAAACACACATGATTCATAACAACAGCTGCAGCAATGACTATTTCATTATTCAATAAATCAAACAGGTGTTTCACCTTTCCTGTAAAGTAGTTATAAAACTCAAAATCAAGCTTGTACGGCAAAATGTGACATAGAGAACTCTCAACGCAGCTAAATAATAAAAGTTAAACCTGATATGAGTGTACTTAAAGGTACAGATTATTTGGTGATATCTGCTGGTCAAATTCAAGATTAAAATGCTCTCTTGGACATCCTTTCAGATGGAGAAATGATAGAGGCATACAAGGACAAGAAGATCCTGTGATGATGATGGATACGATTGAACAAATAGCTCCATTATCTGAGAATAAAAAGACAAAAAAGTTCTATATGATCAACTTTAAGACATTTTATCCACTAAGACACTTCAAGACATTGTCTGACCTGTGATTCCTCCCTAAAAAATGTCAGCTATGCAGCCTGAGTGTTGCTGAGCTACCAAACATGAGACCTATCGTCTCTGCAGAGTAAATACACCTATTGAATCATGCCAGCAACTGTGCAGAATGAACTCCAACCTGAGTGGAGTGAAGAGCTGCAGAAAGAAAGCTTCAACTTGATTATGTGGAGATGATGATGATGGTTATCTAACAGTGGGCATCATAATGCCAGGCAGAGCCCATTAGAGCTCTCAGCGCCTCTCATTAGAGAACCATTAGTGACAACTACTTTAACTTCCCAGACCACCCACCTCTAAGTGGCAGAGACAAATGGACTCAGAGAGGATCGACTCTTCCCATCTCCCGGCTCTCATCCCTGGTAAAAACAATGCAGCAGTATGCCAGGCAGACCGAGCCGGGGCCACAAAGAGTGTTGAAGTTCTCCTCTCTCCATCAGCAGAACAAAAGAGCAGCAGCATATAACAGGATCAGGCAGTCAGACGCTCACTGTTCTCTAACACGATTAATGGTGACGCAAGTCTGGGGTGCTGATTAATGCTGCCAGGCTAACCAAGCCGGGGAGATTGATGGTGTCTGTCAACAAAGGCTTTCTTTCACTTCAGAGCCCCCACACTTGTTTAATACTGTGGCAATAAAGGCTGTGGTGACTACAAAAGTACCGCCACCAACAGAAAGAATGAAAACCATCCTTTACTATGGTTTTATGCGATATAAAAGCAGATTCAGACTCAGACAGAGTGTCTGTACAATGATTTCTACTTGGTAATATGGAAAATGTGTTAAATAAATAATAGTTTGTTCCTTTCTCGCTGACACTGGAGGAGCAGCAACTATGTCCTTTTTCACACTTGTTGCTGCTGATGTTTGCAGTAAAAGTCAGAGGATGATCTTTATTCTGCAAAAGCAAGCAAATTGTCAACTATAGTAAGAGATGTGAGAAAAACCTGCTATTTTAATATCAAAAAATACTCACAGTAGTCAATCTGCACATTAGGAACATCAGTTTTCATTAAAGCAATCTGACATTTTTGTGTTATAATTTCATATAAGTAATATAATATAAGATATGTGTTCACGCATGTGGGATACCTCTAATAGCAAACTGATACCATACATGTCTTTTATTGCATTATATTCTTAACTTTTTGTATGTATTTCTTCCCCAGGATGAGTTTATAAAGAGTATTCAAACTGTTTTGTTTAGAAATGCACAAAGTTGTCTCAGTAAATACAGCAATGATGGCACAAACGGCAGAGTCAACACTGTAAACAAGGCCACACGGTGGAGCGTTCACCACTCACGAGTTAAACTTCGCCGACATTCACTCACGAAAATTGCCGAAAAGCTCCAAAAGAATAGAGAAACTTCTACTGGATATGTTTTTAACACAACACGGCTGTGTGTTTCTATTTTACAAGCATTGGAGACGGAGAAAAGTGTCTCCCCTGAATTGTTTCACTCACCTACTCCGTCTTCCGATTTTAACACCATGCTGACTGTTGAGGCAGGTCCGAGGAGTAAAAAGTTGAGATTTGTTTCAGACGGTTAAAACTCCCACAAATGACCAGAAGTGGTAAATAAAGAGAGACTTTTCTCTCGGTTTGAAGTTGTCGAAGTCGAGTTAACAAACACTCCTGGGAATGGTTTGTTCTGTGAGTGAGGGGTGGCTCTGGGCAGTATCGACAGCTCAAGGGAGTGGTTTGAACAGAAGGAGGACTTTAACCAACCAACGTTTCCTGCGTGAGCTACTGTCAAGACAAGACGAACAATGGTGCAGCATTTCCGGTCCGGACTTTCAAAACAAAAGCCCAAAGGGGAGTGAATTTTTGTTTTTTTTGTAATAAACTGTTAAAACTGTATCTTATTTTATTATTTTTATTTATTTTTTGTATGATTATCTTTCAGTTTTTAAGATGTTTAAGAGAGCATAGATAAACCCCTGAAAATTCTGAATTAAGTAAATGAATAAAAATTATCAGGAGCAGGTTAATTTTATTTAATTTTTTTAAATTAAAGGATTATATTTTATATGTGCACTAACCCTCATTAAATTTAGGACTCTATCATTAGAATAAAAAATATATATATATATAAATAAAAATTAAAGGATTATATTCTGTTTGTTCACTAACCCCCATTAAATTTGGGACTCTATCATTAGAATACAAAAATAAAAATAAAATAAAAATTAAAGGATTATATTCTGTTAGTGCACTAACCCTCATTGAATTTAGGACTCTATCATTAGAATTAAAAAAAAATAAATAAAAATAAAAATAAAAGAATGAAATCCAGTTTAAAAAGACAAATTAGTGGGCATTAAATACTTTTTTTGTTATTGAGAACAGAACATCTTGTACAGACGAATATTAAAAATACACTGCAGTAAAAAAGAGATAAGAAATGAAGGTGAAATTTAGCAACACTTAATATATGTAGATTTTTTCAATTACTTTTACTCTTTTCCCTAAATCTGATGATGATGAAGTGGAATTTTCTCCACATCCTGTCAGATTCACTCAATTCCGCTAACTTGACGTGACTTGGGCCGTAGGTGCAACAAACGGGCCCGATGACGCGCCTCCAGCCTGCGTTCCCACCCTGTTGCCCTGGGCACTGTGCGCTCTCTGTGTGTGTGTGTTTCTCACGTTCACACAATCACGCGTACCCACACACAGACACAGTCAACTGCTGTTGGGAGGGAGTCGAGTGGGGGCAGGGAGACCTGTGTGATTGACACGCACAGATACAGCAGTTCACTTTTGCTGATTACGCGCTTACCGCTGCGCTCTCGTTCCAACTCGTTCACCACATCCGCCGAGAGCAGACGTGGGCGAGTGAAGTCAAGCAAAAACAAATGTAAACCGTTCCTCAGAAAATAGCATCAACACCTGTCTGTGGCAAAGGCATATCTAACCCTAATGAACAGCTTCAAACACCTGCTGGATTGTCACACACAGGAAATCACAGTATGAGTCTGATTTAGTAGATAATTTTGTCTTGAACAGGTCTGATTTTTAAAACCTTAACACGTCTTTCATTCAGATATTAAAGAGATGAACCTTTGCTTGTTTATGAGTGCAGAAGGTATAAAAAAGCAATGCTGCAACACAACTAATTCAACTTTTTCCATTTAAACTGCAAAAAAATGTGCAAAATGCATTCATATCTCTCCCTTTGCTAAGGCCCAAAACGTAAAATCATCTTGACACAAACCTACCCTAACCCCTGACAGGACCTATAGTGCGCACAGCCACTTCATTTAAGAGCCTCGTCCTCAAGCTGTCCTCTGTGAATGCATCTGTTGTGCTGCCCAAACTGACAATGTACTCAGTGTAGAGTGAACCCTGCTCACACAAAGTTTCAATTCATTGTTGCCTCTTCATTCCCCCCCGAGAAGTGCAGTTAATCTGCGATAAAAACCCAGAACAAGTGAAACCAGACACGGTTTGACCTTTGAATAAAAAAGACCAACAGTCCGTGTTAACACACTGTTGTCTGCAACTTCCTGTTCTGAACAATAAGGCATGTAGAATTGATCCTCCGGTGAGAGATGACGTTCATTGAGTGTTTTGCAAACAAGGAGACAGCGTCAGAGAGGATTCTGGAGCATGAGGAAGGATTTGTTCTGGAGCGTACAAGATGCAGCTCATTATTTCAACAATGGCATGAAGGAATTCCTTAAAAAGGGTCAAGATTTACGTTCATTTTCCCCCCATATTCAGTGTTTTGTGAAAAATTAAAACTCAGAGGCACAAAACAAAACATTCGCACACATTGACGACTGCTAGGTTCTAGGTCAAACCCTCAGGATCAGGAAAGATCTCGGTTCTCGTGTGAAAAGTGGCTCCGAACGGGCAAAGTCAAACAATAGTCCTCTTCTTCGGTCTAAGGGCTGATCAAACAATCAGACCAACTGACTAAAGAGCAAATCAGCATGAAAGAGTGCGTGCTATATTTATCCTCTGCCTGCAAGACAACAATATAACCTCCTTTTTGCATTTACAGAAACTTCCGCTTTGGCTTTTACTCAGACGAAAACGACCAAACAATAACATCAGGAAGGCCTTGAAAAGCTCCAATAAGCTTCCAACACCTTTGGTCCCAGATTTTTATCAGCAGGGTTATTCTCAGCAATCTACGCAACCCGAGTAAAGGTTGAGGAGAATAAATAAAGTCAAATATGGGGAGTTTTTATGTGTCAAATCCAAGAATGAAAAAAATTAACTCTATATTGGTCTGATCCTTTAACCTCAGTGTTTTCTGTGATTCTGCACTCAGCTACTTTTCACATAGCACTACGAGCTTTCCATCAACTGCATGACAGCCGGCTGATTGGATGATATACTCTGCAGCCTCACCGGGTGAATTTGTCCCATTTCTTGCCAAGTTCTCCCATTACTTATTTTCAGCTGCACTGACCTGACAGATCCAAATATTTCACGATATTACAAGTCAAAATGGTCTTGATAAGTTCCTTAACATAAGTCTTTAATTTCTTCTTTCTTTGCAAATGAGCCTGAATGAACAACTGTAGTCAGCGCAAAATTTGCTGATCAATCAATCGGTCTTTATTTATATAGCACAAAGTGTTTTACACAGAAAAAGGAATAAAAGAAACAAAGAATACCCAAATCTACCCCAGCCCAACCCCTCATTCCCGCCCCACGATCTAAATGCAACAGAAACAGAATGAAAATGCATAAACTTAAAAAGGGTTTGATTTTGTGCGCACTGAGGAAATGTCTTTTTAAAACTCAAGATGAGGGTTAGGTTAAAATCAAAAAACAAAGTAACATAGAATGAAATTTAAGAAATAAGAAATAAAATGAAATAAAAACAGTAAAAGATACTAAAATAAGAGCACCAAAATAGCTCAATAAAACACATTCCTGTCATTAAAACCAGAAAGGGATAAATGCTAAAACGCTTAAAGTTAATGATGTAAAATTTAGTTAAAAACAAGACTAGAAAGGTATGTTTTGAGTTTGGTTTTAAAATCATTAAGATTAGGTGCGGTCCTCAGGTCTTCAGGTAAGCTGTTCGTTAGACGGGGGTCATAGTTATAAAAAAGACGCCTCACCGTACGTCTACCTGATACCTGGATAATCTGGATTAAATTTGTGGGTGATCATTACAGTGTTTCCACCTCTGGATGGCCAAGATATTACAATCTGTATATGAAGTCTGTTCATATTACTTTGATATTGATATTTTCTGGATAATCAGGGGTTAAATCACTCTAGAGCTCGACTCTCACACAAACATCCTGTACCGAGATTGTTGTGGTTGTTTTAAAAATCTGAGCAAACTGCTTTTTGCTTGCCCTCTCCAGGAAGTGAGCTGTGGAATTTTTGCAGCAATTGTGATGAACCGCCTCCACAATAAAAGGATAAGGACTTCCCCTCTGTACTAAGCACTTTACATATGTGGATATAATAGAGACAGAGCAGACAGCGGGTGAAAAGATATGCAATTCTGAATGGTTTTTAAAAGCTGCAATTCATCCCTGGTGAATTTCCGTCTCAGAAATCTACAATAAGTACTTCACACTTTTACTTAAGTTCATTATCAGACTTGCAGTTTTACATCTACTATGATAAAGTCTCATTAAGGGGACTGTGCTTTAACTTCAGTTGACTATTTTATTTATTTATATTAAGTTTTTTTTAAATGTGAGGCCTATTTGAAGTGCTTCAGCTACAAAATCTCAAATCTTATCAAAGGTTTTTGTCTAAATTTAACAAAAGAAATGTCTTACTCATCTCAAACTAAGCTGCATTCACCTGATACGTCCAGAAAATATCTTATATCTTGAGATATTACACACCAATATCTGCCTATGGAGTAAGGAAAATATACTCATCCATTTCTTGAGATTATAATTTTTTTATTTCCAGTAATCTAACTCTTATTTTGACAGATTTAAAATCAGTTTATTCTTATTTCAAAGGAGATTTTTGTAACTCATTATAAGCAATGCAGTCCTTATTTTTGTCTTTTGGGGACTTTTACGGTAAATGTAGTTTATATAAAGCCAGATAAGGGACTTTTTACAGGAAACAAGACAAAACTATTTGTAAGATTTGAGGGTTTTTTTTTTTTACAGTGTGACTACTTTGTGCTTTGTCAGCATGAGTTGACAGTGACCAACACCTTCACAATAAAAACTTAAATGACCACGCTGACTTATTAATACTCAACTATGAAAATTCAGGAACATTTTCAAGTGTAAAATAAAACCTATTGTTTCAAACTTCCAAAATAAGAGAGAAAATTAACCTATATGAGGAAATAAGGCTAAAAGAAGAGAAGACAAGAGCGACCCCTGCTGCTGGTTTATGGTAACTACAGTTCTTTTTACAGAAAGGCTTTGACACATGCTCATACACACACAGGATCATTATAGACAGACAAAACAACATAATTATGAGCATTCCTGTCATGTTTGAACATTAATTGAATAGCTGGCTGCACCCTGTTTCTCATTTCCCAGAATGACTTGCTGTTCTGTCCGCTCCCATGACTTATAATTGAGACTCAAAGAAAACAAAGTTATTAAGAAATACAAGGAAACACCTCACAATATATTACTTCACTCGTGTCTGACATTCTTGAGCGCAATCTGAGGCTGAAGTTTTGTTGCTCCATACCTGCTTTGACTGATTGCACAAGCTGATTTGGAGCAGTGAAACGTTTGGATCGAGGCAGCGTGTAATTTAGGGGTAAAGAGGGGGGAGACGGACCCGTGTGATTAATTACTGACATCCATCATGAGAAATAGGAGGATATTTCTAGCTCTGGTGTCACTTTTCAGAAGTGAATGTGAAAGGAGAAAAGCACAAGGGAGTCTGATACGTTGCAGTTTTCAAAAATAGACTCTAATTTAATAAATAAGCCTACTTTATATTCAGAGCACCGTGTCTTTGCTTTCTAATCTTCTGTTTTTGTAGCTTAGATTGAATACACATGCAAAGATACTGCTGTCTTCTTAAATTTTAGCAAGACTGTGTGAAATGCAGAAGCTAGACTTGCGGCACTCTGCCCTACATGTTCAACCACCACACTTGCACCATGGCTGCCTGAGTGGCCTCCAGGCTGACAAAGCATTTGTTCATTTGTAATTAATAATTCACAAGCCTGACTAATAAACAGTCTTATGGAATGACTAAATAACCCTCCTGCTGCTCAGGGAGCGATCGTGTCTGCAGGCGTGAAAGCCCGATGAGGCCGGCATGTCGACACATTTAAGGAGCAACAATACGCTCAACAGTGTGTTGTGAACGACCGCTGTAGAGCAGAATTCAATCAGAAACATGATTTCCCTGTTCACCTCCATGTCTGTTCATTTTATCGAGATAAAAACAAACCATGCCAACAGAATGATCTTATTTGGCTCACAGAGCTGTGTGGATTACATCCCCCCACACACTCCTCCTTGAAGCAGCTCTCTGTCTGTCTCATTCAGCATCCAAGACACGTCAAACTGTGTATCAGCCCTTAAAAAGTGTTTGTCTCACCTCAGATGACCTGCATCGTCTTTCATACAAGCGCAGAATCTATTAGGACTTGTAATCACGATCACAAGTCAAGAGTCTGCATCCTGTTATCAAGCAGCTCCGTACTTGACATTTGGGAGGCATGTTTCTGTTTGCAGATTTTCTTAAGATACAGAAATATTAGACATTTGAAAAAACTCTGGAGGGCAAATAACATACTGTATTGTTCTGAAAGGACCCTCAGTGAACACAGATTTCTCTGCTGGCAGAAACTTGTAAAAGTTCAACTCAGTTTCTATAGCAACCCCCGCCGGGACAATACCGAGTGACTTTGTGTCATGTTTGTAACTAAGTCAAAGACATCTCTATTTACGCCTCAAGTGTCCTTGTTTGAGCAGCAGTGAGAGGTGGTTTATTATCACTGATTCAGCAAGGATTTTTTACATTTTGATCAGCTTACTAAAGACTCAAGACAACTTTATTGATCCCATCAGGGACAATTGATTTGAGCACACTATAGAAACACAAGTGCACAGAAAGATGAGATAAATACTGCAAAATAAAGAAGTTTGAGATTAAGGGTTATTGTATCATGATTGCATGATAGATGCACAAATGTACCTTATGCAAAAATTGCAGCTGCAGGCTTGTTAGCTCTTTGTTTATCTATACCTGACACAAACTTGTCAAGATGTGTTCTGGTATTTAGTTTTCCCTTGGTTTTGGTTATCGGAGTTTATCTTATGCCACGTTTCAGGGTGAAACAAAAAGGGGAAGGACCAAAGTGCAGAACCAAAAATGATTTATTTATAATTAAAGAAATAAAAATCAACAAAAACTTACTTTGAGAAATGTCCAACTAAAAATCCACATGGGCGAAAACCAACAGAAGGCAGTGGAGACACTGGCATTCACACATTCATAATGAACCAACAAAGAAACAAGGGAAGACAAGGAGGATGTATACACACAGGGAAACAAGCAACGAGAGGCAGGTGAGACACTGAGACGCAGGTGCAGACAATCACAGAGGAGGGAAAACTGAGGAAGTAAAACAAGACTAGAAACAGAGGGAATAAACTACTACAAAATAAAACAGGAAACGCTGAAAACTGATAGAGAATAAAACAGAGAACATGAGGAAATGGGGTCGGACACAAACTGGAAACTCACAAGACAAGACAGGACTACAGGGGAACAGAAACAATGGAGAAAAGAAGAAACACAGAGAAAATAAACTCAGATTACCAAAAACCAGATCATACGATGACAAAACTTTCAACAACAAATTCAATCTTGATCAATTTTTGATTCTTGATTGTTTACCTTCATCATTATTAACAGTCCTGGGTGTCACCTAGCTCAGCCCCTCTTCTCCCTACATCATCTTATTGGTTGTGATAACTGGTGGGGAACCATTATGTCCTCTGTCATGTCTGTCACTCAAATCTCTGGTCACTCAGTCTAACAGACGAAACAATCATATAGTCTGATTTCAGTGTTAGAGGATTATGAAGTTGCATTATCTTTATCATCCACAGTCACTTTTGCACCGTACCCTCTTTTACAACAATCAGCTGATAAGGCAAATTTTCCACCAACACTCTCTGCTCCTCTGTGTTTGTACTTTACCACAGAGATCACAGTGTCCTCGGCTGCCCCAGTGGTCCAGACAAATCGTTTTCATGTCTGAAAACCAAGGCGAGAAGCAAACGCACCTGCCTCGCCGCACAGAAACGTTGCTTTCATGAGCTGAACTACTACCAGCTCCAGTCTGTGAGGATTAATTCAACATGTTGAGTCAGACTCACAGTGACATTTAAAGCCAGATAGAGGCACTGACATAACACTCTGCACGTGCAAAGTTTTGTAAATGAGAGTGACTGGAAAGATGTGTACATGGAGACGTCACCGCATGAGGTCAGCCCACCAGGAAAAACAATCTATCACTTGTGGTTCCATTTCAGCATTGGGCGATATTCGACCAGTGATTTCACAGCTAATAAAACGTGCTGGCCAAGCGCTCCTCAGATGAGTCACATATGAATCACTTTTATGATTCAGGATTAAAAAACAGAGAAACAAACACACACAGAAGCCAGAGAGGGGAGTGGGGGACGCCAACCATCTCACTGGTAGAGGCCGACCAGCTAAATTAAAAGGTGCTGCCTTGGAGGGGGTACAAATCCACAAAGGGATACCACAAGCATGAGGTCTGGGCCCACTACTTTTTACATTAAAGGCATGGTTGACGATTGGAGAGATTTGTAATTATTATGAACCTCATTTATTTGGCGATCAAGGTCCTATAGTGCGATCTCCTCAAAGTAAGGAGAGAAAAGAATGGAATGGTTCACCCGAGCATGTGCAACGCTGCAAAATCATTGACCAATGGGAGCCATCCGTCCCGGACAGCTCCTATTGGTCAATCTCCTGCTCAGCCACTCCATCCAATCACCTCGCTGTATTCGACACACACCCCTCCTATAGTTCCGACTTGACTCCTCCCACTCCTCGGAGCTCTGAGCGGCTAAAAGTAGCGTAGCAGTTCAGCTACAGGAGCTGTGATGGAAAAAGACGCAAATAAAACACTTCTGCTTGCCCCACCACCAAAAGTGGGAGGAAAACACAAGCCGACAGAAGAAAGGGCAGAGAAAAGAAGAAATGTGACCAAGCGAGGAATCTAACTATAATAAACATTGGGTCATCCTTCGAGCGGTGGAGAAAGCTCTGCCAGAATTTAGGCCTGAAAAAATGTTTGCCTTTTATCGTGGCGCATGTTACATAAATAACTCTTATTAGTGTCCACAATGTCAACATGGTTGCTGTTCAGGCAACTGCAGACGATGTGAGGGGTGGGATGCTTTTTTCAAATCTGCCTCAATGGCTCAGTTTTATTTTAACTGCTTCTCAGATCGTCAACCAGGACTTGAATTGCCTTGAACAGAATGTCCCGAATGCTGCTATTTATGTCTAAGCTGATGACATTGTTATTTATTGCTCAAGATTCCTTAAATCTTCAGCATGTCTTTGACTTTGTACAAAACCAAAACTAAACTCGTGTTTTGTAAATCTTCAAGAGTGGTGAAAAAATTCTCCGAGATGGGAACAAATGGGAAAATAGTTGTGAGATCGAGTTGGTGTCTACTTTTAAATACTGAGGGTTTTCACTGATAGCAGTTTGTCTTTTAAGGAGCATATTCTGTATATGACTAAAAAACTGAAGGTTTTACTACATCGTGTAGACTGTTCCCAAAGTCTGAACTAACTCAGAGAGAAAGCTTAAAGGCTTTCTGCACTTTTGCTTGCAATAAACTACAGACTAATTCAAACTTGTCAGCCTGAATATTAAGAGTCCGGGAGCCAGACTCCCTGTATGCACTTGTTTTAGCTGACTGCTATTATGGACTTTCATTAGTATACCTCGACTGTGTATTTGTGTTTCTGCCATTCTTGGCCAGCTCTCTGGGATCTCTATTCTCAGTGGGACTGAGCTGGCTAAATAAAGGTCAAATGAAATAAATAAATACACTCGCATGCTCAACTAACTCCTCTGTCACCTTGCGTTTGATACCAGAACGAAAGTGATCACTTCCCTTTTACAGAACTTCAAAAGTCCCCTCTTTTGAGGCATGTTTGTCGTGCTGATTCAGGTGTTTTGAAACCACTGAGACAGCACAGCTTCCCCCCTCGTTTGGCACCCCGTCAGCTGATTCACCACAACCAAGAGAGGCTGCCTGCGTCATGTCAAAACAGTCTGTCAAAAGAGCATTAAAACGCCACCCATGCTACACCAAACAACCAACCAGACAACATGCCAAACAAACACCCCGATTCCGATCATGTTACTACAGTGTGAGAGCACAAATCTGGGAACACGACGACAGATGGTGGGAAAGTCTTAGCCAGCTCGTCCTCTGCCTGCTCCTCCATCTGTAATCAGAGCTGGGAAGCAGTGAGAGTTGTTTATCCAGGTTTAGGAGGTGATCTCTGATAAACACAGCACTGCCTTCCCTGTTTATCTGAGGACATACAAGCTGCTAACAAGCACAAGGAAACAAATTTGTCATGCACAGCCAAGCAGGAGCAGGAACATGAGCTGTGTGTGAATGCTGCCGTGTTTACACCTGGAGCTTCAGCGCATGTCGTGGATGTACGGGTGAGGATGTGAAGCCCTTGTGAGCAGAGGCGGCTCGAATTAGTTTGTGCACTAAGAGATTAGATCTGCTCACTAAGTAATGAGCTCACTCCCTCCCTGTCTCTCTCTGTCTCTCCTTCATGTGTGTGCACGGGGGTTTAAGTTGCGCTTAATGAGGGAGCGTCTTTAGCCACAGGAATCCCCCTCTATTTCTGTCCGACTGTTATCATCTGTAAGTGGAGCCATTTGAGGGACACGCAAATGAAGCAAATCAAGAAGTTTTCACCGACACTTTCAACGGTTATTACTTCGCCTTGGTTTCTAATGTTACAGCACCAAATTAAAGCAAATCTGTCGCATCTTAGTTTGCATTTTTGGGCACCAAGTTGTGAGAGAAAAACAATAAAAAGAAGTAAAACTACACAAGGAGACAGTTTGCAGAATGAAACAGTGAAATGAAACAGGTTTGGGGTAGTGAAGTAGAGATTCATAAAAAAGGAGAGGTGAGGAAAGGAGAAGAAATGACATGTTTGAGACACATTTCCACCAAAAGCAACAGGAACTTCTCTTCGAAGATGGTTCCTGCTGCCCGATGTTGTCCACGTTTTCTTATGATCCAGAGAGATAATCCAAATCAGGCAAACGAAATAGATGAAAGCAATAAATGACACAACATTGCAAATCCAGTATGTGATGGTAGGAAGAAAATGAAGGCCTTACGATGAAGATGGAGCCATATGAGGCTGCAACAAGCAGGTACCAAAGTGGATTCAAATACTGGAAAGGCTTGGATTAAAGCGAGAAGTCCTAAAGCTTAATAAAAAAGAAAACAATGAGGTTGCATCTGAGGTTTGTCAAATATGACATGTACCTGACCAACCGGGAACATCCATCATTGCAGGCTCCACCCCCTAAACTTACTACCGTGTGAAATCAGCTTCCTCAGAGCTACATTTAGATCCTGGTTCCTGCTATTGACACACAAAGAGCCCTTGAAAAGTTCCTGCTGTCACCTTTTGTCCAGTGTAGGTCAGCAGGTTCGGATGTCTTCACTTTCAATAAAGCAACAAGACAGTAAAGCTAAAACACGTTCACAGTCACGCCATCGAATCATAAGTTTGCACAGTAGAGCCCAGGACCAGAACTTTGACTTTACCTGGGTCTTGTTGAAGTGTCTTCACAGCTGGACACATGAACGTCTGAAGACTGGATACACAGAGTTCACTCACGGTCCCCATAGCTCCGCTGTGTTATATCCTCGTCTGTATGCGAAGAAGGTACGTCTCTGTTAGTGTCTGAGTGATCTTCTCCCTCCTTGTGGTTGTGATTGAGACGGAGGAAAAAGGAAGTAACGGAGGCCCCGGCTCCCCTGCTGCTGGGAGTCCGCTCTGAGCTCCTGACCGCTCCGTCCACGAAGCGAGACTCAGAGTCTTGCTCTGTGTCACTCTGCCGCTCCGCCTAATCCCTAAGGTTGTTGGATAAAATCTCCTCCCTGCTTCCCCCGGCCAATCTTTCTCACACACTCACCTACTTTCTCTTCCTCCCCTGTTGATTTTTTTTGAATGCGCAACTTGCCAGGATGCTGATATCACTTCTGCTTTTTCTCCCTGTTCCCCTTTTTTGCTCATGTCTCCATCCTCCATCCTCCTCTGCTCGTTCTCTCTCCCTCACTCTCTCTCTCTCTCTCTCTGTCTTATTTTCTCTCCCACTTGCTACTTGCCATACTAATTCAAGCAGATATTCTTGGAGCTGACACGCTGCATGCGAAATGGAAAAAGTCAGTGAATGCAAAGGTCACAAGTTCTCCTGATCGATTCACAATTAAGAAGAAAGTTGAAGTTCAGTATAAGAGTTTCACGCCGCACTTGAGCAGCTCATTGTTTTCTCTCTGTTGCTTTTTCGCATCACTCCTCATTTTTGGCTTCAAAAAAGCCTCACATAAAATCAAGATTTCATTGTTGCTTGGCAACCAGGGAGAAGAAATGATTTGCTCCTGGCCAAAACACTAGAAGCCATTTGTTTTGATTAGATTATTTTCACACCCATTGAGCTTACTCGCCATGACTAAAATCATATTTCGGGGTGTGGAGCTGCAGAGTTGATATGGAGGTTTTGCACACACACACACAAAACTGGTTTGTATCTACCACAGATGTGCAGATAATGAGCGACAATCAATTTGGAATTTTTACTTCCTCATGCCGAGCAGAGCAGAAATGTTTACCTCCACTCCTAAACTGATTCTTCTCCAGCTGACGCTCTGAGTTATCCGCCCGTCAATCATGAAAAGTGTCCTTAACCACAGCTCTCTAATTCAGGGTCATGAATTCAACTCAGCCTGCACAGTCAGAGACTACAGTTCCGCACAAACTATTACGGTTCGCACGGCTGTGGCATCAGCTCCAATAAAAAAACATCACTGCTCAGTTTATCGCCAGAGGGCCGAGTCACTCAGAGTGACACCTGCATGAACTGCAAAGTCAGTCCTGACCACTTGAAAATGCTGCAGCTGCACATCAGCCGGAGGAGCAGCCCCGTCACAGGAGGAACAGCAGCACGGCTTGGCACACAGTGAACTCAGCACTTGTGTTTCTCTTCTCCCTTTTTTATAAATGTTTGCATATTCGCCTGCTTCACTTGACTTTGAGTTACCTCTCTGAACAAGAGCGTGACGTCAGCACATGTAGAATAAACAAGTCAACAAGTGGGCACAAGATACTCATACTTGGTCTCTGCAAGAACTGTTACACTGGAGCCTCATCCAAACTTCAAACTTTAAACTTCATCTGTCCTTTCCTTTTTTGATTGACACACGTTTGCACCACAAAAAAAAAATATGTACACGCTTGTGATCAAATGCTCACGTGCAACATGACCAACCCGTCTTAATTTAGCAGGAAGAGAAGCTGATGACATGTGATGTTCTCTGTAGACTGCCAGGCATGCAATCCTTGCAGTGGAGCCAAATGAAGACTGTAAAGGAGCATGCCACCAGGTGGACACAGCTCAGAACTACACCTTTAATCCAAGAGAGCTTCAGTCACACCACATGTGATTAAAGGTGGGGTAGGCAGGAATTCGTTAAAGAAGCATCTTTTTTTGTGGTGTTTATACAAAAAAGCTTTAAATATCAGTCAATTGCTTTCAGTTATTGATGACAGTTGGTAAGATAATGATATTGCTGTGTTTTGTTAACATTTTAAATGTTTTGAGCGGCCCGCTCTTTCTGACTGTAAACAAAAGCCATTCCCAGCCTCCCCCAACCTGATTGGTTGTGAGGCAGACGCTGCTTCCCCCGTGTCGTTCACGAGCCCAAACAAAGTTAGCATGCTACAACACCCAACAGTAGAAACCAACCAGAAAGTACAGGAAATTGTCTGAATCCTCCTTTGGCCACGACTGCCGACACAAGCAAGAAAACAAAGGAAATACCGGAGACTCCAACGGAATAACGGACGCTTAATCAGGAGGTAGACCGGACAAGAGCTAAAAAGCCGAGTCAACATCAGTGAACGCTTCGGGATCTTGGTGACCCTGTAACCTTTCTGCTGGACAGATAAACTGCTTTAACGAAGTAAGCCAAGTGTCTGTAACAGAAGTGTTTCTTCTGCTGCGTGTTGTAGCGCCACTTAACTGTTGACCTCGGGTCCTGGAGTATGTCACCTTATGCTAGTTGTAGAAGTCCTGCAAATGTTCTGTTGGCATCTACAGTAGCACCAATGCTTTTTCTTTCACGTTGACTGGGCCTCATTTGTAATTATCTGAAGTATTTATCTGCATTATATCTGAATTTAATTGGAATGATATGAGCGAGCAGGGGTGTCTTGTTTGTGGGCGGGGCTTGCTGGAGAGGAGGAGCTGAGGGGAAAACTGGTTGGGAGGTGTAGAGTTTACAATCAAGATTTCTCCCAAAAACTGTCACTTCCTCAGATCCTGCCTACCTTTAAGCTACAGTAAGGTATAAGATGAACACTAGTTTTAAGAGCGTTTTGGAAACATCACGGTCAATTACACAGTAGACATCCTGCTGAGAGATTCAGACGAGAATCAGTCACTTTTGTTTGTTTTCAGCACCATGCAGAGGCAGACAAGTCTTCCGAGTGGGGAGAGAGTTTCCTTCCCTGGATGTAAAATCATGCGGCGAGCTCCCTGATCTGTGTTGGTGGAACTCCTACAGAGCGGCCTAATGTTAGCTTCACCTGCAGTGACTAACACCAGTGACTGGGTGGGAGCGGATCAGCAGCTCCTCTAGCAGCAACTCTAACTGAATGCTGAATAGAAGAGTGAGAATAAAGCTAAAAACGGCTAAATATAGATTCAAAGCACTAAGAAGTAAGTTTTCCTAATAGTAAGTTGCATCATCCTGGCCTACTTTTCCATCCAGCAGCATCAAAGCTTGAATATCCTCCCTCTGTGTGCTTCCTTCACATGATGGGAAACAGAGATAATGTTTTTTTAATCCAACTCCAACATCCAGTTTTAATTCAATTATACAGCAATTATAGAGTTTATTTCTAGACCGGCATCATGCATGCTTTATTAGAAGAACAACTGCAGCTGACAACTTCGAGGTGACGGATGTCAACTTCACTTTCATATCCCTCTACCGTGCGTCTGCACAAGTCCGCTGAGATTTGGCTGCAAACGCTTTGACAGTTTCTCTCTGGGTTTGCTTTGAACCGGAGAGGAGTGAAACTGTGCCGCATGGTTGGATAGTGACAGAGTATAGTGAGAAATCATATCACAAGCAAGAATTAGGAACTAGGTCTCTACTGATCGCTCAGTTTAGAGAGTAAGGTTGAAACTAGGAGGACACACGACACCCATAACCACAGCAACAACCACATGAACCTGCCATCATAGAGCACCACACCTATAAAACCGGCACAGAGCTTCCTTTGTGTGCACAAGTTTTATTATGCAAAGGGAAACTGAGCTGCACTGACAGGTGCAGGTAGATGGCAAAAGAGCAGAAGATAAAACAAAGACGTTTTGACAACCTGCAGCTAAGAGCCTTTGAAGTGAGTGTTGAAACAGAGCAGCACCCAAAGGATCCGAGGATAGCTGGTTTTAGGGCAGCAGCAAGCAACATCAAGTAAAAACACAGTATGGTAATCTCATCATAAATTTTAGAACGAGGTCTATAAAGTGTGTGGAAGCGGAGCTATAAAATATACAGATCATCCTCAGACAGACTTCAAGTCCACAGGAGTTAAACTGTTTTTGTTGCGGGTGTCTACTCTGCATTAATAATAAATTAAGGAGGAAAAACTGCAGAAAAAGCTCTTACAAAATAAAACAGAATCTTGAAAATCCCTTTCCTTTCTGTCTCAGATATGATAAACAGCCGTGGAGCTCTTGGACAGGATGGATAATATCACTTATACTTACATATTCAGAGCTACACAAACGGCTAATTTGACTAAGTAGGTGTCAGGGAATGTGTGAATGTGTTTAAGTGTGAATATGCTCACGCTTATGCAGATAGCAACACGACTGTGAAATTATTATTTCACCGAAAGACACAAAGGAAGTAGAATCTGTATGATTATAGTTCTTTGATTGCAATAAACAGTCTAGATCCTGTTTTACTGCTTTCTCTCAGTCGTAAACTTTTTGTTTCTCCTCTGAGTGAGTCACAGAATGAATATTTCTGCGTTCCTTCAGCCCTCCCTCCTCTCAGCAGAGCATCACTTCAAATCTCGCAACGAGGCCACGGCTGCTGCTTCTATTTTGAGATGCATTAAGCTCACAGAAAAACTAAACTGCTAAATAATTGAGATGAAGGCTCTATCATTGCTCGAGCCGAGCCGTCGGTTAGCTCATCCTGGCCTGACATCATCAGGGACGGGGGTCATCATGATGAGGAGCGTGGTGTCAGGACATTAAGGATCGTTTCTTGGCAATGAGGAGGAATGATGGAAGATGCCAGCATGGTATAAATAAATAAATAAATCAGCTTGTATCTTCCCACAAGAGCAGGAACTTTTCTATTTCTATTCATCGTGTAAATATGAGGATAGTGTCCACCATGCTGCCATAGCTGCAGTGTAATGCTCAATAATTCATCAAAAAGATCATCATGGTTGTGAATACTCCAAAGTCAACCTGTTTTAAAAGCTTTTTGGTGAAAACCCAAACTGAGAACTTGGTTTTAATTCAATTTGAAAGGGTGAACTGGTCCTCTGAGATTCACAGTATAGTCAGTCATCCTGTCATGATCTAAGCAGTCCCACTCTGTCAGACTGTGAACATCTATGCCCACTAGACTGTCTGTCATTTCTGTACTCTTGGCACGACTGAGCCTGAGCACTGCAGACACCAGTGTTAATGTAAGAAAAGCACATTCACAGAGCAGCTACAGAGGCTAAACTATGAGGTCTATACCAGAGTGTAGGATGGACACTAACCGTAATTCTCCCCCTCCATCCCGGTGGTCCTGATGCTGCTGCTGCTGCAGGCGTCACTGCCCGGGGATCCGGGGATGTCTGTCCGCCCAGCGCCCGCAGCACTCCGGGTACCTTCCTCTCTCCTTCTCGGTCTCTTCTCCGCTCTGCAGTGGCTCTCCTCCCAGGGTGCGGGTCTATTGAAGGTAACCTGTCTGTGAGATGGTACTTTTTAAGCTTGTTTTTATTTTGTTTGTCTCAAGTTGTCGGGTAGAAATATGTTTGTGTGCGCGGATGTTCCCTGACTGCTTATAGAGATCCAGAGAAGTCGGTGCACATGCTGGCCCCGCCCATCCCAGATGTGATGTCACGCTCTAACTTCTTCAACCCAACTTTGCCAAACACTGACCTCATACACATAACTCCAAGGTAAACTGATTATATCTCTCTCAGTAATTTTTTAAATATATTCAATCACTATATTTAAAGAGTCTATCATTACAGAAAAGCAAAGTCATGATAGTCATTTCACAGCAGGGGCGTAAACAGAAAAATGGCAACCCTAGCCTCCCCCCCGGAATCTGCTTGGCCACCCTAAAATCCTACATTATAATGAGCCCTTTCTACGATGGCAATATATTAGTGGTATTGCCAGATGTGATTTTTTTTTTGCAGATTTTAATATAAACCAAAGAGATGATGTATTAATTATATAAACACAATCACATCTGACATAAGCTGGCTGTATGGAAGTATTTTAAAGTGCTGGAAATAGACAGCTGACTCATTTCTGGATGTCTTGGACTGAAAGAGAATACGCTGACCATGTATAGTAGAATCAAATGTTTAGTTTTATAACACTGTCTCAAAAAGATACAGTTTAGTTTTATTACATGATTTACAAAGAGGAAAAGCTGTATATAGACATCAATATTGCACAAGGGTATATCACAGCTGTATGAAACTTTCATGCCTAAAGTGAAGTTTAATGTTAAAACAACTAAGTATTTAAAATTGAGATAAGGCAAGAAAAGGGTGGAGCTGACATGATATATAAATATGTTTATGAATATCAAAAGTCCATAAAATTTAAAAATAAATAATTAACTTGTTATCATCTATTTGTAATTATATTCAAATTTATGATTTATCCATATCATTGCAACAATTTTTGGCATGCTTTTATTTTATTATTTTCCCCTGCATTTTAAAATTGTGCTTTTATTTTGAAGATTAAGCTACTTTCTGTAAGTGACTGACTCAGAGACAAGCTCCAAAAACATGACACATCAGTTTTTGAAAGTGCCGAGTCATCTTTCAGAGAGCTGCTTCAGGCCAGTCGGCTGACTGATATATGTGTGTGTCAAAGACCACCTATAAGAACTCACAGTTTTACCATTTGCTAGTTTTTAGCACGATATCAGTATTTATTAACTGTCAATAGCAGTATCTTATGACAGGCTGGCCCCCTGTCTATGTCAGGGCCACCCTGGTTGAAATTCTGGACACACCCCTGCTCATAGGGTATTTTTAGACATAGTGTACCATTGTCTTAATGAAGTTTTCGAAGGAAAATGCTTAATTATTTGTTAGTTGATAATACTAGCATAGAAAGCTCAAAGTCGTGTTTTATTTTTGTCGAAGCTGGCTGTAGAAACGGCTTCCTATACCTTTAAAATGAATTTACATCTGCATTAACTTTGAATTTGTACCCTTAAAATGTCATATTCTTTCCATTACAACATATTTAATCTCTACGACAGAAAGTCGTTCAAAGCAGGAGACAAAAAAACCCACACAATCAGCTCACAAAAGTCACAACTTTATTGCACCTTTATAGTTATCTATAGTGTGGTAAGAGCCGCTTTCATTATGAAAGGTCTCTCCCCTGGTCAGAAAAGGTGGTGCCAAATATAGAACCATCAATGCAAACATGTGAGTCGTTCATTCACTCACTGGTAAATGTTCCTCTGTGCCTGTTTTGAGAGTCACACACTACTTCGATTTCACAGCCGACGAGCACATCCTATGGACATCCGACTGTGGTAGCTTCTCTTGTACTGTACACACGACAGTGACAGAGGGAAGATCTCGCATGAAAACAGACAACTCTCTTAAACACAAATGAACTAACACATTTGCAGATTATTCTCAGGTTAATATCCACCAACTGATCCAAGTATTAGTAGCACATTAAAGATCTGTCTTTTCTTCTTTAAATTATATATTTATAACATTAAATCCTATACTTTTTTTTTATAGCCAATTCAAGGCAACATCTCTAGAATGAAAAGAAATGCATGGGCAAATCTTTACAGCGTCGGAGGGAAACAGGGAGCACAAGATGGACTGTACAGTCTTCTACAGTGGCGAAGCGTTTTGTTTTAATGTTGTTTACTCTACACATCTGTGCCTGGGTTGGTTGCGAGATGATCCCATGGTTTCCACACCTGAAAGAGTTCGTATAAAACAGTTTCTACAGGATGTACAGGATGCAAAATGTTCGTTCAGGGGGGGAGAGGGAGTACTCTGATGTGACCCCGGGGGGGAGTCTGATCAGAGATGAGGATGGGATGTAGGACGTCTGGGTTCCTGAGTCTTAGCCCAGTTTTGGAGGAGACCAGCATGACTGTCAGAAAATTGCATAGAGATATAACGAACGAGGGGAAAAGAAAGTGTCAGCATGTGGCAGTCCGGCTCTCGCACAGTGCCTAAAGTTTAAAGTGTAACCCTTTTATTTCAGTACAGTTCATGGAGATGGAACAGTTAAATCTTCAGATCTTCTGACACCTGGACTAAGATGAGCTACGGCGTTGAATAGCTGCACAGTAGATTAAAAACATCCCGTCTGAATTCTCCGACAACCCCAGCTTCTCCCTATCGAAATTCATCCTGCACTGTTACTCTCAAAACACATAAAAGTCCCGATAATCATCCAGATATGATGAGCCGCGTGTCATTGGTGGTGGTTTAAAACATTTAGTTTAATCTGAAATAAACTGAATTGGCTCAGGAGGAAAAGGGTGCACGTGAGCAAGGTGAAAGTAAAAATAAAAGAGCAAAGTTCATCGTTCTTGAACCTGCTTATTTTTAAAAAGACGGTGGCCATTTTAAACCCTCATTTTACCAACAGTACGGAGGCAAAATTTGGTCCCTAAAAAGAGGCCACACGGCACAGACACCGCAGCAAAGTAAAATAATGGCAAATAATGATAAAAAATATAAAATAATAACGTTTTGAAAGAACAGGTCAGGATCGAGTCAATCTCACTTCTTCTGTCTTGCTTACTCAGCCCTTTGTTTAAAATAACATCAGATTTTATAGCGCTTTTTCATTCTTAGCCTCAAATATGTAGTATTCCTCTTAACTCAGAAAATTTCGATCCCCCTCAGTCTTGTTGGTTATTAATTATCAAATTTTACTGGCCGTTGTTCGTGAAACCTGTTTGGCTGTCGGTGTAAACTGTGCTGCTTCCGGCTCGTGTAGAATCAGGAGTTTGGGTGTAAACTTAACACACAAAAAAAAAGAGATTTTCAAACTAAGATGGAGAGAAGAAACAGAAGTTTGGTATACAATATTGTCGTGTCATTTTCAACTTCAACAGCGATTTCGACTCTCAGCGCCGGACTCCGAAAACTCTCTTCCCTCCGGGTGTTACGGACCACTTGTTCCTCCTGTCCTGAATCTTCTGGAAGATGCTGCCGCCGCCTCTCCATTTCTCTCTCTTATAGTTTTTGATTTTCTTCACCTGTGCATTCGCCACACGAGAGATAAAGAAAGGAAGAGTGTAAACAATATGCCATGGGATTTAATGAGACATGCATCTTGGTTAATTTTATTTTTACTGCAAATTTCCTGCGAACGCCGACTCACCTTTCCCCTGTCAAAGTCTTCATCCCACTCGTCGATCACAGTGTCACTCTGGGCGATGCGGACATCTTCAGCAGCGTCTTTACTGATGGCAGAGACATCTCCATCCCAGCTGAGGACTAGATAAGATAAATCAAGAGTTTATATTCAATGTTCTTGCAGGGAATGACTGAACTGATTGATTCACAAATATCTATCTCTCTACCGTTGGCTCCATAGGCTTTATCCGTGGCGTTCCTGAGCAGCTCCTCCACCACCCCGCCGGTCTTTTTTCCATCCCAGCCTGCAGGAGCAGAACGGGCCGGTTTGTCCTCATCGGCGGTCGGAGGTTTGCTGCGTTTATAGCCGTCTCTCACTTGGCTGTCCCACATCACAACTGCGGCTGGATTTGAATTGAAGTATATATCAGTAAGAAACATTCGGATGTGTAGGAACAATCAAACAGCCGCTCAGGTTCAACATACCTGCGCTTTGTCGACTCAGACTGCCGTTCTCTGTGCTGGTCTTTTTGGAGGGGGGCTCTTCTTCTTCTGCTGCTGCTGCTTCAGACTCCTGGTCCTTCACGTCTGTGCTTTGCTCCACCTCCTCTTTTAGCCTCTTCTTCTTTTTCTTCTTTAGTTTCTTTTTCAACACAGCCGGATCTTCTGTATGATTCTCTATTACCGCTGTCTTCATCTCTGAAGCGCTGCTGGAGGAAAGTGAAGAGATTAAAAGATGTTTTCATAGTAACGTAGAAGAGAAGGAATCTATGGAGGTATAATTTACAACTTATAAATAATAAAAGGTTCATTTTCAACAACTATGGCGATTGTCAGGAACAAAAACACTCACTTCTCCGGTGCAGAGCGTGCTGCGGTTGTATCCTGCTCCAAAACTTGCATTTTCTTCTTCTTCTTCTTCTTTTTTAACTTCACAGACTCGCTCTCCTGCTCGCTCTGCTTTGGCTCACGCTGCACCGAAGGAGCTGCTGCATCTACTCGAGGCTTTTCCTGAGTCTGCTCTGTCCCTGGATTGGATGTGAGACTCCAGATGCCGCCCTGACACCAATCCTCGTCCTGGTTTGACGCGTCCAGATGAGACGGCACACACTCCCTCTTCTTCGCTTCGCCTCCGTCTTCGCTCTCCCTCTTTCGCTTCTTCTTTTTCTTCTTCCTCTTTTTCTCGCTCGCAGATTCCTCGAGGCTGCTTTGGTTCGCTTTGGCGTCCGGGGACGGGACTGGCTCGGCTTCGTTCTCCACCTCTGAGTGTCGTCGCTTCTTTTTCTTCTTCTTCTTCTTTTGGTTGGACTTGTTGAGGTCTGCTTCTTTCACCGGGGAGCTGAGGTTGTTGGAAGACTTGGGGCTCTTTGGGCTGATACTGTGAAGCCCGTTTGTTTGGGGAGAAAAGCTGGGGTTGGTTTTTTGCGGCGTGGAGAGGAGGGGCTGTTTCTGTTTGGGGGCGAAAAGCTGCGATGATGACTGGACTTTAGGGGGATGGAATGGACCAGCTCTGGAGGGAAAAGACGACAAAACATCTGAATGTTTTGCTCAATTTCCTTTCAAAATGTCGTGTGATTATAGGCGGTTAAATCGTTCATACCTGTGAGCGTGAGACGGCGAGGCAAAGATGAGGGGGTTGATTGTTTTTGATGCGTGGGGTCACTGGACAGCTGGCGTGGCGAAGGGGGCAGAGCATCAATGCTGCTCGGGTTCTGGCTGCGAGCCTGCAGTTATCGACATAAATAAAAACTTGGTGGTCTAAAAAAAATAGCCATGATGTGACAAAAATAAGGAAGAGGAAGGTTAAAAAAAGGATGGCAGGAAAAGATGAAGGGGGAGAAACAAGGAGGAAAGGGTATGGCAGAGAAGAATTAGAAATGGTTAGAAAAAAAAGGACAAAATAAAGGAAAAAGAAGACAAACTCTAAACCATGTGGTTGATTAGACGTGCACGCTGGAGGAATAACTCGTTATATCAAGAGAAATCAACTGGAAAAGAAGAGATTACTCGCCTTAGTTTAGCTACTTCTTGAAACGAACGGTATAATAGCAGTTTTGAGTGAAATAACAGGAAGCTGAAAACAATCGTTCACTCAGACAGGAGGCCGCGCTCCTGCTGTGGATGGGAATGAGCTTCACCTTCTTGGCTGACAGCGCCAGCTTCTTGGCGGGCGGAGGTGACATGGTGCTGGTGGCTTCAGATGAGTTGATGTTGTTGAGGGCGGGGGGTTTGATTTTCGCGCTCTTCTGCTCCTCTGTGCTCTGAGAGCGCTCCACGCTCTTGGCTGGGGACGCCACGCCGTTCGACCCTTTCCGTGGGGTGGAGGGAGTCTCTCCTACCGGCGCGCTTTTGGGACCCACAGAGTCCTAGTGGACACAGAGGGAATCACAGGCTGCGGTTAAGAGTATGTAGAGTGTGTGTGTTCTGAGTAAAGATGGAGGGACATATTGGCTCAGTGTCAGAGTCGACTTCAGCTATACCAACAGATTTTATGTTGTATAAATATCACATTGCTATGTCGACAAAATGCTAATCAGCAGTGCGACTTCCTTGCTTATCATATCACCGGTTTCAGGTCGTGCTATGTTCCCTATTTGTTTGTGTACAGGAAACCATGGCAACTGAGTCAGATCGCGTGATGTTTAAGTTAGAGCCGTTGAACGTGAGTGACAGTTCATCATCCTGCAACGACTGCAAAGGAGCAAAACTTAGACGGATCTATCTGCCATCGAGAGGACCAATCACAGAGCTTGAAGTCTGAAATGTTTAAATGCATTATTGAAAAAGGAGCATGTTGGACTTCTGCATCAGTAGATCTACAGCAAATGCTACTGTGCAAACTCAACCCTTTAATGCCTTTTGTATCATATATGATAGATACTTTTATCGAATCAATACGAATCAGTGCTATCAACAAATTGCTAAAAAAACACCTGAATAAAGTCAGATAAATGATAAAAATGTCCTCTTGTCGTTTATCAGTTTTTAAAAACATCTAAAGGACATTTTGATTTTTTTGGTTTTCTGTATTAAGTGAAATAACATTTTAGCTAAAAGAAAAATGTGAGTTTTCTGGCCATAATTTTTGGTGTCAGACATTTAAGAGTTACGACTTTTGCTTTAAGAATTTTTTTTTTTTAAATAAAAAAAAAAGCTGCATGACGGCGCTATTTCTCACTTTTCATCTTTTTTGTTTTATTAGTTTTCAAACTTTTTATGTGTTTGATTTCATTGTAACTTACCAGTACTGTTTTTTATATCAGTATGAATACTGGACTGTTAAAAAGCCTCTTCAGCCTACTTTAATGAGTGTAATTTGGATTTTTCACTCTGACAGAAAAATGAATAACCAAAAAGAGCAAATGTGCGACAAGAATTCTGGTAAATTATTTCAATATCGACTTAGAATTTCCTCCAACAAATTTCCACAATCCTCCCAGGTACTAACGAGAGAAGACTTTTACATTTAAGATGGCTTCACGCCTTAAAGTAAAACACACTAAAATTCATCTGTTAGTACATCAATACAGCGATGTTTAACTAAAGTAACAGCCTTTGTGCCTTTAGATTATTTTCTTTAGACCTGAATATTGATTAAAATTCTCTGGTTTATTTTGAACTCCTTCTCGAGTTGCACCAGTTGTGCTTAAATCCAAAGAAACTCTTTTTAAAACGTAATTTCTATCACAACTTAGACCTTAAATCTTGCGATCAAGCTCAGAGTAGACACCACTCAGTAGAAATGCGCAATAACATCTACTTGTTTGTTGTGGTCGACAGTTTCACCACTCGATGTCACTGTTGTTGTTTTCACTGGCTGCAGATTCAGGATTCAGGAATCTCGTTGTTAAAATGCTTTTTCATATTTTAGTAAGTTTGGACGATACATCTCCACAGTCAACATGTGGTTTAGAGCGGACTTTGCACCCTGACTTTCGTTAGTCAGAGCTGTTGTAACACATCACTGATCAAATCTGATTCAGCGTTTTTGTTTTTGTGCTTCTTCGGAGTAAATATTACCTTGGAGTCGACGGTGTCGGCAGAGGACGAGTCAGATAAAGACTTGAATGAGGTAGACGCTGCCATGCCTCTGCCCTCGCCGCCTTGCTTTTTGTCTCCCTCCGTCCTGCTGACCCCGTTGTTGGAAGGGGTTGGAGTGCTGCTGCGGGACTGCGCTTGGCTCTGGGGAGCGGGCTTCTTCAGCTTCTTGAAAGGTTCTTCGATAACCGTGGGCCCGCCTGGCAGCTTGGGCGGGCCGTTTGTGGACGACGTCCAGTTGGAAACCCGGGGCTGCGGTTGAGAGCTCACTCCGTTCCTTGAAACGGGCAAGCCTAAACCGCCGTCCATAGACTGGATTTTGCGCAGTTGTGCAGGTTCAAGTTTCTGGAGAGAGGTAGATGATGTTTACAGCTCGAAAAAAAACAAACAGTGAGCAAAGATTTAGTCCAGCTGTCCAAGAGTCTACAGGCTAACACCTGTCTCGTACCTTTGTCACCTGTGGGGACGACAGAGGCCCGTTCAGGTTGGCTCTCTTGATCTGTTCAGACGACGCGCTATTCTTCCCAGAATGCAGCACGCCCTGCTTGGTCGTCTGCCCGTCTGCGTTCTTCTTTGTTTCGGGGATCCTTTCACACACAAATCAAGACGCCAGTTTATTTCACTCCACATCCAGGAGGAACAGACAACACTCTGGCAGCACATCACAGCGTCTCACCTCAGGTAGAAAAGCACATAAGCCTGCTGGTTCAACACCACTTTGATGTTGCTGGAGTGCACCATTGAATCATTCATTTGGTACCACTGTCCGTTGCTCGCCTGAGGAGAAACACGGAGCAGAGACACTTTTTCACTGCAGTTCTCAAAGTAGAAAACTGTGATTTATCCTTTATTTAAAGCTAATTAACACAGAGTCTGTCAAATTCAGATCTTTAACAAAGTCATTAAACACTAATTTGAATATTTTCTTCTATTCCGATAACTCCACAGTCAATGTTTGGATTTTGATGGTTGTATGAAGCTATTGAGGATATACAGGATTGGCAGATATGCTTTAAAAAGCGTATTTTGCCATAGAGTGCAGTACACCTGGACTCCCACAGGTATATAATGTTTTAGATTAGCAACAAATAAATACAATTTTGAATTAATAAACTGTTCATTTACATCGTATTGCACAGTTTTATCCATCGGCACAGCCCGGCTATTTTCATTTTAAAAGTTTTGATGTTAGTCTTAATGTTGAAGCTGTTACATATCTTTACTTTTTCCTGTTATTGCATTAATTTCTTTATTTGAATCAAATATAATCATAATGAAGATAACATGACTGATGTTATCTTTATGTATATAAACAGTTATAAAAAATTTCATGTATATATACTATATATATTTTTAAAGGAAGGTTAAAGACCTACCTTTTAAATCAGGCTTTTAACTAGTATCTTCAATTCTTCTTACTAGTTCCATCTTATTTTATGTTGTTGCTTCTATCTTGTTTTATAAGTTTATATTATTCTTAAATGACTTTATTTGTTTTACCAATTATTGGTACTATTTTATTTATTATCTTACGTATTTTTATCCTTTTAAACTCTTTTTACTTATTTTTTTCAGGGTTTTTTTTTTTTCCTGGACAACCTTATGCTTTTAGTGTTAGTTTTAATTCCAGTCTTTCCCTAAGGGGGGTCCTCTGTTGCCCCCCGATGGCACAGCCTGTGACTCATCCAAGTGTGGATGGCCCCAAAGATGGTGCTTCCTCAATTCTCAGTGTCATGCCCAGTCTCCCTATTGTCAGTAGTAAGAGTGTGATAGTGTGTCTGTGTGTGTACGCACGTGTGTGTGTGTTCATTGTATGGAGGGGAGGGGGAGGGGCTTAATTTGTAATTGTTTGTCAACATTTTTTTTTTTTTTTATGTGTGAAAAGCACTTTGTGTTGTGTGTCCATACATGAGCAGTGCTCTATAAATGAAGTTTGGTTTGATTTGATTTGCGCACAATTCTGATGCCGAACAGAAGGTGGAGCCCTGAGCTCTTGCAGAGGGGTGTAAACTACAGCCAAACTGTTTTCTGTTGCCTGATGCTAAATAAAGGATTTTTCAAGTCTGAACTGTTTTCTACTTTATTCTGTTTTATATCTTAATTTTGTTCTGTAATCAATGTGTAATGCGAAAAACGTGGAGAACACATTCTCGACCTCAAAAGAAAACGAGGCGGCTTCTTACCTTGACATAACAGTAGTAGTGGCCGGCGTGACAGCTGTAGCCAGAGTGCACCAGGACGGCATAAAGGCCGTACATAACAGGATCTCCTGAGCTCTGAGACATGTACGGGCGGATGTTCAAGAATTCCGGATATCCGACATCCTATAAAAAGGAAAAAGCTGAAATATGAGACCGCTGGAACATGAGACAGCTCTCTCGTTCAGCCGACGGTGTGAGAAATCTCTGCTCACCTTTGTTATCTTTCCCCCGCTGAAGTTGGCAAACCTCTTCAGTGAAAGGGTCAGTACATTAGACGTTCGATGGACTGTGAAACGCTTCGTCGCCGGCACTTTCTTTTTGCACCTGGAGAGGAGAAAGAAAAAAAAAGGAAAGAGTCATGATCCGTCAGCCAAAAGCAGCGTCGGATTTAAGTAAATGCAGCCGTGAAGGGAAGATGTATTGCAACGCCCCGCAGATTGGCTTAAAGATGAAGTGCTTTGTGGGTCTGGATGAATGGGACTCACTTGGCACACATGTAGGCATTCTCTCCACTCAGAACATCAGGCTTTACAAACAGTTCCAGGGCTCGGACGATGTTTGCTGCTTGCTGAAAAAGGAGAGGACAAATGTTGCTTTTTCTGTGTTTCCAGTGTAAACATTGAAAAAGAGATTATATATATATGAGGATTATTTGTTACATACCCGAATCTCCACAGCGATGTCCAGGTAAGGGTCGTACGTGTCGGACACACTTTTACAAATAGAGCATTTCACTGGAAGACAGAATCAAAGATGATCAGAAACAGTGGAGAGCAAAACTATTACATATTACAAAATTATTACATATTTAAGGACTGAAAATCATTGATTTCTTCATTTCATTTAAGATTTGATTAACTTAAACGTCTACAAAGGGAATTTTGGTGATTTTTTTAAGCTTTTATATATCTAATTTATAGGGCTTGGCGATAAACCAAAAATTAACTAATACTGAAATTTACGACAATAACCAACGCCAATTTGCCTGTGTCAATATATTCTGTGTAAAAAAATAGATAAATAAGTTTGTTTTGGATGTGTGTAGCTAGGCTATGGTCTCATGTCCCTTTAAGACACTGTCCTACATCAGAGACGTGACTCCACCCCATCCAGTCCGTAACAAAGAGGGAAAGACAGGTGAGGAGATGGAGGACGGTTCAACAGTTGTAGCGGCTGAAGTAGACGAAGTTAATGTGGGAGGGGGTGAGCAGCTTGTGGAGTAGTTATCGTCCATTTATCGTTATCAAGGTGAACTGCTTAGTATATCGTGATATCGATTTGAGGCCATATCGCCCAGCCCAACAAATTTATATCAAGATTATTAGAGACATCTTTTGCTCTCTATCTGCTTTGCTGCAGCCGTTTTTCTGCATCCTTAGACAACAGTTGCCATAAATCATATTCCTGGATGCCTAAAATTCTAAACAGGATTAAATCTGGATTTGAATTTTGCGGCTTTAACCTCAAACATCAAATATGTGGTTAAAGAAGGAGAAAATGCATGCTCAATAACATCTTGTAGTTGTTTTAAAGAAAGCCGATCAGTTACTTGAAGCTTATTTGAAAACCCTAAACGATAGAGATGTACCATACATGCAAACAGACTATGAGTACTGAACAATGTGAAGCTGGTCTAGCAGAACACTGCCTGTATTTTGTTGATATTGTCTGCACTCTACTCTGCTGGATAATGGATCAATACTGCATTACCAGCAGCTTGAAGTGCACAGCTTTAGAAGAAATCTTCTCCACATTTATGTCGGAGAAAAAGAAAAGTCAATACCTCTTGACCTGAGGTAACCTCCGAAGATCTGATGAACCAGCGTCGTGGCCTGGGTCTGCCTGTCCAGCCTACAGGCGGTGAGGGGGAAGAGAAAATCACTGTTATCTTCATATTAAACCAAAAGGAGTGTATTTAAGAGTCAAGTGTGATCAAACCTTACTTAGGGTAGCCGTTTAGACAGGCTTTCTGCATGGCATCGATGGTGTACCGCAAGAATTCGTGTGCGTCCTCCTGGCTGCCGAAGCGAAAGTGTCGGGCGATTTCTGCAGGAGGCAAAAACAGACGGTTATTCACATCTTTTGTTCCGCCAACGTGTTTATTCTCAATAGACCAAACCCAGGAAAAGGATAGTGCCTGAAAACCTCTGCCTGAAGCGCTCTGATTGGCTGCTTTCCCAGTGACATAACATTAAACACAACTTGTGGGTGTTACTTCTCACACAGCTTGGTCGTCACAAATCACCCTGGAGTTAAACCTGCAAGTCGAGCTGGTAGCAGCCACTTCATTTAGCCTCATTAGCATGCTAGCCTATGCTGTTATAATGTAATTCACAGCTTGTTGTTTTATGCACTTTAGAGAAAGTCAGAACAGCCTCAAAGTGACATTTGGGACGCAAAAATCCAGCTCATACTGCCTGTTGTTGTAGGGAGTAGGGCTGGGCGATAAACCAAAAATTTGACTGAAACTCCTACAGACAGAATTTTAGTGATTTTTAAAACTTTTTAATCTAATTTATAGGGCTGGGCAATAAACCGAAAATTTATGACAATAACCAACGTAATTTTGCCCATGTCAATATATTCAAAAAAATAAATGAATAAAAATTGGTTACGGGTGTGTGAAGATGGGCTAAGTTAATGTGGGAGGGGGTGAGCAGCTTGTGGAGAAGTTTTCATCCATTTATTGTTATCAAGGTGAACTGCTCAATACATCATAATATTGATTTGAGGCCATATTGCCCAGCCCTAATAGGGAGCACACAGATATCTAAATTTCTGACCCAGAGTGATAAAAATATCAAACTGTTTTCTGTTGCCTCTGTCTTTGGAAAGAGAAATTAGCTGTGATTTTTCCTCGCAACAAAAAGAAAAACTCATGAATGACTTTGAGACGTAATGAATCGTTTAAGAGCAAAAACGAGTGAGGAAGCAGACTTGACGGCTTTAGGGATGGGCGATAAATTATCGTTCACGATTGATCATCAGGAAAATCCTCCACGATAAAAATTTGCCATCTTACACTAAACACAATTAATGCAAGTTGATGACGAAGTGCAGGCGACAGACTTGCAGCCGTAGCCCACGCAGATCAAAACAAACAAACATGGCGGAAGGTGGTGAAGAAGACGTTTCTGAGCAGGTTGTTGCTAAACGAGGCTCTACATGAGGGATTTACCCTTAAGATTGGGGTTTAGATGACTGCAATCAGGTATGTCTGACATCGGACAGTAGATCTGCTCACTCTAAATGTTGAAAGTGTTTACACATTTCACTAGTTTTCTCTATAACCTACCACCTAAACTTGTAGTTAAGTATCTTATTTGACCATGCCAACTGGTGTCCTCAAGACGGAAGTCAAGACAAATTAAAAAACATGGACTGGAATTATCATATTTTTTATCGGGACTTTAATCGTGATCGGCAGAATGGCAAAACTTATCGTGATAAATTTTTTAGCCTATATCGCCCATCCCTAGTACAACCTGATGTCAGGTATTAGCCACATCTCAGCGTGGACATCTGCAACATCATATCAAAGTATGACTCTGAATCAAAGGCTCAGAGTCGCTCGGTAATTTCAACAGGAAATCGTCCATCATCTCATCTTCATCACCGCTCTAAACCCTCTGTGCGCCTCTGGTGTAATCTTCCTAATGGAAGAAGTTGAAGTATGAGCTGGTTAATTACATTGTGGTCATCATCGTCACCACGTTCCCGGCATAGCGTCCCTGTGCAGCCATGAGTCACCGCTATGTGGGGGGAAAAAAAAAACGGAATAAGACACCACGCTCCAACGACCTGTTTAGAGCATTTCCACTCAGAGATGAGGGCGGGAACATCCTGAAGAAGAAGTGACGTTTGACCGAGTTGATGAGGTTTAATTTAGGCTGAGAAAAAGATGCAGATGTTTGTTTGTTTTTTATCGAATGTGTCTCAGTGTTGTTGCTGTGATCCGTATTTCTTCCTGCTTAAAAAAAAAAACAGCACTTCTCGATGTGTCGGTGAGAAAACAGGAAAAAAAAAAAAAAAAGGACTGTATTTTTTTGTGCTAAAGCTGCTCCTCTCAGCCCGCAGTCACAAGGAGACTGAGAGGGCATCGGGAGAGGAGGGGAGGAGGGAGAGAGAGGCAGAAAAAGAGGTGCAGGAGTGCAGCAGCACAGAAGGAAGCAGCAGGCAGGCAGGTAGGGAAGGAAGGGGAGAGGCGGGGAGGGGCTTGGGAAGGAGGAGAGTGGGGGCTACAGCATGTCAAGGTGCAGCCCACACCTCATCTCCACTCCCTCTCATGGTTTTCATTCACACCCTGCAGTCTGTCCGCTCCACTTTCACACTGCAGTAACTGGCTCTTGTCACATGGGGCTCATGTGGCCGGTGTTACGTCACAGTGCCCGAGGCAGCGCTCACCCAAACATCAGGTGTCTGCAGCTCCTGACATAACCCACAGTGAAGCCAGCCGGCACTAACTGCTCAGACAGAATAACACAGGCTTAAAAAGAAGATGGATGGAGAGGGGGGACTCACTTTTCAGGTCTCGGATGAAGGAGACGGGCTTGATGGCGTTGCCCGTGTTGGCAAAGGCTTGGATGATGTGATTCTGCATTACGCAGATCATACAGAAGCCTGACTGGTGACCTGAAACAGACCCAACGACAGGGACGGAGGAAGAGCAGAGAAAAGCAGCGTTACTTCAACAAATGAGATTTGATGTCAGTTAACACAGACCAAACACAGTGATGAGTTAAAGGTAATAAAGTCAAGAATTATGAGAGGTTTTTGTCAAGATGGAATCAAGCTCAGGAAACCCTCACTTAGATTGAAAATGCGTTCTAGCCAAGATTATGAAACAAAGGTCTAAGAGTGAATTTTCTTATCAGCAGGTGTTTTATTTTTTTAACCTTTCTCTCTGTTTAAATTTAGACTTTCCAGGTAATTAAAGCATTTTGTGATCTGTGCCGGCAGCAAAGTCTGATGACTTCATGTTAACTCCGCTGAACAGTGTCTTATGGAAGCAGAAAAATATAAACATAGACGGGACCAGGATTAAAAATTGGGTTTTTCAACAGGGGATGTGTTACGGTGATGTTTGGGATTTTTTTTCAATTTGCATTTTATAAAATATAACAATTTAATATAAAAGCCATTAATCTATGCATATCATGATCTCATATATGTGGTTATTTTAGCCTGAAACATGTTTAAGATGAATTTTGAGTTGATTCATTAAATAGAAAAAATATGCTGAGCTGTGACATTGAGATCTGAACATGATGTACTGTATTTATAGCTCCATTATTCGACAAAATATAACAGCATATATATTAAACATTTGACAGTAGCTGTTAGTAGGCCTGGACGATATAGAAAAAAAGCATATCGATAAAAAATAAATCATATTGATCGATATCGATAATTATCGATATAATTATTATAATTATTTAACATATATTTTAATTGCAGCCCTGGATGTTTTATGCTATTGCTTAATGACCTACTTTTAATAAAGAACACACAAGCACTGAATTCAAATTCAAACCTTTATTCAACCACCTTTTTTTTTTTCCACAACTGAAAGTTTTTTTAAAAAAGAACTTAAAAAAAAAAGAAATCAACTTAAGTGACCTGAGTGACGTCAGTAAAAACTGACAAACATAAAGACTAAAGTGACCAGAAAATCTGATAAATAAATATTTTAAAAGTCTTTTGATGAAGATAAACAAAACAAACAAATATATAAATAAACAGAATAGCTTTAGGTGGGAATAGCATACTACCAGTTTTAACTGTGTGGGAAACTGCCCACAACCTGGTGTCTGAACACTGAAATATTTCTCCCGGGGTCGGGAGATTTATTTATTTTTAATTATCATGTGACTGACTTAATACGCAAACTGAGCACGAGAAGCAGGACTTATCCACGCCGGTGTTGTGTCGTAGAATGCACCCCTGCCGAATGCACCCCCTGCTAGTAGCCATGATCCACATACTCGCGTCTTTGTAAAATATGAGCTCATTTTCTTCCACTTTAAGAAGCTAATGAGTGGACGGGATGCAGGGGTGCATTCTACGGTACAACACCGGAACGTATTTCCTCCGCACCCTTCTCACCTTCTCAACCCCTGACCCATTTTCATGCCTGAAGCGCTGTGTTTGAGAAATACTTGCGGCCGACTTCATATCGCGGGTCAAGAGTGGCTAGAAGCTGTTTGAAGCCAGGCTTTTCAACGGTAGTTATTGGCAGTGTGTCCCTCGCTATGGAGCATGTTACTGCATGGGTGAAGTCCTTATGCCGCTTGGACGCTTTGTCGTATTTTGGCAACAAACGAAGTCCAGTTTGGTCTGCTTTACATGCTTTGTGCTGGTGCTGGCAGCGGTTCCAGAGGATTCCTCCTCCGACGACGACGACGTGGAGCCGCGGAGCGGCCGACACAGCTCGTACTCCTGCCGGTGCTACCGGTTCAGATGGTAAAACAAGCTGGTTGTGTTACCAGACTTGGTTTTTACTAATTCTCTGCAAATTTTGCAAACGACCGCTGTTCGCTTTTTGTCAGACTTCTAAAAACCAAAACATTGCCATGCTGGTGAACTACTGAAACCTTTTTTCGGGACAATGTCCTCCGCTTCTCCTTGCTGTAACATTATTTCTAATACACGTGCTGTCTGTTGTGGTTTGAGAGGGGCTGGGCTTGGTGCCGTAGCGTACCTGGGTCTGCGTTTGTGATTGGTTGGGAGGAAGTAATGACTGTAGTAAAAGCTACATGATAGGCTATGATGAAAAAGAAAGGGAAACTGTGTTTTTCTATCGAACTTTTTATCGACCCGTTTTTTTTCTATCGCATCACAAGTCTATCGATCGATATATATTGTTATCGAATTATCGTCCAGCACTAGCTGTTAGATTTGATTTTCTGCCATTCAGTGTGTCAAATCATCATATAATCAATGTCTTATCTATGAGGAAGCTTGTAGTGTCTGCAGACATAATTTGCTCATGATTTAATTCAGTCCCAGATATTAGACAGTGCCGATTATTTCAAAATGCCATTAATCAGCCTGACTTATTCATTGATTTATCTTTATCAAATTTACAGAATGCTATCAGCTCCCTTCAAAAACTTTCAGTGCTAGATGACACATTCAGAAAGAAAGAAGTTCAGGGTAATATTTCAAAAGAACGAGCAACAAAACTCAACAGGATATGTCTTAAACACAGTAGGCAGTGTTGATGGCATAATCAGCTGTCACTCCTATAAACAATCTCACTACACTCGAGACGCATCAAGATGCAACTACCGATTACCAACCAAAGCCAGGCCAAAGTTAACACAAAGAAAATCACCACAGTGGTCGAGGAAGAGAGAGTATTATTATTATTATAAATACAAGAGAAGATTATAGAAGCAGAATGAAGACACACTGGTGGAACAACTGAGGTCAACTGGAGTAAGATGAGACTGAAACTTTTGTCTTTTACCAAGTCGGTCAGTAGTGATGGGCACGGCAGTTCCTTTAGATGTACTGAATCACTAGAATCAGTTCACTAAAAAGATTTGTTCAAAGGATTCGTTCACCGAATCACAGAATAATTTAGCGGGAGAAGCCTGCGACTCCGACCTCCGGTAACAGGACGAGTGAGGTGAGTGAGGAAGCTTTCTTCAGTATTGCAGGAGTGACTTATTACTCTCTCTTGATGGAGGAAGAACTTGAGACCATTTTCTTCATTTCAAGAGTCGAGTCTTGAGTAGGTCTAACAGCGTGGACAGTGATCTCAATCATTTTGGCTCGATTTTAACCTCTGAGAAAACATCTTCATTTGCGGTAATGATGGATTTCTTTTAACATTAAACTGTCAGATTTAAACGGAATAAAATGTGATCACGTGTGTATGTAAACAAAGCACCTATGAGTATTTCAACACCACAATAATTTAAATAACTCACAGACTAACAGACTGATGGCAGATCTCTCATTTTAAGACACTCCTTCAAGACATTACACCCTGCAGCTGCATCTCTCTTGTCTGTCTGACAGCTGTTAAATGTCTCTGCTGCATTTACGACCAGAAGCCTTCATGGCTCTGTCTGAGCTTCTGGTCAACCTGTCCCACTTTTCTGCACCTTTGTTCATCGCGTCACTCCGCCCGTCATACTCCTGAAACCATCGCGGTGAGTCACAGCTGGCCTCAGACACGAGGGGCTCACAGATAAGTAGAGCCAATATGTAATTATCAAACCTCAAATACAGGACTGGGTCACTGTTACTGGATGTATTTATCTATTAGGGTCAATACGGTAATAAAGGACTGATAGACAGTCCGAGTATGAGTGTGAGCACAAAGGTCCTCCAGTAACTTTATCGAGTTTTAATGATGTGTGAGGTGAAATAAATAGTTGAAGAGCAGGGTTCGAGTACTCACAGGCACGGCTGTGCTCCTTTGAGAGTAAGTAGTTGGCGAGTGGCGGGGTGTAGGTGAGACACTGCACCGTGGAGTTGAGGAAGCAGGTGTTCCCGAGGTTGTGGAGGCCGGCTCCCACCCTGTACACTCGCTCCCATTTAAGAGTGAGCTTGTTACCTTGAAAGAGCATCTTCTGAGGGGCCGGGATCCCATCGCTCTGGCCCCCGACCACATTTTCTGATACTGCGAGAGGAGAGTTTGTGTCATTATCAGAGCGCTAAGCTTTTAAGAAATCTGCTCATTTTTCACAGTTCCAATTTCAGCGCTTACCTTGCCTCTTTATTTGAGCGGGCTCTGCGGCCTTCTGGCCTGCAGCGCCCTCGTTCCTGGGGTTGAGGATCACATACTTGTTCTTTAGGCTGTCCAGCTGATAAGAGAAACCCTTGCTGGCGGGCTCGAACTCTATCTTCTGCAAAAGGACCTTTTTGGCAGAAGAAGCCAAGAGTTTGTTGAGGTCACCTTCATCACCCGTCTCCTTTCGGCCCGGTTTCAAAGCCTCCTTGAGTTTATCCACTATCGGCATTGTTGGAACATCACTGTGGAGAAAGACAAAATGGAGTTGTTTTGTTTAGTCGCAACAAACCCAAAAACTTAAAATTTCAGCTACATTACATGAACCGCAAAGTTACAGACGTACAAACGCACAACAAAAACAAAACACACGTCGACATTTCCGGCAGAGAGTCATCGTTCAGAGCATCTACATTCCGATGCATCTTCCCCCCCAGTCTTTAATCTGCTTTTAAACACACTCAGAGAGACCGGCTCCCGCAGGACCGGATTCTCTTGCAGGAGATTCCAAGCTGCAGGGGCTGCACACCTAAACCTTCTTTTACCCATTTCAAGAGAAAAACAGACCCAGAGGGGACAGGAAGCAAAAATAAGCAACGATTAATGGAAGATGGTGTGCAAGGAAGTCTTCTGCCTTTAACAGGACGGTTTATAAAGTACTGGTGTCGCTCTAATTTGAAGGCTCCATTAAGTTTTACAAAAATATTGCAATGAGGCTCTTTATCATGTAGTCAAAGGAGTATTCCAGTGTAAAATTAATTTAGGGCCAAATACGCCGTAACATTAAGTTAGACAACCCCCCGAGAGATAATTGTTGCTTCTCTAGTTAAACCAACTTTAGTAACAACCGCACGATAGCAATACACAGAGCCACACACAAACCTCAACTAAAACGCCACTCTAATGCTCAGAACAGCACCTAACTTCATCAACAGTACAAATAGCGTCCCAGCCATAGTACTAGCCACCAAACATCTTTTTAACTTTGCCTGATTTCTTTAGCAAAAAGACTAAACACAACTTACCTACTCTCTTCCAGCAGACATTTGTTAGTGGTGAGACCACAGGCCAATCCATTATGGACTACAGCGGGGTTACGCAGCTCAAGGAAGAACATTTATGATCATTTCTTTAGTATGTCCTTTAAGTAATAATCATCATATTAATAATAAATGTTCTTCCTTGAGCTGTGTCACCCCACCAACCAATATCTTCTTTTTTCAGCGGCCTATACCGATAAATAATGCCGATATCACTTTAATATTAGTTTAGTTTTAATTGTATTTGATAAAAAAGAATTTATAATGATTACACTGATTACTTCATGCACATAACAATCTGTCAATCATCTTGATCAGTCTGTAGCTGCTGAACACCGAACCTACTCTGGGGAAGGTTATCAGCTTACTTGATCCTGAAGCACCGGAGGAGGAAAATCAGAGACTGTTGTACTTTCCCTGCATCATATTTCAACACAGACTGAACAAACGAACATCATCCTTTCAAGTTATTGTAATTACTGGATATAAAATATGCAAGATTATGGCTCTGAATCACGCTGTTCACATTCATTTTTATCATCTCCATAATTCTGTTTGCGAGCTTTTGGGCTGCGGCTGAAATATTACGTCTAGAACCGTCATACAAGCTGCGGGAATAAATCAGAGTGACAAATCAGTTCCAGGGAATAAATGAGAGTTATTATAGTCTAATCTTTCACAGGCTAATGATGAGAAAGTGATACAATAGGTCTTTATTTGCACATTCAGTCTGTGTTTTTTTATTATCTCCTCAAATGCTGTGTTGATTGCCGTTTGAATTTTAACTTTAACTTCAAATTGTTTGGTTATGAGTTTGTTGAATATGACAATCTGCTGACGGCAGACGGTTCGCGCCCGTTTCTGCTCATGTGTCGCTCACACACCGGCCTGTTCGTGTGAACGCGCTCAAAGTAACTCTACGCTGACTTATCAGGTTGATATCCAGCTTTGTGCGACAGCCAAGCGCGGTCCTCACTGCCAGGGTTAGTGGAGCCGCATGACTAAGAGATACCCAAGAGAGCGTGATGGACTCGCTTTGTAATTTAAGCTTCTGCGCAGGACCAAACACAAACATCGTATTAATCATACTAATGTGTTATTTATCCATAAGATAATCCCTAAAGTGCCTCTGTGTCTGCCTCTGTCTCAGTCGGCACATCTCCAGGCCACATACATAGAAGTACTGAGTGCATCTCAGGAGCCAGCTGGGTCTTGGCAGCTGTCCTCACAGTTATGCAAGACATTAGACGCTGGTAACAGGGTGGGGGTGGATAGTGGGTGGCGGGGGTGTAGGAGACAGGAAAAGATGAGCATGTAGAGCACGAGAGGTAACTGCTGTTGTCAACTGCCAGCATCGATGTTTTTAGAGTTTTCTGCCACCAAATGACGTGTGTCTTTGGTGAAGCTGTGCACGATCACCTCCATCCGATCAGTCATTTTTATAAGGAGAGGAACAAAGAAAAAGAAAGACAACATTTGCACATGCAGTCTGCTTTCCCTTTAAATACAGTGTTGCTGAGTACACTAGAAGGACCGTTTTAGCAGATAACAGTGCATGCATATCCACAGACTCTCTGCCAGAGTAAGCAGGGTGGATGATTTTCTGAGCTTTTCTCCCCACAAAAAAAGCCTCAAACGCTGACTTAGAAGTGACTAAACCCATCATTCCTTCTCTAGTAGGCATTATTTACTCTGGATGTAGCAAACACAACAAACCCTGAGTCAAAGTGAGGGCATTACAACACGCAGATGTTACGGCAGCACTCCACTCAAAACACCAAAGGCATGTAGTGCCATGAGAGTGGTGCTCATCAGAGTGGGCAGTGACGTCATGAGGAGGGAAGGAGGGCTGAACATGCATTGTATGCACAAGGGCACGCTGACCTTCACATGCTGCTGATACTGATACAAGTAAGAGCGACAGAGCAGCCTGCAGGGACACAACCAACTGCAGTGATGCAACCAGGAGTGGAGCGGAGTGGTGTTGATACACTGACCACAACACATGGATGTGAGCGGATTATTAAGTCCAGACACTCTGCTGTGACAGAGTGGTTTTATTATTTTTCCAGGAAGTGTCATAACAGCTAAACTGACAGCAAAATTAGTCGTTAAAGGAATAGTTCCACCTGTTTTTTTAAAGAGTGGTGAAAGCTACACACAGATATAATCTGAGTCACAAATACAGAGCATGATCTTAGAGTGTGATAAATTTGCAGAGCTGTCAACCTCAGGTTAGATAAGGATGCTCGAGGCCTTTATACGTTCAAATGTGCAGAAATATCCTGAGACGCGGGTGGTGAAAACTCTGAAATGCATTTTTCATGTTGGACACGCAAATCAAAAGTACATTAACGTATTAGTACTAGTTGTAGTCTAATGAGTAATCGTAGTAGTATTTATAGTTTAATGATCAAAACACATGCAGAAGTTGTATAAAAATTACAGATAATTTCAGTCGCAGATTACTGCAGTTTTTGAGAAATCTATCATATATGCCTTTTGGTTTAATGTATTCTGTTAGACAACCCTTCAACCGTCAAATGTGTCAAGTCTGTTTGGTTTCAAAATTATTATTTATCTACATGATGTTCTTTAATAAGTTAAACAAGCAATTAAAATATATATCTATGATTTGCTGCGAGCCGTATACTTTGAAAATGATCCACTGATATTTCTGCATTTATAAAAGTTTTATTAATGTTGTTCAATAATTCATCTGACAGTCCAATCACAGATAAAACAACAGCCAAAAACAAAATGAACTTTTTCCATATCACTGAATAATAAAATCAAGATGATATTTGAGGCTGTAATGGCTTTTTATTAGAGAATATGAGAAACAATACATTTTGATGGATTGGACATGGTAGAATGTACTTAAGGTGCATCGTATGCTGTCTAAAAGTGCAGAACTACCACACAAATTTGCTTAAACAAAGCAGCATGCAAGTATGACGCTGTGTTGTCAGATTTCTGTATGTTGAATGTCACATACAGCCGTTTTCTAAAGCATCTCAAACTACTTCTCTTCAGAAAGTTAATAATCAAAGTTGGGATATAATCAATTTCATCATTACTGTCTTTTTAAAGTATCAAAAATAGGCTTGATACAGTTTTGTTGTGATTCGTTATATTAAATCAATTCAAATTTTTTACTCACTTTGGATTTTGCACTGCTTTTAAAGCATTTGTCATAATAGTGAGGGCATTACCAAATGTGGTGCTCACAGACTGTATATACTATGGACAACTTGGTTCTGCCTTCTGCCAGTATATGGATTTGAAGCCAAAAAGCTCTCGGTAATTCTGCGTTTTTCCTCCATTTCCTGAAACCAGCATTGCGCAGTAGCATCGTGCGCATTCGGCATCCCCGAGAGTCATTGTGATGACGCTCAGTTCAAACAGCGAATCGCCTGTGTAAGCTATGCAGTCTTCGTACGCCCACAGGCTGTATCAAGTGTCAATCATAGAAAACATGAACCCCTGAATAACTTTTAAAATTGGAGCTGCACAGAAAAAAGAGGACTTGAGCACAAACCAGTCTGACAATAACTACATGTCAACATCGCAACCAGGGGGGAGAAAAACTTATATTCTGTGTAATAAATTTCTAAAGTTTGTCCACAGCTCCATAGGGATTGCTGGAGGAGGCGGGATTTATGACCTATACTGCAGCCCATCAACAGAGGGTGCTGTTCTCGGAGGAGGCAGACACTGTCTATTCTATATACAGTCTATGGTGGTGCTATTTATTTGCTTTTTCTGAAATTAAAAAAAAAATAAACTAAAAAACATTTAGGGTTGGTGAGTAATTTCAGTATACATTTAAATGATCACGTCTTCAGCTTGAAGTAAAACAAAATGACACGTTTCCCCAACATGTCAGAGTGAAGAATTTTGATTACCTCTAAATCTTTTTTAAAATATTGTTCATAATATCAGGAGAAGTGAATTTGAGTCAGCATTTTATATTTTCAGGTCACCTTTTACAGCTTTAGTCGAACATTTACGTTCACCTCTAAACACACGTACCTCCTCACGGGCAAGAAAACGGGAACGATTGATTTTTTTCGGAAGCACCTGAATGCACCACGGCTGCTGCTTCACTTCTTAAATCCTTCTGTCCTCCGAGCTAGATTATACAGCTATTAGACTGGGTAAAATAACAAGCCTTATTTGTGATTATAGATTACAAATCTGGACGCCTCTGTACGAGCAAGAGTCAACTCTTGAGGGCCAGTCATCGTGGCTTAAATGCTAAGGTTGCTAACGTACACCACAGCGACGTGAATGACGACCTGCACGTTCACGTTTGTTGACAAACCGTCGAGAAACACCTTTATTTGCCATTTTTTGATTACGAGCCTCCCTGTGTTGTCTTCTACTTCATTTCCTGTCTCTGTAAGCGTCAAACTAGCAGTGGAAAATTAGCCAGCGAGCTAGCTGAACGTGGCGAAAGCCTCCAGCCTTCCCCAATGCTGCAATGTGGGTTAGCATCTCAGCGTCCAGGTGGCTAACAATCCCCAACCGCCACATTTAAGTCCGTTTGTTGTACGGAATAACGCGGATTATACGTGCTTGCAAATATTGTACCGTATAAAACAACCTTCATTCACTCACCTTTCGTTCAAACGTCCAAAATCGTTGACAGTAAAAGATCTGCTTCCTCAGCTGTAGCTTTCGACTCTGGTATTTTCGCCCATGCTGCATTATCAGAGGGCGGCGCCAAAAATGACTGACACACATAAAGGACCAATGGGAGAGCAGGTCACACCGTAGCTGCGAGGTTCAGCCAATCGGGGCTCGAAGTGACGTAGCGCTGTCGGGAGAGAGCCACACGTGACTTCCAGCCAGCGCTGTTTACCATTGATGCAATCGTTGGCGAGGAGGTAGATGTCCACAATCTCCAATAAAACAATGAGAGGAGACCGAAATGGGTTTGATGTCGACTCAGGCTCTGTTTCAACTTCCAATATGGCGCTGTTACTAAGCACCCTCTTGTTCACATAACAACCGTTCCAGTTACCTTATCCATCCCTTTTGTTGGTTTCATTGTAAGTGCAGTTTTCCGTATATTGCCCTTGTGTTAATCCATATTTGCACACCATCACAGGAGTTATGTCATTCAGGGCTCGAAGCGCAGAGTGAATAGAACATGTCCAAAGTGAGGGTTGCTTTTCATCTTTATAGTCATGTTTCTCAGTATTACTGTGATTTTTGTTGTTTTATATCTTCATAACAAACATTTGCAATATTATTAGGTGTTACATTTTGGTCTCGCTTATAAATAAGATCATGCTCCAAGGTTGGCTTGCAGATCTAATCAATATTATATAACTTCATTATTTTATATCGAGGAAACCTAGGAGTTTCATGCTGGTAGTATCATAACTGTTCACATGGATAGGCTCGTGAGGGACTATCTTTCTATGTCATAATTCGCTCTCACCGCTAGGCGGCAGCAGATTGCTGCTACAGTGTCGCAGATCAGGTACCGCTGCACATACTTTCACACAATTTTTTAAATAGTGAAATAAAACAACACATAATTTTTAGACGTATGATTCTGGGTTTTTAATAATAATAATAATAATAATAATAATAATAATAATAATAATAATAATTATTATTATTATTATTATTATTTTCATCATCATAATCACTAATAATAGTAATAATATTAATAATTATTATTATTATTATTATTCATATAATCATCATCAATAATAATAATAATAATAATAATAAGCGCCTGCTTAGGGCCCCACAACCCCCAAGAGCAATGTATGTTTAATATTTTTTTTATTTTTTGCATGCATGAGTGATGCTTTCTTTGTGATAAAATATATACTATTGTAAACATAAAATAAAATAAATTAAAAACATCTTAGTGCTGCTGCTGATGTAGGCCTATGATTCTTACCGCCGATATGTCAAAGCTCCGCTAACGTTATGTGCCTCCTGCTGTGCAATGTGCACTGAGCATCCAAAGTGCAGGTAGTTGTGGGGCGAAACAATGTTGAAAAAAAGGACATATTCTTCAGGAGCAGAGAAAAGGAAGAGGAAGAAGAGAAAAAACGCCAAGATAAAAGTATGTTTGCATGTCATGGAATGTTAATCAAAGAGATTTATGAAGGTGTGTAATCAGTATTATTGGCAGAAATAGAGGGCCTCAAAATCAAACTTTACAAGTACAAGTAAAATCTCCCTTGGATCCATCTAAGCCTTAACTTTGGAGCAACAGAGGATCTAAACCCCCCGTCTGAGGACCTATGGCTACGAGACAGCACATGTGGTGTCAAGATTTCTTTAATGTAACTAAGGTCAAGGTCCATATGAGCTCATAAAGTGATCAGTAAAATCTTAAACAGGGAGCCAGTGAAAAGAAGTAAGTCAAGGTATGATGTGATGTTAAACCTTTTAAAAGCCATTGTGCAGCGGTCTGGACCAGCTGCAGATAAGAGAGTGATTTATATGTGACCCTGGAGAGGAGTAATCTAACAGAGGAGTGCATGAGTAACTTTTCCCCGGTTTGTTTGTGACATTATTGATTTCATTTGGAGGGTTTTGTCGATGTGGTGGTCAGGGTTATGTTTGAATCAAAAATGACTCCTACTTTCTTGCAGTTGGTGTCGTGTTTGCAAAGAGTAGTATCCAGAGGGATAAAAAAAAAAAGTCAATACAAGGAGTTTAAACAGGTTTTGACATTTAATATTATAGTCAAAAAATGTACAGTATTGTTTCAAATGGATATGCATGCAAAAATCACTTCAAACGTCTCATGTGAAACCAGCACAAGACAGCATATTTGGCTACAGTTTCAAATGACGAATCATTTTACAGTCTTATAAAAGTTATTAAAGTTAAAAACAAAAACAAATGCTCAATACTTTTACGGTCACATCAAAGGATCTGCACTACAAGCTGATTGGTTACTCCTTTAAATAACATGGCCGACAGTTAGGTAGGCCTTTAATGCACATTTAATGTGTTTTGTTATGTTATGAAAATGTGTGCCCTTTTCTTTATGTGATAAAAATGGTGGGGTTTTTTGTCACAGTTTGTATTAAAAATGGCTTTTCTGAATAAAATATGATTAGTCATGGTATCTTAAATTAAAAAACTTTATTACAATGAAGCATAAAGAGCAAGGATGTAATATAAAAAATACAAAAAAAAAGGAGGATTCAATCCTCTATCAGACAATTTGCAATACGGCCACTGAGACGGTTGTGTTCAAAGTGCGTTCTTTTCCATTTCAGGATTATCAAAAAAATAAAACAATTACCAAAAACAGGTTGGCCGCATCTTAAAAAAGGGGAAAGTTTTGTGTACTTAGCATGAGAAATAATTCAACACAGGAGTTGGCCTTCGTTCTTAGTGATAGCTCTGCTGTCACGTACTGGAGAGGGAGAGTGAACTGGCAGCTCATGTTTTTGATGAACACAAACGTTGACTGAATAGTTATGTATCTGCTGTGTCGTTGAAATATAAACCTCACCTTAAACACTGTCTTTGATTAAAACATGACAAAGATAGCACAAGAATGGAATTGCCCAAAACAGTCAAAGTTGAAAATGATCCTTTATTTCAGCGGAGGCAGAAGTGGTTTATGATGAAGTGCGTTGGATTTGAGGGGAAGAAGTGTCTGAAAGTGCTGAATTCATAAGACTGTTGTTTAAAAAAAAAAGTCCATAAAAAACATTTCACTCTTTTCAACCTCCCCACAGAGCACAAACCCTGTGTTCTTTCTTAACAAGGAAATACAAAAGTTGCTTTGCATATTTATTGCTGTTTTTGGTATTTGTATTTTAGTCTATCTCTCTATCCTCAAACTATCAGACGGCGGTGGAGCTAAGGGTCTTCGATGTCCAGGAAATCCCTTTTGGGCGGCGCTGACCCTCTGTACCAGGCACAAGAGTCATCACTCCTCTTAATACAAGCATAGTGTTTGGCCTGCTCTCCGTTGACTGTCTTCTCAATCACCCAGTCCAACCACAGGCACTCGGCCGGGCCGCTGACCGCGCAGGGGATGGAGGTGCAGCGAGTGATCTAAGAAACAGAAGAAGAGAGCGAGATCAGGGATTGTGCTTACTGCGAGCAGTATGTATTTTTAAGCTTCTTTTAGTCTGTGGTCGCTCAGAAGTGGCTAATTCGACTTTGCTGAATGTATCTTTTTAACGTTTCTACCTTGCAATCACAGCCCATTTCATAGCGCTGAGTCAGGCTTTTCTTCTGGGTGGCGCTCAGGGCCTCCCACGGCTCGATGAAGTCACACAATGTGGCATGCATCTTGCCGTCGCTCTCCAGCCGGCCTGTGGAGGAAGGAAAAGACATTAGATGCGATCGGGAGCATAATTTTTGTCCTGTATTTTAAAGCGTGATCTGAGCTCGAGGTCTAACCTGTGATCAGATACTCTTTGCTGTTAGTCTCTAGATCCACTCCGCACACCGCAGAGGTAGGGGCGGTGTAGATGGCGTCGATATCCTGGTTTGGACCTTTGAACATCTGATGAATCAAACAGAAAAGCACATTTAGATTCATAGAGCGCTGTTTGAACTGTAATTCGAGGATGATGGCTTTAAGTTGTGTACCTTGGTCTGTTTGATGTCATACTGGATTCGTGTGATGGGGTTTCCATAGATGTTATTCCCAACCTCAATCTCCTGCCTTCCAACTACCTTCGCCCTGATAACTGCACAGACACAAAAACAAAAACAAACCGTGTTTACACTTTTTGAAACAAACCCTTTAAACACTGTTGTTAGAGTTCAACCCATCTGAGTCTGGGTCTGATAGAAGCCCTTCCTAGGTTTGGCATGCTGGTGTTGGCCAGGATTCACTGCTGTGGCTTGGATCTAAAGAGTTTGCATGTGCCAGGTGCAGGGAAGAAAGCGGCACATGAGTGTTTCATCAGCTGCAATCAGAGGGAGGAATGTGCGCTGCCGGCTCCCAGGCTGCTGGGCCGACGCAGGAGGAAGCTAGTCAGCAATCTTTGAAAAAGCTGAACTAGAATGCCCCCCCCTCTCCTTCTCCTCGCCCCCAGGCCTCTCCGCCGGCCTGCCTCTGTGTCTGCAGTGAGGTGCTGACATGCAAATCAACCTCTCCCCCCTCTTTCTCTTTCCCCCTGTCTCTCTCTCTCTCTCTCCCATTCTGGTCTGTGCTACCAAGTCGCAGCTTCCAGATTCAAGGAGGGGAAAAAACAACAGTTCAAGTGGAAAAGTATGATCAGAGCCATACGGATGAGCTTTTGAGCTCAAATACTGACTACTCGACAAAAAATATGACTCATGCATTTCGAAAACACTGCTCCTGTCATGTGAATCTGAATGATCAAGTCCAGTAAAGCATCGATCGTGTGCCAATCTTATGGATTACTAGTTAGATGCGAGATGCAGCGATAAAAAATAGGTTAACAAGATCATATTGGAAATCTTTGAAGCGGAGGGAAGTAGCGACAGACGTAATTATAACCAGATGTTCTCTCTCTCTCTCTCTCGCTCTCTCACAAGGTGGCAGCTACTGACAGCCTCCGACCATCTCCAGCCTGCCTCCCAAACCAAATAAGATCTGGCCTTTTGATTTTCTTTTTATATGATGAAAGGTATGAAGCTGCAAGCCACATGTGCCCCAATTTGATGACAATACAGTCTTAGAGAACATCTCCTTTTAAGGGTTTAAAGAGTGGACTCAGAAGCAAAAAAAAAAAGGGGGAAAACAGAGGGAAAATAAGAGAGCGTGCACAGATGGTGTATTCTACGTGCAGAGGATCAGAGGAAAAATGGACAGTCGCAGTGCGGAGGTAAAGGAGAAAACTGTCACAAACATCGAGTTGCATGGAAAAGTGGAGGCAGAGAGCACAACGAAAGAGAAGAGAGAGAGAGAATTGAAGTCTAAAGCCAGGAAAACTTGCAAAATCAGGAGCTGTGTTGCACGGATGCAGCCGTGGAATATTACATGCACGATATGAGATGACAAAGACGAGTTTGGACTGAGAAATCCTTCAAACGCTGCGAGTGAGAAGTGCTGAAGACGGATACAGTCCAACTTTTTGGGCTACACAGTGGATTAGTGGTAATCCTGTTCGCCTGAGTGTGCAGAATCCCACACAGAGAACTTCTCCTTTTACCAAACTAAAGTAGGGCAGGTGAAAATATGCAGAGTATAAAAACAAACAAACACTGACATATCTATGGATGTAAACAATTGAAGCACAAGCATTAAAAACTGAAAGATGGGGTTTTCTATCATGCAAATCTATCAGAATGTTTCCATAAACACTATTTATTTAGTAACAAATAATCAATAAAAGCCCAAAATACTCGAGTTTACTCTAGTAATACTTCTAGTTTGGGTTATCAGTATTGACCTGATGTCTATCTGTCAAACCGTGAAGATGTTTACAGGATCGAGCTGACTGAGCGCTTTAAAAACCATATGTTATAGAAAACTGGGGATTTAGAGCAGCGTGTAATTTTCAAGTTACTGAAACAATAAACACATTATTTTGAACACAGTGTTGTGGTTATGGGAGCGCTTTAAAAAACAATGCATGTCATGTAATTGCAGGGCTTTTACACGCATTTCCTCCTTGAGAAGCCACAAAGCGGTCAGATCACGGACCAGAAATGTCAAACTAAGAACTCAGACTCATCCTCCTTTGATCCTATGAGGATAAATGGATTGAAGATATTTAATTATTGAAGATATTTAAAGCTCCTGTGAGGATTTTTTTTGACTTCCTTGAAATACACTGACATTTAAATTAATGCCTTTTTATGATTTCCAAAAAAAGACCAAATGAGACATGAATGTTGCAAGTGTACCATTGGTGCGAGGGGGTAGGTGTCATCTGTTTTTAGAATTTCCAAAGAGATATTTGACCTTAAAAAGTCATCAGGATGAGATTTTATTGGCTGAAGATGCTGTTAGAGCGCGTACAGGACAAAAAGGCAAAATTATTTTGTCCACAGGGGGGCGCCAAACTTGGGATAAAAAGACCCTTACAGCAGCTTTAACGCATATGATTGAGGAGATTTTTTTTCTATTATATTTACTATTTTTTCCTTATTTGTTGCTGACAAAATGAGCACATTATTTATTGGCCTGCATGATCTTTTAATGAAATGCATAGCCGCTGGTGATGCTAGAGTTCGAAGAAGTGTGAACTTTTTCAGTTTACTCTGACTAGCAGCTCTTGTAAGCACAGTTTGAAGTGCATGGCTAAGCTTTTTCAGGTGTTTCAAAATCAATACAATCATAATATTTATAATTACGTAATAATTAATATCCCTTTAATTTGCTTTCTTCTTCAAAAATCAGTGAGAAATGTTAAAGAAGCTGTAAAACACACACAAATGCAGCATGTGACCAACCTGCATCTCTTTGCCCGGGTGGAAATAGTTTTTTCATCCAACTCAGTTTGATTTGACAGGATAAATGAAACTTTGAGGTCAAAGTTATCTGATATTCTGTGTTTATTTAGTGCAAAGAAGAGAAGACAAAAACACATCTGGGTAGACTTGTAAATAAAAGCCTCTCCTCTGACAGCTGCTTCCCATATTAGGATAGGATGTTTTTACGTCTGCGCTTTGACCTATATCTTTCCACCCGGTACAGTAAGAACGTAAGGGGCTGATTCAGTAAGTTTTGACTGTTCTTGACAGTTTCAAATTTTCAGTTGAGACACTGAAACCAAATTTGACCCACTCATGCTCTTGAGTAATTTTCCGTTGGCTCCAGACACTCGACTTAAATAATACTTTCACTTCAGTAAACTGTCTGACAGTAAGTAGGGGTTCCTCAAGGCGATGTCTTACTTGTGCAGTAACAGCATGGAAAACACATCCAAATGATTGTCTGCGCTCACTAATGCTGTGATTTATTCTAATATCTTTTAAACAGTCTAACAGAGAGGAAAATAATCAGTAGTTTGGAGGGTATAGGGCTGGAAACAAAGCAGAGTGATGTTCTGAATAGCAGAGTGCTTGGCTGAGCCGAAAGTGACCATCATTTAGAGTGTGGCATCTCATTTTGCAAAGTCAGCCACCCATTCATTTTCAATGCAGCAGCCAGCAAATTAACACGGCTATAACATCAAATTAACATGCTTTCGCTCAGAATCTACTACAGGAAACTATTTTAACTTTTTAAGGCGCGATATTCTCTTTAAACTGTCACGTTAAGTAGTTTCAGGAGGATTTCTGATGGGAAAAGAAGCACATCAGGGAGCGTTTTAAGCACAAGAAAAGCTGATATTAGGTCAAAATGGTGGTTTATGTTAGTAGCAGGGTCTATCCATGGTGCTGAAGCAGGAAACCTGAGCTATGGGTGGTTAAGGTAATACTAGGACTCGTGAAAATATGGATTAGTGAAAGAGGTCAATTGAGAAGTACTGCAATACTTAAAGTAAGTGGTGTTTCTGCTTCTTAGCCTTGCAAATACACGAAAAACTGCATCTAAAACTGAGTTGAAGTGTCTCTTTTTATGCAGCAAAACAGATAAATTAACCAAATAATGTAAAACATAAAAGAAATAATGAGAAAATTTTGTAATGTTTTAAAAAAAAAGGACAAAGTTACATTTAAACTCAACACCATTTGCTCTTTTCTTTTTGTTTTTGTGTGTTTGTACGGCCTAAACTTCACCATCAAACACTCAAACTATTTTGGCTCATTTTCTATCTCTGTCCGATCGTCTACATCGGCCCTCTGGTCACATTTGCAAAGCAGCAACTTTTAAAGGAAAGCATTAAAAAGGAACTGCTGAAAAATCACATTCCCATACTGTAAACTCCCCAGCAGGATAATGTGGTTTCCTCAGCCCCAGTCGTGGAATCCGATGGTAAAGTGAAATCTTTGAATAAGACAGCGTCTGTGTACATGCCACACACACTGAGCCAGCCTCACAACCGAGAAAAAAGACCCTCAGCAAACCTGCGTTCAAACAGCTACACAGGCCGCTCACTGTTGAGACTCTGGACCTGAAGGTGAGGCCGGCAACAGGCGGTGTTTTGTAATAGGTAAGTAAGAGGGAAAACTGCTCTCATTGACTCCAGTTTCAAATGCCATTCGTAAGTCATTAAAAGAGTAGTCCGTAGCACTATTGCTTCACCATTGAGCTGAGGATGGTACAACTCAGTGGTGTGCTTCAAAAAAGGGGTGGTGCCTGCGTGTCTTTAAAAACAACACAGAAGTGTCGCCTCGCCTGTAGATATAACAACACAGAATGTCTTTTTCAGTGCCATTTTTTTGGACACATTGCTGCCCCTTCCAGTTAATAAAGTGTAAAAAGTGCCTTCTGGGTACTTTTCCAGTCAGTAAAAAGACCCCTCTCTGATCCTCTCTGACTGAGCAGAGCATGATTGAAAACTTGTCATATAAGGTTTGAAGTGTGTTTAGTTAAAGCTCATATTTTGATTTGTGGCAGGCTCTGTTTGTCTTAGATAGTGTCCAAACCTGTGGCAGTTAAATACATCATTTGTCGTGAGCTTGTTTGGTGTAAATCATAAAAACATGGCTGTTTCTTCACCTGCTTGGCAGACACCTACCCCCTCACTCCTTCTCCAGGCATTGAAATTACAATATACGAACTTTTAATCCTTCACCTGATGGTTTTGTTTGCTTTTGGATATCATAAAAAAATGCACAATATAAATTTTTGACCATTTTATAAACATAAAAAACTCCACAGGGTAGCTTTAACTCCGAAATTTGATTAGTTAGATTCAGACTTCTTGTTTTAAAATTATCATGATTAAAATCTTACAAGAATTTAAGTATAGTCCATGAAGTAGCATTTTTTTTAACTATGTATGAATGATTTTGTGTCTTTATAACAAAGATTATTGCATAAATATTTACCAGAATACAGGATATATTTTCAAAGTTGCTTGTGAAGGAACTTTAGACCCCATCTTTTCCTATTTTCACCTCATTTCTTTCATTACATTGTGAGAATTGGAGGTTTCAAAAACTACTTGAGCCTTGCCTTGCTTAAAAACTAACCAGGCCACCTCTACTTTCAGCAGGCCAGAACTAAACCCAATGTGCAGGAAACAGAAAACTTACAAACTTACAAAATGGTCTTCAAAATCATGATCATTAACCACAACTGTCTGTGTGCGGGTGCCTTAAAGCACACAGGAGGTGCCCTTTCCATTCTCTAGCCCCTGGTCCTCAAACAACTTGAGTACGCCCCTGTTATGTCTCTACTTTTTGCTGTTAAATTTACTCAGGAGATTAAGTTAATATCCCCATGCCTGTGTTGTTTTCTTTAAGAACAAACTCCACATATAGTTTATAAACTGCATTTAAAAATTCTGAGCAGAAAAAGTAGGGGCTAAAAAACCTTTGTTGATTATTTTCTTCAACTGTTAACTTTTTATGCTCTTATTTCACTCTAAAAGTAAACCAAACAGATAAAAGTGAAGTGCCATGGTGGTTGCATTTTTGCAGAATCAAGACTGTCAACAGATGATTCGAGAAAAAAAAAAAGGAGGGAGGGGAGTGGTGGAAAGAACAGAGTGAAAGACAGAAATTTCCATCCTCCTCCCCCTGTAACTGTAAACAGAAGAGGAGGACTAGTTTGCACAGTTTTCCACCTCAAAATTCACATTTCTGTCATACAAAGTAACTTTAAGTCTCTCCAACTTCACATAGACAACAAACTACTTGAAATGCAACTCTGCTTTCACTGGTTTTGCTTGTAAAAGTTAGTCTACTCACCAACATCTGCGTTGCAAAACGCCTGCTGAGGGTGCACAGGGGAGCAGCTGCAGGCTTCTGCTATTTCTTTCACCCGCCAGAGAAACAGGATGGCCAGAGTGATCAAACAACTGTTCGTCGTCCAGGTCATCTTGGAAAACTACGATGAAGAAAATTAAAGGGTAAAAAAATGAAGAGGTGAAGTCAGGCACTCCGGCAAACCTACAGGAAATGAACCCAAACTGTCCAAAGCTTCAAGTAAGTGACTGATGCTCCTCTGGTCAGAAACAGAGATGCACAAGAGTTCATTCCAGTAGAAATCTGCACCCAGGTTGCTTTAAATCTGTTTTCCACTATCGTCAGGGATCAGGCGCTTTTTATTATCGCAGGCTCCTCCCCCCGCTGCGCTCTCAGCCAATGAGCGCTGCAGCCCTCCGGAGGTCAGGGGCTCCCGAAGTTTTCACATCCAACCCGCAACCCCGTCACCGTCTGTCACAATTACGCTGCAAGAAGAGGTGAGTGATTGTGTCAAACAACGGGGGTGACGTGAAACTTACAGTATCTGCCAAGTCACCCGTGGGCAACCCACGCAGACATGCAATTTTTCCGTTAACTCTGGACCTTAACTTTTACCCACCCTTCAGTCTCTACCTGCTGCACTTTTCAAAATTTTAACACCGAAACATTAAATCAGAAATAACCTAAATTTAATGAATTTTACATCCTGTTTTCATGAGTGACCTCTCAGTAAGTGTCTTTTTTTTTCAGTTTTTATTGCTAAATTTTGAAGTAGCCGCTCTTAAAGCAATGCCAGAGAGAAGGGAAGTTACAAAGTCTGCTTTGTTCGTACCTACAGTGCAAAAGGAAGGTCACAGGTCATCACAGTCACTATGATTCAACCGGTGGACACCAGGGAAACCCTCGTCAAATAATAAACAAAACTATAACTCATCCTGCAAAACAGGCCCCTTTGTTTCCTAGGTGTAAAAATCAGTATATAGACATAAAATAGTTTTATTAATCTTTCTTAATCTTCTTTTTAGTCAGAAAGAAACTCAAAATGTGATAAAAGAGAAGTTCAACCAGCGGCTGTGAAGGTCAGGTTGAAGACTGACCTTCACCTGATCTCCTCTACTTCCCCCCTGCTGCCGTAGAAACTCTTACTTCACTTACCTTTTACAAAACCTGTGACACCACCAGTTATCTGATTGTCCTAATGTTCAAAACACTGTTGTTTTCTGACCCCTGTTCTTCCTTTTTCCTTAAATGTTTAGGGTGAACTTGTAACCTCAAACTCAAAGTTGCTGCTTTGTTTGTTGTGTAAATATGAAGGTAACATATCTAACAGACACACAAGACACATTATTATTATTAAAGCACCTAAAATGATTATTTCTGATATCTAAAAGCATAAACAACCATCAGCAGTTTGACTCTAAAGTTAGGAGGATAAGATTTTTGATCTGAAGACAAAAGTTTAGAGGACCTGTCGAGTAAAGACTGCTTTGTCCACAGGAGTCACCGAAATTGGTCCTCACAGGAGTGAGATCAATTCAGTATAGATGTCTGTGTGAGGGGTATACTGACAAAGAAAGGCCCAGAGGACCACTACAAAAACTATTTTAAGCAATATTTTCATGGATAATGAAGCCTAAGAAGTTAACCTAGAGATAAGAACGAAACAGGATGATAGAGAATTGTTTTTAGTGCAATTTACAGCTGATTGAAGACACGGGTCAAAACCAACCCGTTAATATAGTGGGTGCTAACACAGGAGAAAGGTTAATAGTTGAAGCGTTGTTTATGAAAAAGCAGTGCCCTCGGGTTTTTAGAAATGAAGCCTGTGCCCAGATTCTTAAAAATCAGAAGCCACATACACACCCATTTAAAAAGCCAATTTCTTTGAGGCAACCTAAACCCACTGAGCATTTTTTTGTCTAAAAGAGGTCTAATAGACGTCTAAATGTAGCCTAGACGACTGGTCTAAAGTCAGGCTACCACAGGTCTAAAATCTGGGCTATATCACTACCCTGTATATTGCTCAATGGCTATCATAATAATTTTGGTTAAGTACTTTGAGATCAGTTATGCAACTCACAGTTGCTTTTTGAAATGAATTGTTATCAAATAATGTGTTAAATTCTAAAAATGGACGGTTGAAATGAGGTCTAAAAAAAATAGATGTCTAATAGCCATCTATTGCTCAGTGGGAACATATCACTAAATTTACAAGTTGATTGAATAAGTGATAAATATGATCATTGTTGTCATATACTGTGTCTAAACTGGTCATGGTCAGTAATGCTGTTTTCTTGCTTATAGACTAGTCAGCTTCAAGGAATTCAAACCTCACACCATAAAAAGTTACACTATTAGGAAACTAGTCCCTCCAGAAAACCTCATAGATAGATAGATAGATAGATAGATAGATAGATAGATAGATAGATAGATAGATAGATAGATAGATAGATAGATAGATAGATAGATAGATAGATAGATAGATAGATAGACAAACTGCATTTTGTTTGTTTGTTTGTTTGTTCATTTGTTTGTTCATTTTTTCACAAGTGAAAATTTGTCTTTAGTCTCATCGTGTACAAAAAAACAGATCAACAGCAACAAGGACAGCAGCAACAGACACATAACAAATACACACAAAACATCTTGACAGCGAAAGAGGGAGGACAACAGTGGCATGTACTGTACATAACAGGCAGATCTAACTTGACGTAGGCCTACGATCATTCAGTGCCCTGATGGCGTTCAGAATGAGCGAGTTTTTGAAGAGGTTACGATTTGCCTTAGGTACTTGATAACGTCTACCTGAACAAGTTTAACTAACTTGGATTGATCCCTTTGATTTTTGAGGCTAGATTCACTATTCTCTACAGCTTACATCTGCCTTTTGTGTTGAGGTTACCAAACCACATTGTCATGTTAAAGGTTAAGATTCCCTCTATGTAGTTCTTCTAGACTGTTTCCATGATGTTCTTACTCACTCCAAAGAACCTGAACTTGCGTAATGTTTGGAGGCGTTGATTACAAGATTTTAAAATGAATTAAAAATTTGGAGGCACTCACAAGCTCAAATGTGAATAAAACTCACTATAGAGGTGAAAATGACGCTTTGAGGCGCAATAATGGGCTGAAACTTCATGTACAGCTGACGAGGTTTAAGTCATAATTCTGCCTTTTTATTTATATAAGCAAACATTTCACATACGTATATGACTTTTATCATAATATATCGAGTGTATAGCAGCTTTAAACACTTCTTTAATGATGGTTCACGTGTGTGGAAATGCGTAGGCGAGTGCTGCTGAGTAATTCGTAGGTCACGCAGCGATATTGTCTCTGGTTTGGTTCCAGTGAAAGTGTTTACACACACACTCTTGGTTCAGTAAAAAAAAACATTGTTTAAGTTGGATGAAATTACCGAGGAAGAATGAACGTGGAGGTGGAGTGAAGAGAACTGACATCATCCTCTTAAAGTTAATAGATTCAATCTGGCAGTGATTTTCCCAGCTACCTAAACCCCTCTACAACCCTGTGAAGGAAACATTATGCTATAGTCAGATTCTTTCGTCATTTCTCATCTCTCAGCCAGAAATAGATGGATCGGTTGGAAACTTCGCCACTACAATACTAACCCTGGGTACTGTGGATCTTAAGAGTTCTGGGTTTGCGGCCTCTCGTGTTGATACTGGCAGAAACTGGAGATCATAGCGAGGGCATGAGGTGTTTGTGATGATTAGCGCTGATGATGAATAATAAAGAGAGACAGAGAGAGAAAGACAGAGAAGGGACTGTATCTGTTGCTACTGCTGCTGCTGCCTCGCTCCCTGACATCATTTTTGGCCACCGACTGTCGGCCTTCTGGCTACCCTGGCAAATATTTCCACTGTTTTTCATAGCTGAGCATTTTTTTGCTTGGTTGCTTTTCCACAGGAGTCTGTAACTTGATGTCTGGGAAGAAGTAAGCACACTGAGAGAGAGAGGGAGAGTGAGTAACTGCGAGGGAGAAACACAACAACAAAATCGTCTTTTTAATCATCAGAGTCCCCTTTGTCTGTTTCCTGAAGGGAAATTTGGACACTCAGTCACGTTATCTTAGCTTCGGATTAAGAATGCCGTCAGATTGATAAGGAAAATTCCCAATTTGTTTGAAATTTTGCAAGCCCGTGTGACTCGTTTTGCAGGGTGGAAGTTACCAGACACAAAGAACGTAACACGGAAAACAACACAGATGTTGGGCGGGGGACCAAAACGAAGACACGTGAAAGGAAGTGACACATCTAAGACCAAATGAGTAGAAGTATCCCTCTGTCTCTTCCCAGAGTTTACCGAAAGCATCTGAGGAATAGCAGACGCCTTCTTCTGGGCAGTGCCTGCCGCCCCCTGTCCAAACAGTCGGCTTCCTTTGCACTGAGATGCCGACTGATGTGGTGGGCTCTGCTCAAATCTCAACCATGTCCCCAGCTCCTGGGCATATTTCAAATGACCTCACAGCATGACCATCCTGAGCTATTTCCCACACAGCTCCTCTCCCTTCACAGTGAGGTTTCACATGTTGGTTCAGATCTGGATTATTGTATCAACATTTGGTTTTAATTTGTTGGGAGAGGGCGGATTTGTCGAAGAAGTGCATTGTAAGCAGCCCCCCTGTGTACATTACCCACTACAAACGCCAAAAAGGGGCTTAGGCATTAGGAAAGACCTGAACCTCTGTGCTCTAAATTACAGACTTGCAAAGGCCAGGAATACTCTCGAGAAGAAGTGCCCGGCAAGACAGAAAAAGAGGGTCTCATTGCGGGAACTGGTGGGAGCTGCGGCACCAACCAACATCCTTTTACTCCCACCTCCTTTGCCCCGTTGCCTTCACACACGCCACATGACCTGACCGTCACGTAACTTTTAGAAAATCCCTCCCTAGCTGCATGCCTCCCCCTCCTCAATCTGTTTTGATGTGACCCAGCCACGGCCCAGGGGTAATTCCCACCTTTTTCCATTCGTCAAAGCCACTATTCACATGTCTTTGGTGACAGTGAATCAGTGTTTGCGGATTCACTTTAGGGACAAGAGGAAAACATCTGCTCAAAAGACAGACAAACCATTAATATGAGGTAACCACCCTTAACAATAGTTAGTCAGAATGACTCTGTCGTGTGGTCCGAGAATCCTTTATTTTTTTTAGATCGCTCCTGCAGAATGACTTCCATTTAAAGTATTTAATGTGTGTTTTCATGGAAACTCACTTTATTCTAACAGGCCTATACTGGTAAACTACGTTAAAATTACTGCTGCAGTCATTTCCTCTGCAGCTCTGCTAGACTATGACAGGAATGTCTGGAGCCGCAATTAAGATGACGAATAATTTAAACAGAAGTTTGATGTTGTTTAAACATCTATTCTTACACATCTATTTCATCTTTAAACAACTGGATATTTCTCCCTGAATTTACTTGAATTTTAATCTTTTTGCCTTTGATTTCCTGACCTTTACCCACTATGTATTTTTTTTATATTTTATCAGTTTATTCAAAATAAATCTGGAAAATGTTTCTAACCTGGAAAAAAGGGTGTTATTTAAGATCAAGTTCCTACCTCGCTTTCTTCCTGTATACTTAATTTTGATAAGTTTGACAACTCCTTGACATTAATTATCGGGTTTGTCTTATTCTGTGTAAAAGATATGACATTTTAGTGTTTAAATAATTTGCTTTTTTAATTCCTCTTATTTAAATTCTACATAATTGTGCTATTTAAGTATACTTTATACGTAACATATGCATGACCTCTGTGGCGAAACAAACAGCATGAATTTTGATTCAAAATTCAACGTTATTAATGTTTTCATTGAGGATGAAACTCTTGCTGTATTAGAAATCGCAGCTCCCCTTCCTCAACATGGCGGTCGTATTGATGAAGCATCTACATATTCTTGTCTGTGGTTTTAGACTTGCAGCTAATATATTATATCATTCATATGGTTTTAAATGTAACGTTAAGCATCACACGATTCAAAAATTTCTATTCAAGCCCTACAGGAACTACCTGTTAAAGCTCCTGTCAGGGTTTTTTTCAATAAACGATATGTTCAACTGTCATATGTCGGCAGGATGAGATATTTGTATTTTTTTACGCTTAAAAGGAACAAAACCTGCAAAGACTGCTTCAGGGGCAAATTGACACTGAGTTCCTCACAGGAGCTTTAAATACCGATATGTTACCTGATTTAAAGGGTTACTCCGCCGTAAAATTAATTTAGGGTCAAACACACTTTAACACTGAGTTAGACACCCCCCCGAGAGATGAATGTTGTAGACTGCTTGCTTCTCTAGTTATACCAACTTTAGTAATGACCGAAGGATAGCAATACACAGCGGTCTGAGGAGCCATAAACAAACCTCAACCAAAACACCACTCTATAGCCACAAATAATGCTCAGAACAACACCTAACTTCATCAACAGTACAGACAGGGTCCTAGTTATAGTACTAGCCACCAAACATCTTTTTAACTTTGCCTGATTTCTTTAGCAAAGAGACTAAACACAACTCCCCTATTCTCTTGAATCGAGACCTCAGACCAGTCCATTATGGACAGCTGCGGGGTGACGCAGCTCAAGGAAGAACATTTTTGATCATTACATCATGGAAATGCTGCGTCTGCAGTGCAAAATGATTGATATGGTGATTAATACTTCAAGGAAATGATGAAGAAATGATCATAAGTAAAGTGCTGTTCTGAGCATTATTTGTGGCTATAGAGTGACGTTTTGGTTGAAGTTTGTTTATGGCTCCTCAGACTGCTGTGTATTGCTATCCTGTGGTCGTTACTAAAGTTGGTATAACTAGAGAAGCAAGCAGTCAGCAACATTCGACACTCTCCAGGGGGTGTCCAACTTGGTGTTACGGTGTGTTTGACCCTAAATTAATTTTAAGCTGGAATATCCCCTTAAAGACAGCCACAAAATTCAGCTTATTTGGCATTACAAGAAATGTTTTAACATCAGTGAAACCAACTATTGTTCTGGTCGGCAGAGAAAATTAAAAACATGAACCTGTGCTTTTGACCAGACGGCTGCTGGAAATTGAGTATGAAAATATCAAACCAGTCGGCAATGCAGCTTTAAAATCCTAATAAATAAAATTTTCCATTTTACTGTTGGGAAATAAAAGCGACTTCGATGACCACACCTAATTCTTGTGAATTGTTTTTTTTTTGTTTTGTTTTTAATTGTGGTTACGAGAAACTTCTTTTCTTTTTTTATGTTGCGCTAAGTGGGAAATTCCAGAGCACTGTTGGAGATAGAGCTGTTGAATGGGATTACTGGATCCATTGTCGATAAAAGCAAACAAACAGAATAAGTCGTGACTTGTGCAGGGGCTGGTTATTTGTCAGGTAGAGTGACACAGCAATAAAAGAGGAGCCAGATATTTCTCACATGAAAACAAGTCTACGGTATGATGAACATCTCTACTTTCTCCTCCCTCATGAGGGTGACACAAGATTACCTGCAGATGAATCATAGCTATTGTACCAAGTAAACCGTTATGTGTTTATGCAACACTTGAGCGTGAGTGCGTGCAGAGGAGTCATATTTAAATATACAGCAATCATGTGACCTTTACAAATAATCAATTATCTGTTGTGATGGCATCATTTGTTACTGATACATGCCCACGCTCTTCTCAGAAAACTCATGAGTCACTGAGTGTTATAGTATGTGTCTGTTAAACCCACCTGCCCGGGCATGTAAGCCTGCATGTTGTCAAAGTGAGACCGTCTATTGTGTAAGAGAAAATGCAGGAAGACTTGAAGACAGTCTGGCGTGTGGGGAGAGTGAAATAGCTCGGGAAGATTCCATGACTCAAGAGGAGAAAGCTTCCATCATTCTTAATCACAAGCATTTTACAAATCAGACTCCTTTCTTTTGCACCTTATCTGATAAAGCTAAATAAAACAGATTGTTTTAAGTTTGTGGATTTTATTCCATGGAAGAGAAGTCTGATGACGAACCATGACTTGTTACATAGAAAAACTGATGAAAGACCTGATAAAACACAACTTTGAGAACAGACTTTCTCAATATGCTTGTTCACCTCTTTGCTCACATATGATTCCTTAAAAGGAGATCTATATAGCATGCTAGCATATAGCATAACTTTGGCAAATAAAGTCTCTTAGCTTCTTTACACCTTAAAGCCTCAATGAGGAGTTTTTAACTAGCTGTAACACTGATTAAAATCAATGTGGATGTCACGTTCAAAGCAATTTGTGAGTAAAAACTTGACAAATGGTGGGTTATACCTATCATACATTTCAGGAGCTTCTCCTTTAAAGGTGGGGTAGGCAGGAATCCTTTAAAGAAGCATCTTTTTTGTGGTGTCTATAAAAAAAGGCTTTTAATATCAGTCAACAGTTATTAGTTATTGATGACATTTGGTAATATAATGATATCGCTGTGTTTTGTTATGTCTGTGTTGTCAACATTTTAAATTTTTAGAGCGGTCCGCTCTTTCTGACTGTGAACGAAGCCATTCTCCGCCTCCCCCAACCTGATTGGTTGTGAGGCAGACACTGCTTCCCCGTATCGTTCACGAGCCCAAACAAAGTTAGCGTGCCACAATATCGGACAGTAGAAACCAACCAGAAAGTACGGAAAATTGTCTGAATCCTCCTTTGGCCACGACTGCCGACACAAGCAAGAAAACGAAGTAAATACCGGAGACTCTGGCGGAATAATGGGTGCTTATAAAGGAGGATGGGGGACGCTTTGGGATCTTACAGACCCTGTAACCTTTCTGCTGGACAGGTAAACTGCTTTAACAAAGTAAGCCAAGTGTCTGTAACAGAAGTGTTTCTTCTGCTGCGTGTTGTAGTGCCGCTAAACTGTCCTCCCTCGGGTCCTGGACTACGTCACTTTATCCTAGTTGTAGAAGTCCTGCAAACATTGTGTTTGCTGGTAGTCTGTTGGCATCTACAGTAGCACCAATGCTTTTTACTTTCACATTGACTGGGCCCCATTTGTAATTATCTGAAGTATTTATCTGCATTATATCTGAATTTAATTGAAACGATACGAGCGAGCAGGAGTGTTTGTCTGTGGGTGGGGCTTCCTGGAGCAGAGAGGGAGGGGAGAGGAGGAGCTGAGGGGAAAACTGGTTGGGAGGGGTCGTGTTTACATTCAAGATTTCTCCCCAAAACTGGCACTTCCTCAGATCCTGCCTACCCCACCTTTAAGGCCACCATGGTTTCTGGAACAGAAGGGGTGAGTAAAGGAGCATTTTAAAGAATCTGACCTCTACATTACACTTAATATGCCCATTTCCTCCCACCTTATTGTCCACCAAACATTGTAACCATGGTGATTGAGTCTTTCAAGCTAGTTTACAATGGACTGATTAACAATTAATGTTCTTGTAAAGGAGAAATTGGGTTATAAAGCAGTAAACTTTGATGCACAAATCTCTATCAACACACAGAAAATTATCTGGGAATCACTTTTATTGATCAGCATTTAATCAAAACAGGTGAGAGTAAATAATACAAAAGAAAGCATAATCACATGATTGGCCTACAGACTTAACATACTACTCAAAAAATGACCATATTTTTATACGGCATATGTGGGCAGAGGATACAGTATATGTTTGTTGTTTGCTACGTCCAGTAATCGTACAGTCTATAGTTAAAACTACATTAATGTCATTGTCATTGTCAATCAATTTCACCTTCTGATCATCCACCAATTAGAATCAAGAAGGGGCGGAACTTCTGAGTGCATCTTTGTCGGCAACCAAATGTGCAAAAACCAAATGCGCTATCCCTGGACAACTCTTGTAACCGTGGAAACAGCAAGCTCCAGTGAGTGGCGTTTTGAAATTGAAGTCCTTGGCGCTGTCAGCGGCTTGCTGGTGGTAGACTTTGAGTAGCTTTTGTGTAACTTAATAATTAATCAACCAATTAATTATTTAGACGCTTAAAAAAAGAGCAGGTTCGAACCCTGCTCTTTGATAGGTTTAAAGATTACATCGCAGTTTGATTGTAAAATTCTCAGTAATTTGCAGACTAATTGATTAGAAGCGGTCTCACGACAAAGCGGTACGAGTACTGGCCATCAGGACAGGGGTAGGTAGTCTGGGTCTCATTGCTCTTCGAGATATAAGCCAGATCCTCCTTGAAGTCCTGAACCTGAAAGACGTACTTGTTTTCGCACACGATTACGAGCCGGTTGTTGAAGACGATGTTGCTTGGCGGGCTGTAGTTATTGCGAAAACGCGCCACCGGGAAGGACTCGCACCTTATACCCCAGTTCGAACAGTCATGTCGATTTGTGAAGATGTTCGCCTGCCAGTTCATATTTTGGCCCTTGAGCATCAGGCTGTAGTGGAAAGATGTGGTGAAGGATCCAGCGAGTTGACCGTACGGACTGGGAGTGGGACGGTAGCGATAGTCATATTCATAGCCATAGCGATTTCTTCTGTCTGAAGATTTATAGCGTGTTTGGACTTGATTTGATGGAGATAAACCAATGCTCCATGCATCAGAGGTGTAGATCCTGGGTTTGTAATCGTCCCCTTGTAGAGTGAACTTTGGATTAGACTGGAGCTTTCTCAGTGGGAGAGAAATAAATTGAAATGCTCTCAATGTCTTTTCACGATACACATTCGTAAATGTGCTGTAGAGAGTAGAGTTGATCTCCAGATCGTACAGGTTCTCAACAGGGATCATCGGAAAGCGTACGCGGTTCAGCAAGTCCAGCTGGGCCTCCAAACTGGTTGAGTTGCTGTTCTCTTCGATCCAATTTTCAACAGTCTGTAGCAGGAAATATTCATCTTTTACCACCAGGTCTGAGCGGGATAGAATAGCCCCAAGGAGCTGCACAGGGAGGGTGGTCCAAACAGGGGAGGCGGTCAGATTTTCGTAGTTCCAGGCCAGATACTGAATACAGTTCTCCTGAAGGACCAAGTCCCCGGTTTCCTCTGCATATTCGTACAGGGACAGCTGGGTTTGAAACGAGGCATCTTCTGGGAGGATTCTGGAGAACAGCCGGCCTGTGTCCTCCATCAGCTGTTTCATCCCAAACTTTGAGGCCATCCAGTGGAGGCACTGGGCAGAAGTGAAGGTCACGTCGATTTTGCGAGTGTAAATATACCTATTAAAAAAAAAAAAATAACGCAATTATGATTATTTAAATACGTTTTCCACATTTTAATTGTTTTTAAAAAAACAAATAGGCTAAAGTAATTCAAGTTTACCTGATTAAGGAGGTGAAATGTGGCTGGCATGAATGACTCATACTGACTGTGATACTTGGGCTGTCATCTGAAGCGTTGAAAAGTGGAAACTGTGAAAGGATCAATCTGTGCGCACAAATATCCGTCTCAACCATCTCAAGGGTCCCATCCTCGTTTTTGTTTCCAGTAGCACTCTGAGCTAAGATGTGAAAATCACAGCCCTTCCTGCTGTCAAAGATTTGGCCGAGCTCATCGGACATGCTGATGCTGTGATCGAGCTCGTGTACGGTATCATCAACGGTCGTATTCATGCCTGGAATCACAACATTTTTCAGACTTTTAATCTTGGCACACAGGTGTCAAAATCTGTTCAGTTTAAGAACACCTCCGTCAGACCACGTACCGTATGTTTCACAAACAACACCAACATCCTCTTTGTGCGAACAGTCGGTCAGTCCCCAGGCTTTGAAAGAACAAGATGACAGATAATTCTCGGTGCCTTTGCAGTCAAGATCATCCAGCCAAATGGGTCCAGGAGCTACAAGAGATAAAACGAGCAGAAATAAATGTTGATTCTGTCGATTTCAGTTCAACCATGACTCTTTATTACACCGTATGTTCAGTTTTAAATGTGTTGAAGCTGAAAATGATACAAACCAAACTGTAAGGCTCTAGTCTGCATTTCTGGATCAATCTTAAAGGGATATTATGACGTAAAATTAATTTAGGGTCCAACACACCATAACACTGAGTTAGAAACCCCCTCAAGAGAATTTCTCTAGCAAAGAGACTGAACACAACTCGCCTACTCTCTTCCAGCAGCCGCTTGTTTGTAGCGAGACCTCGGGCCAGTCCATTACGGACTGCTGCAGGGGGACGCAGCTCAAGGAAGAACATTAATGATCATTACTTTATCATTTCCTTGAAGTAATAATCACCATATTAATCATTTCGCATTGTAGACACGGTAGTTCTTCTGCCTTAGCGTCTCATTTCTATGAAGTAATGATCATAAATGTTCTTCCTTGAGCTGTGTCACCCCGCAGTTGTCCATAATATACTTGCCTGAAGTCTTGCTACAAACAAGCTGCTGGAAGAGAGTAGGTGAGTTGTGTTTAGTCTCTTTGCTAAAGAAATTAGGCAAAGTTAAAAAGATGTATGATGGCTAGTAATATAACTGGGACCCTATATGTACTGTTGATGAAGTTAGGTGCTGTTCTGAACATTATTTGTGGCTATAGAGTGGTGTTTTGGTTGAGGTTTGTTTATGGCTCCTCAGACCACTGTGTTTTGCTATTGTGCGGTCGTTTCTAAAGTTGGTTTAACTAAAAAAGCAAGCGGTCGGCAACATTCATCTCTAGAGGGGGTTTCTAACTTGGTGTATTGGTGTGTTTGACCCTAAATTAATTTTACACCGGAATATCCCTTTAAGCCCATGCAGTGACTTCCACTACAGAGTCTGCCTAAACCTGTAGATCACAGTCATCCAGTCTTATCCCTTTCAAACCGAGGTGTCTCTCTTAATTATAAAAACTACTTTAGATGATGAAATTTCTAAACTTTTAATCACTAATTTTGTGATTTTTCCTTTTCAAAATATGCAGTTTAAATGAAACCTGATTTTATGACCATTTACACAACGTCCCAACATTTTTTGGAACAAGCACATGAACTCTTACACTCTTAAATAATGTAGTTTTGTCTAAATGTATATTAGTTATCCTTTTGGATAACTCTGTAAATGGCATTAAGTAGAAAAACGCATTTATCAGACACTTCTGCTGTGGCTGAATTTGTTGTACCGGGTTCATTCAAACACAACCTCTCAGTGGGTAAAACTATTTCACTGCCCCCTGGTGGAGGAGCAGTGAAACTGGAGGGCACCTTGTCCGTAGTCCTTCCCAGTGACAACAGATTTGGCTCCAGGAAATTCAAGCTGACGACACACCACCTGGGCCTCGGCCATGTCCCAGCCGTCGTCACACACTGTTCCCCACTTCCCATTGTGATAGACTTCAACACGGCCCTCTGAATCCCTCCCAGAGCCAAACAGCCTCACATCGCCGTCCTGCAGCCCAGGGGTCCTCTCTGTATGCAAACACGAGGCCGTGACACAGAGAGGTCACATAAATGTTTAGATAAACTCGAGCCTGTGCAGGATAAATCAATGCACAGATTATGAGTAAAAAAACAGTAGGTATTTTTCAAGGTTTTAACAGGTTTGACTTGTTTTACTTACTGAACAGGTTCAGTTTGAATGCACTCCCAGACACAGAGAGAAGTAGCAAAAGCCACAGCATGCACAAGTTTCGATGTGGGAGCATTTTCAGACACCAGGGTTAAAAACCTGATATAAAGACAAAGAAGCAGAAATAAAAGACACATCTTCTTTTTGATGGACAGTGCTTTAAATTAGTGTGATAAAACCCAAGAGACAAGAGAGTCAAACTTGTTTTTTCAGCAAATCTACAAGCGTTTGAAGATGTTTCCTGATAGTTTCTTGCATGAAAATGTGCTATCTGTGCTAAAAATTCAATTAAAGCACATTACCTTCTCTGGCTGCTGTCCTTCAAGGTGCAACTCCTGGCAGTAAAGTTGGTAAAGAAATTTTGACTCCTTATGAAGTCTCGACAAAAACAGGGAGGGCTCAATGCAAGGTTACCTCCCCGCTCCGGCTGCTTTCCCTAAGTTTCATTTCACGTTAAAAGGCAATAAACCAGGAAGTTGCGCAACGGCGTTTGGGACATGTTTGAGGACAATGTCTGGTTTTGTTTCGACCTTTTTTGTGTAAAGTTCATATACAGTCTATGGGGTAAAGTTCAAATCAAGCAGCAAAGACTCAACAAATAAGAATCAAGGTTTTACTCAGGCATCCCAAAAACATACAACCAGACCGATTCACAAAAGCGTCCTTCAATTAATGTCGAGTTTAAGGAAGAATAAAAACAGAGCATCAGTTATTTCACTTCAGGATGTGATTGTTGAACATGAAGGGGAGAAAACTTGAGCCTGTCGAGAGTGTACAGTACGGTGATGAAAGTGTATGCTTCAGGAGGAAAGTAGTCACAGTCTGCTAAATCATTTTTGTACATTCATTTTGAAGGAAAGGCTACAGTGCTGTTTAGAGTCACATTCGGCCTAGGAAGGAGATGATCCACCACAAGATATTGCCGGCGTTGTTTGTTCCTCAAAAGCCCAGACAGGACCTTCTTCCTTCTGTCTCAGTTCATACTTCTCCTTTACGCTGAAGACGATCATTTCGAGTTGCGGTTACGTCTCAAGGAGGAAGCAGCGAGTACAGTAACTTCAACAGTGACTGCTTTGTAAACAAAACGGAACAACAGTGCGTTTGCCTCAAGAGTGTTTCTATCAATCTATATGAACTCCAAACCCTCGTATTTAACGTCCCCGATCTTGGTTTCCGCTAAAAGGATGCGTCCGTCTAGTGTGAACGCCATGATGTATGTGGCGATCTTTCCGGCGTCTTCCTCCGACTTGAGAGCCAGGACGATCTGGTCGTCTGTGTTGGGCACAAACTTAAACGAGGAGAAACCATGAGTGGGGTTAAGTTCGCCCACCCGGCTCACGATGATGTCTGTGAAGTCCGGCGAGCAGCTGAGGGCGAGGTTCGTGCCCCGGCGCTCGTCTGCCGTCTCCTCGTAGCGCTCTTTGCTGGCACGGCGAGGGAGGAAGAACCATCGCTGCAGGGTGTCGCTCCAGGCGGCGGATTCATGAATAAAATAACCTGCAAGGATTCGGGACATTAAACAAAGTCGTAAAAGAAAAAAATCGAGGTTTCAACAGCGAGGCTGGATTTCTGTCCTCACCTGGAGGTTCAATTCCTGCCGCAGCCTTCATAGACTTGTACCTAGGAACCCAGTTCTCGTGTTTTACATCCCCTCTGTGGCCCACCACTTTCACCCACTCAGGATTGTTGTTGACAAACACGCCTTCTGTGGTGGTCCACTCTTTGCCGAGACCGCCCACGTATAGGTGCTTGTCCTTCACAGCCATCCACTCGGCTTTGAACCCTGTCAGGAGAGAGTACGAGGAAATGTCAGAGTCCTGCGTCGGAAATGTCATCATGCTGACTCCTGACGGTCAAACGCAGCATTTTTCTGAATACTTCATGTGGAAAATTGAAGCTCGGCTGACACCTGCCCCCTTCCACTGGTTTCAGGCATTACAAATTACAGAATAAGAAATGGTCGGTCTTGTCCCTGATGGTTTTGTCTGATTTTGTTTATCATAAAAAGGCATCAATGTGAATTTCAGCCAATTTCATAAACACCAAAAACTCCTCATAGGAGCTTCAAATACAGTTTGTTTAAAAAATAGTGATATCTAAGACAGTATACTGAAGTTAACTTACTTATTAGTAAAGTTTATGTCAGAATAATGTGTATAAATGTATATAGAAGTTATCATTTTTACTCATATTCTTATGTAAGAGTTTACTACAAGTATGAACTGTTTTAACCTCTTGTTACACATCATATAAGAGTGTTTTCTAACTTCTCTCTCCAATAGATTTATTACACAGCACATGAGTTTTTCTTAACTTCTCTGTGACCTTGTTTCTCCTATTAGCAGGTGTGTGTGTGATGTAACCTCCACTGTGAATCGTGGGAAGTAATGAGGAGGATCCGCTCCTATCAGAAGGAGCTCGTTTAATGTCAACAATGTCGCCTTGACCCTCACATATTTTCTGTTGTTCATTATTTTGTTTTATGAGAGGGCTTACGTTGCTGCACATAGTTTTCCCCCATCCTTTAGTAACATTGTGTAACCAGGGACAACCCTAAATAAAAGGGACTGGACAGAAATACCTTCAGAATGGTTTTGAGATTGTAACTGAAACTATCTCTGCCCATTCTCCTCGAGGAAGAAATCTAAACCATCGTCTTTCTCTTCTTTATGTGTTTTCAGTCATTTGGGCAGGTTTAGACCCAACAGTTTATAAAGTAAAGTATCACTCTGCTTTTGTCTTAAGTGGTATTGGACGAGGTTCGTATAATACAATACAATACAAGAACTTTATTGAACCCAAAAGGTAAATTGATTTGTCTGGGATCTTATCTCATCTACTACTTATAGAAGAATTAAAAAGTCTGATGTGTGTACGAAAGCTAAATCAATCAATCAATCAATCAATCAATCAATCTGATCCTTGTAAGTGTGTTGGTCACAGAGGCTCGAAGCTAGGCTACCAGCTTCAACACATGGGGTCACCTCCAAACTCAAATCGAATCATCAAGATCCAAATATTTTATTTCATTTCATACTTCAATCTGAACAGAAACTCTGATCCTCTCATCAGACTCTTTTACTTTTCCAGTTGAGCTACAGGCTCAACTTACCCCAGAACTACTACTATGACTTTATTAGTCCTTTGAGCTAAAATGGTGGACTTTTATGGTTTTTGACCTCATATTTTAGCTCATAGATACCACAATTGATGTATACAACTAATTTAAAAATTATCTTCTTTGGTCTGAACACAATTCTAATAAAACTTTCGACAGACTAAATTCACTTTGAAGAGTGAAAAACATTTTTCTTTGTAAATAAATGTCTAACCCCATCACCCAAGTGTTTCTAACCTTCACAGACTCCATGAATTGATGCCAATCTCCTAAATATTTGGTCACATGATCAATTTCTTTTACCATTTCCAAGCAACAGGGGGTGGCTCAACTTACCCCACTCTCCCCTACTTTACTTCTGCCAGAGTAGGATTGTAAAAAGCTAAGACATAAACAGGACTGAAGGCCATCTAATATTTAAAACCTCTTCTAAGTAAAAATCAGACATTTTTAGGAACCCTGTTGATACCTCGGATTTCCCCCTCTGAGGAAAACTAAGTTCATATATCAACTCGACCCACCTTTGGCGACACTGCCGTCTCCGTCAGTTAAGATGACCCAGGGCACAGCTTTGTCCCCATCGATATGGTAGACGACACCCGTCCTGTCGTCGACGCTGTACAGCTTCCCGTTGAACACCACCAGCTCCGACAGCTCCATACCTCTGCCTTTCTCTGATAGGTGGCTCTCCAGCACCACCCTGTCAGCATCCCACTCAACCGCTACCTTGTCCCCGCTTTGGGACACCAGCAGGTGCCCCCGCCGCATGTAGCTAAACCACGTCTGTTTCTTGTCGCTGAGAGAGTTCGTGTCCAGGTCGGCGATGACCCCGATGCGGTAGCGGATGCCGTGCGGCGTGTGCTCGGGCGAGCTAAGGGGGTAGGTGTCATTGTAACGGGACGCATGCTCCTCAGCGTCGCCGCGATTCACTTTCCCGTTGTGAGAGACGTAGGAGCGCGGGTGCATGCCCGAGCTCAAGTGCATCAGCAGGAGGAGTAACGCCAGCGAGACCGCCACCACCAGGATGGGCTTCCATTTTAGGCGGAAACGAGGGTCTGTGGTGTTGGCCATGGAAGCCAACACGGGGAGGCCTCCGACAGAAATTCGCAGATTATTCATCGGCTCATTCTGCTCCGGTCGAGAAAAGCCTGGGGCAGCAGGCATGGAGGACGGAGGCCTGGTTTGACCTGTAAGACAGAAAATAAAGGGACATTCTGTAAATATCTGCATTTAAACAACTAACCTCTGTGTTTAAACTACAGTAGTTTAGGGGTCTGTTACAGAGCAGATTCTGAAAGGGGTTATTAACATGTTTTAAAATCATTTTAAAGCTCCTGTTTGGCGCCCCCTGTGGACAAAGGAGAACATCTTCAATCTCAACTAGGTTTTTCCTGCACTTTGCTAACAAAACAGCACTTGTGTGTAAATACTACGCCCTTGCAGCTGTCACAGGCGTTAAAAATTACTCTATGATAACTGTTGTTTCTGTCGAGGATGTCCTTATTTACATTTCTATGCCATAAAGAGACACCATTGTTGATTTCTTCCTATTTCATAACCGGTCAAAAAGCTCCTCATGAAACAGAAAAATGCTTTTTTTTTCTTAGTCTTGTTTTCTACCATTTTCTTTTTCCGTTTTGTTTACTTTCACAAGCCTGATCCAGAGGAAACCACCATGGAGTTTAAGTAGGTAAGAAAATATGTTGTTACACCTGCTTTGTCTTGAGCTGTTCTGAAACACTACACAAAGGTTTGGCCTCAAGTCTAGATTTACCCGTTAGCTTACTTAAGAAGACCTTAGTGGTAAACCTGAATGGGAAACCTTAATTACTCTTACAGGCCAAAATGTCAATCTGTTTCTACTCACATACTCTTTAAAAGTTGATCCGACTCCTCACTCTCGTTGGCAGATTGATCGTCCATTCAGCGAATCCTCCAAATATAATCTAATCTAATCTGAGGTTACAGCTCACACAGGTGAGTGTATGCCACCTCAGCCTGCTCAAGCAGGATGTGACCCGGTTTGAGAATGGATGACTATCAGGTAGTTACTGTCCGGCTTTGTCAACGTATTGACTGGGAGGAGCTAAATCAGAGGTGACAATGAGACAGGTGGCTGTGAGCAGGTAAATCAGGAAATACAAAACCAGCCGGAGAACTGAGCGCATACCACTGTCACGAGATATGCTCCACTTACGTAACACCAATGCTGCAGAGATTATTAATGTTCCTGGCTGTTTGATCCACTGACTGTACACCACGCCTTCCTGCTCAAGACGCCAAACGCCTCAGTGGACGCTGGTTTATTACACTAAGTATGAACAGAGGGAATCTGGCCTGAGGAGGAGGAGGAGGAGGAAGAAGACTAGGACTGACGTCACACCTTAACTCGGAGGCAAAGATCCCTCAGGTCCTCACAGGAACTCATTCTTGTGTTGATCTAAGACAGAGTCTCGTTGTTTTAGAGACACCGCAGACATTATTTATCAACCAAATATTAATTTATGACAACAAATCTTATCCTGCTCACTCTTGACAGTCAAGTATATAATTTATTTTCTACATTTTACATGTAAATCGTAAAAACAGGGCTGTTTCAGCTGCCAGGCTTTTACTTATCATCACACCGGTTTCTGACAGTAAAAATAAGTTATAAAAATCATCAGGCTTGTCTCCGCTGGTCTTGTCTGACATTATTTATCATTAAAAGGCATCAATATGAATTTCAGTGTATTTCATAAACATAAAAAACTCCTTACAGAAGCTTTAAAAATCCATTAAAAACATCTCACTAACTCAGATTTTTGTGTTTATTAGTTCTTACAAAATTCTTGTTTTTTTATCAAACACTGGAGCTACTCCTGTCGGTCTGCTGGTCCTCATCTTCACTTATAATCCAATAAAAATGAAACTCAATCATCTTTAAAAATTAAAACTTCACTTCTCTCAAAAAACTGGTGGGATTTAAAACTTAAACTAACAGCTAGACCGCAGAGGGGTCTTTGGAAGCTCTGGCATTCAGACCAGTGGATCCCAACCTTTCTCCACTGGACCTCCACGGAAAAAAAACGATGCAATACTGTCAAAAAAACACCAATTTAAATACTCACAATAACTCATAAAGAGTAGGTTACACAGCCAAAACAGAGAAGTTACCAAAAGTGTGATGAGCCTAGAAATACTACAGAGACAAGTCTAGATGTTTTCTGCAGATATTCACATTTAACAGCTGAAATACGGACACCACAAACAGGAAAAACTGTGATTTTGTTCTGGTTTCGCTCTATCACCTAAAGTGACCTGAACTGGCTGATGTGTTTTCTACACCAGCAGGGTTACCCTCGCCAGACTCTTCAAGAGAGTAAAAACTGTGCAATCCACTCCCAGCCACATTCCAGGAGGGGGGGACCTCTAAACTCGGCCTCAGGAGCTCCACACTCTGTGGGCTAAAGCTGGCTGAGTTTCTCTGAGAGGGGAGCTCAAAGACCCTTTTATAGGAGGGCCCCGGGCCAAACAGCAGTCCGTTATTGCAGCAACATTAGGGTCGTAATGATGAAATCTACTCCCATTGAGATTGCACCAACTTCTGCTCTGAATAATAAACTAAAACGTGTTTTTTTTTTCCTCATTCCAATACATGTTAGCATGAAATAACTGCACAGGCTTACCCCTTCGTCTCCTCCTGCCAGAATTCTGACTTTGTGTCATCAGTTTTAGCGCTCTGTCCTCAAAGCCGACCTGCACAATCGCTCCCGAGCTCTTTATGTCCTTTCTGACCGCACATTAGTTGCAGTGTAACCATGACTAGGTGCTGCTACAATGAACTCTAACTAGACTTGGAAGATTATCATTCAGTCCAAAGGGTCAAACCTTGCAGGAGGCCATTCATGGAGTTCTCATTCATTAGGGCAACCTTTGAACGGGCAGGTACAACAGGTGAAGGGAGCTTTTATAACCCGCACAATAACTCAGAGAAAAGCGGCAAATGCTGCAAGCTGGGTGGATGTTAAAGACAAACATGCGGTCAGTTCATTAGTGGGCATACTGGGGGGTGTTTCTGTGATGTAATCCGAGCGCTGTAACGGGAGCGAGGCCAAAGATCAGCCTGATTAAAACAACAGCAGAGGCGCTGCAACTAAAACAGGGAGGCTACTGTACAGGAAGCAAAACACGAGTTCTGATAATAGAAACTGATGTGACTCTTCTGAGGCTTCGAGTTCTGAGACAGGCCTCCAAAACTAGGGGCGGGAGAGGAAATTGATTCACATAAGTATCGCGAATTTTTGTTTCACAATTTTTAAATCTATTTTCATGTTTAAAAATCGAATCAGCATCCAAAAAATCGTCAAATAATCGAATCGGGAGAAAAGCATATCATCCCAGCCCTATCTGAAACTGCTCCTCAGATGTTTTGAAATGGTCGACATTCAGAAAGGAAAACAACGGAAGTTAACGATCAAAAAAAAAAAAACAAACTGAAGCCTGCTGCAAATAAAAAAAAGAAACAGTGCAGATTTTTAAAAAAAAAAAAAAGCCACAACAGAAGTTAATAACGCAAAAAAAAAAAAAGTGGTGATGCAAAAAAAAAAAAAAAAAGTTACTTACTGCGAAAATAAAAAAAGCCACATTGGAAGTGAGCTACCGGGAATCAATAATGATGATGCATCGGTGTTTTACGATCTAGGCACAGAAGACAACGGTGATATGATGAGCAAAAAATTAAGTGGAAAAGTTGTTTAATTTCACTTCATGTACTTTTTAATGTGTATTTGGTTCGGCCATGTAGCGCCTGAGTCGATATGAAGTTGAACTGGAGGATGCTGGTGTAGTTTTAGCTTCAGTTCAACTTCATATCACTCAGGCTTTTATTTGCATCCTTTTATTTTGACAGTAAGTAACTCATTTTTTTCCATCATCACTTTTTTTCGTCTACACCATTTCTTTTTTATTTGCAGAGGGCTTTGGTTTCTTTTTTTTGTGCATTGGTAACTTCCGTAATGGCTTTTTATTATAATTTTTTTTTTTTGCATTCTTTTTAAAAAAATTTTTATTTGCAGCAGTGGCGGTTCTCGGCCACCATACACCATAAACTAATCCAATTACAAAGATTCTTTATAAAATGAGTTCAGGGTAGCATCTGAGCTATGTTAACTTTGGAAACATTTTCAGCGATTAACTTATCCTAACATGTCTGACAATACATGAACAAGATAAGTGGTACATCCCCTGCTTTAAGGCTGATAAGGTGCCCTATGTCACCATAAAGGATGACATCTAAGGAGAAGGATTTCAAAGGAAAAGACAGTGAGTTTGAGGCCCATAAATACTTCTCATGTTGCTGTAAGGCAGTTTCCCAACCCCTTGCAGGTCAAAGGGCACCAAACAGATGTGCATTAGCTGATTTTAGTGGGTGTATTCAATAAAAAGATGGTGTGCAGTTTGTGCACGAACACCAGGGATGTGCTGTACTTCTCAAACTTGCAGACAACATTAGATTAGCTCTGGAATAACCCCACATTCTTACCTGCAGCTGTTTAATTCATTGTACACTTCAGTTCAGAGCTTCACCTGCTCTATAACCACTTTTTAAATCAACATTTTTTTGTTTGTTTGAGGAAATATTGAAGTTTAAAGTCTCCTGCACACTCATAAATGACCCTTGCATTGAGTGTGAGGTCGTGATCCTCGGGTCCTCTCTTGCCAGCAGCGCACAGGTTAACCCGGATGCCATCACAAACGTGTTCGACTTCCTCTCGTCTTTCGCGTTTTTTCGCTTCGTACTCACCGCAGAAGTTAAATATTCAGCTCTCGGTCCGCAGCTGGTTGGGGCGCAGATGACATTGTTGTGTCGCTTTACTCTTCGGCTCTTTTCTTTCCTCCTCCTCCTCCGTTCACCGTTGACCACAGAGCGGATCATTACTTCCTGTATGTACTGATGACGACAGCGACGTGACGTGTAGCGGCGCCCTGTGGATGAGAGAGCGTTCGTCAAATGGTGCCTTTAAGTACGGTCGGACATTTTAGTTTGAGGATACGACACGTAATTTGCCGCATCCTCTGATAGAATTTTATAAACAAGTGGACTTGTGTGCGGGTTTATACGGTGGACGAGAACCGCCACTGCTGCAAATAAAATAAAAAAATGCAAAAAAAAAAAAGTCACAACGGAAGTTACTGATGCAAAAAAAAAAGAAAAAGAAAAAAGAACCCGAAGTCCACGACAGATAAAAAAGAAACAGTGCAGATAAAAAAAAAGCCTCAATGGAAGTTATCAACGCAAAAAAAAGTGGCGATGGAAAAAAATATTTACTGCGAAAATAAAAGGATGTATTTTTAAAAAAAGCCTCAATGGAAGTTAACGACACAAAAAAGTGGCAATGGAAAAAAAAATATTTACTGCAATAAAAGGATGCAAAAAAAACAAAAAAAACAATGAAAGTTAACAGCGCAAGAAAAGTTGCAATTGCAAAAATTATATATTTACTGCAAAGATAAAAGGATGCAAAAAAAAGCCACAACAGAAGTTAACAATGTAAAAAAAAAAAAAAAAAAGTGGTGATGGAATAAAAAAATATTTACTGCGAAAATAAAAGGATAAAAGCCACCGTAGATTTGAAAGTAAATTTTTAATTCAAGAACAATGTTCAATGTACCTTAACTTAGCTCATTTGATAAAACATTTAAAAGTGTATAAAATGTTGTTTTTTCCCCAAGAAAATATTCTAAAAGATTTTAAAGTTTGAGGATTTTTATATAAATGCAACCCTAATCCAAAATAGGTTTGAATTTTTTTTGTTGTTGTTTTTTTAAATTGGTGGTTTGTAAATTACACTAAGGGATTCAACTTTATTTTTCTCAACTTCGAATTCAACTTTATTTTTATGGCACTTTTCAGACAAAAAATGTAATTCAAAGTGCCTCACAGAGGCTAAAAACAATCAACAACAATAAATTTTGAAATTCAACACCAGTAGCATTACTCTTAAACTGTAAACCCACACTGTCTCTCACAGATCAACAAACTCAGCTTTATTATTTGCTAAGATAACCTAATTATTTTGAAGATGTTTGCTGTCTGTCCTGACTTTTTGGAAGACACAGCGGGGATAGATTTTGAGATAAGCATTTATTATATACCAAAAAAATTCTCAGTTTCACCATTTGTAGTCTTGTCTTTGGACTTTTTAAAATCCAATTTAAATCTATATTTATCAACATTTTACACAGCATCCCACCTTTTCTGAAATAAAGCTTGAATATGCAAATTCTTTACCTTCTTTCCTGATCACAGCGCTGTCTTCAAAGATAGCAAGTTCCTCTACAATTACCATCTTCAAATATTTGCTTATAGAGCACCGCCCTGCTCCAAATCCGGCTGTGTCTTTAAAAGAGGATGCAAACCGTACGCTGACTCAGAGGTTCAAAACGAAAAAAACAAAAGAAACTTCTTTTATTTGGCAAATCCTGTGTGATACAGAATACTGTACAAGGCATTTAAATGTGTAAAGCCACTGTGTAAAACTGTAACACGTGTAAAAGGTACAACAGTGAGTGAAAGGTGAGAAAAAAGTGAGCAGAAAAAGTGAAGAAATGGGGTTTGATTGTCAGATTAATAAATAAAACTATACCCCGATATCACAAAAATTCCTGATATAAACCCTTGGCTGAACTGGATACTCCCAATAAAAACAAAAACCATCAACTGCACTCATTAAAGGCACATTACACTACTTCAGAGGTAGCTGGTGCAAGCAATGGTTTGGCTACCTACCTTAAAACAAAACTAGCAGGTTTGATTAGAAAACAAAATTAACTATCTTAGATCAGATATTTGTGGAAAAAAAACTATCCTACTAAAATTAACTATTTTTCAGTGCATAAAAGCTTTTTTTTTTAAAAGTGGTTGATTATTAAAGATTAAGCAAACTTGTTGCATTACAGTAGTTTCAGAGGGATCAATTCCAACGCACCCACTGGGGAAATAAAAATGGGTTTGTTTTGCTCTCAGTGAAGATGAACTGTATCAATCTGAGAGTCGTGAAAACATATCTGTATGTTCTGAACAGTAACATATAAACATTCAGTATCCCAATAAAGCAATTTAAAGCAAAGTGAATTCAAAACATCAAACTGCACTCACACGCTGAACAAAAACGAGAAACTAAAATAACAAGTTTGTTTGGTGCACAGACAAAATTGGCACACAATCCTTTCTCTTACCAGGAAGTCGTCCGAACACACAATTTAACTTTCCGCCTGCTGTGTTTAAGCAACACACCCCTCTAACAACTTCTGACATTGAAATGAACTTTAAAAAAAACACATCAATGCACCCAAAGCGCGTTCTGCAGGAGGAAATAAGAGTGCAGAGAGCAGTCCGAGTTGCAAATAAAACCATTGGCATACATCTTTTAAAAAAAAAACAAAAAAAAGCTCCCCAAGTGTTTTCATCTTAGTCCATTAATAAGCTGGAGGCTGGTACTCCCCTGGCTGCTCCTGGTTGTGGGAGAAAGGCGACTGCTGGTAGCCTGGAGGGCCGCTGCTGCTGCTGGCGTACGGACCAGGAGGGAATGGAGAGGTGTGGTCGTGCGCAGGGTCTCTGTAGTCCTGGTCAAAGTCACTGACGCCTTGGCGATACCGTCCAAGGGCAAAGTAGGACAGCAGAGCCTGCAGAGAGAAAAAACAGAGCATGTGAGGCTGTAAGGTGACGCACAGGGCAAAGTTAAGTATCATAAACGGGTTTTGTTAGTCAAATTGTCAAAGCGGCGAGAGTCTCACCCAGGTGATAATTGAGAAGAAGGAGAAGGTAAGGACGGCCCGTGCAGCATCGCCTTGGACAGCAGTGTTGGTGGTTTTGGACCACTGGTTGGCCAGGACACAGAAGCAGATGAACCAGAGGAAAGTCCAGACCGCTGTCCCACGATTCAGATGATCAAAAGAGGAAAAACAAATAATCAGGGTTAAAATATGCAGCTGAAGTGCAGTTCCTGTTTCTCTGTCTGTCTTAAACAAACCTACCTGAGAAGCCCAAATCTGCTGTGACGATATATCTTCTCTCTTTGGCATTGCTGATCTGTGGGAAGTAGGCATCCAGCACAAGGAAGACAACACAAGCCAAGAAGGCCAAGACTCCGATTCCTACCCCATAGCTGCAGGCGCTGTCATTATCATTAAACATGCACTCAGGGTTCTGCTTGGTTGGCGAGTTGACGTAGCCCTCTGCGGTGATGGTTGCAAAAACCACGATGGAGAACAACTACAAAGAGGGCACACAAAGGGTTAATGTCAAGGGGGGAGGAAGGAGGTGAAAAAATGCATGTTTCAAGTCAAGAGGCAGCGTGGGGGCCACATGATTCTGATCACATGATCCACATCACAAGAAGCTTTCACTATAAGGAGACAACTAATCTGCGTTAAATCATATCAATATGAAACCGATAAAAAAAAAGGGAAATTCTGCAAGAATGTCCTGAACACCTGATCGAGTTTAACACTGTGAGTGAGGTGTGAAAACACGCAACATCTGACGCTACCTGAGCAGATTTTAACACAAAACTAGACAACAGTGGCATATCAGTCAGTCACGATCTGGTAGATTAGAGATCTGAGACTGTGGATAGGTTGCTTTTTAGTGGATAAAATCAAGTAAAAAGAACCAACTTTGTAGAAACCAACTTTCTGCTCAGCCTTATATTGCTTGGACATATAGTATTATTGTATTATATGAATATGAAACCAATAAAAAAGGGGAATTCTGCAAAAATGATCTGAAACCAGGCAATCATTCAGCCATTATCTGGTAGATTAAAGATTTGAGACTATAGATAGGTTGTTTTTTGGTGGATTAAGACAAGTAAAAAGATGTTTCCAAGCATTTTTATAACCAACTTTGTAGAAACCAGAGTAGAAACCAACTTTCTGTTCTGTATTATTGACTTTTTTTTAGTGTGTAATGGTCTCTGTCCCTCCCTCAGAGCCTCAGGTGTTCAGAAAGTGACAAAACCTCTGATAAGGTGTGTATAAGTTGTTTAGAGAGGTTAAAAATTGTTCTTATCTCTATCATTTTCACTTTCAAAGTAATTGTGCAGAGTACTGGAGCTCAAACAAAACTTACAGTTAAATAACAGTCACTACTTCACGTACATATATATTTTTTATCTATTATACGCTATTCAACTGGTACAATATTTGTTTTATTATTACTATTCTTGCATATAACTGCTAAAAAGCTGTTCTGTAAAAGGACATTTTAACATGAGAATGCCTTTAACAATACAGTTTTAAGATAAAATGTCAATATGTGAGGCTGAACTTTCCCTAATGCACATTAGAAGCAGCAGAGAAGCAGCCGTTTACACTGTGACACAGCACTGAGCATGCAGCACAGCTTTAGCTTCAGAAATAACGTCTTTTATGTCACCTTTAAAAGATTTTACCGCACATTTAAAGTTAGCTCTCGCTATCTTTAAGCTGTTATCTGCTTGTAAACCTCACAAACTCACAAACTGCCCGCATAGATAAACGTTACGCTGTGACAGCTGCTAGCTTTTGGTGCTAACTGACGAACGTTATCATTTCCGTGACTCTCTCTCTCTCTCACTCACCCAGCATAGGCAGCGCAGCACGGTCTGCGGCTGTTTCACGAAGTTCTCTAAGTCGAAAGCTCCACCGGCTAACGAGGCCCCGTACGCGCTGCTCTGCATTTTTTCACCCGAAAGTGTGAACCGGACAGTTCAAGAAAAAAAGGGAGACCAGCTGTATGTAGGACAGTCCTCCTGTCAACAGTTGACGCGGTTTCGTTTTTGTCTCAAAACTTCCTGAAAACTTTTTCTAAGACCGCCCCAACCGCTCTCATGCGTCCACGCGCTCCTCCGTAGAACGCCAGCGTCGAGTTCGGTAAGTATGCGTGCGTTCAGGTCACGTCGAAAAATCGGAAAATCGAGTTTTCACGGTATAATTTCGCATGAAGACGCCTCCAGTACAACTCAACGACTGTTTGAGATTTTGTTTTCAGTTTTTCTGGTTTGACGATTTCAATCCGTCTTGCAAATGAACTTTTTAAACTTAATTTTCCACTTAAATAACTGAGAGGGTTAGTTCTACCAGGTCTTATAAAGTTACCAAGTTTATTTTTAATAGGAAAACAGTAGGGGGAGAGTGGGGTAAGTTGAGCCAAAGGGTAAATTCGGCATGCTATATTATCAAGACAGTTCTGTTAACACTCATTCTGTTAGTTTGCAGGGATGTGAAACATCTTGAAATATATGCAGAAACACTAGTTAGAGACAAAACTATGATTGACTTGATGTAGTGATCTGAAATATGAAAAATGGCTCATCTTACCCCACTCTCCCCTAAATCTTCTGACTAAATTCTGTTTTGACATTCGGACTGAACTGCCTCATATAAATATATCACATATTTTTTACAAGGCGTAGTTTGTACTGGGTGTCTTTACGTTTGTAATTAGTTTGCAAAGATTTATCACAATCTCAGCTTTTGTGGAGGCTCTAAAAAACACAACAGCGACACTGCATCATGGAAAACTCCGAGCATGTAAAGAGGACGTGAAGGCATGGAAAGTACCGTGACATCTGATGTGTGTGGTTTTTTGGCCAGAATTTTGATTAGTCGTTAAAAAGAAAACTGTCTCAGTTTTGAAATAACTCAGTTTTGAAATAACTTCCTCCTAAATTCATTTGTTTAATTTCCCTAACATTAGTTTCTTGGTAGTATGATTTACTTCGGCTAATATTGCACAACATTTTCTATATTTAAAGTAGACCAGGCTGGGATCAGGTTCTTGTGTTTTAATATATTTACCCATGGGGTTTCTGTTTGGAACAAAACAGGTAGATTTTTTTCTGTAAATGACTAAAATAATAAGCAGAGGTCAGTCATACAAAGACACCTTCAGTTTTTCTACCTTGCTCAGCTGAAGTTTGTCTGATTTGAAGAATTGTTGCAGTTTTGCTTTTTGGCCACTAGGAAGAGACAAATACATTAGAATCTGAGCTCACACAGGCCGATCTCAACAAATAGCTTCAAGAAAAGGCCAAAATGCCACTACTCCTATCATTAAAAGCAAACATAAGGTTACATGCCTTTATAGACCCACTACAAAAATTAAACATGGTCAAACTGATGCTTTACGGAGATGCATGGCTATTAATTGCAAATGAGGCACAGCTGTGTCGGGCCAAGAGAGAGTGAGAGAAAGATAGAGGAAGTGTCAATGCACTGTGACAAAAATTCAAGATCAGACTGAGACAATTTAAAACACAGGCTGCTGCTCTGTGACCCACAATGGGATGCTAAATAGGCGGTAAACTAAACCCAGATCAACAATAGCCATGGCGCACAGTGAGAGCTTCAGAGTCAACATGTCACAGGAAGAAGACTTAGACTATGAGTGAGTATCTTTCTTCATTTGTGATATTTTCTGTGCTAGTTTTTACTCTGATGAACTGAGTGATTATTTAGTGTTAAGTAAGCAGCTCAGATCACAATGTAAATTTCACACATGATGAGTTTGATCCAGTTTTCTGTGCCTCTGTATCTCCAATTTTGAGCAATACTGCTTTGAAACGCTTCCTACAAAGTTGAGGTTTCTTTATTAAAAAGGAGAAACTATTTCAGTCTTAATAGAAGAAGTATCTTAAAGTGAAAGAAGTGAAAGATTGAAGATTCATCGTGCCCCATATGCTGGTGCTGAACACCTCGTTGTTTTTGTCCTTTAGGAACATGGAAGTGGATGAACTAGGTCAGGACCCAGCAGCCAGCAGTGAGGGATGTCCTGAAACCATCCAGATGGATATTTTAAGAAAAGGTGCAAACACAGAAAGTCCCTCTTTTACTTATTTTATCTCAGTACAGCTGAGCAGAGAAACTTTCACATGTTTGTTTCAGCCTCTTGGTCGACCTCGAGCAGCGACACAGAGAGTGGGACACTTGACATGGAGCAGATGACATTGAGAAGAAACTGTTGGTCGGCCGCCACTCTGAAAGTCCTCTCCTCGATGCCCAGTCGTACCACCGGTTAGGTCTAAACCAAGTCTTTTGTTTTAATAATGTTGACTGTTAACCATAGCTTCAAAGAAAGATCCATGTCCACACAGGGCCGCATACTGCTGCAGTTATTTCACAGTGTAACAGACGGCAAACCACCTTCCAGGAACCCTCTCAACCCTTTAGACCAAACCAGGATGGCTTTGCGCCGGGAGATATGGAGGAAATAAACACAGAAGGTAGACAGAAACATGTTAATCTGTCTACTTTTCTAGTAGTTTTTATTTTTAAAAACCTAATTTTTGATTTGTTTTGGTTCACAGAAAGCAAAATCGAGCAGTTGGCGTCCAATCTCAAAGGCGTCTCAGTAAGTGAGGGTATGCGCAAACTGCGAGCTATGCCGCTTAGCCTGCTGGATAAGAAGAAAGTCAGGTAGGCGGCGGCGTCATTGAAGGATTTGTGATTAGTTTGTCATCTTCAAATTTTTCATGGTCACTTTAGGTTGCATTATTTTGGAAGAACGTTCTCATTTGATACTCTGACCCAGATTCATGTGCATTTGAAAACACTCAAAGGCCTTGAACTTGAACTATTTTTAAGGCGTCTGTCTCGTATCATTCCTTAGACAACTTGCTTTTCGTGGCGTAGCTGAGAGTTCACTCATCAGCAGAAATATCCCGTGTTACAGCCGCCTGAGGGTTTACATGTCCAGGGTGAGTACACATTAAAATAAACCCATATTTCTCATTGTGTTTCAATCTAACACTCGTATCATTCTCCCCTCAGACTTGGCGCAACTGCATGTTTAACTGCCTCCCCGTCCTCGCCTCCCTCAAACTGTGGCATTCACCCATGAAGACACTGAGCGGCCGTTTTGGTACCGGGGTGCTCTCCTACTTTCTGTTTCTGCGGACCCTCCTGCTCTTCAACCTCCTCCTCTTCGTCATTAACGGCCTATTCCTGGTCTTCCCCCAAGCGGTCCACCCTCCTCCTCCTCTTACTGACTCTGATGCCGACGATTTCAGCGCTCTTGAGCTCCTTTCAGGCACGGTATGATGGCTTTGTGTTAAATCAGAGAAGGACATTCAATGGTAGTGGGAATTGGATATGTTTCTCAGCTTTGCAGCCAGCCATTGTGAGCAATCGCCAACAGTTGGTGCTTAAAAGGATTTCCCTTTTCTGTGAACTGCCTTTGTTTACAACTCAAACGGCAATTTAGGAAGCCAAGCTGGAGTTAAAGTGGACTGCAGTTTTAGAACGATATCTGTATGAGAGATGGATGAAAAGCTAAATAGTTCTGTTGGTATTGAGGAGTGCACTAAAGCTTATGTTTTCTTGCATTTAGTTGATGCACTAAAATGCTAAAAGACAGGAAAGAGATTGTTGTATTTTTATTGTCCACCTGATGAGCACCAAAGCTCTTTGACTCTCATCATCTCTTGTACTGATCTCTTCTTAAAAAGGCATAATTTTCAGTGACTTCAACGAGTTGTCCCTGTGCGTTTTATAAACATCCCTCTGTGGCTCCTTTTATAAACATCGTTTTATAAACAGGTCTATACTGATTCTCACATAAACATGAAAAAACCTCACTGGAGCTTTAAAAAACAACAAAATGCAGCAATCTAAAACAATTAGGTTAAAAATAGACTGAACAAACTGGTGAGGAAGGTTAGCTGTACACTGGGCTGCCCTTTGGTCTTTATAAGCATTGCGTCTGCCTACACCCTTTCGGTCATATTATACCAAAATAAACTCATTCATTTATCACAATGGCAAATACCTACATTATTTTTCTCAGATATGATAACCGTTTTTTTGTCATTATTGCTACTGTGAAAGGATGATGTGAATATTTCTGATTAGGGTTAGTAAACACCGATGGCGCTGCTGTTGCGAATGTGGTGTGAATGTGAATTTCAGTGGCGCTCTCCCGAAGCACTTACCCATCTGTTCTCCCTCACAGGGTTACCTCTCTCAGAGCTTGATGTTTTATGGCTACTACACCAATGACTACGTCCACACCTGTCGAGCAGCTGGCCTGAGCCGCAGCTCCACTGATGTATCCTATCATCTGCCGATCTGTGAAAAGGATGAGCTTCAGATAGTGCCGTACAGCATACCCGCAGCCTACTTCTTCACCATCCCCATCGCCTTCTTCATTATCTGCATCTTCCTGGTGTACAGGTGGGTCAACGAGTGGATTACTTATTGCATCATTTTTACCCAGTTAGCTTGATCTTTCTCATTGTTTTCCTGCAGTGTGTCCAAGTCCTTTGGGAGAAGTTTTCAAGTCCTCAAGTCCAACGGGAATCTGGCTGTGAAGGTTTTCTGCTCCTGGGATTTTAAAGTCAGCAAGGAGATTTCTGTAATGCTGCAGTCTGAGAAAATCAGCACTCAGCTCAAAGTATGCAATCATTTCAATCAATCAATCAATCTTTATTTATTAGGATTTTTTTCTGTCTTTCTTTCTTTTTTCTTTGTATTTGTTTCTCTTTTTCTTTCTTTCTGTCTTTTTTCTTTTTCTTACTTACTCTCTTTTTCTTTTTTCTTTTTCGTTTTTCTTTCTGCCTTTATTTCTCCTTTTTCTTTCTTTCCTTCTTTCTTTCTTTTTTTATACTTTCTTTTTTCTTTACTTTCTTTCTTTCTTTTTTCTTTCTTTCTTTTCTTTATTTTATCTTTCTTTCTGTCTTGATTCTCTTTTTCTTTCTTTCTTTCTTTCTTTCTTTTTTAATACTTTCTTTATTATTTACTTCTTTCTTTCTTTCTGTCTTTCTTTCTTTCTTTTTCTCTTTTTTCCCTGTTTTTTTTCTTTCCTTCTGTCTCTCTATCTATTATTTATTTTTCTATCTCAAACTTGAAGAACAAAAACACAAACAAAAACATGGAGCAAAATGATACATATGTACATCACAATACAGTGCTGGTCTAGACCAGACTCTATTGACAAAGACCTAATGTAAAGATGGGATAAGATTGAGCCCCTGCTTGTAGGATCAGACCTTCTCTTATCTGTCTTTAACCATATGAGTGGAGCGCTTTGCAGCTTTAATCAGATTACACTGGAGAAGAAAAAGTTCATTTTAACAGGCAGAAACCTCGAGCAGAAGCAGACTCATGTAAGACAGTCATCTGCTGCTACAAAATAAAGTTTGGATGAGTTTTGGGGCCAGGAGTAATCGTTCTCACAAATCAAAAAAGTGTAGAAAAATTCAACAATTCAGATTCTGATGAATAAAATACAAATATGAACAAAGTGGCTGCAAACTCCATGACCTTCAATGAAAGTCGTTTGCATAGTCATTTTTTATCACACTATCTCAGTTTGTGAACGTTGGCTCACACAGGAAGTTTTAGCAGAAGCGTTTCACACCCTCATAGTGTACAAAAGCCTTTAAGTGTTGTATTCTTAAAATATCTGCTCTAAAATTATCAATAACACAGTAGCCTGCAGCTTCAACACGTCGTAGAGATTAATGGATTTTGGCTCAATGAACTGACAAACTTTTCTACACAGGAGCTGCTGTCTGAGATGATCAGTGGAGAGAATGAAAAGAGCTGTACGCAGCGGCTCTGCTGCCTCATAGTGCATCTGGTAGCGTGGACTTTATGTCTGGCCAGCATCACCCTGGGAACCACAGGAGTCCATTTCCTATCTGAGGTATAAAAACACCTTCTGTGCAGCCAGACATGACAGATGTTACCCATCAGAGCAGCTGTAGGGGTATTTTTCCGAAGACTGTACCACAGAAAATGACGATGAAAAAGATGCCCTTTCCTCTGCAGCTTATCTACTTCTCCTTTTTGTTTCCTGACAGGCCTGTCATACGTCTCGCACTGTTGATTTTACAGAATCATTATGCATGACAGTCACACACAGAAGTTTATTTAAGGCCCATGTAGGAAGAGCTAAACTGTTTAGGTCATGGCTTTGTAGGGATCTTGCAGCTGCTCCTGATACTCCCATATTTGTCCTGCAGAACTACATTAAGCACAGCAATTTCCAAGAAACAGAGCTGCTGCTCCTGTCTGCTGTGGTGTCGGGCGTAAACCTGCTGCTCCCCGGTCTCTTTAACCTGTGTGCCTGGATAGAAAAACACGACTCACCCAGCATTAGAGTTTATGTCTCCATCTTCAGGTGAGTGGGAGAACTGTGACGGCATCAAACCGGAAATCTATCCATTTATTTAACAAGATAAGATTAGGATAACTGAAAGGGAGGCATGGCAAGGCTTTCAATGTGTCAATCAAGACAAGGTAAGATAGAACTTTATTGTGTTTCCACAGAAATCTGATCTGCACAGCAAACTCAACACATCAGTCTTTATTTGTATGATGCCAGTTCATTTCTTCACAGAAGGAGCAGGCCTAGAACATACTATTGTTACACTATTTACAAAGACCCAACATTAAAGGTGGGGGAGAAAACTGGTTTGGAGGGGTAGTGTTTACATTCAAGATTTCTCCCAAAAACTGTCACTTCCTCAGATCCTGCCTACCCCACCTTTAGTACACACCAGACATGAGCAAACACTGGGCAACAGTGGTGAGGAAAAACGCACCATACTTATAACAGGCAGAAACTCTGAAATACAGAGATGGATAAAGACATAAAAGAACAAAAACAAGCAAGTGTTAATGTGAAATACAACCCCTTAAAGGACGAGGCGAGACCCACACAGAGCATTATCCTGCTTTTTACCCAGTTATCAACCAAGACAGCATGAAGTCACCTCAGTTATGATAGTTTTTCATGTTTTTATGGAAACAGAATTATCAGCCTGTCAATGGGCTGAATTATCATAAAAGCTCCAGTGAGGAACTTTCAGTCTGTGTAATTTTGGTGCCCCCTTGTGGTGGAAGCAGTCTTTGCCTTTGCATGCTCGAGTGGTATCCCTTGCAATAAAATCTACTCCTGACTCCTGGTCAAAAAGTGAATATTAAATGAAGCTTTGCCTTTGTGGACAGCTTCATTTTATTTCATTTAACCTTTAATTAACCAGGTAAGACTGTAGCACTTATACTAACTATATGATATGATGTTTGCACTTCCAGTGGCCGATCAGAGAAAAGCTTATCTTCTTTTAAAGTGGTTGTTTAAGTGCCGACACTCATGCTTTATCACCCATGAAGGTGCTCCCAAACAGATAATCAGCTCATTGTTTTCTCAGGAACCTGCTGCTGAAGGTCAGTATTGTTGCAGTGCTCTGTTACCGCTGGCTGGGTAGAATTGCTGTAAAACCAGAAAGTCGTGGTTTACAGGTAAAACCAGGATCCTTTATAATTGAGCGTCTCATAATTACACCTTTGGCCCAACAATGAACTCTGCTTTGTTTTCAACCTAAACTGTTGATTTGTGGTCCGGTTGTGATCATTGGGGGTGTCTCTGTCGTCCACAGTGTTGGGAGAGCTTCGTGGGGCAAGAGCTTTATCGCTTACTCCTCATGGACTTTGTCTTCAATGTGATTTACACCTTCTTGGGAGAATTCCTGTGGAGGCAAGTTGGTGCTTTACCCCCACTCCATGTACCTTTTAAAACCCACTGACCATTTGTAATACCAAAACCACACATCTTCTCTCTGTAGGCTCTTTTCCAAACGGGTGCTTAGAAAGAACAGGAAGCCGGTGTTTGACATCGCTCGAAACGTCCTAGAGCTCATATACGGACAAACTCTGACTTGGTGATTACACGTAATTCAGTACTTTAAAATGATCACCCATTTTAAATAGAGACAAAATCAATATACATGTTTTTTTTGCAGGATCGGGGTGCTTTTTGCTCCGCTTCTTCCAGCAGTCCAGATCATAAAGCTGTTTGTGCTGTTTTACATGAAAAAGGTCGGTCCATCAGAAGGTGCTGTTCCCACGTCCTAAAGTGTGTGTACTCAGATTTTCATGATAACTTCGACATTCCTTGTCCTCTTTCTTCCTCAGAGCAGCCTGCTTCTTAACTGTCAGGCCTCCAGGAAGCCCTGGAGGGCCAGCCAGATGACAACTCTGTTCATCTCTCTTTTGTGCTTCCCCTCATTTCTGGGAGCTGCCGTGTCTGTGACTTATGCAATCTGGACGTGAGTGCGACAAACAATGTCCCCCTCCACGTCTCTCTTAATGACCATGATGCTCAGACGCAGTTTCGACACTGAAAGGCGTTTGCAAATTCCTTAACATGAGACACACAGAGCTCTCTAGAGGTGACGCTTTGAACAGAGCGAAAGTCAAGAGTAACCAAAACTGACCAAAACGCCAGTGTTTTAAATTCAGAACATGATCGGCTGTGAGGCTACCTTTTTAAGGCCTCATGCTCACTGCTTGTAACACTTCATAACCTTTTCTATAAGCTGTTATGAACACTTGTAAAAGAAAAGCTTTAAAGGTGCATTTATAAATGTTTTTTGTATATTTTCTATAAAAAGATGATTAGGGCAAATTCCTTTGTCTGCTCTCCTCAGGACCAAACCTTCGTCAAATTGCGGCCCTTTCAGGAACCTCACCACCATGTTCGAGTCAGGCCAGCTGTGGGCCAAGGAGCTGAAGGGCTCACACCCCATCCTGTCCTGGCTCAGCTGGGCCTACAACTCTCTGCTGGAGAATCCACTGATCTTGTTCCTCGCCACTGGAGTCTTTCTGTGAGTTAAACCGACTTGTTTAACTTTTCATTACAATGAACATGTTAGGAATAATATTCTTACTTTTTAGACCTGTGGTGTTTTCTCCTTTTATCAGGATGGTGATTTACTTTCAAGTCCAAGTTGTTGATGGCCAGAAGAGAATCATAAATCAGCTGGAGAAGCAGATTGAAAATGTAAGTGTAGCCAACTATTTTTTATAAATAAGGTGAGAGATTTGCATTTTTTTGTTGCAAATTTTATTGGACAATTCAGACTTAGACTACAGAACATAATAACTGAAAGGGCAATCCTTACTATAGATGCTTAAAGAGTTTTATTCTGCTTATAAAACAGACTGAGGCTACAGTAGCTGCAGCGCTCCGACAAGCCATTTAAAGGATTTTAAGTGCGCCTTTTATAGTGCGAAAAATAAGGTACACAAAAGCAAACAAGACCACCGGTAACAAGCTCAATGATTTGGATGTTGTAATTTTGAATGTCAGCTTAGTGTCTGAAGATACTATCTTGTTTTTATAACTTCAACATTAAATATTTATGATGAGTGATACATTTGACTGTCAAAAGTCTGCAGAATTATATTTGTCCACAGGGGGCGCCAAAATTGACCCAAACCTTAAGTTCCTGTCAGGAGCTTTAGACCTGTGATCTTTTCAGCTGCACTTCAGAAAACGTGTTTTGTATCTTCTCTTTTAGGAGGGTAAGGACAAAAAGTTCCTCATCACCCAGTTGCAAGGCCTCTCTGACCAGAGCAGTCCAGTCCCCCCTCACAGATAAGGCGAGGAATTAAACAGCGCCTCACTTTGTGGTTGGGACATTTTTCACGATTTGCTTTATTTTCATGAACTTCTTTCTGACCTGTACAGACAAGCTTGGAAACACCGTCTTCCTTTTAAAAGTGTTTCCTCCTTCCCCCTGCAGTCTGTGGCTGAACAACATTCACAACATACTGGAACGATCTGGAGATATTATCTCTTCTGTGATGAGCAGCTTCTCTTTGATTCTCGGCACTCAGATGTCAGCCTGTATCAGAAACGTCACTTAAAGGAGCAGAAACACAAATAGATGAAGCTGATAAGTGTGTTATTTTAGGTGTTGTTAGTATGTGAGTCATTGTGAAATACATCAACAATTTGAAGAGACAAATGAGATTTGAATGCATGTTACTGTTTGTATTTATTCATGCACAGAGCTCCTGTGCTATGATGTAAACCTTTTAGAGGAGATATGTTGATATGATATATGAAATATGGTATGTTTTTTTATAAAAAGACAGAATAAAATATTACTGTTGGAAAGTCTTTGGTTTTGCAAGAACAAACTGTGTATTTTGTTTGCAAATTCAAGAAGCAGAAACTGATCTGTTCTCTGGAAATGCAGTTTCCTGTATCTGATTGGCACAAAACCAACATGCACTTCTCCTGGTCCTTCATCAGAATGAAATATGAGACAATGATAGGCATGTTTAAGTGTGCAGCACATTCAGCCAAAAGGCAATTTAATGGTTTTTACACATGACTTTATTAAGAGGTTAGAGAAAATACATTAAAAGAAGACATAAGAAGTGAAAACAAAGAGTAAAAGTTGACGACAGCAGTTGAAATGTAGTATACAGCAGTTTTAGAATATAAAAATAAAGTTATGTAAATGTTATATAATCGTATAAATATCAACAATGAAATAACATTATGGATTTAATTTGGGCATTTTTTCCTGCTTATATATGTCTGTATCATGTTGTGTTAATACAGATTAACTTTATTCATAATCCAAGGCTGGAGCTGCCAATCTTACCTAAAGAAATAACCTTGAATTTGAAGTTGTGCCAAAAAAAGCGGTTTGCGGTAAATTTTCGTTTTAAAAAAGTAAGTCTAGATTTTTAGCGCAACATGCAAAAATAAAGGGAGTTGTTTGGCACCAAAAAGGTTGTCAAAAGAGCATTTTAACAGGAAATATGTTAAAGGAACATTTATCTTCCTCATGGAAAATGATTGATTGATGATTAATAAGCAAACTGGGAAAAAAAAGATGAAATCAAGACAGAAGGCAGCTTTTCATTACATGAATCAGTCTTAAATTGTATTGAATCTAGTCTGATTATGATAAAAATAATGCATCAGATTTTTATAGTGCTTTAGTCTAATCTAATCTAATATCACAACCGATTAAATATTGACTTATTAGACAGCAACACCAGACTGACCTCGTTTCATTCTGTCCTGTCAATGTCTCTCTTCAGAAGACCTTATTTTTAACCAAGAATCCGCTGATGGCCTATTTGGGTTTTAACATTTCTCTCCCTGGCTGCTGAACAAGTTGGGGGACATTTTGACCAGTTACAGACTTGTTCCTTGAAACTCTATGAGAAAAACACTAGTAGGAGGAGATTATCTTGTTGTGACACAACAGGACAGTATTTGAACCCACAGCACAGAGGGATGCTCTGCACTCTGAGACAGTCTGCTTTACTCGTTCGGTTTCTCAAGCGGCTCTGAAAATACCTCGGGTAAGTAGCAGTTTATTTATTTTCATGCTTTATCTTACCACAGAGAATATTTTTTCAAAACATCAATCAAGTTTTGGTTTCTCTTTTGTTCATTAAAAACAAATCAATTCCTCTTCTCCCCAGACATCATGGAAGTGAAAACGGCCCCTAAAAAAAGAGTTTACATCAGTATGCCAAATAAATACTTTGCTGCTCTTGCACAAAAATACGACCTGGCAAGTTAATTTCTGAAATTTGTATGGAGCTTCACTGATTTTTATCATATTTCTGACTGAAGCTTCCTTATGACATGATGCAAATTCATTTACCAGGACCACGGGCTGGTTATAAAAGACCTGAACCCCTATGTGAATGAGGGATATGTCAGAGCTTACTTCAGAGAATGGGGCACTGTAACAGCTTGTAAGGTAAGAGCTAAAAAAATGCTTCAATTGTGAAAATAAATCTGTATAAATAAAGACAAAAAACTTTAAGTTTTTTCTCAAATCTTGACCCTAGATAAGGAAAAGCCAAAGCTCAGGGGAAACTAAGGCGGTGGCATATGTGAGGTTTTCCGAAGAGGATGAGGCAAACAGAGCAGAGTGGGCTGGTCCTCACTACATTGGAGGGGATGTGGAAGTGAGACGAGTCGTAAGTCCAAGGGTGAGTCTGTATTCGGCTGGAGCAGTATGATTTTAAAAGTGTGACATTTCTGTCTGTGTGAGTGTAACAAGACTGTGTTTCAGATGGAGGAGGACGCAAAGGAGGAGGTCGCTGCTGTCATCTCCAATAAGCCTCGCCCTCGGCGTTCAATGGGTTTGGGCTACATACTGGAAGATGCTCAGTGGTTAGATGAAGCAGCAGAAGAAGAATAAGCAGTCTCAGTGATTGGGTTTACATCATTTTAAATCACAACTGTATGTATATGAGAATTACACAACGGACCACAATTTGTTGCAGTCAGGAGGAAACTAAGACTGAAAACAAGAGTATAAATGACTGAGCAGTAAAGATTTTAATATCCTATTCTATATGAATATGCAGATGATCAGGCATACTTATTGAGTTTTATTATGCTGAGCTAGGTCTTGTGAAAATGACTTGTTTCCTTTAGATTGGTATTTATTTTTATTTGCAAATGAAAACTCAAGAGACTTCGTTGTATATACCAAATTAAATAAAACAAATACAAAAGTGCGATGGGTTGTTTTTAATCATGCTGATTTTTATTTTATTTTATAATGATATAGATATTTTTTTATTTAAAGAGTGCAAATAAAATAAATAGTTTTTGTTCAATTTTTACACAAACAGAATTGCTGGAAAAAATACAAATATAATATATACAATAATAATATATATATGCCACTTTAAGGTATCAGAGCTCTATTAAATAATAGCCCTATCATCAACATAGGCATGTAGACTCAAAAAAAGGTTTCAAGAAACTTAAACTTAAGTAAGAATAAGATCTACCACAAAAAGTATATGCTAGACCCCCTCAGATGCAAAAAGTATCTTCCAAAACCCTCTGAAATATATTTTCAGGTGACAGAAAAATCCCAGAGCAGCTCCGAGGATAATAAATATTTCTCTAGCTATGATGTCACATCCATGTGGGCGGGGCTATAACGTCATTTCAGAAGTAACCAATCCTCACACAGGGCGCCAAGTTTTTAGCCTATAAAAACAGCCTAGAACTTATAATAACAAAAATAGCCTCAAAAACATGGCGGAGAGGGAAGCAGACATCGGATTCAAAAAGGTAAGATTTACGATTTATCTCCTCTTTCAGTGAATATGTACTCCAAGTTACAGCCACTCTGTTGAAATAGAACATACATTTGTTGATTTGATTCACTCAAATAAAGCGTTCGCACTAACAGAGCATTCGTGTACCGGTCATGATATTCGTGTACGTTGAGAAAAGTTAGAATTTCATATAAGTTGAGAATGGCGACTATGTATGTATGCCGAATCGAAGAGCGATGCTTTGTCATGCCTGCTGTGTGTCAATAAGTGAGTAAAAAGCTGAATAAAAGCTTTTGTTGCCAGTACAATAAAAATTGAATGTTTTCCAATGGCTGTATGGTATGAAAACACACACGAACACGAATCCAACTGCAGCGTGTGCCAAAGTAAATGCGCTGTTTGGGAAAACATGTGAAGAGTTATGTCCTTGTCTACTCAGTACTCACACTCCGCTTACATTATCTCTCTTCTCCTCATTTACAGGAATTGGTCAAAAAACTGCTGTCAAGTTCCTTCCGGGATGACGACACTAAAAGTGAGCAGAACAAGTCAAGCTTTTATTAAATGACTATCCCAGAATTTACAAGTGTTCTTTTATTTATTTCTACACGTAATCTCAACATATCTTACTCATTTTACAGTAGGTGAAAATGCTGCACGGCTCATGGCAGAGATGCTCAAAATATTTGTTCAAGGTATGGAGTCCTCTTTGCCTCAGATGGATACAGATTGTGTTGTAATGAAACTTTGTGTGATAAATGTGTCTTCTCAATTCCAGAGGCTGCTGAGCGATCACAGAAACAAGCTGATTCCGAGGGCTGTGACCAAGTAGACATCGAGCACTTTGAAAAGATCCTACCTCAGCTGGTGGGTGGCTTACCTGAACTATAATGCATGATCTTGGATGTAGCTTCACCAATCGCTGAATATTCCTTTTAACACAAGTGAAATTAGTTTTCCTGTGCCTCAGGGCTTTACAGCATTCTCAAGTTTGTATTTTTGTTTCACAAACGTTAAATTCTTATACTGACCTTAGTGTTTCATGTCCTTTTTCAATGCAGCTGCTGGACTTCTAGCACAGAGATGCCACTAGAGGGAGCCAGAGTGTTGCCTTCAGTCCTCCTCAGACCCTGTATGTACAAGTTCAGTCCTTCTAATGTTTATGTTTTTTGTATTACTACATTTTCATTGTCACTTAAACGTGCTGTAAAATAAAGATGCTCATGTGGTAATTGGAGTTGTTTGATTTTTAAGTGGAAAACAGCAGTGCTGTCCGCACGCCTCCTGTGCCACCGCCAACAAGGCCCACCTGTGCTCCTCTGTGCAACAACAGGTGCTTCCAGCATGCTCCATGGCGCTCTTCATCAAAGCCTCCTGGAGCAGTTGGAAGCAATTAGAGTAATAAGGGGAGCAGCCAGTCCCTTAGATGATGACAAGTGCCAGGAAAAAAGGAGTACCCCCTCCGGCCACTTTGAAGTTCCCTTTTGCTGTCCTGCGATGTTTAGTTAGAGGTGGGGGGAAGGGCAAAGGGGACCTCTGGCACAGGGGGAAAGTTGAATGGGAGTGTGCGTGCACGAATGTGTGCATGTGTTAGCCAAACACGGCCGGAGACCACACGCATAGATATTCTGTTTGAAAGGAAACATAACAAAACACATTGGAACATGGTCCAAGAAGAGCAGGGTGTAATTCTGAAGGTAAATAAACAAAAGAGGCGAGTAGTAGAGGTGCTTTCTCTCCTTTCATCACAGCAGAGGGGGAAGTTGGGTCTGTGAGGGAGAGGGTAATGTGGGGTTTTCTAACCCTAGTGCCTCTGATGGTTTTCCACCGGTCGTCTTTTTCACCAACGTGTCTTCACTGTGAGTCAGCATAGCTGTACAACACCTCACTCTATTTATTTGTGTGGCTCGAGGGTGACTCACTACGCTCACAAATGTTGCTTTAAATACAGCTGGAAGCAACTTAGGATGGAGTCAAGAGTCCAAGCTCAGATAGGTGCACAAGGACGCAGCACCTGGAATTTGACCCAGCACCTTTTTAAGTAGGGCCCAGACTGGATTTGTGTTTCCCAGGAGTCGTTTGCACAGCAGGCCTTCAGGAGAAGGTACATTTGGTTGAGTGATGTTTAGTTTAATGATGCCATGAGGACAATTTGCACAAGAAATCTTTTGTTTTGAGGGAATCAATTTGCTCAGTGATTACAATCATTCATGGCGGCAGTTTTTGCCGTTTTGAGGTCCCTTCATGAAAAAGTACAAACACTTTCTTCTCATCGTGCCCAGAACAAATTTGTATTGAGAAAGGTTTTGGAAATAGAAGAAATAATACCAGTCTTTGTTTACTAGGATTAAAAAGTATCATCTCCAAATGTCAGTCTCTTCAAATGTAATAAAAGCAGTTATTCAGTTTGAGATCTCACAGACTGTGGTTTTTCTCCAATATGAGTTGTTGGAAGAACTCCGTACTGGCAGAGTAATACACTACCGTACAACTTTTCTCCTTATGCATCTTAGTGGAACAAATTACATCTGAAGGCAGTATTATTAAACATACGAAAGCAGTTAGGACAAGAATGGGGAGGGGCATTGAAAAGAGTAATGAGTTAAAGCTTTTCTTGATCATACATTAAAGGCAGGGAGTGTCGACAGCCGGGCCAGACGCTTTGGAGAAGCTCTCGAGTGAGAAGCTTTTCCCAGGAGACAGAGATTGATCCGTCTGCAGCCTTCTGGCTGCTCTTTGGACAGCGCTTCACGTGGGATCAGGCCCTCAGTGCTTGCAGCCTGGTTGGAGCCAATATCAATATGGATTTTGGACGATTTTATGATTACTTTAAGTGACTGTTTGTAGATTATATTAGCCCTCTTTTTTTATCAGTGGGACACTTGAGTTGGGGCAGAGCTTGCACTTTCTTCGACAGTATGCATCCTTGGTTAGTTTATTCATAAATCATTATATAATACATTTATTTTAGGGGTAAATGCTGCTTATCAGTTCTATGAATTGATGTCCTTCGAAAGCTTCTTTTACATCTTTACACAAAGTGCTGCAGCTCTGCACAAGTTTGTATGGTTGCACTTATAATATTTGTGGTTGAGGATGATATTAGTCTGTTAATATTTGTCCTAAGAGTCCACATGAGGATATGTTAGGATTATGTCTGATTTTTGTCCTTAATTCCCCACTCCTCTGTGGTTGTTTTTTTTTTTTTTCTGTTTTCTACACAGATTCCCCCCATCTCTCCAACTTTCTGTCAACTCAAAACTCCTTTCTTCTCAAGCCCAAACATGGGTTCTGTCTAAGGCAGGTGATGATAATAAATCCATTACCCTGTCTGCTGGCCTTTTTGAGGCGACTGCTTGAAAACCCAGAGTATGTGCTTCATCATATTTAAAGAGCACATGAAGAACACACCTAAACCATGAATGTGCGCATAAACACATTTGCTGTATCAAACAGATCATTTTTAAGTTTTTGGACATCATCTGTTGTCATGCAGGCACTTAATTCCTGCAAAGAAAAGAGGATGACAGGAAATCTTAATCCTCAAAGAAGCCCCAGGTATAATTTCCCGTAAGTGTCATGTTTACCTCTGTCATTTCGGTTACACACGTCGGTGAGTGCCTCCATGATAAATATGTGATGGCATGCATCTCCTCTCAGATGTTTGTGTGCATGTATGTGCTTGCATGCATGTGTTTGATCGGGGGCTGTGTCGCATTAGTGCTCAGGAGACAGGAGGCCCTTGTGGCCCCCTCATGGGCACGGAGCTGTCTAACCATAGAGGAATGCTGCAGGATACCCAGAGCGAGTGCATTCCTCTAAGATGCTCCACACGCAACTCACACACATGAAAAGTTACAAACATTTACAGCCTTGTCTAAAAAACACAAACAAAACACTGTTGTCGGCATTTGGTGCCCATGCGTTTCACAGAGAGCTTGCGTGAGTGAGTGAAGAGAATGCAAATACAGCGGCAGCATCCCTGTTGACTGTATACACTGCTGTGACATGCGGGTTGCCTGGAGGCCCCTTGGCTCTTTGAGGGGCCTGGGGTCCTCAGGCTAAGCTTTGTTAAGGAGCCACGGGGCCCACGCCGGGGATGATTAGAACATACCTGGCAGTTTGAGCCACTTGGGCGCTCCGCTGGGATCACTCCTAACTGATTGTGGCGCTTGGCTGTTAGTCTGCGGCTGAAGATGGTCTGCTGCTGTGCTCCGTGTATCGGCCGGGGCTTTGGTAGCCGCAGGGGGCGGAAAGGATTCTTCCGGAACCAGTGAGGTGGATGATAAGGTCAAGGACCTTGGCATGCAGCTGAAGAGGGAAAAGGGTGCAAGAGAGATGTACAATTAGGCCCGCAGCTGGGTTATTTCTGGAGCTCTGTACTACTACCTTGACTGCATTACCCTCCTCTTCCACCCAAAGTCCCCTCCACTCCCCATCTCCACCTCCCTCCTCTGTGTGGTGGCCTACATGGTCAGAGAATAGGCAATAACAACAGAGTAATCCCCTTACATAACAAGGCAACGAAACAAGACGGTTCAATTAATTTCTCGTCTAAAAATAAAGTCGCAGTTTGTTCCAGATGACGTCAAAACAGCATGTGCATGTGTGTGGGGAGGTGGACTCGTACCTTAACTGAGCCGCCGAGACTTGACTGGAGCAGAGGTCAGCGGAGCGCTCTATTTTTAGGTCAGATCAAAAGCAATGATATAAAAATACTCCAGCGTGGACCCTCACAAGATCTGTCAGTGGGGCTTAGAGAGGCTGTGAACCTGAAGGTCACATGCTCGGGATGATGAAAGGCCTGATGTTTGATGATATTTAAAAAGGAGCAAGTAATGACCAAAATCTCTTTAGCTGGTGGCAGGTGGCACAGTGTGAGCTTGGCCTTTGTTAGACTTGTTAAAGGACTTCATCGGCGGGCTTGTGAAGCTCTCTGCCGCCGGCTAATATTCAATGCGTGCAGAAAAATGGCGAACGGGGCGAACTGCTCCCTAATTTTGGTATTAGGTTGTTTGTTTTCTTACGCAGACAAATCCAAGAGAGCAAACGTAAACAAAAGTTCACCTTCAAACATTTCTGTTCAAAGTCTCCTCCGGCGTGTTGACTGTCCTCGCAGTGGTCAGGGGCACCGGAACTCTAAATTAGCCCTGGTGAGTAAACAGGACAGCTTTCATGTGGACAAGGGTTCATGTCAGATTGCAGGAGAGGTCAGGATGTAAGGGTCAGAGGTCAGGAGGCAGTGTTGGTCCTTGTCTTTAACAGCTTCCTGTCTGCTGTGTTGTGCAAACCTGAACGGTAATCCCTTGTGATACAGGTTCAAAGCGGAGAGATTGCCTCACTCTGTGGTACAGGTATGGGACTCTTGACTCCACTTGAACTGGGTCACATAGCATCTATTGATGTATTCATACTTGAGGTTTGGCTCTGATCTGGGGGTGAAAGAGGCATGGCTCTATGATTGGCAGTGGTAGGACTTGGCGATGTGGGAAAAAGTTCATCACGATATAAAAAATGAAATGAGGTCTTTTTGTTGTTAGGCGTTGTGCTAGAGAAAGCGGACTGAATGGTTGGCTGTCTTGGCTTCACAGGCACCATGAGCTCCTTGCTCCACTCGAGGTTTGTAACCTTTTGCATTGTGTGTGCTCTGCTGAGTGGCACTGCTTCGGGTGGTGAAAATGATTTGAGGTATTCTCCGACTTTGCAAGACCATGTACTCAACATAATTTGCAGTGCAAATTCCTCTGCTTCATGTCTGACCTCAAAAAACCAAAATACCTCCACACCACCGATATTATTGTGCCAGTGTTGTCGACAATGTCATCATCTGTTGAGCCTTCATCTGCATTTCTGCCGGGGGTAGCACTCATTTTCTTTCTTTCTTTCTCACCGACAGTGCTGTCGGCTTCACCTGTTAAAGTACTATGGTTGTGTGTAGCTGCAGCCTGCTACTTCGCAGTTGTTTGCTACTTGATTCTAATTCAGCACATCCCACTGCGCAATGCGATGTCGAAATGACATCTATTTAATGTATTTTTTTGATGATGAGGTACAAATGTGGACGTCATTTCAACGTCTGAAAGAAGTCCAATAATGACGTCTAAATCTTGGATCTATTTTGCGCGTTGTGCTGACGTCTAGACTTGGTCTTCAGATGACGTCCAAATTCTAAACGCCAGAGCGACGTCTAAAAAAGGTCCAATTTGGACGTCGAAATTTCTAACCTGTTTTGCATGTCGCACTGATGTCTAGATGTGGTCTTTGATGGACCGACCCAATATTGACTTGATCTACTCGACTCTTCGACGTCAGATGTTTGGTGGTTGATGATTGGTTCAGCACGAAGCTATTTGTATAGTCTACCAAAACATGTTAGAATGCCACCTATCGAAAGGATATTGACCATGTCTTACATTGATATTGAGGGAAATTGATTTTCGATATATATATTGTTATCGTTTTATCGCTCAGCCCTAGCAGTCGGTCACTTATTAGGTAATCTTGATTTATGGATTCTACAGAAAAATGCAGAGAAGGGCCCTGATTTCCATTTGTAGCCAAAGTCCTGAATCAGCAGTCTTTCAATCCCCTCTGGATCAAAAGTTTTAAATCTGCAGCCTGAAAGTTTGCTATTGTGATTTATTTGACTGAAATTTCCTTCAAACAGATCCTAAACCCCGACCGCCAAATCTCATGGCCTGCTCTTTATCAATTACTTACTTTTTTGCATGTATATCCCATGCAAAAGCAACACTTAGATTTTTATATGTGCACCTGTTTCTGCACATATGCAACTCTAGGGAAGATTAAAACTCCAGGGTGCTCTGCCGCAAGGTGTCTCTTTTTAGGTTTAACACAAACGGAGGGGTTAACTGTGGTTCCTTTTGTTTCTCTTGCATGAAAGGAGATTTACAAGACTGGAGTCAAAACAGAGCAACTGCGCTGGAGGAGCGAGGACAAGAGAGAGGTAATGCAAAGCTTCACATCATGCAGGGTTAGCTTGGATGATGTATGGTTTGTGACTGTAAGGGGAAACTTGGAAAGAGTTTCTTGTAATCCAACAATAAGAATAAAGAAGATATTTAGTAAGACAAGCTTTAGTAAGACAAAGGGGTATACTGCTCCTCGCTCCCCTCTGATGAGTTTCCTTCTTTCATCAGAGCGAGAGAGGAGCGAGCCACACTTGTTTCCAGACATAAAGAGTAAACCCTCTCCAAAAACAGCAAAGGAGCAGATCCAATCAAAATGAGCTGTAATTTAACTAAGCTTCTCCTGGAAAAACAACAATAAATTCAAAAGGGCTTCAAAGGGGCCGCTGGAGCTCTTACTTTTCTGTGCATAAAACAAAGAGCCGCTACGCTATAAAAAAAACCTCTATCACTCACTCAGGGATGAAAAACAGAGGCCGGGAAAGAGATGTAGCAGGAAGAAAAAGGAGAGAGGGATGTTAAATTTGACTTACTAAGCATACATTTTTTATTGCATCTGACACAAACGGTTCACCGTAAATCTCATTTCTCTTTCATTTTCTCTCCTCGTAGCTTCTCTCTATCCAAAGGTTCAAGTCAGCCTTTAAATTTAGATCAAATCAGGCAAAGGAGCAAAGTACCTCATACAGCTGCACTGATTGCTTAATTTGGTCTAAAAGCTGGACTATCAGACTGATTGTCAGAAGGGCTATCTTCTGCATCTGGGGGCTCTCGGATGGTGCACTGATGCACTACACGAGCCGAGGAGCCCCAGGATGCACATCAATAGCGGGGCAATATCCTGCATCCTGCTTCTGTCGAGAGGCAAAGCTCTGACATGTCTCAGTGCCCATGGAGAAAAGACCAGGTGTCCCCTGGTCCTCCTCCATTTCCTCCCATACAGCATGGTTCCTGCTGACTAATAGCACCAGGGGAGCTAGCACCCTGTGGAACTGGAGCCCAGATCACTGAGCTGTGGAGCTGCCACAGAGACTTAGTAGTGTACCATATAATATTGTTTATCATCAAATAATCTTATTTTATCCTATCATATTCTGTCTTATTCCATATCATATCATTGGGTAGACCGCTCTTGTTCTTACTGGTCTTGTTTGCAGCATTTTTTAGTGAATTTCATTATTTCATCACCAATTTATTTGGAGTTCGCTGACCACTGACTAAAAATTTACAAGTTAATATTAAATCACCATGTAAAATAGATGTAGCACGTTAAATTGCACGAGTTTGTAGCGAGACCTCGGGCCAATCCATTACGGACAACAGCGGGGTGACGCAGCTCAAGGAAGAACATTTATGATAAGTTCTTTATCATTTCCTTAAAATAATAATCATCATATGAATCATTTTGCACTGCAGACACGGTAGTTCTTCTGCCTTAGCATCTCGGTCTGATTGCAGTTCCATGAAGAAATGATCATAAATGTTCTTCCTTGAGCTGCGTCACCCCGCTGTAGACCGTAATGGACTGGCCCGAGGTCTCTGTACGAACAAGCGGCTGCTGGAAGAGAGTAGTTGAGTTGTGTTTAGTCTCTTTGTTAAAGAAATTAGACAAAGTTAAAAAGATGTTTGGTGGCTAGTACTATGGCTAGAGCCCTATATGTACTGCTACCTGTGGTCGTTACTAAAGTTGGTATAACTAGATAAACAAGCGGTCGACAACATTAATCTCTCGAGGGGGTGTCTAACTCGGTGTTAGGATGTATTTGACCCTAAATCAATTTTACGCCAGAATATCCCTTTAAGTTTCCTTACAACTAGTAGGGTTTTTTTGTCCACTTGAGGTCATGGGAAAAGTTATTTTGTGAATGAGGTTTGTGGCGTCGAGCTGCTGACCCCGGCGCAGAAAGCACAGAAAGGACAGGACGTAACTGAACTGCGCGTTCGCGGTTTTGAAACCTTGCTTTTGCTGACGGCTCCCTATCTCCTTCCTTCATCTCTCTTAGCTGTGGGAATATTGTCACAATACGTAAAGGAAGGTCAGATGCTCGGTAACAATGTACAAACACAGTCATCCGAGCAAGTCTTTGTTGCAGATCAGACGCTGAGAAGGGAAGCGGGGCTTGTTCATCCACAGCTGAGTAAACTACTTAAGTCTATCTAATACGGCCACAGACACGATTTTTTAAAAGGAAAAACCTCAAAATGTGGTAATGATAGAGACGGACAAACATAGCCATGTTTGATTGCCAGACTTCCTTTTGTTATTTCTCTATGTGTTTGAAGTTTTGAGAGAGTGAGTGAAGCCTTAGTGAACTGTCATCAGTTTCTGGGCTTTCTTTTGAATCGAAAACTGGCGATAAAATCTGCTGGACAGGATTCACAGAGGAGTGTGTCTTGACAACACACTACTCTGCTACCAAATACTGCACAGGCAGCCAGAGCCTTGTCTTTCCTAGAAATCTCTCATTGTCCTCTTGAAACAGCTGTTTTAAACCTGTCCACATTAAGATAAGTTGTAGACCTGCTTCCTGCGCTGCCTATAAATACGACTTAATCACTCTCCAATGGAGCTGGTGCGACAGATGTTACAGTTGCATCCCTTTGCTATGTTGAAGCACATATTGATGGTTCACAGACTGTTTACACAGTTTTCAGTCATCTGTGCTATGACCATTCCCCAATTGGATCCATTTGCCAACATGAGTCTGGTGGTTTACATAGCAGAGCCCCTCCGGCATGTGGAGCCCATGCTCTTTACCCTCTGCTTGTTCCGTGACTGCACACAAGCAAATAAATAAAAAGTGAAGATGTATGTCCACAAGTAAGCCATAGAGGTGCGTGCCTGGCGGGTATGGGATCTAAACAGACTCTGATGATTGTATACGCGGAGTGAGTTAAACAAGTGACACAGAGTGTTACGCTTTGATCCGCTAATTACGGTGGAAAACAACTTGGCAGCGAAACTGCTGCGATGAGTTGGATTGCATTACCTGGATTTTCCACCTGGCAAACAGCAAAAACTGACAGAAATGTGGAGGTCCAGCAGGTGAGGCTCTTTGTTCTTGTTGATTTGTCGATTACAGTGTTTACAGTTGCACAAACAAGTCGACAGTGATTCCTAAAAACATCCCTCAATATTCCCAAGAACCTTTAAAGCATTCCACTTGGATTATTTTGACCACTTGGGAGCAGCAGAAACAAGATGGAGACACCACTGAGCTTCAGAAATACCCTGCTCTCTTACTTACAACCTCCTGACAACTAAGATTAACTCTAAATAGAACATTTAAATTGTAAAGCTAATCAACATGGTGACTTTTTTTTACATTAATTTATTAGGAAAATTACTCTATATTGATGGTAAATGGCTGAGCGGTCACCTTTGAGGAAAAGAAGAAGAGAGGAGCAAAACAGTACAGAAACTAGCGAGTGGAAGAGACATCAACCAAATTGAAGAAAACACGTATCAGGGTGACCATATATCCTCTTTTACCCTGACATGTCCTCTGTCCGGCTTTAGTTTGTAGTTTATAAAATCCTTTAAATGTCAGCGGTTTTGTATGTAAGTTCCGAGTTTGCGTCACGTAGACTTACTGAGTTAGAAGCTCGTAAAAGACACTCGACTCAACCCGAAAAACTCTTAAAATTAACTTCAAGTGACTCTGTGACTCCGCCCCCGCGTAGTCTAGTCCCCTTTTTGGAAAGTCAGAATATAGTCACCCTACACAAAATGGACTTTAACGGCATTGAAGGACTGCCTCATAAAGGCTGTTGTCCCATTAAAAAAAGTACCCACTGTTTTCTAGCGCCTTCGTTTTCGGAAAGATAAATTAACAGAATTTTCAAAGACTTAATGAAATGAAATATCCTGATGAGGGAAAATCTGAAAGAGCTGTTGGGTGGGCAGGTCCTTCAACAGCATCTGAATAGAATGTCACAACATGACATCAAGTTAACCCTGAAGAATTCCTCTAAACAAGCCGAAACACTCATAAAAGTGTCTTGTGTTTTGAAACTTCCAACTTTTAATATGATATTCATGTATTGAAGTACAGATCAGCACAAAAGGTCTTCTTCGCAGACTGGAAATCCAAGCCGAGTGACCCCTTCTGCACAGTCCACTTCTTTCCACACTCTGTTATTTAGAAAAATATTACTTAAAGCCAAATCTACAGAGATGTTTTTGCACATATAGAGGTTACACAGGCTAACGTAGCTTATACAAAGTATATCTTTCTTCCAATGGCAAAGAAAACTTTCAATTACCAGTTTGCTGTCATTTCTATCCTACAAAGGAGTTTGTGCCTCTCAAAGGCATTAATACCTGCACCTTGGTGATGCCTTTAATTGCCATTTAGCATTAAGCTGGCTGAACAATAAAGCCCAGGCTGAGGGGATGTTGTCAGGTTTAATGAGGCCCTCGGTGAAAGAGGGCTGCTGTGTCGGCACCACCAAAGGCTGCTCCCTGAATTCACCTCCAGTGGACCAGAGTGGTCCTGTGGGGATTTGATGGGCTAAGGGAGCACAGATTGTCTCCCCCCTGCTGTGGGGGTGTGAGGTGCTGCAGTGGCATCGGCGGCCCATGCTGTGCGTGTCTAGGTGGGCGAAAAAGAACGGAGCGGAGGAGGTTATGGCAGTGCCAGAGAGCAAGGTGCAACCGAAAAGCGCCGCATTGTGACACAGAAAAAGCAAGTAAGAGAAGAAACTTTTACTCGGTGCAACAGCAGCTGGTGGTCTTTCACAACACCTGACTGCAAAGAGTAAAATATGGCCCCAGTGGTGGCCTAGAAGAATAAGAACATACAGTGCCAACAAAGGCATGAACAAGCATGTCCACAAATAGACATATGGAGACAATGACATGCGGTACAAAGAGGAACAGAGCCCGAAGAGAAAAGCAATGACAACTGTGAACTCCTGGCCCATGTTTAAGAGGGGTACATGGTTCAAAGTTTCACATGGTGTCCTCCGCCCCCAAACCCATTCCAGTTACTTTGATTCTTTATTCGCCCCCCCATCCACAAAACCCCCTTTAACCCCCGCCACCCCATCCTTAAATCCAGCTGATGGAGGCTCTTTTGTCCGCAGGCACCCGGGCAACAACATCAAAGGGCTGCTGGGTGTAAATGCAGAGTGCCTGACAAACAAAACTAAACTGAAAAATAAAGAAGTCCCAGAGGGGATGAGGGACATTCACAACAGCACCCCGTAGAGGGTAGGAAAAAGAGCTGCTGTGTACAGGAGAAAAGAAAGAAAGAAAGAAGAAAGAGGAAAAGAAAGAAGGAGAGAAGAAAGAGGAAAAGAAAGACGATCACTTTTTAAATGCCAGTCGTTTGTCGGACATCAATCATCATTTACTGAATACACAAAGGTGTGGGTTGGGTCTTTCTCACTTTAATGACAACAATAAACAGATGACAAAGATGACATTAGATCTACTATGGGACCATTAAGACGCTTTCTTTGTACCGGATCATCAAAGCCCATTAGGAGACAGTGAAAGGCTCCCATTGCTGTCCACGACCACTTCCTCATTCACTGACAGCTGAATTGAAGGCTTGATGGATTGTTGTGCAAGACAATGTAATGCTCCCTTGCTTTGATCTCACTGGATGCCCTTGAAGCTCCAACAATGGCAGATATGTTAACAACAAGTCTGGTTGTTCTTGGGCCTCGTTTGGATGAGAACAACCTCATCAAAAAACAGAAAAGTCTCGTTGGGAATTTTTGGTGAAATCGGAGTTTATGCAACACCATTGGGACAGAGATGGGCGTGTGCACGAAACGGCAAAAATGACGAAAACTTTGGGCAGTAGCTGGTGGTATAACACTCAGTACGTTTACATGACACTCAAGAAAACTGAGTTATTGCCTCACACCAATTAAGACCGGACAACTGAAATGCATGTAAACACTTTAGTCCGACTATAACCAGAGTTTGAGAACTGCAATTGAAGTCGGAGAACTCCGATTAAGACACCCAGATAATGCGATTGGAATTCGATTTTCTCTACCATGTAACCGGCGTAGTCGGTGTGCATGTAGACGCACTGACTGAAAGACGACAATCTTTTGGACTTAATCTAACAACAGCAAGAAGATGATGGCGAATGCACACTCAAAAATGATAGCACCCAAAACCCATAGTAACATAATTACCGCCACACACTTTGGAGTCAAAATACACGTGATCTGGTCAAGGTTTGTGTTTCTATATGGAGCACCATGTCATGTCACAGCCAAGTGGTGATCTCCAGTCTCAAGCAACAAAGCAGATGTGGTTAAAACTGCAGTTCCCCGAGTGTCCACTTCAGGCTTCTAGCAGAAAAGCATTAGGAGAGCTAACTTGCGGGCAAAAATAGACAATTTATTGCAAAGTTGAAAAGATGTTTTTTGTCCAAATACCTTAGGGCTCATACAGCATACTTAAGGTGATCATATAATGACTTCCCAAAAAGAGGAAACGACTATGCAGGGCGGAGTCATGGAGTCGCAGGAAGTTAATTTTGATCGTTTTTCGGGTTGGATCGAGTGTCTTTTCAGTCAAACCTGCAAAATCATTAATTTGAATAAAAGATTCCATGTTTTAAAAGTTTGCGTTTTCAGCAGCATAAAATATCATTTCCATACATTGATAATAAACCATTTTCTATTTAGTGGTTTCCATGTAAACAGCCTTCAGGTCTTTCCACCTACTGCCCCGCCAGTCAGAGCTCCAAAGGGGGAAGGAAACACAGGGTAGGAAGGGGTTAAGTGGAGATAAAAGTCTTTCATCTCTGCCCCCACATGGGACTCCTGTAGAGTCACGCTTGACGTAGCTGCATGCCTTGTCTCGTACCCACAAAGTACCCGCCAGTGACACGCTGACTCCAGAGCCTGGCACCAGGTCCGCAGCCAGCGCCAGGCAAACCCTCTATTCAGCAAAATGGAGGAAACACAACTACATCGGGCCTGCAGCTTATAATTAAAAGTCCTCAGCCTCAAAGAGCACAGCATCTCCATCTTAATGGTAGGCTTCCATCTGAGGCTGGTTGGTTTAATACTCACTCTGTGTCCCATCAGATAGTGATGTGGACAGAGGAGGAAGAGAGACATTAGGACTACAAAGAGCACATGTGTCCCAACCAGGATTAGAGGTTCACTCTTCCCTCAGTAGCTAAATTGCCGGATTGGCCAGATCAAAATCACTTCATTGAGATCAAGGCCGCTGTCTTCTTCTCGTCTCACTTCTCTGTTGCACAATAACGCAGCGTCAAACCCAGAGGGGGGTTAAGGAGTTGTGGAGCGAAGATGAATGTAGTTCATGTTTAGAGAGCATGTTGTGTGATTAAGGGGAGCCCACATCAAACATTGTGGTCGAAGAAAACCACCAGTTGAAAAACAAGATGCTTCTTCTGTGCGGAGCGGCACAGACTGGAAGATGCTGTTGTTCAGAAGGCAGACCAGCCCAAATAGAGCCGCCTGTCTGTCTCTGGAGACAAACAGGGAAATGAGAGACATTACAGATTTGCAAGGCAGTTGGAACGCATTCAGAGCAAGAGAGCAGGAAAAGAGACGGGCTTTAATTCAGAGCAGCAAAACACAAGAGCATTCAAGTATGGAGATATGGAGGGAATTTGAAGAATTAAAGCTACTATGTGAAAATATCTGCAGAATCCTGTTTACATAATATCATAATCATAACCATACTGTGACTTTGGCCTTCTTGGCCCTCTTGCATTAGTTGTATGCTGAATATTTGTATTTGATGATTTATGTAAAATAATAAGCAGAATATTCTGCCGTACCTGTAGATTCTCTGAGGTCTTGAATTTTAAGTGTTTTCCAGATTCTTAAAACAGTGCAGTTGAGCAGCATCAGAAACTAGCAGCTGTAGTTAATTTTGTGTAAGACACATAATTTGTGTGTATTTTATCGTATTGTATAATATTGTATTGTATTAAATAGTATCGTATTGTAACGTATCATATAATATCATAATATATCGTAGCATATCAAATCGTAACATAGTGTATCGTAGCAGATTGTAGCATATCATATCATACCATAACATATCGTAGCATATCATATCGTAACATAACGTATCGTAACATAACGTATCGTAGCACATCATATTGTGACCTAATGTGTCGTAACATAATGTATTATAACATAACAAATCGTAGCATATTGTATTGTAACAAAACGTATTGTAGCATATCATATCTTGACGTAACGTATCGTATCGTAGCATATCATGTCTTAACTTATCATTCCGTACTGTATCATATCATGGTGTATCGTATCATATTATAGATAGTCATATTATCATATTATATCCTATTCTGTTCTAGCATACGGTGTTATATAGTGTCATGTCATATTGTATTTCATCATATTATATATTGTATCATATCCCTAATTCTTCTATCTCACATTTCACTTTATTGCCTGTAAGTTATTGTATTGTAAACTATCATATTTTATTGTATTGTGCCCTTAATTATTGTATCATACGTATTGTTATGTAAGGTAACGTAAGATAACGTAAGGTAACCTAATGTAAATAACGTAACATAATGTAACGTAACCATAGTGTATCATGGCGTCTGTAATTTGATCCACATCACATTATGAGGCTGTGGGGAATCTGTATTAATGTCTTATTTCTCTGGCGACACTTCTCTTTACACTTGGGCAAACGTTGAGGCTCTCGTAGGCTCTATCATGTCTTATTGGGAAATGCTGAATGGAAAAAGGATGGATAGCACTCCGTTTTCCCACAGAGAGAACTTTTTCTGGACAGAGGAACAGCAATATTGTGGCCACATGTGTGAGCTTGTTTACTCACGCTTGCCTTTTAACTGAAGGAATCTCATGATTTAAACCACAACATAACAGACTAAATTATTAGCATGTTACCACACTACACATTTTTCCCCCTTTGATTGGAGCAAGAGAAAGTGTGCATGTGTCGACCCACATCCACATGCATGGAGGTAGATTTTCACACAGAGACGCATGCATGCAAGACTCTCCTCTCCTGCTGCCTCACGCAAACACACACAAGCAGGACTCTGCAGTCTCTTAGGTAAAGAGGTGGAAGTTTATGTCTGAAGCTCTAATCATGTAAATCTCCCCTTTAAACAATAAACTTTCAACTTTATTTCATCTTTCTTTTTGCCAGTGCCACATCAAACACATCCTGAGGTCAGCAAGGGTCAGTGAAAGGATTTGGATAATGATGAGGCTCAAAGAAAAAGATTGAGGGTGGTGAAAGAAAGATGGCTAAAAGAAAAGGGAGGGGAGCTGATGGGAATAGAAGAAAGGATGGGGCTGTCGGAGAGAGAGAAGGTGCAAAGGCTAGGCCTTGTAACGACAGACCCCCTGATTACATTGTTGCACAAATAAACAGGACCTCTGCAGGCTCCCTGGAGCCCAGCTGCGGTGCAGGAGAGGAAAGCTTTTATTTCAGGGGGCTGAGGTTGAGAGAGGAAAGTGATGGGATGGGGCCTGCTTGTCTACCCGCACGGTTTCCTCACGACTCCATCAACAAGTCAATGAACAAGGGAACAAGGAGACTGGAGAACTTGTTGATTACGGGTGATTTCCTGCACCTACAGTGTGCCTGGAAAGGCCGTCAGCATGTGGATTAATAACTGTCAATCTCAGGGAGCTGCGGAGGGGAGCTGCTAAGGTTAAAGAAAAGAAGGAAGGATGCTGGATATCTGTGGTTTTTGAAGGAGATGATGATGAGAGGCCATCTGTAAAAGGTCAGATAAGTGCTGGTGGAAAAAGGTTGAGAGAAACAGGGTTCAGATGCCCCTGAGCCACATCTGTAATCGTCTCTCCTTCACCTCGGACTATTACAGAGCTCTGGTCTTCTCTTCTCCCCGTGTCCTGCAGCTATCACGGCCCACATCAAGGCATGCCCCTACCAAATGTATGCCCCCCATTAAGGGGCCATCATCAGATAAACAAGATAAACAAGTCTAATTCCTGGCAGGACTGATCAAAGGACTCAATGTTAACCCCATGGCCAATTTCAAGTAGGCAGAACAATCAAACACAGATGAGGTCACATGGAAATAGGGGAGGCTATTTCACTGTCCCTTTATGGGCACAGAAAGCAAATAGGGATAGTGAGGACAGAATGGAAACAGATTGACAAGTCAGACATGCGAGATAGACCATATTCCTGAGGTGGCCATCTTTTTGTAGCGTCACACAGCTATCGTTGGTCTTCAGTTTCAAGCATGGGGTTCCTGAAGTTGATCCCAGTTTCCAAGGAGTGTTTCCCACAGGTATCTCCAATTGAGATCAAATGGGTTGTCAAATACGGATTTTAACAGCCTGATCTCTCCCCCTCTTTTCAACATCCATCATCTTTGTGGCTACTTCTTAACCGGTTGTCTGTGAGATAACCACAACTTGCCAGATTATTGTGATTTATTTGACTTACAACCTGGAACAGAGTACTAACTCATGGAAACACTATGTGAGCTTGACGTGATAAGTAGACGGCCACATCCTTGCGTCCTAATATTGCCCTGGAAGTCAACTTGTATGCTCATATAAAAAAAAAAAAAGAAGTTCCTTCCAGACTTTCCCCTCACAGTTGCACCTGTTCGCCATCATACATCAAGAAAAAGGTGGACGAAATAAGAACAACCAGCGGTGAATCCTCCAGATCAGTTTGAGAGGTTATACCAAGGGCAGTCTTTTAAGTTGTTAGACATCTTGGCTATTGATCTCGGGCGCAACAAATTGGCTGACGTTACTTTTCCTGGCAGATGATTGCGTCAACCAGTCTGAACGCTTGCGTACATGGTGGTATTTCATTAACAGTTTTCCTAAGCTCCCGTGCTTTTTTCTTCAATAAATAACCTCTTTCATGAATGCCCAAAGTCTCCCTAGACGCACATGTCAAACTAGATGAACAGCTCACAGGCAAAACGGTGCCAAATATGCATACATGGATACACTTCTTGATTCATATTTCTACTCCCAGACATCCACCAAGTCTTATGGTTCGACAGACTGGAATTTAAGCACCAAGAATCGGAAAGTTTATCTTTCTAGATGAAAAAAGGAATATGCAGAATTCCTCTTAATGCCAAGGTGAGACTACAAAGACGCCTGCTTTTCTCACATTATCAATAAATTCACAATCACACAAGGCAGAAAAAGAGGAATTTCTTTTAGCTCTCTCCCTCTCAAGGCCATATTGAATTGTAATCAAAAGATTATCCCAGAATAATCAAACGGCCCCCTTGTGGGACCACCCACAGAGAGTGGAGTGAAACACGAGACCGGCCACATGTTCTGGTTTCCACTTGGGCCTCCATGGCATGACCTATACAGAGAGGACAGAAACAAAGATGGGGTTGAACTCTTGTTGGGAATAGCTTTGACTTGTAACAGTTGAGCTCGCATCAAAAACCAAAACCAGTGCTTTTGAGTGATCAAATTGACATGGCAGCCATTTTTCACACATGTATTGCGTGCAACAAGGTGCTAAATGCAGGAACAGTGTTGCACTACAAAGTTATAGGTTGTTAGTGGAGCAGATTTGGGATATTTACAATCATTAGCAGATGAAAAAAACAAGTGACTGTGAAAATCTAGAGGGAAGATAACAAGGGGTGTGTCAAGAGGGTTGCGAGAGGTGGAATTAGCCCTATTTGAAAATCGGCCATAATTTCTAAGTGTGATTGCCTATCTGGGCTATGTTAAAATCTGCTAATTTGCCTGTGTTTCAAGAGGCTGCTGTTATAGCTTCCTCTTCGAATATACATCTGGAGATAGATAGGATAAACAAATCTTATATGAAGACATACATATTGTTAGGAGAATTTTCTTTAGCCAATCCCAACCGCCTTTAGGGCTGGGAGCCATGTAACTCAGATACCATGGATACGTTGGTGTTAGATTCCTGGAGCCAGGGGCCTCCGACAACCATCCTAAACAAAAAACATTGTACACATTTCTGACATCACTGTTATGTTATGGTATTCCCTTATATGAATTCCCCTCTCCATATGTTCAACTAAGACTCCTTAAAATATGTTCTCCTTTGTTCTTACCCTACATGGACTCTTCTTCAGGTCAACTAAGGCCACTTTTAGACGGAAACGGTCTCCATAGAAAACGGAAAAGTGCCGTTTCGTTTCCAGTTATTATGCTGTGTTTACACAAAAACGCAATGTGGTTGAAAACGCTGTAATGTGCATGCCAGGTTGCTAGGTGGCGTGTGTCAGTGTGACCGCGCTCCCATATAGACCAACAACGCATATGTAGAACTCGAAGCGACTCGAATGTCTAGCATGGTTGTTGCTGTTATTTTCAAGCAAGCTGCGCATGGCTATGATGCCATAAGTGTGAGCCGACGTGAGCCAGGACGTCACAGGTTGGACTGTTTTCAGCGTTTTTGTACTTTAGACGAAAGCGGGACTAGCAGAGCATTTACAACATTTCCTCTCTGGAGGGGGTTTTCACTTTGTTACATTTTCATCTCCTGAAAACGCAGTTGCCGTCTAAACTGACCCCCCTTAACGAAACTAAATTTTTCCGTTTTCTATGGAGACCGTTTCCGTCTGAAAGTTGCCTTAATGCCAGCAGAATGCTTGTAAATGTGGACAAAACTTGAACAGTCTCGGACCAGTCTCTGTTACACTTGTGGCATGATGAAGCTATAACCCCGATCTGCAATTAGTAAAAGCTTGTCAAACTGACCATTCGTGTGGACCTTCCATTCTTTCAAGTGTGAACCTGGGCTCAGAATCCTTACATGTACTCAATGTCAGTTCCCCAGTTGGGCCCTCGTTCCCATCCTGAGTGTGGTGTCGAAAGAAACAAGCCATTGTGGGAATATTGTGAATGAATCTGAGAGATATTAAATTGGGTCATGCTCCAGCAACCTGTTGCATGTCATTGTTTGGCTTGCCGGCTTATCACATAATGGGAAAAACTAGCTTCAAGCTAACAACAGCTTTACTCTCAAATGATCCTGATAATCACAGGCCCAGATATATTTAGCTCCTGTGACTCTGTCTGCTTGCCGTAGCCGGGTGGGAGAACCGTAAACAAAGCTGGCAGAGCTTACAGACAAGCATGTGATCGTTGCATCAAGCTGCCTCAGATACCAACCATGGGGTCCAGAGACAGGGAGGGTCAAAGAGATACGTACACAGCTACATTACTTTAAGTATAGAGACGCAGCCACAGACTTTGGTTGAGGCTTGTGGTTCATTTTGAAGCTTGACTGACAGAAAAGTGCAGCCAAAAAAAGGAGAGAAGAATCCGCCACTTGCCTATTTGACTCTCTTGAGGATTGTTTAGTCATCCTGCGGCTGTCTGCTTTAAGAGATTTTTCCGGAATTGCAAACAAAGGTTTACTTCGACGCATGTTTTGTGGTCAGATAAGAACAAAACGTTGTCCTTTTCTTCATGCAGGGTGTTGGGTGGAAGTGCTTGTGGTAGGTGGTGGGTACAGGGTTGAAAGACCCCACCCAACTTATTCTTCAATCACAGCTAATTAAAGGACCATCTATAGAGATCGGATGTGTTCAAAGAGACCCTGGTGTCCTCTGCTGTAATTAAGAATTACTGATTTCTGTTATTAATTATACATCTTAAGTGCCTTTGAAGAGTGCTGCGGACTATCCTTCAGAAAGACATAATGTCTGGCGCACAAAGAAAAAGCTTAAGAAAGCAAAGGCGCTTCATTGGCTCCAATGAATCAGAGCTTCCAGGAAAATCAGCCGGCCTCGTCTTATTGTATCATTATTATTTTTCTGCCTGGAATTTTTTTTTCTTTTTTGCAAAACTCCCGCATCTGACGTCAGCGAATCATTGTCATTTCAAGAGTCTACTTGGAAGCAGAGCAGGGGTTGTGATTGAACTCTGAGAGCTGCCCCGGAGCAGTACTTTGAGGAAGAAACCACGGAACCACAGATAATGCTTTACAGTCCACTAGTCTCAACTACTGTCATCAGATTTTCACTTTGTAAGATACTTGAAAAAGATTGTCATTCCAGTTTCCTTCAGAGCAAAGGCCACTGCACTGATGTCAAGCTGGAGACGCTTGAAAGGCACAAGACATGTTTAAGTTACAGATGATTATCATAAATATTAAATCAAAGAAACTGAAACTGTTAGCATGTATGACTGTCAGGGACCTGGACGATATGGTAGATGAATATATTTCTAATAAACACAGAAGCTTGATTGATTTGTTTGTCCGTAAGAGTCTGCAAAGATGCATTTTCTTGTGGCTTCATCTGGAGCTACTCACGACCTTTAGACAGACATCTGACAGCATCCTTATGATCAGAATCATCTAGAGTCATCTGGGCAGAGTTTTATGGCCAGCAAACAAAAGCGGCGTAGTGTTAAACAAACTATTAAAATGAAACCACCTCAGTTGACTGGTTGAAGACCAAAAAAGGCACAAGACCCAAGTTCAAACACTCCAGAGTGTCTTCATTGTCTACTTTCCACTCAAGTAAAGACTTTTCAGGAGACGGAGGAAAGCATCTCCCTTTCATCCCTCACCACAGACAACATAGACATATAAAAACATCCATGTTGAAGAGTGGCAATAGTCCTTTTAAATCCAGACAAACCCAATGTGAAGAACTTAATTACAGAACAACCCAACCCTTTTGAAAATTACACTTACAGTAAGACCTTTGAAGCAAAAGCATCCTTTATCCTATTTTCTCTTTTGTTCGATGTTTTGTCTCTTGTAAAGCATGCCATTGACTCCTGTGGTTACCAGTGGGTCTCTGTCTTCTCTCTTCTGTCTCCATCTCTGTCACGCATTAGCTCATCAAAGGCCAATCTTTTGGACATGCAAAAATAGTGTGAGGGAACATTACAGGAAATTATCACACAAACTCATGACTGATGCAGATTTATCATTCGTACATTTGGGATGGTTATGCTACCAGTGGTAGAGTAGCCAGTCTAAGTTCTTTGTTTACATTTTGCCCTCCATTTTAAAACAGTAGGATACACTCAGTTATTTTACACATATTAATTTAGTTTCTGATGCATGTTTGAAAAAGGTCTAAATCTACCCAGCCAAAGTTGGAGGTGATTTAACGAACACTTAGTAGAGTTTTGCCGATTTAAGGCCTGTGTCCACTAAGAGCGTTTTTCTGTATTAACACTTGCAGCACTTAATTTATTCTCAAAACCAAGGAGAGAGCATTTTGAAAACACTTATGGGCAAAACCCACAGTGTCCGTAATGGCTCCGCTTCGCTCCGGCAGGGCAGACGGATCAAATCCGCAAGCATTATAATCAATGTGAGTCATTCCACAGAATCTGTCCACCGTCCGGCTCTGCTGCGCGTGCATCAATTCAGTGCAGCGCAGCAAGAAGTTTTATGCAGTTACAGAGTAAAATGTCAGGTTAATTTTCAAAATAAGATAAAGTCAATTTATTGAACTGTTCTTAACTTGATAATAGGAGAGGCCAGGGTTGTGTGATGTGGGTGTTTATATACACTGCCGTTTATATACACCGATCAGCGGGTCTCATTGTATGACTCCCGGGGAAACACACGAGAGCTCATGGGATCTCGCCCAGTCTTGTGAGACATATCGGTAATCTCGCGAGTGCTTCTCCTCTGATGGCGGCGCTGTATGCTGTTTCGGATCCTCTGGGTTTAGCCAGTTAGAGATCACATCTAATAAGAAAAAGAGGTGCTGCAGGACAACTTTGTTACCTTGTATCAAGTCAGATGCACTTTGGAATTGAGGTTACTGCAAAAAATGCTGTTAATGGACACAGGCCCATATCTCTTCACCGCTTGCCTTAGTTCTTTGTACTTCCTTTACGGCTACTAAGTTTGTCTTGTAGGAATAACAACAGCAACACAAAAGCTAAAATTCTAGATGATTCCCTCTCCTCTTTCAGCTCACGTCATACTGCTGCCGCTCTTTCTAAGCTGTAAGAGTGTGTTTGACAGAGAAAGGTTAAGTGCCTGAAGATAACAGCATTAAGACACCGTTAAGATAAATATTGCCAAATGAATATGAACAAATGCGTCCGTCTCTGACTTCATAGGAAGCCGTCTCAATGTTTTTTTACGATTCAAACCTGTTTTTGATGCTGTCAACCTGGATCACTCAGGGTGCATGTTAATACCAGGTGTAAAACGACGCCATTAAGTAGATATTAAAGGTTATTTCAAAGACTTTACTCAGAGGGGAAGTATTAGCAAAGAGCATTTGGTGTCAGTTATGAGCAATAACACTTTTATTGCCATGCGTTGACTCTTATCAACAAGCTGTTTCAATGCTACGCCATACTAAAACAGCTACAACTGGTGCTGAGAATTAGCCAGGTGCGCCTTTGCAAACTGCCCCAAGTTTCCAGCTGCCAACACAAATAACACAATCATCTATCATCTATTTAATCAGCACAAACATGTGGGTAATAATCCCAACGCACTCAGGTAATACAACTTCAAAAGTAGATTGTGATCCTATGACATAATTGCCAGAAATGAAAAACAGACGTTTCCATTTTGCTTGACAAGTATCCTGTTAATTCCTTTCTGTTGAGCAGAGATGTCTGATTCAACTTAAATATTTCCTCTGCATTAGCTCATTAGTTCCTCCCTGTAAAGGTAAAGCTTTGTGGAGGAAACCTGGCACCAAACTGCGACCTCAAGTCATTGTAGTAAACCACAAGAAAGTGAAAGCCGCGTGTTACGGGCCGTGTTCGCTCTCATCTTCCTCACAGGCAGGCGTAGGTGATGCTCTGCCAGGTCGAAGCCGCGGTGTTGGGTTCAGCTGTAAATCAGCTTGGTCTCCGTTGATCAAACGCTTGTCGTAATTTCCCGCGCTTTCATGTAATCTCATAAAAGGCAGACCGCTCTGATGGACTGAGCCTGCCTGCCAAGCCAGCCGGGCCTCCCATGCTGGCACCTCAGTGTGTGTGGCTGTTGGTTTGTTCCAGGGGTAAGAGCTCGTAGGAAAACAAAACGAGGCTGAATCACAGCATGAGTGCATCTCTGTGAATGTACATCCAAGGTACAACAAAGGAGAGTCACTTCCATCTCTCACAGCACAAAGGGGGGAAGGAGACAGGTGAAATCCATGGTATGAAGTTATGTTTACTAGGGTGACCATACGTCCTCTTTTACCCGGACATGTCTTCTTTTTTGGGGGGCTGTCTGGGTTTGTCCGGGGAAGCTTATAAAACCCCTCAAATTTCTGCGGTTTTGTACTAAGAGTGTGTAAAAGACACTCGAACCGACCCCAAAAACTCTCAAAATTAGCTTTGTGCGACTCTGTGACTCCTGCCCCGTGTGGTCGTGTCCTCTTTTTGGGAGGTCAGAATATGGTCACTCTGACGTTTACAACACTTTATAATACTGTCCCACTCATCAGCGTTTCTTCATTAATCAATTTACCATTAATGAATTAATTGACTTACTAAAAACTGACTGTAGTGTTAGTTCAGGCAGGCAAAAAAAGGTCAGCCCACAGTTGATAAAAGTCAAGTTTAGCCCAAACCAGTTAGGATGTAACTTAACCAGCAGTCTATACAGTCAGTAATTCACTCTAAAACAAGTCAGACAACTACCACAAATGCAATAAATACAAGGATTATAATAATACCAAACAATAAAAATTGAACCAGATATATTGTCTGTGTTCTCTGATCGTCTTTCTAGTGAATAAAATCCACACACATTTCCAAATCGGTATTTTTTGTCATGATTTGTTTCGTTAATTTAGTTTTCTCCTCGTGTTTTTTGTTTGAGTGCTTTTTCTGTGTATCTTGAGTTTGTTTTCAGTTTGTGTCAGACTCTGTTTCCCTCATGTTTTCAGTGTTTCATTCTGTTGATAAGTTTTCAGTTCTTCCTGTTTTATTTTGTAGTAGTCTATCCTTAACTTCTTCAGTTTTCCCTCCTTAGTAACTGTCTGCACCTGTGTCTCAGTGTCTCACCTGACACTTGTTACTCATTTCCCCTGTGTGTACATATAGTCCCCGTCTTCCCCTGTTTCCCTCTTGCTTCACTGTTTGTATCTCGATGCGTATGCTTGTGTCCCCTGTTGCTCCCTGTGATTTTGCCCCAGTGATTTTTGTGGATTTCGTCTTTTGAGTTTCTCTCTTTTGTTGCTTTTTTCATTTATTTCTTTTAATTAAATCCTTTTCTTTTCTTTGTTTAACCTGGCACGTCGTGACATTTTCCACCTTATTATACGTTAAATTGTTTTTGGCTTAAAAGTAAAAGTCTGCTATGTGATATAACAGGTGCCCTTTCCAAAATGTTGCCCCTGCCCCTCAAACATCTTTAGTACACCACTGCTACTAGAATTATGAGTAATGTATGAATGAATTGACCAGAGCATTAACTCGTATGGTAAAGTGTTATTTTACTACAACGAACAGTACTTGAAGGATGGTTTGGCACTTTCTTTTAAGCATAATGCACCAGGATAAACCCGTAATTTTGTTACTGAGCTCAGAATTTGCGTGCAAATAATAGGTGACATGCAGCGTCTTGGAGGATTTATAAAACGTCTGAAACCGGGGCAACTCAAAGAGAAAGAGACAAACATCAAAGTCATTAGACTGGCTGTTTGATCTTGCCAAGTTCTTCCTCTCTTTTTGAACATAACTCGGGCCCGTTTGCACTCTGGTCTTCATTATCCTCCCCTGCCTTTTTTAAAATCATTTAAAATCTATCAGGGTCGAACACGAGAGGGAAAAAATGTTGCATTTCAGAATAAAAGAAAAGCCGTGCAGTGACCACGCTGATTCACAACATTTACAAGCCAAGATCACTTCATCTCTTCCCAAATAACACATCTAATGTGGGATCTTATGTCGCTTTGAACACGAGGGTTAGTAGTTATAATTGATGTTCTGTTCTCAACCTCCAGTGAGTTTTATGGCTTGTTTTTTGACAAATGTGGCAGAGAGAGATAAAACACTTACATCCAGGCTACCACTGCCGGCTCAAATCAAATAAATCAATAACCCTAAAGGACAGCTATTAAAGCGTTGGATTGAGACGCATTGGGAGTAAAAGTAGGATTTTGGCTGCTGTGTAAAGGCTCTCAAAGAAAGTGCTGATTGAACACATGAATGATAAATTGATGGGTGCCGGTGTGGCGAGTATCTATCAAACATGTGCTGGTAGGCGAATAAAGAGCAAAAACAGGCAGCTCCGCGACAAAACATTCACAGCTTTCAGATATACAGACCAGCCCAAACACCGACTTTACAGAAGTTTCCCAAAAAATTTGTCAGGTTACGGCTGGACACACTAAATGTTTGTGTACTTGTGTAATTTTCTTTTTTCATGTTGTATTATGTCGGCACATGTGCGTGTGTGTGCTGAGCCTCAAAGAGACAAGTCCACTTGTGCCCATGGCGTCTGGTACAGCTCGTGACTGGGCCTGTTTAACTCCACTAACAGAGCACCGTTCCACAAAGCCCATCACGCAACCCACAGATGTCCCACAGGACAGACAGGACCGCGCCGCAACCAACAAGAAGCAGTAATAACCCCCCAGCCCACACACCCGTGAACACACATGCATACAAACACACACACACACACGTAAGCAAACAGGGCACACATGCACTCACACACAGGATCCTGCACTGCACTGATACTTTTTCTTTCTTTTTTGCAGCATTTTCAGTCACTGAAAAAAAAAAACCTGCAAAGAAATAATCTTGTTGTTGCCAGTCCTGTTAAAGCATGTTAATTAATTCAATCTATTTTACATCTGGCAAAAAAAGTTAGTCACAGGAGCTTTAATTTTCAATCGGGGCGCTCATTAAGGACATGTTGTTATTGGGAACCAAAAAATTAAAAAAGATAAAAACTCAAAGGAAATTTTTAAAAACTTATAAATCAATAATGCAATAAAAAGGTTCAAAGTTTATGTTTTTCCAATAAAATAAGATATTGGCTTAATATCAAATATCACAGAAATCTCACGTAACTTTGGCCAAGTTTGACTACATGGGCCATGATCAGAATTAGGGCCTGTGTCCACTTACAGCCTTTTAGCGCTAACCCTAACCCTTCGGGGATTAATAAAGTTATTCTTAAGGTCCTTTCACACTGGGAGCGTATTTTTCGTGTGATTATTTCGTGTCTGTTTACGTGTTGGAGAACAGAGTGCTTTTTGATAAAAGACAAATATTACACAGATGACGAGCTTCGGATGTCTCATATGACGATGGTTTGTGTGCTTTACCAGTTTGCTAAACATCTTTGTTTTAATTTTCATCTGTGCTAACGTAACTTTAGCTCGTAAGCTAACCTGTTCAGAAACAACATACCATATGTATTTTCACTGTCTCAAACTCAATCATGTTTCTGTCACAGCACCATTAGGTCTTGGTTGTTACCTTACGTTTATAGATTATAGTTTAATGTGCTTATCTGGTACTGGCCCCGACTCAGTACATGCTATCATGACAGACAGACATCTCAACACTAGAGTCTAATCAGAACTGAAAAACACTCAGTCTGCTGTTGTGTCAGTCTTCTTGCTTTCACCCGGGACGTGTCTTTTTTACCCCCGGAAAGTCGCAAAATTGCATCGCGGTTGATGTGTATAGTCAGGCATGTCAAAATTCGCCTCAGAATATTTCGTAATTTCGCGTTGTATCTTTGCATCATTCCTGGTATGTAAGGACTTTTATTCTTATTCTTATCTTCAATTTTTAAGTGTTTCCTCTCAGTTCCCTTCATTTTGACTCTTTGTTGTGTTTTAAAAATGCTCTGTGTGCTTCAACTGAAAACTATTATGGTTAGTTTTGCCCCAATATGGACTTTTTTAATATAGTTGATATGAAAAGCCACGCCCCTTTTTGATTTGATTTGTCAGTGAAGGAGAAGTGACATTGACCAACATGAAATTGCTTGAAAGGGTTGAACTATTTTGATCTACAAAGTCTGCTCTGCATTGATTCTATATGGAAATAGGCCCTTTTTAGAGCATGGATGTAGTGGACACAGGCCCTTGTGCTTTTTCTGTCTTCTCTTAAAACACAGTTTGAGAAGTTGCTGCATGTAAAGTATTTCTTTTGCTTGATATAAAACCTTGTGAATGGATTGTCCCCATTATCTATTACCTCTGGCTTGGTGTTGAAGCCATCTCTAGCAGCCTTGACGGTGCTGAATAGAAAACATTTCATATAAGATTAATGTGGGAAAGTGTAAAGGTAAAAAGTCCATGAAGTGCTGAGGGACAGAGGTGAATTCAAGCCTTTTTTGGGTGTCTTTACATTCACTGTAAGGCTACTTTCAGAGGTTGCCTGGGGCTGACATGCAACGTGTGGGCTCTGACTTCAAAGCCTCCAAAGAAAATATATAAATACAAAACCATTAGCCAGCTTGTTTTCTTTAGTTAGCATTTCAAAAACACTGCGGAGGGGATCGTGTTTTCAGTCCCCTCTCTGTAACGTGAGTGTTGATGTTGTTTTTCTGACGGTCCTGGGGCAAACTGCAGTGCCACAGCTGGAAAGTCCTCAACTCCCTTCAAAAATGGCTGCGAAAACACACCCGAGTCAGGCAGAACATAACCTCCTTTGGCCTGTATGGACTCCCCTGCCAACTGCGTACGAGGATACAATTTGCGTTTGGCCCTCAGCGCAGCGGAGCCACAAGCATAGGTTTCAATGTCAGAGATCGGTTGAACATATACAAACCCCACAGGGTGGTAGCGATGAAGACGACGGAGGAAGACTTGAATATCTGAGCGTAGCGAGCGGCGAGAGTGGGAGCCATTTTTATTCGAGACACTAATAAGTTTATAAACAGGCGACTTGACATAGTGAACCCTGGATTTGAGTGTGATCCTTTGTGTAGACAGATTACCACTTCATCAAACAAACCGAGGCCTCAAAGAGTAACACGGCCTTCGACACACATACCAGGGATAGAAAGAGAGAGAGAAACACGGATACTCTGGCCACATGAGACGGTAAGCCTGTCTGTCCCAGAGGTTATAACAATTCCAAACATTTATTGGAAGGAAATCAAAAAATGCGTGTCCCTTTGTATTCCCCTCTAACTCCTGCCCACAAAATTACATCGGAGCAATAAAAATGTTTATATGTTAGGTATATAAATGCTCGCGGATAGCACTTTGTGACTATTTTAGAACCCGCTCTGAGCTGAAATAACATCATAAAAAGACACATGAATGAGTAAAAATAATGCCTAGAAGGAAAATAAAGCCTTCCTCTGTTTCAAGTAGCTATTATAAAGGCACAGACAGCTGTTAGGAGAACAATTGGAAGTGTGTGACCGCGAGTATGACCGGAATAGGCAGTAAAGGCATAATGAAGCACTGGCCTCAGCAGCATGAAGGCATGCATGACAAAATCTGTACAAAGTGAGGAAAGATACTACGATTATGGTCTGGTTTAGCGCACTTTGAAGGGGTTGTGTTTTTGTCGGTGCACGCATCAATCTTCATGAGTTCAATCGATCTTAAAAAACCCTTTGGTGTTTCAGTCGGACATTAAAAACGGTTAAAACAATCGATGAATGAAACGTTTTTTACTGTTACAAGCCAGCAAGATCAGAGAAACGATCAAGCCAAGATCTGTACATGTAAATCTTTGACAAGTTAAACCAAAAGCTCCTCACATGCAACTTCAACTTGCTCATTCATCGGCAAGAAGATTGATACCTCACTCAAGTATGTTTAGTCAATGCAAATTTTGGAAGCAAGTTAGCCCAGCTTAGCTTAAAGAGAAATACCTTGCTTGCCCGCCTGCGACAAAAATAGCTAAACAGCACATTTAACTGGTGATTTATCCTGAAACAGACAAAAATGTCTTCTCTTAGCAACAAGGAAGATGGGTTAGCTTTGCACAAAGTTTCTTTTTAAAGACAGGGTGTTTGTTGACCACGTGTAGATGAAGAAGAAGGCGATAGAGAGTTTTTTGTTAAAGTTTCAGGGCAGGTGGCGTGGATAAAACATCACTTTTAGGATCATTAGAAATTGATATCGTCATGTAAATAAGTATGCTGCATAAATTGTATGTGATCATACATCCTCTTTTACCCAGACATGTCCTCGTTTTGGGGGATGTCCGGGCTTGTCCGGTTTTGTCCAGGGAAGTTGATAAAATCCTTCAAATGTCGGGGGTTTTGTACTTAAGTTTCGAGTTTGTGTCACATGGATGTACTGAGTTAGAAGCGCATAAAAGACACTCGATCCGACCCAAAAAACTCTCAACATTAACTTCCTGCGACTCCATGACTCCGCCCCCGCATAGTCGTGTCCTTTTTTTGGGGAAGTCAGAATATGGTCACCTAATTCATTTGATTGATACCATTTTTTTCCCCGTTTCCCCATGCGATGATATGATATATTTTTTGAGGCACAGCTGCTGTAAAGTGAAAACCATCACAGCCCCCTTTAATTTTTTTTTAAACTTGTTCTTTTTTCAACCAATTAAAATAAAAAGATAAGATGTTAATTGGTTGCTTTCAAAATTAATAGTACCTGGAAATTTACTTGTTGTTGTAAAATAAAAAAAAACAGGCCACCTGCAAATGAGATGAGGCTAATATTAAACCGATAATCTTACTCGAAGTGAACTAATTAGCGTGGTTTACCTGTATTTATTAAGACTTTCTTGATTTATTTAAAGCTGTTAGTACAGATTTTCTTTTGTGTTCCTGTTTTTGTCGTAGGATTATTTTTTAAAATGTCGCAGCACCTGTTTGACGGATTTTTATTGCATTTGAGAGTCGCTCCATGTAAGACCAAAAACCAGTTTTCGTTCAGTCACAGGCGTTTGGAAATTGAAAAAGGATTTCGTCTGATCCAATCAGAGACAAGAAACAGATGAGCAGTGACACAGTGACACCGCAGCAGAGGAAAAACAGACCCGTCCTCACTTCAAAGAGTCCAGGGGATGCTTTTAAAAAATCACACCGGCAATAAACTACAGCAGAGGTTCATCGCTTTTCCACGACATGAAAGGGATTTTTCAAAGTTACGTCTCCTCGAGTAGTTTCCCTTTCTCTGTGCCCCGGCTCTGCCTGCTAAACAAAGTTCATATCAGAGGAGGGCTGGTGCAGGGCGCTGTGGTTGTTTACATGGGAGGTGTTACCATGGGAGCGGTCAAATTATTTACATTTCAAAGACAGAGGAAAACATGCCGCTGTTGGATGTAGGGGAGGAAGAGAGAGGAGGCCTTCACTTCAAACCAACACGACTGCTAAATCCTTTTAACAGCTGCTGTGATGTGAGGGGAGAGCTAGCTTTTTTTTAATATCATACATCCTTGGAGATTTAGTATGAAATTAAAAAAATGATTATTTTTATGGAGGACGAGAATTGCATCTGAGACAGCGACTTATTTAAAGGAACATTAACAGGGGCTCCAGTCCTCTCTGACTACAAAACTATACTGCACTCTGACTACATTTTAAGTACAAGTCATGGGTTTTTACAGGGATTAAGGTGGTATGGACTGACAGGAGCAGATCAAGAAGGTGACAGGTGACACAGCCTGCAGTCGGCAGCTGTGACTGAAGAATCCTGAGCAGTTGCAGCTCCCTCCTGAGGTGGCTGTTAGAAACAACACGAGCTGCTCCACACATTTCATCTTATATCGGCCTCCAGATCAGAAGACTAACATGCATACCTTTGCACGGCTGCTTATTAAAGCTCAGTTATGTCTATGTAAAGATGTGGGACATGGATATCCTGCAGGAATCTGGTCCATATCAGAACTTTGCACTGTTTAGAGCAGTGGTTCTCAAGTGGTCTCACTCTGGGACCCACATTTTCACATGGTCCTTAAGTCGCAACCCACTTTTATAAAATTCAAACCAAGCAAATTTAGTTTTTATTAAAAAAAAAACCTTAAAGACTCAAACCTTTAACATAAATACACCCATTTTATTGAGTAAAGTGCATTTCAGAGCGCATGAACTGAGGACGACAACTACTTAAGTGGCATATACAGAAAATATTAAATATCAAATTGCACAAAATGGAGACCAGCAAACTGAAATTTTTTACCTATTTGCATTTCTGCATTCAGAGCATATTCAGAAGAACCTGAGGAGAACCATGCAACAACACAGACAAAAGTAAATTAATGTCAAATTGCACAAAATAAAGACCAAAAAAAACATGTTTTTTTACTGCATTCAGTCCTGAGGAGGACCACCACATAATGCTAACCTTTCAAAATAAGCTATTTTTCAAAATAAAAGATGTGTCAATCATCAGATGCGCATTAAATATTTACTTTTTTGACCAGCTGTTCACGACCCATCCAGAACTTGTCCGCGACCCACTTTTGGGTCGGGACCCACCAGTTGAGAACCACTGCTTTAGAGTGAGTATTAGCAGTCTATTGGAGAAAATTAGAACATAACACGTTTATGTGATTAATTTCCTTGTTTTTTATGAATTTATTTCAAGTGTCTGAGTAAAGACTGGTTTAGGTCAAATAAGTTATCACAGTTTGGACTTTGAGCTCACAAAACATCTAAATCAAACCTTTTTTAAATATCTTTTACTCCTTGTTGCAAATAAAAAATCCCCAAGGATGCATTTTTCACAACGAAATGTGAACAGCTCAACAGTTTGATGAAGAGCAGTGACGCATAAGTGGAAAAACCAGCCGTCCAAGCAACCGTCATTCATTTTTCTTGCACATTCATTTTTACCCTGACACATCGCACGGCCTCCTTTGAATCCCCGCTCTTCATCTGCGGTGCTCACTCGCTGCTGAAAGAGAAATTAGAGGTAGAGATGACAAAAGCATTCTGCAAATTACAAGGCTTTGTGTTTACTATTCTGAGCCTGAACATGACATTCAGTCCAGCAGCGGCGTGCTTGTCTCTTGGCTTTTTCTGCTCTTTGGAAAAAAGAAAGAAAGAAAGAATCTACCAACGCAGACGAGAATAAGACAGGCCATAATTACAGCTGAGGATGAGGAGAGAGTGAGTCTCCATCAGGACCTCTCGTCTGCTCATCTTCATTTGTCGCTCACATAAGAGCGTGGCCGTCTCTGGTCTTGTTTAGCCGAACATGTCAACAGTCATTCCAGTAATGACTATATATGTCTGTGCCTGAGAGTCGACCTATGAGGACTAAAATCCCCTTACTCAAAGCTATCACATATCACGTTTTAAATGTGAGATTTTAAAGTTAAGCTGAGAAGAAGGCGTAAAATAACCAAGGAATAAGAACTGAGACTATTACACAGCTGATATAGGCTGACTTAATCCACGTTTCCATGTTTTCATCCCGCACGTTTTCCTATAGATCTCATTATGTGGAAGGAATAAATCCAAACAGCCTTCTTGGTCTCTGTTCCTTTGTTTTATTATCCCACAGACATCACTGACCTTGGGCTTTCGTGCAGCCTTCAATTGGGCAAAACCGTCGAAAGATTGGAAGCAGATAACACAAATTTTTTCAGGTCCAAACAGATGCAGCTAATCTGAGATCGAGAGGGGGATTCATAACCGAGGATCGGTTTGATACGCTACGAGGGAGACGCATTCTGGCTTTCTGTTGGAAGTGTCAAATTTTTAGTATCAACATGGATTGTATGAATATGAAGTTAAAGCCAGGAGACGTTTAACTTAGCTTATCAAGAGGATTTGAAATCGGAAGCTTTCTAAATCAGCCTATTATCACCTTATCTTTTAACATGTTCTGCATTGTAAGTTAAACCTGAAAAACAGAGGTGTAAATTTGCTGTTATGAACTCTAAACTAGGTTATCCAAAAAGTGTTAAGTGGATAATTTCAGACTGATGTTTTCAGAAACTTGCTGATGCACCTCAGGAGTGTGGTGATGCCCTCACAACTTGATAAACTTTGGTTTAGGTTGAGAGGAGGCTGGGTTTGCATGTATATAAAGTTGAAGTTATAGGTCCAAAATGTGTATATGCCATTAAATTATTATAATGGACCATATTTTCTCATTGCAAAATTACACTCTTGCTAAAGAGGATGTGCAAAAATCTGTATCACCTCAAGTATCCACTCAAGGCGAGCTGCAAAACACAAAGAATCCCAATTATCTTCCACGTTAAACCTTATAATACACACCTTGGCGAACTTTTGTCTGAGCTGCAACCACCTATCACCAGCCAAGGCAACAGCTACAGTCAGCGGCTACTCTAATGCTCTACTACCTGGATGTAAACAAGCACAGATGGCAGCCTCTTATAGTGCAGTGCGGTTCAACGTATTTTGATCCAGAATACGGCGATGCAGGTCCAATAAAGATGAAGTTGTATGTAGGCTGTGATTGGTTAAATTAGCCGGACAAAGAAAACCATGTTGATATTTTGCTGTTATATGAGCCATTTTTAATTATTTTATGGGTTTTGTTTTTTTACATGCACAATCACCAGCTGTAATTTTAGCTGTAATATAGATGATAAACGGATTCTTTTCAGCTTATTATTCAGACTGTAGCAGGTGTGAGTCTGATTATTTTGTCAACCTCCGTCTAATGTGTACTGTTGTTTATTCTACCGTTACTGGCACAGCTAACAGTGTAGCAAGGCTTATAGCAGATGGCTAACTCTAACTTTAGCTTGCATATTACACGGTGCTTCACCGTTAACTCGGCGTGACCGAGACCAGCACAGAGGGGAACATCGTGAAGTGGCTTGAACTGAAACTTGTTGACTTATTGTGTATTTCACCTTTGTCATAAGTTGGACGTATCTGACTTTTTTTGTTGTTGTTTTTCATGTCATCATTAAATGGCGAAAATATAATTCAACAATAACCTTGGGCTGGACATTGGATTGTACAAGACGCGCGTCAAAAACACCTCACTCCCGCACCCAGACAGTGACTAAAATTCAGGTCAGCGTAGCCACTACAGCTGTAGACTCATTTATTCATTCGCATGAAGGAGTTTTGCATAATTGTGTGTATTCAGGACCGCAAATGCATTGACAGGCTGGTAGATGCTGTTAACCTGCCTCTGATTCGTCTCTCTGTCTGTGTCTCAGTTGGCCAAAAGTTGGATTGAGCAGTTTATTGAAAAAATCAAAGTTCCTTTAAACTTCAGTCTGATTGTCGTTTGTTGGCGCTCTCGAAAAATCTTGACACCAGGATTAAGATTTAAGATCTCAGTGGCAGCCTCCAACAAATCTTCTGATTTTGGTTTAAAGAGGTTCGAATATCAAAGTCTTGCTGCTTTGATCAGGAAGTTATACCCATGTTTCCTTGACCTCTGCCACATGGCGCCTGTGTGCGAGTGTGTAGCTCTTACACACACACACACACATGTATGTGCTGAGATGTCTGACCATCATTGTATTTCCCTTCAGGCTCAGCCTCCCGCTCTAAAGTGGATATCAAAGGCCTGCATTTACAGTTATCTCTGCTTGGCTGCGCCACGGAAGTAATCACAGCAGGTCAGGGGTCAGCGCTCTGGCCTAAGACAGAAACACAACTGACTGACATGGACTTCAAAGGAAAGAGATCCTCTGACAGACTGCTGCTGCTTTTTACCGGGAAACTCTGGATATCATAATCAGGAGGGTGGGAAAAGGGACAGTAAGAAGAGAGAGCGATGGAGTGTGTTGTAGGGACGGGAGGGAGGGGATTTGTGCCTCAGAAGAGAAGTAGAAAGGGAGAAGGACTACCTTTGAATAATTAGAGCCAACAAGATCAAAGAGCGGGCTCAAGTTTGGTCTGCTTAACCTCTGTAACACAGAAACAGAGCTACAACCCAAAAAAAAAAAAAAAAAGCGTCATTTTCTTCTGTCCTGTTGTTATTCCTCTGGAAGGCGAAACCCAAAACCATGTCAAACATAATGGAAAATATTTGAGGTCTTCTTTTATTAACCAAAAGCAGCTTTGATGTTTGACGTCTTTATTTGTTTTAGAAGAAGAAAGGGGCAACATGGCATGCGAGCGATCTTCTTTTGGAGCGAGCGCACGAAAAAAAAAGAAGAAGGGGGGGGTTCGGAGTGGATGATATGAGACCGGAGCGTGCTTGTTCATTCTACATAATCAATTAAACATCATTATCAGCCCCTTTCAAGAGTGCTGAGATGAAAGAGCAGCAGGAAATGATCAAAGTGACAGCATTTTGTTTGAGCGCTAACCCCTTCCTGCTACTGTGTCCCGCTCTCCGCTGCAAGTTCACTGATGTTGCTCTGCCAGAGATCTGATAACGGGGACTGAAGTCGAGCAAGCCGCTTTGGTGCGATCTCTGATTGTGTTGATGTAGAAAAAGACGACACACTGATGAATCGAGGAAAACTTCCTGCCGTACTCTGTATGTGATCTGTGTTTTGTTATTTCTTGGCCATGTGAAAAGCGAGCAGCCCCGGGAATGTTGGGAATTGCAGATTCGAGAAATCTGGCAAACCGAGTCGACCGACTGTCTTCAATGTTAGTAGTTCTCAGGGGAAACATAAAACAGCTCTGTTATTGTAGCCTAGGAATTATCCACACCGCTTTGACTTGATTTTTTTTTTTTTTGCTCCACGCAGCTACAAGACTGTCAATGTCTGACAGCGGTGACAAAGTAATGATACAGTGATGAACAGAGAGTGCAGCTGCTGCTTTTCAACGCCTCAATTTAAGCAGAAAATAAGCAAAACTGGGCGAATAGTTTCAGGAGGAAATAGAAATCTGCTGTTATTCTACACGTCTACAAATCTGGAAATTAAACCGGCTTCGTGTTGTTGCATTTTGACCCTCAGCGATGTTAAAACAAGTCCAACAGCATTCCAGCAAACCACAGACGACTCAAGTGCGTATGTGTGCGCAACTGGACACTTCAAATGCATAGCAGCGCCGTGAAAAGAAGCCTCTTCAGCTCGCTGGGTGTGAAAACAGGTGGAGGGGGAATCTTCCGCGGACATCCTGTCAAGAGGGAAGGGCTGCGGGTGGAGCAGCATCACAGCGAGGGAAAGAAAAGTCAGCGTTTCAGGGTGGTCAGCCCGGGAGTGAGCAAGAGGTCAGAGAAACAGTGAGAGGAGGATTCAACAACCAGGACACGCTTTGAGATTTCGACTGATGATGAGGGGGGGGCCTCAGACTCTCATGATAGGCTACCCTGTTGAGTCTTTACTCTTCCTCCTCAGTGGTCAACAAGCATAACAGTGGAAAACATTATTCAGGCGACTAAGGCTTGAAGTAATGAGTATGACTACTCCTCTTCGTCTCATGGTAAATCCAAAATGAGGCTGAGTTACGATTACCAATAAGGCGACTCAATGTTGGAAATCATGCCATCAAAACAGAGTCCATGATTTAAGCAGTCGAGGTCTGTTACACTGACTGTCTTTTCAAAAACGTAGATTTGTACTGTGATTTCAGAGAGACGAAGAAGTAGTACCAGACGGCTAGTAAGCTATCTGTCGTAACCTCTGAGAGATGAAGTAAATTTTAGAGTTTTTGGGTTGGATCGAGTGTCTTTCATGTGCTTCTAACTCAGTGAGTCCATGTGACACAAAATCGTAATTTACGTACAAAACTGTGGACATTGTAGGAATTTATAAACTTCTCCGGACAAGGCTTGTAGTATTTATTTTGACTACTTCTCTTTGTCTCACAGTAAATCCAAAATCAGGCTGAGTTCAGATTACCAATAAGGCGACTCAACGTTGGAAATCATGCCACCGAAACAAAGTCCATGTTTTAAGCAATATAAGTCTGTCTTTTCGAAAACGTAGATTTTAATTGAATACTGAAAATGAGCAAAAGGTAGTACTGTGATTTCAGAACGACGAAGAAGAAGTACCAGACGGCTAGTAAGCTATCTGTAGTACCCTCTGAGAGATGATTTAGCACTTTTGAAAACTGACATTCTGGTTCATCGTAGGGTGATTATATTCTGACTTCCTGAAAAAAGAAGACACAACTATGCATGGGCAGAGTCACTGAGTCAAACAAAGTAAATTTTGAGTTTTCCAGGTCGGATTGAATGTATTTCACACGCTTCTAACTCGAAAAAACTCGAAAAAACGAAACTTGCGTGAAAAACCATGGACATTGAAGGATTTTCTAAACTTCCCCGGACAAAGCTTGACAAACCTGGACAGCCCCCTAAAAAGAGGACATGTTCGGACGTACGGTCACCCAAGTTTATTATGAATACTGTAGCCGATAATGTGGCAAGTAAAATTCACTTTAGCGTGTCCTAAAAGAAGCAGTAAGTCAAGTCCGATCATTTGTCATCTAAACTTATCTAAATAACATTTATAGTATAAGTCTTCGGTGTTGCCTTGTTGTAAAAGCTCTTACACTGCAGCGCTTTAAAACAGACATTTGATCTGAACCCCGAGTGGCGGTCTGTTTTGTCTGTAAAAAATTCACACACATACACATTCATTCACACACACAGAGATAGTGCTGAATCATGCCAAAAAGGCTATTTGATCGGCGTCAAACCCGGGAGAGGTGACGTCCCATCCGACGGGATTCACACGCTCCCCGCTCTCCGGCACAAAAGGGCAGAACAACAATATTATGGTGTCCACTGAGTGCCTACCCCCCAGTAAAAACATTTCTGTGAGAGTGGGCTTGACCTACCTCGTCTCTCGTATAAAAACACAAAGCCGAGTGTATTCCGACAGCTGCTGCCCGGGTGCCCTGTGGAGAACAGAAGGAGAGCTTTGAAGATCTTGACCTTCTGGAACAATAAAACGCAATCATCAAACACTCTCCTGAGACAGACTGCTGACCCACAGATCCAAGTGTCTGCTTGAGATAATTCATATTAAACTGTAGGGATCGCTGTGTCAGTTTGTGTGTGTGTGTTTGATGCTTGCAGGGGAGCAGATGATGTAGACCTGTAGCTCAAGCACTAACAACATGTGGAGTAGAGTTTACCACAGCTATCTGAGCGTGAATCACACCACCTGCACCTAAACGTTGACATGCCCGATACTCAAAACAAGGCTAAGTTTAGCACGACTCATACCTTTGAATCACTCAGGAAGTTTAACTCTTAGCTCATCCAGACTAAAAGCCTCATAATGACTCAAACTGATGCAAATAACATCATGCTGAAGCGTCATCACAACAGCAGCAGACTTTTTAGGTTGTAAGGATTTCATTAGCAGGAATAGGATCCTATTCTTTATGTGGACTTTGTCATTACTCTGAGTAAAGGGAGAGTAAAAGCGCATTTAAAGGACAAGTTTTGCATTATTTGGACTTTTCTTGGTCACTGTTTTCTATGCGAAACCCCAATGGCACTTGATATTGTTCAGCGACAGTAAAACCGGTACTTTTATCTGTCTTATAATCAAGCAACTCTGTATTAGCTGTGGCTCAAATTAAGAAAAGACAAGACCAGAGTGTTCCAACATGTTTCTCCAGATTTTACCGCTAAGAACATCCATTTCTTATCATTGTGCTCTCCGTGCATCGCTAGTCCTTTGACTGAACCCTCTTTAGTAAAGACTTGGTTCATAAAGTGATCGTTTCAGAGGCTTTTATTTGGACATTTTCGCAGTGTTGCGATAAGGTTGCTGTATATTTTTTCATTAAATAACATGCTCAAATTTCAAAATTAAACCTCCCGGAGGAATTTTTGTTTTGTATCCATTTTGGCGCCCTCTGTGGACAAAGCAGTCATCGTCTGTTTTGTTGCCTGCATATTCAAATGGTGTTTTTTTTTGGCAAAAAGTCTAATTGAGCTGACTTTTGACAGTCAGATGTAGCTTTCATTGGGAATATTCAAAATAGAAAATGTAAAACAAGGCCATGTTCTTAGCTAACAGACTGACACCTATAGGCATTAAAAATCATCCTAGACTTCAATATAGTTTTCAGTCTATTTCATTGACGTCAAAAAACTTCCTATGGTAGCTTTAAGCACATGCCTTATTAGGTCAATCACAAGTTAAGAGAATGACTGAAAACATTCAAAAGAAAGTTTAGAAAGTACAACGAATCAGAAAAATTCTGTCCGTGTCCGTCCATCTTTTACTGGCAATTTGCACCACATCGGGAATGGCTATGAAAAGGCCATATCCTCCGATCATAGCTGATCGTAAACGTTCAAGTTAATGTGTCAATTTTCACCGTCTTCTTTCCGTTCCCCTGCGGATCGCTGGACTCAGCAGCTGATCACAAGAGTTCTATTTTTCCGGACACTGGAGCATGGCGGATAAATTCAGCACAGATAAATCCGTGCTAGAAAGGAAGTCGGGCACAGACACAAAATAAAACATCCAGCTTCTTTTCAAAATAAAACACTCCATGTTTCAGGCGGATCACACCATGCAAACAGGTGGGGATGAACAAGTGAAAGGTTCATAGGCAGGATTACATCCTGATGACACCATGGATGAGAAGATGCTGATTTTATAAATTAGAAGTAGATTTCCTCCTCTGGAAGGACACAATCTACTGCTTATATGGTTAGCCTAGTATGTGGCTAAAGACAACTTGTTATCGTGCGATTGCACGTGAATCCATGGGTTCTTGTGAGTTCTTGCGATTCATGCTGTCCGTAATCTGCCACGAAATTCGCCTCACAAATGGGTCCGGTAGGAATTGGCATTGGGCGAAAATCGTCGCCATTCCGGATGCGGTGGAAACCCCGGGTAAGAGGGCTGCTACAGCTAGCTTACCACCTGCTGCTACTTCTTCTTCATCTTCTTTTTCACTTATGTCCTCTACAATGAACTTAAGACCTAAATTATCATCAATACTTGTATGTTTCAAAAGCCATAGATCAGAAGATGATGTCTAACAGGTTGTTTTGAATTCACAGGGGGACACAGGGGTGGCCCTGAGGTGGAGGAAGAAAAACTTTGTCACGGCCATGGACATGCCACAGTGCAACACTAAAACATGGTAGGTCTCTAAAATCTTAGTCCGAGTAAGTACAACAGAAACCTAAAACATTAGCAGAGCAGCTGCTGTTACAAAAATCATGTGTCTTACAATAATCAAAAACTAGTGCTGCTGTTTCTCTCACGATGTGAAAAAAAAACAGGCTTTAATCTTACGTAACCTTATATTAGTATATCTGGCTTAAGGTTCTGCAGGGCAGAGATGCCAGCTGGGTTCTCTCGCTCATTGCGCAGGGGTCCACAGGCCCCCTGTCTCTGTCCACATGTTCATCTTTACAGGGCACATTAAAGGAAGTGGCGTTGACAGCTTAGATTTGAGGTCAGAAGGGGGCCAGGGGTCAAGCACTTCCTGCTGACATGAAAGCACATCCAAGCACACCTTGCTCTTGGTATCTGTCGTCCGCCCCCCTGACCATCTGTACCTACATAATCTGGGGCTCATCGGGCCCAAACAAAAGCCATGTGTTAATTACCTTTGAAGGTGTAATGACTTCAGGGCCACAGCCGATCTTCATCTGGTTTCAAAGCGAGGGCCGGAGAACAGGTTACGCTTCAGACACGTTACAGTTGTCCTTTCCCCTACCTGCTCGGCGTGCTTTTATTTCAGAGGGTTAACCGAGCCGTCTTCTTCTCGCCCAGGAGTTAAACCCTCTCCTGTGTTGAATCCGGGGGTACGAGCTGCAGAACTTTCACTTTTGTGGACTTTTAAATGAGTAAATTAAGGAGAAAGTTCTGACACACGAGAATTAGACCTACACCTGTCAGCCAGATGTGACGGCTTTCACTCTGAGGAAGTTTTACGTTGTTCTCCTGATGTTTCGCCTTAATTGTGTTTGTCGTCCTCACTTTGGAAACTTATTATCCGGTATTAGAAGTAGATTTATCTTTATCAATCATTTTCTCATTTTGCAGACCTACAGGGAAGAGAAAAATGTGGGATTACTCATCGATTGACTAATCAGGTCTTTACAGTTCTCGATGACGCCTGCTTTTTCAGGGTGTCTAAAAGGAAGCCTCGTCTCCAGATTCCAGGGTCGGGAATTATAAACAGATCAAAACCAGATAGCTTAAAAGGTGCTGGTAGCGATCTGCTCATTAGTCATCACAAAAACAAGCTGATGCGTCTCGATGACGGCCCCTCTCGTGCTCTTTGTGAGTAAAGCCTGAGTAACACTTTCTTCTCGCCACAGATGACCGCCCTCTTCCTGCCACTAGAGAAAGGGAAGCGGGCCCACAACAGATACCTTACATTGTTTCGAATCAGTGTTTCCACTCATAAGTAAAGATGATATCTTTTTCAGGGAGACGCCCAGATTACAAGGGTTTAGGTGGCGAATCACTCTACGCTGGTTAGTTTGGTTTATATCAGTCCTTGAATCAAATTAGATCACACGATGGTAATTACACCTGCAAGTGTTCGCTAAAGTTTGCATCTGAATACATGAAAGAGCGGCGTGGACTTTGCCGCCACATCACTGACACTGTCAATCCCACTCCAGCCTCTTGAAGGTATGCAGTCATCCTCTCTGCTGAGAATGAGCAAACACTTTCTAATCCTTTGAAATGTTCAGTTCTCTGTTTACTGTCTTTTTATTAAGGTGGGGTTGTGTGAGGCGCTCGCCACTCGTGGAGCAGTAGGCTATCAGCAGCTGCAGGCGAGATCATCCCTGCAACGGAATTCAGCTTATTCCAAGAAACACTGTCGATGCTCTGCTTGGGAAAGTTTCAGCTCCGTTCTTTGCTATCAGAAAGCCGTTTAGGTTTCGCACCACTCTTGAATGGTCAGTTATATCAAAATTCATGATTACGATTAAGTCTATCGACATCGAAGTCTAAAACTTAAGAACTCTTAAAAGCTCTTTTTTTAAAAACTGAAAATAAATAAGAATTAAAAAAATATATATTTATATATATGTTATTAGCTTTGACTTAACTAAAACTGGACGTCAGACCTTCTCTTATAGATAGATAGATAGATAGATAGATAGATAGATAGATAGATAGATAGATAGATAGATAGATAGATAGATAGATAGATAGATACTTTAATCACAGGCTGTACATCCATCATGTCATCTAGCCTTTTCAAGCTTTTATATTTATAATATCAAGAATTAGGCCATGTAGAGTCTCATTTATCCAGGTCATGGTTTTCTAGAAATCTCCAAAATCTGGCAACTGGACTGTGTAGAGTTGAGAAGACGTTTTGGGGGGAGCTGGTATTTTATCTTACTGGAGGAGGGAAAACAACGACTAGGAGGAGTTGGAGTGAATGGGTCAACCCCCACCAGCTGTTTTAGAAGTGAAGAAGCTTCTTGGATAAGCGGCGAAACGTCTTCTCAACTCTACAAAGTCCAGTTGCCAGATTTTGGAGATTTCTAGAAAATCAAGAATTGGGATTTTATTCTATTACGACATGGACCGATGTTACTGACTAGCCTTGCGAGTGTTTGCTTGTTCGTCATCCCTACTCCGTCCCTTTGCTTTTCAGGCGCAAATTCAGTCACATACAGACTCACCTGCCTCCTCCTCCTCCAGCCAAATTTCCAGTTGAAATTAAAACCTGATGAATCAACTAGTTCTAATCTAAGATGGGCTGGTGAGTCAAAGAGACGCAAAAGTTTCAAAATTCACGGGGCAAAAGTCACAAAGAAGATCCAATTCATTGACTGATGCTCTGATTGGACGTTTTGATGTGAAATGTGAAATAATGAGAATTATCTAAATAGAGTAGACACGAACATCAACATTACTGTGTGGGAGAGAGTTTCTCAAAATGAGCTGGTCCAGTCTGCAGAAGCTGGTAGCCTAGCTTCATTTTCAGTTCTCGAGGCCAAACTGACTGGGTTCCTTTTCTGGGTGACACCACTCAAAAAAGAAAAATCACTTTTATCTTTAACAAAAAGTCCTGTATGCTTCCTCTGACCCACAGGTGTAGACAAACAGCAGTCTGGTGGGCAGAGAGGAAACTCTCAGCCAAAGAAGTTGGATATAAATATCCACTTTATAAGACAGTTTCCTCCAAAAGCCAACGCTTCACGTCCTACCTTGTAATTTATCACTGCTCTCTCTGTCTTATAGGAAGAAAATCAAAGGACGGGAAATATCCAGATCAAAGATTGCCATGTGTAAAGTTTCTTTTATTTTCCCTCATTATTTCTGAACTATATGGGAATCTTTCTAAACACACTGATCTCGTCTTCAGAAACAACCACTTGCTGAACAACGCCTGAGTAAATTTTAAAGCAAAAGCCTGGCTGTAATGACGCTAAATGCACTGTTAACTTACACACCAGCTCTCAGATGTGTGCTCCTTTTAGTTTGAGACTAAGGGTGTAAAGGCGGGGATGATGATTTCAGATTCCTGGGAGAAAATTCCCAGGCCTGGAAGAGCCCGTGGAAAGTAATCAAGTAGCAGAGTGATGTCATTGTGATGAAAGGCAGCCTGTCAGACAGTTGGCGACTATGGGTGCTCTTTGGCATGGGCCGCAGCCCGCTATACACCAAAATATGACATCAAAGCAGGTACCCGGCCAGGCCAAGAGGCTGGCACTGATCATTGTCTTCTTTGATTACAGAAGCTTCATCTTCTCGCTGGGAGGATAAAAGAAAACGGCTGCTTGGTGTTAAGAGAGTGTCAAAAATAATGAGGCACATGCCATGCGCTAATGGCGTCCCAGTGGTTCAGTGGATGGGAGCGCATACCGCTGATACTCACAACATGGTGGGACCATTTCCCAGAGTGGGTTTAAGTCTAGTCCTCGACTGTGGGGTGTTCTAGTGGATCTTTCCAGTAAATCTCGGTCTTAAACCCTGTCTTAAAAACTGGCACTGGGAGTGTTGACCTAACATCAGATTCATGTTGCACGTCCTCTGTTGTTGAAAAGTGAGGTCAGGGTGGAAGTGTATGAAAGGGGAGCGACTGGCAACGAAAACCGAGGAAACTCCAGCACAGACCAGATTAAAAGGCCCAGATTTAAAAAGAGAGAATTTAATGTGTTTACAACTTGCATTATTTCTTTACTCTTCTCAAGTGTGCAGGAGTAAACTATCTTAAAACTCACTGGTTTTGGTTAAACTGAGGCATAATGAGCCATATTCCCACAGCAGCCATCTTCTTGTGCCTCAAACCGAAAACATACAGGACCCGTATTGAGCATGTTCCATATTTGCTCACAACAGGTTGTTTTGCCTTTCTGTGCTCTATTTCCTGCTAATTTCGATATAATTCAGTGACCGTCGAACCTCTACTAGCAGTCAAAAGTCCTGTTGGTGTCCACATGGATCAGGGATTGACCATTGGATGCTTCTGTGTTACTGATAAATCCATGACATATCTGCACAAACTGATACACAGTCGGGAGTTCGCATATGGTGTTTTATTTTGAAATACCAGATGATATCCGCAGTTTTCATGGTTGACTTCCTGTCTAGGACCATCCTTTCTGTGTGGATGGACACGCATTGGAAGCGTAGAGCAGCAAAAATAGACTTGTTGCAGTGCTGCTCTTGATACGATGCTGCGATGGCGCTGATACGTGTCCTGTATGCTTTGCTGCATTGGTTGGTATGGCAACCTATTTGCTGCGTGATACGCGACACTGCTGTCACGCTCTAAATACACATCCTGTATGTTTTAGCCTTCGCTGTCATCAGTGAAGCATCATGGTTGTACCTCTGAACCGTAGTCAGGTGGCAGGATGTGAAACAAGACCGAGGCTTCTACTTCTCATGTTGAAGGGTTCATCCCCTTTACATTACGTAGTCTGAAATCCACATTGACGTCTTTTCATGACTCACAGAAGCAAACAAAACTATCAGCGACAATTCTGACGATTTTCATATGAGGGTTTTTAATGCCTGGAACCACAGCAGCAAAAGAAATATTTTTTTTACTTTTTTAACCGTCAAAACTCAGAATAGGATTTTTCGTTCGCGCATACATGTCGAAAAGAAAATAGATCCCAAACTGTTTTATCCAGGTGTGATACTCCGACAATGAGAAGTTCGATTTAGTGCCATCTCAGTTTGACAGAGGTGTGACGTATTGTAGTTGTTTGCCAGGTGACTAACCCCTTCGTTGGTTCGAGTCAGCAGTCATCTATACGCTTCGTCATGCCTCTCCAGAAACCAATTAGTCTGTGTTTTTATACAGTCTACTCTCCTTCCCTTCAAATTTATGAGACAACAATAAAAACAAGACATTTTTAAGCATAATTGCAATTCCCAACCCTTCCTTTGGAGATTTTTTAAGGTCCTCTGTCTCCAAAACAACTCTTACATAATTGAATAATGACCGTAGTTAACGACAGGGTGTGGACTTCCCTGTAAAGACTACCAGGTTAAAGGACAGAAAATGAATAATGTGTTGTAGCTCTCCTATCATGACCTGTAATAAGGGCTTTTCCATGTCCTTTGGCATATCTGCGGCATAAATAAACATTTCCGAGACAAAAGAGCGTGATTCTGCTGCTGTCTCTGTGGAGATGAGCATAAGAGCAGGGGAAGGAGAGGCCTGTCGCCTCTCTGATGGTAATAATAGCGGGTTTTAAATGGTAATTGCTCTCTGCTCCCTCCTCTGTCTACCTGGAAGAGGGCATTGCACGGGGTGATTCAAGCACCAGGCATGAATGGAAAACTCCTGGAGGAAGACCGCACACTCACGCGCTGATACCTCCAAAACAACAGGTCCACCACCCTCGTGCTGCTGCTGCGCGGCAACACATGCAAGCAAACATGCATGTGCACAAGCAGGCACGGATGTCCATCCAGCCCAGAATGAATGACAGAAGTGTTTACAGGCAATAGCAGCTATTTGGCGACCATCATGCAGATAAAAGATGAACAACAAACAGCTGACCTGTCAGAAGAGCTATCTGATTACCCCTCGGTGCCAGAGAGACCCCAATGCAAGCCGTCCTATCTTGAAAGAGTTCATTTTTATCAAACAGGGCATCATCTGTAACCAATAGACGGCCTCTTCTTACGAAATGAGAGCCTGCTCGACAGATGTCTCCTGCCTCTCTTACTCTCTTTCTCTCCCCAGTTTAGGTCCACGTCTTCGATGGCACTTCTCAACTCGACTCGGGTCGGGATCGAGGTTGTTTACCGATTTCTCTGGGTAATATCAGGAACATGTGCCGGGGGTACATGAAAGAGACTCTGCAGTGTGTTAACACCCCCCAAAAAAAACCTCTGAACATGTTTGTCTGGGGGGTTTTAAACAATGGTTCCGACGTGAAATTAAGGTGTCACGCTTCCTGAGGTTTGTTTTGAGGTGATACAGAACAGAAGCTGAAGGATGAAATGTTTTCAGAGGGGTGGAGAGCCTGAGGTGTCAAAACTGTTTAACAATGAAATCAGATGTAGTTATTGATGTCAATGTCATTAAAACGGAGCAGAAAGATGAAAAGATCTAAATAAAAAGATATTAATATTATGCACTAGGGCTGTCCCGATACGATATTGATATCGGAAATCAGTCCGATATCAGCCAAAAAAATATAGGATTATATCTAAAAACCTCTGATATCAGCACTCCGATACAAGCAGTCCATTCCAGACTCCGGATCCAGCATGCAGAGCCCATGTGACCACAACAACAGCGTGCACTAAGCTACTAATAAAGTAGTAAGGAGTAGGAGTGATGTCGGCCGTGGGACAGTAGTTTCCATTAAAAAGACGTTGCAGCTGAGTGCAAAACTTGTCATGCACTTGTCATGAAGTTTGTGCCAACATCGGATCAATATCAAAATCGGCTGATACTGAAGGCTACAATATCGGTATCGTATCGGAAGTAAAAAAGTTGTATCGGGACTCTCCTATTACGCACATAGAAAAAAAGTTCCTTATCTTGTGGCCACATGATATTATCCTGCTTGCAGAGGATGCATCCATTGTGCGCACAAGTTTATTATCCTGTGGTCATCTTGCATCTACTATAAAGTTATTTTGAGGTTGCAAGTAAACATCTTGTGTGCGCAAGATAACTTTTACAAATGTGATCATGATGTATGCAAAGTTATTGTCTCGCCAAAACAAGTCGACAATCTTTTGCGCACATGGTTTGTGGGAACATGTCATTATCTTGTGGAGATTATATTATACGCACACAAGTTATCATTTTGTGCGCACAGATGACAAATTGTGCATCACTTGTTCCCCCAAGATGAGAAATTGAGTGCACAAGATGCACACTTTTTTTATCTCTACAAGATTCTCATATTGTGCGCACAAGTTGTTTTTCTAGAACTCCAGCAGTCAGATACAATAGTACACAAAATCTCTGGAGGTTTTGACAACTTCTTAAGTAACTCCCACTACCTGAGACCTCCTCCTTACATTCGCAATTCCCTTTTCACTCTGGCTTTTAGCAGCTTTCCACACTTAAACACTTTGTGGCATTAAACCACTAAGTCTCGGGCTTTGCTGTTGTGACCTTTATGGGATTTAGAGCTGCAGTGGAGTCCCACAACCTGATATCATATGTTTAAAGCTGGCACTGTGTGTACTTTGCGTTCTCCGTGTAGGAGAGGGTGGCAATTTAAAGGAATTTCACAAAAGTCTTCTATGAAATATAAAAGTTTTATAGATGGTGATCTCTCCTTTGTTCTTCCAATGAGGACCTCCACCTGTTTCTGATGATATGAGCCAGAGCCTGTCCCTTTCAAGAGGCTGATCCCTCCTGATCTCTTTGATGTAACCTGACCTAACAGTTCCAACTAGCAGGATTTGATGATCACGGATGGACTTTCGACAACAGCATGTGCAAATCAAAACTAACAGGCAGGGGAGACGGACAACAGCGATGTGTGAGCAGAACTGGCAGGCCGCGCAGACAGGGAGCGCTCACAGAGCTATGATGTGTCTCAACGCCAGGCAGGCAACGGTCACATGATCAATGCTGCCAGCCCAGACTTAAGCAGTAAAACCTGTGGATCTGTGAGGGCACATGCAACTGATCGGAGATGAAAGACAGGCTTTGACTTTCACAGGAGGCCTGGAGTCAGGGTGGGGGCTAAGGGGGCTACAGGAGCTATGGGGGCACTTCTGAGGGACTGCCATCAGAACAGCTGGGTCATTTTCAAATGACCTAAATCTAGGATTAATCCATTTGGACTTGCATGGTTAAATTTGTTCCTATGCTACACAGAGGCGATGGGAGAGAAAGAAAAAAGGACAGAGAGAATTACCAGTGAAAGCCAGAAAGGCTTAGCGCTCGGAGTTCAAACAAGGTGCACAGTAGAGAACAAACCTCCGTGCACCGACGGTAGCAGAGCTCACTTGTTTCTAACTCCTGCCTCTTACCGTTCAACGCAGAACCCTCCATCACTCACCGATTCCTCAAACGTAGATCACTGCAGCTCACTCCTCTCCCTCACTTTGGTCAGAGGATGTTTTTGACACACCGGCGGGGCATCTCTTCATGTGTCAGAGGCCGGCGTCCATCTGCGAGTGATTTGAGGGGTACATTTCTGGGGATGACGTGTGATAAAACAGGGAGGTATGGGTCAAAGTGACTAGACTCAATCTGTGACAGAGCCTCTCCTCTTGGGCCCTACCACATGTTTTAATCTATACAAGCATCTGTTTGAAGTTCCCAATGAATACCATCAGTCCTGCCGGTGACTTCATATCCATCTTACCTGGCTCAGAGCAGTTCAACATCCTGGAGGCACACGGATTAACCGCGAGGATAGACTTTATTTTTCTGACAGGGTGTGAAGCAGATTTACAGTTTTTCAGTTGTTGTGTCCATGGCACACATGAGAACTGTCTAAAACAGGCCTGTTTCATTACTCTTTAAGAAGGGCCAGATTTGAAAAGAGAACTGTCTGTAAACTCCTTTGTTCCCACCTCAGTCAAAGTTTCTTGAGTGATAATGTCATGATGTTCTTGTCTGCACTGTGCAGATCTTGTGCAATATGTATCATGTGCAAGTCATAACCTTTGTGGGTTTTTTCTGTGCTAAGTGTTTCTCTGTGTTGTAAGATTTAAGTGAATTTGTTTATTGAAATCTACTGGAGACACTTTAGTGTACCATATTGCATCATATCTCATCCTATCCAATCACTTTGTCTTGCAATGAATCATGAGGCATTGTTTTGTACACCTAGCTTATTGTATCTTATCATAGGTATCCTATTCTATCATATTCTATCCTACTGTATTGTATCGCATTTTATCATATTGCATTGCACTGTGTCACATGGTTTTGTGAGGAATAACTTTGTATTCCAGCTTATCGTATCATATTGTATCATATTGTATCATGTCATATCATAACATATTGTATCACATCATATCATATTGTATCATTTTGTATCGTATTGTATTGTATTGTATCGTATTGCATCGTATTGCATCTTGTCAAATTGTATCATATTGTATCGTATCAAATCCAATCCTATTATATTGTAACATATCATACTGTATCATATCGTATTGTATCCTGTCATATTGTGTCATATTGTATTATATTGTATCATATCGTATTGTATCGTATCATATTGTATTGTATCATAATGTATCATGTCTTATCATATTGTATATAATGTATCATATCATATTGTGTTGTATTGTGTCTTTTTGTATCATATCATATAGTATCATATCGAATTGTATCCTGTTGTATCTAACATATTGTATCATATATCATACTGTATCATATCTTATTGTATTGTGTCATATCATGTCATATCATATAACATCATATGGTATCCTGTCGTATCATGTTATATTGTATCATATCGTATCATATTATGTCGTATTGTGCCCTATTGTATCATATCTTATCGTATCCTGTCGTATTGTGTCATATTGTATCATATCATATTGTGTCGTTTCGTATCATATTGTATTGTACTGTGTCTTATCGTATCGTATCATATTGTATCATTTGGTATCCTGTCGTATTGTGTCATATTGTATCATATTGTATCATATCATATCGTATCATATTGTATTGTATTGTGTCGTATCATATCATATGGTATTGTATCACATTGTATCATATGGTATCATATTGTATTATGTTGTATCTTATATATTGTATCATAACATATCGTATCATATTGTCTCATATCTCATTGTATCATATTTTATCATATCTTATCAGAGTTCTCTGATATGAACGACATTGTATCTCTCTTGCTTTGGTGGAATTTTCTAATTTTTGTCCTGAGTGTCACATTAGTTGATCCTGACATCATGTTCGATTTTTACTTGGGGCCTAGTAGGAAAAGGATCATGTAAAGTTGGGAGAAAAATGTCTGTTGTGTTGAAAGATAACAGCGATCAAGTATTTCAAAGTTGTAAAGTTGCAATGCCCAATCCCTGGAAATGAAACTGAACCGCGTTAGTCTGTTTCACATGTTGAGAATGAGCTCAATCAAAGACAAAAAACCAGCATGAAGTGCTACCTCGATGAAAAATCCCTCTCAGCCTGTGGGCTACACTTGAACATCAGTGTGTCCTCAAAATGAGAGGCTGTTGGAGGGAAGCCTACCTCAACCGTAACAAGGCATTCCTGTGTATAAAAGCCGGCGTCCCATCAGGATGCTCTGCTCGACTTCAAATATACAGTAGAGTAGGAAAGTTTGGAAGAGACTGAAGTGGGAGGGAGGAGGAGGGGAGAGGAGGGGGGAGAGAAAGAGTGATGGTTGCTTTGATCTTTGGAGGCAGACTGGATTAAAAAAACAGTGTCCAAGTCCTTCTTTTGAAACCTTAAGAAAACATGAGTAAAAGTCAGAACTGAAGGGGATGCTTTAAGAGGTGTGTTTTTTTTTTCTTTCACTATAAGACGAACAGTTTTTGAAAAATATCTCACTTTTCAGTATGTTTAAAAAAGTGAAATGATGATAAAAGCAGTAAATAAAAAGAGTTACCTCTATCTAAGCAGAGATTTCCAGGCCTAATATTGTTGTTTCTCTGCGTGAGTTTTGATCATGTTTTGTTTTTCCCACTTGATTTTCAGACAAGTGTGTAACAAGATGGTATTCTCACTTCATAAATTTGTGGTGGAATGGGAAATGGGCATTTCAAGGCCAATAAAAGCCACCACATCAAATAAAACTTCGCGGATCAAAAGAACCAACGCATGGACATTTTTTTCCCTCTATAAATTAAAAACGGGGGCAGTCTGCCACGCTTGATCATGCCCCGAGTCCTGCCCCCGCTGCTCTGATTGGCTGGACGGACACACAAGGGGGGAAAGTTTGAATAAAATACAAGAGCATGGCATGAGTGTTGTCGTTCAAGCTTGTGCGCTTGGTGCAGCAGCGCTTGAGTCGGAGTGGAGAGATTGGCACATAGTTGCGAGCGCATTCTTGGGAAGTTTTTAAAAACAGTTCAGATGCCTTTTACTGGTTTCAAAGTACCTCTGATTTAGTTCAAACTTGATTTATTCGTCTTCAGGAGCGGTGACAAGTGTCGTGGCGTCCTTTGAACCGTGCGTAATTGTCCTTCCAGGAAGATTTTCTGCTCCCCAGACGAGACTTTACATTTGGAGAAAGGACATTGAAGACGAGAATATAGGATGACAGAGATCAGAATGGTTTTATCAGTGCTGCTGCTGATGCTCATGCACTCCGGAGCTCTTTGCGCACGGAGGTTCCGGGGTGGCCGGAACCCGCAACCGCGACGCGCACCACCTTCTCCCACGTACCGGGCGGAACGGGTTGACACCACGGAGAGCTTCCCTCTGGATTTCACCGCCGTGGAGGAGAACATGGATAACTTCATGACACAGGTGAAGAACCTCGCGCAGTCCCTCTACCCGTGCTCGGCACAGAAGCTCGACTATGACATGAAGCTGAACTTTTTGGAGAATACATCAGTCACCTGCAACGACGGGAGCTCCGCAGGGTATGTAGCCTCTAAACTTCGAAATAAGGTGTTGATGAAGTCTTTTCCTGAATGATTGGATCAGCGACAGGTCATCGGCAGGGTCAGTTTCGCAGCAGTGCACCCTGGAGATTGTAGGAATTGTGATTTTGCTTGAGTGTGGCGCACCCCGTCTTACTGGTCCCCCCTGCAACCCGAAATAACCCACATGTATCTCGCCTGAGGACAACCATGCTTGTCCCAGAAGAGAAGAGACACGCTTTCTAAAACGAAGCTATGGTTTGTTGCAAATTTAACGAATCGGTTGTGAAGAACTCAAAATTAAGTAAAAAGCCAAAATAAATACTTAAAATACAAAAATAATAGTAATTCTTGGATACATTCAACAGGAATCAAAGTCCTGGGCCCTGAGTCCTGGATAAGGTTCACTCAGGATAAGATAGACAGCTGCTTTGCGTCAGCGGAGCGTGAAATTTGCGGATAGCCACATGGCCTATGCTTCATTTCCTTTGCCTCAAATTAGAATGCAGGATTTGCTCTGCAGAAAGTTTAGCTTTAAAGTTCGCAGACCCCCGCCCATCTCTCTCTCTGTCTGCGTCTCCCTGATGATTGCGCAAAGTGCGTAAACTTTTAGATTTACAGCCTTGTATGTTTCTACTCAGCTTAGCTACTGTAACGCGTGCGCAATTTGCCATGGAACAAATCGTTTCTCGATTTTCTGGCAATCTCCACAGTTGTTTGCAATTCACTTTGGCGTTGTTGATCAAAAGACCGTTTGGCATTAAGCCTGTTAAGCATATTAATGTCAGACAGATCCACAGTGTTTCCTATTTATTTAATGCATACATGATGCACAGACTCTGATGCTTATAGGTTTTCAAAACTACTTTTTTCTTTTACTGCTTCTACAAAAAGCAAATGGTATTTTTCAAACCATGCATGAGTTTATTTGTTTTGATCTGAGCCCAGGAAACAAAAGGCACTTGAGCATAAAACATGATATTCTGCATGATCTGAGTAAAATTTCCAGAACAAAGTGTCCCTCAGTTAGAGATTTGCTGTTTTATTGCATGCACTTAATGTAGCCGCACTGAAAAGCAACATGGACACATTGTAAGTTCTATTATTTGCAGATGCTACAAAAGTCTAAATGCTTTCTAAATAGAGGTTGAAATGACTATCTGGCGTTTTGCATTTAACCCCCTAACCAGTCCAGTGATGGACAGCCTGGACTGAAATGGTTTTGCTTTACATCTCTTTATGGATTTACCCTCCTGTATAATTCCCACAAAGTGGTAGAAAGAGCTGTCTGTAAAGCCCTGAGCTCTTTAAGGACGCGGCGCAGAGGGACAGTTACTGGCAGATGGCCGTTTCATTCACCGCTGGGGCTGTTGTCAGTTGAGATGTTAATCCATCAACTACAAAGAGCATTTTTTTTCCAAAGAGGTGTTGTTGCAGTTGGAGACAAACAAGGATGCAAACTGTGTGATTCATCTCCCGGTGTGTTGCACTTGTCAGAGCGCAGTGGGTTTTGATGCAGAGCTCTACAATCTCGGTTTGTTGAACATGCCAAACCCGTTGTTGTTTGGAAGTTTTGAGTAAAGTGCTCCATCCCCCTCCTGCATCATTGACTGTGGTTTACAATAATAGTACAAGACACTAACTGCAGCCAAAGTGTGATTCAGTGTCTGACAAACAGCTCAGAGCCTCAGCCAAGTCTGTTTTCTTTAAAGTCACTGAAATGTTTTTGGCGTACTCTCGAGCTTAATCACCGGTTAAGTCCAGTGATTGATCATCACAGAAGCACAATTTAAGTGTCTTTTTTTTCTGCTTTACAACCACACTGTTCAAAAATTTGACTGATGTCATTTTTTAACAATCCTGAAAAAAAAAGGAGATGAATCTGACGTGAGATGTGAGTGTACTCTGCAGCAATGCCCTCTTCTGGGCTGATAACACACAGCACATTTCACCTCAACTTCTTCACCTCTTGACCAGGATGCATTAAAAGTTCACTCTGCACATTATTTCATCCAACCTCTTATCAGCCTCTGTGATTTTTATCCACGCTTCTGTGAGGACACCGCTGAGGAATGATGAGCTCAGAGCTGCAGAGACACCATGACGGTAGATAGTTGAACATTAAACACGAGGACTGGCACCTACAGTACAAACAGGATAGGGGACAGGGTGATGTTTATCAGCTCCCTGCATGCAAACTGTACACACGGCCTCATTGTCCGATTTTTGTTGGCAGGGTTTCACTTTTTTGCCGTTTCTGTCACCTTTTTCCAGATCAGCGAAGTAACAGGATGTACAATCAGATTGAAGTTTTGATGACGTATGTGTTTATAGTTTACGCTTGGATACCATCTCTGGTGGTAGAAACAGTGGAGGGTTTTATCTCATCCTTTCTGAAGACATCAAAATCAAGAAATCTTGCTTGATTTATGTCTTCAATAAAAAATCAGCCTCATATACCTGCTGTGGTGCACTGAGTTTGTCTTCTTTTCTCTCTTTTAGGTACTATCTGAAGGAATCTCGAGGCAGCAGACGGTGGCTGATATTCTTAGAAGGTCTGTCTGCCGCTCTTACGTAATTTCATTCATTTTTGTGCTTATATTATCGTCGAATTATTTGCGATATCTGAACCGTGTTGTGTTTTTTCCACTAGGTGGCTGGTACTGCTTCAACAAAGAGAACTGTGACAGCCGATATGAGACCATGAGGAGACTGATGAGCTCATCCAAATGGCCCCAGACTAAAACAGGTGAGTTTGGAGAGTCGCTTCATCTCCGAGCATGACCCCCCTAATAAGGTAAAAAAAAAGTACCCAGATCCCCCCCCCTGTAATGTCTCGGTAATTAAAAGGATCGGATGTATCAGTGCTCATCTGCTGTGTTATTGCAACCGACACCCCGTCATAATGTAGCTGCGGTGTAGGGCTACCTGGCGCCCGCTGCTGTAGGAACAGAGACGCCTCCCTCTCTCATTGCGGCGTAATAACTGTAATCCATGTGGTAATGATGATGAGGAAGAGGAGGATGTGTCTGGGAGTGCCGGGATGGCTAATGATACATGTTGATGTGTCTCTGCAGGCACGGGGATCCTGTCTCCGCTGCCCGAGGAGAACCCTCACTGGTGGAATGCCAACATGGTGTAAGTTGACGCGTGTTTGTTGGCGTTTAATTTGTAAGGCTGACTGTTTCTTTGCTGAGATTTTTTTTTTGCAGTGCATGTACGGGAAAAGATCAACAACAGGCCAATGAAAAGTTTCGTACAGTTTTAATCTAATGTGTGTCTGTGCAGGTTCATCCCGTACTGCTCGAGTGATGTGTGGAGCGGTGCTACAGCCAAAACAGAGCAGAGTAAGATCTCACTCAGTTATCACAGCTGATATATCCTGCTGAAGATGAGTGTTTTCCAACAGCTCTTCTCTCTTTGTGCCGTATCTAGATGGTTATGCTTTCATGGGCTCGCTGATCATTCAGGAGGTCGTAAAAGATCTGCTGAATAAAGGTCTGGACAACGCCAAAGTTCTCCTCTTAGCAGGAAGCAGGTATGACAAAATCCCCTCTAACTATCCCACACATTTAAGGAAGCGGTTACTAAAAGAGTGTTCGGTGTTTATGTGCGCAGTGCTGGTGGTACCGGCGTCCTTCTGAACGTGGATCGTGTTGCAGAGCTGCTGGAGGGACTGGGCCACACTGGGATCCAGGTGCGAGGACTGTCTGATTCCGGGTGGTTCCTGGACAACAAGCAGTACCACTGCACAGACTGCGTGGACGCCGTCAGCTGTGCCCCGACTGAGACGATCAAGAGAGGCATCAAGTATGAGAAACAGAAAAGAAATATGATATTATGTTTGGATTTTAAGAAAGAAATCATTCAAAGTTCCATAATGCATGAATATGGGCATGACTCTGTAGTGGGAATCACCGTATGGGCTTAGAATCATATCCAAAAACAATCATCAGTGCGCACAATTTGTCCCCGCACCCAGAAATGCAGGTTTAAACAGCTCCATGCAAAGAGGAAACCACATGTAAACATAATCCAGACACGCCTACAGCTTCTCGGAGAGGAAGCGGAAAAGTGTCCTGTGGTCTGACAAATCAAAATCTGATATTCTTTATGGAAACCATGGACGCAGCATCCTCTGCCCTAAACAGGAGGACCACCCAGTTTCTCGTCAGTGCGCACTTTCACAACCAGCATCTGTAACATGTGCTGCCGACAAGATGGTTAATTTTTCACACAAGACTCCAAATACCGTTTTGCATGCATTTACAACAGCATGGCTCGGAAGTAGAAGAGTCCAGGTGCTGAATTAGTCTTCCTGCAGGGTCAAAATCAAGCATCAAGACCCTGAAACTGGTCTCCGAAGTTTCCCCACATTTATAGTATTCTTTAAAAAAGTGATGCAGCACATTGGTTATTTACGAAAATGTCTCTGGTAACAGATTAAATGACTTTAAAACATCTCAACTGTCGTATTTTAGAGAGAAGCTGATGTAGATGTTTTCTCTTTTGTGCTTTTTCTACCTGCTCCGTCAGGTACTGGGGAAGCGTGGTGCCAGAAAGGTGTAGGCAAACCCACGAAGGAGAGGAGTGGAACTGTTTCTTCGGATACAGAGTCTTCCCATCGATAAAAAGTGAGTGTTCTGGTGCGGAGGTAAAACGCACACACATACACTGCGCAGGGCTAATTTTAGTGTGCTTCACCAACAAATCTGTCCAATCCTAACACATCTGCGTGACACATGTTTGAAACGATGGGCTGAATTTGGACCTGTTGTTATGTCTCTTTTATTCTCCGTGTGCAGGCCCTGTGTTTGTCGTCCAGTGGCTCTTTGATGAGGCCCAGTTGACGGTGGACAACATTCAGCTGACAGGTCAGCCGGTGCAGGAGGGACAGTGGCGCTACATCCAAAATCTGGGCATTGAGCTGAGGAACACACTCAAAGACGTCCCGTAAGACCACGAATCTGCATAGGGAGCGAGAAATTTGGGAAGAATTTGACGTAGATCGGTTAATTTATGTTTTTTTTTTCTTTAAAATTTCAGGGCGATGTTTGCTCCAGCCTGTCTATCACATGAAGTCATCACCAGGAAGTGAGTATATCTTAAGGGTAAAGAGTGAAATTAGGTTATTAGTTCTCAGAAACACTATTTTTCCCTTTGAGGTTTTCAATCTGTGAGCTAACAGCGCCCTCTTGTGTTCACTCCCAGTTACTGGATTGATATACAAGTTAAAGGCACCTCCCTGCCCCGAGCGCTGCACTGCTGGGACCGCAGCCTCCACGACAACCGGAACAACAAGGCCCCGCCCAAAGGCTGCCCTGTACATTTGATTGACAGCTGCCCGTGGCCGCACTGCAACCCCACCTGTCCCACCATCCGAGACCAGTTCACAGGACAGGAGATGAACGTCATTCAGTTCCTCATGCACATGGGCTTCGACGTGCAGAAGATGGCCCAGCAGCAGGGCATGGACCCCAGCAAGCTACTGGGCATGCTCAGCAGCGGCAGCTAAGGGGACACGCGTTACACACAGCATCTCCAAGCTAACGCTAAGCAGGGCCGACTAGTCTCTCTGTCCGGTCTCCCCTGCCTGATACCTCCAACTCATACTCCATCTTCACAACCCATCCTACCTTTTAGTCTAGTCCGCTCTGACCTCAGTCAGACACAGGGGGCTAGATTTGTCCCACAATCCCTTTCCTCGCAACCGGTGTTAAATACAGGGGCAACATGCCACCACGACAAGGCACAACTCTCGGCTACTCTGCTTAAATTATCTTTTGCTCTGTAAAAGGAAAAATAACTCGAATGTAATCCAGTTTTAAGGATGCTCATTGATATGTTTTTGAATATTATTTTCATCTTTCCATATAGATTCTATTTAGTCATTGTCAAGAGAGAAAACGCCACAATGACGCACGAATGCTGTTTTTTAAGTAGTCACTCGAGCTTATGAGGGTGCTTATAACATCTCATCACACAAAAACATAGGTTAAAGCAGATACAGGTTATTAAAAAGGCACTAGATTACTGTTAGATTTTGTACTTGTCTCTCAAGCAAAGCCAAGAAAATTAGGAAGAGGCGTTTGATATAAATATACGGAAGCCCAGAGCAGCCATGCTTGCATTCATTTATGCAAACTATCCCCAAAAAGTTGTTAAAGTGACTTTTTTCACCTGAAGTCAGGTGTAATGAAAAGAATCAGGATTTACATTATTAGAAAAGTTTTCTTTTGTCTTAAATAACTTTGGGTATCCCAAAGTGGCCATCTGTCTGTCATGCTAGATAGTGTCATCGTCTCTCACTGCTGCGTTTCAGGTCATATCTCATGTAAACTCCAGTCATCTGTGATCGTTTCACTGTTCCTGGATTGATAAGCAGCCGCACAGACAATGGACAGTGAAAATCTATGCAGTATGGTGGCCGAGAACCGCCACTGCTGCAAATAAAAAAAAAGAATGCAAAAAAAAGAAGTCACAACCGAAGTTACATATGCACAAAAAAAAAGAAAGAAATGGTGCAGGAAAAAAAAAAGCCACAACGGAAGTAAACGACACAAAAACTTTTGCATCGGTAACTAAAGTTGTGGCTTCTTTTTTTTTTTTTTTGCATTCTTTTTTTATTTGCAGCAGTGGTGGTTCTCAGCCACCGTAGCACAATGATCAGGCTGCATTATCAGCACATAAAAAAAAAAAAAAACATATAGACAAAAACATATAGACAGCCACAGCCCGACTCCACAAATGCATTACCTTGAGCAAAATGATATTTTATAGCTGACTATATTAAAAGCCCAAAGCAAAATGTTGCTGTCTAAGCCCTCTAGCTTACTTCAACCGATGTTAGCTGATAGGCTGTGGTCTGATCTCTCCAAATTTTCAGATAGTTAATATGACTCATGACCTGTAACACTGTAGGAAGTGTTTTTAACATTGGAGCTTCTTACCTCTATAGCCCTGACAGATGACCCCTTAAGGAAATATATCCACTCCCCTGGGGAAACGAGTATTATTATCTTAAGAAAACAAACATTATTAAAAGTTTTATACATGCAAGCCTGGCTGTTTGAGGCCTCTCCAGTACTCGCCAACTCCCTTGTGGTTGTGGGTTGTGTTGGCTTAACACAGTTGTTTATTTTCAGGCTACTGACATTAAATCTGCATGCAAATATCAGAAAAAAATCCCTGTTATAATCACTGTCAGAAAGAAGAAAAAGCATGCATTAACAGAGGATATCTCCTTTATGTGATTCATCCCCCACAGCTGAAAAGCTGCGCCTAATTTCTTTATTTCGTTTTCCTGGCTGTGAAGACGCCGTTATCGCCCAGTTTAGATGTTTCCTGAAACTGTGGTGCTAAAAGTCGACCTGGAGACTACTTTAGGGTCTGTTAGTACCTTCTTTTACACCAAGGTGCCATAACATCTAGTCTATACCTCTTTATTATTAGTCTTATCATCACAAAACGACTGTTCAGCCCGATCACAGGGCGCACGCTCATCTTTAACCTCAGTAGTTCAGCAATCCTCAGATCAATGCAATGAACATTTAAAGGGAGACAAATATCGTGTATTGTATATTTTTTTTTGAGTATTTGTATAGGTTCTTTCAAGTGTTCACTATTGTAACTCCCTTCTTATATTTCATAATAGAGATCACTTTTTAATATAATGACAATGTTGTATGTAATGATGTCTTTATAAATGATGTTTTTAAAGGACCTCTATTTCGCATCACTCCAGAGAAGGAAAGGTATTACTAATTGTAATTTTATTCTGTAACATATTTTTTAACGGAAAAGAAAAACTCAAGCTACATTGGTAATTTACATATTTATTTTGTTATGTAAATCATATTTATAAGTGCTATTTTCACAGAGAAGTGATTCTTTGTAAATTGTAAATACATTGCTGTTTTTCTCTTTGTGTTGATTGCATGTCTTTGTATCAGACGTAAAAGAAAAGACACATTACATATTCTTAAAAGTGGAGCCTGCTGTGTGATTGTTATCATTACTATTGTTTTTATCAGTGCGATTGCTCGAGTCTCTTCTTTTTTTTACGCCCACAGCATAAAAAGCAGGAGGCAAAGTCAACCTCTCCCTCGGGCTCAAAACACTGTCATGATTTTGACATATCAGATAAAAGATATGAGGCTTAGTGGCAGCTAAAGGTTTTTCAACACCTGAGAAAATGTTGATCTCCAAAAATAGAAAAACAAATAGAGATTTTACATTCAAACAGAAATCAGCTAAGCCGAGCTATAATACAGTTTACCGCCAGGACCAGTTTGGTGCTAAATTAGTCTTTTTGGCGGTGCAATGTGAGGAGTTTTAAAACTAAAGCTCCTGTGCGATGGCCATAAAAATATTAAAATCAATACTCAAAGCTCTGTTTAAGTAAATATCAGCAGCAATGAGTTAATAAGTTCTGTGTTGCTACAATAAAAACCTTAAATTTTTCTGCAACAAATGTTCTTAATTAAATGATGAACTAAACTGTCAAAAGAGAAAAGAAGTAGATTCTTTGTTTTTAAAGAAATAAATAACATGTGTAAATGAGACATCAGCATACAGGAAGGTATAGTTTTGTCCACAAGAGGGCGCCAAAATCGACACAATTTAAAGTTCCCCTCGTCAGGTTTACATTCATTTAGACTGGAGGATTAAAAGACTAAGCTGCACAAGTTTAGTCATCTATAATAAACTCTATAGTCAGTATCAAGTTTAGTAGTCAGGTGATATTGATTTGATATTGATCAGTCAATGGATGATATATAATGCTGATATTACATTACTGTTGTTATTATGGTTATTTTTTTCATATAACAAGCTCCAACGGTAACACTTTACAATAACCATAATTTTTAAATGGTAAATAGATAGTTTATTAATGTAAGTTAATAGTTACTTTACAATTAAGAAGCAATGAAATTATGATTTATAATTTTTAATTAATTATCAATGGACTGTTTATTAAAGGTTTATATAGGGTTTAATTATTGGTTGTAAAACATCTAGATTAAAATGTGTGTCAGTAGCACTTTGTAAATGGTTAATATTTGGTTTTAAACCGTCGATAAACTTTACTTAGATGGTTATTGTAAAGTTGCAATTGATGTTTGTAATACTTTGTAAATGCTTAATAAGTGGTTTATAAACCATCTATAAACATTACTTATATGGTTATTGTAAAGCTAGGGTTAGGTTTTTAAAATTGTAAATTTTACAATTTATTAATGGTCTATATGCTTTTTATAAATGATGATTAAACATTAATAAACTTTTTACCAATTTATAAGTTATGGTTAATGTAAAGTGCTATCCATACAACATTTAATTCACATTAAAATTCAATATATGTAGCTATCAGAGTCAGTAATATTAGATTAGATGGGTTTTAATTAGTTCATAAAAGGTTATGCTTTTAGATTCGGAGAGACTGATTGTTGTATGCAACATTAAACTTCATTATAGCATACATCACAGAATAATTTAGAATTGAATAATTTATAATAAACACCAGCCACTGTTTTAGATTTGAAATGTTATCATTGAGGATCAGACCCACTCTGATCCTATCTTCAACCACATGAGTGTGACACTTGGCTGCATTTAGTAAGTTACAGTGGAGAGGGAAAACTTCCTTTAACAGGCAGAAACCTCGAGCAGAACCAGACTCATGTTAGAGAGTTACCTGCCAACATTGTGATGAAACTAAGCACAGGTGACGGATATCACATAGCAGTGTGGAGCACTCACTGCAACAAGAATGAGAAATTTAAAAGCTACACATTCATATCTTAAGCAAATTCAAAAAGTTTTACAGTGTTAAAATGTAAAAAGTCCACATTTTGACACCTCAAATGATGTCAAAACTAAAGGTGGTGGTTTCCTCTCAGAACCACCTTGTACCCTGTAAGTCAACAATCACAGCATCAATATATCACAGGTTTTTTAAGTATTTTAAGTAACTACTAATCTGTTTCCACATGCATCACACAAATCTATCATCACTGGTGCATAATCATCCCTCTGGACCTGTATGTAATTTCTGTCTCTAATGGGAGTCTTAGCCTCTTCCTCCCTGTCATTACGCTGCGTGTAAATGCCAGTTTCTCACTGAGGGAGCTCTGACTCAGCCTCTCTGGGTGCTCCCTAGAAATACGACTCCCATGCTGCCCGCCACATGCAGCCTCCCACCCCTCTGTGGAATATAGACCCCCTATTTTTAGAGCTGGCGAGGCCTGTAACCCTGGGCTCGGCACAAACTTTCTTTTAAACAGTCACCCCTAGCAATCCAGCGAGTGCACACACACTCACACACACAGGGACAGGAGGGAGAGGGTGTGTGTTTGTGTGAGCCGGAGAGAGTGGCAGACGAGCTCGGACCCGTAGACAAAGAGCAAGAGAAGACATTTGGGAGTTTTTGGACTTGAGATATTATCAGGATATGTCTCTGAGTAATGGAACTTGACTGACGGAACAACAAATGAGTCCACCTGTTCGTGTCTGAGGGCTGTTGTTGGAAGAATGATCTCTTGATGTGACTTTAGGAGGACTACACTTGGAATTGATGCACTGGACAGCTTTGTGATCGAAGAGGACAAAGATTTTGGAGGACAGGTACAACAGTTTTGAGTAAGAGCTGGATCAAATTCATTAAATCCATGATTTCTTGGAAAAAAATCAACAAGAACAAGCTCTAGTGTTGAAGAAAGTGGTTTAAAGATTTAGGCAGCCAGGTAGAGACTTTAAATTTGCAAAGAAACAAAAACTTTGCAATCAATAAAGCGTTTTATTCAAAGGTTTCGGTACTCAGCCTTCACTGTTACAAGCTTCAAGCGCCTGCGAAACAGTGTATGTGACCCTATCACACCACTGTAATTACAAGGCGAGCTCGAGGAAGACTTACAGACATTTGTAATTAAGGATCTTCTAAAAAAAGGCAACCAAGACCAGGGTGAGGTCTGTGACCCAAGACAAGAGTGGGCTGAAGGACACCGAGACTTAAAACAGAGACATCAAGAACCCCGACAAGGAAAAACAGCTGCCTCTGTCAGACAACAGAGACCATGGATCCTCATGGAGGACACTACCTCAACAAAGACGCTGTGCTGTCACCTTTGGGTGCAGCCCGAATGTGCCAGCTGCTGCTTGGTTGCACCATAATGGCCCTTGTGTCCCACAGTGCGGGCTACAGCGCCACCTATGGAATCTTCTGCATGTTCGTGTGGTGCTTCTGCTTCGCCGTCACGCTGCTTGTGTTCACCTTGGATATTACACGGCTCCACGCCTGCATGCCCATTTCCTGGGATAACTTCACTGTGGCCTTCGCAATGTTGGCAACACTCATGTACATCACGGCCTCTGTGGTCTACCCGGTTTACTTCCTCCAAACAGAGTGTCCCGATGAGGACTGTGAAGTCCAAATGTACCGAATCGCTGTCACCGTCTGCTCCAGCGTGTGCTGCTTCCCCTACGGCGCTGAGGTGTTCCTCACCCGAGCCAAACCAGGCGCCGTGGTGGGCTACATGGCCACTGTGTCCGGCCTACTCAAGGTGGTGCAGGCGTTTGTGGCCTGCATCATATTCGGAGCCCTGGCAAATGACAGCGAGTACAACCTCTACATCGCCACTCAGTACTGTGTGGTGGTGTACAGCCTGTGCTTCTCCGTCACAGTCATAGTGGTGGTACTGACGGTTTCTGGGAGGACCTCTGCCCTGCGGTTCCCATTTGACCGGTTTGTGGTTGTGTACACCTTCTTCGCTGTGATCCTATACCTCAGCACCGCACTGGTCTGGCCTATCTTCAGCTTTGACAGGAAGTACGGAAACACGACTCGTCCTGAGGACTGCCCACGGGGGGACTGCCCCTGGGACAGCAAGCTGGTGGTGGCAGTTTTCACCAACGTTAATTTGATCTTATATTTTGTCGACCTTGTTTACTCCCAGAGGATCCGCTTTGTCTCCAGCTCTGGTGTCTGATCAACCTTCAGACTGATTAGGGAAGTCAGAGGTCGGATTCACCATGATCCCAACAATCTGGTCTCTCTGTGAATGACTTCCTCTTTTATTCTTATCCCTGTGTGACATATTTAATTATCAGTATTTCTTTTCAGAGACAGTATTACCCAATGCTACAAAGTTGGAGGCCTAATTTAACTTCAGCTGTGACCTACCTGGGAGATCCTGCCAGATGAGCTGATAATGAGCTGACCTCAGCAACTTTCTGCACAGAGGATCCTGTGAATGCTCATCTCAGCACCTAATACACCCCAATGCACTAAAATCCTGTGGTGGTCCCAGGCAGGTCTGAGCTTCATATGAGAGTGGGGAATACTGAGAATATCATCAGTGTTATGACAGTCAGACTTACAGAGGCTTTATTTAAGTATGTATTATGTATCTAAAGTAGGTGGAAATGTATATCACACAGCTTGTGCTAAGTCTGCAGTATGCACTGAACATAGCTTCAGGTTTTAATGCCTTTTCTATTTTTTTCTTTCTATTTTGTATTCATAACCACACGTGTGTGTACTGCCTAAAGTTTAACTTTATGAGGCCTTTTCTGCCCCCTGCTGAATGTCAAGTGTATCTGATACACGGATTTTAAGGGGAAATTCAGACAACAGTATTACATTTGATTAATTTAGATTTAAGCACAAGTAGAGTTTGTATCTCTCTTTAATATGACTTTGGTATTGTCTGTGTTTAATAAAAGAAACACTGTAAAAAAAAATGATGTTATTGTTTTACATTTGGGTTTCTGTTGCTTTGTGTTAAAGGTTCAGTGTGCGGTATTTGGTAGAGCAGACTTGGTAGAAATTGATTTTTTGATTCATGAATTACTTAAAGCTCCTTCGAGGAGTTTTTACAAAATGTTTTTCTATATGATTCAAAAGCAAACGAGAACATCAGGGACAAGATTAACCTTTGCATATTGCCGTATTTGACGAGGGGGTGGGTGTCAGCTGAGCAGTTGAAGAAACAGCCTTGCTTGTACAATTTCCTCATTAAATTTTCATGATAAATGATAAATTTGACGGTCAAAAGTCAAAAGACAATACATATGAAAACTGCATCTGGGCACCAAAGTTGTCACAGACCGAAAGATCCTCATTGGAACTTTAATTTGGAATAAAAAAATTGTTTATGTTCACTTCAAATGAGCCTTTTTATATCTACATAAGAGTTGGATTTTTCTACATTTTTATACCATGGCCCAGAATAAACAATCTAGAGAGTAGCCATGTGAGACTCATATTTGTAGGATAAACAAGTAGATATTGGCTGTTTTGCAGAAAAATAATATGTATTGATTAACATCATTGATGATAAAAATTGACGATTATACTTTTACAGTAGCCGCTTGTCCATAAAGGCCACCATTGCTTCACTGAAAGGTGGGGTGAGCAAGGGAGCAGTGCAGAATCTGACTGTCCCTTTAAGATATTACACTTTAAATTTGAATATGATCAGCTGGCTACACTTGATTTGTAACTCTGTTGGTATCAAGAAGACATTCAAGAGTTAAGTGTAAAAAGTTGTAAAGATTTAGATTTGCTATGGTACCTTGGAGACTTTTTCATGTTTTTAAAACACACTTAAGTTTTGCAATCTTGTTCAGGGTGGGTCTATTTTAGCAGAAAGTTGTCTGTACCAGTTTCGCCAGTAGATGACAGTAAAGTACAAACGCCCTAAAAACTTTTCTGCCCCACGGCACAAGTTGATGCAACTGGCTTTTCCGTCTCTGCAGAACCCGCCCCGAATCTGTGGATCCTGTCACTCTGATTGGTTAAATCTGTCATATTTTCACAACTCCTATAACCTCATTGGCTCCCTCTTGTGTCAGTCAAATCACGCTCAACAGGTACAGTGCAGTAAGAGACAGTCGAGCCACGTTGCCTGTGCTGCAGTGATAAAGAGAAGAAGCTGTTTGTTTTCGGTCAGTTTACAATCTTTCCTGTTTGTTTGTAAGTTTTTAACTTATTTTATAGTTCAGTGTGTCTGCTCTTGTCGCGTGTCGAGAAATGTCGTTTGCTTCCCCTTTAATAAGGAAGTGTTTTTGTTTACTTCTGTTGCTCAAAGAAGTAGAAGCCAAAGTCTCACCTGTTGTCCGACTTTCTGTTTGATGTTTTCAGCCCTCAGGTAGAATGAGCGTGGGTTTCATAGGAGCGGGTCAGCTGGCCCACGCTCTTGTCAGGGGCTTCACTGCTGCAGGTGAGTTGAATCATACTGTACCTTGTATGGAGGTCTGTTATTGCAAGTTGTTGATGTATGCTGATTGCAATCAGGTACTGATATGATTTATGAACATATTCCCCCCCTTCAAGGCGTGATTGCCACCCACAGGATCACAGCCAGTTCCCCGGACACAGATCTTCCCACAGTACAGGGGCTCCGGGTGGGTTGACTATAAGGGACGGGCAGGCCCATCAGTAATGACCTGCTTTATCTGCAAACTATTTTAGTCACACATTCAGAGAATTCATCTCACTTTTAATGGATTCAAACCACAATTCCTTCCAGTAGAGCAATAAATTGTATCATCTCTACAGAAATTGGGCGTCAATTTCACCACCAGCAACAAAGAAACGGTCAACAGAAGTGATGTTCTCTTCCTGGCTGTGAAACCAAACATCATTCCTTTTGTACTGGATGAGATTGGACCAGACATCGAAGATCGACATCTGATTGTGTCCTGTGCTGCAGGTGTCACCATCAGCTCCATAGAGAAGGTAAGAAGCAGGCAGCCTTAAGATTTCCCCAACCAGAACTTTATTATTGTGCAGTCTTGGGTCAGAAGAGGTGAACAAGAAGGACTTAAAGATTCAAGAGTTTGAGTTTATGTTATTAAAGCCGCTGTTGATTACATTCTTAAATCTTGGGCTCTGTTTCCCAATAAAACAGAGTATAAATATAGGAAAACTAAAATTAGAAGTTGTGACAAAAGTAACTAATGATTCTTGTAGAAAAGTCAGCTTGAAATGCTGCCTTTATTTATATTTATTATTATGCTGGTTTTGTTTACTTCATGGTATGTCTATAGTATAGCTCAGTGACCAATAAGTCAATTTGAAACTCTGTTTCTGCTTGATTTGTTGTTATTGTTATTGTTTTATTTTATTTTATTTTTATCAATTAATTAATTAATTATTTGTTTTCTTTTTTATTTTATTTTTATTCATTAATTTATTTATTTGTTGTCTTTTGTTTTATTTTAATTTTATTAATTAATCAATTAATTTGTTTTATTTTATTTTTATTTAGCTATTTATTTATTATTTATTTTGTTTTGATTTGTTTTGTGGTGAGAATGTTGCTCAGTGATAGATTATTAGAACAATCAGACTTTGAGTGAGGGGCAGGTAATATAAGATGTATCTTCTCCCTGCTCCCTTTCAACCAATTGATAAGAAATGTTGCAATGAGACATGATATTGTGAAGTTGAGAAATTGCCTTGGCTGGAATGAATAAAGAAAAAGAAAAAGAAAAATGAACAAAAGCTTAAAGTAAGTAAATGTTGAAAATCAGACATATACAGACTATCAGAAGAGTTCAGTAAATGAAAGGATTCAACAGATGTAGGAGGATGTGACATCCTGTAAGGCACTTACACTAAAGTGGTTGAATACTCTATAGTAGTGAAATGTGTGTTTATAAATCAACTGTTAATCAACTTTGATTCATGTAGGTATGATTACATTAAAATACAATCAAGGATCCTCTCAATACATTCAGCACATTGTCATCCATTCACAGAAGCTGCTGCAGTACCGACCCGATCCAAAGGTGATGCGCTGCATGACCAACACTCCGGTGGTTGTGCGTGAGGGGGCCACTGTGTACGCCACAGGCACCCATGCAGAGGTGGAGGATGGGAAGCTCCTGGAGCAGCTCATGGCCAGTGTTGGATACTGTACCGAGGTGGAAGAGGACTTGATCGATGCTGTGACAGGCCTCAGTGGCAGTGGTCCTGCCTATGTGAGTCATTTCTGTAAGAAGAATGTGTTTTAGTTTTGCTTCATTCCACGTGTGGAAATATGTCTCATCCTAATATTATAATTTTGGCTGTTCAGGCGTTTACAGCTGTGGATGCTCTTGCTGACGGTGGAGTTAAAATGGGCCTGCCTAGAAGATTAGCTGTACGCCTTGGAGCCCAAGCACTGCTGGTATTACTTATTCTTTTAAACATATATATGTATAAATTGATGCACAGGCTTTCTCAGGCGTTTGATACCTGCAGGGGGTTAGAGAGAGTTTAATTCCAAGTTTTTGTGCTTTGCAAGTTGGTTTTAAAAACCAGGCGTGTTTGCTTTGTCTTTGCATACAGGGCTGTTATATCACTCCCATCCATAGAATATTATGCATATGACATAGATAGTCTTGACTCACTTATTCCAATACAAAGAGTTATACAAACACTGTCCTTGCAAATGTGAAAACACTTTTTGTCATTTTTGCTGCAGTCTGTGTCTGTTTTGTGTAAGCTCAGTATGTGTATGCACATGTTGATTATGACAGGACAAATACTATGTGAGTCTAATGTGTATTTTTCTCTGTGTCCCTTTTAAAGGGGGCTGCTCGAATGCTGTTAGACTCAGAGCAACACCCCGGACAGCTCAAGGACAATGTGTGTTCACCAGGGGGCGCCACCATCCACGCCCTGCACGTCATGGAGAGTGGCGGCTTCCGCAGCCTCCTGATCAATGCTGTGGAGACGTCCTGCGTGAGGACGAGGTGAGTTGATAAGAAAAGTGTGTGACAAACAAAACAACAAATCATATTTGCTGTCACGGGGATACACAACAAATGCTTTTAAGTTAATTGTCATATTCAAATGGCCAAGCTGTGATTTATTCCTCTCATGTGTTTTATTTAGACAGTAGATGGAGCTATATGCAAGAGAGTTTTGTTATCTGGTAATAAGTTGCCTAGAGATAAGCTTATTACTGTACCAAAGTATTGTGTTAAATATGTGTGTTTCATGCAGTATTGGAAACCTCTGTTCCTTCTCTTCTTCATAAAGGGAACTTCAGTTTTTGGCAGACCAAGAGAATATCTCAGCAGCAGCTATAAAGAAGACCACCCTGGACAAAGTGTTGCAGCAGCCTGGAGTGACCGCAGAAACCATTGGAGTCAAAAATCGTGGGATCAGTCTTTTCAACAGTAGCAAGCCCAGAATGAATAAGAAGTGATAGTTTTTGGTCACATTTGGATATAACCAATTTATATAGTGTTACCTGTCACATCAGGGACATCAGCAGATTTGGTAGATGCTGTAAAGAACTACTGACAAGACAGCTTAAAGACAGTCAAGTGGGAAACCGCCTTTTCTTTTCTTTAAGACCTCAGGTTTTATATGGTTGCATACCTCCCTATTTAAAAAGACTGTGAAGTATTTAGCTACATTTTTCAGAACAGACTTGGTAAAAATGCAATAAAAGCTCAAATGTTTTGTTTCTATCCACTTATAGTGAGCCTTTATTACGATCCTCACCAGCTTTGTAAGGGTCATTCATGTTTTTGTATTTTGTGGATGGCAAATGCACCAACTCGAAGATGAATAATAATCAATTGGTTAGTTTTGCACACAAAATTATTTCTATTAATATTTCTATTTGATATAAAAATGGAGGAGGAAATTGTGCATCACTCATGCTTCTGGTCCTCAAAGGCCACCGTCATTCAGGGGCGAGCAGGGGAACATCTCAATCTAGCCTGACCGCCAGGTATTGCGAGGTATTCCTGTATGTACGCACTGTACCTTAAAGGATTGAATCCTGTTTTACCGCTTCTTTTCCTGGTGAGTTATTCAAAAGGTGTTATAGAAATAAGTGTTGGTGATGATGTGGCATTTAGTGGGTTTAATGGTCATGATTTTGTGGAAGTGGTTTAAAGGGATATTAAATAGCAGTCTGCAACCTTCACCTCTCCAGGGGGTGTCTAACTCGGTGTTAAGGTGTGTTTGACCCTAGCTTAATTTTACACTGAAATATCCCTTTAATGACCAACTTATGAATAAGCTAATCATTTTTGTAACTCCAAATGCTTCATTTTGTAAAGCAACAAAACTGTAAAACTGTTTTTTGAGTCTTTTTATTAAATATTTACAAAAGTTATTGTGATTTCGTTATTCGTATGACACAGCTTAGGCGAAAAGCAGAGTTTTCAGACAGTTAAAGGTAAGAATTTAGACAACTTTTTGGGTTAAATTTGTTTTTCTCAGTGTGAGGAAAGAGGAGCCCTCATGAATGAAGGCACGTGACCAAACACGATGACGTCTGGCTTCGATACAAGAGAAAGGAATCAACAAGGAGAGCACGAGCTGGCATTTGGAAGCGCTGCCCTGCTTCTGTCAGTGAAACCGACATTTTTACTGCCTCTAGTGTTTGGTCACCGCCGCGACGGCCCCAGAAGAAGACCTTGACGGCGGCGACTTCATTTTAAAAGTCAGGTGGGTCTGTAAACCAAGCAGAGTCGGCGGTGTTGTTATGCTGAGTGTGCATGCCTTCGCCCCGCCGCTGACAAGCTCCTCTCACTTAGCTTCACGGGCTAGCATACCGAGCTTGTTACATTAAACCTCGTCAAGTTGGCTGTATTCACCATGGAGTTGATTTTCAAAGTAAAAGCATCCGCTGAACGTAGCCCGCTTCTTAAAACGCCTTCACGCTGTAACTGCTTTTATTGTGAAGGCGCAAACCGGAAGCAGATTTGCAGCCGTTGGGCGCTGACACCCGTCGGGCTGCTACTATGCTGAGATGGCAGCTAATCTTTTGTACACACTCGTGAGCTGTGAATAAAACGTGTCACTGAGATTGTGTGTTTTATTTAACACAGCAGGCAGCCGTTTCGAGTGAAAACGGCAATTCCCCACATTGAGAAATCGTCCGCGGTGCTGTAATGCCACAGTTGTAGTAGGAAGGCTGAGCACGGGGATTTCCTCGCTTGCTTGTTTTGTAGGCGGGGAGTTGTTTGCCACTTTCACAAGCGGCGCGTAGAGAGGGAGAAGGTTGGAGACCCCGGAGAGTCTCGGAATGTCCAAAACTGTGTGACCGAGGTCGCTTTTTCGGTGATAAACACTTCGCAGCGACGTGTTGTGCCCTCCGTATCAAAGCGCTTCTTCTCGCTGGTTTGTCAACTCATGCGCTTCTTGCTGCTCAAACCTGCTGCTTCATCACCTCGTTGTGAAGAGGAGCAAGAGCGAGCCGAGACAGCGGTTTAGCGAGATCAGGTTGGATTTCAGCTTTTCTCATGGCATTTCTGTGTGTGTTTTTACATCTTTTTAAAAAATTGCATTTAATTCATATTTGGCTTTTTAATGCATGCATGTATTTGATCTTTTGGGTAAACGCTTTTAAACCACCGTTTCGTGCTGAATTGGTTCACCTGAAGTGACAATTCATTTAACCACTGGTTACATTGCAACAATGGCAGTGCCAAAGCAAAGCTGCCGTCCTAGGCTTTAACAGCACAGTTAACCACTGTATTTCTTTCTTTTGCCATGATCAAAGCAAACAAACAAGCAGCAGCGGTATTTTTATCGTGCTGAATCATCACAATGATGTATTTAGACGTTCTCAGAATCCACCCCGAAATATGGCACCACCGGACAAAGGTCTGCTCGCTGGATAAGGGTCGATGTTTATCAGCAAAGCCGCCGTTATTATTTAAGAGATGGATCGAAATGGTGCTGATCTGTCGTGCAAGACAGTCATGAAGCCATGAGCATCAAGTGATGACCATCATGCATTTATCAATAGCCTCATCTACATTCAGCTGAGAATGTGCATTTTATTGCAGTGCTGTCATGATGTACATCAACAAACGGGCTGTGAGTACATCCAGACTAAGTGCTTAAGTGTCAACTGTGATGTCAAATCCATTTAAAAAATGCATGATAAGCAATATATTACGCCTGTGTTGTTATAATGGAGTCCTGTAATGAGTGGCTGTTTAAATTGGGTCATGTGTAATTATAGGATGAATGGAAGTTGAAAACAACATCTTATATAGGTGCTCGTTTAGATAAAAATGATAAAGTATTTTGGTGCCTAAAATGTGCTCTCAATTTAAAGCCTTGATGGTTTGCTTCTGACATTATTTACACAGTCTAACATGTCATTTCTTTTATTTTTGGGGCTGGCAGATGCTCTTGTTCCCTGTGTGTGACATGATGAAATTTGCTGCCTATTAGAGTGCACGCTTATGGAGGGCAGGTAATGAATTATCCATGGAGAATCTCAGTGTAATTTGAAAAGTCACCTTGGAAACTGTTGAGCATATATCGGCGGGGCTAAACAGATAGAAGTTGCCCATTCTTGCTCAGATATCCAACTTATTTCATCATCTCTGTTCATGCGAGCAGGGCATTGAAGTGTGTTTAGCAGACAGGCCAGCCCCACATCAGAAGCTCGGCTTTGCAATAAAGCGTAATGCCCATCTCTGCCTTTCTCTGCAGGTAACCAGAACAGATGAGGGCCCATATAAGAGCCCGATGGGGCTGGCAATGGTGTGTGGATGGAGACAGGGAGTGGTGGAGCTCAGCTCTTAGATTTATTACCTCCTGCATTGAGGTAGCGATGATAAAATAAGGCTGGATACCGTAGAGGTGAACCGAGTGCACAACTCATACCCAGTGGCGTTGCTTAGAATGGGCAGGCGGTAGAGGGTAGAAGAGGATATATGAGGTTGATGAAACAGGAGGCAAGACTTTACACAGCATAGACTACAGTCTGGCCACCAACACCTCTGTATGGCCGACACAGCTGAGCCTTGGGAGTAGTTACGCCTATTCAGGACAATTAATAGCCTCAAGAAATGAACACAAATGTGGGATTTGTCCACAAAAGTGCTGCTTAAGCTGCACGGGGAAATGGGAATGCCTGCAAGGAAGGGAGAAAAAGATCAATATAGTTTTTTTCCCCTCTTTTTGCAATGGGGAGGGAATGCTGGTGATGAAACCTCTTGCAAGTGTAGTGCGGATTATGATTGCTTAGCATTGCGATATGCCCGCTCCACTTCTCAAAGTAATACTTTCATCCAGCAGACAGGGTAGCAAGTGTGTTTGATGAATTTCTGTTAGGAACTCGAGTTAAACTTGGCATGTTCATTACTGCTCTCTGTGTGTTCATAATTTAGATTAGCCAGTATCCCAGCGAACATGGAGAGCAGAAGCGTATAGAGCCGTGCGCTTGCCGCAGTTTTCCATGTAACCTACTTTTATCTCGGTTGATTGATGTTTAACACCCATCAACTGTGATTTGACATAAAAAAACAAGTCTTTAATCGTACATATATTTGCACAAAGAGACACTGACAAAGTGAAACTCATTAATGATGCAAGGGAGAAGTTTTCAGCTTTTGGATCGTTTTTCAAGAGGTTTAGAAGACAAAAAAGATGATATGTTCTGGGCAGGAGATAGGAGGTTAGAGGGAGTGAGACCTCAGGCAGATAATGAAACTGAGTTTAGCACTGCTTGCGTTGCTTCTTGATAACATTCATAGGATTTTTGTAAATGATTGATGGATATCAAGTAAAAGCTTACAGTATTCATACCTACCTGATACATTTATGCAATATCTGCTGCATCTACAGAAGGGTTCAGCAGTCGTTAATTTTATCACTTGTCTCTGCAACCATATCCTGAACATGTGAAGGAACTATTTCTAAAAATTACCCCTGTCGTGCAGTCAGTGAGTGAACAGGTTTGCCTTCATTTACTCTCGACAAAAAAAAAAATCTCAGCTCATCTGTTGGTGAACACGCAGGGTGTTGCTGGGATCACACTTGTTATCTTACTCCGGCAAAACAATTTGTGCAACATACTTGTCATTACCTATTGAATCGTTCTGGTTCACAAAGCTTTAATTTAAGATGAGCAAATCTGAGGGACAGGAAAGAGATTGTGATGAACAGTTGAAAGTGAAAGAGAGAGAGAGAGAGAGAAAAAGGAGATTCTTGGTGTTAAACGCATGATTACTAATTTAGACTGTATTCCCGAGCGATATTAATGTGATGTATTTATTATTTTTTGGGGATGGTGAGTGTGGGACTCCATCAAATATCCTGTAGGCAGACATCATCAATCACTCGCCATAATTTGAGCTGAGCGGCGGCTGTGTTATTAATAGAAATTAGCATCTTTGTTACTTTCAGGTAATAAGTCTTGACTGCTAACTGCCTGCATTTGAATCAAAGCACTCCACAGGAGAAACAAGATGATGAATTTGTTTTCCTTCTTGTCTTTATTCAGTGTTGCTGCCGAGCTCTGTTTGTTTGATGTCCTTATCACAGAGTTGTGTTTCAACTGAAGATAATCCACCTCAAATCGTAGCGGTGCAGGGGCAACAATCAAAGATGTAATTAATTCGGAATTGTTTTACTTTAAATAGCATTAAAATGTGATAAACAGCTTTGGTTAAGCCCTCTGCGCTGAAAAGCTGTGTTGTGGTTGTCGGGTCAGTGTAATATGTATTTAATATGTATGCAACCAGTGTAGTAAAGCTCCTAGATATTTTGCTCGTGTGTGGGTTGCTTGCAACCCTTACTTCCTCTGCCAGTGCAAGGCCGAAGTATCAAGAGCTATTCTCTTCCTGTTTAATCAAGTCCTCCAGGCAGATACTGTGGAAGGCCGACGAAGTCTCCTCTCCTGTCCTACTGCTTGCACTAAAAGAGCATCTCTGAGTGTAAACAGCAGCTACTGAGCGCCAAAATAGATTCTATATGTATCGAAACATTAGTTAATGCAAACCAGTCTAACCCAAGTCCTTTTGAATAAGCCTCACATTATCAGTGACTTCAGAAAATACTAAATCCCTCGAGGGTGGTGATTCATGTTTTCACTTTAAACCACATGAACTGGATGCAAATTCGAGACATAAATGTGCCACATGCTCTCTGCAAGCATATAACCGACCGAGTTCCATATGGGGCTTTTTCAGAGCCAGTAATTTTTTTTTTTTTCACAGAACATCATGTTATGCGGTCTATTTCCAACTCTATAGATATAATTAAAATGATCAAATGTATTTTGAAAAATCGGGAGTGTGGCGCATGAGGAAGCAAAATAAAGTAATGCACAGATTTTATTTTTTCCACGTGTATCAACAACGAGTCAAGCTGAATTAATCAACATTTTGCAAATCTTAACATTCCTTCAAAAGGACAAGGGTCGTGTAGAACCCTAATTCTACCATGCAAAACCCCATATTTTTGATATTAATGTCCCAAAATCCTTTAGACATGCGCTGATGAGGATGAGGATCATCTCATTTTAATTGAGGTATGATTGCTTTAAATGCATATACCACTTTTATGTTTATCAACTTTTTTACAATGAATGATATTAATACACGCTTCCAAATTAAGCGAAACAAAGTAAAGTTTGTAGATGAGTTGTCAAAGGTAGTTTTCTGTTATATTTTAGATGCCTGAACATTTATGAGTACCTATTCTAACCATTTCAGCTTTAGGTGCCATTAAAATAAGACAAGATTATAACAAAATTAACTGACTTTTTGTTGTTATTGGTGTACAAAATGTCTTGGTTTAGTCTTGTTGGTAAAAGGAACTAAGAGGAAAAGACAGTAAATCCAAATATTTTTCCATCTTCATTTATTTAATGAATAATCCGCTCAAGTTCAGCGGCTTTTAAAAAAAATGTGTAGGAAAGGAAAAAAAAACACAGTGTGATGTTGGCATTATATATCAGCGATCGATCAACGACCACGTATTAGGTAAACGAAAGAGGCATTTGCTGTGTTTGTAAAGCATAGGTGTTGTGAACACTGCTCCTTAAGCACTGCCAATTAAATCGTCCATCTCAGGAACCGTCATCGTGAACGACACCGAGAGTTTCTGGAAAGTGTCAGCGAAAGTGAAAACCTATCAGCGGCTTCTGCTCCAGTCGTTCGACAAAGAAGAGAAACGTAGCAGTGACCACCTGAAAGCTAAAGGAGCTTAACGGAGAAACCATTGCTCTCATCAGCCAGCCTTTCAGATGCGGGCTTCAGCGGGGTAATGATGTACTTGAAGCCTCACTAAGCTATGCCCAGCCGGCATTACTTCTCAGATGTAGCCTTACCTGAACTACAAAGCTCCATCTTCAGTCATGTAGTGGAGCTCCTTGTTAATGCTACTCATATTGGCTTCACCACAGACATCTGGATGTAGAGTGTAGAGAGTGCTGTCCTGTTGAGCCTCATTGTCAAGTGGATTGACAGCGTGTAATCTACAGATGTTATGTTTCGTCTTCATCAATGATTGTCATAATTTGAAAGGTAGAAACAGATGTTGTTGAACTATTTTATTGTCTGTCTGAAGAACAAAAAGACTGAGGAGTTTGTCAGCCGAAATATCAGTTTTTGGATCATTTTAAGGAAAGACAAAATTAGTTGTAATTGATCCATCATCTTCAGCGTCCTCGTCTTTACAGGTGAGAGCAATGTGCAGTCCTCAGCTGACAACAGTTTGACATGTCAATTGAAGATCAGGTCAGTCCTTCCCAAAGGTAGAGAAAAGATTTTGGTGAGCTGCTATTTCGCCCTGAGCCTCCTCTGGTCAAAAGTATTGGCTTAGTATTTCCCCTCTACTACAAGCGTATCACATTTCCCTGTGAAAGCTGCTGAATGATTCCCCCTCTCCCTCTTTTTGTCACTCTTATTTCACGCTCTGAATACTTAGTAGTTAATAGCTTCCCTCCCCTCTTCCCATCATACCTTCCTCTCACACAGACACACTCGCACAGTTTTTTTTTTTTTTTTTCACGTGCAAGTTTACACCAGTCATCCAGTAACTCTTCCAGAGCTATCACAGGAGTCTGATTTTTAATTTGCAGTTAAATGGCGCCCAACACATGCAGCTTGCTTGATAATTGACTTCACTCAGCTGAAGGGAGGAATGATTAGATCTGAATATCTCAGCGATCTTTTCGACTCCAAACTAGAAGGGAGGGGAGTAAAAGTAGTGGCTCTGATCAGGCATGAAGTGTTGAGAATTGCTATTTATGGCATACGGGGTGACAGGGTTGGCTGGTTGCATTAAGCATCTCAACCCAGAGAGAGCAAGTGGACAAGAGGACAAATAAGCACAAAGTATAAATTAATGAGCCGAAGCCTGATGAGAAATCACTGACATTTCTTTCCTATTTCACACTCATCACATGCCTTTGTCTCTATCTTTGTGGTTATCTTCATTCTGCTTCTTGTGGAAAGTCCATGATAATGGAGCGGGAGGCTACAAGTCTCATACATTATTGATCAGGGAAACTGAATAGGTGATCATACTGGCTTAACATCCAGCTCTCTTCTTTTGTGTTGTGTTAATTGTCTAAGATGTGCAGGTTTTGTGTAGACAATGGTTTGAAAAAGCTGTTGAATTCCTCTATAATCAAAGGTAGTGTTTCTCAGGCTGTTAAAGCTGGGTTGCCTTGATGCACTTATTGACTGATTCTCCATGCGAAGAATAGTACTAACTTGGTGAAAGTTCAAACCAGGGTTAAATGCTTCAGTGTATTATTTTAATTTAATTTATTTTATTGACAGATCTGGTCCATTTTCTTCATTTTTGTCGGTCATTTATTGTCGATACTTAAGGGCAGAAAAACAGATTAACAAACTAAAATGTGGTGGCATTGTTTGCAGCTAATTGTAGAAAGAATCACAATCACAAAATGTTATTAACCGAACGAAATGTAGATTTTACCTTACATTCAGTTTCTTAGCTATAATTCCTGTCTGATATTATTTAAAACCAATGCTCACAAAAGAAACAGCGTCATAAACATGGATAAAGTCATAGTGGTGCCATCCATTGCTTTCTTTAGAGGTGTAGTTAAGTCCAGAGATGTTTGTCGTCGTACAGGAAACGCTGAGATCAGTAAGATCACCAAAGAGGTGGAGCATTTCTTAAACTGCCCCTCTCTCTCTCTCTCTCTCTACACACTTTCCGTCTGTTTGCATGTCTACAAGGAGGGTCTGCAGGACTGGATACTGTTCAAAACCTCTGAGTCTGGAGTGTGAATGGGGTTTTTAGATCCTCCAACAGCATGTTGGTATAACACGCTGTATCCTTTGTCCTGGGAGTATTTTAACCCACACAGGCAGAAACTTTTAAAAGAAAACTTTACCATTAAACAAAAAAAATGCATTTACTAAAATATTAAAGTTTATTTGATGTATTATTTAAGATGTATTTCGAATCTACTGAACTCATTATCTGTTTTCAAACTGTATCATCTCTAATTATGACGTGCTTCATATTTCCAAGTATGTGGTTTACAAAAATTAAAGCTTCTGTGTGGAATTTTGGTTAGTGCAAACTTTGGCGCCCCCTGTGGACAAAGCAGTTTTTGCCAATCATGTCTACTACAGACTTGAGTACTGACTTTTTCTATAAAACCTCATCCTGCTGACTTTTGACAGTCAATTTTATCATTTATTTTGATTATTTGATGTGGAGTTTTTAAAAACAGGGTTGTCTCTTGAGCTGCTTGACTGACACCTACCCCTTTACAGGAAATAAAAAAACACCAATCTTGTTGCTGATGGTCTTGTTTGTATCTGGATATCATGAAAAAGCATCAACCTGAATTTTAGTCAGTTTAATTGATGTGTAGAAAACTCCTTATAGGTGCTTTAAGTTGATTATAAACAGATTGACAATATGAGGTATGGGATATCCCTCATAGTGCGGAGTGACCTCTGCAGGAGGAAGAGAAGTTCATGTTAAAGCTCACTGCTGAATCTGATCCTTCTACCCTAATGAAGAGTGCTTCATTCACCTGTAGGTCTGAATATAGCGTTTACACAGAACAAGAGGGGGGCGTGTAACTGCTTGCAATTCAACCACACTGTTATTAAATTCAAATTATGTTCAGCCTTTATATAATTAAATGTAGAAATCAGAAAAGAAAACTCCTGTAAAGGTTTCATGAATAAAATGTGAGGTGTAGAGGCTTTTGTACCAGACTGTAAGCATCACTGTAAAGATGGGCGGTTTACTGCAGACTCTGATGGGGCCTCTTTTACTCTTTGAGCCAGTCTAAAGGTCCTTACACACCAGGACCGACGCAAATATACGGCACGAAATTACGAAATATTCAGAGGCGAGTTTTGACGCGCCTGTGTATACACGTCAAGCGCAATGCGATTTTGCGACTTTCTGGAGGGAAAAAGACGCGTCTCAGGTGGAAGCAAGAAGACTGACACAACAGCAGACTGACTGTTTCAGGTCTTTATCTTTGTAATGTTTGTGTCTTTTATCAAAAAGCACTCTGTTCTCCGACACTTAAACAATCAGCCGGGCGGCCATGTTGGATACCGGTGAATCTGACGACGCAACAATAAATAAATGCCGCAATATCGCAGAATGGGAAAGTGTCGCTGATGTGAACGCTTGTATTGACAGGATACGGGTTCGAAAAAAATAACGCACGAAAAAAAAATGCTCCCTGTGTGTAAGGACCTTTTAAGTGGGTGGTCGAGGGACTGTAGTTTTTACTATTCCCAGATTGGCTTCATGATTTATTAACAGAGGTTTCTGGAAAAAAAATAGGTGCTTTGGTATAAAATTACCCATTTTCAGAAACTCCTAATATGAGGCTTCATGTCCATTTCCACCAAAGCCTCTGCGTCTCTTGTGGCTGCACAAACCTTTGCCAATCTGGACCGGACTGGTCATAGCAGAGAGAAATTTAAACTGAGCATATGAGCAAAATGAGTCACATTGTGTGTTTTTTTCATCTTCTTTTGGAGTGAAATGCATTGTTCCCTGTGTGCAGTGATATTCAGCTGTTAGTTTCACAGGATTGTGTTGCCATTGTTGGATGCTGCTTGTGCTTTCATCAGCATGCACCTCCACTGTCTAGTTTTATTCACTTCATTAGCAAGCTGCCAGTGCCAAGCGCCCCGGACGCTTCTTTTCAGGAATTGATCATGACAAGTTCAATTTATATGTGCTTGTGTGGTTTTTGGTAAATTGTCCGCATGGATACACGTGCACGTGATTAGTTGCCTGATATGAAATACACTGTCATGTCTCAGGAAGAGCCTGCACCCTGTTAGTCCTCCCCAGCCATGTTTAGTATTCAGAGAGCAGGCGCTGTCGTAATCTGGATTCTGAGGCAGGTTGCTGGGGTTTTTGTTTGCTCTTATGGCCCTGATAATCTTGTTACACTGCTGTCAAGTGGAGCTGGCTCTCCCTGCAGCCCTGAACCACCATGCGTGCCACCTCAAGCACCAGAAATCCACCCCCATCCTCCTTCCTCCTCCCCCCCCACACACAGCCCCCCACCAGCCTATACCGCCATTTTGAGACGGCCGTTGATGGAAGAGCCTTGGATGTATCCTTGAAGAATCACCTCCTGAGCATCTTTATTCAGCCTCCCGCCCCCGCCCCTGTCTCCCACCCCCACCTTAGGCGGGTGAGCGACAGTGATAAATATTCATCAGGGGACGCAGCGCATGGATGCCGGAGCCTCGGTTCCCCCTCAACAAAGGGTCCCCTGGCTAATGGTGTCCATCCTTGGCAGCCCCCCTGGAGAGATCCTGTGGAGGGGATGAGATCATTAAAGCATGACACGGGCTCAAGGCCGGACCTATCATGTCACATCAGCATTTATCCCACCAGTGTTTTTGTTTTTTTTTCTTCACCCCTCTTGAGTCTCAACCTAAGCCGACCCCACCTTGCGAGCCGCCCTCTATAGATTCAGATGAACACAGACAGCTTCTGAAGGTTGGCCGGGTTGCTTGCGTCGTGTTAGTTCAACTTCACAACTTCCTAATTGGCACCTTGGTTTGGGTCCTTGCTGAGATCAGTAATTTTTTTTTTTTTCACTCAACCTGTTCTTCTCAGGCTCCTCTAAATGTGTCGAGCGTGCATTTTTCACAAGGCTGTTTGCTCTCTCTCTCTTTTTTTTTCTCTTCTCACCCTCTCTCTCTCTCTCACCATCCCCTCCTTCTCTTTCTCTGGGTGACCACACTCAGCGATTTCTGTTTCCTGTGGGTGTGATGTCTCTCCTACACAAGCAATCAGCTCTGATTTGTCAGCGTTCTTTCAGGCGATTCATAAAAATTCAGCAAGCACCTACAAAAGACTTGTGTGTCCCTGCGCTCGCCCCCTACCTCCGCTGCCCTGGCGCTCCAAGCTTTTTGCAGCTTTCTCCTTGTGCTCCTTTTTGCCTGGGCACACAAATCAAAGCTGAAATTACCAACATGAGGTAATAGATTCGTGCGAGAGAGAGGCTGTTCAATGAACTTGTCAAACACAAGGGCATTTTTTTACAATCATCTAAGGGAAAGCTAGTTTGAATCGAAATTACCCAGTCGGTGTTTTAATATTGTGAAAATTACAGGTGTGTTTTTCCTTTCTTCCCCTCTCTGTGTCTGTGCGAGCGATGCCTCTTTGTCTCCAGGAGGTATGACATGCCTGGTAGTGGAGGGGAGCAGCTGTGCATTGGACCTTGTCTGTGTTGTGCTGCCATGCCCTGTCATTGGTAGCCGTCTGTTGGCAGCAGCCTGTGCTGGAGGGTTGCAGCCTGGGCGCAATCCTTCCACAGTGTCATATGGTGAGCTTTGAGCGTGCCAAGCCTTGCCCACTGTGTTACCCTACACAGCTGTGTGACAGAAAATGCCTCCTCAACCTGGACAACGTGCCATCTTTCTATGTTTTTGAGATTTTTTTTTTTTTTTTGAACAATGTTGGGTCTAGGCGGCTGAGAGGAAAATGATAGGCTTATATGAAATTTGGAAGAAGCAGCCTTTTTTTTTTTCCTCCTCCTCTCATCCCAGCAGCTATTAGTGGAGTACTTTCCTGTCTATTTGTCCATTATCTGTGCATCATCAGGCAGACCATTATCCCATTATGTTTTGCATCTGTGGTCCAAATGCTTACTGGAAATGAGTCACCACAAAGGCCGGTGAAAGGTAGGTGTTACTATCAGTCAGCTATTCATAGCCGGTCCAAAAGGGATGAAAGTATCACATTTTAAAAGTCCTCCGCAGAATGTGAAAGGCTTTTTATATTGGCATCTGCAGCACAGGGAAACGTTGCCATTTTACGACAAGCCAGAGGACTTTTTGAAGTGAAAGCATCAAGAATGCAAGTCACAGTCTGACCCCATGTTATGTCCCCAGCCTGTGTGATAGTGTCGTATTCAGGTCATTTTTAACAAGCGCCTGTCTCTCCCTGTTTGGCTCAGGTGACCAGTCCACCTGTAGCACTCCTTTGTTGCCATGGAAATATCCTGGCCATCTTAGTGCACTTCTGAGCTACGACTCATCTCCTTTTTTTTCCCTTCCCTCTCTGCGAGTCTCTGCCCGCATCATACATATACATGATGATGAGCTTAGTAATCCTGTTAGCCATAAACACAAGAACAGAAATTCTTTTGAGGCGTCTGTTTTTTTGGATCTTTTGTTTCCTGTTTCTGATGCTGAGAAGTTGTAAAAGCCCACATGCATTTGTTTATGTGCTCAGCACAAACTCACACTGCTGGGCTGTGTAAATCAGCTTACAGAGGCAATGTGCTGGCTGGGCTGACTGTGGTTGGTGCCCGTGTCGCTGACACAGCATTTACCGTGTGTAGTGTAAAGCACCCAGGGCCACAACCATGAGTGTGTGTGTGTGCGTGTGTTTGTGTGTGCGTACATACTTATCCTGTGACAGGGCTCACACGGTGCAAGGCACCCAACCTTCTGCCTGTCTTGACACCAGTGGGTTAGATTTCTCGCCCATGCAGCTTCTTTCGGTGTTCCCTCAGTCCTGACGTGAATTAACTGCAGTGCAGCTCGTTTATTCTGGATGATAGCTGAGGCTCTGCAGTAGTTACAGCATATCCCTTTTTCATTGATTTATGGGATTATAGGCGCGCATCAGCAAATCTAGACATTTACTGTCTAGACTGGATAGCTGGTACAGTAGATGAAAGCCTGCCCCGTGTCCTCCTCCTTTCAGGGTGTTTGTGGAAGTTTCTCGGCTCAGTCCATCCACGTCCTCTGCTGTGTCTGCTTTCCAAGAGAGGCTGCATTTAACTCGAGTTTTGTTTTCCAAGAAATCATTGTGAGCCGCTGCCAGCCTAACTGAATGTGATCCTCCTTATGACTCAACATATTGCTATTTGGAAGATGTGTGTGTGAGTGTGTCGAAGGGGGAAATGCATACCACAAACGCTTTCTTTGGTCGTATTGACAGGGGAAGTAACGGCCCAGGTATCTCTCTGAACAGACTTGGCATCACTTACTGTAAAGTGTTAAGTCCTTGACCCACTTCTTCCCCCTTGTGTATTTGATGGACTTGTGTACTTGAGTCATACTGTAGCCAGGAGAAAACTCTGCTATGTATATCGCAGTGTATCAGTATTAGAGATGCAATGATAGATTTTAACCACCATACATACACATTTGGTGATATGATACGCTGATACTGGAGAACAATGTGAAGCAGTATGATTCAAGGGATATTCCGGCGTAAAATGAATTTAGGGTCAAACACACCGTAACAGCGAGTTAGACAACCCCTCCAGAGATGAATGTTGCCAACCGCTTGCTTTTTTAGTTATACCAACTTTAGTAACAACCGCACGATAGCAATACACAGCGGTCTGAGGAGCCATAAACAAACCTCAACCAAAACGCCACTCTATTGCCACAAATAAGGCTCAGAACAGCACCTAACTTCATCAACAGGATATATAGGGTCCCGGCCATAGTACTAGCCACTAAACATCTTTTTAGCTTTGCCTAATTTCTTTAGCAAAGAGACTAAACACAACTCACCTACTCTCTTCCAGCAGCCGCTTGTTTGTAGCGAGACCTCAGGCCAGTCCTTTAAGGACTGCTGCGGGGTGCCACAGTTCAAGGAAGAACATTTATGATCATTACTTTATCATTTCCTTGAAGTAATAATCCCCATGTTGATAATTTTGCACTGCAGACGTGGTAGTTCTTCTGCCTTAGCATCTCAGTCTGATTGCATTTCCATGAAGAAATGATCATAAATGTTCTTCCTTGAGCTGCGTCACCCCGCTGTAGTCCATAATGGACCTTCCTGAGGTCTGGCTACAAATAAGCGGCTGCTGGAAGAGAGTAGGTGAGTTGTGTTTAGTCTCTTTGTTAAAGAAATTAGGCAAAGTTAAAAAGATGTTTAGTGGCTAGTACTTTGGCGAGGACTCTATTTGAACTGCTGATGTAGTTAGGTGCAGTTCTGAGCATTATTTGTGGCTATAGAGTGGCGTTTTAGTTGAGGTTTGTTTATAGCTCCTCAGACCGCTGTGTATTGCTATCCTTCAGTCGTTCCTAAAGTAGGTATAACTAAAGAATCAAGCAGTCTGCAACATTAATCTCTCGAGGGGGTTTTCTAACTCGGTGCATTTGACACAAATTAATTTTACGCCGGAATACCCCTTTAAGTTTCATGATGCACATTTAGTGATACAATACAGTGATTGTATTGTACAATTCCATCTTTTTAGCTTGCCTAATTTCTTTAGCAAAGAGACTAAACACAACTCACCTACTCTCTTCCAGCAGCCGCTTGTTTGTAGCGAGACCTCAGGCCAGTCCATTACAGACTACAGCGGGGTGCCGCAGCTCAAGGAAGAACATTTAACATTTAAAGTAGATTAAAACCCTTATACTGGATTGTGCAGGTAGAGTTAGGGGCACTAGATCAGGGTTCAGGTCATGTTTTTGCAGCTTGCCGTTAAGTGCCCGTGTTTTGAACATTATGTCATGTTGCTCCTGGCACAGGCCCTGAACGTTGCTTTCTTTGGAGAATAACCAAGATTAACAGTTTCTCTGTGCCGGTACAATCAATTTTTTGCTTTGCAAGATAATAATGGATCAGCTGTTTGGCTCACTCTACAGGTGGATTGTGGGGGTTTTAATCAGTGCATGAATAGGTGGTATTGTTCTCCACACTGATGGTAACTTTTCTTACCAACAGATCAACCAGCAGTACAAGTGGACGCGGCTCCTGTGGCATGACTACCACAAACAAGGGAAACAAAGCTTTGAAGGTAATCGTCCTCTAAGAGTTCAGTGAATAATTGAATGTTTTAAATGCAGATTAAAAAAAAGACCCCCACTGACTAGTTTTTACCTCCAGGTGAAGCGGGAGCCAGGGGAAAATGGCACCAGCTTAACAGACGATGAGTTGGTGACCATGTCAGTGCGGGAGCTGAACCAGCATCTACGGGGCCTGACCAAGGAGGAAATCCTCCAGCTGAAGCAGCGGCGGCGTACCCTGAAGAACCGGGGCTACGCTGCCAGCTGCCGGGTGAAGCGCGTCACCCAGAAAGAGGAGCTGGAGAAGCAGAAGGCTCAGCTGCAGCAGGAGGTAGACAAGCTGGCCACAGAAAACGCCAGCATGAAGGTGGAGCTGGACGCTCTGCGTTCAAAGTACGAGGCCCTCCAGAGCTTTGCCAGGACTGTGGCCCGCAACCCCGTCATGTCAGCGAGGGGACCTATGTCCTCCGTCATAGGGCCCGTCATCCCTGGTAAAGTAGGTGCCACCAGCGTCATCACCATCGTCAAATCCAAAACGGAGGCTAGGTCGTAGTAGCAGAAAGGGTGGAGGGAAGATTAAAGGCAAAACTAGTCAGTGTGTTATAACAAGGCAAAGGATGACCAGCAAAAGATCTCAGTTTTACTCTTGGTCACTAACACTAACAGTGCTCTGCCCAACTGCACCTCTTAAAGTTAAATCTGTACCAAGTTAGTAGCTGGTAATTTGAGATTTGAAACATTTATGCATTGCGGATACATTCACTTGGAAAATAACAAACAAAACAGAGCTCTTAAAATTTCTTCCGTCCTTAGAATCGTCTTTTTTTAGAGTCTCATGAAAGAAAGAAAGAAAAAGCATAAATGTGATTTAAAACCCCTTTCCTTGTTATAATGCACTGACTGAAACTGGGATGCTACAGATGTCTTCAAAGCAGCCTGACTAACCTAAAACCAGTTAATCAGCCCAATTTTGCGATTTCTGTTGGTCGTCTGTCAAGAGAAAATAAGCTTGAAATAATGCTCCCAAATCTAGCATTCATTTCTGTTTATGCGTCTGTGACAGGCTTTAACAAACTTGTCATTATCAATATGACTGGTAGATGCAATAATATATGTATGCACTGAAAATACAAAGAGGTCTTGCATATTTATGGTAAAGTGGAAACATAAAAAAAAAAAAAAAAGATCAGCAGTTCTTAAATGATATTGTTCTGGAGCCGAGTGCCATTCCAGTATGACAAGATTCTTCGACAATATCTGAAAACCTGAATGTTATAACAGTAATATCCTCGTGTTTTGTGGGGAAACGGTGAAATCCACAAACGTTTTGAAACATAATTTTTGCTCATAGAGAAAATATGTTCGAGTTGTTTTGTTTTGAAAAGTATATATTGGATTTTTTGTAATTACTTGTCGACAGGGGCCGTCAGATATTTCCAAAAGAAAAATCTTTACACAAGCTTTACTGTTTGAAATGTTAAGGTGTAGAAAACTTTGTCTAATGTTGAGTTCTTGGTTTTTATTACTAGGTAGAATAACTTCCATTGTTTATATAAATACAGATGAGGAAAACGTGAAAAAAAAAAAATCCTGTGACATCTTTTTTGCAATTGTACCGACAGTGGCTTACTATTGAAGTCTGATAGCTTTTTTCTAGTGACTAGGCGCGTACTGTGGGGTAGCGCGTGCTGTGATGTGTAAGTGACAAGTTGGCAGTGTCGTTCACTGTATAGATGTCAATGCTGTGCTATTTAAAACAAATCTGTAGAGCTAAACTAGGTGGTGTAAACAAGGTCAATTGTCTGTGTGCGTATTGGCATCTGTGATATCCTCCGCTTCCTCGGTGTTAGTTACAAATCATACTGTCATCAAAAGTTTACCACGTTGAGCCATGTAAGACAGAATCAGGTGAAAAAAAGGGGGTTCAGTGAAAATCAACGCAAAAGACTTTACCTGAAATTTAAAGTGATACTGACGTTGCAGAATCTGACTGATGGATGAACTCTAAACACACCTTCTAGGACCCGGAAGTAAATGACCTTACAAAGAGGAAAGGCCCTCTGATTGGTGGACCCCAAGAAGGATACTTACTGTAGTCAATGGTGGGTGAGAAGTATGTTAAATTGTGACTTGACCAACACATAAGATCAAAACAGTGAGTAACAAAATCTGTTAAAGCTCCTGTAATGATATTTTTGAGATTTGAGGAATAGGCTGAAATTAATATTATTGGATTTTTCGGACATTCAGAAGGATAAACATCATCAGAGACCTGACTGATGGTTATTATATCGTTATTTTTAAAGCCTGAAACTGGTTTGGAGCGGGTAGGTGTCAGCCAAGGCACTGAAAAACAGCCTGTTTATTTAGATTTTCACATAAAATATTCAAAATAAATAATAGATTTGACTGTGAAAAGTCAGCAGGATGACCTTTTTAATCAGAAGCAAAGACTGCTTTGTCCACAAGGGGCGCCAGATTCAAACCTAAAGTTCCTTACAGGAGCTTTAAATATAAGACTTAAAAGATATACAAGTGCAAAAACTGGGTTCCTAAAAGTCAACTGTGTCAAACATCATCTGTGTTGGTCTTGAAACAATTCAGACAAGGTTAAAAAAAGTTCCTCTTCACCAGCTGTAATAATTTCCTGGGCTTAGAGATATTTGACCTCTCGATTTTTTAATGTTCCAGCTTCTTAATGAAAAGTAAAAACGAACTACCCTTCAAATTTCACCCAAACAAAGTCAAGTTATACACTTTTCTACCAAACGGTTCTTTCCAGTTTCTCAAGTTATAAACCAGAAGGATGCAGCGAAGGACTCTGAGGGTAACGGCCGAATGGTGCAGCATCACTTTTGTGCAAGTTGACCTAATTCTCCTCAGAATAAAAAAGCGGTAGGGTTTGGTTTGACTGAGGGTTTGTATGCACTAAACTCCTGTTTGTTTTGCTCAGGACAAAACAGGTCACTCTAAAAAAAAGAAATGAACAAACCAGTCAAGGCGTGAAGAAGGGAGGCAGGGATGGCAGCTCTGATCATATTTCGTTTCCTTCTTTTTTTTCTATCAAACATGTCATGAAAGGGCTTCAATCCACATTAAGAAAAAGACACAGCACGAGCATGTAGAATTACAATCAACAACAGCTGCCAGCAGCGCTCCCTCCGTGCCAAGTGTCACATCACTCTCCTGCTCCTCTACGAAGGAATCTAACAGTGAAGGAGTTTAACACCTCAAGGTGACAGTAGTTTAACGACATTAACAGAACGCACTTCATCCGGATCTCTCTCTCTCTCTCCTGCTGGTCAGAATGTCTTACAGTGTCGGCGAGGTGTTAATCTACAAAACTCCATGCCGGAGATCTGTGCGCGCAAGTATCTCTATCCTCACTTTGTCAACATGCTTAGCTATCTTCAATGACTGGTTAACTGTGGGAAAATATATATCCGACTCTTGACATAGCCCAGTATTGATGTTGGCGTTCTTATTGCTGTGGCAGTCTTGTGGAGTGAATCTTTTTTGGTGTCAAGTGTCTTTAAGGTGTTTTGAGTGGCACCGACCGTCGACCAATCTCTCGATCTCGGCTAGAGACGGCGAGTCTCTCTCTCTCTCTCTTTCTATCTCTTTCTCTCTCTCTTTCTCTCACTCACTCTCTCTCACACGTACAGGTGTATAATATGTAGCTACAGTAGGTATTAATGACCATTGTGAAAAAGTGACCCTTAATATGCAACTCAGTGGAAAAGGTGTGAAAGAGTAGATGTACGAGTAATCAATATTGTCAAAGTGACTATGGTCTGTTCTTTAATATCTCTTGCTGTTTTTGTAGTTATTTTTGTAAACTGTGTTTTTTTTATTTTGCCCTCACATGTCAGATCCTTTCACGGAAGAGCAATTGGCCCTTGTTTCTAGTAGCTAACATGTTAAAGCTGTTTTTTCTAAGGATTCACGGGACAGTTGCACGCAGCCTTACTCACTAATAACTCTGGTCTTCGAGTAAATTAACCACCGGATTAATAAATTGGACTCGGATAAGCGACTGAGAGACATTGCTATCATGTAAATGTTTGTGCACTGGGAGGAAAAGGATGCGACATAGGATTTTATCACAAGGGCCACTTGCAATATTTTGTTTAATTTCCTCGGTATGCGTGTGTTTGTGCGTGTGTTTTTTGTACATTCGAGGTTCCTCTGCTGCTACACCAGTCATTAATGCTCGTCGTTCGCTGTAGCATCATCCACAGCCGTTCTGTTCTCATTATGTGTCGAGTGCGTATTTGAAAAATTGATCTTAACACTGTAATTTGTTCTGCAGATTTCAATTTTAATTGGTAACGTCTGTTTGTTTGTTTGTTAGTTTCTCTTCTTTTTTTTAAATGATTTTCTTGTTTGTTTTCAAAGCGTTGTGTAAGAGAGGATATATAACAGCACTTGTGTGAATTTATTAGCTCTCCAGACATTGGCTTTTTTTCATGAAAATATGCTTTGTAAACAGTTGACTGTGCAGGTTTTTTTCCCTCTTGCTCCATGGAGTGGGTCTGTGTTTCAAAGGTATAAAAATCTGACTAAAGCGAGTAATACAAAGTAAATAATCTGTTTTGTTATTTTTCTGTATGGGTTGTAATAAAATATTGCAGTACTTTGTATGAAAACAGACAATAGTTAATTGTAACTATTTATAAATTAAATTATTGTACTTTTTGCAATCTGTAGATAAGTACTATGTATTCATATATACAGTAACAACTGTGGATTTAAACGTGATTCTCTGAGGTGTCTAAGTTATTGATGTATATAATGTATGTTTGTTGATACAGCTTACTTTATTTTCTATAAGACCAATAAAATGTTTTGAAAAAGGACCCGGAGCCCTGCTGCTCTGTCTTTGGAGGCGTTTAAAGCCTGTTGAAATTAGGTTTTTGTCATATTCTGTGGCGTCATTGACCCAGTTTGATACTTGTAAAAATAAACTGGCGGGGAAGGCTTTCTGCCGTCCAGGGTGGGTTTGAGAAGACAGCGATCATTTAGATGGCACGATTTCTTTTTCTATGATCCAAAAAAAGCCGTTGGGCGACCCACTTTGGCTAACCTCAGTGGACATATTTTTGGCCCGACACGAGTAAAACATTAGAGTCATGAAGGATGTCTAGGTGTGCTTGTCCTAGATTAGGAGGAGTAGTGAGTTAGTCATCTGTGCTCCCTGTGGGCCTCCTAAACCCCCTCTGTCTCAGCGTACCTCATCAAACATCACCCTCCTCAGCAGCGTTTCAACCCCAGCACACTCTAAACACATCTCCTGAGAGCACATGCAGAGACACAGAGACAGATGGCGGAAGACAAGCTGCGTCTTACCGCTCCATCCTGCAGGGCAAGTCTAAACCCCAGTGCCTCTGCACCACGCAGCCTGGCATTGTTCTCTTTTAAGCAGAGGAGGCTCCTACAGGTCTAAGTGACCTGTGCCTTAAAACAGGCTCCTCTCTCACTCCTCAGATGCCTGCCCCAGACAGCCCGGTGGCCCCTGAAGGGTTGATTAATTTGGCAGGTTGGGTTAAGGTGAGCTGGTGGCCGATCTAGGACAGCATTCTTCATCTTCACCCACTTCTGCAGCAGGTGCCTGCCCCAGTTCTCCCAGCACAGCCCTGCTGTACAATTAATGTTGCCATCCCCATCAGCGAGGCCGCTCATTTAGCTCGCCCGTGCTGCCAAAGCTTGGCATGGGGCTCCTCTCTGCAAATGTCACCGTGGCCGAGTACATGCCTGTTCAGAGGAGATACAACACAAAGAGGGCTCAGGCTTTCATTCTTGTATGAATCGACTATTAAATACATAAAAAAAACAGGGTCAGTATGCATCCTCATCCTCATATCAGATATGATGATGGTAAACTTGTGCACTCTTCTTAAATAACAGACTGAACTCAACAGGAGAGCCAAGCCGACGGATACCAGAGGTGTTAAATATAACTGCCTTTGTGAGGAGATAACCTTGTCCCAGCTCAGGGATGTGTGGGTCTGTGTTTCCCTCTGCTGGCTCTTCAGCGTAAAGACTCTGTGTGAGCTAACAGGGTTTTTCCACAAGATGACGCCACATCTCTTCACAGAAGGATTTCCCTCTCAGAGCACTGCTTTACTCTGGAGGGGAAAAAAACACACAGAGATGCAAGTTACTATTCCTTTGAGTAGTATTTGAATTATCTATGAGTGAAATACAAGATTACAGAATATCCCTTTATGATTTTTTGTTTCTTTTTTTGTCAAGCTTGAACACAAACGACAGATGTCTGCCTATGGTTCTGAACATCCTGTTTCCAAAACCAGAGGAAAGTCTGGCCAGTGGTCAGAGATGGGCTCCTCTTTAAACGTAATCGGCCATCCCAGGTCATACTCAAAAATCGTAATATGTCATTGGCTATTGCTCTGTTAGAGGCGGGACATTTCAGTGTGTATCGTCTTTTTAGAAGTATTTCAAGTTGTGATTGTGGACTTGTATTTTCCTTTATTCAAGCTCAGAAGATTCATAAGTTACCACTCTGTTGTGCCAGGGAAAAGTGAATCTTATGGATTGATTTTAAACCTTTAAGACTCTTAATGAATTGGCACTGCCTTACTTCACTTAACTCCTGCACATACCTCAGCTAGAGCTCTGAAGTCAACGAATCAGCCGCCCCTTGAAGTGCCTAAAACTGGGCTGAGATCCAGATGCAACTCAGACTTAGTCGCTGCTCCTAAACTTTGATGGAGCAGCTTACCGCTTCAAAGAAGATCAGCCCCAGCTCTTCAAATCAAAATTAAAACCTTTCTATTAAGATTTGCTTTTAAGACAAGAATATCACTCTTCCCATTTTACATAAATATAACTTTGTAAATCACTTTGGTCAGTTGTGTTTGTTTAAAATGTGTAAAGTTAAATTGGCTTGACTTGATTAGATGTGATAAGCTGGTAAAAGAAGATTAAAAAATACTTTTAATGAGCTCGTGAGCACGAATTCCTCATGCCACCCCTTATTAAGTCAGTACCATAGACTGTATATACTATGGACAACTTGGTTCTGCCTTCCTCCAGTATACGGATTCAAAGCCGAAAAGCTCCCGTTTATTCCGCATTTGCTCTCCATATCCTGAAACCAACATTGCGCAGTAGCATTGTGCGCATTCGGCGGGAGAGTTGCCGAGAGTCGCTGTGATGACACTCGGCTTGAACAGTGTACCTTCCGGGTGAGCTACACAATCTTTGTACGCCCATAGGCTTATGGGCGTACGAAGATTAGGTTTGTAAAAATGGCGCTGTACAGAAAAAAGAGGAATTGATCACAAACCAGTGTCATCGCAAGCAGGGGTAAAAAAAAAGTATGTTCTGTGTATTCAATTTCTAATTTTGGGGATTTATGACCTATACTGCAGCCTGTCGCTAGAGGGTGCTGTTCTAGGAGTGGCTTCACCCAGCGAGGAGGCAGACGCTGTACATTCTATATGCAGTCTATGGCCAGAACGCCCCCTGGGCCACCCAAGTAGCTACAAATAAAGTCTAGATGCACCCCTGTTCATAATTCTGATTAAGCGTTTCTTAAAGTTACAACTTGTTAGATTTATTTCTAGATCATGTAGCCTATCATGACCTTTAACATTCTTCTATTGATAAGAAAGAAACAATAAGACATATTCTTAGTTGTTTGCTGATTGTGTTTATTAAAAACCTGAACTAAACTCAAGTCTTATCTTCATTTTGGTCGTTTTTTTAAGAGGTTAATGTTTCAATATTGCTCCGTTGGCATTCATCAGAGGGCAGCTTTGGCACATCGCCTGCTATTTCTGTGGGAATTCAGATATTGTCACATGACAGAGGAAAACGCTGCGATTATGTAACAACATGTCGGCTGCCTGCACCGGCACTTCATCGTACGATTCAACCTGTGTCAATTGCGCATGCTTAATACTTTACTTCCGGTTTGATCTTTTCAAAATAAAACCACCGACTCCTAAAAGGGTCATGTTGAATTCTATTGAACAGAGCGTCTTTCCTCTATGCTGTCTGCGTCCTTTAGCCGACTTGACGTACCCTTGCGTCGTGCGTGGCTGCGTCGCCGGTCGAGGAGGCGTTGGCGCATCGCAGTGCTCCTGCTGCTGCTGCTGCTGATAGAGACACAGAAACCGGCTGTCCTGTTCCGAAAGGGGATACACGACCAACACAGTCGGCTCACAATCTCAATTACAGGGATTCTTTCTGGTTCTGCTTTCCTCCAGTTGCACTTTTTTAAAGAATAAGATAACTCACCAGCTTTAAAATCAACATGATCAAGAACGGACATCACCACCACCAAGTGAGCACAGCAGCATCAGCCGGGAAAGACGCAGGACCGACCCCCAGCGCTGCAGCGTGCAGTCCCGAGAAGAGGAGGCGGAGGATCCGGGTGTGGTGCGACGGCTGGTGAGTAACTTTCAGAGTGGTTGGATGTGTGATGGGATGGTGGAGATACTACAACTACCAATACTACCAATCGTGTGCACCGTAGACCCCGTTTGAATGAATGTGTCAGCCTGTCACCTACCACTGGGACAGGCCTGCTGCAGAGCTCCTCCAGGACTACTGCTGCTCCTGCTGCTGCTGCTGCATCCTCCACAGATACATGCACTAACTTTTACTCAAATACTCTCTTATTTTATGCTCCATGAGAGTCTTAATGGCAAACACTTATCCACTCCAATTCAGGGCTCAGTACACTACATTACTCTTACTTGGCATCATGATTGGGACATCCTAGACTCATTTTCCATCTCAGTAGACACACAATTACATAATAACATTAGGCTTTGTTGCTAAAATTCACATCATTTTCAGAGCTTTGGATCTGTGTCAGTATAGCCTTTACGTTTTTTAATGAGAATTAATGAAGCAAATTACTAAAATGTTATTAAAGCTCCTGTCAGCAGTTTTATAATGGTCATGAAACAGACTAAAATTAATAATAACATCTCTGTATGACCGACAAAAGCAAATAAGATCATTACTATAAAGACGTGCTGTGTCTTCACTGTTCTTTCTAATATCGGAAACTGCTGCGGGGGTGTTTGTGTCAGCCATAGACTGTATATAGACTGGACGGCGTCTGCCTCCTCGCTGGGTGAAGCCACTCCGAGAACAGCACCCTCTGGTGACAGGCTGCAGTATTGAACATAAATCCGGCCTCCGCCAGCAAAGCTTATGGAGCTGTGGACAAACTTTAGAAACTCCTTACACAGAACGTACATTTTTCTCCCCCCTGGTTGCGATGTTGACATGTAGTTATTGTAAGACTTGTTTGTGCTCAAGTCCTCTTTTTTCTGTACAGCTCCGTATGTAAAAGTTATCAGGAGGTTCATGTTTTCTTTGATTGACACCTAAAACAGCCTAGAGGCGTTCAGGGATTGCTTAGCTCTCCCAGGGGATACGCTGTTTGAGTCGAGCGTCACCGCAGCGACTCTCGTTGGCTCTCCAACCGAATGCGTACAATGCTACTGCGCAGAGCTGGTTTCAGGAAATGACGAAAAATCGCAGAAATACTGAGAGATTTTGGCTTCAAATCTGTATACTGGCCGGAGGCGGAACCAAGATGTCCATAGTATATACAGTCTATGGCGTCAGCCTTTATTTTTTTAAATTTTATGACAAAGATTCATGTAAGTTTTACCCAAGGATGAAGAATGCTTGTCCACAAGGGGTGCCAAAGTCGACATAAACAAAGAGTTATTCACTGGAGCTTTAATCGGTAATGTTCAAAGTGAAATCTACAACTTCTGTCGCATCTTTTTTTCTAAATTTTATTAAAAAAACTTTCCAAATCAATAACCAGTATAGATTTCGTAAACAGATACATAGTGTTCTCCTTTTTTAATGCTGTATATCTCATATGTCATACATGCGACTCCAGCTGCCACTGACACGTTCAGCACACAAACAGCACACACATGATTGAGTTTCAGGGTTCAGGTATTGCACATGCCGGTACTGTGACACCTCATTATCATGAGCTGTCATTAGTCCTCATCATGTAGCTGACCACTTTGTGTTGCTTTACTTTTGTTTGGATTATAATAATAATAATAACTTTATTTATGTAGCACCTTTAAAGGCACCTTTACAGGTAATCAGCCAAATATCGGCCCAATAATCAGCCAAGCCTGATAATCAGTTTACCCCAACCAAAATGGATTTGTTGACTTTGCTTCTCCAACTTCATAGGAACTGTTTTTTTTTAATGAATGAATGAATTATTAATCGGTACAATCGACAAACATGAAGCACAAAAAAAGACAAACAACGCCCTTGTATACTTAGTGCCACAGAGCAACAGTGTACTGCTTGTTTACTGTATCAGCCATGATAAATCTGCGACGTCTGATCATATTTTCAAGTGTCATCTCAGTGATGCGTCCTGACTGACTGCCCTTCAGGCTAAGGCTTTTCCAAAAACACCCATAATGAAGCTACCAAGAGTGTCAGAGTCATCTGTTATACATAGAAAATGTCAAAATCAGGATAATAAAGTCAAACAGCGCCTTATTTCAGAGGGATTAGCCAAACTATGGAAAGCAAAAATGTCACATCTTATTGACACAGAAGTCTGCAGAGCCGCTTAACTACATCTAAATCAAAATCATCGTTTTCCGGACTGTTAAGTGGGATTTGCAAAGGATAATACCCTGCAGAATGAAAAAGAAAAAGTACTAGCATCGAGGTTTTTGGTTTATCAAAAGTAAACATCACATTCCTGAAGTCCACCTCTGCTGTGTTCAGTCGGAAGCAAATTTATCTGCAGCAGAAATGTCAAAAATGTGGCTGAATTGACGGAAATGACTGATCACAGCCAAAGTATGTTATTTTTTTTTTTTGAGTACTTTTTTGCATCATCAAAACAATCACAAGTTGCGTTGAAGATGCCTGATCGCCCTTCGTGGTGGAAACATCTAACCTGGCGGTCAAATCCTGGCTCTCCATGGGGCAGCGGCACTTTAAATGTTTTGACTTTCTGTGTACGAAGGCCAGGATTACGGCGGCTTTCTCTCGTAGAATTCCAGCCATTTAGGTGTGGCTGCGTGTCCGTGGTTTGATGGAATGTTGCGGAATATTTGGGATGCCAGAATATTAACCGGTGGGCTGAGCACGCAAAGAAGAGCCAATGTCAACAGTGCTCATTTCATTAACCCCCCTAACCCCCTCCTGCCCACACCTGCTCTGGCCGCCGCTGCTTGTCACTGAGCATATTGTTCCCCCTCTGAAGCCTTACAGGACATCATCATCATCATCATCATCATCAGCATCTTGCAGAGTCAGCAGTACGGGAGGACGACTCAGAGGAAATAGCTCAGTCACGACTCTTCCCTCTCTCCTCTTTTTCTTATTTGTCATTCTGCAGAAAGGTGACAGAGGTTAAAGATCGAGTGAGAGAGTAAAGTCCACCTCCACTGTGTAAGTGCTGAGGCAGTGCGTCCACACAAGACTATAAACTCGGCTATTTAAAAGCCTCAGTGACGTAACAGAGTGTTTCCCATTCAGCTCAGGCTTATCTGAGACTACTGGTGCCCTGGGAACTAACCGTGAAGCGTTCAATGAAGGAAACAAACACAGTAATTGATTTTACATCTCTGGATAACTTAAAAGAAGGATCAAATTTCACCAAATATGAAGTTTTTGTTCTCCCTTTCTTCCCTGCTACATGTGTCCGATTGTCTTCTGCCTGTTTTCGCTCCTCTAAAGCTAAGGTGCTGTCAGGGTGTCGGCTAACAGGCAACTCTAGTCAATAATTCATCGTCCTACACTGATACTGTCATGATCCATCCCTGCTAAAAAATACAACAGGAATACGGTAACACATATCGGTCAAACAGCTAGTATAACGCCCCAAAAGCAGCCCTCTTGGTCTTATGTAACGCCGTCTGAGTCTCAGAGTTTTCTTCGCTATTCATTGACCTCCAAATGCCCCCTCCTCCTCCTCCTCCTCCTCCTCCTCCTTCCCTGTCACTAGATTCCTCCGGCCTTGCACTATTGCCTCGGAGTCTGCACATGTGGATCCCATTTCAACAAAACTGGCAGCACATGACACAGAAAAGTCTCCTGATGAGCTTCCTTGACCGAAATCCATTACTTTTCTCGCACATTTTGTTCCCTTCATGCATCCATCTGAATCGCGGAAAAGCCCTGCAGTCTAGTACCAGTTGTTTGTGTGTTACAATGCCCCCAGGTGCAGACCAGCCTGCTTTGTAGTGACACTGCACGCAGGAAGGTGCAGATGCTGTTTTTCATTAGCATAGAAAACAACACGTTATTATGTTACAACTGCTGCTGTGTACATACTGTAGTTCTGGCGAGTCTCATCTGTTTTCTTATCGATTTCTGAGGATGCTATTTATAGTGCTGTTTTACACCTGACTCCCGAGGGTGCCAACGTGGGATATAATAAGCTAAAGAGGACACAGATGCCACTCTGTGTGTTCTGTTCTTCGCTGTGAATACAAAACATCTCTATAAGAGGGAATGATGACAAGACTGATGGTCGCTGGGTGCAGTGATAGGCGTTTAACACCCGTCTGTCCACCATTACTATGCCAGATTACTATGTTACAATCTCAGTCTGCAATCTGCACTAATCTAATGATCTGCAGATGGTATCATAGCTGGGGTGGAGTGAAGAAGGAGGGAGAACATGCTGTACTTGGATCAGATACAAGGAAAATCACATCAGCTGTGTGGATTAAAGTGAGAAAGTATGAGTATGAGAAACTCTGTTATATTCGACAGATCATACACATAGTTTTTTGTATTTTATCGAACAAAAAAAGAAAGTTTGTTGCTTATATTTTACCCACATGTCATTTCTTTTTACTTACTATTAAAACTTTTTCTTCCAAGCAAAAAAATCAGACACCTCAGCTGTTTCGAACCATGAGAAAACTGCATTCACGTTCTCAAACCTCACTGCCAGAGCGGTCTTTAATCAGACATTAATCCTGATTCTTTCTGAAGTCAATATGCAGCCTGTTTTGTCCTTTTTGGCACACCATAGTTAGACTTCCCAAGTGGCAATCTCTGGTTTAAGGAAATTAAACGGATGCAACTTTTATGAGTATTTTGTACATGCACTCTTACACATTTCCACTCAGTTTGTTATTCTTGAGTTGTAAAGTCGGTTGTGTCCCTGATAACGCTGCTCTTTGACTAATCATGTTGCTTTTTCTTATCTTTTCTCTTCCCAGCTATGACATGGTCCACTATGGGCACTCCAACCAGCTTCGGCAGGCGAAGGCCATGGGAGATTACCTCATCGTAGGAGTGCACACTGACAGTAAGAATCACAGACAGTCCCTGATACACATGGAGTCCTTCTTTCACTTTGACTTTGCGCACCAAAATTAAGATAACCGAGATATACACAGATATCAAGTTTTCTGATAAGGAAATATCCCAAGGACAAATGCAATGCAAAATCATTCTCCAAACAACAGACAGTTGGATGTATTTGTCTCTCTGTTTTATCTATTTGACGTTATTTACGCGTGTTCGCTGTATCTAAAAATTGTCTTTATCTTGTTGTGTCTTTAAGCTGAGATTGCAAAGCACAAGGGTCCACCAGTCTTCACTCAGGCAGAAAGATACAAGATGGTGCGGGCCATAAAGTGGGTGGATGAGGTGGTAGAAGGAGCACCTTACGTCACCACCCTGGAGACCCTCGACAAGTACAACAGTGACTTCTGCGTGCACGGAGGTACAGAGTATATACATGTCATGACCTTATGCGAAAGCTGGAAGTGTCACTCCCAGATTGATCCTCAACTTGTGCAATAAGTTGTGCAGATTATGGAGGATTGCGCAAATGTGCAATATGGTGGGCTGTGCAAATAATACATTTACATGCATGAAAGGATGCAACCATTTTCACAGTTACCTGCACTTTAAAATGTCACTTTTTAGATATTAAAAGCCTCATAAATAATGCATAATGTACCAGTAATGTACAATAACTGAGTGATATTATTTCAGAGGTGAGTTACTTAATGAAAAATTGAAAAGTATACACATTCCAGTTATACAGCCACTGGTGAAGCAGAGAAAGATGGTCTTTCAGTACAAAGTAAACAAATACAACACAGCAGCAAAGCAGCGGGCAGTCCATCGAAGAGAAAATCGTCCCCTCAGAGGACTTTGGTCTGTGACCTTTAAGTGTTGCTGTTTCCGGCCTGTGTGGGGGAAACACTGGGCATCATAGGTTAAAGCTCCTGTGGGGAACTTTTGGTTTATGTTCATTTTGGCTCTCCTTTAGAAGTACACTTTTCCTGCTGAATCAGTCTCATTGATGCTTAATTGATATTTCTGACACTAACGATACAGGCTGTATTCAACCAGTTTCACAACCAGGTAAAAACTCTCTATAGGAGCTTTAATTCAGAATAATAGGTCACTGCCAAACAGAGCCTGAACATGGGGTTTATATTTATCTTGATTTTAAATGTGTTTTCAGTAATGTTGAAAAATTGATGAAAACATAATAATAGGAGTAAACATGAAACCATGATCTTGTCTCTTAAAGGTGGGGTAGGCAGGATCTGAGAAAGTGACAGTTTTTGGGAGAAATCTTGAATGTAAACTCTACCCCTCCCAACCAGTTTTCCCCTCAGCTCATCCTCTCCCGCCCACAAACAGATGCTCCTGCTCGCTCGTTTCGTTCCGATTAAATTCAGATATAATGCAGATAAATAACTCAATCAAAATCAATAACTAATAGCTATTGACTGATATTAAAAGCTTTTTTGTAAAGACACCACAAAAAAGAGGCTTATTTAACGGATCCCTTCCTACCCCACCTTTAACTTCTTGTTGTAGCCTCTCGCGGCCTACCTGCAGTACCTTCTCAGCCCAGCAGGGGGCAAACACTTGGGAAATCACTGCACAACAATAAATAGACATAAACAATGCAGTTCCAAATTTAATACACTTTTTTTCATTTTTTTATAAGCTGTACATCAAATGTGCTGTTGTTTCAGATGATATCACACTAACAGTAGACGGGAAGGACACGTATGAAGAGGTGAAGAAGTCGGGGAGATACAGGTGAGATTCATCTGAATATGCAGAGAGTAAACACTCAGAGTGATGTGCTGTTGTGTGAGCGTCACTCGCTGTATTGTGGTTTTACAGAGAGTGTAAGAGAACCCAGGGAGTTTCAACCACAGACCTGGTTGGCCGGATGCTACTCATGACCAAAGCACACCACAGCAACATTGTAAGTACTCTTCTTTATATTCCCACAGCCCACAGAGTCCGAGTCACTGATTCATTCAAAACTACATTTAAAACATGTTACTGCCTTAGATAACCACATATATTATTATATAACAGTTTTAGATGGCTAGGCAGAGCTCGAAAAGTCCCTTGTGATGATATTTTACTGGTCCAAATATGTGCTACAGTGTCGTCATCGTTGTCGTTTTCTTCCGCTTCATCCGGGTTCGGGTCGCGGGGGCAGCAGCTTCAGGAGGGAAGCCCAGGCGGCCCTCACCCCGGCCACTTCCACCCGCTCCTCTGGGGGGATTCCCAGGCGCTCCCAGGCCAGGTGAGAGATATAATCCCTCCACCTGGTCCTGGGACGGCCACGAGGTCTCCTCCCGTTGGGACATGTCCGGAACACCTCTAACGGGAGGCGTCCAGAAGGCATCCTAACCAGATGCCCAAGCCACCTCAGCTGACTCCTCTCGACGTGGAGGAGCAGTGGTTCTACTCTGAGCACCTCCCGAGTGTTTGAGCTCCTAACCCTGTCTCTAAGGCTGAGCCCGGCCACCCTGCGAAGGAAACCCATCTCGGCCGCTTGTATCCGCGATCTTGTTCTTTCGGTCATTATGCAAAGTTCATGACCATACGTGAGGATCGGCCGGTAAATCAAGAGTCTCGCTGACGCCATTCCGACCCGTCTGTCGATCTCCCGCTCCATCGTACCCTCACTCGTGAACAAGATCTCGAGATACTTGAACTCCTCCACTTGAAGCAGGACCTCCCCTCCGACTCAGAGAAGGCAATCTACCTTTTTCCGACTAAGGACCATGGCCTCGGACTTGGAGGTGATGATTCGCACCCCAGCCGCTTCACACTAGGCCGCGAAGAGCTGAGGGTCACTGCTCGACAAAGCTAGAAGAACCGCATCGTGTGCAATGTCATGCTGTTAATTCACATCAGACTGATATCGATTGAATCCAAGTAGCTGATACTTTTAGTTGGACTCTTTTTAATTTCTGAGTAAATCCCCTTTGAACTAAATTCAGCTTCTACTCAATCTTCTCTTCTCTTTCAGGATAGTTCAGACTATCAGCAGCACACAGACAACTTCGGAAAGGTAGGTACCAAACATATTCATCACCTGATCATCATAATAAATCTTCACCTTCCTACCAGTTCACTGGGGCATGTTTCAACCCAAATTTAGCCTCCTCTCTGTGTATTGTTTTGCTGTTCAAGTACTTAGAGTTGCTAAGTGGGGCAGATGTCAGCCATTATTACACAAAGGCCTTTACTGTGGAGCCACTTTATAATCAAGCTGCAGGCCCTGCCAGTAAATAGTGAATGCCACCTCTGTTCCTGGACGGGGAAAGTAACCCAGAGTCAACATGCTGGGGTTTTAAATAGTGTGAAAGCCGCAGAGGCTCTCCTCACAATTGCAACAGTTGAGACTGGAACGCTGTGAATTTGGCGTGCGTTGAATAAATGCGCCCAGGGGCTGTGCGGGACAGCTCTCAGTTAGCCGAAGGTGATTTTACCGTTTACACCACAAGGGGGCAGTGATGCATTTTACAAGGATACAAGTGGCGTGACACAGTAGTGTACTCATTCTGTTGCTGCACTTTGTACTCATTTGGTGTGTTTCTGGATTATGGGGGTCACATGGGCAGAAGGGCCACAGTCCCTGGACGGGGGTGTCTCAGTTCCTGCAAACGTCACAGAAGATTATCCAGTTTGCTTCGGGACAGGAGCCTCAACCTGGAGACACCATCATCTATGTGGCGGGAGCCTTCGACCTCTTCCGTATCCTTTTGAGTCATTTAGATTTTACGATTGTGTTTAAAAGTTGCGAGTTAAAAGGACATCCTTGACCCGTCTCCCGTCAGACATCGGCCACGTGGACTTCCTGGAAGCGGTGCATAAGCTTGCAGACAAGCCATACATCATAGTGGGGTTACACTTCGATCAGGTGTGCCTCCTTTTATCCTCTCATCACCTTTATGAGTGGAGTATTAGCAGTTTACGACACGTCTTTTATTTGAACCTTTCAGGAGGTGAATCGATACAAAGGGAAAAACTACCCCATCATGAATGTCCATGAGCGAACACTCAGCGTCCTGGCTTGTCGAGTAAGTCCCCGCTCATTGAATCTATCCTCACAGTGATAGGCATGTTCCTGATTTTGTGATCCACTTTCATTTGCAGTATGTCTCAGAAGTGGTGATCGGTGCGCCGTTTGCAGTCACTAAAGACTTGCTGGACCATTTTAAAGTAAGTTCAAGATCATTATTGATCCCACACGAGCTGATATTTCAACTCTTCGATACAAAAATCGATAAAATATAAAAACTCGTCTCCTCAGGTGGATCTTGTATGCCATGGAAAGACAGAAATATACCCCGGCAAGGATGGATCCGACCCCTACGCTGTAAGTTTGCAAACTCACGAAGAGCTAACTTTGTAATCCGCAGAGACGATGAGTCACAATCATGTTGTTTTGTACTTCTTCACATCCAGGAGCCTCGGAGGAAAGGAATCCTGCGCACAGTTGATAGTGGAAACAGCCTCACTACAGATGCCATCGTGCAGAGGATAATCAAGAACAGGTGAAATAAGAGACATGATCTCAGAAACAATAGCAAAGTATTAGAGCCACATTAAAGAATGAAAATAATCGGATAAGGCCACAAATAAAACTGTAATATTACAAGAATTTAGTCAGAATTTTAGGCATAAAATGTCTGAATTTCAGTTTTATCGAGGAATATCAGAAAACCAGTTATCAGTCTGTGCCAAAAGAAGGCACGGGATGCAAAATTAAATTTAAATATCAGTTCCACAAATAATCCAATCCAATCCGCTTTTTACCTCCGCCAAGGAGGTTATGTTTTCGTAACCGTAAAGAGCGTTGAAGAACGTTGAAATCAGGTTTAAAAGGTCAAAATATGTCTTAAAATTTAAAATTGGAATCTAAAGTATAAAAATGACACAAGTCTAAATACTGAGTTGAACAAAATCAAAGCATTAAATAAAAAATCCAATCATGTTTGACTTGTCATCTTGAAATGCAAAATTGAAAACATGAAATTAACATTTCTTCCCCCACATTCTTGACTGTTTATCAAATCTTTCTTACCCTTTAATTTCCCAGATTTTTGTGGCTTATTAAGGACATTTTAAATAATGGTGCTAAAGTTCACATTATTATACTGGAGGAAATCTGCAGACCTCATACTGGTGGGCCAATAATTATAAATATAATATGATCTTGTGGGCCAGATATAATTGTTCCACAGGCCAGATTTTGAGTTTGACACTCGTCTCTCTGTTTTCTTTCTCTTTCCTTTTCATAGTGACACAAGTAATCATACAGCTTTTATTCTCCTAAAATTGCTTTATTCTCATGATATTACATCTAAATTCTTAGAAGCTCTGATGTATTTTCCCGTAGCCCTCAGGCCCTCGTTTCCAAAATGACAGCAGAAGAACCCATCTGAAATAACAAAAAGTGTACACAGGAGGGCCTAAGGGTTAAAAGTGGCTCTAATACTACTTTATACTGTAATATCTATAAATAAACAAAATAGTGTTTCCCAGTATAAAATAAAAAAAGTGTAAAAAGTGACGAAAAAGTGTTGTCTATGGGTTTGGTAATCCTTTTCAAATCTCCTTGGTGTGATACAGGTTGCTGTTTGAAGCCAGGAACCAGAAAAAAGAGGCCAAAGAGATCGCCGTGATCCAGGCCATGAAGAGAAAAGAGGAGGAGAAGACGAAAGAAAGACCCCAGCCTGTGCTGCAGAAAGGCCCCAAAACGAGCACCGTCAACTGAGTGTGAACATCCTCTAACACTGACTATTAATCCAAACTCATGTACAGTAAAATCAACTCTTTTATAACCGCGGTGACACCTTCCACACACCTGGATAACGACAGCAGTCTTTACAGCAGCTCATTTACAGCCAGTGTGGCATTGTCTGCTGTGGGTATCAGGTATACAGTGTGTGTGCGTGTGTGTGTGTGTGTGTGTGTGTGTGTGTATACGTGTGTGAGGATCATCTATCCTACATATGCAACTACATGTTCGTCTCAGTCAGCACTCACACAAACAGACAGCTGGGAGCACGAGAGAGCTCAGATTTCTATTTTGTGTCGTCGGACGTTTTAAATCTTTAAGTTTTTTGCCTTTAAACTAAAATTTTACTTTTCGGTGTGGAGACGGATCAGGTGTTGAACTTTTAAAGGAAGTGGTTTGATTTGTCATTTCTGTTCGAGAGTGTTGCTGCTTTCTGTCCAGCAATCGCTCCCCGTCATCTGATCAATCTTTGTACATACTGTATGTACTGTATGTATGTATGTATTATAACGTGATTACAGTCTTTCTGCTGGATGCTAAAAACACTCGAGAACCAGGGGAGAGCATTTTCCCTGCTTCTCCACAGCTAACTTTGGTTTTCCTGAGGTGTTGACGGACCCTGGCTGGACCTCATGTACATATCAGTCCGCACTGAGTGCTCGGAAATCATCGGTACTGTTCTGTTTTACTGTTAGAGCAGATTTTTAACTCTGACGGTGCACACTGAAGGGACCTGCACGCCTGGCCTTTTAGTGCAAATTCACTTTTTAAGCGACACCTCTCAGATCTGTACCGCTATAGAGAAGACTACAGAGTTTTAACGGTCTACTTTTATCATTACGTTTTGTTAATTTAACACGAAAATAATGACAGATGCTCATTGTTGTTGACTCGGTCATGAAATAGACCTCTTACTCATGAAATAGACCTCTTACTGTCATTGAGCCTTGAACAATTAACCTCTGTCTCTGTATGAAATGGGATTATATAATATATATTTTTTGTAGATGTATATTTTACTCACCTCCTCTGCATTAACAACTGTATAGATGGTTTCATATGGTTAAAAAGCATAGTAATATATCTGTATGTAAATGGAATGTATTAAGTGTAGGCTATAGTCTGTGTTCATGATAAATACTGTAGAAAATGACTGGACTACGGTTCTGTTGCTGATAATTATAACATTTCAGTTGAAAAGGCTGCTGGTCGTCTTTCCTGAAAACATCTGTGTGTAGGAGGATCATCATGATTCCCTCTGAAAATGAGCAAACTGTGCATGAGTCACGTTAGAAAAGGTTAAGGTCATGATTTGGACACAGAAATGGCCTTTGATCGGAAGAAATGATCTAAATTTTACAGCACACGGGTGGCTCACACAGAAAGTTCGTTAAATGTCAGACCATTAGGAGCAGATTATTCCACCAGCAGATTTGTCCCCAGAGAGAGTAGAAAAGTTAATATGTATTCTGACCTATGAGCACCAGTTTGAATCAGAGGCGTGACAAGGTCACCGATATGAGCTGGAATTTTGTCCGTCTATCTCTTTGTTTGCAGAATATTCTCGAGGAGGATTAAATAAAATGAACTGTCAGGGTATCATCTTAAAAACTAACTAACCCTAAATTAATTTACATATTTCCTGTTGGATAGTTTGTACCATGATAATGTTCAGAAATTCATAAAACTGCAAAAAAAACTTTCAAAACACTTCTGTCTGACTTAATTAAAACAGAAGTGCGATTAAATATTTTGTATAATGCAACAAAATACTATTCTGTATGTTTAAGTACCATTTCAAATCCCTCAGATGTAAGATTAAACCAAAAATGATACAATAAAATATGATATGACAAGATACAATATGATAACTAGGGCCCCGGTGGGGCACTGTCGGGCCCGAGCCGCGTCGCGCCGCCCCCAGCGCGACCGCCTCCCCCTCCCGATCGCGTCACACTCAAGGTCCAAAGATGGTGTGCGCACTTGTCTGTGGTCATTTCCCATTATAATGAATGGGAGGCGCAGTTTCTACCAAAACACTCGCTGCAGACAAACTTCATGTCCTTTTTGAAAAAAGTCTGGACCATGAGTGAGGGCACAAACACAGCTAGTATATATCCAAATGGCAAGGTGCTCATCCTTTCGGTTTTGCCGAGAGAGCGATGCGTTTGAGCCATTGATCGATGGGCAGGAAAAACTTGACTTTTTCTCCTGCCATGGGGGGGCGCTCATTTGGGGAGAAAAAATTCCTTCACAAATGTGTTGATGGCTGAACATTGCATCATCCTAGAAAACTTGGAGGCCAGTGAGGACAAAAATAAAGTTATAAGACTTTTAAAAATGTGGATATTTGGGTCCTCTTTGGCGCCCCCTAGAACGTAAACCGTGGGGTGCAGCGTCATGATTTGAATAACTTTTAATGGCCATGGGGTGTAGATTGGCCTGAGCAAATGTGGTGCCGGTGGAACGAAAGCCTTAGGAGGAGTTAGCCACATTCCAATGTGTGCGGCTCAGCAAAAAATGCGGAATAACCCTTTAACCGTACATTTGACAGATACGCGCGCGTTGACTTTTTTGTAGATCTTATTGAGATACATGTGTGTGTCAATTTTTGTGTCATTTTGACAAAGCGTAAAGGCGTGACACTCAACAATGTGTATTTTCACCTTAGGGGGCGCTATGGAGCCATTTTGCATTTTATTGTTTTGGCGACTTCAGAATATCAAATTTTTCACCAGGCCCGGTCGTCCTGCCAAATTTCATGAGTTTTCGCCAGTGGGAAGTGGGCCATTTTCCAGTTCAAAGGGGAGGAAAAAGAAGAAACTAGGGCCCCGTTGGGGCACTGGCGGGCCCGAGCCGTGTCGCGCCACCCCCAGTGCGACCGCCTACCCCTCCCGATCGCGTCACACTCAAGGTCCAAAGATGGTGTGCGCACTTGTCTGTGGTCATTTACCATTATAATGAATGGGAGGCGCAGTTTCTACCAAAACGCTCGCTGCAGACAAACTCCATGTCCTTTTTGAAAAAAGTCTGGACCATGAGTGAGGGCACAAACACAGCTAGTATATATCCAAATGGCAAGTTGCTCCTCCTTTCGGTTTTGCCGAGAGAGCGATGCGTTTGAGCCATTGAGCGATGGGCAGGAAAAACTTGACTTTTTCTCCTGCCATGGGGGGGGCGCTCTTTTGGCGAGTAAAAATTCCTTCACAAATGTGTTGACGGCTGGACATTGCATCATCCTAGAGAACTTGGAGGCCAGTGAGGACAAAAATAAAAAGTTATAAGACTTTTAAGACTGTGGATTTTTGGGTTATCTTTGGCGCCCCCTAGAACGTAAACCGTGGGGTGCAGCATCATGATTTGTACAACTTTTAATGGCCATGGGGTGTAGATTGGCCTGAGCAAATGTGGTGCCGTTGGAACGAAAGCCTTCGGAGGAGTTAGCGAAATTCCAATGTGTGCGGATCGGCAAAAAATGCGAAATAACCCTTTAACCGTACATTTGACAGATACGCCCGCACTGACTTTTTTGTAGATCTTATTGAGATACATGTGTGTGTCAAATTTTGTGTCATTTTGACAAAGCGTAAAGGCGTGACAGTCAACAATGTGTATTTTCGCCTTAGGAGACAAGAAAAAATGGACTTTTTTCTCCTGCCATGGGGGGGCGCTCTTTTGGCGAGTAAAAATTCCTTCACAAATGTGTTGATGGCTGGACATTGCATCATCCTAGAGAACTTGGAGGCCAGTGAGGTCAAAAATAAAAAGTTATAAGACTTTTAAGACTGTGGATATTTGGGTTATCTTTGGCGCCCCCTAGAACGTAAACCGTGGGGTGCAGCGGCATGAATTTTACAACTTTGAATGGCCATGGGGTGTAGATTGGCCTGAGCAAATTTGGTGTCAGTGGGACGAAAGCCTTCGGAGGAGTTAGCCACATTCCAATGTGTGCGAATCGGCAAAAAATGCAAAATAGCCCTTTAGCCGTACATTTTACAGATACGTGCGCATTGACTTTTTTGTAGATCTTATTGAGATACACGTGATTGTTAAATTTTGTGTCAATATGACAAAGCATACAGGCGTGACACTCGACAATGTGTATTTTCACCTTAGGAGACAAGAAAAAATGGACCTTTTTCTCCTGCCATTGGGGGGCGCTCTTTTGGGGAGTAAAAATTCCTTCACAAATGTGTTGATGGCTGGACATTGCATCATCCTAGAAAACTTGGAGGCCAGTGAGGACAAAAGTAAAAAGTTATAAGACTTTTAAGAATGTGGATTTTTGGGTTATCTTTGGCGCCCCCTAGAACGTAAACCGTGGGGTGCAGCGTCATGATTTGTACAACTTTTAATGGCCATGGGGGGTAGATTGGCCTGCGCAAATGTGGTGCCGGTCGAACGAAAGCCTTCGGAGGAGTTAGCGAAATTCCAATGTGTGCAGATCTGCAAAAAATGCAAAATAACCCATTAACCGTACATTTGACAGATACGCCCGCACTGACTTTTTTGTAGATCTTATTGAGATACATGTGTGTGTCAATTTTTGTGTCAATATGACAAAGCGTAAAGGCGTGACAGTCAATAGTGTGAATTTTCACCTTAGGGGGCGCTATGGAGCCATTTTGCAATTTATTGTTTGGGCGACTTCAGAATATCGAATTTTTCACCAGGCCCGGTCGTCCTGCCAAATTTCATGAGTTTTCGCCAGTGGGAAGTGGGCCATTTTCCAGTTTAAAGCGGAGGAAAAATAACTAGGGCCCCGTTGGGGCACTGGCGGGCCCGAGCCGTGTCGCGCCGCCCCCAGCGCGACCGCCTACCCCTCCCGATCGCGTCACACTCAAGGTCCAAAGATGGTGTGCGCACTTGTCTGTGGTCATTTACCATTATAATGAATGGGAGGCGCAGTTTCTACCAAAACGCTCGCTGCAGACAAACTCCATGTCCTTTTTGAAAAAAGTCTGGACCATGAGTGAGGGCACAAACACAGCTAGTATATATCCAAATGGCAAGTTGCTCCTCCCTTCGGTTTTGCCGAGAGAGCGATGCGTTTGAGCCATTGAGCGATGGGCAGGAAAAACTTGACTTTTTCTCCTGCCATGGGGGGGCGCTCTTTTGGGGAGAAAAAATTCCTTCACAAATGTGTTGATGGCTGGACATTGCATCATCCTAGAAAACTTGGAGGCCAGTGAGGACAAAAATAAAAAGTTATAAGACTTTTAAAAATGTGGATATTTGGGTCCTCTTTGGCGCCCCCTAGAACGTAAACTGTGGGGTGCAGCGTCTTGATTTGTACAACTTTGAATGGCCATGGGGTGTAGATTGACCTGAGCAAATTTAAAGCCGATGGGACAAAAGATTTAGGAGGATTTAGCCACATTCCAATGTGTGCGAATCGGCAAAAAATGCGAAATAGCCCTTTAACCGTACATTGAACAGATACGCTCGCATTGACTTTTTCGTAGATCTTATTGAGATACATGTGTGTGTCAAATTTTGTGTCATTTTGACAAAGCGTAAAGGCGTGACAGTCAACAATGTGTATTTTCGCCTTAGGAGACAAGAAAAAATGGACTTTTTTCTCCTGCCATGGGGGGGCGCTCTTTTGGCGAGTAAAAATTCCTTCACAAATGTGTTGATGGCTGGACATTGCATCATCCTAGAGAACTTGGAGGCCAGTGAGGACAAAAGTAAAAAGTTATAAGACTTTTAAGACTGTGGATTTTTGGGTTATCTTTGGCGCCCCCTAGAACGTAAACCGTGGGGTGCAGCGTCATGATTTGTACAACTTTTAATGGCCATGGGGTGTAGATTGGCCTGAGCAAATGTGGTGCCTTTGGAACGAAAGCCTTCGGAGGAGTTAGCGAAATTCCAATGTGTGCGGATCGGCAAAAAATGCGAAATAGCCCTTTAACCGTACATTTGACAGATACGCCCGCAATGACTTTTTTGTAGATCTTATTGAGATACATGTGTGTGTCAATTTTTGTGTCAATATGACAAAGCGTAAAGGCGTGACAGTCAATAGTGTGAATTTTCGCCTTAGGAGACAAGAAAAAATGGACTTTTTTCTCCTACCATGGGGGGGCGCTCTTTTGGCGAGTAAAAATTCCTTCACAAATGTGTTGATGGCTGGACATTGCATCATCCTAGAGAACTTGGAGGCCAGTGAGGACAAAAATAAAAAGTTATAAGACTTTTAAGACTGTGGATTTTTGGGTTATCTTTGGCGCCCCCTAGAACGTAAACCGTGGGGTGCAGCGTCATGATTTGTACAACTTTTAATGGCCATGGGGTGTAGATTGGCCTGAGCAAATGTGGTGCCGGTGGAACGAAAGCCTTCGGAGGAGTTAGCGAAATTCCAATGTGTGCGGATCGGCAAAAAATGCGAAATAACCCTCTAACCGTACATTTGACAGATACGCCCGCACTGACTTTTTTGTAGATCTTATTGAGATACATGTGTGTGTCAATTTTTGTGTCAATATGACAAAGCGTAAAGGCGTGACAGTCAATAGTGTGAATTTTCACCTTAGGGGGCGCTATGGAGCCATTTTGCATTTTATTGTTTGGGCGACTTCAGAATATCGAATTTTTCACCAGGCCCATTCGTCCTGCCAAATTTCATGAGTTTTCGCCAGTGGGAAGTGGGCCATTTTCCCCTTCAAAGGGGAGGAAAAATAAGAAGAAAGAAAGAACTAGGGCCCCGTTGGGGCACTGGCGGGCCCGAGCCGTGTCACGCCGCCCCCAGCACGACCGCCTCCCCCACCCGATCGCGTCACACTCAAGGTCCAAAGATGGTATGCGCACTTGTTTGTGGTCATTTACCATTATAATGAACGGGAGGCGCAGTTTCTACCAAAACGCTCGCTGCAGAAAAACTCCATGTCCTATTTGAAAAAAGTCTGGACCATGAGTGAGGGCACAAACACAGCTAAGATATATCCAAATGGCAAGTTGCTCCTCCTTTCGCTTTTGCCGAGAGAGCAGTGCGTTTGAGCCATTGAATGATGAACAGGAAAAACTTGACTTTATTCTCCTGCCATGGGGGGCGCTCTTTTAACGAGAAAAAACTCCTTCACAAATGTGTTGATGGCTGGACATTGCATCATCCTAGAAAACATGGAGGCCAGTGAGGACAAAAATAAAAAGTTATAAGACTTTTAAATATGTGGATTTTAGGGTTATCTTTGGCGCCCCCTAGAACCTAAACCGTGGGGTGCAGCGTCATGATTTGAATAACTTTTAATGGCCATGGGGTGTAGATTGGCCTGAGAAAATGTGGTGCCGGTGGAACGAAAGCCTTCGGAGGAGTTAGCGAAATTCCAATGTGTGCGAATCTGCAAAAAATGCGAAATAACCCTTTAACCGTACATTTTACAGATACGTGGCCATTGACTTTTTCGAAGATCTTATTGAAAGACACGTGTATGTAAAATTTTGTGTCAATACGACAAAACATACAGGCGTAGCACTCAACAATGTGTATTTTCACCTTAGTGGACAAGAAAAAATGGACTTTTTTCTCCTGCCATGGGGGGGCGCTCTTTTGGCGAGTAAAAATTCCTTCACAAATGTGTTGATGGCTGGACATTGCATCATCCTAGAAAACTTGGAGGCCAGTGGGGACAAAAATAAAAAGTTATAAGACTTTTAAATATGTGGATTTTACGGTTATCTTTGGCGCCCCCTAGAACCTAAACCGTGGGGTGCAGCGTCATGATTTGAATAACTTTTAATGGCCATGGGGTGTAGATTGGCCTGAGAAAATGTGGTGCCGGTGGAACGAAAGCCTTCGGAGGAGTTAGCGAAATTCCAATGTGTGCGGATCGGCAAAAAATGCGGAATAACCCTTTAACCGTACATTTGACAGATACGTGCGCATTGACTTTTTTGTAGATCTTATTGAGATACATGAGTGTCTCAATTTTGGTGTCATTTTGCCAAAGCGTACAGGTGTTACACTCAACAATGTGTATTTTCACCTTAGGGGACAAGAAAAAATGGACTTTTTTCTCCTGCCATGGGGGGGCGCTCTTTTGGGGAGTAAAAATTCCTTCACAAATGTGTTGATGGCTGGACATTGCATCATCCTAGAAAACTTGGAGGCCAGTGAGGACAAAAATAAAAAGTTATAAGACTTTTAAATATGTGGATCTTAGGGTTATCTTTGGCGCCCCCTAGAACCTAAACCGTGGGGTGCAGCGTCATGATTTGAATAACTTTTAATGGCCATGGGGTGTAGATTGACCTGAGCAAATGTTGTGCCGATGGAACGAAAGTCTTCAGAGGAGATAGCGAAATTCCGATGTGTGCGGATCGGCAAAAAATGCGAAATAACCCTTTAACCGTAAATTTGACAGATATGCCCGCACTGACTTTTTTGTAGATCTTATTGAGATACATGTGTGTGTCAATTTTTGTGTCACTATGACAAAGCGTACAGCCGTGACAGTCAATAGTGTGCATTTTCATCTTAGGGGGCGCTATGGAGCCATTTTGCATTTTATTGTTTGGGCGACCTCAGAATATCAAATTTTTCACCAGGCCCGGTCGTCCTGCCAAATTTCATGAGTTTTCGCCAGTGGGAAGTGGGCCATTTTCCAGTTCAAAGGGGAGGAAAAATAATAACTAGGGCCCCGGTGGGGCACTGTCGGGCCCGAGCCGCGTCGCGCCGCCCCCAGCGCGACCGCCTCCCCCTCCCGATCGCGTCACACTCAAGGTCCAAAGATGGTGTGCGCACTTGTCTGTGGTCATTTCCCATTATAATGAATGGGAGGCGCAGTTTCTACCAAAACGCTCGCTGCAGACAAACTACATGTCCTATTTGAAAAAAGTCTGGACCATGAGTGAGGGCACAAACACAGCTAGTATATATCCAAATGGCAAGTTGCTCCTCCTTTCGGTTTTGCAGAGAGAGCGATGCGTTTGAGCCATTGAGCGATGGGCAGGAAAAACTTGACTTTTTCTCCTGCCATGGGGGGGCGCTCTTTTGGGGAGAAAAAATTCCTTCACAAATGTGTTGATGGCTGGACATTGCATCATCCTAGAAAACTTGGAGGCCAGTGAGGACAAAAATAAAAAGTTATAAGACTTTTAAAAATGTGGATATTTGGGTCCTCTTTGGCGCCCCCTAGAACGTAAACTGTGGGGTGCAGCGTCATGATTTGTACAACTTTGAATGGCCATGGGGTGTAGATTGACCTGAGCAAATTTGAAGCCGATGGGACAAAAGATTTAGGAGGAGTTAGCGAAATTCCAATGTGTGCGGATCGGCAAAAAATGCGAAATAACCCTTTAACCGTACATTTGACAGATACGCCCGCACTGACTTTTTTGTAGATCTTATTGAGATACATGTGTGTGTCAAATTTTGTGTCATTTTGACAAAGCGTAAAGGCGTGACAGTCAACAATGTGTATTTTCGCCTTAGGAGACAAGAAAAAATGGACTTTTTTCTCCTGCCATGGGGGGGCGCTCTTTTGGCGAGTAAAAATTCCTTCACAAATGTGTTGATGGCTGGACATTGCATCATCCTAGAGAACTTGGAGGCCAGTGAGGACAAAAATAAAAAGTTATAAGACTTTTAAATATGTGGATTTTTGGGTTATCTTTGGCGCCCCCTAGAACGTAAACCGTGGGGTGCAGCGTCATGATTTGTACAACTTTTAATGGCCATGGGGTGTAGATTGGCCTCAGCAAATGTGGTGCCTTTGGAACGAAAGCCTTCGGAGGAGTTAGCGAAATTCCAATGTGTGCGGATCGGCAAAAAATGCGAAATAGCCCTTTCACCGTACATTTGACAGATACGCCCGCACTGACTTTTTTGTAGATCTTATTGAGATACATGTGTGTGTCAATTTTTGTGTCAATATGACAAAGCGTAAAGGCGTGACAGTCAATAGTGTGAATTTTCGCCTTAGGAGACAAGAAAAAATGGACTTTTTTCTCCTGCCATGGGGGGGCGCTCTTTTGGGGAGTAAAAATTCCTTCACAAATGTGTTGATGGCTGGACATTGCATCATCCTAGAAAACTTGGAGGCCAGTGAGGACAAAAATAAAAAGTTATACGACTTTTAAGAATGTGGATTTCTGGGTTATCTTTGGCGCCCCCTAGAACGTAAACCGTGGGATGCAGCGTCATGATTTGTACAACTTTTAATGGCCATGGGGTGTAGATTGGCCTGAGCAAATTTGGTGCCGGTGGAACGAAAGCCTTCGGAGGAGTTAGCGAAATTCCAATGTGTGCGGATCGGCAAAAAATGCTAAATAGCCCTTTAACCGTACATTTGACAGATACGCCCGCACTGACTTTTTTGTAGATCTTATTGAGATACACGTGTGTGTCAAATTTTGTGTCATTTTGACAAAGCGTACAGGCGTGACACTCAATCATGTGAATTTTTCACCTTAGGGGGCGCTATGGAGCCATTTTGCATTTGATTTTTTGGGCGACTTCAGAATATCGAATTTTTCACCAGGCCCGGTCGTCCTGCCAAATTTCATGACTTTTCACCAGTGGGAAGTGGGCCATTTTCCAGTTCAAAGGGGCAGAAAAATAACTAGGGCCCCGTTGGGGCACTGGCGGGCCCGAGCCGTGTCGTGCCGCCCCCAGCGCGACCGCCTACCCCTCCCGATCGCGTCACACTCAAGGTCCAAAGATGGTGTGCGCACTTGTCTGTGGTCATTTACCATTATAATGAATGGGAGGCGCAGTTTCTACCAAAACGCTCGCTGCAGACAAACTCCATGTCCTTTTTGAAAAAAGTCTGGACCATGAGTGAGGGCACAAACACAGCTAGTATATATCCAAATGGCAAGTTGCTCCTCCTTTCGGTTTTGCCGAGAGAGCGATGCGTTTGAGCCATTGAGCGATGGGCAGGAAAACTTGACTTTTTCTCCTGCCATGGGGGGGCGCTCTTTTGGGGAGTAAAAATTCCTTCACAAATGTGTTGATGGCTGGACATTGCATCATCCTAGAAAACTTGGAGGCCAGTGAGGACAAAAATAAAAAGTTATAAGACTTTTAAAAATGTGGATATTTGGGTCCTCTTTGGCGCCCCCTAGAACGTAAACTGTGGGGTGCAGTGTCATGATTTGTACAACTTTGAATGGCCATGGGGTGTAGATTGACCTGAGCAAATTTGAAGCCGATGGGACAAAAGATTTAGGAGGAGTTAGCCACATTCCAATGTGTGCGAATCGGCCAAAAATGCGAAATAGCCCTTTAACCGTACATTGAACAGATACGCTCACATTGACTTTTTCGTAGATCTTATTGAGATACATGTGTTTGTCAAATTTTGTGTCATTTTGACAAAGCGTAAAGGCGTGACAGTCAACAATGTGTATTTTCGCCTTAGGAGACAAGAAAAAATGGACTTTTTTCTCCTGCCATGGGGGGGCGCTCTTTTGGCGAGTAAAAATTCCTTCACAAATGTGTTGATGGCTGGACATTGCATCATCCTAGAGAACTTGGAGGCCAGTGAGGACAAAAATAAAAAGTTATAAGACTTTTAAGACTGTGGATTTTTGGGTTATCTTTGGCGCCCCCTAGAACGTAAACCGTGGGGTGCAGCGTCATGATTTGTACAACTTTTAATGGCCATGGGGTGTAGATTGGCCTGAGCAAATGTGGTGCCTTTGGAACGAAAGCCTTCGGAGGAGTTAGCGAAATTCCAATGTGTGCGGATCGGCAAAAAATGCGAAATAGCCCTTTAACCGTACATTTGACAGATACGCCCGCACTGACTTTTTTGTAGATCTTATTGAGATACATGTGTGTGTCAATTTTTGTGTCAATATGACAAAGCGTATAGGCGTGACACTCAATAGTGTGAATTTTCGCCTTAGGAGACAAGAAAAAATGGACTTTTTTCTCCTGCCATGGGGGGGCGCTCTTTGGCGAGTAAAAATTCCTTCACAAATGTGTTGATGGCTGGACATTGCATCATCCTAGAGAACTTGGAGGCCAGTGAGGACAAAAATAAAAAGTTATAAGACTTTTAAGACTGTGGATTTTTGGGTTATCTTTGGCGCCCCCTAGAACGTAAACCGTGGGGTGCAGCGTCATGATTTGTACAACTTTTAATGGCCATGGGGTGTAGATTGGCCTGAGCAAATGTGGTGCCTTTGGAACGAAAGCCTTCGGAGGAGTTAGCGAAATTCCAATGTGTGTGGATCGGCAAAAAATGCGAAATAGCCCTTTAACCGTACATTTGACAGATACGCCCGCACTGACTTTTTTGTAGATCTTATTGAGATACACGTGTGTGTCAAATTTTGTGTCATTTTGACAAAGCGTATAGGCGTGACACTCAATCATGTGAATTTTTCACCTTAGGGGGCGCTATGGAGCCATTTTGCATTTGATTGTTTGGATGACTTCAGAATATCGAATTTTTCACCAGGCCCGGTCGTCCTGCCAAATTTCATGAGTTTTCACCAGTGGGAAGTGGGCCATTTTCCAGTTCAAAGGGGCAGAAAAATAATAATAAGAAGAAGAACTAGGGCCCCGGTGGGGCACTGTCGGGCCCGAGCCGCGTCGCGCCGCCCCTAGCGCGACCGCCTCCCCCTCCCGATCGCGTCACACTCAAGGTCCAAAGATGGTGTGTGCACTTGTCTGTGGTCATTTCCCATTATAATGAATGGGAGGCGCAGTTTCTACCAAAACACTCGCTGCAGACAAACTTCATGTCCTATTTGAAAAAAGTCTGGACCATGAGTGAGGGCACAAACACAGCTATGATATATCGAAATGGCAGGTTGCTCCTCCTTACGGTGTTGCCTGGAGAGCGATGCGATTGAGCCATTGAGCGATGGGCAGGGTTAACTTGACTTTTTCTCCTGCCTTGGGGGGGATGTGGATTCCTTTAAGAATGTGGATTTTTGGGTCATCTTTGGCGCCCCCTAGAACGTAAACCGTGGGGTGCAGCGTCATGATTTTTACAACTTTGAATGGCCATGGGGTGTAGATTGGCCTGAGCAAATTTGGTGTCAGTGGGACGAAAGCCTTAGGAGGAGTTAGCCACATTCCAATGTGTGCGAATCGGCAAAAAATGCAAAATAGCCCTTTAACCGTACATTTGACAGATACGCGCGCATTGACTTTTTTGTAGATCTTATTGAGATACATGTGTGTGTCAATTTTTGTGTCATTTTGCCAAAGCGTACAGGTGTTACACTCAACAATGTGTATTTTCACCTTAGGGGACAAGAAAAAATGGACTTTTTTCTCCTGCCATGGGGGGGCGCTCTTTTGGGGAGTAAAAATTCCTTCACAAATGTGTTGATGGCTGGACATTGCATCATCCTAGAAAACTTGGAGGCCAGTGAGGGCAAAAATAAAAAGTTATAAGACTTTTAAATATGTGGATCTTAGGGTTATCTTTGGCGCCCCCTAGAACCTAAACCGTGGGGTGCAGCGTCATGATTTGAATAACTTTTAATGGCCATGGGGTGTAGATTGGCCTGAGCAAATGTGGTGCCGGTGGAACGAAAGCCTTCGGAGGAGTTAGCGAAATTCCAATGTGTGCGGATCGGCAAAAAATGCGAAATAACCCTTTAACCGTACATTTGACAGATACGCCCGCACTGACTTTTTTGTAGATCTTATTGAGATACATGTGTGTGTCAATTTTTGTGTCATTTTGACAAAGCGTACAGGCGTGACAGTGAATAGTGTGAATTTTCACCTTAGGGGGCGCTATGGAGCCATTTTGCATTTTCTTGTTTGGGCGACTTCGGAATATCAAATTTTTCACCAGGCCCGGTCGTCCTGCCAAATTTCATGAGTTTTCGCCAGTGGGAAGTGGGCCATTTTCCAGTTCAAAGGGGAGGAAAAATAATAATAATAATAATAACAAAAGAAGGAAACTACAGGAACAAGAGGGCTCTCGCAGCTGCTTAGCAGCTACGCTCGGGCCCTAAAGAAGAATCCATCAGGAATAATAGGGCTCTCGCAGCTGCTTAGCAGCTACGCTCGGGCCCTAATAAGAAGAAGAAGAAGAAAGAAGAATCCATCAGGAATAATAGGGCTCTCGCAGCTGCTTAGCAGCTACGCTCGGGCCCTAATAATAACAAAAGAAGGAAACATGCAGGAACAAGAGGGCTCTCGCAGCTGCTTAGCAGCTACGCTCGGGCCCTAACTAGGGCCCCGTTGGGGCACTGGCGGGCCCGAGCCATGTCGCGCCCCCCCCCCCCCCCCCCCAACGCGCTGCCTCCCCCCAACGCGCTGCCTCCCCGTCCCATTCGTGTCCTCTGGCCATCGCCCTCTCTGGTAACGCCCATCACTGCAAAGACCCTTTTCCTTCATCGGCGTTTGCTGTTCTTCCTGCCAGTGCGTGTTGCTTTCACTTACACTTGCCACAGCCAGCCTCGTGAGTGCCTAGCCTATTGGATATCACTGTCATCTACACAGGACAGTCATTACCTTTCTATTAGTACTTTGTTTTTTAATTTCACATTAATTTCCATATTGTATAAATGACTGGAAAAAACTTGAGCCCCTGCCCCTGTATAATCATGTGCACGTCCCTGTTCTAGCTCCAAGGTGAATCTTCACTGCTCATGTTCTCCTCAGAAGCAGTCACCTCACTCCCCTCAGGTTACTGTACACATGCACCAACTGCCTGCTTCAGGTTTGGATGGAGCTTCATGGTTGTCTTTTGGAGAAATGACCAGTCAAGTTGTGTTTGAAATTTGATTTTTTTTTCAGGGGCAAAAGGAGCCTCTGCATTCTTGTCAAATATGTAAATAGCATGTTTTTGCAGGTGCTAAAAACCAGACTCTGAGTGTGTGTGTGTGTGTGTGTGTGTGTGTGTGTGTGTGCGTGTGTGTGTGTCTGTGTGTGCGTTAAAGTCACATGACATATTTAACCGGATGTAGCTGCAAGACGGAGCCTCGTTGACTCTCCGTTTCAACTTATCTCAAAAGTGAGGACCTCAACCTATATACCAGTTTTTTAATTGTGTTGATAGGCCAAATAAAACCAGAGTTATGATAAATTATGTCCGCGATACTTTTTTTCTGCTTATTTTGATCACGTTTGGCGCTCGATCGCGCTGTATGAGACAGGAAAACATAGCATGCAGACATTAGCGACAGGTCTTACAGGCGGAAAAGGCTTGCCAAAAGAAAAAAAACACACCACAACATCTCTCCTATTGGTGGAAAACTTCACCACAACAACCAATCCAAAATTATATGGTGACTGATTGACAAGGGGCGGGCGCTTACGTTCTTCCTGCAACATGAGAAGGGAGGGAGGGACTCTCAGCAGGGATGCAGTCTGGGACACGTAGTTGCAAACCTAGCGACTTTGTTGTTAGATTCAATGACTTTTCAGACCCCCTAACGACTTTTTTTTAGAAAGAAAGGGACTTTTATCGACTTCTTCTGGAGTTTAGAGACTCTGACATGAAGCAGGCTTTCCTTACTGAGGAGTTAGCAACGCTGCTAAGGGTGCAGAGCCACACATGCGCTCAGAGCTCTGCATGGGAGACTGAAGCTGACAGAGCTGCAGCAGTTAGCAGGTTTCACCCTCAGAGACCACCAGGGGTTCATGTTGAGGCATTTTGAATTTTTTTTTTTTTTGTGCCATAGACACTGTCAGCACAATCTGCAGTTACACTAACAAAAATGCTGCAAAAAACAAAGAATTATGGAAAAATTACACATGGACTGACATAGAGGAGGATCTACACAAGTTTTTTACATCATGTTTTACATCATGCATCATTTACATCATGTTTTTTTGTAGTGGCATAAATAAAAAGTGACATTTGTGAGACTATACAGTGTTTTGTAAATAATTTTACAAAGAACGCCTGGGCCATTGCCTGCAGTTTGATGTAAATAGAGGTAAATCACTATGTTCTTTGTTAAAAATTTGCATATGTTTTGAAGTTTACAATTTTTATTTGAAGTTTAAGTTTTAAAAACAGTTCATCACACATATTTGTGGTTTAATTTCACATTAATTTCCATATTGTATAAATGACTGGAAAAAACTTGAGCCCCTGCCCCTGTATAATCATGTGCACGTCCCTGTTCTAGCTCCAAGGTGAATCTTCACTGCTCATGTTCTCCTCAGAAATAGTCACCTCACTCCCCTCAGGTTACTGTACACATGCACCAACTATCTGCTTCAGGTTTGGATGGAGCTTCATGGTTGTCTTTTGGAGAAATGAACAGTCAAGTTGTGTTTGAAATCTGATTTTTTTCAGGGGCAAAAGGAAGCCTCTGCATTCTTGTCAAATATGTAAACAGCATGTTTTTGCAGGTGCTAAAAAACAGACTCTGAGTGTGTGTGTGTGTGTGTGTGTGTGTGTGTGTGTGTGTGTATATGTGTGTGTATCCTGCAGTACTCTGTACTCCTGCAGTGGCCAAAAAGACTTTTAAGAATGTGGATTTTTGGGTCATCTTTGGCGCCCCCTAGAACTGCAGTACTCTGTACTCCTGCAGTGGCCAAAATGACTTTTAAGAATGTGGATTTTTGGGTCATCTTTGGCGCCCCCTAGAACGTAAACCGTGGGGTGCAGCGTCATGATTTTTACAACTTTGAATGGGCATGGGGTGTAGATTGCCCTGAGCAAATTTGGTATCGGTGGGACGAAAGCCTTAGGAGGAGATAGCCACATTCCAATGTGTGCGAATCGGCAAAAAATGCGAAATAGCCCTTTAACCGTACATTATACAGATACGCGCTTTTTGACTTTTTCGTAGATCTAATTGAGATACACATGATTGTCAATTTTTGTGTCAATATGACAAAGCGTTCAGGCATGACACTCAACAATGTGTATTTTCATGTAAGGGGACAAGAAAAAATTGACTTTTTTCTCCTGCCATGGGGGGGGCGCTCTTTTGGGGAGTAAAAATTCCTTCACAAATGTGTTGATGGCTGGACATTGCATCATCCTAGAAAACTTGGAGGGCAGTGAGGACAAAAATAAAAAGTTATAAGACTTTTAAGAATGTGGATTTTGGGTTATCTTTGGCGCCCCCTAGAACGTAAACCGTGGGGTGCAGCGTCATGATTTGTACAACTTTTAATGGCCATGGGGGGTAGATTGGCCTGCGCAAATGTGGTGCCGGTCGAACGAAAGCCTTCGGAGGAGTTAGCGAAATTCCAATGTGTGCAGATCTGCAAAAAATGCAAAATAACCCATTAACCGTACATTTGACAGATACGCCCGCACTGACTTTTTTGTAGATCTTATTGAGATACATGTGTGTGTCAATTTTTGTGTCAATATGACAAAGCGTACAGCCGTCATGTGAATTTTCACCTTAGGGGGCGCTATGGAGCCATTTTGCATTTTATTGTTTGGGCGACTTCAATATATCGAATTTTTCACCAGGCCCGGTCGTCCTGCCAAATTTCCTGAGTTTTCGCCAGTGGGAAGTGGGCCATTTTCCAGTTTAAAGCGGAGGAAAAATAATAACGAAAGAAGGAAACATGCAGGAACAAGAGGGCTCTCGCAGCTGCTTAGCAGCTACGCTCGGGCCCTAAAGAAAGAAAGAAAGAAAGAAGAAAGAAAAACCTTTACAGGAATAATAGGGCTCTACGCCCGGCTGCTCTGCAGCTGGCTCGGGCCCTAATAACGAAAGAAGGAAACATGCAGGAACAAGAGGGCTCTCGCAGCTGCTTAGCAGCTACGCTCGGGCCCTAAGAAAGAAAGAAAGAAAGAAAGAAAGAAACAAAGAAAAACCACTTGGGGAATAATAGGGCTCTACGCCCGGCTGCTCTGCAGCTGGCTCGGGCCCTAAGAAAGAAAGAAAGAAACAAACAAACAAAGAAAAACCACTTGAGGAACAACAGGGCCTACGCCCGGCTGCTCTGCAGCTGGCTCGGGCCCTAAAGAAAGAAACAAAGAAAAACCACTTGAGGAACAACAGGGCCTACGCCCGGCTGCTCTGCAGCTGGCTCGGGCCCTAATAACAACAAAAGAAGGAAACATGCAGGAACAAGAGGGCTCTCGCAGCTGCTTAGCAGCTACGCTCGGGCCCTAATAACAAAAGAAGGAAACATGCAGGAACAAGAGGGCTCTCGCAGCTGCTTAGCAGCTACGCTCGGGCCCTAATAACAAAAGAAGAATCCATCAGGAACAAGAGGGCTCTCGCAGCTGCTTAGCAGCTACGCTCGGGCCCTAAGTATGTCATTTTACGTCCTGCTTGTTTTTGTCGTTTTAAAAGAAAGTGTTGAAAAGGGAGTTTGTGTAATCTAAGGTAAGTCAAGACAGACATGGAAATCAGAGAAAACAAGTCTGAGAAATGTGCTATAGTGTCTCGATATGTCAATCGAAAAATGTTCAATATCCGTCCTCACTATCTATATTAGGGCTGGGATGATTTGCTTTTCTCCCGACTGGATTCTTCAACGATTTTTTGGATGCCGATTCAATTTAAATTGCGATTCTACGATAATGTAGATTTTCTCGATTTTTAGTCTGCATTTTTAACACCAGTGAAACAGTTGAATGATTATGATTGTCTACTGGCTATTACAGGAACCACTTGTCAGTCAGTTTTTAAGATTTATTCTTAAATTAGGGTGCTTTTATTGCTCATGTTATCATCAAACTACAGCAAATTACATGATCAAAAAAGTTACAAATTAAAAGCGCTCACTCAAAATGGCTAATTTCATGGCACACAATCACAATTTCATAATTTGTCAGTCGATTTTAAAGGCTGATTTAAAGAAAAAAACACCAGCAAGACCCTTTAATGACACCTGGAAATAAAATACGTGTAGCCGAAATGTTTTTGTTTCAAAATAAAATACACTTAATCAAAGTTGTACCTACAAAAAAATAATTATAATAATTGAGTATTTTTAACCGATAGATACCATTGTGACATTGAATATAGTGAAACACAATCGGTACCTATTTTAAATTTTGTTTTATCAATTATTCTTGGCTTGTGAAACTTGTGACATAAAAAAATGAACTTTTATTTTGAAGGAGACTTACTCTGTGTCAGGTCGTCCGCACGTGCAGCGTGCTCCTAATTAAGCCAAATCGATGCTACTTGTCGTTTGCTTGTAGTTCAGAAGGTGAATTCAACGACGTAGACGTACAGAGCGAACAGAGCCATGTTTTGCTGTTTAAATAAATTACCAGTCCCTCTACAGGTAGTAAACTAACGACTTTGTTCAGCTTAGATATCGAGTTATTTTCTCCTAATAACTGAAAACAGAAATGGAGCAGGGTTTGGTCACGTGGATGTCGCCTTGAGGTTAATGTGGGAGACACAATTATAGTTATTTAGTGCAAATTTCTTCTTTTTTAAGGGGCTTTTCACTCAGTTCTTGGAAGTGAAGTGAAAATCAGCCAAACATGTTCCTTTTTAGATCTGCATGGGAATGTGCCTTCACCAGGATATCACAGAAGAGAGTAAAAAGGCCAAACTGCAGAGCTCCAGGATAGAGCAAGACCTCTGTGAACATGCCAAGACTGAGATGAATGTGGTGAAAATCCTCCTGCTTGGTAGGTTAAAGTGCAACAGTATGAACACCTTATCATGTCAATTCAGTTTTGACCCTTTGAAGGGAAACTTTCACTTGGTTTGTGTTATAGGGGCTGCAGAGAGCGGGAAGAGCACCCTGATCAAACAGATAAAGATCATCTACAGTGGCTTCTCTAAACAGGAGCTCATCAGTTTCAAGGTATTTTTAGGAATCTTGACACATTAAGACTACTACTATATTTCTTGCATACAAACAGGATAAATGTCTCATTTCCTCTCCAGCCTGCAGTCCTGGACAACCTGCTGATCTCCATGAAGTTTGTCCTGCAAGGAATGGGGATACTGAGGATTAACCTCGCAAACAAGAACAACAAGGTAAGACAAGATGAGTATTAGTCTGGAGTAGGACTGGACGATGTATCAATATAAGAAATATCGATATATTTTTAAATGAGATATTTGTAATTGGACTGTCTTTTCTTTTTTCTTTTATCTCTTTTACCTCCTTCTTATTTAGACTTATTGTCCTTTTAGCCTTTGTTTTACTTATAATCTTTTCTTATTTAACATTTTAGGCCTTTTATTTTATTTATTTATTTATTTTTTATTATTTATTTTATTTGTTTTTATTTTATTTTATGTATTTCTATTTTATTTTATTTTATTTTATTATTTTTTCGTCTTTTTAAGTCTAATAGCCTGTTTCCGGTGACATGTCATATTTGGCTTTGACCGTGACTAAACATTTGCTTTCACTTTGCAAAAACAATATCAGGATATATATCGTATATCGATATTCAGCCTAAATATATTGGGATATGACTTTTGGTCCATATCGCCCAGCCCTAGTCTGGAGGAAAATGTAAGGTATGAGGGGTGAGATGCAAAAAAATGCATATATTTCTTTGTCCATCTGTCTTGAAGTGAAAAAGTCACCAGTTAATATCATAATTTTCTTACATGCCTGAAAAATAAGTATTAGTAGTGATGAAAAAGTCCATGAATGCTGTATTTTATTGCAGCCCCTCATTACACCACTAGGTGTCAGCCTTCATCTTTGGCTGGGAGGTCATAAATTCAGATAGTTGATTATTCTTACTCCAGAAGGTCCATCATTTTTGTTTTGGCAGGCAGCACAATCTGCATTATGTTACTTTAAGTGAAAAGTGAGTTAAATTTGCACTTTTTACATTTTCGTCTGCAGAAACACGCCCGCTCCGTCCTGTCCTGCAGTCAGTGTCTGGGAGACGACCACGAGCTGCTTCCCTTTGTGGCTCACGCTTTCTGCGCGCTGTGGTCCGACCAAGGCGTGCGAGCAGCCGCATCCAGAGGTTACGAGTTTGAACTGAACGACTCGGCTCTATAGTAAGTAGAATCCCCTCAAGTGACCTGTCATGAACCAATTATGACTGACAGTGCAAATGTCAGGGGGAAATTGCCCAGATAGGAGTAGTAGTGTCGTCGCATCTTTTCAGTGCTGAGCAGCAGTAAAGGCAGGGCCGGGAATAGATGTGCGCGACAGGAAATGATTCCCGTGACATTTTTTTAAATGGGAGCCTTAATTAGGAGCAGTGTTTGCTGATATCCAGGAGAGTAATGAGGGTGGAGAAGATGAAACAGCCATGATTAAAGGGGCGGTTTTCTTGTTTGGCGAGTATAAAAAGCACAGCAGCATCATGTGTAAACTGCCCGTTATAGAAAGTCACAAAGAGGATTTTTAAAAATTCTCAGTGCCAGTTTTGCACATACATATTGCCATGATGCGTATCTCTGAGAGGGGCATATCGGATTTATGAACGGCAAAGCTGTCCTTCAGCAGCCGCAACCTTTCAATTGTTCGACCTAAAAAAAAAAAGTTTTTTTAGCGCCCTGCAGCCTCTAGCACGACCCTCCACATAGATGACTGTTCGAGTGTGTGACGCATTATCAGCTGAAGTGTACATCCTTAAATGGAGTGTGTGTAACATTGCAGTACTGCTCTGTTCTGCACTCTTGATTAAATGCCAACTCTATAAAGTGTAATCATTTCATGCACAAAAAGCACAACACATACTGAAGCTGTAAAAGGATAACCATTTTTCAAATCCTCTATAAATACTAGGGGTGGGAGAAAAATCGATTCACATAAGTGTCGGGATTTTTTATTTTTTTGTTGGATTTTTTAAATTTTTACTAAAGTTTTTGTTAAAAAAAATCGATTTTGAGACTGCAAATGGGGTGACGCAACTCAAGGAAGAACATTTATGATCATTTCTTTATAATTTCCTTGAAGTAATAATCATCATATTAATCATTTTGCACTGCAGACGCGGTAGTTCCTCTGCCTTAGCGTCTCGGTCTGATTGCATTTCCATGAAGAAATGATAACTTAATTTTATGCCGGAATGTCCCTTTAAGGCTGTACCCAAAAAGAGTGATCCCTGGGTCTCTTTAAAGCAATTTGGATCGAATTTGATAATGTGAAGGGCTACCTGGATTACTCTGATAGCTGCAGCATCTCCAAATACCAGAAATGATGTAAAGTAACCCTTGTTGCTAAGTCTTTTATTTTGAAAGGGTGTTCAAGTCCTGATCTCATTGGCGACAGGGGGCAGGGAGCAAATATGTCGAGTTAAAGCAGGGCTGGCTGGGAGAGATGAAGATGTGAAAGCTTCATTATCAGAGCTGGATTGGAGCTGCAGGACTGTTCCACACACACTCAGACGACTCTCTTTCAACCCTTTTTCTCACTGTACTGGACCACACATTGATTTCTCTCTCCAGAAATATTGGATCAGACTGGTTCTTGACACACCTGGACCTGAGGGCACCTGGGTGTGTAAAATGACTTGTCAGACATTTGTCTTGGCATGAAGTGGCCTGTTAATGTCGCTGGAAGTAATTTGTAGTCTCAGCAGGTGGACTGGCGTGTGTTTAGATCAATTCTTATCATGACTGGATTTATTCAGTTCAAATTCATACTTGCAGCAGAACATTTAACTACAGTTATTGGAGCGAAAGAGCAAAAGATTCAGCAAAAAGCTCTTCTCACCTGTTTATTTCAAAACCTTTTTTTTTGTTGCTCAAAATTTGTAAGGCTCAAATAATGTCAAATATGGCATGTGTGAACACGAGCGCTAATGTTCACACGGGGTCATGGTGAGCAGATTTCAGTACTGAGCAGAAACATTTCACCTAAACTCACCATGATCAAGTAAAAGGGAGGGATGACACTTGCTGTAAAATACAGAATACTTGTCGCTCTCACAAAATTTGTAAGGCTCAAATAATGTCAAATACGAAGGGTTATATATCATTTGATAAATGCAAAGTCATATTCCAGTGAGCCTTTGAAAAATGCAGAATATACTTTTATTATTTACTCTTAAGCTGCGATCACAAATGCTGTAAAGTTCGGAAAAATATCAATTTTTTTTTGTGTGTGAACACGAGCAAACAAATGGTTCAAATCCCAGAGCAGAAACATTTCACCTAAACTCACCATGAGCAAATGACAGGGAGGGGATGATACTTACCATAAAATATTAAATACTCGCCGCTTTGTTCAGACTTATCCTCCCCAGAACATGAAGCTGTTTTTTGCTTACCTGCTGCTGATTACATGCTACTTCAACGCCAAAATGAATTTGTATTACATTCGCCCCAGAACATCTTCTTCCCAAATCTTCAAACTTGCAGATTTGTTTTTTTCTGCGTCGAGTCACGGCCCAAAGTTTGCTCAGACCTCGTCATCCTAAGTCAAATCACATTTAGCCGCACTGTGAAGATACAATTTAGTTCAAAGTGCTTAAAATCATTAAAACAAGCTGTTAAAAATCAAAGCAAGATAGTAAAGGCAGACGGTTTAATTATGACAGTTTAAAAATAGAAGTATAAAACCTGTATCTTGGAAATTAAATGGGAAAAATAGGGACTGACTGCTGTAAACGAGTGAGTCTTCAACTTTGTTTGCAAACTGGACGTCTTCTGGTAGTTTATTTCAGAGATTTGGAGCATAAACTCCAAACGTTGCTTCTCTATATTTGGTTCTGACTCTCGGGGGCAGAAATCAGACCAGCACCAGAAAACCTGAGCAGTCTGAACTCGAAGATTATTGATGTTTTTGGACATAAACCCCAGAACACAGAAGTGAGAAAAGCGTCTCATCTCAAAATGTTGCGGTGTACAGTTGGTTTGGGAACAAACCGAATCAGTGAGGCAACTTTGGGATTTCTCTTTAGTTTTATGCTGGTAAACTCTCCATGTAAGGAGCAAATGTAAGGGCTGCATTTGTGTAATACAAACTTACTGTCATCTAACGATCGCTTTCAAACATCCTCTGAAGAGATTTATGCGCATAAACGCAGCAACCAAGCCGCTCACGGACATCGTCCTCTGAGAGGATTTCGTTCTGGCGTCTCAGGTTGCAGGTTGGACTGAAACAGTTCCTGCAGGCTACATAACCTCTGACCTCAGGATCTGGAGATTTTAGAAATGTGAAGTGATGTTACAGAAGAAGTGGAGAATAAATAACTGAAAATCAGTGCAGAAGAACCTGATACATCATCTTGTTTTGTTCTTTAAATCCCTCCACATTGACCAAACCTGATGCTGAGAGTGTTCACTGTGCCTCCGGCCTCCATTCACATACTGTACACGTCCAGAGGTGTTGTATGAGTAAACTTATTTTACTTCTGGCCTTTAGCCTCAAGTCGGGATGGAAACCAAGCGAGATTTTATCATACTTCACTCAAATCCCTCTACAGTCAGACTTGAACACTTTTTTCCAATTTGCTGAGGAACCCTCTGTGAGTAAACATTCAAAAAAGGAAACCAGACACACGAAAGACTAGAAACAGTTTGAATTACCTGCATTTATCCATCTATATGAGCTATAGAGACAAGGGTCATGCATTTGCAACATTTGTTAAACCAGATGAAGCCCAATCTGACCGCCAATCGTGTGATCCGTGGCCTTTTTTTCTTTTTTTTTTCTTTCTTTGAAGTGAAATGTGATCGACAAAAGACCTTGTATTAAAAAAGAACAGTACACTCTGTTATTCCGGATTATTTCAGATGCTGAAGAGACACAAGTACTGAGTGAAACATGCTGAACTGTACAGCTAGTGTGCTCATTATTTATTGATAAACTTGTCCGTGAATTATTGGTGTCAGATTCAAAAGTAAAATCATAAAAATGGACATTTACCTGCATAATTAATGGTTTGAAATGTCAGATGTCACACGTTGGTGAATTCCCTCTTTTTTTCCCCCTCTTTAGTTTCTTTGAGAGCATGAATCGAATCATCGCTCCCAAATACGTCCCCACCGAGATGGATGTCCTCAGAGTGAGGGTGAGGACCTGTGGCATCATCGAGACGCAGTTTCAACTAAATGAAATGATCCTTCGGTAAGATTCGTCTCAATGTGCCATTTCTACCACACACACAGATGGGCGTGTATGTATAAAGAACAGTAAATTAGTTTAATACGTCACATTTAAAGCACGGTGGAGGAAAAAGACGTCATCTTTCACTTTGATGGTTCGAGACATTAAAAATTCTGAACATGCACGGTTTTATTAAAACAGTATTTCACCTTCCTCCATGGAAACTGCTTCTATCTTCCAATTTGAATGTAAAAATCATGAGAAGTGAAAAATTAGACATATTATGGTTAAAACACCAATAAAGACATCCTGAGAATTGAATGTGTGTAGATAAGATCAGTGCTTTCACACATGTGCTCCAATATGTAAAAAAAACAGACTCTGAAAAGTATTAAAATTCAGTGTGTAGAACATGTTTAGTAAGTATTTTGTGAATGAGTGTATGTTTTAAAGTGGTACCTGCAGATGTGTCTTTAAAAGGACACACCAACAGGTAAAGTGGGGTCGCAGGCAAGTAGATTTCTGATCCAATTCGGCTTAATCGGAAAGAAATTATATTCCGATCAAGAGGGGTGGTTTATGCCGATCGTTGTTCCAAAACGTGTCCATGTCCAACACTTATTCCGATCATGACTCTCTCCCATTATTAATACTCTGGCATAAAACTCAACCGCAGGTGTCGTGTCTGTTCCTCCGATAACATAACAAGGCGTAAATACAGCGTAATGATGTCACATCTGCACGCACAGTGCAACCTTTGACAGAACGGTAAAATAAATATGCAAGGGCACCATCTAGTGACAAGATTTAACAGAGGGAAAACTCCTGAACTGGATGGAGTGAACCACTACCGTGTTTGTTGACAGCACAGGCGTAAATACAACTCTTCATCTTCTGCGGTTGTTTTAGCGAAATCAGACAGCTCTGCATATGTCCGAATGCTTCTAATCTGAATAAAACTTCATGATCAGATTATTTGATTTTGCACCTATATAAACAGTGGACTCAGATTATCCAATCCCTCAAAATTTTCATCGGATCAAGAAATTTTGTCCATGTAAACACAGCTAGTGTTGCAGTTTTCACACGCACTAAACTCCAACATTTCTTCTGCAGCTTTCAGGATGAGCTGCATTTGTGCAAAGCGGAATTTTCCAACTTCTCTGGCTTTTTTGCACCTCGCCCCCTTCTAAATGTACACAAGTTAAGTGAACTAACGTGCAAAAGCAGCAGGAAAATGTCAGGAAAACTCGCATTGAGGGCAACAGGTGGCGTCTTTCTGCACATAATGAATAAAATGAATGTTGTGCAAATAAGCGTCAGGCTAAAACGAAACAGCAGTACAGTAAACCTGCAATCAAGAGACCATTGAGGACTCCTGGACTGAAAAGTTCTTCTTCCTCAGAGTTCCTGTCGCACGTGCTGCTGTCCTGTATATCACCTCATTGAAAACCTCACCAACATTTGAAGGATCTCTCACCACGACCCCGAGAAGCAGCCACCAGGGCCGTGACTCAGACATGAAATATTGATGGCTTTGCATCCTAAGTTATTCCAGGGACAATAACGCACATGTGGAGAAGGCGTAGCGATGAATCATTGAAACCCTGTGCAACCGCGTCCCTTTCAACTTTTCTTTCCGGAACATTCGTGGCCTCTCCATGCGCTGTGACGGCATGAAAACAGTATCCTATACACCCAGAATTTATAAATACTATATGTGCTGTGGCTTCTGTGCAGGTTGAACTTCAGCAACATGTTTCACTTTATTACAAAACTTAGAATCTGGCAACTTAATGACTCTCTGCCAAATAAATTTCCTCGACGCACATAATAACAAGACAAATATCAACATCTGTCTTATCTCTGTTAAAATCCTGTATTTCCTTTTGAGTTTGCAGCTTTTTATCAAGCTAAGGTGGGCTCTTTCTCTCCCTCCTCTTCTGCAAAAACAAAAAAGCTCCTCTCTCTGTCATGTGTGGCGAATTTTCTCCCGTGCAGAGCAGGAGCTACCTCCGTCAAACGCCACAGTTAGCGTTTATTGTCCTCCAGCTTGTTACAACTGCCTCTTGACCCAGGGGAGAAACGCTTCGTCGCCTCTGACATGAGTACCGCAATCATGCACCTGGAAACCGTCTGGCCCCGAATTGGAACTTATTACCTGTGTCACCAAGGCCCTGGGCTACACTTAGAGCCAGTTTGTATTTTGGAGAAAGATTGCCTCTATATTAGAAATGGGTTTGTTTTGTTATATTGTAATGTAGTTTTCTTAAATCAAGTTTATTTCCACTCCCCTCTTTTTACAGTATAATTTATGATAAATGGTTTTATTCGTTCGACAGGTTGTACGATGTCGGGGGCCAGCGGAGCGAGAGGAGAAAGTGGCTGAGCTGCTTTGACTGTATTCAGGCTGTTTTGTTCGTTGTGGCTCTCAGCAGCTACGATGTGACGCCGGTGGAGGACCCTTCAGTGGTAGGACTGACCGATTAGAAAGCACACATTTTTTTTACTCAGCAGTTTTTGTTTTAAAAGTCGGACTTTTATTCTCATATTTTTTTGTCTTTTATTAGAATCGGCTGCAGGAAAGTCTTGAACTTTTTCAATCCATCTGCACCAACTTAGTTTTTCAAAGAGTATCACTGGTGAGTCTGTTTAGAAAGCAATGATGAACATATAAGGTCTTTATCTTTATTGTTTTCAGCTCACTGAGATTTCTCTCTTCACTTATTTGTGGTTGGTTGTGATTCAGAGTCCAGGCAGGCTGTCAGTTTTCCCTGAGCAGGAACAGTTTCTGTACTAAAGTGGTAAACACAGAAATGCACACGAGTTAGAGACGTCTCTTCACTCCATCGCTCTGTTTACCAGGATCTGAACTGTTGCATTCAAGGACAGGCTGGCTGAGAGTTTTCACATTTTTGATCCCTCGGTAATGAAGTAAAGGAAATGTTCAGTGTTCTTTCTGTCAGTAAATATATTTACAGGAGTTTTTATTCCAATAGATTTTTTTGTTTTTCTGTCAAACTTCCACCAACGAGCTATCAATCTAGTCATCTCTTAAAAGGATTTTTTAAAATTTATTATTTATTCTTTCTTTGTTTCCTTCCTCCCTTCTTTCCTTCCTCCCTCCCTTCTTTTATTCATTCCATTTCCTTTCTTCCTTCCTCCCTCCCTTCCTTCCTTGTTTTCTTCCTTTTTTTCCTTCCTTCCCTGTTTCCTTTTTAGTTTCTTTCCTTTCTTCATTGATTGATGTCTTTCTTTCTTTCCTTCCTTCCTTCCTTCCTATGAAACTATGATTCGATTCAACTATAAGTCATCTATTAAAAGGATTTAATTTATTTTTCTTTCTTTCCTTCCTTCCTTCCTTCCTTCCTTTATTTCTTTCCTTTCTCTTTTTCTTGTTTTCTTTCTTTTCTTACTTCTTACTTTCTTGTTGCATTTTTTTTTTCACTTTCTCCCCTGTTTCCTTTTTTGTTATCTGTCCTGTCTTCATTGATTGATTGATTGATTGATTTCTGTCTTTCTTTCTTTCTTTCTGTTCCATCGTCTTATATTTTAGAATAATGAATTAAAATTTCTTTTGGTTTCCAGATTTTTTTCTGAAGTGAACACTTCCATACAATAAAATTTGATAGCACAAAATTCTGATTGGAATCCACACAGCTATGGTCACAGTAGACGATGTTTTTATTTTTTTACTTTTTATTTAAACCAATAATATGATGATGACTTTCTAATAAATTAAGCTACTTGATATAATCAATTGAAAAAAAATAAAATAAAAGATATTCTGTCTGAATGTAATTCTCTTACGGAGGATTTTGCAGCTTTTTTTTGTGAATCGACACTTTAATAAGTCCAGAGATAGAAAACCACAGCCTGTGCATTTCTGCAGAGCAAATCGCCTCTGCTCTGTGTCCCCCTGTGAGTGGATCAATTCGATTCGGATAAATTCAGTTATTTTTGGCTGCTGTGTTTTTTTTTTTACAACAGCTAACATTAGGTCATTTTGTCCACTCGCTCCTCTGTGGCTGTGATTCATTTCAGATCCATGAGTCATGAACAAACTTCACCAGAAGGCGTCCACTTTTTAACGCTTTTATCGTGAACTTTTTTCTCTCTGCTGCAGATTCTGCTAATGAACAAAACTGACCTCTTCAAGGAGAAGATCCTTCACTCTGGGAGACACTTGAGATTTTATCTTCCAGGTTATAAAGGTAATGTTGGAGAGGGTCTGCTCTGGCCCCACATTCATCTTACTGCAATACCTGTTGACCGGTGCCAGAAGTTGGTCGAGTCCATGTACCACAGATGTGAAGCGGTTATCAGTAACCATGGTTATGCAACTAAATATTAGTTTAGGATTCTCAGGAAAGTTAAATCTTCAAGCATTTCTTAGTTTATACAGACATTTTTGAGTTTGTAAAGAAAGATATCAACACCGCTATTTTTTTTTTACATTTTATTTCTTAATTTTCTTCTTTTTCCAATTTTCTTTTTTTGAAATAGAATGTGCAGTGTCCCCAATGCATTTGTTTCCATTAAAATACAATTTATTTGAAGAATTTTAAGGTTTACTCACCTTTTTAAACACACTGCTATTATTATGAACATAACTGTATATTTGCTGTTTTGTTTGCAATCACATTTTTCAGTATGAGGCAGTTTATGGGAAGTAAAGAAATTCGATATTTTTCCACAATCTGAAATCCCTACAGAAATTGTTTGCGTGTGTCTCTGCACGGTTTTGCCGCAGAGGTCGCTGAGTCCCATCTGTCTGTTGGATAATCAAAAGTCCTTCAATCCAGACACAGTCCTCTGTTTGTGTGTGAAGCATGCTTTCTGGTTGGCTCATGGTCACACATACAGTATTTGAAAAACTGCAAAGAAAGTGCAACCCAGTGTCACTTGTTATTCTAGTATGAAGAAGAAAAACTGGAGTCCATATCCTCATGGGAAGTCGGTGTCGTGGTTTGTCAATAAGTAATGACTCGTTTCTTCTTCCTTCCTCTCGACAGGAGCAGATTGTGACGCGGTTGCTGCAGCTCACCACATTACCGCCATGTTCTCGTCGAGTATCAGCAACCCCGACAAACCCGTGTACCACCACTACACCACCGCCACAGACACCAACAACGTACAGGTGGTCTTCAACATGGTGGGGGAGCTAATGATCAAGGAGAACCTGGAGGCTGTGGAGCTGCTGTAGAAGTCTGCGGACGACCTTTACATTTTTAACGTAAACAGTTTTGTTTCTGCCTTTTTTAATGATGAGGTAAAATAGTGTATGAACCGCACTTTTTACAGTTTATTTTATAATAATGTAAATAAATTAATTATTCATGATTTTGTTGGTCATTTTTAATGATGTGTGTTTGTTTTAACAGTTTTAAAGAGCTCAAGAAAAATGGGTTCATGTTCAAGATTAAAATGTACAATCAAGAACATTTCCATCATAAATTGAACCACACCGAAGTTTTTGGCATTTGGCTCCAATTTTTTTTACACCTTTTAATATTTAAACCCCAAAAAATCTCCAAATGAGAATAAAAAATGAGGAATACTTTCATTTCATTTCAACAAAGGGCTGCAATAAATAATTTATTACTGAAAACAGATCAGATATGTACAACTTAATTCAAAGTTTAAAGACAATATCATCATAGAACGAATAAATCACATTTTAAAATAAACACATTTCAAACAAGCAAGTTCACCATCTTGTGTAACACCAATTGAGACTTGGATTTACTTGAATGTAAAGTTTTCTGTGTTTCCACATATTCAGGCTGCTTCATCTGCTTTTCCGCTCAGTTTTCTGCACAGTCTGAGGAGTCCAGAGAGAGGAAGACGTCTGCTTTGCATTTGAAGGAGTTCTTGTTTTCCAGGAGGAGTTCACAGCTCTGCAGGTCAGGTTTAACATCTTTAACGCAGATTGACTGTAGAGAGAGAGAAAACAGACAGATTTAGTCATTTGGATATCTGGCAGATTAAACAACACTAAAGCATGTGTTTCTGTACACTTTTCCACTATATTTATCAGTTAAAATCCATGACTTGATATCTGCAAATGGAAACAAATTTCTTCTAATGTTGTCAATTTGAATGCTTCTGTATTTTATGGAGGGAAAATGGCTCCAAAACTATTACTGCTACTATGAAAAATGCATTACCCACAGAAAACTTTTAATGCTGTCTCTCTTGAAGAAGCTAACCGTAATAAACGTGAAGAGGATGTCTGGTTTCTAAATCCTAAAAGGTAGTATCAACTCGTATGTCAGCGGAGGGTGCCCTAAATTAAAGCTTAAAACGGTGAAAATGATCATAATACTCTCCTGCTGCCGTGCGCAAAGCTGTCTCCGTGCGTAATGCGTAAAGGTGAACCCATACAGCTAAAGCCAAATCGTGACCTACTGACCATCGTCTTCAGGAGGAAACTCTGTGAACTGAGATCAGGAAGCACGCTGTTGCTCGCTGCCGCCTCTCCGCTGTCTGACGGTTCGGTTGTCTGCTCGGCTCTCCTGACGTACGGTGACCTCCGGATACCGGACAGCAAGCCGGACGCCCTGCCCACAGAGTAGTAGGTCGGACCGGCCACCTGCTTGTACCAAGCTTCGGTCGGATTGTGAGCGACCAGCACGGAGATGATCACGATGGGGAACACGAGTTTAGCAGACACCTCCATGTCGAGCACACTGTAGATCGGTCCGAACTTGGTGTGACTGGTCCTCCTCGCTGTCAGCGCGCGCTGCCCGTACCAGCGTGTCAGAGTCTACTTATAGGGACCCCGTGATCATTCCCACTTCTTTCGTCAATGCGTGTGAGCAATTCATGTGCAGACCTCAGAGAAATTCACTGGGTGAGATTTGTATGCGCTACACTCTGTCCATGTCGACATCAGTATTTTTGGATCCAGTGTTGAAGAAAACACCATAAAACCTTTTTTTCTTTTCTTTTAATTCAAAACCTTGACAGTTGATATTGACAGTTTTTTAAACTTAAAAAAAAAAAAAAAATAGAATAAAAATATTGATTTCATTTTATATCCACTTCTCTATGCGCTGTGTGCTGTAAACTCCCCCACTGTATTAAAACCTCAGACATCTGTATATTTTACTTCTGCCACTGAGTGACAACACAAGACCTTTCCATATTCTCATCAGTGTAAAAATTATGACCACAGGTGTGAATAACACTGATCATTATTGAATTAACCCTAGAACACTATCCCTAAAATTAGTAACACCATCATTTTTACCATCAGACAAATTAGTTTCATTTCTGCGCTGCATTATGACAAACTGATAAATCACCCACTTCACTTGATCGTATTGTTAACAGCATGTGGAGACATACATCATGCATTATAGCAACTTATTGTTTTGTTTACAAAATAAATAGAAACCTGTTTTCTCGAGATGACAAGCTGAAATGTTACCTTAAGTATTTTTCTTCAAGTTAGTTATGCTGAGAAAAATGAGACTGGATCTTAACCCTAGAACACTATCGCTAAAATTAGTAACACCGTCACTATCACTGGGTGATTTTTACCTGAAATAATATACCCAAGAAAAAGTCATTATCATATCAAAATAGGACAATATATGACAAATAAGAGTAGTTTCTTTTATTTTTAACTGTGTGATGTCCAAAGGGAGGAAAAAACGGTGCCATGAGGGGACCATATAAAAATGCATCAAAATAACTGAAATTAGGTCTCCATGAACAAAAAATTACTAAAAAAAGAATATATATAGAAACTCTAAACTTAATTTTTTTCCCACCCATTCCTGGGGCATGTGAGTGTTCCCTGGTGAAGACTCAGGGTCCTTGGCACAATAACAGGAGAGAGAACCAAAATATGGCAGATTTTGAGTGAGTAAAATAATAATATAAAAGACTAAAATATTTCTTATCACTGTATGTATTCCCTTAAAATCACATCTTTTTGATAGTTATTCATAACCACTGCGTTAAATAAAGATAGCATGCAAATTCCAGGACCACTCTTACTTACCTTATTTTCCATACATTAAGCTATCAAATCCACATAAACCTACTTTACCCTCTATCACTATTGCTGGGCGAAATTTACCCGAACATGTGCCTGTAGGAAAAAGCAGGTTTTGGATCAGGGAAACAAATATGCCTTCAAAGATGTCAAAGGAAATGCTGAAGCTACACAGGGACCCATGATACTCAGACAAACACAACATACTGAAAATCATGTAAACATGAAAATCACCCGGCGATAGTGTTCTAGGGTTAAAGTAGCTCCTGTCGGACAGCAAGTGAACATTTTATCATTAGAGCTGATGTATTTGAAGCAGTGTACGGTTGTGAGCCACTTTGATGGGAGCCAAATCATGATAAGACTCGGCCTCAGCAGCTCTGAAACTGCGATCAGTAAATGCCAGAAGTTGTTCAAGAAAAGAAAATCAGAAAGAAAATTAGAAAGTCACATTCATGAGAAAAGAACTTACTTTGACCAGGCAGAAACCAAATTCATGTTAGACAGTCATCTGCTAAGACTGGATTGGTGTGTTTGGTTCATCTCTGCATGTTCACATGTTCCCAAGCGGACGGTTGTGTCCTTGTGCTCCTCACCAACATCTCCACTCCCAGATTATCTGTCTTTATATTCTGGATTACCGTCATCAGACTTTGAATTTTCATCACTATCATGTAGCAGAAGTACAGTTTGAACCCACATGTGCTTTTTACACTGTATTCAACGGTAGCACCCTGAAACGCTCATTGTGCTTTGACCGCAACAAAGCACAGCCAGGCTCTCTGCAGTATGCACAGGACATGGGTTTTTGTCTGTACGGGGGCCGTTTCCTGCATGTCACATATAAATCGAAAAAAGCTGAAGCAGCTCAGTGTTGTGGGAAATTATACATCGGTGTTAGTGACCTATTTCACGTACGGAAAGCTCTGTTTGGGCAAACCTACATTTTTTTCTTTCTGGCAGGAAGCAGGTTAGCAGATAAGGTTGTCAGAGAAAGTGATTCACTCATTTTACACAGTATTATGAGCAGAAGTGATCCCAATCATGACTTTTTGACTCAGTTGTACAAGGAAACATGGGCAGTGAACACAGAAACCTGAAATGGATACTTATGCAGATATTTCTCACAGGTGAGTATTACTCAAACACCTGATTTTTGACATGCTAGAAGGATTTTATCTCTGTAGAAGTATTGATCAACGTCTCTTTTAGGTGTTCTTTGCAACCCATGGGGAGTGGAGTATAAACAGCTACAGATCTGCGCAGTGAGGGGCTCATCCGCCGTTATCTCGTGTAAATTCTACTTTACTGGCTTGCAGATATTAAGGCGAGTCAAGTGGGGTCACCGAGAATCTCAAGGTTTCGTCTGTGACAGTAATTCAAGCAGAGTCACCTCCAGATTCAAGTATATTGGTGACAGACATGGAAATTGTTCTTTGAAAATAGACCAAGTGGAGCGAAATGACGCTGGGAAATACAACGTTAGATTCTATACGGACAAAGTCAAAGGCGGTCTGTCTAGAGGTGACGGTCCTACATTAAAAGTTGTTGGTGAGTATTTTTCTCCCCTTAAAGAACAGTTAACAAGTTTTAATAAGAGTTTGAAACTGAGACGCTCCTTTCTTTTCTAGATTTGAGAATTTACACGACGAAACCCAGTGAGAACGAGACGATAAAGGAAGGTGATTCAGTCAGTCTGATCTGCAAAAATGACTGTGATGGCGGGAACTCTTCATCTGCTTTCACCTGGTTTAAAGATGGAGAGCTCCTCAGTGAGGGATCTTCACTTCATTTAACCAACATATCCTTCATACACTCTGGAAATTACACCTGCTCCATAAAGACACAACCAAAAACAGCTTCAAGAGCCATAAGAATAGCTGTTGAGTGTGAGTATGGGACAAAAGATTAACGGTTTACACATTTAGGAATTAAGAAAACTACGATTTTGATCAAATTTGTACACTTCTGGTTTTCTTTCAGACGCCCCCAAAAACACATCAGTGTTGGTCCACGCCGGCACGAACTTCACGCTGATCTGCAACAGCCACGCAAACCCCCCAGTGGAAAATTACACCTGGTTTAGAGAAGATGAGAGTGAGGATTATAAAGTTGTTGGACTTCAGTCTGTGCTTTCCCCCGCTGAAGGTGGTCGATATTTCTGCAGCGCTGCCAACAAACATGGAAGTCGAAACTCCACGACTGTGAGAGTCCAGATTAAAGGTATGTTGCTCTAGTTGCTAATGCATGTGAGCTTTTAATCAGTGATAATGTCTGGAAAAGTGATTAAATAAACAAAAATAAAACGCAAGGCAACTCTCATCTTTAAGCTGTTGTTTGAGGCGCTGACTCATGTCTTTATTTCACAGCAACTTTGGCAGCTTTTACCAGAAACCTACTCATCGTTGCTTTTGTAGTTGTGCTGCTAATTGTGGGCACTATCGTCATTGTCATAAGGTAAGCTGTGTTCAAAGCTCTTTTAGACATGTTCTCACATAATGACTTTTAACACAAGCAGTGCGGGGCAAGCTTCAGATAAAGCTTGAATCCTTCAGAAACGGCCTCTGTTGACTATTTTCTCAAAACACGGCATAAAGGGTTTGTCCACAGGGGGCGCCAAAATCAACACAAACAGTAAACTTCCTTAAAGAGCTTTAGGAAAAGTGCAGATACCTGACAAAATAATAGGTTACTCTGTTCACATTTTAGGTATAGACTAAACGTCTTGCTTGGGAAACTACAGAAATTGGAAATTAAAATGCAATTAAATAAAAATTTGTTTGCTTGAATAGATCAACACAGCCCCCCCAATCTTTTAAAATGAATCTGGTGCCGGTGGTGTAGTCTAGTTTGTGGTGGATAAACACTGACTGGCATCCCCGCCAACGCTCACATCCCATCAAGAACCACCATATGCTCAAAATGAGCCTTTTACACCAGCTAAACCGCAGGGTCTCGAGTAAATGATGCAGAGTTAACGAGGGCATCTGACCACGTTTTCCTGCTCAATAAGCGCACAGCGTGGGCGTTTGGTGGTCTCGAAGAGTTAGATACTTATTAATGTCTAGGAGCAGCCTGGTTAGTGACACTGACAGCTATATTACGAGACCGTAATGATACTTCTTTAACCTGTGTGAGCGTGAGAGTGTGCATAAAGCGTAGTGATAGGCTGCAACTTTGGAGCTGTGCAGGTCTGAGGTTATGGGGAGAAACATGAGCAGTATGGTGATGTATAGAGACAAGGAAATCTTGCATTTGAAATCCTTCTGACTACATAAAGAACTCAATTTCACCATATCAGCTCCCGATATACCCTTTGAACCCTCTCACTAGATATCAGGAAAGTACTTCTTCCCCTTTAGACCAAGCTTGAGGTGCACACATTTATTGCTTCCTCCTGCTAGCATCACGTCTTTGCTCACGGCCACCACAACTGAGGTTTATCTGAGGGGATCTAGGCGTGAAACCATCAAGCGTGTCGGTGTAACTAAACACTTGCACTAGGACCAAACTGCTGTGTATATTTTAATCTTGAGCACATAGCAGGTGAACTAAACGATTCACCCACACAGTCAGAGACGGATTTTGGGGCCCCCTATTTCTGCCAATAATATTGATTTTTGATCATTCACACATGTTTTAAAATGTTTAAAATAAAATAAAATGTTTTCGGTCAGTTTTGTTACTGCCCATTTTACAGAAATTTGCTCACTTTCTCAATGGGTGCATGGCGTAAACCTACAAACCACATTGACTACACCACTGGATGGTGCAAAATAATGCAACATTATGATAATAGAGGATTTTTCTCAAATGAATTCAATTAAAAGCAAGTTTTTAAAACAAGTATAGCAAGAAAATAGACAGATTTGTATTTAAATGTAAGAGGTGAAAATAAATACTTGTTAGAAAATATGTAACAGATAGTGCTTGATAAAACATATATTTGTACCTTGTACCAATCACGCCTTTTATTTTGAAGGGTTTGTTACTGTGATGCATTATAATTTAAGCAATGATCATGTCATCAGTGTTTTTCTGTTCAAGACTCAACAGAAAAAAGACATGGACACTGACATGGACACCAAGGGTGGACTCTGAGGAGGAAGTGCAGGTGAGTCTTTTTTGTTATTCAGCAAAACCAGTTCAGACATTTTCACTAAACAGACTATATGATAGAGTGACAGCTTACAACTGAGCGCATTTGTAACTGATTTCAGGGGATAAAAAGGAAATAAAACTCATATCTTTCAGCTTTCCACACTCATTTATTGTGTGTTTTTTCTTTCCCTGTGTGCAGGATACAGAGTATGTCAACTGGCTGAGCTGTGATTATAACCCGACACAAGAGGGAAGTCATCCTGGAGAAGTGACAGAACTCATCTATGCAACTGTTGACTTCAGTGATAACGCGACGGATATGTAAGATACTCATGCAATATATATCGAGTTTATTTCATCTGTTACATTAGAGGCAAGTGAGCTGAATGAGTTTATCGCCTGCAGGGAACAGCAGACAGGCCCCATGGATGATGATGATGGTGTGATTTACAGCACAGTGTGCAGGTAAAACTCTGTAGATTTACACATTTAACAACAATTCTGATTACAAAATAGATGATGTACAAAAAATATCTTCTTTTTCAGGTACCAGCTGATGAACCCCTCATATGTTGAGCCTTCCTGATTTGATATCAAACACCGGACGCTTTGCAGAATACAGATATCAAATTTTGGGAATATAAACCACACATACTTCCTGTGGGAGTTCACTGATATTAACTAGACAACAATGTCTAAAACAATGCGTTTGAACACATCTCCCTCAAAGGTCAAACATATCCCATGTGTCTTTTTAGCAAGGTTTTGAATTCAGTTAAAAAAACACAACATATCAGCCTCACTGGAGGATCTGCAGCCTCTCAGTTTCTAAACTCAGTGATCTGAGTGGGTGGGGGTGCTGTTATGAGGTGCTTAGCTGACTGGCTGCTGAAGTAATGTCTGAGAGAGGTGTGTGCAGAAAAATGCAGAGGGGGGGGGAAACACCCAAAAAAGACACGACAAGGACCTGCACCAGGACACTGCAGGTTTGATTTAGAATCTGTTGAAATGCTGTAGTCATGGTAACAACAGCTTCTCTCAGATTGATACATTGAATTTTGAACAATATTCCTATTTTCTTGCCTTTTGCGTGAAGCCGTCTCAGATGAAGTGACTCACACAGATTAGAAAATTAACGCGGATTGCAGCTGGTTAGTGTTAAAAATACCCTGATGATGGGTCAGAATGTCACTGATTTTCATTGATTTTTTTAGACTAATTACGAAGCAGTTGGTACATCTGACTCTTACTTTTGATAGCTAGAGTGCAACTCTGAAGCAAAATACAATAATGTCAAAGGAGGAGGAGGAATTGTTCAAGGAATGAAGTTAAGAGTGGAATGCCCATAAAACCACAGGAAACACTATGTTGGCGGTTTATGGGACCTTTAACACTAATCTAAGTGATAGCTCAGCTGAATCCCTTTTGGTTTGAAGGAATAAAGTTGACGTTTGGAGCATGTGTCAGCCTGGAGTCTCATTTTGTGTTGTTCATTCGATGTGTAAAAGTGACGTAGCATCAACAAATCACCTCATGGGAAATTTAGTCCAACATCTCAGATAGGGGATACATCTTCTTGAGGCCACATGCCATTTTTATCATCGTCTTATGCCTGACGATCACACAAAAACAACCGAGTCTCTGCTGACACATTGTCACATGACACCTTTTCCTGTCTGTCACTCCCCTTGGTGTTTTTGTAAAGATGAACCTTGGCTGAGTATGTGAGAGTGTATCTGCACCAGTTGGATGTTTTTATGCTGTCATCCTGTGCTCAGTGTAACAACTCATACATTTCTGTTCAGTGGTTTGGCAAGGTGGAAGTTAATTTTCTTCAGTATTTTTTGGCTTCTGAGTTGATGAGAGTTTATGTCTGTGGTGATGACTGCACCTGGAAACTCGTGCAACCGGTTTGAAAGCGGTACAAATCAGGTGATGTGAAAGACGTGAAATATAGAGTATGAAACTAACACTCACATCTACCAAGGGAGAGCAAGAGGAAATAACTGAACACAGAGCAGCTCTGTGCAACATTGTGTCACCATATTAAAGTAGATACGTTTACCAGCTCTGGGTATGACTAAATATGTGTAAACAAGCCACTCAACTTTTTTCTACTTCTATATAAAGGTTGGGGTAACATGCACCATGAGCCTGCACTTCTCTTGATTGTGTTGTTGACAACATGTGGAGACATGCATCATGCATTATAGCAGCAGTGCATAGACTTGTGCATAGATGAGAGTCATTAGCAATTGTTGGTAATTCTTTAATCAGCCCAATATCTGCTCATTACTCTGAATATTTTAAGAGTTTTGTTATAATAAAATATTCCTAGTTTCAAAAATGTAGATCATTTTATTTAGGATGCATCACAATTAGACATCCATTATAGCCACAGAGGTTTTGACATCCATACAAACAGTCCTCCTTGTTCTTATTTCAACAGCATTATATTAAACTTGAATTAATTGAAAATAAAGGCATGTGGAGGCTTAGTTTTGTGCCACAGTGTCTTTTATTCAAGTTGCATGGTGATGCCAGGTTTTCAATCCCCCTGGATACGACAGCCTGAATGTAACACCCCTGAGCTGGTAGTGCAGTCCGGTTTCCTACTGAGACTGAGCAGCAGTACAAAAGGAAACTATGGAGCCAAAAGAGGGTCTACAGTCATCTTCCCAAAACACCAATCTAGTATGTTTCAAAAAACCGTTGTGAAGGACTTTGCTGCAGCATATCTTATCTCAGTGTTATTCTGCCCTCTGCTGGCAGCTTAAGAGTATGGCATCATAATACAATGTTTAGTCTCTCATGAGTGTGGGTGCTTGTCCTGACATGTTCCTCAAATCAGTTTCTTGGTTAAGTTTCTTTCTTACAGTAAATCAGAGAAATATCAGAGGAGGTTTTCAGCAGCATTGTCTTTGCCACTTTTCAACAACTACCCTCCAGTTTATAAAGATTTTTTTTCTTTTAATGAGCTGATGGTTTAATTTAAGGTTCACCACACATGACATATAATTCAACTCTTATATGGAATCATCATTTAGCATCCATGCATTTTGTATTATGCACTTTTTTTCCCCTGAGATGAGTTCAGTTTTTTTTATTGCTCTGTGGTAATAAGATCAGTGTGGTCATCAGACAAATCAGTTTCATTTCTGCGCTGCAGTATGACAAACTCTGATAAACCACACACTTCCCTTGATCGTTTTGTTAACAGCATGTGGAGACACACATCATGCATTATAGCAGCTTATTGTTTTTTTCAAGAATACAGCTGTGAATGTTCTGAATCATTTAAAGGCATTCTCATTACAATACAGCTTCTTAGCAGTTATATGCAATAAAAAGAATTATTGTACCAGTTGAAAAGCATATTAAATAAAATGTATGAATGCATTGCCAATTTTGGGCTTCCATAGTTAAGTCACGTTATTGTCTTACTGTCGGGGAGAGTGGGGTAAATTGAGCCAGAGGGTAAGTTGAGCCACCCCCTGTAAGTTGACCATAGGAGACCACTTTTTTGTCATGCTATATTATCAAGACAGTTATATTTACACCCATTCTGTTGGTTTGCAGGGATGTACAACATCTTGAAATATATGCAGATACAAAAAACATTTTTTCACTCTTGAAAGTGAATTTAGTCTGTCATAAGTTTTATGAGAATTGTGTTCGGACCAAAAAAGAACATTTTAAATTAGTTTTATACATCAATTGTGGTATCATATGCTACAACATGAGGTCAAAAACGGAGAATAAAAGTCCACCATTTTAGCTTAGAGGACTAATAAAGTCATAACAGTAGTTCTGGGGTAAGTTGAGCCAGTGATTCAACTGAGAAAGTAAAGGAGTGTGATGAGAGGATCAGAGTTTCAGTTCAGATTGTTGAAATGTTTTACTTATTCTTTTCAAAAATACAGCTGTGAATGTTCTGAATCACTTACATTAAAATTACTTTTTACAAAACAGCTTTTTAGCAGTTATATGCAGTAAAAGAAGAGTGGGGTGGTAGTAGGGATACAGGTCAACTTACCCCATACACGGGGTAAGTTGACCATAAGAGACCACTTTTTTTGGCATGCTATATTATCAAGACAGTTATGTTTACACTCATTCTGTTGGTTTGCAGGGATGCACAACATCTAGAAATATATGCAGATACACTAGTTAGAGACAAAACTATGATTGCCTTAATGTAGTGATCCGAAATATGAAAAATGGCTCATCATACCCCACTCTCCCCTACAGTAGTTTGAGTCTTGTGTATGTTTTTCCATATCTTTTTGGATAGCTAATATCCCTCGCTAACGGAGCCGATATAAAAATGATCGCCTACTTATCTTGAATGTGTTTACATCAATATGAATCCAGTTTCATGTGCACTTTAACCTGCAGTGAAATATAAAGGTCCCCTGACTAGAAGTGGTCATTAGAGGGAGTCCTTGGTTACTGTGCTGGCTGTCCTCATTAGTTACTGTTCACACCTGTGCAGGAGAAACTGCCTCCTCACCACCTATAGCCAAGAAAAATTCCGATATGTATCATTCAGTAACTGAACTTTATTGGTTTCCGCCCATTTCTGACAAAACGAAACTTTGCAAAGACATGCGGAAATGAGAAGTCAGCGGGTCTCAGAAGTGAGTCTGAACCGGTGCCTGTCAGGTCCACCAGGGATGACTCCAGCGCTTCACTCTTTACAAGATAAACCAAAGGGTCTCTAGACGTCCAGCTCAGGTGAGTACAGGTGTGTTAGGCGATGATAAATATGATAAGAAGCGGACCAGAGGATAAACTTGATATGAACTCAGCATGTTTATTTATTAGCTGGTGGGTTAGCTTACACTCCATGGAGTAACTGTGGCGTAAATTGAGTTTATTAGTCACAAAACTTGGTTGACAACTATCTTTACACATGCATGTCTCATGACTCTGTGTGTTAGTGGAAAAAAAGGATCTGGACCTGACCCAGAGACTGTCAGCTTATCTAACATACACAGACAAGCTGCTGGGGGCGAGTTAGCAAGCTAACACGCTGCAGAGTAAATACAAATACACTCGTTTTGCGTGAAAGAGAGGTGTCCCTGTAATGAATTAACACGTTCTAAACAACGTTAAGGTCATTTGAGAGACAGCTACAGTTTGTTTCTGGTAAGCATTCTCATGTTTTTGCAAACGAAACGGGAAGTGACTACATACGCAGCACAGTAATGCTAACGTGATTGGACGAAACGCGCCACCGAAGATCTTCTCGTGAAAAGATGTATCACTCGGTGAGAGAGAAGATGTTAGCGACTTTGCTGCTTGCCATGTGCCAATCTTTAAAACCTCCCACGTTAATTAGAAATAATATACTGTTTAATTTTATTACGTTTCAGCGTTTGGAGCATTAATACAAGCATCTCTGAAATATACCAAGTTTAAACAGTTTTTCCTGCCTAACATCTTAACAATATGCATAATTTTTATTTTTTTTTCGTTTCACTTTTGAGGGACTCCCCCAGATATTCTTAATGGTACAGGAATAATATAGTTATAAGTCTTAATCACACAAAATGTGTCCAAGCTATGATTATTGGCTGTGACGTAGTTGTTACACAGGCTTAAGTGTCCCTCAAAATATCATCTAGGTCACTGTTTTTCAAATGTATTTGAGCCACTGCACATTTTTTACATTGACAAAACTTGGGGCACACCACCAACCAAAATAACACTCTATAGCCTAACACAGTATATATAGTTAGTGATATAGTTTCTAAATTTATATATCCTCGCTCAGTGTGAACCCTGACCTTGTTTAAATGAGCACAAAGGTGATATCCTGGAAGGAGAGGAAGAAAGACACGCACTGAGCTATTCCTCAGCAGCTCTTAGCCTCTCCCTTTTTTAGTTTTATTTTTTACAGGCAATTAACCATCTGCTGCCACCCTGAGACATAGAGTATTATTCTGACACTCACTTTATGACAGCACAGACACTTGACAATGGCAAATTATTTACAAATTGGATAATTTCCCATGGCACACCTGACAGTCTCTCACGGCACACTAGTGTGCAGCGGCACACAGGTTAAAAATCACTGATCTAGGTCCACCAAACTGGTTCTTTGTTTAATGTATGTCAGCCAAGTATCTCCTTTAGGGTGTGACCAGAGTGTGTTGGTAAATAATCAAAGACGGTGCAGAGCTGTGACTTCCTGCTGAAATGTCCTACAAGGGACTCTGAGTTTACATCAAGTGTATAATATATTGGCCGATGCAAGTAATACCAAAGCTCAAGTGATTTTCAGAAAGGTTTATTCAAATTTAAAATATACTAAAATGAAAATAATAAAGTGTCATTTACTAAATGATCTATATTTTGTTAGTTTAACCCTCCTCCTGTGTTAGGGTCTGCACAAGGTAACCTAGAAATAAGAACCAAATTGGATGATAGAGAATTGTTTTTAGTGTAGTTTACAGCTGATTGAAGACACAGGTCAAAACTGACCCTTAACATGGTGGGTGTGTAGTAAAAGCTAACACTGGAGGAAGGTTAGTTTAAGTGTTAAACTCAAATTCATTAAATCTTGCACAAAGTGAGCCATCTTAATTTTTCGTTATCTTTGGTTGAATGGAGTTTATTATTGGATATTAGTTCCCGGGACTGAAGGTGGGTGTGTAGGTCAGTGATACTATTGCATGGCAATTTCCATCTGAGCATGTGGCAGAGATGTCTGTTTGACATTGTGTTAGGTAAGGCTCAAAGTCCAAATGAAAACTTAAACTCTGCTCTGGTTGGTTGTTTTGCTGCGCCAAGCAGAGTCTCACGAGGCTCCAATGGGCAGAATTGAAAGTGAAAGGAATATGCAGCAGGGTGGGTTCTCCCGGTGCTTTTTGCTCATAGTTCTGCCTTCATTTACAGAGATCACAGAGGTCTGAAGATGAAGTGTCCAAACTGTGGTGATGCTATTGAAAGGGAGAGAGCCAAGTTCTGTAGTGAGTGTGGCTATCACCTGCGTGCCCCACCAGCAAACACACAAGGTAAGTAGATTCATTTAAGAGCTGGTTTAATAAGAATTCATAATGAGAATGTAATTTTATAGCATTACGAGGTCAGGTGAGATTTACTGCTCTTGATCAGTCAGTAACAATCTGGCACTATGTCTGGGTTTCACATAAAATTGTAACAATACATGTCCCTAAATTAAAAAGAAGTGACAACTTTTGTGAAATTGTGAAGGTGATATAGGAACAAAAGAGAATCAAACTGTTTACACTCTGTTTATTATCATGATTCATGATATGAGTGTTCATCACATGACAACAAAATTACAGACTGCCATAATAAATGTGGGTCCCTGACCTGAAGATGGCAGCATCTCTGCGCTGTGTGTTCACACACTGGAGAAAGAGTTTGAATGAAATGATAAAACTTAAAAATGAATGTCTTATCTGTGAGCTGCTTTGTATGTGAAACACTCTCACTAGATGGAGCAAGTTTGGTTTGCTTTTAACCGAGAATAAAACAAAACTAGAAAATAAAGAACCCAGATGGGAGAGCAGAAATCACACAATCTGATGGTTACAATAGTTTTATATATAATTACAGCAGGAAAGCAGGAGAGAGAATTGTACCACTTGTACCTAGACATTTCTCAGAGACCAAAAAATGCACCACAAAGTCCAGGCAGTGAAATAAAACACGTGTGAGCGATCCTCAAGGTTTCATGGAGGTACAGGAGGGATGCCAGTAGACCTCACAGCACCCGCCTGTGTACTCAGTCTGCAGGAAAAGGATCTATGTGTCCACGATTAATAGTTAGAGGTCTGGATTTACTCCACTGGGATAAAATGCATCTTATTTACAATAGAATAATCTTGTTTAAAGGTGTTTTCCGGATATTTTGTTAGATAAAGACCAGGGAGAGAGACCAGAGAGAGGGAGGGAGGGAGAGGAAATGAATCTGAATAAACATTATAGGGTGAGCAAATGGTATGACTTAAGGACAGACTTACAGATAACAAACAGGAGACAACTCTATTGTTTCTCAGACTGAGACATGTTAAAAACCGTCATGTCATGTTTTTAAAAAAATGTGATGTTTTTATAATATTTTTAACTCATTCTCACAGGATAACAAAGGAATCTCGCAGGACAAGATTTTTAGACTTTTGCACAGAGAAGAAGTGAATACCGTAGAGACACCAGATGATAAGATGATTTATTCCAATAGATGATGACGAACTTGTGTGCACACACTAGTTTATTTATCTGTTAAAGTTAATGATTTTTCTTGAGAGATTGACTCTGATGCACAAACATACATACCTCTCAGGTAGATTAGTGAAGCCTTATCTCTTGTATACCTCATTTTTTATCCAGATACAGAGGATCAGCCCAGATCCTTGGTGGCGGACTCTGAAAGTGCAGCTGAGAAATCAGGACCACAGAAAGCAGCCTCACCTGATGAAGGCAAAGAAGCAAATAAATCTCCAAAACGACCGAGTGATGAGAGCAGCAGCAGTCTAAAGAAAAAGGTGAGTGTGTCTGTCGCTGTAATGCCTTATTTTCTTTGAGTTTAAGGTGCTCTGTCAGGAAAGAATTAAAAAATCTACTATCTCAAAACATCTGAATATTTACTCGGCTGTGTGCAGTGGATCTAGATGCTCTGAGTCCAGCCTCAGTCTACGTACTCCTTGTGAAGCTCCTCAGAGTTTTTGCATCTACTTTGTTTGACAGTCCTCTCAAGGCTGCAGTCATCACTGCAGCCCTTTGTATAGGAAGTCAATGATCATCCTCTGGACAACAGTCAGTCTGCAGTCTCCCCCATGATTGTGGTTGTGTGGATTCAAACTGAGCGAGTAAAGGCTCAGTTAACCTTTGCAGGATTTCACTGTTAATTAGCGAAACAGATTTTTTTCAGGACTAAAATAACTGACAAGGAACTGGACTTTTACACAATGTTTGCAAGTGTTAAGATTGAACCTTTTTTTTGGCATAATCATCAAGATTTTAACCAAAAAGTCTTAAAATATTTTACTTTGTGTGCGATGAATCAAGCACACCGCTGCTGCTGAATTACATGCGCCGCTACTGAAATTTCACATAATCATTAATATCAATGCGCCACTAATGATTTCTACTCGCACAACAACACACAACGTTATTTTCAACCTGTTTTGAGTCATCACGGGCGCATCAAATCCTGTCAGGCCCTTTCCTATCAATGTGAAAGGTAATGTTCAAGCTAATACATGGTCTATATATATATATATATATGGTTATTTTTTTTTACTTGTTTTGACTCATCATATATTGCGAGTAGCGTGGGTAACATAACATGAACGTAAGAGCGTAGGTCCTTGAGCGTCAAGAGAGTGGGTAACAGCGAAAATTGGACACGGACACAGCAGCACCACCGCTGAAATAAAATCAAAAACAATGAGCACATATAGAAGTTTCAACTTTTTAATTAAAGTATGAGGAAAAATAAACTTTTTCAGGACATTTCAAATTCTATTGCTACACTTTTATATTGTCCCTTGGTATCGTATGAAAATGTTTTAGAAAATTGATTGCCTTATTCCTGTTATCGTAGAAAAAAAAGAGGAAGAAAAACAAAAAAAAGAAAGATGGCACCTCGTCACTGGATCAAGATCAGAGCTTATCTGACATGTCCCACGTCTCTGTGGGAGGAGACCAGAGTTTAAAATCCAAGAGTGGAGGAGACTCGTCCGACAGCGAAAGCTCAGATAATGCAATGGATGAAACACCAGAGTCACTCCAGGAGGGCGCCTCCCCCATGGAGTGCCAGCCTGATTTCTCGGAGGCCGACACTCCTGCTGCACCGCCAGAAGACAATCAAGTCAACCAGAGTGGAGCAACCGCTGAAAAAGAAGAGGCAGCACCTGTGACACAATCTGAGGAAGATCCAGGTAAAGTGGCTCAGGATCAAACCCCGAATACAGACACTCCTACACTAAGACCCCCTTTAAGGGATAACAAGACAGCGACATCTCAGACACCTGCAGACAAGGGGACAAAGACCACCAACAACAAAGATCTGAAGAATGAAAGAAAAAGCTCTAAGAACAGAAAAGACACTGCAGACACCAGACAACCTACACTGGACCAGAATGCCAACGAGGAGACGAGTCCAAAACAGACAGGTCAAGACAAACAGAAGGGAAAGAGTCAGCAGGAGCAGAAACAGAAGCAGACTGCAGCATCTGGGCAGAAGAATTCTGGTCCTCAGACCCGATCAAAGGTAAAAAAAAAAAAAGGATTTTATGCATTTTATACTTTTTCATTGATGTCAGATGTACTTTCAACGAATGTATGAAATGATTCCTCCACAGGGTGACAGTGCAGAACCACATGTGGACCCAGAGAAGACTAACATGGTTGCTCAGCAGTCTAAGAGCGAGGAGGTGACAGAGACCAGTCAAAAACAGACAGGTCAAAACAAACAGAAGGGAAAGAGTCAGCAGGAGCAGAAAAAGAATCAGACTGCAGCCTCTGGACAGATGGTTTTTGGCCCTCAGACCCAGTCAGAGGTACAAAAAAAAGTATTTTATGCATTTTATTCCTTTCCGTTCATGTCAGATGTATTTTCAACAAACATATGAAATGATTCCTCCACAGGGTGACAGGGCAGGACCACATGTGGACCCAGAGAAGACCAAAAACGCTGCTCAGCAGTCTAAGAGCGGGGAGGTGGCAGAGACCAGTCCCAACCAGACAGGTCAAAGTAAACAGAAGGGAAAGAGCCAGCAGGAGCAGAAACAGAATCAGACTGCAGCCTCTGGACAGAGGGTTTTTGGTCCTCAGACTCAGTCAAAGGTACAAAAAATAGTATTTTATGCATTTTTATTCCTTTCTGTTCATGTCAGATGTATTGTAACATAAATGTTAAATGATGACTCAACAGACAGGCTCAAGTGTGGACCCAGAGGACACTAACAGGGTTGATCAGCAGTCTAAGAGCGGGGAGGTGGCAGAGACCAGTCCCAACCAGACAGGTCAAAGTAAACAGAAGGGAAAGAACCAGCAGGAGCAGAAACAGAATCAGACTGCAGCCTCTGGACAGAGGGTTTTTGGCCCTCAGACACGGTCAAAGGTAGAGCAGGACACAAGTGACATGAGGGAATCCCTCTTTAGTTAAGACAAATATGAATGTTCATGTCGCTTTGTGTGTGTGTTTGTAAATATTTGTCTCTCTTGGGTTTTTTAGGATAACCAGGAACAAGACTATAGCTGCATCAGACAGGCTCACCATCTACTTCCATGCGGTCCTCTCAAAGGATTTCAAATTTGATCCGAATGAAGATCGAGTCTTTGTCAGAGCTGGATGCATCATTGGGGAATGGGAAGACAATGCAGCTGAGCTGTCTGTAACCAGGTACTTTTTTTTTCTTTTGAAACCTTTGAACTAACAGGCCTGTCGTGTTATCCTGACCGCAGGAAATCAGAGGCAGGTCACTGTTGTACTATGTTGTAAATTTCAATTCTTGTTTTCCTGTAGGAATCTTGGGGATCACGGGTTCCTGGTCGAGGGCAGTCTGACAACATATAGATCTGATGCTGTGTCTCATTCGATACCATATAAATATGTTGTCTACAAGAATAAGAAGGAAAGATATGAGTTCGAGTTCATATACAAACTGGAATCTGCTAGCCAGCACACTGTCAACCGATGTTTGTTCGTGAAATCCCACATGCTCAATGAAGAAGGTAAATCCTGTGCAGCTTTTTGTTTGGAAACATGTTAATCCCGACATCTTAAAATAATGATTATATGTCTTAATTCCATGTAGGGGACTGGCATCAATATGATGACATCGTTTGTGCTGAGCCATCAAAAAACGTGCTCAAACGTTGGACAGATACCCTAAAAGATGCCCTATGGCGTGACCAGAAGAAGGATCTAATTCAGGGCATAAATATTGCGGGGAATATTATGCTTGAGACCATCTTTGATCTACTCAGGAGCTGGAGTGTGGCCAATGTGAAAAGTTTCCTGGTCCAGCTGGATCAGTTCTTTCAGGTTTACAGTGACCCTTTTGTGTTTGATGACAAACAAAGAAAAAGGCAGTCCTTAGACTATGGAAAAGACAATGTAAGTTTTGTACCCATAAACTTTTTGCATGGTAGCATCAAACTATCATTGTAAAATGCAGGTCATATAATCTTAAATAACCTCCATCTCCCAGGTGAAAAAGATGCTGAAGGACTTCCTGCTGGAAAGGGTGATTCCTCAGGTGTCTGAGGATGGAGTTAAGGAGATGCTCTTTGTCAAGGATCCCATGAGGGCTGCTGTGATTATGCTCTGTTTGTGGAATGAGTATGGCTTCCATATGAAAGATGCCGAACGATATCGGCTCTGTGCTGCACTGTGTCTGCCCAACATGCACAAGGAACACTTCCTGCAGTACTGGGAAGATTTCTTAGAGTATGTCCCTCTTTTCAAGAAGTAAGTGCTCAGTCTTTTCAGTCAAGTTCACAAACAACTTACTTAATAAAATAAGAATATTAAAAGGGACACCAAATGATCTTTGTTATAGTTTGGAACAAAACTTGGTGACACTGATAAACACTGTAAGAAGAGTAGGAATGCCTCGATGGATTCTGGTCCTGCCGCTCCTTCACCTCCTTAAAGGCACCACAAAGCCTTTTGAAGTACCAGCCTCTGGGAACTCCAAGTATGGCTTATCCTGGGCAGGCTTACTGGGCCTTGAAACAAGCTCCTTCATGAACAGTCAAGATAGGAAGTAAGAATCCTCTATCTTAGATAAGTCACAGCTACAAAACATCCCTCAGTTCATTAGTCTGGGGACAGGTGGATGCTGCTCTTACAAACGGTCTGTTCTGTGGTTTCAGGGCACTGATAAACCTGATGAAGAGCCACAGTCACCTGATGGAGGTGGATGCACTTTTAGTACGATCAGTCCTGTACTTGATGCGTTTTGAAGACCTGAAGGAATGTCTCACACATATCCATGCTGAGCTTCTGGACGTGCTTCACATCTCCACCAACAAAGCTCCCACAGATATTACCTTCACCAACTTCCAGGTGTGGTGGAAAAAATATAATAAATTATTACATTAGTCATGAAAGTATTTATAGATGAATATTTATGTGAATTTGATGACTTTACTTCTTTTTTTTCCACAGACAGTATTTGACATCTTGTCATATATCCAAGAACATCTCATTGAGGAAAAGTACAGGTGATTGGCTTCCTTATTTGTTGATTTCATTGTCAATCCTTTTTGGGCAAATTTAATATTTTCAAATTAGAAAAGGACATCATGTTTGATAAAAATGATGCTTAACTCTGCTCTTGTTTTTTTTTGTAGTGCTTTAAACATGGCCTACAGGAGGTTGTGCCTATCAACAGCAGTAAGACTCTTGGATAAACTCTGCAGAGCAGTCAGACTGACATCCACTAGCCAGAGCTGGGTTAATATTCCTGTGGCTTGTATGCAACTGGTTGCATCGGTGTCTGACTTTATTCACAGCAACATTCAACAGGTGTGTGAGTGTGAAGTCAATCACAAGCTGTACACATATCCAACAGGATTGAGTAATTCTGATGATAATCCTTCCAGGTGTCAGAAGAGGGGAGGGAAGAGCAGCGACATGCAAAGGACGTAGTGATGTCTTATGCCATGGCCAATTTGAGAGACTGGATGAGTTCATCCTTTAGGTATCGATTGCTCAACAGATCTGTGACATCTCTGTACAATATTGAGGCCACAGTGGAGATTGAAGTGAGTACTTCTGTTTAGATGTTAAACACAAAAATGCACAAGTGGATCCCAACAATGAATTTGTGATTGTTTTTAATAGGTGTGGAGCAACTTAATCTCCATGAACTTCAGAGATGATGATATCACTACAGAATGGAGACAAACTTTCACAAACGATTTTGAGGGCAAGTACAAAAAGGTATGCAATGCATCTTTTTTTGAAACTTTGTTGTTTTAGGATCAAACTATGAAAGCATTAATTATGTTTTATATGTCTGTGTTTAGGACTCTGCTTTGGATCAGATTGAATTCTACTGCACAAAGACAGAGGAGCTCAGTAAATCACATCCTCATATTGCAGCGAGCATTGAGAAGTGTGCTCTGGAGGCTGTGACAGCTTTGTGCCAGGTTTGGAAAGAAAAAGAAAACAATTTTATAGTTTATAATAAAAGCTGTATACGTTTGTTTGATTGACAAACAGGGGCCACGGCAACAGGGGGGCAAGATTAAATGTTAGTGAGTCTATAAAACTTGACTCTTTGTCATAGCCACCCCACAGTGGTTGATCCTGTCATGAGCACAACATGCTTGCATTTAAGAAACCATGGCATTTGAATCTGAGTGTAGTACATTTGGAAGCAGATATATATTGTGCAGCAGCTATAAGTGCTGCTTTTGTTATAAATAAAAAATGTCGAATAAAGATGTGAAGGAGATAGTCTGTTTTTTAGCAGTGTTTAATGGAACAGGTTTGATTGAAACCTTCAAGTAGAATTTTTAGCAATGTACAGTACTTAGTCACAGGTATCTTTGCTGAAAAGACATACAGTTATATTGATGACTTCTTTGTCCTTTGCACACAGAACAAGTCCGAGGGGAGACTGTTTGAGAGGCTTCAGATAAACTGGAAGTTTGGGAAACTCATCTCTGCAATCATCGAGAAATCCTGGCCAAAGGACGGTCAGGGAAAGTATCAGGAAGATGACGAAGTGGTCCTCCGACACCTCCTCTCCTGGACTGCCGCCAAAAACATATTCCAACTTCACGGTACCTTTTCCCCACAAAATAAATGAGTAACTCATGCAAACATCAGAGAGAAATTTCCTTTTGCAGTTACATTTTTAAAGCATGGGGATCTTTGATGTGGTCATAAATCAAGGGTGTAATATTTTGTGAATGTAGGTGCAGATAAAAACCTGATTGAGAAGCTCTCACAGGAAGCCATGGACAGGATTGCCATAGCTATATCATCACTCACAGCCATGACTGAGAAACTGGTCTGTGGAGACATTAAGATCAGCATGCTTAGCATCATCCTGGATAGGAGTACTGCCTTCTTGGATCTGTTAAAAATCGGTAACAACAGTTTTCTTTTCATTGAATCAATGTATAGATAAAATGCATTAGCATCATGTTTATTTCATGCAATGAGATACAAAGGACAAATGAAAACATGGTCTGTTGGTGATTTGATTTGATCAGATTGCCTTGCTGACAAAGAGCAATACAGGGACGGTGGTAAAATGAGGAGGCTCATCCAGTGCAGGCGCGATGAAGTGACAGCTGTGTACCACGAGAAGGAGCTTGTGGACACTCTCTTGACAATGAGCCACAAACTGGAGGAACACATGACAGGTATGGCGGTCTCATCAGGACAGGACAGTATCGTCATTTTAGTTTTAATTGATGTATCGCGAAACCATGCCCCCTTGGTTACTGTTGCTAGGTCCGACAAGCTTCTTGGAGCTGACGGACTATCAATACACTACCATGGCGGGGAGAAGTATTCCAGCGTCTGTCAGTGACATTTTTTGGAGCAACACCTGCACAATATCCTTAAGATCGAGGCAAAATGGGTTACAATATGCAGTGGAGGGTTATATTCATAATATTGAAATATGTAAGGAAGGGGAGACTATAAGACTATCGAGGCTAAAGCACATCGGTCAAGGGCATTCCTACATTTCTGTTCCGCACTTTTACAGCAAGTACAAGGTATGGTAAGGTGACTAGATGTTCTGGGTTTCCAGGGACAGTCCCCTAATTGGATGACCTGTCCCTGGCTAAAGCTGACCCCGGCAATGTCCCGATTTACATTTAAATGCCAAGAGAGGAAGTGACATACGTTTCGCTCATACACAGTACAAATCGGGTTTACGGGACGGATCAGGTAGCAACAAGGTCAATGGCATCAAACTTACAGTCTATGGTGTCAAAGCATTCTTAGATTTACGTTCTGCAATTTTACAGCAAGTACAAGGGTGGGTAAGGTTACCGAACGTCCCAGATTTCCAGGGACAGTCCCCTTATTGGATGACCAAATACCCTCTCCCATGGCGGGTGTTGTCACCTACTTCTGTCTGGATGAAGACATCAGAAACATGGCCGAGAACCTGCACACTTTCAAAGACAGTTATATATTCAATCTGTGCTGGGAGAAACAAGCCAAAGTCGTGGCTTACGGGGGCGTGCACTGCCATCAAGTAGTACCGAGGTGTTCTCTGTGATCACCTAGCCTATGCTTCCTCCAAACCCGGAGCTGATACATGATGAGATTTTCAGGCCCTGCATTGCCAATTACAACGACATCTACACTTGTCTGAAGAACGGCAGTATAAGACTTGGGGAGGTGAACCAGCTCTTCGCAGTACGGATCCGGTAGGTAGCAATCGTAATGACTCACTGCCGTGAAATACATTTGTTAGCGACCTGGAGGAAAGACAGCAGATCAACATCGGGATGATGCCCCTAAACCATTTCATGGAAGTCCATCAAATCGACCAAATGCCTTCTCCCATGGCGGGTGTTGTCACCTACTTCTGTCTGGATGAAGACATCAGAAACATGGCCGAGAACCTGCACACTTTCATGAAAGACTGTCGTGGCTTCTGACGAAATAGATGAGGATAATCCCGATGAGCTTGAGCAAGTACCTGACATTATGGCAACACCGGAGCTGATACACGATGAGACTGATATCACGGTCATACATTTACGCAACTTAAAGACACTCAGAAACTTCACTTGTCTGAAGAACGGCAGTATACGACTCGGGGAGGTGAACCAGCTCTTCAGTGCTTACAAGGGAAACTACGAAGAGCTTTCAAAAGATTTGGAAATCATGTGCCGAATCGATAAATCCACCGACAAACAGTGGATCCACAGCAGGGTGCAACAGATCGAGCAGTATCACGAGCTTCATCTGGCTGTGGCTTCGGCTGACATCATCATGAAGGTGAAAGAGACGCTTCACCTTCAAGGAGACTTCAGGGTCCTGGAGACGCTCACTGAAGCTGTAAGTGACATTTCTACAGGGAATAAAACCAGTGGGGTTGATTCAAGGTCTACAATGATTGATGTGTTGAAAAACAAGTCTATATTGGCTGATATCACAAAAAGTCTGCTACCATACAACTTTAATGAAAGACTTAATTGAAAGCAGCTGAACTTTGGGAGTAAACATAAACTTTTTCTGATATTAAAATTAGGCAAACTTTTTTAATATATACAGATAAGTTGAGTCAACTTAGAGATGACACTAGAGCTGTAATCCTAATCATGATTACTTTGATGGAGATTGATATTACGGTCATACATTTACGCAACTCAAAGATACTCAGAAACTTTTTTGTTTATAAAAGTATGTCTGTCCATTTAACTGGATAATATAAATGTTTTAGAAAGTCAAATGTACTCCTTCTGGTACTGTGCGTCAGTTCTTTGCTTCACTTACTTAATGGCAGACATCAACCATAGCAGGAGCTGCAACTTCCTCATGCTATTAAACTTTGCTTCACATTGATCTGAGCTCTTATGATGAGGTGAAAGTGAGAGCGTTTTGAGGGGAAAGGTCCGTGCCCTCACTTTGTTCAGCTCATATGATGTAAACAGGGCAACACAGCCGCTGCACAATGATTGTTCCATCTTTGCTATCATATTGGTAATCAGAATTAAAAATCTGATTGATCGCCCACCCCTTGATGACAGTATGATAGAGATCAGTGCTCTCATTTGTATCAGTGATATTGAATATGCCATGAATGAATCAGTGTATACACACTGATGGATCATCATATCTCTGTAAAGGTAGTGGTTTGGATGATGTGGAGAGTGAATACACAGTGAAATATAGAAGTATGGATCAGATTGGGTCAAAACTCTTCATTTTTTTTTTCATCTCATCAGAGCCGAGCAGACTTTCAGAACGAGCAGCTCAGCCGCATCGACAACGACTTGATGCTGGCCAAGAAAGTTCTGGTGGACATCACAGAGCCCCGCAGACTGTGCCTGCAGGAGCTGGGACTCAGAGGACACTTTGTGAAATGGGTGAAAGATGCACTGGAAGGTACGTTTTAAAATCAGAAGTTTGATTTTTTTCTAAAAATTAATGAAGTTTTAGTTCCTAGAGTCTAGTTATTTAAACTAGCATGTATATCAGTTTGGAGAGTTTCCCAGAAGACAGCCATTAAATTATGGTTCTGGGAAAACAGTATTTCAAGTCTATAGTGGCCTCTGTCTCAGTTGTTATAACTTTTCATTTACAGATATCAACGAGTTGAAGGTCTTTGTCGACCTGGCTTCCATCTCTGCGGGAGAGAATGACATGGACGTGGATCGAGTCGCTTGCTTCCACGATGCGGTCCTCGGCTACTCATCGATGCTGTATGAGCTCAAACCAGATTCTGGTTTCCAGGTCTTCAAAGAGGTGCTCCGTAAGCTGTGGAGAGCCCTGGAGAATGACTGCAACCTGCCAAAAAAGCTGGTACGATGAGCTCCACTGTTGAACTCATAATTTCTCTTTACTAGAGCTGTTATAATGTCTCTGTTGGCTACTGGAGGTTGAACTAAATACAGTTATATCAGCAAGTTTAGTGCTTCCTGAAATTTTAGCACAAAAGCAATGGAGGTTTAACAGCATGACAAACAGTGGACGGCTGACAGTACAGCCTACTCTATGACAGTCTACTTTGACTGACTCACTTACACCACAACCTGGACAGACTCTCCCAAGGTGTGCTTACTTCACAGAACTGGATGCAAACTTTGACTCTCTCTGATTTACTGAAAATCAAATGTTTCTGCATCACAGACATCAGAGATGAGGAGGATGAGGATCTCAAATTTCTAAAGCAAAGAGTGAATCACCTAATACCGGATATTGGACATCACCTCTAACATGCTCTTTTCTTCTGTAGCGAGACAGTGCACGGCATCTGGAATGGCTGAAGACGGTGAAGGACAGTCATGGGTCAGTGGAGCTGTCATCTCTGTCTCTTGCATCATCCATCAACAGCAAAGGCATCTACCTGATAAGTGCACAAGATGTAAAAAAGGTAACTTAAAACACCAAAGACAATGACTTGCAGCAGAAAGGTAGAGAAAAAAAAAAGGTTGCCACAGATTATTCCTGAGTGCATCTCTGCTCTTTAATCCAGCTGAGCCTGGACACAGCCCTAAAGCTCCAGATTCCAGAGGAGCATGATGAAGGTCATCAGATGCGCTGCTATTCTCTGGAGGACCTGCGGGAGCTGCAGAACAAACTTATGCTCATGTCTGGGAAAGGAGATCAAGGCCAGAACGAAGTCGATCACTTTGTAGAGGTATACCGCAGTTTAATTCATGAAAAGCTGTTGTCATTAGCCTTTCAGATGAAATGCATAGTTTTTTGGAATTGTGTTCATTTTTACCCATTTAGCTTGAGGACACCTGTTAGCCCTGTAAAAAAAGTGCACATGCCAAAAACATATATAAGGTCAACCAACCCTGCTTTTGTTTTTCAGGTTTTTGCAAGCGTCCAAAGACTTGCTGAGGCATTCATTGCCCTCTACACTGCTGGGAATCCTCTATTCAGACACTGGGAAGCACAAATCAACTGTTCTCTTAACAACAAGCAGCCCAGTATCATGATGGACTTTAACCTTGGTAGTGTTGTCAGCGTTGTCATTGTGGAGGGCAGCATAGAGGAGCAGCTTCCTGAATTTTGCAGGAAGATGGAGAAGTGTTTGGACTATTGGAGGGACTTTGTGGACAAACAGAGATCCAAGCATTACTATCTGAACTACTACACAGCTGAACAGATTGTATACCTCTGCAGCAAGCTCTGTCAGGAAAATGTGACCAAAGTTGATCACCAAGTTCTCATGATGCTGTCCTTTGTCAAGCCAAATTGCACAGCCTCAGACTTGAGGAAGGTCTGGCACAGACTCCGGTATGAAATCCTCACCAAGCCAGAAGAACAAAACGAGGACATTGAGTTCCAGACTTTCATTGTAGTGCCACAAACCGAGATGATGGATTCAGATTTCACCAACGAGGTTGATACGTTGCCAAGCCTTGTGGAACAGGCCAGTGGGTCCCAAAAGTTTGATCTCATATGGAACACTTACATGCAAGACATGAAAAACTTTCTTCCACAAATTCTTGATATAAAAAATCTGGGGAGGCTTTTGGAAATATTGGCCAACAAAGAAGATGAACGTGAAGGAAGTGACGAGGAAGAAGACATTTCTGACAACGCAGGTCTCATAATGAGACAGCTACCTAAAGGTCTTGCAGCAGGGAATCCAAACCTCATTGTTTGTCCACATGATGATGTCTTGACATCTTGCATCTCCATTTACATGAGCAGTGCAAGCGAGCCGCTTCCATCCTATGACGAGGTCCTCCTTTGCAGTTCCTCGACACCTTATGAACAGGTGGAGTTATTTCTCAGACGCTGTCTCGGCACAGGCTACAGGGGACAGAAGATCTACTCTCTGCTGTATGGAGATCTCCTCTCGTATGATGTGAGCTCGAAGGTTGAGAACTTCTTCCAACGCATGAAAATGCAGAGCCGGAGGGATTACAGGCTTGTTATTCTCTGCAGCTCAGAGAGAGAACACGCCTACCTTCCTTCAGCCTTCAGTCAGTACAGGCTGCACATGGTTCCCCAGGAGCCATTGGCCAGGATCCAGAGATACCTGCACAAACACTTTGTGGTCCCAGCAGAGCAGTGCAGTGCTGCAGCTGCTTTCAAAGACCGACTGCGTGTTGGTGTCGTCTCCTCAGAAAGAGCCGGTGTTGGTGGGTATATTACATTGAGGATTCATTGATGTTAAATACCAGGGCTTCACAGTATTAAAAAAAGCATTACTGTGTTTTTTCCCAACTGCAATCTGCATTACAATATGACAAAATACAGAATTTGTGTTTCAGGCCAGATGACTGACTTTTGGGCATGCACACAATTGCAGTTGCCATACTTTAAATATATTTTTCAGCTTTGTTAAATTCTTGAGTTCGTATATTATCATAATCTGTTATTGACTTGATATATTACAGGTAAATCTCTTTACATCAAAAGGCTGTATGAAAAGCTCAGGCTCTCTACAAAAAAGTCAACAATGTTGAGATGCATCCGCTTGATTGAACCCTGCGTCGATGAGAACGTCATCCTTCAATCGCTTCTGAATACCTCAGAGAGGAACGAACTGGTGGTGTTTCATTTCGACATCACATCATCGGTAATGATGAGTCTTGTCCCGGTGCATCAGAGTCATATTCAACAGCTGACATATGGTGTTAACTGACTCTGTTTTTGTCTTTGGGGAAAAAGGTGCAGAAAGGTCTCCATGAGTTCCTTTTCAAACTGCTGGTTCTGCGCTATTTGATGGACTCTGAAGGAAAAATGTGGAAGTGCAGTGACAAGCAGCTGTATCTTGTAGAGATGTTAGAGCACGCAAGAAATGCCTCACAGCAGGTGAGAGTTTTTACAAGTTTTTTTTATTTTCAGTCATTTATTGTTCAATTTAATTTTTCGTTGAGTTTCTAACTCTGTTTTCCTTGTAGGCTCAACCCGTCAAAAGTACATTCACAGATGTGTTTCCGAACATTTTCTGCCAACCACCCAAAAAGGTCCTAATGCTGGAGATGAGCAAGGCAGAAGATCCCACCCTTGCAAACACTGACAACCCGCTGATGGATGATGAAGAATTCCGCAGTGCAGCCTTTCAACGGCCATACCAGTACCTCACACGCTTTCACAACCACAGTGATCTTGATGTGTTCACATTTCAAGGTGTTGAAGGTTCACATGTGGAGTGTCTGCAGATGTTTCTCATGTACTGTGGAATGATGGACCCGTCCTGGGCTGAGCTGAGAAATTTTGCCTGGTTCCTCAACCTGCAGCTGCAGGACTGTGAGACATCTGTGTTTTGTGATGCCACTTTTACTGGAGACACGCTGGCTGGATTCAAAACCTTTGTGGTGGACTTCATGATCCTGATGGCTAAAGACTTTGCCACTCCATCACTCAGTATTTCTGACCAGAGCCCAGGCAGGCTGACGACGAACCTGGATGGTGTCCGAGATGAGGACTTGGCCCCTTTCTTGATCAGAAAGAGATGGGAAACAGAGCCACACCCGTACATCTTCTTCAATGACGACCATGTGTCTATGACCTTCATTGGTTTCCATCTTCAGCTCAATGAACAGAACTATGTTGACGCAATTGAACCCACCTCGGGAAGAGTGATTAAAAGGAATGTCATGACACGAGCATTGTATGAAGGCCTAAAGCTGCAGAGAGTCCCATTCAACATCGACTTTGATAGCCTACCAAGAGGAGAGAAAATCGAGCGGCTCTGCAGTGTTCTTGGTATCCAGTGGCCTCTTGACCCCGACGAAACATACGAGCTAACAACCGATAATATCCTGAAGATGCTGGCGATCCATATGCGGTTCAGATGTGGCATTCCTGTCATCATCATGGGAGAGACTGGGTGCGGCAAGACGAGGCTGATCAGATTCCTTTGTGAGTTGCGGAGGAGCGGTGTTGCCACGGAGAACATGAAACTGGTCAAAGTGCATGGAGGGACAAGCTCAGAGATGATTTACAACAAAGTCCGAGAAGCTGAGGATATTGCCTCAATCAACAAGCAAGACTATGGATTTGGCTCTGTCCTCTTCTTTGATGAGGCCAACACAACAGAGGCCATCAGCAGCATAAAGGAGGTCCTCTGTGACAAGACAGTCAAGGGGGCGAGCCTGGCACAGGACTCTGGGCTGCAGATCATTGCAGCTTGCAACCCTTACCGAAAACACACCGACGAGATGATCAAGAGGCTAGAATCGGCTGGTCTTGGGTACAGAGTTCGAGCTGAGGAGACGGATGAAAAGCTTGGGTCTATCCCTCTCCGCCAGTTGGTCTATAGAGTTCAAGCATTGCCACCAAGCATGATCCCCCTCGTGTGGGACTTTGGGCAGTTGAATGATCAAACAGAGAAGATATACATCCAGCAGATTGTGCAGAGAGTGATTGAAAACAAAGCAATCAGTCAGACGTACCTCAAGTGCATCACTGATGTTCTTTCAGCTTCTCAGAAGTATATGCGCACCAGGAAGGATGAGTGCAGCTTCGTCAGTCTGAGAGATGTCGAGCGCTGCATGCAGTCTTTTGTCTGGTTCTATGAGAATCACGTCATGTTGTTTGCAGAACTCGAGAAGTTTGAGAGACATCAACATGCTGAGAACAGTGAAAGGACTCAGAGACAGCTTGAGGTCAGAGACCCGGTGCTCTGGTCTCTGGTTATGGCCGTTGGAGTATGTTACCATGCCTGCCTAGAGAAAAAGGATAAATACAGAGAGAAAGTCAGCAAAAGCCTTCCACCAGCATACACCCCGGGTAAGCTGATGCAGGAGATCTCACTCATGCAGGATGTACTTTTGAGCGGTGTGCCAATGGGGGATACCATCGCAAGAAACAGTGCCCTTAAAGAGAATGTCTTCATGATGGTCCTCTGCATTGAGCTGAGAATCCCTCTCTTCTTAGTCGGTAAACCTGGGAGCTCAAAATCCCTGTCAAAAACTCTGGTGGCAGACGCGATGCAGGGCCAAGCTTCTCATTCTGACCTCTACAAAATGTTCAAACAGATCCATTTGGTGTCCTTCCAGTGCAGCCCACACTCAACACCAGAGGGCATCATTAATACTTTCAAGCAATGCGGACGCTTCCAGGAAGGAAAGAACTTGGATGAGTACATTTCAGTCGTGGTTCTTGATGAGATTGGACTTGCTGAAGACTCTCCAAAGATGCCACTGAAAACTCTCCATCCCCTGCTAGAGGAAGGATGCATCGATGATGAGCCACTTCCACACAAAAAGGTCGGCTTCATTGGAATCTCCAACTGGGCTTTGGACCCTGCAAAGATGAATAGAGGCATTTTTGTCTCCCGTGGTGACCCTGATGACAAGGAGCTCATTGAGAGTGCTAAAGGCATCTGTAGATCTGATGCAATGGTTTTAGAGAGGGTCAGGGACTTCTTCCAGCCTTTTGCAAGAGCCTACTTGAACATCTGCCACAAACAAACAAAACAGGGCAAAGGGTTTTTTGGCTTGCGTGACTACTACAGCTTGATCAAGATGATTTTCGCGCTGGCAAAGGTTTCTCACCGGAAACCCAATGCTGAAGAAATCATGAAGGCAGTGCTGAGAAACTTCAGTGGCAGAGATGATGTGGATGCAGTCACTGTCTTCTCCAAGAGACTGAAAATTACACCCAATCTGGAGAACATCAGTGCCATTGAGTTTGTGAGAGAAAACATTCAAGCAGTTGGTCAAGAAGAAGACTGTCGCTACCTGCTGGTGTTGACAAAAAACTATGCCGCCCTCCAGATTCTTCAGCAAACCTTCTTTTCAGAAAGCGGTCAGCCAGAGATCATCTTTGGATCCAGCTTCCCAAAAGACCAAGAGTACACCCAAATCTGCAGAAACATCAACAGAGTGAAGATCTGCATGGAAACAGGTCAAACAGTTGTGCTTCTTAACCTGCAGAACCTCTACGAAAGCCTCTACGATGCCCTCAACCAGTACTATGTCTGCTTGGGAGGACAGAAATATGTTGATCTTGGACTGGGAACCCACCGTGTAAAATGCAGAGTGCACAAGGACTTCAGGCTGATCGTCATAGAGGAGAGAGAGGTGGTCTACAAACAGTTCCCAATACCTCTCATAAACAGGCTGGAGAAACACTACCTGGACATCCAAACTGTCCTCAGAACAGAGCAGAAAAGGCTGGTGGAGGAACTAGAAAGATGGGTAAAAGTCTTTGTGACTGTCGAAAGTCAGCGTACCGCAGCAGCTCAGACATACAAGTACAAACCAGCAGATGTCTTCATTGGTTACCACTCGGACACATGTGCATCTGTGCTGCTTCAAGTCATCGAGAAGCAGAAGGACAGTGTAGACATGTCAGACCCAGAGAGGAGAGTTCTAGACCAGGCCAAGCTCATCCTGCTCAAATGTGCTACCCCAGACTCAGTGGTACGACTGGACTGCACGCACCTCCCTAAAGTGGAGAGTGAAAACCTGTCCAGGGTCTACTTTGAAGAGCAGAGCAACAGCTGTTTAGCTGACTTTATTCTTGCTCACATAACTCAGGAAGCCCACTGCCAATCCTCCTTCACAGAGGTAACTTTAAAGCTATCGAACAGTCACAGTTTAGAGATACTGGAGAACTTTTGAGTCCGTTAGAAAGTCTCACTAATGAATGTCATGTCAAACTTCAGGTGACAACATTTTCCAGGCTGCTGACTGCGTCCAATTTGGAACCACTGGAGCAAATGCTGCACAGTGTTGAGCTCCTCTCACTCCAGCAGTTTGACACAGAGCAGTCCTTCCTGAAGAAGATCAGGTTTGTTAATTTACCAACAAAGTAATTTTGAGTTTTTTACAACTGTAAAAACTCAGTCATACTATACCAGAATCATTGAAAACCCTTGATTCTCTGTTTTTACTGTTTTCCAGGGATTTTCAAAGTTAGCTACAGCTTTACAGTTTAAAATGGATTAATTGTCCAGCCCTAACTGGCACCTGCTTAAGGGCGTAAAAACACTATTTTTGATGCTTTTGCCTTAAGGACGGGAAATTAGCTGGGCATTTTCAACCCTAAGAACACTCTTAAGCAACTTTCTGTGGTGTACTGAATCAAAAAAGTGCACTTTATAGGAAAAATCTGAAGGGTGAATTAAATTTCCAGGCAAGGGGGAATTATGAAGAGCTATTAGGTGGGCATGTCATTCATCATTGTCCCAAAGAACCCATATCCTGACTTTAGACTCAGTTTGAGTCTTGCAAAGTTCAGAGAAGCTGGATGAACTTTATACTTTTAATCAAAATACAGATCAGCACCATAGGTCTCCTTCCAGGATATTCCAGATGTCTATGAAAGAATAATATGCTCATGACTGCATTTATCTTGACATACAGTCTCATTAAAGATATAAAATTCCTGTTTTTTTATAGGAACTTCCTCACAGCTGAAAACAGGGGTGGTCACATGGGACCCTCCGACAAGATCCTCATCATCCAGTGTGATTTTGAAGTGTCTCAAAGTGCCAATCTCATTGCATCTGCAAAGTAAGTCGTCCCCCCCACTAACTGTGCATGTGCGAGTGGCTTTGTCATGTGACGTTTAACTGTTCATTTTCAGGTATTCATCCATAAATGAGATCAATAAGATCACTCAGGAGGGCGTGGGAAGCAGGGTGTTTGTCTACTTCATCACCAGATTGCCAAGAATGGAAGGAGGAAGCTCTTACATTGGCTTTCATGGAGGTAAGGAGGCTATACTGATATACTTAAACTGTACTTAAATGTTCCCATTAGTTTATCTGAGGCTGAGGAGACTATCTAAGACATGTTGGTTTTCACAGGCCCCTGGACATCAGCTCACATTGACGACCTCAGACGGTCCAAAGACATCGTTGGAGATATCAAAGCTCTGCAACAAATGACCATCAGTGAGATGTTTGAAACAAAGACAGATCAGCCTGAAGGTAACAAATTCATAAATGAATTATGGAAAAATTGTTGTTTCAAATACCTTAATATTAAGACTATTTTCTAAAATCTTTTCTCATCTGCAAATGTTTATGGTGCTTCATTTCATGAAAATGTTTTTTTTTTATAGCCATGGAAGTTGATGACATGTACACAGAGACTGAGGAGGAAGCAGCTCAAGGAAATGAGCAGCTTGAGGAAAAGGTAAGTCTTCAACATTAACTTGTAACATCTGTAAAAAAAAGATCCTCAAACTGGAGTATAAAATATATTTCCTGTACAATTCTGGCCTGTGTTACTTGTGACACTTACCTTTGACCTGGGTGTTTTCTCACTGCAGGGCCGGGATAATGTTGTGGACACCACGGCGCTGCTGAGGAGCTGTGTGCAGAGTACAGTAGGCATGCTGAGAGACCAGGTGGACAGCGGTCTCCGTAGCACTCAGAGGGTTGAAATCCTGCTGGCACTCCTCAGTGACAACGATGAAATCAAAGGTACACACAGCTTTAAAGTGATTTTACAGCAGCTGCGGGGCTCTTAATAACGTCACACTCTTAACAGGTGAATTCCTTCAAATTATGAAGAGACACCTCCACTCACTGCTGTCGTCTCATGATGGGAACACCTTCTCATCTATCAAGAGCAACTGGGTGATTAAGGAGGCGTCAAACATTGACGCTCTGCAAGAAGGTGGCACTTTCAGGTGGGTGTTCAGTCACAAAAATGATGATTGTCTTCCTATCATTCCTGTTTAAACAGCTTCACTAATATTTGTGGGTCTGTACAGGAACACCTTGTGGAAGCGAGTCCAGGCTGTGGTTGTGCCCCTCTTCGCCCAACTGGTTTCAGTCATTGACCGGGACCAGAACTTGAACATCTTGCTTGGAGACTGCAGTGAATCTGTCAAAAGGCTGTGGTTGGATATCTTTGGCAATGATAAACTTCTGGAAATCCCACACCTGACACTGGATCATAAGTAAGCAGTGAAAATGCTGTACAAATTCCTCTAAGTAGACAGATCATACTTTATACTTGCCTGTCTTGAGCTTGTGTTGTATTTTCTGTTCAAAGCAATGAGACAAGAACAATCCTCGTGCAGAACAACATCGCCCAGGACCAGATCATGAGCTGCAGCATGCCTTTCAGCTGGAGGATCAAGAACTACCTGGAGGAACTTTGGGTCCACGCTCTTCAGCATGAAGGTAACGGCATGTTATCGAGCAGGCTCAATCATTGCGACTGTTATGTTTTCACCTTCTAACTTTGACTCTGAATGTGAACGTGTTTCAGGTCACACTCAGCTGGAGTTTGATGAGTTCTTTTGGAAGACGCCACTCGGGCGATACATTGCAAATGCAGACCCTGAGATGCAGATGGAGTTTTTTCAACGCTACCTTCAGGATTTTATCCTCATGACAATGAATGTGACTTGCCAAGAAGACCTGCAGGTAAACTGACAGTAACATGATTTACTTTGATATTTTAGGTATTGATTTAAAGCCTCTTCTGTGCATGCTTTGTGGTCCTATGCATATAATTTTTTATTTTCTAGATCCTGCGTGGTGCCTTGAATTGTTGTGTCAATGAGCTGCGACTGCAGCTTGAGGCCACAGATTCAGTAACGTCTCTTTCATGGGTCCATGCCGGTTATCATGATTTCAAAAACCGGCTGCAGAACCTCTCCAGAATTATCTGTTTAGAGCCCCAGGTGACACACCAGCTCTTGCAGAGACACGATGCCACAGATGGGAATGAACTGGTGAGCTCCCATCATCATTTAAGTCATAATATATTCTATGTTGCTGTTTTTATATTGTGGTTGTATTCCCCCTGTGTCCTAGGTACTGGATGTGTATGCTGCATTTGCATGTGTAGAGTACCTGGAGCCTACAGGTCTAGACACAGACGCTCAGAGACAAATCTGGCTGAGACAGGTCAAAAAACTTCAAGTTCCCATCGAGCTGATCTGCTCAGAGGACAGTGTGAGACGCTACGGAGAGCGCAGCAAGACTATTGTAAACAGAGTCAGGTAAGCCATGCTCTGGAAATTACATGAAAGTGGTCTTGAGCTGTATATGCTGAAGTTTTAGGAATTTATCTAGTAACCCCTTTAGTTTTACTGAATTGAATGTTTCTGGTTTACGGTCCTTACTTTTAGAGACGGATGGAATCGCATATTTTCTCTCTCTTTGTTTGTGGAGCACATGTTGTTGGGCGTTGAGGAGATCGAGAGAAAGCTTGTCCCCCTGGTTTTGGAGCACACAAGAGGGCTGGGCCAGGTTGGTTCATTACAAGACTCACCTTAAAGAGATTGCAGACAGGAATGAAGGATAACAGAGGGTTTAAATAAACTAAATATCATGTGCTCCGTCTCATTAAGGTGCTGGGGAAAAATTCAGACCTCAAGACCAAGCAGACGTTTGAAGCTGTGATCGGTTTGCTCAAAATCTGCAAAGACAAAGCAGTCAACATCTTCTTCAGGTAAAGACTTTAGTTTTTGTTTTTTGAGTTGTACAAAAAAACATTATTTCTGAACTTTGCCTCCTCTGAGGTCCTCTTCTCTTTTAACTTTTAATCCAGGTTCGGTGTCACGCAGTGTCCAGTGTGTATGGGAGACCCCCAAAATCCAATCTGCCTGCCGTGTGAACACATGTACTGCTTAGCGTGTATCAAACAGTGGTTGGGTCCTGGTCAGATGTACTGTCCTCTCTGCATGCAGCCAGTTGAGGATAACTTCCCGATGGTTTCCTCAGAGGACATTCGGTTAGTAATGTTTGGATCAGAGCAGCAAGCTGTTGGTTACCTGTCTGTCTACTGGCCCAGACTAATCTACTGTTTTTCTTTTGTGTGTGTGTAGGGCACTTGTCAACAAACATGCACAGTTCAGAAAGCAGTGCAATGCTTTCTTCATTGACCTGGTGTCCACCGCGTGCTTCAAGGACAACTCTCCCCCCAGTCGAGCTGTCATCCTCCATTTGTTGTCCTTCCTCATGGTGGAGGCCAACACTGTTCCCATCCTCAGGGGTAGGACACTGTGCTGGAATGGGTCAGAAACATTCCCTGGTGTTTATTTTGTCTCCTCTAAATGTCCCTTTTTTCGCTTTGTCCTTTTTTGGCAGGTAAACAACAAGTCCTGACAAAGGCGCTCTCCCCGTTCGATGACTCTGTGGATAAAAATCCTGTGATTCGGTCAGTGGTGCTCAAACTCCTGCTGAAGTACAGGTGAGGTGTTTCGTTGCAAATCACAATAAAGGTTTCTGGTGTAAAATTTTGGCACACTGTCTCACATTTACTTAAATTATGCTGTTTCTAAAGCTTCGATGAGGTAAAGGCTTATCTGCAGCAGCACCTGGTGGCAGTTGAGCAGAGTAACATCCTGGAGGAGTCTGACAAAACTGAGCTGTACTTACTGTACATAAACTGCCTGGAGGTATGCAAACATACATGAAAAATCAAGTCTTTTAATTGAGGCATTTTGCAGTTGAACATCAGTTATTTTCATTTCTGCAGGACTCAATGTTTGATAGGCTGCAGTTTAGATCCCCTGCAGACCAGCAGGTATGTCTGCAGGATGAAAGTGCCTTCCTGGCTGAATACCTGCAGTCGCAGGCTCACGCTGCCGAAGTGGCAACTGTTGATTATCTGCAGCAGGTCGCCAGAGTGCGCATGGACCTGGATATGGCTGCAAGCCTTATCGTGGAAAACCTGAGCAGCACAGGTGTGTAATCTAGATCTTCAATGAAAATGTTTGTGAGGGTTTCAATTAGGGCCTGGCCAATATGGATTTTTGGGCCGATACCGATTATTGGGGGGGGGGGGGGGGGGGTGATTACTGATTAATTGACTGATTTTTCAAAAATTTGATATAAAGTTATTAAAAATATATATATTATGTAGATATCTACATTATACTATATACTGTAAATATACCGTAGGCTACTGCTCTTCACGACCTACTGATTAAACTCGGACCAGAAAAGCGTTTACAACTAACCCCCCGCCGATCGGTGGCTCCGCCGATCAGTGCCTCAGCGTCTTAACTCACGTTACTCATTTCCGGTCCGGTCTCATCTGGAGACGTAAGAGAAGCAGCTCGACCACGTAATGTGTACTGTTGTTTATTCTACCGTTACTGGCACGGCTAACAGTGTAGCAAGGCAAATAGCAGATGGCTAACTCTAACTTTAGCTTAATTACATGGTGCTTTACCGTTAACTCGGCGTGACCGAGACCAGCACAGAGGGTTAACATCGTGAAGTCGGTTGAACTGAGACTTGTTGACTTATTGTGTATTTCACAAACTGTTTTTTTCACCGTTGAGGCGGACCACTCTCCTCCGTGCGCCCTTGAGCTGCCTGCTTCAGAGCCGTCACTCTGCTGTGCTGTGAGGTAGTTAGTGAATGAAGATTTTCATGAGGTCGCTGTCCTGGCACACAGGGGCCGACGCAAATATAGAACGCGAAATTATAAAATATTCGGGGGCGAATTTTGACGTGCCTGACTATACACGTCAAGCCCAATGCGATTATGAGACTTTTCCCGGGGAAGTCCCGCCTGCGTCGCCTCTGATTGGCTGGAAAAGCTGGAAACGTCATCACACGCTCAAGCCAAACGGTTAGCACTTACAGCCAATCAGAAGCGATAAGATAAGCACATGAAACTATGGTAACAGCCGCTAGCTTACGTTAGCACAGATGAAAGTTAAAACAAAGGCATTTAGAAAACTGTTAAAGCACACAAACCATCGTCATATGAGAAATCCGACGCTATGACTCTCCACAAGTTGTCCTTCAGGTCGTTATCTTTGTAATACTGTCTTTTATCATAAAACACTCTGTTCTCAGACACAAACAATCAGCCGGTCGGCCATGTTGGATATACCGGTGAAGCTTACGTCACAACAACACGCAATCTGTGATTGGTCAGAAGTGGACACACAGTATGCGAAACTTACAAAAATCAACCATGATCCGAAAAAATTAAGGCCGCAATATCGCAGGACGGGAAAACGTCGCTGATGTGAACGCCTGTATTGACAAGATACGGGTTCGAAAAAAAATATTGACATCCGAAATAATCGCACTACAAAAATGGTCTCAGTGTGAAAGGACCTTAAGTTGGGCAACTTTTGAAATGGTGGAACATTTTCGAGGTGAAACCAAATCTTATTCTCTCCATTTTAATTCTGAAAATATCGGCGACAATAGGCGAGTTTTGGCCAATTACTAGTTTCAATCTGCAAATTTATCAATCTGCATTCACTTTGTCCAGAGAGCCATCAGAATGGAACCTCAGCCTTCCTGGACAGCGTGGTGAGCTTGTGTAGACGCAGTGGGAACAGCTGGTATCGTGTCTACTTGATCCGAAAAATCTGCAGACAGCATGGAGTAGAGTTTGTCCTGAAGCTCCTGAAAGTGGATGAAATGCGTTGGCTCTTCCCTGAAGAAGTTCTCGGAAAGGTGAAGCTATCCTCTTTTCCATTTAGTGTTTAAAGAGAAGCAGGAATTTAACCTGAATATGCTTGCAGTGATTAGATAACTGAGTTCAAATGTTGTTATTCAGAGTGAAGAGGCCGCTCCCGTAGACCAGTACCTTGTGTGCGGGGAGGACTACAAGACTGTGAGAAATGCTGTTGCAAAGGTGGTGATGGAAGGCAAAGTGGACGGACTGGATGAGAGCTGTGAGGTAATATCACATCCGGTATCTGCTGGTTTAACTCATCAACAGGTCTGAACGTGCTCTGTTTCTGTGCTCACACTTCCTCCGTCGCGTTTTCCTCACAGGGGTGCAGATGCCAACCTCAGTGGAAGACGGTTTATCTCCTGCTGGCACTTTACAGAGAAGTCACCACTCTCTACAGAGATGCCAATGCTAGCTTCCATCCCAAGCCCAAGGTAGGCAGCATTATTCATTTGTATATTATTGAACTAGCTTGCACTATTTTTTCAACACATCAGACTGCAGCTGTACTACAATGTGTGATTCATACATGTGAGAGCTTCTAGAAAACCCGCAGAAATGTGAACAAAACAAACAACTCCTGAAAAAATCCCAGTGTGGATGAAGTCAAAACGTACTTCAGACCATGTCGAATACATATGAAATAACCCCTTTTTTTTGCACGCCATGCAGCAATTGGAAGTCCTGATGGCCTACATCCAGACCTCCAAATTCCTCCCGAGTCCCGAGATGAAGAAGTTTGCTCAAGTTTTGGTGACCAACCAACTCCAGACGCTGGTCCTTCAACCCGGGACATCTGGGGCCAAGTCTGCTTTGGTGGACTTGGCAATCCACCTGGCTGTCGTCTATCTGTGCGGGAACCCGGGGATCCTGACACCTCTGCAGCAACTGGCGATGGCACCCGCCAACATGCAGGTATGTCCAAAGTTAGCTCCTCTTTTTCTCCTCCGAGTTGTGCTCCACCTCCTGCTCCTCCTCTTCTTCTTCTTTCAACTTAATTGTTTATGTTTTTGGAAAACAGGCTGCCTTTTTACCCACGATGCCTGAGGACATGGTGGCAGTGGCCCAACAAGCAATGGGACAAGTGCGGTGGTACCGTAAGTCACACACAAAAAGAAGATACTTACTCAGTTAAAGATTTTGCATGGACTCATGTTGTTTCTAACTTATTTACTCTCACTGTAGATTGTCCTAATGGTCACCCCTGCACAATTGGAGAGGTGTGTGTGCGTTTTTGAATACACAATAACACTTGTTTCACTTAAATTTACTGAATATTATGAGTCAGTTTGTTTCCTCATGCATTTGTTTCTCTGTAGTGTGGTCAGCCGATGGAACAAAGCCGATGTTTAGACTGTGGTGCAGTGATTGGAGGAATAAATCACGCACCTGTGCAGGGATTTCAAATGGTTGGGTTACAGTAAGTTGACCGTGAGCTTTATCAGGACAAAAAAAGAAACATGGCAGGAAGTTAAAAAGTGGACATTTTCTTTAACTTTGTGTGTATTTGTTCATTTCTTATCAGGGCCGACCGCACACAGACAGGTCACATCCTGGGGAACCCCGGCCGCAGAGACAATCCAGACATGTTGGACACAAAGAGCCTCTCTCAGGTCCCTTTCATCATCGTTCGCATGCTGACACACATGTCCATGCTGCTCGGTACCTGCTGCAACCTACAGGTAGCTTGGACCTAAAAATGAGTGCAATCCAGCTTGTTTGGAGGGATTGAAAGAAAAAATGATGATTTGGGTTTTTGTTGTGATTTTATACAAGTTGTTTTGCCTTCAATATATCTGATATGTATTTAGTGTTGATATGAACCAACGTATTTTAAATAAAGAGACAAAATAGAGTAAAAACATTCAAAGGGGGTGTTATTGTTAACACCCTAATTTTTCATGTAATAAGTTAGAGTCCAAAGGTCTTTTTTTTTTTTTCTTGTGTTTCTAGGTTATTTCTGCCATCATTAAGCCTCCAGTACATGACCCAGGTGAATTTCTGCTTGCTCACTTGCAAAAAGACATGGAACATCTTATCAGATCCCTCGGAAAGGGGACAGACGACACGTTCAGCGCCGTTCATCTGCTCATCAGCAGCTTCCTGCAACAAGCATGTAAGGACCAACCACAAACAAGAACAACCGCACATCTGCTCTGTCTCATATACCAAAAGTTGAATTAGGCTCTCTCCAGCTTTTTTCTCTGCAAATTGAGCAGCAGCAGGAAAGTGATAGAAAAGGCTGCCCCCTAGTGGTCAAAATTATGTAGGCCTCAGTTTGGAGTTAATGCACGCACACAGGATGTTTGGAAGGTTTTATAACTGAGAGCTGTAGTTTTTGTCCTTTTAAGAATGCATTTTTTTGCTTTTCAAATGTTCTTTTGATAATGAAATCATAGTTATTGAATATTTGTAAATGTTGGCTTTCAATCCTCTTAAAAAATACAAACAGACAAAAGAAGTCAAACAGTCTGGATCATGTTTCACTCAGCTTGTATCCGCTTTCAGGGCCTGTTCCCAACAACAATCTGCTCGCCACCAAGGAAGCGAGAAATATATGGGAGGTGGAAGTGAGCAACACGATCATCACACCACAGCTGAAGGTAAGATGACTGTATATGTCCTAAAAGGGAGCATAGTCTGCTCATAGCAAACACTTCTGCATTAAAATTTGCATCTTGGATCCCACAGAACTTGGATAGACAGCTCAAAGAAGTGAACGCGTTCATCCAAGCCGACTCCCGAATCTCTGCCAATCCAATCATGAAGCTGCTGTTTGGGGATCCCCGTCTCTTCTTGGCGTCACTCCCTCAAAATTCACTCATCCATCGTTCTGCCGTGTGGAGCTGCAGGGACAAAGTCTCCGTGCTCAGCCTCACCCACATCGTAGAGCAGAACGGAGGCAGGGACGCTCTGCCTGTGCTCTGGAGATTCCTGCACAAGGTAAAGAAACTGAACACAGAGAAGTATACATAGATATCCCTACATGTCCGTATAAACCACAGGTTCAACAGTTTTAAAGAGGCACTACCGCTGACACATGATTGTTTCTTTTTTAGGAGGCCGAGCTCAGACTGGTCAGATGCCTTCCTGACATCCTCGCATTGCAGAGAGATCTCGTCAAGAGGTTTCAAAACGTCACCGACTTGTCGTTCAGCACTATCCGTGAATTCCTCCACAGCCAGAAAGCAGGTACTGAAACTGAGCGTGGACGTCACAGTTGTGCACTTTTCCACACAAAAAACAAAAACCAACCTTTTTCGAATCACTCCTTTTTGTACTGTGTGTGCCTCAACTTTGAATTAAGTTTGATTTTTTTTCTTTATCTTCGTAGTTTCTCTGAGAGCTTGGTATGAGAAATACATCAAGATCTTCCTCACCACCTGGAACCAGCTCAGAGCATCTCTGGCCACTAATGGTAAATATCATTTCATTCAAACTCACTCACCTTTTCAACATCAGGAACTGACCTGAGTTATTTTTGTCTAGGTGAGATCAAGATCCCAGCTGATCTCTGCGAGCGAGACCTGGACATCAACACTGGTGACTTCAAGATGCTGTTACCACGGCGACAAGGCCCAGGCCTTTGCTCCACAGCTCTTGTCAGCTACCTGATCGCCCTGCACAATGACCTGATCTACTGTGTGGATAAACATACCGGAGAGGAGACCAGGTGGGGGAGCTGTTGTCCCATTTTTCTCCCTTTCTCATGTTTCTCTCTGAGTCCAGACTGGACTCTATTGTGCCTGGTCTACTGAAGGATTATCAAAAAGAGTGAAAGATAACTTTTTTTTATTGCAAACAAGAGAGAGATGAGAACAATAACAAAAAAGTACATTTGCAGACTTAGACCTGTTGTCTAAACTCTTATCTCCTCTCCATCCCACAGCTACAAAGTAAGCCCTGCAGACCTGACTGACCTGCATGTGATCCGGTACGAGCTGGAGAGGGATCTGATGCCCCTGGTTCTGTCCAACACTCAGTACAGCATCGAGAGAGGCCAGGAGACTCTTCATGAGTACGACTTACAGAAAATCCAGCAGCAGATCATCTCACGCTTCTTACTGGGCAAACCTCTCATCACTCTGAACGTGAGCAGAAGAAAAAAAGCAGAAAAATGAACTTTTTTCTGTTTGAGAAGAAGAGAAATGTCACATTTACATTTTGTTGTTGCTTTTTCTCTGCAGGGAATCCCAACTTTAGTGAACAGACAAGACCGCAACTATGAGATTATCCTGAAGGATGTGAAAGCAAAAGTCAAACAAGTAAGTCGTGATTTTAAAAACACAAAAAAGGCAGTGTGTTCAATGTGTTTTTGGAGACTTAATTTCATGACATCAATCCACCTGTGTCCTCGTCCCCTCAGGAGCCTCTTCAGACTCTCACCCTGTTCGCCATGGCGGGGGAGCTGCACTCCTACAGCGAGGTGTGTGAGGCCTTGTCCACCCTGGAAGTGGCCTTAGGCTTCCTCGCCATGACCGGGGGAGAGCCCCACATGCAGCTGTCCTGCTACCTGGAGGAGGTGCTGCAGATGGAGAACCAGATGGCGCCGCACATTTTCAAGGTCAGCCTATCAGGGACATGGGTTATTCTATCTTGTTGCACATTGTCCTGCTCCCACTGAGTGAAATATGTTACTATATATTCACCCTCGAGTACAAGCATTCAGGTTACTGTAGTTTTACTTCCTAAATATGTGAATAAGTGATTCAAACGTGTACTTCATATAAAATCCGGTTTGATGTCATTTGTGTTTGACCTGCAGGCTCTCAGCATGGTCTATCTGAAGCATTGTGTGGCTCTGTGGCAGCTGCTGATCTCACTGAAATCTGAACACATGCTGCGGCTCAAACGGGTAAGGTTTAGAGATGGAGACATGAAAACAGACTTTAGTAGATGACTCAGATGTGAAAAAGAAACTCATCATTGATTCTATCACTGTTTTTATTTGTGTGTTTTTAGGATCCGTTTGTGGAAATCTCAAAGACGTACAAAAAAGCCCTCGGTGAGGACGAGCACCGGCTGCTGACCGGCTTCTTCTCCAAGAACAGCGCTGACACGTTCCTGCTGGAGATGCATGAGTTCCTGGTTCTGGTCCTGAAGAATCCCAATGCACTTGACACCTTCAAGCCTGACTGGAGGTAGAGTATGGATCTTATCGCCTTACAAATACCAGAGTTATAGGTCGGCTGATGCACTGGTAGCTTGCAGGATTGCAGACTTCACAAAGCAAAGACTGATGATACCAAGAGAAGCAACACTGTGCTAAATACGTCTTGACAAAGAAAGACAAAACTTTATTTCCCCCACAAAAAGACTGCATCTTCTATTCTTGTGCAACTGTTTCTGGTTTTGCAGTACTTTAAATTGTCACAATCTTGGTAAATGATCCAAAGTAAGGAAATTAAACAGCTGATACCATCGCTTAAACTTCTTGGTAGACCATGGTGGATCATTTAACTAGAAAATCAGAAAAAGATGAAAAGTAAATCTAGTTCTTCTTTTCTCCCTCTTTTCTCCTTCCAGTATTGAGATTAATTTTCTGATTTTTTCCTTTAAAGCTTGAAAGACACACTGATCTCCTACATGGAGCGCAAAGATCTGGACGTGCCCCCTGATGTGGAGGAGTTGTTCCCCGGAGAGATCTGCCTGTGCCACTACGTGGAAGCCTGGAAGTTCATCGTGGCCTTCAAGCAGGAGCGAGGACAGAGACAGTGAAGCTGAGACAGAGGGGTTGTTTATCTTTTCAGTTCTTTATTTGATGTGAAATACCTCAGATGAAGTTTACAAATATGATCAATCACAAATATGAAGTCGTTCGACTGCGAGGTCCAATCAGTGTTTTCTGCTGAAGAACTGTGCCTTTAATTAGCACTATTTCAAGTTTCATAGTGCCACACAGTGAGTGTTCACTTTACATGAGCAGTTTACTGGTATATAAATGTAACCTGTTCGATTATCTGTCATTGAATTGTATTCTCCCCTTATGAGTACCTATACTGTTAAAGTTTCCTTGTTGATACTTGACTTGAAATGTGAGTCAGTTCCAGAGAGGCGAAATGAAAAATCTGAATTCTGCTCAGGTAAAAGTCACTCTTGGGACTTGAAATCACGCCCACCTGACACCGTTTAACTTTCTTTTATATGTTTGTGTTCATGATTGTATGTTTGCACTTTCCTTCCCTCTATGTTTTTTCCAACACTGTCCTTAAAAGAACTTTTAAGTGTATTTCTCCGAACACTTTCTACATTCCTCGACCTCTTTGTTTGGTTTCTCTCAGATTACAGCATGCGTTTTGTTTTACCTGAGAGATCTATTATTTTCTATGTGCGCTTGTTAAAAAAACTGCTTCTAATAAAGCAGGAGTTTGAACTTTTACGTGCTTGTTTGTGTGTTTTGTGTTGACATGAAAAAACCTAAATACTTGGAATCAGCTGGTCAGTCAAGTTTTGTTTTCCTCCTCTTGACCAACCAACAAGAAACATCAACTCACTTTGGCAAATCATAAGACAGTGCCTTTAAAGCTCCTGTGAGGGATTTTTTGTTTGTGTCGACTATGGCGCCCCCCTGTGGACAAAGCGGTCTTTTGTTATCTCATCCTGCTGACTTTGACAGTTAGTGCGTTTACATGCACAGCTTAATCGGAGTTTATCACATCAGTTATCGCGTCCCTTTTCCTTATCCGCGTATACATGCAGCTGAGAAAATTGAATTATTGACGTGAACGAGTCCTTCTCCCCAAAACTAGGGGGTGATATGGGTCTTTTGAGCAGCACTGTCCGCAGCAGGTCCGTGCCAGACGTCAGAAGTAGCTACAACTACTGTTGAGCATTTTGGAGCAAGAAGATGGAGCATTAGTACAGTGTTGTTTTTGTTGTCCATGATGTACACACTACTTTTTCTGCAGATGAGATGCACGCTACTCCTCTTTTTCTAGTGTTCTCTGACTACGCTTGCTACATGGTAGAGAAAATCGAATTCCAATCGCATAATCTGGGTGTCTTAATCGGAGTTCTCAGACTCCAATCGAAATATCTTTAAACACGGATTAGAGTCAGACTAAGGTGTTTACACGCATTTCAGTTGTCCGGTCTTAATCAGAGTAAGGCAATGAGTCAGTTTTCTCAAGTGTCATGCAAGTACTGAGTGAAATGCATCATCACTTAAAAAAAGTCCTCACAGGAGCTTTAACTGGTGGAAAAAGGATCGTCAGTCATGGCACTTGATATGACAGCTGAATATTTTTGCTCACCTGCTTCATAACATGTCCTCTCAAACCCTCATAATGTATAAGTATGAGCAGATACGAACAGGTTTTCAGAATGTACCATCAGCTCAGACTGGATACCCAAATTAAAAGCATAAATATGGCGTGTCTACTCATGAGTTTGGATTAATCTAGTTTATGCTGCAAAATGAGTCAGTGATGATATCCTGCATCTGGGCTTTTTTCATTCATAAAAATCTACACCAATTGGAGCAACTCGGTACATTCATTTAAACCTTTTTTTTTTTTACTCAACAATATTTTATTTGTTTCATACAGATGAATACAGTACAGCTCTTGAAAAAGCACAGGATACAAAGGAAACACATCACAAACACCCACTTTCCCTCACGACCCTGTCTACTGCTGGATATTCCTATAACTGTGCTTAAATAACAAATTCTGGAGCTAAAGTGCTGGAATTCGGGTTTTGTAGATCTTGAAATATAGACGTTGAGACATTGAGAAATAAAAAGTAAAAGAAAATACGTTAAAAGAACTACTGTACGTTAAGAGAAATACATACGTACACAAGTCGCTGAAAACTGAACAAGTCCATAAAAGAGATAATTCATTTAAACTTTCTTTTTTTCTTTTTTTTTACAGCTGAATAGACTGTCAAACTGCACATTTCCACCCACTTACCACTGTTGCTCTGACCTTATTTACAAGAGACATTACTCCAAAACCTACCAGAGGCTATCCATGATGGAGTGCTCAGGAAATGACTGCCTGCCAAAGGTTAGGTGACTCTCTGACCCTCTGTTGGTGGGAGCTAAATGTGTTTCTGATCAGACCGATGGAAATGATAAGGACAAGACAGACTGAAGACTGCTGCTGGTCGGCTCCTTAATTCAATTTCCTCTGTACCAAAGTGGTGTTTAGCATAACAATGATAAATGGAAGAACAGGTATGTGAAAGTAAACCGTGCCGGCGACCACCCTCTAGGAATCAGCTGTCAAATACAGAAGAGTGAGGCCTGCAGAGTTTCCAGACTTTAACTTTAAGGGTTTGAGCTTGACCATTTTCCATTTCCTGCTTTATTTTGTCATTTACCACATGTGCATTACCTCACTTCCTGTCCCTCCATTATGGTTACATGCCACATGTGTCACCTCACCAGCATTTCATTACCAGGTGTGTGTTTAATCTCTGCGTGCCCCCCTTTTATTTTAACAAAAACAGTTTGTTATCTTAGTGAATTATCCGGCTTTGGGACTTTATCCCTCAAGGATTCATGTTTTCGGCCTACAGACTCTGTTTGAAGGTAAGTGAGTCCTTTTTGTGTTGGCAATGGACACCAATGCCTGCATTTGGTTCCTCATGAGTGTATTTCCCAAGCTTAAGTGGAACATCTTCATTTCAGAGCTGAACATGCAGATTTTGATGACAGCAGTTGAAGTTTTGAAGTGGGTTGGATGTCTTCCTCCATTTCTGTTGTTTTGGGCAAAAAACTAGGCCTTAGACTCTTTGAAAACCAACTTCTAGACTAAACATGAAGACAATTTCAAGACTGCCCAGAAGAGGTGGTCTCAGTCAGCTTCACATCAAACCCTTGAATCGTGAGAACGCAGATGAAGTTACTTTACTGTTTTATGTGTTTGTGATGAGGAGTGCTAACTTTTCAAGTCCTTTGCTAATCCAGTTGATATATCTTGCTGGAACCAGTAGAACCCTCGCTGTAGTTTGTATTTCTTCCACTAAATGGACCAAAACAGATGAATGGTGACACATTTCACCATCCCAAGGTGATGCCAGCAAGTGCTATCAAGCCATGTCCTCGCTGCTCATTAGCAAACCCCAAATGTGGAAGCGCAGCGCTCGGTATTTAATAATCACACTCGCACAAATGGGTCATGAGGCGTGATTTGTGCGACTCAGTCCTGTAGAACAAGCCTCAGTGAGCAAGTTTAATCACTTTAACTTCCACTTCTGTGGGCTTCAAAGCCGCCATGCCAGTGGTACAAAGGGACCAAATTCTTTCGCCTGCTCTCTGCTTGTTTCTTGTCTTTGTCTCTTGATGAGGAGGAATTAGGGGCAGATTACTGTGCATCGTGGCTCACATTTAATGATATTCATGCTTGATGGACAGCCAGGATCAGGTCACAAGGATGTGGGTATAATCATCAACAAAGGTGGATAATGATGTGGAGAAATGAAGTCTGTTAGTTTGCAGCTATAGTATGTAAAAGGGATTGAGTGCCATAGATGTGCTTTGCCACAACTTTTATTATTTTATCAAATAACGTGTATTTAGTGGATTCTTTTGGAGGAATAGGTCTGTAGAAATCTTGAATTGTTGGCGTCAGTTCATGAAAATTCGTGCTAGTCTGGTTTGATGTTGAAAGAAGATGCAGTTGCTTTCTGCTTGATAATAATCCGGACAGTAATATTTTTTGCCTGGAATCAATCTGGCTACCAACTAGATAACTTGTTCTTTCCTACCATTTGGCATTGCACTGGACACTAAAGGTATTATTCTTTTATTTACTGATTCACATCAGTCAAAAATGTGGAAATAGTCTCCTGCATGAAGACTTCGATCATTGTCAGCAATGAGCTGTTTCTGTGTAAATGTGTAGCTCTCGCTTGTGCCATACAGGCCTTCTGTCAATGACCACTTTGTTGGGACTCGTGCAGCCCACCCTTGCTCGTCACTTGACCCAAACTGTGTTTTTTTTTTTTTTAACTAGGGATGTCCTGATACAACTTTTTTTAAACTTCTGATACGATACCGATATTGTAGCCTTGTGTATTGGCTGATACCAATATATCCAATATTAGCACAAAGTTGTTCATGGCAAGTTCTGCACTCAGCTGCAATGTCTATTTCAGACTTTAATGTAAAATACTGCCACACGGCCGACATCACTCCTACTCCTTGCTACTTTTTTAGTACCTTAGTACACACTGTTGTCGTGTTTATGTGGGCTCTGCAATCAGGTATTTATTGTGTTGCTTATGTCAGACCGATATCCGATATCAATATTGGATTGGGCCATCCCTACTTTTGACTAAACCAGTATGCCAACTATGTTCTTGTAGTATCTGATTGTCTCCTTTAGCCTGGCCTCACACTGGATGGTTTTAAGCCTAATTTTGGTCCCATCTCTAGTTAAACTGACGTACAGAACACAGTTTGCATTCTACACTATAAAAAAAGTGAACATAAGTGTGTCTTATATCAAGTTTTCTTAGAGACTGAATAATAAAAGTCTACTAGGAATATGTATCCACCACACCGTGCTGGTGTTACGTTTCTGTCTCTTAAGGTCAGGTAAACGGCGTCACAGAATAATATAGTAAAAATCCATAGAGTTCGATCCAGGTCAGCAGTCTTAATCAGTTCTCCCTGTCTTATGTTACACCTGTGTGTCTTTTAACCCTGCAGAGATGCCCTATGAACTCCTCAGTCCAGTTAAGATAATATAAAGTTCAGTTTTGAATCGTCACTGTGCCTTGATCTGAGGCAGAGCTTCAAACTTAACCCTTCGCAAAACATCCCCAGATATTCATCACGTTTACACCTTGGGGATCCAATATCACTCACAGGCGCCGTCGCCAGTCAGGCGCTCTGGGCCAAAAGGGAGCTAAGATTTTAATGATTGTGGTATGAAATCAGTGCCCTGAAATGCTCCTGAGACCTCTGAAAGCACACCAACAGGCTACTGTATTTTCTATGGGGCATTACATACGCTTTAGTGGCGGTCTGGGAAAATGTTTTCTTTAAATTAGCCCTTCAGGGTGCTGCTGTTATTGCATTATTATCAAATTAGTGTATTTTAATTACTACGTCATTTGAAATGTATGTGCCAGTAGGTCACAGTGGGGTGAGAGCAGAGACCGTGTCCAAACTCTCAGGCCGTCGAGCTCGCTGTGCAAAGTTGAGACAAGGAGAGAAGGAGAGAGAGAGAAAAAAAAAACCTTCTGTGGGCACATCTGTGAATTATATTAGCTAATTGTGTGCACTTCTCTTTGCACTCAACACTTGGGTTGTCCTCCAAGCACAAGGAAGAAATTAACCGCACTGCTGCCATGTTGTTCTATTAAATACGTGAAGAGAAAATACAATTATGAGTTAAGTGGGAACATACCACATGGGATTATGGGAGGCACAGCGTTTCAGATTTTCAGAGTCAGTTAATTTTTTATGCCACGCATGTGAACGTGTTCCCGAGCAACATTATTATCAGATGTACGTGCAAAGAAAAAGGAAAAAACGCTGCAGATTTAATTCATTTGCATTCTTATGTCAAGTGTCTTCTATAAAAATTTCTGACTTTGATCAGTTGAAAATGGCTCCTGCTTAATATTTAGTCCCCAGTCTGGGTGGAGCCGGTGCTGCAGATCTCCAAAACCTGACTGCACCAGATTCATTCCTGCAGCTTGAATTACGATATCGAGTTGTCTGCTAGAGGCAGACAGCTCAGCCTTTTGCTTTTCCTAACAATAAAACCACATTTCAAAACAGATTGTTTTGGTAAGATGAGAGTGTGGATGAGAAGTCCAGGAGTATGTCTCGCTTTTACCAAATAAGAAGCAGAAGCAGACGCAGGGTTGTGTGTTGAGTATTTAATGGCATGTATACTATCAGAAGATCTTTCTGGAAGTAGTGCCACACAATGGTTTTAAAAACCTGCTCATATTAGGTGTTTGTGATGATTATTGAGGCATTTTTGGATTAGGTGTTTGAATATCACATTATCTAATGTTATATACAGAAGTGCTGCAGACATTTAAGATGGCTGCTGCTGATATGGATTGCTTTAAATCCTCTATTGTGCCAATATATTCTTTTTTAAAACATAGAAACAAAAAGAGTTGGCTGATAAACTAGTTTTAAGAATATATTTTGCATGGAGAGACTGACTCTTATGTAAGTGTTGGTGATGTTTTCTCTTGTAGTTTCAACTCTGCTATAATATTCTGGCACAGGACGCTCTGAGAGCTCATTTTGAGAAGCAATACCCTTTTTTTTTTGTCCACAGCAGTGGCTGTTGGGATATTTTAACCAGGAAATTACCCCATCTTTGGTCACTAAGCCAACAGACTGGTTGAAGTTAACGCAGAATGATTTTCCTGACTTGCGAAACTGGCATATATCTGCATACCGGCACCATTCCTGCAACCAGACAGTTGAGGATTTGGTTGCATTCCTGACTATGTGCACATACTTTTATTTAATCAGTAAGAACAAGCATGCAGGAAACTGGACGTTATGAGTCTGACATGTGCTTATTTTTCTGTTCACTTGTCTTGTTATGGCGATTTAACATTCAGTAGTTTGCGCCTCACTCTGCATGTCTTTTGGAGTCGTTTCTGTGAGTCTGCTTGTTAAAGGGATATTCCGGCGTAAAATTAATTTAGGGTCAAACACACCGTAACACAGAGTTAGACACCCCCCCTCGAGAGATGAACGTTGCCAACCGCTTGCTTCTCTAGTTATACCAACTTTAGTAACGACTGCAGGATAGCAATACACAGCAGTCTGAGAAGCCATAAACAAACCTCAACCAAAACACCACTCTCTAGCCACAAATAATGCTCAGAACAGCACCTAACTTCATCAACAGGACATATAGGGTCCCAGCCATAGTACTAGCCACCAAACATCTTTTTAACTTTGCCTAATTTCTTCAGCAAAGAGACTAAACACAACTCACATACTCTCTTAAATCGGTGTTACGGTGTGTTTGACCCTAGATTAATTTTATGCTGGAATATCCCTTTAATTTTACTGCTTTGACCACAGGGGGCGCCAAATTCAACACAAAGAAAACCGGGGGGAGCTCTAAAAGTTCAACAAAGCTCATCCTATTATACCAGCTTTAATATAGATCATGTAATTTCTCTGCTTTCTTGCCTGGATTCAAACAATCTCATATTTAAATATATATTTTTAATGATATACAAAGGTCAGAAGCAACACTTGCTCCTGGTTTTTCCCACAAGTCCTGCATTAAAATGATCTTTTCATAATGTGATGAGTGGTGGGTGGAAAAACCAACCTACTAGTTTGACCTTTGGTGTATATACTGCTTTTAAAAATCCCCTGACTCTTATTTCCACCCTCTGCCGAGTGAGAGATTGCTGTTTTTAAAAATACGTGTGTGTTTTCAGTTATAAATGTCACTAAATCGTTATGTAAGATTTCCCAGAGTTTTCGTTCTCGGAGGGGTTTGGATCTTGTAACAAAAATCAAACAACACGAGTATCACTTTACATCAAGGCTGAGAGGAGCCTGGAGCTCTTACAACAGAAAAGTCTCCTTTGAAAGAGAGAAAACAGTTGCTGCCTGGCACACAGCAAAGAGCGTTATATAATACAATTAAATACTGTTCCCTCGATCCTCTTTCTTCCTGTTTGCTTTTTCTCACACTCTTCTCTTTCTTTCTTTTTCTCTCTTTAGCCTCTTTACATCTCCCTTCATTCATTCTCTTCTCCCCGATGTGCTTTGTTATCTGACGGCCTTTGGCTGTGAATAGATAATGACTGTGCGAGAGGTTTTGTTTACCATGGATACCACAGGATTAGAGTGATTACTGCTGGTGCCAGTGTTGTAACAAGCCGGGGAAGCCTTCCACGGTGTATGGAGGTGCTGACAGTTATCCTGTACAAGATTAGAGAACTTGTATTATGGGTTGTTTTTCTCCACCTGGTGATGAGAGAGTCGGAGAAAAGGCCGAGCGTCACAATGCCGGAGCCTGGAGGAGCGGGGCCGCCTCCAACATTCGCTTGTTCATTCTCCAGACTCGTGTAGCTGTAGATGTTAGCCGTGGAAGCGACGTCACTTTCCACCTTGACCTTTCACCTCTGTATTCCCAGATGTCTCCAGAGATGGTTCCTCTACCTCCAACTAAGCTCTCCTGTGGTCAGAGCCCAAGACGGTGTTCAGTTTCACAGCTTCTCTCTTCTTGGCCCCAGCACAAATACACAACACCCTCTCCGATTGCACTTGATAATATTTATCCTCAATTATAATTCCACAGATATGGATTCTTGAGTGGAGTACAGTGGCAGCAGACAAAGCAGAACGGCCTTGAGCCCTTGCTGAGGTGGGTTCCTGCATTAACCCCAGACAATTCATGTTCTCCTCAGCAGTGGGGCAAAATAAGCAATGCGGCCATTAAGGGCTCCAGTATAATGGGGAAACACTTGGCTGTATATTTGTCCTCGCGGTGAGTGCATGCATCGCGAGACTGAAATGTGAAACTAGCTAGAACACAAACGGAGAGTTGCATGTAGGGGGTGGTCACAGTTTAAATAAATGAATTCAGCTTCTTGAGAGCCGCAGCCTTGTCTGCTTTTCCTCCTGAAGTGGGTCATGTCGAAGATTAGTGAATAAACTTTAGAATAGAAGCACTCGATAAACCAGAGAAGTGTTAATAATTGAAACACGTGAATACAGGTTTGAGAAAAAAAAAAAACCTGAATTGACTCCTCAGTCTCGTGATTTTGAAGGTGGTTTTAACTTATCAAATTATCAATGAAACAAGACTGTAAGAACTTTGGTTTTACTGGTTTTTGTTTGAATGTAAGCGAAGGAAAGAGATCATGGATGGATTTTGAAAAAACTCCAAAAATTGCCCTCTAAGTCCTTTTCTATTTTCTTTTCCTAAACTCTAATTGTAAACACCACAGACACCAGTTTCAGGAATTAAAATCACTGTTTGTCGATGGTCTTGTTTACCTTTGGATATCCTGAAAAATATAACACTATTAAGTTTGTAGAAAAACAATTTAATCACAAAACAATATTTCCTAGCGCATCTATGAGAGCAACAGAACTACCAATATTTAAAGCTCCTGTACGGAACTCTCAGTTTGTGTTTATTTTGGCGCCCCCTGTGGGCAAAGTAGTTCCTCTTAACTCATTGCTTGTTCCTATCCTGTACATTTTTTATACTAAAAATCTCTATAGATCTCCACAAAGAAACAGTCGGAGTGCTGATGGTCTCACATGAATTTGTAGTTGATTAAGAAGCATTCATATTACTTTTGGCCTGTTTCATAATCAGTTAAAAACTCCCTACTGGAGCTTTAACTAAGTAGTGCATAGTAATTAGTAGCATTTGTCAAAACAGACTGGGTAGAAATAGAATATAATATGAACAAATGAGTTTAAATTAGCGTAGAGGACTTGCATGATTATCTTGTGTCTGTGTGTGCAGCATTAAAGAGCAACTTCCCATGTTTTAAACCCTATTATCTGTACCGTGGTCCCAGTCTCGACCAATAGCAAAGAAGCGTGTTTGATCAGCATTTACAAACCCCTCTGTTATATGTGCTGATGTGTGACCATGACCTAACCCTACGAATCACAAAATCTCCATTACAATCCATTGTTTATATAAAAAAAATAGCTGTAGACTATACAAGGCTGTTGACTTTATCTACTAATTAATCTGTCAAGTGAGGAAAGTTTGCAAACGTCCAATTTGAACTCATTGACCCGAGACGTCACATTAGCTAATGGGGCTTTACTGCATGACATCAGGCTAATGTATGCGGAGGAGACGCAGAATATTGCATGTATTTTGGGTAAAAATCAATCTCTGTTGTACATAAAGAGTAATATTTAACTTGGCCAATCAGAGAGAATATACATCCCATTACCTATGGGTCGTATTGCCTCAAACTGCAGCACCCCATACGTCTTGAGATCATCCATCTCATTTCTGGTCTGCCAGCATCGGCTAAAAGTTTGGGCTCTTATTGAGTATCAGTCTGTGATTTGTTGATTGTCTTGGCTATTAGAGATGGCATCAGAGGTTTGAGGATTTTTTCGCAGGGGAAGTAGATGAAAATAATGAGGGGAAGAAATGGCTGCCAGCGTCTGCTTTTTTAACCTGCACACACATAGAGAGATCTGTGTGTAATACTGTTGTTACTGGCAGGGACTATTTTGGGCAAGTCAGTGCTACCTTGTGATGCCCAGGACCGACATGCGTGTAATTTCCTGCCAGGGGCGGTCATTTGGTTATAACTGCTGCTCACTGGCAGCCTGTTCGTGTTCTGTCTCTGATTTCCAAAAATGAAACATGTATATTTTTCTTTTGTCGACAGCAGCGATATATCCAAGCAAATCAAGATTACAGGTCGAGCAGGTTTGGGGTCTTAGAAAAATGTAGTTTGAAATGAAATGTATGAAATGTCAGAATCATACTGATTATGAATTTGCTGCAGAAGTGCTCTTGGCTTTGAAAAATTACCTGTTTACTCTACCTGGTACTGCCCCGTAGGATGGATTTCCAAACTGTATACATTATGCTTACACAAACAATACAGACTAATTACAGCCGAGCTTGAATTACATGATATTTACCTGGTGATAACAGGAAGGCCACATGTTATTAATGAGCCTACTGACTAAAGTGAACGTTGTTTGAATGTTCGGTATCTAAAGAGAGTCAGACCCAGTTTTCCTTGTGCGATTTGATTTGTAGCGTGAAGTCACACGATGGGGACCACATCCTGAGGTTGATAGTCCAGCTTCCATTTGGTTCCCCGGTCGGTTTCTTAAAGGTGGGGTAGGCAAGATCTGAGGAAGTGCCAGTTTTTGCCTGCTTCAGCAAGCCCCGCCCACAAACAGACGCTCCTGCTCGTTTGTATTGGTCCAATTAAATTCAGATATAATGCAGATAAATACTTCAGATAATTACAAATGGGGCCCAGTCAACGTGGAAGTAAAAAGCATTGGTTCTACTGTAGATGCCAACAGACTACCAGCAAACACAATGTTTGCAGGACTTCTACAACTAGGATAAAGTGACATAGTCCAGGACCCAAGGTCAACACTTGTCTTACTTTGTTAAAGTGGTTTACCTGTCCAGCAAAAAGGTTCAGGGTCTGTAAGATCCCTAAAGCCTCCCCCATTGACCCGGCTTTTTAGCTCTTGTCTGGTCTACCTCTGTTTTAAGCGCCCGTAAGCCGCCAGAGTCTCCGGTATTTACTTCGTTTTCTTACTTGTGTTGGCAGTCGTGGCCAAAGTAGGATTCAGACAATTTTCCAAACATTCTGGTTGGTTTCTCCTTTCTGATATTGTAACATGCTAACTTTGTTTGGGTTTGTGAATGACACGGGCGAGCAGCGTCTGCCTCACAACCAATCAGCACTAAGGGGCAGCATCCGCCTCACAACCAGTCAGGTTGAAGGAGGTCGGAGAATGGCTTTGTTTGCAGTCAGAAAGAGCGGGCCGCTCAGAAATTTTAAAATGTTGACAACACAGACATAACAAAACACAGCGATATCGTTATATTACCAAATGTCATCAATAACTAATAGCTATTGACTGATATTAAAAGCTTCTTTGTATATACACCACAAAAAAAGATGCTTCTTTAATGGAATCCTGCCTACTCCACCTTTAACAAAGGGGTGGTGCTAACTGGGATCCCCTGTGGGTAATACACTTATTTTTGACTAAAAACTATGTAAAACAAGTGTATATAAATAAATGATGTTCTCATTAGGTGCTTCTTTCTCACGTAGAGGTTTCAATACAAATTTCAGTTTGTTACATTTCCATAGAAAATCACTCACAGGTGCTTTAATTGTTCGATTTTGTGTCCCACAAACAGGCAAAAAAGTAAATAACAATCTTGAATTAACTTAAAACTTTGGATCAACAACAACCAAACCAAAAACCAGACAAAAACAATCAAGTGCAGAGTTCAAAAACAGGTCCCGCCACTTCTCAACAGATTGGTCCCGACTCGTTCGGCCCAGTTTATTTGGCAATTTATTTTCCTTTGGTCTTCCATTATCATGGAGAAACAAGGGGGTTGGCATAACAGAAAAAGAAAGTCCTGGAGGCTCTAAGAGCCAAGAGGTTTGCCCTCACAGGGCCCCGCAGCTGAGCATCAGTATTCCCCTGCCATCAAATAGTTGGCTGGGTCGGTAGCACAGCCGGTGGTTCAGGCTGCCAGCCAACAGAGGACTAATGGCTGAATCACTGGTCACAAGCAGCTGGGCCCATCAACCAATGAACACGCTCATGTTAGAGTATATGTGTTTGCACTTTGCACTTATAAAATCAGGATTTTGGAAGAAGTGAACTGTTTAAAATAGTTTCTCTCCACTCTGCGCTGTTATATTTTGATTACGTGGTGAAAGGAATCATTCAGAGAGTCTCAGCACACAGCAGGAGAACAGCTTGGGGATGTCAGAATACACTTCGACTGTTCATAAAGGGGAGGACGGATCATGCTAGCCTTTTAACCCCAAGTTCAGCAGAGAGGTTCTGCAGTGGATAAGCAGCAGTGAGCTCATGAAAGTAGCAGATATCGTACATTAAGTTTGAGCACAAAGCGCCACTTCTGTGCGAGTTTTAATGAAGCTACGATTTCTGCAAGTCAAACTACTTTTGATTTTCTAGTTACCGATTCTGTCTGCTAGAAAACATATCTGCTGCTAGATGAAATATCAAAATGCAATACAGACTCAGATGTCAGAGCTGTGAGTTATCTCAAGGTAGACGGAAATGGAGGTCATGTTGCTTTTATCTGCCTGAACTAATTGAGCTGGCTTTATCAGTGGTGCCGGGGATTTGTGCGCACTGTTAACTCCTCACGGCGCAGAGAGGATGAGCTGCAGTGGAGGAGGCACAAGTGATAACCTGGGACAGCCTCCTGCCCACGTATATATCAAATAACATCCTCCTAACTAAGATACCCACGGCCAGCTCAGCAAATAGGTGACAAAGTGCATTTTAGAGAAAATGAGCAAGCTTCATCTCTAAATCATAAACAGACCTACCTCAATTTTCCAAAGGTATCTGATTTTTTTGGTGAATATGATAACATGTCATATTGTTGTGCCCATAAAAACACCCTGCATTATTGTATGTACTCACTATATCAACAAATAAGAGGAAAGGTTTCGGGATTCTCATATGACAGAACATCACCACAAGGGCAGAAAAAAATCCCTGTTAAATCACAATAAAAAAAAAAATGCAGTTTGCATTAACACATGCTGCTCAATCCCAAAAAATTTGAATTTTTCAGAGGCTGAATGTTCTTCGGTGAACCTTTCACCGGACAAAATATATGATAGATATCTTGTCAGGCTAGATGAAAATGATCATATTTGTTATCGTACGTCACAGAGATGCATCACTGTTAATATCAGTCCATTTTATAACTAACTAAAACTTCTCACAGGTTCTTAATCAGAGATTATACTAGGTCTTGGAAATAAACAGAAAATTTACAGATAACAAAATTTACAGCAATAACCAATGTCATTTTGCCCATGTCAATATAATCGGTGTCAAAAAAACAAAAAAATTAAAAAAGGTTGGTTTTGGATGTGTGTAGGTAGGCTATGGTCTCATGTCCCTTTAAGACGCTGTCCTATGTCGGAGACGTGACTCCACCCCATCCAGTCTGTAGCCAAAAAAAATGTAGCCAAAAGGCCAATCAAAAACATAGAGGAAAGATGAATACGGCTGATATTAATGTGGTATAATAGTTGTTTATTTCTCACTGAGTGCACGCATAAATATATGTTCATTAGAGAGAAAATGCGTGGATAAATGAAAGAAAATTATCATTTTTATTAATGATTTGCACATAAAGTTTGGTCACCCCGATAAAGCTCTATTCGTAAATTTCTATCCAATGCGCACATAAAATCTACGTGCCTTCGGTTTTTCTCGCACCATGTTGAAAACAGGTTTAAAATTTCACAGGCAGGTTGAGAGCAGTTTTTCATTTTGAGGACATTTAGACACATCAGTAGATCCTATTTAATCCTTTGGGTCAAACTGAGGCCTCAGCAGCTCCTCCAGTCAGAACAACTCTGTCAGACCTTGACACCGAACCAAAATCTGGTCAGCCATGTAAATCTCTGACATACATTATGCAGACGATCTCAAGAATAACACCAGTAAATCTGCTTGTGAGCAGAATAGAAGGAGGGGAGGCTGCTTGGAGGGGAAGAGAGTGAAATAAATATAATAAAAGTTTTCATTTCCTTTTGAACTCGTGGTGAAGCCTCGACGTGCGCCTGCTTTACATCACCGTGTGATGACTTTACCACACAGCCATCGCTCGCCCCTTCGGACTCATCCATCTCTAGGTGTTTAGTGCAGATAGGCGGACAATGAGGGATCAGAGTTCATGCAGGAGAGGTGTTTGACATACTGCTGAGCAAAAGCTGACTGCCATTAGGGGGGAAAACGGAGAAAGATGCAGCGGTGTCATTCAGATTGAGTCTTTCCTCATGCTTAAAGGATTTATGTCAAACACAGCGCTCAGAGAGGGGTCTGTTGATCTATTTCCACCTTACAAACACTCAAATCCATCATTTGACTTAAGCGGCCTGATGGTTATATTTCACCAGACTGTTCCCTGTGTTTAGAGATACTTAAAAAGATTTACTCCAATCCATACCTATTCATCTCGTCTCCACACTCCCTCTGATCTTCATCCACGATAACAAACTTTAAATTTATCTTCCTATTTCTCATCTCTGACGGGGCCAATCCCTCCCAGCACATTAAATAAACCCCACAGCTCTGTTACATTTCTGCAACACATAGAAAAACAAACACAGGTATATATATGGCTTTGTTATGAGCACAGAGAAGAGGGATTTAGCAGAATTTAAAGCCATACTTTTGCATTAATCCCTTACGCTGTTAACCCAATTTGCACTGATTCAGATAGAGCAGAGTCATTCCACGAGAATAGATCAAATTGGACCGTTTTCACATTTGTGACCAAAATGTATTATTTGGATGTATATCCCACAGCATTAAAGACATATTTAAACATATTTTTTCATCTCAGGCGTTAATTTTCTATTATTATTTGTTATTATTTCAAGATGTGGTCACTGGTTTTCTTCAATATGTAAGCTCTCTGAACATGATCAAAACATGTATTTCCAAAGAAAGCAATATTTTTATATCAGTCACACTATTTCGATAATTTTAAATACAAAAATGACACAAAAGCCTGCATTTTTTCCTCTAAAAAATCACACCAAAAATCTGCAAAAATCTTCCTCATATGTGCTGTTTATATACAATTATATCTAAAACTGCAAAGTATATGTAGAAAATACTCTAAAGGGGGGATTTGTAAAGCCTCATGGCCACAGATCAGACATGCATTCACTGTATCAGCTCAAAAACAGAAACACCAAACAGCAGGAATTTGTATCCGTCTGTGAACACATTTGGTTATTCCCAACCCGTGTCTCATATTCCAGTAAGTGAGCTTCTATTAACAAACAAAAAGGACGTTTTCTCTTGTTTTTGCAGCCCCTTTGTCCAGTAATCAGCAGAGATGTGGAAAGCCTGTTGATACTAATGCAGTACGGCAGAGTCTTCCGACACGCTGCTGATGGACTGTTTGCTTGGACGGACCTCCTGCGATTGAGAGGTGATGATGGCCAGAGGGAAGTTGTCAGTCAGAGTTGGCCAGTTCTGCCGGTGCAAACAGGTGTGAACGTGTCACCATCTCCGTGTCTTTCGCTGAGATTCGTGGAAATGCACATGCTCAGCAGCTGCAGGGAAAGTGTGTGTGTATTTACATATATGTGTGTGTACGGTAGGGTTTATGGGATTATTCCCTAAAGGAGGAAGCCCTGCACCCCTCCCTCTATTTTCTGTGGGTCTGTCAGCACTGCAACTCCTCAGGGGTCTTACTGCTTCATTATAGTGAATCAATTTGTCAGCTACAGTCTGCCCCTAAAGGTGAGAGTATAAAAGTTTTGACCAGATGTGACCAGTCAGGCGATGTGAAGTCGGGTCTGACTCCTCGTGTCAATCAAGAAATCTATCAGCATTTATTTGTGCAGTGTCGAATCTGAAAGTTATATTAGGAAACTTTGGAGTAGGGCTGTCTGTGTTTACACAGTTAAGATACCACTAAAGCACTTGGAGTTTGTTGTGATCAATCAGGCCTTATCGTCATGACGATCAATAGTGTCATGCATGCAGGATCTTAAAACAAAAGGGAAAGCAGCCAAACTGGAACTTCGAACAAATGCAAATGCTGTCAACAGGGATCACTGGGTGCCAGTCAGTTTGTTTACAGTCACAGTTAATCAAGCTTGTCCCAGTTTACATGCACTTTGCACTTTGTGACAGTTTTACCCTTGAAGAAAATACATATTGTGTTTATTCAAAGCTCTGATACTTTTTTATGATACAGCAAGGCAAATAAAACCATCATTAACATTTTTTTTTACATTAATTTTAAAACCTTTAAAACCTTTGTAAGGGGGTAGGTGTCGGTTCAGCAGCTGTTTTTACATTTTTCAGGTAGTTTTTTTTTTTTTTACAATAAATGCTTCATTTGACTGTCAAAAGTCAGCAGAATGAGATTTAATTTCAGAGGATATAACTCAAACATGTAGAGATGAAATAACAGCTTTGTCCACAGGGGGCGCCAAAGTTGACACAAGCTGAAAGTTCCCTACAGAAGCTTAAAAGGCTAAATCTAAGATTTCAGATCATAAAATACATTCAGTCAGTTTGTTTATAGTCACGGTTAATCAAGCTTGTCCCTGTTTACATGCACTTTGCACTTTGTGACAGTTTTATCCTTTAAAAAATGCATATTGTTTTAATTCAACGCTCCAACAAGTGTTTTTTACACACATTTATATATATATATATATATATATATACATGATATATATTTTTTTTTTACAATAGGCCTAAATTTAAACTGATATCTTTTTTTATAACTGATTAAATTTTTTTCAATAATTTTTGTATGAAACCTTTGTAAGGGGGTAGGTGTCGGTTCAGCAGCTGTTTTTACATTTTTCAGGTAGTTTTTTTTTTTTTTACAATAAATGCTTCATTTGACTGTCAAAAGTCAGCAGAATGAGATTTAATTTCAGAGGATATAACTCAAGCATGTAGAGGATGAAAAAACAGCTGTGTCCACAGGGGGACAAAGTTGACACAAGCTGCAAATTCCCCACAGGAGCTTTTAATGCAAAATCTAAAATTTCAGATCATAAAATCACATTTCATTGCATTCAGTTTGTTTACAGTCACGGTTAATCAAGCTTGTCCCTGTTTACGTGCACTTTGCACTTTGTGACAGTTTTATCTTTTTAAAAATACATATTGTGTTTATTAAAAGCTCCAATAAGTGTTTTACACACACATATATATATATATATATATATATATATATGTATGTATATATATATTTTTTTTTACAATAGGCCTAAATTTACACTGATATTTTTTTATAACTGACAAATTTTTTTTCAATAATTTTTGTATGAAACCTTTGTAAGGGGGTAGGTGTCGGTTCAGCAGCTGTTTTTACATTTTTCAGGTAGTTTTTTTTTTTTTACAATAAATGCTTCATTTGACTGTCAAAAGTCAGCAGAATGAGATTTAATTTCAGAGGATATAACTCAAGCATGTACAGGATGAAAAAACAGCTTTGTCCACAGGGGGCGCCAAAGTTGACGCAAGCTGAAAGTTCCCTACAGGAGCTTTTAATGCTAAATCTAAAATTTAAGATCATAAAATCACATTCAGTTAGTTTGTTTACAGTCACGGTTAATCAAGCTTGTCCCTGTTTACGTGCACTTTGCACTTTGTGACAGTTTTATCTTTTTAAAAATACATATTGTGTTTATTAAAAGCTCCAATAAGTGTTTTACATATATATATATATATATATATATATATATATATTTTTTTTTTTTTTACAATAGGCCTAAATTTACACTGATATTTTTTTATAACTGACAAATTTTTTTACAATAATTTTTGTATGAAACCTTTGTAAGGGGGTAGGTGTCGGTTCAGCAGCTGTTTTTACATTTTTCAGGTAATTTTTTTTTTTTACAGTAAATGCTTCATTTGGCTGTCAAAAGTCAGCAGAATTAGATTTAATTTCTGAGGATATAACTCAAGCATGTACAGGATGAAAAAACAGCTTTGTCCACAGGGGGCGCCAAAGTTGACGCAAGCTGAAAGTTCCCTACAGGAGCTTTTAATGCTAAATCTAAAATTTCAGATCATAAAATCACATTTCATTGCATTCATTTGATCAAGACACAGGTAGCTGTTTCTTTACACTGGACTTTAAAACTAACTACTATTTGCAGCACGTTTTAGAGCAAACTCGACCCTTTGATAAGTTTCTGTGGCAAAAGTTAAACCAAGTTAATGGTGAACAGTTATGTGTCCTGGCTGGGTGGGCTGAGAGAGTGGGACAGAGAGAAACTGATAGACGTACAGAAAGATGGACACATACAGTACAGTGGGAGACCAGCAGTACCAAAAATAACACGGATCGCTCTTAAAATTCCCATAATAATGAGAGAAATTTGCCCAATAGGCCTCCTCACAGTCAATAAACTGTGACGGCGGCTTTGTTTTTGGCTATTTGGAAAGCCTACATGATTTCCTCTGTGCCAGCCACAAGGAACTATGGGATTTTTGTAATACGGTTAAAACTTGTGGTTTTGGAAAGGCCTGCAATACTATCTGCTGCACTGGCTGAGCTCACAAAAACAGCAACTCGAGCTCTATTCTGCGCAGTTTGTGGTCTGAGGCCCTTAGATTGAAAGTCTAACATCCAGCTCAGTGCTATTTATGGCTGTGTACGGACTACAGGTCAAATAAAAAGTAATATACTGAAGCAATTTTGTAAAAGCAAGGTTAGATAGATAGATCAAGATACCCTCTCAGTGTTTAACTATATCTTTACAGAACATTCAATATAGCAGTTAGAGGGTGATTTTAGGCCACAAGATCCACACTAACACTTAAAGTAATCGCTTTTGCAATGTGTTGGTCATGGAAGCTGCCAGTGGTGTATTGACACAGCATCTGACTTATCCAGCGGTCCACACAACTATTCAGGATCTCAGAGACGTCAGTTTTATTAATGTTAAACACATCCTGAGGAAGATGGAGGACGCCAGAGTGTGATGGCATGCCTGCTGCTGTCACAGCGTGGGACCACATGAGGTAATCTGGACTCCTCCCAGTAATAGGCAGTGTCAGAGGATGATTGAGGTCTCTATTCTGTCTTTTCAGCTCATGTTTAAACCGCTTTCATTTCTATCCAGGCGTTACCGTGGGCGTCCGCCAACTTTTGCATCTTTGACGTCAATATTTGGTTTTGTCTCATGACGATAAATGGCCAATTTGGCGTAAGTCAAGGCTCTTTAAATTCATACATTATGCTCTGTCACATCCACTACACCCAGGCTGGGACACAAACTATATGGTTTGGGGTGCTTCTAATAACTATGTTTGACAGGAGAAGACATTTGTCTAGTTTCATAACAAATAAACCAGCCAAGACCGCGACCAATAAATTGCTTGGCGGATAGATTTACTCTCTAAGCTCTTTGAAAGCTGTATCCTCCAATCCAGTCGGCATTACCCATTGTTTTTAAGATATTAAATAAGACACAGACATTAAAAACTCTCTTTGAATATCTGATGTTTAAATCTTAATTTTCCACGGACCTTGAAATTCCAAAGCCCCGTCTGGCAGAAACCACACGGATTTTGTATCCAAACATCTGTTAATATTAACCTTAGTGAAAGTTTTGGCTGCACATTTAGCTATTGTTTTTTCTTTTTTTTAGGGAGGTTATAATGACCCGTGTAAATAAATGCTATGTGCCGAGCAGAAATTAATGACATTGTTAAAGCAACAATTAAACACCTCCAAGAAAATCCCCCGCCATGGTTAGGATTTAGTCTGAGTTTTGAGGTTTTTCTTGCAGGAATGTGTTAACTGAATCACAAGAATGCATGAAAATTGGTCTTTGGACTGCCACAACCTGCCCGCACTTTAATCTACAAACATGAGAAACATAAATCTTTCAACTGCCTCCAAACCAACAGAGATATTACTGCCTGGTCTTGGAAATGGATAGGAAGGCAACTGGAAGTGCTAAATATGACTCATAAAACCTCGAAACAGCCTTTTAGTACATAAACCCTGTAAGTGACTCACTTTATATAAGAAATAAACATGTTTTAATTTCATTTTTGAGCCATGAAAATGCAAGGATCTCATTTTATATACAACTTCAATCCGAATAAGTTAGGTTTCTTTGTAAAATATAAATCAAATCAGAGTTTGATGGTTTGCAGAAGTGCAAAGACAACATATGAATTGTTGAAAATGAACATTTTTATTTGATTCATGGAAATTTGCAGTCTTTTAAAATCTGATGAACCTGTTTAAAACCAAACACAGAGTAACCAATGTGAGCACGCTCAGGAGTTTTGATATTAAAATGTTGTTGTAAATGTTTGGGGTTTGGGGTTTTTAATATCCTTTATTTGAGAGTAAAAAGACAGTAAACACAGCAAGGAATAAGGATTAGCATGTCATATAGGAGCCACAGGCTGGAATCGAACCCAACCCGCCGGTTTGACACATAATATCTGTAAACGGTGCAAAATTCATTATCCCAGCAGCGCTTCTTTGGACATTTTTAACCTGAATTTGTGGATGCAGTGGTAAACAGTTTCCACAGACAGTCATTGGAAGTAATTTTGAGCCCATGCAGTGATTTCCACTACAGAGTCTTGTCTGTTTTGATGTAGTGCTGCTCAACAGCCAGAAAATCACAATCATATGAGCTTCTTGCAACCTCCAGTTTTGAGAATTGGATCAAGTGTACAAATACTCAAAACTGCAAATCCTGCTTATTCTTTACAGGGAGTTATGTTATTTCATCGTGCGTTTATATTGAAGATAACCAGGTTACGAGTTTTGCAACTAACTTTATTGACATGTGAATGCTTTGGAAGGCTGCAGCAAGGCTAAGGACCTGCAAAACTCCACCCCTTTGTCTCTTGACTGAGTCCACATTATAACTACGACAACTGCTAGGCTTCAGAGAGAAAGGAGTAACAGGATATAAATGAGACTACATCCATGTTTTACACAGTCTGTTTCAGCCTTGTTCCTTTCGTACCAAGATTCTTGACACTTAAAATGTTATAATGTTCCGTGAATAATGAATCCCTAAAATGAAAACAAGAATAAATGTTGATCCTTTTATATCCAGGAGGCTACACGGCTTATGATTAATGGGTTTCTTTGGACCTTTTTGGACCTTAAATTAGTTTTTACCCTGAAAAGCTGCTCTAAACTGACAAAATTCAAGTATGTCTCTCTCCTTTCACCAGAAGTGTGCTTGACCTTGCTCAAAAGTTGAGTCCCAGTCTGGCTGCCTTGTTGCTCAGAAAAAAGGAGGGGAAAGTTCCCCCTTCTGCAGTACCTTCTTTGGTCTAGTGATGGCAGCCTGGCTCCACTCAAACAGGTACACCTAAACCGCTTGACAAGTTTTTAAATGGGCCTCTGTCCCAGCATGTTCAGTCCAGGAAAAGGAGAATTACAATAAGTTATTAAGATGTATTGACACCAGATGTGCCCTGCCCCTTTTTCTAAAGAAGGAGCACAAAGGTTCCAGCACTAATTGGCCATCTGACCAGCCAACACGGTTCACAAGCAGGCAATTAACACATGCACATATGAATACATTCATAAATGCACATGTGCAGGTTTTACAAACACACTGGTTTTAGAGAGCAGCTACCATGCATGATGACTGGAATTATGCAGGAACTCACATGTATTTGATTTTTAGAGCGGCTGAAATGCAAATATCATTTATGCACAATTGTGAGTCGACCAGGAGGAAAAACTTTATTTTGTTGGAATAAAGTTGTGTAGAGAATATGCACTGAACATTTGATTTGGAGAGCTTTCAATTAAGATTTAACCCCTTTTGCAAACTCATACTTATACTTCGACTTGGAAAACACAATGTTGACCATTAAATGTCAGGGAGTGTTTGTCTGAGCACTAACCCCACACACCCTGTCCTTAACTTTGCCTGTTTCCATAACTGACAGCCGTATGGGGTCAAAGGTCATCAGTGGGAGTCCTCTCTCTCTCTCAGATCATGTCAGTGATAAACTCTCACAGACTGAGGACTCAGTGAGGTCCCTTCAACATAAACACGAGCTGAATACAAATTTGCCTGCCATGACAGACATTACAAATCCTCCCTCCGGGGCTGTTTATGTAGATCCTCCGTATTTGTGTTTGAGGGATAAACACGGTAGCTTTTATGCAAAATGAACACATCCCAGACTTTGATCACCAACTTCTACAAACTGTCTGACCTTTGTAAGTCAAACACGTTTGTTGTCTGAAGCTTGTCGTTGCTGGATAATGACTTTCTGTAGGTCATACCTCCTTTGTACGAACAGCTGGGCAACTTCTCTGAACAAAATAGAAGCAGTTTGAGAGTTTTTGGTAAAAATAAAATAAGCATTTATGCAGAGATGTTCTTTGCATCTAAGTCTCTTTATTTTTATTAGCCTGTAATGTTATGGAGTGATTGACACAAACCAGGCCTGCTGTAAAATTCAGTATCTGCAGTAATAGATGATGATTTTTGCACTGCTTGATAGCTCCTGTTTCACACACTTTTCTTGCCAGTAATAAAACATACATTATAATCATAATCATTTACCATGGCAACCTTCTACAGGATTCAAATATTTGCACATATTAGAAATCAGAAAGGAGAAAGGAACCACAACACTAACAGCTTGTTTTTTTTTTTACAGTAGCAGCAGGTTTAATAAGCGAAGTATTTCACATTAACTCTAATTCTGAGTATTACTAAAGGCTTTATTTAAATATAGATAATGTCTGAGGATTTTCTTTAACATCCAGAAGAAGCACAACCAGAAAAGAAAGAGTTTAAACGACTGTTAACATACTGCAGGGATCTGCTCATGTGCACTAACAAAACATTCAGGACACTCAGCAGGGCGTCTTTTTATTGCTCGTAATATGGGCTAAAATCATTTGTTCAACGGTAGTTGAAAACCTCCTAAGCTTCTAGAAGGCAGGAGGGGGCTGAGACTTGGCCGGCGTTGAAACAGCAATGTGGGCCCAAGGTGCCATTAGTGGCTGTGGAGCAGCTGGAAGTGATTCCAAAAACATGGCGAGAAGGAGGCAGTTTAAAACCACATGGTTTCAACTGGGTTTTCACACTGTTCTTGGCAATTTACAACTAATGGCTTCACGCGGCCTCAATGTGACTTTGTTTGTGTTCCACAAGAAAGACAACAGCGATGATCAGAATAAAAATGTGCAACAATGATTTAATGCCCAGCGCAGCAGCATGGCTACTGTATTATAGGTGTTAATGGGCTTATGGAGAGTATATGATCCCACATGGGGAGTGAGAGAAGGCCATCTGCTTCCTGTCTGTGACCCAGAGAGACTTTGTTTTGGGTGTCTAAAAGTGCTGCCTTACTGACCAAAAATCAGAGCGTGACTTTTCTGTGTAATACTTCAATAATTATGTAAGGCTGGTAAATCAAAACACATTTATCATGTTAGATTGACTAGAATGTGCGTATGAAGTCCAAATGCATTACATGGCAGTTTACACCTTTTTTAAATGCTCGGTCAACTGAAAGTTTGGATGAGTCAGCATTTCTAAAGGTCACCATTGTATGTAAGCTTCATTACTCAGTCTGATTAGCATCACCCTTCAGTTGCGGGACTTGGTAAATGGTTGTCATAGTTACAGGAGCTGTTAAATAGGGAAATTATACTGACCTGTTTTTGCAGCTTTTTGCTGCTATGGAGCCACAAGCCATCAACTTGTGTGCACAATCCACTGCTGAAAACAAGTTTTTATCTCGTGCACGCTAGTTATCATGTGGGTACAACTTAAAATCTTGTCTGCACAATTGTGGGGATAATAATACTGTGTGCACCAGATCTTGTGCTCACTAGGTTTTATCTTGAAGGTCTTTACACAGCAGGTTATAGGTGAAGCGATGTGAATAAGCGACACGAAAAAGTGAATGTTTTACAGGTGAATTTTTTCAGTACACACCGGGCGCAACGTGATTATGCGAGTAAAATCCGCTAAGCGCATTAAGATTGGCGCTTTTTCTTTTCTTCATATATAAACATTTACTGGACTTTGAAAAAGTTGCCCCGAGCTGGTTGGTTAGCTAGCTAGCTTAGCATCATATTTTGCTAGCCATGTTACACATCTATGTTTGAGGATTGATATAACATCAATATACTCACCAGGTTAGTTGAAGTCTTCCTCTGTTTCCTGCCATATATTTTCTTTGAGGAGAGTGTTGTGGAATATTTGTCCCATAAAGCAGGGCGCTCCTGCACACTAATGATGAATGAAAGCAGACTACGGCTGATGCTGTCAGTAAAGTTTGGATGTGATGTCATCGACATACTAACATCATTTTGATTGGTCACAGGTCTGGCTGTTCGCCTTTCCGCAAAATTAGACACAAGAGTGAATAAATAACAGTCGCTTTTTCGCCCCACGAATTCGCCGCCGGTGTGTAAGGACCTTAAGTATGACATCTTGTGCACTCTGTATTATATTGTGTAGGGCCTGACTGATATGGATTTTTTGGAGACGATGCCGATACTGATTATTAGGGGGGGATCCAAGTTTTTATGTATGACGTTTAGTTTGTTCATCTTTTTGGAACATCAGGGACTCCATACTTATTCAGTATCTCCCTAGATTTAGTCCTTTTCTATTTCAGCATGCTCTTAATAAATCCTGCTATACTGAAGTGCTTTAATTGTTGTGTTAAAAAATCATTAGCTATGAACCGTCCACCTCCCTGGGTTCCTTTTCTTCTTCCTTTTAAGCATAAATAACCCGTTGTAAGTGTGACAGCCAAAAACACACTTTCTCTGATAAAAAGCCGTGTACATTATCTCGCAGACTGCACCGTGAAGGGTCTCTCGTGTTGAGGATCATGTGCCGGGCTGTCTCTCCTACAGTACAGTAAGTCGACAGGCCTGTTTAAAAAGCCCACCTGAATAAACTTCCTGTGCTATCTGCTCTAATTATGGGATTATCCCTCAGGAATTCTTATGGGCACAGCAACACACATGTGCACAGAAACAGACACTCTCGACCTGAACACCAAAACACACACAGTTTGTTACTCTAGTTGGGAATTCCCTATGTGTTGTAACAGTAGAATATACTTATTATTGTTAAAAATGACATTAACATGTTAATTTTACTTGTTTAAAAGGAATAAATATGTAAATAATTTAGGACTTGTCCATTAAACAACCTCTGAATGCACCCCAATCTGCGAGTAAAAGTAAATGACCATTATTCAGTGTTAAATTCACCCTATCTAATAGGCTATGAGGTAGATTGAATTTATCAGATTTGCGATGTTATTATCCAATCTGAAGCCAGAATATTTTCCTCTCAGTTGGACTCAACCCCCCAAACAGGCTCTGACTGTAGGCTGAAACGAGGGCGGTGCGATGTCAACCTAATCAGCTTGTTGTTTCCATCTCTTTGAAAATAAATGGTCCTAATAGCACATAAATGTAGCCTGTTTTTGTTAATAGCTGAACTGGTCATTTCATCCACAGTTCAGAGAATCTGTTCAGTATCTCCGTGATGTGTATCTTGCATTTTTTGCAGTCCATTTGCACAAGGTTGCAGCGGGTTAAGATACCGGGTTGCATGTTTTAAATGTTCCTTGGAACACGAAGCTGAAACGCTGCCAGAAACTTTGTCACCAACTATAACTATCAGATCTTACATTCAAAATACTTCAGTTTTAAATTCAACAGAGTATTAACTTTACATTAAAAATAATGAAAGCAGTTGTTTTCTGATCGGCATAAGTAGCGTTTTAAATTTCTCGAAGCAGACATTTAACTTTGCAAAATCTCTGAAAGTACAAGCACACATAAAAAAAAACACACACATGGCTTTCTGGTTCATTTCTCTCAGACCCTGGTCCACTGTGCATGGTTTTCCTCTCCTCTGAGTCTTTTTAAGCATCCAAATGGCGGTGATACATTGCTTCAGGGGTGTCTCTCGTGAGGGCTCAACACCAACAAACTTCTGTAGGTCGTCTTTTAAAAAATACTTTACTGTACAGTGAAAAAGATCGGATCTAAATTATTTAAAAGCAGATTTTATTTCAGGGTTTTATCTTAGCGTGGCAGTCAACTGCATGTTATAGTGTCTGACTATTCTCCTGTTGCATCATCTTGAGTTATGACCCCAGAAGAAAGCTAAACCTCAGAGGCCTCCAGTGTAACAGTGCCATATATTTCTTTAAGAAAAGCCGTGCTGATTTACATTTATGGACCATGGAAACCTTACTGTATACTGTCCCACTGCATCAGTAAAAAAAGGATTTCTTCTCCTTATGTGCAAAAGTTTGAATCTCTGGATTCATCCCTTTAGGGTCCATATCAGCATATATGACACTTATAAATATGTAAGGTTACCTTAATCTAAAATACAAAGATTTCAATGAAGTCTAAGTGATTTAAATTGATATCTAGTGTACATTTAATCCAGAAACATAATGATTAAACCAGGAAACCGTGAATACTGGAGGATTTCAACTAAACTTTAGTAGTTTTTTTGTTTGTTTTCAAGAAAACCAGAATATAAACCAAGGATGGCTTTCTAGATTTAGTCTAGTTTCAAATATACAATCTGAAATGAATGTTTGATGAGATACTTTCTTTAATGTCATTGATTTGAAATGGACTTGGTGACGGTTAAGCTGCAATGTGGAGAAAGCAAGTAAGACGAGATATTCCTTTATTCATCCCACAAGAGGAAATTCCAAGTACGCTGACATTAACTTGCTGTTGGTGCTAGCTCAGCAAAAGGAGCAAATTTGACTTTGTTTACTGGCAGACAATGTGATTTACGGTTTAATAAATTCAATTCCGACCACCAGATTAGTTGGAAATACAGTTTTTAATTAAAGCTACTATCAGAAACTCTTAATTTGCATTCATTTTGTGGCCGCCGCCCTGTGGATAAAGCAGTATTGGTGTTATTGTCCTGCACATGTTTAGGGAGTGTTTCTTAACAAAAAAAATATCATCCTTATCTCTTATTAATAATATTTTTCTAATGGGTGACTAAAGGGCATATTTACAGTTGCAGCTGTTTACGTGGTCTGACACCTACCCTCTGATAGTTGTTGCAAACATTAAAAATAACCATCTGGAAACAGTCACTTTTATTTTTGATGGTTATGTTTTCATCTCTGGATTCATAAAGAGATATTAAAATCAGTCAAGTCAGTAAAAACGCCTTACAGGAGCTTTAAAGGTTGAGCGTGTCGATTTGATTCTGAAACACTCCCTTGCTCACTCCACTTAAAGTTGAAGCAACAGTGGCTTTTGAGGACAAAAAGCTGTGATAGTCAAGTATGATCCTCTCTTTGTCAGGGTTTTACTTTTACAAACTCTTAAACTCCATTTGTGCACTACTGATAATTTGACAGATAATTAATATTTTTTGTTATTTATCCTGATTAGAATTCTGAGAGACTGAACAGTTGTATAGTTTTACTTTAAAGTTTAATTCAAGTCGTTTACTACTGCAGCTCTCCTATTGAAGGAGACATGTAATGTGAGACCTGCAGGTTTCTCTTGGGTAATTGGTGCAGCTGTGGGTCTTTGAGAGCACAATAGTTTTTGTCTGTGTTTACATCGGGTCTCGATGTGTTTGTAAAAAGCATTGTATAGTTATGCAAAATAAACCTCCTACTATGGTGTTTCATGATGGAAATACGTGTCAACTACATTCTCCGGTTCATCACCTCCGAGGGTCTACAATCATTAGACGGAGCTGCACTCACACAAACTTTTTCTCTTTTCTACAGAAACATACATGACACTAGTTTGTCCATTTTGGGCTACTGTAGAAACTCAGAGCTAACAGACGGTGGACTCTGTGACCTCCTTCTTGTGCAGATATAAAAAGCTCTTTCTTTCTCAGCTAACAAAAACAGAATGTTTTTTTTAAAGTCGGGTGATTATGCACTAATTTATACACACTTGTGGAAATCATATAGCATTTCTACCAAGTTTGTTCTGCTAAATGTTGCTGAATACTGCACACTGTGCCTTTAAAATGAAATTAGTCACTTTGGAACAGCATCAGGGTGCCGCATTATAATGTAATCCTTATTGTACAGATTGAGGTCGTAGTTATTATTATTATTATTGAGGGAAAATTGAAGGTCTGAGTGACTTTGTTCAATTTTATACAGTCTGCCAGGAAATGAACCACTTCAGACTTGGACCACTAGCCACTTTGTGAACTCATAATTCCCTCCTATGTAGCTGCAGTGTTTTTTAACTTTAATATACATTTAATATAGTATGGTCCCTTAAAGGCACTCATTAATCCAAATATTACCCAGGTTATAAAAAGTATCAAGGCAAATGATGCAACCTCGCTTTAAGTAAGCCCACATGGCAAATAGAGGGGGACACTCTTCAGTGTTTAGTTGGGACCACGGTGAAAGACACGGTTCTGTCACGCTGGGAGTGTCTGTGTTGTTTAGTGTCTCCACCACCTGGGGTTGATGGGATATTTACTGAGCGTGTGGGGTGGATGGAGTGAGACTAGAGGGTGGCCAGGCGCCCCGGCTCCTGCGACTAACATGTATGTTCAGGGACTTCTGTATTTTTAACATGTGATGTGTTTTGGGGGAGTGCATGAAAGTGCAAATATTTTCCTAGCTGATTTTCTGTCAGCAGCTTTCTCCAAAACGAGGATCTGATTCACTCTGTCATGGATGAAAAGGTCCTTTCAGAGTGACTGCGGGTTAGCTCTGAGCAACTTTAGTGTCAGATACACTAAAACACAAACACCGAGGACTTTTTAAAACTACACTCTTGTCCTGCTTCAATCCAAAGGCTCACGATGAAGCTTTTTTTTTTCACCCCGGTTCGTTTATAGAAACAGTATTTCAGTCGCATTATAGCCCAATAAATACACTCTAAATGAAAGCCCCTGACCTCTTTTTGTCTGGCATTAATGTGGAAGCTGATTGTTGAACACACACCAAGCCCTGTTCTTTTACTGCCAGCAAAGCTTTCTGCGTTTGACTCCTGTTGCTAGGCAGATCTCAAACATTTAAACACTGATTTATTCATCCACATGAAAAATCTCCTTAAACGATGTGTAGGCTGTAAAAGATGACAATCGCGGAGAAGTGCTTTATAGGCGTGTGAAGTGCGAGAGCCAGGCAGGGAGATGTATTTCACTTTAATTTCCTCCACAGACGGCTGCTGTTGCCCTGGCAAAGCGCAGCCGAGGATGTTATTGCTCCACTTTTTTGGTCTGATACTGTATGTGATAAGAAAAATAGTGAGAGTCCTTTGGCAGTGAGGGTACAGAGTGCGGGATTTATGAGCTGCTGAAAGTGGCACTTTAACAGATATTTTAACTTGTAACTTTATACCTTTAGAAAAAAACTTCTTACACTGAAAAAAACAAACTTCAAATCCACTAATCAAAAAAAGAGAAGGTTAACTTTACGAGAAGAATATTAATCTACCTGGAGTTAAAGTCAGAGAAGTTCGGTCTCCACACTGAGCTTTTTTTCTCTCCACACAGAGGATACTCTTGAGATAAGTTAGCAGGCTGCTGATGTTTGGGGTTTCTGTGTGATTTGACAGTTAATGACGCCTTCAGAGGCCGACATTCCTCCGTTAAAGGGGAATATGAGGGGTCGTGGCCTTGTTCCTCCACCATGGATGATTGAACCTTTGATTTACACAGACTTATCCTGTCAAAATAGAGAATTACAGTCTGGAGTTTTTTTTGAGTAATCCTTTTAATTTTTTCAAGAAAGATGGAAATCAGTCATCAGAGTCGAGTCCCATTTCAAGGGTATCAGCTTCTTTTCACCTTATTGATTCTGGTCCTTACAGATTCTTGATGTTCATACCATTATTCTGGGGGAAGAAACAACTTACATCTATAGAATAAATATTTGTCAGTACATTTACATGCACAGTTAAATCGAGCAACGGTTTACATGCACTCAGCAATAATGAAACTATGCTCCTCTTCTACAGTAGGTCCCCTTTTGTTTTCATGAGGTCCTTTCCCGGTTTACGTATTAGGTATCAAAACAGTCAGCAAAATGCATTTGAGGCTAATGAGGTGTACATGAATTTTTTTCTGCCCTGACTTCGTCTGTCAAGGTTTTGTTTACTACCTGGTTTCCTAGCAACGTATCCACGCTATTCAACCACCAGCTCAGAGCCCGGAGTGCGAAAACCGGGGCGTGCACAGACACTTACGCTGTGTTCCAGTTGTACTCAGAAGTTGAAATTTCCGAGCTCTGAGTCGGGATTTCATCTGGAACGTCCCCCTGAAGTCCGATTTCCAACTAGAAAAGTCAGATGATCCTCACCGACCCCGACCTGACGACAACGTTACAATCCAAGATGGCAGCGCAGTGCATCAACAGTGAAGAGTAACAGTAAAAGCTCTCATAATTTAATATTTATTTGCACTTCTGTTTTGTTTTTTGTGAAATTAAATAAGTGGTATATGTTCTGCTGCCCAACGTCTAACTGTGAACACAGTGCTACGGTGTTTGTAAGAGTAAAATACTGTGTGATGTGTTGTTTATAACTGGTTTAGCTAACAACAGCTGACAAAGGCTAACAACGGCTAACAGTAGGCATCCATCTTAGTTTTCCGGGGGTGATGTCATTCCCTGGTCCCTCGTCCGACTTCTGAGATAACTGGAACGCAGCATTAGGCCACAGATATTTTAGTCCGACTATCGGAAGTTCCCTTTAATGCGATTAACTCTTGTCACTTTTTGTACAAATAGGCTAGCTTAAACATTTAGCTTTGTCCTAACTAGCGCAATACATTTCCTCAAAAGTAAACCGAACGAGCCCTCCTGGAATAATGGCTGCATTCATACTTGGAACTTAAATTTGTTCCCAAGCAGCAAGAAACAAACAATACATTGTGTTTCCTCCTGAGAAACTTTTTACAAGTGTTGGTAACCAATTCTGCTAAGCTAACCTGGAAACCTGTTATTTTTTTTCTCATTAGAAAAGAGGTGTTTATATCACATCTGCTGCTGTTACCTCCAGCAACAGAGATACTAGTTGTTTACCGGGGCACCCATGTCGACTATTACCCAGGGACACTGAATGCAGCAATTAACGCCCTGGGGAGTGCTGTTGTCAGCGTTATGAGGTGATTGACATGAGGCAGACCATGCCTATAACAGGTGGGAGTAAAAGGTCAGGAGGGAGCAGGTTTCTGGAAGGGGCTATTATCAAACTTGGAGACTTAGAGAGGAAATTTAATTTCCTCACCGGCCACTGTTAAACTTGTGTTGGCTACTTGAACAGTAGCCAGACACCAACAGACTTTCACAGCATAGTTGCAGTGATAGAGCTCCACAACTGTGTGGGTTTTGCTGCAGCAACCCTCTTGTGAAAAATTAGTTTATAGGTTTTTTACAAATATGTTTCCCTAAAGTGACTAGCTACTGGTTAATATAGTGTGTCCCAGGTCAGAGCAGCTTAAAAATGAAGTATTGGCCTTCACAGCTCTCCAGAGACCTGTATGCCTCTTTTTGTCCAGTATGCAAGCTGCGGTCCTGCCCTGCGTGTCTAGACAGGGGAAAAGGGAGAAATATCCGCCAGCATGTACCGTAAAAGGACTCTTTCTGAGCGGAGGGAGTTTAATTACTTTTTCCTTCCCGATAACCTCTTATTAAATCTGACATTTACCTTCGCTTGCCAAAAATTAAAACAGAAGACCTACAGTAAATACTCAAATTTGTTGGAAAACAAAACAATTGTGGGCACATTTTGATTAATGCATTAGACATTTGTCGACATGCCGCAGCGAGTCTGGTCACCAAACAGGACTAAGCTCACTTGTTTGGAATGGGAGACAGCGAATGTGTCATCTAAACATGGTGACTTGTAACACAGCATAAAGAACCCAGTTTAAAATCTGACGTGTTTCTCGTCCTGAAAAAGTACCTGATGTTACTATTTAAGTCAATTAAACATTTCCAAGAGCTAAAGGTCAATGCCGCTCTTTTTTCCCCCCTCAGTTTATGAGCTAAGAATAAACATCTGCAAAGCAAAGCAGTCACTTATTACAGTTAAAGGTGCAGTATCTGTTCATGATCGAGGGACTCATAAAAACAGTCATAGATACACCGAAAAAGGTTAGGCGGGGTTCTGCAAACACACCAACAAACAGTTACCTGGTGTTTATCGAAATATAATCCCAACAGGGTGAGACTAGACCCAGACATAGAGGGGATTTCTTGGTTTTCTTCACTTTGGTTGATGTCTCCTAACATCGTCTCTAATCTCTTTTCTCTGCTGATGATATTAAAGATATCCTTCATCCAATACAGTCATTTTTTGCCACATGATCTACAGGGTGAGATCATAAACTTCATGAATATGCTGTGATTAGATTTTCTCACTTTCCACAGATTAATTTATCAATCTGATAAAGATCCTTTTTACACATAGTAAATACTTAAGTGGGTAAGGATGCTTAAAATTGTGGGAGAAAAGGCAAGGTAACATATTTAAAAAAATTATAATGATCTCAAAATTCAGATAAAGCTAGGAATTGTGGCCCACTACCTCATAATTTTGACTTTTTAATCTGAAGATTATGATTCATCTCAAAATTATGATTGACTTTCTCATATTCATGATGCACTACTTTACTTTTTATCCCGAAAGTAATACTGACCACACCATAAATTTGACAACTAATAAAATAATTGTGCCTTAAATCTTTAAATTATGACTTACTATCTCATAAGTTTAAACAATCTAATAATGTTGGCTTTATTTTTCCATGATTGGGACTTACTGTCGCTCAAACTTGACATTTATCTTATAATTTTTACCTTTTAATCTCACAGTTATGACTAACTCACTCATAATTTTGATTTACCTCATATTTAAACCTTTAATTTAATCATTTTGATTCTCTTTATTGTATAGACCTCTCATACTTTTGAATTAATTACTACTCACAATCCTGTTAATTGTACTTATTCAAATAATTGTGACTTTTTATCTAATAAGGATGATTAACTGTTTCATAAATTTTGACTTATCTGGTGACAATTCTGGTCACAACAACTTTTTACTACTTTTAAATCTCAAAATTATAACCAACTTTCTACTTATTTGGTCGTAGATTTTGACTTTTAATGTTAATTATGACATACGGTCTCATAATCTAGACCTTTCTCATAATGTGAATATTCTATCACATAACAATGACTTTATACATCAGAAGTGTGACTTATTGGGTAGCTCTGGCTCAGTGGAGTTAGTTGTCTTCCAGTTGGAAGGTCAGGGGTTTGAACGATCCTAGGGCCAAAGAATCTTTGGGCAAGACACCCTTACTGGCTGCCATTTACTATATATTTTTCACTTCATATCTTTGATCAACTTTCCCACTACATGACTTTCTTTCTTTTAATATTTTCATTTTCTATCCTGTACTTATGACTTAATATCTAGTTTTCTTTTCTTTTTTTAAACTAAGGGCAGCGTCTCTTGTTTTATTTTTTTCCATTTACCGGCAGAGATTCCTATTGGGAGGTTTGGACACAACCATTTCAGTTTTTTAAAGTGGTGAAATGACGATATCAGCCAATTAATCAGAAGGAGAGGACTGAAGTGAAATGTGAAAGTATTACTTGTTCATACTGTCTGACTGTGCTCACTGTGTGGCCCGGTGTTATTAAAGGACCACAAAAGGAAACTGAGAAAGAGAAGCACAAATCATCGCTGGTACAGCAAATTAGCTCCCAACTAAGGTGATCTGAATGTGTCAGTGTTTCTCCCTCCATGTCAGTATTGTACTCAGCCAACCCAGACAGATCAACTTTCACTCATTACAGCATTTTTAGCTGACTGACAGCACTGAGCAGACCTTGTCCTGCTTCCCCTCTCCATCCCACCGGCTCCTGAGCATCTCCTGTCCCCAGACCTCGCGGCAGTGTAAAACCGCCGGCTCGGGCCGGCGTGCTGTGACTGGCAGCGGAGCAAAAATAAACAGGCCTGGATTATGATAATTGGTTGGTCAGCTCCAGCTCGAGTGCAGCAGCGAAGACATGCTCAATTAATCAACTGTTCTGCTGAAACCTTTTATAGAGAGCACAACAATAACCTTTAAACAGATGGGAATCATTTTCCTTAATTAAAAACAGAAATAAATACGGCCTTATGACAACAAAACCACTCAGGGTGTTACACACACTCCTGCGAGATTTTTCGAGCTGAGCCGGGGGTAATCAAGCCAATTGCAGAGAGTCTTTCTTACGACCTTGTGCATTTTATCTTAATTGAACTCTAAATCAAATTAAGCTACCTTTAAAAAGTAATGAGACATACAGCAGACCTCGTAGAATAGCATTTTCTACACAGAGTCTGTTTAGGTTGATTTTATCAACAGTTTAAATGTAACATCTAACAGCACTTTTTATCATTTACTTTAAGTATTATCTGAACATTTATCCCTAGCATTAGTTTATGAGCTTAAATCATGTTTAAATAGACAAGAATTAAAAGTGAAATGCTGTTTTTAAGGTTTTGATTTACTACATTGAAGTACATTTGCATTAACTTTAAGACAACTTATTACAATCGGTGCTTTAACTTGGTGCTTTTGTGCTTGTGCATGCAAACATCATATCTAAGGAACTAGGATAAGACCTTATCATGGTTTTTTTGGTAAACTCAGACATAAACAGGACACTGTGGCATACACCTTACCCTGCAACAAGAGTATCTCACCTCAGGAGTGTTGAGGAAACTGACTTTATATCTGATTAACTCTAAAAACACTTGCTGGGTGATTTTTACCCGACCAAACATGTTTACGTGATTTTATTTATGATGCGTTTGTCTGAGTATCATGGGTCAGAATTGCCTTTGACATCTTTGAAGGCATGTTTATTTCCCTGATCCAAAACCTGCTTTTTCCTACAAAAGGGTAAAGTAGGTTTGGGTGGATTTGATAGCTGCATGTAGGCAAATAAGGTCAGTAAGAGTGGTCCTGGAATTTGCATGCTGTCTTTATTTAGGGCAGTGGTTATGAATAAATATCAAAAAGTAGTGATTTTCAAGGAAATTTATATGGTGATAAGAAATATTTTAGTCAGCTGGTCATTTTTACTCACTCAGAATCTGCCATATTTTGGTTTTCTCTCCTGCAGCTGTTATTGTGCCAAGGAGCCTGAGTCTTCACCAGGGAAGACTCACAGGCCCCAGGAATGGGTGGAAAAGAAACTAAGTTTATAGTGTCTATTTTATTTTATATTTTTTAGGAATTATTTGTTCATGAATGCCTAATTTCAGTTATTTTGTTGCATTTTTATATGGTCCCCTCGTGGTACTTTTTTTCCCCTCCCTTTGGACATTGCACAGTTAAAAATAGAAGAAAACTACTTTAATCTTTCATATTTTGTCCTATTTTTATATAACAAGGACTTTTTCTTGGGTACATTATTTCAGGTAAAAATCACCCGGCAATAGTGATGATGTTACTAATTTTAGCGATAGTGTTCTAGGGGTACGAAAATAACAAATTCAGATAGGATAAGTTTGCAATGCTAACCTAAAATGTGTAAATTTAAGGTGAGTTTAGAATGATATAACTACAATGTGACGGTAGAGATGAACCAGCATTATACACACAAAACCAGGAAACTGATTTTGAGTACACTCAGAGTTGCATCATCATGAGAATTCTCTCAGCACTGAGGAAGGTTGCTATGTGGTAGAAAGACAATACTTAATGACAAAATGAGGCTCATACAGCATTTTTACCTGTTTGTTGATGCTACAAAGCCTTTAATCTGCCTCTCAGGGTGGAGCTCTTGGCCTTCAACTGTACCGTACATACCTGCACTTCCAAACAATGACGGGACTAAGTCCTAAAGCAGCAAAAAGCTCAAGGGCAGGATTAGCAATCTAAACTAATTCGCATTTACTCATCACAAGAAGTATTTGATGGATCTTCACTGAATGAGGAAGGTTTATAAAGAAGCATTTCCCTATTGGCTCTAATAGATGAGCTGCCATTAGTTCTACTACAGAGATTCTTGTACTCCACGAGGATTAATCCCTAACACGTGATGACCCGACTTTTCATCTGCCTCCATTGATCATCCGGTCAGAATTTCCATTCATGGATTTGTTGCATAAGACCAATGTAAATTTCCAGTAGCCTGGGCTGTCAGTCATGTACATGTGCAAAATAAACAATTTCACTTCAAGTCAAGTGTTTTCACACTCAAGCACGGTGACCATAGTGAGCGTTACTAGCCAAACAAAAGCATGTTAGCATCGTCAATGAGGCGCTTTACGCTCATTGATAGGCATTCAGTTAAAGGCAGGGGTGTGTTCATACTGTTAGCATGACTGCAGAGTCTTAAAAGGGTAATTCAAGTCCTTTTTAAGAGTTACTGGCTAAACCCACAGGATCCAGACCGGCAGGTGGATCAGATCCGCAAGCATACAGCACCCAACAGATCCGATCCGCTGCCCCCATCTGAGGAGAAGCGCTCACAAGATTACCGATATGTCTTGCAAGACTGGACGAAATCTCACGAGCTCTCGCGTGTTTCCCCGAGAGTCATAGAATGAGATCCGCCGATCAGTGTATATAAACGGTGGTGTTTATAAATACCCACAAACCAAAGTAAACAACAGTTCAATGTATTGACTTTATTTTATTTAGAAAATTAACAGGATATTTTACTCTGTAACTGCATAAAACTTCCACTGCTGCTCATGCTGCACTGCACTGAATTAATGGGTCGTGTTCCGGCATCAGGCAAAAATAGAAGCCTGTGGGAAACAGCTGGTAGAAACAAGTCTCTAAGAGCTATGCTAGATGATGCCAATCTTACCATGTAAACTAGCTAATTTAAAAAGACCCTAACCTAAGCTCTCATACCTAGCATCCTTTTTTTAGCAGCAGTTTCTCAGTGAAGAAGCCGAGCTGACTAACTACTAAAATGTCCTTTAAAATCGAGTTAACTTTTGTTCCAGTCAGCAAAGTCAACGATGAGCTTTTCTGCTTTCTTTCTTCCTACTACTGTCTCTTTAAATTTGCAGTCCTGTTACCTGAGCTCAACTTGAGTGAACTTTGATTAGTGTGGGGTATGACAGACTGGTCACCACAGTGTCACACTCTCTGCAGACTCGCTGAAGAGTTCTCGGGCTCATGTTGATAGCTGTCTGAGTGTCATATTTCAGCCTCTCTCTGCTTCTTTTCCCTGTTCTTCCCCCCTCTCTCTCTCTCTCTCTCTTTCTCAATCAGCCTCTCTCCCTCCTGTGGTCCAATAAAAAAAGAAAAAAGCCACTGTGTCACTGAAACCACACTCAGCCAGACTGACTCGTTTGAAAGAGCCTCTCTCACTGAGTCTATTTCTCTTCGGAGTGACCTGGGCTGCTGGCGCTGGGCTAGTTTAGAGCGGACTTTGGGAGGAGACAGACTGTAATCTCACCCTTAATCCATTTTAATCAACAATAACACACTAGCTCCAGTCCCAGGGCGAGGCCTCCGAGCCGTTTCTGAGCCCCAGATTTACATCTCAGTGAGGCAAGGGTGAAATATGGCTTTGATTTATTCAGGTTTTATTTGGCACAAATTGTCTGAGTTACAGATCACATGGCTCGGCCCTTTTTCCCCAGGCGTTAATAGAAAGTGCTTCTGAGCTGTGCTTAATTGCAAAAGAAAGTTGATGTTACAGGAGCAAGTCTGCAGGTCTCTACAGTTTATGTTTTTTCAACTTTTTCTAAAATAACAGAAGAAATAAATTACTCTGGAGAACTTTAACGGGCCGAGACTCCAGACTTCAGTGAACAGGTATTAGGGAATTCAGGGGAAAAGGCTGAGCTGAGGTTTCAGGGAAACCTGAGGTTGTCGTTGGAAGATTAATGCAGAATTAACTCTGTCAACTTGGTGAAATTGCCAATATTAATTAGTTAAACAAATTTAAACCCAATGAACGTCCATGAACTTGACACCGAATAATTGTTTTGCTTTTATATCATTTTACTGCAATTCAGTGAATCGATTAATCTTGATTTAATGTCAGATTACATCAAGATAATGAGTTTTTAAATATGTGGAACAGTCTGTAGCTGATGAGGGAATAGGAGGTGCATTTACTCCTGTCTTTACTTCATATTTCAATTGGTTGATAATTGATAATTATAACCTTTACATGCAAAAAAGCCAGTTAATAACATGCAAGATTTTAGCAGTCAGTGCACTTCACATATCTGCAAAATACACAGGAGTAGGTGAGTCTTAGACAATGTGTTGAAACACAAAAACAGGTAAATTCTGTTACATTAGAAATGTAAATTACTGTGAAATTTGTGATTAAAAAACACTTTTTATTTTGGTTTTGTCATCCCAAAAGTGAGTTTAGGCCTTTACACCAGTGTAAAGACCAGCCATCAATGTTAGTGGGCATTGACGGCTGGTATATGATGAAGTTTTAGCTTTAATTGCTCCCCAAAAGGTCTAAACTACTATAAATGTAAATGTAAAATACAGAAAGAGATATGATCTAGTGTGTAACCACCTATTATCTGAGAGATGGCGCTCGATGAAGAGAAAGAAACCACTCCAGTGAGGTGAGGTGACGCAGATCAACTTTTTAGTGTCACTTTTTTGACGCTTTTGTCTTAATTGGGTTATGAACATGTGATTAATGAAAAAGTGGTTTAATATTAAATAAAAAAAAAACAAGTAAAGATCTGGTTCGACTGAAAAGACTCTACATCAGCGCTGTAATGGAGTTTTGCCATCACCACGTCTTTGTACTTACTCAGCGCACACCCAAGGGAAGTAATATTGGTGTCCCAGTGATTACTCATGCTATTATATTGTTGCAGAACGAGAGGCACATCTTTTTACAGACAACAGGAACTCTACATACAGAGACGCTCAAACATGAACATACATATTGTGGCCAATACTGATACCCCCATTTTACCTAACCTTTACCTCAACGCTCATCTCTACCACACTTCTATTTACAGAAGCTATCACAGGTTGAGCTCCAGCACAGTATGGGAGGGTGGAGATAACAGATGGTACTAGAAAGAGCTACACAGCTGCAGTGAAACTGGATGTTGCTGAACGTGATGAAAGTCTTCAGGCAGGAACTCAGTTTAGACCTTCTTATTAGGAGATCCCCAAAACAAACAACATATTTTATACTGGTGCGACTTATAATCTGTTTGTACAATAGATAACCTACAGGAAAAACTCGCATGTATGCAAATCTTGCGTATTTACTTTTCATTCGTGCTTTCACTGTGTGCGGTTGTTTCTAATTTTCTTTGTCTTGTTCATATTGGTCTGACGAAGCTTGAGATAGTGACTCGTCATTCTATAATAATAATAATAACAATCCATCAGATTTCACATAGCGCTTTATCAGAGACCCTCAAAGCGCTTTACATTGGATACATCATTCATTCGCTCACACAAGCACACCTTGGTGGTAAACTACCTGGGGCAGACTGACCAAAACATGGCTGCCAGTTTGCGCCTACAGCCTCTCCAACCATCACTACACAACACTCACAATCATACACCAGTGGAGGACCCACACTGGGAGCAATGTGGGTGAAGTGTCTTGCCCAAGGACACAACGGAAAAATCAAGATAGGGGGGGAATCGAACCCTATCTGGATGACGCTCTACCTCCAGAGCTACTGCTGCTCTAAGTAGTGCAATTAGGAAAAAAAACTGCAGGACTAAAGAAAAACATGAAAATATATAGATGTATGTCAAAGATACTTAAATATAGCTTTCCATATGTCCAAAAAACAGAATAACTCTCGTTTTACGCTCTGTAAAGAGGAGTAATTTTCCCCTTCAGTTGCGATCATGTCGTCGACACAAACGTCTACAGATCAGCGCCAAAGCGAAGGCTGTGAAAGTTCTCACCTGAATCCACTATGATGACCCTGCTGTATTTTTTCTAACCAGACACAGCAGGACTCTGTCAACAGTACACAGAGTTAATTACACTCACTGAAGTTGTATCCTTCTCCATTACACCTCTATTACTGGTCCCGTCGTACTCCGACAAGCACCGTCTTTGTTTGGCGAGTCTCCTCCGAGTGACAGGATGTGTTAATATCACTTGGCTGATTGGAAGCGATAAGTCTCGCACACTTCTTGTGCATTCACTCCCAGTGTCCAGCAGAACGCTCTGCCTGCATCCAAATCTCTCGGCTGACTCTGAATCGGCCTCTTTGTCCCGTCCCCGCAGATCCAAATCATCAAGGCCAAAGCTGTGCCCTTGTGCGCTGTCGCCATGGGAACAGGGGACGGCGGTTGCCAGCAGGTTGGCTGTTTATTTTGGCCGGGAATCAAAGCACGAGTGGAGGTGGGGATGCATGGGGTAGAATGGGAGTTGATGTGGCGTGACGTGGGATGGTAGAGGTGATACAGCGTCTTAAAGTACGTGTGGTGCCTCTAAACAGGAAGCCACAGTACACTGGTCCTCCCTGAGGGAAGGGGTCAGGTTTTCCTGACCACCTCTGCCCTGTCATCAACTTGGCATGCTCCTCCTGATCCTGACAAGATCTGCATGTGTCACGAGCGACAACATGACCCCACCCCGTGCAAACCTCTCCGTACCCGCTCACTCAGTTTGTTTGCTTTACGGATGACTCCCTGAAAACAGATATGACGGGCTCTAAATGCGACAATATCAGCAAGTCCCGAAAATCAGTGAGGCTACTGTTCACCTCCCGTCGGCGTAACAGATTGTGTTACATGATGAAGTTATGCTTCTGCTGCAGGTGACAGGTATACTTTTGTTATCATAGAGAAGGCCAATCACTGTTGGAGCAGCTTAAAGCATACAAAGGATCATATGCCATAAAACCGCACTGTTCCTTTAATTCCCATCAGGGTAACCGAATGACTTTTTTCACGTGCCCATTCATCAGGTTTAGAATTTGAATTTCTATTTATCGTCTCCTCTGTTATATAAATAAAGTTATCTCGGTTTGTAATTTTTGTGGGCGCAAAATTCATACTCCATGGACAAGGCCATTTATCACTGTCAGAGCCAAGACTCACTTAAAGCCCCTTCACCTCAAAAAAAGTGCTGTTTTGACAGGCGTTCTGGAGGCAGACACAGCAGAGGCCGGGACAGGCTCTGTAGGGGGTCTTCTGGCTTACAAGGTTTCTGACGTCCCCGGGCCCTCTCACATTCAGGTGTAAAACCCCTGGAGCAGCACAGCCAGGCTAACATTGCTTGGGACTTGCAGCGCCACAGTGTCTGCTGCAGCCCCCGAGTCTCCCCGCCCGCTACCAAAATAGAAGCAACCTCACACCAAGACATGGCTTCACATCTAGCATATAAAAATCTGAATATTCAAAGGATTTGCAACTCATCCATCATATTTCAGAGCTGAAACCAACATGAGATGGCTGCTTTGCAGTCGTATTACCCATGATTTTAGTGTTTTTCTATTTGGATGTTGGGTGGCAAATTAAACACACTGGGCAAACTCATTACACAATCCCTGTGGTCAGTGTGTCATGTACAACAGCACCTTTAAAAAAAAAAGTTTGAACACTGCGTGAAAGGCTGATGAAACTCTCTATATAATCAGAAATAGTGCAAACAAAAGGAATTGAATGTTAAAATGAAAACAAAAAATAGTAATAATGCTAATCTTGTATCTAATGCCAAAAAAAGTTGTGACATGTTAAAAGACACCCTAGAGAAACATCTACCAAACATTAATTCATGATTTACAGTAGGTTAGTTACAGGACTTGGTATGAAGTGTCTCTCCAGAGAGGCTGAGTTTATGAGTTAAAGACAGGAAGTGGTTCAGGACTCTGCGAGAGACAAATAGTTCCTCGGTGTAAGTTCATAATACCATCAAAAGATTGAAGAAATCTGTGACCCAAAAATGATCTTAATACTACAGAGTTGTTATTTTCAGGTTCTCAGATGGCATTTCATTAAAAAACAAAAACAGACATGACTCTGTAGTGGAAATCACTGCATGGGCTCAAAATCATGTCAAAAATCTGTAAATACAGTTTGTAGGAACATCCTGAAAAGAACATGGTCCAGATTTACTGGTTACGTCTTTGGGTCTGAGACCCTTTAAGACTGAGCTAAAGTGAGAAACTGTCCCATGGTCTGACCTTTTAAAATTGGCCTTTATTTTGGAAACCATGGATGGTGTGTCCTCTGCTCTAAAGAGACCACCTGGTTTGCCACTTAGGTACGGCTCGAAAGCCAACATCTCGTTTTCTGCTCATTTTACAGCATCATGGCTCTGTAGAAGAGTTGAGTCTTGTCATCTTTTAAAAGTATTGGGAAAATCATGCCATTAGAATTACGTCAAAGGAGACCCCAAACTGTTGAGCAGCTAAAATCCTATATTACCGTATTTTTCGGACTATAAGGCGCACTTACAATCCTTAAATTTTCTCCAAAATTCTAAGTGTGTCTCATAATCTAGTGCGCCTTATGTATGATTGCTTGTTGTGTTTACTGACTGATTTTATGTGGTACAAAAAAAATGTGTATGAAAAGTACGACTTCTGTAAGCAACAAAGCCGCTCCGCTCATGGATATTCTGAGAATTACGGTAACTGTTGTCTGAGCTTTCGTGAAAGCTGGAATCACCACTGAACAGCCAAGTACCGGTACCGGCAACAAGACTGACTTAGATAATGATGAGAGGGATCTGGGCATGCTTGGTGCCGAAATCGCACAGCTGTTTAAGACAATGAAGATAATGAATTTGTGGAAGAGGAATGAATTAATAAGTGAGCATATTTTTCTGTACTGGTATTTGTTGTTACAACTGAGTTAAATAGTTTGATTTACTGGATTGTTTTGCTTAATGCCCCATACAATCTGGTACGCCTCATGTGTGAACATAGACATGTTAATTCATAGTGCGCCGTATAATCCGATGCGCTTATGGCCTGAAAAAAAATAGTAAATTAGGTGAAAATGGGACAAGAACTAACTTCTAAGACTCTGGAAACTTGTCTTCTTGGTCTAAGAGAGATTATCAGAGTAGTGTTAAAAAGGGGCTGATGCAGCACATTAAATGTCATATGCTGTTTTGTCAACATCTTTTAAAAAACTGAAGCGCAGGTGGGGCGCTTCCAGGCCTGATATCCCAGATGATGAACAGACGATTCCCCGTGCGACTCACCTCTGTTTCCTGTTCAGCAGCATGGCGGATATCAAAACCACACATGTTCCTTCAGTGCTCCAGATTCCCTGTCTGAGAATGACCCCCTGAGGGTCAAACTTTGGCTTCTTCCTCCTCTTCCTGCTATTTGCGGGTCAAAGGCGACGGCCTGCTGGCGAGCCGTTTCCCACCACAGCTCTACGGGAGTCGCACTAAAAACCTCCGCGAGACAGCAGCGGTGACTTTTGACTGTTAGAAGACACCAAAGCAGATAAAATCTTGTGAGTGTGACTTAATGCAAAGCTTTTGTTTGAACAAGAAGAAGAAGAAGAGATTGAGGAAGATCATTTCTAACCCCAGACAGAGAAACCAGATGGAGGGGAATCGGTCTCATCGGGGCCTCATGCGTAGTTATGGCACGCAAAAGAGAGAGAGAATACAGCGCATGATTGTCGTCTTGGCGATATAAGATATGTAAGAGAACAACACCCTTCCTCAAATGGCTTGAATAGATTGTTTGACAGACGAAATCAATCGAAAATCAAGCCTCCCTTCAGAATATTTTGAATTTGACTGGATCTCTGAGCATTTTTCTTCGGCCTCATTAGTGTCAGGACCGATTTCCCCTCCGATATTGAGCGCTGGTCTCCTTGAGGGACCCCTGTACCATGGAAGCGGATCTGTCGAGTGGAGTGATGATGATGGGAGCCTTTTGACACATGTGTACTTTTACAGTGAGCGGCCATGCATAATGCATGCGGCTTTAACCAAACATCCAGCGCCCCGACTCTTCTGGGGTGTTATCTGGTGTGTGACTCTGGCTCTCTTCCTGAGTGGGATGGTGTATCAAATTCCTGGAGGCCCTGCTTCCTCCAGTGTACACATGTAAACACTCACTGGCTGCAAAGCATGAGCACACAAACAGACATGCAGAATTACGCACCATATGTCGTATTGCAACACCCACCGGACTTGTGCGTGTTAACTTGTTCTTTTTGTACCCAAAATTTGATTGCAAGACATCAGTTTTGGTAAGCCAAGAAATCAGCTGGTTTTGAGATTGCATTTTCTATCAAAGCGGACAAAACTTAAGCTCCGCTACATGGAAAAGATGTCCACAAATAGATTAGGGATTTAGAGTCTGACAAGGTTCTTTCTTCTGGATAACACACAGCCATGTCTGGCCTCTCCCCAGAGCCCCTGAGGAGGCTGCGTGGGCTAACTCCAAGACATCTGGCGTGACCGAGTGTGTCTGCACAGTCAGGTCAGGTTTGCAGACACAAAAACAGAGATAATAGCTTTAACCATCAGAGCCAGTGTTTAACCGTGCTGTTTTGTTGTCATTTCCCATGAAAAGATTCAGCGCCTAGTGCATCCACGAGCGGACAGAACACAGATGTTATGCAATAACCGAAGCAGCTGGGGGGCATTTGATTCTTACAATAACAAGCACGGCTGTTTAATGATGCTTACCGAGCTCAAAGTTTGCTTTGCATTTCATATTCAGACAGCATGCCAGGGAATGTGTGTATGTGAGTGTGAGTGGGTGAGTTTTGGAACGACCTTGGGATTTTTCATCCAACTATGGACTAAATGCATTAACATACCATCTCTACCACTGTCTTATAAATGACGAGGATTACAGCGGAGGCGGAATAAAGAATGTTATTGACGCAGCCGTGACAGCTCGATACAAGTTCACACACAAATATCTCTGAGAGTTCAAATCAACTTTCGTTTTATTAAAGCCACTTTAAACCAAAATCAACATCCAGCTTTCAACTAAACTTTACACACCTAACACTTAGCATGTAAAACTATTTAAAATGAGTTTAAGTCCAATTTTATACTTCTGTCATTGAAGTTTCTGGTCTTTTTGCAGCTTGATTTAAATCATACAAAAGTTAAACCATAAACTTATCGTAAAAAAATAATAAAAATGAGCACACTCCAAGAGTCACATTTTCATCTTTCATTTCTCTTAATTATTGGCAAGTTCATCTGTTAATTTCTAACCTTTAATCTCATTGATCATGAACCAATTTTTGGTTACAGTGCTTAGCATAAATGAGTACACCCCTTCAGAGTTGTCAGAAAACCTTTAGTTTCCTTTCAAAATCAACATTTTCTATGTCCGACTACACAACTAAATACTCCTCCAAATGTAGAACATTGATTTCAAACAAGTTTCACACAAAAAAGATGCAAAAATGAGTACACCCCAATCAAAGTTCTTTGAGCAAAGCTACATTTTAGCTACCATATCACCCTTATTTTCATCTTATGGTAAATAAAATGTTATGTTAATGTCAAAACTTTGGAGATTGTACTTTAGCTCATTTAGATATTGAGTAATACATTACTTTTAATAGGGGGTGTACTGGGTAATGCTGGGCTCTGTATGTTAAAAGCATTTGCTTTAAGTCTGTGGTCCTCTACTTTTCATACTTTTTGATTTAAAACTGGTCAGTAAGAGGCTCTACCATCACTGTTAACCTCTGTTAGAGTGAAATCTATCATTGAAGTGTTGATGACACGGGTTCGAGGGGTACAGCTGTCTTAAACGCAGTATGAGTAGCTTACGGTCTGTCATCAGGGCCTCTTATAAGACCAGGCCGGCCTTAAGCAATCCTTTTTTAACAAGGACCGCAGGAGTTTTCTAAGCTTCAGCTGAAAGAGAATCATACCCAAGGTGCCTTCCAGGACATATTCGCCCGGCTTTTTACGCTCTATGTGCATTATACAACCGCTCTGTGGTTTCAGCCAACTGTGGGCCTTGCCTGAAAACGGACCCCTGACTGTGAGGGGCCGACTTATATCTGTGTGTTTATATCTGTCAGAAAATGGCCAGACTCAGCGCTGCAAACGAGGCTCCTCTGCGGATGTAAAAGTTTTGATACCTCTCTGATGCGTGGAAGTACTCTCCTGATAGGGTCGAGGATGGGGGGTGTTACGGGGTCTGAGGATTCTGTTAGTGTAGCTGCGGTGTCAAAAATGAGCCTTTCGGCATATGAAATTTCTCTAGCTTAATGATCTTTAAAACAGTGTTAAAACCACAATATACATAGCAGGGATGTGTAAATGGGTCCAGAGGGCAGCTGTTTGAGTCCTATTAGAGGATGTAGCTGTCTTTCTATTGGTCCTTGGTCTTTTAAGAGTAAAATGGAAATCATGAGCAAAAACCATAAATACCAAAATCATTTAACAATTGTGCTGTAAATATTTCTGTTTCTACTTTAACATGGGCGTGTATATAGCCTCTAGTGGACACTCAAGGTACTGCAGATTTTAGAATGTCTGCATTAGCTTCATGTTGCTTGTTTTTTTTACACGTTTCAAACTGTTAAAGGAAAGGAAAAAGCATTGGTGCTACTGCAGATGCCGACAGACTACCGGTAAACACAATGTTTGCAGGACATGTAAAACTAGGAAAAAGTGACATAGTCCAGGACCCGAGGTCAACAGTTTAGCGGGGCTACAACACGCAGCAGGTCCCGTTTGACAAAAATAAAATAAACACGTTATAGACACTTGGCTTACTTTGTTAAAGCGGTTTATCAGTCCAGCAGAAAGCTAACAGGATCCCGAAGCGTTTATAACCCTGCTTTTTAGCTCTTGTCCGGTCTACCTCCTTTTTAAGCACCCATTATTGTGCCAGAGTCTCCGGTATTTACTTCGTTTTCTTGCTTTTGTTGACAGTCGTGGTCAAAGGAAGATTCAGACAATTTTCCAAACGTTCTTGTTGGTTTCTACTGTCCGATATTGTAGCACACTAATTTTGTTTGGGCTCGTGAACGACACATGGGGAGCAGCGTCCGCCTCACAACCAATCAGGTTGACAGAATGGCTTTGTTACAGTCAGAAATAGTGGGCCACTCAAAAATGTTGACAACACTGATATAACAATAGCTATTGACTGATATTAAAAGCTTTTTTTATATACACCACAAAAAAAGATGCTTCTTTAATAGAATCCTGCCTACCCCACCTTTAAGACTAAAACTGCTCACCATACCAAGGCTGAGCCCCCTTGTGGCAAAATCCTAGAATTTGTCCAAAACCAGATATTACAGCCCCTCTTGACAAATCTACACAGCTGCATGAGGAAAACAGATATGGTCGGGCATGTCTACTTTGGCACAAATTGGAGGAAAGTGCTCGTGCTCGGTGTATGATTTAACAAGCCTAACATCGACTTCATCCAGTGTTGTGTAACACAGTAAGTGTGGCGGTCTGTTAGTGTATAAAGTACCAGAGCTGGGTCAGCTTCCCGTCTCATTTACAGTTAGCTGTGTGAGAATACACAGAGCGCGGGCTCGGGCCTACAGCTGATTATTTCCACGGAGCAGTCACAGCGAGCGGACAGGAGTGAGAGCTGCAGCCGGGAGGGGTCCTACTGGGTCTAGCCTGAGGGGCAACACGGTGTCTGACAGAAGCATAAACACTTGGGACCTCCAAACCCACAGAGCTGCACCTCTGCCAAACACCACCCACCATATTCACCACCACCATAATGCCAGCTACTCTTGAAAAACCTCCCTTTCCCAGCAGCGGTTTGTTTCAGAGCACATATGCTAAAAGCCATATGTTAAGTTAGGACACAAGAGAGTCACTCTGAGTCACTGAACTGTCTGTTCGGATAAGAATACAGTCTAATGAGGAAAGGGTTTGGGGACATTGGGCGTCTTATCACCCCGAACTGTTCCTGTGACTGTCATTTTAGTCAGCCTGCGCCAAGATGCGTGGGCGCACAACGAGAGGCCTGCAACTTCTGTTTATTTAGTCCACTTGGTGTTTCCAGAGTTGAGCCCTGCTTTACCTCAGACAGCCTTTCAACACCATGGAGCCTGTCTCCCTGCTACACCCCCTCCTTCATCCTATCACTTCCGCAGACGAAAAAAAGAAAAAGAAGCCCCGACTGGATTCACATCAAAGAAAAGGGGGGAAATAGAGGAAGAGATTTGGCGGATTGAAATCCTCTTCAAGAGTCGGTCTGAAGACGCAAATGCAAAGATAGCAGCCGTTTTTTTTAACAAGTCGGTGTTCTGTTTTAAAAGGATATGACTTTCTTTGCAGAAAATCTACATGAGTATTCAAAGTCTTTCTCCTCATGTGCAGAACTCTTCATAGATACAAGATAATACAAGATAATCAGGTTCTCCCAACAGTCTGCAAAGATCTGATTATCTGAATATTATTTTGCCAGATTTGTCCTCAGGTGTAAGATTATCTTAGAGCGATTTTACTTCTCCCAATGATACTTCTCTCCTGATGATGGTCAAGGCCACCAGATTTGAAATCTGAACCTCAAGGACAGCAGAGCGTGAAGTAAGTGAATCATCATGTGGGACAGAGCAATAAAGGATCGGGTTCTTGTGGAGAGAAAGAGACTCGCTTTAACAGGCAGAAACCTTGAGCAGAACCAGAAAGAGAGAGATGGACAGAGGTGAAACTAGTATCCCATTAGCGTCACAAATCACAGTTAGGTTTAACAGTAACAGAGTTAATGACACAGACAAAGAGATGATGGAGAAGGAGGGAAGCAGCGTAACCCCCGATTTCCACTGCATCTCTAACGGCTACCAAAAGACCGTATCCACCGATCGCAGCTGATCGTAACCATTCAAGTTAATGTGCCAATTTCCACCGACTTCTTTCCGTTCCGCTGCGGATCGCCAGACTCCACAACTGATCGCAAGAGTTCTATTTTTTCTGGACGCCGGAGCATGCACGATAATTTCAGCACAGATTAAAACGTGCTGGAAAGGAAGTCGGGCTCAGACACAAAATAAAACATCCGGCTACTTTTCGAAATAAAACGTGTTTCAGACGTATCGTATTTAACATCATGCAAGTGTGAAGTCGATTTCTTCCTCCTGATTTCGCTGGTTCTTGTGAGTTCTTGCACCTCCTGTTGTTCGTAATCTGCCACGAAATTCGCCTCACAAACGGATCCAGAAGGAATTGGCATACAGCGAAAATTGCCGCCGTTCCAGATCGGAGCCACTCTGGATGCGGTGGAAATCCCAAGTAACTTAGAGCTGGCCCAGGTCCGAACCAGGTATAACTATGAGCTTTATCGAAGAGGAAAGTCTTGAGCCTACTCAAAACTTACATCAAACCAATGAATGGAATTTTAAAGTTTTTCCTTGTATGTGAACAAAATACTTTATGTCTCAAAATTAAGTTCTCTTTTTTGAATGCCAATCTCTACTTTTCTGCGAGTATTCCCTTCACAAAACTTATGAGCCAGAAAACGCCGTGACATGCATTTCTCTTTATAGTAATATAATTTCAATGACAAGAAGCCAGTACGTGACAACATGCATTAAAGCGGAAAATAACCTGTCAAAATTAATTTAAACCTCCAGCATCACCGGCCGCCACACTGCGATCAGGAGAATCCATCTTGTCGGTCGGATCGTATGTTTGGACATATAGTACGATTCCTCTCCGTCTCTGGTGGCCTGGTCACGCTTAGACAATGGCTGAAGGCTAACAGACTCCAAGACACACAAACATATGTGGTGGAATGTGTCTCATGTTGTGGAGGGTTTCCTACAGTGAGCTCGCAGGCTGAGAGGTGTCACGATATTTAATTACACACAGCTCCCGGCTCCCGTCCGCACACAGGGCCACCCCTCGTTTTCATCTGCTTAGATACGATTACCTCTGCAGAGAAAATATGAATATGAGCTTTTGTTTGCATAACTTTAATTAGCCCTTAATTAATATTGTCATCTCAAGAACAGGCCTCAAATCAGCCGGTTAAATTAAGGAGACAGTGTGTGAGGAATGCGGCTCCATTTCAAGACAAACTGAAGTGAGAGACAGCGGGCACAGAGGGAGAAATCCTCATTATGAAAACACAATGAAATGGATACCCGCCTCATGAGCCGTATTGCTAACATGACAAGACAACATCTGTTTTGGTAGGGCCTCCAGACTCAGCCTCCAGACCAAACCGTGTTTTATTTAGGAACTAATATTTCCTCCTCAGAGGGTTTCAAGATTTTGAGAGGTTTTGTGTGTCAGAAATCGAAAACCGTTGCTTGTTGAAATTGAGAGTAACTTCGGTGACGGCCTTGTCTTTGTCATTATAGATTTTACTGAAAACTGACTCCATGTCCCACCCAGAGAAGTGTGTGTTTTTGCAATTTTTCCACCTCTTGTTGGAAATGGAAGCAAATTTCAAGCATGTAAATACTCCTGAGCTTGATTTTAGATCGATGGAGTCGCTCTTCCACCTCACTTTCTCATTTCCAGACACACAGAACCAGAAGTAGTCTCCAGGGCTGAATGAACACCACATGAAGGCTGTCTTTGTCCTCGGTGGCCGTGCTACCGTAGCTTGCTAACACTGCAGCCCCTGGCCTGCGTATGGCAGTGTGTCACCCGGTAGGTGTCGGCCCAAACGTGCCGGCGTCTCTGACATCATGCTCCGTGGCTCTATTTTCACGTCCAGGCCTCTTTTTGTTTGTGTTGACTGGTTTAGTGGTAGATTGTCGGCTTGTTTTCCTGGTGATTCGATGGAAGCACGGGAGCCTCTAATAGGCTGGCCCTTCTCTTAGCTCACTTCAGAGAGGCAAGGTGGTTTTTGTATTTTTGAAACAAGCATGACTTTTTCAGCCGCTGAGACGCTGACTTATTAGAGTTATAAACAGACTTTGAGAAGGCCACCTCCTATAATTATTCGCTCACTTGACCCTGAGTGAACAGAGAAGTTGCTTTCTCCATGCCAAGAGGGTTTGCATTTGCATGAAGCTAGCAGACGCTCAGATTAGTGCAGTTGTATGCCAAATGGCGGCTCTTACAGGCATCTACGCTAACACAACAAGCAAACTTACTTGCTGCTGGAATCATTATTTCCTGGGGTGTATGTTGTCTTAGTGAGTTTACTGTTCGTGCCTGCCAGTGTCATGCTTCTATAAAGCTGTCAGTGTCATTGTAGGCTCCTGAAAGTCTGCTGGTTTAAATCCCTCTAAAGGCAACAGGCGTGTGTTTCTGCGGACCTGTTTATCAGGTGAACTGGCACCTTGCTGGGTCACATTCACGCAGTAGACCTGCTAGCAACGTGTAGAGTGTTGAATGAAAGCCGTCTTAACATCAGATTTTCACCGAATTGCTACCAAAATAAATTCACTATAATGATATTATTCTGATATTTATGGAAAACCAGAAATGATATTATTGTTGGTTACAATTGGTCAAACTGAGGAAAGACAAGAGTGGAGTCACACATTACTCCTTAAATGTCTCGAATTAGTGCACTTAAATGATCTATTTTTGATAATAATAATAATAATAGTAATAACTTTATTTGTATAACATTTGTATAGTCATAAAGCACAAGGAAAAAGACAGATAGAAACAAAAAGCTCAGTTAAAACAGAATTGAAGGCCATTTTCATGTCATAAGGAACCCAGACAATACAAGAACCATGCACCATAAAATGAGACCATGAGGACCAAAATAAAAACATAGAATAGTCGAGACAAAAGAAAATGCAATTAAAAGGAGGGTCGAAAGCATAAAGGGGATTTTAATGATATTTAAATGTATGATTTATCCACATTGTCATGTGTGGATTATTCGTCACGCTTTTATTTTGATATTTTAGTCTGTGTTGCGCTAAGGCTTTTACATTTCCTTCATCATGAAATTACACTTTTATTTTGAAGTATACCAAAGAGGCAATAAATCTTTGCATGCTGTTCTTTAAAGGTTCTTCGTCTTCCCTCAGAGTCCTGCTACAGCTGTTAGTCAAGTCTTTATCTGCTGTTTCTGCTTGCTAATCATAGACTGTATATACTATGGACAACTTGGCTCCGCCTCCAGTCATTAAAACGAATTTGAAGCCGAATTTTTCTCAGTATTCCTGGGATTTTCTCCACTTCCTGAAACCACCACTTGCTTAGTAGCGTTGTACGCATTCAAAGGGAGAGTCGCCTAGAGTCGCTGTGATGACAAACAGCATATCTTCGTTCACTCATAGGCTGTATCAAGTGTCAATCATAGAAAACATGAACCTCCTAATAACTTTAAAAAAAAAAAAAAAAGAGGACTTAAGTAAAAAACAGTCTTACAGTAACTAACATCGCAACCAGGGGGGAGAAAAAATTATGCTCTGTATAATTAATTTCTAAAGTTTGTCCGCAACTCCATAGGGATTGCTGGAGGAGGTGGGATTTATGACCTATACTGCAGCCCGTCACCAGAGGGTGCTGTTCTCACTGTGGCTTTACCCAGTGAGCAGGCAGACGGCGTCCATTCTATATACAGTCTATTTTCCTAATTGTCTTCCCTTCTGTGAACCAGTTAGTAACATGGTGTTATTGCATGCTTATTTTAGCATAACACCAATCATTAAACTGTCGTAAAAGGCAATTATCGTCAGCACTGGTATGCAGTTTTGTAACATGGTAAAACTGCATGATTGTGTTAAGAGCAACATGGAGAAATTTAAAACCACAACTGTAGAAATATTTGGTTAGTGTGCAGAGGATTGTTCTCAGCTACTTATCATTCAGACTTGCCCACCTTGTTCTGGACCTTGTAATACAGGCAGACCATGTTTCAGTTTTTTTTATTCAGACATTAGTCTGGTGGGAACCAGTTTTCCCAGAAGTCACATGACATATTTCCAGTCTACTGGCATTGCCAAACCAAACGACCAACCTGCATACAGTCTGCACAGTACATGCAGCTGGTTCGGGTCCAAAATATCCTGGGAATGGATCCACTTGAAGTGCTGTGTGTATGTGTGTGTATGTGTTTTTGTGTGGTGCAGCCATGTGTGTGGACAAATGCGTGTGTGCTTGTCATACTGACTATGTATGTATGTCCCAAGCCAACTCTCAGTGCCCACATCCACCTATCCTTCGAGCTGTAGTGCTGTACACACGTCCTGTAAGAGCCAAGACAAACACTGCTCACCCGTCTGTTCTCTCTGAGCCAGAGCAGCAGACAGGCACACTCCACCTCTCAGAACAAGCTGAACTAGATACCACAGCACACCTTCCTACAGTAGAGAACAGTGTACCACAATGTGCTGCAGTGTACTGGAAGCCTCATTCAACACTCTGACCATTCGGTGAAAGGTTTATTACCAAAAGTAACACAAGTGTACCTTCTCTTTCCTCTCCAGGCAACCCCAAGAAGAACAAAAACATGACCCCATTAAAACAGGAAAAATAACAACAATTTTGTATTAACTTTGCAGACTTATTAGTTTTAGATCAGGTCCAATTTTAACCAGAATCATTTGATGGCCCACAAAATTATAAAGCGACCCTGATCTGGTGCTAACAGTTCTGGATTTGGTCTGGCACAAAAAGGCCTGAAGTGTATTAGACTGAGGCGAAGCTGTACAACCATTATAGACTAGTGAAGTACTCAGACTCTTCTACTACAGAGCCATCAAGCTGAGCAGGAACCTCAGGAAACCAGTGGAGGTGCCTGAGACTGCAGTTCCTCACATGTCCACTTGTGGCTCACTACAAAAGCACCAGATGATATTAAGGTTATGAGTTTTGCATAATTAGGTAAGCTGGTAATGGACAGGTAAGCTAGCTTTTAGCTGTTAGTGAGGGGGCAAAATGTCAGCTCCGACCTTGTTTCTTTGTCGCATGCTAGGTTGAGAAAAATCAGTTTGAGGCAGCTTCTGTTAACAGGCTTCAGAAACAAAAGCGTCAAATCACTGAGACAACATCTGTGCCAAAGTGTTGATTACAAGCCAGTTGGTTCCTTTTGTATTTTGTCTGCCGTCTATAGTTTCCAAGAAGAATCTAACATTTTGATGTATCAGACCACTAGACAGTTTTTTGCTTCAACTTCGTGCATCTTCATGGACTTGGGCCTGCAGGAGTGGTCACGTCTGTTTGCAATGCAATGCCAGTTTTTTGGATCCACATTTTGATATGTTGTCTTTGCACCATTTTCAAAAAGATATGGTTTCGTTAAAAAGTTAAATAGCAATCAAACCTCTTTTGTAAGTGGGGTTGTACCTTGATTTTTAAGTTATTTGATTTCCTACATGTGGAGTTGATCTCTTTCTCCTCTTTCTTCTGGGTTTAATTGAAATCCTTCTGCCGGATTCCCAGTTCAGGAACAATCTCCAGTGTTTTAAGTATCAAATAAAACCAGTAGCATGCAGTTGAAGAGGTCAGAAGTGAGAAGGGTCTTTTTGCAGGACAACTCTGGCCTCTCCAGAGAGAGCGCCAAACACCTGACCTTCCCACAACATGCAGTGGGAGTTCGGGTTGTAAGGATTTATGGTAGGAGGTGAGAGGCTCTGGCGTAGGCTCTGCCCCCATGACCGACCCTCAGGGGTCCCGCTCTCCCTTGTGTGTTGACAGTGTTACTGCGCAAGCGGACCCCTGAAAGATTGGGTGTGCTTTTCTCCCAATTGTTCTGACCCCCTATAAAGTGTGGCCTGGCTACCAATAGGCTTTTCCGGTTGGAATATGTCACCCTTAAATGGATCTCTCAGGTATTGGGGCCTCTCTCCGTGGGCTACAGGAGCCCCAGGACTGGGTTCATTAACTCTGCATTGATTGCTGGAGCTTTGAAAACGTCCGGTGACGGCAGGGATAATATGACTCTATGAAAATGCATTAGGAGCCCCTGAAGACTAATCCCAGCACAGACAGCCCGGTTTGTGAAGGTTTACAGGTACACCTTGCATGAAATCCATATTGCTCCAATTTGAATTATGAGAAGTTTTGTTTGGGTAACGAATGCCATTAACTTCCATTTTATCGTAACAAGGAGGTGTTTATTTTCTGTTCCCAATAAAGTTTCTTTATTGTGCAGAAGAATTAAAATAAACTACATAAACTACAACACAAACTACAACCTCGACTTTTAGGTTTTAGTCGGTATCCGTCCTTAACACTTAGAACTCCGCTGGATCCCACGTGACACCATTAATATTGTTTACAGTTTCTCGGGATCTATACTGTGTATCTCTATGGGATGAAAAGTGTTCAAAGGCTTACCCTTTTGGCGATCAATCGAGGGTTTTCTATACATTTCTATACCCCCCACAAGGTTTACAATCCAGCCACAAATATAAGTGTTTGATCGAAGACGTTTGATGGTAAATCTGCAGTGATATACAGTTGAAAACATAATTATTTATCATATTGTTGTGATCAAAAAAGATCGCTATCGCTAAATGCTGCTATTGTCTTTCAGGTTTTACAAGCTATTTTGATGACATCTTTTTCTGTCAAACTTTCGACCAATTACATGGTCTCATATTCTACTTCTATTGTTCCCTTGATGGTAGTGTCCAATAAGAGGCAACCAAAGATCAACAAGAGAAAAGAAAGTTTCCTGCTTGTCTGCAAAATAAGAAATATTGGTTCTCAATGTTTGGAAACAAGCAAAGAAGAGATTCTGAGCAGTATGATGAGGCCGTCTGTCTCATCCCAGACAGGAACTGCTTCAAAGAGAGGCAAAAACAACTATAAATAGCACCTAGTAAATGTGTCAATAGTTTCTGTTGTGTGTTTGTTCCAATCGCAATATTTCTTCTCCTGATAGCCAAGACTTAACAGAATGATGTGTGGGTGAGAAAAGGCTTAGTCACTGTAGATTTATGTGTTTCTTGAGCAAAGTACTGTTGGTATCAATTTCCGTTTTTTTTTTTGGTTGATTTCGGTGGCTCTAAAACTACTGTCACATTCATTTGACATAATTTTTGAACTTATAAACTGACAGCTGAGGTTGTCCAGAAAAAAATAAGATGTGTATATATTTGCTCTGCTTGAAAGGATAGAGTTGCTGCAAAACAAAAAAAAAGGCAGACCTAAAATAGAAAAATGTAGCTGGAAGTTCTAAGGATTAACTACAACAGGATCGCGCTCCGTCTGACTACCGGGGAACAGTCCTGTATTTAATGCTGCGTCAGGTCTCGCTGTGATTGATGAAGGCCCTAATGTGCGGGGCCCTCCCAGGTGAGCCGGCCCTCAGAAGTGTAGCTCTTTTAAGGTGCTGTGCGATAATATTAGAGCTGTCCTCCTTGCCACCGTCCTGCTAGGAGCCTCATTCATCATAAGTGTGGGATACCTCTCACTTCACAGCAGCATATGATTCGACCTTCTTTGCAGAGTAGGGGCGGGGGAACATGGGACTGGCACTCCGAATATGACTCAACTTTCTCAAATCTTAACCATCGGGAACCACTTTAGCTTTTTTGACACGATATCAAATTGTTCGAGCATGAGCGTAAAGACGTCTCTATTCCTCTCTACCTAAAGCTACCATAAGCTAAGGTGAGCCTTGCCACAACCTCCAGGCATCACTCCCACTCCTCATTCCTCCAGACTCTGAAAAAGAGGAGGTCTGCCTTCCAGGTCCTGATGGGTTCGCTGGCAGATGCAGACTGAAGCTCTCACTGAGCACCTCTGTTCCCAATTGCTCACGGAGAGGCTGACTGTTGTTGATATGTCTTCACTAGTTTAACCAAAAATATGCCGAGGCAGCAATAATCCTGTGAATGGACTTATTATATAAGTGGGTCAACCACTTCTCCAGGTCAAAGACACGAGGAACAGCACAGACGGTTTTCTTTTGACGGTTGTTTCATGAAATCATCGAAACGTACTTATCTAGATAATACTATTTTACTCTTTTATAAAACTTTTTACTTTGACACGGTCGTCTTTAACCGTTTTAAAGCTCATATTTGACATCAACACCTTGTCTCTTTGCTGATACAGCTTTACTCCGTCTGTTCCTGCGTCAGCTTTCTAAATATTTCCTTCTCTTTCTTTTGCTTAATATCTCTTAAGTTTCTATACATTGTTAACCCTTTCTCCATTAATTATCCAGTTATAGTTCTGTGTCAATAATGCCCTGGCTCCTGGTTGTTGAAAACATGTTGATCTTGGTGGTTCATTCAGCTACCACAGCCCTTTGTAAGCACAGGACGCACGTTTCATATTCCTCCCCTTTAATTAGGCCAGACTGGAAAAACTGACCACACTCCTTGTTTTCTCAGTGAAGGCCTGTGGAAAGGTGTGTGGTGGGCATAAAAATTAATGCATGCATGGCATCTCTTTTCAGTACCTGCAAAATTTATAACCAAGTATCCTGGACGCGCCGCAGTGGTCTGATTTTTAAAGAGCATGTGAAACAAGGCTTAGTCTCAACATCTGACAGCTGGTTACCCAGCCAGTTACCACCGATGAACAAACACACTCCCTTTCTTTACCTGTTTGAAAGGTCCTGAAATCTAACCAAATATTCAGCGGTGACTGCTTGAATGAGGTAGTTCATGATTAAACCACCATTTACGTTTCACCAAAGCTATGTCTGGATTCGTGCCGCTTTTATTTAGAGGAAAGAGCGAGTGGGTGGCTGTATCAAACTCTGGCTAGCTTACCAGGTGAAGCACATCATGACCCAAGTTATTGGCAGGCAGTGTAATACAGTCTTTAAAAAAAAATCTAACTTGAAACTTGCAAAAGATGAACATTTTGGTTTATGCGCTCAATTTTTAGTGGATGAACCACTCATTTTGCAACTTATTTGACCATTTAAAGTAGTTTTATAAATGGATCAGGTCGGATCCCAAAAGGCTAAAGACCCGTAAATCTGTTTCTACGATGCTAGAGTTGAATTTGATGGGTCTGGCAACTCCATGCTAGCGACTTTCCATCATAAAAAACTTGGATAAAGGCAATAATATCGTACAATGAATCCACATTTTTCACATCTCTTCATATTCACAGTTAAGAGAGATGGGTGAGGTTTTCTATTGGGTGAAATTATCCCAAAATTGGCAAAAAAGTGTTTTTATTTTCCCCAGGAAATTCAGTGAAGTCAGTTTGGTTGCGGAGAAAATTTAAAATAACCTGTTCAAGCTGAGAATAGCAGGCTTTGGTAAACATGAAGAAAGAGGACAGGAAAGAAGATGCCGCCCTGAGTCACTCTGTCTGCAGGTTGATGATACCTGTTTTTCTTTCTCACTTTCTCCAGGTTGTTTGGAGTCACACGCCTGTGGAAATTCATCAGCAAAAACCTCGTCGGAGTCATCCAACTTAAGTTTGGTAAGTGCTTTTAGCTCCTCAAACTTTCAGGCAGTCTTGTAAATAAATAATCTTCCTCGCCTACAGTTTTGTTTTTGGAAAAAAAGGTGTGTCACGCTGTTGCTCAGCAGCCCAAACCAAATCATCCCACTGCTTCAGTTATGAGCAGGTTGCACTTTGTTTTCCACTTGATATGTGAACAGGGTGGAATTTTCCTAGGAAATGTTGGAAAATTCTCACGTGTTCTCCTCTCTGTTGAGATGCTGTGAGTCAAACCAGCTGTTGTGTCGCTTTTTGTCCGCTATGTTGCTCTGAAATGGAGGAAAAATCAGTTTCAAAGTTGGCTTGTTTGGCTCTAAACTCGTTTCAGGTTGCCAGTCAGAGTCATCATTGACAACTAAATAAGTACATAACAGAGAAATATCTGGGTTCATCTGTACAAAAGTGTGGGTTAGAGAAAACCATCATTTTGGATGAAACTCTGGGTTTAGTCCATTCCAAATCAGTATTTAAAGTGCAATAACAACTCAAAAGCCACTTCAGGTTTTACCTTAAACCTGCAAACCCAACACATCCAAGAACATGAAATAGCTAAATTAAGTTTTTAATGGCAATTTAAAAAGAAACAAAACAAAACATTTGTCAACCAACCAACCCAACACCCACTCTCTATACCTATGTCAAAGCTGGGTCCAAGGGCTTTAGCTGTGCCCCTCCCATCAGTAAAATTCCAGTAACGACAGTGGCCTTTGAGGACAAGAAGCTCTTTTGGTGCATGTTCACTCAGATCTTCCATTTGTCACGTTTTTTCTACTCTAAAAATGACCTCAATGCAAGTTTATTTGTGTATAACCACCACTCTGTTTCCTTCTTCTTTGTCTTTTCACTGGTTTATTTCGTGTGATGAATCCTGAGATACAAAAACACATACAGCTGCGACTAAGACTAGGCCAACCCCTTATGTTAATGTAAAAGTTTCCTCTCTTATAAAAAGCAAAATAGTTTTTATGATAGTGTGCTTTCATTTCATCTAAAGGACCACATCATCGAGTATTTAGCCTTATGCAACGCTGTCCTTACTTGACTGTTCTCGTTCCCACACTGTAAAAACACCTAAAGTGTTGCTGATGTTGTGTTTATTCATTTTCTTATATACATGTCCAATTGACATGAAGATTCTTGAGCATGAAAAATTACGTACGCTTACTCTCGGGTGAGCAAAAACAACCCTGAAAATTGCATTACACGTAGTTTTTGGCAGACTTGAAACACAGCCTTGATATTTAAGCTGACAGCTGGCTGGTTTAATGTAATCTTCAATCACGAGTGCATGTTTACAGCACCTTGGGTAAAGCTATTGTTTATGTCATCATCAAATCATGTTTCAATGTGTAATCTTGCAGTAAATTTGTTATTCAACAAGCCATTTGCTTTCCAATTATACATCTTTACGATAAAAAGGTCAACAGCTCTTTTCATTTTTCATCAAAAGTGTCTAAAGTTTGCTTGCAGTCTGTTTTTTAAGGTGCTCTTTTGGGTGTTTTTGATTTGAGATAGAAAGCAGTGAGTTCATAGATCTTATGACAAGTTGATTTGATGTCATATGGTCATCATTACAACCCATGAAAATATGAAGAGACATATGTATTGAGTTTCCTTTAAATAGAGACAGAGAAGAACTGTGTTTGGCAGCTTTTTCGACCGTGTACAAATGTTTATTTTAAAAGTGATGTTTGAATATTGTTTTATTTCCATATACTTGCAGACTTGGCTCAGCAGGTCAGTCTGTCTCTGAGACATGTTTGAGTTGAGAGCCTGGATTTAATTCATGTACTGCAGGAGTCTATAGCGGGACAATGTGAGCTGTGATAAGAGAATCAGAGTCATCGTATCCAAGGAAAATAAGCTGAGGAATGGCATACTTTATTTTTGAACATGGTCAGACCCGCAAACTGGAAAAATACCACAGGTCAAATCAAATCCAGAGAGTCACAGTTTTAGTAATTCGCAGATATTTTGGGAAACTTGAGTTTACCACATAATGGTTCTGCAGGATAGTGTGTCTTGTGCAGTAAAACGCCATCCAGGTTACTCCAACAGCATTGCGAATTCTTAAAGGACTTGCAAAATTTGTCCAAAAAGATTACCGTACATTTCAAATACTACAGCTTTGATTGATGCATTAGTGATCTCTTCATTTCAGTTCTATGCTGTTTAGTGTTTGCAGCATTTATGCACTATGCTGTCTGTCATCAAAAGGCTTGTGCATTATGTTGGATGGGGCCAACATAGCATAATGGAAGCTGACGACGAAGGCTAAGTAGTTAGGCTTTACTCCATGCTTGTAATGCTAACAGCTTCTATGGCGTATTGCAGTATCTTCATCGTCAATATTTCAATGGTTGACCCCTGCAAGTTATTGAACACTCAATTTTCCACTATGTAAAAACGGAAATACCACAATGTCTGGACTATAAGTTGCATAGTCAATTTTTGGGCTCATAGTGGGAAAAAGGTTCAAAATATACCCCTGTGTTCAGCAATGTGCAGATCTTATGCACCCGTGTAGCTCCTTCAAACACATCTTTTATCACCCAACTCCCATCTACATCGTCATTGAGCACAGCCGAAGTTAGCGTTTATACCCTGACGCATTGATATAGTAAATAGTTGAATGCTAACGTTAGCTGTGTTCTGATGTTAGCTAATGAGGTGTGGGACCAAAGTTTGTCAGATTATCAAGGTTTAAATGATTTACTACCTAAAGCACAGTAATTGTACTTTTTTTTCTGCTACCATTGGCAACACCAGTGACTTTCATTATGAATGAAAAAAAATTCAACTTTGCAGTGAAAGGAGCAAATCAATCATTCAATCAGCCCGGTAAAAGCCAGTGAGTGTGACTAAGGTGAGTTATAAATGTAGTCTTGTGTCTAGACGCTATGGGAGGTACAATTTTCTATTCGTCCTTAAGTAAATACTACATATGCAGCGGGTATTAGACTCCATCACAATCCCTGGTTATTTGGCAGGCTGTCGCTAATGGAAGCGTGGTCTTGAGTGGACGTCACAGGCACGGGGCTGAACAAAGAGGCCCTTTCTGTGGGTCTGAAGGTGCTGAAAGGCAGGGTGAGGGTGGCAGGTCTGTATGGAGGACCACTATCATGCTGGGCGTCCTATACCACAGCTCATAGACAAAGGTGAGGTATGTACCCCCCACTCATGAGACCTCTGCTGTAGGGTAAGACTTTCACTGACAAGTACATCAGACACTGATGCCAGCTCTTTAAAGAACAATTATTCCTGATGATATTTGCCCAGATTGAAGCATCCTAACTAGGTAAGCGAACAGGGAAGTGGTGTGCGCTGAGGAAGGCACAGGAAAAGCTGCTTTCTGCCCAGTTTCCTGAATTGAATGATGGGATACGAGAGTGGACATGGCAAAGCTTCATACCTCATTGAATCTCTGTGTCACAGAGTTTTTGCATCATATAACATCATAATTTGAACCACATGTGCCCAAATCTGCCCTCTGGAATTGGAAAAGGTGACTGTCTGAGACATTTGGAAGGAAAAATAAAACATTTCTCTCTCAAAACACTTCTGTTGGGTTTATACAGCATAAGAAGTGGGACAAAATCCTTATGAGGTAAACCAGAACCAATCTGAAAGAGCTGATGTTATAAAAATAGATAGCATTGTCCAAGTGGAAAAAAGCTGCAGTTCTTAGATTGTCCACTTGGGGCTGGTTCCAGAGGCTAACCAAATCCTATTAGAGCCTGTGTAAAAAGGTCGACTTTGACTACAGCAGTCGGGGACAGGAAAAGTTCCAGTCTTTGTACATAACATGCTAAAGTCAGTATTACATGAAAGCCATCTTGCATGATCATATTTCTAACCCCCAATTTTCACTTTCGGGATGAAATGCCGTCTAAAAACCTTTCACTTGTTTGTCCCCGCCTGTTTGCATGGTGTGATATACGATCCACCTGAAACATGGAGTGTTTTATTTTGAAAAGAAGCCGGATGTTTTATTTTGTATCTGTGCTCAACTTCATCGGTTAATCTGTGCTGAATTTATCCGGCGTGCTCCAGCGTCCAGAAAAAATAGAACTCGTGCGTTCAGCTGCAGCGCCAGGTGATCGGCAGTGGGACGGAAAGAGGCCGGTGGAAATTGACACATTAGCTTGAATAGTTACGGTCAGCTGCGATCAGCGTGTACAGCCTTTTTGTAGCTGTTATTGATGCGGTGGAAATTGGGGGTAAGGGTGCACTTAAGGGACAAACTAGTGGCCACAATGAATTAACGGGGTGATGAAGATGAAGAGAGAAGTTGTTATGAAACAAAAAACTGGTAAAAACTTGACAAAAGAGAATTAAACTGATGCATTATGGGTAAGTCTTATCCTGAAAGGCTACTGTAACTTCGCAGGTGAGAGGGGTGAGATAGAGAGCATTTCAGTCTACACATTGTACCTTCAGCTTAAGCTAAATATTTGCGAGTTTGATATGAGTGGATTTTACTTTTTTATCATTTTTATTCATTTGTTTTTTAACCTTTTTCAGGATCTGTAAATATAGATTACTCCTGCGCTTTTATTACTCATATTACACTCTGGTGAAACACTGTTTTGTCTAAAAATCCTAACTACATAATTGCCCAAGAAATTTCATTTGATTTGACCCTGCTATGACCCTCCCCCCCTTAACCTGATAAACTCGTGTTACTGTACCTGAATGTACACATACAGTATATACTTGCACCGCCCCTCGATGCAGAAGCGGAGCAATGGGTGGTCATACGGCACGGCACATTTCTGCAGCTGTGAACAGGGAGGGCTGAGCGTGCTAACCAAAGGAAAGCCTCAGGGCCACGCGACAGGACCCGTGGAGCCACTCCAGTGATCGCCCAGCCACCGCATACAGTCCGCCTTTTACCTCCTTGTGTGTACACAAAGGAGAACTTATCCGAGCCCCCTAGCCCTCTCCTATTACCCCTCCATCCCCCTCCTCCTGCCCTTCATTATGAGACAGGAGTCAGGTCCCGCTGCTGTATAATCAAAACCTGCCTCCCATTACCCAACAATCACAGCAGGCTGTCAAGGAGAGATAATTTTAAACCAGTCCAACAGAGGATGATTGACCTGATACGCTGGCTTTAAGAGAGCCGAGTAAATCACAAAAGGGTTGATATTCTTTCTCCTCAATGTGCAAGAAAAGCAGAACTTCACCTGGATCTGCAAAAAGACATAAAACTGAGGTCTAGATCCAGTCCTGAACTCTGTATACCCCTCTCAGACAAACCAAACCTGAACACGCACCTCTCTCATTGTGTCTGAGCTCCTGCAGCCACGTGTGCTGGATCTGTCACCAGTAGAGAGCACTGTAAAAAGTTACGTTTCCTCTGGCAGCGCCTTTACAACACAGCAGCCTGGAGGCCACACACAGCTCCCAGAGATCCAGAGATGAGAGTAAATAAACGCAGGGAGCCATCCCTGACACCATGTGTGGCTACGTACAGTGCAGACCGGTGGGAAAACAAAGCTGGGTCAAGCATGGTTAACACCTCACCCTTTCTCAGAAGGCTTTGTTATGGTTGTGTGCGTCAGACCCCAAAGCTTGATGATTTCCCAGTGAGGTCATGGTTGATCTTGAGCAAAACAGTTTTGGAAATAGAAATATTTTAAGAGACGATAGTAGTAAACTCACGTTTTGATAGACAATTTTTCCCGTAATAGATGTAGAAACTGGGAAGGTGCCATTTGGGAGTGTTAGGAATCTTGTTGGATAGCTTTGGGTCTTTATCTTGACAGTTAAATTTGACCAATCATATACTGGAGCTTGAAATCTTCCAGTTCAAGCCAACACCGGTGACTCAGACGTGAGTCAGATGTTTAAGGGCTAAGAATGTAAGTGCCAATCATGAGAGATTGTTTATGTAAGAAAAGCCTGTAAGCATGCACCCCGAGTCGGTCCCTCTGTGAATGTCACAAGGTGCCGGGGAGCGTTCGCCTTACAGTGTTCCAGAGCAAAGCGAGCCACCGTCATCGGGATTGAGAGTGACAATGCTGACATTCCAGCCTCCATACACTCAGGATCCCGCACGGCTAATCTGTATTCCCAAGAAGGATTTGCCTCCAAATTGCTCCATAGCCTGTGGTCCTTCTGTTTGTTGTCGTCCATTGCCGCACATAGACTTTAAATAAACACAGCTTTGATAAGGAAGGGGCCAGACTGTAACCTCTGACCCGTAGCAGTTCCGATCGGGGTCCTGGGGCATGAGGTTCACCAGGTGACGCGGGCGTAGCTTTAAATTGGCAGCCCTTTTTCTACAGAGGGAGATTTATAAACACGAGTGTGGATGAGGGAGTGTTAGAGGGGAATTGACTTTGTCCAGAGTGTGCTGACCCCAAAGGAGCGCAGAGGTTAAGAGGGCCCACCATCCTCCTGTGGGCATTATCTTCTTCTTGTTTAACTCCCTCCAAAAACAACTGAAAAACTTGTATCATGCATTAGACTTGTTGTAGTTTCTTACAGTCAAGAAGTCTGTCTGAAATTATTTCTGAGACAGAGAGCATTCATAGACAACCAAGACAGTTTTCTAACATGTCTTAAGACAAGTTTAAGGAAATTAACTTCATGATATATGAATATTTCCCTCCACAGAATACGGATCTTGGATTATTTGTAGTGGACGTGACCATAGGTGCAGCCAGCCAGTGTGAATCTGAGGCTTTATTGTAGGTTTTCGAACATGCACCAAACCACAAATTATCATTGGAGCTGAGCAGGCCTCCTGCACCATAACCAGGCCCACCCCAGCCTCTTTGACAGCTCTGGATTTATGGCGTGTGTCCAAATAAACATGTCTGAGTGAGTGGGTGAGCATCCATCTGAAGGATCAGATCTCACACCTGTATGAGCGATGTAGAGATCTGTCAGGGAGAGATATATTTACTCCGATAAGCCCGAGGCAGACTCCAGGTTCGGTCTCTCTCCCCGAGACCCCGTGTCCTCCTTTCCTTTTGCTGTTTCCCGTTTTCACCAAGTCTTTGCTTAATTCAGTTAATTTTTTTTTCATGGTAAATGAGGTGTGCCGTAAAGTAAACATTGCTGAGAAATGTTTACTTTTGTCTCTGTATAATTTCTGGTTTGTACAGTAGTCACTTATGCAGGTAGAGTGCTGGGTGGAAATCTTTCCAGCGGTCCTTCGTCATATGTAACCGACTACCAGGGTGGGATCGCTCATTTCAATATTCCCTCGCCAGTTTGAGAAATTTAGGACATTTCTTCTTCAACTGGTGGTTTTGGAAATTTTCACACACTATTAACTACAGGATGTCAGGAGGTACTTTGGATTTGATTGTTTATTTTCTTCATTCAACGCATGTTAACTTTATTAGCTGGAGCCGCAATACTGGATGCAGTCCTTCTGAAAAATTGGGTCTTGAAATAATGCTGAAATTGAATGTAAAAATCCATGAATGCCATGAACAAACTTTGATTAAGTCATCTGTGTACTTCAGTCAAGCCCAGAAACTGTTACCTAAACTACTAGGAAAACAGATTCTGCGTCATTTTTAACAACAAGTGCCAATTTGTTTGATAGGGCCAACGGCCAGCTTCATAGAGTTGCGGACAAAACTCAAAAATGTAGAAATAACACTTTAAGTTTAACACACCACTTAAAGACTTGCTGTTGTAACCGTGGAAACACTTCAACAGCTGCCACCTGCTTTTTAAAGGTCCGATTCTGGACTATCTGGGCGGGTTCTTCTGGAGGGCTCACGAAATTTTCGCTTCTTTTTCTCTGCTTCTGCATCCATCTGCACTGCTCTTCTTGGAAGTCTATAATGGTTGCTTCAACTAGTTTAATGCCTGTTTTGCAGCATTGTTGAGAACACTGGATAGTTGTTTCTTAAACCTTGACTCTGCAGCCACTTGGGTTCGAACCAATTCACCTGCCTGGTATGACGTAGACTGAACAGCTCTGCAAAGGACAAACAAAAATGTTTTTTCTTTATCGGGAGGTGCTGCGAGGTCAATTTTTAAAGTTATCTAGAGATGAATTGGTAGAGTTTATACAACTGGGGTTTTTGGTTTGATTACAGTCCTTGGCCTATCCCCAGTCTCTTTTGACTGTCCTATCCAATGAAGGCAAAATTCAAGAAAAGCCCATAAATCACATAGGACAAAAAAACAAACAACCAAAAAAGTTCCAGAAAAAGTTGTTCAATTAATGTCTCTTTTGGTGCAGCACATCACTTTTTTTTGTTTAACACTAGTTATTTGTTGTTTTACGTACAAAGCAGCACATTAAGATTTACATAAAGATAAAGTAACAGTGCGTTTTAGTTTCTGGGGTCTTAATCCTTCTGCCCTTGACACATAAAAAACTGATCTTCTGCACAAACAGACATAAACCTTGTTACACCACCTTCTTCCAACCGTGGGAACTGTAGTCTGTACATTAATTCGCTACCAGGAATTGGTCTTTCTGTACCGCAGAATTTTACCAGCATGCTGTAGGCAGCGCTAAGATTCAGCTTTTTTGGCCTGCCGTGTTGATGACATCAGTAATTTGTCACTTTGCAGACACACCGTGATTTATGACTTTTCCCATGCAGCAAAACGTGCCCTATGCGTTTCTTTATTACGGTTAAAACCTATTACTGTAAAATAAGGAGATTACTGCATAATACATGCTCGGAAAAGAGCCGCAGGTTGAGCAAATATGGTGGGTTTTATACTAATAAAGTAGCTGGGCTATGGGCAAATGTTTATATTATTTTACAGCTTGCCTTGAGGAGGGAAAGATTTCCATTCGGACCCAGAGTGATGGATGTGAGTAATTACCTTGCATTGTAAGCAATATACTTCACCCCCTAAAGCTTCACTCTGTTTTATAATGTGGATAAAAAAGCCTCTTTTTTTTTAAAGCTTTTTGAGGAAGGTTACAAACAAGTTTGTTTCACTGCTACAGAGACACTTTGAGTTCAGTGTGTCTTTTCCCTCTGTGCATTATTATGATGCGTGAATGATGCAAACAACTCACTTCATTTGTTAAGATTTGAGAGCGGAAAAATCTGAACTCAAGCAAAACACTTGTACGGGCATGGATATCCTTAAGGGGCACATGTGAATAAAGAACTAGTGGAGGCTTGGGGTGGAAATCAGTAGTGGCCCCACGATATGATATTATCACGATACTTGGCCCAAGCCGGGGTTTTCAATGAAAACGCAGATGGCACGCCCCATTTTGCGCATGCACATTACACTTTTAACGTGGGCGCATTTAACTGCCATGCATGAATCATCGAAAGCGTAATGCACATGTGCAAAATGGTGTTTTCATTAATAACCCCTGCTTGCTGTTGATGACAGTGGCTGCGACTTTTCAGAAACATCCCAATCTAGAGTGCTTTACCGTTACTGTTACAAAGTTATTAGGGGTGGGAATCATGAGTGGCCCCACGATACAATATTATCACGATACTTAGTCCATGATACGATATTATTGCGATTTTTAACATTTTGCAATACGGTGAGTATTGCGATACAATATATTGCGATTCATACAATTTTTTAAACTGTTTAGCTAATTTAGCCTTTGTCTCTCCTTTATGTCTGTCTTATTAATGCTGTATTTTATTTTCATGTAGCACACCTTGCAAACCTTTTATATACATTTGTTGTACTAACTTCCTCCTGCTCTATGACGTCACCTCTGCCAAACTCACTGGACAAACAGTTGATTGAATTTTTTCATTATCATAGATTTGACTTCATACAAGTAATTAATTTGAAAAATCGATACTTGGTAAATGAGATGATATGATAAATCACCAGACAAAATATCGCAATACTATGCTGTATCGATTTTTTCTCCCGCCCCAAATTAAAAAAATACAACAAATCCTTGAAGTTAAACTTGACCATGTTGATAAAAATTGACTCATGAAGGTGAATTTGATAAATTTGTGCCTTGAGGAAATTGTGCAGCTGTGATACGAAGCATGAATGGAGCGACTTATTCAAGCAAAATGAGCAGGAGTTGAATAAAATATGTGGACATTAAGCAAGCAAATAATTTCATTCACGTCCAGCATGAAACAACATCATAACTTACTTTATATAAGCGTAGTTATCGCCCTCTCTGGCACAAGAACCAATCAGAGAACTGATGGAGAATCTGCTTGCCAGGCTATTGGCAGTTTAGTGTATATTTGCCCAGTGAGTAATATGCAGAAAGATATCCTTGTAAAGGCCACCATCATTGCTCTCTCAGGGCATTCTGGGTGCTGACACCTCATGTCTATCAACTCTAACGTCGCTGTCAGCACAGAGCACACCATCCCTGCCAGCTGCCTCTCTGCCCACACTGCTTACTGGTATTATACAGTATGGTCAGAGAGGACCATGCAGACAAAGATGCCTTTTAGCTGACATTGACACACACTCAGTTTGATTGCGTTTAAGTAAAGTGCTGAAGGATCATCACCACCGGGGATGTAAATTAAATAAATGGTTCATGTTGGCGCACGTGGACCCTGCGTGAGGATGTTTACGTGTGGATTCTGATTATTTATGTGTTAGCGTGTTTCTCTGCAGAGGTAAGGAAACGCCGTTAGGTAAAAACAAAGTGAAAAATAATCAAGACGTTACAGATCCTCCAAAGAGGATGTTTAGAGAAAAGATGGCATTTAAAAACAGAGCATCACGCCTTTTTTCTTTCTCTTTAAAATGACAAGTCGGTTAGTTTCTGGATTTTTAAGCACACAGGCGCCCTTGAAGTGGAGGCCTGTAAAGTGCTGATAGGAGTATGAGTTGTACAGTTGTCAGCACCCGGTTGATGAGAGTCGAGGGAGCGCCATTGTTGATGCTAAAGGCGTTGACTTCAGCTCTGAGAGCGGAGTAAGAGTCCTTACTGGGAGTCCCATCACTGTGGTCAGTCTGAGGGTTGTTGGAAGTGTTCATTAATCATAGTCCTAATTTGTTTTTACTCTGCTGTGCTGACACATTCTGAATATTATTACAGTAGCAGTGAAGGGAGAATCTTAATGATCAGAGGTGTCACTGCAGCGAGGCCGGACCTCTGTCATGTGTGAGTTTCTGCTACTCCTGTTTTGAGAAGCTTTATGTATCATGTGCTATTAATTTTTATCACAAATATATCAAATTTATGAGGAATGAAGTGAGTGTGGTGTCTCGCTGTAGCCTGTGGGATTTACCTGCTTTAACAACCCACTTGTTGGACATTATCCTGCTCATAACAGAATAAATCAATGCTTTTAATACACTTACAGCGGACACTAATCTGGAAATTACTTGATTTTAAAACCACTTTTCCCCCATTTAAAATAATCAATCCCACTCACAGTAGGAGCTTCGTAACTTTAAGTTTCCTAAAATAACCAATAAGTTGTTATTATTCACTTCATTGAATATTTCCTCTGATGGTAAGGTTTAACAAGATTAACATCTAGGTCAGTTCTGCAGTGCTTTATACAGTACTTTCAAGTAGGGCTGTCATAATATCAGATTTTTTACTTCATGTTTATCGGCCAGAAAAATCCCAATAAAAATGATATTGCAATATTTTTTAAATTTGCTGTAAAAGGAGACAAAACAATCACTTTCTAATTAAAAGAGGGCAGGATCAGTAGCGACACATTAGCTTTAGCAAGAGTTTAATGAGGAAATTACCCAAACTATTAATACTTTTAGGTCAAGATTTCTGCAATTTACAACAAGCACTCGTAAAAAAAAACACGTCTTAAATTTTGAATAAGTTCAAAGGGCAACATCACCTAAAGTGTGTTACTTTAACCATAAAAAAGTCACATTTTTAGTCAAAGAGGCAGCGACTTTAATGTAACTTAAAATGCTATCATGGATCACAGCTCAACTAAAACATTTCCCTCTCAGCCTTCAGGCTTTATAAATTTCCCTTTTTTTTAAACAAACTATTAAGTACTTTATTACAAATTTTGCATTTGGGAATCGCTTCATGACTTAACTGGGTATCGTCTGGACGACCTTCTTTCCTGTTATGTTAACAATGACGTTTTGCGTTAAACAAATGACCTGACCTAGGAGTGGGACCAAGGAAAACACTCTACATCTCCTCCCCTGTGTGTTTTTGGAGTTGGTTTAGTTTAATAAAGTGGAGCCACAGTATCATCCATCAGAGGGACTTAGCATTAAGAGGGATGATCATTACGGCATCTGAGGAAACGACATTGAGCAAAGTTCAATTAGGAGTATAAGTGCAGCAGAGACAGAGAGAAATATTCTTTGACTGATATCGGTACAGCTGTATTTATTAAACTGATTCAAATTTCACTTTAATGCAGAAACATTAATGAATCCATCAATAACTGAACTTATTAAATGAAATTAATGAACGCAGAAATAAAGGCTGTCTCTGGCCGAGCAACTACGCTATATACGAAGGTTAACATTCTGATGTGGACCCTTCCTTCGTATCATTCCCCACTTTCCCTGTGTCCTCCTGTCTTCTAAAAAGTGAAGACGACCCCCACGCTCCCAAAAAAAGGATAAAAACAGACATGACTCTGTTGAAGTCACCGCATAGACTCAAAATCAAACCCCAATAACTGTTAGTAAACACGATTTATTAACTTCTTTGGCATGAGCTCATTTAAGGTGGACAGAAGCACGGATGTAATTTGTATAATTTGCTTTTTCAAAAGCCTGTTGGGTCCGCTGCAGTTTTAACCGTCTGAAAACAATGTTACTTTATGCTATAGCAAACCAATACATGTCAGGCACTAGGACCAAACGGCCACTCAAGCCAAAAACTGTTTTCCCTCGGTTTGGACCGCCCACAAGGTCCTTGATTGGCTCTGCCGCAGGGCACCTTTTTGTTTGTGACTGGCTATCCCCGCTGTCATTTGTTCCACTAGTGTTTTGCAAGTTGCTCATAAGAGTCAGTCTGTTAGCATCTCTATTAGCCAATGTACATTTACAAGAAGGCGGCGTTCATTTTCCCTCTGTAACATCAATTCATCGGGGGTTTCATTTACATCCCTGTATCAGGTTTGTACTTTCATACACCTGCTGGCTGTATTGCTTCTTTTGTTACTGTGTGAGCGAGATGCGCTGTTTGCTAGGCTATATGTCTCAACAGTACTCAACAGTACTCAAGTCACATGTGTCCCTCCCACCTCGTCGTCGTTGTCGTTTTCTTCCACTTATCTGGGTCCGGGTCGCGGGGGCACCAACTTCAGGAGGGCAGCCCGGACGGCCCTCACCCCTGCCACTTCCACCAGCTCCCTTGTGGGACATGTCTGGAACACCTCTAATGGGACACATTCAGAAGGCGTAAGATAGGGTAAGAAGCTCTCCAAAGTGTCAGAGCTCCTTATCCTATCTCCAAGGCTGAGCCCTGCCACCCTGCGGAGAAAACCCATTTCGGCTGCTTGTATCTGTGATCTTGTTCTTTCGATCGTTACCCAAAGTTCATAACCATAGGTGAAGAAGAGCGACCGGTAAATCGAGAGTCTCACCTTACAGCTCAGCTCTTTCTTCACCACGACAGATCAGTTAAGGGGTAAGAATCATGAGGAATGAAGAATCAATACTAAATATATTGTCTTTGCACTTTTATAAATCAAATAAAAGTTTCAAAAGATGCAAACCGTTCAAAACTGTTCATATAAAAATTTCACAGTGTCCCAACTTTTTTTTGGATGTTCCATCACCTTAAACTTTGACACAAAGTTTTCCATTATTCAATGATTTAAAGACAGAAGCCATGTCTAATGTTTTTTTTTTTGGTCAGGATTATTTTAAATGTAGCCGACACAGAAAAGCCTCTTTACCTAAAGCTGCGGAGAAGTAAAGACAGAGTGGAGAAAGTCAAAGACCTCATTGTTTGTCCTCACTGTTAGCAGATAAGGCTAAAGGTTGCTATGGAAGCTCAGCCAACTGGAGCCAGAGTCCAATTTAGTAAAACCACAAAGTCAACATGAACGCGTGCTACGGCTGGGAGGGATTAAAAAAAGTCATGATTATGCAGGCCATAATCAGAAGTCAAAATATATAAACTGCAGGCTCTTGGATACAGTGACACATCACCATTAATTTCCATCAGTTCAGGTAAACCTCGCCACGATGACACATTTACAGTATGTATAACTTGGGACTGTCACTACTGCAGAAACCATATCCTTTTATTTACCCAAGGCAAGGCCAAATGCTGCTATGGTTACGTGCTTCCTTTAAATGTTTTAAATCAACCACATCTTTTGGAAATGAGACATTAAACTAATATATCCACAGTCTCACCAACGTCTGGCTGCGGGGAGTGAGAAACAGTGTAAGATTGGCAGGATGCAGAACTGTGAAAAAGCGAAAGAAAGACACACTTTAGTCTTGTTTAAAAAGAACTGCAACCGATTTATGACCTTCGACAATATTCAATAGGAGCCTTTCCTTCATATTCAGGCGGTTAACCCCTTACGGGTTACACTTTTTATAAGTTTATCTTACACAGCTATGTAAAGGAAATGATATTTTCTCTAATCTAATAAATGTAATTCAATACATCCAAGACAAAACATGAAACCTGTCGTGGCTCGATTGGGTTTCATATACAGTAGACGTGTATTTTTCTAACCCTGACCAGTTTTCAATGGAAAATATGGCTTGACAGTGAATGATATTAATCTCACCAAAACATTTAAATTGATTCTGCATTTTAGACTGCAAAATACATCCCAATGTGGGTTCTCCCTGTGAGGCTGTTTTTCTTACCTGGCTGTGATTAGGATGCAGACAGCTGACATTGATCAGGCCACCGTGGCCAAATTATTCCAAGTCTGCAGAGCGGTTAGACTCCAATTAACACGGGCCAAAATAATTTCCTTGGTTGCATCACCTGTCGCATGCAATGGTTATTGCAAAGTAGATATTTAGCACATATTTCACATGTTTTTTTGGGGGGTAAGAGACTCCTGTAACACAAACAGGCTTGTCATAATAGACTGGGTTTCTTGCAGGAGAATCAGTCAGACTTTCTTATAATATGATTCCTACAAACAATCCAATCAGACTCCTGAAAAATTAGTGGAGGAAATAACATTCAAGCACAAAACACATATTTGTAATAACCTTTTAAAGTCATGATTTTGCAAACAGCATCATTGGATAGAATATTTATGAATTCTCTGCATCTCTTTTCGTAACTTGTGCATCCGTATGTACGGGGGTCGAAAACTGCCACTGCTGCAAATAAAAAAGACTGCAAAAAAAAAAAAGCAGCAGTGGTGGTTTTTGGCCACCGTACGTATAAGACGCCAAAAATTCTTTACTTGACATCAACATTTTACAACTTGTGAATGAGAAGAGTTAGGGTTGTAGTGGCTGTGAGGGAGGGTGAAAGTCTGGAGTCAGCTGTAAAGAATAAAAAACTTAATCTAGTCCTCCAATGGTGGAGGTGAAGCAGTGTTTTAAATCTTTCACTTCACAAAGAGATCAATGTCTGGTCTTATCACCACTTTGCCTCTTTTTTCTTTTGACCAACACGTCCTCTCTTTTCTGTTTGTTTATTGACCAACATTACTGTCTCTTCCTTGTTTGCAGCACCTTTGAGTCAAAAATGTGACAAAAAAACGGCTTTTTTTGTGAGTAACAGTGCTTTTTGATACTTTTGCACGTGGCATCAAAAGGAAGTGAAGTATAAACATTTTCGACAACCCTTGCTTTGACTCCTTGTAAAAAAAAAAAAAATGTATGGCTATTTCAGTCCAAATAGGAGTGAAAAATCTTACAGATTTAAATATATATATATACACTTTGTTTACTGTTGCAAGCTGGCCCACGTATTCGACTGTTTACAAGGTTTGCGATAGAAGCTCCTATCCTTTTTGGTAATCTGTTCCTAACATCTTCACAGACTGGGATCTTTGACCAGATTTAGTCACGGAAATTAACCCAAAACTTCTGGGATCTAAAGTTTTTCTCATCAAAGTAGATTTTTTCATGCATTTTGATGAACCGTCCGTAATATCCAAACTTTTTAAACTCTTAGTAAAAGTTAAAAAGTTCAGAGAGGTCAATAACCTCCAATGCATACCTGCTCAAAGTACGATCTTCATTTTTATTAGTCTGACAGCAGTATAAACTATTTCTCCAGCTTGCATCTCTCTCCATCACGCCTGACCTAATGGATAAGGTTCAAACAAACAATCGTAGTCATGAAGCGTACCGAAATAGCCCAAGTAATGTCTTTATCAGAAGCAGATGATGAAAAATCAAGGTTGGGAAAATAACTCAATGTAATAAAAGACTGAGGTTAAGAAGAAAAGGCACGAATACAATGTTGAGTTACTTTTTCGACTTGTTTGGTCGAGCCTTTTTGTTTGTTTTTGACCCACATTCCCCTCCAATCGCCGCATTTCCTAACAAAATTTACAGCTTTCAAATGTGCGAATCATTTGCTTACGCCGTCTTTTTCGGATGAATCATGACAAATGAGGCACACGTCTCAGACCGAACCATTCATTACGACTTGTCAGAATTGATAGGGAGGCTGTTTTTCTGCCTTACATCAGCCTGGAGAAAAGTCCTTTACACAGCCGGTTTTAGCACAGGCGACTCCCGCCACTGGTGAGTACCTGTCCAAGAACAACTTGTCTGAGGTCGCTGCAGAGTCGGAGTCTGACACAGTGATTATAGGTGGTGCTCAGGGCGAGGAAAGCTGTGGTTTTCGTGCTGAATATCTGAGAAATCCATTGTGAGCCTCACCTTTTCTGAGGTAGCGCTTGACTGAATTATTTGCCGCTGGGAGGAAGTGAGCGAGTCCCCAGACTGTTGCTCGGAGCAATATCTCAGCTGTACTGCGGTGTGGAGAGGCCTGGGTGTAAAGGATATACAGGTCCAGTTTTTAAAAGAGCTGAGACACTGTGTAAAATGGTGAACAGAATTTTATGGGCGATAAATAATTTCTCTGCAAATTGAAACACAACAAAAGTTGAAGCTGGAAAGTTATCAGTATATTTTCATTTTAAATTTGATGCAGATAACATACTTGAAGTTTGGTCGTGTTAAAAACACTTGGAGCAACATCTCTGAAATAGTTAGGTTTATTTACAACAGGTATGAAGAGAGAGGGATTACGGTAAGAGACTGGGTTTAATGGGAGAAAAGATAGGAGTTTACACAATAACATTAAACATTGAGAGAATCGGGGGAAAAAATATCTTTACACAAGGTACAAAGGCCAAAAACCAGCACTGGATGGTGAGGATATTCTTGGAGTCTTGGGCAGCACTGCACTAAAAAAAACTTGAAAAAAACCATGACTCTGCAGTACTGCATGGGCTCAAAATCAAACTCAAAAACCATTTTCTGCGCAAGCACCGGCTAAAACTGCACCATGCAAAAAAAAGAAACCATAAATTTGCGTGTTACAAAAATCGAACAAATCTAATTTTGGCCTTGTTTTTTGGAAACCATGGATTAGTACTGCATTCCCTGTAACAAAGAAGAGACGGAACGCCTGTCTTATCAGCGCCAACATCCTTTATGGGGATGCATAAGGGCCCATGGCTTGTGTAGCTTACAAATCCGGGAGGAACCTTTAATGCTGAATAATATATACAGATTTAAAAGGAACGTGCTGCCATGTTGATATTGAATTTTTCAGAAAGGACCTTTCAGACAGCAAAAAGATGCCTTATTATACCTTTGGTAACACTTTATTTGACACCTATCTCTATAACGCATTATAAATATATTTGTAATGTGTTATTATCACGTTATATCACTGTATAACTATTGTTATAAACACTCATAAATGATCATAATGCTTTATAGCTATAATCATAACACATTATGAGGCATTACAAGGGATATATAAGGCATTGTACATAAATGTATGATGTGTTATAATTGGCTTATAAACTTGTATAACAATCATTATAAACAGTCATAAATGATCATAAAGCTTTATAACAATAAGAATCACACATTGATCACACATGATAAAATGTTTTATGTGTTATGATTGTTGCTATAAAGCATTATGATCATTTATGAGTGTTTATAACCATAGTTATATTGTGCTATAATGTGATTATAATGCATTATATATATATAAATATATTTATGATGCGTTATAGAAATAGGCATTAAAAAAAAGTGTTACCATATTTTTCACGTGTTTAAAGTGTGTTTGTTTGAAGTGTAGTTACTAGAAAGGTTATATGGGCCGATATCATGCTGTAGAAATCTGGGAGAGGATGGGATCAGTGATCGACACTGTAGCTGTCACTCACTTTGCGTCACTGTTTAAGGGACCTTTGTGGGGGAACGACCATAATCCGCTTTCCAATGGGGCCATTGTGTACGACGGCACTTACCTCATGTGTACCGGCAGAAACCCACTGCGCAAATCTCCATGATGGAGGGATCGAGATGTGGGGAGCGCCTGTGGCTTCGGAAAAACTATATCTTTCTATCTGAAGAGTCATAATGTCAAGTACGTTACAGTCCATCAGCTGGATACCTGCCACAAACAACTCCAACCAAGAGGGCCCAAGGGAGTCATATCGCCAACTTAAAGCTCCTTTTTCCCCTCTCTCTTCGTACAGACCTGCCTCACAGGAGACTCCGGCTCGAATCATACACTTGACATGTAACATCTTTGCGTGTTTGGTGGGTGTGAGGGTGGGTTGACATACGTGTGGCATGTTTCAGGGAGAAAACGGTAAGCGCGATGCGTGTACGGAGTGTCATGACGTGTTTCGTGCTGCCCGAGACACATTGTAAACTCGATCAGTCACCCAATAAATCCAGCTGGAGGGAAAACACAACACAAGATATATGGCTGTTTAATGATCGTGAGCTGAGGTGGAGGTGTGGAGGACTGGACGGGGCCTGAATGGGGTGTATCATGGGTTCAGCGAGAGTTAGGGGGGTTGGGATCCTCTGGGACTACCCCCAGTTTGGAGCCCTACATGGGGGTAGACACAAGGGCCTAGTCACAAGGGGTTAATTGTAGGTGTTTAAAGAGCACATGTCGTTAAAGAGCTGCTGGGTGGAAAGACTTCTATTTATACATGGCAGAGGTAATGAGGTGAAATTATTCTGTCCGACAGAGATGGGATGTGACCACAGCAGGCTGGTAGAGACTATCCTGCCCTGGCTCGGGCTCCTGAGAATGTTTTCAGTCCAAATACGGGCCGCTGTAACGTAACCTCGCTAATTAATTCCCATTTACATACGAGCAGCTGTGGTTTCCATTGCACCCTACAGCCCTGGCACCCTGTCACAGCCGCAGGGGATCCATTGACTAATTAATGGCTCCCCAGATGCAACAATTAAATTGAAATTAACTTAATAGGCCCACGATGGTGTTACACCACAGTGATGTTTTCATGATAACACGTATAAACACAGACATACAAGGCGAGGAATCACAAGGGCGCCTCAAAAGCAGGTTTTTTTTTTAAGTCCTTGAGACCTGCTCAGGGTTTTACTGCAGGAGTTATACTTCAGTGAGTCTGCTTTACACAAATCTGTGTGTTTATAGCCCTTTAGCCATACTCTGAAATAGTAATGTGAGATTGATTAAGTGCAAATATCCTCAGAGTGAATAAACAAGCATATAAGACTCCACTAGAGGGAGCAACTCCATAGGGATCAGTTTCAACAGATATCAATGCATGACACTGTTTGATGATTTACCGGTCTTACACTTTCACTGTAACAACAAGGCGTGATTTAGTTTTCGGTTTTATCACTCATCAAGCTTAGAGTTCATGTCACGTGTGACTGTGTGAAGTGGTTGAAAATGAAAAGCATAAAAGTGGTGGTTCAAATCAGTCAGACTAAATGTGTGTGGTGCTGTGAGCTGTTTTCTCAGGCCCTAAAACATCAATATGATTGATTCCTATTCCTCAGACTGAAATCCTTTTAAATATATTTCAGATAATAACTCAAAGCAGACAACTTTTTACAGCCAAACTGAGTCAAAACGCAGGTTTTAGTCGACTCAGAGGGAGAAACTGAAATTAAAACTCTAAGTTCTCTTAATGGTCATGCTTTAACTTATTTGTTGGATTTTAATTTATCAGATCTTCAGGTAGAGGTCCTCTTATTGTGCCAAAAGTCAGAGCAAAGACCCACGGTGAGGCAGCTTTTGATTATCATAGATCACATCTGTGGAAGAGCGGACCTGAAGGCCTGAGGGGGAAAAGAGTATTCAGATTTTTTAAAGTAAATTTAAAACAAACCTTTTTAGTTTGACATCTAACTCATCTTGTGAATCTTCATTTATTTAAATATTTATTCGGTTTAAATTTCAGTCTGTATAAGTGACTCACATACTGATAACCTAAAATAGAGATTTTATAAAGTTTTTTAGTCTTTTAATCATATTTTTGTTTTAAGAATTAATGTTTATCATGTTAAGAAAAATGAATCTGGCTCAGAGACTTAACTTGTTTAACAGTTTCTGGTAAAAAGTAGATAATATGATTTCCAGTCTGGCTTGAAAACACAGAATTCCCAAGAAACAAGTAAACAACAACAAGAAAACTTGACAAAAAAAGAGACAAAAACACTTAGTACCACATAACGGCTACATAAAACACAACTTCAACAAATATTAAAAAATACAAAGCAACAACTTAAAAAAAACACAAAATATCCATAAAAGAATGACACAAAACAGACGTACAAAAAGATAAAACTCTATGATTTAAAAAATGAAACACTTTAAATACACCACCAAAATGTGATATCTTTATTCTATGAAAAAAAAAAAACTGCAACCACAAAAGATAAAACAAAAAAACATCTTAAAAAATACCACCTAGTGCTTCACAGAAAATAATTCTTTAAAGAAATATGCAGAAAAACACAAAAATGTTAAAACTTTTAAGAATTAATCCAGACCGCAGTGACACAAAAACAAACACAATGTACATTAAAATGTATTTTGACCAAACTAGCCACAAAAAATAAACCACAACTACAAAAAACACAACCAACTAGGGACATTAAGTAACCACTAGAGGTACAAAATACTTATAACATAAAACAACAACAAACACAAGTAAAATAACGACAAAGAGACACTTAACAAAGAGAAATGAAACAACCTTACAGACACAAAACAACTTTTAAAACACAATAACCAAAGAGACCTTAATACACAAACACAAAGAAACACAACTCACTGTGAAGAGAAAAAACACAACTCTCAAGAGACAAAGATCTGATAAAATTAACAAATACGAAGACAAAATGATCAAAATTGCCTCAAAGGTTAGCAAACAAACACGAGGAGATCTTAAATACTGCGACTGTACGTCCTCCTGAGGCGAAAACAGGATGAGGGCTCTTTATTTTGTTTTTCTGTTCAGGGCTCAACTGTCTCATAATATTAAGAGTGGCTAACCAAATTCTGTTACTTTTGAAAATGTCGAATAAATAATTAAGAGTATCCAGTTATGTAACTCTGACTCTCTACCAAACGGTTATGTAAGGGATGCATTTCAACAGTTTCTCTCCCCGCAATTAATTGAACCAACTTCACACATGTTGTGTACTTTTCTGCTAAAGCGTGATCCAGGTCTGTGGTTGTGTTATGATGAAGACTGCAGGGAATTCAGCCTTAGAAAATCCACAAGCAGGACTTTGTGGTTTCCAGGATCTGATCACTGGGAAGGCAAATTTAACCAAAGAAAAAAAAAAAAGAAAACAGCAAGCTTCACAAAGTGCCAAAATCATCAAGCAATTTCTGGAGCGCTCCAAAATGCCAAAGGAAGTCGAATCTCCTTCCCTGGCTTGATAGTTTTCTTAAATTACCCCTAAACTTCCTTCAAGTCCCTGTTAGGCGGCATTTTTCCCCTGGTGATTTTTTTTTTTTGATTCAGTTATAAGTGCAGAAAATAGAGGAACGGCAGAACAGTAGAGAGAAGTGAGAGTTTGCTCAGGTTGTGATTAATAGGCGCATTCAGCAATGAAATGTCTGTCATTCATTCAGCATTTTCCCCTGGTGCTCAGGTTACATGGACTGAAACAGCATTTGTCCGTATTAGCGAGGGCCCAGTTTTTTACCCTTCCTGTCTGCCTGCTGGTACAGGAGACAGGCCAGCAGCACTATGGCATGACGGTCAGTGGCACCCACCCTGCATTTCAGTCGGCGCCTGCTGTCCGCGCCAAGCCTGAAAAAGGTGAGATGGCTGAGATATATTCTCTCTCGCACGGGGCCATCAAAAATAGGTAAAAGTCCACCTCAGTCTGGATCGGTATTCTTACAGAAAGCAGAAATGTGCTTTCAATCTTAGGGAGCAGCACAGCTCCATTGAGAAATGTGAATTCTGACTCAGTTGGTGACATCTAATACACTCCAACACGACTATGAATCACTTGCTTTGCTTTCGCTGCTCCCTTAAAACTTTAAGCACTAACAAGTGTGACACATTATCTGCCTTTGTAACGCAGCAGCAGAGGAAAACAGTATAAAACAGCAACTTTAGTGTAATGCTTGCATTGGCTTGGTTATCTCTGACAGTTAAAACGTCATTAGCTCGATATGCATGTCATTATGTCTCCTTCAGGGAAACCAACACAAAACGGTGATTCACTGCCTTTGTGTAAATATTCTTCTTGGCTCTTGTCTTTTGGTCGTCTCTCTGTCTCAGTATGACTTTTCCAGAGTTACGGTGACCTGCTGTCATCATACAGAGCCTGTCTGGGCCTTTATAGCTTCATCAGAACTTGTCAGTCTAAAGGTCCTTACACACCGGGAACGACGCAAATATACGATGCAAAATTCTGAAATATTCAGAGGCGAATTTTGACGTGCCTGACTATACATATCAAGCGTGATGCGATTTTGCGACTCTTCAGGGGGAAAAAGCCGCGTCCTGAGTGAAAGCGAGAAGACTGACACAACAGCAGACTGAGTGTTTTTCAGTTCTGATTAGACACTAGTGTTGAGATGTCTGTCTGTCATGATAGCATGTACTGAGTTGGAGCCAGTACCAGATAAGCACATTGAACTATAATCCATAAATGTAAGGTAACAACTGAGACCTAATGGTGCTGTGACAGCAACATGATTGAGTTTGAGACAGTGAAAATACATATGGTATGTTGTATCTGAACAGGTTAGCTTACGAGCTAAAGTTACTTAGCACAGATGAAAGTTAAAACAAAGACGTTTAGCAAACTGTTAAAGCACACAAACCATCGTCATATAGAAATCGACGCTTTGCTCTCCACAAGTTGTCCTTCACTTATTATCTTTGTAATATTTGTGTTTTTTATCAAGAATCACTCTATTCTCCGACACTAGCAACAAATGTAGCGACTTATTGTGGTGTCATTGGAGACTTTTGGAGACGCTGACGTTCAAGCACGTATCACCTAGCAGTTGCTGCTCTGAGCCTCTCCTCCACCCCACAAAAATAAATGCTGAATATCGCAGGACAGCAAATGAATACGCATGCGAAAGCGCTGTTGGTTGTTACAAACCAAACAAAACTTAAAAAAAAATAATCACATCCGAAATAATCGCACGATGGTTTTGGATGGTCCCAAGCCCGGCTTAAGGAGGCGGGTTGGTATTATCAACAGAAGAAAGTTAATTAGTAGTTCTAAACATATTTCAAGTGTTTCTTACTCACTTTTTGTCTCTCCCACGACGTTGTTCCTTTCCCTAACAGCGTCCATTACAATTTGGCCAATTATGCATATTAGGCGATGGCGTCATTTGGCAACTTTTAACGACTTTTAGGACAGCCAATAGCTACTTTCCTTACTGAGGAGTTGGCAACACTGGGTGTGAAGACAAGAAATAGTCAACAGGCTTCAAAAGTTACTCTGTAGGAGACGTAAATTAACCACTGTGATTATTTCATGCCTCTGTTCAACACGCTAACATGAAAATCGCCTGTTTTCACTCAATCTTGAAGGGGAACGTGATGTTTATTTCACACACACTGGACTGATAATATATTGCTGCCGTGAAGATGCTCTCAAATGTGGAATCTGGGGTGCTTTTAAAATCTGTGTTAGTATGAAAAAAAGTGAAAATTGAATCAATTTTGAAAAACATCGCACAAAAGAAGACAATAAGAAGAAATTTGGAGCTCACGTTGTGTGGCTGAAATTGAAAAATCCTGAACCTGTCACTGGTTTTGAAATACTAATTTGCGTCTCGAAAACAAACCTAAGTTGCACCTCCTCCAAAAACGAAAATTATTTACAGACTCAAAGTTTGTCATTTGGCAAGATAAAAACGAAAATTTGTAATGTCCTTGGCTGCGCTGGTAACTACTTTTCCAATCCTTGACTTCTCAAACTTTAAACAAGCGTACTGAGGTCATTACATGGTTTTAATTTAGAAATAATCATCCATGCTCCCCAGATGTTTTGCTTTTGTTTAGAGAAGAAAGGTTAAGGATGCTGAAACGGTGAAATAAGGTCTGGGTTTCATTTATTTCAAGGGAAATCCACACAGCTCCGGCTCCTTTAAGCTCGCTAAGTTTCAGAGGAAAATCTCATCAACACATCAACAGTTTGGATGCATTTGATCAACACCGATCCCAACAGGGCTGTATTCTCAGTGTTGTGTTTTGGAAACCTGACAGTGGCCTTTTGATGGGAATCACAGGCTCGTCCTGGTCAGGCAGCTGCTGGAGAGATCATCGTCTGCGTTTGCATGGCACCCGCTGAGCACCATGGGAGAGCTCTCCCAGGTAATTTCCATAAATATGAGTAATGTGCCCCCTTTCCACTTTGGTGAAGGTCCCTGAGGGAGGATACAGGGATATATGCGTACTCTGTCACATCCGCAGACCAATAACTTATCCACAAATGTGTTTCTGGGTTTGCATCGATTTGTTTTTCGCAGCAAAGTATTGAAGACCAACATTTTAATGAGGGCAGGATTTGGTGCGGGTTCCTTGTGAATAAAAATGACATGTAAAAATAGCATCAGGAGGACGCTCTTTTTAAGCTGCGGTAACTTCCTTTATTTGAAGTTATGAGTTCCTCTAAATTATCACATATTCAGAAGCAGGTTAACACGTTAAAGTTAAATCAAATGTAACGTGCTGATTACTGACTGCAAATGAGGTAAATGAGCAGCTAAAAAACCACAGAGCCAATTTCCTCGATCTACAAAGTTATTTTCACGTTTGTTGTCCTTTCTTTTCTGTTTTATTTTCTCCAAACAGTAATAAAAATAGATACTTTATACCCCGGCGCCACAGTCCATTTAAATTTACACTGCAATCCATATCTTCTTTTCTGTGTTGGCCCAGGTCGCATTGTAAACCCTACATACCTGCTTTAGGCCCAATTAAACAGACAGAGAGGTCTGCACGGGTCAGGAGACAGCTCATCCAACATCAGCAGCAGCAGCAGCAGCAGCGCCGTGAAACCCTGAGCTTCTGCCAGTGTTGTTCGGAGACAGAGCGAGAGAGGGATGGTAGTAATCTTTATTTGATTATTGGACAGACAGACAGACAGACAGACAGACAAGAAGAGAACAATAATAGTAAAAACGCAACCATCTGAGGTTGAAAAGTGGTGTTTTTTCTCATGTAATTTCACATTTGATGGATAGAAAAATACATTCCTGCTATTTTCTAAGAAAACAAAGACAACAATATATTTTATAAGTGAACTGAAACCAAATTCTAGTACTTTTTGGGATCAGCTGGAACAGTTTTACCCAGAGGTCAGATTGTAGATTCAAAAGCGCTCTTGCTGACCCCTTCTGTGGGTGAAGCTCTATAGGAGACGGTGGCCTTAAAGGACAAAAAGCTCTCATAATGCATCAGAGTATGATCCCCTGTTTTTCAAGTCTTAAAAAAATCTCACATAAACACAAATTATTTTATGCATAACAATCACTCTTCTTCTTTTCTTCTCTTTTCTTTCTTCTTCTTCTTCCCTTTCTTCTTTTCTTTTTCTTTCTTGTTTTTTTTCTTTCATTTTCTTTTCTTTCTTTTTCTTGTTTTTTCTTCTTTTAATTTCTTACTTTCTCTCTTCCTTCCTTTCTTTTTTTTCCTCTTCTCACTTCTTCATTTCCTTCTTCCTCTTCTTTGTCATCTTTTTCCCCTTTTCCTTCTTCTTTTCTTTTTCTTCTTCATTTTCTTCTTCCTCCTCTTCTTTGTCATCTTCACTTTTTCCTTCTTCTTTTCTTCTTCACACTTGTTTTTGTTCTCTTTCTTCTTGTTGTTCTTGTTCTCTTTGTGACCTCCCAAAAGACCTGTGTTTGTTAGTTTTCAATTAACAATTTTACTAATTACCCTCTATCTCCAAATTTACAATGATTTGAGGGATAAATAAGTAACTTTTGGTTTTTAAATGATGTGACACTTCATGGAACTTTTTAAATACTTTTCAGAAATCTCAGTGATGTTTTAAAAGAACGACTTAAAGCACTGAGTGATGTAAAAAAAAAAAAAAAGATACAAGCAACAATGTGATCATTACACTATATTTCCACCAGTTCTGTACCACTAAATGCCACGTAAAACTACTCACTGTGCCTTTAAAAGCCTCAGTTTCTGAAAACCATATTTGAAGCTCGTGATTTAAAATGAAAAGCAGCTCATTTTGAAGCTGTCAGTTAAATCAAATACAAACCTAAAGGGCCTTACAGGTTTCAACACGCACATCAGCGCGTTAAAGTCCTCTACCCTGCACCTCCTGCAGTCATCACCATGTTTTTCTTGTAGGAAAGAGAAGAAGTAATTAAGTGCTTATGATGATTTATCAAAGCCCTGCACAATATATTGTGAAGGCATTGCCATTGCAACATGCTATACACGCCAAATCACCATATGAAGCCAATGCACTTCCTTTTAGTTATGTCTACTTTTAGTGTTTTATGCAAGAGGGAAACCCGCCAGATTCTCATTTCTAATGACATATCGACAAGTTAAATTCACTTGATTTGGAAGTCATGCAGACCTACAGCAGAGCGTAGCTAAATGATCACCGGGCATGTAGAGAGGACTGGCAGAGAGATGAACCAGGTGCAGTAAAGATTAAAAGCAAAAACGAGGGGAAATATTCAAGAATCAAAACAAGAAAATCACATTTAGGTGCATTTCTAGACATGAGTTAAACACTGCGTTGTCAGTCTGTTTCGCGCTCTGGTTATTATTCTTTGAAAGGTATTTTGTAGTTTCACCTAGCTCCTCTCTGCCCCCCTTTCGACTCACTCTGGAAGTTCAACTGTGCTCGGACAGTAAATTAAACTCCTCAGAGGAAACCATTAATAAAAGCCTGACATCCCGCTTCCTCTTTCTGATTGCTGATTACACCTCGGAGTTTTTGAAATGCAGTCTGCGAGTCACCCCAGGACCAGCGCAGGACAAGATCCTCTAAGCTGTAAATTAACCACATACATTATCTATGCCCTCCCCCCCAATTTTGGTCTGCTGATAGCCGTCACCTCGTTGCAGCAGGCGATGTGAGGCCTCCTCCAGGAAATGATAAAAGAGAAGAAAGCTCCTAATGGTTTTACCAGCGTGCTGAATCCCTGCCTCGTCTAATATTAAATCACAGCTTATGGCAACTCAGGCAGGAGACCCAAAGCAGTGCCTGACAAAAAATATGGATCATACCTCAAAAATAAGTCAACATTAGGACTTAGTGTTTGGCGGTTTGTCCTGAGTGGACGCATTAATATTGTTACGTGTCCTCGGTTTTGAATAACGCCAAGGACAAGATGGCGTATCTCATGCCAAGGTCAGGAGCTTTTTACTTTTAAGCAGTGACCCCGTGGAGGTCAACTTTCAAGCGTGACATGCAAAGAACAAAAAACAATAGTCCTGTGGCTGTTTTAAGACTTAGGATTTGCAAATGAAGTGTATCAATGGCGACATAAATCAGATAGATTGAATTTTAATAGCGGTATCTTCTCCTCTCACACGGTTAAAGAAGAATCCACATGCTCAGTGTCTTATGTGTGGTCAGGTCAGTGAACGAACCCCAAATACAGAAGGGATGGAAAAGTGCATATTTTTAAAAATCTGCGAAATACAGCGATAACACGAAGAAATTTCTCTATCTTTATGTGGTCATTATCGTGGTAGATGAACAATGTACGTCATCTTGCACCCTTTCCCCCCCCACACTTTCTGTCTCTATCAAGGTCAAAAATGGACGTAGACATTTTTACATTGATGCAACAGAGGACATATTGTTACTTTTTTCAACCACATTTTTCCCCGTTAGACCCCATATGGATTAGGACGGAAAATGATATGAATTCAATGAGTCATTTCACCTGATTTGAGTAATTTCTTAGACAATTCAGTTGAGGCTAAATGAAACTTTTTTTTTATACTGATTACTTTGCATATTATTTTAATTTCCTTGTTGGAACCTTCCCAAAACGCTAGATAAAGTTGTATCTAATCCAATCTAATGTGATGTGAAGCAATCTAATCTGGTCAAATCTAGTCTAGTCTAGTCAAGTCAAATCTGATCTAATCTAATCTAATCTAGTTGAATCTACTCTAATGTGTTCTAGTTAAATCGAATCTGATCTAATCAAATCCAGTCTAATCTGGTCTAGTCAAATCCTATCTAAAATAATCTAATGTAGTCTGATCTAGTCCAGTCAAATCTAATCTAATCTAATCTAATCAAGTCCAATCTAATCTAGTCTAGTCTATTTGAGTCCAGTCGAGTCAAGTCTAATCTAGTCTAATATAATATAATCTAGTCGAATCTAAACTAATCAAATCTAGCCTAATCTAGTCTAGTTGAATCCGATCTAATCTATTCTGATCTAGTCTAATCTAGTCCAGTCTAATCTAATTTTATTGAGTTGAGTCAAATCGAGACTGATCTAAACTAATCTAATCTAATCTAGTTTTGGTTGAATCTAAACTATTTTAATCTAGCCTAATCTGGTTTTATCAAGTCCAATCTGATCTAATCTATTCTATTCTAATCTAATTTTATCTAGTCCAGTTGAATCTAACTTAATTCTATCTAATCCTTTTTTGATCTCATCGAGTGGAGTCAAGTCGAATCCAGTTGAGACTGATCTGATCTAATTATATCTAATCTAATCTAATAAAATCTATTCAAATTGTGTCAAACTGAGTCCAGTCGAGTCTAATCTAATCTAGTCTAATCTAATTTTATCTAGTCTAATCTAGTCTAGTTGAATCTGATCTAATTGAGTTGAGTCGAGAATAATCTAATCTAATCTAATGGTGTCTTAACAAAATTGCCATTGTCCCACCCCTCTAAAAGCCGATATCGCCATTATCCTTTATTCCTATCCCCAGTGACAGCATATCAAATCGTTCGCAGTCAAAACCTGCTTTTTTCCTCTTTCTCTTGTCAGACTGTCTAATTTCTCCTAAAACTCTTTCATTGCCTGAAAACATTTTTCTTCTTAGTCAAGGAGCATCAAATTATGATGATTATTCAGTTTTACACAGCCGAATTTCCACAGAGCAGAGCATCAGGTTTTCACTGCTGTCGAGGCTCTTTCTCCTCCGGTAGGAAAAAAAAGGCCTTTTTCATCAGTAATTGATAGGTGCTTGTTTTGGTTCAGTGGTCTTGTGTCACTCTTGCCACTATGTGTTAGGAATATATCAGAGTCGGAGCGGCGTGTGAAGGTGGGGAGATGGTGGAAACAAGTGTGTCATGACCAGAGAGAGTGGCACATACGCCATGCTTGTCAGGATGACTAATAGCCCGGGGCAACAGGTCTCGCCGTGGGGTGTGAACAATCAGCCGGGCCTCAGGTTGTAGCCTGACAGCCACACGCATGACTTGGATACAAGTTGGTCACCTGTACTTTGTGTATCTTAACAGGACCTTCGCTTTAATAAGTTTTACCCCCAAACTTTTGACTCTTTCTATTTAATACAAGTTTCTGCGCTATCATCTGCGCGCTTAAACTGAACGACTTTTTATGACACAAAGTGAAAGACTGGTAACGCTTCAGATCAAATCACATGGATCATTTAGTCTTTTTGCTTTTACTCAGAATCTTTATTTGACAAGTCTGCTCAGAAAGCAGTACATCAATTCGGAGTGACATTTACACTCTCACTCATCCATAAGGAGGAAAAAGAGAGAGCTGTCTGCTCGGTGTAACAATATCTCCTTCACTTTTTCATAAATTTAGCACATTACGGGTCCAGTTGTTTAAAATAAATGGAGTCTGGCAAGGAATGAGTTCATTTTTGTCTGGGGTGAACAGAAACGGTGGGATAAGCCTTTATTTTCTGTATGGTGTATTAACTTTAGTATTATTGAGAGCAGTGTCCATTATTTTACTAATATGTTTGAATTATTGACCTCCTTGTTGTTCAAAGTTGACCAGACCCAGTCCTGATGTTTCAATCTGTTCGAAAAACTAAGATGACAGGAACTCCATTCTTATTTTCACGAATTAAACACCAAATAATTGTGTAGTATCTAACGTGTCTTGCTTTGTGGTTACCTTAGAGTAAGGTAATAGAAAGAGTGAAACAATCTGTGGACTGTAGACAGCCACAGGTTGGACCACTTTGTCATTGACGCCTCTGTTGAAAACTAAGAAGCTGTCCGTCAGCCAGCTTCCTGTACAGGGTAAATGTGACTTATTATTTCATCCTGGAGCTTGTTCTGTCACGTGTAAAAAAAGTAGGAGGACATCTTGGCAGATAAAAGCTTCACAGTCTGACGTGCGTCACAACCTTCTAAAAATAAACCCTGGAAACAAACTTTCCCTGTTTTGTTCTTTTTTTAAACTTTCAGTATTGACTGTTTTGTGGACCGTAAGTAGATCGGATGGCGGTGTGTTATTCAGAGAAGAGTGGATTTGTCAGCAGCACCAGGAAGACCTGCTTTCCCCATGACTTAGCATTAGTACCAGTACAGAGGACATGCTTCTCATGCACATCCAGTAACCCACATCTTCAAAGTGTGAGATTTATGTATAAGAAGACACAGAAATAGCTGCTTATGTGTTGTTTTTTTTAAATAACCAGTGACAAAACCAACGTCTCTATACTGTACATCCCCCTTGTTGTTGTTACTTGATGTTTTTGATACATGATATAGAGGGAACTTCCTGCATGTGCTGTAAACAGATAGCTGTCCATGTTATGCAGATGGAGTTGCAAGAGATGTATTCGGTGTAGACTTAAAGGCGCAGTAAGGGATTTTCATGTTGCGTTGAATTTGATGATCTGGACACTGAATTGGAGAAGAAGAAGAAGAACTTTATTGAGCCCCGAAGGGAAATACAATCGTCTGTTGTCTCACATATTATGTTTTTTTGTTGGATCTACGACCATCTCCTTTGTCTTTGAGGTGTTGAGGAGGAGGCAGTTTTTGTGACTCCAGTCACTGAAGGCTCTTATTAGATCTCTGTATTCAGCTTCTTGTCCATTTCTGATACATGCCACAATAGCGGTGTCATCTGAGTATTTCTGGACGTGGCAGGACTCAGTACTGTATTTGAAGTCTGACGTGTACAGTGTGAACAGGAAGAACAGGAAATTGAGGAAAAAGTGAGGATATCAAATCGGTATTAACTGTGTTGTTCACGAAGAGGCATTTGTACAAGATGGTGTCATCTGCATAGAATAAACACAGTAAACCCACTAGCATTAAAACTCACATTTAGCTTAAAACACCTCAGAAGTCATTCAGATAAAAAATTGAATTCTGGCGAGCTGACTGAGCTAAAGACTCAGATTACAGTTAATTTGACTGACCATGACTAAACTCTGCATCAGAGCCTCTTTGGCTGATTGGATACAGGGTGTAGCTAACACTGGCAGAGCTAGCACCACCAGCAATAGGTCTGGACTGTCCGTGCCATGCTGGTTGTGTAATCGCTAAAAGCAATTAACTAGATGTAGCCCACGTACATCCCTATTTCTTGACAGAGTTTCTATCTGTCACCTGTGCTTGATTACATCTGGGTAGTGGAGCATTATTACAGCAGGATATTTACCTTAAACCACAGCTGACTGTGGTGGAAATCTTAGGCCTACAGCTAAAAAATAAAATAAACTTGTTGAACAGACCAGTAATTCTAGAGCTAATTTGCTAAAGTGATGAAATTTTGCAGTTTTGACCGCTAAGGGCTTACAACCCTTTTAACTGTTGCACCATTTGCATTATGAAAGAGTCGATGACTCGCAACACCTGAAAAACACCTGAAATATGATACACATACCTGAACATGCTGTACAAATACAGTTGGCTGCACGTTGATATGTTGCAACGCTATGCCATCCGCATCATGCAACCACTAGACAGCAAAAGAATCAAAACCTGATATTTTATTTCCAATCAAGACAACATTAAAAAACATCTTTTATTGACCTTTCAGTCCAGGTAAGCTATTATCTGATATCTATGAAGAAACAGTCGTCAACAGGCTGCCAAAAACCTGAAATAGTATCCGCTCCCTGGACATGCCGTACAGATCCAGTCAGCTGAACATGTTGTTCAGATAAATCACCTACTAGAGATGTTTGGAGGGTAAACACCGTGACGTCATCTGCATAAGAGAAATACAGCAGCGCCTCACACCCATTTTTAACCGACTACTGGTTTCCATTTTGCCAGCGCTGGTTGACGTCTCTTCCAATCACGCCTGTTCATTTGCACATCAGTGTAACACTGCAGCTCAGGTTTGTTAAAACAGTGTTAACAGCCAATTAGTCATGAGTAGAGGTGGCAGAATTTTATGTTGCCCTGGAAGACAAGCGTTTTCCAGCAGCATTTTATTTTCCAGGTGTGTTGGGCCGTTTTTATATGCTGTGGGCAGACAGCCTTGCCCACCCTGTAAACAGTTATGTAGAAAGTGTCAGAACAATAAAAAAGGACCACCAGAAATTGTCAGAGATTTAATTGACTTCTATTCATAAGAAAAACAGCTCAGTGGGAGCTGATCAGCAGGTTTTGTTGGCTGTTCGGGAAATTGGTGTTGTTGAGAAAGGGAAGAGGCCAAGTCGGAGTGCTGTCACCTTGTTTTTCCTGTTTTTATATGTTTGACTTGAAGAGTAGGATCAATTTGATTTGATCAGCACCTGTTCGAGTGGCCCAAAACCGCAACTGACAACCTGTAATAAGAGTCTCATTCGGTTTTTAACAGTATGTCAAAATTAGGGCTTAGTAACTTAATGTAAAATTTGCAGTTATTTTGATCTGTAATGCAATTTTGTTATGATTTGGGATATTAAAGAGAAGCACCAGCTGGCTTGGCAGTGAGGTCATACTTCGTTATGTTCACATGTCAACGTTGAGATTTTAATTCAGCCCTTTCGATGCTGTTTATCTGTTGTGACCCAAATCTGCATGAATCTATTGTCTTCTAATGGAAAGCAACTGAAACTATATGAAATTTGAATGTAACCCCGAGCTAATGAAATGTAATGTGAGGTATTTAAGCATAAATGTGGTTTACAGCCAAATATAAAAAAAAAATACAATCTAGGATTCATCTGTAATAAAATTAAAAACATGGTCCTATAAGGGGATTTTGCTTTGCTTTTAAACATTATGAATTGTATATTAGAAATATTTCTATATGACATTCCAAAGTAAACATATGATCGATTTTTGTCTAATTTTTCGTGTTGAATTGATTAATTTAATAGGACTACATTTTCCACCATAAAAACTTACAGCAAGTGATGCAATTAGCAATAAAAAGTATGTTTTCTGCTTTATACCACTCTCTTTACATGCACAAGATTGAATCAACAAAAACTTCAGGTTTTGTCCACACGTGGTGCCAAAATCAAAAGTTTCCGGAAAGAATGAACAAGTGGCAGGAAAACCAAGAGCATCCTGAGAAATAAACAGTTATCAGACTGCAAAGACTTTTTTGTACTTATCAATGTCTATCAGTCTCAGTTCAGGCTGAATTCACTCGACGGGTCCAAAATATTTCATTTTAAAATATTACACACCAACATTTTTTTTTTTTAATGTTCATTTTGAGTAAGAAAATCGGCCAATAGACTTTGATAAAATCTCAAATTAATCCAAATAAATATCAAGTTCCTTGAAATGTGAAAATATCTTGTTTGATTCTTTTCCCTATTCTATTGGCAGATTAATTTTTACTCGTTATAAGCAATTCAGGTCATAGTTTTGGCAGGTAATATCTTGAAGTGAGACATTTTTCTGGACATGTCAGGGGAATTTGGCTGAATTTAAACCTAAAGTTAAGACAGAAACATTTACTTAGATTTGAGTTTTTACAGTGAAGAGGTATTCCCATATAGATGGCCAAACAGAAGATAATGATGAGACACTAAAGCTTTTTTACCACATGGATTTTTGCAAATCAGAATAACAAATGCTGTCTAGTGATTAGCTTTTTCATTACAAATGACTTAATCAGGAATTACTCTTACTGTGCCCCCTCAGGGAAACATCACACTGAGTAGTTACAGAGAAATTCCTCATTAGCTCAGGTACATCAGTAATGTGTATAATAACCCTCGCATATTTCAGTTTAATGAATCTGTAGGTTAAATTGTTCTGTAACATGTATAAACAGACCTGCATTTAATACGGTTGTAAAATTCATGACTGTGCCTCAAACATGTGCGGTAAAGCACATGTTGGCTAAAATCTGGCATAATTGCCGTGTTGTGTTTAAATCTAAATGATACGTGTATCATATTTCTCTCAAGACAGTTATTTTTGTGAGTCATTGAGTAATCTAAAGGGAATATTTTACCTCCAATCCAGAGATGTGACTGCCTGAGGTCTTGGCAAAGTCCAGCACAATCCAGGAGAAGAAAAAACTCCACCGAGCGTTTGTGATTAAGTGTCTTTATTTAAGCCTGTGAACTCAAACGAGCAATCAGAGCCAGAGCTGGGCCCTGAACTTCCTCAGAATGGTGCAGCTGGAAGCACAGACGAGTGTTACCGACCAACCATTATCACTTCTCTGTTGTTAGCTGCATCTACACTGACGCAGTGTCACTCACTTAATTCAGCCGACATTTAAAATAAACCCTATATTCAAGATTCAGTCTTTCTATATTATAATTGTTGCACAAATTGACGTTAAAATATCATACAATTATAGTAATATTTTCTCCAAACAGACAGATCTGGGACATCCTGTCTCTTGACCACAAACCAAATGTCTCCAGTGGCATTTTTTTATTGTTTCATGACTCTAGCTACATTTTTAATACTTAACATGTTTATACAAAACAACATAACCTTTTCATCCCTTTCCTCTTAAATTCTTTAATCTTCAGAAGCTGAATCACAAAAGGGGGGTAAAGAAGTGCTGAGAAAGAGCCAGCCGGACAGGTTGAGAGACGCAGCATGTCAGGATGATAAAGCATGTTTTGTTTTCTGCGGTTTTTATGAATGAATTAAAGTTCCTGTGTGCTGGCAGCCCTGTCCTGTCTCTACCTGTCTGACGGTGAAATTCCCACATTCTCTCTGTCTTGCTCACATCACTCGCCCTGATGAGCCGATAATGTCAAGGAAGTTGGACGGTGGTATTTAATTTATTTTGTCTTGTCTATGCGCAGTATGACAGAGAAATATTCATCCTCAGAACCTTAGACCATAAAAACCGCCGGCTTTTAATTTATACAGCTTTCTAAATAAACAACCACAAGCTTTGTTATACCGAGTTATGAAATCTCTGAACAAACTCACCTTCAATGCAGTTTTACACGCCTACGTGTCACATACAGGTGTGACACCAGCTGGGCGTGGGTGTCCAGACTCTCTGAAACGCTATTTTTAGAGCCATCTAAAGGGAGGATGAGGTCAGAATATATTGGGTTAAACACAACACACACACACCTTCAAGGTGATTCAGTGGCACTCACTTGTGAGACCTGGTCTGTCTGGTCAGCTCGAATACTCCGACAAGATCAGACAAACGCTTGGAAACACTGGATCACTGACATGACTTTCTCATTTGCGTTACGCTGTTTAGTTTTTGACCGCTGGGGGAGCTATGGCGCACTGATTTGATGTCACTATCGCAGTAGTTTGCACAACGTAGATTTCATAATTATGTCTTTTTTTTATTGCAAACATTTAACAAGACATGCAAAGGAGCGAAATGCAATCTGAATAATAATTGAAACAAAAATAATAAGAAATTTAAGAAACAGCACCAAAGAAGACAAAAACAAGAGACAAAAACAACAACAAAAAAAGAGAGACATAAAAGATTATGGTACAGCAGCAAAAAAGGCAAGCAGAGCAAAAACACACATGAGATGAGAGTAGGGAGTATCAGACACAATTGTTCAAAATGTATGGTGAGGAATATTGTCGCTTGATTGTGTGGATGAGTACTATGTATGTGGTTTGGGGGCAAAACGTTTCGTAATGTACATTTAAAAACTTAATCATAATAAGTCAAAGTAGAGGCTTTCATTACCATCCGAAATTACATTTAATGCAAAAAACCTACTTGTTTTGTCAGAAAGGTTTATTTAAGATTTTGGGTTGTACTTAGGGTGGCCAGTCAGATTTTAAAAGGGGCCCAGACCACCTTGGCTAACCCCCTGGATCTGTCCCTGCAACCAAGCTACAACTTCTTAAGTCCATCCAACTCATACCGCCCTGCATACAGAGATTCCAGTTAGGCGACACAACAGATTCATACACAGGACCAAAGACTTTGCATAGTTTTAGCCTGATGTTACAACACATCCCAACTTGTGCACATAAGCACGTACTTAGCCTTCCATTAGTGTGAATGAATGATGATAAATCTCTTATTTATTACGGCATAAGGTGTCTGTTTTTCTAGCCAGCATAGATGTTTGCTATCCTCTTACAGGACATGTCCACATGACTCAGTCTGGAGTTGTGACTCTTGCATAAGTTTTTAATCATTCAGCACATTGCATAAACGGCTCCATAGTGGGAATTTGCAAATATTAAGATGTATCTTTGGCTGGATTCTTTTCAAGCTAAAAGTCTTTGGTTTTATTCTTATACTTCACCAAAAACTGGATAGAAACATCAGCAAGTTTCATACCAGGCCTTCCTATACCATGTCCGATCTATGTTGGACATCTGGGTCTACAAATTCAGGTTTAACTTTCTCTACAATTATAATTTGTTATCACCATTTTTCATTAATTAAGGGCATCATCTAAAGCTGGAAAGACTCAAAATCGAATGCATGTATTATCATGAAAGTGTCACTTCTGCAGCAGCTTAGTTTCTGAGCCCTCACAGATGATTAATATGCCAGTAAAATATCAGTTTTATTGAGGTGTCCGGTGTCCTCTTAGTTTGCTTTAATCCTGGGTGTTAAAATTAAAGCAGGTGATAAGTCGAAAGAGCAAAGTCAGCTTTTGGCTGCAAGTGACGTCTTTTTATTGTTCTCATTTCTGCTGATTACAAAGCAGTTAAAATTCGTACAATGTTATATTGCGGAAAAAATGTGCAGATGGGTGGACACCATAGATAAAATCAAACTGCAATCAAGTAATGAATGATAAAAACATGTTATATTCAAGAAAAGATAAGAAAGTGGAGTTAATTTGAAGAGATTATGACAAAATCTGAGATAAAAATCAGCAGTTCTCGGACTGTTTGTTTATCCCTGTAAGATTTCAGAGACAGTAATGTTTATATGGAGATGTGTCTGCAGGAATGATGTCAGAAATGTGTTTTGAAAGCCAAGATCCATTTTGTGATAAGCAGAGCCATGACACACGTCATTCATACTTTACATAAGAGCATAAAGGCATCTTAATCTTGTAGTCGATGACAGACAGAATCTCACAGTCAACAGCTGGGAGCTCTGGGAATGCCGCTCTCATTCCTGTGTTTCTCTTCTATCTGCATGTACATGTAGTTCTGCCCGAGTGTGTTACTGTGAAAGTGTGTGTGTCCCAGCAGGTTCAGACGGCCAACACACTAACCTGTTTAACTCACTCGGCGCCTGAGCCACTGATGGGGGCCCTTAGCTGCTCCTCGCCGGTCCAACCCCTAAAACAAGCTCCCGGGCTCAGTCCGCGGTTAGGACCTGAACCAAGCCTCCATTCACCTCATCAACCCAGCTGTTTATTTTCAGAGGCATTAGAGGAAACACTCGACAGAGCTTATCAGATCCAAACAGTCGCACGTCTTTGTTATTTTACACACAGGCCCTCTCTCAACTCGGCCTCATTTTCAGTAATTGTTTTCTTTCTTGCTCGGTAGAATAACACGGAGGGCTACATTTAACACAAGTGGTAAGGGAATCCGTCAGTGTAAACAAGACCGATACAATGCACACTGGGATTTTATCTGAGGCTTTTCTGTCATTTTATGTTTTTTAAGGGCAGGGCTGGAGCAAATATCGAAGTGTACGTGCGTTCAAGTCAAATTTGTTGAAAAGAAATACAAGCTGCTCCGACACAGAAGCAGCAACCTCCCATATAGATCCGTGTTTGTCTCGATAACTACTTCACTAAACATCAGAGCCACTCCGGGTTTGTATTAGCTCTTTAGCAAAGTTAATAATGTCAACAAGAATGTTAATGATAAATATTCACTGATGTAGATGTTTTTCATGACAAATTAGAGCCGATTACCTCAATTGTAAAGACACTGATGAGGAAAGAAAGCAAAATCTCTGCTCATATTGCCCCAATGGACAAATGGTGCCTTCAAACCAGGTCTTATTTTTTAAGTACAGTTACAACAAGAGACCTTTCGACCTTGTGATATCAATATTTTTGGCTAAAATTGGTCAAAACATCAACATTATGTCATTTTTCTTTGCAATTTTGTGATATTTTATGTAAAAATAGTTAGCTTGACTGCAACTTGTAACACTACTGTCATATCCTATTAAAATATTTGTTGTAATCAAGTATTATTAAAGCTCCTATCAGGAGTTTTTTGACATATTTGAAATATACTATAATTCATTTTGATACCTTTTAATAATATTGGCAAGATTGGTGGTTTTTATTTCCTAATTTTAATGCCTAAAACTGTTAGGGGGGGTAGGTGTCCTCACTCCAGTTTGGCCAGTGCGAACCAGTGACTCTCCAGTTAACTGATCACATCTCTGCGTGCTCGTAAAACTCTCAATGTCTCTTTGCATCTTTGTAATTATCGTTGGATGATTGTTACCAGTTGCATGTTAGTAAGATGTAACACAGTCAGAGGGAAGCAGCCAAAACTAGCTAGTTGGTTTAGCATAGCTTATCAAAAGGCAAATGAAGCTACTGCTAGCAGCCAACATCACAAAAAATCAGCACCTTATTATGACTTGGATAGATTATGGCTTATGACTTCCTGTGACTTGTACCAACTCAGAGTCATTTAGCAACCATTAATATATGTAATAAAACAGATTTTTTTGTAGTTTTTTGTCAATGCAATTTTAAGGCATTCAAAGTCGAAGCTACTCTGTGAATTATTACAGTACTTAACTGTAATATTTCACAGTAAATGACACTTTATAGGCTTTTACCATAATGTTTACCCTACAATATTGAAATGTTGAATTTTACTGTGAAGTCCATACAGGCGCAATAAATTATTCTGAAGTATTTACAGTAACTTGCTGTGAAAATAAGTAAACCAAATAGCCAGTAATTTACTGTAAATTTACAGCCAAAAATGTTATATATTTTTGGCCAAAACATTTGAACAAGTAGGATATTCTGTTGTCTCCAAATTTTTAACAACTAGAAGACATATCCTTATTAAGTTTTAACAAAAACATCAACTTCATTTAAGAATAGTAACCGAGTTCCTCTGATTGATTTTTGACTGAAACAGTGTGAGGCAAAAAGACTCAAACAGGACTAAAATCAACCTTAATTTTCTTAAAATGACTAAAATTAAACTCAAATTCCTTGTTCAGAACTACTCCTCTGTTAGGCATAGAATTGAAGTTAATTCTATAATCTGAAATTTCTTATACTTACAAATAAATTTCTTTCTTTCACGTTCAATAATCAACTTTGCTCTTTACTTGATCCAGTTTTGTCCCCTTCGTGTGATCTGCTGCAGCAAGTTTGTTGTGTTGCAAAAGCAAAGAGGGAGTTGTTGTGACACTGTAATGCTCAGACTCAACATGGTGGCAGTGTTGCACTGTCTTCAAGCTGTCCGTGCCACTCTGTACCAAGCAGCTGGAGATAGAGCATTAGTGAGCAGCCATGTGAGTAAACAAGCTGATTTTACAAAACAACCATGAATTATGGTTTATACTTGTCACCAGAGGGCAAAATAAAATACACACTTGTTAAGTTGCTGAATTATGTCTGCTCCGTTCATCTCTTCTTATCAAAAACAGTCAGCCTCATTGGAGGAATCAGAGAGTTTTCAACAGGCAGGAAATGTTTGCAGTCACTCGTGACTGACAACACAACCTCTGTTCACTCACAGGGTCTGCAGACAAGCCAGCCCAGTATCAGAGCAAACATGGTCCAAATCCCCCCCAGTCCACCTCCTCACGCTGCCAGCAGGAGCTCTCGTAGATGGGCTGAGCGAACTCTGCCAACTGCGCCATAAAATAAACACACAGTAAATCCAGCGTGATTAACATTAATCACGATCACGTCACTGCTAATGCGAACGCACTGACTGAGGACTGAAGGGTGAAATCCCACTGACCTGGGCGCCTGTTGTCTCAGAGTAGAGGGTCAGAACAGATCAGCTGGAAAATCTATAAAAATGCAACTATCTCAGATTTAGTCTTAAACACTCATGGATTAAATCTCCATTATTCCTTTAAAGGACAAAACTTCTATGTACCAGTTTATTTTTAATGTGTATGTTCTTATCATTTTACTTTTTATCCATCAATAATCCTCAAATACGGACACGGATGTGAGTGTAACTTATCGTTCCTGAATTGGCACAGCTGTCTGCGGTTGTTCAGTTCAGCCTTGTGCTTTTCGAGGAGTGGAGATGCGCGGCGTTTCCTGGCGAAGCCGTTTAACGACTCTTGTATATGTTGGGTGACATCCAGTCCAGAAAGATGCACCTGGAATCAGTGTGTCGTGATGGTTGGCTGCTGCTGTTGTTTGTCATTATAGGAGTTATCTTATGTGCCTCTTGACTGTCAGTGTGTTTTTATTGTGTATTTCATGGCAGCTGATTTAAGGTCACAGAACTAAATATTGACGGAGTATTTTGTGTGTTTCTTTTGTGTGCGTTTGGGTGGTTTTGAGGACAGTGTCTTGGCTTGGATCGGCTGTATCTGGCAACACGGACAGAAATCCAATTCATTCTTGAGAACACTCTGAGCTGCATCGTCATCTTTGATTGTTTAGAGTTAATCAAACCTGTGAGACATCTAACTGAATATACTCTCGTGCCAAAACGAGGATTAATGACGGCTTTGAAACGCAACACTTAACGCAGACAGTGACAAAAATGGCAAACTTGGAGTATTAGACTTACGTCACCCCAGTAGCTGGTTGCAGCATCAGAATAAAAAGACTCAAAATGCACATGTGCTCGACAAAACGTTAAACTTTATTTGATTCCTCTGACTCTGTCGAAGTGAAAATGTTCAACTTTCTTGAAATCTTAAAGTTTTTTTTTACTGAGCCAGACACAGTTTGACAGAAAGGTCCCCCGAGGCTGGTAACTTATTGTCCAGGATTGGATTTCAGCTAAAATTAGCCATCAAGTTGGATTTATTACTCTGATTGAGGACTCTGAAAATGCTGCTAACTGGCTCCCTGTTATATAAACCCAGCTCCGACTAAAAGATATAAAGTCTCCATTTAATTCAACCCACATTATTTTTACTCAAACGTGTAAAGAGGTGGTAATAGTGGTAAGTTTCCCATTTTGAACTGGTCTAAGAGGCTTGGAAAAAGAGTAAAATCTCCTTCCAGTTTAATGGAGGTGGCGTTACATGCGTCTTTCCTCAGGTGACTTGACTTATTGAGCTCACTGGAGACTGAGTTATGAAACGACGGGCCAAACACAAACTGGCACGTTAAAGCTCAGGAAAAGTACACCTCTGATTTAGAGCTGCAAACAAAATCAACTGAAAATGAAAGAAAAGTTCCTGAATTTGCTCCTTCATGGTCGATTTCCTGAGTAACTTATTGAACCAAACGGCACACAAAGGTCTTTAGTTTCACATTAAAGCCGCTCATAAAAATATGTTTCTATTTATGATCCCTGAATTGTCAGTTTAAGATGATAAATTGTTTGTAGGACCTCTCTTACATGTCTAAATATGCCTGTTTTATCAAACCTTCCCTATCATTGTGCTGATCGGTCTCTGCATCAACAGTAGCCGCAGTGTTTCTGCAGAGGTTTGCACATAAACTCACCTGAAGACAAATGTCCTTTTGATTTAGAAGTGGTTTCCTCCTCCACTGTTTAAACACAGGTGTTGATTCTGGTGAAAATGACTTCTCCCTCCCTGCGTTTGCTTTTTTAAATACGAAACACTCACACAGGAGCCGTGGACTCTCAAGCAATTATCAGAGATTATTTGAGTACACAGCCTTCCCCCCCTTGCACCCCACCCAAACACACTCATATGCTCCCTTTCTAGTTTTTCCACTCACTAAACTCCCACAACAGGAGCAGCAGAGGATCATAATAGGTTGCAGTTTGAACAGATCTCCTGGTTGAAAGCGTGCACCGGTGCTGCTGCCAGGAAACAGTCTGTCCTGCCATACTGGTGCAGAACATGAAGGCAGGCAGTGCCCTGGCTCTGCACACGAACAAGAACACCGGCCAGACACCCCTTTCTCACCCTCTCTCTCTCTCTCTCTTTTTTCTTACAATGTCACATGCTCCAAAGTGGGGCGTGTCTGCGAAATTAAGAAACTCCTCGCACAACACAGAAATGTTTCCCCAAGAAGCAGGAGATGGGATTGCTGAATGGCTTCCCTTCTTTCTGCTGCTCAGATTATCTGAAGAGAGTTTAGCTTCCTCGGTTGCGGTGTGGATTCCTGCGTGTTTGTGGTTGGCACACATGCATGTCTCATGGCACAGACCCGGGCCTGTGGCACTGGCATGCTTCAAGCCCACACCCAGAGCCATGCTGCACACTTTTCACAGCTGACATCCTCAACTCTGACCAGAGACCGTTAACACCACTGGAATGGACCACACACACAAATTTCGAGCTGGCTGCACGCTGCAGGAGAGTGAAGGAACATTTAAAATAATTGGACTTGTAGGCCCCTTTAGCTGAGTTTTTTATTTTATTTATCATATAAACTACAGAATAAACATGTTTATTTTCAGTGTTCGTTTTAATAGCCTTATTTTAGAATATATATACAACCTAAATTTTAAGTTCTCAGTTATTAAGTTTGCTGAAATGAACTCTGGAGAGTTGGCATAAACTTTTTAAGTTTTATTCACTTAACGTTAACTTTTATAGAAGGGGGAAAAAAACAGGAAAATGATCAGTCATTCTGGTAACGCTTTCCAATAACCATAATTTATAAATGGTAAATAGATAGTTTATTAATGTTTAATCATCATTTAAAAACAGCATAAAAACCAATTATAAATGGCAAATAAATAGTTTGTTAATGTAATGATGTAATAAACATTACTTCGATGGTTATTGTCAAGTTGCAACTGATGTTTGTAATACTTTGTAAATGATTAATAAGTGAAATTTGTAAAATGTACAATTCATTAATGGTCTATAAGCTATTTATAAATGATGATTAAACATTAACTGCAAGTCAAAAGGCATAAACTGCAAACTTGACAGTAACTTTAAAAAAGTGCATCATTCCTCCTCCTGTCCAGTTGCAGGTCTCTTGTGTCTTGAACAGCACAGAGTATAAATCAGAGTCAGTGCAGTAGTGAGGTGCTATAGGAAGTGTGCTGTTTGTACTGCACGACAATGTGTACTTTGCAGGCCTCTGTGGGTTTTCAGCCGCCTGTATATAATGGCCAAGCTGTACGGTAGCTGACCACTCAGTGACAGATGCCAGCTGACAAAAAGGACCATTACACCCTTTTTTTAGATTCTTATACTCCTCACACATGTTAGCTACTGCAGCTACTGATACCTGTTGAAACAATCACAATAATCTCCACTAAGTCTTTAAAACGTATAAACTCTTATCTGATAACAGCAGATTTTAACAAGAACAAACTGCAGTTTGTGCAGGCTGAAAAAAAAAAAAAAAATCAACAAATGGTATTCCCCAAGGAACCGTCCTAGGGCCATTGTTATTTACAATAAATACCAGGAGTATAGACCTGTATTAAGGCTGCATGATATTGGAAAAAACTAACATTGAAATTTTGACGATGCCCAAACGATACACTGTGCAGCCCTAATCTGTATGTTTCCAGTGTTTTAAATGTTCATATATACATTAATTATACAGTTATTTATGCTCTTCTTAAATGCAGGAACAGGTTCTGAGTCACTTACAAGATGCTTTTATTACTGTATAGAATCAAATAATTAATCAAATTAAGGTGCTTTCAGAATAAATGAACAATGAAGATAGCAGAGCTTGTTTTCGAGTGTGCAGGGGTGACAAAGCTACAGCTCTTTAAGGGTGACTAGCAAGATAGTTGGGTCTTTGGTGGCTTGCAGCTAGCATGCATCAAGTGTAATCCAGCAGGGTTCCCATTATCCTTTTTGCAGTTTTCACCTCCTGCGCCAAGTTGTGCGTGCACTCCTTTTTCCTCTCTTTTTTTCTATCAAATAAAAAAAGCAGAAATATAATCCTAATATAACTGTAGATATAATCCTGATATAAACGTTGGTTGAATTCAGGGGGGACGAGGCATAAAACCAAGTCCTGTATCAGTGAGCATAAAATACCCAATCAGCTGACACTCATGGGGCCAAAAGCCTGCCATCATGCCCAGTGGGTGACCCCTTTTATTTATGTGCAACCTCTGTGATCAGACTGGTTTCAGTGGTGTGACTGCAGCACTCCAGCTTACGTCAAACGTGCTGCATACAGTAAACAGCTCTGCTGATCCATCTAAATATTAGCGGAGGGAATGAAAGAAGGACAGGATCAACACGGTCGTGACTCAAAAGACCTCTCACATGGGTCGAGGCAGACCGCGTCCCGCTCTCTCACGGCTTGGAAGACGTAGCTGGGCTGCGTGTGTTTTCTGACCAGTTTTAAATAAACAAACTCAAGTCCAGATTTAATGAAGAGGAAAAGCAGGCTGATGAGAGAAATCAATTTATTTAAGAACTGATGCCACATGGTAAACAGGGAGCTCTTAGCGTTACTTGCGTGTGCATTTCTGGAAGTGCAAACTGCTGCACCATGCCAGGGATTACATAGTAGCACATTTATAACAGTGAGTGGATCTGACAGTCTAAACAAAGTGATTTTAATGACACTCTTCTGGCTCTGCTGTTTCTCCAAAACTACGATAACCACCTATCAATGCAGCTATTTTCAAAGCCCTGAAAGGACTTGTTTGTTTGGTCCTGTAACTGACCCAACGTGAAGCCCCCTCGTCTGTCAAAACAATATTTGCATGAAAGCTGCATAATGACACAAGCCGACATTAATACACAACCGCCCGGCCCACACGAAAACGGCTATCTTTACAATCTGTTGACTTTGTGAGCAAATGAGATGAGCAAATGTTAAAATGTGTAAAGCATAAGATCCGAGCAGTTAGAGTGTAAACATGTTACAGCAGCTGTGAACACAACACGCTCTTCAGATGTGCAAAATAGGATATTTGTTTAACAGATGAAACACAAGAAACACGGGGTGAGCTGGCAGTGGATCTCCATTTGTCTCTGACTGCTTTAACCGTGTTTAGTGATCTATTCAGAGCCTTCTGCTGTTTAATTGTAAACCTATCAGGCCTGATGATAGAAAAATAAATCTACCGGTCTGATCCATGCTGCCATTCAGGCTCCTCAGTTTATTTGAACCAAATAATAATAGTAACTTTTTCTTTACAGTTTTTTTAATGTAGTGTCAAAAACTTTCATTAGGGGTGGGTGTATTAAAAGAAATTAATTAAATAAAAACAAAGAAAAAATAAAGTGACATATCTTATTGTGGAAAATAAACAGCAGGGGCAGATTCTTATGAAAATAAAAAATAATAAAAATTAATAATTGAATAAATAAAAAAAATCGTCAGTGAAGTTTTAAAATTTGTTTATAATGTGAAGAACAAAAATAAAGCTTTGCATTTATTTTAAAAAACTGTTTTTTTTTTTTTTTTTAACATAAATACAATAAAAACCTCAAACATCAGTTGTGGTTTGGGAAGTTAATTGTTTATCCTTATATAAAAAAAAACAAAATTAAAATTACTGCTATTATGACTCATAATAATAACAATAATAATAGTAGTAATAATAATAATAATAATAATAATAACAAAACAAGTGTTTATTCTGAGGAACATTAGATTTTAAAAAAATGTATCTGAAAATTATGATTATTGTTCTTATTATAAAACATTATAATATATATGCAAGTGCACACACACTTTATCTTTATAATATGTATTTCTCTCTCTCTCTCTTTCTCTCTCTCTCTTTATATCTATATATATATATACACACACAATACACATGACTCTGATGACTCTGTTTAGTATGAAACTTATCATGACCAGGCAAAGCAAGAAACTAAATGTTAGTCAACAAGGCGGCACAAATTAGTCCAGAACAATAATTAGACTAATTATAGAATTAATAAATATAACTCTAAAATTTACTGAAATAAAATAACTGGCCTCAGTAACAAGTGTATGACAACAAAAATGCTTCTTTAGCCTCAACTCAGGATGCATTAGACTCATAAAAATAGAAAAATTAATTCCCTGCAAACATATTTACAGTCAGGTGAAACTCATATCTAAAGTGCTCCAGCAGACGGGCCTTAGAGGGATGAAGGGGAAAGGAAATATTCATGTGGCTGATGATTTTTCAGTGGTTACAAAGAGGAAAACATTATAAATAAAAATAATGACTCCTAAACCAAGACGGTATCCATGGCTGGTGTTTACATCAGAGATCCCAGAGATGAGAGATGTTTCAGAGGCTTCCATCATCCTCAGTCAGGGTATGAACGCTGAATGCAGAGGTGCACGCACTTCGGTGTCAGGTGGGTTTCAGGTTCTTGCTCGCCAAAATGTTTTTGGTGTTGACTTTCATCTTGGGGCCCCCCTGGGTCTACTTATCATGTACAAGGAGAATGATTGATGACCTCGGGTGATCATCAGATTTGAGAGACGATGCTGCAGCCAGCTCGTAACTCTCTGGCTGTGTAGAGATGAAATTAAACTAGAAACCAGGCGGAGGATTAATGCTGTATTACTTCTCCTGATCTACGGAGAGCCAGTGAGGGGCTGTAGAAACAGGTGCATGATTTGTTTGTCACCTTTAACAGTTTGTCTATGTAAATACCTGTCAGTTTGAAGAGCTGTGTCCTTTCCCCTCTTTTTTTGTACATGTCAAAGTTGGAACTATTTCACAATATATAACATTAAACCTGTGATGATTTTGCACCAGATAAAACATCCTTTTAAAATTCAATAAACTCATGTCATGGTTATATCTTTTACTGTAAGTTTTAATAACTGATATAGCCGCATGTTGAACTGAGTAACATCGCTGAATTTGAATAATTGACAAAACAAGGAAACACAGCGTGTAAATGGAGCAGAACTACAGAGCAAACAGAGATAAGAGGCGTTTACAACCAAGCAAATACATTACAGATGTTATCTGTGAGCCTCAGCTTCAGAGATGAATGTGCTGATTTGCTTTTATGGTTTATTTAAACTAACAGATACTGACAACAGTCAAAAGGCATTTCTCTGCACCTGCGTTCAGGCCGGAGTATTTTAAAATGACATTGCACCGACTCACACGTGTAGATTTAAGGTTTATGTGATCGAGCTAAAGCCTTAAAGTGACAGTGCTTAGAGCTTCTACCTCTACTGAGTTAAAAACGCTGGACATTACTCATAATAAGTAAGGCGGGCAGGTGGAAAGACTCCTTTGTCTGCCAGGTGGACGGTCAGACTGTCTGTAGACAGGCAGGTCTGACTCTCCTGGAATGCACCTCTTTGATCTAATCCCGGGATTATGGTGTCATGATTTGGGCTGGGCCCATCTCTTCCTCTGTGAAGGAGCCGCTTAGATCCCACTGATACTTGTCTGTCATGATGGATCCGAAGCTAGGATTAGACATACCCAAAAAAGTGTAATATAATACCGTGAGTTTGAAGAAACAGTTCAGTCTAGTGAGAAAATAAGCTGCAGTGATTTAAAACTCGAACTTTTTCCTTAGAGGAAGTAGATATTTGTGCTTTATTCGCTGCTTGTCATTTCTGGAGGGGTGACTTTAAAGTTGCATCAGAGGCAAAAAGTAAAGGTAGACACTTTGGTGCAGAAGTTGCAGTCCTTGTATAACAAAAATTCACTCCTACAAAATAACTCCAACTTTTTCATTCATTTAAATCATGCAAAAATCAGATAAGAATAAAAGTTGCAGCTGTTTTTTAAAGTATCAGGCACACTAACATGAATGCAGTTAATGTTGATTTTTATGAGGCACATTCCTCTGCAGCAGGAATGTCATGCAGCAGATTGACCTGAATAATCAGAGCTGTGCAGCAGCAGTCTGACAGTGGGCTGAACCCTGCTCTGAAGTAACCCGTCAGGTCTCAAACTCCCTCCATCTATTGGCCCCTCCTGTGAGACCACGCTGTCATGATCGCTCTCTTTACCTCTTTTTTTTTTTTTTCTGCAGGAGCAGCGATGACCCCGTTTACTGCTGCTGATAGTAAACTGAGATTATGAGACTTCTAAAGAAAGGAGTCCGGCTGTAAAAACTGCGTTATGATAAAGATTAGATTGAGAACAGGGACTGCATCATTATGACGGAGGAGTGGTGTGATGGATCATAACGCACCACATGGTTTTGCTTACTTTACAGGACTGCTGAAGAGATGGTAATGGTGTTGTAAAGATTTATGCACAAAACACACATGACCTCATTTGTAATTGAGGAGAACCTTTGGGTCCTTTTTATGGAGCTTGTCGTTCTAGGATTTCTACCAAATCCTGAAGTCCTGTGAGGATAATGCAAATAAGGACACTCATTTGGTAGATGAAGTCACTTCTGCACAACTCTGCTAAACTTTTGTATCAAAAATCATCTTAAATCAAACTTGAAGCAGCTAACCTGTATTAACTATTTAAAAACATCGGGCTACTGGAATATTTCCTCTTCTGTTAGGAGGCCCTTTGGTGCCTCTACCTGTCTGCCCCTCCCTGTGCTTAGCTTGCACTTGTGTGTGAATGAAGCACCAGGTTATAATATAATAAAATGTTAAAATGTGTTTTTTTTTTCTGATAAGACAATGCTGAAAACTGTTATAACACCTCAAAACAATCCTTAACACCCTTGATTAGATGTGATATAATCCATAATCTTCATATGTAAATTAAGGACATGCTTTTTCCAGCGTAGATAAACTCATCCTCAGGCTCTGCCTTCAAAAGTGACTAGATCTTGGGGAAGTCCCTTTGCCTGAATGGGGACTTCTCAAGAGGTAGATCTGTTAATCTCAGAGCTTTATCTAGACCAGATCTGGGCATTTTTGGCCCGAGGGCCACATCCGGCTCCTTGGATGTCCCTGCCCAGCCCTTCTTGAGGTCCGTCAATCAAATCATCAACATGCTATACAAGTGTGTTACTTTTATTTTGAAAACCCAGCTGTTGTTCTATTTCCATTTTGGACAAACCTGCGTACATCCTAGATCTGCATTTGTGAACAGAGGCAAGAGTTCACGAATGCAGATGCCTTAGAGTTGCCAAGTCTGCTTATTATAAAAGACTTTAGGTTTGTTTCTCTCAGGAGTCGCTTGTAAAACTAGTAGTTGCTTATTTGGGCTTGCTTTTCTTTATGTGTGAACCATAGACTGTGTATAGAATGGAAAGCGTCTGCCTCCTAGTTGGGTAAAGCCAACCCGAGAACAGCACCCTCTGTTGACGGGCTGCTGTATAGGTCATAAATCCCACTTCCGCCAGCAAAGCTTATGGGGCTGTGGACAAACTTTAGAAATTTATTACACAGAACATGCTTGTGATGTTGACTTGTAGTTACTGTCAGACTGGTTTGTGCTCAAGTCCTCTTTTTCTGTACAGCTCCAATTTTAAAAGTTATTAGGGGGTTCATGTTTTCTTTGACTGACACCTGATACAGCCGATGGAGGTACAAGGATTGCGGGATTCGCCGTTTGAGCCGAGCATCATCACACTACTCTCCCGCCAAATGCGTACAATGCTACTGCGCGATGTTGTTTACAGGAAAAGGAGAGAAAACGCAGAATCACTGAGAGATTTTTGGCTTTAAATCTGTATACCGGCGGAGGGCAGAACCAAGTTGTCCATAGTTTATACAGTCTATGGTGTGAACCCCCAGCGATTTGAAGTTGAAGTTATTGTTGGTTCGGCCCTCCAACACGGTTCAGGTTTCTCATTTCTCAAAAAATTAATAGCCCACCCCTGATCTAGACCCTAGTTCCTGCTGTTTATAGACACCTAGTTATGCTGACCTGCACTTTAATACAGGCGGAGGCGTAATCCCTCAAACTGTCCCTCAGCATTTTCCTGATATAATGACACAATCTGACATTAAGAGTGCCATCCTTTTAATACAAAAGGACAAACTCTCTTAAAGAAACGCACATCCACAATCTGGAGAATCAGTCCTGCTCAAAATGTTCCTCTACTCTTCACTCAACTTCATCAGTTTGTGTCAGAAAGTCACTCCTAAGAGTTAATTTAAGGAGCAGATTCTTAGTTATGTGTGCTGTAGCTTAAATGGCATAAGGGATTAATAAATTACTTACATTTTTTGGAGATCAACATCACAGAAAAAAACTCCCACATGAATCATGTGCATTACATGATTCATTACATATGTACACTACTGACAGCACTTGAGAGCTCCATTAACAACCTGCAGTGCACACATTCTGACACACAGAGCTCCCTCTCATCAACTACAGACAGCGTTTGGTCTCCATCGCCTCTGATGAAACGGCTCCTGCATTCCTAGCGAGGGTGCAGTCAGATAAAGAAAACTGTGTAAAAGCTTGTGTCGGTTTCTGCTCAGTCGATCAATCAATCCAGGAGCTGTCCTTCACATCTTCTGTGTCGAATATCCACCAGAGGAGAAATATATATGAAGAATTCATATCTGCAGTTTAAGCGAAGAGGGTTTGGGCCTTTTAGCAAATCTGATTTTTGCAGGAGTTTGTTTTTTCATGCACTTTTTACTGCACATCCTTATTTTACTGCAGCAACATAAAATTATGTACTTAATCAGCTGTAAAATCCAAAATTGAATATGAATTTTAAAGGTATTATGCGCAGTTGTTGGGGTTTATTTTGTGGGTTTTATGGCTTCATTAAAAGAGGAAGGAAAGGATTGGAAACTGGATGAAAGAGAGTGAGGAATGACGTGCAACAAAGGCCTCAGGCTGGAGGCGAACTCTGGCTGCAGAGCCGTGGGAAGATGCTCGAAGTTCAAGTTTTTTTCTCTTTACAGATTAGCATTTGAGTGTCAATCATGCATATAATTTTTCATTCATTGACCTCTTATGCAAGCCTTTAATAGAACATTTAATTCGTGACCCCTCAGTTTAATATAATGATATGTGAATAATATCAAGTTTGCAGCTACCTTGTTGCACAGTTGAGAGCTTACAAGCCAAACATGATGAAACAGGTCCAAAAAGCTGCAGCGCTTAGTAAAATGTACTTATCCAAATATGCTCAATTTCTCAGCACACACCCATTCATGCATCACACTAACATTAAAAACAACCAGGTTAAAAAAAGTTCACAAGTTTTGCGACTATTTTGCACAATGCAGCAGACAAATAGGCGATGCATTTCTGCAGGTCTCTGTACATGCAATAGCTAGTTGCATTTTTGTATCAGTGAAAGTATCAGTGTAAAACTACAGCTTAATTGTGATGGTTAATTGCTCAGCTGCAGCAAATAATAAACCAACTTCTTTACCTTTAAACCGTTGGTGCTTCGGTTTATTAGCTCTAAATATGGCAGGGTTCTTTTCAGCTAAAGAAATCTGAAATTTGTGTTTGTAAAATTGTGATAGCTAACTTTACATATTGCAGCATTAATAGCTGCTTAACGCTACTTGGTAACAGGTCTTTGTAATATTGATTGACCATGATTGGCAGCCTTATTTTATTATTAATAAATACTAAAAAGTGATTTGATAATTTCTTCAATCTTTTAAAAAATAAATCCAAAACAAAGACAAACAACCCTGCATATAAATGAAACTTACTTAACTTATTTTAAACTTTATTTCTTAAGATTTTTTGTATGTTTTCTTTGCATGAATTATCTTTTTTACAGGCGGTTTCGCTCAGTCGAGTTACCAAGTTTATGAAGTGGCTTCCCTGCCAAGAATGACACATCTTTCTCCACCTTTAGTGCAAACACAAGTTGTGTTTCCTTTTAGTATAATTAACATGTCAGCAAGAAGAGCTAAGCCATTAATCTACTCTGTTAGGTAAGCAGCACGGAAAAAATAATTTACAATGTCATGTTTATGAATAAATGACTCTGGGGGGAAAGTTATGGACTTCACATGTTATCTTCAGAAGGGTGCAAAAAGGAGTCTGCTTGGAGTCAGAAAAGTTGATGTTTTCCACGTTTGACCGTTACAGAAGGAAGAACGGTTCGCTTTGGTTCATATTCAACCCTTTTCAGATCTCCACAGAGAGCTCAGCATGTAGATCCTTCTTTAAACGAAATGTCCGTCACTATTCCTCGCCACAGCACTCAGACAATAATAACAGCCTTTTCATGTTTCATATGTTTTACATTTCCTCTTTCAGATGACGGTGCAATGAAGCATCCCTCCGCAAGAGCCGCAGAATTTATCCAAGAGCGGTTTTGGAGGCTGAAGCTGAAGCTATTATCTGTGGAGCTGCAGACAGAGAGTCTTTGCATGTACAGAAAAGCAGCGCAAGCGACCGAGGGGTATATCAAGTCAACCTAAAAGTGTGTCATAGGTGAGTAACACATGCATTTAACTTTGATACTATAAACACAAGCGGTGGAAAGTCAAATATTTGCCGTTCTCAGCTGATCGGCGGGTCTCATGACTCACTCGGTCATGTATGCAGGTTTATGTCTCTGAAAGAATCAGCCTTTGATCCGGCCAATTACTGAACCTGGGCCGAGTCTTACTGTATATAACCAGCGTTCAGTTACGAGGTGGGTGTGCTGAGGATATACTGTGGCTTCCTCTGTGGCAGAAGTCTCATTTAGAGCCGTGTTTAAGGGGAAAATAAAATGAAGTCTGTATTTTTTTTTTTCTTTTTTACCATGCACACATTTAATCCACTGACAGTTTCCTGCCGCAAATCCTTCCTGTCACACATCACACATCATGCAGAAAAAACTTCCCATAGACCAGGCGCTGCATTCACACAGCATGTGAGTTAATAGAGATACTATTACTCAGACACTATAATTAAACCTGAGCGATGAACGTACACACCCGTCCACATACCTTTGTCTTAAGACTGTCATCTTTGATCATCAGGGAAAACACCGCTCGTGGCAGGTATGCATCCTTTCATTAATCAGATCATTTTGATGATAGATGACAAATGTAAACACATGTTCAAAGGTTTCTAACAAAGGATTAGGATGTTCTGTTTTCAGCCTGATTGTGTAAAAAGTTACTTGGGGTAATTCCAGTGTATTATCTTGGATAAGCATTAGCATGTACCGGGCTCTTGTATAGTTTGACAACCCTGAATAACAAGGACAGACTGAACTCTCCAAGCGTATACTTGAATTTTGTCGTATTTAATATTTGCAGTTTTTTCTATTAGAGGCAGGCCTGCAAAAAAACATCCAAATCTCCTGCATCAGCGCTAAAAGCATTACACAATCAGAGAGGCATTTTTACATTTTTACTGTTTGGGTATTTATGGATGTCATCACACTCAAACTCTGCGGCAATCAAAACACCTGGATGACCTAAAACAATATATCTGTTCACAGTGTCTATCTATATAATTGTATTACTGGATCTGAACTGAAATGTGTCACATCTGTCATGAATCGACTACTCAATGAAATGGTGAGGACTTTGCCTTTCCATTCACCTTCACTTATACTCGAGGTGGAGAAGATTTACTGCAGTCAGGAATAGAGTGCAGATCTGAGCAGCAGAGAGAGACCTGCAGGCAGTTACAGGTAGTGATGGGCACGGGAGTTCTTTTAGATTTACTGAATCACTAGAATCGGTTCACTAGAAAGATTCGTTCAAAAGATTTGTTCACCGAATCATTTACCGCTTGGCGGGAGAAGCCTGCAACTCAGACTTCCTGAACTGATACACAGCTGAACGGTTCAGGATTTAGTTCAATTCATAGATTCTGGGACCGGGAGACAAGAGTGTTTATCTGTGTTGCTTTGGCAAACAGGTTTGTAAAAATAAACTTGTTTATAAGTCATGATGTTTTAAGTGTACTGTCCTATGGTTTGCTTTTATCAGGTCTGCTCAGTAAGTGATTCGTTCACTGAACGTTTAAAAGAATTTACTATTAGTTGCAATGACAGGATGCTGTGGGTTTAATGCACTACTTGTTACATGCTGTGTCCTATTGTATGCAAATTTTTGTGGTGTCAATTTAGCAGGAATAAAAAAAAATGGTGGTGTTGTCCAACAAAAATGATTCCAGAGAGTGTAGTTCAACGTGTGACTTGTTCACCAAGTGATCCAGGCGTCGCTGCATGTGGTCCCTCGTTCGCCGGCTGCTCAACTTGCAATGCTGTTTCTCAGTGAGAAACAGAGAATCACTCGAGGAAGTGATTCGGTTCAGTACGTTCACTTAAAAGATGCGGTTCTTTTGAACAAATCGTTCACATACGACACAACACTAGTTACAGGTGATCTTGGTTGGTTGGATTCCTTCAGATGTGATGATAACTGTACTGAACAGGAAGCTGGTGCATACATTGTGAACTCAGTTGAACTTACTTGCATAAATGTTTTGCAGTGTTATTCAAGACAAGTCACTCTCTAGTGTCATTGTTGTGATTTTATTCCTACTGAGATTAGACAAACTTTATGAGCAATGTAAAAAAGACACGTCTGCAGAGGCTGTTTCTGCTGAGACAAGCTCACTTACAGACAGTCCAGTGTACAGCACTGCAGCCCAAAGCTGTCAAAAACTCCTCACTGGAGCTTTAACATGTGTTATTAACAGGCCCATTCCCAAATCTAATTTCTGGCACTTTGCCTGATATAGAAAGAAACATATGTTCATACTGAATTAAGTGACAAATAGGACATGTTCCATACTTTTTACGATAGAAACACACAGACAAAATGCATGTCCTCCAGACAGAAGCACAGTGGGCAGACGGCCAAAAAACTCAGACACAGACTGTATTAGGCTGCTGTCTCAGCTAATACTCAGACGACACATCCTCCAGACCAGGAGTGATTCACTGTGAGGTTGTCTCACAGACCCTTTAATGTACGGCACATCTTTTTGCATAACCTGTATGTGTAATTACAATAAACAAGGCAATGCTGGCGACTTTTTCCACTCTGGAGAGGAAGCATTTATCCAAATCAGTTTGTACAACGCGCAAAAACTTCTGGCGATAAAGAATGACACAAAGTGAAAGTCTTCCCTTCAGGATTCAACAGAAAAATGTAACTCCGAGCGAGACTGATAGAAGACACCTGGCCAGACAGTCACAGTCAGGACACATTATCAGGAGCTGCACAATCTAATCTCTGCAGAGAGGCTCAGCGTGTGCATGAAGGCGTCAGAAAAGAAAACCTGCTGCAAGAAATGAAGGAAAGAAAATGAAGAAAACTTTGACATATATTAAAAACATACAGGGGGGATAACAGAGAGGCTCAATGTAGGAATCCAGGTTTGGTGACTAAGACCACAACACTACCACCAGTATATTTCATGGTCAGGGTCAAAGGTCAGATAAAACTCACTTCCATTCTGCTGCTTTTTGTGTCTTTTTCAGTGGGAAATCTCTCCCGCTGACCTTAAAACACATCCTCCCCCTCACCCCCAACACACCCTCCCACTCATTTGACCTCCGACAACCGGGGCCCCCTGTGCCACAGCCCATTGATTCCTTGGCATTGAACTTGAATCTGGGGGCCACAGAGACTACAATCAAAGAGGCATTGTCTCCATCCAAGACAGATTGCAGACCAAACAATACTTGTTCACTTTCCCTCATTTCTCCTTTCATAGAATGAACCACTTATCCTCAGCTGTCATGGACTTTTTGACTGTTCGGTTCATGTGGTATGCATGCATTTCCTGTCTTTAGAAAATGTCTTATTTACTCTGACGGATTACCGGACGATAACAATCTTCATACGCCCCTTGGCGTAACCCGACCAGTGTTGCTGGCAGGAAGTCGGAGACGTCCCTTGAATCTTCTGACGGCGTCTAATGTCTGTATTAAAACAAATTCACATCTTTTGTTTATGCATTTGACTTTAATAGAGCATAAATCTTTGGCAGTGCTGTATATCTGCACAAATGATCACAGATGATCAAATTGTCAGCAGCTCACTGACTGCCTCTAATTACAATTACAGGGTAATGTCAGCAGCTCTGGTTACAGAGTGACCAGCAAAAATTGCATTAACTGCATATAAAAAAAAGGTTACGGCAAACATAATTTTTCAGTTTAATTACAGGAAAAAGTCTTAATGATTCCACTGGAACAACATAATGAAAATATACAGTTTACTTTACCTGGAGCTCTATTAAAGCAAATTAGAAATACATCCATTGGCTTCTGCTGGTGTAAACACGAGGCATCTGAGGTTCATTACAATGAAGGAATTAAATAAACAGTAGCCTGGATGCATGCTTCATTAAAAGGCAATGTTATTGTAAGTGGCTAATTAACTCGGGGCAACCTTTTGGTTCGCCTTTTCTGTAAATATACAAATTAATGAATATGCCGCCTGATTGGTGTGGGAGAGGAGCTACAAATCACTCAGTGCGCTGTACTTTTAAGGCACACACACTGAACCTGACTATTATCGCAGAATAAATTGTATTTTTCCTGGTATAACTTTGTAGTCGTTGAAACAGAGCATCGTTTTTGTTTCATTTCTTTGTCAGCTCCTCTTTCACTCCCTTGACCTTTCATGCCTTCTTGGTAGAAAATGCAGTTTTACATTTTAAAACAGAAACAGTGTAAAACACGGCGCACAGTCACATCATTCTTGCTCGCTGGTTTCTTGTGAAATATTAATCACAGCGAGCGGTGATGTAGATTTTCTGCGATTTGGAATGCATGGATAATAAAACTGCAGTAAAGCAGTTTATTCGCCTCATGGGAACTTTGCAAGACTGCATGGAAGCTGTGTCAGGAACTTGTTAACCCTGTCTGGTGGGTCGAGGAGCTGCACACACACAGACGAGACCTCGCCTGCTTCCCACCCTGTGTCTTTGCGATGATGCGAGTGAATTTTGCATCGCATGTGCATGCACCCTCTCTCTTTCGCACACACACACCCCTGACTCACCATTTTAAGCTGACATGTAATGTTGTCATGATGGGCAAGGTCTGATTCAGCTTAGCGGCACTGGCCAACCACCTCCTGAGCCAAAGCAATTAAAAGAGGTGGTCTCTCTTCCCAAGTGTAAATGATTTCAGCAACGTCAGTCTTCTGAGTTTTTTCTCTTTTTCCCTCTCAGCGCCAAAGTCGCCGTTTATGAAACCTCAGTGTACTCATTTTTTATGGCCTCCTAGCAGAAGTTTTCCCAGCTTTGTCCATTTGCGGATTTCTAAGAATGAGCTTCATTAGTGACTGTTTCCTTGGAATAATTTATGCTTTAAGGCTAAAACATACAGGATGCATATTTGGAGTGCGGCAGCAGCGTTGTGTATCATGCAGCAAATAGGTTGCCATTCTGATCAATGCAGCAAAGCATACAGGACGCGTATCAGCTCTGTCGCAGCATCGTATCGAGAGCAGCTCTGCTAAAGTTATGCAGCGAGTCTATTTTTGCTGCTCTACGCTTCCAATGAGCGTCAATCTGTGTCACACAGAGAAGATTGTTCTAGACAGGAAATCAAGCAAAGTAAGTAATTTCAAAGTAAAACACCATAAGCAAACTCCCTACTGTATATCAGTTTGTGTAGATGAGAAATACTTCCTGGTTATGGATTTATCAGTAACACAGAACAATCTAATAGTGAATCCCCGATCCATGTGGACTCCAACAGGACTTTTAACAGCTAGCTCTGTCTGAAGTTAACAGCACAGCATAAAGGAACATAGTTTACTTTGTGAAACACAAGTAAACCTGCACAAACTGAAACTGTAAAATCACGTTTCTTTTTAACATAAAGTAGAGGCTCACAATCACTGAGTTATATCTAAATTAGCAGGAAATAGACCACAGAAAGGTCAAACAACCTGTTGTGAGCATGTTGTTTCCTCTATACTGAGCCCAGCTGACCGCGGCTGCACTACGCTGCTGCTACGCTTCAAATAAGCATCCTGTATGCGATACCAAATGCTGCTCTATGGAGCAAATACAGAATGCACTCAAGACGGATCCTGTATGTTTTCGGCTTGACTCTCCATGATGACTGTGCAAAAACCATCTCAGTTTGCCACTCTTTGCTGCTATTTTATGTGTAATTATGCATTAACTTCTCAAGAAGATCATTAGCCCTAAAAGACGAGGATGATCTATCATGCCTCCAGGAAACCTTTCCGTATACTCACACAATCTGAGTCAGCAGCAGGACTTTCACTTTGACAAACACGCTAATCAGAAATGATAACCCAGGCCCCACCTGCAGTCAAGCCAGACTTTGGGAGGAGGTGAGACAAGGTCAAAAAGATGTGATGTTGCCTCTGCAGACTGATAATTATGTTCATTTTAGTTTGTATCTGAGGACAAGCATTGTGCTACCTGTTATTATCCACACAAAAAGGACATTTTATCTGGCTGTGGATAGTTATGTGGATGCTCTGCATACTCCCTAAAAAGCAATATAAAATATCTGGCCATTGCACTTACTCTGGATTTCCTAATATATCAGGGAAAGGTGTATTTTAGTTAACTAAACGGCGAAATGTGGCACCAGAATTACACAAAACCCAGTTTCTACATTCAATACTTCTAAAAGCGTATTCCACTTAATGCACCTACACCTGGACTGAACTCAGACCCAGGCAGCCCAGTTTGAGGGCTTTGAGACTTACCCTACATAAACAGTAGGTTATGGTTTGAGTTGAATATCATCTCCAAGACAACAACGTTGACCCTGAATGATTCTTATGACTAAAAGAAAATATTTTCAGAATAACGCTGCTAAGGCTCTGATTTTGAAGTTTCCCCTAAAGAAACCTCTCCTCAAGTTTTGCGGTTTGACTCCTCAGTGAGGTCTTCAGGCAGAGAAAACTCCAGAAGGGTTGAGGTGAAGCCGCTGTGTCAAAACCAGTTCATCACGCAACTTTCAGACCAAATCTAATTCCAGACCCTCGGTAGCATTGGTCATATTAACATGTCAAAATAATGCAGAAATAAAGGTTAATAATCCCATTTATGAGTTCTGATTAATGACAGAGAAAACGTCCACTCAGGTATATTGGATATCATGTAGCTGACATAGTTCCCATTTTCCCCCCAATGTTTCTCTTTACAGTGTGAAACAGGGGGGCGACAGTGATTCAACCGCCCATATGTCAACCTTTCGCACACTTCCCTGTCCAAATAGCCAATCAGGATCCATTTAGGCAGCAGTGGCCTGGAACAGGAACTGACAGGCCTGGCAGAGGTGTTCTGCGCCACATGTGAGCAATGGAAGTCCTCAGAAGTCCAGAGCTGAAATCCATACTGTGATTTGCACAGACACTGCTGATTACCACACTGCTGGTGCAGACGTGCAGGACAAGGTTGTCAGCTCGAATTGTCTAATGGACGGAGAGTAAAGGCACCTCAAAAGTGGAAAATTCCAAGAGGGTTTTTCTGTCTTTCAATCCTGTTGGGATCGCACAAAGGGTGATCTTTTTGACGTTATTGAAAGAGCTTAATTTGGTAATATTCAAACCCTCTAAGCTCTTTGGAGATGTCAATCACATTTTAATTGAATGGCACTTCTGTGTATTTTAGATGGTAATTCACAAGTGGTTTAGACCAAAGACAAATGCGTGGTAACCAAAAACATTCCCTTCTGCACAAGATAAATGCTCGGTTACCTGGCAACCAGCGCTGTTGTTTTGCTCTTCATTATTTTTATTTATCCAATGTAAACTTCAGCCCCTGGATTGCAGTTCTGCTGCCAGATCACCTTTCAGGAGGCCTGCAATTTCAGTGTCCTGCCTCCACGCTTGGATTAGTTTGGTTTAAACAAGCTGGTTCTGGGCTTTGTGAGGCCGCGCAGACCACAATCATTGTTGAGGGCCCAATCAGACACTTCTAGACACGGGTCCTTTGCCCTGTTTTTACACTTCTGATGGTAATGGGATTTTTTTTTTTCTTAAATGGAACAAAACGATGTATAACAAGGTTAAAAAGACACTGTGATATCACAAGTTTTGAATTTAAAACTAAATCAATGAGTAAGATGATGTTTATCATTAAACAACTCTGTATGATAAGATATGATACATTAAAATGGAAAATAATACGATATGATATGATATGATATGATAAATGATATGATGTTATATCATGACTCGATATGATAAATGATATAGTAGGACACTCAAAAATAGTACAATGAAATATAATACAGATGAAGTACAATACAGTGTGATACAATGCGATACATATAATATATAAAATGATACATGTTAAAATATTACAGTATGATATAATAAAGTAGGATACATGATGCAACATGATACAAGAGAAGGTGATACCATGTAATATAAAAAAATACAATACTATTGAAACAATGCAATATGATGTAATATAATACAATACAAAATAATGAGATAAATACAATATGATAACATATGATACAAAACAATACACAAAAATTTTATATGATACAGAATGATACATTACAATTTGAAATGATTGGCTACTATACAATATAATACAATACAATATATTTGAATACATTATTACACAGGACATGATATGATATATGATATGATACAATGCAATACACAACAATTCAGTATGATACACAGTGATACATTACAATATGATATGATCAATATAATCCAAAACAATACAGTATATTTGAATACATTATTACATATGACATGACATGATATAATATGATATATGATATATATATGATATGATACACAACAATTTAGTAGGATACACAATGATACACAATGATACATTACAATATGATATAATTGGCTACTATACAATATAATACAATATGATAAAGTACATCTGAATACATTATTACGATACGATATGACACGACACGACACGATATGATATGATATGATACGATATGAAATGGTATGATATTCCATGACATTGAATAAGATACAACCCATTTTGTGCTTATTGGGAAATTTGTTTCTTACTACCTAAATCTTATTTCCATCTTTAACAGATAGTTGAAACTTCCACAACCACAAATCAGTTTTGTAAAATTTACTAAACTATTAGGATGTTTGATTCAGGAATATTTCAAACAGTGTAACGAATGATGTAATCTTTGTCATTTTTCATTTTGTGTTTGTTCTCCGTCGCTGCATAAGTAGTGAAACCTGTCGTGGACTGAGGTGCTGAGGCACCATGGTGGCTAACTTCACTGCTAAGCCTTCCTATTTTAAAAGCAGGACTCCACATGAGCTCTAACATGAAACGCTTTGTTTACACAAATTCACGTCAGCCCACCGAGCAATGCACAGATTTCAAAACAAAAACATCGAAAAATGTCCCGAGACCCTCCTGTGTTTACTTTGTGGACTTTGCCCAATTTGTCTCAATTGCTCAGTCACGTCACTGAAACTGTATATGTCCTGTCAAAACCAGGCAATATATGACAGATCACCCGGACTTGATTCATCTAGATTTTGGCATGTTTTGAAGTTGTGTACTCTTACCATGGCGCCACACTAAACTGCCTAACATTTAATTAATTTCCTTTTATTTACACATGGTCTTTGCCTCTCACTAAAAGAAGAAGTAAGGCTCTGCATAAGTCAGGGTTTTAATTATCAGTGAATACCAATAAAAAGAACCCTGCCAGGAAAACTTGGCCTGTATTTGGTTTGCTCTGAGTCCAACACAACTACAGTCCCGTATAAACATTATTCATTTACATTCCATTCATTACCACCTCAGGACATCTTTGAGAAATGCTCCTGATGTTTGGGAAAGCACATTTTCAATTTCAGCACTTTTTATTCCTGCAATAGTTTTACTTTATAATGTGGAAACTAGGACCCAGAGAACCTATAATTTCACACAGATAAAATTAAAACTATTTCGAAGATCTTGGCCTCCGAGAGGTGCTTGAATCACGCAAAGTGGGGCAGCTCTGTTGAATGCACTCCAGGGATACAGGGTTGTTTATTAAAACCTAAAGCATGACTGTTTTTGCAAAGTAACCACAATCCATCCATCATCTTATAGCAAGTAACCAAATTAGTCTTCTTCCACCCAAGGACTTGAAGACAAACTGTGCAGGCCTTTCTGTATGCTCAGAGGGATAAAGGTGTTCAGAGAGCCTGTATTTGATGTTGCACAGACACTGTGTAAACACCATCATCGTCACATACGGGTAAAAACAGCCCAGCCCTTTTTATTTTAAATGTGGGAACAGTTCACGCTACCACGCTAAAACTCCTCTTGACACTGTTGGGAAAAGACCTGAAGAAGATTAGTTTTTCAAATACATATACATCTCTTTTTATCTGCATTTTCAAGGACCAGTAAGACCAGTTTACCTCCACGCTGAAACCTTTCCTCGCAAATGTGTTTGCAACAAAACACAAGACGCTGCAGTAGTCACACAAGAAAACTAAGCCTTGAGTCAAAAACCGAGGGACATAATTTGACCCGATGTCTCTGCCCTGGCAACCAGCATGTTTCAGTAAATCAAACCATCAACGTGAGGACAGCTTGATGACGTCATTCACGGTCGATTTCCAGCAGCCGGCAGGGCTTTGATTAGAGCAGTAAATCTCCCTCCGTATGTCTGTCCTCTGAGTAAAAGAGCCGCTCAATGGTCAGCCCTCCATATGTTTTGAACATTTTCTACGGGCTTTGTGGAGATGTCTCTATGCCTGCAGAGTCTGAAGTTATATTTAAGGACTGGGAAATGCACTCAAGCTGTCATTTACAAAGTTTGGATCATTAAAACTATTTAACTTTGTGAGCTAACGAATGCTCAGGAAAGGAATTCTCATAAAACTTATGCTGTTGTTTTAACTCGTTGAGTTCCCTTTTCTCTTATTGTCATATTTTGTGAGATTATTCATGTCAGATTAGATCAGAGTACGCCCCTTCAATACATCCTTGAACTGCCACCAAGGGAAAACTTTTGCTAAAGTTTTCTATTTGTTGTAAAATAAAGTCGTAATAAACTAATAACTTACGAGAATAAAGTCGTATTAAAGTAAAAACTTACGGGAATAAAGTCGTAATAAAGTAATAATTTATGAGAATAATGTCATAATAAAATAATGACTTGCAGGAATAAAGTCGTAATAAAATCATTACTTATGAGAATAAATTCATAATAAAGTAATAACTTACGAGAATAAAGTTGTAATAAATCATTGCTTACAAGAATAAAGTCGTAATAAAGTAATTACTTAGGTGAATAAAGTTGTAGCTACTAGCTTTTCTAACCCGTTGTTAGTTGTTTAAATGAGCGCTGTGGAGCATTTGGATAAATTTAACTTCAATAGCTAGTTTTCACAAACAAGTAGATACTGAATCCTTAGGCGTTTCAGCATCACATTGTCTAAGGAATCGCTGTTTTTGAGGAGCAAATAGCAATAGCATTTGGCTTAAGTTTATCGTATGAATCTATCTGCCATAAGGTGTTGATGCCTATACAGGTGTAGGTTGCTGTCAGTGTCGTGCCAGCATCATCGGAGCTCAACTCCCTCTGAATTGCAAATGTTGATCATCAGTTGGATTGTTTCTTGAGAAACCACAAAAGCTCTCTGAATAGCCAACTGATGCACCCTCAGATAATTCTGCAGTTGACCAGTTCAGACATTTCCTCCTCTACAAAAGCAGCTTTAAGACTTCATTTACTTCACAACTTTATTCTCATAAGTAATGATTTTATTACGACTTTATTCATGTTAGTAGTGACTTTAATGTCAAAGTCTTAATTTATTTTCCTCTGCTTAATGTGGCCCTAACACTCTGTCGTAGTTTTCTCCTTAAACTCTTTTTATTATTAAGGTTGCAAGTGTTTGAGGATCAAGTTTATATTTGGTTTCCTGTTTGCATGGTACGGTTTTATCCTGCATATCCCTGCAGTTTTCACGGTGAGAGACATAATACCACAACCGCTGTGTTCACATGCATGTTAAGAGCCACATACCACATTACATCAGCCTAATTATAGAAAGACCTTATGGAGAAACATCACTGCTGGGGCATTAACATAGGCTGGCATGAGCTGGCATGAACCCTTATCATTACTCGTACCACTTGAAGAGATCCCTGCCATAGCCTGAGAGTCTAAAGGACAACAGCAGAGCCAGATCAAAGTCTAAAGTCGAACTCGTACCACAGTGCAACTAAGGAGAGAGGAGGGGACCGTGAACATGAAACCAACTCTGCTCCTTCAAGCACTACACCAAACATGCTAAAGGTCTTGCATCAGCCTCATGTATGTATAATTGATTGCTGAGGCACCATGGGAGAGCCGCTTTCAGCCCCATGTCCAAAACCTGCGCAGAATATAATGAATGTGCAGGACTGTCTCATTACTCCAATGTACACAGGCAGAGAAACATTGCATCCCAACATGCATTTCACTGTTGTCCAAGCTGTCATTGCTCAGGGAGTCTATGGTCTTAAGTGCTCAGCCGGTAAACAAATCAGGGTTTATTAAATACACACTTGTCACTCTCCACTAGCCATGCATGGGAAAATTTATTTTGACAAACGTTGCCCCACAAGACTTAAGTGTCCCCGACTGACGCCAACAGATAAATACCACTGAATTAGGATATGGATTGAATTTAGCCCAGGTATGCTTTTAAAACATGGATTTCTCCCTATCCCTGTGGCCTATCTAAGGTCAATAAACAGTCAATGAGTGACACAGTTAATTACTTAATCTAATAGTGTTACCTAAGTTTGAATGTCTGACTACTGTACAGAGAGGCTGAGCAGTTAGCTAAAACTGTGTCAGAGCGTGTTTGTTTACAAAGAAGTTAGGGTCAGGTCAGAAAGTGTGTCGAGATTCTTATATTCAAATGAGAAAGTTAAAAAATGAGGGGAAAGGAGAGCAGGGGGTGAAAGATCGAATGTGTTTTAGAAATACAGGAGGAAGGAAAGAAGGAGGAAAATACAGACAGAAATGAAGGAAAGAAGAAATACAAAAAGAGGGGAAAGTGACAGAAATAGTGTGGATGAAAAGAAAGAGCAAAGCAGAGGAAGCTAATGCTTGAAAGGGTGAAGAAAAAACGATAGAAGATGGGAAAGGAAAACTAGAGAGTGAGAAAACCAAAGAGAAGAGGAGGGGTATAGAGCAGAGAGAGAGAGAAAAAGAGAGAAAGAGAGAAAAGGAAAAAGGCATTAAAACATAGAGGGACTAACAGGACAACTAAAATAAAGAAAAAAGAAACAAGAGAAATGAGAAAAGGAAAGAAAAAAGAAAGAATGTATGACAAAAAAAAGATTAAATATGAAAAAAGCAGAGGAAAGAAAGGGGAAAAAATTAAAGAAAGAAGGAAAGGTAAAAAGAGAAGCTAGAAAACACAAAATAAAAGAAAGAAATTCCAAAAAGAAAGAAAGAAAGAAAACACAAAAGAAAGAAAAGATAGATAGAAAGAAAGAAAGCAGAGGAAAGAAAGAAAGAAAGAAAAAAAAGAAAGAACCCAAAGCTGGTATAGAGCAGGTATAAAATACAATAAAAAAGTAAGAAAGCAGAGATGATAAAAGAGAAGAAAAAAAAGAAGGAAGAATGAAGGAAGAAAAAGGACAACATGATGGAAGGAAATAAAGAAGAAAGATAGGAAAAAGAAAGTAAGAATGAAGCCAAAAAATGGAAGAAGAAAAAAAATACATCAAAAAGTAAGGAAAAACAAGAAATGAAATAGAATAAGAAAGAGTTGAAAGAAACAAGAAAGAGATGAAATAAAGATAGTAAAGAAAGAATGCAAGAATAAAGAAAAAAATAGAAAACAAAATCAACAAATTAAATAAAAAGAATAAAATACTTAATGTATAAAAAAGTCCCTCTGACTTGTTGGACAACTCTGCAAAGATACTGGAAATGTTATTCTGATGTAAACATGTCGAGTTTGCACGTATGGACGTTCGCACGAATGCGTTCATGCGCCGGTGCCACATACAATAACACGCTCATGTAAGGAAACGTCTTCAGCTCTGTGAACATGCATTCAAATGCACGCCGTCTGGTGAAAAGGTCAGACTGAACAAATGGGAAATCTTTACTCATGTCTGGGCAAAGGTGCATACATCACATTCATGTGACACTTTGCATACATTGACTATAAGTGAGGTCAGGAGAAACAGTCCCTTCGACATCCTGGCATCTAGTAGCTGTCAGTTAGGCCAGGAGTTTTCGGGCCACACAGAGGGAGTCCCCTTTCATACAGCCATCTGTCTGAGGCTTGTAGTACAGCAGAGCTTGCAGTGGCACAAGTGAGTTGTCCAACCTGCCAACCAGCAGCTGGAGAGTGGACAGTGGAAAAAGCAGTAATACTGTGTGTTTGGTTGTGCGGTAGAGAGCAAACCCGGCTTTAACTGCTGCTTTGTTCGGCTAATTGTACTGTATTGCTAATGTTGCCAGAGGAAAGCATTACAAGAGCCTTAAGTGCCCAAATGAGGGATTGAGGGGAGCTATGTTATCATTCTTTACCCGCAGAACCTCGCCTGTGACCCGCTCCCCAGCAAAGCAGAACATTACATTTTAGACCACAAAGTTTGGGAAACTGCAGTGAGAGCTTCCAGACCTTGAGGAGACCTTCACTGTTACCCTCAAATATGCACACACACACATGCACACGTATGCCAAGTCTGTGGCAGGTCTCTCCTTGTAAAGAATCAGTGGAATCATGGTCTTTGAGGCCAGACGAAAACACCGGGAAAAGGTGGGAATGATAATAATAGCGGGAGTGCGTTTCATTTACTTTGCACTACTTTGGCAGTTTTGCTAAATTGATACTAAACGTCTCTGCTCCTGTTACAGATTTTGTGTTTTAATGATACATACTGGATTCTGTCACAGCTGACAAAGTTCTGGGGGAAAAAAAAGAAAATTTAAAACATTCTTGTTTTGTGTCTGGTAACTGATGCCATATGGTCAGTGTCACATGTAATCTTTGCTACGGGTCCAGAGACCACAGCTTTGGAGGTGGCCAAGAGCTGTGCAGAGAAGCAACAAAAAAGAGCATCCATGTACAGTTACATAACATATTCCAGTTAATACTACAGTATTTAGATTTAAGCACCTCAGTCAGTCCTCATTTAAGTCATGCGGCAAGAAGGGATGGGCTGCTTTACTTGTGAACAAGATTCATGCTGCACTCGAAAAAAGAGAGAGTTTGCATGTGATGTTTATTTGGAGCTCTGGAGATTTTATAGGTTTGGATTTCATTGTAATGTTTTGAAATGGTGTGTAATAGACAGCAGTATTCAAACAAAACAGTCTGAGGGGGCTTTGACACAGTGTGGCATACCACAGGGTTCCATTTTAGGACCACTGTTGTTTCCTATCTACATCAATTACTTTGCAGCAGAGCCAATATGTCCAGTATTATTTGCGGATGACACTGATTTACTTAGCTTTAATAAAATCAGCACTATGGACTGTATAATACACAGATGTAGTTCATGAGTAATGGAACTGCTGACTCGACCAAACGAGAACTCAAATTATAACGAGGCAGGTCTTTAGCCTCCTCACAGGTTAGCTAAAGGAACTTATAATATCTCTGTTGTAATTGCTTCAAAAACAAATCTGAGCTAAACAGACAAGAACTTTTACTCTAAAATTAAGCGTTTTTGAATGAGTGTGTATGTGGTTTCTGGTGCTACTAGAGCAAGCCTCAAGTGGTCACTCATGGAACTGCATTTTTAGCATTTATGCAGCGGCTTCACTTCTTCAGTCTGGAAGTTGCTTTAGTGGAGGTTGTATATAGTCATCAAATAAATGATAGCTTCCATCCATGAATGTAAAGAACCTCTTTTATTATATTCTCTGGGAAAACAAAATATAATTTGGATTTAGCTACACTGTTTACTGATGAGAAAGAAACAACAAGAGTCACATCAATATGATTTCGAAGGATTTTAAAGCTCCTGTGAGTAGTTTTGATTGGCTATGAAACTGATGAATATGAATAATGATGCTTTGCTAAGATGAACAAAAACAAAAAGACTGAGATTGACAAAATCTAGATAAGTGTTTTCAAAGCCTGGAGCTGTTGTGAGCTTTGTCCATTGGGGGCGCTAGACAGAAAGTTCCTCACAGGAGCTTTAAATGATGGAAAAGTTGCAGAGAAAGATCAGGCTAGTTTTTTAGTAATGGTAATTTTACTAATGTTTCAGAGATGGCTTCTCCCTCACCTGAACATTTGACTTTTTAAACTGTAATGAAATGAAATCTCATGTGGGGCTGTGCGGGTGTGTGCGCAGACATTAGTGTGCCTGTGCTTTTGTCGGGAGACCCTGACTCGACTTTCTGAGCGGAACTCAATAATTAATTAAGAATTCTTTTATATTTCTTCCCCTCTTTGTTGCCTATTGGTTTTCTCTCTTTCAATTTTGTCTGCAATCAACTTTTAACATCTCTCCTTTTTCTTCTCCCTTGTGGGCTGAGTCATTAGCATAACAACAGAGCGAGCCACAAAAGCCCTATGGGCATGTGACAGAGCTGTGGGATGGGGGCACATGGGCTGGAAGAGAGGGAGAGAGAGAGAGAGAGGGACAAGAAGAGAGAGAGAGCGAGAGAGAGAGAGCTTGCCCATGCTAATATCTGCAGCTGGGCCTTTGGTTTTGTTCTCTATGCAGCTGGGCTGGATGAGAGAGCCTGGATTCCAACACTCCCCCATCGGCATAAATCTTGCCATGCTTGAGGCTGCGAACACTGCAACAATGCCCCTGGGTCATTCTATGCCAAGTCGGCTGGGTCTGCACACACACATGCTCACACATGCTCACAAATAAATTGTTGTTGTGTGGGGTTGTTTGTAGCCACCAAGGCGTTTTTGTTTTTTGTCTTGTGGGATGCATATATTAATCGTTCATCGCTTGTTCGGTCCGGGGGTTAAATGAAAGCCCAGACGGTGCTAATTATTCCTTTCAGTCTCATTGGCATTGTCCACAGAACAGAGTCAGACAAGATTGTGTCATGTGCAGGGGTCAACTCGACAATCTATTTTGATGAGCACTTGTCACTAAAGATCTGGATCCCTCGGGAATAATTACAAGTTATTCCTTGTCCTTGCGGTTGTTACGATGAGGCTGTTTGGACCCTGACTTTTGAAAAAGAGACAAACAGATACCGGACATGCTGCAACACTGTGACAATCAGATGTGTCTCCTAACCTCTGACATATTCAGCGCCCACTAGACTGCTCTTCCATCGCGGAGGAATGCACCCCGGCTGCACGGGCATGGATTAAAACAAAGCGCTGCTCAGCCACAGTGACAAACTTGTTCCCAAAACATTTGTCCACAGCTTTCAGCCTATCATTAATAACCCCATAAAGAGCTCTTTATCTCCGAGTGGACAGTGTCACTTTTTGGAGTCAACTTTGATGAGATGAATGTGCGTGGTGAGCTTGAATGCTTCGCAGCTGGGTGCGAGCCGGGCGCTGGTGACAGCGGGTACCAGGGCACAAATCCCATGGCAGAAAGGGCATCTTTGTTTGGCCCAGGTGCTCTCTGGATGCACTGCCCTCACATCCTGTGCAGTCTCATTCATTATGCATGAGTCGTACATTTAAAATCATGAGCTTCCTGTCAAAAGCCAGAAAGGGCAGGCCTGGCCAAGTGCGCTTTCTGTGGCTTCAGAGGGAGAATAGAAGCGTAACATTTTCAAGGCATTGAAAAGGGTCTAAAACGAAGGCCATTGTGGCACCGGCAAGCATTATAAAAACGCATTATGGCTCTACTTTCCAGGAAACAACAAGGCCTCATAAAGCAGTCAGCGCTTTCAGCTCCATTGACACAGACTTTCAAAGCTGCCCACCTCCTCTGCAGGCTCTGTATGGACCACATAAATATGCATTGTGTTATGACAAGTCAAGTTTTTTGGGAATCTTTTGGCTGCTGCAAAGTGTCATCAGAGCCTGACATGACCAATAAGAAATCAGAGTCCGCTCCTCTCATGTGCCCCGCTGCTCCCATGAGAAGATGTGGCTCAGTAATTACTGGAGGATTACAATAATCTACGTTTGGAAGCGTAACCTCCCTCCAGCCTTTGTGGCTCAGCACGAGATGAATCCAGCACAATTAAGCCATTTTGTTTCACTGCATGACTGTTCATTAGCATTATCTACACCAGTGGCTTCAGCTCTCAGACCGGGTCCCCCTCAGGTTCTCATCGTTCCATCAGCTCCCTTGGTTACAGCCCGGTCTCCAAGAGTCTGGGGTCAGGAGGGTCAACGCCTAATGATGTGAGCAGACTGTTCTGCAAGAATCAAAACTGTCCTAAAGGATGTCTCTTCTTCTTAACAGCCTAAGTCATTCGGGGTCATCATTATTCTGCAGGACCCAACACATGAGAGCGCCGTAAATCAGCAGTGATGCTGACCTTCATGTGATGCAGCACATGCAGTCCATTGGTATCTGCTCTTAAACCAGAGGGGTGCCACGCTGCTGGTTAAAGGGATCAGACTCTTGTTTAACAGCCATAGCCTGGAGCAGCTTCCCACCAGCTGACCAGTCAATAGAATCAGGACCTGAGAGACTGGCTCATGCAGGGGCACCACAGGTGGGGACATTAACCATTAAAGGAGACACTTCTGCTGACTGTCTGGAGATGGACTTTGACCCCGTCAGGTTCCTCGGGCTTGAAATGATCATCCAGGGTGACTCGGCACAGCTTGGCTTAAACAGGATTTGAGGAGTGAAACCGCCTTTATCAGGGCTTACAAGGATGAGACCGAATAGCTGCTTAAGCAAATCCCTGAGATGTGATCCTGCTGGGAGGAATTCTCATAAAAGGAAAGACGTACGGAAATAAAAGGCACTCCCTTTAGTGATGCATTGTGTAATAAATTTAATTGTACTTGTACTTTGTTTCAGTAAGTCTTAATGAAACCTAAATAAATCAAATCATATTCTATATCTGCAACATCCTCTAGTACCTCTATTTATCTAAAACTCCACTTGAGTTTTTTTGCATTTATAAATAAGACTGAAACATACTGACAAGATTGATCTTGTTTATATTGTAATTTCCAATTCCTAAAGCAAGTGTGATTTTACATTTTTTTAATATAAAATATTCACAATAAAAATACATTTCAAACTTATGAGTATTAGTATTGGATTGATGGGACCTTCAGAGCAGCAGATCTCAGGTGAAAAAGACATAGCTCTGCAGTGAAAGTCACAGCATAGGAACTAAATCACATCCCAAAACCACTGCCTGTCAACACATTTTTAATTCATTTATCTTTTTATCTATTATTATTATTATTATTATTATTATTATTATTATTATTATTATTAATAGTTTATATTTATTTATATTAATTTATTTTTATTTTATTTTTATTTATTTTTCATTTTATCAATAAAACTCATTAATATGTTTGCTATATACTGTCGATGCTGCTGTTTACTTAATTATAATAATTATTATTTTATTCCCTGTAATCGTCCAAATCTAATGTTATTTCCGGAACAAGGGTTAGGGCAAGGGATGTGGACAAATGTAAATGTAATGAAATAAAACAAAATAAAAAAGATTGATCACAGAGAACGCACAGTTAGTCACTGCACAAACAGAGAGTGAAACTGCCCCAGGTAAAAAGGAAACCATAGATATATACGTACATGTTCAGAAATCTAAATTTTGCATTCCTTCTGGAAACCATTGATGTTCCATCTCCTGCTCTTAAGAGAAGAGGGACCGAACCGCTTTTAAACCGACATACACTTCAAAAGCCAGTTTCCATGGTGATATGGGAATGTATAAATGCCCATGACCCAAGCGCTAAAGCCATTTTAAGATACATTGAGTGTATGTGGAAACTGTCTTGTATCAGCAAAAAAACAAGAAGAAACTCCAGAAACACATCTCTTCGTACCCGAAACATTTTCAGCCTGTTATTAAAAAAACAGAGGTGATGAAGGAGTTGTAGAAAGTTTGACTTGCCTTTATTTCAAACTTCATGGTTTTTACTCATATATCTTTACATTTAAGGAGCTAGACAGGATTTGGTTTCCATTAGGTTCCTGAGCTTTGCAGGACTTTGTCCTCAGTCTAGTGGTCACCTAAGTCTTATCCTGATTCCTGCCACCCCTCATCTTAGGGCCAAATCTGGGGTCAGATGTAGAATATTGGCTGGCGATGAAAGGTGGGATATACCACCCACTGTTAGTTACAGATTTAATCATGAGCTGCTCATACCGCAGGCTGCAGCTCCAGAAAATCCTGTTTGTTTACGCTATTAAAATAAATTGCATGTTGTAATGTTCAGCATGGTACTTAGGAACGGTTAATTCCAGATAACTTTTTCAGGAATGTAACACACATGCATGTGCACACCCAGGAGCACACTCAGGAGCACACTGCACACACACACACACACAAAATAAACTCATAACAAATACCTTTCAGCTCACTGCAGGGTGTGCCGATTTGATTGAGCCTCCAAGTTGGACTTTAATTTGCTGTCCTGACAAGCTGTCATATTAAATATGTTATTGGTATACACTGAGCTCACCCATTAGTGAAATGGAAAAATTAATTTGGCAGCAAAGTAGGTTCCACTGTGAGGTCAGTGTCTGAGGGCCTGAATCTGGATCGCTCGCAGCCTGCTGTGGGTCCGTCTGTCCGGTCCTACATCATAAGCCGGCTATCCCCAGGCCGCTATAGGCAAGATACCCGGTCATAAGACCCAAAAAGAATGGCATCAGTCACACTTTAATGGATCCTGGATTATTGTGCCCTCGTCCCTCCACCCTGCAGAGCCAGAGGGTGGGTGGTTGGCTCCGCTACAGCCTTCAGGAGCTGCCCAAGACTTTTCTTGTGACCCTTGCTGTTTGCCTGTGGGCAGAACCAGCAGGAAAGCCACCAACCAGCAGGTCAGACCCTGCTGTGTCATGCTACTTAGTGGCCTCAATTTTGTCAAATTAGTAACCAATCTTAACTCTTGTTCTTTGAGAGTAGCTATAATCACTTTGAGAGCACCCAGGGACCAGTTTTGCCCTCTGCAGGTGGACGGACAGGAACAAAAGCAGCCAGCTAATCCTGCTAAGAAACATTCTTTTCAGCTTTAGACTGGAAGGAAGTTGCACCGGCTGTTTTTTAGACAGGACTGATTTTATGCAATCATACATCATCCAACCCTGCGTGCACAAATGCGAGAATAGGGGTTGTTTTTGCAACTCCTGTGATCATTTTTAGCTCGTACAGACTGAAAGTAGTTCCTGTATTCTGTAATACCTTTAGATGCAAAACAACAGTTATTTTAATGCTGCTCTGTGGTAAGATGCGGTCACAGTGAACTACAGCAGTTTTCCACTTTTACATGCTCCACAGCAACACTTCACTTTGTCTGATACATTTGACCTTTACAGAGAGAGCAGATTGACTTTTTTTCAAGAATCAACTGTGACAGGAAAAGTTGAGCATAAAATGAGTTTCTACAAGCTGATGGACTGAGCTCCTTGCAATGGTCTGCAAAATAACCCCGCCATGTTATCAGAGCTGCTCAATAAAGTAAGAACAATTAACTTCTGTGAAGGCAGCCTCTCAGACCGAGTGGCTGCTATCTGATCATTGGTACCACTTAGTGGGGACCTGCTGAGACCTCTGTTTATGCATTAACTGGGCAGCAATAATGAGCGCTGGCCTCTCACAGTGCATGAGTCAAATCAAATTCCCTTGCCAATTAGAAGGAGATTTACACGAGGCCCTGTAGCACAGAGGCTAATCTTCTTGGGCGATCTACGCTGTTCCTGCACTAAAACAGCCTCTTATATTCTCATGGACCACTGGTGCTAGCCCTCGTGGTGGGATTTGTTTCTGTTTTCATATGTTTCTGCAGGATTGGGAGGGCTGGAGCCAGTCTGTGTGTGAGCATCCTGCTTGTTGGAACAGACCTGGCAAACGGCCCACTCAGGACATTTGACCCTGTGGATTTTTTCGTTCTTCTGTGTGGTTTTTTAGAGCTTGCGCTTTTCCTTTAGCAAGGGCTAAAAGGCTCAAAAGGGTGGAAAGCAAAATATTTTTATAAATCTCCTGGACGCCAGGTTGCATAAAAGGTTCCACAGGCGTTTGCATCAAACCTGGACTGTTGAGACCACAGATTCTGTTTTCGTTGCCATAAAACTGCCCTTTCCAAAAAAGCTCATATATGTATATTCCATTTGCTTGACTCTTATAAATTTAAATGAACTGAAAAATGAAGTTTGCCCCCCTTCAAAAAAACAGAAAGCTATAAATATAAGGCGTATAAATGCACACACCTATCTATGGATATTACTTTAGGTAAGAAACACACCCAACGTTTGGGTTAGTGTACCGTTCTGTGAATGCACTTCACTCATCATATGTGCAAAAGGAGGAAAATAACAGATCTTGTGGGAAATTATTTAATTAAATGCAATAATTTATGTTTTCTTTCCTAATTCATGACAGAAAAAGAAAACATGACCTCGCATTTAAATGTTAAGGAAGTATCTACCTTGCTGTTGGGGAACAGAGGGAAGCCCCCCAAAGACCTGAAGACCTCCCTTGTTTACTGATGCAGGAAACTTTTGCAGCCTTCCTTTGGTCTTGGGGGGTGGTTGCCAAATACAGGAGGGTGGGGGGGCCGAATAGGTTCCTCTCAGGACTCTTTTTCCTTCTCCCCGCTTTGTTTGATTGTGGTGATTACAGGCCAGTTTGTTGGGGTTGTCTGGTCGCAGTAATTGCAGGTTAGTCGCCCATCACTCCGTGGTCTGCTGGTGGTGAAGGGAAAGGAGAGCACAGAGGAGAAGAAAGGATCCATTTAATCAGATGGGGAAAAGGTGAATGTGAATCCTATGAATGGGCTTCTCACCTGTCCGTGAATCCGAAAGGAAATAGGTGTTGCTCTGACAACAATATGGGACAGTGTGTAATATGTTAATTAAAAAAGATCTGGACTCTCCTAATGCAAAGCCACGCTGTTGTTACACAAAGAGAAAGTGGTTTTGCATCATCTTAATGTATCATGCAGAGTTTTCCTGACATTGTCTAAACAGCATATATTTCTGGGCAATAAACCGGAAATTTGCCGATACCGACGTCATTTTGCTCATATCGGTATCGTTGGTTTTGGATGTGTGTTGGTAGGCTTTGGTCTTATGTCCCGTTGTCCTACGTCGGAGACATGACTCCACCCCATCCAGTCCGTAACAAAGAGGGAAAGACAGGTGATGAAATGGAGGATGGTTCAAAAGTTGTAGCGGCTGAAGTAAACAAAGTTAATGTGGGAGATGATGAGCAGCTTGTGGAGTAGTTATCGTCCATTTATCATAATGGGAAACTGCTCAATATATCGTGAGATTGATTTGATGCCATATCTCCCATCCCTATATTTCTCCAAAAGTCATTCAGTATAGCGTTCAGTACCAAAAGTGTGCTTGGGGCACTCATGCATCCTTATAAGTTGCGGATATTTCTGGATGTTTATCTATGGTTTCCCTTTTTGCATGGTAAACTTTTAACCTTCAAACTGTATTTACAGTTTAACCCCATGCAGTGATTTCTACTACAGAGTCATATCGTGCCAGTTTCAACATTCTTATATGTTGTTTTTGCATTATTTTCAATCAAATTAAGGATTTAATGACCTGTAATCCATCAAACTCTGTTTGAAAAAGCTTCTTCTTACAGGACAAACATTATCAGTTGTGTACACTTTGATTTTCCCGATCCGAGCGGTGATTTTACTCACTGTCTAAAATAAGTAACCTTGAGAGAACAGTTAAGCCATCAATCATTGCGTTAATGAGGCTCACCGGTTACCTAAAATAAAGAAAAAAAAAAGGCTCCAATGATATTTGAGGGTGTGAAGTTATATAAGGCTGTTTATAACTCATGGCTTTATTCACCACTGGGGCCTTCAGAGGTGGCTGCGCTGCCACCGGGGAGCTGCCGGAGTTGGGAAAGCTATGAATACCCTTTTACCACATTCCCAGCCTTATGAAGCAAAACCACAATATGGACACAAACTTGTCAGCATGTGCTCTTGGAGCAAACTGCAAAACATCCAGGTACGGAAAATATTTCAGGAATAGAAGCTGCAGTATCAGAGTCGGATTATGAACCTCATAGATCAGGATTTATCAGTTTTTCACTGTATCTCTGCAGCTTTCATTCACGCTGATAGTGTTTTTTTCCTGGTATGTCTTCATGACCTTATCAGCGCTCAGGATTAAGTCTGTTTGCTTTGGGACAAGAATGCAATTAACAGACGGATCAATGCCGTCGTATCGCTCGCTGTGACCACGAGCAAACATGTTTTTCTTTTGGACAGATAGGAAAGGAATGTCAAATACGACCTGAAATCCAAATAGCTGGCAGCGTGAGCCGGAGTGACGTTATGTAAGAGGAAGATATCTATTATTTCCTGTCATTTGATGGAAAAATCTGCATTAAGTCACCTTTGAATTTTCACAAAAGCTTTAAAGTTTTTAACGTCTCCACATCCCAGTTCTCATCCCTCTGTCTCAGCTGAACAATGGTTACGGGACCCCCTGCTGCTCTGCCAGGTGACCTCATCACATCACCGCCAATCGGCCCTCGCTCACGTAAACAAAGGTGAAAATGCCAGCGCTGGTTCTCACCAGTCACCCCGATAATATCTCTCCCCCAGCCCCACACACATTGACACGGAGCGGCCGCACAGATAGAGTTGCAAATGGACACTTCTATGAGTCAAAGCAGGGGAGGGTGGGACACTGGACATCCCCCCCAGCGGACGCCTTGTTCTCCCATTAATTGATCGCTACTTGATCTTGGACGGTGATTCAGGGGTACTCTCTAGGGCGGGCCACTGGTCTCGGTGATATGTGTGGGAACTGTGTGGAGGCCACGAAGGTGCACCTGCTAAATGGCCGTTTCGGGCTATTCCCCCAGCACCCTGCCCATTGTTTGGGATTTATATTCAGTTTCCTTCTCAGGTGGCCACACTGTGGAGGACGACTGAAAGTGGGCTGCTCTCTTTTCAGAATAGGGGTCGCTTAAAAGACAGACCTGGTTCGGTGGAGAGCACTGAAAGACACGAGAAGAAGTGGGACGGGGGAGGTCTCATGACACACAACAGTGACGTTTGAGGGTTTTTGTGATTTTGGACTTTCTGCTTAAAGTCTGGCAGGAGGAGTGACCTCTTTAAGATGGTTTAGAAAACTTTAAAGTTAAAACTGATGCAAGATATTAAAAACTGAAAGTGGCTGAACCTTAAAAAGTCTTACAAAAGTTATTAAAGGTCTCAAAAGTCTTAATTTCCCCATGAAAGGTCTTCAATTTTTGAATACCTGAGACATACCTGATTACTTTTGCAAATCTGCTGTGGGTAACACTTTACAAAAACCATAATTTATAAAGTTTATTAATGTTTCATCATCATTTATGAACAGCATACAGACCAATGATAAATGGCAAATAGATAGTTTATTATCAATTATTATTAATGGACTATTTATCAAAGGATTCTATAGGGTTTAAATGTTGGTTGTAAAACATCTAGATTAAAATGTGTGTCAGTAGCACTTTGTAAATGGTTAATATTTGGTTTTTAAACTTTACTTAGATGGTTATTGTAAAGTTGCAACTGATGTTTGTAATACTTTGTAAATGATTAATAAGTGGTTTATAAACCATCTATAAACATTATTTAGATGTTTATTGTAAAGTTAGGGTTAGATTTTTAAAATGGTAAAATTTACAATTTATTGTTGGTCTATATGCTATTTATGAATAATGATTAAACATTAATAAACTATCTTCTAACCATTTATAAATGGTCTATTAACATATATAAGTTATGGTTATTGTAAAGTGTCACCCTGCTGTGTCTTAATATCTTTTACAGATTGTTTCTTCTGGATTTTCTTGTTCGTGTTGCAAATTCACAATTTAATACAGTTTATTATAAGCACATATATAAATGATGAGTAGAATAAGGAGGGAGAAGAAAATTAGTTCATGCAAGCTTGAGGAAATTTGGCTTCAAGGTAGAAAATACAGGGAATGACTAATTGGCAGGTGCAGGTATTGAAACAAAGAATGTGTATTAATTAGAAATGGCAAAACAGTATTAATTTTTCTCTGTTTGGGTCTTTAAAAAGTCCAAAATTTGACTCTAAAAAGTGTGCAGCAGCTCTGCGAAGGATGATCACAAGCCAACAATTAGCCCTAATGACAGCCTGATGTCCTCTGGCCTGCTGGTTGACCCGTGACCCTCCCTTTAATGACAGCTGTAATAAGGGACATTACTCTGTCAGTGTGGGGTCTCGGCCCAAGGAGGATGGCAAGATGAAAGGTGCCCACTGAAGTGTGGGCTGCAGGTGGGACAATGGTTTGGAGAGACGATGAGAAACAGGTGCAGTGATGATGAGAAGCAGGCACAGTAGAGTACAATCAAGGTAGCTTCGAATAAATTCAAGTTTGTATGTATAAAAACTCCTCATAGAAGCTTTAATACATGTTCTATCACATGTTAGAGCCAACTATGCAAACGGCAAAGGGGCTAACAAACTCAGAAATCCAAATTCCAAGGTAAACAGTGTGAAACCTGCACCCAAAAGAGGTTTTCTGCTGGTGTGACAGAGTGTTTGTGGACGCAATGATGCATAAAGTCACAGAGGATAAGATAGTTTCTTTTTGTTCAATTAATTACTGTGAAGCTTCTGCCACAATGCTCATAATAGGGATAGAATATAACTTTAAAAATCACTAAAAGTGGATGATGAGATGTTAATGAGCCACTTTAAAAGTAAAGTTTATTGATTGATATTATTATCAGTGGTATCAGTATTGGGGAAGTAGGATAGATACTGTATGATATATATGTAAATCATTACTGTAGGAGAAGGGGTGGGACTAGATAAGTTTCTTCTCACTCCTTTTTGAACATGGAAAACTTGATCATTTGTTGTTGTATTCTTTACTTTTTTATCATTATTTTTTCTTTTTTTATATGTTCATAATAAACTTCATTCAAATCAAATCCAATCAAATCTAATCACGGCTTTTACATTTAATTAAATGGTGGATATTTTCCCAAGTTTTCCCATAAATATGAACTGTTTTGACCATGAAAATGCAACTGCATTTCGTAGCTCTGTACTTGTGACATGTGCAATGACAATAAAATTTAATTCTATTCTATTCTATTCTAAAACTTATCTTGGCACCTATACTTCAAATAACCTCAAACTCTCACTTTTTACATGTAAAGCGACTGAGAGGAACCTTCGAGTTGGGTTAATTTTGGCGCCCCCTGTGGACAAAGCAGCATCTTATGTCTCTGTACTGATCTTGCACTTTCTTTTCGCTGGCTTTCAGCAAATATATCACTTACACTAATTGATGCCATACAAAAAAATCCTGTTTTCGCTGCATGCTATGAAACTCCCTGTCTGACACCTACCCTCCCGACAGTCACTAAAGACCTTAAAAACAATTGTGAAGAAGTTACAGAACAAGTAGACACGAGTGTTAATTTCAGTCTTTTTTATGACCAGATGAAAACTCCTTACTGGTGCTTTAATGTGTAACTATCATAATTTTAGTCACAGCTTATACTAAACTAGAAAGTTTTTAGTTTTTTGAAATGTCAGTAAAATCAAAAGTGTTTCCCCTTTTTTCTATCCTCTGTATCTCCGATTCCTCGGACTCTAATCCGCTCTGCAGGAGCATGTCATCACTGTGTCATTCTCACATGTCCACTCTAAGCTGAGGCTGTTACCCGCTGGCACACCAGCACCGTGATCTTCAGAGAGGAGATAGGGAGGCGGAGGAGTGATGGCAGGGTGGGAGTAGGGTAGCCGGGGGGATGGTATGAAAAGAGCCGGAATTAGCAGATTTAAATAAAGTCAACTTTCCGGCCATCTGGCCAGTGTTTAGGATAGAGGGGGGTGAAGCCTTGAAGGCTGGCAGAGTCACAGGGAGAAAGTGATATTTTTAGTGCTTTGTATAAAAAGCTTGAAATTCCCTAAAAACCAAGAGTTGCATCCTCTATTTCCTAATGTATTTGCAGATAAAGGTGCAAAAATAGTTGTCAGAGATGAAAACAGTTTAATTTTGCCGTTTGTATCTGGTCAGTGCACTCCAGATTGATGAGTCGACAGCAGCACACCCTAAAGTCAGCGTAAGTGGATCTACAGACATGCATCGTGGCTCAGGAAAAGTAGCACATGTGCCAAAAAGAGGAAATCACATCATTTGAAGTCCGAAGAAGGTGACCAAGAGGACATATCCCCAAAGCAAGCACTCTAAAATTAAGGACAAAACAATGTGTCAGCCAATGATTGATCAGTCTGCGGTGTTTTGTCAAAATTCAGTCGTCTCTGCAGCCCCACCTCCAGGCACTTCCTATAATCAAAGGCCATGCCCACCCATGGCTAATTAGACATTAAGCAAACGTCAAGAGGGCCTGATTTAAAGCAGCCACCCTGGACCTGAGCAAAACAAAGGGAGCCGAGCGGGGAAATGGGAGAGATCCAGATCAATATTGAGCGCTACTTTTGTTTGCTAAAATGCCACAGAGGCTGAAATAAATCAGATAGAGGAGGCAGAGAAGGGCCGGCGATTGCTTTCTCACGGCTCCCCGGGCTCTGCGCTGAGAAAAGGCACACCTGGTCTAACAAAGCCCAGGAAGAGGGGAGGGATGAGCCTGCACGCAGAAATGCTCCCACACAACCGCGTACACAAACACTCACACACAAACATACCCTATCTGACTACTTCTACATCATATAAACAAGAGAGGATTTATAAGCATTTTCTTTAGAGCCAGCTGCACGCTCCGCCTCAGCGATGGTTGATGCAGAGTTAAAATAAGAGTGACCGAGTTTTGGAGAAGACCGCTGAGGATTTATATGTTTTAGAGACTCTTTAGTGAAGCCCGGGTCAGATACAATAAAAAAGCTAGTGAAAGTTTATGTGCCAGTTGTGAGAATGTGCATTTACTTTGCAAGGACATCTGCTTCTTTAAAACATGCGCACTTTGGACAGAGAGAAAAAACAAGAGAGAAAATGCAAACTTAAAATGTGATTGATAAAACTTATTTTCTAATAGTTTTGAAGCACATTTTGTGGGATTATTTGTTTAACTTGGTAAAATAAGATAAGATAAGATGTTCCTTTATTAGTCCCACAAAGGGAAATTCCAAAATTACAGCAGCATAGCATAGATACAGAAAGAGAAAGATTAAAAAGATAAAGAAACTTTGACTTAAAACAAGATATGTGCATCCATCATATTTACATCTTTATAGAATTTACATAATAATAGGGTTTATTGCAGATTGAGGTTCCTGTTGTGGAGTCTGACAGCTGCAGCAAGGAATGGCCTGGGATACCCTTCTGAATATCAATGAGGAATAGTAGTTTTTGATCGGTTATTAAACACCTTTAGTTGATAATTTTGACTTTACACAACACTAACAGAAATTCAAAACTGAGTGTTTTATGAAATTACATGAACCGCCGAGGGTTGATCATAGAGAAGATACATGTTGTTTTTGTCTATGTATGAATCGTCTCTGTTTTACACCAGTCCAACCATTTTGCTCTCACACATACTGGATTGTTTATTTTTTGTCACTGCATATGAATCGAATCAGTAAGTAAAATGTAGAGTGAGCACATAGTTATACAGATAGCATACTAGTTTGGTAAGCAGGACTCTGAAGGGTTTCTAGTTTGCCACCTCTTCCACCAACATTATCCTGCTTATTACTGCCAAGTTGACACAAATAATGGATTGAAAAATGATCGTATTAATTTAAAAATGATTTCTGTGTTCAGGTTCAAAAGAACAGTCTCTTAATTTGCTTCCAAAACAGCTGATTTTTGGCTAACTGAGAATTACCATCAACTTTTCAAAGTAACAGTAAACATTTCAATCTGCAGTCAAGTCATAGTCAAACATTAGCCTGCTTGTTGACGTTTGTGTCTTTATTCAGCTTTCTTGATTGATTGATTTTTATCATAATACCATGCATATACAATACACCCTGCCCAAAGGGCTTACAAGGCACCTTTAATTACATACAAAGACCAGAGACCAAAGTAGACGTGTAAATTACAAAATTATCGTAGAAAAATAAAGTATTCTGAGGTTTCCTCCGGGCTTTGGAAGCAAAAGAGCAACAAAACATGTCAGGACTTTTAAAACAACTCTTTAACTCGTCATAAAACGGTCTATGTGAAAGAAAATGTGTTTCATTTTCAACTCCACCTTATTCACATAGTTCACACAGTCTGAGTTTATTATTCTGGATATAATCTACCAACTTCGAACACAAGAGGAGGGATTCCTGTTCTCAATCAAGCGACCAAAGACATCTGACTTCTGGTTAAATTTACTTTAACATGAAACTACTCAGCACTACAACAGTGTTTAATTTGACTATAAGCTGTTTCTCTTAAATTTAGTTATCCAGGAATGAAACTCTGCAGCTAAAATGGGCGCAACTTTATGAATCACCAAGAAACAAAGAACTGTTTAAAGAGCTGTCTTTGTACCCACATATTCCAGCATCATAGAGATGGAAATAGATGTAGATTATAAACATGATTTGCCTTCAACACTGATGCAAAAAGTGACGTTTTCCTCGTGAGCTGGCCGTCCTGTAGTCGTCTGTCACTCTCTGCAGAGTTACAACATTTTCCATCCAGTGAAAACCGCTCACTTCTCTCCCCTCTCATCCAACCCCAACCCGCCCTCGCTCTGCAGCATCTGCGGCGTGCCCTCCCCCCCTCTCTGTAAATCATACTGTCACTTCTCACACTCGGCACCTCTGGAGCGTGAGCCGCTGAGCTGGTTTCAATTTGAGCTCACTGAAAAGTTAATAAGTTTGAGATAAATTCAGCTGGCCTGGCTGGAGCTGATTTGGAGCGGTGTACTCTTTCGCCCCCCTGATTAGCCCTGGTCCTAAACTTCAGTGGCAAAGCACAAAGAGAGAGTCTGTCTCACCCTGACCCCTAATGCAGTGTGACCCCATGCAGAGAAGCCTGTTATCATTGCTAGTTAGAGAGTTCAGGTTACAGGTGAGTCAGGTACTAAAGAGATAACACAGATATATAGAGTAGGTGACTGCCAGCTGAGAACATCTCGGTCGGTGGATCCTCAAACGTCGAGCTGGTAGAAGACGGAGAAGTAAAATGACGTGGAGAACCGTCACACAAGACAGATCAACAAGTCAAACAAGTCAGCATTGTACCATGAGTGAAATTATTCATAGTAATTGAGAGTGGCTTGCCACACATAAGTGCCCATGCCGTTTAGTAAAATAAACCTCACATGGAGCTAATATTCGTCCGTGGTAACCTTTGGCAACTGGCGTGATGTTGGTAAGCACCCGTTTGGGCGCTCATTAACCAGCTGGAAGTGACTAGAGACCTTTCTGCTTCCCACCGCATGATTGGAGGCAACCCCCAGTAACCCAACGCAGGCCCCAATTATAGATAATTTAAGACTTAAGCAATTTGGACAGATTTCTGGAAATTACTGTAGAGGTCTTGTTGCTGTCGCCGAACAGAAACAAGAGCGGGATATTTTGACAGGTTTTTACCACAAACCGGTCCTCGGATACACAAAGGGAGAGGTTACACGGTGCCTAATATCCATGTGTTGATTGGGGCTAAAGTCAGGGGGTTAAGCAAGGTCTAGTTAGCCTGGGTTCTGAATTACCACGGAGAAGGTGAAGCAAAACAACAGGCCTTCATCCCACCTGTCGGCCAATTACTGCTACATAAACACGATGGTCGGTCGGCTGCATGCACACGCATAAGATAAATTGAGGTAGGTGGTCGGACTTCCCCAATTAAGGAATCTGACGGACTGAAAAAGCTCACTTTAAGACAAATATCATGAAATCCCTGAGCTCTGACCAGTCTACGGATCTTTTACACGGTTTTAGAGAAGCAAATGATCACCCTGATGCCATTTTTCAAGGCTAATCTGTCTCCGTTTGTATATTCTCTCAGTTTTTCCACCTACATGACACACGTTTTTCATCCAGGCCCTTTTCCCCTGCTGTCTTTGGCCCCTGTGACCCGCATGTGTTAACAGGTGGATGCGCCTGTTTTTGCCGCCTGACTCTCTGTGTTTGCCCATGATGGTCAGACAGGAAGCCGGCCAGACTGCGGTCGGCTTGAGCCAGGTTTTCAGTCCTTTCGGCGAGGTGTGAGGAAGACGTGGTGACATCACTCTTGTGGGATAGTCCCGTGACGATGAAGGAGGAGGAGACGGACTGCAGATCTATTTCTGGCTCTGCTTATATACACTAGGGGTTTGCAGAGACACCATAACCTTCAACTGTATCTGTCCAGCCTGGTGCCACAAGACCCAGTTACCTTAGTGAAGGGGTCTGGGACCGTACAAGTCATTCATGGGGTAAGGTGACCAGATGTCCCAGACAATCCCCGTATTGGATGACCTGTCCCCGGCTAAAGCTGTCCCTGGAAATGTCCCAGATTTAAGTGTTTAAGCGAGAACAAAAATGTTGTGTGTAGACTAGAACAAAAATGGTTATGACGGTAGCCGAGTAGGTAGGAAGCACGAGTAAGCATGTTGCGCGCAGTCCTGAACAACAGTTTTTATGGGGTATGTGTGCTGCTATGGAGTAGTACCGACATGTTATTATGGGGTGCATTTCGAAAAGACCCCCCGGAAGCGACCCAACTCATAAAAAGGGCTTCAAATGACCTTTCAGTGGTGGAAGTGGAAGGTCCTCAATCTGAGACCCTACCTATCAATTGAAGCACTCTTGTACACATTGAGGCAGAGGCCTAGAAAAACTCTTCAAACAGGGTTTTGTGCAGCCTAACAAATGATGATGAATATTAGCTTTGACACAAAGTTGGACACATTGGTTAGTCTAGGATATCTGCCTCTGCTTTCAGGTAAACCACCGTGGTATCAGCCAAACCAGGACTAATCCTAGTGCTTCCTGCTGCTAGGCCCTGCTGCGTATGAGGGAGTTGCAGCTCAGAGGATCTCTAGTATTCAAAGATATTCAGGTCCTATTATGACTCGTATGGTCATTTCATTCAAGCCATGGGATTACTGAATTTGCGTGAATGTGCATAATGTGTGAATGCATGTAATTGTGCGTGTGGTCTCATTCACATCACACATGTGTACCCCCTCCCTGCACCGAGGCCGCTACCACTTCACCCTGAGACACAATTAAGAGCCGGGGCCGGAAAGCAGGCGTGAGCGGGTGGACGCTGAAACGAGACAGGCTCGCCGGAGCAGTTCCTTTCCCTCCTCGTCTCCGAAGGCTCCTTGGCAAGACGCAGGCGGCCCGACATGTCAGGGCTGAGCAAAAGAGCAATCTGTCTCAACACAGTTGGCTGACAGCGGGACCTGAAGTAATCCCAACACGTAGCATCTCTGTGCTTGCTTTGCACTGAGCCATGTGTGCTCACACGAAGGGAAACAGGAAGGTCTGATCAGGCCAGCATTTCACGGCTGTTAAGGTGGTCTGCACCTAAATCAGCTGAACTCACGGGGCATGGCCACCGGTCACTCTCCATGCTGTAGACCAGCTTTTCTTGAGAGTGCCTGTCCTCTTTTAACAGTCTGCGCTTCACCAATTTTAAGTCTTCAAACCTTGAAACATCTAATCTTATCAAAGTTATAAACTCAGCCTGAAATGACGACGCTACCGGTAACCTCTGTCAACAAACGGAGACAAATCACCTCTTAAATGTCTATTCCAGAGTCCCTGAGGTCAAATGACAGTCCTGACTACATATAAAGGGCTATATTTAGGACGGTGTCTTGTATTGCCTCTAGCACCACATTAACCTTTGACTTCTAACAAGGCACTAAGCTCCTGCTGGTTCACAGCTGGGACTATTACTCTGAGCACTGAGGTCAGTGATAGCACAAGATGGAAAATGTTGAATCTGTTTGTTTTTCCTGTGAATCTGAGGATTTTTCTCACAATCATGGAGGGGGATTTCTTTTCAAACCCAGTCTGGCTGGTGTGGTCTTTTGGAGGACAGAGTAGAAACCCGCCCCCCTGTCTTTGGTTTGAGATGTGTACCCAGAACAAACAAACAGATTTACAGCTCAAAAACACAAGTGCTAAGTGAGAGTGTCTCGTCTCGTTGGGTTTTCAAAGAGCCTTTAATCGGGTCTTTGAGTTTCTCTGATATGAAGTGTTTGCTTAGCCTTAACCTTTGATGTAATGACCGAGAGATGCTGCCATTTAAGTGCATTTTTGTCGTATTTAATGTCAAAATAAATCGAAATTATCAATCATTACAAACAAACCACTAATACTGAATTTATATCTTTTGTGGTTTTTGCAACTAATATTATTTACACCCATATTATCTCATCCCCAGCTCCAGAAAAGTTGGAATACTGTTGTTATGAATTCCCTGTTTTTTTTCTGTCTATGTGTGATACCACTTTAAGTAAGTTTTTGTTCAAGCACCTGTTTGGGTCCTTGGGACTGAACTCATTTTTGTTTAAACATAGATACGGGCAGTTTGGGGGTCCTAAAAGCCTTTAGCAATAGCAGAGATTACCGCTACATTCCGCGATCAATACCAAGTTGTTCTTTCAAGTTGATCATGCGTTTGTGAAGAAGTAATGTTGACTATTTATATGTTTGTTTATATTTTACTGGGGTTAGCATACTTACATATCGCTTTACTGAAGCTATTACAACTGTGTAAAATGTAAATTAAACACAATTAGATGATTTTCAGTCATTTAAATCCCAATTTTTTAACATGAAAATACTATTATAACATATTTAATGTGGAAAATGAGATTAAAACTAAAATATATACAGCCCACTGCAGTAGAAAGAAGCAGGAAGACGCTGCGGTTTCTTGTTACGGCATCCCAAAAGGGACAAAATACAAAATTGTATTGTATGAAAAGCAATGAAGCTTCTTCATATTTAGGTGTAATTTTCATCTATTGATTTGAAAATATTAAATAGACTTTCAGATTAAAGATGAAATAAAATCCAAATAATGTCAAGAGTTGCGAAATGTCCCTTTTCCATGAGTGTCTAATTGGTTTCTGGTGTTTGACACTCAGGTGACAGGTGTTTGTATTTCCCTTCCTGTAAGCCACAGTAGGTTTATTTAGGTTTTCACATGCAGACTACATCCACCGCCCAGCTCCGGCTCTGTCCTATACAGCAGGAGGAAGGCATCAGCTGTGACTCACGTCTCTATCCGGGCAGCTCTGCCAGCCTGAAACACAGCTGAGGTCCTGGATGTAACTTAGCCCTTCGCCTCTATAACCTCAGCTGTAAAATGACACAAATCCTCAAGTAGCTCCTCAGCAGCCATCAAACCCCGAGTGCCTGTTAAAACTCACTGACTCCCCCTCACCTCCACCATCCCAGCCTTGTCTTATAAAATCAGGAGCCATAAAACCACCACTGGGGCCGTTCTGACTCTCCATGTGTCCTCTGTGTGGGATCGCTCGTACATAAAGATGTCAGGATTAATATTTTGAGCGCAGTTGCTTCAGTTGGGTGTTCATATCGAGGAGTTGAGGTCAGAACACAGATGCTGCAGGGTCTTTCCTTACAAAGCAGATGTTTGTTTCCTTCACATTTTACCTGTATGCACCAAGTTTACAGTTTGTAGCATGAACAGCATATTAGTGTCATTAGGCTTATGCAATCTAACATTTTATCTGTAATTAAACATCTGCATCGTAAAATACAGCTGTAGGAGGGATGAGCAAGTTATTGCTTTAAAAGGATATTCAGACGTAAAATTAAGTTAGGGTCAAACACACCGTATCACCGAGTTAGACACCCCGCCGAGAGATGAATGTTGCTGACTTCTTGCTTCTCTAGTTATACCAACTTCAAAAACAACCGCAGATAGCAATACAGAGAGCCACGTGCTCAACCAAAACGCCACTCTATAGCCACAAATAATGTTCAGAACAGCACCAAACTTCATCAACAGGACATATAGGGTCACAGCCATAGTACTAGCCACCAAACATCTTTTTAACTTTGCCTAATTTCTTTAGCAAAGAGACTAAACACAACTCACCTACTCTCTTCCAGCAGCCGCTTGTTTGTACAGAGACTTCCAGGCGAGTCCATCGACTGCAGCAGGGTGACGCAGCTCAAGGAAGAACATTTATGATCATTACTTTATCATTTCCTTGAAGTAATAATCACCATTTTAATCATTTTGCACTGCAGACGCTGTAGGTCTTCTGCCTTAGCGCCCTTGGTCTGATTGCATTTCCATGAGGAAATGATCATCAATGTTCTTCCTTATGCTGTGTCCCCCCCACTGCAGTCGATGGACTCACCCAGAGGTCTCCGTACACACAAGCGGCTGCTGGAAGAGAGTGGGTGAGTTGTGTTTAGTCTCTTTGATAAAGAAATTAGGCAAAGCTAAAAAGATGTTTGGTGGCTAGGACCCTATATGTCCTGTTGATGAAGTTAGGTGCTGTTCTGAGAATTATTTGTGGCTATAGAGTGGCTATTTGTTTGAGCGCCTGGCTCTCTGTATTGCTATCTGCGATCGTTACTAAAGTTGGTTTATCTAGAGAAGCAACATTCATCTCTTGACGGGTTGTCTAACTCTGTGTTACGGTGTGTTTTACCCCAACTTAATTTTACGCCGGAATATCCCTTCAAATTCCTGTACTGTGAAGATTGCATGATCACACATATTATATTAAATCCCTCTGCAGCACATTTTACATCCGCCTGTTGACAATATGGTAAAAGGGATACCGGGCCCAACTACCTCTGAGAGGAAAAAGCAGAGATTTGATGCTGTCTTGCGATCCAGGCCACTGCAGCAGACTTGATGAGCGTATCTTTAAGTTTTTTTATCATGGCGACAACATTGGGACTATTTCTTTGGCTTTGTCAGCTTGTCTGAAGTTATAAGCCATGAAACAGGAAAGATAATCTAACTGGAATTATCCCTGAAACTATAACATTGTTAGATTACGGCTGACTGCCTCTAAGAGAAGCTGTGATTATTTGCGGTTCAGTTATACCAACGTATTAGAGGCTGTTATTCAATGTGCAAGTCATGTGGTCACCTGAGCCGAGTGTGCGTGGTGTGTTTCCTAATAAAGACGCAAACAGAGACCGAGTGGAAACTTTTATGACCGGCTTCCAGGCCGACACGAGAAAAACATCACCAGCCTGAGTAAGTGTGCTGAGGAGTTGGATGTCAGCACCAAACCACCACTCCCCGACCGTCGTCACACCACCCCTCCCTTTTTTTTGCCGCTCCAACTCCACCCTTTTCCTCCGCCACTCACTAAGACGACAGCCTTGGCAGCCGGTGACATCTTTCTTTCATATCTAAAGGGCAATATCATCCTTCAGTGAATCATCATGAGGTCGTGATCATGACATTTCAAAATCACATCGTCTCACAGAGATCCAGGTGCAGAATCATCTACAGGAAGCGATCCAATAGTGTTATGCAACAAACATGGTTGAAAAACATATTTATTTTCTCATGAAGTGTAACTGTATTTAAACAGACTCGCTCTCAGTTTAGCAAAGAAAAAGCTGTTGGGCTTTGCATCTTATTCAGCTACATGGAAACAATTACTTCCTGGCAAATGCAAAGCTGTTGGCAGATCCCTCTCTGAGTGTGTTTGTGTGCGCACACTTATTCACATGTGTGTAGTTACACTTAAGCACAAAGAGTATAATTGCCACTGAAACGTCACCAGGTTTCATTTGACAAGTGTGCTGTGCATCGGCCAAGCAACATCTGGACCCGAACGGAGAAATGACTGCCAAGCACATGCGTTACAGCTCAACCCCCTCTCTGCATGAGGATGCCTGCGAGGCTGAGAATTAGCTGAGAAAGTGGTGTAAAAGTTGTAAAGTGGGAGCGTCTCTTTGTCTGCCACTCCACGCTGATTCACACTGAAATACAGCTCAATAATTCCAAATTTGAAAAAGTAGCTGCGCGCATAATACTGCGTGTTTTTTTTTGTAAGGGAAGACAAGGATAGCTGGTCATAAAAGCTACGCAAATACAAATAAAAACTGCACCAGAAATAAAGCCAAAGGTTATAGTCACCCCAAGGAAGCATAAAACCCCCATAAAATAAAGTCCTCTAATGCAAAAAGATGTAATAAATATCCATTTCAGTGTTTTTATAGGACATATTAACTTCACAAGTGGCTGCTATGACCACATCCATACACAACTCCTTCTGCAGTGGCCTTTCCCGGTGCTTGTAAGGATTCAAGGACACAAGTTATGGTCAAACGTAGAGATTTGTGGTAATAACAAAATGCTTTTGACAGTTTGGAAAAGGTTGAAACAGTGGAGGAAAAATTCAGAGCAACAAGAGGAGGTGAAAATAATGAAAGTGGGCATCCTAATGGCTGGGAGGCATCAGAAATATGCGCTCCGAGTGAGGGGATTTTGAGGATACTCGTGTTTAAATGTCAAATCTAACAGCTGCAGTGAAGTTGACAGCCGAGGCGTGGACTGTGCGAGTCCGAACGAATGAGAAACAAAGATTTTAAACAAGTATGGAAACAAAACTTTAACTTCTCCGGATCAGGTTTCACATCTTTAGGGTCTTTTAGGCAGAAATTCACGGTAGTGAGTTTCAGCTGCGAAAAACACCTGGCAGGGCGAACTATTCCGCACCATACCATCTGCAAACAAGCGAGGCTGAACTGAACACCGTCCTCAGATGAACTCTGACCTGGTTGCCTCTGAAATGCAGAGCAGAGGGGCCTCTCTGTTCTGCATGTTTAATGAGAGCGGCTGACAAATGGAATTGTGCCTGAAAAGTGCCTACTGAAGCAAGAGACGGGGGGCTGGTGGGTTAGACGGGGAAATTAGCTTTCAGGGCCTGTTCTCTGTTGGCTCTAAGTAAATCTGATTGGCTGTTCGGGGAGTGTAATTGGGGCAAATTACGTCAACAACAATGGCTAGCATTTCCCTTCTTTAACTTGTGTAAATTGCGAACCTTTCACCAAGATTTTGGAGGAGCGCCTTACGCTTTAAAGGGTGATAGTGTGTTTCTCGGGGCTGCAGGGGTAACAGCAGAACAGGCGGGATGTCCTTTGGGGATTACACTGATATTGGATGATTCTACATCTCTTCAGTCAGTGGGAATCTTGTACCGAAGTTCGCTGCCAAAGTATGACACAAAGTCGATGGTGAAGAACTTGGGGTTAGATGCTCGATTGAAGACAGCGTCCCAGAAGTTTCACCTTTTTGAGGTTTGACTTTAACCTCAGATAAGATTTCAGAATCTAAACTTTAAGCCATTGTTTCTACCGGCAATGATAACATTTGACTAATAATCTCAGTGCTGTCAGCTTCTGATCAAACGAACAAATATTTAAGTTCAGATATAATATTTTGATAATCTGCTGCATTGTCGTTTGCTATGTGAGGTTTCTGATTCTTTAGTTTGGTGTAGTTTTGAGTCCACGGACTTGACTCGATATCATCTCTTTTGACTCAGACTTGGACTCGTGTTGTGAGGATGGAGAGGAGGACTGGGACTGATTTATCGATAAAGCCTGTTGTTTTTTCGATTATTCTCTCTTTATGAGGTCCTAATGTTTTATTACGGTGGGTAACTGATTTCTGAAGTCCTGGCAAAGTCAAATATGAGAACAAAGTTGTAGTAAAGTGATTATTTTACAAGGATAAGGTTATTTTACAAGGCTTCAGTCTTAATATGTCGACAGAATAAAGTTTTTATGTTACAAGAGTTTTAAGTTCATGGTACAGTCGTCTTATTCCCCCCAAAAAGTTGCAGAATGGGAATTGTGCAGCATCTTGTTAAATCGTATGTATGAAATACTTTTGGCACATCAGCATTAAATTGTTGTAAGTATCTAGACTCTAAAAAGAGCAAAAAGCTGAGATGCCATATCCTCCTTTAAGATTACATTGTGTGTCTAATTGTTGACTTACATAACTTTGTTCTCGTAGAATTAAAACACGACTTCCTTCTGACTTTATTCTTGAAACACAAGATATTTGATCGGCTTAAATTCTGATACAAAACCAGGAGCAGCTTCACTATATTTGGTGAAACTGTGTCTGCTTTGGCACAATAAAAACATTTGCATTTATGCAAAAATGATAAAATACTTCATGGAAAAGGTTTTGAAAGATTTTCAGATTTGACATTGAGTTTTTCTGCTTGGAAAGCTGACTGATTACAATGACAACATGTGCACAGAATCCTTTGAAACTGAAGGTGCATGATTTGTTTTGGTTCAAAACTGTTTTATTAAAGTTTTCTCTTTCCTCCAAGTGCAGAAGAAACTCCTCTGACTGTTCTTAGCCAGGCAGCACGTGCACACACATCTGTTGCTGGTTTTAGACTATTCTAGGCTACCATGTAATTCTGGTACAATCCCTCACACTGTGCGAAAGATAAGTGAGACATCTGTAAAATGGAGAGTGGCACAGAAACTGTGTGACAGCGTGAAAGACCGACATAAGGGTTGTCAGTTATGATGAGCTGTGAGGTTTCATAAATTTTCTCTCAGGGCGGAGAACAGGAAAGATTTGATTCTGGAGGACATCACTCGTACGGTAATGCTGGCTGAATCATAAAAAACAGGATTGAAGTGAGGAGGTGAAGTGACGAGTCCAGCAATGATGATGATGATGATGATGATGATTAGGCTTCCTGAATGCTTCAGGCTGCCTTTCTAATCAAAATCTGGATTTTATTGTCGGATCAGTGAAGTAAATGAAAATCTGGCTGCTGTCTGGTTTCTGCGAGTGCAAACCCTTCCTTGTTTTGTTTCTCCTTTTCTTGGCTCCGAGGGCTGGCACAAATGAGGAACCAGATACTGCCTCCATTTCTCTTTACTTTAGGGTGTCTTTAGATCTATCCTCCTCTGTGAAAGTCAACAGTGCAAACAAAAACAGGTTTATGCACATTCTCACTCCAGTTATAAGCCACAGAAAGTGTTTTTTTTTTGGTGAAAAGTGAAGCCATATCAACCAAACAACTTTAAACCAAAAGTTATTTACAAGTTCTATCTTCATTCTTTAAAACACATCAAACTTATGATAAATTAATACCACAGTTGGTGCTAATCGTGTCCTGAAAGACTCCCTGTGTGAGACACTTGTCACACTCATGCCCACCATTAAGCAATTTACAGTGAAATGATGCCGACCCGTTCCATGACTCCCGAGGTGACAGTAACAGAGAAATAGACTAGCTGTCATGTAGGATGGCCGCACAGGGGTGAGATCATTATTACGTAATTGGCTCTGATGCTGCAGTTTCTCTCGATGTGTGAAAGCGGGCATCAACAACAGTATCGCCAAACCTCAGTGTCAGGAGAGCGGCCCAGAGATCCACCATACAGGGTCTGAGAGTGTTGGGTCGTTCGCACCTTTAAATAATCAGGGGGAGGGATCTGTTTTGGAGCCTTGGTGGGTACCAATGTTCGGCTTATAAAGTTGTAACATAAGGAGTTTACAGGTCCAATCTTTAACCACACAGACTTAACAGAGCCATCCAAAATATGTTTCCCATTGAGGCTTAAAAATCTGGAAGATGAAACCAAACCACTGCAGCCGGTTAAAGAGGGAAGGAGTCAGAGCTGGTGGTGTTTTCAAGAAAACGTCCCAGTCCTGAGGTTGATGTTGGTTTGCAAAGAACTGCTACAGAAGATGAACAGAAAGAATCTAGTTTACACTTCTTGCTAAGTTTAGGGGAACCGGTGCCTCAACAAGACAGAAAGAGGACTTCTTCTTTTGCATTATCATAGTCAGCAAGTCAAGATATCGTAACAGCTTATCTTGGCAATTCAAACGGACAACCGGCCATCTTAAATATCGTACAAAAACAATCGACATATAATTCACAAGACGCTCAGGGGTCAGATATCGAAAACACCGACAACTTAACAGCTCTGTAATTTCTGGCTCATGTGCAAACTATGGAGCACGTAAGAAAGCTAAGGCCGGGTTTGGACTGATTGAGGTGAATAAATACATGAGAAAATTGACCTTTGAGCGCATTATCATGCATGTTACTGAGCATGTCGGTCTTAAGAAATAGTGTGATTTCAGTTGGTGTTGAGAGGTATCCTAAAAGTCCAGTCCACAGACTGTATACCATGGACAACTTGGCTCCGCCTTCCATCATAATCCGAATTTGAAGCTGAATTGCTCTCGGTATTTCTGAGATTTTCTCCATTTCCTGAAACCACCACTTGGGCAGTAGCATTGAACGCATTTGGCGGGAGAATCGCTGTGATGACGCTCGGCTCAAACAGCGTATTCCCCAGGTGAGCTACACAATCTTCGTACACCCATAGGTTGAATCAAGTGTCAATCATAGAAAACATGAACCCCCTAATAACTTTTAAAAACGGAGCAATTTCTGTGCAATTGATTTCTAAAGTTTCTAAAGGAGGAGGCGGGATTCATGACCTATACTGCAGCCCATCACCAGAGGGTGCTGTTCTCTCAGTGGCCTCACCCAGCGAGGAGGCAGACGGCGTCCGTTCTACATACAGTCTATGGTCCAGTATTAGTCCGACTAGCTCAATATTGAACTTTTCCCCCCTTATTTGTGTGATGCTTAATAATTGGTGTCATTCTTTGCGTGCAGCAAATAAGCCAACCTTAAACGTCACCACCCTCCAGTCAAACGGACTCTTATTGGCTCATTAGCACTGTCTCATAGATATGAGTCATGCATTATGATATGTAATTATATGCCTGATTTCCCACTGCATAGTAAAGGTGCAGTTTGTAGTTTTTTTTTGCAACATTCAGCAGAACAGTCTTGTCTAAAACCAGTTCGACAGAGAAGAGGACAAAGACACAGGAAGTGGTTGTTATGCAAAAAAGTAAAAATGCAGGATCACAAGATGTTTTTGTCCTTGAAGGCCACTGTCACTAACAAGAGGAATAGGAAGGGGGTGTTTAAACCACTGATAAATATTCCAATTTCTACACACTGTACCTGTCAAAACTGCAACAATAATCTACTTTGAAAGTTCCCCTGTTGCAGTTTACACAAGCAAATAAAATGACTTTTTTTAAACTGACAAACATTTACTTTGATAACAACAAGTTGGAGGTATTAAAGCGAGACAGTCACAAGTGAGGCTATTGATGGTGGATTTGGACCGAGCTGATCTAGAGTTACCTGTAATCATTTGTGTCAATAAGAAATTTATGCAGAAACCCAGAGAGTGGGGAGGATGGGGAAGTGGAGTCGGTTTTCAAAAAAAGGCGATAAAAATCTGCTGGCGCCTGTTGAGGAGGTGCCTGTGTAGGTCCTGTCACCGCCAAGGACAGAGTCTCTCTCTCGTCACGCCTTGAACAAGGATTTCCATTTTAATGTTCCTGACTGTATCTTTATTTAAGACCTCAGATGTGTTTTATACCATAACAACATTCAGACTACTTAGCTTACACCTTTATTTTAAAGATCTGCTCTCGTAACCACCTCTTCACAGCCACTTAAAGCTTAACGCCACCTCAAGGTCAGATGACAGCCCGTATAAAAGCCGTTCTGATATTTAAATTGTCTTTCTACGGCTCGTGTAACACAGATACGCCGCTCTCCAATCTTTCTCCAGCTCACATTCTCTGTTATTTTTCCATGTTGTTGCTTTTCCTCGCCATTAGCCTTCACCTTCAGTTGTAAATTCGAGACCCCATCGGGACTGCTCGCCTCTTGTGTCGCGCCCTCTCCCTCCCCATCCTTGTGATCTTTAGGCCGGTGAGAAACATGCAGAGGTGTTCCTTTTCCTTCCTGTTTCACGCACAACTTTAAGTGGCGACCCAAGAGACTCAGACCGAGCTTACACTGACAAAACTTTCCACCCCTGACACGCTCGCCGTCCGTGCGACCGCATCTGCCATCTGCACATCCCTCGGTACAGACACCCTTTGTTAGAGAGTTCGGCCTCAGCGAGCAGCTTCAACGCACCTCAAAGTGCGCTGAAGCCACAGTTTGAGCCCGCAGGAGTGCGCTGAGGTGTAGGTGCTGGGTAACTCTAGATTTTTAATTACAGACCGAGCATGGCGGTGCGATAAGAGGGTCACGGCTTCCTGATAACCTGTTTGGTGAGTCAGCGGCTGTTTGTCACCGAGGCGGAGGAGTTAGCTGTGAGAACAGGATAAAAAACCTCATCTTTGAGTAAATACTGGACTCAAAGGAAGAGCCGCCGACTGATTTCCTCTTCTGACAGTTGAAACCGCACACCTGAGTCACTATGCAAAGTCTGCCTCTAGATAATACAGTGAGGTTTCCAGACTTTACATCAAGAATGAGGTTGTTTTATAAGAGACTAGCATGTTTGATAAGTCAGTCAGGACAGCGCGGAGCTCTGCAGCAAATCTAATAAACTAGTAACAGTTTTCTTACTCCCACCAAAGCTGCTCAAATATTAGATCTCAGGAAATACTGAAGGACAATTTCCTCTGAGAGTAACATTAGATTGCACGAGCCCAGCTCCCGGAGGTTCGGGGCCGCCACCGCTGGGCCGCTCCAATTAGATGGAGCTTCCCTGCTGAGGCCGAGCCAGCCTGAACACAGGAGCACCGGGGGGGAGAGAGGGAGGGAGCTGGAGGAAGAAGTGGAGGAAGGAGAGATGAGAGACACGCATTTCCCTGAGTGTGTGTTATGCTTGGCACATGTTCTACCCGGCATCCCTCCCTGTCTACACTTCTGGCTCCTGATCACGACCATTAACTCACATCTAATAAATTATGTCAATAGTTTTTGGAGGAGCCCCAAATTTCAAAAGCTTCGGCCGTGTTTCATATCGTTCACTAAAAGTTTCATATAACTAGATTTGTTTGAATTTGTGTACTAAAGTCATTGCAGGAGCACATATAAAGAAGATGAACTTTGCTTAGTTTGGGCTGCTGGGGTTTTCTTCTACAAACCTTCCTGTGTTTCCAAGTATGAGTGCATGTGAACGGAAAATCTGATAAAAGACTCCGCTTCAATATGCTAAGGTTGTCTGGTTTGCAGCATATGTTTGATGTTTCCTTCCCAGATGGATAAGATACCCATGCATCCTTCTGCATCCCCATACCGTCAGAGATACTGACTTTTGGACATGCTGGATGCTGTGTCTAGGATTTGAGAGAGTCCAACTCAGATGAGTGTGGGCCTGGAGAAGTCGCCTGTCGATCATGTTTACTTAAATAATGACCCACATCATTTTTGGATGAAAATGAGTTTTGGGCCTAAATCATCTCTTGATAACGCTGGAAATCTCTGGTAAATAACAAGATAAAGCCCTAGTGACCTTCTTCGCCTACATGCAGCTATCAAATCCACACAAACCTACTTCAGATTCAGATTCAGATTCCTTTATTAACCATTGTGTAAAACACATAGGAATTTGCTTTGGCAATAACATGAGTGTGTTCGGATGTTTTTTCACAGATAACATAAAACACAAACAACACAGTGCAGAAAAATAGAGAAATATAAAGTGCAGTAGGATCAATAGTGCAAATGTTGTTGAGTGATTACAGTTTCAGAGTTTCAGAGTCTTTACCCTCTTTCACTATTGCCGGGTTAAAATCACCCTGTGAACACGTGCCTGTAGGAAAAGCAGGTTTTGTATCAGGGAAACAAACATGCCTTCAAAGATGTCAATGGAAATGCTGAAGCTACACAGGGACCCATGATACTCAGACAAACGCAACATCATGAAAATCACGCAAACATGTTTGGTCGGGGATAGTGTTCTAGGGTTAAACACAAACCTCCAAAATCTGTTTTTATCAACATTTTCCAAAGCATCCTAATTCACATCCCAACCTGAGGAATCTCGATGAATGAATGAATGAATGAATGAATTTCACATTGGTGTATACAGTTCCTCCAAACTCAGTTTGTTGACCTTCTCTTTTTCCTTTACCCTGAAATAGGATTTATCAAGAATAGACTTGGCTTCCCCCGTTGAAATAAGACACTGTTTTAAGCCCTTGAAGTATGCTATTGTTCATTTCACCCCTGCCCTTTCTAAACATATTAATCCCATTGCCACGGTCTAATGCTGAAATCCCCAGTGGAAACACCTAAGAGGACTGTATCTGCTCGACCACACATGATATTCCTATTTCCCCCTGCAACAAGTGATATCAAAGGTAGAGCCACAGTCGCCGCTAAGCAGCTAAGAGGAAGTACATCTGTATGTCATTTATTTGTGAGTATTCAGCAAAGGCTCGGTGCCGACTCTGCTGCAGGTGCTACGCTCTGGAAGGTGATTAGATATCATCACTCTTTCATTAACTCAGCATTTCTAGTATCACAGTGACTGTGTGGGAAGAAAGGCCCCTTTCATGGGTCATCCTGACTAATGAGGCCTGCTGAAAGGAGCAGGTTAAGGTGGAAGGATAATGAAACAGGAGAAAAGGGGGGAGAATGTGACAAAAACATTACACCAGGGATTTGTGAAACCGGGGAAGGAGATTTTTTTAGGATTGAAGAAGCAGAAAATAGAAAATTAGAGATGTTAGAGATGAGTAAAACGTGGATATGAATCCATATTAGGTAAAAACTCCAAATTTAGAAATAAAAGGAGAAGATGTAAACAAGGGGTGGTTCAAAGTACGTGAGAGGGAAGTCGGGAAACGTGCTATTGCTCTATTTTTAGGTTATGACACCACAGGCGACAACAACAGTCTCATTTTCACCTGATCGTAGAAACAAGTAGGAGGAGAGAAGAGCTCAACGTTCCATTACGTAGACCAGAGCCGAGCACACACAGGTTCTTTGTGAAAGGTGTCTCTGTGTGCAGCCAGAGGTGCCGCACTGACATCATCCAGAGCTGCGGATGGGACTTTTTTTATGTGTAGCAGAGCCAGGGAGCTGCTGGTACTGTCAGCCATGAGCCTGACTCAGCAGCACAGTGCAGACACAGAAGCCGTGAATGAAGAAAGTGGCGCGGCTGACGACACTTTTCTGCTCCAAGCAACCTCGATATAAAGACCTGAGCAGCAAGACACTTTTTATAAACTGTGATCAAATAATCTTCAGTAGTTAGTTTTCTTCTGAATTTATCGAACAAAGTTTAAAGCTCCTGAGACAAGATTTGGTTTTTGCCAATTTTCATCCACATTCTGGATATTTCATCGTCGATCTTGTCCTATACCCGAAAGCTGCATCTCTTTTAATAGCACAACCTTTGAGTTGGTCACTCATTTACTTCTTTACTAATCATGAACTAACCATGAGCAATTCTATTAAACAGAATTAGCAGTTACTCATTCACTTCTGTCTTACTGGAAACAAATCCTGCATCTTTCCTGATTCATTCATTACTATTCAAACTGTTAAAAATTCAGAGCACTTCACCGTGAAACTCGATACGTCTGCGCACTGCCCCTGCAAAATGAAGCATGTCAGATGACTTGCCGTTTTGTGACAGGACTTTCACTTGTGTTGCACAAGGACGTCATGAAAAAAATGACTCATTATTTTCAGTAAAGCAGCAATTCTTCTAAGACTATAAATAGCCACCATGAGCCAATGATCTCATTGAGGCTATTGCAGATGAATCACAGTGTTTAGATTTGAGCAAAACTTTTCTACCTGCAGCAGAAAGAAATAAAAGAGCGTCCGCCTTTTCATGTGTTACTTTTATTCCCCGTCACCTGCTTTCTGCTAAGAGGACCCCCGCGAGGATGCAAGCCCACTATTAGCCCCTACAAAGAAGCGGGCTAATGTCATAACATTTTGTCAGCACTTTCTGACTGAGCCATTGTCATGCGGACATAATTACAGGCCGGGCTCTGTCATTGAAAATGCAGGAGAGTGACCTGCTGAGCTCACACTCGGCTTCTACAGCACTTCATTGTCATCTGAAACGACTGTGAGGGGACGTCACCTGAAGGCATGGAGGTGAAACCCTGGAGTCACTCAGCACACTTCAATACTGGATGGGCTTTTCAGGTGTGCAGTCAAAAAGGCCGGAGGAGGCTGGAGCTAAGAAACAGCCGTCCCAGTTAAAGATACTGTAATCCCAGAAGTTGATAGTATTGGCCGTATATGCCGGTTACCATGTCTTAAAATAGAGGAGAGACGAAGAAGAGGTAGTAGACTGCTCAGAGTGAGCTATAGCAGATGATTCAGCACTTTCAAAACTGATTTGTTGTAAATTATCATTTGTGGATGATAGCGCTAAGTGATTTTTGTGCCTCATGCAATGACCTCCACTACAGAGTCATGTCTGATTTAATGCTGTGACGCCTGAGGGCCTTAAGTTAGAGCCATCCTGTGTTAGTTTTCAGCCACAGACAACAGTTTTGAGGTCATTTTTTTTAGGCCCATGCAGTGATTCCCACTACAGAGTCATGGCTGCTTTTAACGGAGTAAAGATCATGGTCATCCAGAATTGTTTTCTTTTTTATCAATCTTGACCCCTTCAATGATTAAATCCTTTTTTTCTACACTGAGGAACATTGTTGTGAAATTATGTGAAAACCTAATATCCTGACAGCCTTAATCCACATTATTACATATCATGTAGAGATGTGACATTTGCGGACGAGTCAGTCATTTGAACGGCTCTTTAAGTGAACGATGAAAATCGGTCCGCAGTGATGAGCCGTTTGTTTGTGGGTCGTTTTCATATACAATGAGTTACATTATTGTGAAATTTTGTGAAAACCTAATATCCTGACAGCCTTTGTCCACTTTATTAGATATCGTGTAGAGATGTGACGTTTGCAGACGAGTCAGTCATTGGAACGGCTCTTTAAAGTGAACGATGAAAACTGGTCTGCAGCGACGAGCCGCTTGTTTGCAGGTCGTTCTCTTATGCAAATTGCTCATGCTGCCTTCCCCAGTGTGCCCCAAACACCAGGTTAGTTATCAGTTATCTGTTGCCTGCATAGTTTTTACTGCGCCAGGAAAAATTTTTTAAATAGTGAGCTCACAGTCAAATCATCAGGATATGTATTGTTTGAAATAGCACACAAGCCAAATTAAATTCATATTTCAGAATAATTCCACCAACTTGTACCCCTGGTCGACTTTTGAAAAAGTAATCAATGTAACAATGAGCGATTCTTTTGAACGGCTCTTTAAAAAGAACAGCTCCTCATGAGCTGGCTCTAATCCCATCTCCAGTATTGTGGACCTCGTCCCTCTACTTGCAGGGTATCCATCTATCATTGTCTTGCATTGATAAGAGTTGGTCATGCATCAAATGTTAGACTTCTGCAAGATCACAAATCTTTTTTATTGCCAATTTAAAATAAATGCTGATTGTACTCTCTTTGGGAGTTTAAACAGAATGTAAAAACGAAATCAGAACCGTTTTTTACATACAATTAACATTATTAGAAATGGATGAGGTCTTGTAAGTCAGTTTCTGGACAGCACTCTCCCCCTGTTTGCTTTTGTCAGTCATAAAGAGGCTCAGATATTTAGCCTGTTATGTAACCAGTCAAACCTCCTTCGATATATCAGTATAGGGGGGAGTTTATCAGTATAGGTTGAATGTTTTATGACCTGTACTGCAGCCAGTCAGTAAATGTTTTAGCTTCACCTTTGGGGAGCAGTCATGTCATCCATCTTTATATGCAGCTTAGCGTCAAGACTAATAAAATGATCACATTCGGTTTCATTTCTAAGAAAAATAGTCTGACTCGATGGTGGCTCTCGTCCAACGCCTGATTATCAAGAACTGTTGGTGCGGCTGCTTTCCCACATCACTCTGCATTTCCTTCCCTCCAGATACACTATCAATGAGCGCTCAAGGTGTTTCATTTTAGCAAGAGCCAGGAGCAGATAAGGCTGAGATTACTCTGGCACTATCTCCAGAGGAGGCCGGCGAAAGGGAGAGATATACAAGAAAGTGTGCGACGCTAATTACCACACACTGCTGTTTGCATGGGGTGAAGGCCAGATCACATTTGTATCCATGGAGTCTGGTTGTATTGCAGTTATAGCAGCTTGCAAACGGATTTCTTTAATGCAATCCTTCTCCTTTTTTCATGAGCATTTTAAAATGAAATTAGTCTCTATTTATAGTAAAATCCTGCTTAGATTTCCTGGTGTCTGCATGCTTTCTGCCCTTAGTTTACTGGTGAAACCACTGGAAGCCACTGTGGGATATCAAGGAGGTGTGAAAGAGTCAGAGCAGCGAATTTAAGCCCGTCCTTCTGAGGGTGTCAGAGCCTTGATAAGTCCTGTTTAAACTTTACCCTTCACGAAATGCAATGTGTCAATAGCCGCCCGTGGCAAAAGTGCTCTGATCTGGTTGGGTAAATACCCGAAGCCCATCCTTTTTCCATGAGACCTCGGCTCAAAGTCGCGGAGGGAGATTGCCAGAAATTAACAAAGTGCGATTTCGACAAAAGGAAGCAACGGTGGAAGGAAAGCAGCTGGGAGGAAAGTTCAGATGGTTCGCCGACGGAATTTTCTCAGTTCTGGATCTTGCAGTCTTCTGCCATGTCTGGGGCAGTTGGCAGTAGTAGCGGAAAGTCTCAGACAGGTGTTATGTCGGTTGTGAGTGGTTGAAGCACCTCTGACTCCCATTCCTCAGCTGACATTATTTGTCACTCAAAGAAGTCCCCTAAATCTCTGCGTCTGATTGCACTTTTTGATTTTTTTGCACACGTGGATCTTAAAATTTTAACCAAAGTTACTTTCAAGATTGAATCAAAGTTTTCCCAACAATTCACTCAGTTGAAAATGCATTTTAATAAACTTTACCCTCAATGGAAGGAAAGAGTTTAAAGACTCATATACTTACTGTCATTGCACACACACTTTAAGTTTCTAAAATAGAGGGCCGGCCTGCTCAAACATTTGCAGTGGAATCTGAGCGAACGAGAAGAGGTGGAAGACATGATTTGGCAGTTTACCCTCAGTGTTTGCCTCAAAATTTTGACGCCATGGCTCGAAGTCAAGCTGAGAAGTTTCCCAAGACCTGCTTGGCCTGCAGGCGGGTGTTCCATGTAAGCAGGGAGCCCGGAGCCTCCCCACTGAGGATCCGCGCTCCCCCCTCCTCCCCCACTCCCCCCTGACCGTCAGTTAGACAGTCTGCAGGGCACCTCAGGACTGCGGGGGCGCGAAGATGTCCGACCACAGCCTGTGATGCCTCTGTGTTAGCCGTCGGTGGGTTTCCTCCTCTGCATGTCGAGACCAGACGACTTTACAAGCTCAGCCATCCCAAATGGCAGCTGACCTGCAACAAAACAAAGCACAGAAAACAAAATGAAATCACTACAGACTCTCATCTTGTTGTGTATCGGAGGGTTAAATCAAGAAACTCTTAATTTAAGGAAATGCATCAAGAGGTTTTAGTCCAACAGCAGAGTCAGGTCGCTCCAAAGTGTTAAAGAAAACAGAATAATTACACCTCACTACTGACAAGGGAACAAAAATTACTATAACACCTTTCCTTTTTTTCCACTCACCTCTCTCTCTCACCCACACGAACACTGGAAAAACGTCTTTTTTTCCCCCTTAAATTGTATGTAATATGGTTGTGTTCAGGGGAAGCTGACAGGGCAGTCTGCCACAGCTGACAGGGAGCAGAAATAGCAGGTACTGTATATCTGACAGGCATATTAGGCTGGTTTTAATGAAAATGTCAGACTGAAAAAGCCTGAACACGACACCTTGAACCGCTTCCCTCTTTACAGAGAAAGTCGATATACGTGGCCAATGTTTATTTTTAGGAATACAAGGCGATGCGTGCTGACAAAGACTATTTCTGCACCGGTGTACGCTTCGAGAATAAAATGACTCATGAAGGCAAAACACTTAAAAGTAAGGATGTCTCAATCCTGAACTCACTTATCAGATTAGAGCCAATATAGGTGCTTTTTGATTGAATGGAGATCAGCAACCATCTCACTTTAATCTTTTATGATATGCAGTTTGCAGCAGAATGCAAATATGCAAGTTAGTATTATAGAAGGACAGCAGTGTGGAAATACTTTAAACTGTCAAACAGCCACTTGCAAAAAAAATTCACAAGTTGGTAGCTGCGGTCAATACTTCCAATTCGATACAACATCTAAAAACTAGACATGCTGCAGATTACTGCATGTTCATTAAAGCAACAGAGGAAAAGGCAACAAACTCTGGACTTAGAAATAAAGGATAAATATTAAGATTACAGAGAAGGTGTTGAATCCACTGCTGGGTAGAATCAAACCTCTGTGCAGCTTTTTACTGTCTTTTAGAGCTTCTGGATCCACAATATATCCTACTGTCTTGCCACATTTCAGACACTGTCTTACTAAAGCTGTACAGCAAAAATTGCAGCAACATATTTGTTGATTTAAAACCCAGGTGGAGAATGCTGTGTAACAACAAACCGGTATCTGCAGCTCTAAAACTTGTCCCTTGTCTCATTGCACGCTGGATTGATGCCTCCACCTCTGAGTCTAAACGTGCAGCGCTGCATGCTCGCCAGTGTCAGGCGTCTCTAGCAACAAAGACATTATCAGCAGATGCTCAATACTGAAAAAATGAAATGTAATCCAGACATCCCTGATTAGAAAGTAAACTTGATAACACCTAAATGCATATTCAGCAAACAAAAAATTGTCTTTAAAGTTTGCAAAGTTGTTGCCTCAGTGAATCACAGCCTGAAACAAGTTAGATTTTTGATAAAGACGTATTATCAACATTAATTTCACCTGACGTCACCTGTTTATTTTATGAAAAGACAAAAGTGTGACAAACGTTGCATATCTTTTGCAGCATTCACGTGCACCATTCCTCACTTTGAACTGCACATTCAAAACAACATATCAAGTTGTGATAAAAATAGAAAACATCCTTTTTCCTACAACTCGATGTGCACTCATTCCTCGCAGCAGGATTTGGTGTCTAAATTTAAACTCACAGATTATAGTGACTGAACTTTCTCAACAAAGTGTCCTTTGTCCCCCTGAAAACAAGTGTTGGAGCAAATCCAGCAAAGTAGGTTTTAGAGTTGCAACACATTTGTTTTCTCCAAGTTTATAGCAGGCTTTAAATTCTACATTTAATTATCTGAAAGTGACGATCTGAATCAAAATAAAACAGAATTAATTTGTCAGTATGTTACGAAAGTCTGTTACTAAGCAGGATAAATACTAAGTTTAAGTAAAACAAAATTAAGAATACCAATAATCCTGAACATTATGATTATTATTATTATAAGTATGATTATTATTATTATTATTATTATTATTATAATAAAAGAGATAACATGACATCCTGCATACTCAGTCCAGGATCTACATCTTTAACAGCATTACTAGTGACAAGAAAGACCATGTAGTGCGCACAAACACCCTGCTTATGAGAAAGAGCCATGCCCTGTTTAGTTGTTCATGATTTTAATATATATATATGTTTTATAAAGACAAGTATTTTCTTGTTTTTGTCAGGTTTGATACAGTTTGTGCCAGAAAAAGAAGCGTTCTTACAGAAGAAAAGCAGACAAAAGTGTTAAATTTGGCCTCAGTTTGGTGTTTGGTTTAAGTTTTGTTTCAGTGACTGCAGTCCCCTGAAAGGTTGAGAGGCTTCACCCGAAGTTTCTGGACTGTTGTCTCCCCCTATTGGTGCAGATTGTCCCTGCTGCACAGACGGAGCGCTGCTGCTGTTGCTGCTGCTGATCCGAAACAGCTCAACACAGAAACACACACGGAGTCAACTCCTCTGAGTGCAACAAACATGATCTGTCAGACGAAACAACCTGAATTCAGTCAGATTATTCTTAACCTACAACAAACCCGAGATGTAAAGTGAATATTTTTTATCTTAAGTGGATTTTACATTGCTCTCATATCGGATCATTTTAACTGTAAACATCTTAAAGGTGTCAGGCGTAAAAGGCTGACCCTGCGTAGAAGTGAAAAGACACAGGATAAAGAAAAACCTGAGGAAAATACTCTGAATGTGCAAAAGAGTCTGATGGTTCTGTTAAAGTATGATAAATACAGTCGAGGAATATAAAACTCTTATAATGACAGTAAAATGCTAAAGTAGGTTTTATTTACTGTAATGTTGAGAATAATCAGGAAACATCTCTGATCAAATAGACCTCTTTGGAAGGATCCTTGGTTCCAGTTTAGTCTTAAAAGCCCACGTCCCTGCCCCTTTGTTTCAGTTTTTCCTAGAGGCTGTGACATTTAACTTTAAGTATTGACTATAAACTATACATTAAAATAAATGAAGGCAAAAAATACACGGGGAAAAACACCTTTTTCCTACTTGAATTGGATTGTTGACTGCCAGGCTCCTCTCGAGCAGAGTCAGATTACGTCTCCGCCTCCAAAAAGTTTCCCCCAATCATTTCCTTGCCGTCAAACATAAATCCAGGCATCGCCTCCTGTGCCTGTAGACTCTCCAGCAATCCTCAAAGAGTAGATCTCTGTCACATTTCTCTCAAAAGCCACAGTTTGAAAGTGGAGCATTAGATGCGATCACTTGCATTGTGCCTTCTTCTCTTCGTGATCTGTGAAAGTCAAAGGAGCGTCACGAACTTTTATTTTTGACTTTTTTTGTTTCTCAACTTCACGGATTCAGGTTTGCCAGTCGAGCTGTGCGCCCTCACAGGCTGTCACTGCAGTCTTTGGGCACCGCACTTGGATTTAGAAAGAAGGATTTTCTCCCGTTTTCACCGCGCTAAAGCTGCTCTTTAATTCTTTCGCATGAATCTCCTCGATCCTTACCTGAAGATGACAGAAGAACAGGAGAAGTGTCACTCTGACGCTCCCAGCCCCAGCATGTCGGAGGACTCTGCGGGCTCGCCGTGTCCGTCAGGGTCCGGTTCGGACACTGAGAACACCCGGCCGTCCGACAACCACCTCCACTTGGGTGCAGACTACAAGAAGGAGGGAGAAGAAGAAAAGTTCCCCGTGTGTATCAGAGATGCTGTGTCCCAGGTGCTGAAGGGCTACGACTGGACTCTGGTGCCCATGCCGGTGCGCGTCAACGGCTCCAGTAAAAGTAAACCTCACGTCAAAAGACCGATGAACGCGTTCATGGTGTGGGCTCAGGCTGCACGGAGAAAGCTGGCCGATCAGTACCCGCATCTGCACAACGCGGAACTCAGCAAAACCCTTGGCAAACTGTGGAGGTAGGTTCGCTTTGCAGTCTTTCTTTCTTTCTTTGCAGTGCGTTTTTTACGCGCCGCTGAGCGTAAAAAACGCACTACTTTTCGATGAAGTAAACGAACGCAGTGTCAGTAACAGCTATGCAGTGTAGAGATTTAATCTTTAACACACTTTTATTGTCGTATTAGAATATTAGAGCTGAGTTTACGCATGGAGTTGAAATAAGTAAACTTTTTGATGACGATAATTTCGTGAAAACCCGAATTGCAGTTTTTTATGTGCACACAAGTTGCATTACTAGTTCAATATATTTTATCTTGAGCTTCAGGTTCAGTGAATGTATTCTCACGTATGTGCAACTCCCTGTGATCATTCCAGATTGCTCAACGAGGTAGAGAAGCGCCCGTTCGTGGAGGAAGCCGAGCGTTTGAGGGTGCAGCACAAAAAGGACCACCCCGATTACAAATATCAGCCCAGGCGGAGAAAATCTGTCAAGAACGGGCAGAACGATCCCGAGGACGGCGAGCAGACCCACATCTCCCCTAACGCCATCTTCAAGGCGCTGCAGCAGGCCGATTCTCCTGCGTCAAGTATGGGCGAGGTGCACTCCCCAGGCGAGCACTCAGGTGAGAAAAAAAGGAAAAACCTACTCTAGTTACTTTTTGTTTATGGATGACTTATTAATTTGTTACTGCATGAGGAAATCAACTCTTTCGATGGCTGTGAGGCCTTCAATATATACCTGTTAATGATTAATATTAATCATTAATGGGTTTTATAGACTTTGATGCAAACACACCTGCTGAAGCCAACAAATTCCTCTTCTGAAAGCATTTGTATTTCACTTCATGATAACTAGTCCCTTTTCCTTTTTGCATGTATGAATTTGTTTATCAGATTGAAGGCCTAACTCCACTTTTCCTCTAACCAGGTCAGTCCCAGGGCCCGCCAACTCCCCCCACCACCCCCAAGACGGACCTCCCCTCCAGCAAAGCCGACCTGAAGCGTGAGGGCCGTCCAATGCAGGAGGGCACCAGCCGCCAGCTCAACATCGACTTTGGAGCTGTGGACATCGGCGAGCTGAGCAGCGAGGTCATCTCCAACATGGGGAGCTTCGATGTCGACGAGTTCGATCAGTACCTGCCGCCTCACAGCCATGCCGGAGTGGCCGGAGCAGCCCAGGCCGGCTACACCGGCAGCTACGGCATCAGCAGCTCCTCAGTCAATCAGGCAGCTAATGTCGGGGCCCACGCCTGGATGTCCAAGCAGCAGCAGCAGCAGCAGCAGCAGCACTCTCTGACCACTCTGGGTGGAGGAGGAGGAGGAGGAGCAGGAGGAGAGCAAAGCCAGCAGCAGAGAACCACCCAGATAAAGACGGAGCAGCTGAGCCCGAGCCACTACAGCGAGCAGCAGGGCTCCCCTCAGCATGCCACCTACGGGTCCTTCAACCTGCAGCACTACAGCACCTCCTCTTACCCCTCCATCACAAGAGCACAGTATGACTATTCAGACCACCAAGGCGGTGCCAACTCCTACTACAGCCACGCAGCAGGTCAAGGCTCCAGTCTGTACTCCACCTTCAGCTACATGAGCCCCAGTCAGAGGCCTATGTACACCCCAATCGCTGACACCACAGGGGTGCCCTCTGTGCCCCAGACCCACAGTCCACAGCACTGGGAGCAGCAGCCCATTTACACACAGCTCTCCAGGCCCTGAGGAGGCCTCAGCACTGACTGTACGACACCCACCCCACCTAAGCATAGACTTCTTTCTGCCAGGTGCCACCTTTGTGCCACACCCGTCATTTGCCAACAGAAAAACATGACATGGACTTTTTTTATAGTACTGAAAATATATCTTTGGATTGGCTCACAACAGTGCCTTTTGTATTGGTTGGAATTGTAATTATATTTTTTTAGATATAATGTTTAAAAAAAGTGAAATCCTCTGTGAGGACATACTGGTTATAAATATTTTAGTATGTACTGTGTATGTGTTCTGCTCTTGTCATCCACATAATCAGCGTCATCAGCATCTTCATCGTCATGATTCGTAAGATTAACACGTTTTAAGGAGCAGGAAAGCCGGGTACGAACACCCTCAGTGGCCTTACTTCACATTCACGTATTTCTTGTACAGAAGTAAGAAACGTCTGTTTACTGACACTGCCGTCTTATGAAAGCCTTCATCCAGCTTTGAATTTTTGTACTGTACATATCTTACTGTAATTCCCATGAGATGCAAGAAACGAGCAACACAGGGTGGAAATAGATTTGAATCTTTGGCCATGAAATGACCGTGTCATCAGTGAATTTGTCAAATATTCTGCTTTTTCTTCTGTGCTTGAGCTCAAATTATTGTTGGAAGCGCTATAGCAGGTGCCATGTAATTCTACTATAGGGGCCTTACTGTGTTGGTAGATGTAACTGAGCAACGCTTGCTTTTATCTGAGTACTGCCTTGATACCATTGGTGCCTCTGGAGCCGCAGTAACGAGGCTCCGTCCTCTGGCATTGCAGTGTCTAAAAAACCATAGCATAGTTCAGACTTCCTGCGTGAGGAGATACAGGAAGCGACCTTTGACCTCTCTCCTCTCTGCAGCCAGCGGCTCTCAAGCTGGCGTGCTTCTTCTTCTTCTCTCACTCCTTACAGCACCGTCCTCTTTCCTAACCTCTTTTTTTTTGTTTGTTTTTTCCTAATTTATTCCTTAGCATTAATTTTATTTGAGAATAACTATTTGCAATTATCATTTTAATTCAGCAGCAGCTAACTGAGATGAAAAGTTTTCAGTGGAATAATTTGCTGCCATATGTGGTACAAATTTGTTTATTTATCATTTGTAAATGTTTCCGTATAAAAGTTTTCTTTATTCATGATCTAGTTATGTACAGATTACTTATAATTACACGATGAGTCTTTCGCTATAAAAAAAAAAGAAAAACTGGAATTTTTTGTCTTTTTTTTTTTCTCTCTCTCTTCCTAACAAATGAATTAATGGATATGGAAGCTGTGCCTGTTTTTTTTGTAAAGAATTTGCTGGAATCAACAGGAGACTTTTTGTTATTAAAAGTTCTGTTCTTCGTTTTGTATTCTGTATCATTAGTTCTCATTTTGTCATCTCCTTAATGCAGTTTCCGTAGGTAAACATGGCATTGTCTTAAAAGCTTATCTTTTGTATTATATTGTTTGCAATAAAAACAAAACACTGAGAAAATACCGGATCATCTTGGGCTGTTTATTCAACACAACTTCCACAAAGTAGTATCTGTTTTTGTTTGATTGTTTGCATCTACATTAAACAAAAACCTCCCGAGTTACAGACGCACTTATCCAGACTGCTTATATCTCACTTATTTTCATGCTTAAGCGCTGTACTGTGACTCATAATTAATCTAAATATGTTACTTCTCTCTGAGGTTTCACCACGGTGAAAAGCAGCAGTGTCAGTCAGCTGTTAGTGTTTATAATGAGAGCTGTAACCAACCAGCTCCTTGTGTGAGTGCACACTGGAGTAGTTTCTGCCAGAGCTGACTGCACTGTAGTATAAAGCAGGACTGATTGATGTTTTTAAATATAAATGGGAAATTTCATCCTTTTTGCACAAGTTTCTATTTATGTTGCATTCAGGAAAAGGCGTCCACCTGAGACAACAACAATGTGAAAACACTGAATCTTTTTTTTTTACATTGTTCTGTAAGCCGACGTTGATTTTCATTTGCGTTGTTCATGATTAGATTTTTTATTTTAATCTAATTTGATCCAAATTTATTCATGAAGCACATTTTAAAAAACACAACAGGTCTTGACCGAACAAGTTAAAACAATCAAACAATAAAATAGAGATGTCGAGTGTTTAAGTGGTGTTAGGATGTTGAAATAGAGAGAGCATCAGCTTGACATTTCACCTGCTAAAACAAACGTGTTGGTTGAACTTTTTTCACCTTTTTAGCAACAGAAAGTTACATCGATTTTGTACTTTTTCAGGAGAAAATAACAAAGTTCTTATTTCTCCTGCCTGCAGATTTAATCCCCATAGTGGGATCAGAAAGCTGAGAGGGTGGTCAGTCATTGTAATAATGCTATACTGAGCAGTTGATTGTATGGAGGCCCTATGGGGACATGCATTGGTGCATTTTCTTTTTGACTTTTTCTTAATAATATGCATTTAAACAGTTTTTATCACTAACTCGTGTCGTTTTTTCTTTCTTGATCTTTGCTAATATTGTCCTTGCTCTGGACAAAAACATCTGCCAAATGACACTGTTGCATGCTAACCTATTACACTTATATCAATCAATCAATCAATCAAAGTTTATTTATATAGCACTGTTCATACAAATGAAAATGCAGCTCAAAGTGCTTTACATTAGGACAAGAAAAATAAAAGTTATTAAAATTGACTAAAACAGACAATAAACTCATTTAACTTGAGACTCCTGCGGCAAAAATGATCTCTGAATTATTTTATTTTTTGTAGTTTAATTCAAATTTCACAATCAAAGCAGGAGCTGCAATGTTCAATAGTTTCAACATACTTATGGCACAAAATGGGCAAAAAATGAATGCATATCATATTCATGTGAGACCAGTTTTAAACATTTTGGCACAAATCTGTTGACAGAATAGATAAATATCAACATGTGTAGTAAGGTAACACCCTTTAATGACAGATAAAACCAAAACACTTAAAGAATATATACCGCTCATCGAGTCTGACTCTCTTTAGCGTCTTATTCAGTGTTCAGCACAGCGCTGATAATTTAATATTTAATATTTGTACAATCTAACCTGGTGGTAAAATAAAAAATAGACTAATGTGAGTTATGGGAAAAAAAGTTTTGTAAAAGTTTTGGTGATGGGAACACTGACTTTGCTTCCGGCTTCTCAGACCATGAGGTCACAGGTCCATTATTACCACACGGCTGATTTAGAAGACGTATGTCCTCCGCACCCCTCCCCCCGCCTGTATACAGCTCAGCTTAAAGAAACAAACTCCATGTTGAATATTGTTTATTCATTACAGGCCAAGTGATACAGAAATGGGGCTGCCTTTAATAAATCAGTGACAGTGTAAACACAATCAGGTAGTATAGCTTTGTGTTGAAATTCGAGGCACATTCACAGATGACGTCTCTTTCTTCACATCGACTGGACTGAACTTTTTCCCGCCACCCACTGCTGCACCTTGACCAGACAGGTTTTTTTTTGTCTTAACTTCACTTTGCTGTACTTCTCTGCACAAAGACTCAAATCATGAATAATGCAAAACAATCTGAGAGACTTAAGATACTGTAATGACCCGGGAGTCATCGAGAGGAAAAAATGAACTCTGTTAATCCCAGAAGGAGGAATCACTTTTTTATTGGCTGATCCTGTGGACATGCATTAATAAAAAGATGCACTCTGAGTCGCTGGGGGTTTGGTTTGCTCATGAGGCCTCTAGAAGTGATCTGGGAGCGAACTGGCACACTACCAGCAACCAGTTTACAGACTTGGTACATAATGGGGCTCAAGCTGGAAACCCTCCAGTTCCTGAGCGACTGTCAGCCCTGCAGATACTGCTTTCAGCCAAATAAGAAAAATCACATAAAACACAGGCTTTGATTGCCTTATTAGGGAAACTGTATTTTCATTTGGTGCATTCTTTAACCTCTTCATGAGCTAATTCCTTGCAAATCCCTTAAAAACATCACATATTTGATGCTCACAGAAAGTCCTTGTAATATTTTTATAGTGCTGTTTAACTAATAATTTCATAAAGTCACAAAAAATTGTCAAACTTTTATACTAAATGGTGATTTATGATATTTAGGATTCTGATATTTGGCATGCAAAACCATTTTTAAGTCGATTTACCTGTAATTATTACAATAGTTTGATTTAACTGTGTATGTAAACATACTCGCTGTCTTACAGGACTGCAATGAAATGATCGAGCTAACTTCACTTACTTGTAACTTGAACTCGAAGTACATTTATCTACTATTTTAATTCCATTTGAGACCAATTACATGTTGTTTTTATCAATCAACTGAGCTGTCTTGGAATAATTTCCTTTTAAAAATCACGCCGGTGTTGTTTTTTTCATCACTGTTGCAGCAGGAAGCAAGAAGAAGCTGCTGCAGCCAAACTACGGTGTCTCAGAGGGACAAATTAAACAAAATAACCCATTCATTCGAAACTTATTTGCACCACGATTAATACATTATTCTTGACAATCCTCATTATCATCCTAGTTTAATTATTTGCTGTTGATTATCCTTAAATCAAACTCCTGTAGCATGTGAAGGTTTAAGCTTCAACCACATTTTTAGTCTATTTTAGGTTTATGGCGATGCTGTATAACGCTGCTTTTGTATACCATTATATCAGCATATTATTAAAACCATAAAGATTCCAGCTTGTGGTTCTGCTCTGGGGTTTGTTGAAAGTGGAACTAAATCTTGAAACGTGGACAGCTGAAAGAGAAGTTACATTATTTCAACACAGAATACCACATGGAATCCACTCACAATCACAGACTAATGACATGGGCTCATACACTTAGAATAGTGATTTAAAACTGGCGTTCGCAGTATGACTTTATTGTTTAAAATCTTGGCAGAATCAAAGATACAGTGCAGCTAAATGGATATAATTATCATTTCAGTATTTTCCTTGCATTTTGCCGTCTGAGGTTGTTTATTGTGCTTTTCTTTGTCTTTTCAGACATGTTTGTTATCTCTGCCTGGCTTCTCCTCCTGTTGGCGCTTACTGTTGTGGTACTTCTGGAAACAGCTGCTAATGAAAACAGTGTTGTATTAACCAAACTGCCGAAAAAAAGAAGAAAAATTGAACATATCGATATGCAGTGATTTTAAACTTGTTGTGGTGACGACAAGATAATGATCTTCCTGCAGGCTTGAGTCTGCTGTCTCTGCTTTAATATGAAGGCCAACCAGAAACCAGAGAGTGTGAAGCCCTAAAGCTGCTCCCTCCTGCTGAGAGCCCCAGGGCCACATCCATCACAGGGTCTCCAGCAGCTCTGACCTGGAGGGAGGCAGCGGGGCCTCAGGGCCTGACAGGGTGAAGGGAGACCGCTTAGATGATTGTGCACGGGGAGAGAAAAGATGAAGTAGGAAGATCTTAAAGAAGAATAATCACAGGATGCAGCGGTTCTATGATTTTCAGAGATTGAATGATAGGATTCTCAAGAAACAGGAGTCTTTTTTTATTGATAAAGACCATTTCACTGTTTTAAGGGTAAAGTAAAGGGCTGATAAATGCTCACATGCCAGGATACCCAAAGAAGTGCTTCAAACTGTGAACTTCGCCAACTAAGAGTTTAGAGAAAATGCAAAAGACAGGAGCTTAACATGTTCAATATGTAAAAGTAATATCCAGAAGATCGTAATGCCTGACACAAAAAATTATGGCCATAAAGTTCAATTGTTTTGGGAGCTGATAAAAAATCAAAATGTCCTCAAAATTTAACAAATATATTTATTTATCTCGTTTGATATATTAGATGTTTTTGGAAACTGATAAACAACAAGAGGACATTTTTATCATTTATCGGACTGTATTCAGGTGTTTTTTTTGATAGAAGTATATAAAAGTATGTATCAAATATGATACAAAAGGCATTAAAGAGTTAAAGAGGTTGAATTATTATTTTTTTTTAACTCATTAGTTTTGATGATCTTGCAGAATTAGAGGCGTGGCTAACTTGATTGACAGGTAGGCATGATGACACCCTCAATCAGGAAGTTCAAGATCCAACTCTGCTTCTTTGTTTCCTGCTGAACCAATGGAAAGTGTTCCCAATATGGCAACCGCCTCTGTGTTTTTCATCTATGTTGTCTAATGACTGTTGGCTCCTGGATTTTGGTAGCCTACAGGTATAACCCAGCTTTGAAAGTTTGAAAAAAGTCTATTTTGTCGACATTAATATGAGGATATCTTTATTCTGTGTGCGGTGGCTTTATCTTCGTTCAACAGCTTTCATGACATGATGGAAGACATCGCCTGAAAGGTTAATCTGGGCCAACATTTTCATTCGACGTTTAAGAAAAAAAAAAAACACACACACCCTCTGCTTTAGTAAACACAGGTCCATGTTCCTCCAGTTTCAGAGAATGAACAGATCAATTCAGCTGAATTGTTTCATTCTCAGCTTGTTGGCAGCGCGCACACATCCCGGGAGTTTACATTTGCAAGTCCAGCTCCTTAAAAAGCAATCATGACTTCAGATAAACTGAAATCAGGTGCTCTGCATTATCAGCCGTGGAAATGATTAGTCCTTCAAAATTAAAGCTCGTCAGTGATTTTAAAAAATACTTTAACCTAATAGCTGTGTCTTTGAAGGTAATTTGCACACTGTTATCATCCAAGTCTCACACAGAGCCAGACTCAGCATCAAGGAATGATTTTAAACAGAAAACAAGTTGGGGATGAGATAAAAGCTCGAAATGACGACCGTTTTGCTTCCACTAGTGCAGAGTAATGGTCCCCACTTTCAGTGTGTTTCATCAGAATCGTGTGTCATGTGGTGTTGTCAGAGTAGCACCCCTTCAGGAAATGACATCACGATTGAGGCTTTCCCTGCGTGAGACCACAGTGACTCATGAATTGGGTTTGACACAAACAGTCTTGCCCAGTAGCAGCCTGAACATCATGATATATGTGACGTGATCCTCACAGCCGCCTGCCAAGAGATACAGCGATTGCAACATCTGACTGTCAAGCGAATAAATTTTCATTTGAAGAAAGGAGAAATAAGACGCATCTTTCCTAAATCACGTGCCCCAGCCTCCTGACCTCGGCTCAGAAACTCGTGGCAGCAGCAGATTGGATTGGTACAGCCATGGTGCTGCTCCCCTCCAAACAGCAGGAGAGCCCTGATGAATGTTTCCAAGAAGGATCGGAAACAAGACCAAATTTTTCTTTTTTTCTTTTTTTTTCCAGACGGGCCTTTACATGGGCAATTTTCCCAGGACGACCCCATTATTATTCCACAGAGACGTCTGCCCCCTCCGAACCCTATGGGTGGTCTCTGTGAGGGCGAAAGGAAAAGGAAAAGAAAAGGAAAAGGGGTGAAAAAAATGCAGTGAGACTGGACAACAATGAAATACACAACAAAGTAAAATGAGACACATCGAGATGATGATTCACGTAGAAGTCTAGGAAACTTCAGCCGGCTCTACCGATGGACTTTTTTGGCTTGAGGATGTATTTCTGCTCATCAGTGAGGAAATCTGATTCATATCAGAGCAAAATTAAACAAAAACCTAATCCAAATTTAGTGTTATGTTTCCAACCAATTATTTATCTTACATTGTTTTCTTTGTGTCCATTGTGCTGCATTCCTCCTTGGATTAGCCTCAGGGACAGTTTGAATTGACCCCCACACTGAGTTGTTTCTAAATTGTCCAGTCCATAAAGTTCCTTCTTAAACCAATAAGAAACATCCAGTGAAGGAAACCCCAGCTTAATCACTGAGGAAGACAAGCTGACCACAAGGCCATTTCCATGGGAACTGCACCCTCGGCTGAAAAACTACTATGTGCTGATTCAAGTTCAGAGCGAGTACAGGGCACATTTTCTACACCTTCAAATAAATAGAAATTATTTACATAAAATCAGGGGAGTAATATGAACATCAATCACATTTTGTTTAAATTTGCACTCTCACAGTTTGATTTCGCTCTCTGTTTGAGCAGATTTAGGAAGTGAGACTTTGCCCCGCAGCCATCCATCTTGCGTCAGCCCCCATGAAGGCATCAGCCTGTGCCAAGAGGCCAAGCCAGGCCAGCCTGCTGGAACCCTTGGTGAGCTCCCTGCTTTTGTCTAAGGATGTGGAAGAAACCTGGCACCGGCCCGAGGTCAGCGTCACAAAATTATATTACCATAATCCCATTAAGTGTGTCTGAGGCCTCATGAGCTCCGGCTCAGTCTGGGAGGAAGGTGAGGGCTGCCAGTGGGTGGGTTTGAGGCTGAGGAGCATGGTCAGTGGATTCTATGGAGTAATAGCTTATACCTGTAAAAGTTCTTTTTGTAATTTAATGATTTTAATGTCTTTTTTTGAAACAGCCCCATTTACAAAAGGTTGAATTACTGTATAAAATGTTGACAGTTTGCAAATCGTTTAAACTGTATTTAACTGAAATATTAAATGTTGATTTTATATCATGATGAGTTAAGTATTGATTTTATTTATTTTAAATGTGATGCTTGCAATACTCATCAAAAAAGTTGGCACAGGAAAATATAACAGTGAAACGTTTGTGTAATGTGTTTGAAAAAAAGAAGAAAAAAAGAAGGGGAGCATCTCTGGACTAACAATGTGGGGCAACAGCAGTGGATTTCATCATCTATAGTACAAAATATCATTGAATTCTTTGGAGAATCTGGAAAATTCTCTGCAACAATGGACAAGTCTGAGAATCATACTACCAACCGTGGCAGTCCTCAAGGGAAAGAGATCTGGGACCAAAATTTCAAATTTTAGTGTGAAGAAAATTTCATATTTTTGTATGAAAATTTTTTATAGTATAGTTTGATAAAAATATCATAGTATAGTATGATAAAAATGTCAAAGTATAGTGTGCAAAAAACTTCAAATTTCAGTGTGAAATTTGTGTTGTATTTTTCTATAAAAAAATCATAGTATAGTATGATAAAAATGTCCTATTTTACTATATTTAAAATTTCAAATTTTACAATGAAAAAAAATCATAATTTAGTATGAAAAAAATGTCATAGTATAGTTAGATCAAAATGTCATAGTATAGTATGATAAAAAAAAATCAATTTTAAGTGTAAAAAAATTCCATATTTTAGTTTGAAAAAAATGTCATAGTATACTATGATAAAAATCTCATAGTAAATTATTAAACTAAAAAATTTCAAATTTCAGTGTGAAAAAAAAATCACATTTTAGTTTTAAAAAATGTCATAGTTTAGCATCATAAGAATATCACAGTATAATATGATAAAAACTGCATTTTTTAGTGTAAAAAAAATCATTTTTTAGTTTGAAAAAGAATGTCATAGATAGTATGATTAAAATGTCATTGTTAAAAATGATAAAAATATCAGATTTTAGTATGAAAAAAATTCCATATTTTAGTGTGAGAAAAATGTCATAGTATAGTATGACAAATATGTCATAGTATAGTTTGATAAAAAAATATTCAATTATTAGTGTGAAAAAATTCATATTTTAGAATGAAAAAAATGTCATAGTATAGTATGAATAAAATGTCAGTATACTGTATTTAAAATTAAAAATTTTAGAATGAAAAAAAAACATACTTAAGTGTAAAAAATGTCATAGTATAGTTAGATCAAAATGTCATAGTATAGTATGATAAAAAAAAATAATTTTAAGTGTAAAAAAAATTCCATATTTTAGTTTGAAAAAAATGTCATAGTATACTATGATAAAAATCTCACAGTAAATTCTGCTTAAAATTTCAAATTTCAGTGTGAAAAAAAAATCATATTTTAGTTTTAAAAAATGTCATAGTTTAGCATCATAGGAATATCACAGTATAATATGATAAAAAATTCATTTTTTTGTTTTTAGTATGAAAAAAATTCCAAATTTTAGTGTGAGAAAAATGTCATAGTATAGTATGACAAATATGTCATAGTATTCTATGCTAAAAATTTCAAGTTTCAGTGTTTCATTGTTTTTTAATTATTTAAAAAGAATGTCATACTATAGTATGATAAAAATGCCATAGTATAGTATGTTAATTTTTTTTAATTTCAAAAAAAGTTTCATTTTTTAGTATAAAAAGGTTTTCACAGTATTGTTTGATTATTATGTCATTGTTAAGTATGAAAAAAAATGTCAATTTCAATGTCAAGTCATAGCATATCATGATGAAAATGTCATGTATAGTATGCTTAAAATTTCAAATTTCAATGTGAAAAAGTTTCATATTTTAAGTTCAAAAAAATGTCATAGTATAGTATGATTAAAACTGCATTTTTTAGTGTGAAAAAAGTTTCATTTTTTTGTATGAAAAAGAATTTCATAGTATAGTGTGATTAAAACGTCATTGTTAAGTATGAGAAAAATGTCAAATTTAAGTGTGAAAAAAAATCAGTAAAAAAAAAGACAGTATAGTTTGTAGAAAAAAAGGCTAAGTATACTATGTTTAAAATTTCGAATTTTGGTCTGAAAAAAATTCCATATTTGAGTATAAAAAAAATGTTATAGTATAGTATGATAAAAACTGCATTTGTTAGTGTGAAAAGGAATGTCATAGTAAAGTATGATTTAATTGTTATATTTCAGTTTTAAAAAAATGTCATAGTATAGTATGATAAAAAATTTCATAGTAAAGTATGTTAAAATATTACATAGCATAGTATGATAAAAGTCATAGTATTGTATGATAAAAATTTCATATTTTAGTTTGAAAAAAATGTCTGTGTAGTATGATAAAAATGTCATAGTATAGTGTGATAAAATTGTCATAGTATAGTATGATAAAAATGTCATAGTATAGTATGATAAAAATGTCTTAAAATAGTATGATAAAAAGTATATATTTTAGTATGAAAAAATTACATAGTATAGTGTGATAAAATTGTCATAGTACAGTATGATAAAAATGTCTTGAAATAATATGATAAAAAGTGTATATTTTGGTAAGAAATTAATGACATAGTATAGCACATTGAGAATGGCATAATATAGTATTATAAAAATGTAATGGTATTGTATGAAAAAGTATCAAAATACAGTAGGTTTTTACTCAAACCAGTTAACCTAACATAATCTCTGGATGTTTATGGGATGTATGAGGACACCAGATGACCACAAAATAACCCACGCAGACACAGGGAGAGCTTGCAAACTCCAAATTTATTCAGCCTTACCGGGATTCGAACCCATGATCTTCTTGCTGTGAGGTGTGAGTGCTAACCACTACACTACACTACAGGGCAGCAGCAGTCGTGGTATACACGGATAAATTTGTCACAGCATTGTATGATAGAATAATTATGATAAAGTAAAGTAAGAAATCACAATATAGTATGATAAAAATGTCATAGAATAGTATGATATAAATTTCATATTTTAGTATGATAAAGATATAGTGTAGTATGATAAAAATGTCTTAGAATAGTATGATATAAAGTACAATGGCATCATAGTATGATAAAAATGTAATGGTATTGTATGAAAAAAGAATTATTGTACAGTTAGTTACAACTCAAATCAAATAACCTTACCTCAATCCTGCATGTTTATGGGATGAGGGAGGAAACCAGACTACCTCGAATAAACCTCGCAGACATAGGAAGAATTGGCAAACTCCAAAACGATTCTCCCTAACAGGGATTCAAACCCATGACCTTCTTACTGTGAGGCGCAGGTGCTAACCACTACACTACAAGGATGATAATATTAGGGTATACTAATGAAATACGTCACATAATAGTGTGATAAAAATAATAATATGAATGATATGATAAAATGATATAATAATAATAATAATAATAATAATAATAATAATATGATAAAAATGGCTAGAATAGTATGATAAAAATCTCATACTTTTGTATGAAAAAAATGTCATGGTATAGTTTGTTAAAACATTTCATATTTTTCAAATGTCCTATTTTAGTATGAAAATAATTTCATGATAAAGTATGATAAAAATGTCATAGAATAGTGTGTTAAAAATTTCAAATTCGAGTGAGAAAAAAATTTAAATTTTAGTATGAAAAAAAACTTAGTATAGTGTGTTAAAAATGTCAACGGATAGCATGATAAAATAAATTCATGGTATAGAATAATGAAATGTCAAAGTATAGTATGAAAATTATGTCATAGCATAGTATGTTCAAAAGATGTCATTGTATAGTTTGATTAAAATCAGAGTATGAAAAATAAACGACATAGTATAGTATGATAAAAATGTCATGGTATAGTATGATTATGAGTATGGTAAAATTTCACAGTATAGTTTTATAGAATGTCATGGTATAGTATGATAACAATATCACTGTATAGTACAACAAAATTGTCACCAGAGGAAACCAGACATTAACATGGTCTAGAAACTTTTGTTTACGTTAGACTAAGGAAAACAGAAAAACATCTCTGGTCAATCAAAAATTTTTATTCATCATATTGTCCTTTTGTTATCCACATACATTTGAAAGGCACAGATCATATAGACCTTGCATATTATGGCACATTTTGCCAGTATTACAACAGTTTATGTCTGTAGATGAAAAGTCTATCTCCTAAACTGGCCTGCCAAGACCCTGAAGTGTTGAGCTGCTGAAATCCAATATTAGGAAAGAACGAGGTGAACGTTTTATTTTCAAAACTCCAGAAACAGTTTTCCTCCCTCCTCAAACATTTACACAGAGTTGGTAGAGGAAAAGTGGTGAACATGCTCCCGTACCAACATTTTTTTTATGTGTTGTTGGCATCAGATCCAAAATTAGCTGTAAAAATAAATATCTTGAAGTACGTAGATATTTGATGTATGGCTAAGAAAGAGGGGAAACTCTCCATGACTGAAGCCAGCAGTCTAAATGAAGCATTAAATGAGCTTTTTTCTAAGCTTAATAAACTCAAGGTTTCTCATCCTTATCTGTAATATCCCGTGTTCTTCAGAAAACCATTCACTCCAATAAAAATAAGACTTTCCATCCCTCTTTACATTTGCTTCCAATTTAGCGTCTGAGGAAAGTTTTGGCAGTACAACTCAACATGGATACAGCATTTCGTCTTCGCTAATTCCCCTTGTCTGTACCTGGTAAATCTCCACAGAATATATCAGTGTACAGAGCTCACGCTTACAGGCACAGGTTGTTTGAGGGGATGCAAATAGATATGTCAGCAGATCTTGTGCTATTCTTCTCACAGGGCATCAGAGCAGAATATCAGCCAACTTTTGGCAGTTTGATCCTTGAGGCATAACTGTGGCTGTGATATATACAGAAAGATTATCTGGCGTGTAACTCAGGAGTCCTGCCTAGTTTCTGTGTTGGCTCATTTCTACAAATGATGACCATGGATCTGTTTAGAATAACTCCAGACCTGCTGGTGATCTTTTGTCTGCTATGCAGTTTATATAGATTTGTTTCCAAGTGGGAAAACATCTCTGAGATTTCAGTTTGCTTTGCTTTGTAGGGTCATAATTATCAGCCAGGTTTTGTCCTGTACTGGATGACAGCTTGATGTCCAATGTAAACGGAAAACTTTTTGCTAAAATAGCAAGCTAAGCTACCGTATTCAAGAGAGACGAAGGAGTCGCAGCGTCCATGTGAGCGTCTTTTCTGGGAAAACAGAGGTATTAGTAGCGGGTATTTGCGGTGACGACAGAGAGCCAAGCATTTCTTTACTTACAGGGCTCAGTTTCTCAAACATGCCTCTCTTATATTTGTCCATTCCATCTGCAGGACAACCAGTAAAACTTAATCTCTACTGCAAATAAGTTAATACCTAAACCAACATGTAAAAGTAAAGTTCAGGGCCGCATGCAGATTCCTGAGAGACAGACAGAGCCTAACCTGGCAGTTAACCAATTAATTACACACAGAGTGACTCTGTTTGTCGTGGAGACTTGCAATGACACACACACACACAACCCTGCAGGCCCTCTCTCACATGCACACGGACTAAAGAAGGAAATGAAAAACTGCTTTTGTTTTGTTTTCAAAGCTAAATGTCTGTCAAATTTTCTTGATACCATCCTCTTCTTCTTCCATGATTCCCAGCTCCTTCCCTTTGCTGACTCCAGCTCCAGCATCTGCTCTGAAACGGTTCGTCTCTGCAGCCTTCTCCTTTGGGAGTGCAGCGTTAGTGAAATATGGGCAGGATGCCTCACGGTCAATGGGGTCTTCACCAGCCTCATTTCCGCCATGCAGAGCCCTGTCAGACAGTGCTAGGCAGACCCCCTTTGCACCCCCAGGCTTGATGTTGACAGCACAGGAGGAAGCAGACAGTATCAAGTTCCCTCAAAATTAAAGCAAATATCACTTCACAGTAAAAAATAGAAGCAGTAACTCAATTTGAGTAAAGAGGCCACTTACACACAAGTGTCTTGTGATTTGCTGCTTAGAGTTTGCTGTCGGATTAGTGCTGCAAAACAGCTCAGCACTTGCAAAACTGTGCAACAGTAAACTCCAAGTTCAACCTGCAGCCTCTGAGAAAATATCCTGAGGATAATTATGATCATTTTCAACTCTATTTAACAGAAAACTACATCATGTGCCCGTGTTTCTATTTTGCAACTTGCACATAGTTATGCGTGCAGCCTTTTAAAGTGCATTAATTGGTAGCAGTTCTGGGATGGGGGTTGGGCAGGGCTTGGGTTTGTTCTGCTGTGCGCCCCTTTTTATTTTCTCCACAGGCAGTTCAGTGCTTTCCAGCAACCTCTGAAGCATCAGCAGTTTTGGCCTTATTGTGTGCAGAGGGCATTGCTCTGGAACAAAGTGCATTGCTACTCTCTGCAGGAAGTTTTTATGCTACTTCAATTCTGCTCTTACAGTTCCACTCAGACAGTTTTTTTTCTTTTCTGCGGATAATAAAATAATAACATAAGTTCTACAAGGACCACTTTTGTCAAAGAGAATGAATAATTTGCATACAGGACGTTTTATTTTCCGGTATGGATCTGTTCTGAGAGCTCTCTGCTCTTCCATGTGCACACCTCTCTTCTCTTTTATTACCTCCACCAAGGAGATTATGTTTTCGGTAGCGTTGTTTGTTTATTTGTTTGTTCGTTTGTCTGTTAGCAACTTTACAGAGAAAGTAACAGACGGATTGACCTGAAATTTTCACCAGAGGTGCATCTCAGATCCAGACAAAATTCTGGATACTGTGATCCAGAACACACAAAAATAAGGGTGTCGTTGGAATTTTCAATGCTGAAAGATAAGGAATGGGCAGCACAGTGGTGTAGACAGGTGGCACAGTGGTGTAGTGGTTAGCACTGTCACCTCACAACCAGAAGGTCCTAGGTTCAAATCCTGGTCAGGGCATTTCTTGTTTTAGGAACAGTGAACATACTAGTTTAAACACAAATAAAAGTTAATAAAAGACACGTAACAGTAAAAGTTTTGGTGTGAATCACAATATAAGGGGGGACATGAGCTGCTTGGCGGAGGTCTGCGCTCTCCGAGTGCTTTTCTAGTTTGCATATGAGTAAAGTAAAGGCAGGGAGAGCAGGAGCAAAGACCTCTAGGGTATACATGCATAAAAATGTAGAAATGGATTGGGATTTATATAGATGAGCTGATCACCTGATGGACTGAGCTTGCCTTTTGACCTGGCTGAACTAAAAACATCCTCAATTTCAGATTTAAAACTCATGGTCCCAGAGTCCCTTGCAAAAGCAGCTGAGGTGAACAGGTGTGTGTGGTGAGCACATGGCAAGAGCTGATGAGGTCTGCCACATGTTAAACACATTGCAGTCCGACCAGCCCTGAACTGGACCCATGTTTCTGTGCTTCTGTCAGATCACAAGAGTTTAAGAGAACCGGCCAATACATCAGCAGAAAGAGGCTGTGGAAAATATGTGCAATGTGCCAATGAAGTGTCTTTTTGAGGTAGGCTAGATGGATGAGAAATCTGAGTCTCTCACTTCAGGGCAGGATCACACGGTGAGATTTCAATAAATCAATGAGTGATGTGCCCAAGTACAGAGCTGTCAGAGAGTACATCCAGACTCTTCTTTTTCTCGTTTTTTTCTCTCTTACTCACTCTTTAGGCTCTTTTTTCTCAAGTCACTGTCGGTAACTTGCTGTGAAATTCCAATGACACATCAGGAAGAGAGGAATCAGGGGCTGAGATTTGGTATTTTTGTGTAGTAAAGCCAATATCTTGAAGCGTTTCTTCTTGAATGACAAACTCGACTTAAGTTGTTTCTTTTAACTGTCAAAACTCAAAGTCCTCTCCCTACCTCACAGATTTCTTTCTTTTTTTTCATTTAAACCCTGAGCAGATGATCGGGAGAGGCCTTGGATTTATTGGTTGCCATGGTAATAAAGCCTGTCTGCATTCATGGGCCTCGATGGCCCATTGGCATTCTCCAATAGCAACGAAGATGAGGCTCCTCACCCTGGGAAAAATCATGCCTTCTCCTGATTTATGATAGCTGTGAAAACTTCAAAATTCTCTCCCAGACGTGTCAACAAACATCACAGCGCAGGTTCAGCTACGCATGTGCTCATGTGCTAAGATCCAACGGGCCTGTTGACACCTTGTTAAGGTTTTCCTCTCCTTCCTCGTGCACATCCATGCTCCCGCTCTGGCTTTCGGCTTCGGGCGATGACCCTAAAACTCTGAGAATCAATCAAAGGCTCCTGCAAAACAACACAAGCTGGCAACATTTGGCCACCAGATTTTTCTGTCCTCAACGTTTTCACACGACCCAACACCTGAAACTTCTAAACATGACTGTGAGACACACTGTTATGTTGCCAGTGTTGCAGTTGCACTCTCTATTCACTTTTAATTTCAAATCATTACATCTTTGCGTGGACAGATGCAGACAGAAATGGTGTAATATTGGTTTATGGCGCTGCAGAAACAGGAGTGTCACATGCACACCCACTCAGAGGCTGTTTACACACACAAAAAAGTGATTGATTGAAAAAGATTAACTTGTGACATTCGCCACTGTTTGTGTTTGCATCAGAAAGTCTGTTGACTCTTTATGCGCAGCAGATCGTTGATGTTCTTTAGTTGCACTTCATTAAAAAGTGCCTGCTTAGCATGCATTCTGCAGCACTTTTAGTCTGCATTGTTTTAACAACATTTTCAATCTGAATGCAGATTTTATTTTAAATGCAAAGTTAAGACTTTCTTTTCTTTGATGAGGCCTCAGACCTGCATGTTTTCACACTGCTGTTCTACCCTGTTACTGCCCATGAGGACGGATCAGAAGCAGAGTGATTTTGCCACCTTATCATAACTTTGTGCATTACATTTTGCAGATGGGGCCTAAATATTCTGCTTTGAAATGACACAAAGATCCAAATAACAGACAAAAGCACAGTATCACTGGACTGGGTGAGAAGAGAGGAGATTTTACTCGTCATAGAACTTTGTTAATGTATTTGTTAAATAAGATGCTGGTCTGTTAACCTCCACATTACAGGTTTTATGTCCTACCTAGCGCATTACAAGGACCTGTGTCCCTGTGTCTAATCTGCCAAAGAACTCCACAATGACCATGAGAACAGCCTCTCCTGTAAGATCCAGGAATGCACTGTTGCATATCAATGACCCAAATCAACAGAGAGAGAGACAGAGAGAGAGAGGAGAGAGAGAGAGGAGAGAGAGACAACAAAAAGAGAGGATGAAAGGGCCCCTTCCCAACGCTGGCCAAACACACAACCACACACAAACACACCACAAACACACACAGAGGCAGGCAAGTCCGTGAAATATGACAGCCCCACGGTGAAGAAGGTGGGGGTGAGGGAAGCCATATTGTAACAATCTTATTCTGTGGTCATTAATCGTATCCTGCTGTTCCTGCCTCCCCCGACCGTGTGCGCTGAGCGTATGTCAAACACATTTCCCCTCTCTCGGTGGGCGCACTCCCAGCCAGCTTCAGTGCCGCACAAAGATACAAACCCTGAGAGCTCCTGAAGCTAGACGGGCCAGATAATCTCCCCCCTCGGACTCCAGCGCCAAGCCCAGAGCTTGCCATAGACGCGAAGAGACACACAGGCCCACGGGGAACGGCCTATTGCCTGGCTACTGCTGAAGCTGCCATGTTATATTCACAGCAAATACTACCTTAGATCACTTATGCTGTGGATTTAAAAGATAGTTTCCATTAAATGTCTTTATCTTTGGCCGTGCTGATTTTTTAACAAGCAAAGTTAGGAAGTGTTACTGACAGTGCGGCTCTTATTAACCATACGGATGGTTTGGCTCAATCGTTTACTGGGGAAAGACTTTGGAGATCAATAAAAAAGGAAACTTAATATGACAATTGGTTGGAATCAAGTACAAAAATAATCAAGCTAAATACGCTTGTGTTATATAACTCATCCCAGTTTTAGTATTCCAGAGTGAGTCGAAAATCTCTCCATTGATAGACAGGAAATTTCTGGGCAGCCGTGCCCGTTTGGCAACAGCCGAGTGAATTTTCTCTCTTCTTTTTTATCCATCCTTCCCTCTATACTGCCTGTCTTGCTCCCTCTTTCCCCCTCCTGCTGGGAGCTGCCTCATTAGGGAAGTGATAACGTAACCCCTCTGTTTCATCAGACCCTGCCATTTGTCATTATGACTGACAAGTGCCGAGTTGGGCCAACTGAGAGAGGGGAAAGAAGGGGCTCCCATTGGCCCCACAACTAGTTTTGTCCATCTATATCAAATTTAAAACTCTTGAAAACAGGTTTTGTTTGTTTTATAGTGCAATAATAAGTTTAAAATCTATAAAACGCCTCTGCCAACTGCACTGCCGACACCAACACTATCAAAAACAAACAGAAAAAGTGTTGCATCCAGCGGTTACCCTCCGCAATTCCATATTTTTGTTGGGCATGGTCTGAAAACTCCTACTGGCTGTTGCAAGAAACCTTAGACGTCTCTTGACAAGTGGATTCTCTTGAGCAATGGAAAATCAGTCTGAAGCCCCATCAATCACGGCACAGGAGCCGGTTGAAGGACCTGCTTTACGCTGACAGTTTGGACCGAGATCCTGACAAGATAATAGGTTGTGAACCCGTCAGAACAGGTTAATTGAAAAGATGGATTGATCGTTAATCAAATACTTTGGGGAGCTCGTAGGTACTGTAAGCTATACGCAAGTATCACCACTGTAAGGGCTGCTGTGTGTTTCCCCTATGGATCTCCATGGCAACAAAGTGAAGACAAACAGTAGTATTCATATTGCACCACTTGTATATAATGTAAGTAAGTTGGGTTGATTTGTAAAGTAATGCTTAGCTTCACTCTGGTCTACCTTGACAGTACCTTTGGCACTGATGGCCAAGATGATAATTTCGATCTAAGAGCAACACAATACACTCTTCTGCATGCACTCAACGTGATCAAGTTAGTTTGCCTGTGGTCAAGAGATGAGTGTTAGAAGCTGGGGATGACTTGACAGAACCCTTGACCCGCAGGTCTTAGCTGGGGTGGGTGCCCGTCAGCTGAGGACAGGAGGAGGGTGATTGATTGGGTCCCTGTCGGCAAGCTCAGCTGGACATCCCAGAAGGATCTTCCCATCCATCAGATCCTCCAGACCCAGGGAGAGCTGCATCCAGATGGGCAGCATTGTTCCTGGGCCACCCTCGCAGACGCCTGGAAGTCTCTTGCAAGAACCTCGAAATGTTACTGACAGCAGCCACGGATGTCCCAAAACTTCTGCATCTGTGTCTGTCGGACTACAAGACATGCTAGAGTCTCAGCACACTCCAACCTAATCAATACCATACACCGGATAGGATTTAGGGAAACAATAGCTGTCATTGCAATCACTATCAGGAGATCAGGAATCATCCGCAGAGAGGAGATAAGAGGTAGCAGCGATGGTGCGCTGGCAGTGATCACTGTTTCTAGAGCTCAGTGAGGCGTAAGATGGAGACTTAATTGTGGTGCGGGGCCTAATTGCACGGTCAGGACAGGGGGTAATGAGTTAATCCCCAGCCAGTCATCCATGATGAGAAGAAGCAAGTCCTCGGCACAGTAATTACAATGCTGCTCATTAACCTCTAAGCCCCAGGACACAGGAGAATGGGATGTGTTTCCATCTCTTTATGATATTTTAAATCTGTTTGCAAAGGTTTGATTGCAGGTTTTGAAACGCTCAGCGCTGGTGTGAGAAGTCAACAGTCTGCAAAGCATCTACCAGCCAACCCAAGGAGGCCAAAGTTCAGTCAGTGATTTGGAACCGCAGGAGTTCTTGCCAGGTTGCAGTCCCTGTTGACAGATTTGAATGTATTTTCAAGGAGGGGCTTTTCAAGAGAGGAGGACCGGGGAGATATTTAAGCAAATGGGTGGGGATATATGTGATCCCATGGCCCCTCCATGACAGGCGTCACGCCACCCTCTATGTAATGATCTCTTCCATATGGACCCAGGAATGGTCAGTCTGTGTTTACACGAGCTGATCCCCAGAACGTGTCCTGAAACTCGTTCTCTGGCGCTGCAGCCCAGGAGGAGAGCAGACGAAAGGCGCTTGGGCAATCACGACACCCCCCACTGAAGATCCATTAACGTAGACTCCAAAGTGGCACCAAGCGGAGACATAACCTGCCAAAAAACACTCCCACTTAAACACACACCAAGCACTGTTAAAGATTACACCCATCATATTTTCATAATTGTTGGAGGCACTTAAAGTCAAGGCCAAGTCAACACATTTTGCCTGGCAGCCTGTGAAAAGGGCCATTTATGCATTTATGTGGAATGTATATCCAAAGTATTTCATCTGTGTTTGCTTCAGAAAATTGGAGAACATATCAGGGTGTCACATTTTAGCAGCATCCTTACAGAAAGTTCGTGTTTTTGTCGACCTTGGACCGAAGAAAGTGTCAAATAATTTTAACAAGGTGGACTTCGAAAGCCTCAGTGCCAAACTAAACCCTGGCAGCTGGATTTAGGATTGGAGGCTGTCATTTCACTTGTACCAACTCAAACGTTTGGGGTAATTTGAAATTTAAATAAAGCTGTTTGGACTCTTTGGGCTGTCCAGATCATTTTAAGACTTTCATTATTACTGTAGCCAAAAATTAATGTTAACAATATTATTGTAACATTTATAGAAAACTTGGAAGAAATCAACAAAACAATCAGTCAAAGTAAGGAAAAGCAAGACATGGGTGGAGTAACACATTACATTTTTAATAAACACATTTAACTTATATGTCGTCATCTATTTCTAGTTGTGTTTAAAGTTATGTTTTATCACCTGTGACACAAAAATTAGAGAAGAGATTGCCTCATAAAACTAATGCTTTTATTTTGACATCTTCACAGTGTTTTGTTTAGGTTCATTTATTCCTTGTATAATGAAAACATGCTTTTATTTTGAAATAAAGTATAAACTGTAAGTTACAGGACTTAAATAGAATGCATTAGTCAGTATGTTTACATGTTATCCAGAAAATCGATTTATTATATTAGTCTGACTGAAACTGGACTATGTGTCACAGTCAGACTACCGTACTTGGATAATGTGGTTCAGTAGGAAATAATATTCAACTGTCATACCGTATGAATGAAAGGTGCAGAGTTGTACAGTTGTTGGTGTTTGCACCATTTACCAAACAACCCATTAGCCTGTTGCTAACATGTTTGTTGATTGTTTTGGTAAATGCTATTGTAGGTAACCAGGGAGATAGACCAATATAAACAAGCTAAAGGGGGCACATCGCTACCTTTCATAGCAGAAGCTGACATACTTTTGTCAATCAACTGATTCCTGCAAAGTGTCTGTAAACTTGGACAATAGTCAGCTTACCTGTTCATGTACACATACTGGATGTGAACATTGAGGAGACATAGATCTGTTTTACATCATACAGGTCCAGACTTTTAGAAAAACCTGTTCAAGTTCCTCTCTTCTATCTCAGCGATAACCTCTCCTCTTTTAAAAACATCACTTCCCCCTCAGAGTTTAAAGCCCTCTGTGGATGTTTGGAAAAAGGGGGCTCTCCCCATAGTCTACTTAAATAACCACTTCCTCAGGAATGAAAACAGATCCATTAAAGGACACTGGTATCTCCTCTCCTGCAGGAGCACCTCTCTCAGTCCTGGCTGGGTTCAGGGTCTGGGCTTAGCGATGGGCGCTGCGATGGCGGAAAACTGCCCCTTCTCTGTTGACTCAGAGCTGGAAGTGAGTAAGCTGAACTCAGGCTTCGTCTCACTTGGGACCAACCGCACCCCGCTAATGACATCCAGCCCCTGACATTCTTAAAAAGTCTCTGGTTATTAAGGAAAACAAACAAGGACATCAGACTCACTCACTCTCTGTGCTAAATAACACCATCCCCGAGCAATCCAGTGGATTTCTGCTGCAACTCAATAGTCTGCTGTTGAAAATCAAATCAGGTTATGGTGATTTGGAATGTAAAGCCGGTGCAGCCCGGGATTTACTCTGTGAAGTGAATGAAGGAGACAGCCGTAGGTTTGATAACACTCTGTGTGCAGGAAGGGAGCGTGCCTACCTGAGTAAGAGGATCAAGTTTTCTGGGAACTTTCCTGGGAGGGTCAAATGGAAAAGAAAACATGCACACACACACACACACACACACACACACACACATATTTGCAAATCTCGAGGTGTTTCCTCAATGCAAGAAGTTTTAGTTCTCATCCTATTGGAGGGAGCTCTTCCACCCCTCCACCTGCCCCCATGTCCCTATCTCCCCTTCCCCTCCCTTCCCTCCCTTCCTCCCCCCATCTTGCCACACTTCATTGCCCCGCTAAACGCTGACAATTGGTGACAAATGGACTGCACTGCACACTGTGCGACAGTTGCCCCGGGAGACGGTCGGTAGTGGACCAGGGGCAGGGGAGGAGAGCAGAGGAGGAAGGGGAGCATGGAGTTCTAGCATCAGCGAGGCGCCTGGCACAGGTGGCTGAAAATCAATACGGATCCGGCCTCTGATTTGGCCTGACAGCACAAGAGCAGTGAAGTGTGGGAATCCGCTGAGTGCCACCCACAGCTAAATTGGATGATGGAGGGTTAGAGAGCAGAGGAAGAGCAAAAGGGAGAGGGAGGGGCGAAGACACGTTATTCCACATAATCACAATGACATTCTGACAGGTTGACAAGAACACACTCCGAGCACATGCACACATAATGCAAGATAGATGAGAATGACACTTTAACAGATGGCATCTTAACACTAACACACTATTCATATTTAGCATGTTTCCATTGGTTAATTACAACCCTGAGGTATTAACACTGTTCAGGGTTCAAAATGCCGCTGCAACGTGACACTGTGTGACAATGTGCAATGATACTTTCATTTGCAGACTAAAGGTCCTTCCACACGACGCAAAGTAACGAAATATTTGTAGGCGAATTTTGACGCGCCTGACGATACACATCAAGCGTGATGCAATTTTGCGACTTTCCGGGGGGAAAAAAGTGCGTCCCAAGTGGAAGCGAGAAGACTGACACAACACTAGACTGACTGTTTTCAGTTCTGATTAGACACTAGTGTTGAGATGTCTGTCTGTCATGATAGCATGTACTGAGTCGGGGCCAGTACCAGATAAGCACATTAAACTATAATCCATAAACGTAAGGGAACAACTGAGACCTAATGGTGCTGTGACAGCAACGTGATTGAGTTTGAGACAGTGAAAATACATATGGTATGTTGTATCTGAACAGGTTAGCTAACGAGCTAAAGTTACTTAGCACAGATGAAAGTTAAAACAAAGACATTTAGCAAACTGTTAAAGCACACAAACCATCGTCAAATGAGAAATCCAACGCTATGACTCTTTACAAGTTGTCCTTCATGGTCGTTATCTTTGTAATGTTTGTGTTTTTTATCAAAAACCACTCTGTTCTCCGACACGTAAACAATCAGCCGGTCGGCCATGTTGGTTATAGCGGTGAATCTGACGTCGCAACAACATGCAATCTGATTGGTCAGAAGTGGACACACAGTATGCGAAACTTTAGGAAATTCGACCATGATCTGAAAAAATAAATGCTGCAATATCGCAGGATGGGAAAACATCGCTGATGTGAACGCTTGTATTGACAGGATACGGGTTCGAAAAAAATATTGACGTCTGAAATAATTGCACGAAAAAAACACTACTGGTGTGAAAGGACCTTTACTTTCGGTCATGTAAAAACACACTTTCCGCCATGCACTGTTTTTTGACAGTGGAGCTCCATAACCTTCAAAACCTCGAGGGATCTGTCTTTAGCATGTTCTCCAGAGCCCGTTGTTGTCAATGCTCGTGTCGCCATTTTCATTGTGTTTAGTTGATTAATATATTATGAAAGAGAGGCAGACTTTATACATTTTGTCCTTTCTGCTCCTTTTCATTCACGTGTTTAAGATTTTTCCTTGTTTGAATTGAAGGTTTTAAATATTAACTGATTGAAATAAAGTATGAAAATGAAAACGAAATGAAAATATCAGCATACCATCCGGGAAACTCCAATAAAACACCACATGCAGGATCCTAACACACTTCTGGTGGGCCGAAGCTCAGCCGTCAGACGGAGCAAAAGCAGAACACAATACACACACATCCTGTTGGTTATAGAACCAAGTGCATCGACAAATGGACTTATGGACAAATGGACTGTGCATTGGTCTGATTTCTTGAGCTAATATCCTTTTTGTGCATGTGCTAGAAGAGGTACAACTGCGTATGTACTCTGAAGCTTCATTGTGTCTGCAGCCAGGTGCTCTTGCGCAAAAAAGTGTGGCACTGTGGCCCAAACATGTGACCAGCCAGTCCCGCAGAGCCAAAAAGGTGCAGCTCACTGAAAAAAGGCAACAAAAGAAATGAGCCATTGAGTAAATAAATAACTTCAAGTCAAGAAAAGCGGACAAATAAGTCTCCAAAGCATCACGAGTGAAATTTTTTGGAAGACAGTTGTGCTTCTGTCATGTCTTGGAGGAAGTATGATATTAAGTAGACATAAACAAATGACAAAACGGTTTCAACACCAGCATGGAAAATGGATAAAGCACATTTACGCATTTTCCATTGTTTACCTTCTTGATCAGGGTAATTCTCATTTCCTCCAGGAGACAGAGTGACCTATCATACTAATGTCAGAGATATCACATATTAAAGCTCGAAGCAAACAGGAAAGCCATGGAAAGAATCACAGATAAGTCCCACAAGGAAGGGGATTTAATCAGACTTTTATGGACAAGAGTTCCTTTCAGTGGTTTCTGGCCTGTGCGCTCGCTGAGATGTCTGCTCACCGTGACTAAACACAGAAATCATCATACGGCACTTTGTATAAATCTGAATCAATGCTGATTAGCTGAGATTTCAGCCAAAAGTTTCTATATCAGAAAGTTGGATTCCAGTTCACTGTCAGTGTATTTAACAGGGAGGAACCCGGAGTAAGTGGCATTCCCACCCTGCACCCCCCCTAAATGAAAGACCCCTCCCACATATGACAGTACAAATTAATCAAGATCCCAGACAAACCCTCACCCTTCATGCACAAAAGGATTTTCCCCGTCCCTCTGTGGCCTCACCAGGCAATTAAACTACATGTGCAAGTGTGTATGCATGTGTGCATGCTTTTATGCTGCTATATCAACAACTGCATCCCGTTTCATGAGTTATTATCCATGCATTAAACATGAGCAAATATCTGTGTCAAAACCAGCAATGTATATCTAGGTGCATGAGTGTTTGCTTTGTGTGCGTGTGTTTGCACATGCATGTGGAGGGAAGTGTGTTTTTGTGTGAAAGGGGGGCACAGAGGGGCGCCGCGATCAGCTGTGTGCAGGTTGTCGTCTTTGAGGGGGAGGCTGGAGGGGGGGAGTGTGAGGACATGTCGGCCCTGTGTGTGGGAACCCCGCGCTCCTCACTTCTCATACATTGTTCTCCTGCTCCTACAAACCGTTAATGCCACAAAAGATGCTCAGCCTATTGTGGCGCGGGACAGCTGAGGGGGGAGGGCAATGGGGCGGAGGCTGGCAAAGGGAGGAGGGGTCTGGCCTAGTCGAGCCTGGTATGGCTGCCCGGGCTGCCTCCCTCTCCTCTCCTCTCTCCTCTCTCCTCTTCTCTCCTGTCCTCTCTCCTCTCCTCTCCTCTCTTCACTTGGCTCTGCCACTTAGCCCCTCTCAAGAGGATTTGGCCGGGCCGGATTTAGGGGGTCGATGCTTATCATACAAAAGAATTAAACCAACTCAAGGTCCGAGCTTTCTCTTCTAGTCTGCTATGGCTAATCTGAGAATCTGTGAAGGAGGGCTTAGGTGATGTTACATTTTCATTAGACTTCTGATGGCAAACGGGACACTAATAGCAAGAGCCCTGGGTCCTATTGTGATGCAAATCCTGATTATTTCTTTAATTAAAGCATCAGAGGGGGGGACAAGAGGGGCGAAGGGGTGGAGTTGACACCGACAGAACTGCATGTCCTTACCCCTTCTAGACAAGGATTCTCACGTCCGTCCCAGACTGGAGATCTGGGGCTCCAGGGGATTTGGCTGGTTTGTGAAAGGCTGGTTGGGTTAGGGGATTGAGGCTGAGCCTTTGAATCTGTGACACAGGTCGCTTATATAGCTTAGGAGAATATTATTTTATCAACAACCAAAACAAGTCTGCGCCTGCCAAGACCTTTGTTTCAGTTCTTTAAAAAAAGCTTGTGGATGGCGTCTCATGCATATGTATGAAATTAGCATCCTGCAATTATCAATGCTAATCAGGGTTGGGTAACGTCACCCATAAAAGTTACTTGTCAGATTACAAGAGAACTGCCATTACTGTGTTACTTTTTAACAAAAGTATATCAAAAATAAAAACCCTCAACGCCTAACTGACATTGTCAATATAATGTTTATCTTACTGTACGTGTACTTTTTCATGTACCGACTGCGAAGCCATTGCATAACCTAGATTAATAATCTGTAACTCTGCAGACTAATAACAACAATGACAGACACAACAAATCCTGTCAGGTCTTTATCATGATGACAATCTGACAGCAGACTGGACAATGGCGCGCAATGTTAAGCACAGCTGTTTCAATGAAAACATTGCAAAACAAGCCCTTAATAACCTCCAGCATGTTTCAACACGCAGCTGGTGAACCCGCCGTTAGAGTCAGAGCATAAAATCTGTAAAAGTCACAATTTAAATGCATGAACTTTTATTTTTTTTTTAAACTCTAGAAATGCAAAAAATGGTTTCCCAGGAGTTTTATCAGGTAGTAGTTGTTGCAGTTCTCCAACAGGGGGAGTATGGAAATCTGGGGGTCCGTCTGCAGGTGGCAAGAGAGGGGGCGGAATTTGTAACAGGGGGGCGGAGCTTAGAATTAAATGAAATGTAAAAACGAACAGACCTAAAGACCTGGAAATAGTCGGGAAAATGTTTGATTGTGTTTAGATACTGGTACGAGTATTTAATAAATCCAAACATATTTCCGTCGTTTTATTGCAGATGTTTGTTAGTCTTGTTTTAATGTTTCTTATTTAGCTATTAACAGACTGACAGAAACAAAGAGTGATTAAAATATGAAATCGTTGCAGAGATAGAACAGCAACGAAATGAACTTTACAATTTCACTTAAAAAAAGAAATAATTTAGTTTGTTATGATTGATGCTCTTAACCCAGATGGTGTAACTTTACTAAAGCAGAACAAGGTCTGAAGAAAAAAGTTAGAACTTGTAGGTGTAACATGTAAAATAAATTGTATTTGTGAAAACAAACAAACTTGTTGGTCGAATGTGAAACTATGACGTATTTTAGAGTTGTAGCACCAACAGCATCTTTCTCTTCTTCTAATGGGCCTCACCGCCAGCGCTGCAGTGCTACATTTAGCATGCACATGTTTCTTAAAGCTGCTGTGAGAAACTTTTGGTTTGTGTTGATTTGGTGCCCCCTGTGGCCAAAGTTATAAGTCTATATATAACTATAGATCCTTGCATACCCAGATTATGCAGTCTGGGAATGATTGTCTTTGATATTGGGCTAAAACTGGCCTGGTTGCCACTATTATTTATTAAGGCTATAACTGTTGTTACAGATTTAATTTGTGCCGCATTATCACCGACCCTGATTCCAACCACAGTTTAACTCAAGGGTTGAGTCACATTATCTTAAAAGAGGACGAAATGTTCCTCACCAATGTTCACATCTCCTCACGCTAATCATAGCGACATAAAAAGCTAAAAAGACCTCAGAAAACATGGCCTCAATGGGAGCTAAATCAGAACCGTTCACAACAAACAAGCAAAACAACAAACACTTAATAGTGCGACGACTGTCTGTAACTGCAGGCTGAGACTTCAGGCGGTTGCTGCTGGTTTGCGTTCGCAAAAAGAGGCGGGGAGAAAAACATTGAATGCCGGGCGGACGAGCGATCCACCCTCAGGATCCGTATTGTTTGTCCTCGCCACGGTTCTGGTATTCATAGGAAGACTCTGTGTACCCTTGGCGGCTGTGGACCAGATGTGGCGACTGGGTAGTAGGACTGGGACCACTGCAGGAGCTGGAGACAGAGGAGGGGGGAGGAAGAGTGGTCAAGATGCCTCCCTTCAGTAGCCGGTGAGAACTGTGTGTGTCTGTGCATGTGTTTGTGCACACGTGGGTCCTGGTTGGTGGTGGAGCACGCTGCTGGAAGTGCTGGGATGAGTGGAGTAAAGGGGGGGAGAGGAAGGGGTGTGGAAGGGGTGTGTGTGGAAACCCTGAGAACTTTTTTTTTTTTTTCTCTTGGCGTAGCTGCGCTGCTCTCCAGGACCACGGAGTGTTGCCCCCCTGCAGCTTAAGCCTCTGTCTCTTTTTGTCCGCAGCACAACAGCCTGTGGCATTCCATGGCAGCAAATCTGGCTGTGCTGTCACATGGGGGAGATTAGCCAAACTAAGACCTCAATAGAATGCTCACTTTACTCACCCATTCCAGCAGTGGCCGCCCCCTGCACCCCAAACACCCTCACACACCCAATTTAACCGTTCCTCGTCTAGACAGAGTGCGAAGCGATTATTATTGGCATTATCGAGACTTATACCCAATGCTTGTTTTATCGCTGTCACCCAGCGGCGCACATGAGCTGCTGAGCAATGCAGGGCGCTTCCTGGTGTGTTGGGATCGTACAGCACTCCACCTGGTCAAGCTAAAGATGCAAAATATCTTACTCTTGATTCACATCCTCTTCCAATCCATTTTTTCCCCCCCACCCAGTGTGGTTACTCCTGCCTTCTGGCTCCTCCGGTCCACCTCCCCTTTATAATGCAGTTATTCTGGGCTTGGTCACAGATATTTAGAGTTATCCTCGCCACACTGCCACTACCCACACACACACATACACTATCCTTATCTGGCTAGGGACACTCAGAGGAGGATCTTCCTGGAAACTCCAGCAGGCAGGAGAGGTCTGCGGCTGCTGCCTGGAGGGACCTGGGATGAACTGAGGAAGGGGGGAAACAGTGGAGCCGTGGGTAAGAGAGAACTTACTCCAAGGAGGTACTGCATGCAAGAACAAAGCCATCTGACTGCATTTAAAGACAAAGAGGGAAACACATATGGTTCATGTTTGTAGCATGTCAGACTTACACCATTTGCCCCTTTTACACAAGCCCTGCAGCCTCATTTACATATGCATTCATGCCCAAATGGGTATTATTAGATTAAGATTTACCAGATAGATTCCCTGCTCAATTTTTTTTCCAACCAGCTTCCATCAGGTTGGAGTTAATGCACTGAAAGAGGACACTTCTCAGATTATTACGGAGTCTGATGATGGTTATGAATTTAAAGCTAAGCCTATTGTTCTGGTTATTGCTTAAGTGAATCAATCTTACGCTTTGGGTCAGCTCTGCAGAGATGGTGAAGACCGAGCTTCGTGAGGCCCGGAACATTAGTCTGAGTTTGCAGATGGAGTCTGGGGGCCACGATTGGAGCAGCGCAGTGAATAATTAGGTTTATTTTCACGTAATGGTCTACTGCCCAGAGCAGCACCATTGCTAAGCATAGGCAAAAAGCTATTTTATCGCTGCCACATAAAAGGACCTCTCTTACCGCCTCCTGAAATGGATGTCATTAATGGAACAGGTCTGGCTGAAAAGGGGTGAGAGTTGGGGCATCTGAAGGGGGGGGGTGTTGATAGATCAAGGAAGGATATATGGGCGAAAGCTGCCCAATCCAAACTGGCGAACGGCTCGGGCCATGCCTCAGTGGCACTGCCTCCATCACCTGTTTTGCATTACAGGCCAAGCAAAGGCAACAGTAAACCGTGAACCATGAAGTTTAACCATTAAGCATCGCAATATAATTGCCCTCTATGGTATATCTGCTCTGAAGTCATATACTTGACACATATAGCCGAACAGGAACGTACAGAATCCAAGCTGCATATTGACCAAGAGGGAAAACACTCAAAACCTACGCCATGTGACATTTTAATCACGAGCTCCTGCCAATTTTAGGAGAGGTCACTGCGAACCATATGTCTGAAACGCTGCGGGTGCATTACTCACTGATATTTAACATCACAAAAAAAATCTGCTTTTCTAATGTGGCGACAAATCACAACAAAAGTTATCTCATGATTTGGTCTAGACTCGACTCCTGATAATATGATTTAGAGCAATCAGACATTAATCCAAGACAGAGCGAGCACTTGGCAGCAGTGTCGAGGAAAACTCCCTTTTTAACGTAAAACACAAGCAGACACAGACCTGAATATAGAATCTGAAACCCTGTTTTTCTCACTAAGGTATGAGGTATCATTAAATCTGAGCTCACTCTTACCTTAGCAGACCCCTCCTAGAGCACAGGCCTCCTTTTGGTACCTATAGTCCCTAAAAGTAGGATTGAGCCTGGAGCCTGGTTCAAACTTCTGCTTCGACTCTATGCTATGGTGTCGTCACAAGCAATTTTCATTCCTGTGCATTGGAGTCAAGGCATTGCTCTGCAGCACTGTGTCCAAAGCCTGGCAAACACTAAAACTCTGACTTAAGAGTAAACAAACAATATGAGCTAATTGTTGCTAGCTCCACATTTCTTCGGAGTGCATGCATGGCCATCCTGTAATGATTTCTGATCTTGCACATATTCAGTATTGACAGTTTCAAGATTGGGTGGGTTTGATTTTCTGCAAAGACTGGAGGGCAGAAATGACCACAGGATAATCTGACAAGATAATCTCCAGAACCATCGGACAATCGGGCCTTTACTGACTTTTGTAGTAGAACCGCAGACTGAGCAAAAGACAGCCATTAGACGTCTAGTTTTTTTTAGACCTAATTTCAACCGTCTAGATTCTGTATATATTTTTAGACGGAATTTAGACGTTGCACTTTAACCCATTATCCAAAAACTATTTATTTCAAAAAGCAACTGTGAGCTGCATAACTGGTCTCCATATACTTTACCAAAATAATTATGATAGCCATTGAGCAATATACAGCGTAGTATAGACAGCACAGATTTAGATTTAGTCTAAATTTGGTCTAAATTAGACGTCTAAAAAACATTCATTTTTAGGCCTGTGGTAGCCTGATTTTGGACCAGTCATCTCGGCTACATTTAGACATCTGTTAGACCAAAAAATGCTCAGTGAGCAGAATCAGCATGACTGTTTATTTTTGCTGCAATACTTCTCACCCCTTTTGAATGTTTTTTTTTCTTGCCTTTTACTCTGTGTGTGTCTAAATGGAACCGCTCCAGCTCCAATTTCCTTTTGGGATCAATTAAGTGTTTAAATGATCAAACCCAATCTGAGCTAAATAGTCGTTGGCAATTTCCATAATCATATCAGTTTCCAGTTTCTCTCCATTGTGCTTGTTTGTGCACATGAAACCATGGCGACTGAACCCGAGCTGGTTTTGTCGATGAATGAAGAGCAGCAAAAATACCCCTGAGTGATACTGAAGATGTTTTTTTTTTACCAGATATTTTAGAGTATGACCAACATAATCCATCCAATGAAATCCATACTATCATCTAACCACTGCATTTGTAAAGTGTCATGCTTGGAGCGTATCTGATCTCTTGGATTAGACCACTTGCATACTGTCAGATGTGTTTTTTCTGACATGACTGATGCTGTATTGTGAATACACACCCCATTTCTAAAGTATCTCTATGCTTCAGTGATAAAGAATAATGATGCGCCACAGATTTGGAAACACTCCAGCCAAATCCTGTGTCCACATTTCAAGATGTGTATGTAAATCTCGACATACCTGTACACTGCATTTCCCAAGATAAATCAGTATAAAAACTCTATATATCACTAAATATGATCCAGATCCTGGGAAGACTAAGAGATCTCCATATCTTTGGGGTTTTCTCACAAGGCAGTAGAGACAATGCATCCCAACTAACCAATCACAGAGCTTGTGGTCTGCAAGCATAGTTGCAAGAGCACATCAGACTATGCACATGGTCTATCAGACAGCATGAGTCCAAGAGGCAAACATCCTCTTCTGGGTAAAAGTGTAGGCTCAAAACTTTCCTTTTTGCTACTGACTCAGGTTTGGACAAGCTTTCACGCAAGAGAGTGGGAAAAGGGGGGGAAAAGAAGAGCAAGTTATGGATTGAGATTTATCCGTATCGCGAAATCTGGTGCTATTATTTGACATTTGCATCTGTAGCTTTCTGCAGTGAAGCCAGTCCAGAGCAGCCCAGCTCAGTCCCAGCTAATCCCAGGCCTGCAGCAGTATAGAAAGGCCCCGTTGGCACCTAATCCACAGTCTGAGTCATGCTTTTGCTTTTTGGAGACATGTGAAACCCAGCGATCTTCTAAGCCATAAGTGATCCAGCGCGAGCGCAAGGAGGGGAGCACCAGTGACGTCCGTAGATCACACTATTTTCCAGTGAGTGCAAACCCCCTTAAAAACTCGACAGAGCGCCTCTTTCAGCGTGAACAAGTCATGTGTGTCAGCGATTTTTGCAGTGAAATGCTGTAAACCCAACAGTGTCGACGATAAGACGTATAAGAGGGAATAAAAGCGTTGGACCACAGCGGAGGGCGGGTTCTCCACTCTTGTAGGTCTTCTGGATTTGGGTTGAGCGCCTTCGTCTTCCACCTTCATGAGAAATAAGGCGCCTGAATGAAGTTTACCTCTCTCTGTCAGGCTTTGGGTGCCTGTCAAACAGACAAACCTTAATCACCTCCTCTTGGCAGTTGACCCACTTCTTATAGGCTGGCTTTGCAACATGGAAGCTGCTGGCATATTCAGCAGATCCATTAAGTATGGATTAATCCCAAGTCGTTACGTCCCCAGGGGGATGGGATTACCTCAAAATCTCGGAAAATGAGGACCAGATTATTTATGGGGAGACTGGGGAATGTTTTTTTCACTGATGACCTCTTGGCACTCTTGTCACGCACACACATTGAACACACAAAAGCTGGAGTGAAGTCAGTCTTGGCCCAACATGCTAGTGTGGGTACCTGAGATGTCAAGCTCCTGGCTCCGCTAAATCAGGGTGTTATTGCCCACTTTTTATTCCACCCTCTCTTCTCTTCCCACTTTCCACTCTCAGCTTCACTTTGATTTGCCAGGAGGGTCGCCATCTCACAAAACACTCTCACAATGCCGTATTGTCCATAATATGCTAATATTGGTAGTAAAAGCGAGTGATTTTGCACAAAAGCAGACCAAAGGACTGTGATGTCCTCAAACAAATTCCCCCTCAGTTCAAAAGATTCAGCTATCAGGCATTTTCCAGCTGTCTCATGTGGTAGCCTTTTGGCTAATAGCACCAAAATTAGTATTCATGAAGCGCCCCGCACTTCCCTGCTTGTTTGCTCTCTGCTGTGTTCTCACCATAAATTTGGCTCCCAGAACAGCAACTAACAATGGTTTAAATACTTCTTGTTTTGTGACTGTGTGCACGTGCATATGTTGGATATACATGTGTGAGGTTAAATTCGTTCATTCCCATGTGAGCGTTGGGTAGATTCACGTTGCCACGATAAACCCTCAATCTGGAATTTTCCTAAACTTTTGTGACCTTTAGATGTGAGATTGTTTTTGTAGTTTACAGGAAAGCTGCTCATGTCCAATTTCTGACCTTTTTATGAAGACCCGAATTTTCTCTGCAGCTTCCAGAGGCACATTTACGACAACTTTGAGAGGCTATCGGAATTTTTTCAACCCATGCTTTTGGCGTGGAAAAACATCAACCACAGAGGCAAGGCTGGACGTGAACACAGAGACACACAGAGGCACACAGAGGCACAGAGCAGCATGCATGTTGAGGGAGAAGCTGTGAATCCCCATCCCAGAGGGCTACATGAGGTAATAAATGACATTTGGTACATCCCATGGCAAAGGGACTGCACCCCAGGAGGCCACAGGACACTCCAGCCAAGCTCCGTAGAAAAGAGAAGCACTAACCACGAGGGTTTGGATAAAATACCACTTAAAAAGAAATCCGCCGGGTCATAACGTCACTTGCGCAGAGTGTGACTGACAGGACTGTGTTTCAGACCCAGAAGTTCCTCTTTCAAGTGTGGTGAAAAATGAATCTGTTCAATATCAGACGTGTCAGACAGTCGTGACAGCAACAGGGAGAAGTGAAAGTGCATCATGTCTGTATCCAGCCCACAGCCATGACGTCAAAATATGTGATTCTGAGCATGCAGACGGTGCAGACAGTGACCTTTAACAGTCATTCATCATCCAAATATTCTGACGGTCTTCCATGACCAACAGGTTATTTTATTTTGGTATTTCTTTTTAATTAGTCACAAAAACGGCGTTGTTATTTAAAGTCTGAATCAGAGCAAAATCTGAAATACAAAAGAAGTTTTTATATCAACAGTAAATACAAACACAGCTGTTGCTTTCCGGAGTAAAATGAGTCATTTTCAACTTTTTTTCTTCATTTTTTTTGTGTTGTCCACCTTCTCTGTTCTTCTTTCATTCTCACACGTTTTTCTACCCTTTTTTGTGTAAACCTTTTTTCCTTCTCTTAATTTCTTTCTATTCCCTGTCATTCTTTCTTTGTTTCTTTCTTTCTTTTTTTTCTTTCTTTAATTCTTTCTTTCTGTCTTGCTTTCTTTCTTTCATCATTTTCCTTTTTTCTTACTTTCTCTTAACTTTCATGTTTTTCTTTCTTACTTTCTTTTACATTTCTTTTTTTATTTTGTTTGCTTTCTTGTTTTTCTTTTTTCTTTCAATCTTATTTTCTTTTTTTTCCCTGATCCCTTTTCTTACTTTGACTAGATTTTTGACTTTTTTGATTTCATATTTTCTTTTTTCTACCATTTCTTTTTTCTTTGTTTCTTTGTTTTCTATCACTCTTTATCTCTTTCTTTTTCTTACTTGATATCTTTTAAGTTTCATACTGTTTCTTTCTTCTTTTTTTCCTGTCTCTTTCTTTCTTTCTTTCCTCTTTTTCTGTTTTTCATCATTTTCCATTTTTCTTAACATTCTTTGCGCTTTTTCTTTCTTTCTTGATCACTTCCTTTTACATTGCTTTACATTATGTTTGCGTTCTTGTTTTTTTTTCTTTCTTTCTTTCTTTTTTTCTTTCTTTCTCTTTCACGGGATTCCTTCTTTCCCTGATATTCCTTATAGTTCATGTTTAAACTATATTGTTTTAATGTGAATTTTTACAGTTTTTATTGTATTTATGCATAGTAGAAAGAAAGAAAGAAAGAAAGAAAGACACTACATGGATCTGTGAAAGGTATCTACTTCTTCCGAGTGTATTATCAGCTTTGGTTTCCCTGTTGTCGCTCACACCTGCTGCTACCTCGATGCACTTCAGTTATCACTACCCTCAGCTGATTGGATGGTGAAATGCGCCTCTAAGAACAAAAAACTGCACGTTATGAAACAAAGAAATTCCAGTTGTGGTGTAAAACAAGGATTTTTTTCCAGCACCCTCTCTGAATGTGGAACGAAAGTCTCACACCAGGTATCAGTTTCCATTTTCCAGCTCCCTATAATTGAACAAATTGCTCTGAATCAGATTTACTTGCCCGGTCTGTTCTTTGTTATGGGGGTTCAGAGAGATTACAGGATCATGACTGAGCTTTGGCTCAAATGATGACAAACTACATGGATTCTCATGGTATTTCTTGCTCAGCCAGCCTCATGTTGCTGTATCACTGACATGCTGCTGTAAGACGAGATGAGCAGACTCCTTCAGGTTATAAAGGAAAGAGAGGGAAGTTTGAGTCGTTGTACAAAACTTAAGGTTAATTTATATATGTTTAATTTGTTTATTTGTGTTTGCATTGTGTTGGGGTAAGTCTCATGTAGAAAAGTTAAATAAATAATGAATTCAGAGAAAGTAAATGTGGTATAAAATGACCTTTCATCAAACATTTAGCTGTTACAGGCTCTTTGAATTGTGAACAAATGTTTTTCACTGTAAAATTACTTGGAAAGTATTTATAAGCCGAGCAGCAACATTGTTAAATGGCCACTTGCGGCTATTTAAAAACCTTTTATTATACTTTTCCCTGAAACTTCTTCTACGCAGATTATCTGCCAAATGCATGACCAACATCTGAACCTGCGTGTACTTAGATTATGAATCTGATATAATCTCACCCTGGTATTTTGCAAAGAAAACATGCATTCTCTTTAAATTCATATTAACCTTTGACACCTGCAGTTTAATGCCGCAAATCTACTTTTTTCATCATGGAAAATCAGAAAATGGGAGAAAAATTTACAAGGAAACTTCAAGAGGAAAAGGTAAAGATATCAGGATATAGAGAATTATATGTTTGTATGGTTTAAACTGTGAGCTGATAACAAACCAGCTTTTCTCCAATTTAGAGCTGAGGATTTACGATTTCCAAAAAGACTGTCCTTCAACTTTATTGACGTTAAGCCTGGATTTGTGGACGTAGTGACAAGCTGTGTTCACTGACAATGGATTTGATGTGACCAAAGTCTATGCAGGGATTTCCACTACAGAGTCGTATAGAAACATCGGTAATCTTGCGAGCGCTTCTCTCCCGATGGCGGCTGCAGATCGGATCCGGTGGGCGCTGTATGCTTGCGGATCTGATCCGCTTGCCAGTCCGGAGCGGAGTTGTTCCGGATCCTGTGGGTTTATCCAGTAACTTGTTGCAAATTAACCTAAATGGTTAAAAGATCCTTTTCTTTGTGTTTTGTTTTTAAGCATTACTCAGTTTTTTCTGTGTTTTCTCATCCCCAGACCAACTTTTTTAGAACATGTTGCTAGGATTAAATTTTAAATGAGCTTATATCTATATTTACTCATAGTGTCAGTTGCCTTTGTCGTATTTTTGACTATTTTTCAACAGTTTTCACGGCATCTAAACTTTCCCGGAATTGACGTTTCATTTCAACCCCAGTTTTGGCAAAACAGCTCACTGAGAATTGAAACAAAGCAGCAGATGCATCTTTCTTTTTTTTTTTCCAATTTTAGCTGTATGCTATCAAAGGCACATTAAAGCCTCTGGTTGTCTATCATCAGCCGCACTGTCCAACAACAATTTCACTGGCATGCGAATATCAAACAATTCAGCCAGTGGAGCTGAATAAGCATTAAATAAAAAGAACAAATAATGAAAGCAAATATATCAACAGCGCACGCAATCCACGAACCCTGAAAGAAATCTTGCACAATTCATTACAGAAGAAAAGCTCCAGGAGGTTCTTTTTTCCCATAAGAAAACCTCCTCGACAATGTATACACAGCAAGGCGGCACAATGCAATAATAGAAAAGTGCCCTGAGTTTCTATTGGGCAAACATTCCCATGGTTTCAGCTGTCCTAGGTGCCTGCCAGGATGTAGCTGGCCCATGTGACAGACAACCATTTCCTCCCAGGGCCAGGTGATGCATTGACAAAGACACAACAGACCGCAGAGCCAAGAGGACTCTGCTGCTGCTGCTGCTGCGTTACTGCCAAGCACTCTGGGATATTGTGCCATTCCCATACTGAACAAAAGCAAGAGAAGATAGGGCGGCATATCAATTTCACTTTTAATGAGCACCTTCTGCGCTCAAGGTTAACAAGCAGACTCAGCAGCTTTCACCTGAATGTGCACCTTACAGGGAAATAAAACAAATGTGTTTTATGAGTGCGGTTGTTATTCTAAGCCGAACAACATGAAATCATCCGGTGGCAGATTTATCCTTCGATAATGATAGCATAGTTTATGTGGAAGTGAATCATGTCTTGGAGCTATCATATTTATCTCAACACAAAACAAAGTACAAAACACGATTGTGAAAAGACTTGAAACAGAGAGAGAGAGGGGACAATTGCTCGATAGAAGACCCGACTTGAAGATTTTTGGTCGTACTCAAGAGTATGTTATCGAGCTGTGGCAATGAGACGTGACCGAGCCTCGCTCCCTGGTGCATCATCTCCCAGGCGAGATAGCATCAGACGCAGGTGATAGCATCACATGCAGGCCTCCAAACATCCCTCCATGAACAATATGCCTAATTTGTCCTTCTTTCTTGTTTGCCCAGAGTTCCACTTAGTGTACGTAAGTTTTGTTTTGTCAAGCGGCGACGGTGAGACAGATTCCACGTCAGAGCTCTTTTCCTTGAGGCCCCCGACTTTCAATCTGTTGAGCGCGGCGATGACTCCACTCATCTGCGAGGATCTGAGTGTGTGCGTGAACAAACATAAGCCTGCACATTTCCTCGCAGTAGCTGTTGAGCTCATCAGGTTTTAAGGAGACGGCCTCTCTGACAGGTGTCGTTAAAGTATGAGTAAGTGTATCTGCGCTCGGGCTCACAGTTGCCTGTTATTAAAGAAAACATTCGGCAGTCGCCATAGCGATGGCAGCACTCTTAGATGGCTGCTGGGAGTGCTGACAGGCCTGTGTCAGAGCAGAATTTCCACCCTGCCATTTAGGATCGCTCCATCTCTCCACCCCTCATCACATTTCTTTTGTCGGGCCACTGAAGCGTTCTCGAGCGCTACGTTTCTCTGCTCTCACCTCCTTCCCGACCGCTAAATATATTGTCATTTTCATATTTTTGAAGCTCCCCAAAAGCTCGCTTTGGCAGTCCCCCCCAAGTCCCAAACACACAAGCAAACTCAAACACAAACACACCTGTATTATTACTTGAGAGGCAGGCAGCAGCAAGTACAAACGCCTCGGTTTTCACACCCTCTCCCAGCCTTCATATTTACTATACAGTCCTACTATTTCAAACAGAGGTGGTAAAAGCCGAGATGTTTTTTACACAAGTAAAATTATGACCTGTTAAAAAAAATATAGCATCTGTTGAGCCACTTCAGTGTCTTCCTGTGTGAAAAACAATGACACCGCCAGGCTTTGAACGGCACTTCTCACTTTGAAAACTTCTCGGCTCAGTTAACAAGTTCAAAGTAATTTGCACTTTGAGTCAAACAGGATTTAAGTTTGATTCTCGCCTAACTACCAGCTAAGCATACAGGTGCAGTTTAACCCTCTTTTAGGCTTGTCAATAACGCTCATATCAGCATAACTTCACACCTTATTTAAGCTTATTTGACATTCTGCATATTTCTTGATGTGTAAGACCTTTGATAACTTTAAAAACTTGACACAGTTTCACAGAATAGCCCTTTAAAGCTTCAGCCTCCACTGAAGCGTCATTTATTTAAGTGATAAATCTGAATTTCAAGATCATTAGAGTATGTTTCATTGTACTCATCTGATTCAGGAATCAAGACACTGATATCAGAAATTACTGTATTTTGTTGATTTGGATTTAAAAATAAAAATGCAAATGATTAAATTTTAAACATGTAAATGAAAATGTGATTAACTTTAGAAATTCTATGACTAATTTTGACTAAATAAATCAATTTATGAACTTTCTCCTATTGGACATTTTTAAACTTTGATTTTTTTACCTTTTAAAGCGCCTGTGAGAAATGTCTTCTTTGTGTCAGATTTGGCGCCCCCTGTGGAGAAAACAGTCTTTGTTACCGTGTCTCCTACATGCTCAAGTAGTGCAGCTGCATTTGACCGACAAGGAAATCATAAACCGTGAATATCTGATGTGTAAATTGTAAAAACAGGACTGTGACGCAGACACCTAACCACTCACAAAGGCTTTAGGCATAAAAAATTACAATTTTTTTTCATAATATTACATTTTCAGAGAGTTTTATCTAATATCTACTGTTAAAAGGTGACATTTTTTCTGGTGTTCATGACATTTCCTTCTAAAATCTACATGAAAGTATTTCTAACACCTTATTTAGATGAAAATATCCAATTTATATCTGGTGTACTTCATGCATCCACTCCTAATCCTCTGACGAAATATCTTAAACTGATATAACTACATATAAATAATAATCATGCAGTTTGAGATCATGCATATTTAACGAGGTCGGGACATGGTGCTTTCACCGACATAATTAAAAATGACCTTTGCATTTCTGCTCCTTTTTGTGGACATCATACATGAAAGTGTAAAATTTTCCTCTGATTTTTGGCTTTTTTTGTTTGTTTTTAGGAGAAGAAACTTTGAGTAGCTTTTTATTATATAATCCTCCACCAAATGTTTAATGATCTGGAAAGAAAAAAGAGTGACTGGATTACTGGAGTTACTCAGCGCTCTCAACGTACAGTGAGACAGTAAAGGGTGCATACTGTATGTTGAGTTACAACAGTGCAGAGTTAAGCTGACGGGTAAGGCCCAGTATTCACATGTCACTCACTGCTGTGTTCCTGAAGTGGGCAAATAATTGTGTGGCATAAAGAAGCACATACCGGTCCATGTGTAACCGTTCACCCACCCAGCTCAATTTACGGGGCACAAGCTGTCAGCTTATGTGTTCAGCATGACTCAGATTTTCTGATTAGTGGCCTGTTTGCATAGATACAGCACAACAAGAAACAAATGGGTCTGGAGTTCAGCTTGTTGCATGTTCAAGTGAGAGGAGTGATTAAGTGAAATTTAAAGTTCAACGTATGGTCACATGACATGAACCTTGAACTTCTGACTTTAAAAACATGACTGTGATTCATTTCTCTGAATGTTTGTGAGTTTATGAAGGAGGGATGGGCGAACGTAAGCCTCGTGTTCGTTTCTGCGCTGATTCATCAACAGTAAGTGTCGGTTTACAGTAGCAGAGCATTGCACCTGCTTTATCCCTGTATAGCTATTATCTTCCAAATGTATATAAATCAACATGCGATATAGATGTTATCATAGAGACACAAAGCCTGTAAAAGATGTGATGAGATATGTTTCATCCACTTACAGCGAGTTTGTTCTGTGTGGGATACTTTACATTACAGCAGCAACTGATCTGTGAATGCAAAGGTAAACACTGACATTGAAAAGCACCTGTAGATTGAAAATACAACAGGCAGGGGCGTGTCTAGGAATTCCTAACTTGGGGGCCCACTTATTTATGACGGGGGTGAAATACTGTTTCATTAAAATTTGTCTCAACTTATTGTATCCTGCATATCATATACTGATATATAGCAGTAACTGGCTGAGTTCAGGTTATTTTGTACTCGCAAAACAAGCCCTATATATTATCAATAAGGGTGATTATTAAACTTGCAAATTCCAAATTGTGGTTACATGTCTAAATTCCAATGTTGTAAAATTCAATTATATATTTTAATGCAAAATCATGCAAATCATATATTATATAGAGTTATTTAAGCTTGACAAAAGGATTTGAAGCTTTTCATAAGTTAAAAAAAAGATCAACTTCAACGGTTTTATTCCTCTCTTATAAACTTAATGCGCAAAGTCCTGTTAAGTTCCTGCATAAGAAGTTGTGTAGCGACTGCTTTCCTTCAACAAAAAAGGCCGCCGGGGTTTAGGTCCGCTTGCATCTGTGATGCGTTTAATGATCAGTCAGGTTAGAGTGTTAAAAAATGATTTATTGTTCAAAAAAAGAAGCCTTTGCCTTGAAATGAGGTTAAAATCGGATTAATGAAACAGTGAAAAAACGATTAAATCATATCCTAAACAAACTTTATTTTGGTTCCTATAAAGTGTGTCACATTCAAAAGCAAACAAAGCTACAAAGAGCCTTATAACACAATCCAAAATGCTGATTGCATTATTAGTCTTTCCCCATATACGACAAAGAGAGGTTTCACGAAGGCGACACATCACCACATGTTGACCCCAGACATGCTTTTAATCAGACAGCATTATAGCTATAAGTGACTTTTACATATATGAGGATTAAGAACAGAGCTTCTCCACACGGAATCTATACAAACAATGTATGTCTGTAAGCTTCTTAAACATCATTATCTTGTATCTGAGTGGACTGATCACTGGAGGTACACTGATATGTAGACATAACACGTACGTTTGGTCACGTCTGCATTTATATCACAGCCTGAGATCTGAGTTAAGGCTGTAGGAGACCATGCATTAAAAAGTAGATACCGTAAATACCGACAAGAAGAGGAAAAGCATAAACCTACATGAACTTGAGGGTCACTTGAGGGAAAGTTGCACAATGCATTGCCACCTATAACATCGTAAGCAGATGAAATATTGCCTGTGACATTAGCTGTGTGTGTTCCAAAGCTATGAATCCGTCAAATGATCATAAAATGTATAAGGTGTCGTGCAAAACAAGCTAAACGATGTCGTTAGAGCTGTACAACCTACGTACTGTCATACAAGTAAACACTGTTGAACAAGGAGCACTGCTGGTTGAAGTTGCCCCCATGAACAGAGGCTAGACCTGATCGCAAGATTCACCACCTTAGAAAACTTAAAAAATACTATTAAACATGAGGCATATGAATACATGACTGAGTACTCTTTAAATTATATGTAATAACTCAAATTTGGGTTTAATCTGTAATTAATTCCCTGTGGATAACCCGTGTTATCCTGTTCACAAGACCTTAAATTCAATTGTTGGACGGCTATTGTGGATTCGGGTTTCCACCGGCTTTAAAACATCCACCCTTATTCCTCTAAATGACCTTCAAACTTCACTTAGTAGTTTTTTAATACATTCTGGCATCACGGTCATTCTGCAAGTCACGGTCCTGCAAAAAGGAGCCTCTGAGAGATTTGTCATAGGGCGCTATGATTTATGTACAACTTTCCACCAATGTGAAATCATCACCACTGTGCTTTTACAAGCAGGATAATATCATAAAGTTTTGGCTCTCCCGTTCAAGTTCTTTCATCTCAATCTCTTTCCCCCCTTAATTTTCCTCTTAATTTTGAAGGCGCGTGGTAATAAAGTATCTCGAAAGAATTGGAAAAGCGGCGATCTGATGACAGATTCATGGTGGCTTTAGGAAGAGGCTTTTCAAGTGACGCACAATGAAATTGTTACATTAAGAGGCATGAATGGAGTTTGGAAACCTTTTCAGATCCAAACTATTAACAAGCCACCAATCAAAACACTTATGAAGAAGTTATACGGTGCCAACTTATAAAGAAGGGCAAAACACACTCTTTATTTCCCCTAACTTACCACCTTTGCCCTCTCACCCAGCTAACACACACACGCATGCCAAAACATGCAAGTGTGCAAACACACACACCGTGCGCAGAGCCATCGGATACAGAGCTGCTGACAGTTCGTTTGCTCTGATACTCTCCAGCTCCAGTGACAGGCCAAACAAGTCTGAGCAGCGTAGATTCGTACACTTTTCATTACCTTTGGCCCGAGGGCTTCGACACAGTAGGCAGTCGCAGCAGGGTGGGGCTCATGAACCTTTTATTGTGGCACCAGACCTGGCAAAGGCAGCAAAATACTCAAAAATGAAGAGTCCCGCAGAGCTCTGCGCACATATGAGTGCTTTGTCTGAGCGAATCTTAACGGTGATTCATCTGACAGCGCTGTAACGTTTTTTTTTTTTTGTTCGATGGAGGTGAAGGTTCAATTGCTTCATGAGAGAAATACCTGACACTCAAATGCTTTCAAGGCTACATAAAACTCAAGATAGCGTACGCATGCAACAAGACCCACGCCATTCATTTTCATCGACTGTGACTGTACATGACACCCTTTACTTTGAGCGCCGTCTCTTTATCGGAGCGGTTGTGTACCACCGAGACAACATCTACTCTATATAAGCCTGTCCTCTCAGTGAACCGTGCGCTGTGCCCTGACGAAGCGAAGGGGAACAACAGCCCTCATGGCGATGGGACAGGTAAATTGCACCGCGAAACAAGGGGCTGTTTGTGTGAGACAGAAACATGACACGTTCTGATGCAGGAAGTGAGTTTTTTTTCCCCCCTCTTTTCCACTGCAAAATAAAGATTTAAACCCTGGGAAGAGGGAGAATCATAGAAATAATACTGGCACCTTTGTGTCTGTGAAGGTGTTAGAGGAGGGTAATATATGACTGACAAGCAATACGTTCCCAAGCCGTGCATGTCTCGTCATGAATAAAAGTGCAGCGAAGTTTGAACAACAGGGGGATATTACCGTTCGACACAGTAAGGTACAACAAAATTGCCCTTGGAGCTCGCCCAGGCGGTAACTGAGCGGTGGAAGTGGAAGAGTCTCGTTTGCATGTCAGAGCAGCACAGATGTAGAATCAAACGTTCTCTGCTTTCCTTTTCAAAACTCCTCAGCTTCACTTGTTGCACTGTAAGACAGCACGGTCCAGTTAGCGCTTTAGCAGTAATCGACCGGCTGCATTTTCGTTCGAATCGTCCCACCGGCTGCATTTTCAGAGCGGGAGTCACAGCTGGAGTCATGAAACACAGGAATTCCCACCTTAAAAGGGATATTTCTTCATGGAAATGCAATCAGACAGAGACACTAAGGCAGAAGAACTACCGCGTCTGCAACTACCGTGTCTGCACCGTATTTATCGCACTATAAGACGCACCTGATTATAAGGCACCCCATCAATGAATGTCTATTCGCGTCTATTTTCATACATAAGGCTCACCGGATTATAAAGCGCTTTAATCCAAACAAAACAGTCAATAACTCTGTGAGGCTACAGTAGCTGCAAAAAAAACAGTAATATGGTAATTTTTACTTCAGGGAAATGATCATAAATGTTCTTCCTTGAGCTGAGGCACCCCACTGTAGTCTGTAATAGACTGGCCCGAGGTCTTGCTACAAAACAAGCGGCTGCTGGAAGAGAGTAGGTGAGTTGTGTTCAGTCTCTTTGCTACAGAAATTAGGCAAAGTTAAAAAGATGTTTGGTGGCTAGTACTGTGGCTTGGACCCTATATGTCCTGTTGATGAAGTTAGGTGCTGTTCTGAGCATTATTTGTGGCTATAGAGAGGTGTTTTGGTTGAGGTTTGTTTATGGCTCCTCAGACCGCTGTGTGTTGCTATCCTGCGGTTGTTACTAAGGTTGGTATAACTAGAGAAGCAAGCGGTTGGCAACATTCATCCCTCAAGGGGGTGTCTAACTCGGTTTTACGGTGTGTTTGACCCTAACTTAATTTTACGCCGCAATATCCCTTTAAATGTAGAATCAGCAGTTTTCAACTTCTACAATGAGATCTGAAACTCTCTGATCTAGATCCACGACACAGTGGACCCAGTAATGGAGCCGAGATGGACCGAACTCAGACGTTACCCTATAGCTATGCCGCTATGCAAACACGTCACTCCATCGAACCATTTTGTTGTGCCAAGGCGAAGAGAAACTAATGATTTGTGCCGTGTGGGAAAGCTGGTGGAGTATATACACGGCTAGGATTTCGGGATATTCAGAGATGAGTAGTATATAGCTGTGATATGGATACCATATGTTTCCCTGGCTCTCCGTAAGTCCAGGAGGCTGAAGGATGATGAGGTGCTAGGACGTCAGATCCTCAACACTCAGAGAGCTGGGTGATAGAGGGGAGGAGAGGAAGGAGGTGGAGAGGAAAATGGAGAGGGAATAGGAGGTACGGGTGCTGAGAGAGAGTCAAAGACAGTTCCCATGCATCATGCCAAGTCTTAGGCTCGGGCATGCAGTCTATGACCTCACTGCTTTGCGGCTGGGTAGAGCTGCTCTGCAACTTCACTGCATTAGCCCCTCCACTTATGTGGTTTTGTTTGGGACGGATCAAGAAAGCCCAAATGGAGCACAGAACATGGAGGTGGGCTGGCAGCCCAAAAATGAGCTGGAGCCGGCCAAGTGCTTGTGGTCGTCTAGTCAGGTCAACCCTGGTCAGGGTAAAACATCTCCCCATCCATCCAGCAAACTAGCAGAGATGGTTTCCCCCACCCCCGTAATGGCTACCTACGTCACAAGAGAGGAGCCCCTCTTTCTGACCCAGGTCCTCAGTCTGTGCAACCCCTTTGGACCGAGCTGCCATGCTGCTGCTGCGCTGGGGCAGATGCTTGAGCCGGAACGAGGATAACAGCCAACTGGCAATGGAGGTGGAACCACTGCTTTAATGTGAAAAGTAAGGCTGTGTGGGAGAGAAAGGAGAGGACCATTTTGGGATTAGGCTTCAGTCCTCTTACTGGATAAATTGTGGCGATAGAAAGCATCCTGCTGAGACACAAAGAGAAAAATCTGATGATGGATGAAAGTCTTAGATAAAAGTAGGATATGGGATGGAGAAAAAAAACGACTCAATCAATCAAACTTGTTGGGGTGTGATGGGAGGGAGAATGAAGGGGAATGGACTCAGTGAAGCTAAGTGTTAATCCTCACTGAAGACTCGAGAACGACATGCGCCAAGTCAGCTGATGGATGATAAGTAATGCTGATATCATGTTTCGTTTTGTTTCGCATTAAGATGATTTTTCAATAACACCCATTTAAACATGGTCATGTCAAGTCATTTATTCTAAATATTCAATGTTACAAATGTAAAAACAGGGCTCTTTTGGACACTTACCCCTCCTAAAAATACAGTCTAAAACTCACCGATCTTGTTGCTACTGGTCTTTAAATTTCACAAAAAAGGCATCAATATGTATTTTAGTGTGTTTCATAGATGTCAAAAAACTCTGACAGGAACTTTAATTTTAATTTCCGCCTGGTAACTGTTTTAGATTCAAAAAGCTGTCAGGATGGGAAAAACATGCTTTTATTAAGCTATATGATACATGATGTAAATATTGCTTATCAGCAGCCACACTAACAAGTCAGGCATTCCCTTACCCAACCAATCAATCACTCTCTATTGATAAACTATGGATATGTTGGCTGTTTCTGATGTTGGCATAATGAAAGCACTTTAACATTTCAAAAGTGCTGAAGTTTAAACCTACTTGAGTACAGCAGTGTACTAATATGTGTTATATATTTACATTTTACGAATAAACTATCTTATTAAAATGTAAAGGACATCTGTAAATATACTTTTCCATTTTTTAGATCTGTGACCGCTCATTTTTCAGCTAGCAGGGTTCTTACTAAGTATGGAAAGTATGAAAAAGTATGGAAATAAGTTTGATCAATTTCCAGGTCTTAAAAATTCTGGAAAATATAAAATAAAGTATGGAAAAAAATTACGTTTCCAGACTACTACCACAGTTCTCAAATACTGTTTTCTAAAAGAGAAAAGTAGGTATTTCCGAAGATAATTCTAAAAAGTAGGGTATGGAAAAGTATGGAAATTCCAACTGTGTAGAAACCCTGGATTACATTTTTGTATCAGTGATAAGAAGATGCATTAACAAGACACTTTCAGCAGTGTTTGCTTAGAGTGGCTGGGCCATCCTGTTGCGTGAAGCACTTGCCGTTCCTTCACACAATAGTCTGGACCATGGTGACGTCTGAAGTTGGCAAAAATCGTTTATATCCGACATCTTCTGCGGATCTAAACGATTTCTGCCGACTTTACAAAGTCAACTGCAGAATTAACGGCGTTCTGAATGAACGGGGCTTTGAAAAGTCCCGAAGCATGTGTTAGACGTCACCATCTACACATGGACCAATCAGGGGCTGCCTTTCCCTGTTGTCCGGGGAACAGTGGAACTGACTGGCCCGGTTATTTTCTGATCGCTCCCAATGGGCTGAAGTCCAGACTGTGGTGTGAAGGAACGGCAAGTGATTCACGCAACAGGATGGCCCAGCCAGGCTAGTGTATGCTTGGTAAAGGGCCTGTGTCCACTCACAGCATTTTTAATAGATTTTTTGGACCCATTGTTCTCAGATAAGACCGTTTAAAAGAAAAGAGATAGACTATGTGGGAGACAGTCTGGACTAGAAATAAAACCTGCAACCAGTGCAATGAGGACTGTGACCTTTGCTATTGCTAGTTGACCTCAGAGGTCCCGCCCCTTCTTGATTTTGTTTGGTTGGTGAAGGGGAAGTGACATCATATTACAACATATTTTCTGCAGATAGCACGGTGACAATAATGTGCTGGGGGCTAAAAATGCTGACCTGCTTTAGTTTGTGTGGAAAAAGGTTGATGCAAGTGCAAAAAAATCAGTCAGTGGACACAGTCCCTAAAACACACTGCCGTAGCAACTTCTGTGCATGATAATCAGTAATGTTGTGCTTCTGTTAAATGATGCATAAGCTTGAGAATAGCAGCATTCACCTCAAACTTCCCTTTCTCTCTTTGTAGCTTTTATTTCTCTCCCACAGAGCTGAACTTTGTCCAGCGGCTCCATCCAACTCGAGCAAAGATGCTAAGCAGTCCCAGGTGCTGTCACAGCTAGGCTAACACAGTGGGCCCACCTACAGACCAGCCTTGGATTTCACCTCAAACCACAAGCAGACCTTACTCACAGGTCCAAACTACACCATAAAATGCTGTAGCTAAATCGAGCTCGCCGATGTCTAGTCATGCGCTGTAAATCTGTCTACATTTTTATCATGCTTTGTAAACCTCAGTTTTATTTCTAGATATACGGACTCAGGTTGTTTTCTCCTGTTAAAACCTCTGTAGGTTTTAAATAACAGGCATTTCTTAATGCAGCAGGCCGACCAGGAAGATTTATAAAATGTCAAGAAAAGCCAAAACAAGCTCTCCTAAACCAGACTTTTAGAAAATCTTAGTTCTGATGAGTTTGCACAGAACTGAGGTCATTGTCAGGACTTCCTATATCCCCCACATTACTTCCTGTTTCTGTTTGAGGTGTACTGAATGTGTCTGGCTGATAAAAAATCAAGGGTCAGAAAAAAGATCTCTATTTTCAGTTGCAGGTCTGTTTGCTTTCGAAAATGTAAAGCAACACATCTGCTGGTTCCATGCCTGTAATCCTCCACTGCCATTGTGCCTTAACGGTCTGTCAGGTGCAGTTGTTCGGCCATGCAGGCAAATGTGGTCTGCACATTGCCTACATGGCCTTTTGCCAGCACTGTGTGAGGGCAATGTGCTCGCAGGCAGAGGCAGGTGAGGGGGGGGGGCTGCAGTGGCTACGTGCCTGCAAAATGGTTTTACGGGGGCCGGGCGAAGGGGACAGAGTAGAGAGGAAGGAGGAGGGGAGCGCAATGATAAATTTCCCATACAGTACCACCATACTCTGCATATAGATATGCCATATGCATTGTGCACAAATGCATACCAAGAACAAGCAAAATAACACGTAATCCCCTCTGTATCTCCTCCATCACGGGCCCTCTTTTGTGCATACACTTGAATAAACTCCCTGCACCTCACCTACGACTTCCCCCAGCCCCCTTCGAACCCTTATTTCTCACCCCTCCCTCCTTCGTCTCCTCTTTGAGCTAAAGCTACCACCTTCCATGAAACCAGCGGTTCGAGATAGCAGCCAAAACAGCTTCATGACATCACTTGCTCCATAGCTACTATCGCCCCCATTACCCAAAATCCTGTTCGCCGGTGTCATTATCTCACCTGGCATCGGGCCTGTGATTCATTGCTTGTGCTCCCTGCCTTTCCCCTTATGCCCTACTAAAAACACACGAGCATGTACGTACACACACATTACCACCTCTAGCCCAGAATCTGAAGTCTGCAGCAGGCAGAGCTGTGCGAACATGTCCCCACACATGCACACGCACTTTCTTGGAAGCCATTTTAGCGCGTTTAGCTTGTCTAAGCCTGAGGTGAAGAGGCAGGACGAAGCTGCGATACATTTGTCTTCCAATATGACAGGAATCGTTTTTTTTCTTGTCACTTGAACTCAGCAAACACCATGCAATTAAACGCACGGGGAATTATATACGGTACATCCTTCTAACATCAAATTATGTCATTTTGGCGAGTAGATCCACCCAACAGCTGCAAAGCTTCAGCTTCAGGCCTGCATTTAAGGCAGGCAACAAACACGCAAACATTGAAATAGATCCTTTAATTACTCCTGCAAAAAAAATGATCTAATACTTTAAAAGACACGGTAATTCCCTTCATTTTTTATCGTCTTGCTCTTCCAAAAGAGCTCGATCACTTCATCTTCCGGTGGGATTTTATCTCTCGGTGCTTTTTTTGTTGTTGCACCGCAGGGTCAGCTACAGGCTACCTGATGTCACCTGATTGTGAAAGCTGATTTTTTTTTTTCTTTGTAGTGACTTTATCGGTTGTCATCTTAAAGAGCTACTGTTTGCGTTTCCACCCACACAGAGACAAGACTCTTGTCAGCACTCCCACATGACATCATGAGTAAGAGAGGCAGCTCATTACAGAGCGAGCCGTCGAGGAGGTTGGACTGAGTTTAAGACGGAAAGAGAAGCAGAGTCAGGAGAGAGTCAGAGAACGCAGGAGGCCGCGACATTCAGGGAAATGAAACACAAGAGCTCTTTTTTTAAAGGGAGATCCTGCAGAGAGCAGCCGTACAGAGAGGCAAAGAGGCCTTTAGTGTCTTCTATCATCTCTTTCTCAAACAGGATCCGTCCTTAAACCTTCACAAATATGAGGATCTGCCTCATCATGCACACCACATTGAAAGGCTGCAGGGCTAATCTCAGATTAAAACAGAATAAATACACAACAGCAGAGCTTTAAGTGAAAAAAAGGAGTGCCAATACTTCTCTTATTCTCTTGTTGGTGTATGGATCACGCAGCCATCAGTAAATCATTAGTATTGCACAGAAATTTGAAATTTATCACAGCTTTCTGCAACCTGCATTTGTTGAAGAAGCATGCATCTTTGCTCAGTTTGAGAAAAACACGACCTGAAACTAACACCAAAGTGGTGGTCCTCTGGGATGGGAGGATACGATGTTGAAGACTGAGATGTAAAAGGAACAGAAAACTTTAAAATGACTGTGTACTGACTTATTAAACCACTGCAACTGTATCTTTAGTGTCTTACAACCCCACGACACATACATAAACATCATCAATCAATTAAATAACCAGGAACTTGGACGTGAATTTTGAGAGGCATGAATAAAGAGACAGATGTGATAGATGCAGTGACAGACAAGGGCCGAGTATGCTCATTCAACCCTCAGGATCCCCTTTAAAAAAATCATATTAGTGGCTTAATGGACATTTTCATCCATGAATCTATCGACATATAGATACACATGAAAAAAATGGAAAAGGGTTTAAACTCTTGTCCTATTAATGTTTATTCCAGTTCATCCAGTTTATTCAAAATATGATAATTTTAGAAGACAAAATATTAAAAATTATATATTATTATTATTATTTTTTTCTTTTGTGGAGGGATAATCCGTCTGGGATCCACCAAAGATAAGCAACTAACTAAAAAAATATTTTAAAAATCACATTAGTGCACAAAAAATACATTTTGTATATGGTATATGTATAAATTGACATATTAGAAATACATGAAAATTAATTAATCATATTATACATTTTTTGTCCATAACTCCTGTCCTCTTAAGATTCAGTCATTATATGTTTAGATTTAGCATCCACTAACACCTTGTCAGTAATCCACAGTTATTTAGTGACAACTTGAAGTGCCAGCAACCCTAGAATTAACATTTTAATTTGAAGTACATGTGTAATTTGATAATCTCTGATCTTATCTTTCACAGACGCAGACAAAGATAACGACGTCTCTGCATGTCTCTGTCTTCCACGTGCGGATACATTACAAACACGTCTATGAGAGGGATTTCAATTGGTACTCTGGATGACGCATTCAATTCCCTTGATGGACCAAAAAAGCAACAAACATTATAACATGAAGTGTGTGTACTGAGACCTAAAGGCATTATCTCAACATGTCAGTCAAACGTCTTTGCTAAAGCTGTACGAGTTGACTGGGGGGTGATGACTGACTCTATAGGTGAGTAACCCAGCAGGTATTAGCAAGAACATGAAAAACTAGTACTGTCACCTGCCTGTCTGCAATGGAAAAAGAACACTTCCGTTCATGCACCTTTGGCAAACATCCATGCACTTGACAGGAAGTGTTTGGCAGTCTGCACGTTGGTCAGGTGACCGTTGTGTATGAGAGATCGCATTAATCCATCACACACGTTTTGATTACGCTTAATTCTTTCTTCTTGCATCGACAAAGACAACTGAGCTGTCACGTCAGGTGGATGTTTGAGTAAATGTATTTGCATGTGCGTCCGGTGCTATGTCATTGCAGGTGCAGGGTTGAAAGAAAGAGGGAGGAGGGGTTCTACGTGGCGTGGTGGGAAGGCAGTGGGTGGTAGGGGTGGAAGTGCAGCGGAGATAATCCCCAGCTTTTGCCCTAAGTCCTGTGCACGCTGGGCAGATCAGGGACTGTGGGAGGAGTGGTGCTACCCCGTGGCAGTCACCCAGCCCCGAGCCGTCCACCTGACCAGCCTGGCAACCCTGCAGGCTGCAGGGACCTCGCCCTCGGCTTCAGCTTCAATGATCTTCAATGATTCTGCACAACAGAATAGGGACTGGCTGCTCGCATATGTGTCCCAAACTGCCCCTGCCTACCTAATGTCTGCATGCTCTGAATTTTTTAAATGAGCCTCCACTTCCTCATTACTCCATCATCATACCTTAACATTTTAAGCTCCAAATAAATCATAAACAAGCATCTCGACAAGCTATTCTAACTATAAGTGATGGTGAAGGGCTTGTGTACCAATAAGCAGCGCAGAGGGGGTCAGCGGGTTAATGCGTTCAGTATGGCGATGTGTTTGGCCCTGGGGAGCGATGAAGTTGAGAGGTTAACCCCGGGGTCAAAAGGTCAGGTAACCCCAGAGCCCCTTCTGCAGGCCGAGCCCAGATTCAGCTGGACACCCCGAGGAGAGACCCCTTCAACCCACACATCACCCTGCATGCAGTTGGGAGCACCAGCTGTAAAAAGGAGCAACAGAGGGAGGAGGGAGAGGTAAGAAGTGCGCTCAGCTGACAGGATGTGCTCCTGTCCCAAGATACTCCTTCACTCCCATCCAATCATCCCACACTCTGTGAGGAACCTATCATACCGAGCACTATCTATGTTCATTTTAAACTATTTCCCTCGTAACATTTCCACATTTCACAGAGCAGTAAATAACGGCTTTAAATGGCTTTAAATGACACCAATTTCTGCATTTGAAACCGTAAAAACATTGCGGTGTCACAGTTAATTGGTTCCCCCAGTGGCAGTAAACCGTGGCTCCTCTTCAGCCGGTCGTAACCTCTCGGTAACCCCGCCACCGCTGCTGTCATTACAGCCATCACAAGTGCTCTCATCATGTGATAAAGGAAGTGCAGCTCCAGCTGTGAAACCACAGCCTCACACCCAATGTCCACTAGCTCGCTTATTGACTCCATCATGCCCCGGTTGTAAACACTTAAACGCATGCCTTATGCATAGCTGAGCTGGAGGGATTCTTGGGATAGTTGTGCTCAATGTTTCCTCCTTCTACACAACAGTCAATGCCACCTCTTGAGTCCCTCTTTTGCTTTTCTCTCAGGGGAGTTCCCAGGTGCCCCAAATGAATGCAGAAACTGAAATCTGAGAAGTCTAAATCAAAAGAGGAATGACAGCTTGACTTGACCGAGAGGTATTTCATTTCATTTCATTCTCAGTATTTGTCATCTATGAATGCAGCAGTGTGATAGTGATGTAGGTTGTGTAACCAGGTGAACTTGAGATAAATTGCCAATAAGCAGCTGCTTTCTCACAGTTCAGGAAGACAACAAATGACAGGACTTAACTAAGAGTATCTGCATACTCTTTTGTGATTTCCAGGATATTTGCTTTATGTCCCATGAGAAACTGGCTGATCCCTGCAGCCAGGTGCTAAATTACCCTCACCTGTGAGATGACAGTTTTGTTCAGTCTTTTGGTTTAATGAGACGATTTGATGATAGCTGTTCTCAGAGGGTTTCAATGTGGGAAACCATTTTATCCACAGAACCAGTGAAGTGGATAAAATGTGACTGCATACTAAGTGATTGTATATAGGGTGAAGGTCGGGAGTTCAATCCCTGGTTTCATTGTCCATATGCTGAGGTGTCCGGCATTTGTGGCTGAACCCGGAGTAGTGCGAAAGGATTAATCCATTTACTATTTGATTTATCATCTGGATGCCCTTCCAGTGAGTAAACTGTGAATAGAGTACCCTTTAGATTCCCTTCTAGTGGATAAAGTGTAAACACAGTGTCCCCTGAATGCCCTTCCATAGAATAAAATTGTGAACAAAGTAGTCCTTGCATGCCCTCCATATGTAAAAACAGAAATAAAACGCCCTCTGAACATACTCCCTGTGGATAAAACAAAAAGTTACCTCTAGATGTCCTACCACAGGACAAAATGGAGATAAAACTCCCTCTAAGTGCACTCTTTATTAAATAAAAAGTGAACAGAGTGGCCCCTGAATGCCTTTCCAGCGTATAAAACTGTCAACAATGTAGCTCTTGCAAGCCCTTCTTATGGAAAACAGAAGTGAAATGCCCTCTGAACACACTACCTGTGGATAAATCATAAAGTTGCTGCTAGATGCTTTACCAGAAGATAAAAAGTAGATAAAGAGCCCTCTGGATGCACTTTACATTCAATAAAAAGTTAACAGAGTGCCCTACCAGGGTATAAAACTGTAAACAAAGTAGTCCATGCATGTCCTCCATCTGGAAAAACAGAACTAAGAAAGCCCTCTGAACACTCTCCCTGTGGTTAAAACATAAAGTTGCCTCTAGATGCCCTACCAAAGGATAAAATGGAGATAAACGTGATCAATGTGTGGCGCCTGGATGCCCTTTCAGTGGATAAACTGGAATGAAGACCACTTTGGATGCTTATCCAGTTAATTAAACATAAACTTATTGACCTATGAATGCTCTTCCGGTCGATTAGATATGGATGGCTCTCTGTATGCTTTTCAAGAGGATAGTTCAAGTCAAATTAAGTGCCCTTTACTTGCCTTTCCTATGAATAAAATATAAATAAAGTGCCCTCTGGATACTCCTCCAGTGGATAAAACATAGACAAGCACCACATTGATGCCTTCTTTTAGTGGTTTTAGCCTTTCCAGCTGGTAAAACATAATTTAGTGCCCTCATGTGCCCTTGTTTTAACTGCAGGGCCCCAGTCCAAGCATTATACTATAAAGCTGCTGGTTGCATACACCAGCTGCCCTTCAGTATATCACTTCACTACAAAGCACAATAATGCTTTCTCACATTTGCATCCACAAAAAGAGCTGAATCATACCATGCAGGCGATTGTTAAAGTTCTATTTAAACACACCTGACAGAAGCACACAAACAAAGCAACAATTCCGGCATTACGAGTTCCTGCGTTTTCTCAAACCAAACCATATGCACGATTAACGGCCAGCAGAGGGAAGGATTTTGGCCCCCTTGATGCGAGGTTTCCAGGAGAAAGAGGCACACAGCTTATGGTCCCGCTCTCTCATTCAAACATGTCATCAGAGAAAGAAAGAGAGAGAGGATTCGTAGAGCGAACTGCTGGAAAATTTTGCACAGCGTTGACTTAGTCACATCAGGCACCCACCCTAAAACACCACTTACCGATGTGTGTTCATACCAGCCACAGAAAATCAAACGTGCCTTAGCATTTGAGTGTATCAAACAAAAACATCCATATTCATGTTGTCTGGCCTCTCAGGATGCAAAAGGCAGGTTTTAAGTGCTCTACTTTGCGCAATCAGTGTGTATTTAATTTCAAAAGTCGCCACTGACAGACGCTACTGCAGCGCGTCACCGGGGCGCTCTTACTCTCTGGATAAAGGCCAATGTAATGCACTTCTCCGTCCAAATGAAATGACTTCAAATGAGTGAATTCATGTTTGTTTCTGTGAGCAGTGAAAGTAAACCTTTGGGAGTAGCTCAGCTCATTTACTGTGTTGTTTTAGCAAATGGACTTTCTGAGTCGTGTCCAGACAGTTTTGAGCTGCTTAGACGCACAGAGCTTCAATTCTAGAAATACAGAGGTCTTGAAAGTGTCCATAAAGTGATTCATGATTGGATTGGCTCTTAATTAGCATCATCACTGGGGGGACATTAAAGTGTCACTAATGGTGAAATGACCAATATAAAATCTCTACTGGCTCTCCCCTCTATTTGACTTTTTTTTTACTGTAAGCAGGCCTTTTGATTTCCAGTATTAGCTGATTTTAAGAACATTCAGGACCATTTTAGCTAACAAGAATGATCAGTATGAATCTGTTCTTATAGTTCATGTGTGCATTTAAAGCCAAACTCTGCAACAGAGAGGGCACATCTCCTCTCTGTTTCGTGTGTATGCATGAGAAGCTAAGGCAGGAGGAGCAGCAGCAAAGATCCGAAATGGTGCAAAACAAACAGTAACAATATGTATGACACTGGTAAAACCTGATCTGAAAGCTCCTCCCATTTTCACACGTGAAGGTGAAACAACAAAGCTTTAGACCGGAAGAGCACACCCTGTCTCTGGCTCATGTACATACATAAGAAGCTAAGGCAGGACGAGCAGCAACAAAGATACCAAATGGTGCAAAACAAACAGTAATAATATACTATATGACACTGGTGAAACCTGATCTGGAAGCTCGCACCCTGTCCACATTTGAAGGTGGAATATCAGAGCTTTAGGCAGGGAGAGCACACCTCGTCTCTGATTCATGTGTATGCTCAAGGAGCCAAGGCAGGAGGAGCAGCAGCAAAGATCCCAAATAGTGCAAAACAAACAGTAACAACATACTATATGACACTGGTCAAACCTGATCTGAAAGCTCCTTCCCAGTCCACATGTGAAGGTGGAACTCCAAAGCATTAGGCAGGTAGAGCAGCAGCAAAGACAAGACAAGCAAGTAAACAATCAAAAACTCAAAGCTTTTGAAAACTTTTGGTTTGTGCCAATTTTGTGAACAAGATGACAAAATCTGTAATCTCTTGTTTTGTGCATGTAAAAGTTTTTTTCTGTCAAAAAAACTCAAATTTTTGTTTTTAGACAGGTAAATGTTTCACTCTCTGTGTAGGTCAAGGAAATTAAAGGGCATCAATAAAAGTTTTAGTCTGTTTATTTACTTTTAAAAACCCCTTACAGTGCCTTTAAATAGATTAGATTACTCTAAAAGATGCATTCATTATTTTTCTTTATTTTCTCTCCAGACTTAGTTCTCTATTTGTGCCATAAGTTGGTCATGTTGTTTATTAGTGCACCTGAAGTGGACGGAGAAAGGAAAATTGGTGTTGCATGAAGACATATAAACAATGCAGATTTAAAAAAGCTTTGCAGATGCAGAGGGAAATGTTAGCTAAGCCTTAACAATGTAAACAAAAACTCTCACAGAGCACCAGGGATGTAACCTGCACGGCTTATTCGGTTCATGTACACGAGGTCACGATGTTAAACTAGATTTGAACTTTGATATAAAGTTTATGACAGTTTTTCTCGTTAGGTTAGGAAGTCAAATGTTGTAGACTAAAAATGGATCATAAAAAGTTCAACTTGTTCTTGTTAAGTACAGTATTACTCATTTAAAACGGGTCAAGGCACCTAAATAGGATGAAACTTTCTTTATTCTTATGAAGAGGAGGAAGAAATGATGTTGACCCCAGAGCTTTCCAAGAATTAGATCCTCTTTTGAATTTCTGGCGAGGACATTCTGGGGCTCACTGATAGGATCACACATCGTCAACTTTCTGGGCCACATTTCAAGCAGGATGAACAGGAAGACAAAGCTGCCTTTGAAATCCAAACACCAGAGCGGGAACAGCCTGAGTCTGCAGTATTTTGATCTCTCTCTGGTTCAAGATAAAACAGCAGGCCTAATTTTATCCTGGATTCCTCAGATTTCTTCCTGCAGGATGCGTGCTGAATTTAACCTTTAACCCATCTGGAGTAAATAAAGGATCTTTACACACTTTGGTGTATTTTATAAACTCTAGTGGCCTCAGAGTTTGCAGTGGCCCCTGATAGAAGGTGGGAAAGGAGTAGATGGTGTCAGTCTTCCTTCCATATCTTTGTTATGTCCTTGGATTTGTGCAAATATGAGTATCCAGCAGCTATCCCAGTGGTGAAGCAGGTGATGGAGGGCCTCACTGGCTGTGTAAACAGGGTCTAACTACCCTGAGAGTTGATGCTATCGACCAAGCTAGACTCAGGAATGACAGCTCTTATCTGGAGCTGTCACTGATGTCTACATGAGACAGCGGGGTTCAGTTACCTTCAGTTTAAACTTTGCACAGGAGGAGGGGAGAAAAACATCCACATCATAAGTAACACTGCAACGCCGTCTTGTTTGCGCTATCGTTGTGATAGATGGTTGTGTGAGTTTGTTGTTCCTCACCTCTCTGCCAGCTCCACACATCAGGAAACGAAATTCATGTGCCGCGTGTAAAAAGGAACTTTGTGCGCGTGGGTCGAGGGGTCACTGCTGTGTCTGACCAGAGGATTTCTGCAGAGCGTCAAACTGTCTGATCTTTGAGGACAGATTCAACCTAAGAGATCAGCTGTGATTGAACAAAACATAACAGCTCTGGACCCTAGTGGTGCTAAATCACCAGAGAGTCTTAATGTCAGTTCAAGAGGAATACTTCCCCTTTACCACCCTCTTCCTTCTTAGCTGTTTTAAGCGACAGCAAAGAATTGTAGAGGGGGTTTTCTTTGACAAACTGTGATTCCAAAAGTAGAAGAAGGTGCTTTACTTACTTTCTCTGCATACTTGATTCAGACTGGCCAAAACAACTTGATCACACACGTCAAATCAAGTCAAATCTAACCACAGAGAGGAGACAGCAGATTTCAGCTCTGCCTGTTGACACTGTGGCAAAAACAGTGATGGTATTGGTCAAAAGAAAAAAGAGGCTAATAGTATTTCTACTTTTAGTCTCTTGGTTGAAAAATGAATGTTTAGGTTTATGGTTGCAAAAGCAAAGACAAGAAGAAAAAAGTGAGACATCAGCGCAGAGAGAGGAAAGGAGATATCGGCTATGGCCAAGTTGAAAAGACTGAAAATGTACGGTTTTACATTAAATTGACCTGCAAGATCATAAAAGCGCTACCAAAGAGTAACTGTTCTCATGTCATTGATATAGTCTGAACTAGCTCCCCCTACTGACCTCTAACGTTATGTCTGAATCAGGGGTTTTTCTTTTGCATTTTAAATTTGTATGTCTGCAGCCTATTTGCAGTTATTTTGTCTTTTTGCACCATGTTAGTTTTCATCTGAGATGTTCCCGTCTTTGCGTTTGTTTTGGTCTGTTACAGAGATTCTTAAATTTGCTCAGTTTCTAAAATTGCAACACATTTCCTCTAAATTAAGCTCCTGTTAGGAACTTTGGGTTTGCGTTGGTTTTTGTGCAAACGGGCACCTCTTCTCTCTTTTTGCTCATTTTTGTCTTTCACATGTTAGAGATGTTTTCTAATGAAGCATCTCTTCATCCTTTAATGCAAACCTCTGCCGGGTAAATTGGTTTTAGTAGCTTACAAGCGATCAAATTAACCGTCTCCTAAGTTTTAAAATCATAAATAACTAAAGAAGTGATAAATCTTGTTTCTGATGGTGTTGCTTGCTTTTGTGGGTCATAAAGAAGCAACAATGGCAATTTCATTCGATTCCATATCTGGTGAAAAACTCCTTACTGTAGCTTTAAAACCATTTTGTCAGCCACACATTGGTCTGTATACTGTCTGGTATACAGTCCAGAACAGCCACAGCGTAATGAAGCTGTTAGTATAACTGAAGTAAAAACTCAACTTAAAGTAGATTAAATGGGATGTTTAAACAGACTCCGAGCAGAAAGACATTCTTGAAAAAAAGTGGTTTGAAGAAGAAACCAAAGTTTATTTTCATAATTCTCAGTATTTTGTTTATGTATTTGAATATTTTTATTCAACTCAAGGTTTGATTTATGACTTGAGGTTTGGAGAGTCGTAGCTTTTGGAAACTACCACCAGATGGCTACTTTCAATTTTTTTATATTAAAGTAGTTGGAACAGCTCTTTAAATTTCGCCATTTCGCACAGAAGTATCAGCGTTTCCTAAAGATGTGAGCACAACTGAAAGTCAAAAATTAACTCGCACCAGCATGCTATTTTCATTCTTCCTCCCAACATGTAGTAAAAGTGCGTTCATTTTTCACATGCTATGGCGCTGTATTGTTACCGCACAAATGAAGTGGTCACCTCTTTGTCGCGCTCTCTCTGACAGCTTCACATGAAGACATCGTTTGTCCCTGCAGCTTGACAGCTTGACACCCTCTGTCTAAATTCAGCACAGGCATAATGAGACATCTCTATCTGACTGTGTTTCCCAAGGTAAACTCCAGACTATCACCCAACCTTTATACCAAGAGGACAAGTACTGACCTGACCTTTGACTTGACCTTTCCTTCGCAGAGAGAAGAAATGAGCAACACTATTCGGGGGAAAACGCACCTCTAGAAATTTTTAGTGTCTTCCCATTTAAATCTAATCCTTCCTCTTTGCCAGTGAGTAAAGGTCAGGCCTCTAATGAGCTGCTGTGCTGAATCACTCTCTGCTGGAAAGCTTTCAAGTGAAAAAGTGGAGAAAATAAAAAATCATTTGTCATAATTTCCCCCGTCGGACAGATTTGGCTCTGCAGGGCCAGCGGGCGAAGGTTCAAACGTGGTGTTCAGCGGGCTGGGAGTGACGTTCTCACCAAGCAGGGACAAGCCGGACTGTTTGAGGTGGTCTCTCCGCCGGAATTCTGAATCCAGGAGCGAAATGGCCTGTCAGTGTGATGTATGATGTCGAGGGGACAGGGGGCTGGCATCCCCTAACGTGCACCGTCAGAGAGCAAACTCCTCTACCGTCTCACACGTCCACGTGAAAAACGAGGAAACTTGCGTGAAGAATGAGTCACAACATTTCAACGACGAAGCTTTAAATTAAAGGGATAGTTCGGGGTTTTTTTCTGAAGTGGAATTGTATGAGGTACTTATTAATAGTGAAGGTGCAGTAAATCATAGTCAGGACAGCCTGTGTTTGAGAGAGCTGGCTGGAGAGGCTCAGGGGAAGCTCAGCTGCTGTTGAGAGTCACGCAAAGCACGTACCTTAACCACAAAAACTGAAAAATCCATGTCAGATAGTATACTATACTAGTTATTAAGGATCCGATTCTAAGAATAAAACATTGTTCATGATTTGGCTTTAAAGTTTTCTACAGAAATAGTATGTGGTTTAATATAAAAGGAAGCATCATCTGCATAAAGGGAAGTTTTTGATTCTAAACCACTGATTTTGTTGGCAAAAATGAGCAAAAACACAAGTTTGGGATGAAGAGTTATAATTTTTATTTTTATTTTATTGATGTATTTTTTCTCTTTGCCTGTTTCTGAATTGATGTATGTATTTGAATATGAAAGTTGTTGTAAATATCTAAGATATTTATGTCGTTTTTGTTTGTCTTTTCTATGTATTTGTCCTTGTTTAAAATAAAAATGTAAAAAAGTGTACCAGTTATTATCGTCTTGTTTCTTGTTTTCTCATTTCTTTCTTGTTTTTTGTACTACTACTCAATGACTTGCATGAACTTTTTAACACTGTGTAATTGAGAAAGATATAAAATTCTAGAGCTGTTAAATTAAGTCTTTGTGTTACAAGATTAAAATCTCAGTAAAACTAGAATCAAGTTGTAGAGTTAGTGGGAAAAAAATTGCATGAAGTCACAAAACAAAATTCGTAATTTTCCTAAGATTTAAGTTGTGAAAGTAGTTGCTATTACAGACTATGGTTAATTAGCTCGGGTCACATTCACACCAGAGCTGTTTGGTCTTTTTTAAACGTAGTCTGGTCTGTTTCCTCAGATAATCAAGTTTATTTGGAGTGTCATTAAAGTTAATTTGAAATTTGGTGTGACCCAAACGAGTAAACTCTGGCCCCCTATGGGTCTCAGTTCACTTTACAAAAGCGGATCATAACCAAAGGTAGAAAGCGGCGTAAACTGCAGTGCATCTGGCGTCAATCTCTTGCTTGGTGTCTGTGGTACCACGCCTCACCAGATGCTCATCTTGTGCAAACACATTTAGCTCAGTCAGGATCACCTTCAATTAAAGAAACAGTTATTTTCAAGTTATAGCTATATTTGGTGGTACAAATACACACAACACTGGTGACAACACATATGGCATTGGTAAAATAAGAAGGAACTGGGGTAGAGGAAGCAATTTAATTCATCCCTCTTCATGGGATTTGCCAAGTGCCAAGTATCAGCTGACGTACCGTGGGCTGATCTTGACTTTTGTGTCCTGTCTGAGCTAACACCACACATGGTTGTATCATCACCAAAAGTAAAAGCAGAAACTACAAGACTGTACAAATCTGATGTTGCCTCTTTTGTTCGTGTGATGAATAAGGCGGCAGAAGAAGTTGGATTTAGTTCAAATAAACAAGCGTTTCGTCTTTGTCATTTGTTTGGGACGCCGCCACCACAAACGAACAGTCTTTGTGATTAAATGATGTGAAAGAGAAGCAAATTATTATTATTATTATGTGTCAAGACGATTTGAAAAAACAAATCAGAGGATATTGAAAGAGCAGGCAGCTGTTTGAACTGAAATGAGGAACGTGGATCATCTTGTTAGGTTACGTGTCAGAGCTGGGATTTGTGATAACTTTATTAAATTAAATTAAATGAATAAACTTGCTGTCAATCAAACTTATTTAGCCCTTCTTAGAAAACAGAACTTTCTTTTTTTCGTAATCTATGAAAGAAATGTCCACCAAGCTCCCACATGAACTTTACCCGCAAAAACCCGACAGCAGATGACTTTATCAGATATAAAACGCCCATGATCACTGCTTTCACATGTGATTCTGCACTGTACACTTCCTCTGTCTATAAATACGTCTTGTCTCGTAACCACTTCTCCAGAGAGCAGATACGTAGTAAAAGGGAAACGCTGCTCTGAATCAAAACATGCCCACTCAGAAGGTCAAGCTCACATCATCTTTGAGAGTAAAACCCACGTCACTCTCAACCTCAACACCTCTCACTCCCAACAACCCCTCCGTGCTGCGCAACCCCACCCCCAAACTCTCCCACACCCCCTTGCCCCCGCCCCTCGCCTTGCCGCTGCCTCTCTGCATTGATGCTAATAATTACCGCTGAATGGATCTGCAGATTCCCATGGATGTCAGTGCAGCCTTTGGCCTGTTCTGTTGCTTCCCTCCTCCAACCCCTCCCACTCCTCCTTCTTCTCCTCCTCATCCTCTCCTGCTTCCCCAGTCTCCCCCTTCTCAATGGGGATTAAGAGAGAGAGGCGATAGATGGAGAGGGTGAGAGAGGGTGCTTTGCCAGAGCGAGGGTTTCCCATGCAACTGCCTCATCTATGTCACCTTGCCAATCAGAGGCTGTGTCACCGTGAACGACGCAGACACACTGTCGCACGTTTTATGATTTTTGGGAAGCACATAACCCTGATGTCACTATCAATTTGCCCGTTGATGTATGGATAAAGTTCTTGCTGAGGTAAAAATAATAACCTCAAGGTAACTCCCTTGACACAGAAGAGAGTGAAACCTGGTGGAAAATAGGAGCCCCAATAAAGAACAATTGTGGAAAATCCTGCAAGAAAGGAAAGTTGTGGATTCCCACCACTTCTTCCACGCGGAGTGGATCGACGTCATGGTCACTGGGAGCCCACGCACCGTCAGCGTGCCAGAGGTAACCGATACCAAGTCAACGCTCATCCAAGCTCCAAAACCCACTAAAGCCACCGCTGCTTCCAAGAAGGTCCGAGGAGTGGCCAAGCCGGCACACCACAGTTAATCACATCACGCCACAAAGGACGGCAAGAAAGAGCGAGCATGAAGAGTGTAAAGAGGTGCACTTAAAAGTTGGTGAGGAACTTTGGCATGATGGGAGAATGAAAACAACACACCGTGCAGGAAGAGCAGAGAAAGTTATCTATTTTTTTCCAGCTCTATCATGCGTCACACATGTCTCCTCAACACAATATGTAACGTTGGACATGAAATGTGGACGTTTTCCAAGACCGAGCAGTAATTGTGTCATTTTTTTCTCTCTTTAGATTCAGCTCCAATTCGAGGAAATGGTTTTGGAGTGCACTTAAAGGCGTCTATGCTACAGGAGTGTTTGGAACCAACAAGGTTTGGCTCTGAGCTGCATGTCAACCTCACTTCAAATTATCCTCATTAACGACGATTCTGAGGGGAAACGGCCATTTGTATGTGTGTGATAGTCTGGTGTAAAGGGTCTGTAAAAGTCCTGGATGTGCACCAGAATGAAAAGTGGCATTTATTGGTCAGGGTCACGGGTTAGAGCGAGCAGAGCTGGGCGGCCAGTAGCAGCTCCCCCTGGCTTGGATTCTGTGGGAGAACCTAAGATTTGCTGTTTGACGTCAAAGACCGAGGATTGGAGGAGCACCCTACTCACTGCTCCCAATCGAACTGGGGGTCCGGAGAGAATCCAGGACAATTAAAGCGACAAAGTTAAAGTTTGAGTTTGTTTCCGTTTGGCAACCCTTGTGTGGATTAATGTCCTTCCTGTTACACCACTGTGTTTCTGATCAATAATCTCATCCTGCTTCCTTTTTCCTGTCAGTCTCGTTAATCCCTTCAAATTTTTTCGCAAAATCTTACATGTTGACAAAGGCACACCTTAGACGCAATAAATTTATCTGACACCAACCTGGCAACAGTGACATTAAGAACAACAGGTCGTAAATCTCGCTCTTGATGGCTATGCTTGCTTTGTAGGTCATTAGAAAGTATCGACCAGTTTCGCAACCAGTTAAGAAAAACAAAAAAAACTTTCCTGGAAGGTTCGAAAAAACAAAAAACAAAAAAAAATTTCCCGTAAGGTTTGAAAAAAAAAATAAGAAAAAAGAAAAAAACTTCCGGTTATAAAAAAAGGAAGCAAAAAGGCCCTTGAACCACATACTGTGGTTTTGTGCATTTACTGTCAGAATCAAGGCAGTACGATACGATACAATACGATGCAATACGATGCAATACGATACGGTACAATACAATACAATTGATACGGTACGATACGATACGATATGGTACGATACATTACAATACAATACGATACGATACAATACAATATGATACAATACAGTACAATACGATACGATATGATATGATACGATATGATACCATATGATACGGTACAGTATGGTATGGTATGATACTATACCTGGGATACCTTTAGGTTATTATACTACCAGGCCCAGTCTTATGAGGTGCAAAAGCATGCATTGCACCCTTATTTCAAATTTTTGCACCCTCAATTGAACTGGCTCAACAACTATATATATTTTGCAACAAATCAACGGTTTAAAGTGAGTCAAGTCCTGTTAAATACGTCATTTGCAGCAAGCATGCAACAGCAGGGTTAAACACAGCAAATCCTGCAAGTTAGCTTGCATTTAGATGTCGAAATTGATGTTATTAATCATGGATACCTGAAGATAAATGAAGCAGCTGCAGACGCCAAAGACAGAAAACCCAGCCTGTGCAGCTGCACACACTGCGGTATGACATGGCGAGAACATTAACATTACGGAAAGCAACAAATAGCTGTTGCGGCTACATTAGCCGCTAAGACTAGCTTGTTGCAGCCTCAACCAACAACAGATTCCAACAACAAGGCCACTGCTACTTGCTTGGCTGGTTTCAAAACATAGAGATAATGCAGAACCCTTAATTAATTCGACCAAAGCCATTTTGTCCTAAACCTAGACTAGATGTGCAGATCACTCTAATTTAATGTTATTCTGATGGGCCTAAGTAAATAATTTACACTTCTTGGTTTAAAGTTTCTCTCTATTTGAACTGTAAGTGATGTTTACTTTGGTTAATAGTGCCTTTATTACAGTTGGTACTGCTACACTGCTGAAGGATGGTGCAAAATAAAACAACAAATAAAGCACTGACAGCTGTTTAACAAAGACACACTTTCAATGAATACATATGTTTTGTCTATTATATTTGTGTTGTGATTGTCTGAGCTGTGCAAGTCAGCTGGGTGCATGGTAATGAAAACTGTAGCATCCGTGTTATTATGAGCTAATGAAACAAAGTGTTGCTGCAGGAGCCTCAACTCCAAACAATGACCTTTCTACCTGGAAAAACCAAAAATAGAACTCAACTAAACCAGAACTCTTGGTGGAAACATCATTTTTGGACTTCTTTTCATAGCATGAATCAACCAATTAAAGGGATATTACAATGTAAAATTAATTTAGGGTCAAACACACAGTAACACCGAGTTAGACACCCTGTTGAGAGATGAATGTTGCCGACTGCTTGCTTCTCTGGTTATACCAACTTTAGTAACGACCGCGTTTCTTTATTAAAATAAAATCAGACCGAGACGCTAAAGCAAAAGAACTACCTTAAGGAAATGATAAAGAAATGATCATAAATGTTCTTCCTTGAGCTGCGTCACCCCACTGTAGTCCATAATGGACTGGCCTGAGGTCTCGCTACAAACAAGCGGCTGCTGGAAGAGAGTAGGTGAGTTGTGTTAAGTCTCTTTGCTAAAGAAATTAGGCAAAGTTGAAAAGATGTTTGGTGGCTAGTGCTGTGGCTGGGACCTTATATGTACTGTTGATGAAGTTAGGTGCTGTTCTGAGCATTAGAGTGGTGTTTTGGTTGAGGTTTGTTTATGGCTCCTCAGACCGCTTACGGTCGTTACTAAAGTTGGTATAACTAGAGAAGCAAGTGGTCGGCAACATTCATCTCTCAGCGGGGATGACACTATGTAACACTTTGTTACGGTGTGTTTGACCCTGAATTAATTCTACGCCGGAATATCCCTTTAAGAACCTCAATGAAGGAGGTGTGGTTTGGCTTCATTTTGAGGAACCGCCACATTGTCCATCATTTTTAACTGTCTAGATTAAGTGTAATCTTAATCATGAAACAGAACATAAGGAAGACCCAGGTCCCTTGCTCTGAATTCATGTCTTCACTAGTTACAGAAAATTAATGATGGTCTTGTGTGCTGCCCCCCCCCCCCACCCTCTTTTAAATGCCCCCTATTCCTGCCACAAACACACTCCCTCTTTAAACCTCATGAGAGCGAAAGTGAGACACAATGAAACTTGGCAGAGCTTGAAGTGAGAGTTCACCAGCCCACACCAACTCACGTTTGACATTAAAAAAAAAGTTTGTGGCTCGGAGCTTCTCACTTCTGCATGTTGCGCAGAGTTACATCATCGCTCCCTAAAGAGCGGAGGTGGATGAAGAGGGAAGCCGCCATTAAACTTGAGATGGTCTTCCTCATCCCTCTCATTTCCCAAGACTATTTAGTGCAAACACAAGAGCAGCGCTGCCCAAGCTCATTATGGTGCGCCAAACTGCGATATTCTGCCAAGTCCTGCCCAAAAAACCCTGGGCATAGCTCCGTTGTCATGGCAACCCAGCATCCCAGAACCTGGAGAGGGGAAGGGGTGGTAGTGATGTGTTTAAAGGGGGGGGTTGCATGATGTCATCCTGTGGCACGGAGGGGGCCAATCAAACCCTGAGAAAATTATGTCACCTTTTGTTGAGCCGGTCCATTCAGAGCTATAGAAGTGCAGTGAATTGAGAGCTGCAGAGAGGTCATTTTTTCCCCTGAGCGGTGTATGTGTGTGAGAAAAAGAGAGGGGGGGGAGAGGAAAAAAAAAAAGAGAGGAGGGGAGGCAGGGGAAGCGGGGAAGTCTATTGTGGACATGCTAATGTTGTTGACCATAAGCACGGCCATAAAGATGTCATGAAGCTCAACTTCCAAAACATCAGCGGCGGGGCCCTCACGCTCCTTTTTCTCTTTTTCATGACGCTGACCTCGTCGCCCACAGATTTGATACTGAATATGATCGCCATGATGCTTCAGAAAACTCGTCAGAGCGTCGTAAAGGATCCAGAAGAAAAGCCAGAACTCACAAACTTGGACTGCTTTGTTTTACTGCAGAGAGAAAGACAACAATAAGCAACCCCTTGAGGAATAATTACCCCCTTAGCAACTCTGCTTCCCCGCACCCCCACAGACCCCCTTGAACCAACCCTCATTGAATCACAGCTGAAATTGACAGTGAAAGACAGTTGAATAGGAAGTCAAAACTGAATTGCTGAACAAAGTTAAAGTCATAGAAAGGAGTAAAAAGCGTTTGTGGTGTACGCTGGAATGTCTTTCTGTGCAGCAGGGGGAATTTCGACCGCTAAATGATGAAAACTCCCCGCAGTCTGACCCACGCTGACCCAGACTCTGACATTTAGCACTTCTCTGTAAACACCCTGCAAACAAGACTTACAGAAACCTCTTCTTACTTCATTCAGGTATTGTATCTTAGAGCGGGAGCTACCAAACTTTCCAGGCAGGGAATCCAGAGAGCGGTGACCCTTGATCACTACTGCAAAAAAATACAACTTCAATCGCTGGAGTTGAACCAGAGACAGAATGACTCTGCTAGACTAGATGTTTGCAGAAGTCTGTTTTGGAGGTTCAGTCCTTTGAGTCTAACCTGGCTTTCAGTTTAGACTCAAAGGGCAGTTTCTGTTCAGTTGTTACTCATGCATTAAGCTGAAGTGTCTTTTTAATCACAATCACCGTCTCCTATCTATTGTAACCACATCATCTGCTAAAAACTTAACCTTTCACTCTCATGAGGTGTCAGTAAACCTTGTGATTTCCCGTCTCACTGGGTTTAATCAGCATTTAAATGTCAGATTTTTCCATTATTCACTGCAGGAAAGAAAACAGAAAGTGATACAAGTCTTCATCATCACCCTGGCAGCAGATACTGACCTAACAAGTACTGAAGCCAGCGTGACTGATACTGACAGCAGACACAGAAGTAACTCTCCGGAGCGCCTTATCGGTTACCTATCTGCAGGTGCAGCCACAAAACAAACACACAGCAGCTTGGATACACTCTTTTATTTTGCAAACAGGCTTTCATAAACACGACAAAAGTGACAGATTCACAAATCATCATGGGAATCAACCGCCTGACAGAGCTATAAACCAATAATAACACAGACTGCCAATGTGTCACAATGATATGCAGTGTCAATAGATGAGGTTTTTGGTTTGCACCTTGATTACAATGACTTCTTTGTGGTCTTAATTACCAAATGTCAAATGAGATCTCCATTTGATTAATCATCCGAAGAAATCTAGACCGCATTTGTGTTAATAAGGTTAGCGCTCCGACTAAACAGATGGAAGTTTGTTTGTGACACCGCTAATAAAAAAAACATCTTCTGATTATTTTCCATTTTCAGTTCCAGCACTCGTTGGTTCTCTACCCTAAGCGGATGTATGCACAGGAAAATTGAAATCCGGGTTGATTTAGGGAAAAGTCACAGATCCATTGGGGTGAATACGGTACATGTGCGTCTGATTTTCCCATCCAGCACCTCTCCAGACAGATTGGCTGATCCGTTCCTTTATGTCTCCGCGGCAGAAAACACTCCAATGTCCTGCTGATTTTATATCACAGCTACTCCGAATCCAAACTGTCCACCCTGGATCCTGAGAGTGAAGCTGTCAGTGAGATGGAGCTCACACTGTTCGCAGCCATGCCAGGAGTGAACATCTGCTGCAGGGGACGCCGGTCCAACATCCAATCCAGGGTTTAGCTGGATCCTAGAAACATAATACAGAAACTAATGATTGAGTGAAGCCAAAGCCCTCTTAAAGTTTGACACATGTTTCTCATATTCATATAAAAGAGAGAATAGGCAGTGTATGACATTTGTTATGACAATCTCCTTTCTTGAAGTGTTAGGGGGAAACTCAGTAACCGTGATCTTGCATCAAACAGGAAAAAATGATCAACACATCTCGACAAAAACCTGCTCCACCAGGATTGGCTGTTTCGCAAACTTTCCAAACAGGCTTACAGATTTAAACTGGCATAACCGAGTCGCAGATAAACCGCTAAGAGCCTTGTCCATGACTGAAATGATCACTTTATTGGTTGTGGCAAAGTACAAAATTTCCAGTAGTGTGGCTACAAATCACCAAGTTTTCTCATGGTGCAGCTGGAACAAGACGATTTCAGATCCAGCAGCGGAATTAACGTGCCGTCCTAGTTTTGCACGAGGCCAAAAAGGTCCTGGTGAAAACAACTAGTCTAATTACAGTGATCAAAAGTAGAAATCGAGGCCACATTTGAGGTTTAAGAGTTTAAGAAGTTCAGGAAGAGGATCAGGAAACGAGTCTGCATCAATGTTCACGTGCTAAATCATCTGATCTATAATGTCTGAGATGTCTGTTAACATTTCAGTGATGAAGAACCTCCTCCTCTACGTGTTGTTATTGTTTACAGTCTGAGCAGCAACTTGAGAATAGAAACAGAGTTGACAGACGACGTAAGAGCAGTTTCTCATGCAAGTGTCTGTTTTGGGATGTTTAAATGTTTTGAATTGTCCTTATATAACTGCCGATGTGTTCTGAAATTTCATCGGGGACTTCCAGAACCGGGCTTTCAATGCAAGCATCTTGGAAGAACTTGTCTGTTTTACATTAAGGCTTATGTGAGAGTCTTTCAATGTGTATTTGACATGCGGAGCTCTCTCTGCACATCTGTAAGTAGGGCTGTGTGATATGGGAAAAAGTTTATCATGATATATATTTTTTCATCAGTCCATATTGATATATATCACGGTATAAAAAAATTACTTGTCAATCTTAAATGTTCCTTGTTGAGATCCTTTAACACTGGGAGCGTTTTTTTCGTGTGATTATTTCAGACGACAATATTTTTTTTCGAACCCGTATCCTGTCAATACAAGCGTTCACATCAGCATTGTATATATGCGTCGTTCCGGGTGTGTAAGGACCTTCACACTTACATGAAATTTAACAGTGCTAATTGGAAGCATGTCTGTTGCAATACAATCAGCTACAGCATTTGTGAGCTCTTCATGTCTCTTCATAAGGCGTTGCACTCGAGAAAGCAGACTGAATGGTTGGTTCAGCGTGGACCCAGAGCAACTCACCTTTTCATTGGCTATTCATATATTCTACCAAAACATGGCAGAATGCCAGCCAATGAAAAAGCATATTGACCATGTTTCAAATCGATAGAAGGAAATTAATTTTTGATATCATTATCGTTTTTATCGCCCAGCCCTATCTGTGAGTCGTGTTTTACAATTAGAAAAATCCAAATTGATGTCTGATGTCAGTCACTTTTACTTTTGAGATTCAATCCTTCTTTTTTAAACAAATTAGTAAAAGAGATCTGCTTTTTTTCTCATGTTCCTTTTCTTCATACATTAGAATAGGACTGTAGGGAGAGGTAGAGCGTACAGCCTGACTGGGTGGGAGTAAGCTCTGGCCCAAACAGACTCTAGCCCACCCTGATCTTGTCACATCTTTCCCCTCTCTCTTTCCTTCCCCGTATTCATATCTGAAATGACTCTATAAACTGGCCCCTTTCACTGTTTGCCATCTTTTGCTTTTAAAGGAAGTGCAACAGACACTTCTTACAAAAACAGAAAAGACTACAGCACCAGAGTCTTTGAGACGCAGCGTCTGTTTTCGTTGATCTGAGATGATAACTTGTTGTCGGCGTACAACATCTGCTTCTTCACAACAGGGTCAAAACTTCCCAGGATGAGGTAATGCAGGTAGGTGGCCTCTTGACAACCTGTACTCTACTTCACCTGTACCTGCTCACTCAACCACCTCCCACAGGATGACATCTTTCTGTCTGCCCCCGCAGCACTGTGGTTGTCATGGCAGCAGAGTGGCGGGACCGGCCTGTCCCGCCTGTTCTTCGCCCGGGGAAGGAACGTGTCAGAGGATAAGTAGTCATCCATCAATGTTTCTCATCTTCTTTCTGCCTGTCTGCACCTCTGAGCTGGTTTACCTGCTCTGAGTCACGTTCTACCAGAAAACAGGATGTGGCCTCGCTCTCTTATTTTTGTGTCTTTCACTTCATGCCCCTGTCTCGTCAGCAAAGTTTCAACCACTTTCTTACTTTCGCGTGAACTTACTTTTCAATCATCCTTATACCTAATTCCCTCCATTCAGGTTCCTCTCTTCCCACGTTTCTCTCCTGTGCCTCACCTTGGAGCTGAGCCAGTGTGGCAGCATCAGCATACAGTCCCAGGTCCCAACCTGCCTCTGAGTCCCAGCCTGCCTGTGCCTGAGGCTGCGACTGAAGCCGGCCCCTATCTCTCTCCCTCATCAGCACATCTACTGTACCTGTCTGCTGGCACTCTGCCATCCACACACACACAGTTCCCCTTCATTTACAAACCTGCAAAAAAAAAAAAAAAATGATAATGAAAGGCTTGAATCTACAAAAAAAAGAGGACTCATGTCGAGGTCAAGGATGTTTGACCTTTCCTGAGAACACCCACGGCTGCCTCGCGTACACTGCGGCTCATTCAGGCTGCTGGCTGCCCCACACAAGCCCATCAACAGGTTTCTTTGAAGGCCACCGACTCTGTGGTGGGCCATCAAAGCATATCTTCATTCAGTTCCACTGAAAGGATCTGAGGCTCCTGAGAGACGCCGTGTTTGAAGTGATATCTCTGTGCCACTGCATTCTTTACCATGCTGTCATGACTTGAGTTACACAATGTAAAAAAAAAAAAAAAAAAAAAAGGCCAAGAACACGGGCAAAAGGCCAGTGCCACCACCCTGATCATGTCTCACATACATGCGAACCGCCACTGCTGTTTGATGCGTGAAGGTACCACACTCTGGTTGTTTGTAGCAACTGACAGGTCATAATAACACCGCTCTGTGTGCGATCGCAGATGAGTGAAGATCAAATAAGACACACAGTCATCCCTACCTGCCGAATCCCTTGAGATCATGTTTCCATTAGTCAGCCTCTTCTCGGCGCGCACCTGAGATCACCTGAAAGAGATAAAGGACGGGAAACAAAGTGATTCAGATTGGTGCTCATTCAAGACAGAGAGTAAAAGAAAAAACTTTAAATCTGAGTTTTTGTTCGAACTTGCACAACACTCCAGCAAATGCTTATTTTCCTACAGAGCTGTCAGTTAGTTCTCCACTCTTGCAACAGGATTTTAAGGGCCTCATGACAACCTATGGTTGACCAGGAAGTGATCCACAACCAGTGATTATAGGCCACACAGGAGAGACATGAAGATAAAAATCCTAATGGATATAAACAATAAAAGTTGTAACGTATTTTTCGCACTATAAGGGGCACTTAAAATCTTTATGGCTAGTCGGAGCACTGCAGTTTTTAAATTTGAATTTAAATGATTGCTTATTATTTGCTTTGTTTTATCAATTGTTTTTTATTTTTTTTAACATATGAGTTGTTTTTGTCTATTTATGTACAGCACTTTGTTTCGGCTTTGGTTGTTTTAAAGTGCTTTATAGATAAAGATTCCGGTAGGGCTGGGTGATACGGCCTCAAATCAATATCACAATATATTTAGCAGTTCACCTCGATTACGATAAATGGACGATAACTACTCCACAAGGTGCTCACCCCCTCCGACATAAACTTTGTCCTCCATCTCCTCACCTGTCTTTCCCTCTTTGTTACATACTGGATTGGGTGGAGTCACGTCTCTGATGTAGGACAGCGTCTTAAAGGGAAATGAGACCATAGCCTACCTACACACATCCAAAACAAACTTTCATTTGTTTATTTCTTTGACACTGAATATACCAACATGGGCAAATTGATGTCGGTTGTTGTCGTAAATTTCGGTATCGCTAAATTTCGCCCAGCCCTAGCTTCCAGAACTAATCGAGATGTGTGAGCTGGTATCGGCAATCATCAATCAGTCCAGAAATGGATGATCATGTGACAATGACGTGCAGCAACAGGTGCGAACAGACGGGTAAATGTTAGTTTGCTACACATAACTACTCATATTATGTACAGACGAATCACGAGGACGCAGGAGGAGAAGGCTAAAAGAGTATAAACAGAACGCCTACTTTGACGTTCACCGTGTTGAAAAAACTGTCTCCAATTAATTGTCTGCAAAAGTAGAAACCAGCAGAAATCCGTCAAGTTCCTACTAAGCCTCCTAACCTAAAAACACAAAACATAAAAGACTCAGTTGTTGCAGCGCCATTCAAAGAGAGACTATTTCATTGCTTTGCTGTATTAGCATTAGGCTGTAAACTTGTTTGTATTCCAGTAAAAATCATCAAACTTATATCAGATTTAACACGTTCCCATGGCGTTTGCAGCCAGCCTCAAGTGGACACTCGAGGAACTGTATTTTTCTGCTTCATTTTTCCAAAACTGAATGTAACTGCTTGCTCTCCTCCAAGGTTGTAACTCATCTGCCCGGTCTACCTTCTTGTTGCAGTGTTTTTAAGGCTCTTGGCCGTTCACAGCTGGTTTTATGAGGCCAGAGGGCACAGACCTTTTCCAGTATCTTCACATAACATTTTAGAGTCGCCCCTGAAGTAGCGACTCTGATCGGCTCGCTCTGTTTTATGCAGATCTAAAGTTTCAGTGCAGCTCAGCGGTAGTTGGCAGGTCAGGAGAACGGACCTGCTTTTCCATTATAGCACAGAGAGTAACCGGTGTGCTGCTTTTATTTTATTGGGGTTAATAAGTGCAGGTAGATACTGGATCATGAAACTGTTTTTGATCACAGGCATCTTGATCCTGACATGTTTAAGACTGCTGCGCTCTGGACCGCTGACAGCCCCTGTCCCTCTTCACCCATTCGCGGACAAAGGTGCTCTCTGCTACTGAGTTTCACTATCCCAGACCAGTTACCTTGGCAACAAATGCACTGTTTCCGAGTGACACAAAGAGTAAACCTAAGAACCTCCTTTCAGGTTGAAGGCTCCAAGTGTCGGGGAGAAAACAGCAATAACAGAACAACGGGGAAAGAAACTGAATACAGGCAAATTGCTTCCCAGAGTTTCTGGAGGACGTGGTAAAATGATTCTTTCTTTCCTCTTTCCTCTTAAAATACCTCTCCCTGGCACCAGGAACCATAGGTAACTGGGTTCTGGTCCCATTTCTTTTACGTCTTTTCTTATATTTCTGTTTTTTGAGCTTTCACACTGAGCTAAGTGAGTTATCATGTACACCTACAGGCTGGAGACTGCATGCGGCTGTGGCTAAGCCTCCGGATGAGGTAATGTTTAGAGGGCTGGCGAGCCAGGAGATGGGTTAGTCAGGTCTTGATTAGCTCAGAGGTGGGAGCTCTCTCTAAAATTGGACGCCCCTTTGTGTGGAGAGATTACTACCTTATGAAAAACTGCCCCTGCTGACGCGCCTGATGGGATCAGAGCTTCCTGCCTGCTTCATCGTCCTGCTTATGAGCTCTCCACACACAGGGGAGAAAACACACAACCAAAAACTGAACACACACACACTTGAACCTCTCGGGAAAGTCAGGAGATCGTACACAAACTCAGACGCTCTTTGCACATCCATTATACAACCCATGATTTGGAAGAACAAATATTTAAAGCCTGGATTATATTAAACTTATGCTTGGACACCAGATGAGAGTTAAAACTGAAAAACATTCATGTTTTATAAAAACTTGGGCTCATTTTTTGTTTGATAAAAAGCAGCATGTTTCAAAAGAGTTAGGAGAGGGAGAACAGAAGACTAACAAAGCAGAGTTATACTAAAAATTCACACCTGGACCAACATCTCCCATCTTATTACTAGGGATGCAACAATCCGATGTCAATATTGGATAAATTTGTTACCATTTTTTTTTTAAAGGCTAATGTCAAGCCTGATGCCTTCACTCACAGGGCAAGGTATACATTTCACTCATTCAACAGTAGTATTGGATCAGTATCGGATTGTGGGTGAGACAGCTGTTTAATGGATTTAATCATCTATGGTACATTCAGAGAATCTGGAGAAATCTCCTTACATAAGGTTTAAGGCTCATGAGTGACACTGGATATTCACCATCTCCAGCACTGCACTAATAAACAGACATGACTCTTTAGTCGAAATCACCGCATGGGGTCAAAATCACATCCAAAAACCGTTCTGTGAACACAGTTTGTCGCCGAATCCACCCAACATTGTGTCATGTAAAAAGGAAACCGTTCATAATCACGATCCAGAAACACAAGCGGCTTGTCTGGGTCAACATGGACTGTTGGTCTGGTGGTCTAAGAAATCAAAATGTGAGTCTTTTTGGAAATCATAGACCCCACATCCTCCACTTTTGTCATCAGCACACATTTGAAAACTACTCTGAATGGATTAAAACAGCATGGCTCTGTAGTAGAAGAGTCTGGGTACTAATCTGACCTGCCTGTAGTGTCTTTAGGTACAACAAAGAGAGGGCACATTTCATACAGCATCCAAACTCATTTAGAATTGGGCGTGTGCACAGCTGTAAATGTCACCTCATACTTAGGCTCTCTCTCCTCCTCCTCCTCCTCCTCCTCCTCTGTCTGTGATGACCCCGAGGTGGAAAACAACCTGTATTTATTAGCCAGGTCAGATGACACATAAACACACACTCATGTGTGCTTACTCGCTTTTACTGTGGTTGACTCCCCCCCGGCCACTCTCCAATGAAAATCACATGATGGACTACAGCCAGGGCTAAAAAAACAAAAAAAACAACTGAGAATCTCCACCACAAAAAAACATCAACAAACAATGTTAAAGGAACCAGGAGGATTCAGAGGCGAAGCTTCCGGGGTTTAAAATCAGAGCAATCCACATGAGCTGAGGATGGAGGATGATTTTAATTATCTAATATCAGAGCGATGGTCCCATGGTTATGAATAAAACTGATTTTTATGACAAATAATCATGCACCAGAGTCTGAAAGAGTAAAAACGTAATACAGATAAAAAAATGAAGAAATAAATACCGCATTCTGGTTTGTTAACTCACATAAACTTCGACACGTTTCTGTTTCCACTGTTTAGGAGCCTTCGCTGCAAAACATCCTTGCAAAAACAAATACTTTTATACGCATAACCACAAGCATGCAGGCACACATGCATGCACCCACCCACCCACCCTCGCTGAAACACTCACACACACACACACACACTCACAGACCTGTCAGGGACGCTGGCACAACCTTGCGCCAATGGTCCTTTAAACCAGTCATGTGAATCGACCCGGACCTCTCTGCAAATCAGATTACATCTCCGAGCTGAGGTCTGCAATTCCACACACACACACACACACACACACACATTTAAAGCCCAGAGCTCAGGTCCGTGCAACAGACACACACATAAACACACACACTGATGCACACACAGCTTAATCAGATTTTGCCCCACAAACTTCTCGTTTTTGTAAATGCCAGTATCAGCCAGTCCCGGAAATACTGGCTTACAGTGAGCGCTCGCAAACTAGCAGGATACAGTAAATACACGGCGTGTTTGCTGAACACTTTCTCCTAAAATAAGTAAAGCCATGGTCGCAGATTCCCTTGAGTACATTTTTTCTTTTTTGTCGAGGAAAATCATAGCGGCAGATAAGCCTCTTTTCAGCAGCGCTTTACTGCTGTTTGGCAGCTCTGCGCTGGAATGAGCACATGTGGAAACATGTTTATAGTGTGTTTGGCTGGAATGTGAATGATAGATGATTTGCAAATGATCCAAGTCCAATCCAGGATACCAAGCATTGATGTATGGAAGCAGGAAAACATACTGGTTTCCTCTGCTTTGATAATGTCAAATTTAATGATTTGTTTCTCTATCTTTAACAATCTTGATTTCAGCGCACTCAGAGTCGGATAAGAACAACAAATAGCAATTTAAAACCATGAGTGTGCACTTTTTTATGCTTTATATTTTAGCTTTGGTGATCAGGTTTGAAACCACTGAAGGTTTTTGCTCAATCTTAGTCATGACGTAAAAGAAACTGGCCGGTTAGCTGCGAGTGGACTGGCCTAATTAAGCCCAGACAGTTGGAGAAAGTACAAGTCTCTGTCCCAGCAGGATCTACAATAAGTCTCTGCTCTCCTAATCAGAAGCCCTTAAACTGCATCAGCATGTCCCTCCAGCCAAACCAACAACCAGATCTTATTCATCTTTACTTCTTTATAAGGAAACTTCATTTGCAAGCGAGATAATCAATCCCTGCTGTTTTATTACTCATTTTAATAAATAAAATCCTCAAAGATGAGCTGTTTCTCTCACTGTTGGCGATACTTTTACCCTTGGTGCCATGGAGGTAAAGAGGGTGGGAAGTTGCGGGTGGCAGGAAGCTGAAACTTTCATGCCATCAGCGGGGTGTCAGGACTCTGTCAGTCACTTCAACTCAAGTTCAACTCAATCAGGTCATTCTGTCTTCACAGCGACATCTGAGAGCCAGCAAAGAGGGGACTGGAGCAGGAGAGGGGCCGCACCCTGGGTTGGATTGCACTGGAGGCTCAGATAAGACGACAGGAAAGGGCAGACTGGGGCAGGCTAACAAGGGAGGCTAGCTGGGGCTACTGTTACCCCAGGAAGAGCTCACTCATCTCTCAGATCACCTGCCACACCTGTGGAGGACAGGACCAGGTCCGGTCACACAGTGTCGCCAGCTGAGGGCAGGCAACTGGTCAACGGGGCCTGAGACTGAAGGTAATGTAAAACAGTGTAGGCTAACGTCTACAACTACTGTGAAGGATGAGTTATTACATCTGTGGTAGAACATGTTTTAGCCACAGAAATGCAAACCAGACAATATTGTATAGTATGATATCATGTTATATTGTACCGTATTGTATCAGAATCAGAATCAAAATCCGAAATACTTTAATAATCCCCAGGAGGAAATTGCTTTTGTTACAGTACTCCAGTGCAAATCCAGTAAAAGTAAATAGAGTAAAAACAGTACAAGAGGAGATAAATAATAGATAAAATAAGTAGATAAATAGATAAAACAAGTAAAAATATAGAGATAATATACAAGTATTTACACAATAAACAACACAAACAGTAACAGTAAATAATAGGTATCCTATCATACTGTATCTCATAGTATTGTAAAGTAAGTTCTGTATTGTTTAGATAGCATAGTCTATCGTATCTTGCTGTATCGTATCGTATCGTCACGTATCGTATCGTATCGTCACGTATTGTCACGTATCGTATCGTCACATGTCGTATCGTATTGTCACATATCTTATCGTCACATATCGTATCCTAATTAACTGTTTATATTGTAACCTATCATACTGCATCGTATGGTATTGTAAAGTTCTGTACCGTTTGGATAGCATATACAATATGTGACGATATATGATATCATCACATATCATATAGTCACATATGGCATCACCAGATATCACATCGTATCGCCACATATCGTATTGTCACATATCTGATCTTTACATATCGTATCCTAATTAACTGTATTTTGTTGTATCGTATTGTATCATTATGTATCTTAATTTATCTCGGTGTATTGAATCATCACCGCAATAGATCAAATTGTTACTATCATACGATATCCTTTGTACTACACTACATCATATCCTTTTTATTGTATCATTTACATATCAGTACTTTGTATCATATCCTATTGGGTTGTATCCTGCCATTCCTGCATAGTATCCTATATTAATGTATCATACTGTGCTGTATGCTGCTGATTTGTATTGTAAAGCAACAGGCTGTAGAGCATTGGGATTGTATTGTATCGTATCCTTTCTAATCGAGTCATATTCCAATATTAGGAGTTTAAATCAGACAATATCCAGCATAGTTCTTCATTAATACTCGCTGGTTCAAAACCAGTAAGTTACTGGGTTCTGAAATAAAACAACTCATGAGGCATATGGTTAGTCTTACAGCACACAGGCCTGATAACACACACACACAAACACAAACACACACACACCAGTAAAATAAACAACATCTCAGTATCTTCATCTGGAGTGCATTTCCTGTCCTGCAGGTTGGCATGTGGCCACTTGTTCCTGCTTTTACACCACTTCATCTCACTTTTGCAGTTTCCTACTTGCACCAGGATGACTGTCTTAGCACTGGGAATCACAGTAACTTTTAGGGACAAAGACCACGACTTCAGACCTCTGTAGAGGCTTTTGATAATCTCAAGCAATATGATGAACTAAGAACATCTGGAAAAATGGTTCATGGTGGATTATGTTGGTTAAGGATATAGTTTTGACAAGCGCAGCTCCCAGTTTTGGCTAATTCTCTCACTAAGAAGCCAGGAGGTTGTGATAATCAGAGTCATACACTGACCTGAAACCTAATCTGGAATGGAAATTTAAGAGGATCATTAAATTACATCAAGCGCCTCTTTAATAAGACAAATTAGACAGCTCACCCTCCTGCCTCAGTGAACTTACTGTGGAAAAATCTAGTCTGTGTGTCAAGTTTTACAGGGTGCAAAGTGAGGAGAAAGTTTTATTCACAGCGGTGGTTAACCGTCTTATCTGAAACAAACATGTCACTGTAGATCTTCAGTCACCTTTTTAACCCGGAGGAGGTAGTGACCAGGAGTGGTCACAGGAGCTGTGAAATGTTAGTTTTGGAGCGAAGGTAAACAGCCGCTCCCATGGTGGGCCTGTACCCTACACAGAGTAAGCACATGTTTCCCATTGTGGTTAAAAGGGAAGGGGATTAAAGTGCAGTGCAGCCGGAGCCACAGCCATACACCCCATGGTGGGATCACAGTCCTCTCAGGTCTTTCAGTACTGCTGATGCAGCCCAGTTAGAAGTGGTTGATGTTTAAGGAGAATCAGTGGCCAGATCTATCAGATGGACTAGTTAAGCTGGTCCTCTAGAGCCCAAATTTGAGGCCTTTCTTCGGGGTGAAGGGGGCAGGCTTGTTACCATGTTGACAGGACGACCGGATTGAGACAGGCAGATACTCGCGCCAACGCAGACGAGGTTATGAAAAGGTGTTGAAACAGAGCGGATTTTGCTTTTCAGAGGCCCTGAAAAAGAGATCACCTTCAGAAGTTTTATTAAAGACAGAAACAGAGGCAGAGTTAAGAGAGGTGAGGGCAGAGTTGGACAAGAAACAAAAAAAAATCTTCTGGATGGTTGGGTGGTTTTTGGCTGCAAAATATGAGGTAGTCACCCCCAAGGCCTCTGGGTCAAATAGGCCACATTCAGGTACCACAGGGGACAGTTAAAGCAGGAGACTGTGACTGTGCAGCCAATTAAAGGACGCTTTAAAAAGGCAAATAGTGCGAGGGACATTGAGGAAGATATGCATAGTGGAGCATATCTTCTCTTACCAAAAACTGCCAATTAACTAACACCCCATGAAGCTCAGCTGTGACCGCTTCAGCTGGACAGCTTCCATGTGCAGAGAGTAAAAACACTCTGTGTGTGCGGGGTGAGACAGAATGGAGAGGGAGGGTCACAGATTCAGGGGTTACTGAGCATGATTAAGGATTTTTGAACAGCAGGAAAAAGTAATGAAATGTCTATGCCTTGGCTTGACCAATGTAGGTAAAAACTGACACTGTACAGAAGCAGCAGATATTATTTTAGGTCATTTTGGGTAATTTTTTCCGCCATTTTAGTGATGGGATTGCTGAAAAGAGACGGGACGTGTGGGGAACTGAAACTACATTTACATTTTCCTGGCTATTTTCATAAATGGACATTTCTCTTTCTCTCTAGGTTGTCCTCAGACAAGCCTTCCATCATTGCTTCCAGTCATTCTGATTCTCCATGCATCTCGCCAGTTCATTGGTACTCTGAGATCCTTCTTGAGTATGTCCACGTATGCTAGTGTAGGACGTCCTCTTGACCGATGCCCATGTGTTGGTTCCCACAGCACCGATTTGCTGGCTAACAGTTCCCGGTGCCTTTGGCAGTGTCCTGCTAGTCTCATTCTCCTTACACTAACCTGTGTAAATACGCCATCAAGAGCATATCAAACATGTGGGTGGCAGTGTAGTGGGAACACAGACTGTATTTAGAATAGACCCCATCTGCGTCTTCGCTGGGTGAAGCTACGGCGAGTGCTACAATGCTACTGCGCAAGTGGTGAAGTGCGCACAACGCTACTGCGCAATGTTGGTTTCAGGAAGTAAAGACAAATCGTGGAAATAGCGAGAGCTTTCCGGCTTCAAACCTTTATACTGGCGGAAGGCGAAACCAAGAAGAAGCTTAAGCCCACGTTAGCCAATCAGAATCCTGGATAGCAGCAACAACAACATACCTTACTTCTTTCCTGCGCACAATCTGCCGTCGGCTACCTGAATCTCTGTTTTTCTCTGTTTACATGCAAACGTGCAAATTGAGTTTTCCAGAATCACCATTTTGGCCGGGGTTTTTAAAAAACGTCGTTTTCAGGGGCGAATTCTCTATTTGCGTATAAACAAAGGGTGCAAACGATGGTTAACGTCTCCATTTTTAAAAATAACCGGGTACGTATAAACGGGGCATGCGAGTGCATGGACAGGTTCAGCCAAAACCAGAAATCTCGTGGACGTGGACTATGGTAGACTCATACACAGCTAATGAAAGAGATCAACAACTGGTTAATGAAAAACTGAGTTCAATGACAGAACATCCAACGCTATGATCCACCATCATCCCTGTTGGTAAGCCAACAACAACAACATTGACAACCACGTGAAGGCAGAAAAATGAATGTATAGGAAACACTGACCAACTCAAAACTCAATACTCAATTCGGCTAATTATTGCTAATACATCAATGTTTGACTTTCACTCATCATCGTAGCTGGAGCCCAGACTGCCCATTAGTGCAATCAACCACACAGTTAACCACATGTTTGGAATTTGAATGCAAATTTAGCCCCAATATGCGCCAACACAACAAACGCTGCCAAAACATCATGTCTAGTTCCAAGCGGCCACACCCCTGATTCTGCCTTGAAAAATAAAATTCAGTTTGTTCAGAAATTTGGAAAAATTATCCATGTGCAGTTGTACCGAAAAGAGGAATAGGCCCTTGAATAAAAAGTCCTAGGGCATGTAGATCTATTACAACAGGTTGGAAAATAAAACGGGGAAAAAATCACTGTGTAATTTTCTTGTACTTGGATCAGAAAATTTCCCACTGAGGCTTCCGGTTTTCTTTCTATATATCCGAAATGACTTTTAATGCATAGAGAGGCATCACTCTTGACCTTCTGGCTTTAAAGCCTACACAATGTCAGAAATAATTACATGTCTAAGTCACGTGTCTGTCATTTTTTTTTTTTCGACATTTATGTGTCTGCTTCCCACTGATCGAGGGAGGAACTGTGGAGAACCAATTTTGTGCAGCGTCTAAGTGTTTGAGCAGATCTGCAGGACTTTCTCACCCACAAACACACGGCGGGTGAGGGCGGGAGGACGGCATGTTAATAAGCATGTGCGTGGTCGTGTTTTGAAACTGGAAACAGATTTATGCAGTGTTGGGGATCAGCTCTTGAAAAGGTCACACTGAACAATGTAGTCCGGCTTAGTGAACCCTGTCCCCTCGCTGATCCTCTAGGCCCGTGGTTTTATGACATGAAGGACGGACAAGTAGGCTTCACTCCTAAGAGGGTCCTACGAGGGTCTGAAGAAAAAAAAAAAGGAGTCCTAGATTGTTGGAAGCAAACAAGCCTCTGGCCACAAACACAACCACAGAGCGGGGGATAAAATTGCCCCGACGGTAACAGAACTTTCCTACTGGCACTGATCACAGCGGTACATGGGATGGACTTAAAGAGGATATCTGTTAAACTCCCTTGATTACAAACATCCTTCAGCGACACATGTGTGTGAACACACACTCGTGCTCAGACGGAAAAGCCTCAAAGTTCACCGCTGAATGCATGTGTGCATGTGTAAATACTGTCCTTGCGCTCATTAGCAAAACATGCAAATCTCCTGATGTAAATGTCAAGGAGTGAAACGGTGGAAAAAAGAAAGGTGGGATGAGGAACACCATCAAGACTAATCCGGCCAGGGATTAGCAGCAGGCAAATATCACCAATAATAAACAAATGACTAGCATTCCCCAGCCTGTGTGGTTACAAGCCTCAGGGCCCCGGCTGGAACCCAGCAGGGTCTGGATCCAATCCCTGCTGTTTATCGGTGAGAGTGGAAGCGGCCACTTGTGAAACCTCCATGACAAACACTCCAGGGACAAACCCAGATTGGCCAACTGAGTCCAAATTGGTCACTCCTCCCATGTTGATTTACAGCTTGGGTCTTCAAGCTTCAAATGGACATTTTAGTACCACCACATTACTCACTCAGACACTGCTCTCTGCCATAATCTAAAGGGTGTTAATTGGATTTAGACGTAACCGAACTCAAATGACTGACAAAAAACTGTAAAGTCCTAGTCGACTGGTCGACTTATTGAACGATACGTGCTGAGTTGACCAAAATACTGATTGGCACCCCCATTTCAGAGGTAGAAGCCTTTCAGAACACCCCCCACATGTTTTCACCATTTTGGATTCGCCCAACCCACTGAAGACCGGCTGGAGACAGGAAAATTGAAAAGCGTCCACATTAATCGACGTCCGGTGGTTTGCTGAATATTTATATTTTCGCTTTTTGTGTTTATTTGCATTCTTGTGCTGATATCAGTTTATTTTCACCACGCCGAGCCGCATCATCCCCAGCAGAGCCCACTTCAAGGTTTTAGTCGACCATCAATATCTTTGGTTGATTACAGCCCTAAAAACTGACTCGCCCAATGCAGGTAGAGCTCCAGGTCATCCACCTCCAAACCCCACCCTGTCCTTGGCTTCCACCCTTCCTCCAGTTTGGCCCAGTCCTCCTCTAGTTGACTACGTTTTACAAACCAAAGAGACACAATTCAACAGATCTTTGCACAAGTGTCTAAAATGTTGTGTTACTACGTCCTCATGCTGAAGCCAACATGTAAAAAGACTTCCGAGCTGCACACCTGTTTGGCATTATCGACTAAATATTGATTCCTTGTCTAGGTGTAACTATGGAGATTATTGCAGAGGAATGTTTGCCGGATAAGGTAATGAGCCATAAATTCCCTTAAGTAGTAACAGGGTCGGTTAATTAGCAGCGTGTGATGAAACAGATCAAAGGTAAAGCAGCGAAAGCAGGTTGTAATTTCGTCCGTGCGGCTTTCTGCAACCTCGATCTTTTCTACCGGCTTTAAAGCCCCAAAAATCTTAACTACGATGGATTATGTAGACCTTAATCTCGCTCTTGTATATGGGTGTGTGTATTTGTGGGTGTGCTGGTAGGTTGAGTAATCCCTTTGCTCTAATCCATCTATTTTGTTTCGCTCCGCTGTTCAAATTCAAGGTGGAAAAGTGCCGAGACGACAACATTTTGCCTTCTCAGTCCGTCTGCTTCACAGTGCTTTACCTGCTGAGCTCGGAGACTCACCAAGCTTGACGGACTCTGTCGCTTTAACCCTGTCCCCAAGCATGTCCCAGACCCGCACAAAAGCCATCTGGGGCGCGTCTGAGAGCTTTAGCAACAAAATAACTCTTTCAATCTGCGCTCTGCGTGGTTCTGACTGCAGGGCGCTGAGGTCGCCAATACCAAGACTCTTACTGGACTGCTCCTCCTCCTCCTCCTTCTCCTCCGCTCCTCTAATCCTGGCCTACATGACTGACTCTGACTGAAAGCACCACACGCCAGAGGTGGGAGCCAAAAGCACTGTGAGATTGAAGAAAAAAGACCACCTGCTCATCAAACTAAATTGCACTCACTGAAGGCAATGGGGGAGAGTGAAAAGGAGAAAAAACTAAGTAAGAATACAAAGAAAGACAAGTCACTGCTCTCCCTCTGTGATCTTGGCAGACAAAAGAACAAATTACATTTCTGCGTCATGCCCCCCCGAGGGTCAAAATCAGCACAGGATCCCTCTTAGTGCTGTTTGTGTGCGAGCATGTTGATATAGGTTCCATCAGTTCCCACAAGAGAGTCAGGGAGGTGCACGGGCCCTACCTTTCAGCCTTTCATCTTAGCTTCTTTTGTGTTTCTGCCGTACGCTTGTGTCTGTTGTCTCTCCCCTCTATTGGGTGGAATTGACTGTTATTATTCCAAACAGCATTATCTTTATTAATGCCACAGGTCTCAGGACTGTGCACTCCCTAGGAGCCAGGTTTGGAGAGAGCTGCAACCAATCTCCCTAGATAAAAGCTCAGCGGAGAGCTGTATGTAAGCCAGACAGCTCGGACAAGCCTTCATCCTCCCTCCTCGTTCTCACAGAGAGGTATGAGCCCTACAAAGATGGAAATATGGCTTTAATCTTGGCGCTTTCAGACACACCGGAACATTTGAACCGAGAGCGGCTCTATAGAAAGCTATCAAAAGTCACTCAAGGTTGTTAGGGACAAGCCAGAACAAACAAACTGCATTAAAATTATTTGAGATGTCATTAGAAAAATTGCAGGGAGGAGATCATCAGTAATGAAAAAGTTGAGAAACCAAAGAGTGAAAGTTTATCTTCTGCTGCCCACGTCGAAGGCGACTCATGTGCCATTTCCCGAAGCCAGCCACGCATGTCGAGTTATTTTAAAGGTGGTGTGGAGAGCTGACGTGTGGCCAGGCCGGGCCGGAGCAGCTGCTGGGGTCTCGGCTTAGTGCCTCAAGCCCCCTCGCTCCAGTGGTCACACAGCATCAGCTCCCGGCCCGAGCCCCGGACACTGATTTATGGGACAGGGGGATTACCATCAAACCAGCCGTGAGGACCACCCAGATGGTGGCACAGGACGACGGCCGCACAAAAACACACACAGCCAGACACGCACGCAAACCTAAATATACTAATACATTTACACAGGCACTTGTATGAAGCTTTTTTTGACGCGTATCCACAGGAATCCGCCTTCTTGAGCAAATATTGACTTGTACACAAAGATGCTAAATATGAAAGATGAAAGCTTTCCAGATTTATCCCAACATGATAGCTGCACATGCCAGTTTTAAGGCTCTCTTAACCGCTCAAGTGCGTAGGACGGATTAGTTTGCTGAGGCTTCCTCATTACCGCAGAGCGAGGGGGCCAACTTTTGCTCATCGAGGTTCATATGTTTCTGCAGGATGTGCCTGGTTAGAAGTAATTCCACCCAATTATGTCATACGGTTTCTTTTTCTCACTGAAGTTTGCATTATGCACAACTGAAGGGTAAAGACTTGTGGAGTCCATCTCAACAGTCCTCTATGAAGTCACAAGCTGGGAGGCCGGGCCAGGCTTTAGCTCTGGTTTTCACCAAAACCTTCTTAAATTACCCAGATTGGTGACACATAACTTCATTATCTCCATGTTAGAAAACTTTCTCTTCCAAGATCCAACAACCTCAGTCCCGAAACAGTTTAGATGCTCTAAAACGAATGGAAATAAATACTTAAAACTAACTCATCTGAACCCTATATTTTATCTAAAAACAGCATAAAGACAGTTTATCCAAGAGTGAAAAGGAAACACGCATAAGATTAAAAACCTGGAGCCAAAAAAAACAAGACTGGGTATAAAAAGGGCGTTCAAGAGAGGCTGAGTCTCTTAAAGTCGAAGATGAGGAGAGGTTAACCACTCTGTGAGAGACAGCGTCAGCAAATAGTTTTAACATTTTCAGAATAATGATCCTCATCTGTGAAGAATTTGGGGAATTCATACAGTGCATTATATCATCCAGTTACAAAGGCGGGCAGCACGACTTTAAAAACAGACATGACTCTGTAGTGGAAATCAACACATGGCCTCAAATATACTAAAGAGGTTCATTTGGCCTGTTAATGACACCACCATTCCACCATCTCAGGTGGAATGGCAAAACCCATATAACTCATTACAGACGATGTCACACCAACATCATGAGACACCTCTGATGAAATCTGCAGAGGCAAGGTAGCCGAAACTTGTCAGGTACAAACATCTTTTACCTTTCTGGCCTTTATAGATGAATGGTTTTATAAACATAGCCTCAAAATCATACAAATGCAGATTAAAACTGTACCACACAAAGAAGAGACCACTAACAAACAAAAAGTCGGGCGAGTCCATCGACTGCAGCGGGGTGACGCAGCTCAAGGAAGAACATTTATGATTATTACTTCATCATTTCCTTGAAGTAATAATCACCATATTAATCACTTTGCTCTGCAGACACGGTAGTTCTTCTGCCTTAGCGTCTCGGTCTGATTGTATTTCCATGAAGAAATTATCATAAATGTTTCTCCTTGAGCTGCGTCACCCCACTGCAGTCGATAGACTCGCCCGGAGGTCTCCGTACAAACAAGCGGCTGCTGGAAGAGAGTAAGTGAGTTGTGTTTAGTCTCTTTGTTAAAGAAATCAGGCAAAGTTAAAAAGATGTTTGGTGGCTAGTACTATGGCTTGGACCCTATATGTACTGTTGATGAAGTTAGGTGCTGTTCTGAGCATTATTTGTGGCTGTAGAGTGGCATCTTGTTTGAGGTTTGTTGATGGCTCCTCAGACTGCTGTGTATTGCTATCCTGCGGTCATTACTAAAGTTGGTATAACTAAAGAAGCGAGCGGTTGTCAAGGGGTTGTCTAACTCAGTGTTGCAGTGTGTTTGACCCTAAATTAATTTTACGCCGGACTATCCCTTTAAAACTCCTGAAACTATAGATGTGTTGTCTTTGCTCTATTTCCAATTAAAGACATTGTTTAAGTGATTTACTAAGCATCCAATTCTGTCTTTTGGGTTGCAGACGAAGCGACTTGACACTTCCCTAATACTTTTTCACTCAGTCATATTTTCATGTGCAAATACACTAAGCCAAACAGGAAAAAAAGGGAGAAAAACACATACTTCTCACTTGCCGGGGCACAGCGCAACTCAACCTCTAGGCACCAGTTGGATGAGCGGAACAATAAGAGTCAATGATAAATCGGACGTGGTGCATTCCTTGGGCAAACACTCACTTCATAAAGGGAGACAGGTCGGCAAACACTCACCTGCCCTGAGCTAATAACGCGTGTGGAGGCAAACACACACACACACACTCTTACACACACATGCACACACTTGAGTTCGTCGATATGTTGAGACAATGATGGGAATCAGACGGAGCAGAAGAGTGTTGGCGTAAAAGGAAGAAGATTTTCTCAGGATTAACAAAACTGTAATCTCAGAGAGAGAGTTGTGTGCTTTATTTTGAAAACTAGAAGAAGAATGCAAGAGTATTGTGTAATTTGTGCTGTATTGTTGTGCTATGTGGAGCATGGAAACACACAGCTACAGTGTATATGATAGCCCTGCTCTGTTTATAGGTTTTCTTATTCATTGCACTGCAAAAATAAACAGAATTAGTATTATTATGAATATAGTAATCACAATGGCTGCAGGAGAGGGATTTATACAGCTTCAACAGAATGCATTTTATAATAAGTTGCATATTATAAACTCATGAGTGTGTGCAAAGCATCCTAAAAGGTTGGATTTGTGTGCGTGTTTGTGTGTGTGAGGGGAATCATCGATGACTGCGCTAACTTTCCGACCCAACAAGTCACTCAGATTTTCCCCTAAAGGCCCTTTCAAACCTCCAGTGACAGCCATGCTTCGCTCAGTGGGACGCACCCTCAAAACTTCCTGACCATGTGACTCCCTCCAGTTGCCTTTCGATTGGATGCTCACAGGCGAAGGAGATGAAGAGAAGAGGAGGGGAAGTGGTGGCAGGGAGCGGGCTGGCAGCGGATACATGAGAGAAAACAAATTCCAGCCTCATCGCCATGGAGATGAGTCAACAGCAGGTCGGGGGCTAGGGGCTGGGGGCGGGAGGCGGGGTGGGTTGTGGGGCACAGGCTGACCTGCTGTAGTTAACAATTCATCCCCGTATCCGGCTCCCAAATGATTGGGCAAACACGGAGCGCTGCGGAGTCAAAAGGGCCCCGAGGGGCTGAGAGAGGGGCATCACCCTGGGGTGACACGCTGACAGGCGCACACTGGTTGGTAGAGGGTGGACCAGCTGAGGGGGAGGAGGAAGGGATGGGGGGCACCAGAGAGGGGTGAAGTACAGTGAGTGCTGCAGGCGAACAGCACAGTCACAAAATGATGACTGTTGATGGCCGGGGCTTTGGAAAGCGGAGTCATTATATAACAGAGTCCAAGTACCATTTCGTTCATAAATCACTCAATCAAATAAAAGTCATATGGCACCATAACCCCCAAAATATATCGACTTTATTAAATTATACAAAGAGACCCAGGATTAATCCTCTACAAGTAAGCACTGGCGAGAAAAAGCTTCCATAAAGTAGGCCAAAAACTGGAGCAGACTCATAGGTCAACAGTCATTTGCGCTGACTGGATGAGCCAAACGGGCTGAAATGGGATATATCATTGTAATAAAATCGTCCTGATAGTGGTGTCCTCAGAGATGGGACAGGAAGGCCTCCCATGGGGTCCTAATGATTTAAAATATGCAGCAGAAAGTTCCCTCTGGGATTTCACTTCATTGAATAAAATCTCTCAGATGGTCTATGAATGGATGAATCATGATCAATAATTTTCTGGAGGCTGTATGTGTCCAAAGTCTTTTTAAAGCTCCTGTGAGGAGTTTTTCGACATTCATGAAACAATTTAAAACTCATATTGATGCTTTTTTTATGACGTACAAAAACAGAAAAGACATGCAGCAAAAGAGTAAGCGATCATTATATAATCGTTTTAGATTCCTGTAATCATTGTGAGGGGGTAGGTGTCAGAAGAGCCACTAAAAAGCCGAATATTTTACAATTTTAACATGAATTACACAAAAAAACGTTACATTTGATGGTCAAAGTCAGCAGGATGACAGTTTTTTGTCAGAGGACAACAATTCCACATACGTCCAACAAAATCTGTCAAGATCAACTTGACCACAGGGGGCGCCAAAATCAAAAAAAAAAAAAGAAATATTCCACAATTTATGTAAAGGTATATTAGTCCATATGTGTTTTTATTCATGTTTCAGTCAGACTAAAGCAGTCAATAAATTTTGTAACATGTGAATGTACTGACTTAAGGGCTGGGTGATATGGCCTCAAATCAATATCATGATATATTGATCAGTTCACCTCAATAACAACAAATGGACAGTAACTACTCCACAAGCTGCTCACCCCCTCCCATATTAATTTCGTCAAAACGACGTCGGTTATTGTTATAAATTTTGATATCGGTAAATTTTCGGTTTCTCGCCAACCCCTATCTGAGTTCACAAATCACATTTTTTACATACAGGGGTGACTAAAGCACTCAGTTCTGCAGCCCCTCTTTTTCCAGATGACACTCCTCATTCTTTCCAACAATTTTCCTCCTCTTTAGGGTTAAGCCAGTGTACCGGGGCTAAACTAGGATTAATAATTCCTATTCTCTGGACTCAGCTGCAGCTTTCTGTAGTGGTAGATAAATGTGCAAAAGGGGTTGCTTAAATCTACATATTCTGGCATATTGTCTGTGTCCATTGTGTGTAGTTAAGAAGAATTAACATACAACTGTGAATATGGAGGTCTTTCAACCTCTGGATGTGAGTTGAGACACATGGCGAAAAAACAAGGAGAAAACTGAAAGAAAAACATTGTGATGTGCACTGAAACTACATGTTGTTTTCAGAGAATCAGACTCACCATAAGATCCAGGAGATGCGATGAAAGGTGGACAACTCGTTCCAAGAATCTGGATTATTTCACTGCAAAAGACAAGAAGAGGAATAACGTCACCTTACACGTAAAGAGCAGGGTATTCAGATTCTACATTTGAGGATGCAATACGAGGTAGAAATGGGCGACGGTTCAAGGCCCCGCCCATAAAACCAAGCTCCAGGACAGCGGCCACCTCAATGGCGGTGCACAGCGCCGCTCAACAACGGCAAGTCAGAGTCAGAAATAACGGGCGAGCGAGAGGGAATAGCTCATGAAGTCACGTCATAGAGAAGAAGAACCACAACACTTCAATGCTGCAATTATTAGGCTAGACTTTATGTAGTGTAAGCTTTGTCTCAGTGAGCAGAAGCTGTCATACATTACTTTATGCACTGTCACAGCTTGGTTTACTCCCCAGAACGGCAAACCAAATCCCATTATCCAATTGGCCGTTTTACTTTGAAGGGGTTGAAACGCCACCATTACTTCAGACCTCTGGAAGCAGTGTAAGGAGGGTGTGTAAGCAGAGACGACCTGTTACTGGTTCCCCACTGCCACTAACGTCAGAGCACAGTGTTTTCGAAAACACTCTCCGAGCATGTACTTCCTTTAGAGGGAATTAGGATCCTCCTCATAATAATCCACCCAACAAATCTTGCAAATGAAAACCAGGACTGCATCATTTATAGAGTGCCTGTCAGGAGAAGAGAAAGAGAAAGGAACAAAAACAAGGGGAAAAAACCGAGATGATGATAAAAATAGCAGATGTCTGGAGTCACTTCTCGAAAGGTGTGTCATTCAGGGAGTTTGGGACGAACTTCTGGCTGCGGCTGGGCTCTAAATTTAGCATATTTACTAAAATAAAAAGTGAGTTCAGTCACTGGCACTGAAAGTTTCTCCTCCCTCATGCATGACCTCAGCGGTGCAGCCGGCGTCACTCATGACGAAATACAAACCATATAAAACAACATTAAAAGACCTCCTCAAATAGTTGGAGTATATAAGGAAGCAGCTTCGATTTAATGATTCCTGTAAATGATTCTGGTGCAGTCGGATCACTGAAAAACACTTTTTTGCATGCTCTAAATATAGAGCTTATATTACCATTAATGGAACAACTTTCAGCAACATTCAATCTCCTCATTCGATACCAAGAAATCAAGGACACTTTGTTACAGCATGTACCAAATCTGAGCTAAAATGTAAAGGATGAATAAAAAAGTAAAAGATAAACTAAAAAACAAACTTACGTATACCTTATAAGAAGAAAAATAACAGTTTTTTGGATGGGACTTGGAGCCAGTGCAGTTATTTCCACTACAAAGTCATAGCTGTTTTATATGCAGTGCTGCTGAAATCCTCATATGTTTTACAATATCTATTTCTATGTATTTTCATTTAATTTATTTAATTTATGGGGCGGCAGTAGCTCAGGAGTTGGAGCGGTCATCCAACAACCTGAAGGTCGGCAGTTTGATTCCCCTCTATCTTGAGTTCTCCGTTGTGTCCTTGGGCAAGACACTTAACCCACCTCGCTCCCGGTGTGTGTCCTCCACTGGTGTATGATTGTGAGTGTTGTGTGGAGGTGGTCAGAGAGGCTGTAGGTGCAAACTGGCAGCCACGTTTCCGTCAGTCTGCCCCAGGGCAGCTGTGACTACTAAGGTAGTTTACCACCACCAAAGTGTGACTGTGTGAGTGAGTGAATGAATGAATGATGTATCCAAGATAAAGCGCTTTGAGAGTCTCTGATTAAGCGCAAAGTTAATGTGGGAGGGGTTGAGCAGCTTGTGGAGTAGTTATCATCCATTTATCGTTATCAAGGTGAACTGCTCAATATATCGTGATATTGAGTTGAGGCCATATCGCCCAGCCCTAATTTGAATTGCTCCCTTATCTCTACCTCCAAGCGACTCTATTTTTAGTGTTTAATTCACCCACTCATGTTTCTAACCTGTTGAAAAAGTATGTAAAAGTATTGCACAACTTTTTCTGCGCTTTTTTGTTCCTATTACAAACTTTTTTTCATGTGTTTCAGGCCAATAAAAAATGTATTTTACAGTATTTTCAACTAAATATTGAGTTTGAATGATCTGTTTAGGAATCTGGGGTTGTATGACACATGCAGAAAGCTACTGTGTTTGTTTCCTGTGCTCAGACGTTGTGAAGATGAGCCTGTGTGTGGCAGACTGCATGGGGAGGATGCCTTCGGGGGCCCGGCTGAGGAGTAAGTGAAGCAGAAGTCCCATCTAAGCTCTAAAGCATGTGAGTATCAGGCCTGTAACTAAAACACAAGCATAAACACAAGCGATGTCAGGGATTACACCCTGCAATACCGCCGCAGGAAACCACAGACAGCGCAGGTGTAACCAACGCCTCGGACACATTCTTCCTCGGTGGAGGTGGTCTGACTGACAGCTCATCATCTGCTTTTGTCGGCTGTGTGAAACTTGTGTAAACATCTGCGGGCATTTGTATGTGTTTGTGTGTGTGTGTGGAGTAGAAGCCACAGGTGACACACACATGCACACACAGAAGGATTACAGTGGCCTAATGTCATGTCAAAAAAAAGCCTCGGAGCACAATACGACACATTCTTCTGGAAATGACTGGATAATTAATTAAATTTCACATTATTTGTCTCACTTTCCCCTCGGGGTTTTCAATCCTATTGCTTCATTTTTGGATAAATATCTACTTGTTTAGACATAAATCAAAAGATCCACAAAGTAAATGTTTGAGATCATAAAGACGGAGGGAATGTTTTTAAGCTGCTGTGTTTCTCAAAAATGCAGTAAGCAGTAGATTCAGTCAGAGGAGCTGGGATGGAGGGGTGAGGAAAGCAGGTTTCTTCAGTAAACAGCACCCTCTAGAGCAACGCCCAACATCCAATCTGCACTTTCCTCCTACTGTTGCCCTCTTTCTTTAAAAAACAGCAAAAAGAGACACTCATGGAAACTCTCTTTTCATTACAGCTACCGAAATCTTATCAACTCCTAAAATAATGAAGCTTTTCCGCAGGGGAAAAGAAGACATGGAATCAGCCGTTTATCTTGTCCTCTGGCTGTTTTGGGAGCCACAATTGTTTGATTATAGAGCTGAATTTCAGCTGCTCATTCTCCCGGTGTGCGCGCATAATAAGGCAGGCTGTTATTAACATGTTTGCTTTAATCGTGTTCAGGGTTATTAGGGGCGGTTTTACAGCACACAGGAGAGATTAAGGTAGGCCACGCATGACGGAGAGCGCCGTGGAGGCCAAGGACAAGCCTGCAAACCCACGAATGTGGAGCAGGGCTGAGAAATATGAGTGCACAGTAGGACACGAAACCCAGCAGGACTAACCTCTCCCTCTTTTTTTTTCTTTCCTCTCTCTCTCTCTCCTTCTTTCTCTCTCAAATCATGTTACACAACCACAAAGGAATGCCTCGTATATCTCTAAGAGATTTAAAACAAGCAGAAAAGAAAAGAGGAGACTGCGGAGGGATCTACGGAGGCAGTAGGTGTTGTTCAGTTCCTGTCTGTTCTGCTCGGCAGTGCTGTAGAGACGCACAGCAGTGACACACAAGTCCAGACAAATACGCGCCTAGCTACTTCACACATGCTTACATAAACTAAATCAGCCCGGGACGCACCAACCAGGGAGCACTCCATGTTTCCTCCATATTTTTCCACGCCATTAATGCAAATAGACATTGTGGTGTTTCAATACATTTTGCTGGGATTGAGGGAGCACTTGAAAATCCATCATTTTATGAGCTTTCAAACTTTCCCACAGAATTCCCACAGTTTTTTCCGCACATTTGACCCACACGCATTAAAGTAGCACTCAATTAGGACGGCACACGGAGCCGAGCATGGGGCGCTCGAACGCTGTTAAAATATGACATAGAGCGCCCTACGCCCACGTTTATGAGCCCGGCGATGCATTAAAAAACAATGTTGGTTTCTCATTTGTGGACAATGGAAAGAAATTCATCAAAACGAGATTTGAATATTTGGATAAACTGGAAAATCTTGCAGACATTTTTAGCCGTGCATGTTTTGAGTGCATTAGTGAAAGGTGTGTGTTTTCTGTGTATCAAGTTAGCAGAAGGTCAGAGTGGTGAAGCATTAGAGCTGTGTTTGCTCTCCTCCACGCACTCTTAGGGACCAGCCTGTTTGTAAGTTTGAACAGTGACGTGTGAAACCCGTGAAAAAACAGGACGCAGCGCCGCTCTGTTTGCTCAAGTACACCCAAAGAATGGACTGCCATTACAAAACAAATCGCTCTCGGCCCGCATTCCTCCTGTCCGTCAAACCCTACCTGTTCAGCAAGATATGACACCGAGCGGAAAAGGTAGTTACAGGAACATCTACTTCATGGTGGGATGACTTGCAATTTGTTTAGAGCTTGTCAGCTTTCTGACCTTCCCATCTGACCCCAGGAGGGAGGCGTGCATCCACAAGTTTGAAAGTCAATTCTGTTTCTTACTCCAGGGATGCAGTTTTGAGGCTGGACTAGTTTGCATCCATTCATGCCCTTTTTAACCCCGTGCAGATTTGTTAATGAGACGGTATTGAGCAATAATGGAAAGTCTGTGATGTTGTTGTGAATCGATTGAGTCCGGGATCCGAAACTCACAAGGTGTGGTGGATGCCACACACTTGTAATTTTGCCAATATAACCACAGTGCTCTAGTCACAGTTAATTACGCATTAGTGCCTTTTAATCACCTCACAATAATAATAAATCACATCCTGACAGCACCAAATGACGCTTTTCAGGTGAGAAAGAAAACAATGTGACGATCAAAACAGCAGAGTCATGGAGTGTGGGCAGTTTTAATCATGAGTGTGACACACAGAGTTCAAACCGTCAGGGTTTGAACAATCTCAACTTTATTTCCTTCGAGCTGCAAAAGGCGGTCTGAGACAGGTCCAGAGCTTTCTGCCACAACACCGAGAGCAGCAGGTCTAGACAAGACCCAGAAAAATATTCAGAGGAAAATTCAGGGGAAGCTTGTGATCGACCAGCAAAATACAGAAGGTGACTGAAGGTACGGTGTGATTGAGAGAAAGAAATAACAGGCTATACTTCAACATAAACACTAAACTTATAGATCCTTCACAAACTGTTTGAAACATGTGAGCACCTCGGTGAATCGAGCCACTAGTGCCAAAAAGGTGAGGCTGAGGCGGTTACCTAACGTCGACCTGTAAGTCATCTCAGCCAGAAGTGCAAATCTCTGGACAACTCTTTGATTTTATGTCTTTAACACAGACAAGTTAAAAATACAGTTTGTTAACATTTTTCAGTTTTCATTTATCTAGTGTAATAAAACATTTACCAGAGTTGAGCAATTTTGTCTCATTTGTTCTTACTTTAACGAAAAAGCTGCAATATATAACAACAAATGGCCAACCTGATCTCTTATAATCTGCACCAGCATTTAAAAATCTGATTTCAGTAGAACACTTGTTTTTTGGCAATAAAAGAACTGTTTCCAGATCAGTTGTTGCAAAACTCCAAACCAGCTCTAGGGGCAAATTGGTGGCAAAGTTTAAACTGTCACAAATCAATGAGGAAATAATCGGCATCCTTTTCAGTCGTCAGTGTTTTTTGTGTTAACGTTAAAGGCACTATAGGTAGTTTTTAAAGATAGACACTGATGCCTCTTGATGACCTCCAGAAACAAACAAAACCATCAGCAAGAAGACTGATAATCTCCCTGATGTAATTTCGCCATGCCTCAACTCATTATGAGGGCGTTGGTATCAGACTAGATGATTGACAGCAGACTGAAGAAAGAGACTCTTTTACTTCTCAAACTGCTCACTGATAGAAGACAAAAATAAGGATATGTACAGAACGATAGATAAGAGGTTTGTCCACAGGGGGCGCCAAAACTGACACAAACCAATAAATTACCTATGGTAGCTTTAGTATTTATGACTGCAGACTCTAAAATGGGCCTGAATGCTGTTAATCTGATATTTGTGTTATAGACGTTGGACTTTAAATCAGGGTAAGTTAACATATTTGGACAGCATGTTTATAAGAATTTTCCCCAAACCAATCAAACTATTTGGTTTTCAAAAACTCATTTTTACTTGAAACTCAAAACGGGTTTTATTAAGTGTTATTAAACTCATATTCACGAAGCTGGAACCATACAGTTAAGCCTTTCTTATCCATGAAAACTGACTCAGTGGTTCTACAGTCATAAAAGTATCATCAAATAAATTAATCATAAAAATATAAATACTCAATGTGCGTGATTTTTTACGCACATGAGAGTCGTGTTGCAGCAATGCGTCAAAATAAAAGTTGAAACCATAAATTTGAAACGCTGAAACACCAGAAACGACACCCAGTAAAATAACAGTGTCTTTTTCCACCTCCCGTCCAGCTTGTGTCATGTCAAACTTTTTAATGATGTTTTCAGCAGAGCTGCTCTTATGTAACCTCTGATTAAACCCGTGAAAACAAGCCGATAGATCTGATAGTAAAGCTGGGGGTGACACTGAGTGGAAATCCATCAACTGGAACGTATGAAAAGAAGGAGAGGGGCACCGCCAGATTCCAGCCGCCTCCCCTCCCTCTGCCTGCCATCATCCTCGTGTCAGAGGGAGCCACTGGGAGAACTGGATGTGATTTGTATGTGTGTTTTTGAAGAGGGGTGCTCATAAACAGCCATGAAAGGGGCCCCTCTATTCAGCCCGCCAGCAGAGATGCGCTTCACTGGGCGGGCCTTTTGTTTTCGCCTGTTCACAAAAACTTTAGCATAGAAAAAAAAAAAAAAGGGGGCTGATTCTCTGGATGTGTGCAGGCCCAAATGATGCCATTAGATTGGGTGCCCGCTTTGGGTGTAAAAGGCTTCAGTAGCGTTTGAAGTGATTTAAAAGATGCAGGAGAGAGGAGCCTGCAAATCCTGTTTGGGAATAACACTAGAGGAGAATGGGGAGGTAACACGCCAAGCTAGTGATCTTTCTATCGTATGCAAAAAAACGCTCTCAACCACATGAGTGTTTGGGATGTTAAAACAAAAGGCGCAGAGCATTCCTTTGTCACGTGATGAGGGTCAATGTGCTGCGGTGGTGCGTGGGGTCAGGAAGTTCAGCAAACTTCCCACGCTGCCTCGCACCGTAAGATCACGGCCGATGCCTGTAAAGCTCTTCATTATTGGCAGGGGAATTCGGTTTCCACAAGGGTCAACGCCACTGTGCCAATACAGGGATGAGCCATCAGAAAAAGAAAAAATACAGGACTTCCTCATCAGCATGACAAGGCTAAAACTCTCACTACACACCCAGGATTTCTGGGATTACACAGAAAAACATGTTTTAATGTGAATGTGACAGAAATGTGTCAGTGCTACTGTAACAATATATTAATATTAAGTAACACTTTACAATAAATATAACTTATAAATGGTAAATAGACCATTGTTTATTAATTTTTAAATTATCATTTATAAATAGCTTTTAGAGCATTAATAAATTGTAAAGAGACAATTTATCCAAGTTTAACCATCAATTAAAAATGGTAAAAAGTCAATTTTATTCATTTTTAATGGACTATTTATTAAAGGTTTATATAAGTTTTAAATATCTTGAAGAAATTGGTTGTAAAACATAAATAAATATTAAAATAAATATTAGTTGCACTTTGTAAATGGTTAATATTTGGTTTTTAACCCATCAATAAACATTACAAAGTATTACAAACATCAGTTTGCCACTTTACAATAACCATCTAAGTAAAGTTTATAGATGGTTTAAAAACCAAATATTAACCATTTACATAGTGCTATTAACACACATTTTAATCTAGATGTTTTACAACCAATAATTAAAACCTATATAAACCTTTAATAAATAGTCCATGAATATTTAATGGAAATTATTAATCATAATTTCATTGCTTATTAATGGTAAAGTAACTATCTATTTACCATTTATAAGACCATTTATTTATAACTACCATTTATTTACCCTTTTCTGTCTATATATACAGGGATGTTGTTTGTACCAGAGTGCTATAGAGGTGATAATTAAACAGTGACACAGTGCCAGCCAGCAGCATTGTTAGGGGGGCATGTCATCACGGTGCCCATTTGTCGACAGCAACCTAATAGGCATGAGAACCTGACAGTGTCAACAAAGGGACAGTGCCAAACAAAACCACTTGTTGTGAATGAGAGGGCTCCTGAACAGACCGGGTCCAGCTCTGCTTCGCTCAGCCTTCATTTCCAGTTACATTACGTCTCCTTGACATCTCAGCTATCAGGAAGAACATTGTGTTTGTTTGTCTTTCACAATTTACGGTCTATTTTCAGCAGCCACCCACGCTCGCTCTCTGACGACCCCATCGGCTTTTGAATTCTTTGGAAGATTTATTCGTCTGTGTTTGTGAAGTTTGAAAGTTCTTTAGATGTTTCTGCTATTTTCAGACGGACTGGCAAGACCGGTATTTGACAGAACCCCAATCTGCAACTCATAATCCTCTGGAGAAATAAGCGTGGACTCTGAAGCGATCAAATGAATCATCCCAGTGCAATCAACACAAATGTGCAATTGAAATGCATTATAAAGCAATATTATCTATGCAACCATATAAATAAGAAGTCCAATAAATGCTTACAATATTTATTTACTTTATCTCATTGAAAAAATTAACAAACTCAGTTAAAAATATACAGGTAGAGGAGATTATAATCTGTAATATCTTCATGGGAGATCATCACTACACTCACCAGGTGAGCTAACAGTGAGCTGTTGGAAACACTGACTCAAACTGGCTCCAAGCTGTTGGGTTTTCCCCTTCCTGGCATATTTCTCAGCTGTCTGGTCTGCAACCTCTGATTGCTCATGACAGTATAGTCGAATGCCCTAAATACCTTACTTATCAGTGCTTGTTAGTAACACAGTTGGAGAACTTTGAGATAACGTTTCTTCTGGAGGTTACAGACGACAGCAGAATGCGCTGATAGTCACTTTATGTGGACACACAGTTTTCTTCACAGAATATGGTTCGGATTTTCAAGTATGAGTTTGTAATCAATGCTGAGCTCTGCGAGGAGGCTTGTGCACTGAGCAGAAGTGCTGTGAGCTGCAGCTGCTACTCCAGAGCTTTCAAGTATGTGTCCCACAGACAGTGCCAAACAGCATGTAAACTACTCATGAAAATCAATGTTTATGATGATGTAATGATACTATAGTCAGCTGGACTGCAGGCCAACATCTGAACCTGGCTGGACAGGGATGTTAGAAATGTAATGATCAGGGCTGTAATCAACCAAAGAAATTCTTGATCGACTAAAACCCTGAAATTTTGACCAAAAATCGACTAATCAGGGGCGGGGTTCAGACTCTGATGCTGGCGATTATTAGACTAAATATTGAAATATTCTTACTGTTTTAATGTTGATGCGCCATGTTTGTCGTCGAGCCGATAGTCAAACTGTTATTTCGAAATTTTGCATTCGACTTTTTTCCCGCCATTTACTTTAGTAAAATGTTGCCACACTGCCAATGTCTCTGACATGGATGGTAAAGTAGGACTCACATCAAAATGGAAACACTCAAAATAAAAATAAATATTCAGCAAACCACCGGACGTTGATGAACGTGGAGGCTCTTCAATCTTCATGTCTGGAACCGGTCTCCAGTGGGTTGGGAAAATCCAAAATGGTGAAAATATGGGGGGTGTTCTCAGACCTGTAAAATGGGGCTGTTCTAAAAACACCCCCATTAGCACTTGGTACATTCCTCCTGATAAAATTAACCATTGACTGTAAATTAAAGTGGAAAAAAATAGAGTGGACCAATCAGAATTTTGGTTGACTCAGCACATATCGACCAGTAAGTAGCCCTAGTAATGACCCACATATTATACATTAGATAAGTGGTTCTTAACTGGTGGGTCCTGACCCAAATGTGGGTTGCGGATACGTTCTGGATGGGTCACGAACAACTGGTCAAAAAAGTAAATATGTGATGCAATATTTATTAGATATTCAATATTTACTGTATATGCAACTTCAATCGTTGTCGTCCTCATGTTGTCCCCTTTTTGTGCCCGGAAATAAACTTTACTCAATAAAAAATTTATTTGCTTGGTTTGAATTCTATAAAAGTGGGTCACGACTTAAGGACCATGGGAAAATGTGGTTCCCAGAGTGAGACCAATTGAGAACCATTAGATGACCAGCATGTGTTGTAAGAAATATAGTGGCTGTTGAAGTGGGTCAAGTGTTTACATTGACTATAAGCATGGCAATATCTACAAAGCCTGCTCCCTCTCTTGTCCCACTTGTGTTCTCAAATTATTGTTGGTGGTTGCATGTATTCAGAAGGACTGACAGTAGTACCAGAGTACCCCAGAGAGGCCATGATGTCAGTGGAAGTCTTAACCAGGATGCTTGATATGGGTCCTGTGGGCTCCTGCTGATAAGATTGTAGAACAGGTCATTACGAGACCCTCAGCAGAACTGCTTGTCGGATCACAATGCCGCCTTAGTCCCCACTATCGGGCCATCTCACCACAGACCACATGTGGGCTAGCTGGACTCAGGTAATCAGGGCTGTCAGAATGGGACCAGCTCCTCTTACAGAGTACCTTCTCCAGTCTGTACGACTATTCCTGGAACAGGAAGCTGCGAAAGGTAAATCCGACAACTTCTGTTCAACAGTTCTACAGTAGCCGGGCTCCTTCGCTCGGACTCATGTTGTCTGGTGTCAAGCAAGCATTTCCTACTTTTCTCTCTCTTTTCAGTGACCCTCCTTACACAAGCACTGCCACCGAGTCTCTGTCAAACCGGTTGGTGGCGAAATCACTGTTCATTGTGATGCCTGTTGTCATGGATACGCCCAGGTGTTGCTCACGAGCCGGCGCGGAGGAATCAGAAAGCCAAAGCGCTCGCTAATCCTCCTCCATACCAGTGTGTCAATAATCAGGAATGCACTGCCTAAACTGAACCATTGTTCTTCTGCCAACAAAATCACAACTATAAGCACTGACACTGCCTCCGGGCACGGCCGTCTATGAGACTGGAAAAAAAAAAAATGAGAGAATGAAAAAAACAAGAGTCAGAGATGGATGAAGGAAGCTTTGATACCTCTCCAGATGGCTTAATGCTATCTAAACCATAAAGCTGTCCTACCACAGTGCATGGCAGGATGTATGGTGTTGTATTGTTGGAGATTGACAAAAGCAGTAGTAGCTTTTTCATACAGTAGGATAAAGTCGGAGCTCCTGAGAGGACCAGCTGCTGTCAGCTTTGAACTCGCGCTAAGCTCTGAGACAGCAGGAAATATCCTCTTCACTCCTTTGAACTCGGCTCCATTAAGAGTTCATTCAAAATACAAGATGTAATAGAAAAATAATCTCACAAGGATTTGCACACATGCACCTGACAATAGGGTCTGATCTTTGCAGACAAAAGCAACCAAACCGAAGTGAAGGTCGCCCATCGTTCACGTCACGGATTAGGTTTTTATAGCGTTGCTGCAGAGCCTGGTATGTGGAAATTTGCCATTCTGAGAAGCGCTGAAAAGTCATTTATTTCCTCCTGTGTCATACTCATATATGTCTTACTTATTAAAGGCTCAGTGGTAGCCAAAAGCTTCTTGATACAAAGCAGCAGCAGCAACCGTCTTACATAAAACCACAGCTCATACTTTAAGATCAGACATGCAGACATGAGTAGCTCTGAGTCCGTCCTACGTAAGACGAGACAATAGCTCGCCTGTTGTCTCCCCTCCTTACTGTGTCGTCTTCTCTGTGTGTGTGTTTTCAAATGTTGCGGTTTTCGCAGAACAGAAGAGCAACCAGTAGGGTGAACGGATGCGGCCGGAGTGGTAAGACCAATAAGGAACGCCCCGGCACTGGAAGGTCCTCCAGAGAGCTTTATTGTGTGAGGGCGGCTCGCCGCAGAAAGTTCTGTTTCCCTGAGATGCGAGGCCACAACAATAGGCATCTTTGTCAAACAACACCATTATCTTTGCACATTACTGTAAATGACAAGAGAGGATCCTATTTAATACGCTCCAGGTATGTCCTTGTCAAGAGTTGTTTCAACATCTGCAGAGTTTTAGGTTGGAGGAAATGAAGTCCCCCAAATCAAATCAGTTGTCCCAAATATTACTCCTTCAAACACATCGGGACATGAAAAGCATTCTTTGGTAACAAATGTTGTTCTTGAGTGTGCTGGGCTGGTTTTCCTTTAGCCAAAACTTGTGATATTTCCTGTCCACATCAAAAGGTTGAAAACTTTCAGATTCAAATGAAACCAGGATTGTCACCCAAGGAGATGTAGACATACAAGTGAAAATTTAAAGTCAGTAAAGTAAGGGACTTATGTAAGGTACTGTCATGGACTCTGCTCAGGCTTCCAGAATAGCTGAAGTAGCACAGAGTACCATTGGTACAAAGCCACAATACTAACTAGACAGAGCTTAAGTAGCACTTCAATCAATCAATTTTATCGGCCATTTGTATTAAAAACATCATTGCAGATGATCAGCCAAATGTCAAATATTGGTCCTGATAGCTTGTCAAATTGCCCCCTGGGTAACAACCCAACAAAGTAGGACATTAATCTCAACTTTGAACACACTTGAACCCGAGAAAAGAGGAATCTCTTATAATGAAATACACATTGATGGAAGAAGCACAAAAGTCAAGAAGTAGCATCCAAATCAGGAAATTGACCGAGAAAAGACACAATCAGCTGTTGCAAACATACACAAACTTCACATACAAACTTCTAAAAGTACAACTATACAGATATATATAGACACTTTACAAATACTAATCCATAATACAGAAGATGTCTGTACAAATATGCTCAAGACAAACCAGGAATCGCATCAGAATTCAAGTGCATTGGGCGTTTAAAGTACAAGCCTACAAGCATTTGGGTTTAGGACTGTAAAGGGGCTGATGTAAACTGCACATCTGAACTCGGCCTGCTAATTCAAAGGACTAGTGTGATAACCTATAACACATACAAAAGACAGACATGTTTTTGCATGGACTATTGCACAGTGGTAGGGATAAGGAGCACATTTGTGTATGTGATGCTGCACTAGAATTGCACACATAGATAAATGTACGTGGTTCGACATGATGGTTAGCCATGATCACAAATTGGTTCATCCCTTAATAGTTGCAAGATTAGAAGAACACATTTTGACCACATTTTGGTGTTAATGTGAAAACAGAGGTTCTCCACCTTCTCTGCAAGCTCACAGCTCAGTCTGAACTTGAACCCTGCTTCACCTTATTGAAAAACCTCTATCTAAGAAGGAACTGGTTGGTTGGGGATTATCTGACCCCAGACTTGTAGAACTTGGCCCTCCTCACTCTGCAAGTGCTCACTTGTCCTAATGTCATGTCTCTAATTGCTCTTGCTGCGTGGGATGTGAAGTCTGATATAAGGTACACTGTTGACTGTGAGCTTGGACTTGTGTGTGTGTGTGTGTGTGTGTGTGTGTGTGTATGTCATCGGGAGCCAAGCTAACCCTTGCCTGCAGCAACACACACACACTCATGTCTTCACCCGCCACAACCTATCATTACTGCTGTCACGTAGCCACCTCCGCAGCGGGCCTCACAAGCCTCGACAACCACCGGCACACACACCTGGAGGGCCAAACACTTAGTTCCCAGCTCCGCTCTGCGTAAACACAGCTTTTTAACGCACTCAGACACACACACAAACACACACCTATTCATATCCTGCAGCCTCAGCTTCTACCTGGCCCCTCCTATTTGCTGTAAAATATGTCTCACTTTTCGATCTCCCCGACCGCAAATGCTTTAGTACTGTTTAATTTATTTCCTTTGTTATCATTATCCACACCAGCTGAGAGAAACACACAAGCTGCAGAGCCCGGTTGGCAGCAGCTTCCAGGCTGCTCCTGTGACTAGACAAACAGCAGGCCGCAGTGTGTGTTACAGAACAAACACGGCACGGAGAAGGGGATTCGGAGCTGAAAGGTATAATTCAACAAAAGAGAAAGGAACTTTCTAATCCAGTTTCAGGTTCAACAGATTATGACTCAATAAAAGTTCAATATTGAAGTCTGGTGGCTTCCTCAGGTGTTTTTTTAACTTCTGTTTGCTTGAGCCGGGGCAACTCGAGAGTGTACACGGTTTGCAGAACACCTAAGACCAATGCAAACATGGAGCTGCTGCAGTGCACGTAAGCTTGACCCACCTACCACACAAGATCTTTACAAGAGCTGTCACTGTGACAAATCTAACACAAAAAACCTGAAGATCCCGGCCTGTTGGGTTAGGACTGCTCAGTTCAAACAGACACTTCACTCAGAGTAAATCAAGGCAACAATGGAGGACCTCTGGAACGTGCTACCCGAACAGAAGTCTTTGAGAAAGTCAAGAATCACTGCGGTGTTTGCGCTCCTTTGTCATGTTACGAGGTCGTCTTTGCCCTCCGCTTCGCGTTCTATTCAGAGGGAGCTTAGCGTGTAGCAGGTTCCTCTGAAAGATGTGTGAAACATGAAACTCTGGGGCTTTAGAGAAAAATGGCATGCAAATGGAGAATCAGGAAAAGCAGCTTGTCACACCTTTGAGTCTTAGATTCCAAGAAACTTAAAGCAGATCATCTAAAATAACAATCCCCTCTCTTACAAGATCCCCGAACATAAGGCTTCTCTGTACACTCGCGGACAGCAGCATGTTTTTCAATGACTCAGATATTCATTAAAGGTAAAGTAGTGGGTTGGAAACTGTTCAAAATAAGCAGCTGAGAGAAGAAAACAGACACCTTTCACTGGAAACGTATCCCCACATCTCTAATTATCTTATCCTTAAAACTAATTGTGTGAGTTTGACATGAAGGGAAACTCCACTCATTTTGCACGTCTTCTCAAAGGTCTTTGGACTACTCCAGAAAAGCTGCACACAGTCAGATGCATTGCCACCTGTGGAGATACTCAGTTAAAGCCCATAACTCATCTCTGCAACATGCAGCTTGAGGACACGTTTACACTCCCACATTTCCTATGCACGGCTATACTTGGTAGACAGGATGGAGGATTTAATGCAGCGTCTTGTTCTGAGTATCATGCACCTGTCAGGGGCCTGAAGCCAAAGACGTTTGAGTCAATCAGCTGGATCTTCTGGATCGCTACAGCAGAATGGGACCCACAAACCATAGAACCATAGACTACAACCCCACCTCCTCATCGCCAAAAATGCATGTATTGGTCATATTCGCAGAAAAATAGGGTGGCAAATTCACCACGGGAGAACAGAGGGGGAGAGAGAAAAAGGAGAAACAATGGCGACTACATCCTCAAGTGATGATAACCTGGCCATAGTTGTTAGCCTATTGAATAACAAAAAGAAAAAATAAGAATCGAAGCGTTTGGGTACATCCATCACTGACCATGCAACAGGAGATCCAGCAGCTCAAATTGTATCCTGAGAAATTCTGACAGTACTGAGGACAATTTCAAGAACTGCTCCATCTGTTGACTCCAAGTTTGCAGAAGAAGACGACAAATTAAAGAGACACTTTGATTGGCCGGAGGTCTAGCAGTTCACCTGCGAATGTTTGCAAAATTCGCTCAAAAATTACAGTCGCTTTTTCGCTCTGCAGAAGTTCATAGCTGGTGTGGAAACTTGCATTGATTCATGAAGTTTAAAAATAAAAAGGCAAATTATTTGCTTCACAAATTCGCCCCAGTGTGTAACAACCGTTACTTTTAATTTGTCTGTTATTTTCAAAGCTTAAGACTTCCTGTTTTCCTGATCATGTTTTAGGATTGTAACGGTGAAGCTCATGCACGGTGAAAGCACTGCTGATTGACAGATGTTACCTTTATAGAGTTGGTAAGTGTAGATGTCAGTTAACAGGTTGGCCAATACGGTCTGGCGAACTTCCAGGGAACTTGCAAAGCAACCTGCTGCCAAAAGTGTTGCATTATGGGTAATGCAGATGCAGGGTTTTATACTCTAAGGTGTGTATCGTGAGTAAAGGTGTAACGCCTGCACTTTTAAATCTACAGTCAAGATCATTTTGAGGCCTAATCAGGGCTCGACGGTGTGATTGTTTCAATCACATTTGCAACTAAAAATAAATGTGTGCGGATTGTTAAATGTATTTGGGGGCACATGTGCGCATAAAACAAAAGAAATCAGCCAAGGCAACAAATGTTTATTCATCTAAATACGAAGTTAGTTTAAGGTTGGATATTGGAGGGACATTCACTGAGGATCTACCGGTGTCTTCTCACTCTCATAACTGGGAATAGTAACAGCAGCGCGGGTAAATCTACTCGTTAGCCTCACTGTCAACTTCGGGCGTTGAATAAGGGACCATCAATAAATTACCTGTTGATGTTCTCAAATAAAGCTGTTTTCCTTCAATAGCTTCCCTGTCATGTGACCAATTAACCTAAAATTGATTTGAAATAATAGTACTAAGGTCGGACGACAAGACACACCCCTTTATTTCCCTAATTTGTCCTCTAAAAATTTTTGTGTTAAATTTAAAGGCCAATTTTGAACATTTTCTTCAATAGCTTCCATGTCGTGACCAATTGACCTAAAAGTGATTTCAAATAGTAGTACTTAAGTCGACCAAGAAGACACACATTGTTTGATAAATTTTTATTGTGCCCCTACTAAGCTTTTAGTAAGATAGACAGAAAAATGGTTATGGAGCAATCTTTTACCTCCTCAGCCGGTCAATTATGCAAATACCAACAGATAAATGAGCAGATAACCAAATGCAGTGGGAAAATATCTAGTCCACGGACCTAAATTCAAAGCTATCTCCATCTATTCATCATATCTGCCCCCAAAGTTTTGCGTCCACACTTTGTCAGTATGAGTGTATGAACTGTGTGTTACAAATGACCTCATCAGACCCTTGAATATACAGCTGAGGGGTCTGGCCAACATCAGTTCTGAGCTGCTCGAAAAGGGCCCCAACCCTGTCTCCCCGCTTCATTTACATAAAACAATATACAGATCCACAGCCCACTCCCAAACACACGTACACGGACCATTCAAACTCAATCTCACTCAGTATGGAGCGTGCATGCGTGTGTTTGTTTGCAAGTGGGCTGAAGGAATGGCAAAGTTCCCTGAAACGTGTCATCCTCACTCAGCATGGTATAGATTTGCAGGCGCAGTCAGATGGTTCAATTGTTTTCTTGCACAAGATCAGTTAGGTAATGCTTTTAGTGGATTTATAGGTTTTTTTCCCCCTCAGTTTAAACATATACTGCAAAGGAGGGTGGACCGATGTCATTGAACGCCTTCATCCTGTTAGTGTGTGATTGCTGTGAGAAATATGCAGAGCTGTCTTTGAGAGAACTTGCGGAAAGATCCAGCCTCGGGTTATATGTGTGTAAATGTGCGTTCAAGCGGACGGAGGCTAAGGCATGATCAAACAAAGCACATCCAGGTACAGTATGCCATCTGTACTCCCCCCTCCAGCCCCTAAAAAATGTCCTCCCCCCCGCCCTCTCCATCTCCGAGAAGAGTCTTTGCGGTATATGGAGTGTCAGAATGAAAGAGGCCTTGTCTAAGAGGCTAATCCTTAAGCGATTAGTCAACGCGTCTCGATTAGAAGCTGGCGAAGCCGCCACGCCCCCGTCTCTCAAAACCCCCCCTTCCCAATGGAAATGGTGACCCACAGGTGTCCATATAATGTGCTTCATTTGTGTTTGAGTTAGGTTAAAGGTGACTTTCACATGAGACAGATGAGAGGAAGGATGCATGAGCAATCCCTCACAAGGCCGCTGCAGGAATGACACCGCAGGATAAGCATTTTCCTGCTTTTACATGTGAAATCTCATCCATGCAAGAGTTAAGTGTTTTTCTCTTCCTTAAAATGCAAAAGGCAGAAAAGGATGACTGAGAAAAAGAAAGCAAGAGGTGGTACATATATTTTTCGACAGCTTATCCCGTCATCGCTCGGTGTTTTCTGTAAACAGCCGTTTTGATGTGGAAGGATTGAGAGCAGAGACAGGTATTTCACCTAATCAGCCTTCTTTCCATCAACATAAATACCTCATCTTAAGGTGTCCTCCTGCCACAACATGCCACCAGTGACTAAAATATTCTTACTCTACACAATCGGGGAGACATTACACGTGCTCAGTACACATGGTCACTACCGGATAAAGATACAGCACATCTGGGTTAATTCGTGCTGCATGCATGACTATAGTTAAACACATTTGAGCGTTTAAAGGGTATTCAGTGTTTTCAAGGATGCAGATGCAGAGCTGAGTATGGTCTACAGCTTCATAGTCAACAGTTGCATCGCATCCATCTGTGAGTCAGCTGGACTGCGCTGATAATGATGCATATCTGTGAAAAATCTTTTGTCTTAATCTCTTCAGCATGGATCAGTTAAAGCCACCCACACACTTCCTCATCACCTCCTTTCATTAACAGCAGAGGTTTTAGCCACTTTTCAAATGCTCTGTAGTTTCTTTGATTAAACTAGCGAGGTTAGTTTCATTTCCATGTGGATCTTTCCAATTAATGTGGATGAAGAGGTCTTTTCCTTCTTGATTTTCATTGGTTATTAATTAAGTTACACAAACAAGCATGACAGGCATCCAGAACTTGAACTTTATCAAACTGAGAAGATTGTGAAGAGCTGAGAGCAATCTTTCTGTTAGCTGAAAACACTCAGCTGCATTGGGTCTGTATGGAAAATATGCAATGCTAGTGCTTGTGGAAACAGGCCAGGGCTGGGCGATATGGCCTCAAATCAATATCAAGATATATTGAGCAGGTTACCTTGATATTGATAAATGGATGATAACTACTCCACAAGATACTCTGCCCCTCCCACATTAACTTTGTCTATTTCAGCCGCTACAACTTTTGAACCGTCCTCCATCTCCTCACCTGTCTTTTCCTCTTTGTTACAGACTGGATGGAGTGGAGTCAAATCTCTGATGTAGGACAGCGTCTTAAAGGGACATGAGACTACCTACACACATCCAAAACAAACTTTTTTTTAACACCGAATATACCGATATGGGCAAAATGATGTTGGTTATTGTCATAAATTTCGGTATCGGTTAATTTTCAGTTTATCGCCCAGCCCTAACTTAGGCCCTAAAGCTCTTGTGTTAGAAAATCTGGTTTGCTTTGATTCCAGCGACCCATATGGGTAAAGCAGTACCTCCTAACCCCTTTGTTTTGTCCTGTGCCTGTTTAAGTCTCATCTTGCTTTCTTTTAACAACCAAAAGTACTTCTTATAAAGAATCTGTGCTGCAGCAGACCTGTCAAAAGCCTTCCCTGCAGCTTGGCCTTCAAGAGTAGAATTGTTCTCTCTTTAATTAAAACGTAATAAATCATAAAATAGATCATCCTTTGTGATCAGTTTCAGCTCGCCTTCTTGTGAGCCAGATGTACCAACAAGTTTATGAGACCATGATGTGGTTCTGAGTGTCTTTAGTCCATAATTGTCAATGTGAGTTGAAGCCATTTTTCTTAATCTGCTCCTGGTTAACTTGTGGCAGTTTGAATATCAGGAAATGACCTTTGGCCCCGGGGACAGACTACTGTACTTCCCCAATCACATCCATCGTGTGTCTAACTGTGAATGAAAGCTCCAAGAGGGAGGGGTTTGTCTTTGGAGACCGGACACAGAGAGGAATCACTTACCACTTTCCCTCCAGAGACCCCAATAGAGTTACACAGAGCGGGGATTCAAATAACAATGGCAAGAGGGAGGGGCTGAATGTTTCCTGAGATCACATGTTGTTAAGACGACCAAAGCAATTGCCAACCAGCCAGCCAGTCCGGCTGTATGCGGAGGTCCACAGGGGTGAGAACACACATGGTTCGAGTTTGGCTCCATGTACGACTGGGAGGAAAGATGGAGACCTGGTAACAGGAACCCTCCAATTCTCACTTCCTGCTTCTGCTGGAAACTCGATCTGAGTGCCCGTTGTGCCCATCAACACAGAGCGCAGTGTTCGCCCGGCAGCCGAGGGGTTTGGATATTCGTGCGCAGGGCACCCCATCACAGTGAATGAGCCTGTCAGCACCTTGAAACCAAGGCGGGTGTTTCCCTAATGAGCTGGAAGGGGGGAGCTAAGACAATCCCGTTTAATCATGCTGTCAAATCTCCTGTGCCGGCAGCAGGTCAGGTGACATTTCTTCACTTTGTCAGGAAGCATTTCTCCAACAAGAAAGCTCACAACCAAATTAGTTCGGCTCGTGTCTCTTCCTAAGGGTGCTATTTTGTCAGTTACAACACCGGAAACAAATACTATCTAGAGTTGAACAGGGGTAAAGTGACTACTGCATAAAACAGCTGATAATAAGCATAGAGGGAGTAGGTACATATGGGTGCCGCATAGGGAGAGGCCCTAATTACGGTCTTGAGCAAGCATCTTAATTACCATTGCTACCTGAAAGCCAAAATCAATGTCACTTCAACTGGAAGGAAGAACTCTAGTTGACCTTACCGTCCCTCCCTGACTGCTGAGGATGACTCAACCGAGAATACCGCAGGTTACATTTGGTCAAGTAAACACGCTGTGCTAATAAAACCACAAGAAACAGCCCACATGCATGCACCAATCACACAAGTTTGAGTTTATTTCCATAAAAAAAAGATGAAAGAGATAGTCACTGGGTTGACTTTACTATTTTGCAGGAACTGAAGCGTCTAACAAAAAGTCGAACACGGAAAAGTGCGCGTTCATGTGTGTTGCAGAGGTTAGAGCTCTATTGTTTATGCTCTGCTGTGTCTGGGTCAGCAGGGCTCTTCACTGGATTCTTGCCCCAGCATGCAGAAAGTTTTACCAGTGTTGTTGCAAGAGGAGGAATGATTACATTATAAAAATACCCAACACCATATGTCCTAGTGAGAGCCCAAACCACTGGATGACATACAGGAGGATCCAACCAGCTTTTAACCCTGCAGCCCCTCCACTTCCACAGCTGATACCTCATCCTGGCTTTGGTGCATTCGCCTCATCTTGCAGTAATTATCTTGCAAGGAAAATCATCAATTCCATCATATTCAGAGTAAAGAAATGTTGCTTATGGATGTGTTTCTGCACATGTGCAAAGCCACCCAACACTTCTTACATACATGCACAAAAAGAGATCTAAGATGTAAATTTATGAGTACTTATCTTAGTTCAAATATATCATCTTGGCCTCGTCTTTTCAACTCAAAAATAGAGTCATGAGACATCACATGGAAGAGTTTGTTCTCAAGGAAGCTTTCTGTAAGCTCAATATCTGGTTTTCATCATAATCCTCTATCCTAACCCCAGATTTGGCAAGTTTAAAGTCCAACCAAACACATTAGCAGCTGATTTCAATGACGTCCATACTCCCACCACTTTTCCTTCCCGGTCTTGAAGACGTGCCAATCAGAGCAATTTGCTGCAGTGTGTATTTGGTTAAGAGGTAAACATGTTCCCTAGTCTTGACGACACTATCCAGGTACAGAGTGAGGCATTATGGGAGATGTACCAACAGAGAGGTGTACTGCAAAAAAAAGTGGCTTTGCTTGAAAAGGTCATCAAAGCTACCTCACATGGACTCGACCAACTTTGGCATTCAACTTGCCCCCTCGGTGTGAACCTTCCCACACAGGTTCATTCTGGTTAGGAGCCTCCTCGATCAGAACCTCGCCCTCTTTCTTCCCGTCTCCATTTCGCTCTCTCTCTGTACTCTCCTTGTGTCTCATAACAAGACAGAGCATGCTCACTGTAAAGCTCTTGGGGGGTGAAAGGGATTGGGAGATTAAATTTATTTTGAATTCCTTCCCCTTAATGTGGCAATTACCCCCTCCTCCTCTCCCCTCTGCCTCACCTCTTCTCTCCTCTCCTCTCCCGGCAGCACAGCGAGGAGTCTGTTCCAAAGGGTTTATGTTTTGTACACAGAAAGCATTTCTTTCACCCCCAGCCGAATCTCAGACTTCACAAGAAAAAAATAAAAAAAACGCTCTTCCAATCATGCAACTTAAGGTGGATTAGATGTAGGTGCGCTCCTGGAAAAGTGGGTGCTTTCTTAGTTTTGGAGGGATAGGGAAAGATTCAACCAAAAATCGCTGCTTGTTACCATGTTGTACATTTGCGTTATGGTATAGAGAAACCAGGATCGACAATCTTTTCAAATAATCATATTTGAGGACATTTTAGTGATAATGAGGGTTGGGTACCGGGAACCGGTTCCTAATGTCCAGATTTTTAAATTTCGATTCTTTTTTTTTCGGTTCTGAGTGCCCACACTAATTTGTTTTCGGGGCATGTATTATGCTGAGTTGGAGTTACCTCGGAAGTCAAATGTCCGAGCTTGAAATTACATTATGTCCGAGTTACCAGAATTTCAGTTACCAAGTCGGAAAAAAGCAAAACCAGAGGTGGAAACAAGATGGCTACATGGCTATGAAAGTTATGTTAGCGCTTGCTAAAATGACTTTCGTAAATGAAGCCTTCTTGTTTCCACCTCCGATTTTGCTTTCATCCGATTTACACTGGTAACTTGGGTGTCATTCCCAGCTCGGACTTCTGACTTCCGAGGTAACTTGAACGCAGCATTACTCCGCTCGGCGTTCTCTGTGCGTCCGCTAGCAAGAACATAACTCGTCTGAACACGGACCGCAAAAAAACGCTTGAAAGTCTGGCTTCATTTTAATTTGAAAGAGAGGGAAGAAGTAGTACAGTGCAACATCTACGTCAAAACAATTTCTGCCAAAGGAGGATGCAAGACAAACATGACAAAACTGGTTGCATCGCTCTCCTGCTCCCGTTGCTTCCTCCACCTCGGACAGTCAACCTTCATCACCAGCCAGCAACTCCTCATTGCAAACAGAATCCAGTAGTTAAAAATTATGGTTGTTTCACTCTTAACAAACATGCTAAAGTTATGGACTACCAATTCCTAAAACAGGAATTGATATTTGGAATGGATATTTGGAATTGGAATTGGACTCAGAATCGCTAAAATCCAAACGATACCTAACCCTAGTGATAATCTTGCTGGTGTGACACGAGCGCATACTCCAAAATTCTTAGAAATATCACAAAAAATGTAAGTGAGACATTATCATACCACACGGTCTAGTCCAATCACCAAAGTCTTTGCTGATGCTCTCCCTGCCTTTGCTTTTTAGATAATGCACAAGAAACTAATAATAGTAGCTTAAGTCTTAAACGGTGCAATGGTGGCTAATTTATGAGTGACATTTACAGAAATTTAAACCCTGACGAGCTGGCTAGCCCAAAAAAAAGACAAATCAAGTCAAATCAAGAATAACTAACTTAATATAGCTAAATACAGGGACAGAGTCTGCTTGTAGGGTGTTATATGAATGAAATATCAATGACTCAGCGAAGAGAGTAGTACTTCTGGTCTACCACACCAAAGGGTGACAGCATAGGTGTGTAGTCATCCACACCCACATATCCCAAATCCTTAATTCTAGATGTAATGTCAAAAAAAACTTGTCCCGAGTGGATCTCTTTAGTGAAGAGCGAAAGGCTTTTATAACTACAAACAGAGATTTACTTCTCGAACTTAGTGTTGTTTACAGCTGATAAACTCCAGGCTCTCACTAGTTAAACCAGTCTTGTGAAATGAAGTTTTCCTCAATGAGTCAAAAGCAGAGGGCTTAAACTTTAAAACCATAATTCTATGGATCCTAATCACACCGTTTTGCCACGTCATAAGCCAGGTCATTTGTGTCTAATCTTAGTAAGCAGATCAGAAAACCGTGTGTGCGTGTGTGTGTGTGTTTGCAGTGTGAGATGCTGCTCTATTTTTCCTCCTGCTTTCAGCCCAAAGGTCAGCAATGTTACAGTTTCAAAAGTGTCTGATTGTGACGTCAAATTCATGATCTGAACATCTTGTGTAACGAAGCAGACGTTGGATGTGACATTCCCTGACTTCATTCCCGGCGCTGGCTTTTCAGAGCTCTGTTTCGAACCTCTCTAAGGCGACGCAGACTCTCCTTTGGGAAATGAATCTCAGCAAAAAGGCTCCATTTCCTTCTTTTCTTTTGGTTGGAGGGCCAGACACAACCCCTCTTTTCACTGCGTTTTCACACATTCAATGCGCCCAAAATGCTCTGGTTTTTCTATGAACTAAGCTTCTTAATTGACAGTTCCATAGAGCGAGGATTAGCTGATAAGAGAGGGGGGAAAGAAAGAGAGGGAAAGCTAAACAAAAAGAGGAAGTATACAGTCAGTTTGGGCACTAAGGATTACCCCTGTCATCTATTCTGTGATAAAAATACATCTTCAGAAGTGTGAGGAGGAGAAGGAGGAGGAGGAGGAAAGACTTTGAAAGGCCTCCAAGAAAAACTCAAACTATCAGGCACTTTGGAGGGACCCTCTTCTCCAGGAGAGAACAGAGGAAGGCCCCTGCGGAGAGGATTCAGTATTTCCTCCACCAGTAGCTACATTTAAGACACTCCGAGGACCTGAAACTCTTTCCAAAGGCCCCGGCTTTGGATGTTTTCTTGCGACGCTTGGCTAACAGCCCCCGTCTTCCTTCTTCTTCTTCATGTTACTATGTTACCAGGACTCGTTTTTTTGTCCTCACGTCACTCTGTGCAGCTGTAATCTGTTCTTTCCATTGTTTGCTGAGATGCCAGTATATTGTATGATTTTTGGTACAAACAATGAGAGTGGAGTTGTAAAAGAAGGTTTCATGCTGTTCTGAGGACTCTGAAGTCTTAAGTGCAAAGCTGGAGAATGACTAAGTACAACTGGGACTGATATAGTCTAAAACCTGAGTACACACACACACACACATACACAGAGTGCCAGCTGTGCCACTGACGTAGGTGGAGTCCGAGTATCAAGCCAACACAGGCCTTTATAATTGTGCTAGATTTATAGGTGTGGTGCCTTGTGTTCTATATCTAATTACAGATTTTTACAATGATAGCATGTTAAATGAAATGTAATACAACAGCGTTAGAGCCGGTGCCTCGGCCGAGACATGGCAGCCCATGGAGCCCTGCCTTTTTAATTTCCCCGTATAGAGTTTCAGCTACAGAGGCTGATACGCTTCCTCCTCAGGGGTTCAGAGGTACAGAAGTAGACAGGAAACTTTTTTTTCTTTTTTGTAAATCTTTCAGGCTTTCCTTCTCCAAATCTGACTCTCATTTTCAGGCTTATCACTCCATTCTGTCAATCTGAGCTCTCTCTGCTTCCTTTTGTTTTCTGCCACTTTTTCTTATGACCCCAATCCCACAAGAGCTGAGGCACAGTAAAATTTGATGGTTTGGAAATATTTTAAGCTTTGGAAAAGTGTAAAAAACACAAGATTTATTAATGAGGCTGAGGAGTATTGAGTTCTTGCAACATGTCTGAAAAGACAGGGACAAGAAAACACAGAAAAAGGCGTATAAGGGTGAGATAAGTGGGTCTCTCCAAAGAGACCGAGTCTCTCAGAAGTGAAAATGGGAAGAGGTTCATCGCTCTGTGAGAGACTGCGTGAGGAAAAGTCCAAAATGAAGATGAGTGTGTCATAATGCCATTAAAAATTACAGAGGGTCTAAATCTTTACAAAAGGGACAAGGCCTGTTACTGATACTGTATGGATGTGATCTTCGGGTCCCTCTGGCGCCACTGCAATAAAAACAGGCAAGACTCTGGAGTGGGAATCACTGCATGAGCTCAGAATCTGACCAAAAACCTCCTGTGAATACTCTTCACTCACTGTTACAGACTGTCTTTTATTAAGTCTGCTGTTAGCTTCAAGAAAAGAAAGTGTAACCACAGTAATCGACATTTACATCTCTGATGAAAGTGTATGGATCTCAAGCTGTGTTGTATATTTTGCATTGTTGTATCTGTGTAGTCTTAGGCTGGGCGATATGGCCTCAAATCAATATCACGATATATTGAGCAGATTAATATATCGTCTACTTTAGCCGCCACTCCAGCCGTTACAACTTTTGAACCGTCCTCCATCTCCTCACCTGTCTTTCCCTCTTTATAATGGACTGAATGGGGTGGAGTCACGTCTTTGAAGTAGGAAACATCTTAAAGGGACATGAGACCATAGCCAACCTACACTTATCCAAAACCAACTTTTATTTATTTTTTTGACACTGAACATACCAATATTGGCAAAATGACGTTGGTTATTGTCGTAAATTTCAGTATTGGTAAATTTTCGGTTTATCGCCCAGCCCTAGAGTAGACTTCCATGCTTAGTTTTACTCTACTCTAGTTTCAACACCAACAAGTGCAGGTTAAAACTGTACCATGCAAAGACGGAGCCATTTATAAACATGGAAACCATAGACGCTGAATTCTCCGCTCTTAGAGAGAAACCACTGACCTACCATCGTCGTACAGTCCCAGGATCCCACATGCTACTGAAGTGCCAGGAACGGTGGCTTACATAACTAGGAAGGCACCATGATGCTGAACGACAGAGTGTGAAGCAACATACGCTGCTATCCAGACATTGACTTTTCCAGGAAAGGCCTTACACAATAGACCATCCAATCATCCAACCATCAAATTCTGTTTTTATATACAGTGTCTAGAATTAGGTTGTTCTCCTTTAGTAATAAGGAGTTATTACCTCGTCGCCTTACAGAGTTTAATTAGGTCAAAACTGTGACTGTGGGGAAACTCCAGCTGAGGTCGACGAGGGCTTCAGGGTAGTGGGTGAGGTTTAAGGAGGGAGGTTGGGGGGGTTGAAAGTGGAGCTCCATCTCTTTTTGATGGATTGGCGCAGACACAAGGAAACTCTACCCGCTGTTTATTTGACCATGCTTTCTGTATGCACGTATCATATTAAAAACCACAAGTGGAGTCTCTCCTCCCCTCAACAATACCCGAGCTGTTTGGGACGGATTTATGCAGCACAAAGGTCACGGCGAGGGGAGAGAAACACTCACTTTCATGTGTCATTCACTAACACACTCCAGTGTCACAGATGATCTGCGGCGGCACATTGAAGCTATCATGTCGGCAAACAGATGTTAGCATGTGGACACATGCACAAACACACTGACAGTATATTCGCTGGTGCATCTGTCAGTTGCCGCTGTAATCTTCAATCCAACACCTGGCGATCAGCAAACAATTATAAAGCCATCATGCCGGCAAATCCTGGTGGTGTTGAAACCAAGATAAAAGCGCCACCAGGTGAAACTGTTGGCAGGTTTTTTACAGTGCAAACAAGAAGTTTTGCATATCTTCTGACAATTTAAACTTTTTTTAGACCAATAACCAGGATGTAATCTGGTTCATAAGAGGCAGATATCTAAAGCGGGGTACACACATAAAGATAATCAGGCTGTTTTTTGTCCAGATTTTTCCCCTTCCGACCAAGGTCAACAATCTGAAGATTATATTATGTCTTCCAAGATTATCCTATTGGATTATCCTGTGGTCTAAGGTGTATTAAGAGTGAATTTGTCACGATAATTGGGTCCGAAACGGGTAAGGGCCGACAATCGTAAATATTATTTATGACCAAAAATCTTCACATGTGTGGGGAGAGCCGACGAAAATCTTTACAAATTAAAAAAATCCTTATGTGTGTACCCCGCTTCAGTAGAAACAGTCTGGGTTTTAAAGATGGGGTGTAATACAGCTAACTGACAACCATGCTTACCAGGGGATTCTGGTTAGCTTAGTCTCTCTAATGTACTGGTCGACTTATTGGTCAATACATGCTGAGTTGACCAAAATTCTGATTAGTCGACTAGATTTTTCAGGAAGAACGTACCAAGTGCTAATGGGGGTGTTTCTTGAGCACCCCCGTTTCACAGGTAACAGCCTGTCTCAGAACACCCCCCTTGTTTTCACCATGTTGGATTCGTCCAACCCACTGGAGATGGCTGGAGACAGGAAGATTGAAGAGCTTCAACGTCAATCAACGTCCAATGGTTTGCCATCAGAGTCGGAAAAATCCCCCACCCAACCCCATAAGTCAACTTATGTCAAAAATTTCAGGGTTTTAGTCGACAGAGAATTTCTCTGTTTGATTACAGCCCTACTTTAATGAGAAACCGGGTTTAACAGCTGCAGATAGGGTCAAATTTATCAAGTAACTTTTCCAATTTTAGGGAAAGTTGCAGCTAAACTCTCATACTTGTGTAAATGTGCCGTAGAGGCTGGTTGACGGACTTCTCTGTTGGTTCCCTGCCTGGTAATTGTCAGCTAAAGGGCTGTGCTGCTTCCTGGCACCTCCTGGGGGTAATCCATGTACTACCAAGAAAAACATCATACAAGAACACTTTAAAACACCCTTGAAACTATTCCCGTTAACTTGATCATGATGCAAAACTTTTAAATGCATCTTTTTACATCTGCACTTCGGTGCTCAAAAAGAAAACTCATGCTGTAGCATCTGTCATCGTGATAAAACTCATAAATGCATCAAACTGTGTTTTAAGAGTTCTGAGGAGTCCTCGTCTGCATGCGCTCTCACATTTGCAAAGCAGATGTCATGATTAGAACAAAGCAGGACAATCTACGCAGATGAGGAGCATAAAACTGATCAAGAAGACTGTCAGGTCAATAAAAACGGCATCAGCAACAGTTTTACTCTGTAATTATGACATAATGGCATGACATTACACAAGTGAAGATACCGCGATTGTGCAACGAATCAACAAAAAAAAGACTCAATTCGGTCCAAGATGATTAGTGAAGAAAGTAAAGGCCACCCCTGTTTGTGATTAAATCTTAAAGGCTGTATAAATACTGGGGCTCTCTTGTCCAATCACATATCATAGATCAGACTGTTTATGAGTCAACCTGTAAAGACCAGAGGCAAAGACTCAGCCACATGTTTTACTGCCCTGTTTGAATAATCAGGTACAAGTAAAACAAACAGCTACAGAAGGGATGTTTAGCAGGGAGCTCGGGATCCAACTCGCGGTAATAAGTGTTCATTAGTTTTAATAGCCTGGCTCCAGGAGCAAATGAAATGAAGACCAGGAGACCACATCCAGCTAATGTAAATAAACCCCAAATCTCCTCCACTGTCTGTCCTGAAAATATTCTCTCACTCTCTGTACAGTTTGGGTCCGAGCGGAGAAGGAGCTGAAAGACTCTGATGAAAAAGGAGAGGTAGTTTGAATGAGATTTGAAGGCTCTGTGTGCTCGTTGTAATCCAAGTAAGGAAAGGGGGTGGTGGCTTTGGGTTCAGAGTCAGAGAAAATAACTATTAAACTACATCTGGACTTGGATTTTTCAGTTTTACTTTTTGGTTTTTAAGTGCTAGGCTAAGACTGCAAAGTGTTGAAAGTGAAGGATTGTTTAACCTACAATAAAAGTTTGAATATATATACCTCCAATGACCCCGTGGTTATGTTTTAAGCTTATGTTAGTCCATTAAGCAGATGCCGGTGTTCAGCGGTACATCTTGATTCCACCTGAGAGGCGGTGAGGCAGGCCCAGCGGTCCAGATGGCCCTCCCCTGCACAGGCCCGAACATAAACATGGCTTAGGTCTGGTTGAAGAGAGGGAGACCCCGTTTATTTATGGACATGTCTGGGTCTGGGACACAATTATAGAAAGATAGATAGAGGAGGTGAGAGACAAAGGAAAATGGCAGGAGAGCGGTGAGTCCAAGCTTACACATGTGGAAAGCTGCCACCTACACGGCTCTATGTCTGAGTCAGAGTATGCACAAGGTTAAATGTGCTTATTCCCAGATCTTTCTTATCTCCAGAATAAGTCCAATGTCCGGACTATAAAGTGGAAACCGAAGGAGGAAAAGCAGCAACGTGCTCGCTGTAACCGTGACGTCAAACGCACCGCAAACAAGCCCGTGTAGCCCGAAGTATTGGCTGCAGGGCGGCAAAAGTAGAGTGAGGGTGTGAGGCCGGGGAATTCAAAGAATTTTCCCGTGTGCTAACCGGTAAAAACCAAGCCCACTGCAGGGTTACGAAAGTATGGCTGAGCGAGGGCCTTTTCATCTTTTCTGCGCTCTCCTAAACTATCGCTTCAATCTCGATTTTTACAATAGAGCTTTACAGCTTAATAGCCCCGCTGCAGAAACCCAGACATCGTAAGGTGTTTTTATGGCTCTTGTAGCTCCTTTATGACTGGGCCAAGTGTCATCGCTGTACTGTACAGAGCATAGCAGCAGGTACTTCTTCTTCTTCAGAGGAGGAGATAGTTTTCTGTCATACTCGAGGCAGGATTCAAGACAAAGTGTGGTGAAAATGAAGAAGCCTTTTATAAGTAGATGAGTGGCTGTGGCGCACACATGTGCACACAGTTTGCACTCACTCTAAACTGCTCTGGCAGCTCATGTGTTTTCTGTTGCCTTTCACAAAACAAATATCCACTATAAAAACCAAGTTACACACCAACACAGCTCTCATGGGAGACTCTGCAAGATGTTTCTTTGTGGGGAAGATTTTTTTTGTTATGTTCTGTGGAGTATAATGTTGCATGAGGTAAAATCACACTCTCTCTCTCTCGCACACAAACACACAGATAGGTGTTAGCGACATTAGCAGTTGTGATTAATGTCAGAATGCACTTTGGTGTTACGACACTGCGCAGGGCAATAAAGCAGGTGATTAGCGCGGTGGCCTGACACAGTGTGGACACGGTAACTAACACACACCCACACAAACACACACACTTACTGGAGTATAAACATTACACAATCACACCAAACGTAAGAGCAGCTTCAGCTAATTAGGACCACGCTGTCTTTTAATGCCTGTTTATATCTGACTCTTAAATGAATGCTGCCCCTGGAGCTCCTTCCAAAACAGCTCCGTCAAAGAAAGTAAGGGGGGAGAGAAGGTAAGGAAGGAGGTGATAGGAAAGGTTGGATGGAAAGTGAAGTAGGAAAGTCACTTTGCCCTGCAGAGCCCAACAGCAGAAGTTTAGGAAACATCTGAACCAGATTGAAAACACCTAAAACGCGGTTTAAAATAATAAGCCTAGTCTAGCGGTAAACAGGTAACCTTTAAAAATGAGCCTTTTTCTGTCTGTTTTGGCCTTTTGTAATGAACAGACAGAGTTTTAGGTAAATGAAGAATTAATGTTGAATTCATTAGTGCTGAATCATCTTTCAGAAGGCTGCTTCAACTAGCTTGCTAGCAACTGCTGCTTCTTCTTTGTCTACCTTCCTTCTAATTACATTAGGCAACAAACTTGTATGACCTCTACCAGGGCTGGGGGATATGGCCTCAAATCAATATCACGATATATTGAGCAGTTCACCTCGATAACAATAAATGGACGATAAGTACTCCACAAGCTGCTCACCCCCTCCCACATTAACTTTGTGGCCGCTACAACTTTTGAACCGTCCTCCATCTCCTCACCTGTCTTTCTCTCTTTGTTACGGGCTGGATGGGGCGGAGTCACGTCTCTAAAGTAGGAAAGCGTCTTGAAGGGATATGAGACCATAGCCTACCTACACACATCCAAAACAAACTCTTATTTATTTTTTTGACACCAAATATATTGATATGGGCAAAATGATGTTGGTTTTTGTCGTACATCAAAGATGATTTAATAACTTCAGCAGCTTTAAGTATTCCCTTTAAAAAACGAAACTACCTTTGATGCCACAGTCTTAGCACTTACAAAAGATTAACCATTGCCGATTATCGCTCACTGACAGAGCTATAAGCTTGGTTTAAAATCACCAATAACGCTATTTTTAGGATTAGTTTGCATATACAGATGCTTAAACCCAACCTAATTTTAAGCTTTATGAAACCAAAAAACCTCACTTGAGATTTACAGAAAAACTGTCTTTCATTTTGTTGATCAAAAAGTTCCTGTGGGGGAATTTTGATTTGTGTCATTTTTTAGTAGAAGAAACTTTAACAAGACTTCTCAGCAAAGCAGTACAGCTCTAAGATGGTTCTGACATTGTTTAAACAAACCAGTTTATGATCGAGAAGTTCGAGGCCTGAAGATTATCAAACGTGCCTGACTGTTTCAGTTTCTTTGATCCTCACGGTTCAGTGAACAATTGAATGCAAGCGAGGCAAAGTCAACTTTAATACCTCTCAATCAGTACCATGTGGGGCTTTATTGGTGTGCTGCTGCCATTCTTGCTGCCTTGGCTGGCATGCAGGACGCAGAGACCCAGGGGGCAGAGGGACTGGCCATCGCCCGCTCACATCGTTAAAGTCGATAAGCTGGCAGCAGGAAGGGGGGAAACTTGCCATCAGTAACCACCAGGTCCCCGACCACCTCACTCACATTTTCCAAAATCTTTTCGCAATCTGCTCTCTGTTTCTTCTCTGCGGACTCAGCCTTCAACAACACGGGGCCCAGTTGGTCTGACTCACCGCCCTGCAGTCCTAGGAGAAGATGGAAAAAGTGCAACCTCACCTGGGTTACCTTTGCCCTGTCCTGCAGACCACTGGGCTTTCCATCAAGCCTCTGTGTGGCAGTAAACACACACAGGGGCTACTCTGACATTAATACTTCCTATACCTCCATGCATTTACAAGACACACATTGTGTTTAATGCACAATAAAGCAGAGCTCTAGAAATGTCAGAAGTGTAATTATATTTGGAGGTGGAGTACCTGATTTTTATACGCACAGGTTGGGGACACAGGATTTGGATTTCAAGTCGCAGCCTGTACAGACTTGACTGAGAAAGTAGCGTGTGCACGTGTGCGTGCGAGAGGGAGACACAGATGTCTGTAGAAGCGAAGTTGGCAAAGTTTACAGCAGAGTAGCTCAGGCTTTGTAAACGAACAGGGGAACACACACAAACACTTGTACCCACCTCACACCAACTCCCCTCCGTACGCCACACCACATTGAAACCCAAGCTAACAGCAGCCGCACTGCACTGCTAATATCCTCCTCTGGTGTGTGCATGCACGTGTGTGTATGTGCACATCCCAACACACATGCACCTCATATAAGCTGCTGCTGATTGAGAGCTGCAGCACCAATTTTGGCGAAGTTATCCATTTTCATTGCACCGGGGTTTCCCCTGTTTCTAATTGGGGCGTTGCCAAAGTAACCCTCATCGTCCTGCAGCGCTACAGCGGAGGTTACCCGGTGTCAGGGTAAAGCAACGCACAGCGAGGTGGAGGTTTCTGCGCATTAAGGCCTGTAAAGGAGCTGCTGCCACTAACAACACCCTATTAATGTGAACCACAGGGAGCAAAGACACACAACCATGAGAGGTAGTTATGGAGGAAAGGCCCACCGTGTAATGCTTTATTGCGCTGCTGCAAAATGTGGTTAATGTAACAGCCAGCGTATGCATTCTGAGGGTTAAAATGAGAGAAATGCAGCTCATGGAGAAACGTTTCCCTAAAGTCAGGCCTGCCTGCAAACTACAGAAACACACAGAGAGGAATAAGTGGATGATTAACTCGAACAGTAGACGGAGGTTTACCCACGCAACTAGACGACTAGACAGATAATTCACTCAGACTTCCTCCTCTGTATCTCTACCTGAACTTGCTCACTCCTCCCGCCCCCGCCATGCCTCGACATATTGTCTTCGATAAACAACAGCTTGGGAAAAACATGGATTTCTCCCCTAGAGGCAGGTGAGGTATTACAGTACCCGCCCGTCTGCCTGCCTGCCTGCCTGCTTTCTCTCTGCTCGCCATGGACACGTCTCGTCAGGTTTCTGAGCTCGGCTAGCCCGCGGTAGCTGTTATCAAAAGCTGCTGACGGATTTAGATGATCGATTGTTATGAAGAGATGAGCAATTTTGGAGAGCTTAGAGGAGATGGGGAAGATAAGCAGCTGGGAGCAGTGTCGCAACAGTTGACTTCTGTTGTGGGTTCGCAATCGCTGAATCTGAAAATGAATGAGATTTGATGCAGGTGTTAATGTCAACAGACTCTGGGAGTAAACGGTGGGCACTGAAACTTGCACTTTTACTGGAAGTAGACGAGAGGGAAAAAAAGGGGAAAAGAGCAGGAGGAGGAGTAAATATCCAACACCTCTGAGAAGGAAGCTTTAAGAGGATATGAGATTTAGAGGAAGTGCATTAAGTGTTAAAAATACTCTGAGACTGCCTGTGTGTGCATTTGTGCCAATGTGTGTGAGAGACTAAAGTCCCCTTAGTGACAAACCCAAAAGGAGAAATCTGATTAGCTGTAGATTATGCACGACTTGAAATTCCAGAACACTTAAAGTAGTGCAAAAGGTGCGGCTGTGTGTGTGTGTTTAAAGTACACACACACTGGGCAGATACTCAAATGCACTTAGCTTATACCTTAAAGAAAGCATGCTGCACATATGTACACACAGCAAGTACAGTACAGATGATAAACAGCGAGGAGACGTATTTGAAACTCGCTGCACGTACACAGAGACATAATACACGGATCAACAATCCGTTTGCGATCACACCTTCTTCCCATGACACTCATTCTCATAATCTCCCTCTGACAGGAACCTGAATGACTACATAGTAAGAAATCAGATTTTCTGAAAGCGTCTTGGTCAGGATTCAACAGTGAAGCGTGCACCCTGCGAGGAAACAGAAAAGTAGGCCTTTCCAAAAAAGGAGCAGTCGGACTGGGAGATTGATCAGATTTCAGTTTCAATCGTGATTTTGGTTTCCCAGGATCAAGAAAACTAAACAACCACGATTAAGCTGTTACTCTGCCACCTGCTGCGTTAGACTTATTTTGTCCAGAAGAGTTTGTACTCTAGTCTTTATACCAGATTGTATTGAAAGTGAAGAGGAGAGAAAGGGCTGCAATGGCGCTCTATGCACAGGGGTGTTGACCTTCCTTCATTATCAGCCATTCATAATCTTCAGAAAAGGAGCAGGAAGGGCAGGTGTGTGTTAGTAAAGCAGAGGGAAATCATGAGCATGAGGACAGAGAGGCTGTTGCAACAAGGCGAGTCAACAATCTCACAGAAAAGTGATAATCAAAGGTCCTTATCATTAAAAATACGAGCCAGAGTCTTGATGCATGAGGAATAAAGGCCTCAAAATGAAAAATTATAGGTAAGATGTGCAGTTTGTGGTAAAATACGAGAGATGGGAGAGCTTTAAAGCTACTGCTTTATATCAAACAGAGTAAAAATACTCCCTGGAAGTAAAAGTACTATCATCACAATGACGTGAAAGCACTTCAAGTGAAGATTTGGATGCTGTAAATGGTCAAAATGAACTTTTAATGTTAAAAGGGAAAAGTTGTTAAATTGTGTTTTTGTGGGAGTAGATTTTTTCTGCCATGATTTATCAGCCTCAAAAAGGCAAAGGGGTAAAAATCTCATAGGAGGTTTTGAATTTTGAAGGGTCAAACAACAACAACATGTCCTGCCCAAGTATAATATGCCACCTGTGGGAACTACAGACGCTCCTGTCACCCAATCACACGCTGCCCCACCTGTTCCTAAACCATGTCACCTGTGTCGCCCTCTCTTTCATTCTCTGCATTCTGTCATGTCTGGAGTTTATAAAGGAGAACTGAAGCCAACAAAGAAACACAGACCGTGCCAAGTTTTTGTATCGTTTATCAAATAGCCGGCAACCAGACTGGTTTCAGGTGCGTGTTTGGTGTTTTCACAGGGAAATCGAACTCTCACAGTGTCACACATTTACAAAAAAAAAGAACATATCTCAGACTTTGCTCAAAGTAAATCAAGACAAGAAGACTGAGGATCATTTCGGTAATCAACATGAAAAGCTGCACGACAAACAACCGTACTGCTGCTCCAACGGTAATTCAGCTGAGAAAAAAGGGTTCGGAGCGACAGATGTACAAAGTGAACTGTTGGCTTTATTGAAGTTCACTCTGGGTTTATCAGCGTCGGTACACACAGAGGCACACGGTCACTTTGATCTTCAAAGAGAGATGAGCAGGAATGAGGGGCAATAAGAAGATAATAATGCCAATCTGATTCAATTACTCCACAGATCACAGGCCCACTCCGACAGGGTAAGACAACTCTTACTTTCCTCAAGGAGGAACACGATTCATGTTACCACATTGCCATCTAGTGGTTCATATTGAGACTGACTGGAAGAGAAAAGTGCTCAGAGTGCTTCCCCAGTAAAAGCAGCTCCTTTTTTTATTGATGAAGAATAAAAAAAAAACAATCCAGAGTCGATATAAAGCGACTCATATTCTGTTCATTCAGCTAACTTTGAGTTTAAGACAGCAGCAGCTGAAAGCCAAATGCTGATTGAGGTGGTTGTTGATGCCACCACTCTGGACTTCATAAAAAAAACACAACAAGGAAAGAAAGCTCCACTGATCTGACTGTACAGTCTTATACAAGAGCGACACCTTGTGGCTGACACAGCCAACTGTTGAGCTGAGAGAAAACTCCACAAACAGAGCAGAGAAAACCTGACCTCTGTTCACACAAGTGAGCAAGTCCAGAGCAAAACAAGGTCCTGCGTGTGAACTTAGGTTTGGACCTCAAAATAGATATAACTCTAAGATAATGCTCAACAGCATATGAAGTGTACACATAATGATAAACATTACTGTTATGTGATGAATACAATTAGAACACCAGAGAATTAAATTGTGCTTTTGATCTTTTAATTATTCATTTTGTACATGTCAGGGAAAAGAGTCCTATAGGACATCTTCTGAAAAGGATAAAACACTGACCCCTAGTGGTGGATCTGAAGGCATCAAGTAAAAGGAAGATAAAAAAAAACAATTATTTTCACTACCTTTTAATGTGTGATTAAAACACTATATATATATATATATATATAGATATAGATATAGATATAGATATCTATATATATAGATATAGATATAGATATAGATATAGATATCTGTATCTATCTATCTATCTATCTATCTATATATATATATATATATACACATACATGTACATATATACATATACATACGTATATATAAATGTAATCTTCATCTATGTTTGTTTATTTATGTACATGTAAATATAATGTCTTTGTAAGCAAGAACGGAAGAACGAAAGAAAGAACGAAAGAACAAAAGAACGAAAGAAAGAAAGAAAGATGCACAACAATGAGTTTAGAGGCTCATGGAGTTGCTTCAGGATCTGTCTTTTTTTTTTTTAAACAAGCAGTTTTATTTGTTTCATTATTTCATGGTTGAATTTATCAAATTTGGCTCGACAGCTGATGCACAATTTTCTGTCAGGAAACCAAAATGTGTAAAAGACAATAAATGGACTAAATGGTAAATGGACTTTGTTTATAAGGTGATCGCTCTAGTCTTCTGACCACTTTACACCATGTCACATTTACCTATTCACAGCACGTTCACACAGCGATGGCAGAAGCTCCCATGAGTATTAGTTAATCCTAATCACACACTGCTGGGTGCAGCCAGCAGGGGCAGTTTTGGGGTTAAGTGTCCAATAACAGCCTACTGTTTTAGGAGATGACAGATAAACAATGATGTTAATGTTGTAGATGCAGACTGGTTTATAGAGTTTTATATGTGTTAAGGCAGAAAAAGATAACTGACTGTTCAATCATCTTGATATTTAAATCTGAATGTAATATAAGTAAAAATGGAAGCTGAATCTCTCTATTTATAACAATTAATGGCCTTTTTTTTAATGTCATGTAAGTCAGTTGTTAAATTGTGACATTTTGACCAGACATCTGTAAATCTGATTCTGTGAATTGCTTTGCCACAAATAAAGGCCAATTCAACTTGAAAAAAAATCTGATATTCTTTATTTTTAGACACCATGCAATGCTGCGATAATAAAATTTCAGTATTTGTCCTGTACAGTCCTGTTGATGTCGTCCTAATTTATGTGTTTTTATGCTCTTGGTGCAAAGAAAAATCCCAATATATAAAGTCCTTCATGTCCCATCTGAGGTTTAAGTTAGCACCACTGATTTTTAGTGGCCGTGGGAGGAAATACAGCTCATTAACCCTCCATCTGTCACTCTGAACGTCCTCCACAAGGGGGCAGCACAGTTCAACAAATGCACCGCTCAGAAGTTCACTGCAGGGGAAAGAGCAGTAGATCCTGAAACTAATCTGGTGTCTCTTTTTCAACAGGATGAGGACTTAAAACAACAAAAATAACTCAGCTGTAGTTTTAGTTGTTTGATGTAAAGACATAAATATAATTATATATGATTGAAAATCTCATTTGTAACAAGCCCAGAGAGAAACAAAAGCGTCTGTCTCGTCTCTACAGCCTGTGAAGGAGTGATGACCTGTGATGACAGGCTGACGTCTGGACAGCCTCCAGTCCATTTAGCTGTCATCGCAGCACTTTGGCACTGTATGCTTATCTGCTCGTCTGGTCTGCCACGCTGACAGCCTCTTCTCCCTCTGTCAGAACAGGGCTCACTGCGGCAGCTTGAGCCACGTAGCAATCAGAGCATAAAACACAGCATCTGTCAATTAGTTTAAAGCTTTTATGTGACAAAATAATGTGTCTACCCTCTTTAAATGTCAGGACATTAACCAGTCTAGTGTAGTTGCACTTTTTGTGCAGATGTGACAGTAAATCGGCTTTATTCAAACACTGTGACAAAGCAAATAAAAGCATACATGCAGTAAACGCTGGATCTCTGCACAGGGGGAAGGATTTAAGGCACACACACACAGAAACACAAACACACACACAGCCGTCTGAGGAGCCTGGTGGTCTGCCGTGTCCCGGGAAGGTCACGCAGGAAATTTCACGCTCCTCTTCACACTGAAAATGTCTCCTTTATCCTCCCCACTGAGGAGGAAAGAAAAGGGAAGAGGAGTGAAAGAGTGGATCCAATGAGGGAGACTCAGCCGCTGAATGAGGATGGCTTACTTGTGTAGGTGTGACTAGCTGAAGCGCAGCAGCATTGCCACGGCAACCCACACCCAAGCGAAGTAAAGGCCAAACACGGTCACAGGTTCGGTGGAATGTGACATTTGTGAGAGCGGGACACAAAAGGGGGGAATTTTCCCTCCAAAACGAGAGCAAGAAAAGAACAAGTGAGGTCAGTTTAAGGGAAAACACAAGGAGGAATGTCTGGTATTTAAGGAAAATTTTGATATTTTTTCGCTTGCAAGAAGACACCTGGGGGTCCAGGACCACGCACCAACCTACCTCACTAGCATTTCTATGTGCTAATAAGTAAAATTACAGTCTCATTGTGCAGAAAAGTGCACAGCTTCATCCTGTTCTGAGCATCTCTTATTCTGCAGATGCACCGTGTCCTTGCAGTGAGCTGGGTGTTGCTTGCAGACTTCCTGTGGCTGAAGACAGATTGAATGGAGTGCTGTCTGTCTATGTCTGGGCTGACAGAGATGCCCCTGTGCTGCACTGTGTGTCTTAGCTGTTTGCTCGGCCTGTTTTGGGGGGAAAGAGTCTGCTCTCCACCCATTTTTCTCTCACTCCTTGTCCGCTGTGCTCCTCTAAAGTCTTGTATGCTCACGCAGGAGGTCAAGGATAGAAAGGATAGCAGAGAAAGTCAGGTGTGCAAGATTTTATCACCCGGCAGGGAATGCAAGCAATGCAACAGAGAACGGAGTAAAAGGCTGAAAAACAAGGTGCTGCAGGAGTTCTATCACAGAGGACGAGCTTCAAGTGTCACACCCAGGGGGCAACAATTTTGAAGAATCCCCCACTCATGTTCAGCACTTCCTCTAAATCACCCTCTCAAGCACGAGCTGCCTGTCTCTCTCAGCAGAATAACACGCTCCTTCACACAAATGCCACCCTCTAAGTTGTGGTTTCCCCCCTGTAGGAAATCAGCAATCTGCTTCCATTACCCCACCAGTATTTACTCCTCCTTCTCCTCCTCCTCCTCTCTTATTCCCCTTAGGCCCCCCTCCTCCTTCGCCTCCCTGTCCAAACAAAGCATCTCTCGCTCATGAGCATCATTAGAGAGGGGAGACAATTGCTGGCAGGACAGTGGGAGGAAAGCAGCGCACAGACTGTGGCAGCAGGCCAGAGGAAAACACAAAGTAGCTAATTAGTCTGAGGCGGTGGTCTGGTGTCATGGTATCACAAAGGTCTGGGCTTTGTGTTGCAGCATGAGCGTGCTAGCGTGTTGTATACAACCAAACATGCTTGCTCATTTGTAGGGTTATATGAGATATTAATGTAGCGTTAGCAAAGGGTTGGACAATATCTTATTAACGTTGAACATATCATCTCTTAAACCTTAAATTCAGGGCATATTGTGCATCTGATCTGATTTCAGACACTGTCTATTTTTCCAAATATTAGTTGGTTAAATCATCTAAAAAGTCCTTAATAGCATGTATCTGCAACTTAGTCTCGTTTGGTGTAATTAGATCAATTAAGCCAACAGTACTCTGCTAGTTCTATCTGTGTACATGTTGTTTTGTTGCTTTCACATGCAAACTATTATGAGGCTTGTTCTAGGGCTGGGCGATTAATCCAACTTTTAATTTCAATTACACTCTCAGCTTCCCACGCTCATTAAAAGTAGATTATTGCCCGTCTTCAAACAAGGTGAGAATTAGAGGGAAGCAGCTGAGAAATGTTTTAAGTGTGGTCTAGTGTATCCCGAACATGCTGTGCTACATGAGAACAGTGTAGAAACGGAGCTGTCACTTTCTATCTGAAATTCAAACCTTCTTTCGAACTCAAATTCACATTCGACCTGTAATGAGCCTTTTAAAATCTTGTGGGTTGACAATACGATCCAGCAGAGGGCTCTCTCATCGTAACCTGACCAATCAAAGCACTCTTGACCTCAGTAAATTAAAACTGTTACGTGATTCTACAAAAATAGAGGAGATTGCACAAATGACACAAAAACACCCGAGTAGCGCTGTGTGGAAGTATTTTGCTAGATGGAAAAAGAAAGGACAAAGTAAAGTCCGTATTTCCACTTTGTTCAAATCAGCTGTCGTACTCGTCAACAACAACACATTTCCTGGAGCGCCCGATTGCTTGCCGTCCAAGTAAAGTGGCGGCAGCAGTGGAGGCGGCACCACTTTCAAGTGTCAAACCCCAGATGATTGACGGTATCTGAAAACATTTGCATGTCATGTTCAATATTCGTTCAAATTTTAAAAAATTCACTGTCCTACTGGGAGAGGAGCAGGAGGAGCAAGTGTGTGTTAGTAAAGCAGAGGGACCGAGTGAGCAAGCTACTGATGGCCAGTCTTAAAAAATGAGCAACATCATAGTTGTGATCTTAAGAATCAAAAGTGATCAGGATTTGATAGCAGCCTCAGTATGTTGTTATCACCTTGTATTAGCCGACAGTGCTGACCACAACAGGGGCTAATGGCTAACACGGTTAGCTCAGGTGTGCAGTCCCAGCTCCAACAGCGGACTTTCAAAGACACCAATATTCTGAGAAAAAAAGTGACAAAAGCCACGACAAATCTGTGCCATATAATCCCTCAAATCGCCGACATTTCTTCTCGCGTGTTATTGTTAAAGTTGACAGAATCAATCAGCGAACTCACAGCTCAGAGAAAATCACAAATAGAGGGAAAAAATCACCAAAGCACTGAGTGAAAAAAAAACACACTTTACACAGCGCTCCCAGCTTTCAAAACCCTCTCCTTCTCCTTCGCTCTCTCTCTTTCTCACACACACACACACATAAACACATAGGCACAAACACATACACCTCGAAACAAAGGTGCCATTTTACTCAGGAAGGGTCAGCAGTTCTCTCCATCAGACAGGGGCTTGTTCTTGGTCAGAGGCTGCTGCCCAATCTCAGGCCACCCTCCCCTGGCTCCACCGGCCCCCTCTGGCCCCCCTCTGGCCCCCACCACCCCCGGAGACAAGCTCCCCATTGTTCCTGCACTACTAATAAATGACAGTTCTCCTGTTCAGACAAACTTTAGAGCCCATTCTAAACACACAGACAGACACACACAGTCTGGATTGTGCTCCATATGAGAGAAGCTTTTTAGATATTCCTCATGCTTGACACTAATGATGGGAGGCCATGTGAGATTCTTAACCCAGCAGACCTGATGAGGTAACGCTGGGAGCACATTAGCTACAAAAACAGGGCGTAATTAATGCGTAATAAATGCTTATATTACTTTCAATTTCCTTCCCGAGGTTCTGAGCGGTCATGACATCCAGACTTGGTTCATTTGGGGGTCAAGCTGCTCAGTCTAAGTTGTCACTGGAGTGTAATGTCACATACAAACACACACACGCCAGATACTGAGCTCCGTCAAGGCCGAGCAGGGACCCGAGGCGAGGCGAGGTGAGGCGGCGAGGCTTGAGTTTAGACATGATAAATCACCACTCAAGCTAAGCTCATAAACACACCATTAACACGCTCGACCACAGCAACTTGATCTGTTTACCTGGACCACTGTGCAGGGGGAGCAGCAACCTCTGGCAGGCTTGTGTTAGCATGCCTGGGGAGGGGGGCTTGATGCACAGCACCTGGGGGGCTTGCTCCAGCTTGAGGCCACAGATTTCTCTAAGTGAAGTCTCAAGGCTGCGTTTACAGCTCTTAGGAATTGGCTTAGAGGTTTAACTTAGAGGAAAATCACCAGGTGCAAAGAAAAGTCTGAGATTCTTCTGCAACTATGGCGTAAAAGAGACGACAAACCATCAACATTTGAGCTCAGGGCGTTGCAAGTGATGAGAAAGTTCCTTGAAAATGTTGAGTGGGGTAAATACACGGTTGTTAAGTGACTCCAACCCTGCTGTGTGTATGTCTCTGTACTGCGGTTCACCACAAGCCTATCATATGACAGCTCAGCCAGCACAGTCAGCCCTGTGAGAAAGCAAATTCCCTGCATTGCTATTCTCAGCTACGGGCCGAGACGTAAACAAAAGTATCCAGAAAAAACAGACGTACGTAATATTCTGGCTGCTTTTGATGTCTAAGTGGCGGGTCCGTGGGTGTAATGAGAGTGGGCGTGCGCGGTTGTATCTGCGCAGGGGGCTGATGTTGGCAGCGTGCAGGACAGATGCAGGGCGAGCGGGGGTCACGTCGACAGACACGCTCTCCCGCTTCGCCGTTCAAACGACAAAAGGAGGAGGAGGAAGTAGAGGCAGAAGTTGTGAGAAGAGGAGTAAGGAAAAAAAAAAAAGAAGCCCCAGTGTTTAGTCAAGGCCTGCTCACTGACACAAAGTCCGTCTTTGTCTACCTCCCAGGGTGCCAGATAAAGGAATTCTTGTGTGTCGGGGGGCTCTGACCGAGTTTATTTGACACTTCAGCTCCTTTTGTGCAGCAAGTGTCCCACTGTCAATGCTGGCCATGAGAGTCACTTGGCATTAGACAGAGGGTCCCTCTTCAAGTGGAGAAAGGGGGTCTTGTTTGGAGAAGATTTTTAATGGAGGGGGTGTGTGGGGGGGTGAGTTGGAAGGGAGGGAGTCGCAAGGAGCTGTATACGGACATATAGTGGGGCTCTGTCCTAACAATAGATGGAATTCTTCATTGCTATAAGGAAGTGGACAAGATTGAGGAGTGAGTGGACGCTTCAGTGGATGAATGCAATGCTGTTATGTGACAGTATGAAGACTGAAACACAAACTTGGAGACGTGATGCGTCACTTAGATGACGCTGGGTATAAAAGTTCGCCAACTTCCACATGCACCTGTAGATTCCTCATTAAAACTGAGACTCTAACTCCTCTGGGCTGCTTATTTGTGCCATGTGTCAGGCAGCAGAAGCAGCATGACAGGCACCTTCACATGGCAACCCTCTCCACCCACCCACCCACTCACCCAACCTACCTCCAGCTCGACTCTCACCTGAATGGAGTCACTGTAGCGGGAGGCTGGAGGACTAAATGTCGCTTTTTATATGTTTCCACAGTGATCATTTATGCTGCTGCATCTGGTTTTTCACCTCTGACAGGCTCTGTGAGAGGTCTGTGGACACCTGGCACTACAGGTGTATACACAAATAAGTGTATATTTAAAAATACACTGTTTGTGTGACTTTATTACCTCCCAAATATCAACCAGAGGGGTTTAAAGGGTGGGTAATGTGCACCTGATGAACCCAGAGCCACACAACAGGTGAACCCTGACTATGTGGACCAGATTAGGGGTTCCACTCTTATCAAACACGCCCCCTTCTTCACACACAGACCCTGGCTTAATAGGAGTTTTCCGATGACTCCCATGGGACAGGAGTTGGATTGTTAATTTGGAAGTGAAGATGTGGGCCAAATGGGTGTGTGAGGAGATAATGACCAGGGGGACCTTTGATCATCTAAAACAGCCACTGTTATTGGATGTTGTAATTTCACTGGGTAAAATTCCTATTTGGGATCCATGAGGAACAGCTCAGACCACAATAAAACCCCCTGTATGATTTTACAATAAAAAAATAGCTGACAGAATAAATAGCTGACATCCAAACATGACTTTTCCCCTCACTGCCTTAAAGTTGTGGGTAATTTTCTCGTCTTACATACCTGCTGGATGAGGAGATGTCATTATCCAAATTGCAGGACCTCTTCTGGGCTTCGCTCTTGAAATACATTCCAGGATATTCCGTTTAAAGTGCCAAAATCCCAGCAGAGTAAATACCGATCCCCAAAAGTGTATCATTGCACTGGCCATCTGTGGCACACGCGTAAAGTATCCCAAGAGACTCCTCTGTCCGCCAAACGGTTTGTCCGGTAGCCGCGTAATGGACACCACTCATCCCTCCTGAGAGACAGTATTTCCTTAAATCCAACAGGTCGACTCCAAGCTGGAGAGTTGGCTCCATCAGCTGTTGCCATCATCCAGTTTTACACTTTAAAATAATAATAATAACTCCAACACGTGTGACAGCGCTGCAGTATTTAATCCTTCTTTTACGCGTCCAAAGGGATCATGGTGTTGTGCGGTTGTTTATGTTCCAAATCCACAGATCGATAAGTGAGATTATTCCCAATCATGAGGTCAAAGTTGCCGTTTCTTCGTGGAGGTCCAGCGCAGTGATGGTCCCCCGCTGGAGTTCCGACAGTACGGTGCACCACCGTGAAGAGCCGGAGCCGCACTGAGCCATAGTTGGAGCGCAGCAGCGAAGCACATGCTGCTCGAGGCTGACGTAGGCGCGCAAAGCATGATGGTACTTGGAGTTTTTGTTTTAGGGAGCAAACTTTCGATGAACTACTTGGAAATCTTAAAATGTTTGAGCTAAAGTTGAACATTTGATGGATTTCTAGAGTCACAGTGGTGGTAAAATCACATTTTTTCAGTAATAATGGAGCAAATGTCAGAGTTTTTAATCTTATTTTTCCAGTAGTTCTATACCCTACATCATCCTAAATAGGCTTTATGATTGAAACTAGCTAGCTAGCCAGCTTAGCTAGTGCTTGATGGGCCAATACCAATTGTCCACAAACAAGCAATAGTCGTCTAATTCAGTCCACCTTTTGTGCTTTGTTGTCCACCAGTCTTCAAATTTAGCACTCAGTAGCTAGCTAAGATGTAGTTTGCCTTTTGCTAGCAGTTTCTACCTGCATGCAGTGAATCAGCAAAATAAGAAGTAGCTACCAGCAGAGTTGCCAAGCGTCATGCTTTGAGTGTGACAGCCACGGAATTTAACCCATTCTCACACCAGACGCCACACTCAACATTCCTCCCGCTTATTTTTCCTCATTCAATACTCTGTATTTATTTTTTTTTTCATGATAATAAACTTGGTTTGCCGTTGTTTGAGTAACTCTGATTGACTGACTGAGATAACCAAGCCCAGACCAATCCATCGGTCCCTATGAGTAACCTCAGAAGTCAAATGTCGGAGCTGAAAATGACGTCACACCTGCGTTCCCAGCGTTTCAGTTGAAAGCCAGCAGGCACTTGCCTTATATTCAGACAAGCGCTAAAATAATTTTCCTAGATGAAGTCATCTTGTTTCCACCTCTGATTCTGCTGAATTCCGACTTGGTAACTGAATTGTGAGTTTTTTTGGGTCTGTGCGTCTCTAACTATCTTTCACAACACTAGAGCGCCAACATTTAAAACCCACTCGACGTAATGCATATTGACAAATAAATGTATTTTGTCAAAATTCTTGTTACAATCTTCATTTCTAATTTCTGGATAATTATAACTAGCATTAGGGAGAGCAGCTGGCATGCAGGTGAGGACATCAGTCTAAAGGTATAAATCCACGTAAAAAAAAGGAAAAAAAAAATTCCCAAACACATCGTGATGCTAAAGTCTCACTCTTTTTTCTGAAACTTGGCAGCCCTGGCTACCAGGGTCAGTCAGAGTATGAGCTACAGTGTAAATCACTGCAACTGTTTTTTTAAATGTTTAAATTTAGAACTTTTTAATTAGTATTCACAGTTTTAAACATTACTCAGTTCAGTGTATGATACATCAGTATCTAGCTTGTGCTCACAGATTGACTCAGAGCAGAAATTATCAAGGTGTGGATATAAAAACACATCTGAGCGAACATGAAGTTCTTTTGAGAGTTTGGTATGTTAAAAAGAGAGATGGACAAAGTACAACATGTTGAAAATGCAAGACAAGGCCACAGCTTTGACCCAGAGACAGTTGAATGGGGGAGTATGAGGTCATTACTGGGCAAACCTCAACTTTTTTTCTCTCTAAAATTAGTTTTACTTTTTCTAAAAAGTGAGTTTTAAATGTTCTTCTCAAAATAAGAACTCTATTCTCATCATTCAACCTTTTTTTTTCCAAACGCATGATAAAAAATCCTCACAGTCCTCCATATTTTATCAATGTGGATCAACTCTGGTTGCTTTTTTGTGTATATAAATAAAACTGTCTTACAATAAAAGTTAAAAGTATCCATCTTTTGATTTCCCACTTTAACACAAAAAGTGCTACTGGCACGATCAATAACCTAATATTTGGTTATAATCCCTATCATTATGATCAGTATTATTATAAGCAAGAGTCAGGTAAGTTGTTATGTCATGAATAGAGGCTGTTATAATCTTGTTGCAATCACTCATCATCTGTCAGTCTGATTTCAGGTTGCGTGTGAGCGCTGTGTGAGCACTGTGAGTGAGTAATAATGATCATCTGTCGCTGTGCAGAGATACAGGGATGTCGGTGCCTTAAATCACCTTCCCATGAATGAATCTCTTGTCTTTCTCACCTCACTTTCATGTCCTAACCACCTCCAGGCTTGCTCGTAGTTCTGGGATCATAGCTTCACTTGAACATCAAAACAAGGAGTGGATTCCTGGGAACGGAGCACAACCATGCGTGAGCTTAACTGAGTGTGGAGATGTTAAATCAAATCCACAAATCAAGTATCTTTCAGGGGATTATCTTAATTCTTTCCAGGTATAAAACTTCAATAAAGCGCAATGATTATGTGTCACACTGAAAACTTTAACAATTTGGAGCATTTTGCAGTGATTGTATGTTTTAATGCATTCGAATTGTGTATTGTCTAGCTAAAAGTGACCACAAAAACACGGATCATCAACACAAAATTACAAATGTATGTAGGAATATCTGCCCCGATATTCATAACCTACATGTCTCTCACAGGACACTCTCTGTATTGTGTTGTGGGGCAGGTGACGCTCCACTCCACCTTTTCCGTCACTCCCCATCTGGCTGAGCTCCAGTACAATCCTGGAGTACCTGAATTGCACGCGATTCTGTCAATTGCAGGTACTTGATGGCTTTCTTGTGTGCCGGGGTTGAAAAGTTGCTGGAGGTTTGCGCACACAGCATTGCGTGACTAGAGCCGGGGATGAAAACACAAAGACATTGTTTTCAGTGATCAAACCCCCTTTATAGTAACTCAACAGCATTCCTGTCTCGCATTCCTAAGCCACCGCTGCTGTGTGAAGGTTTTTTCTTTTCCATTTAAGAAAAAGAGAAAGGAAGAAAAGGAAGGTCGAATATTTTCATCTGGTTCACTGTGTTGACCTCGCCTCTTGCACAAAAGACATTCTGCTCTCTTAGCTCATTAATCATTAATCAAGGCTGAATTAAAGTATCAGAGGCAATTATCTTGTAGGGGTAATTATCTCTTATCTGCAACAATGTCATGAATGTAAACAATAGAGCCAGCAATCCCTCTTCTGCAGGCTCAGAGCTACTGCCAAATCACATGAAAATGCAATGCAAATCAATGTGTGTGTGCATAATGCACGCATGTCTGCAAACTTGTTTGTGAGTGTTCAAGCTGCTCCGAGTGTGTGCCCACTTAATGCATCACGTCCCCACTCATACCATTGTGTGTATGCACTAATGTGTGCACAAATGTTTCCCAGATTGGTGTGACAAGGATAATCTTACCCAGAGAGGGAGCGCAATTTTTGTGAAAGCTGCACACACAGATGGGAGAATGCATCACGGCGTCCAGAGGAAACAAGGCTGACGAAGTGCAGAGGAGATTTAGATCGTTTTAAGCTGCACAAACAAAAAGTTTGGTGTACGCATCCAGATGCAAAACTGTGAAATGGCTGACGCGAGGGTGCAAGTAAATGTGGAAATCTACTCCCTCCAAAGAGAGCTCTACAAGAGGAAGAATGATCATCTGGTTGTGGTGAAACAGACCTAATATTTACTGGAAGCTGTGACCTCTACGACTCCTTCTTTCAACATACAAAACATAGAGAGGAGCACAATGGCGTCAGTCATATCTCCAGTGTGTGCTCTGAGAGTGATTAAGACTAGAGCACATTCATTACTGGCCCCGGCTCAGACAGAGAGGGGCTTCAGAGCAGAGCTCTTGTGTTGGACTGTTTGGATGTCCTATCCCCTTGTATCTCTTTGACTACCTCCAACACAAGGCCCTATTCAAGCAGACTGGGAACAAATGTTTCCTTATGTGGCTCTGAGTGCCTGAACTCCAGCAACGGGATAGAGAGTAAGAGCCTATGAGACCCAAAGACAGAGGAGGTGACATTAATGCACCCTCTAATACAGCTATTTAGACGCTAAGGTCATCTTAAAGAACGATGTGAGCTGCTTTTTTTTTGCCACAGATGAGAAATGACAAGCATTCCCCAATAACGGCATGCCCTCTCGCTGGCCTGGCCCCCACCTCGGGGTTGGTTTCCCCTCCTTATTTTCCCACTCTCCCACTTTTCATGGCTGTTATTATTTCTACATCCGCCTGGGAATTAATTCGGTAAATATCAGCCAGGAAACCTGAGGTTGGATTCCGTGTTGGCAGCTCGTGTTCAGCCAAATGTAGGCTTCCGTGAGGTTTTTGGCCTCTCCGTGGGAACGGGTAAAGTGAAGCTTAAGCGGGGTCACGCTGAGGTTTCCCGGTGACGTGTGTGATGATTACTCGTGTGAGAAATGGTTGAAAAAAAATGGCTTGTGCCCGCTCTGTATAATAAGACATAATGTGGCGTGTACCTCTTTTCTATAGGATAAAGAGCTAATCCTCTTGTGCTATGAGACTGATAGAGCTGGACTGTTTCCAGCACCTCAGGGAGTCAGATCTGCAGAGGGGAGACTCTTTCAAAGGGAACTTGTTATTCTTTACATTGGGTTGGTTAAGATTTTGGCCAAATCTCTTCCTTTATCCGGAGTTTCTTATCCCTCGCTCCCTTCAGGCCTCTCCTTTCTTCCTGCATTAAGATGTCAATACTTTACAGGGGTTCTTAAGTTTACCCAAACATGTTTTCCCTCTTAAGGAGAAATTAAATCAACTTCTGAGCTTGGACTGGCTTTACAGTACCATTGGCATGACTCACTCCTAACACACACTCTTACACAGGGCAGAAGGGAGGGGGGAATTCCTTGGACAAACACACCCATCCTGGAGACTTAACACAGTGAGACCATGAGAGCTTTTTTAACCTGCAGGTGCTTCTGTTTACTGGGTTTCTGTGCCAGAGACGGCTTGTAAACACAAAACCCGAAGCTTACATTTGAATATTTTTCAAAGGGTTGAACTTAGTCAGCATTTTGCTGTTAAATACACTTAAAAAAACAAGTGAGGGCACTGCTCAAAAAACGTTCAAACTGGTTTAGGAATGAATGTTTTTGATTTGCAGGTGACGTGTTTATGTTTTAGCCATATTTGATGGAAAAGTCTGATGTCACTTTCTCATTTATTTAACAGCCAGAATGATTGTTTAAGTAAGCAGCAGATTACTATAAACAATTAAAGAAGAAAAAATAAGATTTTCCGATTTTCACGATACAACCATTACTGCCCACTGAGCAATAGACGGCTATTGGACGTCAATATAGTATAGATATAGTTATAGTATAGATATAGCCCGGATTTAGACTTGGTCTAAACTTGGTCTAAATTTGGACATCTAAAAAAATTTTTAGACCTGTGGTAGCCTGATTTTAGACCAGTCATCTAGGCTACATTTAAACGTCTATTCGACCTCCTTTAGACCAAAAAAATGCTCAGTGGGTGCTTCATTTATCGAAAACTTTGACTCAATCGCTCAAACGGTCAACAGGTGAAGCAGCACGACTTCATTAACTTGAAAAGAAACACACTAACCTTATAGTCATGATCCACTCCTAAAAAAATTCACATTTATGATTTATCACCAGCCCTGAAGCTGAAACTTATATGCAGAAGATGTTGCCACATAAAACTTTTGTTTGTCATGCTTTTATTTTGAAATTTCACAGTATTGAGTTTAGATTGCTATTGCTTCAACATGATCAAACCATGCTTTTATTTTAAAGTATACTCCTTTTGGTAGTCTGTAAGTTACTCAACTGAATGGTTAGAGAGTATAAATGCAGTTTTTTTGATTCACTGAAATACTTAAACGTTGGTTTTTGAAATGTCTCAAAGGACTGCTACAGCTAGCTCACTACCTGTCGGCTTCTTCTTCTTCTATCTTTCATTTTAAGATGTGAGGCAACCGGTGTGAAGGGCTACTACAGGGAACTCACACAACAGATACACTCGAGGAAAAGCAGTCATCACTGACATGAAGTCTTTTCAGTCCTTCTGTAACATCTCTACACCTCTCTGTTAACATCACACAGCCCACAGAGCGCTCCAGTTATAACTTCATACGAACACAGACTGTTTAAATTACAACTTTACTTTTCAAAACTACGGTGGAGTCATGTCGCCAAAATTTTAACTCCTGCCGACTGTCCCATCGTGCAGATTTGACACAGCCAGTATCCCATCACGCGCTGATCACATCAATCAAGTGATTCCTGTTATTCAATCACAGCATCTTTTCACGTGCATCAGATCAACCTACAATATCAGAGCACTGAAACAGACTGGAATCAGTACATGGATTGTGTCACTTAGACAGTAAGTGTAAAAAACAAACAAAAAATATGTAAACCAACAAAAAATGAAACAACACAACTACAATGAGCAATTAGTCTAAAGTCAACTGCATTTTGTGATGCTGGAGATTTTGGGCAGAAGACTTCAGCGTGACCTAATACAGCATGCTGCTACACAGATACACAGGAAGGGTACAGAGACAAAAAAAAAAAAGATATCAAATTTAAGTTTTTTTGGTTTTCTTTCTGGTAAATTTGTCGTATTAGGTTTAATTTAAGCCACGTTCACCAGACAAGTTCAGAAAAATGTCACACTTTGAGATATTAAATGATACAAAAAAAACCTGGCTTGTTTATAATGAGTCAAAAGAATCTGCAAATGAAATAAGAACACGTTTATTTTTTAAGTTTCCTGAAATATGAAACTATCTAACTTCAATCCCACATCATCAGATCATTTCTTACTCATTACAAGCAATTCAGGTCTAACTCTTGGCATGTTAAATCTTTAAATAAGACCTTTTTTTGTTAGGTAAATGATGACTAGAGTGTGTTTGAAATCATGTTTTCTGACAGGTCAATGTTTTAAGTGTATTATAGGTGTTTGATTAACAGTTTTCAACCAAATTTTGACATAGAAATCTTGGTTGGTGCTCACAGGGAAATTCAAGTTTGTCTACTGTTAAAATTTTATTAAAAAGTCGATGTTGGACTTCATGTCAGGGAGCATAAATGATAAATAAACCCAGGATTGCAGGTCTGTGCCAGCTGCAAATCATTCTTCAGGCAAATCAATGAAGATTTTGTACCTGACGCTGTCTCTGCCAACTTGATTTCTGTTTCAAAGACTGCTCAGAAACTCTATATGTAAATAAAATATGGCAAAAACCATTGAAAGTCTGAATTACACTTTATTGACAGTAAGATATGAAATGTGTGTCTGATCTGAAGCGAGGAACAACACTGGACTTGCAGGTATATGCTGGCATTTGACTGTTGATTCTCCTAGGTGTGTGTGTGTGTGTGTGTGTTATCTCACTGGCAGGGCTGTGTGTAAGCAGCTGGGAGTGTGGCAGGGCTATGCGTGACTAGGAGAAATACACCTGTCTCTGTGCTCAGGTACGGAGGGGGGAGCCGGCACGCATGGGCCTGCCAGGCGAACAATGCTCTCTATTGTACCTGCGCTCTGACTGCAGATGCTCACAGGAGAGGAAACCCTGAGCTCAGTGTGTGTGTCTCTCTCTCTCTCCCTCCTACAATCACACGACACGGGGAGTCAAATTATTTATAGTACACATATTGTGCTGACCGCAGGCGCCCAGGGCTAAATCCCCATAACTTTGCCTTTTACACGCAAGCTGCCAATCAGAGCAGGCATTGACGGGATTGACTTCCAATCAAAAAGAAGACACTGGAAAAGTTGTGTTTGGGAGAATGTGTCAGATTCTGCATGCATACCATTATTGGTTTACATTTTTCCATTTGAGTAAAGGTTTCCAAATGCAGACAGCACAAACTTGGTGTATAAACTCACAATGTGGCTATTTTTAAGCAGGCTATTATCTACACTAAGCCAGGTTTCTCCAGGCTCTTTGTTCCCGGCACAGATAAGGCAGCCCTCAGATGAAGAGCCAAGATACTGTAGATGTAGAGACAGCAGGAGACAGACAGTCAGACAGAGACCTGGAGAGAAAGTTAGAGCCGGGGCCGCCTGTCCGTAAATCACCGGGCCCCTCTGCGGTTTCCACAACAAAGGCTGCCTCTCATTTTGTCTTGATTTGTTGGCCAATTATGAGGAAAAATGAACGGGGCGACCGCAGAGAAGGGCCGGGGACGAGGGGGGAATGCTGAACATCTGCTTCGAGACGATTTGGATCGGAGCTGAAGCTTTGGACGGACACAAATACCCCTTTCTGTCAAACAGAAACTCCAGCTGCTCCACAGATGGGGTCGCTTATTCGACCCATTTGGTGAATAATATGAGGCCACGAAACATTCAGTGTCTCTTTGATCGGATTATCTGGGAGTCACGAAGCCTTTCTTCACCTCTTTTACTTTGTCTCAGCAGCGGTGGAGCGCCTTCATTCAGTTATCTGTTCCTGTTAAATTCCTTGACGTGTGTGTGTGTGTCTGACACCAGCGGTATCTTACGGTAATAAGTGTGTGTGTGCTCACTGACTAACGCAATACAGTCTTCATAAAGGTAGTATTGTTAAGTTGCGTGCGAAGCTCATGCTGTAGGCTTTGGGTCCCCGCCCACCCCTGTAAACCACGGCCTTTTTTTCCTCTCCTTTTTTTCCCTTCTACACCTTCCCCTTTCTTTTTGTTACAGGTAAACATTTGATGTCCGCACGCAATCCCCAGAGAGTCTCCTCCCCTTGTTCTCTCCTCGGCTCCCTGGCTTCCACTCAGCGTTACTCACACACACACTCACACACACACCTCTCTCTGTCTCTCTTTCAAACGCACACACACACACACACAGACACGCTACCCTTCCCTCCCCATTCTTCTGACATTCCTCTCCTCACTGACTCAGCACCTGTTTCCTATGAAGGTTATGAGGTTTCTCTACTCAGAGGGACTGACCGGATTTTTGACTGACTGCTAACCCTTTACTGGAACGTTCCCTCTTGTGTTCCCCGGTTTTCGATGACTTCAGTCCTCTTGAGTCTTCGCCACATCTATAAAAGAGCTTAAATCTCTGTTGAACTGCACGGAAATAGATGTCGATATTTCTCAGACGTGATAAAAATCTGCCAGAAAAATGAAGCTGCGCCCAAATTACTGTAACCCAACATGGCCTAAATTTATATCAGAGAAGAGCACTGATTTAATGACTTTCTAAGTGATCATTTATTGGATTTTTACAGCTGGGAATTTTTCTATCTCCAGAAAATTAAACGAAAATCTCATTAAGAGTCATAAAAGAATCACAGGGATCAGAATAAACCCAGAGTAGGCAGTGAAAAAAAGATCGCACCACTTCAAATGATCTGCACAAAGTGACTAAAGTGGAAAGACCTGCAGTGTAGACTATTAAAAATAATATGACAGCCATTGAGTCAGGAGTGCTGAAGTCAAGTCATTGAACCTTAAAGGGGAACTTCGGTATTTTCCAACCTAACCCTCGTTTTGTCATGTGTTTGTTGGTCTAATATTGAGCAGCCGCTGAAATGTAGTTTGACCGGACAATTGTTAGTTCACCACAGACAGGCTCTGATTGTGATTACAAGTCCTGAGAACGGGATGGCGAGGGTTTCCCCTTACCCTCCACTTGTGCCAATCTGTGTACAACCAAATCCTGTTTGTGGAGAAGTGGAGTAAGGTTGGGGTTTGACTTTGGGATTGATCTGTTCTTGTCTCAGCTACACCCACTGAGAGACAAATTAGACTTTATTTTTTTAAAGATAGAAGGAGATAAAGGTGTGGTGTCCATATTAATTCATATACTGTCAATAATCTGCATAAAAAACAGAATAGCTGCTGTTTACTCATCACGCCTGAATCTGTGACCTTTCCTCTGCTCAACTTTGTCTAAACTCCTTACTCTGTTTTCTTTTAATCTCTATTAATATGGTGTTTAAATCTAAGGAACATAAATAAAGCCTGACTCATGTCAAAGGTTTCTCGAACTGTAAAAAAAACAAAGGAATATTCAAGTGTTTTGATGAATCTAATGAAGAGAGCGGAGTCACCGGAGTCAACACTCAAAACTGGAAATCTCTTTCAGACAAACAAACGTTGAGAGTAAACACCCACGGCAGATGATTGGCAGGATGCCAGCATAGTTGTAAAATGTAAATGTTGTTGGTGCGTTCACTGCAGTATTGTGACTTCTGTCCTCTTTGTCAGATAGATATGTATAAACATTTCAGATGCTCGGTGGCAGAACCAGATGTTTTGACTGGGGCAGATGTTTTAGCTTCTCATAAAAAAGAACGAAAAAAAACTTTACATGTATGTAAACCAATTTCATTTTTGACAGGTAACTCCTTCAGAGCAGCTGGATTTATTCTTTAAAGCTCCTGTGAGGAACTTCCAATTTGGCGCCCCCTGTGGAAAAAGCAGTATTTGCTTATTTTGTCCTCTAAATACTTTAACAGTTAGACAAAATCTAAAATCTATATAAAGTGGATGTTATAACAACAGGACTGTTCCTCCAGCTGCTCGGCTAACGCCTTAGCTAGCCACTAAAAATTGACCATGTTTCACATCGATATTGAGGGAAATTCATTTTTGATATATATCATTATCGTTTTATCGCCCGGTCCAATGTAATTTACAGTTTTAAATCGGTGCCGCTATGATTTTTCTCCAAGCAGATCAGCAAAAGTGAAATCACTGTTGAAATACTTCAGACCAGAGGAAAAACTGACAACATAATCATAAAAACCATCAAAATTCAAAGAAACAGACCATTAAGTGTCTAAATATCTTAACAAGCTAATTCAACGTATTTTCCTTCACTTACAAAATAAAGAAATCCTTATCAAATCTCTGTGTGATGTCATCCACCAAGACTCTATATTTTCATCGTAAACTACCTATTTATCCCGAGGATATAAATCTGTTGGCCTCACATGTCGATTTTTATTGGTTTTTAACAAAGCAGCGTGTTCCACTGACATTAAACTCTTGTAAACTTTATTTTTGGCGAATCAGATTTGTTGCTACATGGTCTTGGATACGGCTCGTGCAAAAACAACACATGCAAACACCTTCCGAAATATTTATCGGTGCGTGTGAATGATTGTAATCTAACAGATGTTGAACACTGAGAGGAGGTAATAAAACAAGCCCAAATGTGGTGAGAGAGCTCCAGCGCTGCTACCAATGCCAATCTCAGTCACGCACATCCCTCAAGCAGCGCTGCACCATCCCCTAAACTGCGGGAAAGGGCTTAATGGTTCTGACACATCGTGGGCAACCATCATCAACACAACCTCTTCTCTGCCAGCGTTACCAGCTGCAAATATGACTTCAATCACTCCGTGGGCCGCGAGGAATCTGTAAAGCTCGTACCAAACACGAAACCACCCACATTTGGATACAAGTCTGCACAAATACTCACGTGCAGCCAATTGACAAACCCAGACATTAGGGAAATTCAGAAAAGCAGATTGCATTGTTCCTGTGTGCAAATTATTTAGATTCCGTCACGTAGAGGCTCGAGTTTGATGAATCAGGGATGGTTTGAGATCGGTTTCAGATGATTCCTGTCTGTTCTTTGGATTGGACAAAAGTCAGACTGTAAGAGAGGAGCGCAGAGTCCCATGCATGCATAAAAGAAATTATTTCAATCCCTACATTGTTGTGTCTCCTATGATAATTGTGGCTGCTGCTCTCTTTCATAAGGGCCTTTTGGCTCCCTCCAAGCAGCCCAATTAGCAGCCCTGCCGAGGTGGAGCGTATTATGCAAATACAAACAGTTACTGTACCAGCATGAGCGGCCCCCATGGGTAGCCTGCGACAAGGCTATGTTAAATGAATATTAGATTTGTTGTGCCTACAACAAGTTACCTATTGTTGTGCTGGCCTTTCTGCTGCTCTGAAACAGCCATTCAAACAAGATAATCTGTCTGCGGCTCGTCACTGCAGTGCGTGGACAAAACACTGGGACAAAGAGGCTGTTTGATTGGGAATATGAAGCAATTGGCGCTAAAGAGTAACGGAAAAGTTTTTACAGCCGTCTATCATCGAGACCCATACTCCTGAAGTGTTTAGAAATCAAAACTTCCAGTCTCTTTTTCCTGGTTATTCCAAGATTTCAGCTCAGTGTCTCCATCCGTCTATTGTTTCTGGCTTTGTTAATCTCTCTTACCCTCATTGGGAACAATTGCTTTTGTCCACAAAGCCAATGGATGTCCCGGTTAGAAGGTGTGACAGTTAGGTCAGGGCTGTGAAAGAGCTGCATTGTGCTTCCTCACACCGCAAAGGTGTGCTTGGAGACAAACCAACACCGCGGCCACGTAGCAATGGATTAGGTTTTTCCTCTGTAAATGTGGACCACATGGCTGCTAAAGGGACCATTGTTTCTTTTCATTACCCGCATTAAGTGGCTAACGCATTTCAGCGTGTATTCATAAAATACAGTCAAACAAAAAAATGCTTTCTGGACGTTATAAAGCTGATGTAACGCTGCCTGATTTCTTCATGTTGAGCTATATATATATCATACAAACTTTACAGATGTTATGCATTACATGTACTGAAACATTTGTGATCATTATTTATGTACTTTCAGATTTGCTCCTACACTCCAAGACTAGCACTGTAGTGTTTTATAGAGATGTTACTCAGTCACACACACAGACTGACTGACTTTAAGTGTGTATGTGTCACTTTCTCTCTAACCACGTCAGGCAGCTGTTTGTAAACACAGCAACCCACACCCCAGCCCGGCTAATGACAGAGTAGAGCTGGAATACAAAGGCTGCTTCCTGGCACGCTCTAGAGGAGAGAAGGACGGCATTGATGAAGACTCAGGAGAACAGGTTCATCAGCAAACAAAGATAACATTAAAGCCGATATGTTCATCGTATTTTCTCTTCTCTTGTATTCATAAAAGGTGGAGGGTGCTGGGTCAACACTTAATAATCTGTGGCAACTCAGCATCATCAACACATTTCATTGTTTGCATTCACAATGGTGCTAAAGGGATATTTCTGCATATTTAAATTAGATACAACTTAATTTATTCTTTTAGGAAGGTAAATGTGACCATATTCAACTATGCATGGGTGAAGTCATGGACTCTCGCTTGGTAAATTTTGTTATTCGGGTCGGGTCGACTGTTTTTTACGCTCTTATAACTCAGTAAGTCTGCGCGACACAAACTCAAAACTTCCCCGGACATTTGAAGGATTTTATAAACTCCCCCGGACAAGACCTGACAGTCTGGACAGCCCCCAAAAAAGAGGACATGTAAGGGTAAAAGATGGCGTATGGTCACCCTAACCTTCCCTCAAGTGGGTTGTAGGAGTTAAATGTCACTTGTGAGTGTACAACCCACTTTGTCTTTTGGTGGCATGTAAATTGTGCCAAAAATTGTTCAGAGAGTGTGTGCTTCAAGATCAAAATCAACCACATCTGCACAAAGCTGTGGCCTAGCCTGTGTGCTGACTCTTCCAGCAGTTTCTAAATAATGGGGCAGAACTGACCAGCACCCTTTATGGCTTGTGCACTTACATGTAACTTATTGAACCCATGTAAAAATACTGGAATAGCCCTTTAACACTGCTAGGGGTATCCTGATATGATATGTCGGCCCTGTGGCAGTATGTTTCGTTAAAATCCGAAAAAGACGTTGCAGCTGAGTGCCAATACTGGTATCGGCCAATATAGAAAGCAACAATATCGGCATCATATCAGAGGTAAAAAAAAATGGTATCAGGACACCCCTAAACGCTGCTTCATGTTTGACATATTGGGAAGGATGAAGGATGAAAAAAGAGCAAAGCTGACAGAGTTGGAGTAAATGTGTGCTATAATGACACAAAGTTTTTTAAATTTTTGAGTCGATGTTCAATAAAAACCTGAAAATATGTCTTTTGTTAAGTTGAAAATTTCCCGTACAAATGGAGGAACAAGCCAACAGGAAATAAACGAAAACAAACGAGTAACCTTGGCAACAGCGATCTGTCTTTATCCTGACCTTTAAGTTTGTTTACCACCTACAGGAACCTGAGAGCTCTTCTTATTAGTCTTGGTATTTCAGTTTGTGGTTTGTCTGTATGCCACACATCCCATCTGTCATTCATCACTTGAACTAAATATTACGTACAGACGTCAGTTATTGCTTTTGGGTTGTGTGACACCTGAACAGAGGATAACCATTTGTGTCTGTATCCTTGCTGCGAGGAAACACCCACAGGTAACACATCCAGAAACCACTTCAAAGAAACAACAAAGAGTTTCTTTGGCAGGTTAATCTGGTATGATTAGCATTAACTCTTTTATCCTCATGATTGCTCTTTCGGGTACCTGGCAACGAAGTGCCGTCACGCCTCAGACGTTTAGTTTGTCCTGGGTAGAAATGAGTAGAATACGGGAATCCCATGGCGTGAAGACTGGGCGTATGGAGTCACTTTAACCCGTCTTTGATGTGTGAGAATGGTATGCTGAGGTCCGACTTCCCTCTCTGACACAGACTCACTCGACCGGGAGCTAGCGTGACAGCTGAGGCAGGTTAATGTGTTCCCCCCTCCAGACAAACACAAAGAAATACGACTGCCTGACTGACTGACGGTCGCCTGAAGGCAGAGGACATAAAGCACCGAGTGAAGAAACTCCCCCGTTTGAACATTTTTGGGGGTTTTATTAGCGAGGCTTTTCAAAAAAAAAAATGTAATTACATGGAGCTTATCTCAACTTTGTGCTTAAGAAGTCAGAGCAAATAGTGCGATTAAACACACTTACTGTATACACATCAGTGCACACATCAGTAACCGATCATTAGGATCCCAATCCATCTAGCCTCTGGGCAGACAGAGCACACAGTGAGCTCTGTTTTAAAGCTTAATGGGCGTTTAGCGTTTTCATGACTTCTTACTGTACATCGAATAACCAGCGTAGTTCTGAGGAATGAGTTAAAGGTGATTTTTAGCCCGCCGAATGTGGATTTGGTGCAGGAGAACAAAGGCTTTGAGCAAACAATGAGGAGATAAAGGGCACAATTGATACTATTGTTAATTGAGGACTGGTTGTTAAAACAATAACAGAACAGTGTGTGGAGTCGGCTCTGTGAGAGGAACAGCAGCCGCCTAAATCAATGTAGCATTGTCAGGGAGTTGAACACGCAGAAACACACACCTCTCAACTCGTGTGCATGTGTGGTCATGAGGTGTGTACAGTTCACGTCTGTGTCTCACATGAAGTTTAGGAATCATCTCAGTTTGAATTCCTTGTAAAGTAAGGCTGTAGCAATGTACCCGCATGATGATAGCTGCCTTAAATAAGACAAGCAGATCTCATTTGACAGACAAGATACTGACAAGAGTTTGATATATACGGTTATAATTTACAGCATATTGGGGTTTTGCTGCGTTCCAGTTGTACTCAGAAGTCGGGATTTCTGAGCTCCAAGTCGGAAATTCATCTGGAACGCCGACTTGGAGCTCCGACGATCTTCACCAACCCCGACTTGACGACAACGTCATAATCCAAGATGGCAGCGCAGTGCATCAACAGTAAAGAGTAACAGTAAAAGCTCTTGTAATGTATTATTTATTAGCACTTCTGTTTTGTTTTTGTGAAATTCAATAAGTGGCATATGTTGTTCTGCCCAACGTCTAACTGTGAACACGGTGCTATGGTGTTTGTAAGAGTAAAAGACATGAAAGGATATTAGAACATTTTACATTACTCTAAATTAATCTTTATCTGTATGGCAAGTTATTTATTTGTAAATGAAGTTAATACATTTTTAAGACCTTTCAAAATTGTATTTAAGAAATTTTATGAGATTTTGAGAGAATTTTAGACATTTTAAGGCCTTAGATTTAAATGATTGGACTTCAGACGTTTTAAGACCCTGCAGATACCCTGACTTCATAGAGTGACCAAGCTTATTTACCAAGCAAATCCAAGCAAATTATTTTATCATTGGTATGCTTTTTAAGCTTTTATAACAAGTCAGGTATTCATGCTATATCAATATTAGTCATTAACTGCATTCAATCTTGATTAAACAGTCTTTATAACTAAAGCTAACTGTCAGTGTTTCACTCACCGTGGATTAAGGTTGGAAAATCATGGGTTGCTGAGACTTAATCCTTCCATAGAGCAACTATTAGTTTCATTTGCAGTTTTCAAAAACCTTACAGACCTTATCAGCGTCGCCATGCCAGCAGGTGACGGCGACTTTGCAGCATTATTCACATCATTCCTAATACGCCCACAGCACGCTGCACACACCCGCATAGTCATACCGTGTGGGTTCAAGCTCATAAAGAGTGGAAATCTTTTCAGAACCGTATCAACATCATGATCACTTTATGTTTATTTAGTCAGAAGTGCAAACTGAGCACAGTTCCTGCTGTTGGATCACCGGAGACAAGAGGGAAGTTTTGAGGCAAAGCATGGTGGTCCATTGAGATTGAAGTTAAGGGTCTGTAAAGGTTCTGAGGGCAGAGGGAAGTGGGTGAGTTAAGTAGTTGGTGGAGGCTGGGTGTGTTTTGGAGTGGCTGATGGGGGCTGAATGGGGCGCTTGTTGTTAAAACATGATATTGCGATACACCCACTGCTGGTGGCCCCTTTTGTGCAGATCACAGTATCTCCTCAAAGGGAAGGAGATACCAGGGAGAGGATTGTGACGGCAGAACAAAGAAGGATCCAGCCTATTCATAAGACAGAAACTCCTGAGACGTCCATAGAGACAACGTGCTCATGAACACACACACACACATATGCAACAGGTGTTGCTCCACAGCTGCTCCCTCCTTCTCACTTCTCATCTCCGTCCACTGACTGACATTTACAGCCCCGACAATGGGCTGTTAACCTCCCAGTAGCACTTCATGATTGCAAAAGGTCTGCTTTTTATTATGGTCGACTGTTGAAATTACTACTTGTTATTCTTCCAAACTCCACAACGTGTGATTTGATCTGCCTGTGACACAAAGTCCAGAGTCTGCTGCCAACACACCGGGGATGACGCGGACGATCGCTTCACCTACTGAACGAGGGATTCATGAGACAACACGGCAGTCAGGTGACCCGCGGTTTCTCTGGGTCAGAGAGTCATTCAGTAAACTCACAAATACAACACAAAAAGCAGAAAAAAACGAATCACTCATAAATCTACAGAAAACAAAATAAAAATAATCTAATTTCTGTTTTCCTCACTTAAAAGAACAGAGTATTCTGCCGGTGTGTAAATAAGCTATAGCTTAAAGAGTATTGTGCAACAACGTGTGTCCTGAGAAAGTATTCCAGGTATTTATCCTCGGGGTGTTCCCTCTTGTAAACAGTATTATTATGGAACAGACGTATGTGTTTGTTGATCATTTAACGCTTACATGCAAACAGAAGTCACATGACTCATGTTCTCAAGGTAGCTGTAATTATTTTCCCCTCATGATGACAGAGGGCACGCAGTGAACCCTGGATCCCTCTTTGAATCTGATAAGCAAGGCCGTATATGAAGAGTGGCAAAGGGTGGCACTGCTCTGCTTAAAAACTAAACCCACCCCGCAATCCCAGCCTACAACGTATCGATGGTAATTTAATCAAAGTTATGAATACTGTAGATCTGGGATGTTCTGTGAAATGCCATAAAATATCATGCACCGTGCCTTAAATTTTTTTAAGATGACTCATAATCTTCCTCATAAAATAGGTGCACAGGAGAGAATCAGTATATAAAAATGAAAAAGCTAGACAACACTGCTCACAAATAATAATTAATCAGAGATATAACAAACCAATCACCTCTGGTCAAGTCACTTCTGATGCTTACTAGGGCTGGGACGATCTGCTTTTCTTCCGATTCAATTCTTCTACGATTTTTTGGATGCCGATTGGATTAAATTGGCGATTCTGTGATATTGTTGATTTTCTCGATTTTAAGTCTGCATTTTAACACCAGTTAAATAGCTGTGTAAATAGTTAAATAGTTGAATATTTATGATTTTCGACGGACTATTCCAGGAACCACATTTCCCCCAAAAATACACATTGCATTTAAATCAGTTTTTAAGATTTATTCTTAAATTTTAAGAAGAAAAAAAAGGTTTTTGAACGTATAAATCTTTTTAAAAATTGGAAAACAAAAAATCACAATACTTATGGGAATAAATTTTGTTCCCACCTCTAATGCTTACATTGCTAAGGCGGATGTTAGCAACAAGTCCTATCAGCTTTTCTGGGTGTAACCTGAACTAGGATCATAAATATCATGATATCAATTTTGTCACAATATTTATGTAAAACTCTTTCAAAGTATTTCATTGTTTACAAAAAGTATCTATCGCTGTTTAATCGGTCATTAGTTAATAATGGGCGAGTTCCCTTGACATCTACATACACGCATTTTGTCAATTATAAGCTAAAATATACAAAAAAAACACCGGCTGAAACTACCAGGCTATGGTTAGCCGTTGTTAGCCACTGTTAGCTCGGCCAGCTTTGTAGTTGGCACATACACATGAAAAAATGTAAATTATACTATGACAGCATTTCCATATATATACAACTTATTGGGACAATAAATAGTGAAAAGTGTTAATAAAAGGATTATAACAGGAGCTTCAACTTACAGTTTACAACCAGCGCTGCAATCTTTAAGCATCACCTCAGGGGCTGTGTTGATCGTCCGACTTTCCGAGTGGGAAATCCGACCTTGACGTTCATTCCAGTTGAAAGTTCCGACTCGGAGCTCGTAAATTCGTACCTCCACTGGAACGCACCATAAATATTGTGAGCCATCATCTTCTTTAGATTTTTTTTCTTCTCTTTTTTTGCATTTAGGTTGCTTTATTTCCTGCATTGTAAAATTATGCTTTTATTTTTAAGTACAAGCTACATCTGATAGATTGTAGGTATGGGACTGAATAAAAAAACGTTAGGACAGTCTGAATGTTCGATGCAAACAAACACAATCATCTTTGAGGTGTCCCGCCAAACCCTCCTTAATGAGCCTAAGCTTGTTTAAGAGCAAGATGAGTTCATTTGAAGTGCCACCTTGCGTGCCTGCATGTGTTTCTTAATGTATGGATATTATTCGAGGTGTGATGTGCGAGGCCGCATCCAGAGTCATTCCTTTGTTGTGTGGAGCGCCGTTGCCCCGAGGGCTGCAGCAGCGTGAGTTTGAGCTACGTGGTGCTCTGGAAACAAGAAAAGCGGCTCTGTTTTTTGGATGGCTGTCTTGGCTTTGTATGAGCGCTCGCTGGCACGCAGTCAAGATCCTGCCCCTGGAGAGGGAAGATTAATGACAGCTAGTCACGGAAAGGCTTTACAGCAGCAGAGAGCGAGAGAGAGAGAGAGAGGGAGAGAAGAGTGAGAGTAGGAGAGGGATGATGGTGGGAAGTGAGGAAGCGTTGTTTGGTGTCGGGGTGGGAGTGATAGGTGTGAGTAAGAGGTGTGTCAAAAATAGCCCAGCACAAACAGATTAAGCAGATTAAATCAAACCTAATACATACATAATAGTCAGGAACTCATACATAAAACAATGACTCCATCACACCAATCCAGACAGTGTCCATTATACGGCTCTGACAGCCACGTAACTCACGAAAACCTCACCCCGCTCTCAATGCTTCACACTTCTGCCAAACCCTGTGCAGGGTGAGAGATAGCTAATTACACAGCTTTTGTTTAGCGAGGGTCTAGACATTACATCTCTGTCCTGCCCTGCAACAGACAGAGCAGTGAATCCTCATCCAGCACCTTTAAGAGGGCTGTTCTCTGCACACTTTGTTTTAGTCTGCATAATCTACACCGTAGGAGGTCAAGCTTTGGAGAATGAAGACAGCAAAGGAACAAAGAAATGCATGAAAAGTTTTGCCTGAAGGTGAGTTCACTGAGTGAACGGGTGAAGGAGCTGAGGTTCCACCACCACAGCCGACCCTTCCTTCCTTGTCTTCAGGTCCAAACCCCAAACCAAAGTCCCTGGCTGCAGGGTTGGCCCGGGTCACGCTGAACTCACTCTCCTCATCACCTCCCTGACCACACTGCAAATGACCTCACTCTTTTTGAAATCCTTGACTAACTCAAGCATTCGTACCGCGGATGAAAAACGATCCTGTTTTGCCAAAGGGACCATAGATTCCTCAAAGCGAGAGAGAGAAAGAGAGAGAGAGAGAGAGGGGCGATTTCTTGCGTGTCTGCTTTTGTGTTTACTTCATTCTGGAGACGTGCTGGATTCCTCCATCATAATGCATGGTGAAATGTTCCGTTTCATGGTGCCAGGCTATTCTGACCACAAGAATGAAGGGAAAATCGTTCTATAAAACATTATTTATCTTGGGAACATGTCTCCGAGAGTAGAAAATGACTTCACAGGACAGTGTTGAAATAATAAAATCTGACTCACACTTTCTGGGAATAATATTCATACTGGACAATACTGTAGTACAACACAGCCCACCTCCAGTACCAACAATCAGAGGTAATTCATAGAGACACGGGCTGAAAAAGAAGGTTTTGGAGGTACTGGGTGATGTAAGTTGAACAATGAAAACACAATTGTACCTTTTGTTGGAGCAATAGGAGAGATCTGTCGATTAAGTGTCATAATCTTCATCTGTTGAGGTCTTGTTTACAACCCGGGTTCCTAGCAACACATTTATGCTGATCAACTTCCTGCTCAAAAGTCGACGAGCGGACACAGGAGCATGTGCAGAACGCTTGTGCCAGTTTCAGTCGGATTGTTTTTTAATTTAGTGCGATTTCAGTTGGAACAGTGTGTTTACATGTTATTTAAAAGTGCAGTTTCAGTCATGCTAATGCAATAAAACACTATTTCTGAACCACATGTAAACATACCGACTGATTTTACACCTGTAAGTGTACCGAGATCAGAATGAGAACGGGAAGCAATGCATGAAAAAAGATATGCATGTTTAAACAATAAACCGTCACTACCTACCTTGATGTTTCCATGGCCATGAGTCAAAGAATGCATCCATTAGAGGGAGCCTAGTACTAACCGGAATTTGTTCATAAACATTGTGTTTATGAAAGTATTCTTCTATGTTGTGTTTTGAAGGTCGGTCTGGCTTGAACTGTCGCCAATGCTGCTCAGCATGAGTTCCACTGGAGCTGCAACATTTGGTTCTGGAGTATGAGCAGAGAGCACTATCCGTACCTGCACGGGATGAAGAGCATGAATGAGGCTTTATTATAATGTGCTGCAACAAACAGAAAACCTGGTGGGGAGAATTTGCTATCAGTATATCACATCACCCCCAATTTTCATTGCTTCCAGAACGGCTCTGCTGCAGAATGGTGGCGCCTTTTTGCTGTACACTAATTCCTACTGGATGCGTTTGTGAGGTAGTTTTGTGGCAGATTTCGGACCATGGGAATCGTGAGAACCCGCAGATTCACATGCAATCAAATGATAACAAGTTGTCTCTCTAAAGACGGCCACATAACCATATAAGCAGTAGATTGTTTCCTTCCAGAGAAGGAAATCCACTTCTAGACTTCTATAATCAGCATCTCCTCATCCATGCTGTCTGAAAACCTTTCACCTGTTCGCCCCGCTCACATTTGCAAGGTGTGAAATACGATCCGTCTGAAAAACGTAGTGTTTTATTTTGAAAAGAAGCCGGATGTTTTATTTCGTGTCTGTGCCCGACTTCCTTTGCCACACGGGCTAATCTGTGCAGAATTTATGCAGCACGCAGCGGCATCTGGAAAAAATAAAACTCTTGTGATTGTTTGCAGAGTCTGCTCAACCTTAGCGGAACGTAAAGAAGACGGTGGAAACTGACACATTAACTTGAATGGAAATGATCAGCTGCGATCGGCGCATACTGCCTTTTTCGCCGCAGTTCCGGATACGGTGAAAATTGGGGATAAGACACTGCAGAAGAACATTGCATCCATGGGCATCTTTGACACTTGTAAAGAGTGATCTTTAAAAGGTGTTTGGTGTTAGACATTTATTGCCCTGCACCAGGACACAATGACTAAAAAAAGCGAGTTTTCTCTGCTAACATTCAACTGAAACTGAAATTGTAATGCACTTCCTGAGGTAATGAAGCCAAGAGCCTGAAAACCTCAGTTTTTAATCATCTAAAGCTCCATTTGCATGTTTATGAAAGGTCAAAGCGCACAGAAAAAGCTAATACACCTGCTTATTTGAGGGCCATGCCTAAGCCACCCCTTACTCACTTTGACATTGTTTGTACAACGAGTGAATGCACACTGTCATGCTTGACACTGCTTGAGCTACATTGCAGACTAATGTACAAACACTAGAGTGACACCGAAATGGATCGTTTGTCATCTCAAGTCTCCAGTCGGGTTTTCATTATCTTCAATCTTCTCAAAGCGAGCACCAGAATCAGAACTGTGTCAGAACATATAACAAAGAGAATAAAAATCTATAACTTCCATCAGCACATCAGGAGAGTCATTTAACAAGCTGGAAGAGGAAGGGACCCTCGACTACATCACTGACAGAATCACTTCAGTATTTCCATTCATGCACCTGGAGGAAATTAATTCAGCAAAGTCAAACAGTCAAGCTCAGTGGTATCTTTCAGCAGCGCTTTATCTGGCAGACTAAAGAGAACGTTCTATCCACAGCTGTGAATACCTGCATGTACACTATACAGAACATTACACACTGTGTTTAGCCAGTTCCTATACATACACTCTACCCCCCTTTTTATTTTAAAGTGTCACCTGCCACCCATTCTGCCCTCACGACCTGGGGGGGAGAGCAGAGTGGGCGGCAGGGAGAAGGGGGAAGGAGGGAGGGGTGCTATTGTTGGCACGCTCCTGCAGTTCTGTAGGCTGGGGAATGTGTAGAGGTGGAGAGTGGTATTAAAGTGAATAAATATTATTCCTTCACGGACCTGCTTTGAAACAGTGTCGAGCAGCACATTCAAAGCTGCATAGATTGGGTGACATCATTGGGGAAATATTGCTGCCATGGAAACCCATACGATAAAAAAAAGGAAACAAATGTCGAGCTGTAAGAAATGGCAGAGAAGTAAAGTTATGAGGACCAAAATGAGGCAAACAGGGATCAATTAACTGCAATAAAAGTAGATTTTCAAAGGACACGTAATTTATATGGTATGTGCTAATGTTATTGGATCCTGATATTTATTAGCTAGCTGTGGTTTGGTGGTAGGGGTTACGCATCTCTTAATGAGAAGGTTGACGGTTCAAAATCCCAGCTGCTGCACTCTACCTGTCCCAAGAGTGTCCAAAGATACTCGGCCCTTTCATAACGCCATTTCAAGATGTAATATATTACGTCACAGCTGGTACATGTAGCACATAGGGGTGTAATGGTGAGGCAAAGTTGTACCGCCTCTGACCCTCTGAGATAGTAACAAGGACAGAATGAGGGGAAACAGCAGTGATGTGTAAACTTAGAGCCAGCAGGGCGGAAGAGCAGCAGTGTGTCGAAGACTGTGTACAATGTGGAGGTAGAAAGGCGTAGTGATGGTAGTGCATAGGGCCGGGCGATATGGCCTCAAATCAATATCACGATATATTGAGCAGTTCACCTTGATAACGATAAATGGACGATAACTACTCCACAAGCTGCTCACCCCCTCCCACATTAACTTTGTCTACTTCAGCCGCTACAACTTTTGAAACGTCCTCCATCTCGTCACCGGTCTTTCCCTCTTTGTTACGGACTAGATGGGGTGGAGTCACAACTCTGAAGTAGGACAGCATCTTAAAGGGACATGAGACCATTACCTACCTACACACATCTATCGCCCAGCCCTAGTAGTATCTGGTTCTGAGGCTGCTGCAGGATTTCAGTAAAATGTAGCTGAATTACTCCTGGTGTCCTGGCCAGAAACTTGGCGCTGACAGAGCCAGAAAATGTTTCTAAAAGTCCAGGCCATGTTGTATTTCAGGCTGCAGTGAATTTGGGACTTTCCTTTGGCAAATCATTGAACTGAATGACGAGAGACAAAGTATGCCTGAGGAGAAATTTGTCAGTGAATTTCCTGTTTTTGCTTTCAATAGAAGTATTATCTTATCATATTACCTGTTTAGAAGTTTCCCTTTTTCCTTCTCTGAAAGTCCACATTAAAAAAAACTAGATATATTAACAAACCACATTCTTCCTTATCTATATTCTAGTAAGTGGCAAATATTAAGGAGTGGACAGTTTTGAACAGGCCATTGTGATCGGTTTAACAGGTCAAACTGCCGTATCTTCCTGGTTCTAGTTATTTTTGGAGACTCGCAGTACGATGTTGTATTCAAAGCAGGAAGGAGTTGAGGATTTTTGCAAGACAGGTGCAAGCTTTCCTCTTTTCTTTCCCCTTTCAACATTGCGGATGTTATATGCAATTACCGAGTTTTGTCTGATTGTCTGTATAAAAATGGAAAGTTACTTTTTTCAAAATAAATGATCTATTAATATTATGAATTTACAAAGGGGCTGAAGGCCTGCCTCTGAAAGTGAAGTCTGTTACTTGTTAATTTCCGTCTGTTTCATAACCAGCTCTTCACATGAGCTTTAAGATCATTAACAGTTACTCTGTAGATAACTTTACATCGCTATGACCCCAAATTTTCCCTACCAGGCTCCAGACAAAGTCAGGCAGTGACCCCTTTGAGATTTGGCTGAAAAGGTCACGGGGGCAACGCAGTCTAAAGAGTCCAATAGCTTGGAATAGAGGCAATTATTGGTCCTGGGTTGTAGGGCACAGAGAGGGCAGTGTCTAGGGGAGAGAGGAGCTCTGATAGACGGGCACAAAGGGGCCATTGGTTTGGCCGGGACGCAGCGGGAATCCAGTTGGAGTTCCGTGGGAAGAGTCGGGGTCAATGAGACAGATCTCCCTCTTTCTCACTCTCCTCAATGAGTCTGTGACAGGGGAGAGGGAATGAAGACCTCGATGGAGCCCTTACAAGCAGCGCACTGCAGCTCAGTTAAGGCGTAATTATAACGTAATATGACACAAGACTGGCACCGGTACAAATGCTGGAAGCAGGGGAGTAAAAGTAAGGAAACACGAGGAAATGAGCACATAACATTTAAACGAAAAGACAATCGCTGTACATCTGGAATAAATACTCTCTAATTAATGACATACACTTGTTTTGGGTTTTGTTCATAATCCTTTTTGTCAGAGGAACATTCAAAATAACAAAACTTGGACTTTTTAAATAAGCATCTATATCTGAGAGCTTCTTCTGCCAAATTCTGATCAATTAGAGTTTTTTTTTTCTTAAAGGAAAATTCCCCTTTAATTCTATCTGTGTCTTGGCCCGAGCCAACTCATGTTGCAATCCAAAGCACACACCAATTCACATGAAATAATAGCATCACCCTGATCCAAAACTACTACAAATATCCCATTGTCCTTCATCATGCAGCGCTAACCCTCTGCAAGCGAGCGAGCTCTTTTTGGAGAAGCTTTGCACTTCTACTGGATGTAATGTTGGAAAAGCAAAATATTTTGGAAGTCTCTGTGTCACTGTGTAAAAAAGCTCCTTTATCTGTCTCATCTGTAACCTTCATGTCCCTCAAGAGTATCTGTAAGCTGCTTCTATATTGGTTTGATTGTTATCACATGCAGCAAAAGGCAAGTTCTACCTTGGCTTGAGTAACTGCACTGCTGATTTCCTCTGAACTGAACTTGTTATGCCACCTGTGGCAGCTGGCTTAAGGAACCTTATAGACCACAAGGTCCAGAGAGAGCTATTACAAACAGCGTTAGCACTTATCCCCAAACCTTCACCACTGGGTTTCAAATTATCCAGAACTTGGATACAGAATTTCGAGAAAAGCCGTATTTCTCAGATACCCTTCTTGTTATTCTTGGGTCATGTCCTACATGGTTGATTTGTGCTGGTGTTGACCCCTCGACTTTTGGTCACCTCTACCAAAAAGTCAACTGTTCCCCCTCTCGCCTCTTGCCCCCCAGCAGGCTTTACTTCACTGGTCTAAAACCCCTGTGACCTCCAGGACTTTCCCCTGCCTCTTACTCCCTGCACCTCCCAACCCCTGTGCCCTCCCTGGCACCTTTGCCCCACGGCCCGGCCTCATTCATCTAGCCACCCCTCTCCGGCCAGGGGAGCTGAAGGCCCTCTTTGTATGCGCTCCCTGGGAGATATTAACCCCCCGTCTCTGCGCTCCCACCAAACAAAGGAAGCACTTACTAACCGCTAAAGCCTTAACAAACAGCGCCTTTCAAATGAACCCTGCTCCATGCGGTGCAGAGGGAGGGGAGCGCTCAGGAGAGAAAAGCCCAAAACATTTGCTTGTTTTCGCAGATTACAGAAAACCTGGTGGTGCTGTACTCAGATCTCGTGGAGATGACTCCACTAGGTTCCTACTTAAGACTCAGACTGCTGTCACTGAAGGAAGCAATAGTCCACATGTACAAACACAGATAACCACAGGCAAGAGGTATCTGTTTGCATTAATGGGCCCTCCTCCTGACACCAGATTTCCAATCTTGACTCCAAACTAAGCCCTGAACTCTGTCCTGTGAACTGGGGACTCAACATAGTTCCTTTTTACCCGAGAATCCACTGAGGACGCTACTCCTGTCAAAATCATATCCATTATCAATGACAGCCCACGACTTGATGACACAAGGGGCAGAAAATCATGTAAGTGTATGCAACATACCACCAACAACCTGTATGTGATACCAAATGCTGCTCTATGGAATAAATACGGCACACGATGTTAGATCAATGCATGCATGAACATTTGACCTTATCCTGCAAAGAGCTGCATAATTTTGCCCATTGATGCCAAAACTATATGATGGATAACATTATTGGAATGTAAATCCTCAAGTATGTGATGCTGATTTGATGAATGCAGAAGTAGCACTGACGAAAAGGCGTCCACTATGGGATAAAAGTTACAGGTAACATTGCATTTACCATGGATTTTTGCAGGCGTCCCCTACACTAGAGCTAAACAAAAGGTGATGCAAATGTACGCAACACCTTTATCTTTGATTGTTAACAAGTGCATACAGCTTTTACCCTTCATTTAGTGTGTGAGAATAAGTGAATGAGCGACAAACCCGTCTGTCATCGTTTGTCATACTGCCACATAATTGAAAGACACCTAACCAGGAAATACCAGCCAGATACTTCATATTATTGTCGTATGAAAACAGCTGTGTGCGACTGCTTGTGTTTGTTCTGTTGATCTGAACCCATCAAGACAGTAAAAACATAACGCCATGCCTTACACAAACACACACACGCACAGAAAAACCACACACCAGAGTCTCATGTGTGAGTTTCTGGGCAAGAGTGTAATGTGGTTTAGGCTCACAGCAAGCTGCCTCTCAGGGCCTGAAATCAATCTGCCAATGACCTTTTGTCCCCTAAGAAAATGTGCATTTTATATCACGGGGGGAAATTACTTTATGATGAGTTTGCCCTCGAACGTTTTGGCGAGTGGATCGCTCTCCAGTTCTGAGCGAGAGAGAAAAAGAGGCAACGAGAGGTTGAGACTGAACTCCAGATGCAGAGCGGCTATTAGGGTTTAATTGTGGTAGAGTTGTGTGAGGTTATGGCCCCGCACACCTGCGAGGAGCAAAGACAGAACAATCGCACATCATTATCCGTGACGTATTTCGGCAGCTCGTGGTTGAACGGTAGGTCAACAACCTCTGAGGGCTGATGAACGCACCGCACGTCTCTGCAAACTGGAACGCGATCATGCGGTGCAGCCATAACGTGCAATAAAAACTGTTCAATTTCAGGCGCAAAATCCTGACCAACATTTAATATTGAGTTAAGAGATAAATGGGACGCTATAAAAGGTGGGAGCTGCAGTAAAGAGCTTTACGGCCATTGTTCTGCAGAGGTGATAACCATTGTTTAAACTGCAGAGCATGACCTTTATGAGGCGTCATTATACCGGGGCGTGCTGTTAGTTTTATGCTTTATCCACTTTATGAGTGACATCACTGTGTATTAAGCTGGACAAAGCCTGTGTGTTTGCATCTACATGTATGCTTTTGTGGGGCATGTTTGATTTTTTTCCCTCTGTGTTTGGAGTATTAGTCATATTTGGTGGAGCTCAAAGGTGAAGTTTCACCCAAACGTTGGCACCTGCATTTTTTTCCCCCTTAAACTGTGAGTCACCCTGGTGGATACTCTTTCATCAAAAGGTTGCCTGTCCTCTTAAGGTGAGCCATCATCTCTACAGCTGTCAGGGCTGTGTCTGCAGGCCACTGACTTCTGACTTAAGGTCGGAAAATTAGCAAACAAGGTGATGAATAAAGAGGTTACAGGCGCGCTGTAAGCGATCCAAAACATACAAGGCTGTTTGACACGCTAATTGAGAAGTTTCACTGTAAGTGTACGAGAGTGATGGATGATACAGGAAGCTGATTGTTGCTTGTGCAATATAACTTATCTGCTTTTCCCTTCTTAAAGGGATATTCTGGCGTAAAATTTAGGGTCAAACACACCATAACACTGAGTTAGACACCCCCTCCAGCGATGGATGTTGCTGACTGCTTGCTTCTCTAGTTATGCCAACTTTAGTAACAACCAAAGGAGAGCAATACACAGCGGTCTGAGGAGCGATACACAAACCTCAAACAAAAAGCCACTCTATAACCACAAGCAATGCTCAGAACAGCACCTAACTTCATCAAGAGTACATATAGGGTCCCAGCCATAGTACTAGCCACCAAACATCTTTTTAACTTTGCCTAATTTCTTTAGCAAAGAGACTAAACACAACTCACCTACTCTCTTCCAGTAGCCGCTTGTTTGTAGCGAGACCTCAGGCCAGTCCAGTATGGACTGCTGCGGGGTGACGCAGCTCAAGGAAGAACATTTATGATCATTTCTTTATCATTTCCTTGAAGTAATAATCACCATATTAATCATTTTGCACACAGACCCCGTAGTTCTTCTGCCTTAGCGTCTCGGTCTGATTGCATTTCCATGAAGAAATGATCATAAATGTTCTTCCTTGAGCAGCGCCACCCCGCAGCAATTCAAGCTCTGCCCTCAGAGCCCCGCTATGCAAACCAGGCTCTGAGAAATAGAGAGGACAATTGCTGGACATGCGTGTGCATTAGCGGATTGCAATTCTCGTAAGAAAGCTAATTGTGATATTAGCTTTTATCATGCCTCTACAGACATTAGTGTCCGAAAGCTGAATAGTTCCTCTGTTACCTGCTTGTTCTACTACACCAGCAATGATAGGCTGCAAGCTAACGCGAGAAGAGGAGTGTGCAGAGCAGCACTGTCACTGCCCACAACTCAGAGGTGAATTGCTCATGAAGCTACTGGAGCTCTGCAAAAGAAAAGTCCTTGAAAATGACACAGGAAACATGAATTTGGCTAAAAACTTCATATGCACAATTTAAAGACCACTGATAATCGATCAGAGTGGGACTTTAAATGTGCCTTTTTAGGCTGGAACCATCATGGCTTCTTTCTCATCAACAAAACTCTCTGTCTGCACTTCTCAGGAGTGCACTGTGTAAACGTTCACCTCCACACTATCCCATCCAACATCCCTCCACCGTCCAAGCACATGCTGTACGACCCCCTGTTCACAGGACAACACGAGAACCCATGAGGAGCAGACCGGCCCGAGTCCAAGTCACAGGAATCATCTTCCCACATCTGAGCGTTCTGCCAATGAATGAGGCTTTGTCTGCAGAGGAATGAGATCCATATCTCCCATTTGGCACCGCTCATGTCGTCACTAATCAGAAGCAGATGAGCAGACGAGAAATGTTAAGCACTGACTGTGTGTGTTAGCCACTAACTGTGTGCACGCATGATTATACGCAGGGCTTAAATGGGTCTTACAGTTGAGCTATGGGACATGACTGGAGTTTGAAACAATGTTTATGTAGAGATCTGAACATGCTGATGTAAAACATGCGCTCTACTCTGAGGCGCATTCTAAGACTGCTGTCAGTAATTTATTCACAGATTCTGGCATGGACAAATGTGGCCTGTCAAAATTAAAGTTTGTGCTGTGAGCTGAACGATCTGAAACGAAACCATGTGCAACCGTGATTGACAATCCGAACAGCAGGTAAACAGAACAGAACGCAAACAGTGAGAAAGTGTAGTTACAAACCACAAAACAATGTATTTACTCGAGATAAACAGTTCCACTAAATTAGAACAAAAAAAAAAAACAGAAAAAAAAAACAAAATCAGAAGCATCTGATGATCATGAAAGGCACTGTGAGGAGTTGAATCTCATCGCCTCTTTAGTGTTTTTTTTCAGGATGAGGACTGCATTTCCCATGAGCACTATCACCACTACTGTAGAGACGTTGCTCTTGCCGATGCATACATTTTTTTGTGGAAGTAATTGAATGGAAAATGCAATTTATATTTGTCTTTTGTAATATTTCTTTATTTGTCGACGGATTGATGATATAGATTTATTCACTTAATGATGAAACTTAGTAAAAACTATTACAAAAGGTGACCAGGAGCACCAGTTTTGCTCTCTTACCAAGCAAAACCCTGCCTGTATGTTTTCTCCATCTAAAGCAATACTTGGACAGAAAAATATATATATATTTTTTTGCCAAACCTGCTCCACTATCAGCCAAAAGAATAAACATATTATAAAAAGAAAACAAACAGATGCCTGCCACTTTCTGTCGCACTGCCAAACTTGACCAGCTGAGTGCTAAGCATAGCGACTTCCTGGTGGGCGCCGAATATCAACTCGGCTTTTCCAGCAAAAAAAGAAATCAAAGTCGAAAACAGGCACTAAAATTCAGTAAAAATACATGTCATATTGTATTGCTGATAGGTTCACTTCACTATGTGGGTCATGGAGTTAAAAACTCCAGTGTCTTTAAAGTGCATTAAAAATGTTGAGTCTGTAAGGGGGACAAAATACTAAAGTACCATACTTTGGTGGTGAGGGTTAGCTAGGGTGACCATATTCTGACTTCCCAAAAAGAGGACACGACTATGCAGGATTTGGAGTTACTGAGTCGTACAAAGTTAATTCTGAGAGTTTTTTGGGTCGGATCGAGTGTCTTTTACACGCTTCTAGCTCAGTAAGTCCATGTAACTGCTTGTAGCATTTTGTTAGCCTAAATGCTATGAACGAAACATGAATCAGCAGCTATATGAAGGAAAAACAGTATGAATAGAGAGCAAAAGTTGATGGAACCGGGGGTAAAAACATCCTGAATCCCATTGATGGTCATCTGATGAAGATTTAGTCACCTTATTGTTTCCAAAACGTCCTGTCAAGCGCCAAAAACGAAGAGTTTGGCCAAGGAATTAGTTGGTTTTCTTTTATTTGGATTATGACGCTGTTGGTTCACAGGAAAATCAGTCTCCTTTTACTGAAAAACATGAGTCAGTCCTAACCTGACCTTTAAATATAGCGAAACTGAACCTTATCAAAAAAAGATGAACGGGCGTTTCTCTAGAAAAGGTCAAAGGCATGTGGAGGCATGATTGTTGACCTTGTACGATTCTTCTTAAGCTGCCACCTGAATTACAAAGAATGAAACATGTAAAAGGAAGCCTGGGTGAAGTTACCTGTCTCTTTGTGAAGCTACTATCAAACCCAGAGGCGTATATTGTCCGCAGAGACTGGTGAGCAATAAGCCAGTCTGGGTTCACCGTGTTTTTGGTTGGTTTCCTACACAGTATGTAGAGTATTCCTAGACTGTAATGCTCTATCAGTCATGGTGAGGATACTGGCTAACCTCAAGTTCCTATGTTGAAAGTACAAGTAGATGTTTTCCAACCGAAGAGGCTTTTTAAAAGCAACTTTGTGATGTTTCTCAAACCATGGCGTTCCCAAACTTCTCATGGCCACATTCATCCTGTACAAAGGATCTCTGTTCATTCTGGCCTCTCTCAGTATCCCTTTGTGAACTTAGTCGGCAAGTCCTCTGCGCTGGAATGCTTGTTCTCAGGGTAAGGAGGTAAAACGCACACAGAGGGACACACAAACACATACGCGTTCACTTTCCCACAAATTTTTCAAAGACGTCCACGTTCAGACATAACTGAAAGCCACAGACAGATCATTGTGCATCCCATGAGGGCGGATATGTCTCATTTAATTGAGACGTGCCGCCCTGGTTGTCATTCTGGTTAACTGCTGCTCATAATGTTTAATGATTACGTGAGTCTCGTGGATCTGACCAGGAGAACATTTACCCAAGAAGGAGAGAGGAGATGAAGTTTGAGATGGGGGGAATATTATAGAGAGTGACAGGAGATGTAGAAGGAAAAAAGAGTGAGAGTTTGGGAGCTTCAGACGACCTCTTCACCAGTAGAGACTGTATGAGGGGGATGAATGTAGTCCTTTGTGCTGGGCAGACTGTGGGCTCCAATGTATGTGTGTGTGTGCGGGGAAAAAGAAAGAGAGCGCTAGGCGGCCCAGGCTCAGGGCCTACAGATGTCTGGAGCTGCGCCGCTCACCCCCGGCCTTCACAGGCAGCAAGCAGCTGTTGTCAGAGAGAGACAGGCCGCCCCGGAGAGACTGGGAGGGGGCCAATGGGCAGAAAACAAGAAAGAGGCTCTTTCACAGCCTGGTATGTCCTTCTGGATCCCCACACAATGTATCCTTTGAGGACCCAGAAGAATAACATTTAGATTTAAAGTTTTCTCATCCTGGGAAGTTTGGGTCAGCTCGCTCAGGCCTCCCGCTCTCTAAACTGTCGAAGAGTTGATGCTGAGGTTAAGGTCAGAGCTTGAGGAAGGCTGTGGCCAGAATTCGGAGCAGAGCCATGAGCTGCAGCCTTCTATCCAGGCTCTGTGGGGGCAAACCTGGACCAACACAGACGAGAAAATGTTAGGTATGCTGTGAGAAATCCAAGAATGTAATGATCCTTATAGCAGGGGTCATGTCAAATATCCTCGTACCTGTGAGCGCTAACAAATAAGAGTCCTGACATCTACCATTGACTCCAACCAAGAGAAACACAGTCCGGTGTCAGGACTCAGAGTTCCACTGGCTCTCAACTCCCAGCAGGTGTTTGTGAAACAGCTCCCAGCACCTGCAGAGTCCAGGGAACTGAGCCACTCTGTGTTTCCACCTCTCTGAAGTCAAACAGGGCACAACGCATTACTTGTTGTAGTACAGAATGTGCTCTGGCTGTCTCTTTTTTTCTTCTTCTGGAGTCAGGTTTGTTGAGATGTTTCCACTGAAGAATTAGGGAAGTAATACACCAGAGGTTTCCAGGGAGGAAAGGTTTTCTCTGTGGTCTCTGTGAACAAGTTTTGTCAGCTGGAAGGAAAGGAGGAAGGAAGGAACTTTTCTCTGCTTTACTGCATTCATAAAAAGCCAGGCGTGTCATATTATTGGAGCTACTTTAAAGTGAGCAGAATTTGCTTACTGGTCCTCAGGAAGGATTGTTACACCTCTGACAGAATGTCTCAAAATAAATGCAAAAATTTTCAGACTACACATGGCAGTTCTTTTACAAAGTTTTTAAATTCATTGCCATCTTAACCTTATTTTAAAAACACCCCAAACTGCAAGATTGTATTTTTTAATCCAAAAACTAGCATCAGAATTATACCTTCATTGTGAATTTAAAGCATTTATTGACTATACATGAATTATTTGTATACAACCAAGCTCTGTTTATGTTTTCCACCAAACATCGGACGTCGAAGAGACGTGCAGATCAAGTCAGTATTTGGTCGGTTCGTCAAAGACCACATCTAGACTTGCAACATAGACGTGCAAAATAGGTTAGAAATTTCAACGTCCAAATTGAACCTTTTTTAGACGTCATCTGAAGACCAAATCTAGACGTCGGCAAAATGGATCCAAGATTTAGACGTCATTATTGGACCTCTTTTAGACGTTGAAATGACGTTCACATTTGTACCTCATATGGACTTTGTACTAGTACTTTAGGGATGCTTTTCAAAGTAAAAGCCTGATTCTTTTACTTTGGGGCCCCTCTTGTTTTTATACAATGCCTTTATTTTGACGTAGGACCGGGCGATTATATGATCATGATCAATGATCATGATAAATTTCAATTCGATCACGGTAATCACCTGTGAGCATATTCACTCGATTAAACATTGCAGGAGCATACCTGCAAAAACACTCGGGACTGTAAGCTAGTTCACTGTATTATTTAATATTCCTCTATATTTGTTGTACTGTTGAGTTAAATGTTTTTATATTTTTCTGAGTTTATCTTATTTAATTTGTTTTGTTATTTACTTTGCATGTTAATAAAACGTTGAACTAATCTCTAGTTTCTAGTTTTTAGTACAGATCCTTTAAAACTGTCAGTTTAAAAAAAAAAAAAAAAAATTGTGATTATTATCGAGATCGGACGGTATGACAAAATATATCATGATCAGCATTTTTACTTAATCGCCCCGTCCTATTTTGAAGTTGTATCCAGAACGGTTAGTTGGCAAAAATAGTCACCTGCTCAGCTCATTATTCCAGCCAATAGCCAATAATTCTGTGATTTTAGGTTTTGGTAAGCTTATGAATATTTTGTAGTATTCCAACCGAGCAGCTGCATCTCTTAACTTGACAATGTTAATTTTATGACAGAGTTACACACTCAAGAGGGCCAAAAAGCTAAAACTTGTGACACAGAAACACTAAAGTTCAAACTGACTCCTCAGTCTTTATTGGCCCTCCCTGGAAGCCTAATACAAACTGCCCGTTCCCTGCATCTCCTTGGACATCTGACATAATATTTTTCGTTCAGTATTCAGGGCATGTGTGGGTTATAAATTCAGGGCGGCTGGGCACGGCTGACATGTTGTAATTAGAAGGGCAGGGTGGCAAAATAGATCATACAGAGAGGGGATACTCTGCCAAGACAAACACAGGGCAGAGCCACGAAGACGAGCGGCTGTCTGCTCTATATGTGCCCAGACTTAAGTCATGGCATGTTTAGGCAGGAGTTAAACCAGCAGATTAAGTTTAATCCACTGATTAAATCTGGCTGTAAAGGAGTCAACACAAATCAACATCATCATCAGATGGAACTTAAGAAAACGGCACACTTGTGGCAAATTAAGTTTACTCTCCATAAAATGTAGAGAGAACTGCATGACATTGATTCAAAGTGAGTGATATGGTCATCCAAAAAAATGACAAGAAATCTAAGACACCAAATGTCCTGAATGTCAAAGTCAAAGAGGAACATAAAGATGTATATCAGGAGGGATTATACACCAGAGTCTTGTACAGTCTTTGCAGAATGAGTGGGAATAATAGTCCACTGCTATGACTCATGCTGTGGGCTGACTCACTGCCTTAAATTTCAGGAAACTGAACAAAGGTGATATTCAGGTGATTATCCGAATAAGGCAGCATTGATACGGTCAGGATGTGATGGAATAATATCCCCCATGTCAAGAAAAGAAAAGAAAAAAAAATTCCTAGAAATCAGATTCTTCACACAACAAAAAAGTCACATGTGTTTTATTACATTCTTGACTGCTATTCGCTTCCATGGACAAAAAGGTGGAGAGTCTGTTATTGAAGGCCCAACGTAGAGGCAAAACCAGAGCCCGGTTTGTGTGGCAGCTTCCTTTAAACTCACCAACAGCCACTCTTATCATCTTTTGTTGGACATTTAATAAGGGCTGGGTGATAAACGGAACATTTTCAACAATAACTGACGCCATTTTGCCCATGTCAATATATTCAGTGTCAAAAAACAGAAAATGAACTTTGATCCAAAAAATTGAAATCTGTACTTTATTTCCTCTTGCACATGAGTGAGCTGGAACATTAAAACTTACAAATACAATAATATAGGGTTGGGCGATAAACCGGAAATTTACAGATACTGAAATTTAGGACCATAACTGGTGTCATTTTGCCCGTATCGGTCTGATTGGTGTCCAATAATTAAATAAAAGTTGTTTTTTGATGTGTGTAGGTAGGCTATGGTCTCATGTCCCTTTAAAACACTGTCCTACATCAAAGACGTGGCTTTACACCATCCAGCCCATAACAAAGAGGGAAAGACAGGTGAGGAGATGGAAGTTAATGTGGGAGGGGGTAAGTAGATTGTGAAGTAGTTATTGTTATTGAGGTGATGTGCTCAATATAGCATGATGATGATTTGAGGCCCAGCCCTACTTGCGGTTGAGTTAAACATGGCAGCCACCAAAGTAAAGGACTCATGACTCCATGCTGAAGTTGAGGTTGCTATGCTAACAGTCAAATTTGTGTCCAGTGAAGAAACACAAATGAAGGTGATCCAGATTTGATTTGAAAATATCGTATATAATGTGACCTGAGCTGTTGAACTGTCACCAAACTTCAGGTCTGAGTCACATGCAAGAAAAAACAATTCGATTTGGGTCACCTCAATCTGCAAACTCCCTGAGCGAACTCACTTCAGATTGAAGCAGCTGCCGCTCATTTACAGCTCTGGACTTTTGTTCAAGTTGTTGATCTTCAACGGTTATCTTTAGTCGCCTCGCACCATTTGTCTTTATTTTCACAAGTATGATTTGTTGTATATTTCTTTTCTGCTGACACAACATCCAACCAAACAAACAAAGACAACAAGGTTACCGCAGAGTCATAGCTGACTGTGCATGACTCAACAAACTGAAGAATAAAGCTGCCCACACCCTGTTTTAAACCAACAGTGGGCGACTTTGGTTTCAGGGAAGGTAAATCGGAGGAGTTATTTCAGTGGGGAATGTGCACGAGAAAAAAAGCATGTTACCACTTCAGTTATTACCAAGAAACTTAACCTGTGCACTAACTTTTTGTACAATCTGATCTTCTTGAGTGGGAATTAAAAGCTCTCTTTGGTGAAGCATGCAGGAGGTAAATCCAAGTATGCCCTGGTCTTGCTGCATCACTGAATCCACTGCAAAGTCCTGGAAGAAATGCAGAGGTATCAGGAAGCAAATCCCTGTATGTTTCAAGTGTACATGAATTTAAATGAGAGGAAGTATTGCACCAATAACTCCTGACAAGGTGTTTCTGCTGAACCACCACTCTGTTTCAGATGAATGCACCCACAGAAGGATAAAAGTACATTTGAAATCCACAATGTCAGCAGCAGGAAACTGTAAAAGCAGGGAAAAAAAACAATTCAGATTCCTGCCTTCTGATCCATGGGAGCGCAGATGGGCCCAAGGACATCATTAACACATTATAGAGTTTAGTGTGTAAATGGCGACTGCATCTGTGGGTAATCAGCAGACAGTTGCCTCATACGCAGCTCCAAGCTGAGAGCAAGATTGCGCGCAGCATGCTGTTGTCCTGCTTTAGTGCACATTTGGGATTTTTGTTCTATTTACTTCTTATCTATTTTGTTTATTTTCGTCACTTTGACTTTGGAGCCCTGGTGGTCAGATACCCATATTCTGCCCCTTTAAGTGATTCTCTTATAGTGAAATTTGTTTCTCATCCATAGTATCTTATGTCACTGAGAGTACGCAACAAGGACAGAGAGAGACAAGAAGGAAAACATATTGTAATTTGAGGATTAAGAGGGAAAAAATGGAAATGTTTGAGACAACAGGAGAGAGGGGAACACTGGAAACTAGAATAGCCCGACCACAAATGGGCTCATTCACTGAAAGAATGTATAAACATACGGTTGAGTTTCTTGGGAAGTCTGACTGTCCCATGAATGGATTGTTTGTTTGTCAGCCACTGAAACGATGCGGGGAGCACCACACGAGACATTTACAGAGACAGTAAAAACGCCAGAGTCTAACTAACTTGGATGAGGGAAGAGGAACTCATTTGTGAAGAAAAAAGCCATCATACGTTTAACTGCTCCCCATGGGCCTTTGGGACACGATGGAACAAGACTTTTGACAACTGAAATGGTCATGCATATCGAATACATTGTTTTATGTACAACATTTCATCTGCTTGTTACTTCTTGTCTGCAAAACTTGCAGAAAATGAACATTGATCCAAAACAGAAAGTGTTTCCTTGAACAATAAGAAAGATACTGTTGAAAATGTTGATATTAGTTTGAAATCTGTACTTTTTTCCTTCTCAAACATAAGTGAGCTGGAATATTAAAACTTACAAATACAGTAAGATAGGGCTGGGCGATAAACAGAACATTTACCAATACCGAAATTTAGGACAAAAACCAACATCATTTTTCCCATGTCGATATATTCAGAGTCAAAAAATAAATAAATGTTGGTTTGTATGTGTGTATGTAGGCTATAGTCTCATGTCCCTTTAAGAAGCTGTCCTACGTTGAAGACATGACTCCACCCCATTGAGTCCGTAACAAAGAGAGAAAGACAGGTGAGGAGATGAAGGACGGTTCAAAAGTTGTAGTGGCTGAAGTAGATGAAGTTAATGTGGGAGGGGGTGAGCAGCTTGTGGAGTAGTTATCGTCCATTTATAGTTATCAAGGTGAACTGATCAATGTATCGTGATATTGATTTGAGGCCATATCGCCCAGCCCTAGTCTTGTATACATCCCACCCAAGGCAACAGCGTAAGTTCCATGTGATGTTCTCCAGATGTTTTGAAGGTACTTGTTATAATATCAGGAGATGTCAATCATGTCACCCTCTCCTCTCACCTGACTGAATTTACACAGTTTGTTAACCATATCGCCTAGCCCTACTTCTACAACACCATTAACTGAACTAAAAGCCAAAAATACTTAATTCATTGACAACTTTTCAGCTGAGTACTTTAAAGTAAATCCTTACAGCAGAACAGCAGTATTGGATTTCAAAGATAAAACAAATGAGGTGTAATATGAGTACAAGTGTGAGGTAAAAAAAAATAACAAAAACTGTTCAACTCCAAGCATGCACAAGATATTCATTTTATGCATACAGATATAAAAAGGCAGAGGCTTGTCCACAGAGGTCTCAAAGGCATTAACTTTGCAGTATGGCAACAGCAGAGGGGGCTTCCAGAGAGTAACTGATATTCACAGTTACTGTGAAGTATGGTATGAGTTTGCAAACAGCTTAAAAGTCGCAGCAGTGAGAGAGGCAGACACATTTGTTTTAAATTGTGTGTTTTTGTGTGTATTGTGGGGCTAATTTTCCTATTAGGACCCTAATGGAGTTGGGGAAATAAGGAATCCAGACAGCAGGAGATGGAGAGGTGGAGGGGGGAGCGGAGGGAAAGGACCCCTATGGGCTTACCAAACAGCCCAGGAATGTGGTGGTAAAAATGAGTTGGGCTCTCTGGCACAAGATGGTCCGTGTGACTGGGTTTAGATGATGGCCGTGACAAAGACCCCTTTCTTACTGACTTTAATAACTACAATGCGCTGTGGAGCCTCACACAAGCAACCACTTGTTAAAGGAAAACACGGATACACACTGAGACACACACACACATATACACAAAACACGAGACAAATACTCAAAGTATTCCATGAAAATACACTTTGGCTTTCCCTGTGTAGAGCTGATACTGCCCTCAGGATGCAAGTTTGGTGGTTTAATCTAGATATCTGTGCCCCGAGGTTAGACCTGCAAGAAACTTCTCTGGTAAACTTTATCAAAGCAGACTGCTGTGAGATTCCTATTTGGAGGAAACATTGATTTCTCATTTTTCTTATAGAACACAAACAGAATCATGTATCTACTCCTCCTCTTTCCACCTCTTAACACTTTTCTCTCAGCTGCCTCTTTATTACCTAGATCACATAAATGCTAGACCTGGTCTTTAATCATAAATGGACAGCAAGCCTGAAATAACAAAATACAACATGCACTGGACACAAGACTGTGAGGCCATTTTATTACTTTCAGGGATTTTGTCGTAAAAAAGGCAATGACGGTATTTAAACACACTCAACTGCACTTTTTTCTGCTAAATATGTCTACACTGACTGCTGATATTTAAATATCGAACAGATGTTTTTTTTTTTTTTCGATTGAATTTGAACTTTTACACAACAGCTTTTAAGCTTTTAAGATTTCCAAATTTCCATTTTTTGCAGATTTATAACAAAATTTTTATGTCTTAAATCACTGTTTAAATAAAACTACAAGCAGCCCTGCAGCATGGTCAAATCAGTGAATGTAACAGGGGTCCCGCCTTTTGACATGGAAAACAATAATAAAGAATTTTGAGTTAGGACCAGGGGCGGAGAATCAGGTTTTGAGAGTGCCATTGCCCCACTGGCCACCCCTAGAAATTTGAAGTCTATTAACAGTGGTTGAATATATAAAAAAAAATCTTTAAGTCGTCCTGATACTAAGTTCCCAACGGGAGCTGAGGTGGGTCTCGCCCAAAGTATAAATTCGGACTCTTTCATATTCATTTTTCCAAATTTTGTATATCTTAAATATTATTCTGCATAGACTTTATAACCCTTTAGATTCTCTTTACAATATCAAATTAATTTAATCTGATAAAACTTAAAACTGCTTTGTTATTTGGCTGTAAACATCGTTTTTTATGAATGGGCGCGTATGTGGCTTCCAATGCTTTCACAGACAGCCTCTAGTGGACACTTAAGGAACTGCAGTTTTTAATGACTTTAGAACTCGCTGTATTTCTCAACATACGAGGTTGCTGGTTGCTCTGAGCATACGCTGCAAACTAGTTAACTACATTGAACTTTATGCAAAAAAAAAGTAAAAGAGAAAGGCAAATCTTAAAAGTAATTCAAAAGAAATCCTAAATTTAAATAAAATTAAAATATGAGAAATTTAATTGTACTTTTTAGAGCTCTGATATTATTATTATTAAGCAAGCTACAATGAACCCAAGTATCTAATTTGAACGGTTGTATGGTTTTAATTAGCATACCCCAGACTATTAAATCAGCAGGTATTAGATACTGGATTTCTCTGCACTAAAAGACCACTTCTGTAATGTTCACCGGAGTCACACATCCCATCCAAACCACTACCACACCCACCTCACACCACTTTCCCATATCCCCCCCGCCTCCTCCAGCCTCTCCACATCTGGACAGTGGTTTCCGGCGCATTCCGCGGGGTCCAATGCCTCTGAATGCGCTCTATTCACAACCCCTCGCTGCCCTGCGTGACATGCACCTTACATATGTGGGGGGAAAAAATCCCAGTCATCCAAAAGTTACTCCGAGTTTTTCCCTGTTTTAAAGGAGAAATTTTTGAAACACTAAGCAGGTGGCTTTCTAATGAACGGGGCACAGAGAAGAAAGCTGAAAGTGTTCGGTGCACTTGACCAGACCTGCTCCTTAATGTATTCCATCTGGGCTAGAAATAAAGTCATACTGTTCACCCTCCATAAAGTTCCTACCTGGATCGGTGACAGCTGATTTGAAAAAGAGCAGTTGGGGCTGCCTCGAGGCTTTTAAAAGTTTTAGAGTTCATTATTTGAAAAAAATATGAGCCTGGAGTAGAAAAGTGCTCTGTTCACTTTCTTATATTGGCAGCTTTTGAGGGTTTGCAGCCCAAATATTTGAGAAATCTTGAGACAATCTCAAAGACTCAAACTGGACAGAATAAAACCTGTAATTGATAATAGCATACAGCAGTGGAGAAACACTCTGGGGGTCTTACTGTGCTCAAAAATCATCTTGACCTGCCACAAACATGGTCCCATCACTTCTGGACTGTGATTTTTTTCATCTTTCCATTTAAAACATTACAATCACTAACTATTAAACTTTTGCCAGGATGTTTCCTTGGCTGTAGACGAGCCGTTTCCCCATCTCCTCCTGCTCAGCTTTCACCTCTGCTACCAGTTCAGGTGTTACTCCCAACAATAGGCATCTTGTCCAAACTGTCACCCTTCACATTCCTCAACGCGTGTAATCCCAGCTCCACTACATCATAGTGTTACCACAGGTGACGAATATCTGCAGCAGACACAGTGCGCTCTTTGTTCCCCGCGTGTTTGGTTTTCCTCCTTAAAACACACGGGATATAGCCAAGAACGGACACAGACGCTGGTGAACTGCGCCGGGTGGGATTCATTAGGAATTTGAGTCCCAGACAGGTGTACAGCTTTGAGACTGATACCCGGCACCTGTTGTGCAGTTTATGGAGCTTCAGATTAAATCTAGAGTCTGTTTCCAAAAGAGAATTCCTACTTAGACTGATAAAATAATGATCCAGACACCATACGTCAGAGTAATTTATATGTCTGCAAGTTGTGGTGCTTTTTTCATGAGTAAGGGCCAACGTTCTATGAAAAAAAAAGACCCAAAAAACAACTGAAGCAGAGTAAACACTCCAAGATAATCACCCCAACTTTGGGCCTGATTCTCCTCTTCCAACACAAATCAGTGAAAGCTTAATTATCAGACGGCTCCAAAGATTATCTTGCCTGATTATCCTGTGGTGTGAAGTGTGATAGGAGTGTGCTTCTTGTCCCCTCCAAGACAACAAGTGGAAGAAAAGGACTGCAAGTGGAGAAGCAAGCTAACTAAAGACAGGTTGTTTTTTTTTTAGAAGTTTAGAGTGCAGGTTTTAGATGCCGAGTGTCATATTTTGATGTGAAAATACTGTACAGTCAAGGTTTGACCAGGAGGTGGCATCACTATACAGCTGAGACGGACTGGCCTCCAACCAAACACACTGATTGAAGAGAGAGGACTTTTTCAAATGAGTGGACACATGAAATGAGTTTTGTGGCTCTCCTGATAGTGTTTTATTTGCTGTACTTCTTTAATTCAGCATTCAAACATCAGTGTGGCTGTCAGGAACAGGAGTAAATAAGGGTAAAAAGACTACCTATTGTCTGCAGGTTTGCTAGGACTGTCGCTCTGCTATTAAATGTTTCAACAGAGCGGAAAAAGACATAATCACTGCAGCCTTTTGTTTTGTCTGCACTGAATTCCTCATGTGTTCTTCTCATCAATCGTTCTATAATCATTCGACTCCAATCTCTCTATAGAATCATCCGTCTCCCCTTTGGGGTGATGCTCGAATGATTTCCTCGATTCTGTGTCATCGGAGTCACTGTGCTATTGTACTCAGATGAATCACCCCTGGCAGTCTGGGCTTCTGAAGACCCCTGCCAGCCTCCTGCCTCATTCATGAGCAATTACTGCTCCCAGACCATTCATCGAAACAACACGGCCCGGCTCCTCTGAGAGAGCCGGTAACAGTTTATTAGAAGCACCACTGCACATAACTGCAGGTAGTCCACGAGGATGAAGGCTCTGATCACAAACATGGGCATGCAGTGTGCTGGAATACCAGAACAGATATAAACAATATAATGCATACAATACAAGAACTTCATGGATCCCCAAAGAGAGATTTGTTTGTCTGGAATCTCATCTCATCTACTATTTATGGAAGAATTAAACAGTCTGATGGCTGTGGGTACAAAAGATCTTCTGAATCTTTCCGTCCTGCAGCGAATAGAGAGGAGCTGTCCACCACTGTTATTTTATTTCTGGTCCATCAAGGTGTTACGAAGTAGATGATGAAGTTTCTGTAAGCGTCTTTGATGTTAGCATACAGCAGATTTTGTTTTTTAGGACAGTTACCAAACCGTGTAAATCCAGTCAGGTGAGAGGATGGGCTGACATGATTGACATCTTCTGATTTTTTTACAAGTGCCTCAGGATGTTGAGTCTGTATTCTTGCAAATGCGTCATGGAGAACATCACACGGAACTTCAGCCGTTGCCTTATACAGGACTCTTATTTTTTACAGGTTTTATTTTTAACAGTGTTGTACCGACTGCTTCGACTTTTCTCAACACGTTTCTTGTTGCACCTGCGCAGATTTGCTTTTCTTGCTACTATACTCTTCTGCTTCCGTTGTGCCAAATTGAAGCCCAAATTAGGGCAGTCGCAATTATAATAATATTCACCAATCGCAATTATTTTTCATATTCGCAGTAATTTTTCATATTTACCCATGAAACATGGGTACACTCTTTGTGATTTCTAAAAAAGTATGTGATGCCCAGTGACAGAGGTTGCCATATTGCAAGTGCTGATTCAACTCATCTTTTGATCGACGTGGAAACAGGCGAAGAGGTAGAATTGAAGTGGAATTCTCAGGCAAGCAGCAGCATTTTATATGTCATGCAGGGTTTTGTTGGGAGCCAGTGGAGGCGGATGACAGTTAGTTTTTGGATATGAGTAACTTATAATTGTATCAAATCATCTAATTTTGGTGGCTCGCCTAACACTGATTACAGCTCTATAGAAATATGAATATCACACAGGCAAAATCAACTGACTAATTAATCCAAATTGGATAATATATGCAAAGAAAGGGCACCTAAAATGACTGAAAAGACACAACCAGTTATTCTTGATTTCCTCTTCTTCATAGCCTCACCTTTCTCTTAACTAACTGCAAAGATCACTGGTAACACGGCATCAACACCATCACCAGTGTCCATCTGTCCCTCTCTGCTTCAGACTTGTGCCTGCCAAGCCCAAAATCATTAAATTACACTATAATTTTCTCACTGCATATTTGTCTAGTCCCTGCGCAGAGACAGAATTTAAATTCACAGCACCTATAGGGAGGGTGGCCATATCATTTAACCTAAAATTTCCTATTGGTAAGCCTGAAGGTGGTCATGGCTGAGGTCCCCTGTAGGTTGCAGCAGCAGGTAGGTGTGTGAAAGAGGAATCCACACTTACAGAAGCTTCACAGGATCAGGACAAGATCACACGTATCCACCAGCCCAGCAGAGCTTATTATAACAGACGAGGACCAGTTTCTTGATAATCTCGTAAAGCCCTTAAGATACAATGTGAGCTCCGCGCCCCCGGACTGAACGAATCTCCTTGATAGATCTTAAGTCTTTTCAAAGCCTTCTTTTGGAGAGAAAAATCTCTCCTAAAAAAAGACTGAGAGTGTTATTGTAAATCCTTTATTCCTGGAATCAATACTTCTATTTCTGGACATCATGAAGGGATATTGCTGTTCTTATCACAAGATTCTTCGGCGGATAGCGGTGGCGTTTGTTGTGTCATAACTATTTCTTTGTAAGCTTCTCTGTGCTGCAACTCGAGTGCCAGGTGGTGAATGGTGAAGTCAAGGCAGAGAGTGGCATTCTGGTGGAAGTTTTGGGCTTTTTTTACACCCTCTTCGTGTGCAACAACAACAAAAATCGATATCCCATCAAATCCGACATCACCGAAATGTGCTGGTTAACACAAGCGTGAAATCTTCATATCGGCTTCTGCAAATCAAAACTTTTGCAAAGTTACCTTTCCTGGAAAAAGTCAGGGATTTTATGCAAAAGAAAGCAACTCTTGTTTCCACTTTGACAAATCTGGAGGGAAGGAAACAATTTGCAGCCGCATACTTCTACAAGGTGTAATTTATGCACACTCCTGCTTTCACAAATTTGTAGCCCTCTGAAGATTGATCCAAGCAACTATCCCGAAGCCAAAACCACCATCTGCATTTCCTCCACCAATCCCTGTCTCCTATTTGCTCTATTGATTTTTAACAATATAGCCTGGAACACTAAGTGAGCTTGTCTCAATGCTTCCAAATGACTCGGCAGTGCATTTTTCTGTTGTTCCCTTCATCCTTCAGAGCATCAATCACAGGGTTTAATGAAACAAAAGAGTAAGGACTGCAGTAAATAGAGTCAGGAGCTTTAACAGACAGGATTGCGCGTGGCTATACAGTGTGAACTAGTGTGAAGTTTGCAGATTTGTATGATTAGGCGAAGTCTGAGAAGGCTTCCACTGCTCACAGAAGTTAACTTGGTTGACGATTGGAGAGATTGGTAATTATTATGAACCTCGTTTATATGACGATCATGGTCCTAAAGTGCGATCCCCACAAACCCCACCCACTCTTCCGGCCCTCCTCGGAGCCCTGAGTGGCTAAAAGTAGCGTAGCAGCAATGTTTTTATTGAACAGGCAATTTTTATCGTGGCACATATCACATAAATAACTCTTATTAGTCTCTGCAATGTCAACACGGTAGCTGCCCAGGCACCTGCAGACGTTGCTCGCTAGCAGAGCTGGCGTTTACTGCCTTCACTCACTAGCAATCCATTTTGCAGCTAGCGAAGGATCTTCTGCCGGCCTGCTTCTTGCTCTGCCAGAGGGGGTGTGTCTTGGGGAGGGCGATACAGGCTTATTTATGCTCGCCATACGTATGAAAATATAAGCCTCCGTTTCAAGCAATGGTCCTGCCCACATACTTCCATGAGTCCTTTACATTGGCATGGATGTTAACCAGTACATCCACCAGGGGGCAAGCCGGAGTCAAAATTTTCTGACAACAATAAACAAAACGAAACATGGCGACTGTGGAGGAGCTAGTAATAATGTATGCTTTGCATAGGAGACAGAAACAGAGGCAGCGTTGGAGGAGGCGGTGGTCGGTCAGGCCACTAAATGCCTCGCATTTGGAGGACGGAGAATTCATTTCTCTAGTTGTATCGATGAGAGAAATTGATGACAATCCTTAAAAAGCCCCGCCATTGTCGTCTTCGTTTTTCTCTCGAGATGTGTATAGGGTAGTAACAGCTGCAACACTGCCCCCAAGGTTCCCGGTGGTACTGCTCCGTCTGGCCCGTATCCGTTAACTTCAAGGTTACGTACAGAAACACTGACAATAAGAATGCGATCCATATGTAACATTGAGCATAACTGAGACTTTAGGTGTTCATTTTCAACTTTAGATGACCAGTTACTGATGCATGCTGGGAAAGCCCCCATCTCTTTGAACCAATAATCAAATTAAAGGAAGAAAGAGGAAACAATTATGTGAATTTAATGACATTTGTATTAGAAAGCAGGGACGAGGGAGGTTAAAAGAAGTCTGATTATACCATCAACGCTTCGTCAGGATTCAGTGTTTTCGCTTTCCTGTTTCATATTGAGATAAAAAAAGGATTTCAGCTCAACAAATTAAAAACTATTACCATTTTTCAACTGCTTCCTAATGAGAACAGTTTTATCTAAAAGACAAGACCTATATCATTGGACAGCCCAAATTCAAGCACGATATCACCAAAAGACTACTGCAGTACTGTGCTGGATGGAGCAAATATCCCTTCATCCCAAACTAATTGTGCTGACTTCTGTCACGCCACAGTAAGATTTTTTTAAATAACTTTTAAAAAGTGTCGTTAAATTCTCTGCAGAAGTTCCACATAATTAAATCGACTATTTTTGTTCCTTGTCTTTTCCTGTTGCGTTGTCAGAGCCTAACATTTTTATCACTTTCAACACAGTGTGACACAGTATCTGCAAAACTAATTACGTCCTTCGTTTTCTATTGTTGAATGCGTTGATTTGCCTATGTTTACCTGCTCACACACTTAAAGATGGTGGAGACAGTAAACATTCACCCTGATAAATATCAGTCTGTAAGTGCTGTCATTGTTTTAATCATGCTGATGTTAACATTTGGCTCAAAGCACCATAGTGCCTCAGAGCTGCCAGCACAGCTGTAGACTCTTTATCTGGTTTATCATCCATGGGAAGAATAAAGAGCAACAGGTCAGATTTGCAGTATTCAACAGAAGGTAATGAGCAGTGTCTCGTTATAATGGTTTGCCTTTACACACCCTCTATTCTTTCCTGGCATTTGAATTTATGGCCAGCCAGGTAATTGCAAAGCTGTCACATGTACAGAGCCAGCATTGTCATAAGCCCAGCTGGTATAGTCTTGCCTTTTACGTTTTATAATGAAATACTCGCAGTGTATTCAAAACCATCTGAATGAGCTGGAAAGGTTAAGTCTCGGTGGAATGAATATAAAAAGAATTAATTTGTTCATATCGTAGCTGAGGGATTCACCATCGAGCTGGATGTGAAGTATGATCCCAAAATGACGCTCATAATCTATGTCACACTAACTGTAAAAAAAAGAAAAAAAACGTCTCTGTTGTGTCTCCTCGATCCCACAAAAGCTCGAAAATTATGTCCCGTTATGAAGAGGTGGCCTATTCATGCGTGGCACATACTGATTAAGTGTAATATGTATGACAAAGTGCTGTGGCTCTTCACGACAGGTTTCACCTTTCACTTAAATCTAAAAAGAAAATAAAGACAAATCACTTTTGTCCTGTGTAAGTCCCTGAGCAGTCTGAGAATATTTATCCTTATACCTGGAACTCAGACATAGCAGAATCTGTAGAATTTTTGTTTCACAAACAGCGTGTCCTTAACCTTGGAAAATAATTTAAAAAATAACTCCAGGCTCAAAATAAACTTTATTAGATTGTTTCTCCTTCCTATTTTCCCCAAGGTAATTATTCTGTTCTGCATTCAAGAGAATAAAGATTACCTTGCAATAAATATTTAAAATACAGTTATTATGTGCTACTGCAGATGGAAGATAAATACTGAAATATACCACATATTCTCAACTTACAACAAGGTACTGCATAAAACCTTGTCTGAATAGCATTACAACACGACTCTTCAGGAAGATACTACACAGGTGTCCTACATAATGTTATATAAAGAGATATAGTAGAGCATTGCTGGCTAGCTACACTTAAATTACTACATTAATGTACATATTAGGGCTGCACGATTTTGTCAGTGACAACTTCACCAAACTTTACTTAAATGATACGTTTTCCTTATCTCTCAAAACGAAACCACTGATAACGCTGTAGTGCATGGGCCAAGCCAGTTAGTGGCGCTGTAACGCTGCCCAGGAAATGCACAAAGGACAGAAGAAGAGTACAAGGTTGTTTGGCGGGACACACGCAGACGCCATGAAAGAGTTACGCTGTGTGTCACATCATCGTTTGGAGAGATGCAGATAGACATCCACACTGAGATGAAATGGTAGGCGTTTTCAAAAAGTACCGTTTACAGTCAACTGAAATGCTGTTTCCATGTGGATGAAACGCCGTGGGAAAAGCTTTTGCGTTCACTCCTGAATTCGTTTCCGTGTGGACAGGTTGATACCACCTTCAGACAGACTTTGGAGCGAGGGGTAGTTTGCCCTATTCAGCCACGAAATTATTGCCTTCTCTTGCAAACGCCATGTTTGTTTACACCGGTGTGTGTGGGTACTGGGGAGCACTCCTGCAGGAAGGGGGAGCGTACGGTTGCCTGTAGGCTCAAGACATGATTGAGTGGAAAATTTATTTTAAATTTTTCAACATTGCATAATGAAATAATCCGATTACAATTTAAAATTGATTAATTGTGCAGCCCTAGTACATTAATATTTTTGTTTTATGTAAATATTGCTCCAATACACTGCAAGAGGAGTGGTGCACTGATGCTCTACTTTAAAGTATTGCACTAAATGAATATATTGAAATAAATGTAATGCAAAGATGTACTACACTAAGAATTGCACTACATTTTCACACAGCATGAATCTACTACACTTCAATATTGCAATGCACTACATTAAAGAAACCTCAGAATGCCAAAAACACTCCCCATAGTAATGCCCATCCACATGTTTTCATCTGAAACACACACACACACGCACACAGAAATATGAGTCCCTGGGTGTATAAATTAGTCAGTTGTTTACGCTGATAAGTGTACAAATTATTGCACTGGAAAGTCAATAATTCATGTTTGTGCTGTAATGAGCTGAATTAAAAGGCATTAATCAAACTTTGTATTCGGGGCCCATAATAATAATAATAATATTTGCAAGAAATTATATCAACAGGCGCTTGTATCTCACAGAAATCAAACTCATCTACACACCCACCCAGCTGTCAATAGTGGGAAATTCGAATGAAAAGCACTACACCTCAAAAAGGTGAGCAGTTATCTGGTTTCCAGCTGCTATCTGCATGATTAGACAAGGGTAGGAGGAGTTTCACTACAGGGAAGTTTTGAATTGTGCAAAGTGACATCCCGGTTCAATTTAGACCTGTTTCAATCCCCATATTGGAGTACCAGCTGACACAATTTCCAATTATGCTCCCTGTGAAGATGTACGAAATTTGTGCAGATAGGAGAAAATGATTTTCATGAGCTGGAGGGTTACAAAATATCTTCGGCTACTGCTATATAATTACACAGATACCCAAGAGGAGAAAAGAGTGGGATAAAATTATCAGGTATTCTGAATCTGCCTCTGAGCTGCAGTGAATAATTTTAGAGGGGCTGCTGCGACTCTAATGATGACATAGCAAGGCAGTAAGTCAGGATGTCGAACCTTGGCATTTACCTGCTGAAACCAGAAAACAACCCATGATGATTCAGGAAAAGGCATCTTTAATATGCAGCCAAGGTTTTCCATTCAGACGAATATTGTTTGTCATTTTGGAACCTGTGCCTGAAGTGGCACTTGGTGCTTGTGGCTGTCAAAAATGATGAATTCATCAGGTTGATAAGATTTTCCCCCAGTATTGCTTTAGCCGCTGTTAGCAAATAAAGTGTCACCTCCCTGCTGATCATTTTGACTCCACTTCAGGCGATAAAAACCCAACCGAGAGTCATTAGATTTTTGGACTAAAAGATAAGAACAACTCAGGCGAGGGATGGGAGATGGTTTTCTCTTCAAAAGCACCCAAGCAGGTCAATACATACTGTTATATGCGGTCTTTATGTCTATTTGAGCTTGCAATGACTGCAAACTTCTGTTATCAATAAATTAACCCCCCCAAAAAAAGGAAATTTTACCTGAGAGGTTTGTAATCATTGAGAGAGTAGCAAGAACTGCCCTTTAACTCTCTTAGGGAAATGCCTGTGCCAGATTTTATTGCAGTCCACCCTGCAGTTATTGAGCTTATTCATCCAAAGACATAATATCAACCTTTTGGTAGCATAAGATAAGGGATCGCCAAACTTATTACAGTTTGTCCCAGAGGAGAAAGACATAGCTGTCTGGGAAATCCATCTATTTCTCGCTGAGTTATTTCACCCCGAAGTGCCACTAAAGGAGTCAGGCAATCACAAAAATAATTACTATTCATCATCTGGGGGAACATAAAAGTCTGCGGAAAGGATTGAATGGCAATACAGTAGAGTGACCAGTATTTGGGAGTATATTGCTTGCATGGTTAAGAAACCCGCTCATGGATTTTGTTGATTTGAGGAGTCAGCAGGGTAATTATCAGTGTGATTGATATTCTGTCAACCAGTGTTACAACAATGTTTCAAGAGATGTCAAACGGGAATAAAATATGACTCCTGGCTGTGCATTTAATGCAATCTGTCTTACAGATGTATTATCCATGAAGTCAGCACGCATTCCTCTTTCCTGCGTGGACATCTGAGCTAAATAATGGTTCGAGGCTTGGTAAAATACAAGACTAATTACTTCAACGCTGGCAGCAGAAGCCTGATGGGAGGGTGGAGAGCCGAACATCCATAAAGCAACGCCTGAGCATCCATATAGCTGCTCCCCAGGTGGTAGTCATCCTCATCAGCCAGTTCCAGTGTTCACGAATTTTAATCGATTCGAAGGGGAAAGTAGAGATGAGTTGGAGCAAGCAGACAGAAGACCAATTATCAGGAGGAGCCATCTCGATTGATGTACTCTTTATTCGTTTTCTGCTTGATAAAGGAGCAGACACGGCAGCCTTTGTGTTGAAGATGTAGACAAAGGTGGCTGAAGAACTGTTTTTTCTCTCTATTACTCCCATCCCTTTGTAAAGTTAACTGTATATTGTGGACTGTTTGCACTCGTATCAGTTGATAACTAAAGGATGCGCTTGTCATAAGAGCTCTGTTTGTGTCCGTAGTATTGATTTAAAAAAAGAACTCAAAGTTGTTGAATCGCCTTGTTTGAAACGAGATGTTTTTTTGATGCTCCAGTGAAGCGAAGTCACTTGAAGAAGACAGTAAACAAGCGGTTGAAAAAAAATCTATAATCTGTCTAAAAATGTTAATGGAGAAGTTGACGACGCTCTTGAGAAACCCCTATAGCATTTATATGTAATGTTTATAAAGTCCAATAAGCACATACTGCTAGAGACATTACTATATCCAGCGTTGGCAGTAAATGCATCCATTTACGTTAATCAGTGAAGACCCTGTGGATATAACATCAACCCATGCACCTCCAATCCTCCTGTGTGTTTTCTGCCTTTTCAAAGACATGATATAAGGAGGAGAGTTAAAGGGATATTCCGGCGTAAAATTAAGTTAGAGTCAAACACACCGTAACACAGAGTTAGACACCTGGTCGAGAGATGAATGTTGCCGACCGCTTGCTTCTCTAGACCCTAACGCCGGAATATCCCTTTAAATATGTCGGCTCAAGTCCTGTCTGTTTAGGTAGAGAGGCTAGATCTGCCTAATAGTGACATGTTTGTCTGCAGGGACACCTGACTTTTGAAGGGAATGAGAGCAGACACTAATTGGTTTGATTCATGTTACGCCTTTGAATAATTAAAGGACTTAATCTGACCTCTTTGCACTCTCCGTGCCCAGATTTCGCAACGCTTCAATTGCAAAAAGTGATCAGAGATGCTCAGACTCGCTTTGCATCATGTGTGCTCTGTATGGACCGTGAGTTTTAGATCATTTTAACAGGGAGCTTAGACTGATTTTGGACATCCAGGGGTGAAACTGTTGCATAATCACTGGACTCATACTGCAGGGCTGTTACCGCCAACCCTTAGCAGACTGTGTTTGTGAATAATTTAGTTTCGTTTGTACAGAAAAGGGACCAGGTTAGTCCCAAATGAATGCATACAGGCTTGTTTGAATACATGCAAACAGCACCTCATGCAGGGTGGCTATTTGTTGTGGTGAGGCGCTGTTTGTGGTGCATTAAACCTCTTCTTGTCTCAGTTTGCACAGGTTCTCATCTGCACAATCTCCTTATGCACCAGACCCACTCTTATAATCCTGGCACACGAGTGCAGAGGAGCTGTCATGTATTGTTTGCCAGAGGGTGGTTACAGACTGTCATTCTTTCATTCCTATGACTTTTTGTGAAGAGATGTACATCGACAGGGATAAAATGTTTTTCAAAGTTTGAGCCTTCTTTACCAGTTTAGAGGATTTTGTGTGTAATGAGGGTTTTCAAACAGATTTGAAAGGTTACACACAGTTAAACACACTATCCACTTTACCTCCCTCTGTCCGGCAGCTCGTGCCGCCCTGTTGCTCCGTGACTTACATGGGTAATAGAGCACAGAAACACACTGTGTTTTACACAGGAGGGCAATTGGCTTGACAGGGAGAGAAGGAGGTGAGAAATATCTGTTCATCGCCTACTGGTCTGATGTCCTCGTAAAAGAATCCGAGGAAGTTTGAGCTCCTGAATGTCAGAAATGTCACAGAGTAGCCATGGTGAGTGCGGGGTTTTACAAGGATTTCATGACACATTTGATCACAGCGGATATCTGCAGCGAGGCCCACAGTGAAGGTGGAGGAAAGCAATGGTGCATCCTGGTGGCTCAGTTGGTTAAGACACAGACTTGGAACCATTTTTATGACATGGCCTGCTCTGTTTTTGTTCTTTTTACAGGGTTCCCACGTGAGTATGGAAAGTATGGAAATAAATTTGATCAACTTCCAGGTCTTAAAAAGTCTGCAAAATGAAAAATAAAGTATGGAGAAAATATTTATGTTTCCAGAATATTGCCACAGTTCCAAAATACTGTTTTCTAAAATAGAAAAGCAGGTATCCAAAAATAATTCTAAAAAGTAGGGTATGAAAGAGTATGGAAATTCCAACTGTGTAGGAACTGGAGATGCACCAAGCAATTTTTTTCTGATCCCATCCGATACGGATACCTGGGCTGAGCGTATCGGCCGATATCCGACACCGATCCAATACTACTGTTGAATGAATTAACTGCATACCTTGCCCTGTGAGTGAGGGCATCAGGCTTGACATTAGCCTTGTCAAAAAAAAATAAATTAACAAATTAACACAGATATAAATTTACTGAATATTATTCATTAACAAATAAAAAAATGCACATTAGCACAAAGCAAAAAGAAGTCAGACTTCCATGTAAACAGTGCAAAATCCAGTTAATTTGTCAATATCAGAGACGATATCCGATCCAAATATCGAATTGGTGCATCCCTAGTAGGACCCTGTTTTTACAAAACAAATAAAACATTGAAAAGAATCCAGCACTAATGCAAATTACCAGCATGTGGGATTTCTGTTATTTTGACAGTTCAGCCTGAATATTTATAGTTCGGCAATTACAGATTTTTCTAATTTTCTGAAATAAACGTCTCTTTTAAAAGTATCTTTCTCACAGCACTACTCAGAATGAGTCTGTAGCCCTGAGATGAATCACTGAGTGCAACAGTGTCATTTTAAATTGAATATATCTGGCAGGAAATCACAAGCAGCCGGGTTGTTTGAGCACACAGAAGTGGTGTATCATCCTATCCGGTCTGTGCAGAGATGCAGGTAAATGGTTAAAATGTCCGTACAAAAATTAAAAACAGAAGAAAAAGATGTCAGGAAAAAAGAAAGAAAAAAAAAATAGTACAAAAAAACAGAAAAAAAAAATCTGTGCAAAAAAATGAAAGAAGAAAAGAATCCGAAAAACAGCAAAGAAAAGAAATAACTCAAAAGAGCAGTTTCCTTTTTTTTTTTTTGCAAGTTAATGCAATATGCTTCCATTCAAATCCAAAGAAAAAAAAAGGTTGAGATGCAGATGGAGCCAAATAGTCAAAACTCTCATTAAGTGTCCAATATTGATCCCTATTAGTGTGAGGTCTAAAAACACTCCTGCAATTCCCTTTTTGTCATAGATGTAACCACTAAGAACAAAGCTGCTTCGTTTGAAAATTGATCAGAAAAAAAGAAATTACAATGCGTTTCATTATCAAGCCGAGCACCTCCAAATAAAGAAATGCGATTCACTCTCTGAAAATATTGATTTCTCTCTGCTTTCTGATGAGATGGCTCACTTGTTGTCAAGCTGTCAGGATGACTGCTGAGACACACAGCGTGAGAACTACTGCGGAGGACTTATTGGTCGCTAAGGGAGAGTGACAGATGGGTCACTGAGACGAGTCATGAAACCTGGATGAGGCTGCATCACAAGTGTCTCTGTTTGAAACAGCGTGGAGGCAGAGACTCTCTGCTGTGTGCACACTGGAGGAAATTTCTGGCTTCCTTAAAGATAGAGGGCGGTTGAAAAAAACTTGTCAGCGGAGCATAAAGTTCTACTCTGTCATACAACTGAGAAAAAGGAGAGAAATTTACTACTAGGGCCAAATTCTCTACAAAGACTGTTTCAGCGATGCATTCTGAGTACAAAGTTCAAAGTTGAAGGATACAACTGTATAGGGCTGGGACGATATGCTTTTCTCCCGATTCGATTCTCCTATGATTTTTTGGATGCCGATTCGATTTAAATTGCAGTTCTACGATATTGTCAATTTTCTTGATTTTTAGTCTGCATTTTTAATACCAGTGAAACCAGGAACCATACTATCTAAAAAAAGAAACACATCACATATGAGTCAGTATTTAAGATTTATTCTAAATTTGAAAAAAAATCGATTTAAAAATTGTAAAACAAAAAATTGGGATACTTGTGTGGATTGATTTTTTCTCCCACCCCTACGGATATTTGTTTTCATTAATTCACAGACTCAGTCTGACAAGAGAGTATTGCTAGTAATCGGGCCGGGCGATATGGCAGTTTGACAGTTTGTCTTCGTCTGCATCTTGACTCCATGGGTGGGGTGGAGTCTTCGATGTAGGACAGCGTCTTAAAGGGACATGAGACCATAGCCTACCTACACACGTCCAAACCAACTTTTATTTATTTTTTTGACGCCCAATATATTGACATGGGCAAAATGACGTCAGTTATTGTCGTAATTTTCGGTATCAGTGATTTTTTTGTTTATTGCCCAGCCATAGCTAGTAAGACTTTTAAGGCAGTGATGAATTATGGCTCATACATCTTTACTGTGACAGCCAAGGTGACTCAAACTCTTAAATGGTGCCACTTATGTCACACCTCTTAATCTGAGAAGACAAACAGATATCACAGGATATTAGCAGGAAATTGCTGACCACTGTCGAGGCTGCCTCCGATCTCTTTGCAAACATTTCTTAATCTTTCAGTTTATCAGAAACACAACTGGGATGAGCCCACTGTGCTATCTTGGCAATTGTAGTGGACTAACAGGTTCTTGCATTGACTTGGGCATCAAGCTGTTAAATTGATTTGTGCTAATAGGCCTTAAGTGATAATTGCACTCTGACGGGCAAGATCCAGTTTTGCTTCAGTGAAGCAGTCAGTGTGGGCCCATAATGCTATCTTTGAGGGAAACACAGCAGGCACAGGTGCAACATCGGTACTAAGGACACACATATTCACACTGTGACTGTGTGTAAGCTCATGCATATGCATTCATGAACCAAACATTTAAGTATTATCTATTTAGTGCTAGGCTTTAATGTGACACCTCCTAATGTGCAAATGTAATGCACATATCAAATGCTGATGAGCTGCTTAAAGTAGCAGTGATTCAATCACGACACCATCGGGAGGAGATGTGTATTTAATGTTCTTTAAAGGTTGTGACACACAACAGTCCACATAAATGGATGTGCTGCGTGACCATTTTAACATTTACATATGAAAGGAGGGAAAAAGCTGTTCGCTCCCACCAATTCCATGCTTGAAAACTTGGAAATACTGTGATTAGTATAAACTGATCCCTCCAAAAGCTTGTTAAAGAGGCAGGTTTAGTGGGTTCTCTGGATTATTTTGCAAAGTTAGAAGTGCTTCTCCCCTTTTGATTTATTACTCCCTGTCACCACACCGCTTGGCTTCTAACGGGTCATACATTTCCTCTCTGCCATCCAACTCTTTCCCTGTTGCACTTCATCAAATTATTAATGCTGAGCATTCTTCTGACTGAGCTACACAGAAGCTAATCATTAATCACTTCCCTCCTTATCGGGCCAAACGGCTGCACCTGTAGCCTCAGTGCCTGCTGCGTCAGGCTTTGCAACAGGCTTCTCAGTTAGGTTTGGTCCCTACATCCAGTATTAAGGCCTCTGGTTCGATCTAAAATAAAGTAGTCATGGAGAAAAAACTGATACAGCATGTTGACAGTTTCATAAATAACAAGACAGATGTTTGTACGTCTAAATGGTGTTGAGCGTTGCTTTAATGGGACCAATAATTGGAAAAAAAAACTGTAATAGAAGGATTGTCCATTCAGGTAAAGCTACTGTAAAGAGTTTTATGACATTCACAAATAAAAGCAAACAAGATCATTGGGGACTAGGTTGACTTTTTTAAACAGTATTTTTTATGCTAAAAATTGGTGGTGGTGGGGGGGGGGGGTGTTGTTTGTGATATATACAATTTTTTTAACTGTTCAGGTAATTTAGCATTTGGCTTTCTATTATGTTTGTCTTATTATCACAGTACTTTATTCTCATGTATTTTCACGAAATATCACAAGACAAAATATTGCGATACTATGCTGGTACCTAAGTGTACCAACCCTACACTTGACTGTCCAAATCATCAGGATGAGAATTTTTTGTCAACTTATGGATAAACAGGACAACATACGTAGAGGCTACTATGTCCACAGGGGGCGCCAAAACTGACACAAACCAAAAGTTCTCCACATGACCTTTAAATCAACGTTAAGTTTGTTGGGCTCTTTACACATTAAAGGTGAGTCTCCACTAAAGCCTCTAATGCAACTATCAAGATGCTTAGTATGACAAGGTTTAATATCAAACGCTCAGCTTTAAATGTAATGCAAAATAAGTTTCAGAACTGATTTACCAGCAGATTTCGTAGACTCTATATGAAAAGCTTTAAATGAACCCTGTATCCTGACTGGTGTTCCATTTTAATCTATTCATGCGTTAACCTAAGGAGCGTAGAATAATGTGTTAGATCTGTCCATGTTCTGCGGCTAAATTATCAGCTCACAGCTGTACAATCATTTAGCACCTCAGGGGGAATACATTAGCAGACCTCCTTTGGTCTTTTTCTGTGTTATCACCAGTGCTTCTTCAACTGCCAGCCAAGGACTCATCCTGCCACCAAAGCAAACAAGCTGACTGAAAGAGTGCCGATAACATGCAGATGCTGTGAACCCCGAGTGCTTTCAAGAGCGACAGAATTGAAATCTCGGATACACAATGACTGAAAGTAATGTCCTATGAAAGGCAATTATGGAGGGGACAATGTTCAGGAGAGACCCAAGTATGTATTTGTTTTTTTTTCTTGATTTATGTACAAAGCCAAAGAAACAGGCTGCTCTATTCAAACACTTCCACTGCAACAGACCAGGAGGAGGAGAGTATAGCTAGAGCAACACCTTTAAACTGCACTAATACATGCTATTAGCATAGTTATGCATTTGTAATTGACCATAGCTATCAACCTTAAAGATATGTTTAATTTAAACAGAATCAAGTAGCCTGGTAATGAGAGAGCCCAGAGATAATAACAAAAGCGATGAGTGCAGTTTGAAGTTCTCAGTCCATAAAGCCCCGCAGGAGGATTGAACCGATTCTAAAAAACGCTCATTTATATTCAGATCTTACCTTTTCAAAACACAAGACAACAAGAGGTGAAAAACTGAGCGGTTTGGCTTCAGTTGAAAACAGTGTCTGCGTCAGTGGGTCCTTTGTAGCTTGTACTAACATTCCTGGTAACAGTTGCTAACCACTTAGTATATTGATTAGAGATTCATAAGATCCTCACGCTTCTTTGAATCTTTTCTCTGGCACCAGGCAGATAGCAAGCTAATTGCCTCAATTTGCCGACATCCTACCTTACACTATTACACACAACAGGCAATCAAAAATGTCTTGCATGCATGTTAAAGGCATGAATTATTTCTTCAAGAGATATATAAACCCAAACTTCTAGGGCGGGAAGAATATAATGATGAAATAGCACGAGTGATAAAAACGGTACAACAGTCAAACTATTCGAATCTGTTATCTGTTATCTCTCACAGCCTGCAAATCAGAGTCTGTTGTTCCAGCAGAACATCTTCCTGTATGTCTGACATCAGCTGCTCATATACTGATTGTGGCGGACACAGCTGACTGGCTCCTCTAATAAAAGCGATACTCATCAAGGCCCCTATCTGCTCTTGTAATGGCTGACAAGAAACAAACCGTTAACCCTTAACCTTTCAGGCGGATGAAAGGGAAGCTGTCGCGGTTTCTCTTGGAAACAAAGCTGGTCTTTGTCAGTCCGGGGCTTATTTGGCATCCGAGTTTGTCAGAGGATGGCTGCAGCTGAGGTTTTGGGCAATATCCTTCCCTTATGTTCTATGATTCCTCTTTGATGTGAGATAAGTCCTCATGTGTCGGTGCTTTTCAAATGCTCGGGTGTTGCTGTAGCTCAGCCAAACGCAGATGGTAATCACTGACAAGCCAAGAGAAGAGCACCGAGAGAGAACGGCGTGTTTCTGCTGATACCATCAAATCCCAGAAAACAAATCAACAATGCAGAGCTTTAATATTGGATTCTACCTACAGAAACCAGTACAGGCTGCAATAAAACATCAATGTGAAATATTTCTACAAGTAAAAGATGTTTTTATTGAAACTTTTATTGAAGAAAGACACACTTCACTAAGTTATCATTCAATTTTGTCATGTTGTTGATTGATATGAAACTGGTATTAAATCAAGCCAATTCAGAGCCACAGAAATCTACTATTTCTTTGGCCGTAGAAACCAAAAACCATAATTTCAAGCATGATTTACAGCAGCACTGAACATGCTAACAGTCTGGTAGTTTTGGTCTCTATTCCATCGTTCTGTTCATAAAAGCCATATGAGGTGAAGTTTTGTATGACTCATCCGTCTATACGACAGCAGCCTCGAAGCTTTGAGTAACAGATGGATGCCGCTTGTTTTCTGTGAGACATCAACCCACTGAATTCAGTCAATGAACTTTTGCTCTGTTTACATGGAATCTTTCCACTCAGGAGTTACTCAAAAATATGGTTTTCTGAGTGGTTTATGGCATTAACTGACTATTCAAGAAGTCTTGGCTTGGGTTTGACAGTGGTGTTCTAGTATTTGGTATTTTTGTACTAAAAGGCAAGTTGAATGTGTTCGCCAGACCTGGTTTGTTAGCTCTATCAGTGTATACTAGTACCATAGACTGTATATACTATGGACAACTTGGTTCCGCCTTCCGCCAGTGTATGGATTTGAAGCCGAAAAGCTCTCGCTATTTCCGCGATTTTTCTCCACTTCCTAAAACCACTACGCATTTGGCGGGAGAATCGCCGAAAGTCCCTGTGATGACGCTCAGCTCAAACAGCATATTGACCAGTGAGCTACGTAATCTTCGTACACCCAGAGGCTGTATCAAGTGTCAATCATAGAAAACATGAACCCCCCAATAACTTTTAAAAACGGAGCTGTACAATCGAAGACTAGTACTTAAACTTATTGGCTTGTAGAAGTGTACCCTGAGATCTCCATCAACTCTCCATCCACTTCAACAGGGTACAAAGTGCATTTTACATCACCAGGCAACAAGTGGTGTCAACCTGCAGAAAGAGAAACTCAGCAGAGTTGGTGATAGCAATATTGTTTGAAGTGAGATCTTTGCAGGAGAAGCTGGGAGTTAAAGAGCTTTGACTTTTATGGACTTTGCATCAAATTTAAACAGCAATCAATCAACAAATAATTCAGTAATTCAATCAACCACCGCCAGGATAGAATCCTGAAATGGTAAATAAGCTTTTTTACCGCTGAGTTGTCTGCTGTGATTTGATAACTCCCCACTTTCCTTAAGCTGCGTCCTTTCCCTCAAATGTAATACCCTCAGAAAACAAAACCAGCAGCCATGAACTGCTTTACTGGAATATTCATTTACATAGTTAGGAAACCAACGGGTAACATTATACCTCTATTTTGCGAACAATCTATGTAATTGAGGTATATTTATCGAAAACAGGCACTTAACGTGTATGTACAGGCTTAAAACATACTGCAAACAAACAAAAAGGAAACGCTGACCCCCACTTATAGAATTGCACACAATCAACCAATGCAGCTGTATGAAATGTAAGAGGCACAATCTTCCAGCAGGGAACACACATACTTGTTTACAATCTCTGCTTTCATATCTCATCTCAGCATGAAAGTATTATTGCTAATCCCCCAAAAGCTTGAGAGATTGAAAACAGCACAAAGCCATTAAGAGAAGCAAAGAAAACTCATTCCGCTGTCCCCTACTTATCAAACTGGCACATTTGGAGGCACCCTTTGCAGTTAATACCCCACAAGCGCGGTGAGAAAGACATTTATGGGCAGTCCATTTTTGTCCTCTGTGGATGCATGTCACGGCTTTGTGATAAGGGGGAAGAATGTGACGCAATCTGGAGAGGGTTTGTGTCGTCTATGGCCTCATAATAAAAACAGATTTACGACAAAAGTGCATTAATCGCCAAAGGAAATCCACCAGCGTATTTCATTAAAAGATAAATTAATGCCAGCTAAGGTTGAGTTATTATACATAACTTTTTTCTTTTACTTCCTCTGTCCTGGCTCTAAATACCATCACATCTATAGGTACACTCTTCAGGTGAACATGTATGCCCTTCAAATATCTGTTTCAGATGTAATCACACACCCACTGAACCAGCCCTTTACAGAAGCTCAGCAGGCCTACCAATAAGCTGCCACAATATGAAAGCCACAAATGCTCCATTTAGAGTTGAATCTTTTCAAGTCCATCTCAACAGGCATGCTGTGAATGAGCTTTCACCCTTTCACTTCCAAATTAATCAAACCTTTGAACTCTATTTTTGAACACCAGTCACACATGTATATTGTATATCTGGCAATGAACATCTCTGAGTGTAGAACTGCACTCATAATTGGTTTTTGTTTTAGAGAATTTTATTTTTGTACCAGCACCAACCTCTAAATTGAAAGATTTAATCCATTTGTACTTTCAAAAACAGGACAAACTTTGTTTCAGTTAGTCATCAGTGACTGGTAATGACTGTGGCAAAGAGCTGTTCGTTGGCAAATGAGTCTTTAGTTCTGCTTGTCTAGCAATCAATAACAATTACATCTTTGGTTTGTCTGTGCGTCAGTCGACTAATGAACGTCAATGAATCAAACAAATGACAAACATTTGGTGCAGCTTGGATGTTATGAAGAATCAACAATAATTTCAATCTCTCCTTTTACGGAAAACTTTTTTAAATCTTTGATTCGCAACTTCAATCAACCCTCTAACCGGTGCTTAAAAACATTTAGCTAAAGCATCACAGATTAAAAAAAAAACTGACCAAAACTGAGCTAATTCTTTTTCTTTCTTGATGCAAAAGCAAAGACATGAGTTTCTTGGATTTTCTTGGGTTATTAAAAAGAGTCTGTTTGATATCAAACTAGTGCAGCCTTCCACATGAGCAGTTGGGCTTCCTGAGGCTCTGTGGCACCTGCCCGTAAACTGTAAACTCACACACAATGCTGCAACACCCCTGCAGCCTAAGATAAGGTTGCCTGAATGGTCATGGCAGGCATTCGACTATAGACTTGTCACAGTGTAGGTTAATGCTGTGGGGTGGATATAATTGCGCACCCTATAGAATATAGCTGCAGCACTTGCACAGTGTGATACTGTGCAATTGAGCAGGTAGTGAGTCAGTAAGCTTTTATTTGAGTGAGCTGCTACAGAGAGGCAGGTCACAAAGACTGAATATTCCTTTAAAGGAACATCAAATATGGTTGATGTAGGGCTGGGCGATAAACCGAAAATTTACCAATACTCAAATTTACAATAGCCGACGTCATTTTGCCTATATCGGTAAATTTGTGAAAAAAAAAAAATAAAAGTTGGTTTTGGATGTGTGTAGGTAGGCTATGGTCTAATGTCCCTTCAAGACGCTGTCCTACGTCAGAGACGTGACTCTAACCCATCAAGTCCGTAACAAAGAGGGAAAGACAGGTGAGGAGATTGTTGACAGTTCTGAAGTTGTAGCGGCTTAAGTAGACAAAGTTAATGTGGGAGGGGGTGAGCAGCTTGTGGAGTAGTTATTGTCCATTTATCGTTATCGATGTGAACTGCTCAATATATAGTGAACTTGATTTAAGGCCATATCGCCCAGCCCTAGGTTGATGGCATAGATAACTGCAACACACGTCTGTTTGTAGCATTTAAGAAACACTCCGACTGCTCTCTTTCTCTGTCTGCTAGCCCGTACATATATCAAAGAGTCACTGTGAGTGAATCAGGTCTTACTCATATGCTAGATAAAAATAAATGTATCCCAGCATTACTGAATCATTTTTAAACACGGTGTCCTCTTCGCATTGTACAGTTTTAACCTGAAACTTTTTTGAAACATGTTTCTGGCCAGTATTTGGAAAAAAAAGCCCACACTTAAGAATTATAGAAAATCATTTAGTTTCAACATTTGAAATGTCTTTGCGAACAACAGTTTTTGTCTAATAGGGCTGGGATGATATGCTTTTCTCCCGGTTTGATTCTTCTGCAATTTTTTTTGAAGCTGATTCGATATAAATTGCGATTCTACGATATTGTCGATTTTAGTCTGCATTTTTAACACCAGTGAAACTATTGAATGATTATGATTGTCTAAAAAATGTATTCAAATATTGTAAAACAAAAAATCGTGATACTTATGTGAATCAATTTTTTCTCCCACCCCTATTATCTAACATTCTCCACGGCAGCCCAGCTTTTTGACATTGGGGTTGTAAGAAGCAGACCGATCCTAAACTTCACGCTAACAGACTCAGAGACTTTGAATCGTGTTCCCAGCAAGTATGATCCTTCTCGGCTTCAGAACTGGGAGAGCAAGTAGAAGCAAACACATCGACCAAGGGGAAAAATATCTGTCAAAAACACACCAAACACCAACAGACCAATCGCTGAGCGCTGACATCAATCAAAGTCCCTCTCGTGCTGTGTAAATACCTATTCTGATTCTCAGAACCAATACAGTTCATCGTACCTGCAGAGCTGATTCAATAAGAAAGGGGAGGGTTCCTTCAGTTCCTAGAACAATGAAAAGGTTCCTGCAGTACAAAAAACACCCACTGACTCATGCATTTACCCTCTGCACGCTGGACATCATTTAGGTTTGGGAGGAATCAATGCTTGAGCTTTAGGGCAGAGTTTATTTGAGATTCAGTCATGAGGGGACTTTGTTGTACACGTAAATGTTTTGAGCAAAAACGAATAATATTAGAACTGCGTTTTTTTTTTATATATTTTTTAAATACAAGAGGATAGCTTTCATTTAAATAGTTGTAAAGAAGAGTGCCATCAAACAGACTGTGCCGTTTGTCTCTCTTCAACCAAACCACCCATTTCTGGAGGAGCACTGCTGGCACTCTGTCCACTGGACGTCTGATTGATGGAGCTTCTTCTTCCCCGAGCCAGAGCCTATTTCTACTGACACCTTAATAAACTCTGTCTCTCTCACACACACACACACACACATAAAAAGAAGCTATAGTGACATTTCTTCTCCCAGCAGGAACAACCTAATTGGTAATAACATGTTTGAGGGTTGTCAAGACATGCCACCAGAGAGGGCACTCACTGAATTTTTGATTCTACATGGCCAGGGGGAACATAAAGTATCCGCTCTGAAATTGCTTCAATTCTCAGGCACATCATGGGTCATCTGTGACTGTGAAAATCATTTATCATGTTTAATTCAAAATGAAAACGTAACGACCAAATGTGAATAAATTGTGAGCTTTCTATTGCCATCAGGACTTGGTGAGCTTTACAAACTCCTGATTGATTACCTTGTCAGTTGTCTGTTTTCACACACATCTGTTACTTTTTTCTTGGACAGACTAATCATTTCATCTTTACAAAAGCATGAAAATAGAAATCATTAACTTGGTTTTAGCACCTCTCAGACAATAAACAAACTGCTTCAGATTGATCCTTCACCTCATTCACTTCTCTTTTCATGCCTGACGTTACAAAATGCTTGTCGGTATTCAAAAGACGACTCAGGGACTTTTCACACTTTAGTCCTTGTACATCTCGAACAGTTTTAACAGTTTATTTTCAAAGAGCGGTGAAGTACGCCTCTCTTCTTCCAAATTACATCTGAATGGGTTATCAGGTTAATTTAAAAAACCTCAGAGTGTTTTGATCTTTGAAGAAAAACACGGCTGGGTGATTAACCTGCTAATCAAGGTGCAGTGTAATTTCTGCTGTATTTAAAAGCACAAACGCAGTCGTTACGGTTGCTCATGAGGAAACAATGGGATCAGGGGTTATAAAGGGTCACATGATGAGAGGTTTCACTGAGAGAGAGCTTGATGACAGGACCGAACAGGAAGTCTTCACAAAGGTTCACCAGGAGACGTGTCAGAAAGAGACAAGTTGAATGTAATCACCTTAAATATGTCTGAGTGAACGAAGACAGACCAGTTTATGATAAGGCTGAGACCGTTAAGGTTACTGTATTTAAGATGGTAACAAAGGACTGAATAGGTGACCTTCAAGGCCGGGTGGTGGGGCAGGTTGAGTTCTGCCGCTGATTCACCATCATAGGTGGAGACAGAGAAATAGCAGAGTGAGTACATCAGACAGGCCAGGTTTTGATTCCACGGCTCTGATTTTTCTAATAAGTCTATTAACAGTGTACACAGAATTTCACATCTCATCGAACAGGCAGCAGACAGCTGGGTATTAAAGGAGTCAGAGGCAGAGGCAGAGGTACAGTCACTCTGCCTCCCCTCCCTCTAACACTCACTCGTCTCTCAACTGACCTTTTCACCCTTAGTCTCCACCATAGACTGTATATACTATGAACAACTTGGTTCCGCCTACCACCTGTATACGGATCCCTGAATCCCTGAATCCCTGAACGCCCATAGGCTGTATCAGGTGTCAATCATAGCAAACATGAACCCCCTAATAACTTTTAAAAACGGAGTTTCACAGAAAAAAGAGGACTTGAGTATAAAACAGTCTTACAATAACTACATGCCAACATCACAAGCAGGGGGGAGAAAAAATTATGTTTGGTGTGATAAATTTCTAAAGTTTGTCCACAGCTCCATAAGCTTTGCTGGCGGAGGCGGGATTTATGACCTATACCGCAGGCCATCAACAGAGGGTGCTGTTCTCGGAGTGGCTTCACCCAGCGAGGAGGCAGACTCTGTCCATTATTTATACAGTCTATGGTCTTCACCCTTCAGGGCTCAAGATTAAGGATAACGTGTCCTCGCAGGATGATAAAAAAAACGAGTTTGGGACAACAACAGATGTTCCTGCTGCTTCAGATTCAACTAGATACGGTACACCTGAGAACCAAGTAGCTGGGGTGTTAAGGGCATTAAAAGCCTCATGCTTCACCATCAGAGCTGTTCATTAGACTGTATCCAAATCTGAAAAGGACGCTGTTAAATCATTATTGACAAATACTAATCTGTAAGCAGACTGGCTGCAGTAGAGCTAATTAGCTGCTAATTTAGCTGTTTGTTGTTTGTAGCCGGTGGCCAACACAGTCCTGCAATGATTACCCTCCCTATCCAGCTCCACAGTGTAGATAGCCAGGCTCTATGAGGTAATGTCCGCTAAAAAGCTAACTGCTGACACTGCTAACAAAGCCCACAGCTACATTTCTCTGATTAAAGTATTTAACAAGAGAAAGTCAGTGCAATCTCGGCGAGTTTTTCCACCTTTTCGGTCATGACTTACTTTGATTAGGTGGGAATAAAACTTGAAAGGAACAAAAAAGGAGAAACAGAAGAATCTCTTTAAATGTCTGTATGTCCATATGTCTCCCTCGCCTCACCTCTGATCACTAACTCAGCCTGACACAGTAATTGGTAGCTGCTGGACTCTGGTTTCTGCACTCTCTCTAAGGACATGCCCTGCAAGGATGTAGACCTCAAAGAGAGAAGAGTTAGTCGAGTTAAAAATATCAAATAACAACAAAAAAGTAAAACTGAGAGACCAAAACACACTTTCAGAACTGCCCCCACTTGTTTTTCCAATATTCCCCTCTGTGCTTGTACCCTGAAATTCTGAAGTTTCCATATCAACTAATAAAACTGAACTATCCTGAACTGAACACGCAGTTTGAGGTGGAGGGGTGACTTCTTCTAAGTGCATTATTGATTGAGACATCTTTTGGCGACTGGGGTGAATGATTTCAAATTTTTCTCTGCACAGGCGACTCTGTACTTCTGTCCCAAAGGCAAAAGCTGAGAGCTGCGGTTCAATGGATGGCCGTGCTTTTATTGACTCCGAATTAAAACGGGTACAACTTATTTTTCCCGTTCCGTTTAATGAAAAAGCAAAACCCTGTCATCAAGAGTGAGTCGTGATCAGCGGATTAGCCATAATTTGGTTCAGTCTGTGTGTCATACAAATGAGAGACATAATGATGATGGTGCAAGAACCGTTGGGAAAGCTTTGAATCAGCTGGAGAGACAAAGTGCTCCTTAAAATCCTACTTCGTCTAGTTTGCAAACACTTTTTGAGGGTATTGACAAGAAAACTATTTAGGGTGGAGAATCACTCATCCCCATTACAGCAATTTATTCCCCTGGTTGTGTTTGATTACACTCCTCACCATAATGATAAGCAATCTGGATCTATAATCAGCAACAATTCATCACTTCCCATGACGCCAAGCTTGGAGACTCATATAAAAATACCCTGAGCGAGTCTTCACAGCAGACATTTGAGGGAACACTTCGTTAAGAAATAACATTAAAATCAATATAATTAAATCACACTGGAGTTACGTGAAAAACAATGGCAGGAAATATGAAATAAGTTTGTCAGAGAAGTGGCTTTCTCGCAAAAACTGTCGCCAAATCAATCGAAACAACCTGTTAATACCGGCGGAGTGTTTAACTACATTCAATTAGACTGAGCCAAATAACATTAACTGTTTCACAGGTGTTGGGCATAGATGATGAATTTGTTTTCATAATGAATCTGCCGCTCTTCTTCTTCTCTTCATACAAACCTGTGTGTCCCTCTGCCTTTCACAGAGTTCATCCAAGCCGATGCCAAAGCCACAGATGCTCACTACACTTTGTCAATTCTCACCAGGAACTCTCTGGGTACAGAAACTATTTCACCTCTGAAGTTAAAAAGAGGGGAGATAAAGCTTTGCCCGCTTCTACCTCCATCTGCAGTTTTGCTGGTCTTAAATTGAGACATAAACTCTCCACACAGTTTGCAGGTACAATAAAAGACCTGAGTGATTTTGTCAAGCTTGTTTGTTGTTTTGCACCATCGCATTGGCCATTTCAATGTCACAGCTTTAATGTCTTCTTTAAGTAATGTCCAGAGTCGTGTTCAATCGAGTTATCCTCACATTTGCACCTCCAGGAGTCAGTGGTCAGATTGTAAGGTTGGGATAGAACTGGCTGTGCTTGGATGCTTAGTACACTTAGTTCCAAATGTCTCTTGACACCTGCTGTGATTGGCTAGGTCACGGCACAGTGGTTATCTGCACTGATTTCAAGTCCACACTGACTCAGCTCAGTGTTCCAGTTCTCCACCTCAATCCTATCCGTCTTTAATTCCAAAGACAGAAACAAATACAAGAACACAGCCGGTGCAAATCTAAATACACGCATCTTAACTCATTCACTGCCAATGACTGATTTGGATGGAATTTTCAGGTTTTTGTTGGTTTTCTGCCAGAGGGTGATCCTCCCCAACATGCCACTAAGTTTGGGGTCATTCTGAACGCAGAAAAGCCAACAAATACGTCATAACCATCTCACAATAACAAAAGCAAGTACTCGCCATCAAGTGTGCCAATTAGCCCAGCTGTGGAGTCTTTTGTCTCGATGAGGAAAGTAGGAAAATGAAGTTATTAGCCAAGAGCTAACGGTCTCGGCGCATTGGCACCTGTCCATCTCTGGATCCAGAGGAGATCCTAGTACTGGACCCTCAAATCATCAGCAGATAATCAAGGAAACAATTTTCCGGCGTGTCGGTGTTGGTACTGGTAAGTGAGACTGAGCCGAAATTCAGCTACAGTCCCGGCGAGGAGGACGCGAGCAGTCCGTGTGGTTTTACATCGCGGCGTCAGGTTCTCGAGAGCCAATACCACTTCCAGCCATCACAGTGACCTATCACAGTTGGATCTCGACAGTGATGAGGAGTGGTGTCCAAGAAGGGAGGATCTTGATGCCACTGGTAAAGTAGTTTGAAGTGAAATGAAATAGATGATCAGAGTTCTGAGTTTCTTTCTCTAGATTGGCAAAGATTATATGACCACGCTGCATTAAGCAGGCAATTACTCAACACAGGAGTGGGTTAGAGACTGAAAGAAGAGAATCATCTCTTTCTTTTGAGATATTGAACTTAATTCTAGTCCAAGCCCAAGATATTCTGTGGGTCCTGAAAGATACAGAAATTTCTATTGCGGTCAATGGTGGCACTGGGTGAAAACTGCATAACGAACCTGGCACTGAAGGAGTTAAAAGGTTCTGCAAGGAGTCAAGACAACTTTTCTCTTACCTTTTGAGACATTTTCAGCTCTTTGCATGAACATAAGTAAGGTCGCAGTGATCACATGAAACATTTAAAACGATTAGAGGCAACTGAGGAGCCGCGGATTGCAAGCAAACAACGCAGAAAATGATATTAAGATAGTAAGAAGATTAAATTGGAAATTAATCTCCCATCTATTCATACTGGTACAAGCACTCCATTTCATTCTAATAACCCAAACACAATTTCAACTGTAAGCCAGGAGAACATAACGGGATAAAAAGAGGTCATTAAAACTTGCAACGCAGCCATTTGGATTTTGTTAGCTTATAAAAGTAATAATATCTAACCTTATTAGACTGTGAAACCAAGGTCAGCGTTTCGAAGCATTGCAAAATAATCAGAATATTTCCGAGTACTGCAATGATCTGCATTTCTCTGTTTTGAACAGAGAAGAGCACAAACACTGAGAGGACACTACTGAGTACCGTTTACTCCAGAGGAACCCAGGCCTCTCCAGAGCTAATCAATGTAACCAAGTCACGTCTGTTGTTTTCTCCTCTCAATTTAGCCTCCTTAAGGCCCATCCATCCACAACGGTTCACCTTTACAGCGGCAGGAACAAGTGTCACGGCGCAGAAAACTGTCACAGAGAGTTATTTGAACACGAGGATTTAGCTGTGGGGTCCTGCTCTCGGTGGCATTATATGACAGTGATATGAAAGGATGCTTATTGGGAAGCATTTGGTGTGAAAATAGAGTGGGCGGGCCGTCCTCTCAAGGATTGTTTTTAGACAGAGAGAGCTCACCATGACACCAAAGATCTCAGTTTCCTGTGTTGATTTGTCACTATTCGCTCACATCCATACAGAGATATTAGTCACTCAACAGCAACACAGCAGAGATGACTGCGATGCATGATATTGTAACTTTATGACTCATGATTTATATGAAAGCGAGACCATGCTGCTAAAAAATACGCCTGCAATTACCGTGCGTAATCTGTTTTGTTTAACACAATTCAGGGTTATTTATATTTCATCGCTGAACTATTTACAATTCTTCTGCTCAATTACACGGCCCACAGCACATGGCAGGTTCTGATAGCAACATTGCTCTTGGTTTGTTCAATATTAAAGATTCATTAAGAGGCGGGCGATGCTTTATTGGAACAGGGTTTGTTGCAGCAGCTCGAGGCAGCCGATCCTTCAATCTCTGTCCCGGCTTCTCTTGTTGTGTACGATAACACGTCTGCTGCAGAAGGAAAACAAGCTTCTTGCTTTCTGACACTCGGTGTGCCTGTTTCCCACACGCCTTGTTTCTGTATCTCCTTACACATGCAGCCATCTGTTACTGGCCTTGTGACTTTTGTGATCTCTGTTGCTAGGCAAATTACGCAGGTGTTACATACGGGGGCGTTTCTAGGGGTGGCTTGACTGGCAAGGCGCCACCCAGTAGACTAGGACAGCCTACCTGCTTTTGGTTCTTATGATCAGACCTTGTGAGTGGACTTGGTTGCAACAGGCTGTAAGCTGCTGGTAACTTTTTAATGAAGTCCATTTTTTTGTTGTAAGTTTTGACTGTTATCTTTGGAGTTACATCTTTATTTTGAGCCAATCAAATTAAGCATTAGAGATTTAAATGTGCACACGTCTTTATGCCATGTCAGTGCCCTGAAAAGTTCACAAAAACACCCTTACCTAAAAGTTCAGCTCTTGAGTCTCCCCTACATGAAGTGTACTACATGCTGCAGTCAGGCAGATGATGTATATGAAAGGTGTCTATGGAGCAACACCATCTCTGCCCAATCAGGCAAAAGGCTAAGGTTGCACGGTTTACACAACTGGTATGAGTCATTATCTACATACCCTTTCAAATCTCAACTAGCTGAAAAACATCCATCTCCTTCTGCTGCACCTCACAGCAGTTCTGATCACTGCACTGATGGTGTTAGTTAATGGTGTCCTCAAATTTCTGTATGTAAAAAAAAAAAAAAACTTCACTGAGTGCTGAAGTTACAAACTAAGGTTAAGTCCATATTAGGCAGGTATGGAGGGTTTTCTCCTCTGTTTTAGAAAAATATCCTGTCGACATAACGGTTCCAAAAATTGATTAAAATGCTCACATAAGCATGCCAGACCAGTAGGTGGCAATAATGTGTAATCGGTCTGTCACGTCAAGCACCAGAGAAGAACATGATAATTTTTTTATTTTTGATGTCCAATCACACAGTTTTCAAATTTGCCCTATCCGTCCATCTGTTCATAAGTCATCCATCCATCCAATTATCCATCCATCCATCAATCATTCACCCAAACATCAATTAGATTGTTCAATTATCCATTCATCCATCCATGGATGTATCCATGGATAGATACATCCATCCATCCAATATCCATCGCTTCATCAGTCATCCATTCATTTATCTATCCATCCAATATCCATCCATTAGTCATCCATCCATCTATCAATCATTCATCCAATCATCAATTAGATTGTCCAACCATCCATCCAACCATCCATCCATCCATCAGTTCACCAGTCATCCATTTATCTATCCATCCAATTATCCATCCATCAGTCATCCATCCATCCATCCATCCATCCATCAATCATTCATCCAATCATCAATCATATTGTCCAATTATCCATTCATCCATCCATCCAATCATCAATCAAATTGTCCAATTATCCATCCATCCATCAATCATTCATCCAATCATCAATCATATTGTCCAATTATCCATTCATCCATCCATCCAATCATCAATCAAATTGTCCAATTATCTATCTATCCATCAATCCATCTGTTCATCAGTCATCCATCCATCCATCTACCTGTTTATCAGTTATCCATCCATCCATCCAATTATCCATCCATCTGTCGAGCCATCCATCTATACATCCATCCATCTGTCTGACTGACCATCCATTCATCTGTTCACTCACTCATCCATTCAGCCGTAAAAGCTGGGAGTTCAGTGTTGTATGATCAAAACATGTAATCTAAGGCAGCTGTACAAAGGTGAGTCATCAGCTGGATTATAAAAGTTTCAGCAGGTCTGACAGTCTCTGACCTGACGGAGCGTAACAACAGCTGCTCTTTTTGTCTGGTTCTTACTCTGGGGACAGGAAGCAGACCTGTCCCTGACGATCAGAGCGGTCTGGATGGTTTGTACTGTATGAGAAGGTCACTAATGCATTGTGGCCCTGAACCAAATCAAGCTCTTTATGGACCAGCAGTAGTAATTTCAATCTATTCTCTGACAAACCAGGAGGCCAGTGGAAAAAGCCACTTCAGACTATTACAAATATAAGCCGTCTGTCTGAGGTATAATTATGTGGAAAAGCAGATTTTAGCATTATGAAATTACCCACTGGTAATTCCTGTCTCCAAATCTTGAGTGTGGCTGAGTGGTGAAGGGGGTGGCTGGCTATTCGGATTACATACATCTGTAAAACACACCTGAATACAGAAATCAGCTGCACAAGACCACTTTATGCAGCAGCATGAGCAGAGCTATTTTTATATCCAGAAGTCACACCTTCATTAATGTAGTAACAAGACGGACAGGCTGAAGGACCTCTCTTCTATCTGTGATCACCTGCAGAGCTGTCAGTTGCCACAGGCTACACAAACTGAGGGAAGATACTCTACTAGTTGACTGACGGAGGATGAAAAGCTCACGTGGATTTAAAATAAAAATCAAAAAATACACGTGGAAGCTGCAATTATACACCAATGGCCCTCTGAGTGTCATCTATATTTGGGAAACACTGATATGTCACGACAGGTGGACTTGAAAGCTGGAGGAGCTCCACACCTTTCTAACTGATTGCACACGGAGGTAAAAATCCAGAAATGTTTCTCTTTAGGGAGATGGTGAAAGATTTCTTAAATCAGTGTCAAGTGTGCCAGTAACCTGCCCTTCTAGGAGACTAGCAGCAGGTCAATCACTCAAGTAGAAGAGGTGAATTGTAGTACACTATAAGAGAGATTGTTTTGCCCTGTAGTCACCAAAGTAAATATTGAAGCCATTTTTCACACACTGCATATTGACAGAAAATATCAATGAGGTCCTGCGGTCATTCATGTGGTCCTGTTAATGTCGTCTCCCTTCAACGTCGATAAAAAAGTTCAGGTGGACAATTTATGAACAGAGTTTACTCAAGCCAGGGAATAGAAGAAATAAATCTCATTTTTAAGAGCAGGATAATAATCCAAAAGTACATATTTTTGTCAAACTGATGGAGCAGTTCAGGGAAAGACAAGCTCCCTACATCACTGGACTGGGTTTATTTGTGCTACACAGACCCACCTAAGAGCTTTATCCTTCTCCACATAATCAAGCCATGTGCTCTCAGCAAAACCAGGTGATTGTTTGTTGCCACAACTCCATGATTGAGTCACTACTCCTCCTGTCAAAGGTGACACTTCATGATGTGAATGATAGTTTAAAGAAACCGGGAAACTTTGAAATACAAAGCACAAGCAAGCGTCAGAAATACACATTGTTCAGTCTATAATCTGAGGTTCAGCATGCCTCTCCGCGTGTGTTTTTGAGACCCAAGGCAGTGGCATTTAAAGCAGGATAAATATGCACATCCATGGCGCCGCAGATAATCCCTACAGGGCCAGGGGGTACGCAGTGGAAGCATAAATAAAGAGCTGGGAACGTCTCATCCTACACAGCCAAAGGTGGACTGACTGAAGCTTTTATTTGCAACAGAACACTTTTTTTATGAAAACTGGACTTTTAAATCCTCCTTTTGTTGTGCTGGGAAACTTTCTACACAAAACTGTTCCTAAACTGAGTTTGTGTTCAGTTTATACAACACAGTCTATCAGATAGTTTGGTGCAACAATGGTTGAGAAACTGTGGCACTCAGGCAGGCAGATCATTCTTTTTTATTGATATTGATATCCGAGTCCTATCATGTACACGACTGACCTTTTTCTACAGGTTTGTCGATTCATACATAAAATCTACATAATATTCCTGGAAATACGAACGACTTTCACTTTTGAACAATTCTTCTCAACTTTATCACCAAAAACAATCTTTGAAACACACGATATGCAGTAAAAATACATATGGTATGTTGTATCTGAACAGGTTAGCTTACGAGCTAAAGTTACTTAGCACAGATGAAAGTTAAAACAAAGACGTTTAGCAAACTGTTAAAGCACACAAACCATCGTCAAATGAGAAATCGCTCTTTATAGTCAAACTCCTTTGGAGGTGGCCCTGACGTGTTTTCACCAAACTGTGATGTGACGTACAAACAAGGCTTGGATAGAGTTTCACTCTAATTAGATTCACGTGCTTATAATCAGTCTGCTAATGAGTTGAAACCATAGGATGTTCACTGTAACTAAATCACTTCCTAATTGCACCGGAGATGCTTTCAGTGCATCATCATGACTACAGACAAAGAAAAAGAAGACAGAGAAGAGCTTAAAAGCAGCACAGAAAAACAATTTAATTTAATCCAGAAAACTTGAGACTTATGATGAAATATATCCAAATGTAAGGGATATATTTTTCATTTAATGGTGTGGTAATCGTATCACCTATTTTAAAAAGTTGGGCCATAGTGCTTTGAAAGAAAAAACACAGATAATCCAGCATACATTAGAGATTTGCTCTTATATCTTTGTCTGCATTTTCATCCCTGAAGGAGATCTTTAATATTCATATGGTACTTTCAGTGTTTCAGGACGCATGGTAAGTAGCTCTGCATGATTTTCAGGTTGAAAAATGTATTTATCTTGTATTGAGGTCTGTGAAATCCCCCATTTATTATTACTTATATATTTTTGCATTTATGTAATTATTATTATTATTATTAGTTGTAGTTGTAGTAGTAGTATTATATTTACTATGTGTATTTTTTATTTATTATTTCATCTATTATTATTTTATTATTATATTTATTACTGAATTTCCATTTGGGGATATTTAAAGTTATTCTTATTTAGCACTATTCAGACTCTGTTAAACACTTTGGACAAAGCTTGTTGGAGTTACTTTTCACACAGTTCTGCAATCATGATCCTGAAAGTTATCCACGTACAGAAAATGCCCAAAAACTGGCCGTCAGCGCCCTCTTAACTCGCACTGGCCTTTGTTTACAAAAGCGTCCTCAGTGGCAGCGACGATGAGACTGTTGTTCTAAAAATGTAAAAATAAATCTTTCAAGTGTCTGTTTTTGAGAAGAGAGATCATCTGTGACTTTTCTTTACAACCAAACAGGCACTAAGAGGAAACCGTCCCTGCATCAACAAAGTGAAGAGCAGAGGAAAAAAGACTAAAAGAGCTAATTGGAATTTCCAGCTTCCAGGTGGGCATGCTGGGTGGGCTTGTCATTGACGTCAGGCTGTGACTCGGTCCCTGAGTCAGATTCATGATGAAGTGTCAAAGTAAAGATTTCTGCTCTGAGGAATATTTATCCTTTTACCGAAACAAGTGTGGCCGTGGTTTTATGACTCGAGTGACTCAACAGGTAGGTTTCATAATAGGACAACAAAGCCCTCTAAAATATGGCGCAGACGTAGGTAGAAATACATCAGCACAGGTACTTCAGACACTCTTTCCCTCTTCATGTCAAGATGACACACACCAACTTACATAAATTAACTTTCTCTAACAACATGGTCGTACTCAAGAGTACCACTTTAAGAACAGACAGTGCAGGGATTGAGATGGTGCTGCTACCGCTGTGCGAGACAGAGAGATAGAAGAGATAAACATTGGACTGAACAGAGCAAATCCGTTTAAAGCCTCTCAGCAGGTGCAAAAATTAGGTTTAGAAAAGCCTTGACTCCCCGACACTGCTAAGTATTAATGTTTTATTGTCTAAAGCTGTTCTCAGATCTGTTAGTTGTGCATCTGCCTAGTTTAAACACTTAACAGTCTGTATTATGTCTCGATGACCATAAGCTGTCCTTGAAGTGAAGTCAGCTGTGTGTCCAAAGAGGCTTTAATATGGAAAAATGTGCCACGCTGCTTCCCACAGATAAAGCTTGCATAGATTAATTAGTTCCCCGACGGTTTACCCTTTTCACCACCTTCAAAATCACGAGGCTAACTCGGGTGTCATGCAGCATACGGTAATACACATTTTTAATTAATCTAAAGAGGACCAATTACGCTCTTTGTCAGCTCTGCTCTCTATCTGGGATTCAAACTGAGCTGCACTGCATGATTTTCAAAAATCCTTGTTATAAAATCTGTTCGGTGGCCTATTATTTTTTTCCCTGCCCATAACAAACAGTTTTAGTTCATGTCTCCTGCAGACTTCTGTGTCCTCTGATGAGCCAGAACTGACTGAGTACTGCCTCAGACTCAGACAGCTGCAGTGATATGCCAGTAATTGTGACATAATCACTAAAACAATACTAGATGAGGTTAAAGACAAAGCAGATGGCTGAAACAGAGAGGTCTACAATACTGAACATGGTTTGTGATTAAGTGTCCATAAGCAATGCAGGGATACGCAATGTTTACAGTTTGCTATTTTCCTGTTCCCACTTCAATTTCTGTGACTTGCCCAGACCAAAGAAGACAAGAGCGATAGTACAGTGCTTCAGTATTTGTAACTATGGGAATTTTTTTTAGGTTAAAACTTGACAAATGGAGTCTCACACTTATCATGCATCAGGAGCTTCTTGCAGTCGAACAGAAAGTGAACTATTCCACTGAGAATCTCACAGCTAGACGTTGAAAAATGTTCCTGTTTCTCCACCTTGCATCTTTAATTGCTATTAAAGACTGTTTGACTGTAGAAATACTCATTTTTAACCACGTCATTTATGTGATAATGAGCAGTGAAAAGACTGTCCGATAGAAAACCCCTCCACAAGCTCCCAACCCTCTGAGACAGCCTGCACACTTGCACTATCTCTTGCATTGTAATTGCTGGGTTATACAGCAGTTCCACCACGATTCCAACCATCTGCATGTTATCTCCCTGCACTGTTTTGCATGCTGGAGTAAAACCATAAAACTCCACCTTAAACAGATAAGCTTGGAATTGAATTCTAGAAAAGGCTGGTGTCAGCTAAAACACACGAAAAAACATGCATGTTATTACGCCATGAAGTCATAAGCCCAAGGTTTGCCATCATTATCATATTTATAATGTATTAGATTTATATCTACAATAAATTAAACTTGTCAATGAAAACTTAATAGTAGGGGTGGAAGATACAGCATAGTATCACCATATTTTGTCTGGTGATACTATCGTATCGTCTCATTTACCAACGAATATTCGAATAACCGCACACATCCCTACTTAATAGGTCACCTTTAATTATGAATTCTGTTTTATATGTGTTTATAAATCTTTCAAAGGGGAAGGGGAAGCAGTGTGCTGCCTAGCATGAACAAGCTGAGGTCCACAGACAAGCACATGTCGAACAACTTTAGAGAAAAGACTTTAAACTACTATGAGGTCAAATTCTGCATAAAAGCAGGTGTTGCTGTAGTAGTTGGTAAATTAGACGTCCGTGTTTGCAGATGGCTCTGCATTCTGTTTACACCTCTTCTTCTAGAGAGAAGAGCAACAGTCTCATCTACCTCCCGTGCCCCACTCTGAATGTTAATGTACGGAGTCTAGCACAGTCTCTTACACACACAAAGACACGCAGCAACACAGATGGCCCTTTGAGGAAAACAGTGAACAAAATACAGGACAAGTCTGAAAACTTCTACCCCCTCTGACAGCCTGTCTGTCAAAAGCCTGTGATGTTACCCTCTAAAGTCTGATATCTATTTAGATGGAGCAACAGTTACTGCCATCAGTGATTTTCTCCCTATAATCACAGAAAAACAGACCTATAAACGTTGGACTATATAGAGACATTCAGTGACCGCTAATGTTTTTAGATTAATTGTACGCCCAGCTGTATCAAACGCACAATCATGATAACACAGGGGGCACTATGTTTGTCCCATATACAAAGTTTGGACTCGGTTCATCTGATAACTTACAGTGCTGATTCCACATTAATCAAGACTTCTCTAATGTAGTGCCTGAGACTAAATAACTAGTCCGGTACTCCATCATTGGATTTCTGTTGATAGTATCTGGGCCAAGTCTTAATTGATCTGCAAAGCAGGGACTAAATGTGTTACTTGCACAGACTGTGGAGTTGTTGGTCATAGCAAATGTCATCCATTGGTTTGCAGCAAGCTCTTTTGAAAACTTTCAAAGTTGGTGTTTTTCCTGCTGTCGGGTTGTTTTCTGGAAGCAGAAGTGAACACATTTGGACGAGGAGACGGAGCTGGACAGGTGTGAAGGGTTCGCACATGCCTAATTTATAAAACATTTCAGTCTACGCCTGTGGCTAATTCATTAGCTGGCAGACAAGTTTGTCGACCAGAACCTCTTCTCACTGTATGAGATTCTAGTCGTGACTGCAGCTGGTTTTATTTGTTTATTTCTCAAACTAAAGAGAGCTAAGAGAGCTCGAGCAACGTCTCAGCGGGGAAAGCTGGAGGCAGAAAATCAGCATGAACAGGATGCCTCAAACATAAAACTTTGAAGAGAAAGGCCAGCAATAATTCTGACTCCCATGAAGGAGCTAACACAAAGAAATCAATAGATGACAATCGCTGAAAGAGCAAACAAGCCTGGCACAGTGAGCGCAGACAGTGATAACCTACTTGTCAATTAGAGCCAAGACATCAATTAAATGGTAAGCAGTAATTTCACTCACTGAAAAGACCGGAGCAAAGGGGGGCACAGGCTTATCTCAGCTGTTAGAACCACCACCCTGTGTGCAGGGGCTGTAGTCTAAACTAGGCAGCCTTGGTTTAAGGTTTGACTCCCTATCTCCACTTCTCTCTTTCTCTTTCCCAATATCCAATCCTGAGGTGACACCTATCAGACAGCGGGCAGTACCCATTTACCCTGGTGACAACTCCTAGGGCCGGCGATATGGGAAAAAGTTTATCACAGTATAATTTTTCGTATCAGTCAAAAACAAAATACCCACACCACCAACGTTTTCGTGCCAGTGTTGTCGTCGATGTCGTCATCTGTTGAGCCTTCATCTGCATTTCTGCCGAGGGTAGCATGTGACACTATATGACAGTGGAGCTATTGATTAATGTTGGAAGATATTAATGATTCATAACAATAAAAATTCGCCAAAATTATAAAAAGGCACATTTTCCTAAAACAGCTGTAGTAGTATGAAGAGTCTCTTGGTGTGTGTGGTGATTTTGGAGTCTCTACAGTATAACAGTGGAGCTATTGATTTTTTGTTTGGAGCGTCATGCTCTTGTTTTGTAATTTGCAGACAATCTCTGCGCACTCGCCTGGCTACTGGCTGTACATAGAGATCAGTATTAGTCATCCAGCTCAAAGAAAGGCTTGTTCTGATTCTTGTTGTTCGTAGTCTGTGCTATTGTGACATGAAAGAGGCATCATTTGTGTTCAGACAACCTTTCGTCTCAGTTATTGATCCCGGAAGCCCGAATCTTTGAATATCTTTCCAACTTTACCAAACTTCTTCCCACTGCTGCCATTTATGAGCTTTCCGCCACACGACACACAAAAACAAGCACCTGGCTCTTTCAGTTTTCGGCACCAGCTATCCTGAGGCTTTCCATCTTTTCCAGCCTCTTCCGCCCAAGCCCAGCTTCCGCTATCACCGTTTCTTCTCCTGGATTGATGTACCTAGCATCCATCGTTTGAAATTTGCCGTTTGCCGCTCAATGATGCATCTTTTTCTTCCGCTTCTTCCTCTTCTTCTTCTTCTCTGGCAGGATGTACACTATCCAGCGTAATGCTGTCCTCTACCGGTCATATTCAGATCTAACTAACTAGGGTTTTCCTTTTTTTTTTTGACATGATTTAGAAAAAAAAATTATTCCGAGCCGGATTTCCAGCACCGTGCTGGAGGTCTTCAATCATTATCATTATAATTTAATCGCCCAGCCCTAACCACACTCATGTGTGAATGACTAATATCTTAACAGGTAATAATTATGAAGGCCAAAAATATCTGCACCAGGTTGTAAACATCTCTGCTCTGATGATGACTCACTTCAGTCAGGACTTCTATCGTCAGAGAGAGTTATTATATGCGTGCTGAAGTTGAATTAGGTGGAGTGGCTCTGCTCTGAGAGCTCTCTGTTTTTCCACATGCGTACATAGAATACCAAAGAATGAGAGCACGCTCCCTCTGTTTCATGTGCATACATAAAAAGGACCCTTGAGTACAAAACAGGGGAAGCATCGGCAATAATACAAATGGCTGTAGTATTATAATGACAGCATAAGAGGGAGCTGAGATGGAAGCGTCAAAAGTAAACAGGCTAAGCTAAACAAAATATCAGTTTTTGACATTTGACACCTGGGTTTATAGAAAGTTATCAGCTGATATGGGCTGATGTTGGCATAAGCTAATGACCTTGACATTGCAGTCAACCTGGATTTAAGGGATATTCCAGCGTAAAATCAATTATGGACTGCTGCGGGGTGAAGCAGCTCGAGGAAGAACATTTATGATCATTATTTTTTTATCATTTCCTTGAAGTAATAATAAGTAATAATTACTTAATAATAAGTAATAATCATCGTATTAATCATTTTTCACTGCAGACGCGGTAGTTCTTCTGCCTTAGCGTCTCGGTCTGATTGCATTTCCATGAAGAAATGATAATAAATGTTCTTCCTTGAGCTGAAATCTATCAGCAATGTCACCAATTATTGTCAGGTGATCTTATATAATATATCCCTGCTTATGTTTTAGATATTCTTGTGTAGTCTATGGTTAGCCCCATTATACACCTGGAGTAGCACCAATTCATCTGTTACAAGTCAAAGTTTAATATTCAGTTGAAGGCTTTCTTTTGTGGTTTGATTCTGAAAAAGAAACATAATTTTAGCTACAAGTTACGGGTCTTAAGCTTTCCAAAATGACAACACCACAATAATGATGTGTGAAAATTAAAAATGCAAACTTGAAGAGGGAAACTCAGAAAAGAAAACAACTTTCTGTTTGTTTGCTGAGTGACGGTGGAATTGCTCAATGATGGTGCATTTTAAGGAGATGAAAAATGTAACTGCTTGTTGTTTTTTCCTCAGAGCGGCAGGAAAATCTGTCACTCGAGTTTAGATCTTGATCTGACACGTTATGGTAACTGCACTCGAATAAAGGCGGCTCTTTAGAGAGATAAATAAACTGTCACATTACCAGCAATAAGATGGGATATCATTACAGCAGTGTGTGCCTTGCTTGCTTTTGATCATCCATACTCCAAAGCCTGCATTATATGGCCAAAAATACTATTTAGACACAAATATATGACTTAAGGGAATCAGGACACTTCCCATGCTGAACATCCAGACCCACACGTACAGTCTGAGTCGAGATGTGTGGGTAGTGCTTAGCAATTCACCCTATTAACTTTTAAAAAGTCTAATGGTAATGGGCAAATGCTTCATGCTGCAACCTTGTTTTCATTACAGTGAAATACAAATGCTGCTTGTTTTATTCCACGCAACTTCACAAGCAAATCAATTCATCTCATCTCTGAACTTTGTAAGGAGTCCAGCAGGTCTCAGGAAAAAAATACTGTTTAATCAGCGAGACGATGAGCAATTTGAGTCGGCAGGAAGAGGAGCTCCTGCTGACTTACCGGAGGGATAGACGTCGAAAACGAGAGCTCGCTGTAGACAAAGAAGAATATACATTTAATCGTCTGTTCTGGATGAGGAAAACGGTGGGTGTACAAAGGAGAAGTGGAAATTTCTTTGAAGACAACAAAACAAAATGTGATGTTTGGACTCAGAGGAAATAGAAACCTGAAATAACGAGAGGAATAAGAAAAAAGTGCCACTGTATGAACCAGGAGGCTTTGTTTATACCTGAAATGAGTGTTTCTAAGATTATAACTCCTGAGGGGGGAGAGTGTGGCCAGACACTACAGTGAGTCACAGGCGGCCGAGCGAGGTGGTCCATGCCACTGACAGCTCATTCAAGCGGAGCCCACCTGAGAAATTGGTGTCGACCCCTGCCTCCCTCCATGAGTTCCATTATCTATCATCCACAGGTTCTGAGAGAAGAGCGGAAACCAATTCTATTTTTTATGGGATTATAGAGCGGCACACAATGCAGCCGTGAGTCCCAATAATCAGCTGTTCTTTCTCACTTCAAACATGAAGGGGAATGCTGTGCGAGAGTCCTCGTGTAGGGGAAAAGGTTCGCCTGTAGACTCAAAATAAAAAGACATTCTATTCCATTATGGACACCAAGCTGTGGATTAGGGTTCACATGCAAGTACATCATGTTTATAAGTCGTTGCTTTCTGGATATAAGACAATCTGGGACTTTTGCACTCTAGTGCTGCATACATATTATAGGGAAATAAGATTTTTTGCAGAGGGAATGCAGCTGCAAGTCAAAAACAAAATAAAATGTGAGTTAGCTTATCCATTTTCCAGAAATATGGATATGTACAAAAGATAAAAATATTAATCTCACCTCGAAATTTCAATTCAATTCCCAAATTTTGACTATATTCATGTTGTCTTTAATCTCGAAGTTTTGACTGTAATCTCAATATTTCTATTTTTAATCTCGAAATTTCAATTTTTAATCTTGAAATTTTGACTTTCTTGAAATAATTCCCATTTTTTGAATCTTGAAATTCCAACTGTAATCTTGGAATTTTTATTTTTTATCTCAAAATTTTAACTTTATTGATATAATTTCGATTTTTCTACTTCAAAATTCCGACTTTTATCTCAAAATTTCAATTTGGAATCTTGAAATTTCAACTTTATTGGCATAATTCTGATTTTTTAATCTCTAAAGTCCGACTTTTATCTTGAGATTTCAATTTGGAATCTTGAAATTTCAACTTTATTGGCATAATTCTGATTTTTTAATCTCTAAAGTCCGACTTTTATCTTGAGATTTCAATTTTTTATCTCAAAATTTCAACATAATTGAGATAATTTTAAAAAAATTATTTCGAAATTCCGACTTTAATCTGGAAATTTCAATAATGAATCATGACATTTCGACCTTAATCTTGAGATTGCTCCTTCCTGTACTTCTTTTTTTTCTCTTCATGTGGCCCAAATCCACTTTTGTAGATATGACATGCAAACTCTAAACATGTCTGGATGTATTATTCTTTGTAGTGTTTATACTAAAACAATGAGATGAAGAAAGTTTTGTGAAAAGCTCACTTTAGAAGGAAAAAAAAGTGCTAAAAATAAAGAATCCTCCAAGTGTAAGTTCAGTTCTTGAGTTAATTACTCGAATTAGTTCCTTTTGTTGCTGCGTTGAGGTGACTCTGTGACTACAGGTGAAGTGACTACAGGCTTTGTGTATAATTAATCACTTATTATGCGAGAAGCATTCATTACAAGTAGACATGTCTTATCGTGTTCTTTAAATGCATGGTTCTAATCATATGGGAAAGAAAAGCTGGTAACAAGAGGTGTCATCAGCCTGGTTCATATGGCTGTCTACGCAGCAGAGCAGCCGCTCATCTTTCATACTGGTGTATTTGTTGCTCTGGTTTTACAGGATACAGCCAACATTTAAAAATGATTTCAAAGCATGACACTAAAAGAGAGTTTATCATCAGTTTCAATTTCAGTCTGATTCAAAGCCAGCGGGAAACTCCACCACGGTGAGATTAAACTTTTAGCTCAACAGATCAAAAACGATAAATGCTCTGTTTCTTTCCTCTTAGTGAATAGATGGTTTTAATCAATAATAACTTTGTAAGATCCTAGTCCAGTTTTCACAGGTCTGGGTTTGTTTTCTCAGGGCACATCCAGAGTTTTCTGCAAAATTGTAAAAAAGTTATTTCTACTTCTGAGCTTAGACCAGACATGAATCTTTGTCAGGGATTATGTGTGTCACAGCGATGAGTGAAAAGTTGATAAAACTCTCTCTGCATCCTGGCATAAAAAAGTAACTAAAAGCCATTTCAAGGCCCTCTCAATGAACCAAGAAGAAAAGAAGATGAATATATGCTGGGGGAATGATTTTATGGACCAACATCTGGTGTTCTATGCTGTCACTAACCCTGAAGACAAACTGCATGAAGACTTTGAGATGCCAACCTACTTACATCTAGGAGTTGTGAGTGGGCTGCCAAGAGCAGACATGCAGTGATCTCATAGTCTGAAAATAGTACAGAGTATTCAAAGGTCTAATTTACATCTTAATTAGTATGTTCCACTGCAAAAAAACATGTGGATGCATAAGCAAAAAGGAAAATGAAATTAACATGAGACTCAGAGGAGACACACATCACGGTGGAATAAAAATATGGAGTCCACCAGGCATCAAACCGCACAAAAAAAACATAGATTTTCAGCCTCTTCCAATGTTCTTGTCTCTTATGTGTTTCCTTACTCATTAAGTGCAGGTCTGAAAGCTTTGAGAGTGAATGTGACAACACAAATTGACCACAAGCAATTGTTTACAACGACAAAAAAAAGGAGCAAAAGAGAGTTTAGAATGAAGCAGAGTGCCTGAAGAAGTGTTGTGGAGGGACCTGCAAGGGAGCGATCAATCTCACTTTGAAAGCCTTGAAATGAGCAGTACTTTGGCTCTGCAGCAACATAAACAACAGAGAAAGTGAGCACCCACTCATTTGCATGTCAGTGAACAGGCTGCAACACACCTCGGAGAGCACTTAGGCCCAACTCAGGAACTGACCAGCGCTCACAATTACGCCGCAAAATGCAACCCTTGGCCCTGTTGGGTGTTATTTAAGAGACGTACATCGAAGCGAACGCCATGACTGAGAGTCCACGTGGATTTTTAGAGCTTAAGACAACATGCTCTGTCAAAATAATCTATTATTTTTGCATTTTTCTTCGTATCTCTGGAAAAAATATGCAAAGCCTCAGATCCTTGTTAATGTTTCAGTGAATTCGTGACACCACAGGCAGCATTCATTTCTCTAATTAGCCATGGAGCGGCTTTCACAGTACAGAAAACACTGGGGTATAATTCTGTCCTTCCTCCGGCGCTTTAAGTGCTGCACTATCACCGTAACTTTTCCTCCAAGTTTAATATACACTCTGCTTTAATCTAGTTGTAGATAAAGCAGTTCAATCAGAGTCATTAAACGATAGAGCGGTGACCTCTAAGAGCTGGGTGGTCCGCTTTTAAGATGATAGTGTTTGCAAAGTAAAAACCCATTATAATAACAGCGTGTCTTCTTAAACTCACATTATTTAAAGGTTTCAGGGGTATAAAGCATTTGAATATAATCCAAGTTATTACTTCTAAATATTCAGGAGAGCAATTAGGGCCTTCACATCTACTTGCAAAACTGAACAGACTGCAGACTTCTGACTGTAGCTTACATTTGCATTGTTTTTGTTCATGTTTCTACAGTAATAATATCTCAAATGTACAGTACATAGATTGTAGTAGGGCTGGGCGATACGGCCTCAACTTAATATCCCGATATATCGAGCAGTTCACCTTGATAACGATAAATGGACGATAACTACTCCACAAGCCGCTCACCCCCTCCCACATTAACTTTGTCTACTTCAGCCGCTACAACTTTTGAACCGTCCTCCATCTCCTCACCTGTCTTTTCCTCTTCATTATGGACTGGATAGGGTGGAGTCACATCAACCCGTAATTCATTGATGGTCCCTTATTCAACACCCGACATAGACAGAGAGGTTATGGAGAGTGAGAAGACACCGGTAAATCCGCAGTGAATGTCTGTTGAATATCCAACCTAAAACTAACTTCACTGCGGTATTTAAATGAAAAAACATGTGTCGTCTTGGCTGATTTTTATTTTACCCACGTGCTCCTAAATACATTTGACAATTCACACACATCTATTTTTAGTCGCAGATGCGAGTGAAACGGTCGCACTGTCGAGCCCTGGGTTATTGTTGTAAATTATGGTATCGGTAAACTTTAGTTTATCACCCAGCCCTATATTGTGGTGTGTGTTTTAACTTTTGGGGGTTTTGAAGAAAATGAATAGGTTGTCCGTCTGATATATTGAATATTTAAGTTTTATCCTTCTGATAGTACTTTTCTATCTAAAGAAAATCAGCCAGTTAATTTCATATCATATCATATATCAAGTTCATATCAAGCCGTTACATTCAAACACAGATAGTGGCAGTGATCCACCATCAAATCAAGAGAGAAGAAAAAAGTCTTTCGTGTCAGTCAAATCAGAGTGACCACAGACATACAGACTTCTGATGTTATCCCAGCAAGTATGCTTAGTTTGATGAAAATATGCGATTGCATGCACATGAGTGCTTCATTCACACGAAAAGTACAGATCTGAACTCTTATCAGTATTTCCTCTAAAAACCAAAGGCATGCAACCTTCGTGTTTTCCTTTTTTGTAAACTTACATAACGTTTTAATGTGAGGGTTATTTTTTCATTCATATGAGACATCTGAGGATAATTAAAGAAATTATATGACAGTGGGTCAAAATATCACTGTAGGCTCTGTCAGAGTTACTCCTATTTTTGCTGTTATTAAGAGTTTCAAATGCAGATTTGTTTGATGCCATGGGTACATCTATTGTTGGAATTAGTTTGCAACTGATTTGCATTCATGCAGTTTACAAACAAAAGGAGTGGAATCTGGAAAATTCTCTCGTAGCAGGTTGCAAAAGTAGAAAAAGGAGAAAAAAAAATGTTTTGTATTTAAGTACAATAACATAAATATCTCCCTCTCCTTGATTTTTCAGCAAGAGTGAGTGGACAGGTCAACATCCGCCAAAATCACAACAGCACTGTCTCTAAGGAGCAAACGCTGGCCTCAGCAGGCTTTATCACAGCAGCCAGACTCATTTTATGTAAATACGAAACAATGTGCAAAGAGAACACACAGAGCGGTCTGTGCCAGGGGGCCGAGACGTGTGACCGAGACTGCAAATCTTGATAAGAGTCACGATGACAGAGAATGGGGGTTTTGGACGGTAGTTAATTCAGAAACACAAAAAAATTAATACAGCTGAAAAAAATGAACTGCCTGGAATTATTTTGTGAGATGATTTACTTATAAACTTATATAAGCTTTACTTTTCAGTCCCAGTGTGAAAACATAGCCAGGCCCCAGCTAGATCTAATACAGGCCAATTGAAAGTCCAAATCTAAATGTGCCGGTCAATCCATTTTTTTTGGAAATTGTTTTCTTGATAGTTTTCTTCGCTTGGATTGAAGTCTATTTCATCATGGCCCATCCCTGGAATAGAAACTGAACATTTAAGTTGTTTAAAAGGTAGGATTCATCACAGAACAGTTTTCCAATGCAACTGAGTGTACATGAAATAGGGCTGGGCGATAAACCGAAAAACTACAGCTACCGAAATTTATGACAATAACTGGCATCATTTTGCCCATGTCAGTATATTTGGTGTCAAAAAAGTAAATAAATGAAAGTTGGTTTTGGGTGTGTGTACGTAGGCTATGGTCTCATATCCCTTTAAGACGCTGTCCTACATCAGAGTGTCTCCACCTCATCCAGTCCGTAACAAAGTGGGAAAGACAGGTGAGGAGATGTAGGACGATTCAAAATTTGTAGCAACTGAAGTAGACGAAGTTAATGTGGGAGGGGGTGTGCAGCTTGTGGAGTAGTTATCATCCATTTATCGTTATCGAGGTGAACTGCTCAATATATCATGATTTTGATTTGAGGCCATATCGCCCAGCCCTAATGGTGATTACTCAAAACTTTGCAGGGAAATGTGGCTGTTAGTTTAATTTAGTATGAGTCGATTACTCTGTAATCTCTGTATCTTTTTATGTCTGATATAACCTGACACTGTCTATGCTGGTGATTACAGAGTGAGTGACGTGGACACGATACTTGATTACCTCCCTTCTGCTGATAGATTGATTGGAGAGCAATGTACGTACCTTTTCACACTACTGTTTTAAAAATTGTGCCGCTGCGTTCTGCCTTTGCAGTTCTATCAATAACAAGCCTCGTTTACAAGCAAATCACCAGGGTTAGGGTCTAACACTTCATACCTACGTGCCCACCTCCATGAACACCATCCAGCATTGTTCGCCCAAATCGTTAGTGACGTTTCTGCTAACTTTAGCTCCGAAAAGCTAATGCTCCCAACGTCGTGTTAGCTGCCTCTTGTTCATATTGTTTGTGCTTGTCATGCTGTGCACAGAGAAGTGATTTCACAGTTTTTTGCCATTTTTAATAACGTTAGAAGCAATGTGCTAATATCCTGATAATTTGGGCCACCAATATCGTGATATCAAATTTTTCATATCGGCACATGCCTAAACATGAGTTATATCACTGAGGCGTCTTATGAAATGTATTGCTGTGGCAGACATAGAAAAATCAGGTGGGGCAGGACATGTCACTTTGTGTACAGGAGGAGGAAAGCTGTTTGTGTGTGTGTGTGTGTGTGTGTGTATGTGTGTGTATTACAAGTACATTCATTACTTTTTGATGATCCTCCATCTTCTTTTCCTTTTGAATTCAATCAGTTTTTCACTAAGAGACGATGAAGGATCATCATGTCCATCATCCTGTGATGTTCTACATAAATAAGAAAAGATGAGTGGGGGGTGAGCTGATGATGTGCATGATTTACATTTTGATGGCCAGTTGGCCTCAGAGGGGAGTTTGTCATTACTTTGACTTGCAAAGACACGTACAAAAATTGACTCACTCGATGGAAATTTCCCACCCATGGAAGATGCTGCGACTAACGAGACTTTGATTTTCCTTTTAAGATGTAATTTATTCAACCTTTACATCTTCAGAAGCAAACACTGAGAGACGCTCAAAACTACAATAACAGACAAATTACCCAGTTTTGAAAAAAATATACAGCATTGATATAAATCTAAGGGGTAATCATTCTTTAATAAATGTGAGAATGACATCAATTCAGCTAGAGGCCACAAAACAACATAACACCTCTGTTCTGTATTAACATATTGCAGAAAAACCTTTTAGTACACCTGGTTAATGGGTTTCTCCCAAAGTGGAATCATTACAAAAATGCCAAAAGCATCAGCAATAGTCACAGGATATTTCGCCACTGCCTCCAGCTACTAATTGTTTGTCAATTTACCCCGGCAGTATGTGTAATCAATGCTTCCAATTCCAGGCCTGGACCAGAGAGGTGCTCGCTCATGCCTCAGTAATTAGAAAGTAAATAAAGACCTAAGCTCCGAGCTCTGCTCCTGCATTTCATCACCACTATCAGATAAATTAACACAGAACTAATCAAGCCAGGAAGCCATCAAGACTTCACTTCGGACATCATTCAGGACCAATATGTATCGGCATGCCTATTTCTACTCTTGGAGGAAACTCATGATCAACAGAAGTCACTCAAGTTTGCTTTTGTCTGTCTTACGTACACAACAGACATCCCATCAGGTTAAATGGGAACACAGGGCTTATTGAAATGTCAATGTCCAAATACCACTGCAACATTGTTATATTAGTTTAGATTACCCATATCATTTCACATGAAATCACCTTAATGGTTCATTGATTGTTCTTCGCGGCAAGATAACTTTTAATTAATGGCGGCTTTCACTCCCTAATGTGTTTTCATTTCCCCTGTGACCTTCTCACCTGGACACAGGATGAGAAAACCATCCCTGAATGACATCATTTTGTACCACTTTCTCTAGCTTCTATCCATCTCTTCTTCGAAGTATAATGCTACGGTTAGTCGGCCTAAAAATAACACACACAAGAACCTTCATCCCTCGTGTCATGTGATTGTGATACTGTGAGTTTTTTAAGGTGGAGTCTGTTTTGGAGGCTCCAAAAGGGGGAAGGTGAAGACTTCCATTATGTCCAGCAACATGCGGTTTTTATGCAGCTGTGTAGCTCTGTATAATAACATCTGCTATGGGCACATTTCTAGCTACCCTTTTGGTAGCTCACTTTTTCAATGACAAATGAGAGTGTCTTATGCACCCAAGTTTAGAGTAGGTAAAAATAGCTCGTTTGGCTCTGATGCAGCTGACCTTTCTCACACAGCTCCTTCTTCTTCCTGTGATTTCAAAGAAAAACCTGCTTATCCTCTCATCAGTCATGCTAAGGAAACCATGGCTGCTCCGACATCTTCTTTCACATCAATCAACTTAACACAGATCAATAGGTCAGGCAAAATAAGGAGCTACTTGTTAAAAGAGTGCACGCACACTTCAAATGACGCCTGACCTAATGTCTGCTGATATCCATGAAGGCTTCCCTCCCCTTCTCTACAAAACCACTCCTCAGGACTGACAGAGGCTCCTTGGAGGGACCAAAAACTTTGCTTCTAAGTTTAGAAACTTCAGCCCACCCGCTGAGGCGATGCCTTGTGTAAAGACCTTTGTGTTTTGCCAAGGAGTTTGCAGTGACAGTTAGATAGCTGGATCCACATTTATGCTCCAAACTTTCAGCTCAAATTTCTGACATTTGGTCATCAGATATCATAAAAAAAGACACTGCAGCTATCTTGAGCTGACACGGTGGCTCCGTGAAACCACTGAAAGGAAATGCTTTCAGACAGGAGGGCCTGTACTGTTCATTTTAACTATGTTTCACTTGGCTGGATTTACCAATTATTCTAACATATTGTCACCACATTATACATTTATTATACTGCAGAAAATACAGGAAGGTTTTCGCAGAAAAAAAAAAAAAGCACAGCCTTACGCCAAGAGTGGACCAACTCCGGTTATTTCCACAGGCACTTCAAACCACTATGTCCCTTCGTCTTTACATCATATTAACGGCGGCAGCGACAAGCGTCACCATCACTTCTAAGAAATCATATCCTCATACATCCTGAGAACTACAGCCTGATGGATTCAATATATCAGACTCCAAACGCAGCGTTTTACTGCCCCGACAATCTGCAAGTATTCACATTTTGTGTCGACAAAGATCTCCTCACTGACTCAGAGATGCTAGAGACAAATCTGACCCAGATTTCAAATCTTGACAGAGCAAGCTAAAACCCCTCTGCTCTTACTGAACATGAAAAAAATATTACTCAGGCTCCATTGCTTCGACACTTCACAGGTACCTTTTTACATTACAAAAAAAAACTTTCTTTACCTACTACTTACTCTAAGCCATCGCCAGCTAGTAAACAATCATTTGCTCACAAATCCATTCTAACCTTAGGATGTATTCAAGCATCTCCCAGAACAGTGAAATATTGATAGTACTGTTTCCCCAGCTGGCATTCTTTGTACACTGAATAATGGAACAGAAAATACATGAAAAAAAAAGAAGGAAAAAAGTGAAAATCTAAAATATGGTTCAATATCTCTCTGTGATTGAATGGATTTCATCCTGACATTTGAAGTCATCCATATGAAACCAGCTAGCGAGACGACAATAACACAGCAAACCCCCAAAAGCAGACTGATCAACCAGAGACATCCATCACAGAGCAGTTTTCACTGAAACTTCAGCAACACCCCAAACAAATGTCATCATTCTGAGTGATTTTCAAAAATCTTATCTGTACCTCTATTGAGGCGCAATAAAACAGTTTTATAACTTTAGCCTGTAGCTTTTTCTTAGCTTCTCTTTGAACTGTTTTCAGATCGCCATCAGATTTCAATGACAGATTCAACCCAGGGTTCAGGAACAGCCTACAGTCGACAAAAACACATTAAAGATTAAAACTCTGACAGGTCTGAATAGATCAACCTTTTGAGCGAGAGTTGCTTATACAGCAAACCTAACAGACTCACACTTCAAATGCAGCCTGGTATGATGAAAAGGAACTTTATGCAACTTTTCGCTGTCTGTGCCATTCACTGGGTCCGAAATTTTAAATGGAGATTGCGATGTGAGGGCACAGTAACACCAAGAGGCAGCGCCAGTTTGAAAACAACAAAAGAAAAGAGACCTGCTTTGATATTAAACAAATAACTCCCTCTATTTACCCAAGGTATTGGGGAAAACAACTTCTATCAACACAAATACTATTAATTCAACTATTGGAGCCTACTCTTGGTTGACGATTAGAGAGATTGGTAATTATTATGAACCTTGTTTATTTGGCGATCATGGTCCTATAGTGCGATCTCCACTATAGGATAGGGGGCCGAAAGGACCCCCTTTTTTCCCTGCGGCAACTCACTTCCTGCCCTCCATCTGTATTGCGCGCATACCAGGCTACACGGAAGTGACGTCAAGTGAAAACCTCCTATTGTCTGGGTTCCTTATGACATGAAAATGCCCTTCAATTCTTTTTTACTGAGCTTTTTGTTTTTGTCTTTTTCCATGGGCTCTTTGACTTCATGTCAAAGCACTTTGTAAACATCTGTTTTTTAAAAGTGCTTTACATAAGTTATAATTGAAGTGGTGGAGAAAACTCCGCCAGGATTTGGGCCTGAAAACAGATGCCGAGACAGAGTTTTTGTTGAACAGATAAATTTTAATCGCCTTTTATCGTGGCACGTGTTACATAAATAACTCTTATTCGTCTCTGCAATGTCAACACATTAGCTGTCCAGGCAGCTGCAGACGGTGCTCGCAAGAAAGAGCTGGCGTTTACTGCCGCTAGTCACTAGAAATCCGACATGGTGAATTCTATTTGAAGCTAGCGTAGGATCTTCTGCCGGCCGGATTCATGCTCTGCCAGAGGGGGAGGGTCTTGGGGAGGGCGATACAGGTTCGGGGGGGAGTTATCGTAGAGCACAGAGGGGAGGGGTTTGTGTGTGGGGGGTGGGACACTTTTTTCAAACCTGCCTTAATGGCTCAATTTTTTTCCAACTGCTTCTCCAATCGTCAACCATGCCTTAAATTCTGTAATTTGCCTCTCTGATAAAAGCTAACTGCCCACCAGATGTTTGCAAGATCCAACATAAACAATCACTTTGCTCTTCAATCCACCACAAAAACAGCTGTGAGGAAAAAAAGAACTTGAGCTGTATGCCCCGCTGGTTCGGGTTGTTCATCTCACATTAGCATAAAAAGCATCAAAATTAACCCCCTGCTAACTAGCTAGCAGCTACCTTGCAGCTGTAACCAGTGTAGGCCTAAGGCACACAACACATGGCATATGATGACTTACTTTCAGCACACCAAAATAACTTACAGTTTTGATGCAGCTTGTTCAGACAGTCCTCCTCTTCTTCCTCGTCATAATCCTCCTCCTGCTGCGCCACAATGAGTGCTTCTCATTATGGTAATTTGTGGTTCCTCACCTCTTCTCTCCTGTTCTGACCAGAATTTAAACCCTCCGCGGTGATGGGGGATCTTTCAATTCCCAAAATGCACCTGCAGAAAATGAGGATTAAAGAGAGAGGAGGCTTCAGGAGGAGTTCACAAAAAGGATCCACAGGTGACTCCTCAGTGGATGCCTCAGTGAAAGACGTGACATGGCATTATACATGACATGATATATTGCATAATATGGGCATAAGGTGGAGGATCACACATCATTATTTCCCACAACACTCATCAAAATAGAAATAAAGCAGTTCTGACACCTAACTATAATGATGAACGTTACAATAACAACACAGGCTGATTTATTAAACATGGGCTGGTATAAAGCAGCAGGTTGTTTTGTTGATATGATTTATCAATAAAACAACCAAATAACACACACAGCTCTGTGATGCTTTGTTGTGGTCCCAGAGAGGGAGGTAAGCATAAATCTGAGTCAGAGTTAGACGAGGCAGTGACAATTTAAACAGTTGAAAAGAACCACATAAGCACGCCAGACATACGTCAATGAATAAATGATTAATGGGTTACATTTGTATACATGTTACATTCACTGATTCACACCACAATCATACTGATGGCATCGACTTCTATTAAAAACACCAATCAGTTTTGACTAATATCATTCACGCTGCACCACTGGGCCCTGACAGCAGGGGGCGGATTGGGGTTAAGCATCTTCTCGCCGAAGGGCACCTCTGCATGCGGACAGCAGGACCTGGGATGAAACCCCCAACCTTGTAATGAGAGATGACTCACTCTACCACTGAGCCACGGCCAATAACGAGTAATCAGTCCGTCACATCAAACACCATGGAAGAACATTTGATTGTACAGTCTTAGATTCAAGTCTTTCAATATGTAAATTAAACTAAGAAGTTTCATAACAGTTTTTTTAGTGGTCATATGCTGAACATTCACAGTGGTTGGTCTGACAGGTGAAACAGTACATGACCAGCAGGCCTACCTTATGTAACTTCAGACTGGTGCTGTGAAATAAAGGACTTTCATTAAGCAAACTAGGTTTGCATATGGGTTTAATAAAAGACCTCCAATATGTTTGCAATTATTACCCTCTGTGCTGAAAGTAGCAGACATAAGAAATCCCAGCTGTCATTTTACATTTTTCTGCATTCCCTGTTGATACAAAAGTAATGCAATAGTAAAAAAAATATATATCAGAGGGGAGTGTGTAAGGAGTGTTTGGAGAACCCTCTCTGAGTGTGTATTCATACATGGTGCATCAGGGCTCGACAGTGCGACCGTTTCACTCACATTTGTGACTAAAAATAGATGTGTGCGAATTGTAAAATGTATTTAGGGGCACATGTGCGCATAAAAAAACTTAGCCGAGGCAACAAATGCTTTTTCATGTAAATACGATAACAATCGTAATAACAACAGCGACAGCAGCACGGTTAAATCTACTGGAAATCCTTGCTGTCAACATCAGGTGTTGAGTAAGGGACCATCAATAAATTACCAGTTGATGTTCTCAAAAAAGTCTGTTTTCCTTCAATAGCTTCCATGTCATGTGACCAATTAACCCAAAATTGATTTCAAATAATAGTACTTGTGTCGACCAATACGACACACCTTTTTATTTCCCTAATTTGTCATCAAAAATTTTGGGTGTTAAACTTACAAGACAAATTTTGAACATTTTCTTCAATTGCTTCCAGGGTTTCCCCTACGTGCAATTGATCAGGCGCACCGCCACGGCTAAAATCAAGCTTATACACGGTCTACATAGCGAGTAGCATCAATAGCATTAGTATCATTATTATCAATGCGGCACTAATGATTTCTACTCGCACTGTGTGAGCACAACAACACACAACGTTATTTTCAACTTGTTTTGAGTCATCAATGAGCACGTCAAATCCTGTCGGACCCTCTTCCTCTAATGTGAAGGCTAACGTTTAATCTTATACACGGTTTGTATAGGTAACGTAACGTGAATGTAACAGCGTTTCTCCTGGAGCTGCAAGAGAGTGGGGATAACAACGAGTGTGTCAAGCCCTGTGCATGTTACCAATGTCAAATGGTAGATGATAAAAGCATTATGTTTATGACTAATCCAATCTGACCAATCAAAGTGCGTTTAAAATTACATGTCACACCACATACATACATACACAGAGTCAGCCAGTATTGACTTTTCCCATTCACACACCACTGGGCGCAGCCAGCGGGGGCAATCTAAGGTTTATTGCTTTGCCCAATGACACAACAGCACGGGGGACAGCTGGACCTTGGATCGAACCCCCTGAACTTCTGACCCTCTATTTGAGAAACGACAAACTATACCCCTAAGCCACAGCCGCCACATGAATCTTCATGGAGAAACTACAGTCAACAGCAGATGGACTACAAGAAGCATGGTGCATTCATTTTTTGTTATTTTATGCAGGAACATAAAAATGATAAATATGCCCACAGGTTTTTCTAGTTATATCAAGGAACGACATCAAGACAAAGAAGCCTTCAGTTGTGGTAATATATGAAACTCTTTGCATCTCGAAATGTGAATTTGATATCATGAATAAGTTTTAATCCCTTATTATACAGCACATCTTATATTATCTTATATAACTTGATCATGTAACTTCTTCTTTGTATTCTATTGCATTCGATACAAGCGCTGACTGTCAGCTTGCAAGAAAGCTAATGTGTGAAGCACTCTGAACTGCAACACTCTCCACGGTCATGGATGAATACTTAATTATTTTAATTATGACAGGCAAATGGTCACATTTCAGCCGTGGGCAATGTTAGTCATAACACTTCATTTCAGCAGTGGTTAAGCTTTAACCGCACTAAAATTCATCACACGAAAGTAACAACTGGATTACTTTTGATTGATTAATTGGAGATGGGAATTAAAAAAGAAGTACTCTGAATTACCAACAGTAAAGTGTTTGGCATATTACTCATCTCACCCTCTCCTCCTCTGATATTCATTCTTATGAATCACAAGTTTGATCAAATGTAAATAATAGTTTAATCAAGTGACTATGGCTTCAAATTGACTCTCATGCTGATAGTCTTTTGTCATGCTTGGCCGGGAGGCATGTCATTCTAGATACTGTTGACACAAAGAAGTGTGGATCATTTTCTCTTTCCTCTTTCAGTAAAGGATGGTCCAGAATTTCCAATGTTAAATGAGGTAATAAAGGAAGCAATGAAGCTGCTTTGAGAATAATTTGCAGAATTTCATCAGCACTTGTTTCACTCAGTTAGGAACTTTCCTAACCAAGAAATAGTATTTGAGTGGACCCTACAATTTAGAGTAAGAGAGATAAGGGTTGAAGAGGAGGAGGAGTTGAAGTTAATTAAAAGAGGCTCTAATCTACCACTACAATCATAATATTTAACATCATAATCATAATAATAATGGTTGAACATGTACTGACAGCACCTTTGTGCACCTTGAATACATAAAGCGCCAAGGTATCTAGATCCTCGTGATGCAGGTAGATAAAAATCCAAAGTGATAATAGGGGAGCATGGGGTAAATTAAGCCAGAGGGTAGGTTGATCCTCCCCCTGTTGCTTGGAAATGGTAAAAGAAATTGATCATGTGAGCAAATATTTAGGAGATGGGCATCAATTCATGGAGTCTGTGAAAGTTAAAAGCACATGGGTAAAGAAGTTTAGAAGATTTATTTACAACAACAAAAAATCACTCTTGAAAGTGAATTTAGTCTGTCATAAGTTTGATTAGAATTGTGTTCAGACCAAAAAAGATGATTTTAAATTTGTTTTATACATCAATTGTGGTATCTATGAGCTACAATATGAGGTCAAAAACCTAACCTAAAAGTCCAGCATTTTAGCTTAGAAGACTAATAAAGTCATAATTGTAGTTCTGAGGTAAGTTGAGCCAGTGGTTCAACTAAGAAAGTAAAGAGGATGAGAGGATCAGAGTTTCAGTTCAGATTGTTGAAATGTGTTACTTTTTCTTTTGAAAAATAGGCCTTGATGTAGTGATCCGAAATATGAAACATGGCTCATCTTACCCCACTCTCCCCTACAAGGCTTGAAATACAATAGTAGGCCTATATGAAGATTCAAAACTAGTATCTTATGATTTAAATTACACCCCCTCTTCAAACATTTTTCTAACAGGACTTAAAGTCTCAAACACGTTTTTTTTTTTCTTAATGAAGAGTTTCTGGGACATTACTATTGGTGGGTTTGGCAGTTGGTGGTAGCAAGCTACTGCTCCAGCTAAAACACATTAGCAGGAGGCTTACCTGGTGTCAATTCAGGCTGACATGAAACCACGACTTCCTCAAAACCGGTCTCTTCGGTCCCCAGGTCACCGCCTCCGTGTGTTCGTAGTTAAGACACGAGAAAACAAAGCCAGTGAGGTTCACGGAGCATAGTTAGCAGGTGGACAATTAGCGGTTAGCATCCCAACCGTCGCCGCCATACTTGAGTTTCCTCAGTTCAACAATATTAAAAAAGGACCGATTAACAGCCGATAGTCAAGTATTGACGGTCTAAAACTCTCAGAGTGATTAATATTTTCGACATTTTCATTAGCACTGCCTTCAAAACAAATGACGTTAGATATATTGAAGTTATCTCAGACAGGAAATGAGATTCTCAACGCTCGGAACTAGCAAACGAAACCAAAGGCCAACGTCATCGTTAATTGTGTCACTGTGACTGTATGCTGCGTTCGGGTTTCCTCGAAAGTCAGAATTTCGGAGCCGAAATGACGTCAAGCCCGAGTTCCGTTACCAAGTCGGGAAAACAGCAAAATCGGAAGCCTGAAACAAGATGGCTCCATCTACGATCGTTATTTCAGCGCTTCGGACAAGGCGAACGCTAAAGTAAGTTTCGTAGATGTAGCTATCTTGTTTCCGCCTCCGATTTTGCTTTTTTCCGATTGTAACGGAAACACTGGGAACTCGGGTGTGACGTCATTTTCGGCTCCGACATCTTACTTCCGAGATAACACGAATGCAGCAGATGAAAAAATACAATATTTATGTATGAGAGTTCTACATTATTAAAAATGGCACAGTTAAAGAATAGGTTATCTTTTTTTTTAATTTACCATCCATGAATATTCTCCAAGGTCCATGCCTTATTATTCCAATTTTTCTGACAGGTATTTACTGTTTTCTTTTTCCTTTGAGCAGCAATTGACAGTGGCCTTTTTCAATTGTGCAAAAGAAGACTATTCCAGAAAGAAAAAGAAATGACCTTTAAGGCGTAAATTTATTTAACAGCATGCAGCAGCTTTTAGATTGCTCTTTCAAAGTCTTACAGCCCACTTTCTTTTCTTTTTTTTACCTCATGCAACGTTGACAACGAGTGCAGTACGGCTTTAACTCCCTGCATCGTTGAGTTTTGTCGTGATTAAATCTCTGCCCGGTACCATCTGCGTGCAGGATTGGATTTCTGTGCACTCTCAGTGGGCACAGCCTCACTCTCGTTCAGAGGTGAGTCTCCTCCAGCACCTCCTCGTCGCCGTTCATGTGCGCCCTTTAACATCTCCGCGCTCTCCTCCTGCGGGGTCAGTCTCTGCGCGCATCACACTTGGAGCGCATCGGTGGGTCTGTGCAGAGCCAAGCGAGTGGGAATAGAGGTCCGACCTTTTTTTTTTTTTTCTGTCAGTTTCTCCTCGTTTGTCGTGGTGACTGCATCATGGGATTTTTACACGGAAAATTCGTGCTGCGCAGAGGGTTTCCACTTCACTGCCAGTGAGAAAAACTTGAGGAATATCAAGAGATGAAGAAGACGGCTAGAAGACAAATGGTCTCATCAGGTAAGAGTGGGTTTACTTAAGAATAATGGCATGGAATCCAGCTGTTTTGAAGATAATCACCAGAATACTGTGATTTCTCGGTTTGAAACGAGTTGGACGATTTTGCCAAATGACCGTGTGCGTCATTTTCAGCAGCATCGACTGTCATGTGTCTTTTTTTAACAAGTATAGCAGTTACTTAAAGTAAGATATTGCAAGATATTATTGTCCCAGTGTGCATTGAGATTTAATACCACTCACACCTGAGTCTGGGGAGAGATGATATTATGACTTCCTTTTATGACATTCCTGGATTGACTTTATAGTCATTTTACCTCCCATGGGGTGGGTTTAAATAATGAACTGCCAGCATGTGATGATTATTCATATATTCAGATAGTAACCCACACCTTTGAGCCAATAAAAACAGCAGCTAGAGTATTTTTTTCCTGATCTCCGCATGAAAATGTGAGAACTTCAAATGCCCACTTTGCCTGATGCTCTTTCAGCAGACTGCATGTTTCTGCACTTATTTGAGTTGCTTTCTTTCCAAAAAAAGAATACCTGTTGCTTGAAATACCTTATTTTAACATTTCATAAAGGAATATTTCATAACTGGTACAAAATTGAAGTCATTCCTGTAGATAAAAGTGGCTTCTGCAGAGCTGCTGGATGCTTGATGAGGGTTTTATGATGTTTCTGTCAGTGTAATTAATCTTCATATGCTTGCTTGTTTATGCAAAGCTGCTTCTCCCAACAGGTCGCCAACTGTTACATTATACAAGACTCTGTCCATCTTCCTGGCTCAGGGGACACATTAATTGATACAGAGGCTATATTTCTATCGATTTTGTCGCCTGTGCACAAAATAGAGGAACAAGACTCCGGGCAGCGTCCACCCTGCCCTGACTGCTACCATGGTGAAAATGATAATCAGGCACTATAAAACCTCTGATATTATTGGCACCAAACTAAGTTGTCACACCGTGTTTCCTCAGTGACAAGCACTTCAATCTGACTGTGGCAAAGCTATTGGCAGTACAGTGATTCCTCCTCACTCAATTACTTAGGCTGGGATTAATTTACACCCGTGCCCACCCCCTAATAAATTGAAAGAAAAAAGCGTCCGCAGAGAATGCAAAGCAGCTGATCATTTAGCAACATGTGAAGGGCAAGCGTTTCCCCCAGGGAGAGCTTATGACTGGAGGGTGAGCCGTGTGATTTCCCTCGGTAGCAAAGCCTGAACAAATAAACACATGAGGGAAAATCTGGCCTCCAGTAGGGAGCATCGCCTGAGGTGTTCTTATGTACACACGCTATCAATCAAGTCTGGCCTCAAGACAGAAAATTCGGATAGAAATCTATTAAATCCCCTCTGGTGTAACTTTGCCTCAGGGGTGATTAGAAGAAGGGCATTTTCGTTTTCTAAAAGCAGCTGAGTAGGAATTACCAACCCTCTTTTCTACTGAAATCTGAAGAGATAAGCTTTTATCATGGATTTAAGATGTCACAGAGATTGTGGTATTGTCTCATCACTCATGTGCTCAGTGAAGCCACTCGTCAAAATCAGATCAATTGCTTCAACAGACTTACACCCGTCAGCTAAAAGGTCCATGAAGAGGAAGGAGGAGAGGTTGCACTCGATAACTGATGAAGATGATGGCTGCACATCACACTTTTTCTCTTCTGGAAAGCATAAAATCAATATCAAAATCCATATCAAGTGATGTGCTTATTTCCACTCTGCTATCTCTGATGGCTACTTGGTTATGGCAAAAATCATAATTACTGTTATTTTGATTGAGATTGAGATTGAGATTATTAAAAACGATTAGTCACTGGTAAGAAAACAAATGCATCACATTCACTTACTGAACTTAAATGCTCTCAAGGTGCACAAGCAACCAAATATGGGAGAAATTAAGTATCTTGGACATCATTTTGAAGATAATATTTGCTAAATTGAAACAAGATTTTTACCTATTTTCACAAAGTTATCAAGAAGTAATGGCTGCAAATCTAACTTTTCATCCCACCTCCTAAAGCCTTCATCTTTGGCTGAGTCCAAAATGGATCCCTAACCCCTTTATAGTCGACTATATGGGGGTTTGCGCCATTTTTGAGGGGTGTCCGAAACCTGAGTGATCGATTCCAATGCCCCATATAGGCGACTCAGAATTTCCCATAGAGCACTGCAAAATGTAGTGACCATCCGATGGTCACTCACCAGTGGTGGGCATCCCGTCATGCATTGCGTCTCCAGAACCTTGAGCTCTATTTTCCATTTTCAGCGTAAGTTTTTTATCTTCACTTCACTCGCAAGTGATCCGTTTAGTTTTCAAAAAACAATTGTTTGCTGCGTCATATAGTCTTGTGCACAATATGACGCAGCAAACAGAATTATATAAGGCCTTTTAAATAAATTATTAATTAATTGTTTTTGTATTATTATTTTTTTATCTCACGAACATCCTGGAAAAACAAAGACATCTATACAACATCATAAAATTCAACAGATGTGAAAACAACAGCCGCAACTTTAGACGCAGCAGTTTGAGCAGTGACGTCACAACGGTGCACCGTGTAGTGTCCGAAACCTCCGATGATTGAGCTCACTACATAGTCAGCCCATATGGGGGTTAGGGGTTAGGGATTGAGTGATTCATTTCGGACACACCCTTTGTAATGTCAAGACCCATCAACAACCTCTGGTCTCGAGAAATGAAGCCAATGCAGAAGTGTGTAAAACTGCAGTTCCTTTAATGTCCACTTGAGGCTGACGCCCTCCCACACCCGTCCAAAAAAGCCCATCCTTGGAGCAAAGATTAACGTGCTCACAGCCTGATTCAATTATATGATTTCTGGCAGAATTGCTCATTTTTCAGTCTAGGGAGTGAAATTTTTTGTTATGCATGAGTTTGACTGACAGGTGGGTACACTGTAGCTCTTGACAAAAAAGTTAAACTTCACTTTTTTGCAACCCAAAGTTGGGTTGAGTCAGCATTTCCAATAAGGCTACTGCTGCTGATAGGCTCAAAACTCCAAATGGGTGACATCTATGTCTTGCAGTTGTAAACGGTTATATATGCGCTCAAACTCCCCCCTTGTGCTCTCTGCATCCCTCTGCTTTACTAACGCACACAGAGCTGTGTGCCCATTATAGTAAATAGCCAGTCTTCTCATCCTCACTCTCAATGAAAAGAGGAGGGAGGGTGCACCACAGAGGACAAAAGGAGTGCAACATGGCAGGCGACCCTGTAATCCTTTAATCTTGGTAATCTTATTTTCAAGATCATGGAAAGCCAAAAAAAAAGAAGTAATCATTAGAAACAAATTATGTCCCAGGTCAGCCATCAGGGATGATAAGAGTATTGAAGATAAAACGAAGTATTTTTGTACCTTTTAACATTTTTTGATGTGTCCTTGTGTGCAGGTGAGATGTCTTAACCCGTGAGAGGCAGAGAGACACAGTGAGGCATCATGGACTCCTGGATCTTTCCATCATCCCCTCCGAATCTGTCGGAGCACCTTATGTATGACAGCTTCATGCAAGGCAATGAGTCCGACTTCCACGGGAACTACACAGACCACACGTTCAACCAAACAAGCACGGTGGTCATCACCTGCTTGTACTTCCTCGTGTGCGCCGTGGGCCTCTGTGGAAACGCTCTGGTCATCTACGTCATCCTGCGGTACGCCAAGATGAAGACAGTCACCAATATCTACATCCTCAACCTGGCTGTGGCTGATGTGCTCTTCATGCTGGGGCTGCCCTTCATCGCCATCCAGTTGGCGCTGGTCCACTGGCCATTTGGCCCAGTGCTCTGCAGGGTGGTGATGACGGTCGACTCCCTGAACCAGTTCACATCCATCTTCTGCCTCATGGTAATGAGCATAGACCGCTATCTGGCTGTGGTGCATCCCATTAAGTCCACCAAATGGCGTAAGCCTCGGATGGCAAAGACGATTAACTTAGCAGTGTGGGGCGTTTCACTGATGGTCAACCTTCCCATCGTTATCTACAGCGGCATCATCACAAAGCACGATGGCTGCTTCTGCACCATCGTTTGGCCCGAGCCTCAGGAGGCCTACTACACCGCCTTTATGTTCTACACCTTCATCCTGGGCTTCTTCCTTCCTCTCATGGTCATCTGCCTCTGCTACCTGTTCATCATCATCAAGGTGAAGTCCTCAGGCATCCGTGTCGGCTCCTCCAAGAGGAAGCGCTCAGAGAGAAAGGTGACCCGCATGGTGTCCATCGTGGTGGCGGTGTTCGTCTTCTGCTGGCTGCCCTTCTACGTCTTTAATGTCACTTCAGTGACAGGAACCATCAGCACCACACCCATCCTGAGGAGCACCTTTGCTTTCGTGGTGGTTTTAGGGTACGCCAACAGCTGCGCCAACCCTATCCTCTACGCTTTCCTGTCGGAGAACTTCAAGAAGAGTTTCCAGAATGTTCTCTGTCTGAAGAAGGTGGGTGGGCTGGATGAGGTGGAGCGCAGCGATAGCCGGCAGGATAAGTCTCGGATGATAAATGACCCTACTGAGACTCAGAGCACTCTGTTGAATGGAGACCTGCAGACCAGCATCTGAGAGGACGATGAGAGGACTCACATGCAGATCTCTAGGGGGACATCCAGAGGGTTGGCGAGGGGTGGCATTAGCCCCTTTTGGAATCGCCTGGGTTCCACCTCAAAATCCTGGGCTGGGTATTTGCAGGACTGATGCAAAAATCAACAACCTAGTATCAAGTAGCTATTTTTGCACAATTTGAAGTTCATGTGTTTCCACTCTGTTGTGTTACCATTTGAATTCTATATGTATGCATGCAAATAACATATTTTCAAGACTTTAGCAGAAGTAGCCAAAGTGGATATGATTTGTAGACATAGAAAGGGTAAATAAATGGTATTCAGTCATCATGTGGGCAGACATATTGTACTTCATGCCACCCTTGTGTTGGTTGGGCCACCCCAGCCAAAGAGTTTGGACACGCCCCTGTCTGGCAGCCTGGGTATCAGCATCTCAAAGGCTGTCTTACAAAAGGAAAGGATGTGATTAAACTTTAAGAAAGGATTTCACAGAGGAACGTGTCCCTGACCCAGCGTAAAAGGAGACAAAATTGTCATTTCGTTGGATCCACGGCCGTAAACAAACCCATAAAACCAGAACCCGTAGCTCAAACTTTGGGCACTATGCTGTAAATATAGAGGAAATCTGTTTGACTGTTTGATCTCTGAGGGGTGAGGAAGAGTGGACACCAACACCAACAAGCAAATGGTCCCCTTGGCGACGTGAATTCTCCCCTGGAGAGCCAGGATTGTATAGTTTACAGCAGGAGGCATGTGCCGAGCTTCCTCAGACTTACATAATATATAAGCTAAGAATGTGATCACATGCTGTATCACAACATTTGACGACTCCTCTGTCAATTTTGTCCTCTTGTGTGACAGGTATTTTCCCAGAGGAGAAGTCTGACTGTAAATTAACTGGGAATCTATTTTGTACTCGTTGTCATTTCATTTGGGAACACTCATACTTGTAAATATTTAATGATTTTTCAAACACAGAATACATCAAGCCAGTGCTGTTAGGTCTTGTGCCATGTAGTACAACAGTCTGATTAAACGTGCGACCACTTCTACATGCGTACAAATGCATCAGATGTGAATTACAGAATTACAGTGTTAAATCAGCATCCTGAGTTCAATAACTCCACATGCATAATTTATATTACACATACAGTACTGGCTCGGAGAGTGAGCCAGGCCGGCTTTTAACCAAAGTGCTGCTACAATGTATAGAAACCTATATATTCTCATGTACAGAAATGTCCATATATGGAATGGTACTCCATCATGGTTTGGATTATTTATGTGCATCGTGTAATAATGTTAGTGTTATTATTTGCAGTTGTTACAGATGCGGCGCTTGTATAAATGCCAGACTGCACAGATCTAAATTATTCACTATGAATGGTGAGATGTGGCTGAGCTTCACGTTTTTTATGGCATCTGAGAGCATCTAAAAGAGCTCAGATAACATTTGGTGAATGATTTTTTTAGCACCGTTTCCCTCCCTCCTTTCTCACAGGTCCCAGACAACCTGCTGACTGACCTATTTGGGCAGAATTACAGGAAGAAGATAGGTCATATCCTGAAAGTACTATAAAAGATGGCTTTCAGCGTACAGCCTGTTGTTATTTCTTTGTTTTTATGATGTGGATTACTTGAGTCTTTCCACTTCCTCACTTTTGTTCTGCTTTTATAAAAGGCTGAGCTTTTCCCTCGCCGCCCTGCATTGTGAGTATTTTTTGAGCACTTTGTATGCCACCGCCGACCCGTTCTCCTCTCATGATCCGTGGCATGTAGGAGGCCACATCTCGAGTGTGTCTGCGGGTGTCTCAGTGACGTGAATTTGTGAAGGGCTAGAACACTTATCCTCAAGAGGCTTCAGTGTTCCTTTATCGTCACTATCCTGCTGCTCCCTGAGTCTGACCTGTGACTCCGTCTGCTGTTTGTGGTCTGATTACTATCTTTGTTAGACCTTTCTCTGTGTGTGTGCGGGCCCCCTTGTATACACCGCGGCCTGTGACAGATTCTGATTTATGTGCAGTTGCATACTGTATTGATTCCAATGTCCCAGCCAGACAGTTAGAGGGGGAATTTGTCAATACTGATATTTAAATATGTATGTATATATCGAACTCGACACATGCATAAGATTCCAGCACCTGTCTTGCCGATGCGCATCAGCTTCCTCCTATGTGTCAGACTTGATAAGCCGAGGTGCATCGTGAACCCCCAGCCATGACTAATCAAATTCCATCTCCAGTCCCTCTCCCTGCAGTATTGTGAAATTTGTAACGTGGTCTTATTACCGCTGAAAGACACGACACACCTTTTGTGTCTTATATTTCCATAGCAACACTGACTGAGGCTTTTGGTCCCATGGTTACATTCATTAGCATAATAATAATAACAGAGGGATGACTCCAGACACGGATAATGAATGCAGACATCGCTCCGATGACTGAAGGAAAAAACAACACAAAAAAGGGTGCATTAACGCCGCCATCCACCGAGCTGTGAAGGCATCTCAGTTATGTAAAACCTGGTTTAAGTGTATAGTTTGTGTTAAAATTGTGCGGTAATAAATGTAGAAGGAAATAACTTGCATAATGTATTAATATTCATGACTTCTTACACTATCATCCTGCTGTTGCGGAGCTGTGATGTACTAAACTTTCTACATCATTGCTTCTAATTTCAATTTTCAGCTTTCCTTTTTATTGCTTGCATTTTTTTAAAGACTACTCTGCAGATTTTCTCCTCGTCCCATTTGTGTTTAAGCTCAGTGTGTCTTTGACGATGAGCCTCGTGTCTCATGAGCTTTGCAAAACATCACCGCCGTTGTTAAAGGTTTTACTGTTTCTGTACAAAGTTTTGTCGTGTGTCCTCCAGTTTCCTCTCTGATTGTAAAGAAACATAAAGTTTGATGGAGAAAATACGGCTGTGTGTACCAGTAGTTGTGTTATAACTAATAAAATCATAAAAAATGACACTTGTTTTTGATGGTGCAAGACCCTGCTTGATGAGAAAAAAATAACTACATAAAAAGTACTTTTTTTTTTATAACTGAAAGTGTGATCAATTCTTCAAACAGGTATTAATCAACATAAATACTATTTCCTCGGTTTGGCACATGAAACTGATTTAGGAATTTACAAGGTGTTTCAACCCACATTCCGATAAAGTTTGGGCACTTTGTCGAAAGTTGAGAAGAAAAATATGATGGTTGGCAGATCAATAAAAAAAAGGATTTAAATGAAAAAGGTGGAAAGAAAACTCATTTCATTAATAAACAGAAAAATGTGTTAAAAAATGCTCATCTTGAATTTGTTGTCAACATCATCCGGGACAAGCATGTTTATCATTGTGTTGTGTTTTTTTTAAAGCTCCTGTAAGGAATTTTTTTATGCTTATGAAATAGACTGAAATTCATATTGATGAATTTTCATGAAATTGAAAAGAAAAGAAAACTGTACGTCACAAGAATTAAGATAAAAATGCCTAAAACTGGTGCAAAGGGGCAGATAAAACCATAATATTTTTACAATTTCCATGTAAATATTCACGATAAATGACATATTCTAAGATGTTTTTGTCCAAAGATGTTGTTCAAGCATGTACCGACCAAGATAAGTAAAGACTGCTTTGTCCACAAGGGGGTGCTAAAATTGACACACATCAGAAGTTCCTTACAGGAGCTTTAACAACATATTCAGGGACTAAAGTGACCAGTTCCTTGGGTCCTAAAGTAAAACCTTGTCCCGTTCTTGCCATTCTGTCACAGTCAGGGCAGCATGTGTTTTCACATAATCTTGCTGTAACATGTAAGGTCTTATCTGGATGGCAGCTTGTTGCCACAGTACCTGAATAGGATTACGGTGTATTGTTCAGCATTAATAATGTGTGAGCCACCTGCGCCATCATCACTCAAACCACCGCAGATGTGTCTTTAAAATTGTACTTGTCGCTCCCTCTCCTTCCTCTTTGAAACAGAAGATGGGGCGTCCACGATTTGCATAAAAAAATATGAAATTATGATTCCTGTGACCACAGGACCGTCCTCCACCTCCCACTTGGTCAATCTTAAAAGGACTCCAGCCCAGCAAAGCCACCAGCCCTGCTGGATCATGTTTATTTATGATATTCCTTTTTGCATATAGCAGTTTGAACCTGAGCGGTTTATTGGAGGTAATTTTGAGCCCATGCAGTGTTTCCCACTCCAGAGTCGAAGATTTTTGGTTTTGACTCTTGAGTGCAGACTATTCCAGATTCTCTGAATGTGTCAAACCTGAGGTGATGAAATCCCCAAGTAGAGGTTTTCTGAAACTGCTGAATTATCTCCTCCTCACTCAGTCTCTCATAAAATAGTGAATATTTTCCCATCATTATTTTTGTGTTTCTTTTTTATATACCTAGCCATGTTACCAATCCAAAATAACCAAGAGAAAGTGATGTTTAGTTAAGTGAATAAGTGTCCACAGACACGAAGTGATCTGATGTGGGTGACTTGAACGGTCCAGAGGGATTGACGCAAAAAGTGGGAAATGTCCCTCAAACTGTTTTCGATATTTTGGCGTTATAATGTCGCTGCTATCCTTGAAATAAAGATATGTTCCTTAAAAGACGATAAATTTATTTTTGATTTAACATTTGATACTATTTTCAATCTAAACTTTGAGTTTTATCTTTAAAATCTTGTTTTGATCAACATTTTTGTCTCCGCTGGAATCAGAATTGTGCCTTTTTTCTTATTTCCACATTTCTTTTTTTAAACTAACATCTATCATGAAGACGCTCCTATATTGAAACTGAAAACATACTTTTCTTTCTGGCATTTTAGCAGTACAATCTACAGTAGTATACATGCTGAAGTGACCCTCATTATATACACCATTTGTACTACTCCATTTGACCACAGGATGGCACCAAAATCAAACTTATAGCTTGGGCCTGAATACTGAAAATGCAATGAGCCTAAAGGATAGAGTGCATGTGTGCAACTGCGTTATTTCAGTCCCTGTTACTCTTCATAAAGACCCGAATTTTGACATTTAAGTGCAGTAAGAGTAATAAAAAGCAAACATAGTAAATAGAGTTCACTTATATTATCCTACTGCCGGTCTCTCAAACACCTTAACTCTGCATTTATACTTCATGCAGCATTAACAGTTTTACACACACATTTGGCACCGACTGCAGAGGCTGCTACCTTAAGTGCCCTGCTCACATCCACTCAGTAAAAGCGCTGCCTTCGGGAGCAACTCAGGGCAGTTAAAGATGATAATTAACGCCAGCTCATAAACTCCTCTCTCTAAATGAAGAGAGGTGTTACAGAAGATATATATAAAAAAAAGAAACACATCACAAACACATTCCAGTTTTGTTCTGAGTTTAATCACTGAAACGGATAATGAAGCTCTCCTCTTCCTTTTTCGTTTCAGCTGCGTCCCTGAATGTCCTTGGGTGGCCTTAACTGCTTCACGATACATCAAAACCAAAGTGCGAACATTTCAAAAGTCTTTGATTTTACTGGTCAGAAACCCGCCGTCGTCGTCCTCCAGCTGAGGGTATGCAGCAGACCAAAGGATATGCATGTTTGTTTTCAATTACAGAGCAGCTTAACAACCAGTGGGTTGTGTTTTTTTTTTTGTTTTTTTCATTAAATGTGGCATTACTTTGTGAAAGGTTAGAGCCCTCATTTTATACATGAGTCAATATTTTTTATTCTGTATTTTCTTATACATACACAATCAGTGATATTCAAACAAAACAGACCACAACACCCTGATGTGTATGTGCATTATCTAAAGTCTGACTTGACAGCATACCGATTGAATAGAGCACTGGGTTTACTGCACTGCAGAGGCGAGACACACCACGAACCACACCGGTCTGCACCAGCCACACACGGTTGCCATGGAGAAGATTAACACTGATGGATTCAGAGCCAGGCTGTGGTCGCACAGTGCCCATACACGTGCAATGTGTATATATTTCACATGATTCTCTTCACATCCCAGAACAAAAATCCTGATGGGCAACAGGCCTTGAGGCGTTATTGAGGGCAAAAATTTCACATTTCTTTTTAAATCATGAGAGCCCAGTTGCATGCAGTGATGTTGAACGGGCTTCTTCTTCTTCTTTTGTTTTTTTTTTTAACTCTTTTTTTTTGTTGTCGTTGCACACAGCATCCAAGGTGTTCAATGAGGAGAGAGACCTTAGCATTCTCACATATAATAGGACCTCATGTGGAGTTCACGTTTTTCGAGTCTTCTCTTCAGAATGCCGTACGAAACCCAAAGCTCACATTCAACATACGATTCATGAACAGCAAAGGTGAGCCAATTTAATCACCACCATCATTATACCAACAATTCCACAAGAATGAAAGTATAATACGTCCAAAAACATTTCCAGTACCAGGACAGCGAGGGACATATGACTGTACTGAAAATAACAAAAAAAAAAAAAAAAAAAGACACTGAAAAGAAACAGTATACAAAATTCAATGAGTCGCTAAAAAAAATAGATATTCCCTGCCCTCAACCAGACTTGAAAATAAAAACAATCAACACAGTAAATAATGGAACATGAGCACACTCAGGTCCAAATCTGCTTAGTTTCCATGGCAGCACTTCCCCAGCAACTGGCAAAGGCAGCGTCTCTAAGCTCTCCCATGTTTTCTTTGCTCTTAAAAAATAGATGTATACTAGATTCATACAGTATCTCATAACTAAAGTCACAAATGATAAGAATCATAATCATACCTTTAAAATGTTCTTGCAAAGTTCATATAATACGTTGATTCTATTCTTCTTTTTTTTTTGCATTCAGTCCCGTATGCATATGATGACGAACTGTCCTCCATGATGACTAAGTTAAATGCTTGGTCAGTTGAAACAAGAGCACCATGGGAGAGAAATGGAGGGTGTGTGTGTGTGTGTGTCTGTGTGTGTCTGTGTGTGTGTGTGTGTGTTGGGTGAGGGTAAAGGGGGTGAGTCAGAATACTGTAAGAAAAAATCCAGATGTGCCCAATCAACATGACAGCCGGTCAGGCTCAGACTCCGCCCCTGCAGCAGGAAGGGGAAGGGAGAGAAAGTGAGAGTGGGCGGGGTTAAGGGTGAGGCTCCTCCTCTTTCTCTTTGCTCGAGCCTGGGTCCGATGACAGACTCCTCCTCCTCCTCCTCCTCCGTCTTCTCTCCTCTTCATTCAGTTTTGTCAAGTAGATGCCAAGAAGTAGCTCAGTGCTTGATTTTTTTTTCTCTTGAAAGGTTGCATGATTTCACACGTCTTTTTTTTTTTCATCTATTTTAAGTTTCGTCCTCCGTAGCTGGAGGTGCAGACTGGTAGTCAAAGAGTTTCAGGTAGGTTTGTGTGTTTCTTTTGTGTCTCATCCTGTCCCCAGTCTCTGGACTCTCTTTTTAGAAGCAGTGGTTCTTCGTGGTCAGTGGTCACAAAGACTACTCATACTCGAGGAACTGTTTATGGTAGAATAAGAGATACCTGAGAGAGAGGAAAAGACAGAAACATGAGAGTTTATCTTTGTTAAATAACCCAAACTCCGTACAGTCTGGGAGGCTGGATTTGATGGTTTGCAAATCATTCAAGGCAAAGATCCAAATGTTATAGTGAAAATAAAAAAACTGAAAAAGAGGCAGTGCCTCTGCTTCAGACCTGGGCATTTGACGGCCTGAGTGTTGCTTTTATTTTGAAAATCTAGCTGTTATTTTATTTCCGTTTGGACGCACCTGCGTACATCCTAGATCTGCATTCGTGAAGAGACACAAGTTTAAACATCGGCGAAATATTTGTAGACGCCTTAGAGTTGCCAATTTCGCTTATTATAAACAACTTTAGGCTTGTTTCTCTCAGAAGTCGCTTGTAAAACTCGTGAGTCACGGGTTTGTTTTTAACTTGTAGTTGCTTATTTGGGCTTGCTTTTCTGCATGTGTGAACTCCCCTGATTTGAAGTTGAAGTTTGCTGCTTAAAACCTTTTTTGTTCACCATTAAAGGTGCTTTCCCAGAAGTCATGCACACTCATGCATCTTAAGTGGATTACCGCCATAGAAAATTTGCCATAACACTTTATTTGATGCCTATCTCTATAACGCATCATACATATATGTATAATGCATTATAATCATGTTATAGCACTGTATAACTATAGTTATAAACACTCATAAATGATCCTAATGCTTTATAGCAATAATCATAACATTATAAAGCATTTTATCATGACTTACGATGTCAGGTATTATGATGTGTTATGCTTATTGTTATAAAGCCTTATGATAATTAATGAGTGTTTATAATGATAGTTATACAAGTTTATAAGCGAATCAGAACACATCATACATTTATGTATAATGCATTATCTATGCGTGAATTGTCAGTGAGTTGTTAACAGTTATAACACATTATAATCCCTGACATTGTAAGTCATGATAAAATGCTTTATAATGTGTCATAATTATTGCTATAAAGCATTATAATCATATAAGAGTGTTTATAACTATAGTTGTAAAGTGCTACAATGTGATAATAACGCATTATACATATATTTATAATGCATTATGGAGGTAGGCGTCAAATAAAGTGTTACCAAAGTTGCCTGTTTCCAGATTATGTACAGTTTTAAACTGTATCAGTGGATGCTTGGACAAACTGTGATCACAGACGGTGTATTTTGGATGTCGTTTTGAGCCAATGCGGTGATTTCCACTACAGAGTCGGGGCTGTTTTCAATGCAGTTCTGAAGATCACAGCTGTGTACCACCACTACTACTACTACTATCCAGGTTCTCTGACTCTTTATGTAGATGAAGATGACGAGATAGCCTGTTTCTTTCAGTTTAATATTTGATATGTTATTATTTATATTCTATACTGCATCCACACTTTTTAAGGACTTGAAGTTGTCCTGTAAACGCCCCGTTTCCGGTCTTACCCTTCACTATCAAGTACATCCTTAATGCTGGCCTTGGTGATAATGGCATCATCACATTTGAACCACTGGTCTTTGTGCTGGCGGATGAAGCTGGTGTAGTGGCCACTCTCTAACGTGCCTTGGTGGTTGACCACTGCAAACAAGGAATACCTGAAAAAAGAAAAGGAACACAGAAGCTCATTTGTCTTTTTCTACTTCTTTTAACATCATTGTCACACCAGCGTAATAAAGCCGCATTATCCCCCGCATACACGAGCGGTTTGCTTTGTCTGTACTCAGTCAAGGCACACCTGGGAAACTGTGTTCGGCTCCACGACAGGCAACCTGTCAACGGTATTAAGACAGTAAATTCTTCGTAAATGTCCTGGAAAATGAAAGCGATTGTCGCTGCCATGGATGAAGGAAACTAAGCGGCTTTTAATAGGTTTCAAATTGATTTCATTTGGGGAAAGTCACAGCTGGATGCCTCGAATCATTAGCGTGTGTTTCTGGCATAGAGTTGACATTTCTACCGTGATGTCAGAGCTGCTGTGAGACGCCAAAGTTTTAATGAATTAGTTTGAGGTACTCACTTATTGTCGTTGTTTAATACGTCAACTGTCTGTTGATACTGCCCGTTCATTCTGCTCTCTTTACTGTGGGGGAGAAGGGAACAAACAACAAGACGTTAGCACTGATAATGCTGCATGCTAAACTTGCCACAATGACACATACATCCACTAGGTGGCAGAGTTATCCTATGAATCGGAGCTGCTATTTCCCCTGCCTGCTCCTGTAACCATCACTCTGTCCGTGAGCAGAGCTGAATGGATGCTCGAGTCAGGGGTGGGGCCTGCTGCTGCATGCTCCTCTGACACTAGTAAATATTTATGGGGTAGATTTAGTAATGCTGTTTTGGCCAGGATACAGATATGTTTGATTCGATTACAGCATGTATTAATAGCCCATCATAAAGCATGTGCACGTGCGAATATTAAAATGCAACAAACCAGTTCAACAAGCTTGCTGCGGGTTTTATTTTGCAAGCGCCTGCAGGACATGATTCACAGAGTATATATGTGGAAGGTGGGGGGGGGGGGGGGCTGCTTCGCTGGAGGCTTACCTGGATGCCATGAAGGGCGTCATGTCCAACTCTAGAGGGAAGGAAACATATGTAGTGATCTTCCTCCGCAGTTTAGCAGAGTGCTCAAACCGCTGGGGACGGCCAGAGAGGGAGGATGAGACAGGAGAGGGAGAGAGAGAGACAGGGGGAGGGGAGGGGAGGGAGGACACATGTTTAGAATAAAAAGGCATCATCATAATAACAACATATTAAATACATACACAGCATTGAAGAGTGAACACCCGTGTTTCCCACTCTGGCTGTGAGGCATTTGTAACAAGATAATAACAGTCTGGGATTGATCTCCTTGTAGCCTGTTTCTATGAATATCATAAATACATTATCGGCCTCTTATGCAGTTATAATAAATAAAACATTGGACAGTGGAAGAGACAGTACGAGTCGTTAAAATCGCAGGTGTCCTAGGACAGCGTGTGAAAAAAAGGGCTACAGGGTAGGAGGTAATGCACCAACAACCGAATCGAGTTATGAGCACACGTACGCAGAGGTTATGTAGCAGACAAGCTAAGTCGCTGCAAAAGCTGGAGTTCGCCTCCAGCAGATGTGAGGCGGCGCACACACACGCGCTCTCACACACAGGGCAAACAGGATTAAAAAAAAACATCTTTATAGGTCAATATTCAAGGATCAAAATTCAATAAAACAAAACAGGACGAAAAAAAAAAAGCGCCTACTTTTGATGATCACATCACTCAGTACTGTTTACACGACACTAGAGCATCTGCTGTTTTCAGAGTAATGAGTAAAATTAGATGTGCGAGTGATAAAAGCACCGTTTACCCTTAAATAATCAAACTGTCAGACAGTGACAGATAACATAACAAGGGATAATTGGCAGCGCGCTGTTGGTGGCTGACTCACTTTGAGATGGAAACATGCTACGATGGGGAGCTTCTTCATTGTCAGCTGTTTGGTGGACTCCTGGTAACTATGGCAACCGCCGCACTTGATTTTGGCACTGCTTCCTAGGTGCTCAGGCCGTGTAAACCTGAAGGGAGAAATAAGGTGACGGATAGAGGAGAAGAGAGGGTGTGTGTGAGAGCAGAGAAGTGATAGACGGCTGAAAAAAACAACAACACAAAAAAAGTCATAACACCAGGGCGTCATGGCTGACAGGTTCGCCTCTTGCGCCCCGAAACAGCTCGCCCTGGCCCCACATGTGAGGTAAATGCGCTCTGAATCCGCCTGCAGAGTTTTGGTGCAACCACCCAGCCCAGAGCCCTGCTGGTATTGCCAACGCCTCTATCACCACGGCAACAGCACCAACCAGTTCTGTACCTTTAAGAGACTTGCTGCAGCAACTAGGGGTGTGTGAGGAGCTGCAGTACAAAAAAAAAAAAAAAAAAAAAAAAGAAAGTCTGAAGGAAAGGAGGCGAGAGGGGGAGGATGAGACGAATGCGAGGGGTAGAGAGTGAGGGCACGGGGGAAAGGGAATTAGGTGGAGGAGTGGGGAGGGGGGATGAAATAAGATAAGGAGTGAAGGGAGAGAAAAAAAAATTGCAAGAGTGAAGCATCAGTAGAGGAGATATGAGAGGTCACACCTGCTCTGCCAACCTGGTGATGCTTGAAGATTAAAAAAAGGGATAACAGGGCTGCTGTGCCTGAGCAGACAACACATGTGACCCGGCAAACAAGTGGTGGGATGAATGAGATCTATTTGTCGACAAGTGGAGACAACTGGAGAGGTAGAGGAAGGGATGGAGAAAAACAAGCCTCATTCACAGCAGCAGCAGTGTCTCTTTTTCTATTTCGAATGTTGAGAAACGATTATTTTTTAATCGGAATGTTAGCGAAAACACGACAAAGAAGAAAAAGCTTCAAGTAGGAGACTAAAATAAACGACAAACAAACCTTTTAGGCAGGAAAAATACAAACAAGATAAGGCGTACCTGCGTAGGCAGTCTGTGAGCGTGGTGGACCCTGACAGGTGACTCTCCCCATTCACCGTGCTGCCATCTCCTCCTGGGCTGAGGGGCCAGAAAGGTGTTGATGAGCCCGGGAGATCCAGACTGATGTCCCAGAATGGATCTATCGTCGTTGAAACCCCACTGCAGGAGAAAAACAGGAAAGGGAGTCAACATACAGTCGTGTTAGTGTGTCACTTACAACAGGTAATGATGACAGGATGATGACATAGAGGGTAATATACACAGCCTGAGCAGATCCTGATCATGTTTTCCTAAGCCTGCTGCAGCATTATGAGTTTATATCGACACTGTTCTTCAAGGTCCATTTGCAATTCAATGAAGTGTTACATCAGGAAATGGGCTTTACATGAGGAATTCATATTATTACCTCCAGTTGACTGTGATGGACTGCAGTCTGAGAAATATATCGGCTTCAAGCAGTGCCGTGAACAGACTGTTTAAGGGTCGGTAAAATAAAAAGGGCACCAAATTGAGATAGGAACCCTCAGCAGCAGGTCGCCTAGGTCTGAGTTCGTAGAGGTTGGGTAGCCATGTTTTACCTAAAAGGGTCTGTCTTTATGCATCATTCACAGGAAGTGCCTCCAGAGGGGACTTTTTCATGCTATACTGACTTGAAACACATCCAGAGGGGACTCTTTTACGTTACATCTTATTGAAGGGCATCCAGAGGGACCTTTTTTTTTCCTTCCATCTAATTCATTACAGCGCATCGAGCTGACAATCTTCATGTATTATTGAGCAAAATGGCATCCACAGGAAATTTTCTTTATGCTCTTATTTTTTAAAAAATGAACCCAGAAGGGAATCTTTGACATTTTATCCACTGGGAGGGTATCCAGAGGGTACTTTTTTTTTTTTTTTTACATTTTCTCTTTCCAAAAGGTATCAACGAGGTACTTTCTTTAGTTTTTATCTACTGGAAAAGTGTCCTGGGGGGATTATCTTGATGCTTGATTCACTGGGAGGGTATCCTGAGGGGACTCATGGATGAAATCTTGTTGAAGCGCATCAGAGAGGGGCTGCCACTGCCTGTTTCCTATAAGCATTCCTCAAAGGAGACTTTCTATAATGCTTGATTCACCAGAGAGGCATCCAGACAGGACTTTTGTCATGCAATATTCACTTTGAATGCATCTACATTTGATGGGCAGTAGAGGGGGATCCAGAAGGAACCTTTTTATGCTTAAGAGCATCCAGATAGGACTCTTCTGTTTCTTATCTCATTGATGGGCATCAAGATGGGATTTTCTTTGGGGAACCAGTCCAGCTTTATTTTCTACATTTTATTCACTGGGAGGGTATCCAGATGGTGTTGTTTTTCAATTTCTCTTACCAAAAGGTTTCAGTGAGGTACTTTCTTTAGTTTCTATCCCCTGGAAAAGTATCCTGAGGCGACATTCTTGACGCTTGATTCACTGGGAGGGTATCCTGAGGGGACTCACAGATTCAATCTTATTGAAGAGCATCAGGAATCCAGGCAGAACTTTGCTTGTGCATCATTCACTTTACATCTATCTACATTCGATCTTAATGAAGGGCATCCAGGGGGAACTTTTTTATGCATCCAGATGGGACTCTTCTGTTTTTAATCTCATTAATGGGCATCAAGATGGGATTCTCTTTGCATTTATCCAGAGGAAGGGGAACCAGTCCACCTTTATTTTCTACATTTTATTCACTGGAAGGGCATCCAGGTGGGACTTTTTCCTCATTTATTCACTGGAAGGTCATCAAAAGAGCACTTTGTCATGTTTTATTCATTGTAAGGGCACCTCCAAGAGAACTTGATAATGTTTTATTCACTCCTGGGGCATCTAAGAGGGCACTGTCATGATGTTTTTAAGGCACAAAGGCATCAGGGGGGGCTGGAGGGGCACAATGTTACACAAGTAAACGCATTTGCTCCACTTCAGGAGTCCCCATTTTTACTGTAGCGTCACGTAATACTGCTAGGCTTGGCTTTCCTGAGCTTCGCGGTTCAGTGCAGCATGCTAGCGTTAATGTGACAGGACAGCTCGAAGGGGCAGAAAGGCAACCGCTCGGGCTGTGCCGCTGTCTAGACAAACCCCCCCGCTTACAGCAGCTCTGCAGGGACTAGGCCTTTAAATCAGACTGGTAGAGAGGATAACATCGGCGGTTCACCTGCTCTTGGAGGACAGGAGGTATCGCCACAGTTATGAGTAAACCGTTCCCGTTGCTTCTTTACATTTTCACACGTTAGATAGAGATCAAACTCACTGGCAAACTTGACAGGTAACATCTGATTGCAGGCCCCCGGTGAAGATTTGGTCAATGATGCAGTTACAGTGGTTTGGATTGTTGGCCTTCTTCCCGTTGTCATCTCCTGTGGACCCAGAAAGAGCAGAAGGTAAAAATACACACACAAACACAGATAGTAGTTACAACCTCTAAAGGACTCCGTCTAGCCCACATTCTCACTCTCCCCCTCCCCCCTGCAGCAGCGGATCCTCCCATCCACTTCACAACTCTCTGGATCCTCCACTTTGGCTAATCGAAGCCTGCCTTACTGCAGGCTGTGTGGGTGAGTCAGCCTGTCATTGCACTGCAGCAGCGCCTATTGGCATTCTTCACACTGCCTGCCTGCCTGCCGTCCCCTCGGCACACACCATTGTCAGTCTCCTTTCGTATGTTTCCAGTGAAGGCGGGCTGAGCGCTCTCTGGGCAGGTTGAAGGTACAACTGCATGTGGCTGATACAGTCCAGGGAACGGTGCTCTCATCCTCAGCTGACACTGCTTATTTTGGGTCCTGGTCTGGAGGGAAATACTCCTGACTAGGGGTGCACGGATCACCGATTTTGATACCTTTTTTTTTATATATATATAACTGACAACATTTACCTTTGATGCTCCAATCTTACACCAACAGACAGCTTCATTATTTCAATAGACAGCTGCAGCAGCGTAGTGCAGCCCTGATCAGCTGAACTCAGTATAGAGGAAACAACATGCTCACAACAAATTGTTTTGCCTTTCTGTGGTCCATTTCCTGCTAATTTTGATATAATCCAGTGACTGTTGAGCCTCTACTATATGTGAAAAAGCAACGTGATTTTACAGTTTCAGGTTTTTTGCAGGTTTACTCCTGTTTAATAAAGTAAACTATGTTTCTTTATGCTGTGCTGTTACCTTCAGACAGAATTAGCCGTTTAAAGTCCTGTCGGGGTCCACATGGATGAGGGATTGACCATCGGATTGTTCTGTGTTACTGATAAATCCAGAACCAGGAAGTATTTCTCATCTACACAAACTGATTAACAGTCGAGAGTTTGCATATGGTGTTTTATTTTGAAATACCCCATGACATACGCGGTTTTTCGTGCCTGATACCCTGTCTAGAACGATCTTCTTTGTGTAGATTGACACGCGAAAACAGACTCATCACGTATCTTAAGCAGTGATACGCGACGCTGACATTACGTGCTCAATACGGATCCTGTATTTCCTAGCCTTAAAATATCAACCCTCAACTGTTTCTTTTTTTTTTTTAAATAGGGAAATCAACGTTTTTTGCTAATGCAGCACTTTCTTCGCTTTAATTCTATGTACATTACCGAGATTGGACTAAAGAAGCCACAGCCTCAGGGAATGAATTCAGCGAGGAAGGGCAGAGGAAGACGGCTGGAGCTGCAGGGCTTCATGCTGCATCAGTGCAGCGCATAAAATAGAAACTGACTTTCTTCTTCTACTTTTTCGGACAATAATGTGTGTATTTGAATATAAAAATGTCCCTGTTCGCCTCACTGTTTTCTGATTCATCTTCTGGTTTGTCCTTTCTACTCTGACACCTTGTTTTGTCGTTGCAATGTGGACAACGCACAAACACACACTCAAAGTACACCAACTCACTGCATCTGAACTCGCACTATGACTAGAGTTTGTTGTCTGAGTGTTCAGCAGGAATGGAGGTTGTAAAGCTTACTGATGGTGTCTCCTTTGCAGTGCCTGTGTAGTACATCCAACGCTGCGATGAGGAACTCGTGGGCGTCTTGCTGCTCGTAACCTGCGAGGTGGCGTGCGTGAGTCCACACCAGGTGCAGCAGCCGGAAGGGAATGTGGGGCGAACGGTGGCCCGAGTAGAACTGGAAGTGAGAAAGAAAGACAAATGGAGGAGGAGGTGGTGGAGATAAATAAGAGAGGGCGGTTAGCCTATTTTTCCAGATGCTGCGAGTTACATCATTTTTGATCCCGTCTTTTCCTGTCTTGTTGCTACAGTGCACGTTGTCATCAATAATTCATAACTGAGGCATAACAAAGATTTTCTGTCAGTCAGGGAGAGTTCCTGGTGCTTTTAACTGCTTTTTCCTGCAGGTCTCTTCAGACCTGAATTCCACCACCTCTAATGACAGCGCACCCATAGAGAGGAAGGGTGCGAGGCGGGTTACGGAGAGGACAAAGCGGCTGCAGAATGGGAGCGATTCGGAGCAAGAAAACGTCAATCTGCGGAGCGGGATGCGGAGTCTTTGAGTTGCCGAGGGGATTTGAGTGACTGACAATCCAGGTCAGGGTCAGGAGATGTGGCTAAGAACGTGACGGAGCCGAGCAGAGTGCAAACGCTAACATGCAGTTTCGACCGCAGCTCATAAATGCCGAGGAGAGCTCTCATTTCTCAACGTGTACACGCCGCACACACACCTCGCTTTCCTCCTCGCAGCCCTGTCAGGGGTCTGATTGAGCTGTGAGGGGGGGAAACATGCCACGCTGACGTCTCCTGAATCTTACAAACTCGGCTCCTTTTAGGCAGTTTTGAAGGTGGTTGACAAACGAAAGGCACTACAAGGAGATGAGGAAACGAGGGGGGCGAGTGTGTGACTGATCAAAGCGGGCTGCACCTCTCTCCTCCACGTCTTAAAAGCTCTGCAGAGTCAGTAGACAGCTTCTGACAACAATGCAGAGGAGGGTTCGAAAGGATAACGGATGAAGGTGGGGGATAAAAGTAAGCAATGAAATTAGGAAGTTGGGGACGAGGCGTGGAGGGAATCACACAGTGGGTGTCGGGGAGTGACGCAAATAATACCTCTTGTATGACAGTCCCCTGAATTTTCAGCTGACTGCTCAATCAGTCTGCCTCCCTGCGAGACAGAGGTGAGCGATTACCTCCTTCGTGTGTTATGTAGCTGAAAGGTTCAGCAAACCGAGACGGGGCAGAGCTCTGTGTGTGTGTGTGTGTGTTGAGGGGAGGGATGGGGAGGTGGGGTGGGCAATGACTCAACTCATTATAGCACCACTTGCCATCTGTGGGCCCATATATACAGGGAAGTGAGAGGGTGTAAGAAAAAAAGCCAGGCGGTGTGGGAGCAATTGCGTAACATTCAGCGGCTGATGAGTTTGTTGGATGTCAAATTGCTCAACTTTCGTTCGCGAGGATGTGGATGTGTATAACCGGCTCTGCGACATAATTCCCAAGTTTAGTAAAGGTATAATTGCTGCGTTTTGCTCATTCATTTCAATGCGGCTCTGTATATTGCTTCCAAGCTGCATTTCATCCCTCCTCTCTGCCTCCCTCTTTGGACTCAAATAAATAGCGCAACAGTGACTCAGCCTTCTGCAGTGGGTTACACTGCGAGAGAACATTCTGTATTATAAGCTGTGTTATAATTCAAGCTCTCAAATTATGCCTCCTCACCAGTTTGTCTTTTTTTTTCTTTTTCGGAGTGGGGGGAGGGGGGGATGAAAAAGTCGATGTAATAAGTCGGAGCAGACAAACCGCGTTCATCATCATACCTCCTGAAAAAGCTGCGACATCTCACACACCAGACAGGAGTTTGATTGCATCTCGCACTTGTGTCTGTCGGAGAGAAAGAAGTCTCGCAGCAGCGGCGTGTGTGTTAGGGCCTGAACGATGCAGTTCATGAAACACGTGTTGCCCAGGTTTATTAACCCTCGTAAACCTGCGGAGAAAAGAGAGAGAGGAAGAGAGAACAAAGAGGCGAAGATGGTTAAACATGGCGTGATTCATACGTTACTGCCTGAGGAGGGAATCTGAACCATCCCTGAGGACACAGAGTGCTGATATCTTCATGAGTAATAAATCAGAGGACATGGCGAAAAAGGACAATGTGTGTAACAGGATAGATAGGATATCTAACTAGCCGGGGTGGGGCAAACTATCAATATGGCGACATGTCATCGTCCCGATTCTTGTGAAACAGTTAGTGATATGAAAATGCTGGGCTGACAACTTCTTTGACAAATATACAGCACTCTCATGGATTTCTTATGGACATTAATGCAGGTAATGTAAGCAGCTGTTTCTGGGTCAGAGAAGGAGATGACAGCAGGATAAAAGAAGAGGAGGACAGCGGGGAAACTGTAAAGTGGTGGAAGTTAGAGTCACTTTTTAAAAGGCGAAGCAGAAAGAAAATAAAAATCAATCACGCTCGTTATGCTGCGACGAAAGAAAATCACTTACGCCGGGTGGACTGATTGTGATAATCGTGAATAATCGTGAATTGTTGGTGATATCACCCCGAGCATGACAGCATGACGGGAGCCAAAGGGGTTAGTGCACAAGTTCTCAGTGTTTTAAAGTTAAAGCATTAAGTTTGATAAAGCAGTCTTTGTCTATTTTGTCCTCTACATTAGGTCTGGATGACAAACCACAATTTACCAATACAGAAATTTACGGCGATAACCAACGTCATTTTGCCCATATCTGTATAATCGGTGTCAAAAAAATCAATAAATAAAAGTTGGTTTTGGATGTGTGTAGGTAGGCTTTGGTCTCATTGTCAGAGGTGTGACTCCACCCCATCCAGTCGATAACAACTCAATGGAGATGGAGGACGGTTCAAAAGTTGTAGCGGCTGAAATAGACGAAGTTAATGTGGGAGGGGGTGAGCTGCTTGTGGAGTAGTTATCATCTATTTATCGTTATCGAGGTGAACTGATCGATATATTGTGATATTGATTTGAGGACGTATCGCCCAGCCCTACTCTACATGCTTTAGTCGTAACTGTCAATAAAAAAAATCTCATCCTACGGAATTTTAAGAGTCAGATTTAAAAATTATTGAGAATATTTTAAGTGGAAATTGTAAACAGCAGCAGCTGACTGTAATTTCAGGCGTTACAAATAACAATATTTCGACTGTTAACCTTGTCGCTGTTGGTCTTCTGTGCTTTCATATATCATGAATAACTGCTTAGACAAACAAAATACATTTTTTTATTATTAAAACCTGAAATATTGATCATATAGTGTGTATAAAACTGATCAAACCTGTGCCACAACGAGAGCTGCTGTCTGTCTCTGGTGCTTGTTTACATCCAAATCATGTTGATAAGGACCAAAGGCATAATCCTGCTAAATTGTTGGGCACTGTAGCTTTTATTCTTTTACCATCTGTATTTTATTCGACTTGTTTTATTGTAATCTATATATTTATGTACATTTATCCTATGTAGAGCACTTTGATTGACTGCTGCTTTATGAATAAACTTGACTAAATACTTGTAGGTTGATGCATGTATATCCCTGTGCTTTTATTTGACCTTTAGGTGTTTTAATAGAAATTCAACTGAGTAAATTAATCCCTGTTTGTTGCAGAGTCGCTGATATTCCATGATATTATCGTACGAGTGGGCCATGATGCATGTTTCTTATCTTTCTCCTGCAATGAAGACGCTTATTTTTAGGAGCTGAGAACTGCAAAATCAAAAAGACCATTATCGCTTTTTAATGACATTTCATAATCAATAAACTGCAAAATCCAGACAGTCAAACTTTAGTTATTCCAGCCCCACGGAGCCACATTTACAACCTGTGGTACAGTCAGAAAACATTACACCTGTGTGCTTATTGTACATGAAAGTCGCCCTCCTGCGTTTGCAGTGTGAGATAGTTCTTTGTGTGTCACTGGAAAATTAACAATGTGCTGTTTGGTGTGGTCTGCCAGCAAATCCGTGTGTATCCTGGAGCAGACCCCAAAGCTGTGAATGGATTCATTTAGAGGGAGAAAATAGAGCTACAGTCCTCCAGTGATGGCCAGTACAACAGGTGAGACACAGCCAGGTCTTGGGTCTAATCCAAGTAAGCAGGGTTTGGTTCTGGAAGAGAGCGCTCAGCGAGAGCTTTAACACTTCAGACCGATCCTGGTGTGCGCACACACACACACACACACATGCGAACACAGTCTACTAACCAATCAGGGCAACCAGCCAAGCTCTTTAAAGATACAAGGGGGTGAGGGAAGGCAGGGGACACTGGGCTGAGCGAAAAATAAAAGCAGCGTGTGGAAAAGCAGAGACACAAAAGAGGGAGCAGAGAGGAACCAAAGCAACAGATCAGAGAGGAAACAGAACAGAGAGAAAACAAGTTCTGGGGAGGCTCGATACAAATGCAGACACGCTGTGGTGTGCATGCAAGAGTGACCTCAAGAGCACATGTACAGACACACACAGTTGTCAGTGGCAGAAAAGCTGTGCAGGCTGAACATTTCCCCACCTATGGTACAGTTCGTAGTGATTTTCCTCCGCTTTGGATTGTGTCGTAATAATTCTAGCTCCCTCTTGGTCGGCTCCCACGTTGTGTATTTCTCCCCTATGCCTGCGGATGCAAACAAACACAAATGTGACAGCTCAAGAGATGCGAGTTGGCCTCGTTTCAAACGCTCGGCAAGTTCCCCCTGACAGGAAACAAAAGGCCATACCTTGCAATTTCCAGGCTTTCCTCTGTTCTTCTTTGGCAATCTGCTCCATGTCTTTGTCGTATATGTAGTCTTGACACACAAAACAATATATCCCTCCGTATAGTAAGTCTATCGCTGGGAGCAGGAAGGAGAGAGGGAAAAAAAAAAAGAGGGAGAGAGAGAGAGGGAGATTGAATCATAATTAGAAATAGATTTTTTCCACCACAGTAACACACATTGGGTTTTATTTTACTGTCCAACCCCGGCTGGCACAGTCAGCCTCAAGACAAGTGCTTCCCCCCGCCCTGCATTATCCACTCACTGCAATATGTTTCCGTCTCATTGCTCGCACTGAACAATTTCAGGAGATGCGAGGGGAGCGATGATGGAATAGGTGTATTTGTCTCCCACCCACCCCCCCCTACCTGGCTTTCTGCTAACACACCGTCCTCTTCCATTCTCAAACTCCACGGCAACAATACCTCGGCTCTGTTGCCGTGACAACCTATTTTTAGCTTAAACAGACATATTTCTGGTTTTGGCGCTACCCACACTGGGAAAGTAAGCTAGAACATCATGTAGTAAAGCTGACTGTGTGGATGTTATTGTCACAGATTGATGGTTTTTTTTTTTCTGATTTGTGGTTGCGTGCTCGCCGGGAAGGACGATCGCCTCTGGATGAAAGTCACACGAGTGAGGAGATAAATGAGGAGCGTAAAAAAAGGAGGAAAACACACAATCATTTGATGGTTTGCAGAATGATGAAGCCCTATTTTGATTTACAACAGCTCAAAGACAACTTATCAAAACTTGGAACTGAAGATTCATCCGTTTTCGCCCATTTTGCGTCTGATATCAAGTATGGAAATAAATTTGATCAATTTCCAGGTCTTAAAAAGCATGGAAAATGAAAAATAAAGTATGGAAAAATATTAAGGTTTCCAGACTATTTCTAAAGTAGAAAAGTAGGTATTTCCAAAAATAACTCTTAAAAAGTAGGGCATGGAAAAGTATGGAAACTCCAACTGTGTAGAAACCCTGGATATCAGAAAAATCATTAAGAAAAACTGGGAAAGTGGCGCCAAAAAAAACTGGAATAGTCATGAAAGCTGTGAGGAAAAACACCTGGAGGAACATTAGGTCAAGTCCAGGTTAGCAACAGGACTGAAAAGACCATCCTGAAGAGGCAGAGTCTTTCTGGAGAAAAGAAAGAGCAGTTCAAAATGTAAAAAACATCAGAGATTTATTGTCTAGAGTTGATGAAATCATGTTAAGCACAAGGCCGAAAACCATTATGGGATTACAGTAACCACTGAGCCCTGAGATATCATTAAAATCACACAGCTCTGTAGTGGATATCACCGCATGGGCTCAGACACGCTCCCAAAAAAAAAACAAAAGGGGGATTTATGGTCTAAAGTTGATGAATTTAAGGCCGAAAATCATAATTGGAGTATTGTAGTGGGCCTTGAGAGTTCATTAAAATCAGACAGCTCTGTAGTGGATATCACTACATGGGCCCAAAAACCGAAATCTGTGAGCACAGTGTGTTGCTTAAACGGTCCATGTCCACTCACTGTGGGCTGAATCAAAGTAGGAAACTCTCTTCTCGTCCGACAAACTGACATAAGCAGCGAGAATCCTTTGAACAATGACTGCGTTTTTAACTTGTAACTGTCCAAAAATGTTTGTTGCACTTTAACCGTGAATTTGTTGTCGGTTCCCTTATATCTATGGCATTTATTATGACGTGTGCTGCTGACCTCTTGGTCAGGTTGCCCTTGTAAATGAGATCATGGTCTCAGTAAGATTTTACCTGGTTAAATAAAAGGTTAATAAAGAATAAAATGGAATTTGGGAATGAAGAAAGGGGCCGTCTGCCATGTTTGGTGCACACAGTTCAAAGGTAGGTACCCGTGGTGATATGAGGGTATGATGCAACACAGAGGCAGGTGACGCAACAGATCGGTAAGTATGATCCTGCTCTGATTTTTTAGTTTTTTTTAAAAGGTGTATCCAAGTTAGATCAGAAGTGTCATTTTCCTAAAACAATTACAATTCCAGGTTCATTCCAGGTTTGGAGGTAGAGGTGGGAAAAAGACCAGAAGATGGCATGATGGGTGTGAGATACAAATGTGGACTCGGAGTCCTGAGTGGGATACTTTCTGTCTGGTAGGCAGGGGAGTTTGAATAATTTGATTAGAGGTAGAGAGGAACAGAGTGCCGGTGTCAGAGAGACTCCTGTGGAAAGCTCAAAGCTAATTAACACTGTAGCCATCCACTTGGGGTATGTGTGTGTGTGTGTGTGTGTATGTGTGCGTTTGTGTGTGTAACCAAACTGTTGAAATCCATTAAATCAGCTAAAGCCATTCACAAAAATACTAACCCCTCTCCTGCTTGTCTCATTTCTAAATTTAGACATCCCTGTAAGAGTAATATCAAAATCTTGCTCATTAGCGTCTTTGTCTTATTTAGCTTAATTAGCATGTAAGGTTAAGGCGAGGCTTTCTCATAGCTCTGGATTAGCGGTGTCTCCCCCTCCCCTGCCGCTGTATGAAGGGGCGGGTTCAAACTTAAACCCGTGACATTTGACTGGATAAGGCGCTCCCTCCAGAATGGTAATGTGCTGCGGGTAGAGCGAGGTTTAGCTCCCTGTCTGCTCTGAGGAGGAAGTTGCCCAAAGTAATGCTGTAATCCTTCACTGATAATGGCTGATGCTGCAGCGGGCCACCGGGGCGCATGTGAATGTGAGGGCTGACGTGATGAGACTGAGCCGTGGACAATATTTGACACGATCGCTCAATATATCCGGTTTGGAGAGTGTGTGCAGGGCTTACCTAGGTTGTGCCTCTTGTTTTTCGCGTGCTCGTGGATGTGTTTCTTCGTAAAACAGCCGAAAAAGACGCAGTAGAGACAAGAGTGGAGTCGGTTCAGGTGGGCGCCACACATGTGACAGATGCACGACTTGGCCTGCAGAGTAAAGAGGGGATAAGGGAATAGAGAGCAGGGAGGAAAAAAAAAAGGGAGAGAGAGAGAGAGAGAGGGGACAGTCAGTGTGGTGAGAAAAGCCTCCGCAGTGGGACACAGCCCTGAGCTATAATGTAGAGCGACGTAGGCTGCCGGAGTGGAACTCCCTGGCAGCTGAATTAGATTACTATCTTCCAGTCAGTCGCACAAACACTTCGGCGGACGCGGTGCTTGAAGAGACCTGATATGAGGACAGACTAAAGATTGCCGGGTCTGTTGACAAATCCAGCTCAGTTGAATAACAACATATTCCACACTGCATCTTTCACTCTCTAATACATGGAGGGCATGATGGGATTTAATGCTTGGAAGGCACACCAGAGATAGGAGGCAGAATCCAGTGAAAGCTCTCACTGGTATCAGCTGAGGTTTGTGTGTTTTGTTCGACTACAGCACTCAGAAGTAACTAAAGAGACTTTGCATCTTCATTAACCTGCAGAAAACAGAGCCAACATCGAAACAGCGTGGTAGAAATTCACTCCAGGAAGAAGGTACGTGAAGGAGCTGTATTTCAGAGAACAATGCAAACATACACCTTTGTCCGGGCTTGTTCATGGACCCTAGAGCTGTAACATGGAGGCTCTTTCTAAGGTGACACAATCCAAACATAGAGATGACTAACACGCCTCTTTACCAGCTCCTCCACTCGTGATCAAAAAAGGATTTAGACGTGACACTCAGCAAAGCCATTGTGTTTAAGAAGGTACAAGAGGAGCGGACTACTCCCAAATCCATTACACTTCAGGGTCTGTTCAAAATGTACAGAATTCAGAGCGCGTACTCAACGCCGCGAATTGGTTGATGTAAAAAAAAAAAAAAAAAAAGGGAAAATAGGAGCATCAAGGAAATGCAAAACCCTTTTAGCGTTCAGAACACTCAATGCTTTCACTCAAAGTACAGCAGAAGGTAGTCCGCTGCGAGCCCGCGTCTAAAAGGGGATTTGAAATTGAATGAGGGAAGAGAGGCGATCTAATCAAAGCCTTCCAGGGTGCAGACCCGCCACAAAGACTCACACACTCGTACAGAGACGACAGAAGGGAAAAGGTGAAGAGGCGCGCAGTGATTGGCCGAGAGGTTTTGCCAGTTTTTGGGGTATCTGGTACACCGTGTGAAACCAGCTTCCAAGGCAGACTCACGCACACCTCCGCACCGAGCTGAAGCTTTGAATGAACTCAACAACCCTGAACGGTATTGTTTGACTATTGCTATCTCTTGACAGGAGATACAATGGTAGAACCTGACACCGTCTGAGCGATATTAATGCTTATTGTTCCAGAGAAACGGAATAGCTGGGGCCGGTTGGTTTCACTTCCTTCTCTTTGGATGACACATAACACTTGACAGTTTGTGCAGTGGAATAAATAGAGGATAATAATGACTAATGTCCATTATGACTAACTTACAAAATAACCCACAGGATGACTCAAAACTGCGATATTCAAAAGAACGGCACGATTTACACATTTTAGGTTGATTTTATGATTATTTTGAAAACTCACGGCCCAACAAACACCAACACAGTTTTGCTGAACACTCAGATATAAAAACCAACAGGCTGTCTAATAAGGCAGATATAATTTCCACACATAATCTACTTCTTATTGTTCTGTATGAGCAGTATGTATATAGATGATGTCAACAATTACGCTAAATCCTCACAGAGCAAAAGGTTGCCTGCAGAGCTATAGAAACCACACCGAAATACTCCCTCATGATTCTGCGCTGAGTGGACACTAGGGGTGGGAATCACTAGTGGCCCCACGATACGATATTATCATGATACTTGGGCCACGATATGATATTATCATGATAAGTGGTCCCATGATGCTGTATTATCCCAATACTTGGGCGACAATATGAGATTATCCTGATACTTGGGCGCAATACGATATTATCACGATGAGTGGCCCCACAATACGATATTATCACGATGAGTGGCCCCACAATACGATATTATCACAATACTTGGGCCACGATATGATATTATCAAGATAAGTGGCCCCACGATACGATATTATCCCGATACAATATTATCACAATACCTGGGCCACGATACGATATTATCATGATACTTGGGTCATGATATGATATTATCATGATACTTGGGTCATGATATGATATTATCATGATACTTGGGTCATGATATGATATTATCATGATACCTGGGCCACAATATGATATTGACATTTTTAATATTTTGGAAAACAGCAAGTATTGCGATACAATATGTTGCAATTTATACATTTTTTTCAACTGAACCACACCACAAAACAGACAAACTAGTGACATGCATGTTTCTGTGTTCAGGGACTGACTGCACCACTTTGAAGACGAAGAAAAAGAAGAAGAAGAAGAGAGCAGTTGTTGTTGTTGTGCGCCAAAGAATTTGTATGGACATATTTTGACAGTGAAATCTTGACAAATGAAGGATCATCCTTGTCATGCATCACAGGAGCTTCTTGTCCTTGAAGGCCTCTGCTGCTTCACTCACAGAGGAGGTGTGCGGGGGGGGGCATTCAAGGTATAATCTGACTTCTATCTCTTTTACGTCCTGTCATTATAGCTAGGTTTTATCATGTTCATTTTTCTGACAAAGCTTTATTTTGACTAGTGATTTGATATTATAAGATGAATGATAGACAAATGCAGGCTCTGGCAGTGGTCTGAAGAAAAACATTAACGCAAGAGTTACTGAGCTTTCCTTAGCTCTGAGTGTCTGCCTCAAATCAATGCAAAATCTACAGACCTGATGGATCTCTGATGTTTTATTGGTAAATCAAATGTGAGTTTGGCTGGTGAAAAGGATGCAACATTAGTGATGTGGCTCTAATAGCCAGGCTGTTTCTGCGCATGCCTTTGGCTCCACCGGCTCAATACCTATCAAGGCAGAAATGAAGGAATGCGTCCATACAGTTCCCGAACATTAAAGCCTGTGAGCTTATTTATTCTCGCGTTTGGAGCAAATGTCTCCTGAAAAGTGGCGAATAAACTGTTTTTAATTACTTTACTTGTAATGGTTAAAAAATGAATCCACACCATCTGGAGGTTAAGAGGCTGAAATCTTGTGAAAAAGGCAGAAGAATCTCTGCAATGACTGAGAGCTCATATGTAGGAGTGGGCGTAAATAGTGGAAAATTCTGCATAAGCAAGTGGGAGCGAGATTGAAGTTACAGTGTAATGTAGAAAGGTTAACAGAGGATATAGTGAAAACCCAGTGTTCGTTTTCCCTGTGTCATGGCATGCTAGGAGGGACACCGGCGTTACATGCAACACCACGCATATGCTACAATGCACTGCAGCACAGATAGGCTGCAAAACTCACAGCCTGGTGCGTGTTTTGGCTGAGCATTAGTAGGCGTGAGCTAAATTGTGATGACATTGCAGTAGAGGGGATATTCAGGGTGGCGGACCCTAAGCTCTGTTTTTATTCATATTGGTGTGTGAGCCAGCCAGCTTTATGAGGGTGTGTGGGAGAAGGGGGTAGCACAGAATCTGCGGTGGGGGGATGCGTGAGAGGAAACGAATTGTTGAAGGTCACCCGAATCAAGATCAAGAGAATTACATTTCAAGCACAGAGCTTGTTGCATTTGCATGCCGAGAGGAGAGGAGAGGAGAGGAGGACACAGAGGAGATGAAAAGGGGATGAAGCTTGAGGAATTACTACGTTTGCAGAGTGTAAATCAAACCCGACATATCCGTACAAAAAAATAAGAAATACAGGCCACACTCAACGTACAAACAGGTATTCCAGTGCATCCTTTAGCGGTGGTTTTTCGAAGTCCCCACTCCTCCATTGCACCACTACTCCAAGTAAAAAACAAGCAACCCTGCCAGTGCCACGCCTTGCCCTCCTCTTCACCCTCCTCCCCTGCCTTAACACCCCTTTAGCAGGCAGAAAATCTATCTCCGAACCCCCCCCCCTCTCTCCCTTGTTGTCTTCCGTGTGCTCTCAGCCTCTCACCGCGTGGTTCACAGCCTGTCTATTCCACCGTGTCAGCACTCCTGCATCTCTCTCCACCCGGGGTCTTTTAATGTTCTATTAGATCAGCTATTGATCAAGCGCTGGCTCAGATGACTGGAACAAGTGTCGAACAGGTAGCGAGCTCAAGTTCATGCCTCTCCCATCTGGAATGCGATGTTTGAGGCGAGTTAGGGCTATGCGCAGCGTCCGGGGAAATGGCCTCCGCTGATGTACAGAGCTGTTGATTGATAGACTAACAGATGCTGAAAGGCATTAGCAGAATGAATAGATGTCCAATATATCTTTTACATGAAGTTAAGGTCCAATTACAAGCTTTGTTCACCTCCTGGATTTGCAAGTGTCCATCAGCAAACACTGATACCACGCTGTTGTTTCAGATCTAGCTCCTGACTCCTCCATCACCTCTTCATGCATTCTTTAAACCTGACCCTGTTATTCCTCCTTTAGCATTTAGGTCAATGCATTCGTATGTTCAACAGATCAAGTAATGCAATGAGCTGTAACTGAGTAGGAGAGAGGAAGACGAGGACGATTATGATGTGGACAAAGGTCTGGCTCTACTGAGCACGCTCCTGCTGCTGCAAAGAACAGACCGGGGAGGGGAGAGTCAATACAGAGCGGAGAGCGCGGCTATATGAGAGCAGTGACTCACCACGGCTCTCATAAGCCTGCGCATGCTTCTCTACACACACATGCTCATGCATAATGAGAATTAACAATGGCTGACATGCGTGCTGCACAATAAAAGACGCGAAGGAAGCGGCAGGGAAGGGGCAGGATCTCCGTACGCTTATTTAAAAACAAGGACAGGGAGCTTTCCGTTTTTTCATTCCTGCTACGAGCGAGCCGGAGGAGGCTGGGGAAGGAAACTAATGGTGATGCTCTAGAACCGTGCTGCCGACTGACCCCGTGGGGCTGCAGCCTGTCAGTGCCGCCTTGGCAGGATGATGTTGTAACCCAGCATCCCCCCACTCCATCCCCACTATCTCCACATGAGAATTCCCCCGGCCTGCGAAATGCGGTTTCAGTACGCAGCCCTGGAGACTCGCACATGCACACAATATGCACCTCGCTCTATTCTCTTTTCACTTCCATCGGCTCATTGTAACCTCACTTGACAATGACATGCTGTGTGGACTTTGCGTGAGAAGAATGTATTCCCACCTCATCCAAATGAATCTGAATCGCAGGAGGGATGAGGGAGTGTGTAGTTTGGCCTCATACTGTCACACAAACTGCTTTAAGGACATTACAGCTAGACCGCGAACCCCCAGCTGGTGGAGTCGAGCTATTTTCCATCTGCAGAAAAGAAATAAAACTGAATAAAATGTGGACAAAGTGGAACTAACGGAGGAGATACTCGCAGTGGAGTAGCTTTAATGTCATGATCAAAAATGAAGTTTTCTGCCTTTTGGGGGTTTGTGCGAGTTGATGTGATACAGCAGGGTGAGCAGCAGCACATGGGACGGATTAACAGAGGCGTGAATGTGTGAATCTGATTAAGATCACTGGATAAGGCACTTGTGGTTTCTTGATTTTCGGGAGATCAAAGGGTGTGGGGGCAAAAAGAGAGAGTAGTGGAAAGGTTTTCCCCCCATGTAAGTCCAGGAGGGTATGCTAATGCTATTTCATAATGGACTAACATTCTGGTTTGAAGAGTCATGTGTGTCTCTATACACGATGGTACAAGGCAACGCTACAAGCCCACTGAAAATGTTCAGGAAAACAGATTATATAACTTTTTTATTTAATTAATATTAGTAAAAATTAAACCTTTATTAAAATACTGTCCTATGGTTTTTTTGCATCTCATTTTGCCCAAGATTTTTTCAATGAGTGATAAACTGGGACTATTAAGCACCCCTATTCTTCACTGTTGTAATACATGCGAAATGTAGTTTGACATCTGCTTGCTGTATAATGCAAAGACTTATGCAAATATATTGCTATTACTATAAAAATGTGCCTTAACCGAAGTGTGAACTAGCCATGCATTGGGCACATCAGCGTCTTATACCATCAGGGATACCAACTGCCATTCGCTTTAGAGCAGTACATTATTTGACACGCAAATAGAAAGTTTCCCCACTTTGGAAACCCCAAATTTCCACCGTATCCGGAATGGCTACAAAAAGGTCGATCCCCTGATTATAGTTGATGGTAGCTGATCATAACCATTCAAGTTAATGTGTCAATTTCCGCCGGCTTCTTTCCGTTCCGCTGCAGATCGCCGGACTCTGCAGTTGATCGCAAGAGTTCTATTTTTTCCGGACGCCGGAGCATGCTGGATAAATTCTGCACAGATTTACCCGTGCTGGAAAGGAATCCGGGCACGACCCAAAATAAAACATCTGGCTTCTTTTCAAAATAAATTCTCAGTGTTTTAGATGGATCGCATTTCACACCACGCAAACAGGCGTGAACAATCAAGTGAATAGTTTATAGACAGTATTTTATCCATGGCATCATGAATGAGGAGATGCTGATTTTATAAGTCTAGAAGTAGATTTCCACCTCTGGAAGGTCACAATCTACTGCTTATATGGTTAGCCTATGTGGCTAAAGACAACTTGTAATCACGTGATTGTGTTCCGGATGCGGTGGAAATCCCAGGTAAGGATTTTCAGATGTGATGCAGTCACTCCCAGGGCAGAGTCCTGCCAATTCTAATTCAGTGCCTATGGTTATCTGGTTTGGTATTTCTGTGCAATTAAATGCTCAGAAACTTTGTTCTGAAACTGTTGAACTATTTCCTCTCCCAATCCCTCCCAGGGCGACGCTGCCCCCTTCAAATCCAATCATGTAACTAACCTTCTGTAAATTATTTTAATTAATCAGGAGATGCTCCCTCAGGTATTATTTTCAGATTACACAACTTCCTCAGTGTCCTGTTGTCTCTGTCCCAACTGTTTTGTTATGTGTTGCTGGGCTCAAATCCAAAATTACAGCATATTTTTCACAAAACAAAATTTTTTGTGTTGTCTTTGAACTATTTTAACCTAAACATTGGGTTTAAATTGTAAATAATCAAATCTGTTTCTATAAACTCTTCAGAAAACGTCCTCACAGGGTTCTAATAGGATACCCACGATGAGAAAAACTGCCAGCACCATTACAGAGCTGTTGTGAAAAGCAGAAGAAATACTCTCGCCCAAGTACAACAAGCCAACGTTTACCCTCCTCACCAGTGCTCAGACTGGCCGGGGTTGAAATGTAAAAATATTGACAAACGTTTACAGGCTAGAGGGAAAGATTCAGACAGCAGTGTGTTTGTGTTTGCCTGCACAGATGGCTAACAGTCTCGCTCCGGCTCAACAAAAGGCCGCTTGATCATTTGTCAAACCTTGCAGCAACCAGACGCCCACAACCACCCACGCAAATGTAACGGAGAGGGGCTGCTGATGTGACTGACACCCATGGCACAGCACTTCTAAAGAGTCATCCTTGGACCGCATGTTGAATCCCTCTCCTCCCTACTGCACCAATCAGGATCCAGCGGGCCCTGAACAATACCTGAGGGAGGACCTATGAGCCCTACAGACAGATTAGAGCCACAGCTGTGCTATTAGTGGACTACAGACTTTAAAGGTGAGTATATTTAGTGCAAACTTGAAGTAATAAATTATCCAGCAAAGGTCTAAAGCCACATTTCTCACCCCTTTCACAAGGACAGAGAACTACTTCAAGATAAAATGCTGTGTCCCAAGAAAAGCTGTCACTTGGGCCAAAGGTTTTCACAATGGGGAATAATTGAGTGTCCACACTAGAGGAGATTGATCGCCTCTTTGGTTTTGGGCTTGGCTGGCCCCTGGAGAGTGATTGACAGCTCATTAGCCAGATGGTGGTACTAAGGGAGGGCTGGACAGCAGCCTCATTGGCTGGCTCTCGCCATGACTAGCATGCTTTGAAGCAGTTATGTCTTTCCGGAGCCTGTTGGGGCAATCGAATGAGAGAAGAGCTGGATGCTCTTTAACACGATGACGAGCTCAATCTGAACACACTCAGCCTTAGTCATACACACTGAACGCTGACCAAAAAAGGACTAAAATCCCTTCGCATTATGACCGAAGTTAGGGCTGCACAACCACAGATAACATGATTATCGCTTTTAATTTGATTTAGGATGACATCACCATTTATAATTAGGGTTATCTATGACTTAGGGGCAATTACTTAAATTAAGTTTCATTTAAGACACATAAATACATTGTTTCTCACTTATTGCCAGAGCTAGACTGAGACAACAAATCTGCAGACATTTCGGGCCCTCACTGGCACCGGATATGTGGTTTTATGCAGCGTTAAATGGTAGGGTTGGGAATCACCAGTGGCCCCACGATAGTTAAATTATCACCATACTTTGGCCACGATACCATATTATCATGACACTTCAGCCATGATATCACATTATCACGATACCTGGGGCCACGATACGATATTATCACGATACTTGAGGCCACGATGCAATATGATCACAATACTTGAGCCTTGATGCAACATTATCACAATACCTGGGCCACGATGCAATATTATCACGATACTTGGGCCATGATACAATATTATCACAATACTCCTGCCACGATGCGATATTATCACGATACAACATTATCACAATACTTGGGCCACGATGCAATATTATCACGATACTTTGGCCACGATATGATATTATTACAACATGATATTATCACAATACTTGGGCCACGATACGATATTATCACGATACTTGAGGCCACGATGCAATATGATCACAATACTTGAGCCTTGATGCAACATTATCACAATACCTGGGCCACGATGCAATATTATCACGATACTTGGGCCATGATACAATATTATCACGATACTCCTGCCACGATGCAATATTATCACGATACAACATTATCACAATACTTGGGCCACGATGCAATATTATCACGATACTTTGGCCACGATATGATATTATTACAACACGATATTATCACAATACTTGGGCCACGATACGATATTATCAAGATACTTGGGCCATGACACGATAATATCAAGATACCTGGGCCACAATACGATATTATCACGATACCTGGGCCACGGTGCAATATTATCACGATACTTGGGCCACAATACGATATCATTGAGATTTTTAATATTTTGCATTACAGTGAGTACTATGATACAAGATATTGCAATTTATACATTTTTTTCTACTTTTTAGCTAATTTAGCATTTGTCTTATTTACACAGTATTTTATTTTCATGTAGCACATCTTGCGAACCTTACATCTATTTGTTGTAATATTTTTTCTTGCTTTATGATGTCACCTCTGCCAACCTCACTGGACAAACAGTAGATTTTATATTTCCATTACCATAGATTTGACTTCACATTAGCAATTGATGCACATGAGCACACATGTATACAGCCAAGACCAAAATTGTGTTCCTGATTAAAGTTTGATTAATTGTGTCTAAGTTATTAAACACACTTAACACTGTATTTTTCATGAGTATCCTCCCAACTTCTTCCCTGCTGATAATGTCCCTGCTGTGATTCAGAGGCCTTGTGCAGCATCAGACGCTTTTCTTTACCACCAATTTTCACTTTAAATGCCATAAGTGTATCTTCCCCTCCAAGATCGTTCTCTCTTTGAAGATTGCAAAAGCATAGAAGGCGACAAAGCTCCCACTCGATGTTGTACCAAAGCACTTTCTCTCCTTTAGCACCTCCAATCTGCAAAAAGCCATGGAAGGAAGCGGCGTTGCAGAGCACATTCAGCTCGGCGAGTGCAATGACTAACCTCAAACACATTTTAGCGCCTCCATACTGTGGAAAAATGATGTTGAATACCTATGGGAGGCTGTATGGGATGAAAGAATTTACAAGGAAATAGCATGCGAAAAAAAAGGACACCACAAGGTGACACACCAGACCCACGATTACTCTTGGAAGGAGGTCATGGACCTTGTGCTATTAGTCTAGTCTGAGTCATTCTGCCACAGCCATAGTGACTGACAGAGCGAAAGCCACATTAGACAAGACTTGGGAGTGACTGTGAGTGCACAGACATGGAAGAGATAGGTCTGGATGGAGGCCAGAAAGCAAAGTCTGACATCACCGAACCCACTAAGTGTTGTCTCAGAGGCAGAGCAATGGGGGGGAGAGGACAGGATGGGGAGAGTGGAAAATGAATGAATTAGAGGCTTGGCTATGATGTCGAAAACTGCATTTAAAAACCTCTGTGAGTAGAAAAAGATATCTTTGTCAATGCAGAGGATACTTCCTGTAGTTTAAAAACAGCAACAACAGAGTGTAATGACAATAAAGAGGTAACCAGCAGGAGCATTTTTGCACAGATTTAAGAGGATAATCGAGAGACTGTAAGAATAGCGGGCAGGACTAGGTTTGCAAAAGCGAAAGTGCAAAAAAGGAGGAAGAAAAAGCGTGGGAGTGAGCGCAGAAGAGGAACAAGCAGAGGCTATGAAGAGGCTGGAGGAAAAGATCCTGATGCTACAAACGTATGCTGATGAGTCAGGGTGCAGGCTTGTGATGTGATGGGAGACTGATCTGACACAGAGAGATCTGCTCACAGCACAGGAATCAGCTGCTCTCTGGGATTGGCTGCAGCTCAGTGCATTTTCTGTGTGTTTGTATGTTGGGAGTGTGAGTGAAGTGAAAGAACAGGGAAGAGAGGAAAGTGACACGGGGAAGTGAGTATGTCAGGGCTGGAAACACGTCCATTTTTCAACCTTTGAAAATCATTGCAACATCTAGAAAGTGATTTCTCTCTCATCTTTCCTCCTCACTCGAAGAGAGGGACTTTGCACGGGGTGAGAAATGGGTGTGTGCATGTGGGGGAGGTGGGGGAGATTCCTCTGATCATATATGATTTATCAAAACCACAAGATAAAATAGTTGACTTCAGTCAGCTCTCTAATCACGACCCTCACCCCTTTAATCAAAGTGACAGCGAATTCTTCAAAGCAGTTTATGGCAGTAGAAAATTCCTAGCCCCACCCGCCCGGCTTTCATCCCATCCAATTTCCACTCAACCTAAGATAATAGCTCTGCTGTAACAGCACGGCAGATTCCTCCATGGGTCCACCCTTTTACATAAAGCATCATCTTCCAGATAGTAAATTGGAAGTCCATCTAGCTGCATGGACCAGCACACACAAAATAAATAAGCATGCCCTTCATGAATATTCACACTATCCATCTACAACCACAGCCATTCACTAGGTATAAATTATGAATACGCCTGGAGTTGGGCCTAAACAGGAGAATGAATTCAACTGTTAAAAGCAAGGGCAGGTTTCTATCCACGAGCCGTCCTCACTGCAAGGCTGCTTAAATGGCACTTGGCAATCCGGTGGAACATGAATCTCAATTAAGAGAGGAAATGATAAGAAATCTGCTCAGACAAAGGCTCACGTGCCGCACTCTGGCAATCGCTCACTAAACATACACTCTCAGCAATAATACATGAAAAGACAGGGATCAAAATAAAAGACCGGGGAAAATTGAAGGGGAACCGTGTGAGAAATATAGTTCCTCCTCTGCGCTCTGAAAGAGCCCATTTCTGTTACATGACATGAAGTGACAGCGGGTGTAGCCCCTCTGGCAACACTGCATTGCCAATCAGAACCTTTCTGCTAACTGACAGCCCTTGACATGAAGCACACCTCAACCATGAGCAATACAATGACACCAAGGTGCAGAGGAGAAAACCGCTTCAGAGGTAGTTTTGTGCATTCAAAGTTGGGCGGCACGACACTGGAAAAAACGGACATCACGACACGTTTGTTTTTCATATTAGCTGAACATCGTTATCGGCAAATATCGGCTTTGCTGACAGACATGGAAAATTTGTAAATAATGTGTCATGCGTTGATGTCAGTAGCCGATGGTCATCTAAATCGATATTTCAAACATCAGTTTCAGTATTGGTGCATCTCTATTTTTGATATCAGCTCCAATCCTAAATATCAGCCTCGATAATCAGTCAACCCTTTTAAATCAAAGTGAAACATCAATAATTTCTGCAGCCCAGATTTAAACTGAATTAACATCAAAAAGAAAAGAAAATCTGCATTTTTGTTGATTCATTCCATCTTTCTTCGAGGAGTTTCTTTGACACGCTGCTTAATCTGCATTTAATCGTTCTCTCCATGGAGACTTTGTTCCTTGTAAAATTATGAAATTATTTGGGTATCATTAATGTTTGTACAAACAGAATGATTAAGACGTAATCAAATCAGACTGGAGGGCTGGATAAGTCCATGACAATTTTGTATCCGTCACCATAATTTACGGCTGACACGTGTTTGTGTGTGACTTCCAGAGGACACACTGTGCATCAATGTAAACCTTAGTCCAGACTAACGGGGCATTTCACCCTTAAACAAATACGCCAAATGAATTCTTATCCTAATGTTTCCTGATTACAGACCCCAGGCTGAACACACTGCCATGTCATCCCTGCACAACACCCATATATCTCTGACATTCATTCCTGCCGTTTGTTCCTCATGCTTCAGATTGTGCATGCAGAGCAGGTGACACATTTTCCACCGATGCCCCTGCGCATTGCTTGGACATTGATTTTAGCCTGAGGTAGAGAGGAGGACAGCTTGCAGGGATGCTGCTGAGGACAGACTGCAGGAAAAGAAATGAAGAAAAAAAAAAAAGAGGGAGGTGGAAAGCATCGGTTCAGGATAAAGAGGCACCAGCTAATGAAACAAGTCGAACACAATGTCAAAGTGAATTTTTCTATTCTTCAGTACAGACAGTGATTTACTTCAACCTCTCTCTGCACAAAAGCGGCCTCTTAGCTGCATTGTTTACTTCATATTCAACACGATTGCCTTGTTTTGTTGGACACGGTAACGTTCAGAGAACCCTTCAATGTCATAGCTATCTATTCAAAGACAGATTTCAACACAGCAAGGGCGGATGCAGGGAATTCTGTATGCATCTTCAATTCACGCCATCAAAGATCCGATGATGTGACGTCTCTGTGCAGCTTATTCTGCGCAAAACAAAAAGCAAAACCTCAAGAGGATGCCCTGCCTGTGTACCACCGGAGCAGCACTACACCTGCTCTGCATGTCAGATTAGTCAGGTGGGTAAGAGCCTCAGTGAAGAGGGTGTGCATCACAAGACTCTCATACAGCCACATCCTGGAGTGCATTTCAGCAGCAGGGAGAAGACCCTTTATTCAGGAGGAGCTACTGCTGTCTCCTCTCCCCCTCTCTCTCTCTCTCTCTCTTTCTCTCTCTCCATAAGTCACCTGTTCCACCAAGTGTCTGAGATACCAGGTAAACAGTGTAACAGATGTTAGACAGCTGTTGCACAACAAAATCAGACGCATCAGAGTACAGAAATGCAACAGCCTGACCACTTTGTAGGAACAATTTTACAAGATAAAGAAATGACAGGTTATATAATCAGCTTCATCTCTATGTAAATGAATATAAAGGTTTTCTTATACCATGTTGTCCATATGATACCTATACCATGATCAGCATTGGTGCAGCAGAGAACTCCGCATTGGATTAAATCTTTTCCCCTCACTTTAATAACAGCCAAAAAATCTACTACTAATTTTACACCCAGAGTTGTCAGATCACTTTTTCTACTTGTATTAAACGGCATTTTTTCAATGTTAGAAACATAGCAAGGCTTGTTGTCTGTTATGTAACGTTATATTCAAGATTACAAGGCCACTGTTGTTTTGCAGCGCAGTGACACAAGAGAGAGAGTGGCGCTTACTTGTTAGGAGAAGAAATGCACCAACAGATGACACAGACAGACGACGATCAGGGCTTAAAAACACAATCCAAATCGCCGAGAGTGCTAATAGCAGCTCCAAAACCAAACACGAGTACTTGAAATTGATCTCTGATTACTGTCTAACCGTCAGTTTTCTCAGCTCAAAGGCTGTAAACCTGGAGGAGGAGTGTTTTATGCACAAAGCAGAAGAGACACGGCGAGTTTTTATCAGAGGTAAACCTCGTCTGAAAGTGCTGGTTGCCTCAGACATCATATTTACAAGAACAACAGTCGTGTGAGTGAGGCTGTTGTGCCAAATTTTCCATCAGCTGAGCACACCTAGGGGCGCTGAGCGGAACATTGTGAACCGATCAGAAGTGAGTTATAGAAAAGCACCTCTGACATACTATCTGAGCTTCAGCGGATGTCCTTTCTGTCAGGTAAACAACAAGTGGCCCTTCAATTTTATAACATGCTTACTTTGATTCAGATGGACTTAAGGAACGAGGTCCACAGATACTGCCTTTGTTGATATCTGTTAGGGCTGGGTGATATGGGAAAAAGTTTATCAATATATGTTTTTTTCATATCAGTCGATACCGATATATATCACGATATAAAAGATGAAATTTAACAGTGCTTATTGGTAGCATGTCTTTAGCAATACAACAAGCTACTGCATCTGTGTGGTCTTTGTGTCTCTTCAACGTTTTGTCGTAAAGCGTTGCGCTAGAGAAAGCAGACTGAATGGTCGGCTGTTTCTGCTTGCTCCGCTCGGGGTTTTTAACCTTTTGCTTTGTGCGTGCTCTGCCCCGTAGGCGCTGCTTCAGGTGGTGAAAAAGATTTGAGGTATTCCCCGACTTTACTAGAAAATGTACTTGACTGAATTTGCACATTACTCTGTTAAATACCTCCACACCACCGACCTTTTTTTACCAGTGTTGTCGTCGATGTCGTCATCTGTTGAGCCTTCATCTGCATTTTTGTCGGGGGTAGCACTCATTTTCTTTTTTCTCACCAGCAGTGCTGTCGGCTTCAAGTGTTAAATTGCCATGGTTGCGTGTAGCTGCAGCCTAAAATACTTCAGCGCAAAGCAACTCCCCTTTTCATTGGCTAATTATTAAGTCTACCAAAACATGTCAGAATGCCGACTACTGAAAAGGATATTGACCATGTTTTATATTGATATTGAGGGAAATTAATTTTCGATATATATCATTATCGTTTTATCGCCCAGCCCTAACATCGATAATTGTTAATTCTATTATTGTTTACAAAAGATGACATTGGCTGGATCATAACAGCACAGGGTTCAATACTAGCGTTTTCACTGCAGACATTAGTTATTTACTTTTCGATCAGCCTCATGAGCACAAGCTGATGATTTTAAAACCTCAACTTCAGGGTAAATGAGACCCTGTTTAAAAGGGTTTGGACGAGCTGAAAACGCCAAACCATGTCATCATAACACTCTTACACAAAGGGGTCATCGACCATTTAGCACAGTCCACTCCCTCTCTAGACTGAAACGCAGAGAATACAAAAACAGGGCTGAGATCTTCACATCTAATATTCAACCCATGTAAATGAAAAGGCACCGAGTCACACAAGGCAAGGTGAGCGAGAGAAGAGAAAGCAAGCCAGCTCTTAAAATCACCTGATCTACCTACAGTACAGTATGTCAGTGTAGATGGGGAGGAGGGAGGGGGAGGTTAAGCATCAACTCACCAACTCTGTCCGTCCTGCATCACTCTGAAGCACCTATTTCATCACAAGGACATAAAAATATATGACATATATAAGAAAATGCACAAGTAAGGGGTTTTCAAAATGAATATTAAAGCAGAAAACAACAAAAAAAAAAAGACAAGTTCATGTTGGCAGAAGAGGAAGGAGGGGAGGAGGGGGTTCAACCCGGTCCAGTCATGACATCACATTGTAAAGGTGTGAGATGAGCCCGAACCGAACAGGCTCTTGAAAAAACACTGTTACCCAAGAGAGAGAGGGGGGAGCAACACAATGGGTCCATTTGGTGCGGTTCGAACCTGAGTATAGTTTCCAGCATCTCTTGACACAAACAGGCTTGACTAACATCTGCCTGAGCTCCAAATAAAGAGACGAATATTGCAGTTGTGATGCCAGTCTCCGCAGCTCTGCTAAGCTAACTTACCGGTGACCACCTTAGCTGGCTAAACCCACCAACTACAGCTTTATTCGGACCGTAATTTCACTCCAAACCCCTTTTGTTGTTGTGCTTTATGCGGGACATCATTCGCTGTCCACTTTCTGTGCCACATTTCACAGATTTTGTCTCAACTTTCTTGAAGCTAACGGTGCAGTTCCTGTGTTTTTACCTTGCGTCTCCTCGTCTCAGCAGTACCACTCCAAACAAAGCATTGGTAAATGACTCGGAGGTTTTGTTTCCAATTATCCACCTTATAACCGTTCACATGGGAACACCCGGCCGGACTCATGACAGACTCAACATTCACTTTGGAGTTTTTAGAGGCGACAGTGAGGAGTCTCCTGGATGTGGGGTTTACTGAGCTAGCTAGCTAACACGAACTGTGAGTCCAGAAATGGTTTCCGTTTGGGACAATCGGGGTGTAGTATCCGAATAAAAAGGCTCCTCGGACATCTGTTTAAGACGCTACGGCTCAGTTCATGAAGTCATCTCACAGAAGCGCCACTCCGGTGAAATTACGGCTCTCCTTAGCTGTTTTGACAGTTGCCTTTTCCCCCATTAGCTCCACATCCACTCTCACGATTAGCTTTCTTTCTCTAGTTAGCCTGCTAACGCTCCACTCCAGCTTCACAATGCCCGCCCAGCGTGCATCGTGATTTGCCGACACAAAGGCGTTGCGTCACTACGTTCGTTTTTCAGCAGATCGGGTGCGCTCGGTTTCGAATCCCGGCGTGTCCCGTTTCCGCTCGGTTTTCGAATCACTACCGCAGGGGTGCATCCGCGATGTTGCTTTCAAAATAACACCCACCCCCCCACTCTCTGTCTACAAACGCTCAAAGAAATTAAACAACGTGACTCTTGAGTGGGATACGGCCACGCTACGTCATTTTATTCAGTAAGCCAATTGTTACTCTTAAACGTCAATCATTTTTGATCGCCGCCTGCTCTCTCACATGAATGAAAATATCTGAATGTCACTCAGAATATTCGTGGAATTTCTCGGGTGTTCTTATATTTCTCTTTAAGAGGTATCCTGAAAGAATAAAGTAAATAGTTCAATTAAAAATAAGAGAAATCTTATGAACGCGTGTGAATGCATGCTCTGTGAAAGTTAAATGCTTATCATTAATTTAAGTCTACCACCTAGTGGCTACATGATGCATATAGTTTAAAGTCAATCATTTAAAATTCCCAAGACTAAATATCCACGTAAACTTGATTACAGTATAATAACAGGGGCATGTCCAGACTTTTTAAAACAAGGGTGAGTGGACCAACCAGGGAAGTGAAAAAATCTATCATCTATTTACCATTTCTGATAAATATCTGGTCAATTTTCTTCTCATCATTCCAATTATAACTTCTTGAACTTAAAGGGATATTCCTGTGTAGAATTAATTTAGGGTCAAACACACCGTAACACCGAGTTAGACAACCCCTCGAGGGATGAATGTTGCCGACCGCTTGCTTCTCTAGTTATACCAACTTTAGTAACGACCGCACGATAGCAATACACAGAGCCACTCGCTCAACCAAAACGCCACTCTTTAGCCACAAATAATGCTCAGAACACACCTAACTTCATCAACAGTACATGTAGAGCCCCAGCATAGCACTAGCCACCAAACGTCTTTTTAACTTTGCCTAATTTCTTTAGCAAAGAGACTAAACACAACTCACCTACTGTCTTCCAGCAGCTGCTTGTTTGACTTAGACTTAAACTAAACTTTATTCATCCCTTGGGATGACTCACGCAGGAAATTCGGCTTACCAGCAGCTTTAACAAGTAGAGGCACAGCGCACAGAGGTAAAAAGTGCAGAGTGAAAAGGTACATAGTCTGCATAGAGATGGAAAAAAGACATACACTCCTAATGAAATATAGAAGTGGCATATGATGGTGTGTGTGTGTGTGTGTGTGTGTGTGTGTGTGTGTGTGTGTGTGTGTGTGTGTGTGTGTGTGTGTGTGTGATGGTTAAAGCATGTGAGCTGGGTGTGTGGTGTCTGCCGCCTCTTCCCTACTGTCCTCAGTCACCTCCTACCCCCCCAGTGAGGAGTTGTACAGTCTGATGGCCTGGGGGACAAAGGAGTTCCTGAGTCTGTTGGTCTGACACTTGGGAATGTTTGTAGTGAGACCTCAGGCCAGTCCATTACGGACTGCTGTGGGGTGCCGCAGCTCAAGGTAGAACATTTATGATCATTTCTTTATCATTTCCTTGAAGTAATAATCACCATATTAATCATTTTGCACTGCAGACACGGTAGTTTTTCTGCCTTAGCATCTTAGTCTGATTGCATTTCCATGAAGAAATTATTATATTTTGTCCTTGCTACAAACAAGCGCCTGCTGGAAGAGAGTAGGTAAGTTGTGTTTAGTCTCTTTGCTTAAGAAACCAGGCTAAGTTAAAAAGATGTTTGGTGGCTAGTACTATGGCTGGGACCCTATATGTACTGTTGATGAAGTTAGGTGCTGTTCTGAGCAATATTTGTGGCTATAGAGTGGCGTTTTGGTTGAGGGTCGTTTATGGCTCCTCAGACCTCTGTGTATCGCTTTCTGCTGTTGTTACAGGCATGTCCAAACTGTTCCACAAAGGGCTGTGTGGCTGCAGGTTTTTCTTCCAACCAAGCAGCAGCACACCAGACTTGATTCATTTCATCAGCTGATCTCAGTCTGCAGACAGCTGATTAGTCAGACTGCGTGTTCTTGATTGGTTGGAAGAAAAACCTGCAGCCACACGGCCCTTTGTGGAACAGTTTGGACATGCCTGGAACTGGAGAAGCAAGCAGTCGGCAACATTCATCTCTCGACGGGGTGTCTAACTCGGTGTTACAGTGTGTTTGACCATAACTTAATTTTACACCGGAATATCCCTTTAAGGTCCAGCGTGTAATAGCCCTTTAAATTACATTTAGCATAATAGACTTGATAGAAATTAACAATACAACTAATAACAAAGCCATAATTTGCCTGAATATGAAGTTTTAGTTATGGTTAACTTGGAATAATCCTCTTGAATCCAAGTAGGAACCCAGTCTTGTATCACCACGTTGCTACAGTAGCCCAGAGCAGACAAACTAACAGGCCTTTTTGTTCTTTTTTTTTTTTTTTTTGGTGCTGTTGTGTGCAAAGTATTTGTATTCATTAGAGATTTTAAAAGTAAAATCTTGACAAAAGGAAGATAATATTTCCACATGCATCACAGCAGCCTCTTGTCCTAAGAGGGGCCAACGTCACCTCTGGACCCTCACTTTCAAGAGGAGTGAGCAAGGGGCCAATTTAATTGAAAATATGAACATTACTCATCTCTCAATATTCCCATTTCTACAAATTGTACTTCAAGAGTATCATATTCCTTTGTATACTTTTAAAATGTACGGCAACATATGGAAACATTTACATTTCCCAAGTCAAATTCTTTAGAAGATATTTGTCATAAGTTGAGTTCTTAAAAATGAGCGCAAAGTCTGCCATGTGGTAGTTTTCTTCAGTTTCAAGTAACAACAATATCTTTAAATACTAACAAGCAAAAAGCAACCTCTTACTAATTTATCAAAAGTCCTACTCCTTTGACGAGGAAAATAACAATTCACAGTTTAGGATTTGGGATGGCTGATTAACTTTAAATCCAAGACAATGGACCATAGAGTTATCGTATATCAGCCTTATTATAATCCTGGCTTTCACTTATGTAAATATAAAATCTTTCTGCACAGGACCAATCTAAGTGTTCTTGATCAGATATGGTTGTTGAATCAGGACAAACAAGAAACAGCACAAGAACAAGACAAGCAAGAACTTCATTCTTGCTTGTACCACACTTTGTCCCACTAGGTAACTTGATAATCAGCTGAAGTAAGAATGTTAAATGATAGCTTGGAGAGGTCACGTGTGCATTTGGATGGTGTAAAGTTATGACATTGTTGCAAAATAGAGACACTTTTAGTCATCTCCTCCTAACATCATTAAGTAATAGGTGATTTTGTTTACCTATAGATGTACAGTTGCATGGACACATGTTTTTGCTGCTTCAAGAAGCCTTATTTGAAACGTTGCGGGGATCTATGTACAAAATAGATGTTTTATTTCATAATATTGTAAACTATTTTGTATTAATCAACTGAATTTGAAGGAGAAAGTACAATATTCCCTTTTGAAATGAAATGAAAATACCTCATTATGATCTCTGTACTTGAGTAAGAGCCTCTTACCTCTCTGCTCTGTCTTGGTAAAGGCTAAAATGTACCAGTTCTATGTCATGACCTGAGAGGAAGATGGCAGGGTGAGCAGCTGGAACGGCTAAATCCTTTTTTTTTTTCTTCCCAAGTGTATCCCAAAACCTAAATATCAGGCTGACCTCCAGGTACCTGGGGCAGGCTAACATGATTTATAATTTCCTCTCTGAGTTTGAAAACCTGCTCTGTAATATTTCTGCAATCAAGCAAAAAAGTTACTTCTCATGTTTGTCCACTTGGGGGCACTGCAGGTCTAAATATATCCACTGTAAACATGTTTTTCCACTGATGGAGAGTTCTGCTTTCATTCACAGAAATGCAGCTACTATTCATTATCTTGCTTGCCTCTACATCCTGTATGGTCTCCATAATTAATGTTATTTTTACCCTGAAGAGGAAACTTAAGTTCATGTTTCTGCTCTTGCACAGATTGTTTCATTCATTACCATTTAAATTTTCAAGTTTTTCTGAAATAAACGTAAATAAACTAGATTTCAGATTATGCACTGCTGTTGATATTAACAGATAGGAACATTTAAGTTGTGCATAACAAAGTCAGAAATATAAATCATACACTGAAGACTGGATAAATTTGGAAACACAATGTGACTTCAGTCTGAGAACAAATGATTAATCATTATCCGCCCTCAGTTTTGAGCCTTTTGTTAGTTTCTGTTTAACTTGAACTCAATGAAGGAGAAAAACAGGATGTTTTGGATTCTTATGGGAGGACTTAAGCTAAATCATCAACATATTTTAGGATATCCCCTGAAAGCTAAATTTGGATAAACTGGGCTGGGACCGTTTTCCACTGAAAACAGCTGCATCGCTGGAAAGACAGCGAGGCGCTGCACTGCTTAGGAAGCTGAACTTTCCTCCTAAATGTAAAGACGTCAACTGAAAGTGTTTCTTAAAATCTGACAGGGGGTTAATGTGCATCAATAGATTCAGCAGATGAGAGGATGAGTTTTAATACCAAGAGTCAGAGTGGAGTCTCTCATGAGTTGAAGTATGCAGAAGACAAAGCTAAGACGTCATGCAAGTCTAGCTGAAGTAAAGACAAAGCACCAACTGAGGTCACAGCCCTGCATGAACAACCATGTGTTTCCTTCTTTTTGACCTTATACTGTCATATATTTTATCATTTCTCTGTGCACACATTTCTTTTAATGCTTTTAATGCTTTAAATGTTTTCTGATGAACTCTGTTTTGCACTTTGTAATGCAACATTGATAAGACATTCAGATATTTGTTTTGATAATAACACGGCTTCATTAATCTTGATGAAACCATTGACCTTATAAATGAAGTGAAAGTTTCGCCTTTAGGCTAAAAAGGGAAGGAAAATGCACAAGTACCTGCAGTAGGACAGCAATATAAGTAAATCAGAGTGTGCTTGAGGATGCTACTGCCTCACCATTGTCAAGTCTCCACCATAGTAACATAAAAACAGACACTGCAGTTTTTCTGCTGGTTATTTTTTCACTGCATCAAGACTTTTTGACTTTGTCAGGAACCTCTATTTCAACAAAATAAAAATAAAAAATGTAATTGACTAAATTTTAAAATCCTCTTATTAAAATTATGGCACTTGTCGTGTTAGGGTCGCTGTTGACCCAGTTAGATCAATATCTAATAATCAGAGCAAAAACTGAAATCACAAGTGTACTGTCAGGCACCACACAGACAGTCAGATCCTCCTCCAATCATGTGAGATTTAGGAAATTCTAATTTTTCCATGTTTTTTCTATCATGACAAAGAAAGGCCCAGAGGCTCACAACGAAAAATAATACAAGCAATATTTTCATGGATAATGAAGCCTAAAAGTTAACCTGGAGATGAGAACCAAACTGGATGAAAGAGAATTGTTTTTAGTGTAATTTACAGCTGACTAAGTCAAAACCAACCCTTAACATGGTGGGTGCGTAGTAAATGCCAACACAGGAGGAAGGTTAAAGCTCCTGTGAGGAGTTTTTGGATGTTTATGAAATGAACTGAAATTCATATTGATGCTTTTTTATGACATACAATAGCAAATAAAACCACCAGCAACAAGAGTAAAGAATTCTTTACCCTAATTTTTAATGCCTGAAAACCTTACAAGGGGGTTGGTGTCAGCCTGTTTTTACAATTTTCACTTCAAATATTCACAACAAATTATAAGTTTGACTGTCAAAAGTCTGAATGATGAGATTTAAGTTTGGAGACACGACTCAGGTTGAGTTGAAAATTCCTTACAGGAGCTTTAAGTAGCAAAGGCGCAGATAGGGCCAAGCTGATAACTCACCAAAGTGCTCAAAGAAATGCTATGATTCACAACAGTGTTTACATTTAGAAACGCTTTCATATTTATATTTAACAGATCTGACAGGAAGAGTTAATTAGCGACTCTCAATCAGCTGTGTGACCCCAGCTGCAATCACTAGTTGTCATGGTGACAGTGATTGCTGACTGCCTCTCGTGTTAAACAGTTCATCCAGCATAAAGATTAAACTCTATCTCAGAAACCGCAGAGCAGAATTCCTATCTGGATTTAGCCTGCGAGGGAGCCGACTCTGCTCTGATGCAATTATAGCACCAGAGAGGACGGCTCCAGACCAGGAGGTCATCACTGCTCCATGGAAGTGAGCCTCTGATTTCTAAGAAACCTGACTGCTATTACAAACACTGATGAGAGTGAGTGGGGATAATAGTTCTGGTTTGAATTTCTGAGTAAAGTGCATTCATTCAGTTTTGGATTGAATTATTCACTTCAGTAATTAGCTCGTTGAAAATGCTGATGTTCCCTGTACCTTTAGCGGGCTGTGTGTCTGTTTGTTTGTCAGCAGAATTGGTTAAAACTCTACTGCCCTGATTTAATAAGACAGAGTAATGGAGTTTGGAGCTTGGAGCTTACATAAACAAGCATCTTCGTGATTGATCGAACCCTGAGGCAACTACAAAATCTTTTATGTAAGCTGTTTTCTTGGCTTTAGTGGAAAACCACCTTATTTATCTCTGTATTTTGAATCAACCTTATCATCTGATCGGCCTGGGTTCATGTTGAAGCTCATAATTTCATGGTCTGCTTTACTGTTTCAAATCACATCCAACTTCACGATTTCACTCATGTTAAAACCTCCTGTAACAGATGCAGATGAGTTGGTTTTCTTCAATTTGGTAGATGTCATAATCTGAAATATAAATGTTCACTAAAGACATGAAACTCGACTCCTTTGGCTGATTAAATGTGTCATGTGGTTGTCCCTGCGTTCATGCTGACTTTGCCTGGCAGTGGTGTTCCCATCTGTTTACCACAACACCAAGCCTTTTATCGACACGAGTTCATGGCGCTGCGTCAGGACTTGCTGTGATGCCGTTACAGTGTGGTCTATGGGGCCGGCCATGTGATGCAAAAACTCTCCTTGTGCTCTATTATTTCATCATTATTACTTATATTTTATTAGATGGATGATTTTTTTGGTTAAACATGAGATCCGTACCTCGTTAAAAAATAAATCAGAGTTCATGCATGTAGATAAAGCTCCTTTGTATTTGCATTAATCCTTGTCAGCTTTCTTTAAACAGTCAAACATATAACTTATTGAGAAAGTTTGTGGTTGAATTCACCAAAAAGGCCTTTTTTCCACAGTGTTTTGGCTGATTCCTGCCCTGTTTGCAGCATTCACAGACATTAAAAACTACACTATAAGAATACTCATTTTCTCATTAACGGTCTCACTTGCTTTCACAGAGGCATTATAATCAACTCCAGTCAGTTTCATTACCAGTTTTGAATATTCACAGGAGTTTCAAAAGAACTCAAACTGGCCGAAGAGGTAGGAAAAGGATGTATTTCTTGTAGCGCAGTGGACCCTGCTTTGACTGTACTCATGATCCATTTTCTACAAAGTTTCGATTTCATGACCAATTGACCCAAACATAGATGAAAAGGCGGCTTTGTCCACTGGATTAAACACAACTTTTGTCAAACAGAGAATGATAAACAGCTGACTGACTACTTTTACAGGAACAAAATGCAAACGCTCTGGACACATGATTCGAAATGCTTTCGGTTGAGTCGAACTTGTGTTTTGCAAAGGCTATTCGAGCACAAACAGTTCTCCGGTATTTATGAGCGTGGAGGAACACAAATGATCTCATTAAGAAACTTGTTTTATTGGTAGAAATCTCAGACCTACTGACGCATTGTAACCAAAGTGATGAACTGTGGTGAATTATGTGAAGAAGCATGCTGGGATCAGAGCAGAGCTCAGCAGACATCTGCATCCTGCCTGCTGTCCGCAGAAACACGGCTCTGTGCTGCCTTTTCACGTCAGCACAGAGCCATTTAGGGACCATGGAGCTGGTTTGGCTCAGGCTGCGCAGAGCTCCCTCGACGGTTATTAGACAAAAGTTTACTCTGAACTGCAAATCAGAAAACAACTCTCAGCTCTGAGCTTCATAGTTTGGAATTTCTGCAGAACCAGACTTCATGTGGAGAGGCCTACACTTGTTTTTCTCACAGCTTTTATCCTGATGCTTTCTCATGACATATGGTCTGCAGTCGAAACGTGATGTAACAGACACGCCTGTAGAAAGTCGAAATTTTTAAGAGAGCAATACAAACTCAAACTTAGAATAAACTTAGAGTAACTGTGCATGAGCCAAGAACATATTTAATGTCAATAAATCCTCTATGTGGTTAAAGAAGATGCATTTTACTTAAAGCTCCCGTGAGGATTCTTTACTTAGAGTTGATTTTGGCGCATCCTGCAGTTAGAGCCGTCTTTAACGTGTGTGAGTATTAAGCAAAACAGTTGTACATACCACTGACCACCATCACCACAATCTCCAGTGAAAAATAAAGTCATCTACTGAGTCCAAAATTGGCCCATCTCGTCACTGACGCTCTTATTTACTTTTGTCGGTCATAAAATGCATCAATATGAACATCAGTCTATCAGCTTTAAATCACTTTGGCTTCAATGTTCAGTCAGAATTGGTGATAAATTCACATTTTCTGTCAAACTTTTTTACTCCTGCACGCACAATTGTGATCTTTGTTATTCCTTATACCATGAGGATAAAACCTACATAGCAGCAGGGCACATTTACTACAAAAATAACCGTGTTATATAAAGTAGAAGAGTAGAAAACCAACCTACTGACATCAATAATCCTTTCAAAATGTCATCTCTGTGATCTTACGGTTATTAACTTTATGAACACGAAACAGATGGATTTAACTTTAATGGAGGCGTGAGTATAATTACATGATTTAAATGAGAATAAGTACTGTTTGTGATGTCAGTAGAATAGAAGTCCTATATTTAAAGTCTGGATCTAATTTCCTCAAATAAGCCCGAGCTTATTTAGACAATATGCTCCATTAGGAATACATTAAACCCTAATTTTCAGCTCAACATGAGTTCATTTACGAACACACGAAGCTCTTAATCTAAACATGATTATTAGCGACACATGACCTGCAATATCAAAGCAGTATTTTCTGACAGCGAGGTTTTTTTCTCCTCCGTAAATAGGTCAAAGTCGCTCGAATACAGCAGCGACACATAAGTCTCAATGAAAAATGTTCAAGCGTGACCACTGTGCCGGGCGTTTACCCCAGCAGGGACTTTAACAACCTTTACTACAACCACACGCGTCATTTCGCTCACCTGACACAGCTATTATGCTCTGATATCATTTCAATTACAGCTACAATGTGGATGTTATTACAGTCTAATTTCTTTAATGATCTGTGTGGGATGAGATAGCTGGGTAAAAAATATGGCCCATTTCTCAGAGCGAGTATAAAAGTAAGATGTCAGAGCTCTACCCATGACCCAAATGGTGAAACTCCCACGCTGCATAATGATTTATCTGGGTCTCTCAACTCAGATGTAGGTCACACACATACAAACTCCAGAAGTTTTCAGTATAGACGTAACCAAGTCACTTACACTAGAAATTAGCGCTTGGTTAGATCACCAACGTGACAACTCAGCTGGAGGTGTGACCAAAGGAAATCTTCACTAAGCCTTTAGGTTTAAATGCGAGGTGAAGCTAACTCCTAATTAGGTCTTCAGCGGCCGTGACATGAGGGTGGTCTCTCTGTTGTGGTGACTAATGAGAATTTGTGGCTGCGGTGTTTACCAGATGTGGGCACTGTGTTTGTGGAGAGGCAGAGGGGATTAGCTGCTGAATCTGGCCTTTGATGAGGATGTATGGCTGCGGGACTAAATAGGTCAGGGAGGTTTAGAAGATCAAGAATCAAGGAGCGGAACATTTCAGCGGCAACAGCATAGAGCGGTGATTCAGCTCCACTCATGTCTGTGGGTCAGTGTGTTAAAAGGACAACACACCCCTTACTCCTTTATTATGATAAATACAGCTGTGATGTTATTGACAACAGACTGTAGAAAAAATTGACCCAGTATCAGTGACTTATCTCTTCGGTTTCTGAAGAAGCCTGAGAAGGTCTGACACTTCATTTCCTCTTGTATAAGATGCAAAAGTGGCTCAAATGGAAATTCATCATCTCATTCATCCAAAACTCCTTGTTTGTTTTGGTCCGTAATCAACCTCAAGGGTTCAAGTTTAAAAAAATTTCCCAGGATCATCAGCCTCTCCTCCAAAACTTTGAGTAGATTCTGTATTCTCTATCTGCCTATAAAGATAGCGTTAGACGGAAAGGGTTTTTATCTATTGATTTAAGGATCTGTAGACACCATGCACATACACAAACAAGGCAGCAACATGGTGGTCACCATTTTGAAATTGTTGACTCTGTTTCACTTCTGTTTATCTTGAAACCAGCGAAGACATTAAGATGAGGACTTAGTTTAAAGCTGCTACCTGGCCAAGAATTAAAATGTGACCAAATATTAGTCAAAACAGCCTAGCTATGATCGATAATACATACATTATGACCTCGGTATAGCAAAATTCAACCTCCTAAATTGGCCATTTTAACCAAGCATTAACTTCAAGTGTTAGAATTACTTTAAATACGCGAGTGCAAAAAAATGCAGTTCCCCAAGTGTCCACTTGAGCCTGACTCCAACAGCCAAGGACTCTCTACAGACACTCTTAATAAAATGCACACTTTTAGCAGTCAAAATGAAAATGTTTTTTGTTTGTCCTCACTGTAGGAGAAGTTAATTAATTTAGAGGTTTGGTTAGAGTAAGCGTTTTGCATGATTGGGGATGATTACGGGCATTTATTGCTTAACTGGCGGCAGATGCGCTGTAGACAAGCAGCAGCTGTCGGTCTTGGAGATCAAAGCAAATGCAAAAGTGCTGACAGAGCGACTAAAAAAAAGGCAACAAATATTTTTCCATGTAAATACCACAATGAATTTAGTTTTAGGTTGGATATTCAACGGATCTACCTGTGTCTTTTCACTCTCCAAAACTGGGAATAGCAGCAGTAGCGTGATTAAATCTACTCGGCACCCTCGCTGTCAACGTCGGGTGTTGAATAAGGGACTGTCTATAAATTACTGATTGATGTTCTCAAAAAAGGCTGTTTTCCTTCAAAAGCGTACATGTCATGTGACCAAATGACCAAAAATTGATTTAAAATAATAGTACTAAAGTCGGACAATAAGACACACCTCTTTGTTTCCCTAATTTGTCCCTTTAAAAAATTTTGTGTTAAATCTAAAGGCAGATTTTGAACATTTTCTTCAAAAGCTTCCATGTCACATGACCAACTGACCTAAAATTGATTTCAAATAATAGTACTAAGGTCGGACAAAAAGATACACCTCTTTGTTTCCCTAATTTGGCCCTTTAAAAATTTTTGTGTTAAATTTAAAGGCATATTTTGAACATTTTCTTCAATAGCTTCCATGTCACATGACCAACTGACCTAAAATTGATTTCCAATAATAGTACTTATCTCGACCACTAAGACACAGATTATTCAATCAATTTTCATTGTGCCCCTTAAGTTCTTTGTGTGCTCCTTACTTTTTCAACTTAGGAGCACAAGTTGAAAAAAGTTAGTGTCAAGCCCTGGCTGAGATATGCAGTTCCTTGAGTGTCCACTTGAGGCTGGTTGCAAAAGCCCCGGACGTCACACGTGAACCAATGCCCTTGGTGGCTCTAATATACAGATTTGTTTGCATGGAGCTAAATCTTACTTTCTTTATATGATTCAACCCAAACACCTCACTCACATTTCGCAACTGAAAATTATAGTTCAGTGAAGTTGACCATATAACATTTTGGTGAAAACATCATCCATCTAACTTAAGCACCAAAAATACACATAAAAAACAAATGTTTGGTTACGTTTAGGCACCAAAACTACTTTTTTGGGTCAATGATAAATTTGGGTCGATAAAAAGTACTTCAACGAAACTGCAGTAGGTGGTAGTGAAGTCTCACTGGGTATACGAAGAACTTACTTCATGTAATTCAATAGATTTCACCTTTGACCCAGTGTACATTTTAGTTTCGAGACTGTTTTCGTCATGAGACTAAGTTGATTTGATTGCTGTATTTGCAGGCAGACTATCAGCAGCTCAATAAACCTGATGAACATTACAAATATTAACTCTACTCGGCTTATCAGGAGTGAAACAATCAGTGAGTCTACAAGGAAACTCTTCATTTCCCTGGCTAATGAGCCCTACACGCGGCGCTGAGAGGATGAGTGTCTGAAGCTTGGTGTTACTGTAATTCATGTTCATGAACGAAGAAGAACAATGCGTCACGGTTATTTTCGATCATGAAATTACATAAACCTTGTCAGAATTATGCCACAGCCTCTGTTAGTGTTGTAAAACTTTTGTCTCTTTTATGTCATCTCTCGTATTTTAACACCAGGACGGATGTATGCGAAAAAACCAAGAGGTGCGCCCAAATGGAAAGACATGACCTGAATACGACGTGTGAAGAGATCTATACAATAGAGCAGACAGTATTAGTCATGGCAGTCCATTAGTAGACCACATTTGTGCCCATCATGCACACCGCTCTTAACTCAGGTTGCCAAGTTCCTCTCTATATGCACATGGCGTGTTGGGTCACACTTGTAGACATAGGAGGATGAATTTAGGTATAGGAGTCGGTTGCTAGGAGGTGGCAAGTGAAGCATTTCTCCACGGCCATCGGAGGTCAGATTGGTTTGTTTAGTGTAATAATGGCTTATCGGTGGCCTATTTATCAGGATATATAGGTTATCGGGTTTTCACCAACAAAATCTATAAAGGAATAGATAACACAAATAAGTAAATATTAAGTTAAGGGAAATTCACACAATGCGTTCGCTATTTAAACTTAAAAATCCCCCCGTTTAATAGTCTTAATAGACAGGATAAGTCACTACATCATTACAAACATAAAATAAACTTTCTAAAAAGAGAAGAGTTACACCGTTCACACCGTGGTCGGAATGTAACCTTATTCATTGGTTAAAAGAACGTGTTTCACCTCACAGGCTTCATCAGGCTTGCGCAGTAAGCAGTCTCAGTCTGGTTTTAAAGGCTGCTGCTGTAATCGGTGCAATGCACAGCAGCTGGACACAAGGCTGGTAAGAGCCAATTAACATGATTGCCTCAACAGACACACGGTATCCCCTTTCATTGTTTTGCCGATGATGTACAGGTGTATTTGCCAGTGAAGGCACCTACTAAAGACTCGCTCAAGGCTGTGTTTAACTGCATGAAAGACATTAAAACATGGATGGACCTAAACTTGTTAAAGCTAAATGAAAATAAAACAGAAGTTATCCTGTGCGGCCGTCCCGACCTGGTTCAGGTCCTTGCCAGCTCCCTTGACCCATTAGCACCGTACGTAAAAACCCATGCCAGGAATCTTGGGTTTATTATTGATGGTGCCTTCAAACTGGACAAGCAGGTCAGTGCTGTGGTCAAGTCCAGCTTCTTCCAGCTGAGACTTTTGGCAAGGATTAAACCGTATCTCAACCAGAGAGACCTGGAAACAGTTATCCATTCTTTTATTACGTCTCGCTTGGATTACTGCAATTCCCTTTACTTTGGAATTGACCAGTCTGAGCTTAACCGCCTGCAGCTCGTGCAGAACGCGGCAGCTCGCCTCCTTTCTGGTACCAAGAAGCGTGACCATATAACTCCAGTGCTCTCTTCTCTACACTGGCTTCCAGTTAGGCACAGGATCGTTTTTAAGATTCTTTTATTTGTTTTTAAATCTCTGAATGCACAATTCAAAAAAGCACAATAAATGCACACATAAACATACATCAAAGATCAAAAACATCACCCTAAATACAGTATTAATTTTTTACTAATTCCTATGAGAGGAGAGGGAGAGCAGATAAAGAGGAGGTGTCACTACCGATCAAATGTCAAATCTGAAATATGAAGAAAGACAAGTCATAAACTACAGATACACAAAACTTATCAAGCTTAAATACAATACATATACAAATACATCATGTTAGATACTCATCTATACCCTGTGAAGGAGAAAGGGGCAGGCTCGGAGGCAGGGCAGTCCTCCTTTTTGTATAAAAATAAACTTTATTTGAGCATACTATCCCTAGTTTACTGGGCACAGCTTTACAGTAGTGTTATTATTGTCATTATTAATCGCTGCCTGGTGGATATTTACGACAATCCAGCTTGTACTTTAAATTTTACTTTAAACTTCAAGCTATAATATATGCCGATAGAGGTTTTTAAAACTTTCGTCTTTGAAATATGCTCAAAATAGCTCTCTCCTTTGATGATGTTTCCACCTTTACTTTGCTGATGACATTTCGTTCAGAGTTTGAGAGAGCGTGGACCAAATTAGAAATCGAGGGGACGTTATTTTGGGTTTCTATTTTCGATTAAATCACCTTTTCTGTGTTGTCAACAGGTTAAAAGAAAAAAAAAACAAAACACGGATACTGTTTTAGCCGGATGACGTCTCTGTGACGTATGACGTAGGCTGTCTGCGCCGCGAAGCAAGAAGGACAATATGGCGGTGGCTCAGCCGAGGCTAGAGAAAGAGGGCGATGACTGCTCTTTGCTGCCCTTGGTTCATGACATTATCAAATGGTAAGATTACCGAGGGGTTAATACGTGCTCTTTGTTCACTTGCAGCTCCGCGGAAACCAGTTTATGTTTCGTAAAAAGGCATTAAGGCAGTGATGCTAAACCTGCTGCTAGCTCAAAGCTAATGTTTATACCATAGACTGTATATACTATAAACTATTCTATATACATACAACCATGCTTAGTAGAAAACCCAGTAACAGTTGGCTTTCTGCTCATAACCCTCTATAAGCAAAAGCATACACGCGTTGAAAGGAGATGCTAAACTCGATCTTTGTTTGAGATATTAATTTTAATCACACCGAGGCAAAACGTTACAGTCTTCCAAACTGACATAAACGGCTCCAATACTGAGTCTTGTTTTTAGGGGAGAATGGGGTCAGTTGAGCCACCCCCTGTTGTTTGGAAATGGTCAAAGAAATTGATCATGTGACCAAATATTTAGGAGATGGGCATCAATTCATGGAGTCTGTGAAGGTTAGAAGTACATGGGTGAAGAGGTTAGACATGTTAAAATGTCTTTTTACAAAACAGCTTTTTAGCAGGTATGTGCAATAAAAATAAAAAGAATTATTGTACCAGTTGAATAGCATATAAAAGAGACACATAAATGTGAAGAAGTGACTGTTATTTAGGGAAAGAGAAGGTGAGGGAGGGCTGGAGTAAAAGTTGGGGGGGTTGTAGGGTTATGGCTCAACTTACCCCATACACGGGTTAAGTTGACCATAGGAGACCACTTTTTTTGGCATGCTGTATTATAAAGCCAGTTAAGAGTGCCCTTATATATTTCTTTTATTGCAAATGATCATTTTATTCGAAGTTCTTTTTGTTTATTTTATGTCATTTTATTAATTATCCCTTTTCTTCGTCTTTTTCTTAATTCCCGTCATAGGTTTTTACTTCTTTTACCCCTTATAGATGGTAAAAAGCTCTTATTTATCTGTTCATTTTATATTATTTTCTTGTTTTAGTCCATCAGATTTTAGTCTTTCTTTCTACCGTTTTTATTTTTATCTCCAGTGTCTCCCAGAGGTAGCTCTTTCCTTACGTAATGTCTCGGTGTCAGGCCAGGTCTCTTTAACAATACATCTTTAACAATATATCTTAAATTCTCACACTGTGTGCGTATGTATGTGTGGGTGGGTGAGTGAGTGAGGGTGGGTGTGTGTCTTTGTGTGCATGTTGGTCCATTGGTGGGTGTGTGGGTTTGAGGGTCGGGTTTTATTGTTGTTAATTGTTGTTTTTAGCCTCTGTGAGGCACTTTGAACTGCATGTTTTGTCTGAAAAGTGCCATAAAAATAAGGTTGAATTTAAATTTATGTTACAAAACTATGATTGCCTTGATGTAGTGATCTGAAATATGAAAAATGGTTCATCTTACCCCACTCTCCCCTACCCATCTCTCTCTGTAAGCATGGACAAGGACAGCCAGGATGTCCATCAAGAACTTGCTAAGCTGAAGTCAAGGATCCAGGAGGCCCGGGAGCAGATCTCCAACATGCCCGGGATAGACAGCAGTCCGCAGGAGCAGCAACAGCAGCTGTCCACTCTGCGGGATCAGGTCCGCACCAAGAACCAGCTCCTGCAGAAATACAAAAGCCTGTGCATGTTTGAAGTGCCCAAAGCATCATGAAAGGGAGGCTGCATCACTGAGCTGACGGACTGGAGATCAGGAGGGATGTGTGTTTTACCTGAACACTCATGGAGCAGAATCAGGAGTTTGAACACAGAAGGACTACTTTTCTGATGCTGCACTGTATTTCTTTATTTTCCTGAGTAGGACAGTCTTACCTTTATAAAGAGATTTGTCATACATTGCAGGATTGTTGTTTTGTTTGTTTAGAATCTGTTATTTTCAGTATGAATTTGTCTTGTTTATCAGGGCATATCTCTGTTTTGTAATAAAACTTGTTCATTTTTTAAACAAATGGGCTTCAAGTCTTTTAACTTCCAAGGAATTAACGCATATTTCTTAAGGAACAGCCTTTATGTTTACTAAAGCATCAAAGGGCAGCACAATATAGGAAAATAAAAACTTATTGTGTTTTCCTTTTGTGATGTATACCTCAAAAATATCTGGGAAAGTAAACCAGACTAACATTGTGTATTTTATTCAGATATACACAATAAAGAATTAACAGTCAGCTCTTTTAAACTCATAATTTTCCTTCTGCGTCTTTAAACAAATCAAAACTTTTCTCAAATTTATTTTCCTCACTTGTTTTAGCTCTTTAAAAAAGACACTGCCAGCTGGTTATTCATATTGTTGAATATTATATCAATAAGGTACGTCAGAAAAAACAAAGTAACAGTTTGTTTTGTTGTGCTTCATGCCGTATACATTACCTATGTTCTCCTGAGTCCATGACACGTCCAAATAGTTGTTTTTCACCTCTAAATCATTTCCAAATTATCAGATTCATTTGTCTGCTTAAAAGTGGCTTAAAAGCACGACCATAACAACTAGACTTCATCTATAAAGAAAAATTTGGGTGACATTCTGAGTGAAGAAACGCTGATTGTTTACACTGAATAATTTATAAAACCAAACTAAGATTCTTGATATGTGTTTATTGCAAAAGGTCATGTTGGGATATCTATAAATTTGTGATTTATTGTCAATTTTAGGGTGGTGTTGTAGTTATTCAGAGTATATAAATTCAGTATTAGACGCACATTATCACACATATCTTGTTAGATCTGATCTGAAGAAGGAGACTTGTCATGTTGTGCTCTCTTACGGCTCTCATGTCGGTGTGTTGCAGGTCAAACATAAACCATCTGCTTGTCTTTAAGGGGCAGGATGACCTCTCCAGTCAGGATTTGATGTAATTTACTAAGAGGACAGCTTCGATCCTTACTCGGCACGCTGCAAAGTCTAAAATAAGACTGAGTTGTGTTTTGTGTGGAATGAAAGAGAAGAGAAAGTGAGTTTTATGAAAGTAGCAATCGGTTTTATTTCTCTTTTTTTTGCAAAAATGACGTAGACATAATAAATAAACATTCATAATAGAATTTGTTCATAATGCAACACACATTCAAGTACCACCAAGTAAAAAAAATAACTAATGTAAACTTTTATTTCCATTGCCATTCCCGGCAAGCTAATGTAGAGGCAGATTTTACAGCATTTTCAGCACTGCATCACACAGGAGCTCAGCTACTTTCTCCGTGTGTGTGTGTGTGTGTCTCAGCAGGATTTGGATCACATTATGCCAGTGTGGACTCAGAGGCTGAAGCCTACAGTGTCTGGGCTGCTGCGCCCTGAATGCAGAAAGACTGGTGCCCACTTCGGCTCTGGAAAGTCTCTCAGAAAGTCTCTTAAGCAAAAAAAAAAAAGAGCGTCAGCAGATGATGCAGCCCCTCTCTTTGGCCTGACCTCCTCCGACAGCTTTCTCCTTTATGTACATCAAGTCACTGTGCACGCTGGGTCTCCGCGCAAACGGCGCCACAACACCATACGCGTTCCCGTCCTTGCACTTCTTGCTTCTGAAGGACTTTCTGTGCAGGACCTCGCAGTACTGCAGGGTGACTTTGCAGTGGCGATCGGGGCTCATCTCGTTCGGCAGTTTGGCCAGTGTAAAGAGAGTCTGAAACATTTGGTCTACGTTGGTGTTCTTCTTCGCTGAGATCTCAAAGTACGCGCAGTGCTCTTCTCCACTGACCAGCTGCTCGATCTCCTCCTCCCGCACTTCTCGGTAAAAGTCTCTGTCACACTTGTTGCCGCAGATGACAAGCGGGACATCCACGTTCTCCTTGGTTTTGTTTCTCAGGCAGGACTTGGTCTCGTAGATCTGGCGCTTCAGGCGCTGCACCTCCTGGAAGGAGTCTCTGTTATCCAGGCTGAATACCAAGATGAAAACATCACCTGGAAAGCAGAAGAGGGAACAGATTTAATACCAAATAATGACATCTGAATACAGCCAATGAATTCTGCAAACAGCAGCATGCTTTTACAGTGAAATCTTTCTCAAAGCTCAACTTACCAGTAAGAATTGAAAGCCTCCTCATTGCAGGGAAGGGATGGTTTCCAGATGTGTCCAGTATGTCCAGTTGGTAAACGTCTCCCCTGATGCTGTAGAATTTCCTGTGAAAGTCCTCAATAGTTGGCGTGTACTGATCATCAAACCTCTCGTTCAGGAACCGAGAGATGATCGCCGTCTTTCCAACTTTGGTGGAGCCCAGAATCACCATCCTGTGGCAATTCTTGGCGGGGATGTCGAACTCATTCTCGGATGGGGACATCTTCTTAATCATGCTTGCAGCAGTTGCACCCAAGGGTGGACGGTGCTGAGGCAAGAGGTGGTTTAAAATCCTTTCAAGGACGGGATGTGAGGACTGTGACCTCGCTCGTCTCGCTCTCTGAAGCCAAGAGGAGAGCGGGCTGGCAATTTATGGGCGAAGTTTGCCGCGCCTCCCCCATGCGTCATGCGTCACGCTCCAGCCTGGGAGCTGGAGCAAGACCCGAAATTATAATGTTACTATGGCTGTATTTGTGCGTCAGCCCTGTCCACTCCTCATTACCAGAGAAAGACAGATAGGCGAGCTTGTTTTTAAGAAGAAAGCGCCTTTAGTGAGAACATTTACCAAGATTTGCATGCGCACTTACCACGAAGACAGTGTTTATCAAACGCAGCTTCTTTTACACTGTTTAAAACAAAAGCCACTCGTACTTTGAAAGTGCGTGATCTCATGTTGACCTCTTCTGTGCATGTGCCAAAGGAGTTTTACTGAGTTCATTAAAAGTAAGAGTGAAAATGCTTGAGAAATTCTGATCAGTTTTCCCCCCTCAATCCTCAGTGATGAGTGAACAGACTGTATCCGATGGAAAAGCAGCTGGAAGATGAGGCATTGAGAAACAGAGGGGGCGCAGCGGCACACAAACACAGTGGGCATGTAGAGACGAAAGAGTGGGTTCGATTTCTCCTGTTATCTACGTTTGACTTCGTGTTTCATCCTATTTAGGTCGACTTTCTCTTTCATATATTTGACTGTGATATGCCTCTCCAGCTTTAATTGTTGCCGTGGATTTGTTGTTGTTAGACAGGATCAAATTTGAGCACCAGAATAAAAAAAGATTCTCTTTTTTTGACCCTGGAAGTGAGCAAAATCCTTTGATAACTTTGAAACGGTTGAACCCACTCAAGACAAGGCTGAGTTTTCTTTGATTTAAAGAGCGACGCTTTCTCTGTAAAGCTGTGTCCGTGACCAACATAAAGTCAACTTTCTGAGAGTGTGGGCATGCTGCAGCTGCTGGATAAAGAAGTGGGCAGGAAGGAAGAAAAGAGAAAGAAACGGAGGACAAAAACAAAAAAAAGGCAGGGAGAAACAAAGGAATGAAGTAAGGAAATCAGCGGGGAAACAAAAAAAAAATAAGAAGCAATAACAGAAGGGCAAAAAGAAAAAAAGAAGGAGGGAAGAGGGGTGAGAGGCAAGGTAGGGAAGACAAGAAGAAGGATGGATGAAAGGTTGGAAGGAAGGAATGCAGAGAGGGAGGTAAAAAGGAAAAAAGGATAAGGAGAAAAGAGGCAGAAAGGGAGGAAGCAAATGATAAATGAAGGAATGGAGGATGGAAGGGGAAAAGAAAGACAGAAAGAAAGGAAGCAAGGATAAAGGAAGGCAGAGAGAGATAAAGACAGACAGAAAGAAAGAAAGAAAGAAAAAAGAAAGAAAAAGGAAATAAAGAAGGAAAAAGGAAGAAAGGAAGGAAGGAAAGGAAGAAAGAAAGCAAGAAAGAAAGAAAGAAAAAGGAAAGAATGAAGGAAGGAAGAAAAGAAGGAAGGAAGAAAGAAAGAAAGGAAGGAAGAAAAGAAAGAAGAAAGAAAGGAAAGAAGAAAAAAAAAAGAAAAACGGAAGGAAAGAAGGAAAAAGGAAGGAAGGAAGGAAGGAAGGAAGGAAAGGAAGAAAGAAAGCAAGAAAGAAAGAAAGAAAGGAAGGAAGAAAAGAAAGAAAGATAGAAGGAAGGAAGGAAAGAAGGAAGGAAAGAAAGAAAGAAAGAAGGAAAGAAAGAAAGAAAGAAAGAAAATAGGGAAGGAAGTAGGTAGGAGAGAAAATTGGAAGGAAGAAATGGAAGAATGATAAAAGGGAAAAGGAGAGAAAATCAGAGACAGGAAGGAAGGATGGGAGAAAAGGAGAGAAAATGGGAAGAAAAGAAGTCGGGAAGAAGTAGGGATAAGAGGAAACGAAGCCAGGACTCAAAAAACAAACAAACATACAGGCCATGACTTCTGTCACATGAGATAAGACTGAATCTCCACTGACGATGAATGAAGAGTCTGTTTACAGATCAAACAGAGACGGATAAAAAGCCAGAGTCTAGAAATAAGGACTCGGACACAAAATGTCCAATTATCATGAATGTAAGCGACACAAGCTCTGTGATCTCCACAACGAGGGAAAGAGAAGAAAAAAACAGTTTTTACAGGTGCTTGGAAGCCATCAAACCCAATAGGTATTGACTTTCTCATATGTGTTAATTGAAGTGCCCCAAAGATGGTCTAAAGATAGAGCCAAGCGTTAGTGACTCAAACTCGGCTCATCCACTTTGTCACCTTCAGCACTTATCGCCTCATACTTACCTTCTCACCTGTGAATCAGTGCGGAGTGAAAACAGTAAAGTCTGGTGTTACTTACACCTTAATCTATATGTGCAAGCACAGTACCTTACGTAAGCAGATATTTTCTTCACAACTGTTACCTACCTTACCTTTTCTTTTGTCATTTTTATGTGTCGGAAAATAACAAAATGACTGACAAGTGTGTCCATAAGATGCACCCTTACTTTTGAAGGTGCTATGACACTTATTAAAGACCTTTATATAGTTAAATTATGTGTCTCTGATCTTAATATTAGACGCACACTGTCTTTAAATAGTCAAGAGATTAGTTTAGTTCATCTTTTTAAGAAGCTAATTCGCTGTCATTTTGACTTTCATTTGCTGCCACAAGACCGCCTGACTCCCAAATCTGCATCAAGACGAGACCCAGATGGAGTGACACCAGTTCAGACAGTCGACATTGGAATTATTCATGCCCCCCTCATCTATCTGTGTCTCTCCATGATTCAAAAACACATACATCTAGAAAGACATGCTAATATTTTACACAATGTCTTCAACAGGTCAAGTGTATTCATAAGTCTTTACCTCCATTTCATGTGAAACCCAAAACTCGCTAACACTGTTGACCTTTTTATAGCCCTCTGTGGGGCATTGGGGATGAAATCAGATAGGTGTACTTAAGCCTGGTTGTTCAAGGCTTGAGCTGTGGGTTTGTGTAACCCAGCCGGAGAGGACCAGCTCGACACCCTTGACCATTGGTCAGTAATTAAGCCAGTGTGTTCCCAGTGACGAGTATCACAGGACACGTGCAGAATGGCTTGTTCAGCGAGGAACTGTCATAACACCATCTGTAAAAACCATTACAGCGAGAGGGGGACGTATGGCTTGTCAATATTTCCATATCTGCTCTTACGTGCTGGTGATGTTTTCATTATCAATCTGAGAAACATCTAAAACCCCAAACAAAACAAAGAAGTATTATTTAAAGCAGAAAACAATGCAGGTAATCTGATTTAAATTTCAATCTGCAGCAGTGCCGTAACCAGATTTTTTGAGGGGCAGGGGCAAAAAAATAAAAAAGGGCACCCCTGTGTGTGATGGGCCACCAGTACAAGGAAAGCTGTAATCAACTAAAGTATGCTTCTAGCTGGATTTTAAAGACTAATTTATGATCATAGCTAGTCAATATATTTTTAAAGTGGCTTGTCAATATTTCCATATGTGCTTTTACGTGCTAGGATGCTGGTGATGTTTTTATTATTAATGTAAAACCCCACACAAAACAAAAAAGTATTATTTAAAGCAGAAAACAATGCAAGGGATCTGATTCAATTTTTCAATCTGCAGCAGTGCCGTAACCAGATTTTTTGAGGGGCAGGGGTGAAAAAAATAAAAAAGGTTTCTAATACTTGCAGACAGATTTTCCACACGTCCCATTTCTTGGTAAAGAGCTTCCATAGAAGAGGTCAAGGCGAGCATTTAGCAGAGGGTGTCTTTATTTGTTTGGTCAGAGAAAAAGAAACATCAACATCATCTCGAAGACCAGCTACTCTTGAACCTCGAGGTCACACACACGCAAACACACACAAACTCACACACATTCTTGCTGCTCACCTGAGAACCAGCTCAGGGTTACGCTGTGAAAAACCAAAACACAAACACCCAGTCCAGTGTAATTTGTCTCTCCGGCACATGTTATCCGTCTCTGCGGGTCTATTCTGGTCTTCTGGTCCATGTTTATGTCCCAGCCTGTCTGCAGCCTGTTACGTTACACAGTCAGACCTCGACACATGCACTGTCCTGGCAACATGGTCCTCAAGCAGAGTCAACGCACCAGCTGCAGCTCACTCGGGCCTCGGCCAATCATGAGAATTAGTCTAATTTCCCTCTCAGCCATGTTTGCCTTCATTGATTAGTAAAGAGGACATAAATGACTGGATAAAAAGATGCTGTGCCAAATGTCAGGACACGGCGCTTCGAGGCTGATTTGAAAACAAAATTGAGAGTTCTGATTACATAAAGTGATTGTACAAGTGGAATTAAATCTACATGTAGTAGGCTGAATAATTTCAGAATAAGCACATCGTTGTGTTTGTTTGATTGTGAAGGAGCCAATCTGGTGAAAAAAGAAAAGGTACCTGCTTATTTTGCCCGTAAAAGCTCCATAACAGCTGAAGATGCAGCAGCGACGGTCTCTGGGGAAGCAGCCTGAGAGTCTCTCTGTGGAAGAAGCTTCAAAGATCTGTAAACAATATTTTGCAGTTTGACTTAATGTGCCATTTTGTAAACAAACATTTGTGTCTGGGGGGGAGAGAAGAAATCAGAGGAAATAAACATCCGGGCTGACCCAAATTGCAGCGTCTAATTGTTCATAAAATAGTTACAACTCCGACAGTGTGTCATCGCTCATTTCCCTGTGATGGCACGCCACACAAGACCTGCCACGTGCGTGTAACATGCCTGACACATCATGAGTGAGTGTGAAGAAGGCTACTGTACAGCGGCAGAGAGGTTATGTGCGTGAGTGTTGAACATCTTCGGCGTTTGGCTTCTTGGGGTTCTGTTTGAATGCGTCACCGGCTCAATATGGATGAAAATGTGTGGGTATACAACGGGGCTAAATCTGCCACATGGCTGTTTGGGAATATTCCTCCAGCACGTGAAGCGTTTTGTTTTTACAACACGTGAGTGCTCATTCTGTTTTTTTTTTTTAAATAAAGGAAACTATAATTCATATTTCCCAGTGGCCTTGTTTGTTTTTATAGGTAATAAAGAGGAGTCAGCATCTGTTTTGGTTTTAACAGTGGAAAAACTCCTCGCTGTGGCTTTAATTGGGCCAAATTTTGCAAAAAAAAAAAAAAAAGCCACAAATATCTTGAAAATTTTATTAACTTGGTGACATATCCTACAATAAAAAGCAAACCACATTTTATAAACTGATTACACTAGATAACAATGCTTTAACTGTGCATAAATCATGGAATTTTGCACATATATCCTTTAAGTATAAACTATTGTATTCTGTAATACCCTAAATTTACTAGAAGACTCAGGGATTAGTATCAAGTGTCTTTTATGCTTTTTCTCTGACCCTGAATAAGATCAAGATCCATAAAAAGCTGGATTTGTCGCCAAGGTTACGATGCACATCTAAACATGTATGAGTAATTTCTGCGAATAAATAAATTTGTAACTGATGACTGAGTTCCCAGGTGTTCTTTTCTATTGAGGTCATATTGTGGAAAAAAAGATAAAAGGATGTATATATAGATCCTGAATATGGAATATACAAATTTTAATCAAAATCTGCTAATGTATACACAGATTTTTGTGACTTTAACGGCGCATTTGCAAATTGTTTTGCTATTTCAACACTGTAATTGATTGTCCATTGAAGCTTATTGATATTGCTATTATTACTGGGGGCAGAGGATGTGGGTCATATGAAGTTTTGGCTTTAATGCAGCCACCCACTAGCAGGAACTGTTATGATGCAGTACTACCTGGATGTAAACAGGCACAGATCACGGGCAGGATCGTGTAGGAAAAATATAAAATAAATACAATAATTTTTATATTTTTTATAATTTTCTGAAGCTTAGGCTATATGTAGGCTGTGTTAGGTTAACTCACATTCCCGACGCAAGCTACCTGACTGACGGTTGGTGGTGCTAGCTCTGCTACTGTTAGCTATACTCAGCAGATCTATTTAACTCTGTTCACCAGCAGATCTAAGTCTTTTTTCTGACCTTCAGACTAAGTGGCTTGTTGAAAGTTAAAGCTCCTGTGAGGAACTTCTGGTTCATATCAGTTGGCGCCCCCTGTGGACAAAGCAATCTTTACTTGCCAACTTGTCATGTCCGTTACATGCTTGAAGAAATCTCATCCTGCTGTTTTTTGACAGCCAAATGTACAATTTACTGTAAATATTTGAGGTTAAAATTGTAAAAATGTTGTGTTTACAGATGCAAGGCTTGGACTTACCCCCTCACACAGGTGTCAGACAATAAAAATAAGGATATTAAATTTTTCTGTTTTATCGAGTACAGTTTGTTTACTTTTGTATATCATTAGAGGACGTCATCGTGAATTTTATTCAATTTAATAAATGTCAAACAACTCAATTTAAATTTACATCTAAAGGGGATTAGACGAAACGATACTTCTAAACATCCGTAGCAACAAAATTTTTTAAAATTGTGTCATTTTAAGCTTTTTTTCAAAGATGGGACAGTAAGTCGAGGAGGAAACTGGGAGAACAGTTGGCAGCAAGGTTTGCAGATTTTAATCGAACCCACCTGCTTCATGAATGGGAAAAATAATCCACCACCAAGCCAAACCGGTGAGTATGAAAGAGAGTTTTGTAACCGTTGAGGACTAAAAGCATACACTTCCCATTTGAACACCAGATCAGGTTAACTGTGGCGAAGAGTGGGTCATTTGTATGAATTTGTTTGTTACGTCCCCTCTTTTCAAAATCTCTGACCTCACAGAATGACAGGTTACAAAACGCCAGCAAATGAGCTGTTTTTGTGTCCGTGTAATTTGTTTACATGCCCCAGTTTGCCTGCATCAAACCAAATAAAAGAAATGTGATAAAGCCGACTGCAGCAGTGGTTCAAAGCAAAGAAGAAAAGAAAAACTCCATGTGTAATAAATGTGACGTATGTGATCTGGGAGTCCAGTCCGCTGGGATTTTTGGAAAACCAGGAGGACAAAATTCTCAGAAGGGAAATATTCTCCTTTCTCACAGATGGATAATTTCTTTAAACGACCCATTTTCTCTGCGCAGAACTTCCCCGCTAATTCTGTGAGATTAAAAACTGATGAATTCAGACTCGCTGGTGCAGCAGAGGCCACATGAACTTGTACGCTCGGGGATGGGGGAGGAGGGGTCACCGTATCCACATGGCGTGAGACTTGGACTGTTGCGTGTCAGGCCGGGCCATCTTGCAGATAAACTGTTGAATGAAGCATGAGCCTGCCTGTTTCCAATACAAAGGCTTCAGGTTTCACAGCCAATCAGAATCCTGCCCTCGTTTAACGTTTAGTCTGCCGACCACCTGCGTGTTTTGATAAACGAGCAATCTGTCAGCCGGGTCGTTATCGGTGACATAAAACCTGATGTCAGACCTCATGTGTGATGTACGACAGCGAATTGTAAATAAAGCTTCACTTTGTGTTTATGTTTTTTGTTCCTGACCTGTTTTTTAGAGAGTTTCAGGCAACCGATTTCCTTTCACTTTAAAGGGAACAGAACCAGGAAATTACCATGTCTGACGCATCTGTAACTCGGAACTGTTACAGGACTATCAGCTGTGTCTTTTCAGGTTTCCAGACTTATTCCTCTGAGTGATTAGAAATGACTAAGCGTTGGTTGATGACCTCGCATACACCGAACAGATGCTGGTTCAGAGGGTTTTCCTCGTCTGACCCGTCTGAGATTGAGCAGATGGTTATTTTCATAATGGACAGAATAGCAGTGAAGGTACAGGTAAAAAGAAAGACAACATCTGATTATGCAGACCTGAAGACCTGAGCTCACCCCACAGACTCATCTCAGTCTCATCAATAAACATCTTCATTTAAATCCATTTTTCAAAACATTGTGTTCATTTTTACTCCAAGAAATGTTCAGTTTCAGTGCAGCTGATACCTTCACAGGGCCGTGTCCAGAGTTTTTCAACTGCAGTGGCCCAATCAGGGCACTGGTTGGGCCACCCCACATTTATTCACATTTCTGTCTCTACTGATCATACCTAACCCCTTAAATTATAACACATCATATATCTATATTCACCTGTGTACGCCTCAGCCAAATCCCAACCCCCAGATGAGTTTTTAAGACAGAATTTCCCCCCGTTGACACCATGGATAAAGAGATGCTGAATCTAGAAGTCTAGAACTCGATTTTTTTCCTCTGGAAGGACACAATCTACTGCTTATATGGTTATGTGACTGTTTTGATAGAGAAAACTCGTTATCGCATGATTGCACGTGAATCCAAAAGGTTCTTGCGAGTTCTCGCAATTCCTGCTAGCCGTAATCCGCCACAAAATTTGCCTGACAAACGGATCCAGAAGGAATTGGTGGATGGCCAAAATCCAATCCGGCCAAAAATCGCCACAGTTCCGGATTGGGGCCGTCGTCGTCGTTACTAAAGTTGGTTTAACTAGAGAAGGAAGCGGTCGGCAACATTCATCTCTCGATGGGGTGTCTAACTTGGTGTTACGGTGTGTTTGACCCTGAATTAATTTTACGCCGGAATATCCCTTTAAAGGAGGACATGTCTGATGGAAATCGTCAAAACTTATCAAGAAAATGCTCTTGCTCCTATGGAAGACATTTTCCCTCGTTACAAGCTTTTACAGTGAACAGTTTGAATTACTCCAAGTTGTGTGGACTTAGACGCAACGTGTTCTCTCAGGTATAAATGATCTGTCTGAACATAAGAAGTAAACAATAGAGTCAAGTAAGACAACCTTAGTAACAAAGAAGCAAGTGTTGGATATCCAGCCTGTTCCTCTAAGCTGTATATGTTTTATGTAACAGACACAAGGTATTTGTTTCTTAGTCTGCAGACAAAGGAGCGCAGTAAAAAGCACTTTAGGAAAATTGGCGATAGGTGCTTTTCTCTTTCCATGAGGCATTCTGCAGACTTGTTTCAGAGGTAATGGTGGAATCAGAACCATTGCTACTTCAGAGAGCAGTGTGGTGGGTAAATGTGACTACCATTGAGTGATCTTACAAATGCTTAACCTTTGACGTCAACAAGCTGCCCTTTGCAACACTGTTTACGTAACATTAATAGCTTCACGCAGGGAGAGATGGTGTGGGGGGGGGGGGGGTAAGTCTCCTATTTTACCTCACACTCCCTCGCACATGCACAAACACAGGTAATTAACAAACATTTATCCACCCTCCAGGTGTGAAATAATCAACATCTTCTGTGCAATGATTTCCAGAAACTATTACATAAGTCCCCCCCCCTCAGGTGCCGTCCTTGGTGTATGAATATTGAAAAACCTGTGCTGAGTAAGATTCTGTTGAAACAATGGCTTCTAATTTCTCGAATCTGTGTACTGATTGCAATGACACCCCAAATATGCTCTGTCTTATGCTAAACCACCTGATAACATGTCTCCATGTTAGGTTGCACTTCACACAGTCTTTCCATCCTACTGCCCCTCTTTAAACCGAACCAACCTGTAGGCAGTTATATCTGCAAACTGAGATTTTCCTCTATTTCTTTTTAAAATGGTTAAAATTGCTCTCATGAACATGCTATAGACAAACACTGTGTACGTGTACGACGATTAGGGTCAAATTTAAGAAAATACATTTTAGATTTAAAGGATGAAGTGTTTAAAAATACAAGTATAAAGTCAAGCATATTAAATTCATAATGGTTGGAGAATATATTCCTAATCTTGCCAGAGTAAAGTGACGAAAATTCATTGTATTGTGTGAAATAAATTGTTAAGAAGTTAATAGTTAAAGGTGGGGTAGGCAGGAATTCGTTAAAGAATTAGTAATATAACGCTATCGCTGTGATTTGTTGTCTGTGTAGTCAACATTTAAAAATTTTTAAGCGGCCCGCTCTTTCTGACCGTAAACAAATCTATTCTTCGCCTCCCCCAGCCAAATTGGTTGTGAGGCGGATGCTGCTCCTTTGTGCTGATTGGTTGTGAGGCAGACGCTGCTCCCCCGTGTCGTTCACGAGTCCAAACAAAGTTAGCGTGCTACAATATCAGACAGCAGAAACCAACCAGAAAGTACGGAAATTTTTCTGAATCCTCTTTTTGCTATGACTGCCAACACAAGCAAGAAAAAGAAGTAAATACCGGAGACTCTGGCGGACCAACGGGGGATTAAAACTGAGGTAGACCGGAGAAGAGCTCAAAAGCCGGGTCAACACCAATGCAGCATTTGGGGTACGCTTCAGGATCTTACGGACCCTTTAACCTTTCTGCTGGACAGGTAAACCGCTTTAACAAAGTAAGCCAAGTGTCTGTAACAGAAGTGTTTCTTGTCAAATGGGACCTGCTGTGTGTTGTAGCGCCGCTAAACTGTTTGAGTTTGAAAATGAAGTTTTGATGTTACCAGAATTAAGTCATATACCCATGAGAATGCAGTCCAAGTAGAGTCATTATAAAAAGGTATGAAGTACAAAGACCTCTGTATAGAAAAAAAGAGGTTTTTAACCATCTTACAGTAACCCTGTTCAAGTCGTGACGCCACGTTTTTCATCCACATTCAATCCTCCTCATGACAGCCCTGCTGGTGCTGCTGCTCAAATCACTACAGCAGTATTTCATAACACCAGATGAGTTAAAGTAAAGCGGATGCACACCAACATCACACACATGGCCTGTCCAGCCCATTTTCTCTGTTTTTGTTTACATCCCGGCTGTGTAACCGGCGCCCATTCTGACTCAGTGTGAAGCCAATCCTGGCGGCTGCTGGGAGTGTTAGCGCTCAGTGGTCAGCACGGACATTCCTACTGTTCGGCTAATGAGGCATATATGCACGTTCTTTTTCAATAATTACACAGACAGCATGCACAGGCATGCTCCTCATGCTGGTACAGTGGCCTTCAAGTTGGACACATGATAGCTCCTAATGGACTCTGATCTCCTTCTCTCTCTCCTTCTCCCTCTGTGTGTGTATGTGAGTGTCAATTCGAGCAGATCTGCTTTCACACTTTTGTCCTCATTTGGAGTCCGATCAGAAATGTAAACAGGAAGTCAGCACCGGGATCAGAATGGGATTTATTTAACAACATTTGGAAGCCGAGAAGAGTCCAAACATTTGCTGGACCAAAACAAATTTACATGCCGATTATTTATTGTGGCATTAGGCGCTAAAACGGCTATTGCTTTATGTCGGTTAGTCACAATTAAAAAGGCGGAAAATCAAAAGACATGAATTTATCTGACAGATATCACATCAAGTATTGTGATGGAACAGGAAGGCAGTATAGATGACCCAAACGCAGATTGTGATGCCAGAAATCTTGTGAAAAAGGGGAAAAAACTAGGTTAGAAATGACACAATTGTCCAGTATGTCCAACGAATTAATAAAATAATAAAGTGGAAGAAAACAAGACGTCTCGAAATAGGTAGAAACCACCTGAATGCTGAAACCTCCTTGGCTTACATATAAGAACACTGAGATGTCATGGTGGAGTTTCAGCTTACATAAACAGTGGATTTGTTCACCGGGAAACACCACATTATGTTCTCACATTGTATAGTCTGACTAGAAAGCACAATGTCAGGGCTCACACTCTAAGTATGAAATCTGGATAGAGCACCGGTTATTAAGTAAGTTTCCTTTGAAAACTCCTATGAACAGATCTTGACCTCAGCAATGAAAAGAAAATATGTCAAGTTGTCCAGGTGTCTACCATTCTGAACAGGTGCAAACAAGAAAACTACTTTCTGGAGTTTGCTCTGAATCGGCTCAGGGCCCTGATTTCACTGTGACCCGCCCAAACTATAAAAAAAATGACAGAAATTTGTTCAACTGATTGGGAGTAGATAATCAAACTAAGATTTCTCTTTTTCCCAGGGGGCAACTTAAGGTTTTTAAAGTGTGCAACAAACTGCAGTTCCAAGAGTGTCCACTTGAGGCTAGCTCCAAAAGCCCCAGAAACCGCATACACACTCATACAAAAATGGGTGTCGTCAGCATAGACTTGATGCAAAAGTATGGATCAGAAGTCTGGCGCCACAAAACGGGTCTGGGAAAGTTCATTTTAGTCCATTTCTTTCGCCACATATGAAAAGTGCCTGTGGTTGGCGACTGTACAGACCTACAACAAGGGAAAAGACAATATTCAGTTAAAGTGCAATGGGATTAAAGGATCCTAACCATTCAAATAAAAATAAACATCATCATGACCTTCACCGAACAACTGGTAAATGCGTACGTTTTTAAATCTGTTCAAGCTTTTCCAATGGCCAATCTGTAAAGAACTTGCGTCATGGAGGAAAAGGCAATCTTTTCCTATAAATAAATGTGGTTGATTGTAAAAGCTACTGTATATTTGCTTGATTTCTCAAGCCCCCTTTTTTGACCTGAGTGGGCAGTTTCGGGGTTAATTTACTTTCAAGTGCCCACATCATGTGTGATTATAAACAAATGTATTCTGAAGAGCTCTGATTACAGGTCTGATATGATGGAGGAGCTTTATCAATAAATGAGAGATGAGATGACTCAGGTTACAGTGCTGCTTCTGTGGACTCTTCATACAGAGAGGTTTTTTTTTTTTTTTACAGCAATGCAAACTCTGATTAGACTAACACAATTACTCTAATAAAAGTCTCTATTATTGGTTTAAGAAGCTGATCTTTATTATATATGACCTTTCGTATTCTATGTGCGTCAAAAGCAGAATTTAAGTCTATATAAACCCATAAGAAAAAGAGTCAAACCCAAATATAATATATAACAAACCGACTCAACGTAACCGTGGTAACACTTAATGACGTACAAGACCATCAGTCATAGTGTCATATCCTTTCTCTTCAAAACAAAACAACTGATTAAAACTAAACTTTTCAGACAAATTAACACTTGCATACAGAAACAGGATTTATGGTCTACACTGCAACCAGTATAGACCAGGGTTACTCTAACCCCCTACAACTACAGCACTCATTTTAAATACAGTCTAATATAATACCCCCTTTGGTGTATTTTTGGCGCACGGAACCAACTGATGGTACCTTTACATGTCCTTGCTGTTTTACTGTTATTGTTGGTGATTCATAACAATGCCCAAAATACATTATCTATGGATCTCCACATGACGCTCACATTCTTGCCTCCGTTTTGAGGGCCAAAGGGAAGGCGTGAAAATGTGCCCCAATTCCCGACGCCACCCGATTCCCACTACGTCATCATGCCTTGCCGTTTGCAGTGAATTTGTCACCCGAGTCTGACATCAGTGTAGTTATCAATAGCTATAGCTTCACTAGCTAGCTCGCCATAACGAGTGATTTTAAAACGCAAACAATTCAAAACATTGCTAATATTTACCCAGAGTAGCAAAGGATTGAATATCTGATAAAAACACAAGTATCATTACAATGAAAATATCAAAATCTTACCTCTTGCTTTCAAGTGAGGTCCTAATTTGTCTTTGTTTCAAGGGCTGTGTACCTCTTGCCCTTAGCCTTGCGGAGAATTGGGACGCCCCTTTGCTTGACATGAACATGCAAAACCAAGGGCTAAGGGGTACAATTGGAATTGGCCCTATGTCTGTGACAAATGTGTTACAAAAAAGTTCATGCTCTGTACATTAGGTGCTATGGGAGCCCTCAGACGCAATGATTTTTACAAGGCATGCATACAATGTTTCTGGTTTTTATACAGCCAGCCTCAACAGAGCACTCAGAACTGCACATCAACAAACTTATACCTCAAGATTAAAGGTTGCCGCTTGTTATTTCGCCATAGATTAAGCGTTACCAAAGCTACTGGTTAAGGACAAATTTAGGGCAATAACACTGCTGATTTGCTGATGAGACCTTCCTAACACACACGCCGACAAGTGAATAAAAGGAGTATCAGCATTAACCTTGTTCCACTTAAAGTACTTAAAAGCCTGCCTCGACAGAGCAGAGGTAATGAATCAGACTATTACAACAAAAAAAGGTCAGATCATTCATCAGGGAACATTACTTAGATACTGGAACAGAAAAGTAAAAAGGTAAGAGCAACATAAATGAAGGTTCCTCAAATATTTCCATATTTCATTAAGCATGAAATATTCTCTCTATGAAGATCCATCCAATTATTGTACAATAGCGTAGCGATCAAAGGGACTGCTTTAAGACCATGCTAACTTGAGACCTTTGCTTCTCATTTGCTAAAGCTAATTGGCCCACACTTGCAAAAACTTGTCCCCTGCAGTTCACAGCCAGTCTCCTCACCTTTATAGCTCCCTGCGTACCACCTGTAGTCCGGTCCCCCATTGAGGCAGCATCACCAGTCTTTACCCCATCCTGCTGCTGTAAGGTGCCTGCCAAACATCATTCAGTAAACCAAGTTTGTTCAATTGGTGTGACTGGAGAACATGAAAGTCTCATATTTTCTATTGACAGTTTGTGTCAGGGGTGTATTATGCAACCGAGTAATATCCTGAGTAAATAATAGCTTTTGTTGAAATCTGCCGAAGGCTTCAGACAAATCTATAACATGCAGAGTCTTAAAATCTCTGTACAGTCTTTGCTTATGGACAGATTTGAATTAGTCTGTGACGAAGAAGGTATGGTGTTACTCTGTACTTTACAAACGGAGGCACACCTGCTCCGGCAACATTAGCGATTTGTGAACCATCTTGGGGGAACAGTCTTCTATTTTTAGTTAAAAGGTGCTGATGACTAAACTCCTCACGGTCGTGTGAGCAATAAAAGTCACCCGATGGGGGAGGAGAGCACGAGCGTGACTTAAACAGATCTTGTATTTTACAGAAGTCGAATTTATTGAAGATACGTCAACAGAACTGTTTGATACTGAACTGGGTTTATAGCTCAACATTTGGACTTCACGGTGACCTTCTTGGACTGAAGAGATGTTGATTTCTTAAAGAGTAAAAATCTTGTGGATGTCTTCTCCCAGGTTTTATAAGATGTCGAGCGAGTTTCCTCCAATCAGACGATAAACATTTGATACTGTCTTCAGATAGTGAACCGCATATTTTAAACATTCATGACCGGATTCATTATGGATTCATGTTACATGGAGAAGTGAACTACACTCACCGGCCACTTTATTAGGTACACCATGCTAGTAACGGGTTGGACCCCCTTTTGCCTTCAGAACTGCCTCAATTCTTCGTGGCATAGATTCAACAAGGTGCTGGAAGCATTCCTCAGAGAGCTTGGTCCATATTGACATGATGGCATCACACAGTTGCCGCAGATTTGTCGGCTGCACATCCATGATGCGAATCTCCCGTTCCACCACATCCCAAAGATGCTCTATTGGATTGAGATCTGGTGACTGTGGAGGCCATTTGAGTACAGTGAACTCATTGTCATGTTCAAGAAACCAGTCTGAGATGATTCCAGCTTTATGACATGGCGCATTATCCTGCTGAAAGTAGCCATCAGAAGTTGGGTACATTGTGGTCATAAAGGGATGGACATGGTCAGCAACAATACTCAGGTAGGCTGTGGCGTTGCAACGATGCTCAATTGGTACCGAGGGGCCCAAAGAGTGCCAAGAAAATATTCCCCACACCATGACACCACCACCACCAGCCTGAACCGTTGATACAAGGCAGGATGGATCCATGCTTTCATGTTGTTGACGCCAAATTCTGACCCTACCATCCGAATGTCGCAGCAGAAATCGAGACTCATCAGACCAGGCAACGTTTTTCCAATCTTCTATTGTCCAATTTCGATGAGCTTGTGCAAATTGTAGCCTCAGTTTCCTGTTCTTAGCTGAAAGGAGTGGCACCCGGCGTGGTCTTCTGCTACTGTAGCCCATCTGCCTCAAAGTTCGACGTACTGTGTGTTCAGAGATGCTCTTCAATCAATCAATCAATCAAATTTTATTTATATAGCGCCAATTCACAACAGTCGTCATCTCAAGACGCTTTCCAAAGAACAAGAGCAGGTCGAGACCACGCTCATTGTTTGATGATCAAGAACCAACCTAAGATGGGTTTTGGCCCATCTCAACTAACATGAGTAGCAGTGGCAAGGAAAAACTTCCTTTTAACAGGCAGAAACCTTGGGCAGGACCAGACTCATGCTAGACAGCCACCATGCCGCTGCTGGGTTGGGGAGGAATGTAGAGAGAAGAGGGGAGAGGGGGAGAGGACAGGGGGAGGGAGAGAGACAGCAAGATAGGGGAAAGGCGAGAGAGAATTAGTACGGAGAGGGAGGGGGAGGGAGAGAGAGTAGGGAACGAGGGTGATGAGAGAGAGACAGGAGGCAGCAGGAACAACAGCAACAACGACAACAGCTCATGTAATGGTGAAACAAAAAGACGTTCAGTTTACAGGTTTAGGATATGAGAAATAATGGACAATGTTGAATTAATTGAGTGTGATTACAGTTAGCAGGCTTAATCGTAGTCAGTTCTATTTTGTATGTCAATAATGACAGTGAGGCTGATGTTCATGTCTGCAGTAACAGTAACAGTCCAGAGGAATCAGAGAGAGCTCTTCTGCCTACCTTGGTTGTAACGGGTGGTTATTTGAGTCACTGTTGCCTTTCTATCAGCTCGAACCAGTCTGGCCATTCTCCTCTGACCTCTGGCATCAACAAGGCATTTCCGCCCACAGAACTGCCGCTCACTGGATATTTTTTCTTTTTCGGACCATTCTCTGTAAACCCTAGAGATGGTTGTGCGTGAAAACCCCAGTAGATCAGCAGTTTCTGAAATACTCAGACCAGCCCTTCTGGCACCAACAACCATGCCACGTTCAAAGTCACTCAAATCACCTTTCTTCCCCATACTGATGCTCGGTTTGAACTGCAGGAGATTGTCTTGACCATGTCTACATGCCTAAATGCACTAAGTTGCCGTCATGTGATTGGCTGATTAGAAATTAAGTGTTAACGAGCAGTTGGACAGGTGTACCTAATAAAGTGGCCGGTGAGTGTATGTTGCCAAGTATTGAAAGCCAAGGTCAGACGACAGTGAAAGCATAAGGTGGGGTGACCATACCTCCTTTTTTACACGGACATGTCCCCTTTTCTGGGGGGCAGTCTGTTCGGCCTTGTCTGGCTAAGTTAATAAAATCCCTCAATTGTCTGGGGTTTTGTATGGAAGTTTCAAGTTTGTGTCACGTGGAATTAATAAGTTAGAAGTGCGTAAAAGACACTCGATCCGACCCGAAAAACTCTCAAAATTAACTTGATGCGACTGCGTGACTCCACCTCTGCGTAGTTGTGTCCTCAGAATGTGGTCACCCTCGCGTAAAGTGCCACAAGCATTGACAAATAAAATGGCATAGCTAACAACATCCATGTCTTCCTGACATGGATGTGATGGACAACTATGACGGACAGAAGTGTCTTTTGTAGGATTGACATGACACAATTTCCTCTCTTTGGGACTGAAAGACGTATCTAAAGTCACCACTGCAGCGAATGGCGTCCTTTCAACACAGTCACGAAGTTGTAGTAGATTTATATTCAAAGTTGTTAATTAATTACTGTTTTCAGTCTGTGTTATAACTCATAAAAAATCCCTCACAGGAGCTTAAATGTGGCTCTAATTGCCCAACAGACAAGTTACGTAAGTAGAAATAATGGGAAAAGTTTTTTTGAAGAACTTCCTTGTCTAGAGTGACTGAGAACAAAGATCCTTTTCACAAACTCAAAGTTCATGATTTTAACACTTTGTCTGCATTCGGGTTCAACGATCCCTGATATTCATATCCTCCTCAACACTCAGAAAATAGACAGTGAAGGTGGATGAGCAAGAATAACACAAAGAGGGAATCTATTTAGATTTTTTAAAGCAACAACTGCATCCATGAGAGAATACTTTCTACTTAACCAGATTGGGGTGACTGAGAGCAAAGGCCTTTTACAGAGTCACAGAGTTCACAGGGTGAGAAAAAAAAAGATATAGTCTAGTATTTCCACACAACTCTCTTATAAGGTGAACCCAGGCATAGACAAAAAAGAATCTTAATGGATATGATTGCACATAAATGCTCTGCAATTATACATGAGAACGTTCTACCACTTTTCCTGGAGCTCCTCTTTGAGTTCAGACGGATCACAAACTGCTGGGCTGCAGACGAGGAATTTGCTCATGAGGCACGAAAAAGTTAAAATCAGGAACGCGAAGGGAGTAAGTGGCATTGAGCCAAAAGGACAAGGTCGTCTTTGGCGGTTTTGTATCTTTGCCCTTCTGCTGGCACATGCATCATCCAGCACAGCGATAAATGCGAGGACAAGTCAATGTAAACACAAGTAAGAGAGCACGCATTAACACAACACAGGAGTAGCGAGAAAGTATGGTGCCAGGATAGATTCAGAGGGATATAATTATACAAAGTTCTACCTGGAAGGCCTCAAAATAAGATTTCCTGCCATGTTCCTGTTCCTTCTGTGCCCAGTTGTAATGTGTGTAGGTCCCATATACCAGTTGACATGAGAGAACACAAGGTCATGTCCCACAATCTGCCCAGCTGGATTTCCAGGGCACCGAATAGTCATTACCAGCTGCAGGAGCACACATTGTGCTCACTAAATGACAGGCTGGGTCAATACTGGTTCTATGTTAGCCTAGCCGCTGCACCTCGCTAATTATGTATAATTGGTCCAGCTGCTCAGAGTGCATCAGGGGCTCAGAGTTCACCACGACTTCAGAGATGAACCGAATGTCCAGTTATAAGAGAGGATGGACAAGTGGACGGATACAAATATGCACAGCCGATGTACGCGGCATGCAAACACACACACATACGTCCATATGGAACTACTTCATAAATGCAAATAGTGAACCTCCGTGCACTCTCTTACCTGAGCTCTCAGCTGAACTCATGAGCCGTCTCAGTTTCACTCTGCGTCATGGCAGCTTTACACTACCCTCCGTATCTTTTTTTGACCAGCCATGTTTATTGAGCATTGTAGTGATCAACATCCTCCATGTGCACTCAGTGTTTCTCTGACCTCAAGGAACCTGGCTTCCTGAGGCCAGCCTCAAACTACAGAGCCTTGAAAGTTCTCGAATCCAGACAGCACAAGGAGAAACAGCACAGTTATTCTTGCAGTATGTGAAATCCCAAACACACACTTATAAACTCTGTTTGCATCACCGTATTGTCTCTGTTTCTTACAGGATATTGTGTCCTGGTTTCTTTTGTATCTCAAGATGTATTGGACAATCATCTATCAGCGGGCTTTATGCTGCATTCTAGTTGTCCTTGGAAGTTGAGATTTCCGAGTTCCGAGTCGGAGATTCATCTGGAACGCCCCCCTGAAGTCGGATTTCCAACTTGGAAAGTTGGACGATCCTTGCCAACCCCGACTTGATGACAACGTCATAATTCAAGATGGCAGCGCAGTGCATCAACCGGAAAGAGTAACAGTAAAAGTTCTCGTAATGTCTTATTTATTAGCACATCTGTTTTGTTTTTGTGAAATTAAATAAGTGGTATATGTTGTACTGCCCAACGTCTAACTGTGAGCACGGTGCTACGGTGTTAGTAGAGTAAAATACTGTGTTATGCATTATTTACAACTGGTATCGCTAACAACAACTAACAACTGCTGAAAACGACCAACAACAGCTGACAATTGTAAACAACAGCTAACAACTGGTAACTGTAGGCGTCCATCTTGGTTTTCCGACTTGTTAACTGTAACACTGTCAACTCAGGTGTAGCATCATGCCCAGCTCCGACACATGCAGCCACCTCGCTGCATTTTTTGGGCTATGCATTAAATATTGAAACCGTCTCGAACCCAAACAGATCTACAGACCTGTTTGTAAATTCACAGATGCAGCACAGACACAATCTGCTGCACAACCGAAGTCTGCTACTACAGGCCACGACATGTGCAAAGGTGAGAGGTCCCATTCATCGCCGCTTGTAGCTTTAATTAACTTCTATTAACCTCCGATATCTTAATGCAAGTGCAGCTCAAACGCTGCCTTGGATCAAAAGTCTTAACCTGAGGCACAAATCTTGTCAATGCAGTGATGGAAAAGCCCATGAGCTGCGACTTCTCCTGACTCAGAAACAATCGATCCGACGTCCATTCAACAAACACAATCAAAGATTTGATTTTTCCCCTTAAGAGCAAAGTTTGCATTTCTATGGTCTATAAACCTATATCATGATGATGGTATTTTGTCAAATTGACGACCCATGAATTGTCAGTAAATCCAGAGGAAGTAACTTCCTTTTCTGAAGTGTCTGTTGAACTTTTCAGTGCTTGAAACAGAAGTGTGGGCTCTGTCTTCAGGATGCAGTAATTTAAGAAATGACTGCATTTGCATTGTGGACTCACACCCTGTGCAGAAAAGTCCTGCCTGGAAGTTGTTTCATAATTTCTGCCTACACTGTCATTTCTAAAAAGTTCTCAGAGGCATATATATCTCCTTGACGTCAGATGATGACTGCTGATGAGTTCCAAGATTACTCATGTAGTCGTAATGATTTTAAACCCTCAATATCAAAGATATTGGATCTTTGCTTTATGGGTCCAAGAGCATGCTATTGATGCCACTCTGTTCTTCAAATCTGAGTTGCATGTTGAAGCCATGTCTGTATTATGTTTACACCCCCTGTAGCAAACTTTTGACCCCCTAGAGGAGATCATAAAAACATCTGGGCATGACAAAAACCCAGTAACACTGTACAACTCCTGCCTGTTCTGTGTGTAAGCTGTGGGTAAACGGTAAAAAGAAGAAAAGCAATCGGTTGTTGCTGGGAGGATGAGGAAGTCTTCTGCATCTGTACGTCAGAGTATCCTGCTTAAATGCTGCCAATTAAGGTGTTTTTCTGCATTCATTCATTTACACAAGGAGAAAACTTAAACAACTGTTCAAGTTTGTTGTCTATCGCAGAGGTCAGGAGCTGAATAGCGAGAGGCAAAGCGGCCTTCTATCTCACTTGAACACGACATTTGTATCTCCCACATTAACAATTACCGCATCTCAAGGGATGAAATGCAATATGAATATGTACATTCACTCACAAAAGAAATCTAATATCCTCTGTGAGGAATTACATCATAAATTGAATATTATCTGTCATGCTATTTTCATTATGTTGGAAAAATGTCCTTGAAAGGAAACACAGTACAACTCTGCAACTTATATTTCAGATGTGCAACAGGAATTACATAATCTAAGCAAACAAATTCAGCCTATGTTACCAATAAGCCTGAACACCACTTTCCGCTTTGCAAAGATATCAAATATGACATGTACGGTACTTGCACAACAATCTCACCATTTAGGAAATGTAATAAGGGGGTTTAAAAAGTTCTTTTAAATAGGGTGATCATATTCTGACTTCCCAAAAGGAGGACACAACTACGTGGGGGCTGAGTCCCAAACTTGCACGAAGTTAATTTTGAGAGTTTTTTTGGGTTGGATCGAGTGTTTTTTATGCGCAAACTTGAAACTTGCATACAAAACTGCGGACATTTGAACGATTTTTAAACTTCCCCGGAAAAACCCCAAAAGAGAGGACATGTTCGGGTAAAAGAGGACGTATCGTCAACCGATTTTAAGATCTTCTTTTTAGGTAAGAACCTGTTTGAGCTTCAAAGTTGTGGCTTTTCAACTCCAGACTCCAGATGAGAGGGTACACAGAAGTCAGATCATTCTGTGTATTTTTTAAAGGCTTTTGCAAAATTAGTGTCATGAAATGTCAATTTTACGGACTCACGTCATCATGATTACGAAAGGCGGCATCTTTTATTTGCACCTGACTGTGGTGAGCTGGTTTTAAAATGTCATGAAGAAATAAAAGCATATGTTTAAGTCCACTAAATGTGCTATAAGATATTCCTTTAATCATCCCACACGGGGAAATTCAATTTTTTTTTTATTGTATGATATTAAATCATGAACTTTGTCTCACCTTTAAATTCCCCCAAAGTGCAGAGGAGAAAAAAATTACTGATTATGTCATTCAGTCTGAGTACAAGTCTGAGTCATCAGTGCTGGAGTTCAAGTCAAAGCATTAGTCCCAAAAATCCAGACTTGAGTCGGACTTCACAATCCAAACGTTAGCCGAGGAGGCTCGGATATTCTGGTCTCAGTCCCTTTATTAACACAGTTTGTTTCTTACACTCCAGAAAAACTGATTTAAAGCTTTTCTCCCTCAAACCGACTCAGTGTTTCCACTCTGAGACGTATGCAGACAGTAACAGATGGTGAATTCTGAATTAACCAACAGTGCTCCCTCGGTGACTCGAGTGTGGCCAACTTGTTGACACCTTTTCCACGCGTCCGTATGTATGCGCAGACATATGGCTGATTTTATTGTTATGAATATGAAGCACACACAGCACAAACCGACTGGAACTGGCCTCCCACATCCACTCTGGACCCTGCTCTCGAATTGTGCGGTTAAATGACATCTGTTACTCCATTATAATGTGTCTGCTGTTGTGTAATCTAACCAGAGAGGAGATGGCAGAGGCTACACTCAGCATTTTTGTGTCACAGTGGCAACAGGTGGTTTGTGTTGCTTAGAAACGGCGGGAAAAAAAAGCACATTTGAGGATTACATGCAGGGAGATTGACAGGGAGCGCTTTTGATGATACGCTCAGATGTGATTAGCATGGCTTCAATTTTTTGTGGATTTTCTTGCAGGCTTTGAAGATAAATAGAGTGGCGTCTATGGTGCTTTTTTTTTTTTGGCTTGTTATTACTGATAAAGTGAAAAGAACATTACATAACTATTCACCGCAATACCGGCCCCCACTGTGATATTGTGCTACTAAATCAAATAACCTTCCCATCGGACATGAGGAAAACATTTTTACTTTGAACGTCTGCCACGCAAGTCAGGACCCATTGTTGGTGTATGTGTTTCTAATATCTCTCGAGAGATCAGCTTATGTACATACTGTACCCGTCCATCCAGAGGCATAAAGTATCATCACACACTGTGCTGTATATTACTGTATGTGCCCTTGGTAGATGAGCTCTCACAGTTATTACAGCCTGTGTCTGACCCTGAGTGGAAACTACTGCCAGGGACTGTCTGTACACTGCTGAGGAGGAGGGATGCATTCAAAGCTTGGTCTTCTGCATGTCTCCATAAGAAATAGCTAAGTTTCATTAAACAGAATCAATGGATTATGTGTAGATTGTATTTTAAAGTGTCCAAAACCCAGAGGTCTGACCCTCAAATTACTCCTGACAGCATGACTGTGAGTGATTCATTCAAGATTGGGACTAATTTGCAGCTGGGCACTTTGCAAAGCAGCATGAATGTGAGTGTTTAAAAAGATGGACGCTGACATGTGTGAAGCAGGAAATGGTTGGGAGAAAAGTAAAGTGCTGAAAGGCAAACAGTTTTTATTTCTAAAACCATTACTTTCTAGGAACCTCGAGACCCCTACGTTCCTTACATAACTTCTCGATCGCATGAGACTCAGCCTTGAGCTTTTCCAAATACTTCTCATTTGTGAAATGCCTGAAAGCATAAGAGGCATCAATAGCACTGATTAATCCGACACAAAAACAGATGAGATCAAGAGAAACATGTTTCTGCTCTACAGCAACGTGCCATGTAAATACAGTCCTCTTACGATTGGTGATTCCATTCGGGAAAATGTTTCATGAAAAATAAAATATTTACAGCAGCTACAATGTGGACCTTCAAATGTTTCTGGAATAGATAAAAAGTTGAAGGTTTTACTACAAAAATGGACAAAAGAGGGTTCATACAACAAAAAGAAGCACAAGTGAAAAGGCTAGCGTGGTGCGTCTGCATCGGTATCTTGAAGAACTTAACCCCAATTCAACTCCAAGTAGACAACACTACTGGCCTGGTGGATCTGGCGACACTTGGCTACCGAATTGCATATCAGCAGTGTTAAAAAATGAGCCACAATTGGATCACATAGAAGGAGCGTGTTTGTCCGATCAACCACCAACCGTGTATTAGTAAATTTTACAGATGAGGCTGATGAGCCTCCACACACACCAAGCACAAGTAAAACCATTTGCGCGAATAAATTACATGTGACGCGATTAAACGCTCTTACTACTCTGGCAGTGCGAATGACGAGAATTAGGCGAGAGCTGAAAATGTCTCAACTTGAGCGGATATTCCCGTCGCAATAACTAATCAGCACAAAGGTTGCCGGGTGACGCTCGCATGGAGGCAAATGAGTGAGGAGGTCGGATTACCTGGTAAATTGTAATAAACCTTTGTCTATCACCTGTTGAACTGGCAGGGATTACCGTTGAAATTAGATGGCTATAAAAACGCCTATAAACGTGCGAATGAAGCGAGTAAATAATTTTCATTCATGCGTCTAGATTTGCACGAATTAAGCGAGTAGATGATTTTACTCATGCTAGGTGTGAGTGCCCCATTAGAGTTTAGTAAGCAGCGCAGCAGTCAGTTTTCACCAAGCCTGACACCACGGGTGTAAACAATCACATCATAGACTGTGGATGGCATTTTACCATCAGTCACATTCTGGAAAAACACCAGGAGTCTTGGGGGGCGGCAAAGTTTTAAGAGTAGATTATGTGTCCTGGACTCCCAGGTCCAAAAGATGTTGATTTTTTTTTTTTATTTCCACTTTGAGATCTGCTGGCATTTAACACTTGACATAGCAGTCTCTACCATTATGATTGTGAGACGTAATAATTAAAGCCCTTTTTTGTGTGTAAGAGAATTTTTTAATAACAATATGTCCTCCTTAATTTTAACAGCCGTGTATCACTCATCAGGAACATTGCGGTTCAAAATGTTCTGAAAAGCGGTTTCTAATAAACTCACCCCACGCCGACCCTGCAGCCGTGATCTCAGTCAGAAATAGGAATAACAGATCCTTTCAGGGGCGGTTTTCTTTTTCTGATTCTGTTTCACCTCTTCACAGAAAGCTTGAACAAACAATTTGATTTAAAAGTTTGAACTTCAGGTATTCACCATTTCATAAATTCCTTTTTATTAATAACTTTCAAGGCACCAGAAGTGCATCAACAGCTTAAACAAAGGCCTAAAATCAAGCAATTACACCTGCACACAAAGTATTCTCAATATACCTGAGCTTAAAATTGGCGAGGACGCGTACATATTGTGAAATTCATTCATATTCATGGTATTAATGTAGAAAACAGAACAAATATCACTCACAATAGCCTTGACAGGTTGCGTGCAGGGACGGCAAAGGTGGTCTTTTCTGTACGTACAAGATGTACCATGTCTTTAATGAAGTGGCCTGCGTTCATGATGAGAGGTAATTATGCGCTATACATGTAATGAGATCTCGTGTTAATTATCATAATGATATGCGTGGTCACAAACTGTGTTTTTAGATCATGTGAGCACTTAAACCATCATTTGAACATGTTTTCCCTCTAATTTGAGTGTGAATTAATTGCCCTGGACGACTTTCTACCTCCTGCGTCCAAACAGAAATTCTGCTGATCATTCGCACCAGTGTTTTATTTTTTAAATTATTTTTAGACAGGCTGTAAATTTGTCAAAAAGCTATCAGAAGTTCTGGCATCCACTGCGAGACTCTGTCATCCCACTCACATCGCGTAACCGTCCCAGCTTTTTATATGAGCAGGTACACAACATTTTAGCGGTGTTATTACTCAAACAAGGACTAAGTGAGACATTGCGGCGACTGGAACATCCACAGGAAACAGATAGCCTCGAACATGCAGTTTCTGCCAGCCGCAGAAGCAGCAGCTGGGAGTTATCCAAGATGTGTTCTCCCTCAGTGCAGCTGGAGACAAGAACACACCTGCCCCAGTACAGATCTGCATTACAGGGTGTTTGATATTTATTTTACACCTGCTGACCAGACAGCTGCTTTAATAAAATATTTAACCAGTATCAGAGGCCGTATGCATATTCTTGATTAAAGCTAAGATGATTATGTACACTTTACTTGGCCTGCCCGTGACAAAAGCTTAATAAATGTTTTTTAGGTTTTACAGAGAACTAGATTTTATTCCAGGAATTTTTCCATCCAATTTAAGTAGGAGTTCGCATGACTATCATATTTTTTCCATTACTGGTGTGGTCTAGTGGAGGGCAAGAAAATATGATATGAATAGAAATTGATGAAGTTTGTTAAAACTGTTTATTTTCACCTTGTTACATAAATAATTTCAGTTTTTCTTATTTTGAATAAATGTAACTGTAAATGTAAATGTTCATTATTTATCAAGCCCTTTATAACAACACTTTGTAAACATGACTGTTTTTTCGGCGAGCGATTAAATCAGCCAATTTTAGCCCGTTTGAGACTAATTGCACAGCACAGCAGAGTGACGGATCTGAAGCAGGGACACACGGAGTAGAGTGGTCCGCCTCGACGGTAAATAAACTAGTTTGTGAAATACACAATAAGTCAACAAGTTTCAGTTCAACCCACTTCACGATGTTCCCCACTGTGCTGTTCTCGGTCTCGCCGAGTGAAGCGCCATGTAATATGCAAGCTAAAGTTAGGGTTAGCCATCTGCTATTAGCCTTGCTACACTGTTAGCCATGCGAGTAACGGTAGAATAAACAACAGTACACATTGATCGAGCTACCTCTCTTACTGAGGCAGCTGCATGTCTCCAGATGAGACCGGAAATGAGTAACGTGAGTTAAGATGCGGAGGCACCGATCGTCGGGGAGGGGAGTTGAAAACGCTTTTCTGGTCCGAGTTTGATCAGTCGGTCTTCCTGTCGGCGTGAGGAGCAGTAGCTATGATTTTTTATAAATTCATAAATTTTTTTAAAAATCGTCTGATTAATCGTAATTAGATCCCCCCCCCCCCCCCCCCAATAATCGGTATCTGCATCGGCCCCAAAAAATCCATATCAGTCAGGCCCTAGTATGCACTTTGAAGCTGTTTTCTACCTTTACAGTGAGTCATGGTGTCAGAACACACTGGTGCAGCTGTGAATAATAAATCTTAGTCATGCTCAAAATCTACACGAAACTGCAGTCTTTTGGTTCTCAAGAGCTGCTTTACATTGTCAGTATAGTTAAAGAAATTCACAGTTTAACAGCCGTGCTCTGATATTATTTAACCACTAAAGCATGATAAAAAGAGGAACATTACATTATGCGCTCATGCCTGAGAATTTGTTTACCTACATCAATCAAGGACAGATCGTCCTCAGTATTTGTCTCATCAGTCGGCAGCTGATTTACTGTACATAAAGTTCTCACAGGAGGAAACAGATTTAATCAGCCATGACATATTTTTTTTTCATATTGCAATATGAATTTCAGCACAGTCTCCCAGACCACAACACTCTGTTCTTCTGAGAGGGGGAGGTACAATAGGGCATTGACAGGAGAAAAGAACTGACTTTCATAAGCGCAATGGCAGTATCAAAAGACCTTCACACATCTCACTAAAAGCACAATTAAAAGAGCAGAACATTATCCCAGGCGCTTAGCACGGCCTGGACCAAAAGTAGAACCTGTAGTGGAAAGGTTAAGAGGAGAGGACTCCCAGATCTGGCTCACTAACACAAACACACACACATACATGTACACACACACACTGGACAAGCTGTTCTCTCCCCTGTTTCAGCAGACCAAACACAGACTGACCTGTCTGTTTGTGCTTGTGTGCTTGCGTGTGTGTGTGTGTGTGTGTGTGCACATCTTTACACCTTGTCGTTTCCACTGTGTATGCTTCACAGAACAACTGAGCACACACACACACACACATACACTGCTCTTTTTCTGCACCCAGAACAGGGCAAATCCCTTTTTCCATTATTTGGACAAAAAGGAAAACTGTGGTTTCTCTCCCACTCGTCACACAGGAGGACACACAGTCATCTCTCTGTTTACATGCTCCCATAATAACTCGTTAAACACTCATGTTTTTGTCATTCTCATTAGGAAGAGAATTTGATTGGACAGATTAGAAGACCTCCTGTCTCAGTGTGAGAACCCGGCTTTAATATCAGGATCATTGGCTAATCCTGATGAAGTGTAGATGAGTTGGGGATGGGTGGTGTGGAGCTTAAAAAATAGAATAAAATTAATAAAGAAGATACAAACACCCTGACATCACTAAGCCGTTTTACATAAGTGAAACTGTCTGAGTAATCTGAGTTCAGCTTGATTCGAGTTATAAATAAGTGCAGACTTGAACTCCTTTGAACCCTCTGACTGTGAGGACTCCACTGCATTTCCCAGCCAGTTTCAGAAAAGATAATTAATACTTCTGTTAGGATAAGGGAATCAAAACAGGACAAAACTAGCACCAGAGTCGGAGAGTTTCCTGTAATTATCCTAATACGTGTGCACTTAAAAACACTTGAACATATGCCAAATTCACAAGAGAGGAGCAAACAACTGATAATTGCTATGTACGGCATTTTACGATGTTTATCAAAGTTGCACAGCTTATAAAACTGTGTTATTATTAAGGGAGTCTGGCTCTGATTCAGAAGTCCCTGAACCAAAAAAAAGCATGTTATCATCACACTGAAAGCAAAAACATTTTTTTTTCCAGGTTCCATTTGGTCCTTTAGGAGAACTGTAAAAATTAAACTCATCAATCTCCAGATAACTCTTTTCTGACTTTACAACATAAAGTGTATGAACACAAACACTGGGGAAAAACAGGGTGCAGTCTACTTTTACTGGTCTACTATAGTGCGTACACTCTGACCCCCTCAGACTAGCAGGCTTACTGACTAACCACGTGCAGTTCCTTGAGTGGCCACTTGACGCAGGCACCAAAAGCATTAAAAGGTGGGGTAGGCAGGATTTTGTTAAAGAAGCGTCTTTTTTGTGGTGTATACAAAAAAGCTTTAATATCAGTCAATAGCTATTAGTTATTGATGAAATTTGGGAATACAATAATATCGCTGTGTTTTGTTATGTCTGTGTAGTCAACATTTTTAAATTTTTGAGCGGCCCGCTCTTTCTAACGGTAAACAAAGCCTTTACCCACCTCCCCCAGCCAGATTGGTTGTGAGGTGGATGCTGCTCCTTTGTGCTGATTGGTTGTTAGGCAGATGCTGCTCCCCCGTGTCGTTCACGAGCCCAAACAAAGTTAACGTGCTACAATATCAGTAGAAACCAATCAGAAAGTACAGAAAATCTTCCTTTAGCCACGATCGCCAACCGCTTTAACAAAGTAAGCCAAGTGTCTGTAACAAAAGTGTTTCTTGTCAAACAGGACCTGCTGCGTGTTGTAGTGCTGCTAAACTGTTGACCTCGGGTCCTGGACTATGTCACTTTATCCTAGTTGTAGAAGTCCTGCAAACATTGTGTTTGCTGGTAGTCTGTTGGCATCTACAGTAGCACCAATGCTGTTTACTTTCACGTTGACTGGGCCTCATTTGTAATTTTCTGAAGTATTTATCTGCATTATATCTGAATTTAATTGAAACGATACGAGCGAGCAGGAGCATCTGTTTGTGGGCGGGGCTTGCTGGAGCAGAGAGAGAGGGGAGAGGAGGAGCTGAGGGGAAAACTGTTTAGAAGGGGTAGAGTTTACATTCAAGATTTCTCCCAAAAACTGACACTTCCTCAGATCCTGCCTACCCCACCTTTATGCCTTTTTAAAAAAAGGTTTAATTTATGAAAGTAACTTATTTATGAAAGATAACTACTTTTATGTGTAACTTAGCTGTTTAATATATAAAACATACACTTGAACTGCGCATACTTATTACAGTGGTCTTTCAGTGACAGGTGGGTGCCACCATAGTTGTCTACTACAACATCGCCATCGTCATTAGCTGTGTCCGATTATTTCAAGTCTCTGATACATCATGATGGAGCGATTCAGGAGTGGAAAACATGACTGAGCCAGTCACTGTGACATGAAACATCATACAGTGAATCCCGAGAAAAAACAAAACAAGAAAAATAATAACCAAAAGATCAAATTCAACATGTTCCTCCAACTTTAATGAAGTTTTGTTCATGCGCAAGAAAAAAAACAGGAAATTGGAATGACTAAGATTGAATGAAAAAGATTGCCCTAGAAATCCCAGTGAACGAAGTGAAAGTCTGATGAAAGTCATTTAAAAACTCTTGACAAGTTTGACAAACGCAACTAGAGGAAAGAACAATACCTACTGTCCCACTGCTTTGTGACTCACTATCAGAAAGACATTTCTCACTTGACTGACGGCTGAAATAACTTTTCTAGTGACACAACCACGAGCATCATGTCTGACTTTACATATCCTAAAAGAAAACAGACTTTGTATAATAATACAAGTCCATAAGGCAGCATAAGCTAGTGTCAGAACTTTAAATTCAGCAAGATAAGCAAGTTTTATCTATTGGTTTGTGTCTGTAGTCATATCTTTTGGGCTCTTGTAATTGACATTCTTGCCCCTTGTTCACTTCCTGAAGGAGCAACACAAAGGCAACAAGGCTGCCAACATTATGGAGAGTTGGCTCCCAAAAAGGGTAATATTCATTCAGAACTAGATTGGTTCTCAAACAAGCCACAGTCCACCACAAAGTTTGTTCAAAGGCTGTAGCAGCCAAATGCAACAGCGCAACAAATTTATTTGCACATATAAACACAGGCATGCAGCTGAGCGGGGGAAATCAGCTCAATATGAAATGCACAAGACCCTCATGGTCCACAAACACCTGCTAAAAAGCACCTTAAACAGGTGGAGTTTTTCCCATTGCATTGGCTACACCAAGAGGAGACATGGAGAGGAGACAAAAAATGGATGCATTCTTTTTTTCTTTTCAGAAAGAAAAGAAAAATTGATTGATAGTAAAAATCAACTTTGGTATAAAAAAAATAAAAATATATGTTGTTTTTAGGCCATATTCCTCACCTTTATACTCATTTAGCTGCAACCTTTGTTTGAGGGTTTCTTACTATTTGAACTGAGGCATTTTTTAATACACATTCTCGTTGGCTTTATATTTTTCTGAATGCAATTCAGATTCTTTTAACAGAGGAACTCTCTGTGCGGTGATAAGCTATGAAATCTGTTCATTTACATACATTTACATCAAAGCTCAGACGGTTTCAGGGAAACCCAGGTTCTCTGAATAGTTAGTTGAAAATGAATTATGGCACTACCATGGTCCCTTGAATGGATGGTAACACTCTATAAAGACAATTACCTCTATGCTGAGTTGATTGTGAGAGACAAAAGTACCTTCTGAAGCCATTTTGAAGCTTCCTTTGATAAAAAATAGACACGAGTTTCTGAGTAAAATAAAAGGACAAAGAAAATGCATGTAGTATAATGAAGATTAGGATGTACATAAAAGGCTTTGTAGTCAGTTTGTGTGACATCTGAGGAAAAAGAGCCAATTTGCAGATTTTATTGTACAAATGTTACCATCTTTTTAAGCCTGTATACGTTAAAAGTGCCTGAGATGAACAGTGGTGTATCTATATGATGTACAAATGCAAATAAGAGCATTACTGACAAGATGAATAATTTCCATAATGTTATTTCTAGTACCTGTAAGTGCTGTGGTGGGTTGGTGAGCCAAAGAAACAGCTTCAGTAACCTTTTCAACAACAAATGTTCACAGCTGGTGATGTATTTCTCTGTAAAAAGCGATCAGGAGGAGATTTTTTTATCAATCAACACTTCTTTTATGAAGGTGGGATTAAATTAGCTATGATAAAGGGGGTTACCACTTTGTCCACAGGGGTGTTAAAATCAACACTGATGCCCATTCAAGACACAACTCATTTCTGTCCAGATGGAGAAAAACAAACACTGAATTTATCTGTTATTACTGATAAACACCATCAGAGTGTTGTGTGTCTAATGATTATGTCCCTCTGTTTACTATGTCAAATGATGACTGTATGAATATGCTAAATAAACCCTGCAGGCCTGAAGCAACAGTGTTAGAAAATCTCACTGAAGCTTTTGTTTTGGTCTGCTAACTTATGCATTGTTGCTTTGTATCATAAGCGATTTTTCTCTTCATGCAGGTGTTTTTTTAGCATACTTATTTCTTCTTTCTACTGTTGCATATGTTCTTTCACATTTGCAGCACGTGTCTTATCTGACTATACTTTTAACCCTGAGGAAAAAGGTTCAAAGGTTACTTTATTTGTACCCTAAGGTAAATTTTGTTTCCAGTGAATCACATGTATGATAGTAGACGAACAAACAGCACAGTACATACATATAAAGTGACAACAGTGCTCAGGGGTAAGAGATTAAAATGAAAGAACCAAATAAAACCAAATAAAAACCAACCGCTCTCCGGTTTTCTTTCCCGTGTTAATGTGCCTGATGGGTCATGAAATAAAACTATTTTCGTACCACTTAGTTTTACAGGCTGGTACCTCGAGCCTCCTGCCTGATGGAAGCAGCTGAAACTCAGTGTTGAGAGGGTGGGAGCCATCATTTAAGATGGAGCCAGCCATCCTCTGTAACGGTTTAGTATACAGGGATGGTGGGTACAGCTGGGCCTCTCCAACCAACCTGCTCGCCCATTTCACTATTTGGTTTTGGCATTTTTTGTTTTTAAGAGACAAGTTTTCAAACCAAGACACAAGACAAAAGGATAAAACAGTTTCAATAAAAGTCCGATAAAACAAGGACAGCATGGTTCTGTCGATGTGGAAAGATGACAGTTTCCTCGAACAGTACAGGTGCCGGTGTCCTTTTTTGCACACAGCTTCACACTTTATCTCAAAGTACAGTTTGTTGTCAATAACAATTCCAAGATGTTTTTATGTATTGACACGCTCCACCGTCTGACCTTTAAAGTTGTCACCTCTTGATCATGGGTCCGCTTGTGAAAGCAAATAATCAATGAGGAAAATAAGACAATTTTGGGAGTTGGTAAAGAAAAATCAGACAGAAAAAGTTGTGACGACTACAAGCGTTTGTCCGGGAATATAGGCTCTGAGTAAATGTAAGTCAGAACAGTATAGTGGTGGCACATAAACACACAATTTCAAGTACATCCATGATTGAATGCACAATCCCCTGAGACTTAAGCCTGACAGAAATAGTAAAGTACATCCTTAAACATCATCATAAATAAGGGCTCACTGATTAACCCGTCCCATCATGTCATAGCTACACTAATTAATGACCAAAGTCAGGTGACTTGAGCATCTAATTGCATCTATCATGCTCATTCGCTTCTTCTTCAGTTCTTTACATGAACTGTATTGGACATGTTGAAACCTCTTGTGCTGGTGTTACACAGACTGTTGCTGCCGCTGACCTATTATGCACACAGTTTAACATAATTTAACATAATCGTATTAATAAGTGAAGCCGGGCCTCTCTGTCCACAAGAACTGTGTGTTTTTATGCATAATCAGAGCAGCAAATATGCACAGATTACAATATCCAGTCATGGCGGCCACTGCAGCTGGGAAGATTTACCAACACACCTGGTTTATAAAACACCTCTCTCATGCCAGGTAACCTCTCTTATGTCAAACTGGGTTGGGAGTCTTTGTCACAGGATGCGCTTATTTGAAATTTTATAATGAAATGTAAGCTTGCCTATGGTGAGTTGACCTCAGTTTTGTATGACCCAGAAACAAGCCCATTCAGTCTTCAATTTCAGAGCAATTCAGAAAAGGCGAAGAGGAAGCACAGACGGTCCTCGAGGTAAAAACCTTGTAGGCTGAAAGCCTGCATTCAAAGAGTGTTCCAAATGGCAGGAGAGGAGCCAGTAAGTTGTTTTTTTCAAGCAGACATTAAAACCTATTTGACCTCTGTCTCATTCTCGACCCACTAACCTGAGCAGTAGACCTGTGAGGCATTTCGCCAGTGATTCAGTTTGTAAAAAAATGGTGACAGCATGCTGGAATGTTTGTGTTTGGAAAATAAAAGAAAAAAATTTAGCAACCGAGGCCAAGATAAATTCACTCATGTAAACAATGAAATTACTTCGCAGAACTTGTATCTCTTGTAGTGTATCACATATTTTCTTACCTCGTAGTTTTGCAATAAGCCATATCACATGGTATCCTATTCTACTGTGTCAGTCAGTAAGTTTCCATGACACTTGAGAAAACCAAATTATTGCTGTACTCCGAAAATGCCCAGCAGCTGTTGTAGCCACTTCTGACATCTGACAGTTGTATGTAGTCAACTGGAAACAGCACTACTGAAAAGACCCATATCCCTCCCTAGTTTTGGGAGGAGGACACGTCCACGTCAATAATTCGATTTTCTCAACTGCATGTATACGTGGACAAGGAGAGAAGTCCGAATTATGAGCTTTGTCCAATTAAGCTGTGCAGGTAAACGCACTGACTGTATCCTATTGGACCATCCTTTTATATTATATCTTATCATTTAGTATACCATGGAACTAACATGAGTAAGTGCCACAAAAGAAAGGGACTCTGTGGATCACATGGGGCTGCCAGTAAGGAGTTGCAGTAGCCCGTGAAGGATGTTGCAAGAGCCCGTGCCAGGAGCTCTGTTGCATGCTCTATGAGGTAGGGTCTTATTCTACTGATGTTATAGTCTTGTATCCTATTATAATGTTTCATATCAATGCATTTTAATACATTGAACAAAATGTATGACTTCTTAGCACACAGTTCAGACGCTAGCATGTATTATGGTTTGGGAATGCATCACTCCCAATTTCTAATGCATCTGGAACGGCTACAAAAAGGCTGTATCGTAGCTGATATATAGACCTGGCATATCTGCAACTCACATTCTGCCAAATATCACAACATCATGGCTCTGTAGGAGAAGAGTCCTGCTGCTCATCATAACACCAATCATATGACAAACGAGACCCTGAACTGTTGTGTAGCTGCAATCCTGTTCAAGGCAAGAATGGGACAACATTTGACTTCAGAAACTGGCCTCCTCAATCCCAAACATTCACAGAGTGTTATTGAAAAGGATGCGCCACAATGGCAAATATGTCTTTTGTAGAATTGGGGTTGTAGGACAGGTTGTTATAGTGATACTGTGTGTGTGAATGATCAGTATTCCAAGCCTGAGGAATAGAAAACTAGAAGACAGAGCCCACACTGCTGTGCACATGAAAGCAACATTGTAACCAGCCCTCTCAGTTGCTGACGTCGATTCCTCTTCTCCAGCTCACACACGGTCGGGTACACGTGCCTGCTACACACTTAGACACAGAGACACACATTTAAGCCACACTCTCACAAAAACAATACCCAATATACAGTACTAATGTGGAGACGCGGCGACTTAACGAGTTCATAAATTTGCAAATGTGCTGTAATTAAGATGAGAACATCAATTAGCAATCAAGAAACAAAAATGATCATTGTCCTTTTAATGGTGACTGAGGAAGAAATGTATTTTGAAGACTTCTTAAAATAATCTGTCTGATTGATTTAACGGTGAGGGAATAAGACATCCAGTTGCTTCTTGTGATGTTCAGATTTCTATTCACAGCCTTCATTTCTTGAAGAGTAAAAGTGCTTTCAGAGGAACCCTCAGACAAAACGTCAATAAAATGAGGCATGCATCAGAAAGCCTGAGCACTCAGAGGACCAGCACTGGACTTACAGCCTGCTTTTCGATAAAACATTTCTTTGATTGAAGCAATAATGAGAGTGATTAGCGGGCTTTTTGTCCAAACACTTGTGTCGCAGCTTTTTACCATCATTTAGGGAAGGAGACATTTTAAAAATAGATTTCTATAAAAGTTCAAGTTTGGAGTACAGATAAGCTGCACTTTATGTTAGTTTGAAGACCCAGGCTATTAAGGACCTATTTATATGTACCCGGTTTTTTTTTTTTAAACGGAGACATTAACCATCATTTCGCACCCTTCGTTTGGACGGAAATTGGAGAATTCGCCCCTAAAATTGATGCTTTTTAAAAACTCCGGCCAGAGCGGAGATTTTGGAAAACTCTGTTTGCATGTTTGCATGTAAACAGAGAAAAATAGAGGTTAATGGAGATTTCGGTAGCTAATGCAGATTGCGCACCAGAAAGAAGGAGGTGAAGTTGTTGCTCTTGCGTATGCTCTTGACGGTTAGTGTAAACAAAAACTTTTCTGAAAACATAGTGGTGGGCAAACACTTTTTTTTTTTTTTTTTTAAACAGAGAGGGTGAAATGTCCATTAATGAAAATAGCCGGGCACATGTAAATGTAGTCTCAGTTTGTGGCCCCAAGGCCAAACCTCCAAGAGGCCCGACTTGACTGGTGAATCCAATCCAACCCAACCCAGCTGTCATGAGCCAGAGTTAAACAAAAGGGAAAGGACTCAAATGCAGACGAGCGAGGCTCTAAATATGTTTCTTTCTGCTGTAGAGAATTGGCTTTTTTGGTTTACTGTGTATGTTGTTACAGGTGCCTATGCAGTCAGCCTCAAGTGGGCACTCATGGAACTGCAGTTTTTAACACTTCTGCATCAGTTTCATTCCATGTCTCTCCTTGCTCCTCACAATTCAGCTACATGGACCCCTACTCATCCCTCCTGACCTTGACCTCTGCTTGTCTCTCCTTACCTCAGTCCTGACCCATCCTTCTCTACCTGGACCCTCTCTTCCAACTCGACCCTGACTCTATTATTTATAAAATGTGGCCTAATGTACAGTGTTTAATGTATCTTTAGGTACTGAAGCTCGGCATGCCAGTGAAATGAATGATTATTCAGAGGATTTTTTTTTTTTTTTTTACACCATTTTAGAAAATACTTTGCTTTTATGAACATGACTGCTGCCTAATAGTCCTGCTCTTCCCTGTTTAAAATGTGATTGAAGTACAGCATCTGTGATATGGGCATTTATATAATAGTTTCTCTCTGAAATGCAGAATGGTTTGAGGAAAAAACAGCAGAACAAACAGCTGGGCAGAACCAGATGTTGATTCACAAGATTGCATTATTTTACACCTCCCATCTTGTATTGATTTATTCTGGTGCCAAGGTGCAAATAAACAGAAAAACTGGAAACATGCAACCGAGAACCACGTGGCCAAAGCACAATCTCCCATGTGATGTTTGAACCCAGAGACATGCTCACACGGAGGATCTTCGAATCCAATGTCAAACATTTGTTTACAGTCATGCCATGTGGACATGGTAAATCTCAGTAAATGTCATCCTCTGTAGCCTTTTGTGCTGCTTTCAAAATCATGTTTTCGTATCGCTGTGTAACTTTGACTCACCGGTTGTTCTTAAATGTGTCTGTTGCCGGCCTCGCAAGGACAAACAAATAAAACTAAAGGTTGAGCACCAAACTAATAGCCTGTGACTCACGCCCTACGTCTCAGATGGACTCTTAGAGATTGGGCGATTGAATCTATAGCACCAGGGGAGGAGGGTCTTGAGGGCAGCAATTACAGAAGTTCCTGACTTTTAAGTCACTGAGTGAGTCAGAAACTGAGGAGTGGATAGATTGGCAAAATCCACAAGTTGGCAATTCATTAAACTGAACCCCTAGTAGGGTGATTTCACTCGAATCTATAAATAAATCTGTTTCTAAATTAAGATTTCAAAATATTCCCATGTTAAATTAGCATGTCATCTTGCTAGAGTGGTTTTCTACCCTCAGAGCTACGCAGAGGATTATTGGAGCCTCCCCGACTTAATACTGTAAACATTTCACATGTTCAATATTTACAAACAAAAGTCCTTAAATGCGGGGGGATTTTGAGGCATCCACCGTGCACCTTGTCCTGTGGAACGTGACAGCCAATCAGGAAACAAGACGACTAAAGGGGGAAGTACAACAAACACAGCGATGGCTATGGTAGGCATAGTCTTGGATGTCAGAAATATAGAAGCCATTTTTCTATTCTTGGTAACAGAATTAGAGTTGATATGAAATGTCTTGTAAGAACCAATAGTCACGTTTGATCTCCAGTCTTGAGTGTTGAAAATCTTTCGGTGTGTGCGAGGCTTGTGGTGATGACATTTAATGAGAACCCGAGGCAGTGTCTTGTTGGGGCCACTTCTGCACAGTTTCCTCAGCCCACAGAGCTTGTGGAGTACTGTAAATAACTGAGTGGTGAGATTCTCTCATTATCAGACAGTGATTCTATCATTGTTTCACATGCGAAAACACTTTGGGTTAAGTATCTGGCAGAGGCAAGCTTAAGTGCAAGAACGATTTTAAACAAGCAATCAGTGCAGTCATCACATTGACTCACTTCATCCACACGTGCGCTCTCTTTATGGATGCTTCTTCCCTGCCAAGATAAACGACACAAAGAAAAGCTGCTGGGGCTCTCTGTTGGACAGGGTTGCACCAGGGTTGTTTGTAAGCTGCAGACAAGCTGTATTTTGCAGAAAGTTGGGCGTTTACTCCTTAATCAATGCAACACACCCATTGCAAATAAAGCATGCTGGTTTTTGCATTTGGGTTTGACTGAAAATCAGCCCAGGCAGGGTTTAACTCTAGTGATGGGAAGAACACTCTGCTTCCTTTGCCTGCCTCAAGTCGTTCGGAAGTCAATCCTTTCGTTTATAGTCTGACTGATACATGTCATTCATTCTCTGTGAGCAAATTACGAGACTCCGCCTGACGCCTCGCTGGCTGGCTGAGTGTCGTTCACCAAAGAGTCAAAGGTGGCAGTTCCACTCCCAACGCTTGCGGCTGAGCTCAACTAAACTGAGAAAGGAATGAATCTTGGAGTCTTGGAGTGATTCCATTCATGTCGTTCATTTGGCAGTTCTTTTGAAAGAATTGTTCATGAATGACACAAGACTATTAAACTCCTGGTTTTTACTTTCTATTTTCACTTGCACTTGCAGCTCAAGACGAAGATTTAAGTGCAGTGAGAGGGCTCACTCACAGTCTACTTCTGTGGAAACTGTATGTACTATTCAGAGAGATGTTCATATATATGTTCCACTCATGCACACCTGTTAGGTGGCCTGTGGGCGAGACTTGGCCTGGGGGTCATCAACTGAATAGCCATGTGAGAAAACATGAGATCATGTTGCATCCTTGGTTTTCTGAGTGAAAAGACAATCTTTGCACGTCCTCTCCTCCGAATCGATAAAGTCAGTGAATCTACTCACACCTAGGTTTTTTCTTCAAAGGGATGTCCACGTGAACTGCCCTGTGGGAGCCGGTCCCTTTACATAACAGAACATGTAGCTGGGTGGAGAGATAGTATCTTCACTCTGAGAGCCAAGATTGCATAGTAACAGAGTGAGTATCTAACTCTATTACATTGAGGGATGGATTCAATTTGCACCATAGTGTAAGCAGAATGAGAATATATGAATGCATGTTTAGTAAGCACTTGAGGCAACGTCATTGATTGACAAAGTTGGAGTAATCATTGCAGCACATGATGTTATTTTTACTTTTATGCATTACAATAATTAAAATGAATATTTTACATCATCCGTATTTGATGAAAACATACCTGTACCTTACCTTTAGAGCTGAATGAGACACTAAGAGCTGTAACCAAGTCTCTGGGATGAGAAGCTCCACTGTTAAATATCTCAGTTAGATCAATGTCTAATGCTGCGTTCAAGTTACCTCGGAAGTTGGATATCGGAAATGGGAATGGCGTTACATCTGAGTTGATGGAATTCCAGTAAACAAGTTGGAAAACAAAAAAGGACGCCTACTGTTAGCCGTTGTTAGCTGTCATTTACAAGTATCAGTTGTCGTTAGCCGCTGTCAGCTGTTGTTAGTTGTTGTTAGCTATACCAGTTGTAAACGACATATAACAGCTTATTTTACTCTTACAAACATCATAGCACCGTGTTTACAGTTAGACGTTGGGCAGTACAACCTATGCCACTAATTTAATTTCGCAAAAACAAAACAGAAGTGCTAATGAATAATAAATAACGAGAACTTTCACTATTACTCTTTACTGTTGATGCACTGTGCCGCCATCTTGGATTACGACGCTGTCATCAAGTCAGGGTTGGTGAGCACTGTCTGACTCTCAGAGTCAGAAATCCGATTTTAGGGGGGCGTTCCAGATGAATCCTCGACTCAAAGCTCGGAAATTCTGACTTCTGAGTACAACTGGAATGCAGCATTAGTGTTGCTTTAAAACACGTGGCTCTTGATATCTGATTGGTCAGTTTTTTAAGATTTGTAAAAGACAAAGAAACTTTTAACAATTAAAAAAAAATGTTCTTATCCTTGTGCAGGCTACTCCTTACTCCCCGAAATTTCTTTATCTTTTCTTACATAATCATGATGTTATTAATCATCATTATCATAATCATAATTATCTTACAGTATTACACTTTCTCAAGTATAATTATCTTTTAACAGCCTCTCAATAAATGATGAGAAAGGTCACACTGTTTCTCTCTTTAGCCTCATCTAAAAAAGCCTCCAGTATTAGCTCTTCTCAGCTGCAGACTGCACCCTCTCTGGAGAAGAGCTAATTAGACTTCAGTGGGATCATGTGGACCTGGAGACAGACATCAAAAATCTACCACGCTGTCATGGAACAAATTATCCCAATCACACTTGCTCCCGCAGAGCACCTACACCTTTCTCATTAAATAACTTTGAAGCTATTTATAAAGCTGCGCCACACGAAGCCTCGGCTTATCTTAAATATACTGTAGAGCACCGCAGAGGAGGATCTGGTTTGACTGACTGTTTGACCCCACCTCTGTTTGGTACAGTTCTGTAGATATGGCATGAACTGAAAGGCACAGTTTGGAATCAAATCTAGTCATATATGAGTGCGACAGACAGAACCAGGACCCTAAGGTGAAGGATTTGAGGCACCCATGAGTTGCAACGTCAAGTAGAAACACGTCATAAAGGGGTTTGCAATTTCAAACCTGTTTACTGCTGGTGAATGGTCATTAAATCAGGGTACTGTTTCCTGAATCAAAGCTTTATTCTGTATTTTATTGACAGTACAGTTTTATTGTTTGGTCATATTGGCTCAAAGCATCTAGCTGGTAACAAAACAGACTAAAACTGAGAGTGATACCACTGTATGATCTGAAAAATGAAACAAGCCTGCACTGTTTTATGAACACTTTATACGCACAGCTGCTTGTTAGCAAGGTGGGCGTCAGAGAAGGACATAGCTTCTACATTTTCCACTGTACATATCCACAAAGAGAAAAATACTGGGCTTTTCAAAAGAAAGAAGAGTAAGATTTTTCATCATTTGTACATGATGGGATCAAATCCACAAAGAGATGAAATTGAGGTTTTCGAAATTGTCAACATCGCTGTACCTTTTCAGCTCAAAATGCTGCTTTTAAGTGATACAATCTCTGTCATTTGTACATCTGATATTGAAAAGCACTGAAGCGTTGGAAAAAACTGATTTGCACTTATATTTCAAGCTGATGTTGCTGCAAACAAGAGAGGCAGAGTGGTGGTAGTCGAGATAAAGTAAAGAGAGAGTGGCGGTAAAGAAAATAATGCAAAGTCCGATAAGGATTGTCACTGAGAAAGAAGACAACATGATTGTGATAAAACAGTCATTCCGAAAAATAATCAGTCAACAGGAACAGGTAAATCTAGAAAAAAGAAAAACATGGTATTTACATCCAGGGTTAAACAAAGAAAAAGACCCAAATGCACAACAAAAAATGATTTAATTAAAAGAACTAAATGAAAAAAGCAACAAAAGAGAAAAATCCAAAAAGGGTAAAATCACAGGGAGCAACAGGGGACACAAGCAGGGAAGACAGAGTCTACATTCACTTAGGGAAACGAGCAACAGGTGAGGCAGACGAGACACAGGTGAAACTCGTTAGTGATTAACCAAGGAGGGAAAACTAGGGAAGTAAAACCAGACTAAAAACACAAGGAATCAACTACTACAAAATATAACAAGAAACAATAACAACTGATAGAAAGTATAAAACACAGAGAACAAGAGTGAAATGGGGTCAAACACAAACCAAAAACTCACAAGACTGGACTACAGGTTGAACAAGAACAATAGGGAAAGTACACAAAAAGTACTCAAATAAAACCAGGAGAAGAAAACTAAACATGCAAGACCTCTGTTTGTAGCTTCACGCTGTGTCTCTCTGCTCTGCCTTCCATCACAGCAAATACGCTTCTGCCTATTATCACTCACAGAGAAGCAAAGACCAACGTCTTGATATGTTTATTTATTTTTCATAAACAACACATGCACAACATCTACAAAATTTACCTGAGGGTGCAAATAAAGTAACTTTGACCTTTGACATGTTGATGTCTGAGGTGGATTTCACCAAAAATAGACTTTGACTGAATATAGCACCATAAATTACGTATCATTTTCCATGTTATCTACTCCGTCTCAAGGTCTCATTCACAAAGCAAATTGAGCAAATGCTATTCAATCACAAAATTAACCAAAAAGCTCTGCAGCTCTGCGCTTGTCGCTCCAGTTTTTGTGTTTAATTGTGACTAAAATTAGTTTTTAGAATCCATACACTGCTGCTCGGCGCTGCACTGTGCACTCTCTTTCTGAAATGCTATCACATTCTTTGGAGGGTTTAATTTTGATGAAACTTGAAAAATAATGGGAACAGATATCCATATTATTATTATTTATTTTTATTTTATTTTATTTATTTATTTTTAATCTAATTCCCGGTATTTCTGGTATCATGACGACACTTCATAAGACAAATTGCAAGAGACGATCACAAGCCAAAAGTTCCTCACATGAGCTTTAACTTGTCTTTATGAAGTAGGGCAGATGTTCCCTCTCAGGTGAGTCAATAAGATCCTCTCATTTCAGTCAAATCCCTGACAAAAACAACAGGCTTTACAGCTACAAGCCCCCCTGAGTATCTCTGTTGCCGATCAACAGACCTCATTAGCAGCCATTCATTGCAAGCGCAGAACCCTTTATCCTCTGATGACTTCAACTTTTAATCTCTTGAACTGGAACCAAGAGGACTTCTAACTCCAGAGCTGATCAGACAGAAATATCCCCCTATTTGCACTCCATCTGTGCAGGGAAGTTGCCATTTTCTCAAGTTTTTCTGATGAGATCATTATCTTGTCAATGACGTGTCAAACTAGGCAGCTGAGAGGGAGCAGCACGGGCCACATCCGCAAACTTTCCCACCTGTGATGATCCAGTGTGTGACAGGTCTGACTCACTGACTGAGAACAGGAGATAAAGGTCAGGAAATAAAACCATTTACTTTGAGCTAAAGCAGACTCCAAATGACGTTTTAGAGTTTATTTTTGTCAGTTCTTTAACTTTTTAGAGACTTAATACACAGACAAATCAGTAAGTGCAGAAAAATGGACTTATGAGTTAAAGTAACGTGACTTATCTCAGCGCCACAAGGTACAACACAAGGAACAATGCTCTGTTAGTATGTTTGGTGTGATTAGAGCTGCGATAATTAACATTTTGCTCTCTTGGGGGCAGTGCCAGCAGGATTATTTCAACATCTTAATTGCATAGCAATCAGTTGTTATATTTCTGTCCCCCCTGATGTCCAATACCTTACACTAGAGAGAAATCTCTGGTTTAAATCTCTTTTTAACTCCCAAATCTCTCACAATAAGTCCTTTTTGCTGTATTGAGACGCCTGCTGCGGCTGGAAAAAACACATCAACACGACAGGAGCTATGAAATGAAACCACAACAGTCAGGTTAAGAGCTGAGTAACCAAAACAATGAGCAGCAAGAATGGGCGTAGACCCATACCTACGCCAATGCCTGCTGATGCAGTACACCAGGTGCATGCACTCAGAGGGCCAATGACGAGTTTTCATGTCTGTTGTGGCGAGAGCTGATCCTGACGTGGGAGCACAGTAAGTACAGACCATACCTCAGCGAGAGCATGCGAAATTTAGATGTGTGCCACTCTTCTCATCAGTGCACTGATGACTGTGAGTCAGTTTTGAGCTATTTTAGTGTAATTTGTGCTGATTCAAGTGTTACTAAACCACTTGTTCCTAAACAAATTCACTCTGATTGCCTTCTTTAAGTTATTTAAGACTTTACTGTAGACATCTTTATTCACTCTAACCAGCAGACACAGAATCTGTCCAGTCTATCTGCTTTCTAATGTTACCTGATGTTGCATTTTCTCTTAGACCCACTCCGATGAAAATCCTTTTTTTCATGTTTTTTTACATGTTCATATGACATTTTTCTGATGCTACAGGACATATCATGAGAAAAGTAAGTTGCTAAATTGCATTTCTGAGTATTTTTGCATTCAAATCGCTGTGAATCTCTGGCAGACCCAAACGGCAGGTGCAGATTCAGTTTTGGAATCAGTTCTTACCTGTGTTACAGAGTGAAGTAAGATGTCTGGGGCCCTCTGAAGTGGACACCACGGCTGGCCACACGATGCTTCCATTCCTTCATGGCTCGCCACCGAGCCTCCACAAATTCTGATCCGAATCACTTCTTAATCCGGACAAAATAACCAATCTACAAAGAGAGTGTAGAGATACAATCATTACTCTCTATTTAATCACTTTGCATCATTCTACTCCCACTTTTCACTCTTAATATCATCATAGCTATATCTAAATGCAAGATATACAGCACTCAATGAACTGCAAATGAGTCTGTACACATTCACAGTGCAACACGAGAATTTTTTTCATGACAATTATCACTTATGAATAGGGTTGGGCATGGAGTCTCGAGCATCGATGGGGACTGGGACTAACATTCCGAATCTGCCGGTACGGTTCAAATTTTAGCGTATGAAACGAAGCTAAACACAGAGAGAGAGAGAAGAGAGAGACACAGAGAGAGAGAGAGTGCATTGCAACCCACAGCGGCCGTGGTCAAAAGTTTGGCTAACTTTATCACGAAGAATGGACTCTTATCTCAATGCAACATTAGCACCACAGTTATATCATGCAAAGGAAGGTGAACGACCAACATGATTAAAGACCTCAGGATTCATGGAGGAGAAATACCCAAGTGGTCCGTCTTTGACACGCTTTGCTGGTCTTCCGCTAACCAGCCAGAATCAGATAAGTGAAACAATAAATTACTTCTGTCTTCTGCTAACTTTGAAGCGTCAAACAAATTGTACTTTGTACGGTGAGTCAACCTAGATATCCAACCAACTCAAGCCCTTGTACTTTTCCATACGACCTGACAACAAAAATTGATATTTATATATACTGGTTGAAAAATAGCCCTGTGAGAAATTCATAGTGAAGTTCTTAAAAGTTAATATAATTCAAAATTTCATGGAGAGGTTAAGAAATTTCATCCAAAAAGAACTCCGTTTAGCACCCTCATTAAAATCATGATTTTTTTTTTTTTTTTTATATCCTGCCTTCTAAAACAATAGGAAAAGAGAATCGGAACCAAATCGTTCAAAATCAAATGATACCCAACCCTACTTATGAACTCATATTTTTAACCTAAATATACTTATTTAAATTTTAAACAGCTCTTTTAACCTTCTTTTTAACTGCAGCTTAATGTTGCTCTTTTAACTCTTCTTTTAATCCAACATTAACATTTGAACACATTATGTACATCTCATTATCAGAAACCATGAGTATCACAATCTGGTATCATATCAATACGAAAATCAGTCATGTGCGATCTCTATTTCTCCCCTCTAACTACTGTAACAACATGTTAGCTTACCCAGCTATACAGTTAGCACTCTCCTTCATATCACAGTCAATATCGGAGCTAACGTCGCGATTAGCGTCACCCGCGATTAGCGTTAGCTCGGCGCTAATTTAGCTAGCGATCTTTTTAAATTTGGTTTACATGGTTCACGATGACACAAAGAGTACCACTGTGGATTCAAACATTAGGAAACGTTCCTGTAGCCTCGATTGGTTTCAGAAAAGTAGCTCAATGACAGGCATTTTCACATTACAAGCTAACAACGAAGCCTAGCCTCTTTACATGTAGCAACCGCTCTTACTGGCTCATAGGGTGAAAGGGCCCCGCGTAGACAGATCCACAGCCCTCTTTGCGCCCCCGCTGGACAGAGTATGTCATCGCATGACAGATCCACAACCCTCTTTTTAACCACTGCTCCTTTCTGGAACGTTACCGGCTTGAATTTGACCCGTAGGCTACTTGCATTGTAGTGAATGAAACAGAGGTGCAATGACAAATAATGTGTATGAGATTGCAAGTAAAAATATAAGAGCATATCACATTTATCCAGCTCCACAGACACTAGGCCAATCAAGTTTTCGATAACCAATCCTGAACCTTGAAGTACGCTTAACCGGCAGAATAAGAGATACACAGTTTTAAAATCACTGTTTGAAATGACAAAGCCCTGGTGTGTCCCTTTAAGCCCAACCAAACTCTAACTTCCTCCAAACCCAGTCTTGTCTGTTTGGCACGTGATGTCTTCAAAATGGTATGCACATGTATTAACACCTTCCTGGCACGTGCAAGTCTGATTAGGACTTTCATTATTTACTCCCGCCTCATCATTGATCTCTTTTCCTCCTGCAGCCAGGGTGAATGAGAGTTTGGTGACACTGAGAAAGCTTTTTATCAACGGAGTGAACTGCAACTTCCTTTTTAAATCCCACTGATGAGCAAATCCCAGCCTGACGCTTCCCTTTGTAATGACTGCTTGATTCATTATGTGACTCATTGTGAGTTTTAATGAATACACCTGCATGGGGGGGTTAGACTCCCAGACTTTTTTTGACCGCAGCATTAGTGATTAATATGATAAACCAATGCACAGGGTACAGAAACGTGAAGGCGCACCCCTAACACAAGAGATAACCTTCAGCGCTGGACTGTATTGAATGATTCAAGTGTGCACACACACCCACATACAGATTTAAAATAAAATATGAGTAAGACGGGGATGCGACACAAATTAAATAATGCACTGTAAGTCCTATGACTCCTCAGAGAAGTAATGACCATCAGCTCAGCACGTGTCCCCTCTGTTTCCTCATGAGACACAGCTGCTCCTGTTGTTTAGTGACTGCCTGAGCTAGTGACTTGACCCACCTGGACCCACCTACTTGTACTTTTGCGTTTATGTTTATGTGTGTGTCATTGTGTGCAGACATTTGTGCATGCATGCACGTGCTTATATGTTCTGCATGTACAGTACGAGATGAGTCAATGATCCAGAGGTGGGGTTTTTTGAGTTGCATTAGTATGTCACTGAGATCGGCACACTCACGTGCCTCAGATGAATAGGACTGTCCCTCCTGCAGCTGTACACCAACTTAGCACTTTGCTATTAGAGGTTCAACCGAGCCACTAAGAAGAACTATTCATGCTGAGTTCTGGAGAGAAAGTTCATTATGCAACCCACAAAATAAAGTCACAGTTGATTGAAGGAATTTTGAGCAAAATTAATTTGATTGTTCAGCAAAGGAAGCATTTAATGTGGCTCATTGAAACACTCAACTACCACTGACTGGTCATACCGCAAATAATAAAACAAAAATATTCAGAATTAATGATGTGCACTTTTTCCTGGAATCACAAATTGGAAATTTTCTGCCGGACAATGAAGTTGCATAACTGAATAAAGACTACCGCTAAATTATCAAAGGCCACTTGCAAATCACAACATCTCAATGCCAATTGTTTGAACTACAGGAGATCTTTTTTCTTTTGCATGTCGAGGCCAAATTATAATGAAGTTGGGACGTTTTGTAAAACGTGACTTAAAACAGAATACAATGACTTGCAAATTCTTTTCCAGCAATGTTCAACTGAATATGCGACTAAGACAAGATATTTAAAGTTCAAGCTGATAAACTGAATTTGATGCCTGCAACGGGTTCCTAAAAAGACTTTTAACAACACTAAGGAAACTGAGGACACTAACTGTTGAAGCTTCGGAGGTGAATTCTTTCTTGTACTTCAGTTGCTCAACAGTCCGGGGTCTGTGTTATCCTGATTTGTGCTTCATCATGCGCCACACGTTTTCAGTGGGAGGCAAGTCTGGACTGTAGGCAGGCCAGTCTGCACTTTTGCACTGTGAGTGGCCTTGGGCCTCGAGCCTGGTTTTGTCCTTGCAGCTTACATGCAGAGACTTCTTCAAAGTATGGACAGTATCTAATGAAATTCTCAAATTCCTTTAACTTTACTTTGAGAATGAATGAACTATGAATTACATGATAAGTCGATGCAAAGACGCGATTATACGCTCCTACTACTCTGGCAATGTGAATGATGCGATTTGGGTGGAAGCTGCAAATGTCTCAACTTAAGCGGATATTCGCATCGCAATAACTAATCAGCACAAAGGTTGCTGGGTGATGTATGAAAACGGACGGTTGCTCACTGGTATCTAAAAACTGATCTTGTCGGTGTGTGGGTGCCCCAAATTATATGATACCTTTTCTTTCAATTACCAAGACCGGAATAAAAAGGAGCTCGCCTGGAAGCAAGTGAGTAAGGAGGTTGAGTTACCTGGCAAGTTGTAAAAATACTTTGTCTATCACTTGATCCCGCCGGCTGAATTGGCAGGAATTACCGTTGGAATTACCGTTGAGTTAAAAATTATTCATTCACGGGTCTAGGTTTGCACAAAGTAAGCGAATACATGATTTTACTCGCACTTGGTGTGAACTAAACTTTTTCTCAGGCAGTTGTTGACAAAGCATTGAACTTCTCCCCATCCTTGCTTACAAATGACTAAATTAACAGTCCTCCTCAAACCACCGCAGCCTGATTTCTATAAGTTACAAAGCAGCTAAAGGGCTTTTGAAAACATCCCCTGCAACAGTTACATGCATGCATTTATATAATTGATAACTGGGTGGCAAGATTTTATTTGACACACAGTGGGTGCACATTCCTCAACACTGTAGAGCTGTACGATTAGACAGCTGTAAGCTCAAATTCTGAAGTCCAAATTTCTGTCTCTGCTGTTCACCGACCAAATTACTGGTAGGTTTAAGGTCAACCATGTGCGCCAGCTCATCAGGTATCAAACGTTTATGCCAGCTGATGAAATATTTTTTATTCTCCATGTGTTGCAATCCAAGTCCTAGTCTAACTTTATTTAATATTTTTACTTTTACCACCTTGTTTGGCTGCTTTATTCCCCATATACCAGTTTTCTTGCATAAGCTGTTTTGCAATGCTTCTCTGTAACTTTATTAGCTTATAAAGCCTCACAAATTTGAAAGGACATATATTAAAATGGGCGAGGTGCTCAGCATTCTGGGCCAAGCAGCTACGATTCCGTTTTTCTGCAGGTTAGCAGCCGTGAAGTGAACGCACTGTAGGTTTCTGTTCAGCCTGAACGTCTTTTCCAAACAGTGTCAACAGGTGAATTCCTCGCTGGCCCAGACATAAAGCGTCATTGTTTGCCCAGCCTTCCATTACGCACTTGAAACCATTAGTATTTCTCTTGCTGCACCATCAGAGCGCATAAACCCCACTTATACTACACACAAACACACACACACACATATTCGGCTCCTTCTGCTCTCCACTGGCTCTTATTTGTGTCTGGCTGAACACTGATTCAAAACACCTCAGTGTGGTTGTTTTGTAAGGAAAGAAACACTTTCAGGAAATGAAACATGTGGCTGTCTTTAGAGAAATTTAGCAGCTTTTTTCCTCTTCAATGTACAGTGTATAATCAGACATATCAGCATTGGTTTAAAGTGGTTCATAAGTATGTTTAAATAAGTGTATAATCACCTTAACATAAAATCAGTGTTGTTAACAAAGGAAAGGGTTCTACGGTAACACAAAGTGGACAAATTTATGTGAAATGAAAATTAATCTACACTTATGGATGTTTCATGGTAAAAATTCGACAGCAGGTCTGTGCCAGACGTCAGAAGCGGCTACAACTGCTGCTGAGCATTTTTGAGTAAGAAGATGGAGCATCGTTCGGCGTTGTTTTTTTGTCGTACGTGATGTTCGTGCTACTTCTTTTTCTCTGCCATTTCTTCCCTGGTGTTTTTGTTCTGGAGTTACGGGGGTGTGGTGCACACGCACATGCATTGTCCAATCATACTCCGACTATGCTGGTTACATGGTGGAGGAAATCGAATTCCAATGGCATTATCTGGGTGTCTTAACTGGAATTCTCCAACTCCAATCAGAGTTCTCAAACTCCGATTATAGTCAGACTAAGGTGTCCGACTTTAACCGGACTTCAGTTGTCTGGTCTTAATCGGAGTAAGGCAATAAATCTTCATGTAGACGTACTGATAAACATTCCCTCAACAAGCGGCTTCATGTTCACTCTGCTTCCCGTTAAATCTTGTGAAAACCTTCTTAACTAATTTATCACTCTCTACTTTCACTTCAGCAACTTCTATAGTTGTGGCTGTTACAGAAATCAGTCATGCTTTTCTTTTGCAGACAATATTGTTGCTTTGTGAGACTGACTATCTGTGGTTTGCGTGCAGTCATCTTCTCAATGCTTTTGCTGTCTGGATATTATATAACATTTAACGCAAAGGCAAGTTTCAAATCATCACCACTTATACTCGGTTGCGTAACAATAGTGTAATGATAACAATAAACTGGATTTGTACAGAACATTTCAAAGGATTTAAGGTTGCTATACAATGTGAAGTAATGAAATAGAAAAATAAGACGGAAACAGGTAAGGAATAAAAGAGGCTGTTGTTTTTAAGATACTTCCCACTAACCTTCACTCATCTGAAAAGAAGCTAGGAGCAGCAGGCATTTTTCTTGTAAGATGTACTTTTGCAACCTGATCAATACCAAGAGGATACGGATCAGAGGGAGTGGGTCTCTTTAAAAGTTGAATTTAAAAGTTTTTAGTAAAATGCATCAGATTGTAGTCAAGCAGAAACCTCCTGGAGCCAATGCAAAAGTGTACAAATCGGCTCCTTCCTCAAATGTCCACTTAAGACTGGCTGCAAATGCAAAGAAACTCTGTTTGCTCTAATAGTAAAATCCTCATTACAGCAAAGTGGATTATGTCTGAAAGTAATCAGTTTAATCCATGTGTAGTAATCAGGTGTCTTTTTAATTGAGGGTTTTTATTTTCAGAAATTCTGCAGGCATTTAGGCTCCATTGCAATATCCATCCACATTTATCCGAGTGTCCTTATTGCACCAAATGTTTCCTAAAACCTGATCCTTTCCACACCCAGAACAGTCTGGTACCAAACATACGTTTTGTCCATGACAAAAACTACATGTCCAGTCAGTGTTAGGTTTGAAAATTTGATACGAGGCTCCAGAGTGCTTTAAGGTCACCCTGATTGTGTTTGTGTCTCTCTAAGTGACGGCTAATTCTCTGTACGCCGTGACTTGTTTTGGGCCTGCAGCTACAGGCATCGGGTCACAGCTAATGCTACGAGCTCTTCTGTGGAAAGTGAAATTGAATTTAGAAACATTCACAGGAGAGAAAATAGAACCCCTTTAAAAAAGGAAAATAGGGCACAAGAAGAAGCAAAACAAACCCAGAGTCTCTGAAAAGTGGGCTTATTTCACCGCCACACTGTTTGTCAAGCGCTCCTTACATACAGTGTGAGTCATTAACATACTCTGCATTCAGTTATTTTTGTTCCATGTTACTTCAAGGTATCATTTAAATCCACGCCAAAGGAAGCGCAGAGTACCACTTATCGTCATTGTTGCTACAGTGACCCAGTTTCCAATTACAACAGCTTCAACACCTGACAACATTTAATTGTAGCTTATGTTTTGTGAGAAAGGCTCAAGAAAACTGTGTTAAAGTGAACATGTCCCTGTAGATAAATGTCAGGACTATTTAAAGAGCCGCCTTTGAACTTTATAGGGAAAATGCACTGAAAGTTACGCAACTGAACGCCGCACTTGTTTCCGTGTTACAGGATCTTTGTGTCATTTGTGTCAGGTTCGTTTTAAAGACTACAGAGAAGCCTTCAGGTATCTACGACAATTTAACATAGAAATGGATTTTCACAGGGGTGAGTCTAGAGGGGCATTTAAGGGTGGCCTTCCCCCTTTTAAAATATGGTTGGCCACCCCAAACAACATCCCAACTCTTAAATTATTATTAGCTGTTTGCCTTGAGTCAGAGTTGGGCTGTGTTACAACGGGCTGATGATAGTTTTTTGGGGAGATATCAGAGTAGTTCAACTTTTATTTTCATTTTCTAACCCTTTAATGCCTTTTTTTTATCATACTGCTATCAAATCAATATGATCAACAAATTACCAAAAAATTACCTGAATACAGTCTGATAAATGATAAAAATGTTCTCTTGTGGTTTATCAGTTTCCAAAAACATCTAATGTATCAAACAAGATAAATAAATACATGTGTTAAATTTTAAGGACATTTTGATAGATTTTTTTGGTTGTCAGTAGAAAGTGAAATAAACAATTTAGCTCCCAAAAAATTTAATTTTCTGGCCATAATTTGTAATTTCTGGCCATTAACAACTTTGCTTTGGTTCCTCAATAGCTTTAAGAAAAATGCCAACCCCTCACAGTGGTTTCAGGCATTAGAAATAACAAAATAAGAAATCATCCATCTTGAAACTTGTGGTTTTTGTTTGCATTTAAAGGTCATAAAAAGGCATCAATTTGAATTTCAGTCCATTTCATGAATGTAAAAAACTCCTCACAGAAGCTTTAAGTAATGATAAAAAAGTTGTTGTGAAGTTTTAATAAGGTTTGGTGAGTAAGAGTCAACTTAAAATCACAACATAACTGGTTGCATTGCATAAATTTAGGAATTACAAAGTTGCACTAGGTCTTCTGGGTCCATGTTAGACCAGAACACCTTGTTCTTTGCAGTAAAAAAATAGAATCTAATCCTTAAAAGAGTAAAAAAAAATATTTTAAAAAAACACAATAAAACTGAGTCTAAAGAGTGATATATGAATTGGAAAAACTAAGGCTCCAGTGTAAAAGGTTTTCAAAATATCTCTCATATTTCTACACACATTAGTACATCCTGTATTTGACTGTAAACTGCTTCCTTTTTTCCTGTTAAAGTCTGATCCTATTAACTTGGCCAAACTCCTCAGTCAATCATTGTCTTAAACAGGCATCTCTAATACACTGAGTAACTTTGTCATTTCTGTTCCTAAAGTTAAAAAACAGTGTGTGATCTTTGAATAATTCCTTTGTCACACTTTGCACGCCCATTAACCAGAACTCATTAATACCTAAATTAAAACTACTCTCACACCGGCTGCATCTTGTTTCACTTTTTCATGTTTTGAGCCGCAGGCAGCAGTCCGTCACCGTGACTCACTTAACTTTGGCCTCAAGAGACAGAAAACCGCTCAACAAGAACCCTTAATGTCTTCCTGTCGCTTGAAAAACATTTTTTTTTAAAGTGCATATAAGCTGACTCATTTCTCTCTAACAACTGCCCTGTGTCTGGGAAAATTAAACAGAAAAGGGCAAACAGGATGCATCAGAGATTTTTTTGCAGGCTTGTGCAAAGGGCACAATGTTATATTAGGGACAAAAACTAATGCTCAGCCTGTTTTTTCACCGCGTCCCCCCTCTTTTCTGAATACTGCGTGGGTGGGCACTTGTCTTGGCCATCACATGTATCATCTGGATGTCCTCTGATAGTCTCCGTTGGGAACATGAAGTTTAGTCCCAGAATAATGGAGTACAATTCATGTCTTCTGCAGAGGTAACACAGAGTTTAGTGACATAATTGTCATAGTGTATGAAACCCTCCTGTAGAAGTGCATGGTTAATGAGAAATATTCAATCTGTATCTGGATATTTATATCAAGCAACGCTTTGTCCTGGCGGTAAAGCTGCATATAAAAGAAATAGAAAAAGTCCCATCATCAAAAAGATCACATTCCCATGAGCTCTGAAGTCTTTTTTTCCTGTCATTCATACTTGAGTAGAAATTGACAGATAAACAAAAGAAGCTCCAAACCAGATGTTTTGAACAATCCCAGTGGATTTGTTGTTGTTCTTGTGTTTGAAATCTGCTTTTCTGAATGAGATAAAACTGCAATAACTCAGAAGCACTGTATTGATGTGCCATCTAGTGGTCTAGGAAGGCATGATCGAGGAGCAGGAGCACCAAGAATTTGTAGTTTTTTTTTTCTGCACAAGGAAGTAGAGATGAGTGTAGAGAGAGAAAAACAACTTACTAGTACTATGTGTAAACTGTTTTTTGTGATTTTTACAACTACACCTTGAGAATAGGCTACAGAGAAGTTATCCAATTTGTGTCAGAGCCTTGAAGAAGAAATAAGCACATCAGACTTCAGGTCCTTTTTTTTTGTTTGAGATCACAAAGCATGTGTGTTTGAAGGACAGTTAAGTTGAGCCATGGTCAAAGCTCTATTAGGTGATTCAAGTGACTACTGTCCTTGTCCCAGTTTACAGGCACCGAGCAGGAACCGGGCAGGAATCACATTATTTACAGAAGCATGTCCAACTCCACTCAAGTATGTGGTGACATACCTGCTTTCACAAGGTTAATACTGAGGGGATGAAAACACTTTTACAGAATGGTACAGTTGAGTGATTTTTCATGTCCTCTCTTCGTCTGTCAAGGTGTTGCTTCTTAGCGACGTATTTATGTTATTCACCCTCTGGTTAAACACTGGAGCTTGAACAAAACTCTAAGCATGAGTAAAATCATCTACTCGCTTAATTCACGCGAATCTAGACGCATGAATAAATAGTATTCACTTGCTTCATTCGCATGTCAAGGGTAATCCCTGCCAATTCAACCAGCGGGATCAAGTGATGGACAAAGTTTTTTTACAACTTGCCAGGTAACCCAACCTCCTCGCTCACTTTCCTCCAGGCGAGCTTCTTCGGGGCACCCACATACCAACATGATCAGTTTGTCTGTTTTCATACGTCACCAGGCAACCTTCATGCTGATTAGTTACCACGACGCGAATATCCGCTCAAGTTGAGACATTTCTAGCTCACGTCCAATTCGCATCGTTCGCGCCACCAGAGTAGCAGGAGCATCTAATCGCGTCTTTGCATTGACTTAAGATGACATTTGTTTGCGTGGATGATTTTACTCGCTCTTGGTGTGTGGAGACAGACTGGTTTCAGTCTAATTTAGCCGTATGCACTGAAGAGAAAATCGACCCCCGACTGCAGTATGCAGGTAGGTTAGTCTGAGGAGATCAATTTGAAACATGTTTAGTCAGACTCACATGTTTACATTTTTTTAAAAGTCCAGTTTCAGTTAGAAACTAAGGCTATAAATTGATTTAAATGTGAAGGTACTGACAGACATAGGCAGGGGTGGCCTACAATAATTAATTTTGACCATCTCTGATGATGCTAATAGCCAAACAAAGCTTAGATCTTGTGGCGGCCAACCAGATCCAAGAAGGGGCTAGTGCCACCTTTGGCTATCCCTCTGATACGCCCCTGTACGGCGACTACATTTGCTACGTTACAAGTAACTACTATCCCTTTGTCATCAAACTACTGTTCTTTATCCAATATTAAGAAGTCACTTTTAATTCAGTAATCCCTTTATTCATTTTTCAAACTGCTAATTCACTTTTTTTATTCACTTTTGGATTTCTTCAGTTAGCCATGGAGTCAACTGTGATCACAAATCCTGAGATTTAATATGATGTAGGCCAGACTGGGCGCGTGTGTGAACATGTGTGTGAGTGTGTGTTTTGTGCCCACTTTGCAGGGGGGAACTGCAGTCACATGGTGATTAACAGTTTTTTGAGACTCTTAAAAACTCTTGACATTCAGTCGAGGGCCACTCCTGTTGCGCTGTGCTCAAGATCTCTCCGGCGAAGCAAAAACAGTCACATTGAACGTCTTGTGTTGTTCCAAGTGGCCACGGTGAATACATGATTTTTACAGGTAGTCCAGCCGACCTCGAACAGTTGATCCCTATAGCTCATATATGCACAAGTAGCAATTCAAATAAAAAAACTGGCATCATTTAATCATCTTAAGTGTTTCTCTTAAAAGGGCAATTTAATATAAATACATTATATAAGAGGTCAGATGATCGTCACACGGTAAATAATGCTATATGGGATTCATTCACAACTAATACAATCAGCGTAATTATTAAAAGCACACCCAGCCATCAGAGAGCTGCTTGAGAAGAGGAGTTCCTCCTTTTGTAGCACAAGAGAAGTGTTGTTTTCCTCCACCTTGAGTGTAGCACTGTGACATCTGACATAACCACTTTATTACATAAGTGTTGCCTGGTCCCCCCACCCTGACATCACATGTGCTCTCTGTGGAAAAGGTAAATTGAACTTATGGCCAGATATTAAAGATATTATGAGCCAGCAACTCTAAACTAATGCTGCAGAGTCACCTGTCAAGACATGTTTCTTTTGCAGGAGTACTCTCAGTCCTGGTGGAGTTGATGTGGGATAAGGGGCTTACTAAGACCCTCCCTGACGTAAAGCTAGCAGTCATGCAGGGCTCTTTGCAGGGGGTTTCAGCTGCACCAAATATAATGTTAAATTTAAGCCATTTAAGTGAATTCAATAAAAGTCATCAGTTTTGGAGATAATCGTATACTTCCACACTAAAGATTTAAAATTTTGAGTATATTCTACTCAGAATGGAAAAAAAGTATGGATAGTATGTAAAAATTGAGTCCACTCACTCATGAAGTTTAGAGTGTGTACGAAAATGATAAAAACACACTTTGAATGGATTTTCCAAGTATTAATAATGCTTACATTGTGGCGAAGGTTGAAGGTTTTGAAAAAGTGGAGATGAGGAGGATCTTTATTCTCTGAAAGTTGTTTTTTCTGTTCAAATGTTTACTTTACATTCATACTTCAGGCAAATACTCCCATTTCTGCATCACTCCGTTTCCATGACAACAGGACTCAGATGGAAGCTGTTACCTAGGAGCTTTATAGGGTGGCCTAAATGCTGAATGAAAAACCTCTTTCCTTTTCTTCCCTGTGCTCCTGAGCCATCGCTCATCTTTCTTCCTGACAATAAAACTCAAAACGCATCTTATTCAGGGGAAGAGACATAAAAGAGCCACCATTCAGCTTACAGTCATGACAGTCACAGCACTAGCTTCCTGTTTACATTTCCAAGCAATGAATGGATAAGCAGACAGTGTTTGGGGCTGAATGTAGTGCTCTTAAATACCTATAATTAGGCTAGTGACTACAATTAAAGACCCTCTTAAGTGGTAAAAATACAAAAACTTGAATTTGTTGTGCATGCGGTAGAAAAAACATGGTCTTATTTATCATCTGGTAGATTTCAGATCTCCTCACCCTGCTGCCTAGTAACATCCATCTGCTCCACGTGGCTGGCTCCGTTATAATGGAGTAACCACATCAACGGCTGCATTTACGAATCAGCTCACGCGGCCTCACACTGATCTGGCTCCATTCATTTCCTCTTCTGAAATGGTATTAATAAAATATGTCCATGGGCTCGGAAATGAAATTGCTGTTTACTTATGAGCATAATGAGCATGCCAAATTATTTTATTTGGATTTATGTCTATATAAAGCACACATTAATATTTATACATGCCTCAGGAAAGGCTGCGGTTATAAAAGTAAAAATAGAGAACAGTGGAAGCCCTGTATTGTATTTCAGCACTGTTAATGTATAATATAATTATAATCTATATTTTACAAGATCTGTTGAAAAGTGGCTTGGAAGTAATTCTGCTTTATTTAACATGGATGTGAAAATATGAAGATTAAATCTAGTATCTAGTCAGATTAAAACAACTTTGTTAAAACTGAAACTAGACCTACAGTTTTTCATTTTATTTATAATATCCTTAAAAAAAACACTTACTTTGTGTTGATCTCCGTGATTGTTTTCACCTGCATAACCACCAGGGGCGGAACCAGAGTTCTCAACAGGGGTGCCACTGACTCTTGCAGCCTGAAACATGACTGAAACATGGGGTCAGTCAGGCTATTAAAGGGATATTCTGGCGTAAAATTAAGTTAGACACATCATAACACCGAGTTACATTTACTGTTGATGAAGTTAGGTGCTGTTCTGAGCATTATTTGTGGCTATAGAGTGGCTTTTTGGTTGAGCGCGTGGCTCTCTGTATTGCTATCTGCGTTCATTACTAAACTCAGTGTTACGTGTGTTTGACCCTAACTTAATTTTACGTTGAAATATCCCTTTTAGTCAAATCCACAACATTGAGTTTCTCATCAATGCTTCTTCCTCTTATTTGGTCTTCAGAAATAAGGCCAAATCACAAGTGCTAAAAACTGCAGTTCCTTTGGTGTCCACTTGGGGCTGGTGCCAAAAGCCTCACGAGTTACATGTACACAGGTATATTGAATGAAGCCTATCTTTACAGCAAACATAAACAAGTGTACAGCCTAGTACAAAAGCCCTTTTTATTCAAATATCAGATTTTTCTATCAACATATCCACATAGGGCATTAATTTTTATGACATATTAGTTTTTAAGATATTAAAAGGCACTGTGAGTAGATTTTGACTAGTTCAGAAACCGACTCAAACTGATACTGATGAACAAGCCCATCAGCAACAAGACTGATCATCCCTCTTTAGTAGTTTTTAATTTTAGTTTTTTATCTGAAAACACCACTTTCCCATGTACGACATGAGATGAGAGAGTTAACTTTGATTTCTGTATCTACGTCAACCAGACCCTGCACCTTTAAGTCCTAATACAATGAAAACATGAGTTTTGTACAGCCGTGATGAATAGTAAAATAAAGACAGAACTGTTTTTGTTCCAGGCTGTTTAGTGTTGGATCAATCTGCTCTTTTCTAAGTACCACACTTCCCTATGAGAGCTGTAAAATAAAAGGCTGTGGGGTGTTAATCATGTTGTCTAGCACTGACCTGGTAGCACAGCAGTGGTAATAGTCATAGATTACAATACGGAGACGGTGATCCCAATGATCCCGTTTGCTTTAGTAGGTCATTCAGAGACATCAGTGTTCATTTCAGTCTGTTCCATAACCGGCTAAAACCTCATGAGAAGCTTTAAATATTAAAACGGTGTACCTGGTAGACATTCGTTGACTTCTGATTGCTGCTAAGTCTCATAACTGTTCTGTAATTATATTACCCTAACAAAATGCCAGCTCTTACCATACGCAATCAGACTTGTATGTGATTAACCTACTTTTCCAAATCCAGAGGCGGTATACGGTCCCAGTGGCACAGGATGGCAAACAAATGAGCTATCAGCCAGAAGCACCGTGTGTTTATGAAGGTGATTTCAACCATTATCCTGCAGTAGTTAGTGGGAAAAGCAGCCTTTGCACGTGTAAATGTCTGCCTAACAGCCTAACGCCAGCACTGAGAAAACAGGACTGCTGAATAGATAAGAGAGTGGCTCACCGAGCTTGCCAGCGTGCCATTTTCATTCGTCCCAAATTAGCCACAGTGGGTGAGGTGAAAGTGAAAGAATTGTAAAAGTGATATAAAAACAGCAGTGTGGTCAATATGGTAAAAACAGATTTGTATATTTTTGACACCATTTGTGGCCAAAAGGAGAAAAAGTTGCTCATTCCCCCCCAAAAATGTGTTTAGGTAGAAAAACTGGGAAAATTAGAAGTTTTATTTAGACTTTAACAAATAAATATAAAAGACTTAAGCCTAGAAATGAATGTGGCTCTGTCGTTTATTTAAAAGGAGATGTCCTTCAGTGTGATCACATGATCCCTTACACAGGTGTTAGAAAGCTGCAAACTTACCTTTTTGTCCCACATGGGCTGCACTACAGGCCTTAAAGTTAATATGGCAAGTGTGCTAGCAAACAATCACTCTCCAAGCTGAACAGCAGCAACATTAGCTTCCTTTCTCTCCTTTTCTTTGACCACCTGTTCACCGTGAGTATAATATTTACTCTCTTTTAGCAATGTTTTGGTTTTTCTTCAAACTACTGAGAAAAATATTGGCTCTTTAGAGGCTAAATGCTACACTTTAATCATGTTAGCTGCATGCTAACTCTGTCTGTTAGCTGTGTGGGGCTGTGCTAATGTTTAGTGAGGTTATCAGAGCTGTTAGCAAAATTAGCCGCCTACTTTTTCTGCAAATGACGCTGTGAGAGTGAACCAAACCCATGGCAAGGATGTTTTAGCATGGCAACAGTGGAGGAGGCTTCTGAAGACATTAATGTAAATGGAGTGCACATACAGAGGCTGAAATGAGGTAAATTCTTTGAGCTGTAAATCATATTGAGCTTTTACAATGCTTTCTTGAAATCAAACATAATCCCCCTCAAAAAAATGCTGGAAGAAACAAAACTCTCCACCGAGATTAAGAGCTGCACGGCAAGATCAATATCCTTTTTTTGTACAAAAAGAATATTGATCTTGTCAAGCATGTTTGGCATTAGAAAAATTATCTTATTTTAAGAGAAAATGGCTAACTTTTTTTAATAAGATATTCCAGCTAATTTTGAGATAGAATGAACCAGAAATAGAAATAAAATGTTTCACTATAACAATATAATTTGTCGTATTTTAAGAGTAAGACATATGTACAACTTCTCAATTTAAGAATGCAGTTGATTTTTTTAAAAGATTTCCATTGCAGTTCATCTGAACCTGACAGAATCCGCTGAATCATACATTATCTGACATATAAAGATGTCAGTAAGCTAGTCTGTGCAACAGACAACATCATACAATGACCAGATGAAAACTGCAAAACAACAAAGAACATGTTTGCTTTCCACATGCTTGCTTGTGTAATGAAAAATATATATTTAATGAGAATGTTTTGGTATCTTGATTTAGGACAATGACAACATCACTCATATTTGCTATACTGTTTTAAGAAATTATGTCTTATTTGAACTACTGTCATGCTCATTAATAATCCTAGATTAAGGTGTATTTTCTTAAAGTTCATTTATTCAAGTAACTTCAACTTCATTTTTCATTGCTTGCTGTAGAAAAAATGAGATTTTCTGTCGAGTTTTAAGTTTCATTGGAGTCTGTCAGGGCCAAGAAATTTGTTCTTATTTTGAGAATACTTGTCAAGCAAAAAAAGCTTAACCCATTGGCAGATTTTTTTTTTGCTTGATACAAGATTATTTGATAAAATATAAAAATATTTTGCTTCTTTCTAGTAGGGCTATTTGTGCAGTGTGGAAGCAGCACTTTAAGCAACATTGAGCACACTTTCTTCAAGGCTTGAATAGAGTGAATAAGTTGATTAAGAGATTGAAAATTGATTCTTATATTTTGCAGACACAGTCCTGTAACCAGAAAACTACCTTTTAATTTAATAAAAACAAGTCAATAAAAACAGGTAATTCATTCCTCATTAATCCGTTAAAGTTTGTAATGTAGTCTGATTGTCGAGGCATGACTTTATTGCCCCACTTCCCCAGATTTCACTAACCACGCCATCGAATTAATAACACATAAATTGAATTGTCTCCGGGATTAAAACTTTCCACATGTTGCCAAGGTAAAACGCAATGTGCAAACAAGAAGGGCTGCCAGGTTCCACTAAGGCTCATCATGGAAGCAATTTGGTAAGATAAAAGTTTAATGAGGCGACTTCTAATGTTTCTGACATCATTTATAGAGGCCAGGAAATTTACTGGATGTCTTTTTTTCTCCAGCAAACGGAGCTGGATAATTAAGAGCTAAATTGTGCATTAGACTGTCTGGAATCTCTTCGTAGCAATGTTCAGACAGAACAATACTTTATATTATCTTTTATTTGAACTTGATTCAGTGAAAATTATTCATTTTACATGTGCCGCATGTTCCCGTGTATCATAAATTAGCTTCATTCAAAGATTTCATTCTTGCACTTCTCAGGTTCCCGGCATTCATATAGAGTAGAGTCATTTGCATATTTTGTCTGACCGGTGTTTGAGATTCATAGACGTTGGCTGTCTCCACGATTAAGTCTGGAAATGTAGTTCAGTGTTCCACTTTTGGGTCATTACTGGAGATCAAAATTCTCAATCTTGTGCTTCACATGAGTCAGCTGAGGTTCAACTCTGGAGTGGGTCAGGTCTCGTCAGAGAGTGAGCAGAGCAGCTCAACCCCAGCTCCTGCAGTCACATGTCACCAAATTGCTCCCTGTAGCAGAGCCAGCAGTGTGTGAGTGAGCGTGATTGGACTTTACAGGGCAGCCTCCGCCATCAGTGTCATAATGTGGTTTGAGCGGGTAAATGTGGCGTGCTGTGTTCGTGCTTTGAGGGGTCAAGAAAGGGTTCCGCTGTGCCAGAATGTGGGCAAGGATGAGGAGAGGCCATCCAACTACAATCCATCCTTTTCCTGCTCCAGAGATTAACTTGTGTTTTAAGAATCAGTTGAAAACATGCATGAGTAACAGTACACATGATTCTGTTGCATGTGTTTATGTTGATATTTTGAGCATACATGTGGCGTGTTTTCTTTCATGCAGAAAACTAGCTTCAGTTCCTCAAATGGCCTTGTGAAGAATCTCTGTTAGGTCTCATGTTGATTATTTCCATTTTTATAGCACCAGTTTGGTATTATAGCTCATATTTTTTTTTCTTCTTTACCCCTCCTCCTGTGTTAGGGTCTGCACCGACCCGTTTTTGTTTTTAAATGCTTCAAAGAACCACATGAATTAGCTTTTTTGCATCAAGACTTTTTGACTTTGTCAGGAACCTCTATTTCAACAAAATAGATTTAAAAAAATTAATTGACTAATTATAAATTGCTCCTATTAAAATTAGGGCACTTGTCGTCTTAGGGTTGCTGTTGACCCGGTTTGATTAAAAATCAATAATAAGAAAAAAAATGAAAATCATATGTGCACTGTCAGGCACCACGCTGACAGTCAGATCTTCTTCCAATCATGTGAAATTAAGGAAATTCTTATTTTGCTATGTTTTTCCCTGCACAAAAAACAATCAGTCAGTCTATGGTCGAAACTTATCCGTTAACATAGTGGGTGCGTAGTAAAAGCAAACAAAGTAGGAAAGTTATACTGTACAGAAGATCCATTTTGAATGAAATGGCTTAAAGTTAGGCATAAATTTGCACAATTCGGGATGCAGCTGAGTTGTGGGACATATAGAGAGTTTAAGGGTTATTTCAGCTCCACATCTTTGTCTGTATTCAAGTTGACTGACAGTAAAGTTCAGTGAGTGTTTCCAATATTCAAGAGTGACTAAAATTAAAATTAGAACCAGCTAAGTAGTCTTAAGTTAGAAAACAGTCAAAACTGGGCACTATTTATTCACAGAGTTACTATAGTAACCACTGGAGAACACGGCTGTGCAAATAACTTTTCAATTACTTTTTCAAACTTGATCAGACTCTTTAAAAGAATGATTAAATCAAGTCATTCAGCTCAGCAGGGTGCACGAAACCTCCCAAAGTGTGCAGACTTTATGAATGGAAGTGATGCTCAGTGTCTTTTTTTAAAGTCAGGCTCAGCATGAAGTGAAGTGCTGCAGTGCCATCTTGTGGTGAACCCCTCCATGTGTCAGTCCCTCTGAGTGACACAGCTCCATTTTATTGAAGCACATTCATCATCTTTAACATTTATCACACATGCAGGAGGACATGTCATTGTTGTTGGTGTAAAGTAATACATTTACAACCCTTAAGGATTTATGACTTTGTTTTAAATCTTTAAGAGGGTCATATGTCTCAGCTGTGCTCGGTTTCCGTGGTAACTGGAGGAACAGGTGTAACTTCTACAGGGAAAAAAAAAAAAGAAAAAACTTCTTTTCCAGAGCCGCTTTAACCACCTGTGCCTCTTATATTTTCCAGGAGAAAGTGGCGATGACCCAGGCATTCCTGACGTTGAGCTGTTGTGAGTTTCTTCAGATGGTTCCACTTTCCCCCCGTCGACCCACAGAGTGGGAGAACGAGAGGTGGGTGATAAGTTGTCAGAGACACACTGGGGGATTTCTGTTAAGCCTGAGCAAATGGGTAAAGTGATGAAAAACAAACACTGAGGGCGTCTTATTTCATTCTCTTACCTTATTATTCAGTGCCTGTTTATTAATGTTGGAAAATAAAAATGTGTTTAAGAGAATATAAGGTTGAACATGAATAATGTACAAAATGGTTGAACGGGACCTTCGCTGGGACTGTATTTTGCGTCATGTTTGCTCTCTGCGAGGGTAAGGGTAGAGATTGAGCCTCAGCTGTTGTTATGAACCGAGGACCTGAGTGACCAGACAGCTTTGCATCTGTTGGTCGACAGATGCAAAGTTATTACTGTGCTGAGCAGTTGTCCTTGTGTGTTTGGCCGCTGAGTGTTATTATAGCTGAGGGTTTAAAAAAATGTTTGCATTTACATCAAACAAGTACAGTTCATCAAACCAGAAATCTCTCTGCAGGATTTTTCTTCTGTTAGAGTTTTAGGATAACAAAAATGGATTCTACATGCAGTAATAAAAAGCACACTACTTTTGCAAACAGTGATATGATGCAAGCTTTATTGAAATTAGATTTGTGTTTCTGAGCTGAATGTACAACCCTGAAGTATTTTATTAACTTGCATGTGACGTGCATGCACCATCCCCCCCTTTCAGATGTAATTTAAAGTTATTACATGGCTGGTGGTTGTGCTCTGACAGGGACATCAGAGATGAGCCATAAGCCATAAATTTTGGGGGAAACCCCCCTGAGCTGCGGTGCCAGAATGTGGCTTGTTTTGCCAGTCAAATCAGCTGCCCTGGAGATATTTCAGAGAAAAACCAGGGACAGGGAAATTGGGATGAAAAGCAAGCGATACCTAAGCCAGCCAACCTGCCTTGTGATGAAAGATCATGAGTGATGTTTGGAAAGTCCCAGCAGGGCACATCTCTCCGAGACCAAAGGCGCTCCCTCTTTTTACCTCTGAGGAAATCAGCATCACATTTTGATGATGATTTTGTTATATTCATCTTGTTATTTTTTCATCTTGTGATGGGGAAGTCCTCGGGGCTGAGAGGGTGATCAGGCTCAGGGTGCAGAGGGAGTCTAGAATTATAGCCGATTGAAAGCTTTTCTGGACTGGGTTCAAGAAGTGCTGACGAAGCAAGACTAAACATCGCGAACCGCAGCTGAAAGATCTGCACATGTGCTGCTGCCACCCCAGGATTAGTCCCATCCTGGAGGGGGCGGCTACAATTTACATGCATGCAGCTAGGCACGCACGCACACAAACACAAATACACACATGCTTTACATGCATGTTCACCCTATAATTAGAGCGAGTACAGGGAAGAAAAGTGGAGAAAAAGGTGTCAAGGATGATGGGAAAATTAGGCATACAAAATTACTGGATTCCTGAGCAACCACAAACTGCAGCGTGTGTAAGGTTAGCCGCTCATTTGTAGGATGAAATGTGCAGGTCTGAATAAGACCACTGGGCATATGACAAAAGTAGTTTGCACACTTAAAGCTTATTTTTAGCACAAATCAGTATCTAAATTTTTTATGAAAGAGGTTAACGTCAACACCAGTACATAGCTCACCTTGAGATGGCTCAAGAAGTGCTAATTTGCTTTCTAAGTGATGTCAATGTGCCTTTAAATTCCCACTCCGCCTTTTTTTTTATACTACTTAAAGAAATCTCAGTCTCTCAATCTTAAATTGTGATTATGAATTTTTTAGCCAAAATCATTTTCAAGGGCTTTTCCTTTGCAGAGCTCCAGTAGCTCATTAGCAATTCTCCTCTGAGTCGTGGGCGGAGACAGCGCTGCTCTGCACACTCCTCCTCGAGTTCGCTTACAGCCTATCATTGCCGGTGTAGTAGAAGAAGCAGGTAACATTGGAGCTAATCAGCGCTCCGACACAAATGTCTATAATTAGCTTTGTTACGAGCATTGCAATCCGCTAACGCACACACTTGTTCCATGATGAATTGGCTTGATTCGGTTACGTATGACATCTCACTGTTTCTGAACCTGTTGTTTGGGTCTGCCAGAGATTCTCAGAAAAGCAATTTCGCCTCTTGTTTTCTCATGATATGTCCTGTAGCATCAGAAAATGCCATATGAACATTAAAAAAAAAAAGAAAAACATGATTTTCATCGGAGTGGGTGAATTCTGGGTGGTTGTCAGGACAAACATTTTTACCACTTAAAATCATTCACTGCTTTGTTCACATCATGTCTCATTCAAGTCAACAGACAGTGTGTTTTTTCACCATAAGATGTCCGTTACATCACTCAGTTTTTTGGGATGTGTCACTCTATGACAGCACCTTCTGACTCAGCCGGTTCAATCACCCACTTAGCATTCATTAGATCTGATTTATAACAAATGTTACCCCTTCACAAAAAAAGGGCCGGTCTAGACCCAGAGCTCTTTGCTACATCATTTACAAAAACTCAACATTAAGACAGGATAGGATTTGATCTTATGTAATCTCAGTCCTCCATGAGCAGAACACCAGGCAGCATTTGGCAGGCAGAATCCTTGAGCAGAACCAGACTCAGACTTGGATAGCGACAGACGAATATGACGTTAGGCAAAGACAAGCTTCGAAATGTAAAATACATGAAAATATAAGTTCCAGAAAGAAAGAACTAAGATATCAGACAAAAGTAAAAATTTAACTTACTCCCTCAACCCGATCAGAAGACTTCTGATGGATCAAATTTATCATATTAATGAATTATATTCATGCAGTTCTCTTTATTCTGATCTACAGGAAGTAGCTGATACTTCAAAATAAAAGCCTAGGTTTAGTATGTGGGAAATAAAGCGATCTCAACATTACAGGAAAAACAAGTTGAAAATAAAAAAATGACTAACAATCAATCAATCAATCAATCAGTCTTTATTTATATAGCACTTTTCATACACAACCGTGCAGCACAAAGTGTTTTACACAGAAAAAGGAATAAAAGTAACAAAGAATACCCAAATCTACCCCAGCCTAACCCCTCAATCCCACCCCACGATCTAAATGCAACAGAAACAGAATTAAAATGCATAAACTCAAAAAAGGTTCGATTTTGTGGAAACAGGAGTGTGTGGGAGGAAATGTCTTTTTAAAACTCAAGATAAGGAAACACAAGAGGTTTAAGTTAAAATCTAAAAACAAAGAAACAAAGAATGAAATTTAATAAATAATAAATAAAATGCAATAAAAACAACAGTAAAAGATACCGAAATAAGAGCACAAAAATAGCGCAATGAAAGACGATCCTGTCGTTAAAACTAGAAGAGATAAATGCTAAAACACTTAAACAAAGTTAATAATATAAAATTTAGTTAAAAGCAAAACTGAAAAGAAAAAAAAAAGAATACAATGGTATCATGGGGCAGTGTCTTCTCCAAATGATTCTATTAACAGGTGACTCTGGTGATTTCTTTCATCATTTTGAGGATTTCTGACCTCCAGTAACCTCCACGAGTGAGCCGGTCCGTGTGTTTCCCCCCTGTGCGGCCCCCCCATCTCCCTCCCCCTGCAGCAACAAGAGCACATCTTCTCAGGGATATCACACCACCCAGCGGGGAAAGGTCTGTTTTAATATAAAAGTCCTCTGCACCTTTCACACAGGATTATATAATCCCTGCACATGGCCCTCCTACCTCCACTCAAACACAACCAGGAAGTGGAACGTGTGCTACCTGGACAGCTATGTGTGATACTTCAACTGAAGAATCATTTCTGTGGCTAAATATAGTTTTCCTGTTCATTAGAAAGCTTTACCCTTCCTCCTCCTGCCCGCTCCTATCATAAAAACCATCTAGTACAGTCTATACCCCTGCCTGACCACGGGGTCAAAGTTCAAGCTCATTAGCTGCTACAGTGAACAGCCTGTCTTGCTGGCACAGGCGAGCGTTCGCTACGTCACCCTGAACGCAGATCCGTCTCCTCTTTGTCCCTCTGTCTCATGTGTTTGTCTCAGACCTTTAAAATTTGACACCGCCATTACCTCATAACCGTGTGACAGCGCTGCTCCGCCGCTATGACAAATGGTGATTTTGAGTTTTGCTCTCGCGCTGGAGAGCGGCGCAGAAGGCTGAGTTACTGGAAGCAGCTTGGAGGGTCCCTCTTTTCAGTCTTGGCGGAGGAACTAAGGACCCACATGTAAGGGAGATTTTTATCTCGAGTCACGAGGGATTTCCAACATCCAGCTCGTAATACAGCAGACATGAGATTTTAATTGTTTGGTTGATTCTTTTGACTGAGTTTTTCTGTGCGCTCACAAGCAGTAAGCCGCTTAATGACATTTGAAACAGGCAGACATTTGATCTCAACTTTGTGTTGATTTTGAAGCCAAACCAGACCATTTATTTTTTAGCTTTCTGGCTGTGTGTGTGCCTACTGAGTGCTAGCATAATGCTTATTCCTGGCCTCCTTGAAAAGTCAACACTCTGCTGTCAAACATGGTTGTTGTTTCTCGGTGAAATATTATGAATATAATTGTCTCTGAGCAATGACTGTTGTCATGTTGATTCTTGACATGGGGGAAAATAATGGAGCGGGACCAAACCAAACATTACCTTCAGGAATAGAGAGAGGAGACGTTAGCGTTGGAAACCGCTGACTCCAGACTTACATTACCGCCTATTTGTGGTCAAGGTTGACCTTCGCAGACACAAGCTTCACGTCTGACCGTTTACCTACGCTGACTCATCGCCTCCTCCTCGCATCATTGGCATGACAGCACGCCAAGTTTGGCAACAAGTTAGCAGGGCAGTAACATCTGTGTACGTTTTACACCCCATATATTTCGCTCTCACGTTGCAAACATGCTGCTCTCATTTTCATTCATTCAAATTTTCTTCATAACCTACCGCACGCATTTGCATCGAGCAGCTGCTGCAGTCAAATCAAGCTGCTGGTCTCTGGAAAAGCAGCAGCGACGGACAAATTACACAAATTTATAAGGTGGTGTTTTTTTTTTTTGACTGTGCAACAGCCGAGACGAAAGGTAAAAGCCCAAAAATAAGCTTTAAACACTGGAAACATGAATGTAAATTATAGTTATAGAGCAGGATAAACTAAAGCCAATAGGAAAAACTGTCCTGTTTTATGCTGACATGTTTTAGTCAAAACAGATCAGCCTTAAAAAATACGATTGGATGACCAGCTCATAGTAAAGTTCATAGTTGGATCTGGTTCACGTCTAGGCCAGCTCTGAGTGGGGGTACTGGCTCGTTGAGAACCTTTCTCTCCTTCTTCATCCTCTTTCTGTCTGCGTCATTAACTTTGAATCATCATGTCACATTAGAGTCACTAACCTGTGATTTCCACCACATCCGGAACGGCTACGGCAGATAACGGAGAGCAGGAATCGCGAGAACTAACAAAAACCTGCGTGTTCACGTGCAATCGCGCGATAACAAGTTGTCTTTAGCCACATAGGCTAACCATCTAAGCAGTAGGTTGTGTCCTTCCAGAGGAGGAAATCTACTTCTAGACTTATAAAATCAGCATCTCCTCATCTATGGTGTTATCGAGATGAAATGCTGTCTATAAACCTTTCACTTGTTCATCCTCGCCCGTTTGAATGGTGTGAAATACGACACGCCTGAAACACAGAGTGCTTTATTTTGAAAAGAAGCCAGATGTTTTATTTTGTGTCTGTGCCAAACTTCCTTCCCAGCACGGGTTAATCTGTGCTGAATTTATTCAGAATGCTCCGGCATCTGAAAAAATAGAACTCTTGCAATCAGCTGAGGAGTCCGGCGATACGCAGCAGAATGGAAAGAAGCAGGAAATTGACACATTAATTTGAATGGTTACAATCAGCTCCAATCGGCGGATACGGCCTTTTCGTAGCTGTTCCGGATGCGGTGGAAATTGCCCATAATACAGACTTTTCTGGGGTTCCCTGAGCTCCATCATGTTGTAGGTGTCTCTGGATTGCTGCTGTGGACCAGCCTCACCTCTGTCCATCTCTCTCTCCCCTCTCTAAACCTGCTGCAGTAGTGGCAGATGGCTGTCTAACTCTGAGTCTCGTTCTTCTCAAGGTTTCTACCTGTAAAAGGAAGTTTGCTGAATCTTGCTAAATGCTGCAAAGTGCTTTACTCGTGGTTTAAGTTGGGATGGGAGTGGGTCTGGTCTTATAGGATGGGGTTTAATCTTTTCTATACGGTGACCAGATTTCTGTAATGAAATCCAGGGACATCCGGCTGAGATCATAGACAACAACGCGGAACTTCTTACCCCCCGTAATAACCCCTCATAAAAACTGTTGTTCAGGACTGCGCGCAACATGCTTACTTGCGCTTCCTACCTACTTGGCTACCATAATAACCATTGTCCGAGTCTACATGCAACATTTTCTTTAGAACTGTAGACTCTATATAGAATGGATTCTATATACACTCGGTAACTCCTCTGCCAAAATGCATACAACGCTACTGCGCAATGTTGGTTTCAAGAAAAAGAGAGAAAACGCAGGATTAGCGAGAGCTTTTTGGCTTCAAATCCGTATACTGGCGGTAGGCAGAACCAAGTCGTCCATAGTATATATACAGTCTATGGTGTAGACCAGCTTCTTGAGTTATCACGTGGTGCTACATAAACAACGATTGATTGATAAATTGAGACCCTTTTTTTCCCTCTGTCTTCAACCATGGAGACTCGTGACCAACAGGTACGGAAACACCGCTCAGACAAACGTCATGCAGAACATTTCCATATCAGATTTCAGAAAAGAACATAATCATGATCAAGTGGTAACAATCATAGAAATGTCAAGTTTGATTTTGTCTTCGGAGTAAAAATATTGAACCTCCCAGAACTCATATTCTAGTGAAGTAGGGAAACGAAGAAATGTAGTAAAGTTAATGAACCCTGCAGCTCTGCAACTCTAAAATGTGGTCACAGTTGAGGGCCTGCATGTCCCCGCCTGTGCCCTGTTGTCTGTGAGAATGAGCGACGGTCAGGGACCCGCCATCGCGTCGAAGGCGCCAGAGCATTTTGCAGTGGGCGACCTCTGCAACCACGCTGAGGTTTGTTACTTCACCATAGCTCAGCTGTAATGAACTCAGCAGACCACTAAAAGGCTGCAGCTAGCTCTCCCAGCCCTCTGGCCTCCTCCGTGAAAAGAGAGAGGGGGGTCTAACTGTAGCGGGGCAGGACCGAGGACACGGGTGAAAGCTGGTGTCATGCGCGCTTTAACTCTGTTTTTATTTGTTACAGTCCCGGTCAGATTGTCTGTTGGCAGAGCGGAGCTGATTCAGTTGTTGGGATGGTTTTCGGTCGGAAGTGTTGATGCCATTGTTCTGCATAAGAGGAAACAGCAGGGAGGGTGTAAGCAGGTTCAGATCTGTTTGATGCTTCCCATTCGTAGTTCTCGGGAGGTGCTAACGGCTGCTATAATTCAGCTCTGGCTTTATACTAATTCTTTGCAGTTGTGTGAAAACAAAAAAACGAGTGCAAACAATGATGAATGAAATGAATTCTTGAAAGATTTGACGCTAAAGGCGCCAACGCGTTTAACTACGACTGCAAAAAGTGAGAAACCTGTTAAGAGATCGTTGTTGTTAAAGCCAAAAAAAACGGGGAGCGGGAGCGGTTCACGGAGTCTGGGCTGCCATGAGGTGAGTGTGGAAATGCCCCTTTAGCCACACACAAGCGCACTGCACACCTCTCCTGCTGGCCCCATATTGTTTTCTTCTTTAACAATAGCTTCAGTTACATAATGAACCCCATCCATATCAAAGGCTGGACCCTGGATAGACTGGCCGAGCTCCAAGCCTCTCCGAACGGGGCCAAAACCACATGGGAGAACAAACTCTTCCCTATTTTTCCCCCCTTCTCTCTCTCACTCTTTGCTGTTTTTTGTCTTCCCACAAAAGATATCAAGTGTGAGCGGATGGACATGTGTTGCTGATCATATGTGTATTAAACAAATATTGCAATGGTCACTTAATATGTTGCGGTGTTCTGTGCGTTTTAGCGTTGCCTGGAAATCAGAGAAAGTGTGGCATCCCAGACGGGGTTTCAAATGCATTCCTCATGGCACTTAACGCTATAAGAGAGCGGAGACAATCGAAGCAGAGGCCTGTGGGGTGTATATGCTAAAGCAGGGTAAATGCATTTTGAAGGGCTCTGCTGTGTTTTTTTTTTTTTTCGTCTGAATCGCCATGTTGCGATGGGCGACAAAATTTGGTGCTCCCACCGAGTGCACTCACACACAGCTCTGCCAACACCGAGCTACATTTAAAACTCTGGTCCTGCTGTCCCTGCTGCACTCTCTGCCAAGCAACTCCGCCAACAAGACAAATAAGAGAGGCATCATTTTCTTTCTTTTCTTTCTACCTGAGACTCTCCAGACTCGCCCCCCCTCCCCCCTGTCGTCTTCTCTCCCTCTCTCTTTATCACCGCTTTCTCGCCTCTTCTCCCCTTTTTCCCCTCTCCTCTCCCGCTTTGTCTCTACCTCTTCTACCTCTGTGCATCAGTAGCATGAGAAATTTGTGGCAAATGTTCCTCCCACGCTTCACATTCCAGGGTCTTACAGGATCCCACATGCTGGTGGCTCAGTCTCTCTCTGTGCTGGAGGAGTGCAACTTGTGTGGGTGCCAGGGGGGCAGGGTAACATTGTGAGTGTGTGTGTGTGGGGGGGGTAATATGCTAATTCATCATTCTTAATTACATTGGCCTGAGCAGAGATTCCTTCATTGACATAAGCATTTTGAATCAACCAGCGAATCTCAATAACCCTCGAGTGAACGCTTGAATATGCATGTAAATAAATGTTCATATTAAGCGCCTGTAATGCCTCTCAATCACAGTGACCAGATGATACACGCAGGACTAGATTATTCCTCTTCTTGAAAAGCTCATTTTACATGTTAAAATTTTGAAGGGAACATGAGAAAAAAAGGACTCTGACAACTGTCAATCATCAGAAGTCTTCCCAGTGTAACAAAAAACTGGACCGTAAACTCACTCGGCGGTAAGAAGAGAGACGGGAAGTGTGAAGCGAAAAAGGTTGAGATGAGATAACTTGAAGTAAAGATGGTGAAAGTACATGACGATGGACGGGTGCCACAGTTCAACAAAAGCAGAAATCTGTGACAATGAAAACACAGCCATAGTTACTAATCAACAAGTCTTAAAGCTGTGGAAAGAAGATGAGCAGCTATGCTGCCACCCCATTCACAATCGAGACGTGCCAAGAAAAAGTGAAAAGGAGAGAACAAATGAAAAAAGAAAGTGAAAGACTGTGGACAACTGTTCAGAGAACAGAACATGACCAGATGTCAAATTGTTGCTGTATTTTTTTCAGTTTTCTGTATTTCGTTTTTTTTCCCTTTTATGAAAAAAAAAAAAAGAGAATTGGAACGGTCCACCTGGTGACTGTTTGTCTTCAACACCATCACTATCACCGTTCACAGCGACGATGATAAACCCCACTTTCAGCTCATTTTATTTATTTATTTCAGAATGATATCTGAATATTCCATCCCTCAAACTTGTTTTTTTTTTTTTTTTGACAGAATGTGAAAATTTATGAGCCGCAGAAATGTGAATTAATCAGGAAGTAGTAAAAGTAACCTGACTCTGTGACTCTCCCCTGGTGCTGTAATCCCTCCCCATCTGGCTCTGCAGGCAGGTTGAAACACACACGAAGAATTATGAGCAGAAAGTTTCAGACCCGGGTCTGATTATCTTTTCAGTAAACAACTAAAACCAGTCACTCCACTGAGAGGCTTTTTCTTTTTCATTTTAGGGCATCAAAGTTTTAAAAGACTTGGTGATCTCTGTCCTTAAAGCTGCCGTACAGAGTTTTTTTACATTTCTGAAATTCATATTGATGCCTTTTGATGATATCTGGAACCATCAGGACCATGATTGTAGTTTTAATATTTGTAGTTTTTAATGTCTAAAACTGCTGTGAGGGGGTAGGTGTCAGTCAAACAGCAAGAAACAGAAACATTTTTACAATTCTTATATGTAAAATATTCACAATGTGACCGTTTTACTCTCATTTGTGATTAAAAATAGATGTGTGCGAATTGTAAAATGTATTTAGGGGCGACAAATGTTTTTTCATGTAAATACCACAGTGAAGTTAGTTTTAGGTTGGATATCTGACGGACATTCACTGCGGATCTACCGGTGTCTCTGACTCTGGTAATAGCAAGAGCAGCGCGGTTAAATCTACTCCGCACCCTCACTGTCAATATCGAGTGTTGAATAAGGGACCGTCAATAAATTACCGGTTGATGCTCTTAGAAAAGGCTGTTTTGCTTTTATAGCTTCCCTGTCACGTCATAATAGTACTAAGGTCGGATAATGAAATACACCTTTTTATTCCCCAAATTGTCCTCTAAAAAAATGTTTGTGTAAATTTAAAGGCAAATTTTGAACTTTTTCACCAATAGCTTCCATGTCATGTGACCAAAAGACCATAACTGATTTAATGAGCCATTCGTAGTTTCACTGTACCGGCCGTGTGTACTTAGACTTGCATGGCTTAATCTTTGAGAACTGATTTCAAATAATAGTGGATCAGTACGACACACAGTATTTGATAAATTTTCATTGTGCCCCTAAATAATAATAATAGTATTTATTTATATCGCACCTTGTAACATCCGGAAAGATGACCAAAGTGCTTTAAACAGTCAAATACACAAATACAGGAAAAGAAAATACATGACAAGTGACAAACTTTTAGAGACATATTATTATTATTAACTTCTAGAGACATTATGTGAGACAACAGACAGTTGAATTTCCTTTCAGGGATTAATAAAGTTCTTATCTTAAATGTCACAGGATATCATAACAATGAAAGGTAAGAAAACACAAACGATCAAATAGCAGATGGCAAATGTCACTAAATATCAAAAGCCTGTGCAAAAAGGTGAGTTTTAAGATGTGTTTTAAAGAGTGTTAGGTCATTGATCCCCCACTAAAGTTCTTTGTGTGCTCCTTACTTTTTCAACTCATAAGCACACGTGCTCCTTATGAAAAATTTAAGTGTCAAGCCCTGAATTTGACTGTCAAAAGTCAGCAGGATGAGTTTTTGGTGAAAAGACACGACTGAAGCATGTAGAGGACGAGATAAACAAAACCAAAAGCTCCTTACAGGAGCTTTAAAGCTGCTGCTGATGCCATGGTTGTTTTTTCTGAAAACAATCTCATCCTGCTTTCTCGTATGAGTTTATGCTGTCAATCATCTGGTCTGGCACCTACCACCTTCGCTTTCATAGGTTTTAAAGAAGCATTTCTGTAAGTTACAGTTCAGAGAAACAGCAGCTTTAATGAAAGTTGTATCAAACTTTTGGGATTTTGACATTTCACTCTCTGTGTTCGAAGAAAACCGGGTGAGGTAAGCGTCAGGTCCTCACATGAACTATATTTTACCAGCCAATCGTAGGTGACCTCGACGGAGCCAGCATCAATTTAGTGGCGTTTCAGGAGCCGGGGGTGTTGGCACGCCGCTCCCTTTCCCTTCTTTACACGCAGGGCCGGCTCGTCCGTGAGCAGACGTGGAAGTCAATGTTAGTTCTGTCTGCCACCCTGTTTTGCTTGGCCCGGTCACGGCGGCAAACACAGTAGTCACCAATATTAAAATGGACGTCTTTATTTAGTGAGAAGAACAGGCAGAGGAGGCAAAATAAGCCTCAGGAAGTCATTTAGTTTGGGCGGAGCGGCTGAAATTTAGTTTGACATGTTTGCTTTGGAGGCCGCTTGAGAAACAAGTGAGTCTGGTAACTTTTTAAAGAAGCTTCTGTGCACCATTTCGACCTAATCTATAAGTTTCTTGATAGTAAAGTTTTTAAATCAACCTTCATTTTTAAACATGATTGAAAGGACTAAGTCTATTTTTTGGGGGAACAGCGAACGATGATTGAACTTCATGACATTATTTGATGTAGGGAGGTTAACTCGTCCTCTTTAAAATGGCAAACATCAGATGAAGATTTTGACCATTTAAGAAAGACTTGGATCGTCCAGTAGAATCAAGCCGGGAGATTCAGAGGCAGCCGATAACCGCGCTTTATGTCCACTTCATTTCCCTTGCAAATCAGCATCGCATTCTCTGAGTTTTTCGCAGTTCCCAGCTCCCTCCTTTCTTTCCCCGAAACATGCCCTGAGTCAGCCGGGCTCATTAAACAGGATGAGACTATTACCAGGCGAGTTATCCTCCCTCTAACAATGGGATGTGGTCAGGTGGTGGAAGCACCAGTTTCACTGGGTTCACTTTTTCCCCCCCTTTATGTCCTCCGGGTGCAAGACCGCGACTCCCATTTGGGCTAAAAACGCCTTTTCCTCCATCAACCAAATGTGTGACAGCTGGAATGTGGAGCAGTTTCCATGCAGTGGTGTTAAAATTACCGTAAATTGTATTTTATTTCCAATTTCTGCGTGTACGTGAGCAGGGAGGGGGTGACTCTAAAAATAATGTACACGAACGGCATTAACACGCACCGTTCTGGGTCCAGATTCGAGAAAACGTCCATTAATGTTTAGTCCTCCTCAGATTAAACTGGGACCGCAGTGTAAAAATGCTCATTCATTCACTAATTCATTCAGTATAGCTTTCTGATGTAAGTCCAAGCCCATTCCAGTTCAGTTTTTTTTTCTTTTTTCAGCTATTTACAGTAAAGCTTTTCGAGAGGCCCAATCGGAAACTGTGGACAAGTTCCAGGGAAACAGGACCCAAGCACCCTGAAGAGCCTTTTTGCCTCACTTTTATTCACTCCTGTTCTTTCTCAAGAGTTCCTCCTGAAAGTATTTGGCAAACACTGGTGAAAAAAAAAAAGACTTTGAGGGAAGAAAAACAACAAGTCGTTCTTGAGCCACCCACACCCCATCTGCTGTGGTATTATCTTCTTTTATTATCTACAGATTATGTGCGCTGATATGATTTCTACAGTTCGGTCTGCCGGTCATTCTGCTTGTTTTTTTTTTGTTTTTTTTTCTTGTTTGTGGGGCGCTGTGATATGAGACAGTAAGGTTGGGGGTGGAGGGGTCCTCCCCCATGTGCATCTAATCGCCCATTCAGGACCCTCTTAATGGCTTGTCAGTTCCCCTTGCCCTTCCATTTTCTGTCCAATTAATTCCTTTCTAGCTCTCCGGATAAAGGGACACAATGGGGCCCCTCCACAGCATAATGAATCATTAAAATTCAGCAGCGCGGCCCTGGCACTTGGCTTCTCCCTGGGCTGGTTAGGGACGGCTGCTTGGCATGCATGCCAGGGCCAACTCGAGCATTCTACCCACTGGACCAGAGGAGGATGGGATCTCTGCTTAGTCCTCTTTCATCTGCAGTTTAATAAGAATCTGAAGTGAACTGCTTGGGTAGGTGTAACCACATATGGTGTGTTGACCTGAAGCCCCGTGAGGGTAAAAAGTCGCGAGTGTGGCACCGGAAAAGCTGGAAAGTGGCGTGAAGTGACACTTTTTAAGATTCCACAAGTGTGTTTGAGAGGTCGAAGAAGTTATTTGACACTTACTTTTTCTTTCTTCTTTATTTTTTTGCACTTTTCTAAAAAGTTAACATGCTTACCTGATTTAAGACACGCATAATTGCTTATTAATGTGTTTATTTTAGCACGTAAAATGCAAAAACTCGAGTAGATTGACATCTGATAATTATTTCCACTAATTATTAATCTGCTGATCATCTTTTCTATGAATAGATCTACTTTTCAGTCTTAAAACGCCAAAAATCTCATTCAATTACTCGTTTTTTTGTCGCACCAACAGATGAAAAACTAAAGACTTTTATTCCCGCTCATGGAAGAACAACAAAAAACAGCAAATCCTCACAATGAAGAAGCTGCAGACTGCAAATGTTCAACATTTTTGCCTGAAAATTACTTAATAGAGCCATTTATGATCAAAACAGCAGAGAAATAATCACATTAAACTGGATTTTTACTTAATTTTTGCAGCTTTTGCCAAAAAACAAATGCATTCTTCGAATAGAGCCGACCAATAATTAGATCAAGACTAAATTTTAAGTGGTAAAAAAAGCGATTTTTTAAAAGTTTAAACCCTCTAACTTCAAAGTTGGTCGTACTTTTAGAGTTAATATAGATTTTTACGATCATGAAACACAACAATGCGTGATCCGAATAAGAACGACAAAAGACAAAATATCAAGAAAAAGTATCTCATTTATTTATTTAAAAAAAAAAAAAATGGCCAGCGAACGGGTTAGCTGTGCATGTGTGAATGAAACTCTAGTTAATAGAACAACAATAATTTTCACAGCCTTTCTCAAAAAATGATACACCAGGATAATATACAAAAAAAACACAGCTCTGTGGACTAGAAACTGCATCTCACAGAACATTTTACAAACCGAGGCTGTCAGGAATGATATCAAACGGAGGAGAAAGACTCGGTCGGGTTAACTGCAGATTCTGATTGCCTGGAGTTTGTTAATAGTTCAATTTCACCGTTGAAATACTGACGAGAAGCGTTAGAAGGCACAAAAACGTTTTGCGCGAGACTGCGGCAGTGAGTTGGCACTTGATGGCTGATGAGATAAATATGGGCAAACGCTCACACACACACACACACACTCTTTGTTTCTCAGTGAACCTGACACACTCTTCTTCTTCTTTTTTTTTCTTTTTTTTTTTGTAAAAGTGAAAAGTAGTGTGAGTAACATTTGGAGTGTCGTCTCATCATCTCGGGGTTATGCGTCTCTCTCACGTACACAAACACATAAATGCATGTACACACACATATATCTATCCGCGTATACAGGAGGTCCAGCTGACATGTCACTCAGAGTGTGTGGTGTTGTTTTACCCCATTTCCTTTAACCCCAGATCATGACTAATCGCGATTTGCCAAGCGTAGCCTTCGGACACCTGTTCTGTCCTGTGCGAGGCTGTTGGTCCGGCTCGGTTTTGCTTGGAATGGAGATGTTCCTGGAACTTGGTCTTTAACGGAATGATATCAGGATTATTGTGCTGTCCTTTTCACGTCCATTATCTTAATTCATTAAAAAGCCAAACAGTACTGTAAATAAGCAAACCCACATTACATGTGTTTATCTACTCAAGAACGAAAAAAAAAAAAGAAACCAATAATGCATGAACATAAATATATATAAGACTTTTCGTGCCCCAAATGACACTTTAAGATTCATGTGAGCCTTTTTCGTTAAGACTGATCCACTCATGATGCAAATGGCCAAATGTGCTGCGATTCAGCTCCGGCCATTAATGTAAATTTGACTGCAAATTCACACAATTGGTCCCGTGTACATTCTCTGATGTATCTGCTTCTCCATCTGCTTGGCGACAAGATCGAGCCAAAGCGTTTCTCTCTCTCCTACACAATGACGCAGAGGCAGGCCTTTTACATTTACCTCAAGTGTGCACACACACATGTGCGCTGAAACTGGTAAGACAGGGATGTACAGGATGTAGGCGTAGGTGACATTTCCTCATGGAGGAGTTTGGCTCACCGGCAACAACACAATTTGTCTTTGTGGAAAATGTCTGACAAGTGTGTGTTTTTGTTTTTCTTTTTTTTTTTATCGCAAGGATATAACTTTGTATAAAATCAGCAGGCACTTTTTTTCTGTTTCTTTAACGTTCAAACGGTCTCACACTTTTCTCCACCTGCTCCTTTACTTCCTTCATTAGTAGTGCATCGATCTGAATGAGTCTCTGGTGCGAGTTGACTTTGTTTTCGTCCTCCTAAGGTCGTGACAGCGTGGTGTAGACGGGCTGGTCCCAGCTGGAGGCCGTGGGGCTGTGGGCAGGAGCCATGGACAGGCTGTTGAGGATGGGGCTGCCGTAGGGCCGCCTGGATGAGTGGAAGTAGGGGTACTGGTAGAGGCTGGAGGGGTAGCCAGAGTAGGGGTTGTAATAGTTGGAGCTCTGGATGTCAGTATAGTCACACTGCGAGCTGGAGAAAGAGGAGGAAGCTGACGTGGCGGAGGTGACACAGGCCTGACTGCTGTAGGAGCCGTAGTCAGAGTGTGGGGGGGACCTGTGGGAGTGCTCGCTGTAGTGGCTCGGGCTCAGTTGCTCCGTTTTAATATGAAGCCGATGTTGGCCCACGTCCCCGGCAGACGGAGAAGAAGAGATGGCGCTCTTGCGGCTCCACGCTGACCCGTTCGCGCCCGCGTGGCCGTAAGAAGGAGCGTAAGAGCCACCAGGTGCGGGAGCCCCGTGGCTGTGGTCGGAAGGCAGGGCGGAGGAGCTCGAGGCGTGGCCGTTGAGCGGGAGGTACTGGTCGAACTCGTGCACGTCGAACGTCTCCATGTTGCTGATGACATCAGTGCTGAGCTCAGAGATGTCAACGTTGCTGAAGTCGATGTTCTGCCTGCTGCTGTCGACCAGGCGGCGGCCCTCGTGTTTCAGATCCTGCTTCACCCCGTGGTGCAGGTCTGTTTTGGGAGTAGTGGGTGGTGTAGGGGGGCCGTGGGGCTGCCCTGGAGGAGAAAATGGAAGGAATAAATCATGAGGGTTCAACACAGCAGATGCAAAACGATTTAAAAGTGTTCACAGCAGTATGAAATATTTACACCCCGCAGATAGATCACTGATGAAGAGGGAATTTTTGATCACATACCTGCATGTTCAGGGTGGTGGTGTCCGTCAGTGATCCCTGCAAGTCCTCCCATCCCGGGTTCAGCTTTGTACATGTGGTGTGCCAGTTCTGCTCCTGAATCCGAGTCACTCTGGCCCGGTTTCACATTCTTTCGTCGCCGGGGCTGGTACTTATAGTCTGGATGGTCTTTCTTGTGCTGAACTCGGAGCCTTTCTGCTTCCTCTACAAACGGCCTCTTCTCACTCTCAGAGAGCAAACTAAAGGAGTACAGATGTACAAAAATTAGATTAAATGAAGTCAAACTCAACAGAAAGCAGAGACGAAACTGTCAGATAAGTTATATTTGAGTTTTTTAAGAGTAACTGTCAAGTTTAATCCTTTATTTTTTATCTATTTTCTTGACATTTACAATCAAACCTTGATTTAGACTTATTAAAAGTACCAAATACTGAGTAAATATGAATCCTTCAATCCACTCGCCGTCTTTTCTTTTCACTACAAGAACTTGGACCCACTCCCCTTCGTTCATTTCTCTTCATACAATAAATCAAGAGCGTCCTTACCGCCACAGTTTGCCCAGCGTCTTGCTCAGCTCGGCGTTGTGCAGGTGTGGATACTGATCCGCCAGCTTTCTCCGGGCTGCTTGAGCCCAAACCATGAAGGCATTCATAGGTCTCTTGACGTGAGGTTTATTCTTCAGGGACCCGTTTCCTCTCACGGGCATGGGCACCAGAGACCAGTCGTATCCTTTCAAGACCTGAGAGACGGCGTCCCGTATGCAAGCCGGGAACCGGTCATCATCCTCGGAGTCCATTTTCTTGCCCAAACCCGTGAGCAGCGATCCTTGTCCGTCGGAGCCCGTCGGTGAAGACGGAGCGTCGGAGTCGGACTCGTCCTGGGACATGGAGCTGTTCGTGCCCGATGGGCTGCACGGCTGGTCGCATTTGTCATGCTCCTCTGTCATTTTCAACATTATTTGTTGGAGTGAAATCCGAAAATGTATCTTCAAAAAACAAACAAACAAAAGAGGCAAATTTCAAAGTGAGGTCAAGCGCGCAGCGAGGTGGCCGGTGCGCCTTTTACGCACGGTGCGCCACAGTGAAATCCGCCACCACTTTCAGCTCTTCTGAGTCCGCTGTTTCCCCCTCTGCTTCCCTGTTTGTTTGTCTTCGTCGGGGTTGTTTTCCTAGGCTGTCATGGGAGGTGCGGTCGTGAAAGTTGTGGTCCACAATGTGAGCTGAGGAGCTGCACGTTACAGCAACTTGAGTTGGAGTTTTAAAATCGTCCCTCCACCCTCCGCCTGGGATTGGCTGGAACAAATCACCACTTCTACACGATTGGTCCTGGCCCTTTATGGGTGCTTCATTATTATAATGAATTTCTATTTTTCATTGGTGACATTTCAGGGTATTTTTTTCTCTTTTTATTGCACAGGATGTGTGACAAACAGATTATCTGCCACAATTTTATAATGCTATTAGACATAATTACCCAGAGTGTTTTTTAACCTGTGAGTAATCTCTGAGCTCAATACCTTTTACATTAGAACTGAAGTAAATATCTGTCGTAAAATTAATAAAACACATATAATAATGTAATTCTAAATATCATGATTTAAAGATACTTGAAATTAGATTCAAACTAGAAGTGTATACTGCTGAAATAGATCTGTAAGAGTCAGGGTGTTATATTAATTTGTTAATAAAGCACATTTGCAAATAATTAAAACCTCATTTTACATGAAAAATAATGAAAAAACAAAACACCAAATGCTGAAACTGGAAAAAAGTACATTATCAGATTGCAGTGATTTGCTATCAGCTTCGTCTCCTGATGATTTTAATGAAATTCTCAGTTTCTGCACTTTAATTCTGAGGACCATTATTTTGAAATTGTTTAATTATGTGCCCATAATGTCTCTCACAGAGTCAGCTTCACTCCTGACTAACTCTGCCTCTCTCTAATCCTTTTTTTATGCCCAGTCATGGTACTAATCTGTTGCAAATTAACCATTTTGGTTGGAAGATGTTCCCCCAAGATTTCTTATTCGGCATTGCACAACTTTTTCATTGTTGTTGCTGACATCTTATTTAAAATGAGCTCTTTTTTTCCCCCTCAAAACAATAACATGTTTTAGTTTGAACATTTGATATGTGATCTTTGCACTTTTTTCGAATTAAACACAGGCTTTAAATGATTTGCAAACCATCCAATCCTGTTTTCATGAACATTTTACAGAGCACTCGAACTGTAATTAAATCGGTGTTGTACTTTCTGCATATATATGAACTTATTTCTTTAAACATATTCATAGCTGAGACATTAAACCTGACAGAGACGTTGATAAAGATGGACTCTTTACCTTCCAATGAATGCAAATGAACCTAATGCAGCACTTTGTATTCTTGCTTTAATTTCAGAAGTTTTTAATCAGAGTGATATTTATCTATGGATCTTATTTTTATCATGAGTTGTGGAGCTGGAGTGCTTTTTATCATGTTTTAGTGTATTTTAGTAGTTTAAATCTTGATGTTTCTTGTTACTTTTCTATCAAACTAGATGTCTTGAGATTGCTCCGAAACAAATCTACCTCCAAGTATGAATAAATTAACTTGAATCTAAACCGAACAACCATAGAAAACATGTATATTTAAAGAATGTCTATGCTTTATAACAGAAAAATTGGCCTGAAGAAACCTGAACTATCAGAGAGTTCGTGGCACACAGATGATGTTTTTTCACAATTGTTAAAAAAAGGCAAATATGAGAGATGATGGAAGTGACAGAGGTTACAGATAAGTAAAGAATCAATCCACAGATTTAAAGTTTATTTGTTGATTCGGACAGATTAAAAGAAAAAACAAAATAAACACAATAAACAATGTGCTTTGGTAAAAGAACAATTAAAGAGACAGCTCTGTAGCAACATAGATTATCATACTTTGTTGGAAAGGATGTAGGATGAAGTTGATAAAACTTATCTAGTCCTACCTCTTTATTGTTGTGTCACTATAATTTAATCACTCAGAGCATGTGTAGGAACAACAGCAAAGAAGAAATCGAATATTTAATCTCTTGATATGTCTCCGTCTGCATCCACACAACCACACAGGCCTGTCTGTGCTGCGCAACAGCTCTGATAAACCGTCCAAATTCAGAGGATGACCAGAGTTTGTCCCGGCAGTCCGTTTGGGATCCTCTCTAACCAACATTGCTGCAGCTTTTTTTTATGACTCTAAAGATATAAAGAGCCGAGCAGATAAGGGGGCAGATTGGATCAGAGCTTTTGTTAAAGGTGTCTTTGTTTTCGTGTATTGTGGGGTGATTTTTATCACCCTGGCTTCCCTATGAAAAGACGACGTGTGTTTTAGCTGGACGGCAGTTTGCTTTGCTCGAGGCACACTGCAGGTGGCTGAGGAGAGAAGGGTGTTTGTGGCGTTGCAGAAGGATAAAAAACTGTGGCTTTTACACAGTGTTGGCTGTGAGAAAGGGAGTGGCTTACGCGGTAAGGTAAGACGTTTGAGTGTTTGTTCTTCTGGGCCCTGCTGTTGATTTAAAACAAAATGATATTGCACTCTGTGTTTATCCAGATTTTCTAAGTGCTAAATAAACTTCTGTTGGTACAGTCTAATTGTCGAAAATGAAAGTGTGTGCCGAGCTGCTTGTCTTTCTAACAGCTGCTGTCAAAGCGCTCGCTTGGGTCAAGTTCAGTGCATGTGGGTGTGTGTGTGTGTGTGAGAGTGTGTGTGTGTGTGAGTGAAGAGACACAAGGCAACGGCTAGCTGTCAAACATGAGTGACTCTGGCTTCACTCTCGTCCCGCTCCACACATGGAAAAGTATTTTGCTGTGCATGCATGAGGGTCACACATGCATGCTTACACACCAAGCATGCATGTGTTAGCAGACAACTTAGTCCACAGACATCAAGAGCAATTTTTCGCTCTTACTGCTCAAACGTAAAAATGTAGGAATAAATTGAACCCCAGAATCTGTTTAGCATTTAATTATTATCATTTTTTTTTTTACATTGATATAAAAAAAAACACTCATTCTCCGATTGTTTCTAGATTTTGTATCAAAACTAGAACATAAAAAGGAATAACAAGCACTCAAATCCAATTTATATCATTTTGGTTTTATAATGACCGTATCCCCACAGCGGCCCTCCTCTTCTGCCGTCAAACTCAGGGTGGGAAACTCAGTTATTGTCATGTTGCACTGTTGTTATTCGGGGTCATACGTCATGTTAACCTCAATAATCTGACACCCTGTGGTCATTTTAACACTCCCCTCTTTATGAGCAGCTGCAAAGACACCAGAAAGTGGAATTCCAGAGAGAAATTCAGCCATATTTTAAGTAAAGAAAAATCATATTTGAAAGCCAACTTCAGAGCTAAACTAAAAAGTGCAGTTCCCTGAGTGTCCACTCGAGGCTGGGCCCAAAAGCACCAGAAGCCACATACACACCCATTAAAAAAAAAACTATCTTTACAGTAAAAAACAAACATGATTACAAAAACAGTGCCAGGATCATTTTACTTTATTACTCATAAGTTTTGGAGACCGTAAATTGGGATGGCTGATTTGATTGACAGGTAGGTAAGTCCCGCCTCAATGTCGCTTATTTTATCTGTGGTTAGTTGGACTGAATGTTAAGCTAAGATGAAAACTTTGCTTTGGAGATCAGTGAGTGATGTCATGGAGATGATGCTCATTTTTATATGCTCTAATCAGAATGCTAACGATAGCTCACTATGTTAAGGGTTGGTTTCGACCCGTGTCTTAAATCAGCTGTAAATTACACTAAAACAATTCTAACACAGGAGGAGGGTTAAGTCAAATGTTTGAGTGTGGTTGTCATGGTAACAAGCCAAAAACCACTCTAGGAGAGCCCTATAAAACTGTAAACTTGCACAATACTTAAAGCTCCTGTGAGAAACTTTCAGGTTGTGTTGATTTTGGCGCCCCCTCTGGACAAAGCGATCATTACTGTTGTTTTGCGTATAAGTAGTAATTGTTGGCTCTCTTTTGACAGACAGATTTATCACTCATCAGGACAGGAATCTTTGTCGTCGATAATATAAATGTAGGCGTGAAGTTACCTACCTTCTGCTAGCTGTTCTTAGATATTAAGAATAACTTCATAAAAACAGTCTCTCTTCTTTTTGGCTTTTACATGTTGTAAAGATGTAATAATATCTATTTCGATTTGTTTTATAAAGCATCAAAAACTCCTTACAGGATCTTTAAACATCATATTGTTTAGTTTAGTCAAACCTCAAAACCGTAATTGGAAAAAACTGATTTTTTTATCTGATTTGTCATTTGAAAAATATGAGTGGTTAAAAAGTTTAAATGATATATCAATTTAACTGGCATTAGACATGATTGGTATTGAATACATGGATAAACGCCCATGGAGTACAAATGTCAGTTAATTGGTCAATTTGCTGAAACATGCAGGACATAATTTAGTCAATGACTCAGTTTTTTGTGTGTTGTATATATCGCTGGAAATTTCTCCTCCGAACCACCGCTGAAACCAAATCAACTGTTCCTGGCTCTCGTCCTGTCTCTCCACAAAATTCCCCCGGAAATCTTTTGTGTCAGAGTTTGAGTTGCGCCACCGAGAGATGGACAAGCAAACAAACAAATCAACATCATTTAAATCAGCGTGTCAAAGTTTAAAAGCGCAAACTCAGCCCCTTTTAATACAACATCGACGAGAAGACAAGAATCTGAGCGGCTGATTTGCTTCCTCGATGATCACCTCAGAATCAAGATGAGCCAGACATGAACGACAGCTGCCGCGGAGCTCCGTCTAAGCTGTGAGACAGTCTCGGTTTCTTGGTGGAGGAGAGGAGACAGTCTTAAACAGACTCCAGCCGTCCCCTCTTCATGCCTCCCTGTATTGTGGGGAGAGACTCTGGCCGCAGTTTGTGGTTCTCTGGGCTCTTGATTAGAAAAGGAAGGGAACAACAGAGAAGAGGTAACCGCGCATGAACCCTGAGTGTCCTGAACAATGAAGGAAGGTTTTAATTTTCCTATTTTTGCGAGTTGCATCTTGAAAGAAAGACCAGAGTAAAGATTTTCAGATTTTCATTTTCTCCCTCGGCCTTCGCAAAGCATGTAAGTCCATTTCTCCTGGGCTCTAGTCACTTCTACCCCACATGTAAATTATACTTTCTGGCTTCTAATGTGCATACAAAATTACATTATACAGTCACCCACAGGAATCTTGCCCCCTTTGGTCTCTGCTTCTGTGTTTTAATACACTCAGGCACTTTTCCCCACTCCAGCCAAGTTATTGCACAGAGTATGTCGAGAGGAGAAACTGCCACAGCACTGCGCAGAGTAGAAAAAGAGTTTGTAGGATGATGTAAACCTGGTGTGGAGTTTTAGAGTTCAACAAAGTCACAGCAAACCTGAGCTGTGCGTTCAACAAACGGTTTCATTTTTTTGTGCTTTCTGTGTCGTTTCTGCACCGCAAGAATCCTGATTTTACAAGAAGCTACACAAAATATTCCACGAGGACCAACTCGTGTCTCTGCAGCCACCACAGCACCCCAACCCTAACCCAAACAGCAGGCCTTCGCTCTGTTAAATAATCTCTCTGATTGCACACTGAGTCAGTGTAAACTTGCTGAACTGTGGAGACTGGCATGCCCTCCCTCTCACCCAGACGATCCCAACCACCGACCCGACCACACGTGGAACCAGCTCCTGGGCTGCTAACAAACCGTATTTCACCCCGGCACCACATCAACCAGACCACTTCTATCTTTGGTTTCACACACTCTGAAAGGAGTAATTAGTGCAAAATTTACAGCTGCAGGGAATGCAACTGGAAGGCGAGGATGCAATATCTGCAAACTATATTTTGGAGCCGCGGTGGAGTTATAGCACCTTGTATTGTTGTGTGTTTTTTTGAGGGAAAAAAGATTCAGAGGATTTTTGCAGCCAGGTTCCCACGCACACTACAGCCACCTCACAGAGATTAGTGCATCTTCTCCTCATTTTTATCTACACCTACTTTATCTCCGAGCCCATTTGGCTACTGTCTCTGGGGTCAATTTTTCTAGTTTGGACCATGTCCCATATGTTAAAATAAAGGAGGGAGCTTTAAGTCTCTAAGGTTGCTGTTTTTGTCGATTTTTGCAACATTGCAAGCACCTCCAAGTCCAAGCCAATGCTTCTCTGCAGGAAATAGTGAGTGGATTGCTCTGTTCTGCGGGGATAGTGAGGGATCTTGGCGTCTTGTGAGGGTAGAATGTATTGTGAGATTGGCAGGTGGGCATGGCCAACAATAGCAGAGCTAGCACCACCACTTTAGGCTCTTGCAAGTTGACGTCCATGTACAACCTCGTTTTCTACGATACAGCGCACCGTGCCACACACCACCATCCATCACCTGTTTTTTGAACAGCTAGTTTTATGAGATTATAGCGCTCGCCAGTAGCAACAACTGGCTATGCTACAGTTTATACAAAACATAAGTATACATGCATTTTGGTAATGCCCATAGACTGTATATAGAATTGACGCCATCTGCCTTCTTGCGGGGTGAAGCCAGCGCGAGAACAGCACCCTCTGGTGACGAGCTGCAGTATAGGTCATAGATCCCGCCTCCTCCAGCAATCCTTATGGAGCTGTGGACAAACTTTAGAAAATACTTAAACAGAATATACATTTTTCTCCGCCTTGGGATGTCTGTTTGAGCCGAGCGTCATCACTGTGATTCTCTGTGACTCTCCCACCGAATGCGTACAATGCTACTGCGCAATGTTTGTTTCAGGAAGTGAAGACAATCCCAGAAATACGGAGAGCAATTTGGCTTCAAATTCATATAATGACAGAAGGTGGAGCCAAGTTGTCTGTAGTATATACAGTCTATTAGGGGTGGGAGAAAAAATCGATTCACATAAGTATCGCAATTTTTTGTTTTACAATTTTTAAAATCGATTTGTAAGTTCAAATTATTATTTTTTTTTTCCGAATTTAAGAATAAATCTTAAAAACTGACTAACATGTGACGTAAAATTTTGGAGAAATATGGTTCCTGGAATAGTCAGTAGACAATCATAATCATTCAACTGTTTCACTGGTGTTAAAAAAATGGAGACTAAAAATCGAGAAAATCAACAATATCGTAGAAACGCAATTTAATCGAATTGGCATCCAAAAAATCGTGGAAGAATCGTATCGGGAGAAAATCACATCGCCCCAGCCCTACAGTCTCTGCTAACGCCTCCTGACACACCAACAGACAATCCTACCACAACTAAAAAAAACGTTACACGCCGTCATCTTCAGTTTTTACAGAGTCTGTGAGAAGAGCTCAACCCCGACCCACCGCCACGCCTCTGGAAGTTCGATGGTGGATGTTTTCTGTTTGGTCTGTGGCCAAATGTGTTTTCCAGGTTTTCTACTCGGCGAGGTCGAGGACCCGCGGATGTTTGACTTCACTGCTTCTAATCACACTCCAGCCCCCCCTGACAGCTGCTGTGTGTTAGGACCTCCCATTGACCCTTGACCTTGCACTATCCCAAATTCATTCTATTAAAACACCATAATGAGGGGTTTACTGGACCAATTGCAGGTTTTATTTAAACCTATTAGCAGACTCGGAGAGGTGGAGGGGAGGGGCTGCAGCGGCGGCGGCGAGCGGAGAGGGGAGATTGAAGGGGGAGTGTTTGAGACTGAAGGAAACAATTAGTCCAAAATGTCTCAGGGTGTGTTTGGCCTTAAGCCACGCTTGTTTTAATGTCAGGAGTATAAAAAGAGCTCAAGTGTTTCCAGATTATTTGCTGTGTTTTTTCCCTGACACATAAGTGTTTAGTGATGGCGGCGGTTTTGCTCGGGATGGTTGTGTGTGTTCATTTTGAACTGCCGATTACAGACGGACAGGTTTTGGAGGCTGCTGTGGGAGCAGGTCAGGAAGGATTATGTAAAGTCATTCTTAACTTTCCCGAAGGGTTTTCCTGCGAATCTTTGATCTGCAGACTGTTAGTAGATGTCTCGGTTGTGTCTGGACTCCTGTGAGACCGCATGCAAAAGTACTTGCTGTGCACATATGATGAAGTTAGCTGTTGACACAAAGCTTCAGTTTGAAAGTCGCCTGAAGGTAAAAACTCAAGTTTGCGATTCAAGAACAAATCAGCGACGTTCCATTAAATGTGCGTGCCGGGAAAATGTCCGTGCCTGTTTTTTCTCCCCTGACATGACAGCATGAACGCGAAGATACTCTGCAGGGATGACACTTCCCATGGTATATCTTGTCCTCGAGCTGTCTCGAGAGAAGCGTGGGTGTATGTGGGTTCCTCTTTTTTTTTGTTTTTACGCTTTCTGATCTACACCCCCCTCTTTCTGCCTTTCTTCCCTCTCATCTTCACGACATGTGTTCTGCATAAAACTTGCGGTGTGCTCAGTCTTCCACATTGTCTACTTTTTTGATCCTTCATTCACATAAATCATCTCCTTAATTTGCCTGTGAATTAGATGGTGCGGGACATGTAGACATTTAGTACCGATCTCAGGGGCGAGGAGAGAACAGAGGGCCCACCCCTTGACTTTACGGGAAATGGGAGGCCGCTCCACAAAAGCAGGACTATTTCGAGGCCTTGTCAGGCTGTGGGACGTTCCCTTTGCAGCGCTAAGATAACTGTGGTGGATTTGTTTTTATTTGGAGATAATTAAAACAAGAATAAAAATGCCATTTGCACTGCTCAGTTTTATGTCCCTTTTACGAGCTCAAGACCGAGTTAATCTGCTCGTGCACACGCGTGTTTACTCACGCAGACCAGCGCAGCATGAAATCTAAATCTCATGTGTACCATTCATATATTAGAGGATAATTTATAAGCTATTAAAATGATTATTGGTGAAGTGGATCAAATTCTCCAATTAGGCCGTGAGTGTGCGAGCCAAGACTTTCACTGTTTATGAGCAGCCGTTAGCCCGTCTGTCTCCAGCCTGTCTGTAACCTCGATTAGATTCACTCCACGTACAAACACATCAGCACACCTGCTGCTAACCACGGCGTGTTGTGATCGTTTGAGTTAGTGCGGTAATTTTGTTTATGGCCGCTTCCATATTGTTTCCATGGCTTGATTTCAGTTCATAATAAATCTTTAATAGATGATGAAAGTGGTTTGCTCTCCCAATTAGTCAATGATGGAGTAAAAAGGCCTGATTAAAGAAGAGCTGTTTGAGATTTTGAGAGTAAAGCATGAAAATGAAGTTGTGGTAACATGGAGCATCTTGTTAAATTGTATTTGGTAAAATTTGGGAAAGGTTTTACCAAAACAAACTTTAAAGGGATATTCCGGCGTAAAATTGATTAAGGGTCAAACACACCGTAGCACCAAGTTAGACACCCTCTCAAGAGATTAATATTGCCGACCGCTTGCTTCTCTAGTTATACCAACTTTAGTTACGACCGCAGGATAGCGATACACAGCGATCTGAGGAGCCATAAACAAACCTCAACTAAAAAGACACTCTATAGCCACAAATAATGCTCAGAACAGCACCTAACTTCATCAACAGGACATATAGGGTCCCAGCCATAGTACTAGCTAACATCTTTTTAACTTTCCCTCATTTCTTTAGCAAAGAGACCAAACACAACTCATCTACTCTCTTCCAGCAGCCGCTTGTTTGTAGCAAGACCTCGAGCCAGTCCATTACAGACTACAGCGGGGTGATGCAGCTCAAGGAAGAACATTTATGATCATTTCTTTATCATTTTCTTGAAGTAATAATCATCATATTCATCATTTTGCACTGCAGACGCAGTATTTCTTCTGCCTTAGCGTCTCAGTCTGATTGCATTTCCATTAAGAAATTATCATAAATGTTCTTGGTTGAGCTGCGAAACTCCGATGCACTCAGTGATCGACTCGTCAGGGCTCCCGCACAAACAAGCGGCTGCTGGAGGAGAGTAGGTGAGTTGTGTTTAGTCTCTTTGCTAAAGAAATAAGTCAAAGTTAAAAAGATGTTTGGTGGCTAGTACTATGGCTGGGACCCTATATGTCCTGTTGATGAAGTTAGGTGCTGTTCTGAGCATTATTTGTGGCTATAGAGTGGCATCTTGTTTGAGGTTTGTTTATGGCTCCTCAGACAGCTGTGTATTGCTATCCTGCGGTCGTTACTAAAGTTGGTATAACTAGAGAAGCAAGCGGCCTGCAATATTAATCTCTCTAGGGGGTGTCTAGCTTGGTGTTACAGTGTGTTTGACCCTAAATTAGTTTTATGCCAAACTATCCCTTTGAGTCCAACTTTTCCTGGTAAGAGCGCAGAAATTTTAGGCAATCCTCTGAGACACTAAACAAATATTGTATGATTTTCTTGTTTCCATGACAGCTGCACTGAAAAGAAGGAGACTCTAAGATGAGAAAGTGCGAGTGCAACCTTGTACTCAAAGCGTATCCTTGTACCCCTATAAACACCCATCAGGCTTTGCATTACCGAGCAGAGAAACCAGCAATACAACTTTATCCACAGATTAGCACCATGCACCGTCAGGGTCAGCTACAGTACAGATCTGCTGTCAAGGAGGCTCAGATTAAATCTCAGGGACTGACATGTCGTCACCCTGTGAGTGCAGCTCAGCGTTTATCAGCTGATAAATCTTTGTATTCTTCTCCCTGATGTTGAGAGGCTGTTGATTTGTGGCTCATTTCTTCTTTCTTATGCACAAACTGGAGGGTGAATTGTTTTCAGATGCATCTGTTAAGATAACATAAAGGCTTTTGAGCATTTCCAATGCGATGACTGCTTTTATTTGGCATCAAAACTCAGTCACAGAGATGTTCCCCACTGAGCATTTTTGGGCCTTAAAGAGGTCTAATAGACATCTAAGTGTAGCCTAGAAGACTGATCTGAAATCAGGCTACCACAGGTCTAAATAATAAAGCTTTTTAGACGTCTAAATTTAGACAGAGTTTAGACTAAAGGTCCTTACACACTGGGAACGACGTGAATATACGACGTGAAATTACAATGCGAAATTACGAAATATTTGGAGGCAAATTTTGACGCAACTGACTATACACATCAAGCACAATGCAGTTTTACGACTTTCCGGGGGAAAAAAAGACACGTCCTGGGTGGAAGCGAGAAGACTGACACAACAGCAGACTGAGTGTTTTTCAGTTCTGATTAGACACTAGTGTTGAGATGGCTGTCTGTCATGATAGCATGTAATGAGTCGGGGCCAGTACCAGATAAGCACATTAAACTAAGTGTTGACATTTCAGAAATCCAGCCACAGTCTACCTTCAACTCTTTTCCCCGAACAGTTTTGCTTCTAATTTACTCTCTTTCACTTCCTAAATCTCATCTATGGAAAGTTACCTGCTCAACCTGTTGTGCCTGGAGGTTTCATTTTTTTCCTCTTTACATTCCTGGCCCGCAGCGTGCAGCGCAGCTTTCTCTACTTCTTTAGTAACTGACACCCACAGACATCACCTGCCTCAGGCGAGGAAATAAGGAAGCACCGCTAAACTGTTTTCCACTGGTCGTAGGTACGGGGTATTTCCTGGTTAGCAACTTCACTATTTCCAACTGCTCACCTGACTCTTACAGGCACGCAGAGCAGCTCAATTCCCTTTTAAGATGTTTCCTAGTTTGGGTGCATACGGTCTTCGTAGATCGCTAGGCTGAACTGCGATGAGATGGTCTTTCTTTTCTTGCTGTTCCCATCATTACCTCCTTATTACTCAGTGCTGCTCCTGTCGCTTAGCAACCTTAAAGCCACACTGACACAAACTTAGTCTCAGCCACTTATAAGTCCATCTTGTATGCTTTGATTTACATTGAATCAAGACTTGTTGGGTCAGGAGGATGCATCAAACCCGTCATGGCTTTTTGGAAAAGTAGGATGCAGTTGATGGCTGAAGTTACCTTGGAGATGGGATGTGTTGTTCAAGTTCATGCTAAAAATAAGCTAGTTCCAAGTTAAGGTCCTTACAAACCAGGAGCGACGCAAATATATGACGCGAAATGACGAATTATTCAGAGGCAAATTTTGACTCGCCTGACTAAACACCTCAAGCCTGATGCGATTTTGCGACTTTCTGGGGGGGGATTGAGTTTGAGACAGTGAAAATGCATATGGTATGTTGTATCTGAACAGGTTAGCTTACAAGCTAAAGTTACTTAGCACAGATTAAAGTTAAAACAAAGACGTTTGACAAACTGTTAAAGCACACAAACCATCGTCATATGAGACACTCTCCACAAGTTGGTAAATCAGACGTCGCAACAACACGCAACCTGATTGGTCAGAAGTGGACACACAGTATGCGAAACTTAAGGAAATTTGACCGTGATCTGAAAAAATAAATGCCGCAATAATCGCCTGAAAAAAATGGTCCTAGTGTGGAAGGACCTTTAGGTTTCAACTTGAAATGAACTAGTTTTTACATTCAGAATCTGCAAAAAACTCAAATCTTAGTAAGTGTCTGTGTCTTATTTTTGGTAAAAATATCTTTGTGTATCAGACTTAATTTGAGTGAAATTTACCCAGGAAATGTCTTATTAAAGGTAGTATATGCTAAAACAAGTCCTGAATTGCTTGCAATGAGTGGAAAAAATACCTACAAATGGATTTAACAGAAACTGAAAATGTTTTAATTCAAGTACTTGTTTTTTTTCTCACTCATTTTAAGCAGGTTCGGCTTTATTTGAGGCATAAAGTACCTTGTAGTATGACATTTTCTTGACAGTTTGGGTTAATTTGTGTTTAATCAAACTTGCTAGGATGTTATTTTACAAGATATATGACAAAATACTTGCTAAAATTTCAGTTTTTGCTGTGTAGTTCAATAATTTGAATTTAAAAATGCATCTATGGCCCCAAAATGAAGCAGCCCAGGATCATTTTAACATAAAAACCTGCTTTCTAGTAGAAGATGTGCGTAAATCACCTCCCCTAAAAATGTTTCTCCTGATTTTGTCCCAAATGCATCGAATTGTACAAACACTCAAAAGTTTTGAGGCGTTTGTACCAAGACAAATCAGCGTCTTTAACACTTTCATGTACTGTAGCTCTAACGTGGTTGTGCATTTAAATTGAGCAGGTTATTTATGTTCAGCTCCCCGTGTTTTTGTGGGGAGTTTCTGGATTCATGGCTGCGCACAGTCACAGGTCACATGATGTGGGAGTCCCAGGTCATTCAGGTCACTTCCTGGGCTGGGGGGACAAAAGAGACCAGGGAAGCACTTCTGTAGTAGGAAAGACATAAAGAGTCTTTTCAGTGAACAACAAAGTCTGACCTTTTCGTTCTCAGAGGAATTTCACTTTCCCTAGAACTAGCTTGCTTTGGAAATCACGCACTCTCCCTCCCTCTCTGCCGTGTTCTCGCCTAACATGACCTGTCCTGACACTCACGTTTGTCCTTACACTTCACAGAAAATCAACAGCTTCATAACCAGACTGATACTCGTTTGGTGTTTGGTCCTGTTTGTTGAAGTTCACCGGACTTTAACCTCCACTGACCGCTGACTCGGAGGATTATCAGTGCGCAGATGAAATTACATATCTGCTGAAGTTGATCGAATCAGCAACATTTGATTCAACTCAACACGCTCACCTTGGATTACCTCTCTGCTTCCTTGTTCTCTCTGGTCCTTTTCAGTTTTATTCTTTCGCACCAACATTTCTGGTCATTTCTTCTTCATTTTAGACTAATTTCAGAGATTTTAACCTTCTTTTGTCCGGCCTTTTGCTCACTTTTTGAGTACTAAACTATTGAGTCGTTCATTTAACAAGATGCTGCTAAACTGACCTTTTCATAGATTATAAGATCATAATGTCATCCACGTTTTCATGATTCATTACTGCGTTTAAACTTTAAGCTCTATGCTCCCTTGTTTGGTTTGCAGGATTCATTCATCATCTCTAATTTGATAGTAATACGACTATTTTAAAACAGACTAAGCTTTTAACAATAAAACAGCAAAAAACCTTAAAAACAGGGAAATTGGCGTATTGTTTATGTGCTGCGTTTGTGTGTGTGTGTGTGCACAGTTATGTTGGTATATGGGGTTTTAGTTGTCCAAATGTGACTCCACATGCTTTTGATGAATTGGTGCAGAGTTTAATCAGAACCAATGACCTGGGCCCCCCCTCAAAAAAAAAAAAAAAAAAACCCAACCCCCACAGCCCGACTTTTTCTTCATGGTGCATTTACTGCCTCAAACTCAGGTACATGTATTTATGATGGCAGTAAAGCGGGCCGCTGTAGTTAATCGCCTAATGGCGTCTCCTTTCCTCTGCCACCAGTGAGTCTGGGTTCGGGCCACAGGGACCGATCACTGTAGACAGGATTGGGGGGGAGGGACAAGACCGAGTTTTGGGGTTCAAATCCAAGAGAGCATAAACTCAAATAAATTTAAATTAAACTGACTTCACTCTTTAGTAAGTCTTATTAGATGTTAATGTTATATGGCGTTTTCCAAAGGTGTGAGATCTGCTGTGACTGTCTGTCACAAACTTTTTTTCGACATATCAGAATCCAAATTCATACCAATACCCCCTTATGTTGTTTAATAGCAAACAAGACAAACAAGACGGACAACTTTCATTTTTAATGTCTGAAATCTGTCTTTTAGTCTGAAACCATTGTAAAGCGGTAGGGGTCAGTAGAGCTGTTAAAGAAGAAGCCCTATTTCTAAATTTTTCTTGGTAATTATTAAAAAAAAGAAACATTTAACTGTCAAAAGTCAGCAGGTAAAGATTTCTTTAGAGGACATCATATTAATACTTTAGCATGTAGCAGACAGTATAACAAAGACTCCTTCGTCCACTGGGGGCGCCATAATCGACACTAACTGAAAGTTACAGACAGGAGCTTTAAATTTTGTAGTTTTTTTTTTTTTTCTGGTAAATTTCATCTATTTTCATCCATGGCTTCATACTTGTTTAATTAAAACTGTGATGCTCCTATAGGGTCATGCTGCTGTGAGAGGTGTGTCTGGTTAGCTTCTCTCTGCACTCGAATCAGAGCAACTATGCACACCTGGGCCCCGGGTGCTGGGAGTATTTAAGCTCCCACAGTTACTTGCAATTCCCTCTTTGTTTCTCCTGACTGTCTTTACAGGTACTTGGTTTGACTTGGTTTGACTTGGTCTGGTTTGGTTTGGTTTGGTTTGGTTTGGCTTGTCTTGTCTTGTCTTGACTTTGGTTGGTTTAGTTTGGTTTGGTTTGGTTTGGTTTAGTCCTAGTTTCTTTTGCTCTTTACAACACCCTCGCACACATACACCTACTTCCGCCCATGCACACCTTACACAATACTGATTTTTACTAATTCACACACCTCATATCTTAAATATTGTTATTCGATTCACTTTGAATTAATAAAGAGTATTTGGGAGTTTATACATGGGGAGTGTATTCCTTCTTCTTTTTGTTGTGACCACCTGAGCCTGGTCATGACAAAACTTTATTTGTGAAATCTCAAAAATTTTTTGTCCTGTTTGTGGCCCCTATCTTCTCTAGTTTCTGTCAGTCTTGTTGTTTTCCTCCTTTTTAGGGCATTAATTTGCAAAAGTGTTTTATATACACCTTCAAAACAGTTTGTTTGTAAATATATATATTCACCTTTTACCCCCACAGTTAGCTTTTACATGCAAATTAAACACATATGTACTGGTGCGTTCATGCAGACCCGCCACTGTTTCCGTATTTATCTTTGGGTTATTATAAATATGATCTGCGAGTGACACTGGCGGACACCAAGCCGGGCAGTTACCGCCCTTTTCCTCTTTCCGTCTCCACTGTCCATCTTCCCTCCTCCTTCCTCTCTCCTCTCCTGGTTGCAGTTGTATTTGTGCGCCTTGGGAAGATTACAAAGAGGCGCTTTGTGAGGGGATGCAGCTGCTGAAATTCGACTAGATCCAGCTGAAGAGAGAAGGGAGCAGGTGGGTCAACAACGCCACCCTGCCGTTCCCAGAATATCAGGCTGCAGAGCTCTGCCTCCCTCCCCCACCCACACACACACACACACACACACACATAAGCACACAGAGCCTCAATGCACCCCTACCCCATCCCGGCACACACAAACAAACATTATACCATGTCAAAATACAAACACAGTAACACCCACAAGACAGCAAAACAGCAATATGCACATGTCAAAGGACTGCCTCAGTGGAAATACTGCCCACTCAAACAAGTGTGCATCACTGGAATCATTCATGCGGTGGGAGAATGTTGGCAGAAAGTTAGAAAAACAACACAAGTAATTACAACAACACACAAACAAATCTCTAAGAGCTGCTTCACTGAGGCCTTCTGCTGAAACGGAGCTGTGGCCTTGCAGCCTTTTTAAAAATATTTTTAATCACCACTTACAACGAGGGCAGAGAGAGAGAGAGAGAGAGAGAGTGTAGTGAAAGCAGAGGAAGATCCTGTCAGCTTCCTAAAGTCAGGTTGTTAACAGGTCGAGGTGCTGCCAAAACGCTGGATTTCTGCATTGCAAAGGGGACTTTGGTAAGCTGACCCTCATCCGGCTTTGCGCAGCTCCAAAAGAGGAGGTGGAGGATAGAGGGAGGAAAGGAATGAAAGCGAGGGGAGGAGAGGAAGTCCAGCAGGCCAGTGGTCTTCTTCTTCTTCTAGTTCAGGCGGATAAAATGTCTCACCATCCTCTCTGTAGGGGAGCAGGATGCCTGACCAGTGGGACATGAAAATGCACAGACACAGATTTACTCCATTATTAGATTTTTCCATAATAATAAAAATAAAAAAAACCCTCTAATGCAGAACTTAAGACGCACTGAAGCTGCACCGAAGTAGGAAAATGAAAAATGATCTTCTGATTTGCTTCATTGTCTTCATCTTAACTCCTAATCCGCTCCAGCTTCGGACAAGCTGCTTTTATTTTCTCTTTCCTCTGTGGAAACGCCGACCAAAGTAAGGCTGAATTTCTGCGTTGACTATGATGTACGATTCCAAACTTTTTGATACTCATAAAACAAATATTTGTGTATGATTCAAAAGACTTTCCCACTTTGTGAACTTTTCCTCAGCTTTCTGCTTATTTACTCTGAGTCACTAATGAGGGGTTTGACGTACTCCGCCCCTCCCCCACACATCGGCGTGTGCTCATCCGCATTCATGACAGTGATAATTCAGCCGCACTGATAATAACTCTTTCTGTGCTTCCCCCGAAAAACGTTTGAATGTCATTTCATACACACACTACGCTCCACGGGGTTGTACGCTGAATGACTCAACTGTCCCACACACACTTAGTATTCCTGCATGGAGATCCACCGTCTGATAGAGTTACACCAATACTGATGTTGATTTTAGTTAAATTTCTGTCCACTGTCCTGATATTTTCGGGTTGTTTTGCACAGAAATATATTAACAAAGTAACACAGCAGCTATTTTACTGTCTCGGCAAGGATCGGCTTCATGTGCATGTTTAAGGTGGGGTAGGCAGGATCTAAGGAAGTGCCTGTTTTTGGGAGAAATCTTGAATGTAAACAACCAGTTTTCCCCTCAGCTCCTCCTCTCTGCTACAGCAAGCCCCGCCCACAAACAGACGCTCCTGCTCGCTCGTATCGTTTCAATTAAATTCAGATATAATGCAGATAAATACTTCAGATAATTACTAATGGGGCCCAGTCAACGTGAAAGTAAAAAGCATTGGTGCTACTGTAGATGCCAACAGACTACCAGCAAACACAATGTTTGCAGGACTTCTACAACGAGGATAAAGTGACATAGTCCAGGACCCAAGGTCAACAGTTAAGCAGCACTACAACACGCTACAGCAGGTCCCGTTTGACAAGAAACACTTCTGTTACAGACGCTTGGTTTACTTTGTTAAAGAGGTTTACCTGTCCAGCAGAAAAGTTACAGGGTCGGTAAGATCCCAAAGCACCATCTTGGATTATGACATTGTCGTCAAGTTGGGGTTGGCAAGGATCGTCCGACTTTCCGAGTCAGAAATCCGACTTTAATGGGGCACTCCTGATGAATTTCCGACTCTGAGCAATTCCGACTTTGGAGTACAACTGGAGTGCAGCAATAATAGTTTGATGATGATGAAGTGTAGAAAAATTAAACTAAAGCATGTGGAGCTCCCCCTAGTGACTGGAGTAAGTCATGAGAAGTCAGTGGACTGGTTTCAGACATTAAAAGTTAGTGTATAACAATCACCAATCTTGTTTCTATTCATCTTGTTTGTTTTTGAATGTCTTTAAAAAGGCATCAAGATGAATTTCAGTTTATTTCACACACCTAAAAAAACTCCTCACAGGAGCTTTAATCTGAAGGTTTATACATCTTTATAAAGTCGTCTCTTCTGTCTGTATTTTCTTCTCACTGAATCAATCCTGTCACATTTTATTAAGCTGCAGTTTGTGGTTGTTTTGTGTCTGTTTTCTTTAATTTGGTAGATGTCACTTTCACTCAGCCTCTTCTGCGCTGCAGTGCCATCGATCAATAAATAGTTTTCTGAACCGGGTTTTGTAACAGTTTGGAGCTTCCAGTTTTATTAAGAGTTTCGTGGTTACTTCCTGAGAGTTTCATCTTTAACACCATGTGTGCACTTTTTACTATTTCGGGCTAAATTTCCAAACATCCCGCGAACGAACACACTGACCAACAATCAGTGCATTGTGCTGCTTTTGTTATCTCTTATTTCTCTTAAACAGACCCTGCAATCTTTCTCAGTCTTTTACCAAGAACATTTATTAATGATTGTGTGTTTCTGCTTGTCTGCAGCATTTTTTTTTTTTTACTCTGAAGGCAATCTGTTCCACAATTTGGCACTTTTTTTTTTGACTCAGTTGCCCTTTGATAGCTCACGTTCTTTTTTTTCCCTCCACAAATTTTCCACCAAGCTGTTTCCTCCGTCTCTCAATGCATAAAAAAAAGAGAAACACCTTCACTGGAAATGTGTCACCGGAGTCATCCACCTGTCACTTTTTTCCGTTGTTTCTGAATGACTTCGATTCTTTGCACGGGTCGGTAATCTTTTACCATTCACGCCTCTGTGGCTTTTTCTGAGAAATGGAGTTCAGCGACGCGGTATCATTACAATCACTGTCACCTGCACCCTGCAGCTTTTTCTCTCCGACGGAGCCACTGGCCTCGCTGCTCCGGGTTATTCTTCATTTTCTCATAAGTCACCTGTCTGGTTCACCTGATACAGCAGAAACTCCACATTCTGGGCTCCTCGCATGCTCGGATTACGGTTTGTGTGGAAGTGTGAGAGAGATCATCATTAGAAGGTGGAACTCGCAAAATGTAGACTTGCAGCCATCTGGAGCCGCATCCCTCCACATGTTTTTAAAAGTGTGGGAAGCTGCGAGAACATGTCACTGGTCGATATCAAATCACTAAATATTTCATCAAGTGCGCTCAGTCGTGGGTGTTTTTACAGTTATTGTTTGAGTGGGTTTCCTTTTTTCATTGTGGCCAATTACTCTACCATCACTGTCATCTAAACTCATTTACATCAATTCATTTGTCATGTTAAATTTGTCTAAGCCGTGCAATCTGTGTCCAACCCACGCTCATGGAGTTTGACAAAATGAAGCCATATGTCGATGATGTGGCACTGTTCATATGCATTCAGCTTAGCGTTCTGTCAACCGAGCCGGCCGTGGGCAACAGCAGACGACGCATCACATCTCACCTCTCCTCCATGTCTGCACTGTCAGAGTAATGGTCTCCACATTGCCTCGCGAAAAGCATCATGCCTGATTGCCGCCACTCTCACATCTGCTTCCTGGAACAGCGTCGGGGAAATCTCCAAAGAGCTCCCAGCGGAGCGCGGGGCATGTGTGCTCACATATGAGGCGAGAGTTTGAGACGGGGGCTTGCCGGCGTGGTTTATTTTCAAAGGGTAGCGCTGAGAACGTGTTGAGAGGTTGAGGAGTTGAGAGAGCTCTCCGCGCTCTGGTTTGGGTTTCAGCTCACTGGGACACAGCTGGGGGGTTCGGGTTCGGATTGGTTAGGGGGGGTCCATGAGGATTTTGTGTTTAGACAACAGCGCAAACAAGGCAGAATATTACTTTCAGTGTAGGCTTGCACAATCATTAGAGCAGGCCTAGAAAACTTGTGCACACTGTTTTGATTCTATCATATTTCAAGAAAATTGGATTCATGTTCATCTTTTTTTTTTTTACATTCAGTCTCACGTGACAGGAAAAAATGCAAACAACCAAACTGAACTCCAGCAGAACAGGGAAGTGCCAGAGCCGGCTAACTGTCCTATCTGCATGTTCATTTCCCTATTTCTCAGCAGAAGCAGCAACATGTGTAGCGATAGGCATCACTCCGAATGCACCACTTTGCATTGAAAAAAAGGCCGCGGCGGTATGAGAAATGCACAGAGCTGGACCGCGTCGAATTTGAATATTCAAAGTTACAACATCTCTCTCTCGTTTTCTGGGGATACATCGTGTTTTTCAAGCTGCTGCGACAGCTTTGAATGCAAAATAAGATGCAAAGAGGGACATTTGCATCGGCGGGACAGTTTCAACCGAGGCAGCAGAGGAACTCGGACACTTCAAAACATGAAACTAATCACATTTAAAGAGCTTTTATAAGAATTAGAAGAACATTATTAATCTCTGAAGGGAAATTCAATTGTCTGTTGTCTCACATAATATATCTCTATAAGTTATCTACTATTTACACAAGAGTTATAAAGTTTAATGGATGTTGGTACAAAAGATCTTCTGAATCTTTCTGTCCTGCAGCAAAGAGAGACGAGCCGTCCACCACCATTAGCCCTTTTGTCCATCAAGGTCCATGTTCTTAAGAATCGTCTCCACCTTCCTCAGTGTAGATCTCTCAAAAATGCTCTTTCTGAAAACCAAATATTGAACTGAATGCCCTCGCTTGAGTCTTTTAAGTGAATAACTTTCAGAAGAAATATTAGAAAGCAGACTCATCCCTCACTATATTACATAACTGCTTTGAAAAATAACTCAATTTTTTCACTTGTGCTTTATTTTGTAACCTGGTGTTAATGCAGATCATGAAAATATAGAAACTAAACACCGAGTTGTCTTGATACTTTGCAGTTTTGTCAAGAATCTGCAAAATGTATCAGCTTGTCCTCCGCTTTTCCAACTGAACCGCCTCCCCGAACATAATGCACGCTCACTAAAGTTGGATGGTATTTCTTCTTAAAGTTGTCATCATCTGGCACTCAGGACAAATCATCCCTTCTGCTTACATTTTCTATTCTTCATTTTCCTCACTTTAACTTCTTTTAACTGTACTTTCTTTCTTTCTTATTTTGCACCCACCTCCACATTAAGCTGTGTCACACTATACTGTACGTCTAAAATGCAAATAAGAGCGCAGACAGACGGCATGTCTGGACTCTTATTTATTTATTTATTTCGCCTTAAACAATTCTTACAGCTTCTCTGCGTTTTGCTGCATTGTCTTACTGCCAAAACAGCGAGGCTGCCACAGACCGGGCTGCTGCAGCTTGTGTTTTTTCGATCAGACTGGTGTGGACCTGGGAAGCAGAGCCGTGCCATGTTGGAATTCAGGTGCCAAGAATATAATTTTCCCTTAAGTGCTTACAACTGTAAAAACCAAAGTTGATTCCCCGCGACTGAAAGTAATTACAGGCTGTTTAAATTCGAGAAAAAGTCGGAGCTATTTAGCTTTCTGCAAAACTCAGGACGCATAATTTGGCCTGTTTAATATCTGTTTTATTTGAATGTTTTAATGTCGAAGTTGGTCATTTATGTTGGCTGTGTGCGATTCCCCTGCAGGAAATGCCACTGGCTGTGGTTAACCCAAAGACTATAAATTATGAGAGATATTCTGGGCTTTCATATCAACATTAATATAAAAACACATGATCTGGAATTGGATTTACTGTAAAATCTCAGACCCTGACATCTGCGTGCGGCTAATCCTTCCATATTGAAAACTGTTTCTGCATCAGCTTGTCTAAATGAACGCCTGGCTGCTGCTTTGTCTTCACATAGAGATTATTTCGGCCCACGGATGAGCCAAGTGTGTCCGGTATCTGTTGTGGCGTGGCGGGAGGGGGGGCTGCAGCCGGCCTGCAGGAGCGTGACGGTGCACCTGTCAGAGAGGAAGGCCTGGCTAATCAATGTAAGCTGGCCGCTGAGTTAACATGTGTGCTGGGGAGACCCTCAGGCCAGGAGGGGAGGGGGATGTTAGGGCAGGCGGGCAGGCCTGACCTAAATTACTTCAATAAAAAAAAAAAAGGAGGATGTGGATGGAGAAGTCCCGAGACCATTCCCCCACCTTCTCGCCGCTCCTCGGGTCTTCCCCTTCCCCTCCACCCCGCTTCTTTTTCAGGCGTCAGAACATTTACTCTGTTATTGCTGTGAAATCATCCTGCTGTTGACATAGCGATTCCATCCTTGCTCACGCTCGCTGACTCATCTCTTCTGTGAAACCCGCCTTCCTGGGAATTTCTGGGCCTGCCATTGGCTCCCTTAAGTCTGATAACGCAGTGATAAGTATTTTCCTGCTCTTTTCTCTCTCCGTCTCTTTATTTATCTCTCGCTCTCTTTTCACGTTGAGTCACTTTCTGGGAAAAAAACAAAGTTCGGCTCCGGAGAGATTCAGTGGAATACACGCTCTCCGGTTCTGTTGACGAAGGGTGAGGTTCATCTTCTCCTCACCTCTGGAGGCAGGACCACACAGCGTGTGAAAATCTGGCTCGCAGACACACCTCGGTTTCCGTGCATGTTTCCCCGACTCAGATAACCTCACACTGGAGATGCACGATCATCTGCACTTTGTTGTCGAAGTAACTCGGGCCCTGCTTGTGTTTGTGCATAACTCTTCAGGGTAATAATAAGTCACAGTAAATGAATGTGGTCAGCTGTGGTGCAGTCTAAACAAAAGGTTTGTCTAGAGTTCAGCTGCATTAGCATGTTAGCTCGGTCTGCCAAGTCAAAGGAAAGCTTTCAATGAATCTCACATGTGGGTAAACCACCTTATTTTTCTCTATCCTCTTGAAAGCATTGTGCCTCATCCTCTTTTAATCTATCGACAGTTCCTGGAGGACTCCAAATTTAGAATACAATAAACCCAACCTGACCAGATCCAGCTCAGACTTGATTTAATGAACCGCCTTTGTGTTCCTGTGTGTTTATAATGACTTATTTTGTTGGCTTGTACTCCAAAACGCTCTATGTCTGTCAGGAACCACTCAGAGCGACCGTTGTTACTTTCCCGAGAGGTCAAACCTTTGATTTACTTCACGGTTGGACTCGTTTGTATGACATCTTTGACATAAAAGAAAAAGCTTTATAATAGAAAAGGGAGAAGAATGAATCCAAAGTATTATCAGAGAAATTAAGAAGCCAACTATCTGAGATGGCTGGAAAAAGCAGAAAGCTATTTTTGGTTCCCAGTGACACAATCTCTGGACCGATTGATGCACTAGTTTCTCTCCCTCTTCAAGTATCTCTGTTTTTTTTACGGAGCCAATTTGCTTTTCCAAACCTCCTTTGAAATAATAAAAAAACTAGGATTAACATTTTTACAAAACAGGATTGTCCTGACAGTCTGATGCAACTTTGTCTGCATTAATCAGTTAAAAAGTCGAATAAAAACACCGAATTCCCTGCATCCTCCTCCGAGTCTGCATACATGCGCACCAATAAACTAATCACTATCTGATAACTGGAGTTACCTGATTACTCGAGCAGTCATGCAAACAGAGTAATCCAATATTCTTTATCAGATAGAGACAGATAAAAATCGCATGAACACGCCAAAGTTTTTGCTCAACAGTCCATTTTATTTGGTGCGTGTTTGCAGTTTATTCCAGTTCCTTTTAGTTCTTATGAGGAAAGTGAACAAGCAGAAACAGAGATTGAGGAGGAAGGAGAAGAAATGTCCAAAAAAGGGGGAGAGGCAGGAGCACATTAAAACACTAAACAAACTTTTTTCATCTGGTTAATTATCTGTTATTTTTCTGTTGTATTTGTGGCATAAACATTATTTGAAGAATTAATATCAGAGTTTCTAATTTCCGCTGAACTCATTTTTCTGTCATTTGACTTAACCGCAGAAACCTGACACTGAGGTAAAGAGTATGTGTCAGCCATGAATGCTCTGGTGTATGTCAAAATAGAAAAGTCCAGACTCATTTGGGGGCTTAAAGACCTGGTTGTTGTGGATCCAATAAAGAGGTTGGATTCCTAATGAGGCAGAGAGAAGAAGGTCTTAAGTGGTAAGATGGATCACAGACAACTTGAGCTTGTGTAGACAGCCCTTATAAATTGACTGTAATCAGTTTATAATATTGGCAATAATTCGGTATTAACTTCCATTAACATTGAACAGAAATGACAAAGAAATAACTGGTATTGAAGTTAGTTAGCAGACTGAATGTGAAGTTAAATGCTTGATTTTACTTCGCCATCCTCTGTTCATACATATTCGTTGCTCCTTCAGTCGGCCTTACATCAGAGTTTTTATTCTCCCTCTCTATCGCAGTCTTGTGAGTTGTGTCAGCTAACCAGAAACTCTTCACAAAGCTCAGAGTGGACATGTGTGTAAATCTAGGAAGAAAAACCAGGAAGAAAAATGGAGTTACATGTTTGTATCTTGATCCAGATGAAATCCAGATGAAACTTAGGTCCAAATGTGTGTGACTGGACCAAAACACCTGACTAGGGTTAGGGTGACCATACGTCCTCTTTTACCCTGACATGTCCTCTTTTTCGAGGCTGTCCGGCCTTGTCCTGGGGAGTTTAAGAAATCTTTAAAATGTCAAGGGTTTTGTATGCGTGGACTGAGTTAGAAGCGCATAAACGGCATTTGTTCCGGCCCAAAAAATCTCTAAATTAACTGCGCACGTCTCTGTGACTCCGCCCCTGCGTAGTCGTGTCGTTGTTTGGGGGACTCAGAATATGGTCACCCTAACTGAGGTGTTTTTGAGGAGTCTTTTTATCCCGATCACTTTATTTCCATTTAGTAATGGTCCATGTAAACCTAGCTACTAACAATAACATGTAAGTAAGAAAATACGTTTGCGTCGTGATGTTGAGGACTCTTGTTGACGCGGTTACACCATCCTTGAATTCATGGTGGTGTATCTTTGGTTTGAGTTTTGGTTCCCAAGAATAAAGTCAGTTATCAAATCTTTCGTGTTACAATTACCACGAAAACAGCCCCGATGTGATGTGAATGGCGATCCGATCCAATGGCGATATTTTCTTGTTTTAAAAAGAGAATCAGCCTTTACGTGGTTTAACTGTTATCTTAATTTGAATGGATCATTATGTAGAAAAACCAGATCCACAGCCAGTCTAGACTTACATAAACACAAGAAATGAGGTGCTGCGTGCAGTAATCAGTCTTTTCTACTGATCTCTCCTTAAACATCCGACATTGAACATGCAGAGAAGTGCGTACTGCCTACAGTACAGCTTGTCAATGTGCTTCCACTTACATCCAACCCCCTCCTCCCTTTTCTCTCCCCTCTCTCTCCATATCTTCTCACCCTCTTTCCCCCCTCCAGCAAGAGTTTGAAGTGGCGTTTTTAGGGGGAAGGCTTTGTTTCCTAAACGGGATGCTTTTGTTGTGTCTAGGGTCTGTGCTTCAACGCGGCCTGGATGCCGAGCTGAAACCTAATATAACTCTGAGCTCGCCACACCACAAGAGGCGGTTTTTGGGATCCTCTTAGTGGCTTCTGGCGGCTTTATTCTGGACCTTACGGGCTCCCCATGAGGACAATGTCTTCCCATCAAGAGCCATAGTTTGTTACCCCCTTTGGTGTAACTTTTCCTTAAATATAGCTGACTCTTATTTTGTACTTTTTTCTTCGATAACATGTGAACTTTTCCATTTGTTGTGACAGCAGTGACAGAAAAAGAGAATTCTGGTCCAGAAAAAGTTTTTTTGTTTTCAGTTTGATTTAAAGATTCTGTCTGCACCGATCTACAGCAAAAACGAAAACAGAGAATTTCAGGGAACGAATAACCACCAAAGTTGAAGTCACACTGTGAAAATGAGCTCTTACTACAAGTGTTGTGTCAAGTCAGATTTATGTCTTTTCACCCTGTTAACCGAGATTCAGCAAAACAGGGCAGATAAGGACTTTAAGTCCATGTTTACGAGGTCACGCCTTAAATTAAACAATACTTGATGACGTGTTCCCATCATTCTCACATTTATATCATTACTCCGTATCGCCTGGAAATCTGCTTTGGTCACAAGATTCATCACACTGTAACAAACAGTTTCAAATTGAATTTCAAGGCAGATCTTGTTGATAAAAGGCTGAATATGGTTGTGAAAGCCAGCAGTTTATCACAGTCACTTTTGAAAAACTCTAAAGACGAAAATTCAACATGTCTGTAAGTGAGGGTGACCATATTCTGAATCCCCAAAAAGAGGACACGACTACACGGGGGCGGAGTCACAGAGTCGCACAAAGTTAATTTTGAGAGTTTTTTGGGTCGGATCGAGTGTCTTTTACGTGTTTCTAACTCAGTAAGTCCACATGACACAAAATTGAAACTTCCATACAAAACTCAGACATTTGAAGGATTTCATAAACTTCCACGGACAAGGCCGGACAGCCCCGCAAAAAAGGGGACATGTCCGGGTAAGAGAGGACGTATGGTCACCGTACTGTAAGTCGAATACTGATTTTTATGTATAAATCAACTCAGGACTCGGTGCACTTTCTTGTTGGAATAAAAGGATCAATAAACATTTGAAAAAAAATTAAAAAATGTTGAATTTTCTCCAGGAATTCCAATACTTCGGAAACATGCAATCAAAATGATTTTTTAAATGTACAAATATGACAACGCAACAAAAAGTTTTACTCAAAATTGTGTTTTAAAGCAGGTAGATGATATGCAGATAACTTTTCTTGTTAGCAGATAGTTTAGAGAAAACCTCGATTTAGAAACTGCAGAGTCACGACATTGCAGGCTTACGGGCAAAACCCACAGGATCCAGAATGGCTCTGCTTTGCTCCGGCACGGCCGGCGGATCAAATCCACAAGCATTATAACCAATGTGTGTCATTCCACAGAATTCATGCGGCGCCCAGCTCCACTGCGGATCGGCTCCTACAGGCGGATCAGATACGCAAGGCTTCTATTTTTGCCGGATGCCGGAGCACGGGGCATCGATTCAGTGCAGCGCAGCATGAGCAGCAATGGAAGTTGTATGCGGTTACAGAGTAAAATTTCAGGTTAATTTTTTAAATAAAATAAAGTCAATACGTTGAACTGTTCTCAACTTGATAAAGAAAGTTAAAAAGCAGAGCAGTTCCGGATCCTGTGGGTTTAGCCAGTTACACGGTTTTGTTATTCTGTGGCGCATAAAAAAAAAAGTTGGTTTGTATAAAGACAAAAAAATAAACTGAATAATAAAACTCACTCAGAAATTTCTATTGTGTATCTTTTTGCTGTTGCCAAGTAGAAATACCCTTAAACTCTTTAAAGCTCTTGTGAGAAATTTGAGTCGACTGGCGGACGCTACTTACGTATGAATGAGACAGAATAAGCAAAGCCAGATTTGTCCACAGGGGGCGCCAAAGTCAAGGTTTAAGAAAGAACTCGAGGAAGAACATCTAATAACCTTATTTTCATAAATTCAGAGCTATTTAAAATTCATAAGCTGTACGAACTGAAAATGGGAGTGATTATAGTTGAAGGTTGAATGGAGACGTTTCTGTGTTTGTCTCGTTGCTCTTTTCACTAACAACTGCAGCTGAGCAGTCAAAGAGTTGACTCTGAGTCACCTTATCAGCGACTGAAGCATTTCTGCTGCAGCTCTCTCTGAACCTATTAGGCCTCGACACACACTCACACACACACACACACACTCAGGAGGAGTAACATGGGTCCCCTGGCCTGGCTGGGCTGTGGGTAGCTTGTAACCCAAGTGTTTTATTAGCAACTGGTCCAACAAAGCTAATTGCTTCCTGAGGGAGCCGCCTCCCTTCAGCCCGTGACTGATTAACAGCCCACATTATGTGTCTCGACAACTTTGACAATCTTTTTTTTTTTTTTTCTTTTTTGGTCACAAAACTTTTTATTACGCTGCACTGCCACAAACCTCCAGTGTAAATCTCCCCCCCAAAACTGGTTTCTCATTGTGAAGCGGTGAAGTATTCCTAACCTCGTTTTTCTTTTTTAATCTGATTTAATTATTTTCTGCAATCATGTTTTTAAAACACACTCCTCTGAGTCATATTCAGTATGTGTAACACATTTTTAATAACATTAGTCAGCTTGTTTTCTGTCATTTTTGTCACCGGTGCTGAATCATCTTACACATAAATCGATTTTTAACGATGACAATGTGTCACTTCATCAAACCAGAAAATGTGTTTGGTTTAACAAAAAAAAAAATGCCAACGTCTTCAGCTCTCTTTCACAATTCGATTGAGAAATTAGATCAGATCTGTGTCCTTTGTTGTAACTGCTTTGTTGTGGGAGAGCACATAAATATTAGTTTGCCATGTGTGTTTCTTGTTCGACAAACAAATCTGGGTCATTCACGTTCAATCGAAAGAGTTTTTTGGCGGTAATCAGATTTGTCGTGCATTTCTCTCTCAAACCTTTCATCCCCCTGTCTCTGAATAGAATTATTCCTTACTTTAAAACCACTTGTTCGAATCCATTAGCTGCTGCAGATGTTATGTTGTCTTCGATTTCTTTGTGTGTATTCATGTGTGGGTTGAAACTTGTCATATTTATGCGTGCGTGGATATGATGTAAGCATATATTAATGGACTGAAACATCATCTGGTGTTTGACCTGTTCGCTCCCGAAAGGCAAAACTAAGAACAAGATCTTCGGACATTTTGAGTGGGTGGACATCGGCTCTGAGAGTTCCCCTCGGTTTATTTACTTTCTTTTAAAGTTGCAGATATTTATGGAGAAAAAACAGCTTCTCATCCTTCTCCGACTTTGTTCTCGAGGATCTTAATTACAAATGCTGAATCTTCTACATGAAAAGCAGTCGCTGGTTTCCGGACTCGTCTTTGTTGCATGCTCTTGTCTCATACGTGTCTTTGATGATGCCATTGGGAACTTTGAGCAGATGGGTTTTCAAAAGGCTGGGTTCCCAAACAGGATATAGATGATGTGTAGGCCTGGTGCTCTCTGGAGCTGGGATCAAATGGTTGTTCTTCCACCCCCTGCTGCTCCCACCATCTCTGCAGGGCGGGGCCCGGACGGATGGTCTAAGGAAGAAGGAGGTCCTCCTCAAGTGTTTTAAGGTCACATTTTCACACGTGCGGCATCCCTATCACTTCCTGTGAATCATCTGGATGTCGTTAATATCTCCAGCTCACTCATACAGTTTATCCCTAATAGCTGAGTCGAATCCACATTTGTGTTTCTTGGCATCCAAATCAACCTTTTCTCCGTTTTCTCCCCTTTTTTTGACCTCTGGATGCAGAGCTCTTAAGCTGTTGTCACAAATTTGAATGGTTAATTGAGGCCTTGAGAACATGTTCGGTTTAAAAAAATGCATATTTCTGGTTTTGGTTTGAAAGAAAAGCTCTTGTGTCCTCTCTGTCTGAAGTCCAGAGCCAACATCAAGTGCACAAATATGTTTGGGACGTGGGTTTGTCTCAAACTGTCTCCTTTTTTAACATGTAGAACTCTGCTGGATCACCGGTAATCCCACGTGACACCATTAATATTGTTTACAGTTTCTGGGAAACTATACTGTGCATCTCTTTGGGATGAAAAGTGCTCAAAAGCTTACCCTTTTGGCGATCTATCGAGGGTTTCCGGGCATTTCTACACCCCCCCACAAGGTTTACAATCTAGCCACAAAAAGAGTGTTTGATCGAAGATGTTTGGTGGTAAATTCGCAGCGATTTATCGGTGAAAACATGATTATTTATCATATTGTTGTGATAAGATCGCTATCGCTAAATGCCGCTAATGTCTTCCGGGTTTGACTGTCAAACTTTCGACCAATTCTCATACTCTTCTTGTGTCCAATAAGAGGCAACCAAAGATCAACAAGAGACGAGAATGTTACCTGCTTGTCTGCAAAATAAGAAATAATGGTCCTCAATGCTTGGAAACAAGCAAAGAAGAGATTCTGAGCAGTATGATGTGGTCCTCGGTCTCATCCCAGACAGGAACTGCTTCAAGGAGTGGCAAAAAAAACTGTAAATAGTAAAAAAAACGCCTGGAAGAATTAGTGTAAATATGTCAATAGTTTCCGTTGTGTGTTTGTTAGAATCCCAATATTTCTTCTCCTAATAGCCAAGACTTGAGAGAATGATGTGCAGGTGAGGTTTGGTCACTGTAGATTTATGTGTTTTTTAAGCAAAGTACTGTTGGTATCAATTTCCGTTTTAGTTTTTTGGTGGACTTTGATGGTTCTGAATCTACTTTCACATTCATGTTACTTAATTTTTGCACCCATAAAGTGACAGCTGAGGTTGTCCTGAAAAAAATGATGTGTATATAAAAATATAGCTGGTGGAGTTCTAAGGGTTAACATGTTTCAGCCATGAATGTGTCTCAAACGGACTTCTCTGATGGATCTGTCCTTTGCAGCGCTCCCACATCTGCAGTAGTTATTGAAATGTGAAACCAATATATGCGAGGATGTGCAGTCCAGACGTCCCAATTGACTGTTTTACACAATTGTGATACCAGCTGTAAGATCCCAACTCCAGGGTTCGAGGTACCTGAAGATGGCGAATTTTATCAGACGGATTATTCTCTCTAATGTCGCCAAGCATTTGGAGTATGGTTGATAGGAGGGCTGCGGAGCCCAGACTGAGGAGGAGGAGGAGGAGTCATTTTCGCATTAGCAGAATCGCATTTCGAGAAAGAAGCAGCATTCCAGGAGCTCTTTATTTGATTAGCTATAATGTCATAAATGCAAGAATGTACTGCGATAAATGGCAAAAGTAGCTGATGAATTAGTTATCCCCGTCAGCAAATACCCACGCTAGCTCACCCTCCCCATCCTCGTCCCACGGGCCACATTGCCTCTTCAATCTGCAATATGGAGCATAATTATACTAATTTCTCTCAATTGCATTAGCGAGGGCCTGGAGAGAAAGAATGGCCGTCTTTCTAAGCCAGAGCCTGGACTATGCAGTCAGCCTCCCTGCACCTCAGAGAGCAAGTACAGGGGGAGGCAACATGACCCCTGCTCAGCCCCTCACCCACCCCTCTTCATTTGACTGCACTCCTCTCTCCTTCCTCATTCCCTCCAGCTTATTGTCCCTCTTTTCTCATTCCGTATCGGCCTCCTACGCCAAGTCCTTCATCAGATGCAGACTGAAACATACAGAAAACTCTCTCAGAGATTGTGGATTGGAGAAAATCTCATTTTTGGCTCTACCTCTGAAACAGTATTAAAGATTGATTTTCTCTTTAACCGGCCTAAATGTTCTGCACATAGGCTCCTGAATTCACACACCAAACTCTGACCCAGATGTCAAGCAGTATAGATAAGTTGAAGTAAGCTGGGTAAACTACATCAGGGCAGAAGGAGTTAAAAAAGCGAAGCTGTCACACTGTACTTGTACTTGAATTTGACCCTAATTCTACACCTAGCCGACAGCTTCATTTCGCTTATTTAGACCTCCATTAGCTTTGGCTAAGGCCATTGCTATTCTTCCTGGAGTCTACATTTACAATTGAACCTCCATTGCAGTGCACGCTCACAAAAAAACATCACGCCACATACACAAAGACAATGTTGATAACCACAACACTCACAACAAGACAAAAACAAAACAACAAAACTAGAATAATACAAACAACATACACATATTACTGGACCTGATACATTTCAACAGTGAAGCTATAGTGCCGAAATAATCAGGTGTTCAAATATCAACTTACATTCTACATAATTGAATTCATTTACCGAAACAGTACCCAATACTAGGGCCCGACCGATTTATCAGCGAGACGATTAAATCAGCCAATTTTAGCCCGTTTGAGACTAATCACTAATCGGCCAAAACTCGCCGATTGTCGCCGATAAATCCGTTAAGTTACAGTTCAACCCACTTCACAATGTTCCCCGCTGTGCTGGTATCGGTCACGCCGAGCTAACGGTGAAGCACCATGTAATATGCAAGCTAAAGTTAGAGTTAGCCATCTGCTATTAGCCTGCTGTTGGAGTTAAAATAAATAGCCAGGGGTTGTTTTAGCAATAAAAAGGATTTGAAATGAGTTTTCTGCCTTAAATTCTTTGAAGAAGTGTTTGAAAAGCTTAAAAGCAGCCATTTGTTAAAAAAAAGTACATATGATAGATATATTACTTAAATCAACAAAGTTTTAAAACTTTATAAGAAATTTTAAAAATTCGCTGATTAATCTGTAATCGCCCCCCCCCCCCCAATAATTGGTATTGGCATTGGCCCCAAAAAATCCATATCGGTCTACATAAGCAGACTTGCGATATTTCAAGTAGCTCAGACAAACACTGATTTGATTGTACAAAGTAGCGTCATCTAAATTAGGAGCTGTTTGACCAGTAAATGTTCTTAAACTAGATCTTTAAATCTGTATTTGTTGTGTTCTTGGATGTCCTGGCAGAGCATTCTGTATCACCATGGTCCTTTACATTACCGTACTTTTCATTTTGTTTGTTTTTACTTTGGGTGAGGTGAATTTACCCTCCGTAGCATGTCTTGTTCTGTAACAACGATCATGAAGAACCTTTGGAAATTTCGTCACAGATAGTCTTTTCATGAAAGCTGCTAATGAGGCGGTACATCTGTTCTTTATGTAAAAGCAGGCAAGACAGTTGTGCATTTTACTCACATTGGTTTTGTACGGACAACGAAGTAAATATTGTGCTGCCTTGTTCTGAGCTATTTGCAGTTTCTTTTTAAGTGATGAAGCAGCACACGACCGAACCCCTGAACAATAATCGATAATCAAGTGTTTTACAAGATAAAGATATTATATTTTATAACCCACTTCTATAAACAACAATTTCCTCTTCTCCGTTTCCTCCCTGGTTCTCCATGACCAGGTCACATCGTACCAACCCGGTGGCTGAGGGACTCTGGGGGACTGCAGGGTGCTGCTAGTGGGAACACGGCCTCAGTTATGAAAGACGCCATTGTCCGGCTGGGCTCGCCAACATAGAAAATGAATAAATCAAAGAGGAGAGATCAAGAGTGGAGGAGAAAAGGAGGGGATGGAGGGACCGGGAGACTATCTGACATCTGCATTTGTAACCGGGTATTTAGCTCTGGAGGAATGTTGTTATCATCCACCCTCAAACGCTGCGATGGTGAAGGATTTTGCATTGAATTCTATTATCTGATCGCATCTACGTGTCCTGTCTGCCTCTGCAAACACACTGTGAAGTTTGATCATAGAAACACTTGTTTTTGTCATTCAGGCCAGAAAAATAGTTCAATTGAATCTGTTATATCACGCTATTTTAGCCAATCACGTGTCCATCTGGGTTGTTAAAGCGGGTATTTTGGATGGACACGTCTCTATTTCTGTTAATTAGGTTCATAGATTTGCTTTAGATTTCTCTCTTCAAACGACATTCATCACTGATGTTTCATTATCTGGTTAAACTGAGGCTTACGGTGAATCTTGTTTACGTGTTAGCGCCCCGACCACAAATAGAAAGACAAGACGTGCATTCATTCTTCGAAAATCCTGCAAATACAGTCTTTTGGCAATCAAATGAAGATTAAAATAAAAAGGGGGACTTTCCTGTCAAATGATTCAAGCACTGACTCAGACGCAAAGATGGTTTTGAGATTCAACTTATGAGCTCTTTATGGAAACTGGTATTTGCAGGATTTCAGTTCTTGTGATCAGCTCTGACTCAGAAGCTCAAATGCGTTGCAAGATAAGGTGTCAGAAAGATGAAGATGTTGTACCGTGTCTGCAAAGTTGTTGGTGTTTTCATCGAGTATGACATACAACTCATTAGCCTCTAATCGATCAGGGGAGCAGTGTTGGGGTAACGCACTACAAAGTAACCGATTACAGTCACGATATTACTTTTTGGGGGTAACGAAGTAAAGTAGCGCACTCCAGCAAAAACGGTAACTTACTTACTTTACTAAATAATAGGAACGTGCCTTTCTGCATTACATCAGCTGTGTTTCCCTGTGTGCAAAGTTCTGATCTGTTTAAGTGTTTCTTGTTTTTCTTGATATCGAGCCTTTGGACCATCGTCCAAGCTTGTCTCCGTACGCTCTGACAGTCTTTTTTTCCGTGGGACTCATTTTTGGGGGTTGTCGTTTTCTCACTGTGTCGTTATCTTGCAGCCTCTTTGTCGAATGTAAACAAAAAGTTGCCCGTGGAGATGGTGCTTTCCGACCCAACGTGCATTGCAAAATCATGTGACATTTAAAATAAAAAGACCAGATTTCGTAGTGAAATCCGAGGAAAACTGTTGTTCGGGACTGCGTGCTACATGCTTACTCTTGCTTCCTACTTACTCGGCTACCGTTGTAACCGTTGTTCTAGTCTACACGCAACATTTTTTTTCTCAATCATGAACCACTTAAATCTGGGACATTCCAGAGGACAGCTTTAGCCGGGGACAGGTCATCCAAAACGGGGACGTCTGGACACCTTAATTTGGAAATCCTATGGAGAGATTGATTTGAGTGACGTAGCTGCTGATATGAAAGAGAGATGGAGATGGAGACAGAGACTGAGGCAGATGGAGATGGTCTTTTCGTTAGAAGATGTTTCCGTAAGCTTGTGTTTTAAAACTTGTATGTTGCTACCTTATATCTTTCTTTATCTTGTTGTGTGACAGTGAGCTATTGTGTTCTTCTGTATGGTTTTTCACGCCATGTTATACAATCGGATCGAGTGTCTTTTACGCACTTCTAACTCAGTAAGTCCACGTGACACAAACTCCAAACTTCCGTACAAAATCGCGGACATTTGAAAGATTTTATAAACTTCCACAGACAAAGCCGAACAAGCCCAGACAGCCCCCAAAAAAGAGGACACGTCCAGGCAAAAGAGGACGTATGGTCACCCTGAGTAAAGTAATCTCATTGCAATTTACAGAAGTAACTAGCTACTAGTACTAGTTACTAGTTACTACCCCAACACTGCTGGAAAGTTTGCAAAACCTGATCAACCATCCTCTGCTTGACCTCTGCTCATTTGAAGCCGCTGCAGACTGGTTTACTGCTGGATCCCAGAGACAGCATGACAGCAGCTGGCTCTCCGAGTCAGTTTAACACAGTGGCACTTCGTTGCTGCCTCCCATCCCAGGTGTGTGTGCGTCTGTGTGTGTGCGTCTGTGCCTAAATGGTGTCCGCACAATGGCCGCCCTGTGTGACCCTGTGCATCTGTGTCTCCTCGGACAAGCTCCTCTGTCCTACTGGCTGTGCAGTCCTCTCTTCAGTGTTGACAGCACGCTACAGGTGCCCAACACATCTGGCCCTTCACATGACCTAACACGCGCACGCACGCTCACACACACACATATCTTACATCTGCTCAGGCGCTGATAAGCTAAATTAAGCTAAAACCCTCAAAGGAGTGTGCTAACAGAATCAGCAGGAACATAAACTGCCTTCAGTTGCTACTTTAAGAAGTGAGAGAAGTTTTTTCTCCCTCTCTCTCTCTGCAGGGCCACAAATGCCTTCATTATTTGACCAGGCCACAAGTTCATGACCAGACCTCCAGTCATTAATGAAAGTCTGTGTTTGGGGCGGGATTCTGAACAGTCATCACACTGTTTTTTCATCTAACACCCCCCCTCCAACATCTTTCAGTACCAAACACATCCTGCACATAATCATCGCTCTGTCCCACTGCAACCTCTGTTTGCTAACTCTGGACAAGCGAAAAAGTTTGCTTGAAAGGATCCATTTAGAGTCATTTTTCTAAGCTGAAGGAACATTTGTCGTCCGCTTTGCTATCTTTTGAGACACAGTGCGAGCACGCGGTCGTGATTTTGCATCAGCTCGCGGCCTCACAAAAAAGAGAGAGAAACCATGAGAGGCCGGTTGTAGGCGAAGAAGCTATGCAAATAAATCAGCCAGTCAGTTAGAAACAAACCAACAATGAGGTCATCTGGCTTGGGTTGCACTTCTGGCAGGCAAGAAACACGCTGCGTGCAAAAGCGAGCCAAAGGTTAGCCAGTTAGCAGGTGCACTTCCTCCTTTACCTGGCTGCATATTTGCATGAGCGTCCAAGGAGGAACCATCATGTATCACCTGTCATACAGATCAGCCGAGCACACGTTTGGGTTAAAGTATCTTCCTCATTCACCTGAGAGACTGATCCCTCGTGTGTTTTTAGTCAAACCGCTCCCAAAGGTATCCTTTTCTTCGACTTACTCGAAGGACAAACACCTTTAATGAACTCTGCGCTGAAGCATCAGTTACAGAATCGAGCTTCCTGACTGAGCTGGATTTCCTCCCAGTGTGTGTGTGTGTGTGTGTGTGTGTGTTTGTGTGTGTTATTACAGCTCCAGGTCCACCAGGTCAGGTCACAGGACATGACAGTTGGCCGGTGGAGAGCAGCCTCCAGGCTAATGTACGTCCCCTCCCCCACTCGCCCACCTCTCTTTCTCTCTGGGTGGCCCGTGTTTACGAGCTCCAGGAGCAGGTCATCGCTGCGCGGAGAACACGGCTGCTGCACGGGGGACTGTTGCTGGGTCAGCTCTGGAGCAGCAACCAGGAATTTTCTCCTCGCCGTGTGTGTCTTTACGCGTTCGCTCATCGCTCAGTGTGTGCGTGGATTCGGACTTCCTGTGTGCAGCAGTGCGGGGGAGCAGAAATGGGGGTGAGGTGACCCTCGACCTCGACCACATGTCCTGGTCTGCCGGCTGATCACCCACACTTCCGCATGCGGGGCCTCTCGACTCCTCTCCTGGGGTCTGAGAAGATCTCCGCCTTTATCACCGCTGTTGTCATGTTTCAGCGTTTTCCTCATCTGCATCGTCTCCTCTGTGTTTTCGATTCGCAGCTTTTGTCTGGCTTTATTTGAAATTCTGGTTCCAAGTTCAGAAACACGCTCGAGAAGCTGTTCGCCAAAATGTTTGTGCAGATTGTTTCAGAGCTAAAAAAGTCAACTTTCTCAGTAAATGATTTATATTTGTGAGTGTGAACCAACACCTTGGTTACATATGCACAAACCTAGTGTGGGTGAGACTATAACACTATCACTATCAGGGACCAGCGAAGCTATAGTTCCACTCCACTGAAAAAATTCCCATGAGTGGAACTGAAATGTGGATTTTTTTCTTTTACTTTTTGTTCAAAGAAAAAAATAAAGATGAATATTCAATCATTATTTGACATCTTCCTAAAAACCAACCAGAGCATTAGTCTCGTGTGTGGTTGGTCCCCTTGGCAGCAGTCATCTGACATATCATGGTTTGGCTTCGCTCAGAGGCACACTGTCAACACCAGTCCTACTCACTGGAGCACGTGGCCAACAAACATTAAATCAGTGCTTTTTCACACCCATTCAACAAGCTTTATCTGGAGATAAGATAATGTTGAATGTTTAACTGGTGTATAACCACTTATCTGGAGCAATGAGTAACCAGCAAAGGTTTGTGGATGCTTATCTCCACGAAGCAAACCAATTTGACTTCCTCTTATAATCTCAGATTTAGCCAATCTGAACATATTCTGTTAAATTTGAACTATTTTTTTAGTGTTTTTTTAACCTCTGAACCAGTCAGCAGTTTGGGATTCACATTCCAGTTGAAATGACTGTAAAACTGGACTTCATTTAAAGACCCGCTCCGTTGAAAATCATGTTTTTCTTGTTGTCTACATGTTCGTATGGCATTTTTCTGATGCTACAGGACATATCAATGGGGTTAGGTTAATTGGCCACTTCCAAACTGCCCATAGGTGTGAATGTGATGATGAACTGGCGACTTGTCCAGGGTGTCCCCTGGCTTTGCCGGAAGATGCTGGGATAGGCTCCAGCCCCCCCACGACCCCGGGAACAGGAATGAGCGATAGAAAATGGATGAATGGATGGATGGATGGATGGATGGATGGATACAGGACATATCATGAGATTCAAATCACTGTGAATCTCTGGCAGACCCAAACGGCAGGTTCAGATGTAGTGGGATTTCCTACGTCACGACTGCAAGCTCCACCCCCAGAGCCCCGCTATGCAGGCCAGACTCAGAAAAGTAGAGAGAATGATCGCAGAACAAGCGTGTGAGTTAGCGATAGCAATGAGCTGAGTAGCTTCTATGTTGTCTGCTACTTCTACTACATCAGCGATGTTAGGCTACAAGCTAGTGTGCAGAGCAGCGCTGACTCCGCCCACAACTCAGAGGCAAATTGCTAATTAGCTACTAGAGCTCTGCAGAAGAAAAGGCCTTGAAAATGACACAGGTTACACGATTTTGGCGAAAGACTTCAAAATCAAAGTTTAAAGACCCCTGAAAACACTTTAAGTGGTTAAAAAAAAAAGATCGGAGTGGGACTTTAAATCAGATTAGAATTGATCTATCCCTAATACACTTGTCATACTGTTGCTGAGGGTTATGACTGACATCTATACTTATTTAATGTAATAAAATTATAATAAAATGCTGTGTAGTCTAAAGGAGATGGTCCAAACTTTCCTTGGTTTACGGCTGTCATCAGTTCATCATAACACCACTTCTATTTCTGAGCCGCCAAAATCAAAGCCCTCAAATGCCAAACTTGAGTGGAAACTGAAGTTTACAGATCACTCTCCCTTTAACGTGACCAAACACTTAATAATATCATACATCGCTCATAAACTATTGAGGGTTGCAGAAAGAGATGTTTTTATTTCCACAGTGAAATACCTTTAAATGAACACAACCCAACATTTCCCTACAAAACAAAAACAGATAACTTCATTTCTTTTACTTCGCGTAATTTTGTATGTTTTTGTAAGTTTCTCGCTCTGCAGCCCACCATGAATACCATGAAGACTGGTGACCTTTTAACCCCCCCAGCCTCCCTGGGAACACCATCATTCCTGTCCTCTCACTCACAGAGTCCCCGTCACTGGCCCAGGGCAAACCCTCCACAAGGCCTCCTTTGACGGAGCCTAATGAGAAGACTGTGGTACGGGATTGCGACCGTCGTGGAGAGGTTCGCTTCCTTTACTGCGCTCCTTATCGGCCTGTGTATCGAAAATTATTCAATTATATACATCTCCTCTTCTCGAAGATTACGTCCTCTCCCGGTTTTTGCACACTATCCTACTAATGGGGTTAAATACAGTTAAATTGCATAATCGCAGAGGCTGATAAAGGGGCTAGTATGTGTGTTGGCATGCTCTCGTCTCCAGGATTTCGATTCCTGTAATTAAATGTAAGGGTCTGCGTTTTTGTTTATTGGATTTATTTTGCCTGATTGGCCCTGGCATTGACTGATGGGCGAGACAGAGGTGGTGGTGTGTCGGCGGAGACAGAGAGGGGTCTGGTATGATGTGTATGCTCGCAATCCTGTTGCTGCAATTCGCCCCTGAAGTCAAAGGTCAATAAAGATGTTATCAATCACGAAGCCTGCCTTTCCCTCACTGTTGTATTTTAACTAAACACTAAAGGTTTCATTGCTCTCTCGCCTTAATCAGGGCTCCTTATGTGCAAATCCGGCATTAGTCTAGTGTGTGTGTGTTTTCAGTGGCATCGGCTGTGTTTATTTGGTCAGGGGTGTCAGACAGATTAGCTAGTGTGTTACAGGTGCTATAAAAGTTGTAGCTTTGGACACGGCTCATGAACAGTATAATGAGGCTGGGCTCAGGTTAATCTCACCCTGCCTGGCTCTGTCTTTGAGTTACTGGCCTGCTTTAGCTGCCGGGCAGGGCTCGGGGCTAACAGGCGAGCAGAGACGACGCAGAGAGGAGCGTAGCGTTCCAGCAGTACGCCTACAGGCAGAGGCCGGGAAGCAGGCCAGAGACGGAGAGAGGGAAGAGAAATGCATTTGTGACCAAAACGGTGTTGAAATCTTATCAAAGAGAAATTCTTTCACAATGATTTTCTTCCTTTTTTTATTCGCCCTACTGCCATTTCGTCTTCAGGTGTTCAACCCCGATTCAAAAAGAGTTAAGACGCTGAAATATGCACGCTCTTTCCTGAAAACGACCCCGTCTGGATATTGATCCGCAGCCTATTTATAGTCTGGTGTTAATGCTGCTTTCCCAGATGTGTTACGGGGGCTTGTGCTTTTTAAACAGTGTGGTCTCTTCGCTCTTAAACCGCCTTTCAGTCACAAGTTTGAGGATTAGAAAGGAAGGACACTCAGATTTGCAAATGCAGCAAAGAACTGCGCTCACAAACAATCATGATTTTAAGACTATGCAGTGACTTCTACTACAGAGCCATGACTCTTTTTCAGTAGTGCTGCCTGAAGTCCCTTTTGTGCAGAGATACCTTATTTTTCGGGCAATATAGCACACCTGATTATACGGCACACTGTGAATTAACGTGTCTATGTTCACACATAAGGCGTACCGGATTGTAAGGCGAATTAAGCAGTAATTGGTTTATTGTTGCTAGTGTGTACTCCAGGACCGGGCCGCCTTACCCCGAATTTCCACCGCATCTGGAACAGTTACGAAAAGACCGTATTCGCTGATCGTAACCATTCAAGTTACTTTGTCAATTTCCACCCGCTTCTTTCCGTTCCACAGCTGATCGCAAGAGTTCTATTTTTTCTGGATGCCAGGGCATGTCGGATAAATTCAACACAGATTGACCAGTGCTGTAAAGGAAGTCTGGCACAGACACAAAAAAAGACATCCGGCTTCTTTTCAAAATAAAACACTCTGTGGTTCAGGCAGCTCGTATTTCACAGCATGTTCCGGGACGAACAAGTGAAAGGTTTATAGTCAGCATTTCATCCTGATGACACCATGGATGAGAAGATGCTGATTCTAGAAGTCTAGAAGTAGATTTCCTCCTCTGTAAGGACACAATCTTCTGCTTATATGTTTAACCTATGTGGCTAAAGACAACTATCATCAGGCGATTTCACGTGAATCTGTGGTTCTTGTGAGTTCTTGCCATTCCTGCTGTCCGTAATCTGCCATGAAATTTGCCTCACAAACGGATCCGATAGGAATTGGCGTAGAGAGAAAATTACTGCCGTTCCGGATTGGAGCCATTCCAGATGCGGTGGAAATCCGGGGTTACATGATTGCACTTCTAATTTAGACATTACAGTCAGGCAGTCTTGTAGACCGCTCAGGGGTCCTGTTACGGAACTGATCAGGTAGTGACACAGCATACTGTAATCTCTGAATATCCATTGAGCAGAGCAGCTTCGTTGCTTACTGAAGTCGTACTTACACATTTCGACAGATTATTGAATGCATTGTACCACATAAAATCGGTAATCATACATGAGGCGCACTGTCAATTTTTGAGAAAATTTAAGGATTTGAAGTGCACCTTATAGTCTAAAAAATATTGTATATGATGATATTATTCACTGTCAAAAATATTAGGTTTATGCTCACAGGCATCATCCTGGAAATCTCTTTTACAGAATGGAGAATCTCTTTTTCTTCGCCTCTCTTCGGTGCCCCTTTTTATACATGTTGCTAACCTGTTGCAAATTAGAGGGACGGTCTTCCAGCTTTTTATCATTAAAATTTTTTAAATGTCTCGCTCACACCGAATTCATAATAAGTATCATCTTTTCACCAACAATCCCATTTTTCAGTGTTCTTGATCGATGCGCGTTTGCACTATTTTTAGTTGAATAAAAGGGTTTAAACGATTAGCAAATTCTGTTTTTATACAACGCTCCAACTCTTATGAAACTGAGGCTGTATTTGGATCAAGAGATGAGAGGGAAGATTGAATGCAGAGCAGAGAGGAGTCAAGGATACGCAGGATTAGGAGAGAAAATAGTGATGGAAAGGCACTCAGTGTGCTCTCCTCAGAGGAGGTTAGTGTGCTGTGGAGGCCATGCTGTTTATCTTATTGGCCTTAAGGGGAAAGAACATTTGTTCTGGATACAGTGAACCGCATAGTCTGTGTTTTATTTGCACATGATTCTCGGCTCTTTGAATGAGCATCATGAGTCACAGATCTTTGTCTCTGACTGTCACACCAGTTTGCTGGTGCATTTGTTTTTGCCCAAACCTGTCGCTTCTCCTTACACACATGATCTGTTTGAGCTGATGTTCTCTGTTACCAATCCACGAGCCTATTCCTGTTTTTTTTGTCCAATTTAAAAACTTTAATTAAGTACAACATGCATTTGAGAAAACTCAAACTTCCTCGCTTGGACGGCTGCCAAGCTGTCAGACATGGCTCTCTTATGAGGTAGTGCGTTGGCGCGGGCGGCAGACATGCTGAAAACTCAGGTGCAGTTTTTGAGCCGCGGTGTTAACGAGGCTCTACGCTGGTGTAATCGGAGTAATTGTTTATTACAGACCTCAACCTATAGTATATGTAATTACTTTTGGGTTGCCCTCGCCCTGTAAAATTCACTTTTGTTTCCTGTCTGGGTGCCTAACACCACAGTCTAAGCTCCTCCTCCAAAAAAGTGTATTTTACTGCCCCGTTTGAATGATATTACATATAATTGTGTATTTTTTTTTTCCGTCTGTGAGCAGCACAGTTGTAAAATACATACATTTTCTATTTAGGATCATTAGAGCTTTGATGGTGCAGAGCTATTCCTCAGTGACACTCCATCGCCTGCGCCCATAAAATTCTCAGTGCCAAGCCGGTGGGGGAGGACTTTAAGTGTTGCGCAGTGCTCTTATAGCCACTTCCTTAATCAGACGGCCGGACAAATTGTAATCATTAGCAATGTGGTGAGCATGACATAGGTCTCCAAACTCGTTAGAGTGAGTTAGCAGCAGTGGGGAGAGATTAAGGGAGGAAGAGAGGGAGGAGGAGGAGGAGGAAGGTGCTGTCACACACTCACCTGGGTCTGTTTGCAATCAGGCGGTTCAATTAGGGCCCTAGCTAAGCTCTGCAGCAGCAGCTCCGCTTACGTCATGGATGCGAGAAGTCCTCCAACATAAGCATGTGCACACAGTCAGACATGCACGCCATTATCCCCGTGTAGAGTTAGAACAATAAAACGCATGCGCACATGATCTCAGCAGGGCACAGATACAGCTCACACTCTTGAGTCACTGCTGTCCGTCTGTGCCATGTGAGCCTCTGTTAGTGCAAGAAAGAGCAGTGAAAACTCAAACCAAGACTATCACCATATCACGTCTTCACCTCCTGATTACTGTGGCGAAAAGAGTAATATCACAAGACGGATATTTAGGGAAAAGTTCGACAACTGTATCGAAGGTGCAGGCTTCAGTATAGGCTCAATTTTCATTGGCAGCTCAGTTTCGAACATGAGGTACCTTTAATTATTTTGGCCTCACTCTCTTTCTTTCAATCCCTGCCCCTTTAAGAGCCCATTTGTCATCTGTTCCTGTTCATCTATTTCATGAAATAACAAATAAATAGTGAAGAAATCTCAAACACTGACATTATCTTCAGTCAATCTGCCTGTTAATGTAACCGAGGAGCCAAAACGCTTAATGACTAAAGCTGAGAATGCTTCGCACAATGACACATACGTTGGCACACGCTCAGACGAAAACCTCCGAACACGCTGACGGACACACTGTAAAAAAAAAATAATAATAAAAAATACACACCACAAACACACACTAGTACTGTACACAAAAGCAGCAAGTGTGCACCTCCACACAGCTGCACATGCTTGAGCAAAGCTAGCATCTGTCCCAGAAACATCCGTCAGTGCCTCCACATCTGTGTGCTCCAGCTCAAGCCTTTTGCTCCGGGCCCCCCACACCCCGCACACGTTCCCCACGACTGGGCTTGGCCCCGTGCCACCCCGTTCCTAGTCCTCCAGCTGAGTGATACATGCGCTAACCTCAGACAGCTATACAGTCCTGTAGCCAATTTAGAGTATCCCTTCAGGGAACGTGATACGGTGGGTTTTATTTGAAATGTCCTTTTTGATTGAGGGGGAGACGTGGCACACTTACCATAATGGCACCTCTAATGGGCCTAATGTGGAATGTCTCTTCACGGTAACACATGTTCAAAGCCTTTCTGGCATGCTCACTGGAGCAGCAAATGCTGACCCGCAAACTGTATCGCTCATCCGACTGAGACGTGACTTCTCTTTGTAACTTTACAGGCGAACATCAGCTCAGAGACATCATCGATGCTGGCAGTTGAAAGCTTCGCTTACAGACGGTGACGACACGACATTTTGCCGTCGAAGGGCAGATCGAAGAGAGTTATTTGAACCCTGATTTACCCCCACTACAGTTTCAGCTTTGGAAAGCGTGTTCTTGTGAGTCCAAATCCAGAGATGCTGTTGTTGTCTTGTTGGCTTCAGTGACGGCATCGTTCCTCCCCCCCGATTCTAACCCCTAACTAACCCCTGCCCCGGGGTCATTAGTCATAAGCATGGAGGGAGTGGAGGGAGGATTGTCAACAGTGCAGAATGGAGCCTATTGTTAGCCCCACAGGCCAGAGGGTGCTGTCTCACCCATGGAAGTGTCACCAATTTGGACTATGCTTGCAGCCAAGTCTTGTGTGTGTGTATATGTGTGTGTGTGCGTGTGCACGCCAATTTTTCTGTGTGTGTGTTTTGTTTGCAAGTGCATGTATGTGTTAGAGTGTGTCTGCACAGACGTATCACCACGGCAACTGCTCTTTTTGGTTGTTGGTTTCCATCGAGCATGTGATGTGGCACAGCCTGACACCTCCACATGAGCATGTGAAGCCTGTCAGCAGCTAATTTGTTGACTTGTTGTCTTCTTTTACATACTCATACTTTATCGCCTCTCTGCCTCCGAAGGTATGCATTCGCTTTTCAAACCCGGAGTGCACACATACTGCATACACGTGTGGGTCGGTGGGTGGTGCACACGTCTAGTTCTAATTTGTATTTATGTACTTGTGGTCAAATTAATACAGATCACTATGATCATATCTGGCTGTGACATGACGTTGGTTCGAAGCCAGCTCTCTTTCGTACATCTCAGTAAACCCATTCCTCTCTCACTCTCCCCCCCTTTTCAACCGGGGCCCAGATTGTTAAAAGCGAGCACACCTTGTTTTAGGAGACCCGGGCCAAGGGGGAAAATCAGCCTTTAATAACTTTGTACGGGAAAAGACTCACACTGCCAAAATGGCAGCCGCCCTGTACGCCGTTCAGCTGGCAAACCAACAGCCAGAGAAGGAGGGACGGGATTGGAATGGAAGCAAAAAGTAAGAGTGATTTTTCTCCCAGACCTCCTGTTGCAGAGACAGCATGTAGGAACGTGAGGAGAGGGGTGTGAAGAGGCTTAGTGAGCCATCATATTTCATTCTTATTATCCTTATATTGCATTGTACTTCCCCCTCAAAGGAATGAATCATTTCTCCACACTTATTTTGGAACTAATCTTCTTGCAGAGTTTAAATTTTATCTTCTGTATCATGGCGTTAACCGCTCGAAAAAAATATGTCTCAAACACGACAACCCTCGCTTACAGTTTGTCCGCTGTAGACTTCTCTTTCCGTCTCCTTGCCCTTTTCTTTCCGCACTTAACATGCTGTTCGCACTTGTATGTTTTGGTGTAAGCGGAGTCTTGAGTCTGAGCAGAGCAGAGCTTGGTAGGGAGGAGGCTCCCAGCATGTTGGAAGCCACACCATCGCCGGCGCCAATTCCAACGAGACATGAGTTATAGCTCCGGCTTCCCCGAAATCAAATAAATAATCTCCCTCTTATTTATTTACTGTGGCTGTCTCCATGATTTGCAGCTTCTTGATTATTCTATAGGGTTAAAAGGACTTGCTTGCGCTCTTGTCATGCTTGGCCCTCTCTTAAGACACGTGCGATGCGGATTTTCAGGCGCACACCTGTCACATGTTTTTCCATTTATATACTGCAGTCTGGATATTTCATCATTAAGTAATTGCAGCAGGCCTATAAGAGGGTAAAATCATTGTCTGAGCATTTATGCAGCGGCAGGGTCCACCATTCCTCCTCACCAGCACCGACAGAAGCAAAAACATTCAACCAGCCTACCTATAAACACACACACACACACACTCACGCACACACACACACACACACTGGAAATGAGCCTTTGGTAGCAACAGTATAACAGCTATCAGAGCCTCTTGGCCATGTGTTGAGTGCAATAATGGTAAAGGCAACGACAGGCTCAGCCCATATTCTCAATTAGGCTCCCAAGTGCTAGGTGTGGAAAGGTGTCTGGCACAGCGCCTGACCGCAGCACTCAAAGAGCACTTTGTCTGCCCACCTCACACCCACCGTACCTGCCCATGTTGTGGAAACAACCCAACGTTGTCACACAGTTGATTTAATAAAACTGGATCCCCAAAATGAGACTTCTAGTGTTACAGGGGCTCAACAGTCGTAATGGAAACACATACCCCGCCCCCCCTCCCTCTCCATCCCTCTGGCTTTACAGGCGTCCTTCCAGAGTGAGAATGGGCGAGGGAGACCCCAGGGTAAACGGATACTTCCCCACTGCGAGCCCAGGAGCCCAGGTATGGCAAGAGCAAACCCCATGTCCAAAGCAAGCTCATACCCCAGCCACAAGCCTGGCCGCTGCAGCAGCTTACAGACTTGTTAAATGATGATTGCGAAAACAGAGAAAGTCAAAAAGGAAAATAAAGGTAGTGCCAGTGAGGGTGAGGTGCCGCTGTGGTTTTGTAAGTTGGTTTTGGGATCGGTGGGAAGTCTGCTCAGTCTCCTGTAACTCCTGCTTAGTGCGTGATGTTTCAGCGTACGTGTTTACAGCAGTGATGATTAATTATCACCTCAATAACAGGCTAGACTTAATGGATGCATGCAGTGTAATGAGGGGATCGGGTTTTTGTGGTAACTTGCTGGAGGCATTTGAATACAAGAGGATAAAAACATGAAAAGGAAAACGTTGAACCGCAGTGTTTGGGTCTGCGATAGGAAACAATGAAGGTGGCAGCACTGCCTACTTTTGAAACTGACGGCCTAAATATTAATAATACTTTATTTAAGTAGTGCCTTTAAAAAAGAGTTTTTAAAACCTTGACAGACAAGAAAAAACAACATCAGATCCCAACAGCAAAAACGACCTTAACATCAACATTAAAGGGCCTAACCCAGCCAAGACCACATACAAATCCAGCCACATAAACTCAAAACAAAAATGTAAGATGAGAAAAGCAACTTAAGTGTATATGTCAGATAATGGAGGCAAAGATAAAAAAACAAATCAGCTGAAAAATAAGTTAATAGATCAAAGAAATAGATAACGATAAAAGCAAGAGATCAAACAATAAAAGGACATCTAAGCAATTTTAAGGGTAAATGTAAGATAGTGGAGGCAGTTAAAAGAGATCATAAGAATTAAAAATTAAAGCAAGAAAACTTAAGTGATCAAAGCCTAAAAAGAAGATAAAAACATTTTAAAAAGAACAAATCAATTGAAAGAGATCAAAGAAGCTAAAAGAGATTAAAGCGATTAAAAGAGGACAACGGAATTACAAATTAAAGCAATATAACTTAAGTAATCAAAACCTGTAAAGAAGATAAAATCAATTAAAAGATATCAAAGCATTTAAAAGAGATTGAAGCAGTTAAAAGAGATCAAAGCAATTAAAAATTAAAGTGTGATCAAAGCCTGTCAAAAAGATAAAAGCATTTAAAAGAGAAAAAATGAATTGAAAGACAACAAAGCAATAGAAAGTTAAAGCAATAAAACTTAAGTGATCAAAGCCTGTAAAGAAGATAAAAGCATTTAAAAGAGAACAAAGCAATTTAAAGAGAACAAACTAACTGAGGGGTACCAACACGAACTGTAGCGGTTAGGGGAATAAAAAGAGATAAAGCAATTAAAAGACATGGTGAAAATGCAAAGTGATAAAGGGACTTATAGAAGAGATGACAGCAAAAAAAAAAAAGTGCATAATGTGCCTTTAAAATTTACAGAGGCTCATCATTTAACATCACAGCGGCATTAGGAATCAGGAAGATGCCTCGGCAACTAAACTTCAATGTGCCAAAACGGACAAAATATTTTATTTGTGTTTCTTTTTGTACCCTTGTACATTTTAATTTATTGAGTGATGTTTACAGCCACTAAGAAAAGAACACAAAGTCTAACAGATACATAAATGCGGTACAATTCAATGAATCTATGAGTATTTCACAAAATGTGACATTCCTTAAAAGCAACTTTCACAACACAAAACACAACTCTTTGCAAAACAACACAATCATCTAACATTTAACACTAAAATTACATGAAACCAAAAGCAACGTCTACAAATCACAATGACATTTCAAAAACACATCAGAACAACTTTTAGTCACGGAAACAGTTTACACGGAACAAAACAAACAACAACAATCTGAGTAACTAACATTTTTTTGCAAAACACAACTTCAGATGATAAGATACCAAAACTTGACTGGATCTTTTGCCTGAATCCTGACCTCTAAATAAGAGCACATGTTCTTTTAATGTCATTATCATGTCAGTTCAGTCTGATCATTTGTCTTAGTATTCGATACCTGACTTACAAAGTGCTTTACAGTAAAAGCATATTTCCTGAATGCATTTGCTGGTATAGCATCACTGTGAGCAAATGATGATTTGTGTGTGTTTTCTTCTCCATCATTTTCTGTATGTTCTGCTTTCTGTCTGTCTTACATTTTCCTCCATCTTTAAACAATATTTGTGTTTTTTCTGCAACCCAGGTCACTTCGATCAATAGCTGATTGTTTCAGACTATCTGATGCTGAAAAAAAAAACACTTTCTGCATCAATCTGTTTTGCTTTGGACTCAATATTCAAAACATACTGTATAGTCATTTAAACCTCACAGTCTAGTCACTCACAGTGTAGTCAGATAACTTCGGGGGCAGGGTAATAGACTCAGAGGTAAACAGGTAAACACTCTGGTGGCGTGTGTGTTTGTTTACTTGTAGGAAGTGCTGACGCATTGCTATCACCAGGGGACTCTTAGAAAAGTGGTGGAGAGTCAGTGGTGTGTATATGCATCACTGTGTTGGGGTTAGTCCTTAAAGGGCACACTGTGACAGAACAGGACCCTAAACTGCAGGGTAGACTTCAATTAAATCCTTAAAAGTATGATTAAAATCAAAAAGTCTTCCTAACTTGAGAAAGTAGAAATGCTGAAGTTAAAACCTGTTGAATTAATCCATTTTTATCTACATAGTGCAAAACCATAGCAAATTTTTTCTCACACTACAAAACAAAGCAGATCTTGTACTCTTGGTTAAAATTAATAAACTGCAATAAAACAAAGTAGATTAAAAATGTTGCCCATGTCCATATATACTTCTTCTAAATTCCAGAGATAGAATGTACTTATGTAGGGCATAATTACTCGCATCTTGTTCATCATACAAGAATGAATTGTTAAACCAAGAAAAAAGTTTAAGGCTGATATTATGGAGCACATAATTGACAGAGTGCAACAGGAAAAGTCAATGAAATTACTAAAATTAATGCCGTTTGAGGTGAGATCTTTGCAGGAGAAGCTGAGAGTTAAAGAGCTTGCATTCGATAACCTAGGAATTGAAATTGAAATGTTATTTTCAGGAATCTGTCTGGGTAAGAAGGTTTGGTTGATGGCATGAAGTGATGCTCATGATTTATAAGCTTCCTCTGTCTCCTTTTTGATCACCAGAAATAGACTTAGCATGGATTTGGCCAATAGAAAAGAGACATGGGTCCACGTTAGACACTGCGATAATCATTTAGCTTAATCAATACAGATAGACGCACTCACATTTTGTTATATTTTAGAAAAATACATCAGTGGCTTCGAGTTGAAAGGCGCATGAGCTTTAAAGCTGGGCGAAATGTTTTGTTCTGTTCTGTTCTCTATATTACTGCAAATAATTTCTTGCTTTGATTAGTGCCATACAGAACGGCGGATCACCACTCATACTCAAGATGACAGCCTTCAGATTTTCCCATTATTGTTTCAAAAATTCCATCAAAGAGAAAATATTCTGCTTACATGACCTCGTCTTGTACCATGAATGGTTCCACTTTGCTGCACATTTCGCTGTCTTTATAACATCGTTACAAATGTGTGAGAGTCTCTGCCTGACAGTGTGTTGGTTTCTGTGTTTGTATGCTTTTTAATCTGTGTGTATGTGCGTGCACCGGTATCCATACATCACACAGCATCTCCACCTCAGCTCCAAAATAGTTTAGACAAGTTTCACGAGGTTAAATTTCACGGCCTGACATGCAGGTTCACTTCCAGGATCACACTCTGCAGGGTTATTCGTGTACTTTATGTGTCTGAACTCCTGACCTTGGATACATCGTGGAACAATTTATGATCCCCCCTTTTTTTCTCCCTCCTCGTACATGATAAACATCTGCGAACCTCCCTCAGGGTCGACTACGATGACAACTTAAAGCGAAGAAGTTTAAAAAATGAAACAGCAGAAATCTCAGCTTTCCTCTCTACCTCTCTCTCCTCCCTGTCCTCCTCTCCTTCTCTCTTCCTCATCTTCTTCTTCTCTGCTCTGATGTGATTCTGTAGTCTTTGGAGGTAAACAGGGGGGAGGAGAAGAGGAGGGAGAGGGACGGATCCTTTTGCACATCTGAGGTTTATTTTGCCTCCCTCTGGGGAGTGCGGTGAAACTCTGCATCTCAGGGAAATTGCCAACGCTTTCTGGGCCGGCTTGGCAAACTCTCAAACGCACTCTCACACATGCACTCGCTCCTCAGCTGGCTTAGGTTCCCTAACTTTGCACCGTCACAGTCGCGGCCTATGTCCACTTTCCTTCCGCCACGATCTTTAGGTGCACGTTTCCAGTCTTGCGAAGTGTAACCCTCTTTTGTTCTCATGTAAATAATGTAGCTATGCTTCGGAAACCCCCTTGATTCCTCCCTCGGCATGCTTGAATGACAATTCTGTAACCAAGCAGGCCTTAACTTGTCAAGAAAAACCACCGCCAAGGACTCAACACCCAAAAGGATCTAAGACTGCAGCTTTTTCTGGAAAACTAAAGCACGGAAAAAGTACATATATGATCCTGAGAAGATGCCAACTCATCCCTGAGGCCTTTACTTCCTCCCTCTCTTGCAACCCATCCCCCTCCTCTCTTCCTGCATTAATTCCCCACCTGGCTGCCATTGAGGTTAACATCAGCTGTGGAGAGGGGTTAACAATCACAGGCAGGTGCTTCTCCGAGTGACCTGGATGCATTTATCCCCCAATCCCCTGATGACCCCCGACAGGAAGTGAATCGCTGTCTAAATGACCTCCCCTGGTGGCCCTTCCTGTCCCCATGTTGCCTCGCAGGAAGGAAGGATGCGGTCTGCTGTCCTCAGGCGCAGCTCACCCTCTCTCCCCCCCTCACATTAAAAAAAAAAAAGATTATTGATTCCAGGCTCGTCTCTTTTTATGCTCATTTTTTATCCTTCTTTTGGTCTCTTCTATTTCCCGTCTTCTTCTTCTTCTCCCTTGCCTCAGCACCCACTTTATCCTCTTTTGACATAACTCCTTTCGTCTTTGTCCATCTTTAGTGTGCCCCTGTGAGATGTAAATAAACACTGTGGACACTGGCAAAACCACAACACAACCCAATCCAAATGGATTACACACCAGGGACTAACAAGCGCTGTGATTTATAGTCCCCGTTTAATTTATTTCTCACAGTGACTTGTTTATTTGTGTTATTGTTACTTTATTGGCCGTTTGTTTGCATTAAAAGTGGCAGTCATTTCATGTGGCAGAGAAATCCCAATGCCAGGCTTCTGGGTTTAGTCTGCTCTCAAATGATGCACATGCACTTTGTGAATTACAGGACACCATTTGGTGGTAGTTAAGAGGAGAAGGGGACTTCCCGACAGACGGAGAACGAGACCTCACTGACAACATCAAACGCTGTTTTTTCTGTTGTTCTTCTGGCTGTAGTTTAAAAAGCAGGGACTCCAAACCACAGAAAAAAGGTGAGGAGGTCATGACGAACCTTTTGCTAAATGCTCACTCATCTGTTGTTGTTATAGCTGTGACAGCAGAGCGGGGGGAAAAGATTTTACCTCCCTGTGCGGATTTATGCTTTTCTCTTGTTAACATTATCACACATTGTAAAATTAGTCACACTCTCCGTTCAACTGGATAAGATTTCTGCGGATCACAAGCTGCAGACACATACCGTAAAACCCAGAATATAGGTCGCAGTCGCTCTCAGAGAGCAAAAGGTTTCATTTGTGCTCCTGCATGGAGGAGGCGTGCATTTCACTCAGCAATGTGCAGTTTGTATGCGGATGTGTAGCTACAACCTTAACCTGAGGTAGCTAGGACAGTTGCGAGCATAGGCGTCAGTTTATTGTAACCCCGGTTATTTTCAGTAGTACAGATAATTCTGACGCTTCGGTATTCGTCCAAGAGTTGCAGACCTTAGCGAGGATAACAAAAACATAATACTGTTGTAAATTTGCGTCTGTGCCAAGTTGAGTTAGAAAACATGTTTGCGTGTTCAACCCTATGATCATCCCTTGTAATAACTACATGCAAGGGGTCGTTAGATGGTTACATAAAATAAGTCTACGCACTTTATAGTAGCCGTACCAAAAGTAAAATCAATTAAAGTCTTCATCCCAAAGTCACTTTTGCTCGTAGCTGTCCCCACCACTTTTCGAAACAAACTGACGCCCCTGGTTGCGAGGGTTGAACGGACTAACAGCACACATTTCAAGACTATTTTATGAGACAAGAGGAGTCCTGCGCACAGTCTGTCAGAAATACATTAATAGGCAACATTCTGATACTAAAATACTGTCTGTGAGTGAAGCTGTGATCATTAGACGATGTAAATGTCCCTTGAAAGTGTAAAATCAGGGATTATGTACTTAAAAGTATTTTGCACTGCCTCACTGAGGCATGCAGGTCTTCAGTGAAAGAGGCTCTGACCGGATATAATCTGTTTTTGTGGATGCAGGAATAAAATTCATCCGACGACGGCGGTTTTTGGAAGTGGTTGTGAGCCGATGTGGTGATTTCCACGACAGAGTTGTGTTTGTTTTTGATGCAATGCCAAGTGAGGCCTCAAAGATCACAGCTGTATTGTCTTTCAGTTGTGACTCCAGGTTCTTTGCACGATTTTTCAGTTTCAACTTTATGTTATTTTTGCACTATTTTTAATTACATAGAAGATTTAATTTAATTCACAATAAGCAGCTCCCCACTTGTTTTAGAAGTACAGTCACAAATGATTGATTTGATTTTTCTTCTCCGACAGCTCATTGAACATCACAGACGACAACAGAACATTATATACACACCAACAATAAATGACATACACAAAAACAAAGATGACAACACAATAGCGGACAGACAGATCAGCGGGGCCTGCAGGGATCAGGCTTTGATGGTTTTGTACCTGCGTGAGGGTAGTGGGATGATATATTGGTTTAATGGGTGAGTGCTGTCTTGCGCTATAGAGATTGCTAGGCGGGTGATGGACTTGTTATTTAGTTAATAAAATTGTGGATTGTTTTATATAGAGACCTTATATAAATGTCGGTTGATTTTCATCTATGCGTTGTCAGATTTAACCAAATTTTAGCTTAAGATGTCCAAAAAAATAACAGCAGAGCACTTATTTCACGTTCAAATGCAGTTATTTTTTGAATAACTAACACTTCAACCAAATTCCTGTCATCTTTGTTTTTTTCACTAGTGTCTTTAAAAGTTAAATTTTGTCCTCCGGTTGAATTAAATCCTGTTCTTTGTTTTCTAAATGAAAATATAACACGTTCTAAAAGATTTGGGACACACGAGTGGACAGCAGGAGAGAGTGTGAAGTGAGATGTTGTGATCCCACAGGTGTTTATCTCCCCTCTGTGATGTGGTTCTGCAACTGCAGTGCCACCTAGTGGGAGGGACGGTTAACTGCCCTCTGAATCACTGCTGTGTTATGGGACTAATGTATGTTTGGTAAACAGACGCAGCATGTTCACTCAAACATACAGAGCACGTCTGAGGTGGAGTTACGATAAGTAAAGAACTCAGACAGAACAAATGTAGACTATTTGTCTCCGTCATCTGTTTGTCCATTTGTACTTTTTCAGGTCAGACTGTTCGTCTGCAACCTTAAAGTATTCCGGCTGAGCTTCTCCAACCAAACATCGAGGCAGTGAGTTCACATCTGGAGCTTATGTGGGAGATACACATCAATAAGTCAGGCCTTCAAGCCAGCAGAGAGCATCCCTACAGTTGCTAAGAATTAAGAGGACTCTGAATAAATAAATGACTTATCAGTCGAGAAGAGGCTAAAGATGCTTTAAAACGGCGTCTCGGTCCAAAGAGAGACTTGGAGGAACTGTGAGGGGGTGGGTATTAGGAGAGAACATGCTGGAAAAGCAAAGGAAGGTTTGTTTGGCCACGTTTTGCTAATTGGTCTCAGTGGTGCAGCTAATGGTTTTAGGTTTATGTCCAAGCTCTAAAATAAGTGGGAACCAGTGAACAGCTAGGCGCTGTGTTTTATGCATTTTCATCATTTTGCGAGCGCACGAGTGCAGAAAATTGCAAATGTAGACTGAAATCACCTCATTTAAAACCGCACGTAACACATCCTGTCACTCCTGCATGTATGAAACAGATGTTCGGTGAAGTGACTTTGGAGCTACTTCAAGTTTTCACACCCCAAAATGTCAAGCTAGCATTTCAGCTTCAGTGACATGCTTTGATATTTTCACCTCCGTCCCTGTCCGTCGTCTCTCTCGGGTTATGCGTGGCCCTCCTCCTGACCCCTCAGCAGTCCGTTTTGTCCGTCTTTCATCGGCTGTAGCTGAGGCATGTGGCAACAAAGCTCTGCTGTGGTCTTATGGCATCTGTCCCTTCAGTAATCCCTGCGTTATCGCTGCACATCAAAGCGTTAAAGGCTTGCATAATTGAGTTAACGAGTGTGTTGGTAAGTAACCTGATCTTTTACTCCCTGTGAGGAGAGCGCTCATAGTGTGTGACCACAGAGAGACACAAAAAAGAGGGGCAGAGAAGGCCGTAAAGCTCTGCAACAACTGTGGGTTCACGCTGTGGGCCTGGCAGGCTGCGCGGTGCCCAGGGTTAGAGCCACGCTAATGAAAAAACAACAGTGGGGTAATGCTAGAGTGGAGCTGGAGCCGTTGCAGCGTGCCCACTGCACAACTGCCCCGGTCAGCACTGGCACTGGCCGGAGCGCCAGTTGTCACGGCCTTAATCCTGCCTGCTGAATGACCTCATCATTGCCCGCCCGCCTCCTTGCAGCTGCTGCACGTCGAGGCTCGGTGCTGCAACAGCACCAGAGTGACCTCACCTACACAGCACATGCACGATCACATGCAAAGTACGCAGATCGAGCAAAGCAGGACTCAAAACATGCAAAACTTTGCAGCGTGCACGGTCAAAGTTGCAAGAAGACATTCCTCTGCAACAGTGGCATGTCTCCACAAAGATAGGTCGTCTTTATTTTGTTCTCATGCATGAAAGATCGTATCATAAAAGTAAATACTGACGCAAAAAAAAAGGAAACTTAACACCCGTGCTCACTCAGGCCAAAGATCTTCTACACTGTTTTACTCAGAAACCAAAGTTATAGTCTTCGCTGACATGAAAATCGCTGTGGTTCATTAAATCATTAGCTAGCTAGCTACTAGGCCAACATCAGCAAACTAAAGCTGTCAGAAATCAAAACTTTTTCTCTTTTGACTGATGAAATAAACAATCACTTTATGCATTAGTAACCCGGTGTCAGTGTCTCTTTATCTTGGCCCTGTTCACGATTATTCCAATATGGAAGTGACCACTGCGTTCACACAGTCAGTCCTTTTGGTTTCTGGTAACGCAATGAAAGCTTAAAGGGATATTCCGGCATAAAATTAATTTAGGGTCAAACACACTTAACACCGAGTTAGACCGCAGATAGCAAAATACAGTGGTCTGAGGAGCCATAAACAAACCTCAACCAAAACGCCACAAATGATGCTCAGAACAGCACCTAACTTCATCAACAGGACATAAAGGGTCCCAGCCACAGCACTAGCCACCAAACATCTTTTTAACTTTGCCTAATTTCTTTAGCAAAGAGACTAAACACAACTCACCTACTCTCTTCCAGCAGCCGCTTGTTTGTAGCGAGACCTAAGGCCAGTCCGTCATCGACTAAAGGAGTGACGCAGCTAAAGGAAGAACATTTATGATCATTACTTTATCATTTTCTTGAAGTAATAATCACCATATTAATCATTTTACACTGCAGACATGATAGTTCTTCTGCATTATCGTCTCGGTCTGATTGTATTTCCATGAAGAAAATATCATAAATGTTCTTCCTTGAGCTGCGTAACCCCACAGCAGTCTGAAATGGACTGGCCGAGGTCTCGCTACAAACAAGCGGCTGCTGGAAGAGAGTAGGTGAGTTGTGTTTAGTCTCTTTGCTAAAGAAATTAGGCAAAGTTAAAAAGATGTTTGGTTGCTAGTACTATGGCTGTGACCCTATATGTACTGTTGATGAAGTTAGGTGCTGTTCTGAGCATTATCTGTGGCTATAGAGTGGCGTTAAGTTGAGGTTTGTTTATGGCTCCTCAGATCGCTGCTATCATGCGGTCGTTACTAAAGTTGGTATAATTAGAGAAGCAAGCGGTTGGCAACCTTCATCTCTCGAGGGGGTGTCTAACTCGGTGTTACGGTGTGTTTGACCCTAAATTAATACTATGCTGGAATATCCCTTTAATTCAATGTCGCACAAAACAGCTCGACTCGGTAGACTCACATGAGAACTCTAAAACATCCAGGTCAAATCCAGGTCGTCCACTCAAAGATTCTAATCTTTGTTTACGAAGCCTGTGCGTATAACTCCAAGTGAGTGCGGTGCTAGTTCAGGCAGGCCATTGGTGAATTCAAAGACACTGAAAGTTGTTTTTTAAGAATTTTACATCAAAGTGTCTCTACGGAAACAAAATCAAGCTCACCCAGGAAAACTCACAGACCTCAGTCTGGGCGTTTATGACCGGAGATAGCTCCAATAATAGAAATTGTCCCACCCAGTAAAAACGATCCACTGCAAGGTCTGTGGACTGTCAAGAATTACCAGGCTATTGTATTTTGAGCGCCAAATGTGCCATTTTTTTATGCATTTAGCAACAAAATTGCAGCAGCTTCCATTGTCTGTTGGACCCGAGGATAGTCGTTGCGGTTGAAATTTCAAACCAGTCCATTATAAGACGGTTCTGCCCCTGATATGAAGCCAAGAAGGAGTGCAAACATAGGAAACAGTGGGTCTAAATGTGGCACAATTAAATGAACAACTGTGATGTATTTCCATATTCATGTCTTGAACTTTTGCAAGAGAAAAAAAAAAACTGCATCAGCTGGAAAACAACGATCAGCGAGAGCAGTTGTTTTCTTTGTGATTTGGGTGATTTAACCTTTTAGCTAATTACGGCAAACATGGCTGTATCATGTAAACATGGAGCTAATTTACATTTGTATACATTGTATGAGAGCTCCATATTGCACTCACATTAAACAAGATCAGACTGCTTTGCCCATACAAACTCAATTACCGTCAAGATAGATAAAAAGAGACACAAACACAGATGTACATAGTGTTCATGAACATATATCGGCACACAGACACACTTGTGTGTGTGATGAAAATAAAGAGACACTTGCTCCGTTGGCACCTCCTCCAATCACACACGCCGCCTCCACTCCTTCATCCCAGCTGTCACAACTGCAAAAACTCTACAAATACACACACACACACTCTCTCGCATATTCACACTCACCCACACACACCACTTTTCCTGCTCACACCTTTTCCCGCTCACCATGGCTCTCTCCAGTTGGTGCTCGTGTGCCCACTCTCTTCCGCAGCTTGTATGTAAAGTGTGTGTGTGTGTGTGTGTGTGTGTGTCTGTGTAAGTGTGTGTGTGTTTATGAGCGCGTGTGTCATCGTCTTTTATTGCTGTAGTTCCAGCTGAGCTCAGACATGCATAGTGCCCACCTCTGCTCCGGCTGCATATAAGGAAGGACGTGGACAGTGAGTCATGTTTTATTGTGGCCTCCTCTAAGCTGTGAAAAATTACAGCCACCTAAAACTCAATCTGTTCTGCGTCTGAGAGCGAGCGAGAGGATTGAAGTGGCAGTGAGCAATTTAGGCACGCCTTGTAGTGAATCTCTGCTTTTTCTCTGCTTTACACCCCTTTTACTTTTTGCTCCAACTTTATAGGCCATTGAATCTCATAATCGGTGTGTGAAACCACTCCTGCGCTCACTCTCCGTGTTGTGCCGCGTTCGGGCGAGTTTGCGCGCTCAACGCCAAATGCTTCCTGTTTGACAGCAGCGCCATGTGTCAGGTAATAAATCTGATCCCCGCAGAAACAGAATCCACTGACAGTGACGCTTGCAGGAAGCACCCTGGGTTAGTGTGGATTTATGGTCAGGCCTCAGATAACACACCCACTACCCTCATTTTTTAACATGACAGATTGGCGTATTTGCAAGTGGAAACAAGAGTGTTTTGCACCTTAAATCAATCCTCAGAAATTCAGAGCAGATTCGAATTAAATTTAAGTTAAAGGGCCTACATCCAGATAAATAACCCGACTGAAATAAGGAGCAGATATTGAGGAAAATTGGGCCCCTGGTAGTGATTATTACCCTCGTGGAGCTTTTTCCATCCTGGTACCCTGGCTCAGACTCCCATGTCTGGATCTTTTAAAGGGTCCAGGGAGGGTTGGGCATGTATTATTTTCAACACTTCAGATTAAACCCTGCTACAGCTCTCTGAGGCCTTACTAATACAGACCTCCTGCCGGGTAACAGCGAAATTAAAACTGAAGAGAAAAAAAAAAAAAAAGAAAACAGCCGTGACTGTGAAAATAGTGTTAAAAACAGAGGTGGAAATTGCAAGCGTGACACCGAGATGCTGTGATGACGTCTTTTGGAAAGGTAATAATTAACAGAGTCACCTTTTTTACGACATAAAGGAAAGAGAATTAGATCTTTAATATGATGACAGGTTTGAAGTCAGGGCTTGGCTTCATTGGTTTAGCACTTTGAAATATTGCAAAATGGAGTAAAATGATGATGCCAAGGCAGTTTCAAGCCACCAGAACACAATATTTTTGCAAAGGCCTCTCTATTTTCTCATGTACCGCTACAGCATATGAAAGGGTGCAGCTTTTGGATACACATTATAAAGACTCAGGATGTCCTGCTACAACTTTTTTTACTCTGGGTACGATACCGATATTGATCTGATATTTGCACAAACTTGTGCATGACAAGTTTTGCACTCAGCTGCAATGTCGTTTTTGGACTTGAACGAAAAATACTGCCACAGGGCCGACATCACTCCTACTCCTTGCTACTTTGTTAGTACCTAATGCTGCGTTGGAGTTACCTCGGAAGTCAGAAGTCGGAGCTGAAAATGAATTCACACCCGAGTTACCAGTGAAACCCGAATAAGCAAAAAATGGCTACATCTACGATAGTTATTTAACGCTTGCCTTCTATTTTGCCTTCAATTTTGCTTTTCCGACTTGGTAACTGAAACGCTGAGAACTTGGTTGTAACGTCATTTTCAGCTCGGACTTCTGACTTCCGAGGAAACTTGAACACAGCATTAGTACACACTGTTGTTGTGATCATGTGGGCTCCACATGCTGGATCCAGGCGCTGCTAGTAGAGGTGCCGGAGTGGAGGCTTGAATGGACTGCTTGAATCGGTGTGCTGATATCGGAGATTTTAGATGCAGGCCGATATAATCCGATATTTGTTTTTTGGCTGATATTTGCACACCGATATCCAATATCAATATCGTATCAGGACAACTCTAATAAGGACATTGAAAGTTCATCAAGTTATCGCACATTTGTTGCTTGTCTCTTTTGATTAAGGTCAGATGCAGACATAAATTAACAAAACGTACATTAAATAACTCCCTAAAGGTGAATGCGTGATGCATACAGACAGACAGAGAGAGGGCAAAAATCAAAGTTTGACTGCAGATGCTGCATTAATGCAAGTCATGCTGTTGGCTGGGGGCAGCTGTTGCTCAGCGTTGGAGCCGGTTGTCCCTCAAATGGAAGGTCGGTGTCCTCCGGCGGAACACTGAACCCCGAAATTGCTCCCAGAGGCACAGTCAGCAGTGTGTGAATGAGATCAGTTAAAACAAATGGACCCTTTGCACCGCAGCCTCGGCCATCAGTGTGCAGGGGCACATCTAGAAGGGTGACCAGGGGAGGGTAATGACCCACCTTGTAATCTGACTGGCCACCAACAGGTGCTAACTCGAAATCCAAAAGTATGATTGGCTGTTCACCTTGTTGGAGGAGGGTCTTGGACTGTGTTGTGACAGTTGTTAGATAGTTTTCTTGGAGCTTGTTTTCTTGCACTCCCTGCATTTCCTGTTTCTCTTTCGCTGTCCTGTCCATACAGCTCCCCAAATTATCCTATAATAATAAACTCATGGATAGATGTGTGCACACATTTCAAGTGCAGCCTGTTATATACGGCTTTTTTTCTGATGGGTACATAAACGTACTTGCATGTGTGCACGCGTGTGACACTGCGCTGTTATTTACTTGGTTTTGATTTGCATAACCATATGGAGCTGTTTGTTTTGGTTTTCCATATGCAGGGAGAGTGGCTGTTATGTTGACCGGGGTTTGCAGAGACTGATTTGTTTACCTGCTCGGAAACGGAGGAGACGACATCACCTCAAAAGTTCTTGTTAGTTTGTGCAAAAAGTGTTAAAGGCACGGTTGACATTTCCTCTTCGACTTTGCCATTTCTACTGTCGCACTATAGGACCATGATCGCCATATAAACCAGGTTCATAATAATAACCAATCTCTCCAATTGTCAACCATACCTTTAATTGACATTTACTTTATATTATTTTATTCCCAGTTGAAGTTGCTGCCGGTCACTTTTATCTCTTCGGAGAATACTGGGAGTGCAGTACAGCTGGATTTGAGGACTTTTGACTAAAAATAGGCTGAAAAAAAAGGGGCCTCTAAGGTCCTGAACTTTCTCATAGCAGTAAACACCATCCTCTGGTCGAAGTATTAATAGTGCTATGAAGTTTATTTTGGTATGTTTGGCAAAGTCTCCCTCGTTAACCCTTAAAAGACTTGATATTCATAATATTTTCATTTCTACGTGAAGAAAAGTGCCGAACTGAAGAAAAACTCAAACAGAATTGAATATTTCATTTCAGGATAAACACGAGGAAGGATGTCGTGCAGCATAAGGATTTGCTTTGTGTAACTTTTTTTTAATGGAATAAACAAGAAAGCTCGATCTAAACAAGCAGCACCCATGCCACTTATTTCTCCTCCTCCTTTTTCTCACACACACACAAACTCTGTTCCTCTCGTTTAAGACGCCTCTGGGAGCGAATAAGTGCCAGGCCGTACCAGTCCACTGGTGCTCGCTCTCGCCAAGGGCCTGACAAACAGGGATGCCGGCTGGCAGGGCGCCCCCCTCTCCCTCCACCCCTCTCTCCTCGACGCACCGGGGGGCCGCGGGCAGCTGAGAGAGAAAGCGGCCAACAGATCAACAGTTGCCGTGACGCTGGGTGAGCGACTGGCCAGGCTGCTGCACGCCACCCAGCCCACATTAGGGGGCACCTGACCCTGGGTAAACTGACAAATGCCTGGCCTTTGGGTGCGCCTGCAGAGTGATGTGACCCTCAGGCCGCTTTAATCTGACTGCGCCGGACACGCACGCACACATGCGAGCACTTCGAACCATCCTCCGCCTTATGTTGCCAGTCAAAATGTTTTTCAAGCACCTGATTAAGTACATTACACTTGCATTCGCCCACGCTTTGCAGGCCGTTTGATTTACCGTCATGGAAATGGCGCAGCTCTGAGGCTTCTCGCTCCTAGACAAGAATGCTGTAATATGCTCCTAATTAACATGTTGAAATGATGAGATTTGATTAGTCTTTGACAGCTGAAACACACAGTTGCTTTACTGTAATTCGATCGCCACCTTGTTAGTTTAAGCCACGAAAAAGTACATTTGCCTGATTAGATTCTCCCCCCCTATACCTCCTCGGTTTTAGATCTTTATGTGCCATGTATATGTTGGCACGGACAAACACAAGCATATGGCGCACAAGTTTTATAGCCTCCTCATGTACTGTACACTCGTCAGGCACATTTAACTCATCTTGACAAGGCTGTTAATTTCTCTGAAACCAGGCACAGTCTTCAGCAACCCTCTCCCTCTCTCTCCTCGTCCCCTCTTCCCTCCAAAATGCCCAGCTGTCTCCGCAGCAGACAGCTGCTTCAGGGGTAGAACGAATCTCAGCTGTCGAGGGGAGCCGTGCGTGGGGGTTGGTGGATTTTGGGGGGGGTTGTTGTATTTCCCCCCCCAGCAAAAAACCAATGACAACTCCACACCCTGCGAAGCACCGAGTTGGGTGGAGTGTGGAAAAGTGCTGACGGTGTGCAGATTTAGGGACAGAAACCAGAGGCTACAGCTGTCTGTGTGTTTACAACCAAAGAGGCCAGGACTTCTGAGAAAGGGGAATTCTGGGGTCAAAGAAGTGACGTCTCTAAAAATGTCTGTGTATAATATTTAGGTGTATTCTTAGTATGATTTGAAGTTTGTAAGTGATTGCCTCACTTCTCAGGTTTCATGTATTTTACTTTTACCTCTCATAAATCAGTTAGAGAGTTAAGACTGGCCATAAAAGACTAAAATTTTTTGCACAAATGTTATTAAAACTCTGCCATAATGAGTATCCAGGTCACACAGCTAACTGAGAGAGCTGTCATGTGGTCGTTGCAAAACCCAGAAAAGGGTTTAAGGTCCCATCAAATTATATATTTTAGTTGTTAAAGGGATATTCCGGCTCAAAATTAATTTAGGGTCAAACACATCATAACACTGAGTTAGAAACCCCCTCGAAGGATGAATGTTGCCGACCGCTTGCTTCTCTAGTTACACCAACTTTACTAACGACCGCAGGATAGCAATACAGAGAGGTCTGAGGAGCCATAAACAAACCTCAACTAAAACACCACTCTATAACCACAAATAATGCTCAGAACAGCACCTAACTTCATCAACAGGACATATAGGGTCCCAGCCACAGTACTAGCCACTAAACATCTTTTTAACTTTGCCTAATTTCTTTAGTAAAGAGACTAAACACAACTCACCGACTCTCCTCCAGCAGACGCTTGTCTGTAGCGAGACCTCAGGCCAGTCCATTATGGACTGCTGCAGGGTGCTGCAGCTCAAGGAAGAACACTTATGATCATTTTTTTATGTAAATGCAATCAGACCGGGACGCAAAGGCAGAAGAACTACTGTGTCTGCAGTGCAAAATGATTATTGTTGTGGTGATTATTACTTAAAGGAAATGATAAAGAAAGCAGTCGGCAACATTTATCTCTCAAGGGGGTGTCTCACTCGGTGTTACGGTGTGTTTCACTCTAAATTAATTTTACGCTGGAATATCCCTTTAAGAGAAGGTCCTTGTTGTTTTTTAAATTATGTTCTGAATGCAAGACATCACAAATTGGCTGCCTGAATGTTGTATAAGGGGACAGGGGGCAAACCAATGACACAAAATAAAACACTTATATAGACTTGGCGAGTTCTCCAGGAGAACATTAACCAATACATCGCATGTATGATCCAAAATCTGACCCCAGAAAACAGGAGGGATGAAAACCAGAGCCCACAGCTGTCTGTGTGTTTACCGCCACAGTGCTCAGTACTTCTGAAAAAGGGGAATTCTGCGGTCAAAAAAGGGATGTCTCCAAAATGTCTGTGGACAATAATTTTAGTTTCTTGTTGTGTGAACATATTCTCAGCATAACTTTACTTTTAAATGTTTACTTCACACCCTAGATTTACAATACTGTATTTTAACCAGATGGAAAGTTGGGATTGGCTCTAAAACATTGGATTTGTGGCTTTGGTTCCATGTTTTGTTTTTTTTTTGTTTGTTTTTTTGGCAAAAATGTTTAAAAAATGTTACCACAATGAATATAAACAGCATACAACTAAGTGTGAAAGAAAAAGCTCTTGGTAATTCTGCGTTTTCTCTCCATTTCCTAAAAGTTGCCGAGAGTCGCTGTGATGATGCTCAGCTCAAACGGCGAATCCCTCAGGTGAGCTACATAATCTTCGTACACCCATAGGCTGTATCAAGTGTCAATCATAGAAAACACGAACCCTCTAATAACTTTTAAAAACTGAGCTGTACAGAAAAAAGAGAACTTGAGCACAAACCAGTCTTACTGTAACTACATGTCAACATCACAGGGGGGGCGGGGGGGAATTACATTCTGTGTAATAAATTTCTAAAGTTTGTCCACAGCTCCATAGGGATTGCTGGAGGAGGCGGGATTTATGACCTATACTGCAGCCCGTCACCAGAGGGTGCTGTTTTCGGAGTGGCTTCACCCAGCAAGGAGGCAGACTCTGTCCATTCTATATACAGTGTATGGTTATTCCTACTTCCTTGCCTTTTGTGTCACTTCACCTGGCTGCCAGTGTCATCAGATAACCACAATAGGAGTGATTTTGCATGCATGGATATATGATCAACTCCTGTCATTACATCATCACAGGAGGAGATTTAATCACCTCGTAAAAGTCACGTTCTCTCTGTAGATGTGCTTCAAAAACAATGCAGGACTTTTTGCTCCTCCATCCTCAGGGTTGCCAGGCTGGAGGTTGATTAAAGTATATATGTTCAGTATATAAGTAAGGGAGAAATCTGTTTCTTATTATACAGGACCTTTTAAAGACAAAAAAAAATATGCAGTCAAATGTCCTCCACTGCAGAACAACTCCCATATACATGACTCACAACCTGTTTATTGCTCTGCTGTTTCTCTCTTCTATTATCCATGCTTCACTTTGTAAAGGTCAGAGGTAATTTAATCTCACTTCAGTCTCCTGTTCTCGAGAGCAAACAAGGTCTCTGCACTATGATCTTGGAGCGTATATCTAATGAGCCCGGACAGCCTGGCTCTTGATCACACAGGCGGTTGTATCATACATTAATTTCATATTGCATAACCAACAACAGCATCTCATTACAGGCCGCAGAGGATCAGGATCTAATCAGAATATGCTGCTGTTCTTTGTCGCAAATGGAGACAATATGTGGACCCCGGGACACGGCGACATCCTCCATGTAACAGAGGGACTTTTGAATGATGCTGTGAATTGTATCAGCTGTGTGTGGAGGAGTCAAAGAGAGGCCAGTGGCCTTTTTTGACTGTGCTGCTCTGATCAGAACCAGCTTTTGAAACCTAAGGCGAAGATGACGGCCTTTTTTCCAACAAATATCAAATCAGATGGGTAATATTGTGACTATCAGATTTGCAGGGGGAAAAAAAATCATTGTGGTTTTTCTGCCGTCCATCAAGGGCTTTTACTGGAACATGAAGGCGTCATCTCCAGAGGCAAAATCTTTAATCCCCTCTCCACAGGTAGGCGCTATGGAGAAAACTTCTTTCAGCACTTTTTTTCCCCTTAGGCTGAGCATCAGAACAATTTATTTTTATTTTATTTATTCATTTGGATCCCCAGTAGCTCCTACCGAGGTGGCGGCTACTCTTCCTGGGGTCCGCAAGAAGACATTAAACATTCGTGTACATTAAAATGGTAACAGGAGTCCAAACAGGAGAATTATACAAGATGCTAAAATCATAACTAAAACAAGAATTATAATGACATTACATTTACATTACAAACACTAATAAAGGCCCAGTTAAATGTACAAATAATCAAAAGTGTTCTGTTTCTTTTTATTTCAGTGAGTCTGGGTGTGAAATAACCATTTGATTCATGCCTTGCGTTGAAATTATGACCATTACCACAGAACAGTAATTGATTAGACAAACCATTTGGCTTTTTATACATTAAAATGTGTCTGAAGAAGGAAAGCAGAGACACAGTAATCCTCTCTTTCACCAATGGTCAGCCTAATGTCATGTGCATTTTGTGGATGTTAGAAAAATCACTGTGCAATATGACTTTTACCTGCATCCTGACATGCATCCATGCATTTCAGCACTTTAAACATTAAAAAATATTTTTACTGGCCAAAATGAAACATCAATTTATAGATACATTTGTGCAAATAAGTAAATGCAAAGTATGACTTATTTGTGCACACACACCTGACACATAAAGTGGATTTTACTCTGATATATGGGACATAGATCTGCTTTATTTACATGTTGTTTCAGACTTTTATTCTAACCTGAACTTTTTTCCAGCTCTCTCTTCCTATTTCATATTCTAGCATCGCCCTCTTGTGGCGCAATGTTGTCATCACACCTCTGGGATGTTCCACAGGTGTCTAACAGATATGGACGTCAGCCATGAATCTGCAGCTCACAGCAGGGGTGTTCAGTGCTGCTTAAAATGTACTCTACATGCATAAATCATCAGTTTAATCTACTAATAAACGACGTCTTGTAAAAAAACATTATTTTTATGAGCATCAGCCTCCAGCGACGTCTAAGAAATGAATACATACGCGATTTTATAACATCAGCATATTTCATTCATTGGTCACACGTGCACCTTTCATAAAAAAAATGATAATAAATGCAAAATAATGAAAAGTTTTGAGTCCTTATAAAAGAGGGAAGTTACTTAAGAATTATTGGTCATCATTTTTATCTTATTTTGACGGTTTTGACATATTCGTAAAATTTTATTAACCGGATAAATGAAGATAAAGGTTATTAATTTTAAGAGTAGGATTTGGTCTTTGGTGTGCAGGGGTTTTGCACCACCCATCTAAAGTCACTCTTCTTAATTCCTAATATAAATCTTGTAGGTTTACTCTAAAAATGGTAAATATCTGAGTCTATTTTGCCTGTGAGCTGTTCCTCGCAGACTGCTGCGCCTCTGTGTCCTGTTGGTTGTGCGCTCACGGTGGCGTGTTGTGCCACATCACATGTCAGGCAGCTCCAGCGCGCAGAGCCGAGCGTGTTGTCCTGAAAAGAGCAAGCTGTCAGGAGCAGGAAGCAGCTCCACAACAACGGAAGCGAGCGTGTGTTGCGTTTCGGGACTATTCCTCCTTTACTCTGGGTTAAAGGGGTTGAAGAAGAAGACGAACATGCGCTCAACGCGCAGGTGAAGACAATCTGCTCATTATCACCTCTGCAACTTTTCAGCTCCACACCTTTGGGCAAGAATCGCGCGACATTTGTTGTTGTTTTCTTTTTGGCTTACATTCGTTAAAAAAAATACTTCAGTTTTGTTTTTGTTTTTATAAGAAATGTCTCGCAAGAAGGCAGCAAAAGGTAAAGCGGGAAGCAGCAGCCCGTCTGCGGGCAGCCCCACCGGAAAAGGGACCGGGAAAACTGCGAGGAGCAGCCCGGGCATCGTTCAGATGAACGGCGTGGTCCACCCCAGCAGACCCTCCATCAGCAACAGCAGTGAGTTTTACGACATCGCTTTCAAGGTAAGACACCAGGAAATCAGTGCGTAAAAGTGCGTTTAATGTCACCACTTTGCTCAAGAATAGATGCCAAACATGCAAATGAAACAACCCCACCTTGGAGATGATGTAGAGACTTTGTTGTTCCCCTAAAGAAAGAGAGTTTTTCAATATATAAGGTGTTAACTTGGTATTGGACAGTAAATTTCATGTTGTTTTTGCTCCTTTTACGCATTAAACAGATCGAGCTCCTGACACCAGCTGTGTCAATATTGGATCGATAATAAGAGAAGGTGCACAGCCCTGCAACAGCCAACAAAACAAATCATTTACAGCAACCGGTTGAGTGCATATGTGTGTGTGTGTGTGTGTGTGTGTGTGTGTGTGTGTGTGTGTTCTTCCTGAGCAGCAGCTAGGTTACTGGGTTTGCATGTACTGAGCAGTGATCTTTTGGCGTGCTTCACCTAACCAGAATGTGAGCACTTGTGTGAGTAGAGAAGTGTCACTTGAACACAACACAAACAGTTTTCCCACCCACAGATTCTCAGTGTGCTCTACCATCATAGCTCCAAGGGACTTGTGCCACCTCCTCCTCCGTGGTTTTGAAGCAGCTGTTTGATGTGAGTGCATGATGGCTCTGTGTTGCTCTTTTTTTTTTTTTTTTTGTAGAACAATTGATCACAGCGGCCAAAGCATTTCACCATGTGAGCTGCTGGAGGAACAATGTTGTCTTGAATGAATTCAACCTTCAGATCAGCTAACATTTTCATGACTAAACTGTCAAATGCAGCATATGTTTATCAATTTTCGAGAGAGATTGATCATATTCCATTCCTACGTACAGCGCATCTTCAATTACTCAAGTTAATTTCCCATCTTCATGTCCGAGCACGTATATTTCCTCCCCCGCCTCCTTAATTATATCCAAATATAGCTTTAAAACCTACTTTGATGTTGCAAGAGTGTTGCAAGGGTAGGGTACCTCATTACCAGTGCAGCTTTGCAGGGATTAACCTTTACTGTATCCCCTTTTTTTCAGAGAAACGCCGAGGTGCGTGTGCCGTGTTTTCATTACTGTTCCCTCTGATCGTCTCTCTGCTTAAAGCCAGTGAGAAAATTGATTACTTAATATTTATTAAAAAAAACCAAGGGCAGGGAGAGACCAGGTGCACAACCCTGCAGAACCGAGGGAAACAAACCAAAAAGACACATTTGAACAACCAGTGTTGACGTGTGTTGTACAATAACATTAAAATGTGCATAAAATGGAAAAAACAAAGGAAAATGTAATAACTAGAAGATGAAAATGAAAGGTCTGAGTGTCTTCTGTCTCGAGACTTTGACATGTCTACCGTACAGATATAAAAGGTAAGCTATTCCAGAGCGTCACGATGGTCACCCTTTTTCCCTCAGCCTTCCAGATGATCTGAGAGCTCTGTGGGGAGGGAAGAAAGAGAGTGGAGGAATTCAGAGAGACTCTGAGGGCGAGGTTATATGAAGCTCTGAAAACAAACAAAAAGAAGAACCTCGACTGACTGGAAGCCCCTGCAAGGTTGTGAGAGCAGCAGAGTCGTGCTGTAGTGTTGTGAACCGTTTGCCAACAACAGTAGGGACTTAGTGATAGAGGGGCATTACTTCAGAGCAGCCAGGAGGTAATTAAAGCTGTGGAAACGGTTATTAAACCATTAAGCGAGAAAGCAGTTTGAGTCTGGCGCTGTTGCGTAAAATGGAAACAGCAGCTTTGAACAACAGTGGTAATTCATCAGACAGATTTAAAAACTGGAGTGAAGATAAAGCCAAGATTCATTTTCATTGAAGGGATATTCGGGCGTAAAATTAAGTTAGGGTCAAACACACCATAACATTGAGTCAGACACCCCGTCGAGAGATGAATGTTGCAGAAGGCTTGCTTCTCTAGTTATACCAACTTTAGTAATGACCGCAGGATAGCAATACACAGAGCCACACGCTCAACCAAAACGCCGCTCTGTAGTCACAAATAATACTCAGAACAGCACCTAACTTCATCAACAGGACATATAGGGTCACAGACATACCACTAGCCACCAAACATCTTTATAACTTTGCCTGATTTCTTTAGCAAAGAGACTAAACACAACTCACCTACTCTCTTCCAGCAGCCACTTGTTTGTAGCAAGACCTCAGGCCAGTCCATTATGGACTACAGCGGGGTGACACAGCTCAAGGAAGAACATTTATGATCATTTTTTTATGGAAATACAATCAGACCGAGACACTGAGGCAGAGGAACTACCGCGTCTGCAGTGTAAAATGATTAATATGATGATTATTACTTCAAAGAAATGATAAAGAAATGATCATAAATGTTCGTCCTCGAGCTGCGTCACTCCGCAGCAGTCGATGGACTTGCCCAGAGGTCTCCGTGTCTCAGGAGTTGACATTGTGGAGGTGGTGACTGAGCTGAGGGTTTAATGAAAGGTATATCTGAGCACCGTCTGCATGACAACTGTATTAAATGTTATACCTTTGGAAAAAGGAAACAAGGAGGGCACATGCAAAAGAGCTGTCACTCTTTATCCAAATCAGTGTTGAGTTAATTTAGTTTCAGGGAGTTATTTGCCACTCACTGTTTGATATTGTGAAGGTGGTGATTGATGTAAAGGTTTAATGAAAGGTGTGTCTGAGCATCGTCGGCGTAACAACTGTATGAAATGTTGTGCCTTTGGAAAGTGGAACTGAGGAGGGCACATGCAAAAGAGCTGTCTCTTTTTTTATCCAAAATAGTGTTGAATGAATGACTTAAAATGTCATTTTGAATGTATCTGAACATTGGCATATCATGTTCTGCACTCTTTTCAATAATGATTTTACTCTGGCGAGTAAAGAGCAAACAATACAGGCCCAGATACAGAGCCTTGAGGTACTCCACAAGTGACAAGGGCAGCTAGAGACCACCAGATTGGCCAGAAAAGGATCTGTCTCCTAAATAGGATGTGACTGACTAGAGAGCACAGCCCTGGAGACCAACGTGGTGGGTCCAAAAGATTAAAATAGCAGAGTTACCAGAGTTTAGAGATAGCAGGAGGTCTTGAAACCTTGAGCAAAGCAGACTGTGCGGCTACATGCTCCGAACTTGGTCCCTGATGTTACTGTTTTCAAGAAATTAGAGGAGCCGACAATAGAACAAGAAAAAAGGAGAAAATTCAAAGTAAACCAAAGCAGATGAGATCTTAAGACATATCGGTTCTCCCTGTTCCAGCAGTTCATACATATTTCTGTCTTGTATCTTCTGCCTCTGTGCTCCCAGGGACCCGTTTGATTTCCTTGGTCTTAAAAAATGTCTTTCTTGATTTTTTTTTTCATGTTTTTGCACATTGGTATATCATGTTCTGCACTCTTCTCAAATATAGTGCAAACAGTACAGGCCCAAATATAGAGCCTTGAGGTACTACACAAGTGACAAGGGCAGCTAGAGACCACCAGATTGGACAGAAAAGGATCTGTCTCTTGAACAGGATGTGTCTGACTGGAGAGCATAGCCCTGGAGACCAATGTGGTGGGTCCAACAAGATTGATATAGCAGAGTTACCAGAGTTTAGAGATAGCAGGAGGTCTTGAAACCTCGAGCAAAGCAGACTGTGCGGCTACATGCTCCGAACTTGGTCCCTGATGTTTTTGTTTTCAAGAAATTAGAGTAGCTGACAATAGAACAAGAAAAAAGGAGAAAATTCAAAGTAAACCAAAGCAGATGAGCTCTTAAGACATATCTGCACCCCCTGTTCCAGCAGTTCATACATATTTCTGTCTTGTATCTTCCTCCTTTGTGCTCCCAGGGACCCGTTTGATTTCCTTGGTCTTTCTTGATTTTTTTTTTCATGTATTTGAGCATTGGTATATCATGTTCTGCACTCTTCTCAAATATAGTGCAAACAGTACAGGCCCAAATATAGAGCCCTGAGGTACTCCACAAGTGACAAGGGCAGCTAGAGACCACCAGATTAGACTGAAAAGGATCTGTCTCTTTAATAGGATGTGACTGACTGGAGAGCACAGCCCTGGAGACCAACGTGGTGGGTCCAACAAGATCAATGTAGTAGAGTTGAGAGATAGCAGGAGGTCTTGCAGGGCAGATTCTGTGCAGTTATGTGCTCCGAATTTTGTCCTCGATGTTATTATTTTCTCTAAATAATAGTTGCTGACAAAAGAACAAGAAAAAGGTGAAAATTCAAAACAAGCAAAAGCAGCCTGTTCCCTGTTCCCTGTTCCAGCAGTTCATGCATATTCCTGTCTTGTATCTTCTTCCTCTGTGCACCCAGGGACCCTTTTGATTTCCTCGGTCTTAAGCCTTAACCTGATAACAGTAATCGCATCAAACCTCTGCGTCCATCCCCGACTCCAGATTCACTTATTCAAGACTGTGTGACAGGAGTGTGGCTCATTCGTGTCAGTGCATTTATACGGTTTAGTAAATTCACACACTTTCAGAGTGGACATCTTCAACCGGTGGACATGATGACACACTCATTCATGAGCCAACTCCACTGGCCAAACACCAAAAATACCACGACTGATTCAACCACATGATTCAAATGTTCTGTGTCTTTTTCTAAAGACGAAGAGTGACGGGCTGATCTAAATTTGAACACGTCTCATTTCAACGCTCCCTCTCTGTTGTCCTTGTTTCAGATTTGTCTGACATTTACCTCCATCGATCTGACTCAGTCTAAGCTCCGTCCCTTTGAGCCTCATTTTTGCGCTTCTTAGTTTTGCCTTCCGGTTGTTCCGTCTGACTTTTTTTTCCCTCTTGGTTTTTTTTTTCCTGCGTAGGTAATGCTGGTTGGAGACTCCGGGGTGGGAAAAACGTGTCTACTGGTCCGTTTCAAAGACGGAGCCTTCCTGGCCGGCAGCTTCATCTCCACTGTTGGCATCGATTTTAGGGTGAGTTTGAAATTCATGAAACAAACGAGCATAAAACTGACAGCCCCTATCGTTTAAAGCCCACACACACTCTCTCAGGTCTGGTACCTATTTTTAAAACAGGTCATATATAATAGGAGTTAACCTGTCTTTAGCACGTGCCTACAGGCTATGGAGAGTTCCTGTGTTAGCCTCACCAGATAGGATATTGATTTCTTAAATTAGTTCGACATGCTTTCGTTTTCTAGCCTCTCATGTGCCACTTCTCTTCTCCCTCTTGGGCGGGCAGGAAAGAACGTGTCCGTCTTTGCTTTTCTAACGATCAAACTCAGGCGATCACTCAGAGCAGAGCAAACAGCAGCAGAGCGGCAAACAGACGCTGTCACCGCCCTCAAATATTAGAGCGACCTTATCTGAGGTGTCATGGCAGCATTGGCTAACTATGGCATTTAAGGCGGGGTGGGCAGGAATCCCTTAAAGAAGCAACTTTTTTTGAGGTGTAAATAGATGTTAGTTATTGATGACATTTGGTAATATAATGATATCGCTGTGTTTAGTTATGTCTTTGTAGTCAACATTTTAAAATTTCAGTGTTCCGCTCTTTCCCCGCCTCCCCCAACCTGATTGGTTGTGAGGCGGACGCTGCTCCCCGTGTCGTTCAGGAGCCCAAACAAAGTTAGCGCGCTACAATATCGGACAGTAGAAACCAACCAGAAAGTTCAGAAAATTGTCTGAATCCTCCTTTAGCCACGACCACCGACACAAGCAAGAAAACGAAGTAAATACTGGAGGCTCTACAGGAATAATGGGCACTTAAAAAGGAAGTAGACCGGACAAGAGCTAAAAAGCCGGATCAACAATGATGGGGGACACTTTGGGATCTTACTGACCCTGTAACCTTCTGCTGGACAGGTAAACCGCTTTAACAAAGCACGCCAAGTGTCTGTAACAGAAGTGTTTCTTGTCAAACGGGACCTGCTGCGTGTTGTAGCGCCGCAACAAGTATGTCACTTTATCCTAGTTGTAGAAGTCCTGCAAACATTGTGTTTGCTGGTCGTCTGTTGGCATCTACAGTAGCACCAATGCTTTTTACTTTCACCTTGACTTGGCTCCATTTGTAATTATCTGAAGTATTTATCTGCATTATATCTGAATTTAATTGGAACGATACGAGCGAGCAGGAGCGTCTGTTTGTGGGCGGGGCTTGCTGGAGGGGAGGAGCTGAGGGGAAAACTGGTTGCGAGGTGTAGAGTTTACATTCAAGATTTCTCCCAAAAACTGTCACTTCCTCAGATCCTGCCTACCCCAAATTTAATCAAGAAAATATCCTATTTTCAATTTTCCCATAGAGATAAAGACGCCAAAAAGGCAGGAGTCAGTTTTCAGGCCTTAAAGCTCCCGGTAGGAGACAGAAATGAACAGTAATGTCTTTTTTATGATGTACAAACGCAAAGTGAACCATCAGCAACAATTTCCACGTCTTAATTTTAACGCCTGCAACAGGAGAGGCAATTACAGAAGATTACTTTACAAAAGCAAAACAGGACTTCTTTATCTGTGGAGGAGTGATATTTATCCACATGAGGAAACCTCTGAATTTAATATCAGACACTTTTATAATAATGTGCTTTACAGTAATTGAGTGTTAGCATACCAGACTGTATCTAGATGATTTCTCACTGTGGCTCATAATCGCAGTAAAGATGTCTGTAGGTGACTTTAATAATAATAATAATGCATCAGATTTCATATAGCGCTTTATCAGAGACCCTCAAAGCGCTTTACATTGGATACATCATTCATTCGCTCACACAGTCACACTTTGGTGGTGGTGGAAACGTGGCTGCCATTCTGCGCCTACGGCCTCTCCGACCACCACCACACAACACTCACAATCATACACCAGTGGAGGACACACACTGGGAGCAAGGTGGGTTAAGTGTCTTGCCCAAGGACACAACGGACAGAGTTGGATTAGGGGGGAATCGAACCGCCAACCTTCCGGTCCTTGGACGACCGCTCTACCTCCTGAGCTAATGCACTTCTGTTGTTATCAGAATAACGTTGATGTCGAATTCATCATACCTGACAAGGGCGCACACGACCGCCTCCCAAATAAGTTGTTATCTTGTGTGCACAAAACAACTTTTCAGATCATAACCTTGTTGGATCATGATAAAGCTACAGGGGCTCATAGATTTGAAGGACAAGTTCTGTAAAGAGACGAAACGTACGACTGTCCGAAGCTCTTATTTCACCTTATTTTTCCACACGTATTTAAATTCTCTCCTCTCGCCGACCTGCTCCCGTATTAAAAATGATCCATGTCCCCCTCATTCCTTTTAGTAAGTGCGTGTCAGGCGCTCGGTGAACCCTCCAGAGCTCGTTGAAAAGCTTTCTGTGAATCTATCTTGACTTTAACCGTTCACCTGTCCCCCTTTACCTTTTTAAAAACTGTAAATTAAACTATTTCAAAAAGCCTTTTTTTTTTAAGTCCGGAGGTGAAACCATTGCATAAAGAGCAACATCAGATCCTTTGTACTCTTGGGAGGTAGTCTCACATGGACCACTGCTGTGTGTGTTTGAAAGTGTGTAACCATTGTATAGTCGTGTGTGCGTGGGCTGGATGACTTTGTGGGTGGATCAGCAGCTGATTTATTTACTTATGTAACCTCTCTTATAACACCGTCTGTAGTCCTAATGTACATTAAGCCTATCTCGGTTACAGCTGATGGAGCGAAAAGAACCAAACTCCTAAACTTTAATGCTTAGTCTGCTCTCTGTCATATTGACTTATTATTTAATTGCGGTGTTTCACAGTCCTGCGTCACATGAATAATTTTATTATCATTCTAAAAGCTCCCATATTCTTCCACATGGCTTCTTGTTTAATGCTTCTGCTTTTCCCCGCAAGTTCATCTCAGGATCCTCTCTGACGTTTTTAAAAGAGATGTTAAGAAGGATCCAGAGCGTCAAGAGGACGGAGTTTAAAACACACACGTTTTAAGTTACTGCGTGAATCTTCCTGAACCGTGTTTCTGAGAAGTTTTGAGAGCAGGACTTAGTGGTGCTGAAGAAAAATGAAGGTTGTCTTTGTTTGTCTTCCCATGGAGAATACACAGAGGCTGAGAGTGATCGTTATTTTTAGGAAAGACAGTTTTTCATCCCGTCTAGTTGGTGGGAAAAAGAGGCAATTTGTCTCGTATGGGGATTTGATCCGCTTCCCACTTCAAAGCCGCGGCGAGATGCTATGGTTTCTACCCCCCCTCTTGTTTATTGTGGACTCATCTCATTTAAGCCCCAGCATGTTCTCAGGATTACAGAACTGCTCTGGTGCCTTGTTAGGCTTAAAATACAGTGAGTCAGAGAGAAGAAAGATTGCGCTGTGGTAATTGCATTTGATTGTAAAATCTCCCAAGAAAGGGTTCGAAAACAAAGATGCAGCTAATTTCATCAATACCCTGTGGATTTTAACCTTGTTATATCATCTTTTTCTCAACTTGTTTCCGTCAAATAACAACTGCTGAACACTGATAGGAATAATCACCAATCATGTAATGCCAAGAGGTGAGTTTAGGACATATTGGCCTTCATATATCAAACGAACTTATGGCAGAAAACTGTCCGTACGACCATTTCCATGCAAGGATCGGCAGTTATTAATTTGGATGTGAGCGTACGATACGGTCAAATCTCACGACAGGTCTCACATCGTGTATGCAAGTTCGAGTAAGCGAATAACTGATAAACAAACCTCAAACCTGTCATTAAGCACAAGCAGCCAAATTTCACTAAAGATTAATAGACAAATAAAATTAAATAAAACTTGTTTGATATGCCTTTCTAGTGCAAAGGCCTATTTGATAACCCTGCCGATAAACACTGCCACAGAGCAGGAGCACCGTTTAACGCACGCACACACTGAACCATGAATATTAAAGGGCGGGACATGTTAGTGAAGATAGATTTTAGCCGGCGCAGTTATTAAGACCCGATCATTCGTATGCTGGGATTGGTCGGATACGAACCCTTTTATAAATCTCACGTATGTCCTATCGTACAATGAATCCTGCGCTCAGATCTACGCAAGATTGATAAATGAGGGTCATTATGTTATCACTGACAGGTTTGATTTTTAAATGAGGCTTTTAATCCTGATTTATCATGACAAAGTTGAGCTTTTTAAACACTTTATAAACTTTGAATATTTTTAAAATACCTCAAAAAATTTCCGTCATTTGTAGCACAGCCAAAAACATCATTTCCTGACAAGGGTGGCCAACCAGAAGTTGGGCCCTGGCCACCCTGGCTTACCTCCTGAAGCCGCCCCTGCAACCTAGCCGAAATTACCTCACTTCCTTCAGCAAACCACACACCCCACTATGACACAACATTACAGATGCAAACTCACACATCTATGCTTTGCGTTGTGCTTATTTCATTTTTGCACACTGCCCACATTGAGCACATGAGCATACGTTAAGCGCACAACAAAGTCGTATATCAGAGCATCAAGGTGGTCCGTGCCGTGTGACCAGCACAGCTGCTGTCTGCTGCTTGGTCACACAAGCTCTGTTCTCACTTTCTCTGCATCACGGTTTGTAAACACCGTTTAAAACTCGCCCCGTATTATTGTTTCTAAGGGCTTTTTTTCGGAGTCAGACATTTGCATTTAAAGCAGGAGAGTGGAAATGGATTTGCATAAAAAATGAGCTGCACGCTTAAGTCTCTCCATTAATTGCGAACATTACAACACTACCTTTGACTGCCCTACTTTTAATTAGATGTTACTCAACACTTAAAAATGTCATATTTGCATAATAGAGGTTAAATTAATCACCTTGAGGTTTTGCCTTGAAGAACCAGAGGATTCGGCACACGTGCAAACATGCAGCATGTGCAGGACATCTGTTGCCATGGCAGTGTAGGTGCTAACCGACAGGCAGGTGACTGAGATTGACCGGAGGCTGGAGCTCGTCTTTGAAAGCTTGATGCACATCAAAGTCTTGGCTTTAGTTTGCTGTTTTCTATACCCCAGTCTGATGGCGTTTAGGCTGTATATGAAAGGCATCAGGTGGGTGTTATTAACTCCCGCGGCTCAGTCAGAATTGTGTTTCTTTTGTTGAGTGAAAAGCACCTCTGATGTGTTTACGCTCCAGCCTGCAGTTAGATGTATAGAGAGAGAGGTGGGTTCATAACATGCATGGTTAGACACAAGCATACAGAGGTGGCATTTTAGTTTCTCAAGGTTGTTTTCTTTTTTATTGTCTTTATTTTCTTTCCCCCATGTCACTCAAACTTCTTCCACCTTCACAGAGAGGCATTTCTGCAGGAGACCTCTGTAGTCTCTGTTTAAAAGAAATCCGAAATATCTCCACTGGACTCACAGAAGGATAACCAGCAATTACCTACTAGAGATCTCCTGCAGGCTTTTCTTATTACCAAGGTCTGGTACTTCAGAGTGCAGATGAACAAATTCATCTCTTTTACCTCGAATAAAAACACAGACAGCATGGAGACGGTCTGTTTGTTTGGAGCCTCTTTTTTTGCGCCGCATTATAAATTAATTGGACAACCATGGGATATGAAGCTATTGGAGATGAAAGCTGATTTAAAAATAAATGTTTATATGGAGTGCCAGGCTTCAGTGTCCTCATCATGTGCAGCCAGACACCCCTTGGAAACCTCAGCAAACAACAGCTGTGAGCTTATTTGTCAATCAGCTGTTAAAAAAATCCCCAAAAACTCCATTAAAATTTTAGGTTGTAACAAAATCAGACGTGAAATATCTCAAGAGGGCTGAGCACTCATCCGATGCAAAGTCAAAGTGTTTAATTAAATCAAAAAACTGGAGTTTTGGTGTTGGAGCTCCTCTACAATGGCCGAAGAAGAATAAAGCAGTCAAAAAATTCAAAGCTTTGTGTCGGTTTCAGAGTCATTTCGGATTAATTAGTTTCCCCATGTGCTGGCTGGAAAACAGAACTGTCGTGCTGTTTGTCTGGCCGAAACTTAACAGCACGCTTTGCTGGATCTAAGCTTATTATTTCGTGCCACAAACCCTCTTTATCCTTTCTCAACTATTTCTGAGGGAAGAACAAAACAAACAGAAAATGTTTTTTATTTGTTACTTTCTCACTCTGTCTGTGGCACTCAGGCCAAGCCTGTTTAATTAAGCTTGAGGAAAACTCTAAATTCAAGAAAACACAGCACATTTATGTCCTGAAAACCGTCTCTTTATCAGGTTTGGAGATAACTTTACTAGAGTAAGACATACAAAGCGCAAATTGAGGCCTATTCTGCATGTTTTACTCTTTAACTGAGTCCAAATTAGTCGGATGAATTTCTGGCATGTTAGAAATTCTGGTCAGTTAACTTTTCTTGCACAGTGAAAGCATCGCCATGACCTGATTCCCTGATGACAGGGTTTTATTCCCCTGTTTGTGCCTGTACATATTGAAGACAGCATCTTAAAGCACCATGGCAACACGTCACATGATGTCGACAACTTAAAAGGACATAGGCATACAATAATCATCCAAAACCTTCTGACCACCTGATATAATAAACATGATAAGTTGTTTGTGTGCTCCTTACTTTTTCAACTTGGGAGCGTCAAGTGTCAAGCCCTGATGTGTCGTCCCTGATATTTAAGATCTGGGGTAAATGTGGTCACAGAAAACAGTCAGTGCATGGAGCTCTCCATGGTGCTGAACTTCTTCTAACTGGGGCTCAACAGCTTGCAAATCTGTGAATCTGGAAATATATGACACGCCAGCCTGTCTAACTTAATCTGCTGCGATCACATTTCCACACACTGAGGAGCTGATATCAATTTCCCCGCCATAATTGTCCGAATCCATCATTCTTTCGCAGATTGCTTGTTTCTTTTTTATCAGAGACTTTCCTTCACAGCTCATGGTTTTGCATTTTGAGCCCATCCTGGTTGGATACTGTTTACTGTTTTAAATGTTCACGCCTGGAGCTCTTCAAATGCAGATACAGTTAATCCCACTGTTAGAAATAGCAGCGGGAAATTTGGAGACTTGATCTTTCCTGTAAACATAATGAGTCCCAAAGGTTATTCATTACCAAAACAATATCCTCGTCTTCAGCAAGGGTTTCTTTTTTAGAGGTCAAAATATCCTCATCCGCGGAGGCTCTCAGTGGATTTTCTTTGCGAGTCAAAAAGAGGGCAATAAGTGTTGAAGAAATCTTGGCAAAGAAATAATATCAGGGAGGCACAAATATGCACTCAGGGGCAGCCAATTTCCATTTTACACACAACTCATAAAACTCAAACAAGCTTCTCCTCTCAGGCAATCAGGCAAAAACAACCTTTCCTCCTCTCTTTCCCACAAAAGATCTGCCTCACCTCCTGACACTAAAGGCGAGTAATCCAGCAATCCCCTCAGCTGACGTAAATCCAGTGTTGGGGGGGAAGAAGAGCGGCACAAGGGAGCTGCCCCTGAGCTGTCAGTTATGTCTGCTGCGCCCCGAGTGGCACACCTATTATGTAACCACCACAGATTTCACCTCCCTGCACCCAGAATAACTTCTTTGGACTCAAAGAGAGAATGACGCCAAAGGACCTCAGGATGAGTAAAAACATCAGAGATTTTTGATCTTGTGGCAGTATCGAGTTTGTTGGTCAGACTTAAGGTTCTTTCACACCGGGAGCGTTTTTTTCGCGCGATTATTTCAGACATCAGTATTTTTTATGAACAACTATCCTGTCAATACAAGCGTTCACATCAGCGATGTTTTCCCGTCCTGCGATATTGTGGCATTTATTTTTCGTATCACGGTCGAATTTTCTCAAATTTCGCATACTGTGTGTCCACTTCTGACCAATCAGATTGCGTGTTGTTGCGACGTCAGATTCACCGGTATATCCAACATGGCCGACCGGCTGATTGTTTACGTGTCGGAGAACAGAGTGCTTTTTGATAAAAGACACAAACATTACAAAGATAACGACCTGAAGGACAACTTGTGGAGAGCCATAGCGTCGGATTTCTCATATGACGATGGTTTGTGAGCTTTAAAAGTTTGATAAACATCTTTGTTTTCACTTTCATCTGTGCTAAGTAACTTTAGCTCGTAAGCTAACCTGTTCAGATACAACATACCATGACAGACAGCCATCTCAACATTAGTGTCTAATCAGAACTGAAGAACAGTCAGTCTGCTGTCGTGTCAGTCTTCTCACTTCCACCGGGGCGCGTCTTTTTTTTTCCCCCAAGAAAGTCGGAAAATCGCATCAAGCTTGATGTGTATCGTCAGGTGAGTCAAAATCAGCCTCCAAATATTTCATAATTTTGCATCGTATCGTTCCCGGTGTGTAGGGACCTTTAGGGTTGCAAAATTTCGGGAATTTTGGCAGAGTTGGGTGACCAAACAAGGTTTCACCTACCTGAGAGGTGGGAGCCTTCGTGCGGTTCCTTCTTGTGAAGCTTTTTCCCTCGTTCATCGTGGACAAATGATGCAGTTTGCAAGAAAACTGGCAGATTTGATGTTTATTTTTGAACTGTATTTTTTTTTTTATTTTGTTATCTCCATTCACCCTGTTCTAGACAGCACCGCTGTAGGTGACTGCTGAAAAGCATGGTGTTAAATGTAAACAAATGCTGTTGTCAGGGAAACCACAGGCTTCCAAGGCTTCAACTGACCACAAAAACATTAACAAGTACTGCTCTAAGATGGCTGCAGTCTTGACGCATCCTGGATAGGGTCGTGAGGCATCTAGTGTTATGATATATCTACGCGTAAACCTGACCCTCCTATTTGAAAGACGACCAACTTTACCGTCTTTTCTTCTTCAAAGTTAACAGGATGCACATGGAGTTTAAAATCACAGATGTGATTAAAACTCGTCCAAACTCACTGTTTTTTTTTTTTAATCCACCCTGAGGTGTTTGAGTTTTTTTTTTAAATAGGAGACTCAAGCTGCTGGCAAGAACTGATGTAACACGCTGCCATTGTCGCAGCACCTGCATACATAACATGAACAAGCTGTTGACTTTGTTTTCCACTTTGTTGCATTAGATCGATGGAAACTCGATCCAGAATCCCCCGTTTGTGACATGAAACACCTTCTAGTCAGGACTGGATTGATCACAGCTGAGAAAAGAGGAGTAGGATTAAACTTTCTGTTTGAGGTCAAGAACAGGTTCAGAGCGAAGGCTAAATGATGAGATCCTACATTGAATATACCTCACTCTCTCTGATGTACATGTTCCCTTTGGATGCTGTGACATTATTTTTCTCCATCACCCTAATCAGTGTTTCTGTTTCTATAAAGGAACTAAAAACATCCTGTCACCATCACTTTTCAGTCTCCTTGGCAACTGCCCAAGGTTTTCAAGAGACTCTTATTGTGCCGTCTCACCCTGCTTATTATGGTCAGTTCAAGTGGAAAAACAACTTCTTTTTTTTCCTGTGCACCATTGCTCAGATTCAATGCTTGACCATCATTATTATTATTATTATTCATGTATCAACCTCCCTGACTGAGATGCATGACCGACCTTGTATTCCTTGCAATTGTTCACTCATATTGGCATGCAGCATCCACCAGATTATTGATACTTTCCCAGTAGCAGACAATTTGTCACCCCGGAATGAAGAGGTGGTTACATATAGTTGGCAATAAAGCCAGTCTCAACAGAGCGCTCTCTCCAGCCAACAACAGATCCACGCCACACCTCTCGCTCTGCAATGATTTACTTAAAGCACTCCATCAAACAGTGATCGATAAAATGATCCTGACAGCTTAAAGATGCATAAATCACACTTGGCATACTAATTTATCCTGGCCTGTTTTGAGTCGGAGCTGTGGGGAAGACCTTGACCTTAAGATGGGCTGCAAAGGTAAAGAGGCGTCTTTGTGAGTCAGAGTTTGTGTTCATCATTGAATAAAATGTGAATGGACAAATCCAAGGCTGTTAGGTATCGGTGATCCATGTGGGAGCTGAGCTGACTGTGATCCCCTGTGGGTGATACTCTAACTCGGTGCGTTTACATGCACAGCTTAATCAGACTAAACTCATAATTTGTTTTTTTCACCGAATTGGACTTCTCTCCTTGTCTGCGTACACATGCAGCTGAGAAAATCGTATTATTGACATGAACGTGTCGTCCTCCCCAAAACTAGGGGATGATATGGGTCTTTTCAGTGGCCCTGTTTCTGGTTGACCCCATACAACTGTCAACAACAACAGCAGGTCCGTGTCCGACGTCAGAAGTGGCAACAACTGCTGCTGGGCATTTTCGAGCAAGAAGATGGAGCATCGTACAGCGTTGTTTTTGTCGTACATATGTACATGTGCTACTTTTTCTGCAGATTAGATGCACGCTACTCCTTCTCTTTGGTGTTTTTGTTCCGGGGTTACGGGGGCGTGGTGCACACGCACATGTATTGTCCTATCATACTCCGACTACGCCGGTTACATGGTAGAGAAAATCGTATTCCAGTCGCATTGTCTGGGTGTCTTAATCAGAGTTCTCCAATTTCACTCAAACTCTGATTATAGTCGGACTAAGGTGTCACTTCAGTTGTCCGGTCTTAATCAGAGTCAGTCAAGAATTTGGTTTTCTCGAGTGTCACGTAAACGTACTGACTGTTGACTAGCATTTCGCACAGTCCTACCTATAAAACAGGACCGTCCCTCTAAAGGTGGATCTCAAACCTCATTTCTCAAACTTTTTGATTACCTTTTAAATTTTGTACACACATACATTAATCTTAAAGGATGATCCCAATTAGCCTTTATAGTCCTTATACTGTCTTGAGGTCAAGAAGACGATGTTGATGCTTAAATATTTCAGTCATGAGACATTCGGTATCTCCAGATGATGCACCATAGTGATCTCTAGATTTAACCAGTATGACATGAATTTGGAGATGGAGAAATTTATGTAAACAACGTGCTGATCTTCTGACTTTATGGTTGCACCAGCAGTTGTTAGTTTAATTTTGAGATAAAAAGATTGTTTCGGTTCTTCTATAATTAAAATCAATAAGACATTTAGAAAATTGAGGCTAGTTTTGGTGTTGGTGTGGCGGTCTGTTTAATAATTAGGTTTTCTTTATATCTGAGCCACTTGAAAGAAATTTCCTTGACATTTTTATGACCTGCTCCAAGGTAGTGAACGTGGTCAACGTTATTGTGGTCCATTTTAACACTCAAAAAGTACCACGAGAATTGAAGCTGAGCAGTAAGTTAAAACGAATTTAAAGTGCTCAGAAATTCTTTATTTCTTCTCCCTTTACTCCAACCCCACAATAAAAAATATACATGTTTTTATTGTGCATGTTACAAAGTCACTTATTTTCTAATCAACATTCAGAGAAAAGTCAAAATGATGCACAGTATATTCAACATGGCCAAACACGGGATCAGGTTTACTTTACAGGTTCACATCCTCATTCCAGTGCTGGTTACACATTCCTGCATCAAGTGATTATATCCTAGTTTAACCACACACAGTTTAAATACACCTTTAACTGTGTTTGTTTGATCGTAATACTCCCAAACTACAACAGGCTACAAGGTGCCGCCTGTCATCTGTGTTTGTTTACATCCAGGTAGTAGAGCAACATTGCGGTAATTCCTTGGCGGCTGCGTTAGAGCTTAAACACAACAAATAACCAGCATTTACACTAACTGATTATTAATACTGGTGCTGACTTAATTAGCCAAAACACATAAAACACATGCGTTGTTATCCCTCTTTAGTACCCCTCACCTCCATCTTCTTTGTTTCCCCTAAAAAGGTCACCCTTGATGACCTCTTGACCCCTTTTCGTAGCACAAGTAAAACCAGAAGTCTCGCACCTCGCCGAAGGAGCTGAGGCGTATGAATCCAAGTTTCCATTTTTAAGCACAGCGAGAGGCTTTTACTCACAACAGACGGCCCTCTTTGATTCAGACTTCACATCTCTGTGATGTTATTTTTGGGTGTACTTGGTATGTATGCGGGGGAGGGGGATATGAATCAGGCATCTGCAAAATCATCTCATAAGATAACTTGAAGTGGAGTCACATTCTGGCACATCTAAGAACATCACTTCCTTTTCGCTTTACGGTGCATTAAAAATAGAGTGCGCAATATTTGACCTCCTTATTAGACACTTTCAAAGCCAAAAAAACAACGAGGGAAAGATTTCCTTTAACAAAAAAGTGACAAAGAGAAGAAGGAGGAGATGGCGTGGCGCGGACGGGTTAACAGAGTCACAAAGCTGTCAATCTCCGCGTCTGAGACCTTGAAGATAGGACAAGGAGATCATTTACCGCTATATGCTCGCCATTCACACTGCATGACTTCACTTCCTTAATATAACGAGGACATAAAGGTGTTCAGACTCCTGCATACATTGTGCTTTAATATCAACCTTTTCATTTTAAAGGTTGTCACGTTATAATGTGCACAGTGGCGGGCTTTTTACATGCATCCTAATCACCTCATGATAAATTAATCACAGTAGGGGGAAATAATGCGTCTTATCTAAGGTGACCGACTCCTCAGAGTGAGTGTTCGTCATCTACTAAGTATCACCTGATCAGAACACGAACAGAGCGTAAGGTGGGCATCCCTTGCCGTTATGTTTACTGTATGTGTTCATGACAAAAACAGGCTTTGTCTGTCAGTCTGGAGCTCTCCGTGTTTGATGTTCTCTGTCACACCGGCTGAAATTAAAGCCGTAAACATTGATTTCTGGCCTGACCTCTGACCTCCGTAATGCCGAGTCAATCATCCCACCTAGATGTGGGATTCATTGGCGGAGTGGTCTTGTCATTCTGTGGTAAACAGCGTGTTGTGGGTTTTTGCCGAAAGGCCGGGTTCCTGGTGTTGTGGTCAATAGCATTGATAAGAGCTTAGTGTCTGAAAGTCAATCCTCTGATCCCAGCTGAGCCAGAAAGAGATGAAATTAAATTTTGATTCTCATCTGAAAAACTTAAAAAACAGCCGTTTTATGATCTCTGATAAAATATGACGCCTCCATCATTGGAGTATTGATGGAAGATTAAAACCAGTCTCTGAAGTGAGATACTGGTGCGTTTTTTTCTGTTCGATTCCACTCAGTCACACATTCAGCAGCACATTTAGAGGCTGTCAATGACACACACATGTTCGCGCAAAATACACAAACTCACACCGATAACGATGCTCAACAGATGTGGGAGCTGTTAATGAAGCGGGGAGATCCAGGCGGATTGTCTTCATCCGTCTCTCTGACATCACTAGAGGCAGAAAAAAAACGGTCGCGAAAGCTGGCACAGGCGCCGTCGCCGTGTGTTTTGGGCGCAGGCGGTGTTGTTCAAATGCAGCACGTTTTCACTGTAAAGCTTAGAAGTTGTTGGCCCCGGCGAGAAAAGGGATTAGAAAATAAGCCGCAAGGAGGAGCGAGCTGATAACTGGGAGCATCCTGTTAACTGCTGCGTGTTATGTTTGAAATAGAGCAGCAACAGCTTGTCGACTAATTGATCAGACGTCAGATGATCATGGTTATGTAATTCTCAGACACATAGAGGTTAATCGGTATTTCATATTCGATCCTGGAAACATGGAAACCTCAATTTGAATCTTGAGGCTAGAAATTTGCTGAAATGGGTGCAATATGATCACATTTTTGGGTCTGTTTTAAAACCGTAAGTTTAAGGGAATGGATGGACACCAATGAGAGACACACTTGAAGTTTTGCAACAGGTAAATGTATGGAAACGTTCTTTTACCGGAATTCCTGACGAAACAGCTAAAGGTCCTTCTCGCTAAGCTCAGACCCAAATTAAAGTCTTTTAGAAAACCAGCTGCAAAGGAATTCCTGTTTTTCTTAAAAAAAAGGAACCCTCCCATGCAGGGCTGCAACGATTAGTCGAAGGCGAGACTCTCGATTTGCCGGTCGATCTACGTGCCGATCCTCACCCATGGTCATGAACTTTGGGTAATGACCGAAGAACAAGACTGCGGATACAAGCGGCCGAAATGGGTTTCCTTTTCAGGGTGGCCAGGCTCAGAATTAGAGATTGGGTAAGGAGCTCGGACACTCCGGAGGTGCCCAGAGTAGAACCGCTGCTCCTCCACGTCGAGAAGAGTCAGCTTAGGTGGCTTAGGCATCTGGTTAGGATGCCCTCTGGACGTGTCCCATTAGAAATGTTCTGGACATCTCCCACCAGGAGGAGACCTTGCGGCCGGCCCAGGACCAGGTGGAGGTATTATATCTCTCGCCTCGCCCGGGAGTGCCTGGGAATCCCTCCGGAGGAGCTGGTGGAAGTGGTTGGGGTCAAGCTGCTGCCCCCACGACCCGGACTCGGATAAGCGGAAGAAAATGACGATGACGACCTTGGGTATCATGGCAGCACGTCGAGATACACGAACATTTGAGGAGAAGGCAAATAATTAGTCCGATTAGTCGACTAATTGTTTCAGTTATCGGTCAGTAGTCCTCAGTTGCAGCCCTACTTCCATGGCCTCACGTCTGCAGCGTTTTGGACTCCCAAACTTTGTTGGGCATTGATCCTGGGATCCCCATGACAGCATAAAAAGCCTAATAGCTCCTAGATGTGTCAGTCCAGACCTGCCCGTGGGTCCTCCTCCTCTTCCCTTTGTATTATCGTGGGAGGCCAAGTTCATAATTGAAGCCCAGTTAGAGGGAGATTTATCCGATTTTCAGTCTTCCAAGTAAAGAAGCATCAATCTTTTTATGCCCAAAGGTGCTTTATCATCTTTAACTCTGCTGAATTTATCAAGCGGCTTCTCTACAGTCTCGAGTAGCTTTTATATTTACTACCAAAGCATTTTATATTCCAGTTTATTAAGATATAATGAACATGAAGAGATTTAATTATCCAATAACTCACATTATCAGATTGATAGGTTAGAAATTGCTCTTCCAGTGAAATTAATCCAAGAAAATTGAGAAAAAAACTAAAAAGTTTTTCACCATTATTCATGTTCCTCATAATTCAGTCTGCCAATGCTAATTTAATCAATTTAAGAATCTGGATGGTCCTTCAGTGAGGTGATATACAACATTTTCTCTGGCTTTTTGGACTTCCTTCAAATTAAACCGGCTGACATTTAATTAATTTATGCTGTCGGAAAGTTTGGCAGACATTTCAAACTTTGGTCTGAGGATAATAAAGATAAAAATAATAATCAAATTAACATATACTGCAAAAAAAACACTGAGGGAGCCATCACCTTTTGAGTCTGGCACTAATAAATAATTAAACTCTGAATAAATAAATTGGATATACAGACTCATGATCTGAGAAAGACTCACTGTGGACAGTTTCTGTGTGTATTGGTACGTTACTTTCACAGGGCTGCTTTGGCCTTCATTGTCCTGTAAATACTCAGTGGGTTGCTTTGGCCTTCGATCCTTCAAACGTTGACATCACAGCTGATGCTCGATGATGGGACTGAGTCATTACTGTACGCACTTGTGTTTTCGAGTATTTGTTCAGTACCTGAAAAACCTCTTTGTTCCCGGGGTCGCTTTCTTCAGACCGCGTGTTTTTTTTTCCAGTTTGTGACTCATGCAACAAGTGGTTGTTAGTCATCGCCTTTACTGACTGCCACTCATTTGGAGGCCGAAAAACAAGATGCACTCCAATGTGAGAGCATTTGCACGCTTTTGTTTCTGATGTTGCTGAATGCCTGGCAGTTGATTTCCCTGTTTGTGCGAAGATGAAGTTGATTGTGCAGATTTCTTTTTTTTTTCTGTTGACATTGACGATCAGCGGGAAGCAAAATCAAGCTGATGACGGGGAGCTCGCTTCTGTTGCTCTGGCAAGGACGCGGGTGGAGATTTTTCTCAGTGTGTCTCCAATTATTGACAGTGATGAGTGTTTCTAATGCGGAGGGCACAGAAGAGGTGTGACTGAACGTTTCAACGCTGCATGTTAACTTGCAAATCGAATCACTATGTGGTGTGTATCAGAGTTCCTCCCCCTGAACTCTCTCTGCTACTGTTGGGCTGGGCCCGAAGTACGGAAGCTCATTTCTGCACATTTGAGGGTAAGAAAGGCGAACATTTACAGAGCGGATATGCTTATATATGAATGTTTTATACTGTCAAAGTCTTCTTAAAACCACGTTTGGATTAAAACTCAGGGAACAGGTGTCTTAACCCCGGTATATTTCCTGTTAGCTCCCCCCTGGTATGTTTTGGGGGTAAAGTCTGTTGATCCTGTGTTAATTAACAGCATTGCAATCAGTGACAATAAGTCAGAACAGACTTGTAGGGTTTGAGAGAAAAACAAAAGTAAAGATCGAAATCTCTGCAAGACTTAAATTAAAGGATCAGTGGTTTTAATCTCTATGGCGTTGCAAAACGTTACATCAACTCGTATTTAGCGTCCTGAAACCCCTCCACACACCACTGTGTTTCACACACTGTGAGAGTGTGTGAGTGTGAACAGAGCTGTCAGGTAGATTTGTAGGTAAGAGACCCTGAAATTTTCCAGAGTGCATACCTGAAAAGGCTGATGTAAGTGTTTGGCACATGTCTTTATGAGTATTTTTTTCTTCAAAATAACATGATCGGTGCTGTACCACTGACTTCTCATTGTGCTGTTTGATATCCAGAGATTGTGATATCATTACCTCCCTTTATTGAATTTCCCTTCAAGGATCAATAAAGTTCTACTTCTTCTTCTTCTACTACTTCTTGTTCTTGTTCTTCCTTTACTTCTTCTTCTTCTTTTTTTTTTCTACAATTACTTCTACTTCTTCTTCAAATTCTTCTACTTCTTCTACTACCTCTACTTCTTCTTTTTCAAATTCTTCTACTTCTTCTTTTACTTCCACTATTTCTTCTCCTTTTATTTCTTCATCTTCTACTTCTTTTTCTTCTACTTCTACTTCTTCATCTTCTACTTCTTTTTCTTCTACTTCTACTTCTTCATCTTCTACTTCTTCTTCTACTATTTCTTCTGCTACTTCTACTTCTATTTCTACTCCTTGTAATTCTTCTACTTCTTCTACTTCTACTTCTTCATTCTCTACTTCTTCTACTCCTTCTTCTACTTCTTTGTTCTCTACTTCTTCTACTTCTTCGTTCTCTACTTCTTCTACTTCCTCTTCTACTATTTCTTCTACTTCTACTACTATTTCTTCTGCTACTTCTGCTTTTTCTTTTACTACTTCTTCTTCTACTACTTCTACTCCTTCTACTTTTACTATTTTTACTCCTTGTAATTCTTCTACTTCTGCTTCTTCGTTCTCTACTTCTACTTCTTATTCTACTTCTTCGTTCTCTACTTCTTTGACTTCTTCTTCTTCATCCTCTAATTCTACTTCTTCTTCTTCTACTATTTCTTCTGCTACTACTTCTTTTACAATTTCCTCTCCTTCTCCAAGTTAATGTTGGTCACCTTTATTAGCTGTTTCGATGTCATCCTTATAAACAATCATTAGCAATAAAAAAGCGTTCTGTCGGTGTTCATTCTTACTAAAACTTTGCTCTGTAGCTCATTTTTGGAATAATACTCGACTAGTTTTGATCATGAAGTTTGAAGAAGTTTCAACCTGCAGAGAAGAGATGAATCCGTTAGTGTCTGTTTTGCACATTAGGAGAGTAAGTAATTAAAGGAGGAGGGTGTCAGACAGCAGGGAGAGAGGCAGCTCTGGCATGTGCGCGGACGATAACAAACCAGTCAAAAATATCAAACTGTGACTCTGTGATTACATCTTCTTTTCTGGAAGCTTCTTCAGTCTTCCTCCATCATCTCTGTGCTTATCACTGACAGTCTCCAATCTCTATGCATCTGTCTTTTAATTGTTTGCGGGTGCTATGTCTTTTTTTTTTTTTTTTCTATTTGGTTATTTTTAACCGGTGAGCAGAGAGATGGCTGACAGACTCTCCAGTATCCACCTTCCTGCCTGCCAGCCTGTCTGCCTGCCTGCCTTCACTGAGTGGGTGCAATTAAAGTGCCAGGCTTGATCATGCCATCCACGGGCAGAAATGTTTCATAAAAAAACACAGAATTAAAGCTTCAGAGAGAATCAAAGGTTTCGTTTGACTGAAACAAACATTAAATCTTTACATATGTATCCCTAAGTCTGCGCAGACTCGGTAGAAATGCATTTCACCGTAATGCTTCTGTCTGTCTGGTTATTTAATTAGGGATAAGCTGTCCTCTTGTGTTGTCATACAAGCTGCAGCCGTTACTAAATTAAAATTTGTCAAGCTTTCAGTTTCACTGGAACGGATGTGTGAGTAACTAAGTGTGTGTATTGGGTGGGTGGGTGGGTGGTGGTGGGGAGGCGTTCGCTTCTGCCCAGGGAGGTGTTTGTAATTAATGACAAGCCGCTTTGCCACCTGCTGCCCTAATGTCACAGGGATCTGGAGAGTCGAGCCCCGAGGAGCAGCATGAATAATTAACCGGAGCATGAAAGAGGTGAGAGGGGAGTCGTAGGAGTATGAAAACATCACCGGACCGCGGTCATGGCGAGGAAAACAGTAAAGAAACATACATTAAGAGGAAATCTAACAGGCATTCCTCGACAGAGATGTCAGAGACGCAGAACTCAGATCCTAGTTGATTTACAGAAGCAGGTCATGTTCATCATTATATCTGTTTTATCATCAAAATAACAATCCCACAAACTAATTCACCGCTGCGATGGTAAAAGTTAATGGACTGAGAAACCATTTGACTGAATTACAAACAAGAAGAGCTTTAAGAACATAATATTAAGAAAACTTTTGATATTATCAGCCGTAAAGGAAAAGACTTCTCATGAACTTTCTAAACATTCAGACACGATGCGTGACTCAAATCACGTCAGGTTTCCGTTTTTGCTGCACAAAGCCAGAACTGCTTTTTCACTTAATGTCCTGTAATAATCACAGCAGGCTCGAATCAATCCTAAAATAATCACCCCCCATGTAATAATGAGGGAATTGCAAACCGGTTTAAGTCGGGGAATTGATTTTGAATCACATTACAGCCTGGAGAATCTAATTAGGGCTGTCAGAACATCAGATTTTCACAGTGGGATTATCACGGCTGTAAAATATTATGGCCACATAAGTCAAACTGAGGAAGAGGATGACGAGGGTGGAGGAACACGTAACTTGAATGACCTGATAAACAAGGTTACTGTACATGTTATCTGTTTCTGATTCAGAGAAGAGAGTGACCCATTTCACAATTTGTCGTGCTATTATTTTGATAGGTCGTCTTTCTTGTGCCTATGTTGCTGCATTGTCAAACTGAGCTTTTATTTTGAAGGTCACTACTTCTAGTAAACTACAGAACTTAATGGTGGGGTAGGCAGGATCTGAGGAAGTGCCTGTTTTTGGGAGAAATCTTGAAGGTAAACTCCACCCCTCCCAACCTCAGCTCCTCCTCTCCCCTCCCTCTCTTCTTCAGTAAGCCCCGCCCACAAACAGACGCTCCTGCTCGCTTGTATCGTTTCAAATAAATTCAGATATAATCCAGTCAACGTGAAAGTGAAAAGCATTGGTGCTACTGTAGATGCCAACAGACTACCAGCAAACACAATGTTTGCAGGACTTTTACAACTAGGATAAAGTGACATAGTCCAGGACCCGAGGTCAACAGTTTAGCGATGGCGCTACAACACGCTACAGCAGGTCCGTTTGACAAGAAACACTTCTGTTACAGACACTTGGCTTACTTCGTTGAAGCGGTTTACCTGTCTAGCAGAAAGGTTACAGGGTCTGTAAGATCCCGAAGCCTTTATGCTTCATTGATGTTGACCCGGCTTTTTAGCTCTTGTCCGGATGGTCTACCTCCTTTTTAAGCGCCCGTTATTCCACCAAAGTCTCCGGTATTTAGTACGTTTTCTTGCTTGTGTCGGCAGTCGTGGCCAAAGGAGGATTCAGACAATTTTCTGTACTTTCTAGTTGGTTTCTACAGTCCGATACTGTAGCTCGCTAACTTTATTTGGGCTCCTGAACGACACATGGAAGCATCTGCCTCACAACCAATCAGGATGGGGAGGTAGAGAACAGCTTTGTTTACAGTCAGAAAGAGCGGGCCACTCAAAAAATGTAAAATGTTGACTACACCGACATAACATAACACAGTGATATTGTTTTATTACCAAATGTCATCAATAACTAATAACTATTGTCTGATATTAAAACCTTTTTTGTAGATACACCACAAAGAAGTTGCTTCTTTAACGGATTCCTGCCTACCCCACCTTTGATGACAGGGCTGCTACAGCTACTTTTTGAGCAGCTGCTGCTTCTCCTTCATCTCTGTTTCTTTTCAAATTTGTGGCAACCAACATGAAGAGCAATTACTATGAACTCAGTGTTATTATATGCTTATAGGCAGCATGTAATTAATGTATATATTCTGTATTATGTGATTTTTTTAATTCTGGTTAAAGTCAGTTCTAGTATATTTCCTAAAAACACTAACAAATGCACTAAAACAGTCAGTCTTTCTCTCCGTCTTTGTAGTCCAAATGCAGTCAGTGCTTGAGTCCAAGTCAAGTCACGAATCCTGAAAATCAGGACTTGATTTGGATTAGAGTCTGAGTCCTGGACTTGCTCACTACAAGATGAATAAAACACCTGGACCTGATTCCTCCTCAGCGTTCCTGGTGATCAAAAACTCCCTCTAACACCTCCTTAAGGTAAACATTAGAAGTCAGGTCATCACAGCCTGAACTCAATCAATCCTCTGCTGCTGATGCTTCGACGAACATCTCACTGAAGTGTATTTGGAGGAGGGTCTCTCGCTGTTTTGTCAGCGCTAATGTCAGCGTGATTGAGACAAATCTCTTCAGTCTGTCACAAACCGATGAAGATAAATTGGTTTGTTTTTCTACATTGCACAATTATCTCGGTTAATTACGGTTTCTAGTGCTGAGAATCAATCTCAGCAGTCAAAGGTCTGTGTATCTGAAGGCCACATTTGATCCAGAAGGGAGAAAACCTTCTCTTTGGTAGAATGTAAGTATTTGAGTGTGAGGTTTGTGAGTCACCTCAGTGCGGTATGATTATTTGTTTCTACTCTTTTAAAAGCAGCGCTCAGATTTTAGGCAGTGTGTCTCAGCAGCAGAGAAAAACTGTTATAAATCTGAGCAACATATGCGTTGGCAGATATTCTTTGGAGAAGTCTGTGATCACGCTGGACTAAAATAAAAGTGCTTCTCTGAGAAAAACAAGAAATCAGGGCAGAGCAGAGGGAAGAAGAGACGTTTCGCATGCCCCGCGCGTGCACGTGTGTGTTTACTTTGCAGGGTGAGACGTGCTGCCGCAGGAAGCACATGTGTTCATATATGCACGTCGTCGGGTATAAACAAATGAGACGGACAGACGTGAAATGTTTGGATTTGCAGCAAACAGCTTGGCCTGGAGTCTGTTTGGCCCTGTGATGATTCAGCCTTCACACATGCTCTCAGAGACCACAATAAACCGTGCACTGTAGTGCTACTGTTGGATTAGTGTCATGCCAGCGTGTGAAATGGGCTTCAGAGAGGTCAAGCCCCCCCCCCCCCCTCCTCGCAGTATTCAGCTGTATAATGGACCTTTGATACAACATCACAAAACACTGTGTGAGTGCATTTATGTGCATTTACCGCCTAAGGGGAGGTTTGGATCACAGCGAGTGTCGCAGCGATAATGGATCAAATCTAAACTGAGGTGCAGCTTTAACATGAAACACAAACCCCTCCAAATTCATCCGAGTGAGTGAAATCAAGCGTGCAAACATTAACCGTGTGTCTTTTGCGACATGTTTTTTTTTTTTTGTCTTGGTGCAAAGTGTTTATTTGGTTTATTTTCACCGGAGCTTTCTGCAGCAGCGCTTCGCCCCGCGTGTCTCCGAGAAATGAATGAGGGAGCCTGTGTTTCTGCAGCGGTGCAGCTTTCATTGTTAAACGGCCCTAAGGCCCACTGCGCTTTCAATTAGTCTCAGTTTTCAACTTCACCGGGTCACCCAAGTGAAAAAGTCGATAGCAGGAAGGTTCCAGCTCTTACACCGACAGCACAGTCAGACGTGTTTTGGAGAGGCAGACTCTGACTGACGAGCAGGAAAACTTATTAAATGCGTCAAAATCCCCCCTCTAGGAATGATCGCTATGTAGCTACTAATGATACCATACAGCGTAATTTAGCCCTCACAATACAAAAACAAAACCAGAATAACACAGTAATAACATTTCATCATCAAGCAACCTCTGTCTGATTGTTTTTATGATGATACTCCGCAGCAGGTAACTGTCACCAGTGGAAATCATTGCGGCTAGATGAGCACAGTCAGCAAGTTTAAACTCACCAATGAATGAGTCCCAGAGTGTCTATAGTGAGCCGTGCGCGCGTGTGCGTGCGTGTGATTTATGGTGCTATAACTGTCTCCAAGAGAATAACCAGAGCTGCTTAATTGAAACTGTTTGTAAAAGACCATCCAGTGGTGTGAAGATGCTGACGATGCAGAAAGAGGGAGAGGGTCAGGAGAGGAGAGGAGGGTGAAAGTACAGGTGCCTGTTTACGGCGATAGCTCCAGAGTGATCTCCCTGTTATGTGACACAGGAGTAGAAAAAGACCTGAAACCACAGTGTCCGTTATTATATGATATTACCGTAATACCCAGAATATGAGACACTTTTTCTTCTTTGAAATGCATCTGAAAAAGTTGGATTGTCTTAAATTCTGGTTCAGATTTTATAATGATGCGGTTTACAGTAAAATCCACTCACTTTGTGAGAGCGGCAACTTTCCAATGGTACAAAAGAGGATTAGGGCCACAAGAAGAGAGAAAAATAATTACAAGAGGGAGTTTTTTTATTTCCATTTGGAGATGAAAGTCGAAATTTTGAAATTAAAGTCAAAATTTTAAAGTCAAAATGAAGAAAATTAAAATTTTAACATTGTAGCGGAAATTTCAAGATTAAAAAAATTGAAATTACATGAATAAAGGCGAACATAACATAACATAACAGGCTAAATGATAGAGTTGATCCCATCCGTGGTGCCTGATCGCCTCATTACTGCACCCATTCCTCCTTGTTGCACCATACCTGTTTCACGACACCTGGCATTCCTCAGTTAATCAATAAACAGGATTTATCATCTTGTGATTGTCATGCAATTTATCAACTATCCCAAGATTACTGTATCTTGATACTGCGGTTACAAAAGGCAGCATTATGGCAGTAACCCCACATGCATCAGTTGAAATAAGTTTCCTGTCACCAAATTATGTGACAAATCGATGTTAAAGTATGTCAAAGCACTTGAGGGCTAATTATCATCTGCAGAGACTCTTGATTTTTCCTGCAACAAAAGCAAAGATTTTGCCTTGGATGGAGTTTTTGAAGCATTTCCACTCATTAGAAGAGGCTGCGCGTGAAAACAAAGGGAGATGAAATCGGCAGCAGGATTTGTGATGCTTTTTCGTGTAATTGCTGGTGAATGATGAAGCAAAATGACAATGCCTCAAACACAGATTAGTCGATTTTTCTCCCTTTGGACGTAATTTCAGGATTTTTGCAGATTTATTATGATTTACCGTGTCTAAATGCAGTTCAGTCACAGGAAAATACACTTTATCATGAAATATAGACACAATACAACATATAAAAACGCCAACTCCAGTGAAAATCATCATCGGACTTTTCTGAAAGCAAGAGGATTCAATGAGTCTATTTCTGCATGCAGAGGGGGTGAAGGGTCGAGAGTGTGTGTGTGTGTGTGTGTGTGTGTGTGAACGCCATGTGTGATTGTGCGCATACGTCTGTGTCAGCATGACTCCGATAGCTTGACAGCTTGGAGCTGGGGCTGACTGCAGAGTAGAGCGCTGCCTCTCAGTATCCCCCCCTGCTCTCACTTCTCCAGCTTGTTTCCCCCATTGCTTTGATTCCTGACGTGCGTGTTGAAGCCCGGGCAGCAGAGTGCATCAGCCAACGCTCTGCGAACAAAAGAGGGGAGACGGTGATGAACCGTGCCATGTAGAGTCTATCCCGTTATTTCTATCAGCGCTGGGAATACGTCTCATACCGTGTCCTCTAAGCTTCCCTTTGCCTCACGTTGCTGCCGTTAATGTTTTATTGGCTCACACTTCACGAGCCTCTTTGAGAGCTCCTCTTGCATTTGTAATTTATGATCCCCGAGAAGCCCTCTCACTCGCTCACCTTTTAGGGAAGAAGATATGACTAACTCGCGGTGTCTTGACTGAAAAAGTGCAGTTTGTATTTGAGGATTTGTTCTGTTTCAGAGCTTTCCTGCAAGAGCTCAGGGATTGAAATTGACCTGAATTTTGATGCAAGTCTCTCAACACTCCCTCTGTACATTGTAAGTAGAGTGAAACAACACAGAAGCTTGTCAAGAACTTTTTGGGGACTAAAGCGAAACCTGTGTTATAGGAGGTTTGAGTGACAGCTTGTAATCTGTAATACTGAATGTCTCCACGGCGGGTTTAGTCCTCTATAAAGCTGCTGAGACGCTTTTTCATCCTGTCCAGTGCACGCTCTCAGGTCTCATTAAATCTGTGTTTTTATGTCCTGCTCTGTTTGTTTTCAAGTCTTAACAAATCCAATATAATTATAAGTGTAATGAAGCCTGACTAACCCTCAAAATCCCCTCCAAACACCACCATGCTATCATTAGCTTCTGTTTCTAGGTCGCTAAATATTAATGAAGGCCTCTGAGCACATTGTGTTTTTTTTTTTTTTTTAAAGTGGCGTCAACAACAAGAGGAAGATAGTCTTTGGAGACCCGTGATTCTTATCAGAGCACTCTTACAAACTCACTCCCCGCTTGTAGCTGTCTGTGAATATGCATGAGACCCGTCCTTTTTGACTCTCGGGGAGGTAAATCATCTGAACACATCAACAAAGAGCAGATCTGTTTCTGAGTGCGCTGATGGCAGATCAGCAGCATCTCATCGTGGCTTGAATATCTTCGGTCGCTCCTCAGGGATCAGGGAATTAGAAAGGTTAGCGGCGGCTCTCAGGAACAAATGAGAGGAGAGGACTGACGAGGAGGAGGAGGGGGGGTGAGCGTTGCCGTGGCGCCAGATGATGTAATCCACATTGGCGTGGTAGGATGCTGACATGAGGGCCACCTGAGAACATGTTGACCTCTTCTCTTCCATCACGGCTCGCAGAAAAAAAGCGAGAAATTGACAAGATGTCGAGAATAACGAGAAGAAGAGTCCTCTTGTGTTTTTGGATTTTTTCTCTCAGTAGAAAATCTGTCATTATGTGTAATCACCTGTCAGTTTTGTTTTCTTTAAAGCTCCTGTGAGGAGTTTTTTTTCCACATTTCACAATTCTTTTGGTCACTTCCTGACAGGTTTCCATTTTGTTCAGATGATAGTTCATCCATCACATCTCAAAGGATCCAGATGTTGTTGTTTACTAATTATTATTCATTGAAAACAATTAAAAGCAAACTACTGGCTAAGATAACATGTATTGGATTTTAATGTGCAAGGAATAATGAATTTCTTTCTTTAATAGTTACCCAAAGATGTATCTTGTATCTTTTTTTAATAATCTCAGATAGAAATACAGAAGTCCATTTTGATGATATCTCACTGAGCCAGATATTCCTCCATCTTTGTTTATTTAAAGCTCCTCTGAGGAGTTTTTGATGGGTCATAAAACAGCCTGAAATAATCAGTGATGCATCTCTAAAGGTTAATGAGACCATTGATGACCAGATTAACAATCTCAGTATCGTCATTTTAGTGCCTGTAGCTGCTGTTAGGGCGAAGGTACGATGAAGAAACAGCTTTACCAACTGCTCGTATAACAAAAATCCACAATAAAAGGATACAGTTTACTATAAAAAGACAATAGGAGACATTTTTTTGTCCATTAACAACACTTTTACAAGGATAAAACAAAATCAACAACAATTAAAGAGTTCCCAATTTGTCCACAGGGGGCACCAAAGTCAACACAAACAAAAAGTTCCTTACTAAAGCTTTAATAAAACTGAAAATCAGCAGTTGGAAACAACAATGTTATATCAGCTATTGGCCAGACTTGCTTAAACTATACCAACCAACACTCCTGTTTTTCCCGGGCTGACCACTTTTGGTCTAGTCTGTGAAAATTTGCCCGTCATTTGCTGAATCATGCTTTAAAAACATTAAGATTTGCTTCTATTCTTTGGTTTTGAAGAAAAGCAGAAAACCATCGTGGAAGTGCCGATGAATTGAAAAATGAAAACAACGGTCTCTTGCAGCTCTTACTTCCTCCACAAACAGGAGGAGGCTGAGGATATGCAGCATTGGTCTCACTCACTGTGTGGATCAATAAGATGTAATGTTCCAGCAGATGTTGGAACAGGCCTGATGATCAATGAGCTGAAGGGCAGAGGGCACAAAGCAGGACCAACACCTCACAGCTGATTTATCTCTGAGTCACCCCTCGTCACCGCTCAGGTGTGTGAATCCGTGACGAAGACGGTTACGCTCTGCGACGGTTAGTCAGCTGACATTTTAAGAGTAAGATTTGTAGATTTTGTTCTGGAACCAAATTTTTTTACCTCCACTTCACTCTGAGTGGAGTTATTTTTACACCTGCAATCCTTTAGACTGATTTAATTTGATAGCAGGCGGTTTAACCTTTGTGCGTCCAGCCATTAAGACCGAGTTGACCCCTGACCTGAGACGCTTCATGTCCATTTGGTCGGGCTTCACTCTGCCGTGTGATAGAGCCGATCGAAGTGAAGACCAAAGGAATCTCTCACTTAGATGGAGAGACGGATGGAGGTGAGAAGAGCGGAGGGGGTTAATCCTCCAGAGGACGAAGGCGAAGCTTCATCAGACAGGGCCAGAGTGAGGTGGAGGCATGCAATATTGATGGAGAGAGTGGAGAGGAGAGGAGTGCGGAGAGTAGATGAGAGGAAGACTGTTTGCAGAGACGGGTGTCTGACCGGTGTTGGAGAAAAAAAAAGTTCTCACAGACTGGAAACAGGTTTTAATTTCAGCTCTGTCACTCATGTTTGTTTTTCACTTTCATTTTCAGAATAAAGTCATGAACATCGATGGAGTCAAGGTGAAGCTGCAGGTAAGAATTTTAAAATGATCCTGACAATCATCAAACGACTGTTTTAAACACACTTTTTCTTTGAGATGTTGTCATAGCCACCTGTCAGATCCTGTTTCAACCAGGAATCCAATTTTAGCTTCAGCAGACAGGAGGGTGGAGGGTGTTTGGCAGACACAATAAGATGATGTATTGAACTGTGCCAGCAGTTAAATCTGGGCTTTCTGCATGTTTAAGTGCTTATAAAAGACTGTAATAAATCAATTTTCTTTTTATATTTAGTGTCTTTCAAGGTTGTCAGTTTCCTGGACATGTTTTAATTTTAGGATAACAAGAATCAGACATGCGTCTTGAGATGGTTGTTATGTCTGTGTGAGAGGGTCGGTGTAAGAAACAGACCTGCTCTTACAATTTCTACATAAAATATAACAATAAATGAGGAATTTGAGTAGAGGACCAGATTTTTAAAGACTGTTTTGTCCACAGGGGGCGCCAAAGTTAACACAAACCAAAAGGTCCTTCTTGAATTAAATTGCGATCATCAAAAATCTGAATTCAGAGGAAAGAAATTGATTTTTGTAGTAAAAGTAAGAACTGTGAGAGTTGTCAGGATTCAGTTCAGTAAAGTGAGAAAACTGAGGCCCCGCCCACATGTAGGGTGGGTTTGTGGGTAAGTGTAGTTTTCACTATGACCACACATTAGAGGTTTTAGGTCACTCAAAACAGAGGTTTGGAAAACAAAGGAAGTGGCATTAAAACCTCTAACTTTAGGTCTAGAGATGTATTTAAGGTTAACATAACAGTGAGACTTAAGTGTTATTATGATGTGTTCGGCCGCTGACCTTTGGGTCGTTACCTACCGTCCATCTTCAGGAGAGCAGGAGAACCTCGAGTGGGTTTTAAATGTTGGTGCTGTTGTGTGTGAAAGATAGTTAGAGACGCCAAGGTCCGCCTTACGTTGCTTCTGATTGGTTTATATTGTGTGATGCCTTCAGTGGTTGGTTAGATTTAGGCACAGAGGGCTGATGGATTGGTCTGGGATTGGTTATCTCGGTCAATCAGAGTTACTCGAACCACAGCAAGCCAAGTTTATTATCATGAAAAAAATAAATACAGAGTATTGAAGCGTGAGAAATGTCAATGTGGTGTAAGAACGGATCAAAATGCGTGACTGTCACACTCAAAGCGTGACGCTTGGCAGCTCAGACGTAACCTTCGTTCGAAAAACAGAGTTGAATCATGAAAACAAAACATAGCTAACAAAGGCGAATCTCCTGGAAAAGGGGAAAATAAAGGATAAATGTAAATGTTTTCTTGGTTCTCTAAGGCCAAATTAACAAACAAATAAAACCCCTTTAACTAAGAATAAAAGACGTTATAATCCGAGCAGGAAAAACAAAAACAAAGAAATAGCGGAGAATCCAGACCAAAAGTTCCTCAAAGGATTCAAGTTCAGAGATTATGAGGCTTTCAGACCTGACTTTACTGCTTGAATGGTGTAGTTTGAGCTCAACGTATAGTCAGAGTTTTGTTTATCCCAGATGTTAAACTCTAAACTTTGACATTTGTCTTCATTATTCTGACTCTATTCTCAAAACTTTTACAGAGAGTTAAAAATATGACAAAAAGTGACCGTGATCCTACAACGTATAAATCTTGTACAATAAACGCAGTATTCTGAACTCCTTAAAACTTTTACTTTTCTTGCAACAACAACAATCTGTTTCTGATCTGAAGCAGCTGAATCTCGACTTCCTGATTACCGGCCTGTGTTGCATTTATTACCTTTCTCTTTTGCCACCAGACTCCCCAGATCCTGGATGGCTGCAGATTCTCCGTCTGCTAAATTGTGTGTGCGCGCTGTGACAGGATGAGTTAACAGCCGAATGAAAGCCTGCTGCGCTTCGTGTAGTTGCTTAAGGGCACTTCATCTGTCTGGTGAGATACCATCAGGCGTAGCAAAGTTCAATTTTGAGACAATTTGGTAATTAAAGCAGGCTGGCCTCTGAACCGTCACACAGCACCGGGTGTGATTAAACCGGGATCTTTAAATGGCTTATGTTTAATCTCAGAGGAAGATCCAGAGATGGGTCTCGTTCTATGGAAAAATCAATAACTGGGGTACTACAGGCTGCTTAAGGATAATTATAGTTTATTTGTCTCCATAAATACTTTTAATTCATCGAGTTCCCTCCTCATTTCACTTTTCAGAGAACCACCGCCTACACTAGAAACAGCTCCGCACCGCTGTATGTTTTAATATTTCTGTCAAACAGAGCGAGTAATTATGTGAATCATGCCTAATGATCTTAATTAGGGGGTGACGGAGGCTGGTGGAGCGGGCTTTTGCTCTGTGATGTATTCATCGGGGGTTAATTGGCTCAGAGTCCGTCTGCAGAGTAGCCTGTAGCCCACAGAGAGAAAGAAAGGGAGACATTTTTTCCCTCCTCTAATTGCCATTCTTCATTTGTGCCATTTGCACCGCAGGGGCGCGGTTTTCTCATGGGGACCATGGAGGCGAAAGAGTCAGAATCACAGCTGCTGCGTTTCAGAGAGAGAGTCCAAAAAACAGGCCGAATTTTTGAGTGAATGTTTCCCCCCTTAAAAAAGGAAGTGATGGGCGCAGTCGACCGTCACGGGTCTGCTCCAGGGAGGGATGGAAATGCTAATGCTATCGGAGTCGAATAGTGATAAGTGACACTGATGCCTGATGGGGAAAAGAAGGACTTAATTAGCCTCCCACCCCTGAGGAAGTGAGGGGTATCAACCATGGCTGATTACTTTTCAATAATATGACCCGCACAGACCTGAAAGTAAGCAAAATAACAAGTAGAATATGTTTAATGACCACAAATCTGCAGGAATCAGTGTTTTTATAGATGCTCAAATTAATAATGCATGTAAGCAGGGCTGCTAACAGCCCGGTAGGCCCAAGGGAGACCTCTGCCTGGTTCTGTTCCACCTGTTTCCACTAATGGGAGTGTTTTAACTCATTGTCCTGACTTTAACAGTCTGAAACAAAACAGTTTTGGTGACTCCTTTGACTCCGATTAATCTTGTTGAAGCGGGAAAACTCTCAGTAAACGTTTCGTGCGCTACCTGCCAAGCACCGAACGGCAGCCAGAGAAATTAGCATCGAGCTGCCGGGGGTTTGAGAAGCTAAACAGTTGGATATTTTCTGTGAAGCGGTTTGAGATAAAATGGAGCTTTTGATGTGAAATTAAAGGATTTTTATTCATCAGGTGAGCTCAAACTTGACGACTAATGAGGCAACTTTGAGTAACCAGTTAGAGGACGCAGTAATGAGGCGTTTAGCGGCTACAGATGGGGTCAACCACACCACCTAATTTGGCCTGTGGTGTTAAAAACTGGTATGCACATTAAAAGGATATTCCTGTGTAAACTTAATTTAGGGTCAAACATAACGTAACACCAAGTTAGACACCCCCTCAAGAGATGAATGTTGCAGACTGCTTGCTTCTCTAGTTATACCAACTTTAGTAACGACCGCACAATAGCAATACACAGCGGTCTACGTCCACCCGGTGCTGTGTGACCTAACTTCATCAACATTTCATATAGGGTCCCAGCCACAATACTAGACATCAAACATCTTTTTAAACTTTGTCTGATTTCTTTACCAAAAAGATTAAACACAACTCACCTACTCTCTTCCAGTAGCCGCTTGTTTGTTTAGGAGCCCTGACGAGTCGATCACCAAGTGCAGCAGAGTTTTGCAGCTAGAGGAAGAACATTTATGATCATTTCTTCATGGAAATGCAATCAGACCGAGACACTAAGGCAGAAGAACTGCTAGAGCTGCTGTGCAAAATTATTGATATCATGATTATTACTTCAAGGAAATGATCCGCTGCACTCGGTGATCGACTCGTCAGGGCTCTCCCACAAACAAGCGGCTGCTGGAAGAGAGTAGGTGAGTTGTGTTTAGTCTCTTTGCTAAAGAAATTAGCCATAGCACTAGCCACCAAACATCTTTTTAGCTTTGCCTGGGACCCTATATGTCCTGTTGAGGAAGTTAGGTGCTGTTCTGAGCATTATTTGTGGCTATACAGTGGCGTTTTGGTTGAGGTTTGTGCATGGAGACGCACAATCGCTATTGTCTTGTCGTTGCTGAAGGTATAATCAACAAAGCAACCAGTCGGCAACATTCATCTCTTTAGGGGGTGTCCAACTGAGTGTCACGGTGTGTTTGACCCTGACTTAATTTTACGCCAGAATATCCCTTTAATGTCAGTACATTAGGGCTCCTCGATTATGGCAGAAATTACTATTATTTTGATCGATCTCGACGTCCCGATTATTAAAAACGCTTACTCATGATTTAAGCCTGCAGCACGCTCATTTATGCAACTTAATACCTCTTTAAAGTTATAGTGTTTTTACTCTCTCATGAGAAAATTGAAGCATTTGAGCTCTTTTACCGCTTACATTTGATCACAGGCTGCAGATTTGACAACTCACTATTTTCAGTTTTTGATATAGCCTCCTTTCTAAAATCAAGACTCCTTGCACCCTCAGGATCGCTACAGCCTCTCTCTCGGCTTCCACAGACTCACTCACCTGTTCTTCCACCTGTGCACTAATATATGACGAGTTGTGTTTTGTTGTTAAATACTGACACTCTTGGGGTTTGTGGGCATGTAAGCTTCAAACCACAAGAGGTAACTTTGGATCCCTCCTGCTCCCTAGTTTCCTTATTAGCACAGATGTTTCCTCCTTCCTCTGGTTTGTTGAGTCTTGCTCTTTCTCTGCAAACTCTGGTTCTTAAAGGCGTCCCATTGGGTCCAGAACAAACAGCATGTCTAATTTTTGTAATTTAGTTTTAGCCTACAGACCCAAACGGTTGAAAAGTGCAGAGCAGGTGCACTGACAGCTAAGCTCCCTCGCACTGAAAAGTCTCTCACACAAAAAGATAAACAAAAAACTTACTCAAGCAAGTCTGATTTTTCTCAGTAGAAGACAATAGACTGTTCAGTCCTCTACATTTAATTTCCTCATCCCAGGATGATCCGGTATTACAGGCGAGGATTGGATTGAGTGTTTCACAATGACGACCGAGCAAACAGAGGAGTTATTAAAAAAGACCGAAGCTGCTTTGTCTTCTCCGTGATGAACTTCCTCTCCTTCCATTTTCTCCGCAGATCTGGGACACGGCCGGACAGGAGCGCTTCCGCAGCGTCACTCATGCCTACTACCGGGACGCCCACGGTGAGACACAAACACAACAGAAACCCAGAAGGGAAATAACAAGATCTATTTGATTTTTACAGTATTTGATATGATGATAAAAAGTTGGTCTTTTTAAGCACTTGATGCATGGAGGGTTTAATGTCGTCTCTATAATAGATATTTATACATAGATCAAATCTCCCAGTGCACCTGAAAGTACGATCATCTGAGTGTTTTTGAGAACCAAGATGAATGTGCCGACTTAATGTGTATCATAATGTATTCAGCTCTAATTCTTTCAGGCCAATTATAATTCAGAGTGCCATTAGTAATGGTGTGGATGAGATTGCTTTCCACTGTGCAGTATAATCAAGCACTGAGGTTTTATAACTCTCCTGCTGGGACTGAAGGACATCATATTCAGGATTTACGGGCCTCTTTGATGATCTGCAATCAGTCATCTCCAATATGTGTGCGTGTGCAAGCGGGTGTACTTTTTATCCGTAATAACGCCGTCATTAGCCATGCGGGTTCATCTCGGAAGCTCTCACTGCTGCCGACACGCCGTTGTTTTAACTAAAGGAGCTTTCAGATGAAATGGCTTAAAATCAAATCAACGCAAACACCACGACGATGTCCTCCTTTCCTGTTGCTTGATATTCACACGATGTGTTTGTCATTTCACGCCCTCATATGTATGGAGATGGCGTCGTCTCATTTGATCTTTTAATCTCTGGTACCTGCAGCTTTCTTCACGCGATCAAAGGGATATTTCACCGTCTGGATTTGTGTGTTGAAGTTTGCACAACCGAAGCGGGCTCATATTGTGTGCGTGTCAGACTACATGCATAAATGACTCTGTACAAATCATTTCCGCTCGTTGTAATGGTTTGGCACTTAGCCTGCATAATTAGAGCAGGATTTATTTGTCTCGGTCTGGAGGATGCAGACCCCAGACGACCGTTCGCTGGTCCAATTTCAGGCACGATGCCTCGGTGCATATCCTCTCCTGCAAAACCCACTCCTGGGTGTAGCCTTGGATGTCTCCATGCCAGAACTCTAGATTACTTTTACTTTACCATCATGCAGCATGAACTGCACATGAGAAATCTCCAGACTACAGATGAACATTTAGAGGAAAAGTACAACAAATCATCTAAAGCCCGTATTTGACAGAAAATAATGCAAAGACAGCATCTCAAATATCATTGTGTAATAAAAAATTAAAGTGGATACCAGCGTTTACATTTCAGAGCAGTTACCATTGTGATGCCTCGCCTCTTCTTTTAACAAGACTGTAAACGTTTGGTAACCAAGGAGACCACGCAGCAATTCCGCACTTCCTCCTCATGTTTTTGTTGGGTATTGGGTTGGGATATTGATATTGGATATTGGTCTGAGCCAAAAAACAAATATCTGATTATATCGACCTGCATCTAAAAATGCATTCCAGTTGTACAAAGAAGAAATTCATCGGGAACACCCCTTTGAAGCCGGATTGCCAACTCAGAAAGTCGGACAATCCTCACCAACCCCGGCTTGGTGCATCAACAGTAAAAAGTAACCATGAGAGCTTGCGTAATGTATTATTTTTTAAGCACTTCTGTTTTGTTTTTGTGAAATTAAATAAGTGGTTTATGTTGTGCTGCCCAACGTCTGACTGTGAACACGGTGCTATGATGTTTGTAAGAGTATAATACTGTATTATGGGTTGTTTACAACTGGTATCGCTAACAACCGCTAAAAACGGCTAACAACAGCTGACAATTGTAAACAACAGCTAACAACGGGTAACTGTAGGCGTCCATCTTGGTTTTCAGACTTATTTACTGGAACGTTGTCAACTCGGGTGTAACGTCATTCCCAGCTCTGACTTCCGAGGTAACTGGAACGCAGCATAAAATCTCCAATATCAGCACTCCGATACAAGCAGTCCATTCTAGACTCCTCGCCGGCACCTCGAGCTAGCAGCACCCAGATCCAGCATGCAGAGCCCAAGTAAACAAAACAACAGTGTGTACTAAGGTACTAACAAAGTCGTAAAGAGTAGGAGTGATGTCGGTTGTGTGGCATTATTTTTCGTTCAAGTCCGAAAAAGATGCAGCTGAGTGCAAAACTTGTCATATACAAGTTTGTGCCAATATTGGTATCGGCCAATACTGAAGGCTATAATATTTGTATCATATCGGAAGTAAAAAAGTTGTATCAGGACACCTCTAGTTTTTGTTGCATGATGTGCCAAATGTTTCTGTCAGGGCTGCAGGCAGGCCAATTTTGCACATGGACTCTTCTACTACAGAGCCACGCTGTTGTGACACCTGTGCAGAGTGTCTTTGTTTTTCATCATCTTGCTCAAACATGCAGGAAAAGACTGTAACTGGACAGTTGCCTCAAAACGTCTACGTGTTGAGCATTTCCAGATGTGTAAGCTCCTCATTTCAGAATAATGTTTACGTATGTTTTCCTCTTTCCACGGGGCACTATTCAACCAATGTAGAAAAACACTTCAGTGGTTAAATTTCCACAGTGCTCCCTCTCAATACTTGTCACCTCCAAAGAGAGAAGAAATCCAAGTTTCACCTCGCAAACTTCGGTTTTGTCTATTCTTTTTCCGATAAAGTTCCTCACAGAGCTCTGACAGCTGCTGAAGTCTCGACAGTTTTCTCTGCACCCATTTAAACGACACATGGCGCTCGTGCTTTCTTCTTCTTTTGTTGTTTAATGGTGGTTAAGAGACTTTCAGATGGGCTACAGCCACCATCTGGCAGTTTTACTGCAGGACGACCAGGACCTCAGTAAAAATAATGGAGGGAATATATTTTTAAAATGGGATTGTAGCCGCATGAACTTTAAGTTGTTATAAATGAATGACTTCAAAAATTGTGAACGATTTCTACTCCACACTCGACCTTTTACTAAGTGCCAGATATAAAGTACAGGATGTGGAGATTAATGCAGCGGTGGCTCCTGTAGGGTCTACAAAAGCTCGACACACTAAATAAACATCTTAGCATCTTAAGTTCCTCCATCATCACCTGAACACCAAGACACCGATCCTATAAATGGCACCTGCTGTGATTCGCTGCAACTTTCCTCCGCTCTGCTCGAACTCCTGCCTCAGTGACAGACTGTCAGTGAAACCTTTGAAGTCTGCGTCTGTTTCTCATGTGTCCCCGGCTGTCAGTTCTTTGTTCAAACAAACCAAACGCACCTACATCCTGATCTTACCCTCGTCCTGTGTGTAAACTCCTCACTGTCAGTCTCGGTGTGCATCTCTTAAACTCTAAAAAAACAAACTCTTAATTCTGTCTGCAGTGTGTCCTCCTGTATCGCCTCATATAACAGAAGCACTTGTAGCGGGTTTAAGGGTAATCTCTCCTGACTTTTGCTCGATTTGAGCTGCACTCTGAGTCTGTCTGCATTAAAGTAAATCTGATACCGGCTGACCTTGAGCAAAGCTTCTCTTTAGACTCTGGGTGAATCTTAACTGCAGGTTAAACGTGAATGCAACAGTTTCCCAGTTGAATAAGAAATCCTCGCAGAAGCTGATGAGAAATCTAGATTCAGTCTGATCATTTTAGGAAAACTAGTCGTATTTTCATCGTCACGTCTTATTTAGTCTTAATTCAGTCATAATTTTCTCAGACATTTTTATGATCATTTTTTAAAGACTGATATTCCTCCTTGTAAAAATCCAGCAGAGATGAAATAAACCTCACTTCGTTTAGTCATCTTGGCTGGAAATCTGTTTCTCGTTTACGTTCCTCCTTCTCAAAAATTACAGTGATTTACCCTTCGACAACACAAATTTCCTATTTATAACATAAAAATTACATTTAGATGAATCACGTTAATATTTGCTGAATGGCTCAGGTCCGTATGAGAGTTTTAAGGAATCATTAACCATGTTTTTGAAGTAGGAGGTGGAAACAAAGAGAGAAATACCACCAAGTGCAGCTGCCTCTTTGAACATAGTATGGGCACATTCTGTTAGGGCCGCACGATTAATCGTAAAATCTAAATCAGATTAATTGATTACGACGTTGTTAAGAAAATGAAAATCGTCAAATCGATTTTCCTCTCTATCATGTCTCGCGCCTCCAGGCCACCGTAGGATCCCCCTTCCTGCAGGAGCGCTCCCCAGTTCCCACACACACCAGTGTAAACAAACATGGCGTTTGCAAAAGAAGGTGATAATTTCGTGGCTTAATAGGACAAGAGCGAGTCGGTCGCGTGGAATTGATGTGGCTTCGCAGTTTTGGATGAAGCGCAGACCACTCCCAGCTGCAAAGTCCATCCGAAGGCGGTATCAACCTGTCCACATGGAAACGAATTCAGGAGAAAACGCAAATGTTTTTTGTCGTATCTGTGTTTCACGGGTGACTGTAAACGGTACTTTTTGAAAACCGGTCAGAGAGTGAATAAATCCGTAAATGACTACCATTTTGTCTTTGTGTGGATGACCATCTGCATCTCTCGTAAAACGATTATATGACACACAGCGGCTACTTTTATGGCGGCTTCGAGTATCTGGCCAAAACAACCTTTATGAGCATGCTCTATACTCTTCTTCTGTCTTTTGTGAATTTCCTCGGCAGCGTTACAGCGCCACTCACTGGCTCGGCATATGCACTACATCGTTTTCAGTGGTTTCGTTTTGAGAAATGGTACAAAAACTTATTAAAGTGAAGTTTGGTGAAGTTGTCACTGAAAAAAAAACTTGAAATCAAAAATTGAAAATCAAGTTTTAAGAGAAAAAAAATGGGATTTTATTTTTAGCGAAAACTGTGCAGCCCTACATTCTGTCTGTTGCAGTTCTATGCAAATCAGACAGTACTCCAAATCATAAAAGGTCTTCAGATGGTAGAGAGAAGTTGGGCTCAGACTCGCAGTCTAAAGGCTGTTTTTGTCTGTGCTCATTGTTGTCTGTTGGCCATAAACGTCTGGCCCACAGCAGACAAACGCATTATATGGTGCTTACCGGGTTATGAAACACTTGAGTTCAGCAAAATCTGCATATTAAGACACTCTGGTGAAATTCAGGACCTCAGTCTGCTTCGCTTTAAGTCCAGCAGCCGGAAAAAAAAGACATCAGCCGTCGCAGATGTTGGAGGCAGAGAAAGCGACATCATTGCAAGCTGTTGTTTCAGCTTAATGAGTTTTCCTGTTAACTTGTGAGTCTGTGGTTTTTACAACAACTGCTGAAAACAGAGTCGTTGTGGATGATTCGGTGTTTAATTATTCATGAAGGACGATGAGTGAAATTTGACAATGTTATAAAAAGGGATGCTTTCCATTTCCAACAGCTGGTGTAACTATGACAACAACAGACCCATTTGGCTAGAAGTCCCCAGTCAGTCGAGGCGCTTGTTAAACCGGAACACTAGTTTTGGAAGGGGCTTCGTCTCCCCACTCCAGCTTTCCAGCAGCGGGCTTTGTCAGGCGCACAATCATAAAATATTAACGGTTCTTGTGCTGACTGGGCAGGAGAGGTGTACTATGTTTAACCCCAATAACCGCCGCTCAAACTCGCCTAACTCACTGGAAAAGAATTGGACCAAATTTAATGTTTCAGCCAATTACACAAACACATTTTCACAGTTTGGAGGAGCCTGCCAACAGCACTTTCTGACCTCTACGCTAATTTACACAAACACTGTTTGACATCCAAGCGCACACTCCTCCACAAAGCCAGGAAACATGATGAATGGAGATAATTGTAAGTGCCACAACTTCTGGGGGCTGAAGCAGAGCTGCAGGCGGAGGGAAAGAAGAAAAAATCAGCGAGAGAATGAGTGTAGGAGGGTGGAGGGACGGAGAGTGAGGAGAGGACAGAGACACGGAGAGAGATGAAGGGAAGATTACTTTAGGTGTCGGTGAAAAGGTGCAGACAGACATCAGATATTTTTTATTTCAATTTTCAGTAAAAAATTCAGCGACTTTATCTTTCTGAGATGTTTTTATTTTTCTTATCCGAGTTCAGCCCATTTATGTGGACCGTGATGGAAGAAAACAAAAGAGAGAAATCTGAAAGAGACCAGACAAAGAAATAAATTACTGGTTTTCTCAGAGAGGCTGATGGACGAAAACAAAAGTCTGCAAAACATTTCACTCCAACAAAGACATCCCCAGAAAACAACATCATCATGTTCGAGGGTTTATTCTAACATAATTTACCCACGCACAGTCAAACAGTCATTTTGCACAACCATACTGCTTTTGATCTCCATACAGATGGACTCCTGTCTCCTGCTCAATCCATACTTATTCAGATTCAGGTGTGCATGTGTGAGCCTTTCTCTTATACTGTTTGATTTGTTTGTTTTCTCATCTGGAGAAATTGTAACACTTAAATGCTCAATCATGTCATTTTAATCTTGAAAAAGACCCTTTTTTTTAAAACAAACATCATCTCTAACCTCCATGTAGAAGATAACATTGTGAATAAAAATGACTCATATGGATGATCAGCTTGCATGTACTAACCCTGCCCTCTGCATCATCAGGATCTAACAGTGTCATAGTGGGTGTTTTATTTAAACTGCTTCAGTCTGTTTACTCTTGCTGCTCCTTCTGCAAACAGTTTTGCACCCCTGCTCCTCTTTTTCATGCTGTGTCTTATTTTACTGGTGTTGAATGTATCATCACTGATACCTGCTGTACCATGGGGGTCTTCTCTGTTGCTCTCCCTGCAGAGGAGGTGTGCTCTACCTGCCTTAAAGGGATATTCCGGCGTAAAATTAAGTTAGGGTCAAACATACCGTAACACCGAGTTAGATACCCCCTCGAGAGATAAATGTTGCTGTCTGCTTCCTTCTCTAGTTATACCAACTTCAGTAACGACCGCACGATAGCAATACACAGTGGTGTATGGATCCATGTGCAGACCTCAACTAAAACGCCACTCTATAGCCACAAATAATGCTCAGAACAGCACCTAACTTCATCAACAGTACATGTAGGGTCCCAGCCATAGTACTAACCACCAAACATCTTCAACAACAACAACTTTGACTGATTTCTTTAGAAAAGAGACTAAACACAACTCACCTACTCTCTTCCAGCAGCTGCTTGTTTGTATGGCAACCTCAGGCCAATCTATTACGGACAACAGGGGGGTTTTGCAGCTCAAGGAAGAACATTTTTGCTCATTACTTCATCATTTTCTTTAGGAATAATCATCATACAAATCATTTTGCACTACAGACGCTGTAGTTCTTCTGCCTTAGCGTGTCATTCTGATTGAATTTCCATAAAGAAATGATCATAAATGTTCTTCCTTGAGCTGTGTCATCCCACAGTAGTCTGTAATGGACTGGCCTGAGGTTTCGCTACAAACATGCGGCTGCTGGAAGAGAGTAGGTGGGTTGTGTTTAGTCGCTTTGGTAAAGAAATTAGGCAAAGTTAAAAAGATGTTTGGTGGCTAGGACCCTATATGTCCTGTTGATGAAGTTAGGTGCTGTTCTGAGCATTATTGGTGGCTATAGAGTGGCGTTTTGGTTGAGGTTTGTTTATGGCTCCTGTTTTGCTATCCTGCGGTCGATACTTAAGTTGGTATAACTGGAAAAGCAAGCGATCATTCATCTCCCGACAGGATGTCTTGACCGCAATACCCCTTTAAGGTTGGGTCTTGGTAATTCATCACACAATGTGCGTGGTCTAGACTTGCTCTTTTTTGGAAAACGTCTTGGGATAATGACTGTTGTGATTTGGCGCCATATTAATAAAACAATTCGATTCATTCTATGGTGTCATTTTACCACAATAGCCAATAGCAGATATTTAAAAACGGTTTCTCATGAATGTCTCAGTTCATCTTTGTCTCTCGTCATCGCCTGTATTTTTCGATGTTTCCTCAGTTTTACAAACACATCTTTTCACCCTTTGTTATAATTCAGCCCACCATTAGCTTTTTCTCTACGCTTTCAATTTCCGTCCATCTACCCTTTAAACCTCAATTTCCCTGTTCATTTGCAGCTAAATCTTGCGTATAATAACACTTCTTGATTGCATCCTTTGTTTGCGGCGCTGCAAAGAAAACACAGCCTCTCTGTGTATTTTACACAAACGGCTAATGTCACATTTTCTGACCTAATTTCTCTTTTTTTTATGATTAACAATTTGAACTGACCTTTGCAGATGCAGGAACATAATGGACGGAAAAAAGCAATGGAGAAGGTTGATTAATACAAGCTCAGGGACAGAGATGCATGAGTCCACACTCTCAGTTTGTGATTTTCTTTGTCCTGATTTCAACCGGTGAGGGATAGCAGACAACATAAGAGTGAGAAACGGCTCCGGGACAAGTTTAGCACAACACAGCTTTATTACACAGCTGTCAGTCTGCATCATGATCATCTCCAAGCAGCACGGCCCCCCCTCCTCTCAAATACCTGCACTGCCCGGGTGAAATGTGCCAAAAACAGACAGCACAGCATGGGCTGAGGCATCCTTGTAGTCTGAAACCGTCAAAGGTGTTCCTGTAGAGAAAAAGTTTGGGGTCTAAATAAAGGACAAGCATGATGCAAACAAAAACAAAACATTTTGCGCAGTTATTATGCAGATGAGAGTTATTACTGTGAAAAACGCACCACTCACTCTGGATTAGTTCTACCTTGGGACCTCTGATGGTTCGTGAATTACCCCTGACATCAGAAAATCTCTAATTAAATAAATCCTGAGCGTTTCTGATTGAAAACACAGAGACGCTGCACAATATAAACCTCGTCTCTGGGGGCTGCATCACACTCTGCAGCACACAGCCTGCTGGGAATTCATAAAAAGAAGACAACGTCCTCATAACAGCGAACATCCGTGAAAAACGTGCATTAAAAGCACATGGCTGTGAGCTAATTCAATGCATAAAAGCAGTCCACCTCATATTTTGCAGGCCACATGCTGCAAAAGCACATCATCTGTCTGAGTCATTCTTCAGCATTTAGTTTCTTCTTGTAGATTATTAGTTTCCTCTTTATGCGCACAGATCTGGATCCTGAATTTTCACCCAAAATAATAAAAGTGTTTGTGTTTTATGGGATATTTCAGTATAAAAATAATTTAAGGTCAAACACACCGTAACACTGAGTTAGACACCCCTTCGAGAGATGAATGTTGCTGACCGCTTGCTTCTCTAGTTATACCAACTTTAGTAACGACCGCACGATAGCAATACACAGAGGTCTGAGGAGTCATAAACAAATCTCAACCAAAAAGCCACAAATAATGCTCAGAACAGCACCTAACTTCATCAACAGGACATATAGGGTCCTAGCTGCAGCTCTAGCCACCAAACATCTTTTTTACTTTGCCTAATTTCTTAAGCAAAGAGACTAAACACAACTCAACTACTCTCTTCCAGCAGCCGCACATTTGTAGTGAGACCTCAGGCCAGTCCATTACGGACTACTGTGGGGTGACACAGCTCAAGGAAGAACATTTGTGATAATTCCTTCATGGAAATGCAATCAGACTGAGACGCTAAGAAAATGATAAAGAAATTATCATAAATGTTCTTCCTTGAGCTGCAGAACCCCGCAGCAGACTGTAATGGACTGGTCACAAACAAGTGGCTGCTGGAAGAGAGTAGGTGAGTTGTGTTTAATCTCTTTGCTAAAGAAATTAAACAAAGTTGAAAAGATGTTTGGTGGCTAGTACTATGGCTGGGACCCTATATGTCCTGTTGATGAAGTTAGGTGCTGTTCTGAGCATTATTTGTGGCTATAGAGTGGCGTTTTGGTTGAAGTTTGTTTATGGCTCCTCAGACCGCTGTGTATTACTATCGTGCGGTCATTTCTAAAGTTGGTATAACTAGCGAAGCAAGCGGTTGGCAACATTCATCTCTAGAGGGGGTGTCTAACTCGTTGTTACCGTGTGTTTCACCCTAAATTAATTTATGCCGGAATATCCCTTTAATGTCCTTCATCACCTTCAAGATTCTGATTTGATTCACTTGACATATTACAAACAAATCTGATTTCACAGGGGATTAAAAACACAGGCAGCCTCTGCAATAATTACAAATTATCAGAGAACTCCAGATAACACTAATCTGGAGCAAAAAGGGCTTAATCGTATCTGATTGTCGCTGATGGTGGCTGAACTGATGGCACAACTTCTGAACTCATTTTCAGCAAAGTTTAGTGACTGTGGATTATGCAAATGTCCCCGATTTTACTTTTTAAATGATTACACAGCGTGCAGAGCCGCGCACGTCTTCTTAACCACTTCTTACAACTCAATTTTACAGACCTGCTTTATGGGGATTCACTTTTTAAGATGATATTTTCATCTCTCGCTTCCTCTTCTCCTCATTATTAATGTGTGTTATATTACGGTTCATATTTTTGTCTCATTACTGTTCATTTTGTTTTCATGTCCTCTAATGTGATGTCTCTTTTATAACCCTTTAACAGCTTTTATAACTTCATCTGCCTTTTGAGATGTGCATGTTTCATCAACTGCACTCATATTCCTGTTGATTCCTGTTGGCATTACACTTCACTCTATTCAATTTGGTCTGACTCTGTTATTGTCTCTTTGCTTTTTTGCCTTTAAAGTCATCTGGAAATAAAGTTATTATTAAAAAATCACTATTAATGAGAATGTTTGAGTTTTCAACAATTTTAGACATATAAAAAACAACCCAACAGATGGTAAGAACGGAGTGAGTCTGGCTTAATTAAAGGTTTCTCGAACAAGTTGTGCAAATGACACAAACTCTGGAGATGTTATTTTGCTGAGTCCTGTGTTGACGGCAGTAATATGTAAAAAGAAAAAACAGAACCGGGGATATATTTGTAAAAATTTTTCCAAGCTTGACTTTTTTCCAGTCCTACCAATGTCACTTGTCTGCAACTGCCAGACTAATTTGCATATTTTAATAAGCCTGGAGCCATCGTCTTTATTCCAGGTTTTTGAGGTGCATTATGAATCAGTGCAGGACGAAAATACTTTGGAAGCCGCAGCCATCACAGAAATGACACGCGGTGTAGCTGCAGGGTGAGAGGTGGTAGCTGTAGCTTCAGCATCGAGTGCTTAGAGCTTTTATTTTGACGTTTTTTATACTGACTCTGGGCGTGCAATTATGAAGAAACCGGGACTATGAGTATAGAATTGAGCAATTGTGGGTGGTTTCTAATGGCAACACCATAGCAGGTCCATAATGTTCTCCACCTGAGGGTTAGCCATCTTGTTTGTTGTGAAAAATGCCTCAACAGTGTTTATAAGAAGCCTCATAAGTCATTCATCCTGGCCATGTTACATATATGCATGTTTATTAATGAGGTGAGTATAGCCGATCAAAAGGATGAAAATCTGATGTAGCAGCGAAAACAAAAACATGCAGATCTGTTACAGCGTGCCACGCACCAACTTGCTCTTTCCCGTCAAAAGAGAGAGAGCTGAAATTAATCAGCCTGTTGCCCAGAGTCAAAATGAACTCTTTCATTATTTAAACCAAAAGGGGATTAAATCCAAATTAAACATTTGCCGAGAATTCCTTCAGTAAAACCGTTTAACGATTTTAAATGATTTCCAGTTATAGATTTATGACACTGCATTTCTTTTTGTCCTCCAGCTCTGCTCCTGCTGTATGACGTCACCAACAAAACCTCCTTCGACAACATCAGGGTGAGTTTTGATTCAGTTCTGGTCTGATTTCCATGTGATCCATGTGTTTGCCACATTTTCCCTCGATCCTGCACCTCGCAGCTTGTACCGCCTTTCTTGATCCAAATCCAAATAGTGGAAAAAAAGGACGTCATCAACAACCAGCTTTTAAAACAGGGTTATGACATGGTTCGTATTTAATGAGACATCACACCTCAGTCTTTAACAGGAGGGGAGGGACCTCTGTTTCTTCTCACCAGCAGAGCACGTGTCAGGCGCTGCAGGTTATCAGAAGCAAAGGGTGAGAACTCGTCTGGTTAACTGATTCCAGCTTGTGATCTCACGCAGATATTACAAAAGATGTATATATAAAATAAAGCCCCAAGAAATGTAAGAGAAAACTTCCTGGTCGAATCGCTTTAACTTGAAAGGCTTCGAATCAACTTTACAATGTAAAAAAAAAAACTACCCCTGGTATATTTGCTTTTATTTTGAAAGGCTTTAAATAAACTTCCGGTCCACTTCAGTGAAAGTGGGTCCTCACAGTGGAGGTCTGCAGCCAGACTGTCTTGGAAAATATTCTAGGGTGACCATACGTCCTCTTTTACCCAAACATGTCTTCTTTTTGGGATCTGTCCAGACTTGTCCAGGGGAGTTTATAAAATCATTTAAATGTCCGGGGTTTTGTACGGAAGTATTTAGTTTGTGTCGCATGGAATTACTGAGTTAGAAGTGCGTAAAAAACACTCGACCCGGCCCGTACTACAAGCGACTCTGCGACTCCGCCCCGCAAGATCACCCTAAAAATATCCTAGCGGTACCGTACATTTAGATTATCCAGATTATCAGAAGCAAGAACCAATCGAGTAAACAAATGGTGCATCGCAAACAGATCTAAGCATGGTGGACAAATACTTGAATGGCTGAAAATGCACCAGGGCAGCCCACCTAGGTACCTTTGATTTGTGGGAAACACCGCAAGATCCTCCACCAGATTATCAGGCACAAGAGAAAGGAACTTGTCTAGTTGACTAATGGTTCATCGTGATCTTATACAGATATTTAAAAAGATACCTATGTGGTCAGCAAATACTTGAGTTGCTGAAAATATACCTTGGCAGTCCAACTAGGTATCATACATGTGTGGGAAATGCAACATGATCTTGCTCCAGATTGTCAGGAGCAAAGGGCTTATACAGGTATTTAGACAGATGCATGTATGGTCAACAAATACTTCAATGGCTGAAAATGCACCAGGGCAGGCCATCTAGGTATCTTTGATTGGTGGGAAACACCGCAGGATCCTCCACCAGATTATCAGGCACAAAAGGAAGGACCTTGTCTAGTTTAACTGTTGGTTCATCGTGATCTTTAGACTATCCAATCCATCGTCTGTGTCTGAGAACCAGTCTACATCTCGCTCCAGTGGGAAATGTGCCAGACCTCCTCAGGTTGTACTTGGCGTCACTTTTACTGTCGGACATTATTCACCGTTATTATGAGGTTTGGACAATTTCTAATCAAGTATTTAACACTTCTGGGTAAAAATCCATGTAGTTAAGGGAATCCACACATCATTCCCAGTACAGTTAATCAGATTTCTCCCTCGTAATTGGCTCGGTTGAAGCCCTTCAGATTGATTTTGTTGATCAAAAGGATTTGTAGATCTGAAGGCTCTGTGAGTGAATGAATGACTGCGTGATACGACTTCTGACAAAATGTCATCGTTCACTGTCAGCGCATCTGCCGGCAACATTATTAACCGATGTTTAAAGTCAGTCACTGTGACAGAAAGGGATCTGATGTTCTTCTTTAGATGTCAAATGGGAATAAAAAAAGAGAGAGAGAGGGAAGAGCGCAGACCTCACAGGAAGACTGAGGAAGATAGACTGTGATTTAGTGAAGGATAGCAGGGTCAGATTTAAGTTGACTTCATGTTCTTTCTATAGACCAGAGGGACTTCTCTAACTGTCCATTTATCCAACACGGCTCCACTCTCCGTCACTCTTCGCTGGGCTCTAATGCTTCAAATCAAAAGGAAAAATACATGAAGTTTGACTTGTTCTGACTCCTCTCTTTCTTGGAATCAAACATGAACAGTCGGCGCCAGCAGCGTGATCTGTAATAAGCTCGTCAGTGTTCAGTTTTTAGCCCGGAGAGCGTTTCAGACCGTAGACTCGAGAGTTTTACCTCATCTGCTCCTTCGAGTCCAACAACACCTCCAAGTTTTTGAAAGTCAAGGAAGTGGCTTTTATTGAGCAGTTGAGTTATGTGTTTTTATTTCCTTCAGGGGGATTTATCTTCTGTATTTCAGTGTTGGTTTTATTACAGAGCGGTGGACAAACACAGGCAGAGACCAGGTGAAGGAGTTGTACATGCAGAGGTCGAGGTCCAGCAGCATTCCATGAAGTGTTTGCTGCTTGTTTCCAACACTTCAGAGTAATTCAAATCAACCAACTGTTATCCATGTGAACTGTTACAGATTAGGGCTGGGCGATATGGCCTCAAATCAATATCACAATATATTGATCAGTTCACCTTGATAACGATAAATGGACAATAACTACTCCACAAGCTGCTCACCCCCTCCCACATTACCTTCGTCTACTCCAGCCGCTACAACTTTTGAACCGTCCTCCATCTCCTCACCTGTCTTTCCCTCTTTGTAACGGACTGGATGGGGTGGAGTCACGTCTCTGACGTAGGACAGCATCTTAAAGGGACATGAGACTATAGCCTACCTACACACATCCAAAACAAACTTTATTTATTCATTTTTTTTACCAATTTAGGTAAAATGACGTTAGATATTGACGTAAATTACGGTATCTGTAAATTTTCCGTTTATCGCCCAGCCCTATTACCGATTATTATATCAATTTCTCACCAATATCACGCACCCTTCACTGTCATCATCTATCATCTCCTTTCATGGAATTTTCATGGAGTGCAGTAGCTGGATCACAGTGAGCTGAACGTGGTCAAATAGGTGATGCATTATTTTTTTACCTCTTGTAAATCTAAAATTCAGGCCGCCAAAAGAGTCAGCAGGGGAGGAAGGACACAAGCATCACGCTGGTGCAGTTGATGTGCGTGTAATGAAGCTGCCGTACTTGTTTTTTCACTCACCAGCAGCATTATTCATTTGCATTGTAAATGCGTCTTATTTACATCAAGCATCAATATGAAGGCCAAAAAACTGCCGACACAAATGCCGACTCTGCTCCGCCTGTCATCTTGGGTTTGCTGTAAATATAACACAGTGAGTACCACAGCATCTATTTTAACCCATGTCCAGCCTTTGAAGAGCCTCTCTGGTGTCCCATCCATCTGAAGCCTTCTCATTTCTAGGGACATGTGACAGTGACAACTTATTTATTATATTTATTTAAAATTTCAGGGAAGGGTGTCCTGTAATTTCCTGGAAATATTCTGGAGTGCATGAGCGGAAAAAGAAAAGTATTTCCAACTGTATTTTTGATATTCAGTGACCTCCTAAAATAAATAATCACCAGCTGACAGAAATTGTACCACCTCCTCAGATAATGACTCAAACTGTTTTTGCCAAAGTGCTGTCATATCAGGGGTTACGAAAGAGGATTAGGGACACATGAAGAGAAAAAAAAGGAGAGGAAGAGAAAAAAAAAAAGAGGAGAAAAAAATAATTACCAGAAGGAGATTAAAGTTGAAATTTCCAGATAAAAAAAATGAAATTATGTCGAAAGTCAAAATTTTGAGATTAAAGTCGACATGAATAAAGTCGAAATTTTGCCTTTTTTAAAATTGCGACGTTAATCTTGAGATGGAAATTAAAACATTTCCCTCCTGTAATTATTTTTCTCTCCTCTTGTGGCCCTAATCCTCTTTCGTAAAGGGGTCCGTATTAGTTCCCACAGAGTTAACAAACCCAGCGATGATACACTGTCTTGTAATCCATCTTCCTTAAATTGAACATCCGCCAGGGTCGCTAAAATGGAGGCAGTGTAGCGTGCATGTTTACATTTTACAGTCATGTTAAACAGGCACACTTTTAAGCAAGGAGCTGCACTTCAGTGATACCAGACAGACTTCTAAATTATTGCATGATCTGAGTAACAAAATGGCGTGTTTCAGGTCATATTGCACTTCTTGCAGAGTCCCCTTTTACAGTCATAACATGTCTGCATTTTTACTCCTTTAAGAGGCTTTTAGGTGCATGTCTATATGGGGAAATAACTAATCATTCTCAGTCACCTTTGGACACTCTAGAGTCAGTACTATGTAACAACAAGGAATGATTTAATGGTGCATCCGGCACAAAGTGTTTTGGCGTGCAAAGTGTTTTTTCTCCACCTGACCCACTTAGCACGCAGGCTGCGTAAACATTAAGGGAACTTCAGCCCGTGTTTGCTCTTAAAAGCAGGTGTGGTCGGCTGCAAAGGTGGTGTGTTACTATCTTCAGGCTGCAGAAATCGTCTGTGCCATAGACCAGAAGAAACCTGGTCTGAAGATGGCAGAGAGTAGAAAAGGCAGAAGAGTTGGCTTTGTGCTATCCTTTGACTTTCATCTACAAAGAGAGATTATGAACGATCTCTCTTTAAATGATACAGCGAAACTAAGTGGGATAGAGTGAGTATTTTCCTTTGTTTCCATACATCAGAGTGCTTCTCACTGCTATATCCTTTCTATTTAGCGTCCTATAGGAAAGCCATGTGATCCAGCTGGGTAAATAAGTAAATAAAGATCAACAGCCTGCCTTTCTTTGATGTAAAGCACACAGGATGTTAGCCATCATTAGATTCTGTCTGATACTGTTAGCAGTATCTGAGTTTTAGGTAATAATGAAGTTAGGCTGCTGTGTCCTCTTGTATCAGCGTTTGCTCGTCTGAAGGTTCCTGTTTCAGTGGATTCATATTAATTCATGCAACGCTGTAACTCATGATCTGTGTGGTTTTTTTGTGTTTGTAGAGAAGTTTGCAGTCAGCTGTGTCTGCAGGTGCACCTAAGTCTTAAAGGGAAGGAGAGCCGAATCCCAAATCACCCTGTACCTGACCTTACTTAGACTGTGCACGCCTTAAACATGATCAGACACCCCCTGATTCAGTCTGATCCATGTGCTTTGGACCCCGTGTTGAAGATCCTTTAAACAGAGCCCTAAAAGTTAACATCAGTCTCCTAGCTACGCCTTTTGGAACATAAAACTCCATTGAACATAATCCTTGTATGCAGCCAGCTCTGCAGGATACTGCAGATCACAATCGAATTACAATGTAGTCTCCACAAAACCAGACATTTTCCCTTCATTGATTTAACTCATAATATGAAAATGAAAATTCAATACAAGAAAGCAGTTTACCCTCTGCTTTATGCTGCCTGGATGTAGAGTTTCTGCATTCAGGGGAAGATAAGTCAGATATTTGCAGCTTCTGTGTCTCTTTGTTGTGTTTAATAGGATGAAATGCCCGACAGAGGCTGGTCCTCCAGGTGCCTTTCTGCTCCACATGTGATAGATTTTTTGTCTTTTGTTTGGAGAAATATTTAACAAGCTGTGAAAAAAAAGAATGAAATGTTAAGGCAGGAAAAGTAGGGTGTAAAAACGATCCAGAGACACCTGTGAGAGCGCATTTAAAGTAAACAAACACTTCATGACTTGACTCGGTAACTGAGGAAATTTGCATCCGCAGTCATACCCGATTCAAGGAAAACAAACAGCAGCACAAAGTGGCAGTTTTTCTAGCCACATCGATCTCCCCCATTACCCTCCTGTATAGTGTCACCGCTGTCAGGTGGAGTGAAGTCGTGCCAGCTGGTGTCACTATGTCAACACACCTGCTGTTTCCCCCCCCCGTGCGGTAAATATACCCTCGAACAGGAGGGCCGGCTATTTCCAACGGCTCTAATTGCCACTGGCCGTCAGAGAGAATGTCCTTCACAGCAGCAAAGAGGCTGTTATGGGGAGGAGAGTGTGTGTCACTGCCTGAAAATGTGAGATGCCCATTTTTCCCAGGAGATGTTTAAGGCAGGAAAAAAGTGCTACTCCAGCTCCAGATGTGAATATCAGCATAACAAGGATGCGTGTGTGTTCATGTGTCTGTTTTCCCCAACAGACTCTCCTGTTTATCTGCTGACTTCTTTTTACCTTGTACCCTTTATTTCATCACAAACATACTATTGCCAACATTTTTCTGCTTCTTTCTCACAATCTTCAACTTTAACATTTAATGAAACCACGAAAAAATTTCACAGTTCGTCATTTTCCAACAGATGGGATGACTTTGGTTTAAAACGACTATGTCAAAGAAGCACTTACCCGAGCTGAGACATCAGGGCTGTTCCTCTATTTTTCTGAAGCAGGATAAAATTAAAAGTAACAGCGTGATTGTGCAAGAGAAAACATTTTAAAGATTGTAGAGGACACTGATCTGACTCGTTAATAAGCTGTAGTAGTTAATCTCGCGCTTATAAAAAGAAGTGAATATCAGATCCAGCTCAATAGAAAGCAATTTAACCGATCTAATTGTAGTTTAATTAGCACCATTTTCATCAAAGAGGATTAATATCTGAGAGCTCCCTGGTAGAGAGGGCGCAGTTCCCCTCCTTTGTATGCAAATACATGAAAAGCCAAGGCAGGGAGAGCAGCAGCAAAGACCCCCGGGGTACAGAACAGGTATGGTGACTATACATATGTTAGATGCTGATGTTTGATTTGTAGGAACATGCTCAAAGAGGACTTTCTTAGCTTTACTGATTTTGCATTTGTCTTTAATTTAACGGTTCTTTGCTGTTAGGAAATAAATGATGTCTGAATTCCGTTCTGGTTCATCTTTAATAGTTTTATGTAATTTTCCGATCAAAAAAAGCCTCAAATTTCTCACAGTGGTGTATTAAAATATCATTATTTTAGCCTCTGTCTAAAACGTCTCGTTTTAGCTAATGTCTCTTTAAAATGCCCCCCCACCCACTCACCCACAAGCCTGCTTTCCTCTGATTGGCCACCTCTCGGGAGGAGTTCCGGAATGCTGAGGGCAGAGCTTGATGTTTTGCCCCATTCCCTCTTCTGTGGGGGAGTTCAGTTCATATATACATATATATGTTGCCATTTTAGATGTTTTTAACAAACAAAACAACTTGGAAATCATGTGCAACTTAAATTATGTTGAACTGAAAGAGTATATCTGCCTTTCCCACTGATGTAATATTGCTGGGTCAACTTTGTAATACGTACTTGGTCTCACTCACAGCGAGCCTGTTAACCAAGTTTGACAGCTGATAAACACAGGCACACCCACAAAGACTGTCACTTAGACAAAAAAGATAAATAAATAAATAAATAAAATAGGCTGTCATACAAGAAATTAAAATCCTGATTGTGGTCTCAGCCTTGATAACTCACGCAAAGTGACTCAAAAGTTAGCCCTTGCGTGCAAATAGCTGTGAAACAACTGTGCTTCATAATTAAGTCTTTTTTTATTTCAAAGAAAATCTGCCATCTCAATATGTCCGAGCATCCAGACTCACAGCTACGTTATTAAGGTCTGTAATAAACCAAACTATTTGTAAATCTCTCAAGATTTCAGCGAGTTAAGAGTATTTTTGATCATGCAGATTACTCACCTCCCGTCAGCTACCATAGCACATACAAGAGTCGTATACTGGAGCAAGATGGCCGCCAAGTAGGGATGCAGGTGACTCCGCCTCAAATCATCTAGCCTTTCTTATATATATGTATGTGTATATGTATATGAGTCAGGCCATTAAACTTTGCTTTAAGCACATGAACCAGTTAGAGTAAAGTCAGAGTTTTAGTAAATCTCGCACGTAAACTACGGTCCCGCGTTTTCCCACGTTTGTCCAAGATTTGAGCAGTTTGCATCTGTTTTCTATGATCATGACATTATATTTTTATGTTATACTGTATGTAACATGGACACCAAACTTTGTAACTTTGCAGTTCTGGTATGAATGTGAAAAAGCATGAAACCCCCTCTTTAATGAGACAATGATCGATGTCATTAGTTTCTTGTGTTTTTCTTCTGTTTCGTATTAAAATACTTCAACATCATCTCTCCTTCACCCACAGCACTTTGGAAAGCACTTGTTTTTGTTCAATCTTTACAGTTTGCAACATTTCGCTGTATTTACTCCCCGGGAGATAGATTTGGGGCAAACTCAGAGGAAACAGTTTGACATATCCTCGCATCGCCCTGTTAAGCTTCGCCTCCCCTCTTTCTCGCCTCCACATCCCTCCGCCGCCCCCCACAATCAGTCTCCGTCTATTACAGTGAATAGAAACGCTGGCGGGGAGCTACAGATGCCCGCTGGCACACCGCTGCCTAACGAGCACTAACTCATGCTAATGAACGCTAATGGTGATGAATGCCGCCGAAAGAGAGGGAGCAAAGAGACGAGCAAATCATTTCTCTCCTCCTCCGCCCGCAGACCCGCTTCCCTCTGCTGTGTATTATTGTCTCCCCCCCGGTTAGGAGACATTTAGGCAAGCAAAGCATTAACGTCACAGGAGCTGTCCATCAAATCAAGAGAGAGAAAAAAGACCCGACACTTACGGCAAGAGACGCTCAGTCAAAACATTCTCCTCTTTGTGCTGTGACATTTCTGTGTCCTAAAAATATCACCAGCTATATTCGGAGAGCATAACCTCGTTTAAAAAGAAAAGTGACTTTTCCTTAAGTCTTAAAATGAGAAGATTATGTTCCCGGTTTGTGCGTTCATGTTTCCAGAGCTTCTTCGATTTACACTGTCGGATTTTGTTTGTCTTACACATAGTTGTGAGTATTTATTGATGTTGTAAGCCATCGAAGTAAGAATATACAATCCATCTAGTGATGTGATGGATGTCTCTCTGTCAGATGTAGTTCTTCGGGGAAACTACAAGAGTCCATTTAGGCCTCTACTTCAAATCATTTGTCTGAGTTACTTGGTTGGAAACGGACCGGCTCCTTTAAAGCTAGGAACATTTGCCTCTGACAGAAATCCAAGAGTCTGTCAAACCAGAACCATTCAGAACTCCCTCAATGTCAATTAGGCTGTAGTTCCTGAAACGCAACATTTAAAGTGGAAAACAGACTGCTCCGGGTTTGCCCGTCAGCTAAAAAGCTGAAATGTTGGTAAGAGAGCGCCTCTGGCAGAGGAACCTCTGCAGCTGAGATTAGTTCAAAAAGAAAAGAGGATCTTTGTTAATGTTTATCTGACAAGAGCTGGGTAGATAATATAACTGCTTTTGTTAGAATTAAAGGTTGCAAAATGTTGATGTGAAATATTAAAGTAAAGGTATCCCCATTCTGAGTCATCCCTGCCCTTCCACATGCTCACGTGCAATGCAAAAGCTGGCAGCAGCAGCATCAGGGACACACTCTCCTATCTATTTCACTCTTATATATGAAAAGTCATGGCAGGGAGAGCAGCAGCAAAGAAAAGACACAGCTGACACTCAACAAACCACTCCACTTTAGTGTTATCTGTATTATCACTGATGCCCAGTCTGTTCTGCATCCTTGCTGCTGCTCTGCCTGCCTTGGCTTTTTATGTATTAAAGTAGCAGTGTGCTTTCTCACAGTCTCCTATCTATTTCACCTGCATGCATGCATAAAAAGCCATGGCGGGGAGAGCAGCAGCAAAGAAACGACAGCTGCTCCCTTCATAAACCAATCCACTTTGGTGTCATCTGCATTATCACAGATGCCTGCTCTGCTATGTTCTGTTCTGCATCTTTGCTGCTGCTCTCCCCGTCGCAGATTTTTATGTATGAAAGTAACAGTGGTAGAAGGTGTGCTTTCTCACACTCTCCTATCTATTTCACCTGCATGCATGCATAAAAAACCATAGCAGGGAGAGCAGCAGCAAAGAAAAGACACAGCTGCTTCCTCCATAAACCGCTCCACTTTAGTGTCATCTGTATTATCACTGATGCCTGCTCTGCTCTGTTCTGCTCTGCTCTGTTTTGTTCTGCATCTTTGCTGCTGCTCTCCCTGCCTCTGCTTTTCATGCTTGAAAGTAACAGTGGTAGAAGGTGTGCTTTCTCACTCATGCATTTCATATTTACATTTAGGAAGGCAGGGATCTCTGAGAACAGAAACATATTTGTTTTGTTCGTAGTGTCGGTTTAGCTGCTGGATTTTAACCCTGCTTTTGTCTTCTTAAGGCACAACTTCACATCCCTGCTGTTACTCTCCCTACAACAGTTTTGACCTCTTATCGGCTTTTTTTTTAGCACCAAATCAAAAACTACTACTGTGCTAAAAGCTGATTGGCTCACTTATTGACGCTAAAAGAGTCTATTGGATAAAACCACTGAACCTGCGTCTCTATACGGTGACTTCTCTAACTGTGCCTAGTCGGAAAATCTCAGTCTGGATCCTACAACATGTTCCCGTTTAAGCTGCAGGACTTCATCCTCATCCTCATCATGCTGAACTCTCCCCACAATAGTCCCAGCTGAGGTTTCCTAACACCAGATCAGTGCTGAGGCAGTGATTTAAGCTAGGCAGTCTCCAGTGACCCAAAGTGAGTTTCTTATTGACCGTGGAGATCAATAGCTGTTACCTTGATCGGAGTACACTGCCTCTCGATATAATAACTTTCTTATTGAACAGTCTGGCTTTGATGCCGATTTAAGTGGTTTACTTCGTGGCTGCGCATCCAAACATCTGTGTGTGTGTTTGCATGCGCAGCTGCTCGGCCGCTTGATCATGCAAAGTGCGTAAACCCGGTCCAAGAGACGACAGAGATGAAAAAACCTTCATCTCTGAGCCTTCATTCATCTCTCTCTCTCAGTCTCTCTCTCTTTCTTTCTCTCCGTCCCAGGGGCACGATCTGGCTTCAAATGAAACGGCCGCCTGCCTACCACATAGCAGTTAGTTAAATGTCATGGCACCACCGCACCAGATGGTGATGAGAGGAACTGTCGGTAAATAATGCAGTGATATGAATTTAAATACCAGTCATTTAAAATCACTGGAGACTCTGGCATTTTGGAAGTGAATCATTTAAAGCAAGCGTTACATGGAGAAACACATCATGTTTTATCCCGCAGGGTAACGCTAGCGAGGCCTTGACACGCGGTAATGTTCATACATTACCTCGTCAGTCACACATCACCTGTAATTTGCACCCCAGCATGGAAAATTATTAGTATTTCAGCCTCATTGCTCCAGCAGATTATTGCCTGTCCTCGCCGGCGGAGCACACAGCTCTGCAGAGGCGAAATGATCCACCACTGTTCAGATTCATTTCTGTGCACATTTCCATTTACTTTGAAGGCAGCCGCAAAGTCACAGAACCGATTGCACGCCCCTGTGCGCACAAAAACACTCAGAGCAAGATGAATGAAGATGTCCTGTCGGCTGCGTGCTTTACGTTGTTGTCGGTGCACTTCAATTTCCCCAGAAGGTGTAAAAATAAGTGAAATTCATCTTTGGGGATGGAGCCGCGCCAGAAATGTTCCTCTACCTTTAAAGAAATAACTCAAGAATAGATGAGAAACGGTTCAGTCTCCTGCTTTCCTGCCTTCTTTGCATGTTTGTTTTTTTTTGTTTCACTCTCCTGTTTGTTGTCTGAGTTTGGGAAAACAGTCATCTCGCTGCTGCTCGTTACGTAACACCTTCACTTCTGCCCGCTCACCAGAAAAGCGGCCTTTTATGTTCCTCGGAGTTGGTTGCAAACTCTGCAGGAAAAAAAAAAAACAAAAAAAAAAGCACTTTACCTGCGAAAGAGGGGCTGAAAAAGGTCGAAGCAATTCAGACAAATGAAAAAATGATTTGCAGGCCGACTCTTTCCATCCGTCCCTTCATCGTCAAAAAGCACCGTAAAGTATTTTGTCGGATCAGAGGCAGCTTTTTTTTGCCACGAACTGAAGTGCTAAACCACCCACTCAGCTTTTGGCCTAGAAATCCACAACTTTATCGAGAGGCGTATCCAAGGACAGAGGTTCATTCGCTCTCATTATTCTAAAACACTTATGAGTCGACGTATGAGGCACAAAAACAAGAAATATTCAAGTTTGAGGATCAAATGTTGCTTTGAGAGGGCTTTTGACCGTACAAAGAAAACTCTGCATGAAAGACTTTTTCGGTCAAACGAGCAGAAGTTGGAGGAAGCTGCTTTGAAAAGTTTCCCATGACCTTAGAGCGTCTCACACTGAGTCACTTTTTTGTTTCCATTTTTCCTAAAAACCTTCAAACATGCTACACAGTTCTCCGATAATCCTAAAAACCAGGGGTCCTGGACCGCACGGCCTCGAGAGTGAATCATCCAATCATCGCCTACGCTGCATGTCTGCTGCAGCACCCATTAGTCACACAAACTATTGACACTACAGTCTGAGACAATATGGGAAGCCTCTAAAGCTCTGTGTGCAAACCTCCTTGTTTGCAGATTTCGTCGCTTCCTCTCCGCGCTTTTGTTCTCTTATAGATGATATTCCTTCATTTCACAAGTTCAACAATCAGTCAGAGTTGAATCGTGTTCATTCGTCTTAGAAATCCACCAAACGTACATATTAAAACTCTGCTTTTCTGTCACTCTGTCTCTTTTGTCTCTTTGCAGCGTTTTTTCCTGGCATGAGTAAATGCAGAGGCGTCATTAATTTTTTTTTTTTTTTTTTTACTGTGACTCTGGCTTTTATCACAGTCCTGCAATCCTTTTATCATCCAGACAGAAAGGACCTTATAGCTCTTTGTCTGAAACAGGAAAAAAAGGATGAAAATGGATTTCCATTATTTGTATGAGCAGAATAGTAAGTGGCCTCTAAAATACTGTGGCTGGCTTTTACCTGATGGTGCGATGAAGTGAATGTGAGTTTCTGTAACGACATAAAACTAAATATTTTTTACTTGGAGCACAGCAGGATCTCTTAATTATCATGTTACCTGGTTTTTGGAGCAGCATGTTGCTTTTGATGTTTTCAGTGTTATCTGTCATGCAACAGGAAAAAGAATGAATGCATTAGGCGTGTGCAGAAGCTGATACGTTAAAACCTCTGAAGCCGACCAGCTTGCATGCTAAATTCAGTTAAATTAGATAGACGTGTGGTATGGTACGAATGATTAGGGTCCGCCTTGTGTTATCAGACAGCTTCACCTTGGTGAGTGGGTTTGGATCCATTCAATTCATTGTCTTTGTCCAGGTAACCCTTCTTTGTGAGGCAGCACAGAGGCAGAAACAGAATAAATCATCCAGCTTATTCAAAACAGCCGGAATCACAGATTCAGTGAACCGCCCTGCAGTGGAAGCTGCTATCATGGATGTTCACGGAGAGGCTGAGAGAACCCGCCCCGTTTCTAAATGAAGGACTCTGATTGGTCTGGCTTATCTGAAATTGGTGGGAATCAGGGTTGTCAAAACTGCTCCAAAATGACGTTTGAATATTCGGTCTAAAAATAACACACAAGGTTTGAACATATTCAAATACACACACACACACACACACACCTCTAACTTGTGCGAGCAATTAAAGGTCCTGACTGTTGTCCGTATAGACAGGCTTAATTAAGTGATTAAAGCAATGATGATAAGCTAATTCTAGCTCACACAGCTTGCATATAACTTTATCTCGCCCAGCAAGAATTTCGAAACGCCACGTCTAAAGTTCATTGGAGTCCGGACCACTCTCTCTGAGTTTGGCTCCGAACATCCCTCCATCTCTCTTTGCATTTGCCACGGACTGTATTTGTCAAGTCTCACTGCAGGTGCAGCTCCTGTGACCTGTCCCTGACCAGTCGTTACCATAGACTGTATACAGAATGGACAGCGTCCAACTACATGTTGACATGTAATGGATCATAAGACTAGTTTGTGCTCAAGTCCTCGTTTCTCTGTGCAGCTCCATTTTTAAAAGTTATCAGGGGATTCATGTTTTTCTATGATTGACACTTGACACAGCCTATGGGTGTACAAAGATTGCGTAGCTCACCCAGGGGATACGCTGTTTGAGCCGAGCGTCATCACAGCGACTCTCCTGTAGAATGGGTAAAACACTACGGTGCAATGTTGGTTTCAGGAAATGGAGAAAAAAACGCGGAAATACCGAGAGCTTTTTGGCTTCAAATCTGTATACAGGCGGAAGTCGAAACCAAGTTGTCCAAAGTATATACAGTCTGTGGTCGTTACAGTGCGCGCGCTCACAAAGCAGCCGCTGTTTTTTTTTTTTTTCTTCGTTTTTCTCCCCCTCAGTTTTTTTCCCACTGTTTTTTTTATATTCGAATTTTTGAATGTCTTTTTTTTTTAATATTCGAATATATATGTAAATTTAGAATATTCGTTGACAGCCCTGGTGGAAATTTGTTTTAAATGAGAACTATGACAATTGATTGTGAAAACCAGATCAATTTAAGTCCAAAAAATATTTGAATCAGGTCATTCGCCAACATCAGAGCACAGGTGACGTTAGCATCCAGCGGCTTATGCTGCTATATCATCTTCAGGTCTAATTTTACTTCATATAAGAGCTCCACCAACGGCGGTGTTACGGCTCAACATGTGTCCCGGTTAACCGGCCACTCTGGCTTGTTGTCATAGCAACAATTTAACTGAAAGTCACCAGTTAGCAGGGGTACTTGTTCGATCAAAACACCAACAACAAGACAGGATCAGAAACCTTTACGGCGTACCTGCGGTTTCTTTCTAGCAAATCAACAAAAGAGGAATAAATTTCAAAGATAACTTAAAAGATGAATCAACTGGACTAAAGATTTTAACCGCGACGTCCAAGGAAAGACCATAGCTAAATGCTTGCATTAGCTGTGTTCTGATGGAATGATGATGTCTGAGCATTTCCATCCACATGTGCAAAAACACTGTAAAAAAAACTGCTTTTTTAATGTGTTTCTAGATACCTTGTTGTATTCGGACTGATCTGGTTTCTGCCGTGTTAATAAGCCTGCAGCGTGTCAGGGCATTCACAGTCGCTCTCAGATGTTGCTAGGCTCCTAACAGCAGAGGAAGAAACACTGGATCAAAGTATCTCAGCAGAGGTCACCCTCTTCCCACGCAGGGTGACTGTATCAAAGTCGGTAAACTCTGTGTATGGCTTAAGGGTTTATTTTTTTTAGCGTTTCAGCATTTTGCTGTTCTCCACCTTTGTTTTATCGTGGCCTATCCCCCTTGAATTTGAATTTTATGATATGAGAAGTTCAGATGATGATTATGAGTAGGCATAGATGCTCTTTTAGACCAGGAGAGGGATTTGGTTAAGGAGCTCTGTGAGGATCTCGCTTTGATTGGCAGGACGACACTGAGCTTCACGTTCCCTCCCCCCCGTCACTCGGTGCATGTCGCAGAAAGCAATTGGCACAGATGTCTCCGAGGGAATCACGATAATGAGGGCCACATGTGTGCACACAATCTCAAAAAAGTGAGGCGCAACAACAGGGAAGCCGAGTCTTTCTTCTCACTGTGTGGTTCGGATGCGGCGTGAATGAATTCATTAGAATGCAAAAGTACAAAGTGACACATTTGCAGGTTAATGACTTCAGTTCTTTGTGTTTGCCGCTCCGAGACCTTTCAGTTGCCTCACGCTGAATCTCAATTTCGGTGGCACTTGACACTTTTGCCATTTTTATTCCATCTTTTCTCCTCGTTACACAGTGAAACCTTAAATTATTGATATGCTCTTTTATATTCATTATTCGCTGAGAGAGAGGTTTATTCTCAAGGCTCCTCTGACAGGAAATGAACCGACTCGGTTTAACTCTTGACTTGACCGCTTGCCACCAAAAAGCGACATCATTTGTCTCTCGACCCTTCTGCTCGCCTGAAGTCCTTGTGGGGGATGAGTTCACAGTTCTTCTGTGTGGTCATGATCCCACTTTGCATGTACTGCCATCATTCGTCATTGAATCCCTGTATTTGCTGTTTTAAAATGAACACGATTTATTACACATTCTTATCTACATACTAAGGTTGGTATGATGGTGTAGACTCGGCGGCTTCTTCTGTGGTTAACAGTTACATTCCACTTAAAAAACATGAACTATTCCTTTAAAGTTCTGTTTACTTAGATGGTACTTTTGAGAAAACGTCACATCAGGCACTTCTGTGTGTCATGAGCCAGGGTGAAACAAACGAAAACAGGACCCAAATGCAGAACAAAAAAGGGTTTATTTCAAAATAACTAAATAAAAAGAAAAAAAAAGTTATTAAAATGTCCAACTGAAAAATTCCTAAAAAACACAAGAAGCAAAATCCAAGCAACCGAAAATCACTGAGGAGACAGGCATAGGTGCACACCGACATACATACACTCATGCAATGAACCAACCAGGACAGAGGGGAAGACAGAGGTGATATACACACACTGGGAAACGAGCAACAGGTGAGGCAGACGAGACACAGGTGAAACTCGTTAGTGATTAACAAGGGAGGTAAAACCAGACTAGAAACACAAGGAATCAACTACTACAAAATAAAACAGGAAACAGGGAAAACTGATCTAAAAAATAAAACACTGAGAACAGCAGGGAAACGGGGTCACATACAAACTGAAGACTCACAAGACAGGACAACAGGGGAACAGAAACATGAGGGAAAATACACTCAAAAAAACAAACAACTAAGTTAGCAAAACATATCATGACACTGTGATGGTTAATATGCAGTGGAGTATTTTATAGGGCTGCAAAGTATATTGTTTAATCATCGCAATTTCAATTTGTGCATCAAATGCCCAATATTCATATTTCAGGATGTGCCGCATTACTCACTTGAACATACAGAGAAGTTTCGTTGTAATACCTACAAAAATACTGCAGAAGGATGATAACGCAATATAGGGCTGGGCGATAAACCGAAAATTTACTGATACCAAAAGTTGCAACAATAACTGTTTATTGTTATCAAGGTGAACTGCTCAATATGTCATGATATTGATTTGAGGCCATACTGCCCAGCCCTAACGCAAGAGCTGCAAAGCATAAAGCAAGTTGACCAAATCAACTTACTTTTTTAAGTAATAAGGTTTGATATAAAAAGTTTTCGTCTGAAAATTCTGTAAAGATCTCAACTTCAGACGATCTGAGGCGACTAATTTGCTAAGGAATCACAGAGTCTGCAGGTAAACTGAGTGTGGCTAACATTAGCAGAGCTAGCACTACTTACATTCAGGCCTCCTTGCAGATTAACATCCACATGCTTCTGCTGTTTACACATCGCTCTGATTGGGCCCTGGCTTACAGAGCTACAGCTTTGACAAACGTTTGGCCAGCATTTGAGTCATTCAGTATTAAAAATTCATTTTATAGATACATGCAAGAAAGTAAATTTAAATGATATATTATTCAGCCCTACATGACATAACTAGTGTGTTGTCAAAAATGATGATATGATAAGCTTATGAATGACATTTTTAGCCGAACTCTTTTTGTTTTATTCCATCCTGATGTTGAGGGAGTCTTCGAATATCTCACTATTTTATGTTTACGTAGAGATACTTTGCATACTTTACTTAGCATAAAACAGCCACATATTCATGATGTCTTGTTATTTTTGAGTGGTGTAGGCATGAATGTTTCAACGTTTCTCTCTCGGCTTGGTTTTTCTCCAAGAAGAAGACCTTCATCCACGAATGCTTCAATGATGACCTTGTTTCTTTCTCAGCTTAGCAGTAATTTTTCCTCCCTGGGCGATGTTTCCTTCCTTTGCTGTTCTCTGAGAGGGCCAAGCTGACTCACAGTATTATCTGTAAAGAAAGGATTGAAATAGAGGGAGGACATGCAGAAATTTTCCTCCAAGCGAAAAAAAAAAAAATCTTTCACAACGGTAATAACGTGTATCAGTAACATGAAGAATTTGCTTTTGTTACGAGTCATTTCAAACACTTACTTTATTCGGTGCAACATGAAACTATCACTCACTCATGAATAAATTATGAAAAACAGCACCGCTCCATTTCAATGTGGAATGAATCCTCATAAAGTCTGATTTTGTCGAACTGAAAACTCGCCGCTGACTGACAGAGACGCCAGTTTGGGGTCAGCGGTTCTGTTCAGCTCCGGTACTGTGATAAATTGGTGGAGGACATCAAAAGGAGTAAAGATAGTCCCTCCAACACGTCTCCCTGCTGCCTCTCTCTGCAGCTTTTCAAAGCCCATCAGTCATCAGACTCGTCTCACACTCATATTTGCTGGCAGAAAGATGCATCAGCTGCTCTTTTGTAAACATAAAAGCTTCTCTCTTCCCTGTCAGATCACAGGAATCAGCGTTACAAGGCTGTTGTTCTTTGTTGGTTTATGATGCAGTTTTATGGCGCAGAAGGGACTTTGCAACTGATGTCTTTTACGGCTCGATATTGCATGTGTCTATAAAAATTTGCAGAAGATTTACATCCTCATAGCGCTTCCACAAAATGTCAACAAGCAGATTTAAAAATGCTAATGCAATTTCTGAATACAGCAGATGTTTTGTTTGTTTTTTTGTCCCCTGCATGTCTGGATGTGTACCTGCGTGAATGTGGGAATGCACACAGCCCAGAGTGCGACAGTGTCTTCCCCGAGTGTCAGACGATGACACGGTGTCACTTCATTTAGCCGAGCCGCCTCACGGAGCTTAAAGCCCCTCTCCAGAGAGAAGCCCTACTTTTCTCCTGTGCTGCTCTGGGTTCGCTCAGTCTGACTCGGCCTGTTGCTGGAAGCAGACTGCTCCGCTCTGTCTGTTGCTGTAATACCCTTGATCAAAGCTTGGCAGAGAATAGCATTGTCACCCACTGCAAATCTGCTTAGACAAAAGTGCAGCAGAAGGAAATTTGGGTCATTTGGAAGGAGACTCAGCGGCTCCTGGAGGAATATTTCGCACCATGTATGCAGCAAAGCATGACTGTGGTGTTTATAGGATGCAGACTCAGTTTTATTCCAGTGTACGCATCATTCTGTGAGTCAGACAGTCAGAGCTGCGAGGATAAACAATTTTTAGTTTTTATTTCTTCTATAATGTTTTTTCAATTGACAAAAAAAAGATTTTGTTCACTCCTATGATTCTCCTACGATTTTTTGGATGTCGATTCGATTAAATTGCGATTCTACGATACTGTCGACTTTCTCAATTTTAAGTCTGCATTTTTAACACCGGTGAAAAAGTTAAATGGTTATTATTGTCTACCCATTGTCTTACGGGAATAAAGTCGTAATAAAGTAATTACTTGCGAGAATAAAGTCATACAAATCCGCCTGATCTTTCTGCGGAAAAGACGCATTTCTTGCATATGTCCTGATACTTCTGACAATGTGAGGCTGAAACGCAAAAGGATTTATCTCCTTGTTTGTGAAACCTAGCTACTGAAGTTAAATTTATCTAAATGCTCCACAGCGCTCATTTAAACAATGAACAGCAGGTTAAAAAAGCTACTAGCTACAACTTTATTCTCGTAAGTAATTCCGGGGTCTAAAATGTTTTCTTTTCTTAATGTGGCTGTAATGCTCTGTCGTAATCTTTCATTGCATTAAAATCAGAAGAACACTTGCTGAAATATTCATGAATTTCACACAATTTACCAGGTTGTGACGTTGTTTTAGATGTTTCCAATATCAGGAGCAGGGTCATAATGTTTGCCGATTGTTTGTTTTGCTGATCCGTACAGTTTACTGCACAACAGCTCCTTGTCATTTTCTTTCTCTGTTGACTCCACTAGTAAACAAATAAGAAATGTTTCGCTTTTTGCCCCGAGGCTGCACGCCCATACCTGCGATGACGTTGCACAGAGACCTGTCTATTCCAGGAACCAAAAAAAAAAAAGATTTAACATAAAAATCTATTTTAAAACCATAAAACAAAAAAACACGAAACTTACGTGAATCGATTTCTTTCTCCCACCTCTACTGTGCACCACCAATCTCAAGATTTCATACGAAGGATGTGCTGCAGGTATAAAGCATGTCCCAAATTTACCATTTTCTTAGTTATTGAAACAATAAATTTACACAAGAGGACTGAACAGAAAACTAGACTCACAGTTTTTGCACTACAACCAGTAATGCACGCTGACACACGCCAGCTTTGCCAGTCTTGTAAATCTCCCGTGTGTTTACTTTTCGCCAGACCATCACTTTTGTTTTCAAAGACAACTTCAGAAAGTTCTCTGCATCCGTGGGGGGAGCTGTTGTGTGCTGCAGGTGGAGACCTTGCCCACGGCTACACCTCCCAGCTGAGCGTCTCCACCGGGCACAGCACCTCTAGAAAGTTGGCTCACAATACTCAGCGACTCCATTAATTCCTAACATCCCCAGTAAGGTCAGACTTCTTGATGAACAGACACGGTTAATTTGATTTGTGATTTGTGACCTCTATCGCCGCCTAATGTTTACTTTTGTAACAGTCTTAAAAAATCGGATCCCGCACCATGCGGTGGCCTAGTTAGTCTGGTATCTTTGAGTTAGATTTAGCCCTGCTTTTTCATCTCACTGGCAACAAAAGAAACCGAGTTACACGGCAGCATCAGAAGTACCCTCACATGCCTCCGTCAGTGACAACTAGTCTCCCCGAAGTCACGAAGCAGCCGCCGGCAGCTGTCTGCCTGCCTTTTTATCTTCCCTCCTCCCCGATACACAGCCTTTGTGTCTATTTCTTGTCTCCCACTGTCACCGTCTATCTCTCCATCTTGTTGCCTTTTGGCACCCTCTCTGTCTCTCGCTCATATCCCTTCCTCTGTCTCATCAGTCTCTCGGCCGTTGTTATCACCTCTTGTTTCTATAGTTTAACAGGCAACACGGGTACGGCGGCGCTTTCGCGATTTAACCCTCGTTGAATCTGGTGTTGGAGCAAATGTTTAACTTCTGACTGAGCTGGACTGAAAGGATTACTTTGACATTTTGAACAAACTGAAACTATTTCATTCCTCGGAGCTCTGTGGTCTAATAAAAAGGGAGCATTAGTTTGTTTTTTTTTGGCCTTTTCAAACAAACCTCTTTCCTGTATTGAGCGGAGAAATAAATAAGCACGCCTGCTGCCACTGTATCACACTGTCGTTGACATTTGGCTCTCTGAGCATTCGACCAGAAATCCTGGTCGTGGACTTGAATAAAACATAATCCCAGCCCTGTTCCCTCTGCCACAGCCGCTGAGGATACCAGACTTAATTGAACCGTGATATTAAGCCTCTTGAAGACCTTTTCTCCTCTGGTACCTCCAGGACAATTCCCAGGTGCAATAAGAGAAAAAAATCCCTGGAAATCCTTCAATTCATGTTCACAATCTGAAGTAAGTGTGTCAAAACGATTCCAGACTCTATGAAAGGGATCATTCAGAGTCAATCCTGACTGGATCTCACCCTGAGGGGACTCTGAGGTTCATAACTACTACTTCAATGTGTGTCATCCTGCTGATTACCTGACAACAGACTAAAATCATTGATTTATTGACCCTAATGTTGTTGATTTAAATATATGTACAGATCAGGGCTAACACGAGGTATTTCCAGCAGTTATGGTCTTTCAGCTGCAACGAATCATAAGATGGAGGAGAAAGGAAGAAGAAGTAGTAGACTGCCATCAAGTTAGCTGTAGTAACCCTCTGAAAGATGATTAGGCGCTTTCAAAAACTGACAGTCAGATTTATTATGAACCCAAAATCAGAGTTACGAATAATCAACTGAAAACTTTTAGATTTCTATTGATAAGGAAGCCAAATAATATTTAATGGGTAAGGGCTTTGATTAAAAGAAGATTACTTCTCCCCACTCCTTTTTGGATATGTAAATTATAGTTTTTATTTTCATAATTAATGTAATTTTTTAATATATTTGTCGGTTTTGTATTGTATTGTTAAGTCCATCCACTATTGTATGATTACAGTTGTCATTTATTTTATTTTATTTTAATTTCTTTTTTTTTTTACAGGTCATGAAAAAAATACATAAATAAATAAATAAATAAAAACAAGTAAATAAATAAAACTTGCATTTCCTAATTATTCATTTGACTGTTTTCTCTCAGTTCCATGAGTTGCGCTCCACCAGAAGTTGTGCATTTCAAATTAAAAGCATAGTTCAATCAGGCAGAGAAGAGAGCGACTTGAACTCAAGACAGAAAATAATAGATAGTTTATTAATGTTTAATCATCATTTAAAAACAGCATATAGACCAATTATAACTGGCGAAAAAAAGATAGTTTATTAATGTAGGTTAATAGTTACTTAACCATTAACAAGCAATTAAATTATGATTTTTAATTTTCATTAACTATTATTGGATTATTTATTAAAGATTTATACAGGGTTTAAATATTGGTTTTAAAACATTAAGATTAAAATGTGTCAGTAGCACTTTGTTAATGATTAATATTTGTTTTTTAAACCATCTATAAATATTGTTTAGATGGTTATTGTAAAGTTAGGGTTAGGTTTTTAAAATTGTGAAATTTACAGTTTATTAATGGTCTTTTTATAAATGATGATTAAACATTAATAAACTATCTGCTTACCTATTATAAATGGTCTATTTACCATTTATAAGTTATGGTTATTGTAAAGTGTTACCAAAAACATTAAAAAAAAAAACAACATGACCTCGTTTTGCTTTTTTTTTTGCAAAATATGAAACAGGAAGCAGATTGTTGTTTTTTTTCTTTGTCACAAAGAGGCAGTTTGTCAGTTTTCGTGTCAGTCTGAAATATGAAGTCTTAATTCAGAGTGATTGAGTGTGTGATGTTTTTATGAGCGTACGAAACAGCACAAACCCCGTTTACAGGATGTGGATGAGATATGGCAAACCAGCTGTCCGTGTTTGTTCTGCCTTTCACTGAGATATAATGGCTCTCTCTACACTGGGCTGTTAGGCATTGTGTCTGTATTTATGTAAACCTTGTTTACTCATCAGTTATCACATCCTCCAAACTGCAATCAGGTCTCTTTTGTGCTGACAGATGCGCTGCTGCTCAGAAAGTCTGTTTCTCTATCTCACCTAAACCTAAATTTAAAGACTCAGGGATTGTCTTTGTTTGTGTTTGCATGTCAAGTTTGTCACAAGCCTCTTCTCACACTTTAAATTTAAGTTAACTTTCAATCACACCGGCTTTTGCATGTACTCCATCTGAATTCAAATGATATTGTTTGTATGATAGATAATGCATTGATCCATTTAGCTGTCTGTGAAGCCGCTGCACACACCGTCCCTCTCCTGCAGTAAAAAGATAATAGATACTATTAGTCCCCGGGATGGAGGTGACAAGTGGCATCATCTGGAATCAATGATTGTATCTGTGAAATGACCCGTGAGGTGGGAAGTGCCATAAACACCTAAATGATCTAATTACAAGCCACGGTTCATTAACAGTAATCGCAGCATATGGAGGAAATCAGTCAGAGGGAAGCTGTCAGATTTAATCGTGCAGAGGTCTGTGCGGACGTGTTGTCAAAAGTTTACAAAGTTCGGAGGCAGCTGAAGGATAACGGTATCAAAGATGTCACACTCTCGCCAAATATGTTAATTCAACAGACGGAAGTAATCCCGTACAGGTTTTTGTAGATGATACACAAACCCATAGATGTTTCCAAGGAGAGGCGGCAATGACAAACACAGGGCTCAGCTTTGTTTTTGGATATGAAGTGAAACCTTGAAGGTTGAATAATGGATGAAGAAGATTATGCAAAATATGTAAAATAGTCCTCAGTAACTTTTCACCCCTTCAGCTCTTTGCTGAAAAAGACCGGTGATGCAAATTATGACAACCAAGCCCGGTATTTTTGCAAGTTGTCGGTCTTTAACTCATGTGACCTCATGACCTCTTTAAACTCATCACACAAATTTGATTCAGCGTCCATTTCAATCTTCAGACTCTAATTTCAAGACTAAAACATGGAGCAGAGTGAAGTTTTCTTCAGAACTTTCTTCATTAATCCGTCTGTTCTGTGATGATTTCCAGACATCCAGAGCTGATTTACACCTTTTCAAAGCACATCCTACCCTTGGGCTTTAGTCACACCATCTGAGCGTCTGAGCTTCCAAGGATTCAGCCGGTCTCAACATCCAACAGAATGATGCATGGACTTTTGCAGGGCCGGCTTGATTAGCATTACATGACCATGCTCTAACATGCAGGTGCTTATAAATAAAAGATCTGACTTCTCCCAGCGAGCACTCCATCATACTGCTAACTCATGCAGCAAGGCACTTTTTATTTCTCCGAGGATCTGAGAGGAAGCTGCTCATGAGGGACAAAACAACATCCTGTTTACAGCATTTCAGCAGCTGACTGTAACCCTCCTGATCGCCTTCATTTGGATACAACCAACATAGAGCAATACTTAAATGCTGCTTGAGATGTCAGTCTCATAGCTGTATCGATTTAAGAGATTATGTATCATTAAAGCAGGAAAGAGTGAGTGAGACCCAGACATAAAGGTCACAGATCGTCTTCGCTTTGAAAACAATCATTCAACACAAATTAAGGTTTACGAAGAATTATGCCCTCCCTCAAAGTAGACTCATAGATGGACCTGAATGCATTGCAATTTTTAACCTTTTCTAACTTTATCTTTATCTTTTTTTCTAAGAGAATTCAAGTTATATTCAAATATGATACGCAATACGATATTATCACGATACTTGGGCCACGATACAATGTTATCACAATACGATATTATTATTATGATACTTGGGCCACGATACAATATTATCACAATACGATGTTATCACAATAGTTGGGCCACGATACAATGTTATCATGATACTTGGGCCAAGATACGATATTATCACAATACGATATTATCATGATACTTGGGCCAAGATACGATATTATCACGATACTTGGGCCATGATACAATGTCTTCATGATACGATGTTATCACGATAATTGGGCCTCGATACAATGTTATCACAATACGATATTATCACGATACTTGGGCCATGATACAATGTTGTCATGATACGATGTTATCACGATACGATGTTATCACGATACTTGGGCCTCGATACAATGTTATCACAATACGATGTTATCACAATACGATATTATCACGATACTTGGGCCACGATACAATATTATCACAATACGATGTTATCACAATACTTGGGCCACAATATGATATTATCACAATATGATATTATCATGATACTTGGGCCACAATATGATATTATCACAATATGATATTATCATGATACTTGGGCCACAATATGATATTATCACAATACTTTTTAACATTTTCCAATACAGTGAGGTTGAGGTAGGCTAAAATGCCATTTCCGTTATCACAAAGCAGACCATTAATGGGCATTCTTGGCCTATCAGAGTCAAGTGTTTATGATAGCCATGCAATAACACTAAGATAATGTACATGCTTTTAACCCAGGTTATCATGTAAAATGTTTAAACCAATAAAAATCCACCATCTATTAGCACACTCCCCCCGAGGTTTTCACTGTCAACACACTGCCTATCTCATCTCCTGTTGTTTAACCTGACCTTTGGCTAGAGGTGACCCCACTGAAAATCCCTCTCCACACACTCCCAGAGACTCATCACCAGAATTAATTAGGGGAACTGTCAGAGAGGAACCATCTCCGAGGAGGGTGCGCTGAAGAAAAGGCTGATTGATCTCCAGCCAGTCAGGAATCCAATGTGGAGTTAGTCACTGTGGGTACAATTAAGCTTTGTGCTGACATTAGGGATATTGTCACAGCAGGTGGTGTTTGCAGGTGTGCGTCTGAGCTGATGAAATGCTCCGCAACAGTAATGGATGTTTCATGTACAGTCAGAGGAGCTAGCTCTCCAGTAAAGCTTTATTCCTCCCCCGTGTAAACACCATGATTTAGCAGGCAGTGTTGATTAAACAACCACGATGATGAATACCGCTGCAACTCCTGCTTTTTCTTGTAGTATTACTTAAATCAAACATCATCCCTCTTATTTTTTTGTCCTTGCCTCACTCTCCATCTTATCCGCTCACATTTTTTCTACCAAAACTCATCTTCTGAATGCTGCTTTTTATTCCTCCTCATCCTCCTTCTTCCTGTTATTAGATTTAATGCTCCAGGTCGTCCTTGTCGAGTCCAGTCTTTTCCTGAAGCCCTTCTTTTATGTGAACGCCACATTCGTCCGTCCTGCTCTCTAATGTCTGCTTGTTCCCCTTTTACAGCTTTTCACACCCATAATGTCTTTATTACTCCTCTAACGGTAACTCCATCCTCTCTCCTCTCTCCTTTCTTTGTCCTGTGTTGTTGCCAGGCATGGCTGACTGAGATCCACGAGTACGCCCAACAGGATGTGGTCCTCATGCTGCTTGGAAACAAGGCAAGGCATTATGGGAAATAACTGTGGCTGTAGCTGCAGAGTAATTGAGAGAATAGACATAAAATTGTCTCAAACGCAGCATCTCCTAAAGGTTGGTTTTTGATGTAATGTCTAACTATCTTTTAAGTTAACCTTCAGTGCAATATTTCACAGTTTTGAATAATAAACTTAAGTATTTGGCCACATGATAGAAACAAATTTTACTGTCTTTAATAAGATCTGTGGAATATGGGTCATCTCCTGAAGTTATTCTTCACTACAAGCTTCATAAATTACAAGATGCCGGCTTCTTTTTGTCTCTCACCTGTGTTGTTTTCTTGCATCTCAGCTCCTCCTGGCAGCGAAATGAAAGAAAAACACGCAGACAAAGGAGATATATTTGCATAAGAAGAAACCTGTCCTTTTACAGTGAAAAAAAAAACTGTTTTATCCAAGAAAAGAGACATGTTAGAGAGGATAATTGACTAGACGTTTTGTAGAGTGTCTGTCCAGGGGCGTCTCTCGAACTTAAGGACATCGGGGGCACAGCCAGGGCCCCCCCATCCCACCCCATTTCCTAAAATTAGGAAGTGAAAGAAAATACATATAGTCATAGTAACCACAGAGAGATTGTCTGACTTAGAGTAACTGTCTCCACACACCAAGCGTAAATAAAATCGTTCACGCGGATGAATTACATGTTAAGTCAATGCAAAGACGCGATTAGATGCTCCTACAACTGGTGGCACGAAGGACGGGAACTGGGTGAATCTCAACTTGTAAAAAACCTTTGTCTGTCACTCGTAGACGCGCAAATGAAGCGACTAAATACTATTCATTCACGCGTCTAGATTCGCATTAATTAAGCGTGTAGATGACTTTACTCGCACTTGGTGTGAGCGCCCCCATAAGGAAAGTCCTCCATGGTATTATTGCAATGTAGGAGAGTCACCAAAATTATATTAAATATTACACAAGTGATTTCTGATTGATTGGCATCAACAAAAACGACTCAAATGTGACTCAAACTGAAAGGATCAGATCAGCGCTGAGAGAGTGTAAAAACAAATAAATGATATATAAGGAGGTGAGGTATTCTGGTCCAAAAACCTTCATTGAGACCTCAGCAGTATATCATCCAGGAGCCTCCTCTCTCCTCAATCACTGTCTCCTCCTGGTGCTTTTAATGAATTGGCTGATCTTTCCTCATGGCGGAGGGGAAACAATTTCCGGGTCAGTCAAGGAGGGAGGACACGAGGAGGCACGGAGTAATGAGCTGAGGAGCAGCCGCTGAGTCTATTCTGGAGAAAGGCGGGCTCGTAGGCAGCTTCTGCAACCGCTGTTAGTCTGACGCTGAGAATAACTTCACCAGATGATCCTCTTTACTCATTTCAGCACAGGCTGCACTTAAATATTAAGCCTGAAAATGACAACTTTATGACTTCATTCTTGTAAATTTTGATTATCTTTCATGAAACCTTCCATAACCTTCTTCATAAAAAAGCAGAATCAAATTTTATTCATTTTTATCCATTTTAGAACTTTATTTGGTGACTATAAAATAGATCATGTTACGACATGAATTCAGTGAAGCAGCCTCAGAGTTTACGCAACCAGAAGTGAATTCATCCTCCCCGTTTGTAGTAAAATAGTGATATAACTCACCTCCCTCCTTCCTTCTTCTGCGTTTTTATCCAAAAACTATTAGATCAGCTCGGTGAGTCACACACTTACACTGCCTGACAGTATCTTTGATTACATTCAGTGTGGGCACTGAAGTTTATTTTCAGACAGTGACTCACACGACTGAACCAAACGTGTACTAATACGCAGCTAAAAATAGTCCCAGAAACTCGAACGGTCACTCCTGTTTTAGTGATGCTTTCTAAAAAGTACTCTGCTTTCTATTTTGGGAACTTTTTGTGGGGCTTTATTACTTTTTTTTTCTTTTTCTAAAAATACAAGAACACTTTTGTGAGGCACTGTTATCAAGACTCAGATCTTCAGTGTGGACTAACAAGTTTGGCAGGAAAGTCGGGAGTATGACGCAAACCCGCCCTCTTGATGACATTTCTGTGCGTCTCTATAAAAAACATCTTGTACTGGCATCAAAAGCATCACACAGTTTGAATTCACACATACAGACAGAGAAAACATGAACAGAATTACAGCAAAACTTCCAGAGCTCCCCCTGGTGGTTGTCTGCAGTATAGGTCTTACAGACCGCCTCCTCAGATACAGACAGAAGTTTCTGTGATCATTACGTCTGTGTTTCTGCACGTTTCTAAAAGCTTAAGAAATAAAAAAAACTTTATTTATACAGCGCAAGTTTACAAAATGATTTAAAAGTCGAGGCAGAATGAATAATAACTATAACAGCAGAGGAGAAATCATGAATTGTAGAGTCAAACCAAATAGAAGTTTAAAAAAATCCAAAATAGCAGCATTTATGATTTGAATTAAAGGGATATTCCGGCGTAAAATTAATTTAGGGTCAGAGACACCGTAACACCAAGTTGCCCCCCCCCCCCCCCCCGAGAGATGAATGTTGCCGACCGCTTGCTTCTCTAGTTTTACCAACTTTAGTAACGAACGCAGGATAGCAATACACAGCGGTCTGAGGAGCTATAAACAAACCTCAACCAAAACGCCACTCTATAGCCACAAATAATGCTCAGAACAGCACCTAACTTCATCAACAGTACATATAGGGTCCAAGCTTTAGCACTAGCCACCAAACATCTTTTAACTTTGCCTTATTTCTTTAGCAAAGAGACTAAACAAAACCCACCTACTCTCTTCCAGCAGCCGCTTGTTTGTAGCGGGACCTCAGGCCAGTTCATTATGGACTACAGCGGGGTGACGCAGCTCAAGGAAGAACATTTATGATAATTTCTTCATCATTTCCTTGAAGTAATAATCATCATATTAATCATTTAACATTTTCTGATTGCATTTCCATGAAGAACTAATCATAAATGTTCTTCCTTGAGCTGCGGCACCCCACTGTAGTCCGTAATGGACTGGCCCGAGGTCTCGCTAGAGAAGCACTAGAGATGTTCTCACTAGAGAACAACAGTCATCTCTCGAGGGGGTGTCTAACTCTGTGTTATGGTGTGTTTGACCCTAAATTATTTTTACGCCGGAATATCCCTTTAAGATTCCCAGAAGAGAAATATATGAAAGAAAGTCTGTAAAAGTGAATTTAAAGATGACACTCAGGGAGGACTCTGATTTTTATCTAGAGTTGAGCTTCGACCCTGACGGAAGGGTTAGAAAAGTTTAGGACAGTGAAGTTTGGTTCTTTTGGATAAATAATCACATGGACCCTAAAACTAAACCGAGCTGGGCCAAGCTGCTTCCCTCAGTCGCTCATCACCGACTGTTTCCTCGATATTTCTCAAAATTTATTTCCAAAAATGAGCCGTAATAATCTCATTAACACACACACACACACATTTGATAATATCTCAACTTGCTAATCTGCAAATATCACTGTTACACATTCTTGTTCTACTGCCACCAACATCTCCCCTCTGCATGGAGAACAGATGTCTCTGCCTTGGAGCTCGGTCTAGTTTCAGTCCTCAGCACTCGGTATCAGTCCTCAATTAGCACTCCGAGAGCCAATCTTGACTCATTAGCTGCTATCAGACCTGAACACCAGGACGGCTCGCATACAAACTGTGGATAAATAGTGACGATCTGCCCAGTGGGTTGGTGGATGTTGCGGTTTCAACACTTGATGCTGTTGCATGGCGCTTGCATGTGTGACCTTGTTTTTCCTGTCACAACAGGCTGACGCAACTCACGAGCGGGTGGTGAAGAGAGAAGATGGAGAGAGGCTCGCGAAGGTAAACTGTTTTTTCCTCCTAGCTGTGCAGCTGTTAGAGTAACCGAAAAGTTCTCAACACAACTTTTAATTCTGTTATAATTAAAGCCTCTTGTGAGGAATAGAGGGAGCGGTTTTGTTTTATGTAATTTCGGAGGGTATTTGGGTGTCTTATTGAATTTCTGGGGGATATGAGGAGATTGTGAGTGTAACAGAAAGGTGAGATTATCCAGGGATCAGCTCTGCTTGTTATTTTTGCCCTCGTCTCACAGATTGTCTTTGTGTTCTGTGAGAAAAGAAATACACGCCCTCCTAAACAGAGCTGGAAAGAGCCACACACCTTAGCTGTATCCCCCCCCTCACAGGTGATAAACCTCTGCAAAGTAACATTTGTGGTACAAATTGCCTCCTGCATCATCCATAAAATGTTTATGCTTTTGTGATAAACCTCAGCGCGGCTAAAGCACCGAGCGCTGAAAGCAGGAGCAAACATTCGGTTTTATAAATCTTTGTGACTGTTTTCTTCGCGGAGTGGCACCCAGAACAAATAGCAAACAGAAAAGTGGCTCACTCTGAAAGAGGGAGCAATAAAGTGCCCACTAAGTAAGTAAAGGCTCAGGCTGGAAAAACGGCACATCAGTTACCGTGAGACCGTGGGCTGAGACAAATTCCTCTGCAGAGGTAAAGCTGGGGCACGAATTCATCAAGACCGAGTCGCATTTATCCAAAGTAAACGAGTTAACCATTGAGCCGTGAGGGGTTCTCTGAATTTCTATACCGTTTAACAACGAACATCACTTTTAGTCTCACAGGGCGACTTTTACAAAGACAGAATTATTCAGTGAAAAATTAAATACAAATGTTCATCGACGACCTTTTTTCACACGGTAATGAGATGATAAGTTAAAACTGTGTCACTGATAATAAAAACTCTCATGCTGCTCCAAGTTAACCTGTCACTCAAAGTACAAGCAGTGCACTCCTGCAGGGTTCCTACACGGTTGGAATTTCCATTTTTTCCATACCTTACGTTTTAGAATTATTTTTGGGAATAGCTACTTTTCTTTATTAGAAAAAAGTATTTCAGAACTGTGGAAGTAGTCTGGAAATATAAATATTTTTTATACTTTATTTTAGATTTTCCATACTTATTAAGACCTGGAAATTGATCCAATTTATTTCCATACTTTCCACACTTGCGTAGAGCTAGAGTTAGCTAAAAGAGAGCAGGGCTAGTTCGGTCATTTATCTGCAACAAGTTCAAAACTCTCTGCCTCCAGATGCATTAAATTAAAAACATTAACATCATTTTACAAACAAATAACTTTTTGAACTAAATTTTTGAAGATTTGTTGATATTACCAATCTTTTTAGATATAAAATTGAAAAAAAATACTCAATTCAAAATGTCCAAATTGATTGTAAACTGTGAAATCTGTAATGTTAAACTCTAAAAACCCACTAACTTTTGCTAGCTGTATAACAGCTGAGCTCCAACTTCAGTCTGAGCGTGCGCTAACAGAGGTGTACTTGATTCAAACATCAGACTTCGTTCTTAACTCTCTAAATATCAAACTTTAAAAGTCTGACTTCTAAAGTTTGAGAAAAGAACGGATGAAGAGAAACTTTGGGGTCGCCAAATAACAGCTGAGATTCAAGCAAAGGTCTAACTTACGGAGCTCTGCTGTATCTGAAGTCAGAGTCGATGTATTACCTCGGTAGATCAGCAAGAACAGGGCAGCAATGCATTGTGGGAGAGTCTAAACTAAATCATCCAACACAGGTAAGGACCTGGATTAGACAAGTTAAAGTGATGAGAGAGTGAGACATGTCAGACTTAAATACTTACTGAAACTTTAATAACTAAAGCGTAATCACATTTTTGATTAAAATTAAATGTTTTGACTTTTTGTCTACTAAAGTGAAACTATAAACAGTCAAAATGACTGAAATTAAAGCTATTTTAATGTAAAGAATAAGACTGAATCTACATGAACACTCAGCTAATTAATCGTCGAGCTTCAGAGAGGTCTCTCAGCTCATCCTTTGCACAAATTGGAGCTCACTGCTGATGGTTTCTGTGGAGGTTTGGAGTTTTCTTCCAAATAACAAAAACAGCTGACACTGCATCTGCTTCAAACTCCCAAACTGTTCACTCCAGCAGAAACGTCTGCCCCCAGGATGGATTTTAAAGTCACATTTCCAAGGAAAAATATAATGATTTAGAAAAAAAAACTTGCTGTCATGACAGAAAATTATGTTTATATATAAATCCAAGCTGATGCTCCAAGAGATCTGCATGCCGTGCAGACACAAGGTTGTCCCCCTGAGCAAATCGAAACAACTTCCAGAGCTGTCGCTGTTGTGGATGTGCTGTTTACTATCATTTCTAATGTGGTGCAAGCAGTGAAATCAGTCTGAATAAGAGGTGACTAAATGTGAAAGCTTAAAGACTCACATCAGACAGGTCTGAGATATCTTTGTGAAACTGTGCCCTGGGTGTTTAAGGGGTGAGGTCTCAGGTCGGATGTGTTTCTTTTTGCTTAAATCCTGCAGGAGTTTGGAGTTCCCTTCATGGAGACCAGCGCCAGGTCAGGTCTGAACGTGGAGCTGGCTTTCACCGCCGTGGCAAAGTGAGTAACACCATCCGTCAACACTCTGAGGGTTTGTTTTTTGGTATGGAAGTCTCTTAAGTGCAGCAGATTCCTCAAAGTGTAGCTCATATTTAAAGGGATATTCCGATGTAAAAAAAAATTTAAAGTCAAACACACAGTAACACCGAGTTAGACACCCCCTCGAGAGAGGAGCCATCATGAATGTTCTTCCTTGAGCTGCGTCACCCCGCTGTAGTACGTAATGGACTGGTCTGAGGTCTCGCTACAAACAAGCAGCTGCTGGAAGAGAGTAGGTGAGTTGTGTTTAGTCTCTTTGCTAAAGAAATTAGTCAAAGTTAAAAAGATGTTTGGTGGCTAGTACTATGGCTGGGACCCTAAATGTCCTGTTGATGAAGTTAGGTGCTGTTCTGAGCATTATTTGTGGCTATAGAGTGGCGTTTTGGTTGAGGTTTGTATATGGATCCTTAGACCGCTGTGTATTGCTATCGTGCCGTCGTTCCTAAAGTTGGTATAACTAGAGAAGCAAGCGGTCGGCAACATTCATTTTTCGAGGGGGTGTCTAACTCGGTGTTACAGTGTTTTTGAATATCCCCTTAAGTTTTAGACTGAGAAGTTCAGGGTTATATTTTAGTGACGCTTTTTATTGAAACTTTTGCTCATTATAGAAGTTTCCTAATTTAGATTTTAGACAAGTTAAGACATGGCTTTTCATTTCTAGCGTTCATCCATGTGTGGCTTACTTTTAATCCCCCCGTCTCATCCTCCTCGTCTGTCTCAGGGAGCTGAAGCACCGATCCACGAAGGATCCCAGCGAGAAGTTTGCGCTGCAGGAGTACGTGAATAAAGAGATGAAGGGAGCCGGCTGCTGCAGGACTTAAAGCCTGCCCGGGTCACCCTGCGGACGTTCATGTGTGTGTTTGTGCGAGTGTGTATTTTTGTGTGTGTGGATCACTCATGTTCATATCTGGTCCAAGAGATGAGGAGTCAGCTCCAGCGAGGTAAAAAATTATTTTGTTTTCCGTTCAGCCACTCTCAGTTTTTGTTTCCTCGACCCCCTCCGTCGTCCTGCGCTCCTCTTTTCTGCCAAACTCCTTTTTTGCGGTCTGCAGCTGTGAATGTAGCCTCGGGTTATGGTTTGCAGCAGACAAAGTTTAAGTGCTGTTCACCTCAGTCATTAACATACTGATGGATGTTTTCTTCCATAACTGTAGCTGCATGACAATAACTCCTCCGCTGAATCTGGACACCAAACAAACAGCTTTTTGCACAACCTGGTGGTGTCGCTTCACCGTGACGGGATTTAATCACATCCGATTTTCCATCTTATTTTGAAAGAAACATCATAAAGGAGCGACTGTTTCCTTATTGCTAAGTGTTTGGATGAATGTACCTATAATAGATGTTCAGTGATGTGTCTCCTGTCTATGGTTCAGTGTTCATGTCAGTGATTCGACGAGGCTATCTGGAGCCAATTTAGCTCACCAGCATAAACTTAATCTAAGCATTACCATGACTCAGCTGTGGATATTCGGGACTACGTATAACTTCTTCAACATAAAAGTGTATAGATGTCGCTATTTTGTTATTTATGTTGATATGAAGTACAGAAAAAATCATAATTAGCCACAGTAATTATTCTTTTGATAGGTTTCAATTCATGCTAGATGCGAGACAAAGACGTTTGTGGTAGTTTAGGAGAAACTTTTAAACAGATGGTATTGCATGAGTCATGGTACCGAAAACATTTTGGGCATTTTTCCAATGGAAGAGGATCAATATTGAATCTTGGAGCGCTCTAATGCAACTTCTCTATTTGATAATATGTATATTTTCTTTCCATTGTCTTTGAAATTGTTATTAAAGGGACAGTTTGTGCTTTTTTTTTTTTTTGATGTGGGGTCGTATGAAGTTTGATGCAGGCCTCTTTGTTGAGGAAGCAGACAGAGAAGGCCGTCATCCACCACAGACGGGGTCAAACTCTCCTGAATTGTTGCTAAAATCGACCCCGACACCAGTTTGGGTGTAAGTATCCTTTATTTAGAGATTTCTCTGCACCTTATCTTGCCATCAGGACACCACTTAGTCACTTTTGCACCTGTGGAGCACTGATAAGTTAAACTGCAGCTTTCATGTTGTCTTAAAACATCACTGATGGTGAGTGATGCAGACTTTGTGGGCGTACACTCACACCTGATGCACCTGCACCACAAGGTAATTCGTCTCTGTCAAAGCCCTTAATTCAGGTCAATTAAATATAATTGTGCAGTGTAAAGCCCATCGAAGTGGTTTAAGTGGAACAAAACAACGAGAGAATGTAAACAGACGGAGATACTAAGAGGAGGGCGGCTAATCGGCGTGCTGCACACAAATATTGCACAAACAAAATTGGCTTTCTGATGGCAAAGTTATGCACCGAAAACTTCTAATTAAGAGTCGAAACTTACAGCTTCATTGATATCTGAACCGTCTCCAAACGAGCTCATCTACATGGCAGAGCTGACCCCGTCTGCGGCGGTTGACTGCTCAGTTTCTGCGTCTGCTGTAACACAGACGCCGAGTATCTCCAGAAACCCTCAAAAAAAAGAAAAAAAACAAACTATCCCTTTAAAATGGACTAACACTGTATGTTATGAATCGACAAACATGCTGTAAATACTTTTTTTTTCCCGTAAAGGAAAAGATTGGTGGCACTTTAATGGTAAAGTCGAGCGGGTTGGGGGCGATAGATATTTATATTATATTGACAGTGTTACCTGAAGTATTAGAACTTCTTCTTTTTAATGTCTCATATGAAGTTAAAAGTGCAAATATTAGTCCGCTGCTTGCTGTAGTGCCATTCATGAGTATGTAACTGGGGTATTTAGTGCCATCTTTCTTAAAGCGTCGACCAGTATGTTTCTTAAAGTCGTCTCCATGATAGAAGCATACGCCTCTTTTTATACGACCGTTGCTTTGATAGATCATCTTAACCACAGAAACTGAGTCTCTGTACAGTCCTCACAGTATTTTCCAAACTTGATGTTGAGAGGGGTAACGTGACTTTTTGGTTTCACTATTTTTCAATGTGTAACTTTCTCTCTTGTAACGAAAAAGTTATTAACGACAATAAAAACAGAAGTTAATGTGACTTGAACCCATGTTTTTTATTTTCAGGTAAACTTCACCCTCCAGTACGTCTGCAGTGACAAAACAGTGCGGTGGACTTTAAAGGTCGAACTATACGATGTTAGTAAGGCAGATGCATGCTCAAATGGAAATTCACTCCAGCTCTTACAGCTCCGACAAACACATTTATGCTTTTTCCTTTTGGTTCTCGCACACACTGATCACTCGTAACACTAATGTGAGAAGGAACCCCGCGTAATAACACCTTAAAGATAATTATCTTTTATACTCATGCAACGAGAAGAGCTAACACAATGGTGTCTGTACCCTGGGTTCCCTCTATGCACAGACTTTACATCCTCCTGTTTGAATTCACTTTCCTTTGTCTCCCCCTAGTGGACAAACAGTTACACCACATGAAAGAACCATGATTTGCACTTTTTACACATTTCGACAGAGACAAAAAGACTGCAAGTAAATTTGTAAACGTGAGTAAAAAAAGTACAAAAATAGCTTTTTTGTAGCAGCGGTGATTGGCACCAAATTATTACAAGCTGCATGTAGCAAAAAATCACAGTTAAAAAAATAAATACATTAAATATTGTACTTGAACATCGGTGAGTTTCAACAGAGTTTAACTGAAGCGATCCTCCTGTCAGAGTTTTACTTCACACATTACTAACAAGAAGAGCATAGTTTGTATTTAGTTTGAATACACAGTTAATTCAGGTGTGTTTAACATCTGACGCATATAAGTATGTTCATGTTATTATCAATACTGCATCACTAAAACAAACACGTCTTTCGACATCTCAGCAGCAACAGTTTTGATTCCCACAAACGCGACACTCGTCTTCACCTCTGCGCGTTCGGGTGAGGATGACCGACCTCTTTCAAGTATGTAAGTCACATGACAGATGAGTTAGGCTGAGGAGCGATTCAGACTCCTTTAAAATAAAAAAAGGTTTGTGATGCAGGAGTCACTTCGAGAACGAATACTGTGGTAAAAAACGAAAAAAAACAGTGTGAGTTCACCTTCAGATCCTTTCCTCTGCGACCCTCATGTTACATCTCTCACGTCCTTCTCTTCCTCTCGCTCCATCCTCTGCTCTTCACGCTGCACCAACAGTCCTTCAAGCACTACACACAGTCATGGTTTGTGCTTAAAATAGGCCTCCACTGCAGGGAAAATGGAGGAGAAAAAAACAGACTTATTTGAGGCTTTTCTTTGACGATATAAGAGCTCGACTCGGTGTTAGATTCACCTGCATACTCCTGAGGCAGCATGGGTCTGTTGATAACGCTCTGAAATGCAGCGATCCAGTCTTTCTGATCCTCCTCGGTCTCGCACGCAAATAGAAACTTCCTGTCTGGGGTCACTATGGTGATGCCGAACTGCCAATGGTAGCCCTGAGTGTTCGCCGGGAGGCCGCTGAGCACGGTGTATTTGTTGTCCTTGCAGCCGATGAACACCTCACCTCGTGCGTAAGCATCCTAGACGCAGAGATGGACGAGTGCAATTTCACCAAACATACATCACAAACCCCAGCTTGAATTTACTGCCAACTACAGGTGATTTACCTGTGGGTCTTTGAAGTACATGAGCCTCCTGTCATCCATCGTGAACCACCTCCTCTTAAAACCCTCCGTGTGCTGCAGGAGAAAAAGGAAGACAAACAAGAGGCTCAAATGGACAGATAATCCTGCGTCAACCCCTTACAAGATCCCATCAGAGCCTTCACATGAATCTGTATCTTATTACTCATATTTCTACGAGGATTCTTGCCACAAAACAAGGTCGCAAAAATGTACAAAATGGAAATATGTCTTACTTTCGGGCCGGTCTTCTCCATGTAGCCCTCCTTTATGTAGTTCCTCGTCAGCTTTGGCAACAGCTTAAAAAACAGCAAATACAGTCACTAATAAAACTTGTTTCAGGTTTGCATAAAGAGGACTGACAGCAGCTGAAGAAAGACTTCAGTCGTGCAACAATACTTCTTCCATTGCCTGTCCATTCCTACCTTCAGTCAGATGCAAATATGACCTGACCCCAGAGAAATACTAACAAAAGGTCTCTCAGCTGTTTTTTTATAGTATTAGGCAGAGGCGGCCAAAGCCTCAATGGGGCCCTAAGCAAAATTGAATTTTGTGGCCCTCTATTTCTGCCAATAATATTGATTGTTGATTGTTCACACACCTACTACAGTATAAATTTAATGCACCTGACATGTCTTTACACATTTAAGGGGGTGGCCTAGGTAATAACATAAATAATACCAATGAATGACTGATGAATGATGTTCAGGGTGACACATGTGTTTTTTAATCTCAAAGTGTAACACATTCAGGATGCTCAGCGCACAGAAGTAAGAATCATAGGCCTACATCAGAAGCGGCACTAAAATGTTTTTACTTTAATTTATTTTTACAATAATATATATTTGATCATACAGAAAGCATCACTCATACATGCAAAAAAATATATATATATTTTTTTTTTATTGCTCTTGGGGGCCCCCTACTGGCCGCGGGGCCCTACGCAGGCGCTTAGTTTGCTTATGCCCTCTGGTAATGTATGCAAATTAGCGCATATTCAATTAGATATTGCCTCATTTACATATTCAAACATAACATCTGACAAAACTTGTAATACAAAAAATATTTGTCTGAATGTAAGTTATAAACTTGGAAAGTTTCATGGTGGTATCTGTTTGTTAAAAAAATTACCCTGTTCACCTGGGATGTCTCCCCGGGCTTCCAGCCCGTCATGGACGCCATCGTGAAAAAGACACTTTTCTAGCGGTCAAACTTTGGTCAACTTTTAGTATGTCATTAAGGGCACCTAATACTATAAAAAAAACAGCTGAGAAACCTTTTGTTGGAATTTTTTTGGGGTTAGGTGTTCTTTTTTCATGAATGCACGCGCCTACTTTAACACTCAGGTATGCAGAACATGTATAGATATGACGTCCGCCTCCTTGACTGCATGTAGTGCTACATTAACAGTGGGCATGTGTCATTGTGCAGAAGGACTCACTTCAGACTGAGCAGCTCCAGGGAAAGCCACCTGCAGGTAGTGAAACCTGGCTGCTCTGATCGCGTTGAACCAGTCGACTATTTCCTGCAAGACAGGAAATTCAGGATTGACAGTGACTCTGATTTCACCTGCTGTGGTTGTAGAAGTGCAAGAGCGAGCAGGAATAAACAATCAAGGGTAAAGTGGAAAAATACAAGCGGCTTTTGTCGCTTGATATTGATATTACAAAGAAAATTAAACAAACTCAAAGAAACAGCTCACTTTTCCATCCTCGTGGTACACAAAGATATTTCTTGTGCTGTTGTCCTTTAAGTAGGTTATCTGCAGCCCATGTGCAACGCCAATTTTGGTTGGCTGGAAAGTGGCATTCACAGTATTGATCTTCATTATTGCTTTGGGCTCTCTAGCCTGCAAAGGAAAGCAAATTAGGGATGCAGCCTTAAAATCCACAAAAAGGAAACAGAAAAAAGACGATTCAGAAGTCCCTGAACTCTGTAGCTTGTGAGTGAAGATGTGAGGTGACACTATGTTACCATCTAGAGAAGATGTAGAAATTTTAAAGGGAGGGATGAAACACTCACGTCATGCTTGTTGAAGTATTTCAGAACACATTCACGCTCGGACAGAATAAACTTTCGGCTGAGGAACTGTCCGTTGTCTCGGCCTCGTTTCCACAGAAAACCCTCTCTGTAGCCTGAGAGGAGGAGAGCCATGAGGGTAAAACAAGAGCAGAGATACAGAGAGAGAAAACATGTACAGTCACTCCACAGGCAGTTATTTTTTTGGCCAGTTGGGGGCAGCAGAGAGTTCACTTGTGAGCTTTCATCCAGTTTAACAAACATGTTAATAATTAATGCAACCCCAATCACCAAGAGTTTGACGGGTTTTAAAACATGTAACATCGGACCGTAAATCAAGGTCACTGAAAACCCGTGAGTCAAAAAGAGCCGACACATCGGTGTTAGCGCACACTTTCATCCTCTGTGGTCACTATTTTTTCAGCAGTGATGGGAGGAAGCACATCTGCTTTTACTACACATAAATAATTCAGACTGGTTTCCTCCACGAGCCTGAACCTTGCTGATATGAAGTCGCTCACTCCCAAACACTCTCACACACACACACACACACACACAAACACACACACAAAGATGTCACCCGGCCTGTTCCTGACAGCGGCACGTCCGCTCATTCCTGAAATAAACTAACAGAGGCATCACTGCAGGAACAAGTGCACCGTCATGGCGTAATTTACCTCAGAGCCACGCACACAAACACACAAACACACACAAACACACACTCACTGATCAGCAATAAAAAGGAACATTCTGAAGAAAACTGGATTAGTAATGTCGGGTTTTTTTTTTCAGCCTGTCATCCACGACTTCTTATTCTGAGGTAAGCGTGCAGATTGCTTCACAGCGCCGGGGGATTTTCATTGGGTGTTGCCAAGTTAGCAGCACAAATCAAACCCTGTAAAGAACTGTTTGTTTGTCATATTTAAGGAGTTTTGGCACCACGAAGCTAACTCCTTTAGATTTTATACTTCAAGTTTAAGTCCAAAAACTTACTTGGACTTAGTGATTTGGCTTTACGGGGTTTTATTTAGTCTTATTTGATTATTTGATTCATTTTAAACTCTTACCCCCAAGCACTGTTGTCACTTTATATGTATGTACTGTAATGTTTGTTCGTCTACTGTTATCAAAACAACATAATTTACCTGGGGGTACAAAGAAAGTAACCTTTGACCCTTTAACTTAAAGCCACAGTTTGGAAGAATAGAAACATTTAGTGATATTTAGCAGTCAGATCACAGAATGAAACGCTCCCTCGCTCACCTTCCCCTCACTTAAATGGTGGCCTTTGAGGGACAAAAAGCTCCCTTTTTAGAAATATTGGTATTTTTTAGGGGGCAGCACAGTGGCCACAGCAAGAAGGTCCTGGGTTCGAATCCGGGTCAAGGTGTTTCTGTGTGGAGTTTGCATGTTCTCCCTGTGTGTGTGTGGGTTTACTCCGGGAACTCCGGTTTCCTCCCAAATCCCAAAAACATGCAGAAGTGGGGTTAGGTTTATTGGCCACTTTCTAATCATCCGTAGGTGTGAATGTGAGCGTGGATGGTTGTTCGTCTCTTGTCCAGGGTGTCCCCTGCCTTCGCCCATCCATCCATTGGGTAGACAATGGATGGATGGTATTTTTTTTAAACCCTGTAATGAAAATTAAGCTCCCTTATGTTTTCTTTCCTCAAACTAACTCAAACTATCTGCACAGAAACTTGTTTATTTAAAGCATTTCCATCTGCAGTAAAGTAAATTCATACGATATGAAGTTTAGAGTCCAGAGGAAAAACTTCATCTACACTTTGATTTATTCGTTTGTTTGTTCGTTTGCAGCTCCATAATCACTCCTCTCTCTCCTAATCCCATCTATCACTTCGCTTCGATCCCGTACGTCTTTGTGCGGCGGTATAGTCATCACGGCGTGGGTCACAGACGGCAGTAAACTCCTGGCAGGGTAATGGCTTCATTAATTATTCATGAATCACAAGGTTTTATTCCACAGCTGCGAGCAGACGGGTTTTTATGCCCCGAAGAAGCGAACACAGCAGAGGCAGGACTTACTCCCTCTTTTATCCAACACCTTAGGTAGCAAAGCTGTTTTTGGACCGGAGGATTTGTCTCTCTTTAGGTCCACAGCTTGTTTCTCCTCCTAGAGACGATTTTTGTGTTAAATATTTGCGAAACAAAAGCAGCCTTTCTTCCTCTGCGGCACAGACACACAGCCACATGCTCCTGAACCTCTGCACAGCCCAACACAAGAGGCCATTGACGGAGAGAGACTGAGACCCGCAGAGCAAGAGCTCCACAGTCATGAGAACCAGATAATAGCGCTTTATCTTGTAATTTCACATTTTTCTGGACGGCTCTAATCTGGAGAAGTTTCTTGGTCAGTGAGAACTCAGCTGTGCTCTGGTCGGGTTAAAGGGAACTGTGTTGATTTTAGACATCAGCTTCTGTTTCCTCATCTTGCCTCATCGAGTCAAACCCGAGTGTGAACTCGACACCGAGGCTGTGGTAATGACATCACATTACTACAAATACCACAGAGGCCGACAGGGTGGAGTAACGCAGTCGTGGCTGCAGCAGATTAAAGTTTCTCAGCAGGTGTCTACGGAGATGTTTACTCGTCCAATCTGAGAGATAGTGCTGATGTTACACATATTTAACTACACGTGTTGGCCCTGAGCGTGTGTCTGTTTTTAAGCCCCTCCCTCTGTCCCACTTTCTCCGCCCGTCACGTCTGAGTGGACGGTGTCTGCTTGAAATTTTCTGCCTGTAAAAGGAAATTCTCATCTTGCCAAACGTCACCAAAGTTTGGTTTGTGATGTTGGGTCAATCTGCAGAAGAAGCTGTGGCCTGTGCTGCAAAGCCGGGTTTCTGGTTCATGTGGTAACTGCAGGTTTAAAGGGATATTCTGGCGTAAAATTAATTTAAGGTCAAACACACCGTAACACCGAGTTAGACACCCCCTCGAGAGATGAATGTTGCCGACCAATTGCTTCTCTAGTTATACCAACTTTAGTAACGACCGCATGATAGCAATACACAGCGGTCTGAGGAGCCATAATCAAACCTCAACTGAAACACCACAAATAATGCTCAGAACAGCACCTAACTTCATCAACAGTACATATAGGGTCACAGCCACAGCACTAGCCACCAAACATCTTTTTAACTTTGCCTAATTTCTTTAGCAAAGAGACTAAACACAACTCACCTACTCTCTTCCAGCAGCCGCTTGTTTGTAGCGAGACCTCAGGCCAGTCCATTACGGACTGCTGCGGGGTTTCGCAGCTCAAGGAAGAACATTTATGATAATTTCTTCATCATTTCCTTGAAGTAATAATCATTAATAATTAATCATTTAGCATTTTCTGATTGCATTTCCATGAAGAAACGATCATAAATGTTCTTCCTTGAGCTGCGGCACCCCACTGTAGTCCTTAATGGACTGGCCCGAGGTCTCCCTAGAGAAGCACTAGAGATGTTCTCACTAGAGAAGCACATTCATCTTTTGAGGGGGTGTCTAACTCGGTGTTATGGTGTGTTTGACCCTGAATTAATTTTACGCCGGAATATCCCTTTAACTCTGTCTGGTGGCTCATGTGAACCTTTGCTTACATATCCTCAAGACTCAACGCCTGAATGGAGAAAATAGCAAACATGGCGGCGTTTAAGGGAGTCACCTGATCAATCGACCTCTTAAAACCAACTGTAATCTGAATGCTGTACCTCCTTTTCTACATCCTAAACCATTAAAGTATCCGCTTAGGCAGCAGAGAGGTGTATGAAATAACGACTTTCTCTCCTGGTCTTGGAGTTCGTCAGCTGTTTCGCTGAGGAATGTCAGTAACAATAAACGCAGATGCTGTTCCTCTGCCATGTAGCCATTTCAGCCTGAATAGGCAGCGTTGTCTGAGACGCAGGCAATTACTCGTTCTTCTGAGTAAGCGAGAAGTGTAATGTGTTTACATGAGCCAAGTGCAGAGAGGTGTCTTTACCTGCAGAGTAGGGCTCCTGCTTCTCCGCGCTCGTAAACTCCTTCCTCTCGTACTTGGCTCGGATCCACTGCTCCCTCAGGACCCTGAACAACAGTTGGTGTTAGACACACACAGCTCTGACTCGGTTTGATGTTTGCTTCATGCCTGATTGAGTTTGTTGAAATGCCTAATTAGCTTACGTGCGTGTCAAACCGTCAGTTCATATTTCACAGTTACAAAAAGGAAAGGCAATCTAATATTATTTGGTTCGTCTCCTCAAAATTATCGCCTGAGGTACTGAGATAATCCAATCCACGTTTGTTTATGCTGCATTTACAAAAACAGGGATAGGATGGAGCCCCATCTTGTAAGATTAGACCCACTCCCATCCCATCTTCTACCACATGAGTGAAACACTGTGAAGCATTTAGCAAACTACAGTAGAAATAGGGCTGTGCGATATGGCCTAAAATCAATATCACGATATATTAGGCAGTTCACCCCCTCCCACATTAACTTCACCTACTTCAGCCGCTACAACTTTTGAACCGTCCTCCATCTCCTCCACCTCATCTGTCTTTCCCTCTTGGATGGGGTGGAGACTGTAGCGAATCCAAAGACCAACCTTGTCGCTTGAGGGGGAAGTTTAGGGTCCAGTATTTGTCCGACGCGCTATCGCTTTCCCCATAGATGAGCAAGAGGCTTAGAAAGCACTTTACGGTGTTTTTAATGAAACATCTGCTAGTGGTCATAGGACTCCTTTTGATACACAACAGGAACAAACAGGGCAAACCAAAGTGATGCTATACTATATGATGCGATGCAAAGCGGTCAACAAAAATTACGCCTACCCCGCTCCCCTCTCTCCACCTGACTGCAGGTAAGCCTTATCTTTTCATAACTACACGGTATGTTACCACAGCAACCACACAACCTACAACGAGTCTGAGGTCAGCGTCTTAAAGGGACATGGGACCCTAGCCTACCTACATACTGAATATATCAATACGGGCAAAATGACATCGGTTATTGTCGTAAATTTCGGTATCTGTAAATTTTCGTTTTATCGCTCAGCCCCAAGTTGAAAGGAGAAACTTCCTTCAACAGGCAGAAACCTTGAGCAGAACCAGACTCAGAGGGGATGGACAGAGGTTAGATTAATGTCCATGTGAAGACCCAACGCTCTGATGCAGACATCATTAGGTAAATCTACTGCAGTGTTAAGCTGTGCACTCTGGTTCTGCAGCTGACTCTGTCTCAGCGAATAAAACAGCGATCTTACAGAGTTTAGGTTCAACTACTACACCACATGAGTACTATACTGTAAAGTCATATATAGCTTTAAGTTGATTTATCTTTTTTCAGTTTAAGTGACGCCATCGTTGACCTCCTTTTGATTATTATGTTATTTGATCACCAGTAAAAGATTGTGATTTATGTTTTGACAGTAGGGGAAACTAATGCAGGAAGTGCCCGACGATTATTATGCTGCCTCAAAAGTGTAGTCCTTAAAAGATAACACCACACTATTGAGGCCAAAGTACCTTTCTGTGTCCTTCCCTTTCTGAATAGAGAAAAAAATTTGGTTGCACAAGTCAGTTACTTGCAGAATAATCTTAAATTTACACATAAAAAAGTAAAAGAAGAAATCCTGATATGATAGAGATAAAAAAACTGGCGAGTGAAACTGTGAGTTTGTCACATTAATGCAGATGGACAGTACTCAATCCCAGAGCCCTGAGAAGATTTCTCCGTTTCCTCTTCTTTTATAGTTGTGAAAAAATCTCTCATAAACACCATCAAACTATGACAGCTCTGAGTTTGGTTGTTGCATTTTTTTTGTTATATATAAACGCAGAAGAGGTGAGAAAAAAAAAAGCCTTCTCACTGTCATTTCCTGTTCAAACTGCAGGAACTTGGTACACTTATCTGTCTGCTGTCAGCCCGGCTACTCTGAAACCACAAAATGCCCTTTGACTAAATCCATCTGTGAAATAATAGTAACACTATTAAGATGATATCAGTAACATTTTCACAATGTTCTTGTTATGAATCAGCTGATATGTTGGTGTAATGTCTGATAAAGGAAAACTATTGGAAGTGAACACTAGAGACCAGAGCGCGTCACGTGACTTACATGCAATCCTTGTGTGTGGGTCGGTAGTAGAAGGCAGGAACTATCTGTTCATATTTAGCCTTGGCAGCATTGTTACCCTCAGAGCCCACAAACTGCAGAGAGGACAGAGAGACACACAACTGAGTCAGGGTGTGTGTTTATACTGGAAACACACTCATTTAACAGTTTGAACATAAAAGAAATACCTAATTTATGTTCATTTTAAGCGCTGAGGCTGTGAAATCGATCTGTTTTTCAGCAAGTCTGAGAGTCTGATAGTCCCGAGAGCCACAAATACACACAAAGAGACCCACACAGACACACACAAAGAAAGTGGTTGTATTTGCCAGCTGCTGGCTCATGCCGTTTAGCCGATACTGAATGAAGAAGGATGACTTGTCTTATTCTTTCAGGCAGAGATTCAGAGGGGGAGCTGCAGGCGGACAGTGATCACAGAGGAGCAGGGTGAGGCCCCAGACTGCAGACATCAAATCAAGCCAAATTTCAGACTAGAATCTATAACCAATCTTCTACAAAACAAACACATTGACCCTTTTTTCTCCCTTTTAGGAAGCATGAGTCAATTAAACTTACACTTTGCATAACATGACAGGGTTCTGGTTTTTTTACCTCCACCTCAGAGGAACTCCAGGGATCCAGCAGGACAGATTTCACCTTGCTGATTTGAGCGATGTTTCTATGGAGTCCTGAGCAGCTGTGACACACAAAAACACCTAGCGTGTAAGACGCCCACTCCGGATCTGTAAACACATCAGAGAGACTCATGAGGAGACGCACACCAACGTTTGAAATAACTTTAGACTGCGATGTATTTCTGAACTTCCTTAAAACCGACACGAATGACTCCGCTGTCATTAAACCGGGTCGACTACAAACCTATTTTGTCCTCTTCGTGTCTGCAGAAAATCTAAATATAGTGTCGTTTTTAAAGCTAGCATCCCCTCACGTTATAGTGTCAGCCTTTAAACTTTACAGAACAGAAAATGTCACACTTATCGCTGATGGTCTTATTTGCATTTAATTTCAGTTCATTTCATGTATGTCAAAAAACTCCTCACAGGAGCTTTAAAGCATTTTTTCTTAACAGATTTCAGGACCAAACTCTAAAGCACTAATAAATCCCCTTAAATCCATTGTATTATGAGATTATTATTTATTACTATAAGATAAGATAATTTAGTAGGATTATCTTATTTTTATAAAATATTTCTTTTGTAAATATTTTGTATTTTATTGTCTTATTTTGCTCTTAAGATGCAGAATAATAAATAATAATAATAAGCTTGAGTCTTCAGTCCTGTATTGTTCCTATATTTTTAAGGCCCTTAAATTAAAATTAAGTATTTTATTTAAAGGTTTTAAATGAATTGAACACTTTCTGATGTTTAATCTTGGTTTCTTCTTTCATTAGAGGCAGAATATCAACGAGTAATCTTTAAAAAGAAATGTAAATATTGTTTTGAAATATCAGTCTTGTGTAGCCACAAGATTTTAATCAACACTGTACACCTACACGCACGTCGACTGTCCAACTCATACAGTTTCCAGTGAATGCAGCGTGTCATTCACACATTACAGCTTCACTATTTCCACTCAGTGTGACTCATTTCTATCATCAACACCTCTGCTATAACTACAGCCTGTGAAAAGAGAACAAATGACCTGGTTTTTAATCATGTCATCCTGTTGTTTCTGTGACATTTAGCTGCGTTCTCGATGAGTTCAGTGTCAGGTCAGTACCTCAGACTTTTCTTTGAAGACCTGAGTTGAAAAAGTTTGCAATGCAAGCATCTTTTCACGAGTCATTCGCGTCTAATTTTGCAGCCGAGGGCGAGATTTTTTTTTTGTCATAGGTGTAACTGGCCACAAATACAGACTCATACCTCCACCTACACCTCAACATTTTATTTTCGGAAACATCATTTTGATCAATTCAAGGCGAGCGAGCAGCTCGAGTGTGGGCCAGACAAGACGGTGTCTTAACAGCTGTTTAAGACGATGAAAGAATACAACTGCTGAAATTACACAAGGTCAAAAATACTCTGTTACTTCCTCGAGCTTCAACGTAGTGCTGCACACATGCAGAAGAAGAAAGAGGCTGGTGTGAAGTTAACCACTCCTCTATTGTCTGCAGCTTGTTGTGGTTGCGACTTATCTGTCTTACAGAGACGTTTCTCTCACAGAAGATGAGATGCACGAGTCTCTGAGACACAAAGCATGGAAAGGAAATGATGTGTGTCAACTAAAATCATTGTAGTTCACCTGTACAGTATTATGATGACTATAATTATAGTCATATCAGCCTCATAAAGCAATTAAAATAACATCATCCAAGATGTAATTCAAACAGATGTTAAAAGATGTAAAGTTTTTGGAAAGTTGTAAGACTCTTTCACTTAAAAATCTGATTAAAAAAACTCATTACCAGATGATTTAACGATGAAATATACAATTAGGAAAATAATAAGAATTTTAACACTTATTGTTATTGCTTTAATGAGGCTAATAATACATAATAATAAGGCAGAAACATACTTTTAAAACCCTTACTTTGCCCATATTGGGATATAGTCGATCACCCACACCTGTTGGCTCAAGTGTAAAGAAGTTGTGCACCTGTGGTATGCACATGAGCCGCAGATATTGAGTCGAGTGCCAAGTTACTAGGTGTTGTAATCAGGGTGTTGCCAAAGCATGTAAGCGTACAAAAAACAATTTATTTATAGCCTCTAAAACAACCTGAAACACTGCTGACAATGATGAGGAAACACTTCAGATTAAAGATTTTATTAAGACTATTTAAAACAGACTCAGCTCTGAGTCTATATCAATAAAAGTCCATATTAATACGGGTATGAAAACTGCTTTAAACTGTTTTAAAAGGTGACCTGTCATTTTAAAAGGAGTCTTATGAGATCTGAGTTTTGTTATCTAAGTCCCGAGAAGGTTTATTGTAGGGTTTTATGATATCAATATCCAAGTCTGGATCACAGCGTGACTGTCTGTTAAGAGGAACTTAACACAAGCAGATAAAAGACCGGCTGTGAAATGTTGATACACACTTATTTGTTTACAGCAGAGTAAAGAAGAGAAGGATACAGAGAGGAAAAGGTCAGCATCAGCCGGTGAGCCTCTCCTCCTCCTGCCTGCCTACCTGGAGCTCCACAGTCCGCACACTTCCCATTCCCGGGTTTCTCCAGAAGCTGTTTCAAACGCTGTCTGTTCCTCTCATCATCTGAAGCCATCGTGGACACTGCTGCTCCTGCTCCTGCTCGGAGTCTCTCACGCATCCACAGTGAGGTCGTCGTCGCCGCCGCCCGGGACGCGCCCAAACAAGCAGTGAGGCGGCGGTAAGTTTAGGTGGCCGACTGGAGGCGCATTGCCAGTCCAATACCGATGCCAGGACGCGTGAAGATACAGCAGTGAGAGCATTCAGGTCTTCTCTGCGTCTGTGTCAGGAGTGAGACCTCCAGCGGTCACAGAGGTGAGGAACAGGCTCATGACCCTGCCCAAAACTGTTACCGCTGCACTCCCTCGCCTCGCAATATGACCCAGGATTTTACTCTAAAATACGCCAATTTAATAAAATAAGCAAGCTACAGGAAAATTAAAGTGTAAAGTATTCTTGTTGTGCAACTAAAATCGCTTTTAATGCTGTTTTGATGCTGAAAAATCAGCACAACTCAGTACACAAAAAAGTCACCCAGGTGTTCTCAGTTGACGTTGATTGGGCGGGGCTTAAGCGTACAATGGGCGGGGCTACGTTTGAATTTCTGCAAGGTGGCCTCACTTCAGGTTAAATTTATGACACTGGCAGATATAACTATATTTACAAAATAAATGTTCTCAGTCTCACCTGGTGCATCAGTATGGCAAGCCATTGAGGAATATATATATTTATACTGAGTGAATCTAGGAATATGTATATATATATATGAAGCCACAAACCAAACTCAGACTGTTAGTTTCTTCATTTTTATTTTTCAAAATGTCTAAAAATTCAGTACATGGTAAAATAAAGTCACACTCAAACAAAAAATACCTGCAGATCTCAGAAAAAACAGGAATCATCTTGAACTTCAACTCTTACTTCAACTCTGAGCCAACTTGAAAAAATATACTTAAAAACAAATACAGAAAGAGACTTACATTTGCAGAGAGAGAAAAATAAAAAACACCTCTGCTTTCTACATGCAGGCGGGTGGTCATGTTGGCTACAACACAGATGATTTTATTTCTGGTAAGTCCATCAGGTCTGAGAAAGCAGAAATTCAATCACTGCGGAGACTGAAGATCAGAGAGATCAGACGGTGTGACACGCATCTATCTGGAGGAGTTGGAGCTGGAACGAGAGCGATGACGCCTGCGACCAGGGGATCTAGAGCGAGAGCGGCGGCGTGGTGGGGATCGTCTCCTGGGTGAGCGAGATCTATAAGGATGTCAAATATTGAAAACTGTGTCAGACACATAAAAACAAACCATATGAATAAAGGGTGTGTGTGTGAAGTTTGGCCTAAAATGCTGGTAACATGTTGTACCCAAGCTGAGATGCAGCCACCTGACGGAGCCAGAGCTACTGCCACAATGAAAGCTTAATGCTTCATTTGGACACATCTCATCTTTATGCATTTTGGTCTAGAAAAATAAAGTTTGAGGTACATGAAGGCTGTGTCTGATAGAAGCAGCATCAGTCTGCTATTGACCAGCTTTAAGGACCGAAGGCGAGTGGTGCTATAAATGCTAGTGTTAGCCACACTCTGCACACCAAACCTGCAGACTCTGTGATCCTGTGTTTATCTTTCAGGATTACAAATGACTTATAATACCTTCTCCTCATGCGTGGTGGTGTGCGACGCCACATAGGCGGAGGCGGGGGCATTCTGCGAGGGGGAGAGAGTCTCCGAGGTGGAGGACGGATTCGCTGGGGCAGCACGGCGGCCGCAGTGATTTCCTGTCCATCAATTTGGCCTGCAAATCACAAATCAACATCACAGAAAGCCAATTAGGAACGAAACTCACAACGATCCTGTAAGACAAGGGACGTAGGACATAGTCTGGCGTACCTCCATCCATGTGTTTCAGAGCTTTCTGGGCCTCATCAGAAGTTTCAAACTCCACGTAAGCAAAGCCCTTGGACAAGTGGTTGTGGGTCCTGTCTGCTGGCATATCGACCGTTTTGATCTTTCCATAAGTGGAAAAGATCTCCTGGATGTGTTCCTGTAGAAACAGATGCACCACATTTTAGGTACGATTGAGAGGAAACGTTTGCTTTAAGATTTGGGACTCTTATTCTACTAACGATGGATTTCTCATCATCTTATATCCTGTCAAATCATATCAAATCCCTTGTCTAACCTTGGTGACGTTCCTGGTCAAACGTTTTATGTGAATTCTAGTTGGCTTGGGGCTTGGACTTCTTTTCCTCCGCTCTTTTTCCTCTCCCCTCTTCTGTGTTTTAGACCTGCAGGAACACAAAATAAAACAGGAGTTATATTTTTCCACAAAACAAACTAGTAAAATGAATTACATCCCAGCTGCATGTGATGGGGTGACTTACGCTGAGCGTGAGCGCCGACGGTTGTCATGGCGTCTGCGGCTGGGGCTCGGGGAGCCTGAGGAACTGGAGGAAGAGGAGGAACGAGAACTCGAAGAGCCAGAGCGGCTGGAACCCGATGAGCTTGATCCACTTGAGGAACCAGAGCTGGAGCCAGAGCTGCTGCTGGAAGAGGAGCTGGATCTGGACCTGGTGGGAGTCAAAAACATGTTCAGTCGGAAATTACACACTATTTAGAGGCTGATTTTGTCACAAACATCAAACAGCTAAGAGATAACTGTGGAAGCAAACCTGCTGCTGCTGCTGCCAGTAGAGGCACTGCGTCGTTTCCTTGCTTTGTCCCGTCCTCTCTCCTTGTCTCCTTCCTTGGTGCCAGTCTTTTCTTTCCCTCTGTCTTTGGTTTTTTCCTCCTCCTTTCGTTTTGTAGGTGATGGTGCCCTAAAGTCAGGGGGTTAAAAAAGTGTTACTCTGAGACAGTGTGTGTCAAAACTGGTGCAGGACGACTTCCAACATTAACATTCATTCTAAATCAGTCAAAAATATTCTGGATTGTTTTATTGCAATTTAATGTGCTACATCTATTTTTAACGAGGATTTTGATGATATGACCTAATGAATTTTTAAGTTAGTGGTCAGATAACTTCAAATAAATTGGTGATGGAAAAATAAAATTCACTAAAAAAATGCTACAAACAGAGCAGCAGGTACAGAAGTGGTTTAAACATCATCACATTAAAAGGGATAGTTTGGCATAAAATTAATTTAGGGTCAAACACACAGTAACACCGAGTTAGACACCCCTTCGAGAGATGAATGTTGCAGACTGCTTGCTTCTCTAGTTATACCAACTTTAGTAACGACTGCAGGATAGCAATACACAGCAGTCTGAGGAGCCATAAACAAACTTCAACCAAAACACCACTCTATAGCCACAAATAATGCTCAGAACAGCACCTAACTTCATCAACAGTACATATAGGGTCCCAGCCATAGCACTAGCCACCAAACATCTTTTTAACTTTGCCTAATTTCTTTAGCATAGAGACCAAACACAACTCACCTACTCTCTTCCAGCAGCTACTTGTTTGTAGAGACTTTGACCAGTCCATTACGGACTGCTGCGGGGTGACGCAGCTCAAGGAAGAATATCTATGATCATTTCTTCAAGGAAATGCAATCAGGCTGAGACGCTAAAGCAGAAGAACTACCGCGTCTGCAGTGAAAAATTATTAATATGGTGATTATTACTTCCATGAAATAATAAAGAAATGATCACAAATGTTCTTCCTTGAGCTGCGTCACCCCCGCTGCAGTCCGTAATGGATTGGCCCAGGGTCTCGCTACAAACTCGTGCAATTTAACGTGCTACATCTATTTAAAATGGTAATTTTGTTAATATTAACTTGTAAATTTTTAGTCAGTAGTCAGCGAACTCCAAATAAATTAGTGATGAAATAATGAAATTCACTAAAAAATGCTGCAAACAAGACCAGCAAGAACAGGAGAGGTCTACCCAATATCACATTAATACCACAATAATGACCAATCTCAACACACTTTGATTTATAAGTTTATATGCGGGAGGTAGAAGTAGATTTTCAGATGAAAAACTAAACCAAGTGTGCTCAAAATAGGAGATAAACATTGCAGACAGTAAAGGCGTCGCGAAATCTGATATAATATGGTAGAGATGAGCAAAAAAACGTGATATTACAAGAAATACCGTCGGCATTTGAGACATTTCCGCAGTTCTTATTTTGTAAAGCTTGTATTTTGAAGTTTGATTGCCCTAACAATCAAACCAGACCCCGATCATTTCTAACGTTTACCCTCTCACTGAAACCCGCCGCCATTGATGCCCATTCAAAGACCCTCAAAACACGGACGTTACAAGACGTTTCACGTGGTTACCGCGCTAATTTGACGCCCAAACAGCCAACAACGCCTCATATTCTGAATAAATCACAAATAAACTGAGAATAAAATACAGTAATTGTATTTCAATGAAAGCACACTTACATATCTTTGAACGCGGTGATCTCGCTTCAACCACTCGCGACCCGGAAAATGTCGCACAGCAACGGCATCAGAGCGGAAGTGACGTTTTGAAGGAAGAGCCAGTGTAACTCATTCGTTGTTTATTTATGTTGAGGTGGCTAAAAATGTGAACGTCTAAATGAAAAAAACATCGATTAACAATCACAAATTATTCCACCACATTACCTGAAATGATTTGACGGAATAAGAGGGCGATAAAGGATCTTCCCTGCGGAGGTGGACGTGAGTGTTTGACTTTATAACGGGTTTGTGTTAGCTGTGCTGAGCTAACTATGCTAACGTTAGTGACACTACGATTAGGTAAACAAACTTTAAGATGTGAGATTTTTACGTTTTAAAGTGGATTTATGTCAAATAATAGCCAATTTAACTACTGGACATCAAATAAATGTAAACGATAGAAGAAATGAATTCATTCTTGCAGGGATTATTTGTGTTTTCCATGCTCTCTCTTTAATCAATATTGATAGTTTTACTTGAATACATGTGCGCTCTTATATTAAAGTTTGACACTTTATATTTACTTCAACTTTATTATGTCCCAAAATGGGCAAATCAGGTTACAGCAGACACAGGCATTGAAAACATACATACATACATACTTGTTTTTCCCATCATGTGAATCTTCCAGAGACTGATCATTTACAAAGTTCCTCTGGAGTGACTGACCATGGGTCGGCTGGATGAAGCTGCTAAACAAAAGGTGGTGGAGCTACGTAAGGCTGGTCTTAGTTTTCGTAAAATCAAAGCTGTGCTGGAGCTGGAGAACATCAAGGTGTCAGCCCAGGCCATCTACCTGTACCTGAGGGAGTTTCACGGAAGGGCACCAGGGAGGGTCAGACCTCTGGAGGCTGGAAGCAGCACATCACAGGTTCAGGTGCATCCACGAGTAGGGGCGATACAAGACAGCTGGAATAACATTCATCTCCACAACCTCCTGCGGGGAGCAGCTCAGCATGCTGGCTTTTCAGCGGCAGGAAACTTTGCCAAACAGACTCAGACAAATCAGGACACTGGTGCAAAGCCATCTGGGTCTGGGGAGAGCAGCCGGTTGGAGCAGCAACAAGAGGGAGAAAAGGAGGAAAATGACATCCAGATTATTAGTGTCACCTCCCTCGCCCAAAATAGCCAACAAAGAAGTCCGCAGTCTGCTGCAACAAGGACGAACACAGGCGCTGTGTCTTCCACACCAACAGCTTCTGCAGCAGCCATGAGGAGGAGAGTCACAGCATCTCCAGCCACCAATTCAATGCTGGCAGCTCGAAAGAGGCTTTTGGATAAAGCTTTGTCACAAAAGATGAAGGTATATAACTATGAATGAGCTCTTTTTAGTCTTCCAGTTATAATTGTTAGATTTGTAAAATGAACAATAACAAAAGCTATGAAATTGTTTTTAGAAATCACAAGAATGATTCTACAACGGAGTATTAAGACTTTGAGATTAATTTACAAGAATAAAGTCATTACTAATCAGAATAAAGTCGTAGTAAAGTAATCACTTACAAGAGTAAAGTCAGTATAAAGTCCTTGTATTCTAACCTGTTGTTTAAGATGACAGTTGTTGAAATGAGAGCCATGGAGTATTTTGTGAAAATGAATTTCAATATAGGTTTGTCATACAAGGATCTTTTGGCACATCAGCACCACATTATCATCAGTATCATAATGATTTTATTACGACTTAATTCTCATAAATTAATGACTTTAATCTCGAAATCTAATTTTTGTTTCTTAATGTGGCCCTAATACGCCGTCGTATGATTCAGCTTTGACCTGCATACATTGCTTTTCTACAGTCATTCCACCAGGTGGCATCGTTGCTAAGGAGAGAACACTTGAGTGTCCAAGGTCCAAGTGCAGTTACACAAACAACTGAAACATACGATTTAACCAACGAAAAGGTGAGAGACCTTAATATATCATCTCAGCTCTTTATACAAATACACATATATCTATTCTTTTTCTTGTCACCTGACCTCTTTATTTTTCATTTTTAATTGGTTCTGTGGTTTTTATGCTTCACAGACTGTTATTGATGGCCAGTCTGGAGGAGGTAATGCCGCCAGGCGCTTCCCCACACAAAGACCGGGTCCCTCTGTCCGTCCCCATCACCCTCTCCCTCGAGTTGGCATTCGTCTTCCGAACGGCTCACCGTCACCTTTAGCGTCTTCTGCTCCTGGGGTTGCCGCCATTCTTCTGCAGACCCCTGGAGGTCAGGGCGCCACTAGAAGCGACAGAAACCAAAGCCCCCAGCAGACAGTCCAAGACGCAGGAGCGAGAGGATGTCTGCAGGATCAGATCAAGACTCTGAGTACTGAGGTGCACAGTTTGGGCCTCGCAGTGAAGATGCTAGTGGAGCAGCAGTGCCGTCTGGAGAGGGAGCAGGCGCAGCAGACGCACATTCAGAAGCAGATTCTCAGCACTCTGCAGAGCTTCCCCTCCAAACTCGGACGTTGTAGCAGTTATCAAAAACAAAATAAAACTCCGTCACCCTCCGATTTGCCAGCTGCTGCCTCCTCCTCCTTCGGCGAAGACGTCTTCAGCTTCAGTCAAGGCTCCTACAGCCAGTGCAGTCAAACTCAACCAAGCTACAACTCTTTAGACAGTTTAGACAACGCAGAGGCCTTTAAACTGCCAGTTCTGAGCCCTTCCAGTATGAATGGGTTTCCACCATGTAGCAACGCGGAGAACCTCCCACTCACGCACACGCCCACTCAGACACAAACATATGCAGCTGCTTTCCCACAGCAGTCAAACAGCCAAGCGCTCATGCCGACATACACAGAGTCGTACGTCTCCTCATACAGCCAGTCACATTCTCAACCTTTCAGAGGATCAGAGAGTAAAACCTCTGATTTCCCAAGCAGCTGCTCAGCCAGGGCTCTCCAGGACTGCAGTGTGTCCGCTCCACCGGGGATAAACTCTGACCAGTCTTCAGGGGATCAGGATATAAATATAATCAAAGTGGAAGGACCGTAGTCGGCTTATAGGGGTGTAACGGTACAAAAAAACAATGTTTGGTATACTTCATGGTACATTTTTGGTACACTAAGAGGAATAGTAAGTGAAACAGTAAAAAGAGAAAAACACACACAACTCAAAAAGTTTCCAAAGTCATTCGGTGCTAAACAAAACCAGGGAGTAATTTTCAGATAATTTCACACATGTGCAGATCATAGACTGTATATAGAATGGACGCCGTCCGCCTCCTCGCTGGGAGAACAGCGCCCTCTGTTGACGGGCTGCAGTATAGGTCATAAATCCCACACAAACTAGAAATTTATTACACAGAGCATGTTTTTTTTCCCCCTGCTTGTGATGTTGACATGTAGTTACAGTAAGACTGATTTGTTCTCAATTCCTCTGCTTTAAGTCTTTCTATGATTGACACTTGATACAGCCTATGGCCGTACAAGGATTGCGTAGCTCACCCGGGGGATACGCTGTTTGAGCCAAGCGTCATCACAGCGACTCTCCCGCCGAATGCGTGCAACACTACTGCACAATGTTGGTTTCAGGAAGAAAAAACGCAGCATTACCGAGCGCTTTGTGGCTTCAGATCCGTGTACTGGCGGAAGGCGGAACCAAGTTGTCCATAGTATATACAGTCTATGGTGCAGATCTCCTCTCCTGCTCCTCTGCTGTCTTAACGTCAGAGGAGTTCAGACTGACACGCACAAACCCATGCACACAAAAGCACACACAGGGACGCCGCTGAATCCTACACTGGACAGAAGATAACCTTTTTCTTTTTAGGTGATTTGTTGAGAGAGTCACCGCATTGAAACACTAACTTGTGTGTGGCGCACCTCTGTTTCTGGTCATAAAATCTGAATTTCCTTTAACTGTGCACTGAAGTGTTTTAATACACTTTAGACTGAACCAGAGGAGTCAGATACAGGTACCTTTACACCCCTAACAGCTTCAGATGCTGCAGACAGTGTTTGGACCATAAGGGCTTGGAGATGCTTTTTTTTTAGAGTCACTTTAGAAAACGTATTTAAATAACCGTGTTTTTATAGTGATGTACACTGTAGCATTTCTTAAAGTAACTTATTTAAAACTCTTCAATACATTTCAAGACTAAACAGAGAGCAATAAAGTCGACGGTTTGATGTGATTAAAATCTTCATTTATTCGATGATTTGAAAAATACAAGTACAGTATTGTGCAGGCAGTTTGTCGTTATTTTTAACAGTTGTTGTACATTTTGTACTTCTTATTTTTGTACCATTAGGACTAGGACTGTTTCTTTTCATACCCTGTGCTAACTGAATAAAAAATATGATCCAGTGTGTACTTGACAGTGTGTAACTAACTAGGTCAAGGTAAAGGAAAACACACAGTGTGTTGCTGGGCTTCATCTCGTGACTTGAACCTGAGTATATACCTACAAGAGCTTTATGTTAACTTAGTTAACCTGTTTACACATGTCTAGGCAGCTATTGTTCAGCGTTAATGTTTGTCAGACCCTGCTGATAGCGCAGAGTTCATGAGGTTTCGGTGTGAGGGTGAAGCCCCCATTTTGAGACAGATCCAGGTCATCCTCTTTAAGCCCGGGTGGAGGAGTAAAATGGAAGTGTTGGAGGAGGGAGGTGAGGAATAGAAACAGCTCCATTCGAGCCAAACTCTCTCCCGTACAAACTCTTGACCCTGAAACAACAAAAATAAAAGAAAACTTGGTTTTTGTCCTCTGAAATGTTCTTCCACTGATTAAAAGAAAATACAAATACCTGCTGAAAACGGCAAAAAAGCGTCTCTCTTCCTGAAATTCCCCTCTTTATCGAGGAAATGCGCCGGGTTGAAAGTGTGAGGTGTTTCCCATTCATCCTCATCCTGAAGAGCAGACGCCAGCAGAACGAGCACGGGGGTACCCTTAAATATACGTAGGAGGTTGGTATCAATCAAAATATATTTTTTTAAAGTTGCAGTGCAGCTTTTTTTAAAAATTGGTTCGTGCTCAGAAAAAAGTTTTAGCAGACCCAAACACTTGTCTTGTTTTACCTTCCGGATGAAGTATCCCCGGAAGGTGACGTCTCTTGAAGTGCGACGTACAGTTGTCGGGACGGTGTTGGCCATTCTCTGTATCTCATGGATGACGGCATCAGTGTACGGCAGGTTCTTCCTGTCCTGTGCCTGAACCTGACGACTTCCTATAACCCTGTTCAACTCTTCCTGGACCTGGTCTGGATGATCCAGAATGAAGAAAAAGTTTATTAACTTTATCATTTATTAAAAAAAGAGATGGCCACCTTTATCCTTTCTACTACATGTAGAATGTAGAACATATAACATGTTTCATGTTATACAGAGAAAGAAGAAGGCCAAAAGTGTAAAATAAGAAGAGGTGAGAGAAACACTGATGAAAACACAAAATAATGACTGCCTTCAGAGGAACACGCAACCTGAGAATTTGTTATGCTTCCTGTGTGAGTGTGTGTTTCTTACCTTGTATTTTAGGGTTCTTGGCCATAAGCAGTAAGCCGTATCGTATCGTAGTTGAGGTGGTGTCTGTGCCGGCGGTGAACAGGTTGACAACAGTCACCAGCAGGTTGTCCTCACAGTAGTGAGAATTCAGATTGCCGGATGCCTAACGAGTAAAAAGTTTGAGATATTAATCGTTTTGCACTGCAGACACAGTAGTTCTTCTGCCTTAGCATCTCAGTCTGATTGCATTTCCATGAAGGGATTATCATAAATGTTCTTCCTTGAGCTGCGTCACCCTGCAGTAGTCCGTAATGGACTGGCCTGAGGTCTCGCTACAAACAAGCGGCTGCTGGAAGAGAGTAGGTGAGTTTTGTTTAGTCTCTTTGCTAAAGAAATCAGGCAACGTTAAAAAGATGTTTGGTGGCTAGTTCTATGGCTGGGACTCTATATGTGCTGTTGATGAAGTTAGGTGCTGTTCTGAGCATTATTTGTGGCTATAGAGTGGAGTTTTGGTTGAGGTTTGTTTATGGCGGCTCAGACCGCTGTGTTTTGCTATCGTGCGGTCATTACTAAAGTTGGTATAACTAGAGAAGCAAGTGGTCGGCAACATTCATCTCTCAAGTGGTGTCTAACTCAGTGTTACGGTGTGTTTGACTCTAAATTAATTCTATGCCTGAATAACCCTTTAAGTCGTATTTTTTGATGATCATATGATCACACATAGTTTTCTTCACGTACCTCCAGCTGGATCTTGCGGGCCAGAAAAGAATCCACCAAACCTCTGCACATGTGTGGATTGAGGGTGCTCTGTAAACTCTTGATCAGCTCTTTCATGCATTTCCTGTTAATGAAAGCACTCTCCATCAGTTGCTTTCTGGCACCAACCCAACTGAAGAGCTTTGGAAAGAAGTTGTATAGCTGTAAGAGGGGGAAAAAAAGGCAAAATGATAAATGACCTGCTTCATATTATTTCTGTTATCCAAGTCATTTGTTTACACTCCTGCGCTCTCCTTTGCCCTACATATTTTCCCTCGAGCATGCATTCACAGACAACACACTTAATGTCTAACCTGACCTCTATGTGTCCGTCACCTTTAAAGGTTAAAGGGGACCTGTCATCAAAATTTAATACCCATTTTTATCATGTTTTTCATAATCCTTGATGTCCTCTGATCATGTTTGCAACATAATTTTAGCTGAAAAGTTATTTGATGGTTTGTTTTTAGTATGCCTAAAAAACCTTAAAGGAAAACCAACTGAATAGGGGAGGACGCGCTTGTGAATAATAATGAGCAAGGTCAGTGTGACGTCAGAAGGACCTGCTTTTTCAATCGGCCTGGTTTACCCGTTCCTTTATTTTAAACCTTTACAGAATGCAAACGACGTAACGGTTTGTTTTCACATTTACAACATAAGACGAACATAAAATGGACCTTATCTGACACAAAAAACACACAAAATTACATTTTTGATGGCAAGTTCTCACAACTGAGAATCTACACGCTCTCTGCCCTGCTGATGTGATTCTACCGATACATGACCCTCCATCCAAACGTGTACCTGTACTGAGGCAGAGCCCATGAGTTTGGTATTTTTAGTCGCCCTCTGCACCATGGACACAAACACTGGGTCATCATACTCAAATCTGTTTCCATAGACAATAGAGCAGATGATGTTGCAGACAGCATGGTTTACAGGCTGGGCTGTATCAAAGGCTTTACCTAAAAGAGGGAGAGAAAAATCACATGATTGGTTTATATTCAACCATAGATGTTGCGGCAAAGCTTGTGTTTCTGTTTTCAGAGCAAACCACAAGTAAAAAAAAAAAATAGTCACCATTTTTTTCCTTTATCAAATTAATCAGCCATTGACTTTCCTGCAGAATCTTCTCCTCACATGCTTTTCTTCCCATCCCAAAATCTCTCATGTTGGTCAGTGCGAAATGCCTCATTTCTCTCCAGGTGTCTCCGTTTGCAAAAACAATTCCTGCAGATGCCAAAGTGGAAAACAAATTTAACAAATCATTAGCAGAAATATTTTCAAACGAGTCCAGCTATTTCATGAAAAGAATCCAAAAAGACAATGCTGAACACCTGATAGTGTTCGTTTCTCACCGTAGGTTAATTTCAGGTCGTGGATAATGGGGTTGGTATCTCTCTCTGAAAATGCATCACTGCTGACTAGAGCCTCTTTGATGGTTTTGTGTCCTGCCAGCACCACAGTTCTTTGAGGCCCAAGATTGAATGTGAACACAGGTCCATATTTTTTAGAGAGCTAAAACAGACCAAAATTTACTTTAAAATGCATCTATTGATTATATATTCTGAAATTGATGATTTAATATCAATGAAGTTTAACACAGAAACATTTCTCTTTTCTTTTGTCTGAAACGCAGAGAAGAAAAAGTCACCCAAAGACATAAATATACATATACTGTTTATATGTACAGACCTCACACAGGGCGACGTGGGGTGATGGTGCCAGCTGCAGCAAATTTCCAATCACAGGCAAAGGTCTGGGTCCTGGGGGCTCTTTTCTTTGAGGGTCAAAGCTGGAAAAAAACACAAAAAACACAAGCAAGACTCCAACGGTGCCCAGAAGAGTGGTCGTACAAGCGGGCTGCAGAAAAAGATCTTCCATTACTGCCACACTTTGTGATTCACATGTGAAAAAAAATCAAATCACAGATTTTGACTGAGATCCAGTTTTGGTGAATCAAAGAGAAATCAGCTGAGAGCTCTTCTTCAAGGAAAATAAAGGAGGGAAGAGAAAGGTCACTGTTCTACTAAACTCTGCAGTATCTTATCCACTTAAAAGGCAGTCCAGCCAAGTTGCCCCTCACTATCGATGACCCCAGTCTTGTTAATGTTTAGCTTAAGTCGAACTCAACCTTCAAGAAAGCAGAGTTTTTACAAATTAGGGAAAACTTTTACCTTCTTCATTTTGATGGTTAAATACAAAAATCTGAATATGTGTAAAAGCCCATAAAGAAAAAGATTGAAACTTACAGAGACTGTGAAATGGAACATAAACGATTGAAGTTTCTAATTGGGTGATGAAAGTTGACTCCAACAATGCAGTTAAACTTTAAAATGACTGACATACACCATCTATTTTCTAAGTGCAAACAAGCTCAGGCTTTGCTAAGGGTGGAGTTTACAACCACCCATTCAGAGGAATGACTGATCTGCTAGTTTGCTGGTGGAAGTAACTCATGGCAGTCTTTATCCTACAGCTCTTCAGGAAGCTCCTTTTCTATGATCCTTTGCACCTACAGTAGATTTGTGATTGCAAAAAAGTCAGCTGTGAAAGCCAACATTAGCGTCACTCCAGTTGCAAATTTATTGTAAAAGTAGTCTCATTTGACAACATTTAATGGCGGCTGATTGTGCCAGATATCAGTTTAGTAAAATCAGTTTAGCTAACTACTTCATTGGCTATAAGTTGGCATTCCTGATTGAAACCACAAGATGATGTTGCTGCTGCTGCTGTTTGGTTTCTTTACTCAAGATTAAAGGGACTCCAACAGAGGGGTTCATGTGCAGCTATAGAAACTCAAAGGTTTTGTTCGGCGTAAAATTTAATCACATAATAGTTTTAAAAAATCACAAAAAAAGGAGGAGGTTCTTGACTCAGTAACACAACTTTGTAAAACCTCAAGAGATGGGATGAGCGCCATGTAAAATGTTAAGATCAGACTGATGGTTTGTGAATCGTTTAAAGCCCAATTTAACTAAAAATAGTGGAAATACAAAAAATAAATATTGAAATTGCAAAATTTTTATTGTTGGTGAAAAATACTAAATGTTCATTTTACACTTAATGCAAGCCACATGATACAAGACAGGTGGGGTAAAGGTATGCCGACTAATGTGTTGCATCACCTCTTCTGAACCAGTTTCTGGGATTCAGAAAGTGAAATTTTGTCCCATTCTTGCACACAAATCTAAAAGATTTTACAATAAAATCAGCACATTGACCTTGTACGGCTAAAACATTAAATTGTGGGTCGAAGGTTCATCCTGTGACTCGCACTGAAGTTAATAAATGTACAAAAATTGCTTTTGTTTAACTGACAACAGTGACTACTAGAATGAGTTAAATCATATGAACTTGTTTACATTTCTGCAAAGAGTCACTGTTCAGCACTAATGTTTGTCAGATCCTGCTGATAGCGCAGAGTTTATGAGGTTTTGGTGTTAGAGTAAAGCCCAAAACTTGAGTCAGATCCAGGTCTTCCTTGTTGACACCAGGAGGAGGAGTGAAGCGAAACCGTTGGAGGAGGGAGGTGAAGAAGAGGAACAGCTCCATCCGAGCCAAACTCTCTCCTGTACAAACTCTTGCACCTGAAACAACATGATAATACTGTCACATCTTTGAGTCAGTTTACCCATAAAAAGAATAAATAAATAAATAATAAATAAAATTACCTGCAGAAAATGGAAGGAAACCCTCTTTGTTCTTAAAATTTCCCTCCTTATCCAGGAAATGTGCGGGGTTGAAAGTGTGAGGTGTTTCCCATTCATCCTCATCAAAAAGAGCAGTAGACAGCAGGAAAAGAGCTGGAGTTCCCTGGAGTCGGACATGATAACATTTCACATATGGACACGTTTCACAGAGTACATAATAAAATAACTTTGGAGCACATTAACAGTTTATTGTCATGGCTTCTATACAATCACTGACATTGGGCATGTCATTTATCTACTTTGTCTTTTATACTGTAGATTAACCAGATATCAAATACAACTTCTACTGTTGAATAACATAAATCTGAGTCACTACTATGATACAAAAACAAATACTGATCAAACACTCCAGAAAGACAGACATGGATGTATCCTCTGCTAAGAGCAATCAACAATTGCCTCGGTAGATGATTAATTTAACTTGTGCCAGTAAGGTCAGCAGACTGTGGACCAGGTACTTTTGGTACCAACCAGCCAGCCAAGTTGTTGGTATAAAGGATGATATGTGCCAAACAAGTCTGAGTGAGGACAGCCTATGATGATGTCTCAGACGGCTGCTTCACCTTCTTGATAAAGTATCCCTGAAAGAGGACATCTCGAGTTGTGCGGTGTACAGTTGTTGGGACTGCGCTGGTTATTCTCTGTATTTCATGGATGGTTGCGTTGGTGTATGGAAGTCTCTTTCTGTCCTCTACTCTGATTGGTCGACTCCCAACCACCCTGTTCATCTCGTCCTGGACCTGGTCTGAGAGATAAAAGACTCCATGAGGAGAATCTAACTAAGAAAGTTAAATCTAGTTGTAGCAGGGTACTAAAACAGTTAACAGTTAAAGATGATGATAAAGAAGATAATCTAAAGCAAATACAAGTCATATGTTATCAATAAATGCTCCTTACCTTGAATTTCAGGGTACTTGGCCATGAGCAATAAACCGTATCTGAGAGTCGCCGAAGTGGTGTCAGTGCCAGCAGCAAACAAGTTGGCAACAGTCATCAGTATGTTGTCTTCAGTGTAGTGAGATTTCATATCACCAGAGGCCTTAAAGGCGTGAACACAGTCGTGCAGTAAACTTAAATATTGGAGATCGATCTTTTGAAGCATCAGGATCAGAACAACAAGAAAACTTCTCAGGAGTTTCTACGTACCTCAAGCTGGAGCTTCCGGGCCAGAAAGGAATCCACTACACCTCTGCACATCTGTGGATTGAGGGTGTCCTGTAAACCCTTCACCAACTCCTTGATGTGTCTCCTGTTTATAAATGAACTCTCGATCAGCTGCTTTCGGACTCTAAGCCAGCCAAACAGTCTTGGGAAGAAGTTATACAACTGTTGAAAGAAAAAACAGACACACAAAACCAAAGCTTAGTTATATGACCGTTCTCTCTATTTTGAATATTTTCTGCACTTTGCCATCAGAAAGGTTTTTAATGTTTGCAGTATTTCTAGGGGGCAGCTTCACTTGCTCTTCCACCTGCTGCACACACTGTTGAGGTGTGTAATTTGTGATCATTTCGGCAACAATAGTGTAACCTACTGTGACATGTTACATTATGTCTGACAATTTTTTCTTATAAAACATACATAAGCATCGCATATTGTACCTGGATCAAGGGAGAGCCCATGAGCTGAGTGTTCTTTAAGGCTCTGTCCACCATGGAAACAAACACTGGGTCATCACATTCAAATCTGTGCCCATAGACGATAGAGCAGATGATATTCGAGACGGCATGGTTTATCGGCTGAGTTGTATCCAAGGCTTTACCTATAAGAGAAATAAAAACTTCATTATCATCAGATATGGGGCCATAAATCCTGACAGCTAACACAACATGGTCTGTATGTACGGATGGAAAAAAAACAATAGGGTTGTCAGGGACAGATAAACATACTTCTAATATTGGTTACCGTTTGTTTCCATAAATAGTTCGATCAGTCGTTGGCTCTCCTCTATGATTTTCTCTTCGATTGCTGTTTTTCCCATCCCAAAGTCTCTCATGTTAGTCAGTGCAAAATGTCTCAATTCTTTCCAACGGTCTCCGTTTGAAAATCCAATCGCTGCAGATTAAAAAGTTGAGATCTGTCTTCAAATTATTAGTATCATTTACATAAGCAGAGAGTAGAGAACAGAAAGACGATTCAAATAAATTCAGTAGGTCTTGTTCCTCCTCACCGTGTGTTAGTTTCATGTCGCTGATTATTGGGAAGACTTCTTTCTCTGAGAATGCATCACTATTGACCAAAGCCTGTTTGATTGTCTTGCTTCCTGCAAACACAACTGTTTTCTGGGGCCCAAAATGAAAAGTGAACACAGGTCCATGTTTCTTGTACAGCTAAAACACAAATAAAAACAAGTGATTATTAAAGAACAGAAAGAAACAGAAAACCAGGACTTACATGTCAAATCAGTTTATCTTTCCAACTGCCTCTTAAATAATTTTAACACTTATTAAAGTCTTCATACCTGATAAAAGTAAGGGTATGGCGATTTAGGATCCAGCTGCAGCAAGTTGCCAATCACAGGCAGACGCCATGGGCCAGGGGGTTCCTTTCTTTGGTTGAAGCTGAAGAAGAGTACGTACAAAACAAAAAGAAGGACAAAAGTGACCAAAAATGTTGTTGTACTGAGAGACTCCAGAAGAAAGTAGTCCATTTTGGCAAAACAGTCAAGATTTAAATAAAAAATGAACACCGGTGAATGAGAAAAGCTCTTATTTTAGAAGTCTTAATGTGAAACACCCTGCAAACTGTCCCAGTGTAATGTCAGCCATGAAAGCAGGGAATCAAATCAAAGCTATACCTTTATAGGTAACACTTTGGGTCCACATACTGATTTCTGGATTAATCTTTAACTAGTTTATCATGACAGATTGATCTTACCCTTGATCCGCTTGGATAGATGTGAAGTTTGCACATATGGCTCCCACTCATATCAACCAGTAAAAAAAATTATGAACTCTGTTATGTAATGTTGTATTGTGTGAAGTGATGATATGAAGTATAGGTCTCTCAATTATATAATTTACCATGGATGATGAAATCCACTAAATCTTTTGACCATTTGCTCGCCCAGTCTCTAACAGAGTGTCTCTAACAGACTCGGAGTCAAGGGCAAACTCCTCAAAACGTGTGTCAGCAGTTCTCACCATGTGTTCAAACCTACTCCTGTATTTTAAAGCAAGAAAAGAGAAATATAAAAGAGACTCAATCAAACATTTACATAAAACAGGGCAGACGTATTTGGTTACCGTATATGCACGTTTTTTTTATAACAGCGTTGAATTTGACACACAAATCTAAAAGATTTAACAATAAAATCAGCACATTGACTTTGTACGGCTAAAACATTAAATCTTGGGTCGAAGGTTAATCCTGTAACTGGCACTGAAGTAAATAAATGTACAAAAATGTTTTTGTTTTTCTAACCGACAACAGTAACTACTAGAATGAGTTAAATCATATGAACTTGTTTACATTTCTGCAAAGAGTCACTGTTCAGCATTAATGTTTGTCAGATCCTGCTGATAGCGCAGAGTTTATGAGGTTTTGGTGTTAGAGTTATGCCCAAAACTTGAGTCAGATCCAGGTCTTCCTTTTTGACACCAGGAGGAGGAGTGAAGCGAAAGTGTTGGAGGAGGGAGGTGAAGAAGAGGAACAGCTCCATCCGAGCCAAACTCTCTCCTGTACAAACTCTTGCACCTGAAACAACATGATAATACTGTCACATCTTTGAGTCAGTTTACCCATAAAAAGTCTTGGTTGCATTAAATAAAAATACCTGCAGAAAATGGAAGGAAACCCTCTTTGTTCTTAAAATTTCCCTCCTTATCCAGGAAATGTGCGGGGTTTAAAGTGTGAGGTGTTTCCCATTCATCCTCATCAAAAAGAGCAGTAGACAGCAGGAAAAGAGCCGGAGTTCCCTGGAGTCGGACATGATAACATCACACATGAACACGTTTCACAGAGTACATAATAAAATAGCTTTGGAGCACCTTAACAGTTTATTGTGATGGCTTCTATACAATCATTGACATTGGGCATGTCATCTACTTTGCCCCAGTTAATTCTTTTTCTCTCTTGATGCAAAAGCAAACACACGAGTTTCTTGGATTATCTCGGGTTATTAAAAAGAGTCTGTTTGATATCAAACTAGTGCAGCCTTCCACATGAGCAGTTGGCCCTCCTGAGGCTCTTTGGCACCTGCCTGTAAACTGTAAACTTGCACACAATGCTGCAACACCCCTGCAGCCAAGGAGAAAGTTACCTGGATGATCATGGCAGACCACAGATTCATCAGGTATCAAATACAACTTTTACTGTTGAATAACATAAATCTGAGTCACTACTATTAATCTAACTTGTGCCAGGTAGGTCAGCAAACTGTGGAACAGGTACTCTTGGTATAAAGGATAATATGTGCCAGACAAGTCTGAGTGAGGACAGCCTATGATGATGTCTCAGACGGCTGCTTCACCTTCTTGATAAAGTAGCCCTGAAAGAGGACATCTCGAGTTGTGCGGTGTACAGTTGTTGGGACTGCGCTGGTTATTCTCTGTATTTCATGGATGGTTGCGTTGGTGTATGGAAGTCTCTTCCTGTCCTCTACTCTGATTGGTCGACTCCCAACCACCCTGTTCATCTCATCCTGGACCTGGTCTGAGAGATAAAAGATTCCTCGATCAATAAGTGCAGAACTATTTAGAACAGTTGCTATACTGTAGGTCACTTTATGGTGGGAAGTCACCGTCAATAATAAAAATATATTAAGTTTGTAGAGAAGCATATGCCGCCAGACTATGCCAATTGAAGGGAGGACCTTTTCAACTTTAGCTGTTTCAACATAAACAGTTAAAGAGTAGTGATAAAGTGCATAACCTTAAGTACACTACAATCATGTGTTATCAATAAATGCTCCTTACCTTGAATTTCAGGGTACTTGGCCATGAGCAATAAACCGTATCTGAGAGTCGCCGAAGTGGTGTCAGTGCCAGCAGCAAACAAGTTGGCAACAGTCACCAGTAGGTTGTCTTCAGTGTAGTGAGATTTCATATCACCAGAGGCCTTAAAGGCGTGAAAACGACGACAAGCTGTCATTTAGATTATGCAGTAAACTACGACACTGGAGATCAAGCTTTAAAAAGCACTGTGCTAATTTTGTAATCCAACCAAAATACGGATTATAAACTGCTTTAACAGGACGTCCTTTTCATGACTTGGTAGTCCATGATCCTGTAGATGATTCAGTGACTTTTAAGTTAGTTATAAACTCAAGCGCAGAAGGTGACAGATCCTGTCATTCAGAGTGATAGATTTAAATTGTTTAACTTCATTTTGGTGCACATCGGTGTGTTTTTTTGAAAGTCAGTTGCAGTTTTCATTTTTTGTTGTGGTCTGACTTTTCTTTTATCTGTGCACTCATCAAAAAAGTAGAATTAGGAAGAAGGTGTGTACAACCTTAAACCCACAGTTGTGATCATCAGAATCAGCACAACAAGAAAACTTCTCAGGAGTTTCTACGTACCTCAAGCTGGAGCTTCCGGGCCAGAAAGGAATCCACTACACCTCTGCACATCTGTGGATTGAGGGTGTCCTGTAAACCCTTCACCAACTCCTTGATGTGTCTCCTGTTTATAAATGAACTCTCAACCAGCTGCTTTCGGACTCTAAGCCAGCTGAACAGTCTTGGGAAGAAGTTATACAACTGTTGAAAAAAAAAACAGACACACAAAAACAAAATTATGCCCTGTCCGTGTCACATTATTCATATTATCCACATCTCTTATACACTTTTTGTTCCCTCCTTCATCCCACTGAGCATTTTTTTAGTCTAAAAGAGGTCTAATAGACGTCCAAATGTAGCGTAGACAACTGGTCTAAAATCAGGCGACCACAGGTCTAAAAATTAACGTTTTTTTAGATGTCTAAATTTAGACCAAGTCTAAATCTATGCTATATTTATACTACACTGTATATTGCTCAACGGCTATCATAATTATTTTGTTTAAGTACTTTGAGATCAGTTATGCAACTCACAGATGCTTTTTGACATGAAATAATGACATCAAATAATTGGTTAGAGTGCAATGTCTAAATTCTGTCTAAAAATATTCAGAAACCAGACGGTAAAAATTTGGTCTAAAAAAAACTAGACGTCGAATAGCCATCTATTGCTCAGTGGATCCTCTCCAATATCATGTTTTCAAATCGTCTGACATTACCTTATAAAACCATGGCCATGCTTTTACTTTGACAGTTTCCCAGTCTTACAAATAAACGGTGTAATACAGGTCTTGCATTTAAGTTGATTGATTTGAATCAAAATCTACGCTTTTATTTTAAAGTTAACCTCTTCTCATAGATGGTCTGAATGAAAACAGTTCAAATACTGGTTAGAAAGTATAAATGACATATTGATGAGTAACCTGAAGAGGCGTGAGCGTTTAGAAATGCCTATTCATCTCTCAGAGGGCTGCTACAGCTAGATCGCTAAGTACTGATACTTTCCCAACCAGCATTAGCACTACCACCATAATCTCAGAGTGTGACTTAATGGTTATGGTAAAGAACACTGTTATGCCAAAAGGCTCTATATTACAACTGCCCTACATCTGACTTGTGAAATACAATAGGAAATGCAATGCTTTAGTGTGTTGTAGATACAAACTTTGTATTTCAACTTAATTCTCAAAAATGATGTACTTTGTCACTTTTTTTATGAAGCACACACTTTAAAAAAAGTGAGTTACTTTTTCATTCTTGGTCCTAATACTCATCCATACACATGCACTGTGTACTGTACCCGAATCAAAGGTGAGCCCATGAGCTGAGTGTTCTTTGAGGCTCTGTCCACCATGGATACAAACACTGGGTCATCACATTCAAATCTGTGCCCATAGACGATAGAGCAGATTATATTGGAGACGGCATGGTTTATCGGCTGAGTTGTATCCAAGGCTTTACCTGTACGAGAAAAAAACTTCATTATCATCAGATATGGGGCCATAAATCCTGACAGCTAACACAACATGGTCTGTATGTACGGATAGAAAAGCAATAAGGTTTTCAGGGAAACATAAACATACTTCTAATATTGGTTACCGTTTGTTTCCATAAATAGTTCGATCAGTCGTTGGCTCTCCTCTATGATTTTCTCTTCGATTGCTGTTTTTCCCATCCCAAAGTCTCTCATGTTAGTCAGCGCAAAATGCCTCATTTCTTTCCAACGGGCTCCGTTAGAAAAAACAATCCCTGCAGATTAAAAAGTTGAGATCTGTCTTTAAAAATCTGTTTTATTAGTATCATTTACATAAGCAGAGAGTAGAGAAGAGAAAGACGGTTCAAATAAATTCAGTGGGTCTTGTTCCTCCTCACCGTGTGTTAGTTTCATGTCGCTGATTATTGGGAAGACTTCTTTCTCTGAGAATGCATCACTATTGACCAAAGCCTGTTTGATTGTCTTGCTTCCTGCAAACACAACTGTTTTCTGGGGCCCAAAATGAAAAGTGAACACAGGTCCATGTTTCTTGTACAGCTAAAACACAAATAAAAACAAGTGATTATTAAAGAACAGAAAGAAACAGAAAACCAGGACTTACATGTCAAATCAGTTTATCTTTCCAACTGCCTATTAAATAATTTTAACACTTATCAAAGTCTTCATACCTGATAAAAGGATGTGTATGGCGATTTAGGATCCAGTTGCAGCAAGTTGCCAATCACAGGCAGACGCCATGGGCCAGGGGGTTCCTTTCTTTGGTTGAAGCTGAAGAAGAGTACGTACAAAACAAAAAGAAGGACAAAAGTGACCAAAAATGTTGTTGTACTGAGAGACTCCAGGAGAAAGTAGTCCATTTTGTCAACACAGTCAGGATTTAAATAAAAAATGAACACCGGTGAATGAGAAAAGCTCTTATTTTAGAAGTCTTAATGTGAAACACCCTGCAAACTGTCCCAGTGTAATGTCAGCCATGAAAGCAGGGAATCAAATCAAAGCTATACCTTTATAGGTAACACTTTGGGTCCATACTCTGAATTCTGGATTAATCTTTAACTAGTTTATCATGACAGATTGATCTTACCCTTGATCCGCTTGGATAGATGTGAAGTTTGCACATATGGCTCCCACTCATATCAAGCAGTGAAAAAAAATTTTATGAACTCTGTTATGTAATGTTGTATTGTGTGAAGTGATGATATGAAGTATAGGTCTCTCAATTATATAATTTACCACGGATGATGAAATCCACTAAATCTTTTGACCATTTGCTCGCCCAGTCTCTAACAGAGTGTCTCTAACAGACTCGGAGTCAAGGGCAAACTCCTCAAAACGTGTGTCAGCAGTTCTCACCATGTGTTCAAACCTACTCCTACATTTCAAAGTAAAAGGACCAAAACAGCAAGAGAAGAGAAATATAAAAGAGACTCAAACAATTACATATTTGGTTACCGTCTATGCACATTTTTTTATAACAGCGTTGAATTTTACACACAAATCTAAAAGATTAAACAATAAAATCAGCACATTGACCTTGTACGGCTAAAACATTAAATCTTGGGTCGAAGGTTAATCCTGTAACTGGCACTGAAGTAAATAAATGTACAAAAATGTTTTTGTTTTTCTTACCGACAACAGTAACTACTAGAATGAGTTAAATCGTATGAACTTGTTTACATTTGTGTCAAGAGTCACTGTTCAGCATTAATGTTTGTCAGATCCTGCTGATAGCGCAGAGTTTATGAGGTTTTGGTGTTAGAGTAATGCCCAAAACTTGAGTCAGATCCAGGTCTTCCTTTTTGACACCAGGAGGAGGAGTGAAGCAAAAGTGTTGGAGGAGGGAGGTGAAGAAGAGGAACAGCTCCATCCGAGCCAAACTCTCTCCTGTACAAACTCTTGCACCTGAAACAACATGATAATACTGTCACACATCTTTGAGTCAGTTTGCCCATAAAAAGGTTGAATTAAATAAAACTACCTGCAGAAAATGGAAGGAAACCCTCTTTGTTCCTGAAACTTCCCTCCTTATCCAGGAAATGTGCGGGGTTTAAAGTGTGAGGTGTTTCCCATTCATCCTCATCAAAAAGAGCAGTAGACAGCAGGAAAAGAGCTGGAGTTCCCTGGAGTCGGACATGATAACATTTCACATGTGAAAACGTTTCACAGAGTACATAATAAAATAACTTTGGAGCACATTAACAGTTTATTGTCATGGCTTCTATACAATCACTGATATTGGGCATGTCATTTATCTACTTTGTCTTTTATACCGCAGATTTACTAGATATCAAATACAACTTCTACTGTTGAACAACATAAATCTGAGTTACTATTTGATACAAAGACAAATAATCATCAAACACCCCAGAAAGACAGACATGGATGTATCCTCTAAGAGCAATCAACAATTGCCTCGGTAGATGATTAATCTAACTTGTGCCAGTAAGGTCAGCAGACTGTGGACCAGGTACGTTTGGTACCAACCAGCCAGCCAAAGTGTTGGGATAAAGGATAATATGTGCCAAACAAGTCTGAGTGAGGACAGCCTATGATGATGTCTCAGACGGCTGCTTCACCTTCTTGATAAAGTATCCCTGAAAGAGGACATCTCGAGTTGTGCGGTGTAGAGTCATTGGGACTGCGCTGGTTATTCTCTGTATGTCATGGATGGTTGCGTTGGTGTATGGAAGTCTCTTTCTGTCCTCTACTCTGATTGGTCGACTCCCAACCACCTTGTTAATCTCATCCTGGACCTGGTCTGAGAGATAAAAGACTCCTCGATCAATAAGTGCAGAACTATTTAGAACAGTTGCGAAAAGTCACTTTTCAACATAAACAGTTAAAGAGTAGTGATAAAGTGCATAACCTTAAGTACACTACAATCATGTGTTATCAATAAATACTCCTTACCTTGAATTTCAGGGTACTTGGCCATGAGCAATAAACCGTATCTGAGAGTCGCCGAAGTGGTGTCAGTGCCAGCAGCAAACAAGGTGGCAACAGTCATCAGTATGTTGTCTTCAGTGTAGTGAGATTTCATATCACCAGAGGCCTTAAAGGCGTGAACACAGTCGTGCAGTAAACTTAAATATTGGAGATCGATCTTTAGAAGCATCAGGATCAGAACAACATGAAAACTTCTCAGGAGTTTCTATGTACCTCAAGCTGGAGCTTCCGGGCCAGAAAGGAATCCACTACACCTCTGCACATCTGTGGATTGAGGGTGTCCTGTAAACCCTTCACCAACTCCTTGATGTGTCTCCTGTTTATAAATGAACTCTCGATCAGCTGCTTTCGGACTCTAAGCCAGCCAAACAGTCTTGGAAAGAAGTTATACAACTGTTGAGAGAAAACAGACACACAAAACCAAAGCTTAATTATATGACCGTTCTCTCTATTTTGAATATTTTCTGCACTTTGCCATCAGAAAGGTGTTTAATGTTTGCAGTATTTCTAGGGGCAGCTTCACTTGCTCTTCCACCTGCTGCACACACTGTTGAGGTGTGTAATTTGTGATCATTTCAGCAACAATAGTGTAACCTACTGTGACATGTTACATTATGTCTGACAATTTTTTCTTATAAAACATACATAAGCATCGCATATTGTACCTGGATCAAGGGAGAGCCCATGAGCTGAGTGTTCTTTGAGGCTCTGTCCACCATGGAAACAAACACTGGGTCATCACATTCAAATCTGTGCCCATAGACGATAGAGCAGATGATGTTACAGACGGCATGGTTTATCGGCTGAGTTGTATCCAAGGCTTTACCTATAAGAGAAATAAAAACTTCATTATCATCAGATATGGGGCCATAAATCCTGACAGCTAACACAAGGGACAGATAAAACATACATCTAATATTGGTTACCGTTTGTTTCCATAAATAGTTCGATCAGTCGTTGGCTCTCCTCTATGATTTTCTCTTCGATTGCTGTTTTTCCCATCCCAAAGTCTTTCATGTTAGTCAGCGCAAAATGTCTCAATTCTTTCCAGATGTCTCCGTTTGAAAATCCAATCGCTGCAGATTAAAAAGTTGAGATCTGTCTTTAAAAATCTGTTTTATTAGTATCATTTACATAAGCAGAGAGTAGAGAACAGAAAGACGATTCATTCAAATAAATTCAGTAGGTCTTGTTCCTCCTCACCGTGTGTTAGTTTCATGTCACTGATTATTGGGGAAACTTCTTTCTCTGAGAATGCATCACTATTGACCAAAGCCTGTTTGATTGTCTTGCTTCCTGCAAACACAACTGTTTTCTGGGGCCCAAAATGAAAAGTGAACACAGGTCCATGTTTCTTGTACAGCTAAAACACAAATAAAAACAAGTGATTATTAAAGAATAGAAAGAAACAGAAAACCAGGACTTACATGTCAAATCAGTTGATCTTTCCAACTGCCTCTTAAATAATTTTAACACTTATTAAAGTCTTCATACCTGATAAAAGGATGTGCATGGCAATTTAGGATCCAGTTGCAGCAAGTTGCCAATCACAGGCAGACGCCATGGGCCAGGGGGTTCCTTTCTTTGGTTGAAGCTGAAGAAGAGTACGTACAAAACAAAAAGAAGGACAAAAGTGACCAAAAATGTTGTTGTACTGAGAGACTCCAGGAGAAAGTAGTCCATTTTGGCAAAACAGTCAGGATTTAAACAAAAATTATTTTATTTTAGAAGACTTAACATGATACACAATGCAAGTTGTGCCAGTGTAAAGCCAAAAAAGCAGGGAATCAAACCAAAGTTGTACCTTTATAGCCAAAACTTTGGGACCACACACCGATTTCTGGGTTAATCCTCAACTATTTTATAAAGGAGGATTGATTTTAGCCTTGATCCAGTTGGACAGACATTAACCATCCGATTATCCTTGGAGTCAATTTGACCCAATTCAAAGTTTATCATTCATACAATAACAGTTTAATTTATTTTTACTTCATATTTCATGACTTTTCCTAATGTGATGGGGATAGCACAGGTATTGCATACAACACAGCTGAAGTGATAGCCCAACTTTTTTCTTTTCAAAACTCAAAACACATACAAAGAAACGTATGTGATTAAAAGTTATAAACCTTGTTATTAAGCACCACAATTCATTGTCTTGTAGTCTTGTATACTTAGTGTTGTATTGATTGAAGTCCTCAGCTTTACTGATAGTAGGTATAGACCACATGAGACCCCTTCTGGACGGATGAGCAAACTGCACTTCCCAGCACTGGATATAATGAAGCCGCAGCCTCAACACAGCCGCTACATTTGATGTTTCCTTTTTTTAACCCGCTCCACAACACAATTATCACATTGAGCTGGTGTGAAAAAATCATGATGTGTCCAGGGTTAGTGTTGAGTAAAATCCTGCCCAAAAGGGGGCAAAAATACAGGCTTTAAGGGGGGGCTGAAATTCAACTAAAATACAAGTGAGCCCAAAGAAGCAGAAATTGCAACTCAAACAGTTTCATTTAATACATACCTTTCACTAAGTAAAATGTACCTTGTATTTTTAGACAATTTAGTAAATGGAAACAAATTAATAACTTTGATATAATTTAAAACTTAATGATACAGCCAGTTGAACATGTGTTTATTGCAAAAATGGGACGTACATTTCTGACTTTTTTACTAAATGACATAATCATGGATATGAAGAAAGCAGTTATTAATGTTTGAGAAGGTGGATTAAGAGTTGCCACCATAGACTGTATGTAGTATTAAAGTATTATATACCATTTCGGATGAACGGCATTTGTCTATGATGGCAAAATATCACATAAAAAACAGGGTTTTATAACAGCAATAACTCATAAAAAATAAACTTTTCAGGAAATAACAAAGAGAACAATACCAACGTATCAGGAAAACAGCCAGATGTGACAACATTTGGGGTGAGATTAAATTATTATTTAAGTTTGCCTGCAGTTCCTTCTGTTTTACTTGAGGAGGCGGGTTTGATGATCTATACTGCAACCAGTCACAAGGGGGTGCTGTTGTCATATAGGCTTCACCCAGAGAGGAGTCAGATGACCTCAATTCTATAAACCTTCAAAGTTTGATGAATTTTGTTAAATCATGCTGTAATAAACAGTGCTGTTCTCAATACGTTTTAAAATCTAATTAGGTTAATGTTGACTTTATCGACAAGTGTTACAAAACAGTTGTCAACAAGTTGTTAATTGGCTTAGCCTGATGCAGACGCAGAAAGAAAAGAGTCTAGTGAGCTACAAAAACTGTAATGTGTAATAAAATCAGCTCAAACATTTCACTATGACAATATTACACTTCTAAGAATCACATTTTATGAAGATAGAAAGGTAAAATCGTATTGTAGCTCTTCTAAACACAGCACATCTGTTCCTTACAGAGGCGCAGCAGTTAAGTTACCATGACGACGGACGTCCAAAAAAAGAACCGTTAGCCTTGCATTAGCCTTCATATTTTTGGCGTCTTTTCTCAGTTGACTCGATACACAAAACTCCAAAAACACGTTTACATTAGTTACCAGAATTTTATGTATTAATACGTGTTTTTTTATATAAGTTGGTGACATGAGAACAGAAGCTTGACTCACCCAATTACAGTGTAAACTCAGCGGTGGTTAGCTTACAACGGTTCCAGGAAACAACACTTTTCGTGCCCGTCGTGTTAGTAAAGAGGCGCCAATGAGGGAGAGACGCTCTCAAGGAATATATATCTACAGCTATTTTATAATTTGTTTATTTTTATTTAGAGTTTTGTCATCTCCACAGGTGTAACTCCATATACTGCTGAACGTGGGACCTGTTGTACCGAGTCTTCCTCGGCACCCACCCCAAATGAATGTACCGTATAATGTCTGCAACCTGTTGAGGTTTGCATGCAGCGCCTCCTTGTGGTTGAAGTAGCTCAGTCAATAGGTCTACTAGTAGTAGACGGTAAAACTCCCATCATGTGGAGGCCTTGTTTGTAAAACTAACTCAGAGCTGATTAATTCTAGTGTTTGTCCTAGTTTAAAGCAGTTTGCTAATTTATAGTAACTGTTTATACAAAAAAACATGTTTCTTTTTGGGGCATAAGAAAGAAAAACTTTATCAGTGCTTTATTGTGGTCTTTTCTTTTTCCTTCTGGGTAGGGGAGAGTGGGGTAAGTTGAGTCAAAGGGTAAGTTGATCCACCCCCTGTTGATTGGAAAATGGTAAAAGAAATTGATCATGTGACCAAATATTTATGAGATGGGCATCAATTCATGGAGTCTGTGAAGGTTAGAAGCACATGGGTGAAGAAGACATTTATTTACAACAACAACAAAAAATCATTTTTCACTCTTGAAAGTGAATTTAGTCTGTCATAAGTTTTATTAGAATTGTGTTCAGACAAAAAAAGATCATTTTAAATTTGTTTTACACATTAATTGTGGTTTCTATGAGCTACAACATGAGGTCAAAAACCTAATATAAAAGTCCACCATTTTAGCTCGGAGGACTAATAAAGTCATCATCGTAGTTCTGGGATAGGTTGAGCTCAACTAAGAATGGAGTCTGATGAGAGGAGTTTCAGTGCAGATTGTTGAAATGTTTTACTTTTTCTTTTCAAGAATACAGCTGTAAATGTTCTGAATCACTTAAAGACATTCTCCTGTTTAAATGACTTTTTAGAAAACAGCTTTTTAGCAGTTATCTATAATAATAATAAAAAAGAATTATTGCACTGGTTGAAAAGTGTATAATAGATAAAAATACACATGAATGTGAAGAAGTGACTGTTATTTAAGGCGAGAGATGGTGTGGAGAGTGGGAGAGTGGGGGGGTAGTTGGGATACGGCTCAACTTACCCCGCTCCTATGGTCAACTTACCCCATTAACGGGGTAAGTTGACCATAGGAGACCACTTTTTTTGGCATGCTATATTATCATGACAGTTCTGTTTACACTCATTCTGCTGGTTTGCAGGGATGAACACTATTTAGAGACAAAACTATGATTGACTTGATGTAGTGATCAGAAATATGAAAAATGGCTCATCTTACCCCACTCTCCCCAATAATTCCAAAACCAGACACACCTTAACTCACAGAAATGAACTGAACATTTTAATCGATCACAATAATGATTAATTAGTGCAAAGATTTCGATGGTGAGATAGCAGTCTGTTCACTTTTGATGACTGTCAGATCCTGCTGATCGCACAGAGCTTATGAGGAACAGGAGAGAGGGTTACGCCGACTAGCTGAGTCAGATCCAGGTCGTCCTCTTTGACTCCAGGTGGAGGAGTGAAGCGTAAGCGTTGGAGAAGGGAGGTGAAGAAGAGGAACAGCTCCATTCGAGCCAGACTCTCTCCTGCACAAACTCTTGCACCTGAAACAAAATAATAATAACGTCACATCTTTGTGTAAATGTGCTCCTTAAACTTCTTGTAATATCAACAAAATTACCTGCAGAAAAAGGCAGAAAAGCGTCTCTCTTTGTGAAGTTTCCATCTTTATCCAGGAAATGTGCAGGGTTGAAAGTGTTGGGTGTCTCCCACTCATCTTCATCGAAAAGAGCAGATGAAAGCAGAACAAGCACTGGAGTCCCCTGAATCATGTTGGAGATCACAAAACAGTCAGTGACGTACAGAACTTTTGTTTCACCGGACTGACTCTCATCTATATTTTAATAACAAATACAATCCATGAATTTTTTTAAATGTTTCTACATCTGCAAATATCAAAAAGCACAGAAAACCTTGGTACTCCTCACTTGCAAAGTAAAGTAAGAGACTATGAATGAAAATGTTCACCTGAAGAGTTTACTGACTGTGAAGAAATAAGACTTAGAGCTCCCTCTACTGGCTGGCTGCAGTAGGGGTCATAAACCTTGTCTAATTAATGTAACCCCTGAGAGGTATATTTCCTGACCAGCGGTTGATTTTTACTAAAACACATGGAGACTTTTCTGTTGTGTGAACACATCCTGTCAAGTATTTAATCTTCTCACCTTCTTAATCAGGTAGTCCTGGAAGACGACGTCACGGGTGGTACGATGTCCAGCCATAGGAGCAATGCAGGACAGTCTCTGTATCTCATGAATAACAGCATCGGTATACGGGAGGTTTTTCCTGTCCTCTACCTGTGCCTGACGACCTCCTATAACCCTGTCCATCTCCTCCTGGACCCGGTCTGGGAGATGAAATATACAGTATGTATAATAAAGTCATTGGCTCTATTATGCTGTGGATAGCAGCACTTTAGATTAGATTAGATTAGATTAGATTCAACTTTATTGTCACTGAACACAGTACAAGTACAGGAACAACGAAATGCAGTTTAGCATCTAACCAAACGCACTTTTCTACCTTCCCCTTTGGTTAGATGCTAAGATGCATTTCGTTGTTCCTGTACTTGTACTGTGTTCAATGACAATAAAGATGAATCTAATCTAATCTTATCTAATCTGATCTAATCTAATCTGGTAACAAAAAATCTAATTATGTATATTATGTATATTATCTATATTATACTGATTAGTGCAGGTGTGAAAAAGAGAAAATGCTATCAAACAGTGGGTGTGTTGAAGAATATAAACAGTAAGATATTTAGGAGTATGATTTCATTAAACTGACCCAACAATAATCTCTTTTTGCTCACCTTGTATTTTTGGGCACTTGGCCATGAGCAGTAAACCGTATCTGAGGGTGGATGAGGTGGTGTCTGTGCCAGCAGAAAACAGGTTACTAACAGTCATCAGCAGGTTTTCGTCATGGTAGTGAGACTCCATGTTCCCTGATGCCTTCAAGCCAATATAAATGAATACAATCATCATCTGAACATCATAATGTGACAGGCTATCTCACAGAGGACGCTGGTATTTACTGAAGATATTTCGGTTGGTACAATCCCAAAAGGGCGGATCTTTCTAGTTTACCTCAAGCTTCATCTTGCGAACCAGAAAAGCATCCACCACACCTCTGCACATCTGTGGATTGAGGGTGTCCTTCAAACCTTTGATCAGCTCTTTTATGTGTGTCCTGTTACTGAAGATGTTCTCCATTAGTTGTTTATGGGCCCCAAGCCATCTGAACAGCCTTGGGAAGAAGTTATACAGCTGTAGAAAAAGTAAAGATACGTCAAGCCACAATTTTATAATCTGTACAATCTGACGAAGGTATTATCTGGATGGCAGCAAATGTTGCTCTTAAACCCAGATGTGAAAGCTTCTCATACTAAGGGGCACCTCCTCATACCAACTTTGATGATGCCGTATGAGATATACACTAATAGCAAGCCAGGTGCTTTCTTTCCTCTTCAAATTTGCATCTCTCAATCATGCTTATATATGGTTCAACCTGTTTTTAAACATGCAGCAACACCCTGTGTTCACTGACACTAGATTTTAGATTTGATTCTGAGTCGATGCAATGATTTCCGCTACAGCAGTGGTCCTCAAGTCCAGTCCTCAAGGCCAACTGTCCTGCATGTTTTGGGTGTTTCCCTGCTCCAACGCACCTGATTCAAATGATCAGCTCGTTATCCAGCCATTCCAGAGCTTGATAACGAGCTGATCATTTGAATCAGGTGTGTTGGAGCAGGGAACCATTCAAAACATGCAGGACAGTGGGCCTCGAGGACTGGACTTGAGAACCACTGCACTACAGAGTGACGTCTATCTTTGGAGCGGAGCTGCCTTGGGGTCTAAAAAATCACAGCCTTGTCTCATTGGTACAGATATTTCTCTATTTCTCAGAAGCTTAAATTAACAAAGGTTTAAAAGGTTTTTAAAAAATATTTCAGTTTTTTTAACCCCTTTTTTTGTTGAACTGAGGTTTATTTGGTTTTCATCTCTGACCTGCTTGTCCCTTTCTCTGCACTTTCCCTCTAAAATATACTGCCAGACCATAAAAGCTCTTTATATCCACACTAATTAACCTAACCATGTGTTTGAACTGCAGTAAACAAGTCCTGCTGCCAGCTTTAAGTGCTCTCTACTAAACTTTATAACTTGTCCAGATGCCCATGCATGGGCAGTCTCAATCCATCTGTTCTACGCTCTTTCACCTGTTTATGACTCCTATCCTCACATGATCTGTGATTCTGTACCTGTAATGCAGAAGAGCCCAGGAGTTTAGTGTTCGTTGTAGCTATGTCCACCATAGATATGAACACTGGGTCATCATATTCAAATCTAGATCCATAGACGATAGAGCAGATGATATTGGAAACGGCATGGTTTACCGGACAGGCTGGGTCAAAGGCTTCACCTTCAATAGATAAAAGGTGTCAAAGTAATCTCACTTGACATGGATAATAACAAATAATAATGGATAATAAGAAAAGATTACCTTTTTTGTCTGAAAGTAAGTCAATCAGACGTTGACTCTCTTCTATGATTTTCTCCTCACATGCTTTTTTCCCCATCCCAAAGTCTCTCATGTTGGTCAGTGAAAAATGTCTCATTTCTTTCCACGAGGGTCCATTTGCAAATAAAATTCCTGCAGGAGGCAAGATTTTAAAAAATTGACAGTCATTGTTTTAGGAAGCAATTTTTCAGAGCAGAAAAATACATGAAAATGTATTTAAAAAAGTCCATTACCATTTGTTAAATTCATATCACGAACAAGTTGAAGAACCTCCCTCTCTGAAAATGCATCATGGTGGACCAGAGCCTGCTTGATAATCTTATGACCTGCTAACACCACTGTTTTTCGGGGCCCAAAATGGAAAGTAAACACCCGCCCATATTTCTTGGAGAGCTAAAAGAAGAAGAAGAATGAATGCAAAGAAGTCAAACATGCACAAACTTGTGCTTTCCAGTAACATGCTCTCACCTCATTCAGGGTGCCGTGAGGTGATTTCTTATCCAGCAGCAGCGAGTTTCCAATCAGAGGCAGTGGTCGTGGTCCTGGAGGCTCCTTACTTTGACGTGGAAAAAATACATAGAAGACAAGTAGCATCCCAAGAGCTCCCAATAAGGTGGTTAAACCTGGGGACTGCAGAAACAGGTTCTCCATAACAGCTTCACTTTCAAGTATAACACCCAAAGGAATTTTGAAAATCACAGGAAATGTCTGCTTAAGATGTATCAGTGTTGGCGTGAAGCCCTTCTCTAATCTTCTTCAGCTGAGGGTGTGAAACTATAGATGTGAGAGAGGGAGCGTGTCTGAGACACACCCTGTAGTCTGCATTCATAAAGTCATAAAGCACAGCTTTACCATTGTGTGTGTATGTGTGTGTGTGTGTGTGTGCGTGTAAATGTAATCTGCAGTGTTCCTCGACAAAAAACACAGACATCAACAAGATAAACAGTGTTATTAGAAAGAGAGCTGATACCTTCACTTAACACAGTCTCACCTCATTATCACAAGAATACACTACATACGACGGTGTTGTTGTCTACTCTTGTTTCTCTTAATACTTGGTGAACAAGTCCTAATCTATAACCAGCCCTGTTAACATTTCACCTGCGTCTTGACTTCGAAATGAATCAGCAACAATTCGAAACCCCCTCCCTGCATCTAGTCAAATCTGCAGTTGTTACAGTCCTTGGAGAAAAAAATTGGGCGTGACCTATTCATTCAAAAAGATAGAGGTCTCTATAAGGGGTGCTTTTCATCTAGTCCTTTAGCAGATTGCCAAATGCCTTACATATTGATTTGAATAAACCAAACATTTTCACACATAGTTTTAGTCTTGTGCCAAAAGTCCCAGCTTGTTTTCTATTCCTCTTGATCCCCACCGGCCTGAGAAGGCTGTTTTCTCCTGTGGTGTACCTCAGGGGTCCATCCTGGGTCCCGCGTTAATTGTTTCCCCTTCCTCTGGTGATATGCTGATGATTTTCAGATGTATGTCCCAATCAAGGCTGATGAGATTAACACACTGACTGCCTTACATAATTGCTAAGAGCTACAACTGAACACTGTAACGCTCTGTTTGTCATTCAGCTAGGCTAATTTAAGCTAACTGTGCCTTCTGTGTGAGTTCTGAGGCTGATATATACCGGCTCATAATCTGAAGGTTAAAGTAATAAGTCCCGGTGTTGAATTCAGATGGAAGGTCAAGTATCTGTTAACTCCCAACTATGAAGATCTAGTAAGAGTATTTACATTTTCAGGTTCTGATGCCCGAGCCAAGCCGGTCAAGAAGACCATCTTGGTTCTGGGTTCTTTAGGGAAAATTGTTAATCTCTGAGGCTCCACACGGCTGGTTTTATGCTCTGTTGCTTATTAAAGATACAGTGATCCTCCGTCCTGATGTGAACTCCAGTGCTCATGATTCAAATAGATATAATATAAACATTTTACAGCTAATCTTAAACCACCTTGAAGAACTTTTTCTCCCCTGCTACCGCCCTTGTAACTCATCTACACAGTCTGATAAGCGTCATTGTTCCTACAGAGTTGACCACTTTAACCCCAGATAAATTCCCTGCCCATAAGCTAACTGTCTGTTTGAATATGTTTATGAACTTGAAAAGAGCTCCAGTGGAAAATTGATCATTTACAGATGTCCAGTCACCTCTACAGCGCTCTGTATAATGGATATTTTATTGGTTGAAAATGTACAAGTTAAGCTGCCCCCATTGTGGTTTTCCCAAACATTAATTATGTTTTTCTTTTTTATGCATCTGTTACAAACTTGTGTCAGTGCTGTTTGAGGTCCACAGCCATTATATCAAATGTGTCATCTCCCTCCTTCTCTCTCTTTCTAGGTGAAGGGTGAAACAGGTGAAATAGTGTCTATACATCTTGAGTAACACCTTTAACCTGCACCAACAAAATGTCTCTCGTTACGCTTACATAATATTTAATTCTCCACATGAGTTCATTGGTTAATGTGCAACATGTTTTTACACAATAAAGAAACACATGATGAAATAAGATTATAGAGTTAAGTGATAATGAAATGCTTGGTTTGCTTTAAGTTATTTCATAAGGGCTCATACAACGTACATAAAACAGCCAAGTTTCAGTCCTGTCGGTTTTGTTTGTCCCTTTTGCCTCCTTTGGCTTTATCCCCACTTCTTAAGGCCCCGGCTATATCCCAACTCATATCAGGTTTATCTGTGCCAATGGCCCATAACCGAGAGGCTGAGATTAGACGGTCTGTCCCTTTACAGGCTTTCTCAACATCAGAACAAATGAAATAAAATCTCTCTTATTCATGTCTTTAAGTGCACAGAGATGTTCGACAAACTGGTTGGACTGTTTTTGAAAATCTCCCTCACTGGTGGAAATTCTATCCCCTATAATTGAGTGTCCATGCAATTACTGACTAAACTCCATCCATTTAGTTGGACCTTATGTTTAATTTGTAATTTGTAGAGTTCATTTGTACAGAGGTATGACGTTGGTTTCACCAAAGGCATTATTTAACTTTAGCTTATTATGGTTTTATTGTTTTAGTCCTTGATCCAGGGTTTCATTATTTCTTTTAACTCAAGATAACGTTTCCTCAGTCATCTGTGGCAAGTTCAAGAGTCCTCACTCGGTCCTTTCTGTGGGTGTGTGTGTGTGTGTGTGTGTGAGTGTGTAAGTGCTGTATGTGTTGAATGGGGATGGGAGGGTGGGTGGGGTTTGGTATTTGTATTTGTATTTATTTTATTTCATTGTTTTTAATATCCTGCTTGAATAGACATTTAATATAAAATCTTTGAGATTTAATATAAAATCAGGAATGATATTGAAACATAAGGACTTAAAGCTTTAATAAGGAGTTTTTGATTTCGATATAATGTACTAAAATTCATATAATTGCTTTTTTTTATGGCGTGCGAAAGCAAACAAGACCATGAGTGCCAGGGCTGATCATTTTTATTTTGTATTTAAACATTCAACATGTTAATGAACATAAAACATTTAGATTTTACGTTAAACATTTTAATTAAACACTTTATATTAACTCAAAGTTTTAACATCAATGTTTAAATTTGACATTAAAACTTTGAATATAACATTTAACATCAAAATCTAATATTAGCAATTTATCATGTGCAGATCTTGTCCTCACTGACGACTTACAGCACAGAGCTCATGAGGTGAAGGGTTCAGTGTCAGACCCAGAACTGGTGTCAAGTCCAGATCCTCCTCTTTAACTCCAGGTGCAGGAGTGAGCTTGAATTGCTGGAGGACAGAGGTGAAGAAGAGGAAGAGCTCCATCTTGGCCAGACTTTCTCCAAGGCACATCCTACGACCTGAAAGAAAGATTTATAAAGATCAGAACGGGATTGTTTTAAGTTTTTTATCTGTAAAAAAGATTTGAAAAGTTTTCATACCTGCAGAAAACGGCATGAAGGCATCTCGCTTCATGAATTTACCATCCTTATCAAGGAAGTGTGAAGGGTTAAAGGTGAGAGGAGTCTCCCATTCGCTCTCATCATGCAGAACAGAACTGAGAAGAGGAAACACAATAGTCCCCTGAAGGAATAAACAAGAAAAATTAACGTTTCTGGAGGTAAAGAATAAGAATAAAGTGAAGGATTACTGAAACATTCATGAGGACCTAACCTTTTTGATAAAGTGTCCCTGGAAGGTGATGTCTCGGCTGGTTTGGTGAGGTAAATTCATGGGGACAATGTTCGCCAGTCTCTGTGTCTCATGGATGACAGCATCAGTGTACGGCAGGTTTTTGCGATCCTCTACTCTGACCTCTCGGTTCCCCACCACCCTGCTCAGCTCCTCATGGACTTTTTCTGAACATGCATAGAATAGATGGTGACTAAATAAACATTAATTTTCAGCAATTATTTTAAAAAGACTTGGAAATCAGGGGCAAAACTCATCACCCCAATCAAATCAAATCAAAATACTTTTAATCTTATATGCTTATAGGTTTTACATAATGGGTCAGACTGATTCAGAAGGGATATATTTGGACATAAATTATTATTTTAAAGAAAAAGTAATGAGTTTATAGAAAAAGTAAAGTGGTTCCAAGCGAAAATATTAGGGGACCCAGGACGGAACCCTGAGGGATCCCTGTCATAAGTATCCAAGATATAAACCCAGATTCTATTTCTGTAGCTTGTCTTATGAAATGGTCCCACAGCGTAAAGTGACTCTAAAGCAGGATACAAAGACAAAACAATAGGGGACCAAATACAGAACCCTGAGGGATCCCTGCAATGAGGATTCAAGGTTGAAACACAGATTTTATCCCTGTGTTATTCAGCACTGGTAAAACATATATATTCACAAGTCTTATCACTTTCTTTACCTTGCATGTGTGGGTATTTGGCCATAAACAGAAAACTCCATCTCAGTGTAGTAGATGTGGTGTCAGTTCCAGCTACAAACAGGTTCATGACTGTATATATCAGGTTTTTCTCATTGTAGAAGGAGTCCTTATCGGAGGACTTCTAAAAGAAAGAAACACAAACTTTCTCTATGATGTCCTTTTTCATGGCGAAAACAAATAAAGAGTTAAGATCTTGTTGTACCTCATCTTTCTGCTTTCGGAGAAGGAAACAGTCTACCACTCCCCTGCATAACTGAGGACTCAGTGTTTCTATGAGATTCTTGGTTAACTCCTTCACATTGCCGACAACCATCTTATTATTTCTCAAAGCCAGCCGACGGTTATTGATCCAGCGTAACAGCCTTGGAAACATGTTGTAAAGCTGTAAAACAACAATAAAAATCAGGTTACATAATATCAAACTGTACTGGACTATATTTTTACTGCTGATTACAGTTCTGCATGTCATTTTTTTTTTTTTCAGTTCACTGGGTTAAACAGTCAAGCTCACCTGGATTTGCGCAGACCCGGCAATACGTACATTCTCGTTGGCTAGTTGTACCATTCTTTCAAATCTGGGGTCATCGTACTCAAACCTGTTGCCATATACGATGTAGCATATAACATTTGATATCGCATGATTCATTGGTTGCAAGGTATCGAAGGGTTTTCCTGTTAAAGAGCAAAAGAGAATAATTTTATAGGACTAACAGGATCAATTTGATCTTGTTATATTTGTGTAACACACTCATAATTGCAATTATAGGATTAAACCGGCTTCATTTTACCAAGTTGAATATTTAAGCTGGAGTTCAGACTTTGTGAAATCAAAAATAACACCAAATGGTAATGGCTAAGTTCACGGTCAAGAAAGATGAATGGTAGGCCTATAAAGTGTCAGATTTTGAGTTATTAAGTCACCATTTGTTTGGTTTCCTAAGCGTTATTCTTAAAAATAAAATATGCTTTGACTTCATACCTTTATGCTCCTCAAACACTTGGATCAGATGTTGGCATTCCTCTAGGATTCTCTCCTCAGCTGTTTTTTTGCCCATCCCAAAGTCTCTCAGGGTCGTCAGGGCGAATCTTCTCAGCTCCTTCCATGAGTCTCCGTTACTAAATATAATCCCTGATTAACACGACACGAGGATAATTCAGGCTGCGTGGCGTGGTTTTGTGCTGGTACTGAAGTTTGTAAAGGTAGGACTTACCATGGCCTTGACTTATATCATAAAATACAGGGAAGATGTGCCGCTCTCCAAACTCTTCTGCATGACCCACAAGAGCCTCTTTGACTGTCTTGTACCCGGTAAGGACCACCACTTTATCTAGTCCGAGATGCACCGTAAACACAGAGCCGTACTTCTTCGAAAGCTGTTAAAAAGGTAAATAAAGCACATCTCAGCATGCTACAACAACCCCATTTTTCAGGGTAAATCTCTACACTTACCTCAATGAGGGTTTGGTAGGGTTTCTTGAGGTCTATCTGCAGCAAGTTGCCAATCAGAGGAAGTGGTGTTGGTCCTGGAGGTTCTTTGCGCCCATCTGCGTTTAGATTACTGGAAACAAGAAAACTGAGAAGGAGCAGGAGAGCAGCAGCCCCCAGTAAAGTGGTGGGACTGGAGAAGATGAGGGAAACCAGATCCTGCATTAGAGACATCTTCTCTGTTTGCTGGTTCTCCTCTGAGTGAGCCTTGAAGCTAGATCTCAGACATATTTATACCTAGGTAAATATTATCTATGTTGGCTTTTTACCAAGTGTGTTGTAAGTTATCGCAGTCGTCTCTCCTCCCACCTGGAGATAGACAAAGTGAAATAAAGTTGGTTGAAAATCTATAACAGATTCTGCCAGGGTTTAATCTTGGTGGGATCTGGACAAGTTTCTTTGGGTTGGGTGTTCCTTAATTTCCCTTTTGACAAATATTTCATAAAGTTTGTGTCAGGTCAGCTGTTTGGCCAATCTGGCTCAGTACCAACATGATCCGAAAGCCCATTTGAGGTAGTTTTGGTGCTGTAGGCAGGCACTAAATCTGTCCAGGAAAGTAAAATAGGTATCTCCATGAAGGTTGTTCTTAGATGGGAGTATCAAAATCTTGTTGTAGACTTTAGATTGCATCAACTCTGGACCCACTGGATCACCAGCACACCAAATCACCACAGGCTGTGGAAACTTCACACCAGACTTTAAAAATCACAGACTCTGTTTCTTTACTCCCTTTTTACTTAATCTTGGACCGTTGACTTTCTGTAATTCTCTGTGTCCGTCCCCCTCAGTTTCTCTTACTGGACTGGCAAATCAATAGGGAAAGGTTTTTAATGGGGAAATACCGCCATCTGTTGTTCTGTCGGGGCTAATGGAGGATAACCTAAAGTTCCTGTGTCTGTGTTTAAGGTTGACAACTCTTTCTGTATCAAATAAGAGACAGAAGTTTGTTGGGAGCTCTGCACCTCAACTTTAGAGGTCTGATGTGGAAATATTTGCATTTGCACAAAAGCTGCCTGGTGTACTTTCCAGGGTTACCCTGGAAAGAAGTACATTTTGGATGGATTTTTGATTGATTTAAGTCCTTGACAAAGATTTTAGAGGACTGAGATTTATAACAAAGGCAACATATAAACACACAAAATGTATATGAGACTCTGCTACCATCTGATTTCTAGTGAGCATCTCATCAGGTGATCTGTATCTACAGCTGCTCCTCGTGCAGCACATTCCTAGCATCAGAACAACTGAAATAAAATCTCTCTCGAAGTATTTGTTTTCTCAAAGGTACAAAATAAACTGGTCGAGCAGCTTTTGCATGTCTGAACTCTCTATAGGTAATTACATGCACTGGCAAGTACTTACTAAACTCCTTTATAGGTATACGGGAGTGATAGGATGTGATTTACTCTGTTTTTTCACTTAAACACCATAGGCTGTATAAAAAAAATACATAAAAAACAAAGAAGGAAATAGTATGTGCAAAAATTTTATTTAATCTTTCACTTGCCTCCATTTACACATGAAACCATCCACCTCATCAAACCATCGATCTTCTGTTAGGTGATAGAGGGGCACTGTCTGCTGATCACATCCTGTTTTTAAACCCTGGCGGGTATCATCATCTACAGATCTTGTCCTCATTGGCGACTCACAGCACAGAGCTCATGAGGTGAAGGGTTCAATGTCAGACCCAAAGCTGGTGTCAAGTCCAGGTCATCTTCTTTCACTCCAGGCGCAGGAGTGAGCTTGAATCTCTGGAGGACAGAGGTGAAGAAGAGGAAGAGCTCCATCTTGGCCAGACCTTCTCCAAGGCACATCCTACGACCTGAAGGAAAGATTTATTAGGATCAGAACTGGATCATTTTGAGTTATTTATCCCTGAAAAAGACATAAAAGTTTCCATACCTGCAGAAAACGGCATGAAGGCATCTGGCTTCATGAATTTACCATCTTTGTCTAAGAAGTGGGAGGGGTTAAAGTTGAGAGGAGTCTCCCATTCGCTCTCATCATGCAGAACAGAACTGAGAAGAGGAAACACAATAGTCCCCTGAAGGAATAAACAAGAAAAATTAATGTTTCTGGAGGTAAAGAATAAGAATAAAGTGGAGGATTACTGAAACATATATGAGGACCTTACCTTTTTGATAAAGTGTCCCTGGAAGGTGACGTCTTGGCTGGTTTGGTGAGGTAAATTCATGGGGACAATGTTCGCCAGTCTCTGTGTCTCATGGATGACGGCATCGGTGTACGGCAGGTTTTTGCGATCGTCTACCCTGATCTCTCGGTTCCCCACCACCCTACTCAGCTCCTCATGGACTTTTTCTGAACATGCAAATGATCACAAACACATAAGTACTTTGTCTTACTCTACTACAAAAAGACCCAAGAGTCAACAACGTTTACAGTACAACTGAAATTTGGACGCTAAAAACATGGAAAATGCTTCAAGAGTGACAGACCTAAAATTCAAACAGGTCGGTTGTTGTTAAGCTAAATCTAAATGATTTTTTCTTGCCATCAGCAAGATTCACAGAAAAGAGGTGCAATAACTTTAAAAAAGGAAAAGTGAGGGGACCCAGAGTAGAACCCTGAGGGATCCCAGCAGTGAGAAAACCAGGCTCAGGTTTTTTGGGATAAACTTTAACTGGTTCTGAACTCAGCTGCTCCAAAACTTCCTCATTTCATCGCATAATCCTTGTGCTTTATCTTGTTGGGGTTTTTTGTACTGTTTTTGCATGGAAAGTGACATTTGGGCGTGATAGAGGCGCTGATAAATAAAATGTATTATTATAAGAATAGTCTCTGTCTTTGCTGACAAGACACAAAACAGTTTTGACCGAACTTCCATCATAAACTGTAAAATAAACATTTATCAACATTTGACACCGAAAAAATGATTCCAAGAGAATCTTCATTAAAATCTTAGCACAAACAATCTAAATCTACTTTTTATTAAGTATCTTTACAGATTTGACACTTTACCTTGTATGTGTGGATATTTGGCCATAAACAGAAAACCCCATCTCAGTGTAGTCGCTGTGGTATCAGTACCAGCTGCAAACAGGTTGGTGATTGTAAATATCAAGTTTTTCTCATTGTAGAAGGAGTCTGTTTCATGAGAGTCCTGTCATGAAGAAATACAAATTACTCCTGTGAATCAACTTCTTTCATTATAAAACAGTAAAGATGTTGTCGTACCTCATCCTTCTGCTTTCGAATCAGAAAACAGTCCACAAGCCCTCTGCATATCTGAGGGCTCAGAGTTTCAGTCAGATCCTTGAGTAACCCTTTGACATTTTGAACCAGGGTCTCAGTGTTTCTCAATATCTGCTGCCGGTTTTTAATCCAACAAAACAGCCTGGGAAACATGTTGAAAAGCTGTAACAACAACAACAATCAGACATTATACAAAGATTTAACTGCAACCAAAATACAGTTTTTCATAGACTTTACACGAAAACAGAACTACTGAATAACATTCAGTGACATTAGCAATTTTCAAAGAAGACCAAAAACTTACCTGGATTTGTGCAGAACCAACAATGGATATGGTGTGGTTGGCCGTTTTCACCATGCATTTAAATCTGGGGTCGTCATATTCAAACCTGCTGCCATACACGATGGAGGAAATGACATTGGATGTGGCATGATTCATCGGGCGTGATGTATTGAAGGGTTTTCCTGTTGAACAGCAAAAAAAAGGATTATTAAATACAACATGATCAAGTGAATCATGTGTTAGGAGAAAAAAAACGGACCAAACTTTCTCAAAAATTGTAGAGAGATGAAACTTTAAAAATCTAAAATGATAAAGAATATTTTTTTTTAGTACAAACTTTGTATTTAATAAAACATGAACTCTATACCTTCATGTTGCTCAAATACCCGGATCAGATGGTGGCATTCCTCTAAAATTCTTTCCTCTGCTATTTTTTTGCCCATCCCAAAGTCCTTTAGGGTCGTCAGGGCGAATCGTCTCAGCTCCTTCCACGAGTCTCCGTTAGCGAACACAATCCCTGTTCAACATAATGGGAAGATTATTCAGGCTGAAGGCATGCTATGGCAACAGGCACCGAATCTTGCTTCTGTTGTGTAATGTTTGGTTCATACCATGGCCTTGATTTGTATCATAAAATATAGGGAAGATGTGCCGCTCTCCAAACTCGTCTGCATGACCCACCAGAGCCTCTTTGACTGTCTTGTACCCGGCAAGGACCACCACTTTATTTGGTCCAAAATACACGGTAAACACAGAGCCATATGTCTTCGAAAGCTGAAAAAAAGGCATTATAACTATTACAGATAACATGCTTGAACACTAGATTTTGTTTAAGGCGTATCTCTAAACTCAACTCAACTTTATAGCGCACTTAAAATACAACCAAAGCTGACTCAAAGTGCTGTACATAACATAAAAACATTAAACAATAAAAAGTTGTTTTAGAATATAATAAAAAGCATTTAAAGAAATGCCGTCTCATACTGGGTCAAAAGCCAAGGAGTTTTGGTTAAGACAGGTTTTAAAAGTGGACAGTGAGGGAGCTTATCTAATGTGGAGAGGTCAACTCACCTCATACAGCGTTTCAAAGGGTCGTTTGAGGTCTAGCTGCAGCAGGTTGCCAATCAGAGGCAGAGGTTTTGGTCCTGGAAGCTCTTTACGTGTCTCGTCTGTGTTGGTACTTCCAGAAACAAGAAAACAAAGTAGAAGCAGGAGAGCAGCTGCCCCCAGTAAAGTGGTAGGATTGGAGAAGAGGGAGTAAACAAGATCCTGCATTAAAGACATCTTCTCTGCTCTGAGAGTTCTCCTCTGACTGAGCCTTGACACTCAAAACAGAAGTGTTTACGCTTAAGCAAGCGCCACAACTTGCCCTGCAGCAGTGTCGGATTACCGTTTGTCTCCCCTCCCTTCCACATGTGCATTGTTAAAATGGGTGAGGTGCATAATAAAGCTGAAAACCTTCGAGGACAAGGACTGGTTCTGCAAGGGTCTGATCAGATAGGTTACAGACTTTTAAAGACAACAGTCCTGATAGGAAAAGCATTTGTTTGTAGATTAATAGGTAAGGAAAAGGTGATGTGGGTAAGAAATTCCTCATGATTTTTAAGGTCATTGTCCTGCTGTAGAATAAATTTTGGGCCAATCAAACGCCTCCCTGATGGTATTGCATGATGGATACATATCTGCCTGTACTTCTCAGCATTGAGGACCGGAGAAGAGGGAGTAAACAAAATCCTGCATTCGGGACATTCTCTCTGCTCTGAGAGTTCTCCTCTGAGTGAGTCATGACACTCAAAACAGATGTGTCTGCAGACAGTGCTTGAGTTGCCTTGCAGAAGTGTGGGATTACCAGACGTCCCTCCTTCCACATATTGTTTAAATGGGTGAGGTTAAAGAATAAGCGATCTGAGGACAAGGACTGGTTCTGCAAGGGCTAAATCCAATGAGGTTACAGACTTTTAAAGAAAACAGACAACACCTCTGATAGGAAGTTCTGGAACGCCCCCCCGAAGTCGGATTTCCCAATCGGAAAGTCGGACGATCTTCGCCAACCCCGACTTGACAACAACGTCATTATCCAAGATGGCAGCGCAGTGCATCGACAGTGAAAAGTAACTGTTAAAGTTCTCGTAATGTATTATGTATTAGCACTTCTGTTTCGTTTTTTGTTAAATTAAATAAGTGGTATATTTTGTACTACTTAACGTCTAACTGTGAACACGGTGCTATGGTGTTTGTAAGAGTAAGACACTGTGTTATGCGTTGTTTACAACCGGTATCGCTAACAACAACAAACAACCGCTGACAACGGCGAACAACAACTGACAACGGCTAACAGTTAGCGTCCATCTTGGTTTTCCGACTTGTTAACTGGAACGCCGTCAACTCGGGTGTAACGTCATTCCCAGCTCTGACTTCCGGTGTAACTCTGGAACGCAGCATTATTTTGCGTTCCAGTTACATCGGGAATCGGATGTTGGAGCTGGGAATGACGACACACCCGAGTTAACGGCTTTTCATTTAACAAGTCGGAAATCCAAGATGGACGCCTACTGTTGGCCGTTGTTGACAATTGTCTGCTGTCGTTGTCGCTGCCATTGTCAGCGGTTGTTATCGATACCAGTTGTATACAACGCTCAGCACAGTATTTTACTCTACAAACACCATAGCACCATGTTCACAGTTAGACGTTGGGCAGCACAGCATATAGGCCACCACTTATTTAATTTCACTAAAAACAAACTGAAGTGCTGATAAATAATAAATTATGCGAGCTTTAACTGTTACTCTTTTCGGTTGATGCACCGCACTGCCATCTTGAATTATGACGTTGTCGTCAAATCGGGGTTGGTGAGGATCGTCCGACTTTCCGAGTTTGAAATCTGACTTCAGGAGGATGTTTCAGATGAATTTCCGACTCACAGCTCGGAAATCCCGACTTCCTAGTACAACTTGAACGCAGTACTCAGGATGTTGAGCCCCTAGCAACAGCATCACGGAGAACGCCACACAAAACTTCAGCCGTTGCCTTAGGTGGAACGTATATAAGGACAACACATCCTCACCATGACAGTTAAGTGTGAAGAGTTACACCATCTCTGGTTGACAAATAGAGCCAGACCTTCACCTTTATTTTTGCCACTAGCTTTTAACATCTCTGTCTGACCTCGTGAAAGTGAAGTAAGGTAGATCCACACTGGAGTCCTAGTTGTTTTGATCCAATAGGTTTCAGTAAAAACACAGGAGACTGTACTCACGGTGTGCTTTCTCAGTCTTCGCAAATATCTCCAGCTTGTCGCTTTTGTCGGGCAGAGAGTTGGTGTTTCTCATGATGACCGATAGAAGAAAGGTTATAAATCTCCAGTTCCTAGCCTTCAACTTTGCCTCCACCTCCACACCAGCATGGCAACCACAAAAAAACACCTCCAGATGTCTGCTGTAATTGGATGGGAGAAACTTCTTCCAGCAGAAACCTCTATCAGTAGCTGAAAAAATGACAAAATTATGAAAAAATAAAGCAAAAATTGCAGAAAATTAAGACATTACTGCTTCTTGGTTAAGCGCAGGCCTTTGAGACAAAATTACCAAATTAAGATATTTTACATTGTTAATATAGTCTGATTAAAAAAAATAACGACAGCCCCACTTTTCACAGGTACACATTGTTTTGTCTTATCATGCAAATACATTTCACAGTTTGACAAATGACACCTCGCCCAGATTTTTTGCTACCACTTGCATAGAGCATTATTTAATTTAAAAAGAAGAGCGATACATATACATTTGACAGGGTCAGTTCCATGGTACAGTACAGTACACATTCACAATGATTTAAATTCCCTTTTTTTTTTTTTTTTTAAATATGATACACTGTATTTCAGCTTTAACTCAATCCTTCAATATCAGCAGCATGAATCTTTTCCATTTTTCCTCAAACCACGTATCTAACATTGCAGATGATTCAAGTCATACACACATGTAATGAGACAGAGATTGTGCAAAAACACAGGAGGAATGTAACAAAACTCAAAATTAAAGGTTTAGTCCTTTAAAAGTTCAAAAAGCAACATATCCGTGCCTTTCTGGAATGTCAGTCTCTTTGTTTTCACACACATCGTTAGGTGACGGTAAGAAACTTGAAATCATAAGAAGCTGTAAATAAAGAAACTTGGTCACTGCAGTAAATACATTCATGTCACTGCTGTGAAGTTGAGGGCGGATTGAGAGGAGAAATGTCATTTTCACACTCAGATCAATGATTATTCATCCAAGGTTATCAAATCTTTTACATGGATGGAATAAATTAAGTAGTTCAGGGATCTCATTGACTCCTACAGCGGAGCACTAAGATTCGTTTCAACTTCTATAAACAAAGAAAAAGTGCACAAAATGCAAAGGGAAGTTCCTAACTTGTAGTAGCTCTACTATTTCTGGGCATTTTATTGCATTTCCTACGAGCACCTTTAATCTCTTATGATGACTCGGCAGTAAAATCAAATCTACCCACAGCACAAAAAACAATCATGACGTTTTTAAATATTTATGCACCATTTTTGGTCTGCATGAATTTAGGAGTCATTTTGCTGCAACTCTCACAAACGTGTGACGTGCATAGCTGCTACAATAAAAACGTAGAAAAACGCCTCTTCATCAGTCTTTCTGTTCTAGATCCAAACCAAACACATTCAGTTTGGAGTCGAGCTATCTTATTCTTCAGCACCAAATCACTTTCATGTAAACTGTGATGGAAAAGTTAACAACTTCTGAAAAAGCCTTATGATAATCAAACTGGACTGGATGTGCTTGAGGATTATCCCCTCTTGTTTTTCCAGTAGCTCTCAGTATCATGCACTCTGCAAACCCCTTTTTTATGCATGCATTCATTAATGTTCCCGAACCAGTCTAAAAGGAGTTAATGTTCTGCTCTGGCCTGAATGAGTAAGTGTTTTTTTTAGTACCATGAACACATTATATTATTTACATCTGGCAACGACATTACGAGGCTCTGAAGGATAACCAGGCATTAAGAAAAAGAGAAACAAGAACCCTCATTGAGTTAAGATAAGGCGCAAAAGGTGTGCAACGATTTCATAAACGTATCAAATGGAGTGGTTCATTCTCTTGTGATGAGATTCATGATCACAAAAAAAAGCACAAATTCTTGGAAACAAAAATCAAGATATAAAATAAAATCATAAATAACAAAAACAACAAAAACAAAAAAGAGACGAGCAATCCACGCATAAGTGCACACACGCAAATAAACCCTGTCACACATTCAGAGTAGTGAGAGTTTTAAAGGCCTCACTACTAAGGTGCTGTGTCCAGCGGTCTCGACTTGGTATAATCAACATCTCTGAATTTCTTGACACACAACAATGACAATAACGACGGCATGAACGTCCCGACAAAGACACAGCAATGTGATACAGTAGTAGAAATGCCTCAGTTCGTTTTTTTTGGCGACTGGCCCGGTGTGTGTGGTTGTGTTTGTGTCTGTGAATGTGTGTGTTTGTGGTTAAGGTAAAAATGGAGCTGGAGATAAGCCGCATGTTCCTGCAGTCTGTCTGTCTGTCTGTGCGCACGCCTGCCTCAGTAGAAAATGGACGATGGATGGACGGATTCTCTCCCTCCGCTTACTTCCTCCCGCTCTCTGTACAGTGCTGGAACTGGGCAAAGCTGAGAAACACCTGCTCCAGTGAAATCTGGCTTACACAGTAGTCTTCGATGCGGTATTTCTCTTTGGCTGCCTCTAAAGTGCCAAACACCTGAGCAGGAGCAGAAAACAGGAGGAAGGATTAGGGCTGTGGCATTTACGCATACTTCCTGCATAAATCTATCTGTCCTTTGTTGATGTTCTGCATCATCCTGTCCTCTAGAGGGAGCTCTAACACAGCACCAGCACAGAAATTCACACGTTCTGCAGACTAAATCAACGTACCTGAGCCCAGGTTAGTGTTTTGTCAGTCAAATGATAGTGCACCATTCCCTGATGCTCATCCTTCAGTTGACTACCTGCAGAGTAGAAAAAAAACCACATTCACACTTAAAACACCTTCAGATGCCTGATACGGAGCACGGAGATGATCTGAAGTCCTCTAACCTGGAAAGGTGCTTTCAATGAAGTCTTTGAATAGCAGCAGGTCGCTGTCCTCCAGCTCAGCCTCCATGTGAACTTTAGCCAGCAGCGTGTAGCCGCTGCCGAACTTGCTCTTTAGGTGCTGGGGGCTCCCGAGGCACTTGAACTGGCCGTTGACCATCACTGCCAACCTGGTGCAGAGGGCCTCACACTCCTCCATACTGGATAACAGATCATAAAACTCACGTCTTGACACGTCTTATGGACTCATCATTATAATAATATCATTTTATATTGTTTTACTTTATTACCATTATTGGAGCATGAAATCAGATTCAAGTAAAACTTCCAATTTCTATCTAAAGGTGCATGCGCCTGACTCGTACAATAAAACTCACCTATGAGAAGTGATGATTATGGCCTTTCCTGACTCCCTTGTGCGCGTAACAGCGTCCCACAGCAGCCTCCGCGCCACAGGGTCCATCCCCGTCGAGGGCTCATCCAGGAAGATGACAGGAGGTCCACCAATCAGAGCCATGCCTGCACTCAGCTTCCGCTTGTTCCCCCCGCTGCATCACATGACAAAAACAAACTTTTACTCACTTATCGGCAACATAAAGTGTTTATGTGTGGACAAAATGACAGAGGAGTCTGCTCACCTGTAGCTGCGGACCAGTTTGTCAGCATGAGGCTCCAGCAGCAGCGACCTCAGCACATTTTCCACACAGCCGGACACGTACTTCTCCGGTATCCCTCTGAGTCTGGCGTACATGCTCAGAGTTTCTCTTCCTGTCATGTGATCCAGCACGGCGTCAAACTGAGGGCAGTAACCGATACGCTGCTGCACCTGCAGTCCAGAGATATGATTCAGTGAACTTCTACCCAAATGTTATCTATCTTTGAAAAGCAGGAGCGTCCTTTCTTTCATATGTCTCTGCTCTCACCTTTTTAGTGTCCCTTAAGATGCTGTATCCATCGATGTAGGCGTCCCCAGAGGTGACGCTCTCGTCCCCTGTCAGCATCTTAAAGGTCGTGGTCTTTCCTGCTCCATTGAAGCCCAGGAGGCCAAAACACTCTCCTTTCCCTACAGCGAGACACAACCTGTCGACAGCCAGGAGGTTCTGTCCGCTGCTGTACACCTGAGGAGGACAGATAACTCTAAGTCTCTAAGACACGCTGTCATACCTCATATCAAAGCTGACACACTCATGACGTGCTAAACACCCACCTTGCTGAGCTCCTGCATTATGAGGGGGCTACCAACCATGGACTCTACCATCGGCTGGCACTCCAAGACCCTCTTCCTCTCATCTGCGACATCCCTGTCCTCTGGGAGCATCGCTGCATCCTGTATTAAAGGTAACTGACACACAGACACGATAATTGATGAACGTAAGAGTTGAATTTATGAGCGTAGAGTTTGCAAGGACATATTTAACACGACTGGAAACAAACCTGTTTACGCCTCCGGCCCAGAGAGGCTAAGAATCGTCTCAGAGTGCGCACACACTGCAGCTCAATGGCGAACAGCAGAATTATGTAGACGGCACCTTGAACGGAGAAGGCCACGAGGAAACGTCCAACACCGGGCTCCGACATGGAGAAGTAGTTTGTCTGGTATGTGATGTCTGGAATTTAAATAAACAAAACTGCTGAGTTATGTCAGGAAAACAAGAAGAAAAAGCAGGATTCAAACAAAAGTTTTGATTCTTTATTTCCAACTATGAAGATAACTGGATTTTATGAACACTTGTTGCAACCTCTACCCACTCCTCTTATTTGCTCTCAATCAAAGACAGTATTCGTCAAACAGTCCTAACTGTCACTGAAAGACCTTGTTAACTTCAAACTATGAAGAGGGACACAGTATTTAAGAGCAAATCAGAGTTGAAAGCCTCAAATAAAGACACTAAAATCATGTCCATGTTTGTCAAAGCGGGTGACATCTCCTGTTGACAGCACTTCTCAGTAAAATTATGAAGTGACATTTAATTTCTTTTCTACATTCATTTTTGTGCTGTTTTGGGAGCCCAGGATTTCTTTCTTTTTTTAAATTTTTTTAGTTGCCGTTTTATTTTTGCTGCTTTCATTTGAAATTCAAATTCTGGTGTCATGACAACTCTAGTGCGATAAATTAACCCATCTGCACCCCTCCTGATCAATCCGGCTCTACTCGGAGCTGACAGCGATGATATTTATTTTTAGGACCAATCATAAATCATCACTATCACTATGGAAACAAACCAATCCACAGTCGCATATGTAATAGTGCTGTTCGCAGTGTGACTCATGATTCAAATGCATCTTAAATACCATCATGGCCCCCATCATGAGTGCATACATAACCCAAACTCTTCTGTAGATCTACTCACAAGAAGAAGAAATTATCTTCTCTCCATGAGGATCCATTAAACACTTACTAAATATTTTGCAGAAATCCTTTGTGGCGTCACTGGTGGTGCAAAAAGAGATTATTTGGTAGTTCTGGTAGAACTGGTTGAAGGACATTCCCAGGCAGTAGTTTGGGAAGATCAGGAACACCTTATCCAGCAGGCGCGACAGGTCCTGCAGGTTCAGATCTGGTGAGGGAATTAATGAGGAAGCCGTGAGAAAAGGGATAACATGACAGCCCTGTGATGGCACTGCTAAATTAGGACCGGGTCTCATTCTCACCTGGGATGGTCATGATGGAGACAGCCAGAAAGGTGGCTGTGCCGGAGATCACATTGAAGATGGTGAGGCGCGTGTAGGCAGTAGCAGCAGTGGAGAAGAAGAAGCTGAGCAGGTACATGAGAGGCACGACAGCCCAGCCGTACAGCAGCAGCATCAGCAACACATCTACCAGGTGGTTGTTGTCCACAAAAGCCTTCACTGCAAACGCCTTAAACACCACCTGAGAGCAAAGGACGAGCTTAGACGTGAGAAGAGTCTCAGTTTCTTATTCCAGCAGGAAATACGAGATGTTTTACTGACCAGCATGAGGAGACAAGGCAGCAGGAAGTTGACGAGGTCCCACAGCAGAGCAGAAAACCAGAAGTTGGACAGGTAGACTCCGCTGACCTGCTGCACGTGTTTGGACTTGAGGGCGGACTCCGTGACCAGGAGGAGGGCGAAGGTGCTCGACAGGGACGCCATGCCGTACATCAGGTTGATGGCGATGATGAAGCCCGTCTTCCCCCTGGAGATGGAGGGAAAGAGCGAGAGAAATTAAAAGGGGATGAAAAGACGGTGCGGAGGAGAGGCATAAGAAATGGCAAGGTGTGAAAGAAAACAGCACCGGCCCTTTGTTGACTGTTTTCTCCTGACTGTTCGCTTGTTTACAAGATATCTGAGGATTACTTAGGGCTGGGCGATAAACCGAAAATTTACCCATACCGAAATTTACGCCAACAACCGACATAATTTTGCCCGACATAAATTTGGTGTCAAATAAATAAATAAATAAATAAAAGTTGGTTTTGGATGTGTGTAGGTAGGCTATGGTCTCATGTCTCTTTAAGACGCTGTCCTACGTCTTCACACCTAACTGTCGAGGAGAAGATGTGATGTCGTAAACATTCCACCCAAAGCAGCAGCTGAAGTCCTGTTTGATGTTCTCTGTGATACTGTTGCTAGGATACAGGCTGGACATCCTGAGGTACTAACACACAAACTCCACTCACACACTCCATTCTTAAAAACACGAATCATCCGCTTCGTAACACTTGATGGACCAAAAAACAACAGTGCTGGACAGTAGGGCTGGGCGATAAACTGAAAATTTACCGATACCGAAATTAAGACAATCACCAATTTTGCCCATATCGGTATATCCGGTGTCAAAAATATCAATGAATAAAAGTTGGTTTTGGATGCGTGTAGGTAGGCTATGGTCTCATGTCCCTTTAAGACGCTGTCCTACATCAGAGATGTACAAAGAGGGAAAGACAAGTAGCGACTGGAGCATTAACGAATTGTCATTATCAAGGTGAACTGCTCAATATATTGTGATATTGATTTGAGACCATATTGCCCAGCCCTAGGATAACTGTTCAACCACTACACCACTGCCTCTTTATGTAAGCTGTACTTTACTCCCTATAGAAGCTCAAACTGTGTGTTATTTAACCTCTAAGATGCTCACAGGGACAGTAAAACTACCACTGTTATATATGAACAGTTAGTGACTGACATCCATGAAGGAACTCTGAGCTTTCCTGCATTTTTACGCTCTAAAAGTCATTTTTACTGAAAAGCTGTCAAAAATCTTCCTCTGTTTTTTTTTTTTGCGTCCACTCCCACTCCCACTTCCCACACACTTACTCTGTGAGCTGACTCTTTGCTGACTCTGTAAGGTTGCGTGGCATCGGGTAGTTTCCGGTCTCGATGGAAGCGTTCGGTCCTGCTATAAGTTTGAACAGAGCGTTGTCCACCATCATGAGGGCTGTAGCCGGAGTGTGGTAGCCCTGATTGTTGAAGTAAGCTGTTGCTTCTGGATACTGGTTCCTGCTTCCCCGGAAAGCAGCCCCCACCACGCAGCGCTCATTAAAGCTGCCGCCTTCTTTCTCCGCCTGAGTCAAGACGTAATCTGTAAAATCTGACAGAGACAGGAGAAGACAGGCGTATAATGAGCGAATACTCCACTTCTCAGCTCAGCCAAGCCCACGTCTGTGTCCTCGTACTTACCTGTGATGTTGACGAGCTGGCCCAGCTGTGCAGAGATCTGTGAGCTGTACGTGTTTGCCAGAGCGGCAGCGAGAGGACCCGGCTCAGGCTGCAGAGCCACAGGGACCTTTGTGGTACCGTATTTACTGAGGACCAGCCTCAGATGAGGGGCGTTCTCGTGGTCGGGGATGGTGTGCGCAACAACTAAGGCCACAATAGTGAAGACCAAAGGCACGAGGAACTGGGCTACCATCACCTTCCAGTTTCTCCAGCTGTACAGCGCCCTCTTCAGGAACATGGCGTAGAACTGCTGCAGGTGAAGTCTGACCTGATAGGAGAGGATAAGGGATTCAAATATTCTGTGGATGGATACATGCATCGGCTTGTTTGGTTTTTGCTCGTCTCACCCCGGTGTTCAGCTTGATGTTGGAGCAGTCCTCTGAGATGAGAGTGCCGCTGTCCGTGAAGTCGGTGATGTCGGTCATGCCGCTGATGCTGCTGGCATCGTCCGTGGTCCAGTCATGGGAGCGTCTCTCGTGTTGGTACTGCAGAGCGGGCAGCTGGATCGCCTGGATGTCCAAACTGGAATCCACCAACTTTCCCACCCTGAAAAAAAAACACACATATTCAAACCTTCTAGAGCGAATCCTCAAAGGTAATCCATTAAAACGCAGAACCACTCTTTTCTTAATCTTTGCAACATTATGAATTTAAATGATGGACTTCCCATACTTCATTTTTTTTCGTCTTTCTTCTCAGCAGCTCAGCAGGAAAAAGAGACATGCGGCTGATTGGAACAACAAGCTATTTTTGGGGCCTTACAATCCACAATCAGGGAGAGCGTACCATCTAATCAAGGCTGGTACAATGAAGGGCACATCCGAGCAGATCAGACTCCCTCATCTTCAGCAGACACAGAGGGCTTTTGATGAAAAATACATCCAGATTCACAATCAGTGTATCCTTTCAATGTGGAGGAATAAGGAGAAAATCTATCAACAAGTTATGAGCCTTCGGATGTTTTGGAAAAGTGCATATCTGAGAAATTTAAAACTCCAGCAGTATAGTTCATTTTTAATGCTGCTGATAACAGAGAACATCTTTACAGTGAATTAGGGAGTATTTGAGAGAGTCTTCATGGCTGCAGCGTCTCCATCCAACTCATAAGTCATTTACTTGGCTGCCAAATCCCAAATGCCAGAAGGGAGCCAAACGACCAAATGCTCAAACAGCAGTTCCTCTCGGTGTTACGTCTGATGTTTGGTGAACTGGTGGACTCCCAGTATGACTTGTAAATAATGAGGCCTGAGAGACAACCGTTCTTGGCAGCTCTTATGACAATATCATACACACATGCAGGCTGAAGCGGTGTGCACTGAAAGGGGTCATTAGAGGAAGTGCTTTGGTGCTTTTTTGCCAGAAATTCAAATATCAGGTCCACTGAGGTGCAGGATAAAGGTTCAAAAAGCACCAGGCTGCAGGGACGGAGAGAAAGTCAACCGTTTCAACTCAGAAGGTCAAAAACTCTTCTATGAAAGGGGCCACATAAAATCCACTTTATTATGTAACACTGTGTGCAATGCAGTCCCATACACCGCAAATTGTAATCCACTCAAGCTAGGTAAACTGGAGCCACTGACGGGTGTGTTCAACAGGTGCAGTACCTTGAGTGTCCACTTGAAGCAGACTGCAGAAAAAAAAAAACACTGGCGATGGGAATTACGGCTCTTTTCAGTGAGCCAGATCATTCAGCTCAGCTCACCAAGAAGAGCCGACTCTTTCGGCTCCCAAACAGCTCTTCATTTGACCACTTTTACACCATTTTCTAATTCAGCCAAATTTAGCGCTGTTTGGCTTATAATGTGTATGTATGTGTACACATACCTCTTAAATTATTCAATACATCCTTTGTACTGAAGTATTCACAGGTAAAAATTACATTTTCTAATATCAGTAAATTGCTGTAGCCAACTGTTTTCATTGCATTTACAGACCCTTGCAACTCTCTGAAACCACCCAATAAATGCACTGACTTGCTTGTAAACTTGCTTATCTGCTTTGCGACACAAAGCAGATAGAAATCCTGTCATTCTGTCTCGTAATTCTTTTCTATGATCTGTGGGGGGGGGAAAGAGAGAGAAAAAAAAAAAAACTGCCCACAGACGGGAACCGGCTCCCATCCTTCACAATAAAGAGTCGGCTCTTTAAACTGGTTCGTCCGTGACCCACACATCACTTTCCTTTCTTTTTAAAAAACAGTGAAGGATTATGGACCTCATTTTGAGTTTTTCAGAGTTTGGCATAAATAAACTCAATGAGGGTCTGAGTTGATGGAGTCGTGGTGCACTGCAGCTGTTTGACAGGAGTCTAAAAACCCGCCTCAGCTCCACCTCTTAGCTGATGTTTATATTTATTAAAAGTTAAGACTAATTTGGCTCCAAACAGGCTTTTAGACACCAACAGATGGCGTGACAGAGAATACATCCAAGTTTATGAGACCTGTCTGTCACGATCAACTTCAACTTTATCAGTATTTTATTGAGCTCCACTCAGGTCCACTTTCTGCTGGATTGTACGAGTCCCATCAATCAGCCTTGGTCGTCCATAATCCTTTCAAGACTTAAAACTCCTTTTATGATCATCGCCATTTCAGAAAAACGCTTCAAAAACTCCTCATGGGAGTTTTAAAAAACACAGTTGATGAATATGAACAAATATGAATCAAACTTCTGACCTCCTTTGTTTGATACCGACCACTGCAGACCAGTAATTCCCAATACGACCTCTATTGTCACCCTGTTGTCCAACTTCTAACACATTAACTTAAAGGACAGATTGTCCCTTCGCTGCTGAACACATCCCACCCACTGACAGGTGCCACTGTGACAAGATAATCAATGTTATTCACTTCTCCTGTCAGCGGTCATTATCAGCTGGGTGATACTGTAGATTCATTGTGCTGCTTTAATTGGCTTCAAATTAAATTAGAAACCTGCCTTGCATTAGGAGTCAAATTAAAGGCTGCTGAATCACCCGAGGAGTCATCATCTGCTTACCTGAGGAAAACCTCTTCCATGGTGGTTACCGACGCTCCGTAGCTGGCGATGCCAAGCTCGTCTCTGTTCATCTCCAGTTCAGCAAACAGCAGCTCAAACCTGAGCAAACACAAACACAGAGTGTACAAATTGATTTTTAGTGTGGTGTACATAAGTGTATGAGTGTAGTAAGTGCCTCCATGGAGTCAAAATCCAATTTGTAAAGAAATATAGTATTGATTTCCAGTATAGAAAAGGAGGTAAAAGGAGAGACGTCGACAAATATCTTTTAAAGATTTTAATGAATTCAAATACTGAGGGTTTGTGCGACTTATTCCTAGTTTTATAATCCATTTCTCCAGGCCGCTGACCCTTTTCACACTGATTATTCTGAGACCCAGCTGTCCAGCAGGAGTCCTTTCTAACCAGCAATCTTCCATCTCTGTGAGGCCACTTCACGCTCTCTCCGTGCCGCTGTGAGTGCATCATCAACAAAGAGCAGGCTGACTCACTTGCTGGTGCTTTCTTTAGGCAGGATGTAAGCCAGTTCGGCCCCGGCGCTGCTCTCCAGCGTGGCGTTGGGAACGTACATGTGAACGAGGCGGGTGATCTCTGACACGTTACAAAGAGCGTCTTTCACAATCACCATGTGGTAGCCGGCACCTGTGGAGCAGAGAAATGACTCTGTAATAATCAATGTACAGTATGTTCCTGCTTTACTTTGACCTAGCCTTTGAGAATTATTGATATAGCTGCACTGTGCACCACACTGAATATCTATAATAGATACTTCACCCACCGTATTTGTTCTTGAGGAAGAGTGGTGACCCGCAGCACTGCAGCTCTCCTCCTGCCATGATAGCGATGCGGTCACCGAGGAGGTCGGCCTCGTCCATGAAGTGTGTGGTGAGCAGGATGGTGCGACCGCGTTTCTCCCCCTGAAGGAGGTCCCAGGTGGCGCGACGAGCCGATGGATCCATACCTGAAGTGGGCTCATCGAGCATCACCACCTAGAGATCGAAACAGTCGGACACATAATTAATAACCAGCTGCAAGACGTCAGAGACACAAATCAGAGACCCTGTTTTCTGCGTGTATTAGGGCAGGGCGATATGACCTCAAATCAATACCATGACACTGACTGACATGGGCAAAATGACGTTGGTTATTGTCGTAAATTTTGGTATCAGCAAATTTTCAGTTTAACGCCCAGCCCTAGTGTGTATATATGAGTAAAAGTCACATTTTTAATCCGGATCCTAAAGATGCAAGTGACAAAAATAATGATGCTCACTTCTGCAAACACTACGTCCTCTTAATCACACTTTTTGTACTTATTCTGTTATTAATTTGCATTTTTTCCCTCCTCAGTTTGTCTCCCCCTGCCAACAAACACTTTTTTGTTTGATTTTAACTCAAACTTAAAAGGATACGGCGAGAGAGAATAAACAAAAAGATAAAATCCTCATCAAATTCGTTACCTTGGAGTCTCCAATGAGGGCAATGCCTATGGAGAGCTTCCTCTTCATGCCCCCGGAGAGGGTCTTAGAGCGGGCATTCCTCTTGTCCTCCAAGTTTAGGATCCGTATGATCCGGTCCACCTCATCTGGGATCTTCTCTTTGGAGTAGCCTTTCAACTAGAGACAAAAATAAAAACACAGATTTAGACAAAACTAGCCCCCGAAGTGTTCTAATTATACATCTGTGGCACAACATAGAGTAGATAAAGACTGACTGATGCTGAGTGTGTATTTTGTGTGCAATCTTGTAAGTACCTGTGCATAGAAGAGAAGGTGTTCTCTGACGGTAAGGTTATCAAACAGGACATCATGTTGAGGACAGAGTCCCAGACTGCGGCGGATCAGAGCCATGTCCTGACAGATGTCGTAGCCGTTAATATAAGCTCTGCCGCTGCTTGGAGGAAACAGTCCTGCAGGCAGAAACACAAAGACCGTCAAGCTGGAGGAGGAGGATTTGGGTGATGCTCACCTGTTTGATAGTGTGGTGGTGTAAATGTGTCGCTCACCTGTCAGCATGGACAGTGTCGTGGTCTTCCCTGCTCCATTGTGTCCGAGCAGCACCGCGATCTGGCCCTCAAACATGTTCAGAGTGAGATCCCGCACAGCCTGCCGGGTCTTGTTGCCCACTCTGAATTCCTGTCGAGCAGAAATAACTTAAGCGAAGCCATCACAGGGTCAAAGTAACCTTCTTATTTGTGTGCACTCTCTTTTTTAGACATCTTGACCCCCTCTGTTTGTCTGCTCACCTTTGCAAGATGTTTAATCTTGATCCCCGAGACCAGTCCAGCTGGCTCTTCCTCTATATACTCCCCTTTAAGAGCTTTTTCTGCATCTTCTTCTTCTTCTTTCTCGTTCACTAAAGCCATGCGAGGACTGCTGCACCAGTATGAAGGCTGCAGATGAAAGGATTCAGACTGTATGAGGGATGCATTAAGGTAGGAAGCGGAGTAGGGTGCACCTGAGGTCACCCAGAAATTCAGATATGTCATATCCTGCATGCACAATGTATTTCTCACACTTCGTTTTAATGCAGCGTTGTGACAGGATGCAGTAAGGGAAAAGGAGGAACACGATCGTTCATTACAACACAAGAAAGAGAAAGTGGGCTGGCTATCATTGTTCTTATGCATCCTACATTAGAGGGGATTGTTTCCTGACCAGGACTCCTTGAACTTCCTGAGTAGCAGAGTCAAACCTCACTATCTATGTTGCAGAGACCGCCTCACACACCCACACACACAGACACACAAAGGACAAATGTGCGTCAATATCCAAACCGCACCCTTCTGACGAACTTCAGGATTCTGGGACTGGGAAACAGGCAAGCATGAGTTTATTTTTACGTGTGTACGGAGGCACGCCACTCGGCGATCATGGTGGGTTGTTGTAAAGATAAACTGTATTTTTGTTGGCTTGACAGACTCAGACACTTCCTGTTATTCTGGCTGGCTGAACTCAAGGCCTTCCTCTGGCTGAAAAACTGTGACCTCGCGTTTGCGAACCTCTCCGCTGACACTGACTGCACTTACGTCTTCAAATGTAGAACAACTGGACTTTTACGAGAGGCCTGCACCTTGACCGTGAAATTTCAACAACGCTGTAAATGCTGAGCACCACCCAGGCTGTTTGTTGACATGATAATAAGTCATAAACTATAATGCAAAAGCTGTGCCAGACCCCGGTTCAATTCCTGGTAGAAGTCATCTAAACTTGTGAACGCCTTTAAATAAACACAACTGTTAGTGTTTGTGTTTGAATACTGGTGAGCTTTTATTTTCACTGGAATTACTCAGTATTAAATCTCTCATTTGGGTCTGTGAGCAAATATGGGTCATGCCTATGAACTGGGGCGCCGACAGCCTTGTGGTCTAATGGTGCATTCCAGTGGTACTTGGAAGTCGGGATTTCCGAGCTCCAAGTCATCTGGAACGCCCCCCTGAATTAGGCCTGGGCAATAAACCGAAAATTTTCCAATACCCAAATTTACGTCAATAACCTACATCATTTTGCCCATATCGGTATGTTTGTTGTCAAATAAATAAATAAATGAATAAAAGTTGGCTTTGGATGTGTGTAGGTAGGCTCTGGTCTCATGTCCCTTTAAGACGATGTCCTACGTCTTCACACCTAACTGTCAAGGAGAAGATGTGTTGTCCTTGTATACATTCCACTTAAAGCAACAGCTGAAGTTCTGTGTGATGTTCTCCATTATACTGTTGCTAGGATACAAACTCAACATCCCGAGGTACTCATGCTGCGTCCGAGAAGTCAGAGCTGAAAATGACGTCACATCCGAGTTCCCAGTGTTTCAGTTACCAAGTCAGAAAAAAGCTAAATCAGAGGCCTGAAACAAGATGGCTACATCTACGAAAGTTATTTTAGCGCTTGCCTTATATTCAAACAAGGCAATCGCTAAAATAAGTTGCGTATACTTTATTAATAATGATAATAATAATAATAACTTTATTTATAACGGCTTCTGTTCTGTTTTTGTAAAATTAAAAAAGTGGTATTTAATTTTACAACTGGTATAGCTAACAACAACTAACAACAGCTGACAGTGGCTAACAACAACTGACAACGGCTAAAAACAACTGACAACAGCTAACAACAACTGACAACTGCTAACAACAGCTGACAACGGCTGAAGGTAGGCAACACCATCAACTCGGTTGTAGCATCATTCTCAGCTCTGACATCCGATTTCTGAGGTAACTGGAATGCAGCATAAGCGTAAACACCGAAACAACAAATTGTACAAATTGGTGCCAAAGTTTCAAAACAAAAATTCAGCTGTAATGTATTTAGAATTGAGTTTATGGACTTAAAATGTACAAATCAATTTTTAAAAAATGCAATAATTGCTCCAAGTCATGGAAAAATATCCAACTTCATGATCATAGCAGGAACTTCAAGATGATCTTGTTAACCAAACTTTGTCAGAGCCCCTTTGAGGAGTTTTATGCAGACTGAAATTTACATAAAAACCTTTCATGAGCTATAAAAGCAAACTAGATCATCAGTAACAAGATTACTAGACGGTTATTTGAAAATGCATGAAGCTGCCTCAAAGGGGGGCGAGGTGTCAAGCCAGTATGTGTGTCTGGTAGGGATATCAATAAACTGATCATTAAGAGAGTAGACAAACACATTTTTCTATTTCGATTTCCTTTCAGATAAAGGTTAACTGTTGTGGACTCATTTAGCTGTCAGGTTGTCTCTGGCAAAAGTGTTGCTGTGCAAAAAGTCTCTGCAACTGTTTTTCTTTCCGGGGCTTAGAAACGAAGGTTGAGAACTTTTTATGGCACATTTACAGAAAGCCAATGCTGGAACTTGCCCAGAATGGCAAAGCTGGCACAGTACCGTATCTGCAGTGGAAATGTACTAAATGTACTGGGTCAAAATCATCAATATTCAGACAGTATATTTCAGGTGACTATGACTCATACCAGTGCAAAGAAGTAGGAAGGTAGAGGCACGCCGTACTCTCCAGGAAAAACCGCCTCCATGTACCAGGCCACCAACCCATAGAGCAGAGCATCAAACAGCAGCAAGCCTAAGACCTGAGCCATGGAGAAGTCATCATCCACTGTCACAGAGTCAAACAGGTTGGACCACTGGATCCCTGTCCCTGTGAGGACAAGGGGAGGAGGAGAGTTCATTTCAACTTCCTAAAACAGTCAGAAATAAAACTGCAAATTAAACTGCAAAAACTGTATAGTTTCTTTTTCTTTTTTGTATTATCTTCCTTTTGTATTTATTTTTTTTGTGTGTATTTTTTCTTTCTTATTTGTACCATTTTTCTTTTGTTTTTTTTTTCTCCAATTTGTTGTACATTTTTCTTTTGTTTTATTTTATTTTTTTTGTATTATTTTTCTTTTTTTATCATTTTTGTTTTACTTTATTTTTTAATATTATTTTCTTTTTAGTATTTTTTTCTTTTTCTGTATCATTTTTCTTTTTTGTATTATTTTTCCTTTTGTGTATTTTTTGTATTAATTATCTTTTTTGTATTATTCATCTTTTTTTGTATTATATTTGTCCTTTTTCTGCTATTATTTTATTTTGTATTATTTTTCTTTTTTGTATTATTTCTTTGTATAATTTTTCTTTTTTGTATTATTTTTCCTTTTGTGTATTTTTTTGTGTTAATTATCTCTTTGTATTATTTATCTTTTTCTGTATTATATTTGTCCTTTTTTGTGTTATTATTTTATTTTGTATTATATTTGTCCTTTTTTCTGTTATTTTATTTTATTATTTTTCTTCTTTTGTATTATTTTCCTTTTTTTATTGCAAATGTTTCTTTATTTTCATGTCATTTCATTTATTTGATGTTGTATTGTTTAAGATTCAGCATGTTTTAATTTACTTGTATCAATGAGCCCTTTAGGCTTCTTTCCTCTCCTGCACAGTTTCTCTGAACTTCTTTGTTTTAAATATGTGATTATTTCATGTCTACTTTAGTGCAAATAAAATAACAATAACAAATGTTGAAAATGTGGCTTCACAGTAACTCCTCCTCACCTTTGCCTTCAAACATTCCCATCAGCTGAGCTCCCATGGCCATGGCCACGTTGGAGATGAGGCAGGCTGACACCTTCTGGGCATGGCTCAGTAAATCGTAGCGAGGCCAGAGGAACAAGTATGGCAGGTAGCTCATGAAGTAGATGAACCCGCCTGCAGCTGCTGCCACGTTAGCTACAATTAAACAGAAAAGAAGGTTAAGACGAACGTGAGTAAAACTTTGCAGCCCTGGGTAATAAACTGATGGATAAAAATGAAGTGTGTAAAAGCTGCTGCACCACAAAAGAAGTCTAAGCAGCCGTGCATTGGAGGATCTATGCAGCAGCGAACAGTCATTTACTTTTTTTTTCCCAGAAAGACCCATTTCTGTGATTGACAGGGAAAGTGTGTGAGTGCCGTCCGCATGAAGCATGAAGGAGGACAATAGAGAGACAGGGGGGTTGGGGTGAGAGGAGGGGTGCTGTGCATGAGGCGAAAGAAAGACTTTCAGGGCTGTTATTTTTCCAATTTCGAGCAGCATGACAAGAACTCTCAGAAGAGCACTCATGGCAGACAATGTGACATTTTGAGCACGCATGAAACACGCATTGATTAAGTGCTATCACAAATATCCAGGGAGCCCGCTGGTGGAAAATTACTCTGCTAGAAAAACAGTCTGTCTTTCTCAAAAACTGATCAGGGAGTACGCAGAAGGATCCTCTGTTCATTCAGCGTGTTTACTTCACAGCCGACCTCCTCCTCCGTCTCCAAATAAGGTTCATTATTTAACAGTCCAATGTTATATTCATGTACGGAGTCGCTAAAACGGTCTCGTTTCAGCAGCCTGTGTTTTCAGCGAGAACTGACACAATTCCAGTCACAAGTTAGGCTGTAAAATATGACAGTTTGGACAATGATTAATGGACCCAGCTGATAAAGATACAGGTCAAAATGTGTGAAACTAAGTGGGACGACTATTTGTGCAGGTGAGGAAGTGAATGAAGTTACTGGTATGAATAAATAATGCAAAAGAGAGACTCAGTGAATGCATGAATCTCTCTGCCTCTATGGAAAAAAAGGCTTTTAAGCTTTAACCATTACCAGTCACAATCAATTAATGTTTCAGATGATTTTCAGCAGAACATAAACTACCGCATGCCGGGCAAACAAGATAAGTGTTTGTGCGCTTTCCTCTGCAAAAAGGCTGCACTACAGTGAGTCAGAGGGACACTGGAAATTGAAAGCAGAAAGCGTCTTCTCCTAATGAGAAAGCTCTGAATAAAAGAGGGGAACGTACTGCACAAAGAGAGATGAATTTCAATCGTCTCTGCGACGTTTACTCAGTTCCAGCCTAATAAGATACTTTTAATATCATGTGGCCTGAGGCAGAGAGCGCTCGGGGTAACTTCATTTACACGATGTACTACCTTTTTATGTGAATAAAACAGAGACAGTAGGGCTGGGCGATATGGCCTTAAATCAATACCTCGATATATTGAGAAGTTCACAGGATCGATCTTTACGTGCCGTGTTTAGCCGTTTTTAAGAGCTCCTACCGCTGAGATGTTTTAGTAAAAATGAAGTTTTTATTGCTGCTTTTAGGCTCAACTGAGAGTAAAATAAACAGCCCACAGAGAACACAACACAAAGCTACGGTTTTCCTGAGTGAAGAGTGAGCGCACCTCTTGAGAAGAAGGTGCTGATCATGAAGCTGAAGTTGATGGTGGCCACGACGAAGACCAGGAGAAAGACGAAGACCAGCGTGGGGTCACTGTAAGTCAGCACTGCTCCGTTGGGGCTCACCTAAAACAGCATGTCATTGTTAAGTCACCTCTGTTATTATAATGTTTATTAGTATTATTAGTCTTGCTTCTTGTTATATTCTTTTTCAGCCTCTGCTCTTCTTGTTTGGCAGCCATCATAAGTGTTGGAGTTATCTTCACATTTTTCTGTTAAACAAACTCATACTGCAGGGGTAGTGTTGTTGATACTGACATTGTATTACGCTTGAATCAGCTTAAAGCATTACGTGTTGGAATGCAGACTTATGTAACAGTGATTAAGACAAATAAACTAACCTGGATACAAAGAAGCAGAGTGACCAAGAAGACTGAAATGCAGAGGAAGAGGAAGAACATGAGGAACCATGCGCTCCAGTGGAGCCAGTTGCTGAGACCCATCATCCTCATGTACTCCTGAAACGCGCAAAACGAGGTTTTTATTAGTTTTTATTCCCAGCTGGAGGAAAAGCAGAGTCAATATAGAGACAATTTAACACACCTTGAGTTTCCTCTCCTTCTCCTGCACCACGGCTCGAACTATGTTGAGAGAAGTGTAGGTGAAACTGAGCACCAGGAGTAGAGGCAGCTGGTTCTGAATGGCCAGGATGAAGACGTCGTATATGAAAGCGGGGTAAGGGAAGCGGGACAGGACGACTCTGATCTGTCGCAGCAGGGGGGACGCAGCAGTTCTGTTGTAGGAGATCATGATGGCTCGGTCGACGGCGTGCTGGACGGCCAGGAATCCCTCTCGCCAGTAACCTTGAAAGATTGAAAAATATGTGAATTTAACTGAAGCTGAACAATAAATCGTGGAGAATATCATTTCAACTACCGAATCAAAGCTCGAGTAGAAGGAGCATGTCTGGTACAGATATATTTGTTGTTTTTGCATTATCATGTGCCAAAAATAATAAATAAATTACTCCCTATGAGTAAAAAAATCTATTAATGGACTGAGATGTAATTATTCTATTTCAAGAATTTGACTTTTTGATATTTTCTCATGTTTTTTACTCGTTATAAATATTCCAGTTCTTATTTCTAGCCTGTATTTTCTTAAATTAAAGAATTTTCTGGACTTCTGGACTGGAGTTTTTGCAGTGACAGCCTTCTTTTTGTTAGCTAATGTTATTCTTTATTATTTAAAAGATGTACTTTAAAATGACACATGCTAATTTCATAAACAGCTAGTAGTTAAACGCAGCAGAATGTGGGATTACTGGCGTCTTAACTAGTGAGCTCACAGATGAAGAAAATCCTAAATAAGCTCTTGAAAGATGGAGGATGTGATTCATTTTCTAAAAATATTTCAAACTCAGAAAAAAAAAAACTAAATCTAATAATTTAACTGCTCTCAGGATGGAGAATTTGTGTATTTTATATCATTATATTATGATCCCAATGTTATATTTTCTAAACAGATGGATTTTTGGGGGGCTGTGTAAGATTAAAAGCTGTTAAGTATATTATCTGATTTAGTTTTTGCACACGAAACATCGACAAAACTAATGCAAAACAAATGAAATCTTGACTTTAAATTTATAATCAGCATAATCAGCATTAGTATGAGTCTGAAAAACCACCAAAGGCGAAACCACAGTTCCAAAGACACGTGTCTGCGAGGCAAAGTCGCTCTGACTTCCCTCTGAAAGTTAACTTCCTTGAGGAGCTGCAGTCAGACCTAATTATGTTTCTGCAGGCTGGAAATCCATATCCACGTGACTGTTAAAGCTTCAATTACACTGTGAGGATGACTCCGTCTTCTGAAGCCTCTTTCTCCCGTTAAAGTTCAACTTCGGCTTTAGACCTCGTTCTAAAATGAAGCGGGTTCAGGCCCGACTGTGGACACCGGAACTGTGCGTTATCTCATAGCGAATTCTTCATTATAACACGATTTCAAGCTGACGACCAGACGGTCAAAAGTGAAGATAAAGTCAACAGTTTCTGATGCCTCCATTACAGAGCCTGACACCCCACAAAGACCCAACAAAGGATGCGAGGGCAGGAGGCATTATGCTGCTGCCAAAACTAGATTACACAGATCAAGCCCGAGATGTGTAGGGCAGTTGTTGCCATGGAAACAGTCTCCCGCTTGGTAGTCGTGTGAAAATAAGTGGTTTTTCATCAATCACGCTCTCTCTATGTGGCTTTTTCGTGGACTAACGCGGTCAGCCCCACCAGGATGTGTTTTGATTTGCGAGACCGTAAAAGTGAGACGGAGGAATTGGAAAGACAGATGAGAGGATTCAGGAGATAAGAGGGGTCGGATCAGCGGCAGATACGAGGGTCTTACCAGGCGTGCCCCCTTCCTTATCGTACTGCTCCCTCGGCCCTGGCAGCTGGAAGAGGGGGAAGAGGCTGAGCGTGTGCCAGTCCAGGTCATTGTTCGGGTTCAGCACCAACTTCTCTCTGGCCGGGGCGTTGCGTGGGGTGAAGGTGAAACGCAGGTGGTAGCTCACCTGTCGAAAGAGAGGGTATGAATTCATCAACTGAGCCTCAGATAAAAGCTATCAGTTTAATTTTAGATGGAACAAACAAAGTGATGAATACAGCGATTCCACGTGACACCATTAATATTGTTTACGGTTTCTTGGGAACTATACCGTGTATCTCTGTGGGATAAAAAGTGCTCAATAAACTCTTTTGGTGATCTATTGAGGGTTTTCAGGCATTTCTACACCTCCTACAAGGTTTACAATCAAGCTACAAAAATAAGTGTTTGATCGAAGACATTTGGTGGTAAATCTGCAGTGATATACCGGTTGACCAATACAGAGTTTATCTGTCAGGGTTTCCATGTGTGCTCGACTCAGGGTACTCAGTTGGAGGCGCCGAGGTCAAGTCCAGCCTGCAGGCAACCTCCTATTAAACCCAACCTACGTACATGAATCCATTAAATGAAACATAAAAATTACAGACCAGCGCATACAGTAGTTTAATTCCATCCTTTCTGTGTCTGACAAATGCTGGTCACTGTGAATAGAGTCTGATTGCTGGTTTAATGATCGTGTACGTCCAAGTCTTTTATTCGAATGTGAAACGATAATAAATGTTTCTCTACATCACGACATCCACTTGCATTTATTTCAAATTCGCCTCCAGCAACAGCAGAAAAAATCACTTTGAATATCCAGCTGTCTTAATTGTCCCAGTCTTCAAATCTGGTAATTGAACTGCGAAAACAACTTCTGTAAACAGGTGACAAAATTCATCTCAAATCAGACTTTATCTCTCTGATAAAACGTCAAAGATCCCTGAGATCTGTCTGCATTGGTAACATACACTCACCGGCCACTTTATTAGGTACACCATGCTAGTAACGGGTTGGACCCCCTTTTGCCTTCAGAACTGCCTCAATTCTTCGTGGCATAGATTCAACAAGGTGCTGGAAGCATTCCTCAGAGAGCTTGGTCCATATTGACATGATGGCATCACACAGTTGCCGCAGATTTGTCGGCTGCACATCCATGATGCGAATCTCCCGTTCCACCACATCCCAAAGATGCTCTATTGGATTGAGATCTGGTGACTGTGGAGGCCATTTGAGTACAGTGAACTCATTGTCATGTTCAAGAAACCAGTCTGAGATGATTCCAGCTTTATGACATGGCGCATTATCCTGCTGAAAGTAGCCATCAGAAGTTGGGTACATTGTGGTCATAAAGGGATGGACATGGTCAGCAACAATACTCAGGTAGGCTGTGGCGTTGCAACGATGCTCAATTGGTACCAAGGGGCCCAAAGAGTGCCAAGAAAATATTCCCCACACCATGACACCACCACCACCAGCCTGAACCGTTGATACAAGGCAGGATGGATCCATGCTTTCATGTTGTTGACGCCAAATTCTGACCCTACCATCCGAATGTCGCAGCAGAAATCGAGACTCATCAGACCAGGCAACGTTTTTCCAATCTTCTATTGTCCAATTTCGATGAGCTTGTGCAGATTGTAGCCTCAGTTTCCTGTTCTTAGCTGACAGGAGTGGCACCCGGTGTGGTCTTCTGCTGCTGTAGCCCATCTGCCTCAAAGTTCAATGTACTGTGCGTTCAGAGATGCTCTTCTGCCTACCTTGGTTGTAACGGGTGGTTATTTGAGTCACTGTTGCCTTTCTATCGGCTCGAACCAGTCTGGCCATTCTCCTCTGACCTCTGGCATCAACAAGGCATTTCCGCCCACAGAACTGCCGCTCACTGGATATTTTTTCTTTTTCGGACCATTCTCTGTAAACCCTAGAGATGGTTGTACGTGAAAATCCCAGTAGATCAGCAGTTTCTGAAATACTCAGACCAGCCCTTCTGGCACCAACAACCATGCCACGTTCAAAGTCACTCAAATCACCTCTCTTCCCCATACTGATGCTCGGTTTGAACTGCAGGAGATTGTCTTGACCATGTCTACATGCCTAAATGCACTAATTTTCAGCCATGTGATTGGCTGATTAGAAATTAAGTGTTAACGAGCAGTTGGACAGGTGTACCTAATAAAGTGGCCGGTGAGTGTAGTTTACATGTTGTTTTTTCTCTCCTTGGCTTTATTGCATCACACTATCTTGTCTGTGTCTGATGAACTGATTCCAAAGAGACCAGGACAGACAAGCAAACAGAGTACGACTGAGTAGAAATGAGGATATGTAAGCAAACATGTGGGACGATGTCTCTCACTCTCTCCATGGGAACTCCAAGACGTCTGAGCTTTCAGATCAATAGAGTCGGACGAACAACAGTTTCCTCTAAGGGGGTCAAACTGTGTATTTGTCCATCAGAAAATCAGAAAGCTTCATTACCTGAACTACTGAATCTCACAATAACATCGTACTCTTGTGCTTTGTTATTAAACCCATAAGCTTCTCTCTTTCTTCTATTTTTAAACCGCACAGTGGCAACAACAACAGCATAAAGACGAGTAAACAAGCAGTTTTCAGAGAGAACGATGTGCCTGAACCGGTCTTACTGGTACAACATACAAAGCATCAAAACTGTGTATTCATTCCTCTCTTTTCTAAGCTGAGTGTGTCTGCATGCAACCTCGAAGTAATCGTACTTCTTCTGTGAATGAAGAAGTTCGACTCAGGGTTCCTGATCGCACACCATCGATCAGCTGTATTGTGTTGTTTCAGCTCTCACCTTCGCAGGCAGAGGCTCATCATCATGGAGGATGGGGTGCTCGAACACCACAGCCGCTAGGATCTTTCCCGACAGAGGGTCATTTCTCACAAAGTCCTCAAAGTGCTCCTCTGTCTCGAAGCCGCGCACTGAGAAAGAAACACACACAGACACACAAAGAAATTGCATTAGTTGCGGAGCGGTATTCATCTCACGTACGTCTGTTTTTAAGGCCTGTCTCGCTGCTTGACCTTGGTGCTCTTTATCCTCACCGTCTGTCTGAGGGTTCAAGATGCCGGCAGCATACAGAATTAAATATGATATTATCAATGCAGCGAGTCAGACACTCCCAAACAGTTCATGTAAATGCACACATATGCGTGCTTTTTTAACACAGATGCATGAAATAAAAATAACATGAAAGAAAAACTGATCAGTTCTTCTTTACTCCAGATTAAAACGTCTTATTCCTGTAAAACTGGATTTCTCAATGGTAATGTTTGACTCCCTTATCAAGCGCACATGGAGGTATTTTGAGTTCGGCAAAGGACGCCGCTTTTTACACACTGGTGTAAAGGTGAAATCTGGGTCAGTCTCTTAAAGTAAACAGGAGCATGAAGAGACACACGCACACACACAGAGAGAGGTAGCTGCTCATACATGCAGCACTTTTCCTGCAGACTCCTGAAATATGAAGCAGATTCATATTTAGTTAACGTGAAAATCCTCAACCTGCAGATGGTGTCGAAAGAGGTTATTTAAGGATACAGGTCTGAAAGCATAAGAAATAAGGAATTAAAACATTTGACTTTTATTTAAGCTCAAAACAGCTCATCATTCTTCTCAAAAATAAAAACAAATTTGCTAAAAATGAAAGAAAATGGTTAAAAAAAACTTGACTTACTTAGACGGAGTAATAAATGATCGAAACCTTTAATTTGTATAAGTATTTTCACGATAAGATGTATCTCAGGGAATTAAATGACAAGGTCTGGGAGTGCCAGGATGAAGTCCTTGAAGCTTGCAGCCCTGGTTTTGAGTCCAGCCTGACGTCTTTTTCTGGATCTCATTCCCCCCTTTTCTTCTCCGTCTCCTTCTCTACCCACTTTCATATTTTATTTTTTATTTCAATTCGGTTTAAATTGTGCTTCTACGATATTGTCGATTTTCTCGATGTTTAGTCTGCATTTTTAACACCAGTGAAACAGTTGAATGATTATGATTGTCTGCCGACTATTCAAGGAACCATATCTCTACAAAAAATACACATCACATGTAAGTCAGTTTTTAAGATGTGTTCTTAAATTTGGAGAAAATAAACGATTTTTGGTCATAAATTTATTGCATTTATTGTATTTTTACTCTTGGCTTGAAAACGGACCTGGATACTAATCTCGTACCCCAGACTGTCAAAGGTGTGGGGTATGACAAATAAAGTTCCTTGAATCCTTGAATAAAAATGGATTTAAAAAATGTAAAACAAAAAAATCTCGATGCTTATATGAATCGATTTTTTCTCCCACCCCTACTTGATATCATTTGCACAATCGTCAACATGCTGGCTCTGCTGAAGGTTTTGGAAGAGTTGGAAACTGCAAACTAACTCAAAGCATTGTCTGTGAAGCACAGGTGATGCAAGGAGGAGCAACAGATTGTACAGCCCTAAAATGAAGAAGAGTAGGCGCTTCATTTTATAACAAAACCCTACACGACACTTTGGTGCAACAATCTGGTGGCAGTGACCAGAAAAGGCTTCCTTCTGAGCAGAACCAGACTCATGGTGAACAACCATCTGTTGTGACTGTGAAGGCTGAGAAAGAAACACACGATCGAGAGAGAAGTCCAAACAGCTCGACTGGTTCGCTACAATAACAACCGAAAAGCCGAAAGAATAACATTATCTATATCTGTGTGTATCTGTTTTAATTCGTAAAAAGTTGGATGAGCTCTCATTTGGTCGGCCCCTGACAGCTGCATGACAGTGTTCAGAAAACTGACTCTATAATGTGAAGCTCCAGTGAGTCGATTTTTCCATCGAGGTCAAACTTGGGCTGAACTGAGTGACCTTTTCAGACTTCCACCACCAAAAGTTTGAGAGTCAAAACCCGCAGCTTCGGACAGAAAAGGCTGGGATCTATTAACTTATATAATTATCTAGGTTTTATAACAGTTGCAGCTTCTCAGATGGGACTTAATTAACTAAACTTAGACTCTTTCTCTAGTGAAGAGTTATTGTTCTGATATTTTATCCTATTACAGAGAAAACTGAAGAAAAACCACAAGCGTTTTTTTGTGTTGCACTCCATTTCGTGCTTATTAGGCAACCCTCTCGTTTCACAGTTTACTATACCACCATATACATGAGTAGGCAGTTTCAACACCTAACACCCTCACACCAATCGAATGACTGGTCTTTTTTCTTATCTCTGGGTTGTTTAAATGTGTAAACAATGACGTTTAAAGTACGAAAAGTGCTTTAAACTCCAAACTCCGGAATCCGCTATTTTCATCCAAGCCCTGAGGGTCACTTTCTGTCGTCTTGATCATCCGTCTGAACGCTAACACCAACTGAATTATTCATGAGCAGCTGAGCCGGGACCTCGCAGGACAAGACAACCTGCAGTCACACATTTCAGTCGACCTGCTTCTCTTTCCTTTAGCCTCTCACTGCTGCGATTCATCCATCCTCCTGACAGATCATGAAAACAAATATGTAATTACACACTAAGAACAACAGGTCCTGCAGGTGTGTGTGTGTGTGTGTGTGTGTGTGAATGAAGCAGACTTCAGTGGAAGAGCCTTCTTCTTTTCCTCTCTAAACTCCCGGCTCATGTTGTCTGACACAAGAGTAGGGTGCGGCTTGTTCGCTTTCCCGAGAGATGTTTCTAGAAGAACCAGTATTCCCAGTGCTCTCCCATTTTGCAGCTGGCTTCAGTCAAGGTTGTATTTGTTTTAGTGGTTATAAAACTTCCAACATAATCATCGTATCAGCTTTGTTTGACACTCATTTCCATAACCTGTTGCATACCTGAGGAGAGGAACAGGCTGCCTCGCACGTACTCCGCCACCTGACGAACCACGCTGGAGTTACCGGGCACATAGGCCAGCTGCAAATGTTGGAAGGCAAGAGGAAGGGGCAGTCTGTCCACAGAGTAGCTCTCATAGTTGGTTGCATTCGGGTAGTCCTTAAAGGGGACCTTCTGACGCAGCACGATGAGGATGCCGGAGAAGAGCAGGGGAAGGAGAATCTCCACCAGAGTTACCAAAATTTGACGTTTCTATGGAGAAGAAAGAGAGATGATCTGTCATTTAGAGGGTTATGATATTTCTCAGAACTAATGGAGATTGACAGAAAGGCCATTTCAGAAGACTCAGCATCCTATGATTAGACTAACTACAATGATTGTCAACCCAGATGGGGTCTGGGCAGCAGTCTGTCATTATCACTTTACTCAGAATTGAAATAAGATGATTTCACAGGCAGCTGAAACAGCCTAATTTATCTGATGGTCTCCTCCTGATGAATGATGGGAGTATAAAATGACTCGGGCAGTTTCAGGACATTAAAATCAACTCCCCCTTTACTTCCCCCTTTGCTTCCAAATCACGAGGATTACACAAGATTAGATGCATTTCCTGTTAGTCCGTGTTTTTAAGTATGTTTTAATGAGCCAACAGATTTCATCATATGACCAAATCTGAACAACAGTGTTTTTGTCAAAGACTGCTTCTTACCCTGAATACCATCTGGGTATTAACCTAATTATATAACTCTGATCAGATATTATTACCCTGATTAAATAACAAGTGTTGTTGGGCTTATGGTGGATATTATTTCACATGTCTACACTTAAAAATGTGAGGACATAAAACACACGTCACTTCTGTGTCATTTAAAGGCGCTGTAAGGAGTTTTCATGTTGTGACGATACAGGTTAAAAGTAAGTGAGGTATTTCCAGGGTGAAAACTACATTTCCCATGAGTGCCATGACCCAGATTTGGCCATTGTCCGGGGAGCAAATTAACACACTTTCTTTTGAACACGACTTTTATTTGTTCCAGACTAGAGATGCACCAATCCATGTTTTTCCAGATCCAATCCAATACCGATACCTAGGCTGAGCGTATATGCTGATATCCAATACCGATCCAATACTACTGTTGAATGAATTAACTGTATACCTACACCTGTGAGTGAAGGCATCAGGCTTGACATTAGCCTTGTTAAAAAAAAGGTGACATATTAACACAGATATAAATTTACTTCATATCATTTACTAACAAAAAATAATTTGGACATTAGCGCACAGCAAAAAGAAGTAAGACTTCCATGTATTTCAAGAAAAAGATTGGATCGGAACACTAGATCGGTGTCATTCATCAGATATCTGATCCAGTTAATTTGTCAATATCGGAGCCGTCTATTTTCATACATAAAGGGCACCGGATTATAAAGCGCATTAATCCAAACAAAACAGTCTGATAAGTCAAACTTAATTTAACTCATTCAATAAGCGAGGCTACGGTAGCTGCAGCGCTCCGACAAGCCATCAGGCTGTGCTGCTTTGTAGCTTATCGAAGTCGTACTAAAACATTTCGACAGATTTCTGAGCGCTGTGTACCACATAAAATCAGTTCGAGGTCAGTAAGCACAAGCAGAATTCATACATATGGCTCAACTGATTATAAGGCACACTGAGGATTAAAAGGATTTTAAGGATAAGGTATACCTCGACTTAATGAACTGAATGTTATCAGTCACAGCCTCGGTGTCATGATGTGTGTTCTGGTTTCTCGATAAATGTTTGAATAACATTAAAATGCACACAGATAAACTCAGTGAAGCATTTCTTCAAACTTTAAATCCTGCTCATAACTTTTTGCTCTCTCACTCACTTTTCTATACCGTCCACTGCCCTGTCCTCTCCAAATAAAGGCAGTTACCTTTAAAAAAAACCCATCACAGACAGTTCTTTTAAGTCCACGGTATTAAGGTATCAATATTAGACCTCACACTGTTGCACAATGAGTTCGTCGGCCTTATGTTGTTGCCTGAGTTTGCAGGACAGTCAGGGTACCCAAGGTAACTCTGATTCCCGTGGGACAATGTCCACGTGGACTCATGTGACAAACAGGAAGAAGACCGTGCAGGCGACTTGATGTAACACTTAAATGGGGAACAAAATAAATAGTCTTAAAATGGTCCTAAACACAGAGGGAGAGGGAGTAAAAACATGTCAAATCTTGAGCTATAATCTTGGATTGAAGCAGCTTCTTTTCTAGTTATATTTGATTTATAATGATTCCCTATACACAATGATATCTTCTAAATGACGTTGTGTGAAAAGGACGTGCAAATGACAACATTCCCCAGCATGACTGCTCCACTTTTTTTATGAGAATGAGGAAATTTATGACAGTGTCCCTGAAATGAACGCCGTTTTTACAGCGGGCTTTTACAGGCCATATGATGTCAGCCTTCTGCTAGAGAGGGTAAAACGCAGCAATACATCACATTTGGAAATTTAGTCTAAGTGATAAACATGCAGACTGTGTTCGTGTTCTGCGGCCAAGTTGGCTCAGCAACACCAAGACAGTATTTTTCCCCGCCTGGTCTTAATGGAGTCTCTGTAGTCTCAGGACAACCACAACCAGAGCAGCAGTGAGTGCACAAAGAATGACTATCACACATCAGGCATGCTCTGAATCTGATTACATGGCACCAACCTGAATACCAGTGGGGTTGTGCAACCATCAACTGATACAGAAGTACAAAACTATGCAGGTGCACCACAATGGCATGATTTGTATTTTGGAAAAAAGCTGTTCTTATCTTTTGCAAACTGAAGTAAGACAATGAAATATTATTTTTCATGCAGAACATGTAGTGCAAGCCTTTAGGTGAACTGTTACTACACAATGCAATTTCAGTCGAGGAGGTTTGGAGTTCAACAAGCCGAACAAGTTTACCAAGTTATGAGAGAGTTGGAGAAAAATCAAGAATGTGATTATCGTTAAATCACAAAAGGAGAAACTCTACCGGCTTCATTTCTGTCGGATACATGAGCTGCTCGTAAACTTAATTTGCTTGCTTTAATAGGGATGCATATTAGTGGCAGACAGAAGCTTAAAAAGTTAATTATCCTTGATGGGAGATATGAAGGTTTCCTCCATTATCTACTGCGAGTTGGGTGGCGCATTCATTGTCTACATGATGATGACAGCCCACCCACAACAACAAGCGTTAACATGTCAGGCGTATGGAAGTATTTTGAAGTAGCTATTTGCAATACTTATAAAGCAGACACTCCATCAAATACTTCCAATTTAACGGCCCATCATCTTGAATGGCACAGAGAAAGCCGCAGTGCCAGAAATTTTCATCATCCTCTAGGATTGACGAAAACAGTAGGATAAAAAGTTGACTCGTTTTAGGTTTTTTCCTACAATAATTACACAAGAAAACCTGGTGTACAGCGTGTAGGTATGCAAAATAAGTTTAAAAATATCTCCAAAATCCTACATGGTGAATCCCTGACTCTTATATGTAGTATTTCTTTATCTGCCTTGGTATGTCTTTGGATTTTATACAATCACGAGAAAATTTAATGTGTATTTGAAGGCATACATACAAACAGTTCTTGCTGTATTTAAAAACACACTAATGTCACTAATATTTTAATTTTATATCATTAACTTTAAGTATTTTAGCATTTATCTCTTCTAGTTTTAATGACAGGATCGTCTTTTATTGATCTATTTTGGTGCTCTTATTTTCGTATCTTTTACTGTTGTTTTTATTTCATTTTATTTATTATTTCTTAAAAATCATTTTATGTTACTTTGTTTTTAGATTTTAAACCTCCAGTGTTTCCTTACCTTGAATTTTAAAACGGCGTGTCCTCGGCGCACACATTCCTGTTTATATGAATCGAGCTCTTTGTAAGTTTATGCATTTTAATACACATTTCTATTGTGCTTAGATTGCGGGGTTGGGCTGGAGTAGATTATGGTTGTCTTTGTTTCTTTTATTCCTCTGCTATGTAAAGCACTTTGCGCTACATCTTTTTTTTTGATTGATAATAAAAAGAAAAAAAAAACGAACACAATTTCATTCTCTTTCTAGTTACATGCCTGTTCAGGAATATGAATTTACAGTTTCACAATAAAAACCTGACTTTACAGGTTACTGTTACGTGATTTTAGAGGTTTAGGGTAAGGCAAAGAAAGATAGAGACGGTGATCTCCCCTTCAGACGGCCATAAAAGGCTAGGAAAGCATGTGACACTAACCAAAGTATTGACCTAACTGGAACCTGTGACACAACAACACAGCGGCTGAGCTGTATATTATTGACATCAATAAGTTTCAAAGCGGCTGGGTAACATCAGCAGCAGCTCAAAACAAAATGTTAGTCAGTTTTCTGTATTTATAACAACCTGTAAGACAATAACTTAACAAGTACTGTCATACAGACACCTGCACTATAAACACAACTCCTCATGGCGGTTCACAACTGCAGCACCTAATAAGGGATTATACAGACAGGGTGAGGATGATTCTCCCTCCAACTCACCTGCTGAAGATAGTTTTTCCACACCAGCAGTCTGAATTGTCTCACGATAGCCATTTTGATCCGTCCACAGGACACAGTCCAGTCAGCCCTTTCCAGTGGCTGGAGATAGAAGAAAAGATTTAAAAGTTAGTTTGGTAAGAGCTGCATGTAAAGTTTTCTTCTCGATACATTTATAGGTATCAGTCTGTCTGAATTTAGATGTGTTGCTTCAGTTGTGATTCCCTTTAAGGTTTCTGCTCTTGGTTTCTATTTAGCAAAAACCCAGTGAAGCAAAAATGGAGAAGTGAAATTGAGAAAACAGCTGTATCATAATTATCTACTTTAAAGATCAAAAAGAAGAAATTCTGGAAAACGAAAACGAAAACAGAGGAAAATCTCACCAATATTCACAAAGACAGGCTTGCAAATTACACCAGGTAGAAGAAAAAAATCAGGCAAATGAGCGTGAGATTATCAACGCTTCCACATGATAAACCAGCAGGCCAAGCTATTAGGCCTAACTTCTTTATTTATTATAGTTAACTTGTAAAAACAGACATCTTTAAAAGGTGATAAAACCTTTTAAAGTAAGTAAAATATAGTTTTAATACCTGAATGTCAACAGAATATGACATTTCTTATTGACCATGGCCTTTACAGATATAATCATACCTCAACTAACTGGAGCAACAACCATGACCAATCGATACCAATAAGTTTCTAGAGCAAGAGTAAACATGTTTGCCACATATCAGATGCATTTCACGGTAAACAGGGTCATGGATGTCATAAAATTGGTCATACTGGGACAGTCTGAGTTTCACACTAGTGCCATTCATGTCTGAATGATTTACATGATATAATCCAGGTGTATAGTCCGTGTCAAATCCACGTGTTATTAATCTAAAGCGATTATTCTCCTGCTGGTTTGTTAAAAACATAACACTCAACACAAACCAGCCATTCCGGACGTGAAGCTTTTCCTTATTACTAAAAATCCGCCTTACTCTCCTCTGATTGGTCCACCTCGGCATTCTGAGCCTTCTGATTGGACAGTCGAGCTGCCCGTCAATCCCTGAGGATTCTGGTGAATGCTAATGATGAAGCTGATGGAGAAAGCTAGGTTTCCCTTCAATTCGGTGTGCGTTTTCATTGACATTGTTCCAGTTTACATAGAATCAAACATAAATATAATGATAATGAAGATAAAATCTGGTCTAATTACCTCAGAAAAGAGCAGGTTTCGTCATATGAACTTCACGAGCTGCTGTCCCTCTTCCTGGGAGGTGAAAACAATTCCTCCTTTTAGGATCAAGCCGACAACAAAACCATCACTACAGCAGCGGGGGCTTCTTTCTTCTCCCTTCACCGACACTGTCAAGGCTCGGTTGGCATTTGTGAAGCGAAGGACGTCCTCAGCAGCCGGTCCGGTTCGGTTTTCCGCCTCCAGTTTGCTGCCTGACTCTAGCTGGGCGATGACATTGCAGCAGCGGCGGCGGCGGCGTTACACCGATAAGTCCGTGAATTCATCGTGAGAAACGCAGCAGCGACAACCGTCAACAAAACACCTCACGTGACCTCGGTGGAGCAGGGTGTCACGTGATCTCAACAGCTGGGCTTTCTAGTACAGGCGTGAAAAGATAACAACACACATTGAGCTAATATTGCTCTTTTTTATGATTGCTTTAGCCACAAGAATGATGAGGTCGTTAATTTTGAAGATTAAAAAATACATCTTATTTTAGTTTTTCCCCACTGAACCAAAATAAACACATAGGTTTGCTTTAAACTACAAACTCTGACCTTTTCTTTAAAAATGTTAAAGGGGTATTCGTAAAATTAATTTAGGTTCAAACATATGGAAGTAAATCTGTGCCATCTAGTTCTGAATTTGAATTTGTAAAGCTGAATTTTTTTGCATCAAAATCAGACTTTGAATTTCAAAACTTTGAGCACACACTTGTATTTCTGACACTTGTTTTTTTCACAATGATGAAATAAGCAAAATTTTAACTGTGTAAAAAAAAAAAACAACATAAAAAAAAATTTAATGTCAAAAATTCAACTCAACTCGACTTTATTTGTAAAACACTTTAAAACAACCACAGCTGAACAAAGTGCTGTACATATGTTAAGGTGACCAGACGTCCCCAATTTCCGGGGACAGTCCCCAAATTAGATGACCTGTCCCCGGGAAAAGCTGTCCCCGATTTAAGCGTTTCATGAATGAGAACAAAAATGTTGCGTGTAGGCTTGAACAACGGTTATTACAGTAGCCGAATGGGTAGGAAGCATAAGTAAGCAGTCCTGAACAACAGTTCTTACGGGGGTTATTAGAAGGGGCGTGCGCTGCTACTAAATATTACCGCGATGTTGTCTGTGATCACGCAGCCCATGCACCCCCCTAACCTATTTTGCACATCGCACTGACGTCCAGATGTGGTCTTTGACGGACTGACCCAAAACTTACTTGATCTGCACGTCTCTTCGACATCCGATGTTTGGTGGGGAGCATTATTTGTGGCTATAGAGTGGCGTTTTGGTTGAGGTTTGTTTATGGCTCCTCAGACCGCTGTGTATTGCTATCCTGTGGTCGTTACTAAAGTTGGTTTAACCAGAGAAACAAGCGGTCGGCAACATTAATCTCTCAACGGAGTGTCTAACTTGGTGTTACGGTGTGTTTGACCCTAAATTAATTTTACGCCAGAATATACCTGTAAGTCTAAAATCTCAAGAGAAAGGTGCAAGATGTTTTGTTGTCACTCCGCAAGTGCAATTTTATTTGCTTGTGGCTCTGTTAAGAAAGATATAAAATGGAGGAAACCATAAAATAACAATTACTTTATTCGAGAGCGTGTATAAAAATTTATAGCACAATAGGATTGCAGTTATGAGATTGCACTAGCGTGTTAATAAACTTTTATTTTATTCAACCTGCTCCTGTTCGTCTCTTTGGATCCCCATCCTCATCAGCATAGCAGATAGTATTTTTCCTGAGGACATTATGAGACCTCTATTATCAGCTATCAAATTGTCTGGATCTAATGGTTCCCAGAATGCAATTCACTTGGGTCTTTTAATTGTATTCTCACTGCTTTGCAAACAGCTTCATCTTACAAACGCCAAATGTTGAGTTTGTAGCAGAGCAAATCTAGCCAAGAATCTCTAATTAAAAAGTTTTTTGTAAAAACTGAGGTATATTATGATTTAAACTTTAGGTAGCTTGAATCTGCTTTGAGACACTGTGAGGAGTTTTTAGCTTATACAGAAAAGACTGACATTTGTACTAATGTCTTTAAACCTGCAAACAGATCCAAGACTAGGAGCATTGTGACTGAGGTCCAAATGATTTCAGACTTAAATAAAAAAATATGAGCTTCAGTCTGTATATCAAGCCGTGATCATCAAATATCAAACTGAAAAGCAACTACCATGATGGCTTGTTTTATTTGAACTAAGTACAAAATTACATATTCACACACGTTGATTTAGAGTTGATTCATTTATTTGTCTTAGAACATTTTTTTTTTTTAAAACATACATACTATAAAACACACTCTCCTCCTATGTGCTGCTGTCCTCCTCCTCTTGGTCCACCGAGCAGACTATTGCAAGACAAGAGGGAGAATGGTTACCATCAGTCATGCTTAGTGAAGTTTACAGAAACTGCAGACCCCAACTAACGCGAACATCAATTTACATTTGTCCATAATAAGGAGTCTGAATAATATGGAGGCCTTAATGCATGCACTGATTTATTATGCAGGACATCGCAACCGCTGAGTCATCTTTGGCAACATTATGTCCTACTGAAGAGTGACTCATGCATTACTCTCCTCTATATATGGATTACTTCATTACTTCATTTATATGCTTAAGGCTCTGCTAAGAATCAGACCGGACCCCCTCAACACTCACAATCACTTTCTCTCTCCACCTCGCTCTCCTCCTCCTGGTCCCCCTCGTAACCCGAGCAGGACATGTCGAGGCTCCACTCCATGATGTCCCACAGCAGCGTCTCCTCTTGGTTGGACAGCTCTGCCGTGGGCGTGGCCATGAAGCTGGCTCTGTGGGCCTCCATGGCGTCATCTCGTCTCCTGGGGAGAAAGAGGAGAATCAGTGAGTTACGGTGAGTCACCGCGGCGTCTCACAGATGGCAAAAAAACAAACGCCTCCTAAACGGGGTCTGTTCACAAGTCCTGGAGCGCAGGAGAGTCTGAACTGATAAGTGCTGCTAAATGAGCAAGAAGAGAGGCGGGAGCAGGAGCCACTGAAGCTGTCGTTTAGTGAGTCACTTTTGGGATAATTTGCATCTGTCATTTTAGTACTTCAGATGTCAACAATCTGATCTGCAGTTGGTGTAAAAGCTGGTGTGAAAAAAATGCCAATATAAAACTTGTACAAAACCTTTTTCCAATTTCAGCAAACCACTGATAGCAATAAAGACAGATATGTCGGCCAAATTATCCAGCGGTGATGACGACTTTCACACAAATGCTTGTGTGAATATTGCACCCCTGGGTTCAGTTCTCCATTAAAAAGAATTGGGCAGACTCAGATTATGCAAAATTAATGCTGATATTGAATAAACCATAACAGCAAGTTAAGAAGTAATACTACTCCAGTGCCTCGGGGAAGCAGCGTGAATTAGCTCTCATCAGGACTTTTTTTTAATCATAAAGTCATATCATATGTGATTTAAACATGTAAAACATGTCACTGGAGCTTATTAAGTTTTAAGTAGTACTTGCAGGCTAAGATGCATAATGCACCACATTTCAACAGTATCACATATCAACTAGAAAATGCAATTTTTGAAGACATTGCGAGTGGGATTGCGCCTGTTAAAATTAATCTCAGTATTAATCCATTAAGAAATTCCACTTATTAAAAAACAGGGAAAATTTCAATAATTAAAAATCATCAAGTATAAGAAGAATTTGAAGTATCAGAAATGATTGAATCAGTTTGAATGAGTTTTATGTGTTTGAAGAATAAAATAATGCATTTTCACTGAGTGATTGTAAAATGGGGAAAATTTAAATGAATAAAAATCCTAAATACACCCCATAATGTCCTCAATGAGCTGAATTTTTGGAGCCCTGATGGTTTCTGTAAGGTCAAAGTTTGTGGAAGGTGATAGGGGCTGAAGTTCGTCAAGTGCTCTCGTGAAGGGTTTTAAATGTAGCCTCCAGTACTCTGTGTACTGAGCCTGGCTTCATTTGTCTCATATGGCCGTTAGAGACACACAGCTGACTGGAAAGCTGCTTCTAAGTGCACTAATTGGTAACCATGGTGAAGGTAGAAACATCACTACAGCAGGAAAAGGAAGCTTGAAGCTGAGGAAACAGCTCTCCAACTCGACCCTGGTGCTCCTTCCCCTACAATGGCTGTATTCATGATAAGGAGCTTGTGAGAACATGCAAGACTCTACAGAACATATTGATATAATTAATTAAAAACATCCTAAATGTACGCCATAATGTCCTCAATGGGCTGAATTTCTGGAGCCCTGAACGGTTTCTGTAGCTCACAGTTGATGGGAGAAGACAGGTGGTGAGGCAGACGGTCAAAGTGTGTACATGTAGGTCTCATAGACAGAGAGATACTCGCGCATACACATTGTCAGTTTGAATGAGAAGCTGCCTAACTACAGGGAATTTAGAGCCCCGAACTTCTTCACGTAGGCCGATTTCCTTGAATCCCTGAATGAAAATAAGAACATCGTAGGAATCCTGGAATATTTCGCAATCCCACTCAATAAGTGTAACACTTTTATCAGTCAAATTGGGTTTTTAATATCACACACATCAAATTTGATGGATTGCATCTATTTCTATGGACTTGCTTACTTTTTGCTGGTGCTGGATGGAGATGCAAGGAAGGTTTGGATATCCGCTGGCTGACTAGTCGGACTGGGAAGCTCCATCTGAGGCTCCACCTCAGGAATCTCCAAGATCTGACATAACTCTGTGTAGTCCATCACCTTTTGAAGGACGTAAAAGGAATATAAGTGAGAACCAAGAGGAGAGATGGCGTCCCACTTCTTCATTTTCCACCGAGACTTGCAACAAAAACTCTGAATCAGTTACCCTCTCTTTGCTGATGCTCTGGAAGGCCTCGTCTTCGAATCGCTGTTTGACTCCAGTGAGAGGCACGTGCCTGTAATCTTTGGGAACATCTTGACTGAAACTGAGGGAGACATGGGGAGAAAAAGGATTGGGAGGGAGGGGAGAAGAGACAAGAAAATGACTGAGTTTGATCCACTTTGCTCGCTGCATGCTCGTATTTAACTCTCGTGGACAAATCCTGTTACTCGTCCATTTGAGAATTACTGTTTATCGATACAATGCTCACCTATCAAAGTGACTCACCCTGAGGCACATTTCCGTGACTCAGCTGGTGATTCACCGATCAGACACACAAACACACTCAAACTCCCCCAGATCTACAGCCTCCATGCCTCCTTCAGTCTTTTATGACTCTGCAGCCCTCTCAGGGCTTCATGTTTGCTTTATGGTCATCCATTATCCTGGTCACCAGACATTACAGATGGTCTTATATCTAATTAATGTGGCTATGAGCATGCTGAAAACAGCCAGACACATCGCTAATCAATTCTGATCATGTCTTTCATAAGGGAGAGCAGTGACTGGAAAAAGTCCTGTGTGAGCCAAGGTAAAGAAAATCATCCGAGAACAGGCTGGCAGATTTTCCCTTCATGATTTTAGGCTTTGAAATTTGATGTTTGGGTAATGATAATCTGTAATTTTAACAAGGGTGTGGCTATTGTTCCACATTCACAATGGACAAACAACAAGTTGCCACTCAGTCATCCTTCACATTTTAGAAACACTTGCATCTGCTTTACCAGAATGAGAGCGGTAACTGTCAGCGTTAGTCCCGTGTGCTCTGTATTTGAGTGCGGGGTATAACACCTGCTTAGTTTGCATTGAAAGTTTTCCCAGTGCACCATACACAGATGTCAACAAGCCTCATCATCTGCCAAATTGAAAGGCTCAGCCATTATCCCACTTTCTTACCTCTGGGATAATGACTTTTTTCTCTTGCAGAATAAAGCCGTGACATTTGCAGCTGATAAATTATGAATAACCAACAGCTTTGCTCTTCCCTGATTAACTTAAACCGTGTCGTGATCTTTCTAGTGCGACTGGTGTGCATGCGCCGGCTATGCATGCAGCCTGTTACAGTCGGTCTTAGTAAATACCTTTGTTTTTGATCTTTTTGTTAACGGTTGACATGCCTTATTTGTTCTTATTCATTCCTATTCTGCTTATATTAATATTTGTATTTCAAGAGCAAGAGTAATGCTGTGATGACTGTTACCAAAGCACATCAATGACGCCTCTTCAACTCTTTCACCATCAACAGAGAGACCAAATCTTGCCAGAATTTGAAATTCATGCTAGCAGTTTTCTACCGATGGAAAAATATTCACACGAATGCTTGGAGATTGAGTGTTAGACATCCAAAACACAAGACATCCTCTGAGATATTTGTGTCGTACTGTATCTAAATGTATCCTACACTGAAAAAACACTGATATGACTCTGTAACCTTTGGGCCTCCTACAGGCATGAGTGGTTGTTTACCAGCCCACTTGTTCTTACAGGCTACAACTAACACGGACAAGAAGCTTATTCCTTTACCACGACTATTTCTTATATGTTAACAATCTGGATAGAAAGCTCACCATAATTTGTGTAAGTGTAGATAATGTGTACATTAAAAGTGCAGCTACAGAGCAGAGCAGACTTAAAGGCTTCAAACATGACACTCTTGTTTTTGTAGTTAGGAGAAATTGGCTTTCGTACAACCTCTATGGGTAATGATAGGTCGGACTTAATCTACAGAAACAGTAGTAAATAATCTATAGAACATAATGAGCCAATTAGCGTCCTTTTCGTTTACTCACTCGGCAAATCAGCTGTAAAGCTACGAGTGTCGCACAGTTTGGATTGAATGTCAATTTTCTTTCTCTGGCAAAAGGAAGGAAACTATTCAAATACAAAAAGTACCGACAGGAGAAATTGGCTTTTGTACAGCCTTTATGGGTAATAATAGGCCAGACTTTTGATCTGCTGGGGTTTGAGATTAAACGCCTATTCAGTGTGAAATCTCCCCTCAGGTGTCCTGCGCCCTGAAACTGCCTATAAACGTATAATTTGCGTCAGAAATACTGAATAAATGTCAAAACTCCCGGTGGTGTGCAGAGGTAAGTTTGATATTACAATCATATGCCTGATTTCTTTGTTAGCCTTCAGAAACAAATCAAATGTTCAGCGTGGATAATGTGAAGGTTCACTGTTAGTAAACAATCTACAGAACATAATGAGCCAATCAGAGTCCACTTGGCGAATCAGCTGTAAAGCTACAAGACAGAGGGGTAGGGAAAGAAACCGCCCTCGCTCTAAAAAGATGAACAATCCAGAGCCTCTCGCTTTAAAAACCAATTTTTTTCTTAAGTGATTGCATTCGTCACAAGGAGGCACTTAGCCTGCAGAGGTCACCGCAGATGAAGTGTCTTTAAGGAGCAGACTGAAACATGCCCTCCCTAAAGGAAGGTCATGATAACCAGCACGACTCTGCACACTCCAACTGAATAGAAAAAGGTCTGAGTGTGCCGTTGTGTAGATGCAGAGACATCCTGTGACAGTGAGCATGGAGGGAGCTTACCATTTGACAAAGAGCAGCACGGAGAGGGAGACCAGGTCTTGCTTGGAGTAGCCCGTGTTGTCGACCAACTGGCTGGGCCAAAGTGGAGCTGCAGAGAGAGAACGCAGACATAAATCAAGGTGAACATAAACACAACACTCAACTCGAGCTGTAAATTCTTTAACTGTTTGAAAGGAGTATTTGAGGAATACATGTGTCTTTAAGTGTTATTACCACAGTGATGTAGGGCTCGGGTAAGCAGCAGTGCAGCACAGGCCAGTTTGGCGGGGGGCATAGAGGTGAGATCGGAGTAGAGCAGCGACAGCTCGCAGATGTAGCTGAAGAGGTGAGTGGTCCGTCTTTCCAGAGGGAGCAGAGACAGCAGCACCTCCCCGTAGTCCAGCAGTGTGGGGCTCTGAAGAGGAAGCCAATTCATTTACTGCTTTAAACCCAAATTCTTTAATTTCTTATATTCACATATGGAGATGTTTGCTACACTTACCCTGATTTTTCCCTTGAGAACAGAGACGACCTCTCCCATCATTCGAACCAGGTCTGCGTATTTGTAGGAGTTGTCTGTGAGCCATATTGCCTCACGTATCGTCAGGATTTCTGTACTGATACAGCTGGAAAATACCAAACAGATAGACAGAAGCATTTTTAATTTATCCCGGTTAAGTGCATTATCGAAACGGGTTCAAAAAAAAGTTAACTTCTCTCTTTTATGGACTTTTTCGGTTTTCAGCGACTTGTCTACATATGTATTTCTCTTAACGTACAGTTGTTCATTTCACTTATTTTCTTTTTACTTTCTATTTCACAACGTCTTATCTCAACATCTACAAAACCCGAAATCCAGCACTTATTTTTTTTTTTTGGTTTTAGCTTCAGAATTTGTTATTTAAGCACAGTAATAGGAATATCCAGCAGTGGACAGGGTCTTGAGGGAAAGGGGGTGTTCTTGTGCGCTTTCAAGAGCTGTACTGTAATGATCTGTACAAAAGTAATAAAAATATTATAGAGTTAAAAAAAAAAAAAAAAAAGGAGATTTCCTGCGTTTCCACTGAGAAGGAAGACACGTGAAATTGTCAGAGTTTGCAGGAATGCATGCTTACCGTGAGCAAACAACCATGCAGGCAATGCCTAATAACTGGAGACGGGCCTTTGGGAGAGAGCGCAGAGACAGGTACCGGTCCACACAGCCTACTGTCACATGCAGCGTCAGGCTGGAGAAGTCCTTCATGGTGGTCACTTCCACAAGCCAGTCCACCAGGATGTACCTGAAGAAGCAGGGGAAGAAATAAATATATACATCAGTTTTACACTAACTACTTTACTGACCCAAATATAAAATTAGCTTTTTTCCCTTCAAATACATCGTGAAAAAGTCGGACAGTAATTAAGCTCCAAGTCAGTGGATGCTGCCAGTCATATGTGAAACGAGCGTACTCTTGGACAGTGAGGTGTCACTCAGTGCTGCAGCACCAGAAGGATGGCAGATGGAGAGACATGGTGATCCGAGGACAAGCTCACTAACAGCGTTAAGAGTTTTGACTCTGACATGACGAGGTTTGTAAAAAAGTAACACAGCAGAGAGATTTCGAGACTGTCCAACAGTCGAGGCATACGGGGTAACCGCTTCATTTTTTAAATTTCATTTTACTCTGACAGTTTCATTACAAGACTTTAAAAACTTTTCTATTTACGAGGTCATAAACAGAGGCAGGTAGGACTGGGTCTATTAAAAGGTACTGATGCTGTAACAGTCAGGCTGGAAGATAAGGAGGTCCTGCTCGTGGATATGAATGGAGCTGGCCAGGAGAGGGGTGGTTCTGCACACTGTTAAGCCTCTCCAGGGTGTCGTGGTCCTAGCTTGAGGAAACACCAGTAAAGGGAGGTGCCCACTTGATGACCACAATGATGTGCTGGCTCTCACTGCCCACCAGTGTCATCTATCTCAGGCGGTGGGAGACATTAGGATCCATGTGGTAGGCTATGAAACTTGTCAGAAAAGGGTGTAATGGGACTGGTTTCCTCACGGAGAGCTCAAAAAAATCCAATTCAAGGTCTTTTCCTAAGAAGGGGGAGTCGTCTTGCAATCAAGGTCTTCTTATATTTGGGTCAGATTACATCGTCTGTATCAAATTGAAGTGGATGAATTTTGCTGGGTGGAAATATGATATGTACCCTCTTTCAAGGGAGATTACTCGCTTGATTCTGCAGGAAGTCTTAGACCAGCACGCTGATGTTCGTCTTCTATTTCAGCGGCTCTTTACTAATGTCATTAAAGAAAGCTGAGATGATCCAAACATACTGAGTCATCTTTATGACTAAACCTGGATCTTTTCATTGTCCATCATAGATATTATTCACCAGTGATGCCTGTTATATCATATCATGGCGGACATCTGTTCCAGTCTACCTCATGGTGTCCTTGATGCCTCGTCTGAGGATGTCCTGAGTGCAGTGACGTGACGCCGGGCTGCAGCTGAAGAGCTGAGCCACCAAGTCAGAGCGGGCTTTTGACTCCAAGCCCAGAGGATTCCCACTGCTGCACACTTTCGCCAGAGAGAGCTGAGAAAAAAAAAAAACATTACAGTCGATGAGAAGTTACAAATTGGCTTGTAAATTCAGTGAACTGACAGTTATCTTTCAGCCGGGCTACATTAAGAAAGAAAGAAATAGAGGGGGTTAACAGATTGCTGCCGTTTTAACTTAGAGTTCAGGAGAGTCACATTTTTGTGATTGAGTGCTGCACAACAGCAAAGCTTTCAGAAGCAAATCACAAGAACTGTAAGTCAACAGGTGCCAAGCCCCCTGAACACAGCTTAAAGTGTTTCAATAAAAAATACCCAGCTGTGGACAGATGGAGGAGTGGGAAATAAAAAAAAGAAGAGAGGCGGAACAGAAAAAAAAGGAAAGAAAGAAAACATGACAAATGAAAAGCTGTCACACACAACCTTTCATTTTCATTGAACCGCTGAGAGGGAATAAACCTGCAGGCTTAATATGAAGGTTATCACAAGACTGAGAACGCACTGGAACACATCAAAATTGGCTGCCAGGTTTATATAATGGCAATCGTGTGCTTTCAATCACACACACACACACCTGTGCCCTCCAGCATCCTTTGCCTGCGTAGTCCCTGAGTGTTCTCACATATTGGAGGTACCTGCCTGGGTCTGCAATCTGAAAGACAAAACAAGAAGTCCAACTGAGAAAAAACATAACTGCTTATTTGATCTAGTTATCATATTTCCCTGCAGATCTTCAATTTGTACAATTGAATTTTCTCTAGTTAAAGGTGTCCATGTCTTCTCTACACACATATATGCCTGTGTTTGAGCTTAATATGGAGAGAGTTGCAGGTACGGTCGATATGCAAGAAAAAATAGAAAACTGAATCAAAGGCTGAGACTCACTGCTGTTTTCCGGTTGTACTCCCACAGCAAGTAGGAGCTTGGCAGACAGCCGGCCTGTGCAGACTCTTTGAGCATAGATATGGCATCTTGGCGCTTTTCATCCGCCTAGATAAGGTGAAAAACAACAGACCAGCGTGTAAAAATCAGTCAAACACCGTTTAACCAAAACACAAACGCTGCTGCGAGGATGTGAGAGACAAATCAAGGTTCTTCAAGCTGTGTAAAGTAATGCTCAAAGGATGAAACTACAAATGTCCCATCTTGAGTAGCCCCTGTGACAGCAGCTCAGAGCTTTTCACCTTCTCATTGGGGCTCATAGAAACTTAGCAAACCACACCCAAACAGAGTCAGTCTCAGTTTCACACTCACTTCAAATAGCTGCAAAACTCTGGCCAAACAGTGCAACAATGGTCCTCTCTTCTCCTGCAGAAAAAAAAAATAGTTGTGCAAAATGAGTAATGCACTTGCAACAATATTCGCCGATAATACTTTTCACCATTTCAGATTTAAGAGCGACACCTACCACGCTACTCTCACATTCAGCCTTAAGATGGTGAAACACCACAGCCTTGCAGCAGCTGCCGGTGGATGACCATGGGGGACGGATGAACACCCAGATGAAGGGATCTATTGAGGGGGAACGAAGGCTCTCTGCAAGGCTGAAAAAGTGGGATGCTTTCCGACCACACACATCTGCTCGCCCCTCGTCACTTAGAAATGCTATTAGAGAGGAAAAAAGCAGAGCTGTGGACGAGGTTGCTGCACACTTATTAAAAGCAAAATTAGACCTTTAAGGCCTAACAGTGTCATTATACAATGTAAGTGTTTTATTATATCTTTTTAATAATTTGCAGGAACCCAAGTAGAGCATAAAAAACTGGTAGAAATCCTCAAAACTGAAACCATCTAATTCAAAAATGGTAGGTCAACTTACGTCCTTCATTGTACAAATAAGCGATCCCTAGCTTCACAGCAGCTTCAAAGTTCCCTTTTTCAGCAGCTCTAAAAAAAGCAGAACATTTTCAGATTAAAAGGAAAAAAAATAAACTCAAAGAAAAGACAAATAAATAAATGTTGAAGTAATGTTTTAAAAGTACAGAAGTGGCTGTACCTTTCAAAGAGCCATAAGGTTTTTGGGCAGGGCCAAGTGTCCCTAAAACTGACCCCGGCCCAAACACTGGAGTGGTTGTCAACAATGTCCCGCAGCTGGGAGTGAACCTGTGACAGCCGGCAAGTGAGTTAGTGCCTCAACAAACCAAACAAATCAAAATGGTTACAGGAGGCCTATGTGATTGGCAAGTGAATACTCACTGCTCTGACAGACAGCAGGTCCTCAGCAGAGAGGGACTGGAGCACATACAGGAGGATCTCCTCAGGTAGAGACAGCAAGGTGAGGGGTGGCATTCGCTTACGGACCCGCTTACGAACTGGAAGCGGGTAGCATTTTGAACAATGGCAGTGGATTGCTGAAAAAAAGAAGAAAAAAAAGAAATACATGTCAGTGTTAAGTCTGCCCCTCTGGAGTTTCTCTAACTTTGGTGCTCAAAACTATTTCACATCTGAGTGCTGGGCTTACAAACTCTTTATCACATTGATGTCAAACAAATACTGGCACTGCATTTAAAGCAGGGAAGTGGCCACCATGGTAATACACACTCAGGCAAAAGGTTATGGCTCCATATTTAAACTCCTAACGTAAGGCATCTCCGGGTGGTCCAACCAAACACTATATTAACGCGCAAAAACATTTGAATTCGTGAAAAGTCAAACGTTTAAAATCTACATGTTAAAGCAGATAAACTTAACAAATTAAGCTGATAAAGTTAGGTTTTCTATCGATGGAGAACTCAGTGCCTGACTGAGAAGTCAAACAGGGTGAGCGCCCAAATTTCCCTCCCCTCTCTGAGACCAAATACAGCTAACGTTTGGCTACAACAAGGTTTCCTGACGTTTAAACCATTATTTTAGTTCAGGAATCACCGCAGATGTGATTATTAACACAATGTTGTATATTTTAGATAGGTAAAGTCACCTTTAATCTATTTTAAAGCACAGTAATAACTCATCCATGGATGCCCTCATCAACGTCTGTGTTAGAGTTAGTCAGCTAGCGGTGCTAACTCCCATTCATTCCCGTTATTTAACACATTTAAAAAGCATTAAACTTTGACTATAAACAAGCCAATAAAACAAGTTTTAGATGACTTAAGTTGCTGAAGTTACTTACGGTTCGCTTTCATTGCAAGTGCAGAGTAATCTCCTCCGACAGCGGTGCTTGTTGTAGCTTCAGATCTGGGCAGCTGTTTAACTGTTAAAATCCAAGCTGGTATAAATGGTACAGATATTTACGTACTAATACAAGCAGAAAAGTGAGGTTTACAGTGTTAACATACCGCTTACGTCCTCTGTTTTGCTGCAGTGCATGACTAATATCTTTACAAGTTTGTCGCTCTTGCCTCGATTCAAATTCAAGCACGCGTCCTCACTTGAATGGCCCCGCCCCAAAGCCGCTTTAGGACCGCCCGCGTTAACCGTTTAAACTCTTTCCTATCGTCTGATTGGCCGTGGGAAGTTACGCCCACATACTACATAGTAGATCTATGATTGGTCGCAGCGGAGGAATGTTGAGACGATTGGTCTGATTTTGAAAACAGTCAAACCTCAGAAGGTGATTGGTCAACGTGACGCGATTTCGAAGTACGCGCTCGTCGGTGAGCGTGTTCGATTGGTTGACCTGATTATGAAGAAAGTTAGCAGACCCTCCTGTTTCCGGTGGATTGTGGGAAATGTAGGGGAAGTAGAGGGCTCCGTTTAAAGGCACCAATTTAAAGGGACAGGCGAACAGTCAGGGCAACGGAGACTGGATCCCATCAGAAAGGTTGTTTTTTGGTTGAAAACTGGTGAAATACAGAGAAGTAGATCGTCAAAACATATAATCCATGATCGAGGTTGTAAAAATAAATAATAAATACATTTTAACATTCAAAATTTAAATAATAAATGTGCAAATAAGCATAATTATGTAAATTCTGTACACGTAAATATTTTTTTTATTTTTCTCTTTCTGTATCTATAGTATCCTGCTGTAATTTTGGAATTTACCACTCTGTGGAACTAAAAAAGGAACATCTAATCTTATCTTATCTTTTTTTATCTTAAAAAATGATACATTTTTAATGTTAACTATGTTTTCAACAACTAGTCTTGTATTTGCTGATTTATTTCTTTGCCCAAAAACTAAAAGTAGATGTCAATTATGTCATTTTTTTATCTTTATCTTTGTTTAAAAAAAATTAATAGTATCAATAGTATTATTATTCATAATAATAATAATAATAATAATAATAATAATACTTATTATTATTATTATTTTTACTATTATTATCATTATTATTATTATTGCTGCTGTTGTTTTTGTTTTGTTTGTTTTTTCCTGCCTTTTAAGGTAATTTACTTCTTCATTCAAACTTTGTGCAATTTCAGTCATTTTTCTGGCCTCTTTCAGCATGAATAAATTTTCAGTTTATGGAGCATATTCATACTATTTGTCCTTCAACCGTTTTCACAATTATTTAACTTCTATTTCTTTTTCACCTCTTAAACAGTTTTTACATTTACACCTTCCTCCATTTTTCATTAGCAGAATTGCATTGCTTTTTCAGTTTTCAGCGCTCAGGAAATGCAGTATTTCTAGTTATCATTATTATTATTCTAACTCCTCTTAAGAAGCATCCCAAAATAAAAAATTAAAGTTAAAACAAAACAAATCAATAAAAAAATTACAGAAAACTAAGCCTTTCAGATAATAAAGCCAAACCAATGTGAAACAACAGCAACAAAAAAAAATATGAAACTGAGCTGACATTGAAACATTTTTTTTTTTTTTTTTAAATTTACAAATGACACACTTAAAGATTTATTGGATAATGATAATGGAAAGAAAGTCAAATGAGCCAGAACTCATTGCCATGGATTGTTTTTACATGAGGTCTGAAATGTGTTTATCTGGCAGTGCTCTTGCTATTCAAAGTAAACAACCGTTGTCAAGGTGTCGCGAGGGGTTTGGACCAACCAGAATCGAGTGTTCAACACAGCCGGGTGAGTGGTAGGAGAGTCGAGTAATAAGTGCTGCTAAATATAACATCATCAACATATGCTAAATTCACACATTGCATAAGCCTTCCACGTAAAATAAACGCCCCAGTGTCCATCTGCATGGCTCTGGCTCGGTAGAAGAGATCAAAAGCAGGGGTGGTGTTGAGCCAATGGTAAATAAGCATTTGCAGACTAAACCAGAGGATACAATGCCTGAAGTACAAACAATTTGCTGTATTGGATGGGTTAATCACTTCAGTCGAGAGAGGCCCAGTCTACTCACTTGTGATCAATGGTGAAGTACAAACAATGATGCCGTTTGAGCAAACAGGGTTGTTGATGCATTCTCATCATGAAGCACAATATGAAATCATGTCGGTCGCCTTGCTTTCTTGCAAACATGCAAACACACATCTGCGCAGTACTCATCAATGTTTGTGTGACCAAGCAGGGAAACAGTAAACAGGGAAGGCAGACCCAGCGCCTGTCACAGCTGCCTCTGAGAAAATCACAAAATGATTAAGACAATTGTCCAGAATCCCCATTGTGAGTAAATGGACTCCTGATCTGGCTGAATGGTTCCATCTTGATTACTGGTCCTTTGAAGACAATCATAAAGGAGCAGAGAGCACTACCGGCGCTGTTTGTTCCTTTCAGTCACTCTATTGATCTGCACATCACCCGCTCATCCAATCTCATCATCACCAACAATGTGGAGTACTCGTGTTCGGTAACCTTTTCCAGGGCTGCTTTGAAAAAGGAAAAAATGCATTTTACACTTTTCCTCTGCCAGTTCAGAAGTACTCACTATTTCATCCATCTTTTCTTGTCTCTTTTCTACTTTCCTAATGTTGGTCTGACGTAAATATATATCTGCCATTTTCTCCGTGTTCACTGTAGCTCCTACTCAGGCTGCACTTTATATAGCAGGTGTTGTATGATCTAATTATGTTGTAGCTGAGTGACCTCAGAGCTCGCAGGGGCCTAATCCAGCCTCAATTGGAAGCAGTCCTTGTTTCCATAGAAACTCAAACCCTTTACAACCATCTTCCCGGTTAAACACAAAGTGACCAGTAATGGCTAGGGAGAAGAAATCTGTTTGTGCATTTAACCCTAATTGAAAATAATAATACAAATAAAACCTCGCATGATGTGCCTGTGCCATCCGAGTCTATAATTCTTTTTCCATAAGCGTCCATTTTCTCTCTGTATAATGTCACTGTTGCTATGAGGATACTGCCTACCGCGGTGAGAGGAGTTTCATCTGAAAGAAAAATGGAAAAGAGTGACATTTGTTGAATGACACTAAAGGATGAAAATAAGAGAAAATAGAAGAAAACAATGAGAAATAAAGGGAAAATGTCTTTGCCTGTTTGTAATTAACAGTGTTTCCAATTCATGCTCCAGAAATCATGAAAAACAATATAATTTCCAGTTTGTATAATTGCAATACTGCCAATTCTTTGGTGTGTTTTATCCAAACGCTCCTCATCACATTTGTTTTAATCATAATACCTCGTGAGAATGCGTTTTAATCTTATCTGACTTAATTTAATTAGCCTGGCCTGGCATTTGCGATCAGTCTCAGACACAGATCTGACGAAGAATCTCAATAGAACTCCATGATTATTAGTTCTGAGCGCTAATGAGATTTTCTTGGATGAAATATTTCTCTTCTAATAACTGATCTCTGAGACGGTAAACTCTGTTTGTGAAGTTTTGCATTTGGCAACACCAAATCAGATCAGGCAGTTCATTAAACGATGGGTGAACGATGGCTAAAGCAGAGAAAGAATGAGGATCCTCCACCTGAGAACATGTGTGAGGTTTTTGGATTTCAAACAATCGCTCACAAACTTCCTCTTCTCAGCCAACAAAAATTTTCTTAACATTCAGTATGTTTACAAGGGTCATCAAACTGGAGTACTAAGCACGGGCAAGGATCGAATTATTGACAGAAGCATGTCACCACCCATTTTCAGCTCACTGCTATTGGGTTGTCTCCTGGTTGACCAGTTACCCATCAAAACAATCAATAAAATGTAAGCAAGTGGCTAATGGGATTTACATTTAGCGATAAAAAGATGGTAACTTTTGCAGCACTTTACTGTTTTTTGTACAATAAGAAAATTTAATTTCTTTCACGTCCAACAAGATTTTGTATCATATGTTAGTCCAATAAAGAGAAGTTTGATTTTCTGCGATTTCAGCCCAATTTCAGTCAAACTGATGCAATAGATTGATTTTTTTGGAAACTATGTCTAAGTTTGTTGTAATGTAGTTGGTTTGCTATTGCGTTTGTTGTTCCTTCTCGTCTGGGGCTGCAAATCCAGAAATCTGTGGCATGTGAAGCAATTACTCTCGTTACTTAAACTCAAGTAATAATTTGTCTGCACTTGTATTGGGTTTATATTTGACCAGGAGTATCCAAACTTTAACTGTGTCAGGAATCAGGTATGTGGCATCAGGTATGTCTGCTGCGCCTGTGCAACATTAAACTGACATCACTTTTGAGCGGCTGAATACTCAGGTTGGAGGCAAAGCTCTGGAGTTTGAGAGGCGGATGAGTTGCTCCCATCTGGTTTCCTGTAATCTGCCCTGACCCTTACAATCTTCCCAAACTTCCACGTCATCTGCACTTTACCCCCTTTGGCCTCCCCACCCTTTATCCAGACCTAAACACTGTCCACTCCCACAGTTTCCCACTGGCTGTAATTCTAAAATATGCTTACGCTCATGAAAAACAAATCAAACCCTTGTTGAACTAAGCAGTTCTATCACTCTCACCCACACAGACCTTTATATTATTAACACACAGAGTATTTTTGTCACCCTGAGGGTGGTTTGCCTGTTTTATCATTTACCAGCAGAGGGTGTTGTTTTTGCTGGCTAATAATATGCTGTAAGGTTGTCATATTGAAGAAATAATCCTCATATTTCTGGTAATATCTGTATATTTGTTGAACAAAAACATCTTTTGCACATTTAAGCTCAATGGGAGTTATGATGCAATGTGCACAGGGTTGAAAATAGATCCAAACAATAAATTTCCTGTTCTCCTTGATAATTACTCCCTATCCGTCCCCTGTATTTAGCACTTGGTCCACACACTCCTCCACATCTATCAGGGTACGTCTTATTAGCTGTTTTATAACTCTGACTGTTGGTGTTGGAAATACCAGGGGAGTTTGATGTTCAAGCTACAAACCAGATCATCTCAAGCCGGTGTGCTCACATACCATTTATTATACAACAATTAAAATTTACATTTCAGTAGAAATATACAGTTGAAATATAAAATCATCATATTTACAGCACCAAATATTAAAGGGCACACAATGCACATATATTGTGTCACTCACCTGAGCGACGTACAACATATAGCAGACAGCCTGGCTATCTACTGGGTGAGGGACACATTTCCCCTGCAGCACAGAGAGGTAGACTTTCCCTTATATATTTTCACAAGGCAGAAGGGAAATCCCTTTACATGACTAGCAAACACAATCTGGTCACCTGTTATCCATTCATAGTGTCAGCACAGTGGCACAATATAGCTTGAAAACTGGCAAAAACAACAATGCAACCACGATGTATAAGAACAAATGACTCTAGACGGGGTAAAAGTGCACAATCTGGATGCATTTTGTGTTATAATTGTCGTTTGTTCTTTTTAGTGTTGGCTAATGAAGGTTTAGAGGAAACTAACTTTAATCTGTTACCTGGGTATTTTCACTACCGCTGCCAATGATGTATGACGTCCCCTAAGAGCAACACAACTGTGTTCTGGATGGCTGATCCCAATCTATCCGCTGGAACAGTTCCCCAGCTGCACATAAAAGTAAAAGCAACAATTTTCAAGGTTGCTTTTCGTCTTCCACCATTACCTCCTCATTTCCCTCTCCTTCGATTTTAATTAACCTAACAGACTTTTGTTGGCAATAACAATGCGACAGAACGTGAAAATCTGAAGATTGGTTGCAAGTAATGTCTTCAAGAAAGGGCCCATCCGTTGCTTGGAGGCGGGATGCGATTGATGCAGACTTGAAATCAGCAGGCTGGCCTTTTGGGCATGTCTTTGGCACTGTGTGTTAGCTGCTACCTCTAGATGCATAGACACATTTCACTCAGCAACAAGGGTCACTAATCGGGTAACTAAAATCAATGAAACAGAGATCAATGATACTTCTCAAGGGTAAAGACTGCTACAACACTGCTGTCCACATGGAGACAAAAGCTCTGTCCTCCTTTACATATCTATACACTCTGTACAAGCGCCCTCTCCTCTGTTATCCTGCATCTTTGTGATATTTAAGACAAGAATTAAATGTTATTGTAAGTCTCCTCCTGTGAGACCACACCAACAAAAAGCACCTATTCACAGACGTAGAGTCGTGCGCAGCTACATTCATTCACTCTCTCAGAAAGCATAAGTGTGGGAAAGGGAAACCCCAGAGCCGCTTAAAGCACAAACCTTCGTCATTATTCACCAGAGAACAGCCTTGTACCCTATTTTTAGCCCGACAAAGATTTGCCACTCGGGCTGCGTCGATATTCTTTCCACTATGAGAGAGAAAATGATCTACGTTCTTTGGCACAGACGGATAACGACAAATGCTTGGACTAAGTGTTTGTGTGTCAGTAAGCCGTGCACACTCCCGGGGTTTAACAAAATGAGAGGAAAACGTGGAAACGAGTCAGTAAAACTAGAGGATGGAGGGAGGTGTTTGGGGTGGATGAGGAGAGAACAAGGGGGGAAATTCTTAGGGGTTCAGATAGAAATGGGGGAATGCAACAGAGCCTATTTCCATGAGTGCTTGCTCAAGGCACAAAGCGGGAGGGGCCCTAGGGGAGCAGGATCAGTCAAAGTGTCCCTGCAGTGGCATGTCCCCTCATGCAGTGTCCTTCAATAATCCTGGCCTGCCCCGTGGTGCCCCATGAAGACACTAGGCTTGGTGTAAATGCTCGCATAACAACAGGAGGGCAATTAGTCGGAAAGTCAGTGCCCTCCGTCTTTGTGTCGTGAAGATGAAGCTACAGAAGGCCTTTCGGAGCTTTACCAAAAGTCTCTCATGCTTGGCATTTATGGCCAAATGTGCAAATCTTTTGTTTCTTTGCCATGAAGTCCCGGGGTCCAGCAGTCTTTCAGTTCACCAGAGTCAACTTGTGCGCAGACAACACCATCCGCTTCCCCAGCAGGTCCTTTGGCCCCTCCACTTCATCATCCATACAGATGCCAGCAAGATCCTGTTGGACTCAAGTTCCACTCTCCCGTTGCGTAAAAAAAGCCCCCAACACATTGCTGCGGTGTCACAGGACGAGTGAATGACGCCGGCCGCTGACGTGGGTGAGCTGCTCTTTCGGATGGGTATCGGGTTGCCGTCTTTGGCCCACTTCTGCCCTCTTGGAGAGTCACCTGTCCTGGCAGAAGGAATGCTGTGACTGACGTGCCTAGTGACGCCAGCGTTGACTCCAGCAGCAGCTCCGCATAGCGTGTTAGATGTCTGCGCAGGCTTCCACCGGTTAATATGTGACTGTGGACTGCGAGGGCCATGTATCCGTGCGTGTGAATATGCACGCAGTGCGCCGTGCATATTTGTGCGTCTCCTTGGAGGTTGTTTTGACACTGGACACCTGCTGTCTGATGATAAAAGAGTGTGTGAGACATTGGTGATCCCTCCTTGCCAAACCAAATGGTCCAAAGCTTACAGACTAAACAGATCCTTGGAGTCCTGTCTATCTGTCCATCCACTCCACGATTTCTCAGCCCAAGTTCTCACCAGTATGAGCTGAGGCAAACTCTGTGATAAAAGATAGAGGGGATTTGGCAGTGGGAGGTGAAGTAGCAGCCGTTTTAGCTAACCTCTGAGCTCCCGGCCTTGGGTATGTCTCTGCTACCAAGTTCCTTTCATAGTTTTCTCTGTGCGCCCTCAGAGGGGACACTGTTCAGAGGTGAACGATCCCCCTTCTTTCTTTTTCCTCCTCTTCTTCTTGTGGACAGTCCAACAGGCGGTGGCCGTCAGCAAGAGCAACAGACCCATGACAAGCAGCACCACCGACACCACTTTAGTCTGAGGCAGGTCGTTATAGGTGTAGGTCACCCCCGTTCCTGCAACACCAATCACCAGGGAAATGATCCCAAAAGGAAAGATGCAGCGGTACCACGACTTCTCCATGCCACCAGTGGCTTGAGACAGGCGCTCAAGGGAGGAGAGCACCTCCGGGACTTTGCCACCAGCAGCCTCCAGAGACTGACCCTCCTGACCCAAGCTGGTCTGAGGCTGGGTTTGGCAAGAAAGGTGGCCCGTCGTACAGCCCATCCTTACGCCGTGGGCTGGAGGATCCTGAAACGAGTTCGCAGCGGCCGCCTCTTGGTTCCTGTTTGCCGTCAGCTTGAGCCTGGAAAAACAGAGAGAAATAGGGAAAGGCAGAAAAAGAGAGGAGGGAGAAGGAGGTCTTGATGAGACTGTAAAAAATACAGGAGCGGGAAAGGCTGTAGTGTGAAGATGATGGCTTCTAAATCAGCGCTGAAATCCACTCACACTTTCCCCTTCTCTGCCTCCCTCTCAGGCTCTGTCTCTGTACAGTGCTTGCTGGCTCTCTGGCAGCACATTGTACACTCTGCTGTGAGTAGTGGAGGGGGATATATAAGGGACCAGAGCAAGGGGAGGAGCAGAGGAAGAAAACGGGGGAGTCCGAGTCCTCTGATTGGTCTTCGTGCGTGACGTCAAACTTTGAAGCACAGAGAATAGGGGTTGAGGAAGCTCAGTAAGGGGGAGGGGAGGGGAGCTAACAGCCCCTGCTTTTCTTCATCTCCCCATCACTGCCTCTCAACCGCAGTCTTTTTTGTTTTCCTGCAGATCGCCAGCCCTTGGGAATACAGAAACCAATTGCTGCCTGGAAATCAGAGGAGAGAGGGGAATCCCTCATCACATTAGATCGGAAAGCTTTTTCCATTGTCATCACCCTCCGCTCCGACAGCACAGATGTGTCACCTCCATGTGCCAATGATACAGTAATGGTGTTTCCATTGCACTCCGCCGATTCTTGCTAAGGCATCGGCAGCCTGCAGAAATCCTCCAACCACCTACACACTCCTCCATTTATATGCATGCAGGCACCTGAGAGCACTGATTTGGAGGAGGAGATCAAACACTCAGTGGCTTTGATATAAAAGTGTAAATACTGTCATAAGCATGCCCACACGTGACGGAGAAACACTCCTGAATCCAAAGGCAGTCCCCACTCATTTTCCACCCCCACACACACACACACACACAAAGTCTGATGGTGCCTGTCCTGTCTGAATGGACCGCAACCTACTAGCAGTCAATCCCCCGGTATGCTGTTCTCTCTCATCCATGAAAAGAAAAATCAATGCGGACAGCTCTCCGCATTTAAACTTGCTAATCTCACTCCTTCGCTTCTGGAGAGTGACGTTAGGGAAGAGTAAATGTGCTGGCACCGCACTCAGCATCCGTGTTTTTCATCTTAAGGTGTTACCGGCTGAATTTAAGCAACATTATGTTCCCCTGCACGTCTGAGGAGATTTTTGATGTTTCTGAAATAGGGCACATTTACATTTTTCACTATTAATATTCACAGTAAACCACACAGTTGACTGTTAAAGAGGCCCCAAAATTGACACGAATAAAAAGCTCCTCACTGGTGCTTTAAATAGTATTCGTTTCGTACAGTAAGCCCTGATATCTTTGCATTTCTTCACCCCACCATATGGCCAGATGGGAATAGCTGCATGGGCTACGTAATGGCATGACATCACAGAGACGTGACACAGTGTTGCCTGCCAGTGAATTTAATAAGGGGGGGAAGAGCACGAGATAGTAATCAAAGGGCAGCAGTGGAGGACATCCAGCATTTCGTGTTCTTTCCTCTCGGTATGCAATTATCACAACAAGAGGACGAGCTCAGTTTGAAAGCTTATTTATGATTCGTCCATAATAACCGATGTTGCATTAGACCTGATGAACTTTAAGGGTCAGATAGGAACACATGGTACCCCCAGGCATAAAAAAGTAGGACTGAACAGATCAGATATTTTGGAACCTTTCCCAACTTTGCTGAACTGAAGTGAACCAGCTGCTTGGTGGGAACAGGCGAAACAGTTTTCTGGTGTATTTAAAGATACTTGTGTTTAATGAGTCAGCCTCCATATGGTACTTCAATGATAGGAACCTTTGCAGGCATAAAAACTCTAAGTCCATGACTCCATCTTGAACAGACTAGTGTGCCATAATGGGTTTACAAAGAAGCGTCCGTGCATTTGTGAAAACCTAGCATGAGTCCAGCTTAGCAACAGGTTTTCTCCTCATAATTAGATAAAAGGAATTCTGCTCTTTCATGCTCGCAAGGCGCACATTATCAGATTAGGAGACGCCTAATGTCCCCTTTTAAAAATCAAACATGCCTCCTTCTCGGCATGGCGACTGCTTTGTAGTTTAAGGCCGTGGTTCTTTGTCTTTACTGGAAAATAAAACCGGGGAGAGGAAGAATTTAACATCTCTGATGAAGCCCGACATGCTGGATAAACAGAGGAGAGAAGTAAAAGAGGGGGAAGTAGACTGTGTTTATATACAAGAGGCGGGGTCCAGGAGGAAAGGGGTTCAAAACCGACGGGGCATTCAAAGAAGAGAAGTGGATTCTTGGTAGCACTGTTTGGTTTCTGTGGATTTCCACTTGGGTTCTGAGTCTACTGTGGACCCAAAAGGTAAAAAGAGACAGAGTAAAAAGAGTGAACAAGCAGGAAGGCATTTGTACCACAAAGAAAGGACTATTCAACTCTGTGTGACACACAGTAACGCTGACACGGAAAAGAAAAAGCAGCCCCTCTGTGGAAAGACAAAAATTTCCTTGTATCTTCCATCATGTCACAAAAAAAAAGAGGCGTGAGAAACGTGGGACAAAGCCGTGAGACCTGGTTAACCTGGGCAGGGCTCGGGCCATGTTGATGGGAGTGGACAAATTCTGCAAGAGCCAGGCAGCAGCTGATGTATGCAGGTCACAGGAAGGCTGAGTTGCGTAGGCGCCGCTCCCACTGGGACCTGTGTGTAGTGTTGACGTGATCTCAAGGATGCTCCCCTGCCTCCTCCTCCCTTCACACACTCTAATCCAAGAGTGTTTGGGAAAATAAGGCTGCAGCACACTCCTATTATCCCACACAGACGACGTGCTCCTGCATACAAGAGCTCTTTCAAACATTTGAGTGTATTCATAATTCAACCAGAGCGTACTTTTTCTAGCTGTCGTGCTCCTGTTGTTTCAGACACAGGTGGCTAAAATAGTCCAGCCTCTTTCATAATCACTATCCTCAGGGGAACATACCATTTCCTTCTCCCCAAGAGCATCGTCTTTGTGACTCAGCCAGCTTTGGGTGTGCGTATCCCCACGTTTGTGTGTAGAGGAGGTTTGGTGCAGCAGGGCTCGAACACCCACGTCCTGCTGTGTGAACCCAGCGCCACCTGTCGCCCAGTCTGGCAGAGTGCGTGCCATCCACACGTCATCTGTGGGCAAGGTCCTTTTGGGCTCCTCCAAGCCCTCCCGCATCTCACATACGCTCTCACATCACATATGCGCCTTCATGATAAAAAATATTCCCTCTGATCACAGAGACGCGGTATCAGCCCCAGAGGTACGATCTACCCTTCAGTGGATTATAGATTTTCTCCCCCTCCCCTTTTTTTCTTGCTCATCTTATGGTTGAGCCCACACACAATACACTGAATAGCTGACAAGCGCAATCACTCACTGCGAGCTCTGCAGAGCCTCTGATTGCCAGACAGTAGGAGGACAATGGTTCACGCGGAGGACGAGCTGGAAGTCAGTGAAAGACAGATTAAAAATAGGACAAAACTCTGCCTTTGTTCCTTTAAATCATTTTAATTCACAAACACAAAGAACACTAATTAGTATTCATGACTTTTCTTATCTTCATATACGGCCAAAAATTTAATCCAATCACATATTTTTACATTTTCTTTGAGTTGATTCTCCTCAGTCACCTGCTTTTATTTTCTACTCACTAACTCTGTAAATTGAGCGCCCCCTGCTGGTTGAGTCAGGGTTTGAGTGCTCCATAACCTTAGGTTACATCTGCTATTTCACAGTATTATGGGTATTAGTAGTCATGGAGTATAATGATATTGCCAGCATTCAAAAAATAAGCTGCTGAAAATCAAGTTTTCAGGAGAAAATGGACTGTAATTATTTTTTTTTACTGTGTTAGCAGCTGAAATTGTGATTTTATGTCAGAAGTTGTGATTCATAAAACAATTTTCACAAGACGCTGTTAAAAAAAATTGCAAAAACAATCATGAAAACGAGCTTATTATGATAAAGTTTGAGTTCAAATCCTCAGTCCTTTTTTCAAATGAATATAATGAGACCACAAAGCCGTAGCAGATCCAACAGAGCGCCTCCAAGAAGAGATTGTAAAATTTAATTCTGCAAAACATCTCCCGCTCAGACAGTTTTCTCTGTAGACTCCCTTCGTGATCACTTGAAAATGATTGCAACCTTCACCACTTTCCAGAAACCTGCACTCACGGCTGATTTCTGCAGCTCGGTCACAGTTTAACGAGTGTTTAATTGTAATCCACCTTTTATCCCTTTGAGCTCACAGTTTTAATCCTTAAAGCTCTTCTAGGAGCCGATTCTGCAGAGTAGCATCTGCTACAGACACTATAATACTCAAATTGGGTGGCTGCTCTTAGTTTGTCTATATATATTCTTTCTGTTGTTAATTAAACTAAAATAAATTATTCATTTTCTTTGAATCAAACATGTTATTACAGGACTGCATTCTTAGACATTTATCACACATTAAACTGACCGCTCTATTGATGCTCAGGCTAATGTGCTTCAGTTTAACGGTCTCTTAAAACCTACCATACTCTAGTTTCCTTGAATGTTGCACTGAATTGCATTTATTCAGACTTTATTTGTCTGTTCTGTGCAAACAGAGGCCGACAGAGCACTCAATAAACCATTGAATCAGTGTCTTATGCTCTGTAGTTAATCCGGTTCAGTGTCCAGGACTACTGAAGGGAAACGCTCTCCTCCTTCCCCCAGCAGGGAGTACATGTCTCTCAGCATGCTGATGTTTGGACATCCAGGCCCAGGTATTGTGGACAGTAGCTGAGGGGATATAGTGTCCAACAGAGCCTGTTACATAGAGAAAGAGACGTGATTTTATTGTATCTATGACCACTTTTAAACACAGCAGTCACACATTTAGGGATCTGCATTTGTCATTTCACGTCCCGTACCTGCTCTAGGTGAATTTCTTGTTCCAGGAGGGCCACTCTGATCCTCAGCTTCTCCACTTCTCTGAGCTCTGACTCTGATGTGTAGGTTACTGTCAGAGGCAGGGGTGCAATTATCCCATCTCCCCACACACCACTCACTCCAGAGGGACAAAGGCAACCTCCCTCGGGCCTCCATCGATCCCAAGCTTCCCACTCTGATGGAAAATACGGTTATTTTTAGAGCGTGAGCGTGAGCTACCGTACCCTAAAACGTTTTCCTGCCTCAGCTTTAAATAGCCAGGCCCTTGCCTCGCCACGTCAGGATAGACAGCTCTAAAACCCCACCGTCACAGCGTAGGAGAGGAGGGGGGGGTTGATATGTCGAGGCCAAGGAAAGTACTGATCTGGCGCTGAGGTTTCGCTGCAGCTCTGTTTTCATTTTCCATGCGCTGAGATGGAGAGGCTGCATTAGCTCGTTAGCGCGCCACATTCGTCACAATCATTTCTGAAATGCTGTTAAAACGCAATAAGAATTAATCCCCATCTGGAAAGAGCTGCGGAGGTGTGACAGGATGTAACCATCACAAAATACCACACAGGCACCAGGTTAGAGAGGACTGTCATAACATACTTGTGCTGCACTGGAGCTAAAAGTGGTCAACACAAACAAAACTCTGTCCCTGAAGGTGATACGGTCACTTGAGTGGTTTGAATGGAAAATCTCAGGGTGTTCAGTTTCAATATAACTCTATCATTGGAGGTAATGGAAATTATACCCTCTACATACTGTAGGTACTAAGTGAGTGATACCTTGACACCCAGACGCCTTAATTCAAACACGGCTGAGTAATCAGAGGCAAAAATGGGGTCATGATTTCTCACACAGTATCGTCTGTAGAGGGCAAAGTCTTTGCTGCTGAATAAACCACTTATATACTGTTGTTATTGATACTTTTCTGCTTATTAAAGGGATATTACAGCGTAAATTTAAGTTCGGAACAAACACACAGTGACACCGAGTTAGACACCGCCTCAAGAGATGAATGTTGCCGATCGCTTGCTTCTCTAGTTATACCAACTTTAGCAATGACCGCACAATAGCAAAACACAGTGGTCCCCGGAGGCACGTGCTCAACCAAAACGCTACTCTATAGCCACAAATAATGCTCAGAACAGCACCTAACTTCATCATAAGATCCCAGCCATAGTACTAGACACCAAACATCTTTTTAACTTTGCCTAATTTCTTCAGCAAAGAAATGCTTGTTTGTAGCGAGACCTCAGACCAGTCCATTACAGACTTCTGCGGGGTTACGCAGCTCAAGGAAGAACATTTATGATCATTTCTTTATCATTTCCTTGAAGTAATAATCATCATATTAATCATTTTGCACCGCAGATGCTGTAGTTCTTCTGCCTTAGCGTCTCGGTCTGATTGCATTTCCATGAAGAAATGATAATAAATGTTCTTCCTTGAGCTGCGACACCCCGCAGTAGTATGTAATGGACTGGCCCGAGGTCTCACTACACAACAAGCGGCTGCTGGAAGAGAGTAGGTGAGTTGTGTTTAGTCTCTTTGCTATAAAAATGTTTGATGGCTAGTACTATGGCTGGGACCCTATATGTCCTGTTGATGAAGTTAGGTGCTGTTCTGAGCATTATTTGTGGCTATAGAGTGGCGTTTTGGTTGAGGTTTGCGCGTGGAGACATAGACCGCTGTATATTGCCCCTTTCAGAGGTGCGCAAAGTTCTTCTCCTCAAAGTTTTTCTTCACCTGGAATATGTCCTGCTCGGCCCCTGGTATCGTTTCAGGTAAAGTCTTTTTGTTGATGCTTCACCAGTGTTGTGTTTAGTTTTTCAAACTGCGGCTGCAGCATGAATCATTAATGTGGAGGTTGGTTTGCAATATTCATGAATGTTTTTTTTAGGTCATTAACAGGGATACATTTTCTGTAAGTATGAGGCTCCATGTCAGTATGAATTATTAAGAGGTGTTTGTCCTCTGAGGGTGCGGGTGCGTGATCAGTATAGTCAGGTTCATTTCCAGGTGAGAGCTCCTGAAGTTCATGCAGGACTTTGTTTGCAACTCTGACGCTTGTCACTATCAGAGTAAGACGATTAGCTTCTCTGTAAATCTTAATGATAGACTGTGAAATAGAGAATCAAAACACACTCCTACATCTCTGACAATGCAAATAATGAGAGGAGTGATGTGATATAATCATGTCCCGGTAGAGTCACTGAGCTTTCCAGCTGCTTCAACTACATGCATCAGCCTTATCTCTTTCTTCATCTCCCTCTATCCTCCTCTTTAAACCCAACTCAGTCTCAGCAGATGACTGTCTTACATGAGTCTGGTTCTGTTTGAGGTTTCTGCCTCACTCAGTAGCTCGCTCAGACTTTACTCTGAAATGATACTAGGGGGCTGGTGGGAAATATGCCTGGATGTTGCTGTTTACACATAAAGCTCACCTGGGTAATTTCAGGAACTTTTGTAATGTTATGGTGAAGTTTGGTTGCTTCTTACCTTTTTTTGTTTGCTCCGCACAGACCTGAAGCTCCGCTGCTCTCCTCTGCAACTTCTCAGGTGTCAGCCTGGAGTCATACTTGTCTTTCTCACCACCTGCTTATAAAACAAAACATCAAAGTATGAGGAATACATTAGCAGGAGGTATGCGTTAATTAGTCTCACCTCTGTAGAGTCTCTGCAGAGATGGTTTGGAATCTCAACTGTTTATTTCTGCTTTGTGAGGCTGGCTGGCATTGAAAAAAGAGACTCAACCCTCATAAAACTATCAAAATAGCTCTCAGAGAGTCCATTCCTGCCAACTCCCTGAGCTGTCTCCTTCCAAATCTCCATTTTCTCACCCACAAATTTGTGTCATCAATCTTTTTCTTTCCTCTAAATTCCCTCATCGCCAGTGTTGTTGTTTTTTTTTGGTGTGTGTTATCATGTCCAGTCTTTTTACCTAGCTCTGTTGCTGCTGCTGCTGGGACTTGCTGGGCCAGGCACTCGTTCATCTGGTATTGCTGGGCCAGGTCAAGGCCTTGGTGAGTCAGCCTGTCGACCTTAGCCCTGGTCTGATCTGGGCAGCTGCGAGGCCAGTCCTCAGGGAACTAGAGAGAGGTCAGAGAGAGCGGGTCAAGGACAACACGCTGGATACAAGACTGCAAGAAATGAAAGTGTGACAATTGAATTTTTTTCATGGTTGGGCAATGGAAATCAGTGGAGAGCTTTTTCCAAAATCAACATTACACAACAGGGAAACCATGTCTAGGGCTTCCCAATGGGCTTTACTAGGAAAAGGAAGGATACCATAGCTCTCATTCTCTCCATGTAGTGACTCCTCCCAGGCACAGGTTTCCTCTGTACGGCAACAACTCTGTCCCACAACCTAAAGAGAACATAGAAAGTGAGACACAGAAGCTGTAGAATCAGACTAAGACTTAACAGACTTATTTTAGTCACCTGTTTTGTTTGCGCCGTAGAGATTTCCACTTTACAGTTTGATCAGAAGCTATCCTACAAAAAGAAGAAGACAAAAACAGATTACAACAATTCAGAAACATGTCTGCTAAATGTGTTTCTCTTCACAGACATACCCACTCTGTGGAGGCGTCCCGGAAGCTACAGACTCCCCTGCATGTGAAACAGACACTGTGTTATTTGAAGACGGTGCGGATTTGGCAGCAGCTTTGCCAACCTTGCTGCCACTCAGCGTGTCGCTCTTGTTTTTGGAGCGGGGAGGTGAGGAGTGGAGCTGACCCTGAGAGCCGGACGCTGAGACACCTCGCTGCAATTGCCTCGATGCTTTGCTTGAGATAACAGGCTTTTTAAGCTCTTTTCTGTCAAGACTGGCAGATTTGGCGGACAATCTGCTGGTTGGATTTACTTTGGAGACTGCAGGTGTCTGCTTTCTGTCCTTGCATGTGACAACAGAAGTGGCTGGTTCCCTGAGATGTGTGGGTACTTGGATCCTGTCAGGGTCTTTTTTAGAAGGTAGTGTGCCAGTACGGACCCGAAGGGCTTTCTCCAAGGCTCGCTCAAGCAATTCTATGTCCTCTCTCTCCCCTGATGACGCATCTGTGTCTGAAGATAGAAAAAGAAAAACATGCAGTTACAATTGGAATATTCAGCGATATAACATTAAACCTTAAAGCTCCTGCAGAAACATAATATCTGGGCAATAATTGAGCTCATATTAGAAAGCAGAAAAGCTTAGAAAAGCACTCCAAATTCATTTAGAAGATTCAGAAATAGTCGAGTAAAAGATGACCTTAGAGGCATGAAATATTAAAAAAGGATTAATCATAACTTTGCAAAACCGTTTTATCTTTCTTCCCTTGGCTGCAATAACAAAAAAAAGGTAAAATTAATGCTGTTATGCAAAACTACATTTCATTAAATAAGTTGTTTGTTTTACCTGCGGCAGCATGCTCTGCACAGTCTGCATCCTTTGTCTTTGGTTGTGGTGTTCTAGGGACAAAGATTTCACATAAGTTAGGAGAACCAAAGTCCATTAAAATTACACAATAATAAACTGTAGTAAATTACGGTTACACAGCTCACGTGAGATGTTTATTTAGAAATCTTCAGGTTGCAATAATGTGCTAAACTGAGTTGTTGCATTTTGCTGCAATTAAAAGTCAAGCTTGAATCAAGATGCTACTAATGCCAAGTTACATGGCAGGGATAGTACCTGTAGCTACACTCTTACTAGTCAAAGAAGTCTGCAGTTTCCTCTGCTTATACACCTCACAAAACTACACCTGTCTGACCAGCACCTGGTATTATTGTTTCCTTTTGCTTCTGTAATTAATCAGCAGTTGGCAAACAGCTTTCAGATGGGTCGCAGCCACCGTGTGCCAGATATGCCACATTACAGCCAGACCATGTTGAAAATTATGTAAAAACATGTTGATGAGGAGAAAATGGTTGCATAAACCACACTACGACTCATCCTTAGTGCATGTGTCTTTTATATAGATTTGGCAAAACTAAGCTACAACTTCTGGAGACTCATAAGGTAACATTAGCTTGTATATGTCAGAAAACAGCAGATTTCAGAAGTTAATACTGTACAGTCAACATTTACTGCTTAAAAGATTTGTCTCAGTAAATGCAAATCATCTTGGTATTTCGACTGTATAGCGTGGAATAGTGCTGATGAATTTCAATTGAATATAGAAATCTTGTGAGCTTAAGCAATAAGGCACTGCTGGGATTCGAACCCAGGATCTCCTGTTTACTAGACAGGCGCTTTAACCAACTAAGCCACAGCGCCGGATGGATGCCCCGGGACGCCGACCTTTGACTTAAACATCAACTGTAATTGTTGGTATGAGACTTATAGTCACCAACAGGATTATATATATAGAGACGGATAAAGAAAGCTTCACTTGCAGCTCACTAAGTAAGTGGTTTATCACACTGACACTTAACATTACTTTACACTGAACATCTGCCTGTGAAGAATTTGGCATACTTACCTAACAATACATCCACACAACGTATAAAGCCTATATAACTTTCGCCATCATCTCACATGCAGTACTTACAGTGTCTGTAATAATCCTCTGTAGAGTTGAATTGTGTTATTTATCTTTGCTTGCTCAGCTTTGCAGGATTTGATGGCTTGCTTGACCGCAGACAGCAGTAACGTGCTGCTTTCCTCTGGTTGCCGCTCCGCCATGACAACTTTAAAGTTAAGACTTACATGTAGTCAAACTACTGTTTGGAAACAATAAGTGAACGCTAATATGCTTTTAAATAGAAGCAAACAAGTAACAAAAGTGAGAGTTGTCGAGTGAGTAGACATTTCCTTGTAGCCTGTAGTCCAGCCTTCTCGTGCTGAACCGCGAAATCAAAAGAAACGGATACGGAAGTCACATTTTTCTTTCTCCGCCAGAATAAAAATCGTTAAGAAGCAACAACATAATCATGACCCAACAATACATCCAACTTTTGACGGTAAAGAAAAGAAGAAAATTTGCTGAACAACTTTTCTAACCTCGTCCTCATGGCAGTTTCTCGCGAGAGTTGTCATGGCTACTTAGGACGCTACTTTTTCAGTTGGGACCAACAAACTTGTATTTAGGCCCCGTCTAATAAAAACACTGACTTTAATTGAATGAAAAGTACACATACCATGGCTGCATTACATTAAACTGTGTTGTGTGCTGCTGTTGTGTGCTGGCATATCAATCTAGAGCAAACCTGAGTAGGGGAGAGTGGGGTAAGTTGAGCCAAAGGGTAAGTTGAGCCACCCCCAGTTGCTTGAAAATGTTAAAAGAATTGATCATGTGACCAAACAGGGGTTAGACATTTATTTATAAAAACAACATTTTTCACTCTTGAAAGTGAATTTAGTCTGTCATAAGTTTTATTAGAATTGTGTTCAGACCAAAAAAGATCATTTTAAATTTGTAGTAGGTAGTAGGGATACGGCTCAACTTACCCCGCTCCTATGGTCAACTTACCCCATACACGGGGTAAGTTGACCATAGGAGACCACTTTTTTTTTGGCATGCTGTATTATCAGAACAGTTCTGTTTACACACATTCTGTTGGTTTGCAGGGATGCACAACATCTTGAAATATATGCAGATACACTAGTTAGAGGCGAAACTATGATTGCCTTGATGTAGTGATCTGAAATATGAAAAATGGCTCATCTTACCCCACGCTCCCCTATCCTGCAAGGGTGTGTGTACATTTTATAGACCAGGGGATCAAACATGCACCTCAAAGCTTAAGGTTCTTTTGTGAAATTTTCATTTCTTAAATGGAAAAATTTGCATCCAAGAAAATTACGCAAGCTTTGCCAGTCCCCACTCCATCTGAGTTTACCAAAGTCCTCCTCCTCGATTACTGAGTGCCACAGAAGCATTTCCTAAAGCATTTTAATTTAATGGCAACAGCTTGCTGGCACCATTGGAGACAAGTGAATCATCATGTTAGCTCACTCACTCCCCCCCCTTCAACCAGCCTCCTGTGGCTCTGTAGCAGAGCGAGGGGTATACTCAGCTGCCCCGCCAACCAAGCATCTGACACTGCGACCGGCTGCCAGACTACAATAACAGGCTCTGTCAGTCACACACATGCGGCTACTCTCTCCCATATGCATACACAGACGGGCAAACTCATCACACACATGGATCAAACAGGCAGGCTGATGAATACAACCTGCAAACAATCAAGTTACATGGATAAATCTGCTCAAATACAAACAACCATCTCATCATAGACGTCATAAACAACATGCATGAATCATTCATATCAATAAATGATTCAAATACAGAGAGTTATTCCAACACAAGACAATATGAACATTTAGGGCTCAACAGTGGAGAGATGAGAAAGATTCTGGTTGTGATTGTGTTAATATTTTTGTGTTTTTATTTGATTAAATTACACAGTTTACTCTGCAAAGATTATAGACCATCAGCCTAAATTCAACTCAAAGCCAAAGTCACCTCTGTTTATTTTCACTTTGTTAAATATCACAGAAAAATGGAAATATAGAAAATAAAAGCCTGCATGCACAAGCTTATTGCTGACAGATGTGTCTGCTGAGGTTTCCACAACAACAGAGTCATTTAGTTACAGTCCCAGATTTGATGATGTTAGGTAGCTCTGCAGAGAGGAGATTAATGAGGACAGAGTGACCCTGGGTCACTTTATACCGACACACTATGTCAAAAAAGTACCAGGCTGATTTAACAACACTGCAATAAAAACACGGTTATGTCAGAGATAGTGCACAATGTTATGAGCTTAAATGAGCTGCAGCTTTTAGCAGCTCCTGTGAGGCCTTGAGAGCAGCAGATGGTAATTTTATGGGATAACAAAGAGTGAGACGAATTATTACAGGGTAAATATCAGGACTATTTAATTTCTGAGACAGCCTTGGTGTTCAAAAGTGCGCACAGAAGAAATGTAGCCAAACATGGATTCACTTTGAAGAATTGTGGATCAGTTGTGGATCTTCATCGTTGGCGAACTCATGTATGTGCTTAATTTTGTTTTATACATACTGTATATATATATCTTTTCCTTCTGGACTGGTGTCCCAACATGTTTGGGGTGGAGGTTATTATATAATATAAATAGGAGCATTATGACCCTTCTGTATGTTTATCCATGTACAATATTGTTGATGCTCAATAAAAAGACATTCACTTCATTTCATTTTATTTATCTTATTATTGTGTCATGCACAGGAAGTGCCCAGCCTGAGTGGGCTAACAAGACATCAAAGAAAAGACATATAATAGCAACAAGATGATGGACAGATAACAGACATAACAAATTATACATATAAGCACTCCTGATGTTTTTTCCAGGCCTCAGAGGCAAAATAAGCTAATTTAAACACATTAAAGTTGAACAACCAATTCATTCTATCATAATTCACTCTCCACTTCACTGAGATCACATAATTCACACAGCCTACCATCTTCTGGAATATTTTTAAATCTGCCAATTTCAAGATTCAAGGGGAGGCTTCCTGTTCTCAGTTGTGCCAACAAAGACCTTTGGTTTCTTGTAAGGTTTGCTCTAACATACAGTTCAGGGCCATAACTGTGCTTGAGTTGGATGTAAGTTCTTAATTTAGGTTTCAATAAAATATCGTTTAACCACTTAGTCTCAAACAAAATAAATCACAATTTAAAAAAAAAAAAGAGTCTGGCTGGAGGTTAAGGCCTTGTTGTTATAGGGGTAGGCTACTTGATGTCCTGGTTGTGCCCCTCAGTACTGCACTAATCTATGTTTTTAGCACAAGACAAATAAATAAAAATAATAATAGATAAAGTATAAATACTATTAGAAGCAGTAGTATAGATAATAATAGCAGTGACAGTAGTTTTAAGTGACAGCCATCCCTAACCACTTAACCAACGTGCAGTCTCAGCACTTCCTGTGGAGGAGCGCCTGACTGCTCGTGCATTCAAGTGCAATCAGAAAAAAATGGAAAATATTGCATCGGATTGGGGGAAAAGCTCCTAACTTGGACAATTTTCTGAAATTCCGCAATCTCTTAAGAAGGCAGGCATTAAGAAGCTTAATGAGTTAACAGTACACATAACAGCTACTCATTATTAATATTAAGGTTGTTTTTCAACATTTCAACTAAATTACGTCGAACTCTCTGATTGAAACTGTCCGAGGGCCCATGAATGCAGCATATGAGCAGCCGGGTGGGGGCGGAGTTGTACGTGCAGTTCTGTCCTGGACCTATGATTGTTTGTAGTTATCAAGCACAGCAGCGGAGTGAAGGTTTGTCCGGTCAGTATAATACCAAAACCTTTACCGTAAACCGCGAGGATGCTGGCAGAATAAATGTATCGGTCCTGTAACTCACTGTACCGCTGCTGTTCAAGGCTGTAGTTTATTAGCTTGTGAAAAGGCGAGCTAGCTGTTAGCCAACTCTGCTAGTTAGCGTCATCCAGCTCAAAGTTAGCTGCTGTGGTCAGAGTGATGCTCCCAGCAAGTTTAACAGAGCTTGATTAAGATGTAGCAGGAATTTAAGTTGTTTTTTTCGATCAATCTGAAAGGTTTTCCGTCGATCTGAGAGCGGTGCCTAACTGAATTGTTTCCTCTTTTAAACCAGTAGCTTCCTTTACCTCCCAGTTATTGTCAGATTTCTGGTAAACGCCAGAAGGCCTGTGATTTTGGGGTTTTTTTGTTTGCTTGTGTCCGGGTATTGCTCACAGAAGGCACGCTGGATCTTGTCTGATTGTGTCAGCTTTCGTTCTCACGTCATTTTATCTGATTTTTTTTTGGGACTAAACCAGGTCGCAGACTTGAATCAGTTGAACTACCTGAAGTTGAAGACATCTCAGGAACAACAACAACAACATTGTGGTGATATCAGTTCCCCCCTTTTCCAGACCTCTGCTGTCTCTGAGGTAAGGCTGAAATAAAACTGTTTATTGACTTGTCTTCTAACCTGAAGATGAATAATAAGAGTGTTGTTTTTTAGTTTCTTTTACTCCTCATTTGTATGTGTTGTAATATGACTGTAAACAATCTTACATGTGATAGTTATGGGTGGCCAACAGGGAAGAGCTTTTTCATGTTTTACACACAAATAGTCAGCTCAAAAGTTTCAAGCTGTGAGTTAAACCTGTGTTAGAGTAATCCCAGGCTGCACTGAGCGGCTTGCTCAATATGTCACATGAGAATTAAGGAAGATGGACACAGGATCATGACACCGCTGACTGGTCCATCCTCTTAAAAGAGCATAACAAACAAAGTGTAAAATTAACTTAGGGTCAAACACACTCTAACACTAACTTAGAAACCCCATCAAGAGATGAATGTTGCCGACCGCTTGCTTCTCTAGTTTTACCAACTTTAGTAACGACCACAAGATAGCAATACACAGCAGTCTGAGGAGCCATCAACAAACCTCAATCAAAACACCACTCTATAGCCACAAATAATGCTCAGAACAGCACCTAACGTCAGCAACAGTACATATAGGGTCCTAGCCATAGTACTAGCCACCAAACATCTTTTTAACTTTGACTAATTCCTTTAACAAAGAGACTAAACACAAGTCACCTACCCTCTTCCAGCAGCCGATTGTTTGTAGTGAGACCTCGGGCCAGTCCATTACGGACTATAACGGGGTGACACAGCTCAAGGAAGAACATTTATGATCATTACTTCATGGAAATGCAATCAGACAGAGACGCTAAGGCAGAAGAACTACCGCGTCTGCAGAGCAAAATGATTAATATGGTGATTATTACTTCAAGGAAATGATAAAGAAATGATCATAAATGTTCTGAAGTGCAAAATGATTAATTAATTTAACATAGTCCATAATTACTTATATCCTAATCCTGTAAACTGACTTCGTTTTGTTTCATCAATGCATGAGCTGTTGTTGTTGTTGCTGTTGTTTTAATGTTGCCGCTGTCACCTGTCTCTCTCTCTCTCACCCTCGTTCTCTACTCTCTCTCCTTCCCTCTATCTTGTTCTCTTTCTCTCCCCCTGCCCTCCCTCCTCCTCTCTCTCTCTCTCTCTCTCTTTCCCCCTATCTTTCTGTATTCTTTCCCAACCCAGCAGCGGCCTGGTGGCTGTCTAGCATGAGTCTGGTCCTACCTAATCTACTGTGATGTCTTTCACTGATTCTAGGCTGACCGAACAGACCAACGGGAACAAAAATGTCAGCTGAGAAGATGGAGACAACAGCGAGCGTGTCCAATGGAGCAGGGCCAGTGTATGAGGAAAAAGAGGAAAAACTCAGGTACATTCGCTGCTGCTTTTCTAACACTTTTGTTTTGATGTAAGTCTTGCTTGTGATGGGTCTTGTTGACACACATATTTTGACCCCAGCCCTGAGGATCTGTCTGAGATGCTGGCAGCGGGGACGAAGGAGGTTCACGAAAAGGCGGAGAACACCCAGTTTGTGAAAGATTTCCTCAGGGGACGCATTCGAAAAGAGCTCTTCAAGGTCAGCCTGAAGTGAAGGAATGTATTTGTAATAATTTACTGAATGAGTGAGGAAATGATAAAAGTAAATGTGCCTAGGTGAAAGGGCAAAACTTGTCATTTTCAACTCTGCTTTCTTGTTCCCCCAGCTTGGTGCTGTTGCACTCTATTACACTTACTCAGCCATGGAAGAGGAGATTGAAAAGAACAAAGACCACCCCCACTTTGCCCCTCTATATTTCCCCACAGAGCTGCACCGTCATGAGGCCCTGGGCCGTGACCTTGAGTACTTTTATGGCCCTGATTGGCAAAACCAGATCAAATGCTCCCATGCCACCCAGCAGTACGTGGACCGAATTCATGAAGTCGGGCAGGAGGACCCGGTGCTGCTGGTGGCCCATGCCTACACTCGCTACATGGGGGACCTTTCTGGGGGGCAGGTGTTGAAAAAAGTGGCCCAGAGAGCCTTGAAGCTGCCGCCCACAGGCGAGGGCCTGGAATTCTATCAGTTTGATGCCATCCATAGTGCCAAAGCATTCAAGCAGCTGTACCGCAGCCGGATGAATGAACTTGAGCTGGACGTGGAAACAAAGAAGAAGCTGGTGGACGAAGCTGTCAAAGCTTTTCACTTCAACATGGAGGTGAGAGTCCAGAGAGAAGGAGGGAAGATGGAGATAGAGAGAGGAAGAAATGCAGGATAAGTTTGGAGACTTCACTGGGTGATCTGCTGCCTGGTGGTGAAGATATGTGGTTGTTTGTTTTAAACATTTACCTTACATGCTGTATATCTTTAGGTGTTTGATGAGCTGGAGGAGATGGGCAAAACCATCAAGGAGGACGTTTTGGATGCTGGCATGCCAGTCCATGGAGAGATGGGTGGCGACATCAGCAAATGTCCCTACTACACTGCCAAAATGGGTATGCTTTTGTTATTCTTACACTGAGGTCTTGTCCACCCTGAGGGGGACTCTCTTTGGCACAACAACAAACTGACTAAACATCCTCTTGTTTATTACCCAGCTGCAAACTGAACAATCAAACAAGGTAACAGCAGGTATCAGTCTAAAGACGGTTTTAAAATGGTTTATTTGTGCAGTTGACTTTGACGGCTAGCCTAGCACGCTTTTCATGGCATTGAGTCACTTACGATGAGGCCAAACATTTTCAGTCTTATAAGATTTTTTGAAACAGATGCAGGAACTATCAGCAGTTTCATATAAGGTCCTCTTTTCTGTTGGCTTTCCTGTTTGTTTAAATTGCGGTGTTGTGCTTTGTGGTTTCTTTGTGTCTGTTTTCTTCAATTTGGTTGATGTCTCTTTGACTCAGCTTCAGCGTTTTAACATTCCTCGTTAATTCCTCCTCTTTTATTCCACTTCTTGTCTTCTTTTCTCTGCTGTCAACTGGTCAGCCATCAACAACAAATTTAAAGTTTTGTGCTCCCCCTGCAGATTATCAAAATTTTCCATCTTATTGTCCACCGATGCCGTAAAAAAGTCACATTAAAACCATGATAAACAGTGCACTTGATGTGCTATAACTCCTTTTAGCTTCTTTATTTCACATGTGTGAGGTGTGATCAGATTGTTCCTGGTGTTGCTTTCGCTATTTAGAATTAAAAACCATTGTCAAGGGGCTTTGACCAATCAGAATCCAGTGTTTAATACGGCCAGGTGACTATAATACAATTGATATAAACTTAATTATAAAGCTATCGTGATCTTCTTCTTCACAGCTGCATCAGGTGGATCAGCGTACGCCTGTCAGCTCGCCATGGCTGTTCTCCGACACCCTACAGGACAGGTCCTGTTTGCTACATGGTTTGCTGCTCTGGCCGGATTGGCAGCTTGGTATCTGATGTGATCCAGCCGTCACTGCGTCACTCTGCTGCTGTAAGAGAAAGAGAGAGAGGGGGAAAGACATAGGAGAAAGGACAAAGAGACAGAAACGTCCCTCAAACTGTGCACATAGTCTCATAGTTTCATACAAACATTCTGAAGAACGGGTCCAAAGTTTATTTTTGACACAGGTTTTACGATTAAGGGTAACTGACAGGAAGAGAACAACAGAATTCCAATGAAACGATCCATAGGACCACATGGATATCAGCTCCATCCATCCATTCTTACATTCATCCATCCATCCACCATTCATCCATCCATACCAGCCATCCAGCTTGCCATTATTCCACCGGTGCGTTCAGTCATCCTCCAAAGTCAGACGTTGGAGCTGGAAGCGTTCCAGTTAGAAGTCGAAAACAGAGCTTGAAAGTAGCCCCTGTCATTTTTAGCATTGTTAGCTAAACCAAGCAATAAAAACACACTCTGTGATAGTTTATACATGAAAGCAACATGACAACATGTCCGCAGGTAATACCCGCACATTACTACCAATCATCGGTTAAATTACGCAAGACAAGACAAAGTTGAGTGCAGCTGTTTAACGGTTAATGCAGGGCTGCCGTTTTGAGCAGGAATTCCGACTAAAAGGAGGTGTACCTTTGAGCGTCGGGATTCCCGACCTCTGAGATAAAATTGAACACACCACAAACCCCTCCCCCTTGGTTGTTTGAGTTCTCTACCTCCTACCTCTTTATTTTTTTTTTCTCATTGTCACCCAAAACACAAGCAATGCATTCCTATGACAGTTACTGAGTTGATCTTGTCACTTACCTGCAACGAGTGCGCTGCAGGTACAGATTCTCACTGCTTCCATGCAATGTTGTCATTTTCACAGATTTTCCTAATGCATGTCAGTAACAAAGTCGCAACCAGCTGCAGGAAGGATGTCCATTTTAACATTCAAAGTTTGTGAAAAGGTTCCCTGAGATATGATAAATTTTTTAGTGATTAAGCAAAAAAGGGCAAAAAAAAAATACTTACATGCAATCAAACCAAAAGGTGTTTTTGCTTAAAGACTAAATCTTAAATAACTCCCCTAAATTAACACAGCTCCTCCATTTTCCGCGGATCAACTATAAATTTGCTCAACCCATCTAGATTGAAAATCGGAGCATTTAGAGGCGAGACCATCTATGTTCAAATTGTTAAGACATACTATGCGCATGTTATGCATGAATACTACAGCACAGCGTGGTTTTGCAGGGCAGACAGCTGTGTTCATTTTCAATGAGGCCTTGGTGTTTTGACACAAAATCTCTTAATTTTAACAGCGACAAGACATAATGTATGAGGTGATATTAATGCAAAGTGGTTTCATGTGATTTTGAACTCGCCATGTAACTGTAACATGATGTGAAATACAGCGCAGTGTAGGCCTCAAATGATTCCAAAATCTTTGTCTATGTAAAACAGGAGTCGGATGCTTTCTTGTTTTCCTAAAATATAGCACACCTACACTTGAGCAAGTGTACGATTTATTAAACATCTTTTAGATAGTTGTGAATATTCCAGATGTGTAAATCTTGACCGATGCATGTTCAGTGACTTAGAAATATGCGTAAAGGCATCTTATACTCCTGAAAAAACTGCCTGTCGTTAACCGAAACGTGCAGCTTGACTTTCCCATGATCAACGCAGGAGCCTATATTAGGACAAAAGTGAGAACTGAGGTAATGCAGCTGTTTTAAAAGGAAAACGTGTTTTTATAATATTGATCATTCGTCCACATGGAGGCGGAACAAGTCTTGATATTGTGGTTTATCATGAGCTACTTCAGGTAAGGTAGTGTCTGTTTAGTTTGATGCTTTATCCATTTGTTATGATATCAGTGCGCATCATAACTGCATCATTTATCATACTGCTCTGTACTCAAAACTGTTTCTGCAAGTGTGCAACAACCATGACATGGAGGAGAACTTTGTGCTGTGTGTACTGTATGCAGTGTAATTGCACTAATTGAAGTTGAATATTTATCCTAACATGATTATGAAAAATAATTAACTTAACTTTACCTTTCCATGCATTTTTTCCCCCTTTTTCTTGGGTTTGTTGGACACAAGGTACTGAAGGAAACCTGCAGAGAGCATCATGTTATCCAGGCCCCTTTTGCTTTTTGTATTTACATGACACACTCACACAGAAATTAAAGTGCAGTATTCCTTTAATAGACTGTTTCCTGTAGGATTTACAGCTGCAGTGCGGCTGTTTGACCACAGATGTGACAGCTGGAGAGATGATGTGTTTTGGTTTTAAGAGCCTCAGGGTCGTGTTGCAATGCATTGAATATTAAAGACGAAAGCAGGAGGTGTCCTAATATACTCCTGTCCATGCATTGTTCTATGTTCTTAGTGCCAGTGTGACGTGTGTTTAACCTCTGCAGTGTTTTTGGACATATGAAGGGACCCTTACTTGAATCTTCAAAAGTTCAGACATCTTTAAACATCGATTAAAACTTAAACTCAAGTGAGCGAACGCTTGACTCATCCACGGTGGTTTCTAATTGTTTTGCATTTTCATTAACTTTGCTCCTAATCCTTTTGTTTGTGAACGCTGGGAACAGACATGCTTGCAGTTCCTTTTTTAAATCGTGTTACCTCTGGATCACAGGTAAACAATTTCATTTCCCAGGATTAGAGAGGGTTGTTTTGTTGTGTTAAATGAAGAAAACAAAAGCCTGTTGTCTCGGAGTAATGAGACATTTCATCAGCTGAGGATGACTTGTTGGTTTTTGGAATCACTGGATAAACAAGGAGGATATTAAAATGAGTGTCTGGTTCGTGTAATCACATCACAAGCCTTTAAGAAAAGAGTTATGATCATAAGAGCGGAGGAGTCATAATTTAACGGTTATATATTCTTAAGTGTGATGGTGCGCTCTCAAATCCATCATTTTTATCTGGTTGCTGCAGTTTTGTGCTTGCTGGCATGGCATCAGATCTCTGAGAAACCCAAGTATCAGGAGTAACTACATTTTGATGAACATTTCAAATCTCTGGGGTCACCTTGTGATCTTGAGATTATAGTGTCAAAATAACTGCAAGCATGGCTATTCTCTGCACCTTTATGCTTTCTTTATCCTACCGGGCGAAGCTTTATTAGTGACCCTCTAGTCTGCCTTCATAGTGAAGTGAAAATGCAGAAATATGCTGTGCTGTCTATTGAAATTAATGATTTTTTTTTTCCTGCTTGTGCTGAAATAAAGATAATTAATTTGGACTTTTGTCTCTGATTAATTACAAATTAGGCACAAACTACAAAATCAACGAGCTAAAACAAAATGAGCAATTTCTATTCTGTGCAAGGGGGACAGTGTCAGCCAGAAAAAAGTCCTGACATTTTCAGGGTTTTGTATAATGTTCATGTGTTTTATGTTAGTTGGTAAATTATATCACTGTGAACACCACGATCTGATTCAGCGTTAGCTAGCTAGCAGCAGTTTCTGGCCTTCTGATTGGCTAAATTGGAAGCAAGGCTCTGATTGGCCGGATCAGACTGTACTGCACTACATACAGTCTCCGAACAGAAAAGCCAGGCCGTCATACTTATCGTGATTGACACGGCAGTTCTTTTAGATTTACTGAATCATTAGAATCAGTTCACTAAAAAGATTCGTTCACCAAGTCACCGGATCACGTAGCACTTGGGGAGAGAAGCCTGTGACTCCGACCTCCTGAACTGATTCACAGCTAAACGTTTCAAGATTCAGGTTTGTGAAATGAATCCGAACGATCTTCTTTCCCCATAAAAAAAATGGCTGCAGCCATATTTGTGCAGTATCTCCAATGAAGGTGAAAACAGTTTTTAGATACAACCAGCTAGAACTTAATGGAGGCAAAGCATTTTAGCAAAGTTTCCCAGACCATAGCTTTATTATAGATGTACAGTAAATCTTCTCTATGTGACACATTGATAAAGTCATATCATCAACAGCTGTCTAAGTACAAATGTACAGAAGGTGCTTAATGCAAAGGGCTAAAAGAGAGACAGAGTCTGATCATCTGTCTGCAGCTTCACACTTTCCAACACCTGACCTGAAAGGTAAATTTATATTAGATGAAGTTGAAGCTTTAGGGGGCATCATTGTGAGGGAAAAACTAGTTACAGAAAAAGAAAAGCAAAAGGGGGTTGATAACGGGTTCATTTAATTACAAATAAAACGTTCGACTATATCTGTAGACTTAGTACAATAATTTATGACTGTGCGACTGGATTATTCTGTTTTCAGAAAACCAGCATGCACCACCTGCTGCGCTAAATGACAAGTCTTTGTTGCTTTGTGAAAGTCTGACGGAGAGGTGATTGGCACACTGGAGCATCCTCATGTATGTGGCTTCACTGAGCGGTTTATGTTCTCCAAGTCTGGGTGGGTGGGTGGAAAGGTTCTAACAGATCCACCAGAACCTTTGTGGGCCTTCTCCAACACGGTAATCCAAAACCACCTGTCTGTCCAAATGGCAGCTCTTGTTTCCCTCTGTCCTTCCTTCTGGTTTGTGATCTACTGATGAAGCTCCTCAGTTCCAGGACCTTTTGCCTGAGAAGAGAAAGGAAAAGGATTTAAAAGCAGCTCTCTGTAAGCCAAATGAACAGAGTGATGCACTTTTTTTTGCTCTGTAAACTTCTTACTGGAGTCTATTTAACAATTTACCAACCGGTGAGTGTTGGTAAATACTCATACTGACAGGGTTCAAGCATCAGGGGTTGTGAATGACAGCCACAAACCAGAAAATTAAACACATTTCATAGGTGAGGAGCAGGACACAAACAGCGGGACTTGTGGTGTAATTCAGTAACAATCCTACCTGGTTTGTGGCTGTCATGACGAACTAAACAAGCTCTTTAATTTGGAGAAGAAGCCCCCCTCGTCTTTCAACTCTCCTTCCTTCTTGTCATGCCCGCTTTTCCCTGTCTCAAACTGCTTACCACGGCTGCCCCCACCTGGACGGAGACGAACACTGCATGAGCCAGGCTCGCTATTGAGCACAATTACCTTTTCCTAACACTGTCTTGATAATCCTCGATAATAAGCACTACATGGAGAGACAGGTGATACAAATGTTGGTGAATCTTCCTCTTACCTGTGGTGGTGGCAGTGACTCCGTTCACCGTCCCCTCCACGTCTGTCTCCTCCTCGGCGTAGCTCATGAGCAGACTTCTTTGTCTGTCTGAGAGTGACCTGCACAAGGAAACAATATACTGTGATTTTTGGGTTCGGTTGACACTTTCAAACTCATAAACGGTGTGTGATTACAGCGTCTTACTTGGGTATTTTTATTTTGACATGCACATAATGGTCTCCAAAGCCGTAGCCACTAACACGAGCGATTCCCTTCCCTGCTAAACGTATCCTCTGGTCTGTCTGGATGCCTGCAGGGATCTGAAGAAAGGAAATCCAGGTCATTCTCAACATGCGGTTTCATTAGCTCTTGTTAGAGGTGAAGCCTGTGGATGCACATGCTGACTTACAGAGAGGTTAATTGTTTCATAAAGGCCCTGGGCTCTGGCCGTGCCGCCAAGGATCGCTTGTGCAACGGAGACTAAAAGGTCAGAGTGGATGTCTGCACCCTCCCTCCTGAATATGGGACTCTTCTGGACCTGGAAACGGAAACCATGACAATTAGTTCCACATTATGAAAACCTCAGGAAGCAGAACTCCAAGAATGAGCTGATCCAAGTTTCCCTTCTTGTTCCATCTCTGGTAAACACTAATGCAACAAGTTGATTCAGAAACTTACCTTAAATGTGATGAAGACCTCCTTTTTACCCACTGGCATTCTGACTGTCTGACCATCCTCCACGCCTTAAAGCAAAAACATAAAACACAGTTAGACAATCATCATCTACAGTCGGAGTCATTTTTTTCCCCAACAGTATCTACCTACACCATCCTGATTTTTTTTTTTTCTAGTCCAGTGACACTGACCTGCTGGAACAGGAACCATCACGGTCTTCCTCTGCTTGGCCTGTCCCGTGCCGCGGCAGGAGTGACAGGGAGAGGAGATGACCGTGCCTTTGCCACCGCAGCGACGGCATGTGGAGCGCATCACGAACGGGCCTGTGTTCACGGTTTCCTACAGAGGGGACGGGGTGCAGAAAAAAACACATGATCATGATAGAGACAGTAATTGAAACATCTGTCATATGCTGTGTGGAGATTAGTTATATGATATGTAAGAGGTTTGTTGTAGTTTTCTTGGTTTTAAATTGTCTTTCCAAAGCCAGCAGGAGGAGATTTTCATCAGTACACTACTTGAGCAAAGACCACTCTGTTCACAGAGGGTGTTAAAATTGACAAAAAGTTCCCTAGGGGAGCTTTAATTATAACCACAGCTAATGTTCTCACCATGCCGGAGCCGTTGCAGTAGTGGCAGTGCTGCACCTTAGTTCCAGGCTCGTGACCTTTACCATCACAGCGCTGGCAGGCTGCATCTATGCTGACCGACATCTCTTTATTGACCCCCTTCGCTGCTTGAGTGAACGTCAGCTCCATGATGTACTGTGTCACAGAAGAGAGGATGAAGAGAGTCTGACAGAAATGCACCGAATGAGAACCAGCAGACCGGACCGCTTACCTCCTGCGGCTGATCAAATATGGCGTTGAAGTCTCCGAAGCCTCTCCCTCCGGAGAATTCCCCAAAGATCTTGCGGAAGAGCTCCTCTGGATCTACGTGCTGGGCCTGTCCGGACCAGTACTGCTGCCTCCCGCCTGCCTGACCAGCATCAAAGCCTGCAGAGCCGTAAGTATCATACTGCTTCCTCTTTCCTTCATCACTAAGGACCTGACACAAACAAAAAGTTCGTTAGTTATACTCCAGCGACTGTAACATTCTGTATAACCCTCAGGAAGTTTAAATCATGACTGACAACAAACCTCATAAGCTTCAGCCAGCTGAGCAAATTTTTCCTTGGCTTGAGGGTCATCCTTGTTGGTGTCGGGGTGATACTTTTTGGCCATCTAAGGAACAACAAACAGAAACAACGATTGGTTAGCTGAGAGCCAATCCCAGCTGTGGATACACATCAGGCAGGAGCAGACCTGGTAGTAGGCTTTCTTGATCTCTTTCTGGCTTGCTGTGCGAGGCACACCGAGGATCTGGTAGAAGTCCTGCTTGCTGTTGGCGGGGGCACTTGTGTGAAAGGACAGTGTGCTGATGGCATTTGGCGGTTTGATACCTGCAGAGTGTAAAAACGGTACAAGGGTGAGTAAACAGGAGGAGCAGGAGAGTCTTATTGGTGGTTTCTAGTTTGTTTGTTAAGGGAAACAAAATCCTGATTGAAAAGCGTTTAAACTAGTTTTGTTGGATCTGGAACAGGTTGTTAAAGAGACTCTACAAACTTCTTAGAACAAAACTTCAGATTTGGGAAACTTTTATTCTTTAAGTGGCATTGCAAATATTGTCAATTTCACTTTTTTTCTTGTACTAAGCCTCTCAGATCTGGACTAGATTAAAAAACTTTCTCTGTGGAAATGTAAGAGTGTTAAGTTTTGCTGGTATATTTTAACCTCAGGTCCTGACCTCTCAGATCAGGACAAAATGATCCCAAAGATTCATCAAACGTCACTAAACTTCTCAGAGAGGCTCTTGAATACACGCTGTTAAAGATCTATGAAAGCTTATCTTTATTTGTGAATGTGCAAAAATTGCGATTTCACATCTGATCCATGGTTTCCAAAGTGAATACTAGGACAGTAAAATCATTTTCACAGTAGAATAAAGGGTTTTAAATGAGGTTTCAGAGAGGTTATAATCTTTCTAGAACAATCTAGTCCGGGTTTAAGTATCCTTAAGTAGTGTGGGTCGTGGATCTCTAAAAGTACAGCTGAAATTACAACAAAAACAAGCAGCTAGCCTAGCCTAGGCCATATGGATGAGCCTCCACCGCCTCACCTGACAGCCCTCTCAATGTCAACCCTCTCCCGGCTCCGCCACACATCACGTTCCCGCCCCGCCATAGTTTCTCCGCTCCCACTGAAGAGACATTTCGGACCCCTCCATGTCCGCCACCGACGACCGCACCGGCGCCTCGTCGTTGTCCCGAGGACACGATGACTGTAATCCAGCGTGAGGAGCGGCGAGCAGCAGAAGACGCCATCATTCCTTCCCTGGACGTTTCTCGAACCCCACTGCGCATGTCCGTGACAGAGTGGGCGTCACCCATAGGACGTCAACGCAGATGATCGAAGATGTTATATTTGAGTCAAGATGATGCTCTCCTAATTAAAAAGGGTTCAAAAGTTTTAACCTACATTTTATTGTCAATCTTTTTACGCAACACAGATTGCACGATATTATAATTGACTTACTAACAGGCTTTAACTTTAGCGCTTTTGTTGTAATCTGAATTCGAGTTTCTTGGCATTTTGCCTGTTTTATGTTTTTAGAATCAAGCACCTTGAAACGTCTGCTCTTGATATGTGCTATGTAAATAAACCATAGACTGTATATACTCTACACTCTATACTCTGTATATATTCTATATACAGTCTATGAAATAAACGAAAATGACCGTTTACACTGTTCAAATGTATGGTGGCCGAGAACAGCCACTGCTGCAAATAAAAAAGAATGAAAAAAAAGGAGCCATAATGGCAGTTTACAATGCAAAATAAAAGAAACTGAAGCCTGCTGCGAATTAAAACTTTTTTTTCGCCATCGTCTTCTGTGCCTAGATCGTAAAACACTGGTGCATCATCATTATTGGTCCCCGGCAACTCACTACCATTGTTGCTTTTTTTATTTGCATCCTTTTATTTTTGCAGGAAGTAACTTTTTGTTTGCATAGTCAAATTTTTTTTGCATCGTTAACGGTGGCTGAGGATGTCACTGCAGCAAATAAAAAAGAATGCAAAAAAAGAAAAAAAAGAAACCACAATGGAAGTTACAGATGCAAAAAAAGAAACTGAAGCCTGCTGCAAATAAAAAAGAAACGGTGCAGATAAAAAAAAACCACAACAACAGTTAACGGCGCAATTAAACAAATAAATAAATAAAAAGTGGTGATGCAAAAAATAAGTTATGTACTGTGAAAACAAAAGGATGCTTAAAAATGTAGTTAACTTCTGTTGTGGCTTTTTTTGTTATCTGCACTGTTTCTTTTCTATCTGTAGCGGGATTTGGTTTCTTTTTTTCATCAGTGACTTCCATTATGGCTCCTTTTTTTTTTTTTTTTGCATTGTTTTTATTTGCAGTAGTGGCAGTTCTCGGCCACCGTAGCACAAACGAGTACCAAAAGAGTCGAGTCAAACACAGGATGCGCATGTTTTGAAACCCGAGGCAGCGCGCGGTAAGGCTGTGCGTTCCTCTAGTATCGTCTCCGCCCGGCTGGACTACTCGGTGCTGCAAAGCGAGCAGCAAGCACTCAGCCAAACTGAACTGTCAGCTGTTGCAAGAGTCCTCTCTCTCTCTGCAGAGTACCAACCAGCTCGACAGAGACACCCGGAAGGCACGAAAGTCAATCTGAGAAGGCAGCATGAATCGCTTTAAGACCTCCAAATTCAAGAACACCACTCCGAAAATCGCCAAGAAAGATGTGAGTATCTCCCGAGCGTCTGCCAGCGTTCCTAGCTCGAATTAGCTTTGGTTATTAGCTGTGCTACTTTTGAGCGGTGTTTGGGGAACGCCTGCCTGCAAAGGGATGTTGAACTTCCTGCATCTGGAAACCTGCATAGCAATGAGAGAAGTACAGGAGAAGAATCTGGGTCTGTTCACACTGACTCCAGTGTTGTAGTAAAAACTGAGCCATGTGGGTGAGGAGAGCTGCTAACCCACATTGGATGTTGTAGTGACGCCCATCATCATGGGTTGAGTTTTCCTGTTTCCTCAATAATCAGGTGGTCTAATGCACAGTTTTCAATATGCAAAGATCTGCTATATCCAGAAACGTGTGAGTGATAGTGATAGTTGTCTTGCAGGCTGCAGGAGGCGGCATGTCTGGACGGCGCTGCGGCGTCTTGCATACAAATCTGTCATTTTTCTCCCCTCCTGGACCCTTCTGTTTGGAGTTGCAGCGCCTGCAGCCCTTCTTGCCGAGGTGGATTATGCAACCTCCCCCTAACTACGGTGTTTTTACAGGGGCAGGAAAATGCATGGCATGTGTGCAGAGATAGTGGATGTTATTGGTGTGTCTCCAATCTCTGCACAAAATCTGAGACAGCAGGTGGTGCTTGGCTGCTGTGAATGTTAACAGAGCAGTGAATGTGTGAGTGAGTGAGTGAGAGTGAGAGTGGCTGGAGTCATGTGATGGAGGGAGCTGTCATGTTAAACATTGTTCAGTGTAGGGCTGGGCGATATGGGGAAAAGTTTATTATAGTATATTTTTTTCATATCAGTCAATATTGATATGTATCATTAGGGCCCGACCGATATGGATTTTTTGGGGCTGATGCCGATTATCAGGGGGAAAAAAATCAGATTACTGATTAATCGGCTGATTTTTTAAATTTTTTTATGAAGTTATATATATATATATATATACTGTAGATACTTACAGTATACCATACAGTGAAGATTTACTGTAGGCTACTGCTCTTCATGCCGACAGGAAGACCTACTGATCAAACTCGGACCAGAAAATTGGTTGCCGCGGATATGGGCCTCCGCGTCTTAACTCGCGTTGCTCATTTTTGGTCCGGTCTCATCTGGAGACATGCAGCTGCCTCAGTAAGAGAAGTAGCTCGGTCACATAATGTGTACAGTTGTTTATTATAAAGAATGGACAGTCTGCCTGTCCGAGAACAGCACCCTCTGTTGATGGGCTGCAGTATAGGTCATAAATCCCACCTCCGCCAGCAAAGCTTATGGAGCTGTGGACAAACTTCAGAAATGTATAACACAGAACATAAATTTTTCTCCCCCCCGCTCGCGATGTTGACATGTAGTTACTGTCAGACTGGTTTGTGCTCAAGTTAACGGATTAGTCTCAAACTGGCCAAAATTTGCCAATTTAATCGGCTCACCGATGAATCAGTCGGACCATATATATCATGAGTAAAAAAAGAAAATTTAACAGCGCTTGTTGGTAGCATGTCTTTTGCAATACAATAAGCTACTGCATCTGTGAGGTCTTTGTGTCTCCGGAGCAACTCCCCTTTTCATTTGCTATTCATATAGTCTCCCAAAACATGGCAGACTATTGAGAAGGATATTGACCATGTTTAATATTGATATTGAGGGAAATTAATGTTTGATATGTGTAGTTATCATTTTTATCGCCCAGCCCTAGTTGAGCAGCGGGGCATAGAGACAAAAAGCCAAGATACAGAAGATGTTTTCCTCTCAAAAACTTTACTCCGTTAAAGTGAGTAATCTCTCAGTAGTGTTACTTTGGTTCACTCTCTTTGGCCTCTGGATACAGTTTTTTTTTTTGCACCAAAGCTCCTTCTGATCATGGATTTGTTTGTGGATTAACAGCAGAAAGTGATCAGACTGACTTTGTAAACCTGGAGGAAATGCTTGAACCCTTGCCTGACGTAAGATTTAAGCTGCTCAACAGTTCAGGGTCTCCTTTGTTGTATTTTCTATTTCATGATGCTCCAAATGTTTTCAAAGGTTGACAAGTCAGGACTGCAAGCAGGGCTAGTTTTGCACCGGGACTCTTCTACTACAGAGCCATGCTGATGGAATACATGCAAAATGTGGTCTAGTATCTTCTTGCTGTGTGATGCAAAGTCTTTGCTGAAAAAGCATTGTCTGGATGGAAGCTGATGTTGCTCCAAAACCTGTTTATATTGTTCAGCTTTGACGGTGCATCCACACATACCATCATAAATGCAGTGGCTCTCAACTGGTCTCACTGTGGGACCCACATTTTCCCAAGTTCCTTAAGTCGTGACTCACTTTTATAGAGTTTAAACCAAGCAAATTTATTTTTTATTTAAAAAAAAAAAAAACTTTAAAGACTCAAATCTTTAACACAAATACACCTGTTTTATTGAGTAAAGTGCATTTCAGAGCGCATGAACTGAGGACAACAACTACTGAAGTTGCACAAAATAAGCTTTTTTTCAAAATAAAAGACATGTCAAACATCAGATGCGCATTAAGTATTTTCTTTTTTGACCAGCTGTTTGAGACCCATCCAGAACGTGTCCGCGACCCACTTTTGGGTCGGGACCCACCAGTTGAGAACCACTGGATTAAAGGACATTTCAGGCCCAGGGATGTTGCTGGTGTTTGTGGATCGGGTTTGTGTGGTACAGTTTTGCAGCTAGTATAACAGCTTCGTTCTCAGACTGTGTTTTTTTGGGGTGATTTCGAACCCATGCAGTGATTTCCACTTCAGAGACATGTCTGTTTTTAATGTGCTGCTGCCTGAGGGCCCCAAAGATCACAGCCGTGATGCCAATGTGTGCAGATATGAAGACTCAGCCTCCCTGGATTGCCCTTTTTATGCTCCAAACCTGGGTCCCAGTAGCTTAAAACCATCAAAATCTGTTTTTAATCAACATTTCACAAAGCAGCCCAACTCTCATGGCATCGTGATTATATAACCTGGTCCCTAAAACTGAAGAAATCAAGTGTTAGTGATGGGTGTTAGCTTCTGTCACGCTAAGGACATATTTGCATACAGATGCACATGCAGAAACTCTTCTCCTCTGAAAACAGCTGCATGCTTTGTAGGATTCTTTGAAGTGCATGGATGCATACAAAAGCCAGCATTACTGTTAAGTGCCCTGTGGAGCTCCGTGGTCAGTCTGTCTCAGTCTGTGTCTCGCAGTTGTTTATGGAGTAGCGCAGCAGCATGTTGGACACTCTGTCCTCTTGCTGCTTTTTCCTTGTTAATGTTATGAAAGAGGCTTTAAGAGTCTGCTGTGCAGCGCGGGGTGCCTTTCCACTTCCTCAACAGTTTGCTCATTCAAAAGCACTTAATGTGTGCGAGCTCTCAGCAGAAGTCTTCCTGTATGTGACTGTGCTAATTTATGCATCTACTTAATCACACTCAAGACAAGTTAAATGTGGTGCTTCTTATTCACTCTGTTTTCTTTTTGGTTTTCAGGGATGGATCAATAACGTCCGAGCTGGTTCCTACTCGTGTCAGGGAAACCACATCAAAGCGAGCTCCAAGCTGGTCGTCTTCAACACCGAGCAGGCTGGTAAGTCTGTGCAGAGTGGTAAACAGTAACATTTAAAGAAATCAACTGTGACTCCTTTCAGACATGTTTGTGATTTTACACCTGACTTATATAATCACTTCATCGTCTGTATTTGTCAACAGTCACCTCATATGATCAAGTCCAAATGTTATGCATAATTAGGCATAATGAGGGGTGTGGATGAATTGATTGACAGGTGTGCTTGTTGCCTGGTAACAAAGCTATGATCTGACCTCCATTGGTTTTCCTTAAACAGGTCCATCCTCTCTCACTCTCCGTCTGTTTGATGTCACGCTCACACCGTTTATCAAGGTTTAGGGGCCAATCTCCCCTTATACTGGTAAAAACAGGAACTTAATATAACCATGTAAAAAGGCATTTAAAGGCGGGATCAGCAACTATTTTCCAGCTGGTTGAAAAATACAAAGCAGTCATGCAAAAATATAAATATGAGTTCTGATTATTATATTTCTTTGTCACTCAGATGTAGAATTGTTGTCTTTTTGTTTTTTAAACTTAATTTTTATTAAATTTTTAACAACAACAATACAGTCTATACATCTCAATACAATACATTTCTTTTCCTTCGTCCAGCTTTATGTGTATTTTTACAAACATCCACAGATAATGTTAAATTAAATCAAAGAGGATAATCATAGTAATCATTATAAATAAATAATGTCTGTGTTGTGTATAGTGTAAATACTTGAATATTACTTCTATATTTGACTTTTTTTATCTATTTATCTCTATATTTTTACTTATCTCATGTATTATTTATCTCATCTTTTACTGTATTTGCACTGGAGTTACTGTGACAAAAGCAATTTCCCCCAGGGGATTATTGAAGTATTTCTGATTCTGATTCTGAGGGTGTTGAAAACCTCCGTCCAAAACACACTTAATTTAGGGCATAGCCAAAATATGTGGGTGTGATTAGCTGTTTGGGCTCCGCAGTTTCTCCAACATGAACTGGAATATTGTGGACCGATCACTGAAGAGTTTGAGCGTAAAAACACTCATAATTCTCCAGCACATTCATAACCAAATCTCAGCCCACAGTTAAAAAATCCCACTAACTGGAGGATGTGGATCAGGTGTTATTTGCACAGAGAAGCTCCAAATTGCTGCATAATTGCTCCCTCAAATGTCTGCAAACAAAACCAGTGCATGGTGATGCTTCTTGCTCTGCTGCTCAGTTTGCATGTGTGTTTTTTTTATCAGGCTGTCAGAGATCAGTGTGGCGAATGAGATTTTCTGTCTTTCTGTTTTCGCAGGTGGAGGTATGCTCGGCCTCTCCTCAGTCAAACCCGGTGCCGATGGGCAGTGGACAGTCACTCACTTCTCCTGCCATTCAGGTAGTTTTCCTCCTCAGTCTCTTGTTTCCTTCTCTCTCCTGCACCATGTCCTGTTCTCTTCATGCACCAGAAATGAAACGTCACCGTGACTCTTTATCTCCTCTCTATCAGATCTGGTGACTGATATGGACTTCTCTCCGTTTGATGAAAGCCTCCTTGTGACCTGCTCGAGTGATGAAACAGTGAGCTCCTTCATTCCCCTCCTTTATTTCCTCCTCTCTTACTCTCTCTCTTTCTTTTCGTTTACTTATATAAGTCCATCTTGGCTTTGTGGTTCCTCGCCTCGCTCTCGTGAACCTGCTGTTTTTTTTTTTCATTTGTTATTCGAACCCTTTGAAGACTCCTTCATTTCAGCACATTATCCTCAGCCACAGGTGTTTTAGCTTACTGGAATCTGCTGAGTTTGGCTCTGCATCTCCAGACTCAGCAGCTCGGTTTTCCTCCAGAAACTACGATACGACACAACTTCTGCCACACACATGCACACAGAGAGGAGAGTGGTGTAGAATCTGCAGCACACGTTCAGTTCCTCTCATCCTGAGCCAACAGGGAGTATTGTTTCACATACTCAGCTGTGCTAAAAATGCAAATGAGAGTTAAAACGAGTGAACTGGTGAAATATGATGAAGAGAATGTATTTTTACTGACTTCCATGATCTCATTAGATCCAGCAGCACCAGCTTGCTTCTCTGATGTGGCTTCAAAGTGCAGCTGTTACAGCAGACACTAACTATTTCGTCTCATGTTCAAAGGAGTAGAAATTCACCGAGACCTGAGGCTGAATTTTAAAGGTGCGCTGAGGTAAATTTGATGTTTCCCTCTGTCTGTACGCACAGGTGAAGCTGTGGCGTTTGTGCGATCCAGACCTGCAGCAGCCCAGTGATCCAGAGCTGACCCTGCGACCGGGTCACGGCAAGCTGGAGCTGGTGCACTTCCACCCCACCTCCTCTGGTTTGCTGGCTGTTGGAGCCAACAGGTCGCCTCTGATTTGGGACACCAGCCGCCAGGATTCACCTCTGGCAGGTAACTACATTTGCTGTTTACCTGCTCACTTCACATGGAGACGCTGAGATTGAAGGGATATTCCGGTGTAAGGTTAAGTTAAGGTCAAACACATCGTAACACTGAGTTAGACACCCCGTCGAGATATGAATGCAGTTGACCGCTTGTTTCTCTAGTTGTACCAACTTTAGTAACGACCGCACGATAGCAATACACAGACAAACCTTAAACAAAACACCACGCTATAGCCACAAATAATGCTCAGAACAGCACCTAACTTCATAAACAGGACATATAGGGTCCCAGCCACAGCACTAGCCACCAAACATCTTCTTAACTTTGCCTAATTTCTTTAGCAAAGAGACTAAACACAACTCACTTCCTCTCTTCCAGCAGCCACTTGTTTGTATGGAGACCTGAGACGAGTCCATTACTGCAGCGGGGTTACGCAGCTCAAGGAAGAACATTATTACTTCAAGGAAATTATAAAGTAATGATCATAAATGTTCTTCCTTGAGCTGCGAAACCCCACAGCAGTCCATAATGGACTGGCCCGAGGTCTCGCTACAAAGAAGCGGCTACTGGAAGAGAGTAGGTGAGTTGTGTTTAGTCTCTTTGCTAAAGAAATTAGACAAAGTTAAAAAGATGTTTAGTGGCTAGGACCCTACATGTACTGTTGATGAAGTTAGATAGATAGATAGATAGATAGATAGATAGATAGATAGATAGATAGATAGATAGATAGATAGATAGATAGATGGCTATCGTGCGGGCGGTACTTTAGTTGGTATAACTAGAGAAGCAAGCGGTCAGAAACATCCATCTCTCGGGGGGGTGTCTAACTCGGTGTTATGGTGTACTTGACACTAAATTAATTTTACGCCGGAATATCCCTTTAATTTTGTCCTTTGAGTCTCTGTTGTTTATCATGCTCTGTCTTTTTTACATGTAACATTTCAGTCTCTGTCAGTTAGTTTTATTTTTTCATTGTTGCCTGTTTTTGTCTCATGAGTTTACGAGTTTGTACATGAGTGAAGTTGTTTTTGTTTCTGTCCGTCGGGTCCGTCTCACTGACACTGCCTACGTTTTACAGCCCTGTGGCTCTGTCTATGTGCCGGAGCAGCAGAGGTAATGTTTTGGTTTGCAGTCCTGGTCCCAGTCTCCACAGACTGGCTCTCAGGATGTAATCACTCCCCTCTTAGCATCACCCCAAACCACCACCACCACCACTGTCACAAACACTGTTGCCCCCTCCTCCCTGAAAAAGCCCAAAAAACTGGCCTGGCTGCTGCTCACTGCTCATCCAGCTCTTCATGCGCTGTGCGTGCCCCCCACCCCACCACACACACACACCGGCTTTCATCACCATTATTCCTCGTTCATAAGCAGCTGAGGAAGAATATTTTGAACTGTGAACATCAGTGAGTGTGTGTTTGAGTTTGTGTCTTGTGTGTTTCTGTCTCAACACGTGCACTTTTCTTTTTTTTTTCTTCATCCGTCTGGTGTCAAACTGAAAGATTCACACGAGCTCTGCCACTGAAGCCTAATATGTATCCTGCTCTTCATTTAAGATCCAGTGTTGGTTGTAAATCCATCATGCTTTGTATCATCTGTGTGTTCTCTGTATTCTCTCTCTGCTTGATTTATCGCCTCATTTTCCCTCCCCTGTTTTCTCTCCTCTTCCTCGTCTTGTCTCTACATGTGCCGTCATTCTCCGTTCACACTGTGTCGCATTGTTTCCTCTTTTTTAAAAACCCTTTCAAGATGTCCTTATTTCACTTTTGCTCTTTCTTCCTCTAAACCTCCTCTCTAAACGATGTGTGTGTCTGCAGCTCTGGAGCAGCACGGCGACCAGCTGCAGAGTCTGAGCTGGAAACAGGACGGTTCCCTGCTGGCCTCCTCCTGCAAGGTGACAAAAACCTCCACTACACCCTTGATATTATCAAATCAAACTTAATTTATAAAGCGCTCTACATACAAAGGATGAAACACAAAGTGCTTCACACACACACTAACAGCCATATGTAAGGATGCTAAGATAGTGAATATGAGGCAGGGTACAGTTGAACCAGTTGAGAAAGCGCCAACAGAGGAGCCGTCAGCACCAGGAGCAGAGAGCCACCCACAGCCACAGGACACCCACACAGGGCCAGAGGAGAGATGTGGCAGACACCAACCTCCACCAGGAACCCCGTGACCGGGCCCTGTGACCACCGCTGACCACTGCTCCCGGGGCTGAGGGCTCCCCCCGGAGGAAACACTGGGGTCCTAAAAATGATAAAAGGATAAAAACTAGTAAAAACTAAGATCTGAATAAAATAAAACAAAGACCAACTCAGTGACAATAAAAACAAATAAATATGAGATAAGAACCTAAGCTAGCTGGAATCAATGGAGATAAAATGAAAATTAATCAATATTAGAAACTGCAATCACCTAAATCACTTTGTCTTAAATTTTTATGCATGAAAAAGTGCAGAATGTAGCAAAGGGATTCCCGCACACTGTCCAACTCGCAATCAATCATTTATTTGCAAAGTTTCGGTACTCGACCTTCATCAGGCAAACAGTTTTTGTCTTATCTTAAATAGGGAGTGGTCGTTTCTGCATGACCAATCCCATTCTTATTCATAAACACAGAGGGACAAAAACATCATCGGGTAATTTAACCAAAGAGACAGAAAATAAACAATAAAACACTTAGTGTGACATCAGTCTAAAGTAACACCCGCATGTCCAGAAGAGAAATCCATAACATAGTGAATGGATTATAAATAAATAAGTATTTCAAAATGTTTTTTAGGAGATAAGTTTACATTGTAAGATAAAAACAGACATATTTAATCAACAAAAGGGCACATCTATCATCAAAATATACACCTAATAACAATGATCCAAAGTTCATTTTGTGCTTTTTTAACCACACACACTTACAATGACAGTGAATGACAACAACAGAATAAGTCATCCAGATACCGACAACATTATGGCTGTGCCTAATTTCTAAAAAATGTGGAATCTGCAAAGGTTTTTGTCATCACCAAGATTTTTTCACTAATCAATAAAAAATTGCAGCAAAAAGCACACATCTATAAATGGACATAATCAGCAGGTCACACTGTTGAATGAACCTGGTGATAGATGTCCATATTCCAAATGCATGAAAAGGTGAAAATTCCTTGTTCTGTTTGCCTCCTTTGCAATTTTCCCTCTCTTTTGAGTGAGATTTGAATGCTGTAGTTACAAAAAGTGACCACTAGATGTAGCCAGTGGCTCACATAGAGCGCACACTGTACACTGCTGCTCCTTATTTGGCTGAATGGGATTGAATTTATCAAAACGTCAACAAGGGTAATGCTTATAAAACGATTGGGATCTTATTGCACATCGAAATAAGAATTAGTGAGCAGATCTGCAGGAGTAAAAGAGAATAAACTCGGTAAGCCCTCTGACGTAAAAGATAACGGCGTGTTTGTTTTGAAGCGGTGAAAGTGATGACAAAGAGAGAAAGTCGGCCACAGCTGATGAAGGATTTTCCTCAACACAGTGTGAACTGTATTATCTTGTTAATTAGGGCACTCTCAAGGGCATAAGGCTGTGTGTGAGGGATAAATCTCAAAGGGGGGTTTTGTTTTGGTTGACCTCACCTGACCCTTCACCTTCTGCCCCTGCGAACCTGCGCGTCCTCTAGAGCAAATCTAATCAGGAAATAATGACGACCTCTCTCTGAAGCAGCAAAGAAGAAGAAGAAAAATGGAGAAAGTTTCAGGATCCGTGCCATTAGGACATAATCCAACAGCTCCAAGGCCTTTCCGTTAGGTTGTTAATATTTTTATGCAGCAGGAGGAAAAGGAGGAGGTGTTGTGGGTTTATGAGGCGGAGGTAGAGAAAGTAGGTAGGGTTTTATGGCGGAGTCGTTCAGGAATATGCTCAAGCTGCAGGAAGAGCTGGAGGCGGGTTTAATGTAATACAATCATACTTCCATAAGAGTTTGGACGCTGCGTAAATTGTTAGAAAAACAGATTTTGATGGTCTGCAAATCATTCAGAGCCCATGTGTCATAGACACTAATGCAAATACGACATGTCAAATATAAAACATAAGTGAGAGTCTTCCTCTAATACTAGATGGCCATGATTTCTGGGACTTATTGCAAAACTACATATAAGCAAAAATGACTCTGTAGGGGGAATCTCTGCATGGGCTCAAAAGCAAAACCAAAACCCACCATCTGTGAGCACATGACAAAGTTTGGTGCTGCATCCACAAGTGAAGCGTGCAAAAACGAAACCATATATACCTAGAGACACCAGTGACTTTAGGCGAGGTTGTAAACTTTCTTGTGGTCTGACAAATCAAAATTTAACTTGTGTTTTGGAAAACATAGATGTTGCATCCCTGTATTGGTTTGGGCAGGGAAATGTTTACCTTCATCCTGCATATATTACAACAGTATGGCTCTGTAGTAGAAGAGTCCATGTGCAACGCTGACCTGCCTGCAGCCCTGACTTCACAACGATTAAAACTAAGGAGACCCCAAAGTGTTGAGCTGATGAAATCCTGTATCAGACAAGAATCGCACCAAAACTTCAGAAACGGGTCTACTTGGTCCTCCTCTGTTTACAGATTACTGTCATCAAATTATATAATTATATATTTTTCTTATTTAACATTTGATGTGTCATCTTTGCAGTATTTTAGATTACCCCTCCTCCTGTGTTAGAGTCTACACCGACCCGTTTTGATGTTAAATGCTAGATAAGCTTTTTTGCATCAAGACTTTTTGACTTTGTCAGGAACCTCTATTTTAATAAAATAAAAATAAATATAATAAATTGACTACATCATAAAATGCTCTTATTAAAATTATGGTACTTGTCGTGTTAGGGTTGCTGTTGACCCGGTTAGATTAATATCTAATAATTAGGGCTAAAACTGAAATCATATGTGCACCACCAGGCTCCACACTGACAGTCAGATCCTCCTCCAATCATGTGAGATTTAGGAAATTCTCATTTTTCCATGTTTTATCACGCACAAAAAACAACGTCGGGCATGTCCAGACATAAGTAATCAATTCAGTATAGATGTCTGTGTGAGGGGTATACTGACAAAGAAAGGCCCAGAGGACCACAACAAAAATCATAAAAGCAATATTTTCATTCTTTATACAATATATTTTTTCATGGATAATGAAGCCTAACAAGGTGACCTAGAAATGAGAACCAAATTGGATGATAGAGAATTGATTTTAGTGTAATTTACAGACACGGTTCATAACCAACCTTTATCATAGTGGGTGTGAAGTAAAAGCTAACACACGAGGAAGGTTAAACACAGACAGATCATCATGAAGTTAAGATAATAGGCTAACACTCTTTGTCTCAAAGTTTTTACATCTTTTTTGAGTCAATAATTAGAGCCACTGAGGCTGAAGCTCCTGGTTTATATTAACAACGGTGCATGACGAGCCTACTCAAACTTTAGCGCCAAAGTCCGCTACGTGTTCCTGTTTCAGAGGCGTGATTGTCAGTCAAATCCCCGTTGTTTGTCTTTGCTCTGACAGGTAACAAATTACTCCACCCATCACAGTCCACGTCCCGTTCCTGACATTCACCTCGACGGGATAATCATCCTCAGCAGAGCTCCCACCCTCGCCCGCCCGCCCGCCCGCCATCAGTTTAAATGTAGCTTAAAAGAACAAGGCACCTGAAAAGAAAGGGAGCAGCGGGGGGGAATTTGAGCCAAGATCAGAGTCGGGGGGCCTCCGAGGTTGTTGCCCCTCTGGTCTCTGGTGTCATTTAACCCTAAAGGCCCCTCTCAATCTCTCCAATCCAACTTATTAAAGCAAATAGGGCCCGCCGACATGTGGGTCCAATCCCCCGGGCAATCCCATAGGGTAAACATTGGGGCACATGGCCGAGGGGGGAGAGATGAAGGGGAGACCACCACCCCAAAAAGCAGGAATCATGACAGGCCTCGTTTGGAGTTATATTTATGGTACACTCGGAGGGAGAAAGGCGCCATTCATTTCAGACAGATCTGCTCAGGTAGTATGAGCAGAGATGGAGGAAGCGTGTGTTTACCCAAACGATGGACAGGATAGGGCGGCGCGCCAGTCAGAAATGAGGTGCCACCGAATTTACGACGTGCGAGTCCACCTCGAATTTTTAACTAACCAGCGTCAAAATTCTCCACCTTTTACTTTATCCGAAAAGAGTGAGACGGACGAAGGAATCCCGCAGCCTCAAACTGCCAATCACAACAAGCCGTGTCACCGGTAACCGTGGGAGACTGGGAACAGGAGGGCCGGCAGCGCGGCGTGTTTGCTGATGAGTGCAGAGAGAGAGAGAGAGAGAAGAGTCCCAGCGACCGTGTGTGTGTTTGCATACATGTGAAAGTTGTGTGCAGCAAACTCTCAGAGAAAACTCATTAACAGCAGCCTGAGAGAGAGAGAGAGAGAGAGAGAGAGAGAGAGAGAGGCTCTTTGATTAAACAGCTGCTGTCTCAGCACACACACACACACAAACACAAATACACAAACTCACACACGGCTCTCCTGGCCCTCCATCTGTGCGTTTATGAGTGGAGGTGTGTGTGTTTATATTAGTTATTGTCTTTGGCTTCAGAGGGTGTAAGACACATCTGTCTGAGCGGCCCATCAGCTCCGTGTTTGCACTGACAGAGAGTTTCCTCCCTCCCTCCCTCCCTCCCTCCCTCGTGTTTTTGTTTGACCAACAAAACTTTGGTTGATACGCGCCAGAGGATGAAAACTGGTCACACACGCAGAAGTGGCAAAAGTACACACAAACTCTGCTGTAGTAGAAGAAGAAGAAGAGGGAAAATAAAGAAGAACCGACTCCACAGCTTCACTCGAGTTAAACTGTATTATTCTCTAACTTGATCAAACTAACCTCGTAAAGTTTATTCCTAACAGCTGTTTCTGCTCAGTTCACCGAGCCTAATGTCACATAAGGGAGACAATAAAACTAAATCATTTAAAGAACAAATGGAAACAGCTCAAGTAATAATCGTAATTATAACAATTGTAAATTCTACTTTCAAAGATGCTTCACATTTAAAATACAGAAGAATCGGGAGTAAAAGGAACAGCTTACAGGTTAAAAACCAATTTAAAAAGGTGTGTTTTTAGGAGTGTTTTGAAAGTATGGGGGTCTGTACAGTCTCTGATGGGTTTGGGGAGTGAATTCCAGAGGGTTGGCGGAGAGGGCTCTGTCCCCTCAAGTTCGGTGCTTGGTCCCAGGGGGTAGGACCTCTGAGGATCGAGGGCACAGGAGAGGGTCTAGTAAACAATCATGTACTCTCTACATCCTCAAATTCTGCCATTTTGTTCACCACCTACATATATTGACTTACTCTCACAAATGATAAAAGCAAACTGGGAACATTCAGCTGTAAAAAGCTGAATCGATTTGATAATTAAGTTTATTTTGAAAAGTTGTTTAGTAAGGGAGGGAGAAAAAAACGATTCATAAAAGTATCGCAATTTTTTGTTTGATAACTTTTAAATCGATTAAATTATTTTGTTCAAATTTAAGAATAAATCTTAAAAACTGACTTACATGTGATGTGTATTTTTTGGTCAGTAGACAATCATAATCAATCAACTGTTTCACTGGTGTTAAAAATGCAGACTAAAAAATCGAGAAAATTGACAACATTGTAGAATCGCAATTTAAATCGAATCGACATCCAAAAAGTCTTAGAAGAATTGAATCAGGAGAAAAGCACATCGTCCCAGCCCGAGTTTTTAGAGGAACTGGCAGCTGATAAAGAAATCAAAGTCCTGGGGTTGAAGAGTATAGATCTCAGTCGCTGCTGAAAGTTAAGCGATAAGGAACAAGATTAACTTTGCACGATTTAAGTGTCTTTTTTGGTCATTTTAAGGGTCCAAAACGAGCTTTTGGGTTGTTCGGATCTTTGTTGTATAAGAGGTTAAGTTTAAATCATGAAGTGTGGGCTGTTGTCGTCACAAAACAAGATATTTCCAGCTGCTTCCTTGTGTTTTGGTGATTTCAGTTTGCTCTCTGACACTATATCGAAGCCAGATTCAGGCATTTCCAGAACAGGTGTGCTCCGTCCACTGATGTGCGATTCAAAAGCCTGTCTCTGTGTGGATATGTGTGTGTGTTATCCCGGCTCTTGAGTCTTTGGCTTAAGCCCAGGTCACAGAGGCCTGAAGATGTAGCCTCAGGGGCATCGTATTCGTGGGTGGGCCACACACACAGAGAAAAAGAGGCACATGAAGGAGGGCACCATGGGAAATCTCCCTGTAGTCAACAACTAGAGCTCTGAACGATCATCCGATTCAGTCTGATGGTATAAAAAGCAGTTTTTTTTTTCTTACATATGTCAGGAAGTTCAGAAGCGTAGGCTTGACTGTGTCACCGCCAGCCTCCTGATTCCCCCTGACATGTAAATATGTGTGCGTTCAGTGTGTGTGTAGGTCCACACACTTATTACCTGCTATCAGCCTCGTGTGTCTGCTCTGATCACAGTCACACAGCCGTATTGAGTGACACGACTGCAGACACGCATGTCCCGGTCACAGCCTGATCCCATTAGGCCCCATTTCCTCTCAATCACGCCGGAGCCTCTCTGATTGGCTGCTGCGACTGATGTCTAACGCGTGTTCGGGCTGAGTGGTGTCAGGACACATGAGGCCACTGAGAGGTCACTGGATTGCATTTGCCACGGACGACTCAGTGAGATCACGCTGATTAAGAACTTCAGAGGGTTCGTGTTTTTCTTCGTCTGAGTCACGCTGAGGTGGAGGGACCGCTGATTCATGTTTTTAATAAGGAGCTTTCATATTTCAGTTTTTCATTTTAAATCACTGAAAATTCAAGCCGACCGGGGAGCCTTTAATTCCTCCTCTTTTTCTCTGTGAGAACTTGAGATCCCGGCCTTGCTCGTACTCTTTGATCCTCTGTTTTTAATGACATTCACACACTTTTGTCACTGAGTTTTAGATGCTATCTGTACTCAAAAATACCAAAAAGGTACACCAAATTAAAACCATCGCAATGAAATGAAACTGTTTGCCATTAAATCTAACTTGATAAGGGCAGGGGCGGATCCAGAGAGGCTGCCAGGGGTGGCATGGGCACGAAATCTGATTGGCCACCCTAGACGCTATTGCAAAATCTAAAATTATGATTGGCTTTTTCATTTTTCAGGGGTGCAACTTATGTTTTTTCTTTGTAAATTGTGTATTTTGATAATTTTGCATCTCAGTTTGACTTCATTTTATTTAAAGAATAAAAAGGCGGTCTTCCTGTGACTCTCGTGCCAAATAAAAACCAGATTGAGACAGAGTGATACCATTCTTGTCAATCAACACCCATACTGATGATGAGGAGGCAAGCTGGCCAGTTTGAAGGCTGACGTCAATATAACATTGATATTTTAAAATCTCATTAATTGGCTTGACTACTCGGTCGACCGATCAATCATTTTATCTCTAAATTGAAGTCAAAATATTTCCAGAAATACTGCGTCTTTCAGATACTATAGTGGTCAAAGTAGATGTGATTGGAGGATTAGTCAACTATCCATGAGCCAGTACCCCAACTGGGTCACACCAGTATGAATCTGTCCTTGCATGTGTGTCACAATGTTAATTTTTCTAGCTTGAACTAAACTTTTGTTTTCTTTCTGTCCAGGACAAGATGTTGCGAGTTTTTGATCCAAGAGCCCAGCTGACACCAGTTCAGGTAAGTCCTCCTGATCCTGATCAAACTCCTTCAAAAAGAGCCAAAAACCTGGAAACCTTATTTTACTTTCCATGTGACATCTGGTGAAGAACATGTTGAAAACAGCCCCGTTCGCTCACCACTGGCCACTCTCAGCAATTCATCTACTTTAGATTTATGGATACGCCTCACAGGCTGAGGTCTCTGCTCCCTTTTTTCCCACGGGTACCATCCCAAAGTTAACCAGTATGACCATGAACCTCTCTGCCTGCACCACTTGTTTTTCTGGGGGGGAAATCTTCTACTAGTGACAGCCAAGCCTTGGCCAATCAGACACGTTAGAATCAGAGGTAATGAAGACGTTGCTTCTGGGAAATGGAGGAAATGAGGATGTAGAGAGGAGCATTGCGGTGGCGAATCTGTCACTTTGCAGCGGTGGACCCCCCAGGATGTTTTAATTACTAATGTCAACAAATAAGTAGAATCCTGCGAAAACACTACATGCCACAGCAGATTAGATATCAGGCCACAGGAATACCTGCGAGGCACATCACCCTGTAAGGAAGTCAGACTGAGGATGGCTGCATATTTGTGTGTGCTCGTTGTTCCCCGTCTCTGTGTTTTTTTTTGGTTACTTTGACACCTTTGTGAAAGACGTATTGTTCCTCAGGTATGTGATGTCATTCCCGGAGACAGCGGTGGAAAAAGAACATGCAGATTATTTTCTTTGTGGCACGCTCCGGTCTGTACGCCTCCCTCACAATGGCGGAGTGCGAGCGCGGTGCATGTGTGTCTGTGTTTGCTTAGGTAACATGAGCTCAGGCGGCTGGCTCTTCTCCAGCGTTTGAACCCGGGTGTTTACATCAGGTGTGTCAGCGTTGAAGTCCTTTTCAACACACAGCTTTTCAGCAGGCCTGGTTGAGTTTTTTTATCTTTTTTTACACATGTTCAATACTCACATTTGGCGCAGATTTCAGATTGAGATTCTGTGAGAACAGCGTCGTTGTCCCTGGTCACTCTGCGCAGCTGTGTCCAAAACAGACTGAAATCATTCGACCAAAATTGCCCTGATGTTGCATGTAAATCACATTTTGCTGCTTAAGTGCCTCTTTAGTTTAGACTGAGTCAGTGTCGGGGAGAGACTGTCTGTCTATCTGTCTGACGCCGTGTCTCCAGCCGAGACACCAGCGGTTACTGCTGGGGGCTGAGATGTGCTGCCGGGGCTTTCCAGCCATGTCTTTGGCATTTTTAAACTTATAAAACAGATGAAAGTGGTGAGTGACGGAGCAGGAAAGGGAAAGGAGGGCGTGCAATCTGGGCTTGGAGACTAATTTCGACTCAGGAGTATCTCACGCTTAAATATCTGTGTCAAACAGAACTGCCTGTACCCTAAATATTCAAATTTCTCTAAAGTACGACCGTTGATGTTGTATTCCTTCTGTATATTTCAAGAGTAAATGTTCCGTTGTGATGTGAGTGGGTGAATGTGATATGAAATTTTAAAGTGCTTCTAGAAGACGAGAAAAAACGCTTCATAAAAATAGTCCACTTCCTGCCGTATGGATCCAAACTTTAATACAATACCCTATATGTCCTGTTGATGAAGTTAGGTGCTGTTCTGAGCATTATTTGTGGTTATAGAGTGGCGTTTTGGTTTAGGTTTGCGTGTGGTTCCATAGACCGCTGTGTATTGCTATCGTGCGGTCGTTCCTAAAGTTGGTATAACTAGAGAAGCAACATTCATCTCTCGACAGGGTGTCTAACTCGGTGTTACGGTGTGTCTAAATTAATTTTACGCCGGAATATCCCTTTAAAAACACACATTATGCCTCCAATATCGTGCATAATGTTAGTACAGAGGTGGTCTCAGAGCAGCTCATGACAGCAGCTTTGCAGCACAGAAACAGTGGAGGAGGCTTAGGAAGAGACATAAGCTAAAATTGATAAATTGATAAATTAATTAATTTTATGCAGGAATATCCCTTTAATCTAAAGGCGCATGTCTCTATTTACCATAAAAAAACAATGGGATCAAAGACTGTGTGAAATTATGGACAAAACAACATCTACCCAAAGTTAGTCTAAAATCTATAGGGCTCCCCCTGGTGACTGGTTGCGGTATGGATCATAAAGTCCTGTTGCAGCACTTACTCCTCAAACTGACAGGGTTGAAATCATCATATCTCACACAGACTATTAAGAATCCTAAAACCACAGAAGAAAAAGAGAATCAGTACCAGCACTTCATCATAACTTCTCTTTCTTTAAGACACCTAATCTGCATCAGGTTTAAAAATGGCGTTCTTCTTTTTTCCATCTCTCTTATAATCCTTCTGCCATGGGGGCCAGGACCAAGAATGGGAGAAAGTGCTGTCCTCCTCCACACCCACTTTCCCACTTCAAACCAAAGAGTTAGGCCTCAGATCAAACACATCAGAGGGTTGCTCTTCCCTATTTGGTTTTGTGTTCACTCGCTTTCTTCTTCTCTCTCTCTCTCACTCTCTTCTATCTCTTTGAAATAAGCAGAGCTCGTGCTTTGAGAGGCTGAGAGAGAGCGGAGTGGGCCGAGCCTCACCCTCACAGCTTTTAGATGTCGGACTCTCTCTGTCTGCCTAAAACCGGAGAGCTGCTGCCTCTCCTATTAAGAGCATCTGCTGTGGGAGGGTTTAATGTGCAGATGCTGAATCCTAAACACAAAACGAAGCCTGCAGTTTTCAGATGTGAAGCTCTAGTTTCTACTCCGAGCCGCAAAACAGTATCCAGCACCATAAAACATGACACATCACAGCGTTTCACATTGTTACAGCGGTTACAGGGAGAGTCCACAAACTAGAGTGTTTACATCTGATGCAAGAGGAAAAGCTCTGCCCACTTTGTATGTAATCTGTCTTGGGTTGTAAATGAGATGTGATTGGATAGGAAGGCCGGTCTTACAAATTTAGATGAGATGGCGAAGCACCTGAGGAAATACTCTTTTTTTGGGGAGTATAAGATGCACTTTTTATTCAGTTTTACACATCAAAATAGTTCTCGTTTATTTAAAGTGGCTGAGCTCTACTATCACTTAGTTTGCAGAGTGGGGATAACACGTTTCCAGAGAGTGCTACACATCCACATAAAAACTGCACATTGTCTTTATGCTGATATAGGGCTGGGCGATAAACTGAAAATTACCGATACTGATATTTACGACAATAACTGACGTCATTTTTCCCTTATCGGTATATTAGGTGTCAAATAAATAAATAAATCAAAGTTGGTTTTGGATGTGTGTAGGTAGGCTATGGTCTCATGTCCCTTTAAGACGCTGTCCTACGTCAGAGATGTGACTCCACCCCATCCAGTCACATGCTCATGAGTAGGGTTGGGAGTTGCTAGGTGACCTATGATACGATACTATATGACACAACATGGCTTAAAACAATACAATACGACAGGACATGATATGTTACATTATGAAACTATAAGATACGACGCTATAATACATTACGATGCAATACAAAATAAAACGTTAAGATCTGATAAGATTCAATACAACAGGTGTGACACAATACGATACGACATGACATGTTACGACGTGATACAATATGACAAAATGCAATAAGTTACGTTATCTTACGACATGATATGACATGACATATTAAGATACGATACAAAACACTAGGATATGTTATATTAGATACAATATTATGAAATATATTAAAATACGATTTGATAGGGCTTGGCGATAAACCCAACATGTATCAATCCTGAAATTTACGACAATAACTGAAGTCATTTTGCCCCGATCAGTATATTCGATGTCAAATAGATAAATAAATAAAAGTTGGTTTTGGATGTGTGTAGGTAGGCTATGGTCTCATGTCCCTTTAAGACGCTGTCGTACGTCAGAGACGTGACTCCACCCCATCCAGTCTGTAACAAAGAGGGAAAGACAGGTGAGGAGATGGAGGACGGTTCAAAAGTTGTAGCGGCTGAAGTAGACGAAGTTAATGTGGGAGGGGGTGAGCAGCTTGTGGAGTAGTTATCGTCCATTCATCATTATCGAGGTAAACTGCTCAATATATCGAGATATTGATTTGTGGCCCTATGCTGAGATGCAGTTTACACCTTTTTCCCATTTGAGAGTCCCTTAAAAACAGGCTCATCCTATCTGATGGTGTATAAATGTTTAAAAAATTACCAGAGGAGGGTGAGGACAGCTTTCTTCTGAGAACTGGGACACAGCTCCGGTCTGCTGTGATGAGGCAGTATGGGTCCACAGCTTTTGAGGATACACTGTTTCCTGCAGCGGCAGCAGCGTGTCCAACTGGTACTGGCTCATCCATGCGGCCAGCGCTCAGTGCATTCTCTTCTGGCCAGGTGGGGTAAATTTAGACCCTAATTACAGCTTTGCTCTCGCTGTATTTATGGGAAATAAGACCGTGCAGGGTAATTGAGGTCTTGGACAGGAGCAGCAGTGTTTGCTGCATCTGTAATCAGTGCAAGTGTGTATGGATGTGCACGGGCATAAAGAGGGTTGTATTTGGGCAGTTGGCACATGCGGGGCAAGAGTTTGTCTGTACTTGTGGCATCCTTTCTCTGCATGTCCCACCAGCTCAGAGTCTGTTTTCTTGTCCTCTGTGCATGAAAAATAAAAAAAAGTGTACTTTACAGTCTGTTTGACAAGTTACAACACTGTAGATTGATGGTAAAGGCAAATTAGGGTGTTATTAACTCGTGTTATGAGTGTGACAAAGCCTGTCAAACAATCAGAAATGCACCAAGTAAACTGAAAGCTTTGAGAGTGAGTGGAAGGATAGTAATGTGATGAATCATCAAGCACCAAAGATAAACATGGTGTGTATCATTAAAGCTGATTTTTGTTGGTTTTGCTGCTCCAAGTTGTGCCTTCCCTGCTATTACATCCCTATACTGGCCTCTTGGTTTCAGATGAGTTTCCTCCACATCTCTGTGCAGTTATAGTTCTCCACCCTGCTTTCCTGCGCTGCCTTACATGCGCACAGTGAGAACAGGCACACTTACTGACCTGATCTTAAGGAGGACGAGGTGCTCTGGGGATGCAACGACACGTGCCTCAACAAGCATTTGCACCTCCTCTCCTCCTGTACCTCCAGATCTTTTCCAAATCCAAGTGCTGAGTGTGTTATTCTGCGTGTGTGTGTGTGTGTGCGCCTGTGTGTATACCATGTGCTCTTCAAATTACAGTGCTGAAAATACCCCTCATAGTTTTGGGCCCTGTGCTGGCCATAGAGCTGTCGATCTGTGGTCGCTGGAAGAGGAGGGAGACAGGAAAAGGGAATAGTTTGCCGGACTTGGGGGCCAGATTCCTCTTTTTCAGCCCGAGCTTCTGCTGCCTCGGGTGAAATTAGAGAGGACCACGAGCTGGAATGGGTTTGGACTTGAGGAGGGAACGCTGGGCAGAGCCAAGGAAAAGCAAAGCGGTTTCTGGTATAGGTGGCTGAGAGCATACCATCCTCTCGATCCTGCCATAAATTATCCACAATAAACTCTCTGGAAGGTGTTTGTGTATCTCCATCCTTGTATTTCTTCATTACTGCCTGGAAAAAAAAAAACGACTCTTATTTTTTCTTTGTTATCTAAGCATCTCTAAATAATTGCATGTGAGTGTTTTTTGGAAGTGGAGGGGGGAGTCGAATGTGTGCATCCATACTCGGATTTCTCATTACAGGCAGAATAAACTACCTGTGGGCATGATGAGCTTTGTATGTGTGTGTGTGTGGACTCTGGCAGGCAGCACAATGAAGCTCTTTGACTGTAGCAGCAGACTTTAGTTTGTATCACAGATGTGGACCCAGAGGAAGAGGAAACATTCAGAGAAATAATGTGAAATGGAAGAACTTAAGTGTGCTGTTTGGGCCTTTAGGCTTTATTCTGATTATGCTTTTGTGTCGGCTTTATTAGGCAATATTAAGCAGGATGATCTCAACTAGTCTGACTGTTAACAGGTGTCACTGTTGCACGGATCCCCACTGTCCCATCCCAGGATCTAGACATGTTGGTATTGTCATGAAAAGAATTGTTATATACAGATCTTATTATCAAAGATGCATCCGTAGATGTCTTTGGTAATAATTTTTAGATTTCTTTGTTCTGTCTCAATATCTCAGCCATAATCCTGCTATTTTTAGAAAACAAAGCTGGTTTTCTTGTTATAATAGGAGCATCTTCTTGGTACCTTGACCAAAAAGTGACCAATAGACTGGTCACAGCTGAAGGTCAGGCTACCATATGCCATACTGCAACTGCACATGCTCATGAGTAGAGGTGGGGGTTGCTAGGTGACCTATGGTATGATACCATATGACACAACATGGCACAAAACAATACAATATAATATGACATGATAAGTTACAATATGACACTATACGATATGATGCTATGCAAATACAAAATAAAATGTTGAAATATGACAAGAAACATTTCAACACATATGACATGATACAGTACAACATCACATTATGATATGATACAATATGATAAGTTACATACATTGCTGTATGACATGATATATTATGACGTTATAGGACATGACATATTAAGATATGATACAATACGCCATGATATTTTATATTCAATACAATATGATATAATATAATAAAATAAAATATAATTTTATTGGGCTGGGCAATAAACTGAAAATTTACTGATACCGAAATTTATGACCATTACTGACGTCATTTTGCCCATATCCATGTAAAAGGTGTCAAAAAGTTGGTTTTGGATGTGTGTAGTATGTATAATAATAATGCATCTGTGACTCCGCCCCATCCAGTCTGTAAAAAAGAGGGAAAGACAGCTGAAGAGATGGAGGACGGTTCAAAAGTTGTAGCAACTGAAGCAGCGGCTAAAGTAGACAAAGTTAATTTGGGAGGGGGTGAGCAGCTTGTGGAGTAGTTATCGACCATTTATCGTTATCGAGGTGAACTGCTCAATATATCGGGATTTTGACTTGAGGCCATATCGTCCAGCCCTACAATTTGATATAATATGATGTTATACAAAATGATACACTATGGTATGATATGTTGTAATAATATGTTTTGATGCAAAGGGCTGATACAGCCTTGATTCATTGAATATGCAAGTGGGTTCGGGTGCTTTTAGCCAGGGTACTCACCAAACTGAATGATAAAACATGATTCATATTGATTTTTGATACAACACAACACTATAATTGATGTCTTGATACAGCTATAATTCATTAATTAATACACTTTCTTATTTCAAAACACACATGAATCAATGTTATCATCTACATTTGGTTCCCAGCTTGCAAACACAGAGGAGTCCCTATTGAAGTTAAAACAACAGATTTATCACATTTGTCCTTCAGAGTTTCAAACAGCACCACATTAAATCTTGATCAGATGTGATCACAGATCTGGAAATTCCTCTCCAAGTCCCCCAAATTCTCATGATTCACTTCACTGACAAATCACATCTTCTCACAGAACGTCAGCGCGTGCCAGAGAATAAGATTTTGTTACTTCCCGCAGAATGAGGCATGTTCAGAGTTTGGAGAATGTGTTATATTAACACCACACGAGTCTGGAGTCGACGTTGTGAAATATAATGTCTATAAAGAACGAGGGCCGACTCCAAGAATATGTCAGAGCATTATTCAGACAAATTCCAGCAACACAAGCTGCACAGCTTGACCTCAAATTGGTCCAAAGGGGGCTTCTGTTTGTTCAAAAACTTAGTATAATGATGGAAACTGGAAAAACTCATGATGCCACTCAGTCACGAGAACACATTAAGAAGCAAAACATGACAGAACGGGAATTAAATTGATGAATTTCTACTTCAATCAAGTGTTTCTACAGTAACACAAAAGGGACAAACTAGTGACAGATGCATTTTGTAGAAATCTTTGCATTTTAGGTCAGAAAGCAAAAAAAAAAAAAAAAGACACCTGGTGAAAAAATGTGTCTTCAATTGTGCAAAAGGCCAAGCTGCCAATTAGTAGGTCGATCCCCATATGACCAGTGTAATCTCTTTGACCTTTGACCTTTTCATGGCAGATAATAATACACCTCCATGTCACCTCTTGTTAGTCTGAGCCAGGCTGGATGCTCCACCCTTTTGTTTATTCATGTGTTACCTCTGCAGGTCTGTTTCCCCTCACACATAACCGTACATCTGTCTCTTCATCGCTCACTCCTGTCGTTTGTCTCTTTCTACAAACTCACCCTTCTTTCTTCATCAACCTCACGCACCCTCGGTCTTGTGCCTCCGCTGGGTTCAGGACCTGGTAACCGCCAGTTGTTAACTCGGCCCAGATGCCGCGTCCCTCGCTCCCTCCTGGTCTTTCTGTCTTTCTTCTCCTCTCTCTTCATCCCTCAGCTCCCTGTGTTACTGGCCGCCCTCACTGCCAGTGTTGGTTACAGTCATAGTGAATTTTGGCAGAGCTGATAGAAGTCTTTCCTAATGAGGGAACAGGATTTTTGCTGTTGTGGACAGCTCAGCAAAACAGTGGCATTAAATCTGGGTAATCCATCATGTCATTCCAAGGAGCCTTTCTCAAACTCAGCTCATACAGGGATGCGAAGTTTTTATGATTTCACCCCCTTTAGGTGCTTATTTCTACTGTAAACCAAGAGATAATCCAGCCTTAAGTTTGGGTTAATGTCATGTTTGAGTTATGTTTTGTGTGTGTGTGGGTTCGAGCAGAATGATGAGGTAATAATGGATGTTGGTCAGCCTGGTTGCTGGAATATAAGCTTAAGGGGGTCAAGAAGTGCAGCGTTGAATGAGAAGGGGATTTGGAGGAAGAGATTTGAAGTTTAAGGGGTTTTAGCTGCTTTGGCAAACTCGGAGCATTTGTCTTGCGTTAGTGCGTGTGTGCGTATGTTTGTGGGTGGGTGTGAGCGCTCGAGTTTTTGAGTGGAGGAAAAGGGTAAGAGGGGGTGCCAGCTGGCAGCGTCGGAGCTCTTTGCTCACATGTGTGTGTTGTTTGTGAGCGGAGGCCTCATTAGTGCGCTGGCTGCTCCGGGACTGTTAGTTTCCAACTAATTAAAGCTCTATGCGCACACATGTGGGTGACACCTGGAGCCAAAAATGGATGTCGATTAACTCGTTTTCCAGCTGCTTACATCGAGAAGATTCATCATCGAGGGAATCGGTGTCCTCTTTACCGGCCAGACTCGCCTCGTACGGACTCCATTTCTCAGATTTTTTGGATAATAAGCTTAACGTTGAGCTGAGAAGCAAGATTAAATAATGACACAATCATGCGCTTGATAAATGAGATCAGCTCACGGGGGGATTGATTGTTACAGGAACTGTGTCATCGTTTCTAATTGGACGAAAAAGCTGATTGATTCAGAAATTCATCACATCGTTGACATCAGCAGGTTTCAACATCTCACAGCTCCCAGCTGCCTCTGACTCAGTGCACCTTCTCCACTATTCAGGAACAACAATGTGGCTTTAATTGACCTCTGCGCTGCTTCTCTAATGTCATCCATTTTATTTTACAAAACAAATGCGTCTGTGTCTTTGCTTTAAAACTTGGCAAAAGGCGCTCACTCCTGGAGGTATTACAACAACATGAGGAATTTATCGTTTCAGCTTTTTTTCTGCAGCTGAGGTGTGGATTGGCTTGTTGTTGATCTAAACCTTTGTTGTTCTGCAAATGATTAATTTCGGTGGTTTTAACTGGAAAGTGGGTGTTTTTTCTTGGCCCTGCAAGTTTCCTGGTTGCAAACCTAGTTAGTCAGAGCAGTACTACTGGTCATTGTGCAAGAGACCAGAGTATGTTTATAATTATGAAGTTTGAGCTGAATCCACTGTAATAGTTGGCTCTGTTGTAGGGACTAATTTCCCTGCTGTTTGTATGGTACTGATCCATGACTGATCCACGGGTCCAGAGGAAACAAAATGATTTAATAACAGTCAAAATTTAACTCAGTTTAGAGAGAAAGTCTAACAAGAGGATCACAAAGTCTGCTGGTAAAGATGTGACATCGGTATGTGAAGTGTGGCTAACTCTAGTAGAGCTAGCACTAGGCCTGGACGATATAGAAAAAAAGCATATCGATAAAAAATAAATCATATTGATCGATATCGATAATTATCGATGTAATTATTATAATTAACATATATTTTAATTGCAGCCCTGGACTTTTTATGCTATTGCTTAATGACCTACTTTTAATAAAGAACACACAAGCACTGAATTCAAATTCAAACCTTTATTCAACCACCTTTTTTATTTTACCACAACTGAAAGTTTTTTAAAAAAGAACTTAAAAAAAAAAGAAATCAACTTAAGTGGCCTGAGTGACGTCAGTAAATACTGACAAACATAAAGACTAAAGTGACCAGAAAATCTGATAAATAAATATTTAAATAGTCTTTTGATGAAAATAAACAAAACAAACAAATATATAAATAAACAGAATAGCTTTAGGTGGGAATAGCATACTACCAGTTTTAACTGTGTGGGAAACTGCCCACAGCCTGGTGTCTCCCGGGGTCGGGAGATTTATTTTTTTTAATTATCATGTGATTGACTTAATACACAAACTAAGCACGAGAAGCAGGACTTATCCACGCCGGTGTTGTGCCGTAGAATGCACCCCTGCCGAATGCACCCCCTGCTAGTAGCCATGATCCAAATACTCGCGTCTTTGTAAAATATGAGCTCATTTGAACGTATTTCCTCCGCACCCTTCTCACCTTTTCAACCCCTGACCCATTTTCATGCCTGAAGCGCTGTGTTTGAGAAATACTTGCGGCCGGGCACTTCATATCGCGGGTCGAGAGTGGCTAGAAGCTGGTCGAAGCCAGGCTTTTAAGCGGTAGTTATTGGCAGTATGTCCCTCGCTATGGAGCATGTTACTGCATGGGTGATGTCCTTATGCCGCTTGGACGCTTTGTCGTATTTTTGGCAAGAAACGAAGTCCAGTTTGGTCGGCTTCACATGCTTTGTGCTGGTGCTGGCAGCGGTTCCAGAGGATTCCTCCGACGATAACGTGGAGCCGCGGCGCGGCCGACACAGCTCGTACTCCTGCGGGTGCGATCGGTTTAGATGGTAAAACAAGTTGGTTGTGTTACCAGACTTGGTTTTTACTAATTCTCTGCAAATTTTGCAAACGACCGCTGTTCGCTTTTTGTCAGACTTCTAAAAACCAAAACATTGCCATGCTGGTGAACTACTGAAACCTTTTTTCGGGACAATGTCCTCCGCTTCTCCTTGGTGTATCATTTTTTCTAATACACGTGTTGTCTGTTGTGGTTTGATAGGGGCTGGGCTTGGTGCCGTAGCATACCTGGGTCTGCGTTTGTGATTGGTTGGGAGGAAGTAATGACTGTAGTAAAAGCTACATGATAGGCTATGATGAAAAAGAAAGGGAAACTGTGTTTTTCTATCGAACTTTTTATCGACCCGTTTTTTTTCTATCGCACTACACGTCTATCGATCGATATATATTGTTATCGAATTATCGTCCAGCACTAGCTAGCACCCTGGCCTCTGGTCTTCATACCTGATCTTGTTATGTTTTAATAATAATAATAATAATAATAATGCATCTGATTTTATAGCGCTTTTTATCAGAGACCCTCAAAGTGCTTTACGTTGGATACATCATTCTTTCGCTCACACAGTCAGACCTTGGTGGGGGTAAACTACCTTAGTGGTCGCAGCTGCCCTGGGGCAGACTTACAGAAACGTGGCCGCCAGTTAGGGCCTACAGGCCTCTCCAACCACCACAACACAACACTCGCAATCACACACCAGTACAGGACACACACACTGGGACAAAGGTGGGTTAAGTGTCTTGCTCAAGGACACAATGGACAGACTAGGAATAGGGCGGGACTCGAATCGCCAACCTTATAGTTATTGGCCGATCGCTCTACCTCCTGAGCTACTGCCGCCCAATACAACAAGATTAAAATGCCACCAAGACGTACAACACGCCGAAGAATTACCGATACCGACAATAACCAAAGTCATTTTGCTAATATCGGAATATTCAGGGTCAAAAAAATAGATGAATAAAAGTTGGTTTTGGGTGTGAGGGGTTGAGCAGCTTGTGGAGTAGTTGTCGTCCATTTATCGTTATTGAGTTGAACTGCTCAATATGTCGTGATATTGATTTGAGGCCTTATTGCCCAGCACTAACTCAGTGTCTTTGTTAGGAGACTAAGCTAACTGTTTGATTCAGCTTGAGTTATTTGGTTTTAGACCTGGAAATAAGGTGCAAGTGGTTTGGTGCATTTTTGCCTGTTGGAGCATGATCTCTTCTCCATTGTTGGGCTGTTCAACCATCACTTTTCCAGACTTTATTTCTCCAATATCATGTTTTTTTTTTTTAAATGTATAAATAAAATTCACCGAATTCAAGCTCCAGTGTAGACAGTTCAATAATTATTCCATTAAGTCTCTCAGGAGTCGATTCACTCGCTGTATCTTTGTGCAGCTGCAGAGTCACACAGGTGCACATACCTGTGTTGGCGCTGGATGCCTTTCCTCTTATACATTGAGATCATAACAAGACCTGTCACGGACACCCTCTGAAATCTGTCTCCCACATGTTTCATAAATACCACATCCTTCTCGGGCAAAACCCCACTCAGATCATCTTTTACTAATTGTGCTTTTTAGGACAACAGGTTCTGCTGCAATTTGTGGTTTCATGCAAGAGCTGAAGAGAAGTTCTCCCTGATTGAAGCCATGCAGTGTTATGGCAAAGCTGGTGTTGGAGGAGCTGCAGCGGTGTGAGCAGCGGCAGGAGATTGAGCTGTTTGTTAGCACAGCGCAGACGAGGTCATTAATCAAGCTGTCAGTCAGGCGCTTCAGTGCTCTGCTGCCTTGCAAAGTATGCCATAGGTCAACACTCAGACTGTGGGCATTGGTATGATGGTGTGAAAGAAGATTCATGCATCGGTACCGGAGAGGACATCTGATCTAACTGCACGCTTCTGACCCTTCAGGCTAACACCTGCTGCTGCAATTATAATCTCGTTAAACGGCGCCTTTTGCTAATTTTTCTAGGATATGAAAAGATCCAGTATCACACTCTGATTACTGCAAACAAATAGATGTTAAAGAGGATTTAAAAAACAGAGGGATAGCCTCCAGTATTGACACAGGATTCCATGATCGTTCACATGAACATGACACGCCTTCACCACATGTGCCTCCCGAGCAAATCCCGCTCCACACAATCCCTGCTTCTACACAAACGCGTGGGGGTACTTTGAAGATGTGAAGCCCCTATGATGTGGTTTCAGGGAGGGAGGAAGCCCAGCCAACTGCATCCACAGCATGTATGAAAGAGCTGTAAGTGACAACAGGCACCGGAGGGCAGGGTCAGGCGAAAGAGATTCAGGGGGCTTCGTGGCGTCTCCAACAGTGTGGGCATGATTCGCCGCGTGTGGTGTGCTCTCGCTCTGTCCAGCACATCCTTTCTTCATCAAACCCCTCCGAAGAATCATCTCTTTGTTTCTGCAGAGCAGGTCTGGTGTGCAGATTCTCATCAGCTGCGGGTGTCTGAGTTTTTGCCGTCGTAAGCGGCGTCATGTCTTCTCTCTGTCGTTACCGCTCCGTCCTGCTCCACGGATCCCTGCGCGGATTAAAGGACCGAGCCACTGTGTGCAACTCTAGAAGAATCGCTGCTGGAACCTCGACCACAATAACCATGGAGAACCCCCTCAGATCACCAAACATGCACTTGAAATCTCCTTTGGCTCTCTTGTGCTTCCTTTGGACCAAAATACTGATTCGGCGTTTCAATCATCCCAGTAATCATGTCAGTTCCAGGAACCAATTAGCTCTGTGTGGTGCTGTGATCCAAGACCGGTCTCTGCGACCTCGGGATTGTTTTCCCAGAGGGAGGCCCACGCCAGTGTAGGCACAGTGCGGTTAATGCCAGTCCCCTCATAGTGTGGAGTGACTGGATCCAAGCTGTTGTCCCCCTGGCCCCAGAGAGGGGGGGACCGCAGCCCAGCCTGGCAGGGTTCGCTGGCTGGATCTCAGACTGTGGCCACCCGGCCCAATTAGCACCGTGGCTGAATAATCACAGTGTTTCCACCACTTTAGTGTTTCATTACATTGAGCAGAGCAGTTCAACTTATTTGTTCTCTCTGCCTGGACCAAAAATCCTGATGTACGTGAGTCCAAAAAGTCGTTTAAACACATTAAGAAGGAGTTTGAATGTCAGATTCATGACTCTCCTTATTAGGGGTTCACATGAGACGACACTGGATCTGTTAGGACAAGATCGTGTCTCTAATCTGCAAATCCGGAGAGACTGGAGTATTGGCATTTTCTTTCATCATTTATTCCAAAGCTGGCATGTGCAAAAAGATTTTTACACGTTGACATGTGGTGTGCTGCAAAGATTATAAACACAAAGACAGTCCCATTAATGAGTAAAATCATTTGCATGACTGAATTGCATGATAAGTCGATGCAAAGACGTGATCAGATGCTTGTACTACTTTTGCAGGGCGAATGACGCGAATGGGAAAATGTCTCAACTTGAGCGGATATTCGTGTGGTGATAACTACTCAGCACAAAGGTTGCTGGGTGACGTATGGAAATTGGCGGTTGTTCACCGGTATCTAAAATGAAGGACCAACTGATCGTGTCGGTGCGTGGGTGTCCCGAATTATATGATACCTTTTCTTTCAGTTACCGAAACCGGAATAAAAAGGAGCTCGCCTGGAGGCAAGTAAGTGGTAAGTGGAGGTCTGGTTACCTGGTCACTTGTAAAAAACCTTTGTCTATCACTTGATCCTGCTGGTTGTATTGGCAGGGATAACCATTGGAATTACCGTTGGGAGTCAAGCAAGCAAATACTATTCATTCAAGCGAGTAGATGATTTTACTCGCACTTGGTGTGAGCGCCACATTAGGTCTAAATAAACCCAAATACTGAAATGCTTACTAACTCTTACCATCAAATCATTTGATACAACTTTAAGTTTAAATCATTGAAAATTGAGGCAAAAGTTCTTTTAAGAGTTTTTGGATTTCGTCGATTTGTGCTCCCCCTTGTGGACATCTGCTTCTTCTGCTGCTTAGCTGGCGTCCTCACCCTCATGTTGGGTTGAAACCATTAAAAATTCGCCAATCTTCTGATTGATGGTCTGATTTTGGCCGTATCACCTCCTCCTGACAATACTTCATGACACTTTGGGATTATGGGATTATTTACTTCCCACGGTTCTATTTCTGCAGGAGTATTTGCAGACTCTTTATTTCTGGATAAATGTGGAGTCTGAAAATATATCTTTTGTTAATCGTAGGATGATGTGATGACCTCTTCCCATTCGTCGACGTCCAATACAAGCGAAATAAAAAGTTATTTTTGGATCTTTCTCGGCTGTGATTGCCAGTAGATAGAAAGCAACCTGCGCAGTCTCAGGCTGGATAATGGTTTTTAAATCTGCTCATGTTTTTTTTATGAGCACAAATACTGGACAAGACGACTTCCTCCTCACTGAAAAGGTCATAGTTAGGACAAACAGTACAGTAGTTCCAGTGCTTGGCTTTTCCTCTTGGCTGTTCCACTCATCTCCATGGTCACCTGACACCGATGAAAAAGTCAAATCTACTGAAGCTCCTTCACTTAAGTTCTCTGGAAGTATGTTAAGTTAACTGCTAATGAGGGCAGCAAACAAACGACAGCAGCAGCAGCGGTGGAGGTACTGTACGCATCGCTGCCGAGTGCCAGCAGCTGAAAGCCTACACTTGTGAGAAGTGTTGCCTCCATCCAGCGTCCACATTTCCTGTATTTTTAGCCGCTCATGGACAAACCACACTCCTGAATCAACCTCCTACCCCGGTGCCGTAGCTCTTTTTAACCATCATTCACTGTGTCGTTGGCCTTTTCTTCCATCAACATTCCCAGTTTACCGCCGTCCTGAAGGGGAACCAATCTATCGTTAACCCCCTCCCTTCCCATCTACCTCTCTCGGCTCCTTTGATTTATTTTTCCATAGGGCAGAACGATTTCTACACCAGTGTTTTTCCTGCCCTCTGAAAACACAGGGTGACGTCTTTGTGGCTGTGAGTCAGTGGTGATCAGTCTTTGGAAAAGTCTCCATGATGCGCCCAACATAAGTCATTTTGGCTAAGGCCGTGTAATTGTTGATAGTACACTTGATTATTTCGTGATACTGCAGAGCTGAAACAAATTACTTTTCTCAATAATCAGATATCTGCACATACATAAATGCAGAGTATGTGGGCGAAGGATGAGATTTGGGACATTCTGGTTTCTATTTGTAGTCCTGGAAGTATTGATCGGTCACGTAGGGTTGTGTGGTTGGATGCCGTCCATTGCCACCGGAGGCTAAACGTCAACAGATGGTTGCAAATCGGTCCCAAGATTGATTAAAAGTAATGGATTATAAATGATCCAGTTTATCGAACTGCAAGTATTTACTGATTTTCCTCCCCATTTTCAGGCTTATAAAAAAGGGCGCCTGCTGTATGCCATGGGACACCAGCACATGGGAAATTGTGATTTATTGTGTAAGCTCCTCAGTTGTCTGTCTCTCTGTGGTATTCTGTTATCAGAAATCAGTTGCACAAACCCGGTTCTTGCCGGTCCAAAACAAGAGCGGACTGATAAAAAGTGAAGGTCCTGTCAGGAGGAGGCCTGGAGGCCGCCAAGGCTGGATCACAGACGTATTAAGGCACTTCTTGAGCATCTAACAGATACTCCTCTTCAATACAATGGATTTTTATATGACAGTTTGAATTGGGAATTTAATTATGTAAAGGGAAAACACAAAAATACACTTACGTATTCAAAAAGTTTAACTCACAAACTTTGAATTTCCGATCTTTAAATTCTGTCCATATTGGGACTCCTGGGTGGATCCTTGTCTGCTTATTTATGAGGCCTTTAGAGGACTCTGTATCATGATAGATCCACTGGCGGGGCCTCTGGAGGAGATTTAATAATCTTTTATTGACTGGGAGGGCTTTATCATGTTTTATTATTAGGGAGGTCTTCCAGAGAACTCAATAAAGGGGCGTTTATAAAAATACTTAATCATCCTTATCCACTGGCAGGGTATCTAGAGGAGATTTAATAATCTTTTATTAACTGGGAGGGCTTTATCATGTTTTATTATTAGGGAGGTCTTCCAGAGAACTCAATAAAGGGGCGTTTATAAAAATACTTAATCATCCTTATCCACTTGCAGGGTATCTAGAGGATACTGTTTTACATTAAGTTTACTAAAAGAACATTTATTAGAGTCTTTTTTCATCTTGTATCCACTGGCAGAGCATCCAGAGGTCACTTTGTAAAATTTTTGATTTATTATTTATTCTACTACTTAAGTATTTTAATGCCGGGTGTTTTAGGTTGGGAGTTTGAAAAGTTTCAGAAAGGATTTTGTTTTTACTGTCTACACCTGTCGGTCCTTAAAAAAGCTGATACCTGTCAACGCCCTTTTGGCATCTGGGATGTCTATTTTCATTTTTCACACACTGGATATGAATCTTAATATCATTTCTTGTGTTTTATCCACTGAGAGGACATCCTCGGGCCACTTGCTCATGTTTTTCCTCTCCAAAAGCATCTTCGAGAGGATTATTTAAAAATGTTTTCCACTGAAAATACTCCAGAGGGGTCATTTTTAGAGTGTTTAAAATGACACTTCTGTAACTTTTTTTCAGACAAGATGGCACCAGAGAGCGCCCCCACCCTCCTTCTAGTACACTACTGTACAAGTTTTACATAACACTTAAACTGTTTAAACACTTATTTTAAAGCTATTGTAAATAAGGAAATCATTACTTTTGTGGACATGCTGTGATTTTGTTTTAAACTCTTCCTGACAGCATCGCACCTGCCACCTTCAAAATAGAGGAAATACGGGACATATGATACAAAAGACATTGTGGAGTGTGTAGGATGAAATTGAGGAAATCCCCCGTCATCCCTGAAGAATTATGTGCCTTATGTGTAAAACCAGGAGTGCATTTTCTCCATTTTTACCATCACTCATCTCTTTATCTTCAATCTGTCAGCGTCCTATCTTTATCCCTTTGCGCTTTTTCCCTATAAAGGCCCGAGAGGAAGACTGTAGGAGAGGAAAAAACAAAACAAAACAGTCCACTCAGGGAGAAGATTTCTGGAAATCCAATTCTTGCTGGATTCTATATTTAACCGGGGATCAGTCCAGTTTGTATCGCTCATTCCTCCCTCGGGGGGCTGCAGGTCCTGCCTGGTGTCTGCTGTGTGTGGAGCAGACCTGGCTCTGTAGCTGCGCTCATTGTCCTTTTGGCTCACTTTTCCGCACAGCGCTTTTCACTTGCTGACACAAAGGAAATGAGTCGGGGGAAAGAATGACTGCAGGCGAGGCGAATACGAAAAACGGGATGATTGCAGTAACAGTCTGCGAGGTGAATCAGTCAGGCTTAGCAGAAGTTTTAATGCCCGATTCTGATTTAATGCGCTCTTATATCAATGTGCTGCCGAAAAATCTGGAAAATAACACATACCAGTTAGCCGCCACTGTTTCTAAAGGGTCATTTCCCAGATTTATGCTTTTACAGCTGCGCCTAAAGATTTACTCCACGTTGTCACCTCCTTCAATAACACTCCCTGCCCATTCTCTGACCTTGCATGTCGATTTTTTAGACGCAGGATGGGAGTTAAAGTATGGAAAATGAGCAAATTTGAAGATGTTTCCAATTAGGAGAGAAAACGTGGCGGTAGGCAGCGGAGGAAATGAAAGAATAAAACGGCTGGTTTGATCTCTATCTTCTGCACCCCCAAGTTCTCTTCCTCATTTCCTCCCCTCTTGTGCAAAGTTTCTAGAAGCTTCTGTACTTTCAGAGTTGCGTTAAAAAAGTGACTCCTGACTCATAAACACAACCTAAATGGGGCATGAAGACAGCACAGGATGAAGAAAACCGAGTAATTTCTGAAGACTAATTAGGCGTGGATGAAAGACTGAGAGAGAGGGTTCTGTTTTTTGGAGGTGATGAAAGATACAGAGCAATGGTTATTGATTAGAGGAGGGGAAATTAGAGGACAAGAACGATGATTCTGGATTGGAGTGGAAAGCCAAAGAGGGGATAAATGAGGAGCAGGTTGAAGAGATAAGTGGCTGCAGCTGTTTAGTTTTTTTATATCAAACTCTGCGCAGAAAAAGAAAAGAACCAGTGAAGGGATCCTTTGTTACCGTAAAAGTACCAGGAAACAAGGTGCAGGAATATTATTGTTTTTACTATTTTAAAGTTGGGTCACAGAACTTTTTCTGTGTCTAAAATCTCCAAAACAAACCTTTATTTTGTCTTTTTTAGAAATAGTTTGACTATTTTGAAGAAGGTGGATTTTCATGTCAATCCTGATGCTTGCATAGATATAAAGGTTAGCAGCTGGTCAGCGTAGATCAACATGAAGGATACGCACTCAGACAGAGGCTTTTTACAGTTATTCTAGGGCTGGGCGATAAACCAGAGATTTACAGATTCAGAAATTAACCACAATAACCGACATCACTTTGCCCATATCGGTTTATTCGGTGTCAAAAAAATAAATAAATGAAAGTTGGTTTTGGATGTGTGTCTCATGTCCTGTGACTGCACCCCATCTAGTCCGTAACAAAGAGGGAAGGACAGGTGAGGAGGTGGAGGACGGTTCAAAAGTCGTAGCAGCTGGAGTAGACAAAATTGATGTGGGAGGGGGTGAGCAGCTTGTGGAGTAGTTATCAATTTATTGTTATTGAGGTGAACTGCTCAATAAACCGTGATATTGATCTAAGGCCGTATCGCCCAGCCCTAGTTACTTCTATCGAAATAAAACATGCAAGATTAACTTTTTTGGAGGAAACGAGGATTTCTGTTTCTCCATGTTTCAAATTTCTTGCTTCCTAAAACTAACCAATTTATAACTCTATACTAGTGTAGGTTAACTCCAACTTGTGGTATGATCCGACAGGCAGAAGCTCAAACTTGCAGGACTTTAGTGATATCCTTATCCTGTTTGACACAAAGCGCAATTTACTTTTGGTTTGTCAAATGTTGAGGGAGCTTTTTGAAGAGAAATGTGCATTTGGAAATGCAGTGGTTTTACTATTTTTCTAGTGGAAAGCAGGAAGACACTGTAGCGGCTTAACTGTGGTGACCTAAAGAGAGAGAGAGATGAGGTTTCATTTGCATAAAAGCATTTGACAGTATAGTCAAGTCAAGTCAAGTTTATTTGTATAGCACATTTCAGCAGCAGGGCAATTCAAGGTGCTTTACATGAAACAAGCAGGCAAAACATTCAACACAATTTAAAAAGTAAAAACAGCGTAAAAGACATTTAACAGATTAAAAGTTACATTCAAAGCTAAAATAAGATTGGAGATAAAAGAAAACAAAGGTTAGATTGGAGAGATAGAAAAAAAAAAAAAAAAAAGATCAAGACAGGCAGATGATGAAGATGTTGATTAAAGGCCTCAGGTTTGATTTAATGATAGGCCACAGCAAACATATGCGTTTTCAGCTGTGATTTAAAAGAGCTGAGAGTTTCAGCAGACCTACAGTTTTCAGGGAGTTTGTTCCAGATATGAGGAGCATAAAAACTAAAAGCTGCTTCTCCACGTTTAGTTCTGACTCTGGGGACAGAGAGCAGACCTGCTCCTGATGATCTGAGCGGTCTGGATGGTTCGTAACGTATCAGCATATCAGAAATGTATTTTGGTCCTGATCCATTCAGTGCTTTATAAACCAGCAATAGTATCTTAAAATCAATTCTTTGACAGACGGGAAGCCAGTGTAAAGATCTGAGAACTGGGGTGATATGATCTACTTTCTTGGTCTTAGTGAGGACTCGAGCAGCAGCATTCTGAATCAGTTGGAGCTGTCTGATGGATTTTTTGGGGAGACCTGTGAAGACACTGTTACAGTAGTCAAGTCTGCTGAAGATAAATGTATAGTATAAATGTAAATGTATAGTATAAATGTATAGTATAGTTAAAAAGCAGAGCGTGAGCATGTGTTGGAACAGTTAAAAACGCTTTAATGGTGTGTTTTTTTTTTCATGTGCACGGCCCTTCCTCAATCATTCCTATCTTGAACTCGACGCTCCCTCTAGCACACTGAATCATTCCTGCGTCACTTCAAATATTTACGCTACAATTAGGCCGATACACAGAGGAGGTGCAAAGTCGAGCAGAAAGAGCGTCAGTAAAGACAAAGATGCAGAGATCGTGATCGTTCCCACATGTGCAAAGAGACACCTGATATCCGACCCAGCGGGCGAATCAACGCTCTCTGCTAGCGACACAGATGTGCAGCTGAAGTGCAGTTGGTTAAACAGCAGAAAGAGAGGACAGACGGAGATGGAGCGAGACTCATTTGTTGATATTAGGATGGGATATTTAATAGACCTGTAAATCTGTAATGAGCCAGACTGCTGACCGGCACTTTCCTCCGTCTGAAAGGTGGTAAACTCGCTTTATCAGTCTTGAACTTTCTTTATAAGCCGTCAGACATTTATTCTTCTCTTTAGCAGCCTGGAAAATATTTTCCCACATTTCCTCGCAGACACCTGCGTTCGTGATATTCGTTTTCCCAGATGTGATGTCATCCCCTCTACTTCCTTTTACAGAGAGCGTGAGCCAATAGTCAAACAGGTGAAAGTGATTCTTTACACCTCCTGTGTGATTTTTGTCAAGTCACGAACCATTTCCTCTTCTCTCTGTCTTAAATTTGGATCTTTTGTTCGGCTGCTAAGGAAAACATTTGTCTTTTTTTTCACTCTCTCGCTCCTTTTTTGTTCAATTTTCAAGAGTGTCATGATCGATTTGTTGCATGCCGGTGAGGTTCAGCTGGGGAAAGAGGGGGAGCTTTTAGGTGAGGTAAATTTACGACCGCTGAGCAGAGATACTGTTTGGCAACATTCGTATACACACACACACACACACACACACACACACACACACACACACACACACACACACACACACACACACACACACACACAAGGTCCAGATGTTGTGTCCTCTGGCTGCCCCGGGTGTTAGTAGTAATGTAGCTCTCTGCCGGCTGAGTTACGCTTCCTTAAGCTGAAACACAGCTCATCAGGAGAAAGGTAAGCGGAGGCCCGGCACAGACTCCTAATCCTGGCTTGCACCTCTATCGCTCCAGCAGTCAAGCTCTGATGACATCTCTGTCAGGAGGCTCAAAGCTGCACGTGCCTCCGTGTCCTGGTGGAAATGACATCATGGCGGCCTGATCTATGGAGCATGTATAGCCAACGGCCCTCAGCCTTGGAGCTGGTTGGCTCAGCAGTGAAAGCCTAAGGGATGCTGTAATGGTAAAATAAGCCTGTCTGCTCCGAGGCAGGTTCATGGAAAGGTGATGTATTTTTAGTGGGATTTTTATTGATCCCATGAAGGAGAAAATTGTGTATTTGTCTTTTTCACTTCATACTCCTGAGTTAAAGGCCTGCAGGATAACAATGGGTGCACTCTGAGGCTTCACGTTGGAGACTTTATTGTGCTAGCTGTTTGGCTAAGTTTGCAATATTGAGCAATTCGTCCTCTGCTTTGGTTTAGACTGGATTATATCACGTATTATTGAAAGATTGGCCATGAATTGATTTTATGTAAGACATTTATGATACCCAGAATGCCGCTGAATGTCTTAACCTATTTCTTTAATACTGATGCCAGCATCTGGATGTCATTGGTATTCACTCCTGTGTTTCTTATGCATGACTTATACATTGACTGTGGACATTTCTTAGACCAGCCAAGTTTACTCTCACATGCGTGAATCTTATTCTCTGGCCATTTTTACATTTTTCACATTTTGTAATTGGAGAATACCGTCAGTGATTTAGGTGATCTCTTGTTGCTTTTTACTTCTCAGGTCTGAGCACCTGCAGCCACTGACAAATGCTGTTTAGGTAGAGCTGGGCGATATGGCCTCAAATCAATATCACAATATATTGAGGAGTTCACCTCGATAACGATAAATGGATGATAACAATTCCACAAACTGCTCACCCCATCCTGCATTAACTTCGTCTACGTCAGCCGCCGCTCCAGCCGCTCCAACTTTTGATCCGTTCTCCATCTCTTTACCTGTCAACTTTTATTTATTTATTTATAAACACAGAATATATTGACATGGGCAAAATGACGTTGGTTATTGTTGTAAATTTTGGTATCAGTAAATTTTCGGTTTATCGCCCAGCCCTATCTTAAGGTAATAAAGATAATAATTGATAATTGCATTGATGGAGGTGTGAAGTCTCATGTTATGTGCAGCTGGTTGCTGTTGAGGTCTATCTCAGCTTTGGGTTGTTGCAAATGATTGCACCATTAAAAAGCCTTGATGTGGTAACGTAACAGAGTTTTGAAGCGTATAGGCAGCAGACGCCATGCTGGCAGTGCTGACTCGACCTGGCCGACCTGTCATGATGCAAAGAGCTGCAGTTGGGGTGGGCTTTTAGCTACAGCGTACTCTCCTGTCAGTCAAAGCAAATTTCCTCAAATCTAATGAGTTATACAATAATTCCTATCTGTATCAAGTAGGGATGCACCGATCCGCTACCGGTACAGATATCTGTAGTTTAGTATCAGCCGATAACAATCCAATTCCGATACAGAAAAGCTGCGCTGAATTACCTTTTGTTGTAACTTTAAGTTTTACCACCGCCCCTCGGAACATTTACTGCGCAGGTATTGCAAGTGGCCGTCAAGCTTGTAGTTCAAAATAGCAGACCCCTTCGCTTTCTCCATTTTGAAAACAATGTGGATGCCACTCACGGCGCATAGCATAGAGTTAGACTGAATAGATCGGCCCCTATGCAGCAGGCCCATTGTCACGATACCCGATCTAGAATTTCTTCAGTATTGGGACTGATACCGATATCAAATATCAGATTGGTGCTTCCCTAGTGTGTTCAAAGCCAGTCCTGAGCAGACACTTTGCATCAGATTCAGTTCATAAGCCTGGAGGGTAACACTCGGTATGATGAAACAAAAAGCCAGGATCTTTTAAAGATACGGTACCTGGAAGAAATAGAAAATAATCTCATGAGTATGCATTCATAGACGCTTGTGTTAGTAAAAATTTGACAAATGGAGGATCATACTTCTAATCGCTGCAGCTTCTTTTCCTTGAAAGCCACTGGGAAAGGGAGTGTTTCAGTCTCGGAGCTGACCTTTAAATATTGCAAAATACTCTCATTTCTGCAAACTTTACTTTGACTCAGCGTCTTTTGAATCATCCAGCACAACATTTTTAGGGCTTAGGGTCAGGGTTGGCTGTAATTGTGAGTGTGTAAATCTTCTTTATTGACCTAAAACCTGCAAAAAAAAAAACCCAAATCAAATCCTTTTGACGTTTAATCAGCGAATATTATCATGCTAGTGTGCGTCAGTCACAAAACTATGATGGATTTGATTGCTGCAACAAAATCAGCAAACTTTAATTGCATTTAGTCCATCTATCTTCTGCTCATGATCGTGCATTTATTGGCTGCAGCCTCCCAGAGCCTACACCCCCTCTGCCCTGATGGACCAGCTTCATCCAAATGTGTGAGAGCGCTGTGATTTTTTCGTGCCGGGTCTTACGGGTTCAGTTATAAAGCTGTGTTTCAGCTCATTACAGGGAAGTTCTGAAGACGTGTTTGGAAACAGACATCAGTCATCTGGAGCTCAGCAGCCGAACGGCACGACTGAATATGGCAGAAAAAAAAAAAAAAGTGATGATGCAGATCATGCTGTTTAATCTTGCATGTAATATGAACACAATTAGAATCGGTTGCTGTTTGCCAGATCATGAATCAGATACCGCACGTAGCTCTGAAAAGCACTGGTAGAGTTAAAACAGACACTGAGCAGCAGATTAAAATAGTCTGAGTTTAGCTGGTTCCTAGTTTGGTCAGAGTACCGTCTCTTCTCCGTCTTGCCCCTGGAAGGAAATCGGTGCCGGTGAAGAGCAGCATAATGACAATGAATTCCCTGCGTGTCTTGTTTAGATCATCCTGGCTATAGACTCTCTCCTTCCTCCTCTCTTTTCTGATCTATCTCTTTCAGAGGTCTTGGTTTACTCTGTGTGCTTTCTCACACGTCTGGCCTTTTTTCCAGCTGACTCACATGTGGAGATTTATCAAGGCCAGTTGAGGAGTTTAGTATCTTGCACAAGGCGTACTTTCTGAAAAATTACCTTGAGTCACAAGCCGAGTGTTTATTCAATCCAGGACTTATTATCAACTCCGTCCATGCCTCGGTATCATAACTGGAGGAACCTGTTTAGGAGACAAGGCAGCAGAGTGCTTTCTAATCCCTCTTGGTGACTTAAGCTGTTAAGGAGAACGCCAGGAGCCAGAAAACATCTGCGCTGCGTACAGATGGTGTCAGGTACAGCGCTGGTATGGACAGAGACATAACATCCCTCAGAGAGGCGCAGAAGTACAGATCTGAGAATTTCCTTTTTAAGACTGTGATTTGGTGTCCACACGTGCGATGTTAAGTCCCGGTTTGAACACCCACTGTGGCCTTTAAGCACTCTTTCAACACAGCGCAGCGCAGTGATTTACATTTAATTCTGCTTCACTGACAGGGATGGTTCCAGCTCAGGAGTCCTGGCCTGTTGGGAATAACCCTGTCTCCATTTTAGGTGAACTCTCCAGCAAAGAGAGGTGTTTGTCATAGTGTTGCAGAGGTGTATTTGCTTCATTACTCAAAGTAAGACATGAGGACTGAGGACAGATGCAGCTATAGAGACAGTAAAGCAATAGCAGCTAGAGGAAAGGGGGGAACAGCTGATCAGCTTCCTCCTCTCCAGACTCAAGTACAGACAAACATCTTTTGCTAAAATAGTCTATTTGTTACTGTTTTCACAGACTAAACGCGAGTAAAACCATTCGCACGAATAAGTTACATTTTAAGTCAATGCAAAGATGCGATTAGATGCTCCTACTACTCTGATGGCGCGAATGACGCGAATTGGGCGAAGCTGAAAATGTCTCAACTTGAGTGGATATTTGCGATACAAATGAGTATGAAAGTTGCCGGGTGATGTATGAAAATAGACGGATGTTTACATAAACCGTAAGTAGGTTGGGTTACCTGGTAAACTGTTAAAAATCCTCATCTATCACTTGATCCCGTCGGTTGAATTGGCAGGGATTACTGTTGAAATTACTGTTGACGCGCGAATTAAGCAAGTGAATACTTTTCGTTCGCGCGAATTGAGCGAGTAGATGATTTTCCCTGCGCTTGGTGTGAGCGCCCCATTCGAGGTCAGATATGTAGAAACGGGAATATTAACGCTATCTAGAAACTTTTTTATTGGAAACAGACTTACAAAGTGCTTCACAACATGAAAACAGAGATAGAAGAAACAGAGATAGAAGACAAGATGATTTAAAATTGTCCACAAAATATACAGCAGCAAGTAATAGATACAACTGCCAAAACAATCTATCAACGAGAAGATGTTAAAATTCAATAAAACACGAATCTCAAACTGAATAAACGTTAATATCAGTTAAAACTCAGTGAACTGTTTGAAATCTAAGTTAAACCCCATTTCCAGTCAAAGCAAACTAATCAAATGAGATTTTAAGTGAGTTTTAAATAAGAATAAGGAACCAGCCAGTCTAATCTCCTTCTTGAAATAGTGGGTGACCTGAATAAAATATCCCTCTTGGTCTTAAGCCTGCAAGATCATGGAAGAAGACCTGCCCCAGTGTAGTCATAAAAACTTCAAAAACTTTTATTTTCAGGTGATTATTTAAACTTATGAAGATTGTATTCCATTTCGACTGAGTCTGTTCTGCAAAATGCTGCTAAATTCTACAGACTGTACCTTTAATTCTTAACTTCTCTGTAAAACAAAAATGGGTCTTTATATTTTATTTGTTTCACACAAAGTAAACAAAGTTATGAACACATTATTTTACCAGTAGCCCTGAATTAAAACTTAACAGCTCAAGCGATTTTATATGTTTTACATGATTCTTTCAAAGTGATGAATCAATTTTACAGAGTTTGGTTATTGGACAGTAAGTCTGTGGAAAAAGACTGGTTAAAATATCAAACTGCTGTTTATCCCCTGCTTTGTTTTATTTCTATTGTTCCTTCAAAGACTTTGTATTTTGGAAAACAGTCATTTGAACCTCATCGGAATTGATTTTGACATGTTTTGTTAAGAATTTGCAAGCTAATAGAGTAACTATTGCACAAACAGGCTACCTCCTCGAGGACATGAAGCTGTTGCTCTACTCGCTGCCCCAAGTGGTTCCTGTTAATGATGAGTCATCCTAAAATCAGTGCCTCATTCAAACCGATAAGATGTAATTACAGCGCTCCGATGGGGAAGGGAGTGAACTGTTGAAATTCCTTACCACTGAAATCAAGAAAACAAACGGCACCCTTCTCCAGCCGTCCCTCCTTGAATACGTGCTCTACACCCAACACCGCCTTACACGTGTGTCATGTATGACCGCATTACGCACCCATGGAGAGGATATCTGAAGATGAACAAACCTTGACATGCTTGATTTGGATGGCTTAAATAAAACGATGTAAACTTCCAGATGCTCCATCTGTCCCTCTCAAGAGTTGATTCTTAAACCCACCAGGTTTCTTGCATGTGGCATGAATGACGTCAGGAAGGAGAGGAAAGGAAGCTGGGTTTGAGTTAGAGATGATCGGGCCCACATGTCGTCCCCTCCAAACTGGATAATATATGACTGTGCACATCTCCACCATTATCTCTGGTTGAAGTCTGCTGCTCTCTCAAACATGAGCCTAAATTAATAGAGCTTGCACGGTGCACAGCCCTGTAACCTCCCTTGTGTATAGGAGGTTGCAACATGGCAGCTCGAGTTCTTCCCGTTTATTTTTACAGTGTATCATCTGCGGCTGTTTAACAGTGACACATGAATGAGGCAGCGCGCTCCCTTCAGACTTTGTCAGTGTTAAACCTGTGTCTTCTTGATTTGCTCATATGTCCAGCCAAGCTCCTCTGGGTTAGTACGGCTGTAAAAATGACAACAGTAATCTGGGGAGACCGAGTGTGCTGAGGGGGGGTCACTACTCCTGCTCTGTGGAAACTTCATCCTTGACCTTTATGCCTCTCTGGGAAAGCTGAGTGTAATTCTAGTGTTAGTGTAGAGATACCAAGTAGTGAAAGACTCACAGTATTACAAACCACTGCATGGAAGGATATTTGCAGGTTTGCATTCACCATCCTGACGATGTCTATTTTCAAGGAAGATATTGCATAATCCAGCAGAAAGATTTATTTTCCATGTATGATGCTGTGTTTCTGTTACCTCTGAAGTCGGATGTTGAAGCCGGGAATGACATTACACCCGAGTTAACATTATTCCTGTAAACAAGTCGGAAAACCAAGAAAGACGCCTACTGTTAATCGTTTTGAGCTGTTGCTAACAATTGTCAACTGTTGTTAGCCGTTGTCAACTGTTGTTAGCCGTTGTCAGTGGTTGTTAGCTGTTGTCAGCTGTTGTTAGCTGTTGTCAGCTGTTTTCAGCTGTTGTTAGCCATTGTCAACTGTTGTTAACGATTGTCAGCTGTCGTTAGCTGTTGTTAGCGGTTATCAGCCGTTGTTAGCGGTTATCAGCTGTTGTTATCCATTGTCAGCTGTTGTTAGCCGTTGTTAGCTGTTGTTATCCATTGTCAGCTGTTGTTAGCTGTTTTGAACTGTCGTTAGCCGTTGTTAGCTGTTGTTAGTTGTTGTTAGTTACCAAGTTGGAAAAAAGCAAAGTCGGAGGTGGAAACAAGACAGCTACAGCTAAGAAAGTTATTTTAGCGCTTGCCATGTCTGAATATAAGCAAGGACAAGGCAAACGCTAGACGTTGGGCAGTACAACATATACCACTTATTCAATTTCACAAAAACAAAATGGAAGCGCTTATGAATAATACATTACAAGAGCTTTCACTGTTACGCTTTACTGTTGATGCCCTACGCTGCCATCTTGGGTTATGACGTTGTCAGGTCAGGGTTGGTGAGGATTGTCCACTTCCAAGTCGGAAATCAGACTTCAGGGGGTTCCAGATGAATTTCTGCCTCAGAGTTTGGAAATTCTGACTTCCAAGTACAACTGGAATGCAGAATTTATCAGGCAAGAATTTGACGACAAAACAGTAACTTGTCTCCTTGGTTCCTCTATGTTTTTAAAACGAGAGGCGATGTAACACCACGTCGCTATGGTTACATAAGCTGAAAATGCTCCAACATGCTGGAATCAAATTTAGAATGTGAATATATTTTCTCTTTCTTGAGCACTTCAGCACATTCTTGGGAACAAAATCTGCTTCTTTACCTTTCCACTCACCTCTTACCCTCGTTTCAACACTTGCAGTTGTTCCCACCTGTTGCCATGAGTCATGTTGTGCTGGAAACCATCAAAGCAAGCATGTTACTGTTTTGACACATACTCCACATGGAAACAGTGTCACCATGTCTCATCACCTCAAACACAGACACAGTGTCACCTAAGCGGCGAAGGAGCAGAAGTAACCTCGACACGTACGAGTGCTTCTCTCACGGGACAAGTCCTGTTCTGTCCCACTACAGGGATCTGTCATGAAGCACCGAGGCAAAGAGCTATCTGTCTTCTCTGCTGTCATCATTAAATCATCACCTCCTCTTTTTCCTGAATAAAATTACTTTTAAAGTCAAGTTTTATTCTGTTTTCTGATGTGAAATCTCGTTTGTTTGTTTCAGAGTGCCAAGAGCCTGCCGAACAACAAGGACTCACGGATCCTGTGGGTCAAAGACGACAACTTACTCACCACTGGCTTCGATATGGTGAGAAATGCTTATTTCTGCTGTTTTTTTTGTTTTTTTTTTGTGCTCTTTTGCTTTAACAGTGTGTACCTGTGTGTGTAGATGCGCAGTCGGGAGGTGAGGCTTTGGGACAGCAGGAAGCTGAGCTCGTCCATCAGCTCTGTGACACTGGGCTCCACCAGCGGGTGAGTACTCCATCAGTGTGCAGCTACTGACTTACTGACACTGTCGGTTAGCCTGGTGTTAAAGGACAAAGTGGGACTGTGTTGGATGTATAATTTGACTCACTTAGCACAGAGTTTATGTGGAAACTGCTATGTGGCATTTACATAAACGAGATGATGTATGGACGGCCTCCGCGCATTTTGAAGCTTCCTTGTGGTTGTACGGCTGGACAGACATGCAGACCTCCCAGAGCTCTGACAGTGTCCCTCCACATTCCTGCCATTTCCTGGGTGAGAGCCACACACAGAGACTCCTATCCCGTCTTTAGGGGAAGAAAGAGTGTGTGTATGCACGCGCCTGTGTGTGTGTGTTCTCTTTTCTCTATCCAAAACTGCTGCAGAAGGTCAGGCGTCAGCAGCAGACACATCAACACTTCTCTCTCGTCTTTGCTGCTGGTTTACTCCCTGTAGTCCTCTGAGGACCGAGCTCCAAAAAGAAGCAGAATAAAGAGAAGAAAAGAAAGAAAAAGAGGGAGTGAGGAGCCTTTGTGACGTTCGATTTGTGCATTTTAGTGTTTTTATAATCAGGATAGCGAGCCAAGTCTTTCCAAACTGGAGCAGACCGGACATTAAAATGCTTTTGAGCTTGGTATAAATAAAGGTTGACCTAAATACGACTTTCAAACGGCAGAGAGGTAGAATTTGTGTGTCATTTGGTTGTTTGTTTATCAATTTGAGACCAAAATTGAAGAAAACATGTTTATTTCGAAGGTCAAAAATCGAAAAAAAAAAACCTATGAAGAACTCAAATCCTATTTTTTTCCATTTTGCATTTTATGATGTTGTTAAACTCAGATATTATCACTTCTTTCTGTGATATTTCAGCTTCTAAATCATAAATAACCTGAAACTTCTCCGATTGAAAAGCAGCTGCAAAGAGCCGTATAGCCGATTAAAAAACATGTTTGACAAACTATTTATACGTTGGCACAGGAGTCTGTAATCGCTCATGTTTGGCTGTAATAGAAAGTGTGAGGATACATAGTGTTAGATTATATAAATAGTAAGAACAGTTTTTATGAGCTAATAAAACAGGGAAGTGGTCTGAAAGGAATGCCGTTGTTTTTCCCTCCTCTTTGGGGTCTGTGTGTGTGTTTGTTCGAGAAGTTTAAGAGTTGACACAGCAGGGTCCTGAATAACAACATCCACTCGCCCTCCTCCTTCTGCTCTCTTGTTCACCACTCATCCTCATTTCCTCCACTTCCTCCTTCGTTTGAGTGAGACGGATGGATGCCTGTCTGGGAGCCTCTTTTGGAAGCCGTCCTGTTGTTTAATGCCAGCGTACTGATGGAAAACGATGCCTCTGTTTTTCAGGCTTCTGTTTTTCAGAGGGTGTTTTTCTGTGAAACATTCTGAGGACGACTCTTTCAGGAACCGTGTGTCAGCTAAAACCACAGCAGATCGTGTTAATTGGCGAATTTTATTGCTGTCTGTTGCCGTAGACGGAGGAATTTTGAAGTTTACTCACAGTCTGTAGTCGCTGTTTTGTGGGTGTGATGGTAATGGCGCAACTTGAAGAGAATGTACCAGCACTGTGAGGATTTCTGCAGAATAGCTCCGCTCATCTGGGGACAAGCTGTTTCCTTGTGTCATCCCCCCTCAGTCGCTGTCTGCTCCTCTAGGTGTCTGTGCACATTTGCTTGAATCAGCAGAAAAATACTCCATATCGAATGAACTTAATACGTTTACTCAGATCGTTTGGTTTCCTGAGCTAATTCGAAAATCTCTCATCGCTCATAATTGCTTGGGTGTGTGCGGACCTGTGTGCAGTGTGTCCTGAATTAAATCACTTCAATCATGATATCATATGGCAGGATAGTGTGTCAGAAAGCCATCACTCCAAGGCCACATCCCCTCCAGATGCCTGCAGAGCAGGGCTGATAGAAACCAGGTAGGTAATCAGAAGATAGATGGGACCTTGCCCTTTGCTGCCATTCTGGTTTTTCCCAGTCCTCCTCATTTCTTTGCCACAGTATTGCCTTCACCGTCCTTGCTCCCAGCTATTCATAATCTCTAATCTGTCTGAAAAAGACTGAAAAATATCTCATAGCTTCTTGTGCCGTTTGAAAGAAGCTTTGGCCTTGACTGGGGTCTGGGTTTCTGACTCAAGCTGCTGTTACAGGCTCTTTTTTTCATATTTTTAAACACAGGAGAAGCATTCAGAGCGCAAACACGGATAAACCCCGAAATACAACAACTGAGCATGCTCAAAACAGAGCAGACTGTCATGATTATGTAGATTTTGTGATCAGGAGAAGGAAGAACATGTGCATTTGTTTTAAATCTGGCTAAAGTAACTTAAAGCTCCAGTGAGGAGTTTTTTGACATTGATGAATTACACTAAAATTCATTATGATGACAATTCTCGACATCGTAAAGCAAACAACCATCAACAACAAGACTGAATGCTATTAAATCGTCAGTTTTGAAGCCCGAATAGATGCTTGAATAACAACTCAGAAATAAGGGGGATGAGATTGTTTACCAAAAGACACCTGTTTAGCATGTAGAAGGCAAGATAAGCAAAGACAGCGTTATCCACAGGGGGCGCCAAACTCAAAGTTCCTCACAGGAGCTTTAATTTTCAGCTTTGAGCATTATGTTTCATATTCTGGATCTGGGTTTGTCTGTTTTATTCAGCTGGTTAAAATTACAGATACTGTGATGTATCGGTTAAACATCGGTATCAGCCGATATTTGATTGACGTTATTAAATGATGAGCCATGCACTGATGTCAGTTGTCAATGTATATCTGCACTTTTTCCCATTATGAAGGAGAGGCAGGGAGTTATGTTGGAAAAGAATCAAGGAAGACAACCGGCAACCAATGTGATGAGGACCAAACCTCTTTATTAAGGACATCTGCTCCACTAAATAGGCTTATCTCTATCTTTAATGAACCAATTCAGATCTAGTTAGTTAGTAAATGTAATCACAAGATCAGAGAAGAGGTTTTTATATGACAGAAGAAGTCACCTTGTGGGCAAATTATTACAGAGACGTAACTTCAGAACATCCTCTCTGAATCAGCCATTGCCTAAAAGTGATTATGAATATCTGTATTGGTGTCAGCTGTGGCCGTCGTCTTTAGAGCAGATTGGTTGGGTTTGATTACCTAATCCACTGTCCTAGACATAAAAACTATTAGAATGAACCTTTACAGAGTCATTTCCTTATGGAGATAAATAACTGCCACAAACTGATTAAATAGAATGATAATATGGATAAGTTAGTTCGTGTTAAGAGATTGAGAACCCTGTATACTCGCTTGTTTTTGTTTTGTGAGTTTATACTGTGATGTTGTTTATACTGTTAGTCCTGTTTTGTGTAATTCGTGCCTTTACTTGATTATCTACTTGCTCCAGGAGTTAAACTGAGGGTAAAATATAACTACTACCTCTTATTCTGTCACATCCCGGCTGCTGCCAAACACAAAAAGCCTTCAGCCTCGGTCTGCAATCAACAAACCCTGATAAGAGAAACGCTTCGTCTGTTTTTGAGGTAGTGGGTAAGTTCAAACTGCTCACTCAGCTTTACTTTATCCTTCTTTTTATCTGTGTTTTGGAGTACAACTGAGGAAAAGGCACGTGTCCTTGCCTCTTACCACTAATGCGAGCGACCATTTGATCTGTTTTTGTGTCGTTTCTTGGGCACCGTACTTTGCCATCATTCAGCATCAGGCTGTCCTCGAGTTCCCTCCGTCCTCCTGGGCTTCAATTTCTCGTTTTTCATTTGTTATCCTGGTTGGTTTTCTGGGAAGGATAATGTCTCAGTGCCTTTCCCTTGTGTGACAAACAGCTCTAAAGTAGACAAAATGCAATAATCAAAAGTAACCGTGTCTCCGCATTTCTCCTCACTCGACAAATTGAAGCGTAACATTGTACATGAGCAGCTGAGGAAGCCAGAAGTCAAACATCCACAGAGGGGCATTTCCTCCATGTCATTTAGTGCCTGAGGTGCATATAAAGATGGATTTGTTCTTTTTTTCTTGTCTGTTTTTAATTAAAAGCGCCGTGGTAAACATGGTGTGTAATCGGAGCAGTGAGCTGGCTTGTATCAGGTCAGCTCTGCTCGTCCACAACATTCAGTAGGACTGTTTTCTTTGGAGTGTCACAACATGAGAGGCCCTGCAGCTTGAGCCAGTGAAACGGGGTTGCGGGTGGAATATAATTTGGATGGAGAATAATAGAGGGGAAATGTTTATTTTTCGGTCGGGGTTGAAACTGAGACTGAAAAATTGAGGGACAGAGGGTGATGAGACTGAAGGGGTGTTTTTAACTATGCAGAGGTTGCTATTACTGCATGCGTGTTTTCCATGCAGGCTGCAGATCTGGACATTGGAGAACAACGTGCATCTCTGTTTTTAACAGCCTTGCCTCCATGCCCTCCTCTCTATAAACCTAAATGATCATAATGAGTTTAATTGAGCCTCTGAGCCAGCTGCAATCAGCGAACTTTACAACCGGGCACGATTGCAACCAGCTTGCTGTGTAAATGCTTGAGAGGGCACAATAATTACCATCGCTCGCCCACTTTTGCAGTTATATGCAGACTCACCACTCCCGAAGGTGAGGTCTTGATGTTGCAATGCTAACACGGTAGCTCGTTGCGTATACATGCAGCAAGCTTTATTCAGATTAGAAGCATTTGGACTTTGTTTGTCCAGAAAACATTTGCTTTGTTTTCAGTTACCCAGCAATAGGGGTGGGAGAAAAAATTGATACAGCATAGTATCGTGATATTTTGTCTGGGTATATATCGTATCGTCTCATTTACCAAGTATCAATTTTTTCAAATTAATTGCTCATATGAAGTCAAATCTATAATAATGGAAAAATAAAATCAACAGTTTATCCGGTGAGATTGGCAGAGGTGACATCATAGAGCAGGAAAAAGTTAGTACAAAAAATATAACAAATATAAGGTTTGCAAGATGTGCTACAGGAAAATAAAATACTGTGTAAATAAGACAAACATAAAGGAAAGACAAATACTAAATTAGCTAAACAGTTGAAGAAATTGTATAAATCACAATATATTGTATCGCAATACTCACTGTATTGCAAAATGTTAAAAATCGCATTAATATCATACCATGGCCCAAGTATCGTGATAATATAATATCATAATGTGGCTCAAGTATCATGATGATATCATATCGTGGCCCAGGTATCATGATAATATCGTATTTGGCCCAAGTATCATGATAATAATATAATATTGTGGCCCAAGTATCATGATAATTTCGTATCGTGGCCCATAATATTGTTATAATATCGTATCGTGGCCAAGTATCATGATAATATAATAGAATATAATATCGTGGCTCAAGTATCATGATAATATTGTATCGTGGCCTTAGTATCGTGATAATATCGTATCGTGGGGCCACTGGTGATTCCCACCCCAGCAAGGTGCTTTGCTATGTTCATTTTGCAGAGTCCTCCTTCTGAGGCAAAGACACTTGAATCTTGTGTTTTTCACTCGCCAGACACTGATTTAGAGAGATCCACTGCTCACCAGTATCCATCCTGACAATTGCTGAAGACATGAGCTAGTCCCCAGAGAGCTGACCCAGCTGTTTCCCCGACCGAGTCAGGGGTTACACAAAGAACTCCCCCTCTGAGACGGGCACTGCTGACAGACGGTTCTGTTAGCCCAGAGAGAAAGGTTTGCGGTGGATTCTTCAGAGTAACCCAGGTGTGTTGCTCGTGCTCACACCCTCTGACTGACTGTCCGCAATCTATTTCTGTGTGTTTTCCAACCAGGGTCGTGCCTGGGAGCAGGGCCCAGTCATTGGGTGTAATTGAGCCAAACTCCCTTTAATCAGATGGATTGAGAAGAGGCCTGCGCTCCAGAAGGGAACCAGCCTTTTTGAGAACAGTCCCCCCTTTCTCTCAGCCTCGGCCCGGGTGCTCTAAAATCAGTCCCAGATGAAGGCTTTCCTGTGAGGATTAGGTGCAGCTGCAGCACCGCGAACCAAACCAGCTCTGGAAAAAAAAAAGCCACAGAAAATTTGAACGCTAGTTTGACCTTACTCTTTTTTTTCTTAGTTCACTTGGAGCTTTGATTCTGGGTGCACCTTAAACAGACAATCATCTTTAAAACAGAGGGGGATGCAAGACAACACTACGAGTCGATCTTTAGGGTCGAGTTGACAGTTCAGCTGCTGTGAACCCCCTCTCTCTGAGATGGCCTTGGGGGGAGGGTCCAGGGTAAAGATGTGACCGCACACGCTCCGTCAGAGAACCTGAACCCTGACAGTCAAACACGGTGTCTGGAATCTGTTAGTCATTTGAGGTTTCAGCCGGTGATTCAGTGGAGGAGAGGGTTTGATCAGGAAAAGAGGGGATGAAAAAGATGGAGGAGGGAGCCTTGAAATCCCCGCTTCTTGTTTTTTTAAGAGATATCGACTCTTTGTAAGCTTTTACTGACTTTTCATGACGGCTCATGTGGCAATCCCAGCCTTCTTTAGCTCCGTAACACCTCGTTGGAGTCATCTGTTCCTCCTTCTCGCCCTGTGATCAGCTAACACAGCAAATGCCCGATCATTCCTGGGTCCTATTAACCTGTCAAAAATGTAGCTGTTATCCTTCAGTAAATCCCATCTTTATCCTTATCTGGGCAACCATTAGACTCTCTGTCTGTTACTATTTGTCCCCCAGTTTCTCATTCTTCTTTCTCTCCCTCAGAGTTTTTCAGGTGCTTCTGTCTGGGATTCAAATTAAGTGTATTTTTTAGAGCAGAGCCTAATGGAGTCTTTCAGGGCTGGTAAAAAACACACTGAAGTATGTGGAGTGTTTGGCAGAGGGATATTTAATATTATTCACAGAGGGTTTTGATTTCATCCCGCAGGTATGTGCTCAGCACTCCGGGGATCAGAGGGACCCTTTTGTGTGAACTCGCCACAGAGGGGAAAATACAAAAAAACTCTCCCTCCCACCTTCAGCTACCTCCTTCCTGCCTTCCTCCCTTTACGCTTCTTCTTTTCACCTTTTATTTTCTTTTATGGTATGGATTTTAACATCAAGATGGAGACGATTAGTCAAAGGAAAGCTGCTCCGCTTTACGTGGCAGTTGAAATGGACCTAATGCCGTCAAGGTAATTGCGCAAATGACTCAAAACTGGACGGCTGTTTTCGGAGACCTCGCTCTAATCGGTCTCATCTTTGGAGTTTGAGACAGTGTCAGACTTCACTTTCCATTCTTCTTAAAAAAAACACCAGTTAAGTTGCACTTGCAGCTGCAGATATTTTTTCTCCAACATCTGGAAAAATATCTTCAATAAAAAAATCCACTGGCAGTAACATTTGGGATCTTCGCCCTACCAAAGATCCTTCACACTACACTTAGGGCCATCCCAAGTCCATTTCAGCACTTTCCCCCCCTCCTCAGTGAAGGAGATAATCACAAACTGGGACTTTGATAGAGATGTGAAGAAGATTGTGTTGGCAGCGCTCGTTGTAGAGCTTAACTGGAAGCAGAACATGCCATTATTCACGATACGTCCATGAAATGTGAGGACATACACAAGCAGGCTGTGATTGAGTATCAGCGCAAAAGGATATTTTTCTGGAGAAGCCGCAGAAACAGGTTTAAGGAGAAACTTGTTTTCCCATGAGTCTCAGAGTATCTACTGTTATGTGTCTCATTGAGTGTGTTTTCATGTGAAAATCAGAGAGGGAGCGTTTTATCTAAACACTGCAATTGGAGAAGACTTGGTCCGGTGTGACCCATTCAAAAAGATATTTCATATTTTGTTGTTTGTCTGTTTGTTTTTCTCATTAAACCCTGTTACAGACCTACTTTTGTTAAGTAGATTGTCTGCTGTTGTGTATCCGATCTAGCCTGGGAACACTCTCAGACTTGTTTCCTGGAAGATGGGGGTCTGGCTCGACTTGTGTAGACTGCTGCACCTGTGACCTGGAAAAAAACCCAAAAAGGTGGATCAATGGATCCTCTAGTGGTCTTGATGAGACTACATGGTACTGGTTTCACAAATATTTAACTAACAGAAGTTGTTGCAGATAATATTAAGCCATCCATTATGGAGCTCAGCTTGGGAGTACCCCTGGGATTAATCCTCGGACCATTTGTTTTTTCTTTTCATATCATATATCTATTAGACACTTCACTTCTATGCTGATGATGCCGTTAAATATTCTACTGAAACCTCATACAGCAATCCTCTTCAGCTGTTTAATTGTTTTAAACTCATTTCAACAAAAACAAGGGTTTTTGATGAATGCTGAACCCCTGACATAAGCTTAATACTATTCTTTTCCTTGAGACAAACATTGATGCTGACTTGTTTACGTTAAACACTATCATGTGTGTTTAACAGTTCAGGTACTCTGTCTTTTCCTTGTCGAAAACTAAACCCTCACCTTTGGTTCCTTTGTAGAAGTAAGTCTTGCCTAACAGAGAGATCTAAAAAAGTGATTGTGCAGGCCACTGTGCTGCCATTTTTGAGCTATGGAGTCACACTCCAAATGCACGCATCTGCTCCTGTTCTAAAACCATTATATGAGAAAACATCCAGCTACTGCCTTCTTTAAATTTCTGTGCACATATTTCCTTAATTCATCGAGTTTCCCCCTTTTTTCCAGTCTTCCTATACCCCCTCTCTTTCAGCACATGCATGCGTTTTGCAAGACTAATGATTGTCCCTTTCACGAGAGTCAGGGACCGTGCAGCCGAGCTCCTGTTTTTAAACCATGCTGGGCTTCTGGACGCCAGTCGCCCTCCTGGATCTGTGCCACTTCTCTCTGCTGCGGTAGAAAAAAAAAAGACTAGTTGAAAGATGGAGAGAAGTGTGTTTCCCATTAGTAGATGGTTTTCTCAGCCCTGTGCCCCACCCACCTACCAGCGCCCTGCAGACTGGCCTGCAGGCTGCAGATTGGCAGCGCATCATTGCACACCTCATAGCCTTCCAACGCATGATGACGGCACAGAGAGACAGCGATGTTGGAGCACGTAGACGAGCAGGAGTATCTCATGCTGACATAACTTACATGTGCAGACACACCGAAAAGGCAGAGATAGATCGACTCTGTTTAATTGCACGTTGAGAGATGAAGGGAGGTCTCTTCGATCAACAAACTTGAACTTTTGGACACTTAAAATTTAACGCTGCTGTTTACCTAAAGATTTTTGTTCGTGGATTCAGATGCATTTTCCAGCATCTGAGCAGGCTGAATGTTTCTTCTTCTGTCAGCAGGGACCACTGCTGAAGGCTACCACCCACATGTCTGATTTATGAGTTGGTATTTGTTTCTCTGTCCCCAACACTCTGGCACTGTTTATTTTAATCCCTCTTTAATCTGTGCCAAACACTCCTCCTGAACTCTGTAGAGTTACAGTCGTTGTACTTGTGTTGCCTACTTCTTCTTTCCTTAAGATTAAATAAGGATTTACATTCTGTGATAAAACCCAGAAGGAAATACATTTATAATCTCCTCTTGAGCAATATTTTTGAGACTATACTTTCATTTTAGAAAGTGCTGAGTGGTTAGATTTTTATAAAGTGTTCTTCTGTTTTCTGTAATTAGTTGTTTTTGTCCTCCAGAGATGTTCATAAAAAAGGGAAATGAAACCAGAGAACCAAAAGTACGATAAGTTCAACAACTTATTTACAAACTAAAGAAAAAGTACAATTAAAAAAAGCAAAAGAGGCATTTATTCATCAATTCAAAGCAATTTTTAATAGTTTGTTAATCATTTACATTAATAAAAAAGGGCAAAAACATCATATGAGTGTGAAATTATTACTGTTTTATATAAAAAAGAATGGACTTTTTAAATCTGATGCAAGTAGCATCCTTCCATAAACATGATACAGGAGCAGGTTTAGCATTATGTTATCAAAGTCAACTCAAGTCAACTACTTTTTACAAACTCAACAACATTTGGGAAGAAAAACAGTTTCTGGAGTTTTGAAGGCATAATGTTGTCACAAATGCGCCACGTGTTTTCAGAAGTTCACAGACTCCTCTAACTTTGTCTCATACTAACAAGGATGCTGGTTTCAAATTGTGCAGATGGTCCCTCCACTTATCAGTGCAGATGTGAAGCCCATAAACTCCAAGATGGATGTCAAATATTAGATTTTAGACCACAGGAATCAATCTTAAATTGGGCCCAGAGAAGTTGCTGGCGTTTCTTTATAGAAAGTTGTCTCTTTGCATGGTTGAAATTTTACCTGCAACGAAGTTCACAGATGATTGTTTTTAGAAATACTTTTGAGCCAATGCAGTCTGAGGCCCTGAAATCACAGCCTTCCAGTCCCTTTTGTACAAAGATATTTTTCTCTATAGATGATTAAATCCCTGGTCATTTATAGTGTTTATACAAGCTTTACATGGAAACAACTGTAAACAATGAAAATTCAACACCAAGAATCAACTGCTCTGTCGTAGATAACTCAATAATAGAGCAGGAAACACTGTGAATACCACAGCATCTGTATCATTTGAACTTCATCCTAAAATAACAACAAAATGAGTTCGAATACTTACAGATCGTCATGACTGCTGAAGCTGATACCAAAGCTAATTTCTCCATATTTCAGCCAATAGCTGTTACCATATGTGAACTGTCTGTGTAACATCAGCACAGCACGTCTCCACATCTGGTTCTATCAGCAGTCCAGCCCAGGTTTCCCCGTGAGCAGACTTTTCCTATTGTTTAATAGAGAGAGCAGGCACAGGTAGGCTGTCTGCTCATGATATTCTCTTTTATGATCATGTTTCCATGATAGAAAGCAGCGATCCCAGGCTCTGTCATTGGCAGACCTGCTGTCTGAAGAGGAAACTCCGAAAACAGAAGGAAATTCTTTTATCGTACGAGCGTCCTGATTGGGCGGTGGCAGGTGGGCCACATGTGCTCCTGGCTGATGTCACTTCCCATGTGGGCTCTATTTCTCTGCCCACACGGTGAAAACATGTCAGTGTCAGTGAGGCGGGAGTAATAAGCCACGCTTAGTTTAATGGGAAAAGTGCTGAGGCACGCCGCCGCTCGATGTCTGAATGTGTGTGTGTGTGCGAGAGCTTCATAACCAATCATGTGATAAGACCCCTCATACTGATGCTCCAGAGGTTGAGACACACAGGTTTGTGTACTCTAATCATACATGTGTGGAAAAAACATGAACAGCGCTCCGTAACCTGTCAGATTTGTTTTGTCTCCATGACGACAAAAGCAGCTCTGCACCTGCACGGCCTCCCCGTTTCCCCCTCTGAGTCTGTGTGAGCCTCCACATGAGTGCACTCAGCGTAAGCAGATTAAAAAAAAAAAAACTCATCAGAATGTAATTGGGGGGGAGAGTTGAGGGGCTGATGGTGGCCAGGAAATAATTTCCTCATTGTGCGGAGCAAGTTGGAGAAGAAGAGAAGAAGAAAAGGTGGAGGACCCTCAGGGGAAACACCAGTCGCTCTTTAGTCCGTGCGCTCTTGAGGAGACCTCTGTGGACTTTCCTGCTCTAACATCAGCTGAATGTTCCCCTTTTTAAAGCTGGCTAACATTATTTCAGCCGGGTCAATTAGTCAGTCTGTCATTGTATGAAGGCTTTGTGCGGAGCTGAAGGGGGCAGGGGGCTGAAGATGGGGACAAGCAGGAGGTAAAGTCCTGTAAGAGTCGGGCGTGTAAGCCCTCTGTTGAGTCTTTTATCCATCTTTTGTACTTTCTTCTGTCTGATCCCACAGGAGGACGAGGAAAACAGATTGCATCATGATGGATTATTTTGAGAGGCTGTTTTTAAGTCAGTTTAGGGTCTCCTGGGTACACTTGAAGACTTATTTAGCGTTTTAAATTTGTTGATGTTTAATTGTGATGTTAGGGAGACAGGGAAAACTGCCCTGCTTGTTTTTGGCACCAATATTTTCTAGATATTAGTAGAGATTAAAAACAAAGACAGTTATGCCTTTTTCCAATTAAGACTTAATTTTACCCCCGAATATCCCTTTAATATCGGATATCGGTCCGATATCAGCAAAAAATATATATATATCGGATTATATTGGCCTGCATCAAAAATCTCCAATATCAGCACTCTGATACAAGAAGTCCATTTCAGACTCTGCTCTGGCACCTCTATCTAGCAGCACCCGGATCCAGCATGTAGGATCAATATTGCCAATATCGAAGGCTACAATATCTGTATCATAACGTAGGTAAAAAAAAAAAGTCGTATTTGGAAACCCCTAATTTTAGACAGACAGGAGTCTGCTGGGATCATCATCAGAAACACCTGCGTGTGTGATTGTAAAAGGACGGCATGCTGTTGGTAACTCTTTTCCATTAATCCTCAGATTTTCCCACCAATTGATCCCCTTTCAAAGTGGTCCTTGTCCTGGTCCATTACCGCGCCACCATAGGGGCTCTCTCCCAATACACTTAGCATGCTTTTGTGAGTGTGTTTGTGTGTCTGTGCTGAACACACAGGTGTCTTTCACACAGCTGCCCAACAAAGAGCTGGAGGGGCTGCATTCCTGCCAGCGTGCTGGATAGGTCAGTCCCACACGTATACATGCGTAGTAAATGCCACATTGTCATACCCACATGCATGCCTGGACAGCTCCGCCATTTTTTTAACCTTTTTTCAGCACAAACAGAGCATGCCCAAACAGTATTCATCATCGCTCCGCAGGATTTGACAGGTGGAGTGACATCAACTTAATCATCCATGTCTGTCTTTAGTCATGCGTCTCACAGTCACATGTGATTCTTTGACAAGATTTTAAAACAAACAGTGTAGATTCCTGTTTCGCTCTTCTTTGTTTCTGACGTGTTCAGCTCAGTTTGAATTAGTCTCTTAAACCCAAGTGAAGCAATCAGTTTCTGCCTCCCAGCTCCTCGGTTATTGCCCCTATTTTCCTCCCAAACCAGGAACTACAAACTGAAAAACAGACGTTGTAAAGCCGATGTGCATGTTTACAGTATCCTGCTGTTTTTCCCTCTTTACAGTGGCTTTCTTTGTAAGCCAGCTGTGTGGATCGGGTCTTGAAGTGAGAGTGAAAGAGCAGCTCCTTCATAAAGCACCTTAGACAAACATGTTTGGCCAAAAGACCAGCCTGGAGAAAGAGGGATACTGGGTTACAGGAAAACAGTTAAAGGACCGCTTGTTCCTTCCAGGCCAAAGGGACAAAGCCGAGTCTTTCACTCTGACCTTCCTGGGTGGTGCTCCGAACCTTTCATTAGCACTGGACTGAAAAACACAAACTTGACGGACGTTTGGGGGTACAAATTCATACACACACGTGCACAGCTGAGGTGGCCAGTATTGTTCCTAACTGTTCCCCACACATCCTAGGCCATCCACGGTCCACTGCTGCTGTGAAGCTGTGGGGACGTCTCCACGGTCAGCGGCGAGCTCGCTACTGTGCAAACTAACACACGTGCATAAACACATACAGCAGGCTCAGTCAGTCATGTCGTCCAAACTTCTTAGCACATTCAACACCGGTCTTTTGTAAACAGAGGTCAGTACACTGTGAAGTGAGCGGGGAACATCTGACATCGTCCAAGACTCTGGCCTTGACAAATGACTCATGCTGCTCTTTTGATCGTTGGTTAGAAAAAGAGGTTACGTCCGCCATATTTTTCTTTTAGCTGTATCTGTTAGTTATGCTCTGGCTTCTCTATGTTTTTTCACTCCCAGTTAACTGTTTTTTAAAGGTCTTGTTGTTAGAAATCCGCAGTCTATATCTTTTACATAAAATATGGCCACTTCTTGAGTTGGGCTGGATGTAACCTCCTTTTTCGGTGGCTCACTTAAACCACATGGACCAATCCTGTCCATTTGTGGGGATTATGTAGAATTAGTTTGTTTTGGGGCCAAAAAAGAAAAAACGTTATCTTGTTATCTTGATAAAAGTGAAGACAAAAATGACTACTTGCTTTCGCTGATTCTTCCTCCACACTCTCCTCCCCATATTTCCTTTACTCCTCAATACTTGTCAATATAACTTAAAGCTCCTGTGTGGAACTTTTGGTTTGTGTAAATTTTGCGCCCCCTGTGGACAGAGCAGTCTCTACTTATCTTCTCTACATTCTAAAAAGAGGCAGGATAAACAGAAGTGTACACCGACTTTTCACAGTTGTGCATATTTTCTGAGTGTTTTATCAGCTGCTTGCGTGACACCTACCCCCTCTCACTATTTTCAGACATTTTAAATAATGATATAAAAATTATCACTCATTCTGCTAATGGTCTTGTTTTCTTTTGGATATCAGAAAAAAAAAAAAACACCAATACAAATTTCAGTCTTTTTTGTAAATGTCAAAAAACTCTTAAGAGGAGCTTTAAAAAAACTTTGTATCATGAGGTTAGTCCAACTGTAATGAGAGGTGTTTTTATAGAGACCTGGCTAAGACAGAAGCACGTAAAAAATGGGAAAAGATAATAATCAGCTCAGAAAGTTTTTAAGTAAGAGTCAATTACACCTGAGAACTTATTTAACTCGGTTTTAATTGGGTGGTCAACTAATAGCACAATGTCCAGGATCCAAAAGTTGTGAACTAGATCCATGAAGGTAAAACGATGTCTGAGTTGGTGGGTACTTTTTGAAGAGTGTCATCAAGAGTCCATCCTACCTCACATCTATCAGCAATACCATAAGTTGTGGTCAGCAACTATACAGGTAACTAACAGGGTTGTCATAAAAAAGAGCTACACATCTGCATTAAAACTGCACATTGCTGAACCAAGTGGAAAACTTCATGCAGGACCACAATTCAAACCTTTGTCCTTCTTGACCCCCAGAAACAGGCTCTGTCTTTGACCACAGAACGCTGCGACTTAAATTATGGATTTCAGGGTATAAATATTCCTTCTACAGCCTCTATCTATACCACAGGCTCACACACAAAGGTCTTCTTTGTCTCTTCCCCTCTCTGTGTTTTGACCATAATCAAGACGAGGACGCGTACAAGGAAAGTGAAGTTGAACGCCGCCGCCCGCCAACTATCCAGCAAAAACCAAGACTGTTAGAGGACGCACGGTCTTCAAATAACACACAGGACTATCTCCAAACCTAAAATCCAGAGTGATTTGAGTAAAGCCTGTAAAAATAGACGGAAAGGCTGGGATGCTTAAAGAGACAGAGATAGGCAGAGCAATAAAGACGGGGAATGAAAACGGACAGAAGGGGAGTGTAGGAAAAATGTGTTGGCTTCTCAGATAGAGTTGGCACCACATATTCTGCTCCTGACCTTTTTAGTGGGTTTGTGTAAATTATATCCCTTACGAGGGAAAATATGTGGTGGTTGAACCAGAGAGACCCCCCTCTACACCCACCCTCTCTCTGCAGTCGTTCCTTCTCTTTCAGAGGAGCTCCATCAGTCCTCTCTCTCCTCATGTCTTTGTCCTTATCACTGCTCTTAATATGCATTCCTTTGTTTCATTAAGTTGTTTCCCCCCTCTTGGTCGCACCACAATAACTCCAGTCCTGTTTCGTCGATTCATCACCTCTGCCTCCGACATCCCAAACCTCTACTTTTATGTCTTTATATCAGCCTCCCTCCCCTCTCAAACCTCCCCACAGCTATGCTATTTTCTGCTGTGCATGGAGGATACATTTAGCTTGTGGTTGCTCGGGAAGTGATGGCTACATTACTATGGGAGGGGGGGAAGGGTTCGGGGGTCTGGTGAATCGCTACCTTCTCTAAGCCACAGATGGCTCCTTGTGGGCTGATGCAGACTTTCCACTGGGGTGAACCCGTCGACTTGGGGTGCCTACTGGGGTGCTCGGCCGCCTTGCGCACACGCCTAGGCCACAGGCCGGGCTGGCAGGCACCCACACAGGCACGCGGCGTCAGCCTGCCCAGCGGGTGTCCATGTTTATGTTTGTCTTGTGTGGTGGCTGCGCTCTCACTGAGCTGTAGTGACCGTAGCACCACCCAGCCCGGCACACCGCCCTCTTTCTTTCTCTCTCTGCCCTCTCCGACCCTGGACAGTTGTAAGTGGCTTTTGGCGTCAGTCACTGTATCTGGACTGGATAGATGTCAGCTGCGGCTGCGCTCAGGCCATACTTAAAGGACCGTACTGGTGGTTTTGCATGTTTTACCTCATGAAATACAAATTGTGGATGCTTAAAATTACTGCCTATCATTTCCTAAGGCGTACCATAAATCATCCTGTTGCTCGATCAGTTCAGCATGAAAACAGATTTGAATCGACTTGAAAATTTCACGAGATAGCCAAACATTTGCAGTGACTGTGTAATGTGCTTACTGCTTTACAAAAGATAGGTTGTTTGTCGGCATGTGGACGTTATTAAACTTAAAAGCATGGTTGACTTGTGTGCTTGTGTTTTCTTCGCACTTTTGGCGGTGTGGCAAGCAGAAGTGTTTTTTTGTGCGTTCTTCTCCATCACAGCTCCTGTAGCTAAGCTGCTACGCTACTTTTTGCCGCTTACAGCTCAGAGGAGGGCTGGGAGAGTGGAAGGGGACGAGTCGGAACTACGAGATAGGGGTGTGTTGAATACAGCGAGGTGATTGGATGGAGAGGCGGAGCAGGAGATTGACCAATAGGAGCTGTCCGGGACGGATGGCTCCCATTGGTCAATGTTTTTGCAGACTGGCACTTGCTAGGGTGAACGGATTTTTTCCATTCTTTTTTCTCTTCACTTTGTGGAGATCGCAAGATAGCAGACCTGGGCATTTTACGGCCCGAGGGCCACATCCTTGGTGAGGTCTGTCAATCAAATCATCAACATGCTATAAAATTGTGTTGCTTTTATTTTGAAAACCCAGCCGTTGTTTTATTTCTGTTGGGACGCATGTGCGTACATCTGCATTCGTGAACAGAGACAAGTTTGAACATTGGTAAAATATATGTAGAAGCCTTATAGTTGCTCAGTCTGCTTCTTATAAAAGGCTTTAGGCTTCTTTCTCTCAGAAGTCACTTTTTTGGGCTTGTTTTTAACTAGTAGTTGCTTATTTGGGCTTGCTTTCTGTATGTGTGAAACACCCCCCTGACTTGAAGTTGAAATTATTGTTGGTTCGGCCCTCCAACATAGTTTAGGTTTCTCATGTAGCCCCATGTAAAAATGAATTACCCACCCCTGCACTATAGGACCATGATCGCGATATAAACGATGTTCATAGTAATTACCAGTCTCTCCAATCATCAACCATGCCTTTAAAGTTCTGTCTGTGTGTCTTTGTCTGTGCTGCTCAGGATATGTAAACCAGCACCCTAACCACCAGACAACAGCCTGTAAAAATCAGCCTTATCCTGGTCTGGCGACTCATTCACGAGCTCACTTCTAATCAGCTTCCAGACACTTGTGACTATCCAGACCCTCCCTACGGACAGGATTAGCGGATCAACATGTTGTGTGTTTGGGGGTAATGACTTGATTCCAAACACAGCCCCCCCTCTGAGTGTTATTAGGAACAAACAGGTGTTTGTTAGTCGGAAATATGAGGGTCCATTCCCGTGGAGTTAGAGTTCACATGCAGGGGTCAAAGGTCAGGTGGCCTCAGCCCTGTGGCAGCAGAATAATTGAGACGACCATTATGACCTGTCTGTGGATACTTATGTTTAGGCTGGATGTTTGAAGGAAATGGTTGTAGTTAGCTTACGTAGCATCATCCTTTCTTTCTTTTTGTGACATTTATAACACTTACGCCCATAAAGCTTTACTCTCAGCATCAAATCCATTTATGTGAGGAGGGACTGCAAGAATGTAAGCGGCGTACATAAATCATGTTCCCTACAACAGACACACTGAGAGCTCATACTGTGATGAAAAGGATTACAGACACATAATCCGTGCCTGTCGCCACCCTCCCCTCACCGCACGCTCAAAAAAGCACATTCAGACACTCCTTTAGTGGTGTGGAAATAATTTACAAGCACAGAAAAGTTAGGATGCAGTATAAAATATTGATTAAGAAAAAGTTTTGATAGTTTAGAAAATAACTTTTTGTTTCATTGAAAATACGACAAAGACAACATGTTTAATGTAGAGAAATACACCTCTGAATATAATCATAAATGCTAGTGTTTGAGCTGTGATTTGATATGGTGTCACAAAGTTTTCCATTTCACCTCATTCTGCTTTTTTACAACATAATACACCACCTAGAGAAGAATGAAGTGGTTTTTGTCAGTAATTTTGAGCCTATGCAGTGACTTCCACTACAGAGTCATATCTGTTTTTAGCACATAAATTAAAAATTACACAACCATTCAACCTGATTAGTTAAATCTGCCTCTGTGGGTTTTATTTTATTAGCATTACATGACTTTTTTAATGTTTTTTCGTCCTTCTCCCAACTTTATTGAAACTTGAGTGAAATTTGAAGCATATATTTAGCTCACATTTTCATAAAACAAAATCACTTTTACTTTTTTATTATTGTCAGTAAAATAAAGGATTCAGATACATTGCAAATCATCAAACTCCACATTTGTATCCACATTTAAACACTAACTGTCCATGCATTTTTAGACTCTTTCATAAATCCACTCAGTTTTCAACTCTTTAGCACAAACCTGCCCCATTCCTCATCACAACTCTGTTTTCCACCGACTGTATTTGCATCAGTGTTTAGCGCAGAACTCCTCAGGATGTGCCCACACACACTACAGCATAGCTGCTCTCCGGTTTGAGATTATCCAGCAGCTCCTGTTGCAAACGGCGTGGAATCTGCAGATGTGTATACACAGCGCAGCCACGATGTTAGCAGAGTTTGAAAGTTGGTTCAGGATGTGTACACAGCAGCGTTTGATGAATGTCTGCACATGTCTTCAGGGAGGATTTATCAGAAGCCTGAGTGCTTGACCCCCTGAGGACTTGGCTCTGTTGCTCACAGTCAAAGTGCTCCTTTAAGTTATTGTCGACGTTACACTTCTGATAACTTGCTCTTGCTGCAGGCTTCTTGACTTTTAAATGTTGGTACAAGTTTGAAAAAAATATGAATAGATAATAAAGAGAAGAGAGAGTAAAGGTATGCAGACCAGACTAGTTTATTCACTTGATTAAAAAAAGAGGTTTCATGAGATTTTCACTCTCATAAGTTTGTTGACAGAAAAGGAGATTTGGATTATAATTTTGTTTCTGTTTATGTGAAATAACTCTCAGGGTCATTTCCGCAGTATGCTGCAGATGCCACATGTGGCTCTTGTTTAAATATTTAGATCAACAGTTTTTGCAGCTGCGGTTTGTAAGAGTTTTGTTCTCATTTACCGATATTTAGCAATAGGAGTGATTTTTACAACAGCAGGGAGCTTCTCTGATTTAATAAACATACACGGGAAAAAGGCCTTAATTGTTGACCAGACTCAGCGTGGATGCCTGACCTAAAACACAAACAAGATCACTTTTTCCAGCTGATGACAAACAAACTCAAACCCCCGCCTGGTTTGAAAGTGGAGCTCAGTTTGTGTGCAGATCATATGTTTGCTCTGCTGATCTGTTCAGATAAAATAAAGTGTGAGTAATACTCGTTTAATCAGTTCCCTCCCGGTCCTCCTATTGTGCACCCATGTGGGACCCCTTCAGTGTCTTTATTAGATTATGAACCCCGTGGTCGTTTTAATGCTTCACAGTGTCAAGTCATCGGGCGTAAAAGATGGTTTCTGTTTCCTTTCAAACATGCAAATGTTATTTATCATGGAGAGTTGCTTTGAAGTTGGTGTTATTGTTTATTTTCAGCACTTTTTATGGCAGATACAGCAGGTTTTCATATCAGTTCAGCGTGTACGGTGCACTAAGCGATCGTTGCCTTATTAGACGGTGTTTTGACTTAAAGGTAGGGTTGGTAATCACGGTAAACCAGCAGGAATCTGAATGTAGCATCTCCTCAGCACTTCATCTAGCCCCTCCCCGACGCCCCCGCTCACATGCACGAGCGCGGCTGTCTGCTGATTCAAAACCACAGACTTTGGTACTTAAGATTGGGAGGTCTTTGCACAGCAGGAACAAAGAAGGTAATGTTTGCATCAGGATGACCACATAACTAGCTACATGGCTAAACACTTGATCAGGATTAAAAATCGCCCTGAAACAAACCCTCGTCGTACCTTTCCGACAAAAAACGAGCGACCATGACATCACTTTTAAAGCCCTTGACCTCTTTCAGTTCTCTCCATCGCTGAAAACCTGTCCTGATGTTGACTTTCGCTTTCCTCCTTGCTTTCTCCAAACTCTGTCTTGCTTCGACCTTCTCTGCCTTCTTCTTTCATTTCTTGCACTTTTTCACAGGAGGAGCGGTCACCATTAATCTGGGTATAGGTAGTTTATCTCTCAGCTATCAGCTTGGCTATGCGCATTGACTCAGGGCCAGTGCACGCCGGCGACATGTATGTGCAGGAGGCGAGCACGGGATTTGATTGGTTTAAAAATGTGGGACCCACATGATTTGATTGGTTGGTGTTTTCCCAGTTTTACTCCTGCTGTAGATAAGAGCTATGTTTAGCTCTTTATTAAGAACACACGATGGATGGATGGATGGATGGATGGATGGATGGATGGATGGATGGATAGATAGATAGATAGATAGATAGATAGATAGATAGAAAGTTCACCATGTACTTATTGCCATTGGAATTTAAAGATCATTTTAACCAGATAAACAAAAGTATATCTAAATCAGAATACCAACCCTACCTTTAATGACCGGCTGTAGTGAATATTTAATTCACCCATTAAAGTGCCTGTTGACACTGTGGCTCAACATGAAAACATAAATGTACAATTCAAGATGAGATTAGTTTAATTGATCCTGACAGGAGCTTAAATGCATTGGTAAATACAGTATAAATAAGTTTATTGAAAGTCGATGTGCACATGAATCTAAACTGTCACATAACGCCTGTTTGATGATATTTGCAGAGATATGAAAGATCTGAATTTAACTGAAGGAAATTGCATCCAAAAGTTGGTTTTAAGTCAAACCAGAGGTGCTGACAGCTCCTTGTTTCTGTCACTTGTCTCGTCTTGCTGCTTCATCTTTCTGAAGATGGTTTTGGTTGGAAGTGTTGAGGTTTTGGGACCACAACAAAAAAGAGAGAGCTTTGTCGAAGGCCGGGCCTCGCCAAACGCCTGGGACAGCTCTAACCCACGGTGACAATCACAGGAATTCACCACCGGGTATTTTTTTTTTTCTGCTCACTTGTGTCTGGTGTTTTTAACCGCCAGCTCCACGAACAGCTTCTCAGTCCTTCATCACCTCTTCATCACGGCTGTTTTAAGACAGAGGTCCTCCGAGGTAAGCAGCCTTGCTCTGGGCATCCGGACCTCTGCCACTCATCCGGAGTCCAGGTTTAGCTTTTATGAGCTGGTGACTCTGAGCTAATCTACTCTAAAAGCTCTATCCTCCTTATTAACTAATGTCACATTTGAATCCAGACAGATGCAACTTATTTAACCTCATAAAAAAGGACAGAACATGCTGTTAAAAACAGTAAAGCTAGTGAAGTTAGAGAGGGCTTTAAGGTTCTTTTATATTTGTTTACTCTGCAACAGCTTGCTCCGATTAGCTTATTCGATAGCTTCACGCTTGAGCCGTGAGCTACATCTGCCTTTCTTCGTGAGCTTATTTAGATCTAATCTCTTCTGGCGGGCTTGATTTTGGAACGGTTTTTCCAACATGTGCAAATATGCTTCCCTCTTTTGCACTCTTCCCGCCCTTCATGACCTCCTCTCAGTCCTCTCACGCTCTCATCTGACACCTTACGGCTCATCTGCTTTCGTTTCTCTGAATGCGTGAACCGTCCCCGCCCCCTCCTTTGAATAGAGATGCACACTTCTGTAGATTTCCAGGGGTGACAGTTGCTTTCCAGGCGGTTGTGTTTTGATGTTTGATAACACTGCTGTCGGGTCGACACATCTGAAATCCTCTCATGTCAGCTCGAGTGGTTCTCAGATGGTCATAATTAAAGACAGAGAAGTCTTTTTCGCATTTTTAGTGCCTCGACTCGACTTAGAAAATGCTCCTCCACTCTGGAGTGCTTTTGCTTCGACGCCATGCTGGAAAGTTCTGAACCAAAATACACTTCTGGCGTATGAGGTCATCACGCATAGAGACGTAGGAGGAACCGATAAGCGGGATCGTTAAGGAGGCAGACAAACAATTCTTCGAATCACTGGGAACCGGTTATCGATTCTCATCCCTAATAAAGGTATCATGAAAGAATAATATATAGCGGTGTTTGCCGACTTTGCACAAAGCAGTTGTTTTTATTGTGCAATTATTTCGGACGTCAATATTTTTTTATGTGAACCCGTATCCTGTCAATACAATCGTTCACATCAGCGACGTTTTCCCGTCCTGCGATATTGCGGCCTTTTTTTTTCGCATCACGGTCGGATTTTCTAAAGTTTCGGATACTGTGTGTCCACTTCTGACCAATCAGATTTCATGTTGTTGCGACGTCAGATTCACCGGTATATCCAACATGGCCGACCGGCTGATTGTTTACGTGTCGGAGAACAGAGTGATTTTCGATAAAAACACAAATATTACAAAGATAACGACCTGAAGGACAACTTGTGGAGAGTCATAGCGTTGGGTATCTTATATGACGATGGTCTGTGTGCTTTAACAGTTTGATAAACATCTTTGTTTTAACTTTCATCTGTGCTAAGTAACTTTAGCCCGTAAGCTAACCTGTTCAGATGCAACATACCATATGTATTTTCACTGTCTTAAACTCAATCACAGCGTTGCTGTCACAGCACCATTAGGTCTCGGTTGTTACCTTTTGTTTATGGATTATAGTTTAATGTTCTTATCTGGTACTGGCCCCGACTCAATACCTGCTATCATGACAGACAGACATCTCAACACTAGAGTCTAATCAGAACTGAAAAACACTCAGTCTGCTGTTGTGTCAGTCTTCTCGCTTCCACCCGGGACGTGTCTTTTTTCCCCCTGGAGAGTCGCAAAAAAGGATATGACTTTATAAACATGGCATGATTGGTATTCGTTTGAACTTGTTTGTTAAAAAAAAATGACAGCCTCATCATTTCAGTTATTTGTTTTATTTGTCAAAGTTGTCTTTACTTGATCCACCAACCTCTGCTCTGTCTGTGAGGACTCCATAGGTGAGCTGCAGGGTCATCGGTTCAAATCTTGTCACAAACCTGGTATGAAAAAATAAGTCTGCAGCTGGAGAGGTGCCCATTTACTTCCTGGGAACCTCTGAGGCGCCGTCAATCAAGCCAACGAACCTACGGCTGCTCTGGGCGCTCAATCATGTACAGCCCCCTGTTTCTGATGTATCTCCATTAGTGCATGTTTGAACGGTCCTGTTTGTGCATGTTGGATTGTTTCAGCATTTGTGTGCATGGAGAGTAAAAATACTGACTTTTCCAATCGAGAAAACAGCGGGAAATAAACTGAAGGTTATAACAGAAAATGGATGTCGATTGGACGGCTTACCTGCACACACTCTGCCAGTGCATGACTGTAGTTTTCCACTGACTTAGCAGGAGTACAACAAAAACAAAGTAGCTGCATATGTTTCAATTACAGTTACACAAATCTATAACCCATTATCATTACCACAGATGTTGAATTTTATACTGCAGAGCTGAAAACAGTAATAAGTAGTTGGCTTTGTACGCTGCAGAAGGGAGATAATAACTGAAAAGGACACACTGAGAAAGTATCAGCACTGAGAAAATCATACAACCATTTGTTTTTGTATTTAATAATCGACCAGACGGCACGTGAAATAAACGGCATGTGTGCCTGCTAATACGCGCTGCCAAGAACTAACCGATGTAATATTCCTCCTTTTTCTTCCCCCCTCTCTCTCTTTCTCTTTTTCTCTCACTTCTCATCTTTGCCTTCATTTATTTTGGTCGGAGCAGCATCTGGGCCATCTGCTGGCACAGAGCTGCAGCTTCGCAGCGTAAGAAGAACCAGTGGCACACCACCCTTCATCTGTTATTAGTTCTTCGGAGAGATTTAGAGGGAGGGAAGGAGGGCTGTGGGGCAGCAGAGCTGGAGTTAGTAGGGAAACAAGCAGAGGGCCAAAAAAACTGGAGCCAGAGGACCAGGTTCCAAAAACAAAGTGGTGGAGTTTTTGTTGTTTTTTTTCTCTCTGCTCAGCTCTTCTTTCCCTCCTTAACTTTTTGACTCTGGTTCTGCAAAGCCTTTATTAAAAAAAACTCAATCTCAGTGCTGGTTGATTTGCTAAATGAATGCAACAGAGATGCTTTGAGGTCACTGCGAGGTCAGCTGCACCGAGTGGGCAGTGTTTCTATCTGGACGGTGGAAAAACAGTGGCATAAAAGACAGAAAAAGTGATTTGAACGTAAAAACTGAGAGGTGCAGAGGAAAAACAAACTGTAGTCGCTGCCAAATGACCCGTTCCTTTACACATTGTCCTTGGCTGCCTCCGCGCAGCCCTGAAATTGGAAACGAATTAGAAACAAAAATAGAGAGCGCAGAAGGAGAGTGGAAAAAAAAGGAGCGAAATAGGGGAGAAAACATTTGCGCACAAGTAATTCCACGTGGAATTTTTCTGCTTGATAATTGTGAAAAGGTCCCTTGAAACTACAATAGGAGCCATTGAGCGGCGAAGGCTGAGTGTGAGCGTCAAAGTTGGCTCCCATCCAGGAACCAGGTTTCTCTTAAAGTCAGGGGAAGAAAAGAGGGACTGTTTTAAAGAAAGAGACACACACGGGTGCACACACATGCTACCTCTGCTGCCCTTCTCGTTTTCTTCTCCACATACATGAACATTTGCAGATGCCCGGACAGAGAGATGGACAGAAACATGCATGCGTTCTTCTAATTACAGGCATGACTCTTATCTGACATCATCTGTGTTTCTCCTGTCCGTCCTTTTACCTGGAGTTCCTCTACATGCACACATGGTTGCATTTAACCCTGGTCTATTTCACTCTGCACCTTCCACACAGGGCCAAACTCCTGCGCGGTGAGCATGTAAAAACTTAAATTAAAAATGAAGGAAGAAGTTAAAGCCTATTGACCTCCAGGGGGTGCATTTTTTCTCCTGTTATTCCACCGGGGGAGTTTGCTCTGCCTCTCTTAGTAAATTGATATAATAGGGCCTGCATGACAGCAGTGCTGCTGTTTTATGTGTTTGATTAGTTAGCGTGGGATCTTGCACAACAGCTCCAAGCTATGGGTGAGCGTATTTGCGTTCTTGTTGGTAGGCGTGGGCGTGTGAGCGTGCACGCTGCATCGATCCCCCACCAGCATCCTACCTATAAACACATGGGTGGTCAGCCTGTTTATTGTGTGTGGATGGCAAACAATGCTCACCTATTAGGCTTGGATGAGTGAGTCACTCAGGAGGGTCGACTCCCCCTTATAAGCACAACATGAATGTTTTTAATCATGAACTTTATTTCCAGTTCGCCTCCAGCTCGCTGCTGGTGAGGAAGAATTCCAAGAGCTCTAGCCACTGAAAACATGCGTTTAATGGACTTGTTAGAAGTTCTTGGATGGGATTACAGCATTAAATGCAGTGAAGAGAGAGGATTTTGCTGAAAAGTTGCTGAAAAGGGGCCTGGATGATTCAATATTTCAGGCTGGCTAGAGGCATGACTGTTGGGATGGTAATGCTGATCTGTTTGGCAATAAGTTTGAATGGGGATGGGGATCAAAACCTGCTTTTTCTTAGAGTCTAGTCTTCATTTTCAAACCTAATATGCCTCTGAGGTGACATTGTTTACTGGTGCACAAACGTATTAAGTATCTCAAAGTTTTATAGGTTTTTAACAACACAAAAAAATTCCCAAAGTGGTCAGTTTTTTAACAAAGGATGGTAAGATATATTTATTTATATATATTTTGGCAACATTAAGTTTAAAAAAATGAAGGGAAATGCCTTTTATGTCGCAAAAATAACATCTTGCAATCGTAGGATGCAACTGTGATCATGAACATCAGCAATGTGCATCAGATTAAACCCCAAAACAGCACCATCTTTGGTCAGCTATGTCATCTTCCTCTTCCACTCAACGCAGCTGGGATAGCTGCATCCTAACTGTGTTTGAAGTCCTTAGTGATGCTCCAGCGACAGTAGTCTTCAAGGAGAACTTTCAAAAACTCCTATTAATACATTTTTTGCACTTAAAACACTTATTTAGATATATTTATACATTTTATACTCTATTTCTTCTTAGTTTGTGCTTAATGCTACAGATTGTACCTTTAACTGAACAAGGTGACATAAAGTGTTAAAGTTCGGGTCAGTAGAAATGACTGTTAAGTGATGTTAGATAAAATGTCATGCCATTCCCCCACCAAATAGCTAAAAACTAAAATCATCATGGAGACTTAAAACTGGTGTCAGTGTCTATAAAATATAATGATTCCCCTCTTTACTGTCGGATGATAAATCGTTTACCTTTATCACCACCATGAGGATGACATTTATGGTTTCACGTTTTTAGTGCATTTACAAATCCCCCACAGGGTGCACTTTCATTACTTTTGTTAACTTATTGCAGCTCCACCGTTGAGTCAAACATCCAATTTTCCAAAATTGTTTAAGATCCAAAAAGTAAAACAAAAACTGTTACTGTTAGTTGAGTTTGATTTGGTGATACCTTGCTCGCATGCTCCAAAGATTTAACATAGGGAAGGCATAGTGTCAGCATGATCATTGTAAGCATCTTAAACCCGCACTTGTACCTTTGTTCCTTTCTTTTCCGTGTCCTGGACCCCCCCCATCTGTGATCCCTCAGCCCCCCTTGTTAAGTGATGTCTCTGAAGATAATGTGAAGTGGATGACGGTCATAATCCCTCCCCCCGTCTTCTCTGTCAATTTAATCCTTCCTCTTGAAAGAAAGAGGTGAAAACTACAAAGAAGACCTCTGATCCGGTTTCACTTTTGGATAATCATTTAATGATAATATCACTTCTCAGTTGTACAAATAAGTTCACAGAAATTAGAAAAAACACGATGAATAAAAAACAAGAAGCTTCCCAAAGAAAACAGGGAAATATTCACAATCACACTGAAAACACTTTTGGTCATCTTCAATGTAGCATATTTTACAGACATATATTCCAGTTGCATTGCTTGGTTGTTCTTTTTGTGTGGAAACTCGAGGCATTCACTTGTTAATTTTGTGCTGGGCGGGTATGTTTGCAGACATTCACGGATGAGTCTTTGGTGTGTTCGTCTATAGGAAGAGTTGTCTGGGGCTTTATGAACTCCTTGGCATGTGGGCACACTGATAGTAACTTGATGTCTGCAGGTTTTTGCACAAGACCGAACATGCACTTGCATTATCGCTGCAGTTGAGAGATCTACTGGCACACACACAAACACCCACACAAACACACACTCTTGCAAAGTTACTTTGAGTCCTTCTTTGCCCTGTATTTACAGATCTGGATCTCAGGGCTCTGTCTCTTCGCAAAAGCTTGCCCACTTTTGCAAGAAGTCTCATTATGTCCTCTCAGTGAAATTAAGTCAAGCTTTTTCCCATACTCAAACTTTTGCACAGTCTGGTTACACTCAAGTGAGCAAAACTGGGAACTTGCTTGCCAGGGATAAATTGTGCACAACATTATGATGAGCAGGAGAAAAACACAACCGCTATTTGCTCTGCTTGTTGTGGGTCAGGCTTTGGAGAATGTTGCAAGTAATTTGTGGCCAATGGATATGATCTAGTTTCTCCTAAAGAAAATATAAATAATAAATAAAGTCAGCGAGGATCCATTTTGTTATGACAAATCACTAGTCTTCATTGGAGTGAAGGTAAACCTAAAACGGTCTGAATCTGAATCCAGCACTAAAACAGAAGGGGTTCAGTCAACTGGTTCCCTCTGTACCTTTTGTAATCCTGCTTACCTACCCCCTTTGTGGTGGCAAAGCAGGCCTAGGACTTCAGAATCAGGAAGGGGGATTTAGTCTCGAGTCTGTCCAGACTCACATCTACTTAGACTGTCTGACACTCTCAGGGCAAAGCCCTTTGATTGACTTTGCTGGTACCAAATGAGTTTTAATCTTCAAAGATTTTAATCTGCTGTTTTGTCTGTTAGTCACAAGAAGTCGGGGGTTGGGGCATATAAAGGGCTGTTAACAATCACAATGTTGCATATTAAAAAAAACAACAGACACAAGTATAAAAAAAAGCATACATACGAAACAAAAGAGTCCACAAGTGTTCAGAGCCAAATAAAGCAATACAAGTAACAACTATTTTCTCTGCACGACTTCATTTGGTGTCTTTACGGTCATTCACAGCAAGCGCTGATCCCTTTGGGGTAGCACTAAAGAGTTACGCAGCAAAAACAGCTGGGTTTCTGTGATGGGGCAAGGCAGCACAACCTTAAATCAGGGGAAGTCACTATGTCCCTTTACCTCAGGTTTCAGCCGACGACATCCTATCAGTCTCTGTATCATTTCACGGCAGTTAAGTAGAGTTCAGTCCAGCAATGTGATCAAGGAAATGTCACTGATGGAGGATTCGTAAAGCAAATGGAAAAGAGGCACTTTTACTGCTTCTTAAAGTCAAAGCACATGTTCTTAACCTTGTTTAATGTCTACTTAGACAACCAGAGTGCAATAAGTTAAATAAAAGTCAATTTTTCTTCTTTGCTTTTTCTGGCTGATATTGAATCCTCCTTTTCTGCACCATCAGTTGCTGCTTTCTGTATTCCAACAGTCAGAGCTGAAGATAAACTTTGTCCCTTGGGCCTGACTTTTCAACGCCAGGTGTCAAAAGTAGGAAGGCATATTGTTATTCGATGTACAGTGATCCTGTAGTAGCAAGACCTCATATTCCAGGTTGCCATTCTGAACGGCAGGCTCAGGGATCATAATTTGGGGCTGTTTTTGAGGGAGCGCCCCGTTGTCTAGAGTGGACTTAACTCCATCCAACTCTAGCTGGGAGGGTTCACAGTCTAGGTCCAGGTGACCCTTGGCCCTCTTTTTGCGAAGATGACAAACCACCCCCACTGCTATTGCTATAAGTACTAGAAATGCCAGGATAGCAACTGCAGGCACCAGCATGGTGGTCAACCTCTGGTCGTCAAATCGTGCGTCAGGACCCTGGACAGTTTCAGCCATTGTTTGAGCCTCAGTGCAGGCACTGTCTACACCACCAGGGGCTCCAAGCGGACTGGCACACACACTGTAGGTGGAGTTGGGCTTCAGGCCTCTGAGTCTATATTCTGGAAAAGATGCTGGCAGGCTGAGCTGGATCGGCCTGCGGTCTGGACCAGAGAGGTTTCGGTAGGTAAGGCGGATTCCCCTGATGTAAGGCCGCGATTCGATGTAGCGGTGGAGGTCCAGGAGGATGGAGGTGGTGGTTGCCTGATGGGAGCTGATGTCTGGGGCATCTACAGTCACAGTTGCCATGGGTTCTTCACCCTCAGGTGGGGGTTTGGGATGATGGTTTCGGATTTCGCAATACAATCCATAAGTGCCATGGGGGCAGGTACATTCAACCTGACCATGCTGGTCCAAACGACAAGTGCCCCCATTCAGACACGTGTGAGGGGGGCAGAAATGCTTCTCCACATCTGTGTCTATCCCGCTGCTACTACTAGGAGATGCAGGAACAGGCGGAAGGGGGTAGTCTTCATCTTTGTCAGCAGGACCATCACTGGGGACTGGAACAGCTTTTGTAGTGCTTGGCAAGGTGGTGACAGGAACAGGCGCAGTAGTAGTTGTCTTCACAGTACTAGTGGTGACCGCAGTTGTGGTGGGGCATCCAAAGTCCCTATGCTCCAGTCTTTCTAGCACCTTTCCCGCATGAATAGGTGGGAAATGGCAGCGAGTCTCCTCCGTCCTCTCCAGGATGATGCTCTGAGATCTAAGCCATCTTGGGAACCAGGATATGGTGCAGAGGCAGTTGAAAGGATTCTCTGCAACTGTGAGCTTTCTGAGGTGGGGGAAGAGTTGAGAGAACTCTTCAGGGAGGCCCTGCAGACTGAGACTGCTTATATCCAACTCTTGAAGCTCACCAAGGTTCTGAAGGTCCTGAACCTTTAGGGGACCCATAGGATTCCCAGCCAGGCTGAGATGAATCAGCCCAGGGGTCTCCTTCAAAACTGAGGGGAAGGTTTCGAGTTGGTTCCCGGAGATGTCCAGCTCATGGAGGTTCTGTAGGCTACCGATGAGGTCTTTATTTAGGGTGGTAAGTCCCACACCACCTAATTTCAGGGACTCCAGGTTTGGGGTCTGGAGGTCTGAAGGTCCCAACGTTGGTAAGACATTAAAGCGAAGGTCCAGCAGCAGCAGCCGAGGCATTGAGAGAGCAGGAAGTGATGTCAGCCTGTTACCTTGTAGCTTGAGCTCTAACAGGTGGTCCAAGCCATTAAAGGCTGCAGGGTGGATGTCTTCAATATAATTGCTGTACAAATAAAGACGCTCAAGAAGCACCAGCCCATGAAAACACTCCTCTGAAATGTGGGTGATCTGGTTGGATGACAAGTCCAGGTTTCTCAATGAGGTCAAAGGTTCAAACACCCTATCTGGGAGTTCGGTCAGTTTGTTTTGACTCAAGTCCAGCATCTCCAGGTTGTCCATTCCATCAAAGTCCTCAGCTTTCAAGCCCTCTATGCCGTTGGCGAAGAGGTAGAGGCTTTTTGTTGATTGGGACACTCCCTTGGGAATGGTTGAGGAGCGCCTCTGGTAGCATAAGATGGAATCCGGCGGCGAGCAGGAGCAGCCTTCCGGGCAGCTGCTGGACAAGGTGCCATCGGGAAGAATGATGAAGAGCAGGAAGGGCATCAGCGGAGTGAGAAACACCTTCATGGTGCTGATCCTTTCTCTCCCCATGCTCAGCCTGAAACGAGAACAAACAAACGGTCAATGAACTGCATGATCATTCAGAGAAATACAGTAGTTGCACATAAGGGCTGTGACTGAGCTTAGAAACATCTTTCTACGTCTGTTGCACCTTGAAGTTGTTGACGCTGTATTTCTGTTACAAAGCATATTTCCTCCCTGTGTAGTTCGGTTTCCAAACCACTGCTCCACTGTGTTGCTCTCGACTGTGTTTCATGGAGGGAGATTATTATCAAAGGTTTAACAATGCATATCCACAGATCAAAGGCAGTCTTTTGTCACAAGGCCTGTTAAACAATGGGGCTATAGTTGTGACCTCAGGCTTCAGAGGGTTTCTGCCATGTTTGGGGGGGTGGGGAAGCCTGGCGTGGTGGAGTTGTGCCCTACTAGTCTCTCTGTAATGATCTGTGTAATAGATAGCACAGCTGGATGCCAAAACTATTATTTCCTTTTCTGGCCTTGTCACAGATGGCTATGTAAGTGTTTCATTGTGCACATGTATAAGATATTACATGCGCCGGTGTTTGTAAACTGAAAGGTTTGTAATTGTGAGCCGCCCACCCACACCGCTATTTACTCCACTGCTATTTACTGCACTCGTGCACACACTCTGTGGTTGCTTTGGGGTCACAGTTAACTATTTTCCCAACATTTATGACAGACTGTGAAACACAAAGGCACACAGTGGCAGTCAACAAATCCGACTTTGTTTGGATTCCGAGATCAAAGTGAAAACACGAGATGACTGGAAGTTTTTTTAATCCATCAGGAGCCGCTGAAACAGCAGAAAGGCTCTGCACGCGCCCTCTCATTGATTCACCATAAACACTGCTTGTGCCGTTTCGCATGGCTGTGCTATACGTCCGCCGTGCTGCACATAGCCAGGCATCTGTGGATCATTTAGTCTGTGGCCTTCTATACTTGGAGATGAGCTGCACCAGTAGCCCAGAGCGGCTCCCCCCTCCTAACTTTAGTTGTAATATAAATAAAAAAGAATACTTCTATGTTGTCATTATGTAGACTGACAGCCGGCGCTACTTGCCAGAAGACTGTCCTGAAAACTGTAAGACGGATAAAAAATGTGCAGAAACCCTTGAGAAAAGAGATAGCGCACTTAAGCTGAGGCGCTCGCACTGGAGCCTTACACAACAAACCTGTCTGCGTGTCATCACAGTACTTAGTGGGGCTGAAGAGGTGGGAAAGGATGAAGGAAAAGGGAGAATCCAGTCTCTGGCAGTTTATCATCCTCTGCTATCCAGTTCGATGGAGAAGAGGCAACATCTCTATCTACTGACTGTTTCTTTTCTGCAGACAGCTCCTCGCCTTTTCCTCCGTTTACTCTTCAGGCAGTCCATAAAAAATATGATTTTCTCCTTTCTTATCAGCTCGTAGCGCCCTAGTCCAACCCCCGCAGTTACTCACGTCAACGTCAGAGTAATAGATTTCTGATTCAAGGCCAGAAGTTTGAGTATCTCCATAAACGTTCAGGCATTATTTGTCCATTTCAGTGCTAAAGCGAGCTCATCTGAGGGCCTTAAATGGTGCAGTTGTTGATGTCTGCATTGCACAAATTCCAAAATGAATGGCCGACTATGTGTGACTTACAGTTTTACACAGAGAGTACATTCTGTTCTTGCTTTGCTTACCAAGACTTGATGCCTGTTACACCAGAAATGCCAAAAAATCTCTTTGGACTTTTTCTTTTTTTTTTTTTTAATTTCATCTTCTGTCTTGGAACATCTCTTCTCTGTGGCCACAGCGGTTTTCTTGGAAATTTTGGATTGAAAAAGTCTGCCGAAGCACGGTAGCTCTTTCAAAATCTGTTAGTACAAACCCAAGAACCAGACTTTGTCAGTTGTAACACATACTGTGAATCCAGAGCAGCTTCTGTGTTGCTACTCCATATCCTCATATGCAGGAATGGTAAATGGACTACATTTAAAGACTGCGTCCTCTACTCATCGGACCTGCTGCTATGTAAACTAATCTCATTTACACACCCCTATTCTGGCACTTTGACCCAAAGTCAGCATCCTGAATATAGTGACTGATGTTAATAGGCTTCAAAACTCCACCTCGGAAGTAAGGAGTAGACAAGTGGACATACTTCCTTGTTATTGCAGCTTCCTGGAGGAGATTCCTGACCTGCTACTTCCCTTTCTCTTTCTCTTTCCTACTTTTGATCGTCATTAATTAACAAAACAATCAGAGTTCATCTAATGCATGTCTGCGCCTGCATACTCCTGCAAGATAACGAGTGTAGCACGCTTGCAAACCAACTTAAAAACCAAATAAGAGTGCTCGCTGCCTTAAAATGCACAAAGCAAAGAAAATGTTTCAGTGAATATGTCTGCATAATGGCCTAAAATGCTAATGCTGCTGTCCTAGCAGGACAACCACATCGCAACTAACTAGTTTTCAGAGTCAGCAGCTGCTGACTGTGCAGAAAAACTGCAGAGCTGTAGCAGGAGAGCAGAGAAGTTCCAGCTGATTGTGGAAGATCTCGTCCAGGAATAATAACGTCTGATGCGGTGAGCTTTCTTTTGGCTACAGCTGACTGGGCAGCAGAGGTGAAAGGTTGCAGTTATCTTATCATTAACACCCAATGCCTGAGGGAGTTCACTTGAACAGTTGAATAATTACATATAGAGAGAAGAAAAGAATGTTCTGCTACTGCCTCAGTGACTTTGTGTCGGTCTAACCCACAAACAGATCACATTCTTGAATCAAACTGTCGTATTTAACCATCGCAGGAGCAGATTTTTGTATATTTGTAACACAGTGCAGGTTAGGTTTCATTTAAAAGCAGGGAAAGGAGGAAAGTGCTTGTGCAGATGAACAGAAAACCGCAGGATTCGAAGAAGATGAGCAGGAGATGAAGAGGGGATGGAAAGAAAAAATCTGCAGCGTATGCAGATGGTCTCGGGGGTTTAAATCATGACTCCGTGTGGGGTGCTGCTGCTCAGATTCAGCGCAGGATACTGCATGCCTGTGTGTCGCTGTGAGAGTGTGCACATACTTTCTGTGTGAGGGTGCCGGTTCAGTACAAACACCACATGCACTCTAGTGTTTGTCTGAGAAAAGTATCAATGTGTCTAAAGATGTTAAAAAATTCCAATCTCATTCCTTCAGGAGATGGAGAATCTTGACTTTGGCAGATTTTATCCCGCGCCAGAGACGGGTATGGGGGTCCGGTGCCAGAACGAACAACATCATCAAAGCAGCAGCGAGAGAAGAGCGAGCTTTGCAGATAAAACGGAGAATATTTTTCTTAGAAACTCAACGTGGTGATTCGACCGTAGCTCCCCGAGGCAGAATGTTTATTTGAGCGTGCTTCATTCCAAAGTGGGACAAGCACATCTGATAACCCGGTGGAGGAGAAACTCTGGCGGAGGTGGATGGGGAGGGGTTTGCTCAGTGAATACCGGCAGATCAAAGATAACCCAAAGCCTGATAGTTTAGATTCTCCTGATTTCTCTTGGATACGAGTGACTTGAGCGGGTCTTATCAGTGCGTTTGATAAAAGCACAAGTGTGGCGTCACTATAGTGGATCTCTGGTGCTGGTCCCTGCTTTGCAGCTTTAATGTAAGTACGCTGAAGTGAGTGCAGGTGGAGGAGGGCCTGTGTAGGGATAGTAGAAAGACAAGCTTGTGGTGCCCCCTCCCCTCCTGCCTTCCTCCGTCTCTCTTGAGTTGTAATTTCCTTTTCACTCCCCTGTGCGCTTGTTGAGACATTCCTGAGACAGGCAGCAGCTGAGTTTGAAAAAGTGAGCTCGTCTGTCTCATTGGCTTGGCATTCGGAGATTAACAGGGACTGTTTCTCGGTTGTAAACAGAGGATTGATTGGAATTGAGGTGCAGCTCATATAAATGGGGTTTAAGGCATATTTGATAGAGGATCTGTTATGCAACAGTTACTCTTACATCTGTGTTTTCTTTATGGTTCGCTCAGGATTTGCGGGTTGTATTAGAATAAAACGTGTTGGCTGATAAATATGTGGAATAACCCCCGAGGGCGAGGAGCTATACAGAGAAATACAAAGAAAAAGCATGGGAACGTATTTGCGCAACACCGAGAGAAACACACGGCGAGACCCTTGAAAACAGAAATTAAAGAGGCAAAAAGAAGAAAAGCATTTTTCCCCTTTCTTTCAACTCACTTCTTATCCCCCTTTTTTTTTTGTTCAAGAGGAGGAGGAAAAGAAAACACAAGCAGGGCAAGAACAGAGACAAAAGCAGGTTTCTGTCAGCAGGGGCACCGGGGTGGAGAGGTGGATAAGGCCCCGGATTTGGGAGGGTGAAGTGGGCTCCGGCAATTAAATCCCGGCAGGCCAAGCGTCAAGAGCCCTTATCTTCAGCGCTGAAGGCCAACACTGAGGGGCAGTGAAGGGTACAAGAGGAGGGGAGGGGAGAAAAATGCGCTGCTGTGTGTGCGTGTGCAGAGTAGTTTCAGGTCAGTGTGCACTAGCATAATTCAGCAGACCGGACTGGAGACTTAGAGGGGGGCACCGGGCCAAGTCACAGTCAGGGGATAAGGGTGCACACCACAGAGTGTACAGTCCCATTAAAGAGGCCCCTGCTCTTTTTATCTATTAAAGGAACAATGCTCGCGGTATGTGAGTAAGAGTATGATCTATAATGTTGTAGGTCTGGGGGTTCAGCTCACCAAGGGGCGCCAGTCCAGCAGCTCCTGGTGTTGATTTACGACAGTAGCATGAGGATGAAGGAAAACAACCCAAAACTAGTGATTCACATGTTGATAAAAACAGAATTTGATGGTTTGCAAAGCCGAAATGACTGAAAATAGTGCAGGTTGTAGCTTCCAAAAAATTCAGGTGGTGACAGCTGATGCCAACCCCCTTGACCCAATCCCTCTCCCATGTCCCCCTTACCCCTCTATCCTGCCTCCTCTTCAACCCCAGACCACTCCTCTGGGTCTGAACACACACACACTCGCCTCTCGTACCTCTCTACTGTCAGTCCCGGCCACAGCTGGACCCTGTTATCCACAATCCGGCGGAGTTATCCGTCAACATGACAAAGGGGTCAAGAGAGAATCAGAGAGGGGAAACGAGAGCGAAGTCCAGAACATCCAACGTTGTACTTCAGAAGTAAGAGAGCCTTGTTGTTCTGACACAAGAGCCACAAAGCAAAACTACGAGTGAAGAAATGTCAGCTATGTTATTGTAAGTCTGTTGGTACGAATGTTATGCTGTGAAGTATGTTTTTATTGCAGGAGCCAGAGCTGCTCTTATGCAGTATGTTATTGCTGGTTGTACCTGTTACACAAACTATTATACATAAGCACGCAGAATATGCATGGATCAAAATGTTAGGCATGTTTACAGAGGGAAACACGAGGAGTATAAAAGCAACATTTTACTATTGCAGGATCTTTTTTTTTTTCTCTCTTGTGTTTTCATTTCACCGGCTCACCGGGTGTTCAGGGTTTTGGCAGGAAAGAAGAAACTCTATTTTGCAAACTCTCGAAAACGTCATAAAGTTTGATGTAATCCTTACAGAAAAGAAATGTGAAACAGGTCATCATAAAAACATGCACAAGAAGCTAATGGCTGTTTCTTTTGTAGTTTTTCTCCATAAAGGTGGGCGGCGACTAACTTTCTGTCTTTTAACTCATTCAGTTTCACCAAGTGCCACATTGACCACAATAGAAATGTCCGTATCTTTCAGGACCAACAGAATATCTTGTGCTTGGACTAAAATTAGGTGCAATGTCTCAAAAGAAAGGGGTGATTGTCTTCTTTCACCAGAAAAAAAAGTATCTAACCCACTCCTGTGTTTAGTTATTGCCTGCTCAATGCAGCGTGGTCATATCATCTTTGCCGATCTGGAAAAAGAGACCTGGGAAAAACATATTTTTATGAAGGAGAGACTTTCAAGCTACTTCTTCAAACTACTTTAGGTGGCATTAAGGTCCTCCACCCTTCAGATCCAATTGTGGTAGGTTACTTTGTGATATCTGGGAGTCGTATTGGCTCTTGAGAACCTGATGCTGCAACGTAAACCACATGGACTGCACACATCCTCCTCGCCAGGACTGTCGCTTAATTCCAGCTCAGTCTCGTTCACCCACTACCGGCACCGGCGGCACAATTACATGCCTGAAAATTGTTTCTTTGATATTCTGCTGATGATGTGAAGGTCTGGTACCGGAATCTCCACTGGATCCAGAGGCGGTAGCACCTCGCCCACGGGACCCAGTGCGCTGAGACCGTTTGCTCTCGGCTAATGACTTTGACATTTTCCTACTCTCCTCACAGAGAAAAATCTAGACTAATTGGCAGACTTCTCACTGGCGAGTTCTTGTTTTTGCTGTCGTAACATGTTAATGACGTATTTGACGTCTTTTCCGTGTTCAGAACGACCCCAAACTTTGTCGCATGTTTGGAGGAGCGCTCTTTGGCAGAAAACAAAAACTGATAAATCCGTCCAAATCCGTCGATGGCACTCAGGGCAAATAAAAAAATCTGTCCAAATCTGACTTTGGCACTGAATGAGTTAAACAGGAACTGAGATGCTCGCCATAAAAATACCCCAGAAGTACCAGCATCTGGCGTGCCTTCTTCGTTGCATGCCGTCAGCCTCTTTCTGATCTCGCTCTCATTACAAATTTGATGATGAGCTGATGAGATTTGCAGAGATCAAAGTCCGGGCTGTTTGTTGTGCCCGTGTGCTCGTGCTATTCTTACAACAAAGAGAGTTGATATTCCAAAATCTGCCCGACCGGCTCGGCACTGGAGTCGAGATCAATCAGGCAGCCGGAGCCCAAACAAGGAAGACGAGGACATGTGAAATGAAAGGGAGATGATGGTTTTACTACGTCTGTCACTGACAATACCCGTCGCGAAGCCGCAATACCATCGCTATGCTTTGAGGTGGTATGGAGGCGGATTAGGGGCTGCGGTGCTTAATGAATATACTGCGCAAACAAAGCTTTCCATCTGATTTCAGTCTGACCACAAAAAAAGACCCTGAAATGCATCCAGTGTGCATCAGCCCCGCCAAAACGGATTGATGTCAAATGTTTGTTAAACAGCCGTTTAACCCGCACACAGCTTCTTGTTGGTTTCCCTCTGAGTTAAAGAGTTAAAATAGCCTCTCCCCCTCTTCGACGATAACACCTAAAATGAGCCGCCAGGATTTATATCTGACCAAGCCTGCTCAAACAGACAGTGAGAAGTATTTCCACCAGAGCCTGCAGCTGCAAGACTTGAAAGAGAGCATAACACAGAGTCCTGGGGTGAACGCGAGGGTAGTAAAACTGAAATAGTAAACTCACAGAATCACTGTATATTTGCTGCAGTACAGCAGGGATACAGAGCAGCGGCTACACTCGTGTTTCCGTCTACTTTCATGTGGAGAAGAAGAATGTTTGATTTTAAAGTATCGAGAAAAAAGAGGAGGAGAAACCGAGACAGATATCATCAGTCTGAGGTCAGAGGTCACACTCCGGATTAGTGTTTCCACTGCTGCTCACTATTCTGTGTCCTCATGCAGATAACAGACCTTGTTTGACACGGGCACACACACGCCCAGCTCTGCTTACACCTGAAGCTCGCCGGTCCTCGTCCCTCCACAACAGGTGCTTTCTCTGCTCCTCCAGGGCAGCATGAAACCCAAAACTCTGCGGAGTGTGTCTGGGTAAATGATGCAACCCGCGCCAGAGCTCCGGGTTTAACTTTCTCCACAGAAGAAAGCAGGTAGTGGTGGGCGGACAGGCAGACTTGGCCTCTGCAGCGACACGTCTCCACGCTCCCTCTGCGTCCTCAAAAAAACTGAGAATCAAGGTCAGACCAGAGAGAAATATGCGCCATTTCCTTTAGTTTTATCGCTGATGGTGCTGGAGACTGTTCCAGTTAATAAAAGCACAGAGTTTGCATCCCTCTTTCTTTCTTTCTGTCACACAGTGTCCTTTTGTTTTCACCCCACCACAGACACTCGTCTTTTATCAGCCCACCTCGCCCTGCGACCTCTCAGGACTGATAGTCATCGCAGGTCACCGCCACAACTCTTTCAAAATCGTATCAGTCTGAGATCTCCTCCACAGGAGTCTCACATTACAAGAACACGAAGACAACCTGCGCTTTCACGTGTTTCTGATTTCTCACTTAAACAGTACGACCCCGCGGCTCTGTTGAGTCTATCTCTGACCCGGCTCGAATCAGTCGCAGCTCTCCTACTTTCTCTCTCTCTCTGTCTCTTTCTTTCTCTGTTTATCTCCTTTTTTTTCTCCTCAGCACACAACACGAGCGCCGCAGTCACACTCTCTTGAATCCAAAAGAACTACCTCACCGTGTAACCAGTAAATTTGACATACCGGTGTCACAAAACTGGACTCTCTCCAGGTCTCGTCTTGCGCAATCATATCCTGCGCTCGACTATCAAAAACGCCTCCTCCCAGAATCAAAACTCGATCGTACGGTCTGGCGGGTTTACTGACCCCAGGGAGCAGAATCGCCGTCCAAAACTCGGTCCTTCTCGCAGCGGCATCCAACAGACTTGTCCTCCTGAGAGTCTCGAAAACACCTGAGAGTGTCTGTCCTCGAGCGGGGACAGGGAAATGTTTGTGCAGTGTGTGTGTGTGTGTGTGAGTGTGTGTTTGCGGTTAGAAGTGGCTGGATGGACCAGTTTTATCAGTAAGCCACAAGCTTCAGAGTGATGTGCACACACCGACACTCTGCATACCCCGCTGACAGTCATTCCAGCTGTAACATGACTGCTCAGCTATGCTGTCACCTGGCCTGCTGATTTTAAACTGATACCAAACGGAGGATTTTTTTCATCCTCGGAGCTCAGAAATGTAATAAAAAGTCGTGTAAAACCCCCAAAAGGCGGGGAAAAGCTCGCCAAAAGCGGGCGCTCTTTATTCTCTCGATATAATAGATGAAGCGAGGGCCGCGCTCTGTGCAAAGTTTGATGTTGACACAGTTTGTGCCTTTGTCCTTTTGTTGCAACAGCAGTGTGTAAGAGTTCAAATTGAAGCTCGGCTTAATTAGAGGGTGTGTATGAGTCAGGCGGCAGGCAGGCACACTGACTGACTGTCGAGCAGGCTGATTATCCCTCTTAGACAAACAATGTCACACGTTCTGACGGCGGAAACGCTCGCACATTACCCGGCTGCCTGTCTGCTCGTCTGTCTGTCTGTGAATTATCTCCCCGTTTATTCTTTATTTACTCGTCTGAGTTATGTCGCTCTTGACGGATTCTACACATGAGTCTGACTGCATTTCTGTCGCAGCACTTGAGTCAAACATCCACAAACTCAAGTGTGCACTCAAAGATCTGCTCCTCCGCAGTCCGCAGGTGACACATGCGTTCGACGCATCGCTCAAATATTTCTTATTCCACCGTCTCGCTCTTCCCTTCCTCAGGTTTGTTCATGTTGCCACGAAGAGTATGACAGGAATCCGACAAACGCACGTCTACGCCACCTGCCACAACAGCCCCTGCAGCGACTCGTGGCAACTATGTAGCTGTCGAAGCTGTTCATTAAAGATGGGGGCTTCACAGCGGTGGAACGGTAAACAGAAACCTAGGGCAGCTCTCGCACTGACAGGTAAACACTGGATTGTTTACCTTACATGCAGCTTAGCGGAGAAGCGTGTCGACAAAGTCAAACCTCATTAGCATACGGCAGTTTCAATACCTCTGAGTGCTGATATGTCAAAGTGAGGAGTCGACTTTCAAACAGTCCTAAAGGAGCCCAGACAACAGGGTCCTGTTAGGTTTGATTTAAGCCACAAACACCTGAAAAATTAACACGAAATAAGAGCTAACTTTAAACTTGATGTGTTACTCAAGTTTTCCACAGTTCAGGTTTTATCTTTTGACTTGAAGACATTTCACTGGATTTGTCAGGTCTATACAGCGTTTAAATCTACTATTAGGAGAATATCACTTATATGACCCGGAACAAGTGTTGTTCAGCCCGAATCAAAAGACCAAATCCTTCCGTAAACAACTAGTCTGGATTAACTTTTGTCTGAGTATGCTTTTGTTCCAAGCAGATTTCTAAATCACCTTAACAATAGAGCGACTAATGATCCAATCTGTGTTCGGGATTATGCAAGTCTGGCAACGAGTTGAACAAGTCTGCTTTTACATTTCCTTCGGTGTTGAAATGAAAAAAAACCAAAGGGCTTCTGGTTAAACTGTTCGAAAAGGTGCATCCTGAGGCGCTGGTTTAGCTCGGAGGTTTAATCAGCAGAGGTCCGGGTTTGAGACGGAGCTGGGGGGTCTTTTGCTGGGATGAAACCCCAACGTAAAAGTCGAAAGGCTGGTCGAGAAAAAAGTGTAAAGCTTGAATATTCTGTTGGGTTGAAACTGTTTGTGACGACCTCGGTGACCCTCATGGATAAAACAGTCTCTGCTTATCTTGTCCTCTACATGCTCACATCATGTCTCTTAAAAAACCACCTCATCAGCTTCATTTTGAGTCAGGTTTATCATTTATTCACATTATTTTATGTGAAATGAACCCTACCTCCTTCAGGCGTTAAAAATGACGATATACAAACTCGCAGTCTTGTCTCTGACGGCTCAGTTTGCCTTTGGAAATCATACAAAAGCATCAATTTCAATTTCAGTCTATTTTATAAACATAAAAACCTCCTCATAGGAGCAAAAACAGTGGTATGGTCCTTTAAAGCTGATTGTTTTGTGTGTTTTTCTGCACAGTTGAGTGTGATTTTGAAGGAGGGTCCTGATCTGAGCTGATGTTGTAATTGGATTTCTTTTGACCGCATCTCCTCGGTGTGAACTGACAACCCAAAGAGAGAGAAAAAGACGTTACAGAGGGAGGGCCTCACTTTCCCATCCCCTGACTCCTGTCACTGCCCTCCTCCTCCTCCTCCTCTGTCTTGTTTGCGCGGGATATGAGGAATCTTGCGGTTGTACGCACCTGCTGCAGGCAAATTGTGGTGTTGAGGTGGATGTTGATGCCTTAATCGGCTGTTGCTGACTGATGTCTCTGCTTTTTTGCTGAGATGGTTGGACTCGCTTGTTTGAAGCTCGTTTCGCTAATCAAACAAAGAACTGAAGACTAACGTTGGCCCCTCGGGATGCTTTCAATTATGTGTGAAAGTTTAGGACAACAACATCCGCTGGCGTTTTCTGACGATGGCAATTTTGCAGATAATCGATTTAGACATGTGGTGCAGAAGCCACTTGTTGAAAGTTGTGCACAAGTCAAGAGAGCTGGATCAGGAGGTAAACACGGGGCACTCGAGGCCACAGAGGAGAGGCGGGGGAAGTCTTCTGTCTGAGCGCCGGTTTGCCAGCGAACCAGCCTCCTCAGCCCTGGCAGAAGTTTCACAATAAATTCCTCTGTGACATCCTAATCAGCACCACTGATCTCCACTTCACATTTATCGTGTGTGTGTGTGTGTGTGTGTGGCACATGTCTGTGGTGTTTTTTAATCAGAGGAAAAAGCCCTCGAGGCAGATTGACTAGAAAAATCACAAACGGTAACTCGAAGAAAAAAGGAGCGGAGGAGGTGTGAAGGGGACGGGGGGGCCTGAAAAACAGGTAGCGCCGCACGACGCCTGACTCCAAACGAAAGCTCCGCCTGAGCCAGAGCTACCGAGTGTAAACTGTCGACACAAGTGACGTGACTCAACCTGAATATCCGATCATATTTTAGCCATGACAACACCGACTGTTGAACCTGCGATGAGTTCACGCAAAACAACACATAATTAATCACTCAATCGTCAATCACTGCAGATTTCTTCCTTCCTCCCCCACCGGACACGACTGTCATCTTTTCACATTTTTTAATGACACTAACAGCAGCTTAATCTTCCACAAAGGAGAGGCGCTCAGTTCAACTCTATATTAAGATACTTTCTTTCTCTTCTAGGTTACATAATAGCGATATTTCAATGTACTTTTTTAATGTAATATAAGCTGCATTCAAGCGACAAGTCCAGATGAGTTTATTATTCCTCAAAATGCTACAAGCACAGGATAAAACCTGGGTTGCTTTTAATTCAAATGCAGTGAAATATGACTTTAGGGCTGAGCGATACGGCCTCGAATCAATATGACGATATATCGAGCAGTTCACCTTGATAACGATAAATAGAGGATAACTTCTCCTCACCTGTCTTTCCCTCTTTGTTACTGGATGAAGTGGAGTCGAGTCTCTGGTGTAGGACGGCGTCTTAAAGGGACATGAGACCATAGCCGACCTACACACATCCAAAACAAACTTCTATTTATTCATTTATTTATTTTGACACTGAATATATTGACGTAAGCAAAATGACGTTGGTTATTGTCATAAATTTCGGTATCTGTAAATTTTTAGTTTATCGCCCAGCCCTACAATATCGTCCTTTACAGACACTTAACTTGCCTTTTGGGCCTCGTTCGGCTTTGGCGTGGACTGCGCTGATGCTGTCTTGAGCAGTACATCTTTGTCTTGTTGTGCGATTTCAAAGGGTGCCAGGAACACCGTGGCAACCCCGTGCAAAACACTGGAGCTGATAGAAGCTTTGCAGCAACTGATCAATCGGCAGGAAGATGTTATGCATGGAAAATGCAAATGCTGCTAAAATACAACCTGGCGGATAAGTCACTAGAGTTGGGGTCTGCGTTGTTTCATTGCATAGTTGCAGGGTGCAAAACACGCTACATGCCTAAGCGTCTGCAAAAGTAAAGGGCGAAACAGATGTCCTGCAGAAGTATGAGTCAGTCTGATTCACATGCTGCAAAAGGAGGTTTTGATTCTTATTATTTATTGCACTAAATACAGGCCTGTGTGATGTGTTTATTGCTCCTGTCGCACCAACTATCTGTTTTTAATTTACTCGTTGACGTGATTATGAGAGATAAGATCAGAGCGCCTCCGGTAAACAGGATCGGATTTGTCATACCGTCGTCGTCTTGCGCGGAGAGCCTGAGATGACCTGACTGTCTGCCGCAGAGACGGGCAGGGAATGAAAGATGCTTTGTTATCGCAGCAGCGAGTAGCAATTTGTCTAAATAAAGAGCCGTTTGTTTGCGCTCGCATCCGTTCGTACGCGTCATGAGGTGAGTACAGTAGATTCCTGAGCTGACCTGTGAGACGCAGAACAATGCAGGTGTGTGTGTTTGCTTATGCGTGTGAGATCTGCCAGTTTGTGTGTGGTAGAGTTAATGTACATGAATATCACAGAGCAGCGCCTTTGTTTGCTCTAACGCAGAAATATTAACATTATTAACCGACTATTGTGCGGTGTCAGGGAGTTAATGAGCAACCCGCTCAGCCACAGGGAGGAGGAAGTCTGCACAGCCACAGGTTACACTGATGAGGAAACCAGACAGACATTTGGCTTTAATTCAGAGCCCCCCCGTCACATGCACACGCTCAGATTTTACTACACATCTAAATATATACATTAGGTGTGGTAGAGACGTGTAGTCAGCAGCACTCGGAGAAAAAAGGCAGGTAAAACACACACAGGATGTCAGAGCGGGCTGTAATTCATCGCAGCTTTGATGTTGAAACTCCAGGATTAAGGCAGAAACAGAGCCGGTGTGTGTGTGTGTGTGCTGACATTGAAGAACTGCCCGTGTATGAAATGATTTACAGCGAGCAGACACACCGCGCACAACTATTTCAACCCGAGGAATACGTGCAGAAAAACGAAGTAATAAGAGGTCTAGACCAGCACTGAGGAGGAGCTGGAGGAGCTGTGAGGCAATTAGCAAGAGAAGCAGAGAGCGTCCAGAGGCCTTAGGCTACGGGCTCGTCCTCTGTGTGTGTGTGTGTGTGTGTGTGTGCCTTTACAAGCCTGTCACAGCTCATTGGCGACCAGCACAACACAGGGATAAGGCAGGACAGAAGGTGAGGGGTCAGGAGCGGGGCGCAAAGTAGAAGTTAGATCAGAGGAACAGGTTTAAGCCGCGATGCAACTTTTCCAAACCCCAAAGAGAAACTGACAATTTTTGACTTTTTATTATTTTGATTTTGGAAAAACTTCAGAAATTAGGATGTAATTTTGAAATGTTTTAATCCCCTAAAGCTGTGAGGATCTTGGATTTTGGCGCCACCTGTAAATAAAGGGGAACCTCTACTGCAGCATCAAGAGCACTAACCCTTGGTTCCTGTAATTTTCCTGATTGTGCGCATATAACAAGTAACTGCATATGTGAAATATGATATCTTCTCACCTAATGATCTGAAGGCCCTGCGCTCAGAAGTTGAAATTATCCAAATGTCCCCCCCTCTTTGTCCCTCACTGCAGAACTTGGACGTCAGATTTTTGACTGTAAAATCTCTGCTCATGGCATGCCCGGTTATAAACATGGACGCAGATTCGCACCCGTGCATACACACAGGAGCACACAAACTCTTCCTTACACACATATCCCACTCTTAGACATCCATATCTAGTGGCATGTAAAGTTTCGTTCAATTCTGATGATGTTTAGTGGATGAAATAGCTCTTCAAACACTCTCAGTTCATGAATGAAGACTTGGGGGTTAAAATTACGTTCTGGCTCAATCTGTTGTATCACTGTCGGAAAGTAAAATTTAGAGCCCTGGTGCTGAGTGACTGCAAAAAAAAGGTTTTAATATGTTGTTATGGTGCCATAAACACACGGTCAAAAAACATGTCGATTTGAGGACAAAGTAGGGTGGATGGAGATAAAATGCGGTGATAGAATTCTACAGGTGACACTGAGTTTTCTTTTTTTTTTAATATAAAGAAAAATATGATCTCTCACCAAATTTGATGCCCCAATCTTTAAAAATGTGACTGTCAGATCAAAGTAAAGATGAAAAAAATGACAAATGTCCTCAAAACGGACCTAGAAGGAACCGAGGGTTAAAAACAACTACCGTAAAGTCCTGAATAGAGGCCCCACCAATATCTGAGACGCACTCATTCCTGAGTATGTGCGAGTTAACAAGTATTGTATAACTTGTAAAGTGAATGATGCCCCATTTACAGAGACTTTGTACAAAAGCCTGAAAAGCCTCTAAAAAACACCAACAAATCCTTCATTCACTGCGAGTTTACCGGGTTACTCGAACCGTGGCGTCTACCTTCCCACCTTCTGCCACATCTCCACGACTCCACCAATCAGACAGGCTCGGTAAACTCCGTCTGCCCTGAATCCTGCCTCTCTTCTTGGCCTGTAACCTTACACAGCCTCACTGTATCTATTAAACGCAGAGTGTGTGTTAAGAAAGCTGCTCTTGTTCTCCTGCCAGTCCTGTTAAGAGGCTCAGAGTTGTGTGAAAGGACCCCATTGAGGAGGCAGGGTGTTACGGTTAACACAATAAGGACCGCCAACCGCGTGTGGTTTGGGCTTCCGGGCGCAGACATTGAAAGGAGCGTATTATTATGACACGTGTCAAAATTATATCGGAGCTAATGTAATTTATCTCACAGCGAACTGAACTCTGATGTTTGTGTTTCAGTATCTGGCCACATCTTCTTTCTCTTGACACTGATTACTAATAAAACTGTCACATTTAATTTGAAGCTCCGCTCACCCGACGAAGACGTCTCCTCTTCTACCCTCGCTCCACTTTCAGCACCCTGGAAACACAGAAAAAAAACATTCATACCTATTTTGAAAGCCAGCTCTCTGTCATGCATTGTTAATGGCCTGCAAGCAAAACAGGAAGTGTTTTTTTTTTTCCACTGGTAATTGATTGGATTCCAGCTGTGTGTGGGAGCGTGCTGAGCGCTGGCGGGCCGTGTGGCAGCAACAAGAGGGCGGCAGAGCGGGAGAGGAAGAATGCAGGCCGACCACTCTCCTCTCTCTGTCAGCTCCTTGTCCTGCAGTATCAGTCCATCAGCCGTGAACCGAGAGTGTGTGTGTGCATGTGTGTGTGCATGTGTGGTGTTGACTTAAGCGTAAGACAGCCACCTCTTTATTAAACCCCTGTACTGTACGCTCTTGTGTGGATTCTGGTTGGATCTGGAAAAGATTATTCGAGTTTCACCCTCTTGGGCTGTTTGTGAATGAGGTGTTGTGTCATGATGGGGTCAAAGGTCAGTCTCTACGGGCATGGTGAAGATTTTTGCATCGCTATCTTTAAGTAAAAAAAACATTTTTCTTAGTGCGAGTGTGATTAAAGGGGCTAGTTCGGGTTTGTTAAAGCAGTACTTGTTCGTAGTAATCTTATGAGATGCCGGTCGGCTTAACCCGTTCGCTGAAAAAGCGGCTTAAAACAGAAACTGAAATGTAAATGTTGGTGTAAATGTAAACTCTAATCTACCGTTAGAAACCTCATTGTGTTCAGCTCACTGATCAGCCCTACGAATCTGTGAAATCTGGTTACAAACAGTGATATTCAGGGAAGTGGGGAACTGTTGATATGTGATGCAGACGGCAGCTGTGTGCGATCCTCTGTTATCCTCCGATTCAGAAAGTACTCGACTCACTAAATCCCACTTTTCTGGTTTGTGAGGTCAGAGTTTTTAAACCTGTACCTCATACTTTTTAAAAAGTTTGTTTTCAACCCCAGCACATAAAATCCAGCACAGTACTAGTAATGTGAAAGCTCTATCTGTGGACCTCCTTTTGCAGTACTTCCAGGTGAAACAACATCAAGAGCTAACTTTCCTACTTGTATCTGATCAACTTTCAGAGATGGTTTCAGAGATAAACTGAGTGCACCAGTCGCTCCTGGCTGGTTGGTACCTAACCTAAAAGAAAAAACCTGAACTATCCCTTTAAGTTTCCATGTTTTCAAAGTGACCACCTTGTTAGTATTGTCTCTGATTAGAGTCTCATTATGATTTCTGAGCGTGGTTTTGGGGTAGTCATCATGACTCAGTTTTGGGAAATTCAACCACAGACTGACTGCTTGATGGATCTCCTATTAATGGGCCGCATCTGGCCAAGTTTAGCCCCCATGTTTCTCTTTGTTGGTGAAGTTTTTTTTTATTTTCATTTAATCCATTCAAGACTCGATCATAAAAATGCTTCAATAGCTTATTAGTTCAGTTTTTTCCCTCTGTAACTGTGCACCTATTCATTCATTCTCCCAGTACCTTTCCACTTGGCCGTGTTTACAAGCCATACTTCATATACCTGAGCTATGAGTCAACAATATGTGGAGGTGAAAATCCTCAAGCACTCTTTCCTGATTGTGTAACACTGAAGACGTCTTTTCACTCCGTCCAGGTCGCCCTGTAGCTGCACACGCTCCCTCGCACAAACAGAGTGTCGTGTGTTTACGTCTGAAAATAACCTGTCACAGACAGTCCGGGCTCGGTTTGGCTCTCTGAGGCCTTCTCCGCGCTCTGCGTCCGTGTGTTTATTTGTCAGTGGGAGTGTTTTCTCACTACTGCACGGAGGATGTTGTGCATGATTGTTTTTTGTTATTTTTGCATGCAAGCTCTGCAGAAAAGTGCAACAATGCATACTGGCTGGTGTTGCAGACGCTGCAGCCGGTCTCCAGAGGTCACCGTGTCTCCCTCTCAGACAATCCTGCGTCGTAAATATTTAGAGTTTGACACTCAAAATAGGCACAAATCATCTGACTGCCAAGCTTTACAGAAAACAGAAGTCGAACACAATCTGCGCTGATGCTGCCTCTCTCTCCTCTTTAATCAGTGCTTCTATCTCTTAACCGGATTCTCTCGTTTTTTTCAGCATTATTGGTCCAAGTTTACTTTTATTCTCTTTTGAAGGAGATATTTTCGTCCTTTCCTTTTTCGAGGACTGATACTTTCCAGCCTCTCTGTCCACTGTAATTTTCTTTCCTTCTCTGTATTCATCTGTTTAACATAAATATCGCCTCACCCTTCACCCTCTCTCCGCTTCCCTCTCTCTCTCTCCGGGTCACTCCCTTTCTTCTCCTTCTTCTCCATCTGGTTTTATCTCCGAGCACAACAAGCCTTTACAGTCTGGCGTTTACGTTCGAGACACTTTGTAGTGGCGTCAGCTGAGACATCCAACAATTTGTCCGCATTAGAGCTCAAAACATAAATCAAGAACCTGAACCTGCGGGGAGGATGGGTGGGAAAATCAGAACAAAGCCGAGTGTTTTTCGCTGCAGGTGTGTAAGACGCTGCGTTTGACATTTATTGTGACACATGCTTTTTGCATACTGAGCTCATACGCCAGCGACAAGCCGTGACTTGTGGCACTGTCGCAACCGCTCCGCCGTTGATTAGAGCGTGGAGTGATTAGAGCGGAGGGCTGATACGCCGTGGCATTCGGATGCACACATGCAGGTATTTGCACGTACGCACGCACGGATTTACTCTCCCAGACCGCCACACTTTGTCAGCAGATAACGACACTATTCACGTCCCGCGCGGGGACAGAAATAGACGAGAGGCAAAAGAGGAGCAGAGGATCCAAACATCCAGCGACGTAACGCATGTACGTGTCGACTTGTGCGTACAAGAGTGCGTGAATGTCACCGCTGTCTCACACACACACACCCTTTACAAGATCACCTCCACTTCCTTATCTTTGAATCCATATTCAGCAGAAGCATTAGGGGTTAATGTTCAATCAGCGGTTTAATATTTGGCCGAACTTTCAGGGTGAGATTTGTCTTTTCCACGTCTGGTTTTTGGTCAAATAATAAAGGAATGTGTGTCTGTGTGTGTGCGTATGTGTGTGTTTGTGTGTGTACAAATGTGCTTTGCTTTTGCAAGATCTGGTTCAAGGCTCATTTCCTAATTACAGTGCCGGCCAGAGGTAATTACAACCTTAGATTAAGAGACGTTTCTCTTTTTTTACGACCCCGCTGAAATGCAGCAATTTGCGGTGGCTCTCTGGGACGCGCATCCTCCCTCTCATCGTCCCTCTCTCTCTCTCTTCTTCTCTCTAGTTTTCCATCTGTCTCCCCCCTCCTCTGCTCCTCTCCTCAAATACTTCCCCGGAGTTGTTTTCAGGAATTTGTGGGATTTGGGGGCTTATTGCAGATATTTGGGGTTAAATTGAATGTAAAGCTTGAGAGTTGAGTTTCTTTCATGCCATCTTTAATTCGGAGGATCATCGGCTTCAGAGGATAGACGAATCAGAACGACAGCGAGCTTGTGTGTGAGTGCGGACATGGGAGGACAGCACTTATTTGGGGTTTGAGCTCGAGCTGGGGCTCTCCAGAGGCCTCCGAGCCCTTCACATGTGTGTGTATATTTATGCTCGGGTTTGAAGTGGTTCTTCTGAACGCATCATTTGGCTGCATCGGGAAGCCCTTCTTCAATTTAGCTTGGCAGGCGTATGAGCCGGGGTTTGCCTGCACATACAGTTGGGTCAGTATTGATGTGTGAGACTGAGGCCTTCAAAGCCGGGGATTTGATTTCATACGCAGCTCCGGTTTGCGAACGCACCCCCTCCTCTGTAGTCCGTCTGTGCAGCACCCGAGGATGGAGGAAGAAAGCACACATCTCGAGTCCTCCCTCTCGCTCCTCTTTGCTAATCGCAGTGAGCCCCCGCTCTCACATGGCCTTGAGAAAAACAAACACACACACTTATCCCAACTTTCTGCCTTGTCGACTCCCTTCTCTCCGCCCGCTGCGTGAGTGCTCCGCTCTCGCCTTCCTCCTCTACCTCCACCTCCTCTTCTCCCTTTCCCCAGGCCTCCTCGCCTCGCCATCTGACTTTTAACCCTCTAATCCCTCTTCTGATGCCGAAGGTAAGATGCTTCAGGCTCTGCCCTCTAATTGGCATAAAACCGAGTTTTACTTTTGGCTCGTGAAGACCTGTAATGATCTTAGCAGCGTCTTGGATTCACAGCAGGTTTGGACATCAGCGCTCTTTCCACTGGAGCTCTTTGGCACAGATAACGAAACGCCAGACTTGATTTAGCAAGAAAACACTGGATTAAAGTACAAACTGACGCAGTGTTTGTAACTAAATCTGAGACAGCTTGTGCAGTTTTCACATCAGTGTCACAGCGGCTTTCGCTTAATTGTTTAAATTAGGTTTTATGACTGAGGGCTCATCTTCTTAGTCATGCTTCCCGCCCACAGACTGACATTTAAGGGCAAGAGATATACGTCCCATGGGGCTGGAATAATCCTCTCATCATGTGTTTGAGTCTTTCTTACTGCAAGAATATGATGGTATATGATTTATTGCAATATATTGGAATATTATAAGGTGGTATTACGACTTTTTTAAAGTTTCTGTTAGGGCTGGGCGATACAACCTCAAATCAATATCATGATATATTGATCAGTTCATCTTGATAACGATAAATGGACGATAACTACTCCACAAGCTGCTCACCCCCTCCCAAATTAACTTTGTCTACTTCAGCCGCTTAAACTTTTGAACCGTCCTCCATCTCCTCAGCGTCTTAAAGGGACATGAGACCATAGCCTACCTACACACATCCAAAACCAACTTTTATTTAATTTTTTGACACCAAATATACTGATATGGGCAAAATGACGTTGGTTATTGTAAATTTCGGTATCTGTAAATTTCGTTTTATCGCCCAGCCCTAGTTTCTGTGAGGAGTTTTTGAGACAGGCTGAATCTCCCTGTGATGTTTCTCTAAAATGTATAAAATCAAAAGCAAATGAGAGCATCCATATAATTAAAACCACAATGCAAAATCAGCACTCTGTCAACAGGGGGCGCCAAAGTCAACGCAGGCATAAAGTCCCTCACAAGAGCTTTAAAAAGCTGGCTTAAAGCAAGTTGGCCTAAAAGCAGCACAGAGTGGAACAGAAAGTGGAATAAAAAAGAAAAATAGAATAATACAGTGTACAAAATCAGCGCCATATGCAGCCAGATTTTCTGCACCACATAACTGTTCAATATTCTTACTAAATTAGTTGTCTAATTACAAGTAACTGTGTGTTTAGCTGCAGCTTCTTTTCCTCCTCTGCTGTCTGCATATCAGAGCTTTGCAGGACTGACACACACATAAACACGTCCACATCATATTCACACAGGATTACTCATACTGCACCGGATACTCGCTACCCTGCAGGACTGAAGTGTTGGAATCAAGAGTTAAAAACTAAGAGCCGGTACTGATCCTGCTAGAGGCTTGTTTTGCATTTAACCCAATGAAAATATGGACGCACACAGTGATGATGATGATGACAGGCAACCAGACAACACATGGTGCATGCAACTGTACATGCAACCGTCAGCATGCACAGTTGCACAGTCAAGAATGACATCATGCGTTAGTATTTTAGCGATGGAAGATAAATCTTGTTCTGTTTTGTTTCCATCCCTCCCATCACAGACTGTGCCGTAGTTGTGCAGAGTCAAAGTAACTGCTCTGACACACTCTCTCTCTCTCTCTCTCTCTCTCTCTCTAGTACAGTAACTCCAACAATCAGTGCAGCTTTTTAAAGTCGTCCACATTAGTGACGGGTAATTGGCCTCCTGCGGCCGCTCTGCTGCGTCTCGTAGCCTAATACAAACCAATTACAACCATTACACACCGTCAGTGACACGGTAGCCTCTCCTGCTGCATAATGACGGGCTGTGAGGAAACACATGGAGAGGAAACAAGCGGAACACCGGTGTAGGGGTTAATAGCGGGGAGGGGGCTGTTGTAGCCTGTTTCGCCCCCAGGAGAGATTAGGCGACTTTCTGTGCCTGTTTGTGGGGGCCGGGTGAAAGATGGTAATCTGGTTGAGAGCTGGGATTGTGGTCAGAAGACTGGTCTTAGCATCTCAGGGAAAGAGCGCTTGTAGAAGTTTCTGAAATATGTGTTAAATTCTCACTTAAGATGTTTCAAGTGTTGATGAAGGACATTAATCATACAAGAAGAGAAAGAGAATCAAAGTCGATATTGGCACGATCTTTGGAAAGATAAGGTCATCTCTCCTTCTGAAGTAACTTCTCATGGGGGTGTTTCTGAGCGTGTTGATTCCTGTCACTTTACTGGATGTTACTTTACTGCCGGAGCAGGTCACTTGCTCAGAGATTTAATCTTCCAGGAATTTGACCTCATCCTCTCATCCTAAAGGACACTGATGTCTCCCTGATCTATAGTGTTTCACCATCTGTGGCACCTTCATATGATTTCACTAAGTTTCATACTGCGCTGCACAGCTGAGTCATTCCCTCTTCTGTAATATTTGGCAGCTTCATTCATTCCTTGAGATTTGTTTTGGGTGTAAGCGAGCATGAACCACATCGAGTCAACTCATCGCTGATAGTCATGCTTTCATTGAAACACGCCATACCAAAATTATCCCGTATTTCCTCAATAGCTTTACGCATCCTCACTGGAGAGAAGCGATCAACCACAGCTGCGAAACTCACGCTGTAATCTCCACCACGCTGATTTGACATCACCCTACTCTTGTCATTATGTTGGATACAGACAGTATAATATATCTCGGACCTCATGCTGCTCAGTGTTTAGACTGTGCATTGCTCCCTGTCTTTTCTCTTCTGTCGAACCCTCTGTTGTGGGACGCTCCCCTGTGCGGCTCCAAAAACAGCTGTCCTCGGCGGTGACCACGGCTCGGTGCGGTCCAGACGCTCGGCGCAGCCCCTGCGTGCTGCACGGCGTCCTGCGGTTCCGACACCAGCCCGCCTCATTACCGCTCCTGCCTCTGCTCCGCGCGCACGGTCCACGTTTTTACGCCGATGATAGCAGCAGATGAGGTGTGTTTTTATTGTCGTGGATCGCTGATCTGAGCGCGGCACCAATGCAACTTGTTGCGCTTGGTAAAAGTTCTTAGTGATCTCCATTTTAACCAAATCTGTCTGCAATTAATTAGGATGCAAAATACGTTAACAGACGTTTTGTTTACGCATTAAAACCGGACGTGTTTTTACTGTAAAAAAGAAAGTTTAAGTCTCACCTGAAGGAAAAGTTGTCTTGTTGAGTTTTTCTGCTTTGAGGACATAAATTTGATGATTTTGTTTCTTAAAAGATCAAGTGTATTTGTGCAAGTAATCCAACAAGATGTTCCTGAAGTTTCTCCTTGTCCCCTTTACGCATTTGTCAACATAAACCTGTTTACGCGTCTTTACGAACTCTTTGCCCAAAGCGCCACAGCCCGAAAGTGTGAAATGTTTATCTTTATTTTGTTAGTCAAAGCAGGAGGCTCTTACCCTTTACTCCGGAGAAGTGAAACGGTGAGCGCAGTCGCGCTTGTGCCTTTATCCAAACAGAGAAGTTCACCGATAATAACTCCAGTCCTCGTCGTTCTCCGTCTGTGCGCTCCCTCAGTCCAAAAAGTTTCTGTGAACTTATTAAACTCGTAACAAACGGTCTTCATCAAATCCTTGGAGAGCTACACCGTCCTCCACGTCAAGGAATGCGCTCAAGTGCCGACTCCCTGGACAAAAAGCGCTTTATTGGTGAGCACAGAGGAGAGTTTAAGCGGAGGGATGGGAGGGGCGAGGAGAAGAGAGGCGAGGCGAGGCGCACCGCAGCGGAGCAGAGCAGAGCGCGCTCCTGCACAGACAACACAGAGAGAGAGAGAGAGAGAGAGAGAGAGAGCAAACTCACCTTGCTGCTTGGCTGAGAGTGCAAGGAGAGAAATTCCTGCTTCCTTTTCAGCTCGCTTTATCTTAACGCTTACTGGTACAACCTGTTTTCAGCAGGAAACATAACTGCTGCCATTTTTTTTAACCAGTTACATTTCATACGAATAACTTCTTCCTTTAATAACACCTTGCCTAACTGAGGAGATCAATTTCTGGAGTTTTGGAAGTTAAATTTTGTTTGTATTTTACCTGATATAGAATTTCAGTTCCTCAAAAGTTCTCCTTTATAGTACTTTTTGATTCATGACACCCCAAACGTCAATTTCAGTAGGTGTCAAGTCAAGTCAAGACTGCACATGGACCAGTTTAGCACCTGGACTCTTCTACTACAGAGCCATGCTGTTGGAAAAAACTTTATAGTTTGGTATTATCTTGGTGAAGTATGAAATATGTTGCTCTAAAACCTGTGTCAACATTCTCACAGAAACCACGTCCTGGACACTTGTGCACCCCCACACAGACAGGGGTGCTGGCTTTTGAGCCGATAATGACCTGAATGGACCCTGTCCTCTTTAGAGCAGAGGTTACAGTGTCCATGATCCCCAAAACTAGAGACCAGAGGACAGGTTTCCATTTCACCTCAGACCCAGAGAGGTTGTTTATGTTTCTGGATCATGTTTGTAGATGGTTTTCTCTTCACATTTTCAGACTATATTTGATGATGCAGCACCAAACTACATTCACAAATTATGTGATTTTGAGCCCATGCAGTGATTTCCACCACAGAGGCATTTCTGTTTTGAACGCAGCGCCTGAAAATCTCTTGTTTTGTGGTCTTGTAGAGGCCAATACATCTTAATTTTGATGCACTCACTGGCATATGAGGGCCAGCATTCACAGTGTGCGTGCCGTGTTTATGTGCACATATGGTCGCTTCATTCACAGAGTCATCTCCCAGCTGAGAAAGCGATTGAATACTTCCTAACGCAAGTGACAAACTACCCGTCGGCAGTTGGCGAGCTATTTCAACGTCAGCTGGTCCAAACAAGGTAGAGTAAGGGGATATCTCCGAGGAACTGTGTCACCTCGGATGTGTACTTTTAGCCACATGTCGCAGAATCAAGCAGAAACCTCGTGCCCTCTGCGTGCACTGCTTGACTTCTGCAGAGTTCCCGATCTATCGACTGATTTACAAGAATAATTTGAGGAAACAGGTAAACACAGGTGGAATTTTTGTGCTTCAAAACCTAACTCCGATATTCCCAGGAAAATGACGCTACACTTCTCCGTATCCAGACATTTTATTTTCATGGTTTTTGCTTGTCCCCTCTTGCTTGTTCTCTCTCCGCTCCTACTGTAAGAGTCACTACATGGAACACACACTCCAACACACACATACAGGCAGTGTACCATCTGCAAGGCATTACTGTAAATTGCAGGAATAGAGAAATGATTTCACGCATGTCCCGCAGGGTCCAGATGTGCCTCCTCAGTTTTACACGTTAAAAAGGAATAAAAAGGGAGTGAGAGATATAAATCTTACCCTGTTGCTCTTTATCCCATGTGTATGAGGCTCACAAATTCAGTGTTTAAGCTCTAAAATGTCCCTCTTTTTCCTCTTCACTCTCTACCTAAATAAACACCGTCCTCTGCGTCTAAACCACCGCACCAGAGCTGAGCTTATCCAGGTAAAACGGAGCACAAGTTGTTTTTCTTAGTCCTTTAGCTTGTGTGTGTTGGACGGCGAGGAGGACAGGCGTCTCCAGAGCTCAGGTGCCCAAGGACCCAACCTGGAAACTGGCAGCTGTGTGTTATTTTTCTTGAAGGAGCTCATTTTGTTTTCCGATTTTAAAATCAAACATTCAAAGAATTCCGAAAAATCAAGTTAGTGTGAGCTGCAGAAACACACAGAGGAGTAAATCCAGGTGGAAGTACAATGAAGCAATGCAGAAATGCAAGTTACAAGCATGTATGTATACAGTGCACAGTCAATAAGGCATATTTATATTACATAGAAGATACAAATTGCACAATTTGAAATGAATATTGTGCATTAATTATATATTTTACAATCATTGTGCAAAAATGTTTGTATTTTATATTGGAATAATCAAGGGTGTAGGTTCGCATAGGGACGGTAGGGACATAACACTACCAACTTTTTAGGGTGCTCAAATTGTCCCCACCAACTTTTAAGCAACCTTATTTGCATATATAATGAGTGCAGTTATATAGGTAATTTAGACTGTCTTTCCATATTTTGTAAGGATAGAATCGACCCTACCATTATTAAGTGCAGTTCTGTACTTTTGAACGAAACGTTCATGAATGACACAACAGTGGACAGTATAATTTATATTGCATGGTAAAAATGCAGGATGGATTGCACAGTATAAAGATGTAAACTGCATTGTTGGTATTGGAGATAGCGTTGGAATAAGTAAATATTACATGGAGGGGGATCTACGCTGCACAGAGAGATGTATTTCGCAGATAGCGATATATTTGCCCTGTAAAAAGTATGTTTGATAATATAAACTGCACAGTTAAGCAATCTGTATTGCAGGATTAATAATGGTGGATAATTTATGCAACAGTTAAAAAAATGCTGCATGTTGGTTTATGTAAAATGCATAAACTATTTGTTGCACGGTGGATAATATGTGCTGCTCTGTAGACAGAAAGCACAAAATGTGCATCACTGTGTTAAAAATGTACATAGCATGGGAAAATATGTAGCACATGAAGTAAAAGTAAACGCACTATGAAAAATGTGGGAAATCAGAGAGGAATAAATCAATATAAAATCTGTTTTTATTTATTTATTGATTGTTTTTATTTTACTTTAAAGCTTCTGTAAGGAACTTTTGGTCTGTGTCAATGTGGCGCCCCCTGTGGACAAAACAGTTTTTGCGTATGTTGTCCTTCACAAGTAACACATACTGATCGCTGTGAATGTTTTATGTAGAAAACAGACATAACCTCCAACTCAGGCTACCGAGGACATGACCCCAGTTTTGTCAAGGGCGTTTGGTTTGGTTTTGGCGCGGTGGTTACATCATTTATAACATTTTTAATCCATAAAAAATTAGACGCCTACATTCTTTATTCACATTTCTACATTTAACTCTTATGTGTGACTTTCAGAAATAAAAACAGACTATTTCTCACAGCAGGCTTTGATCTTAACTCAGCCGGAAATACGACAACAAAAAAAATCTGATTTCATAGATGTTCCGACAACAACCACGTTTGTCTCAGCTAAAAAAACAGAAGTCTTTTTGTTTGACGAATGTGAGGAGGATCGTCTTCCAATGCTTAATTTAACTACACAGCACAACACGAGATACACTGTCAAATCTCTTTTCCATCGACTCCGACGCCTTCACCGCTCCATTGTGCAGTTAAATGACCACAACGGGGAATCCTTATCATAGTCTGTTCCACACAGTCCGACATTAAAGTTCTGCAGCGGACTCTCGCTCATGTAGTAAATCACAGTCCAGCGGCTGTAACAGCATGACTGCATGTGCCGTCAGCACGTCGGGCTCCCGATCACAGTGACCCAGTAAAAGACGGTGAGGCTGCACACAGTCGGCTCCATAACACCGCCCAAGGGAACCAGTAAAACTCTGCCTGCTTACAGTTTATAGCTGAGGGCATTAAGCCACACAGCAGCAGCAGCAGGAGGAGGAGGAGGTGCCGGGGATTACTGCTCCCACCACACTAACCCAAGCATCATTTTTACCTCTATGATTCCTCATTTTAGTATTTGTTGTCTTTTTTTTCTGCACAGATTTGAGGCACCAAACTATCTTTATTATTATTTTTTTCCTGCTCTACTTTCTCTCTTACTGGCTTCATCTTTTCAGACCTCAGACGTCATCTGCTTTATCATCTTTTTATGGAACTTCAATGCATCACTGCAGACTTTAATTCTGCATGAGTCATGTTCGGGATTGTTGGCTCTTTAAGTCGAACACGCACAACTTGTGTGATTGTCATATGATAATGATTCAGTTTAAGCCTCGTTTTCATTCGGGGAATAGATGCATTTGTGTTTTTGACCGATAAAAGAAAGCAACTGGCTCTAATCGGATTAAACTTTTCTTCCCTCGACATCCTTTTTTAAAAAAAACATTTTCATACCGATCTATTTGTAAAGCTGCTAAATCTGAACATAGTTTCTTCTCTGTCTGGGTTTTCGTAATTGATAGTTGACCCTGTAATTTACCGTATAAGCTGTTGTGTTGATAATATCAGCTCTTAAGACAGAGCTGCATCACATACTAATAGATCGTAAAATCCACTCACTTTGTGAGACCAGCAGCTGTTCAGTGATAAACTCTGTGTTTCTATCCCATAACAGATCAGTGATCATTATGCATGGATTTTTGTGAAATAGTGTCATATCTGCAGTAATCTAACCAATCAGAAGCTGAATTTCTGATCAGCTGACCTCTAAAGGTCCAGTGAGAGGCCAGAGCAGTCTGATCAAATCTAGTCAAATCAAGTCTATAAAGGAGGGCATTGTCTTATATTCGAGACAATACGGTAATGCATCTTGTTTCTCCTAAGTCCTGCAGCTTTAACTTACTTCTCTGTCCATTCTTGTACAAGTCTACAATCTTTAATGCTACAGAAGTCATGTAATCTGAATTTAGCCCAAATGATCAGCTGATCAAGGGGGCATGCATGACACCTGTCACTCATAGGAGGATACCACAGAGTAGGGCCGGGTGATAAACCAAAAATTTACCAATACAGGAATTTACGACAATAACCAACGTCATTTTGCCCAAACCGGTATATTCGGTGTCAAAATAAATAGATTATTAAAAGTTGGTTTTGGGTGTGTGTAGGTAGGCTATGGTCTCATGTCCCTTTAAGACGCTGTCCTACTTCAGAGACGTGGCTCCACCCCCATCCAGAGGGAAAGACGGGTGAGGAGACGAAGTTAATGTGAGAGGAGGTGAGCAGCTTGTGGAGTAGTTATCGTCTATTTATCGTTATCGAGGTGAACTGATCAATATATCATGATATTGATTTGAGGCCATATCGCCCAGCCCTACCACAGGGTCAGCACTGCAAAAAAAAGCTCTTTTGGAGTCATTGCATGTTTTTCCAGTAAGGCAGGGTACAGTTGCCACTTTTCTTGCCAGTGTTTTGGTACTGAGAAGATCTAACTCTATAAAGACACAGTGTGAAAGTCCCCGTGATCACATCATAGGTCCATCCAAAACACGAGCACTCGTCCGGGTTTGAGGTGATCGAGTTTTATTGTTTACATCATGCCTGTGGGTTTTTTACTTGAAGGGGAACAAGGACCTGGTCAGTCCAGCAGACAACAAATATGGAAAACATCCCCAAGAAAGAGAGAGTGCGAATCAAAGCGAGTTTGACCAAACCACAGAAGGACTTTTTACTTCCACCAAACACTGTCACTTTTTGTCAACAACAGGCCGGCCTTAAGACAAAAAAAAAAAAGTGTTCATCAAGATCTGCAGCCAATTTTGGCCACTTTTTTCCCCACCAAATCTTTGTCATAATGTGCTAATTGTCCTCAACAACAAAGCTGCGGTCTTGTTTACTGGAAGGAGACCAGTCTCTGCAGTGGGGTGCAAAATAATGATTTCTTCAACTCAATTTAGAAAGATGTTTTGCATGTTTTTGCTCGCTAAACTGTATCCAGATTTGGAAAAAATGAGGCCGAGTTGGAGGTTTATGAGTCGTGTTGAAGAAAATGATTACGTTTTAATTTTGCGGTCGCCTGTTTTTGTAACTTGACTTGCTTCAGAGGGGGTATAGGAGTGTATAACATTAGTCATATTTGTGATGTTCAGCGCTGAATACGATTAAAGCGCATTAACACGGACTGCTGCTGTCCTGTTGGAAGAGCCTGGGAATAATCGTCCCGGGTCCCAGCTCAGCTTTGGCTCATTATTCTCCCAGCCTTTCTGTCCTTAAGAGGCTGAGGTTAGACTGCGCTCTTTGTTAGCATTTAGCATATCTGCATATGTATTGGCATTTGTGTTCATGTGTGTTTTGTGCACATGCATGCAATCCCCTTCTGTCTGCAACTACGTCTCAGCCGTCACACGTAAATTCACTCTGACGGCAGTATGTGTGGGCTGCCGTGAGACAGGACCCGGTTGCCTTTCTTCAATACATCCGTGGGAAGGAGAAGGAGAAGGAGACGAAGAAGAAACCTGGAAAGAGAGGGAAGAAGCTTGGCACATCCATGGTTAATTACTGGCTGCTATGGGAACCTGGATGTGATAAAAGAAATATGGCGGGTGGATAATGAGAGTGTTTAAAGCAGAAGTTGTCACTGCTGCTGTGAGAACAAACACATAATGCAATCATCAAATATAGCGGAGCAGATAAAAGACACATGTTGACTCTTCCCACCTGTCCCCGTCCTGCTAGCTTTTACCCATAAGTCAATCAGTCGCTCATAAAGCTGTCTCCTGTAGAGGAAGCTTTCAAATATCACAATATGAAAACAAATGCACATTTTATTATCCTGTTTACATACCCAGAGAGGCTCATGGGAGGATGTAGCCCTATATTTACATATGTGTCATTTATGCTGAATGATATACAGAGATTTTGGAGCAATATTTGCAGCAATCCAGGCGATGCCAAACTACAATTTGCATGTACAATAGAAGTGTTTGGGTCTAAGACTAACCTTGCTGTCCCAATTTTTAAACATTGGTGCATCATGCCACAAAAACAGACCCTGAACTGTTGGATTAAATTCTATATAAGGGGCAGTACTCACTTTCAAAACTCCAGAAATCAGTGTCCTCGGCTCCCAAACTTCACTAAATGTAGGGTGACCATATTCTGACTTCCCAAAAAGAGGACACGACTACGGGGGGGCAGAGTCACAGAGTCGCATGAAGTTAATTTTAAGAGTTTTTGGGGTCTGATCGAATGTCTTTTACATGTTTTTAACTCAGTGAGTCCACATACCACAAAATCAAAACTTACGTACTAAATAGTGTTGTGTAGTTCACAAACGATTCGTTCAAAAGAACCAAATCTTTTCAGTGAACGTACTGAACCAAATCACTTCCTCGAGTGATTCATTCATTTCTCACTTCATTGGAGCTGAAGTAAGAAACAGCATTAGATATGACTCACAAAGTGATTCTTTTTAGCTTAGACACATTTGGTATTGTTTTGAGTAGGAGACACCTCATCAGGATCGTTAAAGCACAGCGACTTTGGCGTCTGCGAAATTCAGACTTGCAGGAAGTGAAAAAAGAAAAGTTAACGTCACCTCCCGGGCTCGGTATTTTTTTGCAAATCTGTTAAATCAACATTTTACCTAATCTCCATGAGAAGGGGAATGGTGTGTCTATAATGCAACTGGTTGAAAACAAGTAAAACAACCCATAAGAGGCTCCTTAGTGCTCACTCAAAGTATGATTCAGCCGATGTTAGACAGGCTGTCATCATTTGACAAATCTCTGGCTCCTGTATGTCGTTTTGTTTATTGTTTTGTTTTTGAGCTTTTTATTATTATCATGATCCATTTTGTCATTCCCTCCTAGTATTTAGTCCTAATAGGAGCAAGATGAGAGTCCCGTGAACGCAGAGACCTCAAGAATCTGCGCGCAGAACTTTTAATGATGGCAGGAGTTTGTTTCACGCAGAGGAGGGCGAGACGGCAAACACACCGAGTCCTGGAGAGGTCAGACCGTAGTTCACTTTGAGGTTTACTACGCTGTTGACTCTGCACACGCTGGCACTTCTCATTAAGGAGGGAAAGGAGGCAGAGTGGGACAGACAGCACAGCTGGGCCGTGCATGCCTCAGAGCTGGACAAGCCATTAGTGAGCTTTTATTGTTGAAAGGATGAGGAACCCAACATGGAAACAATCCTCGGTTTACCAACTTCTATTATCGAGCTGATTGAGAACATGTTTCACTGAGCAACTGTGTGATTTGTATTTGTCATGGCTGTTCAATCTTCAAAGAGGTTACAGCCCGGCACACGAGGAGGCCTCATCAGCTGTGGGATCACTGCCCTCAGGATTGGCTGTCAGCTCTCTCTTGAGGTAAAAGTGAGGGATTTCGGCTTATCGCAGAAGCTCTGATAAGAGTGAAAGGAGAGAGAGCAGAGAGGGCCGAAGGAGAGACCGAAGGGGTGAGACCCAGGGGGGTGAGGTTGAGGAGAAAGGGGAGTATGAGTGACCTCCCATCCCCCGTTACTCAGGGGTCGCACAGGAGTGACAGTTTCCCAGGATCGCGGTTAACCCGGAGGAGACAGTGAAATTTGTTTAACCTTTATGTACGCAGGGAACTTTGTCTTTTTCTCCACTTTATCATTTCATGTTCTTTATTTTGTCTCTCTTTGTTTACTTCTTCAAAGTTTTACAGTATTACCAGACCACCCTGCAGAAAAAAATCACATTCAGAGTCAACAGTTTGCCTGTCTTTTATTTTGAAAGGACAAATCAGAGGAGCAGCAAGCAGTGTGAAATAAAATGAGGAGAATCTTTTGAAATCAGACTTTATTATAAGTTTAAAAAAATAACCGAATGCACAACGTTTCAGCACATCATCACAGCGCTGTCTTAAGTATCAGCACTGTGGATTAATTATTATTAAACTAAGTCTGTTATAGACAAAGGCAGGTTAACAGGCAGCATTCTAAAATAATTAAACACAAACACGGAAAAAAAAAAAACTTTTTTGAAGTTTAAAGCAGATTTGTTGTTTGTGCGTATTGTCACCCTAAAATGTGAAGTGATATTTTTTACGGTTTTGTTTTTGTTACTTTTTATTTTCTGCTAGAAGATTAAAAACTTTTCTTTAGTTTGCCTCATAATCTGGTCCAAAGGCCTCTGTGCGTTAGTTAGCTCATGACATCATAAGCAAATAGGCCAATCAGACTCTCCGAATGAGACACAAAATTTTAACATAAGTAGGTAGGGCTGGGCGATATGGGAAAAAGTTTATCACAATGTATTTTTCATATCAGTCAATATTGATATATATCACGATGTAAAATATGGAATTTAACAGTGCTGATTGGCAGCATGTCTTTTGCAACACAATAAGCTATTCCATCTGTGAGTTTTTTGTGTCTCTTGGACGTTTTGTTGTGAGGCGTTGCACTAGAGAAAGCAGACTGAATGGTTGAATCAGTGCCGTGAGGACCCGAAGCAACTCCCCTTTTCATTGGCTATTGGTATAGTCTACCAAAACTTGATCATGTTTCATATTGATATTGAGGGAAATTAATTTTTTAGATATATCATTCTCATTTTATCGCCCAGCCCTATCAGTAGGGCAGTTATCTGAATGATGCACCAGAAGGAAAGTTGTATCACATCAAGTCATTAACGTGTTCAATCTGGAGCGATTTCACATCATTGTCTCTGTGCATGTTCGCAGAGAAGGGTGTTACTCTACATCAGAGCCTTTAAGCTGATCCCAACAATGCATCTTACAGAACCGTTCATGGAGCGAGCAGATTTGCCTGAAACATTAATAAACAAGAGCATGCAACAGGAGCCTATTTTTTAGAAAGAGCGAGGCAAGCGTCCTCTTCGCTCCTCTCAGCCTGCGCTCTGGTATGTCAGGTATTGGGTAACAGCAGCATGCCTGCGGTTTAGTGCAAAGTAGCAGCAGCTTAGCGACACTATGTTCACTATGACTGCACCGCTGTGTTAGAAATATGACAGAAACTCTATCGGAGAGATGAGAGCGAGTTTGCACAACAGCCAGGTCAGATCAGGTCAGATGAGTAATAAGCACGTTGTCACATAACAGGAGAAACCCTGCAGGAAGTGTTGTTTACGAGCTTCAACTAATCGGACACTTGTTTGTATTTTCGCTGTAATTTTTCCCTTTTTCTTGTTGTTATAAGAGCAGATTAATAATTCAGGTCAAGATGATCATATCCTGCCTGCAGGCCGACAGAAAGGTTTGGTCAGTCTCTCTGCGGTGTTATCAGACACTCAGTCATATGATGGGGTTGGAGCGTGACGGTCTATGTGGAGGAACAAAAAAAAAACGCTTGTTGAAAAAGGAAAAAGAGGAATAAATGATAGACAAACCTGCAGCTCCACTTCTCCTGAAACTCCTGCTGACTTATTTCCTGATTTTCAAAATAAGAGACACTCCTTAAGTACCTTTTACTCTGTGGTCTTGCCTCAGTGCATTGTTTCCAAACTCTTACCTCACTTATGCAGCGTAGTTTTACTTCCTATAGTACGTGTTGTGTATGTTCTGTGCGTTTTGAGGGTACCGCTGTGTCTCCGTTTAAAGACAATGAGTGATTTGGCTCCAAAATGACCTGCCTGGTCAAACAAAGGAGGTTAAACTAAAAACAAACACACACAGAGGCTCCTGCACTCAGATAATACACCTTCCTTTAGCGGTGACATACGGCACTGATAATTAGACAAGATGGATGTGGGAGTCCCTGACATGAGAGGAGTCGACTGATTGAAAAGACAAGTCTCGTTCGAGTTTTAGTCTATCGTGTATCGTCTTGTTGCTTCTACCTTCGCGGGGCCTCAGCTCATAATTCAGTGCAACATCTGCTTTATTGTCCAGAGACGTGCGCTTATGCTGTAGTAACAAATTGCTCAAAGTTGCCCGGTCATGCGGCGTTGGAAGGACCCGAGCTGAGGTTGGATGTGGGCTTGTAAACGTCTGGTCAGCACTGTTTATTGTTAAGAGCTGGTGGCTACATCGAGGACTCTTAAAAGTCTGCGTTTCTGTGCGCTCTGCATCATTTTTTTGACTTTCCCTTTACTCATTTATTACTGCTGAGGTATTGTGTGACTGCAATACCAAACTCTGCATTAGCAATGGTTACTCTGCATGGGTGGTCAGAAATCGCGGTTTCTCTCTCCGCACATGGAAATGTATGTTTGTTGGTACTGAGGGGGTGTAGACGGAGGAGCAAAGGGAGTTGATCTAGATGTACCAGTTTCAGCCCGTTGAGGGTATCAAGTCAAGGTTGCGGTATCCTCTGTAACCATCTCCAACTTTCTCTCTCAGATGAAGCAGGATTAAGCTCAAAGCATTCTTGTAATCACTCTCTCGCACACACACACTCAGGTATGAAGACGTGGATGATATGTGAGCGTGATCTTATCTCCAACTGCTCTCAGTTTCCCTCCATATTTACTCCTCCTCCCTCCGTCCTCCACCATCACTCTTACAGTAAATCTGCTCTCTTCTGCGAGGCTTTTATTGGTTTTACAGTGTGCGTATCCTCGCTGCAGTCATTAAAGTAGATGATTTAGCGAGGGTGAGTTAGACCTGCCGACAGTAAAACACAGAGTTTTGTGTACAGCCGGTCCTCCCAGGACAAAAGGGGAAGGGTGAGACGGAGGGCTGAGGGCACGTTCAGGTTGAGGGTTTGATGATGGAGTAATTTAGAGATTGGAACTTTAAGAGGATCCCACCTTTAATTCTCATGTCCAAGCCATTAAGAGAGAGTCCAGAGTGAGAACCCTCCTTTAAGACACAGGAGGGACTTTGAGTGCTGAAAAAGATAACACTCTCCCAACCAATGAGGTTAATTTAAACAAGGTTAGTAACATAGATGGGTTTAAGAAGGTTACTCTAGAGAGGCGGAGTCTCACAGATGTAAAGATGGAAAAAGATTTACTGTCCTGTTAAGACTTCAGCAATTTCAGATTGAAAGCGTAACTGTCTCCACACACCAAGCCCGAGTAAAATCATTCGCGCGAATGAATTACATGTTAAGTCAATGCAAAGACGCGATTAGACGCGATTGGACGCTCCTACTACTCTGAAATGTCTTAACTTGAGCGGATCTTCACGTCCCGATGACTTATCAGCACAAAGGTTGCCAGGTGAACAAAGCCATTCCCCGCCTCCCCCGACCTGATTGGTTGTGAGGCAGACACTGCTCACCGTGTCGTTCACGAGCCCAAACAAAGTTAGCGTGCTACAATATCGCACAGTAGAAACCAACCAGGAAGTACGGAAAATTGTCTGAATCCTCCTTTGGCCACGACTGCCGACACAAGCAAGAAAACAAAGTAAATACCGGAGACTCTGTTGGAAGAACGGGCGCTTAAAAAAAAGGTAGACCAGACAAGAGCTAAAAAGCCGGGATGCTTCGGGATCTGACGGACCCTGTTAAAGCAGTTTACCTGTCCAGCAGAAGGGTTACAAAGTAAGCCAAGTGTAACAGAAGTGTTTCTTGTCAAACGGACCTGCTGTAGCGTGTTGTAGCGCTGCTAAACTGTTGACCTCGGGTCCTGGACTATGTCACTTTATCCTCGTTGTAGAAGTCCTGCAAACATTGTGTTTGCTGGTAGTCTGTTGGCATCTACAGTAGCACCAATGCTGTTTACTTTCACCCTGACTGGGCCTCATCTGTAATTTTCTGAAGTATTTATCTGCATTATATCTGAATTTAATTGGAACGATACGAGCGAGCAGGAGCGTCTGTTTGTGGGCGGGGCTTGCTGGGGAGAGGAGGAGCTGAGGGGAAAACTGGTCGGGAGGTGTAGAGTTTACATTCAAGATTTCTCTCCAAAACTGTCACTTCCTCAGATCCTGCCTACACCACCTTTAATGCTGATTGATTTATACGAGTGTGAGAGCAACATACACTGCCATCTTGACAAGGGCTCCTTGTCTCCAGGACCTGGTCTCACTGGTTCCCAAACCTCAGAGACAATGTGATTCAACACACATTTTCTATTAAATTAAAAAATTCAATTGATTCGCAAACCCTGAGGTAACAGTCGCCCTGAGGTTCATATAAAGAGTTGGTGCTTTTATCCAAATCTTGTAAACTCTCACTTGACTTATTTTGGTTGTAATAACTCAAATTGAAATCCACACCAAATTTACTGTGCGGTTCTGAAAAGGCCACACTCATCACTGTAAAACAACCCGACTCTGTGTTTCCAAGAGTTAAAAGGACCAGATTTTAATCCAGCAGGAGTGGAATTTGTGCTTCTGAGATACAAGATGATTTTAGGGGATAAAGAGGATGTTTTTAGGATGACCAGAAAGAGCAAGTATGGACACATAGTCGCAGCCGGCACAGTGTGTGTCATCCAGAGATGAGTCAGATCACTCGGAGACCCACAGGCTGGGAGACAGAGGGACTGATAAACCCTGTTAACAGACTCTGATAAAGCAGAACTGGAGGACACCGCGGAGTCAAAACATGTGCGAGTGAGGATCGATGAAAGGCGCTGTGTTGAAGATTGTTTTCGCAGCTCTACTCGTGCAGGACTGGAAAAAAAAGACAGTCTGAAGAAGTTGTTTTAGGGTTTATGTTTCTCTCTTTATTTTTCTCTCCCTCTCTGGAGCTGACCCTCTCACTCATTTACACACACATACTCAAACTTGAAGGAAAAACAAATATTAAACAGTCCTGTTTTTTTCTCTGTAAATTACCGGGTTTTATGGTTCTCGCATATCCAGTAATTCTCTCTTGGCAGCCAATGAAGCCATACAAACTCGGTCATACGTGTTAATGCAGTTATGGACTCGGATTGGTCAGCCTTCCAGATCTTTTGGAGGTCACAGTGCGCTCTCGTGTCGCTCTCTTCCTGACTTTGACCGCGGTCTGTTTAGCTGCTTTTAACGAGCCTGTAAGTCATTCCTCCAGCTTGTTATTGATGGATTGGGTTTTTAAAGTAAACTTAATTGAGTGCTTTAGCGCGGGCTCGTCAGATCGGCAACAATTTGGACCTGCAGTTTTACCACGGTAGGAAAATTTGACTCCAGCACTAAAACTAAAACTGGCGTTATCCTCCGTTTACTCACCGTGACGAATCGATCCAGAGTCGATCCAAACATAAGATCTTTACTTTGAAGTTATACTCCTGGTATGCAGATAATCACAATATGAAGAGCATAAGATTTCTATTTTGTGGTTTACTCTCTGTCTATAAATGGATTAATATGGAGATATTTTCAGATCAGACACTGACACAGATTATGTATAATACCGAGAAGCTATGAAATCATTTGATTTGTATTATTATATCATAAAAAGCTTTTTCCAGTTGTCCTGTTATAGTCACATTTAACCATCAAAAGTCTAATTTTAGATTGAGTTATATAGTCGGGATTTCCGTCATTTATTAAACTAACTGTTTTTTCTGATATGCATTTTATTTGATTTTGCTTTTTCGTTTATTTGACAGGGAAAGTACAGCAGGCATTGTTGCATCTAATTGAAGAGCAATCAGTGCTGTGTATGCAGGACTTCTAGCCGCGTCTACAATGCGGGAAATACAGCACATAATGCAAAAACCACTAAATAAAAACTAACATTACAGCAGCTGCAGACAGGCAATCATATGTTTGCATAAAAACAACAAGAAAGCAGACAAAACATGCAGTTTCCTCTATGCACAAAAATCCAGAGACTTACATATACATACATACACACCAGGGTCTGACCGATTTATCCGCGAGCTGCCCGATACTAAATGATCCATGGACCAGTACCGGTCCAGGACCCGGTGGTTGGGGACCTCTGCTCTAGTGGAAGACTTTTGCAGCCAGTATTAAGCAGGAAACTTCAGTTTTAGCACTTAAACATTTGCTTAATTTAAAGACTAGAAGTTGCAATTTAGGTAAGACAAGATACCTGAAGGGATTCTTGTCAATCTACCGGTCCTGTGACGCTGCAAAACCCCAGTTTTGACCAATCAGAATCAAGGATTTCACAGAGAGCTGGCTAACACTGGTGGATAATCCATCAGCTCCTAGTTGACAGTTGAAAACAGGTCACCCTCTTCTCACTTCCTCCGAACATGTGTACCCCTACCTCCGTCTGTGTTTAGCATTTACGATACAACTGTGACGAGAGCTAGACTTTACCTCGGTGGCGTAACAGCAGAGAGGGTCATCGCAGTCGTGACCTTTTGTCGTCTGTGCCATCACTTCCTCTCTGCGCTCTTTTAGACCAGGGATCAGTTCCCAGGGCCCCCGCCGACAGGTCATTTAATGGTCATCTACTCCGGGCCCTTGATGCTGAACCCCGAGGTTAACGCGGAACGCATCTCTTCCTGGACCTCACGGTCGTCAACAACTAGCAACCAGAAATATGTCAATCCCTCAGAACCTCCTCACCTGACTTCCTTTTTTTTTCATTTTGAAGATTTATGCTCCTCATGCCCACCCACATCCAACACCAAACCTCTTTAACCCTCCTATTTACTGAGCAGCAAGGGTCTTCTTTATGGCCCGGCCCGTCTGGACCGGTTTACCACACATTTATAGGCCCTGCTGGGTTTTCAGTGTGTGATCATCAGACTCTTAAAGACGAGCTGCTCTCTGGATTAGCAGCACAGTAAACGTTTGATTGTTTGTACAGATTATTCGTCATCCGTGTTTTCTGTCTCCTCATGTAAGAGTAAAAGTTTGTGGTTTTCATATTCTCTGTCAACGTTATGCAAAGCAGCTGTGCATCCATCATGTGGTCGTGTCAAGTTGTCCTGACATTTCCCTAAGTGCCTGTTTTATATCGTGAGGCTGTTTTCGTGCACATTCTTGATTTTTTGCATCGATCTGACGTTGACGGACTGTCTCGTTGTGGGCTCTCTGTTTCCTCCGTCCCCTGATCTGGTTTTCCTGTGTCAAAGCGGAGATGAAGCTGTACTGATGACAACCTGGAACGACTATGAAGTGTTATCCTCCTTCTCGTGGAAAGGAGGAGAATCGCTGGCGTCATTGCATGTGGTCGAATCGTGGAGTGTCAGAGAGGTCGCTGTAGACCTGTTGACACTGAACTCAGTGAGTTTAATTAAAACCCAAGCGAGCCTGTACGCACATGTGTGTGTGTGTGTGTGTGTATTGGTTGTCGGGGGGCCAGCAGACGGGGCCCGATGAAGCGAAGAGAGAGGGTAGAGCAGCAGCTTGGCAGCCCATCTGAGGGGCTCGTCACTGCGGCTAAGACGCGGCCACAGCTGGCCCCCTCCGCCAACAATCCGAGCTTTTCTTCCCCTCTCAGGAACGCACTGCGTCAACTCTAATTCCCTTCTAATGAACTGGCTACTGAAGGTAGCGAGGCAAGCATACCCGCCACATTTATTAAACACACACACACACACACACACACTGGCAGCAGAGAGAGTATGTTGCTCTTAAGTACATTTCACTCCTCAGCAGGGCGTCTGTGCAGCTTGACTTGGACACCTACAGAGGGTCCTTGAACTCACCATGACTAAAAGGTGCATTCAGGACCACCCCAAGCAGAGGGATGTTTTAGCTGTATTCTCAGCATGTGCCTCTCTTTTCTATTATCATTCAATCCAACCCACAGAGCCGAGGATCAGCTCCTCTATAGGATGTTTCAGAGGACTTATTACTGTCTGGAACTTAATGCCAAGACGTCTCAAGGAACAAAGACTCACTCAGCCAAGAGGATCAGGAAATATTTAGTCAATCTACGATATAAATCTATTAAAACGACAGGGAGAGGAGTCGTTTCTTAGCAATGAAAGGCCTGTCCAATCAACTCTCTTTAAAGTCCCTCTCCGATCTTTTTTTTTTTACTACTTAAAGTGTTCTCAGTGATCTTTGAATTCTGATTATGAAGTTTTTACCTGTGTCGCATTACCTGTTTCATTTTCAAGAGCTTTTCCTCTGGAGCTCATTAGCAATTCGCCTCTGAGTTGTGGGCGGAGACAGCGCTGCTTTGCACCCTCCTCTTCACGCTAGCTCACAGCCTAACCCCCTATTTCCGCCGCATCTGGAACGGCTACGAAAAGACCGTATCCGACGATCCCAGCTGATCGTAACCATTCAAGTTAACGTGTCAATTTCCACCAGCTTCTTTTCGTTCCGCTGCAGATCGCCGGACTCCGCAGCTGATCGCAAGAGTTCTATTTTTTCCAGACACCGGTGCATGCCGGATAAATTCAGCACAGATTAACCCATGCTGGAAAGGAGATGCTGATTTTATAAGTCTAGAAGTAGATTTCCTTCTCTGGAAGGACACAATCTACTGGTTATATGGTTAGCCTATGTGGCTAAAGACAACTTGATATCACGCGATTGCACGGATCCGGTAGGAATTGGCATGCCTTGAATATCTGAGCCGTTCTGGATGCGGTGGAAATCCTGGGTGACATTGCTGGTGTAGTGGAGGTGGCAGGAAACATAGGAGCTATTCAGCCAACGCACATGCTTTTGTCATGATTGTCCTCTCTACTTCTTAAGGTCTGGACTGCATAGCAGGGCTTCGGGGGCGGAGCTTAGATTTGCGACATAGGAAATCTCACTGTGTCTGAGTCTGCCGTTTTGGTCTGCCAGAGATTCACAGAGTTTTGAATGCAGAAATACTCAGAAATGCAACTTTGCACTTATTTTTAGAAGAATAGAAGAATAGATCTTTATTGTCATTGTCACCAAGTCCAATGAAATTAAAAAGTGCTCTCCATTCAGTGCATCATATAAAAATAAAAGTCCTAAGATTACTAGAAAAAGATAAGATATATCAAGACACATTCACCCGTCCACACAAACGTCAAAACATGGACATTACAAGAGCATTCATCAACGAACAATCATGTTGTCATTGCACATTAGCTCCTGTTTTTGTTGAGAATGGTTATTACTGTCGGGTAAAAGCTGTTTGAGTCTGTTTGTCTTTGTGTTCATGAGTCTGTATCGCTTTCCAGATGGCAGAAGTTCAAACAGTGAGTGACCGGGGCATGAAGTGTCTTTTATGATATTTTGGGCTTTTTTCTGGCAACGGGCGAGGTGGAGGTCTTCCAGTGTGGAGAGAGGGCAGCCGATGATATCCTGTAGCATCAGAAAAATGCCATATGAACATGAAAAATACAAGAAAAACATCCATCTAAAAAACAGCCGTCTGTTTTATTGGTAGTCTTGTGTATATTAGGGCTTTCACAACATCCGATTTTCACCCCGATGACTGAGACAGACAAAAATGTATTGAGTTGAATTTCCCTCTCGACACTCAGACATCGCCGAACAAACAACCAGAAGAGAAAAAGTTCTCCCACGACTCACTCCCTTTTGGATGATGAAGATAACGGTTGGTGAACAGGTTTCAGTCACTTTTGTTCCACTTTTTCTCGCTCGCAAACACCTCGTCTTTTTTTTTTTTTTTAAGAAATTTTAAAAGATTAAAAACTGCTGAAGGGAACATTTTTGAGGTTTGGGTGGAGTACTTAACTTTCATCTGACATCTTCCTCAACGTGATTAGTTACCGAGTCTTGTCTTTCTGCTGCCTCTGCTTCTTCAATCGAGGATCGGTTTAGTTCGTCACGATAATTGTAATGAGATGATGGGCAGAACTTTTCATGCAGCTACCATAATATGTTTTTAGGTTGATCTTTTAACACCTTAAATAAGCCATCAGAAACTTCTGGATTTCCCACATTAGTCTATTTTCCATTTAAAGTGATTTTACAGCTGTAGTGATGTTGAACGCTGATAACGCATTCTTTTACAAAGTCGTGTCCCCAAGAAAGAGTGACATGCTCAGGGGCCGTATAACCTGTTGGTAAACTCTGGTCCCCTCATGTGAATACGATTAACTGAGACAGTTCTAAATGAAGACAGTCAAATGAATTTGCATGCAGCTTTCAGCCGCTGTGAGCAGAAACCTGAGATTTGAGTCGCCCTCGCCGTGACCCTGCGGTTTAGATTCTGCGGTTCGTTCCTCGGAGCTCTGATGCTGCTAATGAAAACATTAGTACACAATGAGGCACACACATGTGCGGAGTTTTAATCCATCTGTGATTATTGTGAGTTTCTGAAGGTGACAAAGTTCATCAGTTGGGATAGATTGTTTATTTACCTCCTTTTGCCACACTTTGGTCTTTTCATGCAGGATTTTCGACCCTCAGAGTTTAAAAAGACTGATTGTTGCCAAACCGTGTGTTTGAGATCCTTCTCCAAAATCCTCTGAATTATTTACTCATCTATCCACAATGGAAAGTCTGTCTTTTTCATGTCACATTTTTGCAGAATACTAGAAACCAACCTAGGATTTATCATCCTGGAGACGGTTTTACAAGTCCTGTGTTGTTCCATTTAATCACCGGTGGATTATTCCACATCAGTCCTTCCATTGTCGGGGAAATACCAACATCCATGGGCCTGCAGCGAAAGTGTGCATAAAACCATTAACTGTGTCTAACCCCCTTTACATAAGAGTAATAAAACCCAAACCAGAGAGAGCGAACAATAAAAGAGAGGAAGAGAGTCGGGTTATCAAAAGAATAAACAGATAATCTGCAGGTCATATGAACTGTCATCATCAGACTGTGATTAAGGGAATAACTCAATGAAGAAGCATGTGCCTTTATGGTCATCCTCTGAAATGGGGACACAGCTACTTAGATACAGCTGACCGTTCATCATACTGCATATTTTTACTGATTAATTTTATACCACAACAGATCAAACAAATGATCCGCCTGCAGCCGATTGTGTACGTGTGCGGAGGATAAAGTGAAAGCTCATAACATCATTAGAGTAATCGAGTTACAGCTGATTGAGTATAATAGCAGGATGCATCTTCATTCATTTTTGTATCAACTTTAAAAGAGGATAACTCTTAAGACGGTTGATTTGCAGTTAATTTGATTAGTCGATTGCAATTAATCATATTTTCAATCACATGTTGAGTGGTCTAAACAGTCCGAAATAATCAAAAGCACAGTGTGATTATTTCCATCACAGCAGCAGCAGGAAGCAGGAAGACACTGCAGCAGCTTAAGTACGGAGAGCCAAAAGAGACAAAATAAAATAAAAAGTGTTAATTTCAATCGCATAAAGATTAATCTGTGAAAGATGTCAGCTTTGGTTTTCAGTAAAGGAAACAGTTATATCTGCTTTTTTTAAATGCAACTTTTAACTCTTTTAACTACTTTTGAACTCTTAAATATATCGTGATATTGATTTGAGGTCATATCGCCCAGCCCTAGTTGCGTTATTGCTGTGAAGACAAATATCTCAAGGGGCAAGTACAGCAAAAGTAGGCATAAAAACAAATGTTAAGCTACGTTCACACTGCAGGTTATGATGCACAATTCAGATTTTTTGTTTAATCCGATCTATTTGTGCCGTTGTTCACATTACAACAACGAATGCTGCATCCAATGTGAACGGAATGCGTCTGTGATGTGACCTACATGCACACAAAGCACAAGTTGCTTTCCCCGCCTGTTTGTGTTGTAGAACAATGGGGATGTTTTTTGCATATAGATGACGTATAGGTCGGATGAACGCGACCTGAGCGTCCACACTGAACTCACATCGGATACATATCTGATTTGTATCCACATACAAAAGAGGCCTGGGTCGAATTTAAAAAAATCTGAATTGCACTGTTCACACTTACATGAAAAAATCAAATATGTGTCACATATGGTTAAAAAATGGAGATTGCCCTACAGTGTGAACATAGCCTTCGTTTAGGTAAGTTATTGATAATTTGAATTATAAGGGAATCAACAATATCTCAACTCCATATATTCACTCCTCAAAACACTGATTCACATTAAATAAAAATAAAGATGAGTTTTTATGTTTTGACCAATGGCGAATGACAGAAATGTACAGACATATTGGACAGACTGCGATAGCTGGTGTGCACGCTCACACTTTCACTCCAAAACCAGTGAGCCAAAGCCCTCCAACAACACGTCCACTGTTCTGTGTCCCCATGACTCTGCGTGATTATCCAAATATTTTTTATGGCCGCTGCAGCTCCAGTTGCAGCGTGAAGCGCCGGCGTCCAGCGGAGGGACAGCAGGGACAGTTTGACGAGCTGCAGGCTCGCCGTCTCTGCAGGCGGGAGGGCTGATAAAGTGGACGGTTCACAGTTCAGCAGACCCTTCACACTCAGAGATAAAGCCGGACCGTTTACTCACTCCCACTCACTGGGACGGCAGCACAGGGGAGCAGATAAAATAAGCAAAGAAGAGCCAGAATGAACAGCTGATAGAGCCGTGATTTACAACAATACAGCGCTTCATTGTGACTCTTATTTGGCAAAAACACTTGTTTACAGTCCCCTGAAATGTCAGATTTATAGTTTTTAAATGATTGCTTTCTGGTCCGTTTTAATCAGATTACCATAAATTAATATATTTATTTAAAAACATGCAACAACATGAGTGGACCAAAAGAAACTCGTGCAGGGTGGGCCAGCATGCGACACTCAAAATAAGGAAATCGAAAACTATGAGGCGGTTAATTGCTGAAACAAAGATATCTGTATAGTCTGAAAAGTGATTTATTTGGATGTTTTATAGCTGCCTCCTCTTATAAAAACCCGAGTGATTCAGTGTAAGCTAAAAGAAAACTCTAAATTTAAGACTGAGACAACCAGCTGCTTTGTTTTAGTTTCATATTCCCTAAAGGCCCCTCTCTCTCTCTCTCTCGTCTCTCTCTTCTGGCCAGCTCCTACCTGTCGACTGGAGCTTATTTCGCTGTCTGGTGTGTTTTTAGCAGTAAGGCTGGCCCAGCTAAAGGCTGCAGAGAAAGGTCCCTTTGACTGATACTGATCTGGTCATAGCTCGACCCATAACCTTATACCTCTGCAGGCTGCTTTCATTAGCTCCACCTATGTATATACTGTATATATAATACACTATTGTGTGTGTAGGAGTGAGTGAGAGCGAGTGTGTCTGATGCTATCAGTGCATCTGGAAGTACCTATATGTGCTCATAGAAGCATGACTTTGAGATATTTGTCACACTTGTGTGCACATACATGTTCTTGTGCAGCGTTTTTACATTATACAGTATCTGTCTCTGCATGTGTGTGTGTGTGTGTGGAAGGATTTCATGAGCGTGTGTGCAACCCAAACCTGATTTTCAAACTAACTTCTGGATGTTTTTTATTTTAGTTTTTTGCTTTGTAGGGGAGACCGGGCTTGTTGTCACAGTTTTTACACTCTTATATATTTCTTGGAATCAATACTTCATATATAATCAAAATCTGTACCAGATGAAAGACCAAAGTCTCAGGTATATATTTCGTATTCATGTCATTTTTATATCTTGTCTCAGTGCAGAGTTATAAGCAATCAAACAGAGAGTGTGAACATGTGACGTGTTGTCCCACCATGTGGGTAAGTTGTCTCACTACAGGAGGTTAGATGTCACAGTGGATTTTGAAGCTAATAAAACAGACAAAATTATTATTGTTATAATTTTTTTACATGAAAGTGAACATCAAAGTCAGGCTAAAGAAAAAGTCATTAAACAAACGCTAACATAAAATATTATGTAACATACTCTGGAGTTTGGAGATCTGTCTGACTCTGTATTTCGGTTGGGGTGAATGTTTGCAGTACCGAGCAAAGGTATGGTAGTTGACAATAAAGTCCTTTAGTGTCCTCCAGATTGATTTTTTAGTTAGGGTCACCTGTCTGACTGTCCTCAGCATCACGTCAGGTACTGCACTGCCACGTTCAGTTTTTCTTTTGTAAATCCTGTCCATGTCTTCTCGCTTTCTCCTCTCCTTTAACCTTCTCTTTTTTCAGTAAAAATAAAGTCAAAATTTCAATATGACAGCTGCTTAATTTTAATCCCTTTTAAACATGTGACAACTAACCCCAAAATGACTGAGACATGTTGCCCCAAACTACCATGCCTAGCTTAAAGTTAGCGTAAAACAGAACAATGACTGAGGTATGACAGGATGCCTAGGATTTTTATCTGGAAGAATCTTATTTTAAAATATATAAAGTTTTTTTTTTTTTACTTTGGGTTGTGCAAAATGGTTGATTGGCGCTCATCTCAGCTCACAATGTTCTCTTCTCTTCTTAGACAGGACACGACCCCTGACCGTGTTAAGGAATAAAACTAGCATTCCACTTTTTAGTTGCGCCCTCTGGTGGCAAAGATAATTGCAGCGTAACAACTCACCCGTGTGACAACAAGCCCCGGTCTTCCCTACAACTTGGCTTCAGATTTTGCATTCGTCTATCATCTGCAAAACCATTTTTCAAGCCAGTCATTCCTCTGATTAACACTATCTCTGACATTATCAGGTGACAACACATTCTCATAATCATAATAAACCCGGACTCTTTTATACTCGGACACGGAGCGCAGTAATATACTCGTCATATCTGCTGGTGCTGAAGGCTGCTGTCACAAGCAGAAGGTCATTTTCTGATGTGTGTTTGGGTCTGTGTGAGAGAGCGATGGCAGATGAGACAGGAGGGGTGTTTTTTTTCTCTGCGCTCTCTGTTTCGTGCTCACGCCAGATAGTAGCAGAGCGCCAGTGACGGTCTGAAGCCGGGGGGGGGATTTATTGAAGCATCAGGCGGTGCAGTTAGAGGAGTGGGAGAGGTGTTGAGATGTTAGTGAGCGCAGAGAGCTCCGAGAGAGTGTGAGACTTGGCTGTTACTCTGCGAAATACAATATCTCAAGTTGGATTTTTTCAGGTTATTAAATATTGTACAGCTTTACAAAACTCTTCAGTTCTCTCTGAGATTGTTCAGGTGTCGCTTTAAACCTCACAAAACGTTCCTTCATGTATTTGATGAAGTGAAAACTGGATCAAACATACAAGTATTTCAAAACAGCTCACTCAAGTTTCTTTCTGCTGCCGTGTTCAAAATTCGACAGGCAGAAGTTTCACGTCCTTCACTATGAATTAGGATTTAGTAGCCAAACCCTAAACCCTACAGGGAGTCTGCTGTTTTGATTTGCTTTGAAACCATGTTGTATTTTTGCCCATGTAGAGAGCTGATACTTGAAAAAGCTTTCTTAAAACTATTCATCAAACCGAGTCCTCTTAAAGAAAACAGCCTCTCTTTAAAAAGTTGGGAAAAGTTTTGAATGGTTGAAACCAGAACCTCCATCATACAATACGTGGATTCAAATCATGTGAGATATTTATCAAATGGAGCAGATCACATTTGCCCTACGGCTCCAGAAAGCCACCTCCACTAAAAGATGGAAACCTGAACTACCTTTGTCGCTGCAATGACAATATTTATTATGTAAAACCCTTCTGTTGTATATCAAAACGTCCGAAATAATTGCACGAAAAAAACGCTCTCAGTGTGTAAGGACCTTTAGAGGGACATGAGACCATAGCCTACCTACACATCCAAAACCAACTTCTTTCTATTTATTCATTTGTTTACTTTTGGGCAAAATGACGTCGGTTATTGGCGTAAATTTCAGTATTGGTAAATTCTCAGTTTATCGCCCCGCCCTAGATATAATTGAAAATCAGTGTTCAATTTTCACAGGACCTGCACTTTCAAGTCCACTTGTTGCACAAAAACACAATGCATGCTTTGCTTGTGTGTGAAGTCTATAGTGTCAAGTAATGAACCCAGTAAGAGACATCACTCTGCAGCACTTTGCACATTTCAGAACTCAGTGATCCAGACATGCCAATGGTCTAACAGCCCCTCAACGCTTTGATTCTGTGAATGACTGTTTTTATTTAGCTTTTATTACCTCTCATTAGACTTTTAAAATTACACAACATCATATTAATAATGACTAATTGGCTCATGTGTGCGTGTGAGTGGGTGTGGATTGTTTGAGTCACACGCCCAACGCTAACAAATAGACAGTCAGTAATACAAACACACACACACACACACACACACACACACACACACACACACACACACACACACTTTTGTTTGCAGCCTCTCCTCTAAGAGCATGAATGAACTCTCTAATAGTTTATCTTTTCATTCATTAGCAGCCCATGTGATCCACATCTGCACACCAAGCCTGCTCACTTCAACAGTTAACCCCCCGCTCAACTATTAATGCATGTGCACATACATCACCACGCTGCATCATTTGCGCATGTATTCACTCGTGCACGTCTCAGAGTAAATATGCACGAGCACGCTTGTATGTGTTTTCCTGCGTGGGAAAACGAGCCTGCAGTGAGGTGGAGCATGAAAAGCGATAGTAAACAGAGGCCGTTATCGAGGATAAAGCTCTGCTCCTGCAATCTGACTGTTTGATTAGTTGTGCATTTACTGTGAGAAAAACAGAGATAAGGTCACAGAGAAAGTGAAGGCGCTCTGTGGAAAATAATAACGGATTGGAGGAAAAACAGCAGGGTGTAAGGTTGTGGTGTTGTTAAATTAGAGAGGAAATAGCGAGAGAGCGGAGGAGAGAGAGAGAAAGAGAGACGGGTGTGGGAATGGAGGTGTTTAGGGACTCCCTGCAGACTGACTCCGACATGGGAACACGAAGTCGGCCCTAACGAAGCTTGGCCGCCCCTGCTGACTTCACAGGCCTGAGATAGAGGAAGAGAGGGAGGGATGAGGAAGAGAAGAGGGGGTTCAGGTCAGGGACAGGTTGGTCTGGTTGAGACATGGAAAGAAAATAGGTCTGATGAATGAAGACGAAACAGGAAACAGGGAAACCAGAATTAGCTTCATTGGCCAAGCATGTGTGCACAAACAAGGAAGTTGACTCTGGTGAACTTTTCTCTCAATTGCAAACATTAAGTAAAAGATAAAAAAAAAATATGTTCAACCGTACATTCGACAATTAAAATAATATGTACATGGCTAAATTTAACGTTAAATATTGTCCACAAACCAATGCAAGATTGTAAAAGAGGTGAGGAGTGCAAATGATGCAGATGCATGACAAAAGTATGTTTATAGGAAGATGTTTTTTTCCCCATATATATTTTTTTTTTGAGGAGATGTTATATACAACTATTTAAAGTAGGTGTATTTCCCTTTTTGGGGTAATCCTATGAAATGGCCCAGATAAATAGTTAGAGAACTGAGACTGTGGCCCTGCTGTTGAGGGAGAAGAGAAGTGGGGCCAGAACAAACCCCTGGGGGACTCCAGTGCTGATAGTCCAAAGGATGTCCCCCCTGCCTCACCTTCTGCTCCCTGTGAGGTAGAACGCTGGTGATCCACTGACAGATGGAGGCTAGCTGTGTGAGCTTGGTGAGTTTAAGATGGAGGAAATTCAACTTTACAAAAAATAAAAATCTACCAGAAAATGAACCCAAGATTTTAGGTCAACATTTGTGAACGAAACAATAGGATTGGAGTTGTTGTGACCACAGACTCGTGGCCGCTGGTTTACAGGGAATGGCGATCCAGAGATCGTGTGGGTTTCTTTGTCAACACGAGAAAAACGTCTTGCACTACAAATTCAAACAAACACACTGCTGACAAACAGACACACTCCTCCTCCTCCGTCAGTGTCACACATGTACACAAACCATCGCGTGTCAATCTCCTCTGCTCCTCAAGATATCCGAACGCAGTCTGTCATTACAGTGTCATACTCAGAGCATTACATCACCGCCGTGTCTCTCTCAGTCCATGTTGTGGTCTCTCTCTCTCTCTAGAATAGTATCATTACACAAGGTCATCATCATAAACCGATCACTGAAACGGCCGCTCCACTACAGCGGGCCTATCTGCGGCCTGTGATGTGAAGCGGTTAGATCAGCCGCCACTCGCCGAACTCTTACCCCGTCTGGAAAAGAAATAAAGCGCAGCCTGCAGACTCTGACGCGCTTCCATTGATGAAGAGAGAGAGAGACCGCGGTATGAAAGAGGGTAGAGAAGAGCAGAAATTAAGACGAGTTGGCAGCTGTGTTTGTGTTTGTGAAAGAATGCCCCTGCCTAAGCCATGGTTTCCTGTTCGGTTTGTTTACAGCAGACGACTGTACTTTCCCCGTTGAGTTAAAGCTCATTCAGTTTCCTAATTCCCCAATCTTCTTACCTCAAATCATGGGAGGCAGCAGGTGACTGCGGCCACAGTCATGCCTTGCGTGGGTGGAATTTTGAGGGTCAAGGCGAATGTTTTGTGATATCAGTAATAAGCCTCAGGATATTTTGTTTTTTGTTGTTGCAGTTTAACAACCGGGAGCATTTCAGATCTGTCTTTGTCGGAGTGAGAGTGGACTGAATATCCTGTCTTTGGTTTTAGAAACTATGAAGGGTGTTTCCACAACTTTTTTTATCTTATGCTGACATAATCTGATCATATCAGACGTCTATGTATCTAAATGTTAGTCTTTGACCATCTCAAGTTTGATTACATCCGCCAAGGAGGTTATGTTTTCGGTAGTGTTGGTTTGTTTGTTGGTTTGTTTGTTAGCAACTTTACAGAGAAAGTAACAGACGGATTGACCTGAAATTTTCACCAGAGGTGCGTCTCAGCCCCAGAACGATCCCATTACATTTCGGTGCTGATCCGGATCGCCTTCTGGATCCAGGAATTTTTTGAAGGATTCTTTATCATTGTGAGATAGGGCACATTGTGGAATTTTGCATTTAACTCTGGTAACCAAAATGTCCAGAGTCTTTAGTAAAAAATGACACAAAAGGTTCTCAATGAGTTTTATGAGGTGTCAAAGGTTGATCCTGATCCAGACAAAATTCTGGATACTGTGATCCAGAACACACAAAAATAAGGGTGTCGTTGGAATTTTCAATGCTGAAAGATAATCAATGATCGGCACAGTGGTGTAGATGGGCGGCACAGTGGTGTAGTAGGTCCTGGGTTCGAATCCTGGTCAGGGCATTTCTTGTTTTAGGAACATTATGAACAGTGAACATACCAGTTTAAACACAAATAAAAGTTAATAAAAGACACATAACAGTAAAAGTTTTGGTGTGAATCACAATATAAGGGGGACATGAGCTGCTTGGCGGAGGTCTGCGCTCCCCGAGTGTTTTTCTAGTTTCTTCATGTATTTGACAACACTTCCTCTCTGTCATGAAGTCCCTCTGGATTTCTGGGAGAAAAGTCTTGATTGTTCATGTTCAGAGGAATGAAGAGTACGAATTATTGAGTATCTCTGTATTTGTTTAACTTCACATATTCAGCACATTCGGGTGGCATTTTTAAATCGTTGCAGATTAGGATGAGTGGAAAAATAAAACCACATCTCATTTGTGCTTAAACCACCAGACCTAAAATCAAGTGTAGTGCTCCCCCTAGTGGCTATTTTGCAGAAGTTAGGCAAACTTTGCAGATCTTATTCAGTTACTTTGCAAAACTTTTAACACATTTTCACTCACTTACTGTGTGATGTTTAATGATAACCACAGGTATCTGAAGACAACAGTTACAGCGCAGCTTTACATGCAAGGCCTCAAAACTGTAAGCGCCAGTTGCCGATGATTTTTGTTGAGACATGATATCAAAGATGTGTGGAGACAATCTCAGAGGCAAAGGAGGAAGAGTGCGTACAATAAGTGAGGATACTCAAGAGAAAGGTTAGACATAGTGAGACTCTGGAGATGCGTTTACCATCTTTGCAGCGCGCCGCATGTGTAATCTGACACTGAGTCTGTTAGCAGACATACTGCGAATTTTGATGATGAATCACCTGCTGAAAGTCTGATTATAGCATCTTTACTTGTTTTGATCTTCTTCTTCTTCTTCTACGCGCCTGTCCGGGCCTGCAGACCTTTAAATATTTCTCCTGGCGAGCACGACTGCATTTTTAGCGGTCGTAAACTTTATGCACTTTAATTAACTTGACTTGCTTACTGTTGTCTGGAATCAACATTTTTCTAAACCACTGTGTTTACTATTTAGTGATGTAGAGTGCAACGCTGTGAACTCGGGTGTTTTTGTTTAGGCTGCTGAGTGAGTGGCATGAAAAGAGGGTTTGATCGCACCTTTACATTCTTTTATAAACGCGGATTTAACGACCGGGTTTTATGCTTCCAGTTGAGATAAGAGGGAGGAGGGTTTGAAAAATGTGTCACAGCAAAACTGTAAACTGTGGAAGAGAATTAAAAGATGATAACATTGTTGTCTCTCCTTTGTCTCTTTGCTCTCAGGTCGGTGATCCCTCTCTTTGACGATGACACCGGTCTGCTTATTCTGGCTGGCACGGTAAGATTTAGGTTGAATTATTTGGTCGGGTTTTAACTTTGAGAAAAAGAACGTAATATTTTAGAGTAGTAGTTGTTTTCCTTTCACGCTGAGAACGACCGTACTCTTCCTCGCACAGGGGGACACTGTGATCGACTGCTTCGAGGTGACTTCCTCTGAGCCTTTCCTCTCACAAGGTAAAGCTTCATCATCTGTAATCCGTTCAGATTATTACGTTTAATTCCTCCATGATTCCTCACTCTCTATTATTTTCTTTTAATCTGTTAAGTGAGCCACTGTCTGGCGGATGCCTCATCACGAGGAGTTGCCATGGTACCCAAGCTAGCGTTGGATGTCATGTCCTGTGAAGTGATGCGCGTCCTCCAGCTGACAGACAGCTGCATCGTGCCAATCAGCTATCAGGTCCCTCGCAAGGTGTGTCAACGCACATCGCAACTGATGTCTTAACATGTACCCGGTCATGACAAAAACAAAGGTAAATGCATATTTGTTGTAATACATGCATGTTTTATATTTCCAGCACTCAAGCCAGGAGTTTCATGATGACCTCTACCCAGACACGGCGGGCACGACTCCAGCCATGTCCGCTGAGGAGTGGTGGCAGGGAGGGAACAAGCAGGTGAACAAAAAGAGTTTATGTAGGATTTTTACTGCTCAAACATTAAACAAAAAAAAGTTTGATTAATGACTAACAGCGTGCTCTTTTCTGTTCACAGGTGGAGAAAGTGAGTCTTGATCCAGCCAAACAACCCAAATCGAAGGCTTCGCCAACCAAACAGACGCCTGCTAAGAAGGAGCTGGCCAGTGGGGGCAGCAAAGAGGTGAGGAACGCATCTGTGTCGATCAATCAGATCTAATTTGTAGAGCAGTTTTCATACAATAAACAGAAAACAGTCCAAACCCCAGCTGTAGTTTGCAAACGGAGTCATCTGTTTTTCTACAGGATACGGCGCGTGGTTGCTCCTCCTCCAGCAGTCCTCTGAGCACTCCCAGCAGCAGCGCTGTCCCGTCCCGCTCCCCCTCCACCACCTCCGGCCTCTCCTCAGGCTTCCTCCCAAGCCCCAGTCCCACTCAGAGCGTCAAGGCCATCCAGAACATGCTGGGTACAAACACCTGAAATACCTGTATAATACTCATTCTATTACAGCGTTCCCATGGTAACAAAGACTGATGTCTCACACAGGACCGAGCTCAAAGTTTCGCCACATCCAGGGTGTGGTGATGCACAAGGACACGCACTTCACCAACGTGCAAGGACTTAACCTGACGACGCCGGGCGAGTGCGACGGCTTCTGTGTCAATCGTGATCGCGTGGCCGTGCCGCTCGCCATTTCCGGGGGTCAGATTGCTGTCTTTGAGGTGTGGGATTAGCTTGACATTAAAGGGATATTCCGGCGTAAAATTAATTTAGGGTCAAACACACCATAACACCGTAACCGACATTACCTTTCATCTCCTTCCTCTCCTCAGCGCTCTCAGCCCGGGAAGCTTCCACACACAGCCCTGCCCACCATCCAGAACTCTGTCAACGTGGTGGACTTCTCTTGGGACCCCTTTGACACTCACCGGCTCGCTGTGGGTGAGTGAACTTGGTAACTTGTCGGCATTTTCAGCTCTATCTGGTGTTATTCTTCAGCTTTTGTTTGACTGCATACGTCTGTCGTTGCAGCTGGTGATGATGCAAAGATCAGGGTGTGGCAGGTACCAGAAGGAGGACTGACAGAGACTCTGACTGAGCCTGAACTCATCTTGCAAGGTAGGACTGGACTCACATGCTGGACTCTGTTTTCTTGAACAAAGTCGGAGTGAAGTTGTTTGACAGCTGCTGTGACCCTTTGTAGGCCACACTGAGAAGATTTACTCCATCAAGTTCCACCCTCTGGCCAGTGGACTGCTGGTGTCTTCATCCTATGACCTCTCGGTCCGACTTTGGGACCTGGAGAGTGGAGACCAGGTCAAGCTCCTCACTGGACACGAAGACCAGGTGTGACAAAACTCAGCTCCCAACGAACACTTCGAAGCAGTATTGAGGCGCTTTCTTACACATGTTGTAATGAGTTAAATCTCTGTGTTTTGTTCTTGTTTGTATCATGTTCAGATTTTTGGCATGGCATGGAGCCCGGATGGAAAGCTTTTAGCCACAGTGTGCAAAGATGGAAAAGTCCGCATCTATGACCCCAGAAAGTCAGATGCACCAGTGCAGGTAAATTGAAGGTTCCAATTGTGCAGCCATCTCGCTGACAACTCCACTGAACCTTGTTGTTACTCAGCCAAGCCGTCAAATCCGTGTTTACATGACATTTAGGAATTTTTCAGCCTCAAGTGGACACTCGAGGAACTGCAGTTATTAACTCTTCTGCATTGGCTTTATTTCTCAAGACCAGCAGGACAGAAATGGAAATATTTAGATGCAGGATAAAAATAAGTCTCCATTTATTGATTTCTTTTTTTAAACATACTCACAAATGCCTTTAAAACAACAGTTACCGTGTTTAAAAGTGTCAGGAAGTAACAGATCCCTTTTGTTTTATGAACTAAGTGTTGAAAGAAATGTCTGAACCTTTTACACACTTCCTGTTCTCTGGTTTTTAGGAGGGTCCTGGTCCCGAGGGCCACAGGGGGGCTCGTGTTGTGTGGGTGTGTGACGGCAAGTACCTGATGGTGTCAGGCTTTGACAGGTACTGAACACGGCGAATGCGTCTCTGAGTACGCTGAGTACTGAGATCAATTTTAAAAGCAATTTTAAGATATTTTACTCCAGGAGAAGTTAAACTACCAGCCTGTGAATCTACTTAAGTAAACATAAAAAGCACTTTTTAGGAAATTAATCAAAAGTTCTTCACTCTAACCAGAGAGGTGGGATGAGGGGCGTTTTTGAGAAGTAAGTTTCGACCCACAAATTATGCAAAAGCACAAATTTTTAATCTTACTTGTTGAGACCGTTTTGTTGACTGGATACATCTCTCGGTTGGAGTATTGAATATTTTTGTTGCCCTTTTTTTAGTTTAAACTTTGCAGACAGCTCTCCTCTACTGTGCAAAGAGTTCACTACACTCCAGTAGGATTTGTCCAGTTTGTAGGACAGTCTGCACAGATAAAAATTAGGTCGTCGCTCACTTTCTGCGTTAGAGATTTGATGAACAGTCAGAGCATTTGTTGTTTGGTTAAAGAGAAACTTCATACCTGACTCTTTTCCGTCGTCCTCTTTCAGCCGCAGTGAGAGAGGACTCTACTTGTACTCTGCTGACTCGCTGTCTGCCGGAGCGCTGGCAACCACTTTCCTGAACGTCTCCCCCTCTACACTCATCCCTTTCTACGACCCTGACACCAGCGTGGTCATCCTCACTGGAAAAGTAAGCAAATGAACAAGCTGAATAGACATCGCTCAAAAAGAAGAAAACACTGGAGGAACAGATAACAATGCTAAATGTATGTTTGTTAAACAGGAGACATTAGTTTTCACTGAAACTATCAAGCTTAACAAAATCCTACTTTTAGTGGTAGACCAGGTGTGCAGTTGTGTAAAAGTTTTAGAGCCTGACTGAGTCGAAGGATGAGAAGTTTCTGAGTGTTTGGTGTTTCCAGGGTGATACGAGGGTTTACATCTTCGAGATTGTCCCTGAAGATCCATATTTCATCGACTGCAGCAATTTTAACTCATCTGAGCCACATAAGGTACTGAGCTCAACTCCCTCTTCTTTCTTAATGCTGAGATCATCATTTTAAACTCTTAGTCTTGGTTTATGTTTTAGTTTTTTTTGTGCTGCCTGAGTTCGGTTCCCTTCCTCTGCTGTGAATATTAAATTCTTTGTAGTCTTGACTTGTTTGGGTTAACTTTGTCGCTGCTCTTTGCAAACTTGTGCTAAATAAAGTTAAAGTTATTATTTTTATAAAAACCTCTGCTTCTTCCTCATGATTTTGTTTTCGTTTCTCTTCATTTTTGACTCTTCCTGGTTCTTTTCTTTCCTGCAGGGTTTGGGTTTCCTTCCTAAGACCGAGTGCAACGTGCGTGACGTGGAGATCGCCGTGGCTCTCATGCTCACCAAAACAACCATCGAGCCGGTGGCTTTCAGAGTGCCAAGAGTCAAGGTGAGCCATCTACACCACCTAGTGGGCATTGAAGAAAACCACACAGCTCCTGTGTTTTGGTTCATTCTGATAAATGACTACATTTGTCTTATCTTCGGTTTACAGAAAGAGTTTTTCCAGGATGATTTGTTCCCAGACACAGCCGTATGTTGGGAGCCGAGTCTGACTGCCTCTGCCTGGCTGTCTGGCATCAACGGCAAACACAGGAAGATGAGCCTGAAGCCAAAAGACATGACGCCGGGTACAAACAAAGTCCAACGCAGCTGTCCGCAAGTCGGAAAATAAACTGGAATTTTTCTTTTTGATGCTATTTGTGTCTTTTTCTTTCAGTGAGCGAGGCACCCAAAGAGGCGCCGGTACGAAAATACCTCCCCTCATCTGTTTACCTGGAGGAGAAGACTGATGAGCAGAAGAAAGAGGAGGTGAGGAAAACCTGAGTCAGATCATTTCACCACATTAGACTGCTTTGTCGTTATATTTAATGTGTGTTTGTGTTAACCAGCTGCTCAGCGCCATGGTGGCTAAACTTGGCAACATGGACGACCCTCTGCCGCAGGAGTCCTTCGAGGGCGTCGATGAAGACGAGTGGGTGAGTGAATATGACAGCCTGCATCGTCACAGAATCCCATTCAGCTCTGAGCTCTGGGTCAAGTTTTCACTAACCGAAACTGCTTTATCCTCCAGGACGACTAAACAAGACGCCATCTTTGCCTTTGGTTTTGCCCTGGTGCCAACAAGCGGAGAGGAAACAACGAATCAAACGACGGGTTTTTATGCCAGCGCTTACAAAGAAACTGCACAACAATGAGAGTTTAAACGACTCCAGAGGGAAAAAATCACGACTACTGTAACACCTTTTGATATGAGTATGTGTCACAATATCTGTTCAGATCTGGATAATCAAACGTCACGTTGTCTCAGTAGTGATTATTGTATTGGACTGCATGAAATTTGATATCGAATTACATTCTGCTGTCATTTGTGGCTATAAAAGGATTGGTTTGGGGATTTATCTAACTATGTATGTAATACTGTCATAAATTTAACTGCAAGTCTAAGTTTAGATACCGCCTACTCAATCAGATCATTTAGACAGCGGTCAATCATAGCAATAATACCTCTGGTTTCTGCTCCAGTACCACTCACACTCACTTTAAATTCCTTGTCAGAAAACTGGATTTGAGTTTTTCTGTATATACATGGTTTGTGTTTATGGTTTAAATACAACACGCTCCTATCAGTCAGTTCTAATATCAAGATAAAAGGTTGTAGATTATTGCGTAAAAACTTGTTTTCTGTTTACACACTTACCTCCACAGTTGACCACTGCTTGCTGTTTTTTTCTATCTGTCGGTTGTGTGAGCACGCTCAGTCACAATGTGTCTTTAAAACTGGGGGAAAAAAACTGTTAATACCTTCACCTTCTTCTTCTTCCGTCTGATAAAAAAACAAACAAACAAGTCTTCCTGTTCGGTCAGGTATTCACACAAAGATACACACAAGCCTTCTGCAGCAAAAACCACACTGAGGAAACAACAGGGTCACCAGTGTTCATCTTTTTAAATGAACTGGAATTTCCTATGAAAACATTACGTTTCTTCTTCCTTTTGAGCCAGAGCTTAAACAACACACACTCGAACATGATATTATGTTACTATATTTGTATAAGTTGGGTTGATGAATGTTTTATGACGCGGTAGTCTTATAATAGTCTCATAAGTAAGGGATAATGAGATGTTTTTTGTTGTATATTGAAAGCCAAATCACCTTCTTAACGGAGTTTTTATCGGGGCCTTTGTATTTCAGAAATGATTGTTTCTTTTTTTTTTTGCTGGGCTGTTATACTTCCAGTCATGATTCTTGTTTAGGGAACATTCCTCACTTAAATTAGCTTTTTTTTTTTTGGTCTTATTTTGTGTTAATTAGCATTAAGTAATCATAGCACAGTTAGAAATTAACGACACAGTATTAATAATCTCAAAGCCATCATGTTATTTCCAATCAGGGTTACAGTAATTTGTCAATCCAGGCATGAAGTTTGTTTACAGCCTCTGATGAACTGAGGTGAATCATCGATTCAGCCATGCATGGTCGTGCACATCAGGTTGTACAAATGAACTGCAGGTGTCGTCGGTGTTTTGTGATGTATACTGTACGTGATCGATCAGATTCGCTCGCCTTCCATTGTGTTAAAAAGACCTCCTTTTTATACAGTGAGTAAAGCATTGTTTATTGCTGTCTTACTTGAGTAAAGGTTTGTGGAATTTTTTTCAATATTGTCTTTCAATAAACACACTTTGAAACCAACTTTAACTTTCCTTTTGAAACTGTCATCGAGTCCGACTCATGAATCAGATTTACTTTAAAGCTAAGCTGATTTCTGGGCTTGTTTACATTCCTGTCTCTTGGAAAATGTTGGCTTTCAATGAGTGCAAAACTATGCATAGTTAAATGTGAAAGGACCACGCATACTGTATGTAGATACCCAAGTCAAAATGTAACACAAGTAGGTCTAACATTATAATAATAATAATAATAATAACTTTATTTATATAGCACCCTTTTTAAAAACAGAAGTTTACAAAGAGCTTCCTTAACAGTTGCAAGAACATCAGCACATGAAATTAAAAACAAATAACATTAAGCAGCTTTTATGTTTACTTTGCTTTATTGTGCATGATTAAGCATTTTTATTTGAAAATAAAAAGGAGACTGCGCAGGACCCTCAAGAACCTCCACCTATCAGTTAAGTCTGTATCTAGGCCACAATATATTTCCTCCCATCTGTAAATGTCTCGCTGCCCAAGTATGAAAATAACTGGATTAATTCATACTTTTTCTGTCCTGGTATAAGTTTTTTTCACTGGCCAATCGAAGCAGGGAAAAAAGCGAAGTTCGACCTCCTGTCCAGCAGGTGTCAGTATTACAAATGTCCCGTTGATTATTCCTTGAACTTTGACCCGCAAGTAACCTTCAATCGGCGTACATGTGTGGAGTCCTGTGGTGATAACAGACGGTTCACGGCACGACGGACCTGAATAGTTTTACAAAATGGTGAGTATTAAACTTATAACAGTCCTCTGTAGATTTGTTAGAGACGTTAGAGAGTCAGAGGAGGGTTAGCGTTAGCATTGAACCTTTTTATCATCACTGTTATATAAGACAGCTGCTTCATACTTACAAGGGGACCTACTGTGAATGGAAGTACTCAGGTTAGGGTTGTACTAAAGGTTTATTCATATCTGGACAGGTTAGGATGTAAATATAACCGCTGTCACGTTGTTAACAGATGTTTCTAACAGGCTGATTCTTGTATCCACACCTGCAGAGACTCAAACCATCTCAGTCTGACTAAAGGCTTAACATGTTTGGGTTGATTTCTGAGACACAATGAGACCTGACTGCTCACTTTAACTCAACTTTCAAACAACCACAGTTGAACAAAGGGCTGTACATAAACAGACAAAACAACACAGACATCCACAAACAAAAAGCAGATATTAAAAAGTAAAATGTAGTTTCAGTGTTTTTAAAAACATAGGAACAAATAACTAAGAAAAAAACATAAAACACTAAAACAGGAGCCTCATGCAGGGTTGAAAGCCAGTGAATAAAAATGGGTTTTAAGAGGAGTAAAGATCTATCCCCTGAGACACTGAGCAGGGGTGTAGAGGTGGAGAACCTCAGAGATTTAAGATGGAGTCAGACCATTTAAAGATGTAATAAAAGAATCTTAAAATGAATTCTAAAATGCACAGGTAACCAGTGGAGGGAGGCCAGGGTGGGAGTAACCTGCTCCCTCTTACGTACTCCAGTGAAGAGCCGAGTGGCTGCGTTTTGTACTAACATGAGACTTGAGAGGGAGGACCGGCTGACTTTAAAGTAAAGTGCGTTACAGTAATCCAGCCGAGCTGCCTAATATGATAAAAGCTGTATATATACAAATATATCCTGTTTCTGCTTTCTTCCCCCCTTTTTTATTACAGTCCTTCTTCTTCTTACCTATTTTATGTTTTTATTTTGGTCCTCATGGTCTCATTTTATGTTGTAGGGCTCTTGTTTTGTCTGGGTTCCTTATGACAAATGAAACTGACCTTCAATTAGAGGCTTTGATTTTAACTGAACTTTAGTTTTTTAATTTGTTTTTATTTTCATGTGCTGACGTTCTGTACTTTACGACTGTTTGTCAAAGCACTTTGTAAACTTCTGTTTTTAAATGTGTTGTAAAAATTAAGTTATTGTGAGCGCAGCTCCGTCTAAGGACTGAAGACCCTCTGAGGTGTCGAACCAGCGCATGTAGATGACGCATATTTCCATAATAAAACACCAAAGTCGTTGATTTTTCCTGTCTTGAATTTACTTGAAGGTTTACTTTACATAACAAATTGATACTTTTTACAAATAAAAATGACGAAATCGAGACCCGATGTAAACACGGTCAAAAACTATTGTGCCTTTAAAGACCCACAGCTTCACTAATCACCCAAGAAAATCCAGCAGGTCTCATATTACATGTCTCTTCCAATAGGAGAGCTGCAGTAGTAATCGGCTTGAATTAAACTTTAAAGTAAAACTTTACAACTGTTCAGTCTCTCAGAATTCTGATCAGGATAAATAACAAAAATTATTGATTATCTGTCAAATTATCAGTAGTGCACAAATGGCTCTGACAGTTATTATTATGATGATTATGATTATTATTATTATGGTTATTATTATTATGATTATTATTACTATTATTATTATCCCTGTAGGCGAAGTACCTTGCACAGATCATTGTAATGGGAGCCCAGGTGGTGGGTCGTGCCTTTGCTCGAGCTTTACAGCAAGAATATGCAGGTATGACATTATCAATCATCACTGTGAATGAAATGAAATTATTTTTGCCCCCATATGTGTTAAATTTTAAGTTGACGCTGAACTGTGGTTGCCTGTGTAAATGTAAATATGTGGTGTGTTGCTTTCTATCACAGCCAGTCAAGCAGCGGCGAAGGCCAGGAGCCGTTCAGGTCAGCAGTCTGCCGCAGCCTCTAGCATCACCGGGATGAGTCTGCAAGAGGCGCAGCAGATCCTCAATATTTCCACACTTAGCCCTGAAGAGATTCAGAAGGTACAAAAACACACTCTGGATGAGAATGTTTGAGAGTTTGGCCTCTCCTCACAACAAACTAAGCAGACGTTTAGCTGATTCCTGATAAGAAAATCTTTTAAAATTATATTTTTCATCAACATTGACTTTACAAGATTAACGGCTAATTTCATAACATTACTTGCTTAAAGTAAGGTATGGATTGTTGTGATGAGTCAAATAATCTGCCAATAAGAAATAAAGAAAGAAAAATTGTCTTAAAAGCTTATTGTATAAAGACATAATTCTTATTTAAAGAAACTGAACAAGTAATAGTTTATTACCCTGATCTGATTTGTTTGCATGTAAATCTTAAAATTAAAGGTTCACTTAGGGTTAGGCCCGCTGGTCTCATACTGGACACAGAGGTCCAGCTCGTCTTTAAGGTCGACAGTCACTGTCATTACAATAGAACTACAACATGTGACATTGTTAGGTAACGGCAGCATGGATACTGAAAGATCAGTCATTTTGGCTGCAAATTTAGTTAAATCGATGTGACCAAAGAAAGGTTGTAGGAAATGCAAAACAGTTTTTACTTTCACACAACGGAATTACAGAGAAAATGAGTAAATATACTGACTCATCATTCACTGCAAACATGGACTGAATTCCATATTTCCACCATTTCTGACAAATATCTTCAGACGCGTATAAACTCTCAAGCTCAAAGCTGTCAGAAAAATTCCCCTTATGATGCCATAAGAGTGGTTTTCTTTTTGTGAACATTATTTGAAGGCACCACAACTCCAAGGATATTTCATCACCTTAAATATGCTCCTTTAAGTGCAGAAGAAATGACTTCGATTATAGCCTTAAACTTTAAAACAAACTTTGAAACCTTTGTGTGTTTGTATCTCTCTGCTGTCCCGAAACACTGACATTAAAATGTTCATCTCTTCCAGAACTACGAGCACCTTTTTAAAGTCAATGACAAGGCCGTGGGCGGTTCATTTTACCTGCAATCAAAAGTGAGTACTCTGCACTTGAGAGGAGATTCATAAGATATTTAACTGAGCTGTATGCACTCTGGTTGAGATGGTTATACAATTGATTTGAAAAGAAATGGTCTGAAAGTGGGCAATTAAGGGCACATCACACTCATCTTTGAAAGAAGCGATTATACAGCTTTACTGGCAACTTATACTGCAGATCGGTTTCAATTTTGAGATAATAGAAGCACATTTTACATAAATACAGCCTCATATTAAAATATGGTGAGTAAGTCTGTATTGTAACATCTTTAAGGAGTCTTAAATGTAAGCAAAAGGAGGATTGTGTGAAGTGCCTGGTACAAGAGTGTGTCCATCATAGATAACAGATGCCCATTAGTGCCCTCAGTCCCTTTTGTGTTCCGTTTCTCCTCATGTCTGAAGTTGTCATCGTCACTGAAGTGTCCTTTAGTGTCCTTTAGTGTCCTTTTAGTGTCCTCCTGTCTTACAGCTGTCATTTATTATTCTCTTTGCGTTTGTTTGCAGGTGGTGAGAGCTAAAGAACGTCTAGACGAAGAACTAAATATCGAGTCAGAAAATAAGCAACAATCAGAGAAAAGCCCAGAAACATGAAAACCAGAATGATACCTGCCCCGTCCCCATCCTCTGTAAATTATAACCCAATAAAATCCTTCTCTTTTTTCTTTACCCTTGAGTTTGTGACATTATCTGGATGATTGGTCTTATTAATTTACAGCATCATATCAAATACTATCATCAACAGCATTTACAGCATTGGGACAAGAATGAGAAGACGAGATTTATCAAATACAACTTTATTAAACATTTTCTTTTCATTGACATTATTATCAATATCGTAATAAAATTCCTCTAAAACAGGAGAACACCGCTATGTTGTACCAATTGGAGACTTTTACAACTCTAAAATTCTGCATGTTCAACCACAGAACATGATGCCAGGAAAAAATATATTTTCTTATAATCCTTTTTTTCATATAGTGTATAACTTCTATATTTTACCCTATAATAAAAAGGCACTTGGAAAAATTAAAATACTGACAATAATATCTCACAAATGTGCAAAAACATAACTTGGATCAGGCCTTGTATGGCCTTAGTCTTAGCATTAACCCTTTGTGCAACACTGTGGCACTTCAGTCAATGGCACCCCTTTACACTGACTCTGAACTAGCTAGCTAACACGAATTCTGTGCCCTCGGTTTTCAGCCCCACTTCTCATAGCTTTAGGTGAGAGTTACTTTACAATCTCCAGGAGCAAGTACCGTTTCTTAAAAAGTTCAAAAATATAAGACTTTAAATTCGACAATTTAAGCAACTGAGGAGGATTTGTACAATTATTCTTGGTTCCCAAAACAAGTGATGTATGAGGATATTTGCTGAGAAAGGATGTGGTAGCATCCCCGTATCTACACACGCTATGAGGGGAACAAAAGTGCAGTTTGTTTGTTTTTTTTTTTTTTACAGACTGAGCTCAAAGGGTTAATGGATCATACAGCTTATTTAAAATGGAAAAGTTGTGGACCCTGACAGGATCCGTGTCATGTTTTCAGCTTTCTGCTGTCGTGCTGAGTTTTGTCCCCTGTTCACCCTGCAGAGGAGAGACAGACAGACAGGGAGGGAGGAAGGAAGGAGGAGGAGGAGGAGGAGAGCTGCTGCTGCTGCTGCATCTGTGGGTTTCACTGTTGCCACGGAAACCATGTCTAGCCTACTTAACACCTGTTTCTGATGACATCACAGGCCAGGATGGTCCACTCAGAGCGGGAGATTCTCTTCGGTACCCGACCTGAACCCAGAGACAGGGCCGGCTGAGTGTGAGAGACGAGAGATGAGAGGGGTGGGGGGGTTTGCTTTGGATAATGATGACTAAGAATTGGTGAAGCAGAAACATCCATATGAAGGAAGTTAATTTTGCTCTGCGTCCTCTGACACAGACTCCTCCTCAAACATGGGAGGTTGTTTGTGTTTACTCTTCTGCATCTCTGGAAAAAATGCTTTGTGGCCAGGAAGAGGGGGAGTTGAGCCTTTTGGGTTTAATCTATAAAAAAAGGAGGAAAAACACAGGGGGCAGACAGAGTTCAGTGGCCTAGTTTTCTTCAGGCTGGTACGCCTGTGACTGGCTGCCACATTGGGCGCAGCAGAGCCAGTGACTTCAGAGCTGAAAGAGCGTTTGGCGGCTAGGTGGCCAGATGGACGGCGGCCGCACAGCGCAGATCTCCTCTGCTTTTTTTTTTTCCTCCGCTGGCACACAGCCTCCCCTCTCATCTCTGCATATCCCCCTGTCCATTCATTAACTCATCCAGGCAATCCCTTTTCTTTCTGCTATCACTCTCTCCCGACGCTCCCTGCCAATTCACAATCCAATCATAGTCCTTTATGCTTTCCCTTTTCTTGACTGCCAGGCAGAGTCGGTACAAAGATAAGAGAAACGTCTCATAGCTTGAGATATATTTTAGGTTTCGACGTTTCAGACATGTTTCTTATGCGTACACCTCCTTAAATCACCCCTGTGCACAAATGTGATTGTCATATAGGAATGTAATGTCATTTGGTCCAATATTACCTCCTCACAGTTTTATCTATAGAGCAGTGGTTCCCAACCTGGTTGGTCTGTGATCATTTAATGTTTGAACATGATTTTTTCAGCAATTAACCAAAACATTTTGGGTGTTTTACCACCTAGAAGGGAAAAATCACTCATGATAATATCAGATTTTCACATCAATATCTTTGAAAAACTCATTATAGAGATATTTTATTATTAACTTAGCCAATTAATACACTTATGAACTAAGTCATGATGAGATATTTACTCTTAAGAAGCAGCTTTGGTGGTTAGTTATTTCAATTTTTATGCGAGTGTCTCCAAACACAACTGAACTAATCACACACCTTCCCTTAATTAAGGCCCTAATTACACGTATATAGATATTTATTTATCAGGATATTTTTGTACTCTCGTCTAGATAAATGTATCTGTCCACACGTGTTAGTTCTCAAAAATATCTGCGTCCACACGTAGCCTTCAAACTCAACCCTATATGGTGCCGCTTAAACGAAATTCAGGAACAAAGCTACCTGATTGGCCGATGAATCGTAACAGCGTGATGCGTCATGCATTGTTTGCGGAAGCTACGCTATTGCGTCGGGTCCATGTGACGGTGTGGCGGCTCTTACAATTGTATAAAACAAGGTTCACTTGCAAGGCTGAAATTAGCCCCAAAAGAGCAAAACAAACGTGAAGAATACCCTGTATGTCCGCCATCGTTGTTGTTGTTTTTCTTTTTAATTCGCACGCGCGAGCTGCGGTTTGACGTCATCGATCCGTAAAAGTTCAACCACACGAATCCACTTATACGGACATTTTTTTATTTCTCCACTTGTTTTTTCGGATTCAGATTTATCCGGTTTGAGTGTTCCAAACTCCCGTTTTGGTGTGGTACGGAGGCCTAATCGGACATAAATATGTGCAGTTTGAAATATATCCGCATTCGTGTAGTTGGGGCGTAAGTCATTAGTCGCCCCTGATGTTGTTTTTCCTGATTTCCTGCAAGATTATTAGTCTGAATCCAACTTGGGTGGGTTTGTTTCAGGTACTCTGGTGTAAACTGAAACAGGTAAGGACAATTCTTAGACGCTTCAGCACTCTCACTCTAGACCACACTGGTTTTTGCAAATCAATGTTAATGAAGGTCATTAAGGGTATCAAATCACACCCTAAATCTAGTCATGTTTTTGGACATCCTTAGTCGGACCACACATTGCCTTTTTCTCATTCAACATTATCTGCTTGTGTCTCCACAAATGGACCACAGACCCCCAGACTCGTAAACCACTGCCCTACAGACGCATGCAAACTTCTGCCGCCGTATTGCCTCCTCCTCTTCCCTCTCCTTGAAAGTCTCGTCCTCGACAGCAGGAAGCTGAGCGCAGAGCAGCCGTCTCAGAAAACAAGAAGCAACTTCAACATCAGAAAAAATGTCTCGTCTGAACAACAGCATCAACAACAAATAAGAAGAAGACGATATAAACAGCAATAACTGATTATTCCTAAGACTGGAAGATGGAAAAGTAGAGGAGAGATGGAGGGAATAGTAAAGAGTGTGTGTTTGTGTTTGTGTGTGTGTGTGAGAGAGTCTCTTGAGGGAATGTTCCTTGTGTTGGCGACCCTCTCCTGCTCCCTGACCTCTCCTCTCTCTGTGCAGTCAACATCACGCATGCATTAGTGTTGAGCAACACAAGCTTGGAGGGACCCCCACAGCGAAATTGCAAAAAGGATGAAATAAGAGTAAAAAATCTCTACAGAGGATCAATGAGTTGGCAGTAACGTCGCGTCGAGCGTGTAAGAAATAAAGTGTGCGGCAAGTGCATCTTAACTGCTTAATCGAACCTTGAGAAAAGTTTTCCCAGACGTCAAATGAGTCTTCTTTTTTTTTTTTTCTTTTTGCCCCTTTGGACAGAGTAAAATGAGGCAGTTTGGGATAGTGTGGCTTCCTAGTCAGTCCAGCTGTAAGAGGCGACGAGTGCATCACATTTGCCCCTCTCTCTGTGCCACGATACATCCATCCCTCTTTCGCTTTCTCAAGGTGTTTCTTGTGGCCAAACTCAAACCCCGAATGGCTAAGTTGGGCTTCAGCTAGATGACCGAGTGGTTTGGTCACTTTTTTTAAACACAAGACACTAGTGTTTATCGCCACAGTGGCCCTTTCACACACAAACCGGTCGTGTTGATTCAATTACGGGAAAAGCAGCCGGACAATCCGAGGGTAAAACAGTGCCACAAGCTGGATGGTGTGTATCGTGTATCCGCCAGAGGGGGGAGCCGTGTGCACTCATGCCACCAATTCACTTGTGTTAAAGAAGAAGAGGAGGATTTGTCATTGCCAGGTGATGTAACACCATTTGTCTGTGTGAAGTCCTCGGTTTGCTCTGTGCCCAAAAAGCTCCTCACACACATTCTTGTTGGTCACCCTCCCCAGACCGGGGACAGATTGTCAAAAGTGCTCCCTCCCAGTTTATGTTACACTGGAGGAGCTGAGAGGTTAGCAGCAGGTTTGAGGTTTCAATACTATAACCAGTCGACACTATAAGTGCTCTGTTCAGCTGAACTGTCTCGGAGCTGTAAAGCCAGGACAGTCGGAGTTCACTTGCTTTGGTTTGGCAAGCCCGTCTGAATCTTATTAATCACAGCAGCCTGTGAAAAATAGGTCATAACTTTAAAAATCAAGCGTGGAGAATCTTCCTATTATGTGCACGTTAGCAGACGGTGAGAGCGTCGTTGAGTTTCATGGTGTGTCTATCTCACTGCTAAGCTAGAGGCACACTGTCGTTGAAGTACACGTATAAATACTCGTCGTTGAGGACTTTTGTGAGAACACAGAGCACTAAGACTGTCACCTTCATGGTCCCTGTCCACAGAACCAGCAAAAAGGAATGAGTGAAGTATAAAATATCAAGAGTCAAGAGGAGCCCGATGTCAGGCCTTGTGATAGAAAGAAATACAGAACCGTAATCTGTTTGGTCCTTTAGAGAGTTCTTGGGCCCCAAGTTTAGTTTCCCAGCAAACAAGAGGCTTGCGTTGTATACTTAGTTCTTGTGAGGTGTGGTGTTAGAAATTGTTCAGCTGATTTAAAGGGATATTTCAGTATTTCTGCAGTGAGGTCGTATGAGTTAAGAGGAAACCACCAGTAGAAACAGAGCACAAGTTATGCTTTAGTTTTCTGCAGGCGAGGCCGACTCTGAGCGAATTTTGAGAGACTTGCTATCAGGATTCACGACTTGTGGACTAAACACATAACTCATACAGTCTCCCTCCAAAAACTCTGAAACGTCTCTTTAAAATTGTTGCTTGATAGATTTCCCCTTTTCCAAACTCCTCTCTGAAATTTGTTGCCTGGATATGATTGTGCGAGCCGATCCTCATCACCTTTGACCGCCTATACCCCCCCTATGGCGTTCATCCTCTCATCCCAACCCCCTGAGCTCTTTTGGAATGTGTGTATGTGTGTGTGTGTGTGTGTGTGTCTGTTCATATGTGATTGTGTGCCGGCATGTGTGTGTGTGTGTGTGTGTGTGTGTGTGTGTGTATCAGTTGACCACAGCTGGCTTAAGCACCACAGTGCCTGGAGGGATGACCACCCAGGACAGAGGATCATGAGACCCTCCTGTGGAGAGGTTCAGGACCCCACCAGTCACCTCGTTCTTGGCCTCCTCCCCTCGGCCCTTCTTGCCTTGCTGGCTCTGGACCCTTCGCTCAGACGAGGCCCCCATCATGGGCACCATGGACAGGCCGAGGGCCGAGGAGGGGAACCCTGGGGAGAGCAAAGGGGACTTGGCCAGGCCCAGCGGGGAGCCGTTGAAGGACAGGATGGGCGTGCCCCCAAGGCTGCCTGGAGGTGAGCTGGGGCAACCCAGTGTGCTGAGGTCCAGGGGTCGAGGACTGAGTGGGGACATGGGCAGGCCACCGCCGAGGCCCTGCAGAGCATGACCTCCCAGGAGAGCAGCCGCCGCCCCTGGGATGATGATGTGTGCTGCGCTGACGTAGGACATCTCTGAATCTTTCCCCACCTCGTTGGCGAGCCCTCCACTCTGACTCCCTTTCAGCAGGGAGCCCACCCCACCCGGAGAGCCCTGCTCCTGGGCCACAAAGTGCCCGTGGGCCTTGATGTGCTTGCGGAGAGAGCTGGGATCTGTGTAGCGCTTTAGGCAGCCCACCATCTTGCAGTAGTAGGGCTTGTCCACGTAGTGCGTGCGCGTGTGCTTGAAGCGGTCGCTGGAGTTGGAGTACCGCTTGTTGCAACCCTCATATGGACAAATGTAGGGCTTCTCACCTGCAGAGAAGAGCCAGCATTCATTCACACAAAGACATTTACTGTCTTAAATCAAGAAGAATCGAAGTGATTTAGCCTTGAAATGCAGAATAAGTATTTCCAATCAAAACTTTGTGATTTTTTAACCTTAAAGGGATATTCAGATGTAAAATTAATTTAGGTTCAAACACACTGTAAACCTGAGTTAGACGACCCCTCGAGAGATAAATGTTGCCGACCACTTGCTTCTTGAGTTATACCAACTTTAGTAACGATCGCAGGATAGGAATACACAGCGGTCTAAGGGGACCTCAGGCTTGTCCATTGCGGACTGCTGTGGGGTGGCGCAGCTCAAGGAAGAACATCTATGATCATTTCTTCATGGAAATGCGATCAGACTGAGACCCTAAGTTAGAAGAGCTACCGCGTCTGCAGTGCAAAATGATTAATATGGTGATTATTACTTCAAGGAAATGATAGAGTAATGATCATAAATGTTCTTCCCTGAGCTGCGACACCCCGCTGTATTTCATGATGGACTGGCCTGAGGTCTCACTACAAGTAAGGGGCTGCTGGAAGAGAGTAGGTGAGTTGTGTTTAGTCTCTTTGCTAAAGAAATCAGGCAAAGTTAAAAAGATGTTTGGTGGCTAGTACTATGACTGGGACCCTATATGTCCTGTTGATGAAGTTAGGTGCTGTTCTGAGCATTATTTGTGGCTATAGAGTGGCGTTTTGGTTGAGGTTTGTTTATGGCTCCTCAGATCGCTGTATATTGGTATTCTGCGGTCGTTACTAAAATTGGATATAACTAGAAGCAAGTGGTCGGCAACATTCATCTCTCGAGGGGGTGTCTAACTCGGTGTTTCGGCGTGTTTGACCCTAAATTAATTTTACGCCGGAACATCTCTTTAACTTAGACCCATCCACCACTGACCTGTGTGAGACCTGTTGTGTATTTTGAGGTTCTCCAGGCGTGAGAAGCTCTTGTTACAGGTGGGACAGCGGTGGGGCTTCTCGTTGGTGTGGGTGCGGATGTGGATGAGCATCTTGTACCTGCAGTCCAAGAAACGCATAAAATCATATGACATTTATGAAACACACACATGGTCAAAGCAGACAAAGGCAGTAAGAGATTACAAGAGTTCAACCCTGAGGTGGATTCACAACAAACTGTTCATCATCAGTTTTAAAAGTGTGGGAATGGTTTTCAGAGGGCTGCTACAGCTAGTTAACTAACTTCTTCTTCTTCTTCTTCATCTCTCATTCTCACCTTGCGTTGAAGCCTCTCCCTTTGCGAGCACAGCCCTCCCAATGGCAGCAGTACCCAGAATCTTTTTCCGGTTTCACATGGAAGTCATTGACATGATCCACCAGGTCTTGCAGGGAGTCAAAGAGCAGATGGCACTAGGAAAAGGGAGAACACGGAGAATTTCTAAACGTATTCTCGTGACAATATGATATGAATCATTCAAAAGTTTGTTTCTCTTTCTGGGTTTTACCTTTTTCCAGCGACAGGCCAGCTGTTCATCTGCCGAGAGGTCAGGAGAGGCTCTCTTGTCGGTTGTCTGTCCTATGAACATGGAGGACGGCAGGTGGAGTCCCGTACCAGCTCCGATTGGCACGAAAAACTGAAAGGCCTGTGAGATGTGAGAGTTCTGATCAACAAGACAGAAGAGCAGAAAAACAGAGCGCCACGGTTACCCATCCAGTGCACAGGAAAAGAAGAAGAAGAAGACGATGAAGAAGAAGCAAGCACGAGCTAAAAGGTAAAACCTCTCAGTGTACATCGTTGATACAAACTCTCCTTTTGTCAATGAAGAGCAAAGCCGCTACAAAAATCTACTCTTTTTTTCCTCGCACAGCCCCCCTGCTGAGAGCTACAAACCTCCCTACATCCCTGAGCTCGGCGTGAGAGCTTTAAGAGTCACTGAAACGCTGCTGGGGCTCAGAGAGGTAACACACTCTCAGACACACACAGTGTAACTTGAAAACAGCAGAGTTGTGATGTAAAGTAGAATTGAGAATAGATGACACACGAGTCTGAGCCGCCTCGCCGGTGTGTGAATGCACAGAGACAGGAAATAAGGGTGTAAACGGATCACAATAACGTGGCTGTCTCCTCATCTTCAGCTATGTCAGAAATGTGTATCTGACAAATTTCATAAAATGAGACCAATCCCCTGCGCTTGGCTCTGCCTCTGCATGCAAAACTATGTGAGCTGCTTTGTGAGCTGCTGCTGTAGGGGAGAGAACATGTGAGTGTGAGTGTGTGCAGCTGTTCCTGAGAGAGACAATGTTTGAGCAGTCTGCATCCACAGTGTATAATAGTGCGTGTATCTCAGGGAGGTCAGAGGCTATCTCGGACTGATGGGGGGGCTAAATGATCCCGGCCTGTGTGTCTTTATTCAATTGGGAGGGAATTGAATTAGGCGGCGTGAGGTCTGCGTGGCTGTACCTTGACTTAAATCCGATTATACATGTACCAAACACTCGTACACACGTCATGCCAGCGAGGCCACTGAGTGCAGACAGAGGCACTTGTTGGGGACACAAGAGGTGTTTGATAAGAGTCCCCCCCCACCACCACCACCACCTCACTCACACATGCACACAGGCCTCCCACACTGTGTATATAGTCTGATTCCCTTATGGAGAGTCTGACACAACCCATGTTGTTCCTGATTTGCTGACCCCAGCAGGCTGACTCACTCTGCTGAGGACAGAAAAGTGCAGGCCACTCAGTCCTGCGAAAAACTGAAGTACTCTGTCTGTGATTTATAGAAAATACAGGAAAGGAAAAAGACGAGGTGTGCAGGTAAAGGTGAGCGAAATAGACTCGAGTGAATTTAAAGTAGGACACGAGCGGTGGCGTGACAGTTTGTGCGTGTGTGTCTAAACCCAGTCTTACTCACCCCTGAGGGGACGTAGTTGCCGTTTGTCATTTCTGGAGAGCTAGGGGTGTGCCGAGAGGAGGGAGACATACTCAGGTCCACTGCAGGGGGAGTGGGGGTGTCTGTTCGATCATGAGGGACCACTTGCACACCTGAGAAAAGACAGACACGCATATTAAGACCTGCTAAGGTGACCCTGATGTTAGGACGCTGGTCTCAGAGTGTCCCACATATTTGTTTTCCAGCTGCTCAGTCAGTTAATCCACCTTAGACTGAAATCTTTTGATGGCTAATGAATGAACTTCCTGACATTCAGAGGATGAACTCTTGGATTTAGTCCCTTTGCTGGACAGTCCAAGATCTCCTCTCTTATAGTTTCTGCTTCACAATATGACAAATGTTTCAACGGGTGGAAGGTCAGACTTGCAGGGAGGCCATATTGGCTCTCAGACTCTTTAACTAACGAGCCTTGCTGCTGTAATGTGTAAAGAATGTGTTTTTTTCAGTGTCACTTCTCTGAAAAAAGCCATTGTCTAAACCCTCACAGATACTGGATATTAAACAGTGTGCAGACTGTGGTGATTTTGAGCATTAGCAGTGATTTCCACTACAGAGTCCGACTACTTACCTGTTGCAAATGAACAAAATTAGACAAAAATGCTCCTTTTAAAGGGATATTCCTGCGTAAAATTAATTTAGGGTCAAACACACCATAACACAGAGTTAGACACCCCCTCGAGAGGTGAATGTTGCCGACCGCTTGCTTCTCTAGTTATACCAACTTTAGTAACGACCGCTCAAAAGCAATACACAGCGGTCTCAGGAGCCATTTACAAAACTCAACCTAAAAGCCACTCTATAGCCACAAATAATGCTCAGAACAGCACCTAACTTCATCAACAGGACATATAGAGTCCCAGGAATAGCACTAGACACCAAATATCTTTTTAACTTTGACTGATTTCTTTAGCAAAGAGACTAAACACAACTCACCTACTCTCTTCCAGCAGCTGTTTGTTTGTAGCGAGACCTCAGGCCAGTCCATTACAGACTACAGCGGGGTGACGCAGCTCAAGGAAGAACATTTATGATCATTTCTTCATCATTTCCTTGAAGTAATAATCATCATAATACTCATTTTGCTCTGCAGACACGGTAGTTCTTCTGCTTTAGCGTCTCGGTCTGATTGTTTTTCCATGAAGAAATGATCATAAATGTTCTTCCTTGAGCTGTTGTGTCATAAAGTCATAAAGATGTTTGGTGACTAGTGCTATTCCTGGGACCCTGTATGTACTGTTGATGAAGTTAGGTGCTGTTCTGAGCATTATTTGTGGCTATAGAGTGGCGTTTTGGTTGAAATTTGTTTATAATAATAATAATAATAATTTTATTTATATAGCACCTTTAAAAACAGAAGTTTACAAAGTGCTTAGACAAAAGTTGTAAGCACAGAGCAAGGGCACATTTTCAATCAGCACATTGAAAATAAAAACACATAAAAACAAAAGCTCAGTTAAAAACAGGCCTCTGAATTGTAGGCCTGTTTCACTTTTCGTAAGAAACCCAGGCAATACAAGAACCCTACAAAATAAATGGGACCATGAGGACCAAAACAAAAGAAAAAAAAAAAAAAAAAAAAAAGAAGGAGGGAAGAAAACAGGCTAGTAAGTATAAAAGAGGATATTAATAATAATAATAAAATCATAATAAAATAAAATGATGGTAATATAAATGATAAAGTGGAATTAAATATATATATATAAAATAAAGGAAAATGAAAACATTAAAATCAATAAAAAGATTATAAGTAAAACAAAGGCTAAAAAGGCAGTAAGTCTAAATAAGAAAGAGGTGAAAGAGGTAAAAGAAAAAGGAGAAAAATAAAAACGGTAAAAGGCAATAAAAGATGAAAGATGGCATCACATAAAGGCAAGTCTGTAAAAGTGAGTTTTTAAAATTGACTTAAAAGAAGCGACTGTCTCTGCAGTGACTCTTCAGACCGCTGTGTATTGGTATCGTGTGGTTGTTACTTATGTTGGTATAACTAGAAAAGCAAGCAGTCGGCAACATTCATCTCTCTGCGGGGGTGTCTAACTCTGTGTTATGGTGTGTTTGACCCTAAATTAATTTTACGCCGGAATATCCCTTTAACAAAATAAGCCAAAAACTCTTTTAAGATTTTTTCATTGTAAATTGGATTGATCCGGCTCCCTAGCAGAGTCTTAGCTGCTGCTTTGTTACCCACCTGTATGTGGAGACGCCGGTGAGGCCGGCTCAATGACCGCAGTGCCGTCATCTGCCATGCGAAGCTGGCGAGCTCGCTTGGGGTGCAGCGGGGAAAGCGGGGGCGAGCGTGCCCCTTTGTCCCGCCCATTGGCCCTTCGAGGGAGCTTCAGGTCCAGAGGTTCATCCAAGGACAGCATGACCGCGACCTGCTGACCTCCCACCTGCACAAACAGCACAAAGAGAGACAGAGTTAAGCTGAGAGGAGCCGGAGAAGAATCGCTTTGTTTTCACAGAACAACATTTACAACAAGACGCTGAATTCCTTTGTGACAAACGGCAGAAGAAAGATCCTCACACCTGCAACATTTCCCATGTGAAAGTTGTTTAAAGTATCTCACATTCCACAACCCCAGTGGGTAAAAAATACTCAGCCCAACAATGGAAAACCATCCACAATCGTAAACTGAAACACTGAGTAAGCCGAAGAAAAATAAACACACACACACGCACAGATCTGTGTGACCCCCTCCTCTTTTTCCGCACTGACCTTTGCACACACTCTCCTCCTGAGGAATGTCTACAATCCAATCCATATGGTCACCTTAACCACCAGCCCCGCTTCACCCCAGCCCACAGCCACTCACCGGCCCTTGCGTCCCGTCAAGTCACCTCCACCTCCACCCCCACAGAGTGCACCTTCGGACCCCATGGACCTTTGAGACCCCACCGGCAGCCCTCCAGGCCTTCGAGTCCAGCTGCACCGCAGCACTCTCCTCCTCCTTCCTCTAAACACTCTGACCTCTGGACCCCGCCTCGGGGCTGTGGGCAGGCCGCTTCGTTTAGATGTCATTTTCAGTTCCAGTTTTAGTCTCGCTGCCACCAGACTGACCTGACTGAGGCAGGAAGTAAGATTTGCTCCTGAATATACGGAGACTCACCAGGTTTCTGTACACTTCCTGAGGATTTTCATTTACTTTTATCCCCTACGGTCTGTGTTTAATAGTCCTTGAGTTTGTGAAGCTCGTTGATTTAGCTTTGATGCATTTATAGACCTTTTTATGTGGATCTAATTCGACACATTAAGACTCGCTTTAAGGTTAATGTAGGAGATTTATATGAGAATATTATGATAGGTATAGTGTGTTTTTGACAGAAACAGGGGGTAGATATGTCAACTCTTTCATTTTAGCATTTGCATTTTTTTTAACCCATGGCTGCAGACGAACCTAAATACAGTCTAAGTACAGCTACTGTTGAAGTAAAAAAAACTGTAGTTCCTGGAGTGTCCACTTGAGGCTGAGTCTGAGTCAGCCTGGTTCGAAGGCGTTTTTGGTCTGTAGCTCATTTTTATGTTGGTATCCACTGTGCGGGGAATAAGTTTATTAAAATGCTTGGAGTCAAGCAAAAACAACCATATTTACAGATTCAGCTAAGTTGACTGACAGGGGGACATTATAGTAGGGTGACCACATGTCTTGTTTTTATGTCCTGGTTGTTGTTGTTTTTTATATAAAGAGATGAAAATGTCCTGGTTTTCATTGTTTTTGGCCACCAGGATGAAGAAGAAAACTAAAGACATAAAATATCTCATTACCAGACCACGTCCTGGTTTTTGGTTATCAAAATATGGTCAAAGTAGAAACCCGACTCAGCTCCACCGCTTTGCCTGGTTCTCAGAGTTTGTTCACAGTCGTAGCAGAAGCAGCAGCAGTGAAAGAGGACTCAGTATCTAGCTAGCGACCCAGCCTTTACTGCGGCTTCTGTTGCATCACGTCAGAGGAGAAGGGAATCCACCTGCATAAAAACTAGTTTAAGGCTTTTCTTTCTGTCTTTCTTTCTTTAAAAAAGTGATTGTTTTTAAACATCATAAGTCTCTGAATCACATGCAGAAGAAGTCTAATTTGAAGTTTCCGTCACAGACAGAGCCGGTAACACAAACAAATCATGACTCCGAACACCTGTTGTGTTCGATGATGAAGATTGTGTTCCTCCATCCTGGTTTAACCTCTCCTAATTTGACTGTTGTACAAAAATGTAACTTTAATAATAAATACGCACAGACACTTGGATGAAGTTGAGACTATTGTTCTCCATCCAGCAGGTACAGCTTCACACATGCAGGCGGTGTTAGTACTGTACCGCTGGTTTATAGCCAAGCTCTCCATTCAACACAATATGTTAGGGTTCACTGCTCCTTCACACAAAGTTTTACACACACACACAAACACACACGCACAAACACACACACATATTTGATTGGTGTCCTATATTCCATTAGGACTTTATGTAGCACAGCATCCAGTGTGCGTGTACACCCACACAGATACATGCACACACACACACACACTAGCGCACAAAAGTAATTAATCAAACTGTAATTTCAACAAATTCACTCTTCTTCTCCCACACACACGCACTCTCACACACACACACACATACACACACACACTCACAGGAGCCGTGGTCGGTGGTGAATGGTGGGCTTTGAGAGCGGCTGGCCAGAGGCCACATGAGAAGCTCTTGTGTCTGGGAGGCACGGAGCAAAGAGGTCACCAGGTTCAGCGGCCCTGCCAGGGAAGGCCACCAGCTCATACACACACACACACACACACACACACACACACACACACACACACACACACACACACAGAGTCAGCCAGGGGGGTGTACTGGGGGTGTAGAGACTCAATCAGCCATAGATAAGATGATGATACACACATGTACTGACGGGAGCAGAGGAACATAGTGTATGAAGATGCACACAGAGCAGCATTATGGCGTCGTCAGTGAGATCTTTCTGTCCTGATGAATATATATACACACACACACTGATGCTCCTCACATGCCCAGAAAGACACACTGTGGGACAAATAACCAGCAGTTTTTTAACTGAGAGGCACATGACAAACCGAAAGTGAGTTATGTGGCTCAACAAAGCCATTAACGGTGAAAATAAACATGTTCAGATCAGTCGGAGTGGATGTGATACGAGCTGCGGTTCATACCACATCTCTTTTGTCTCCTCCTCCTCTCTCTCTCTTTGGACTAACTTACTGTAACTCCTACCGCACAGACCGCCTAGAGTTTGGGCTTTTTTGTTTGGCTAAAATAGCAGAAAATCGCCTGTCATCCACTTTAACTGAGTAAAGCCCCCTTTACCCCGAGGCACAGACCAGGAATCAGCTTAACCTTTTTTTTTTTTTACAATCCTTCTCTCATCCATCCAAACACAGACCTGGCCGTCCATCAGTGCCATAATCCACGCAATAAAGCCGAAGAACAGATATGGAACTTTTGGATCCATATATAACCCAGGAATATAAATCAATCTGGCACTTTAAATCACATGATCCTACATCTCTCACTGTGAGAGCCCGCAGAGAGACACTTAAGGGGGTCTCCACGCACAAAAGCTGCTTTCAGGGAGCTCCTTCACGTGCAAATCGTTACTTTATCTCTATAATAAGCCGTATAGCTCATCTTCTCCAATTTATTAAACCTCGAGAGCCATCTCACCGCTCTCAAACAACAGCTTGTCCTGTGGAAAAAGTGTCCTTTTAGCTGATATAATGAAGAGCATTGTTGATACCATCCAGTTTATTACATGCTGGAGGAAGAGAAATGGCAGCTGAGATGAACTGTTTCCTCCTTTAGATGATCATTTTTACCAAATACTCAATCTCAGCTTCTTTCAAGATTATGATCAGTCATTTTTTGTTTGTTTTGGACACAAGCTGCAGATTTAAAAGCACAAAAATGGGGTATGTCTGCGTATACGTATAGTGGAAAACATTTCACTTGGATTTTAAAATGCAGTAAATACTGGAGGAATAAGTTAAATATTAAGAATTCTCAAACCCTCTCCAACATCATGACGCCTTAAAGACCCACTCCGATGAAAATCATGTTTTTCTTGTTGTCTACATGTTCATATCGCATTTTTCTGATGCTACAGGACATATCATCAGAAAAATGAGTGTGAAATTGCATTTCTGAGTATTTCTGCAGTCAAATCACTGTGAATCTCTGACAGACCCAAATGGCAGTTCAGATTCAGTGAGATTTCCTACGTCACAAATCCAAGCTCCGCCCCCTGGAGCCCACTATGAAGGCCACGATCGGAGAAATAGAGAGGACGATCGCAGAAGAAGCGTGTGCGTTAGCGGATTGAAATTCTCGTAATAAAGCTAATTATGATATTAACTTTCATCATGTCCAATTAAAGACATTAGTGTCCGAGAGATAAGGAGCTCCTATGTTACCTGCTACTTCTACTACACCGGCAATTAAGAGGAGTGTGCAGAGCAGCTCTGTCTCCGCCCACAACGCAAAGGCGAATTGTTAATGAGCTACTGGAGCTCTGCAGAAGAAAAGACCTTGAAAATGACACAGGCAATGTGATTTTGGCTAAAAACTTCATAATCAGAATTTAAAGACCACTAAAAATGATCGGAGTGGGACTTTAAATACTTCACAATAGTGTCCACTTACATAAAGACTACCTCTGTCAATTCCCAGTCTTGATTTGGAGCATGTCATCCTCGTCCCTCTTCTCTCTCCCTACATTTCCTGTCTCTCTTCAGCTGTCCTGTCTAATAAAGTCAAAAATGCCCCAAAAACAGACTAAAAAAAAAAAACGTGTTGTTTGTACCGGCAGTGTGCTCACAGCCTTATAGCTGCAGGTGGTGACTCTGGTTGGCACCATTTTTACATTCATAAACAAAGATTGAGAGCCAACAAGGGAGTGATTTTTATTATATATAAATAGGGTGTTCATGAAAATATAACATTTGAAGTATTAAAGTAGTGAGGCTGTTAAATCCCTGGTGGCACCTATCCATATTGTTTTTACAGTGATCTATTTCTGACATGATTGATGAATTAATAACTTCATAAGGAGGAGACACCACTTTTATAAAGATTAAATGATTGATTATTAGGCGTAATGTACTAGAAAAGACTTCCATGTTTTTATTTTCATAGGTATCAAAAATTTGTGTCCAGGTTTTGTATGAGACCTCGGACTTCCCTGCACTCTCGTGCGTGTTCACTCTCAAATAACTTTCAGCAAAGAACCAGAAATGATGAAAAAAAAAAAGAAGAAAACCAAATTCCCTCGAATCCATCCTGGATTTCTGAGAAGCTCCACGGGCCATTAATATCTACAATACCAACTCCACCCGGGGCGAAGTATACCGCACTAATGTGTTTCCAGTGGAGTCCAGTGCAGCCCACCCTCGTGATTCTGTCGCGGTGGAGAAGCATTCGAAGTGACTCACCGAGTGTGTTTCTTGGAATAAAGTTACGGGATCTGGACTGTATCCCCCCCCCCTGAACAGCCACGGTCACTGAGAGGGGGCTTGTGGGAAATGTGAGACAAAGAAAGAAGGCGACTGAGTGAAGGGATGATACGGAGAGGGTTGGATGTGGTGTGTGATAAGCGAGTGTGTGTGTGCAGCTCGATGGCGGATGGCTGTGAAGTTTGTGGAAGGGGTGTTGGCTGGCCCCCATGCAGACTTCCTCGCTCAGGCGTGGGGTCGACGGTCTCTCTGAAAGACGGCATTGTCCCCTCTCTGGGCCCTCGCTCTCTCTCGCAGAGTAAACAGCAGCTGACTGGGCGAGAGAAAGAGAGAGAAAGAGAAGAGGAGAGGAGAGGAGAGGAGAGGAGGGATGACCAAAGGGGCCACAGTGAGGATACATGAGGGTGAGGAGGAAGTGCAGGAGGAAGAGGAATCCTGAAAGAGAGGTTTGTGTGTCCTCTTAAGCTGCCCCCCCTGTGTGACCCTTTTACACCCGAGACCCAAATCCACGGCGCTGCATTAGGACGCCGCCCTTTGAAGAGGTGTGCTCCAGGTTGGGAGTCGCGCAGGCCGATGCAGGTCAGAGGAAGGCTATGTGGTTCAACACCTCAAGGCTCAAAGGGATCAGCGCTGACCTTTCACCCCGCTTCAAACGATTGATCTTCAGCCTGATCTGATCTGGAGGGACGAGTCCGCTCGTCCCGATGGTGCGTGCGAGCCAAGATTAAGATTCAGAGTATTTAGGATCCCCGCAGAATCAGATAAATTCAATCGCTCAGAGTAATATTTGGTTTTCTGAGAGGTTTTCAGGGAGCGAAAGAATGCGTGTGTGTGTGTGTGTGTTCACGTCTTGTGTGACCCCCTCTGAGGTTGGCTGTAACTTAATCTCCCTCCCGCTGTGACCCTGGGAGGTGGTCTGTAGGAGGCAAGCCATCTCTCCCCGGGGCTCTTTGCGCTCTCTATTTTTCACTCGAACACACAAACACACACTCTCGCACAAGAAAGATCGAAGGAAAAGTGGTGGGAACTCCTAAAAACTCCAGCTTAAGTGCCAAACGTGTCGTTTTTAAAAACCCTAAAATGACGCTACAATATGATCAACATGCAAGAGGGCTGAACGCTGCAAATTTCATGATGCAAATTGCATAAAAAAAACATATTTTTAGATTGAAATTTTGATAATGCTTAAAACACTAGCGCTGCTGTGTTGCAGCCAGTATGTTCCTTGCATGAAAGACCAGGGTAGATGAAGATGCAAGTATAATCAGGGTTAATCAGACCAAATTGTACCACCTAGAGGTGTCCTGATACAACTTTTTTACTTCTGATATAATACCTTTATTGTAGCCTTCAGTATCGGCCGATACCGAAAATTGATCCGATATTGGTACAAGTTTTGCACTCAGCTGCAACGTCTTTTTCCGACTTTAACGAAAAATACTGCCACACCTCACTCCTACTCCTTGCTGCTTGCTAATGTTTATGTCTGCTCTGCATTCTGGTTTAGGGCGCTGCTAGCTAAAGGTGCCGGAGTGGAGTCTGGAATGGACTGCTCGTATCGGAGTACTGATATAGAAGATTTTAGATACAGGCCGATATAATCCGATATTTTTTTTGGGCTGATATTAGACCGATATCTGATATCAATATCATATCGGGACAGCCTGAGTACTACCATTAGTTTGTGTTGATTTTGGCGCCCCCTGTGGACAAAAAGTGTACATTTATGTCATTATTAGGTTGCTACTGGTGTATTTTTGTGAGTTGGCATTAATTTTGTGAAAGTGAGTCAGAAAAAATAAGAACATAGTGCACTGCTGTGTTAAAGCCACACTATTGTTGTGTTTACGTGGGCTCTGCATGCTGGTTTAAGACGCTGTTAGCTAGAGGTGCCGGAGTGGAGTCTGGAATGGACTGCATGTGTCAGAGTGCTGATATCGGAGGTTTTACATGCAGGCCCATACAATCTAATATTTTTTGGCTGATATTAGACCAATATCAATATCGTATTGTGACAGCATTAGTTTGTGTTGATTTTGGCGCCCCCTATGGACAAACGGTGTACATTGATGTCATTATTAGGTTACTACTGGTGTGTTTTTGTTTTTTGGCCTTGTCGCCTCTTTCCCACCTCAGTTGTGTAAATCTCCTCAGAGAGTTTTCAGGAAAGTGAGTCCGAAAAATAAGGATGAACTCTCCTGCCATGTTAAAGCTGCATTACAACACTCCAGAAAAACCACCACCAGGTTCAGTGAACACCTTTCCATCAGGCTTTGTGGTCAGGCAGTGATGTGTAAAGACCTGCAGCTGCAGCATGTCTAGACCTGCTGGTTTTTCCATCCACCAGGTGGGCAGGACGGGGTCAAAGGGGACCGGCTTGGGTGAGGGAGTGACGTGACCTCTGACCTCTTACAGTTGGGTTTTACATCTGTAACTAAGGCTGAAAAACAACTCAGAGGAATTAACAAATTTTGCATGTTGGGATGAGTAATACTTAGATATTACTGTCTGTTTAATCGGATTTAAGTGATCAAAGCGGCTGCAAAGTGATTTGCAGTTTATCTTAATAGCCAGATTTCTACAGAATCCTGTCAGAGTCAGATAAGATTAGTCAGACGCGGACAGTTTCAAACACTTTCAGATGAAGCAAATGAAGTAAGCTGATACAGGTAGGCGTTATTGGTGATTTTTGAGTATATTTGTTCCTTATTGGGACTCATGAGAAAACAGGCCCAAACATGGTCACGTTCTTCGCTCCCTCTTCTGTCACCGCTGACGTTTTCTTGAGGTAATAGCCGGGAGTGACCCCACCTCTGCTGACACATACACACCCGAACCACAATCCCGCGCGCACACCCTCCGCCCCTCACCCCTGATGGATCGCTCAACACACAAACACACACAGCTGAGAGATTTTTTTTCCCCCTCTGCCTCTGTCCTCCTCAGCCAGCCGCCTCCTCAGACAGGAAACCTCACTTTCCACTCCTCCTCCTCCTCCTCCTCCTCTTCTGGGCCTTACATTCCCTCTTTCTCTTTCTCTTTGCTTTGCTCTTTGCTGTTTTTATGTTACATTCATTAATCTCTGAGCTCCTTTAGTTTATTTTCCCTCTCTCACTTTCTCCTGCACCCCTCCCTGGTTTGATAAGCGCCACATTATTTACCCAATTCGCACCATTTCTTCAAATAAATGAAAGTCAGGAAAACAAATTCCATCTCTTTCTTTAACTGATACAAACGTCTTTTCTTTTTTCCCTGTTGCAAGACGGCCCTCAGGATTGTACACAGTGTTATGTAATAGCAGCATGCATGGAGCCATTTGGGAAGGGCTATTGAGGAAGGAGGCAGTTGTTGGAGCGCCGGAGTCAAGACGGCTGCAAAACAGACACAGACGGACACGTGCTTTCGAACACTTCAGCACAGAGAGAAGGACGCACAGGACTGCCTCTTGTTCCAGTCGAGTTTTAAAGGGGATGAGACAACATCCAGCTCTATTCAACGCGATTCATTGAGAGTGAAAGCATGCGAAGTGCGAGATTAAATTACAGAATCAGGGAGGTCGGGAGAAGTTTGATAAGATGGAGAGAAAGGAGTGAGTTCAGGAAGGAAAAAGCACAGAGGGATAGACGGATTGAAGGAGGGAGAGAGTGCAACAGGAAGCTTCTCAGCGAGCTACCGATGGCCTCCAGCCAGAGCGTTCAGACACTGAAGAATTCCAGGCAGAGGGCAGGCAGGCAGGGAGGGAAGGTGCCAGGAGGGAGGGAGGGAAGGAGGGAGGGAAGGAAGGAGGCACAGAACCAGGAGGGCGGGGCGCACTTGTGGTTTGTTGTCAAAGAGGACTCCTCCGTGAAAAAAGAAGAGCACGCGCTAACACTGATCTCCCTCTCTCTCTCTCTCTCTCTCTCTCTCTCTCTCTCTCTCTCTGGGGTTGTTTTCAAACTTCAGCTGTTTGATCAGTTTGTGTAACTTTTCGTTGATTGCTATAAACAGTTGAATCAGGAGGAATTTTAACCGCACACTCATGCTTTAAAAATCTGTATTCAGAGACAAAAACATTAAGAGTTGAACCCTCTAAAAAACTGGCTTATTTAGGGTATGAAAAAGCACTTATCTTATTATAGAGTTTTCAAAACTTAAAGCTCCTGTCAGGAGTTTTAAGCTCGTTATCAAACAGACTGATAATGCAAAATGAGCAAACGAGACTATTAGGAAGAAGGCTGATTAGTTTTTTTATAGTTATATTAAAGCACTTAACTATGTATAGGATAAAATCAGCAAAGAGGTCTAATGTACCTCTGTGTCCACAGGGGGCGCCAAAACGGCCAAAACTAAAGTTACTTACAGGAGCTTTAAAGTTGCAGCGTGTAGAAATAGGAACAGTTTGTAATATCTTGTAGTTAGTTTCTAGATTAAGACGCCCCCTTGCTCAGCCCGCCTATTAACAGAGTAATGGTGGCCTTTAAAGGGATATTCCGGCATTAAATTAATTTAGGGTCAAACACAGCGGAACACCGAGTTAGAAACCCCCTCGAGAAATGAACGTTGCCAACCACTTGCTTCTCTAGTTATACCAAGGAGCCATAAACAAACCTCAACCAAAACGCCACTCGAGAGCTCGGGCCAGCCCATTACGGACTGCAGCGGAGTTTCGCAGCTCAAGATAGAACATTTGTGATAATTTCTGCATGGAAATGCAATCAGACTGAGATGCTAAGGCGGAAGAACTACCATGTCTGCAAAAATCACTTCAAGAAAATGATAAAGTAATGATCATAAATGTTCTTCCTTGAGCTGCGTCACCCCGCTGTATTCCATAATGGACTGGCCTGAGGTCTCGCTACAAATAAGCAGCTGCTGGAAGAGAGTAGGTGAGTTGTGTTTAGTCTATTTGCTGAAGAAATTAGACAAGTAAAAAAGATGTTTGGTGGCTGGTACTATGGCTGGGACCCTATATGTCCTGTTGATGAAGTTAGGTGCTGTTCTGAGCATTATTTGTGGCGTGGCGGTTTGGTTGAGGTTTGTTTATGGCTCCTCAGACTGCTGTTTATTGCTATCGTACGGCCGTTACTGAAGTTGGTATAACTAGAGAAGCAAGCGGTCAGAAACATTCATCTCTCGAGGGGGTGTCTCACTCGGTGTTATGGTGTGTTTGACCCTAAATTAATTTTACGCCGGAATATCCCTTTAAGACCGAAAAGCTCTTGTGAGTCATGATTAGTGTGATCCTCCATTTGTAACCTGTTTACTTTCTAGATGTCAACCCTCTAAAGGTTTACAGCACTGTGCTTTAAGTGAGAAACTGTCTGAAATAGTTGTTCAAGATTGCTGTAATTTATTGTAAACCTGTAGACCAGACCCCCGTTGAGTGATTTGAATAACTAAAAGGAAAAGGAGAAGCAGACCAAGCCTAATCCATCACCGAGAGAGGGAAAAAAAGAACAAGTGATGTAATATTTTAATACGAGAAAAAACACTCAGACAGACCAAAACAACACAACACAACAGCAATTTCACTTAGTCTGGCCGTATAGTGAGATTAGGCTACGAAATGATCTATAAACAGCCATCTGACTGAGATTTCACATTGTGTTGGAGAGCCTTACAGACCGCTAAACCCGGGATTATCGCACGGCACAGTGACCTGACTCGACTCTTTGCTTGGTCTGGAAGGGGATTGACAGAGACTGATGTTTGGGGTTTTTGCAGGGGAAGCCTGTATTGTCAGATCGGTAAAGTAAAGCTTGCCTTAATCTTTAAAGCGTCATAAAATAATGTAATAAAAATCAAACACCCGCAAAATCCTGAGTATAAATGTCATTTAAAAATCTGCAAATTATGTGAAGTCGTTTGACAGATTAAATAAAAAGTGCACAGGCAGGTATAGGAGGAGAGAGCTGCTGCTTCATGTTGGCATGTGGTTAGGAAACTTCTCCAAAGCTGCAGTCAATTTATTAGCCTGCCTAGTAGCTGCTATATGACATGAACAGGATGAGAATGAAGGCCCACGTGCAGCAGCATGTGTTTCCTGTCTCTGGTTAGTTTTTCTTCCACTTACTTTAATTCAAAATCAGACGGGACATAAGTTTTTAATCAGCGAGGCCAGTTTTAATCTATACTGGGCTATCAGGCCAGCAATCACGGGTAAACAGATAATCCCTCCCGGGGTCGATGACTCAGTGTTGAAGCAGTAAAGCGACCCAACGCTAATGCTTGAGGCACTTCACACAACAGTACTGTAGGCTTTGAAGGGTGGTGAGTAATCTTACAATAACGTGGGGCATTTCACAACATAGCAGTTTCATAGCGGAGCGAAGGGAGGCAGGAACCAATGAACGCAGCGGGAGGCATACCTCCATCCGTGAAAAGAAGAGAGGGAAAAAAGAGGAGTAGAAGTATGTGTTTGTCTTTGCACTCCGGAGACTTGATCGACATCCCCACCCTGTCTACTTTGACCTCCCACTAACTCTGCTGGGTCTCTCTACCTCCTACAGTCGACTGATTCCCCGCCTCTCCAACCCTCACTCTACTTCCTCCTCACTTCCTCCACCTCTATCTCCATCATCTCTCATCACTCCCTCCTCTTCATCTCCTTCGTCGACCCCTCTTAAGCCTCTTCCTCTCTCTACTCCGTGCTTTCCTCTCTCTCCCCTCTTCCCTCTCTCTTCAGTCCATTCCTGTGGCCGCTCCCCACAGGCAGTGATGCAATCCTCCGACTCCTGCGCGCAATCACAGGGTCTGGAGTCGGGCTCGCCAGCCAAGCAGGGGCGTCACCACACCACGCTCAGTAGGAAAGCAACAGGAGAGGAAAGAAAAGAGGTGAGGAGGGGGAGAGAGAGAGAGAGAGAGAGAGAAGGAATGAAGCCAATGAGAGAGAGAGAAGAAAAACAGTCTGAGGCTTTTGGAGCTGCTGGTGGGTGATAGAGGAAAAAGTATGGCGATAAAAGTTAACAGCTCTGTTTAACAGTTTGGCACAATCAAAACCGAGCTCGGGGTTAACGTGACTGCGAGGTGAGATGTGTTCGAACTTGTGAATGAATCTGTTTTTGGAAGGACCGACCAACTAAAACGGCACAACATCCCAGCTCAGTGTCCTCCCATCAGCCCACTAACCAGCTGTGTCCGTTTAGATAGGGCTGCTGGATGAGGCCTCTGTTTCGGAAGTGATGGCGCTTTGCTACTCCCACACTAAATGCTGTCGTTCCAGCTGACTCACACCAACATTAGCATTATTCTTACCGCTTCACTGGCGGTATAAAATTCAAGTATGGGGGTTACATGATCTGCCATTTAACATTTTTTTTCCCACTTGTAACAAAAATCTCAATTATCTGAATCTCCTCTTGCAGGTAACATGTCAGGACTGAAAGAATATCTCCTTACAGATGCGTGCATGCAAAGTGTGATGTTATCAGACACAGCGCACACAGGCATGAACGATCTAAAGGTGTGATTTTAAAGCGAGTGCACACACTTGCATGAGACACGCCCCTGCAGACCTCCCCTAAAGGCAGCAGCAATGACCACAAGGTTAAGTCAGGAATGCAAACGCAGCGACACCTGCCTAAATCTTTAAAACGCCAGGCACATGCACACAAACAAAAAGCTGCTGGTGGCCACTCCCTCAAACTCCAGGCAGCTTTTAGGCCTTTAAAAATGACTCCAGCTCCAAATGAGGAATGCAGGTGTGCAGCCCAACCTTTGTCCCTTTAAGCTCCCTCTATAAAATCTTTATCTTCTCACCAAAAAAGTGCAGAAAGAGGATTTTTTTTTCTTTGCACAGTTTGTCTTCAATTTTAAATTCAAATGCAGCATCCTTACAGCAGACAAAACCTCGTGCCTCCAGATCTCTGTCACCAACGCACAAACGAGCGTGTGAGTGAGGAGGAGCGGGAGCCAGGGCATCTTCCTGGTGGGCTGAAGCATCCAGGGGCTGGTAGACTCTTATATGTCACCGTCAGGGGGCTCAGGTTTATGTGCAACAAAGTTTGGGAGTGCAGAGAAGTTGCAGATGCAAAATGCGTTAAGTGGGGACCCTTTTTTTGTCAACATGTTATAGGGTGTCCATACGTCCTCTTTTACCCAGACAAGTCGTCTTTATGGGGGGCTGTCCGACCTGTTCGGGGGAGTTTATAAAATCCTTTAAATGGGTTTTGTATGGAAGTTTTAAGTTTGTGTCGCATGGACTTACTGAGTTAGAAGCGCGTAAAAGACACTCGATCCAACCCAAAAAACTCAGAATTAACTATGCGCGCCTCTGTGACTCCACCTCGTGTCCTCTTTTTGAGAATTCAGAATATAGAAAGGCTGTCTATAAACCTTTCACTTGTTCGTCTCCGCCCGTATGCATGGTGTGAAATACGATCCACCGGAAACACGTATTTTATTTTGAAAAGAAGCCGGATGTTTTATTTTGTGTCTCTCCCCGACTTCCTTTCCTGCACGGTGCTGAATTTATCTGGCATGCTCCAGCATCCGGAAAAAAAAGTACTCTAGTGATCAGCTGTGGAACGGAAAGAAGCTGGTGGATATTGACACATTACCTTGAATGGTTAAAAAAAAACAGTCAATCCGACCCGAAAAACTCTCAAGATTAAGTATGCACAAAATTAACTCTGTGACTCCGCCCCCGCATAGTCTTGTCCTCTTTTTGGGGGATTCACCCTAACATGTTATGATAGAGCAATACAAACCATCATGTGGAAGTGAAAAGCTATGTAGGATGAGATTTATTTAAAATAAACACCTTATTTCCACATAAAAACAGGACAAAATTTGCAAAGAAATGAGAAGTACCATTTTTGTCCACAGGGGGTGCCAAAATCAACATAAATTAAAAATTCCTTAGAGGAGCTTTAAGTGTTTTTAGGTTTCGTAAATCATGAACTGCAGATTAATCTTCATCTTGATATGATTCAAACAATCATGATTGAGATTTCTGCCATGATCGCTCAGCTTTAACTTCCTTTCAAACACACAACTGAGCGAGCGGAGCAGCTGCGGTTAAACTCAACAGGAGATGTATGTTATATAGCCTCACTGGCAAAAGCCCAGCACCAGTCCTGAGCCACTGGGTAGGAGGGAATGGGAGGATATCCAGGAATCTTTTCCTTTCTCTCTCCTCTCCCACACACAGTAAAAGGCGGATTAACAGGGGTGACATGGGTATGGAAACTGCGGTACGATAAGCAGCAAAACCCGGGCTGCGATTCAGTACCAGTTGCTGGGCCAATGTGGTCCAAACTCCTAGTGACAACTCTGAGGATGGAAGAAAAGGAGGGTAGGAGTAATACAATAAATCCACACAAAAACACTCTGACTGTACGGACTCTCGTACACATTCAGCAGCGCGGCACAGCAGGCTGGCTGTGCTGCGGAGTTCAGACCAGTTCAGAGTGCTGTGGTACCGCTCCAGCTTTGGGAGGGGTGTGCCTGTCTCACAGTCATTTCCTGGACGGGAATATTATGGCACCACACGCATGAGAAACAAACCCCTTTGCACACTGACCCCAGTCTCTTTCATTTGCCTGCAACTCAATAAGCCAGCGGCACATAGTGAACTCTCTGGGAAGCAAGTCTCCTTATTCAATAGCCAAGGTAATATGATCCCAATAACAGCTTCATGCAACGCGGCCTCTGAGAGGATGGGGGCAAAGCATGATTGGTGGGTGCTCTCTTTCTCTCTGGTGGCGTGGATGAGGCCTTATCGGGAATGTCTATCATGTCTGATTCCTCACCCCAGAATCCCTGCCCCCTAAAGAGGTCTGGGTGACACCTGTGCACCAGCCGTGCTGCAAAAGGTGGCCCACACAGAGCCAGATGTGCGTGCTCCGGACAGGGAGGGTCCGCATTAGTGTGTGTTTGTTAGCTATATGTGCGTATATATAAGAGTGTTTATGTACAGAGTGAAGGAGGAGGAACAGGGCAGGGGCTCGGCTTCCAAAACCAAAGGGGAAGAAAACAGGAAGAGGGAGAAATACAAAACAGCAGCGAGCAATTAGCAGACAAAGTGACGTGATGTGTGTTTGTGTGCGCGTTGGAGGGCGAGCTCCTGCTTCTTTAAATTTGGGCGTGCCCCCATAGTGTCTCCTATATACCTCCATTTGGGCCCTTCTGCCTCCCTCCCCGGTGATCTCACATATACGTACGCACAAAGCTGGTGTTGTCTTTTCCTTCTGAGGCTGTGCCAACTTAACGGCAGCTCTGTGTTCTCCCTCCTCGCACGGAGCGCCTGTTCTCTCCGTGTAACCCTCCGCCCTGTGCCCCCCCAACCTCCTCCTCCCACCATGGCTGGCAATAAGACAAGGTCAATATGACAGCCTTTTCTCTCTTTATTTCCCTCCCTCTCCTTTTTCTCTCTGTGTTCGAGCTCAACTAAGTGACAGGCTCCACCCTACAGCTTTTATCTTTTTGCGGCTCCATCCAAGAGAGACGCCGAAAAAAAAGAAGAGCAGTGAGACAGATGCAAAGGGACAGATGGAGGGCGACTGAGATGGCGACAGACAGAGTTGAGCATAATGCTGTAAAATGGAGAAGCACTCAACTCTTGATTTAAATTTGCTGGCACGTCCGATGTGCACGATCTGACAGAAAGAAGCCTCAAAAAGATCTGGAGCTGGTTCCTCTTTTTGCATTTGGCAAAACTCGATGCTCAGCCAGGGCTAATGAATGCGCTTTGTACGAACACAAACTTGTGATTTCTTTCCGCAGGCTCAGAAAGACTGAGTCTAATAGAGGATCTCAATTAATGCAGAAGGTCAGGGTAATATTCATGCTCTTGAAAACTCTTCTGTCCTGAATCAATACTGACTTTAAAATCAATTAGGACATGGCCTCGCTCACGGCGTCTGACAGCTATTCAGAGCAAAGATAGGGAATCAGGTGAAGTGATGCTCACAGTGTTGAAGCAGTGAAGCGAACGAGTTATTATCATTATTACAGGTAACATATTATGTTCCCATAATATAAGTTATGCGCACAAAACAAGATTATATCCTGTGCACATTGTAATAATTTGTGAGCTCAAAATATTAACTTGTTTCCACAGATGCACAAAGATATTATCTTGCGCTAACAAAATGGTCTCTTGCAGACAAAGTTACTGTGAGTATCAGTACATGTTCATGCCTTACTGCGATTAAGACCCGACTACTGAAGTGCATAAAAACACCATAGTCCGATGATAATCGCAGTTTGAGAACTCCAATTAAGACCCCCAGATAATGTGATTGGAATTCGATTTTCTCTACCATGTAACCAGTGTAGTCAGGTATGATCGGACAATGCGTGTGCGTGTGCGCTACACCCCGTAACCCCAGAACAAAAACACCAGAGAAGAGGAGTAGCGTGCACCTCATCTGCAGAAAAAGTAGCGCGTACATCATGTACGACAAAAACAACGCTGTACGATGCTCCAGTAGTTGTAGCCACTTCTGACATCACAGACCTGCAGTTGTTGTTGAAAGTTGTATGGGGTCAATCGGAAACAGAGCCTCTGAAAACACCTCTATTTCCCCCTAGTTTTGGAGAGGAGGACACGTTCACGTCAATATTTGGCGAACAAAACGAATTATGAGTTTAGTCCGATTAAACTGTGCATGTAAACCCACTGTATGTTGTAGATGACCTTTACAAACAAGATAATCATTAGGGGTGGGAATCACTAGTGGCCCCATGATATGGTATTATCACGATACTTGGGCCACGATACAATATTATTGCGATTTTTAACATTTTGCAACACAGTGAATATTGCGATTCAATATATTACGATTAGTACAATATTTTTCAACTGTTCAGCTAATTTAGCATTTATCTTTCCTTTATGTTTGTCTTATTTACTCTGTATTTTATTTTCACGTTGGACATCTTGCAAACCTTATATAAATATTTACTTGTTGTACTAACTTTCTCCTGCTCTAACATGTCACCTCTGCCAACCTCACTGGACAAACAGTTGACTTTATTTTTCCATTATAATAGATTTGACTTCATATTACCAATTAATTTGAAAAATCGATACTTGGTAAATGAGACGACACGATAAATCACCAGACAGAACATCGCGATACTATACTGTATCGACTTTTTCTCCCACCCCTAATAATTATCTTGTTAAACAATATATGAACTAATGAGCTCAAGATATTGACTTATATGCACAAACTAGTGACTTACATCATTATCTTGCGCGTGTGCGATAGTTAACTTATTCCCACATGATATCTTGGGCGTGCAAATTAAGTATCCTGCAGAAACAAGTTGATGATCATTTGTGTGCATACAAGATAGTAATTTGATCCTGCAGGGTATTTATCTTGGACTCACAAGATATTAACTTGTGCACACATTTGTCTTGTGTGGACCAAATAATAATCATAAAAATTATCTTGCGCGCACGGATAGAAAATAGTCATTCATTCCCTCTGTGGTGTGCACAAATTAAATGCTGCATGCACACAGAAATAACTCATTCTTATGAGACAATGATCTTGTGCATGCAAGATAGTTATTGAGTGCATGCAAGATCATTAATCTCCTCCTTAACAAATTATAAAGTGTGCAGCAAATGGCTCATCTACCACTAATGAGCATAAAGTTGTAGCTTGTTATTTACTTATTCCCAAAGAATACAATAATCTAAGGAGAACAAGTTCACTTTTTTGCGCAGAAGTTATTTTTTTACGCATTAAGATTTAACTTTTGGGACTTCAAGGGCCCGGTATAAGACCAAATCCATAAGGCTCCCCCATTAAAAAACAGCCATGCTACATATGAACTGAATTAGTGCTGGCAACATCTCCACAACACCACAGAGAAGGTAAACACTTAACCAGCCAAACTTTTCCCCCCCTCCCTCGCTCTGTTTCACTGCATGTACATGATGGAGAAGGTCTTATATAATGTAAGCGTCACATATGAAGCTGTGGGCTCATGGAAAGTGGGAGATGAAAGACGCAATGAAGGAGGGACAACAAGGGAACAGAGGCAGAGGAGGAGATGGAGTCCCATAGAGAGTCCTGCGATGGAGGGAGGAAGAGGAGGAGGGGGGGTGCAGGGTTGAAGGGGGCAAAGTCTGGAAGCTAGCTGACAGGACTGGATATGCCCAGACAGGGAGCCAGGCCCAGGCCCAGACATGAGAGCCTTATGTGAGTCTCAGAAATACCTCACGCGTCTCTCCTTCAACCTCTTCTTTAAAATAAAAATAAAAAAACAGAGCACACCATCGATCCCTTCCCCGTGTGTCTGTGCCTCCCCAGCATGTTTTTCCTCATCCTCAGCCCTTCTTATCCAACTCCTTCTTTTCTTTTCTCTTCAAACAAGCAAACACACACACACACACACACACACACACATACATACATACCTCAGTCCTACTGAGCTGCTGCTGCGCTATTGAGGGTATACTGGGGAATTCAGGGTGTTGGCCAAGCAAGTAAATAATAATACAAACCAGCTGTGTCTTTACTTAAACTGAATTGCTGTGAGCATATTACTGTACAACTCACAGCTCCTTGAAATGAGACCCTAGACATCTGAAAGCTCCATCTAGATCCAAGTTTTGTATTATTTATAAGTGAAATATTGAGTATGTTGGCAGATATGAACCCAAACAGTCTTTCCTTTATTCCCTCTGCTCCTTCTGTGACAGCCTCTTTGCATTGCTGTTATTCTTTCAAGTCTTGGCTTTACTCCGGTATTCTTTCTTTAACTTTTCCTCATCAAGTGCGCCCTGCCCCAGACACGGTCTGCGTATTGTCTGCGGGGCCTCGGCGAGCTGAAAATTCTCTCACGATAGAAACACCGAGCGGAGAGTTTAAGAGAATGAGAAGAGGTAGGGTGGGGTAGCTGGAGTGAGGCACTGAGTTGTCTGTGTTTATTTTGGAAATGCAGGCCTGCAGACTCGCAGCAGAGGAACTGACCCCTAAACTTCACCGAGGCAGATACTTGCAGGAAGGGCAAGAGTCCGGCGCTCATTTAGGGAGTCCCACACAGGTGATTTAACCAAGGATAGACCATATACATTCTGTTAAGGGGCATTTTAACCTACACTAGGGACCCAGGAATGGTCTGCTTCAGGAGGAAACAGTGAGGCCGGGAGGTGATTAGTGGTTACAGTTTAACTGGAGAAAAATGCACGGCCCGTGAGCTCAGCCAGCCAGGGAGCAGGGCGGTATGCGCCGGTCCCCTTCAGTTTTACAAACCGGGGTGAGTCAAGATCTGTATCCGCTTCGTCTATTCTTAACTTACAGATTCAGGAGTCTGGTTGTCACTCGGCACGGACACATCACACTGTAGCACTCCGGAGTATGAATGTGTCACCTCCACTGCTGCACACATGGAAATGGTTAGTGATAAGATTCTTCATGGAAAAAAGTACACACAGCTGGAGTGCAACGATATGAGTGGAGAGCCATCAAACTGAGGCTATTTCTAGTTCAGCTCTGACTATTCAGAAGAGTGTTTGCCACCTTGTACCTCTCACTGTGAATGATATGAGCTGCAAAATAGTCAAGAATTTGCCAAAAACTCAATCCAAGCAGTTTGCAAAAACAGGTGGATTGTGGATACAAGACGGAAAACTGTGCAGACGAATCATTGACTTCCCTGCACAAATCAAGAAACTCTGGGATGTTTCAGAGCTGACATACAATAGGGTGACCATACACCCTTTTTTACCAGGACATGTCCTCTTTTTGGGGGGCTGTCCGGGTTTGTCTAAGGGAGTTTATAAAATCCTTTCTGACTATTCAGTTCAGAAAAGGTTTTGCGTTTTGTACTTACGTTTCGATTTTGTGTCACGTGGACTTACTGAGATAGAAGCTCGCAAAAGACACTCAATCCGACCCAAAAATCGAGTGCCCCCTTGTAGTTGTGTCCTCTTTTTGGGAAGTCAGAATATTGTCACCCTAACACGCAAGTAAATCTAGTTTCCTTTGGGATCTGAAAAGATTCATCCATATCTGAAGATGGACCCTACATTTACCTTTCCAGATTGTCTCAGGTGTCCTCTTTTCATGAGTTGCACATGTCTGCAGACCCAGAGGCTGCAGGTTTAGGACTGCATTTATGGTCCAAGGCCTTGTTAAAAAATAGAAAAATTCTCTTTTTTGCATTTCGAAAAAACCCACCTTTATATGACAACCTTGTGAGAGTAAAAGTCCTTTTATCAAAAAACACTTGCAAAATCGCATTGCGCTCAATGTGTATAGTCAGGCGCCTCAAAATTCGCCTCCGAATATTTTGTTAATTTCGCATCGTATACTTGCGTCCCTTCCGGTGTGTAAGGACCTTAACTTCCAAACAGACAGATCTGCAAAAATGAGTGAAAATGCAGAAATCTGAATACCAGGTTGGTATGTCGGTATGATTTTGGTATAAAGCACCTGTTGATGATCACCAAATGCCTGAGCTTGGAGGTATTCTTCAACAGGTGTGAGTACAAAAACAACAAGAATACAGTGAAACAAAATCTTCATTTTGCATTTAAAAGCATTTATAAACACAGTAAAAGAATCGTCTTATTGTCTTTGCAGACTGTCCATCTCCATGTGAGAGAACATCTTAAATATAACTATAGTTTACATCTCTGTGTAGCTCTGGTTGTCTATGACAGCACCCCAAATTACACAGGAACACCAGAGACCACATTTTTAGAGTCTGACCTGAACCCTAACCTACCTGTTTTAACAAAAGTCCTGAAACTGCAGCCTCCAGCTCTGCAGACATACAGCCCATGGTTATCTCTTTTTGCTGCATCATGCATCTCCTCAGAAGTTTCAAAGATCAACCTAAGGTCAAGAGGAGATGTGATATGCATTCCTCTTCAACGCAGCATGACTGCATTTGATTGGTTGAGCTGCTTTAATGGATGAACCCGACACTGTTTGACTTAAAACTTGATTAAGTGCTGCAGGGATTTCCTTTGAAAGTGTAACCAAAGAGGAACTACCGCATCTGTCATGGGAATCTGTAATAAAGTGTCTCTTATCCCCGTGGAGATAAATTCAAGTGTGTATCAGGTGCCTTGTCTTCCCCGCACGCCGCCTCATTCACTGACCACTGTAATCCTCCGTCCCCTGCTGCTCAGTTGCCTTTCAGCTTGACTGTAATCCCCAGCAGCTATGGCACCCCGCTGTGATATCAATTCAAACTCTCACGCTGCCTCTCCCTGGGTAGATTCTGCCACTTATATCCCACCCACTTACTGAAAGCAGCCCTCGCCACCCCCCTCCAAGTTTTCTGCTTGAGTGGCAGGCATATTTTAGCGACTCTACAGCACGCCAAAAATACCAAACTTCCTCCTGTGATCCGGGAAGTTTAGAGCGTCTTTGTTGAGCCAAACTCACAATGCAAGAACCAGCAAACTTTTCCCTCTTTGTATCAAATGTGGTCGCACTTTTATTATCCTGGTTTCAGGCATTAAGTACAAGTGCACTGTGGGTTCCCGCCGTCCTTCCACCACATGCCAAGCGGTTGCTCTCTGACGCAGGAATAAGCCATTAGGGTCCACCTTTTCCACCATAAAGCAGCTGCTTTTCCCTCGCAAGTTTGGGACTTCATGATGTCACACGCTTGTGGTCGTGTGGTGCAAAAATCTCAAATCGCAGGAAAATTTCAAGAGAGGAGGCGACAACCAGGCATGTGATTTGATTTTAGACGCCATGCAGCACCATGGGAAGCTTTTCATGCTTGATGTGCTTCTTGGGAACTGGTTTCAGCAGGTGAAGCAAGTCGGTGTCCAAACTCTGCGCAAGCTGTTGCTCCTCGCAGCTGTCCGCAAGTCTACATCTGGCCAAGCATGCAGTCAGGACGAGAAAATGTACAGCTAAAAAAGGCCGCGCGCAAAAACACATCCTGTGAGTGTGGAATGCCACCACAGGGATGCACAGCTGGACCCCAGCAGACATCTGGAGGAGCCGAGTCCCTTTCTGGAGCTTCACCTTCTACCAAGTGTGCCGATGGTGATGGATGCCTCTACGACTGTCAGATGGATGTTATGGTTGACCTGAGGCTGAACTGATCATCAGCTGATTGAATAAACAATGCAGGCGGTGGATGTGGGAAGCACCTGTGCTCACAGTTCAGAGAGGGGTTATGGATTAAATAGCAGGGGCCTGGAAGAGGGAGGAAGGAGGGAGAGTCAAAGTCCTCCCTCCGCACAAAGCCGGCACGGCCTCTTTCACTGCTCCCCTTCCCCACATACTTGGAGAGAGGTCCAGTGGGAGCGCGGCCAGACCTCCTCCAGACTCCTGTGATATCTGCGCCACAGTTACTCTGTCATTTTCTCCCACTGCGCCACTCACAGTCACCTCTGAAATACACAGACATCTTACTCTGACCCTGAATGCAACTGCAGCCCCCTGAGTGTGCCTCGATGTGCATTGCGGCCTAATGCTTTTTAATGATCAGGCCTTATTCCACTCCAGCACAGGGGCTTGTTAGGTCTGCCTTGGCAGGGCTCTGCTCTTTCCCCTGGCATCTTCTGGAACAATGGGCCCATGGGAGGCAGCCAATGGGGAGAAGGTCCATCCCAAACTGAGTCCCAGTGTGCGCACAATTAGGCTTAGGGACAGTGGAATTGCTTAATTGGAGGAAAATAGCTCTTTATCCAGGCCTCTGTGCCTGTGCTCATCCTTGCCCCCTGCGCTACATACTTGGCCCCAACTCACTTTGAGTTGGTCAAAACAAAATTTATGAAATGACAAGACAAAGATGTCACTGGCTCCAGCGATTACTCAGTAAATGAAGCATGCCGAGGAGGTTATTAAGCATAAATATTTAATGGCTGGCTGCAGACTGTTGATGGTTTCATAAAATGCACACAGAACTGCAAACTCAGCCTCCATTCTCGTGGAAATCAGATCATAAATAGGGTTTTTTGTCGGGTGTTTTCCCCACATGGTCACACATTAGCCATCTCTTTGTTTACCAATACTTGTTTAGTGCCACAGCAGCCTCTAGACGTTGAACTCTTTATCAGATGTTGTGACAGAACATCAGACAGCTCAGCATCTTGCACAACAGCTGGCTGCGCTGTGATGAACGCCCCTCTATGTAAAGAGCAGGGTCTGTGGATTGTGCTCTGAAAATGTCTCACGGGGGTTGAGGAGGGCGAGGATGCAGACACGCGGAAACCGTCGCTCCCCTTGTTGAAACGGAGTAACCTTAAATGGCTGTCTGCGTAAATGGCACAAACGCCGGTGAAGGCACGTCCGCCACTGCCCGGCCTTGAGAGTGACAGTGCGGGGAGTCCAGGCTGCGGGGTCTGGACGCACCGCTGGAGAGAGACTCTGAAAAATAGGTCACTACCCTGTTTGAACTCGTGCGATTTTTTCACATTCAAGCCGCGCACTCTGGCCAGCGTGGACACACATGACAGCACGCACAATGCAAAGCACTGACACGAAGGGGAAGTGTAGTCGCTTTCTTACCTTTTACAGGAGAAAATGCCGTGGATATGGCGGTGATATCTCCGACTTGGCCCCCCTCTTCCCGGTGCAAACTTCGCACGCAAAGTCCTATACGGCTCGAGCGGCGTCGGTGTCAAATGACTCCTCCGTCAATTTGTCGCTTTTTCTCCCACAAAAACAAAACGCGGAGCTGATGCGCCTTGAGAAAATATTTCTAGGTGTCTAGAGAGGCGGTCCGTTCCCAGACCATTGTCAGGAATATTTCTAAGCATGGAAAAGCAAACATTAAGCTCAAACGCAGCGTGTGTGACAGCTGGTTGTTGAAATAAAGACTAATCTAAGGAGTGACAGCCTTGTCTGTTGCCGTAGGATGATACTCTCTGCATGGTATCATGTCACTGGAAACCCGTCAAAAAGTGTAAACACCCAGATCCGTAGCCTCAAGTGTTCCCGCTGTGGAAAAACGAAGACCACTGGTTGTGTAGTGCATCAAAAACGCAGAGGTGGTTTCCTCAGATTCAAAGCGCATCGCTCAATGGCAACGCTGGTCAAGTGGGGGTTTCCTATGGGTGGTCGTGGTTCTCCTGGCGGGGTGGGAGGGCGGTCCGGACCAGAGGGATGGCACGAACTGGTGGGTCGGGTGGATAGGGCGGGTTGGCGACGGGGTGTGGGTTAGAAGGGGAGGTTCGTCTCCTTCTCCTTCTTCTCTCTTCGGTGCTTTTCCAGATGCCGAGGTGGGGCTGTTTGCTTTCTTTTCCTTTTTTTTTTTCCTGCAGTTATCCCCGTGACTCTTTTTTTTCTCCTGAGCACTCGAGGACACGCCGAGTGTAGATGGTAGTCTCCACCACCAGCGTCTGAAGCGCACAGACAGCCGCCCGGAGCCCAGCCAGCCCGTCAGGACCAGCTCTGAGTCTGCCAGCTCAGCGCATGCTTACTGCTCCGCCCCTCCACCATGGGCAGTCCCCGGCTTCTCTCCAAACTCTCCCTCTCTCTCCCTCTCTCTCTCTCTCCAGTCTCTCTGAGTCCTCATGGTCATCTCTCTGTCTCTGATCCCCCACATCAACAGGCCTCTAAGGAAAACTCGACTCTATGTTTACTTCTGTGGAGTTTAGTGGACTTCTGCTGTCACAAACAGGGACAGCTAAAAAAGATCACTACATTTTCTCCAACATGAATCATGAGGAGCAGAGCCGGCCGAAGTCTCAATGGGGCCCTGAGCAAAATTTGATATTGGGGGCCCTCTATTTCAGCCAATAATACTGATTGTTGATCGTTCACACACCTACTACAGTATAAAGTTAGTGCGCCTGACATGTCTTTACACGTTTAAGGGGGTGGCCTAGGTAATAACTTAAATAATACCAATGAATGACTGATGAATGATGTTCAGGGTGCCACACATAGGCTATGTTCACACTGCAGGTCAATCCCGATTTTTTAACTATAAGTGACACATATCTGAACAGTGCACATCTGATTTTTTTCAAATCCGACCCAGGCCTCTTTTGTATGTGGATATAAATCGGATATGTATCCGATGTGACTGCAGTGTGGACGCTCAGGTCGCGTTCATATGACCTATACGTCATCAATATGCGACAAACGTTACCATTGTTCTACAAAAACAGCCAGTTGTGGGCATGCGGGTCACTTCACGGACGCATTCTGTTCACATTAGATGCTGCATTTGTTGTTGTAATGTGAATGACCGCATAAAAAGATCGGATTTAACAGAAAATCCGAATTGTGCATCATAACCTGCAGTGTGAACGTAGCCTTAGACTGTATGTATTATGGACAACTTGGTTCTGCCTCCCGCCTGTATACGGATTTGAAGCCAAAAGCTCTCGGTATTTCAGCGATTTTTCTAAATTTCCTGAAACCAACATTGCGCAGTAGTGTTGTACGTCGCTGTGATGATGCTCGGCTCAAACAATGTATCCCCCGGGTGAGCTATGCAATCCCTGAACGCCAATAGGCTGTATCAGGTGTCAATCATAGAAAACTTGAAACCCTAATAACTTTAAAAAACTGAGCTGTACAGAAAAAAAGAGGACTTAATCTTTGCTGAAGGAGGCAGGATTTATGACCTATACTGCAGCCCGTCAACAGAGGGTGCTGTTCTCGGAGTGGCTTCACCCAGCGAGGAGGCAGACTCTGTCCATTCTATATACAGTCTATGTTCAAAGACCACACCTAGGCGACAGTGTGACGTGCAAAATAGGTTAGAAATTTCGACGTCCAAATTGGACCTTTTTTAGATGTCGCTCTGACGTTTAAAATTTGAATGTCATCTGAAGACCAAATCTAGACGTCAGCACAGCATGCAAAATGGATCCAAGATTTAGACGTCATTATTGGACCTCTTTTAGACGTTAAAATGACGTCCACATTTGTACACTATCGTCGATAAAATATGTTTAATAGCACTAAAATGTTTTTAATTTAGTTTATTTTTACGATAATATATATTCTATCATACAGAAAGCATTTCTGTACATGCAAAAAAATTAAAAATATTTTACATTTTTCTTAGTAGAAGGAAAGGAAACTTTCACAAATTCTTGGTCCTGCACTCAGCTCTAACATGTTACATACACAAAGCAGACAGTGAAGTCTACTCTGTTCTTTTCTATTCCTGTATTTACGGGTTTGAGGGGGAAGACCCTGGTCTTAGTGTACAGGATGCTGTGGTTGTTGCAAAAATTTCAGTTCCTTTCTTAAACAAGAAAGTCATACTATTAAAATAAAATACAGTGATCTCAACAGATTGTTTAAATGTCATCACAGAGACACAATGATCATCCAGAGAGAGCAAACTTTTCAACTTCACAAAGGCCCTGACTGTAAGGACGTTCAACAGAAAGTCGTCTGTGTTATTAGGGGTTGTACATATTATCTTAAAGGCTATAAAAGAGAAAGAGTGTGATTTAAAACCATGAACAATGTAGAGGGGAAACTAGGGCTGACTTCAGGGTATCATTAGGTTTATTATCTATAACAAGTTGGCCTTGTGGTTATGTCTTTTTAATTCACTTAAATTCCTGCTGTGATGGTGACAAAGCTGTATTTTATTGTGTGATATCTCTATTTTTGTCCTCACTGATCCTCAGATGCACTGCTTCACCTTTTCTCCATGCCACCACTAGAGGGCGTTAAACTACCTTTAAAAACTTACACAACACTTGAGCCCTTAGAGATTTCAGTCATTTCTTAACAAAACAGATAAATCAAAACTTGTGATTAAGTTCTAGAAAATCCCTCATTTAGTATAAAACTAAGGTAATAAAAAACTTGAATATACTGATATGGGACGTGTCCAATTACAGGGCCAAAGACAACCCTAACAAGGCTAAAAATTGAACCTATTTAGAGGCCTTTCCTGAAATTCAACCATGTATGGACTAACATTGACTTGAAGCTTGTTCATCTTTAAAATTAATGATAGAGTTGCACATTTTGTGTCCTCGCTGCTGCTGTAGCTGCTTTTTGAAGGGTTCAGGTCCACATGAGGATGGGTGACAAAACATAACACATAAATGCAGCTCAGTTTAAGACAAGTAATACATATTAACTGGGATGAATATCAATGTTTATGATGTAATGTGTTTCTAATTTGAAGGCATTGTTAAATATCCGTATTTACAGGAGATTCATTTCAACACAGATGAGAGGCACAGTGGACATTTTAGTCCACTATTGCATGTATTGGTAATTTGTATTTCATCAAAATGCATTTGTATTGCAACTTATCACAAAAACGAAAACTCAAAGTGTTTTAAACAAAAATTAAAATCTAATTAAAAGTGCATATCATAAAAGCATGAATGCATGCAAACATGATATGTTTAACTCAGTTTTAATAGATATAGTTATTTAGTTTTTATTTAGTTTTAGTGATGTCATACTTGGTTTGACGGTGGTTGGTGGACGGTGGCCGAGAACTGCCACTGCTGCAAATAAAAAAAGGATGCACAATGGAGGTTACTGGTGCGAAAAAAAGAAAATTAAGCCCACTGCAAATAAAAAAAGAAACGGTGCAGATAAAAAAGCCACAGCACAAATTAACGACACACAAAAAAAAAAAAGGCGATGGAAAAAATAAAGTTACTGAGAAAATAAAAGGATGCAAATAAAAAAGCCACAGTGGAAGAGAGCTGCCGGGGACCAAAAATGATGATGCACCGGTGTTTTACGATCTAGGCACAGAAGACGAAGGCGAAATTTTTTCGCAGTATGAAACTTTTTTTTTTTTTGCATCATTAAATTCCATTGTGGTTTTTTATTTTTGTTCTTGTTTTTGTTTTCTGCAGTTTCTTTTTTTTATTTGCAGCAAGCTTGGGGTTTTTTTTATTTTCTTTTTTTTTGCATCAGTAACTTTCACTGTAGTTTCTTTTTTTTTGGCATTCTTTTTTATTTGCAGCAGTGGCATCCTTTTTTTTTTCCTCATCACAACTTCTTTTGCGTCATTAAGTTCCGTTGTGTGTTTTTTAATATTTTTTTTCATATGCACTGTTTATTTTAATGTTTTTTTTGTTTTGTTTAGTTTTTTTGCAGCAGGTTTCGGTTTCCTTTTTTTGCATTCTTTTTATCTGCAGCAGTGGCGTTCTTTTTTTTTTTTATGTTTATTTTTATTTGCAGCACTGGCTGTTCTCGGCCACCGTAGAGCAACCCTTTACACACACTGTTGGGCTTTACTTTTCTGACTTTTTTTAATGTAAATTTAAATGTTAGATAATTCACGGCTCGAACAGGCAATAATGACGCTAATCTGTGCATGAGCCTCCATAGAGACATGCGGGCTACACCTGCAGCTTTTTAACGATTGCGAAATCCAAATCACTGCGCCTGTGTTGTGTCTGGTTCCGCCGCACGCTCATAGCAGCCTCTAATTAAACCTATTAAATGTGGTTACTGTACTTAATCCGTCCTTACAACCACTGTTACACCCAAAACGGTAGAAAAAAGAATCCGCGCCAGACCGTGTTGTGTCAGTCAGGCGGCAGTCTGTCCCCAGAAGCCCTCCTCCCCGGTGCGCTGTTGCTGTGCAGCAGCTCTGCCAAGCCGTCAGCTGATCCCTCTCTTGTTCGCTTATCGCAGCTGTCGGAGTATCCGCCCCTGTAGTAGACTAGTCCCACTCTTTATTTACTATCAGCTGCATTGTGGTTACTAACCTCAAATCATTGTAAATATCTCCTGTGGCGTTGTTATAGTTTCCCCACCTGTTTGGAAAGATACAAAAATGCGATTAATCATTTTTGTAAAGCAAGAATAAAAAAGGGGAGTGATTTTTATTGAAGCAATGTAACATAAATCTGCATTTTAAACTATAACACATCTGTCTATTTTCTTAAAAGTCAAATTAAAACCACGGATTTCCTTCAAAGTCCTTATTTCGCTGCTGTATTTCTGCACCAAATAGTCCTTTGTTTACATGCAGTCCCTCGTCTCTGCGGAAGGAGGCTTTTTTTGGTAGTGCAGTGTGACTCCTACCAGCTGTTTCCCGCCTTGAAAGCCATCCGATCAGCTGCACACACACACACACATACACACACGCACACACACACATACGGTAATGCAGAGAGAAAGCAAAGAGAAGGGAGGGAGGGAGAAAGAGAGAGAGAGAGAGAGAGGTAGAGCGCCACACACAACGAGGGAACCCCATCAGCTGGAAGTCGAGTAACATTACAACTCTCAGCAGCCTCAAACTACTACATTGCACAGACGAGGGATCCATATCTTCTCTGAGGACAAACCCCCTGTCTGTTCACGAGTTTTCCCCTTTTTTTGCTCCGTAACGCCATCATTTTTCTTCAGACTGTTTGCTGTATTTTAATTTATTTTTTTTTTTGGAGGTGGGAAGGGGGGGACCAAAAAACTGGCGAGAGGCGAGCATGGAGTATTTCATGGTACCAGCTCAGAAGGTGCCCTCTTTGCAACATTTCAGGAAAACGGAGAAAGAAGTGATCGGAGGTCTTTGTAGGTAAGAACACCTGCGCTTCATCCACCCGTGCCGCGTGTGCGATCATTGTTGTGATTATTAAAAGGCGTCTGTTTGGAGTACACGCACTTAGCGACGGCGGTGAGGCAACATGCTTCATCTGATCTGTTATTGTGTACACGACCCACTCACGAGCAGCTGAGAGCCTTAATAACCAACTAAATAAATGACTAAATAGCGTCCGAGCAGACAGAGGGACGTGTGAATATCTTAACAATCTCCTCATGTGGTTATTTCCAACATTTAGATGCGAAAAATGTGTATTTTGTGGCTAACAAACATAAACCACGTGGTTCCCTGCACACCACGCTGCTATCCCTCTCCAGAGCGCATCCTGCTCTATTTATCCTCAAATTACCCCTCAGTGTTACATTAAGGTGGCGTGATTTGCATAAGAAAGGGTACGGTTACACTAGCGGGTGTCATACGACGTGAAAGGGTCTATTTTCTGCCGTTCACATCGTTAGGGTCGCCGAATTCGCTCAGAGCGATCCGAAGTTATTGTGGGTAGTGCGGCCATGCTTGTGGCTTGTGCTTAACGTGATGAGGGGGTCTGGCGTTTGTTTCCTGTTTATGGCGCCTTGTTTACCGTTACTTTCCACGAGAAAGCACAACACCGCGGCCAAAATCGCCCCTACTCGACGTGGCGACAGTTTTTCAGGCGTTTTCGGGCGTCTTGTTCGCGCTACCGAGCCGCCTCCACTGCGTCTTTTCATCCCGCACCTCTGCCATGCTGCCTGCCGCATTGTTATAATGGCGGAGGACACGAAAAGTCTGCTCGGAGCACGGAGGTGGTGGCTGGTACCATGATTAAAAATGGCTCTTTTGGGGGTATTATTAATTCATTACCCAGATATACCCGGTGGGGAAGCATTTGGCTTCGGCTAGGAGGCAGAAAAATTAAAAGTGTTGTTTTTAATCAGGGGGGTGTGTATGTCGCGGAAGGCCCCTCGATACGTCCGCAGACTTGTTTGAAGAGGGAGGCGGAGGGATCTACTGCTGTTGCTGCTGGCTGCTCGTGGGGACAAGGGCAGTCTGGGAAATGAAGTCCCTTTTGATTTTTAAATAAATACTTATTAAACATGTATTAAACGGAAAAATGCGGATATTCTTCCATTTTTTTGTCTTCAGTTACTGTTTAATCTTATCTTTGATGTGAAAAGTACCAAAACGGGGACGTTTAACGGTGTTTTAATGATTAGTGTCGTGTCTGTCGTCGCTGTTAGGTTATCGTTGCTTTGATTTTTTTCTATCTTTCTGTTTCTGTTTTCATTATATCCTTTTAAATGTTAGAAAGTACTGAAAACTGATATTTGGGAATACTACAAAGGACCATAACCATTTTTACGACCAGTTAGTGTCCCAACTTTCAAAAAAAACTCCAAAATTTTAAGCTAACCTGAAGTTTTAACTGGATATTAAACAGACCAAGGACATCAGTGATGCCAATTGATGTGAAAAGTACCACAGCTGGCACGTTTAACGGTGTTTTAATGATTAGTTTCGTGTCTGTCTTGACGCCGTTAGGTTATCGTTGCTTTTAGAAAGAACTGAAAACTGATATTTGGGAATACTATAAAGGACCATAACCATTTTTACAACCAGTTAGTGTCCCAACTTCCAAAAGAAACTCTAAAGCTAAATGCCACCACTAGAACTTAATTAGCTAATAATATTTACCTAACGTTAAGTTTCAACTTGATATTAAACAGGCTGAAGACAACAATGATGCTTATTTGTGTTGAGCACATCAAATCAGACAACTAGCAAATGATTGACAATTTCTGGTAGTTTGTAATGTCTGTAATCAATGTGAGAGGATTAGTGTCAGATGATTGGATTTACAGATTTATACTTAAACAACAATCAATATTCACAATGAGTGTTAAATTTGATGTGTAAAGAAAACAGGGTGAGATTTCCTGTCAGAAAACACAACTTGGAAATGTACAGGGTAGGATCATTTTGATAACAGAGGGAGCCAAAATCGACACAAACAGAAAGTTCCTTACAGGTATTTTTACACTGATTTAAGAGGACTAAAACAGTCTGTTTATTAGAAAAATGACCTTAATTTGATCAAGTATTTCTGCGATATCTTCAGGTTAACCAGCTGGTTAAACTCGACCCTTGTTTAAAGTTTAAAGCTGGGGCTTGGTGTGTGTCCTTGCCCTGGTTTGGGTTTGTGTAGTTTGGTTCTTGCTCATTTGGTCAAGTTTTGGCAGTGGGTGGTTTTTGCTGGATGTGCCACTGCGGTGTTGGTCCATGTGCTCCCTGTGTGCGAGTGAGTGTGTGTGTCCGCACACACTCGTTTTCTCATCTGTGTCTGCACAATTGTTCCCCGTGTTTGCACTGGGGCAGCTGAGTCAGTACAGATAAGGGCTTGGCTAGAGAGGGTCCCAGAGATACTGGGCTTGATACACAGTGGATGTTAGAGGAAGTTGGCTTAGAATTTCCCCTTAACTGATTTACACTCTGTAGTATATAATGTGGTTTCATCACAGTTTGAGCTTATAAAAATTAATTGGTTCAAGTAAATCCTACAAAAGCTGAACTGGAGTTAACAGAGAAATGGACCTTTTTCACAGTGTGGATCTTATGAGCTCTCCAAGACCTAATTGGCTGGAACGTAAAACCTAAAATCCATTAAAATTGTATTTTAGAGTGTGAATCAAACAAATTGATGGGACATTTTCAGCTTGAAAGCAATGGCTCATTTTTACGAGAGCTGTCCTACTCGATGATACTAATTGATAGACTCAAAAGACAGTTGCACTCATGGTAAAAAGCGAAGTTTTCTGTCATTTGTATCAATATTAATGATTTAAACATCATTTGATCCAAACCACACATTCTGGCCATGATTCTGCTGCAACCTCATTACAGTGGAGGTGATTAAAAACTCAGCAGCAATGCGTCATCATAGATAATGCGCAGACCTTGCTGTTTTTGCCCCCTCAGCTGTGTACTTATTCCAGTGAAATGCCTAAAGCCAGTTTGTCAGATTTGGAGAGGAAAGACACTGACAATAAAAAAAAAGATGAAGTTTTAAGATATGTATGATGACAGGGATGCTGCATTAACATCTGTATACTCAGCTTTGGTTGAAAACAGTCACTTCTCATATCAGAGGAAATGAAAAGGAAGTTTCCCCTCAAATTAGCGGCATGATACTCAGTCTGTGGAGGAACTATAACCTGAACATCTTTAATATTTTGGTGAGATTTGGAGAAAAAGGAGTCATTATCCCATGAGTATAGATGTGTTAAGAAGGCAGTAATTGATGCCCATACAGATAATGTTTTATTTTTATAAATCTGGATGACTCATTTGTAAAGAAAAAATAGTTGTGTAACATTTTATTGGATACAGCCATGAGTTTTGAATTTTGAAGTCAAAGTTTGAGACTTTTAATCATCTCAGTTATCGTATCTCTGTTTGTCGGACTGATTTCTCTCCTCCCCCTTTTGTCCTCTCTCCAGTTTGGCCAACATTCCTCTAACCCCAGAAACTGCCCGGGACCAAGAGAGGCGAATTCGCAGGGAGATTGCCAACAGCAACGAGCGTCGGCGTATGCAGAGCATCAATGCTGGTTTTCAGTCACTTAAAACACTCATCCCACACAGCGATGGAGAGAAGCTCAGTAAGGTGGGTCACCCGGAGAGATTTTAATCAGGCGATGAGTTAGATTACACAGGTGTGGGCTCACCTTCCCGAAAGCGCTCTAACTTTGTTTTGCTCCTCTCTTTTTCTCTCTCCAGGCTGCAATCCTGCAACAGACAGCTGAGTACATTTTTACTTTGGAGCAGGAGAAGACACGGCTATTGCAGCAGAACAGTCAGCTCAAACGAATCATACAAGTAAAGCAAAACTCATCCAAACCTGTCAAAACATTCTTATTATCGATATTCTTGTTACGGTCAGAATTATCAGATCTGCCGTTTAACTAAAAGTGTCCCGTTTCTGTTGACTGTCTCAGGAGTTAAGCGGCTCCTCTCCTAAAAGGAGGCGTGCAGAGGAGAAGGATGAAGGGATTGGCTCACCAGACATCCTGGAGGAGGAGAAGACTGAGGACTTAAGGAGGGAGATGATTGAGCTAAGGCAGCAGCTGGAGAAAGAGCGCTCAGTCAGGATGATGCTGGAAGATCAGGTGAGGATCCAGACTGTTTCTGAAATCCGAAACCACGACGAGACCACAGAGTGTAACATAATGATCAACACAGCCACCATGATGTCACTCCTTTGGTTGTGGGCTGCTGTTTTGACTCCGCGGGTTTGTTTTCTGGAGTAGTGAAACTGAAGAGGAGAGAGGAGTTAGCAAATATAAGACTATGACGATAAAACCGTCTGTGCCAAAGCCTGATTCAGAAGCTGCCTTATTAGTTAGCTAATCTTATAAGCTTGGTAAGGTGAGCACAGGGACATATACTTGCTAATTAATGCTAATTGATGCTAGTTTTAGTCTGAATAAGCACAGATGACTCTGCAGCGAGTCATATTTTATTGATGTTAGCCTAAAACAGTTTTTAAAAGCGCATCAACTCCATTAGAAAATGGGCTGAGGCTGCATTAGCTGACTGTCTCTGTCTGAAATATTCATTATTTTCAACCACAACTTGACTTTAAGCTAGTAATTTTTTATTAGATTCAGATCTTGGACAGTTGTCATAAATGGGAAATAAGTAAAAGATATTCATTCATACATATTCAGTGATCTTACAGTTGAACTCTTCACCCAAACGCTCCCTTGCTCGCCCCTCTCATCAGTTAGGTGACGATGGCCTTCAAGGACAATAAGCTCCTGTGATGTATGATGCGTATAATCCTCCTTTTGTCAAGTTTAACTGTCAAAACATCCACCAATACGACAACCAATGCGCTTCACGTGGCCCTCCGCTACATTAAAAATGCATATGTTACAAGTTTGTCTGTTTGGTGCTACTGTAGACGGACCTGCTCCTTAGTTTTTCCAGATATACGTGATCATACCCTGGTTTTAAACATACTTGCAAACACAGCTAACTGCAAACTGCACCTTTTAGCGATTTATTTACTTAAAGAGCCACCCCCAAGTGGCCATTCAAGAAACTGCAGTCCTGGCACTTCAATGTTTTCTATTTTGTTGTTGCGTATGCCGTAAAAAATCAGCCACTGACATTGTTTTAAGTTGCTTTTTCACATTTTTACCTTGTTTTTTTTTGCTTGTTTGTTTGTTTTAGATGCGTTCCCTTGATGCACAGTTGTACCCTGAGAAGCTGAAGGCAATCGCCCAGCTGGTCCAGGAGCAGCAGGCCCAAACACAAGGCCTCATTCACCTGCAGCAGCACAAGCAGCTGGAGAGGGACCTAACTCCAGCCCACAGCCCACAGGTTGGAAATGAGATTTTGTCTATCTGCAGATAATTTACATGTTGTTGTGGACTGGAACAATTTGAAATTTGTTGCATCTAGAGTGAGTTTTTAATCAAACATGTTCAGTAACAATTTTTAATGTTAAATCAGCTCTACATATCATTGACGACTTAGTCTAAATTCATCATGGCTCGCACGGAATTGCTGTCCTCTGTCCACACACCTGAACTAATCTTACATCATAGTGTAGATGTCACACGGTCAGTCGCACATGACAGTCTCCTCCATGTCCAGAGTTAGAGCTGTCAACAGCCGAGACGCATTTACAATGTGTTAAATGAGCAGCTCTCACGGCTCTGCTGTGCCTGTCTCCTGCTCTGACAGCCGCGGTATCCTGTTTCTGCAGGCTAACCCTCACTGAACATGATGCCAAATCAATCGGCCTGTGCTGTCGGCCATCCGCAACTCCAGGCAGAGTGATAGATGGCTGAGACAGTGTGATCCAGTCATGTGATGCTCCCAGGGAAGAGCTGAGCTATACGACCTCAAATCAATGATCCTATAAATTACTTAAAAATTAGTAAAAGAATATCACTTAAAGTCAGATTCAAACTATCTTTGTTGTCTCAGAGAGGGGATTCTGTGCATGTGATCACCTACCAGCCCTTCTGACTCCAAAGTCTGACCAAACGACAAAGAAAAGTTTCGCTCTAACTTTTCAAGAGCTTTCATTTGCACCATTCAGTACACTTGCACAAAAACTTAGATTTACTAAAGTTAGATTAGACTATTTGATTGGACTTCCTGTCTTGTCTCATTATTCAAGCACCGTGCAAAAACGTGTCTTTCTGCACCTGGTCTGTCTGATAACGACAGGAATGCTCCTGAAAACTGCCAAAGAAACGCCTCGGTGATAGTGAAGTGTCGGATCCTCTTGTTTGGTTTTGGTTGCAGCTGTTTCCAAGGTCGAAAATGCACAAGTGGGAATAACAAACGAACCATAATCATACATTATTTTAATTATGAGCATATCTGAGTATCTTACAATCATTGTCTTGTTGCACTGAAGTGGGGAATTAACCGGCCCGTAAACAAGCCTAGAGAAAAAAAAACAGCTTTCCCAAGACTAAAGGACTAAAGAAAACACGGCTCTTTGAGAAATTGCCAACATCTGGTCAGGCTGAACCTCAGGATGCTGCCCAGCTGTTTCCTGTTACTCTCCATGTTAGTGCGTGTGTGTGGAGGCCATCTTTTCGACTGTTTGATTCTTATAATGAAAGGATTATTTAGCAGGTTTATAAGTATATTTACAGATAATAAACCGGCACAGTGAATGAGACTCTAACAAGAGCTCTTTTTTCAGCAGGTGCTGGCCCCAGCTACACCTCCTGCACCCACACACCATGCTACAGTCATCGTCCCTGCGCCTGTCCAGCCTCCTCAGCCCCATCACGTCACCGTGGTAACCATAGGACAAACATCTGTTATCAATACGGTGTCTACATCTCGACAGAACCTGGACACCATCGTTCAAGTGAGACACAAACCTGTGATTCATTTCTGACTGGAAGTGTTTCTGTATGCGAACACTAGAGGGTGCTGTCGTCCCTGACATCGCTCATCTCTCTTCTTCTCCCTTCAGGCAATCCAGCACATCGAGGGAAACCAGGGCAAGGGTGGCATCGGGGAGGAGGAGCAGCGGAGGGCGGTCATCGTCACTTCAGGTCGCGTCCTCTCCGACGCGGCCGGCTCAGACACGGCATCGAACAGCGACGGACCCGACGACTGCTCACTGCCCTGAGTCCAACTCTGGCGTCGTATACGCACACTTACACACAAACACACACACACAAACACTTAGAATCAAAAGGCCCAAGCTGACCGGGGCTACTTCATGCTACAAACCCACAGCACTCTTGTTCAGTGAACATTTATCGGGCTGGTAGACAGATTGAAGCACTCGTTTTTTGTTTTTTGTCTTTTTTTTTTGTCTCTTTTTCTGCACACACTCAAACATGATGTACCGTGATAGGCCGCCCGAGTAGGTTTACACTTAGACACGCATACACGCAGCCTCTTCTGCGTCTTTTCTCTGCTTCTCTCTAGCTCTCACAAACTCATGTCTGTTTATTAATCGATAGAAAGGTTTTTAGAGCAACTGCTTCACTGATTGACTTGTTAATACTGGAAACTAGATCTTCATATTGTCTGCTAAACATCACCATTAATCATCCGGGGACTACTCTCTTCTTTTGTTATTGGCCTCAAAGCCATGTGACTGATCTGAAACAGGAGAAAAAGTCTGCGCAAAAGCCCAGAGGCGCGGCGCCGTCACCACCCAGCGCAGAGCGTCTCTGTTAAACATCCTTTAAACCTCCTCTGAGCTGTTGGACACTGTGAGCTAACAAGACTGGCTTGTTTTCAAGTTCCACCTTCTTGGCTTCTGGATGAGAGATTCTTTTTTTATTTTCCTCTTGTGAAGTCGACTATTTTATGCTTTTTTTTTTTTCTTTTCTTTTTAATTGCTCCCTCAGCCCGCAAGTTAAAGTGATTGTACTGGAAAAAAAAAAGCTTCTCGTTTTTGTTTAAAGGTGCTCTAAGGAAGCAAAGCTCAGAAGGAAAAAAAAAAACTTGCTGACTGGTTCACAACTATTTTTTCTATTTTGTTTGTTTCATGTTCGTTGCCATTCTTTTACTGGGCTGGGTTCCCAGTAATCCCCTTTTCTGTTCATGGCCTGAAAAAATGCTTCGGCATTTTTTTTCTTTTTTTTACATTCTCCCCTCTCCGATATGAAAGCACCTGGCTTGTGAAATAAGCTAATCTTGAATGACTTCCTCTGGTGTGTGTGTTTGCGTGTGTTTCCCTTCAAACCAGCAGGGCCGAGTGGCGTCTTAGACTCTGGCAGTCTGCAAGACCGCTGCTCTGCCTTGAAATCAAGCACTCGCATTTGAAAAACGACTGACATACAATCACTTGTTCGCTAAATCGTAAGGGCTGGATTTACCTAGCTCTTAGAGTACACTTCAAACTGATGGAAAACGCCCTGTGTGAAAGTTTGAATGTGTCACGCAGGTCGGCTAAATATGCTCTATGCATCTCCTTACATAGATCATTTGTCCTTGCGTGCGCTTTTGCCTAGATTATACTTTTTATTTTTGCCTGAAAGTGATGGTTGACGGACAGGATTTACGACATGTAGCTGAGAGTGGCGGCAGCTCGCCTTACTGGTAGCCCGTGGGCGCAGGGAGGCACTGTAAAGCCAGCCTTAACACAGCCCTGGGTCCTGAGAGATGTACCTGAACACTTGATCTGTGCCGTTTGGGTGGCTACAGGAATCCTTTCCAAACACCCGGGGCGTGTTCGATTACATGTTCCAAGTTATTTTGTCTTTTTCCTCTTATGTTCACTCTCATATGTTTGCCCCAGGAACGAACAGGTTGCTGGTTTTTGTATTATAACAAACGCTCCTCGTACTCTTCCCCTCTTAGTATTCAAACTGTATCTGAATACTGACTTCTGGTTGCACTGTATTCGTTCATTTGCAACCCGTTTTCGCCCCCTTCATGTGCACTACAAAAGGAAAAATGTGGGAAGAAACTCCACATGCGACGTTGACATTCCATTAGCTTTTACTCCTGATTTCATATCAGGTAACTTCTCTGAGCTTCACCTGGTTTATAAAGAGATTTGCATTCACATTTAGAGCTTTTTGACACGTCACTGCTATTTTAAAACTGTACTCTGTGATAAACTCCCGCTTTCAACTGCTGGACAGATAATGTGTTCACCTGAACACGCCTCGGCTACCATGAATTTCGCCGTTTTAACTTCCCTTTAAGAAACTGTTGATGTCAGCTGCACTGAGATAAGTGACATTTCTGTCGAATTCAATCATGAGACATCCTCCCAGTACTTGTCGCCAAAGGAAAGGGATTCCTGGATAATCACAAGTCTCGGTTTGCGATTTCTTCATCTGTAGAGACCCCCTTCTTCTTTTTTTTTAATAAGTTTCTACATTTGGACATTTTCCCGTTAAAGTCCAGGACGTTTTTGATTTCCATCTGTGTTTAACGGTCTGTTCTGTGTGTTAGGAAATGTAACGTGGACATATCAGATTGTTAGCGGAGTGGGGTGGGCCTGGGGATCATTCAACGGGGTCAAGATAACAAAGCACTTACTGTACTCTACAGGAGTCTGCCTCTCTTTTTGTATGAAGGGGCATCTCCTCAGCTGAAGCTCTTGAGGTTATGCGTAGAAACCGCACAGCTGTGTATCTCCCTTTACCCCATGTCCAATCCTCCATCTTGTTCTTTTTTGACCCTTATATGTTGTTTTTTTATTTTATTTCATTTTTAAAGCCGTTTCTCCTCCCTTTTCTTTTGTCTGTTCTCTGTAACCTTTTCTTTTTTTTTTTTGTCAGACCAGTCTGTGCATATGGTCATCAAGAAGCTATTTTGTTTTTTGTTTTATAAGAGAAAAGTTTTGGGGATAAAGAGGCTTGTGCCTTTGTAAAGACAGAATAATAAAGTTTGTACTTTGTTTTTTACGCATTTGGCCTCAAGGGTAAGTCTTTTTTTCAGTATTTCTGTTGATTTCCTCTCTAGACATCGACTTTCTCTGAGGTAGTAACAGCCAGACTGGACACCACCAACCCCTCCATTGGTCACTCGAGTAGTACAGTTGATGCACAAGTGTCTTTTCCTGATTGGTGGTCGGGGATTTCGCCCCCTCCCTCTCCTGGTCAGCAGCTCGTTGCTAAATTAAGACTGACCACCTTCTCTGACAGTTAAAATGTTCACCAGGGACAGTAGGTGGCATCTCACGCCCTCATCTGATTACACACATTTATTCATTCCGAGCCACCGGTTCACACCTTAACACGTTCATTCAGAAATACCTCAGACTTTGGAGTCCACTGATTTAATGCGAAAGAAAATCACACACAGTACAGATAAGGTTTAAAGGTACTATAAGGGGTTTTGAAGAGGTTGAGACCATCTGCATTTGAAGGGGCGGGTTTCAGACCAGATGATTGACAGCTAGCTTAACAAATAGCCTGCTTAATTTATTTTCTGTGGCACATGCTCAGAGCGACTGATGTATTTACTTTTAATCAACCATAAGATGAGGTCTTTGTGTGAAGAAACTACTTTCACACACACAGGGTGAGATCAAGAGGTATCACTTTGTCCACAGGGGGCGCCGAACTGACACAAGAAGATAAAACAAGAAAACACAGTCAAGAGAGGACAGAATTATGATTTAGAATAGAAAAGCGCACCGGATTATAAAGCGCACTGGATTATAAAGCGCATTAAGCCAAACAAAACAGTCAGATAATTCAAACTTTAACTCATCCAATAACTCTGTGATGCTACGGTAGCTGCAGTGCCCCGACAAGCCAAAAGGATTTTAAGTGTGCCTTATAGTGCCAAAAATATGGCAACAAAAAAGTGAATACAATATATTAAAAAAAACTGTCGCATTTCAGCTGATTATAGGAGTTTTCTAAGAGTTTAAACTTCACGTCTTACCAAAACTGAAGGCTCTGATGAAGAGCACACTCCTCTTTAAGCTCTGGAAATGTACAAATTGGCTTGATTGAGATTACTGATTTGTTCTAATTTTACTCTAAAGTGCTCAAAAAGTTATTCCTGCAATCTTAAAATCAAATCTTTCTCTTACATGTCACCTCTAACAGGTCACCACAGGCGTCCCCCTAAAGCCCCAAACAATGGTTGTATATTTGTCTTATTGGAGGTGTAGTTTGTGCTAAATTTAACTATCAAGACTTCTTTAAGTAAACAAAAAATTTTAAGGAATTTGGGTGACCATGTGTCCTCTTTTACCCGGACATGTCCTCTTTTTTAGGGGACTGTCCGGGGAAGTTTATAAAATCCTTTAGATGTCCGGGGTTTTGTATGGACTAAATGAGTTAAAGCGCGTAAAAACGCTCAACTCGACCTGAAAAACTCTCAAAATTTACCACACATGACTTTGTGACTCCGCCCCGTGTCCTCTTTTTGGGGATTCAGAATACAGTCATCTTAAAGGGATACAACATTTGCGAGACTCTTTCCTCTTTAAGGTCCAGTTTGAAGAAACTGGGATATTCAGTCGTATCTCGCCGTCAAATTCTTCGACTGAAACGCGCCCTTGCTCACCCCTCCCACCAGTGAATCAACAGTGGCCTTTGAGGACAATGCATGGTGAGTATGAATAAGTTTTCACATCAGAAAGATTTATCAATACATATTCTTGCACAGAACTTCTCTATTTTTCAGCCAGTGCATTTTGCAAGTGTAATTATGCATAAGATACTAGTTTGTCTGTTCTGTGCTACTGTAGAAACATTAGGATGCAAGATGGTAGAAGATATGGTTGGTGTAAAAAGAAAGGATAATTCATGTATTTAATTTATATGTATGTACATGCACATTATATGCCAGTGCTGGATATGATAAAGCTTCTGTAAACCAACAACATCTGAAGTAGCACAGCAAGAGGCGCATACTGTAGTATTTAACTCAAATGAAAGAAGTGTTGATGCTTAAAATCGTTCTCTCATGGTTGGTAGTTAACTTTAGTGAAAACATTAGTTTGAAAATGACAGCATTAATATCATCCATTAGCAGATTTGAAGCCGCTGAAGACATTAAATTTATAACCTCTGTGCTCTCCTGGTAATAAGGGGATTTAATATCTAAGGTGGTTTTCGTTTGACAGTGACAGTTTGAAGGTTCAAAGGTTCAGCTAAACTTTCACCGTGACTTAAGCCGGTGGCTGTCACTTGTAATTAACAAAGAGTTGGTGTTAACCAGAATTCAAAAACAGCTCCTCAGAAGCACAGACTTCCTCATGAACAATCCTGCTGAGCACTGTCCTCTGGATTGAGGCGGTTTTACGCACCAAATTGAACATGATGTATTGTTTGGACATGCCTCCTGAAGTCATATGGGACGGACATGCTCCAGCAAGACACTCCTGCCATATTTGGAGATTAATTTACAGTTGAGATGTTGATTCCCGAGGAATTGTGGGATTATGTGCGGCACAGTGTGTCTGTTTCAGAATGATAAAACTGTAATCCGCCTAGCGTTTCGCTGTGTTAGGGATTCTGGGTTGACTCGGGGGTCTTTATGTTGCAGACCTTGCCTCTCCTCGGCTCTCATCCCTCTCTCTCTCTCTCTCTGACAAACAGTCTTGTGACGGTGAAAACACGGCAGCCGAGGGAGCATCCTTACTAGAAACGGGGTCGACAGGCCCTCATCTACGTCAGACACACTCACTGTTAGTAATGTAAAATGAAAGAAGGCAAAGCTGTTGTTTATTCATCATGAAGTGCAGCACAAAGCGACTGTTGTGGCTCACTGCAAAGGAGGCAAATCCTAACTAGGTGATCTTGGCACACTGACAGTCTGGCTCTATTATAAATTATTTGCCAAGCGGCATCTCTTCGATATTTTACAAGTAAAATGCAAAGAAACACACCGTATAACCCGCATTAGGACATGCATGCATCTTAGTTTATTTAGCTTTACCACTGTGTTGTAAGAGAACGAGGCAAATCACAACCATAGACTGTATAAATTAATGCCAAGTATACCACATCTTAAATTATGCACATTTCTGCAGAACTCTGACCTTTAGTGTCATAAAAATGGATGAGTTTTAAAGAGTCACATGTGTCTAAGAGAGAAATGTGCTAGTATGACAAAAACTGCTTTTTGAACTTGGCTGCAGTCATGTTTCAGTCGTCAAAATGGGCTTTTTAACATGGATGTTGATGTTGCATCCCAAGAAAAAAAAGAAAGTCTTAAGAAATTAAGCCATCATGGAAATGCTTAAAGCTGCAGTTCCTCTAGTGTCCACTTGAGGCCGGCTCCTTTAACCTTGGAAGCCACATACACATCCATTCAAATAAGCCTGATCTTTCCAGTGTCAATATGACTGCTCACAGCTTGGTACATAAACAACGATACTGGTCTAAAAGGTTTATTTCTCTCTTTTAGAATAAATTTTAACAAGTTAGTCCGACTGATATCACACTAAATTGAACTTTTCATTGTCGGACGAACACACCGAGATAACGCGATTGAGGATCGATCGTCACCATGATTGTAACCATGGTCAAAAGGCTTCAAAACTCCACTTAAGAATCCCATGAATGATGGCACTGTGGCTACATCCACATTTATTCAGTTTATGGTGCAAAGTATGAAGCTGGAGTAATTCTCTTAGTTGGGCCTTAAGACTGAGAACAGGGCGATAAAGAGCTGAATTTCCAAAATCTGCCAAAACAAACACCTTTAAACTTTCCTAATCTCACAGTGACTTGCTTGTTTAGTTAGTGTAGGCTCTTGCTCTGCAGCATCTGAATGATACTAGTCCTCGTAACCAAAACAAGCCAAAAAAAAAGGCTAAAAGCTAATCTGAAATGTTTTAGAAACGCTCACCTTTACCTGCTCTCTGACACACATCTACTCAACTTCTCATGAGAAGTTAAGTGATTGAGCGGAGGATTTCAGTCAGGTCGTGGCGCGCTGATGCCCGGGCCCAGTTTGCGACCTCTCTAAAAATGAGAGTCAGCTGCTGGTACACGTAGAGTCCCTGTGGCATGCAGTGACTCCTGCAACACCTCCATCCCAGGCCCCTCCACCAGCTGGCCCTCTGTGGGCCCCGCCTCTTCTCTCTGCGCGCCCTTTAACCTTCCTGCCTTGGTATATATAGCCTGTGTGCCTATCAGAGTTCTCCTGGCAGCCATCATGAAGGGTACGGTCTTGATCTGCTGTTTCCTCTCCCTGCTGCTTTTGCAGGCCACAGCAGGTAAGGCTTTTGGTGAGGAGTTTGATGAAATCTTTGGAGGATGGTTCTCGTTTTACTTCAGGGTGGTGCACTGTGGAGATATGACAGATTAGTGCTACTGCTGAATGAATGAAGGAAGGATGTGGTGTAAGTTTGAAGCTCTTACATGAAGGCTTGATTTCTCTGTTAGCTTGATCACACAGCGGCGTTTCAGGGAACTTTGATTTGAATGAAAAAGCGATCATGGATGTGTTGTGGAAAAGCAGCGAGCGTTAGTTTGTTTCTGTGTCCTGTACCGGGGCAGCTGGATCAGGATTAGCAGCTAGTGGCACAGTTTGCTGGGATAGTGACAGTCATGGTGACACCAGCTGAGGATAGAAATGCTATCCAGGTCTTTCTTTCCCACCAAGCGCAGCTATTTAAACTCTGTCAGAGTTTATATTTGATGTGTCAGTGCCCAGGAATAATAATCAACACATTTAGGGGGCTCTTACTTTTCTTTACAAGGATAAAATCACAACAAATGCAGCATTGATTTGGAGAATAAATGAGTGTTTATCAACTTCTTTTTTCGTGGCTTTAAAAGGTGAGGTTTGTTCAAACTTTTCCTAAGCCTTTCCTCTGGACTGACAGCACGGCAGCTGTCGTAACGCATGGCACCAGCTGATGGAAAGTCTCGCTCTAACCAAGGAGGAAAGAGCTTGAATAGAGGACTGAGCGTTTTGTCACTTTCTGGCCTGCGCTCAGAGATGTGATCTCCGAGCTTTAGTTTCAACTTGTTTTGGATAGTTTACTCTCTGGGTGAAATACGGGGCGAGATTTTTGTGATGACAGTCCAGAGCATCACGTCAATCCCACAGTAAATGCGATCACATGGCGCTCATGTAGTTCAATGTCATAGTGACAACAACCTCTCCCAGATTACCCATTCTAAAAATGTGGACTGGTGTCTGAGTACGGACCGGAGCTTCTGGCATTACCCTTGTCTGTCACCCTTGTCCGTCCTTGGAGTGGCGTTCAGCTCCGCAGATCGGGCCCAGGCCTCCATATTCCAGGCCGCTGTCAGGTGTCTAAGATTGGAAGGCCTCCTGAAACCCAACACTGGTCACTACGCTTCCTACCTCCCTCTCCCCTTCCCCTCCTGACTCCTCACCCCTCCCTCTCCCGTGCTTCCCTTTAGATACTCTGCACAGCTGCTGTCACTCTGCACTGTCACAATCGCAATTTATTCCCAGCAGTTGGCCTTATAGGGACATGCATTCTCCAGGCAGGAGGGGCCGGGCTTTGGCCGCAAGTTATAACTTCATCTTGGAGTCCTGTGCAGGTGTCTTTCCGTGGTCTTCAAATATCTGATTGTGCCAATTCATTGACATCCTTTGGTGTCAAGTACCGGCGAACTATGAGTCCAAAACTCTCTAAGAACATGAGCTCCTCACTTAGAGTCAGGACCTCCATCATGGTATCTAACTGCAAAAAGATACACTCTTTTTAATGGAAAGTAAAATAATCAATGTCCGGATTTCCTTCTTCAAAAGCAAAGACTCATTTGTTTATCCTGCCACTGAAATTTAGACGATTATTTGTGTAATTTATTGCAGCATGATTTGGCGCACTGGCACCGTCTTGTTGTTGTGAAATTGTACCCACAATTCTTGAGCGTGTCTCTGATCCGAAGAGACGATCACGCCGCAACCTGAGGTGTGGAGCATCCGCCAGACTTTAGCTGAATGACAAACCCATCGCCTGGTCAATAATCAGTCTTTTGAAGAAGGTATTGATCAGTAAAAACTGTTTTTATCGGTGGAAATGTTACATGGACTCATATCTATGGTTCTGCTCAGTCATGTAGCCGTAAACATACAGATGTCGCTATAGTAACTGTTGGGTTATAATAAGGTTGCAAGAAACTCAACACTAACCAAGCAGTGTATAGTATCCAGAGTCATCTGTGGGCTTTAAGAAAGGGATTTGAGAAAGCTGTTAAAGCACTATATTAAAGTCATTAATGCAAATGTCATTACAGCATATGGTGAAACTGCAGCAGAGACGAGTTTAGACTCGACTTTTTATAGATAGATGTCCCCCCGCCTCTTTTGGATCCTGATTAGAGCTTTACATCACTGCGTTTATACTTAAACGGTAACTCTATCCAGTCTTGACACATTAAAAACATATTTAGCCTCCTCACTTTGTAAAAACGTAAAAGCGCTCTGTCTGCATGTGATCCCCTCTGTTGGCATGTGGCATGTCTGGGACATCCCTACGCTTGTAGTAGTAGAAGAGGGGACACGTCAGTCAGACTCGACAGCCCTATTACACGCCCCTCCTTAAGACAAGCCCTCCCAGGGCCCAAGGGCACCTGACGTCCTTCCCCGGCTTTCAAACAGGAGAGCAGGGATAGAGGTAACAGATCGACACCTCAGGGCGAAGTGTCTCCGCTAGTGCGCCTTGCTTCGAGACCTGTCACTCAACTTCATGTGACGTTAAAGTCACCTCTTTGAGGATTTGCAACCCGAATGTGGCCCACATACGATGGTTCTTAGAGGATGTGACAGCCCTTGTGAAGTAAGATTTTCACTGTGGAATAAATAAACCAATATGAGAATTTAAGGACAGAACGATTTCACCAATTCATATAAATCTCACCAAAAAGCATGTTTTGTTATCAAATAGGTCTTAATTTATCGGCTTGTATATTCCAGTCATATTTAAGGGATGTGAATGTCTCTGAGTCTCCACACTGGCTATCGGTCGAAACCCTAAAATAGGAGGCGGCCGTTCTGCCCCCTCCTCTGTCCATCCTCTGACCCATTGTGGGTCTATTTTTGACTTTGGGGGAGTACTAGCTCCACAAGCTGTGCCACCTGTTGCCATTCGTGGCCTCTCCTCACCATGCCCTGCACAGGCTCTGCTGACTGCCATCACACCTCTGACCCTTGCGTTGTGGGAGAATCCTGCACATTTATAATTAATTTATCAGGTTTTGGTCTTAAAAGTTAGAGGATATGAATTTGCTTTTGGCTGCATTAGTTGCATCTGGTTATGTAGAAAATCCTGCCTGTGCATGGCTCTTTTTCTCCATTGGACCCCCTGGCCTTTACTTAATGTAGCCTGAATCCACCTTTGCCCGGGATAAATCCTCTGGAGGGGGAGTGTCAGGCCTGCCACCCTCCTCATGTTCTGCTTAATTCTATTACGCTCTCTGTGAAGCAAGCAGAACATGATCCTGGGGTTGAGTGTAAGTGCACATAAATGAAGGTATATTCATGTTCTTGTGATCATTTTAGTCGATTATTTGACCATTTTAATGATAATTTTTTGCTTTGTTGGAGTAGGATGTATAAGCATCCTTTGGACTCCTTCACTGGCAGGTGAATTTTTAATCGTTTCCACAGTATTTGGAGTTCACTCATTTAAAAGATACTTGTACAAAATGTTCCTTTCTGCAGTGGTGGATTGGCATTCTTTCTGATGATGATAAATAGCCTCCGCAAAAGGATCTATAGCGGAGGCATGACTTACCCAGCTGCTGAGGCTGTGGTGGGCTTAAATCCCCAACATTCCTCCTGGATGTGCCGATGCCACCAGAATGTTTCTCTAAACTGAGGGAGGGTTGTGGGGCAACGGGCTCACAGAGGCAGATGTCCGGGCTTCAACTCCCCTGGCGCCTGCAGGGTTAATTTTGAGCACTGATGCAAGGCCCGCCCTGCGCAGGCAACACTACCTCTCTGATCTTTGCAGACCTCGATTGAAAGGCCTCCATCCGGGCTCGACTGAATTGGAAGGTGTTAACACGTTCGCAGCAGTTAAGGCCCACTCAAGAGGGTGGTGTTAAAAGACACAAGTCTTCTGAGTGATGACTCACATTACAGAGGCTTGAGTAATCTTGGAGAGCTACAGGATCATTAAAAGCTGGAATACCTCCAAAATTCAAACTACAACTATCAGACTTACCAATATAAAGGACTAAATGATGAATTACTTGAATTACACTTATGGCATGTCAGTGTCACAATTCAGCAGGGGTGTGTCCAAACTTTTTGACTGGGGTGGCCCAGCTCGGATACAGACACGAGCAGGGGTGGCCTATGTCAAATACAAAACATTTACCCTCTACCTGAACAACTATCATTTTAGTATGATAAATCCCACTGAGCAATAGACGGCTGTTAGACGCCTAGTTTTGTTTTTAGACCTGATTTTAACCGTCTAGATTCTGTATATTTTTAGATGGAAATTAGACGTTACACTTAGTATGGAAGTAAATCTGTGCCTGATTTTGAATTTGAATTTTCAAAGCTGAATTTATTTTTGCATCAAAATCAGACTTTGAATTTTAAAACCATCAAATTTCAAGCACGCATTTTTATTCCTTACACTTATTTTTTAACAATGACGAAATAAATTGATTGTTTAATATCTCGAAATATTAGTGTAGTACAAACTCAAATAAAAATAAAAAACTGTGTAAAAAAATAAATAAATAAAAAAAATAAAACATAAAATAAATTGAACTGTTAAAAAATTTCAGTGGCAAAGAATTTAGTTTAAAACAGACCAACTCGACATCCAGGTAATCAGGGAGAAGCAATCGATTCCTCAATCTTCTACTGGGAGAGACTGATTTTTTTACACCGAATTTATTTCATCATTACAAAAAAATAAGTGTCAGAAATAAAAATGGCTGCTTGAAATTCAATAGTTTTGAAATTCAAAGTCTGATTTTGATGCAAAAAAAAAATCAGCTTTAGAAATTCAAAATCAAAATCAGATGGCACAGATTTACTTCCATAACTTAAACCCATTATTCGATCACTATTTTTTCAAAACGCAACTGTGAGTTGCATAACTGATCTCAAAGTACTTAACCAAAATAATTATGATAGCCGTTGAGCAATAAACAGTGCAGTATAGATATAGCCCAGATTTAAACTTGGTCTACTTGGTTTTTAGACTTGTGGTCGCCTGATTTTAGACCAGTTGTCTAGGCTACATTAGACCTCTTTTAGACCAAAAAAAGCTCAGTAGGAGTTGTTATATTCCTGTGAGTGATGTTTTGACAGCGCAACAGAGCGGAAACAAAAATCCTCTCAGCCTTTCGCCTCTATCCTTGAAATACTTTGGCTATCACACGCTGTTTTGTATCTGCTTGACTTATGAGTCTTCTTCGCTTATTTCTTAAAGGCACCAAAAAGTAAAATGTGCCACATGCAAATGTAAAGTAAGCACTCACAGCCTGTTAAAACATCCCAAATAGTTGATTTTGACAAAAGTCCTGCATCTGACTGGACAAATGGATGCCAACTAAATTTCAAGGGGGGCGTTTCCACCTTTGGCCACCCTTCTGGATACACCTCTGTCACTCAAGGATGATCTGAATTTGGATTATAGGAGCTGGGATCAAACCTTCAACCTTTCAAATAAGAGATGGCAGACTAAATAGGTCCAGGTGTCTTTATTTGTATTTTTAAACAAATAGTTTCCGACTCAGAATCTAAACCCTAATCATATCCCATCCAACCTCCTCGAGAATGACATGAAACACACTCATTAACACGTCTGATTAGTTTTTAAATCTTTTTAGAGACTGTGGGATCATTGGTATCCTCCTTTTATTCTGGATGCTAACCTTTAGCCTCTCTTATTCTTGCACCGCGCTGGGAGCGACATTACACAGCTTTATTTTTAGCAGGTTGACTCGGGGAGAATCAGCCGTGCTTTAACGGCGGCGTGTGTCACCGCTGCAACACTGCAAAGGAGCAACTGTTGGGCTCTCAATTAATGCATGGTTCACACCACATGTCACCGTGTGGGGTTTTGTGTTTCCTTTACATGTTTTTTGCATAATTTAAATATATCCCCATTTTTTTAACGAATCATGTAGTTGTCAGACATCTTTATTTACTCCTATCTTGATTTTATTTGTCATTTGATGCAGTAACACTTTAGCCAAAGCCACTCTCAGTCTTGGCCTGAGTCATGTGGAGTCATGGACCACATGGTCAGTGGCTGTACTCCAGGTTATGGAGCAGCAGGACGCCATGGCGGCACTGCCCACTGTAAAGGTGGAGTTTTCTTGAACTATTTACTATTTATATCCTCGCGCAGACGGTGATGAAGCATGGCGCAGCGTGGTTTCAGTCACCCTTTTATTATGATGCGTGTTTGAGTATGCAATCAGAAGTCTGGCATTTATAAATATCAAATCAAGTGAAACCTTTATTATGTTAATATGATTCCTGGGCTGTGCTGACAGGAAGTATGCAGATAATCCGAATTAACAACCAAACGCCTGCTGTTACACTGCAGCGATCAGCTTTAATATTCCACAAACATGTTGTAAATACTTGAAATTCCCAAACAACTTTATGGGAAGTGTTATGTCGGTGGATAGTCGTATCTAAACCCCCCCAGGACATGGAAGTGTGAACCAGGAAGACTTCCCATCTGCTACTATTTATAACTCATAGCTGTGGCGGGTTTGCCTGTGGCAGGACTGTGTGGGAGGCCAGTTCTGAGGCCTGGGCACACAAGGACAAGCTTCAGAGCGTTATAAGTCTGTGATAGGTGGGTAAATATAGAAGAGAAAAGACCGAGGATTGCACATCATTGTCTCATAGCGTATTTTACTGATGGGAACACTCAGTCCAGCGGCTGTTAGTTAACCGGGGAAGTCCCCCCTCTCTGTCTCTCTTTGCTGCTGTTGTTATAAAGCCCATGGTGATGCCAAACAAATGTCTTTGTCTGGTTATTTTCAGTGTTTGCTTTCTAAATTAAGAGCTGATTGTAATGGCAGCTGTGATCTCAGCTATCCAGTATGTTCAAAAGTGGGCATGACACACAGTAAGCTCTCTCAGATTGTTACACACATACACAGATTATAGGGGATGAGTAATAGGACAGGCAAATGCGTTTTGGGATGCAAAGTAAGAGAGCAGAAAAATATTGCTTTTGTAAGTTTATTGTTTAATTTGCAAGCGAGAAAGAAGACAACTGAATCTAACTGTGGCTCGCTTTTACGTTTTTAGCTGTTATATATTAAAATTTTAAAAAATCAGTAAAAGACATTTACCAGACTGTGACGACCAGTAAGTTTTAGTTTTATATGCACGTCTAATTGTCATACTTATCAGACATATGAAACAAATATTCACTGACACAATGCTGCAGATTGGGGCTCTATCGCATTTTCCTGTTATGATTATTGTGACTATAAAAAAAATGTCGGTGAATCTGACGTCGCAACAACAAGAAATCTGATTGGTCAGAAGTGGACACACAGTATGCGAAACTTTAGAATATTCAATTGTGGTACGAAAAAATAAATGCTGCAATATCGCAGGACAGAAAATGTCGCTGATGTGAACACTTGTATTGACAGGATACGGGTTAGAAAAAATACTGACGTCTGAAATAATCGCATGAAAAAAACGCTCCTGGTGTGAAAGGACATTAAATTTGAATAAAATAACACAATCGGCCATTTAAGAGAAGGCGAACAATGATGTTGTAACTCGTAAACTCGTATTGATAAATACAACTGACGTACTTACATGATGATCCCTTTCTAAAGATGTTCAAAATGATGTTTTATCAGACAGGAACGTCTTTAGAGAACAGACTGACTGCTTCATAAAATGATCTTTTTTTTATGTTTATATTTGACTTGCTGACTGTCTTGGATTTGCCTATTTTGCTGTATTGAAAAAAAAACATGCTTTTATTTTGAAATAATATGTACACCACTACTCTAGACTCACAAAACAATCTGTGAACATAACTTTTTAAAGGTTCAGACTTCTTTTCGAGAGCTGTTACTGCTAGCTAGTAGCGCCTGCAGCTGCTGCTTCTTTCCCTCTGCGTTATGGCAGGCGGTATCACACTTCTACTGCCCCCTATTGACTCATTTTGAACACACCATTAATATTTCATACTTTGAAAGGACAGTAATCATCAGTATAAGTATATAACGACAGTCCTGCTGCAGATGTAGTGAAGGTTCAGGTCTGAGGCTTTAGATCATGCGAGTGTTTCACACATTAGCCATGTCTGGACTGTATCATCTGTGTGTTACCCCTAACTTCTCAGTGCTGGATGGTCGGCAGGGTGTGTTGCCAGTGATAATGCATCACCAGCCTCTGTAGTATAGCATTAAAATGAATCCATGACAGCCCCATCGCCATGAACTGAGACAGAAGTTTGCAGGCCACCTCGATCCACCTCCAGAGCTCTTTTACGATCAAATACATCCTCTGAGAATTTCAAGAATTTGAGAGCAAAGTGAAAATTTGAGCTATAAATGAGTATCAAGATTGACAACATAAAAACCTTCGATCTTGTTTGCTTTTTTTTTTTCATCTCACTGTTAATTTCAGGCTATTTCACAACCTGTCAAAAACTCCTCACAGGAGCTTTAACTTTTTATGATGTCTTTACAGAAGAAGATGTCACCACCACCCTCAGAGACAGATCTCACATTGATGAGACGCTGCGGCTTGCAGCTGCGGAAAAAGCGGGAGATTATGCAGGTGAGAATCTGGGGTGAAGTGTAATTTTCTCTTCAATAATTCCCACTTCTGTCCTGGCCTTGCACCTTATAAACACCATATCTGTTTCTTCTTTCCTTCCAGCGGCTATCGAGAGGTTGCGAAAGATCTACCACACATCCATCAAACCCATGGAACAGGCCTACAAGTACAATGAACTGAGGCAGCATGAGATCTCAGGTACCTCCGAGGCTTCGGCTTCAGCTGCGCTCTGCTCTGATGTGTGCGGTTTTTCTGTTTGGACTGCTTTGATTTTTGACCTGTTTGCACACACAAATCATCCTCACGCCACATTAAAATACACAAAGAAAGGTCTGTCTGAAGAGATTTAGCTGTGTGATCATCACTAAGGTCAAATCTGTTGATTATTTTTGGTTGGAAAAAATAGCATCAGAGGTGATGTGAAGCTTTCATGCAGAGAAATGTTCATGTTTAGACTTTTTGAAGACAATTGTTTCCCAAAACACTAAATCTAATCAAAACTAAATTCACAATATTTGGAAATAGGATAAATAACTCACAAAAGAAACTCATGATAAATAACATAGAAACAGAGAGAGTGAATGAAATAAAGTTTCTTGGAGTCATAATTGACAGCAAATTATCCTGAAAGCCACCTTTACAGTACATTACAGCAAAAATAGCAAAGTCAATTGCAATACTACTTAAAGTCAAATATCTTCTAAACCCGTCTAAAGCACCTACTGTGTGGAAGTGTGGAGGAACACACACAAAACAAACACAGGAACAATATACAAACTCCAAAAAAGAGCAAAAATATAGTAAATAAAAGTAGAGAACCATCAAACCCACTCTTCATCAAACTGAAGGCACTAAAGTTTAAGGATTTGGTCGACGTCAAAACAATTCAGATCATGTACGAAGCAAAAAAGAATCAGTTACCACAGGGCATCCAAAAGTTGTTTTAAATAAGAGAAAACAAATATAATCTCAGGGGAATATGCATTTTAAAAAAAACAACCTGTACGTACAAACACAGTCAAAGGAGTTAATCTGTGGAGCAGCTGCAGCGAAGAAATGAAAACCTGCAGATCGCTGAGCGAGTTCAAACTTATTTTTATAAACCACATTCTGAGTGGATATAAGAGAGAAACAGAAACATGAATTTATAACAATGTGCAACATGCCTTTTTATCTGATATATTTTCTTTCTTCTGTGTTGTTATTTCTACACATGCTCTGACTGATTAAATTACAGTAACACGACAATAAAGAGGTAGGACTAGATAAGTTTGATCAACTTCATCCTACACCCCTTCGAACAAAGTATGATTATCTATGTTGCTACAGAGCTGTCTCTTTAATCGTTTTGTATATTGTATTTATTTTGTTTTTCTTTTAACCTGTTCGAACAAACAAATAAACTAAACTAACTAAACAAAATAAATATTTTTCAAAATATATTTTTCCTGTATCTCAAACATCAAATAGGGACTATAAATCACACATTTATATTAATAATATAACTGGATGCAAATGAAAAATGTAGATGTCCACGTGGTCAGAAGTCTGGAGCAGATCGTGGTCACATCAGAAGGCGCTCCTACTACTCCGTCTGTTCTGCTAAATGCTGCTAAAAACTACATACTGTACCTTTAATGTAGATGCACTCACTGTCTCCGCTGCAATCAGGACCAGAGCAGTCGTATAACAAACTCATTCACTCATTTCATGAGTAAAAACTATCCAACCAGTAAATGAAGTTTCAAACCCGACCCTGAGGGCAAACCATTTCTTGTACACAGACATATTTGACACATCAGGTGGTCAAATATGAGACCGGGTCTCCCACCCTCCCCCTCGCACATTGTCACTCTACCCCTACATGTTGCTTCTAGAAACCTCTCACCCTCACTCCTCACTCTCCTCCCTTCACTTCTCTGTACTCCAACCTCTCCCTCCCTCCTCCCTTCCCCCACTCCCCTCATCTAACAGCCTACCCCGGACGAACCCTGGGGGACTCAGCCACAGGTGGGTGTGGGCCGGGCTTACCTGTGCATGTCACTGCCTGAAGTGCTCCGCCCCTCCTCCCGCCCCCTCATTTGTCCTTGTGAATCATAGAGATCAAAATTTCAGAAAAAGAATCACAAAACTCAATCTAAAGTGACTTTAATGAAATGAAACGTCACCTAAATTTTGAGGGGGTTGCATGTGCAGCTTTAGCAGAAGACGTGCAGGTTTGAGGAGGGGACACTGGTGGGAAAGGGTGGTGAGTTTACAGCGAGGAGTCCAGTAACTGATGTTTTGTCATTAAAATAACTCCAGATTTTAAGATGATTTCCCCTCTTCTTCAAATGCTGTCAGGAACCTTTTCATCCCCATCTTCCTCTAAATTAAGACAGATTCGGATCAGTGGAATGTAACACAACATACCTCTGCCCTACCACCCCGACACCATGTCCACTCACAACACACAAAGCAGCTTCTTCTGACACACACGGCCTGCTGTGAGAGCTTCTGCTGTGTTCTTCATCACTGAGATATGGCTGCAGCTTTAACCCGCTGACTGTACATCAGGACGGATGACACGTCCACACCTTTTCATACTGCAAAAGTGATGCCAAAAATCCAAAGTCTGAGTCTGCATAATAGAAATTAGGTCCTGGAGCCACAATGTTAATTAAGGATCCTTTAGGTCAGCAGAGTTTACAGTGAACCGTCCTTGTGTTTGTAGCTCCTCTTGTTTTTTAGCATCAAATAATTAACTACAAGAATTAATCAGCATATTTTTCATTTCAAAGTTTCCAATTTGTGCCAATTTTGGCGCCCCCCTGTGGGCAAAGCAGTCTTCGAGAAGTGACTTTTGACAACAGATCGCCACCGCTGAATTTTGACAGTCAAATGAGTCATTTATCGTGAATATTTCATGTGGAAAGTTGTTAAAAACGGCCTCTCCGGCCCCACACTGATTTCAGGTTTTGTTAAAAATAAGGATATAAAAACTACCAATCCTGATGCTGATGATCTTGTTTGCTTTTAAATATCAGGAAAAGACATAAATATGAATTTCAGTCTCTTTCATAAGCATAAAAAACTCTTTATAGGAGCTTAAATGACCTTTCAGTCAGCTAAATGGAGCAGAATCTTTCACATAATCCATCTTTTTGTACAGTCTGTGCTCAAACCCAACACTTTTCTTCGCTTGTCTTTCTTTTTTTATTGTTTTCTGGCTCTGCGGAGTTTCTGTCTGTGCTCTGGATGGAGAATGACAGCTCTACTCTGATATGCTTTTGGTGTCTGTCAGACTTGAAGTGCAGTTCGTCTCAAAAACAAACTCTCCTTTTCAGAGGCAAAAAGCAGAGCGGCGTCTTCTCTAAACATAATAACGATGAACCGCTCAAGTCTTGACACTTTTCTTACCAGCTGCAAACAAACTCTGAGCTCAAACCATGACTTAACCACTTTTTATTACAATTTTAATCATTTTTTTATTGAGACATTCAGCCGAGGTGTTACTTAATGTTTTACTTTTCTGACCAACAGACGGAGAGATCACATCGAAGCCCATGGTGCTGTTCCTGGGGCCCTGGAGTGTAGGAAAGTCCTCCATGATCAACTACCTGCTGGGCATGCACGACAGCCCCTATCAGCTCTACACAGGTGGGTTTAAAGTGGAATTAACACCAGACTTTTATTCTTCCACTGTGGATGAAAACACCGTCTGAGATGGCTTGGCTGTTTTTCAGGAGCCGAGCCGACTACCTCCGAGTTCACCGTCATCATGCACGGGGAGAAGATCCGCTCTGTTGAGGGTATCGTGATGGCGGCAGACAGCTCCCGCTCCTTCTCCCCCCTGGAGAAGTTTGGCCAAAACTTCCTCGAAAAGCTGATCGGTATCGAGATGCCGCACAAGCTGCTGGAACGTGTGACTTTCGTGGACACGCCCGGAATTATCGAGAACAGGAAGCAGCAGGAGAGAGGTAAAACGAGACTTCTGATATCGGTTTGTGTGTTTATGAAGAGGTTACTCTAAGTTTAATGGTTTGTCTGGTCTTTTATCTGTCCAGGCTATCCTTTCAATGATGTCTGCCAGTGGTTCATTGACCGCGCTGACCTGATCTTCGTGGTGTTTGACCCCACAAAGCTGGACGTGGGTTTGGAGCTGGAGATGCTCTTCCGTCAGCTGAAGGGTCGTGAATCTCAGATCCGCATCATCCTCAACAAGGCCGACAACCTGGCCACTCAGGACTTGATGAGAGTCTACGGCGCTCTGTTTTGGAGCTTAGCCCCCCTCATCAATGTGACCGAACCCCCTCGTGTCTACGTCAGCTCCTTCTGGCCGTACGACTACGCTCCTGACACCAGCCGCGAACTCTTCAAGCGAGAGGAGATTTCCCTCCTGGAAGATCTGAACCAGGTGATCGAGAACCGCATGGAGAACAAAATCGCCTTCATCCGTCAACATGGAATCCGTGTGCGTATCCACGGCCTGCTGGTAGATCGCTACGTCCAGACCTTCAAGGAGAAGATGAGCTTCTTCAGCGACCCCGAGCTGGTCTTCAAAGAGATTGTGGACGACCCAGACAAGTTCTACATTTTCAAGTCCATCCTAGCCAAGACGAACGTCAGCAAGTTTGACCTGCCCAACCGCGATGCTTACCGTGACTTCTTTGGCATCAACCCGATCAACAACTTTAAGCCTCTGTCGGCCCAGTGCTCCTACATGGGGGGATGTCTGCTGGAAAAGATTGAGAAGGCAATCACCAATGAGCTGCCTGCCCTTCTGAGCAGCATTAACTCTGGCAAGCAGCCCGGCCTGTCCTCCTGCGAGGCCACGGGCTGCGGTGAAAAGCCAAAGAACCGCTACCGGAAGAACTGAGGAAACAAAATAACTTGAGTGGGGGAAGTAAGAAGAGGAGAGGAGGTCTGGTGGAAGCCGGGGCCTGAGTTAGTCAGAATGAGGAGACAGATATGAGATGATTTTAGTGTTTGCTTATTTCCTCAGGAGTATTTAAGGACTGTGGGAGCGAGGCAGATATTCAGAGGGATGGGTCATTGTTTGAATAGGCAGCTTAAAGACACAAGATCTAAAAGGGGAAAGAAGATGCCGCTGATCACAGAGTTTGTTACACACACACGCCCTCCTCTCTCTCTCTCTCTCTCTCTTGCACAATCACAGTGGACTGTCTTGGTTTTTGGGGGGGGGGGGGCTGGGGAAGTGATGATGTGAAGAAATATTTAAATAAAAAGTAAGCGCAAATAAAAATTGAAAATCATGAAACTTACACAGTCAAATAGCTCCTTTGTATGTGAATCTAACAGGAAGTTGCAGATTTTTGTTGTTATCTTGAGAATTGCGTTGCAGAAAATCATTTCCATGGGCTGTTTTTTTTTTGTTTTTTTTTTGGGTGCTATAAACAGCTGATCATCCAAACTTTCACATAGACTAACATCAACGTTGCATGTCAGACATCACATCTCCTTTTTATACATGCATGCATTTCCTTTCAACATGCAGTTGATGTAATACTTCCGAAACCTACCATGCAACACACGAGGCCTATTTTTTTTTTTGAAGTTTTATACGCTCGTCAGTCCGGGTTGTTGACAACCTGTGAAATGAGCACTGTTATGGAAGCAGAGGTCAGGGTTCAAGGGTCAGAGTCTGCGGAGTGAGGTGGGTGTGGTAAATCTGCTCGTTTCTTACGTGATTTTTCAGTTTCTGTTTGCAAAAATTCAACACTGTGCAGATAAGCTTCCCAGTTTTTTAAGCTAAATGATGATTAAAAAAACTTTACGATGAATGTGTTGTGATTATAGATGTCTGTAGCCATTTCTTCTGCAGGCTAGAAAGATATATATGGATTTTTTTTTGTGTGAACCTCCCAAAAATAAGGCTGATGTAAAAGTGGGCTGGAGGTAAATGTGATTAGAGGACTCATGAGTTGACCCCTGACCTCTGTGGAAAGAAGGAAGCCCCAAATCCTGACCTTAACATCCATAATGGTTTGAAACATGTCATAGCTGCAAGTTCTTATGCAAGCCTACCTCAGCGAACTTCCCAGAGTATGGCAGGGTAAAATTGCTGGAAATAGTTTGACATTTTGGAAACTTGAAACCAGACGACTTCAGTTCTTTTCAAAGTCTGTGCCTCCTCGTCTCCTCACTCCTCCGTCCTGTTGCCTGTAGGCTGGAAATTGATTTTTTTCGTGGAGTTTTGGAGGCATGTTTTCATTCTTAAAACCAGAAAAGAGAGGACAAGAGTGTCTGAAATGAGACGAAGCAGATTTTTCTTTCTTGCACCAACCAGGCAAACATCATATCATGCGCTAACTACAGACAGCTTGACAGGTAAGCAGACTTTCAAGCATTCGGACCACTCAGGCTACAGCTGTTTCCTCCTTATTTTCAGTTTTAGCTAACTGGCTGCTGGCTCTAGCTATTTATAGCGCCACACAGGCATGACAGTGATTATAATCTTCCAAAATGTCAAACTGTAACAGCAAATATAGAGTCCTTAATAATCAGGTAAGTACTAAGAAGAAAATAATCATTCATGGACAAACTCACTTCCAGTTCCCTCTCTGTCGTCCCTCACTAACCCCCCGCTACAATCTGAATTAAAGGGAAAGAAAAGAAAACACCTGACAGGAAACATTTCACATTTGCTTAATTTACGTTTTTTTGTTTTTGTTTATTTCAGTGTATGTGCTCCACTGGATGTGTTTAGTAAGTTTACACTGCAGATCCAGAAGTTGCCCACTAGAGAGTGCTGTGTAAAAAGTTATACAGTCCACTGACTGACACCCATCATGGCAACAGTTGTAGTGGGATGATAGCTTGGGCTCATGACGCTGTGTGGTTGTGCTTTTGGTTATCAGTTATCTTAATTTATCTGTGAATACGATCTGGAATGGATGTGTGTCCCATAAAAGAAGTTGGTTATTTACTGTTTTTGTTTTGGTATAAAATTTAAGTTAATCTTCACCCAATTTTGGAAGTTTGATCATGAATAAAGATTTCTGATCGACGAGATAGCGACATTTTGTGCTTTTTTAAAAATGTTATATCAGGGAGATTCAATTAGGACAAGAGGAAATCTTATTACATGCAGATATTACTCTCTTTCTTCCTCTCTCTGTTGCTTCCATGGCGACTCTATGCCTCGACTCTGCCCACATTCGTGCCCCTGCTTATTTACTCTCTGTTGAACCTTGTGGTCAAAAGTCTGAACACTCTGAGGGATCCAGTCTCTGCTTTTAGACTTTAAAGGATGGTTTGATTCTGGAGCTGCAATGCACCAACAACTTGTCGTGACTGGAAATGGGGAGGGGTGTGTGTGTGTGTGGTGGATTTGTATACATAGAAATCTGCTCTAGTTTAGATTTCTGCACCAGTATTCCCCACTAAAAACACTAACTTGATCCGAAAAAGTGTCTGTGAGCATTTATTTTATTCTGCAAGTAGCCTATTCTAAAGATGTTCATTTGCACATTTAGAAAATAGGGTTTAAAGTTAATTTAATTTAGCAGCTTAAAGGGCTAGAGTGTTAGTAAGCACCTTTAAAGAAGTTTTATTAGAAATATCTTGACTTCTTAATAGAAAAATCAGCCATTGCTCTTTTTTTTTTAGTGATTTTCACTGAAATAATCTGGAATTTCTTGCAACTCGTTATAATTTAATTCAGAATATTAACATAGAAAGTGCACAATCATGCAAAGACGGATTATAAATGCTGCAAATGATACATGTTTTGACTTTTTTTGTCTGCAAAGGAACTTTTTAGACTCCGAATTCTCAATGCAATGACAACAAACGAATGACAAAACTTGATTGCGTAAATCCCACAGTGGCGGTAAAGTAAGGGGGATCTGTTTGTTCTTTCTTTTGAGGACACAGTTTTGCAGAAAAGTGTTCACATTGGCTCCTGGGGTTCGCTGCTTTACACTGTTGGACTGTGAAACCACTGGGGGTTGCTGTTTGTTACTTTTCTGAGGACAAAGGGATGAAGCATTTGAGGTGAATCTGGGTTCGTCTAAGGTGTGATGTGCATAATGTTGGATTTAAGATCTCACCACTGAATTATGACACACTTCATCATCCTTAGGGGGCTCAAATAAGCCGCAATGCCTTTTTATATCCCTTTTAGCATCTGCAATATAATCAGTTATTCCTATCTGAGGGGCTTTGTATTTTTGGATACTTTTCCCTAAAATACACACCTTCAGTAAGTTTCTTTTCCTCTGCAACCACCCAAAGACGAACGTTTGCTCTCCTCTGAAATAACACAATAGTTGGTTAAAAATTAAAAGGGCATGGACGAGGAACAGACATGAGGATTGGGGAAGGGGTCTCGAAGGGTGCTCATTCAATGCGGTCAAAAACAGACGTCCCCACCCTTGCCAAAACACGTGCTCGTTACCTAGGAGTCCTAACCGAGTGCGTGCACGTACCTCTCTCTTTCTACCCCTCCCATCAGCGGTCGGCCCCTCTCTCCTTCCCTCGACTCGCTCCAGACAGACAGCAGCGCCAAGCTGACGGTAACCACCGAAACGGAAACGTGAAGAAATTTCAAAATAAAATACAATTTTCGAGTTGAACAGCTTTAAGGCTAACTCCAAATGTCTGCAAGATCCAGAGATGAACGTGCAGAAAGAAGTCGTTTCCTGAGACTTTTTATGTTAAGAATGTTAAACCCATTTATCTGACTATTTTCCGCCGGGTAAACAGGAAAACGTCCTCCAACAAAACACTATCAACCAATTTAATGAGTAGAGAGAACCGTCAAACCAGCTGCAGGTTCAGTGCTGTAGCTGTTATCACCAATAGTGTGCCCATAATGTAAAAATGTGATTTTATGTTACGTTAAATTCGATTTAATTGCCATCAAGTGTTGTGTCGTTTATGAACGATTCATTCGGAAGAACCAAATCTTTTAAGTTAACATACCGAATCAATTCCTTGAGTGATTCATTCGTTTCTCACTTCAGTTGAGCTGAAGCGAGAAACAGCATTGCCAGGCCAGCAGCCGGCGAACGAGGGACCGCATGTACCGACACCTGAATCACTTGGTGAACGAATCACGCATTGAACTAAACTCTCTGGAATCATTTTTGTCAGACACAACTACCTTTTTTTTCCGCTGCTAAATTGCCACCACAACAACTTGCATACCATAGGACACAGCATGTAACAAGTAGTGCATTAAACTCACAGCATCCTATCATAGCAGCAGTTTGCGAGGGAACGGTGCATGTTCAATGTGAATTCTTCTAAACACTCAGTGAACGAATCACTCACTTAGAGGTGTTCCGGACATGTCCCACCAGGAGGCGACCTCGTGGCCGGCCCAGGACCAGGTGGAGGGATTATATTCCTGGGAATCCCCCCCGGAGAAGCTGGTGGAAGTGGCTGGGGTGAGGGCCGTCTGGGCTTCCATCCTGAAGCTGCTGCCCCCACGAAGACGAATAATTTGACACTGAAATTTATTTGTTTTTTTTTTTGTTTTTTTTTACACAGTTTTTTAAATTTGAATTTACACTACATAAATATTTTAAGAGAGTGATTTACTTCCACAGAGAGCAATCTGGCTCAATCATCCATCTTCCAACCAATCAAATAATGCTAGATTGGTCATGTGGCACCGACCCCAGTGGAAGATTGAGGAATGGATGGCTTCTCCCTGGTGTCGAGTCGGTCTGTTTTACACAAATTTTTTTGACACAGAATTATTTGACGCTGAAATTATTATTTTTTTTACACATTTTTTATTTGAATTTTTACTACACAAATATTTTAAGAGACTGATTTTTTTTTACAATTAATTTATTTCATCATTGTAAAAAAAATTAATGTGAAAAATAAAAATGCCTGCGTGAAATTCGATGGTTTTGAAATTCAAAGTCTGAAAAATTCTGATTTAGAAATTAAAATTCAAAATAATTTTATTTTGAAAGGTAAACCCGGAAGCTGTATTTAGATTCTGGCTGCCTTCACACTCACTCACACACATACACACGCGCGCTTTCCGCGGCTGGACGCCTGTCAGCGCGCAGAAGATGGTGGCGGCTGCGGCCACTGCTTTGCCCACCGCGCCAGGATAGCGCCAAACAACATTCCTCTGCCGGGATCGACGCTGCTGTTGCGCGCCAAATTATGTCCAGATAACAGAAAAAAAAAAGACAATCTCATCTCACTCTGGACGATCAGGTGATGGAAAGGCTGGACGGAGCAGCAACAGCAGCCGTAATCCATTTCAATTGTCTTGGATTAGAGCGGAAATATCCAGAGGTGTGAAGATAATCTCTTGTGTGTTTCGTGCAATTCAATTAAAGTGGAGGGATCAGGGCGGCACTTTGCTCTAACCTGTGGGACTGCTGGTGTGGGGGGGCGTGGAGCGGAGGTGGAGACCTTTCAATTAGCCTCACTCTCTCCGGGTTTCGTTGTCTGCCATTTAGAGGAGAGCAGATCTGCCGTGGGCAAACTTTACTTCAGAGACACGAAGGAGGACTCAACTACACTTTCTCTGGACTGCGTGAACAGGAGAACCGGCGTGGTCAGGATCTCTGGACCGGTGGATATTTTCTCGGGGCGCGAAGTGACAATGAATTGGCGATATTTGGCGTGACTGGAGAAAGTCTGGCAGTGTACCCTCTCGAAGCGACTCTCCTTCCTTGAGAGTCGCCTCATTCATTTCCAAGCTATTGCAATAAGAAGTAGCGTGTTTTTGTGTGTGCCCACTGCTCATGCATGTTTCCTGCAGACCTCCTGAAGACTCTCCTCAGGGAATGGAGACACAGTAGCCGTGGACACTCCGGAGCAGAAAGTAAGGAAAGGACGGGGCTCAGTCCAGGGGGAAAGAAAAAGACGCATTTAGGCCCTGCAGCCAGGAGTGCAGGGGTGTGAGTTTGTTAAAGCTCCCATGGCAGCTCGTGTGTCCATGTTTCCGTCATGGTCCTTTTTAGACAACACAGGTAAACTGCAGATCTCAGGTCTTTAGAGGGACTGTGGAGGTTTCTGAGTGCATGAATATTTTCTTCCAGTGGAAATCAGTGGAACGGAAACCTGAATGGATACACGAAATTGGCGTACACCAGGAGTGAAGGAGGTTCACTGAGTGCACCGTGCTTCACAAAATCACTCAGCTGGATTTGATATTCTACACTCATGCTCCTCAATAACACCCTTTAAAGCTCTTTCTTCTCTTTGAATTTCTTTCAAAGCATTTCCCTTTAAGCGCCACATTTGGGCATTTCTGTGAGCTTTTGCATGCGTTTTTTTCCCCCAATGAGTGAAGCAGTGTGCAAGCAGCTAAGTGGACTTGGACTGGAGCAGAGCAGGCTGCATCTGATCCTAGGAGTCTCAAGTGCGTCAAAACAGAGGGGAATGTAGAGGAATGCAGGGATTGACGTCAAGAGGGCAATAATGGACGGTCAAAGTCTTTGAAAGGACTGTTCGGCCTCCAAGAGCCACTACTCTCCTAACTCAGTGGAATTTTCTCTAATAAACTTCCTTTTTTGCGCTTTTTCAGTAAATAACATCACCTGGTGGTAGTTTTACTGTGACCCCATAAGTTGCCTTAGATGCTAATCTAATTTGTCTTAAGAATAACCGTCTCTCCTGCGAAGTCTTTGATTTGTTATACATTAAAAAGCACCATGGCGTCCCCCCAACATCAACAACTGCTGCCTCACAACACAGAAGTCAGCTGTGACTCAAGTGGAGATGGAGGCGTCTCAGTGAGGATTGGCAGCGGTGTCAAACACAAGCACGGAGGCGGGCCGCTGGGTTCAATTGGGGGAGGTTTCATAGGGGGATCCAAACACTGCAAGTACAGTATCTCCTCGAGCTGCAGCTCCGGAGAGTCTGGTGTCAGGAGGCCTGCCGTGAAGAGCTTTCGTACACAAAGAAAGATGCCTCAGCTTTTCGAGAGATCCGCTGGTCATTTCTGGGACCCAAAGTTTGACTCTTCAATTCTGGAGGAGGCTTGTAGAGAACGTTGTTTCCCTCAGACCCAGCGGCGTTTCCGATATGTGCTCTTTTACCTGGTTGCCGCGGGCCTTCTTTGGGGATTGTACTTTGCTGCAAACCCCTCCCGCTGTGACAGGACTGCCTTTCTGATTCCCACTGCGTCCTTCCTCATTTTCTGCCTCCTGCTCCTCCTCTTAACTTTTACAAAGTTCTACTCTCGCTGCTACAACCACGTGTCTCTTCTGCTCATCTTTGTGACCTTCATCCTTACACTGGCAACACAGATTCAGAAACCCAGCTACAGTGAACCGGAGACTCCTACACCGGCACTTGAGCTGGAAGAATTCAGCGGCATGGGACCCACATACAACATGTCCTATGACAAGCTTGTGGGAGGTGACACCTGGTCCCCTTGTGTGTCTCCTGTAGGCACCTTCTCCCTCTGCATCGAGGTTCTTCTGTTGCTCTACAGCGTTCTCCATGTGCGCCTCTATGCCTCTGTCCTACTCGGCTTCCTATACTCTGTTTTTTTCGAGGGTTTGGGCTGGCTGCACCTGACACGAACAGGGAATACGTGGAACTTAACCTATCAGCCAGACCTGGACACTTTAACTTGGCTAGGCCCAGCTAAAGCTCTACTCCACCTCTGTGCTCACGCTATCGGCATTCACCTGTTCATCATGTCTGAGGTGCGGTCACGCAGCACCTTTCTCAAAGTGGGGCAAGCAATCATGCACGGCAAAGATCTGGAGGTGGAGAAAGCCTTGAAGGAGCGAATGATCCACTCTGTCATGCCCAGAGTCGTGGCCGATGAACTGATGAAGCAGGGCGATGAGGAGATAGGGGACAATTCTGTAAAACGGTACTCCACCAGTGGTGCAGCAGCCGCCATCTCCAGCCCTAAGAATAATAAGCGTAAGAAAACATCGATCCCTCGAGGCCAGATCATCTTTAGACCCTTTAACATGAAACGGATGGAACCTGTCAGCATCCTCTTTGCAGACATCGTCGGCTTCACAAAGATGTCCGCTAACAAATCTGCTCACGCCCTTGTTGGCCTTCTGAATGACTTGTTTGGGCGTTTTGATCGACTTTGCGAGCTCACTGGCTGTGAAAAGATCAGCACTCTGGGAGACTGTTACTACTGCGTGGCTGGTTGCCCTGAACCCCGGCCAGATCATGCCTACTGCTGTGTGGAGATGGGCCTGGGCATGATCCAAGCTATCGAACAGTTCTGCCAGGAGAAGAGGGAGATGGTCAACATGAGGGTGGGTGTCCACACTGGCACGGTGCTTTGTGGTATTCTGGGAATGAAGCGCTTCAAGTTTGATGTTTGGTCAAATGACGTGAACCTAGCCAACCTCATGGAGCAGCTGGGCGTGGCCGGGAAGGTTCACCTATCACAGGCCACCGCCAACTTCCTGGATGATCGCTACCAGCATGAGAGCGGACAAGTCATCGAGAGGATAGGACAGAGTGTGGTGGCTGACCAGCTCAAAGGTAAGTGCTTTTGGGAAATTATGACCAAGATGACAATGCCTAGAAGATGTGTTATACCTCTTTTTGCTAAAATTACACACCTAGTCTTATTAATGAAAAGCAAAAAGCTTCAATATCAGCTGTAGTAGCAACCTCGAAAGGTACAAGAGTATCTTTGTGTGATGTCATGCTCATGGTGCAAAACTCAGATAATGTTATTATGGATTATTCATGTTGATAATCGGACAAGCTGTGGTAATTTCACAGCTCTCTGATTGATGGGAAGCCACAGGAAGAAATTGCTGGTGCACTAGTTGAGGCTTGTAGACCTGATGATGATGATGATGATGATGATGGTAAGACCACTGGTGTTATGATTTCTTATGGACAGACTGTTGTTTCTCGCCAACTTTCATGCAAGACAGAAGGTCGCCTGTGAACAAGGTCACTACAAATATATTGTTATTATTAGTATTATCATTATTATTCTTAGGAGTGGAAGTAGTCATCATGATTATATTTAAGGAAATATGCATTTAGGTTGTCCACATTTTTTTCTATCTCTCTAACCATCTAGCCATCTTTTTATCCATCTTCTCTATGGGCTTTTATTTTGAAATTCAAAGCTTGTTTTGTCATTTTGCCATTTGAGACCAACATCAAAATGAATAAAAGTTTTGCTTTAATTCAAAATTTTCATGTTAAAAAAACAAGAAACAAATCCTTGTCCAACTTGGCCAGATGTCTCCTCTCACTCTCACTTTCTAACGTCTTTGTGACTGCGGATCAAACACGAAGCTGTGAAATGACCACTCTTTGAAAGGTTTCTGATGTTTTTGTGACTCGCGGCCTGAAACGCTTGAGGTGAGACGTGATAACATCGTAGCTTCCCACTCTGAGTGAGACGTCACATGAAGATGGCCACTGGGAGAGTAAGGTCTATTACCCCCAATCAGCTGACACATTATTTTCGTCTCTTGGGCTAATGTCCTGTAATGTGTCTCTTACCCTCAGGTCATTGGCGGGGGGAGCGTATGCATTGCTTATGAATGTCATCAGGATTTTTGCATTATGTATCTTATGCAGCGCCGACTGTTTGCAAAGGTCTGAGTCAGTTGTCTGTGCCCTCTGTGGTGTTAGTATTATATGATTGTATCACAGCCAGACGCCATCTTTCTTCCTGTCCTCCCCTCCTCCCTGTCCCTACCAACTCTCTGTTCTCTTGTTCAATTAGATTGCCTTCCAGACGTCCTCAATGTGTCCTGTTCTCTTTACCTCACTCTGAACCCCAACGATTGCTTTACAACTTAATGCGGCCCCTCCTAATAGAAATTTGCTTGCAGGTTTATCATCTCTCACCTCTTTATCTTGTCCTCTCTTTTCATTGCCTCTTAAATACATGGCTGCTGCTTTTATTTGATACATCTATGCAAATCACCCTCGTGAAACTAAATGTTAGCTTAATGGCTCTTTTGAGGCTTTCTGATCCATAATCACTCAGTGTGAGTGAGGTGACGGTGTCTGACTAAGGTATTGCAGATGGCGTTCATCTGCCCCTTCAAATTAGCATTTCAGGTTTATTTTTGTTTCAATAGACGCTGAATATGCTTCCCTGGAGGCTGCATGTCTGATTTTGCAGCGTTCAGTTTAGGCATGGATTAATATGCACTGGCAATTCATAAATAAGCAAATCAGGTGCACACACCAGCATGTGCTCCCTGCAGAAGTCTGTTGTCAAGAAACAGCATCCGGTGAGAGTGCTTCTTGTTTACGAGCTCGCGGGAAAAGATTTATGTTCCTGCATTTCTTCCTCATCCGTCAGATTAATGAGTGACTATCCCACTCTTACTCGTACTCCTCTGTTTTTCTTCTTTGTTGTAAAGGATAAATGTGGTACCTGCAGTGTTATCACCCAGCCTCCTCCCTCTCCTCCTCGCCTTTCTTGCCTCCATCATGTATTCAGGTCCCCTCCCAAGATTTATGCTCTCTCTCCAGATCTGTTGTGCCAGTGAAAGAGCTGGCTGTCAGGAGAGAGTTGTTCTCCAGTGATGTAAAACTTGCTCCACTGTCTGGCTCAGTCTGTGTTAATCACTTGGGAAACATCGCAGACAGGCATGGATACTGGTCCCTGTTGCCTTCTTCAGGGGTAAATTGCACTGAGAGCTCTAGAGAGATCTGCAGCTGTCATCTATGTTAGTGTTTTTCCTTTTTGAGTTAGTACAATATCTTTTATTCATGTTTTTGCAAACAGGTTTCAAGTGTTATCCTGTAGTTTGCAAGTTCAGGAGTCCGTATTTTCTCACTCATAGCTGTCTGTGGCTCGTTGTATTAGAGGTTAACACTGAAGTGCAGCCACATGTGGCCAACTGCATCCTGTCAGCTCTTCACTTCTGACACACAGATGTTGTGTCTGAGTTTATACCCCAGTGGATAGCTGTTGTCAGGTTTATATATGACAGTTTGATGATATACAGTCCGCTCAGTGATCGTCTGCTTAGTCTACAGTACATTTAGTGATGAATTAGTTATGTGTTTAGTCTTCAAAATTGAATTTATAATAAAATCTATGCACAAGCTGCACTTTTTATACCTTTTGGATCATCTAAAAAGTTGGCTGCTTCCATTACTGAACACCAATGGGAGTGTAAAGCTCGTGTTTAAGTGCAAAGAGAGGTATTTTGTTGTGTGATGGTATTTTAGTCATAGTGGAAAATAACAATCAGACTGAAACTGGACTTTTAAAACCCATTTAAACACGCTAGTCCGACTGAAATCAAACTTCTCATAGTCAGACTAATATACCTGGATAACTTGGCAGGAGGTCAGTTTTCTCTTGCATACAAGCAGCCTGTATTTTCTCGTATTAATATAGAGACGGACAGGTTTCTGTGCAATGTCATCACAGGTATGTGCAGGCAGCCTTGGGGCAGAAAGTAGGACATTTCTTATTTGTTTACTAGCGGAGTAAAGGGAGAAAGAAAATGACAAGGAGCTGTTGTGCTGTAAACTGCACGAATTGGCAAAACAAACAATCAGCAAACATTACGACCCTGCTCCTGATATTAGAAACATCTAAAACAACATCACAACCTGGTAAATTGAGTGAAATTATGGATATTTCAGTATATAAGTGTTTTTTCTGATTTTAATGCAATGAAAGACAAAGTGATTTTTCAATGAAATAACATTTTATTGCGATCATGTCAGGGAGAACTTGCAAACAATACGGCATCTTTATTGATATCAGTTCACTCTGAAGCCGGCTTTTGCCCCATGGTTGCGCGCGCACCTAGTCTATAGAGATTGATACAAAACATTAGTAAATACTCAATAGCAGTTTTTCAAGGGTTTTCAGTTTTTAACAAAGACTATACAAGGAACAAACTCCCTGATAATGAAGCTAAAGCATGTAGAGCTCCCCCTGGTGACTGTCCACGGAGTTTGATACCCCCTCTGCCTGATTTCTTTAGCAAAGAGACTAAACACAACTCTACTACTCTACTCTTCCTGTTTCTACTCTCTTCCAGCAGCTGCTTGTTTGTCGCGAGACCTCAGGACAGTCCAGTACGGACTGCTGCGGGGTTATGCAGCTCAAGGAAGAACATTTACGATAATTTCTTCATGGAAATGCAATCAGACCGAGACCCTTAGGTAGAAGAACTACCGCATCTGCAGTGCAAAATGATTCATATGGTGATTTTTACTTCAAGAAAATGATAAAGAAATGATCATAAATTAACCAGAATTCACCTCAATTAAACTTCCCCAGACTTGCTTTCTGTTATGACAGCTCTTGTGATTGTGATTTATGTGAGGTCAAGTGTTCGTTTTCAGGAGGTCACTTATTAATTTGTGATTTTTAAAAAAAGGGAATGACAAATCATGATTGACAGCTAACGCAGCCTGCATCCCTAATTATCAAAGTAAAGAAAGGACACATGACAAACACATAACAAAGGAGTCGTTGAACCTTACATAAATGTGAGCAGTAAGTGCTTCAGATACACACAAGAATCTGTTCTGCTGTACCAACCTGAGGAATCTTACTGTTTGATGCATGAGCCATGAATAAGTTTGGTGCAACTCTGCTGCTTTATCAGCCACGATCACCTGCCTCGGCACCAGAATGTCACCAGCGCTGTACGCTATTGGTGGTATTTTGGCTTCACTTTTTCCAACGAGAGTAAGAGAGGGCACGTCGTCCATATTCATGTACAGTTAGTGTGGATTTAATCAAATTTAAAGAGAAAAATTACATAAATCAAACTTTCACGGCGGAGATTCTGGAAGTCGTTTGTTTTGGCTCAAATATTTACACGAATGATTAATCAGTCGACTAAATACTTATGAATTGATTTTTCTGCCGGTTACTTAATCGATCAAAATGACAGCACCACCCTGACATTTTACAACTGAATTAATTAATTGAGATTAATTGACTGATCAATCAATAATGAAATGCATCTTAAACCCCAAGACAGCACACCCTAAGACAGGTTGGGATTATCTAATCAGTGAAGCCCTTGAGGCGCTCTTTGTTTATCTCTTAAAGGGGCTGTACGTGAGGCCGGGGCTTGTTTTGTTGAGCGTTTTCCTTACTGGAAGTGGGAGCTATATTTGGCTCCGTTTCCCTGGAAAATACCCGTCCATGTCCTTCCTTTGTGCCTAATGCAGAGTGATGGCACCTGCAGAAGATTATCCCTTTGGAGGAGACTGCCAATGTGGTCCTATTATCTTCCTGCTGATGACAGAAGCACCACAGAGACACAGAGATGGTCGTTTTTGCCTCTTAGGTCGTGGGCAAGCTACTGGCTGAAGGTTGGATGTTACAGAGAGAGTGTGGAAGCTGTTGTGATCGGTCAATACTAGTTCGATCAGTCACACTGTAGTGTTTTCGAGATTGACACAACAGCTGATTCAAGTCTTAGTGTCAGTGCAAGGCTACTGCTTTTTATTAGCGGTTTGTGAACTGACAGTTTAGAAACAAGCAGACCGAGTGAATGATGTAGCTCGTAGAGATTAATCTGCAAGGAGTTATCACCTGAATCTAAATTTGGCTCCCTATCACAGATCTCATTGCATTGTTTTCACTCACAGCAGGAAGCTCGTTTCAGTGTAGAAAAAAAAAAAAAAAAGCTTGAAAAAGTGCACCGCACAGCACAAAAGAGAAGAGACACACATTTTGAAACTTACTGTACGAGATGTTGGAGCGTTGAGCAGATGGGAAGCAAGATGTTATTTCTAGGAGTTAAAAAGACGTTAAATTTGGCATCAAATTACACATACGGTACATACATACTGGAGATAAATGTTGCCGACTGCTTGCTTCTCTAGTTATACCAACTTCAGTAACGACCGCACAATAGCAAAACACAGTGGTCTGAGGAGCCATAAACAAACCTCAACCAAAACACCACTCTATAGCCACAAATAATGCTCAGAACAGCACCTAACTTCATCAACAGGACATATAGGGTCACAGACATAGTACTAGGCACCAAACATCTTTTTAACTTTGCCTAATTTCTTTAGCAAAGAGACTGTGATCATAAATGTTCCTCCTTGAGCTGCGTCACCCCGCAGTAGTCCGTAATGGACTGGCCTGAGTTCTCACTACAGTTCACTACAAACAAAGGGCTGCTGGAAGAGAGTAGGTGAGTTGTGTTTAGTCTTTTCGCTAATGTGTGTTTGACCCGAAATTAATTTTATGCAGGAATATCCCTTTAAGGCCACCCTCGACTCCACCCCTTTAGATCTTGCTGGATCACTGTAAACCAGCATTTCTAATATTGAAACCACTGTCATGTCACAAAGCTTTAATCTACATTACTGAGATAACGTCCTGTTTAATATGATATACAAGAGTAAAATAGCTGTATGATTAGTTATTTTAAAAGATAGAAAAGACAGAGACGGTAAATGCTATAGACTTTTCAACAGCCCTGTTAGTTATGGTAGGTCATTGCTGTGGTTGCAACTTGATTCTATTAACCCTTAGTGGACAATAAAATTGCATAATATAGATATAAAAGACAGATCTTGCTGTCATACTTAACTATTGTCTTCTGGGCTTTTTAAGGAGAAAGAACAGTAAAGAGAGTGAAGATAAAAGGACAGGGTGGGAGTCAAACCCTTAAATCAGGCGCTGTATTACCATAAGCCTTAACTAGTGCGTGTTCTTGCTTTTGAGTGTGATCCTGGTTTGTTTGCCCCTCTCCTCTGTGTCCTACTGTGAATCATCCAGGCTGTCGCTGCTGTATCACAGTTTGAAAGACCAACGTAATCTAAATGAATGCTTGCTGCCCCACTTTGATCATCTAAAGAACACTTTCATTCATTTCAACTACTGACAGCTCTTTGGTATAATTTCCCATGCCTCTTTCTCCTTCCTGGTACTTACTCTAAACAAGGCTCTCAGTAACCAGCTGCCTCGAGTAAAGCATGATATCGCATCAGCTGGAATTGTGTGCTTGACCTTTACTTACTTAACTGGGGAGCAAAGCTGTGCTTGCCAGCTGCACACCATATATCCCTCTCTGACCTGCTCTTTCTTTCCTCTTTGTGCCCTCTGAGAGATATCCAGCAAAGCAAGGCTGGGTAATCTCTTTGTGATTAGTGATTAATGTCAGTAATTTTCCCTCGTCATATCTTCCCACACTCGATCCTGACCCCGAACACATCAGCCCCGCAAGCAGCTGTTTTATCACATGGATATCAAAGATGTGGGGGAAAATCAGACGCATGTACCCTGGTAGGCGATACCACTTTTTACAAATCTCTTGTCCACTTTGAGGCCTACAGAAGGATAATTGATAAACCACATTTTGATTGATTTCAGCAAAAAGCAGAACTCAGCGGCAAATAACAAATTTGATAAACGTTCTTCGTCTCGAGTCGAGATCCATTATCTATCTATCTATCTATATATCTATCTGGAGACTGAGAGCCATTTGTTCTGTTGGGGGCGACTCACATGCTCACGCACGTTTTACACTCACACCTCCCTCCATTTTCCATGTGAATGCTATTCGCAAGGGATGTTCTGTCAGTCAGCAAAATGTGCAGCGTTTGCCCCAGGCTCGGTGGAGACTTGGGTTAAATGTGACCTTGGCTACGATAAATGAGGCTGCGTTTGAGGTTGTACTTAAAGAATCGGGTGTGAAGAAACAAAAGGGAGAGCGAAGAAGACAAGCAGATGAATTGGCCCGAGCTGTGCTCCGTGTTTGCTGTAAGAGGAGGTGCTTTCATACCTGTTGTGGTATTTTTACAGTGGTTTCATATCTCTTGTTACTGCCTCCAATTACTGCCTGTTTGGTGCTTGTTAGTTTGCACCAGAATTACTTATCAGTTAAATATTTCTCTTATTTTAAACCTGAAATATTTGCCGTTTGATATATGCTGTTTTTAAGCACAGCCACCTGACGCTAGCTGGGGCTGTCGCTCCTTGTGCAATAACGACCTACTACCCGGATGCAAACAAGCACCGATGAAAGTTGGCATTGTACCATGTGTTGTAAATCTCAATATTTCAAGCTTGCATCCAGTAAGTCCAGATCAGAGGACTAACACTGAACTTCCACTGAACTGTTTTTTTCCTCCGACTATGCCACAAATAATGACTACATCTTTGGTTGGACGACCAATTTGACTTTTTGGTTACACTTTACAATAACCAGAATTTATAAATGGTAAATAGTTTATTATTGTTTAATCATCATTTAAAAACAGCAAATAGACCAATTATAAATGGCAAATAGATGTAAGTTAAAAGTAACTTTACCATTAACAAGCAATGAAAGTATGATTGATAATTTTCATTGATTATTAATGGACTTTTTTATAGTCCAGTTTTATATAGGGTTTAAATATTGGTTGTAATATTTGGTTTTTAAACCATCTATAAACATTACTTAGATGGTTACTGATGTTTGTACTACTTTGTAAATGATTAATAAGTGCTTTATAAATAGGGCCTGACCAATTTAACAGCGAGCCGATTAAATCGTCTAATTTTAGCCCGTTTGAGACTAATCGGTAATCGGCCAAAACTCGCCGATTTTCGCCGATATTTTCAGAAATAAAATACGGAGAATAAGATTCCGTTTCACTTTGAAAATGTTCCGCCATTTGAAAAGATCCCCCCACTTATCCAGTAGATGGCGCAGCGAACACTCTTCTGGTCCGAGTTTGATCAGTCGGTCTTCCTGTCAGCGTGAAGAGCAGGAGCCTACAGTATATCTACAGTGTATGTATATATATATTTTCTTATAACTTCATAAAAAATTAAAAAAATCGGCCAATTAATCAGTAATCAGATTTTTTTCCCCCCTAATATTCACTATTGGCATCGGCCCCAAAAAATCCATATCGGTTTGGCCCTATTTATAAACTACCTTTAAACATTACATAGATGGTTATGGTAAAGTTAGGGTTAGGTTTTTAAAATGGTAAAATTTACAATTTATTAATGGTCTATATGCTATTCAATAAATGATGATTAATAAACTATCTGCTTACCATTTATAAATGGTCTATATATAAGTTGTGGTAATTGTAAAGTGTTACCGACTTTTTTGTGAGTTATCTCTCTCTTTTATTCGAGTGGGTTTCAAACTTTTGTTCAAACAAGCAGGAAATTAGTCACTTTGGAGCATCCCTAATCACTGCGCTGCAAACTTTAACTGCATGTTTAAGATAATGACAGAGAGTGGACTTTATAAAAACCTAATTAAATAGGGTGTTATTTTTTACTGCAGTGATTTGGGGCTTGTCGGTGTGGGAGCTGTTTGTTGTATTCATTTATGAACTTAATGAAATAAAGGACATCGTTGGATAAGAGCAGAGCAGTCATTACAGCTTCAGCCCATTAATCAGGGAAACGACCAGCTCTAATGTGCACACTGGTTTCTATGTTTATATCAGATATCAAACAAGCAGTTAGAGTTTGTGGGATTTGTCTTTCGTAACAGACATGAACTTTTTACCCACAAAGGAAGACAGACAGAGAGGCTGCGCATGTGTGTGTGTGTGTGAGTGTGTGTCCTCACTGCATTACCTAACCACAAGCTAAACTGTTTGACTTCCTCACCTCGGTATAAATAATACACAGCTGTCTTTTCCTCCAGCCAGAAATCAACACCTAGACTAATTTTCGTCTGGACTCTTTGAACCCAACTCATTATGCACACACATCATTCAGCCTCGCTGCAGAGAGACAGCAGGGTCAACAGTGAAGTGGGGATCCCTGAGTGGAGTGGCTTTCTACTATGAGGGGATGAAAGGCAGACATGGAGCTATTGCATTGTAAGGCTGAGGATGCAGCTGTTTTGACGCTTTGTAAAGTCATTGATGAGGAAAAAAAAACCCTGGATTACTTTTGCAAGGCAGACTGAGATTTGTATGCCTCTCATCTGGAGTCTGGGAAGGGACTCTCCAGAGGCAGCCAGAGGAACAGAAGAGACTGGGGGGACTCTAAGCTGTTGTATTGTATCGCAGTGACCGAGCGCTGCTTGGAACACCTTGGCTCTGCATGGTAGATTACAGCTCTGCCAAGAGAGTAATGGCATAATACATCACACTGCATTTTACTGTATCGTCCGGCAGTGCGTATTATGGTTCAGCACAGCATGTCATTGTAGCCTGCAGCAAAACAATCTCTCTATTAATCATTTTTGGCCTTATCATACTAAGCAAGTCTGCAGAGCTTCAAGATTTCTTGTCAGACTCTGCAAACATCAGGCCGCTGTGGCGAGGTTATTGAAGGTCTGCGATGTGGCGATTAGCTGGATCTCCTAGCTGCAGTCATTTTGGTTATCTGCTGTGTCACACTTTTACGCTGCAGGATCAGACTACCTCCACTTGTTCAGGAGGACTTGTACAGCAAGGGTAGTGCTTGCTTTGACCCAGCAAGCAAAAACAGATTAGTACACACAGGGGGTGTAATGACTCTCTGGATCAAGAGCAGAAAAGCAGAAAGCGTATTATTCCAAAGGACCGCAATTGATCTTATCCACACGGCCCAGGGATATTTCCACTGAGCTGATACTGTTTAAAGATTTTCCTCTGGCCAGATAGGTATCCTGATGTGCACCACTTAATCCTGACAAGTGTCAGTGTACCCTGCACACTTTGCAGGGCCGCTTTAAGGGACAGCTGTCCTACTGGTTCAGTGGTAAAGGGGTCCTTCCTCCACCTAGTGTGACAGAGATTACCCAGGGTGAGAGTTTGGTATCGCCGCGAAGAGGGACAGTAACGACTGGGAGGAGTTGAAAAGGATAAATATAAAGAATATAATAATATATAATATATAATATATATATATATATATATATATATATATATATATATATATATATAAGAATATAAAGATAAAGATAAATATCTGCTCCTGACACTAGCACTTTTAGAACTGAAGAAGCTTCTTGGATAAGAGGCGAAACGTCTTCTTAACTCTACACAGTCCAGTTGCCTGTTTTTAAGTCTTCAAGATAACCATGACCTGGATGAATGAGAATCTACATGGACGTATCGCCGCGAACACAGTCTGTCTGATAAGGAGGCACACGTGTAAGCTGCTATCATAGCTGAGCCTGCAGAGCAAACACGACGCAAGTGGCATGTGGGGTAGAACATCAACAGCAACACACAGCTTCTAGCCTTTTAATCTAATAAGGAAAGAACACAAATCAATACCAAAGGCATGCTGAGGGAAGGTTATGTTTAGGGGACATGAAAGTGGCGTGAAGATGGACGTATTTTCATACAGCATATCAAAGTCGGTTTTGAAAGCCACCGTCAATGAAGTAGAGGTAGCGTAAATAATGCTGTGATAATATCATGATCAGACGTCATGGTTTAACACTGTAATTTTGAGTCTTGTAGTGACTGTAGGTGTATAATATTGACTGTAAAATCTAGGATATAGGTCTTGTTGGTGTTTATGACACAGACGGTTTTGAGAGGGTTTAACTTTTCCCTCTGTGAAGACTTTAAATGCAGTCAGCAATGTGACTTTTCCATGCAGCTGTGTAGCTCCTTCTAGTACCATTGTCCACCCACCTTTCCTGTCACTTGTTGTCTTAAAGTGAAAAGTCTTTTTAATGAAACAGCACTTCATAAGGTTTATTTAATAAAAGTGTACCACTGCAAAGCCACCGTATCAAAGAAAAAGGATTAGGGCCACATGAAGAGAAAGAAAGAGATTAAAGGTGGGGTAGACAGGATCTGAGGAAGTGCCCGTTTTGGGGAGAAATCTTGAATGTAAACTATACCCCTCTCGACCAGTTTTCCCCTTAGCTCCTCCTTTCCCCTCACTCTCTGGTCCAGCAAGCCCCGCCCACAAACAGACGCTCCTGCTCGCTTGTAACGTTTCAATTAAATTCAGATATAATGCAGATAAATACTTTAGATAATTACAAATGAGGCCCAGTCAAGGTGAAAATAAAAAGCATTGGTGCTACTGTAGATGCCAACAGACTACCAGCAAACACAAAGTTTGCAGGACTTCTACAACTAGCATTAAGTGACACAGTCCAGGACCCGAGGTCAATTTAGATTTTTTAATCTAGACTTTTTAAATTTCAACTTCAATCTCGAAATGGAAATATTAAAAATCTCCCTCCTGTTATTATTTTTTTCTCCACTTGTGGCCCTAATCCTCTGTCGTACAAATAACCCTTAGGTATAAGGGACGCAGAACTGGATTAAAAACAGGCATGACTCTGTGGAGGAACAAAACTCTTATTTAATGTTTCACTGTAGTGCTAACACACTTCGGCACAGCCTGAGTTTGTCAAGAGATCTTCTTGCTGCAGACGCCTTTTGTTGCATATGGCGAGCTAATCTGTAACCAAACACCAGCGGAGTCGCACATATGGAAATGTAATGAGAAAATCTACTTTTTCTGCCTCTCTTGCAAATAAGGAAAAAATATGGACAAACTGAGTCTAAAGAAGAAAGGTGTTCTGGGAAAAAGGAGAGAAACAGATGAAAACAGATGGAGACAGAAAGATGGACCCTCACATTCATCCCGTTCAGGGCTCCACCTGGCTCGCAGTCATAACACCGGCCTCCGCATAACACATGGGAGAAGACGTCTCCCATCTGCAGCAACACACACTTACTCAAGCTTTGCATCCTGGGCCTGCCAAGGCTAATTACCATGGCAACGGGCAAATGAATAGGGCGAGGGTCAGCTGGAGACTGGAGGCTTTTTTTAGATGGAGGGACTGGTGCGATGACGAGGAGAAAGGGGGGCAATCGACTCCGTTCATCTGGGATGCGGTGGTAAAAGCCAAGCAGAGATTCCTCACAGCAGCCGTAAGGAACACCTACACTCACGCTGTGTTTTCATGGCTTAAACCTGGTAAAAGTGAAAAAAAAATTCAACTTTTTTCTAAATTCCTTTGTTTGTAAATCTGCAGGTAACTCTGACTCAAGCTGAGTATGGGATTGAGCTTTTTCTCCCGGCTGCTGTGCAGACATCGGATGATAAATCGCTATCATGACTCACTGATGCATCCTAAGCTTTTCTCCTTTGTGATCAAGGGTATAGAAAATACCAGCACTCCTCCTCTTCTTACGGACACACACACACCAGCCTGCGCTGACATTGACAGATGAACAGCTCACTCTCGAGGTGACACCCACAATAACCCCCCTCGCCACCCGTCTTCCTAGCTGCACATGCTCGCTCGCACAGAATTGCTTTTTGCATTTTCTCTCGGTGGAAATGCAAACAGCCACTCACGCATCCACACTCAGGCCATGGTTTTGGGCTGCAGTCACTCGTTAGTGTGCGCAGCAGGAGAGTGTGTGTGTGATAAATGGCTGTGTGAATAATGAATGAGGGGAGATGACGGGGAGCCAGTCCACCCTGAAGCACTACACAGCACTCAGCCGGTGCAGATTGACTGTGTGTATGTGTAATGTACAGCAGAAGTGTGCCCCCCCCTCTCCTTTGAAATTTTTGTGTATATTTGTGTCCATTATGCATACCTCAGTACTTTATTATTAGCACCGCAGGCTGTGAAATACAGCTTTCGTTTGCCTCCTGCTGCTAGAATGACACGGGTCTTTTTAGAAATGCTCGTCTAGCACATCCTCTCTCTGTTTGATGCTTAAATATTGAGTCAGTTTTTGTCTTTTCTCTTTCTAGTAATCTTTTATAAACCCACATTCCCGTCATGTTAATGCACTTACCATTCGTAATGTGTCATTTGTTCTTAAATGGCCCGATGTACTGCGAGAGAAAGAGAGTGTGTGTGTTTGTGTGTGTTTGTGTGCGTGTAGTGGAGCTCAAACAGTAAGTCAATGAATCAATCAGTCAGTGAACAGAATATTTATGGGTGTCAGTTCCATTTACTGGGATAATTAAAGTAAACACATCAACGATTCGCTGGAAAACCATGACGGCAAGTGGCCCTCTTTGAGTTGCGGTATCGACTGATGGTCTCACAGTAACGCACACAATATTTAGACTTGATAGAGATGGAATATAATATTAATAATTATGCTAATCCGTGTAAAAAAAACACCTTAATATGGATGCAATTTAAGTTCTGACATGACTGCAGCTTCAGCTTATACTGCAGAGGGGTGAGTCAGGGAGTGTTTCAGTCTTGAATCTGACCGTTACGGTATGTGATGAAAATATTGACTGGCTTAATTTGCGTGTAATTGAGTGTTTTTTGTTTACTGATTGACCTTCTCTCGCCAGAAGTGCCCGAACACGTGAATTAATATAACAGGGGGGAGGTTCCTTCATGTCTTGTGGGTCTGTTTACGTCAAACGTTGTCAAGATTTTTTCTGAGCTTCTCCAGTAAACAGTATGGCAAAAAACTCAAGTGTCTTTTATATTGTTTTATTGTTGCTAACTCACACACACACACACACAATAGATGCCTGCTACAGCTTTGTAGTTATGATTAGCCGAGAGACTAGTAGTTTGTAAACCTGCAACAAACACAAAAATACACGTTTAACTATCAATGACGTAACACAAATTCATAAATATCCATAGAACAGCACTTCACAAACATCACCCACCGACACGGCGTACCAGTCCTGACGATTGCTCACAAATGATGTTTGAAAAAAGAAGGATGAGGATGGCTGCTGGAAAGTTCTACAGACATGGTGCAAGAATTTGTTGGGTTTGCACAACTTAAAAGATAATACGACCTCCTCACTCACTTTCCTCCGTGCAAACTTATTTTTGTTCCCGTTGTCTGATGTCCTACCGTAAATCTCAGCATAGCATAGCACCGTTACCATCAGTTTGTCTTCTATTTACCAGATGATTGAACCTCCACTGTGATTTCCTGGAGTTCTGATTTTTCATGGATTAGCAAACGTAGCTATTCATGTCGTTCTACACGTAATTCACTCACTCAAACAGTTTTATTTATGTCCGGTGTTTCTATTTTGAGTCAGAGAAGAAAACTGGGGAGAGAGTTTCAATCATGATTTGGATTTGAACATGTTCCTCATAGACTGTATATACTATGGACAACTTGGTTCTGCCTCCTGCCTGTATACGGATTTGAAGCCAAAAAGCGCCCGGTATTTCCGTCATTTTTCTTCATTTCCTGAAACCAGCGCTGCGCAGTAGCGTTGTGCACATTCGGTGGAAGAGTCGCTGTGATGACGCTCGGCTCAAACAGCTTATCCCAGGGTGAGCTACGCAATCCCTGAACGCTAATAGGCTGTATCAGGTGTCAATCAAAGAAAACACAAACCCCCTAATAACTTTTAAAAACGGAGCTGTACAGAAAAAAAGAGGACTTGAACACAAACCAGTCTTACAATAACTACATGTCAACATCACAATCAAGGGGGAGAAAAATGTAAATTCTGAGCAATAAATTTCTAAAGTTTGTGGGATTTATGACCTGTACTGCAGCGGGTCAACAGAGGGTGCTGTTCTCGGAGTGGCTTCACCCAGCGAGGAGGCAGACGGCGTCCATTCTATATACAGTCTGTGGTGTTCCTAGAGGCAAAGGCATACTGCACTTGATTGGCTGCAGCATAAACCCCATAATAATGGAATTCTATGGCCACAATAATCTGGTATCATCACAGCTCTAATTGGCACCTTAAGCTGTGGTGTAAACCCCTCTAGAGCGATGCAGGCTGACATATCACAAAGTAATTGACACAAGTTTGCATCAGACAGGCTTTATGATCCGCTGCGGCTGAACAGATCTCCCTGCCTCCGGCTCAGCGGCTCCTCAGATTGGCTTCACTGAGGGACATCCCTCCTATCTCCCCGTAGTTGTCAGCTGCACCTCCATCTCTGTACTTTACAGCCCCGAGAGTCCCCCCCCTCATACCGTGCTGTCGCCTCTTAAGGCCATTTTCTGATTTACTGCTCTTGTGCGCGTGTATTTGTGCAAGGTACCAGATATATTCCCAACAGAGGTCATTCCCCTTCCTTTTATCACTTTCAATCCGTCTCTTTGTGTCACTCCTCCTTTCTGCTTTTTCCTGTTTATTGTTATTTTCCTGCCCTCCATCTTGCTGCTGTCTCATTTTGTTGCTGTTGAGTCAGAGAGCTGCCTCTGCTGTGTTGTAAATGACACCTTTATCAACAAACAATACGGGGATGTTTATCTCCACTGGCTGCATATTACACTGTTTTCCGTCCTTCTTTCTGCGCTTGACCATGAGACAGGATGAGACGGTCATTTTTGCTTTTCAGGAGGAGACAGGTCAGCAGTGCAAACACCCATCAGCATATGCACAGCTTGTTCCTGTGTCTCAGAGGCGGAATGTACTTCAGAGCTTTTGTGTCGGAGCTTGTCGTCAGCGTCCTCTTTTACACTCGGTGTATCACTGGCCTGCTTTAGATAAAGAGTCCTCAGGGAGTGGCGCAGCGCTCAGCGGAAGATCCAGCACTTTTTCATCATCAATCCCCCGCTGAAGATGCCATTACTCAAAATGTTGAGCAAGCAGAGTCTGTGGTATTAAAGCAGAGGGGGGGGATAAAAGGTGGAGCATAAGCTGTTTGCCTTGATCATTTACTCAGAGCCTCAAACTCAGTCACTCTTTAATCGGAGGGCGCGCCGCTCATAACTACAGGTCAATAGCACCGTAGTGTGAGATAATTCAGCATGGGACGAAAGTTAATTTCACTCAGATGCGAGAGTGTCTCAGAAGATATGTCCGTTTGCTCTGTTTCAACTCCTAGGTGGACATGCATTAAAGGGATAGTTCCTCTTTTTTTAGTGGAGTTTTGCGATGTACATGGTGTGTGAGCCACAGAGGATGTTGGCAGCTTTATTAAAACATATTAAGTTGTTAATTCATGTAAAAACAAGCTGAGAACAGAGTGAGGGGTATTCCTTAAATAAATCCATTTAAAAAGCTCTATATATAAAGATTTGAGTGACTAAATTTGGCTTTTTGAATATGGAATTTTCCTAGCAGGGATTTTTGCATCGCTTCAAATGAACCAGTGCGAAAAATATCAGAACATAACTCGTTCAGTTTGAGATAATCTCCAGTATTTGGTGTTTTGAATCATCAGACTAACACAGTCATGGCTGTGGAGGCCCTGAGAAATTTCCACATTGACCGTACACTTAGATTTAGTGTTAATCTAGACTGTAATTATAAATGTCCAGGTCTTTAGTTGGCCATTATTAGCTAAGCCTCAGCATTGGCTTTTCTGGATGCTTTCTCAACAAAGTGGCAAAGCTAGCTGACATCTCCCGCTGCTTGCACACCAGAAAAAGGTACTATCCCTTTAAGAACAATAAAGACAGAAACAAGTTAAAGCTCCTGAAAGGAACTTTCAATTTGTGCCAGTTTTGGCGCCCCCTGTGGACAAAGCAGCCTCTGTTTATCTTTAGAAATTTGATCGTCACATCTATCAGTTGTTGTTATTTATCTTTGATGTAAGTAGGGATAGGAATAGATAAGATTTTATCAATATCGATGCCTTTATCAATTGTGCTTATTGATTCAATTCTTTAACGATTCCCTTCCTTTAAAAAAATGTAGACTATAGGTTTTCAGTGTTTACCCAAAATTTTATTAGGTCTCTGATAAAAGACAAAGATGTATGCTGCCTTCAGCGAGAGTCTAAAAATAATCAAACGACAAACAATTTGTACAGCATTTACTTCAGTCGGTACTAAGTCAAATTATGGTGACCATATTCTTGATCCCCAATAAGAGAACACAACTACGCAGGGCGGAGTCGCATGCAAAATTTTTGAATGTTTTTAATGCGCTTTTACTTCAGTTAGTCCACGGTACACAAACTCTAAACTTCCATACAAAACCCCATTTTTGTCTATCTTAGTAAGATGAAGCCACGCTTTAGATCGTTTCTGCCGACTTTTCGTACCACTCGCCATGTTTTTTTCCTCCAAGTCTCTGTTTTCGTTCACATAGACTGGCTCTCACAAGACTGTTTTTCAAGGATCGTTAAAGGAATCATTAAGATAAAATGTAAATAATGTCGATGGATTGGACTATTTCGAACCAGTTCTCCACATAAACTGATTCTAGATTCCCATCCCTGAATGTGAGGGCAGTTTTTTTTTAAGCTGCTCGACTGGCTTCTAGTCCCTCGCAGCAGTTTCAGGCATTAAAAATCAAAGTGTCCATGTTGTCGCCGATGGTCTTGTTTGGTCTTTGACGCCATAGACATGCATCAATATGAATTTTTTGTGTCAAAAAGCAGCTCATGGGAGCTTTCTTTCACAAAGGAGAACAAATCAACCATATTTTTCTTTTGATGTGACATCTATTATAAAGTGATTGAAAGATTGAAACAGAAGGGTGCACAGGATGAAGACATAAAAAGAGACATCCTACAATAAATTTTTAGTGAGGTCTGAATCCATTATCTAATGCCTGAAGTTTGGAGTAATCATTTATGGATAGAGAAATAAAAAAGGCTCATGATATTATCTGAAAAATTCATGTTCACAAAGCTGAAAACATTGTGTTATTTCAAAGCTCATGAAATCTTGACGTGCAACAGGGAGAGAAATTTCCCCTACCATGTCAGTGCTTGTTAACTTGGAGTTTACCCCGTCACGCTGTACTAAACTCCAAAGGGGTTCACACTTAGCGATGCAAGATAACCGCTGAAAGCAAAGTAATTCATGAAATCTGTGGAAGAAGTTCACTGCACAGGTGTGCTGAATTTCATATGAAGCCATATGGACACCATTAGAGGAGAAGCGGGCGGAGAGGATTAGTATGCAGAGGAGCGCGCATGGGTGAAGGACTTGACAGGAGAGAGGAGGATGGTGTAAAAAAGACGAGATGCAAAGTGAGTTTGAGCTTCTGGGATGATGTCAGCCGTGGCAACACTTGGCAGAAGAGAGGAGCCTGTAAAGCCTGTGCTGTGATGAGGCAAATGAATATCGGCTTGGACACAAAAGAAGAAGGGAGGAGAGTGGGATTTGGAGAGACAGACAGACAGTGAGTTACAGTGATTGACAAAAAGCGAGGGCTTACAGGCCACTGAGCAAAAGCAGGAGAGGGGGTTGGTTGTTAAAGATTTTGGAGGGATGTCAACTGTATCTGTTGTTCTGCCAGCAGACCATGGCAGCATGAGCCTGTCAAGGATGACGGGATCAGAAGCCCAGAATACAAAATGAGTATGTATGAGACAGACACAGCCGAGCCAGAGCTACAGACTTTGGAGGGATGTCAAGTGTTCCTTTTGTCTTTCAGAGAGTTATGGGAAGAGGTCGGATTGAGTCCAGGAAAAAATTAAAACGCACGGGCCAAATGTGGAAGTTTTGTTTGGTGTTACTTCTGTTTACAGCAATGAGAGGAAGGATACTGACAGATTTTGTTGATTGCAATAGGAAGAGAGACCTTAGAAAGACTTGCTGTGCTGGAACAGTTTGTTTGTGTGTAAACTGAGTCGTATTCTGACGTCATTCACAGTTTAAAGACCTGGAGAGCAAATGGCCCGAGAAAGCCCAGACTTGGCGTTTCTTTTCATGAACGCTGGCTTATATAATTCAAGCTAAAAGGTCACTGTAGGTTATCTGCAGCTCTGTAATGGTTGGAGTGTAACTGGCTGTAGCTGGACACCTTGTTTTATAATATTTGCTTATTTAAAATTTATTCAAAATACTCTTTTCACACATGCCTAAATTACTCAGGAGTATCATGTGTGAACAGAAACAGTTGAAGCCCCCTGGCGTCACTTTAGGTTTAAGTCTGTTTGAGATCAAGTGAGAGCATAGCAGCAAATCTTATTGACGTTAAATCATGTGACCCATAAGGTTAGAGAAGAAGAAACATAGGCATTGATAAGATTAGAGTTGTTCCTGATTGGAGTTGCGTCCTTAGCAACAGTCTGTTCTTCATAGCAACAGTCTGCTATTGAAAATGTATCAGAAATTCCTAATGAATTGCTTTACACAGTCACGCAATAAGCTTTAATAACATGAGGTTCCAAAGGTTAGAGAAAACAAAACATATCAATACCAGACTGGGCATTAAACAGATTACAGTTGTTCCTGACTGAAGGTGCCTCCTTAGCAACAGTCTGTTCTTCATAGCAACAGTCTTCTATTAAAAAATGTATCAGAAAATCCTTGTTAATTTTTTTTTTACAGTCATGCAATAAGTTTTTTATAACATGAGGTTCCCAAGGTTAGAGAATAGGAAACATATCAACACAAGACTTGCATTAAACAGATTACAGTTGCTTCTGACTGAAGGTGCCTCCTTAGCAACAGTCTGTTCTTCATAGCAACAGTCTTCTATAAAAAATGTATCAGAAAATTCTTATGAATTGCTTAACACAGTGATGCAATAAGCTTTTATAACATGAGGTTCGCAAGGTTAGAGAATGAAAACATATTAATATGAGACTGTACATTAAACAGATTACAGTTGCTCCTTACTAGGTCTGCATCCTTAGCAACAGTCTGTTCTTCACAGCAACGGTCTGCTATTTGCACAGTCATGCAATAAGCTTTTAATAACAGTATCAATGCTTAAGTGTTTATTTCTATCAGTGTACCAGAAGCCAGTGAATCATCATAGGAGAGCAAATGAACATTTTGAAGAAAACAAATGTAACAGCTTGAAAATGAGTTTTAGCTGGTATAGTACGCCTCATTTGAGGCCCTAAAGCTGTGACAGTGTATTACTGAAAAGTCAATTCACTGAATAAAGTCTACCCTGCATATTTATCTATGCAAAGCAGCAGGAGCTGTGCTTTAATCTGAAATTACTATACCTGCAATACGCCAAGATCTTATTCTCAAGGGAGTCGTTATGTTGAGTTTAATTACCAGCAGGAGGTTGTCTGCTTGAAATCTCTTTCCATTAAGTCTGCATTGACTGTTTTGTATAACATTGTGCAAATATGCATCTTACTTAAAAACTGTAACAGGGGACATCAGGACAGACAAAGAACTTGTAGGAAAAAGATAAATACTGTTTTGGAGGATTTAATGTCCCCCTGTTAATGGAACTCTGCCATGAAAATAAAATTGTGAATCCATTAGACAAAGCAGCCAAATAGGAATGAGTTTTAGGATGATAAACACATCTCAAATTTACTCATAATGTCCTACTTCACCTAAGTTGACAAAAAGGAGTTGCTAAAATGCATCAAATATAAAAATTTGCAGAATTTTTAAATAAATTTTTTGCTTCTCAAATCTGTTGCTTGAATAAATCATAATGCTTGGCAATGATAAAGTGTCTAGTGTTGGTGTAAACTCCAATCAGAGTCTGATTCCTCGTGCTTGTTTATCTTTGTAGTGAATGGAGGAACTGTGAAACATCTTCTCCTCTTTATTATTCATAACACCGTCTGTTGAAGACAAAGTCTGTTTGACACCCACTTTAAGGAGACAGTCCTCTCTAGTCTGAAGATGTGGGTAATTCTGCTCACCTTCTTGAATGCTGTTAGTCGCCCCTGAAGTAACCACGGCTCAGCAGAAGTGTTCAGCTGTAAAAAAGGAAGGTCAGCGCTCGCCCTCCCCCCACTCCAAGCCGTCTACAGCTCTGGAGACACACACATACTTTCTCTCTGTGCTTCTCCTTTACTGTCAGAAATGACAGTGCGACTCCCTTGGTGATTCCTTATGAAAAATGCACAAGTGCCTTTCATGTTTTCTGACTGAATGGGTTCACTCTCAGACAGAGCACACAAAAGATTTCACCCCACCTCTACGCCTCAATCCTGCCTCTTTTTCTTTCCTTCGCCCAGTCTTTTCCTACTGGAATTTTACCCCAAATCTCTGTCATCTCCTCCTCTGATCTCTCCCTCCTGTCCCCTGGGAGCCATGCTGCAGTAATGAAGTCTTTCTAACCAGCCTGTCATATTGGACAGGTGTCCTCCTGCTCCTCCTGCCCTTTTCCCCCATGACAGGGACAGGATGTACAGTGTATCCCAGGATGGGGACGCAGAGGAAGGAGAAGGTGGGGGCTGCTTGCTGGCACTGCCAGCTGGCATGAAGATCTGCCCAGCCTAGCAGTGTTACTTTCTCTGTGCCACCTGCTCCACTGCCCTCCTGCTCGGATACCTGGCCCTGAAAGGCAAACCTGTCATTAACGGGAGATAAGGCACTTGATCTGCTTATGGGTTTTTTTGTGTGTGTGTTGGTGCTGATCTAAGCATATTTGCCGACTCCCCTTCACTCTTGGTCGCCCTCTGTGTTCTACTGCTTTCAGTAAATCTCCCCAGGACATTAACGTTGGCTGCTCAGTCCCACTTGGGTTGTTAAGGGGGTTTTAAAAGGTGATACAAAGAGTAAAATTGGTTTGTGGACAACCAGTGTTGTGGTCAAGTCACCAAACCTCAAGTCTAAGTCTGGATCCATTGATAAATAAGTCTGACGCCGTCTCTCCATCTTTGGTGTCCAAATCTGAGTCATCAGTGCTAGTTGAGTCATGACTTCTGGTATCAGCACTTGAGTCAGACTGGAGCATGAGTCCTTCACCAGAGCATTGCATAACCAGAGCACATGCATGTGGATGTTGACCTATGAGGAGGTCCCAAGGGTGGTGGTGCTAGCTCTGCTAATGTTAGCCACGCGAGACAGACAAATGTCCACCCACAGACGGGTGATCCTGTGCTTAATTATGTTGAATAAATGATGCTCAATTTTGACTGAGTTCATGTTTAAACAATGAGGAAATGAGGTAGTTTGGAGCAAACCTTCTTGCATTTTCTGATGGACTTTTATGCATCGAAAAGGTGTAGTAACCATTTGACCATTTGGGGGTTATGCAGCTGCGACGGAGTGACCACTGCAATCACGACTTTGCTTGCATAAACCCTTTTTCCTTTGTATGTTTATTTTGTACCACCATCCTTCTGCACTGAGCCCCTTTAAGCATCATTCAAAGAGGAGTTCAGGGGCGGCCATTGTCCCAGAAGAGCTCAGACGTGCTATGAGGAGGCGAGAGGGAGGAGAGGAGTTGATGGTGTTATTTGTTTGCAAAGTGCTTTTCTCGTGTCACTCTCTTCTGTCCTGAACAAAGGGGTTTGGAGAGGGAGATAATGTGACTGGGCTCTCATGAGGAAAGGTTATCTACTGTTCCCTGTCAGCTGATAGCACAGGACGGGACACTTCAAGTCCAATAACGCCCAGAACCTCCCAGTGATGGTGCTCTTCAATTAGCACAGGGTCATCTGATTGTCAGGAGTAAAAGTTTGATTGTCATAAAATTACATTTAAAATAATTTTAAAATGAAGGATTAAGTTTCATAACCTTTTCCCCTGCTGTGAAGACTCTAGAGCACATTTAACATTTAATATTCACATTAAACAAAAACAATTATAACAGTATGTCTAATTAATGTTTAATTTTAATCTTCATTTAACATTCAAATTATACCTAAAATCTCCCGTTTCACATCACATTTAATATTTGCATTTTTAATATTTAACAGTTAACATCAAATGTCTAGATTTAACAATTACTTTTTCCACTTTACATTTAAGAGTTTTATTTTTCATACCACACATCTGAATTCAGATTCTAAGACTTGTGTTTCACATTTACCCTTTACAGTCTTAATATCACTTACATTTACATTTATTATTCAATATTATTCGATATTTACATTTTACAATCACATTTCACATTAAATATTACCATTTTAATTTTTAACATCATGAATTTAGGCTCAACATTTAAACATCTGTTTCACATTTTACATTTAACACCAAATATTAAACATTTGATAATTACATGCTATGTTCAATATTTTTTATACTTAATATTACCTTTTCATTTTAATCTTAAAATTTCGATTTTATTATTTATTTTTCACATTTACCGTTTAACTGTTAACTGATTAACACGCACAACAATGAAAAGTTTTTGTGTTTCACGATGTGGTGTTTATATATGAAACAGAGGAAATTTAAAAAATTCATAAAATACAATATTCAGTGGATATAGGGTTGAAACAGAAGGTATGGCACCAAATTAAGAATTATGTTGGCTTTTGTTGTTTGTTTATTTTGTTTTTTGAAAAGACCACTGAATTATGGCGTATAAACTGTTTTTATTAGTATGAGAATATATATATTTATATTTGGAAGCACTTTTGTAGAATAGCTGATGGAGAAGGGGTGGGACTTGGTAAGTTTTACTTCCTTTCACTCCTTTTGGAATATCTTGTATGTTCCTTTTTTCCCTTCTCATTTTCATTCTGAATTTTTTTCTCTTTTGAACAAATTCAAAATGAATAAACGTCATTCATTCATTCATTTTCTTTAACCTTTAATACACAACATTTAACAATTGCAATTCTGTATTCAACATATATTCTTATAAGCCACATCTTCATATTGTACGTTTACATTTTCTCTAACATTTGCAGTACACATAAAAAATTACATTTAACTTTATGTAACGTTTACATGTATTACATTATACGTTCATCATTTGGTACTTGACATTAAACAGAGCATTTCACATTTAGTTTGAACAGTGAGACTTCACAGCCACAGTTTTAGAGGGGGGGCTCTCGTGGTGCTTTCCTTTCAGCAGACAGTACAGGACAGGACTCATTATGTCCACTTGTACCCCAGGACCTTCTGGTAATGATGCTCTTCAATTATCACAGGGTCAACTGAGTCATTGATTATAAAACAGATGTGCACAAAATGACTGATTGATAGTCATACACACTTTCATGGAAAGAATGAGTTTTCATGACCTTTCTCCCGCTGCGAGGACTTTAGCGCACAGCTGCGTTCTGATGATGTTGGACCCTGTTGAGATGAGTGCGGTGAGCCAGCTGTGGCCGGGCCAGTTTATCAGAGCCTCGGTTTACTGCCTGAGAAGAGAACACTGCACTTTCAGCTGCCACAAGGTTGGATCTTAAAAATGCAAAACTGTCCTAGAGCATCCAGGAACAGGCGCACAAACATCTGGAGACACTTGAACTCGCGTAACCTTTCTCCAAACACACGCATTTACCGTACTGTGCAGCGCTGCATGCCCCTGCAGTCCATCTATCTCGCCCCTCTCTGTCTGTCATGTGAAGTGATTTCCTGAAACAAGCTGTCCAACCGCAGGAAGGGATCAATCTAACACACATCCTCGTTAACCTTTCGGAGTGATGGCCGTGGATTTCAGCCTCGAGGCACGGTTCTCTCCTTGAGTCTGACAAAGACAAGGGCGCTGAAAACGTCTGAACTCAGGCCAGCACGGCGCGTTAAATCTGACATAAATCAAAGAGAAGGAGAGGGCAGGCCGCAGCTGATCTTCCGTCGCCTCCTCTTAACCTCAGCTGACATCTTCATTTCAATCCCCTCAACTTTTACGGTTTTGTTTTTGGATTTTGACCAACTTTTTTTTAACGTCATGTTCACCTCTACTCCAGTTTAGTATTCCTGCACAGCTTCTTGTTTTTAATTGCCTTTTACAAGTGGGTCCTCTCATACCAAGTCATTATTCTTTCCCCCACTATCGAATCCTCTCCGCCGTCTTCGCCTTTTTACCCTTTCTGATGGGCATATTATCTGGCTTCAAACGTTTCATTATCTTTAATGAGCTATTACAGTGTTAGGGAATAGAGGCTGAATGGTCCAGCGATTTCTGTTTCTGCTCCGTCCCTGTCTTGTGAAGTTTTATTATTCTTCAGCAGCAGGAATTGTCACTTTTACAGCGAGGTCTGAATTCGCTGTGACTGTAAACGTTTTAATCAATCATACAGCGTGACTCACATACTTCAGTGGTGTTGCAGCTGCGATGGACATGACTGTCTCTTTGAGTCAAATGTTCCCAATCTGGCCTGGAGAAATCTCGGTGAATAGAGAAGGAGACGTTCACGCTGAATATCTACCCACAGCTATGAGGCATCGTTTGACATTTCTGTGTTGCCTTACATACAGCGTTTTTAGAGGTTCCTGTGCAGGTTAAGTAAAAAGTGGAGGATGAATAAAGAAGAAGAAATGACACCATGAGAGGGAGGGGGACCAGTAACCGCGTTGACCTGTGAGCAGAAGCAGAAGTCCGGTTATGTCATGAAGGGAAGGCCGGGAGAGATTTGATTAGCGAACTAATGAAATCAGTCATCCCAGCATGTGTGTGTGTGTATGTGTGTGTACATTTGTGTGTCAATCTCACACGTTCTCAGGAGCTCTCTCAGTTTCCTGCTGCCTCTTCTTGCCGCTGCGCCATTCTGCATCACTGGTGCGGGGAATTAGTTCTTTGTTACTGCTGTTTACCGCCCTCGTTTCCTATCCCTGATTCCTCATCCACCTGGCTATCGACCCAGCTACAGTGAAGCCGTCCATCTACACCCCCGCTTGATGTGTGTATATGTGTTTGACTGGATGTGTAGGTGGTGAGAGTGGGTGTTTTCTTTTTTTTTTTCAGTGTCTTATAATTGCAGTTGTATGTACATGAGTCCTTTTGTGTGCATGCTTTCTTATTTTTCCCTGCCCTCCTCTTGTGTTGCTTATTTCAGCATTTCCCCCCATGAGATTAGTTCCTGCTTGTGTATCCCTGCAAATAGAACAGTGTGTCATATGTGTGGTCTCTGCATGAGAGTGTGTGTGTGTGTGTCAGAGAGTGCAGCCCCAGGGTGCTTCGGCACAGGCGAGGCGGGTGGCAGGCCTGTCTGAAGTACTTAGGCAGACAATGCTTAGGGCCCGGGGTTGTGGCTTTACTGACAGTTGAATTATGTGGCTGAGCACACGGTCACAGGTACTTACTTATGCTGCTGACATACACGCAGTTATCTGTCAATGCATTTGTGCCTTGTCCTTACACCGTGCAGGCAGGCCAAGAGGGGAATATGAACAGGAGGTCAGATACAAATAAGCTCTGAAGAGGCGCGTGTATAAGGATGAAAAGCAGCAAATATCATTACATATGGTCAGCCTGAGGAAAAACATAATTATAAAAAGAGAAACTTCACATCACGGGGTTGCCAAAAAAGGAGAGACGTGGGTGTCAGGGGCGGATTTAGGGTGTAAAAAGGGGGTGCCCTTACCCCAAGGCCTCCCTACCCCTCCATCCTAAACTTTGACAGGCTTTTTGCTTCGTCGTAGATTGGACTAATTTTTTTTAAGGCTGTAGCTATCGAATATTTTAGTAATCGAGTATTCTACCGAATAATCCATCGATTACTCGAGTAATCGGACCCAAACGGCAGACTCACATAAAGTGAGATTTCCTATAACCTTGCTATAAAGGCCAGACTCTGAGAAATAGATGACAGTCATGGATCAAGCGTGTGCGTTAGCGGATTGAAATGCTCGTAGGAAAGCTAATTATGATATTAACTTTCATCATGCCTCTAAAGACATTAGTGTCTGAGAGCTGAATAGCGCTGATGTGACCTGCTTCTGCTACGACACCAGGAATGCTAGGCTTTAATCTAGCGTGAAGAGGAGTGTGCAGAGCAGCGCTGTCTGCACCCACGACTCAGAGGCTAAGTGCTAATGAGCTACTGGAGCTCTGCACAAGAAGGCACTGTTGCCAACTCCTCAGTAAGGAAAGTTGGTAGTGGCTGTCGTAAAAGTAGCTAGAAGTTGCTAGATGACGTCATCGCCCATAATTTCTTCTGTAGACTTTCTGATTCTCAAATGCCGTTTGATTGGACTGAAACATTAGCTATTTTATGCTTATGCTAGCTCAAGTTGCTGCAGCTTCGTATTTCTTCTGTACGACTTTGCTTCAATAAAAACTTTCCAGGTGACTGAAAAGATTTAAAAGTGACAGATTTTTTCTTCCAACCAAAATACTCATAGCTCATGTTTTTAAGTTGTAATTTTATCAGAAACCATGAAAAACATCCACACAGTGATGCCGCTTTTTGCTCTTTTGTCAGCTTGTTAGAGTAGCATGTGTCAACAGATCAGGAGGATCTGTTAGTGTCTAGCTGCATTTTTTCAGTGTCATTTTTGGAGATCTGGTTCCATCTGCAGTTTTCTAAACCTGAATATCAAATACTAGCTTGATGAAGCAAATTGGACTTTTTGTGGCAAAATCATTTTTTTGCAAAGGGGGAAGCAACCTCGATGGTCAAGCACATCAGCAGTGTGATTTAAATCAAGCCAAAATGATGTACCTTTGACTCTCTGTGGCTTCAAACAGCTCTGTCAACTCTGGCTGCTGCTGCAGGGTTGCCATCCTCCTCTTCAGCCGAACTTTTGATCAAATCCTGTGAGTTAAAAATCATAATCTAGTGTTCAAACCCCCATCTTGAGTCTTAAGATTGTCGGTCCTAAAACAGCTGCTCTTCATTCTGCAGACACAGGCTGTGAGTTTGCATACTGCCACCTGCTGTGTGGAATTGTATACGCTCAATGAAAGCAGCTGTATAGTTGTTTTATCATCCTAATAAAAATAACTATGAAATTTTCCCTTTATTGGTCTAACGGCTCAGTATTTATTGTGTAACTCACCTCAGAAACAGAGCTGGCAGCGAAGGACCAAAACAGGAAGAAGGCCATATGTCTGCATAGCGATGAAAATTTGCACTGTGGGAGCATTGCAGGGATCCAGCAGTCTAACACTATTTATAATAAAAGAAAACAATCTTACTATGAGTGTGAAACACGCAGGCTTGTGTAGTTACAAAGAGTTTATTTCAGATAACTAAAACGACTAAAACGACTAAAAACAAAAGTTTACAGCATGCCGGTGCGGTTTTAATAATGAGGGTATATTGCAGTGATGAGTGAGTGTAAAGTTGTTCATGAGTGCATAAACAAATAAGAGGGCCAGCAGGCGCCAAGAGTTTCGCCAACTAGCTCAGGCGTTAATGAGTCTGATTGAGGTAGGCATGAAGCTGGATGGGCCTCGCTTTGGCCTGTATTCATGGGAACAAAAAAAAAACGCACTTTCTTGTCGCCACATGTCATCGCTTTTATGGGCAAACTGTTCACCTTGAAAGGCTGAGTTGAGAGCTAAAGGTTGCACAAACGCGCTCACACGCAAACAGGCACACACGCACACACAAGCGCACGCATTCCTCATAGGAGTGATAGAAATGAAAACATGTTGATAAAAGTGGGAGTACGCAGGTGTTCAAATATTTGGCCCTGGCTTGATGTGTCTGAAGCTGTTACAGTCTCATGGTCATGGTGAGAACCTCACATACATGAACTCTTCTCAGAGATTCACGTGGGTTAAAACCTTTAGTAAAAAAAAGAAAAAGTAGATGAATTGAGAAGTAAAATATAAAACAGAGGTGAATTAGTCTCTTACACTCTGTTACTCGGCAGAAACGCGGCACATATGTTTGCACTTTTTGTTTATGTATGTATTTATGGAAATGAGGATGACTCATGTATATGACCTCGGCTTTTCAAGTGGGAGAAACTGATATTCACTGCTTTTCCTTCTCTGGATTCTAGTTTCATGCCAGCACCCTCTGATACAATTCTCAGAGGGAATGTATCCCGCAGAGGACCGAGCCTCTGCTGCATCCTAAAACAACTCCGCAAACACTCATACCCTCATGTACACAGGGATGGCAAAACCTGATCTCAAGCTTGATTCATTTTCTTCCAGGGTGAGAGCTGAAATCCTCTTTTCTGTGTTTCTGTTTCCTGCAGGGCTCAAGACCTACCTGATCTCAGGGAGGAAAGTGGAGCTTCTCTCTCACTGTAGCTGCTCTCAGCTGGGGTTGGCTGGACCGGAGCATGCAGATTCTCAGTGTCCCACTTCCAGGATGAACACACCTGATGGAGCTCCGTCTGCCTGTCACGTGCCTCCAGACAGTGCCTCCAGACAGGTGAATATACACTTTTATTTCTATGTGTCTGTATCTGAAGCTTTAGCTGATTTTGTTTCCATCTTTATATATGATTTCTTCATTGTATGGCGCACTTTTAACCTGACATTGTGTTTACAGACAGTAGTTTAGATTTCCACTGCAGAGTCATCAATTTTACACAGAGGATCATTATTCTGGAATCGCTGAGCTTATTTGCTCTCGCAGTCCCTCACAGAGATTATTGAACCTCTTTCCATCTTTACTATGGAATACTTGGTTCCGCCTTCCGCCAGTGTACGGATTTGAAGCTGAAAAGCTCTCTGTATATCTGTGATTTTTGTCCATTTCCTGGAACCAACATTGCGCAGTAGCGTTGTACGCATTCGGCAAGAGAGTCGCCGAGAGTCGCTGTGATGACGCTCGGCTCAAACAGCGTATCCCCCGGGTGAGCTACACAATCTATCGAGTGTCAATCATAGAAATCATGAACCCCGTAATAACTTTTAAAAATAACTTTTAAAAATAAAAAACATCAGCCCCCCCCCCCCCCCCAAAAAAAAAAAAAAAAAAATAAAAAAAAAAAATAAGGAAGACATAAATAACTGGCTAGCTAGTTCTAAAACCTACATGGGTAACTGGCAGCCCAGGGAGCTTGTAGATCGGCAATTTTTGCAACTTTTGTGTGACATCGAATGGACCGACAGTACATGTAATGTGGCCCCCTGGACTGAGTGTGGAAGTATAGTGGCTCTCACCATCATCAAAGTTGCTCACCACCTGTCTAGACTCTAGACGATCTAGAAGTCACAACCAATATTGGGGGCTCCATCACATCCCCACCCAAACCTCAACTAATAGGTGGGGGCGTCACATCCCTACTCCTTCCGCGTTTTATTTGTGGGATGCACAGGGAGTTTTTTGGGGGGCCACCAAACAAAATCTTGCTTAGGGCCACCAAGATCCAGCAGCCGGCCCTGCACAGTCACATTACTAACCTGTTTTAAAGTCTTCTCATTAGATGGGAGATGTTTTTTCAGCTTTTCCAACTTTCTCAATGGACTGTTTTTAAAGGTGTTTCTGGCATCAAATTATAAACGAGCACAAACCTTATCTATGAGACATTAAGAGCCTCACATTTCAACATTTGAAATATCGTCTTTGCACCATTTGTAGCAGCGTTTTAAGTATTCCAAAACCATCAATTTCTGTTTTCTATCAGTATGTTGAGCTGCATACTAACTCGTGTTAGGACGGTTATATATTAATAATGCAATGAAAATAGCTGTTCCCCACAGTAGGCGGTCCACATAACAGCCAGTCTATCATGTTCCGCTCTTCAATTAAAAGCATGTCCATCCAATGTGTCCTCCTTAGCTCTGCCTTCAAGGGAAATTTCTCATTTGCTTCCAAATTGGTCCACTAGGTCATAGACTCCTTGTGACTCATTATTCCTTCATAGTTATTCTTAAAACCTCGCACCACTGTGTTTTATCCTCACCCGAATAACTCCTCGTTCTCGGCACATATGTGCACCCCATGATCCCTCGACAGATCTCACAGCTCCCTGCAAGGCTAAGTGGAGAGGGGAGGGGTAAAAACAGGAAGAAGCTGATACTGGGAGGCAGGGGGGGTCAGTTGGGGTTTTGGATATGATAATGAGCGAACTCAGGTGGAGAGATTGGAAGCTCTCAGGTCTTTCTGCTTTCCACTGATTACTCCTCCATTTACGGCCCTCAAACTGATACAGATGAGGCTTATAGGGAGGGATCGCACTCAGGGATCTGCGAAGTAATCACATCTGAGTGAGAGGATGGAGTCACAGGATCGGTGTAGGAATAAATGTTTGCGTGTTCAGCGGGTAACCGTGCCTTCTCAGCTTTCTTTCATCATTTCAGGGTATGAGATCTCTCTCTTGTCGACATACGCGCACACTTTAAGCTCTCTTTGAAGTGATGAGCGGGATACGAACAGCAGACTCGGGTCCTTGCAGACTTTTTTTTTTGACGCCTCTTGTTTACCCTCCATTGTCTCTTACCAGTCCCTGTCACTTTCTAGCTTTGTACTCGCTGAAAATGGAGTTATTCTGTTAAAAATCACAGGATGATGCTTGGTAGATTTCACACGTTCGCTCTTCTTTGTGTCAAAGGAAAGAGTGTTGTCTTTCCCAGCGATGCATCTGTTAAACCATCTCTCTTTTGTCGTCTTAGACTCCATCTTTGCTGTCGACTCGTGTTCGCTCTCGCCACTCATCGGCCTTCTTTGATCTCTCGATTTATTAATTCTCTTTCTTCTTTCCTGCCTCCTCAAAATGTTACAACTCCCTCCGTACCGTCCCTCCCTGCAGTCCCCCTGTCCCTCCTGCAGCGTGGCTCTGATACCGGCGGAGGATCCAGTTCCGGAGGAAGGAGCGGTGCACAATGGCTGCCATGACAACCACAAGACGAACAGCAGCAAGGTTAGCATGTTTGTGTTACCTGGATCAAACTAATGAGACTTACCTACCCTGTGTGTACGTCTCATCTGGTGTATTTTGTTCTCTTTTAAATATTAGGCCACTTAAAAACAACTGTGGTTACAATTACTCGACCTAGCAGTTAAAAGCAGGACTAAAAATAGTTCGAAGAAGTAGGACTCCATGGGTCCCAGATAAACTGTGCCACAGACACAATCATTTAAAGTGACGCGACTGAGACTCTAAGTGCTGTATTTCTTTATTATCGCTGACCTGTTTTCAAAGATCCATTTTTACACCTTCTTTTATGGGAAATTCAGGTCTCCTCTCCTTCTCCTAGGACTCTTCAAATCTGAAGTTTTCTCCAGCGGTTGCCGCGGGGCGCAGTCCCAAAGCTCTAAACGGCCTGCTTAGCCCCCGACTGGAGGCTTTGACTAACAGCCAGACTTCTCTGTGTGAGATGCTGCAGGAAAAGGAGAAGAAGACGTGGAGTGGAGGAGTTCTCGGCATGGATCACTCAGCGCTCATTCCTCTACGCTCCAAAAACTTTAGGGAGAGGAGTGATGCTCATTTTGTGGATGTTATCAAGGAGGACAGGTAAGGATGCACACAGGACAGGTCCCAGATATCTAAACTGGAGATGATTTGTGTCCGGTTTTTCATTCAGGTTTAGAACCTGGAGATTTGCTGAAACTGAGTAAACATCGACAACTCCAGTCGCCCCAGTCCCAGAGAAATCGTTGCTGTCTCCCTGTCTCACTGCAATTTGTGAATGAAGCTACAAATCTGTCCCCAGACTATGTTTTTGGGAGTCATTTTGAGTGGTTTCTACTACAGAGTCATGTCTGTTTTTGATGCAGATGACAGCCATCCAGGATTAGTTTTTTGGCTTTGTGCTCATGTATAGGGATTTCTCCTAATTCACTGAATCTTTTTAAGATATAATTTTCTGTAGTTGATGAAATCCTCCCAAAATCTTCAGTTTTATCCACAGGAAAATTATTTTGTAACTTCTGAATCCTTTCCGCATCTTCATCTCTAAGAAACTCAGCCTCTTGAGCGCTCTTTTAGACACAGATGTCATTTTTATAAACCAGTTTGTGTTTCAACGTTTAACTCGGCCTTCTAACTTTTGTTTTAAATCGGGGTTACACCATGCTCTGTTAGAAAAATGTAACTCTTCATGGATGCGCACTGATCCTGTATAGATAGTAAACACCTGCAGCTCTGTACCCGGGGATATTAAACCAAGATGAGCTCATTTACGCTAGCAGCAGGTTGGCAGGTAAGGACTTAATTGGAGCAGGGGACTAAATATTTGTATGTACTATCATCACATGATAAATTACCTTGAGCCAGTTCTTTGTTTCCTCTTTCAAACACTTGTTGTTTGTAGCAGCGTTAATATGAATAAATATAGCAGGCTGCTGTTCTGATTAAAAGCCACTCATACATAATAGCTGAATACTCTTTGTGCAATGACATATTGATAGGAATTCTCAGTCTGCGTAATGACATAGGATCAAGTCTAATTCAAACACTATGCACAGGTGATCCATAAATCATTCCCAGTTGTTAATGTCCATCGAGCCCTCAAGCTAGTAAAGTACTACAGATAAAATCCTGCTGATCATAATTCACTTCGCCTCTCACAGCCTGATGAAGGACTATTTCTACAAGCCTCCCATAAACAAGCTGAGCATCACCTTCCTGGAGAAGATCCTGGAGTCTGCCTACCGGACGAGCTACCAAGAGGAGGTATGCAAGTGTGCGTGTGTGAGTGTGTGTGTGCTGTGTCAGTGCATGGCATGATAAAGTGTGTATCCCTGATAGTATGCAGATATGTCTTCATTATTTTAAGCCTCTTCGTTGTATCCTTTGAGGTCGTCCTGTGGTTGTTTTCGGATCAGAGTTAATAACTAACAGGTTAAAACAGCAAATCCGCTTCCAGTGATCCCATTACACTCCAGTCTTCATCTGCGTGTGAAACTAGTTGGATGTTTTGAATACCTTTCCACCTGTTTGTGTTTCTCTGCATGTCTGTGTCTTGTCTGGGAAGCCTGTTCGCACTGTGTTATGACCAGACCGGTCAAGACTGCGGCAAAGAGAAATCTCTGCAGGACCTTTAAAGTAGTTTTGTGTTAGGTTTTGATGCCCTCTGCAGGTGCAACCACAGAAGTGCAGCATCACAGTTGAGACTGTAACTGTATTTATAGTGTCTATTATCCGCCCTCCTGTTTTTTACTTTTCCAGGTGGAAAGCCAAGCACAAGTGCACACCTTTGCCAGTCCAACATTCAGTTCTTTCCTGGACATGCTGCTGTGCTGTTTGGTGTTTCTGGCCCTCTCCCTGGCCTGTTTCCTTCGCCCACTTGTCACCCAGCAGAGTCCGTCTAAACCACCGCTCATTACGACGAGCGTAGCCGCTGTGATAGAAGCGCTGGCCCTGCTCTTTTCTGTACGGTAAGATCTGATGTTGAATGGAAAGGATCTAAAGTAGAGGATCTGGTCAGGCGAAGAAGACAAGTGACTTTTGAAAATTGAATTGCCAAATTAAAACAGAAGTTATCTCTTAGATTCTCATGTGACATTTTTAAAGGTTATTTGCCCTTTTTTGAAAGTACAGCTTTGGAGAAAGTAAATGTGGGGTTGACATGTACCAACCTCTGCGAGGATCAGGGATCAATCCTGCTACCAGTACAATGAGGACTGTGACCTGTGCACTTGGGGCACCTGCTCTGCTCCTCCTGATCACATGTGGCATTTATCATGCTGCTAACACAATTTCCAAAAGCTTTGTCTAAAACTTAAATATGATTAACAAGGTACCAAAACTACTTTAACAAGAATATTAAAAATGATTTATCTCTTGTCTTGTTTACCTCTTAAATCAGATGTAAATAATGACAAGTTTGGTACATGAAAATAACCTTTAAATCAATCAGAGATGTCTTCACTTCCACTCTTTAGTATGGCTTTCTACCTGGACTGTGTGTTGAGCTGCACTCGGAGGCTGATGAGAGTGCTCTCCGGCTGGGTCGTGCGCCACATTATTGGAGCCATCTTGGTGTCGCTGCCCACAGTCGCTGTTTACTCTCATGTCACCTGTGACATGAATATCTCCATCCAGGTGCATTTTAAGCTTCATGCTGTTCTTCATTTCTCTATCAGTGACAGTAAATGTGAATCATCTGCTGGGGTTCTATGCCTGTAAAATATCCACTATAATGATAAGTCTATAGTTGGTGTCATTTATGGGGAATCTTGATGGTCTCTTTTGACTCTGCGTCATGTCTTTTCCCCAGTTCACCATGTTCCTCTGCTGTGCTGTCATCATCGCCATCATTCAGTACTGTAACTTCTGCCAACTCAGCTACTGGGTTCGCTCATCACTGGCAACTTTGGTGGGACTTGTGTTGCTCGTCTTGCTCTTCAGCTCCCCCTGCAGGTATGTAGAAACAAACTTTTTGCACGTGGGGTAAGGTTGTTTCTTTTTAATGCATTAATAAGTGTTTTATCTCTTACAGTGTTGCTAAAGGTCTGTATTTCTGGTGAGTACAATACTGTCGTTAATTTGTTGTAATTTAGCTCACAATTAGCAAATCATACTGAAGATAGTGCTGAATCATATCTCACTTAATCTCATGTTATTTGATCAGTATAATCATGTGCCCTACTGAATGTACATTTTTATACACATCAGGTTATAGACGTATTTTCATGCTTATTGCATTAACAGCTGATACAAAACCTCAACTTGTCATTTTACTCTTAATTTTGAAGAAGAGCTGCAGAAAAATCAAAAAGCTTTCTATTCTCAAGATTTTAGGCGTGAGATGTTCTGCTTATGCTGGCAGTATGAACAGTCTAATTTTTTGACATGCACGCCAAAATGAAAATCAGAGCCATCATACAGCCAATGCACTTCCTGTGTGAAGCGCCAGGATACAGTTGGCTGTGAAAATGCAAGCAAGATCAGGGTTTGCTGCACCGTTTCCTGGCCCCCCGGTAGAAACAGTAAACTTGAAAATGCATGTTATATTTATCCTTCATCTCTGTGAAGTTTTTGTACTTAATTTCTTTTCCAGGTCAGACGACCAAAGCAATAGCAGCAGCAGCAACAGCTCCGTCATCATAGCCGATGATGGAGCTGTGAGTCTGGCAGACCCGGACTCTCAGGCCAGCCCGCAGGACCTGCTTGGCCCTGAAGCCTGTGTAGCCTTTTTTCTGCTCCTTCTCCTGGTCTGGTTCCTTAATCGTGAGTTTGAGGTCAGTTACCGCCTACATTACCATGGCAATGTGGAAGCTGATCAGCACCGCATCAAGATCCAGAACATGAGGGACCAGGCTGACTGGCTGCTACGCAATATCATCCCCATCCATGTGGCCGAGCAGCTGAAGGTTACGCAGAGCTACTCCAAGAACCACGATAACGTGGGCGTAATATTTGCCAGCATTGTGAACTTCAGTGAGTTCTATGAGGAAAGTTATGAGGGAGGCAAGGAGTGCTATCGCGTGCTCAACGAACTGATCGGAGACTTTGACGAGCTGCTACGAAAACCCGCATTCTCAAACATCGAAAAGATCAAGACCATCGGCGCCACGTACATGGCAGCGGCGGGACTCAACGCGCAGCAGTGTGCGGACGCGGCTCATCCTCATGCTCACCTTCGGGCTCTTTTTGAATTTGCTCTGGAAATGATGCGCGTGGTGGACGACTTCAACAAGAACATGCTGGGCTTCGGCTTCAAGCTACGCATCGGATTCAATCACGGGCCTCTTACAGCCGGGGTGATTGGCACCACGAAGCTTCTCTACGATATCTGGGGCGACACGGTCAACATCGCCAGTCGCATGGATACAACAGGTGTGGAGTGTCGTGTCCAGGTCAGCGAGGAAAGTTATTGTGTACTCAGCGGTATGGAATATGAGTTTGACTACCGGGGTACAGTTAACGTCAAAGGCAAAGGTCAGATGAAGACCTTCCTGTACCCCAAGAGCAGTGACAGTGGCCCTGTGCCTCAGTACCAACTCTCAGTCTCGCCAGAGATCCGAGCTCAGGTGGATGGTAGCATCGGGCGTTCGCCAACCGATGAAATTGCTAGCATGGTGCCTGCGACTAGCATAAATGCAAGTAGCACCAATACTTTGGTACCCAGTGCAAGTGCTGGTTCCTCTCCTGCCACAGGACTTAGCCAGGTGAAGGAGATGGATTGCTGTAAAAGACGTCACTCCACAGATACCTCCAATGTCAGGCGATTTTCGTCTCACAGCGGCACGCCATCTATACCCGTCAAAAAAAGAGAAGGACCTCCTGCTCCTGCAAACAACAAGCGGCTTATTATCTCATCCTCAGACCCACAAGAAAGACTTCAAGACTCGACAATAAAGTCCCCGAAAGACACCAAGAAGGACCAGTGTGATGATTATGACATTTATGTCGGAGAGTTCACGAAACTTTAGGAATTTTTTAACAAGGGCGCTTTATCGTTGCTCCTCTTCCCTTTAAGCACTTGTTTCCGCCGGATGGCGTTTGTTGAATTGCTGTACATTTGGTCCAACCTCAAGAAGAAGAAAAAGAGAGTCCTATATCTGATTGGCTGATGGTGTGGCCTGACTGGCGTCCAGTAAGACACAGTAAAATGGGAGAAGAAGAAGGCCGACTTTTATTCTTCTTTTACCTTTTATGGATTGCACCATTTCCCATTCCTTTCCCGGATTATTAGTACACCTTTAATCTCAAGTCATTTCTTTCATATGTCTTTTAAGTGCCTTTAGAATAGAATAATGTGTACACTAAGCCTTTTTGAGTAAGAGTGAAATAACACAAAGGGAAAGTGTAAATAAGCAATCTTTTTTGAAACAACTGCTTCGCTTTTGTTACTATTTCACTTAGTAAACTATGTTTTGCTATGATATTTTGCCTTTTATCAAAGAAGTTCTCAACAAGCTGACCTTACATTCAACGTTCACAGAATCAGAGTGAGTAAAATGTGAACTTAAATGCCTGGTCGCTCTTCCTGAAAGACTAATCAATACAATCTAAGGGCAGATGAGTCCAAGCTGTATAGGGTGCAAGTGTGTTTAGAAGCGAACAGTGTTTGCATGCTGGAATATACCGAAGATCACGCAGGGTTTGATGAGGAGAGCAGATTATGAGGAAGTTGAAGGACTTGGTGCAACTGCAGGATTACAAATAGTTTAGGAACGCAGTTGAAAAAGAAAACCTCTTGTTGCTGATGTGGCAGCTTCGTCTCTGGCCTCAGTTTATAACTTAGTATTGTACTGAGTCAAGATGGTCTCAGTTATACATAAACAGCACGCTTACAAACAGCAGCACCCACACATGAGGCTTACTTTCAATAGTGTTTGTCCCACATGATCTGGGTTCCTCCTGTGGGCATTCAAGCTGTGATTAGAGTCAGCAAGTATTTCAGTAATTTCTAAAAGACACTGCTGTACCTGAAGAGTGTCTAGATGCCTAGATTTGCATTGGATTACACTGTGTGTTAGTTTATAGTGCTTTTAAGACATGGATAATCAAAGTGGAATGTCACCAAACTAGACTAAATGTGTTTTATTGTATTTATTGTCACACAAAACTTGAACTGTTCATGTGAAGTGCCCTATCATACTTTCTATGATTTGAAAGACAGCTGAACGCACTAACTGCTTTTTTCACTGGCATGAAACTTAATGTAACTGCACTGTACATGCAAAGGCAGTGCACCAAATGTATGTCATATTTAGTGTTTTTTTTTCACTCTTTCTTTTGAAATTTCCTGCTATTAGGTCAAACATTTATGGTAACTGCATTTCTTCTTTTCTCCCACAAAAGGATTGTGTGCTCAAAGGCAAAAAATATTTCCAAATCTACACCGGGTAGTTTGATTTTCAAGATCCTGAGCTAAAACCTTACACTAGATGACCTTTTGTAAATGAGTTATGTAGAGTAATAAGTTAGAGCACATCGTGTTTTAGCTAGAACATTTAATACTTCTTTCATGTTTGCTTAGCTGGTTTGCTTGTGCTCTGTGTGATTATGAGCTTGTGCCTTTTATCTAAACTCAATTTTCCTGATCTTTTTTTTTTAGTTGCCTTCAAAAGCAAAGAAAAGGTGTTTTCTTTTGTGCTAAAAACACATTAATTTTAAAGTTAGAGACTTTTGAGCGGTGCCTTTTCTTAATCAAATGTAACATTAATTGACCTTATTGCAATATTAAGATTGCTATTAGTTTGGCCTTCAGTTGTGTACTTTATATGTTGTCATTGTTAGAGTAAGTTGTTTAATTGCAATAAGTAGAACTTAATTTTACTGGTTCAAAAGGGAAAATCTGCTTTTTCACGCTTATGAGCACACAACCCTTTTACAAACATGATTTGTGTTTTTTAAATTACAATAAAGAGACATTTAAAGTAGTGATTGTTATAATCCAGCAAGGTTATGTGCTTTGTAGGAGTCATGATGCTTGAGTATCGGGTTAACAAGTATAAACCACGTTTCTATTTTTCATCCTTTTTCTTTTCTTTATAAGTGTTGGACAACCCCAGTGCTGAAAGATTCAGGACGTTGCACAAAATGCTAAAATGCTTTAAATAAACACAGAATTTTGTATTTATTAAATGATTCAGACCCTGGATTGACTGAAAATAGTGCAAGGCCAACAAATCAAATGCTGTAACTGAAAAAATCAGTTGTTTTCTGAAAAAAAAAAGCAAATTTTAAGTAACCAACAGGTTGTAACATGATTATAGGTATAAATATTTTCAGTATTCAGTTTTTGCACTATTTTCAAATGAACATAGGCTTTAAATGATTTGTAAATTAACATCTCATGTCCTTAAATTAGACAGTGTCTAAACTTTCTCTGTGTTTGGGTTGTATTTAGAACACAAAATCATTGAGGAAAGAGAGCTAACTCTTCACTTTGATCGCCCCCTTTATACCTTTGTTTTTTTAACTGCAAACATATCAAGCGCAGTTTGATTCCAAAAAAGAAATGATTGTTTGTTCGATTCATCAAGATGAGACAGTCTTAACCAGCAGAATGGGAACGCTAAGAAACCTGATGCCAAAGAGTGTCATTACCACCTTTGTGTGTGATATCTCCTCCTTAATTTGCAGGAATTGCTGTGCAAGAAAAGTCATTAACTGATTCACTGTTAAAACACATTTGCACATGGCACTCACTTTTTTTGTACAGTTTGCTTTTTTATTGTATAGTATTTAAGCATTTTCTATTATTTATATAAAGTAAGTGCATGTACTAAGGAAGTAAATGGTCTTAAAATCTGGGGTATTTTAACAAAGTTGGAATAATACTTGTGGTTTCTGTTTCTCTGCATGTGTGTAAAATAAGTATGAGTGTTTGTATAATAAAAACTGTGAGGTTGTGTGTTTTTGTAAAAGGGAAGCTCTAATCTTGCAGGAATGTAAGGACATCTTAGCCAATTTTATCATCTCAAAAACTATGACTTTACATACAATAAGGCTCCAGTCAACAGACATTTACATATTTCTTTTTCATATACTAAATAAGCTTAACTAATGGAGCTTAGGGAGCCCTTCAGTAGCTTTCTAACTACATTTTTAAATGAATTGTTGCTTTTTTGGAATTGTTTTGTACATAGCACGCTAATAGATATGCAAGTGAAGGTTTAAGTTGAATAAAAATCAGTTGCTGGGAAATGTCTGTTTTTTTTTAAGCCTGTTCTATATCTGATTCATTTTCCTCAGTAAGTGAAATTGTTTTGGTTGATTAAATGATGGAAATATTCATATTATAATTCAAATTTAAGAGGATAGGATACACAAACAGTAACTTTTTTGGGTAATCTTTGCAGATATATTAAAAAAAAAATCATATTTTGAAACACATTTACTTGTAATGGGTCTAGTGGTAATATCACAATATAACATTCTTATTGAATATTTGTTTTATCTCTAATATTTTGTATTTAACACTTTCATATTTCATCACCTAGCTTGTTTTCTGAGTTATGCATAGTAGTTAAAGTAGACAGTAGTTTTATTTTTACTTTTACTTTGTTCAGCCCCTTATTTATTTAAAGAATTCAAGCATTATCTGCAATATAAGTGTTGTTTTTTCCTCCCATTTTCTGTCTGTACTCGTGTCTGCTATATTTTTGTTAAATTTGGGTTATTTTTGGGTTATTCCTCCCCTATAGAAATGTCGGGCTTTTTTTTAGGCCTGTTCTATATCTGATTTATTTTTATTAAGTAAATGAAACTGTTTTTGTTGATAAATTGATGTAAATATTTATATTAGTGTGTAGAAAGACAAAAGTAATCAGAATTAACTCAATTATCAGGGGATAGGATACACAAACTGTGACTTTTTGGGGGTAATCTTTGCAGATAGATTAAGAACAAATCAGATTTTTGAACACATTTACATGTAATGGGTCTAGTGGGTGTATTACAATATAACATTTTTATTTGTTTTATCCCTAATAGTTTGTATTTAACACTTTCATATTTTACCTAGCTATCATATATTCCCAGTTTTCATAAATTACCTAGCTTGTTTGCTTAGTTATGCATTGTAGTTTAAGTAGACAGTAGTTTACCTTTACTTTAACTTTGTTCAGCCCCTTATTTATTTAGAGAATTCAAGCATGATCTGCATTATATGTGTCGTTTTTTCCTCCCATTTTCTATCTGTACTCGTGTCTGCTATATTTTTGTTAAATTTGAAGCAGGTAAATGTTGTAATCCGCACTTTTTTTGGGTTATTCTTCCCCTAGAGGCAGTATTACGTACGTCCCCATGACGCACAGTTAGACACGGTTTACGTCAGGGCGTCACAGCGCGACGCCTCCCCCTCCTCCCCCCACAGTCTAGCTGGGAAGAAAAAAAAAACTTTTTTGTATCGGAGGAATCAACAGCCGCCATCTTGACGCGGCTCAGAATCGGGATTTCGGGGGGAGCATTAATTTTAAAAACCGACCGGAGCCATCCAGACCAGGCTCAAACGGCTTTTTTCGTGCAGAAAATCGAAGCTTTAGTCCTTCCGATGAGAATTAATGCCGACATGTGATGGAAACATGGGTTTTTATCGTCCGGAGAGCCCACTGTATATTTGATTTCCCTTTTAGAGAGCGCCGCTTCTCGCCGTATCTCCGTCCCGAGACGCTGTATTTACCGGGAGACAGCGACGAGAAAAAAAAATCGTCTCATAGAAAATATTTTTTGAATTTTGCTCTTTTTATTTAAGCCCGAGAAAGATTTTATGGCAGCTCGTTTCGGCGGAGAAAAAAATGATTCTGTACATACGTGAAACCGGCGATCCACGAAGAAAGGGAATAGCTTTCGGCTTGTGTAATATTTTATGATTGATTTTAATTTATTTTTCTCGAACTGAAATAATTTTTGGACGTAATTATTAGGGATAATTATGTGGGTGTTGGGTGTTGGATTATCATGGGGTGAGCTTCGGTGGCGGAGCGTGGCGCTGTTGCCTTTTTTTTAGAGCCTTTAACACCAGGCAACATTTCACCAGTCTGCCAGTCAAGGAAAAAAAAAACAGTTAAATTGCTGCTTTGCTGGTAAGGATAAGAAAAAGTGACCGGATTAGACGAACCGGAGGCTGACAAGTTGGACCGACTCTGCTGTTATTTTTCTGCAACATCATTCATTCATAAAATTGTCGACGAGGATGGCTGACAATCTGCTGGATGTCGGACCCCCAACTGCAAAGCGACCCAAGCTGAATTCACCCCTCTCAGGATCGGATGGTACAGGTAAGCAAAGGGCAAGGTCTCACAATTAAGACCTAAAGGTTTAAACTTGTATTAACTTGCACACAGTGCAGCCTTAATGCTTTCTGAGATCTGTGCACATACACCATATGAAAAGTAAACCCAGCGGCCACCTCAGTGGTGCTGTGCAAATATATCAGTAAAACTGTACATCAAGTCCCGGTAAGACTGTCTGACTGCATCTGCAATGTGGGGACAGGTGCACGCACAGAGTCACCTATCATGAAAAGCATGCACCTGACTTATAGTCTCAAGGGGTTAAAGGTGAATTCACATATTAGGACTTATCCATTGTACCGCTGTACAGTTGGAGCAAATGTTGACAGGAGGTATGCAGGGGTCTGGGGATGTCTCATTTGGCTTTGTGTCAGGCTGACATGAAAATGTTGTGAGCCCATAAAGTGAAACTGTGTGCGTGCAGAACATGCTTCTTCTGTATTCCTGAGGTTGGTTTGGATCCTGTGTGTGACTCTCAGGGTCTTGACAGCACAAACACTTGTGACTGATAGCAAGATAATTTCCATTACCACTAGGTCATCTTGCCACTGAAGGGTTCAACCCATCTTTCATTCAACAAAATGCTTGAAATGCAAAGGTTATCTGAGATTACATGAGGTGGCATACCATTTGTAAAAACTTCCTCCAACTTTTCTGTTGATGAGTTTCATAACTTTGCATCAGGAATTTACATATTTGCTGTTTCTGCAAAATATGAAACTTTTTCAGACTTTTGCCCAACTTTTAAGGTTTCCTGTTTGTCTCACAAAGACATATTGGGTCTGGAAAGATGTTAATAGTGTGTGTAATGTAATGAATACATGCAGTTTGAGCCAGTTGTCTTCCCCCTATCATTTATGTCATCTGCTGTAAACTGATCACAATTTGGGAAACACAAACGTGCAGCTATCATTAAAAACACAGGGGCCAAAATATCAACAGTTAAAAATATTTAAAGAGCCATTTGTAATAAATGCAATATGATCACTTTTTAAGGCAGTAGAGCTGCATTCACCCCTAATAATCTAATACAAATATAGAAATGTATAGCACAATCATTACAGAAGCAAACTCTGGATTTAAAATGAGGGATAAATTACCTTGAGTGAGCAAAAAGGCCAAAAGTATTTCAGAGAAGGTGTTGAATTCATGGCATTGGACAATCGGCTCATCCCTGTGGTGGAAAATGCAGGTTTTTGCAGTTGTTTGGAGCCTTTGGATTTATGGCTAGTCCTACCGTCTTGACGCGGTATCACAGGCGTCGCCTCACCTGAGCTTTACCGCAAAGTTCACGACAACATAGGAGGTGATTTAAAACCTGATGCGACCGCTCCATCGTGAGAGATATCTGAAGCTTTGACATCTGTCTTGTGTCTACTTTCAGGTTTGAGCTTGTAGTGTTGCATGCACACCAGTTTTATGGATCTCATACAGCTGGAATAAGTTTTGTAAACAGAAATATTAAAAAAACTGTGCAATTCTATTCTGCAAATACAAGCGTCATATCAGGGCTCGATTATAACCAAAAGTCAGTATTAAAAAATCAGATCAGGATTCAGACATCTCTAACTTCTTGGGTTCATGTTGTTGGCTTTATGTGTTTGTGTGCATCCTATAGTCCAAAACCCCCAAACCGAAACAAAAGCACAAATAGAGACCAAATGGAAAAACTTGTTTTCAAGGCAGTTTTCCGTTTTATTGAATTATCAACAAAACACAATGCATTTTCAATTTTTTTGCAAATATGATCCTCAACAGACAAACGTGTTCACTAAATCTGTAGCATCATTTTCACTATGTGCAAAAGCCAGAAGCTCAATAGCAGTTTTCTTGCTGTGAATTGACCATAGTTTTGTAAGTCTGTGGGGGAAAAAAAAGCACAGGCCATCTTCTTTCAGGGAATTCAGTTTGGGATTGCACCACTGCAGCCACCTTTAGCTCTGGTTTCCTTGGGAGTGTATAAAGAATGGCGCAGTTGCTTAATTTTGAATCATAGTGGAGATCGGAAACATCTGTCTGCCCTTTGCAAACAGCTGAGAGATTTTAAGTTTCTTTGTGCAGCCTGTCTCCTCTTCCGTGGGTGGCTGTATTATCTGGTGAGCTGACGGTCCTCGGGTCCTCAGCCAGGGGAGCTCATTTTCTCAGAGGGGTGACAGGAGCTTTCGCTGGGCAATAAAGAAGCCCGACACTGGGGCTCCTCCCCCACTGTTGCCAGAAGCACTCTCTGTCACAGTTGACACACACACACACAAACGCATGTATTTGGTAAGACTTTGCTCAGTGTCTCTTGTAGACCTGCTCTCTTTGAAGTCCTGCATGCAGCTGAAGGTCTTAAGAACACTGAGGAGATTTTAAGTGCCAGGCTGCAGATGGGAGGATAAGCCTTGTCTCTTTTTTCTTTACTTGAAAAAGTCCGGATACTGAGAAAACTCAGAGGGAAATCTGTAAGGAACCTGTAGCTTGCAGCCTTAAGGTCCTTACACACCGAGAATGGCGCAAATATACGACGCGAAATTACGAAATATTCAGAGGCGAATTTTGATGGGTTTCGGGTTCGGTAAAAAATATTGACGTCCGACATAATAGCACAAAAAAAAACGCTCCTGGTGTGAAAGGACCTTTACTCTTACACCTCCTTGCCGGTGCAGTCTGAAATCTGCTCGTTTTCTTACAATTTAAAGGGTACTCGGTGAAAGGTGTTCCGAATTGGTATGAATAGCAAACAATTTTAAGTGAATATAGTTAATTTTCTCATCGACGTAAGTAGAAAATGTTGTCATATGATGGTGCCCTTCCTTCTTTGCCACTTTCACCCCACTCTCCAACCAGGCCATCACTCACGGCCACAGATAAGCATCTATCTCTGATGTTTATGTTAATGTGTGACAGTTTTTATGGAGCTATTGTCTCTTGTCACTCTGTGTTTGCACCTCAGGCCACTAGCTAGTGTCAGGCTTGTTTTCATTTATACGGCTAAGTGGGCGTGTCAGCACACTAGCTAATAGATGGGCAACAGCTCTTCCGTCCCTGAGCTCACTTGACAAGCTTTCTCTTTCTTTTTAGCTTGTGTGTATGATCATCCACACCTGTGTGAGCAATATTCAGCTATGGGAAATTCATGTGTAAAAGTTGCAAAAGCATGGCAGGGCTTGAGAATCCTGTTGCAGGATCAGAGAAGGATTTACACCGATTACAGTAACAAACAAAGGGGAGTTCACTTGGCATGGATGAATCAACCAGCCTACATAGTATCAGAAACAGGGAAATTCACACCACCCAGCACCGTGGGTCCTCCACAGAGCATCAGAAACGCTCACTCACTTGAAACCTACATCCATGTTGAGAGTTCATGAGAACAAACACTTGAAATCAACTAGAGATGGATTAACAATCATGTGTCCTGCTGCCCAAGGATGCTGCAACTTTGAGAGCTCAACCATAGCAGTACATCACAAGACATTTCTACCTTGTAGAGCGCCATGTTTTTTTTGGTGTATGCGTAAATACTCCAAAGTCAAGATGAGCGTTTATGACTTTTTTTCCCCCTTGGTCCTTGCCCTGACTGGGCGCAGCCATCTCGTCATGATTAGGGATGTGGGGTGTTAATTTTTACAGATACTGATACTGTTATTGGGCCCCCCTTCACAATTTAATACAAGAACTTAATTGATCCCCAAAGGGAAATTTGTTTGTCTTGAATCTCATCATCTTGAGACTCGATATGCTCAACTGTTCTTGATTTTCAGGTTTTGAAAAAGGCAGGACCGGGTATTTAGGGTGTCCGGTTATCAATCCCCATCTCTACTTCTATTGCCTCAGCCTTAAATATCAAAATATTTGGAGAGATACTAACCGATTAAAAGTGATCAGGATTATATTTTATGGCCATAATTCTCAGCCTTGTGGAAAAGACGCCTCGGACGTTTTGGGGTTGGTTGCAAACAAATATGGCATCCAAAACAGTCAACGGCTCATATGTCCACGAAATGCTCACATCCTTCCAAACGTGGCTGTGGACTTGTTCATTCATGTCTCAGTATCTGTCTGCAGGAGCTGAATTAAAACATTGTCTTCTGCCCTCAGATTGCGCCGCCTTGCACTTTTTTTTTTCTTGCCATTTTCTCCGATTAGATGTGGTTTCCATAAACACTGAGCAGCAAATGACTTCAGCCCCAGCTTTACAAGTGTAGCACGCCTCTAATTTGCACATCTTGAAGTCATAACAGCTTCTCATATAAAGATCTGTATTAAAGGTTTGACAAACACACTGCCATTCAAGTCGTCTCTTGAGTAAAAGCAGAAAATATAAGTCAAAGACCCTTTCATACTATGAGTGTGTTACAGCACCATAACACAGGTTCTCCATTATCACGCCTTTGTGCCGTCATATTGATCCTGCTCTGCTGTTTAACATGCTTCACATACATCAGCTGAAGAAAAATCTTAATGATGGTGATTTTGATAAATACTGTGATCATGATTATTTAACACAATTAATTTAATCAACATCTGTATCTCCAGATTGGCAGCCCTTAAATATTCGGAACACTTTAAAATAAACATATTGCGCCTGACTTGTCTTCTTCAGCCTGGATGTCCGTCTAATTGCGTTAATACAGCAGTAATAATATAACAAAAACATTTGTAATAGTGCTGATATGGACCATTTTATTCATCAGTCCTTCATTTTTAACAGCTTTGACCTAATTTTGATAACTGCGTTCAAGAGTTACACTTGTGGTGGAGTGTTTTAACACAGTGCTGTTGGAAAGTGAAGGATCTGAGCTCTTTATTCCACTCGTACGCCATCACAGGCTGCACATCTAACCAATCATTCAGACTTTTCAAGCCCTCCACTTGAAACCTCCGAGCTGTAGTCTCATATTTTATTACGATGAGGGTCACTCGCTGCTTGTTAATGCTCGTGAAAGCTAATGATGGCCGCAGCCTCTCTCTCTCTCCTTGTGCTCACTCGGTCCCTCTGCTTTTCAGACACAGTAAAGGGATATTCCAGCGTAAAATTATTTTAGGGTCAAACACACCGTAACACTGAGTTAGACACCCCCTCGAGAGATGAATGTTGCTAACCACTCTAGTTATATCAACTTCAGTAACGGCCGCACAATAGCAATACACAGCGGTCTGAGGAGCCATAAACAAACCTCAACCAAAACGCCACAAATAATGCTCAGAGCAGCACCTAACTTCATCAACAGTACATAAAGAGCCCCAGCCATAGTACTAGCCACCAAACATCTTTTTAGCTTTGCCTAATTTCTTTAGCAAAGAGACTAAACACAACTCACCTACTCTCTTCCAGCAGCCGCTTGTTTGTAGCGAGACCTCAGGCCAGTCCGTTACGGACTGCTGCGGGATGACGCAGCTCAAGGAAGAACATTTATGATAATTTCTTTATCATTTCCTTGAAGTAATAATGACCATATGAATCATTTTGCACTGCTGACACAGTAATTCTTCCGCCTTAGCGTCTCGATCTGATTGCATTTCCATGAAGAAATGCTTATAAATGTTCTTCTTTGAGCTGCGTCACCCCGCTGAAGTCTGTAATGGACTGGCCCGAGGTCTCACTACAAACAAGCAGCTACTGGAAGAGAGTAGGTATAATAAAGTTATAATATAAATGTATAATCAAGTTGGTATAACTAGAGAAGAAAGCTGTCGGCAACATTCATCTCTCGAGGGGGTGTCTAACTCAGTGTTACGGTGTGTTTGACCCTAAATTAGTTTTACGCCGGAATATCCCTTTAACCTGCCTGTCCCTGCTCTCTTCTCTCCACCTGTGGCTGAGCAGAATCTTTTTTACAAACTTTGTTAAACAAATACTTAAGTATTGTGCAGTCTTGACGTGATGTAGACTAATATTGCTTGTTATGTTTCCCATAAGAAGATAGAGAGTTCTCATGCAAGGATCCTTAACCACTTCTCTTTTGGGATTATGAAGGTCAGCATTTTGCTTCGCCTGTCTCCTCATTTTTATGTTTATGGCGAGGTAGAGAGAGTCTGATTCACAGCCTGTTATTACCTCTTAAATTGAAGAGGCTGATTGAAAAGTTTCACGTAGCCGCTGAAAAGCTGTGGGCGACTTTATGAGTTGTATCACCAGTGTCTTCTTCAGGTGAGAATAGTATGACTCAACTGTTGGGCGGAGGCTTCAATTGTCAATAAATGATGCAATAACTTGGTACCAGAAATGCTCGTACTCTTTTTTTATTGAGAAAAATCATCACCATGCTGAATGCATCTTTTCTCTTTGGGCTGCGTTTGGGTCCTCTGTTCTTCTCTTGGATCAGCTGCTTGCTCCCTCACTGTCCAGGACTCTTTCGCTTTAATGCCTCAGATGCTCAGGCAATCTATTTGAAGCCTTTCACCCTAATATAAGCTTAAAGAGCTCATATAAACTCATATTAAGAACCACCGTAAATCAATGATAGAAAGGTTACGCTGTTGTCTGTGATCCAGATATCCTGGGACGTCGAGCTGAGCATGTGCAGGGGTGTGGCTGTTGTGATTACACACAGAGGCGCGCTTGCACCTGCACGTGAAGAACCTTGTCGTGGATGTGTGACTTGGACTGTGACCTTCATAAATGTTTTATTACTTTTCTGTATCTGTGGAGTAATCTTGTTTACTTTTTCTGCACAGCTCTGAGTGACAGAATTAGAGCCCTTCTTCAGGTGATGGTTGTGTTTCAGCAGTCTTCGGTCATATGAAGGAAAACAGTCCCATGTGCAGGGTAAAAATGGCAGCTGTCACAGATCAGCCAGATCATATTCATGTTTGCTCTAAATCGTAGAATTTTCACAATGACAAAGTCACAAAGTAACATAACTGATGATATTGTAAAGCTACAGAACTTACAGAGGCTTAGAAGTTGTTGCACACGCTAAATATCAACACGCAGAGCAGGCTCACAAAGATGATCTTCACAGGTATACTGTCACGTAGAGCGAGGCTCAAACTACCAAAGTTGAATTACTGCAAACAGAGAAATATTTCAGACTCACAGCCTCCAGTTACCTGCCTACTTGTTCAAGCATGTCCACATGGTCAGGTCAAATGGTACTGGAGCTGCTGGTGCACAAAGAGACCGATGTGCCAGCTTTGAGAGTGTGGGAAATCTCTCTGTGTGCTGCAACAAGTTCTCAGCCTTTGTGCCCATTTGGTGGCATGTGGCTGTTGTGTATTGCTCCTTAATGAAAAAAAAAGCCATTGCAGAGGGTTTAACACATGTTTTAACTTTAACATGATAGCTGAGTGTAATATGAGACCGCAAGTTTATCTCTGAGACCTGAGGGAAATCAAGAAAAGTTGTTAACAATCCTGAGCTGATGACGGTCTTTTCTGCTGCTCTGCGCCGTTATCGACCGTGTTCCTCTGATTACTTGTAGGTCTATCCAGTCACTATTAGAGGCACCTCCACTCAGGACTCTTACTGATCAGATCATGAATCATCCAAACCATGAATGATTCCAAATCCCCTCCCCCAAAAAAACACAAAAATCAGTGAGGAGTTGTTTTCAGAGCAAGCCCATGTTTTCTGTGTTGATGTTGAAGGGGGAACATTAATGGGATTGTTGGAAAAGACAAAAACTAAAACAATAGATTGTGAGCCAGTGTAGTTGAAACCTGTCACTTGATGCAAAGTAGTAGTAGTGTGAACCGCTCAGCCAAACCATTGTGGTGTTCTGGTCATGCATGGAGTCCCCAGTCATGCAAAGAGGCAGTGTTGTGCATTGTGTTTCAGGATGTCCCAATACAACTTTTTAACTCCCAATACAATACCGATACTGTAGCCTTCAGTATTGGCTGTTACCAGTATTGATCCAAGTTTTGCACTCAGCTGAAACGTCTTTTTCGGACTTAAACGTAAAATACTGCACCACGGCCAACATCACTCCTACTCTTTGCTACCTTGTCGGTCCCTTAGTACACACTGTTGTTGTAATTACATGAGCATTACATGATGGACCTGGGTGCTGCTAGATAGAGGTGCTAGAGCGGAGTCTGGAATGGACTGCTGATATCGGAGATTTTTGATGCAGGCTGATATAATTCGATATTTGTTTTTTTGCTGATATCGGAGCGATATCAATATCGTATCATTCCTAATTGTGTTCACTCTTTCTAGTATAGCCCCAGCTTGTTTGGAGCGATAGCTGAGGTTAAGAATACACAAAAGGATATTAAGTGCGCCTTACAATGCGAAAAATACCGTATTCAAACACTTGTACGGTTAACCTGCAAAACAACTTGGTGGCGTTTGTGTCTCCCTAATTGTGGCCGCAGAATTATTCAAACTGTTACTCAGATCTCTTTATGGCCGAGTGCGACATCAGAATTGCAGAAGCTGGATTTTTAACACGGGTCAAAAGTGCATCAAGACCGCATTATAGTGAAATAACGTGCCGTTACAGAGATGCATGCATGCAAAATATGTATGTCCCAGACCCTAACAACAGTCAAACCATCCTGGCTCAGATCTGTGTTGAATGTTTATATGAGATTATTTTCGTACGTGAAAAGTCACATGATAAGTAAAAAAACTTTAAACTCTTCCTTTCAGTCTTTTTAATGTTTAAAGGAGCGATGTTTGCTTAATTCATACTTCTTCTTCTGTCTTTCTCAGATCTCGTGTCCCTGTTTGACCTGGAAAATGACCTCCCAGATGAGCTCATTCCCAATGGAGACTTGGGAATGGGAATGTCCTCCAACGGCGGTCCAGGTGGAGGCGGTCCTGGTCTTAACTCTCTTGTTCCCGATGCAGCTGCAAAACACAAGCAGCTGTCCGAGCTTTTGCGTCCAGGAAGTTCCTCCATCTTGGGGGGTGGTCTCAATTCTGCCAACTCTCAACAAGGAGGCATGGTGGGAAGCCAACTTGGTACTGTACTTGGTAAAAGCCCGCTGGGGCCAGGTGCTACCAATCACCAGTCTCCCCAGGCCCAGAAAGGAGGTGCAGCAGCTGGTCAGGGAAATGGAAACATGGGCTTCAACCAGGCGCTGATGAATAGCGGGCAAGGCCACGGAGTCATGGGCCAGACGGGACAAGTAATGAACGGGACTCTGGGACCGGCAGGCCGCGGTAGACCTGGGCCTGGCATGCAGTACCAGAGTCAAGGCATGCAGGGGGCTGGACCTGGAGTTGGAGGGAGTGTGCTGGCAGAGACACTTACACAAGGAGGGCCACAGCTGGGTGCACACAATGTGATGAATGCTCAGCAAGCTGGAAACATGAATAAGGTGAGAGTCCAAATTCGTCAAAACTGGACACACACGTCATTTTCTGAATACAGTGAAAAACAGACAGTACAGTTGGGTTATTTCACATTTACAACACTGTTGACGAAAGCAGCTCAGACAAACAGTCGTAATGACCTCGTGCTAATTCAGGGCTAGATTGCGACCGTTTCACTCGCATTTGTGACTAAATATAGACTTGTGCGAATTGTAAAATGTATTTAGGGGCAGTTGTGCGCGTAAAAACAATCAGCCGAGTCAACAAATGTTTTTTCATGTAAATACGGCGGTGAAGTTAGTTTTAGGTTGGATATCTGATGGACATTCACTGCGGATCTGCCGGTGTCTTCTCACTCTCCATAACCGGGAATAACAACAGCAGCGCGGTTAAATCTACTCGACATCCTCGCTGTCAACGTCGGGTGTTAAATAAGGGACCGTCAATAAATTACCTGTTGATGTTCTCAGAAAAAGGCTGTTTTCCTTCAATAGCTTCCATTTCACATGACCAAAAGACCTAAAATTGATTTCAAATGATAGTACTAAAGTTGGACATTAAGACACACCTCTCCACTTCCCTAATTTGTCCTCTAAAATATTTAGTGTTAAATTTAAAGGCAAATTTTGAACATTTTCTTCAATAGCTTCCATGTCATGAGACAAAAAGACCTAAAAATTGATTTCAAATAATAGTACTTATGTCGACCAATAAGACACAAATTATTTGATCAATTTTCATCGTGTACCTAAAGTTCTTAATGAGCTCCTTACTGTGATCCTTCAGGCAGAATTAAATTAAGGTGTAGAAATGAATCCATAATTCTTCTTCACACATCGAGTGAAACAGGGTAGTTTTAGGTCGTGGTTGAGCTAACTCTTGAGCTGTTTTGCTTTACATTCAACAAATTATGTCTCAATATGTGGTTAGGATTGGGGTCAAGAAAAACTCCATTCTTGACAGGTTAAACTCGCTTACCGCCAAGAGACGTCAGCCCTCGCCAGATTAGTCATACCGTTAACCAAGGCTTCATGCAGAAAAACCCAGAAGTAACCCCAGCTGAGGTATTCATACATATGTGGCCCCTTGATGCTCGATCTTTCATTCACAGTGAGACAGAATTAGTAGAGACGTGATAGGGGAATGAGAGCTGCTTTTAGACGGACTGAAGTAGGGCTTTTGTTGCTGCTGGTGATGTGTTTTTGCAAAAATATGATCAAGGATAAAATCGAGTATTCTGGTTCTGTGGTATTTTTTTGAGGCTCGAACCATTTTGTACAAATAGGATGTTTGTCTCAGACGTCATTCATGACAGGTTTTCACATTGAGCTTTAAAACCTTTTTACTAGTGGTGTAAAATTAAACTAATTCATACCAAACAGTTTCAATGGGGCTGCATGCTGATCCAAATATGTCCAGAACTAAAGGTTATTCAAATCCAAGGTCCTCCTAAGATCTGGTGGAGAGTGCACTCATGAACTGAGCGTAGATCGTGTCATCTCTTGGAACACAATGAAGTAAACTGTAGTAAAAGTATGGCGTTCTGTGTGTGCTTATGTGTGCACATTAGGGATGCACGATATTTATCGGACCGATAAAATATCGGCCGATTTGGGGGAAAATTACGTCATTTTTTATCGGTCCGATAGGTGCATTTTTCCGATAGAAAGAGCCGATATATTAATGAAATTACGAGTAACGTTTGCAGGCGGAGTAGCCGCCCGTCGCGCCTTACTCGCAGGTCCCAAGCCTGACCCCTGTCACTACCTGACTGATAATAAAATGTCTTCACCAGCACGGTCGTTTTTCTCAGTGGCAGAAGATGACAACAGCTGCTATATGCAAAACCTGTTCAGCGAGGATTCCGAGAGGCGGAATGAAGACGTCAAGTTTTAACACAACGAATCTGATAGCTCATCTGAAAAGTCGCCATCGCGGCGAAGCGGTATTAAAAGAATATGAGACAGCCGCCGAAGCTGCTAGCGGTACTAAAGCTAAGACAACAACACTACGGAGGATCGATGTCCCCATTCGGCAGGCGTTTGAAAACTGCAAAAGCTTCTCAAGAGACAGCGAAAAGGCTAAAGCCATTAACGACGAAGTGATGGAGTTCATAGCAGTCGACGACCAGCCTTTTTCCGTCGTTGAGAACCCGGGTTTTCGTAAGTTCATAGCACACTTGGAGCCACGTTACACTCTCCCAAGACGCCGCTTCTCCTCGGATGTGTCCCTTCCTGCACTCTATGATATTGTCGCCACATACATTCACAACCTGATCGACAAGAACGGACTACTCGTGAGTTTTACCACAGATATATGGACGTCAGATGTTAGTCCGGTCAGCATGCTAATCCTAACGTCTCATAATAGCTCCTTTACAGTCTACAGTTCTGTTGAACAGTTCAGGGGATGCACTGTTTTGGTCAAATGAAGTTCTGCTTTTTGCTCTGTTATTGTTATTTATAGCTAATGACCACATATTTTTGTGATGACATGGAAAAAATAAACATTTGAAGAGCCAAAAACTTTAGTTTGTTGTTCTAGATAGGCCAGAGCAACAAAAATATCAGTTTTCAATCACTGCATCCTGCACAAATTGCAGATTATATGAAGATTATAATAAATGTAAAAATATGAATTTATCGGTTATCGGTATCGGCCATGAGAAGAAGAAAATTATCGGTTATCGGTATCGGTTGAAATTTTTCATATCGTGCATAACTAGTGCACATGCTTGTTTGTGCATCAGTATGTCCCTGTAAAGCTCTGACATGCAGACAGCAGGAGACCCCAAACGCAGTGAAACTCTGCTTAGTTCTTTTTTAACACTATATCCGTCACTTCTGCTGCTTTAACTGCTCTATTCTGGTATGAATCGACCTCTCAAATTCACCTGTCGATCAGAGAATCTTCCTTTGGTGGACTGTTACACTCAGACTTTTTGCTGTTCAAGCTTGAAAAATATTGAATAGGGAAAAAAAAAAGCCTGATTCCTCTCTGTGTTTTGGTGCTTCTGCTGATGCCTTTTTTTCCTCCTTTTCTTTCTGCTTTCTTTTTCAACTCTTTAGTCTTTATTTACAGCCTTGACTCAACTATTTCCCTTTTCTTCCGTCTTCCTCTTTCTCCCTTCAGCGTACGCCCCGTCTCTCGGGGCTTTTGCCCTTCGCTAATTGAGCCGTAAATCATATTTTGAAAAGCAGGCTTACGCGTTGCTGTCAGGTTAGGGGAAGCGGGGAAGAACAGAAGATGACGTGGTGAGACGAGGAGAGGCTTTCGGTGCTGCTGCGCTGTCTGGTGACTCTCCTCTGCTTTAAGCGCCGCTCGAGAGAGAGAGAGAGAGAGAGAGAGAGAGAGAGAGAGCGCGGTGTGTGAGGGGAGGATGAGGCAGGGCTTGTGTGTGAATGGGAGGGAGGCAGGCAAGCATCTGAGTGTTTCTTTGCAGGGGGGAGGGGGCAAGCAGCAGCAGTGCTCTGCTCAGCTGTTGAGCAAGCTGGTCTTCCTCTGCGTATGCCTCTCCCCTCCAGTTTCTCTCTCTCTCTCTTCTCTCTGTCTTTTCTCTCTCTCTCTCTCTCTCTCTCGCTGCTGGGCTGGGCTTGCTCTGTCTGCTTGAGCTCTGCCGGCAGTGGGGAACCTCCGCGGAGGAAAACAGGCTGCTGCTTTGGCCGCTGTGGTGAGAGGCAAGGAAAGTAAGCTGATGAATACATGCTGAGAGTTTTTGCAAAGGCAGGAATGGAGAACTTTTACGGACCAACAAGGAAGCGAACTCTCTTCCTGCTTATTTTTGTTGTTTCTTTTAGTTAACATTTTCACTTCAGGGTATTTTGGTGTTTGCTGTTTTTATACCTTTGAGTTTTTGGCTGAGGTACCTGACTTTGTTTCTTCGTTGTGTTTATTTTGAGTCATGTATGCTGAAGCCCACACTGATCCCATGTAGTTGTTTGTGAAAATGGTTCGGTTCCTTATGCACTCATATCAAACTCACTCTGATGAGAGGTTAAAAAATCGCTCCCTTTGCTGCCATGCTTCATGACATGCCGGTGTTCTTACCGCCCTCCGCCTCCGTCCTCATTGTCTGTTCTAGATGGGGATGTCAGGAGCTCCATTTGGCCAGCAGTATGGTCAGGCTGGGGTTCAGCAGATGGGGGCAGCAGGGGTCAACACGCAACAACTCCAGAACAAAACAGCCCTTCCCAACAACCTGCCCCAATTCCCCGGTGAGCTGAAAGGAGCTGGGAGTGTGCCAAACATGGTGAGTGTCACTCAGGTCTTAATGAAGCCAACATCTGTTCTACGGAGGAACAGAATTTACATACACGATGTTCATAAATGAATTCAGGGAGATGAAATGTAGAAGAAGTGGACCTCCGTTTCTGGGCTTTCCTTTTACACAAGCATGCATGTGAGTTTTTCTTTTAGGCGTTTATTGTTGTTGTCGTTATTCAGGCTTTTACTTTATCTTTTTACCACTTAACCAAAAAAAAACGTCCTGTAAGCAGTTAAGGCAGAATGAAGCTGTAGTTCAGATCTTTATTTGGCTTTTTTATCCGTGTGCCATCCCCGTGTCAATAAGGTTTCGAGCGATGTCTGCCAAAGCTTGAGCCCGACACTTTGAACAGATCCAGACTTAAATGATAGTCTTGTTGTGTAATCCAAAGGAATATACACAAGAAAATAAACTTATAAATCCAGGCTCAAACATAATCTTGGCATGTGCACGCAGCTAAAGGAGAAAAAAGGAAAGAATGAATGAAAAATGTGAATAAAATGAAACTCAAACTTCTCATTTCTAGTTTAGTCAAATGTTGTTTCAGATTCGAAGCCAACCTGCCTGCTTCACCGTCATGCACCCTGTCACTTTGCTTATCTGATCAAATATTCCTACCACCACATTGCCTCAATGTTTGACTAAATAATAGTTAAAAAAAACTGCATCCAGGGCCAGACTCAAGGTGATCCTCGAGTGATCTTTTGTTGTGTACTTACACTAACTGTTGAGGACAGAGGTAGATCTTTTTTTTTTCAATGAACTAAGTAAACAGAGCTCAGTAAAATGCAAATTTGCTCAGGAAGCAGGAAATAGTTTACACAAGGCAGGAAATGTCAGCCGCTGGATTTCCAAAATGTCACTTTACAGGTTTTCTTTGATTACCAGTCGTCTATTATTTTTTGGTGGTTTAGACTCATCTTCTAACAATCCTTCTGTCCTCCCTGATGACCCATCAGCCTCTTTCCTTTTCAAATCGGAAAGCCCATACTTAATTTATCTAGATATTTTCTGATTGGTTGGCTGAATGCAAATATGGTTACTTTATCCAAAAATAAATGTTAGAATTCCGGCATCGTGATCCGTCCCTCACCTCTCTTTGTGTTTCTTCCCTTTGCAGTCTCAGATGCAGCAGCAGGTAGCTTCAGTGGGCATGGTCCCCGGGGCTGTCGGTGTGTCGGCGGGCCCAACGGCCGACCCCGAGAAGCGCAAACTCATTCAGCAGCAGCTGGTCCTGTTGCTCCATGCACACAAGTGCCAGCGGCGGGAGCAGGCCAACGGTGAGGTGAGGGCCTGCACTCTGCCTCACTGTCGCACCATGAAGAACGTCCTCAACCACATGACCCACTGCCAGGCCGGCAAGTCCTGCCAGGGTGAGTGAAATCTGCTTCATATTCATGTGCTTTAAAATAACTGGGATGTTTCCAGGCTGGTTTGAAGTCTGCTACTCACAGAATCAAACTCGTTCCCTCTCCTTTTTCTCTGCGCCATGCTCGCCATCCACAGAGAGCACATAACCACACCTCCTTTTACAGGGATCATTGGCTGTTTATGGGCGGGGACATATGCTGCTGTCATTGATTCATAAACACAAACACGTGCAGACTTTCAAATCTGAGTTTTCTGCCGTGTTAATGAGTTCAGAAGGTTGAAATCTGCGTCGAGATTTACTTTCCTTTATTTAGATCAACGATCTACCTTTCTTATGTAAAACCACCTAATTCTTAAACCCTTTATTGCCTTTTGTATCATATTTGATACATACTTTTATGATACTTCTATCAAATCAATAAGATCAACTAATTACTAAAAAACACCTGAATACAGTCCGATCAATGATAAAAATGTCCTCTTGTGGTTTATCAGTTTTCCAGAAACATCTAATGTATCAAACAAGATAAATAAATATATTTGTTAAATTTTAAGGACATTAAGATTTTTTTTTTTAATTTTCAGTAGTAAATGAAGTGAGCATTTCAGCTCCAAAAATTTTTTCAATTTTCTGGCCATAATTTGTTGTTTCAGGCATTTAAGGGTTAATAATGTAAATCTCAGTTTTTGTGTTTTTGTCACTGAAATAGAGCTGCTCCTCAAGGAAATGCTCCTCTGACTGAACATCAGCTAACAGGACTTGAATATTGTCTTGCTGGTTGTAATTTCCCTTCCTGTCAGACCTGGCGGCAAGCAGCTTCCCTCTGACAGCTGTTAGTAGTGAGGTCACTCAAGGTTAATGAACTTTGAACTCTGATATTTATAGTGTTTATATGCGTAGTAGAGTGAATGCCAGGTTTCCTTTATGGTTTTACAGCATGTATAATTGCTTTCTCAGTACTCAGCTGTTTGTTCATTGTACTGTAGCAAGTGAAGGTTTTGTTTAACTACAACAACCACTTTTGTCTTGATTGAATCCGTGTATTCTCTCTCTTATTTTTCCCCAAAACATTTTTTCAAAATGCCAGAAACTTGTAGAAATACTGACCCGTCCTTCCTGTCCTGTTTTTATTTCTCCTCAGTGGCTCACTGCGCATCATCCAGACAGATCATCTCTCACTGGAAGAATTGCACGCGGCACGACTGTCCGGTCTGCCTGCCTTTAAAGAACGCCAGTGACAAGAGAAACCAGCAGCGTGAGTGATGGTGGTGTTACACCTGCAGCCTCCCTCTCTTTGTAGATACCTCCAGACCATAAAAAATGAGTACAGGTGTAGGAGCATTAGAAATGCAAACAATGGATTGTTCTGGGGTAAAAAGTTTACAGCATTAAACCTGTAACATCAGGATGGTTGTGCCCGAGCTGCAGCCTTGAGTCAGTGCTTGTGGGATGAGGTGGTGCCACCTGCAGGCCGCGCATCACCGCCACAGCTCTGTGCTGGCTCGCCGACTCCGAGCGCTCTCACAGCGAGAGGATTCCTCCAGAAAGGCTGGGCCTGTAATGTGACACCCAGGGGAGGGGCTCCATGTCTGCTATTAGTGGGGGCAGGGTCTGGGGACAGAGTGTGCTCTGATTGGTCAAAGGGACATATGACGGATTTAAATCCCCCACAGAGGCAGCGTGCTCTCTGTCAGCAATCAACACAGCAGGGAGTAGTGCAGGGCTTTACAATAACGGCCTTCCAGAGAGGACGTTCCTCTTTCTGTTTGGATAAAAATTATTTTATTGATACAAATAAAATGAGTGATGTCTCATATTTAAGAATAACTCAATTACTTTTTCTAGAATAGACTTTTTTAAGCCAAATTTGACTATAAAGAAAGGTGGTGTCGTTTATAAAAATGACTGAAAAATGAATGAATCATTTAACAAAGTCAAGACTGAAAAATATCACAACATGACAGACGAACAGTGTTGGGATAACATGTCAAAAAAAAAACAATCTAGTAGCTAATCCAACTAGTGCCTGAGTGAGATGTCAGCGCAAACACGGTTAACTTTACGGAAATAGTCCCGTTATTTTGAGTTTTGGGGCCAAAAGAAGAAGAAAACCGTCACAGCGAGATGTACGCAGCTCCTGGAGGACAGACGCTTGTCAGCTGTTAAGAACCCTCACTTCAGATTTGAAGAAGAGATCAAACTTGACAAAGCTCGGCTGTGCATCAAGGGGAGGAAAGATACGGGTGGTTCTGGAGCTCTTGGTTGAAGTTCAAATAAATGGTCACCCAGAGGAAAATGATAGAGCTGGTTCAGCGGTGGAGGGTCTGTCTTTTACTCCACTGACAATAAGACTAATTCAGAGGTGTTACTTCTGTTAGTAACAGTGCAGTGTAGAAAGTCACCGCTGAATGACAACAGTCTGCTTTTATAAGAAATGTAACAGCCCTACTTTCTGTTGTCAAGATGAGTTTCATGGTTTTTATTTGAGAATGATTTATCACCTGAGGTCTTTTTAGTGGGGTGGTTTTCATAATTGTTATTACTAAGTTGGATAATCTACAAAAACATGACATGCGGCTTTTACTTTGCACATTAAAAGGATTTGATTAAACGCTCCCTTTGCCAAACCACTCATTTCTTCTCTTTTCCTCCCGGTTTAGCCTTGTTGAACTCCCCTGGCGCTAGTCTGCAGAACGCCATCAATACGGTGGGTCCCGGCCAGCCCAGCGCCACAGCCATCAACAGTGCTGCCACAAACATCGACCCCAGCTCCATGCAGAGAGCTTATGCTGCCCTCGGCCTGCCGTATGGGAACCAGTCCCCTGGCCAGGTCCAAGGACAGGGTCCTGGTCAGCAAAACCCCCAGGGTCCGGCGCACCAGCAGCTACGAAACATGAACCCACTCGGTAAGAACCAGATGAGACTTGCTTCTGCTAGAGGGGATTACAAACAAAGTGTTGAAAATACCATCAATCTGCTGCTAAGCCATTTTCTGATAAACCCCAGTAAATGGTAATGTGGGTTTTAACAGGCACTAATCAGATGAACCAGATGGCAGGAGGCATGGGTGTCCCCTCTTCAGACCAGTCTGGCATGCACTCTGACTCCTCTCTACCATCCTCACTCAGCAAGTAAGAATTCTGCTTTTGAAAACATCATATAAAAACAGAATCAAGTTCAGTAATCTTGATTATTCGAGTTGATTCATTGTAACTGTCTTGTACATTGAATTATCATTTCATATTAATATATTATAACGTTTGTTTCTCTCTGTCCTTTAGTCAGCTGATGCCTGATGGGTCCGTAGCGGGTGGCATGGGGAACATGCCCGCTGCCACCCCTCTCTCTGCTTCAGGGGTACGAAAGGCCTGGCACGAACACGTCACTCAGGACCTGCGCACCCACCTGGTGCACAAACTGTGAGTCCAGCTTTATGTAATAACTACTCAAAAAAAAAACATCAGAAACTGGCCGACAAAGTCATTGCTGAGTGTTTATTTCTTCTCTGATTTCAGTGTACAAGCCATATTCCCCACCCCAGACCCTGCAGCCTTGAAGGACAGGCGGATGGAGAACCTGGTGGCGTATGCGCGAAAGGTGGAGGGCGACATGTATGAGTCAGCCAACAGCAGGGTTTGTGTTTGACCGTTCTTTTGAACCGGCTAGTTTCAGCGATTACTTTAACTATGAAATCTGATCCTTTGAACCAAGTCTTTTATAAAGTCCTTTTCGTTGTTTCTCAACAGGATGAATATTACCACTTCCTGGCAGAGAAAATCTACAAAATCCAGAAGGAACTGGAGGAGAAGAGACGCTCGCGGCTCCAGAAACAGCCCGGCATGGTGGGCACACCTGGGCCTCAGCAGCCTGGCATGGCTCAGCCTAACGCCATGGGCCCGGGACAGGCCGTCCGACCCCCCAGTGAGTAGCCGAACTTTTAACCGTCATTTCTGTGAAATATAGATGTGGAGAAGCACTGAGGATGTTCAAACTCTGTCCTGTTTTACTGCTGTTTCAGATGGACCTGTGCCTATGCCCAACATGCCAAATCAGATGATGAACCGAATGCAGGTGCCCCAAGGTATCCGTGACAACGTTAATGATGGAAATAGTAAAAAATAAGAGTAATGATAGGCTTTATTTATTTATTCTCCTACAGTAAAACACACCACACTCGCTCTTCTGTTCTCATCAGTTTCAATAATGAAGTGAGTCTTAGTTTGCTGGGCCTCCTCATTATGTTACCAATCGAATGCAAAGCTATGAAGCTGGTTCAGGGCCTCAGCGAGCCCATTAGGGGATGGAATATTGAATTACTACTCCCAAGTATATTAAACAGGTATATAATTGTGTTTGTGTGTTTCTGCTCCCACAGGAATGAACCAGTTTAACCCAATGGCGATGCAAAATGCGCAGATGTCTCAGGCACCACTGGGAGCGCGTGCTCCCTCCCCGATGAACCATCCACAGCAGATGAACATGAGCTCCGTCCCACCGGTTCGATCACTCTCCTCCATCTCTCCTCTCTCTTTAAACAGTCACTTATCCAACGCTCTCAGCCTTCATCTTGAGTATCTCTCATTTCTGTCAGCATTAATATTATTTCATTTCACAAATTATTCATCTGTATTTCTCCGCTTTTTATTTCTCAGTCACTCTCCGGTTCATCTCTCTAGTGATCCTGCTTCACTTAAAAGTCTTTAGCGGACTATATTTTCTTAGTTTTTTTACCATTTGGCAAATGCTCCCTGCTCTTGACTCAGTGTTCAATTCAGTTTATTTCATGTATCGGAGGTTGAATTCTGGAGGCCTGCTGCCGTATTGATTTTGTTCTCCTGTGTTCTTTCTCACAGATGGGTATGTCCCCATCAAGGATGCCTCAGGCTCAAGGAATGATGGGTAGTCATGCTAACAACATGGTTTCTCAGCCGGCCAACCAGGGGCAGTTCATGCAACAGGGCCAGTTTACAGCTGCAGCAGGTGGAGCCATGAATGTGAATGTAGGCATGGGCCAGCCCATAACTCAGCCTGCTGTCACACAGGTGAGAGGATTTGTGCTCGACTTGCTCTTGTATGCGTACTGAGTATTGGTATGCTGACCGTGCCTCCCCCTTTGTTCCAGCAGCAGAACTCTAACCTCCCACTGAATTCACTGGGATCCCTTGGCTCCCAGATGCCCTGTGGCACTTCAGTCCAGACCCCCCTGGGCCCCACCCCTCCACCCAATGCCTCTGCCAGCTTGCAGCCTCAGCAGCAGCAGCAACAGCTGCAGCATCATGCTTCTGCACAGGCCCAGGTCCCACCGCAGCCCTCCACCCCTGCCTCCACGGGTGGGCCCTCAACCACCCCAACCCACATACCCAATAGTCTCCCTGGCCCCCCCTCAGCCAGGAGCTCGACCCCTGACCCCTCCCAGCCTCTCACACCCATCCAGCCCCAGCCAGAACCCCCCAGCCAGATGCAGCAGCCCACTTCAGTGCAGGCGCAGCACCCCAGCACACCGGTGAGGATCTACTGATGTGTCCTGGTGCTTTTGTTATGCTAGCTGCTTCACCTGCTCCTGTAGTAGATTACCATGCTACTGACCCAAAAAAAAGAACCAATGAATGCTGACCCATGACGTCAACATATTTAAAAATATGTATAAACATATCAGCAGTTTGATCACTGAGATTTTTCTTCTTCTTCTTCTTCTTTTAAAAGTTGTCTCAGGCAGCAGCAAGTATAGATAACAGAGTGCCAACCCCAGCCTCAGAGGCTGAGCTGAGCTCACAGCAGGCCCTGCCAGACATGAGCAGCACTGATGCCAAAACTGAAGTAAAAGATGAAGAAGACGAGAGCAACTCTGGACAGAAGCAGACCGATGTAAAAATGGAGGTATGTTGATAACAGTCCGCTACAAACAACGAACTCTTCCAAAGACGGTGAAGTTTATCCCGAACTCCTCACTCACAGTCGCTACTTGATGGATTTCTGACTCAGCTGGTTGATCATGGTTGTGTTCGTACAGCAGGATGATGAAACCAAACCCCCTCTGGTGAAGAAGGAGGAGCCAGATGCAGCAGAGCCAAAGCAAGAACCAATGGAAACTGAGGAGAAGAAGCCGGAGATGAAGACTGAACCCAAAGAAGAGGAGGAAAATGGGGCCAACAGCACGTCAGCCTCCTCTACCGCTCAGAGTCGCAAAAAAAGTGAGACCAGATCTTACCTGTGTGAAAAAATCCAACCATGACTTAAATAGAAAATCAAACTTTTCGTATTTTGTTCCTTTTCTTACTTTGATTATTTTTTTTGTAGTTTTCAAGCCAGAAGAGCTGAGACAAGCACTAATGCCAACTCTTGAGGCCCTCTACAGACAAGGTCCAGAGTCTCTGCCTTTCAGACAACCTGTAGACCCCATGCTTCTGGGTATTCCTGTAAGTGACTAATTTTGACATTTAAAACCACTTCAACTTTCTTTTTTTTAGTGATTAAAACAGCTTCTGTTTATACTTTAAGAAGAGGTTTACTTACTCCTGCATGTATGGTTATAGGACTACTTTGACATCGTGAAGAATCCCATCGACCTATCCACCATTAAGCGAAAGCTCGATACCGGGCAGTACCAGGAGCCGTGGCAGTATGTGGACGATGTGTGGCTGATGTTCAACAACGCTTGGCTGTACAACCGCAAAACGTCTCGCGTCTATAAGTATTGCACCAAACTGGCAGAGGTGTTCGAAGCGGAGATCGATCCCGTCATGCAGGTCCTGGGTTACTGCTGCGGTCGGAAGGTGAGAGGACAGGATGTAAACTGATCTCGAACAGCGTATTTCTCTCGTCAGCTCATGTGTATCTTTACCCGCGTACCTGAATCAAACTTGTCCATAAAGCGTCCAAATTTCTCTCATGTTTCTACAGTATGAGTTTTCACCTCAGACGCTGTGTTGCTATGGCAAACAGTTGTGCACCATCTCCAGGGACGGCACCTACTACAGCTACCAGAACAGGTAAAAGTTCCTCCTGAAACTGCTGAGAGGTAAAAGGGTTTAAAAAAGAGATTTAATGGAAGAACGGCGCACAGCTTCAACTGTGAGGATAACATGAGACTGAAAATATTAAAATTTAACCTGTTAAAGGTTTTAAGTGGTGCCAGAAACAGGACTGATATTTCTACATGGTGGCTGAGCACATGTGAATGATCGAGCCCTGTGTTCTCCTGAAATGTCAGTTGTGCCGAAGAATCAGCACAGAAGCTCCCCCTGCTGTGCAGACTTGTGTACTGCATCTCAATATCAATCCAATGCAACACTATCCAAAAGGTGCACATGCTCCTGAGACACTCACTCAGGTGTCTAAAGGTGTTGGAAACTCTTTTTTTTAAAAATGTCTGAATCAGGATAAAACTACTCCAACATTTTCCTGCATGAGTCAAACTTTTATCTGCATCATCAGTTGTCCCGTCTCTCATTTCCATGTAGTTCTGTCATCAGCATGTTTATTGTGTCGTTTCAGTGTGAACATTCATCTGATGTTTACTTTCATTCGCCTTTGTTTACATTTATTTTCAGCCTTTTTTCCTCTGTCTCTGTTTCAGTTTGAATGAGCGTGACTGGAACATTTCAGTTTTGACTAACCTGTTCCTCTGCCTGTGTGTCTGTGTGTGTGCACGTATGTGTCGGGTCGTCCATTCACTGCCCATGTCCTTCTTGCCTCCATTTACTCTGCATTCTTCCGCCTGTACGCCGGTTTTCCTGTGCTGCTACTGTCTGTGCTGGCTGCAGCTCACCCAAATATGGCCTTGTTGCCGACAGGTATCACTTCTGCGAAAAGTGCTTCAATGAGATCCAGGGCAACAGCGTGACCCTGGGAGACGACCCGGCGCAGTCGCAAACGTAAGTCAACCTGTGGCCGAACCCCCCCGCTTGATGATCATTCGACTATCTCTCTCTCATCTTTATTCTCACAACATGAGTGCATCCCATTTTAAAAAAGTTTTAAATCTCCTTTGGTGCAGGATGATATCGAAAGAGCAGTTTGAGAAGAAGAAAAATGACACGCTGGATTCTGAACCGTGAGTACTACTTTGGTTAAAGACTCAGTTTAACCCAGATTTAACCCAGTTTATTAAAACTGCAATTTCTATTTCCAGGTTCGTTGAATGTAAAGACTGCGGACGAAAGATGCACCAGATCTGTGTTTTGCACTATGATGTCATTTGGCCGTCAGGGTAAGTCTTATCGAAGCAGATACACCATCCATGTTTGACCTTAATAGTGGTGATTCACGAGGCATTTGAATTAATCAGAGTTGATGCCGAACGACAGTATTATCTTCTTCCTTCTAGCTTTATCTGTGATAACTGTCTGAAGAAGTCTGGAAAATCAAGAAAGGACAACAAGTTCTCAGCCAAAAGTATGTCCTCTCAAACAGTAAAGTTCCTTCATTAAACATTGTAAAAGTCTCTTCTTTTATTTGTATCATTAATGATGTGTTTTAATCTTTTTTGACAGGGTTGCAAACTACAAGGCTGGGGACGTATATTGAGGAAAGAGTAAACAAGTACTTGAAAAGGCAGAACCACCCGGAGGCTGGTGAGGTGTTTGTGCGAGTGGTGGCCAGCTCTGACAAGACTGTGGAGATAAAGCCTGGCATGAAGTCAAGGTGAGACTCAAACCTGCGCGAAAAAGGATCTTTATGTTGTCTCTTTTGATAATTATTTTGCATTTCATACGCATTCAGTCTCGAAAAGTGAATGAAGTCAATGTATAGAGAGAGAGGGCGGGTGCAATTTAAGTGCTCAGCTGGATCAGAACCAATGGCATTACCATCATTTACTCGATATCTTAAGATGTGCCAGCCTCATCAACACTTAAACTCGATAGATTTAAATGTGTTAAAAACAGAATAATTATTGTAGATGTCCTGTTCCCACCATTCATCTCAAGAGCGAGGCTATTATGAATTTACGTAGATTATCAGGCTTGCATGCTAATCTAATTTTACCTACAGGATAATTATCCATTTAAAAAGTAAGTCTAAACCTCCCAGGTGGCTAACATTTCTGGATCGTGCTTCTTTGTCCAGGTTTGTGGACTCAGGCGAGATGGTAGATGGCTTCCCTTACAGAACCAAAGCACTTTTTGCATTCGAGGAAATAGACGGTGTGGATGTCTGTTTCTTTGGCATGCACGTCCAGGAATACGGCTCAGAGTGCCCCTTTCCAAACACAAGGTAAATCTCCAACCTTTAAAATGAACACGTGATCTCTGCAATCATGAAAGTTTTAATATTTGGCTCTTTTAAAAAAAAAAAATCATTAAACAAATTGTGTTTACTTTGCAGACGGGTTTACATATCATACCTCGACAGTATTCACTTCTTCAAACCACGTTTGCTAAGGACTGCAGTGTACCATGAGATCTTAATAGGTTACCTGGAGTATGTGAAGAAAATGGGGTAAGTTGGACACCGAGTCGCACTTTTCAGCTTCACTGCTGATTCCTTCAAGCGCTCACTGCTAACTCTTGACCCTCAGGTATGTGACAGGCCACATCTGGGCCTGCCCACCCAGTGAAGGAGACGACTACATTTTCCACTGTCACCCTCCTGATCAGAAGATCCCCAAACCCAAGAGGCTCCAGGAGTGGTACAGGAAGATGCTGGACAAGGCTTTTGCCGAGAGGATCATACATGACTACAAGGTAAGACTCTCTCACGATGCATCTGCTACATAATATAGTTAAAACTCTGAAAGTTTTACAACTTAATCTTTTAAAGTGATCAAATTAAACTCTGGATTTCATGGTAGAAGTTCTCTATCGTTGTGTCTTACCAGTGTGGTCTGAAGTCGTGGTTTCAGGGCACATTGGTGTAACAGTGCAGCTTTTATTTGACTAACAAATCCAAAAGCCGGAACAGTTCTTCTCCACCTCCAAGAATTGTTTCATGTTTTTTATATGGACTTGAAAATCCATTTGAAATGCACAATAATACAAGTTTGAACATGGTATTTCTCAGATGTTTTCTAGCTTTAAACTCTGTGGATCTTGCCTTTAGGACATTTTCAAGCAGGCGACAGAAGACAGGCTGACCAGTGCCAATGAGCTGCCGTACTTTGAGGGCGACTTTTGGCCTAATGTCCTGGAGGAGAGCATCAAGGAGCTGGAGCAGGAGGAGGAGGAGAGAAAGAAGGAGGAGAACACTGCCTCTTCTGATACACCAGAGGTATGTGAGATGGATGGGCAGACCCAGCAGTTTGAAGTATTTTTTCTGTAGGAATGCTCTTATTATGCCAAAATCAACAGCCCTAGACAGCAAAGACCGCTATTTTACCCCGGATTTTTCACATGCCCAGTAAATACAAGCTTCTATCTTCGACTCCAGCGATGTTTTACCACTCCGCTTAATTGCATAATCTTCATCTTGCCTGTTGTGCAACAATCCCCGCTGCTTTAAATTCATGTTTATCTTTTCTTCAAGGGGGCTCAGGCGGACAGTAAGAATGCCAAAAAGAAGAATAACAAGAAAACCAACAAAAACAAGAGCAGTGTCAGCCGAGCCAGTAAGAAAAAGCCTGGGATGCCGAATGTTGCAAACGATCTGTCCCAGAAGCTCTACGCCACGCTGGAGCGGCACAAGGAGGTGAGAGACTTAATTACAGGCTATTATTTATAATTAAAAGTTTAGTTTCTGACAATATTTGAACAACTATTCGTTTCTTCAGCACTTGATATTTTAATGAATAATTGCTGGGTTCATACAACAAGAATCGGCCTTTTTAATCCTCACATTTCCCTCTTTCTTCCTACCAGGTATTTTTCGTTATCCACCTCCATGCCGGGCCAGTCATTAACACCCTGCCCCCCATCATTGACCCCGATCCTTTGTTGACCTGCGACCTGATGGATGGCCGTGATGCCTTTCTGACTTTGGCCAGGGACAAGCACTGGGAGTTTAGCTCACTGAGAAGGTGCAAATGGAGTTCAATGTGTATGCTGGTCGAGCTGCACAACCAGGGCCAGGATCGCTTTGTGTACACCTGCAACGAATGCAAGCATCATGTGGAGACACGCTGGCACTGCACTGTCTGCGAGGTAAAGAACCGTGTCCAGATATGTCTTGAAATCATTAGCTGCGAAGAGTGTTGGTTTAATCTTTATGGTGTCTTCCTTATTTATCAGGACTACGACCTTTGCATCAACTGCTACAACGCCAAGGGCCATGAGCACAAGATGGTGAAGTGGGGCCTGGGTTTGGACGACGACAGCAACGGTCAGGGAGGAGAGGCGTCCAAGAGCCCTCAAGAGAGCCGGCGTCTCAGCATCCAGCGCTGCATCCAATCCCTCGTCCACGCTTGCCAGTGCCGAAATGCCAACTGCTCCCTGCCTTCGTGCCAGAAGATGAAGAGGGTGGTTCAACATACCAAAGGCTGCAAACGCAAGACCAACGGTGGCTGCCCTGTGTGCAAGCAGCTCATTGCTTTATGTTGTTATCACGCCAAGCACTGTCAGGAGAACAAGTGTCCTGTTCCTTTCTGTCTCAACATCAAGCACAAACTCCGCCAGCAGCAGTTGCAGCACAGGCTCCAGCAGGCTCAGATGATGCGCCGCAGAATGGCTACCATGGCGGGAAGGGGTATGCCCATGCCATCCCCACCTACCTCAGCTGCCCCTGACACCCCAAACTCTGTGCAGCAGCCTAATACACCCCAGACCCCTCAGCCTATGCCCAACCAGCCCCAGCAACAACAGCCAAACAACCCCGTCAATATTGCCCAAAGCTTCCCTAGTAACGGCCGGATTAGCCAGCCCACTACACCTGTGTCACAGGGCAAACCAGGACCTCAGTCATCTCCTCTCCATCAGCAGCAGTCTCCTCTGCCAAACATGCCCCATCAACAGCAGCCTCAGTCTCAGCCGCCACAGCAGCAGCAGCAGCAGCAACAGCAGCAGCAGCCATTGCTGGCAGCCCTGAAGGTGGCCAAACAGATTGAAATGGTGGCCAAGGCGAAGCAGCAACAGCAGCAGCAGCAGCAGCAGAATTACGCCATGAATGGAATGCCCATGAACCACCCTCGGATGATGGGGCCCATGCAGGGTCAGATGCAGATGATGCAGGGGCCCAGGGGCCCACAGGTAATGCAGGCTATGCAGCAAGGCCAGTGGGGTCCAGGAATGCAGAATCCCATGCAGAATCCCCAGGGTCATCAGCCACAGGTCCCTCCTCAACAAGGCCCTATGGCCCCTCAGCAGGCTCAGGGAACTCCCATGCCACAACAGGGCCAGCTCATGCATAGACCCATGATGCCCCAGCAACAGGGTCTCCAAATGCCCGGGGTCATGCCTCCCCAGGGGGCGCCGCAACAACAAAACATGCCAAGAGGGATTCCTAGTAACATTGCGCCCAGTGCCCTGCAGGATTTGCTGCGCACCCTAAAATCTCCCAGTTCGCCCCAGCAAAAACAACAGGTCCTCAACATCCTCAAGTCAAATCCCCAACTGATGGCCGCCTTCATTAAACAGAGGACGGCAAAGTATCAGGCCAACCAACCGCAGCAACAGCAGCAGGGGCAGCAGCAGAACCAGCAGGCCATGCTTGGGCCCCAGGCTGGAATGCAGGCAATGGCAGCCATGGCAAACCAGGTGAGGCCAGGTATGGCACCGCAGCAGCAGCCACCTCAACAGACAGGGCCTCAAGGCATGGCAGCTATGGGCCCCCAAGGCCAGATGATGAATGCTGCTCAAAACGGCAATCCCCAGTTGTACCGCAGGCAGCAGATGCTCCGAATGCAGCAGATACAGCAGGCGCAGCAGCAGGCGCAGCAGCAGCAGCAGCAGCAGGGGGGCATGCCTCAGGGTCATGGTCAGTTCTCTCAACAGCAGCCAGGGCCAGCGAGCTACTCCCAGCTCCGTATGCAGCAGCAAATGGCTATGCAAGGAGGTGGGGGACCTATGGGACAGCTTCCCCCAACCTCCCAAATGGGACAGCCTGGCATGGGTATGGACGGACCTCAACACCTCATCCAGCAGCGCATGCTTCAACAGCAACAGCAGCAGCAGATGTTAAAGCAGCAGATGGGATCCCCCGCGCAGGCTAACTCGATGAGTCCACAGCCCCACATGCTCCAAGGTCAAGCCCCAGGTGGAGCTCACTTAGCTGGCCAGACTATGGCGAACACCCTGGGAAACCAAGTACGCTCCCCGGCACCAGTGCAATCCCCTCGTCCACCTTCGCAGCAACCCCCGCATTCAAGTCCCTCCCCGCGTATACAGCCGCAGCCCTCGCCTCAGCACGGTGCCCTACACTCCAGCTCCCCTCACCCGAGCCTCGGGGGCCCGATGTCAGGCTCTATGGAGCAGGGACATATGGGGACACCGGAGCAAAATGCCATGCTCCCACAGCTGAACACACCAAACAGAGGGGGTTTGGGGAGTGACATGGGTATGGTGGGTGACACGACGGGAGACACGCTGGAAAAATTTGTTGAAGGATTGTAGCATTAGTGACAGAAGAAAGGCCTTGTTCTGTTTTCAGCGGAAACGTTTTTATACTTGCTGATGTAAAAAATCAAAAAGAGTTCAAACAAACGAGTCATATGAGGCCTAAGACTGTGAACTTTCCTGATACCAAGGGACTGCTTTTCTTCCAACACAGAGTGAATAATAATTGCTGTTGAAAAGAATACGACAAAGACACAAAGAATATATTTTTGGTTCAGACCAGCCATGCAAGAATTTGCCTTGGTCTCTGTGTTATTTTCATTTGTTTTTCATTTGTTATGCTCTGGTATTTACTTTTTTTAAACAAACTTCTCAAAACAAAAATATTTCATTTTATTATTCTTTTATTTTATTTTATACCTTTTCAAATTAGTATCATATTTGTGTTGAGAAGACTGTAAAGTTATTTGTCTGGGAATTTTTTTTTGCCAGGTTTCACCTCTTGTTCAGTTTCTCTGTTCCCTGGCTAATTTATTCTAATATGCCATTTTACAAAAAGGACTGCCTTTGGGAAAGCCTTAATTTCTTTCCAGTTCGCAGAGTCTATGGGAGATTAACACATTTGTATAGATCTTGGCACTATTGCACACACCCAACACAGAAGGCAGGTGTGAGGAAAACCTGCGTTGAAGCTTGTTCATGTTCACAGGTGCCGGAATGTTCTTTTCGCTGGCTTGGGTCCAGTGTTTTGTCTTGCAAATGTTTAAATAAATGCTTTGTCTCTCCCTCTGTCTACAGAAATTCTCATGAGATCCTAAACTGTAGAAAGTGGTTCAAATGGCTCATTTCGTACTTATATACCATATTGTTAAATAAACCTGTGTGCCACAGACTTAGTTTCAGATTGTTTCTGTTTAAAGACAACTCTTCGCCTCTGCAGTTGATGAAAAATTTAGCTTTTTTATTAGATACTTTCTTCATGTAAATGATTCAGAAGCGTAAAATACTGGGAAAAAAACTGAGAATGACCCATGCCAACATGATAGAGCCAACGATATGTTGCCACCAGACAAATTGATGCAGGTATAGGAAAGCTTTAAATGCCCACATTTGAGATGTTTAAATCGGATTTCTCTCTTTATATCAAATTGGAAAATGTTGCTCTGGTGAACCAGTTACCAGTAATGTTTACTACTGAGTGGATACCTGGAAGCGCTGAAGTTCTGAGTGACGTAAATTTCTCAAAAGATAATGTTACTTCACAAGCATCGGTTCATAAATGTGACATTTCTTAAAGAAGTTAAACTGTAAACAAAGCAGAGGTTGCATCAAGCTCTATTCTCTTGCACTGACAAAGAGATCACCCATGACTTCACCACATCCTCACCACCCAGGAGGAGAGTTCCAGTTTGGGGTTCCCGGTGATGTTTGCAAGGACCAGGTTACACACAGGTCTGTGTAGTGTGACAAGTGTAGCTACTGCAAACTGCAAATCAATGCCACCACCGTCCGTTGTAAGAAATGTGATGTGTCTTTGCTTTGCAGAGAAAAGACAAAGACTTGAACGATAGAGAGGTGTTTTCAAATGCGTTTACATTATTAGGGGATGTAAAATAAACATTTTGTTTGCAAGTTGTAGAAGGAATCTCTAGAGGGCAGCACTGAGCATGGATTGTCAAAGTATAATATGAGAAAAATATAGTGTAGTATGATTAAATGTCATAGTATAGTATGATAAAATTATCAATATAGTATAAATTAAAATTTTACAGTGTAGTTTGAAAAAATATCACAGTATAGTATAATAAAAATGTTATGGTATAGTATGTTAAAAAATCATAGTAAAGTATGTTAAAAATATGATAGTATATTATAATAAAAATGCCAGCATAGTACAATAAAAATGTCAGAGTATAGTATGATGGCAAGATCATGTTATAGTATGAAAAAATGTAATAGTATAGCATATTAAAAAAATAATTAAAAGTGATGAAAATATCCTAGTATTGTATTATTAAATGTCAGTTAATCATGATAAAAAGTGGTATAGTATGATACAAGTACAGTGTAATATTGTAAAAGGTCATAGTAAAGTGTGATAAAAAATGTCATAGTATAGTATGATAAAAAAAATATCACTTTTTAGTCTGATTAAAATATAGTATAGTATGTTATTTGTATATCATAGTATAGTGTGTTAAAAATTTTAAATTTTAGTAAAAAAAAATATTTAATTATGGAAAGGAATGTCAGTATAGTATGATAAAAATTTCATAGTATAGTATGTGAAAAAAATCAAATTTTAACATGAAGAAAAAATGTCAGTAAAGTATGATAAAAAATTCATATAAAGGTATGAAAAAAGTCAGTATAGTTTGATAAAAAAAATATCATAGTATAGTGTATAGAATTTTATATTTTAGTGTTAAAAAATCATATTTTAGTATAATAAAAAAATGTCATAGGAGTATGTAAAAAAATTCAAATTTTAGTGAAAAAAATGTGATTTCAGTATACAGAGAAATTTTATAGTACAGTATGATAAAAAATTAATATTTTACTCTGGAAAAAAAGTCATAGTATAGTATGATAAGAATGTCATAGTATAGTATTCTATTTTAGTATGATAAAAAAAGTCATAGGAGAGTATGTAAAAGATTTCCAATTTTATGGGAAAAAAAACATTTTAGTATGGAGAGAAATGTCACAGTATAGTATGATAAAAATGTCATAGTATAGTATGTAAAAAAAAGTCACAGTATAGTATAATAAAAAATTAATATTTTAGTCTGAAAAAATATGTCATAGTATAGTATGATAAAAATGTCATAGTATAGTATGATAAAAAATTAATATTTTAGTCTGAAAAAAAATGTCATAGTATAGTAAGATAAAAATGTCATAGTATAGTATGTGGAAAAAAATCATATTTTAGTATGAAGAAAAATGTCCTAGGAGAGTATGTTAAAAATCCAAATTTTTGTGAAAAAAAAATTGTATTTTAGTATGAAGAGAAATGTCATAGTATAGCATGATAAAAATGTCATAGTATAGTATGTGGAAAAAAATCATATTTTAGTATGAAGAAAAATGTCATAGTAAAGTATGACTAAAATGTCATAGTATAGTATGATAGAAATTTCATATTTTAGTGTGAAATTTTTTTTATTTTAGTTTAAAAAAAGGCTTTAGTAAATTATGATAAAATGTTATACTATAGTGTTTAAAAAATTCATATTTTAGTATGATAATAATTTTATATTTATGTATGAAAAAAATGTTAAAGTATAGTATGATAAAAAAAAAATTAAATTTATTGTATGAACGAAATGGCATAGTATTCTATGATTAAAATCTCAAATTCTAGTATAAGAAATATGTCATGGATTAGTTTGTCCAAAGGTAACATTTAAGGTTGATAAATGGATCAACAGTGACATGAGCACTTTGGTGGTGAAATGGTTTGCACAGTTGTCTTACCGCAAAAAGGTCCAGGGTTCAAATTCTGGTCTGGAATACTATAATATGAGTATAAATTATGGAAAAAAGAAAGTTCATGTTATTGCATGATAAAATGAAAAAAATAGATATTTAGGTTTTTTTTAAAAAAAAGGTCATCATATAGTGTTTAAATATTTCATATTTTAGTATGAAGAAAATTGTCATAGTATAGTATGATAAAAATGTCATAGTATAGTATGAAAGAAATTTTATATTTTAGAGTGAAAAAAATCCTTTTATAGTTAAAAAAAAGGTTATAGTAAAGAATTATAAAAAATGTCATAGAATAGTGTGTAAAACATTTATTATTTTTGTATGATAAAAATTTCATATTTTAGTATGAAAGAAATGTCAAAGTATTGTATAATTGAAATTTTAAATTTTAGAATGAAAAAAAATGCCATGGTATAGTATGTCAAAAGGTGACATTCTAGAAGGATAAAAGGATCAACAGTGTCATCTGTGGCTTAGTGGTGTAATGGTTAGCACAGTTGTCTCACAGCAAGAAGGTCCAGGGTTCAAATCCTGGTCTGGGATATTATCATTTAACTATAAACTACAGAAAAAAGAAAGTTCATGTTGTTGCATAAAAACAATGTCAAAGTATAGTATGACAAAAAAAAAAATCATATTTTCATTTGAAAAAAGATGTCACAGTATAGTATGCTGAAAATGCCATATTTTAGAGCAGAAAATTTTCATATTTAATTATAAAAAATGTGATTGTATAGTATCTATAAAATTCATATTTAATTTAAAAAAATGTTAAAGTATAGTATGATAAAATGTCATAATATAGTATGCTATTTTAGTTTGAAAAAAATTTCATATATTAGTTTGAAAAAAAATGTCATATTATAGTATGTAAAAGTGTTCTTATTTGAGTGAAAAAAGATTCTATATTTTAGTATAAAAATAGTGATAGTAAATTATGATACAAATGTGATAGTATTGTATATTAATAAGGTCAAATTTAAGTGTGAAATTGTTTTGAATATTTTAGTGTAAAAAAAAGTCATAGAAGGGCTTTTTAAAAAAATTTCATATTTACTGTGAAAAAAAATCAATAGTATAGTATAATGAAAATCTCAAAACAGTAACATGGGCAGCTGGCTGGCATAATGGTTTGCACAGTTGTCTCACAGCTGATAGGCCCTGGGTTGAAATACTGGTCTGGTATGGTATCATATGAATATCAATGATGGAAAATGGAAGTCCATATTATTGCATGATCAAAATGTCAATGTAGAGTTTGACAAAAAGATTTAATATTTTGGTTTTTAAAAAAAAAGTCATAGTACAGTGTGTTAAAATTTCATATTTTAGAGTAAAGAAATCATATTTAAGTAGGAAGAAAAAGTATAATATGATATAAATGTCATAGTATAGTATGTGAGAAAGGTCATATTTTCTTGTGGGAAAAAAATCATATTTTAGTATAAAAAAGTCATAGTATAGTATGATAAAAATGTAATAGTATAGTATATTAAAATTTTCAAATTTGAGTGTAAAATAAATTACATATTTTAGTATGAAAAAAATTTCATAGTATAGTATGCTAAAAATGTCATAGTAAAGTTTGTTAAAAAATGTCAGTATTGTCTGTTAAAAAACTCATATTTTAGTATGAAAAAAATGTCATAGTATAGTATGATACAAATGTTATAGTATAGAATGCTAAAAGTTTAAAACATTACTTTAAAGAAAAAAATTAAATTTTAATATGAAAAAATGTCATAGTATAGTATGTAAAATGTCATAGTATAGTGTGTAAAAATGTCATAGTATAGTATGTAAAAATTTCAAGGTACAGTATGTAAAAAATCTCATTGAGAAGAGAGTGAAAAAAAAATCAAATTTTAGTATGAAAAAAAAGTCAAACTATAGTATGATGAAAATGTCATAGTATAGTATGTGAAAAATATCATATTTAAGAGTGAAAAAAAAAAATCAAATTTTAGTATGAAAAAAATGTCACACTATAGTATGATAAAAATGTCATAGTATAGTATGTAAAAAATTTCAAATTTTAGAGTGAAAAAAAAATCATATTTTTTAATGAAAAAAAAAAAACTGTGGACATGCTGTTCTCTAGCACTGCTACCTTCTGCACACCTGGGCATAGTTAGCAGCAGGGGTTACTAATGCCCTTGATGGGCTGTGGATGTGGCCCTGAGTCATGTGACAAGCAGATATCCAGTGAAGGAAAAATATGCACTTGATTAAAACAAAACAGAGGAAAATGCCGACATTGAAACTGTCTTTTTTATGTTAATTTTGGGAAACCTTTTAAAATTAAATTGGTATTTTTGCCTAAAAATCTCTGAATTTGGCCTGGTTGCTAAAGTTGCATTTAGAGATTGACTTTAATTGCCCTCAGAGAATTTTTTTGGATGCTGCACATTTAGGCTTGTGGCACATTTTTAAAGCTGACTTGTTTGAGACCATTTTGTTCACCATCTCTCACCTGCACAAACATTCAACATTACCATATCATTATCTTAATTAAATGCTAAATGTGTACATGCAGTTATGTTAAAGTTACTGAGTTCTCAATCTACAAGGAAGTAAATTTGAAAGAAAATTGTGTTTGAAAAAAAAAATATTAAAGAAATATTTCTGTAAATTCTGTATTTAGGTAAATTCAAAGAAACATCTATTAATGGATCATTTTCTGTATCATCAACACAATCATGAATGTCTGATGTAATTCATTCATTTATTGCATCACATTCACCATACGCTTTTCTTTAGGAAAACTTTAATGTCTGTTTTGAGTGTAACAAATGTTAAATACAAGAAAACTGAACATAAAACAGAGAGAAAACGAATAAAATGATCAGACATTTATTTAAAAAAGAGAGAGAGAGAGATGAGCGTTTTACATCTAAATTAGATATCTATCTGTGGCTTCTTTTCAGTCCGTTTGCAGTTTTTTATGTTGTTTACCAAATGAAATCGTAACTAGTCTTTTAACGTGGGTATTTTTGTAGTTATACATAAAAACATGTTTCGTTTCTAGCTCGATGTTACGCTTTTCTCATCAGGCACCGTGACGGACGCTCCGCTAACGTCATCTCCATGCGCCTTGGGTCCTGCCTCTGCCACCGTCGCTCAGCGTGTGTTCTTCGGTTGTCGACCTCTCCTGTTTTTCCTCTACACCTTGGCTCTCACCATGTCCCGGTGCCTCTCGCTGACTCGGTTCGCTCTCGGTTCCTCACGACTCACATTATGCACCAGAGGTCTACAGACTCGGGCTGCCCCGCGCCCCCTCACTGGTGGTAAGTTTGTGAACCCCCTTAGATGACCCGGTTCGGACAGCTGCTACATCCGTAGACACGAACCTGGGCTTTTCTGAAGTTCTGTAAGAGTATGCAGCTGATTTTAGCATGACTCGGTCCAGATTCGAAGAGTCTGAGTGGTACATTTCTGGATCAGGACGCAGGATTAATTTTGTAGGATGGTAGGGAAAGGTGCCGCCCTCCTTCACCTCTGATTGGCTAAAAGTGCTGGGCTCCGATTGGTTATTCCTTATGGCTGTGAAATGTTATGTCTGTCGGGTTAGGGTTAAAATATTCAGAATTGTGATAATGTTCGGATCAATGTACAGATGGTGCGTTCGAGTTACCTCGGAAGTCTGATGTCGGAGCGTTTCAGTTCCTAGCATTTCAGTTACCAAGTCGTAAAAAAGCGAAACCAGAGGCCTAAGACAAGATGGCTACATCTACAAAAGTTATGCTAGCGTGTGCCTAACGCTAAAATAACTTTCGTAAGTGTAGCCATCTCGTTTCCGCCTCAGATTTTGCTTTTTTCCAACTTGGTACTTAAAACACTGATAACTCAGGTGTGACGTCACTTTCAGCTCTGACTTCTGACTTCTGAGGTAACTGGAACATAGCAATACTTTAGTTTTGACGTCAAGTGCGAGTAGCTATAACTCAGAAGATTTGCGGTAGACTGAAAAACTGTTTTTTGCTGCGTTAGAGTAACCTCGGAAGTCTGATGTCCGAGCCGGGAATGACATCACACCCGAGTTGCCAGTGTTTCAGTTACCAAGTCGGAAAAAAAGCAACATCGGAGGCCTGAAACAAGATGGCTACATCTACGAAAGTTATTCTAGCGCGTGCCTAATATTCGGACAAGGCAAGTGCTAAATTAACTGTAGAAGTAGCCATCTTGTTTCTGCCCCCGATTTTGCTCCGCCTCCTCTGGGAACTCGGGTGTGACGTCATTTTCAGCTCAGACTTCTGACTTCCGGGGTAACTCGAACGCAGCGAGAGCCGACAGCCCGCGCTCGGCTTCAGCGTGTGATGAAGTTTCACAGCCAATCAGAGTCAAAGGAGGCGGGACCTTGCCCCCTACCATCCTTAGGGAAAAAAATAGCGTGATCAGGACCTGGTCCAATGAGGTCTAGACTGAAATAAAATTAATAAAATGCAATAAAACGTCTAATTAACTATTCTTATATATAAGTAGATTCTTTCAAACGATGGCATCTGGAGACCAAACTTAGGGGTCAATTTCTGAGGTGGTTGCAGAAAGCATCCCAGTAACTTTCAGCTGTAAATTAAAAGTTGATTTGAAGTTGTTCCTCTAAAATCAGTATAATCCTTTTGGACTTTCAAAGTAGCCTAACCACATAACTCCTCCTGTGTTCAGGTTTGGCGGTCGCTCAGCAGCAGCAGCAGAGGTGGAGCAGTCGGCCCAGAGTTTGGAGCTCGCAGAGATCCTGCCTCGGCTTCAGCCAGCAGTCTTTCTACAGCACCCAGGAAGCTGAAAAAGAGCCTGAGGAGGAGCCTCTTCACACCATCATCAGTGATACAGAGTCTGTACAAGGTGCTGCTAAAGCTGCAGACATAAGTCTCCTGAGATGTTACCAAACAAACTCTGTACAGATAATCTGACCTTTGTTTAACCTTTGATCCCACACAGGCACCTTCGCCAAACATGAATTTCAGGCAGAGACAAAAAAACTTCTGGACATTGTCGCCAGGTCTTTGTACTCTGAGAAGGAGGTGAGCGGGTTTGTTCCTCGTGACAGTTTCCTGACCTTTTAAATTGTGTATTTTGGCTGATTTGCTGCCTCCTCGTCTTCCTCCACGTCCACACAGGTGTTCATCAGAGAGCTGATCTCAAACGGCAGTGACGCTCTGGAAAAACTCCGCCACAAACTGTTGGCAGCAAGTGGCGAGACGGCTCCGATGGAGATCCACCTTCAAACCGACGGCGCGAAGGGCACCTTCACCATCCAGGTATAACTCTGACGAAGATCTGCTATCAAAGTTTTTAATAACCGCTCTTTCCACAGCTGAAACAAAGTGTAATGTTCGATCTTTTGTTAGAAAAATATAAATGCAGAGATTGATAGAACTCTTTAAATGTCATCCTTGTAGCTGGTTTGTCACAGGACCAGATTGCTGCAGTAGAAAAAAAGGCGTCCTCTGCGCTTGTGTGTGTTGATGTTTTTTTGCATAACAGTGCCGCCTTGTGGATGAATATTGTATAACAGTTTACCGTCTGCTCTGACAGGACACAGGAGTGGGGATGAATCAGGAAGAGCTGGTGGCCAACCTGGGTACTATTGCACGCTCTGGATCCAAGGTGAGAAACTCTCTTTCAAGCCTTGTCCTGCATTCAGATGTACATCATTAATTCACTAGATTTGTCTGACACTGACTGTTCCTGCTTCGTAGGCATTTCTGGATGCCCTGCAGAACCAGGCTGAGGCCAGCAGCACCATCATCGGCCAGTTTGGAGTGGGATTCTACTCGGCCTTCATGGTGGCTGACCGTGTCGATGTCTACTCCCGGGCTGCTGAGCCTGATGCACCCGGATACAAGTGGTCCTCAGATGGGTGAGAGAGATGTAGCGCTGCAGAAATTAAATTAAATTTGATAAAGACTTTTTGTAACGTGATGCTGAAATGTTCTCCATCTTTGTCTCCTTCAGCTCTGGAGTTTTTGAGATCGCTGAAGCCAGCGGTGTCCAGCAAGGAACAAAGATTGTTCTGCACCTGAAAGACGACTGCAAGGAGTTTTCCACTGAGGACCGAGTCAAAGGTATGAGTGCTGAAGTCTGACCGCTTTAAAGGGATATTCTGGGTTAAAATTAATTTAGGGTCAAACACACAGAGGTAGACACCCCCTTGAGAGATGAATGTTGCCGACTGCTTGCTTCTCTAGTTATACCAACTTTAGTAACAACCGCACAATAGCGATACACAGCAGTCTGAGGAGCCATAAACAAACCTCACCCAAAACGCCACATAGCCACAAATAATGCTCAGAACAGCACCCAACTTCATCAACAGGACATATAGGGTCCCAGCCATAGTACTAGCCACCAAACATCTTTTTAACTTTACCTAAACACAACTCACCTACTCTCTTCCAGCAGGCCAGTCCATTACAGACAACAGCGGGGTGCCACAGCTCAAGGAACAACATTTATGATCATTTCTTTATCATTTCCTTGAAGTAACAATCATCATATTAATCATTTTGCACTAGAGAGGCGGTAGTTTTTCTGCCTTAGCATCTTAGCATCAGCATCTGATTGTATTTCCATGAAAAAATGATCATAAATGTTCTTCCTTGAGCTGCGTCACCCCGCTATTGTATTGCTATCCTGCGGTTGTTACTTAAGTTGAAGAAAGCGGTCGGCAACATTCATCTCTCGAGGGGGTGTCTAACTCGGTGTTACGGTGTGTTTGACCCTAAATTAATTTCACGCTGGAATATCCCTTTAAGGTGACACTCATGAAGGTTTCCCTGCGTATGACTGTACGGTTCTGTGTGTCTTTCAGAGGTTGTTACAAAGTACAGCAACTTTGTCAGCTTCCCCATATTCCTGAACGGACGGCGGCTCAACACTCTGCAGGTCAGTCCGTCTGTAAAAGAACTCCATGACGGTTTAAACGGATTCATGTTTGCGTTTGAACTTTTTAAAAAGTGATTTCTGTTCGTCATGTGTCTCTGCTCAGGCTCTGTGGATGATGGAGCCGAAAGAGATCAGCGACTGGCAGCACGAGGAGTTCTACAGATACGTCGCCCAGGCCTACGACAGGCCCCGCTACACGCTGCACTACCGCGCAGACGCCCCGCTCAACATCCGGAGCATCTTTTATGTCCCTGAAACGGTGAGAAATGCACTTAAGTCGTGTTATTCTCTCTTGTTGTAATCTCAGGAGATATATTATTTTCTTACTAAGTTGATCCCATTTTTCCAACAGAAGCCGAGCATGTTTGACGTGAGCAGGGAGATGGGATCCAGTGTTGCTCTGTACAGCAGGAAAGTCTTGATCCAGACCAAAGCCGCCGACATTCTGCCCAAGTGGCTGCGCTTCCTCCGAGGTCCGAGTCACTCTAAATTCATAAAACGAGGTTTGCATGAGTAAGAAGGAAGGAAGACTTTCAGTTTGATGTATTTTCTTGTTGCAGGTGTGGTGGACAGCGAGGACATCCCTCTGAATCTGAGCCGAGAGCTGCTGCAGGAGAGCGCCCTCATCAGGTACGACACAAGCTCATCACCCTGTTATCTCTCTTTAACGGTTGAACTCGCTCCTTTATTTCCTGATATCGATCGGGTGAATATCTTTAACCCCCGCCTCTGTCTTCAGGAAGCTGAGTGACGTTTTACAGCAGAGGATAATCCGCTTCCTGCTGGACCAGAGCAGGAAGGAGCCGGAGAAGTACAGCAAGTTCTTCGAGGACTACGGCCTCTTCATGAGGGAGGGCATCGTCACCACGCACGATCAGGACGTGAAGGTGACCCGTCCCCTTTAATTACAGTCTGCATTAGGCCTGAACGATATATCGTTTGACTATCGTCATCGCGATGTACGTGTGTGCGATAGTCACATCGCAGAGCCTGCGATATTGGAGGTGAATGAACTCATTTAATTTCAAGGGTAACCGACTGAGAAACACTGCATGTGACTCTGCATGTGCTGTGCAGCGATCCACCAATCGCCTTCGTCCTTAACTCAGTTGCCAATCAGACTCACTTCTCAGTTGCCAATCAGACTACCCTGCCAGCTGTCAATCAAAATCAGGGAGGAGAAAACCCACCCCTGCACATGTTCTGCACATGGAGGGAGACGTGTGTCCGCTGAGAATTACTTTCGGAACTTTACTCATGACTATTAAGCCCAACAAATAAGAACTGTATGGGTTTTAAATTGTACATTTCCGTGGACCACTCTACTATAAGCAGTGCGCGTTTTGCGAGGTGCATGCAATTCTCGGAGGACATGCGTTTCTCGGTACAACACCGCTAACAACAACAACAACGATCGCAAAATGAACAACGAACAAGCGAAAACCACCGAAAATGAAGTCAATTATCTGGAATTATTTCGGTTAAAAGAAGGATGATGTCGACCAAAACACGTCTTCTGTGTTCATCTGTTGCCACAATAACGTCCCAGCACAATAAAAGCTAAAAATATCTCTGAGACAGACAGAAGCCGTTCTACTAACATTCACAAAAAGAGGTAAGATCAGAGCAGATTAACTGTCCTCAAGATTTCAGCAGTGCAGCATAACATTAAGTGCTATTCAGGTCATCTGGTGAAAATACTGTATTTTTAATATCGCAATATATATCGCAGGGTTGAAAAAATCGCAATATTATTTTTTTCCAATATCGTGCAGCCTTAGTCTGCATTCAAATCAGTGTCAATGATCTGATTCTGAGATCACCTTTTCATCCTCTGTGTCGTCTGTGCAGGAGGACATCGCTAAGCTGTTGAGGTTCGAGTCCTCCGCTCTGCCAGCGGGACAGCACACCAACCTGATGGAGTACGCCTCACGTATGAAGGCCGGGACGCGCAACATTTACTACCTGTGCGCCCCAAACCGCCACCTCGCAGAGCACTCCCCTTACTACGAGGCCATGAAACAGAAAGACATGGAGGTGAGAGGGAAGCGGCGATGAAGGGAAACGTTTTTCTCCTGCGTCAGCCATCGTATTTATGGTTTAAAGTTTGTTCCCCCTCGTTTGTGCAGGTGCTGTTCTGCTACGAGCAGTTCGATGAGCTCACTCTGCTCCACCTCCGAGAGTTCGACAAGAAGAAGATGATCTCAGTGGAGACGGACATCGTGGTCGATCACTACAAGGAGGAGAAATTCGAGGACATCAAGCCGGGTCCGCTCCTCTCACACACCGGTGTTTAAAGCTCGGCTCTGCAGCTTATCGCAGCCCTCCGTCCTGACTCTGTGTTTGTCGTCTCTTCTTCTCTGCAGCCTCCGAGCGTCTGACTCAAGAGCAGGCCGATGACCTCATATCCTGGATGAAGAACGCTTTGGGCCCCCGGGTTACAAACATTAAGGTACGACCGGCTTCATGTTTAATGCAGATTTCCCCGAAGGACGGACACATCACGTAACACACTCTCTTTCTGATGCTTAGCTGACTCCCCGCCTGGACACCCACCCCGCCATGATCACAGTGCTGGAGATGGGTGCCGCACGCCACTTCCTCCGCACGCAGCAGCTGGCTCGCACCCCTGAGGAGAGAGCTCAGATTCTGCAGCCCACTCTGGAGATCAACGCAGGGTGAGAAACAGATTTCAGGTGGATTAAAGGTCAGTTTTGTTTTTTTGTTATGTTCTCTTTTAACCAGTTTGTACCTCTCCTGCCGCCTCATAGACACGATCTGATCAAGAAGCTGCACGCGCTCAAGGACTCAGACTCTGGACTGGCTGGACTGCTGCTGGAACAGGTAACATGAGTCTAATGACCGCCGTCGCTAATCCGATGCAGCGGGGAGTTTTTTTAAGCAACGTAATGAAAGTAAATTGAGGGTTAACGGTTGAATTGAATCATCCTCAAATTAAAAGACTCCTCAGGCTTTAAAGGGATATTCCGGCATAAAATTAATTTAGAGAGTTAGAGTTAGACACCCCCTCGAGAGATGAATGTTACCGACTGTTTGCTTCTCTAGTTATACCAACTTCAGTAACGACCGCACGATAGCAATACACAGCAGTCTGAGGAGCCATAAACAAACCTCAACCAAAACGCCACAAAAAATGCTCAGAACAGCACCTAACTTCATCAACAGGACATATAGGGTCCCAGCCACCAAACATCTTTTTAACTTAACCCAATTTCTTTGGCAAAGAGACTAAACACAACTCACCTACTCTCTTCCAACAGCCACATGTTTGTAGCGAGACCTCGGGCCAGTCCATTACGGACTACAGCGGGGTGTCGCAGCTCAAGGAAGAACATTTATGATCATTTCTTTGTCATTTCCTCGAAGTAATAATCACCATAATAATCATTTTGCACTTCTGCCTTAGCGTCTCAGTCCGATTCGGCAACATTCATCTCTCGGCGGTGTGTCTAACTCGGTGTTACGGTGTGTTTGACCCTTTATTAATTTGACACCAGAATATCCCTTTAAGCACCAGCGTCTTCCCTCGTTATTTTTTCCAGATCTACGACAACGCCATGATCACGGCAGGCCTGAACGACGATCCCCGACCCATGATCTCCCGTCTGAATGATCTGCTGACTAAAGCTCTGGAGAAGCACTGACAGCTCGAACAGACATGAACAGACAGACTGTGTTCGGATGACGGCGGCCTGCAGACTTGGTGTTTTTGCAGCAGCAGCAGAGGGACTTAGAAGGCCATTTGTGAAAAGAAAGGCAGGCCTCTGTTCATCCGAAGCCACCAGACCACATCGCTTCCCCCCTCTGGAAACCTTCATCACCCTGTTTGGAGAGGATACAAAGGCTTACGAAGCTCAGAGGGCGTGAAGATGAACTGCTGACAGCTTCTTCTCTTGCACTTACATGTCTTTAAACTCGGTGTTCAGCTGTTTTCAAACCTTGATCAGAGGATATGTGCCTATCAGAAGGTAGTCCCGATTACACCTCCCATGTTACAGTGACAGTTTTCTGGATTTCTCCTCCTGCTTTCACAACCGGACATAGACATGAAGCAGAAAAGCAAAGACGGTGCATTGATTAATTGCTCCCTTTGTGTTTGTACGCGCCCTTGAAAGATTGCATTGTTTTCCCGCGTAAATGCTTTTTGTTAACTTTTGAAATCTGTGAAAAGAAAGTACCCGAAACCGGGGATATACTGTAAGATATACTGGATTCATGGAGCTGTGTGCGCTCTTCAACAACCCATTTCTGTGACGATTAAAGATGCAAAAAGATCCAAACTTTCTTGAAAATACTTTACTGCATTTCAAATTAGCATGACATCTCAGCTGAGAGGGTAGAAGATGAGAGTAACCTGAACCTCAAAGCTCCTCCTCCAGTGCGCTGTCTAGTAGAGACTGAGGACTTTTGAGACGGATGGTTCAAAGAGTTTTAGTGAAGTGATTCTCAGGGTTTTTTCTCTGTCAGCGTCCCAGCGCCGTCTTGTCCGTTTCGAATCACATCAGGCCGTTTTGACCCATCACACCTCCTGCAAAGGATTCCTCTTCTCTGTGAGCTAACCTGCTTCAGGTCTCACCTCCTGACCGTCCGTCAAGATCCACACGTCCCAGGAGAGTGTCAGGAGAGCTTGTCAATGTTGGCGAGGAAACGCTGCGCCCACCATTCATCCAGATCAATGGGCACAAAGTCTGGAGAAAATAGAAGAAAAGAGGAAAATTACGTGAAGAAATAAAGAATATCTAAAGAGGGTTAAACGGAGCAGGAAGAATTCGAGTTAAAACTTTATGTAAGTACAGAAAAACAGCTCAGTGGAGTGGTCGTTATTATATGCGGTTGGCTGGTGTTTTTACTCTCACGCTCACTCACGCGATGTATATATATTTTTTGCCGTTAATAACGTTAACTATCAATGAACACTTGGCTTTAATCGCCGTCATTACAGAAACACATGTAAACGCCCTCTAAAACATCACTTCACTTAATTGGTCACGTTATCCTTTTTAAATACAAACCCGAATTCATACAGCCTTCTACGTTAGCATTGCTACCTATGAACAAACTAAAGCAATTAGACGCAAATTAGCATCGACTAACAATAAACGCTTGGCTTTAATCGCCGTAGTTACAGTAACACATGTAAACACCTTATAAAATATCTCTTTATTTACTTAAGAACTTTGTCACGTTATCAAACCTGAGTTTATACAGCCCTCTAGTGGACAAGCTAAGGAACTGCAATACACTGCATGTAAAGATAATGTCAATAACGTCTCGGAAAAGAATTGTATTTCCGGTAAATATTTTCAAAATAAAACAAATTAGCTATAAATACGTATCATATGAGTTTTGACTTTTTTTAATTTAATTTTTGAAATAACAGAAAACGAACCATAAATATAAATTATTAAAATACCAATTATTTTTTGATCGTTCTTATAACATGAAAAGGTTAATGATTATAATTGTTTTGCATATATTTTCTTGTATTGCTTTTAATGTCAGAATAAAAATGTTATTTTATTGTACATTCAGATTAAGATGTTTGGCCAGTGTTAGAGCCATTTGTGCACGACTGAAAATTTGACAGATAATCAATAATTTTTGTTATTTATCCTGATCAGAATTCTGAGAGACTGAACAGTTGTATAGTTTTACTTTTAAGTAGCCGATTACTACTGCAGCTCTCCTATTGGACGAGACATGTGAGACCTGCTGGTCTGTGGGTCTTTAAGAGTACAACAGTTTTTGACCGTGTTTACATCGGGTCTTGATTTTGTCCTAATTATTTGTAAAAAGTATCGTTTAGTTATGCAAAGTAAACGTCCAAGTAAATTCAAGAAGGGAATGATCGACAACTTTGGTGTTTTATTATGGAAATACGCGTCAACTACATCAGCTACATGCTCTGGTTCGTGACCTCAGAGGGTCTTCAGTCATTAGACGGAGCTGCACTCACAGCCGGCACACTGCTTAATATGACTATTTCTGTATACTGTGATGAAAAAATGTATTACTCCAGTGAAGTTTATTCACATCAATTAAATAATTATTATGGTAAAAATATGCAGGGGAAAAGGTTTGCTTTACACTGTGGATGCTATTTATCAGCTGAGCATTCCTAACTGTGCCAGTGGAGTTGGCCCATCTAATTTAGACTACAAGAAGAGAGAAGGCCTCTCATTTCCTGCCAGCTGGAAGGATCAGAGGCAGGTCCACTAATCTTTAGTTGGCTGGCTGATACAAACCCAGACAAACTACTGTCCAGGCTGCAGTTTTTAGACCTCGGATAGACCCTGGAGACCTTTATTCAGCGATATATCCTGCATGTTTAGGCTTGAAAAGAGACTTTTTTTGCAGTAATAATATGCCTGATTTTCAGCCTGTTATGTGCAGATGGATGCTACAGAGGCACAGGCAGCTGAGAGAAGATAAAACGCCACATAGAGGCTGTTCTTACTGTCCATGTGTGGGCTTGGAGTGGTTTCTCTGTAGAGGACTGCTCCCTGGGCCTCATCTGGAACCTGCTCCTGCTGCAACACCTCCTGCCAGGCTGGAGAGACAGGGACACAGTCAAAACATGCTTTTACTTTACTGACCTGTTTTTGTGTGTGACAATAAATCTGGTTCAAGCCTCTGGACTTTAAGATTGACTAGATGTTCTGTGTGACATACTCTGACTCTTTAGAGGCACTGCATGAAAAATAGGCATAACTCTGTAGTGGAATTCACTGCATGGGCTCAAAATCCCGCTAAAAAGACATGTTTGTGAGATAATTTAGCAACATCTGCATCCTTTCTGGACCATTTAAGATGGACTGAGGTGAAGCGTTAAACCCTCCTGTGGTTTATGTGTATCACGTCACAAAGGAGACACTGAACTGTTGAGCAGCTGAAATCGGGGCGTTTTACTGTCGAAACCCCGGCGCCGCTCTCTTCAGCTCCCAAGACCTTTTAAAAGAAGAGGTGATGCATTATTTGCAAACCACCTAAATCTGTTTTTGTAAATCTGATGTTTCAGGTTTGCACACATCCACCGGGAATCACTGTGGCATATTATCCAACTACACGCTATACCACCCAAGTATGTCAAAATCTTCAGGGCCCTGTATCACAACTCCACTTGCCGAGTAAAAACCACCAACGGCACAACCGATGACCTTGACATCGTGACCGATTTGCATATACCCACGTTGCACTCCAAGAATTGACAACCTGCATGAGCAAGGAGCAAAAGTCGGTCTACGTATAAGCCAAGAAAAGACCAAGGTCATGACCATCGCACAACATCAACACCTTCCACCACTCACCCTAGGCGAACAAGTCATAGAGTACGTCGAGAACCTCGGAAGCAACATCTCAAATACTGGACGTAGAGAAAGACGTACAGACCAGACATGGCAAAGCTGCAGGAGTCTCCCAACGACTCCATATGTCAGTGGTCATCCCTACAGCGACCTAAGCCGGTGAGACGTGGACGAAGACAACCAGCATCAATGAAGAGGTGATGAGAAGGGCAGGTGTAGCACCCTTGTCTGACATCGTCTCTGACAGGAGAAAGAGAATGACCGGACATGGACTCCGAGGTTGGCAAGGAGAGGGAGGCCAAAGAAGACATGGAGACAAACAGCCAAGGAAGACCTGAGCGAGATGGGAGTCAGCTGGCATAAAGCAAGAAGGGTCGCCAGGGACCGGAGCAAATGTAGGGGACTTGTTGCCCGATGAAAATCCCTCCAGGCTGTAGAGATTTCCTGCTCTTTCTGTACTTTTTAGACCATTAATCCAATAATCCCTGGAAACAGATTACTTCAAATATTCAGGGAGTTAAATTGAGCATTTCCTGCATGTCTCTAACGTATTTTATTACCCCTCTAATCAAGTGTAAGGCTGCCTTTACTGTGATAAAATGCATCCAAACACAATAAGAGCTCCACATGAGAAAACGGTCATAAAGATGCAATTAACAGCTCATAGCTAAAAACCTTATCAGCTCGAGTTAAAAGAGGCCCCGCACCTCTAATGTCACACCCAGAAGTGAAGTCCACGAGGGCGGCTGCTTCAAAGACCGCCCGCCGCTCCTGCTGCACGCTTGTCTGTCTAATAACGCAGCATATGGATCGGTCACATGCGGCGTGTTTGTGCGGACTCGAACTGATTTTATCTGCCGGTTAATCGTGTCTTTAAGGAAAGTAATCCTGTTTATAATTTGGGCTGAGTTTTTGTTTTTTTCAGAAGGAGTCAAAGGGACCCTGAGGGGGGAGGTCGTGTGTGTGTGTGTGTGTGTGTGTGAGGGGGAGGATTGGGCCTTCTTTGTGTCCTTGTCCTCACAAGGTTACTGACATTGTTTATGAGGTTCTGCTGGTTGAGTTTTACCACACAGAGAGAGAAAACAGAGGGGCAAAAGAGGTAAAAGAGCTGCACACAAACTCTGAATCTGGGTCAGTGGGTAGAGTTTCACCTGGACCCCGACAGAACCTTCCATCCACTCCACTCCCCTGAGTCTTTCCCCCCCAAAGTTTCCTCCACGAGGAGCCTGATATGTGGGTGTGAGAGCGTTTCTCAGCTAGGTGCCTATCTTGGCTATCAGTGTCAGAGCAGCTGTGCGGCTGAGGCCTGGGAATGAGGAGTGGTGGTCGCCAAACTTGTGATAGTGAGACAATGTCATTCACAAAACAGCTGGCGAGGGGCCGGGCGTCTGTGCCGTCGGTTTCCTCACCCTCGTAGATGAATTTGACGTTCTCCTCGTGCGCGGCGGTGGAGCTCTCTTCCTGCTGGGTGTCCGCGTTGAGAGCCGGAGCGGGTTGATGGTACTTCTTACCGTTCAGGCGGTTGAAAACGATCTTGGGCGCAGGAAGACTTTGCACAGAAAAAGAGAGAAAAAAAAACATGTCATAAGAAGTTTACAATATGAACACTCAGAACTGAAGCAGAGCTGTTTGTGTTGGAGGGAGCAACAGCTGAGAGGAGGAACATGTGCCACCTTCTTTTTCCACAAGGTCATTCCCACACAGAGAGATCAGGGCTCGTTTTAAAGGCATTAAAAAAGCACAGCAGGCGAAATGAACCTTGGGAAAGTCAGAGTGTGAAGGAGTGCTGTAAATCATCCAGGCTTTTAAAGGCTGCCTGTCTCAAGCTGATGACGTCCACACTGCTGCCAGGACATTGTCATCCACTAACCCACTTTAACCAACACAACAGCTCAGGAAAAAGTGTGTCTTATCTCTGCGAAACTGAGCCAAACAAACAAGAGGTTTCAAAAGCACAGAAGTGAGGGGGTTTTACATTAACAGGAGCTGTGTTTCACTCACTCAGGCATGTTCCAGGACGTCTGTTTGTGCTTGAAGTCGTTGATTTTGTTGTCAAGCTGCTGAGTGGGCCCTAACACAGGAGAAAGACAGAAATGTGACTCTTCCTCAGCAAAGATCTCTGCTAGATTTCTGCAAAGTGCGTCCCCTGAGTTGCCTCACCTGTTCTTCTCTGGGTGACCAGTTTGCTGGGACCTCTTGTAATAGTGTACATAATGTGCAGGAAAAGTCACCTGATAACTTTTTTTTGGCACTTCGGGAAAGACGTAAGTCCAGTCGCAGCGCAAACAAGTGAAGCAGGCCTTCTTTGCGCAGAGGAGGCACTTGGAGCGAAACGCATCCGCCACAGGATCTGTAGATGAGTAAGAATATAGTTTCTCCTAACGCGAGAAATGCTGGTCCTCCTGTCAGCTGATCGATCTGGATCTCGCTCACAGTCACAGGGTGCAAGTTTGGAGCCAACACCGGTTCACACGCAGCTTGCTGGGTAACGTTTCAGAAAACAAAGTCGTGCGTCTCGCTCCTCTCCGCGTAAAAGCAGCAGCGTGTGCGCATCTCCTCCAGTGAACCTCCCCTCTATGTCACCTGCCTCCAAAGCCCGGGCAGTTAAGTCACTTTGGTGCTAAGGTGTCCCTGCACTACCACAATGTCACATAACCCGAAACGGCGGCTGTCATTCATAAGACATTGTACGCGCACCGTCAGAGCGCAGCACTGCTCGACGTCCCTTACACGCCTCCCTTGGCGCTTTAAAGAGACAGTGTCCCAGGACTGTGAGGGAACCCTGACAGCTCTCATAAGATTTAAAGAACTGGGTCATTACCCCACTTTACATCCAGAATCAAAGAATAGAGAAAAATGCTCTCAAAGAGTTCAATTTGACTAAAGGCAGGACTTCTTTCATAATGGAAGAAACACATAACTCTGTCAGGTGAGCTCCATTTGTGTTGAGACAGTTTATACAAAGAGTCATGTGTCTGCCCCTATCAGCTCTAACGCCTCTGTGTTTACAGCACACACAAGTGGGCTCATGTGCACAATGCAATCATATGAAACAATCTTTATGTGAACAAAGTTTGCTGATTGAAAAAAAAGTGTTCAGTAGTTTATAAGTAGGGGAGAGTGGGGTAAGATGAGCCATTTTTCATATTTCAGATCACTACATCAAGGCAATCATAGTTTTGTCTCTAACTAGTGTATCTGCATATATTTCAAGATGTTGTTCATCCCTGCAAACCAACAGAGTGAGTGTAAACAGAACTGTCTTGATAAAAGTGGTCTCCTATGGTCAACTTACCCCACTAATGGTAGCAAGGTTGAATGATAACAAAGAGAAATTTAAGCAGGTCTGGGACCATTTTCTGAATTATATAAGAGGGAATAGATGTGTATGACATGTGAGGAGATGATGACTTATGTGTGTATGTATATATGTGCAGGTACATGTGTGTATATATTGGTATATTATCATATATTCTTTTATAGACACTGTTTTAGTGTTGAGCACTGTGCTGTTATGTTTATGAGTTGGGCTCTGTGTGAATATATATGCGTATCTAGTGTAATTGTGATCAATATGGTTGTTTTGTTTGTGCTGAAGTTTGATATCTTCTGTATAATGTTGAATATATCAAAGTTGAATAATTACAAACTGATGAAAGGAGTGTGGAAACTATATCATCATTTTCAGACAGTTTTATTCAGCATTTCAAGTTGATATAAAATGCTCTAACTTCAACTTATATATGTGACATAATTATAAATCCTGGCTCTATAAATGATAATAAAAGTCATAATGACTTTATCACCAGCTAACGTCAAGTAACAGGATTAAATTATACATTAATTCATGCATAAATGATGATGAGTTGTTGGATATCCCCTACTGTTGTGTTATGAGATTTCACTGAAAAGGATTTGAAGGTAACACATTCAGCTCACCAAGGCGAAGAGAAATGTTCAGAAAGACGTTGATAAAACTCTACATCAGCTGTGTCGTATCCAAGGATTTATCTGAGAGCTTTAAAACCAAAGTTGCAGATTAATAAATAAAATCTGGTTTCAGTTCCTAGAGTTCATTTTAAATAAGGAGAAGAGGTATCAGGCCTCCCGCTCACACAGCTTGGAATCTGCTGCAGGAGGAGTTTAGGTCTCAAGAGTCATCTCCATTTTATTCTGTTTGTTAAAGCAAACAAAAGATGTTGGAAAACGAATACACTGTTAATTTATCATATGCCATGTAAACAAATGCAGAACTGTCATCAAATATTTCTCACAGGCTAGCATTAAAATAAAGTTCTTCCTTTGTGTTATGGGATTATTTGAGATTGTCTCTGCCTTATACTGCACACACACACAGAGAAATCATTCAGGTTCGCTGTCCCCTCAGGATTAAACTCTTCAGATAATCTCATTATTTTACAGAATTTCAATTCCCCGCAGACACCACCAAAGCGATCGCAATTTAACAATCATCATATCAAGCTGCAGAATATTTACAAAATACCCTTTTTAGTTAGTAGTAATATAAATAAAGATTAATAGCAGGCATTGTTATGATGCCGGTAAATCTGATTTTACACGTATACACACTGTTGTCTCCTTTAAAGGTGCATCAACGCTCTGAAGGTAGAAAAGATCTTTAAGGTAGTGTAATCCTAATCCCTGTTCCAGGTCAGACGGAGGTATAGCTGCTGGAATAAGATGAGGACATGAATGTATAGAGACAGATCATTAAGGTTTAAAGTGTCTGTTATTTAAAGTGAGCCTCCCTGCATCACCTGTATGCCAGCTACAGGTGATGATCGACGACCATCCCTCTACAGTTTATCAGTCAGGTACGAGGTTACTGGACTAATGAGCACCACATCTTTTCACCTTAATATCAACTTCATCCACATATTTTAGTATCTCACAAAGTTTGAAAGAACTTTGAATAAGTTTTTGTATTCATGGCGTTTTAAAACTTGCATTTCATCACAGACAACTGATATTTTGAGCATTCTTGTATATTTTATGTCCTTTTTACGAGTTTGACTGTGTTTCAGGACAGTTTATAATTAAGTCCATAATTAAGGGACACGTTTCAGACTTAATAGGGGCTGGCTCGTTCATTATGGGACAAAAGCTGAGCCCCCAATTAGGAGGGAAAAAAGTTATTTTGGGGTCAGTGGTTTGGAGTCAGGGCAGGTCTCAAAGACGAGAGGTTAAAGCCACATCTCCACCGAGAGAAACAAGAACTCTTGGTTCCTGGTGCTACTTTCCAGAAGGATAAAAGGTTCCTCCAACCAGCTTTAGACCTGCAAAGAGTTGTCTGAGTTATGGCCAATTAGAAATAATCACTGCAGCAAGTCCCGCCCCCAAAGTCGCTGTCCTTATAAAAGGTTTTACCACCTTATAAAAGTCCCTTTAGGTTGAAAGAAGATCTCTGAGATTTCATGTACACCCTGGTTCCTACAGTGTCTTTATTAGTTAAGTGTGTGTGTGTGTGATAGTTCAGTAATGAGATTCACAGTCCTCCAGCAGGCTGTCGGTGATGTAGCCGATCTTCAGCAGGTTTTGGTAGAAGTCTTTCTCTACGGCGGTGTTGACGGTCCAGCCCACCACCTCCACGCCTCGCTCTGCCCAGAACTGAACGTAGTCCCTACAGGAGAGAAGATCAAAATAAGTGTCGAAAGAGCAGGATAATCAAAAATAATTGACTGTTAAAGATGAGGTAGGCAGGATTCTGTTAAAGAAGCATCTTTTTTGTGGTGTACATACAAAATAGCTTTTATCCTCTTTACATCTACTTTTCAACGGTGCATTCAAACAATAAAGAAAATTCAATATCACCTACAGAGACATGAAGTCTTTCTGTACGAGGATGGCGGAGACTCCACACAGTTTCCACAGTATGTGATGATGAGCCCAGTCCAACAAGATGTCCAGAACCCCCGTCCACAGCTGACCCCAAGTGGACAGGCTCCGAGGAGTGCCGTCGCCAAAGCGGCTCAGTCTCCAGGGCCGGTGGGTTAGAGCCGTGACCACGTTAGGGTCGGTCTGTCTCATCTGAGGACGAGAAGGGGTTAAAGGTCAGCAAAAGGCATTGTCAGAAGTAGACCGAGGATTTGTCTGTTAGTCAGACGTGGTTAAACTTTATTCAGCTTAAAGAAAATGTAAAATACTTTCACATATATACATCATACGAATCTATTCTTGGTCAAACTGTCACATTCATGTTTTGTTACCTTGTAGATAACTTTGGGTTCAAAGGAAGTAACAATGCTGGAGTTGTAAAGGACGGGAAACTTCTTATACAACTCATGGAGAACTGACGCTGCCTGAAAAGAGACAGACGACTCAAAATAAACAAGTTATTTTGTAGAAATGATTCCCTCATCCTTCACCTATGAGTGTATATGCTGTTTATAAAGGCCCGTCTCCCTCCATTGTGGAGTTAGTATATATGCAGTACCTTATCAGGTTGCTCTTTGACATCAAAAAAGATGGTCAGCTGGTGTTTGATGCACTCCTGCACCGCCTCCTGCAGAGTTGGGACCCTCTCTACGCTGAACTTGTCCCTGGAGCAGAGGAAACCGTGTCAGGATTTCACTCATAAAGTAAACATAGATTTTATTCAAACATAGATTTGCTGAATGGAGGAAATTGAGATTAAAATCATACTTCAGTCTGTGTCGAGCAGCGGCATCAAGTCTCTTCAGCTGAACCAACTGCAGTTTGCTGACCGGTCCGGATCCATTGGTGGTGCGGTCCACAGTCTCGTCGTGCATCAGAATGGGTATGCCATCAGCGGTGAAACTCAGGTCCAGCTCCACCCCAGTCGCCCCGTTCCTACTGGCCTGAACAGAGAGAGAAGAGAGGACGAAAAAGACGGTGTCATGAAAATATAGAATTTAAATGGCTGGTATTAAATAACAGCGAGTACATGTTTAAAAGTGACGATATATTCGGATTTCTTTGAGGCGTGTAGAGGTCCAAGTGTCTGATACTGACATGAGGAGGACCAAACTGAACCGGACTAAAGTGATGCTAAAAGAGGTGAAGATTTCAGGGAGCAAACGAGACCATCAGGGACAAGATTAATAACCTCTATATTTTTTATTTCGATGGCTGCTACTGCTGTGAGGGGGTATGTATTCGTTGGCCGAGAACCACCACTGCTGCAAATAAAAAAGAACGCAAAAAAAAAAAAAAAAAAAAAAAATTACAGTGGAAGATACTGATGCACACACACAAAAAAGGAAACCGACGCCCGCTGCAAATAAAAAAAGAAAACAAAGGTGCAGATTAAAAAAAAAGGCACAACGGAAGTAAATAATGCAAAAAAAAAAAAAGTGCCGATGGAAAAATACAAAAAAACATTACTTACTGCAAAAATATAAGAATGCAAATAAAAAAAGCCACAATGGAAATTAACGATGCAAAAAAGTGGCGATGCAAAATAAAAAAAAATTTTTTTAAATGACTTGCTGCGGAAAAAAAAGGATGCAAATAATCATTATTGGTCTCCAGCAGCTCACTTCGGTTGTGGCTTTTTTTTTTTTTTTGTATCCTTTTATGATTTTCGCAGTAAGTAACTTTTTTTTGCCTTGCCACTTTTTTATCTGCACCGTTTTTTTAGACACTATTATTATTTGCAGCAGGCTTCGGTTTCTTTTTTTTTCCATCAGTAACTTCCGTTGTGACTTCTTTTTTTTGCATTATTTTTATTTGCAGCAATGACAGTTCTTGGCCACCGTATATGCACACTAAAGAAACAATACACACACAAGGATGAGACAAAATCAGCACAAATATAAGTGTTACTATTTTGGCCTCATACATGTGAGAAAAGGTCTGATATTGAACTGAGCGTGGACTCGATTGAAGGTGAAGAAAGTAGCTGCATGTGGGGAGTTACTGCATTAAAGGAGTACAAGCACAGCTGAGTCAGCATCCTCTGTAGCATTTGCATGAAGAAAAAAAAACAGGCAGGTGAAGAAATAGATGATATGAAAAAATATATCTGGATATGATAAAGTTAATTATGAAGATGGTATTATCTATACTCAGTTTAGACCAAGGGTAAAATGTAGGTTATTATGTGTGTCAGGAGCTGCAGCAGATTGGTACTCTGTCAATGCCAGCAGTTAGCTCACAGATCATTCTCTTAAATCTACAGTATGTGGTTCTAACAATGCAAAAGTCTAGACATGCACAGAGTATTTTTAATGTAATTACGGTAACACACACTCTTTTTTTTAACCCTGTAATACACTTACTCAGACAGAATCTAAATATAACCCAACATGAGTGACAGATACTTAGAGAGGGTCTTTACTATCATTATTATTATTATTATTATTAAAACTGATGCTTATGTCACCTCTCTAATCGCTGCCAGTGTGTTCTCCGGAGCGTCGTGGCTCCCCCCGCGGTGCGCGACCACCGGTACGCCGCCTGACAGAGCCCTGGGCCGGAGGACGCGGCTGGCCTGGTCCGCCGGCACCGGAGGAAAGCGGAACATCACCATGAAGACATAGAGGAATGCGGTGAGGAGAGAGGCCCCTACGGCGCTCCTCGTCCCCAGCATCACCAGCAGGAACACCGCGGAGAAATACAGCCCCTCATCTCCCATCTGCAGCATGGCGAAGGGAGGTTTCTACGGCACGATCGCGGCGGAGGATGAGAGAGAGTCAGCGCGGAAGGATGGCATGGATGGAGCTCTGCTATCAGCACTACATAGCGGAGGAAGAGGCGCACAGATGTCTGACTTCTAGTCATGGGCACGGCGGTTCTTTTAGATGTACTGAATCACTTGAATCAGTTCACTAAAAAGATTCGTTCAAGAGATTCGTTCAGAAGCCTGCGACTCCGACCTCCTGAACTGATACACAGCTGAACGGTTCAGGATTCAGTTCAATTCATAGTTTCTGGAACTGGGAGACACGAGTGTTTAGCTGTGTTGCTTTGGCGAACAGGTTTGTAAAAACGAACTTGTAAATAAATTTTGGTCAGTGAGTGATGCGTTCACTGAACCCCAGCAAACCACTGCAATGATAGGATGCAGCGGGTTTAATGCGCTACTTGTTACATGTTGTGTCCAATTGTATGCAAGTTGTTGTGGTGGCAATTTTGTAGTAAGATAGTTGTGTCCAACAAAAATGATTATAGAGAGTGTAGTTCAATTCGTGATTCATTCATGAAGTGATTCAGGCGTTAGTGCTGCTGGCCTGGCAATGCTGTTTCTCGCTTCAGCTCGACTGAAGTGAGAAATGAAAAAATCACTCCAGGAAGTGATTCGGTTCAGTAGTTCACTAAAAAGATTTGGTTCTTTTGATAGAATCGTTCGCGAACGAAACAACACTACTGACTTCGTGACTGTGCAGAGCGTGTGAGGGAGAGAAAGAGAGAGTTTTTCTCATGTAGTTTAAATGATGTCAAATTTGGGAAAAATATACAAACACTGAGCAGCTTTGTTTTCAAATACAAAAGTGGAAATGTGTAGAAATGATATTCTGGCTTTTGCATTTCACTCCACATCATCATACTCATCATATAAGGCACTCAAAGATGGTCTTAATATGAAAACGTTTGATTTATTTTTAATGATATTTGTTTTAAACCAAATAAACCATGCTTTTATTTTGAAGGTAAACCACATGACTCCATCAGGAAGCATGGGTGGTTGCAGAAAATGAGAAATTCTGAGTATGCAACAAAAACATGTGAAGAATAACATATAACTTCATAAATGGATTTGTTTTCAAGTCAAATGTCAGAACTAAAGGAATGCAACACGAGGAACAAATACAGAATAAAACCATCTCTGACAAAAGATAGAGGAGAGATTTTCCTTTAGAGAGTCTTTAAAGGCACGCTGCTCATTCCCTGATGGTTTTTTTTAGTTTTTTTAGTTTATGTCACTCGGGATGGTCGATCTGCAGTGAGCTGATGTGCTGAAGCAGCTGGTCACAGTGCGCAGGACTCCGCTGTTTGTCTCGTACTGCCTCCACCTCCTTCTTCAGGAGCGCAGGGTGGACCGAGCTGCACTTCTTCAGGACCTCTGGACACACAGAAACAGACACAACACAGATCAGGAGTGAACACTGTTAGAGAAGACGTCTTCTTCTACTTCTCTACATTGATTAGTTCAAATAAGCACATTGGTACAACTCTCATGTCTGTACAGTACAAATATTTCAGATAGATATTCCATCAAAATTAAAACTGCAGTCCCTCCACCAGCAGATGGCACTCTTGAACCTTTACATCAACTATGAAGGTTTAGAAAGGATCCATGTGCTGTTTTCTCCCACCAGGAGGCAGTAAAGGTACGTTCAAACCTTCCGCTCCCATCATTCCCACACTGTCTGCTGATTTCCAGAGGTGGATTGAATTACTTGAAATGCTGTCAGTGGGAAATGCTTTGTAAACCGCAAAGAAAAAGTGGTGACACGCCATCACAGCGGATAAGTTCGCTCATGTAAACTCATCATCTGATACTCGCCTTTGTTCTCCATGGAGGTGGAGGGGAATTTTAGCTTTTGTGTATACTGTACTCATCTGGAGCAGAGGCGGAGCGGGGGTAGCTGGAGTGTGAATTAAAGGAGAACAAAGATGAGTTGTGAGAAGTGAGTTATCGCCGTGCCAACAGCCCGTGTGATTGAGCAGGTAGCAGCCGCACTGCCAGGACGGTGGGATTATCAGGGTGGAGAACAGGAAGAGGGAGAGAAGAGGAGGGATGAGAGGAGCTGTCCGTCATGCTGTCAGGACATGCTGCAGACATCAAGACACTTCCCAGTTATGCTTTTGAAATCCTAGAAGCATAAGAATGGGATTAACTATGACAGAGATGCAGAAGAAGAAAGTGAACGGGGTGTGGAGGGGGGGGAGCTTCAAACAGCACCGTGCATGAGAGTGAGGAATGCTTCCACATTTGTGGTGCAGGCGGTTGAAGGTGCTGTCAGATACAGACGATCACTCAGCGAGATGTGAGGTCATCTTGTTTCACAAAGAGACTCCGAGCTGTCCAAGAATTCACTGTAACTTCATAAGGATCTGGGCTGCAGACAATGGCTCAAACTTGTATCTTTAAATTACATGCGCCAAAAATAGTGAAACATTGTGTGTGTGGTCTTTTAGGCTTATAAACATTAATAAGATACCCCTGCATCATTTCCTTGAAGTAATAATCACCATATTGATCATTTTACAGACGCTGTAGTTCTTCTGCTTTAGCGTCTCGGTCTGATTGTATTTCCATGAAGAAATGATCGTAAATGTTCTTCCTTGAGCTGCGTCACCCCGCTGTAGTCCGTAATGGACTGGCCTGAGGTCTTGCTACAAACAAGCGGCTGCTGGAAGAGAGTAGGTGAGTTGTGTTTAGTCTCTTTGCTAAAGAAATAAGGTTAAGTTAAAAAGATGTTTGGTGGCTAGTACTATGGCTGGGACCCTATATGTCCTGTTGATGAAGTTAGGTGCTGTTCTGAGCATTATTTGTGGCGTTTTGGTTGAGGTTTGTTTATGGCTCCTCAGACCGCTGTGTATTGCTATCCTGCGGTCGTTACTAAAGTTGGTATAACTAGAGCAAAGCAAGTGGTCGGCAACATTCATCTCTGGAGGGGGTGTCTAAATCGGTGTTACGGTGTGTTTGACCCTAAATTAATTTTACGTTGGAATATCCCTTTAAAAATGGTGCAAACTAAGGCAACAAATCAATATTATCATTCAATGAAAATATATTCTCTGTGTTAGTTAAATGCCGGTAACAGGTTTCTCAAAAGACCGAAAAAAGTTGTGTCATGATAAAAAGAAAAAAAGGCTTGGAGGAAATTAGAAATGAAGACGAGAAGAAGTTAACCACTCTGTGTGTGACACTGGAGGATTTTTGGCACCACGTGGTCGAGAATTTGAGGATTTCACCGACTGCAGAATCACCAAAGATTTAGAGAATGAGGAAAAATCTCTGTACTGAAGGGAAAATGGCTTTAAAACCAGGAATGACTTAAAAACAGACATGACTCTGAAGTGGAAATCACTGCATGGACTCAAAATCACACCCCAAAACCACCATCCACATCTGCAGGTTAAAACTGTGCAAAGAGGTAACCATAGAAACAGGGACGATGGTGACCCACTCAAGGTGGACCACCACATCCCCCTCTCCAAAGGGGACAGGATATGTTTTAGTTTTGGGGTTATTCATATTCGATGTAGTTAAAAGCTCATGCACTTCGTTTTATAGAAACGACTGTCCAGCTGTTTAGCATTGTCCAAAACACGTACAGTATGTATGATATTCTACCTCCTGCTCTCACTTTCGCAGACACCCGTAACCAGTGGCATCAACAAAATTGCCTTTTGTTCTTGGACGCCTTTCAAAAGTGGTCTCGCAGGGGTAGAATTCATGGTATGGAAGCTATTGCTGCATCTGGTGTGAGCATAAATACTTTCTCTTCTTTTTTTTATTTCATCTTCCCTTCATGTCTGGACATACGAAGATGAGAGAACCCTCAGTGAGGCCTCATGGCGCTGGCTAAGGCATCAGCGCTCACCTGCTTCCTGTCAGAAGCAATGACAGCTAACATCTACGAGAGTGGGAGAGAGTGAAAGTCCAGAGGATCCGAGCACATCGTTCTCAGACTTTCCACTGATGCATCAATAAAACACAGCTGTGAAGCTACTACAGACTGTTACAGAAAACACCGGGTACGAGGGGAGGAAGGTAGACGGAGAGATGAAAGATGGAGGGAGTACGCCGGATGAGTTGCAGGACAGTTGAAGAAAGGTGGTGAGGGGAAGAGATGCCCATGTTGGTTTTGTTAGCTGGAGCTGTTCAGGGTGTGAGAGAATACAGGTGGGGAGGCAGAGATCTGCCACAGCAACCGCCAAATCCCCCTCAGGTGGACTGACAAGGGGAGTTACACCAAAACAGAAACTCACATATCAACCTGTGAGGGGTCTGGATCTGGATCTGGATCTGGATCTGACCAGGCAGAGGAAACATCTAATTCCTCTCATCCCGCTGTGAGTGTTTGTGACACAGCAGACCGCTCTGGAGATCCTCACAAACGTCTGTTTTAATGTCTGAACATGTGGGTCGGATAATAGAGGTCTTTAGGTTCACGTCACATCATCGTTTAAAGGATGTTATGTTAATGTTATCCCCACATTTCCTACCTGTCAGCAAAGCATTAAAAGTAAATTATAAAAGATCTTCTTCATTTCAACATTATAGTGGTTATTATGACACTATATGTTTCCAGGATCAGGGCTCAGGATGTGTTCAACGAGCTATTATCACCTCCAGGTTTCAGGTTGAAGCGCCTGAAAGACTCACCGAGGACGTCCCCCTGCACCGAGCTGTCAGGGTCGTCCAGGTGCAGGAGAAGCTGCTGGAAGAGAAGCTGCAGATGAGCAGAGTAGAACTCAGGGTTGTACTCTTTGGTCAGGCCCGACATCCAGAGTCCGAGGGCCTGGAGAGAGACGCCTCGCACCTCCTCGCTGCTGTCATCCAGACGCTTCAGCAGCTCTGAGGAGGAAAGCCGAACACAATGTGAAGTCACGACAAACCAAGTGCAAAGTTTTCTACAAGTGTTACCATGCATGAGTGATTACCTGGGTAGATCTTGTTGAGAGCCTCGGGGTGCAGAGCGGTTCCTATGAGCTTGATTATGACGGACAGAGAACGACAAGCAAACAGTCTGCTCATCTGAGAGTCTTCATCCAGAGCCGACAACACCAGGGGGAGCAGCTTCTCCTCCATACACAGCAGCTGCGCACATATAAAAGCAAAAAACTCATTTACTACCGGTTACACGTTGAGCTCTGTCTCGAGAAAAGATTTCAAGCTGTGTTTTTTTGTTGTATATCAAAAAAATTTTCCAGCTTTGCGCAGCCGATAAACTAGAAATGTACTCTCTTCGGAGACTATTATCTAATCCTTCAGGGGACTTTTTTTGCGGCTGTGTTATTCAGACTGCATACTTTAATTTTCGACACCTCTTGTGTGCTTTAGTCGCACTTACTTACAGCGATACAAAGACAAGGCTGAATACTGAGGACAAAAACAAACGTTGAGGAAAGCTTGGAGAGCGTTATTCCATATTTTCCTCAACATTCATAAAGACTTCTGTTGTTTTTTTTTTAGTTAACCACAGTGAAATATTGCCTGAACTACGACAGATTCACATCAGGTCTGGATCAGTTTGAACAGACACACGGGCGCGGAGCCAACCTGCAGGAGTCTTGTGAAAAGCGATGTTTTCATCACACCCACAGATGAGAAACAGAGGAAATGGACAGACAAGGTGAGGCTGAGCCACGGGCCAAGAGGTGATGGCTTAAACCTCTGTCATGCCGTCTGTTTGCTATCGAAACCGTGGAGGCCAAACAGTACAAAAAGAAACAAAAATAAGATAATAAGTCGAGGGGGGAAGGAGGGAGAGAGAAGGAAAGATTGGCTGAGAAGTGATCCGGCATTACATCAGTGGCAAAGTGTAACTGGAGCTGCTAATTGTTTTCACAGGGAGTGGAGAGGAAACAATGTCCTCCCAAATAAAGGCCTGTTTGATTCGCTTGTGGAAACACACTTACGTAACCCTTCTGATGCAGCCCCCATCAACACATGTTTACCTCCTCCCAAACTCAGAGTCACACTGTCACGACTCGTGAGGTGTTTGGGTTCGATCGCACAAACAGACACTCCCAGCTGTTTGCTCGTGGAGGACATGCGAATCGCAGAGGTGTGCGCGAGCCAATTTCGGACGGTCGCAAGCGTAAACATGGCCAGATGTGCGTGTGTGACAGCGCGCACACAACAACTGGGCAAAGGATCAGAAAGGCAGGTGCAAGGGCGTGACAGGAGGGGGGGATAGTTCCTACGTATAACAAGGGTCCCGCACAGTCGAAGCATTGTTCCTCTGGGACAAAGGTATGTGAACCCGCTTGCCCCCGTGTACACCTGCTACCTGACATGGCCAACTCTTCCAGCCAAGGAGAGAAAAGATGGCGGATGATATATTTTCCTAAAAGGCCCAGTGGGATTGTCTGTTTTGATGGGAAATGAACGCAGCAGAGAAATTGAAGTCTCCTGATGGATTGGAAGTATGCGCTACCACATCTTTTCCTTTACAGCTGAGTCAATAAGAAGCGGTTCTGCAGATCTGAGATCAGGAGCATGTGCTACTGGAGAGCTCTCACATCCGCTTATGGGTCCCTTTGCACAAGTTATGATAGATAAAACACTGTGTCATGACTCTTTGTGCGAGTCAGATGGATTTGCGGATGACTTCATCGAGTACCTGTCCGGGCGTGATGGCTCCTCCGTGCAACAGAGCCAGCAAGCAGCTGAGGGCAGAGGCGCGGACGGCGGCGGAAGTTCGGCCTGCTTGCCACACCAGGTTAGGAAGCAAGACGTCACGCAGGAACCTCTCTGACTCGTCACGAAAATGCCTGGAAGGAAAGACGGAGTAAATTTATGTGTACAGTAGATGAGCAGAGAGAAAAACATCCACATCATCTTGACACCGAGCCAACGTGGTGATCGCTTTGAGGTCATGTGACCGACGAACAAAACGCACTGTTGATAACACAGACATTTTCCCACACTTGTTATTGGACAAAAAAAAAAGACGGGAGTGAGGGAGAACAGCAGGCCAAGACTGCAACATCTGGGTGTCCTCTTTTCCTTTCGCTGTTTTCCACGCTGACTTAGGTCTTCAGACTTCCTCTCACACACTACAAGAGTTGGCTCTGCCCTTTCGCTCCCAATCAGCCAGCTCTGGTTGCTGCTGCCAGCCTCAGGCTCCTCAGCTGGTGTCAGTAAAATTGTCATGACGTTTAAAGAAGTGTGATGCGATTTCTCTAGTGCCAGTAGGGGGAGACTGTGTGCCACTAAAAGAACAGGGACAGCACAGATGAGTGAAATCAGTCTCTTCATCCAGACAGGTGTTGAAGGCTCATCATGATTCATGAATGGAGACGGAAAGAAGGATTTCCACATTACAGTGACGCTGTCCAAAGAAAAGAAGAGTGGGATGTCGCTTTTTAGTTGTACGTCTGTGAGCACACACACACATAGAAAGTTCCAGGAAACTTAGTGAGGAGCACTGCTCGGATACTTCATCAATGGAGCTGTCAGCGCTTCCAGAAAAATTTAACAACATAAAAATAATTTAATGGAAAAAAAGTTCGTTCCTTTACATCATTTTTATTGATTTATGGATTATTCTTATTATAGCGTCCTGATTTTGGAAAATATCCTCTCTATCATTGTGAGGTTATAGCTTTGTGAATTCATCCTTGAGTGTTATAGTGATTATAAGTATAATATTCTCCTGAAACTGTTGATTTCTTTCATTTCTGATATTCTCAGAAATAGAGTTTACACAAGAGTTTTTGGATTCAGGATGAAATTAAAGTGTCACTCCAAGAAAATCGAGCCTGAAGAGAGGTGCCTTGTTCTGTCCACACGTGTATGAAAGCGCACACATCTACCCCTCCTCCTGTAAACGGGGCATGATTTCAACCTGCCACATCTCACGCCTCGCCTTCTACTTAAATTTCACATCCAACTTTTTAATCACTGCTCACAATCCCACATGAAACAAAAGCATTATGTGTTTGTGTGGATGAAAGGAACATGCTGGCGCACAAACTCACTCTCCCTTTCTGCCTCTTCTATCATCTACTTTCCCTCTCTGCCTGTCATTATGTCATTTCGGTTACAGAACAGAGAGGAGAGGTTTCCTCTATGACTATCATTGTCCTCTTGATGACATGAAGTGTGTGTGGGCTTCAATTTGCCGAGCAGAAATTTGGACATAAATCATGAATGGAGGTATAAGGTGAGTATGAATGGAGATATTATGGCAGACCGCACCGCCGCGCGTACTGTGTGGTTAGTTAAGCATTTTGTCTGAAACCTTTTGAAGATGTAACATGATTTGGCGGTAGTGTGATTACTGGAGGTATGGCGGAGGAATAAAAGACGCATTTAGCTGCACAGGTGGCCGAGCTCGGAGTCGGTAAGAGACAGAGGCTTCTTTTGTCTATTTGGGGATAAAATAATCTGATGAAAGCTGAAAGCCAAGTTAGAGTTTCCACATTTCTGGCACAGGTAGCAAAATGTTTTCTCCTGTTGTTTATAAAACATTTCTCTCTCTGATATCGGATATTACTCACACCGCCGGGCTCACTTCAAAGATCTTTATAATCCCTCAGCACACAAAGATTACCAGCCTGTCCCTTAAATTAACCGAGGGAAGCGCCTACCAACCCTCATGGACCTTTTGGCTTTCGGGCTAGGGTTAGTTACACACTGCACAGATGTCTCCATGGCAACCCTGTTAGGACGAGGTTTGTCTTTCTGATCGACGGCAGCAGCTGCCGGGGTTCGCTGGGATCTGGAGACGGCCTCTGCTTAATGCATTCCCTCAGATTAGGCTGAAGGCTGCACAGCTGAGGGTGTGAGGGGAGACGGTCAAGGGTGAGAGGGAGAGAGAGAGAGAAAGAGAGAACCTCCAAAGTGGTGCTCTTTCCATTCTTCATCTTTCATCAGCCCATTACAATACAGTGGAGTTACTAAACCACAAAGGAGTAATACAGACACGATGTGCTTTATCTTCATCAGGCAAAGAAATGATTAGCTGATATGAGTTCGTCCCTCTGATACTCTCAAAGTGAATCCAAATGGGACTCCTGGGGACGACTTTTAAATATCTGCAGAAAGATGAACTCAGCTCGGTCAAACTGATTACTCGCATGTAAGAAGTTTGGCATTATTATGGCCCTGCAACGTGAGATCCTGCAGCGGTGAAAGCAAGAAAAAAATGACAACAGCTCATCTCAACTTAAATCGTGAAGTGAAGTGGTTTTTGTGTATCTGTGGATTTGTGTCGAGCATGTGTGTCTCCCTCTCACCCCTGAGAATCCAGTGTGTTGGCTGCATCCAGCAGCAGCTTAGCGAGCATCGTGAAGACGCTCATTCTCATCTCCGTGTCTCTGTTCGGCTGGAGGCAGCTATGAAGGAGAGGCATCAGCTGGCTCACAAACTCACCAATCACCGGACCTGTAACACAAACGTATATTTACAGCACTGAGGACAATGTCAACAGCAAAATGTAAAACAATGTTGATAAAAAATTTACGCCTATATCTAATGGGAAAATACTGAAAGGACAATTTATTTAAGGTTTAAAACAGCCACAAGTTTCAAAAACTTGGGAACTTGGGAACATCTTCTGACTAGTTTGGTCAATTTACAAGAGATTAGTAACAGACCGAGTATAAAAATGGCTTTTCAGAGGAGCTGAATATCTATAGGAGGAGGTTCACCACTCAAACAAACAATTTAACAATTCCAGGATAATTTAGATAAATAAATACTGAAATAAAACTGAATAGCTGTGATCTCTGGACCTTCAGGAGGTACTGCATTAAAAACAGACACAACTCAGTTATTAAAGTAGCTGCATTAGGTGAAAATCACCTCCAAAAAACACAGTTTGGCCTTCCAAGATGATCCCAATATCCCCAAATTTGCTGGGGATATTGACTTGCAAACAATAAAATTTATTTTTTATGAAGATTTTGTCCAACATTTATGAAATCGGAGTTCGTCATTCATGCAACTTTGTCTTTCCAAACTCTTCCTTTCTGTCACATGAAAAAGAAAAGGTCCTCAGAGTCAGAGAGAGACTGTGGCCAGTGTTCAGCTCTCTATGTAGAGGTGAGACAGTGACACAGAGCTCCGAGGACGTGACGCCTAAAAACGTCTGCATGTGACAAAAACAGACATAACTCAGTTATTAAAGTAGCTGCACTGGGTAAAAATCATCTCCAAAAAACACAGTTTGGCCTTCCAAGATGAATTTAATATCCCTACAATTGCTGGCTCCCAATTAAATATCAGAACCAAACGACTTGCAAACAATTAAATTTAGTTTTTATGAAGATTTTGTCCAACATTTATGAAATTGGAGTTGGACATTCATGCAACTTTGTCTTTCCAAACTTTTCCTTTCTGTCACATGAAAAAGAAAAGGTCCTCAGAGTCAGAGAGAGACTGCGGTCAGTGTTCAGCGCTCTATGTAGAGGTGAGACAGTGACACAGAGCTCTGAGGACGTGACGCATAAAAACGTCTGCATGTGACAAAAACGGTCTTTTATAGGAAAATGAAGAAACTCATTGTCAGAGTGTTCCCAGTTTCACTCGTCCCCCCGCCACACACACACACACACACACACACACCCACACACCCACTGAGTCTGACGGCATGTTTACAGAGCTATATATAGCAATCTACATGTGTGTGTAACAAGTGATAAGTGTTTGGACTCAGACATGAGAGGAGACAGAGGAAATCCTGAGACCGCTCGAGGGTGTCGGAAAACATCATAAAGAGATACGGCGAAACAAAGACGGAGCGAGCTTTTCAGCGGGACTGTGTGAATCAAAGGGCGTTGGAGGAAACCTCTTCATGTTGACGCACACTGACTAAGGACATAACAAGGCGGCGAGTGGAAATTTCACTACTCCACTTACTATTCTTGCAGCGGCTGAAAAACAAAAGACAGTAAGGAGGAAATGAGAGGGCGATATTTATTCCTGTCTGGAATAAACACAGACGAAGTGTGACAGGAGCTGATGAGCAAGCGAAATGACCAATTCTGGGATGTCAAATAAACTACCGTCAATTGTTCGACGGAGTGAGGATTTCCCTTGAATCATGCGACATCAAACAAAACAGCCACGCGATGTCTCTTCCTGCTGACCAAATTTGTAGGAATGAAAAGTAGACATGTGAAAATCAAACGCACACACACACACACACAAACACACACACAACGAGCTTCAAAGTGGCCTTGATCCAAGGGAAGGTCAAGAGCAGGCGGCTGTGGTTGGCGTTTGATGTAGTGACCTGCGTGGGGATCGCCGAGTGGACTGGTCAGTTAGCCGTGGGAGTGTGTGTGAGGGTCTCTGTGTGTGTGTGTGTGTGTGTGTGTGTGTGTGTGGATTAGAGGGGTACCCAGCTGCCCGGTCAATTAGAAAAAAGAAGGGAGGGAGGGAGAGGGAGATGGAGATGAAAGCGTGGCACATGGGGGTGCTGATGATGGAGGATTATTTGGTATAAAGAGAGGTATAGTGAAGTCTCTGCACCAAAGACAGGGTCACGGCTCTTTAACCCACTCAGCCACACACACACACACAAGCGCAGACTAAACCCTCTAGACGAGTCTCAGACACAGTGACTGACTGACAAACCGAGGGAGCGACAGAGAGGTCAGTGAGCCGCTGGTGCTAATGACAGCCTTGTCGTTTTTTGTGTGTGTGTGGTTGTGTTTGACCGTGACCCTCACTGCTCACATAAAGAAAAGAATCATAAAAATTCCTCCGTGTTTTTGTTTGAGGGTCATCCGTGAGCGTCTACACGGCGTTCATCCATTTGATTGTCGAGCAATAAATCCTGGAGATTTTTGACAATGAACTTGTTAAACTTTTGTCACCTGTAGCTTTCAGGTGCGCTCCTGCTCTGGACTACGTCTGATTCCCTATGCTCACCTATAGCTGCGTTTACATGGGAACAAAGAATCGGAATAAAGGCCCGATCGGAATAAACAAGCGTCATGTAAACATATTGATCGGAAGATTCTGATCCAATTCGGATAAATCAGAAAGAAATTGTATTCCGATCGAGAGCGGTGGTTTATGACGATCGTTATTCTGAAACGCGTCCATGTAAACACTTATTCCGATCGTGACTCTCTTACCTGACTCGATCTTCACTCTTTATCTACTGAGGTCAGTTCAGAAGGTTCCATTATTGCTGCTCCTCCGGTAACATAACAAGGTGTAAATACAGCGTGATGATGTCACGTCTGCATGCACAGTGCAACCTTTGACAGAATAGTAAAATAGGTATGCAAGGGCGCCACCTAGTGACAACATTTAACATGGGGAAAAATCCTAAATCTGATAAAGTAAGCCACTACCGCGTTTGTTGACAACACAGGTGTTAATACAACTCTTCTTCTTCTGTGGTTGTTTCAGTGAGATTAGACAACTCTGCGCATATCTAATGGTTCTAATCTGAAAAAAGCTTGGTGCATGTAAACGCACGTCATGGTCGGATTATTTGACTTTGCGCACATGTAAACAGTGGATTCAGATTTTCTGATCCCTCAAATTTTTAATCAGATCAAGAAATTTCGCACATGTAAACGTCGCTTCTGTCACACTTTTTTGGGAGCTGGGATCTTCCTAATCCAAGAGTCACAAGGTCATCAGACTTTAAGATTTTGAAACCATCTTTTTTATGTTTCTTTCTGCTGCATCTATTTTCCTTTGACAGCTTAAAAAGGGCCATAATATAGTGCTTGGGTCTTCTGCGCAGTCTCACTGTGTTGTGTTGACGATGCTTGAAATACACTGAAACATGTCCCTGAGTAAGCTATGAGAGAAATGTTTCACTGAACACGATGTGGATGATAAACTTCCACCAGCTTGTCGAGGTGAAATGGACCTTTGGTGTATGTTCACGGCGATGACAGGTGAAGCGAATTTCTCATCATTAACAGCTGCTTTGACAAGCCGATTTCTCAAAGGTTCTCTATGTGTCTTTGTCGGTAATTGTATCTCTACATGAGTACACTTCTGCACCTGCTGTATAATTTGGCAACTTCACGTGGAAAGAAAAAACAAGAAATCAGCCGTCACTTCTCACCTGATTGTGTGACTATGACATGCAGTTGAAGTCTCTGCGGGGAGTAACTGGACCAGGCGTCGACTGAGGCAGACAGCCAGTCCAGCAGCTGGCCCATATGTCGTCTATACAGCTCTGTCATCGAGTCCAGGCCCTGCACCTTGCACAACAAGTGAACGCTCTGGACGGCCTGAGGGAGGAGAGGGACAGGTGGAGGAAAATGTCGACAGATTCTCACTTATATTAAAAATGAGAGACAACAGAGACAGGGCGGGAGGACGGTTTGATGATCAGCTGTTTTCTTTGTGATTTCAGAAATCCTTCACACACACGGGAAGAACGAACATCATGTGAAGCCATGGGAAGAACAACACAACAGACATTACAAGGTCTAACATGTAAAACCAATTAGAAACAAAAACCCTGACAGATACACAGGATGTCACAAAGAACGGAGAGAACCCCCTTACACACAAACACACATGTACACGAACACACACACATACATATATACACATGCAGACAAAGCAATAAAGCTGAGCGGGGAGGAAAGGGCAAGAAGGAGAGATAGGAGAGTAAATAATTAGCTGACTCTTTAGGGCAGGGGAAGTGACCTTAGGGCACTTTATAGTTCCCTTCATAGTCCCTCAGGGACACGCAGGGACAGAGACATTGTCTGAGTCACAGATCGGCCCCTTTAGAAGACAGCTAGACAACCCTGAGCTGTCCACTGATGGGAAAGCCATGCCCCTTTTGTGGGAATCAAGTTTAGCTTTTCCTCTGAGTCCGGGAATGCCCAAGGCCATTCTCACCCTCCCTCTCCATTTCTTAATCCATTCCTCTCATCTCTCCTCTAACTCTGCTCTCAAGTCTGGACTTACGGACCCGTGCAGACACACATAAACAAACACACAAACACTGGCGGCCTTTGTGGTGTCTAGTAAGGATTGGTGCCAATGGCTTCCCGCTCTTTTCCCTGTCATTAACCTCCTACGGCGACAAGCAGAGAGGCGACACTCTTGCCTCAGATACTGATGGCTCAACTTGTCGCCGTTTCGGGTGCATTTTGAGGTTGACCACGACATGAAAGCTTTCGGGTTTGTGCACAACTCGGCTGTAGTGGACCGGAGGAGCTGTACGCAGCCACAAACGGGTGTTACGCCGATGACACACACCTGTTAGGAAACACAACTCATCACTATAAATGTGTTTGTTTGGTGTTTCCGACTGTTTTTCCATCTTTCTCCCTCCTCCTTTCACTCAGGTCTGGATTTCAAGTTCCACTCCAAAGGTGCAATTTCAGCCCCCCTTGGCTAAGTGGGTAATTACAATGTCGGCCATGCCCACTTTGAACTCATACAAAAGCTTGCATTCCTCAAATAGCTCTCTTGCTTCATAAAACCTGCTCACCGCTACGATCAAAACCATCGGAAAAGTACAAATCGAACAGGGAACAGGGAGACGTTGCAGAAATGCGCCACGCAAGAGCTGAACTGAATTAGTTGCACAGGTGGAAGGCAGATAAGATGTTTCTGTTATTGTATTATCAGACCACCAGGTTGTGTTTTCTCACCTTTTCGCTGAGATGTGGCTCGGTGGAGAGGCTCTGGACTGTGACCAGCACCTGTAGCAGCTGCAGGCTCACCGAGCCACAGTCTGACTCGCTCTGACGCAGCAGCGCATCCACGCTGGCCAACAACTGCTCCAAGTACACAACCTGGGGAGAGAAGGAGAATTATTATGAGATATCTGGTTTATAAGAGATTGGAGTCCTATGAGAGGGATTAGGAGGGAATGAAACCTGGAAAAACGTTTTTAATTCATCTGGAAATTGTACTTTTTGACCAAATACACAGGACCTTCGTCTCTTATTTTGTAATTGACGAGTTTCAATAACCCAGAGGGAGAACTTTCCATCTGCAGACACTCGTGTGTGCATAAGCCTGCGTGAGATTGCCGTCACTTGTCAGGCGGCGTTGTGGTGAGCTCATGTTTAGACAAAGACCTGTGGCTCGGGCTAATTTCGACACCATGACTGGGAATCATGGCCTCTTTTCCTGTTTTATTACAGTCTGTCATTAGTGTTGGATTGGATGGATGGAAAGGAGAGATGGAAGGTGTGTAAAAGAGAGTGTGACAGAAGCTGAGTGTGCGCTCTAGTATTAGGAGTGTTGAGAGCCGATTAAAGTGCCCTCCAGGTGTTTACCTCAGCCTGGTGACGGCGAGAATTACTTGCAACCTTCTCGAGTGCAACACTGCTAAAAACATAATTACAACCACAGACCCATCAGGGTTGAGATGCAGAGAAAAGATAATACAAACTGAAAATAATGAAAAAGACAGAAAATGTTAATGTTTGCATTAAAAAACAGATATGACTCTGAAGTGTAAATCACTGCATTGGATCAAATTTGAACCAGCAAATGCAAATGGTTTAGACCAGGGGTGCGCGATAATTAATGATAAATAATGATAATTTTTACATAGGGGCCATACGAGAAACCTGAACTGTGTTGGAGGGCCGAACCAACAACAACTTCAACTTTAAATCGGGGGGGGTTCACACATACAGAAAAGCAAGTCCAAATAAGCAACGACTAGTTAAAAACAAGCCCAAAAAAGCACACCTGTGACCCGATGTTTAAACTTGTCTCTGTTCACGAATGCAGATCTAGGATGTACGCAGGTGTGTCCAAATGGAAATAAAATAATGGCTAGGTTTTCAAAATAAAAGCGACACACTTTTAAAGCATGTTGATGATTTGATTGAGGAACCTCACGCAGGGCCAGGCAGGGACATCCAAGGGGCTGGAAATGCCCAGGTCTGGTTTAGACTGTACCATGCAGAAATGAGACCAAACATACTGAACAGTCATGACTTCTTTGGGCCTGAGTCTATTCAAGATGGACTTAACTGTACTGTGGTCTGACTAATCAAAATGTGACTTTTTTTGTTAATCATAGATGCTACATCCTTTAGTCCAGAAAGCCTGACCTGTTATTCGTGCACAATTCAGAATCCTGCATCCTTTATAGTACCGGGATGCAGAAGTGCTCATGAAACCGGTCGCTCACACATTAACACTATTTAATAGACTTATATACAGGTTTAGAGGTTAACATCCAGACTGTGCATTTTGTCAGGAGAGACCTTGCATAATAAAGTGAGAAGACGCCAAACCACATTTTGCAACAGCATGTCTCCTCGGAGAAGGGTGCGGGATCTTTACTGGCCTGCTGACTTGTTTTACAGAGAGCTGTTAAAAGAAGAGGTGATGTAACAGCACGGCGAACATGTCCAAAATGATCTGAAACATGTTGCATCAATTTTAAAGTAAACTCATACATGGAAATATTCAGAAAACAATAAAAACTCTTTTTGTTTTCAACATCTGTAAGTTGCTCTTGCATTAATTTCAATTAAAACATCGGAGTTTGTCTTTGTACAGATTATTAGAGCACCCACTTACAGAGCTGGACTTGCAGGTACCACAAATCTATCACTAGGGGGCACATTCTCTTTCCACATATTTGAATAGCTGTTATATGGCACAGCTTACAATAAATCTAGAAAGAAAACAACTGTCATACCGAGTAAAGATGCTCAAAGTGTTAAAAAAGCCATGATTTAGTAGGATGAGGATCAGCTCAGGGGGTCCAGTCTGCAAATGTTTTCCAAACCTGTTCATGAGTCCAGGATTTTGCACAAACTGAACATATGTGAAGCCCAGAACAACATTGACATGATGCCACGTGTACACTCATTTGTATGTATTCCCACAGTCATTGATAGGGGAAATCCCAGCTCAGGGTCTAGTCATTCACCAGCCAATAAAACCAGCAGTGAGCAGGGAGTAGTGGAAATAACGTGACAAACAGTAGCAGACACACACACATTAGCGAACACATACGCAGACTAACATGTTATACATTCTTAGAAAACAACCATTAGGGCCGGCCGAGAGAGAGAAAGAGGGAGAGCGGAAAAAGTGGTGCGGTGTAATCACCATGTGGACACCTGGAACCAGGCGAGATACACCTGGTTTCATTGGCCTGGGCACGCTCAGGGGGCCTCGTTACACAGTGTGTGTGCATTTGTCCACCACTGGATACATCAATTACAAACACACACACACACTCACTCACTCAGACTCCTCTTTAAGGAGCCGTACCAGGCGATGAATTCCTATCCAGTGGGGAGCCCACCACCCCCACGGCTACTGATGTTGCCTAGGCGACGTGAAAACAAACAGAAGCGCAGCGCAGAGGATGCCGACTCGCTGCGCTCAGGTAAAGTTAGCTACCTCTGTTCATCTGTCATTCGGTGGAGCGGCGAGCAGTGTGCGGCTGTCACTCATGACAAAGGGCAGGCACGCAGGAGAGCGGTTGATGTATGGCGGCATGTTTGTGTACTCAGCAGAATATAGGCAGCTGTGACATGAAGGCCGCAGCTCCTCCGTGCACAGACAAGATGAGAAGACGCAGAGCTTTCTTTTCCCCCCTGCCCCTGATCTGTTTCACTCCGACAGTATGCCCACAGTTAGGAGGCCCAGGTGAAGTAAACATGCATGCAAATCTACTTTTCCTCCTCTCTTTTGTTCCTGATTTCACCAATTTGATCCAGCCCCGCAGATAATCTGACGACCCCGTCACCATGGTAAATCACAACACAGCGACACACAGCTGTGTAGGGATTTGCTAATCCCCTGCGGAGTATCTCTTCAAAAAGAGACCCTTTTATGATTCATGAGCAAACACCCCATGTGAACTGCATAAGGTGCCTCAGGATACGGTGGCTTCTCTGACCACCGGCTCGCCTTTCATTTTCCCTCAAAACCCTTGACATCATCTTCGATTTTAAGTCCAATATTTTTATTTTTCGCTGAGGATCTGCCATTTATTTTTGTAAGCTGTCCTTTTCCCTGAAATACCGAAATACAGAAAAGAAAACAGACACTTGAAAGAGTCGGGGAGGCTAAGTTGTGCCGACGTATCATATATCACTTTCCAGATCTTCAGCATGTAGCCCAAACTCCCCACCGAGCCCTGAAGTTCCCCTTTGCCTCTGTTCACTTTGATGATTATTTATGTTTAATTTCAGGACAGGCCTCTTTATTTCCAAGTTAAACTTAGCTTTTGCATTCTTTTGGCCTCCAGTTGAAATGGTGCATAACTCTTTAAAGCTGGGTCATATAAGCTCTAAAAATACCTCATTTAAAAAAAGTGAAAAACAAAATAAACCGGCCTGCTTCTTCACTTTTTTTGTTTTTGTTTGTGTGCCTGTAGGTTATCAAACTATTATCAAACACAGGTCTGAGAGAAAACTCCACATTTTGGACCGGGGAGGTAAAGTAAGAGCGTGCATTCGGTTGGTATTTCAGAACAGAGACAAAGAGGGATGCAGGTGCTCCTGTCTGCTGCGGTGTTATTTACAGCTACATGGTGATTTGGCCCTGCTCCCTCCAATGAACTCTGCCTGTTGTTGAAGAATGTTGCAGGTGCTTTGTCTGGGTGAGCCCTAAACTTTGACCTCGGAAAGAGAGACAGAATGAATGGCGGAGAGAGATAGATGAAGAAGCGGGCAGAGAGGAAGCAGGGGTCTGCCTCCATCTGTGTGACTACGCTGACCGTCTCGTCCTGTTGGTCCTCTCTCTCCGGATAGCGACGAGGGAGGACAGACGGGGGTCAGCTTTCCTCCCCATTTATCACCGGCCTTGACCAGGCAGGCTTTGAAATTTCAGGGATTCTTTTAATGGTGAGACACAGCCTGTGCTGGGACCTTACACACGGCTATAAAAAAATACAAAGGCCGCCTCATCTGCTTAGAGAGGTCAGGGAAGCCATCCAGGGGTCACGTGAAATTAGCGGATTTTGTTATTATTATCCCGGGGAGGAAATTCTTCCAGGCCTCACTGGGATGGGGGGAGGAGGGTTCATGTGCATAGGTGAGTCAGTCAGGATCAGAAAATAACTCTCCGCCAGACAACTGTTATTTCGATTCAGAAAGGGAAACATGTTTGGTAATAAAAAAAGAAAGAAGGACGGGAAGAGTCTGCTCTGGACTTGATGTTTTTTCCACTGGGAGACTATCATTTTCAGAGAGAGAGACAAAAGCCATTCTCGTATTATATTTGCTCTGAAACAAAAATAAAGACGCCTCTAGAAATGTCCGACCTGAAACATTCTGTGTGGCCTGAGAGCTCGATCCTCATTTTGGAGAATTACTCAACAGCAAACCCAATGAACTCACCGCAAACAGTGGTGCTTTTGAAAAACACTCCACAGCTCGAGCCCTTCTAAATAGCAGTTGCATCTTATCATAAAACCTATTTACATAAGGGACAAATTGGGCAAGAAATATTCAGTTTGACTGCTGCTCTGTCACTGCCAAAAATAAGAGTGTAAATGGTACATGAGGAGTGCAGAAAATGACCTTCTATGACACTGCCAAGATCACCTAACAAGACTGGGAAAGGAAAACAGCTGGTGCACACAGATCAGGAAGGAAAATCAAGACATGGCAGACACGGAAGAAAAAAAAAACCTGGCAGAGATGTGATCAAAACAAGTCTGACTTTCATGTTTTACTCTTTCGCTTTCCATCATAAACCTCAGGGATGTTGTTCCTAAACTGAGTCGATGCAGCTAACACAACAGTAGAAGAATATTGGACAAAATTAACGAGCAAAGTGCAGAGACTCTTATGTAAACCGGGTTAAAAAAAACATGTAAACAAATCCTGATCCTCTCTGCTGACCTGTTGAAATTCCTGGCAGACGTCGGGCTTGGCCAGAGTGTTGGCGATCTGTTCGAGATGCGGTTTAAGGAGGGGTCTGGGGCAGCCTCCGAGCACGGCAGCCAGCACCATGAGAGGGGCCCAGGGATGAGAGGAAGAGGAGGGAGCTGTCACGTGATCCAGCAGCAGCTTGAGGAAGATGTCAGGAGGGACGAAGGTTCCCAAGAGCTTCGCAGAGGCCAGGCACTAGGTGTGAGAACAGAGTAAAGACAGACGCAGAAAGATAGGCCACATGAGAAGAGATCTATAGAGCTGTAACAGGTGCATCCCAGTCTTTGAGCTCTACTTGACCCCGTACATCATGACTAAAAAACACTCGACTGGCTCTCCAGAACTCACACTGGTTACCACGTCTCTCTCAGAGTCCGTGCAGGCCTGATAGAGGGTGGCGAGGAGAGGCTGCAGATGCTGAGTGCTGTGATCTTCGGCGTGCAGCAGCAGCACAGTGAGCAGCTCAGAGGTCCTGACCCGTGTGGGCACCAGCCAGTCCGTCACATCGTGGGCTATGGCTGGAACCAGCTTACCCAGGTTTCTCACCACGAGTTCTCTGCAGCCCAGACCGGGACGCTCCACTGGGGGACAAAATGCAGAACGCTTGCCTCAGTTTGGATGGTTCAAGGTTTCAGATGTATATATTAACAGCAAAATAGGATAACACAATTTAATAAGCTGTGTGGACACTAAAAGAGCCTTAAAAAACAATTCATATCACAGATTCACAGGTTTCTAAATGCTTTTAATGCTGACTGAGCTAAAACTCATCACATTTTTTCTACCTTAAATTTTTACGATTAAAAAGAGACTTGTTAGAGCAAGTGTAACATTTTCTCAAGTAGCCCCAGCATTTTTTAATTCACCATCCCTCTCACCTCGTTCTCCTCCTCCTCCTCCTCCTATAGGGACACTAATGAGGGAGGAAGAGAGGACTTAAAGACTACAGAGATAAATCAGAGAAACACACCAGGACAAGACAAAACAAGCCTTTTTCTGGTCGTCTTTCACTGTCTGACAGTGACCTCTTCACACTGGGAGGCCCGGCAGATTTATGACAGCAGGAGGGAGGAAGACAGATAGACCAGATTCCTTTCCTTTCCTTTCAATACCTTTTCTTACTTCCCTTTTCACTAATGTTCTGTCTTTTCTTCCCTTTCACCTCCTTTTTGAATCTTCTTCTCTCTTGTTATTTACTTCTTATCTTCTTTTCGTTGACCTCTCCTTTCCCTTATTTTTCTTCTCATTCCTTTTTCTTCCCCTCCTTCTTTGCTTCTCTTTTCACCTCCATCACCTTTTCTTTCCTTCCATCTTATTTCCTCTCCTTTTTCCTTTCTCTTCTTTTTCTTTCTTCTGCTCCTCGCTTCCTCTCATTTTCCTTCCTCTTCCTTCTCTTTTCCACTCCTTTTCCTTTTCTTCTCTTCCCCTTCCTTCCATTTTTCCCAGTCTCCTTTTCTTTTCTGTCCTTTTTTAATTAATTTTCTCTTTTCTCTCATTCTTTCTTTACTCTCGTTTTCCTTTTCTTTTCAACACTTTCCCATTTCCCCTCCTTTCCTTTCCTCTCTGCTCTTTTCCTATTTCCTCTTTCCTTTCCTTACACTTTTCCTCTCTTCTTTTTATGCTTATCCTTTTATTTCTTTCTTATCATTTTATTTCTGCATCTATCCAGCCAGAAGTTATCTGGTATTAAGCTCGATTAGTTTTATTCTTTTAACGCTCTCTCTCAGCCCGGCCCTTTTGGTAAACCACGGTAACTATGATCAGGTTCATTTTCCTTTCCAGGCCCCAGGCAGACACTTACCTTCCCAAGCCAGTGCCTGCCCTGAAATCTAAGCTGTCAAACTCATTATTTTCATTTTACGTTATATCCCTAGAGAGCGTTTATAAAGACGGATGGTTTAATGGAAGACAGCATTCAAAATTCACATTTGCTTTTGACTGGAGTGTCAGTGGTTTTATGATGCATTGATGTTGACGAGTGAAGCCAGTACACCTGGAATCTTTCTTACATGCACGATGTCTCAGATGTTTCTCTAATCACTCCTTTGATAAGAAAAGCCAATAAAATAATCGGATACAGGATGTTAAAAAATCTGAGTTGATGGTTAAAGCTTAAGATGGATCCCGATGATTTTCCTACAGAGTTGTTTTTTAAACTCTATGTAGGTGGGTTGGTATATTTATACACCTGTAGTCACTCAGCTTTACCCTTGCACTGCAAATGATATTAATGCAAAGAATCATCCATAAAAAATGATTTTATGTACTGAGAATTGTTATCTTTTATTTAAAATCAACACTACATCTTGAAAAGCTAATACTTAAACAATTAAGTTACAATTTGAGGACTCATCAGACGACAGTTTTAACCTTAAAACTGATTCAGAGGTGGAATTAAAAGCCATAAAATGAGTTTGACTGCATCTAGCCATCCATCCATTTTCTACCGCTTATTCTGTTAGGGGTCGCGGGGGCGCTGGAGCCTATCCCAGCATCTTCAGGTGAAGGCAGGGGACACCCTGGAAAAGTCGCCAATTCATCGCAGGGCTGACGCATAGAGACGCACAACCATCCACGCTCAAATTCACACTTACGGGCAATGTTTTGAAAGTGACCAATTAACCTAACCCCACTCTTGCATGTTTTTGGGATGTGGGAGGAAACCGGAGTACCCAGAGTAAACCCACGCAGACACAGAGAGAACATGCAAACTCCACACAGAAACACCCTGACCCGGATTCAAACCCAGGACCTTCTTGCTGTGAGGTGACAGTGCTAACCGCTACACCACTGTGCCGCCCAGTTTGACTGCAGTGATGCCAAAAACTCACGCACCAAACAAACCCAGTAAATAATGTGATTACCACTATGATGACTTACTTATGGTGACTTACCTCCTGATGGGTAGAAGGGTGGTGGAGTCAGGAGAAAGTCCATTTTGTCCTTGAGATCCTCCTCATTCTCCTTCTCCCACTGTGCGCCTACCTGCTTCCATAAATCAGCTGCTAGAAGTCTGCAGGAAGAGAGTGAACACTCCAGTGATCTATTCTTTTATATTTTAAGATTATGTTTCTTGCCCTTCACCGTGTTATAAATCAAATTGTAATATTACTTTTACCTTATTTCTGGGATCTCATCAGTGATGTTAGTCAGCAGAAGTGGGATGAGTTTGTGGAAAAAGGAGTATCTGTCTCTTAAATGAAGTAGCCAATCCCCAACAACTACAGTCACAGCTTTTCTCACCTGTATCACACAACAGGAAAGTAGAAAAAAGACGTTAAGACGAAAAAGACTCCTGAACTTTCACAGCATCACACAAAATGTTGAGTAGCTCTGAAGTGAACCTGTGGTGAGTCATCAAACAGTCTCTGAGCCAGGTGAGAGAGCACGTCGTCCACGTTTTTCCCAGTGCTGTGCTGAATGACAGCTCCGGTGGCCTCAATGACAGACACTCGTACTCTGGAATGTTGATGAGCGATCGTCTGCATGAGGGGCTTGATCAGACTCTCCGCCTGCAAGTGAAAGTGCTCTGGAGAAAGAGAGGAAATGCACTTCAACGTTTAAGACAACAACACTGGTTTGTTGACATAAAATTCCTGGAAATTGCTAAAATTACGACCAAGTAAATGTAAACCTATAGGATTTATGGTAACACTTTTTTTTTTTAACAGTACACTTATTACCAGGTAATTAACAGGTAATTACCTAGTAGCAACATGAAATTATCTGGTAATTACATGATAACTACTACCCTCTATTCCTTCTATTAATTAATTGATTTATTTATTAACAGTGCAATATGGAACTATGTGCAATTGCTTCTTATTTAAACAGTGCAATATGGGTCCATGTGCTGCAGCACTACTACAGTGACATGACGGTCAATGTTGATCAACGTCTTTATATTTTAATTAGGGCTGTCAATCGATTAAAATATTTAATCGCGATTAATCGAATTTTGATCATAATTAATCATGATTAATCGCAAATTGATCGCATATTTTTTTGATCCATTCTAAATCGATCTTTTTCAAATTGTAATACTTATGTCAACATGAGAATCAACACGAGAACAGATCGTGGATTTTCGTGGATGCGATTTGTATGATTTTGCAGACCAACGTCCTGCACAATGCTAATCGGCTAATCAGTCAATGCAATACTTCCTGATTCGCGAAACTACGGAGTGCCCGAGGCTCACATAGCCTGGACACCTCACCAACTGTCTCTCTACAATGGCAATGATTTATTTATTAACAGTGCAATATGGAACTATGTGCAATTACTTCTTATTTAAACAGTGCAATATGGGTCCATGTATGCAGCACTACGAGTTAACGCGACAATAACGCGCTAACTTTGACAGCCTTAATTTTAATATGTTTTTTATGGATGAATGCTGTCATATGTATGCATTGTTGTACTTGTTTTTGTTCTTTCTGCATTCAGGATGGCATAACGAAATTTCGTTGCTTTGTGCAATGACAAATAAAGTCTATTCTATTCTACTCTATATAGGGGTTGGGGATCCATTTCAGACACAGCCTTTATTAGTCCTCTAAGCTAAAATGGTGGACTTTTACGTATGTTTTTATGTTATGGTTTTTTACTTCATGTTGTAGCTCATAGATACCACAATTGATGTAGAAAACAAATTTAAAATGATCTTTTTTGGTCTGAACACAATTCTAATCAAACTTATGACGGACTAAATTCACTTTCAAGAGTGAAAAAATGTTTTTTGTTTTTTTTGTAAATAAATGTCTAACCCCTTCTTCACCCATGTGCTTCTAACCTTCACAGACTCCATGAATTGATGCTCATCTCCTAAATATTTGGTCACATGATGAATTTCTTGTGGCTCAACTTACTCTTTGGCTCAACTTACATTACTCTCCCCTACCATGAAACCATAGCAACAAACGACAACAACAACAAAAATGTGCACAAACCTGGCAAAGACTTTGCAAGGCTCACGGTACATTTGCAGCTTTCTCTCCTGACATCAGGGAAAGGGTCTATGATGGTTCTCTGTAGGATGTTGATCATGTCGTTCAGATACGGCCCTAAATGTTTCCCGCACACCTCCAGCGTCAGAGTCAACATCTCCACGGCCGACAGACGGAGCTCCTCGGCGGGCTCCAGGATGTCTTTCTCTCCGAGCCTCTGAGCCAGACATGGCATGAGGTAAGGAAGCGACTCCTCTGGTTCGGGTACACAGCGGATAAAGTCACTTAAAGTGGTGATTGCAGTTTCTCTGCATCTCTCCATCGGGTCTGACAGACATTTGAGGAGCGGTTTGAGGAGGGCTGAGAACACCTCCTGTAAGGCGCTGCTGGAGAGTCCTCTATCCACAGTTTCCCTCTTTATTACCTCTAAAGCCCTCTTCCTCGTCGCTTTGTTGTCTTCGTTCAGACAGTTTAACTGTCGTGTGAGTCCTCTCAAAACCTCAGAGGCAGCATGCTCGTCTCCTGCTGCCATCGCTGCCATATTTGCTGTCGTTATGGCAACATAAGACCGCGCGACAAACAAACGGCCGCTTTACGGCAGCTCCCCGATTCAAAACGGAAAACTTTATCGACACAACACATAACAGCGTTTCCAATCTTGTGAATCTTTGCTGAAGATAAGGCAGAGATGGGAATGGAGATGAATGGAGATATCTAAAATAAGCGTGAAAACATCAGACGGAACTGAAAGTGAAATAAGTGAGTTGTAAGTCGTTCTTTTTACAACAGTCAAGTTTATACTAAAGATACTGTACTTTTTAGGCCAAGAAGCAAATGGAAAAGTCCATTCACCTTCAGTTTGGGGGAATTTAGAGGTGGGGTAGGCAGGAATCTGTTAAAGAAGCATCTTTTTGTGGTGTATATACAAAAAAGCTTTTAATATCAGTCAATAGCTATTAGTTATTGACGACATTTGGTAATATAACGATATTGCTGTGTTTTGTTATGTCTGTGTAATCAACATTATACATTTTTAGAGCGGCCCGCTCTTGGGAAGCCAATTGAGAAGCCATATGAATTGAACTTAATTAAAGAAACATGGACACTTTTACTATGGACATCCTAATACAGGCATTCCTGCACAGAGTAACGTTTCATATATTTTTATTTGTTTTTTTTTTTGGTTCTGTAATAAAAAGAGAAAATTTGGGAAGAAAATGAATGGCTCGGGTCTCCATCTTGCTGATCTTTTTAACTTTGTTTTTCAGATTGAGAGGCTCTGAGCCAAAAATCATTTGTTACAGTAAAACTCACCTGACAGACCTGTAACTAGGACTGGGCGATTATATAATCGTGATAGATGATTGTGATAAATTTCAGTTTGATCACGGTGATCAGCTGTGAGCATATTTACTTGATCAAACATAGAGGAAATGCGCGTCACAACAGCCAATCAGAGTCAAGCTTTTCCTGCTCACTTCTGAAGTAAACAGAATGACCGAACGTGGAGCTAAACGTGGAGCTGAGGACAGCAAAATAGTTGTCAGCTTTGACTTTGAGTCATCCTCCAAAGATGTTATTGTTGAGAAGTTATTCAACGCTGGTTGTGTGTCGGTGGTTCGGGTATCTCCAAAGTGACGTCAAGCAATTAAGCCAATGTGCAAGGTATGTCGGCGATCCGTGCCCTCAAAAATGGGCAACACAACAGATCTGTTTGATCATTTGAAGAAGTACTTCCTGAGTGATTATGCAGAAAGAATCAAAATGTGAGCAAAGTTTGCACAGCCTCCCACTGCTGACGGCACGAGTAGCATTAGCAGTTTAGCCACAACTAGCGGTGCAATCAATATTATCATCTACAGTTACATCATCTGATGTTGACGTTTTAAAGCGTCTTCATTATCTCTGAGGGGACGATTTGTTTATTTTGGGTCTTGCATACCTGCAAAAACACACCAAACTGTAAATTAGTTCACTGTATTATTTAGCATTTATCTACATTTGTTGTATTGTTGCGTTAAATGGTTTTTTATATGTTTCTAAGTTTATTTAATTTAATTTGCTTTGTTATTTACTTTGTATGTTAATAAAATGTTGAACTAATCTCTAGTTTCTTTAGTTTTTGGTACAGATGCTTTAAAACTGGCAGTTTAAAAACAAATTGTGATAATAATCAAGATCAGATGATATGACAAAATATATTGTGATTTTTTTTTTGCCAAATTGCCCAGGCCTACAGGTAACATTACAACCATCCCCGGTCTCCCCTACTTCATGACCCTGATCTAGATTATAGTGTCCTGCAAACACTCATCTTCACTTAAACAAATACAATCTGATCAGTATAATATGAAACAACAACTAAACACCTGTCCCGGTAGTTTAGTGTTGATGATTTTACCTTTAAACATTTCAGTACCTGCAGATGGTCTGGCGCGTGCCCGTCGCTGCTGAAGGGCCTCGTGAGAGTGCCGCTGCGGTCGAGATGACAGATTGACGTCATCGGGACTGACGCAGAGAGGCAGAGCAGCAGCAGCGCGAGCGGCAGGAGGAGCGGTAGGAGCATCACATCCACCAAACGGCTCCACAGCAACCTCCTCCTCCTCCCACCACCACCACCACCAGCAGCAGCAGCAGCAGCGAGGTGTTTTCTCCCCCTGAGCATCCTCCGAATTAACGGTAGGGACACCAGCGAGAGGACCGGACCGGAGGGCGATATTACAGACACAAATTAGCCGTCTACATCAGAGCAATGACATTGTTTACGCCGCGGTCTTTCCCCCTTTCGTTGTGGTTTGTTTGTCATCGTAAGATTAGCAAAGCTAGCCCGGTTAGCTGTCTATTGTACGCAACTGAACAGGTACCCACTGAGTTACAAGAGGATTATAGGAGTATTGTTGTGCGTGGACACTGATTTGCTATTTGCTGTGAAGAAACGCGGTTAATACCCTACCCTAGAGCTATAAATGATTCAGATCGATCATACGGTTAAATAACAACATATCGTAAACGTGATTCCCTTTGAGGAAGTGACACAAGCTAGTTAACAGTTAGCTACACCTGCTCAGCTTCCTGACCTGCTCTGGTAGAGAGAATCTGCTGATATTTGACAGAACTGCAGGATGACATAACCATGGCTGCTCTTAGTTGAGATTACACTGCTGCATAATTTGCTCTGCAACCACTAAATGTAAAATTTTGCCATCACAATATCATGATATCAATTAAAGCACCAGTTAGTGTCATCAACATGAAACATACCAAGGGCAATCATTGCACCGATCATGGTTAAAATGTTTGCTATTATTGAATCTCTTTTATTTAACAAATCACGCTTGTTTATGCTCACCTGTCCACTGTCAAAGCCACAGGTGGATGATTTGCATATCTGCCAAGGGACGAGATTTTAACTTTACTCTCCGTCTGACATTTTAAACTGGTACAAACATTTCAAATATCGCCATATGGGGGTTTAATAAATAAAATTACAAGACAGGAATTCATATTTACTGCTTAACAGTGTACTTTTTGATGTCCTTCACGGTGGACATTTGCACAAAAAATGTATGGAGGTTTAACAGGCGCCAAGTTAACGCTACACATAATCAGCTTATTCCTATCCTTGCAGAGATGTAGTTCTGTTTAATTTCACACTGTATAACTTTGGCATTGCAAATCGCATACTTCCATACTAAATACTTAGCTTTTTCAAATTGAGTATACTAAGCATACTGTGTGCTCGATCGTGCAGTGCACAAGTTTCGAGGGTGCAGTGCTGTCCCATATCGCAAACTGGCGCACTCACCGGAAATGACGACGCGATTTGCCTCGTGTCTCTATTTACATATAAAAAAGATTAGAACAAGAAAACTTAAGATACCCTATTTACATATTAAACATTTGGAACTTGGTAACTTAAGATAAACAATTTACAAATTAAGCATTAAAAAATGGAAAGAAACTATTTACAAAAAACTACTTTTTAATATAAAATATACGATATTAATATAAAATATAATATAATATAAAATATAAAGGCAGCTTATTACTTACATCTGTACAAAGCTCCCAGGTCGACTGTCGCCGACCCACTGGCACCACAGCTGTCGCAGCCATTCTTACCGATGAAATGGGTGCAGGCGAGTGTCCACAGTCGCATACTCAAAATCTTGACTGATCTGACTACGTCATCCGCGTACTTTTGCATACTCAATTTTCGCATTCTATCCATACTTTTCTCCATTCTGAGTTGAGTATACTCAAAATTTTAAGTATTTAGTATGGAAGTATGCGATTTGGGACACATTTGGGATTGGCAGAGCACTATCAGAAAGGCTAACTTAGTTTAAGAGTTTAACTCATTTTTCCTTTAAAGAGTACCCATGCCTGTCCTGTTTGGTCCTGATGTTGCAGCAGTGGTTTTGAGTGACGCAGATCTGGATGCATTGAAATATCCTGTTGCATCATCTTCGTGTCCATCAGAGTATTCCTGAAAATATGTTTAAAAAAGTGACTGTTAGAAATCTTTTGGGCATGTTTGATTCACTTAATGAAATCCCCCAAATTCTCAAACTAAACATTTTCTGGATCTAGAGAGGACAAAGGTAATTTCTTAACAGAGTGAAATAAAAATTCCATCCAACAGGCTGTAGGATGTTTATTCATCTCATTCCCATTCGCTCCGTCGTCCTTTTTTTTCTACTTCTAATTCATCATGATGCATGCACAGCATTCTGCGCAACCCTTTTTTATTATTTTCTGTTTTCTTCAACCCTCCCCTGCAACTCAGTTCTCCCTCTGTCTCTACTTTGCTTCTCCTCCCCTCCTCTCATGGTCCACCCTGTTTTTCTCCCACTGCCACAGAGATAAAAGATAAGATGGCCACCTCCTCCTCCACTCTGGAAGAAGACGAGAGTTTGAAGGGCTGCGAAATTTTCGTGCAGAAGCACAACATCCAGCAGATCCTGAAAGAGTGCATTGTGAATCTCTGCATCGCGAAGCCTGAGCGTCCTATGAAGTTCCTGCGGGAGCATTTTGAAAAGCTGGAGAAGGTCGGTGATTAAAGATTCTTGTTTTTTTGTGCATTTTCTGAGTTTGTGTCTTTCTGTTTGTAATGCTGAGCTTTGTGCTGTGTTATATTCAGTGTGGTGAACATGAAGTTGTGAATTAAAATGTGACTTATAACTGAATGTAGCGCAGTGTATGACATGAACTTTAAATGAAGTAGCAGAGGTGATTCTTCGTCAGATTTCCTGAATGTTTCTCCATCATTTATACAGCCTAAAGAGTCATGTTTTAAAGGAGTATTACAAAGGTTTTTGTTAATACAGGTTCAGTTACAAAATGAGCTGCCTCTAAGAAAAAGTAAAATCTTTTTAGAAACGCCGTTTTATTTGTTTGTTTTTTACTCAGCTGTTGAGTAAGGCAAAGTTGGCTTGAGTACTGTGTTTCTAAATCTCTGCTCTCACAGAGTCCTCATTTTTTCGTCCTATAAAAGGGATACTCCACGAGGGAGTATGAGGGCATCACCCATAAAAGGCCAGTGTCCCATCTGAGGGCCAAAGGGAACAGACTCTTTGTATCTGCCTGTCTGCCAGGATAGGTGTGCATTAGCTGAAAAGAAGTGGCGGCTTGTGCGAGAACAGTGGAAAGAGATCATAACTAGAAAACGGGTGAAAACAGGGGGCAACCTCTGAGGCACATTTGGCCCACAAACAACGTGACTGCTGAGCCTGTGAGTGTGTGTCTCTGTTCAGCTGATGTGTTAGCTCTGGCTCACAAGATGCTTCTGAGAGGAGAGGTGCTTCTTTGTCTCCTGCTTTATTTATAAGTTGTTTTCCGTGCTGAAGAACTCCAAGTGGAGCACCAAACTGTAGATTCAACAGCGCTGACTATGTAGGCTGAGTTGACCTTTCAACTAGGATTCGGCGATTTGGCAATTAAAATGATCACGATATATTTTGTCATATCGGCCGATCTCGATTATTATCACAATTTTTTTTTAAACTGCCTGTTTTAAAGAATCTGTACCAAAAACTAAAGAAACTAGAGTTTAGTTCAACATTTTGTTAACATAAAAAGTAAATAACAAAGCAAACTGAATAAAATAAACTTAGAAAAATATAAAAAACATTTTAATTTAACAGTACAACAAATGTAGAAAAATGCCAAATAATACAGTGAACTAGTTCGTGTTTTTGCAGGTATGCCAGTACTAAAATAAACAAATCGTCCCCTCAGGGATAATAAAGACGACATACTGTACATATCGGCTTAACTGCTCGATGTCACTTTGAAGATACCCGAACCATCGCCACACAACTGACGTTAAATAACTTCTCAACAATAACATCTTCGGAGGATGACTCAAAGTCACGGCTGACATCTATTTTGCTGTCCTCAGCTCTGCGTTTAGCTCCACGTTCAGTCATTCTGTTTACTTCTCCTGTTTACTAAATTTCCGCTATGTTTGTTCGAGTAAATATGCTCACAGTTGATCACCGCGATCGAACTGAAAATTATCAGGACCATTGATCAAGATCATATAATCGCCCGGTCCTACTCTCAACCCAAAAAATAGAGCAAGACAGCACCTCAAATGTTAGAATTGAAAACTGCTAGACTCATTTTAGATTTGATAGATACAACACCTCTTAAAATGAAGTGTATGTATGAAAAGGATGGTAAAATCTGAAGGTGTGAAATGCTTTAAAAGTGCTTTGATCAAAGATATTCATTTGTAGTTTTCTCATGAGTGGAGAGCTTCGGTCCTGTTCACATGTTTAGAAAGAGAGAATGGCTCATGTAGAGATAGAGGATCAGATCTGAGATTGTCAATTTTGATGCCTGGAGGAGGAGTGGCATCCTTGTGTGTGAGTTTGAGTGTGTGATGGCATGTGAGAATCATCTGATCCGATCATTGACTTTTGTTGAAATTCAAAGGTTCTATCATGTTTATGGAGGCTATGCACGGACTTAATGCTGGAGTGAATCCTTTTTTTCTCTCATTTATTATTCATACTTTTTCACTTGTTTTTCGCAGATAGTCCAACATCAAAGATTTATTTAAAAGTGATGGAAGGAAAGGCTGCATGACAACAAAAGGGAGGGCTTTCAAAGGGGCAATCCGCAAATCAACAGTCGGGATACCTCGTATTGTATTGTCAGATTGCGGCTCTCCTGTCTCATCAGAGAGAGGTCTACTTTTAGCCTAAAACTGCTTCATAAGAAATTGGAAAAGTTTTAGATCCCTTGACGTTAATCTGCCCTTCTTAAAAAAAACATACGACATTAAAACAAGATGAGCTCCCACATGAGAGCCATGCTTTGAGAGGCTGGATCAGGTGGTCTCACAGCATCAGAAACCCAGCCGTGATGGAGCTGCTGCTGCTGCTGTTATCAGGAACAGTAATGCTGCATAGTCTGAGAGGCAGCATGAATACTAATGGATGTGACAGAGCTCAGCAGAAGCACACAGTATTAAGTTGTTATTGATTCATGTTGTAAAATGACACGCTGCACGCTCGCCCTGTACGTGTGTGTCATCTCAATAACAAATGAGTCTCAAAGATTTTCTGTCCTAATCAAAACTCTTTATGTAAATTTTTACAAGCCGGTCATCTAATAGTCCCGTACACACAATGATTTATTACACAGGCCCAGGAGCAAAACTTGGCAATCTTGCACACGGGCTTTTATCGTCCAGAACCAGGTCTTGAGGCACCATGGTGATCTATGGAAGTGGCTGTGTGAGGTTGGATAAACACGCCGTCCTTGGTAGAGAACATTATTACATGTGGTTTGCTTCACTGTCACTGTGAACATCGATCAAATTGTTTGCATTACGTTAATGCACCGAAGCTATTACGCTCTGCACCATTTTACTTCCTCTGCTGCTGCAGCAACACTTTATATTTACTCTAATCTTCCTGCTCCTGTTTGCATTTAATCAGCCTCACATCCACCTCTGCACCCACCTGTAGGCTTTGATGGTGGTGTCCTCTGGAAGGAGATGCTGTCAGCCGTAACTCTCCCTGTGCTGTAAGATGTGAGATGCATAAAACATCAAATAGTGTTATTAAATCCTCTGACGTCAAACTAACATTTCATGTAATGTTGTTTTCCACATAACAGGGAATATATTTATCACCTAGAGAGTAAGTATTTGAAGTTAAACTTAAAGAAAAGAGCTTTTTATCAACAAGATGTGTTAGAGGAGCTAACGCGTCAAATAGGGGAGAAAATTTCCATGACTTTCACAATGTTGTTTAAAGCTCCTGTGAGGAACTCTTTGTTTGTGTTGGTTTTGGCGCCACCTTTGGACAAAAAGGGGAACTTCTTACTTCTTCAAGGTCACATCAATAGTTGTCTTTCCTGTCACTGATGACCTTGTTAATTTCAGCCTGTTTCATAACCAGCCAAAAACTCCTCACAGGAGCTTTAACTGGCAAAACAGGCAGAATTTTTCACCCTGAAGGTAATTTCGCATCCCATATTTGTGTGTAAGGACCTTAAAGCTTGCACCAATAAAAAACACTGTTAAATCCAAACATACAGTATATCCCTGTGAGTTCCTCAGAGCTCAGATCATCACGGCAGCTTTGAGGACAGGAAGGCTCGCTTTAGAAACAGGGTTTGACAGGCCTGTGTTGTTGAATGGTGGTTCCTGAAATTGCTCCGTGTATACAGAGTGGTCAGAGTAAAAAAAGACGCGCTGACCTCTTTTCCCTCAGGTCCACGATTGCCCAACATGATTTCAGTCTTTCAAACCTGTATTGCGTTGTAATGTCAGTCATTTGTGGAATCGAAACGGGGCATCTATGTGTTTGCACTGTCCCAGTTATTTAAGAAGCTTATTGTGCTCCTTTTTCTCCCTCGGGACAATATTCGGTTCAACTAGCTATGTCTGTTTAATCCAGATTTAGGGCTGCAGACTCTTTTCTGTATCTCTTCTATCTGTCTCTTCTAGCAAGGAAGAAAAATTTGGGGCTGAACAACTTGGAGGTGTTTATGTCTTTGCTGAAAGGAGGAAGCTCTGGTGAACGAAACAACAACACGCAGAAAACACTCTTGTCGTCACATTTTCTCCTTCACTTCACCCTCGTCATGTTTGCTTTTTCTCTTCTACCTCTCTGCCATATTTGTCTGCACTCATCGCATAAGAGAGGCGGTAACCTAGGCAACCGTACAGGATAGACAGGAGTCTCTTTATCTGTAAAGTTTATTCCGACCCTCCTCTCGCGTCTTCAGGTTTTTCTGTGGGCTCATGAGATCAGAGGGGCATTCTTCTTTCGCTCTTTTTTCTCAATTAAACCTCGTTTTTTCTCATCAGCACAGAGACGCTTTCATTCGACATCTTATCAGGAGAATCTCATCTCTGTTCGGTTTCTAAGTCATCCGTTCTCACGGTCTTCTTCTTTGATGCTTTTTTTTCTTTCCTCTACCTCTACCTCTCTTTCTCGTCTTCTTCTTCTCATGCGCTCACACGTTTCAGAGCGGACTCCGTCATCAGTCTGACTAGTTTTGATTTTAACTCTTGTTACGATTGATGACCTGCCTTCTGTTGTTCGCTGAGGTTGTGAATGGGAAAATCACAGCCGTCTCGCTGCCTTTCATCCTTGCCTGTTAACGCGCGGTAATGATAACTTTGATCTCTACAACAGAAGCGTCTGATCGGCGGGCTCATCTCGCCGTCTGATCTCGCCTCCTCTAATTGTTAGAGAGCGAGTCTTAATTTTTGGCACATTACACTATTAATCAGCTTTCTGTGACTCTGGTAAGTACGGGCTGTTGTATGATTATATCATAATTACTGCTGTACAATGTGATACGCTCAAATGTCTGGGACTCTGGGACACTATCACTGAGAGTAATCCCAAATAATGCCGGACTGACCCTGATTTGTTCATGTTGATGGGCTTCAAAAATGGGCTTCTCTGTCTCTGCGATGGCAGCACCTAGTGTCCCGGTTACCTGGGTGATAAGTTCTGAAATTGGTTCATGATTGGTTGGCTGGAGCAGCAACTCCAGGAGCTTATCAAACAACAGGTCCGCAGGTTAGCGACCTTAGCAGCTAGAGACGCGAAAAAGCCTGAGTGCCTCGATGAGTCCTGGAGTTAGACAGCTTCTCTCTGTGAACTCGCTCACTGCTCTCTTTTTCTTGGGAGCTGCTCCATAAAAACGGATCTTCACTACCGCTACATACATAACCTTACCAAATATAGATGACTGGCAGGGGGTGACACGGAGCCCGACTCAGGATTATTTGAATATTAAAAATGTGTAGTAGTTACGATTTCAAATGCATGGCATCCCCAATCATTCTCCAAACAGACTTAACTTTTCACTTCAAGAAAATCTTGTGAAATAATCTTCAAAACCACCAGGCAATCAGACCTTCGCCAGCTTTTGTCACACTTGTTATATAATGGTGGGCATTCTGCATTGACTTGGAGTCATTCAGCTTAATCGGACTAAGCTCTTTTTTTTTTTGCCGAACCGGATTTCTCTCCTTGTCGTCCTCCAGACGTCAGAAGAAAGAAGATGGAGCATCGTACTGCGTTGTTTTTGTCGTACATGATGTACGCGCTACTTTTTCTGCAGATGATATGCACGTTACTCCTCTTCTCTGGTGTTTTTGTTCCGGCCTTAAGGAGGTGTGGCACAAGCGTGTATGCATTGTCCAATCATACTCCGACTACGTTTATTACATGGTAGAAAAAATTGAATTCCAATCGCAGTGGAGTTCTCTGACTCCAATCGCTTACATGCACTTCAGTTGTCCGGTCTTAATCAGAGCGAGGCAATAAATCGCTTTTCTCAAGTGTCATGTAAACGTACTGACTGGCTACACCAATAGCAGCGCATTTGTCAGAGGAATTTATCCTGGTTAGATGAGGAAGTCCTGATATTGGCTTGTTTCTGACTGTGTTTGTTTGTTGTAAAGCCATTAAGATGACAGTAGTAAACTTCTTTCAAAGGGTTCTCCTGGTTGACCTCTGTTTTCTTTAGGGTGGTTATATCCACTGTTGCCTGGCAGCTGGCTTAAAACTAGAGTTACATAGTCATAGAAGGCAGTAAAGAAATTTAAGTCTGACTACATTTTGTTGCAAAACATTGAAGCTACAAAAAGGTGCTACAAGAAGTCTGAATTGTTGACTTATTTCCTCATCACTCTGCATCCTCATTACAGATCTGTCCAACAGGCAAGACGCCAAGCCCGACTGTGAGAGTGTGAATTTGTCACTCAGTACATCAAGTGGGCAGCTGCCATCGCAGATGTTTTATTGAATAAGGCTTCTTCACAGGGCTCTTAAGAGTGTTTTTTGGCTTCCCAGAACAGCTTCCATGTTTTCATAGAAGATCCCTCACATTCTTTACCTCTCTCATCTTGTCTTCCTGTTATTTTGCCTGTGAACACGTCTGATGACTTCAGATGCGTCTCTCTCCTCCTCCGCTGCTATGTAGAAATCAACACTCTGATCTGTACGTAACATACCAGCTGCACACGCAACCAAATGTTCGACACTTGTCAGACTTCACTCATCAACTCATATGGTGATAAGACTTGAATCTAATCGCAGTGTTCAGATGTCTAGACGGGTTGGTACTTTTTTATGAGTGCAAACCAGGACTGTAAACTCCACTTTACTGTCGGTATCTTTAAATTTACTCTTTCAGTCTTTGGTCACTATTATTGGCTTTGTAAAATCTTTCTAAATGAAACTTAAAATCTGATATCTGCATGCCTTGGGGTTTTGTTTTCATGGGATAACTGATTTAAATGCAGTTCTCTTATATTTCATGCGACTCTCTGCTTCTTTGTGTTCATATATCTGTATGTGCGTGTGTTCCTCTGAATCAGAGAGGGCCCTTTTTGTTCTCTGCGCTCGCAGCACTGTCATAAGTTTGTGTCTCATGTTTAACCCCCAGCTTCAAATACTTAATGGTTTATTTTGCTCTCCCTCTCGCCTTCTCACCCTTTAGTCAGCCCCCATGTCCATAAAGATTTGCCTCACCCATGCTTCCCCCCCTCTATGTGTATACAGTCTAGCTCCACTTTCACGACCACGAGTTTTTGAGCGGGTGCCGGTGACTGATAATAACCTCCTACTGATGGATGATACCAGTTCGATTACCAATATTTGGAACTGCGATGCATTGACAGTAAAAATTAAAAACTTTACATAAAAAAAATGAATTATGAGAAACTTCCAACTCTAAGAATTTACAATGCAGATATCTGACATGTCCAAACTCATTGGCCAATAGTGATAATAGTACCAATAAACATACCAGGTCGCTCCTCTCTGTTACTCTAATTGTGACAACAAGAACAATATTTATATCAGAGGAAATGTTTATATCTTCAGGATAATTAACTTGTAAACTATTATCTGCAGAAACAGATATGATGCTGATAATGTCATGCATCCCTATTCGACACAAAACTTTCCTTAAATGTCTTAAATTAAAAAATCAAAACGGAAACAGTCAGCATCATATAAAGAGTTAGCAGTTAACCACTTAGACAGATATTATGGTTATATATGATTGCATGATGTCAAGCCAATCAGAAAGTGCTGCAGGGGGAACATTAAGACACAGAGAGGAAAAAGACACACTGCCATTGGAGCCAAAGTATCACACATCAACAAAGTAATTTTTGACCACCTGTCATAAAAGCCCCAAAGAAATAATTGGCCAAATGTCGAGTATCGGCCCCTATGATTGCCTTACGTTGATCACAAGTCTACCGCCAAACAAGAGCACTCCTGAACACGTAATTTCCCTGTTTTCCAGCCTCAAAGCATACTCACAGGACTACTGAACTACTGGGGTGTCTAACTCGGTGTTACGGTGTGTTTGACCCGAACTTAATTTTACGCCGGAATATCCCTTTAAGAAGATTCTGAGTACATCTGCAATATGCTCTATGGTCTTTCTTGAGAGGATAGAACATCTTTTTCTTTTTTAAAAACATGGAGAAAAATATACTTTTATAAATACGAATACATGTCTGAATGCAGCCTTTGTCAGTCAGTCACTCTTTCAGCTGCTGTCTCTCAGTGTGTCCTGTAAGATGAGTAGACTTTCTGTGTTGCCAACCATTCAGTTTTCACCAGGACCTGTCATAACAAATCCACCAGACCATTTAAAGGTCTCTAACTGATAAGGCATCATGAAAGATTAGCTTTTGGTGAGTCTGTTGCAGAAGACTTAACTTAAAATTAGGTGTAAGTTTGCCGTTTTCTACCCCTCTACCCTCCTCTTCTTCTTTCTTCCACAGTCCTTTGCAGTCGTCCTAAGAATCGTGCACCAGTGTTTACAGCATGTAGGCACCACAGACAGTATATCTTACACAGAAAGCCTTTCAAAGATCAGCAACCCTGTGGGATTTATGCCTCCAGTCTCTGTGTTCATTCATCACCTCCATGCTGGCAGCAGGGTATTTGTCAAATCAGCTTAAGGTGCATGCAGTGACCCAGGCTTAAACCTCCTCCCTAGCCCACCTTTGGGGCCCCCACAGGTAAACAGGACCCCAAGACTCTGTTTTCCATGGTGGTCCTTCTTTGTCCTCTCTCATCTACCCATTGCATCCCTCCCTCTTCAACTTAGCCCTGTCAGAGAGAAAGAAACAGCTCTTGAACAGAAACAGTAATAAGAAGGGAAAAAAAACACAGATTTCTCTCATTTATGTGCCTTAAATATCCTCCAAAACATCCAAGGTCTTTACCAGGATATCGACAAACACTATCAGGAACCCGCGGACGCCGTGCGGGGTTACATCAGTTCTTTATTAGCGAGATCTGCCTCTAAATCTCTTCCTGTTGTTCTATTTAGAGATGCCCTCGAATTGGTAAACACTCGAGCTCCGAGAGAACAGAAACACGTCAGCTGCAGCTCTGACAGGATCTCAACTTCAACCGACTTCTTACTCAACTGGGTTTCTTACTTATCAGATAAAAAAAAACACCCTGATAAACAAGCAGATATGGAGGAGAAGTCATGATTAGTTTAAATTGTAATTATGCAAGTTTCACATGAAGCTTTCATCCAGGGGGAATAAATCTACATCTGTGGTTTTAGTGACTTTTTAGTGTTAGATAATTTAGCAAAGCTGATTAGTTTCCTCTTAGTTGTTAGTCACTTTAAGTATTTTTTCAGTTTCCAGTGTGCGCTGACTTAATTTATGTGGAATTTAAATTTGATTTTAACATTAAAGTCCCACTCTGATTGTTTTTTTTTACTACTTAAAGTGTTATCAGTCGTATTTAATTTGTGATTATGAAGTTTTTAGCCAAAATTACGTTACCTGTGTCATTTTCAAGGTCTTTTCTTCTGCAGAGCTCTTGTAGCTCATTAGTAATTCACCTCTGAGTTGTGGGCGGAGACAGCGCTGCTCCGCACACTTGTAGCCTAACATCATCAGTGTAGTAGAAGAAGCAGGTAACATAGGAGCTGTTTAGCTCTTGGACACTAATGTCTTTGGGGGCATGATAAAAGCTAAATCATAATTAGCGATTAAATCACAAACAGCTATTTGAATGCAGAAATACTCAGAAATGCAATTTCGCACTTAGTTTTCTCATGATATGTCCTGTAGCATCAGAAAAATGCTATTTGAAGATGTAGACAACAAGAAAAACATGATTTTCATCAGAGTGGGTCTTGGTTGTTTGAACTTTTTACTACTTCTGGTCGAGTTTTAGCAGGTTAAATTAAGAGACTTTATGCAGCAAACAGAGAAACACCTCAAAGTTTGAGACACTTTCAGCATTCGTGTTTAGAGAGTGGACATCATTTCATAGCCGGGAGGTCAGCACTCGACAGAACACAGTCCTAACACAGAAGCGAACTTTCCGACCATTGTGGTGCTGTAATGGTGTGGAACAAAGTGATGAGTAGACTGCATCAGCGCTCCATGCTTCATTACCTGTGTGTGTATGTGTGTTTGTTGGGGTCTGTGCGGCACCTTGTTGTTTCTGGTTCACTCGCATGCTTTCAGCTCCAGCAGAGGAGAGTGAAGTTGTCTACGTCAACGCTTCAGGGCTACCTCAGGTAACCACGGATGGCTGTTTCTTTTCCCTTTGACTAACACGAGAAATAGGCACCACTGACGAATAGATAATCTGATGCGTTTGCACTGCGCTCTGATCCTCTCTCATGGGCTTTGAGCTTTTGCGTAAAACGCCGTTTGGTTACCTATCTATATTAGGGTGTGTGTCAGTCTGATTTTTGTTCTGTTCTGCTTGGTTTCAACATGACTCACCAATAACATATGAGTTAAAACTAAAATGAACAGTGGTCTTAACAGAGTCTCATTTTTCATTTGGGTTTACCTCTGATCCACTCAGTTTCTGTGTCTATTATGGAAAGCCCACTTTTTATTATAACAGAGTTTTTGTGCCCTGCTCTCGCCTGTGTCCTCTGTCTACTCTTTTGTCCTCTCTCTATGTTTGGCATTCAGCCGCTTATGATGACATAGACAAAACTGAGGATGAGAAGGAGGGAGAGAGGAGAGAGAAGGATTTTAGCACTGAGACGATAACTGAGAGTTTATTCCCAGCTGAAAAGCATCGTTCACAATATTGAAAAGCAAATTATCAGGGTTTGCAAAGTTAAAGCTCCTGTTTGGAGTTTTTATCTGATTATACAACAAACTTAAATTAACTTCTGTATGTTACATGGCGGTAACTATCACAAGAGGCAAAGTGTCAGACCAGAACACTCAGTTTGAGTGAAAAGGTACCTTCACATGTTTAAGACAAGGTCAGCAAGAGCTATCACTTTGTCCACAGGGGGCGCCAAAATCAATACAATAGAAAGTTTAACATCTCAATGCATTTAATTCCCAGCCAACAGGATCAAGGAAGGCGAGTCACTTTCGAGGATGGTCCAACATGCAGAGAGTGTGATAAGTTTGTCAATATGCGAAACCTTAGGGTTAGGGCTGGGCGATAAACCGAAAATTTACCGATACCAAAATTTACGACAATAACCAACGTCATTTTGCCCACAACGGTATATTGGTATGTCCCTTTAAGACGCTGTCCTATGTCAGAGACCTGACTTACAGTTACGGTTGAAAAAACTTCGGCATTTGGTCGCTTGTGTTTTTGCTGCAACTGGACAAATATCCACCTTTTCTCTCTAAAACGCACCGGATAAAGTTAGCGAAGAGGACAGGGTTATCTAAGGATGTGTTCATGGTTGGGTTGGAAAACGCGTTCAACTGTTACATCAAGAAAATTAGGATAAACTCAAATCATAATACTTTTTTTTCAAGCAATATAAAACAGATATTACATTGAGAATAGTTGCCTGTTTGACCGACTAAAACGAGCTCTAATCCTGATTTTTAAAATAAATCTGTAGTCAATTACACCGCTTTAAAAGGGATTGGATGGTAAAAAAAGAGTCAATTTTGCAAACTAAATCAACAGAAATGCAGTTGTGTTTTGCGTAGCTACCACAGCGCAGAGCTCTGAGTATGATAAATGGCACCGCCTCAAACTTTCTGGCCCCGACGTTGGTACAGAACAAGATGAGACACATTGCAGCTACAATCTGCTCACCTTGGATCCTCCTCCGCAGCTGACATCAAACCTTTTCAAATCATACTGCCCTCTTGTCCTGAGTCCCTTTGTTTGGGAACCAGAGGCCAGAACAGTACGAGGACTTGTTAGAGGCAGACACAAAGTCCTCACTTGATTCCTCTGACCTAAGAGGAGAGCATGTGGGTGGCGGTGGAGATCAGAGGGGAGTTAGAGAGATGCTGCATGGTACAGACTAGAGTCTGGCACACATGAGGATTGTAATACATGACAATGTATCCCTGTGTGGTTGTAAGGGGCTATTTACTGGTGCAGTCTCGTTGTTTGGTTTGAACAGAGGTCTGTTTTGAAGGAGGGGGTGACATTTTCCCTCTGTGGAGAAAATCACTGTAGATGTACGAGAAAGAAAAAGAAAGAGTGAGGGAGAGAGGGAGGGAGGCCGTGTGTCATTGTGTGTGTGTGTGTGAAAGTGAAGGTGCGCAAGCCAATGTTCATTCCTGCTCAGATCCACAAGCAACGAGTCAGGATGCTTACGGTACCCTGTTGTCATAGCGACGGCGGGGAAGCGAGAGAAGCCTGCTCATTGCGCCACCTGATTGTGAGTGTGTGTGTGAGTGTGTGAGAGTGTTATAGAGAGAGAAAGAGAGAGAGAGAGGGAGCGGGGGGAGAGGCTGGGAAGCAGAGACAGAGAGTTGCGCAGAAGCGATGGAGAGACAGCCTTTTTGCTGTGATCAGTGTTTTCATCAGTAGCCTTGTTCTTTAGCTGCTGTGTCGTGGGGATTGCAGTCATTCTGCCACTCAGGCTCTCACTCGCTCACTAACTTGGATGCTCCGCTCACCCGCACACTCTCCAACCTGAGTGCGCGCATAGACTCAGCGCACACGCACGCACGCACGCACACACAGCCACCGCTGTGCTTGGATGGCAGGATGCTGCAGCCGTGTGACATGTGTGTCAGGTGTGTATGAGATGGGATCCTCGTGTTTCGATTCCCATGCACACTTTGACACACTCACACTTTGATTTGATGCTCGGTGCCTCTGACAGGCTGAGGGACTCACAGCAGGCCTGGCCAGGGACCCTCCATGCCATGGTAAATACCTCTGCTGACGGTCTCTTGTTGTTTATCCTGTTTAGGACAAACTCCATCTTCTGACGCTGGGTTTGTTATTGAAGCGTGTGAAGTGTTGTTGCTTGGTAGTACATCACACGAGTAAATGAGAGTTCAGGGGACCATCGGGGGCTGTTGTAGGCTCAGCTGTGTTTGAGTCTGACTCTTAGTTTTCTTTTGAGTCCTGCAGGGATAGTGCTTGCTCTTTAAGAAAAGGAGGTGTTGTGTTTCTTTTTCTTCTCCATCTTAAGAAAGTTTGCTCTTATCTGAATGCAGATGTTGCAACCTTGATTATTCTGGAGCGTTTGAGCCTCCCTCTCCCGCTGCAGTCTGCCTGTGCATGTGTTTATGAGACTCTCCGGCTCTTAAGCTCTACCTCCCCTCCTCTCCTCCTGCTGGCTGTGTTCCCTCAGGCAGTGACTCTGCGTTAGCAAGAAGTGTATGTGTGTATGTGTGTGTGTGTGATCTGCATGCTCACATTGTGTTATGGAGAGTGTGCCAAGCATCACAGTAACCTTAGGATGTACGTAGCTGGAGGGACAAATCAGGCACAAAAAAAAAAAAAGAGAGAGAGAGATTATGAAAGGAGATGAAAGGATACAGACTCACTAAATAAGAGAGAGCGAGCAGACCGATGCCCTCAAGGCAACAGTCTAGCTGACTGCTGTGTTAATGTCCCCGTCCTAGTTACATCGTGATGTTGGTATGGTTGGAGCGGTTTGTTGTTCCTGTACATGTGAAGACAAGAGTCTCGCTGTCTGCATGCCCCTTCCTCTCTTATTGTGATCAGTCTATCAGATACCTCCTCCTCCTCTTCTCTCAGTGTGTTAGCATAAAGGTGGCAGCACTTTTCTGCTCGCTGCTTTAGGCAAACACGATCACTCTGCTCCTGTCTGCTTCAAGGCTTCCTCTCTGTCCTCTCTAGTCTTATGGGGGAAAAGTTGTGGAGATGAAAATTTTTTCATGTTCACTTTAACAGCCTCTGTGTGTGTAGATATTAATTTTTATAATACTGGTCAATAATCTGTTGAATTCGAGTCTTGTGTTTGACTTTACAGAAAATAATGTGGTCATTTTTATTCTTTAAATTCATGATCTTCAGCTCAAAATCACTGAAAGCCTCCGCCTGAAACTCTGGCTGCTTCTCCAGCCAAACAAAGTCTGACACAGCTTGATGGTGTTACTTTTTACACAGCTATATATTTAGCTACAGCAATATTTATATATATTTCAAGAGGAATTATCTTCTATATCTTTTTTGGGTTACAAATAGGGCCTCAAATCAATCTCATGATATATTGATCAGTTCACCTTGATAACGATAATTGGACGATAACTTCTCCACAAGCTGCTCACCCCCTCCCACATTAACTCTGTCTAGTTCGGTCGCCCCAACTTTTGAACCGTCCTCCATCTCCTTACCTGTCTTTCCCTCTTTGTTACGGACTGGATGGGGTGGAGTCACATATCTGACATAGGGCGGCGTGTTAAAGGGACATGAGATTATAGCCTACCTACGCACATCCAAAACCAACTTTTATTTATTTATTATTTTGACACCAAATATACTGACATGGGCAGAATGATGCTGGTTATAGTCGTAAATTCCAGTATCTGTAAATTTTCGGTTTATCGTCCAGCCCTAAAACAGACTGACATTATTTCTGACCTACAGAAGTAAACCAAAACCATCAGGGACGAGGCTGGCGGGGTTTAGGTGTCTGATTAACAGATCAACTAAAACGACTAAGACAGCTTTTTCTCACATTTCCAAAGCAATGCTTTTCAATTTAAGTTAAAAACAGCAAAGACGAGAAGGGAAACAGGCGCACATGTCCACAGGAGGGCGCCAAACTCGACACAATCCTAAAGTTTCTCACAGGTGCTTTAAAGATGCAGGTTCAAAGGAGATTTGAAGTCAAACATCAATTTAAACATCAGATATACTCATGCAGTTTACATGCAGATACTGTCAAAATAAATGAAAATAAATATCAGTATCGGTCAATTTTCGGTTTATCGTCCAGCCCTTGTTACAAAGGAAATTATTTCAGGTGGAGCAGTGTAGTCTTGGTCTTAATTACAGTGGAATACATGAGACAGCTTTTGCAAGAGATGTGGATGTTATTAAGGAGGAGAAAAAGGTGTTACAACATCGTTAATGACGTGCAGTGCTGATGCATCGATAAGAGCGCTCTATTGTGACCTGTTCTTGTCATATGCAGTGTAAGAGGAGGTGTTGTGGGCTGGAGCAGTCTTGTACATTTTGAAGTGGGACACATTTCTCCCACTCAGCTGCATGCCTCTTTTGAATAAATCTGTCATGCTGCTTTTAGCTGCAACAGCCTTTGAACAAACTTCACAGTTGGCTCTGGTTTGACACTGCAAAACTGAAAAGCAGTCACAAACGACTGACAACACACTCTTCGTGAACTTTAGCAGCTCCTGTCTAAGAGAGTCTATGTCTGTAGGGAGTGAAGGAGAAGGAAGAGAGAAAACCCAGATTTTCATTTTTGAGAGTCAACCTTCACCACTAATTTTGTTAAATTGATGGATTAATTCATTGCCCAGCTGCAGTAAGCTGTCTGAACTCAGTCCTGACTAGGGCTGGGTAATAAACCCAAAATTTACCGATATGGAAATCTACGATAATAACCAATGTCAACTTGGTGTCAAGAAAATAAATAAATAAATAAAAGTTGGTTTCGGATGTGTGTAGGTAGGCTATGGTCTCATGTCCCTTTAAGAAGCCGCCCTACGTCAGATATGTGACTCCACCCCATCCAGTCCATAACAAAGAGGGAAAGACAGGTGAGGAGATGGAGGATGGTTCAAAAGTTGTAGCGGCTGAAGTAGACAAAGTTAATGTGGGAGGGGGTGAGAAGCTTGTGGAGTAGTTATCGTCCATTTATCATTATCTAGATGAACTGCTCAATATATCGTGATATTGATTTGAGGCCGTATCGCCCAGCCCTAGTCCTGCCTCACAATAAAGGAAAAAACACAGACAGCACTCCAGCTTCTGATACTTGATTTAAAAATACGCTGATGCTTGGCTGGCTTTGTAAAAACTGTGATCACACTGCCCTTATCTCACTGCACTCCCACATGTTAACCAGCCCACAGCGGTTTCACTGTGTACATATGTTAATGTGTTAATCAAGTGTGCAATCAATAATTTATCCCTTCAGTGTGTTCGGCAGTTGAAACACGAGCCAGCCAGGGGCTTCCTGTCTCTCATTCTTCCTCGTTGTTCATCGTCTGAGAGGAGGGGAGCACTTGGCTGAGCTTTCTGCTTTCTGCATATTCAGGCCTGCAGTTATTAATATTTGATAGCTTTGACTTCATACCGTCGCAGCCAGATGTCCAAACAGCGCGCACTCAGGACCTGGATGTTTCCTCTGTTGTTTCTCTGACGCTTTAACACTTCTGTTATGTCGCCTGACCTGGTTTCAAGTCCACGACGCTCAGTGTTAGAGGTTTATCATCCAACCTTCATGTGATCATTAAAAAGATGGAAAGTTACAAGATGATCATGCCTGAAGCTAAGAGTGAAGCTGCATCTGTTTCCCTGAACATAGGTCCCTTTTTAATATTTAATGATGTTGCTAACTGGGGCGCTATTTTTTCAAATAAACCATCTTCTTCTTCTTCTTCTACATCTCTAAAAATGAACCGTTTCTTTCCTTGTCGTTACAGGAAGAATGCAAGCAGATCATGGCACGCCAGAAATCTAACAGCCAGTCAGACTCGCATGATGATGAGGTTTCTCCCCCACCGCCCAACCCTGTCGTCAAGGCCAGGCGCCGCAGGGGAGGGGTCAGCGCCGAGGTCTACACCGAGGAGGACGCTGTCAGCTACGTACGCAAGGTCAGCCTCAGAAGTAACGTCGATGCACAGTCACTATCTGTCACACACATTCAGTGCACACGTACTTGTGTATTACATGTTTTCACTCAGATACATGCAAAAAAAATCAATATAGAATGTGTGTATGTGTTAGAAAAGTGCTTTTTCATGGAAGGGGGGAATTAAAAATACAGTTTAGGTTCATTTTTGGTGACAACTTCTCAAGAATACGCATGTGAATACTGAACTAGAAGACAGCAGCGGAGAGGGAACTAAGCGATGTAAATTTACTACAGCAGGATATAAGCACACTTAGACTCTTAAATGAGTTGATTTACCGCAAGGGAACAGCGTGTGAGTCAGCTGCTGCACTTATGTTCGGCTCAGATGTTCAGATTTGACTTTGCGATATTACATAAAGGTGATTAATTTTATTTTGACTGGGCCTCACATTCAGGGGTTCCTTTATTTTTATCTTCATGAATATTTACGGGTATAAGCGAAAACTCTAGTTCCTTAACCTGAGTCAAAGTATTGGTGCTCAAGTATTGTGAAAAAAAGATGCAGAACAGTTTTTCTTAAATCACCGTGTCCTGCATTTTCCCATTATCATTCTTTTACAGACATGCATCCATGTTTGAATCGTCATATAACATGAATAAATGCCTCGAAGTTTAGCTTGTATTAAAGCTGTACATTCAGAGTGGTTTTAATGTTGTTGGCAGGGGTGAGTTTTTTTTTAATTTCTATACCCCTGATGTTTACGAAATTCACAACTGCTCAAAGTCATTCAATGACACACTGGGGTGGCCAGATTCATCACAGTTTGACTGTTACCACAGTGTGAGGTGCAGTCTGCTGCATTTAACCGATAGAAATAGAACATAATGTTCACGTGCTTAAACAAGTCACTTGAATAGTTAAAATCAGACAAGTCTTTTATTTTACAGAAGGATTGGTCTCCCTTTCACAGAGGCCGCCACCTTGCACTGCCATGGTAGACCAAAAGATTACAGTACTAATAACATGTGTCATTTTAAAGGAGGGTGAGCGAGGGAGCAGTCCAATCTGGAATCTAACGACTGAATATTCCCCATTTCTTCAAACTTCTTTTCAAAATTGTCACTTTGTCTGAATTAACCCAGTTATTCTTTGAAACAAGTGAAGCTTTCTCAGCATGCAAACAGTTAACCCTTTTGAATGGGGCTTTTAATTGAGGCCCCGAGTATAATGGATGTGAACTTTCTGTGAGTCTCCGCTCTGTTGATATTGGTGTCACGGTGAAAAAAAAAAATACTGTGATTCATTTAGATTTATTTATTTAATTTAATCTTCACAGTGATGATTTCTCACAGTCTCTCACGGTTAATAAGATCAGTAAATTAGCCGGTAATGAGCCATGATTGCAAACACAATAAGGATATAAAACTATTTTCTCATCACATTGCAACCTGAAGTGTCTTCTTATTTGCATATTCTCTGTAAACACACGTATTGTGCAAAACCCTAAAAATAAAACAAACCTCCTGTCGTTGTCACAAACATTATGAACATCATCTTCTTTATGGCTTTTATCCGAGTCGCAGTTTTGTACAAATGGATGTAGGAGAGTAAAGCTGAAGTGCCTTTTTTTGTACGGCGGGTTTCATGTTTTATCATCGTCAAAAGCAGCTGTTTTAGTTATCTGTCAACTTGAAACCTGCCATGTGTCCATTTTAATTTAATGGCAGGATAGGAAAGGGTGCTCTCTGCCAGGAACTATAACTCACCTCTCTACTCCTAGATTACAGCAGGAGCAAACACACACACACACACACACAATCTTACACACACGATCTTACACACACTCATTCATACGCTGCATGCGTACACAAACACACCCAAGTGATTCTCCGCTATTATGACCATGCTTGTTAAATTAAAATTAAGCTGACATGCTATTTATTGCTGGGTAATGACATAGCTACACGAACCCCCTTGTCACCACGCTGTAATCCCATGGTCGCCGGAGCATGCAGAGTTTGAGTGTGTCAGGTATGTGCACACACCCACGGGCGTTTGTGTTTATGGCTCTGAGGTCTCTACCAGACACTGCAGTCCTGTGTCATGGCAACAAGCCGGCCCTCATCTCCTGCCTCAATTTCTTCCCTGCCCCTCAATATCACACACACTCAGAGACACACACACACACAGAAATGGACTCAACCTGCCACGTCAGCTGCTTGTGAAAAATAAATGAGTTCAGGTATCTTCACACAACGTCAGAAGTGAATTAAGTTGCTTCAACATGTGGTAACACACACACATGCGCGCTCGCAGCATGTGTGCTGACATCCTCCCGCATCATCAGTTTCATTAATGACACCGCTGTCAGGGTGTTCAACAGAAATAAATCAATTAGCTAACCCCGCTCATCTGATTAAAAGGAGCTCTGCTGTGATGTGCTGCGAGAGTCTCAACAAATCGGGCCTGCGGATCACATCAGCAGACTGACCTGAAGAGCTGGCAGCGCCAACGGGTGAGGTCATCACCTTTAAGAGGTTGGAAAAAATGGACATGAAGTGAGATAAAATAAAGGTTCCAGTGGTATTAAAGGTGGGGTAGGCAGGATCTGAGGAAGTGCCTGTTTTTGGGAGAAATGTTGAATGTAAAAAGTAACCCTACCAACCAGTAGATGCCAACAGACTACCAGCAAACACAATGTTTGCAGGACTTCTACTACTAGGATAAAGTGACATAGTCCAGGACCCGAGGTCAACAGTTTAGCGGCGCTACAACTCACAGCAGGTCCAGACACTTGTCTTACTTTGTTGAAGCGGTTTACCTGTCCAGCAGAAAGGTTACAGGGTCACGAAGATCCCAAAGCGCCCCCTATCGTTTATGCCGATGTTGACCCAGTTTCTTGGCTCTTGTCCGGGTGGTCTACCTCTACCTTTTGCAATGCAAAAGTTTACAAACCCCGAGCAGAGCAAGGAGCCCATGGCGCCTGTGCAGCCGAAACAGCTGACCATTCAGTCCGCCTTCTCTAGCGCAACGCCTAACGACAAAACGTTAAAGAGACACAAAGACCTCACAGATGCAGTAGCTTATTGTATTGCAAAAGACATGCTACCAATAAGCACTGTTAAACTTATTTGAGTCATGTCCCATCTGTTAACATGAAGAAGGAGGACTTTCTAACTTATTGCCAATAAAAGCAACTAAGGAAATCTGTCTTATAAGTCTGAGTCTTTCAAAAGCTGACATCTAATGATGCCCCGTGCGGCGGCACTGCAGCTGGATCCTGTGGGGGAAGATTCAGTGCCTGACCCGAAGTCTGTATCTGGAAATGACTTCTATCACTGAGCCTGTTTGAGTGACTCCATCCTCCTCCAGCTCAGTTTCCCAGCTGGGCCAGCCTCGTCTTCTTTGTGTCCACTGAGTGGCCGGGCCCGTGTTCTGCAGAAAGATGAAAAATTTGGTACTTTTTAAGCCCCATGTGATGTGGTTTTGTGTGTATTTGTGTGCATGATGTGAACAGTGCTGCGTGGTCTTCTTCATGTGGAGACATCTGTTGCTTTAACGTAATTACAGCTTTCCCCCTCCTACCCCTTGCACCAGAGACAAAACGCACACACACACACACACACACTCCTCACCCTCTTCAAGCTCTTCTACGAGGATTTACTCCGTTCCTTCCTTTATTTTCTTGCTTTTTTGTTTTTCTCACCCTCTGAATTGAGTTCACTTCGAGGATGCCACTTTGTATATGCAGACTTCCATGACTTATTTGCGGCTACAGACTTTGCAATCCTTTTTCCATGATCACACGCACACACACACTGGCAGACAACCCACAGAGTCTGGGACATGAAAATGCATGTTTTATGAATGAGTTCAGGCCTCTCTTGAATTTTTAAGGGCTGTGTGACATTTTGAGTGTAATCCCTGAACAGATGGGCTTTCCCAAAAATACACAGACACACGTGCGGGATCTTTCTTTCAGAGTTTGCCAATACGCTGCTCTTTAATTACTCAATTTAGTCTGCTTTGAAGTGGGGCCCATTATGTGTTTCTGCTGGTTTTTTCATGTGTCCACCTGCACAGTGTTGATGTAATCTATTTTACAATCTAGGTTACTGCTCTGTCTTAACAGGTGATTCCAAAGGACTACAAGACCATGACGGCCTTGGCAAAAGCCATCTCCAAGAATGTGCTGTTCGCTCATCTGGATGACAACGAGAGAAGGTACCGAATGTCTACTATTCAAATCTTTATCAAACCTTAGTGGGCAAAGTTTATCATCAATTTCCAGTTCGTTTGGAGAAGTTCACTGATTGAACCGAGAAAAAGGCCAATCTTTGCATAACCAGACCAGAGTTTAGGGTTGTTTTTACACCTGAAAGTCCGAACTAAGGTCTGTGTTTTTGTTACATAGTGTACATGAGGCCGGTCCGAGGAAGTCTCATGAATTTGATTGTTAGACAACAACTTTATCGACATTGACAGGAAAGGAAAATAAAGGATGCTGTCCTGCAAGTCATTGCAACATCTACTCAGGAGAAAAGTATGTGTCCATTCAACATAATAATGGATACCTCTACTCCTTGTGTGATGTAAAGGAGCTACCGTTAGCCCACCCTCCAGTAATTTCCTGTCTTTGGTACAAAGTACTGAACCTTTAAAAATAATGCTTTCAGACTGGGCATGAACCACACCGTGGTTCAGTTTGGTCCAGATCGAGACCACCTCTTTTGGTCAGACCAAGGTCTGGCTGTTTCACAACGTAGGTGTGAAAGCCCCCTAAGGTAGTTGCTTCAGTTTTTGTAGCGTGTTTCTCCAAGTGAAGATGACTTGGGCCACTGTGGATGATTTGCCCACGTTAGCCGCCGTACATAAGAAAATATATTAGTTTTCTTTGTTGTTTCAGCATCTATTTCCATCTATGAAGCCAGCACAAGCATGACATCATTCACTGCGCTGCGATGTTGATTTTATTACATGGTATTTGGAGTGAAAGTGATAGAATAGGTGCTTCAGTGGGGACAAGAATGGGGGTGGGGGTTTGGATATTTCCAACACGATTGTGTCGAGTCCAAAATTTGTCTGGATTTGAATTTTTTTTAAAGTTGACCACCCTAGACTATAAAACGTGATGCCAGCAATCCAAATGTGTGTGTGAAATCAGAATTCAGGTCCATAAATCAGGTTCCTTTTGAGTGAAGTGCCCTTTTGACCACTGAGTGACAGTGTTGCCTGCCTTTGGGAGCATCTCTGGTCATTGGGGACGCCGACAACAACAGCAGAAGGTGTAGCAAGAGTAGAGGTGCGCTTCGAGAATGGATAAGGGAGCGGCTGTATGTGTCTCTTGGTTGCTAGGGTAACCCAGATTGCATTTTCAGACATCGGCTGAAACACGCCGCTGAGAGATGAACAAGTCTCCGAAGCGGTTACAGTAGTGAGTGATGCCACTTTCACATCTGCTCTTTTTCTTGTTCCTTCACATTCCTCCTCGTTCGACCATCCTCCCTCCATCCCGCCATCTGTCCCAGATCTCCACTGATAGCCCCGCTCTGGCTGTGACAGGGAAGAATGGTGTTGTGGGAAAGACTCTCAGGTGGCTGGCGGTTCAGACAGCCAGCCGGAATAGTGTTTCATTGGCGGGGAGAATCCATTACACCCCATGGCGAGGAAAACACCGGAGCTTTCCTGTTGGCTGCTAAAGCCCCCACAGACCAAACCCAAAACACGCTCTTTCCAGTCTTTCGTCAGCTGACAATTTACCGTGCTCCCTTGGCACAGGCACGCAGGCCTCTGATTGCACGTCAGTGCCTCTGAAGCAGCCCCGAGTGAAGTACAACATGTGATAGATCTGGACAGTCTGAGAAACCATGTACTTGGGTGGCTAATGTGGCAGATTAGAGTTACAGCACAGAAATATATGGCGGTAGACCATAAACCATCAGGTTTTAATGTACTCGAGACCTCTTGGCGAGCTAAGCTATGTACTGGCGACATGGCCGACCCTTAAAATCATGCATGATGTAGAATCTATTCGACTAGCTGTCATGTTTACTGTTTCACTAAACAAAGCTAGCATCAGTCGTTTCAGATAGCGCTGCACACAGAGATGGTGAGATTCATGGGCGAACATGCAGCTAGTAGCTCTGACGGCTCTTAGCTCATGAAAAGCTTGTCTGATTTGCTAAATTGCGCAGGAAACATGGCAGTTAGTTGGCTTTACCGTCCTCTGACTACTCCACTCCTTCTGTCACTCTCACAGTCCCCCCCCTCCCCTCTTCCTCTGTATTTTCTCTCTCTGCACTCCCAGCTGATGATGCTGGACGGCTGGCTATTTGGCTGGCTGGTGGCTCGGTCTCACTGCGGTTTTGTTGCGGTAGTTGCGCCTGCAGCCCCTACTGACAGAAGTCTACAGATGTACGGCCAATGTGTGGTCGGTGAGAGTGAGTGAAGAACTGCACACAGCGACCCAGAATCCTTAGCACACGGCTCTTTTCCTCTGGTGTTTAGTGAACGATCAGATTGGTAATGTTTGTCACAAAGCTTTGCCCACGCAGAAGCACATTGAATTTCTGCTTTTCTTGAAGTTTGTTAATGCGTGATCAATCAGACTAGATTATATCCCTGTTACTAAAGGTAGCTCAACAGAAATGAAGCTTTAAGCCGGTTATTTTTCTTGTTGATGCCTTCTGTCGTTGGCAGAAGCACATTGACTCCTTTAGAGGAGCCAGAACTGTCAGGAGCTGACGCACATGAGCAGATGGAGTCTCTTACTCTCTCTCTCTCTCTCTGTCTTTCTGTCTCTCGCTCCTCTTCTGTTGCTTTCTCCTCTCTTGTCCAAAACAGCTGCCCATGAAGGTTATCAGGCATACTTACAAATGTGCTCTCATTGGGTTTGAGGAAAGACTGACAGGTCTACTTCTGACTGACTCTTGTTTGACGTTTTGGTTTCTTTTTCTGTTTTCTAAAATTAACATCTTCTCACGTTCATAAAATATCTTTTTTTTTTTGTTTCATTTTAAGGATTGCGTGTAGGAAAAAAAAGGAGCTGTGTCAAGGAAACATCTTGTGTGATTAGTCACTCAGCAGTTATGTAAGCCGAACACAACACGATTTGTTCTCCCATTAGCACTATATTATGCTATCATCCCCTTCAGTAATGAGCAGGATCCAAAACAATGAAGCCCTCTCTGTTTCTCTCCTCTCTCCAATGCTCTCTGTTACCTCTCATCACTTCTTTTCTCGCTGCCCTCTTTTCTCCTTGCCTTTTTTTATCTTCTCTGTATAGTTTAGAGCCCGTCCAGCCTTCCTTCTCCATTACTCATCTGTCTTCCGAAGAATCCGCTCTCCTGGCACTGGAAACAGGACATTTTTGTTTGTTGATAAGGTGTCCTTTTCCTCTGTTATTTTCATCTTCTTCTTCTGTTTACTTTTCTTATATTTACCTGTACACGATTAGCAGTTCTATCCTTTATGTTTTGCATTTTTAAAAGCTGCAAGGACACAAATTTACCAGCATCTGACACATGGAGTCTGCATGTACACAGCTGATGGATCAGGTTGGTATCAGACCGTTTCCTGCTCAGTTTAGTTTGTCACATGCATCTTTGTTGCCTAATATGGGAGAGCTACTCATCTTTTATACACAGCAATAACACAATTTGGCTGTCAACCGTGAGTCAAATTCTGCTTCAGGTTTCTGCCTGTTACAGGGACTTGTTTCCTTGCTGCTGTGGTCTGCAAAATGTGATAGATGAGTATGAGATTATCATGTTGGTGAGTCTTTACAAGTGACAGAACTGCAATACAAGTGGCGGATGGCGATACCAATGATGAGAGAGCAGGTTGGCAGATGACTGATTTATAAACAAACTGAGTAAAGTAGGGCTGGGCGATAAACTGAAAATTTACAGATATCGAAATTTACAAAAATAACCGACGTCATTTTGCCCATATCAGTATATTTGATGTCAAAAAAATAAATCAAAGTTGGTTTTGGATGTGTGTAGGTAGGCTATGGTCTCATGTCCCTTTAAGACGCTGTCCTACGTCAGAGACGTGACTCCACCCCATCCAGTCCAAAAGTTGTAGTGGCTGAAGTAGATGAAGTTAATGTGGGAGGGGGTAAGCAGCATGTGGAGTTGTTATCGTCCATTTATCTTTATCGAGGTGAAATGCTCAATATATTGTAATATTGATTTGACACCATATTGCCCAGCCCTAAAATAAAGGATCTGTTTTTACAACTGTTAAATTGAGCTTTAATCATGCTTGAAGTGTGAAGTCTGAGCTCTGCAGAATTCAGCTCTCTAGAAGCCTCCTCCACTGTTGCAATTCTACAGATTTCCTCATCTTGAGTCGATTTGTATTTCTCTATTTTAAATGGCAAATTGTGAAACTTGTCGGTATATTTTGGACCCCAAATATGATCTGAAAAGTTTGAAAAGGACAAATATTACATTTATTATACTCTTATAAGGAGATTCACTTTATTTGAGCTCTTTTTTCATAAATCTTCACAATGGATTGCAACTTTTGTTCAGGTTTTTTACACAATAAAGGTTTTTCCAGTTTGAATAATCAAGGTAAGCGATGACTGAGAGTGTGTGACTCAGGGATAAACAAAGCAGCACTAAAAAAAAAACCTAAAAAAGGGGGAGTAGTACTTAAACTAAAACAGAGCCAATGAGTGCTCTCTGCTTTGATCGTATCCTCTTTTGTAGATGTTTGCCTCCTCATCTTCCATAGTCAGGAATGTAAAGATGTGCAGATCTGTGTGTGTGTGTTCTGGAGAGGGAATAAAAACAGTCGAAAAGACAAGAGAAGGGGCATTTGTTTTCTATAAAACAGCAGATTACTGATGCTTTACAAATTGTGAAAATACTTCTCCTCATGAGCTCACAGGAGAAGAGAAGAGAGCTCTCTTTCTTCGACTGCTGTAACTTTTCTATGCTCGAATTCATCGCTCTTACAGTCAGCTCTCTCTTTTTACCGATCAGATAATCCAGCACATGCCTTTTGTCTCGATATAGATAAGCCGTAAATAGAAAATCTCCCTACTGACCCATAACTGGAGTGGTTTTTATGGGAGAATGAGAAGACAAGAGCTGTACGAAGGTTAGCGAGAACACATCTGAAGTCCTCTGGCGAACCGAACGCACACACCAATGTGCTTGTCACTACAAAGGATGGCAGAGATCACAGTACCCTGAGAAACACACACACTTACACACACACATGCACGCAGAGGGATATTCTGAAGTATGCATGTCAGCCTGTGTTCCCAGTGCGGCTGCTCCAGCTGGAAGCGTGGAGTCTTTGATTAACACACCATTCCATATGTCAAACTTTATGGCCTCTGAGTTTCTGAGCTCCACCAGCGCCGTGTGTGTGTGTGTATGTGTGTGTGTGTGTGTGTGTGTGTGTGTGTGTGTAGTCCATCTTTCTTCAGCTGCATGGTCGGCAAACCTCAACATATTTTGCCTTCCAGATTCCATCTAAGCCCTGTTTTTGTTGAACAGTTTGCCGGAAAAAAAAAGAGGGGATCAAAGCGGTCCTCTCGCTCTTACAGCATTTTAAATACACATTTTTAAGAGTCATCTTGTGGGACGCGGTTTTAAGGAACAGATGCCGGGAGCGAATGGTATCTTTTTCTGCTCAACTCTTTGAACTTTGCTGGTGTCCAATAAGCGGATATCTTCACCTCTGTTCCCAGCAGCCACCACACAGTTATGCCCATTACATCCTCGTTATGATATACCCATTCAAATAGACTCTAAAGATAAGCTGAATGGTGTTTAATCTTGCTTTCACCCCCACACTTGGCTTTGAATGTCTCAATTCTGTAACCATACAGTGTTAGTCAAATAAACTGAAACTGTTATCTCATCCTGACAGCACTTTGATAACAAATTGATTATTCAGTGACTCAAAATGGATGTTTGACCGCAGCAGATTTCTCAACTTCACGGCCTTGTGTGTGTTTTCATTTGTAGACTCGTGCGCACACACAGCCTGTTTGCCCAGGTGCACTTTCGGCTGAGATACGCCAGCCTTTCTTCATTGTTTCTGCTGCTTACAAAGTCATTAGGGAACCGATTTTTTAACACAGTCTACAAACCGTCTTTATCGCCAGGTTAAACAAACAGCATTTCAGTTCTAGCTATGAAAATATTTCCCATTAAAAGATATGAAATAGGACGTCTGATAGCAGCACCACTTGCGATAACGTCAGGTGCAGTTCACGCTTGCTGTCTTTTGTCCTTTTCATTAACTGGACAGAACTTCAGACTCATAAGTTCAATAAATAGAGTAATTTAAGTCATATACATGGCTGTTCACAACATAGTTACAGTTTAGCTTTAACACATACACACACATATCCACCACACACTCTTTGGCTATTCTCAAAAGTTAGTTGCTGGTAAGCGCTGGCTCGGATGCAGTGTAAGTGACGTCAGCCATGGTTCCTGAAGCAGTTTCCTCATGTGGACACTTAGTTTTTGCAGTTTTTAGCACTCCTGTATTACCCTACTTCATGCCCAGTTCAACAAACACTCGTCACGTTTACATGGGCAAATTTTCCTGATCTGATTAAAAATTCGAGGGAATGGAAAATCGGAATCCTCTGTTTATATGGGCGCAAAATCAAATAATCGGATCATGACATACGTATACGTATTCATTCAGATTAGAGGCATTTGGACATGCGCAGAGTTGTCTTATTTCACTAAAACAACCACAAAAGAAGAAGAGTTGTATTTACGCCTGTGCTGTCAACAAACCAACAAACGTGGTAGTGGCTCACTTCATCCAATTCAGGAGTTTTGTCACTAGATGGCGCCTCTGTTTATTTATTTTACTGTTCTATCAAAGGTTGCGCTGTGTGTGCAGATGCGACATCATCCCGCTGTATGTACGACTTGTTATGTTATCGAAGGAGCAGACGCAGCATTTGCAGCCAGAGTGTTAATAATGAAACCTCCTGTACTGACTTTAATAAATAAGTCACAGGCTAAAGAGCGAAGATCGAAAACGCAACTACTGTTGTCAGAGTTGTTTCATTACAAAGTTACACCACCTGTGTGCATACTTCACTGTTTCCAGTAGATTCACTGATCCCTGTGCATGTGAGTCTTTTTCACAAAGTTGTCGTATGAGGACAGATCTCCGTTAAGATTGAGAGAAAGAGCGCAGAAGGAAACATACACATATAGAGAGATTTATTACAGATGAAGGGGCCTCTGGGAAATCTGTCTGAGGTGCATTTACCCACACACACACAAACAAAACACACACACACACAAATAGACATATATAGAAGCTCATTAAGTTCTCCTCTCCTGCATTAGTGTAATGCTCTCCTCCCACAAAACGGTCTCCTGGGGACAGTACAGACACGAGAAACCCCGCTCTCTGTGTTACCACATAAATAGTCTGGCAGGCCCGAGGAAACCCTGTTTATCTCATTCCTTTGGATGTCCTGGCAGAGTCCGCAGCTTTATAAACGACGTTACCATCTGGTTATAGGAGTTGTTAAACCTGCTGAGGTCAGGACCTACTAAGTGTAAATCAAGCAAACACAGTTCTCTGATATGAAGAGAGATCAAGAAACGACATCCACGTTTTATACCTTTCAATAACACCTAATCAAATCTGAACGTTTGAATGTACAAACAAAGATTACAACCAGCCGTGATTACCTCATCCTGCCAACTTTAATCCTCTAATTAACAAGCTGAGTAATGAGTTGATGAAGTGACCGATTAGTTGACCTCTGACCCTTAAACCCTGACCTCTGCACCTTCCCTGCTAGGCCCTGCCGATGGACGGGGAACACCTTAAGTGTACTGGCCCTCTTTGTGTGTGTGTGTGTTGCCTTGAAGAGGTGTGAAAATCAACAATAAATAAATGAGTTAGTGACGGAAAAGTCACACAAACAAACAAACACGCAGGAGTGAAGCGAAAGACGCAAACTGTGTGAGAAAGAGAGAGAGGGAGAGCGAGACCTACGGAGTCTCAGGTTCTAGCGGGAGTTTATTCAAGGTCTCTGTGTGAAGGAACAAAGAGAAGAGATGCAACGTGAGATAGTTTTCTGTGGAGCTGTATCAGATGAACAAAGCTCTGATTTGATCATCTGATAGCTAACACATTTGAACAAGCCTCGAAATACAAGAACAATGAAGAAGTTCGGAAAACTTGTGATTTAAAGGCAACGAGGATTTTCAGCTTTGAGGCGAAGGCTGGCACACGCTAGAAGATTTAAGACAAATTTAAGACCTGATTTGGTACCCCCAATTAAATGGCGTGATCTGATTCAGGGCTTGTTGTAACCACAGACTGTATATACTATGGACAACCTGGTTCCACCTCCCATCTGTATACGGATTTGAAGCCAAAAAGCTCTCTGTATTTCCGGGATTTTTCTTCATTTCCTAAAACCAGCGACTCTCGGCGATGCGCGCATTCGGACGCGCAGTCGCCGTGAGTCGCTGTGATGACACTCGGCTCAAACAGCATATCCCCCGGGAGAGCTACGCAATCCCTGAACGCCCATAGGCTGCATCAGGTGTCAATCATAGAAAACATGAACCCCCTAATAACTTTTAAAATCAGAGCCAATGGTTAAAATCTTGACCAGCGTGACTCTAACGCTTTAGTTTTGAGAAAACGGCTTTGAGTTTAGTCAGCTAATTCTCTTTTGTCGAGACAGTTCATCATTCAAATGTAAATAACTTTGGGTTTTCAGCTCCACACGCTCAGATTAACTACATATGGCTGAATCTGGATGAACTGGGTGATGTTAAAGTAATTCTGAGGATTATTTACACACGGACAAAGACGCATCTGTAGATCTGGCACCTACATTTGCAATGTTTAGAACATGCATTAAAGGTTTACTTTATGTTTGAGGATTGGAATACAGCATTATTGACTACACAGGAAATCCAAAATTAAATTCCTGTAAATCCAGAATTCTGACTTAATGTTCACCTTAAAGTGAATCTATGTGGGGAGGCTTCATGTGTTTAAAACCAAAGGTACGGATGAAGACCCCTGCAGCTTTGCATTGTAGACCCTGTTCTTTGCATTAAGCATGTTCAGAGAACTTGGCCCAGAGAGAAACTGTAAGATAGTTTTTTTTTTTTTTACAGCACAATAAAATGTATTCATCCTGCTGACTGAGAAGTTATTTTAAGACCAGCGATTCTAGATGTTCATTTTTACAGAAACTTGAGCCCTGTGTCCTGGTGGATGCATTCATCCTCGTGTCTGAAAACACCATGTGCAGAACCGCACACTATCATCTGCATCCACATGTACACAGTGACTCTGTTTGTGTGTTGTTACCACACAGCAGCCCCTAGGGGGTGTTTTTGCCACACACTCAGATAAAACAGATATTTACTGTTACCTTGGAGAGTCACATGAGCCGCTTCATGCAGTGTTTGCAGATATGCACATATGAATAAGGGTTTACATCTAAGATCACAGCTTTATTCAGAGGGAATACATGCTCAGGTACTTGTTTTGTGTACCCCCTCCCCTTTTCAGGTAGTAAATACTGCAGAGGAAACAGGATACAGTGGCTCTGAGTGGTAGTGGATGCATGTTTGTTTTTCTTCTCTCACCAAACCAAACGTCTTTTTCTCGTGATTTCGGAGTGACTGCTCAGGAAACGTCCTTTAGTTTTTGTCCCGTTTGTGTATTTGGGTTTACGGTTATTTGTGCACCTTTCTCCGGTCTAAAGAGGACCTGTTGTTGTGTGTGCTCAGGTGGGAGAGTAGTGAAGATGTTTGGCTTTGATTTGTATTTTACGGCTGGTCATGTAGCAGCAGTAGTCTGCAATACAAACACATATGAGTCTTTTTGTTTGTGTTGGTGTTTCCTGTTGCACTGATTCCCTCATTGACTGTCTGTGTGTCCTCGTCCCTGTTCTTCCTGTGAGCCCGGTGGTCCTCCTTCTCCCTCTTTTCAGCCTAAATCACTTTCTCTTACTTTTCCTCCTCCTGTCTTTCTCTCCTATACAGGCTCAATCATGTCTGCATCTATGCTCGCATCCAGTCCCTCCCCCACATTCATGTGTAGTCTTCTCTCTCTGTCTCCTGCATGGCTTTGTGCTGCTGCCACAATGCCAGGGGCCAGGCGATGAGGTCACTCTCCACAGGAGAGCTGCAGGCCTGACTGAACCTCGACCATCCCCAGCCCACGGAGGCCTAACAGGCCAGCAGCAGCAGCAGCAGCTTCACCTCCCCCAGCACACTCAGACCACTTCACCTCTGTGCACCCATGCAAACCACAGGGCACGCATACAAACACATCATTTTTGGGGAAGTTTATATCAGCCTGGCTGCAGATAAACACAACATCGAGTAAACACATGTATGCACGGACACAAAGCTGCACTCACACAACTGCACAGATAGCTGGAAACATTTGTCCTCTCTCATACCCTCTGTTGTGTCTCAACCTGTCCCCTGCTGCCTCTTCCGCCCCCTGTCATCTTACTCCATCCTTCACTCCATCCAGTTCCTTTTAGAAAGGAGTGAGTCACATCATAGTGTGAAGGTCTGGAGTCCTTTCAGAACACTGTATTCTCTCCAAAACGTACCCCAGAGTCCATGCAGGAAAGAAACACAGCTCGCTGTGACTCATCCCTGCCTTTTCAGCTGCTTATACCATCAATGTGAGTATTTGCATGTGAGCGCACATGTGCATACATGTATTTATGTAAGGATTAACAGGTATTTATGTGCAAGACTGATGCATAGTTAAAAAAAAAGGTGTGGTTTTGTGCACATATATCAGTGTTTCACAATGAAGAGGGAGAAAAGAGCAAACCGGGTCTCCTCCTCAGATCCAAACAGTTACTGGACATAATGCATGCAGTAGGACAAGTATTGAATCACCTCCAGTTTTCCACACAAATAACCCTTAAACAATTCAGGGAAATACATGGAAGTGAATGAGAGTGAGGGTAAGAAAGTTCATTCGAAATCTTTGTGAACACGTAAACGCTGAGACGTGTGTTCCCACTTATTAGTCAGGAGTGACTCAGGGCGTTTGCGATCGTGGACAGTGTCACGTTTCCTCTCATGTGAATGAATATGTAGGCTAAATGTGCAAATGGGCATGATAATGACTTCCTAGCCAGGGTTTGCCCCTGCTGTGAGGACATGATGTTCCGGCAACCCTTCAGTGCTTTTGTAGCTCAGCCAGGCCAACACAGTACAACCCACACACTGACCACCAGCGCGTTAGCAGAGGACAGAGCAGCCCGGCACCCTACAGAATAGCTCTGGTTGGCCCATGGCCTCCCATTGTATACATCCCGTCTGCTTTGTCCACGCCTCTGTGATAGGTTCCAGTGCACGGGCACAGACAACAGTCTAGTTATAGCGTGTTAATTCTCCCATGACCTCCTTGTTGGTTCGTCGTGTCACTCTGGTCGAGTTTCATTTAGATAAGAGGTGACCAGCCGGGCTCTTCCATGCTTGATAAGCTAGAATGTGTCTTTCATTAAAGAAAGGCCTTCGTCATGATTTTTTTCCAGGTTATTTTGTTCAGAGTTGGCAGACTGACGCTCGTCTGTAATTAGATGTAGTAGATACAAAGTAGGGCTGTAGGATTCTTTCTATAGTTTAGCTCTTTACAGTATTTGTCTGTAAAGACTTTGCCTCTTATTTACATGAGCGAGGACAGTGCACAGATAAATCCTTAAGCTCGGTTTGCTTGCAGAGTTGTTTAAGAATTTGTATTAATTGAGAGTAACTGCAGATAAGAGAAAAAGTCTTGTTTTTAGATTGTGGTGAACTTCTTGGTTTTTGGAGCTGTGGAAAAGTGATTTGATGTCCCACTTCTAGTTTCTCGCCTCGTAAGGTCTTCCACTGTCACTTGTTTTGGTGATCCTTTTAAGGCTGTTCTTCAAGTTCGATCATGAAACTGCACCTGCTTTCTAGATGTCATTGCTGAGTCTTACTGCACACTGGATCGACTTCTCCACTTATGGGTTGAAGCATGCAGACATGCAGTATTGCACACACACTAGTAGATGTTGTGCATGAAGGAAAATAAAGAAACAGCGAATAAATTTTACTTTGCATGATGTGCTTTTGTTTATTTATCCACTTCAGTTATTTTTGTAGGTAAAAAAAAACTTTAGGATTTTATCACTTTAAGAAGGGCTGGACGATACGGCCTCAAATTAATATCACGATATATTGATCAGTTCACCTCGATAACAATAAATGGATGATAACTACTCCACAAGCTGCTCAACCCCTCCCACATTAGCTTCATCTACTTCAGCCGCTCAAACTTTTGAACCGTCCTCCGTCTCCTCACCTGTCTTTCCCTCTTTGTTACAGACTGGATGGGGCGGAGTCATGTCTCTGATGTAGGACAGCGTCTTAAAGGGACATGATACCATAGCCTACCTACACACATCCAAAAACAACTTTTATTATTATTTTTATATTTTTGACACCAAATATACCGATATGGGCAAAATGACGTCGGTTATTGTCATAAATTTCTGTACCGGTAAATTTTCGTTTAATCACCCATTCCTAATTTTAAGTTAATACTATTAATAAAAGTTTTAGAGGATGTGGAGAAATCTCTGTCCAAAAGAAACAAATAATAAAAACAGACATGAGTCTGTAGTGGAAATCACAGCAGGAGCCTTAAATCACTTTAAAGACCACAGTGTGTCCCTGCATCTAGAAAAGCAGGTTAAGTCTACCAATAAGGACAGTCTAAAGCCAGCGGTCGTGATGGTGTGGAGAGGCACGGGCACCTTTGACCCTCAATCATCTCAACAAGTTTTGGAGCCGCATATGATGCTGTTGCTGTCCAGGACTTCTGGCCTCCTCTGTGCTTGATGAAGCTGTCCGCCTACAGCAGGGACGGCGTTACGTCAGTCAGATGTCATTTATTGAATGTCAACTATTCCTCTCGCCTTCATGCACCCTTTGCACCTATTACCTCACTGCTCAGAGCCCTGTTTGTTGACATTTTCTCACACACACGCACACACAAGTAAAGCGTACAGCTTTAGCCTTAAGCACTTTCCCAGTGGATACCTGGTTCTTCTCCTTTTTTCCATCCAGTCATCCACTCATCCTGCCCTCCCTCTTTTTTTAGGCATTTTTCAGTTTCCTCTCTGTCTCTATTTCGGCGTCTTTACTGTATTTATGTGTTTGAGCGTGCACGTATAATTTGCAGTGTAAACACCTCTCAGGTTTAAACCCCAACAAAGGACAATTTGCGACCTGATCTGCTTCTCAAACACTTATCTTGTTCCAAACTTGTCTTCTGCAGGGCGGGAATGAGGGAGGGAGGAAAAGACATGCCCGCAGGACGGCGGCGTGTCTTGTGATGTTGGGAGATGTGTCAGGGAATGTGTGTGTATGTGAGAGTGCGAGAGGAGGAGGGAGGCAGGAACGATTCTTGGCAGCTGTTCATAATGTATAGGGTTGTTTTATCTTTGATTATATATCTGAGTAAATTCAGAGGAAGATCTCTTTGTATCGGCACGCTGGGTGAGGGAGATGTTTTTATATCTGCTGTCTGCTGCTTTCTGTCTCCTTTCAGTGACAAGTCGCCTGTAGACACATCAGAGAGGAAGAGGCTTAGTCCTGTCAGCGCCTGATTGAGTCTGACCCTTTTTCCTTACAAGTGCAGGAAGCGCTCGCTTTTTCCTGCCCTGGGGCAACGAGCAAGACAGCAGATTAGGAAGGTGTGAAAATCCACAACTTGGGCATCGTGAGGGAAAATAAAAAAGAAGCTTTGGTGAAGTGAATCAACAGCAGAGTGCAGAGAGGCGAAAGGAAAGGAAGGATGAGGAAGGAATGGGGGAAAGTGCAGGGTGGGACATGTTTGTGATGTTTTGAGGCTGACATCATGGCTGCATCAGCAGGTGGTGCGTATTGGATCATCAGGTTGGCCTGTTAAACAGCCTTGTCACGCTTAATTCACACAGACGTTTATCAAGGTGTGGGGACGAGATTCGATTTTATCCATCTTTAAAGCTACTGTGAGGAGTTTTCAGTTAGCTATAAAACAGACAAGGGCTGGGCGATATGGCCTCAAATCAATATCACAATATATTGATCGGTTCACCTTGATAACGATAAATGGACGATAACTACTTCACAACCTGCTCACCCCCTCCCACATTAACTTAGACTACTTCAGCTGCTACAACTTTTGAACCGTCAAAAGTGGTGATGTAGGACTAAAAAGTGTTTGTGTAAAACTTTAAGGCAAATTTTGAACATTTTCTTTAATAACTTCCATGATATTTGACCAAAAGACCTAAAATTGATTTTGAATAATAGCACTGAAGTCGACCAATAACCAAAATATATTTTGATCAATTTTCAAGTTCTTTTTGTGGGCTCCTTACTTTTTCAACTTAGCAGCACATGTGCTCCTTCTGAAAAAAGTTGGTGTCGAGCCCTGCATTAATACTGACCTACACAAGTAAAGCAAAACCATCAGGGATGAGGCTGATTGAGGTTTTTTTGTTGTCAAAAACCGCTGGCAGGGTTTAGGTGTCAGGTTAACAGATTAACTAAAACGACTAAGATAGCTTTGTCTCACATTTTCCAAGGCGAAGATTTCAAATTTTGATAAAATTCAGCAGAGACAGGGAAGGGACACAGGCACACGTGTCCACAGGGGGGCGCCAGAATCGACACAAACCAAAAGTTCCTCACAGGAGCTTTAAAGATGCAGGTTAAAACATCAATTTCAACATCAAATATGCTCTTGCAGATATAATCAAAATAAATGATGTCCACCTCGTCCTCCTGTTTCCTCAGATTCTTCTTCTATCCCCTCCCTCTCTCTAACTCATTTTCTTGTCTGTTACTGCCAAGTAACTCTGCCTCTTGCCTCCAGGATGCCATTATGTGTGTTACGGTGTGTGTGCGTGTATGTGTGTGTGTGAGTGTGTGTGTTAAATGGGTGTTTTCCAAGTAGTAGTCACAACCGAGGAATGAGGTTTTTGTGAACAGGCTCTGCATCATTATCACCGCTGCTGTGAAAACTGAAGGCAGACGTTGTAAAGGCCTTTATTTAAGCTTGTGTACGTGGGCGAAAGTGTGTATGTGTGTATGTGTGTGTGTGTGTGGCTTCACTTATTTGTATACAAGCAAGTGTGAAAATATGTCTGTTGTTCTATTTTTCAGGACCACTGCTTAAAGATTTTATAATTTAGATTATACATCGGTAAAATAAGGTTTGTTTTTGTACTGTAAAGCATTTTTTTTACAAACTCTAATAGGTGAAATATCTAACACGCACGGCAGTGTGCAAGTTTCTCTTCAACTTCTTAAGGCACCCCCCCAGAGCTCCTTAATTTCACACCCTTCCCCCTCATTTACTTCCCACATAGACACACAACAACAAAAACACTCCTGCCACGTTAAAAAGGACACAGAGAGGTTTGTTGTTTGGATCATGGTTCGGTGCCGTAGCGTCAGAACAAACCACAGTCTAATGCAAAGCTTGTTCAAAGGCTGTTGCAGCTAAAGGTACCAGTTTATTTCCACACCTCTACCAGAGGCATGCTGGGTGGGAGAAACGAATCTCACTATGAGATGCAAGAGCAGCTAGCATTACTAAAATCATTTTACTGTTAGAGGGATTCAGAAGAATCTATTGATTAAGATAATTTGCTTCATATACAGCAGTTAAGACAACATGAGGAAAAATGTGCATTTTAGCACTTTGAAAGTCAAAACAACCTGAACTAAAAAGTTATTCTCTCCATCTCTATTTCTCCAAGTAACACTGCTTCTCTGCTTGTGCACATAGGTGTCACAGATGATCAGAACCGGCCTTCAGGCGCTTTGATGGTTAAGAGACGTGCGTGTCCACTTAAAGGCAACAGGATGCATGCAGGTTTACACCGCTTATAAACCCACCGTGACCAGGTGTGTTGGTTTAAGACAGTGTGCGTCCTGACCTCTGTTGGTTTTAAATACAACCTCCATCGTGTAATCACAGTGTACTCAAAGAGATCTCTTTAGACCTCCACGTACGCGAATTACAACCCCCATTAGATCTCTGAGACCGGACTTTTACATGTAATGAAGGATTTCGAAGAGCTGAGAACTAAAGTCAAGGACAGGTTTTCAAAAAAGGCTGTTTGTGCTTTAAAAAGTGAGGGTACTTTTTCTCCTTTCCCTTCCCGCATCGTTGACCATCTTTAAGTGGTCATTGCCACCTGCCATAAAGTGTTCTCTGTGCTGCATGGCTGCTCCGCCGGTATAGGCCAGGAAAATCTACAAGAGGGACCAGACAAAAGCTCGACCTTGCAGGCTTTTAGAGTAGGACAAAGGGGAAATATTCAATCTAAGAATGGATACAACAATATGTTAGGTTGGTATTTTTTCATATCCGCACGAAACTCGATATTAAACCATGGCACAGAGAAAAGTCTCTGCTATTCAGAGTATGCTTTTCCTGCCTACATGAGTAGAAATGAACAACAGTGTGTGGGAAATATTTGGTTCCTGCTCCAAGTTTCTGCCAGCGAACTGAAGTGTGAGGAGAAATGACCAAATTCACACAAAGCTGCAGCGGTTCAACATAAGAAATTTCTCAAAACAGCTAAACTTTACACTTTACATGTGGTATTTTGTTAAGACTAGATCAAATAAGGTGTAGAAATGTGAGATATTTCATTCAACTGAAACTGATGTATTATTCTATAAAGACAGTTTCTCCCTGAGCAATCAAATGAAGCCTCCCAAAATCAAGTTTTCATGTCATAATATCCCCAATGAAGGCTTCAGTGCGTCTTTATCATACTCCATCTCCCCCCCTCTTTTTGTACCGCCTTTTGTCAGAGTCGTGCATTGGTCTGTGTACCTGCTCACACGTGCCAGTTTACATAATGATGTTGTAAAAAAAAGTAACAGTAATGAGGCTCAGATGGGTGGGCTGGTTGTCCCATGTGAGTAACCTCAAACCCAGGACCTTTAACTGTACATCACTCAGTCAGCCTCATAAAGCTGTTTTCCCCCCTTACTGTGATCTGCCCACAGTGACTCATACAACAGGCTAGTAAACAATTTGGTTCACCTAACATCATCATTGAAACTCTTTTCTTTCTATTTTTATGCTTTTCCGTGGTTTTCCTTATGCTTTACACATTATGCTGACTAATCAAGATCCTTCACGTATGAGTTTTTTTCCTCCAGACTTTTCGCTTCAGTTAAGAGTGTGCACCTCTGATTCATCAAAAGGCGTTTAATTCTAGGCAGACAACAGGAAGGATGACTTAATACTTTAACAGCTTCATAACAATGTGAAAAATCAAAATTTGACATTCTTTTTGGAAATCATGGATGCTGTGTCCTCAAAGAGGAGAAGGACCACCAAGGTTGTAATCAGTGCACAGTTTAAAAACCAGCATTCGTGGTGTTATAGGGAAACATGGGCACACGTTTAGGAAGGCACCATTGATGCTGAACAAACAAGCTTTGGTGCGACACATGATACCACCCAGACAATGCTTTTCAAATGCCTAACCTGCATATTCAAGCAAGACGAGCCAAACCGCATGTCACCCCTTGAAAGCATTTGGAGCTTCATGAAACAAAGAAACAAAGAAGATTACAAATTGTTGAGCAGCTGAAACCCTGTATCAGACAGGAATGCAATATTTCACCTTCAGAACTCCAGAAACAGGTCTCCTTGGTTTCCAAACATTTAGAGTGTGGTTAAAGGAGAAGATAATGATAAACATGCCCCTGTCCCAACTGTTTTTGAGCATTAAATTCCTATTTTTTTTATGACAAACTTACTCGGTGTCCCTACTTATTTGGACCTTTGGAGATTACTTATTTCTGCCAACTTAACACCAGTGGGCACATCTTTAAATTGACAGTATGAATTGGATTTTTACATGAAATACACATTTTAAGATGCCTTCACTCTTGAATGGGTCAGCCAAACATCACTGGATGTTGAAGGGGTTTCTCTTAAAGACTCTTAATGTACTCATACTAGGGAGAGCGATATGGCCTCGAATCGATATCACGATATACTGAACAGTTCACCTCGATAACGACAAATGGACGATAACCACTCCACAAGCTACTCCAACTTTTGAACCGTCCTCCATCTCCTCACCTGTCTTTCCCTCTTTGTTATCTACTGGATGGGGTGGAGTCACATCTCTGATGTAGGACAGCGTCTTAAAGGGACATGAGACCATAGCCTACCTACACACATCCAAAACAAACTTTTATACATTTATTTTTTTGACAGTGACAGCCCTAATCCATACAGAGATATCAGAGACTAATATTTGTTTTAATGTCAGCCTTTTGTTGGACTTTCACCTGCCTAGTCAAGCCGGCCTACAAGACTAACATATGTACAACATTTACCTCAAAATTCCACCGCATTGGCAGCGATTTTCTTCATCTGCCAATTTCTGCAGGATCCATTTGTGGGGCGAATCTCACGGTGGATTAAGGACAGCTGGAATCGCGAGAACTCACAAGAACCTACGGATTTACGTGCAATTGCGCGATAATGAGTTGTCTCTAAAAAAGACAGCCACATAACCATATAAGCAGTAGATTGTGTCCTTCCAGAGAAGGAAATCAACATCTAGACTTAAAAAATCAGCATCTCCTCATCCATTGTGTCATCGGGGTGTCTAAAAACCTTTCACTTGTTCGTCTCCGCCCGTTTGTCGTGTTTTATTTTGAAAAGAAGCCGGATGTTTTATTTTGTGTCTGTGCCCGACTTCCTTTACAGCACGGACTAATCTGTGCTGAATTTATTCGGCATGCTTCAGCGTCCGGAAAAAATGCAACCCTTGCAATTTTCAGTGGGAAGAAGCCAGTGGAAATTGACACATTAAATTGAATGGTTACGATCAGCTGCGATCGGCAGATACGGCCTTTTCGTAGCCGTTCAGGATACGGCAGAAATTGGGGGTTAGGGTATATTTGGCGTCTCCGGGCTATGACTCTAGGGCTCTTGCAAAACAAAGACCATTGTTTTATTATCCCAGAATAAGTCATCTGTACTACTATCAACTGTGATAATGAAAATTAATCATTCAAGCACTTACGGCATGAACTCTCTCCCAGCCAAACCAGTGGCACATCGCTGCCAAGACACAACTTGGAGAGCTGGGACATTCCTGTATGCGGTGCAGTTGTTGATTGTTTTGATTATTGCAAAATCTCTTCCACACAGACGAGTGAACATTCTGGATGAGTTCCCCATTAAGGGCTTGTGTAACTCAACATTCTGCGGCCCATTAAGAAACACAAAGACATGGCTGCATGCTGCACAGTGAGAAAGAAACCTTTGGTGTTGATGGCGCGGTGGTGGCGGCGCTGGTAACGCAGGAGATAAGACATCAGCTGCCGAACGAACAAACAAACAGACAGATGTGTGAGAGGAGAAAGAAAGACGGAGGAAAGGGGAGGTTAGCAAGAGAGGCCGTCAACAAGCAAATCCAGCTGTTACAAGCAGGCCTGATGTTTATTTCATTAATGACTGAAATCCCCTGAGCTGACTGAGTTTTTATAGGTGTTTGGGAACAATAGCAGGCTGTTGCTGTGTTGTTACTGTGTGCGTATTAGCTTGAGAATTTCCCTATTATTCCCACTTAAACACATGCACACAACCGTTAAGGTGGTCCCTTTTTTGTACAACTTTCACCTTATGTACAACGAAAGCATCTCCTCTCTCTGAGTGTATTTTTTAATGTTAAATCCTTCCATAACTGCATGTTTTGGCATCACTGGACTCTCTTTTTAACCAAAATCTACCCCCTCACAGCCATGATGGGCGCCCAGATTAATAATTGGGCTTTTATCCGCAGTTTCTGAGATATCATCTGGAAAGGCACAGAGGGGTTCACTGGCAAAAACTTAAACAGACCAGAATGATGTCAGGGAGGATAATATGAAACACTGAGCGGGCTTTTGCACTGATGCTGCTTTTAGTCATATGTTAGTGTAGAAGGGATTGATTATACATCAATTTTTAAATTTCATCTGCAATTCTGTCTACCCGTAATCATTAAACCAAGATAATCCAGATTTAACTTTAAAAATGGCGCCATGTTGCGATTGTTTTTGACTGCTGTGGCACAGGTTCCTCCAAACAGCTCTTATGTCAATTTATGTTGAGACTATTGGGCCGAGCAGTGACTTTGGTCCGTATCAGTCAGGGGGGCTGTGTCAACCTAGGGCTGGGCCATAAACTGAAAATTTACCAATATTGAATTTACAACCATAACCAACATCATTTTGCTCATATTGGTATATTCGGTGACAAATAAATAAATAAATAAAAGTTGGTTTTGGGTGTGCGTTTGTATGGTCTCATGTCAGTTTAAGACGCTGTCCTACATCAGAGACGTGACTCAACCCCATCCAGTCTGTAACAAAGAGGGAAAGACAGGTGAGGAGATGGAGGACGGTTCAGAAGTTGTAGCGGCTGAAGTAAACAAAGTTAATGTGGGAGGGGGTGAGCAGCTTGTGGAGTGGTTATCGACCATTTATCGTTATCGAGGTGAACTGATCAATATATCGTGATATTGATTTGAGGCCATATCGCCCAGCCCTATATCAACCTACCCTACATCTTGTGTTGCAGCACCTGTTTCCCATTTGAACTTATTGCATTTCAGCATCCTCAGTGCAAAAAGTCAATTTTTTTTGTCCCTGCACCGTCACTGGTCGAAAATAGGTTATTTTTCAGAAAACGTCTGGGGCGGGACTATAGATTAAAAAAAAAAAAAAAAAAGCTCAGTGTTTAAGTATTTTTTTAAGGCAATATTTGCCTTTTTATTAATAGGATATGGTGAAATGTGGGAGATAGAGAGAGAGGACTGTGGGGGGACATGGCCCCCATACATGGGGCGCCCTAACCTGCGAGGCCATCTGCACGCCCCAAATACCGAGCATTTTTAAACACACCTGAAAATGCTTTGAAATTTAGATTGCAGGTACAAAAAGACACTGTAGTGGGTAAGAAGTATTTATACTTATCTGTATCAATATCAGTATCGAGCTTAATGATTTTCAAAAAATCGAATGTCATGCATCTCTCCTTTTTACTTAAATGTTACCACTATATTGATCCAGTTAGTTTGGTTAAAGAAGATGACAGAGAGACAGCCGCCATTGCATAGTTGTTCAAATATTTTGTTTTGCAGGAGAGTATCACTATTCACTTTGACAAAAGCTTTGTCTTCATCCCTCAGGTGATAGTGAACTTCGTAGCCCCCCTGAGAGTCTGCAGGGTCTCCCTGTCTGTCTCAGCCTGAACAACACATTCATTGTTAGGGGTTATAGAGTCCTCTGCTGCTTCAGAGGGTCAGAGGGGCTACAGGTAGCGGAAAGGACAAGATTAATCACCCCATCTGGGACAAGCAGGGAGGGGCGATAGACCAAGAGATGAGAGAAATAGGTGGAGCAGTGAGAGAATTAAAGGGAAGAAAAGAGTAATTGAGAGGGGAGAGGAAGGGGAAAAGTTATCGAGAACAGACGGGGAGGAAGTTCAGGCTGAAGAAAGGGAAAAAGAGACAGGTAGAGACGAGGGGAAGTAATTACCTGCATAAGTTTCTTTGTTGTGCTCAGTGATGCATTTAGAGAGAGAGGCAGGGCAGGGAAAGAGAGAGAGAGGTGGTCAAGGGCAATTACCTAAACGCAGGTTTGCTTGCCTTTGATCCCCCCTCTGTGACTGCATGTCTCAGTCTTGAGCAGCATACTTCTCTGTGTGATGCATAATCATGAAACCATCATCATCGCCATTACCAAAGCAGCCTAACCAGAAGTATCACCTGTTCTGAGTTCAACAGCAGGGAGATCATGTAAATCATGACTTATATCTGTCCGTTTAACTCTCTTCCTCTCCTCTGAGGTTGTTATTTTCATAAACAACACATTAGCAGTCATACTCGACCTGAAAGCGACCGCTCTGAAGCTGTATGAATAAACAGACCCCATGCCGAATGCAGGTGTCCACGGACGTGAGGAGAGTCGAGGGCACTCCTGCAGATGTTGGCCTGACTAATTGTGATCAAAGACTTGGAGAGTGTGTGTCATGAGAGTGCCAGTGTGCGTGTTTTCATCAGGAATGCATGCGCTTCAATTTGTTGTTGTATCTACAGTTGACATGCACGAGAAGGTGCATCGTTTGCATGCATAGGTCCACGTGTATCAAAGTGTGTCGGTGCATTTTTTTAGCTTTTGCTTGTGCAGTTTAAGAAGTTTTCTGCGCACCGCGTCCTGGTTCATGTCTGAGTCAGTGCCCAGCTGCGTTGCTACTAGTACCTGTGGGTGAAATTGGCCCGAATCCACCTTCCTAGGTCTGCTTTTTATTCTGCATCACATAAACAAATACCAGCAGGGTCCGTTCACTTCCAAACCACTCAATAACATCCTCAGATCTCTCCCCAACATCTGTTGACCTCCGTTTTTTTCTCCGGGAAGTTCATGTAAAGCAATACTTTAATGTCTGCAGAGTGTAAAAAGGTGTGTTTGACTGTGTTAACCTTTTCATTTCTTTGGGCTGTACAGTCTAGTGCTCTGTCATGAGTGTAGATATATCCAACACCCACACATAATTTAGTACAAACTTGTGTGTTTTCACAGGCGGTATACGCTCGCTCACTTACACACACACAAACACACACACGTCTCGCACACACATATCCAAGAACAGGCTCCAACTCGCCTCATGTTCACTCAGCAGGTCTTGTATGCCTTTGATATGCCTGACCCCCTTTTATTGTTTTTTCTATATTTCTCTATAAGACAGGTGGTATGTAACTGATTAGATAGATAAATATACCCTGAAGGTGAGCGGCGTGTAGGGAGGAGGAGGAGGAGGAGGAGAGGAAGCATACTGGAGAATTCTCTTGTCCCAACACATCTCCACAGAGGAACTTTAATCTGCCGAGGCTTCATGCATTTAAACGGCCCGATTAGGGAGAATTTAACAGCCGCTTTCCCTTCTGGGCTGAAACAGAAATTAAGTGCTTAGGCACAGCCCTCAGTTTGTTTGTTTTCTTAGCGCCGCTTTAAAAGATACACTCAGAGATAGAGGCTTTGATCGTGTGTTGAAACAACAGAGTCATGCAGAAGCCTCTGTGCTGTACGTCTTATAATGTAAAGATGCAGAGGAAGTTTCTGGACCTTTTAAAATACACCGTTTTCTGGTCATACTAGCAAAAAAAATGCCATTAAATGATACAGACTAAAAAATGTGTTCTCTTTAACTTTCCATTGATGGTGGTTGTGAATAGAGATGCACTGATCCGTTTTTTTCTTTCATGTATTTATAGAAAAATGAATTAAAAGAAAAAAAAAGACTGGATTGGAACGCTGGATCAGCGTCATCCGTCAATATCTGTTCCAGTTAATTTGTCAATATTGGAGTCGATAGTTGTAAAGGGATTGTTCACTTTTTAAAGCGTGGTTTTATGAGGTACTTGTCAATAGTATACTGGCCACAGGGGATGCTGCCAGCTCATCTTGTACAGGTGCTTTATATCTCACATAACCTGATGTTATTTGATCAGTAACTCTATGTAGATATATGGATCTGGACTCTGTTTTATGCACATTTTTTCCTCATCAGGGGTGACTTCTGGGTGTTCATTGCCAACAACATATTTTGTGAGATTTTTATACTAAAGTCCAGCAGGGACTTCAATAAAAAGCTGTACATGTAACTTCATTTACCAGATGTCCTGGAAGTCAAAGGTCTTGTTGTTTCAGACTCCCATCTGTAGCAGCAGTAGCTCGACTTCAGTTCTTTCCTTTCCCTTTAACAGTAGATGGTTAGTGTTTGTTTGAATGTGGATAATGTTAAAGAAATCAGGATTGTGCACATTGAAGTGGGTTTGTTTTGTGTCGGTAATCCAGGGTCCTTGGGTCTGTCTCTTTGGCTTTGCGACACGAGTTTACTCAGTGATGACAGCTTCCCTTTCTTTCCATTATGCCACTCTTCCACACAACAAACCAGTGCGTGTGTGTGTGTTTATGAGTGAGTAAACAAGTCAGAGGAACAGCATAATAGCAGGTATGTCGGTAATAACTGTGCTCTTTCTCTTTCTCTCTTCTCCTCCTCCTCTTCCTCTTCCCTCTCTCTCTTCCTCAGTGATATATTTGATGCCATGTTCCCGGTCACCCACATCGCCGGAGAAACTGTCATCCAGCAAGGTATGTTGTCATTTTTGCTTTAAATAATTTATGCCTAATGTATTGTAAGAAAATGTGTATTTGCCAAACTTAAAAAATACTTTAAGAAGTTTAGTTTTGTAGATGTTTTCACTGAAGATAAGGGCAATAATCATAGAAGTAACACTTGATATGATTGCATCAATCTGAGGCTGTTTCAGTTACTCTTCTACAGTATTTCACACTATAAATGTCAGCGTAAGATGTTGCATTGTGATGGATGTCTAGACTAAAACATGTACAGCTGTGTTTTGAGATTAAAGTTGGAGAAGCAGCTGTGCTGCACAGGAGAGATGAACTCTGCTCCATGTGTCTTACATTAAAGGGTAAAATACCATCTTATGAGTGATGTTCAAAGGTGTGTGGGATTTTTCTGCAGCCCTGCAAGTGATTAACGGTTATCTAAAACGTTTAACTCCTATTGTTGAGTTCAGATTCCTTGAATATGATCCAAGTATTGAGTTTGTCATTGATTTGAAATAAAAAAAAGGATGATTCAGAGATATAATACTTGTTGCAGAGTCTTTGGGCACATTTTCCAACAAAGTAACACCCTCCAGTTGGACCTGATGCTACGTCCAAATCAGGTCCAACAGCAGCAAAATACCACAGACACTGATAAAAGGATTCAGACACCAGCAAACATCAAAATGCTCTGTCCTCTGTCTGTGCTGCTTTTGGGTTTATTTTGTCTGTCCTCTCCTTGTTTCCTCCTTTTTTGCCTTGCTCATACATTCCTTTAGGCTTAACCAAAAGTACAGTCCCTCTTTGCCCTAAAGCTGTAAAAACCTGGACTAGTGTGGACATCCCTGGACTCTGAAGGAACACAGAGCCAAGAGGGCCAGACTTTGTTTTTCCAACTGAAACTCTTATCAAAAAACAGACACAGACCTCTTAAAATGACACATTCGACTCGGTAAAGATGCTCGCTTTGATAAACTTCGACCCCTATTGCAAATAAAAGTCAGTTCAGACACACTAAATGCGACACAGGTTACATGTTTGGTTGATGCCGCACAAAGACGCTCGCCCTCTGCATTAAAAACTTTTGGCTTTTGAACTCTCGCTCATTCAGCCCCTCCCTCCTACTCTGAGACAGCCCTCAGGATTATCAGTCCTAATTTGGTGATAATAAGTCTAGCTGGCCTGCAGGGCCCCCCAGTCCCAGACAGCCCATTGTTATATACACTACAGAGCTTGGTATACAGTATATACAGTGCAGCACTGATGTCACTGCTTATGTCTGGACTACTGTGCAGCCTCAAAAAAAAAACACTCTGCTTCTGGCCTATTGCACACTATTTTGACACAGGCTGGAGTTATCGACTCTGCGGATTGCCTGGTATTTAAACAAAGGCAGAATAAACCATCATTACATGCAAAAAAAAAGCGTACAGGTATTTTATGTGTTATCTAGTAACACTTTATTGGACGCCTCTCTCTATAACGCATTATAAATATATGTATAATGCATTATGATCTTGTTAAAGCACTGTATAACTATAGTTTAAACACTTTATCGCTTTATAGCAATAATCATAACATATTTTAAAGCATTTTATCATGACTTTCAAGGTCAGGTATTATATTGTGTTATAACTGTCAACAACTCACTGACAATGCCCATATAGATAATGCAATGCAACTGTTGTGAACAGTTATAACACAAAAATCAGGTATATGACCACCACTTCAAAAAACTTTAGAGGCTGTTAAAAATCTGAACAAAAAAATTGATGGTTTGCAAATATTTTTAGACGTTAAAACAGAATATTTTTATCATTCTGTGGAAAGCTCAGGGTGCTCACTTTAAAAGTAAAGCCAGCAAGAGTTTGAAATGTCTGAGACAGGAGCAACAAAACGCTGAAAAAGTTGTGTGATTATTAAAAAACCCCGGGGGTCATTTACAGACTCATATGGTTAATGTACAACGAGTTAGTACAATGACGAGGAAATAAAAAGGCACTCCAGAGAGGTCGAGAGGGGAAGAGGTTCACCACTTGGAGGTTTTCACTGTCTGAAGTCTCTGATATCATCCAAAGATTCAGAGAATTTGGAGAATTTTCTCTGCAAAAAAGGAGACGGCTGAAAAACAACACTTGGATGGTTTGGATCTGTGGGCCAACAGACATGCCTCTGAAGTGGGAATCACAGAATGTGCGCTAGGGATGGGCGATAAATTCTCGTGTATTGTCAGAAAAATCCTCCATGATAAATATTTGCCATCATCAAGTGACGGACTCGCAGACGTAGCCCACACAGAGCAGAATAACAAACAAACAAACATGGCTGAAGGTAATAAAGTAGATGTTTCTGAGCAGCTCATAACTGAATGAGGCTCCACATGAGGGATTTCCTTCAAGATTGGGGTTTAGATGAGCGCCATCAGGTATGCTTGACATTGGACAGTGGATCTGCTGCTATTGACTCTGTGCAAAAAGAGTTTTTTCTTCAAAACATACTACTCAAACTTGTGGTTAAGTATCTTTTTTGACTACTACAACAGGTGTTCAAGACAAAATGAGTCAAAAATGCTGATTGGACTGATCATACTTTTTATCAGGACTTTTCTTATCGTGATAATTTTTTTAGCCCATCCCTAATGTGCATAGATAAAAATGGTACCATGCGCAGAAACAAATATAATAGTGATTCAATTTGAGGTGGACTGAGGCGAAGCAGAAAAACTGTCCTGTGGTCTGTCGAATTAAAAAATTAAAATTTATTTAGGAAATCTTGGACGAGAGGAGTATTTGGGTATTTCTGAAATAGAATCAGCTCAGAGAGACAAAAAAACAGTTAGAGAAATACTGGAGCACCTCAGAGGCTGAGGATGTACCTCGTGTTTTCCTTTTGAGCAAAGCCAAAGAACCTTAACAGTGTGTGCAATAATTACCTTGTGTTGAAACAAGGCCGCAATGAGAACACCAGCCTGTGTTGTGTGTGTGTGTGTGTGTGTATGCACCTATGTGTGAGAGCAGGCCCTATTCAAATATTTGCCTGCACTCTCAGGCACAGGGGGACTGGAAAGGCGCAAAACAAAGACTCAAGCACTGAAGTGATAAAAGACAGGAAGAGTAGAAGAAAAGAAAGACAGAGCGAGAGGGAATTGAAAGAGAGATAGATGAGATGAAAGAGAGAGAGAGGCAGAGACAGAGAGAGGGAGATAGCAGAGGGCCAGGTTGCGGCAGGTTGTGTGTTTGTGTGTGAGTGTGTGTATGTGGGTACGCCTGGGGTCTCCTCTGGGACAGACCGTCAGACAGACAAGGAGCGTTTTGTGTGACAAATAGAGCTGTATGATTAACGAGCTCTCTCCACTCAGTATTAATTAGCCGTGTGAACTCCTGTGAACTTTACACACAGGGCGCTCGCTGCCTTTCAACTCTCAGGTGAACATGTACACACACAAACACACAGCCACACACACCCTCACTCGGTGCATACAAAATGCATACACATGCATACTTTTGTCATGTATACTCATGCCTCATTGCCCACTTGCGCCTCTGAATAGAGACGTATTTATACCTCGTTGAAGGAGGTAGCTGCAGGGGGAGCTTCGCAGTGCTCATGCATATGGCTGCTGTCAGTCCTCCTTAATAATTTCCCTTCAGCCCTATGTAATGGATAGTATAATTAAAGGAACACTCCACCATTTTTCAGCCTTATCTTCAGACTGGATGCTTTTAGCAGACATCAACCAAGCAGGTCCCACGGCTCACTTGGAAAGTTAGCTTTTGTTTTGAAAGCGCAGAATCAACGACACAACAAAGACCCAGTGAGCAGACCAGGCGACATCCCAGGACGGCAACCTCGCACATGTAAAAGATACCCATCAACTCGCTAATATAAGGAATTCTTACTTAATTGTTTTCACCAAAGCATAAGCAACAGAGTCAGAGATTTTCCAACGTCTACAGAAAAAGCACTACGGAATGATCATGATTTTTGAAGATAGTAGGGGTGGGAGAAAAAAATCAATACAGCATATCGTGATGTATTTTGTCTGGTGATATATCGTATCATCTCATTTACCAAATATCAATTTATTTATTTATTTTTATTAATATGATTCAAATCTATGATAATGGAAAAATAAAATCAACAGTATGTCCAGTGAGGTTGGCAGAAGGAAGTAAGTACAACAGATATATATATAAGGTTTGCAAGATGTGCTACATGAAAATAAAATACAGTGTAAATAAGACAAACATAGAGGAAAGACAAATGCTAAATTAGCTAAAGGGATTTAAAAAAATTGTACAAATCGCAATATATTGTATCATAATACTCCCTGTATTGTAAAATCTTAAAAATCGCAATAATATCGAATCATGGCCCAAGTATCATGATAATATTGTATCATGATAATAACAAAAGCAGCTGTAATGGGCGCTACTGTTGCTGAAAGTAAATTGTGTAGGAGGCAGCTGCATCTCTGATACTAGACCCTTCTGAAAGCTTTTAAAAGCCAAAAACCTGATAGCTGTTCTTCCAGGAAATAAGATGTAAGTTGACAGACATAATTGGGTGATAAAGTGAGTTCAGGAAAGAAAAATCCCGCCTGCTGTACGAGGTATTCAAGAGTTTGACGGATGATCTAAGTGTCTACATTTTGGTTTCATGGTTTGAAAGTCTGCCCTTGAGAACTTAAGTATGTTTTAAAAGTTGTGGGAATAGTAGGCTTTCTCATTAGCACCTTTTTTTGCAGCTGTTTAACACACTCTTTTCTCTCTTCCTTACAGGTGATGAAGGTGATAACTTCTACGTGATTGACCAAGGTGAAGTGGATGTAAGTGATTTAATTTAAATTGACTTCAGAACGCTCATGTTTCTTTTATTCACCTTCTGGTAAAGATAAGCTATCTCAGGGATTTTGACTCAGTGGGAAAATCCTGCCTTCTCCACTCATACTGAGTAGTGTTTCTCACCAACAATGGACAGGTTGTGTTAGATCGCCCTCATGTTTTGTTCTCTACAAAGTTTAGTTCCACCGCGATGACAATCTGATCACGCCGCTATCCTGAGCAACGTTACGGCAGCCAAACTGAGGATGTCTTTTGTCTTAAAAAACCCTGACAAAGAGCGATAGAGTAAAGCGAAGAGATAAAAGGAGGAGCTGACGGCAAGATAAACAAGAAGTGACCCTATCGGCTTACGATGGAGAGCGCCAAGACCGTGAGTAAGATGAGAGACAGGATGAGGAGCTCGGTGTCAATATAGTGAGACCACCTGAAGGAAAGAAGTGTGGAAACACAGAGATGGCGCCGTGATAGGAGAGTGAACACCGACTGACTCTGGTTCTTGCAAAACTTTGGAAACTTTGAGGAGTAAATCTTGTTTTGCAAACTGTTTCGGTTTTGCTTTTTATCTAATCAAACTGTGGGTTTTGTCTCTTTAAGCTTTTATTGTGTTTGAGCCACTTGGTTGACTTAGTCTTCAAGGTGTTAAAAGCAGCCTGTCGGTTTGTCTTCAAGTTTTTACTTGAGCTCTGGGTAAACTTGACCCAGAATGAAGACTTGTACTAATTGAAGGATTTAATTATGGCCGCTTTCATACCAGGACTGTTTTGTTCATTCTAAAAGGACCACGGTCCCCTCACATCTTCGGTCCGGGTGGTATGAACGCACAAGCGAACCATGATCCGGATCAAACAAACGGACCATGGTCCTCTTGAAAATGCAGGACTTGACCCCCTTCAAAACAAACCATGATCCGGTCCCGGGTGTGAACGCAGACTGTGCCCCAAATGAGCAGGTGACAGACAGTGATTTCCCTCGTAATTTTCCCTCTTTATTAACCATTTGGTTCGCTTCGCTAAAGTCCCATGTGAACACTAACCGTATCAAATGCACAATGCAACAATGTAAACATTTGGTCCCTGATCCGGACCTTCTAAGCAGACTTTGGGAGTGAAAGGCCCTTTAGTCTAATGTCTGATACGTAAACTTGTCTCTGGAACTCCATATGAGACTGTTGCTCGGGTGCATCAGTTGTTGCATCACTTCTTGTAATTATCAATTAGCCTGCTGTGGACTTGGCCTTCACCCAGCGGGGAATCTCAGGCATCTGCTCCCACAGCTATGATCCAATCATTCTGTGACAAAGTTCGTGGAGACCCCTCCTTGTCCTCGCCCTGGAGCTTATCTGCATCCACTTTGACCTCAACCTACAATCCGCCCCTCTGTGTCTGCAGACAGCCACAGCTCAGTCGCTGAACGACTCCAACGCTTGGTGCCGATACTTTAATAAGTGTGGAGACGGCTCCACTCTTATTAAAGTGTGGAGATGTCTCTCATTAGACGGGGGTGTAAATCTGCTGGAAACCCATGAACTGCCGACAAGCTGACAACCAGTGCGACTGATGTAAACACCCCAACATGTCTGCACACTGACTGACACTGGCCTGTATTTATATGGGTGCAACACAGTTGAAATTAAAGCTTGCATTTGAAAATATAACATGACCCTAGAGTGAAAGAATGTAATACATAATCAGATATTGAGCTTCACTTTCACACATTGGTGCACTCGTTAATGTGGGTTTTATAGTGTTGCAATAAGTCCACCTACTGCATTTAGTATTTTTACGCCAGGTGCAGAAGTTTTATAAATCTCAAATGCACTTGCAACATTTGTAAGCGCCCAGAAGTGTGTTGATCTAAAAGTAAAGTGTCCGGGGGTGCTAAAGGGTCTGCGCCATATGTCTGCACGCCTCACCCCCATCTCACCTGCTTCACCTCAGACATGCAAGAGACAAAAACCACAAAACCACAACCACTTGTAAGTCATCATTAGATCTCTTCAGGTGCTGTCAGCGTGTCCTGAGTTTTACAATAATTAATGAAGTTTTACAGCTGATCTTTCTGCATATATGTACACATGTCTTCTAGTTTGGAAAGTCCCTGATTGTCTCTGAGGAATCGTTTCATTAGACTTATGATCAATCCGTGCGCTGACATGAGCCGTGCAGAGACCTGTTTGTGTTGTCTGCCCGTGTTTTTAAGTAGAAATCCCCAACGTAAATATAAATCCACCTGCCTGCAGAGAGGAGAAACACTGATTGGTTTGAGTCATGTTATCACCAAAACACACCTTTGAGTCCAACCTCTTTCACCCTGTATCTTAAGTAGTGCCCCAATGCTCCTCTTTTAGGGACACGCTGCTACACGCTGATAAATAGGTTAAAAAATTAAACATATGGCTAAAAGCTATTTATTTTCTGCTACAAGCTGCGTGAGTGAGCATACAAAGAATAGTAGAGTATTTTCTCATCCCACATGATGATCCCTGACATTTTCTGAGCTTCTATCTTTATGCAAGCAATTATTTTGCAAATGAAGGCTTATCTAAGTAGATGCAATTTAGAAATGAAATGTGTTAATTGCAGTGAATTAGCTAACGGATCGAGAGCTGATGTGTCGCACAGCTTATGAGCATGTGCAGAGACACCAAACGACTGCATACACAAAAACACAGCAGCACTGTCTGCTCATCCACCTTCAAGTGCTCGTGATTTGTTGCGTCTTAATCACCGCCAGCCGACACAGCTCGAACTGATTCAGTCTTTACATCCTAGATTCTGTTTTTACCTCCTGCACAGTGCTCATGCAATCCAGTACAAGTGTTTCCAATTCAGCCTCCGTGGACCACCTTTTTCTACAAGTGTTTTTTTTCTCACGTCCAGTTGGGCTGCTTGTTCGGGAACCAAAATAGGCATGTAAGCGTTGGAGGAGCCTTATGGGGGAAAAGACTTGGCAGTTAGGAGATCCACGAGGAACCGTGCGGAGAAAATAATACCTGTATGCTGTGATGTAACACTTTGTAACACTCGTATCATCATTCTTCGAAGCCTGACATAACCACGCTGCATCCTTTTAAAGCCACCCCCGGTATATAGTGAGAGATGAGTCCCCTGTGGTCCACTCAGAGCCTTGGATAATGGCTCGCAACAATTTTGGCAATCCAGAGCTGCAGGAGTGATACACCCCCCTCCCTTCCTCTCTTTCTCTGTGCCTTTCTCTCTGTGTTATTAAGTCAACAACATAGCGGATAGTGTGTCGACAGGTGAAACCCTAACAGCCCCAGAGACGGCCTGGATGAGTCTCAATGAGGTTGTATTGTCTGCAGAGCTATAGTGGGAGGCCTAAGTAGAGCTGTGTAGGTGTGTGTATGTAAGGTAACAAGCATGTGAGTGCCTGTATGGGTTTTAGATCAGAGGGAAGACCCACGATATCTGTGAGAGCTTTCAGTCCTCCATCGCTCCTAAATCAAAGGGAAGGTCCTAACCAGGGCAGGCAGAAGAAAATAAAAGGAAAGGATTGAGAGATGGGATTGAGGACCTTTTAGATGGTCTCATTTGAGGGTTTAGTCAGGATTAAATGCTTAGAGACAAGCCTAGTCTCTGAAGAAAGGGAGAGGGTTGGGAGGAGGGTTTGAGAAGGTGTCTCAGGATGGAAAAAGAAACAATGGGTGATATTCCTCAGAAGCATTTCCACTTATCAAACGCTGTTTCTTGTTCTGTCTGCAGGTGTATGTGAACGGGGAGTGGGTGACCAGTATTGGAGAGGGAGGCAGTTTTGGAGAGCTGGCCCTGATCTACGGGACTCCCAGAGCCGCCACCGTTAAGGCCAAGACTGATCTGAAGCTGTGGGGCATCGACCGAGACAGCTACAGACGCATCCTCATGGTAAGACCTTCACCTTTCTCAGTATACACAAGACCCAAATCTAAACGAATCAGCTGCTGCCCAGTTCACCTCTGCTTCCAAATATTTTCAACCTGCAGAGAGGAGATTGTTTTTGAACCTTCAAACTCAGCATAAAGTTGGCACAGGCCTGCACGGCACTCATACTACCTCTTCAGCACATAGTTAAACCGAGGGCACAGACTACCCCGGTAACCTTTCTTTCAGAAGATTCTCTCTTTCTCGACTCCGCGGCTCATTCCTTCATTCCTTCCAGCAGCAGCAGCAGCAGCAGACGGGGAGCTGGCGTGAAGCAGACTTCAATTATGTGAACCTGCTGTTAATTATTGCTGTCAATGATTTGTAAAGCTGTTTTTGTAAAGTGTGGTATTCTGGCAACATCCTAAGCCAAAACAATGAGAGTGAGTGAAATTATGCCGAGCGTCTGCAGCTTGTTAGTCAGGAGCTTGGGAAGGTGCGCTGCTGCTACACTTGTGCTTCTCTCATGTCCCACTAAGGCTGAAATCAACCAAAGAAATTCTTGGTTGACTAAAACCCTGAAATTTTTGACCAAAAATTGACTAATGGGGGGGACTTGGCGGGGTGATATACTGATATCAGCACAGGAAGGCAATTAAACACAAAAGGTAAATCAAGGACTAGGATTAGGTTTAGGAGGACTCACATTAAAGTTGAAACGCTCAAATTAAAAATAAAGATTCAGCAAACCACCGGACGTTGATGAACATGGACGCTCGTAAATCTTCCTGTCTCCAGCCGGTCCCCAGTGGGTTGGTGAATCCAAAATGGTGAAAACAGGGGGGGTTCTGAGACAGGCTCTGAAAACACCCCCATTAGCACTTGGTACGTTCCTCCTGATGAAATTAACCATGGACTGTAAATTGATGTGGAAAAAATCTGAGTCAACCAATCAGAATTTTGGTCGACTCAGCACGTGTCGACCAATAAGTTGACCAGGACTTCACAGCCCTATGCCTTACTTTTATATTTGATCTCCAAATAACCAAATTAATAACTAATCGTTACATCTTTATATTGACAGAAATTTTAACATCCAATCTTTTGAGGTAAGACCAATTATTGGGTTTCATTAAATACCAACAGTTGGTGTCACCAACCAAACTGGTGACCACTGGCGATACCGTCTTGATCAGGCTCCAAATCACTTTTGATCATCAGGTATATTTTCTTTTAAAGCGCCCGTGAAGAGTTTGAGATTAACAGGGTGGTCTCTTTATAAACCCACTAGCAACATACTACGAAAAAGGTTAATTTTTCGATGATTAACTATGTGAGCTTCCATGTTTCTTTTACCATTATATTTGGACTGCACAGCAAAGCACCAATCACAGAAAACAAACTGGAGCTGATAAACCAGATGCCTGGTACTGGATTTGACTCCATCGTTTGGAAAAGGTTCGAGAGTTATCTTGAAGATGGGACAAATTTAATTAGGACTTCTACTATTAACATAAGGTGTTCCACAGGGATCAGTACTAGGTCCTGTTTCCAATCTTAATGACAGTTATATCCGTCTTTATGCAGATGACACGTTTTTGTACGTATCAAAGTTTCATTTTTTAATTAAATTTTGGGGGAAAAAATGAACTTTTTCTAAACTTTTGCTCTTGCTTGCATGTTTCCATTTAGCCATCACCTAGAGTATTATCCTTTCACTGTGTGCCATCAACCACCCCATGCCAAAAGTGACACAAAACCATCCCACATTTAGCATCTCCAAAACCGTCTAAGCTCTTTGAACCACTGCGCCGCTGCTGATGAAACAACCTCTCCAGAAATATGAATGTGTCAACAATCAGAGCTAAGGTGGCAAATAAAACCACCTAACCCTGTAAATCCTCCTTTAATCTTTATCCAAGAGTGCTTGGAGTAAATAAAGTAACATATTTCCCTGTGATAAATACACTCTCTCCATTGTGTGGCCAGCAGTCAAACAATGCCCATCTTATCCTGTCATCTCGGTATTCACGCTCACACAGCTACAGACAAAGCCGTTAACCAAATGACAGACCCCTGTCAACAAACAAAGCACAAGATGATAGGAGGCGAGGAGAAGCGATACCAAGAAATGAGGATGGTGTGTGTGTTTGGCGTTGGACAGAGATGAAGGTGATGGGGATGGGGTGTAAGGTACGGTTGGTTTAGCCTGGCTTCGCTCCACACCTCAACTCTTTGAAGCTTCTACCTCAAAGACAGCGAGCAGACACAGAGGCTGGTTCATCTTTAACCACAGGAGGAGCGAACACATCAGGGCTAAACGGGAGGAGGAAGGGGAGTTCTGTTCACGCCCTCACAAGAAGACAGGAAGGACCAGGACAGATGCAGATAAAGAAGAAAAATCAAAGAGCGGAGACAAAAGTGTGAAATTTCAGACTCAGAAATAGAGAAAAGCGTTATTTCCACTCCCTCCACATCACAACACCTCTACGCCGCTGACATGACTTTGGCCCACCCAGCCTTTCTCAAAGCATCAGCGTAAATCAGACCTGCTGTGTAATGTAATGTTATGTACGCACGGTAAGCCGTTAAGCTCTATGGAGGGGCTGTGAAACTTTAAATCTCCGCTTAATGCACGTACGAGTGTTTGTGAAATTGGGCTGGAGGTGATGTATACGTGTGTGAATGTTTGCATCTGCTTGCTTAATAAGGATGAAGTTTCATCTCTGCAGAGACAGATACAAAAACCTAAGTGGCAGAACGAAAAACAGACTGCACGCCTTGCACAGAGGCAGACGGATAGGCCCACATTTTCAGCTCATTTATCCAGCAGGGAGGTGATGCAGCTAGAATTCCTCTAATCAAGCTGTTTACGATGCTGAGTTTGATGTCGGCTCACTGGGGAACATTTTTCTCCCCTTTTAAGACAAAATGTGAAATTATATGAAATTAGAGGCACCAGCGGGACTCAGGCACTTATGCCTCAATATATCATTTCCATATGCAGAGACAGACACGGGCTGGATGAGATTGTCTCTGCGCTCTCTGTTTCTCTTTATGTTACCGCTCGCTCCTAGTGATCCTGTGAAGAAAGGAGAAGAGGGGTCCTCTGGGTCCAGACTTGTCAGGAAGCACCTGATGTTCATGGCAGAGGGGAAAGTCCCTCTGCCTGGTGGGTGGGGTGGGCCACACACACAGACACATGCATGCAATGAGGATTACCACACAAGTCATGCACACACATCCATAAGCATGACCTCATGAACTGTGTACAGTGAATGTCTACACAGTTTACCAGAGATTGTGCTGTAGGTTCGGATTATGGTTACGTTTTTATGCTTCTCTATTTTGCAATCTTGAAAGTCTTGCAGAGCTGATTTAGTGAACTAATGTGACAGATTTACGGTTCAATATATGGGATATATATGCAGTTTATGACAATATAATGACTTAAACACCACAAATATATGTGTTAAAACATCACGTAGACTAGAGTGCTTTATATTTTCACGAAGTGAGACTGAAATCAGTCCCAACAAGAAAAAAGCTCTCCGATCTATTGTAAGCGTTTTCATCTGTCATTTCATCCCACAGTGGACTTGGATCTTCTTGAAAATGGTCCCATAAGACCCACATCTCTTATCGATGCGTCTTTCTTCCTTCATAGTCAGCCCTCCAGTCCTAGTGTCAGCCCTTTAATATTCTTTTTTGTCTCTGTCTGTTTACGATGTCACTGAACCTTTTTTGTTGCTTCTGTCTTTGATGAAACGGGATTTAAACAAATGCTGTAAATTTTTTTTAAAAGAAATACCATCACAAATACGATTTCTATACTCTTTTTAATCCAAAAACAGAGTTTATCAATTTATGCCACAAAACCTGCTCTCCAACATGATAACGTTGTAGAAAATTTGGTCTCATGTCTCTCTGTTTTTGTGTTACAGGGCAGCACTTTGAGGAAGAGGAAGATGTATGAAGAGTTTCTCAGCAAAGTCTCCATCCTTGGTAAGTCTGCATTCGAAAACGCATCACGTACTTCAGAGTCATTTATTGTTTATGCCACTATTTGCACATGATTAGTATTGTATTGAGACTTCTAATGATCTGTGATTTACCCTCTGATACTGGGTAAGCAAAGTCTGTAATTAATGCTGCGTTCCAGTTGTACTCTGAAGTTGGGATTTCCAAGCTCTGAGTCAGAAATTCATCTGGAACACCCCATGAAGTCGGATTGCCGAGTCGTAAAGTCGGATGATCAATGCCATAATCAAAGATGGCAGCGCAGTGCATCAACAGTACAGAGTAACAGTGAAAGCTCTCGTAATGTTTTATTTATTAGCACTTCTGTTTTGTTTTAGTGAAATTAAATAAGTGGTATGTTGTGCTGCGCAACATCAAACTGTGAACACGGTGCTATGGGTGTTTGTAAGAGTAAAATACTCTGTTATGCATTGTTTATAACTGGTATCGCTAACAACAGCAACTGACAACGGCTCACGACAGCTGATAATTGTAAACAACAGCTAACAATGGCTAACAGTAGGTGTCCATCTTGATTTTCCAACTTGTTTACTGGAACGCCGTCAACTCGGGTGTAACGTCATTCCCAGCTCCGACATCCAACTTCCAAAGTAACTGGAACGCAGCAGCACAATACTTCTAATCTGATGAATGTACATACAAACTGTTGTACACGCCATATAAGTTTATAACTTTATGTCATGATCAAAGACACACGCGTCCTCTGCAGAGGTCCCAGGTGATGCTAATCCTGTGCCAATAGAGCTTATTATGTCTGCATATACACTGTATGAATCTACTATTGTGAGGAGTGGTTTTGCACGTGTATGCCATGTTAAGCAATACATTTAAACAGCAGGTCAGAGAGTCCAGAATGCAGGCTGTTAAATCTGCCGAGTGCAACATATACTGTAGATTAGCCTACATAAACACAGGCGCACGTTGTCACACAAGGCCCATAGCTGAGTAAGGTCTGTGTGTACAGTCCTAATCTTCTCCCACTGTTCATGCTAAAGCCAGTCACACTCTGCAATGTAGCCGTGTGGACAATTAAAGAATAGGGAGTTAAGATAAGCCTCTCTTTTCCTACTGGAATTCGGAAAACAGCGGCCTGGACAGGCTTTTGAGTTCGGTGGAACGGCGAATGAGATTCATTCAGACTCTCAAAACGAGTTGCAATTGGAACTGACATCTCATCCCTTTCCACTTGATTGTGTGTGTGTGGTGTGTAGAGCGAGGCCATGCCCCCTGTACAGAGTTATTAGCTGGCTGAGTAAACACATACACTCAATTCAGGCCTTAGGAGAACGTCTCCGCGAGATCCACTCTCTTTTCATTCACCTCCTTTCTTCTACTTCTCTCTGTTCGACAGCCTTGTCCGGGCCTGCATTCAAAGGCCCACCTCCCTCCTCCAAGTGCTTTTCCTCTCCTCATTCCTCTTTCTGCCGCTCTGCTTCTTCGCTTTACCTCTGTGAATGGAAGGAGGGGTAGGAGGCGGGAGTGTTTTTGTTTGTCTTTGATTTTCCAGATAGCCACGAAATTGGGTACAAGCCCTTGATGTTGAGGAGTGGAGGGGGGGAAAAAACAACATGCTCTTTGTCACATGCACACACAGGCTTCAATAACCCGATGGCCGCTTCCCTGAGTGCGTACTACATGTGTGTGCAGCAAGATGATCCAAGTGGGTGCCGGCTCTGCGAAGCGTGAAATGTAGCGTCTTTAGTCAGCACATTTGTGTATCGCGTTACATGCCGAGCGTTAAGGATCACTACTACAAGACCTGCTGCCTTTAGCTCGCAGCCAGACAGAGGACATCCATCTGGGGCCGGCAGACTCCGCGGCCCCACTGGGGGGGACACTGGACACCTCCGAGTGACCAGACTTCACCTTGGTTAATCCTAAAAACACACACATTTGCTCAAATAGACGCACTAGGATCAGTCAGTGAGCGCACCAGCAGACAAAAGTCTCAAACAAGGAGATTGAGATGTAGTTTCACACCTCGGACTCATACCTTACTCAAATAACAACACGGTCACTCGGATAGGGAGAGAAAGCCAAGATGAGGAGTGTTTTCACAGCAGATAAGTCACATTCCAGGCAAAGATGTGTAGGCTGTTAAGATAAGACTAATACGGATGGGCTCATTTGCTCGGTCTTCTATGTGGAGGTTTTCAGGTAGAAGCGAGTCGTCCTCTTTCTAAGAATACCAGAAGTCCTGAGTTGTCAAAAACTCCTACGGTTGGAAAGTTTTACCCAGTGAGGATGTGAGACCGTCTGTGTTCTTGGTTTCAGTGTGAAAACCGACATCTTCTGGAAATATCCAGCGCTGACCACGTCACCGTACATGTGGTCGGATATTTGGAGAGACAGCTTTTGCCACTGGCTCTGAGGATCAACAAGAAACTGGAAAAACTGAGATCTTATCAACGGTTTCGCACACGGGGGTGTTAAAATATACCTTGAAATAAATTCTGAGGTTTTAAATGAGTTCGGTTTCTGCCTCGCAAGGAAATCCTGTCACAAAGAAAGAACCGTGACACCCTCAGACCAATATTTTCCCACATTTGCGGATTCGTGGCTCTTTCTTGTACCGCCTGTTATCACCACCTCAATATTAACTTGGCTTCACGGCTCTCCTTTCTCCACCTGTAGCTGGACTCCCAAACCTTGTAAGGTCTCGTTGGTTTCGTTCTTCTAGACGAGTTCATGCAAGTTGGAGTAAGAGCAATTTTGGACTCCATTCACCATGCTGGATAAAACAAGCACCGCATGGCAGATGGCAGAGTGATTGGTATCCCGATCAGCCAAAATCATAATTAAATTTGAAGTTTGATCAATTGCCCAGATGGTTATCTAGTCAGAGATGTCTTGTTTAAACTACAAGTCTTTGTCTTCGATTGAGAGTCTGGCCGTTAACCAAAATCAGATAACAGAGTAGGAAGTGTTGGCGGGGATATTGGCGATCAGTTATCTGTGTTTTAGCTCGTCACATTGGCCGACAGATTGCCTTCAGTAGTCGATGAGTTCAAGCTTTTTTAGAAATATTTAACAGATTTAGAGTTAAAAAGAAAATGGGTTTTTCTGTTTGCCAATTACTATTGGATGCATTTGTGAGGCGAAGTTCTTGGCAGATTTCGGACTGTGGGGATCGCAAGAACTCACAAGAACCCGCGGATTCACAGTTCTCGAGTTCTCTCAAGAAAGACGGCCACATAACCACATAAGCAGTAGATTGTTTCCTTCCAGAGGACTTCTAGACTTCTGGAATCAGCATCCTCTCACCCATGGTGTCATCAGGATGAAATGCTGTCTGAAAACCTTTGACTTGTTCGTCCTTGCCCGTTTGCATGGTGTGAAATACGACTTGCCTGAAACAAGTAGTGTTTTATTTTGAAAAGAAGCCGGATGTTTTATTTTGTGTCTGTGCCCAACTTCCTTTCCAGCACGGGTTAATCTGTGCTGAATTGATGCGGCATCAGGAAACTCTGGCGATCGGCTGCGGACCACACTGAACTGCAGCGCGACGGAAAGAAGCCGGTGGAAATTGACACGTTAACTTGAACGGAAACGATCAGCTGCGATTCGCGCATACAGCCGTTTCGCAGCCACTCAGAATGCGGTGGAAACTGGGAGTTGGACTAGATTCATGGTTAAGATGACAGCTTTCTCTCATCACATCCCAGAGCCAGTGGAGTTAAACAGAATCAGGAGGTGGTTTCAAGGTGTTATAGCTCCATGGTGCTCCACACAAGGAGGGAAAAGAAAGAGGGATCTAAGATGTATTAGTCCCTGATGAATGACTGGATTAGCCTGAGTTAGGAATTATCCTCCCTGCCAGCTTACAGGAGTTTTGCAAGACATCCTTCGACACAGTGGTGAAAATACGAAAACGTATGTGCGTATATATTACTGCATGTATTTAAGGAAATAACATGTCCTGGAATAATATCATCCATTCACAGAGTCTTTGGATAAGTGGGAACGTCTGACCGTGGCTGATGCTCTGGAGCCTGTTCAGTTTGAGGACGGAGAGAAGATAGTGGTGCAAGGAGAGCCTGGTGATGACTTCTTCATCATAACGGAGGTAAGGTCTACAGGAGGGCCAGTGAGCGTGGGTGGGATGAGGGGGTTGTTGCACGAGTAAGACAGGATGCACGGAAGCATGTGGGGTTCAAGACCTCGCACAGGTCACCTGCAGGGCTAATGTAGATGTCATCATGCAGAGATGCTGGTGGGCTCCTCACTCAAATCAGAACTGATCCAAGTTTTTTTACCACCAGCAGACAGAGCAGCCAGCAGTGTTTCCCGTTCACCAGCCTACAATCATAATTCCTCAACCTTCCCTCATACTCAAGGGGCCCCTGTTGCAGCTCCATGAAGGGCCCCCCTGCCTGTCATCCTAACACACTTTTGATTAACTCCATACTTACACAGCTTTCACCAGGGTCAAGTCAAGAGGGCCCTGTTTGGAAAGGGTGGGGGCAGACTCTGCAGAGGTTTTGTCCCGCTTCCTTCATCCTCCGCTTTTCCTCCGACTAAGCCGAAGCTCCTCTGTCAGTAGCTCTGATTATCTTACTCTCTGTCCAACAACAGTGCTTAACGGCCATGTTGAGGTTACAGTGCATGAGTGGTTAGATGCAAAAGATTTTGACAAAGGTACTGAGTGATAAATCGCTCCACATCCCTCTCTCCACCTGTGCCTCTCCAGCACAGCACCCCCCTTCCAAAAACTCCTCTTCTTAAAGAAATTCATTGCAGTCTGCAAATATTAGAACAGTTGTGGAATTTTTTTTCTGGGCTCCAACGTCAACATGGAGATCTAACTAAAAATGGCTCTATAGCGCCCCCTAAAAAATGTGTGTGCCTCAAACCTTTGGACTCAATGACACTTATGTTGGACCCCAAGACGAATTAAAAGGTGGGGGTGGTCCACAGAAGTGGCGGCGCGACAGCGCTCGGGCCCGGTGGTACCCTGCAATTATAATGCAAAATAATTAGGGCTGTAATCAACCAAAGAAATCCTTGGTCGACTAAAACCCTGAAATTTTCGTCCAAAAATCAACTAATTGAGGGGGGATTTTTTTGACTCTGATGGCAAATCCTTCTACAGCAGGGGACAGCGCGGCGCGGCGGGGTGAAAATATACCTATATCAGCACAAGAAGGCAATATAACAAAAGGCAAGTCGAAACGCTCAAAATAAAAATAAACATTTTGCAAACCACCAGACGTTGATCAACATGGACGCTCGTCAATCTTTCGGTCTTCAGCCCGTGAAAACAAGGGGGGGTGTTCTGAGACAGGTTGTTACCTGTGAAACAGGGGTGCTTTGAAAACACCCCCCATTAGCACTTGTGTAAATTGTGTTAATTGATGTGGAAATAAATCGAGTCGACCAATCAGAATTTTTGTGGACTCAGCATGTATGGACCAATAAGTCGACCAGTTGACTAGGACTTTACAGCACTAGACAAAAATAGTTTATAAAAGTAAATATATCCACGGGCCTCAGTGCAAAACTAAGCTACACAACTGATGCACAGTTAAACCATCTACTGACTGCACATATATATATCTTAAACACAGCTCACAGCATCCTGGTCGAACTTGGAGCTTCCCGACTGAAGCCTCCTAAAGCTGCAGAAATCCTTTAAAAGCCAGTGCCTTAAACCCAATCAGTGTTTGGACACAAATATCGCAGTAAATTTAGCAATGCATGACTCATCAGTCTGAGACTTGGAGATCCCAGGGAGAGAAAAAAAACAAATATTCAGAGGAATCTGGGGGATTACAGGATGGAGAGATGGTGCGAGAAGAGAGGAAGAGACAGGGACATTTTTTTTCAGCTGAATTTTTAAGAGTTCGGTTTTTGTCTTGTTCTTTAAAACTAGTTTCCCTTCCAGCTGTCTATCTGCGATCTTCATCTCAAAAATCCCTCCCATCCTCTCCTTCCTCTCTTTCTCCCTTCGTCTCTCATCCAGCAGGGCCTGACTTTCCCAGAGCAGGGTGGACTGTGGTGGAATGTGTGTTGCTGACTTTCACACGGGGTCAGCAGACCCAGCCTCCAGGGAGGGAGACGGGGGGAGGAAAAGAGAGGGAGGAAAAGAGAGAGAGAAGGATGAGTCAAAGAAGGCAGGGAGGGACCTGAAGGAGAGAGGGGTTAATTCAAAACGGACAAGTGAGACATGAGAGATTTTGTGAGATTTCCCTCCCATCACATCAGTTTCCCCTCATCATCACTTCTTTTTTTTTCATGCCTACACCTTTATTTATTTTAATTCAATCAGGTTAAGAAGTAAGCGCTTCGTTCAGTCAGTACTGTCCCACTTCTCCCATTTCTAAACCCTTCCCACCTCCTTTTTCTTGTCTTTTCTCACCCTCTGTGGATTTGGAGCATCAGCAAAAGACAAACCCCACAATCACTAAATAACATGCTGCTGATGTGAAAAAAAAGAAGTATAGAGACGTCACTTTCTTCGCCTGCCGGGAGGAAAAAAGGGGCCCAAATCAAAAGAGACATGTTTACATTTTTTTTCTCACACTGTACAAACAAGCTTTTACAGAACTACAGGGGCCATGAAGACTCAGCCTCACCTTCCTCTCTCTCTTTCTCTCCTTCACTCCCTCACTTACCAACCACGCATGCTGCTGCACTCCCATGCTCACACACTCCAGCCTGCACCCTGTCATCTGCGGTCTCACCACCGGCACATAAAATGTTGCAAATAAAAGGACAGAGAAGGAGGGACGGGAAAAAAACTGTCGGGGAGAATCTGAAATTGGTGTCGAAAACAAGGTCGCAGCATATGCAGCGTCTCTCAGGAGCGAGAGTTTTTTGGTCGATGGGAAAAAGTTATGTAAGATAATAACATGACTTCACCAAACTATGAAAGACTGGGTAAATAATTCATGACCACACTTAAAACTGCAAGTCCATCTAAGATGGGATGCTGGTGTGGACCTTCTACAGGTAGACATAAAAATGAGACACGACTCTGTAGTGGAAATCACTGCATGACTCAAAATCAGTCAAAAACTGTTTTCTATGAAAAGATGAACATGTCTATGAAAGGGTATTGCATTCACTCACAAAAAAAAGAAACTGCTTTTTTGAGTATTTTTTTTTCTTTGCTGTTTTTCTGACTAATTTTTTTTAAATCTGTTTTTTGTCCTTATTAAATAATTAAATGATCATGATGCAGAGAAGAGAAAAAAAATCAGTCTGAACAACAAAACAAAAAATTTTCTGAAAAACAGAAAAGAAATTACTCTGGAAAAAAGAAGAAAAAATAGTCCTAGAAACAAAGAAAAAGAAAAAAAGTTCCAAAAACAGAACAAAAAAAATTACTCAGGAAAAAAGAAAGAAATTAGTCTTTGAAACAAAAAAAAATCACTCTGAAAAATAAACAAACAAAAAAACAGTCCCAAAAAGTGAACAACAAAAAATACTCTGGAAAAAAAAGATCTGAAACAGAAAAAAAAATTACTCTGAAAAACAGAAAAAAAAAATTGTCCCAAAAAAACAGAACTTAAAAAATCATTATGAGAAACACAAAAAAATCACTCTGAAAAAAAGAAAAAAATGAGTCTGAAAAACAGAAATAAAATTACTCTGAAAAACATAAAAATATGTATCAAAAACAGAACAGAAAAAAAATTGCTCTGAAAAAACAGCTTTTTTTTGGTGAATGCAATATAATTCTGTACATCTTGGATGAGACAGAACTGGAAAACTTTCATGATGTATGATAAATGAGAGTTTTGTTGGTTTTTTTATCATGGATGCCTGTGTCCCAACGTTTTCAGGATTTGTCTTCTTAACAATAGTGTAGTCATTCCTGTTTCTTTCCTTATATTCTCAATAATCTTTAAAAGAAATCTCAAATCCCCAAAAGCCAGTTTAGCCTCTGAATGAAGCTCAGAAACATCAGGTTTTGGTTCCTCACGTGTCTTTTTTTTTGTGCTTGGATATTTTCTCTCGACCCCAACCATCACCAGTCTGCAAAAACAACTCGATCCGACTGCTGCCTCACATTTTTCCAAAAGTAATCACAGTGAAGGGATGTAAAGGGTCCCTATGGGGTAAAGGAATCCTCTGAGGGTTGGTTTTAAAATATTACCTGTTACTGGGAGCCACAGGAAGTGCAACAATTTAGTAAATGGGGCCTTTAAAGAGTGGAAATCAATGCAGTTAATGAATCATGGGTATAACACAGAGAACAAGGTAAAGGTGAACGGTTTCATGGCTCAAACCTGTTTTTAAAAAACTTCTCAGTGACTCAGGGTATCACCTCTCTTTCTCTTCCTCTACATTTGACATGTCCCCACGAACTGACACACTGCACTCTGTGTGTTTGGTATAACGTGAGGGTTCATATTAGTCTACATTATTCCCTCAGATCTTCAGATTATCTGAGCTGCAGCTTTTTTCTGTTCTTCCGTTCTTGCCTGTCCTTTACACCTTGTGTCGGGCAGCGTGGAGCGGAGGATCCTCAGTGTTTATAAAAGAAATATCTGGGGAGCAGAGCTGGGGTGGTACAGTATGTGATGGTTATCTGGACCACACTGGGCGAAGCTTGTTCAACTCTGAACTACTGTACTTTACGGCGCTGCACTGTCTCACTTTCTTTGTTTGGACGTGAAAAGAAAGGAGAGGAATCAACTGGGTGTAAACACAGAGGCTTCGATGCCCCTGCCCCATCTTCCTCTCTCCATTCACATCCCAACACTTTCCCACTTTAACAGCTTGTACACTCGAGGTTGAATATGGCGATTTTGTGGTACTTCCCTCTTTGGTTAGCTTTATCCGAATTTTGTAGTCAGTTGTGGTGGAAAAATAACGCTGGTGTGAAATAATGATGCATGTGGCACTGCTATAAAGGGTGGTGAAACCTCTTATGTTCATGCACTGACCCACAAGTTCTTAAAGGTATAGTGATGTCCAACATTTGAAGAATGCACCCATCTGCCCAAATGTCAGTGATGCAGTGGACCATTTTGCATCACATCTTGAAGCTAGCTTCCAGGATTGCAAGTTGCATTTAAGATGCATGGCATCAACATGCCCATTCCTAGTTGTGACACAATACTTGAGGACAGTCCTGCCAAGATTTGTACTTGACAGTTTTGCAGAGTAAAAAAAGAGAAAAATGCATCTAGGTTTTAAAGTATCATCCGAGCTACAGGTGTGAAAGCACCTTCAGTCCAGTAACTGTGCTGTCATTCATGCTGTGTTCACACTGTGGCTTACATACCACGCTGAAAAGTGTCACCGGTCTGCACACTATCATTTAGACAAGCACTTTAGCAGCTATGAAGAGTAAGCTTTTTTTTTCATGAGGAGTCAGGCCACTCTCTCCTGAGCAGCAGACACGTGAAAGCTACCTGCCTCCCACCTCCTACTCTTCACCCTCATGTACGAGGAGCTCAGATGTCCGAGCCCATCAGTCCAGCTACAAAGACTTTTAATCAAAGTGCATTCAGTAGCCAAGTAACTGTGATTTTGGCCAGAGTCATTATCATAAAAAGAAAGGGTTTACCGCTTTGTTTGAGTGTGCAGGAAATGGAGGTCCTCTGGCTCTATGACACAGCTTCATTAACCTTGCTTGTAGTCCAGTTTGACATCTTTTAAACAAACTCTCCCACTTCCTAACGGTTCTGTTGAAGCATCTCTTTCAGTAAAACACAGTCTCACCTTTGTGTGCCTGCAGTCAGGAACCTGGCAGTTTTTTGGGTCCTCATTAAAGCTCATTATATTCATATTAACATCATCAGACGGAGCAGAGAAGGATTAGAGACAGTGAGGGAGCTCTGGATCAGTCAAGTCTGTTTTGAGACACGGTCCAAGACACACCGGGAAGTTCCCCCGACAATTACCTCCCTGCTGCTGTTTCACACCACAGCTAACGGTGTTATGTAGATATTTAGAGGTTTCTACCCACTTCTGTCTGATCATATAAACGCTGAGCTCATAGGATGTCGAGGAAAGTGTCGTCACAGAGTTTGAATTCAGTTTCAGACATCCAGGGTTGAGATTTTTTCTCCTACATCTTCAGAGTTACTGTTTACATAATTGCCTGTAAACTTTTTCATTCAAACTTTACTTCTCTTAATGAACACTTGGACATGAATCAACATCCTACAGGATCCGGAATGGCTGCGCTCCAATCTGGAACGGCAGGCGGATCAAATACACAAGCATTAAAATCAATGTGTGTGATTCCACACGATCTGTCTGCCGTGTCTGACCAGTCTTGTGAGAAATATCGGTAATATTGCGAATGCTTCTCCTCTGCTTGCTTCAGTGGATCGGATATGGTGGCCGCTGTATGCTTGCGTATTTGATGCGCCTGCTGGTCCGGAGTGGCGCGCAGCTGTTCCGGATCGAGTGGAATCCCCGGGTAACTGTGTCCACACACTAAGCGCAATTAAATTACATGGGACATCAATGGAAAGACGCGATTAGACACTCCTACTTCTCTAGTGGCGCAAATGACACGAATTGGAAGGGAGCGGAACTTGAGCTCAGCTTGAGCAAATATTTGCGCCGCGATAACTAATTAGCACAAAGGTTGCTGGTTAACGTATGAAAATTGACTTTTGTTCGCTGGTTTCTAAAATGGAGGACAAACTGATCGTGTCGGTGTGGAGGTGCCTGAATTATATTATATTTTTTCTTTCAATTACCGAAACCGGAATAAAAAGGAGCTCGCCAGGAGGTATAGGGGTGAGGAGGTTGGGTTTTCTGGTAAATTGTAAAAGACCTTTGTCTATCACTTGATCCTGCCGGTTGAATTGGCAGAGATTACCGTTGATATTACCGTTGACGTGTGAATGAAGCGAGTGAATGATTTTACTCGGGCTTGGTGTGAGCGCCCCCTAAGAACGTGCTGTAATTCAAGAAAACTTTGTACCACTTTTTCAAATAATGACTTGCCATGCTTTTATTTTGATATTTCCTCTGTGTTGCTAAATCTCTCGCCTTGTCAAACTCGTACCGGCGCTTTTACCTCCACTTGAGTGAAAAATGTTACACTATGTCTCCTTTGATCGTCAAGTGTTTCAAGCTTTAACTCGAGCAACACAACACTTGGTCGTGGCTCCCATTCAAAGACTCGTATTTCAGAAAGTTCTCATCCAAACACCAAGTTTGTCAACAGCTGCGGGACAATATGAAGTGTTAATATCATCTGTTGGGCAGAGGGAGCGGAAATCAGACTTCCTCTGTTCTACTTTCTGGATGAGTCACACGCTCACCCGTCAAGCTGCGGGTCCAGTCAAGTCAGTCAGTCAGTCAGTCGGTCGGTCAGTCCAGCAGACCTCAGCTGCTGATTTTCTCACTGCATGTGTGTGTGTGTGTGTGTGTGTGTGTGTGTGAAAACGTCTGGGTTGTTGTCTGCGTCCATCTGTGTCCGTCTTTGTTATGCGTGTGTTAGCATCATGCGAACGCGGAGAGAAGCGGTGTGTACATGTGTGCGCGCTCATGTTCTCAGGTCATCAGAGGGCACGCTGTTGGAACTTCCTCAGCTCTGGGACGCTGCAGCAGTTTCCATTAACGTTGATAAAAAAGGGGATTATGGGATGGAGACACTGAGGAATGAGCTCAGCCTCGAACAGACTTCGATGTTTGTATGTATTAGACCCTGGAGAAAATAAAGCAGAACCAATCAGGGTTTGTCTCACGTACCCTGCTGAAATATCCCAGTTTGGGCTGTTTTGCGTTTCTGCTCAGAAGCCTCCCAAAGAACAGGTGTCCTTCCCGCGGAAAAGCGGCCTAAATCCTGTGCACCTGTGTCCCTTATGAAGCAAAGGAATTTCTCCCCGGCTTAATCCTCCCGATGGTTTTCAGCCTCGCTAAATAACTCCTCCTTCCCTTTTTTATCACCCCCGTTTCTCCTCTCCTTTTCTTTCCTCTGAATTCTCCCTTTTCTTTTCCGTCCGCAGGGAATAGCCTCTGTTCTGCAGCGCAGGTCTGACAATGAAGAGTACGTGGAGGTCGGACGCCTCGGACCCTCTGACTATTTTGGTGAGTGGCTGTTGGCTGATGGAGGTTTTTCTCCTTCACAGTTTGGCACCACATGTGAAAAAATGGTTTGTATTTAAAGAGTAAACTGTTAGCATGAAGATATGAAATTCTTACATGCTGAAATAAGGGATTGGTTTAATTTCTGTACGCTACTGTACCTATTTAACTCATTCAGTGCCAGGTTTTCACTCATTGCCACCATTGACCGCAATAGAAATTTCCGTATCTTTCAGGACCCACAGAATATTTTGTGCTTGGACTAGAATTAAGTGCAATATCTAAAAAAAAGAAGCAATTCTCATCTTTCACCAGAAAAAAAGGTTAGTCTCTAACCCACTCCTGTGTTTAGATATTGCCTGCTCAATGCAGCGTGGTCATATCAGCTTTGTCAATCTGGAAAAAGAAACCTGGGAAAATCACATTTTTACGAAGGAGAGACTTTGAAGCTACTTCTTCAAACTGCTTTACCGGTGGCATTAAGGTCCTAAGAACCTGACGCTGCGACATAAACCTCACGTACTGCTAGCATCCTCCTCGCCCGGACTGTCGCTGAATTCCAGCTCAGTCTCGCTCACCCACTACCGGCACAATGACATGCCGGAAAATTGTTTCTTTAATTGTCTGCTGAAGATGTGAAAATCCAGAGACGGTAGCGCCGCGCCAACGGGAGCCGATGTGTCGAGAACGTTTGCTCTTGACTAATGACTTTAAACACTCCACAACTGGGCTAATTGGCACACTTGATGGCACACTTCTCACTGGCGAGTTCTTGTTAATGATGTATTTGTCGGCTTTTCTGCGCTCAGAACGACCCAAAACTTAGTTGTATGTTGGGAAGAGGCGCCTTCTGGAAGAAAACAAAAAAACTGAAAACTCCGTCAAAATCCGTCCATGGCACTGAATGAGTTAATAACTTGTAATCACACCTTCGCTAACCTCGCTCCTTTCTCCTCCCTCAGGTGAAATCGCCCTGCTGTTGAACCGTCCCAGGGCAGCCACCGTAGTCGCCCGCGGTCCGCTTAAGTGTGTGAAGCTGGACCGGCCCCGCTTCGAGCGTGTGCTGGGGCCGTGCTCGGAGATCCTCAAGAGGAACATCCAGAGATATAACAGCTTCATCTCCCTCACTGTGTGACCCCTCGGCCCCCTCAGGGCCCCCCACCAGCAGGGGTGGGCAGCATCAGCATCAGAGTTTTGACCCATGGGTGGGATAGAGGTGAGGATTCGGGGTGAAGGATGTGGGTTTTTACATCCGTGATGACAGGGCGCTCATTTCCTGCCTTTTTTCCAGTTTGCGCATTTCTTTCTTTTCTTTGATCTTGTGCACTTTGACTTGACCCGTGCTGTCGCGTAGCTTTATGTCCAAAACAACATGCAGGAGTGTAAAAACGAGAGCGAGGAAGGCAGTCTTTCAACTGTAAATGAGTCATACATACAGTGTGTGGACTGTTTATGATGCATGCTTCGTAACTGACAAAGATTAGGGTTTGCACTTTGGTGTATTTATGAAGGATGCGGTTGAATTCAGGAAAAGACGACGGCGAACTGACATGTTTACGTACAGCAGGAGGAGGTGAGCACTCGTTTCTTTGCGCTCTGGTTGTGCTTTTTTGTTTTTCCGTTTCTGGCTGTGCGTGATGCCACTTTCAGGTCGAATCAGACCTGCACTGCACATATCTCTATTTCCTCAAGCGTAGCCGTAGAGGTATGAATTGCGTTAAGATCCTGGCTGCTTCTTTCATTCTCGTGCTTTTAATTGTGCTTTTACTGCTGTTATCTGTCGGAGGTAGGAGCTCTGATTTGTCGGGATTTCACTCAGCGTGTGCCAGCAAGATTAACCGAAAAGTTTCTTTCTTTCCTCAAGATCTCCTCTTTGTGGTATTCCAAAGGAGCAGTAGTGTTATCAGTACAGCACACACACACACAAACAGAGTGTGACACACACTGACATGACACACAACCATACTGTATATGCTGACACCGTCTCAGGACTATGTAAATCCTCTGACTCACACACAACGATTACCTGACGCTTTTTAAATTAAGCTGATTTTCTTTTACGTTGAATCGTGGGTTTAAGCTTTTGCACCACTTTAGAGTTTGTAACGTTGGGTCAAACCAGAAGTTTGATTTAGCTGTTTTCAGACATGACTTATATATTATAAATATATATAAAAAGAAAGAGGTAGAAGTTCTATTTGTGTTGCTTTTTGATCTACTGTAATCTGTCAAAGATGCACAAATGACCCAGCAAAAGACGTTGTATAAAATAGGAAGAAAATAATCTTTCTGTATTCTGTATCTCTTTCTTTCAACTATAAACTATCTTGAGCAAATAAAGACAAGCTTCTGAAATCCTCTTGATTCAACTCCTTGTTTTTTCCACGACTTCTGTGTAAGAATGCGAGTCTTTTTCTCATTTTTCCCCTTCGTTTAACCCAAACTTCTGGCAATTTCTCCTCTCTGCCTTCATCTCATCTCATGCCAACAGCCGACCTCTCCTCAAAGTCCCCATTAATCTCCTCCAGAGTGCCAACGGTTCTCTGTAATCGCATTTTACAGCTCTCCCAACAGGTACCTCCTCTTCTCGCTCTCCTCACAAGTGTCACTCAGCCGTCAGTCTGAGCTGTCAGAGAGCCTCAGAGCCGGTTCGTGCTGCAGCGGGCTAAAGCCTCCGTAGCTTTGACACATTCCTCTTCATCTTAATGCCCACTAAATCAACTCAGGAATGTGCCCTCCACTTGCCATTGAGTTTAGTACCCGCTGCTCCACACACACACACTCACAGGCCAACACAAACAACTTATCAACTTTCTAACACGCAAGTCAAAGTTGGAAGTTTGCAACTCACTGCTTAAAAAATACTGTATTTAGCATTCATTTCCAATAAAAAGCACTGTGTGTATTTCTTATGCAACCCTATTTTATGAAAAGTTGAAAACAAAAAGTGTTATTGTTTTAATTTTGATTCCGGCAGCAGCGTGTTTAAAATAAGCCAAAAACACACAGAGAAATTCATGAGGATAATCTGCAACATGACTCTGTAGCGGAAGTCGTCGCATGGGCTCAAAACCCTTAAAAGGAAGCGATGTCTAAACACGGTCCAGGTATGACAGCAGCTGCTCCTGGCTCCAGGTCCATTAAGAGGACAGTTCATGGATACTGCGTCTTCTGCTTTTTAAAAGAAGGGGACCATCTAAACTGTTAATCAGGTCAAAACGCTGCATCTGTGATGGAGTGGGAATGTGGAAGCACCCATGGCATGAATGCTGAGCTAGTTACACAACATTTAGACCGTCACTTTTCAACAAGATGACGCCAAACTAGGGCTGGACGATTATGGCAAAAATAATAATCATGATTATTTTGACAGATAATAAAATCACGATGAAATTTAAAACTTGAGTATTTTTGAACCACCAACATTTACTACAGAGGGGCACTATTTTGCCCGTGTGTTGAGCGATTCAGGGAGCGCTTGCGCGCAAAATGTTTCTGAAAGTTGTCCTACCTTACTTCTCAACCAAAAACAGCCTTCCTGCCATGTTTTCTTTTTAAATCACTCGCTCCTTGTATTATTGATCCACACACGTCACACGCTTGCTGCGGCTGCATGTAACAGGGGTGCGTCCAAGGTGTTTTTCCAGCACAGGAACTTACATACACACCGCACCGTGTGGCGCATTTATCGTCTTTCTTGGATTATAGTGTTTTTATGATTATATCAAGCCAAAGTCGAAATTAGGGCCCCACTGATATGGATTTTTGGGGCCGATACCCCAACAGTATACTATGTACTGTAGATATACTGTAGGCTACTGCTCCTCATGCTGACAGGAAGAGGGACTGATCAAAGTCGGAGCAGAAAAGCATTTTCGACTACTGCGCCATCTACAGGATAAGTCGGGGGATCTTTTCAAGTGGCGGACCATTTTCGATGTGAAACCGAATCTTATTCTCCGCATTTAATTTCTGAAAGTAACGTCGGAAATCGCCGAGTTTTGGCCGATTACCGATTAGTCTCAAACGGGCTAAAATTGGCCTATTGAATCGGCTCAACGATAAATCGGTCGGGCCCTAGTCGAAATCATGATAAAACTTCAATTAATCATCCAGCACTACGCCAAATCACATTTAACAGCATGGCTCCGTAGTAGGAGAGTCCAGGTTCTACAGTCTCACACCTGCAGACCCAACCTGTTACCAACTTTAAAAACACTTGGAGCTTCATGAAACGAAGCTCCCCATGTGCAGAGGTCATGCTTCAATTCTCCTCTACCGCTCTCTCCACTGTCCTGTCTTCTCTTAATAAAGGCTGGAAGTTCTACGACTGAGCATTTCAGGAGATCAGTCTGTGGGAAAAGTCATCATAGATGGACAGAATATCACAAAACGGACTCCTAATTTGGATAATTTTCTCTTAAAAAAACACCAAAAACAACTTTTTTGGTCAAACATTTTCCTTTCCTTTGTGTGCACGTGCATGCATGCATTTATGTGTTTCCAGAGCACCTGACTAGGCAGGGCCGGTGCTGGGTGGGCCAGTTGAGGACAAAACTTGGCAGTGTCGCACAAATAGTAAGATGGAGCTTTGATACGGTGGCGCAGTGCCAGTGCTAATAAGAGCATAACCAGAAAACACACATTTTCACACACTACTTTACCAACTTTTGATTACTACCTCCTGAGTCTTTTACGCTCAAATAACTCCATAATCCATCTTCCAGCTCCTGTAGTCCTACTCTGCCTCTAACACCGACACCAAAAACATTTATGCAGCTTTGCAAACATCATTTCAGGAAACTCAGCTTTAACCTTTGAAAGGAACATTAAATCTGAACCAACATTTATTCAATTTCATAAACTGTGTCCTAAACTACCAGTATACTATGTAAGGGACATGATGGCAGATCAGCCCACCATAGAAGACAAAGGAGGTCTCTAAGAGTTCCCTTTCCAATTTCAGAGCTCTTCATCATGGCCTACAAAATTCACCACACAGCCTACAGCTCCTGAGATGAACTTTAAGTGGCCTACGAGTCGATTAGGATGAAGTTTAAAGGACATTTATGACACGAAAAGAAGTGAATGGATCCGTTTCAGGGTTGCCAGATTCAAACTTGAGCTTTAAACTAGGGCGGCAAGTAAGGTAATTAGAAAACCTGTCTGTATAAAAGAACATCTGATCGTAATCTGCAATGTGACTATCGAGCACACGTACATTGCGATGACTAGGGTTGGGTATCGTTTGATTTTGAATGATTCCGATTTCGATTCCTCGTTTCAATTCCGATTCCTATTGATTCACTATTTCGATTCTTTTTTTTAATTTCGATTCAGAGGGAGTGCATTGCAACCCACAGCGGCTGCATTGCTGTGGGTTGCAATGCACTCTCTCTCTCTCTCTCTCTCTCTCTCTCTGTCTTCTCTCTCTCTGTGTTTTCGTCTCATACGCTCCGTCCTCGTTGGTGTTCGGCGGCTATTTCTTCCGGTCGGCGGACTTCGGCATCGAAATTTTTAAAATTTTAAGGATCCCGGGAGAATCAGAATGTTAGTCCCGGTCCCCCTGCTCAACTCTCGATACCCAACCCTAGTGATGACGATGCTCAAACGATACATCATGCAGCCCTACTTTAAACATGTTCAGGTTAGAGAACTGAGTCTGAACATGCGTCCCTTTCTTGTTGGTAGTGCTCATTTTTCCATGCTAAGTTGACAGCTCATTAGAATACTGCGGGGCTTGTCTCTGTGGGATCTCCCTCTGCATAAATCAGAAGCAGTCCCAGAGAGCAGGAAGCAGCAGGAGTTTGGACTCAAGAGGACGAATGACCCCCACCATACTCCATGGCGACTGCAGCTTGGCTCCTCTACAACTCCCAGCTCCTCTCAGAGCGTCGTATGACCGCAGCGGAGCTCCTGTGCAGTTTGTGATTAAAAATAAGGAGACGGACTGAAGAGCTTGTTCAGAGGAGGTAGAAAAGATGTAGTGTACGGAGGCAGAGAGGTGGAGGAGGTGATGAACATGTATGAGGAGGAATGTGGTTTTTAAGTGGGGGTCCTCGGTGGTGTGAAATCCGCTGAGAACCGCAGAGATAAATTTTCAAGAATCCAGCCCAGCATGGGAACATTTGGCCTCCTCGTTTACAGGGTGGCTTCATGAGGGCATCCCTCCAAATTCCAAGTTTTTTATAAGAACTGCCAAAAAAATTTACAAGATAAGATGGCTGGGAGTGATTTGGTTTTTAGTGTGTTTGCTGCATCCCATACACAGCCACCCATGCTCTCATGAGAGGATGTTTTATTTGGTGCTACATATTTAGATTTGGCACAGCGAGCACAGCCGTGGGCGTGCGACCCTTACCCCCTGTCTCTCCCTCTCTTTTTCCCTGATTCTCACTCTTTTGTTTCCTGTCTTCTTCTTCTTCCCTCTCGTGAAGGGAGGTCTATGCTAATTAAAAAGCCTGCCTCCTCCCTCCTCCATGATCCGCACACCCTAAAAAAATTAACCCCTAACAACCCGAAGCCTTTGATTCGCAGCTCTTTTCTTGTCAAGATATATTGGGTGTGGCGACAAGACTGTTTCAGAGTCTGGGTCAAAGCGCTCTCTCTCTCTCATCTCCGGCTGGTCTCCTCTTCTGCTGCTCTGATTCTCAGCTCTAATCGTGACCCTCTGGGGTCAAAGGTGCCGCCCGGGCCTGGTCACAGGTGATTGAGCAACAGCAAGGCTGATGGGATTGAAAGGTTAGGGATGAGAGGGGGTGTATAGATGAGGTCAGGGGGAGAAGGAGAGTCAAAATTTGGGTCAGGAGATCATCACAAGGTCCAGATAAGTCAGCAGTCCTTCAGTGCGGGGATTCAACAACTTGGCTGGTGTTCATGTTGGAATGATGCTAATCTACAAAACTCAGGGTTTCATCTAAAACAGTATGAGCTCTACATTTGGTCTTATTTACCTTTTCTTTAAAGAGTCAGGTAACATAAGCCGCCTCACACCCCATTCGGAACAGCTCCAATCCAGAACGGCGGCGATTTTCTCCGTCCACCAATTAAAATCTGGATCTGTTGTTGAGGCGAATTTCGAGGCGAATTACGGACAGGGGTAATCGCGGGAACTCACAAGAACCCATGGATTAACATGCATTTGCGTGATAACGAGTTGTCTCTATAAAGACAGACACATAACCATATAAGCAGTAGATTGTGTCCTTCCAGAGGAGGAAATCTACTTCTAGACTTCTAGAATCAACATCTGTGGTCTCATCGGGGTGAAATGCTGTCTATAAACCTTTCACTTGTTTGTCCCCGCCTGTTTGCATGGTGTGAAATACGATCCGCCTGAAACACATCTTGTTTTATTTTGAAAAGGAGCTGGATATTTTATTTTGTGTCTGTGCCCGACTTCCTTTCCAACACGGGTTTATCTGTGCTGAATTTATCCGGCATGCTCCAGCGTCCGGATGGAAGGAAGCCGGTGGAAATTGACACACTAACTTTAACGGTTATGGTCAGCTACGATCGGCGGATACGGCCTTTTTGTAGCCGTTCAGGATGTGGTGGAAATTGGGGGTAAGAGGGCGATGTTACACAAGTCTGACACAGAGATCTACGCAGTCCTGTTAACCCACATGTTTCCGACCTCGTACCCTAAATAAAACTTTCATTACTAAGTGTTGATTTTCTCCACTTGCAGATGTTTGGAATGTGACTGTCCTCACCAACGTCCATTTCATCCACAGAGCAGTAAAGCAATCTAATCAGCTGATCTGTTCAGACTTATTCAACCTTGCTGAGTCATTATATGTTAAATACTGATCTGTAAATATAAGCTAGCACCTCTCCCTCTGTCCCTGCTGCTGCTCCCTTATACACAATGCTTCCTAAAAGCTACGCTGCTCAACTTAAACCATCCAGACATCTTTTAGTTACAGTTGCAGCGATGGGCCAGTAGTCTAAATGATTTACGTCAAAATGATTTCCTCCCACTGTTACTGTCTGAAAGAGTCACGTTTCTGGCCAAGTGTGTCTGCAGGACACGGCTGTCTGCCCCCGAAAAAAAGAAGCGAGTGAACGCAAAAAAAAAAAAAAACGAACAAGGGGATGAGATACAATCTGTTTGTTTTTCTGCTTTTCTTTCCCAAGCTTGTTATCGTTCCTCATTTCCTGCTGGACGACAAGTAAATAATTCACTTGTATACATTTACCAACACTGAGACCAGGCCCCCCCTGAACTCGCCTCAATTTTGGCCTCAGTTTCAAAGCTATTCCCAGCCTACAGAGCCGCGGTGACTCGCCTCCAACTGAAGTGTAGAAAAAACAAACAAAAGACTGAAATGTTCTCCTGATTTTCAGCATGCTCAAAGGGGAAAAAAAGAGCCAGTAGCATTTTTCTGAGTGAGATATTCCATCACGCACATGACTCTGCAATCTCCTGCCTACGTTGGTCTGGACCGGGCACAATCCATCTCTTCACTTTGAATGTGACTCTACTCCCCTGAGAGGCAGCTCAGCAATCCACTCAATTGTTCGTTTTTTCACTGCCGCCTACTCTCCGAGGAATCATTGGGGGTTTGAGTGTGGATCGTAGAAGTAGTCGAACTCTGGTCTAATCACATTAGGGAAGATAAAGGAGCACAAGTCCCTGTTGGACTGTTTAGTAAATGGTAATCAGATAATGTAAATAGATCTCTCTGAGACATTTTGTCCAATAAAGTCAGGACGTTGTCTGAGACATGATTAAAAACAGGATGCAATGATTTGCAAATCCTTTTCCACCATTATTCAATCAAATACACCACAAAGAGAAAATATTTAACGTTCAAATTTTTGCAAATATTCACTCATTTTGAATTTGAAGATTTTATCATCCTAACATCTAGAGTTGGGCATCGAGTCTCGACCGGGACTAACATTCCGACTCTCCCGGAATCGGTCAAATTTTAAAATTTCGATTCAAAGTTTCGATGCCGCCGTACACCAATGAGGACAAAGCATTAGAGATGAAGCCACACAGAGAGAGAAAAGAGAGAGAGAGTGAGAGAGCGCACTGCAACCCACAGAGGCTGCGGTCAAAAGTTTGGCTAGCTTTAGCAGGAAGAATGAACTCTTATCTCAGTGCAACCTCAGGATTCATGGAGGAGAAATCGACGCGCTTCGCTAGTCTTCCGCTAACCAGCCAGAATCCGGCAAGTGAAACAATAAATTACTTCTGTCTTCTGCTAACTTTGAAGCGACAAACAAATTGTACTTTGTACAGTGGGTCAACTTAAATATCCAACTAATGCTAGCACTCGTACTTTTTCAAAGACAAACGACCTGACAGCAAAAATTGATATTTTTATACTGGTTGAAAATAGCCCTGTGAGAAACTCATAGTTAAGTTCTTAAAAAGTTAATATAATTTAAAAATTTATGGAGAAGTTCAATAATTTAATCTAAAAAGAAGAACTCCGGTTCGCACCCTCATTTAAACCATGCAATTTGAAACAAGGAATCAGAATGGAGAATCTTTAGGAATCGGAATCGAAACGGGAAATCAGAATCGTAAACGGAATCGTTCAAAACCAAACAAACCCAACCCTACAAACATCCCCAGAAGACCAGGAGAATCTGGAGAAATCTGGTGTAGTAAAGGACCTATACTGGTTGGCCATGACCTTCTTCCTCAGGTGATACTGCATCAATAGGACTCTGGAGTAGAAATCACTGCATGGGCTCAAAATCCATCCAGAAACCTCTGTTCATGAGTATAGTCTGGTACTGCATTCACATATGCAGGTTATGACTTTACCAATGGACTGAGGGTGACAGGAAAACTTTCTCGAGATCTGACGATTTCAAAATGGACTTTTTTTTGAAGTTGCGGTTGTATTTGGTGTTTCAGAATCCTTCACCAGCTTTCGAAGGTCGTCCTCCACATTGGACTGGATCATCTGAAGAAGGCTCGGCCTCTTCCCAGGAATGAACTTGTTGTCTGCGTCTATTAGAAGTGACAGCTTCACTAAGTCCATCCTCACATCCCTGAGCGTTTATCTTATCCCCCCTGATCTCAACACATTCACTCACTGCAGGTGTGCGGAGTCACAAGGCAAAGGCTGTCAAGTGTCTCCTGATGATCGGGCCACCCCACACATCCACAACCCTTCAGCCCCTCTTCAAGGACCCCCCAAATCCCCTCAATGTCCTGGCTGTACCCTGAGCCATGCCCCTAGGCTGAGGCAGTGGCTGGGGTGCAGAGTCCACAGGGGTGACCCGGCTCGCCCTAAACCCTGCAGGAATGTGTGGATTTGAGTGAGTGCTGTAACCAGAGAGCACTCTCTCCTATCTTTAAGCCCATAATGGAGCCACTTCCTGTTCCAAATCAGTTTGTTGTGATCTCCCTCTGCTTTGGGATTTTGACACTTCATCTAGAGTCCTTGGAGAGGAGGAGGAGGAGGAGGGAGGAGGGAGGAGGAGGAGAGGTGTTATTATGGTTCTGGTCTGTGTACCATAATGACAGCGTGGGCAGGCATCAAAGTCTCAAGGACCCAAAAAAGTAATTTTTCTAATTTGATTCTCAGATCCTACAACAAACCTCTGTTTACATAAATCTGCACACACACAAGCCTACACATGTCCATGCATGCACAAGTGGTCAGTGAGTCATTCTCTGTCATTGAACAGGATGGACACCATGTGGGGTAGTTTACCTATCCCATCTGTTGCTTTTTCCTTCTACTTTTTATGCATGTTAGGTGTTTCTTGTGCTCTATGACTACTTGAAAAATTGCAATCGAATTCCTGCACACTGAAAATAAAGAAGATAAAATATAAAATCAATAAAATATTTCAATATAGAACAAAAAATAATAATGTAAAATTTACAAAATATCTAAATATAGAATTAAAATAAAATAACATAAATTGTATAGAATATTTTTAATTAGAATAAAAGATAAATAAAATATTTAAAATTAAAATAAAATAAATTTGATAAATTATTTAAAATATTTTAGTATGAAAAATATTAAGTAAAACTAATTAAATAAATGAAAATTAAATAATTTAAATCAAATTATCTAATAGTCGATAAATAAAAAACAATGAAATAAAACAAGTTAAAATAAAATTGACATAAAATTAAATTAAAAAAAAAAAAACATGTTTATTTTTTATTGTCTCCCATTATAGCAGTAAAAATTTGAGAGCAAAAAAATTAGCATGGGTCGAGGGCTTGTACTGACTCACACCTTTTGTACCACAATGCCTGCAAAACAGCGTCACAGTCATCCCATAAACCTGGTTGGGTTTTTCCCTGAGGTCAACAGCTCTCACAGCTCAGTAAGGTGGTGATGAAGAACGTTTTTAAGAAAATTCAGGGTCTAATTAGCCCAAACTGGTTCCTCAAACTGCTCTTTTATTACGGGGATTTCTTCAGTTCGTACTTTTCCTTGAAACCTCTCCTTGTCTCCTCCTCCAAGCTTTCTCCCTTCCTCAGTACCTCCATCATGGATAGCTAATGTCACTCAAGTCAAGCAGAGAAATCTCTTCTTAATCCCCCCCCCGGTACTGAACCCTACCCCCTCCCACCTGCACATCACCACCACCATCATCACCCCCTTCACTGGTTCCTCCATCTCTGGGTACGTGCACCATCATCTGAGCACTGTGGGGGCTCTGACTAGTGAAAGACGAGGAGAGAAGGAAGGGTAAATAACGAAGTGAAAGCTCCATCTGACATGCCAATTGGTGTAATTATGGGCTTAAAAGCTCCTAATACATTTCTGAGGACAGTTTTGTTTGCCTCCTTTGAGAGCCGAGCTCGTGTATCATGAAGCTACACAAAGACCACTTTTCATTGGGCCTGAAAAGGGAACAATTTGCTTATAATAAATTTAAATTCTCATTAGTTTTTGCTCGCTATATTGCTTTCTTGCTATTTGTTTGGATAACTTTTCAAAGCCATTCTTCCCCTAACTATTGACCTATAATCCTAAAAGTGTCCTCTCTGTTTATTATGAGTATGTCCCTGTATATGTTTCAGTCTTTTAAGTCCTTATTTCAGGGCCAGATTCATGTAAGGCAATACTAGTCTGCGATTTTCCCATTGGCACTGAGAGAATGTGTGCCACTATAATGTCTGGGCTCTACACACAGACCTCAAACTTTCCCCCATCCTCTTGGGACTTCAGTCAGACAAGGTTGCTCAGTGTCCCCCTGGTCTTTTCCACACCGTCTTGTCCCGCCTTTGATGTCCCCCTGCCAAAAGCCTGATTTGTGGGTAAGCTGCATCCTCCTCTCAGAACCCACAGAACATGGCGACACAGTGGGAGTTCCCACCGCTTTTTTAGAAGGGGGAGTCAGAGTGAAGAAATAAGGGGGTTAGATTGGGTCAGACCACCACAGAGACGGGGAGACCCCTGTCTTCCTCCTCGCCGGTTCCCACTGCTCCCAACACGGCGCACACATGTTGAAAAGGTCAGGTCTTGATAGACAACAGAGCACCGGCAATTACGCTGCTATTTCTCAGTCCCTGGAAGTCCCCTGTTTTCTCCGTGAGTGTGTGTGCAGAAAGAGAGAGTGTGTTTTTTTGTTCATAGAGAAGAAAGAGGCAGTGTTTTAAGGGGGAAAAGGAGCCGGGGACGGGGGGACGGGGAGCTGCATGTATGGACTTGTGCCTGAATTGCTTCACGACTGTCTGTCCATTTGAGGAAATTGGAGAGCCAGTGCAGGTGTGTGAATGTAAACATTAATTCATATGATTGTCTATTCAGTGCAGACTTCCACTTATACAGTGTATTTGTAAGTATACAGCATAGTATCACAATATTTTGTCTGGTGATATATCATATCGTCTCATTTACCAAGTATCGATTTTTTTCAAATTAACTGCAAATATGAAGTCAAATCTACGATGATGGAAAAAATATAATCAATTTTTGTCCAGTGAGGTTGGCAGAGGTGGTATCATGGAACAGTGGAAAGTTAGTGCAACAAATCAGGTTTGCAAAATGTGCAACATGAAAATAAAAAAGGAAAAGACAAACGCTAAATCAGCCTAACAGTTGGAAATATTGTATAAATCGCATTGTATGGTATTGCAATATTCACTGTATTGCAAAATGTAAAAAATCGCAATAATATCGTGTCGTGGGGCTACTGGTGATTCCTACCCCTATTTGTAAATGTGGTAGTAGCATCTCGAAATCATCTTCTGACCATACAGTGTGTTCATATGGGACGAGTCCAGCAATGTGAAAAAATTTTGCTTAGGTAATGCTCTCTTTCTTCATTGTTCAGCTTGTCCCTGTATGGTATGTTGAGTCCAAGTTTTGCTCCCTCCATTCTGTTCTCTGTTACTGTGTAGTCAGCTAATAAACAGTTAGTTTTAAAAACCTAACGTCATCCTAATTCCATTCATTCCAATGCGCTTAGTGTTGCTGCCAAAATGGCCGTGCTGGCACATTACGCACCACGCCCCCCGTGCTGACGTTGGCGCTGCTACACTCTACACTGCAGCCCGTCACCAGAGGGTGCTGTTCTCGGAGTGGCTTCACCCAGCGAGGAGGCAGACAGTGCCTATTCTATATACAGTCTATGAATGCAACAGATTTTGTATGACTATAACCACTACATGTACACACTTTACATACACACACTGTGCACAGGCAAGCCCGCACACGCACACATCACCAAGGCTACAAATCCAGCCATAAACGCACACTGCGCTATGCTTCGTGCACGCTAGTGTTGTGTCGTTCGCAAATGATTTGTTCAAAAGAACTGAATCTTTTAAGTGAACATACTGAATCGAATCACTTCCTCGAGTGATTCGTTTGTTTCTCATGTCAGTTCAGCTGAAGTAAGAAACAGCATTGCCAGGCCAGCAGCAAGCGAACAAGGGACCACATGCACCAACCCCTGAATCACTTGGTGAACAAATCACACATTGAACTACACTCTCTGGAATCATTTTTGTTGGACAAAACGGTGCATGTTCAGTTTGACTTCTTCTAAAACTTCAGAGCGAACGAATCACTCACTGACCCCAATTTACTGAGCAGACCTGGTAACTACACTTAAAACGTCATGACTTATGAACAAGTTCATTTTTACAATCCTGTTTGTCAAAGCAACACAGCCAAACACTCTCGTCTCCGGGTCACAGCAGCTAAGAATTGAACTGAATCCTGAACCGTTCAGCTGTGTATCAGTTCAGGAGGTCGGAGTCTCAGGCTCCCACCGCCAAGCACGAAATGATTTGGTGATTTGGTGAACGAATCATTTGAACGAATCTTTTTAGTGAACTGCTTCTAGTGATTCAGTACATCTAAGAGAACTGCCGTGCCCATCACTAGTACACGCCACGCGCGCACACGAGCCCAACATGCCAGCAAATCACTGTCCTTCTCTCCTCAATCACAGCAGGTGTGTCACAGCTCAGATAGAGAAAAATGAGAACATCTCTCACTGACCTTAGTCGACTCGGCTTCTCTTCGTTAAGAGTCGATGTCCTGGTACTGGTCCTGGTTCAAATCAGTCCACCTGAGGTCTATTTATGTCCAAAAGGAGAAGTGAAGGTTGGTTCTCTTTCTCTATCCTGTTGCTGATCTTCCATTCTTCCACGGGGTCTAGACCGATATTTTCCCGTAGCTACTGAGTCCACAGAGTGTAAACAACGGTAAAATACCGCTTTCCGTTCCAGCTGTTTGACCGGAAGTGGAGATTAACGAGTCCTTTATAAAAACATTGAAGGTAATGGTGTTGTTATTTTTTGAGAAAGTAAATGTTTTCGCTACTTCTTACTGCAAACAGTAGTGAACTTGATAACACAACACGTCCGATCGGTCATGCTCTTCCGGGCTACGAGCGTTTGTATCAAGAGGAGGAAATGCGCATGTGCAGCTTTACAACGGTAGTCAGAAGCCGGAAATACGTGTTGATCAATTAATTTAGCCGAACAGGAAACTCTTCATCTACATTTGACATTTTACACTGTAAAAATATAAAACAATTTTAAAACATTTCAATCTCAATCTTACTTTTTATTTGTATATGTGATTTAATAATAGGCCACCATTCCTTAGCGCGACCCAGTCCGTGTGTTATCCGTCCATTCAATTATTCCATTCAATCTAGTGAACGAGAAATGAAAAAACAAGTCAATATTTTGTTTACTTGTTTTTCTGTATAACATAAAAATAAAAGATTAGCGTTTGTTTTAGTATTTTCGTAACAAAGTAGTCAACAACGTGGACCAAAAACTCCAGGCAAGAGCGGTAGAGAAAGGTTAACCTGCTGTCATGGAGATGTACGCGTCCAACGTATCATTCAAAGCCGCCAGGAGGGTCACGCCGAAGGAGGAAGATATGACTGTAGAGAAAATAACAACCAGTGCTCTGTTACAATGTAAGATTTTGGCGCTCGGACCGCTCTGTCGCATGTTTTGCCATGGTACCTGTCGCTGAGGGTCATGGGAAGGCCAATGTAGCCTCCATGCACGTATGCTCAAAACAGGCACACTCAAAATCAATAATTGTAAATAAGATTTATTATTTCGTTTTCGCTAAATACCGGCACGCATCTAAACCGGCGCAATACGAGCTTTCCCGCATCTCCTCCATGGCAGTCGGTCACTTCCTGCCCTCCATTTGGTTCTCGCCCGAAGTCAGGATTAGTGACTGAAAACCTCCTATTATATGTGGAACTTTTCAAAAAGCGCTATCTCATTCATTGCATTTCTGGCATAAACGATTTTAGTGAATGAATCATTAATCTTATTGCTGATAACGTAATCATAACGAATATCGAATATCATAAAAATGCATGAAAACAAATTTTAGTCTATTTTATAAATGTCACTTACTTTACTTAAATGGCTGGGCTTGAAGTGTTGGTTAGCCCATGTGGTGATCTAGGACACAAATACATACAAGACTGGTGATTTTTATATTGTGTGTTTGTGTTTTAGGATTATTTCTAGAGCAGGAAACAGAATAGAGAGCAGCGAGTGACATGCAGGAGACGCCGCAGGATGGAATCGATGCCTCTTTCCTGCGTTTTGTTGAGGTTGCCATCACAAATCCATCTCTGATCTCTTGAATGCACAGGAGCTGGAATGTGCAAAGACACACACACACAAACACAAAATGGGATTTCTTCCACTGATTTCTTCCACTGTGTTCCCAGAAATTTCTCTCGCCGGTGCCATTTCTCCTTCGCACCGAAAACCTTTTTATAGCTGAGGATGGCTTTCACAGAGGAGCACAGAGCAAAAAGTCGAGGCAGCGTTATGACCAGAGCAGACCGCAGCCTGACAGATCTGGAGATCACACAGAGAGGATGCCGCGGTCCCTTAACTACTGAAGTGTGCTGCTGCAGTGTGTAATGCGTTGCAGCTGGGGGTTCGCCTTGCATACCTTGTACTACCACCAGCTTTGTGCATTAATGTGTGCATGTGGCGTGATTTCTGATCCCAGAGGTGAACTTGACTGTGCGTTTGTGACTTATGAAAGAGCAGTCAGGCATTGTGCTGCTTTAATGCCTGCACACCTATAGAAAAAGAGGGGTCCAGAGGAGTGCAGGGAGGCCCCACAGAGCACTTAATTCAGGTTGCTATGCATGTTAGAGAGATGAAGGCCTGTAAATGGCTGCCAGTAATCGTTCCTATAAAAGAGCAGCTGCGTCTAGGACCTGTTGTAAGTAAGGCTGCTGTACTCGGCCTCTCTTTACTGCTTAATATTCAAGTGAAAAAGGCAGTAAGAGTGTGTGTTTGAGGGTTTTTTTTACTGTGTGATCGTGAGAGTGTGAGTGCTGTGTGGCTGCTTGTTTATGTGTGTAGAAGTTGCCCTGGATATGCACTCTGCTCTGGATAATTTCCAAGTCCAATCTATATCGCTACCAGCCTCAGGAATGCACCTTTGCTCCTGGGAAATTTCACCTGAATTACTTACCCTGCTGAGTGTGTGAATGTGTGTGTACATGAGTAACCCAACCATAAATGTGACCGCTGTTTCTAATGGGCCTATTACGAGACACACGCTCCGGTCGAAGAACACACAGCTCCACGCTAAAAACACAAACACACAACCCACTAATAGATTCAACTTTGTCATCATGAGCACTGATGAGCTGGTTCGGGCTTTAGTTATTGGAGCTAATTCTTCCCCTGAGGAGGGGGGAGGAGATCTCTCAGTAGTCTGCAGAGGACCTGTTCCTTGTGTCCGTGACTCATGCATGCTTATGATGTGGCTGGGCGGCGCTGGGGGAGACACCAGGTTAAGATCTGTGTTTGTTTCTCTGTTGCAAGGCAATCCACACGTTATGAGGTGTCAAAGACCAGGGATGCCCAGTGGAAAATATGCAAAAGCTGTCAGTGGAAAGGAAATATAACAGTTGCAGGGGTCATAATGGTGGAGAACGCGTGGCTATCAGTATATTGAGTTTCTATTGTCAGCTCTGCTATCTTTTTATGGTTCCCCAGCGGACTGAAGTGTGAGATTCTTTGCTGTCTGTGCAGGTCACAGTTCAACTGCAACTGGGATCAAATAGAGATTAGGTTATGGATGATAATGTGTTTGTTATAACACTTACTGCACTCAGACAGCTGGCAAAGAAAACGCACTTGCACATATGCAGAGTCTCACAAAGAAGGTTATATGAGGCTCAAGTTATCTTCACAGAGTGTTTAAAATAAGTCTGACTTTAGGAGTTTCTTAACTGGGTTAGGCATGATGACTAAATACCTCTGTCTGTCTGTCTGTCTTTGTTAAAGGGGTGGAGTTTGGTTACCCAAAGAAAAGATGATGGAAACAACAGGAGGCCATTTTTAGGAGTTTGTAATTCATCACTTCATCACTAAGCCTGTTTTTCAAAATGAATTGACTATATTCAGGGTCACAAATGCTCCCAAAGTGTACCTTTAAAGTTGCCGGTGGAAATTGAATGATACACTGCCGTCCCTGAACAGCCTGTGGGATGGAGGTTGCAGATAACACAGCACTGAGTCATAATGATGATGGCATTTCTTCTATCCAAGCACAAGACATATATTGTATATTACCATTATTCTCGCCAGACTTTAGAAAATTCGTCCGTGATACAAAAAAATAAATGCCGCAATAATCGCAGGACAGGAAAACCTTAACACTGCAGCATTAGTAAGTTACAGTGCAGAGGAGAAACTTCATTTAACAGGCAGAAACCTTGAGCAGAACAAGTTTGGGGTTAGACAGTCATCTGTTGATACTGCTATGGGTTAAGAGAGAGGATAGAGGGAGATGTAGAAAGAGAAACGATTGTACATACAGATATATGTTAACGGCGCCGGAGATTTTAAAAACAAAAAGAAAAGAAAAGGACAAAGCTTAACATAATTTGTTTGATTGTTTACATCAAGTTTGGGACTTGATTGTAATTTAATAATTCCGACCAAATCAAATTGTGTAAAAATGTCAGGATTTCAAAGAAACAACAGACCACAGACATCTTAATTAAAGGCCATCTTGCATCTTCTTCCTCCTCCTAATCTTGATTCATTCTGACTCGAAGCAGATCCCAAGCCACATTCTGCCGGCTAAATAAAACTTATTTTCCACGGTAGGGATATTCAGGCTCATGAGGTCATGACTCCTCCAATGATCACTTCTTCCCACCATGAAAAATCGATGATAAGAACAGACACACATCATCCAGACTAAGACGCTTCAATCCCCCCGGGCCAATGCGACTCATATCCGCCACATTCTTCAAAATTTTGACCGTTTTTTTTCCTGCATTTCTCTCACTGGGAGCTATGCGTGGCCTCGGGGGCAGAGAATGAAGAGTCACCAGCTCGCTCAGACAGCGTCCTCTCTGCCACGTCTCTATGGCTCGATTTACTGTGCAGCAGCATCTATAAAAGCATTTAATGGTGTTAATGTTGTTAGGTACACAGACTGTGGTTGCCAGTAAACATGTTGGTTGAACGGCTTAGACAGAAAGAAGAATAAAAAATAGAAAAAGGTCCTTTTTCATTTCTTGAAATGTTTTGACTCTCTCCCTCAAGCAATATTAAACATTTTTCCTTCCATCATCTGCATAAATGTTGACTTTTTATCTTCCTTTACTTACCTCAAACTAAGGTTAAGGACTTCTTTCAACAATATACTTTCAAGGCAGCATTATAATGTCTCGTCCATGAAATACAGAACACATTCAAGTGTCTATGCCTTGATTTTGACTTGGGATCCTCCATGTTCATATTCAAGTATGGTTGAGACTGCAATGTCATGTAATACAATAAGGTACAGTAAGATCCAATGAGATATGATACAATATGATAAGATATGATTGCATATTATACTTAAAATAATAGGATAACATACCAAAAATAAGTCTTAGAAATAGGAACACATTTAAGACAATAAAATATGATGTGAAATAAATTGGTCCTGCAGACGATATGATAAGATTACATAGATATGCTTTAAACATTTTGCAAGCTTTCAGCATAACACACAGCACAAATTCATGTCAAAACAGGAACACAATGAAGAATTTTCCAAATCCATTTGGGCTCAAAACTGCAGCACTCGGGAGATTGTCCCTGCTGCCCTACAATTTCCAATTAAGCATCTATAAAAGATAATATGAAAGTATGTATAAGCTTTCAGTTAAAAAAGGAAAAAGTCAACTTAGAGAAGATAAGACTCCAGGTTGTGACTCTATCTGTATTTTTTTTTTTTACCTGAGCACTTCCAGCAGGAAAGAGTAAAAATGAAGATCTGTTTCCATTCACTCACTTTTTCACCTTCATCTGCGGCCTGCACTCTCACCTCTTCCTCTGTGATCCTCCGTCTGCCACCACGATGTGATGAAGACTCATGATTCATGCGTTTGAGTGAGAGTGCAACTCCAGACAGCAGGGAGGCTGACCTTTGGTGTAACCATGACGACGCCGTGACACTGATGAAAATGACGATGATGAACCTTCCTGTCACCGGCTGGAGTTAGTCATTCTGCTGTAGCATCACGGCGTTAAACACTCACGGTCACTCCTGCCGAGTTAAACAGAGTAACGAACAATCAGTACAGTGTGGTAAATTTACAGAGGCACAAAAGGGAGAAATATCTCATATGAATGGCTTTAGCAGGAGGACATTTGTATAAAATATCACCTTGAAACCATCTTAAAATGAACTTCATAGGCCCGTTAAAATAGCAACATTAATTACTCCACCAGCTGCTGCAATGCTTTCTCCTCCATGCAAGTGTTTCCAGGCACAACAGCCTCAGGCGGGCCTATGGCTCTGTGATCCAGCTGAATGGACAAGGTGGAGGGCAGACCACCTGGTTGGCTGACCTCTGGCTCCCTGCTGATTGTCACCTCTGGCTGATAATGTGTGTGCACGCTGTCTGCAGGTATGTCTCGTTTATCGGGCCCTCGGGCTCTTCAACCAGACCTCCCAGCGCAGCACACCCTGCAGCTTCCTCGTGACAAGTTAGGACCAGCGTGTTGTTAACCTGCTGTAAACTAGTCGCTTCCTGTTGGCCAAAATCATGTCCACACCTAAAGGCATTTAACAGTTCAGACTCGATTACTGTCATTCCGACCCAAAGTCCAGAAAAGCTGCCACACTGTGTAAGATCCTCCACACATCCTCCACAGAGCCAGAGCCAGCCTTTTTCACCAGTTTTCTAAGACGTCTTGCATCTTTGTGTTTGATGCTTCCTCCCCAGCAGACTAATTAAACCCTCTAAGCTACCAATGGCATGAGCACTTATGCAGGATCCCCATACTGTCTTGGATGCTGGCTTTCTAAACTGTGCACTGATTACAAACTGGTTAGTCTCTTCAGAGTGGAGGATGCTCTGTCCATGATTTCCAAAAAGACTGTCAAGCTTGGATTCCTGAGAGCACACTTAACCTCAGTCCATCTTTACCCTGGATAAGTTGTCAGCATTTTTGAACTGTCTTCAAAGAAAATGCTTTTTGAAAGTTATTTTTAGCTGTACTATAATTTTCATGACGGAGCTGTGTTTTTAACGGCTGATGATCACAACTTTCCAGTATAGTTTGTTTTGTGCCTTGTTCTTTTTCTGCAGAGCTTTCTCCTGATTCTCTACATGTATTCATAAGATTTTGTCCCAGAGATGATGAAATGAAATTCTTTGCAAAAGCCTCACTATTCTTACCCGTGTAACCAGCTTACCCACTGAGCAATAGACGGCTATTAGATGTCTAGTTTTACCTCATTTTAACCGTCTAGATTCTGTATATTTTTGGATGGAATTCAGACGTTGCACTTTAACCCATTGTTCGTTAACTTTATTTCAAAAAGCAGCTGTGAGTTGCATAACTGATCCAAAGAACTTAAACAAAATAATTATGATAGCTGTTGAACAATATACAGTTAGACCTCTGTTAGTTGGCTAGTCTAAACTTGGTCAGATCAGTCGTCTTGGCTACATTTAGACGTCTATTAGACTTCTTTTAGATCAAAAAATGCTCAGTGGGTATAGCAAATTAATGCCACCCATTTTCATCTTATATTTTTCCCTTTAGTCCAAACTTTTCTTAATGTATTGTAGCATCAAATCAAACTGTGCACATGCCTTCCAGGAGATAATACAATTTTATAGTGTAGTATTTATACACAACATGATGTCTTTGCACAGTTTTCTGTTGAATCAAATCAGCAAATTCTGTTTTTGTCAGCGCTTCATATAGAATTATATCTATTTTGCTATCACTCTCACAATATTGGTTGTTTTCTCAGATCTTTAAAGACTTATCTAAAGATGACAATTGTCCAGATATGATAAACATTCATGGCTTTTACTTGTTACTCTGAAAGATCAGTGTCATTTCACCATTCTGTCTTCTTTAACCCAAACAATACATTCTGAATATCATATAAATGATGTTCAAAAAGCACATTACACAGTTCAATCTGTAAAACCCTCTTGGTTTAGCTTTGCACTCTTGGTCTAATTTTGTAAACATCCTTTCCTCTTTCCAATCGCGTATCATTCACAGCCGAAATCTATGAATGGAGGAATATAAATGCAACACGCAGGTTGAAGGGGGGGTGGGGGTGGGGAACAAACTCAGGAGTCTTAAGTCTTTCAGGCAGCCAACCAGCTCCCCTCACTGAATAGATGCACGATCACCGAAGGGGAGGCGCAACGGGCACGGAGCTGCTGGCTCTGTATATCCAGCGGCTCAGAGGCGCTCTGACTGCATTCACTACAGAGTCCTCCACAGCCAAGGACCTGTGCGCACTGCTGCTACAAGACAGACTGTGGATAGCTCAACACGGACAACTTTCTGCTTTGTGATTTACTGAGAAGATCGGCTCAATTGGATTATAATCTCTAAGGACTATTCAATACAACCGCAGAAATACTCAGTCCTTATTGTGCGTAATTCTTCTAGCCGTGCGTAATTTTTGTTCGACATTTTTGTAAACCGGGTTGAAGTTTGAAGCCATTTGTAACAGGGTGAAGGACAAGTGCAATGCGCGTCAGGCTCGTCCTGATCCACTTGCGCCTGAGGAGCTTCGTGTCAGGCTGCCTTTCAGGGCTTGTCCAATGCGAATAACAAGAGGCAACTTCCAGCCTGTTCAGAGTTCCAGTTAAACAAGCAAGTGTACCCGGAGTCTGACCGTGACGCTCCGACACCCCGGATTCTCTCCCCGGGCTGGGGATGGTTGTGGATTCTGTGGGGCCAGGAGCGATTCTGCGGCTCCTACAGAACAGCACCTTCTTCTTGTTTGGGGTTAGAATTAAAAGGAGATGAGAACCGTACTTTGTTACTTCCTGCTGTGGACCACGTACCTGCTACTGGCCACCTCTGAGGTAAAGTTCCCAAGACACTCAGCTCAGATTGTGTGCCTCTGCTCCCATGTCTTACATATAGGGGGTTTATTCCTGTGAGGGTGCACGGCTCCCACAGAGCGCGCATTTCTCACACAATCAGAGAACACTTTGCTCCACGATAAAGTGCCCAGACTGAGAAAAGTGCAGAGTAACAGCTCAAAGTTTTGATTTAGAGCCTGTAATTAGACCGAGAGATAAGAGCCCACATAGAATTTGACGATTTTGAATAAAGAAATTAAGATCAAATATGTATTTATGGAACAGGGAGGGGTGAAAGACATGTTCACAAAAGTTGGATAAGTATTAATTTTCTTGAATGTGAACCAAATGCAAATGATTCCAGCGCCCATGAGGGCCAGTGACAACACGCTTTTGAGAACCAACATAACGCTGCACTTGGACGCACATCGCAGTTATTTTTGGCGTTTGTGCCAAATCTGTTTGTAGCCTGAGCCAACTGGGCAAACGTTTTGGTTGGGCTAAGCGCTTTCATGGGAACCGCTCCGGGCGATATAAATAGCCACTGTTCCTGTAAGACTGAACGGTTCGCTCAGTTTGAGGTGCATGCAAGACCGCAACAAGTGCAAAGTGTGGCGATCTGCTTTTCACACGGGCAGACGTCGCCTCCGGGGCTCCAAATTCCATTAGAAAAGAGACGATTTAATGCTGATCCGCTCGTCTGCTCCTAAATAAGACAAGTTATTCAATACTACAAGACATTTTAGGGCCCACGGGGTCTATTATATAATTCGGCTTCCAGTTAATGCTCAAAGTCGTACTTATATTAACAGAATGTGTTTAATTATCATGCAGGCTGGATCCTTTTGAATAAGTCATATGACAGGGAAATGCTGCTTATTCTGTCGATAGCTGGGCGCCGAATTTACCAGTTATTCATAAATAAGAGTTATGAAATTTATCCTTCATGCTTGTAACTTTTGCTTCCTTGCAAATTAAAGCGTTCTTAAATTGTACAAATTCTCAAGGGGATTCGGCGAAACTTGTTTTATGCGATTGGGCAGCCGCAGTTGGCACGTAGTTGCAGAGTTGTTCTTCCTGTTGGATGCTTTACACAGACAAACAATTACCTCATGTTCTGCAAAGCTAACCTTTATGTCTCTTGTTTGATTTCTTTGCCCACCCCCTCCTCCCCTCCTTCCTCACACAAACACACACACTCACTCTCACACACACACCCTCCCTGAAGGAAGTGGAGTTTCCCCAGGAGCTGATAGACAGACTGTCGCACAGTGAAATCCACAGCATCAGCGACCTCCAGCGGCTACTGGACATTGACTCCGTAGGTAAATTCTGCCTCTTGATACTTCTACTCAAAGATCCGAGTCACATTTGGACCCTGTTGTATCAGCTTGTGCTCACACGTGTGGCTGCTTGTGTTGATGTCACATTTCGTAGTGAAGCTGGATGCTATAAACTGCTGCAGCAGGATTACATCAGACATTATTAGCAGCCACAGCATTCTCAGTTGTGGAATCTCTTTTCAAAAATGGCTTTTTTTTATAGTCACCTGCACATTTCCTGGTATGAGGACTTTCCATACATATCTATAGATATATCTGGCTCAGTGAGGTGGCATGTGATGGCTTAAGGATGAAGCCAAATAACTATTACATAAATTCATTCAAAGGTCAAAGCTAAAATAATCAGGACAGGGAAGCTTGCCACCCATGTGGCTCTTTGTAACTGCAGTATTTTCAGTGCCTTTGCTAAACTGAGAGAATAATTTGTGCAACAAATTGATCACAGAGACTCACAATTGAGTGACTTTAGAAACAAATAAGACGTAAAACTCAGATGATCCTGCAGCTTTGGTAGATTTAATGAACAAACAGATGAACAAACGAACTGTTGTAGAGTTAAGATTTAGTAGACAAACTGTGAAGTTTTGTCACTTCTACTCAAAGTAGTGATGGGTAAAGCAGTCCTTTTAGATGTACTGAATCACTAGAATCAGTTCACTAAAAAGATTCATTCAAAAGATTCGTTCACCGAATCACCAAATCATTTGGCACTTGGTGGGAAAAGCCTGCGACTCCAACCTCCTGAACTGATACACAGCTGAACGGTTCAGGATTCAGTTAAATTCATAGCTTCTGGGACCCGGAGATGAGAGTGTTTGTCTGTGTCGCTTAAACAGGTTTGTAAAAATGAACTTGTTTATAAGCCATTATGTTTTAAGTGTACTGTCCTATGGTATGCTATTTAACAGGTCTGGGTTCAGTGAGTGATTCGTTTACTGGACGTTTAGAAGAATTCACACTGAACATGCACCGTTCCCTCGCAAACCGCTGCAATGAGAGGATGCTGTGTCGTATTGTATGCAAGTTGTTGTGGTGGCAATTTAGCACTGAAAAAAAAACGTAGTTTTGTTCGACAGAAATGATTCCAGAGAGTGTAGTTCAATGTGTGATTCGTTCACCAAGTGATTCAGTCATTGGTGCATGTGGTCCCTTGTGCTGAAGCGAATTAATCACTCGAGGAAGTGATTCAGTCCGGTACTTTCACTTAAAAGATTCGGTTCTTTTGAACGAATCGTTCACGAGCGACACAGCACTAACTCAAAGCACTTTGTAGAAAATAACTGAGCTTTCAAGTGCAGCCCTAGCACCACGATAGGTGCGTCTACTGCACACATGTGACTAAGATGGACTTTCACTGGCAGGTATTTAATTGTGCATTTTCTATCAGCTGCTGCAGTAAACCGGCTTTATAGCAAGCCGACTGCCACATATGCTGAGCTGTAAACAGAGACAGCAGCCTGCGGGTCAGGAGGGTTTCTTCAGACTCAAGTTCTTGGAGGTGCTGCTTCTCTGGCACAGGGGTACCGGGCTGTGTCAGAGTGTGTTAGATAAAGTTACAGGGGTGCACTGGAAGAAGCTGTTTGCCTTCATACGAGCCTGTATTTACACAGGCTCTGGCCATATATCAAGCTCAGGGCTCTCCCAAAAGGTTTGCTGATGGAAATAGGTAATTGCTTAATTCCCTCTAACTGTCCCAAATGATGTAAGCTACCTCTCTGGTCATACCTCATTAGCAGCTTCATATTTAAAGTCAGCAAACCTACATCAGGGTGGCTCTTTAACATTGAAGTTTTCTTCCTTGTAACCACATGATTGCTTTCCTGACAAACGAATCAATCAAGGTTAATAGCCCCGCATCACGTTTGTGTTACATTTTGAAATTCACAAACCAACCTGAGCTCCACGACAAGGACCGGCCCACTTTAAGCCCAGAATAGATCCCTGGAGTGCCTGTAGCATGAGAAGAGGTGTTTATAATTGAATTAACATGTCTTTCTTCAAACAGAGGAATGTTTTGCAGGGTAACAGTAGTAGGCTGATTATTATTACGAGGACATAAATCTGTCTGAGGGCCAGCGCGGCGGCCCAGGCCAGCCCGTTAAAAGACTTTTGACGCCAGCCATGAGGGTATTTTCAGAGCTTTTGTTGCGTTACCCCGGACAGTAAAGCTACCGGTGTAGGCTGCACTGTACATGGCGCAGTGTGTCAACCAGAAAAGGCGAGGAGAAAGGTGAACAAGAAGAGTTAGCGTAAACTCCTGAGTGATCATGCTTAAAAATGATAATCGCGGTTGTTTTGCAGGCGCCAAAATGTACTTGGCGCAATCTTAAAAGATGAAAAGCTCCCTCAACTGCCGTGCAGCTTTGCTCCCAGTGCTCCCTCTGTCCCTCTGCTTTACTAACACGCACCTGATCCACCTGCCCTCCCTGCTTTTGCCGCAGATGTTTTAGTTTTGGACCATTAAGATACATGACGTCATCAACAAGATGATGAAACTGAGAGTGAGAACGCAGGTTGTCTTTGAATATGAATGGCTGATAAATATTGTCAGCAGAGCAAGCATTTCTATTGATACGCATTTTAAAAAGCGGTAGCTGTCACGAATGGACAAAACTGTGATTTAAATCAAATAAATTAAACATAATTTCTTCTGGGAGTTTACACCGAGAAATTCTGAAAATAGGAGGTTGTTTTTAGACAGAAATCCTCGCGCTGTTGTTTTTTCCTGCTCGGCACTGGCAGGAGTTTGATATTATCACACAGCTTTATGTGGATCATCCTGCAAGGGTTATGGCAGCTATGTGTTCATTTAGAGCTTCTGTATGTGTGTGTGTGTGTGTGTACAAGTCCTGTGAGGACGGTGTCTCCAGCTCTGACTGACAGATGAGATGACCCCGCTGAAGTCTGCAGATGGCTGTCTGGCCCCTTAGGGTGCGCCTCGCCTCTCCTCTCCTCTCCTCTCTTCTACTCGCTTTTCCTCTTCTCTTTCCCCGTCTCCCTCCTCAGACGGCCCCCCAGCCCGCCTGCTCTTATCTCTCTGGGTGAAGGACTTTGACAGAAAAGGGAACCTGACTCTCAGGGGAGGGAGCAGGAGGATTCTGGAGGTCGTTTTTTTTTCTTCTTTTTTCTCCTCTTTGCACTTTGATTTGTGGTGCAATCTGCCTCGTTTCTGCCAAGCTGGCAGTGTGTTTGTGCATGGTACAGTGTAGTGCCACCTCCTATAAAACTGGAGTGTCAAAACAAAGTTATTGCGTCTCCTACCTGTGATTCCACACCCACAGGGAAGACCTTTTGCCCATTTGACCCGAGCCAGCACTCTGTAAAGTCAGTCATGTCCCTGTTGGCAGTAAAGAAATAAGGAGAGACAGAGAGGACTGTGGAGGCACTTATCACAACAAGTCAACAACATGTTGGCTATTTGCACAAGTGAAGGGGGGAAAGAAAGAGGGGAGGAGGAGTAAAGGGAGGGAGCCAGGGCCTTCAGCTAATGGAGGGAGTAATTTGCGAGTCATGAAAGCCTGATTCATAGCAAAGAGACTGTCTCCTGTCCTCTTTTCTCTTGTCTCAGTTTGACGACGCTCCGGGTGTGTTATTACTTCTTAGTCACCTGGAACCAACGGACAAGCAAACCCCTCACCCTAGTTTTCCACAGTCTCCACCTTTCTCTTTAACACCCTTTTTCTTCCCCTGCCTCTCTCTATTTCTCCCTTCTTACAGAGGAAAAAACCAACAGAAAGGTCCTTTTATTGTGCTGAAAAGAGGACTCTGCAGTCTATAAAGGACTTCTTTATGCCCTCGCTCCCTTTCTCCTGTCAGCTCTGACACAAACTGTCTCCGGGTGGCCGGCTGGTGTGACTCCCACCCCTCGCTCCTGTCCTCCTCTGACAGGGGGAGATGAGGAAAGAAGGGGGGCGGGGGATAGGTACAGTGGAGCTAGTGGAGTCAGTGACCTGCTGTGTTAAAAGGTTGTTAGGTAGGAAAATCACGCCACTGTCACAATCGGGCCACCTGACAGAGCAGGCAGTGTTGGTGTGTGTTTTCATATACAGTCCCAGATCCCCAAAAAATCGGGACGCTGCGTAAAATGTTGATGAAAACAGAATTTGGTGTTTTGCAAATCATGTAATATTGAAAACGGTGCAAAGACAACATGCAAAATGTTGAGACTGAAAAAGGAAAAGAAATGCTCGTTCTAAATTTGATGCCAGCAACATGTTTCAAAACAGCCCAGAGGTGACAAAACTGAGAGAGTTTAATGGTATTAAAAACAGACAGGACTCTGCCATTGAAGTCAACACATGGCCTCGAATTACACCTGAAGATCCTCTATTTGTCTCTGCATGTTATGTCCTGAAGTTGTCAAAAAAGGGAACGGACCTAAACTGCAGATCCAAAAAGAAGGATTTATTTTAAAGGAACTAACATAAGAAGCAACAAAAACTCACTTTCAAACTAGTCCAACCAAAAGAAATCCCGAAGTTAAAAACAAAAGGAGCGAAATCAAAGGAACAAAACTCACAAGGGGGACAAAACCGAAACGAGCAACGAGAGGCAGGTGAGATACTAAGACACAGGTGCAGATAATCACAGAATCACAATCGCAAACTACAACAAAATAAAACAGGAACCACTGAAAACTGATAAAAGCAATAAAACACTGAGAACATGAGGGAACCGGGGTCAGAAACAAACTGGAAACTCACAAGACAGGACTACAGGGGGAACAGGAACACAAAATACACTCCAGAGAGACACAAACCCAGGGAAAAACTAACTCATACAGAACGTATCATGACACTGCATCCACAAATGTGGGTTCAAACTGTAACACGCAAAGACAAGACCATGTTTAAACATGATCCAGACATCCAGGGGACTTCTTAGACCCAGTGCTGACTGAGCTGAGGAGCAGAACTGTCCTGCGGTCCAACCAATCATAGACACTGCATCCTCAAAAGGACAGGGACCCCCTTGTCTTGTTCTACATTTTGTGCTCAGAAGTAGAAGAGTCCAGGTGCTAACTTGTCCTAACATTTTTCAGGTGTTGAATTTAGAACAAACGTACATTTTATTTTTTATTTTTTTTGCAGCCCTATGATATTGAGGTTGTATATGCCATGCACCGTGTAGTGTGTTTGACATATGCACTGTATGTTTCTCCGTGTGTGTGTGTGTGCGTAGGCGGGTATACTTGCTTCATAGAGTGATAGCTCAGCTCTTTGCTTAACTCCAGGCCTCAACACTTCCCCTTCTCGGACCTTTGGTTCTGGGTCAGCGGCTGTCTTAACTGACTGCACCGCAGGCTAGAAGGAAATTCCATCCACTCTCACTTAGAGGGGCACACATGAAAAAAAAAAAGAAGGCACCCAAAAGCAAATAAACAACAAATCCCAGAGGTGCACCATGTATAGGTGGAGGAAATCCCTTCAGAAGATTTTGGTCGGAGCACAAAGGAGCTACAGGAGTGGAATGTGTTTGCCCGTGGCTAAGCTTTGTGGAGCTGGTGTACATTAGGTTTTAGCATGTTATGGAGGATAATAAGAGGGGTTTGTGTAGTTTTGAGTTGTATGTTTGTGTTGAATGTACAGGTGTAGGGCTGTATGAACTAGGTGGGTGGGTATGCGGTACGCTCAGACAGGTAGACCCACCCACTTTGCAAACAGTCTCTGACTTTGAGAAAAGCAGTATCATCTGCGTACAAGATTTATCGCTTTATTGCTGCTCTGGCACTCTTCTGTAATCCACCTCATATTCTGGGTGGAGACCAAAACAAGCAAGCTTTATCAGATGACCATGACTGTGAATAAGCTGAGCTGGCTGTATTAGACTGGAGTTTTACCACTGCAGCACAACGTAATGTGTACTTTTCCGAGCAACTGAATGATTGAAGGAGCAAATATTTCTTCTAAATGAGAGACGCGAAACCACTAATTAGGAGCGGGGATAATAGTGGCTGAGCACCACCTGTCAAATGACCACTTTAAGTGTCTTGAGTGGTTGTTTGTGAAGGAGTTTGCTGACTCACCTGTGTCTAGATACGCTATTCCTGCTGGGAAAGTTCAGCCAAATGAGTGAGTGTGGCTGACACACAAAGCAGGCAATTACACAGAGGTCCTGCGTGTACCCGGTGTACCCAGGACCATTTACCTCAAATTGGGCCGTCATCAGCTGTAACCCTGCCTGCGTTTGAGCACGTATAAGGGAACTCTTTAGTCCTCCAGGGAATCAAACATGAGTTGTGTACAGCGCAGGAAGGCAATAGGAAGTTACCGTCTCATTATGGTCGTGTGAGTAACCGACACAATGTGTGTTGTGGAGAGGATGTATAAAACAGAAGTGGAGCATGTGCAGACCAGCCAACCACCCACTGTAGTCATGTAGCCTGTTGTGTTAAAGGAGACATATCACGCTCATTTTTGCTATTTGTGTGTCTAGTGCATGCTAGTGTTTCTGAGGGCCCATGCTTGCTCCAAATCACCGCTCCAGTCAGGGTGGAATTATTGTTCGCATGTAACGAGTTATATTTTGGCGGCATGGCTCTACTCTTGGTGTTTCAGGAGGAAACTCTCACACCTTTCATTCCCGTAAAGTGCATGAGAAGATAATGCAGGGCAGAGCATTAGCAAAAACTTTGCGGCGACTTAAAAAGAAAGCCCATTTTGACACGAGACAATTGAGGCAGGGGTTAAGATTTCATTGCCTGCCTGAACTGATGCTGCGTTCCAGTTGCCTCGGAAGTTGGATGTCGGAGCTGAGAATGACGTTACACCCAAGTTGATGGTGTTCCAGTTAACGAGTCGGAAAACCAAGATGGACTCCTACAGTTAGCCAGCTGTTGTTAGCGGTTGTCAGCTGTTGTTATGAGGTTGTCGTCAAGTCAGGGTTGGCGAGGATCGTCTGACTTTCCAAGTTGGAAATCTGACTTCAGGGGGGTGTTCCAGATGAATTTCCGACTCTGAGCTCGGAAATCCCGACTTCCGAGTACAACTGGAATGCAGCATAACACTATGCCCAGTCTTAGCTATTACATGAAATTGCAATAGTTTTAAAAGTTTTTATCAACAGCGCAGCTCCAGGTTTCAGTAACAGTTGACATGCATGCCTTTGTTTACAAAGAAGGCATCAGTGGCTGTTTTCTTTCGCCTTCGTCTTTGGGATGAGAAAATAGCTGTCAAAGAACGCTTGCCAATAACTTAACAACTTTAGGCACTGACTCAGAGAAAAAAAAATCTGGAAGAGCTGCTAGGTGGGTGTTTCCTATAGCACTGCTCTGATTGGACGACAGATCCTGACATCAGGCTAAGGCCAAGTCTCCTGAAGTTATGAGAACAAGCCATTCAAGTTTTGTATGTAAATATCATGTCGGCATAATAAGTCTCACTTAACTATAACTGTCTTTGTGTGACATTATTAATAAGTCTGCCTCTTGTTTTGACGAGGTACGGGAAACGATGTCATCGAGGAGCCCAAACACCACAAGCACCACAACCACCATAAGAACTACTCCCGTCACCATGGTTACTACAACGACCTGAAGAGCTCTCAGCTCCACAGCCGTCGCAAGAGGAGCATCGGTAAGCCTGAATGACTAAAATACTATATGTTTCACTTTGCAGCCTTAAGGTTGCATCATGACTACACTACCTACATCACGACTTGGCATGGCTCGTATTTTTAGAGGCATATTGCCCTTAAAATAACCTCCACTTAAATATCAGCCCTGAAATATGAGTTCCCAGGAGATGAAACGGATCACTTTGCACTAATTTCAAGCAGAGATAACACTTAGTGGCTTTTATACTGCTTTTTTGTGGATAAAAGGAACCCCTAATGAAGACGTCTACCCAGTATTTACGACAATCAAGGACTCATGAGGAACGAGACTGGTGAGGTTGCTGAGGACGTCTGACATGAAGCCTTTTAATTGGCCAGAGGCGTGCAGATCTGAGAGACACGCGTCAGGAGAGAAATTTATCCTCGAGCGTGGAAATTCCAGGCATTCAAGGCTCAAGTTGTAGCTCGCCTGAGCTCTCAGCCAGATTTCTTCATAAAATGCCACGCGGTACGATATCTGATCGAGGCATGAAGGATACCATGTAGTGTATGATGTGTGTGTTAAGACTGGATATGTGTTCTTTACATCCCTCCCTGCCTCACAGCACTTAAAGCGCACACTGGTCGTATTTCAAGTGTGCACTCCGTATCAGAACGTGTATGATACATTATACTATTTTGGCAGCTGTCCACCATAGCCGTCTCGTTCTGCACATATCATCTTTACAACATAACGGTATCCCACTGTACGCTCTCCGACACGTCTTTAGGTTTGAGTACCTGTCAGTAAAATCTCAAATGAATGCTTACTGCCTTCCTCTTTTAACTTCACTAGACAGGGTCAGAGGCCATTGTTAGATTTCCCCACCGGCACACATAGAGGTTTTCTGGCCTAGTCACGCTGCATTAACCCCAGTGAGGGCTCAGAACAAAAGAGCAGCCCCCTTTATGTCTAACAGACTTGATCCCAAAGCTCCTTAGCTGATATGAGATCAAGCTTACGGGATAACTTGTCTTCTTAACGGCCTTAAAAGAGGCTGGGTGTGATCTGAGGTAAGACCAGCAGCTCCCAAACCAAGTGAGTCATCATATAATGAGCAGTTAAGGAATGCGTGAACCAGCTGGGAGCAGAAAGGACGGATTACAACAATGCATCAGGACCTGTGCGCGTTCGGTAAATGTGTCACTGAATTTGGCTCCTCCTTTCCCCCCCTTTTCCAGTAGAGGAGGCGGTCCCGGCGGTGTGTAAGACGCGGACGGTGATCTACGAGATCCCCAGGAGCCAGGTGGATCCCACGTCCGCCAACTTCCTGATATGGCCGCCCTGTGTGGAGGTGAAGCGCTGCACGGGCTGCTGCAACACAAGCAACATGCGCTGTCACCCTTCCCGCAAGCACCACCGCACCGTTAAGGTAAGGAACACAAAGTCCTAACAAGGCCTGCCTGCAGACAATCAATCCGAGTTATTACTTCATTGCAAGGTGAAACACGCCAGGCATATCTCATATTCACCCCATTTATTCCGCAAACACACCCACTCCACCGATTTCCGCTCCACCAGGTAAGTAAATCACATGCAAGGGTGGGTTAACGTGCCTTCTTTCGTGCGCCTTGCCTTCAGTACTCCCTCTTTCCTCTGTAGCCTCATTCCCTTTCAGTTTTCTTGGCCAGCACCCAAACAGTGTCCACCTCATCTCTGCGAGCCCCCTTCCCTCCCTCCTGCGATTACACCCGATCGCCACCCTCGCTCTTAATCACTCTATCCCATGTCAGGCGAGGGGCCAGAGGGACTTCGCCAGGGTAGAGGGTGCAAAAAGAGGAGACTAAAGAGGGGACAAACAAGGAGGGCTGTTGGCACTTACTGCCAGGACGTCCGGGGAGGGATGCTCCTGTTAGACATAATCCAGACAGACAGAAAGAGAGAGAGAGATGGGGAAGAATCTGTACCTTGAGAATATCTGAGTGTCATCTGCTACTGCACTGCGATCCCTCTGCTCTGCGTTTGTTTGGCTCTTAGTCTTTTTCTGGAAGCAGCGAGCCCGGAGAAGACAAGGCGACAAAGAGCGAGAGAGAAGGATGAAGGGGGTTGCACTGTTCTTGGAGTTTCGTTGGCATCGGTAGCTTAAAAACATGTCCTTCTGTTCAGGATCAGAGGAGACGCCGTGGCTGGAGCCGAGTCGTATTTCTGCTCTATTTACACTACCGACTGTTAGCCGGTGCACGACTCTGTTTGGAGGTATGGGAGTTATGTGAGACAAGCTGGGGATAAACAGGAAAGCCTGGAACACTCTGACTGTGTTTGTGTTTCTCTTTGGGCTCGTCTATACGCTCTGTCGTCTCTTTAATCATTGTGATCTTGTCCGGCCATGGGCGCTGTGAGATTGCTGTCTCGACTCGTCCTCACGCAGGGTTTTAGTTATGCCTCCTCAATAGAGCAGAAAAGTAATAAAACAAATACCAACCCCACCTGTTGCTGCTTCCGTTCTCTTGGCACACTGGCACAGGGCAGGAACGTTTCAGGATTTCTGACCTCTTTTTCGAGTTTGCAGAAGAACTGGGTTGATTCTTACTCGATTTCTGGTGACAGTCGGTCTGAGGAACCAACAGAGTTTCTTAAATGTTCCAACTGAGGATACAGGGTATTGACTTTTTACTGATATCCAATAGGCCAGTGTTTTCAGGCTCATTTGGGCAAGTTTGATATCGATACCAGAATGTAGATCCAGATCTAGGCCAAGGTTTACTGGTCAATCAGGAGCTATTGGGAGAACCTGTGATCTTCCCCAGTTGCTCCTCGGTTGACTTCCTTTGGTTGATCAGTGTCACCAATCATTTTATCTTTGACTCTTTTCTTCTGTGTTTTTGTTTTAGAATTAAACATCTTTAAGATAATATAAAGGGGCTAATTTTGTGCCATTTTTGCACATGATAAATGCACCATTTGATCACATACTGAAAATATTGTGCATCCGTACTTTCAACAGCAATGACAAACTGACATTTCATCAACAAAATACAAACCATACCTTAACAATACAACTCCTGTACATCCAAATGTCACAGGACAGGTGCAGCATCACCTCCTGGAGAGTGCAAAACCCTTCCTCCTCTGGACTTACTGCCCCATTACGACCAGCTGCGATCGGCCTCTTTTCTGTTTACATCTGCCTCCTCGTGATATCACATGAGATCATACGAGATCATGTGAGGAGTTACACTCTGTCCCTGACACAAACAACACTCGTGTTTTGTTCCTTGTAGTGTTTGCCTATTTTTCTACAAATCAGTCAGGATTTTAAACTCCTGCAAGACCGTCATTGTGGGCCAAAGGGTTCTGCATCCAGGGCACAGGGTTTGTAGTCAGAGATGCTGACTCATGGTTCTGTGAGAGAGACGAGTTCTGATATAAAACACAACTCGTGACTCTTTCTCTGTCTGCGTGCGAGCTTGTCTGTCTCCCGGTTGGTTGGCCAGACAGTCAGTGGACATCACCCTCAATAGGAGCTCTGTCTGTGATCGCGGTGATGGAGAGCGACGGAGAGACACTGACGGCGGCGGAAAACACTCTATAAAGCTCGATTCAGCCGCAATGTCGGAGTCTGGGCGGCTGTGTCCATGTCCCCTTCGTGACACTGAGGACAAAATGAGCCAACAAAGTTGAGAGGGTGGGCAGGGTTTCTTAAGGGGCTGTTTTCCATGTGGTACTAGCCTCAGGCGAGGGGGGGGATGAGAGGCGTCGTATCCCTAAAAAGGTCATCCACCAGGACTCGCTCCGGTCAGGACACATTCACCACTTTGTGTATGAGAAACATTGTCTGATGCCAAGTTTTTCTTTTTTTTCCCCCCTTCTCTGTCCTCTCAGCAGTGTATGTGAATAGGGGTTCAGTTTGTGCTTCTCCCTCCGTTTATTAGAAAGCTAAAAATGTTGCCTGTCTACCCTGGGCCTGACTTGTTTTCCTTCTGCTGGCCAAGGATGGGAAAAGAACACATCCAATGTGTTCCTTTCCATCTCATGCCATTATGCATTTCTCCAAATGCACCTTTATTTATTTATTCCCCCTCTTCTGTTTCACTCCCTCTTTCCTTTTTCATGCTACGATCCCAAAAAAAGAGGGAACGGGTCCGCACAGGCCCCGTACTGTACAAGCCTGTGCTGTTCAGTCTTAATAAAAAAAGCAACTTTAAATAGGACCAGCCTGAGGGAGGAGAAGGGGCAGATCTCAAAGTCCTTCTTGATTCAGCCTTCCTCTTTCTTTTGCTTTGATATCCCACCATCATAGGCGTGTTATATCACAACTTTACTCATGCAAATGTCGGTTGATGCTTGTTGTGTGTTGACGCTGTGAATGGGACAGGTGTGAAGATAAGAGTCTTTCAGGTTCAGAGATTGGCAGAGCAAGAAAGAGAAACAGAAAGACAGAAAGTTAGGAAAACAAATTTACGAGGGAGTGAAAAAAGATTCCTCATAATTTTTTGTTTTCAGACTGTATCATGCCAACATTCCTCCTCCATCACTTCAATCCTACTCCTTTAAATGACTCCGTATTCACTCCCTAAATCCAACTCTTTGCTTTTACGTTTCCTTTTCCAAAAAAAAAGTGATTCCTTCATATTTTTACACTCATTCAGCTCATGAGATGAGACAGTAACCAACGCTGAGGTCATGAGAACAAGACAAGGCAATATTCGACTTAAACTCTGCACAACTTGCAGCAGCTTCAGTATAATTCAGTCACAGTACCTGTGCTTGGCACTCGTGTGTATGTCTGGTCGCTGTGTCACCGGCTACGTTTACATGTGGTCATTAACCCTTTCATAACCGGAATAGTTTAATAGTTTAGGCCATAAAAGAGTTACGCAGTGGGTCACGATCATTTCGAGAGATGCAGATAGGCATCGGTTTACGGATTTATGCACTCTCTGACCCGTTTTCAAAAAGTAACATTTACAGTCACTCTAAACGCCGATACGACAACAAACTATTGCGTTGACTCCTGAATCAGTTTCTGTGTGGACGGGTTGATACCGCCTTCTGACAGACTTTGCAGCGGGGAGTGGTTTGCGCTTCATCCAAAACTGCGAAGTCGTACCAATTCCACACGACTGACTTGCTCTCGCCCTATTCAGCCATGAGATTATCGCCTTCTTTTGCAAACGCCATGTTTGTTTACACCGGTGTGTGCGGGAACTGGGAAGTGCTCCTGCAGGAAGGGGGAGCCTACGGTGGCCTGGAGGCGCTAGACATGATAGAGAGGAAAATCAATTTGACTATTTTAATTTCGGATTATTCGATTATGACATAATCGAATGATCCGATTATGGTTTAAAATCTTTTAATTGTGCAGCCCTACCGTGCATGGCCATTTTGATTGGGATACCATGTAAACAGGAATCACCCTGTTTTCCCACGCATATAAACGGGTTATTCTGAATGTTTCAGAAACCGGAATATTGACCTTAACCTGAATATCGACCGCATGTAAATGAAGCCGCTCTTGTTGTCCCAGAGTACCCAAACTGCTGCCAAACAAAAGATTGAAAAGCGGGTTGATTTCAACTTTAACATGATGGGATTGAAATGTTAGAGCTGGTATGGCGCTGTCAGGATAAATTCTTCGAACCCCTCGTTGACTCTCCTCTCTTATCCTCTCCTGTCTGTTTCCTCACCCTTGTCCTCTTCTCTCTCTCTCTCGTATCTCCTCTGGTCCTCCTCCTTCCGTCTTTCTTACTCCCTCTCTCTGTCTGCTGTTGGCTGCAGCCGCGTCCAGCATTTCTGATGGTTTTCTCAGCGTTTTGGCTCCGAGGCCCGCTAGAAAAATTCACCCATAAAACAAGCGCTGTTTTTTGACTGCAGGACTGGGGGAGACTTATGCAAGGTGTGTGTGGGATATGGATCCGCGATCTTTTGTGCGCACGATTCTTTGTTCATATTTGAGTTGGAGTCACTGCATTTGAATCTCTGTTTGCTCTCCCTATGAGGCCGATAAAACAGCTCATAACACACAGAAATAATAGAGCCGTCACTCATCCTCTCACTCATTAACTCTGAAAGCACATTTTATCTGTGAGTTCTCATTTTCTGACCCAAATAAACAGATAAAGACGGGTCATATTTGTGCACGGATTTGAGGTGCATGCTTTTCCTGCAGCAGATAACTACGACTGGCTCTTTAGTTGTGTTTAAGACAGGCTCAAAAAGTACTTTGCAGCTTGGAAAGTGAAAAGAAAAATATGAAGAAAGCACAAATGAGCTGCTAATTATACCCTGGAGTCCCACAAAGTAGGCAAAAATGGTTAAATTGCCGTATTTGTGTGGTTCACTTTTTAATTCAGTCAAATTAACTGTAAATAGAAGCAAAAAGTGATTTAATTCTCATCATGTGCCGCGTGGGTTTAGTCAAATGACTACAGCACAAGTTTCCAACAATAAAGTTCAGTTTCTCTCATGTTTTGAGTTAGTAGCTGGAAACTTTTTGATGGTCCTTGAAGAAATGATCAAGCATTTCTCAGAGGTCAGGGAGGGTCGGCGGCGCACATCTGTGTAAACCAAAGAAAGAGATTGTTTTCGCGTGCGTGTGTGCGCGCTTTATGCTAGGCTACGTAAACTCCCCCACCGCAGCACAGCGCAGGGACAAGGCCGTTTGTGTGAAGCGGCAGCAAGAGGAAGACGGGCCGCAGAGTAATGAAGTGTTGATGGCTGCTGGATCAAAGTGGAGGCTGACAGAGGCCAGGCGGATATAGCCACGGTGCTGAGTGTGGGGGTCCACACATCTCCCTGCACTGGCCCCGACCCCATCACAAACACACACACACATGCAAGCGGACTGACAGTTACCTTGGCGACGTGGGGTCAGATCCGGGTGTTGGGGGAAGCGGTAGCTGTAGCCCTGCGGTTGTGTGGGACCCTGACTTACGGGGTGTTTCATAAATAAAAGACAGTGTGACGGTGATACAGTGAGCGTGATTTATGATCGTCTGAGGGGTCCCGTGGATTACGTGAAGAGGGGGGGTAGATGGGAATGAGGGGCCTCCCTGTTTGAAGTCCCTCTGCAGCTGTGAATTATTTTCCCTTTGATTCACGCAGCTCTTCCACTCGATGAAGAAGGGTGAAGGAGTTTGTGTGTGTGTATAAATGTGTGTGCGGTGTGCGCGGCGGGGGTTGAGGGGCGGGTCAGAGACCATGGGAGCGTCCCAACCAAGCCAGAAGTCGGAGAGTTTGGCTACCGCCACGCCGGCTGGAATGCATCAGTCTGAACAGGAAGAGTAGCAGGAGGCGTATTTTAATCATATTTTACTTCATTTCTGTATTTTCCTTCACTCCTCCTCTCCTGTCCTCCCTTACGGTCTTCCCCTCTGACTTCATCCTCCCCCTCCACCTCCACTTCTCTCCGCTGCGCGGTCTTTGGAGTCTGATTGTCTGTTATGTGAAATAGTTGTTCACTCCCTCCTCACCCTTTCTGTCTCTCTCCTGCAGCGGAGCTATCTCCCACTCTTTAATTTTGCTCCTCTGTCAGTCTTTTTTTACTCTCTCATTAAAGTCTTATTTACTCTCCTCTCTTTTTAAGTGCTCAGTAATGTCTTTCTCATCTGCACTTCTGCGCTATGTCTGTGAAGACCGGGGAGTTGGGAATGAAATAAATGCAAGAATCGCACACGTCTAAAGACTCTCTGATATTTGATGTTTCAGCAGGAGCGGGGTGGTGCGGCACATGATGGGGTCACGGGGAGGCGCACACGTCCATCTGGAGATATATCAGTGAGTGGGAGAGATGAGGAGAGATTGGGGTGCCATGAAAAGACTTTTTGGCGTTACAGAGTTGTGAGCGGCGTGATAAATGCACGCATGCATGTGTGTGTGTGAAGCAGCAGGTTGTGTTATACTGCGTTCCAGTTACCTCGAAAGTTGGATGTCAGAGCTGGGAATGACGTTGCACCCATGTTGACGGCGCTCCAGTAAATAAGTCGGAAAACCAAGATGGATGCCTACAGTTAGCCGTTGTCAGTTGTTGTTAGCGGTTGTTAGCTATACCAGTTGTAAACAACGCATAACGCAGTATTTTACTCTTACAAACACAATAGCACCATGTATACAGTTACGGGCAAAACCCGCAAGCATTATAATCAATATGTGTCATTCCACAGAATCCGGCTGGCATCCGGATGCGGTCAAATCAGATAGGCAAAGCTTCTATTTTTGCCGGATGCCAGAGAACTAGCAGCAGCAGAAGTTGTATGCGGTTACAGAGTAAAATATCTGTTTAATTTTTGAAATGAAATAAAGTCAATACATTGAACTGTTCCTAACTTAATAAGAGGAGAGGCCAGGGTTGTGGGATGTGGGTGTTTATATACACCGATCGGCGGATCTCATTCTATGACTCCCTGGGAAACACACGTGAGAGCTTGTGCGATCTCGTCCAGTCTCGTGAGAATGATCGTGATCTCGTGAGCGCTTCTCCTCCGATGGCAGTGGCCAGTCAAAAATCCGACCTCAAAGGTGCGTTCCAGATGAATTTCCGACGTCCAAGTACAACTGGAATGCAGCATAAGTTCAGGCAGAGCTGATCTGACCTCTAGCACACATCAGCGTCCAACCTGCCTCCACCCCAGCTCACTTTTGTTACGGTGAACCTGGGAGTCCTTGCTGATGCTCTCCCCGCCTCAGGCCTTGGCGTTCCACGTGCGCACGTGTTAATAACTTATAAATCATTTCTTTTTGATGAGCGTAGTCCTGGCTGAACCCTCACTTCTGTTTTCTTTGGACGGCTGTGGAAAAACTTTCCCCTCCATCATGCGCTCAACGGCGCTTTATGCTCGGGGAATTTCCAATTAGTCCACGCGGGACAATCAGCTTCACACGGAGGGCAGCGTAGACACCAAGGACTAACCCTGAGGGGGGGCACACTTCCCAGAACCCCCTGTCTCACCCCAGCCCTCTGGATCGGATATCATTCCAAAGCCCCTCACGGGATTCGTTCTCAGGGTCCCTGCTCTCTATTGAGTTTAGAGTGGTTTGATTTATACAAAGAGAGTGTGGGGCCCCTTGTCGTAGCATGGGGGTCTCTTTCTGATGTATGTTTTATGTGGGAAGTCACTGACTCCACCAAGGATCGGGAGGACAGAAGTGAAAAAGTGGCTAAAAATGGAAGACCAGGAGGGGGGAGTAAAAATGTAAAAATAGCTTTGGTGTCGAGCTTTTCCCATAACAAAAGAAACAGGAAACAGGAGAGCGCTTACAACATACAACACACTGACACACGCATTCGAAAGTGGAAGTGTGTTGAGGTAACGCCACTGAGGAAGGAGCGTTTCTAACCCCGATGAGTGAGGGGCCAAGGAGACAAGCTCGCCACTGGGCCTCTCATCCGTGGGGCCGTCACTTTCTCCCTCTGTCAATAGCTGTTTGTTTGGGGTTTCTGTGTATGTCTTTAAACTCCCAGCAGGACCCCCCCACACGCTCAGTGAGTCCCCATTACAGTTGGCAGTGGAGTCGTCCACACAGACAGCTGCTTCCTTCCTTCCTCACGCCTGATGATTTGATCAAACATTAGCCGTGGTTTACTCACTTCTCTGTTAGTGTTGGTCACCCAGAAACTGACATTAATAGGTAACACATGAATGTCATCTTATTCAAGTCATGATCATGGTCAGTCTTACCTCCTCTGTCTGTTTGCACACACACCCTACTGACCGCAATGGTCCGTGGTCTTGTTTCAGTCCCTTTCACCCTCTCTCTCTTTCTGTTCGGGCTGATAACACCAAATGCACCACTGCTAACCCAGACACCATTGTCCCGTGTTTGCTCACTGCATACCTCCTCTGCTTGCTTACCCTCTTTTCAGTCCCTCTCTTCTTTCCCTTCATGGAAAGGAACAGTTTCAAAGGAGCGACTGGTGAAACCGCCGGTCCCCGATCTCGGTGTTAGCCTCCCCAGACGACCCTCCAGCTATTGTTACAGCTCTGACATGAGGCAGCTCTGGCTGTGTGAATGTCAACATAACACTTTGTTTTATCAGACAGGGATTGGTATGTTCGTTTGTCTGCATGACTAATTCACCGCCAAGAGCCAGCCTTGGCGGCGCGCCATCGCAGGATAGAGAGAGAAAACCCATCAGGAGTTCGGGCCGTCTGTCTGTGCATGTGTGAGCGGCGTGCCGACTGCAAAAGTGTGTTGTTCATAACACGGGGAGATTGTCAGCCAATATCCTCTCTCGTGCGGTGACCAAGAGGATAGGTGAAGCTGAGGGATATTGTTTCCATGCGGGCCCCAGGCCCTCAGTGGTGAGCATGGAGGTTACCTGCCCTTGGCACTCAGATCAGAGAGGGATGAAGCCACCTCCCCTGAGTTACACAACAAGATCATCATAACCTCCACGCAACCTTCTCTATTCAGCTTTCATCTAAGCTTTAATCAACATAGCCTATTCATAACCCTCCAAGGATCGGTCCTTTTCATTATGAGCGTTTGAGTGGGAAGTGGAGGTCAGCCCTGTTGTGTTAAACGGAGAGGGTGTTAGCCGGACTCAAGGAGAGGAATTCCTGCGTTGCTTTTGTGCTTTCTCGACTGTAATGGCCGCTTTCTGGGGTTTTACTGCTTATATTAGACCATGTAAACTGTGTTTCTGAGCATGCACTTTCCCTAACCGTGAAGAAGAAGAATCAACGCGGTTTAAAAGCAGCCTACAAGTCAGAACAAGGCGGAGGAGTTTAGGTGTGTGTCTGTCTGGATGTGGGTGCTCCAGGCCTGGAGCAAAGAGGAGGGATCTCCCAGCCTCTTTTCCCCTGCCAGGGTAAACCTTCCCTGGGCGTAAAGGCATGTCCGCACCCCTTACCCTTCATCTTTCCCGACTCTTATTGTTCGAGCTCGCTTGGAGAGGGTCGTACACTCCATTCAGTATTTACACACCCGATCGACAACACATAACGCACCCAGCGCGTGGGTCTCAATGCAGCAGCTTGCGAGGAATGCTGCCGTCACACTTCAAACACAGCGAGGCGAAGCTCTTTTTTTATGAATCAGTATATGAAAGAGTCATCAGTCACAGCGCTACGCCTCTTGATGTTAGCGTCGGGCGCACACATGGAAGAGTAATGGCGTTGTCGGAGTTGGCTCTGCGGATGACCTTTTCTCCTTTCCTCTCTGCAGGTAGCGAAGGTGGAGTACGTAAGGAGAAGACCCAAGCTGAAAGAGGTCTTTGTGCGATTAGAAGACCACCTGGAGTGCGTGTGTACGTCACAACATCACGTGGTGGAGCATTCAGACGCAGAACCAGGTAAATGTTACCGCACAGGTATAATAAATCATCAACCAGAATCCTGGCAATGCCTGGTGGCCTTCAATCCTCACATCACGCCCCAGATCTTTCCTGTTGCTTCCTAACTTCCTCGTGCCCGTTAAAGGAACAGCATTCATATGTGGGTCATCTACCTGGGAAGCTCAAATGCTGTTAAAATAAACCTAATAACTCGTTAGCATACATTTTTTTTAGCAGTACAGAAGTCGGCTATCAGCATTTGAGCTTGTCACCCTCTCTGTCTCTCTGTCTGTCCGTCTGTCTGTGTGTCCCTTTGGCTCTGCACTGAATGACCTTTTTTTCCATGATTGCTCCCAAACAGACAGACACACCTGTGAGGTGGCCTGCTATTGCAAAACTGTAAAGCTTGTGTGTGTGTGTGTGTGAAAGTGTACGTGTACAAGTCTGTGTGTTAAGGGAGGGTGTCCAAAGGCTGCTTGGCATGACAGCAGGTAAAACTTCCAGCGCCTTGATCCGGAGCTTTTCTCTCTCTCTCTCTCTCTCTGCGAGCAGATAAGCGCCGTGATGTGTGCTGATAAGGCATCTGAAGTATTTATAGTGTGTCGTATCTTTGCACTCTGCTTCTGTCCCAGGGCTGTTGTGCTTCTTTCTGTGCCATAAAAAAAAATCCCTGTTTCTTGCTTTTTAACCCTCCTTCCTATCCACCCTCCCTGACTTTGTGTTTTCAGGCCACCGTAGGGCTAAAGGTAAAAAAAGGAAACCTAAAAAGCTAAGACCCAGCAAGGATTTATTGGCAACATAATAAAGTTGCGCTCAGTACCCAAAGTCCACTGGAGAGCTGTGAAGGGAACAGGTAGGACTTTAGCACCACCGCAGCGTCCTCTCACCTTTTGGCACTGCACCGTCCGCCCAATCAGGGCACAAACAGGGCCTGTCAATCACTGTCACCAATCACCTCACAGCCAATCAGAGTGCGAGGAGGGAGGGCCAAGGAGTACTACGCCTTCAGTCAATGCTGCATGCTGATTTTGTAGCCTGCTAAGCATGCTCACTTCATACGTCTGCTTTGTGTCACCGTGTTGTGTTTGTTGTGTCCTCCAGAAAGACAGGGTCCACGACTTGTTTCTGCTTGTTTCACTGCATCGTTTCGTCACCACCAACATTTATCCTCTTTATGTTTGCGTGAGAGTAAAAGAGAGAGAGGTTTCTGAACAAAATAATGAAATTGGTGCACCTCTCCTTGACCTTTCACCCAAACAAAAATGAGACACAAATTTGACCGTCTTCAGAGGAACGTAATCGAAACATTGTGGGTCTTGTGTGTGGTGCATGAGGATTTTTCTTTTCGTGATGAAATTCGTCAAACTTTTAGACTAATCTGTTTCGTCTCTCTCTCTCCCGCAGTGGACGTGAGGTGAGACCAATCAGAACTCCAGCGTGGGAGGGACGCCGCCAACAGGAGACCTGCTCTGTCCTCTCCCCCACTGCCATGCAACCTTCGTTTTTAACAAACACGAACTTTTCTGAGAGATGACAGACACAAAAGAGACAAAAAAAAATACGAATAAATAAGATGCCAAAGGTGCTTTTTCTAAAAAACGGTAATCAGTGATGATGACCTCCTCTGATGGACGCCACCTCTCTGGACAAGTGACTCCTGCCTTTGAGGGAGAAGAAGAAAAGTGGCGTAGAGCTCGGCAGGGCAGAAAGAGGCTGGAGGGCGACGGTGAAAGGGAAACGCGATGAACATTTTGATGGACTTTATTTGAAGATGACAGAAATGGCGGCAAAACAGAGAGGAACGGGTTTTCACAGGAATCTGGTCCCGGCAGAGGATGAGCCGCGACACGAGGACACGAAGCAGCCCTGCCCTGCTTAGATGACTCTTTCATCCACAGACGGCAGAAAAAGAAAGACTGCGAGTGACAATTTGAGGTGTTTTCCATAAATGACTGGATGGAGTATGAACCGGTTTTGAGTTTTGGGGATTTGCGCTCTCAGTCAAGAGGAAATCCTCCGCGATCATGTGACTCTGCCCTATTTGTTATGTACAGTTCAATTTGAGAAGGAGGACACGCCGCTACTTACAAACTATTTATATGTGTGGACGTTTTGCTTCCTGTACGAAAAAGAAAGGAAGAAGATGAAAAAGATGTTTTAATGATTTTGGAGACATGAAAGATTTCTGTGTGGTCAGGTTCAGCTCTTTGTAACCCTCACGATCTCAAAGTCATTTTTTTTAGTCTATGTTATTCTTGTCATCCATGTTTCTTATTATATTACAGTATATTTGAATGATGTCAAGTCTTGTATATGGTTTGGATATGTGTGCAAGGACAAGATGTGAGAGTCAGTACAGGAAGATGCTTTATTTTTGTTATGAAATATATCAAGCTTACTTATATCCAAGCAGGAATTATCTTCATTTCTTATGTTGTGGTTGTGTGTTTGTATTTAACCTGGTGGAGAAGATGCGCAAATGTGGGTCAGGGGTGGAGTAGATATTTAAAGAGGGGCCGCTAGTAAACCAGAGGAGTGAGCGGGAGTTTAAGAATGTCAGCCTCATCGCCAAAATATCTCCAACCTGATCTTAATTTCACTTGCAAACAAACATTCAGACAGCGCATTACACTTCAAAAGGCAAGTGTGAAGTAAACATATCTTATTAGATTCAACATAAGCAAAAAACACCTGAAAGTCCAGATAAACGTCTTATTTTAAACCAAAAGTAGGACCTAAAATTCCTGTAATGTCAGAAAAATCTGCTAAATTTACCCGACCCATCCCATAAAGTGACGTTGGCCTTTGGGGACAAGAAGAGTTTATGATGCATGATAATTACAATCTTCCATTTGTCAGATTTGTCCCACAAGATTCTCTACAAACGCAAAATATGCAGATATAAAAGACTCATTCAAAGTTAGTTAAACCAAACTTCTTCTAAATGATAGTTTTACTGGTAATTATTTTAATATTTTTAAAAACTTCCGATTAAAAAGAACAATAAAAAGTGTGGACGAATCAAATTTTTTTTATGTATATTTAAACAGGCGGCACAGTGGTGTAGTGGTTAGCACTGTCGCCTCAAAGCAAGAAGGTCTTGGGTTCAAATCCGGGTCAGGGTGTTTCTGTGTGACGTTAGCATGTTCTCTCTGTGTCTGTGTGGGTTTACTCCGGGTACTCTGGTTTCCTCCCACATCCCAAAAACATGCAGAAGTGGAGTTAGGTTAACTGGCCACTTTCAAATTGCCCGTAGGTGTGAATGTGAGCGTGGATGGTTGTTCGTCTCTATATGTCAGCCCTGTGGTGAACTGGCGACTTGTCCAGGGTGTCCCCTGCTTTCGCCCGAAGATGCTGGGATAGGTCCAACCCCCCTGCGACCCCGGAATGGAAATAAGTGGCAGAAAATGGATGGATGTATATTTAAAGTGATTAAACACAGTACAATCAATTAAACACACTTTTAAAATATTCATTCTATTTCTACTAAATCTGCTCTGCTAATTACAGCAATTACTCCACACTCATATTTTATATCTAAAACTAGATGTTTATCTGGACTTACCTGGTGAATGCAGATAATATTAAGTTACATGGTATTCAGTTAAGACAAAGTAAAAGAAGATAAAAAGGCTCAGTTTTAAATCTTTGCAGTGTAGGTCACATTCATACCTGTTATATCCTGCAGAAACTCATGTCTCAGTGAGTGTAACTGTGTCGTTTCCCCTCAAAATATCCACGTACATTTGATACGAGTCATATCAAAGTGATATCGAAGGTAACGAGACATCTTGAGTAGAAATAAAACAAACACACTTATATCTAGTGCAAAAAAACACTATGTGCCGATATCACTTTAACACTGATAAGGCAAGATGCCCGCCCGCCGCCCTGCTTCACAAGTACACATGTTTGTCCTGCAAAGAGTAAAGTCCACCTCACAGAGTGAATGAGCGAGCAAAGTGAATCGACAAAAGCATCAATGGGCTCCTTGTTCACTCACACTCACACCTTCTGCAGCTACATACCATCAGGACAGATGATGACGGGTGCCCTGAGGTGGCCTGAAAACACGACAGCACGGGTCAAACCCCGTGTATCGATGGAACAAACAATAACTTCCTCACCAGTTCCTGTAACAGTGATGAATGTGCAACGAAGAAAAACATCCTCCACCCCGTGAAACGAGGAAGTTTGCCAGAGGATTTTGCAACAAAGGCGAAAGAGCGAGTCAATGAGGAGAACGTTTGATTGGCTGCTGGATTACACACACGCCTGAATAAACTAGCCAAGGGTTTTCTGGTGCTATTTTTATAAATCGAAAGTGTCATTCACAGTCGGCGTTCACATCAAATCCGGTGTTTGATTGTGTTGGGACCACACTTTAATACTCAAAATGCTTTCAGACTTTCACTTAACCGCTATTACTTTTCAAAACAGCAATAACCCTAATTTATATATTTATGTTTTCAACAATAAATATACTTCTGCTCATGACATTGTCCACAGAATGCTGAGTCCTGTACCTTGTTTTGAGTCAGATGTAAAGGACGTAGTATTGTGCAGGTCTGGACAAGACGGCATGCAGAGCGAATCTGATGGAAATAAATTAAAAAGGAGGAGAGAATAATGAGTGAATAATAAGTTTGAATGCAAGAAAATCCTTACGTTTATGTTAGAGTCATCTTCATAAAACTGATGCAATATATGACCTCGATTCAATGTGGATAAATCAAATATGACGCATTTAATTGAGAATGGTCAATTAACGGCCAATGATTTAGTGTTCATGTGGTGAGTTCCACTACAGAGTCATTTCTGTAAAGCTGTCTAAGGGCCTGGAGATCACATCCATTTGGTATTAGCCATCAATCCTTATTCCCTGAATATTTATGATATGATTTACTGTAGGTGATGACGTCATCAATGGAGCTTTATTTTGGAAGTGCTGACCTATTTCCTCCAAGTGTTTTTTTTTGTTTGTTTGTTTTTTAACATTACACAACTTTTTAAGTATTTTCTTGTTCCTGCTGCACGACGGAGTATTAAGGCCACATTCAGAAAAGGAAAAATTTTAATTTTAGAACTCGGAATTACTTAATAAAGCTGTAATAAAATCATTACTTACGGGAATAATAAGTAAATGAAGTCTTAAAGCTGTTTTTGTGGAGCTTCTGTGGGTGCATCAGTGGGTCATTCAGAGAGAGCTTTTGTTGTTTCTCAAGAAACAATCCAAACAATGGAGCGACTGAAGGGGAGTCGAGCTCCGACGAACACCGCGTCTGTCTCTGATGCCGGCACAATACCGGCAGCAACCAACACCTGCAGAGGCTTCAACATCTTATGGTAAATAGATTCATACGATAAACTAAAGCCATATGAAACTATTTCCATAAATGGAAGCATTGAAGGATTTAGCTCCTGCACAGTCATTTCCAGCCATTCCCCCCTCCTCAAAAACAGCGATTCCCAACAAGTCCACCTGGTTCTTTCTGCGGAAAAGATGCATTTCTTGCATTTGTCCTTATACTCCTGACAATGTGATGCTGAAACCCCAAAGAATTTAGTATCTCCTTGTTTGTGAAACTGAAGTTCAATTTATCTCAATGCTCAGCAGCGCTCATTTAAACAACTAACAACAGGTAACAACGACTTTATTCTCCTAAGTAATCCCGAGGTCTAAAATTTTCTCTTTTCTAGTTTTAACGTGTTGATTGAAAATTATTCTGCTTTAACCGATGACATGTTGAAATGATTGTATGATACACACAAATATAACATGTGAGCTCAAAAATAGAGCAGTCCACATGTGTCGCTGAAACTGCAGGAGGCAAGACAGAAGCTGGATATGAGGGTGGTGGTGTATCCAGGAAATGTGAGCTTTTCCAGGCTTGCAGGCTGAGCAGGAGTTCGGGCTTTATTCCAGGATCCAACAACAGCAGACGGTAGGTGCTGGGGGGGCTTCAATGCTTTTCCCGGAGCAGCTCCCTCTAATCCCAGAGCTAAGGGACATGAAAGTCTCTCCTCTCAGCACTTCCCGGCCATACACCGGGTTTATTACCTCAGGAGGGAGCGAGATAAAGAAAGGCGAAACATGAAAGAAGGAGAGGATCAGAGAGACAGCGGCTCTGCAAGCCAGTGGAACAGAGGATAAAGTGAATAAGGTGCAGATAAAAGGAAGAGCAGGGGTTTGATTGATTTTATTGTTTCTATCTAACTTCATTCATGAGGATGAGGGGAAGGGAAAAGAGAGCAGCATGTCATGGAGGATGGAGCACAGGAGAGGGGGAGAATTCCCTCGAGGAGTGAGAGTGCAAGGCGAAGTAAAGAAGAGAGGAGAAGAGGGAGTGAAGTGGACTCAGGATGTGGGTAATCGGCACCACAGCAAGAGAGGGCAGACAGGGCAGCACTAAGTGGACATGCTTTCATAAACAATGCCAGAGGGGGACGAGAGGCTGACAAGGTGTGAAGTGGGCTGCTGAATGACTCTGTGTGTGAGAGTTTGAGGTTGAACAATACGAAGCAGGTCTCCCAGTGTGAGACATGGAGCACGGGAATTTCGGGCTCCTCGTACAGGGGGCAAACTGTGATTTGGCTACCCACAATGCAAAGGGTCAAAGTTCAGAGTTTGGGGGTTGCGAAGTGATGATTGCACCGAGGAAGCTTCTATTATGTGTCTCCATTTTGAGTTTGAAGAAAAAAACAGACCTGACTCTTTAGTGGAAGTCACTGCATGAACCCGAGGAAACAAATTTTTATCTTTAGGTTAACTCTGCTGGATCACCGGCGATCCCACGTGACACCATTAATATTGTTTACAGTTTCTTGGGAACTGTACCGTGTATCTCTATGGGAAGAAAAGTATTTAAAAGCTTACCCCTTTGGCGATCGATCGAGGGTTTCCAGACATATCTACACCCCCCATAAGGTTTACAATCCAGTCACAAAAATAAGTGTTTGATCAAAGACGTTTGATGGTAATATATTGGTGAAAACATGATTATTTATCATGTTATTGTGATTAAAAAAGATCGCTATCGCTAAATTCCGCTAATGTCTTCCGGGTTTGACAAGCTATTTTGATGACGTCTTTTTCTGTCAAACTTTCGACCAATTACATGGTCTCATATTCTTCTTGTGTCCAACAAGAGGCAACCAAAGATCAACAAGAGACAAGAAAGTTCCCTGCTTGTCTGCAAAATAAGAAATAATGTTTCTCAACGCTTGGAAACAAGCAAAGAAGACATTCTGAGAAGTATGATGTGGTCCTCTGTCTCATCCCAGACAGGAAGTGCTTCAAGGAGTGGCATAAACAACTGTAAATAGTTAAAAACGCCTGGAAGAATTCATGTAAATATGTAAATAGTTTCTGTTGTGTGTTTGTTCCAATCCCAATATTTCTTCTCCTGATAGCCAAGACTTGAGAGAATGATGTTCAGGTGAGAAAAGTCTTGGTCGCTGTAGTTTTATGGGTTTTTTGAGCAAAGTGCTCTCGGTATCAATTTCTGTTTTTGTTTTTTGGTTGAGTTTGATGGTTCTGAATCTACTGTCACATTCATTTTACATAATTTTTGCTCCATAAACTGACAGCTGAGGTTGTCCTGTAAAAAAAGATGTATATATTTGCTGTGCTTGAAAGGATAGAGTTGTGACATAGAGTTTTACAGAAAAAAAAAAAAACAAGCGAACCAAAAATAGCAAAATATAGCTGGAAGTTCTAAGGGTTAAAAAGCAGGAAACAGGTAGACACGATCAATACTGAACAATAACTATAGGTTTAGGAGAAATATACGCTGCCATCCAGACTATGGCGCCATCGTAGAAGAGTCCAGGCGCCGTACTGGCCTGCCTACAGTCCTCATTCGTCACCTATTAAAAATGTTCGGTGCATCATGACACCAAATTCAAGGTGAAATCTTGTCCTCTCAGCCAAGTATGAGAAAACATTCAGAATCTGGTCTCCCCGGTCCTTTTTTGAAAAGGTTCGACTCTGTTTTCAAATCATCAAAATCAATTTTATGAACATTTGAAACTTTTTTCAAGTTGTGGGTGTAAAACCTGAAAAGAATTGACACGAGAGCTGAGATTCAACCACCTAGAAATTAGTCTTGACCATTTCCTTCCAGAACTTGTAACCTCTGCTTCATTACTTACACCCCCTTTCCTCCCTCCCCCGACCTCCTCTTTTCCTCTCCTTGTCGCCCTGTTATGCTTCTCCGCTCTGCCCCAACCTGTGGCCTCTGTGTTTTGAGGAAAGGCAGAGGTGGCCTTTGAAGATGGCGACAGCCAAGTTTGTCCGGGGCCACAGCCATGAATGCACGTCTTTGTCCGCCTCTCTCGCGTCTTCATATCCTCCCCCGCCATCCAGCTACACTCCTCATCCTCCGTCTGCCCCCCCCACGAACTCACACGGACATGCTCATGCCCTCTCCGGGGCCCCCAATGCACAAATGACCCCGCTAATTATGTATTTAAGGTATTTGGCTCCTGTGAAAACAGCTTTGGGTTAGCGGTAGAAAGTAAAGGGGGTGGTCAGGGCATGGGGTGGTCCATGCTCTCATGGCTATCATTATTGTCCAGCATTTTATGTAAACACAGGATTAGGGCAGCTCGGGTTGATTGAGGAGAGGGGAGGTGGAGGAGGTGGGGTTTGGAACAAGGAAAGGTAAGCGGGTTGCTCCTGAGTTTGGTCTCTGGTTTCATCCCTGGGTGGTAGTCCCTCAGAAACGTCTCTCTCCTGCACACACACACACACAGTCTACCTCACACAGGTAATGGTTGAAACCAAAACAAGAGCGAACCTACGGCACATAAAGACTGATTCTCTCTCCTTTTGTCGAGACAAATGGATTCTGTATCGGGATACAACAAAAGAGATGAAATGCAATCCACCTAAACTGAATCCTGGATCCCATATGAGCTGACTTGACAAGTGGAAGTTCTTTGTTGCTCAGCCCCGGGTAAACAGGAAGCCTCTAAAAATTGGCCGTCGCTACCAGAGAAGCGCTAAAAACGATCCTTTCTGTGGTTTGAAATGGATCCTCATTATGAAGGCCTATTTCCAGCCTTTCTGGGATCACTGTACATCCATGCTGCAAGGTACATTTCTCAAGCACAACGCTGCTTTAATCAAACTCTTTTTTTGGCGTGGCTACCAACCTTCAGGCTTGTGACAAATGAGAACTGAGAGTCTTAAGTAAATCTTGGAGTTTTACTGGAGTCACAGTGGAGTCAAACCGCGCTCCCATCATCTCCATCGTTAAGTTTAATAGGGTGCTCACACCAAGTGAGAGTAAAATCATCTACACGCTTCATTTGAGCAAATCCAGACACGTGAATGAATAGTATTTACTTGCTTTATTCGCACGTCAACAGTAATTTCAACGGTAATCTCTGCCAATTCAACCGGTGGGATCAAGTGATAGACAAGGTACCCACATGCCGACACGATCAGCTCGTCCTCCATTTTGGATACCAGTGAACAACCGTCCATTTTCATACATCACCAGGCAACCTTCATGCTGATTAGTATCACGACGCAAATATCCACTCAGGTTGAGATTCGCCCAATCGCGTCATTAGCGCCGTTAGAGTAGTACGAGCACAGGCTGCTTACTTAAAGTTAAACTTTTACAGCCCCCAAAATAAGTTAAATATACTTAAAATAAGCATAAAATAAGTATGGTTTTAAGATCAGATTACTTGAATTTTAACTTATAAAAAAAATATAGAAAATTTAGAGAAAAAATACCCAGTTTTAGTGAAGAATGACTACACTCTGTCTCAATCCAAGCAAGTTTATCTTGAAATAAAGCTTACTTAATCTTAAAACAAGATTCCTTTCGATGAGACTTTAACTTATTTTAACAGTTATTTTTCTGATTTTAAGACTTCCTGCCTATTTGAGACAAAAAAAGATAAGGTTGTGCTTGATATAAGATAAAAATGTAAAGTTAAACACTTAAAATAAGAGAAATTATCGAACGCTTCTAAATCTAAGGTTTTTTTTTGTCTCAGTAAGAATTCGCAGTGTAAATTCTCAGTCTGAAACTAAGCTGTGACTTTAAACTCTACACACTTGTCTTTAGATGTGAGCTGATAGTTTTCCAGGAATCTTTTCCAAATCTTCTCAAAGTCCTCTGGTGGATCGCTGGCCTAAGACTTGGAAGTACAAACCAACAACATCGGTGTGTATCAGCCTGTTAGGGAATGATGCACACTTCTAGTTTCCATCCTATCCTATGCATACAGAATCCGCTTTGTGACTGATTCATAGGTCGTCCACTTGCTCTTTCTATTTGCATCATGCCACTTACGCCAACCCGGCAGGGCATCCGTCAGGTCCTGTTACACGGAGGGAGAAAAGAAGCGAAGAATCAGGGAGTGAAGGAGGGCGTGTCAGAGGAACTACTGAAAGTGCAGAGGTCTCTGGAGGGAGATAAGTCAGGTTTCTAATGGGGGCTGATGTTTGTATGTGTTATAATTACAAAAGGGAGATGCACGGAGTCATTGCCTCTACTGTATTTGTGCGTGTAAGCGTGTGAGTGTGGATATTTTTCCGATGGGAGCGCAGCTAGGAAAGCCGGTTTCCCTTTGCACATCAAATAAATCAAAGGTCTACAATTAGAAAGAAGGAGTGAGCGGTGTTTGGTTTGTGGGAAGAGAGGAAGAATGTGTCACTGCTATTGAGGAATGAGGAGTGTGTGTATGTGTGTGTGAGAGAGAGTGTGTGTGTGCATGTGCAATTATACGTGTGAGGTCGGGAGTAGCCGGCCCGGCCAACATTCTTGAGCAGCGGTATTATTAACTGTGGTTGAAGCATTATCAGTGTTTACTTTGATCCAACCACCATCAGAGGAGTAATGGACTCAGATGAACCCTGCCTCTTCTCCTCCTCTTGGACGGACTTTATCAAGCGGCGATGATGATGATGATGATGATGTTCATTATTTTCAATAAGATGCTGACTAAGTGATAAGTGTGTTCATCCAGGTCTTTGCATGAAAGCTCTCAAAGTTTAACACTCTCCTACGTCTCATTATTCAACAGTGCGATAAGACCACCTAGATTTACAACCTTGCAGGGAGGGAAACACACACACACACACACACACACACACACGTGCGCGTACACAGACACACACACCTTATCTTTAAAGCAACACTATTGTCAACAGACAGGTCAGTCTCACACAAAGACGGTCTTGTGCGGACAGAAAGAAAAAAGCAGCAGCATGAGTTACATTAAAGTAGGACCCTGGACCCCGTGTGTGTAGGCGTGTGTGTGTAGGCATGTGTGTGTGTGTGTGTTTGTGTGTGTGTCCAGAGTGTGAGAAGCAGCCGCACACCTATCTGTCTGATGAGGGTACGATGAGAGCATCACAGAACAGACCTCACACTGTTCACACCAGGCGGCAGGTGGCTGACGCACCTGGTAACACACATGCAAACACACACACACACACACACAAACACACACATTTATCACGAGGAAAGATATGCGATACAAGTTAAACATAAAGACGGGTAAATCTGGGTCAAACAGGGTCGTTGTGACATCAGGCGTCATGGTCAAATTCATAAAAATGATTCGTCTATTAATGTAAAGAGTGCACACTTTGACTCTGAGGTCTAAATCTTTTTTAAACGTGTTTTTTTTGGGGGGAGGGGTCATTTTTATATAATCTTAAAGTCCCACTACGATTGTTTTACTACTGTAAGTGTTATCAGTGGTCTCTAAATTGTGATTATGAAGAGCTCCAGTAGCTCATTAGCAATTTGCCTCTGGGTCGTGGGCGGAGACAACACTGCTCAGTGCACTCCTCATCTTGCTAGCTTGCAGCCTAACATTGTAGTAGAAGAAGCAGGTAACATAGGAGCTACTCAGCTCTTCGACACTAATGTCTTTAGGGACATGATGAAAGTTAATATTAAAATTTGTTTTCTTACGAGTATTGCAATCTGCTAATGCACACGCTTGTTCAGCAATTGTCCTATCTATTTCTGCAAGACTGGCTTGCATAGCGGGGCTCTGGGGGCGGAGCTTGGAGTTGTGATGTAGGAAATCTCATTGTATCTGAACCTACTATTTCAGTCTGCAGTAAGTCACACCGATTTAAATGCAGAAATACTTAGAAATGCAATTTTGCACTTATTCTTCTCATGATATGTCCTGTAGAATCGGAAAAATGCCATATGAACATGCAGACAAGAAAAGCGTGATTTTCATCGGAGAGGGTCTTTAAAGGCGATACTTGTGAACGCTGGTGCTGGTTTTCGAACCCCTATATACAGAGGCTGTATCATCATTTCCAACCTTTCTCGCCTGGTTTCCTTTTACATCTGAATGAACTCATATAACCCTGAAAATATGACTTAAAAAATGTGAATTTCTGATCTGAAAGTTGATGTTGTTGAATCTTTAATTATAGCTCCAGTGAGGAGTTTTGTATTCGTGTTGATTTGGCGCCCCCTGTGGCCAAAGTGAAACCTCTTTACTCTCGTCATGTACATCTGTAGAAGTTTTTTTTCCCCTTTCTTTAAAATTATCTACTTTTGTTTCCTCCTCATAAACACATCACTCACTGTTAATATTTGCATAGGAAAAGTTATAAAGACGTTTTTCTTAGAACGCTGCAGTTTGCATTAAACACCCTTAAAGAGACAGGCTGATATACCTCTGTTACCCTGCTTTGGCTTACCTAAATGAATAAAATATGATCATCTGAGAACAAATAAAAGGTTTACTGGCATTTTATCAGAGCTCATGTTGTTAAATGTAAACTTGAATTCAAAAGAGGTCGAAAGAAAGTTGTTTCTGGAGCCCGTTCAAAGGAAAAGCCGTATGAATCCCCAGTGTGGTTAGTTGGTCTGCGTTTGGCAGCATGGTGAGAGCAGAGTCAATGAGCAATCCAGTCAATCCTTCCATCCTCCAAGAAGAACACATAAAACTCACATTTTATTGTCAGTCCAAACAATCTTTATGGTTCAGGAAGGCTATGAAGCTTCTGTACTGGAGAGTCTAACCCTTGACAACTGCAGCATCTGGACTTCAGAGTGACTGGCTGCTGCACACTCTCTGTTTCAACCACCTGATTATAAGTATTTTTGTGCCTCCATCTGCTCACATTTGTTCACGTTTCCTTTTGCACAGAAGGATGAAGTCATTGCAGAGTTTGCACAGTTCCCCACCAACCCCAGTGCTTTAAATTCAGCGGTTTCAGCCTGACCTGAATATCTCTGACATGACTTTTACCAAAGCTAATAACAGCAACAGGATAACTGCTACCAGTGCCGCTGGAAGTCGCCTGGCAAAGTTATTGTCTCAGGATGAGAAACAGGCCCAGCAGCGGTCGGGAAAGTCTCTGACCTGCATGCCAGTTTGACTGCTCCGTTTATGGGTTTAATTCAGGTTCACACTCTTTCTTTTGAACTTGCTTTCCATGAGCTAAGGCAGCGGGTGAACACCTGCTATTTAAAATGACATGCTTATTGTCGTGCAGGGCTGGCGGTGTAAATCATTGCGAGCAACCCTGGAATATAAATGACTGGCAGCTCTGACGGCGAACACAGACAGGAGTGCGAAACACAACATGTGCTCAGTATCCAGGAATTCATCTTTCACTCCCCCTCTCTTGGTTTAACTCAGCTCTGCAGCAGAGACTCGGGACTATCAAGCTGCAGATTGCAAAACAGCTGCTCTGGTTTTTGTCTTTTGTGATGTGACCTGCTAAATGTTTTTCTGAATGCTAATTTTAACAATGTTAAAAACTTTTTTTTGTCTTTTTTTCTCTCTGGGATTTAACAAATAAATCTTTCCCCTGAGCAAGGCTGTCTGAAGCTAACTGCTAACAGAGTTCAGAGCCAACATGCCCACATTCTCTGAGCCTGATACTTATGCTGCGTTCCAATTGTACCCGGAAGTGAGGATTTCCGAAATTTATCTGGAACGGCCCCCTGAAGTCAGATTTCCGTCTTGGAAAGTCGGATGATCCTTGCCAACCCCGACCTGATGAAAACGTCATAATTCAAGATGGCAACGCAGTGCATCAACAGTCATGGAAACCTCAGTAATCCCTGAGGGATGACTCCGGGAGGGGGGCCCAGAGACTCGACCCTCCACTTCTGTGTCATTCTCTCACTGTAACCGTGGACACTCACTCACGGAGGGGGGGGCACAGTGAAACACAAAATGCTTTGTCATCATTGTCTTTTGTCACACCGCTAATCACCTCTCCAGTCTTTCTCAGCTGATCCTCTTCTGTAAGATCTGATGGACTTAAGAGATTAAACTGCAGTTTGATGCACCTTCTTTTAAATTGAGAGTTTGTTTAGGGGTCTTTGAATGATGCATTTCTGAAGCTTCTAAAAGATCTTCAGAAGCAAATGAGACCACTAAAGTTAAGGCTGATAATGAAACCACTGTGAGAGGGCAGGTGTTAGTCCAGACAATTGACTTCAGGCTGAAGAAGAAGCTTTTTTACACATTTTCCCTCAACAAATGTTCACGGTTAGTGATCGATATCACTGTCAAGAAACAAAAGGAGAAGATTTTATCTGACAACAGGCATAACAGCAGCTTTAAAGCTCCTGTGAGGAGTTTTTAGCTGAGTTCTCACTCAGTGTGTTTACATGCACAGCTTAATCGGACTAAGCTCACAATGTGGTTTTTCACCGAATCAGACTTCTCTCCTTGTTTATGTTACATTCAGCTTTTTTACATTTCAACAAGTCCATGCAAGTGGCTAAAAGAAGCAAGCGCAAAAAGATAGAGCATCGTACAGCGTTGTTTTTGTCAAACATGATGTACGCGCTACTTTTTCTGCAGATGAGGTGCACGCTGTTCCTCTTCTTTGGTGTTTTTGTTCGCGTATATGCATTGTCCAATCATACTCCAACTACGCTGGTTACATGGTGGAGAAAATCGAATTCCAAATGCATTATCTGGGTGTCTTAATCAGAGTTCTCAGACTCCAGTCGGAGTTCTCAGACTCTGATTATAGCTGGACTAAGGTGTTTACATGCACTTCAGTTGTCCGGTCTTAATCAGAGTAACGGACAAAACCCACACGCTCCGGAACGGCTCCGCTCCGCTCTGGCACGCCTGGCGGATCAAATCCGCAAACATTATAATCAATGTGAGTCATTCCACAGTTACAGAGTAAAATACTCTGTAAATTTTCAAAATAAAACAAAGTCAATTCACTAAACTGTTGTTATATACAACTGTGTTTATATACACTGTTTACATACAGCGATCGGCGGATCTCATTCTATGACTCCCGGGGAAACACGCAAGAGCTCGTGAGATCTCGTCCAGTCTCGCAGGAAATACTGGTAATGTCGCGAGCGCTTCTCCTCCGATGATGGCGGTGGATCGGATCCGGTGAGCGCTGTAGGCTTGCAGATCTGATCCACCTGCCAGTCTTACTGGCTGAATCCTTTGGGTTTAGCCAGTAAGGCAATAATTTGTTTTTCTTAAGTGTCATGTAAACATACTGATGTGTGGTCTGAATTTCTGTTTTACTCCTTCTCCTCTGTTTTATTTTCAACATTTACTTTATTTTACTGCTTCAGTTGTGTAAAGTTACCTCCTCTTGACATGGCTGTTTAGAATAAACACAACATAACAACAGGGGACAAGTGCTGAGGAAAAAAAGGAGTGCCTCAGGGCGTGTTCAGAGTGGTGTGAAACTCTCTTGATAATGTAGTCTGCTCCTCCAGATCTAATCGCTTCATTTTTCTTTTATTACCGAGCGTCTAATGAGATCACTCCGCACCACATGTAAAAGCAGCGGCTTTGTCTCTGTGCGTAACAGCGTCAACTCTCAACCATTCAGAGTCCCATTAAAAACAGATTGTGCTGCCGCTCAGCCCGACTCCTGAAGCTTATTAAAAACACCCCACAGACGTGAAGCAGTCATTAAGCTGTGAATCAGCTTTAGTAATTAACTCTCTCTCTCTCTCTCCCACTGACTGCCTTTGTGTTTATCGTTTTCACTGAAAAGCCCTCTGGGGTTCAAAGCGGCGAGACTTGAGTTCCTCACTGACGTAATGTTTTGGTTTACCTGCAGACCCGCGGGCAGGAAGTGAGAAAGAGTATTTAGATGATGTGTGATAGGAAAACAGGAAACTGGAGTAAAATAAACAGGCAGATCGCTGAACTCCCTGAAGCCCATGCAGGACCAACAAGGGACTCCATTATAGCTCGGGCCTTTTGATTAAACAAAGAATAACATCACAAGTTCCTGAGTTTAGGATTACTTTAGTGATTACTGCGCTTGTGTGGTACATGATAACTGTGTTTATTTAAAAAAGTGTGCCCCATTAGCTCAAAGTTAATCCAAAGGTAAAAGTTTAAAAGCTGAAATGAGTTGCAGTGTTTCTCCTCCGAGTGTGACTTATGTGCAGCAGCATGTCCACAAGTAGAAGTCAGATAGTAAACAAAACCTTTTCTGCACTTTTCCATAATATGCTGCTGCACAGGAAAGGAGACAAACTCAGAACTTTACATGCACAGTTTAATCGGACAAAGCTCATGATTCGTTTGTTTCGCCGAATCAGACTTCTTGCCTTGTCTGCATATACAGGAGAATCAAATTATTGACGTGAAAGTGTCCTTCCCCCCAAAAAGTGGCGCTGTTTCTGACCCCATACAACTGTCAACAACAAGAACAGCAGCAGGTCCGGGACAGACGTCAGAAGTGTCTACAACTGCTGCTGAGCATTTTGGAGCAAGAAGATGGAGCATCGTACTGCGTTTTTTTTGTCGTACATGATGTAGCGCTACTTTTTCTACAGATGAGACGCACGCGCATATGCATTGTCCAATCATACGCCGACTACACTGGTTACATGGTAGAGAAAATTGAATTCCAATCGTATTATCCGGGTGTCGTAGTTGGAGTTCTCAAACTCTGATTATAGTCCAACTAACCCGGGATTTCCACCGCATCCGGATTGGCTCTGACCCGGAACAGTGGCGATTTTCACCATAAGCCAATTCCTACCGGATCCATTTGTGAGGCGAATTTCGTGGCGGATTACAGACTACAGGAATCGCGAGAACTCACAAGAACCCACGGATTCAAGTGCAATCACGCGATAACAAGTGTCTTTAGCCACATAAGCTAACCATCGAAGCAGTAGATTGTGTCCTTCCAGAGGAGGAAATCTACTTCTAGACTCTTAAAATCAGCATCTCCGCCTTCATGGTGTCATCAGGATGAAATGCTGTCTATAAACCTTTCACTTGTTTGCCCCTGGCCGTTTGCATGGTGTGAAGTACGATCCGCCTGAAATACGGAGCGTTTTATTTTGAAAAGAAGCCGGATGTTTTATTTTTTGTCTGTGCCCGACTTCCTTTCCAGCATGGGTTAATCTCTGCTGAATTTATCCGGAATGCTGCGGCGTCTGGAACAAATAGAACTCTTGCCGTCAGCTGCCGAGTCCTGCGATCCGCAGCGGAACGGAAAGAAGCCGGTGGAAATTGACACATTAAATGGAATGGTTACGATCAGCTATGATCGGTGGATACGACCTTTTTGTAGCCGTTCTGGATGCGGTGGAAATTGGGGGTAAGGTGTCTTAATCGGAGCAAGTCTTGAGTGTCATGTAAATATACTTTAACGTTTTTTTTACTTTATTCTCATAGTGCATTATGTTAAAAAATTATCCTCCCCTGATTATTTCTTTTGCATCTTTGGCTCCAATACTTTACTTTCCTGAAAATAAATACAGGTATAAAAAGAAACGCCAACAAACATGACACCTATGAAAAGCTGCTTTCTTCCTCGTATTTTTTTTTTATTCCCTCTATCATCCTCAAAGTTCAACATTTTTAATGGAGCTGTAACCAAATAATGCTCCCTTTGAACGCTCAAGTTTTCCTTTCCCCACCACCCGTATCAAAGCGCTGGCCTGATTCTGTCGGCGCTGTCAGAGCTTCAAAGGCCGTGTTTCAGAGCGGGGCTCGATGACGTCCAGTGGCAGTGTTTCAAATCACCTCTGGTGCTGTAGATATAAAGATAGCATTCATCTATCCACTGCTTTATGTTCCCACTGTGGCACAGATAACTACATTACTGTCCCAGGACAACAGGGCCTGTGTGGACCTTTGTTGCTCTTATGCCAGTGGCGCAAGTGTGCATTTCAGCTCGCAGTTCATCCGAGACATTGAGCGCTGAAGGGCCTGTGTGTGTAAGGGTCCTAAAATGACAATGATAGTATGTTTGCACAGTGGAAATCAATCCTGCAGCAGGAAAATGTCTCTATGTTGGACAATTTGAGGATAATGCAGCTTTGAGACGGTCATTTAAGAGCAAATATTGAACAAAGCCTCTTTTTTTTTTTTTTGAATGTGTAAGGAGAGAGGAGAGCAGGATGAGCTAGAGGACAGGAGAAGGAGAGAAGAAGGTTTAGTTGAGTCTCCTTAAAAAAAAGAGGGCAGCGGGTGAGACAATGAGGTGATTCAGTAAATTGAATTTAGACCAATCAGGGTGCAGGCGGTCTGTAAAAGCAGAGTTTGCATTGAAGATTCTGCAGCAGCAGTCCCGGTTCAGCGCAGAGCTGTCCGTCTGCTGCTGCCTGGGTGAGCTGCTGCAGAGCTGATGGAGAGGACAGATAGCCGAGCAAACAGCAGGCATGTCCACACTGCTCTCTCTATCTCCCTCATTTCTTTTTCTTCCCTCGCTTTCCTTCTGTGTCGTTCTACGCCTTGAGATAACGCACAAAGATGTGAAATCAAATCCCTGAATTACTGGCAGCGGTCGTAACATTCGGCTCTTTCTTCTTCATCTCTCGTTTCCCAGGCGGAGAACAAATGGTCTCATCAGGCTGCGGTGGGACACAAGCGCCTAGTCGTGGGTGCCAGGCTTAAGTATGGGTGGCATGCTCTTTATGAACAGCTGTGTGACACTGCGGTTTGCGCTACTATAAGTTGGCATTGGGTGGTCTTCTGTAGGGAGAAGTTACGAAAGTTAACCTCACAGTTTCCACACAACGGCTTCTGCAGATCTGTGTCACCTAAAGACAATAAAACCATAAAAAGACAAGTTCAAGCTGTTGCCTATTAAGTTCACGCCTGCGTCTTGTTTGACATAATTCATCTGGTTAATCGTCTCCTTAAAGATTCATGCGCATCCAAAGATGGGTAACCACCACGGTGAAAAGAGCCTGAAGGATTACGGAGTAGTGATGGGAAGAACAGTTCTTTTCACCGTACTGAATCTTCAGGATCCGTTCATTAAAATGATTCGTTCAAAAGAATCGTTCACCGTATCAAAATAAAATAAAAAAATAAATAAACATTGCAGCTGTAGAAGGGATTCTGATACTTTTAAAGATATCAAACAGCGTATCGCTTTAAATCGGCTGAAATTAAATCCTTCTTACAGGGGAGTTTATAGACGTGTAAAGGCGCTATAATGCGCTGTTTTATCTTAGCCTCAGTCAACAAACAGGTACTCGGCAGTTCGTGAACGACGCTACACCCCTCCTCCTCTGCCTGCCTCAAATTGTTTGGGAGTCGTTCGTTTCGTTCAGTCTGACTGATACTTATTTTTCATTCGCTGTGAGCCTCCACCTGCTCGTTTGCTCGCTGGCTGGCTGAGTGTTATTCGCCAAAGAGTCAAAGGCGGCAGTTTCACTCCCAACAGGCATGCGGAGCTCAACTGAACTGAGAAAGGAACGAATCAGGTCTTGGAGTGATTCCATTCATTCCGTTCTTTTGAACGAATCGTTTATGAACGACACAACACGATAACGGAAGCAACTGATGTAGAAAAAGAAAGAATAGTTTTGTGACAAGCTGAGCTGAGGAGCGCGATCACAAGGTTAAAAAGCAAACATATCCGTAGGTAAGTTTTATAGAAGGATGGAAGCTGATGCTGATATTGTAGTATTGTGGAGTTCAGTGCAAAAGCACAAGGGTACAGCTGTAGCTAGGGTAACCATATTCTGAATCCCCAAAAAGAAGACACGACTACACGGTAGCGAAGTCACAGAGTTGCACAAAGTTAATTATAAGAGTTTTTCGGGTCGGATCGAGTGTCTTTTGCGCGCTTCTAACTCATAAAGTCCATGTGACACAAACTCAAAACTTCCATACAAAACCGTGGACATTTGAGGGATTTTGTAACTTCCCCGGACAAAGCCGGACAAGCCTGGACAGCCCCCCAAAAAGAGGACATGTTCAGGTAAAAGAGGGCGTATGGTCACCCTAGCTGTAGCAGAGCCCAGATAGTCCGATCAAGACTGAATCATTTGTCTTATTTTTATTCTGGAGTGTGACTTCATGTGATGAGAGATCAAAAGCTAAACTTCACCGCAGGCTCACTGGACTCACAGAGGTGCCATTGTGTGAGTGTGTGGCCCTTCCAGTAAAAAAGGCTGTTTGGTCTCGGGGGGCCGGCACGCAGCCACTGCTGCTTTTGTGCGACCAAATGAAGCAAATCAAGCCGGAGCCGAGGAAGTCACTGCTGCTGTGAAATCTCAAACCACCATCAACAATCGCTGAGCCGCCGACCCCTCTGGTGTCTGTCACAATCACAACATCTCACATCACCAAACTGAGAGCATCAACTTCCTTGTTCTCGACTGTGTTACCATTTCCAGGAGTTTCAGGGTGTCTCTGCTGTGTTAGCACTGTGATTCATATCCCGTCACACTGGAATGCACCGATGACTCTGCTCTGTGGTCATCTCTCACCCGGCTTTTCTCCGAGGTAGCAAAATGATCGAATGTCTTCAGTATCTCCCTCAGCTCTCCAGGAGCTTAATGAGTTATAGCTCGAGTGTTTTCATACCATTGATGTAAAGCTCGAATCAGCAACTTTTACTCGCATCTGGAAACTTCCCAGGGATACGAGGTCACAGCCTTTTTGTTTTCATGTCGGGGCTGTGACGAGGCCGGGCTCAATCCTAGTGTCACCTCATTGACCTCTCACCTCTGACCCCTGCAAAATAGCGGGGTCACTGTGCGACTGACAGCGAGGCGATAAGGGCTGCACACAGCTCGCTGACATTAATATAGACACACAGCTGTGCAGCCACAGGTCTGACACACGCATAGACAAAATCACTCCACGATACCTGTCATACCTGCGTAATCGCTGTATGCGCTGCTGTGGCGCTGCAGAGTGACTCTTTGAGAAGTGGGAAGGAGCTGTTGAAAGCTCCTCTGGCATGTTATTTCATAAGGTCATTTGATCAAATTCCATTCCTGAGCGCCGCGTTTTTACGTCTCTGAAATCCAGGTGACGGCCGCTCAGAATAGCCGCCAGTTGCTTGGGTGTTTTCACGACGTAAAAAAAAACAAACTTCAGCATTTACAGTCTAGAGGAAGAGGAGAGAGGGAGGCAAAAACAGAGAGATAGGAATATTTGAGATGAGGTAATGACTGAGAAAAGGGGAAGTGGGTGCAGATTCAAGCAGAGGCATGGTCAATTTTTCTCTCCTCTTGCTTCGTCTCACTCTTTCCATTAATTCTGCATCAACCTGTAGTCTCATATATCTGTCAATCCTTCCCCTCGTCTTTTGTCGTCTTTGCTTTCCCTCTTAAATAGAGCAGGGAGGAGAAATGAACTGCACTTGACAAGAGGCTCCTTGAAGGAATTTCCCTCACTCTTTCTCTCTCTCTTTCTCTCAGTCCCTCTTTTATCCTCCTGCTTTTGGCCGCTCTCCAGCAAATTTTAACACCCATCATGGCGTGCTGGGCACAGTCCAACAGATGCCCTTGAGGAGGACATTCCAGTCTGGCACAACTCCTCTTTTCACGCTATTTATACTCAAATATCTGTGTCCTGAACTGATACGAGTACACCAAGAACCCACAGAGCTGTTTTATCTGAAATTTTAAGTATTTTTCTGTGATGCTCGTATTGCTAAACATGCTTCAGTTTTGCAAAATGGATTTCACGAAAAGGCGAATATCTTGCCGGCTTGCTAAGCGAATAAAGTTTGGCGCTTCTATTAAATAAAACTATAAAACCATATAAAAACGTTTACTGGACTTTGAAAAAGTTGCCTCAAGCTTGTCAGTTAGCTAGCTTAGCTTCATATTATGCTAACTACATTACACATCTATGTTTGGGGATTGATATAACGTCAATTTGCTCATCAGGTAAGTCGAGGTCTTCTTATAATTCCTGCCGTATATTTTCTTTGAGGACAGTGTCATGGAATATTTTAAGGACCTTGTCACTTAAAGCAGGGCGCTCCTGCACACTAATGATAAAGCGCTCAGTTATGACGAATGAATGCAGACTAGGGCTGACGTCACAGACATACCAACATCATTTTGATTGGTCAAAGGTTTGGCCTTTTGCCTTTTTGCCTTCACAAAATTTGACACAAGAGCGAAGAAATAACAGTTGCTTTATCGCCTCACGAATTCGCTCCTGTTGTGTGAGGACCTTCAGGAGTTTCCATTTGACACCACGAAAAAAAAAAGATGCTTTTTTAACGGATTCTTGCCTACCCCACCTTTAGGTCAGAATCAACATGAGTGTATTCAGATAAAAGCAACGACACTTGCAATTCTCCCAGCTATCAGTGAACTTGTATAATCAACGTAAGTCACCGCTTGATTTTGAGATGGAGAGATGATCAGTCTTATCCACTTCTGTGAAATAAAGACTGAATGAACCACTGTGAAAAAAATGTAGAGAGGAAAGTCAAGGGAGGGTTTTCTGAGAAGTGCTCATTAAAAAAAAGCATCTATTAAGGGGACACTGGAGTTATTTCTTTCATATGAAGGGCCCCATCCCACTGCTGCTTTTGAAAAGCGCTCACTGTGCCGCTCTCCTGCTTCAAGAAGCTCCAGTGAAAAGAAAAGACTGAGGTGAGGGAGGAAGAGGAGACACAGTGTCAAATCTTAGTGAAAGACAATTTGTTCCCCTGGTGTTAGCTAATTCAGGAAGATCCCACATGAAGTGTGCACTCATCAAAAAACTACAGTGTGAATGCTCCACTAAATATCATTACGAGGACTAAAAGTAGCTCCCCAAAGCACACCAAATGTATATTAGTTTATCAGCTGGCTCTTTTAGACTCGGTGCACTTGTATATTTGTCTTTGGTTGGTGCATGCTTGCTCTCAATCCTTGATCAGGTTTTACTTCACATGTGTAAAATTAACACCTGCGGGGTGCAGAATGCCTCCACTATTGCTTCACAAGGCAAACAGGGAGCTCCACTTACCAGAGCTGCACTTAGACGCACTTAATACTGTCATCAAAGCAGGTGCTGAGGTTGTGTGAGGAGGATGAGAGGTGGTAATGTACAGGGGGAGGACTGAATGTGGACCAGAAGGCTCTGCACGTGATGGGAAACAGTATCCACAGAGTGATCCTTATAGCAAATGTGTGATATGATGGTCAATTCCTCTCTGAGAGACCTTTTTAAATATTTCACACGATGATCTCAAACTCTTGAGTGATTGAAGCAAGAAATTTCACCTAAAATCTGTGAATTCAGTCTGTAAATATTATTTTTACTACCACTATTTCGACAACATCAGGGGGTCAAATCAGGCTTTGGATCGACCCCGAGCTTGTACAGGCTGGGCCCTAATAATAGTGGTATATAGTTTTAAATAGTTTTTTAAATTTATGCAGTGTTTCTGAGGTTGAATACCATGAGCGCTTCCCGAATAAGACCTTATGACAGAGCAGATAGGTTAAAATGATGGCAAAATCTTCAAATGCCTAATCTGCCTAATCAGGGGACAGGTAGTGGGGCTAGCAGCCTGAGCAGAAAAGCCCAGACAGCCCACTCCCCAGCCAGTTCATTAAGCTCTTCCCGGTGGACCCCAAGGCATTCCCAGGCCAGCTGAGAGACGAAGTCCATCCAGCGTGTCCTGGGTCTTCCCCGCGGTTTCCTACTGGTGGTAAGCGCCCTGAACGCCTCACCGGTAAGGCGTCCAGGAGGCATCCTGATTAGATGCCCAAGCCACCTCATCGGACTCCTCTCGCGATCTTGTTCTTTTGGTCACTACCCTCAGCTCGTGACCACAGGTGAGGGTGGGAATGTAGATCGACCAGTGTATCACGAGCTTTGCCTTTCGGCTCAGTACCCTCTTAACCATGACAGATCTGTGCAGCAACCGCATCACTGCTGACGTGGCAACTAGATTTTAAGAAAACATGCAAGTCCGTCTGAAATCTACTGAAACTACCAAACTACTAAATCGACCTTCTAGATCATGCGTTTGGGGATTGTTTTTCCCTTCCTGAAGACTGAACCTGGTCTTAACCCTCTGCTCATGCTTGAGTGTTCGCACCGAGCTTTGAGCAGGAAGCCGAAAAGCATGAAGCGTTGCTAGGAAGCTTAGTAGTAAACCAAAACCTTGACAAGCAAAAGGAGGTTGTAAACAGGTGCTGTACAAGCTGACGGTGTTCGTCATTCGATGTGCTTCCTGTTAGCCTCTTGCTTACATATTTTGTTGATTGATTTGATGCGTCACAGGTCAGGAGACCAGGTGACCTGATAGAAAACACGCTCCTATCAAGTATTTGATTCTTGTGCAGTGCTCGAAAACTGGGACAAGGACAGCAGTCCAAGCCAGCCATGACCAAATCACCATTGCTGGGCTTACCTGTGCATGCATAGGTAGTAGTTTTGAGCTCCTCCAGCAACTGTAAATAATGGTTTTAAACCATTTGCACAGCGGTAAATTGAAAACTATTGCACTTGACTTCATTCTTCATCCCTGCACTGAGGTACACTCATGAGAAAATCTAGTTTGTCCTGTAAAACACAAATTTAGACAGAGTATCGAGCAGTAACGCCAAAATAATCAGAAAAAGCTATGGTTGAGCCAAAAGTCTTGACAGTATGATACATTTTTCTGTCAACCAAAAGCAAAGCGTTTGTGTGGCAAAGACACGAGAGTCTGGCTGCGGAGAAACAAGCTGGTTGCCTTTTAACAGGGGTTAAGAGGGAAGTTCATAGGTCGACAGACTCAGCCAGCATGACCGTCTGAAGTCTGTTCCCTGAGGTTGTTGTTTGGATTATACAGAGCACCTGTTTTGAGTGAAGACGTGGAGACGTTGGTCGTGTCCACTTCTACTTCCAGTTCTCCTTTACGTTTTTCACCCTTCCTCCATCCGCGCTCCGGGTTAAAATCTAAAATGGAATTTCTCTACGATCGTACGGCACACCGGGAGAGTCGATGGCTTTTGGGTTTATGTGAGGTGGCAGTAAAAGTACAGGACCACAGGCGTAAAGCTGTCAACATGTGGACACGGTCGTGGAACACAGCTTCGCCTGTCCCCACAGCAACTTTATAGGAATGTTTTACACCCCCCCTGCACCTAAACATATCTGTCCTCTGTATCGTATTTTCCCCTCGCCAGGCTGCTTAATATGCAGGCTGTGATTTCCCCCACATTCCTGCAGATAAATCTCCTCTCAGGATCTTTCTAGAACAAAGCCGTTAAGACTTGTTGGGAAATCTCCGACTTTGATCTCCTTACTCGCGCATCGTTTTAAGTTGTTCCTACTGATATCAGTTTACCCACTGAAGGATATTTGGGCTGTTGATATGAGCCACTTAAACCGTGTGTGAGTGTCAGCTTATGCGTGGAGACAAATTGAGAGGTACTTGTGTGACAGTGTGTGTCTGTGTGTGAGATTTCCCTCCTCTTTGAAGTGTACAAGACGGGGCGAGCAAACCTGTCTCCGTGACAATGACGAGGCTTTGATGTGCGATTAAAGGAGTGATGTACAGCTCCAACATTTGTCAACCCGTATCCCACAATGCACCACTTCTATGAGAGAGGAGTTCATAATCTATATGTACTTTCGCAATGATGATGCACAATCTCTGAGAACGACTGTGAAATGACAATGACGGGACTGAACAGGTGAGACATGAGCGACGAATCAAAAAGCAGAATGGAAAAGGAGAAAGAGAGTTACAACAGGATGCTCAAAAAAGCAAATAACTGCTCGAGTCAACTAGTCGTTTCCTGACTTGACATGTGAAGTCATAAATTTGGCATTTGGCTACCACCGTGTTGGTTTTCAGGAGCTTTAAGGACAAAAGACGCTACAGGATGTTGTTAAAACTAACCTGAATGTGTGGAATAACGATTATCATAACCCTCCAATCAGAAATCAGGGTGGTATCTACTGATTTGGGACATATTCTAGCAAGAAACAAACTGGAGGAAACAGTTCATTTGTCGTGTGATTGTGATGGTAATAAGCCACATATATATGGTGACCATATTCTGACTTCCCAAAAAGAGGACACGAATACGCGGGGGTGGAGTCAGGGAGTCTCATGAAGTTAATTTTGAGAGTTTTTCAGGTCGGATCGAGTGTCTTTAACCCGAAACAAAACCGTGGACATTTGAAGGATTTTATAAACTTCCCACGATAAAGACGGACAGCCCCCAAAAAAGAGGACATGTCCAGGTAAAAGAGGACATATGGTCACCCTACACACATAGGCACCTAAAAAGAGTAAATTTATCGTGGTTTCACCTTGACATTTGTGCATGTAGGATGAGTCGTAGCTCTTTGTCATGGGCTTTATTTTCAATCCTCACTTTGTTTTTGCACTTTAAAGTATTTTTGGCTTCTAAACTATAATTCAGCAGGGAGTTATGAAGTTTAGGAGTGCAGCATCATACCCCGTGCAGCAAAACCCGGGCTGCCTAATAGCTCAGAGATAACATCAGAGCGGCTTATTTGAAATGTTACCATCCTCCCAGCTCAGGCCTAAGCTCCTCTATCAACATGGACATCAGCCAGAACCCGGCTATGCAGCCACGCTAATTTTGTTTTACTTTGTTCTGCTGCTACTTTCTCTCCCTCGTATTTATTTTCCTGCTTGATACCCTCACTTTAAAGTGGAGTGACACACAAGCTGGGTTTTCCAGCACACGTTTCCTGTGTTTGAAAGAGGGGGGCAGGGATATAAAAACACAGAAAAGGGGTGAGAAGGTCAGACGGAAAAAAAAGAGAAACAGGAGGTCGGAAAGTGTGGAGGTTAATTGAGATGTAAATCTGAGGACAGACCTTTGTTTCCAGTGTTAAAACTTAAAAGTGGACCGCTACGATTCGACAGGCATCTAAAATAGTAACAAACGAATTCATGGAGCAAAACTTTTTGACATTTCACAGAAGTGACTCAGTTGAGAAAGTAGCGGGTGTAATGTCTGGGTGTGCTGTAACGTGAACCCAAAATAGCAGGCCAGCTCAGCCATGAAGTCACACTCCATCACCTATCCCAAAGACTACACAAACAAGATAGTACCTGGTTTATCTCCTGAACATGACCACAACAGAGACGTCGTCGGGCAACACCCACAGCAAACATATCTGGGAGAGGGCACTGGACGCGCAGACATTATCAGCTTCAGATGAGCGATATCGCACTTGACAGAGAGATTGGAGCCGCCTTGCTTTCGGATGGTGTTAAGTTGTTGTAGCTCGTTCAGAGAGGAGCACAAAAGCATCCTTGTGTGGTGCAAAGTGGGAGAGATTGAAAACATGATGATGGATAACCAACAGCTGTAAGGTCAAGAGACAATTTCACAACCTCTGTGAACTTTTCAAAGATATAATAAAAGATGGACACCGAGGGCGAAAAAGGATATGATGCAAATTCTTCTGAGAATTTTACTATGACTCAGGAATGGATAAAAAAAAAATACCAGAACACAACATAACCTATTTTTTACATTTCTACCGGCCATGTCCTGTCCTGTCTGATAAGAGCGCGAATAAAAGCAGCGTAAACAAGCAAAACTCAGGGTGTTAAAGGGACGGGACTTTTTTCATTAGAAATCTCACCAGCCAAGGTCTCATAATAAAACCACGTTTGTTATAATTACAAAAAGGCAGTTTCTTGGGTGTCGACTTGAGACTGGTGCCAAAAGCAATGGAAGCCCCATTAGGTCCCATGTTAAAAAGACAGTTTTCTCTGCATTTTTTGTAATTTGTTTACAGCCTGGTGAGAAAAAAAGGAACAAAACAGTTAAATCGTTTATCGTCTTGTGTGGAGTCTGTGATGTGTAAGATCGCAGAACTCTTTTGGTGTATGCCAGTAGAGCATGGATGTTAGGATAAAGTCATAATAGAACAGATTTCATTAAATTTAAGTTAATCCATGCAGAGTTTCTCATGAACCTGAACAAGCTCTTTGCAACTGCAGCCCACGCTCTAAAGCCAGACTTACAGAGTTTCCTCAGGGACTTTTTGGGTCGGGTTTAACTGATACAGATAACCACACGATCAAAATGCAAGGCCTATACGTGCTGCACTTCAGTCTGAACGTAGCGGTAGACAAACCTGCCAAACAGAATCGGTATGAGCCCCAATTTCCACCTCATGCGGAACGGCGGTGAAAAGTCTGTCAGCGCCAATCGCCGCTGATCATTTCCATTCAAGCTAAAGCGTCAATTTCCACCGGCTTCTTTCTGGCCCCCTGCTAGTCAGCGGGCTTCGTAGCCGATCACCAGGTTTCTGTTTTTCCGGATGCCGCAGCATGCTGCATAAATTTAGCACAGATCAGCTGGAAAGGAAGTCGGGCACAAACATTAAATAAAACACTACGCGTTTCAGGCGGATCATATTTCACACCATGCAAACAGGCAGGGACGAACGAGTCAAAGGTTTTCAGACTTCATTACACCCCGTTGACACCATGGATGAGGAGATGCTGACTCTAGAAGTCTAGAGGTGGATTTCGTCCTCTGGAAGGACACAATCTACTGCTGATATGGTTATGTGGCTGTCTTTATAGAGACAACTTGTTATCACGTGATTGCATGTAAACCCGCGGGTACTTGTGAGTTCTCACAACTCCCGCCTTACAAACGCTTCCGGTAGGAATTGGCGGACAGCAAAAATCACCACCGTTCCACAGTGGAGCCGTTCGTATTCAGAGGAAATTTGGTGTAACAGTGAGCTGACCCCGAACACAGGGTCATTTAAAAAGGTATTACCTTACTCTTTGTAAGGTTCCTCGAGGTCACGCTTGCCGCAGCACACACTGTTGATGATGTGGATGGTTGAATATGTTTTTCTCATTCCAGCCCTCTGACTCCACCCGCCTGCAGTTTACTCATCCAAATAATGCAGACAGCATTTCCTCTGAGGAATAACTTTATGTCTGCGTCCTGTTCGGCCCAAACACTGAAAGTATTTCTCTCAAGCTGTGAGTTTTGATTTCATGTTCTCATGTTGCTGTAGTACGCAACAAAGGGACGGTGAATAAATCAACATATTTTAAAAGTTTTTGCGGTAATAGCTGAATGAAAAGTTAGGATATCAGGTGCAAAAACAACAGTTTCACTATGGGAAAGTGACGCCTTTTATTTATGTCTTGAAAAGGGGCTTAATAAACGTCTGGTCTTTTGTTGGTATGACACTTTTCCAGAAGTCTTCAAATGTCAAAACACAGAGGAGGTATTATGTTACCGTCTACAACATCCGCAAACAGTACTGCTTTACACACAGCCTCCTCTACACCACCTTTCTTCTCTTCTCATGCCCCTGCGTCCTCTGGCAGCCTGTACTTTTATCACTTTAACAGTCACATTAGATGATATTACTTCCCTCTCTTACTTGTTCTTTATTACTTGGCCTCATGCTTGTTTCATAAAACTGTTCTCCATCCATGTCCACCCGTCAAAGTCATGGAAAAACAGTCCCAGACAGGAACTGGGGTTTTTGTAAATCAATGAATTCTGGTTCTGAATCTAACGCACATCTTTGCAAAAAAAGATGTCTGAGTTTTAAGAGATGTACTGACATTTATTCTCTCTCTGATGCACAAATGCAAATATAACCGCCAGTGTGAAGATACAGTTTTCCTGCCCGGACATTTTCAGCTGGAGTAAGACACAGGATAGGAATTTTTTTGTCTGATAACACTCAGTCTGCATGTCCAGGACAGGATAAAAAAGAGACAACACCACTTTGTCAACAGGGATTGCCCAAAATGACTCAGTATCAAACTTACATACAGTTACTCCAAAGAAGCAAAATAAAGGAGTCACTCTTTTCCCGTCTTATCTCTGACTGTGGTCATCTTTCATTTTTGTTACTCATTCCTCAAGATTGCCAAGATATGATAAAAGCTAAAGCCTTGCAGTGAAACAAACATGCCGACCTGCTCTGAACAATACCCTGAGACACAGGAGGAAAACAGACGTACAGAGGAATGTCATTACGGTGCAGAAACCTGCAAATGTATCCGACTCTGCTCCAAGAAATCAGTCGAGGCAGATCAACTGCCAGTAGTGTGCAGATGGGTCTGCAAACACAGACAGAAAACACAGGGTTGAGGAGGACATTTCCATAAATTACTCATTAGAAAGATCCGGGGAGGAAATATTAATTGTGTCGGAATTACTGATTGAGTTCAGATGGCAGGCATGTGCAGGCATGTTGTTGGTTAAGCCGTCTGCTAACAGACAAACATTGTGCAATCCAAGCAAAGGCTGAGCCAGTAGGAGAAAATTTTTGTCCTTTGTCTGGTCTCCTGGGAAAACAGTTTAGCTAACAAAAGTAACAAAGACTGTTGTGTGTGTGTGGTATAACGTCTGCAGATGGTCAAAAATCTGGCACTGAAAACCCAATAAGTTAGCGCACACTGATCAATAACGATATAAGATATTGAGTAATGTGATGAAATATGATAATGCCAGACACTATCCCAAATTTGAATTGTAGCTACACAGCCACTGCAGTTGCAAACAGGAATAGTTACAAAAATAAAAACACGGACACATTTTTTCAAACGCTGAACAACAAACACAAAGGCCTTTTAACTAACTCTCTTTTTTCGGAGACATGACTGTAAGCCATTGTAATGTAGCATAACATAACAAAACGTAACATAACAAACGTGACTGTAATATAACAGTTGTAAAGTAACTTATTGTAAAGTAATTTATTGTAACGTAGGAAATTGTACAGTAACTTATTGTAAAGTAATTTATCATAGCGTTGAATATTGTAAAGTAACTTTTTGTAATGTAACTTACTGCAGAGTAACTTATTGTAACATAGCCTCTCGTGAAGTAAGTTATTTTAGCATAACATATTGTAAAGTAACTTATTGTAATATAACATTTTGTAATGTAACATATTGTAACCTAATATATTGTAAAGTAACTTATCCTAACATAGCATATTGCAAAGTAACTTATCATAACGTAATATGTTGTTAAGTAACTTATTGCTTCTTGTGAAGTTAATTGTTGTAACATAACATACTGTAAAGTAAGTTATTAAATGCAACATATTGTAACGTAATATTTTGTAATGTAACATAACAGCATATTACAAAGTAACTTATATTGACGTTACTTATTTCAATTCAATTATTAGGTGGGGTATTATTGGATTACAGCTCACAGTTATTGTAAATGATAGAAGTCCTTTACTGAGAGCAACAAGACCAGTGCTACACTGTGATATCTGTTTTTTCAATAGATGGAATGGATGAAATGTGACCAGAGCTGTTTTTTTTTCTTGCAGATATGGCAAAGGACAGCGGTTTGACGGGAGTGCGTGTGACGGAGCGGCAGTGAGCTGTGACAAACACAGAAAGACCGGCTGAAAAAAGGAGGAAGATGAAGGCAGAATGTGATAGGTGCGATAACATCCGCAGCAGAGACAAGATCCATAATTGTGTGACAGCATGAGATGGAGAGAGGAGGGTGATAATAACGGAGAAAATGAGACAGTGACCGAATTTTAGTAAAATGAAGAGAAATAAAGACAAAATCATCAAATAAATAAAGAAGTATGCCTTTGTTGGATTTTTTTTCTCTTTTTACAGGGTTGTAGTTTGTTGCAGTTGATTATCAGAGTGTCCCGATGTCTCAGCCAGTCTGTTCTGAGTAAGAGTTGTTTACAGCCGTCCAGATAACATCAGCAAAACACATCTTTGGACTCACGCTACAGCCTTGAGCCACCTTTCCACTCAGAGTTACAGTACTTCTCTCTCTCTCTCTCTCTCTGTGTGTGTGTGTGTGTGTCATCACATGAGGACAAAAAGTGCTGCTGTAGACATTACATAAGCCTGCATTAGACGACTGCAGGTAGTGCCTCATACTTGAAAAATGAGATTGATCATGTTTGATGTTCACAAAGACCAAAAGAGCCTCATCCAGTGTCATTGTGTGTGGACTCAGAGAAATTTAAACAAAGTTTTTAAGGATTCTTAACACCTTCATTAAAGCAGAAGTGAAATTTTTCAGGTGCTTGTTCTAAACTATCGAATAAGCTTCCTGTAATGAGACACTCAAGGAGATATTTTTCAGGGTAAGTAGGACTTAAATCAAGTTTAAGTCCAGCTTGGAAAATAAAGCTTTTGTTCTTCATAATAGCCAATCATTTCGTTATCTCTTGACGGATTCATTTGCACATTAATCTAGCGTAAACCCTGAGGTCAAACCCTTTATATTCTCATTGTATGGCTCATTTTGCTTCACTTTTTTGCCTGTATTCTTCTCATCCTGTCTCTACTCGCTCTCCATCCAGATATGACATCCATGCCTTGCAAATACAGGCCCTGTATCTGTTTGCACGCTGTCTGCAGGCTGAGGATGACCCACCCGGGGAGCTACCCCTGCAGACTTCTATTACCTGGACAGTTTGCATGTGTTCTGGCTGCCTCTGAGCTGCAGATGAAAGAGATGTAGAGAGACGCACGAGGTGTGTGGGATCAGCATGCAGCATAAGTGAGTGTTTTTCATTTGACTTGGATCCAGGTCGGTTTTCTGTCATCATCTCTTCCTTTTTTTTTCTCTCTGAGTTTGATATGTATCAGCCTGTATTTCTTTGCCATATCACCTCTGCCGCCTGTCATATCTTACTTTGTTGTTCCTTTTTCTTCCTCATCTTTGATAGCATCTTTCTTCACCTGAGCCATCTCTTTTTCTGTCACGTGAGTTGCTGGTTTTATTCCTCTCTTTCCTCAGCTTCAGAGCTAAAAGCTCGTTGAGGTAAATTCTGACTATAAGTTTGTAAATATTAAAGCTGACATGACTTTTGCAGGAATAGAATTTTCAAACATTCCTGTGGTCTTTTTTTAACTTGTTTTTCAGTCCTACTTCTGTCCTAAATCTATTTCTCTCCAGCAGCAAGCCTCCTGTTACTCCTCCTGTTATTGACTTCCTCGCCCTAACCTTTCTCATTTTCTTCACCTCAAGTGCTGCAATGGTTATCTGTTGGTGTGGTCCAGTTTCAGACCTGTGCAGAGGCAGTAAAACCTCCTCCCTTTCTGTCTGGCATATGTGGAGAATGGAGGACAGATTTGAGCCTGCAATGCTGTAATTTCAGCCCATCCATCTGAATTGGAGGAGGGAGGTTGAGGCTGGTTGTGTGATGGGAGTTTCACAACCTTTTTTGTATATTCTTGAACTTTATGCTTGCCAAATATGTTTGCTGAGTGTGCAGAATAAATCAAGCGACTGTCTAGCAGACCAAGTAGTCCAAAGCTTGCTGTCTATTAAGCAGTGCTTACTTCATATTATAGAGGCTATCGGATGGACGTAAGGGTTTATCTTTGATGCACAGCGGTGCTCCTCTTACAAACTTACTCCTACTCTTTCTTATATGCTGAATCTAACCCATTTAAACCGGAACAGCATGTACGCATTTCATTCGTCTGCCTCTGATAGGCTAATAAAGCTTAATAAAGCAGATTCATGCTCGGATCTTGCTACGTGAGGAAAGTAAACAATGACGGAGGCAGAGAGCAGCTTCGGAGATGAAGCATCCAGCAGTATAAACAACCTCTTCATACTGAGTGCTTTGGCTCACACTATCCGTGTTTCCTGTGAGTGTTGCATGACTTTGGGTGAGCACAGAGATGAACACGCTGTCATCCACTTGTTTATTCATTTTAGTTTTTAGTACTGGCACTACTAGGGCGACAATGTATACCCTTTCAACACCTTATTTTTTTATATTGATATTTGTATTGAATGGACACTTTATCATGACTGCCACTTGTTTTATAGAAAGCAAATTTTTTGTTATTTTACAGTGTAGAGCCTTTACTTTTATTTATACAGCCCCTTTTTTCATTTAAGTCTGTTTGTTCAAAGTTTTTAATAATATGATGAAGGTTCGGAAAAATTAAAGATAGTCATCTTGAAAGCCACACCTGTAAGCTCAACCTCAACACTAAAGAAAACTTCAGGATCTGGGGGCCCTTCTCAAAATTGCCCTCAGGATTTCAGAGGCGTGTCTAAGACAGGGTTCAGGTCTTAATGGGTTAAGTATTTAACAGGACAGAGTGCTCAGAGACATGAGTTTCCTCCTCCTCTCCTTAAATCAAATACTGCCTTAAGTACCAAGCTGGTCCATGGTTGTCAAAAGAAGAAGCTGTCACCACTATCTCTTCACATGCCTGCTTCACCTTGACCCAGCGTTAGCTAAAATCTAAAGCAGAGATCTTGCCAAGCTCTCCATCATGCGCACTCTCTCCAATACATGCAGGAACAAACACACACACTCACTCACACACACAGCTGAGAGGTGATTCATTTTTACTACCTAAAATATAGCCATCAGCGACATGCTCATATAAATACTGTATAAATTACACACTCATTATAGAGATTAGTACAAAATATTAGTAAAGATGAGCAAACTTACTTCTCACAGGTGGAAACCTTGAACAGAGTCAGAGTCATTGGTGGACATCCATCTGCCGTTCTGGTCTGAGAAAGTAAAAGAAAGACAGATGGTAAGAGAAAACATACAGCAAAAACATTATCACCGCCACTAACAGATAATCCAGATTTAACTGGGCGTGAACGCTTTCAGATAAGAGGACTTGAGACAGGAGTTTGGTTTGTAAAGTCCTCCAGCAGTCCAGACCTGTTGCAGCATTACGAGGAGCTGATTGAGGCAAGCCTGAGCCAGCCCTGTATATAAGCTTGATCAGAAAGGAAGTTTTAAGCCTACTCTTCACAGATACAAAGGAAGTCTACCTTCGAAACCTTAACTGTGTTTACCATCCAACTGGCGACTTTATAACTGTTTGAATGGAGCAACAAAGTCCTCGAGCAAATAGTGGGCTTCCCTTTCATGCATGTTTGGTTACAGAGCTTAATTAAAGCTTAACCGTAAGAGGACCGCACATGTTACATTGCTTTACAATAGGTTGCAATTTGCTGTCCAATGACTAGAACATTCTCATGCTTCCAACTAATACCAAAAGGACACCAGTGGACAACATTTCTTGGCCTACAAACATGCAGCAGAATGTCACGGGTTCGTTCTGTAATTGGATGGAAAGCTTCAATGCTTCAAGAATCTTCATCTCGCCATCGCTACCAACTCCCCAAGAACAGCGAACAGTGGCAAAAATATTTGTAGTGCAGGAAACAAAACCAAAAAAGTAGGCAAATGAATAAAGTATAAATAAAGTGCAACAGAATCTCAATAGAACTTACTCTTGGACACTTGTAACCCGCGACGCCACCAGGCCAACAGCTCCCCTCAGAGTGAGCAAAGCGTTGTTTAAATACCACTTAGCCCCTTCCCCGGGCACATCTACAAACAAATTATAGGCGTTTAAGATACAAAAGCAAAATAGAACACAAAATTCGTCAGTAAATCAGTCATTTTAACATGGAAAAAATGGCACTAATAACCCTCCATACAGCTTTGACCCTAATCATTGAAAACACATGAAATCAGATCAACAACAATGGTGGGGTCCGGCGGTCACATGACCCCCCAAAAAGAAGCGCGCTACCTTACGCTGAGGGACCAGGAAGTGACCCGGTTTGGCTTGGAAGATGGCGGCAGGTAAGAGAGAGAGAGTGTGTGTGTGTGTGTGTGTGTGTGTGTGTGTGTGTGTGTGTGTGTGTGTGTGTGTGTGTGTGTGTGTGTGTGTGTCAATATTACCGCTATTTTAGCATTAGAAATATTACCGCAATTTTAACGTTTAGCGGATGTGACGGCGCGGCGTCCTTATTAACGGCGGGCTGCGCGTGGAGCCACACAAACACACACATGCCGAACATTTCCCTCCCCGCCATCGTCGCTAATTAAGCACGAAACGGCGCTACTTTTGCTTCTCCCAGTTGGATAGGGCAACCCAGGGTGCACACTTGGAGCTCTGTCAGTTAACAAACATTCACACAGATATTCATCCCTTCACTTACCTGTCAATTCACGCCGTCATGCTGGCTCATGTTTCCAATTGTGGAAACAGAGCGCGGGACTTCCGTGTGTAAAATAGATGGGTATGGAGGGTCAAAGTGGTCACATGATACAAGAAAAATTGATTCCCTTGTTGCTTGCCATGAATCCCTAAAAACTAATGCTCTACTGATTTGTGCAAAATCTTATAGAGAAAGGTCTGAAGGTTAAAAATGGTAAAGATAATTTAAATGTGAATAAATACGTTTTTTTTCTAAACTTATGTAACTAGTAACGCCCACTGGGAAGGGCTTGGGGGGCTAAAAAAAGGCTTCCTGGGCCTTATTTTTTTAGACTTAGAGTTTTTTTTTATATGGAAGATAACAGCCAAACTGACTTTTGTATCGCTGCTGTGTTTCTGTTTTTTATCTCTTGAGTGAGAATCTTGTATTATAGCGGAACTATTGCATTGATGGCATTTTATTTTTTGCCTTGTACATTTTGAAAATGGTATTTGACAATTTTTTTGCACTTTTGCAAATATTATTGCATTGCACCTTGGAGGGCCAGCTGTAAATAAATCCACTACGCCTGTAGTGGACTGGTGTCCTGTGAACAACCAAACCCAGCACCTAATAAACCAACACATTGTGGATTTAAACCCAGATCAAATGCAGATCGATACCGATTGTATACATGTGTGCAGGTGTGTGCTTTGTGTGAGGGAAAATGTCACTTGTTGGATCAAACAGCAGAACAAATCTGGTGTTCCTGGGGTTTAGACAGGCAGCAGAGAGAAGCTCAAACTCAGGCACAGGTGTGTGTACTCCGAGGAAAGAAGAAGGGGTGGGTTAGACTTTGGATGGTTGCCAGGTCTACCCTCCCAACCCCCTGGATTCCTCCAGCAGGCAGCAAGGTTTCGTGCAAGGGGTGACTCTCCCTGCCGTAGATAGAAGAGAGGGTGCAAGTTGCAGAATATACCAGATCTACTTTAGTGGTCTTTGCAAGGACATTCATGCTGGTGGGTCAAATTGACTTGAGTTGCTTATTGCACAAAGTCTCTGTAGTGTGCACAAAGTTTGATAGGAGCTGATTAGGGCCCCTTCGGGCTGTGAAAAGGCCCCGTTGGTTAAAAAGGGACACTCCATCTGCAGGACCTGGAATGTGTATCTGGCACGGTGCCTGAATTTAGGAAAAACATCAAATAGCTGTTTCAGGGTGCTCACCCTCTCCATCATCTCATCACACTCGCCGAGCTGTCTCGGATCTTCAATAAGAAATGGACAAGAAATGCCTCGCAGCCATCTCGAAACCCTGCCCCGGCAAGTACAGCTCTGCTCCCAGCAACACCTAAGTGATCCCTCCTGCGTTTACTTTTTCCAGTTTTAAAAAAGTAGTTCAAAGTTGCACGGTACACCGAGGGGTTTTGTAAGGCAATACCAAGCCGGGTTTTCCCCTTTTCACAAGTGCTGCAGTGGAACATTTGAAAAAAACTGACAGCACACCCTTTACAAAAAAAGAAGTAGCTGAAAGGTGCATTGTGTAGGGTATTCTTCAGGGATTCCAGTCCAATAATCACGGCTTTGGCTTGGTTTATTTTGTAAATAAGACATCAAGGAGTCACATATTAATCACAGACACGTAGTGGAAAAACATCCCTGTGGTCAGATAGAATTTTACCCCGCTATGTCCGGCTCTCATTTCTCTTGCCCCCCCTTTATGCATGTGTACCTATGCACACATCCATCCATGCTCACATAAACACATGCTTGTACGTTTGGTGTATTCTCAGAGAGCAGCAGAGTACAGCAGACACAGGTAGTGCTGTTATTTTGAGTGCCGACGACTCGAAGTGTTACCTAATGGCTGGATACGTGCTGCTGTGAAAGGAGCTTTGTGAAGATCCTCTTCAGCCCTTCTAGTACTTCGGTAGTAGACATGTTACGCATGCCGTCATCCTTGAGTCGAGGGGATTTCTTAGCCGTGTATAACCACGCTGGTTTCCAATCAGGGCAATGATTTTGAAAGGGCTGGTTATAAACAACCAAATGTCAGAACTCTAACAAACGAATGAAGTAATAACTGATTTGATTTGTGTGGTTCCACTCCGCTGACAACAAAGCGTGACACTGTATCGCTCTGAGCCGAAGCCACTTGAATTTGTTTTATTGTAAAGCCATGACGTTTCCTCAGTGCTGCAGCCAAGCATCTCGACTCGGCCAGGGTCTGGCTTGCCACAGGCTCCACTGCTGGACAAGAGACCTGCAATTATAGCTCACTTCAAAGATGCCAGTCAGTCAAAGACGGCATTCATGCATTTATTTTGGCAAACCCCTTTCCCCCCTCCCCCCTTTCTTGCCTCCTCACCTTTCCACCTCCCACTCCCCTGCCCTTCTTCCTTCTTTCCCACCAACCCTCAAGCTTGTTTAGATGAACGATTAAGCGAGAAACAAGTGCAACTGGAGTTTGTTTTGGCACGCATCTTTATTGACACACAGTTTACTGAAATATCTTCCTGCATAGTTCGCCCCCCTCACCTAAATTTGGACAAGGTGGATGTCGGCAGTGATGAGGGGAGGAGTGGGTCGCGTGTGCCCAAACAGGGAGGCTTATGTCCTGGGTAGAAAGACCGTCCTCTGCCCTCTTCTCACCCCACCTCCTACAGCTGATCCAGAAATAAAACCCAAAGAAAGAGGAGGGGGGGCAGGAGGAAATGTTTCACCTTAGACCATCTGCTCTACACAAGCTATTAAATGTTCAATTAACAGTGTAAACTGATAGTTTGCCATGTCAACAGAGCGCCGTATTACCACGCATCAAGTTATCCAAAGCCCCCCTTTTCAAACCGCAAAGTAGGCCAACTGTAACTGTCAATGACAAATTTAGAGAAGTGTTTATTCACCCACCATTTCATTTTCTGCCAAAGTCTATTTGATCATGAGAGTACTGTGTACGTAAGGGACTAATAATACGACTTCTTAAAACTTGCTGTTGCATTGGGGCTTTAAAGTGGCCTGGAAAGATATTTGAATGGAAAGGAACAGCTGCCATTTTATCCTTCTTGTATTTTTTTATTAGGGGGGCATCATCAGCATGTAAGTTTCATATTTCACAAAATTCCAGTTGTCTACCATCTGCTGGGTGGATTCTGGTCCTGTAAACTGTGATCCTGGTCCAGTCTCAGACTCGGGACTGCTGCGATAGCCCTGTAACTTAATCGGTTACAGGGCCTTGGAATCTTGTGTGAGAGGTGCGTGTTGTTGCCATGTTTGCATGTGCTTAAACGCGTGTGAATCAGCTGATTGGCTCGTTTTGGGTTTGTTTATGAGTATTGTGGGCTACTGAGTGATATGAAAAGAAGAGTCTGTAAATGTTTGTCGATCGAGTACACCAGACACCTCCGCTCCCATGGGCCACAGCTCCACAATCGTACCCCCTGGAATTTGAAACCTGATGCTGGAAGTTGGGCAGCCAGAGTGATTAGGGGCACCCACCGTGCTGGCGGTGTTACAGTGCGGCTCAGGTGTCCCATTCGTCACACCGGCCCAGACCGACACCCTGGCCGTGGTACTGTCTCTGGGGTGGGGTCAGCCAGTCCTGAGACCGTTCTATAGGGGCCTGTATGGCTCCCATGGGCCCAACTTATCCATCCGTCTGCACTGGCTCCTCTAACTCGTTAAAAAGCCCAGACCTGTGGTGTTAAATCATCCGGCTGTCACACACATCATACACACCTGGTGGGACTTGTATCCCCGCAGAACAATAACTGTCACGTTGTGGATGTTGGGTGGACACCGGGGATTGGAGTGGACGTTTGAGGCTAGTGAACAAAGACAGATTAAATCAGATAGACCACACTCCATGCCAAATACACACACACACTCTCCATTTTGGTTCGACAGAAGGTAGTTACGGGTCAAAACCACAGTGAGTGGGTCCACATAAAGGCACCTTTGTTAAGACACACTGTGCTCCAAATACCATTCAGTGGAGCAACAAAACCTTACAAGAGAGAAAAGAGAGTACAGAGGAGGAGAGGATTGAGGTACGATCACAGCTTTTTACCTGAGATAGAGTTAGTAACAAGTAACTTTTTAGAACTGTTTATCCAGTCTGTACGCGAAAACAAAAAAAAATCAATCAATCCCTTGAAGCTTTGTGGTGCTTGGCCAGTCGCCTCATTCTCATCAACGTGTGATCACAAAGTTCTCTTTCATTTTGGTCCCTTTCGCCGATGCCATGTCTGACAACTTGTGGAAAGGTGCAAATCATAACTCGCACACACACAAATGCAATCACTCACAGTGTCGTCATTGTCTTCTCCCCTCACTTTGGCTGCTGTCCACACAGGGCCCCAGATGAAAAAGAGCTGAAACTTGCAGTGTGCCGTCCTTGACTCCTCAGTGTTTATAACATGCACAATCACGCTTTGTCACAGAAACATCTATTGTGTTTTTTCTTTTCTTTTTAAAAATCTTATTAACATGCCATTGTGCTTGTTATTTTTATCTTTTTGTAAAGTGATGTCTCTTTGCACCTGGTTTGTGGCTTTTTGTAGTTGTTTTATTGACTGTGGGGGTTTTTATGTCTCTGTGTACTTGTCATCTGTTGCTTTAACATCATTTGGTGTGTGTTTTTAGGCTCTTTGTTGTTGCTTTGTGTCTATTTCAGGCTTGTGTTGTGACTCTTTTTGGTTGTTCAATGCCTTGTTGGGTGTGCTCGGTGTTTTTTCAGTCTCTTTATCACTCTTGAGTGTCTCGTTGGGGGTTTTTCAAAAGTAATTGTGCTTGTGTTTGTTTGTTTTTTCTTTTTGTGACTTACTGTAGTTGCTTAAAGTCCCACTTTGATTGTACTATTTAAAGTGTTTTTAGTGGTCTTTAAACTGTACTTTAAACTATGAAGTTTGTAGCCAAAATCACCTGTGTCATTTTCAAGGGCTTTTCTTCTGCAGAGTTCCAGTAGCTCATTAGCAATTCGTCTCTAAATCGTTGGCGGAGTCACCGCTGCTCTGCACACTTCACCTCAAGTTAGTTTCAGCCTAACATTGCCGGTGTAGCGGAAGAAACAGGTGACATAAGAGTGTCTTTAGGGGCATGATGAAAGTTAATATCATAATTAGCTTTCTTACGAGCATTTCAATCCGCTAACACAGACACTTGTTCCACAATCGTCCTCTCTATTTCTCTGAGCCTGGCCTACATTGCGGGGCTCAAGGGGTGGAGTTTGGATTTGTGACGTAGGAAATCCCACTGAATCTGATCCTGCCATTTGGGTCTGCCAGAGATTCACAGTGATTTGAATGCAGAAATACTCAGAAATGCACTTATTTTTCTCATGATATGTCCTAGTATCAGAAAAAATGCTAAATGAACATGTAGACAACAAGAAAAACATGCATCAGAGTGGGTCTTTAATGAGTATTTTTTACCCTCTTTGTGTCTTTTTGCTTTTTTTGCATCCCATCTTTTTTAAATTTCTTTGTAGTTGTCCTTGTAGCTGTTTTTGTCTCTTTCTAGTTGTCTATTTTTGCCTGTTTTGTGCTCTCTTTTATATTGCTTTTTTGGTTTTAAATGGCTCTTTTTGGCATATTTGTGTTTGTTTAGTGACTTGTCAGGGATTTATGTTTCTTTTCAGTTGTTTAAAGTGCCCAGTTTTTGTTTTGTTTTTTGCAATTTTGTAGTTGTTTAAGGTCTTTTTAAATTTCTTGTACTTGCACTTAAAAATTTTTTTGTTAAAAACTGTTTAAGAAAAAAATAACATCAATAATAAAGTCAACACACTTTTCTTACCTCACGGGTCAAGAAGTAAACAACTGTCTGCCTTTAAAGCAGGTGACCTTTGACTCCCCCACACCCTCCCGTCACGGTCGTGCCTTGCGGCAGTATTGTTAATGGCTCTCTGCGCTGGTATGTAGAGAGCGTGAGCAGAACAGCAAGGATCCTGCCAAGGCTACATGAAAAAAAACGGCTCCTGTGTGCATCAGGCCCTGCAAACACCTAGGTGGTCCGAGAAAAAGATGGGAAGAGAGACACAGGAGTACATGGGAGGACAGAAGTTATGTGGGCGGGAGACTGTCAGGTTGTCTGTGTCAACAATAAGGAAATAATTGGCCTCTGTAGCGAGTGGGCCTCACTGCAGCAGTGCTCAGGGGCCTGCTGGGGTTGGCTGGTGCATGGCCCTGGCATTACACACAATTAGGCCAACAAGGGGGTCAACTGGGAAGGCGAGGGAGGTCCCAGCCCCGTCATTCTTAAAAGGGATGTCTTTGTGCCCCAGGCTAGGCCGAGAAAAGGCCCAGGTCACAGGGAAAGGCCCTGAACTAGGCCTCTGTCTAGAGATGAAAGCTTTGTGTTAGTGTCCTGCTAATCTGAGACTGCTGATGATGCAGATTACAGAGGGGGAGCTGAGCATGTAGACGTAAATGATGGATTTAAGAGCTAAAAGGTTTGCACAGATGGGCGTTTGGTTTGCTAATGGAGGAAAACACCAGAATCAGTTGGTGTAAGTTATGCAGATGTTGTCCTTTTTTAATCAGAGACATGTTCACTGTCCAAACCTGTGGAATCCACTAAATCCTACTCAACAGGTTTCCATGCCTCTGGTCAGGGTCTGGACAGTATCATGAGCTAGACTGCTGGGTGGCAGCCCACTAGCCTCACTCTGACTTGACTCCCTCCTTGACCTCTCCCTAATGTGATAAACATTCCCAATCAATGGAGGAAACAAGGTGGAAGTGGCCGGGGCCATGAACATGACCCCCTGGTCGGCTTCAAACGACCAGTGACTCTCTGTTTACACCTCATCCTCACCTTGTTCCTCTTATGGAGCAAGCTCAGTCAGAGACGGAGAGAGGTCAGCTGGTTCAAACATGACAACTCCACGAAAATGAGTCCTTTGTGTTTTATACGCTTCCTCAAAACTGCACCAGACACTCACCAGCTGGCAGAAAATAAATGTAAGAGTTGTAAATGAAGGATAATTTTTATAATTTGTATTTCAAAACATTTTTTAAGTTCATATCCACAACATAAAGCCCTTCTTATCAGTTTTTCAACCCGGGAATCAAGTGAAATGTGCTTCACTTTTTGATTTATTATTCACTTAAATGCTGCACTGCTACACCAATTTGGTCAGAAACATTAGATCAGGAGTAATAATAATAATAATAATAACTTTATTTTTACAGCACTTTTAAAAACAGAAGTTTACAAAGTGCTTTAACAAACAGTCATTAAGTACAGAAAGTCAGCACATGGAAATAAAAACAAATAAAAAACAAAAGCTCAGTTAAAAACAAGGCCTCTGAATTGAAGGCCTATTTCATTTGTCATGAGAAACCCAGACAATAAAAGAACAGTACAACATAAAATGAGACCATGAGGACCAAAATAAGAAAGATAAAATAGGTAAGAAAAAGAAATGTAATAAAAGGGGGGTAGAAAGCAGGAAACAGGATAGTAAATATAAAAAGGATATTAATAATGATAATTAAATCATGACAAAGTAATAATGATGGTGATGATAATAGTAATGACAAAATGGAATAACAAAAATGAGCAGAAAGAAACAATAAAGTCAATAAGGGCCTAAAAGGTTAAATAAGAAAAGATTATAAGTAAAACAAAGGCTAAAAAGACTGGAAGTCGAAATAAGATAGAGGTAAAAGAGAAAAGAAAAAAGAGAAAAGACGGCATCACATAAAAGCAAGTCTGTAAAAGTGAGTTTTTAAATTTGACTTAAAAGCAGCGACTGTCTCTGCTGTACCCCTTATCTCCTCTGGCAGGTTGTTCCAAAGTCGAGGAGCTCTGATGGAGAAATTTCTATCACCTTTAGTTTTGAACCTCGACTTTGGAACGACCAGGAGGCCTTCGCCAGAGGATCTGAGGCTGCGAGTCGGCTCATAAGGTGGGAGTCCCTTCCATGGATAAAGGCTTTGAAGGAAGTTAAGTTAGAAGTTTTTTTTAAATAGGCCATAATTATTTCATTTCTGATGACTTAGAAAAAGTCTCTAATATCCGATTTCTGAGTCAAAAAACCTCCTTACAGTAGCTTTAACTTTACCTGAAAGTCACTGATTGGTGGGTATTCAAAAGTAATTCATTCTTAGGTGAAATGATAATAAGTTTATGTAAGAAAGTGTGTTACATAACACAGGCTCTGAGTGCATATTCAGGTCTGGAGCCTCTTCACTGGCTTGCATTCAGGTGTTCACAGCTTGTCAGGCTCCACGGCATACAAATGCACGCACCTACAGAAGGCCTGATTTATTTAGTCGCCCACCCAGATTGAAATTTTACAACTTGGTACATATCTGCAAACAGAATATACTCGGCATCTCACATTCTCTGTGCAGAGAGACTCAAATTCCTCATGAATGACTTCATGTAACGAGAGCCGAGAGAAGCAGAGAGTAAATGATCTGCTCTCACAGCTGGGGTCAATGTTTCATGTTCGGCTGTTCATGTTGACTCCTTTCTACAAGAGGAAGTGATAGAACAATCTAACGTCACAACAAACGATAAACCAAGAAGTATCTACGTCTTTTTTTCCCCCATAACTCCCTATTCTCTTCCTCAGTCAGTGATATGTTTGGGTTTAACAGCCTGTCTCGGTCTGAGGAATCGGTCCCTCATGTAACCTTATCTGTGACTGTTCATGCTGCATTACTTTACCTCTACATTACCTCCAACCATCAGAGTCGCTCCATCTTAAAGACCCTTCGCCCTCCTCCAGCTGATGGATTCACATTTAGTCTGCTGCATGCACCCCCCCCAAAGGAATTCACGGCTGGATGTAACAAAATATATGTCAAAGCTCTCCTTTTACTGAGGCCTTTTACAGTTTAAGGCATGATAAAACAAGACAGGACAGGAAAGTGGGATAGCATTTGGGTGTATGCAAGTTAGGGGCAGTTAAAGTGTGTGTCTCTGGGAAGGAGAAAAGGATGGGGGTGGGAGGGGGTGTATCTGTATCTCTTAACACCCCCCTCACAGCCCCTGGGGAGAAGGCAGGGCTGCCACTGAGACCGAGGAGGGCTCAAGTTTTGTCAACGGGCATCAATCTCTCTTGTCTGTCAGCCCCATAACTCCCAACCCCTGACCCTGCCCCACCCTCCCATGGCCTGGGTTACAAAGCTTCCCGGGTGGGGATTGGTTGTCAGAGAGGTCCAGCTGAGAGACAGTGGAGACAGTAATCTGGCCTCTGATGCCGCTGTGTCTCTCTGAAGGATGCAGCTCCTGTTGCACAGGCCTGATCCTCCAAAATCTAAATCTAATTTTCCCCCTGTATCTTCCCCTTTACCTCTTCAAAAAGGCATTTTCTTCTCCTCTCATCTGCTATCTCATTTCCTATCAGCCCATTTCCCCTGTGTCTCTCTCTTCAAGGTGCAAAGTGTCCTCATCCATCTCTCTTCTAGTGACTGAACAGCCCGGCAGTGACTTACCTCTGTAGTGAATGATGGTCATGTCATCAAACAAAGAGGCTCACTTGTTCCCAACACACGCACCGAGTCTGGTCTGAGAGCTGGAGTCAGGGATCCTGGAGTCGGGGTTGTGATGTGCGTGTGTGTGGGATAAAGATTTGGTGGGAGCGCTGAGAGAAACTCTAGAGAGGACATGACAAACCACTTGTGGCACGGTTGTCTCCTTTCATATCCCTGGACTATTAATGCCTGAATGGCCCGGCTTGGCTTGGGTCATCTCTCAAAGCCTCTCTGTCAGCGAAACAGCCGAGGTCAACAATTCGCAGAGTTACTTTACCATTAGAAAAACCATTTCTTTTGTGCTCTTTTGCTCACGCTGCACAGATGTGCTCATCTGCATTCGTTGCGTTGCACAAGAAAAATTACAACCAAACTTAGCAATAAGAGATTCGATGGCAGATACTCATGAGCATCTTTAGGAAGTCACAAATCAATGAGGGAAAAAGGGAGAACCGTTCTGCGCAGGAGTTACCTGGTTTTACAGGTGTGTAAAAAGTTTTATTTTCTTCTCCTTTTTTCCTTTTTCTAATTTTTTTCTTAATTATTACATTAATTTAAGTTTCTTAATATAACGATCTCTATTCTTATAACTGCATTTTTGCACTATTTTTTTCTGTGATGCTGCTGTGACAAAAAAATTTCCCCCATGGGGCATCAATAAAGGAATATTCTATTCTATTCTATTCTATTCTATATCACGATATTAAAAATGAAACAGTGCTTACTGATAGCATGTCTTTTGCAATACAATAAGGTACTGCTTCTGTGAGGTCTTTGTGTCTATTGGACATTTTGTTGTAAGGCGTTGCGCTAGAGAAACCGGAATGGTCGGCTGTTTCAGCTGCACAGGCACCATGGGCTCCTTGCTCCGCACTGGGTTTCTAACCTTTTCCATTGCGCGTGCTCTGCCCCGTGGTGCTGCCTCAGGTGGTAAAAAAGATTTGAGGTATTCCCCGACTTTGCGAGAACATGGGCTCTACAAAATTTACAGTGCACATTACTCTGCATCATGTCCGACCTCAAAAAACTAAAATACCTCCACCGACATTTACGTGCCAGTGTTGTCGACGATGTCGTCATCTGTTGAGCCTTCATCTGTAGCACACATTTTCTTTTGTGTAGCTGCTGCCTGCTACCACGCAGTTCTTTGCTATTTGGTTCTAATTCAGCACATGATTGGTTCAGTGCAAAACGGACCCATCTCCTCCTTGCATCGGCTATTCGTATAGTCTAACGAAATATGGCAGAATGCCGACTATTGAAAAGCATATTGACCATGTTTTATATCGATATTGAGGAAAATTAAATTTCAATATAAATCGTTATTGTTTTATCACCCAGCCCTAGCCAGGGGTTAGTGGAGTGAGGGGACTGGGGGGTGTTGAGGTTCTCCAGCTGTAGTGCTCCTATCCCTTTTGTCTTTGTCACTCCCTGCCTTTCCCCTCACCGTCTCCCCCCATCACTCACTGTCCCTTGTCCATCAGCGTCCCGCAGACTCCTGATTGAAGAGAATATCTCTTTAATGCCCTTTCCACCTAGCACCCCCCCTTCCCCTCTTACTCCATCTTCCTCTGTCCTCTCTTTCCTATCTCCTCCCCTCCCGTGTGAGGCGACCTGGCTCACTTCCATCAGCTTGTCTTTGGAATCCTCGAGCTGAGCCCCGGTATGCGCCCGGCATGCTCAAACTAAATGCTTTTCCATTCTTCTTTATTTCTCTTCTCTCTTTATCCCCCCTCGGATTTGCGAACTCTTGTCTTGAACATTACTTTCCCACGGAGCAGGTGGCAAGCTGAAGTAGTCATATGGGTCATGTCTGGATTGCGTGTGTAGTTCAGTGACTGAAGAAGAAAGGAACAAGCTTTATTTTCCTTCTGCTTTTATCTCCAGCTCCTCTGTTCTCCAGTAACTTTTCAACCAAGATCCGCAGTCAGCTCTTCCCTGTGTTTGCCATTAAGATCAAGACAATGCACCTGGTTAACTCAACCCTTTGTCCCTGCTGCACGATGATCAGTGAAATGCAGCTGACTTCGGCGCCACCATGGCACTTAAAAAAGACTCAAATCAAAGGCAGCGCGAACCTGTATGATGGCGCTTCTTGCTCAAAGACAGCTCTCTGAAGCAGGAGGCCCTACCCTCATGCAGGGACCCTCAATCATCATCAAATCATCAGCAGTGGCTTTGATGCACCATCCAGTTGATGGCCTATTGTTGCTGCTGCCCATTCAGCAGCACCTGGGCCGTCCTGCACAGTCAAACCTTTCTGCTGTGTTATCAAAACAAAGTGCATGACCCTGTTCAGAGGACTGGATTAAAGATTGGGCGCAGAGCTGAGCAGTTCAGTTTAAATGTAAATGTAAATGTTCTTGAATTATACAGCCCTTTACAACAACCCTTTTGGTGAACCAACGTGCTTTACAACACATGGTAAATAAAATAAATTAAATAAATAAAAATAAAATACAAAATAAACAATTAAAAAAGAAAAATATAAAAGAAAAAAAATAAAATTAAAATAAAAAATAAAATAAAAATAAAAAGTTGAAAGTTCTAACTAAACACCACTTCTTTGTCTATAATGGCTTCTCTTAGTTTCTTTTTGAATCTCCATCAATTCCAACCCGGGGCCCCTTTCCCACATGGGACTCCCTGCTCTGTCTCCCCATTTCCCGCTCTATCCACCGTCCTGACCTCGCAGAATAAAATCAAATCTCATTGCCCCCCACACATCAGCCCTAATATCCTTCTGTGCTATTTGCAGTCAGAGTCCGTGTATTGTATATCACCTTCCTGGATGATGTCGTCATATTTAAGGGATACGGATCACATTAAGGGGGAGTGGACTATTTTGGACTAACTTGACAATTTTATTCAAACCTGTTGCTTAATGATATTGAGACCGGAAACCTCTGTCCTCTTTTTTTTTAATCCATTTCCCGTCAGTCAAACAACAAGCTGGATTCAGATTCGCAGAGACCTACATGCTCTCAGCTCTTACATGAAGAGATAAATGTGGGAAAAGCTGACCTGACTGTAGTGTAGTGGTTGTGCAGCACTTCACAGCTGAGCAGGTTAGCTGTGGGCAGAAGCGGGCAAGACACTCTGGCACCATCACCTCCAGAGCAGCCAAGTCCCACTCCTGTCATCTGTGTGAATGTAGTCTCAGACGCCAGCCAGTGTGTCCCCTGGGTGCCTCCTCACCTCTGTGGCCATGGTTTGCAGCGGGGGCGTGGGGGGACACAGTCCTCCTTCATCACCTCAATGTGGGGATGGGACGGGAGCCCAGAGTGGACATGTGCAGCCAAGTTCACCTCCAACTGAGCCACAGCGCTGGGCAGAGCAGCCAGGGGTCTCTGGACCCAACGGCTGCAGGTAAACGGACAGAATGTGACTCTCGGCTGGCTGAACCTGCACAGGTAAACACATGGAGCTCTATGGAAAGGTGTGTGCTGCTTGACAAAACACACACACAAGGGCTCGTGCATGTCCAATTTGCTTGGGCATGGAAAGTTGCTCTTTGGGAATGATAACAACAACAATGGGGGCTTTGCTGTTTACCCTCATGTTGGTTTCTGAAAATAAGGACTGAGTGCGAGAGTCGGAGGGAAGCGGAAACAAGGCTGCTGGTTCAACTCTGCGTCTTTGATGTATTGTTGTCCTGCTGGCTGCCCTCTCCTCTCTGCGGTTTAGCCTTGGCTCCACGACCCTCCTCCTGGCCCTCTGGTCCAGCTCCACCACCGCAGGAGCACTTCTTTAGCACTTGTCAATATTAGCTCAGGATTATTTCTAGAAGTCCAGAAGGGTAAAGTCCACTCCAAGATTACAGAGCTGACACAGAATAATGAGGAAAAATCTGAGGATCTGTGGAAGAACCAGCGATGAATATTTATTATTTGCATAACAAACACAGATGATTTAACTCAGGCATACTGCGGGCAGCTAAATTTGGATGAACCCACATGGTGTCCTGGGTAACCTCAGCCCAGAATAGCCTGCGATGAAGGCAGGAATCACAGTGGCGTGTTAGGCTCCTCAGCACAGAGGTGAGGATGGGAAGGATAAAAACAGGATGAAAAGGAGTGAATCCTTCAGCTTTGGGGCCAACCTCGAGAAAAAAAATCTCCATTTCTGTGTCACTAAGACCAACCAGCTGGTGTTCTGCATTTCTTTCCTTGAGTGAGTAAACTGGGAAACCTGGAGCAGACTGGGTGGTCATGCCAAAGACATTTTACTCCTTCTCTGTACAGCTGAATGTTTAATAGTGGAAGACAGAGGTAAAGGCAGGATGTAAAAAGGTATGATGTGCTTATAAAGGATGAGATGATCTCTGAATGATTCCAGGTGGGACGTCCTCTTGGCAGCACACAAGCTGGAGGAAGAGTTTCTGATTGCTTTGAAGCAGTCAGCCGTTAGTCACGCACTCCTTAAATAAAGCTGATGCATTACAGCCATGTCGTCTTTGGGGATTTGAAACATATATCTCCTTTCTCTGCATACTGGATGAGGTTATTTACCCCTTCTTTAACCAGGATGGATTGGATTAGATTAGATTTTGGCCTACTGGAGTGATTAAGGTTGAAGTAAGTCCTTTTAGCCAAGGAGCTACTTCAGCGCTCAGATATGTGATCCCTTCAGGGTGTCGGAGTTCCTGTAGTTTCCAAAGAAACACTGTTTTACTTGCAGTTTGGGGGGTTTCCCCTTCAGCTCACAAGCAAATGTGTAGTCACAAGCTTCATTGTTCTACACTTGGCTATTTCAGGCCTTTATTCACTCTAACTTATGTTTCTTTACCATTTAACCTTCGCTTTCAGGTTATTTTTTTCATTTTCAATCCTCAGTTTTATTTAGGGTGACCATACGTCCTCTTTTACCCGGACATGTCCTCTTTTTAGGGGGCTGTCTAGGCTTCTCCAGCTTTGTCCGAGGAAGTTTATAAAATCCTACAAATGTCCGGGGTTTTGTACGGAAGTTTCGAGTTTGTGTCACAACTGTTAAAATTAACTAAGTGCGACTCTGTGACTCCACACCTGCGTAGTCGTGTCCTCTTTTGAGAAGTCAGAATAAGGTCACCCTAGCCTTTTTCATCTTTTTGGTTTTCATTCATTACTTACAGCTTAAAAAGAAGTTTTGGCATGCTGTGGTTTACCTATTATGTGGAACAGACAATGCTCAGTGAGATGGTTCCTGCAGATTGTAATCCTAACAGGTTATGACTGACTCAAGCACAAGGAAGACTGGTCTTCTTGACCCACGCACAAGTCCCATCCTGAACCCTAGTGTAGTATTAAAATATAACTGCATGAATGAAGCACCTGATCGTGCGGTCGCTCTACACTATTATAGATGTATCAGCAAATGCAAACAGGACTTGTGCAAACTGTTAGATTGAAAGAGAACTAAGGAGGTGCTCACACCGAGCGCGAGTAAATTCATCTACTCACTTGATTCGCCCGAATCTAGAAGCGTGAATGAATAGTATTAACTCACTTCATTTGCGCAACAACTGTAATTTCAATTAAACCGGCGGGATCAAGTGAAAGACTAAGGTTTTTAACAACTTACCAGGTAAACAGACCTCTTCACTCACTTTCCTCCAGTTGAGCTCCTTTTTATTTCGGTTTCGGTAATTGGAAGGAAGGTTTCATATAATTCGACTCAATCAGTATGTCCTCCATTTTAGATACCAGTGAACAACTATTCATTTTCATGCGTCACCCGGCAACCTTTGTGCTGATTAGTCACCGTGATGATAATATCCGCTCTAGTTGAGATTTGTCCGATTCACGTCATTTGCGCCGCCAGAGCCATAGGAGCGTCTAATCGCGCTTTTACTCGCGCTTGGTGTGTGGAGACAGTAACAGAGAAAAGACAGAAACAACGTTCAACTTTTATGGTAACTACCCAGAATGCACCCTGAGGAGTACTGTGACTCCTCAAATACAGGCCAGATCCAGTAATTGGTTTTACTGGCACCAGGCTTTTATTTGAGGCAGGCCTGTGTTGAAGCAGGCCTTAATTGAAATTCTCTCTGTTTGAAAATTGTAAATGTAAATGTTATTGTACAAAGCGAGGGCTCGATTCATTTCAGACATGCAATTCACAAAGCACTTAAATACTCCACAAACTGCACTGCCAAGCAACTAGTGTTTCTATGACTGTGGATTAAGCCTCTGGGTTGTCTTATCTACTGGTTTGGTGAGTTAAAATTTGGGTTAACAGTTGGTGAGATGTATATATTTTACAGTCTGACACCTGAAGTGCCCCATTGCAGCAGAAACAATGAGTCGTCTCCCCATTTAGAGAGAAGAGGCGTGCAACTGCACCGTAACCCAAGTGCTTTCACTCAGCTCATACAATTCCTTATAAAAAAATTATATTTATCATCAGGGTTTGACTTGAACTCAGATCAGGTAATGTAAATTCATCTCTGGATTCACACTCAGCTTTGATTTAGGACTCAACACTCAGCTTGGACTCGAGGTTTTAGTGACTTTACTCCAACACTATACTCAACCTCTTTCTGCTGTCCACACCTAAACTAAACAAAGCGTACAGAGTTGTGAGATCACGTCAAACAGAAAGTGCCGGCTGTAAAGGTGAATGTTAAACAGCTTAGTGTTGAAAATATCAAGGCCAGAATGTCCTGAAATTATCCAGATATTCACAGATATTTTGTAACTTTGATGAGATTCATTCATTCATAATTATCACTGAGCAAAGTTTACCACATCCACATGACACTCCACACTTTGTCTCCATGTTTGTCCTGGAACAATATAACACAGATTACCGCGTTGCGAGGCCCTTTGAAGTCTTGTTGGAGGGTATCAAAGAGTTGAAATAGCTTGTGAGCCTCTCTGTTTGTTGAGCTAATAAATAAATGAGGCAACCCAAGGAAGCTTTTCCAGGTAAGGCGTTGCAGGTAAAGAATCTATCACTCTAGGGCGCTGCGAGTTCAAAAGTTCAAACTCCACATGATATCTGAACCGGGTGACCTTCAGAGCGGCAGCTTTGTCTGATGATTCAACTGCAAACTGTCTTTTTATTGGCAAAACTGAGTTACGCAGATTCCGCAAAGGATGGCACGAACTACAAGTTGTGTAACATGATGGAATTGAACTTTTATCCAGTGAATAGTTAATCATCATGTCTGAGTGATTCACCTTGAGAACCTGTGTGAGTCACTCTAAGCTGAGAGTGTGAGTTGCCTTCTTTTGAGAACTTTTGCCCCCCGCTCCCTTAACTCTCCTTCTCCGCCGTTCAATCGAAGAGTGGAAAGTCCATAAGTTGGAAACTACGACCGCAACCGGCATATGCACAGGACACTTATTCATAGTCTCTCTCTCACACACACACACTTACTTGGGGAGGGGAACAAGAGCAGCAGCAGTGGCAGTAGCAGTAAATTGGTGCAGACATCCGTCAGAAGCCCCATGAGTCACCGACTGGAAAACGTACAGCTCTCCAAAGCCAGAGTAGATATCCATCAAAAGTGATTGCGGCCGGTATGAGCTCCTGCAAAAACAGAGTTAGATACATGCACACAATTACACGTGCGCACTCAATCGCATAAGAACACATACTATGAATGCACACACGGGGAAGAGATTTCTGCGGTGTGGAAGGTGGTGGGAGGATAACCAGTTTGTTGCCTGGAGGAGAAACAGTGAGGAAAGAGGAGCCATGTTTAACCACCGGAGCCTTCATGAGGCTTTTCAAATGCTGCCAACTTTACTTTTGAGGTCACCTGACAGGATAAACACTGAATCAAGACTAGCAAGGCAGAGTCAAGCCAAATCAATCTTAAACTCTCTTATACGTTTTGAAAGCGGACGCTAAATAAAGGTGCAATGTGCATTATTTTGCAGCATCAAGCAGCATAGACTTGGGAGAAATAATAAATGATAAACACAAGCGTATTTAAGTAAGTGAACAATTAATTATTTAAATTTGTATTGAGAGAGGTTTTGAAGGTAAAAATGTGTTAAATGGAGAATCAGACTCGTCTGAAGAGTCTGAAGGACTAAGGGCCCGATCTACTAAAGGTTTGCATGTGCAAAAACACGTGCAAACTTGATCTACTAATCAGGTGCACTGAGGATTGCGTCTGTCAAATGAGCGAAACAGCGCACACAATCGATTTATCGCATTTGCCTTCATGAATATGCAGAATGTACATAGATCATCAGAAAACGCAAAATTCTGGGAGGAGCAGATGCAAATGGAATCATTGAGCACCCGCACTGTGATTTATCAAACCTGTAAACCGATTGAGGTCGCTGTTTTGCGTCTACATTTATCACGTTTAAAAGGCACGTACAAACTGGAGCAGCATTACGCACGGTCATTGTGGAGTGAGGGATGCAGAAGTGCCATGATACACGCCACGATCCTTGTCCAAAAGCTTGTGATTTATTCAGTTTTTCTGCTAAATGATGATTTACCCTTTTTTGATTTCTAGTGTATCTTCTTGCATCTGTAAAGCGCTTTGAATTGCCTTGTGTATGAATGGTGCTGTACAAATAAACTTCCATTGCCTTTTATGCATTCTCAAAAACGATATGTACAACTCCATGGCTTCAAACACTCTGCTCTCACAAACTCTCCATGGTGACAGCCGATGACGCACGCGAAATCCTGGTTTAAAGAGGCCGGTCATCAGTTGTGCACGCAATGATTTTAGCAGATTGAACTCACCTGCATCTACTGGGGGCCTGACTTGTATCACACCTATCATGGCTGGACTCCACAATAAACTCTCTATTTTCGTATTGTATTTGGGTATGATTAAATCTTGGAGGCAGCCGTTTTGACACCAACTGTTCTGATTGGTCTGATAAATTATTGCAAATGTTAACCACCAAATAAAAAGCTTGTTATTTTTCCAACTCACCGCCCATACCAGAAGTCTCATATGCTGCGAACCGGAGAGGGTGCGCATTTGATATCAGTATCGGGAGACCTGGAGTGTCATCAGCGTGGATTTCTCCCCGAGTGAATCCTTCATTTCATTTTTGGTCAACTTCTGAGCTGCATATCAGATCTCACATGTGGGGGCCAAATACTGCACACATGTTCCACACACGTTACACCTGAAACCAAAACTTCTGTGGAGATGTTCATAGAGAGATTTACACAGGGAGAGATTTTTGTGGGAAAAAAAGCATCTACTCTTGTTAAAGGGTTTTTCACTGGAGCTTTGCACAGACTTCTAATACAGCTGATCGTCCATCACAGATGAATTACTCTCCTGTTTTTTTCTGATTCGTCTGCTGTACTCCTGCTCCTCTTACAGAGAGCCCAACTGCTGTGTTGTGCTGCGTGGTTAGGCAGAGTGGCGCTGCACAGATTCCTAAGACATCAGACATTCTGGTGTTGGTGGGGCCAGCGGCTGCAGCCTGCACCTCGCACATGACCTCCTCAGGGTCAGCAGGTCAGATTCTGTGATAATCCTGCTCGCATAGCAACATGGCGTGCATACGTTGGTCCTCCTCCTCCTTGCTTGCTTGTTTACACAGCTTTGTGGTCGTGAAACAGCTCCAAAGTTAAATCTTTACAGAAAACATGTAAGGCTAGCCGTTACCGTCTTTGCTCACTCCTTATTATACATAAGCGAATGTTACAAGAGCAGCTGTTATAACGTAATGTACAATTTGTGGTTTTTAGCTTTTATGGAAGGTTTTTAGCTCAGGTTGAAATGCAAATCCAGCTCATATCGGCCTTTGTTTACAAAAACAACAAAGGTGATTTGGCTGTTGTTGTGTTGTAAACATCAAAACCTCACTCTGTTTCTAGCACCTTTGACTTGGGGGATAGCGAGGACTTTACCTCACATCCAAAAGAAAACCTTCGAGACAAACTGACTCAGCAAAGTTCAGAGCAGAGGAAAAAGGCCAAGTGGTGGAAGGAAACAATCAGAGAAAATTTGAAAGAGCTTCCGGGTTGGCATGTGCCTTATTTGTCTTGATAGGACTGCAGAGCTCGACAGGTTCAGGCCAAGTCTTGCAAAGCTCTTGAAAAAAAGTTGTTAAGGAAAGCTGCAAACATGTCCAGGGATTACGCCAACATTTGTGTATCTTGTGTTTTGAAACTTTGCTGAGGCTTAGTGTGGACATCCATCACTGTAACATGATATAAATCAAATATGATCAGCATTATAGACCTCCTTTGAATCTTTAAGTTTCAACTAAGTCTACACAATATGAGAAAAATAAGAATTTGTGACAAAAATCAAGCAAGTCAGTAGAAAGTCTGATAAATAAACAAAAAATAAGTGGTGCATATTGGCTATACTCTTACTTTTTTGGCTATCTCATGTTTTTCACACCTGTATTTTCCTGAATCCAAAACAAATCAAGACAGTTTTTTTTTCTCTTGACTAACTTGGCACCAATTTATCTGAGAGTGGCTGAAAGCTTGTTGAGTTTCATCCAGCTGCTTCAGAGTCTGACAGCATAATCTTCACATTCATAAGAATAAGAATAAGAAGAACTCTATTGATCCCTGAAGGGAAATTCAATTGTCTGTTGTCTCACATAATTTGTCTTAAAAACTTCTCTACTATTTACACAAGAGTTATAAAGTCTAATGGCTGTTGGTACAAAAGATCTTCTGAATCTATCTGTCCTGCAGCAAAGAGAGAGGAGCCGTCCACCACCATTGGCCCTTTGGTCCATCAAGGTGTTGGGAAGTGGGTGATCCATGTTCTTTAGAATAGACCTTCCTCAGTGTAGATCTCTCCACCACATCCTCCACTGAGTCCACCTTGAGTCCTACCACAGAGTGTGCAGCTCTAGTTTGCTCATTTAGCTTGCACAAAATGTACGCATGCTGAAGCCGTTATGCTTTGTTTCAGCTTGTGCATGACTTTGCATGCAATAACACTCACATCTTAGTCTGTGTATGTGTGTGTGCATATGGAGGCAAGTGTGCAGTTTGTCCCAGAGGAGGTCTGAAGACCCACACCTGCAGGAGATCTGCCGAGAGCATCACTGTCATCCAGAGAGACGCAAGAACAGAGAGAGAGAGGAGATGAAAGGAGAACAGAGAGGTCTCACTCCGCCCCCAGACATTGTTATTTCAAGCTTTTCTCATCATATCGAGGAAGAAAGGAACAATACATAGCACGCAAACTGACTTGGTGGACTCACTGAGCGCGGCACAGTCGGGTCTTTCAGCAAACGGAAGAAAGAGAGAATATCAAAGAGCAGAGAGGCGAGGAGAGGGAGGGACGGGGTGAAAGATACAGACAGCAAGGGAGAAAAAGTACCTTATCCACTAAGGCTTTACTCTTCACTCCTCTTCAACTTCTTTTACACCAGTCTGATGCAAAACATGCATCAACATGGTCTGAGCTAGAGGCGGTTTTGTTCTCTGTTTTCTTTCTCTTACGTTTTCCAGCTTTGTTCACAGAACCAAAGAGATGAAAAGAGAGGTACTCCAGCCCACGGTTGCAGAAAATAAACAGACACAGAGATTTCTTCTCTGTTCTGTCGGTTATCACACATATTGCTCATTTTCTAACGGTGAAATGTAGTATATTGCTTTACAGATTTATTGGACCAAAGACATTTCCTTCCTCATGTCTCAATCTTCTTCTCTGCACACACAGACACACAAATACACTATCTCCTTCTCCAGTTGTTAGGAAGGAATGCCTGTCCTGTAGAGCTTATGGCAGCTGGGATGATTGATCAGGTGGCAGAGAGACTAGAGTCATCACAGAGTCCACAGTCTGTGCGAGCATGCATACATTTGCGCATGCATGTGCAGTATGCATGTCACATACAGTCCCCATGTTTACCCCTGGCATATGTGCATGTGGCTGCCTGTTTTTGTGTGTAAATTCCTTGTACATGCGTGTGTGCGTTAGTGTGGCTTTACAGCAATGGAGACACCAGGACACTTGGCACCACACTGACGTGACCCGAAACACTTGACCCTGCAGGACGCCAGTGACAGTCTGGCTTGAAAGATGATGCACAGGAGAGAACATAAACAGGCAGTGCGAAAACCAAACTCCACTTTTACCCCTCTGCGGCCTTCAAAGTAGTGTATTAACTTTCTCTTTTTGCTGAATTATCAAAAGAAGCCAAATTGAACTCAAGCAGCCAGTCAGTCAGCCAGCCTGAAGCAATGTGGCAGTTCTCCCCAAAACCTTGAAAATGTTCAAACAGAGGAGGGGAAATGAGCCAACGACAACTGCAGGCACTTGCATAACAAGCTACAAGAAGAAACATATCTGTGAGCATTTCCCTCTTGGGAGCCATCCAATAGGGAGGCATTTTGACGCCTCTGCTCTTACAATAAGCTTCTGTGTACAAAGTGCACCTCCACTGGCAAACCTTCTCTGTGTTACAGCTCTCTTCTTCCCTGGTTTTATCTCTAATAAATATTTGTCAGGAGAGCAGAATTAGAGCTTGAGTAAACTTCAATAGGCTCAGGGTTTTGGCTTGAAGCCACAGGGCTCATCCAGCGTTGGCCTTTAACCCCCTCTACAGGAGAGTAGGATTGCTAGCTTTGCAGGACTTTTACTCAGATGCTATCAGCTCAACTGGCACATGTTAAAGATATTACAGCGCAAACGTGATATATTTGAAAGCGACTGGCCCTCACTTCGCTTTAATCTTTTAATATGTGGAAAATTCCCCCTGTTTTGCTGACATCATATGAGATGTGCAGCCCCTTGAGGCTCTGTGGTGCTGGAATTTCAGGGTAGGGCAGGAATACTGAATAAATACTTTGATGCAAGTTTTGCTGTGTCTACTCACCCTCCCTCTTTTCTTTTTTTGGCTACAATTGCTCCATTCAGCCCTGTTATTTCTGATCCCTTGGGCAGTGCAGTTAGGTCAGCTCACACATCTAATGGGCCATCAGCTGAAGGACTGCGAGTTACAGAGCAAGGCTTTATGACTCAGGTGTAACCCACCTACAACCACACCTGACAGCAGCCCATGGCTTCTGCAGTCCTGGGTGGGATACCTATTAAAAGTTTGCCTTTGGGGCATGATGACAGGTCAGCAGAGGGAGACGTATGAAATCAGGATGCCTGGAGCACAACTCCGGCTTGTGACCTTCATTACATGCTGTACTTCTCTTATTTGCCTATCTAGATAATATGTAATCAAGCTGTATCACTGTAGTAGATGCCATTTATTCACAAACAGTGAATCTTAATGATCTTAAAGGTCTGCAAACCATGGGGTTTAAAACGGTATCTATCATTATTTCTTATTTGTTGCCCTTTTGTTGCCACTGTATGTGAAGCACTTTGGGCTGCATGTATTGATGACAGAACCAAGACACATACTGGCTTACAGTCATCATCCGCAGGCTCTGCTGAAAGGTACAACACCACATCCAAACATGCAAATCAGACCATGGCAATGCGCCAAAAGGGAAGTCTTGGCTGGAAGTTGTGTACTTCCAACCGCTGGCAGTTCCTAAAGCCAGCTGCTAAAGTCGAACAATGCTCCAAGAGGTTTTAAGTGCCGCCAGAAGTTAGCAGATGGGTTCCAGTTCCTAAAAACTCCAACATTATTTGGGCTCCTTGAGTTGCGTGCTCAATATCCAAAAGGTTTGATGATTGCAGAACCTTGGGTGAGCAGGCAGATGGGTTCAGGGAGGCAGCTTACCCACCTTATGTAAATATCGAGACTGATTGACAGTACTCTAGTGCGTGCTCCTGACATTCAGTGGTGAAACTGGGTGCAGCATCAGTCCTCAACACTCGCCAATGCCCCACACCTTTGTGCTTCAACCTTCCTCCCGTGCTGTCATGTTTAGTTTTCCACTCAGCTCCCCATGCACCTCCTGACTAATCCAGACTTTCCTGACCAAAAGGGAAGCTTGGAAACTGAATCAATCACCTGCTCTTCCTCGAGGTTTCCTTCTGTTTGCGGAGGGACCGGGAGGAGGATCCCAGGAAAGCCAGTCAGGCCTCCACTAACACTGCTGCTGTGTAGTCAAACAGTCAGAGAGGAGCTCCCACAGTCAGATATAGCTTTTATATGTTTACACAGGGCAGATAAAAATCATCTGGCTGTCAATGATGGCTGTATGGGGGATATTTTTTTCTAAGCTACTGTAAGAAGAAACCAGACAAGATAATAAAAAACCTTCCAAAGGTGCTCTCCAAACTGAACTACAGTCTAAACTCCAAACTTCTTCAACTCATTCAATGAATTCACTCTTATTTCTGTTCCCTCTTCATTTCACAAAGAGAATATGTCCGAACTGTACTCTGAGTTGTATTATTCACAAAGACCCAAGATAATTCGCTCAGGAAGTAATCACTGGGCAACAATGGCAAGTAAAAACAACCTTTTAGTTGGCAGAGCCCTCAAACAGACCCAGACCCAAGGCGCACAGCAATCTGACAAGAGTGGAATAGAAATAGACAAGCAGGCAAACAGGGAAATGTGCACAGCAGCAGAAACAGTGTTAGATATTACAGATTTGTCCAATGGAGAATACGACACCATTAATAACGGTGGTGGCTTGTTTTCTTTTGGCAATAACACCTTTTTCTTTCTGTGTGAATTTGGACCTTAGCTCCACTTATAGACACGCATACACAAAAACTGTTGTCATAACTTGCCCAAAGTATTGATTTTGTTAAAAAATGCAAGTTACAGTATAATGATGTAAATTCACTGATTAACACACCATTAATCACACTATATCTATTAATTTCAAGAACAAATACATCCCCATATTGATACATTTTTTGTAGCTGAAACATAACTAGTCATGCATGATGTCCAGTTTGGTAGACGAACATTACAGTTTTCTCCAAACATAAAATCAGTATTTCATAATTTTATCAGCTGCATCGATTCGTGGTTGTTTCTTCATGCTGAGAAAAGATCTGTCTGGGAAAGGATTTGTCAGCTGGCATTTCTTACTTCCAGTCTGCCATCTCGATTTGGAGAAATATCTGATGCACTTACAACAGCTGACCAATAGGTGGCAGTGCATATGACTTACAATTGTCTACCGAAGCATCCGATGAGCATCCATTTCTTCAAAATCCTTGCATTTAGTAGAAAAGATGATTTAAATGGCTGCCCATCACAGTGGCCAGCCTGTATTAAAGGGCTGTAATGGCAATAAGAATGACCAGTGACTGGACTCTTACTACTTTGATTTAACAAGAGCTGGACTTCACAGTAACCCACAAAAACTGAGGAAAACAAAGACTTACAGGGAGTTACTAGTTGGTTTCAAATTGAAAAGAAGAAGAAAAACATCAAATATTCATATTTGTGAGTTTGAATCAGTAAATTTTGTGCTTTCATGATCGATTAGTTTTCTTTATTTTTCATAATTGATCAGCCAATTTGCTTATTAGAAATCTTCAGACTACCAGACTATGAGAAAAAATATATAAAGAATTTATATTATACATAAGAATTGTGTGTTTAACATGAATAAGCCTCTGTGCATGAATGTGTATGAAATGGCAGGAGAAAGGGGGTCAGTGTTTGTCTCCATGTGACTCAACTTCCTTCACAGACGCAGTAATGGGAACAAACACTTCCTCAAAAACACACATACGCCAAGTCTATGGTCCAAACAAATACACACAAACTTGGGTGTCACACACTCAGTCCCTGTTTGAATGAGGATCACATGGGTTACAACACTGGCTTGATTCTATGAGTGGCTATTTTGCGCCATCTGTTGGTCATAATGGATCGCTTGCTTTTATCACCTTATGAGTTTTACTAGTCAAGAAAAGTCCTTACACTTTCATTTTTGTTGAAGTTACAGTCAGATTGACAAAAAAATCAGATGTAACTATTGTTCATTTTCACATGTTTTGCTCTCACACAAAATAAGTAATTTTGCACTATGACTGAGCGAATGAGCTAATATTTCAGGTGTATTTGCAGTATGTGTCTGTCTTTCCATATGTCTGTCAATATTCTGCCCATAAAAAGACAGACGCCATTTACCCTGGGTCTTCCTGGCCTTTGAGTCACTCCCACCATACACAGTTAGCAGCTTTTCAGTAAAGTTTAATTTTCCTAAAACATTTGCCCGGCAGATTGGAAAGTTTTAACTAAACCCAAATGAATACAAACACAGTCTTGCAAAAACAACAAGGACTTCTCTAAAACGCAGAAGCCAACACTTTGTTTTTTGTGTGCTCTATTCAGCAGTAAAGTTCCACAGGCCTACATTTATGTTTCCCTACTCTGAATAATTCTGGATTTGTTTTCTGTGTTAATGACAGGAGGGAGGGAATATAAGGAGAGAGGTAAGAAAAAAGGTCAGACCATGACTGGACTCCTTAAATACTGCGCCGAGCCACACATCTAATATTAAAAAATGTATGTATATGCAAGGAGTCTGTCTGACTAGGCTTTGTTAAAAAAAGAAGAAAAAAAAAAACTACTATTGGCAGTCCTATAAAGACTGCAAACCTATGTGAAATAACTAAAATAAAACATGTAAGTGATGACAAGCAAGTAGAAGGTTTGGCCCTGAGAAATGCAGCTACCTCATAGGACACACTTCCCATATTTAGAGAGTAGGCTGTGTATCAATCAGATTGTTTTCAGTGTCATCAATAACTAATAGCTATTGACTGATATTAAAAGCTTTTTTATATACACCACAAGAAAAGATGCTTCTTTAACAACCGCTTCACATCTGTTGTAAACTCAAGATGGCGCTGTGCGCATGTCGTAAATACACTTTTGAAAGCGGTTTTCCTAGTAAACAGCTGATTTTTTTTACACAAAAAAATATTTCAGACTCTCTCCTAATTGTTTTTTTGTTTTTTTTTGTTTTTTTACCACGTGAGGATGCCAATGTGGTGTGTTTTATGTGCTCTTTAAGTATGAGCATGCACTGATCTCTCCTATTGTGATGTTGTTGTTAATATATAACTGCTGTCTGTTTGTATTTGTCATGGTCTGGACCTGTGTTTATTGTTGTAATACAAGGTTATTAAGACTTTGAATTACAAAATTAGAAAAGGAAAAAAGAAAAACACCGTGGAGGGCCGTACAGTCTATGATGCCGACTAAAGGGGGCAAAGAGGAAGACGGAACATTTGGTTGCCGAAGCTCCGCTTACGGAACTTTATTGGTGTGACACACGAAGGAAGTAAACGAACAGTTTGGCTCTTTTAAAGAAGCTGAGATATCTGAGGACAATCCAGTTTTCACAGCGCAACCTTCTTTACAATTTGTAACGAACCAACGATGTCTGTTGCTGAATCTCTCCGAGAGTTTGTGACCGAGCGGCTCGCTGCTGCTACTGAAGACATTTTGGGAGTTTTGAACAGAACTGTGGTCCAGTACGAGGAAGAGCTGGACCGTCAACGCAGACTGCTGGATTTGGTTTGGAAACCTCACATTCTCTTACACAGAATCGGTAAGAAGAGCCAAGTTTAGACTGAATAATGAAGCAGAAGCTCGGTTTAGATCAGGGCTGCCTCTCCTCTCGGTTTCCATGTATAAATACTGTGAATAAAGGCGGAGGAACAACCCTGTATGAGTTCAACAATAACTGTGCTGTGTTAATGTGGTGCTATTGTGTCAGTGGTTCTTAATCTGCCGTTAACGATCAGAGGAAGATCAAGGAGTCCGGGGGACGCTCTCGGACGTTGACCCCGTCCTCTTTTGTTCCCTCGAGCTGTTATAATGACCCGGTACCAAAACTCATCATGTGGACAGAAAACAGGGGAAAGAAGGGGAAACCTAAGAATAACAGACATTTGTGTTGTTGGAAAAAAGGTGGTTTACTGTCATCTTACGGGTTAGTTTTACGTCCAACTTATTTGACTCCTACAGGAAGGCCTTAAGTGACTCCTGTACACAAAGCTGAGCCCTTTGAGTTCATCACATACCCCCCTGGGTGTCTTCTGTTTGTATAGATATAAACCAGTTTGGCCTCTGTGAGCTCTATTAATGGATACTATGTTAACTAATTGCCATTTTGATTCTCCTGAAGTACAAAATGTTTAAAAGTACCTGCTGGATGTGCTTCCAAGATGACGACAAAGTACCTTTTAAATGCTTTTGTAGTTAAGTAATGTAGACAGAATGCCTTCTGACTTTAGTTTTGTGATCTCAGACAACAGTAGATGTCCAGTGCACAGCACCAACAGTCCTTTTCACTTAGTGCAGAGGAAGACAGGATAAACAGCTTCACCTCACAAATGAGGACTCAATCGCTTCTTTTGATTAAATCCTCAGTTTCACACAGCACACACAAAAGGACTTCATCAGGTTTCGTGACTAGTCCACTACACTGATGTTTTAAACAAGACCGCAGACACACTGGGTGAAGTTGGTTCTTTCTCTCACGTTGACTTGGTCTCATATTTTGTGACTTCATTTGTGTAATATAACTGCTATATTCTCATAAAGTAATATTAGTCTTTAATGCATTTTATAATCTTGATTTTACTTGTTCTCTTTATGTTACAACTTATCTTACGACTCTTTTCTTCATTGTATTAAAACTTATTTTACATTGTGTTGCTAATTTTATGTTGTTTATCTTGCTAGAGTCGATCAGTATTGTACCTCAATTCTTCAACATTTTAACTGAATTGTGTTTAATATTACAACTCTGTCCTGAAAATATTACATCCTTCTCATGATTCCAATTCTCTGTTTTCTGTTCCATCTCATTGACGTATTTATGCTTCTGTGTTCCTGCAGATCTTCCGCAACATCATGACTGTGAGGAGGACGAGGTTGTCTCAGACCTGCAGCCCTGGAACCAGGAGAGGAACTCCAGTCCAGAACAAGAGGACCCAGAGCCTCTACAGATCAAAGAGGAAGAGGAGGAATTCTGCACCGGTCAGGACAGAGAGCAGCTGGAACCAAAGCAGGAGACTGAACACTTGATGTTAACTCTAACCTGTCATGAACCAGAAGTAAAGAGGGAAGACCAGTTCCTGTCTCACAACTCTCATGAGGCTGCAAACCAAGATCCACAGGAAGACAAGCTCACAGAGTCAGAATCAACTTCAAAATCAGAACAACATCCCCCCAAAAAAGTTCACAAAAGAAGAAGTAAGAAGACAAAACAGCCTAAGGTTCAATCTGATCCTCAACAAGGTGAAAAGACCTTTAAATGTGACACAAATAGGGAAACGTTTACCAGCAATTCAAATTTACAGACACATCGAAGTGTTCCCACTGGTAAGAAGAAGCATACTTGTGAGAGGTGTGGGGAGATATTCAGATACAAGTATTTGCTAAAAAAACATGCAAAATCGCACACAGGTGAGAGACCGTACTTCTGTTGCACTTGTGGGAAAAGCTTCAGAACGAATTCCTATTTAAAAAAGCACATGCTAATTCACTCTGGAGAAAAGCTGAACACCTGTGAAACATGTGGCAAATCTTTTGTCCTTACATGTAACCTGAAAGTGCACATGAGAACACACACAGGTGAGAGACCGTACTCCTGCAGCACTTGTGGAAAAAGCTTCAGTCAAAATTCGAGTTTAAAAGAGCACATGCGAATTCACTCAGGAGAAAAGCTGTTCACCTGTGAAACATGTGGCAAATCTTTTGTCAGTACAGGTAGACTGCGAAGGCACATGAGAACACACACAGGTGAGAGACCGTACTCCTGCAGCACTTGTGGAAAAAGCTTCAGTCAGAATTCAAGTTTAAAAGAGCACATGCGAATTCACTCAGGAGAAAAGCTGTTCACCTGTGAAACATGCAGCAAATCTTTTGTCAGTACAGCTAGACTGAAAATACACATGAGAATACACACAGGTGAGAGACCATACTCCTGTGGCACCTGTGGGAAAAGCTTCATTGTGAGTTCACATTTAAGAACGCACATGGTTATTCACTCAAGAGAAAAGCTGTTCACCTGCAAAACATGCAGCAAATCTTTTAACAGGAAGGATCGACTAAAACTGCACATGAGAACACACAGGTGAGAGACCGTACTCCTGCCGCAATTGTAGGAAAAAGTTCAGTGTGCGTTCACATTTAAAAACGCACATGCTTATTCACTCAGGAGAAAAGCTGTTCACCTGAGAACACACACAGGTGAGAGACCGTACTCCTGTGGGAAAAGCTTCACTTTGAATTCTAGTTTAAAATTGCACATGGTTGTTCACTCAGGAGAGAAGCTGTTCACCTGTGAAACATGCTGCAAATCTTTTTACAGTAAAACTAGACTGAAAATACACATGAGAATACACACAGGTGAGAGACCATACTCCTGTGGCACCTGTGGGAAAAGCTTCACTCAGACTTCAGGTTTCAAATACCACATGCAAATTCACTCAAGAGATCAGTATTTCACCTGCAAAACATGCAGCAAATCTTTTAACAAGCAGGATCAACTAAAACTGCACATGAAAACACACACAGGTGAGAGACCGTACACCTGTGGCACTTGTGGGGAAAAGTTTTCTCGAAAAACACACTTAGATCATCACACCCAAACCCATATAGGTGAAAAGCCTGTGGTGCTTAAAGGAAACCATTAGGCAGGAAGACCTCTTTAGATGGTCACAGAAGAACCCACACAGGTCAAATGTGGCAGGTCTGTCAGATGCCAAAGTCATGGTAATGCATTTGTATCCTGGTTTCATAGAAGTGAAACAAACGAGGATAGAGCTTAAAACCAAAATTGGATGGTCCGGATTAGTGCTGGGCGATATGGAAAAAAATGTATATCACGATATGGATCATTTTATATCACGATAACGATATATATCACGATATAGCTATGGTATGCTTTCAGTTCTATGAAAAATTTAAGTGTATACAGCTGCACTAGTACAGTACCAGTACAAGACCAGCACTTAAAACTAGAAAAATGAATAAATAAATACGTGGCTGAAGTGCGTTCATGTCTGTGCTCACCCAAAGTTATGTAACACTTACAGAAAACGCTGATAGTGTGAGCCGAAGCACTCCATAATAATAATAATAATAATAATAATAATAATAATAAATTTAATTTGTAATGCACTTTACATTTACAAAAAAATCTCAAAGTGCTACAGTACACAGTAAAAAAAGAGCAGCAACAATAAAAAAAAGCAATAGAATGACAGTCACAGATTAGCATAAAAAAGAATTAAAAAAAAATAAAATATATAGAGTTGCAATGTAAGAGGCAAGGTAGTAAAAGCATAAAGCATAGAGGAAAACTAACCAAAGGCTTTATTAAAAAGGTAGGTCTTTAGGGCTCTTTTGAAGAGGTTGTTCACACTGCTAGATGTTTCTCCTCCAAAGCTGCTCTCTGCCTCCATCATTGTTTACTTTACTCTAGAAGCACATAGCAAGACCCGAGCATGAATCCGAGCGCTTTATTCGCCTATCAGGGGCAGACAGTTAAGGTGATTGGATTCGCCACGACTCCAGAAACGATTGAAAAACTACAGAATGTCACAAAATTACGTTTTCCCGCTCCTGGCTCGAAGGGTACAAATGCGCAGCCGCGCTCCCAGCTGACAGGAAGTCAAACCGCTGTTGTAGTTCTTTTGTGTTGCTAGCGCGGTCAAGAGTGTTTACTCTCACTGAGAGATGACTACAAAAATGGACGCACCTGTTCATCTGGTTGTTAAACACGGCTGAAAAAGATCATCTTTTAATGTCGTTCCCGCTCCTGCCCACTCCCGTTGCTTTTTTTCCCGTCCCGTCCCGATCAAGAGATTAATAAAAAAATGACTCCCATCCCGCGGGAATCACGTGACCCACGGGAATTCCCGAAAAAAGTCATCCTCCACAGGGAAGGTCCCGGAGCAGATGAAACAGGTCCCGGAGCGGCTGAAATAGGTCCCAGATCCGATCAAAAGAGGTCCCGGATGGCGCTCCGACATGCTCCGGCACAAATTAAGCACTGCTTACAATGATCCCCTCACGTGTGTAACCCAGGTAACCCGCAACGGCGGGAGACGCTGGACATAAAGAGGGCACGTAAAGCGGCGTCATGTCGCAAAATCGAAAGAGAAATGCAAGCCTACATGTCAACGCATCCTTTTCTTTGTAAGAAAATATTGTTTTCTTTCCCGTTCGACACCAAATACACTTACTGAATGTGCAATTAATGTTGTTGTTACTATGAATCATCTGATGGCACAAGCCCTATGGATTAAATACAACCTATCGCCCGAAACGATAAGAATAAAAATGGCACGATAGACATTTTCTATCGTGCCAACGATATATATCGTCCAATCGCCCAGCACTAGTCCGGATCATCAGGCCCTCAGACTACACTGCATTAAAAACAGACTGGACTCTGGAGTGGAATTCACTGCATGGGCTCAAAATCACTTCAAAACCCATTGACTGTGAACACAGTTCTTTACTGTATCCACAAATGAAGTTCAAACTGAACCATGCAAAGAGGAACCCAGATAGAAGGGGATACAGGAACACCAGAGACTTCTCTTGACCTGAGCTTATTTAAGGTGGACCGAGAGGAAGAGGAAAACTGTCAAGATCTGATATTCTTTTTGGATATCATGGAGTATTTGTTCAAAAGAGTAGAAGGACTACCTGACTTGCTCTCAGCTCACAGTTCACAGTCCCTGTGTTCCCCGGGATCCCTGGGACTCTCTTTGACTTTCTATGAAGACTGTTGTTGTCAGACTCTCCTTCTTGCAAGAATTAATTTACAAAGAAAGACAAGTACTTGGCTTTGAGTGACTTTTTTTCCTGAGATGGACATTAAATACATCTTTAATTTGCTATCTGCCTCTGTGTCTGCTTCTGGAACCACAAGATACACCACACGCCACACTTTACTCACACACTTATACACTGGACTCCGGTTACTGTTTACAATTTTGTGATGTATATAGTGTACATACTTGTAAATTATCTCTTTATTTTTTACTTATTTTATCTATTTATCTCTTTATTTTTGCTTATTTGTATCAATAATTTATCTCCTCATTCTACTTTATTTGCACTGGAGTTACTGTGACACAAAGCAATTTTCCGCTGGGGATTGTTAAATTATTTCTGATTCTGATGCACTGATCTCTCCTATTGTGGTGTTGTTGTTAATATATAACTGCTGTCTGTTTGTATTTGTCATGGTCTGGACCTGTGTTTATTCTTGAAAAGAAAAGAAAAAAAACCGTTGAGGGCCGTACAGTCTGCCGACTGAAAGGAGACAAGGAGGAGGGCGGAACATTTGGTTGCCGCAGCTCCACTTACGGAACTTTATTGGTGTGACACACGGCGGAAGTAAAAGAACAATTTGGCTCTTTGAAAGAAGCTGAGATATCTGAGGACAATCCAGTTTTCACAGCGCAACCTTCTTTACAATCTGTAACGAACCAACGATGTCTGTCGCCGAATCTCTCCGAGAGTTTGTGACCGAGCGGCTCGCTGCTGCTACTGAAGACATTTTGGGAGTTTTGAACAGAACTGTGGTCCAGTACGAGGAAGAGCTGGACCGTCAACGCAGACTGCTGGATTTGGTTTGGAAACCTCACATTCTCTTACACAGAATCGGTAAGAAGAGCCAAGTTTAGACTGAATAATGAAGCAGAAGCTCGGTTTAGATCAGAGCTGCCTCTCCTCTCGGTTTCCATGTATAAATACTGTGAATAAAGACGGAGGAACAACCCTGTATGAGTTCAACAATAACTGTGCTGTGTTAATGTGGTGCTATTGTGTCAGTGGTTCTTAATCTGCCGTTAACGATCAGAGGAAGATCAAGGAGTCCGGGGGACGCTCTCGGACGTTGACCCCGTCCTCTTTTGTTCCCGCGAGCTGTTGTAATGACCCGGTACCAAAACTCATCATGTGGGCAGAAAACAGGGGAAAGAAGGGGAAACCTAAGAATGACAGACATGTGTGTTGTTGGAAAAAAGGTGGTTTACTGTCATCTTACGGGTTAGTTTTACGTCCAACTTATTTGACTCCAACAGGAAGGCCTTAAGTGACTCCTGTACACAAAGCTGAGCCCTTTGAGTTCATCACATACCCCCCTGGGTGTCTTGTTTGTATAGATATAAACCAGTTTGGCCTCTGTGAGCTCTATTAATGGATACTATGTTAACTAATTGCCATTTTGATTCTCCTGAAGTACAAAATGTTTAAAAAGTACCTGCTGGATGTGCTTCCAAGATGACGACAAAGTAACTTTTAAATGCTTTTGTAGTTAAGTAATGTGGACAGAATGCCTTCTGACTTTAGTTTTGTGATCTCAGACAACAGTAGATGCCCAGTGCACAGCACCAACAGTCCTTTTCACTTAGTGCAGAGGAAGACAGGATAAACAGCTTCACCTCACATATGTGGACTGCTGTATTCTCATAAAGTAATATTAGTCTTTAATACATTTTATAATCTTGATTTTACTCGTTCTCTTTAAGTTACAACTTATCTTACTACTCTTTTCTCCATTGTATTAAAACTTATTTTACATTGTGTTGCTAATTTTATGTCGTTTATCTTGCTAGAGTCTGTCAGTATTGTACCTCAATTCTTCAACATTTTAACTGAATTGTGTTTAATGTTACTTCTCAGTCCTGAAAATATTACATCCTTCTCGTGATTCCAATTCTCTGTTTTCTGTCCCATCTCATTGACATATTTATGCTTCTGTGTTCCTGCAGATATTCCACAACAACATGACTGTGAGGAGGACGAGGTTGTCTCAGACCTGCAGCCCTGGAACCAGGAGAGGAACTCCAATCCAGAACAAGAGGACCCAGAGCCTCTACAGATTAAAGAGGAAGAGGAGGAATTCTGCACCGGTCAGGACAGAGAGCAGCTTGAACCAAAGCAGGAGACTGAACACTTGATGTTAACTCTAACCTGTCATGAACCAGAAGTAAAGAAGGAAGACCAGTTCCTGTCTCACAACTCTCATGAGGCTGCAAACCAAGATCCACAGAAGGACAAGCTCACAGAGTCAGAATCAACTTCAAAATCAGAACAACAACCCCCCAAAAAAGTTCACAAACTAAGAAGTAAGAAGACAAAACAGCCTAAGGTTCACTCTGATCCTCAACAAGGTGAAAAGACTTTTAAATGTGACACAAATAGGGAAACATTTACGAGCAATTCAAATTTACAGACACATCGAAGTGTTCCCACTGGTAAGAAGAAGCATACTTGTGAGAGGTGTGGGGAGATATTCAGATACAAGTATTTGACATATTTATGCTTCTGTGTTCCTGCAGATCTTAGACAACAACATGACTGTGAGGAGGACGAGGTTGTCTCAGACCTGCAGCCCTGGAACCAGGAGAGGAACTCCAGCCCGGAACAAGAGGACCCAGAGCCTCTACAGATTAAAGAGGAAGAGGAGGAATTCTGCACCGGTCAGGACAGAGAGCAGCTTGAACCAAAGCAGGAGACTGAACCCTTGATGTTAACTCTAACCTGCCATGAACCAGAAGTAAAGAGGGAAGACCAGTTCATGTCTCACAACTCTCATGAGGCTGCAAACCAAGACCCACAGGAAGACAAGCTCACAGAATCAGAATCAACTTCAAAATCAGAACAACACCCCCCCAAAAAAGTTCACAAAAGAAGAAGTAAGAAGACAAAACAGCCTAAGGTTCACTCTGATCCTCAACAAGGTGAAAAGACCTTTAAATGTGACACAAATAGGGAAACTTTAACCAGCAATTCAAATTCACAGACACATGTAAGTGTTTTCACTGGTAAGAAGAAGCATACTTGTGAGATGTGTGGGGAGATATTCAGATACAAGTATTTGCTAAAAAAACATGCAAGATCGCCCACAGGTGAGAGACCGTACTTCTGTTGCACTTGTGGGAAAAGCTTCAGAGCAAATTCCTATTTTAAAAAGCACATGCTAATTCACTCTGGAAAAAAGCTGAACACCTGCAAAACATGCAGCAAATCTTTTGTCACTACAGGTAACCTGAGAACGCACATGAGAACACACACAGGTGAGAGACCATACTCCTGCAGCACTTGTGGAAAAAGCTTCAGTGTGAATTCAAATTTAAAAGAGCACATGCGAATTCACTCAGAAGAAAAGCTGTTCACCTGTGAAACATGTGGCAAATCTTTTGTCAGTACAGGTAGACTGAGAAGGCACATGAGAACACACACAGGTGAGAGACCATACTCCTGCAGCACTTGTGGAAAAAGCTTCAGTCAGAATTCAAGTTTAAAAGAGCACATGCTTATTCACTCAGGAGAAAAGTTGTTCACCTGTGAAACATGCAGCAAATCTTTTGTCAGTACAACTAGACTGAAAATACACATGAGAACACACACAGGTGAGAGACCGTACTCCTGTGGCACCTGTGGGAAAAGCTTCATTGTGAGTACACATTTAAGAACGCACATGCTTGTTCACTCAAGAGAAAAGCTGTTCACCTGTGAAACATGCAGCAAATCTTTTAACAGGAAGGACCGACTAAAACGGCACATGAGAACACACAGGTGAGAGACCGTACTCCTGCCGCACTTGTAGGAAAAAGTTCAGTGTGCGTTCACATTTAAAAACGCACATGCTTATTCACACAAGAGAAAAGCTGTTCACCTGCAAAACATGCAGCAAATCTTTTAACAGGAAGTATCAACTAAAACCACATGAGAACACACACAGGTGAGAGACCGTACTCCTGTGGGAAAAGCTTCACTTTGAATTCTAGTTTAAAATACCACATGGTTGTTCACTCAGGAGAGAAGCTGTTCACCTGTGAAACATGCTGCAAATCTTTTTACAGTAAAACTAGACTGAAAATACACATGAGAATACACACAGGTGAGAGACCATACTCCTGTGGGAAAAGCTTCGCTCAGACTTCAGGTTTAAAATACCACATGCAAATTCACTCAAGAGATCAGTATTTCAACTGCAAAACATGCAGCAAATCTTTTAAAAAGCAGGTTCAACTAAAACTGCACATGAAAACACACACAGGTGAGAGACCGTACACCTGTGGCACTTGTGGGGAAAAGTTTTCTCAAAAAACACACTTAGATCATCACACCCAAACCCATATAGGTGAAAAGCCTGTGGTGCTTAAAGGAAACCATTAGGCAGGAAGACCTCTTTAGATGATCACAGAAGAACCCACACAGGTCAAATGTGGCAGGTCTGTCAGATGCCAAAGTCATAGTAATGCATTTGTATCCTGGTTTCATAGAAGTGAAACAAATGAGGACAGAGCTTAAAACCAAAATTGGATGGTCCGGATCATCAGGCCCTCAGACTACACTGCATTAAAAACAGACTGGACTCTGGAGTGGAATTCACTGCATGGACTCAAAATCACTTCAAAACCCAATGAGTGTGAACACAGTTCTTCACTGTATCCACAAATGAAGTTCAAACTGAACCATGCAAAGAGGAACCCAGATAGAAGGGGATCCAGGAACACCAGAGACTTCTCTTGACCTGAGCTTATTTAAGGTGGACCAAGAGGAAGAGGAAAACTGTCAAGATCTGATATTCTTTTTGGATATCATGGAGTATTTGTTCAAAAGAGTAGAAGGACTACCTGACTTGCTCTCAGCTCACAGTTCACAGTCCCTGTGTTCCCCGGGATCCCTGGGACTCTCTTTGACTTTCTATGAAGACTGTTGTTGTCAGACTCTCCTTCTTGCAAGAATTAATTTACAATGAAAGACAAGTACTTGGCTTTGAGTGCCTTTTTTTCCTGAGTTGGACATTAAATACATCTTTAATTTGCTATCTGCCTCTGTGTCTGCTTCTGGAACTACAAGATACACCACACGCCACACTTTACTCACACACTTATACACTGGACTCCGGTTACTGTTTACAATTTTGTGATGTGTATATAGTGTACATACTTGTATATTATCTCTTTATTTTTTACTTATTTTATCTATTTATCTCTTTATTTTTACTTATTTATATCTATAATTTATCTCCTCATTCTACTTTATTTGCACTGGAGTTACTGTGACACAAAGCAATTTTCCCCTGGGGATTGTTAAATTATTTCTGATTCTGATGCACTGATCTCTCCTATTGTGGTGTTGTTGTTAATATATAACTGCTGTCTGTTTGTATTTGTCATGGTCTGGACCTGTGTTTATTCTTGTAATACAAAATCATTAAAATTTTGAATTAAATAATTAGGAAAGGAGAAAAGAAAAAAAACCGTGGAGGGCCGTACAGTCCATAGACATAATAAAAGGGTAGACCCCGCTGGGGGTGCTGCGCAGCGAGAAATGCGGCCGCCATCTTGGTCAGGTCAAGCTTCCCATACGCTCCGGTCAATCATATTCATTCATTCATTCATTCATTCATTCAGCGATGCCGGAGCACTGTGCGGCGTATTCCTGTGCCAACAGGCGGACAGCAGAGAACAGGGCTCAAGGAATAACTTTTCACAGTTATGATTACACGTTTTTTCAACATTACACTTGACTGTAGAGTCATTTGTAGGCCAAAGAGGAAGACTATCGGTCAACTCCAAAAAGGAAACAGCATTTGCGAACAGCTAGCTTATTCACAATAATAGCAACTTTGCTCGATTATCAACAGATTTGCATTAGATTGAAAAACTTTTGTTTGAGAGAGGTTCTAAGAAACGTTAAGAAATAAAATAGAAAGAAGAAGGAAGAAAGTGAGCTCTGTTTTATTATCTGTTTTATTAAAGATTTCTTTGTGGTGATCTCCTGTTTCATTTTGAAGATTTCCTAAGGACAAAAACTTGAGGAAGAAGTGGGAGATTGCTGTTAGAGGGAGAAATTCGCAGCAAGTGATTCCTCTGTGCTGTGTAGCCAACAAGCAAATTGATATGTAGTTTAGATGCTGTCCTGTCATGCTGTTCTTGTGTTTAAATTTTTTTGATATGTAGGCTTAATATTTGTGTGTATTTCTTTGTGTGTATTTTCCAGTTATTAAAATAGTGCTTCTATATGAGATTATTTGTGTGTGTCTACAAATGGATAAATAACATTAAACTAAATAAAATATAATCAAATCAATATATATTGAATTGGCCTATTAAAACCGCCAGTTATTAATAATTATTGAGACATAGCAGGAACCTAGCTCTAAACCTAGATATATCCTTGATTAATTGTTATTCTATAATACAGCCACTGCTGCCATGTTCTAAAATATCATTTTATTCATTCTGAGTATTTGAAAACGCCAAAAAAAATATGGCCTCTATCATGCCTCTTTGAATGGCGTTTGCAGAGAAGAAAATTACGTAGTATTGAGCGAACTATGATTCATTTAATGCGCTCAGACTTCATTCCGCCGGTTAAACAGCGGTGCAGAGTGAGGCGGATGACCGGACCAAGATGGCGGCCGCATTTCTCGACAGCGCCCATTCGTGGTAGCGGCCGATGCGGGGTCTATCTTTTATTATGTCTATGGTACAGTCTGCCAACTGAAAGGAGACAAGGAGGAGGGCGGAACATTTGGTTGGCCGCAGCTCCGCTTACGGAACTTAATTGGTGTGACACACGGCGGAAGTAAACGAACAGTTTGGCTGTTTTAAAGAAGCTGAGATATCTGATGATAATCCAGTTTTCACAGCGCAACCTTCTTTACAATCTGTAACGAACCAACGATGTCTGTAGCTGAATCTCTCCGAGAGTTTGTGACCGAGCGGCTCGCTGCTGCTACTGAAGACATTTTGGGAGTTTTGAACAGAACTGTGGTCCAGTACGAGGAAGAGCTGGACCGTCAACGCAGACTGCTGGATTTGGTTTGGAAACCTCACATTCTCTTACACAGAATCGGTAAGAAGAGCCAAGTTTAGACTGAATAATGAAGCAGAAGCTCGGTTTAGATCAGGGCTGCCTCTCCTCTCGGTTTCCATGTATAAATACTGTGAATAAAGGCGGAGGAACAACCCTGTATGAGTTCAACAATAACTGTGCTGTGTTAATGTGGTGCTATTGTGTCAGTGGTTCTTAATCTGCCGTTAACGATCAGAGGAAGATCAAGGAGTCCGGGGGACGCTCTCGGACGTTGACCCCGTCCTCTTTTGTTCCCTCGAGCTGTTATAATGACCCGGTACCAAAACTCATCATGTGGACAGAAAACAGGGGAAAGAAGGGGAAACCTAAGAATGACAGACATGTGTGTTGTTGGAAAAAGGTGGTTTACTGTCACCTTACGGGTTAGTTTTACGTCCAACTTATTTGACTCCTACAGGAAGGCCTTAACACTAGAAGGACCGCAGAGCAGCCATTTGGCTTTACCCCCCTCAAGGTCCACGGGGCAGCCGATCGGCTGGAAGGATTTTAGTTAACATCCTAAATCACCCGCGAACACTCATTTTGTTATGCAAACGAGGCGATCGTTGGCGCACCACAGGAGGGGACTGGACTAAGTGGTGTATGCAGTGGGAAGGGACAACAGAAAGGAAGGGATCAACACACATGGGTTGTTTACTTTGTTGCTGAAATGTATGGATTTAAAATAAACGAAATTTAAAAAACTGTATAGAATAAGAACAAGAATCACAATCACAAGGGGTTTTATTGCTATTGTCAATGAACAGGTTTCACAGACTAGGAATTTTTTTAAAGGGTTGGTGCATTATTAAACGGAGAATAATATGTAAAATACAAGAATAAAAAATAATAAGAGCATGCAGGACATATATAAAGTATAAAAGTATGAAAGGCTATGTACAATGCTAGGATTTTTTACGGCGTGAAGGTGCACCATTAAACAGAGAATAATATGTAAAATACAAGAATATAAAATAACAAGAGCATGCAGGACATATATAAAGTATAAAAAGGTTGGTGATGGACTTCAGGTGGATATGCATCATCAGGATACAATGTTAGAGTGTCACTCACAATCCTGGCACTGCCATGGTATCTCCCTTCTGCATTTCCCACATGTGTATCTGTAGCAGTCAACACATCGCACAGTGGCATGATTGTTCTTACAGTGATTTTTAACCTGGCACATGGCTCTTTTTCCAGGGCTAGGTGTGGAAGGTTGTTGCCGAAACAATTCTTCCTTTCGGGCCTTCCTCGCAGTTACATGAGAGTTAGCCAACTCTCTTGCAAGCTCCACCAGGAAGTCCACCCGTCTCTCCTTCCTCCCGGTGCATGCTTGATACAGCACATGTGCATTCAATGCTGCCATATCAATCATGTTATAGAACACAGCGACTGGCCAGCGCCGTGTTCCTGTGCGGACAGTGTACTCCCGCACCATCTGGTCCATCACATCCACGCCGCACTTTGTTGCATTGTAAAGGGTGATGGTGTTTGGCTTCCTTTTGGTGGTACTCTCAGTCTGAACCACGCTGTGCATGCTGCTGAGAACGTACACTGTCTTCTTCCGTTTGGGCGCATACACTGTCAGCGTGGCTCCAGTGGTTGAAAACACCTGAGTGGTGAATTCATTGCGGTCCATCTGTCTGGATGACTGTGGAATTTCCTGGCGAATCTTGTTGACTGTGCCTAGGATGGTGGTTTTCCGCCTAAGCAGTCGTTGCGCAAGTGACAGTGATGTAAAGAAATTGTCCGTGGTAACATTTCTGCCCTTGTCCAGGAATGGTTCCATCAGCCTCATGATTACATTCTCAGACAGTCTCTCCCCACTGGGACGACTGGGGTCCTTGCCAAGATATGGGAGGACATTGCAGATGTACTTGGATTTCAAGTCACAAGCCACCCAAAACTTGATCCCAAACTTGTCAGGTTTCGTTGCAATGTACTGCAGGAAACAGCAGCGAGTCTTTGAGGGGAAAAGCTGTTCGTCAATGGTGATGTGTCGACCAGGGTTGTAGCATGTGATGCAGTTGGTGACAAATGACGACATGGTCATTCTCACATTCACACTCTCAACAACCAGGTTTTACATCATTTATCTGGCTGAAGGTTTATGTCTTCTCCATCCGAGTCACAAAGGTTTACTCCATCCAGGACCATTTCCAGTGTTGAGTCTCCTCTGAATCTTCGTTCCTCGAAGAGGAGGTTTGTACATCACGGAATTCTTGAGGGTGCCGAAGTAGTAGGCTGTGTGCAGTGAGATATTTATCCACCACAGCAAAGAAGGAATTACCTCTCCTGTGAGTGCAATAGGCTACAGGAAAATGTGATAAATTGTCAATCAAACAGTGATTCTGTGAATGGGAGTGGTTGCGGTCACCTGATTGTTATGGTCATTCTCTCATTCACACTCTCAACAGCTTCACCAGAGTATAAAAAATGTAGTGTCATATGCAAACAGTATGCAATTTAACAATTTAGATACATTTACAATGTCCTTTTTATAAAGTACAAACAGTTTTTGTCCGTGGACCGACCTCTGGGGCACACAACAGGTTATATTTAGTAACCCAGATTTTACATCATTTATTTGTACTAACTGTCTGTGCAGTGGCTATGGCTGAAGCAGTTTCTGTCTACAGTTGTTTCCAGGTTGGAAACTCCCCTCCCCCTCCCCACTCACTCTCCCCACAACACAAGTTTCCTTGAAATAACTTAGCATATCCCCTCCTGTGGTGCACCAGCGATAGCCTCGTTTGCATAACAAACTGTGGTGATTTAGTACTAGCTAAAAGCCCTCCAGCCATTTGGCTGCCCTCTGGCCTTTATAGGTAGAACAGCAAAAAGCTGGTCCTTCTAGTGTTAAGTGACTCCTGTACACAAAGCTGAGCCCTTTGAGTTCATCACATACCCCCTTGGGTGTCTTCTGTTTGTATAGATGTAAACCAGTTTGGCCTCTGTGAGCTCTATTAATGGATACTATGTTAACTAATAGCCATTGTGATTCTCCTGCAGTACAAAATGTTTAAAAGTGCCTGATGGGTGTGCTTCCAACATGACGACAAAGTACCTTTTGATTGATTCTGACTTTAGTTTTGTGATCTCAGACAAAAGTAGTTGCCCAGTGCACAGCACCATCAGTCCTTTTCACTTAGTGCAGAGGAAGACAGGATAAAATGAGTCCTCACAAATGAGGACTGAACAGTTCTTTCTCTCACGTTGACTTGGTCTCATATTTTGTGACTTCATTTGTGTAATATAACTGCTATATTCTCATAAAGTAATATTAGTCTTTAATGCATTTTATAATCTTGATTTTACTCGTTCTCTTTAAGTTACAGATTATTTTCCTACTCTTTTCTTCATAGTATTAAAACTTATTTTACACTGTGTTGCTAATTTTATGTCGTTTATCATGCTAGAGTCTGTCAGTATTGCACCTCAATTCTTCAACATTTTAACTGAATTGTGTTTAATATTACAACTCTATCCTTAAAATATTACATCCTTCTCGTGATTCCAATTCTCTGTTTTCTGTTCCATCTCATTGACGTATTTATGCTTCTGTGTTCCTGCAGATCTTCCGCAACATCATGACTGTGAGGAGGACGAGGTTGTCTCAGACCTGCAGCCCTGGAACCAGGAGAGGAACTCCAGTCCAGAACAAGAGGACCCAGAGCCTCTACAGATCAAAGAGGAAGAGGAGGAATTCTGCACCGGTCAGGACAGAGAGCAGCTGGAACCAAAGCAGGAGACTGAACACTTGATGTTAACTCTAACCTGTCATGAACCAGAAGTAAAGAGGGAAGACCAGTTCCTGTCTCACAACTCTCATGAGGCTGCAAACCAAGATCCACAGGAAGACAAGCTCACAGAGTCAGAATCAACTTCAAAATCAGAACAACATCCCCCCAAAAAAGTTCACAAAAGAAGAAGTAAGAAGACAAAACAGCCTAAGGTTCACTCTGATCCTCAACAAGGTGAAAAGACCTTTAAATGTGACACAAATAGGGAAACGTTTACCAGCAATTCAAATTCACAGACACATGTAAGTGTTTTCACTGGTAAGAAGAAGCATACTTGTGAGAGGTGTGGGGAGATATTCAGATACAAGTATTTGCTAAAAAAACATGCAAGATCGCACACAGGTGAGAAACCGTACTTCTGTTGCACTTGTGGGAAAAGCTTCAGAGCAAATTCCTATTTTAAAAAGCACATGCTAATTCACTCTGGAAAAAAGCTGAACACCTGCAAAACATGCAGCAAATCTTTTGTCACTACAGGTAACCTGAGAACGCACATGAGAACACACACAGGTGAGAGACCATACTCCTGCAGCACTTGTGGAAAAAGCTTCAGTGTGAATTCAAGTTTAAAAGAGCACATGCGAATTCACTCAGAAGAAAAGCTGTTCACCTGTGAAACATGTGGCAAATCTTTTGTCCATACAGGTAGCCTGAAAATGCACATGAGAATACACACAGGTGAGAAACCATACTCCTGCAGCACTTGTGGGAAAAGCTTCAGAACAAATTACTATTTAAAAAAGCACATGCCAATTCACTCTGGAGAAAAGCTGAACACCTGTGAAACATGTGGCAAATCTTTTGTCCTTACAGGTAACCTGAAAATGCACATGAGAACACACACAGGTGAGAGACCATACTCCTGCAGCACTTGTGGAAAAAGCTTCAGTGTGAATTCAAGTTTAAAAGGGCACATGCTTATTCACTCAGGAGAAAAGCTGAACACCTGTGAAACATGCAGCAAATCTTTTGTCAGTGCAGGTAAACTGAGAAGGCACATGAGAACACACACAGGTGAGAGACCGTACTCCTGCAGCACTTGTGGAAAAAGCTTCAGTCAGAATTCAGGTTTAAAAGAGCACATGCTTATTCACTCAGAAGAAAAGCTGTTCACCTGTGAAACATGCAGCAAATCTTTTGTCAGTACAGCTAGACTGAAAATACACATGAGAATACACACAGGTCAGAGACCATACTCCTGTGGCACCTGTGGGAAAAGCTTCATTGTGAGTTCACATTTAAGAACGCACATGCTTGTTCACTTAAGAGAAAAGCTGCTCACCTGCAAAACATGCAGCAAATCTTTTAACAGGAAGGATCGACTAAAACTGCACATGAGAACACACAGGCGAGAGACTGTACTCCTGCCGCACTTGTAGGAAAAGGTTCAGTGTGCGTTCACATTTAAAAACGCACATGCAAATTAATTCAGGAGAAAAGTTCACCTGTGAAACATGCAGCAAATCTTTTTACAGGAAGGATCATTTAAAACTGCACATGAGAACACACACAGGTGAGAGACCATACTCCTGTAGTACCTGTGGGGAAAGCTTTGATAAGTCTTCAGTTTTAAAAATGCACATGCTTTTCCACTCAGGACAAAAGTTGTTCACCTGTGAAACATGCGGCAAATCTTTTGTCACTACAACAAGACTGAAAATACACATGAGAATACATACAGGTGAGAGACCATACTCCTGTGGCACCTGTGGGAAAAGCTTCACTCAGACTTCAGGTTTAAAATACCACATGCAAATTCACTCAAGAGATAAGTATTTCACCTGCAAAACCATAGACTGTATATAAGATGGACACTGTGGTTCCGCCTTCCACCTGTATACGGATTTGAAGCCTCTCGGTATTTCCGGGTTTTTCTCCACTTCCTTGAAACCAGAGCTGTGCAGTAGCGTTGTGCGCATAAGGCCGTGCAGTCGCTGAGAGTCCCTGTGATGACGCTCGGCTCAGACAGCGCATTCCCCTGGGAGAGCTACACAATCCCTGAACGCCCATAGGCTGTACCAGGTGTCAATCATATAAAACTTGAACCCCCTAATAACTTTTAAAAACGGAGCTGTACAGAAAAAAAAGGACTTGGGCACAAACCAGTCTTACAATAACTTTATGTCAACATCACAACCAGGGGGGAGAAAAAATTATGTTCTGTGTAATAAATTTCTAAAGTTTGTCGACAGTCCCATAAGCTTTGCTGGCGGAGGTGGGATTTGTGACCTGTACTGCAGCCCACCATCAGAGGGTGCTGTTCTCGGAGTGGCTTCACCCAGCGAGGAGGCAGACTCTGTCCATCTTATATACAGTCTATGTGCAAAACATGCAGCAAATCTTTTAACAAGCAGGATCAACTAAAACTGCACATGAAAACACACACAGGTGAGAGACTGTACACCTGTGGCACTTGTGGGGAAAAGTTTTCTCAAAAAAAACTCTTAGATCATTACACCCAAACCCATATAGGTAAAAAGCCTGTGGTGCTTAAAGGAAACCATTAGGCAGGAAGACCTCTTTAGATGGTCACAGAAGAACCCACACAGGTAAAATGTGGCAGGTCTGTCAGATGCCAAAGTCATAGTAATGCATTTGTATCCTGGTTTCATAGAAGTGAAACAAAAGAGGACAGAGCTTAAAACCAAAATTGGATGGTCCGGATCATCAGGCCCTCAGACTACACTGCAGTAAAACAGACTGGACTCTGGAGTGGAATTCACTGCATGGACTCAAAATCACTTCAAAAACCAATGACTGTGAACAAAGTTCTTCACTGTATCCACAGATGAGGTTCAAACTAAACCATGCAAAGAGGAACCCAGATAGAAGGGGATCCAGGAACACCAGAGACTTCTCTTGACCTGAGCTTATTTAAGGTGGACCAAGAGGAAGAGGAAACTGTCAAGATCTGATATTCTTTTTGATATCATGGAGTATTTGTTCAAAAGAGTAGAAGGACTACCTGACTTGCTCACAGTTCACAGTCCCTGTGTTCCTCGGGATCCCTGGGACTCTCTTTGACTTTCTATGAAGACTGTTGTTGTCAGACTCTCCTTCTTGCAAGAATTAATTTACAAAGAAAGACAAGTACTTGGCTTTGAGTGACTTTTTTTTTTTTTTTTTGAAGAAACAGAAAATTTCCAAAACAATCCAATAAACACTTCTTTTAAACAAGAATGACTTATGACAATGACTGAGACACAAGCAATGTTACATGAGAAGTCTGCTTTGTCATAAACTAAGGTCACATTAGGAAGACGGCAAAAAGGCAGGAAAGATGCTTGCTTTACAATTAAAAAACTTGAACAACAACACTCAAATGTTTCTTGAAGGCATAATAATGGTATGATAACTAGAGATCAGGGAGCTATTAATGACACTTTTAGAAGTTATTTTTCATGTTTGTATTAATCGGAATTCAAGGCCAAACATCAAGATTTAAATAATTTCTTCAATAATTCAATTTTGCCAAAGTTGAGGAAAGAAAATGAAGGAAACTGGGGGCAGCCATTCCAAAAGAAGACATTCAAAACACAATAAAGTCTCAATCAAACAGATGAGCACCTGGTTTTTGTGGTTACACTTAAGTGTTTTAGAAGTGTTTTTCAAAAGAAATAATGCCTATGCTTGTTCACTTTAAAAAGGCCAGTGATGTTGTGGGGTTGGAGCTGGACTCCCTGCTGGCCGTGTCAGAGAGGAGGATGCTGTCCAAGCTCCACTTCACACTGGACAATGTCTCCCACCCTCTCCTCAGTGAATTTATCCTACAGAGGAGCACCTCCAGCAGAATTTCCTCGCTGCACGATGCACCACGGAGCGCCACAGTAAATCTTTCCTGCCAGTGGTCGTCAGACTTTTTAACCCCTCCCTCAGTGACTCTGACACCCTCAGTCAGTAGTCTTTATGGACCATCATCTCCTCGACGACTTCTACTTCAGTGCACTTTCCTTTCCTCTGGTCGCTGAGGCTGATTGAGACTCCACACCTGCACTGCATCAATCAATCAATCAGTGCCCTTTAAGAAGCCAGCAGCCCTCAGTCTCAGCGCCTGAGTATTGTCTTCACTCCTGAGTGGTACAGATGCTTCTCCTGGCCTTCTCCGCGGATAATTACTCGTGACTTTTTGCTCCCTGTGATCCCTTGTGTGTCTTCTCACCTCCGTCTCCTCTGTTTCTCCACAGTGTCTCCAGCCCACACAACAGCCAGCCTGCAAACCAGACTTTCTCTCGTGCCTTTTTTCCTGAGTTGGACATTAAATACATCTTTAATTTGCTATCTGCCTCTGTGTCTGCTTCTGGAACCACAAGATACACCACACTTCACACTTTACTCACACACTTATACACTGGACTCTGGTTACTGTTTACAATTTTGTGATGTGTATATAGTGTACATACTTGTATATTATCTTTATTTTTTTACTTATTTTATCTATTTATCTCTTTATTTTTACTTATTTGTATCAATAATTGATCTCCTCATTCTACTTTATTTGCACTGGAGTTACTGTGACACAAAGCAATTTTCCCCTGGGGATTGTTAAATTATTTCTGATTCTGATGCACTGATCTCTCCTATTGTGGTGTTGTTGTTAATATATAACTGCTGTCTGTTTGTATTTGTCATGGTCTGGACCTGTGTTTATTCTTGTAATACAAAATCATTAAAATTTTGAATTAAATAATTAGGAAAGGAGAGAAGAAAAAAAACCGTGGAGGGCCGTACAGTCTGCCAACTGAAAGGAGACAAGGAGGAGGGCGGAACATTTGGTTGGCCGCAGCTCCGCTTACGGAACTTAATTGGTGTGACACACGGCGGAAGTAAACGAACAGTTTGGTTCTTTTAAAGAAACTGAGATATCTGATGATAATCCAGTTTTCACATCGCAACCTTCTTTAAAATCTGTAACGAACCAACGATGTCTGTTGCTGAATCTCTCCGAGGGTTTGTGACCGAGCGGCTCGCTGCTGCTACTGAAGACATTTTGGGAGTTTTGAACAGAACTGTGGTCCAGTACGAGGAAGAGCTGGACCGTCAACGCAGACTGCTGGATTTGGTTTGGAAACCTCACATTCTCTTACACAGAATCGGTAAGAAGAGCCAAGTTTAGACTGAATAATGAAGCAGAAGCTCGGTTTAGATCAGGGCTGCCTCTCCTCTCGGTTTCCATGTATAAATACTGTGAATAAAGGCGGAGGAACAACCCTGTATGAGTTCAACAATAACTGTGCTGTGTTAATGTGGTGCTATTGTGTCAGTGGTTCTTAATCTGCCGTTAACGATCAGAGGAAGATCAAGGAGTCCGGGGGACGCTCTCGGACGTTGACCCCGTCCTCTTTTGTTCCCGCGAGCTGTTATAATGACCCGGTACCAAAACTCATCATGTGGACAGAAAACAGGGGAAAGAAGGGGAAACCTAAGAATAACAGACATGTGTGTTGTTGGAAAAAAGGTGGTTTACTGTCGTCTTACGGGTTAGTTTTACGTCCAACTTATTTGACTCCTACAGGAAGGCCTTAAGTGACTCCTGTACACAAAGCTGAGCCCTTTGAGTTCATCACATACCCCCCTGGGTGTCTTCTGTTTGTATAGATATAAACCAGTTTGGCCTCTGTGAGCTCTATTAATGGATACTATGTTAACTAATTGCCATTTTGATTCTCTTGAAGTACAAAATGTTTAAAAAGTGCCTGATGGATGTGCTTCCAAGATGACGACAAAGTACCTTTTGATTGATTCTGACTTTAGTTTTGTGATCTCAGACAAAAGTAGTTGCCCGGTGCACAGCACCATCAGTCCTTTTCACTTAGTGCAGAGGAAGGCAGGATAAACAGCTTCACCTCACAAATGAGGACTGAACAGTTCTTTCTCTCATGTTGACTTGGTCTCATATTTTGTGACTTCATTTGTGTAATATAACTGCTGTATTCTCATAAAGTAATATTAGTCTTTAATGCATTTTATAATCTTGATTTTACTCGTTCTCTTTAAGTTACAACTTATCTTACTGCTCTTTTCTTCAAAGTATTAAAACTTATTTTACATTGTGTTGCTAATTTTATGTCGTTTATCTTGCTAGAGTCTGTCAGTATTGCACCTCAATTCTTCAACATTTTAACTGAATTGTGTTTAATATTACAACTCTATCCTTAAAATATTACATCCTTCTCGTGATTCCAATTCTCTGTTTTCTGTTCCATCTCATTGACGTATTTATGCTTCTGTGTTCCTGCAGATATTCCACAACAACATGACTGTAAGGAGGAGGACGAGGTTGTCTCAGACCTGCAGCCCTGGAACCAGGAGAGGAACTCCAGTCCGGAACAAGAGGACCCAGAGCCTCTACAGATTAAAGAGGAAGAGGAGGAATTCTGCACCGGTCAGGACAGAGAGCAGCTGGAACCAAAGCAGGAGACTGAACACTTGATGTTAACTCTAACCTGCCATGAACCAGAAGTAATGAAGGAAGACCAGTTCCTGTCTCACAACTCTCATGAGGTTGCAAACCAAGATCCACAGAAAGACAAGCTCACAGAGTCAGAATCAACTTCAAAATCAGAACAACACCCCCCCAAAAAAGTTCACAAAAGAAGAAGTAAGAAGACAAAACAGCCTAAGGTTCACTCTGATCCTCAACAAGGTGAAAAGACTTTTAAATGTGACACAAATAGGGAAACATTTACCAGAAATTCAAATTTACAGACACATGTAAGTGTTTTCACTGGTAAGAAGAAGCATACTTGTGAGAGGTGTGGGGAGATATTCAGATACAAGTATTTGCTAAAAAGACATGCAAGATCACACACAGGTGAGAGACCGTACTTCTGTTGCACTTGTGGGAAAAGCTTCAGAACGAACTACTATTTAAAAAAGCACATGCTAATTCACTCTGGAGAAAAGCTGAACACCTGTGAAACATGTGGCAAATCTTTTGTCCTTACAGGTAACCTGAAAATGCACATGAGAAAACACACAGGTGAGAGACCGTACTCCTGCAGCACTTGTGGAAAAAGCTTCAGTGTGAATTCAAGTTTAAAAGAGCACATGCTTATTCACTCAGGAGAAAAGCTGTTCACCTGCAAAACATGCAGCAAATCTTTTGTCAGTACAGGTAAACTGAGAAGGCACATGAGAACACACACAGGTGAGAGACCATACTCCTGCAGCACTTGTGGAAAAAGCTTCAGTCAGAATTCAGGTTTAAAAGAGCACATGCTTATTCACTCAGGAGAAAAGCTGCACACCTGTGAAACATGTGGCAAATCTTTTGTCAGTACAGGTAAACTGAGAAGGCACATGAGAACACACACAGGTGAGAGACCATACTCCTGCAGCACTTGTGGAAAAAGCTTCAGTCAGAATTCAGGTTTAAAAGAGCACATGCTTGTTCACGCAAGAGAAAAGCTGCTCACCTGCAAAACATGCAGCAAATCTTTTAACAGGAAGGATCGACTAAAACTGCACATGAGAATACACAGGTGAGAGACCGTACTCCTGTGGGACGTGTGGGAAAAGCTTCACTCAGACTTCAGGTTTCAAATACCACATGCAAATTCACTCAAGAGATAAGTATTTCACCTGCAAAACATGCAGCAAATCTTTTAACAAGCAGGATCAACTAAAACTGCACATGAAAACACACACAGGTGAGAGACGGTACACCTGTGGCACTTGTGGGGAAAAGTTTTCTCAAAAAACACACTTAGATCATCACACCCAAACCCATATAGGTGAAAAGCCTGTGGTGCTTAAAGGAAACCATTAGGCAGGAAGACCTCTTTAGATGGTCACAGAAGAACCCACACAGGTAAAATGTGGCAGGTCTGTCAGATGCCAAATTCATAGTAATGCATTTGTATCCTGGTTTCATAGAAGTGAAACAAACGAGGACAGAGCTTAAAACCAAAATTGGATGGTCCGGATCATCAGGCCCTCAGACTACACTGCATTAAAAACAGACTGGACTCTGGAGTGGAATTCACTGCATGGGCTCAAAATCACTTCAAAACCCATTGACTGTGAACACAGTTCTTCACTGTATCCACAAATGAAGTTCAAACTGAACCATGCAAAGAGGAACCCAGATAGAAAGAGGATCCAGGAACACCAGAGACTTCTCTTGACCTGAGCTTATTTAAGGTGGACCAAGAGGAAGAGGAAAACTGTCAAGATCTGATATTCTTTTTGGATATCATGGAGTATTTGTTCAAAAGAGTAGAAGGACTACCTGACTTGCTCTCAGCTCACAGTTCACAGTCCCTGTGTTCCCCGGGATCCCTGGGACTCTCTTTGACTTTCTATGAAGACTGTTGTTGTCAGACTCTCCTTCTTGCAAGAATTAATTTACAAAGAAAGATAAGTGCTTGGCTTTGAGTGCCTTTTTTTCCTGAGATGGACATTAAATACATCTTTAATTTGCTATCTGCCTCTGTGTCTGCTTCTGGAACCACAAGATACACCACATGCCACACTTGACTCACAAACTTACACACTGGACTCTGGTTACTGTTTACAATTTTGTGATGTGTATATAGTGTACATACTTGTATATTATCTCTTTATTTTTTTACTTATTTTATCTATTTTTCTCTTTATTTTTGCTTATTTGTATCAATAATTTATCTCCTCATTCTACTTTATTTGCACTGGAGTTACTGTGACACAAAGCAATTTTCCCCTGGGGATTGTTAAAATTATTTCTGATTCTGATGCACTGATCTCTCCTATTGTGGTGTTGTTGTTAATATATAACTGCTGTCTGTTTGTATTTGTCATTGTCTGGACCTGTGTTTATTCTTGTAATACAAAGTTATTAAGACTTTGAATAAGAAAATTAGGAAAGGAGAGAAGAAAAAACAGTGGAGGGCCGTACAGTCTGCCGACTGAAAGGAGACAAGAAGGAGGGCAGAACATTTGGTTGGCCGCAGCTCCGCTTACGGAGCTTTATTGGTGTGACACACGGCGGAAGTAAACGAACAGTTTGGCTCTTATAAAGAAGCTGAGATATCTGAGGACAGTCCAGTTTTCACTGCGCAACCTTCTTTACAATCTGTAACGAAACAACGATGTCTGTTGCTGAATCTCTCCGAGAGTTTGTGACCGAGCGGCTCGCTGCTGCTACTGAAGACATTTTGGGAGTTTTGAACAGAACTGTGGTCCAGTACGAGGAAGAGCTGGACCGTCAACGCAGACTGCTGGATTTGGTTTGGAAACCTCACATTCTCTTACACAGAATCGGTAAGAAGAGCCAAGTTTAGACTGAATAATGAAGCAGAAGCTCGGTTTAGATCAGGGCTGCCTCTCCTCTCGGTTTCCATGTAAACACATTCTCTTTAAGTTACAACTTATCTTACTGCTCTTTTCTTCATAGTATCAAAACTTATTTAACATTGTATTGCAAATTTTATGTCATTTATCTTGCTAGAGTCGATCAGTATTGCACCTCAATTCTTCAACATTTTAACTGAATTGTGTTTAATGTTACTTCTCAGTCCTGAAAATATGACATCCTTCTCGTGATTCCAATTCTCTGTTTTCTGTCTGCTGGGTCTAAAACCTGCAACATTTACCTGATAACATATAAAGAAGAGAAAGACAATGGTATATACTCGAGGAGAATGGACCGAGATAGCTTCAGGTACCATGTCGAAACCACTCTAAAGGTATTTCCGCCCAGTCTCTTTTATTTAGTCTTGTCCCTGGTTACACAATGTTTCTAAAAGGGGTGGTAGATGGTGCAGCAAAGTAAACATTCTCATAAAGCATAATAATGAACACTTGTGAATATGTGAAGGTCAAGGCAGCATCTAATGAGCTCCTTCTGATAACAGCGGCACCTCCTCAAAAACTCCCCACGATTTATAGCGGAGGATCCATCACTCACACTCCCCCACCTGCTGATAGGAAAGACACAGTCACAGAAAACTGAAAGAACATTGTTGTGCTGTGTAGTAAATCTGTTGGAGAGAGAAGTTAGGAAACACTCTTATATAATGTATAAAAAGAGGTCAAAACAGTTTATACTTGTAGTCAACTCTTACATAAGAATATGAGGAATAATGATAACTTCTATATACATTTATGCACATTATTCTAACAAAGACAATGGTATATACTCGAGGAGAATGGACAGAGATAGCATCAGGTACCATCTCGAAACCACTCTGTAAGGTATTTCCGCCCAGTCTCTTTATTTAGGGTTGTCCCTGGTTACACAATGTTGCTAAAGGGTGGGGGAAAATATGTGCAGCAACGTAAGCACTCTCATAAAACATAACAATGTACAACTGTGAATATGTGAAGTTCAAGGCGACATTGTTGCATCTAACGAGCTCCTTCTGATAAGAGCGGATCCTCCTCTAACTTCCCACGATACCAAAACAGTGGAGGATACATCCCACACACCTGCTGATAGGAGAAACGAGGTCACAGAGAAGTTAAGAAACATTCATGTGCTAGGTAATGAAGCTATTGGAGAGAGAAGTTAGAAAACACTCTTATATGTGTAACAAGAGGTCAAAACAGTTTATACTTGTAGTAAACTCTTACATAAGAATATGAGGAATAATGTTAACTTCTATATACATTTATGCATATTATTCTAAAACTGTCCCATCTCATTGACATATTTATGCTTCTGTGTTCCTGCAGATATTCCACAACAACATGACTGTGAGGAGGACGAGGTTGTCTCAGACCTGCATCCCTGGAACCAGGAGAGGAACTCCAGTCCGGAACAAGAGGACCCAGAGCCTCTACAGATTAAAGAGGAAGAGGAGGAATTCTCCACCAGTCAGGACAGAGAGCAGCTGGAACCAAAGCAGGAGACTGAACCCTTGATGTTAACTCTAACCTGCCATGAACCAGAAGTAAAGAAGGAAGACCAGTTCCTGTCTCACAACTCTCATGAGGCTGCAAACCAAGATCCACAGAAAGACAAGCTCACAGAGTCAGAATCAACTTCAAAATCAGAACTACACCCCCCAAAAAAAGTTTACAAACGAAGAAGTCAGAAGACAAAACAGCCTAAGGTTCACTCTGATCCTCAACAAGGTGAAAAGACTTTTAAATCTGACACAAATAGGGAAACTTTAACCAGCAATTCAAATTTACAGACACATCGAAGTGTTCCCACTGGTAAGAAGCATACTTGTGAGAGTTGTGGGAAGATATTCAGATACAAGTATTTGCTGACAAATCACTCAAGATCACACACAGGTGAGAAACCATACTCCTGTGGGAAAAGCTTCAAGTGGAAACCAGATTTTAAAAAGCACATGGAAATACATTCAAGAGAAAAGCTGACCACCTGCAAAACATGTGGCAAATCTTTTACCTATACAAGTCACCTGAAAATACACATGAGAAAACACACAGGTGAGAAACCATACTCCTGTGGCACTTGTGGGAAAAGCTTCATGGTGAATTCAAGTTTAAAAACACACATGCGAATTCATTCAGGAGAAAAGCTGTTCACCTGTGAAACATGTGGCAAATCTTTAACCTGTACAAGTAGCCTGAGAATACACATGAGAAAACACACAGGTGAGAGACCATACTCCTGTGGCACCTGTGGGAAAAGCTACAAGGTGAATTCAAGTTTAAAAACACACATGCGAATTCATTCAGGAGAAAAGCTGTTCACCTGTGAAACATGTGGCAAATCTTTTAATCGTACATTTAGCCTGAAAAAGCACACGAGATCACACACAGGTGAGAGACCATACTCCTGTGGCACCTGTGGGAAAAGCTTCATGGTGAGTTCGAATTTAAAAAGGCACATGCTTATTCACTCAGGAGAAAAGCTGTTCACCTGTGAAACATGCAGCAAATCTTTTAACAGGAAGGATCAATTAAAACTGCACATGAGAACACACACAGGTGAGAAACCGTACACCTGTGGCACCTGTGGGAAAAGCTTTGATAAGTCTTCAGTTTTAAAAACGCACATTCTTATTCACTCAGGAGAAAAGCTGTTCACCTGTGAAACATGTGGCAAATCTTTTAATAGTACAAGTGACCTGAAAACACACATGAGAACACACACAGGTGAGAGACCGTACTCCTGTGGCACTTGTGGGAAAAGTTTTGCCCAGACTTCAAGTTTAAAAACGCACATGCTTTTTCATTCAGAAGAAAAGCTATTTACTTGTGAAACATGCAGCAAATCTTTTGTCAGTGTAACTAGACTGAAAATACACATGAGAAAACACACAGGTGAGAGACCATACTCCTGTGGCACCTGTGGGAAAACCTTCAGTCAGACTGGACATTTAAAAAAGCACATGGTTATTCACTCAGGAGAAAAGCTGTTCACCTGTGAAACATGCAGCAAATCTTTTAACAGGAAGGATCAACTTAAACTGCACATGAGAACACACACAGGTGAGAGACCGTACTCCTGCCGCATTTGTAGGAAAAAGTTCAGTGCGAATTCCAGTTTAAAATTGCACATGCTTATTCACTCAAGAGAAAAGCTGTTCACCTGTGAAACATGCAGCAAATCTTTTGTCAGTACAACTAGACTGAAAATGCACATGAGAATACACACAGGTGAGAGACCATACTCCTGTGGCACCTGTGGGAAAAGCTTCATTCATTGTTCAAGTTTCAAATACCACATGCAAATTCACTCGAGATCAGAATTTCACCTGTGAAACATGCAGCAAATCTTTTAACAAGCAGGATCAACTAAAACTGCACATGAAAACACACACAGGTGAGAGACTGTACACTTGTGGCACTTGTGGGGAAAAGTTTTCTCAAAAAAAACCTCTTAGATCATTACACCCAAACCCATTTAGGTAAAAAGCCTGTGGTGCTTAAAGGAAACCATTAGGCAGGAAGACCTCTTTAGATGGTCACAGAAGAACCCACACAGGTCAAATGTGGCAGGTCTGTCAGATGCCAAATTCATAGTAATGCATTTGTATCCTGGTTTCATAGAAGTGAAACAAATGAGGACAGAGCTTAAAACCAAAATTGGATGGTCCGGATCATCAGGCTCTCAGACTGCACTGCATTAAAAACAGACTGGACTCTGGAGTGGAATTCACTGCATGGACTCAAAATCACTTCAAAACCCATTGACTGTGAACAAAGTTCTTCACTGTATCCACAGATGACGTTCAAACTGAACCATGCAAAGAGGAACCCAGATAGAAAGGGGATACAGGAACACCAGAGACTTCTCTTGACCTGAGCTTATTTAAGGTGGACCAAGAGGAAGAGGAAAACTGTCAAGATCTGATATTCTTTTTTGATATCATGGAGTATTTGTTCAAAAGAGTAGAAGGACTACCTGACTTGCTCTCAGCTCACAGTTCACAGTCCCTGTGTTCCCCGGGATCCCTGGGACTCTCTTTGACTTTCTATGAAGACTGTTGTTGTCAGACTCTCCTTCTTGCAAGAATTAATTTACAAAGAAAGACAAGTGCTTGGCTTTGAGTGCCTTTTTTTCCTGAGATGGACATTAAATACATCTTTAATTTGCTATCTGCCTCTGTGTCTGCTTCTGGAACTACAAGATACACCACACGCCACACTTTACTCACACACTTATACACTGGACTCCGGTTACTGTTTACAATTTTGTGATGTGTATATAGTGTACATACTTGTATATTATCTCTTTATTTTTTACTTATTTTATCTATTTATCTCTTTATTTTTGCTTATTTGTATCAATAATTTATCTCCTCATTCTACTTTATTTGCACTGGAGTTACTGTGACACAAAGCAATTTTCCCCTGGGGATTGTTAAATTATTTCTGATTCTGATGCACTGATCTCTCCTATTGTGGTGTTGTTGTTAATATATAACTCCTGTCTGTTTGTATTTGTCATGGTCTGGACCTGTGTTTATTCTTGTAATACAAAATTATTAAAATTTTGAATTAAAGAATTAGGAAAGGAGAAAAGAAAAAAACCGTGGAGGGCCGTACATTCTGCCGACTGAAAGGAGACAAGGAGGAGGGCGGAACATTTGGTTGCCGCAGCTCCACTTACGGAACTTTACTGGTGTGACACACGGCGGAAGTAAACGAACAGCGTGGCTCTTTTAAAGAAGCTGAGATATCTGAGGATAATCCAGTTTTCACAGCGCAACCTTCTTTACAACCTGTAACGAACCAACGATGTCTGTAGCTGAATCTCTCCGAGAGTTTGTGACCGAGCGGCTCGCTGCTGCTACTGAAGACATTTTGGGAGTTTTGAACAGAACTGTGGTCCAGTACGAGGAAGAGCTGGACCGTCAACGCAGACTGCTGGATTTGGTTTGGAAACCTCACATTCTCTTACACAGAATCGGTAAGAAGAGCCAAGTTTAGACTGAATAATGAAGCAGAAGCTCGGTTTAGATCAGGGCTGCCTCTCCTCTCGGTTTCCATGTATAAATACTGTGAATAAAGACGGAGGAACAACCCTGTATGAGTTCAACAATAACTGTGCTGTGTTAATGTGGTGCTATTGTGTCAGTGGTTCTTAATCTGCCGTTAACGATCAGAGGAAGATCAAGGAGTCCGGGGGACGCTCTCGGACGTTGACCCCGTCCTCTTTTGTTTCCGCGAGCTGTTATAATGACCCGGTACCAAAACTCATCATGTGGACTAAGGCTGCACAATATTGGAAAAAAATAATATTGCGATTTTTTCAACCCTGCGATATATATTGCGATATTAAAAATACAGTATTTTCACCAGATGACCTGAATAGCACTTAATGTTATGCTGCACTGCTGAAATCTTGAGGACAGTTAATCTGCTCTGATCTCACCTCTTTTTGTGAATGTTAGTAGAACGGCTTCTGTCTGTCTCAGAGATATTTTTAGCTTTTATTGTGCTGGGACGTTATTGTGGCAACAGATGAACACAGAAGACGTGTTTTGGTCGACATCATCCTTCTTTTAACCGAAATAATTCCAGATAACTGACTTTCCTTTTCTTTTTGGCAACAAATCTTCATTTTCGGTGGTTTTCGCTTGTTCGTTGTTCATTTTGCGATCGTTGTTGTTGTTGTTAGCGGTGTTGTGCCGAGAAACGCATGTCCTCCGAGAATTGCATGCACCTCGCAAAACGCGCACTGCTTATAGTAGAGTGGTCCACGGAAATGTACAATTTAAAACCCGTACAGTTCTTCTTTGTTGGGCTTAATAGTCATGAGTAAAGTTCCGAAAGTAATTCTCAGCGGACACACGTCTCCCTCCATGTGCAGAACATGTGCAGGGGTGGGTTTTCTCCTCCCTGATTTTGATTGACAGCTGGCAGGGTAGTCTGATTGGCAACTGAGAAGTGAGTCTGATTGGCAACTGAGTTAAGGACGAAGGCGATTGGTGGATCGCTGCACAGCACATGCAGAGTCACATGGAGTGTATCTCAGTCGGTTACCCTTGAAATTAAATGAGTTCATTCACCTCAAATATCGCAGGCTCTGCGATGTGACTATCGCACACATGTACATCGCGATGACGATAGTCAAACGATATATCGTTCAGGCCTAATGTGGACAGAAAACAGGGGAAAGAAGGGGAAACCTAAGAATGACAGACATGTGAGTGTTGTTGGAAAAAAGGTGGTTTATTGTCGTCTTATGGGTTAGTTTTACGTGACTCCTGTACACAAAGCTGAGCCCTTTGAGTTCTTCACATACCCCCCTGGGTGTCTTTTGTTTGTATAGATGTAAACCAGTTTGGCCTCTGTGAGCTCTATTAATGGATACTATGTTAACTAATTGCCATTTTGATTCTCTTGAAGTACAAAATGTTTAAAAGTACCTGATGGATGTACTTCCAAGATGAGGACAAAGTACCTTTTAAATGCTTTTGTAGTTAAGTAATGTAGACAGAATGCCTTCTGCCTTTAGTTTTGTGATCTCAGACAACAGTAGATGTCCAGTGCACAGCACCAACAGTCCTTTTCACTTTAAGCAGAGGAAGACAGGATAAACAGCTTCACCTCACAAATGTGGACTGCTGTATTCTCATAAAGTAATATTAGTCTTTAATACATTTTATAATCTTAATTTTACTCGTTCTCTTTATGTTACAGATTATTTTCCTACTCTTTTCTCCATTGTATTAAAACTTATTTTACATTGTGTTGCTAATTTTATGTCGTTTATCATGCTAGAGTCTGTCAGTATTGCACCTCAATTCTTCAACATTTTAACTGAATTGTGTTTAATATTACAACTCTGTCCTTAAAATATTACATCCTTCTTGTGATTCCAATTCTCTGTTTTCTGTCCCATCTCATTGACATATTTATGCTTCTGTGTTCCTGCAGATCTTCCACAACAACATGACTGTAAGGAGGACGAGGTTGTCTCAGACCTGCAGCCCTGGTACCAGGAGAGGAACTCCAGTCCGGACCAAGAGGATCCAGAGCCTCAACAGATTAAAGAGGAAGAGGAGGAATTCTGCACCGGTCAGGACAGAGAGCAGCTTGAACCAAAGCAGGAGACTGAACACTTGATGTTAACTCTAACCTGTCAGGAAAGTGAGAACACTGAACCAGAAGTAATGAAGGAAGACCAGTTCCTGTCTCACAACTCTTATGAGGCTGCAGACCAAGATCCACAGAAAGACAAGCTCACAGAGTCAGAATCAACTTCAAAATCAGAACAACACCCCCCAAAAAAAGTTCACAAACGAAGAAGTAGGAAGACAAAACAGCCTAAGGTTCACTCTGATCCTCAACAAGGTGAAAAGACTTTTAAATGTGACACAAATAGGGAAACTTTAACCAGCAATTCAAATTTACAGATACATCGAAGTGTTCCCTCAGGTAAGAAGCATACTTGTGAGAGGTGTGGGAAGATATTCAAATACAAGTATTTGCTGACAAATCACACAAGATCACACAAAGGTGAGAGACCATACTCCTGTGGGAAAAGCTTCAGTTGGAAACTAGATTTAAAAAAGCACATGCGAATTTATTCAAGAGAAAAGCTGACCACCTGTGAAACATGCAACAAATCTTTTGCCTGTACAAGTAACCTGAGAAAGCACATGAGAACACACACAGGTGAGAGACCATACTCCTGCAGCACTTGTGGGAAAAGCTTCAGTGTGAATTCACATTTAAAAACGCACATGCTTATTCACTCAGGAGAAAAGCTGTTCACCTGTGAAACATGTGGCAAATCTTTTTACCAGGAAAGTAACCTGAAAACACACATGAGAACACACACAGGTGAGAGACCATACTCCTGTGGCACCTGTGGGAAAAGCTTTTATCAGAAGATACATTTAAGAATGCACATGCTAATTCATTCAGGAGAAAAGCTGTTCACTTGTGAAACATGCAACGAATCTTTTGTCAGTTCAACTAAACTTAAAATGCACATGAGAATACACACAGGTGAGAGAACATACTCCTGTATAACCTGTGGGAAAACCTTTGGGCAGACTTCAAATTTAGAAAAGCACATGCTAATTCATTCAAGAGAAAAGCTGTTCACCTGCGAAACATGCAACAAATCTTTTGTCAGTACAGGTAACCTGAGAATGCACATGAGAACACACACAGGTGAGAGACCATACTCCTGTAGAACTTGTGGGAAAAGCTTCATGGTGAGTTCACATTTAAAACAGCACATGCTAATTCACTCAGGAGAAAAGCTGTTCACCTGTGAAACATGCGGCAAATCTTTTTACCAGGAAAGTAACCTGAAAACACACATGAGAACACACACAGGTGAGAGACCATACTCCTGTGGCACCTGTGGGAAAAGATTTAGTTGGACTTCAAATTTAAAAGAGCACATGCTTATTCACTCAAGAGAAAAGAAAAGCTGTTCACCTGTGAAACATGTGGCAAATCTTTTTACAGTTCAGATAAACTGAGAGGCCACATGAGAACACACACAGGTGAGAAACCGTACTCCTGTAGTACCTGCGGGAGAAGCTTTGGTTGGAATTCACAGTTAGAAACACACATGCGTATTCATTCAAGTAGAAAGCTGTTCACTTGAAATCCTTCTTGAGTAATGATAACCTAAGACTGCACATGAGAACACACACAGGTGAGAGCACGTGGGTAGAGCTTCATTTTGAATTCAAGTTTAAAAAAGCACATGCTTTTTCACTTAAGTGAAAAGCTGTTTACCTGCGTTCCCTGCAACAAATCTTTTATCAGTACAAGTCACCTTAGAATGCACATGACAGAGCACACTGATGAGAGATTGTATTCCTGCAGCACCTGTGGGGAAAAGTTCTCTCAGAAAACATACTCAGATTGTCACACCCCAAAACCATATATGTAAAAAGCCTGTGGCACCTGTGGGAAATCATTCAGCAGGAAGATTTCTTTAGATGGTCACATAAGAACCCACACAGGTCAAATGTGGCAGGTCTGTCAGATACAGCAGGAAGTTCCATCAAAAAGTGCAACAGAAGCTGGTGACTGAAATCAGAAGCAAATGTCATGGTGTGAAGTCAGAATACAGTTGGAGATCATGTGAACTGGATTCTCTGTTCTGTGGAAGTTCAACCCTACATAAGACATGTTAGGGGAATGAGGTCTCAGCTAATTTAATACCATCTGTGTGTTTAGTTAATCCGGCAGTTAAAGGTGGGGTAGGCAGGATCTGAGGAAGTGCCAGTTTTGGGGAGAAATCTTGAATGTAAACTCTACCTCTCCTAACCAGTTTTCCCCTCAGCTCCTCCTCTTCCCTCCATCTCTGCTACAGCAAGCCCCGCCCACAAACAGACGCTCCTGCTTGCTTGTATAATTTCAATTTAATTCAGATGTAATGCAGATGAATACTTCAGATAATTAAAAATGGAGCCCAGTCAACGTGAAAGTAAGAAGCATTGGTGCTACTGTAGATGCCAACAGACTACCAGCAAACACAATGTTTGACGGACTTCTACAACTAGGATGAAGTGACATAGTCCAGGACCCGAGGGAGGACAGTTTAGTGGCGCTACAACACGCTACAGCAGGTCCGTTTGACAAGAAACACTTCTGTTACAGACACTTGACTTACTTTGTTAAAGCGGTTTACCTGTCCAGCAGAAAGGTTACAGGGTCTCTTAGATCCTGAAGTGTCCCAATCGCTTATGTTTCATTGATCATGACCCGGCTTTTTAGCAGTCAGAAAGAGCAGGGCGCTCAAAAAATTTAAAATGTTGACCACACAGACATAACAGAACATAGCGATATCATTATAATACCAAATGTCATCAATAACTAATAGCTATTTACCGATATTAAAAGTTTTTTTTATATACACCACAAGAAAAGATGCTTCTTTAATGGAATCCGACCTACCCCACCTTTAAGATACATTTTACTGTGACTTTTCCTGACTGAAATACTTGTTCTTTTGAATGTCCTGTTTTCTTTCCCTGGATGAACAAATGTTCTTTTCTTTTTTACTCATGAGCTACTTTGGTTGGCTGTTGAATATTTGTATCTGTTTATTTGTTGTAATAACTTGTTTTTATGATAATCTACAACAAATTTGATTTAGTTGACTGCAGCTGTAATGCTGATAAAGGTTAGTGATGAGAATATGGTGACCAATAAACTTGAACTGTCAAAATAAGCTTCATAGTAATGCATTTGTATCCTATCCTGTAGGATAAAGCTTTAAATCAAAACTGGATGGTCCTGATCTTCAGGCCCTCAGATTGCTCTGCAGTAAAAACAGACTGGACTCTGGAGTGGAATTCACTGCATGGGCTCAAAATCACTTCAAAACGCATTGACTGTGAACACAGTTCTTTACTGTATCCACAGATGAGGTTCAAACTGCAAATGAAGAATCATTTATTGATCAGTAAATGTAAGTTTCTTGTTTGTGTATACACGTGTACACATGCTAGCAGTGTCATCTGAGTATTTTTTGGATGTGGCAGGACTCAGTGCTGTATTTGAAGTCTGACGTATACAGTGTGAACAGGAATGGCGCCACCACTGTCCCTTGTGGAGCCCCTGTACTGCTCATTAATGTCTCAGAAACACAGTTCCCCAGCCTGACAAACTGTGGCCTTCCTGTCAGGTAATCTGTGATCCAGGAAACACAGGAAGGATCCACTGCCATCTCTGTGAGCTTGTCTTTGAGTATGGTAGGTTCAAGATTCAAGAACTTTATTACCATTTTGACAGCGTCAATAGGAATTTGTCTTGGTTCACCTTCTCCACAACATCCATCAAACAAACATATCATCACATCAAAAACAAGAACAAAAAAGCACAAAACAAAAAAGTAACCAGCAGCAAGGAAGTGCAAACAGTTGTTACAAAGTGCTATATGCATATTGCACATGTACAGCACATACATTCATTACTGTCCTAACGACTCATGAACTCGTTCAGATGTCTGATAGCTAGAGGGTAAGTGCTATCACTAAAGCGAGAGGTAGAGCTCCCGATGCTTCTATATCTCCTACCTGATGGGAGGAGATTGAAGAGGTAGTGTGCAGGATGAGAATTATCCTCTATGATTTTTTTTGGACTTCCTGATAATTCTCGAGTTCAACAGTGATGACAGTGAGGGGAGGCTACACCCAATGATTTTAGATGCTTGGCGTACTACTTTTTCTAGGCGGGTCTTGTCCTGAGAGGTTGTGTGACCAAACCAGACAAGCATTGAAAAAGTCAGTACACTTTCAATAGCAGCCTTATAGAAGTGAATCATTGCTGCTTGGCTAACACTGAACTTCTTGAGCTGCCGCAGGAAGTAGAGTTGCTGGTGGGACCTGCTGATTATGAGATTGGCGTTGAGATCTCATGATAGGGATTCATGTATGGTGGTGGTGCCCAGGAACTTTAAGGAAGATACCCTTTCTACTACTTCCCCATTGATGGAAAGAGGGGAAAGGGGGCTCGTTGCTCTCACACCATCTTACCAGCTCCTCTACTTCTCTGCGGTAGTTAGATTCATCCTCGTTTTTAATGAGACCCACCGCAGAGGCGTCATCCGCAAATTTATACAACATGACTGATCTAGAATGTGACTGACAGAAATGTGTATATAGCGAGTACTGCAGTGGAGATAAGACACAGCTCTGGGGGGCCCCAGTGTTCCATTGACCCAGGCGTAAGTAGATTTAGATTCCAGGTGTTGGAGAATAGAGTGCAAACAAAGGGACACCTCATCATCAACACTTCTGTTTTCTCAGTAGGTGAATTAATGTGGGTCCAGTGCTTTCCTGGACAGTAGGTTGGATGGTATTGGATGCACTTGAAAAGTGGAAGAACATAATCCTCACATAAACCCTAGGTTCCTACAGATGAGACAGGGCACGGTGAAGCATGTAGAGGACAGCATCATCCACCCCAATGTGTTCTTTGTATGCAAACTGCAGGGAATCCCGTTTGTCTTTGACCTCAGACCTCAGAGGGCGTAGAATCAGCCGCTCCAGGGTTTTCATGATGTGTGAATTGAGGGCCACTGGTCTGTAGTCATTGAGTTCAGCAGGACATTTTGTTTTTGGTATTGGCACAACGCAGGATGTTTTCCACAGCTGTTGGCCTTCTGCAGCACAGTCTCTAAGCAGACTTGGACACACACCATCTGGACCAGCTGCCTTCCCAGGACAAAGCTCCAAGCTCCATCCTCACCACTGTTGCCTGTAGTCAAAAAGAGCAGCAAAGAAGCCACTTCTCTCCAGTAAAAAAAAAAAACAACAAAACAAAACATCACAGACAGAATGAAATCTTGCAAAAATAGGCTACAGGGATTGGATTGCTGAGGACTGGGGTAAAGTCACTTTCTCTGATGAATCCCCTTTCCAATCGTTTGGGGCATCTGGAAAAAAGCTTGCTTGGAGAAGAAAAGGTGAGCAATTAAAAAATTTAGAAAAGGAAAAAAAGAAAGAAACCGTGGAGGGCCGTACAGTCTATGATGCCGACTGAAAGGAAACAAAGTGGAGGGCGGAACACTTGGTTGGCCGCAGCTCCGTTTACGGAACTTTATTGGTGTGACACACGGCGGAAGTACCGAACAATTTGGCTCTTTTAAAGAAACTGAGATATCTGAGGACAATCCAGTTTTCACAGCGCAACCTTCTTTACAATCTGTAACGAAACAACGATGTCTGTCGCTGAATATCTCCGAGAGTTTGTGACCGAGCGGCTCGCTGCTGCTACTGAAGACATTTTGGGAGTTTTGAACAGAACTGTGGTCCAGTACGAGGAAGAGCTGGACCGTCAACGCAGACTGCTGGATTTGGTTTGGAAACCTCACATTCTCTTACACAGAATCGGTAAGAAGAGCCAAGTTTAGACTGAATAATGAAGCAGAAGCTCGGTTTAGATCAGGGCTGCCTCTCCTCTCGGTTTCCATGTATAAATACTGTGAATAAAGGCGGAGGAACAACCCTGTATGAGTTCAACAATAACTGTGCTGTGTTAATGTGGTGCTATTGTGTCAGTGGTTCTTAATCTGCCGTTAACGATCAGAGGAATTTCAAGGAGTCCGGGGGACGCTCTCGGACGTTGACCCCGTCCTCTTTTGTTCCCGCGAGCTGTTATAATGACCCGGTACCAAAACTCATCATGTGGACAGAAAACAGGGGAAAGAAGGGGAAACCTAAGAATAACAGACATGTGTGTTGTTGGAAAAAAGGTGGTTTACTGTCATCTTACGGGTTAGTTTTACGTCCAACTTATTTGACTCCTACAGGAAGGCCTTAAGTGACTCCTGTACACAAAGCTGAGCCCTTTGAGTTCATCACATACCCCCCTGGGTGTCTTTTGTTTGTATAGATATAAACCAGTTTGGCCTCTGTGAGCTCTATTAATGGATACTATGTTAACTAATTGCCATTTTGATTCTCCTGCAGTACAAAATGTTTAAAAGTGCCTGATGGATGTGCTTCCAAGATGACGACAAAGTACCTTTTGATTGATTCTGACTTTAGTTTTGTGATCTCTGGACTGCTGTATTCTCATAAAGTAATATTAGTCTTTTAATACATTTTATAATCTTGATTTTACTCGTTCTCTTTATGTTACAACTTATCTTACTACTCTTTTCTCCATTGTATTAAAACTTATTTTACATTGTGTTGCTAATTTTATGTCATTTATCTTGCTAGAGTCTATCAGTATTGTACCTCAATTCTTCAACATTTTAACTGAATTGTGTTTAATATTACAACTCTGTCCTTAAAATATTACATCCTTCTTGTGATTCCAATTCTCTGTTTTCTGTTCCATCTCATTGACATATTTATGCTTCTGTGTTCCTGCAGATCTTCCACAACAACATGACTGTGAGGAGGACGAGGTTGTCTCAGACCTGCAGCCCTGGAACCAGGAGAGGAACTCCAGTCCGGAACAAGAGGACCCAGAGCCTCTACAGATTAAAGAGGAAGAGGAGGAATTCTGCACCGGTCAGGACAGAGAGCAGCTTGAACCAAAGCAGGAGACCGGACACTTGATGTTAACTCTAACCTGTCTGGAAGGTGAGAACACTGAACCAGAAGTAAAGAAGGAAGACCAGTTCCTGTCTCACAACTCTCATGAGGCTGCAGACCAAGATCCACAGAAAGACAAGCTCACAGAGTCAGAATCAACTTCAAAATCAGAACAACACCCCCCATAAAAAAGTTAACAAACAAAGAAAGATAAAAATTCTATTCTGAAAATAATTCTGATTAATATGCAAAGGCTCTTGCAGACCATGCATCTCTCTTCAGCATTCAGTGGGAGCAATTTAACTGGACACCGAGAAAGCTTGTAATCGAACTGAATGGCTGCACTTGTTCGAGATGCTCTCCAGATATGATTTTGGCCTAAAAGCTTACAGTGGATCAGAGCACTATATCAGTAACCTGTTTCAGCTCCTTTCAGTGGTGATGTTCTACTAGAGAAGCCTACTTCATAACTACTACATAGCTGCATAACAACTCATACATGAGAACTACGAGAACAAATACAGGAGGAAGCTAGAGATAAAACTCCAGCAAAACAACATGAGGGATGTATGGAGTGTCATGAGAACCATCACTGGTTTTAAAAATGCTGGTAGCAGTGGGTTAGAGGACTGTGTGGACCAGGCCAATGAACTGAACCTGTTTTTCAACAGGTTTGACTCTGCGGCTGCTGCCTCTTTCCCACTTGACTCAGCTGCTCTCTGCCTACCTCCAAGTGCTTGAAGCGCCAATTCCAATTCTCTCTTTTCTGTCCCATCTCATTGACATATTTATGCTTCTGTGTTCCTACAGATCTTCCACAACATGACTGCGAGAAGGACGAGGTTGTCTCAGACCTGCAGCCCTGGAATCAGGAGAGGAACTCCAGTCCGGACCAAGAGGATCCAGAGCCTCAACAGATTAAAGAGGAAGAGGAGGAATTCTGCACCAGTCAGGACAGAGAGCAGCTTGAACCAAAGCAGGAGACTGAACACTTGATGTTAACTCTAACCTGTCAGGAAAGTGAGAACACTGAACCAGAAGTAAAGAAGGAAGACCAGTTCCTGTCTCACAACTCTCATGAGGCTGCAAACCAAGACCCACAGAAAGACAAGCTCACAGAGTCAGAATCAACTTCAAAATCAGAACAACATCCCCCAAAAAAGTTCACAAACGAAGAAGTAAGAAGACAAAACAGCCTAAGGTTCACTCTGATCCTCAACAAGGTGAAAAGACTGACACAAATAGGGAAACGTTTACCAGCAATTCAAATTTACAGACACATCGAAGTGTTCCCTCAGGTAAGAAGCATACTTGTGAGAGGTGTGGGAAGATATTCAAGTACAAGTATTTGCTGACAAATCACGCGAGATCACACAAAGGTGAGAGACTGTATTCCTGTGGGAAAAGCTTCAGTTGGAAACCAGATTTAAAAAAGCACATGCGAATTCATTCAAGAGAAAAGCTGACCACCTGTGAAACATGCAACAAATCATTTGTCAGTACAGGTAACCTGAGAAAGCACATGAGAACACATACAAATGAGAAACCATACTCCTGCAGCACTTGTGGGAAAAGCTTCAGTGTGAGTTCATATTTAAAACAGCACATGCTTATTCACTCAGGAGAAAAGCTGTTCACCTGTGAAACATGCGGCAAATCTTTTTATCAGGAAAGTAACCTGAAAACACACATGAGAACACACACAGGTGAGAGACCATACTCCTGTGGCACCTGTGGGAAAAGCTTTTATCAGAATAAACATTTAAAAATGCACATGCTAATTCATTCAGGAGAAAAGCTGTTCACTTGTGAAACATGCAACGAATCTTTTGTCAGTACAGGTAACCTGAGAACGCACATGAGAACACACGCAGGTGAGAAACCATACACCTGTGGGACCTGTGGGAAAACCTTTGGGCAGACTTCAAATTTAGAAAAGCACATGCTAATTCATTCAAGAGAAAAGCTGTTCACCTGTGAAACATGCAACAAATCTTTTGTCAGTACAGGTAACCTGAGAACGCACATGAGAACACACACAGGTGAGAGACCATACTCCTGCAGCACTTGTGGGAAAAGCTTTATTGTGAGTTCATATTTAAAACAGCACATGCTTATTCACTCAGGAGAAAAGCTGTTCACCTGTGAAACATGCGGCAAATCTTTTTACCAGGAAAGTAACCTGAAAACACACATGAGAACACACACAGGTGAGAGACCATACTCCTGTGGCACCTGTGGGAAAAGATTTAGTTGGACTTCAAATTTAAAAGAGCACATGCTTATTCACTCAGGAGAAAAGCTGTTCACCTGTGAAACCTGTGGCAAATCTTTTTACAGTTCAGATAAACTGAGAACGCACATGAGAACACACATGTGAGAAACCGTACTCCTGTAGTACCTGCGGGAGAAGCTTCGGTTGGAATTCACAGTTAGAAACACACATGCGTATTCATTCAAGTAGAAAGCTGTTCACTTGAAATCTTTCTTGAGTAATGATAACCTAAGACTGCACATGAGAACACACACAGGTGAGAGCACGTGGGTAGAGCTTCATTTTGAATTCAAGTTTAAAAAAGCACATGCAAAAGCTGTTCACCTGCGTAACCTGCAACAAATCTTTTATCAGTACAAGTCACCTTAGAATGCACATGACAGAGCACACTGATGAGAGATTGTATTCCTGCAGCACCTGTGGGGAAAAGTTCTCTTAAAAACATACTCAGATTGTAACACCCCCAAAACCATATATGTATAAAGCCTGTGGCTCCTGTGGGAAATCATTCAGCAGGAAGATTTCTTTAGATGGTCACATAAGAACCCACACAGGTAAAATGTGGCAGGTCTGTCAGATACAGCAGGAAATTCCATCAAAAAGTGCAACAGAAGCTGGTGACTGAAAGATATTGTAGCAAACTATCTTTGTTTGGGCTCCTGAACAACAAGTGGGAGCAGTATCTGCCTCACAACCAATCAGCAGGAGGGAGAAGGGTCCGTCTCGTAACCAATCAGGTTGGGGAGGCAGAGAATGGCTTTGTTTACAGTCAGAAAGAGCAGGGCGCTCAAAAAATTTAAAATGTTGACCACACAGACATAACAGAACATAGCGATATCATTATAATACCAAATGTCATCAATAACTAATAGCTATTGACTGATATTAAAAGTTTTTTTTATATACACCACAAGAAAAGATGCTTCTTTAATGTAATCCAACCTACCCCACCTTTAAGATACATTTTACTGTGACTTTTCCTGACTGAAATACTTGTTCTTTTGAATGTCCTGTTTTCTTTCCCTGGATGAACAAATGTTCTTTTCTTTTTTACTCATGAGCTACTTTGGTTGGCTGTTTTTTTCACCAGAATATTTGTATCTGTTTATTTATTGTAATAACTTGTTTTTATGATAATCTACAACAAATTTGATTTAGTTGACTGTAGTTGTAATGCTGATAAAGGTTAGTGATGAGAATATGGTGACCAATAAACTTGAACTGTCAAAATAAAATTCATAGTAATGCATTTGTATCCTATCCTGTAGGATAAAGCTTTAAATCAAAACTGGATGGTCTTGATCTTCAGGCCCTCAGACTGCATTGCATTAAAAACAGACTGGACTATGGAGTGGAATTCACTGCATGGGCTCAAAATCACATCAAAACCCATTGACTGTGAACACAGTTCTTTACTGTATCCACAGATGAGGTTCAAACTGCAAATGAAGAATCATTTATTGATCAGTAAATGTAAGTTTCTTGTTTGTGTATACACGTGTACACATGCTAGCGGTGTCATCGGAGTATTTTTTGGATGTGGCAGGACTCAGTGCTGTATTTGAAGTCTGACGTATACAGTGTGAACAGGAATGACACCACCACTGTCCCTTGTGGAGCCCCTGTACTGCTCATTAATGTCTCAGAAACACAGTTCCCCAGCCTGACAAACTGTGGCCTTCCTGTCAGGTAATCTGTGATCCAGGAAACACAGGAAGGATCCACTCCCATCTCTGTGAGCTTGTCTTTGAGTATGGTAGGTTCAAAATTCAAGAACTTTATTACCATTTCAGGGCTCTCAAGTCTCACGCACTCAGCGTGAGACACACGCATTCCCACCTGTTCACACGCTCACACGCCACACATCGTATTTCTCACGCATTTAAATGAACATGGTGATGTCCACCAAGTTGCACCTCTTTAACTATGGAACAGGTACGAATCAACTGAGTTCCTCCGAGAGTTCAGAAGCTGCGTGCCACGCGCAAGCCAATCAAATAAAGTATATCTACTGAACAGCCAATCAAAAAGCAGCATTGCTGTATCCGGGTAGATTTTGATATCTTGCGGTTTGACTACAGGAGAGGACAGACACTCGCCGTAATAGAGCAGGCTTTTATAAGGACGAGATAGACCCGAGGATTACAGTAAGTCAGTAACCTACACATGCAGAGACCTCAACACCTCATGGCAGATAAACTCATATGATAAACTAAAGCCCTATGCTATTGCTATTAACAGCTGTATTGACGGATTTAGCCTCCGTACAGCCATTTCCAGCCATTTTCCCCTCCACAAAAGCTGCATTTCTCATATATCTCAAATATAAGTTCTGATACTCATGACAGTGTAATGCTCATGGACCAAAGGATTAAGTATCTCCATGTTTGTGAAACCTATATTTAAGTACAATTCATCTAAATGCTCCACAGTGCAGATTTTAACAACTTTACGACTTAATATTTATACATTAATGATTTTATTCTCCCAAATAACAACTTTATTCTGTAAGATTTAAAAACGTTTTTTTCTAATTGTGCCCCTTGTGCTCCGTTGTATTTAAGAGATAATTATACTAATAGTTATCTTCAACCCCCCCCCCCCCCCCCCCCCCAGGAAATCTCACTCTAAGCTTAGTTCAAAACTTGAGAGCCCTGCCATTTTGACAGCGTCAATAGGAATTTGTCTTGGTTCACCTTCTCCACAACATCCATCAAACAAACATATCATCACATCAAAAACAAGAACAAAAAAGCACAAAACAAAAAAGTAACCAGCAGCAAGGAAGTGCAAACAGTTGTTACAAAGTGCTATATGCATATTGCACATGTACAGCACATACATTCATTACTGTCCTAACGACTCATGAACTCGTTCAGATGTCTGATAGCTAGAGGGTAAGTGCTATCACTAAAGCGAGAGGTAGAGCTCCCGATGCTTCTATATCTCCTACTTGATGGGAGGAGATTGAAGAGGTAGTGTGCAGGATGAGAATTATCCTCTATGATTTTTTTGGACTTCCTGATAATTCTCGAGTTCAACAGTGATGACAGTGAGGGGAGGCTACACCCAATGATTTTAGATGCTTGGCGTACTACTTTTTCTAGGCGGGTCTTGTCCTGAGAGGTTGTGTGACCAAACCAGACAAGCATTGAAAAAGTCAGTACACTTTCAATAGCAGCCTTATAGAAGTGAATCATTGCTGCTTGGCTAACACTGAACTTCTTGAGCTGCCGCAGGAAGTAGAGTTGCTGGTGGGACCTGCTGATTATGAGATTGGCGTTGAGATCTCATGATAGGGATTCATGTATGGTGGTGGTGCCCAGGAACTTTAAGGAAGATACCCTTTCTACTACTTCCCCATTGATGGAAAGAGGGGAAAGGGGGCTCGTTGCTCTCACACCATCTTACCAGCTCCTCTACTTCTCTGCGGTAGTTAGATTCATCCTCGTTTTTAATGAGACCCACCGCAGAGGCGTCATCCGCAAATTTATACAACATGACTGATCTAGAATGTGACTGACAGAAATGTGTATATAGCGAGTACTGCAGTGGAGATAAGACACAGCTCTGGGGGGCCCCAGTGTTCCATTGACCCAGGCGTAAGTAGATTTAGATTCCAGGTGTTGGAGAATAGAGTGCAAACAAAGGGACACCTCATCATCAACACTTCTGTTTTCTCAGTAGGTGAATTAATGTGGGTCCAGTGCTTTCCTGGACAGTAGGTTGGATGGTATTGGATGCACTTGAAAAGTGGAAGAACATAATCCTCACATAAACCCTAGGTTCCTACAGATGAGACAGGGCACGGTGAAGCATGTAGAGGACAGCATCATCCACCCCAATGTGTTCTTTGTATGCAAACTGCAGGGAATCCCGTTTGTCTTTGACCTCAGACCTCAGAGGGCGTAGAATCAGCCGCTCCAGGGTTTTCATGATGTGTGAATTGAGGGCCACTGGTCTGTAGTCATTGAGTTCAGCAGGACATTTTGTTTTTGGTATTGGCACAACGCAGGATGTTTTCCACAGCTGTTGGCCTTCTGCAGCACAGTCTCTAAGCAGACTTGGACACACACCATCTGGACCAGCTGCCTTCCCAGGACAAAGCTCCAAGCTCCATCCTCACCACTGTTGCCTGTAGTCAAAAAGAGCAGCAAAGAAGCCACTTCTCTCCAGTAAAAAAAAAAACAACAAAACAAAACATCACAGACAGAATGAAATCTTGCAAAAATAGGCTACAGGGATTGGATTGCTGAGGACTGGGGTAAAGTCACTTTCTCTGATGAATCCCCTTTCCAATCGTTTGGGGCATCTGGAAAAAAGCTTGCTTGGAGAAGAAAAGGTGAGCAATTAAAAAATTTAGAAAAGGAAAAAAAGAAAGAAACCGTGGAGGGCCGTACAGTCTATGATGCCGACTGAAAGGAAACAAAGTGGAGGGCGGAACACTTGGTTGGCCGCAGCTCCGTTTACGGAACTTTATTGGTGTGACACACGGCGGAAGTACCGAACAATTTGGCTCTTTTAAAGAAACTGAGATATCTGAGGACAATCCAGTTTTCACAGCGCAACCTTCTTTACAATCTGTAACGAAACAACGATGTCTGTCGCTGAATATCTCCGAGAGTTTGTGACCGAGCGGCTCGCTGCTGCTACTGAAGACATTTTGGGAGTTTTGAACAGAACTGTGGTCCAGTACGAGGAAGAGCTGGACCGTCAACGCAGACTGCTGGATTTGGTTTGGAAACCTCACATTCTCTTACACAGAATCGGTAAGAAGAGCCAAGTTTAGACTGAATAATGAAGCAGAAGCTCGGTTTAGATCAGGGCTGCCTCTCCTCTCGGTTTCCATGTATAAATACTGTGAATAAAGGCGGAGGAACAACCCTGTATGAGTTCAACAATAACTGTGCTGTGTTAATGTGGTGCTATTGTGTCAGTGGTTCTTAATCTGCCGTTAACGATCAGAGGAATTTCAAGGAGTCCGGGGGACGCTCTCGGACGTTGACCCCGTCCTCTTTTGTTCCCGCGAGCTGTTATAATGACCCGGTACCAAAACTCATCATGTGGACAGAAAACAGGGGAAAGAAGGGGAAACCTAAGAATAACAGACATGTGTGTTGTTGGAAAAAAGGTGGTTTACTGTCATCTTACGGGTTAGTTTTACGTCCAACTTATTTGACTCCTACAGGAAGGCCTTAAGTGACTCCTGTACACAAAGCTGAGCCCTTTGAGTTCATCACATACCCCCCTGGGTGTCTTTTGTTTGTATAGATATAAACCAGTTTGGCCTCTGTGAGCTCTATTAATGGATACTATGTTAACTAATTGCCATTTTGATTCTCCTGCAGTACAAAATGTTTAAAAGTGCCTGCTGGATGTGCTTCCAAGATGACGACAAAGTACCTTTTGATTGATTCTGACTTTAGTTTTGTGATCTCTGGACTGCTGTATTCTCATAAAGTAATATTAGTCTTTTAATACATTTTATAATCTTGATTTTACTCGTTCTCTTTATGTTACAACTTATCTTACTACTCTTTTCTCCATTGTATTAAAACTTATTTTACATTGTGTTGCTAATTTTATGTCATTTATCTTGCTAGAGTCTATCAGTATTGTACCTCAATTCTTCAACATTTTAACTGAATTGTGTTTAATATTACAACTCTGTCCTTAAAATATTACATCCTTCTTGTGATTCCAATTCTCTGTTTTCTGTTCCATCTCATTGACATATTTATGCTTCTGTGTTCCTGCAGATCTTCCACAACAACATGACTGTGAGGAGGACGAGGTTGTCTCAGACCTGCAGCCCTGGAACCAGGAGAGGAACTCCAGTCCGGAACAAGAGGACCCAGAGCCTCTACAGATTAAAGAGGAAGAGGAGGAATTCTGCACCGGTCAGGACAGAGAGCAGCTTGAACCAAAGCAGGAGACCGGACACTTGATGTTAACTCTAACCTGTCTGGAAGGTGAGAACACTGAACCAGAAGTAAAGAAGGAAGACCAGTTCCTGTCTCACAACTCTCATGAGGCTGCAGACCAAGATCCACAGAAAGACAAGCTCACAGAGTCAGAATCAACTTCAAAATCAGAACAACACCCCCCATAAAAAAGTTAACAAACAAAGAAAGATAAAAATTCTATTCTGAAAATAATTCTGATTAATATGCAAAGGCTCTTGCAGACCATGCATCTCTCTTCAGCATTCAGTGGGAGCAATTTAACTGGACACCGAGAAAGCTTGTAATCGATCTGAATGGCCACACTTGTTCGAGATGCTCTCCAGATATGATTTTGGCCTAAAAGCTTACAGTGGATCAGAGCACTATATCAGTAACCTGTTTCAGCTCCTTTCAGTGGTGATGTTCTACTAGAGAAGCCTACTTCATAACTACTACATAGCTGCATAACAACTCATACATGAGAACTACGAGAACAAATACAGGAGGAAGCTAGAGATAAAACTCCAGCAAAACAACATGAGGGATGTATGGAGTGTCATGAGAACCATCACTGGTTTTAAAAATGCTGGTAGCAGTGGGTTAGAGGACTGTGTGGACCAGGCCAATGAACTGAACCTGTTTTTCAACAGGTTTGACTCTGCGGCTGCTGCCTCTTTCCCACTTGACTCAGCTGCTCTCTGCCTACCTCCAAGTGCTTGAAGCGCCAATTCCAATTCTCTCTTTTCTGTCCCATCTCATTGACATATTTATGCTTCTGTGTTCCTACAGATCTTCCACAACATGACTGCGAGAAGGACGAGGTTGTCTCAGACCTGCAGCCCTGGAATCAGGAGAGGAACTCCAGTCCGGACCAAGAGGATCCAGAGCCTCAACAGATTAAAGAGGAAGAGGAGGAATTCTGCACCAGTCAGGACAGAGAGCAGCTTGAACCAAAGCAGGAGACTGAACACTTGATGTTAACTCTAACCTGTCAGGAAAGTGAGAACACTGAACCAGAAGTAAAGAAGGAAGACCAGTTCCTGTCTCACAACTCTCATGAGGCTGCAAACCAAGACCCACAGAAAGACAAGCTCACAGAGTCAGAATCAACTTCAAAATCAGAACAACATCCCCCCAAAAAAGTTCACAAACGAAGAAGTAAGAAGACAAAACAGCCTAAGGTTCACTCTGATCCTCAACAAGGTGAAAAGACTGACACAAATAGGGAAACGTTTACCAGCAATTCAAATTTACAGACACATCGAAGTGTTCCCTCAGGTAAGAAGCATACTTGTGAGAGGTGTGGGAAGATATTCAAGTACAAGTATTTGCTGACAAATCACGCGAGATCACACAAAGGTGAGAGACTGTATTCCTGTGGGAAAAGCTTCAGTTGGAAACCAGATTTAAAAAAGCACATGCGAATTCATTCAAGAGAAAAGCTGACCACCTGTGAAACATGCAACAAATCATTTGTCAGTACAGGTAACCTGAGAAAGCACATGAGAACACATACAAATGAGAAACCATACTCCTGCAGCACTTGTGGGAAAAGCTTCAGTGTGAGTTCATATTTAAAACAGCACATGCTTATTCACTCAGGAGAAAAGCTGTTCACCTGTGAAACATGCGGCAAATCTTTTTATCAGGAAAGTAACCTGAAAACACACATGAGAACACACACAGGTGAGAGACCATACTCCTGTGGCACCTGTGGGAAAAGCTTTTATCAGAATAAACATTTAAAAATGCACATGCTAATTCATTCAGGAGAAAAGCTGTTCACTTGTGAAACATGCAACGAATCTTTTGTCAGTACAGGTAACCTGAGAACGCACATGAGAACACACGCAGGTGAGAAACCATACACCTGTGGGACCTGTGGGAAAACCTTTGGGCAGACTTCAAATTTAGAAAAGCACATGCTAATTCATTCAAGAGAAAAGCTGTTCACCTGTGAAACATGCAACAAATCTTTTGTCAGTACAGGTAACCTGAGAACGCACATGAGAACACACACAGGTGAGAGACCATACTCCTGCAGCACTTGTGGGAAAAGCTTTATTGTGAGTTCATATTTAAAACAGCACATGCTTATTCACTCAGGAGAAAAGCTGTTCACCTGTGAAACATGCGGCAAATCTTTTTACCAGGAAAGTAACCTGAAAACACACATGAGAACACACACAGGTGAGAGACCATACTCCTGTGGCACCTGTGGGAAAAGATTTAGTTGGACTTCAAATTTAAAAGAGCACATGCTTATTCACTCAGGAGAAAAGCTGTTCACCTGTGAAACCTGTGGCAAATCTTTTTACAGTTCAGATAAACTGAGAACGCACATGAGAACACACATGTGAGAAACCGTACTCCTGTAGTACCTGCGGGAGAAGCTTCGGTTGGAATTCACAGTTAGAAACACACATGCGTATTCATTCAAGTAGAAAGCTGTTCACTTGAAATCTTTCTTGAGTAATGATAACCTAAGACTGCACATGAGAACACACACAGGTGAGAGCACGTGGGTAGAGCTTCATTTTGAATTCAAGTTTAAAAAAGCACATGCAAAAGCTGTTCACCTGCGTAACCTGCAACAAATCTTTTATCAGTACAAGTCACCTTAGAATGCACATGACAGAGCACACTGATGAGAGATTGTATTCCTGCAGCACCTGTGGGGAAAAGTTCTCTTAAAAACATACTCAGATTGTAACACCCCCAAAACCATATATGTATAAAGCCTGTGGCTCCTGTGGGAAATCATTCAGCAGGAAGATTTCTTTAGATGGTCACATAAGAACCCACACAGGTAAAATGTGGCAGGTCTGTCAGATACAGCAGGAAATTCCATCAAAAAGTGCAACAGAAGCTGGTGACTGAAAGATATTGTAGCAAACTATCTTTGTTTGGGCTCCTGAACAACAAGTGGGAGCAGTATCTGCCTCACAACCAATCAGCAGGAGGGAGAAGGGTCCGTCTCGTAACCAATCAGGTTGGGGAGGCAGAGAATGGCTTTGTTTACAGTCAGAAAGAGCAGGGCGCTCAAAAAATTTAAAATGTTGACCACACAGACATAACAGAACATAGCGATATCATTATAATACCAAATGTCATCAATAACTAATAGCTATTGACTGATATTAAAAGTTTTTTTTATATACACCACAAGAAAAGATGCTTCTTTAATGTAATCCAACCTACCCCACCTTTAAGATACATTTTACTGTGACTTTTCCTGACTGAAATACTTGTTCTTTTGAATGTCCTGTTTTCTTTCCCTGGATGAACAAATGTTCTTTTCTTTTTTACTCATGAGCTACTTTGGTTGGCTGTTTTTTTCACCAGAATATTTGTATCTGTTTATTTGTTGTAATAACTTGTTTTTATGATAATCTACAACAAATTTGATTTAGTTGACTGTAGTTGTAATGCTGATAAAGGTTAGTGATGAGAATATGGTGACCAATAAACTTGAACTGTCAAAATAAAATTCATAGTAATGCATTTGTATCCTATCCTGTAGGATAAAGCTTTAAATCAAAACTGGATGGTCTTGATCTTCAGGCCCTCAGACTGCATTGCATTAAAAACAGACTGGACTATGGAGTGGAATTCACTGCATGGGCTCAAAATCACATCAAAACCCATTGACTGTGAACACAGTTCTTTACTGTATCCACAGATGAGGTTCAAACTGCAAATGAAGAATCATTTATTGATCAGTAAATGTAAGTTTCTTGTTTGTGTATACACGTGTACACATGCTAGCGGTGTCATCGGAGTATTTTTTGGATGTGGCAGGACTCAGTGCTGTATTTGAAGTCTGACGTATACAGTGTGAACAGGAATGACACCACCACTGTCCCTTGTGGAGCCCCTGTACTGCTCATTAATGTCTCAGAAACACAGTTCCCCAGCCTGACAGACTGTGGCCTTCCTGTCAGGTAATCTGTGATCCAGGAAACACAGGAAGGATCCACTCCCATCTCTGTGAGCTTGTCTTTGAGTATGGTAGGTTCAAAATTCAAGAACTTTATTACCATTTCAGGGCTCTCAAGTCTCACGCACTCAGCGTGAGACACACGCATTCCCACCTGTTCACACGCTCACACGCCACACATCGTATTTCTCACGCATTTAAATGAACATGGTGATGTCCACCAAGTTGCACCTCTTTAACTATGGAACAGGTACGAATCAACTGAGTTCCTCCGAGAGTTCAGAAGCTGCGTGCCACGCGCAAGCCAATCAAATAAAGTATATCTACTGAACAGCCAATCAAAAAGCAGCATTGCTGTATCCGGGTAGATTTTGATATCTTGCGGTTTGACTACAGGAGAGGACAGACACTCGCCGTAATAGAGCAGGTTTTTATAAGGACGAGATAGACCCGAGGATTACAGTAAGTCAGTAACCTACACATGCAGAGACCTCAACACCTCATGGCAGATAAACTCATATGATAAACTAAAGCCCTATGCTATTGCTATTAACAGCTGTATTGACGGATTTAGCCTCCGTACAGCCATTTCCAGCCATTTTCCCCTCCACAAAAGCTGCATTTCTCATATATCTCAAATATAAGTTCTGATACTCATGACAGTGTAATGCTCATGGACCAAAGGATTAAGTATCTCCATGTTTGTGAAACCTATATTTAAGTACAATTCATCTAAATGCTCCACAGTGCAGATTTTAACAACTTTACGACTTAATATTTATACATTAATGATTTTATTCTCCCAAATAACAACTTTATTCTGTAAGATTTAAAAACGTTTTTTTCTAATTGTGCCCCTTGTGCTCCGTTGTATTTAAGAGATAATTATACTAATAGTTATCTTCAACCCCCCCCCCCCCCCCAGGAAATCTCACTCTAAGCTTAGTTCAAAACTTGAGAGCCCTGCCATTTTGACAGCGTCAATAGGAATTTGTCTTGGTTCACCTTCTCCACAACATCCATCAAACAAACATATCATCACATCAAAAACAAGAACAAAAAAGCACAAAACAAAAAAGTAACCAGCAGCAAGGAAGTGCAAACAGTTGTTACAAAGTGCTATATGCATATTGCACATGTACAGCACATACATTCATTACTGTCCTAACGATTCATGAACTCGTTCAGATGTCTGATAGCTAGAGGGTAAGTGCTATCACTAAAGCGAGAGGTAGAGCTCCCGATGCTTCTATATCTCCTACTTGATGGGAGGAGATTGAAGAGGTAGTGTGCAGGATGAGAATTATCCTCTATGATTTTTTGGACTTCCTGATAATTCTCGAGTTCAACAGTGATGACAGTGAGGGGAGGCTACACCCGATGATTTTAGATGCTTGGCGTACTACTTTTTCTAGGCGGGTCTTGTCCTGAGAGGTTGTGTGACCAAACCAGACAAGCATTGAAAAAGTCAGTACACTTTCAATAGCAGCCTGATAGAAGTGAATCATTGCTGCTTGGCTAACACTGAACTTCTTGAGCTGCCGCAGGAAGTAGAGTTGCTGAATTAGAAAATGAAAAAAGAAAGACACCGTGGAGGGCCGTACAGTCTATGATGCCGACTGAAAGGAAACAAAGTGGAGGGCGGAACATTTGGTTGCCGCAGCTCCGCTTACGGAACTTTATTGGTGTGACACGCGGCGGAAGTAAACGAACAGTTTGGCTCTTTTAAAGAAGCTGAGATATCTGAGGACAATCCAGTTTTCACAGCGCAACCTTCTTTACAGTCTGTAACGAACCAACGATGTCTGTAGCCGAATCTCTCCGAGAGTTTGTGACCGAGCGGCTCGCTGCTGCTACTGAAGACATTTTGGGAGTTTTGAACAGAACTGTGGTCCAGTACGAGGAAGAGCTGGACCGTCAACGCAGACTGCTGGATTTGGTTTGGAAACCTCACATTCTCTTACACAGAATCGGTAAGAAGAGCCAAGTTTAGACTGAATAATGAAGCAGAAGCTCGGTTTAGATCAGGGCTGCCTCTCCTCTCGGTTTCCATGTATAAATACTGTGAATAAAGGCGGAGGAACAACCCTGTATGAGTTCAACAATAACTGTGCTGTGTTAATGTGGTGCTATTGTGTCAGTGGTTCTTAATCTGCCGTTAACGATCAGAGGAAGATCAAGGAGTCCGGGGGACGCTCTCGGACGTTGACCCCGTCCTCTTTTGTTTCCGCGAGCTGTTATAATGACCCGGTACCAAAACTCATCATGTGGACAGAAAACAGGGGAAAGAAGGGGAAACCTAAGAATGACAGACATGTGTGTTGTTGGAAAAAAGGTGTTTTACTGTCACCTTACGGGTTAGTTTTACGTCCAACTTATTTGACTCCTACAGGAAGGCCTAAAGTGACTCCTGTTCACAAAGCTGAGCCCTTTGAGTTCATCACATACCCCCCTGGGTGTCTTTTGTTTGTATAGATATAAACCAGTTTGGCCTCTGTGAGCTCTATTAATGGATACTATGTTAACTAATTGCCATTTTGATTCTCCTGCAGTACAAAATGTTAAAAAGTGCCTGATGATTGTGCTTCCAAGATGACGACAAAGTACCTTTTGATTGATTCTGACTTTAGTTTTGTGATCTCAGACAAAAGTAGATGTCCAGTGCACAGCACCAACAGTCCTTTTCACTTAGTGCAGAGGAAGGCAGGATAAACAGCTTCACCTCACAAATGAGGACTGCTGTATTCTCATAATGTAACATTATTTTTTAATACATTTTATAATCTTGATTTTACTCGTTCTCTTTATGTTACAACTTATCTTCCTACTCTTTTCTTCATCGTATTAAAACTTATTTTACATTGTGTTGCTAATTTTATGTCATTTATCATTCCAGAGTCAATCATAATTGTACCTCAATTCTTCAACATTTTAACTGAATTGTGTTTAATATTACAGCTCTGTCCTTAAAATATTACATCCTTCTCGTGATTCCAATTCTCTGTTTTCTGTTCCATCTCATTGACATATTTATGCTTCTGTGTTCCTGCAGATCTTCCACAACAACATGACTGTGAGGAGGAGGACGAGGTTGTCTCAGACCTGCAGCCCTGGAACCAGGAGAGGAACTCCAGCCCGGAACAAGAGGACCCAGAGCCTCAACAGATTAAAGAGGAAGAGGAGGAATTCTGCACCGGTCAGGACAGAGAGCAGCTTGAACCAAAGCAGGAGACTGAACACTTGATGTTAACTCTAACCTGTCAGGAAAGTGAGAACACTGAACCAGAAGTAAAGAAGGAAGACCAGTTCCTTTCTCACAACTCTCATGAGGCTGCAAACCAAGATCCACAGAAAGACAAGCTCACAGAGTCAGAATCAACTTCAAAATCAGAACAACAACCCCCCAAAAAAGTTCACAAAAGAAAAAGTAAGAAGACAAAACAGCCTAAGGTTCACTCTGATCCGCAACAAGGTGAAAAGACTTCTAAATGTGACACAAGTAGGGAAACTTTAACCAGCAATTCAAATTCACAGACACATGTAAGTGTTTTCACTGGTAAGAAGAAGCATACTTGTGAGTGGTGTGGGGAGATATTTAGATACAAGTATTTGCTAAAAAAACATGCAAATTCGCACACAGGTGAGAAACCGTACTTCTGTTGCACTTGTGGGAAAAGCTTCAGAACGAATTCCTATTTTAAAAAGCACATGCTAATTCACTCTGGAGAAAAGCTGATCACCTGCAAAACATGCAACAAATCTTGTGTCAGTGCAAGTAGCCTGAGAATACACATGAGAAAACACACAGGTGAGAGACCATACTCCTGTGCCACGTGTGGGAATCGCTTCACTTCGAGTTCCAATTTAAAAATGCACATGCTTATTCACTCAGGAGAAAAACTGTTCACCTGTGAAACATGCAGCAAATCTTTTTACAGTATACATAAACTGAAAGCGCACATGAGAACGCACACAGATGAGAAACCGTACTCCTGTGGCACCTGTCAGAAAAGCTTTCGTCAGACTTCAAATTTAAAAACACACATGCTAACTCACTCAGAAGAAAAGTTGTTCAGCTGTAAAATGTGCAGCAAATCTTTTAACAGGAAGGATCAACTAAAACTGCACATGAGAACACACACAGGTGAGAAACCGTACACATGTTGCACTTGTGGGTCGAGCTATTCTTTGAGATCAAGTTTGAAAATCCACATGCTTAGTCACGTCAAAGATAAGCTGCGTAACTTGCAACAAATCGTCTATCAGTACAATTTACCTGAGAATGTACATGACAGCGCACACTGATGAGAGATTGTACTCCTGTGGCACCTGTGGGGAAAAGTTCTCTCAGAAAACATCCTCAGATTGTCACACCCCCAAAACAATATATGTATAAAGCCTGTGGCACCTGTGGGAAATCATTCGGCTGAAAGGTTTCTTTCGATGTTCACATAAGAACCCACACAGGTCAAATGTGGCAGGTCTGTCAGATACAGCAGGAAGTTCCATCAAAAAGTGCAACAGAAGCTGGTGACTGAAATCAGAAGCAAATGTCATGGTGTGAAGTCAGAATACAGTTGGAGATCATGTGAACTGGATTCTCTGTTCTGTTCTGTGCAAGTTCAACCCTACATAAGACATGTTAGGGGAATGAGGTCTCAGCTAATTTAATACCATCTGTGTGTTTAGTTAATCCGGCAGTTAAAGGTGGGGTAGGCAGGATCTGAGGAAGCGCCAGTTTTGGGGAGAAATCTTGAATGTAAACTCTACCTCTCCTAACCAGTTTTCCCCTCAGCTCCTCCTCTTCCCTCCATCTCTGCTCCAGCAAGCCCCGCCCACAAACAGACGCTCCTGCTTGCTTGTATCATTTCAATTTAATTCAGATCTAATGCAGATAAAAAATTCAGATAATTAAAAATGGAGCCCAGTCAACGTGAAAGTAAAAAGCATTGGTGCTACTGTAGATGCCAACAGACTACCAGCAAACACAATGTTTGCAGGACTTCTACAACTAGGATAAAGTGACATAGTCCAGGACCCGAGGTCAACAGTTTAGCGATGGCGCTACAACACGCCACAGCAGGTCCTGTTTGACAAGAAACACTTCTGTTACAGACACTTGACTTACTTTGTTAAAGCGGTTTACCTGTCCAGCAGAAAGGTTACAGGGTCTCTAAGATCCTGAAGTGTCCCAATCGCTTATGTTTCATTGATCATGACCCGGCTTTTTAGCTCTTTTCCGGGTGGTCAACCTCCTTTTTGAGCGCCTTTTATTTCACCAGAGTCTCCAGTATGTACTTTGTTTTCTTGCTTGTGTTGGCAGTCGTGGCCAATGGAGGATTCAGACAATTTTCCGTACTTTCTGGTTGGTTTCGACTGAACGATATTGTAGCACGCTAACTTTGTTTGGGCTCTTGCAAGTTATTTGAGGATGTGGAGCGTGCCTCACAACACGAGGGAGCAGTATCTGCCTCGCAACCAATCAGCAGAAGGGAGAAGGGTCCGTCTCGCAACCAATCAGGTTGGGGAGGCAGAGAATGGCTTTGTTTACAGTCAGAAAGAGCAGGGCGCTCAAAAAATTTAAAATGTTGACTACACAGACATAACAGAACATAGCAATATTATTATATTACCAAGTGTCATCAATAACTAATAGCTATTGACTGATATTAAAAGCTTTTTTATATACACCACAAAAAAAGATGCTTCTTTAATGGAATCCGACCTACCCCACCTTTAAGATACATTTTACTGTGACTTTTCCTGACTGAAATACTTGTTCTTTTGAATGTCCTGTTTTCTTCCCCTGGATGAACGAATGTTCTTTTCTTTTTCACTCATGAGCTACTTTGGTTGGCTGTTTTTTTCCCCAGAATATTTGTATCTGTTTATTTGTTGTAATAACTTGTTTTTATGATAATCTACAACAAATTTGATTTAGTTGACTGTAGCTGTAATGCTGATAAAGGTTAATGATGAGAATACGGTGACCAATAAACTTGGACTGTCAAAATAAAATTCATAGTAATGCATTTGTATCCTGGTTTCATAGAAGTGAAACAAAAGAGGACAGAGCGATAAATCGAGCGATTGAGTCACGTACACTCATTACTATTTCACTGCTCTGTTCCTGCACAACCGGTGACATCACAACTGTCGTAAACTTAAGTTGGCCCTGCGCGTGAAAAAATATTTCAGACTCTCTCCTTATTGATTTTTTTACCACGTGAGGATGCCAATGTGGTGTGTTTCATGTCCTCTTTAAGTGTGAGCACGCACTTTTCTCTCCTATTGTGGTGTTGTTGTTAACATATAACTGCTGTCTGTTTGTATTTGTCATGGTCTGGACCATAGACTGTATATAAGATGGACACTGTGTTTCCACCTTCCGCCTGTATACGGATTTGAAGCTGAAAAGCTCTCGGTATTTCCGGGTTTTTCTCCACTTCCTCGAAACCAGAGCTGTGCAGTAGCGTTGTGCGCATTCGGCCGCACAGTCGCCGAGAGTCCCTTGCTGCGTCCGAATTGCCCGCTCGGATACTACATGCTACTGCTACACACTACTGCTAGATCCTACTCCTACATACTAAACACGTTGGCCCGATTCGGACACACTAGACGAGCGGTGGGGAAAGACGACCCCCGCAGGCAGAGAGTAGGTAATGCGCCCGTGCAGACAGTGGTAACTGAAGCCCCTCATCTGCGGGCCTGGCTGTAGTACTGCAGCTGTGCAGTTTAATGATGGAATAAGTGAGCTTTACCTCCATGATGTCGCCACATATTTGCTCATAAAATGATTACTTGGGCAAATATGACACCATGACTTGACAAAGAGATACAACCGCACATTTTTTTAGGACAGTGTGTGAAGTTACATGAAACTTACATCTGTACTGCTGCGGTCCCGCGACATGGTGCGCGCTGCTGTGGCCAGCCGGCGTTCGCGACACATTTAAATAGGCAGAGCAGCTGGTGGCGCTAGCATCACATGCGCTCCTACAACTTTTAAGAGGACGAAGAAGAAGCCCGCGGTGCATTTTGGGTCAGTAGTATGCCCGTAGGATGCACCGAGACCAACCTACAATATGGGCGTGTCTAGTATCTGAAGTAGTATCTGAAGTAGCATGCTACTCGCTCCGGTGGCCAATTCGGACATGCTAAATACTACTTCGACTACTACTTGGCAATTCGGACGCAGCTCGAGTGATGACGCTCGGCTCAGACAGCGCATTCCCCTGGAAGAGCTACGCAATCCCTGAACGCCCATAGGCTGTACCAGATGTCAATCATAGAAAACATGAACCCCCTAATAACTTTTAAAAACGGAGCTGTACAGAAAAAAAGGACTTGGGCACAAACCAGTCTTACTGTAACTATATGTCAACATCACAACCAGGGGGGAGAAAAAATTATGTTCTGTGTAATAAATTTCCAAAGTTTGTCCACAGTCCCATAAGCTTTGCTGGCGGAGGTGGGATTTATGACCTGTACTGCAGCCCACCATCAGAGGGTGCTGTTCTCAGAGTGGCTTCACCCAGCGAGGAGGCAGACTCTGTCCATCTTATATACAGTCTGAGGTCTGGACCTGTGTTTATTGTTGTAATACAAAGTTATTAAGACTTTGAATTTAAAAAAATAGAAAAGGAAAAAAGAAAAACACCGTGGAGGACCGTACAGTCTATGATGCCGACTAAAGGGGGCAAAGAGGAGGGCGGAACATTTGGTTGCCGCAGCTCCGCTTACGGAACTTTATTGGTGTGACACACGGCGGAAGCAAACGAACCGCGTGGCTCTTTTCAAGAAGCTGAGATATCTGAGGATAATCCCGCCGTTTTCACAACGCAACCTTCTTTACAATCTGTTACGAACCAACGATGTCTGTCGCCGAATTTCTCCGAGAGTTTGTGACCGAGCGGCTCGCTGCTGCTGCTGAAGACATTTTGGGAGTTTTTAACAGAACTGTGGTCCAGTACGAGGAAGAGCTGGACCATCAACGCAGACTGCTGGATTCGGTTTTGAAACCTCACATTCTCTTACACAGAATCGGTAAGAAGAGCCAAGTTTAGACTGAATAATGAAGCAGAAGCTCGCTTTAGATCAACAACCCTGTATGAGTTCAACAATAACTGTGCTGTGTTAATGTGGTGCTATTGTGTCAGTGGTTCTTAATCTGCCGTTAACGATCAGAGGAAGATCAAGGAGTCCGGGGGACGCTCTCGGGCGTTGACCCCGTCCTCTTTTGTTCCCACGAGCTGTTATAATGACCGGTACCATGTGTGTTGTAAGGAAAGGGGTGGTTAGTTCATCACATACCCACCCCCCCCCCCCCCCCCCCCCGGTGTCTTTTGCAGGGCTCTCAAGTCTCACGCATTCAGCGTGTGACACACGCATTCCCACCCGTTCACACGCCATACATTGTATTTCTCACGCATTTAAATGAACATGGTGATGTCCACCAAGTTGCACCTCTTTAACTATGGAACAGGTAGGAATCAACTGAGTTCCTCCGAGAGTTCAGAAGCTGCGTGCCACACGCAAGCCAATCAAATAAAGTATATCTACTGAACAGCCAATCAAAAAGCAGCAGTGCTGTATCCGGGTAGATTTTGATATCTTACGGTTTGACTACAGAAGACAGACACTCGCCGTAATAGAGCAGGCTTTTATAAGGACGAGATTGACCCGATGATTACAGTAAGTCAGTAACCTACACATGCAGAGACCTCAACACCTCATGGCAGATAAACTCATATGATAAACTAAAGCCCTATGCTATTGCTATTAACAGCTGTATTGACGGATTTAGCCTCTGCACAGCCATTTCCAGCCATTTTCCCCTCCACAAAAGCAGCATTTCTCATATATCTCAAATATAAGTTCTGATACTCATGACAGTGTAATGCTCATGTACCAAAGGATTAAGTATCTCCATGTTTGTGAAACCTATACTAAAGTGCAATTCATCTAAATGCTCCACAGTGCTGATTTTAACAACTCCCCTTCACAACAGGTAACTTTACGACTTAATGCTTATATATTAATGACTTTATTCCCCCAAATAATAACTTTATTCTCTAATATTTAAAATTTTTTTTTTTTTTTAATTGTGCCCCTTATACTTCGTTGTGTTTAAGAGATAATTATACTAATAATTATCTTCAATTCCCCCCCCCCAAGGAAATCTCACTCTAAGATTAGTTCAAAACTTGAGAGCCCTGCTTTTGTTTGTATAGATATAAACCAGTTTGGCCTCTGTGAGCTCTATTAATATATAAATTGTTAACTAATTGCCATTTTGATTCTCCTGAAGTACAAAATGTTTAAAAGTACCTGCTGGATGTGCTTCCAAGGTGAGGACAAAGTACCTTTTAAATGCTTTTGTAGTTAAGTAATGTGGACAGAATGCCTTCTGATTTTAGTTTTGTGATCTCAGACAAAAGTAGATGCCCAGTGCACATTGTGTTGCTAATTTCATGTCATTTATCATGCTAGAGTCAGTCAGTATTGCCCCTTACTTCTTCAACATTTGAACTGAATTGTGTTTAATATTACAAGTCTGTCCTTAAAATATTACATCCTTCTTGTGATTCCAATTCTCTGTTTTCTGTTCCATCTCATTGACATATTTATGCTTCTGTGTTCCTGCAGATCTTCCACAACAACATGACTTTGAGGAGGACGAGGTTGTCTCAGACCTGCAGCCCTGGAACCAGGAGAGGAACTCCAGTCCGGAACAAGAGGACCCAGAGCCTCTACAGATTAAAGAGGAGGAGGAGGAATTCTGCACCGGTATAGGAGCTTTTCACTCACGTGATCCTGACTTTGTGCGAGAACCAGACGGAGGGCAGGAAGCGACCGACTGCAATGGAGGAGATGCGGGAAAGCTTGTATTGCGCGGGTTTATTTGTGTACCAGTATTTAGCCTTTGATGGAGTTTACCACCCGCTTTGGGCTGCATTCCCAAAAAAAGACTCCAAGAAGACCGGACCCCTGCACGACGGGGGCCGCTACCGGCCTCACACCGTCCACGGGATTCGGCGCTGGGCTCTTCCCTCTTCGCTCGCCGCTACTGAGGGAATCCTGGTTGATTTCTTTTCCTCCGTTTAGTAACATGCTTAAATTCAGTGGGTCGTCTCGTCTGATCTGAGAATGGGGGAAAGGACGCCATTTTTCCCCGTCCGCCCCCTCCGGAGCTCTGGGGCGTGTCCGGCCGCTCTGCACCCCTCTCCCTACACAGTTTGACACGACTCAACTTCGAAATGAAAGAATTTAACTACGGGCTGAAAATGAGTCATTACCCTTGACAAAGTGGTCACTGCACACACGGGCATTATCAGACGCAGCTCCTCCAGACCGTAGGCAGAGATTAAAAAGCCATTTTTTCTGGAATTTTTCAGTCAGCTTCTTGTATCTTTCCCCTTTGTGTAACACAAATTTGGGCACACGATAAAAGCTCTTGTTTTTTTCCCTGTTCGATCGATCCGAGCAGACGTAAACGGAGCAAAACATCGGCATTTTGCTGGTCTCTATAGCAGCAACTTACATCCTGCCCTCCATCTGTATTGCGCATGTGCCGCGTAACATGGAAGTGACGTCAAGTGAAAACCTCCTATTGCACCTCAATTCTTAAACATTTTAACTGAATTGTGTTTAATGTTACTTCTCAGTCCTGAAAATATTACATCCTTCTTGTGATTCCAATTCTCTGTTTTCTGTTCCATCTCATTGACATATTTATGCTTCTGTGTTCCTGCAGATATACCACAACAACATGACTGTGAGGAGGACGAGGTCGTCTCAGACCTGCAGCCCTGGAACCAGGAGAGGAACTCCAGTCCAGAACAAGAGGACCCAGAGCCTCTACAGATTAAAGAGGAAGAGGAGGAATTCTGCACTGGTCAGGACAGAGAGCAGCTTGAACCTCACAACTCTCGTGAGGCTGCAGACCAAGATCCACAGAAAAGCAAGCTCACAGAGTCTGAATCAACTTCAAAATCAGAACAACACCCCCCAAAAAAAGTTCACAAACGAAGAAGTCAGAAGACAAAACAGCCTAAGGTTCACTCTGATCCTCAACAAGGTGAAAAGACTTCCAAATGTGACACAAGTATGGAAACGTTAACGAGCAATTCAGATTCACAGGCACATCAAAGTGTTCCCACTGGTAAGAAGAAGCATACTTGTGAGAGTTGTGGGAAGATATTCAGATACAAGTGTTTGCTGACAAATCACGCTAGATCACACACAGGTGAGAAACCATACTCCTGTGGGAAAAGCTTCAAGTGGAAACCAGATTTAAAAAAGCACATGGAAATTCATTCAAGAGAAAAGCTGACCACCTGCAAAACATGCAACAAATCTTGTGTCAGTGCAAGTCACCTGAGAATACACATGAGAAAACACACAGGTGAGAGACCATACTCCTGTGGCACTTGTGGGAATCGCTTCACAGCGAGTTCCAGTTTAAAAACGCACATGCTTATTCACTCAGGAGAAAAGCTGTTCACCTGTGAAACATGCGGCAAATCTTTTGTCAGTATACATAGACTGAAAGCGCACATAAGAACACACACAGGTGAGAGACCGTACCCCTGTAGCACTTGTGGGAAAAGCTTTGGTTCGACTAAAACTTTAAGATTGCACATGTTTATTCACTCAGGAGAAAAGCTGTTCACCTGTGAAACATGTGGCAAATCTTTTGTCAGTATGCATAGACTGAAAGGGCACATGAGATTACACACAGGTGAGAAACCGTACCCCTGTAGCACCTGTGGGAAGGGCTTCATTTTTAATTCACATTTAACTAAGCATATGCAAAGTCACTCAGATGAAAAGCTGTTCACCTGTGAAACATGCAGCAAATCTTTTAAAAGGAATGATCAATTGAAAGAGCACATGAGAACGCATACAGATGAGAGACCGTACACCTGTAGTACATGTGGGAAAAGCTTCAGTCGGACTAGAAATTTAAAAACGCACATGCTTATTCACTCAACAGAAGAGCCGTTCAGCTGCAAAACATGCAGCAAATCTTTTGCCAGCAAAGATAGCCTAATAATGCACATGACAATACACACGGGTGAGACACGGTACATCTGTAGTACATGTGGGAAAAGCTTCAGTCGGACTACAAATTTAAAAACGCACATGAGACTTCACTCAGAAGAAAAGTTGTTCACCTGTGAAACATGCAACAAATCTTTTAACAGGAATGATCAACTAAAAATGCACATGAGAACATACACAGGTGAGAAACCTTTCTCCTGTGGCACCTGTGGGAAAAGCTTCACTGCGAATTCCAGTTTAAAAACGCACATGCTTATTCACTCAGGAGAAAAGCTGTTCACCTTGCAAAACATGCAGTGAATCCTTTATCAGTAAAGATAGCCTAAGACTGTACACAAGAACACACACAGGTGAGGGACGGTAAACCTGTGGCACTTGTGGGGAAAAGTTTTCTTGAAAAACACACTTAGATCATCACACCCAAACCCATTTAGGTAAAAAGCCTGTGGTGCTTAAAGGAAACCATTAGGCAGGAAGACCTCTTTAGATGGTCACAGAAGAACCCACACAGGTAAAATGTGGCAGAGCTTAAAACCAAAATTGGATGGTCCGGATCATCAGGCCCTCAGACTGCATTGCATTAGAAACAGACTGGACTCTGGAGTGGAATTCACTGCATGTGCTCAAAATCACTTCAAAACCCAATGACTGTGAACACAGTTCTTTACTGTATGTACAAATGAAGTTCAAAATGAACCATGCAAAGAGGAAACCAGATAGAAAGAGGATCCAGGAACACCAGAGACTTCTCTTGACCTGAGCCCATTTAAGGTGGACCAAGAGGAAGAGGAAAACTGTCAAGATCTGATATTCTTTTTGGATATCATGGAGTATTTGTTCAAAAGAGTAGAAGGACTACCTGACTTGCTCACAGTTCACAGTCCTTGTGTTCCCCGGGATCCCTGGGACTCTCTTTGACTTTCTATGAAGACTGTTGTTGTCAGACTCTCCTTCTTGCAAGAATTAATTTACAAAGAAAGACAAGTACTTGGCTTTGAGTGACTTTTTATTTATTTATTTTTTTTGAAGAAACAGAAAATTTCCAAAACAAACCAATAAAAACTTCTTTTAAAAAACAATGACTTATGACAATGACTGAGACACAAGCAATGTTACATGAGAAGTCTGCTTTGTCATAAACTAAGGTCACATTAGGAAGACTGCAAAAAGGCAGGAAAGATGCTTGCTTTACAATTAAAAAACTTAAACAACAACCCTTAAATGTTTCTTGAAGGCATAATAATGGTATGATAACTAGAGATCAGGGAGCTATTAATGACACTTTTAGAAGTTATTTTTCATGTTTGTATTAATCGGAATTCAAGGCCAAACATCAAGATTTAAATAATTTCTTCAATAATTCAATGTTGCCAAAGTTGAGGAAAGAAAATGAAGGAAACTGGAGGCAGCCATTCCAAAAGAGGACATTCAAAACACAATAAAGTCTCAATCAAACAGATGAGCACCTGGTTATTATGGTTACACTTAAGTGTTTTAGAAGTGTTTTTCAAAAGAAATAATGCCTTTTTTTTTTCTATCTCTCCAATCTAACCTTTGTTTTCTTTTATCTCCAATCTTATTTTAGCTTTGAATGTAACTTTTAATCTCTTAAATGTCTTTTACGCTGTTTTTACTTTTTAAATTGTGTTGAATGTTTTGCCTGCTTGTTTCATGTAAAGCACCTTGAATTGCCCTGCTGCTGAAATGTGCTATACAAATAAACTTGACTTGACTTGACTTGACTATGCTTGTTCACTTGTATAATCATACTGTGGAGGAACAGATTGCGCAACCAATGTGGACAGCCATCATATCGTTGCTGCCAAAACTAGGAAAAGATCACTTAGATGTGAACAAAGACTGGAACTTCCTCAGATCCTGCCTACCCCACCTTTAATAATCATAATAATTTTTTTTGCAAAAATGTTTAAAAAGATGGCGGGATGAAACTGTTCAAAATTTAATTCATGTAGATCTGAATGGCCACACTTGTTCGAGATGCTCTCCAGATATGATTTTGGCCTAAAAGCTTACAGTGGATCAGAGCACTATATCAGTAACCTGTTTCAGCTCCTTTCAGTGGTGGTGTTCTACTAGAGAAGCCTACTTCATAACTACTACATAGCTGCATAAAAACTCATACATGAGAACTATGAGAACAAATACAGGAGGAAGCTGGAGATAAAACTCCCCCCTGGGGATAAAACCTCCATTATCCATCTACCCTTCCCCTGACTCTACATCCGTTCTTTCCTTACCTGAAGACCCCGTCCTCCTCGCGCCTGTCACCCCTATCGTGTCCTTCACACCTGACCAAGTAAGAAGACTGCTGAATAGACTCCACCCTGGCAGGGCTGCAGGTCCTAATGGTGTGTTACCTAGGGTGCTTAAAGCCTGTGCCCCCCAGCTGTGTGGAGTTCTTCACCAGATCTTCAGCCTGAGCATGCACCTCCAGAAGGTCCCTGTGCTGTGGAAGACCTCCTGCCTTGTTCCTGTGCCAAAGCTGCCACATCCCAGTGGCTACAGACCAGTGGCTCTGACGTCTCACATCTTGCAGACCCTGGAGAGACTGTTCCTGGAGCATTTCAGGCCTATGGTCAGGCCCTTCACGGATCCTCTGCAGTTCGCCAACCAGCCCCGCTTGGAAGTTAGGGACAGCATCATCTACCTGCTGAACTGGGTCTACTCTCACCTGGACAAGCCGGCGAATACTGTGAGAGTCATGTTTTTTGACTTCTCCAGTGTTTTCAACACCATCTGTCTGGCTCTACTGGGTGAGAAGATGGTAGCAATGCAGGTGGATGCCTCCCTTGTGTCCTGGATTGTTGACTACCTGACTAGTAGACCACAGCATGTGCGGCTGCAACACTGTGTCTGACAGAGTGGTCAGCAGCACCGGGGCCCCACAGGGGACTGTCCTTTCTCCTTTCCTCTTCACCCTCTACATCACAGACTTTAACTATTGCACAGAATCCTGCCACCCTCAGAAGTTTTCTGATGACGATCTGCAGCTCAATGTGACAAAACTAAGGAGCTGATAGAGGATCTGAGGAGGAGCAAAACCCCTGTGACCCCTGTTTCCATCCGAGGGGTCCCAGTGGACACTGTGTAGGAGTACAAGTACCTAGGGATGTACATAAGCATTAAACTTGACTGGACCAGGAATACTGAGGCCCTCTACAGAAAGGGTCAAAGCCTTCTCTATTTTCTGAAGGGGCTGAGGTCCTTCAACATCTGCAGGACGATGCTGAGGATTTTTTATAAGTCTGTTGTGGCCAGTGCGTTCTTCTTCACTGTTGCATGCTGGGGCAGCAGGCTGAGGGTTGCTGACTCCAACAGACTCAATAAACTGATCAAAAAGGCCAGTGATGTTGTGGGGTCGGAGCTGGACTCCCTGCTGGCCGTGTCAGAGAGGAGGATGCTGTCCAAGCTCCACTCCACACTGGACAATGTCTCCCACCCTCTCCACAGTGAACTAATCCTACATGGAGCACCTTCAGCAGAATTTCCTCGCTGCACGATGCACCACGGAGCGCCACAGTAAATCTTTCCTGCCAGTGGTTGTCAGACTTTTTAACCCCTCCCTCAGTGACTCTGACACCCTCAGTCAGTAGTCTTTATGGACCATCAACTCCTCAACAACTTCTACGCCGCTAACCCCAACAAACCCGGCAGAACGCCAAGAGATGTTTGTTGCCGGGTGGGGGGGTACTGTGGTGAGACGCCTGTTCTTCCTGTTTTATTTTGGTTTAACTTCCCGTTTTCCTTGTGTTCCTGGTCTGACTGTCGTTTCAGTGCACTTTCCCTTCCTCTGGTCGCTGAGGCTGATTGAGACTCCACACCTGCACTGCATCAATCAATCAATCAATGCCCTTTAAGAAGCCAGCAGCCTTCAGTCTCAGCACGTGATTATTGTCTGCACTCCTGAGTGGTACAGACGCTTCTCCTGGCCTTTTCCGCGGATAATTACTCGTGACTTTTTGCTCCCTGTGATTCCTTGTATGTCTTCTCACCTCCTTCTCCTCTGTTTCTCCACAGTGTCTCCAGCCCACGCAACAGCCAGCCAGCAAACCGGACTTTCTCTCGTGCCTTTTTTCCCTGAGATGGACATTAAATACATCTTTAATTTGCTATCTGCCTCTGTGTCTGCTTCTGGAACCACAAGATACACCACACGCCACACTTTACTCACACACTTAGGCCCGAACTACACGAATGTGGATATATTTCAAACCGCACATATTTATGTCCGATTAGGCCTCCCTACCACACCAAAACGGGAGTTTGGAGCACTCAAACCGGATAAATCTGAATCCGGAAAAACAAGTGGAGAAATAAAAATATATCCGTATCCCGTATCCGTAGTGGATTCGTGTGATTGGACTTTTACGGATCAATGACGTAAAACCGCTGCTCGTGCATGCGAATTAAAAAGAAAAACAACAACGATGGCGGACAGACAGGGTATTCTTTACTTTTGTTTTGCCCTTTTGGGGCTAATTTCAGCCTTGCAAGTGAACCTTGTTTTATATAATTACATCCACCAGGAAGAGCAGACGCGTCTGCTGCGGCCAATACTTTTATTGGTCACATGGTCCGTCACATGGACCCGACGCACTAGCGTAGCTTCCGCAAACAATATATGACGCATCACGCTATTACGATTCATCTGCATATCAGTTAGCTTTGTTCTTGAATTTTTTTTTAAGCGGCACCAGATAGGATTGAGTTTGAAGACTACGAGTGGAGATAGATATTTTTGAGAACTAACACGTGTGGACAGATACATTTATTTAGACGAGAGTACAAAAATATCCTGATAAATAAATATCCATATACGTGTAGTTCGGGCCTTACACACTGGACTCCGGTTACAGTTTACAATTTTGTGATGTATATAGTGTACATACTTGTATATTATCTCTTTATTTTTTTACTTATTTTATCTATTTATCTCTTTATTTTTACTTATTTGTATCAATAATTGATCTCCTCATTCTACTTTATTTGCACTGGAGTTACTGTGACACAAAGCAATTTTCCCCTGGGGATTGTTAAATTATTTCTGATTCTGATGCACTGATCTCTCCTATTGTGGTGTTGTTGTTAATATATAACTGCTGTCTGTTTGTATTTGTCATGGTCTGGACCTGTGTTTATTGTTGTCATACATAATCATTAAAATTTTGTATTTAAAAAATTAGGAAAGGAGAGAAGAAAAAAACCGTGGGGGGCCGTTAGAGTCTGCCGACTGAAAGGAGACAAGGAGGAGGGCGGAACATTTGGTTGGCCGCAGCTCCGTTTACGGAACTTTATTGGTGTGACACACGGCGGAAGTACCGAACAATTTGGCTCTTTGAAAGAAGCTGAGATTTCTGAGGACAATCCAGTTTTCACAGCGCAACCTTCTTTAAAATCTGTAACGAACCAACGATGTCTGTCGCCGAATCTCTCCGAGAGTTTGTGACCGAGCGGCTCGCTGCTGCTACTGAAGACATTTTGGGAGTTTTTAACAGAACTGTGGTCCAGTACGAGGAAGAGCTGGACCGTCAACGCAGACTGCTGGATTTGGTTTGGAAACCTCACATTCTCTTACACAGAATCGGTAAGAAGAGCCAAGTTTAGACTGAATAATGAAGCAGAAGCTCGGTTTAGATCAGGGCTGCCTCTCCTCTCGGTTTCCATGTATAAATACTGTGAATAAATTCGGAGGAACAACCCTGTATGAGTTCAACAATAACTGTGCTGTGTTAATGTGGTGCTATTGTGTCAGTGGTTCTTAATCTGCCGTTAACGATCAGAGGAAGATCATGGAGTCCGGGGGACGCTCTCGGACGTTGACCCCGTCCTCTTTTGTTCCCTCGAGCTGTTATAATGACCCGGTACCAAAACTCATCATGTGTACAGAAAACAGGGGAAAGAAGGGGAAACCTAAGAATGACAGACATGTGTGTTGTTGGAAAAAAGGTGGTTTACTGTCATCTTACGGGTTAGTTTTACGTCCAACTTATTTGACTCCAACAGGAAGGCCTTAAGTGACTCCTGTACACAAAGCTGAGCCCTTTGAGTTCATCACATACCCCCCTGGGTGTCTTTTGTTTGTATAGATATAAACCAGTTTGGCCTCTGTGAGCTCTATTAATGGATACTATGTTAACTAATTGCCATTTTGATTCTCCTGAAGTACAAAATGTTTAAAAAGTGCCTGATGGATGTACTTCCAAGATGACGACAAAGTACCTTTTAAATGCTTTTGTAGTTAAGTAATGTAGACAGAATGCCTTCTGACTTTAGTTTTGTGATCTCAGACAACAGTAGATGCCCAGTGCACAGCACCAACAGTCCTTTTCACTTTAAGCAGAGGAAGACAGGATAAACAGCTTCACCTCACAAATGTGGACTGCTGTATTCTCATAAAGTAATATTAGTGTTTAATACATTTTATAATCTTAATTTTACTCGTTCTCTTTAAGTTACAACTTATCTTCCTACTCTTTTCTCCATTGTATTAAAACTTATTTTACATTGTGTTGCTAATTTTATGTCGTTTATCTTGCTAGAGTCTGTCAGTATTGTACCTCAATTCTTCAACATTTTAACTGAATTGTGTTTAATGTTACTTCTCAGTCCTGAAAATAATACATCCTTCTCGTGATTCCAATTCTCTGTTTTCTGTCCCATCTCATTGACATATTTACGCTTCTGTGTTCCTGCAGATCTTCCGCAACATCATGACTGTGAAGAGGACGAGGTTGTCTCAGACCTGCAGCCCTGGAACCAGGAGAGGAACTCCAGTCTGGACCAAGAGGACCCAGAGCCTCAACAGATTAAAGATGAAGAGGAGGAATTCTGCACCAGTCAGGACAGAGAGCAGCTTGAACCAAAGCAGGAGACTGAACACTTGATGTTAACTCTAACCTGTCAGGAAAGTGACAACACTGAACCAGAAGTAATGAAGGAAGACCAGTTCCTGTCTCACAACTCTGATGAGGCTGCAAACCAAGATCCACAGAAAGACAAGCTCACAGAGTCAGAATCAACTTCAAAATCAGCCGGACTGCTGGATTTGGTTTGGAAACCTCACATTCACTTACACAGAATCGGTAAGAAGAGCCAAGTTTAGACTGAATAATGAAGCAGAAGCTCGCTTTAGATCAGGGTCATCAGTTGAAGCTCTATTTATTGACTGTAATGAGTCAAGAATGAACAACAGAGTCTCAGGGTTCAGAATTAGCTCGCTGTAGCAAACAGGCATCTTAGAGGTCTGAGCGCTTCAGAACCCTGACTTAGGTTCCCTTGAACCCTTTATACACGCCTATCTGGACAAAGAGTTTGCTGATCTGGGTGTTGTCTTCGTGTGAAGGCTGGTTCCTTGTTCGTCTTAAACTGTCACACTAGTGGGTCTGTATGTCCTCTCTGCTCTTTAGATTTGTGATCTCAGACAAAAGTAGATGTCCAGTGCACAGCACCAACAGTCCTTTTCACTTAGTGCAGAGGAAGACAGGATAAACAGCTTCACCTCACATATGAGGACTGAATCGCTTCTTTTGATTAAATCCTCAGTTTCACACAGCACACACAAAAGGACTTCATCAGGTTTCCTGACTAGTCCACTACACTGATGTTTTAAACAAGACCGCAGACACACTGGGTGAAGTTGGTTCTTTCTCTTATTACTCTATGTTACTACTCTTTTGTTCATAGTATTAAAACTTCTTTTACATTGTGTTGCAAATTTTATATGTCATTCATCTTGCTAGAGTCTATCAGTATTGTACCTTAATTCTTCAACATTTTAACTGAATTGTGTTTAATGTTACTTATCTGTCTTTAAAATATTACATCCTTCTCATAGAAAGTCTTCAAATACAATAAAGTGATTCCAGTTCTCTGTTTTCTGTTCCATCTCATTGACATATTTATGCTTCTGTGTTCCTGCAGATCTTCCGCAACAACATGACTGTGAGGAGGACGAGGTTGTCTCAGACCTGCAGCCCTGGAACCAGGAGAGGAACTCCAGTCTGGACCAAGAGGACCCAGAGCCTCTACAGATTAAAGAGGAAGAGGAGGAATTCTGCACCGGTCAGGACAGAGAGCAGCTTGAACCAAAGCAGGAGACTGAACACTTGATGTTAACTCTAACCTGTCAGGAAAGTGACAACACTGAACCAGAAGTAAAGAAGGAAGACCAGTTCCTTTCTCACAACTCTGATGAGGCTGCAGACCAAGATCCACAGAAAGACAAGCTCCCAGAGTCAGAATCAACTTCAAAATCAGAACAACACCCCCCGAAAAAAGTTCACAAATTAGGAAGTGAGAAGACAAAACAGCCTAAGGTTCAGTCTGATCCTCAACAAGGTGAAAAGACTTTTAAATGTGACACAAATAGGGAAACATTTACGAGCAATTCAAATTTACAGACACATGTAAGTGTTCCCACTGTTAAGAAGAAGCATACTTGTGAGAGGTGTGGGAAGATATTCAGATACAAGTGGTTGCTGACAAAACACGCCAGAACACACACAGGTGAAAGACCATACTCCTGTGGCACTTGTGGGAAAAGCTTCGGTCAGACTTCAGTTTTAAAAATGCACATGCTTATTCACTCAGGAGAAAAGCTGTTTACCTGTGAAACATGCGGCAAATCTTTTTACAATACAACTAGACTTAAAATGCACATGAGAATACACACAGGTGAGAGACCGTACTCCTGTGGCACATGTGGGAGAGGCTTCGCTGCAAATTCAACTTTAAAACAGCACATGCTTATTCACTCAGGGGAAAGACTGTTCATTTGCAAAACATGCAGCAAATCTTTTAACAGGAAACATCAACTAAAACAGCACATGAGAACACACACAGGTGAGAGACCGTACTCCTGTAACACTTGTGGGAAGAGCTTCTCTTTGAAATCAAGTTTAAGAAATCACATGCTTATTCACTCAGGGGAAAGGCTGTTCACCTGCAAAACATGCAGTAGATCTTTTAAAAGGGAGGATCAACTGAAACGGCACATGCAAACACACACAGATGAGAGACCGTACTCCTGTAGTACATGTGGGAGAAGCTACGGAACGAATTCATATTTAAAAAAGCACATGCTTATTCACACAAGAGAAATGATCACCTGCAAAACTGAAAAGCCGTTCAGTTGCAAAACATGCAGCAAATCTTTCACCAGCAAAGCTAGCCTAATACTGCACATGCAAACACATACAGATGAGAGACCGTACTCCTGTAGTACCTGTGGGAGAAGCTTCCGAACGAATTCATATTTAAAAAATCACATGCTTATTCACACAACAGAAATGATCACCTGCAAAATATGCAGCAAATCTTTTAACAGGAAGTATCAACTAAAACTGCACATGAGAATACACACAGGTGAGAGACCGTACTCCTGTAACACTTGTGGGAAGAGCTTCACTATGAATTCCAGTTTAAAATTGCACATGGTTGTTCACTCAGGAGAGAAGCTGTTTACATGTGAAACATGCGGCAAATCTTTTTACAGAAAAACTAAACTGAAAGTACACATGAGAACACACACAGGTGCGAGACCATACTCCTGTGGCACCTGTGGGAAAAGCTTCACTCAGACTTCAGGTTTAAAATACCACATGCAAATTCACTCAAGAGATAAGTAATCACCTGCAAAACATGCAGCAAATCTTTTAACAAGCAGGATCAACTAAAACTGCACATGAAAACACACACAGGTGAGAGACGGTAAACCTGTGGCACTTGTGGGGAAAAGTTTTCTCGAAAAACACACTTAGATCATCACACCCAAACCCATATAGGTAAAAAGCCTGTGGTGCTTAAAGGAAACCATTAGGCAGGAAGACCTCTTTAGATGGTCACAGAAGAACCCACACAGGTAAAATGTGGCAGGTCTGTCAGATGCCAAATTCATAGTAATGCATTTGTATCCTGGTTTCATAGAAGTGAAACAAACGAGGATCTAGCAGTAGCACGTAGCAGTAGCATGTAGTATCCGAGCGGGCAGTTCGGACGCAGCACCATAGACATAATAAAAGGGTAGACCCCGCTGGGGGTGCTGCGCAGCGAGAAATGCGGCCGCCATCTTGGTCAGGTCAAGCTTCCCATGCGCTCCGGTCAATCATATTCATTCATTCATTCATTCAGCGATGCCGGAGCACTGTGCGGCGTATTCCTGTGCCAACAGGCGGACAGCAGAGAACAGGGCTCAAGGAATAACTTCTCACAGTTATGATTACATGTTTTTTCAACATTACACTTGACTGTAGAGTCATTTGTAGGCCAAAGAGGAAGACTATCGGTCAACTCCAAAAAGGAAACAGCATTTGCGAACAGCTAGCTTATTCACAATAATAGCAACTTTGCTCGATTATCAACAGATTTGCATTAGATTGAAAAACTTTTGTTTGAGAGAGGTTCTAAGAAACGTTAAGAAATAAAATAGAAAGAAGAAGGAAGAAAGTGAGCTCTGTTTTATTATCTGTTTTATTAAAGATTTCTTTGTGGTGATCTCCTGTTTCATTTTGAAGATTTCCTAAGGACAAAAACTTGAGGAAGAAGTGGGAGATTGCTGTTAGAGGGAGAAATTCGCAGCAAGTGATTCCTCTGTGCTGTGTAGCCAACAAGCAAATTGATATGTAGTTTAGATGCTGTCCTGTCATGCTGTTCTTGTGTTTAAATTTTTTTGATATGTAGGCTTAATATTTGTGTGTATTTCTTTGTGTGTATTTTCCAGTTATTAAAATAGTGCTTCTATATGAGATTATTTGTGTGTGTCTACAAATGGATAAATAACATAGAATAGAATAGAATAGAATATTCCTTTATTGATCCCCCTCAAATCAATATATATTGAATTGGCCTATTAAAACCGCCAGTTATTAATAATTATTGAGATATAGCAGGAACCTAGCTCTAAACCTAGATATATCCTTGATTAATTGTTATACTATAATACAGCCACTGCTGCCATGTTCTAAAATATCATTTTATTCATTTTGAGTATTTGAAAACGCCCAAAAAAATATGGCCTCTATCATGCCTCTTTGAATGGCGTTTGCAGAGAAGAAAATTACGTAGTATTGAGCGAACTATGATTCATTTAATGCGCTCAGACTTCATTCCGCCGGTTAAACAGCGGTGCAGAGTGAGGCGGATGACCGGACCAAGATGGCGGCCGCATTTCTCGACAGCGCCCATTCGTGGTAGCGGCCGATGCGGGGTCTATCTTTTATTATGTCTATGCCGAGACCAACCTACAATGTGGGCGTGTCTAGTATCTGAAGTAGTATCTGAAGTAGCATGCTACTCGCTCCGTTGGCCAATTCGGACATGCCAGATACTACTTCGACTACTACTTGGCAATTCGGACGCAGCTACAGCGTCGACATTTTTAGAGAAGCTGAGATATCTGAGGACGATCCAGTTTTCACAGCGCAACCTTCTTTACAGTCTGTAACGAACCAACGATGTCTGTAGCTGAATCTCTCCGAGAGTTTGTGACCGAGCGGCTCGCTGCTGCTACTGAAGACATTTTGGGAGTTTTGAACAGAACTGTGGTCCAGTACGAGGAAGAGCTGGACCGTCAACGCAGACTGCTGGATTTGGTTTGGAAACCTCACATTCTCTTACACAGAATCGGTAAGAAGAGCCAAGTTTAGACTGAATAATGAAGCAGAAGCTCGGTTTAGATCAGGGCTGCCTCTCCTCTCGGTTTCCATGTATACACATTCTCTTTAAGTTACAACTTATCTTCCTACTCTTTTCTTCATAGTATTAAAACTTATTTTACACTGTGTTGCTAATTTTATGTCATTTATCATGCTAGAGTCTGTCAGTATTGCACCTCAATTCTTACACATTTTAACTGAATTGTGTTTAATGTTCCTTCTCAGTCCTTAAAATATTACATCCTTCTTGTGATTCCAATTCTCTGTTTTCTGTTCCATCTCATTGACATATTTATGCTTCTGTGTTCCTGCAGATCTTCCGCAACAACATGACTGCGAGGAGGACGAGGTCGTCTCAGACACGCAGCCCTGGAACCAGGAGAGGAACTCCAGTCCGGAACAAGAGGACCCAGAGCCTCTACAGATTAAAGAGGAAGAGGAGGAATTCTGCACTGGTCAGGACAGAGAGCAGCTTGAACCAAAGCAGGAGACTGAACACTTGATGTTAACTCTAACCTGCCATGAACCAGAAGTAAAGAAGGAAAAGCTTCATGGTGAGTTCACATTTAAAACAGCACATACTTATTCACTCAGGAGAAAAGCTGTTCACCTGTGAAACATGCAACAAATCTTTTTACAGTCCAATTAAACTGAGAAGGCACATGAGAACACACACAGGTGAGAGACCGTACTCCTGTGGCACCTGTGGGAAAAGTTTTGGTCAGACTTCACATTTAAAAAAGCACATCCTTACTCACTCAGAAGAAAAGTTGTTCACCTGCAAAACTTGCAGCAAATCTTTTAACAGGAAGGATCAACTAAAACTGCACATGACAGCACACACAGATGAATGACCGTACTCCTGATACATTTGAGGGAGAAGCTTCGGTCTGAATTCACATTTAAAAACGCACATGCGTTCTCAGATTAGTTGTACTGTTCAAGTCGAAAGATGTTCACTTATAAAAGCATGCAGCAAATCTTTCTTGAGTAATGATTACCTAAGACTGCACACGAGAACACACACAGGTGAGAGACTGTACACCTGTAGCACATGTGGGTGGAGCTTCACTTTGAATTCAAATTTAAAAAAGCAAATGCTGATTCACTTAAGAGAAAAGCTGTTTACCTGCATAACTTGCAACAAATCTTTTATCAGTACAAGTCACCTGAGAATGCACATGAAAGAGCCCACTGATGAGAGATTGTACTCCTGTGGCACCTGTGGGGAAAAGTTCTCTCAGAAAACATCCTCAGATTGTCACACCCTAAAACTATGTACACTACAGGCCAAAAGTTTGGAAGCAAGGCCATTACAGGCCGAACAGTTGGGGGTAACTTCAAGTTTTTGTTCACAATCCTTGTTTTTTTAAATCCAGCATGAGTTGTATGTATTTTGGGATGTATTTACTGCATGATCAGATGTTGCTTTCATGGAAATGCATCATTTGATTCCATTTACCTTTAGATATACATTGATGTTAACAGACTATTGCTAAATATATGTCAGCAAAAGAAAATAAGGGCTTAGTCGCAGGGTCCTCACAGACCTTGACTATGCGGATGACATACACAAGTTCCACAAGAACTGATGAACAGGGTAGAGCTAGAGTGCACCAAGGTTGGCTTTAGGCTAAATAGGGTTTTGCCTGCTTGTTTCATGTAAAGCACCTTGAATTGCCCAGCTGCTGAAATGTGCTACACAAATAAACTTGACTTGACTCGACTTGACTTGACTAAATGCCAAGAAAACCGAGGTCATCACCTACAACGTTCCACCAGAACATCAACCTCTGACTACAGCAGGAGGCGCTGTGCTGACAGAAGTCGAGGACTTCAAATACCTGGGCTCATGGGTCAACTCAACTAAACGAGATCTAAAAGTGAGGAAGGCACTTGCATGGAGAGCCCTGAACGGCATGACCAGTGTATGGGACTCTAACCTCCCCCGCCAAATCAAACTCAGCCTCTTCTACGCGACACAAGAGTCTGTTCTCCCCTATGGCAGTGAATGCTGGACCCTGAAGCCAACCCTGGAGAAATCCCTAGATGGGTGCTACACCAGGATGTTGCGTGCAGTGCTTAACATCAGCAAGAACGCAGAGCAGAGCTTTACTGAGCTTTTACTGAGCACAACTCTGCTTGGACGACAGCAGGGCAGGAAACGGGGACCATCCGGACTTATACCCAAACCCTGCCTGTGTTGGTGACTCTGATAAGGACGAACAGAGTCAAGTGTAAGGTAAACAAGAAGCAGAGGTGCAGCAGCAGCGAGCAAGCAAAAGGAAAAGCAAATGGGACGGCGGAGCAAATGGACTATCATATCAATACACACATATTCTGTTGTTATCCATGTGTATTCTGCATACTCACATTATTTACACATACTCATTCCAGGTATATGGAAACAGGTAAAGGAAATGGTTAATCATTTTTTGAGCAAAATAAAACATGTGGTTGATTGTCATGTAGAGTGGGTCAGTGAAAAGCTGTTAGATTTAGAAGGTTCACGGTGAAGGTCGCCAGCGGGAGGGGCCGCAGGGGAATTTCCTGCTCAAAGCAGCCAGCAGGTTTTCGCCCCTGCCAGATGTGAACCAAGTCACAAGTGATTTAAGTGTTGTGTTTATGAAAAATGTAACATTCGTGATCACAAGCATGAGTTGGATTGGTTTGAAAACATACATATGCATCTGTAATCAATCTAGTAGTATCATATCACATAACGTTGTCATAACTCATTCATGTAACGTAACTAAGGCTAAGACAAGATAAGTGTGAATCTCCAACGGCGTCATTGAACTCGTTTAATCTTGAAAAGATTCAAAGGGGGGATATGTGGGGGAAAATAATAGATATGTTTTGGATGTTTTGGAGGTTACTATGAGGCAAGAAAACAGGATATGGTTGGAGAGGTCAGATGGGGATAAACTTCATCAGGTCATGGTGAACTGTATTACAATAACAGGAAATTTGGCAGAGGAAGATGGATACAGATGTGCTTCAGAGATATTGGCAGGGAAAGTCACGTAGGGAACTTTCCCACGGGAAAGTGACCTTCATACACACACACGAAGATAGCTTCGCACACACATTTGGCAAAAGTTGAGATCAGTGACGTCATTGGAGTACTATAAGAGATCTGTGGTTTTTCTGTTCTGGGGTCTGTCTGTTCGATTGTTCATGAGCTGTGTTTGATGCTGTGACCAGAATAAAATCCCGCGAGAGGCTGCCAGCTTGATTCTGTCTTCGTGTAGTTCATTCCTGCATTTTTGCACCGAGGTCATCTTCTAAACGAACCAACGATATCTGTAGCTGAATCTCTCCGAGAGTTTGTGACCGAGCGGCTCGCTGCTGCTACTGAAGACATTTTGGGAGTTTTGAACAGAACTGTGGTCCAGTACGAGGAAGAGCTGGACCGTCAACGCAGACTGCTGGATTTGGTTTGGAAACCTCACATTCTCTTACACAGAATCGGTAAGAAGAGCCAAGTTTAGACTGAATAATGAAGCAGAAGCTCGGTTTAGATCAGGGCTGCCTCTCCTCTCGGTTTCCATGTATAAATACTGTGAATAAAGGCGGAGGAACAACCCTGTATGAGTTCAACAATAACTGTGCTGTGTTAATGTGGTGCTATTGTGTCAGTGGTTCTTAATCTGCCGTTAACGATCAGAGGAAGATCAAGGAGTCCGGGGGACGCTCTCGGACGTTGACCCCGTCCTCTTTTGTTCCCTCGAGCTGTTATAATGACCCGGTACCAAAACTCATCATGTGGACAGAAAACAGGGGAAAGAAGGGGAAACCTAAGAATGACAGATTTGTGTGTGTTGTTGGAAAAAAGGTGGTTTACTTTCATCTTACGGGTTAGTTTTACGTGACTCCTGTACATAAAGCTGAGCCCTTTGAGTTCATCACATACCCCCCTGGGTGTCTTTTGTTTGTATAGATATAAACCAGTTTGGCCTCTGTGAGCTCTATTAATGGATACTATGTTAACTAATTGCCATTTTGATTCTCCTGCAGTACAGAATGTTTAAAAGTGCCTGATGGATGTGCTTCCAACATGACGACAAAGTACCTTTTGATTGATTCTGACTTTAGTTTTGTGATCTCAGACAACAGTAGATGTCCAGTGCACAGCACCAACAGTCCTTTTCACTTTAAGCAGAGGAAGACAGGATAAACAGCTTCACCTCACAAATTAGGACTGCTGTATTCTCATAAAGTAATATTAGTCTTTAATACATTTTATAATCTTGATTTTACTCGTTCTCTTTAAGTTACAACTTATCTTCCTACTCTTTTCTTCATCGTATTAAAACTTATTTTACATTGTGTTGCTAATTTTATGTCGTTTATCTTGCTAGAGTCTATCAGTATTGCACCTCAATTCTTCAACATTTTAACTGAATTGTGTTTAATGTTACTTCTCAGTCCTGAAAATATTACATCCTTCTCGTGATTCCAATTCTCTGTTTTCTGTTCCATCTCATTGACATATTTATGCTTCTGTGTTCCTGCAGATCTTCCACAACAACATGACTGCGAGGAGGACGAGGTTGTCTCAGACCTGCAGCCCTGGAACCAGGAGAGGAACTCCAGTCCGGAACAAGAGGACCCAGAGCCTCTACAGATTAAAGAGGAAGAGGAGGAATTCTGCACCGGTCAGGACAGAGAGCAGCTTGAACCAAAGCAGGAGACTGAACACTTGATGTTAACTCTAACCTGTCAGGAAAGTGACAACACTGAACCAGAAGTAATGAAGGAAGACCAGTTCCTGTCTCACAACTCTGATGAGGCTGCAGACCAAGATCCACAGAAAGACAAGCTCACAGAGTCAGAATCAACTTCAAAATCAGCTGGACTGCTGGATTTGGTTTGGAAACCTCACATTCTCTTACACAGAATCGGTAAGAAGAGCCAAGTTTAGACTGAATAATGAAGCAGAAGCTCGGTTTAGATCAGGGCTGCCTCTCCTCTCGGTTTCCATGTATAAATACTGTGAATAAAGGCGGAGGAACAACCCTGTATGAGTTCAACAATAACTGTGCTGTGTTAATGTGGTGCTATTGAGTCAGTGGTTCTTAATCTGCCGTTAACGATCAGAGGAAGATCAAGGAGTCCGGGGGACGCTCTCGGACGTTGACCCCGTCCTCTTTTGTTCCCACGAGCTGTTATAATGACCCGGTACCAAAACTCATCATGTGGACAGAAAACAGGGGAAAGAAGGGGAAACCTAAGAATGACAGACATGTGTGTTGTTGGAAAAAAGGTGGTTTACTTTCATCTTACGGGTTAGTTTTACGTCCAACTTATTTGACTCCTACAGGAAGGCCTTAAGTGACTCCTGTACACAAAGCTGAGCCCTTTGAGTTCATCACATACCCCCCTGGGTGTCTTTTGTTTGTATAGATATAAACCAGTTTGGCCTCTGTGAGCTCTATTAATGGATACTATGTTAACTAATTGCCATTTTGATTCTCTTGAAGTACAAAATGTTTAAAAAGTGCCTGATGGATGTGCTTCCAAGATGAGGACAAAGTACCTTTTAAATGCTTTTGTAGTTAAGTAATGTGGACAGAATGCCTTCTGACTTTAGTTTTGTGATCTCAGACAACAGTAGATGCCCAGTGCACAGCACCAACAGTCCTTTTCACTTTAAGCAGAGGAAGACAGGATAAGCAGCTTCACCTCACAAATGAAGACTGCTGTATTCTCATAAAGTAATATTAGTGTTTAATACATTTTATAATCTTGATTTTACTCGTTCTCTTTATGTTACAACTTATCTTCCTACTCTTTTCTCCATTGTATTAAAACTTATTTTACATTGTGTTGCTAATTTTATGTCGTTTATCTTACTAGAGTCTATCAGTATTGTACCTTAATTCTTCAACATTTTAACTGAATTGTGTTTAATATTACTTCTCAGTCCTGAAAATATTACATCCTTCTTGTGATTCCAATTCTCTGTTTTCTGTCCCATCTCATTGACATATTTACGCTTCTGTGTTCCTGCAGATCTTCCACAACATCATGACTGTGAAGAGGACGAGGTTGTCTCAGACCTGCAGCCCTGGAACCAGGAGAGGAACTCCAGTCTGGAACAAGAGGACCCAGAGCCTCAACAGATTAAAGAGGAAGAGGAGGAATTCTGCACCGGTCAGGACAGAGAGCAGCTTGAACCAAAGCAGGAGGCTGAACACTTGATGTTAACTCTAACCTGTCAGGAAAGTGAGAACACTGAACCAGAAGTAAAGAAGGAAGACCAGTTCCTGTCTCACAACTCTTATGAGGCTGCAAACCAAGACCCACAGAAAGACAAGCTCACAGAGTCAGAATCAACTTCAAAATCAGAACAACATCCCCCCAAAAAAGTTCACAAACGAAGAAGTAAGAAGACAAAACAGCCTAAGGTTCACTCTGATCCTCAACAAGGTGAAAAGACTTTTAAATGTGACACAAATAGGGAAACGTTTACCAGCAATTCAAATTTACAGACACATCGAAGTGTTCCCACTGGTAAGAAGAAGCATACTTGTGAGAGGTGTGGGAAGATATTCAGATACAAGTATTTGCTGACAAATCACGCAAGATCACACACAGGTGAGAAACCATACTCCTGTGGGAAAAGCTTCAATTGGAAACCAGATTTAAAAAAGCACATGCAAATTCATTCAAGAGAAAAGCTGACCACCTGCAAAACATGTGGCAAATCTTTTACCTGTACAAGTCACCTGAGAATACACATAAGAAAACACACAGGTGAGAAACCATACTCCTGTGGCACTTGTGGGAATCGCTTCACTGCGAGTTCCAGTTTAAAAACGCACATGCTTATTCACTCAGGAGAAAAGCTGTTCACCTGTGAAACATGCAACAAATCTTTTACCTGTACAAGTCACCTGAGAGTACACATAAGAAAACACACAGGTGAGAGACCATACTCCTGTGGCACTTGTGGGAATCGCTTCACTGCGAGTTCCAGTTTAAAAAAGCACATGCTTATTCACTCAGGAGAAAAGCTGTTCACCTGTGAAACATGCAACAAATCTTTTACCTGTACAAGTCACCTGAGAATACACATGAGAAAACACACAGGTGAGAGACCATACTCCTGTGGCACCTGTGGGAAAAGCTTCATAGTGAATTCAAGTTTAAAAACGCACATGCGAATTCATTCAGGAGAAAAGCTGTTCACCTGTGAAACATGCAACAAATCTTTTGCCAGTAAAAGTAACCTGAGAAAGCACATGAGAACACACACAGGTGAGAGACCATACTCCTGTGGCACCTGTGGGAAAAGCTTTGGTCAGAATTCACATTTAAAAATGCACATGCATATTCACTCAAGAGAAAATCTGACCACCTGCAAAACATGCAACAAATCTTTTGTCAGTCCAGGTAACCTGAGAACGCACATGAGAATACACACAGGTGAGAGACCATACTCCTGTAGAACTTGTGGGAAAAGCTTTGGTCAGACTTCACATTTAAAAATGCACATGCCTATTCACTCAAGAGAAAATCTGACCACCTGCAAAACATGCAACAAATCTTTTGTCAGTCCAGGTAACCTGAGAATACACATGAGAATACACACAGGTGAGAGACCATACTCCTGTAGAACTTGTGGGAAAAGCTTCATGGTGAGTTCACATTTAAAACAGCACATGCTTATTCACTCAGGAGAAAAGCTGTTCACCTGTGAAACATGCAACAAATCTTTTTACAGTCCAATTAAACTGAGATCGCACATGAGAACACACACAGGTGAGAGACCGTACTCCTGTGGCACCTGTGGGAAAAGTTTTGGTCAGACTTCAAATTTAAAAGCGCACATCCTTACTCACTCAGAAGAAAAGTTGTTCACCTGCAAAACTTGCAGCAAATCTTTTAACAGGAAGGATCAACTAAAACTGCACATGACAGCACACACAGATGAATGACCGTACTCCTGATACATTTGAGGGAGAAGCTTCGGTCTGAATTCACATTTAAAAACGCACATGCGTTCTCAGATTAGTTGTACTGTTCAAGTGGAAAGATGTTCACTTATAAAAGCATGCAGCAAATCTTTGTTGAGTAATGATTACCTAAGACTGCACACGAGAACACACACAGGTGAGAGACTGTACACCTGTAGCACATGTGGGTGGAGCTTCACTTTGAATTCAAATTTAAAAAAGCAAATGCTGATTCACTTAAGAGAAAAGCTGTTTACCTGCATAACTTGCAACAAATCTTTTATCAGTACAAGTCACCTGAGAATATACATGACAGCGCACACTGATGAGAGATTGTATTCCTGTGGCACCTGTGGGGAGAAGTTCTCTCAGAAAACATACTCAGATTGTCACATCCCAAAACCATATATGTATAAATCCTGTGGCACCTGTGGGAAATCATTCAGCAGGAAGATTTCTTTAGATGGTGACATAAGAACCCACACAGGTCAAATGTGGCAGGTCTGTCAGATACAGCAGGAAGTTCCATCAAAAAGTGCAACAGAAGCTGGTGACTGAAATCAGAAGTAAATGTCATGGTGTGAAGTCAGAATACAGTTGGAGATCATGTGAACTGGATTCTCTGTTCTGTGCAAGTTCAACCCTACACATGACATGTTAGGGGAATGAGGTCTCAGCTAATTAAATACCATCTGTTTTCTTCCCCTGGATGAACAAATGTTCTTTTCTTTTTTACTCATGAGCTACTTTGGTTGGCTGTTTCTTTTTCCAGAATATTTGTATCTGTTTATTTGTTGTAATAACTTGTTTATATGATAATCTACAACAAATTTGATTTAGTTGACTGTAGCTGTAATGCTGATAAAGGTTAGTGATCAGAATATGGTGACCAATAAACTTGGACTGTCAAAATAAAGTTCATAGTAATGCATTTGTATCCTGATTTCACAGAAGTGAACCAAAAGAGGACAGAGCTTTAAAACCGGATGGTCCTGATCTTCAGGCCCTCAGACTGCACTGCAGTAAAAACAGACTGGACTCTGGAGTGGAATTCACTGCATGGGCTCAAAATCACTTCAAAACCCATTGACTGTGAACACAGTTCTTCACTGTATCCACAGATGAGGTTCAAACTGCAAATGAAGAATCATTTATTGATCAGTAGGTGGGTGAGATGATTGATGAGGACAAGGCTGGAGATCGATCTGTCTCACTGACTTGGTAAGAATAACAGACTGGATGCTTTACAAGTAGGGCTCAAAACCATTGTTCTTACTCTGTTAACCATTGTTATCTGCAAGGAAATATGTGCAGTTCTGAAATACACTTATGGTGCAACTTAAGACACATCATCAGTGTTTTCACCTGGGTTCACTGGGTGTTTCGGGTCTTGCAACAGACACCCTCGCCCAGGGGACCCAGCCGGGGTGATCAAGTCCCGGCTTGTGTCTTAAGAGCATGTGTCCACGGATCACCCCGCTTGATCCACAGCCATCTGGACGCCTTCTCTGCTGCGTCACAGATGTTCTTAATGGCTCGCCTGTTGTGCAGTCCCCCCATTCCCAGCATCTTGAGAGCCCTGATGAGGGACTGGCCAGCGAATCCTCTGCATCCGACCTCGATGGGGTTGCACCGGGTCCTCCATCCCCTGCTTCGGCATTCACTTGCCAGCTCCTCATACTTGGCTTTCTTTCTCTCAAAGGCCTCCTCCATCCTGTCTTCCCAGGGAACAGTCAACTCCAGCAGGACCACTTGCCTTGTTGTTTCAGACACCAGGACCATGTCTGGCCTGAGCGTGGTCACTGCGATGTTCTCCGGGAATTTGAGCTGTCTCCCTAGGTCGACTTTCAGCTGCCAGTCACGGGCTGTTGCCAGCAGCCCCCCTGCTTGCCTCCTGAGCTGCTGCGGCTTCTCCCCAGCCTTAACGAAGGCGATGGTCTGCCTTGATGGTTGTGTGTGTTTGCTGGTGGAGATGCCTGTGTTGATGGCCTCCGCAATGACCCGTAGCACTTGGTCATGGCGCCAGCGGTAGCGCCCCTCTCCCAGTGCTCTTGGGCAGCAGCTCAAGATGTGTTCCAGTGATCCTGCTCTTTGGCAGAGAGGGCACAGTGGGTTCTCAGCCAAGCCCCAGCGGTGGAGGTTGGATGGGCTTGGGAGGACGTCGTAGACCGACTGAATGAGGAACTTGATCCGGTGAGGCTCAGAGCGCCATAGCTCTGACCACGAGACCTTCCGGGCAGCTGCCTCCTCCCAACGGGTCCACGCCCCCTGCTGCCGCATCCCCACTGTCTTGCTGCAGCGGGCTTCCTCCACCCCTGCTCGGACCTCCTCCTGGATCAGCTGACGCCTTTCCTTCCCCTTGGCCTTGTTATATGAAGGTCTCGGGTTGCTCCCAAGTCCTGCCCGTCCGGATGCCACCGTTCCCACCAGCTCACTGTGCCGCAAGCGGGACTCAGCCTGATCGACTGCCTCTTGAGCACACCACTTCCTGCCGGTCCTCACTTCTACACCTGCCGAGGAGACTTTGATGTCACTTGAGTCCCTATACAGCAGCACCTCTCTTGCACGGGTAACCATAAACTCCTCCGTCAGACTGCTGAAGGGTAGGTTAAGTTTGTTGCTCTTCCCGTACAATGCGATGCTGCTGAGGCTTCGTGGTAGGCCCAGCCACTTCCGCAAGAAAGAGCTGACCTTCCTCTCGAAGCACTCGACGGTGGTCACAGGCACATTATAAACCAGCAGTGGCCAGAGAAGTCGAGGTAGGATGCCATGTTGGTAAATCCAGGCTTTGAACTTGCCTGGTAGCCCCGACTTATCCACTGCCGTCAGCCAGGTTCCCAACTCCTCTGATGTTGCTTGGAGTGCTGTGGTGTCCTTCAAGGTGCAGTCGTAGATCTTGCCCAGGCTCTTAACTGGCTTTTCACCCACAGATGGAATCAGGGTATCTCCTATTGAGAAGCGAAACTTCTCTGCGACCTTCCCCTTTCTCACCACCAGGGACCTGGATTTGGCTGGCTTGAAGTTCATCCGGGCCCAGCTGACGAGATGTTCCAGGCCTTGGAGGATCCATCTACAGCCCGGGACAGATGTTGTAGTCACCGTCAGATCATCCATAAATGCTCTGATGGGGGGCTGTCGCGTACCTGAGTTGGTGAGTGGTCCTCTGCACTCCACCTCTGCTGACTTCACCAGCATATTCATGGCCAAGGAAAACAGTACCACAGAAATGGTGCATCCTGTGATAATGCCCTTCTCAAGCCGATGGAATGCAGATGTTACTGTTCCGGAAGTGACTCTCAAACTGAAGCAGCTGTAGTAGTCCAGTATGAGGTCCTTGATCTTGCCTGGAACATGGTGTCGGTCGAGCGAGATTTCCACCAGCTTGTGTGGCATGGACCCGTAGGCGTTGGCAAGGTCGAGCCAAAGGACTGCCAGATCTCCTCTGCCTTCTCTTGCTTCCCGGATCAGCTGGGTGACAACTCCTGTATGCTCGATGCATCCTGGGACCTTTGGGACTCCTCCCTTCTGCACAGAGGTGTCGATGTAAGTGTTCCTCAGGAGGAACTCCATCAAGCGCCGGGCAACGATGCTTAAGAAAATCTTGCCCTCGACGCTGAGGAGTGAGATGATCCTGAATTGCTCGATGGTGGTTGAGCTCTCCTCCTTTGGAATCCAGACCCCCTCTGCATGTCTCCACTGCTGGGCCACCTTCCCCCTTCTCCAGATGACCCGGAGGATTGACCATAGTCGCTTCAAGAGTCTGGGGCATCTCTTGTAGACCACATATGGCACTCCACTGGGGCCTGGTGCTGACTTGGACCTAGCTGCCTTGACAACCTCCTCAACTTCTCTCAAAGTTGGCTCCTTGGTGTTAAATGCCGAGGTGGGTTCTGGCGGAGTTATCAGGGTTCTGCATGGCCCAAGATCTTCTTCTCTTGCACTATCGCTGTAGGTGGTATTGAGGTACTTGTTAACCTCGTCTTCAGTGCAGGCAAGGTGGCCACTTCTTTTCTGCCCGAGGATTTTCTTGGTGAAGCCAAAGGGATTTGAGATGAAGGCTGCACGTCTCCTGGCCCTCTCTCTACCCCTTCTCCTATGCCACTCTGCTCGACGGAGGATGATGAGCCTTTTCCTTATTGTGCTGCGGAGCTCTGCCAGCCCGGCCTTCTCTTCCTCCCTTGCCACCTTAAACTGTCATCCAAGCAGTTTAAGTTCCTGCCGCAGCTGGCTGATCTTTACCTCCCGTCTGTTTGGCTCCCCTGGGCATCTGGTTGGCTCCCCTGGGTGTCTGGTTGGCTGTTGTTCCTTTATGCCGAACCTTTCAGCACCGATGTTGATGATCATCGCCGACATTGACAGCAATCTCTGGTCTGCATCTCCCCTTGCAGTAGCGTCAAGGACTCGGTCCACGTCTTCATCAAATTGGAGCCACTCTCTTTCTTTGTTGGCTGCAGGCCACACGACCCGTCGATGTTCTGAATGCTTGAAACGAGGTAGGACTTGTGGGGCGTGGAGGGTCTGGGCACTGTGGGTTGACTCCTGGCCGGGCACCTCCTGCGTCTCACCAGGTTCTGGACCTGTGCGTTGCACCACCTGCTTCCCCGTCAAGCATCTCATTTTGGTCTGGTGGATCTTCAGACCACGCGGGTTCTTGCAGACCTTGCCGCATGGACAGACTGCGCTCGTAGTCATTTTTCCGTTCCGCTTCGTTGCCTGTTTGTCAGTCCTGTTGGGGTGCTCATCCTCCCCCCCTCTCGGGCACCCCTGGGGGTATACTTCGTCAGGGCTTTTCGTAGCGTGCTTGTGGGTGCTCCCTCACAGGAGCTGCAGTTTGGGTTGCTGGCCCTCCCTGCCCCGGTTACTGTCTTTCCAGTTGTCAGCTGACTCTCCAGCAGTCACCATACTGTTCATGGTCGTCATCCGGCCTATTCCCGGAGGTCACTGGCATGGCCAGATCAACTAGTTCTGAAATACACTTATGGTGCAACTTAAGACACATCATCAGTGTTGGCACCTGGGTTCACTGGGTGTTTTGGGTCTTGCAACAGACACCCTCGCCCAGGGGACCCAGCCGGGGTGATCAAGTCCCGGCTTGTGTCTTAAGAGCATGTGTCCACGGATCACCCCGCTTGATCTACAGCCATCTGGACGCCTTCTCTGCTGCGTCACAGATGTTCTTAATGGCTCGCCTGTTGTGCAGTCCCCCCATTCCCAGCATCTTGAGAGCCCTGATGAGGGACTGGCCAGCGAATCCTCTGCATCCGACCTCGATGGGGTTGCACCGGGTCCTCCATCCCCTGCTTCGGCATTCACTTGCCAGCTCCTCATACTTGGCTTTCTTTCTCTCAAAGGCCTCCTCCATCCTGTCTTCCCAGGGAACAGTCAACTCCAGCAGGACCACTTGCCTTGTTGTTTCAGACACCAGGACCATGTCTGGCCTGAGCGAGTCATTTTTGCTGTTCACAAAAAGGGCTTCACTGGGAAGGATGTTGCTGCTAGTCAGATTGCACCTGAAACAATCCTTTATCAGATCATCAAGAACTTCAAGGAGAGAGGTTCAATTATTGTGAAGAAGGCTTCAGGGTGCCTAAGGAAGTCCATCAAGAGCCAGGACTGCCTCCTAAAGTTGATTTAGCTGCAAGATCGGGGCATCACACGTGCAGAGCTTGCTCAGGAATGGCAACAAGCAGGTGTGAGTGCTTGTGCACGTACAGTGAGGTGAAGACTTTTGGAGGAATAAGAAGAACTTTATTAATCCCCGAAGGGAAATTTAATTGTCTGTTGTGTCACATAATATGTCTTAAAAACTTATCTACTATTTACACAAGAGTTATAAAGTCTGATGGATGTTGGTACAAAAGATCTTCTGAATCTTTCTGTCCTGCAGCAAAGAGAGAGGAGCCGTCCACCACTATTGGCCCTTTGGTCCATCAAGGTGTTGTGAAGTGGGTGATCCATTTTCCTTAGAATAGACCTTCCTCAGTGTAGATCTCTCCACCACATCCTCCACTGAGTCCAGCTTGAGTCCTACCACAGAGCCAGCCTTTTCCACCAGTTTGTTCAGATGTCTTGCATCTTTATGTTTGATGCTTCCTCCCCAGCAGACTACAGCATAGAACTGAATACCAGCCACCACAGACTGATGAAACATCTGCAGCATCTTACTACAGATGTTTATTGATCGGAGTCTTCTTACACAAAAGAGGCGGCTCTGCCCCTTTCTGTAGATGAAGTCTATATTCTTAGACGAGTCCAACTTATTATCCAAATGTACACCTAGGTACTTATCTGATGTCACCATTTCCATGTCCACTCCACAGGTGTTTGCTGGCTGAAGAGGGGGTTTGGACCTACGGTAGTCTATGACCATCTCCTTTGTCTTTGAGGTGTTGAGGAGGAGGCAGTTTTTGTGACTCCAGTCACTGAAGGCTCTAATCAGATCTCTTTATTCAGCTTCTCTTCCATACATGTCATCTGAGTAATTTTTGGATGTGGCAGGACTCAGTGCTGTATTTGAAGTCTGATGTATACAGTGTGAACAGGAATGGCGCCAGCACTGTCCCTTGTGGAGCCCCTGTACTGCTCATTAATGTCTCAGAAACACAGTTCCCCAGCCTGACAAACTGTGGCCTTCCTGTCAGGTAATCTGAATCAGCCGCTCCAGGGTTTTCATGATGTGTGAAGTGAGGGCCACTGGTCTGTAGTCTTTGAGTTCAAAGAGGAGGGCGGAACATTTGGTTGGCCGCAGCTCCGCTTACGGAACTTTATTGGTGTGACACACGGCGGAAGTACCGAACAATTTGGCTCTTGTAAAGAAGCTGAGATATCTGAGGACAATCCAGTTTTCACAGCGCAACCTTCTTTACAATCTGTAACGAACCAACGATGTCTGTCGCCGAATCTCTCCGAGAGTTTGTGACCGAGCGGCTCGCTGCTGCTACTGAAGACATTTTGGGAGTTTTGAACAGAACTGTGGTCCAGTACGAGGAAGAGCTGGACCGTCAACGCAGACTGCTGGATTTGGTTTGGAAACCTCACATTCTCTTACACAGAATCGGTAAGAAGAGCCAAGTTTAGACTGAATAATGAAGCAGAAGCTCGGTTTAGATCAGGGCTGCCTCTCCTCTCGGTTTCCATGTATAAATACTGTGAATAAAGGCGGAGGAACAACCCTGTATGAGTTCAACAATAACTGTGCTGTGTTAATGTGGTGCTATTGAGTCAGTGGTTCTTAATCTGCCGTTAACGATCAGAGGAAGATCAAGGAGTCCGGGGGACGCTCTCGGACGTTGACCCCGTCCTCTTTTGTTCCCGCGAGCTGTTATAATGACCCGGTACCAAAACTCATCATGTGGACAGAAAACAGGGGAAAGAAGGGGAAACCTAAGAATGACAGACATGTGTGTTGTTGGAAAAAAGGTGATTTACTGTCGTCTTACGGGTTAGTTTTACGTCCAACTTATTTGACTCCTACAGGAAGGCCTTAAGTGACTCCTGTACACAAAGCTTAGTCCTTTGAGTTCATCACATACCCCCCTGGGTGTCTTTTGTTTGTATAGATATAAACCAGTTTGGCCTCTGTGAGCTCTATTAATGGATACTATGTTAACTAATTGCCATTTTGATTCTCTTGAAGTACAAAATGTTTAAAAGTACCTGATGGATGTGCTTCTAAGATGACGACAAAGTACCTTTTAAATGCTTTTGTAGTTAAGTAATGTGGACAGAATGCCTTCTGCCTTTAGTTTTGTGATCTCAGACAACAGTAGATGCCCAGTGCACAGCACCAACAGTCCTTTTCACTTTAAGCAGAGGAAGACAGGATAAGCAGATTCACCTCACAAATTAGGACTGCTGTATTCTCATAAAGTAATATTAGTCTTTAATACATTTTATAATCTTGATTTTACTCGTTCTCTTTATGTTACAACTTATCTTCCTACTCTTTTCTCCATTGTATTAAAACTTATTTTACATTGTGTTGCTAATTTTATGTCGTTTATCATGCTAGAGTCTGTCAGTATTGTACCTCAATTCTTCAACATTTTAACTGAATTGTGTTTAATGTTACTTCTCAGTCCTGAAAATATTACATCCTTCTTGTGATTCCAATTCTCTGTTTTCTGTTCCATCTCATTGACATATTTATGCTTCTGTGTTCCTGCAGATCTTCCACAACAACATGACTGTGAGGAGGAGGACGAGGTTGTCTCAGACCTGCAGCCCTGGAACCAGGAGAGGAACTCCAGTCCGGAACAAGAGGACCCAGAGCCTCTACAGATCAAAGAGGAAGAGGAGGAATTCTGCACCGGTCAGGACAGAGAGCAGCTTGAACCAAAGCAGGAGACTGAACACTTGATGTTAACTCTAACCTGTCAGGAAAGTGAGAACACTGAACCAGAAGTAATGAAGGAAGACCAGTTCCTGTCTCACAACTCTGGTGAGGCTGCAAACCAAGACCCACAGAAAGACAAGCTCACAGAGTCAGAATCAACTTCAAAATCAGAACAACAACCCCCCAAAAAAGTTCACAAAAGAAGGTGTAAGAAGACAAAACAGCCTAAGGTTCACTCTGATCCTCAACAAGGTGAAAAGACTTCCAAATGTGACACAGATAGGGAGACTTTAACCAGCCATTCAAATTTACAGACACATCGAAGTGTTCCCACTGGTAAGAAGAAGCATACTTGTGAGAGGTGTGGGAAGATATTCAGATACAAGTATTTGCTGACAAATCACACAAGATCACACAAAAGTGAGAGACTGAACTCCTGTGGGAAAGGCTTCGGTTGGAAACCAGATTTGACAGAGAACATGCAAAATCACACAGGAAAAAAGCATACAATCTGCAAAACATGCAACAAATCTTTTGTCAGTCCAGGTAACCTGAGAACGCACATGAGAATACACACAGGTGAGAGACCATACTCCTGTAGAACTTGTGGGAAAAGCTTCATGGTGAGTTCACATTTGAAACAGCACATGCTTATTCACTCAGGAGAAAAGCTGTTCAACTGTGAAACATGCAACAAATCTTTTTACAGTCCAATTAAACTGAGAACGCACATGAGAACACACACAGGTGAGAGACCGTACTCCTGTGGCACCTGTGGGAAAAGTTATGGTCAGACTTCACATTTAAAAACGCACATCCTTACTCACTCAGAAGAAAAGTTGTTCACCTGCAAAACTTGCAGCAAATCTTTTAACAGGAAGGATCAACTAAAACTGCACATGACAGCACACACAGATGAATGACCGTACTCCTGATACATTTGAGGGAGAAGCTTCGGTCTGAATTCACATTTAAAAACGCACATGCGTTCTCAGATTAGTTGTACTGTTCAAGTCGAAAGATGTTCACTTATAAAAGCATGCAGCAAATCTTTCTTGAGTAATGATTACCTAAGACTGCACACGAGAACACACACAGGTGAGAGACTGTACACCTGTAGCACATGTGGGTGGAGCTTCACTTTGAATTCAAATTTAAAAAAGCAAATGCTGATTCACTTAAGAGAAAAGCTGTTTACCTGCATAACTTGCAACAAATCTTTTATCAGTACAAGTCACCTGAGAATGCACATGAAAGAGCCCACTGATGAGAGATTGTACTCCTGTGGCACCTGTGGGGAAAAGTTCTCTCAGAAAACATCCTCAGATTGTCACACCCTAAAACTATGTACACTACAGGCCAAAAGTTTGGAAGCAAGGCCATTACAGGCCGAACAGTTGGGGGTAACTTCAAGTTTTTGTTCACAATGCTTGTTTTTTTAAATCCAGCATGAGTTGTATGTATTTTGGGATGTATTTACTGCATGATCAGATGTTGCTTTCATGGAAATGCATCATTTGATTCCATTTACCTTTAGATATACATTGATGTTAACAGACTCTTGCTAAATATATGTCAGCAAAAGAAAATAAGGGCTTAGTCGCAGGGTCCTCACAGACCTTGACTATGCGGATGACATACACAAGTTCCACAAGAACTGCTGAACAGGGTAGAGCTAGAGTGCACCAAGGTTGGCTTTAGGCTAAATAGGGTTTTGCCTGCTTGTTTCATGTAAAGCACCTTGAATTGCCCAGCTGCTGAAATGTGCTACACAAATAAACTTGACTTGACTCGACTTGACTTGACTAAATGCCAAGAAAACCGAGGTCATCACCTACAACGTTCCACCAGAACATCAACCTCTGACTACAGCAGGAGGCGCTGTGCTGACAGAAGTCGAGGACTTCAAATACCTGGGCACATGGGTCAACTCAACTAAACGAGATCTAAAAGTGAGGAAGGCACTTGCATGGAGACTGGCAGAGTGAGAGCAGTCCTGAGAGCAGAGCTGTCCCCCGCGACCCCCTCCCCGCCTCGTCTCATACAGTCTGTCAGCCTCTGAGCGGCACCTTCGCAGCAAGCAGGGGCGCCTACAGCAGCACGGGGCGCCAATTTAACAACAAGAGTTAATACAAAACCGCTTTATGGTGCAGATTTATTATTATTATCTTTTATTTTATTTTTTTGGAAGTGCTCGTGCCGCCCCCCATGAGTCATGACACAAATGCCGCCCCGGGTGGCTGCCCTGTTCGCTTGAGCCTAGAACCGCTTCTGCTCCTCCTTGTGGTGTTGTTGTGAACATACAGTCAATAAATAATAACAACCCTGTATGAGTTCAACAATAACTGTGCTGTGTTAATGTGGTGCTATTGTGTCAGTGGTTCTTAATCTGCCGTTAACGATCAGAGGAAGATCAAGGAGTCTGGGGGACACTCTCGGACGTTTACCCCTCCTCTTTTGATCCCGCGAGCTGTTATAATGACCCGGTACCAAAACTCATCATGTGGACAGAAAACAGGGTAAAGAAGGGGAAACCTAAGAATGACAGACGTGTGTTGTTGGAAAAAAAGGTGGTTTCCTATCAGTTTACGGGGTAGTTTTACGTCTAATTTCCCAAGCACAGTAAAGAAGGAACGAAGGGGTGTTAAGTCTCTGACTCCAATTCCTTAACTACCTCTCACCTTTTACCTGCGTGGTCGTTGATGGGAAGAAGAAAAGACGGGGTTCAGAAGAGTCCTCAGTTGAAGCTCTATTTATTGACTGTAATGAGTCAAGAATGAACAACAGAGTCTCAGGGTTCAGAATTAGCTCGCTGTAGCAAACAGGCATCTTAGAGGTCTGAGCGCTTCAGAACCCTGACTTAGGTTCCCTTGAACCCTTTATACACGCCTATCTGGACAAAGAGTTTGCTGATCTGGGTGTTGTCTTCGTGTGAAGGCTGGTTCCTTATTCTTCTTCAACTGTCACACTAGTGGGTCTGTATGTCCTCTCTGCTCTTTAGTTTTGTGATCTCAGACAAAAGTAATTGCCCAGTGCACAGCACCAACAGTCCTTTTCACTTAGTGCAGAGGAAGACAGGATAAACAGCTTCACCTCACATATGAGGACTCAATCGCTTCTTTTGATTAAATCCTCAGTTTCACACAGCACACACAAAAGGACTTCATCAGGTTTCCTGACTAATCCACTACACTGATGTTTTAAACAAGACCGCAGACACACTGGGTGAAGTTGGTTCTTTCTCTTATTACTCTATGTTACTACTCTTTTGTTCATAGTATTAAAACTTCTTTTACATTGTGTTGCAAATTTTATATGTCATTCATCTTGCTAGAGTCTATCAGTATTGTACCTTAATTCTTCAACATTTTAACTGAATTGTGTTTAATGTTACTTATCTGTCTTTAAAATATTACATCCTTCTCATAGAAAGTCTTCAAATACAATAAAGTGATTCCAATTCTCTATTTTCTGTCCCATCTCATTGACATATTTATGCTTCTGTGTTCCTGCAGAGCTTCCACAACAACATGACTGCGAGGAGGACGAGGTTGTCTCAGACCTGCAGCCCTGGAACCAGGAGAGGAACTCCAGTCCGGAACAAGAGGACCCAGAGCCTCTACAGATTAAAGAGGAAGAGGAGGAATTCTGCACCGGTCAGGACAGAGAGCAGCTTGAACCAAAGCAGGAGACTGAACACTTGATGTTAACTCTAACCTGTCAGGAAAGTGAGAACACTGAACCAGAAGTAAAGAAGGAAGACCAGTTCCTTTCTCACAACTCTCATGAGGCTGCAAACCAAGACCCACAGAAAGACAAGCTCACAGAGTCAGAATCAACTTCAAAATCAGAACAACACCCCCCCAAAAAAGTTCACAAAAGAAGAAGTAAGAAGACAAAACAGCCTAAGGTTCGCTCTGATCCTCAACAAGGTGAAAAGACTTTTAAATGTGACACAAATAGGGAAACATTTACCAGAAATTCATATTTACAGACACATGTAAGTGTTTTCACTGGTAAGAAGAAGCATACTTGTGAGAGGTGTGGGGAGATATTCAGATACAAGTATTTGCTGACTAATCACGCTAGATCAAACAAAGGTGAGAAACCATACTCCTGTGGCACCTGTGGGAAAAGCTTTGGTCAGCCTTCAAATTTAAAAAGGCACATGCATATTCACTCAGACGAAAATCCGTTCACCTGTGAAACATGCGGCAAATCTTTTTACCAGGAAAGTAACCTGAAAACACACATGAGAACACACACAGGTGAGAGACCATACTCCTGCAGCACTTGTGGGAAAAGCTTCAGTGTGAATTCACATTTAAAAGAGCACATGCTTATTCACTCAGGAGAAAAGCTGTTCACCTGTGAAACATGCAACAAATCATTTGTCAGTACAGGTAGACTGAGAAGGCACATGAGAACACACACAGGTGAGAGACCGTACTCCTGTGGCACCTGTGGGAAAAGTTTTGGTCAGACTTCACATTTAAAAAAGCACATCCTTACTCACTCAGAAGAAAAGTTGTTCACCTGCAAAACTTGCAGCAAATCTTTTAACAGGAAGGATCAACTAAAACTGCACATGACAGCACACACAGATGAATGACCGTACTCCTGATACATTTGAGGGAGAAGCTTCGGTCTGAATTCACATTTAAAAACCCACATGCGTTCTCAGATTAGTTGTACTGTTCAAGTCGAAAGATGTTCACTTATAAAAGCATGCAGCAAATCTTTCTTGAGTAATGATTACCTAAGACTGCACACGAGAACACACACAGGTGAGAGACTGTACACCTGTAGCACATGTGGGTGGAGCTTCACTTTGAATTCAAATTTAAAAAAGCAAATGCTGATTCACTTAAGAGAAAAGCTGTTTACCTGCATAACTTGCAACAAATCTTTTATCAGTACAAGTCACCTGAGAATGCACATGAAAGAGCCCACTGATGAGAGATTGTACTCCTGTGGCACCTGTGGGGAAAAGTTCTCTCAGAAAACATCCTCAGATTGTCACACCCTAAAACTATGTACACTACAGGCCAAAAGTTTGGAAGCAAGGCCATTACAGGCCGAACAGTTGGGGGTAACTTCAAGTTTTTGTTCACAATGCTTGTTTTTTTAAATCCAGCATGAGTTGTATGTATTTTGGGATGTATTTACTGCATGATCAGATGTTGCTTTCATGGAAATGCATCATTTGATTCCATTTACCTTTAGATATACATTGATGTTAACAGACTCTTGCTAAATATATGTCAGCAAAAGAAAATAAGGGCTTAGTCGCAGGGTCCTCACAGACCTTGACTATGCGGATGACATACACAAGTTCCACAAGAACTGCTGAACAGGGTAGAGCTAGAGTGCACCAAGGTTGGCTTTAGGCTAAATAGGGTTTTGCCTGCTTGTTTCATGTAAAGCACCTTGAATTGCCCAGCTGCTGAAATGTGCTACACAAATAAACTTGACTTGACTCGACTTGACTTGACTAAATGCCAAGAAAACCGAGGTCATCACCTACAACGTTCTACCAGAACATCAACCTCTGACTACAGCAGGAGGCGCTGTGCTGACAGAAGTCGAGGACTTCAAATACCTGGGCTCATGGGTCAACTCAACTAAACGAGATCTAAAAGTGAGGAAGGCACTTGCATGGAGACTGGCAGAGTGAGAGCAGTCCTGAGAGCAGAGCTGTCCCCCGCGACCCCCTCCCCGCCTCGTCTCATACAGTCTGTCAGCCTCTGTGCGGCACCTTCGCAGCAAGCAGGGGCGCCTACAGCAGCACGGGGCGCCAATTTAACAACAAGAGTTAATACAAAACCGCTTTATGGTGCAGATTTATTATTATTATCTTTTATTTTATTTTTTTTGAAGTGCTCGTGCCGCCCCCCATGAGTCATGACACAAATGCCGCCCCGGGTGGCTGCCCTGTTCGCTTGAGCCTAGAACCGCTTCTGCTCCTCCTTGTGGTGTTGTTGTGAACATACAGTCAATAAATAATAACAACCCTGTATGAGTTCAACAATAACTGTGCTGTGTTAATGTGGTGCTATTGTGTCAGTGGTTCTTAATCTGCCATAAACGATCAGAGGAAGATCAAGGAGTCTGGGGGACACTCTCGGACGTTTACCCCTCCTCTTTTGATCCCGCGAGCTGTTATAATGACCCGGTACCAAAACTCATCATGTGGACAGAAAACAGGGGAAAGAAGGGGAAACCTAAGAATGACAGACGTGTGTTGTTGGAAAAAAAGGTGGTTTCCTATCAGTTTACGGGGTAGTTTTACGTCTAATTTCCCAAGCACAGTAAAGAAGGAACGAAGGGGTGTTAAGTCTCTGACTCCAATTCCTTAACTACCTCTCACCTTTTACCTGCGTGGTCGTTGATGGGAAGAAGAAAAGACGGGGTTCAGAAGAGTCCTCAGTTGAAGCTCTATTTATTGACTGTAATGAGTCAAGAATGAACAACAGAGTCTCAGGGTTCAGAATTAGCTCGCTGTAGCAAACAGGCATCTTAGAGGTCTGAGCGCTTCAGAACCCTGACTTAGGTTCCCTTGAACCCTTTATACACGCCTATCTGGACAAAGAGTTTGCTGATCTGGGTGTTGTCTTCGTGTGAAGGCTGGTTCCTTATTCTTCTTCAACTGTCACACTAGTGGGTCTGTATGTCCTCTCTGCTCTTTAGTTTTGTGATCTCAGACAAAAGTAATTGCCCAGTGCACAGCACCAACAGTCCTTTTCACTTAGTGCAGAGGAAGACAGGATAAACAGCTTCACCTCACATATGAGGACTCAATCGCTTCTTTTGATTAAATCCTCAGTTTCACACAGCACACACAAAAGGACTTCATCAGGTTTCCTGACTAGTCCACTGATGTTTTAAACAAGACCGCAGACACACTGGGTGAAGTTGGTTCTTTCTCTTATTACTCTATGTTACTACTCTTTTGTTCATAGTATTAAAACTTCTTTTACATTGTGTTGCAAATTTTATATGTCATTCATCTTGCTAGAGTCTATCAGTATTGTACCTTAATTCTTCAACATTTTAACTGAATTGTGTTTAATGTTACTTATCTGTCTTTAAAATATTACATCCTTCTCATAGAAAGTCTTCAAATACAATGAAGTGATTCCAGTTCTCTGTTTTCTGTCCCATCTCATTGACATATTTATGCTTCTGTGTTCCTGCAGATCTTAGACAACATCATGACTGCGAGGAGGACGAGGTTGTCTCAGACCTGCAGCCCTGGAACCAGGAGAGGAACTCCAGTCCGGAACAAGAGGACCCAGAGCCTCAACAGATTAAAGAGGAAGAGGAGGAATTCTGCACCGGTCAGGACAGAGAGCAGCTTGAACCAAAGCAGGAGACTGAACACTTGATGTTAACTCTAACCTGTCAGGAAAGTGAGAACACTGAACCAGAAGTAATAAAGGAAGACCAGTTCCTTTCTCACAACTCTCATGAGGCTGCAAACCAAGACCCACAGAAAGACAAGCTCACAGAGTCAGAATCAACTTCAAAATCAGAACAACACCCCCCCAAAAAAGTTAACAAACGAAGAAGTAAGAAGACAAAACAGCCTAAGGTTCGCTCTGATCCTCAACAAGGTGAAAAGACTTTTAAATGTGACACAAATAGGGAAACATTTACCAGAAATTCATATTTACAGACACATGTAAGTGTTTTCACTGGTAAGAAGAAGCATACTTGTGAGAGGTGTGGGGAGATATTCAGATACAAGTATTTGCTGACTAATCACGCTAGATCACACACAGGTGAGAAACCATACTCCTGTGGCACCTGTGGGAAAAGCTTCAGAAATAATTCATATTTAAAAAAGCACATGCTAATTCACTCTGGAGAAAAGCTGAACACCTGTGAAACATGCAACAAATCATTTGTCAGTACAGGTAAACTGAGAAGGCACATGAGAACACACACAGGTGAGAGACCATACTCCTGTGGCACCTGTGGGAAAAGCTTTGGTCAGCCTTCAAATTTAAAAAGGCACATGCTAATTCACTCAGACGAAAAGCCGTTCACCTGTGAAACATGCGGCAAATCATTTGTCACTACAGGTAACCTGAGAATACACATGAGAACACACACAGGTGAGAGACCATACTCCTGCAGCACTTGTGGGAAAAGCTTCATGGTGAGTTCACATTTAAAAGAGCACAAGCTTATTCACTCAGGAGAAAAGCTGTTCACCTGTGAAACATGCAACAAATCATTTGTCAGTACAGGTAAACTGAGAAGGCACATGAGAACACACACAGGTGAGAGACCATACTCCTGTGGCACCTGTGGGAAAAGTTTTTGTCAGATTTCAAATTTAAAATACCACATGCTAACTCACTCAAGAGAAAAGCTGTTCACTTAAAATCTTTCTTGAGTAATGATAACCTTAGACTGCACATTAGAACACACACGTGAGAGACTGTACACCTGTAGCACATGTGGGTAGAGCTTCACTTTGAATTCAAATTTAAAAACACACACAGGTGAGAGACCATACTCCTGTGGCACCTGTGGGAAAAGTTTTGGTCAGACTTCACATTTAAAAGTGCACATGCTCATTCACTTCAGAGAAAAGCTGTTCACCTGCGAAACTTGCAACAAATCTTTTATCAGTTCAAGTCACCTGAGAATGTACATGACAGTGACACTGATGAGAGATTGTACTCCTGTGGCACCTGTGGGGAGAAGTTCTCTCAGAAAACATACTCAGATTGTAACACCCCAAAACCATATATGTATAAAGCCTATGGCACCTGTGGGAAATCATTCGGCAGGAAGATTTCTTTAGATGGTGACATAAGAACCCACACAGGTCAAATGTGGCAGGTCTAGCAGATACAGCAGGAAGTTCCATCAAAAAGTGCAGCAGAAGCTGGTGACTGAAATCAGAAGTAAATGTCATGGTGTGAAGTCAGAATACAGTTGGAGTTTATGTGAACTGGATTCTCTGTTCTGTGGAAGTTCAACCCTACACATGACATGTTAGGGGAATGAGGTCTCAGCTAATTAAATACCATCTGTTTTCTTCCCCTGGATGAACAAATGTTCTTTTCTTTTTTACTCACGAGCTACTTTGGTTGGCTGTTTCTTTTTCCAGAATATTTGTATCTGTTTATTTGTTGTAAAAACTTGTTTATATAATAATCTACAAGAAATTTGATTTAGTTGACTGTAGCTGTAATGCTGATAAAGGTTAGTGATGAGAATATGGTGACCAATAAACTTGGACTGTCAAAATAAAGTTCATAGTAATGCATTTGTATCCTGATTTCACAGAAGTGAACCAAAAGAGGACAGAGCTTTAAAACCGGATGGTCCTGATCTTCAGGCCCTCAGACTGCACTGCATTAAAAACAGACTGGACTCTGGAGTGGAATTCACTGCATGGGCTCAAAATCACTTCAAAACGCATTGACTGTGAACACAGTTCTTCACTGTATCCACAGATGAGGTTCAAACTGCAAATGAAGAATCATTTATTGATCAGTAGGTGGGTGAGATGATTGATGAGGACAAGGCTGGAGATCGATCTGTTATACTGATTTCGTAAGAATAACAGACTGGATGCTTTACAAGGAGGGCTCAAAACCATTGTTCTTACTCTGTTAACCATTGTTATCTGCGAGGAAATACGTGCAGTCATTTTTGCTGTTCACAAAAAGGGCTTCACTGGGAAGGATGTTGCTGCTAGTCAGATTGCACCTGAAACAATCCTTTATCAGATCATCAAGAACTTCAAGGAGAGAGGTTCAATTATTGTGAAGAAGGCTTCAGGGTGCCTAAGGAAGTCCATCAAGAGCCAGGACTGCCTCCTAAAGTTGATTTAGCTGCAAGATCGGGGCATCACACGTGCAGAGCTTGCTCAGGAATGGCAACAAGCAGGTGTGAGTGAATGTGCACGTACAGTGAGGTGAAGACTTTTGGAGGAATAAGAAGAACTTTATTAATCCCCAAAGGGAAATTTAATTGTCTGTTGTGTCACATAATATGTCTTAAAAACTTATCTACTATTTACACAAGAGTTATAAAGTCTGATGGATGTTGGTACAAAAGATCTTCTGAATCTTTCTGTCCTGCAGCAAAGAGAGAGGAGCCGTCCACCACCATTGGCCCTTTGGTCCATCAAGGTGTTGTGAAGTGGGTGATCCATGTTCTTTAGAATAGACCCTCCTCAGTGTAGATCTCTCCACCACATCCTCCACTGAGTCAAGCTTGAGTCCAACCACAGATGCAGCCTTTTCCACCAGTGTGTTAAGACGTCTTGTATCTTTGTGTTTGATGCTTCCTTCCCAGCAGACTGCAGCATAGAACTGAACTCTGGCCACCAGGGTTTTCATGGTGTATGAAGTGAGGGCCACTGGTCTGTAGTCATTGAATTCAGCAGGTCATTTTGGTTTTGGTTTTGGCAAAACGCAGGATGTTTTCCACAGCTGTAGACTCAGGTTGAAGATCTTGTGGAGTTCTGCAGCACAGTCTCTAATCAGCCTTGGACACACACCATCTGGACCAGCTGCCTTCCCAGGACAAAGTCTTCCAAGCTCCATCCTCACCCCTGTTGCCTGGAGTCAAGAAGAGCAGCAAAGAAGCCACTTCTCTTCTCTCCAGAAAAAAACAAAAAAACAACAAAAAAAAACATCAGAGACAGAATGAAATCTTGCAAAAGCACAGAGATTGGATTGCTGAGGACTGGGGTAAAGTCACTTTCTCTGATGAATCCCCTTTTCAGTCGTTTGGGGCATCTGGAAAAAAAAAAGCTTGTTTGGAGAAGAAAAGGTGAACAATTAAAAAATTAGGAAAAAAGAAAGACACCGTGGAGGGCCGTACAGTCTATGATGCCGACTAAAGGGGGCAAAGAGGAGGGCGGAACATTTGGTTGCCGCAGCTCCGCTTACGGAACTTTATTGGTGTGACACACGAAGGAAGTAAACAAACAGCGAGGCTCTTAGAAAGAAGCTGAGATATCTGAGGACAATCCAGGTTTCACATCGCAACCTTCTTTACGATCTGTAACGAAACAACGATGTCTGTTGCTGAATCTCTCCGAGAGTTTGTGACCGAGCGGCTCGCTGCTGCTACTGAAGACATTTTGGGAGTTTTGAACAGAACTGTGGTCCAGTACGAGGAAGAGCTGGACCGTCAACGCAGACTGCTGGATTTGGTTTGGAAACCTCACATTCACTTACACAGAATCGGTAAGAAGAGCCAAGTTTAGACTGAATAATGAAGCAGAAGCTCGGTTTAGATCAGGGCTGCCTCTCCTCTCGGTTTCCATGTATAAATACTGTGAATAAAGGCGGAGGAACAACCCTGTATGAGTTCAACAATAACTGTGCTGTGTTAATGTGGTGCTATTGTGTCAGTGGTTCTTAATCTGCCGTTAACGATCAGAGGAAGATCAAGGAGTCCGGGGGACGCTCTCGGACGTTGACCCCGTCCTCTTTTGTTCCCGCGAGCTGTTATAATGACCCGGTACCAAAACTCATCATGTGGACAGAAAACAGGGGAAAGAAGGGGAAACCTAAGAATAACAGACATGTGTGTTGTTGGAAAAAAGGTGGTTTACTGTCGTCTTACGGGTTAGTTTTACGTCCAACTTATTTGACTCCAACAGGAAGGCCTTAAGTAACTCCTGTACACAAAGCTTAGTCCTTTGAGTTCATCACATACCCCCCTGGGTGTCTTTTGTTTGTATAGATATAAACCAGTTTGGCCTCTGTGAGCTCTATTAATGGATACTATGTTAACTAATTGCCATTTTGATTCTCTTGAAGTACAAAATGTTTAAAAGTGCCTGATGGATGTGCTTCTAAGATGACGACAAAGTACCTTTTAAATGCTTTTGTAGTTAAGTAATGTAGACAGAATGCCTTCTGACTTTAGTTTTGTGATCTCAGACAACAGTAGATGTCCAGTGCACAGCACCAACAGTCCTTTTCACTTTAAGCAGAGGAAGGCAGGATAAGCAGCTTCACCTCACAAATGAGGACTGCTGTGTTCTCATAAAGTAATATTAGTCTGTAATACATTTTATAATCTTGATTTTACTCGTTCTCTTTATGTTACAACTTATCTTACTACTCTTTTCTCCATTGTATTAAAACTTATTTTGCATTGTGTTGCTAATTTTATGTCGTTTATCATGCAAGAGTCTGTCAGTATTGCACCTCAATTCTTCAACATTTTAACTGAATTGTGTTTAATATTACAACTCTGTCCTTGAGATATTGCATCCTTCTTGTGATTCCAATTCTCTGTTTTCTGTCCCATCTCATTGACATATTTATGCTTCTGTGTTCCTGCAGATCTTCCACAACAACATGACTGTAAGGAGGAGGACGAGGTTGTCTCAGACCTGCAGCCCTGGAACCAGGAGAGGAACTCCAGTCCAGAACAAGAGGACCCAGAGCCTCAACAGATTAAAGAGGAAGAGGAGGAATTCTGCACCGGTCAGGACAGAGAGCAGCTTGAACCAAAGCAGGAGACTGAACACTTGATGTTAACTCTAACCTGCCATGAACCAGAAGTAAAGAAGGAAGACCAGTTCCTGTCTCACAACTCTCATGAGGCTGCAAACCAAGACCCACAGAAAGACAAGCTCACAGAGTCAGAATCAACTTCAAAATCAGAACAACATCCCCCAAAAAAAGTTTACAAAAGAAGAAGTAAGAAGACAAAACAGCCTAAGGTTCACTCTGATTGTCAACAAGGTGAAAAGACTTTAAATGTGACACAAATAGGGAAACATTTACGAGCAATTCAAATTTACAGACACATCGAAGTGTTCCCACTGGTAAGAAGAAGCATACTTGTGAGAGGTGTGGGAAGAGATTCAGATACAAATATTTGACATATTTATGCTTCTGTGTTCCTGCAGATCTTAGACAACAACATGACTGTGAGGAGGACGAGGTTGTCTCAGACCTGCAGCCCTGGAACCAGGAGAGGAACTCCAGCCCGGAACAAGAGGACCCAGAGCCTCTACAGATTAAAGAGGAAGAGGAGGAATTCTGCACCGGTCAGGACAGAGAGCAGCTGGAACCAAAGCAGGAGACTGAACACTTGATGTTAACTCTAACCTGCCATGAACCAGAAGTAAAGAAGGAAGACCAGTTCCTTTCTCACAACTCTCATGAGGCTGCAAAAAAGCATACAATCAGCAAAACATGCAACAAATCTTTTAATGGTACAAGTAGCCTGAGAACGCACATGAGAACACACACAGGTGAGAGACCGTACTCCTGTAGAACTTGTGGAAAAAGTTTCGTTTTGAGTTCACATTTAAAAAGGCACATGCTTATTCACTCAGAAGAAAAGCTGTTCACATGTGAAACATGCAGCAAATCTTTTACTAGTTCAAGTAGCCTGAAAAAGCACATGAGAACACACACAGGTGAGAGACCGTACTCCTGTGGCACCTGTGGGAAAAGCTTTTATCAGAATTCACATTTACAATCACACATGCTAACTCACTCAGAAGAAAAGTTGTTCACCTGCAAAACATGCAGCAAATCTTATAAGAGGAAGGATCTACTAAAACGGCACATGAGAACACACACAGATGAGAAACTGTACAGCTGTAGTACCTGTGGGATGAGCTGCACTTTGAATTATAATCTAAAAAAGCACATGGTTATTCACTTAAGAGACAAAATGTTTGCCTCACAACAAATTGTCGATCAGTACAAGTCACCTGAGAATGTACATGACAGAGCACACTGATGAGAGATTGTACTCCTGTGGCACCTGTGGGGAAAAGTTCTCTCAGAAAACATCCTCAGATTGTAACACCCTAAAACCATATAGGTAAAAAGCCTATGGCACCTGTGGAAAATCATCGGCAGGAAGACCTCTTTAGATGGTCACATAAGAACCCACACAGGTCAAATGTGGCAGGTCTGTCAGATACAGCAGGAAGTTCCATCAAAAAGTGCAACAGAAGCTGGTGACTGATATCAGAAGTAAATGTCATGGTGTGAACTCAGAATACAGTTGGAGTTTATGTGAACTGGATTCTCTGTTCTGTGCAAGTTCAACCCTACATAAGACATGTTAGGGGAATGAGGTCTCAGCTAATTAAATACCATCTGTTTTCTTTCCCTGGATGAACAAATGTTCTTTTCTTTTTTACTCATGAGCTACTCTGGTTGGCTGTTTCTTTTTCCAGAATATTTGTATCTGTTCATTTGTTGTAATAACTTGTTTATATGATAATCTACAACAAATTTGATTTAGTTGACTGTAGCTGTAATGCTGATAAAGGTAAGTGATGAGAATGTGGTGACCAATAAACTTGGACTGTCAAAATAAAATTCATAGTAATGCATTTGTATCCTGATTTCACAGAAGTGAACCAAAAGAGGACAGAGCTTTAAATCAAAACTGGATGGTCTTGATCTTCAGGCCCTCAGACTGCACTGCAGTAAAAACAGACTGGACTCTGGAGTGGAATTCACTGCATGGGTTTTTTGAGGACTGGGGTAAAGTCATTTTCTCTGATGAATCCCCTTTTCAATCGTTTGGGTCATCTGGAAAAAAAGCTTGTTGGGAGAAAAAAAAGGTGAGCAATTAAAAAATTAGATAAGGAAAAAAGAAAGACACCGTGGAGGGCCGTACAGTCTGCCGACTGAAAGGGGGCAAAGAGGAGAGCGGAACATCTGGTTGCCGCAGCTCCGCTTACGGAACTTTATTGGTGTGACACACGGCGGAAGTAAACAGCGTGGCTCTTAGAACGAAGCTGAGATATCTGAGGACAATCCAGTTTTCACTGCGCAAACTTCTTTAAAATCTGTAACGAACCAACGATGTCTGTTGCTGAATCTCTCCGAGAGTTTGTGACCGAGCGGCTCGCTGCTGCTACTGAAGACATTTTGGGAGTTTTGAACAGAACTGTGGTCCAGTACGAGGAAGAGCTGGACCGTCAACGCAGACTGCTGGATTTGGTTTGGAAACCTCACATTCTCTTACACAGAATCGGTAAGAAGATCCAAGTTTAGACTGAATAATGAAGCAAAAGCTCGGTTTAGATCAGGGCTGCCTCTCCTCTCGGTTTCCATGTACAAATATTGTGAATAAAGACGGAGGAACAACCCTGTATGAGTTCAACAATAACTGTGCTGTGTTAATGTGGTGCTATTGTGTCAGTGGTTCTTAATCTGCCGTTAACGATCAGAGGAAGATCAAGGAGTCCGGGGGACGCTCTCGGACGTTGACCCCGTCCTCTTTTGTTCCCGCGAGCTGTTATAATGACCCGGTACCAAAACTCATCATGTGGACAGAAAACAGGGGAAAGAAGGGGAAACCTTTTTTTTATTTTTATTTTTTTTATTTTTTTATTGAACAAGACAGACAGTACAACCAACGAGAGACACATCACAACAATAACGACAAAAACAGAAAACAAAACACAACCATACAACAGCCAGAGGACTTACAGTTCAATGGTACAGAATTTCTTCATGATAGAGTAAGTTTTGGTAGCTTTCTTGTTCTTAATGTCCTTGATCGTGGCAGCATAACGGAGCAGTTCATTTTTGAAGGGTGCAATGTTTGGCTTGGATTTGGCCCATTTGTTTTTGTGAATATGGAATTTCCCCAAGCTCAGGATCAACTGACAAAAAAAGCACAGATCTTTGTCCTGGTCATCATAATAAATAAAAATATATGTTTTTCCTGGAAACTGATCATTCTTCCTGTTTTCTCGTGCACAAATTGTTGGACATCAATCCAAAAGGTTTTACTGTAGGTACAATGATAGAATAAATGAGAGATGGTTTCATCTTCAAGTCCACAGAAATCACATAAATATTCAATGTCCAGTTTGAATCTTTCAAGAGTTTTCTTTGCAGGGTAAATCTGATGTAATATTGTAAAAGAGACTTCTTTGACCTTGTTATTGAGACAGAATTTTTCACCAACCAGCCATGCATTGCTCCAGTTAATTTCTCCCAATTGTACAGACCAGTTAGTTTGACCTCTAGGCAGTGTCTTTGGTTGTAGGCAGCTTCTCAACAGTCTATTCGAGCAGGCTCTTTTTGTAATGTCTATTCCGCCCACAAATATATCACAGGTGTAATTTCCTGGAATAGCAGCCGTTCTTTCAGACCCTTTAAGAAGTTGTAGCACCCCCTAGAAGGGGAAACCTAAGAATGACAGACATGTGAGTGTTGTTGGAAAAAAGGTGGTTTACTTTCACTTTACGGGTTAGTTTTACGTGACTCCTGTACACAAAGCTGAGCCCTTTGAGTTCATCACATACCCCCCTGGGTATCTTTTGTTTGTATAGATGTAAACCAGTTTGGCCTCTGTGAGCTCTATTAATGGATACTATGTTAACTAAATGCCATTTTGATTCTCCTGAAGTACAAAATGTTTAAAAAGTACCTGCTGGATGTGCTTCCAAGATGACGACAAAGTACCTTTTAAATGCTTTTGTAGTTAAGTAATGTGGACAGAATGCCTTCTGACTTTAGTTTTGTGATCTCAGACAACAGTAGATGTCCAGTGCACAGCACCAACAGTCCTTTTCACTTTAAGCAGAGGAAGACAGGATAAACAGCTTCACCTCACAAATGTGGACTGCTGTATTCTCATAAAGTAATATTAGTCTGTAATACATTTTATAATCTTGATTTTTCTCGTTCTCTTTATGTTACAACTTATCTTCCTACTCTTTTCTCCATTGTATTAAAACTTATTTTGCATTGTGTTGCTAATTTTATGTCGTTTATCATGCTAGAGTCTGTCAGTATTGTACCTCAATTCTTCAACATTTTAACTGAATTGTGTTTAATATTAGTTCTCTGTCCTTGAGATATTGCATCCTTCTTGTGATTCCAATTCTCTGTTGTCTGTCCCATCTCATTGACATATTTATGCTTCTGTGTTCCTGCAGATCTTCCACAACAACATGACTGTAAGGAGGAGGACGAGGTTGTCTCAGACCTGCAGCCCTGGAACCAGGAGAGGAACTCCAGTCCAGAACAAGAGGACCCAGAGCCTCTACAGATTAAAGAGGAAGAGGAGGAATTCTGCACCGGTCAGGACAGAGAGCAGCTTGAACCAAAGCAGGAGACCGACCAGTTCCTGTCTCACAACTCTCATGAGGCTGCAAACCAAGACCCACAGAAAGACAAGCTCACAGAGTCAGAATCAACTTCAAAATCAAAACAACACCCCCCCAAAAAAGTTCACAAACGAAGAAGTAAGAAGACAAAACAGCCTAAGGTTCACTCTGATCCTCAACAAGGTGAAAAGACTTTTAAATGTGACACAAATAGGGAAACATTTACCAGCAATTCAAATGTACAGACACATCGAAGTGTCCCCACTGGTAAGAAGAAGCATGCTTGCGAGAGGTGTGGGGAGATATTCAGATACAAGTATTTGCTGACAAATCACGCAAGATCACACACAGGTGAGAAACCATACTCCTGTGGGAAAAGCTTCAAGTGGAAACCAGATTTAAAAAAGCAAATGCATACAATCTGTAAAACATGCAACAAATCTTTTAGTAGTACAAGAAACCTGAGAAAGCACATGAGAACACACACAGGTGAGAAACCATACTCCTGTGACACCTGTGGGAAAAGCTTTGGTTGGACTTCAGATTTAAAAAAGCACATGCTAATTCATTCAAGAAAAAAGCTGTTCACCTGTGAAACATGCAACGAATCTTTTGTCAGTACAAGTGACCTGACAAAGCACATGAGAACACACACAGGTGAGAGACCATACTCCTGTGGCACCTGTGGGAAAAGCTTCGTGGTGAATTCAAGTTTGAAATACCACATGCTAATTCACTCTGGAGAAAAGCAAAACACCTGCAAAGCATGCAACAAATCTTTTGTTTCTGCAGGTAACCTGAGAACGCACATGAGAAAACACACAGGTGAGAGACCATACTCCTGCAGCACTTGTGGGAAAAGCTTCATGGTGAGTTCACATTTAAAACAGCACATGCTTATTCACTCAGGAGAAAAGCTGTTCACCTGTGAAACATGCAACAAATCTTTTTACAATAAAACTAGACTGAAAATGCACATGAGATCACACACAGGTGAGAGACCATACTCCTGTGGCACCTGTGGGAAAAGCTTTGGTCAGACTTCAATTTTAAGAGCGCACATGCTTATTCATTCAGGAGAAAAGCTGTTCACCTGTGAAACATGCAGCAAATCTTTTTACACTTCAGATAAACTGAGAAAGCACATGAGAACACACACAGGTGAGAGACTGTACACCTGTGGCACTTGTGGGGAAAAGTTCTCTCGAAAAACACTCTTTGATCATCACACCCAAACACATTTAGGTAAAAAGCCTGTGGTGCTTAAAGGAAACCATGAGGCAGGGGGACCTCTTTAGATGGTCACATAAGAACCCACACAGGTCAAATGTGGCAGGTCTGTCAGATACAGCAGGAAGTTCCATCAAAAAGTGCAACAGAAGCTGGTGACTGAAATCAGAAGTAAATGTCATGGTGTGAAGTCAGAATACAGTTGGAGTTTATGTGAACTGGATTCTCTGTTCTGTGCAAGTTCAACCCTACACATGACATGTTAGGGGAATGAGGTCTCAGCTAATTTAATACCATCTGTGTGTTTAGTTAATCCGGCAGTTAAAGGTGGGGTAGGCAGGATCTGAGGAAGTGCCAGTTTTGGGGAGAAATCTTGAATGTAAACTCTACCTCTCCTAACCAGTTTTCCCCTCAGCTCCTCCTCTTCCCTCCATCTCTGCTACAGCAAGCCCCGCCCACAAACAGACGCTCCTGCTCGGTTGTATCATTTCAATTTAATTCAGATGTAATGCAGATAAAAAATTCAGATAATTAAAAATGGAGCCCAGTCAACGTGAAAGGCAAAAGCATTGGTGCTACTGTAGATGCCAACAGACTACCAGCAAACACAATGTTTGCAGGACTTCTACAACTAGGATGAAGTAACATAGTCCAGGACCCGAGGGAGGACAATTTAGTGGCGCTACAACACGCTACAGCAGGTCCTGTTTGACAAGAAACACTTCTGTTAAAGACACTTGTCATTTGTTAAAGCGGTTTACCTGTCCAGCAGAAAGGTTACAGGATCTCTAAGATCCTGAAGTGTCCCAATCGCTTATGTTTCATTGATCATGACCCGGCTTTTTAGCTCTTGTCCGGGTGGTCAACCTCCTTTTTGAGCGCCTTTTATTCCACCAGAGTCTCCAGTATGTAATTTATTGTCTTTGCTTGTGTTGGCAGTCTTTGCCAATGGAGGATTCAGACAATTTTCCGTACTTTGTGGTTGGTTTCGACTGTCAGATATTGTAGCAAACTATCTTTGTTTGGGCTCCTGAACAACAAGTGGGAGAAGTATCTGCCTCACAACCAATCAGCAGGAGGGAGAAGGGTCCGTCTCGTAACCAATCAGGTTGGGGAGGCGGAGAATGGCTTTGTTTACAGTCAGAAAGAGCGGGGCTCTCAAAAAAGTTAAAATGTTGACTACACAGACATAACAGAACATAGCGATATCATTATAATACCAAATGTCATCAATAACTAATAGCTATTGACTGATATTTAAAACTTTTTTTGATATACACCACAAGAAAAGATGCTTCGTTAACAGAATCCAACCTACCCCACCTTTAAGATACATTTTACTGTGACTTTTCCTGACTGAAATACTTGTTCTTTTGAATGTCCTGTTTTCTTCCCCTGGATGAACAAATGTTCTTTTCTTTTTTACTCATGAGCTACTTTGGTTGGCTGTTGAATATTTGTATCTGTTTATTTTTTGTAATAACTTGTTTATATGATAATCTACAACAAATTTGATTTAGTTGACTGTAGCTGTAATGCTGATAAAGGTTAGTGATGAGAATATGGTGACCAATAAACTTGGACTGTCAAAATAAAATTCATAGTAATGCATTTCTATCCTGGGTCCATCAAGGTGTTGTGAAGTGTGTGATCCATGTTCTTTAGAATAGACCTTCCTCAGTGTAGATCTCTCCACCACATCCTCCACTGAGTCCAGCTTGAGTCCAACCACAGAGCCAGCCTTTTCCACCAGTGTGTTCAGACATCTTGCATCTTTATGTTTGATGCTTCCTCCCCAGCAGACTGCAGCGTAGAACAGAATACTTGCCACCACAGACTGATGAAACATCTGCAGCATCTTACTACAGATGTTTATTGATCAGAGTCTTCTTACACAAAAGAGGCGGCTCTGCCCCTTTCTGTAGATGAAGTCTATATTCTTAGACGAGTCCAACTTATTATCCAGATGTACACCTAGGTACTTATCTGATGTCACCACTTCTATGTCCACTCCACAGGTGTTCACTGGCTGAAGAGGGGGCTTGGACCTACGGTAGTCTATGACCATCTCCTTTGTCTTTGAGGTGTTGAGGAGGAGGCAGTTTTTGTGACTCTAGTCACTGAAGGCTCTAATCAGATCTCTTTATTCAGCTTCTCTTCCATACATGCCACAATAGCCGTGTCATCTGAGTATTTCTGGATGTGGCAGGACTCAGTGCTGTATTTGAAGTCTGATGTATACAGTGTGAACAGGAATGACACCACCACTGTCCCTTGTGGAGCCCCTGTACTGCTCATTAATGTCTCAGAAACACAGTTCCCCAGCCTGACAAACTGTGGCCTTCCTGTCAGGTAATCTGTGATCCAGGAAACACAGGAAGGATCCACTCCCATCTCTGTGAGCTTGTCTTTGAGGATGGTAGGTTGGATGGTGTTGAATGCACTTGAAAAGTCGAAGAACATCCTCACATAAACCCCAGGTTCCTCCAGATGAGACAAGGCACAGTGACGCATGTAGAGGACAGCATCATCATTTGTATGCAAACTGCAGGGAATCCAGTTTGACTTTGACCTCAGACCTCAGAAGGTGCAGAATCAGCCGCTCCAGGGTTTTCATGATGTGTGAAGTGAGGGCCACTGGTCTGTAGTCATTGAGTTCAGCAGAGCATTTGTTTTTGGTACTGGCACAATGCAGGATGTTTTCCACAGCTGTTGACTCAGGTTGAAGATCTTGGATTGCTGAGGACTGGGGTAAAGTCACTTTCTCTGATGAATCCCCTTTTCAATCGTTTGGGCCATCTGGAAAAAAAGCTTGTTTGGAGAAGAAAAGGTGAGCAATTAAAAAATTAGATAAGGAAAAAAGAAAGACACCGTGGAGGGCCGGACAGTCTATGATGCCGACTAAAGGGGGCAAAGAGGAGGGCGGAACATTTGGTTGCCGCAGCTCCGCTTACGGAACTTTATTGGTGTGATACACGAAGGAAGTAAACAAACAGCGAGGCTCTTTTAAAGAAGCTGAGATATCTGAGGACAATCCAGTTTTCACAGCGCAACCTTCTTTACAATCTGTAACGAAACAACGATGTCTGTAACTGAATCTCTCCGAGAGTTTGTGACCGAGCGGCTCGCTGCTGCTACTGAAGACATTTTGGGAGTTTTGAACAGAACTGTGGTCCAGTACGAGGAAGAGCTGGACCGTCAACGCAGACTGCTGGATTTGGTTTGGAAACCTCACATTCTCTTACACAGAATCGGTAAGAAGAGCCAAGTTTAGACTGAATAATGAAGCAGAAGCTCGGTTTAGATCAGGGCTGCCTCTCCTCTCGGTTTCCATGTATAAATACTGTGAATAAATTCGGAGGAACAACCCTGTATGAGTTCAACTGTATGAGTGAATGGCAGAGAATTTCCTCCAGCTCAACCAGGACAAAACTGAAGTTTTAATTATTGGTCCTGAAGGCAAAGAGAGAGAAACTTTTACCAAAACTACAAGATTTTAAACCTGCTCAATCTGTTAAGAATGCAGGAGTAATTTTTGACTCAGAGCTAAATTTTATTCCACATATCAAGAACTTAACAAAGACAGGTTTTGTACCATCTTAAGAATAGAGCCAGAGTCCGCCCGGAGGTGCTGATGCATGCTTTTATTTCTAGTCCTTTAGATTACTGTAATGCCCTGCTCTCTGCTCTTCCCAAAAAGACGACTCACATGTTACAGCTGCTACAAAATCCTGCAGGACGTGTGCTGACGAGGACCAGAGGGCAGGAGCACATTACACCGGTTTTAAAATCCCTGCATTGGCTCCCTGTGTGTTTTGTGGGGGAAAATAACAGATATGTTTGGATGTTTTGGGGGTTACCATGAGGCAAGAAAACAGGATATGGGTGGAGTGGTCAGATTGGGATAAACTTCATATCAGGTCATGGTGACCCTCTCTCATGGTAGCTTAATTGCAATAACAGGAAATCTGGCTCCAAAAGATAGTGGCAGAGAAAGTCACGAAGGGGACTTTCGCACGCACATTTGGCTAAAACTAAGGTCCCTGACGTCAATGGAGGACTATAAAAGATATGTGGATGGGCTGTTTTTTGGTTCTGTCTGTTCGATTGCTCATGAGCTATTGTTCGATGCTGTGATCGGAATAAAAACCCCGCCGAGAGGCTGCCAGCTTGATTCTGTCTTCGTGTAGTTCATTTCTGCACTTTTGCACCGAGGTCATCTTCTAAAGTTTCAGGATCGATTTCAAGGTTCTTTTAGTAGTTTTTAAGTGTCTTAATGGTCTTGGCCCATCTTATTTATCTGAACTGCTTTTATCTTAACAACCCTCGCGTACCCTGAGGTCCTCTGGCGCCGGCCTTTTAGTTGTTCCTCATACAAAAACCAAAACTCATGGAGAGGCTGCCTTCAGCCATTATGGCCCAAAGTTATGGACCAGCCTGCCAGAGAACATCAGGACCGCAGAGACTGTTGATGTTTTTTAAAAGGAGGCTCAAGACCCACCTTTTTAGTTTAGCTTTTAGCTGATTTAACTGTTTTAGTTTATTTTATCCTTTACTTTTATCATATTTTTATGTCATTTAGATATTTTAACATTATTTTAATTCCTACTATCTCTTAGTCTTTTTAGCTCCAGAGTTTCCTCGTGGGGGCCCTCCACACTGGGAGGTGTGTCTGGTCCGGATGGTTAGGGGGCTCTGCACTATGTGCGGGGTGCACCCGGGCTTTCTGGGTCAGGGGGTTTCGGGGGCGGTGCTCCCTGTGGGGGTGGGCTGTGGCTCCTCTCGGTGTGGACGGCTCCCATAGGTGGTCTTTCCTTACCAGAATCATCAGTGCCTTGCCATGTTTTTACTGACAGTTAGTGTGTGGGTGTGTGGATACGTGTATGTGTGTGTGGGGAGGGCTGCTGTGCATGCCTGTATGTGCTGCTGTGGGTGGGAAGGGACGGGTTTTATGCCTATTTTATCGCCTTATATTTACTGTTGTTTGTTTTTTTACCGTTGTTTGTTTTTATCTTTTTGTAAAGCACCTTGTGTTGCAGCTTAAAAGCATGAAAGGTGCTATATAAATAAAGTTTAATTTGGTTTGATTTGATTTGATATAATGACCCGGTACCAAAACTCATCATGTGTACAGAAAACAGGAAAAAGAAGGGGAACCCTAAGAATGACAGACATGTGTGTTGTTGGAAAAAAGGTGGTTTTCTTTCATCTTACGGGTTAGTTTTACGTCCAACTTATTTGACTCCTACAGGAAGGCCTTAAGTGACTCCTGTACACAAAGCTGAGCCCTTTGAGTTCATCACATACCCCCCTGGGTGTCTTCTGTTTGTATAGATATAAACCAGTTTGGCCTCTGTGAGCTCTATTAATGGATACTATGTTAACTAATTGCCATTTTGATTCTCCTGAAGTACAAAATGTTTAAAAGTGCCTGATGGATGTGCTTCCAAGATGAGGACAAAGTACCTTTTAAATGCTTTTGTAGTTAAGTAATGTAGACAGAATGCGCACACAAAAGGACTTCATCAGGTTTCGTGACTAATCCACTACACTGATGTTTTAAACAAGACCGCAGACACACTGAGTGAATTTGGTGCTTTCTCTCATGTTGACTTGGTCTCATATTTTGTGACTTCATTTATGTAATAGAACTGCTATATTCTCGTGAAGTAATATTAGTCTTTAATACATTTTATAATCTTTATCTCTTTAAGTTACAACTTATCTTACTGCTCTTTTCTTCATAGTATTAAAACTTATTTTACATTGTGTTGCAAATTTTTATGTCATTTATCATGCTAGAGTCTGTCAGTATTGTGCCTCAATTCTTCAACATTTTAACTGAATTGTGTTTAATATTACAACTCTGTCTTTAAAATATTATATCCTTCTTGTGATTCCAATTCTCTGTTTTCTGTCCCATCTCATTGACATATTTATGCTTCTGTGTTCCTGCAGATCTTCCACAACATCATGACTGTGAGGAGGAGGACGAGGTTGTCTCAGACCTGCAGCCCTGGAACCAGGAGAGGAACTCCAGTCCGGAACAAGAGGACCCAGAGCCTCTACAGATTAAAGAGGAAGAGGAGGAATTCTGCACCGGTCAGGACAGAGAGCAGCTTGAACCAAAGCAGGAGACTGAACACTTGATGTTAACTCTAACCTGCCATGAACCAGAAGTAAAGAAGGAAGACCAGTTTCTTTCTCACAACTCTAATGAGGCTGCAAACCAAGATCCACAGAAAGACAAGCTCACAGAGTCAGAATCAACTTCAAAATCAGAACAACACCCCCCCAAAAAAGTTCACAAAAGAAGAAGTAAGAAGACAAAACAGCCTAAGGTTCACTCTGATCCTCAACAAGGTGAAAAGACCTTTAAATGTGACACAAATAGGGAAACATTTACGAGCAATTCAAATTTACAGACACATCAAAGTGTTCCCACTGGTAAAAAGAAGCATACTTGTGAGAGGTGTGGGGAGATATTCAGATACAAGTATTTGACATATTTATGCTTCTGTGTTCCTGCAGATCTTAGACAACATCATGACTGCGAGGAGGACGAGGTTGTCTCAGACCTGCAGCCCTGGAACCAGGAGAGGAACTCCAGCCCGGAACAAGAGGACCCAGAGCCTCTACAGATCAAAGAGGAAGAGGAGGAATTCTGCACCAGTCAGGACAGAGAGCAGCTTGAACCAAAGCAGGAGACCGAACACTTGATGTTAACTCTAACCTGCCATGAACCAGAAGTAAAGAAGGAAGACCAGTTCCTGTCTCACAACTCTCATGAGGGTGCAAACCAAGACCCACAGAAAGACAAGCTCACAGAGTCAGAATCAACTTCAAAATCAGAACAACATCCCCCCAAAAAAGTTCACAAAAGAAGAAGTAAGAAGACAAAACAGCCTAAGGTTCACTCTGATCCTCAACAAGGTGAAAAGACTTTTAAATGTGACACAAATAGGGAAACTTTAACCAGCAATTCAAATTTACAGACACATCGCAGTGTTCCCACTGGTAAGAAGAAGCATACTTGTGAGAGTTGTGGGAAGATATTCAGATACAAGTATTTGCTGACTAATCACACAAGATCACACACAGGTGAGAGACCATACTCCTGTGGGAAAAGCTTCAAGTGGAAACCAGATTTAAAAAAGCACATGCATATTCATTCCAGACAAAAGCTGATCACCTGTGAAACATGCAACAAATCTTTTACCTGTACAAGTAACCTGAGAACACACATTAGAACACACACAGGTGAGAAACCATACTCCTGTGGCACTTGTGGGAAGAGCTTCAGTGTGAGTTCAAATTTAAAAGTGCACATGCGAGTTCATTCAAGAGAAAAGCTGTTAACCTGTGAAACATGCAACAAATCTTTTAACATGAAGCATCATCTGAAACAACACATGAGAACACACACAGGTGAGAGACCATACTCCTGTGGCACCTGTGGGAAAAGCTTTGGTAAGCCTTCAACTTTAAAAGTGCACATGCTAATTCATTCAAGAGAAAAGCTGTTTACCTGTGAAACATGCAACGAATCTTTTTACAGTTTACATAGACTGAAAATGCACATGAGAACACACACAGGTGAGAGACCGTACAGCTGTAGCTTGTGTGGGAAGAGCTTCTCTTTGAATTCAATTTTAAAAAAGCACATTGTAATTCACTCTGGAGAAAAGCTGTTCACCTGCAAAACATGCAGCAAAACTTTTCTCAGGAAGTATGAACTGAAACTGCACATGAGAACACACACAGGTGAGAGACCGTACAGCTGTAGTACATGTGGGAAAAGCTTCAGACTGAATTCAAATTTAAAAATGCACATGCTAATTCACTCTGGAGAAAAGCTGTTCACCTGCAAAACATGCAGCAAAACTTTTCACAGGAAGTATACACTAACACTGCACATGAGAACACACACAGGTGAGAGACCGTACTCCTGCAGCACTTGTGGGAAAAGCTTCAAGGTGAGTTCACATTTAAAAACGCACATGCTTGTTCACTCAAGAGAAAAGCTGTTCACCTGTGAAACATGCAGCAAATCTTTTAAAAGTAGCGATCAACTAAAAGTGCACATGAGAACACACACACACACAGGTGAGAGACCGTACAGCTGTAACTTGTGTGGAAAGAGCTTCTATGTGAATTCAAATTTAAAAATGCACATCATTATTCACTCAAAAGAAAAGCTGTTCACCTGCAAAACATGCAGAAAATCTTTTAAAAGGAAGGATCAACTAAAACGGCACATGAGAACACACACACACAGGTTAAAGGTTCAGTCCACACCTGTGGCACTTGTGGGGAAAAGTTTTCTCGAAAAGCACACTTAGAGACCACAGGCTTTTTACTTATATGGGTTTGGGTGTGATGATCTAAGACCCCAAAGTGTCCAAATCGCTTATGCTTCATTGATCATGACCCGGCTTTTGAGCTCTTGTCCGGGTGGTCAACTTCCGTTTTAAGTGCCCTTTATTCCACCAGAGTCTCCAGTATGTACTTTATTTTCTCTGCTTGTGTTGGCAGTCGTGGCCAATGGAGGACTCAGACAATTTTGCGTACTTTCTGGTTGGTTTCGACTGTCAGATATTGTAGCACGCTTTGTATGGGCTCGTGCAAGTTATTGGAGGAAGTGGAGCGTGCCTCACAACACGAGGGAGCAGCATCTGCCTCACAACCAATCAGCAGGAGGAAGCAGGTTCCGTATCGCAACCAATCAGGTTGGGGAGGTGGAGAATGGCTTTGTTTACAGTCAGAAAGAGCGGGGCTCTCAAAAAAGTTAAAATGTTGACTACACAGACATAACAGAACACGACGATATCATTATATTACCAAGTGTCATCAATAACTAATAGCTATTGACTGATATTAAAAGCTTTTTTATCTACACCACAAAAAAAGATGCTTCTTTAATGGAATTCAACCTACCCCACCTTTAAGATACATTTTACTGTGACTTTTCCTGACTGAAATACTTGTTCTTTTGAATGTCCTGTTTTCTTCCCCTGGATGAACAAATGTTCTTTTCTTTTTTACTCATGAGCTACTTTGGTTGGCTGTTGAATATTTGTATCTGTTTATTTTTTGTAATAACTTGTTTATATGATAATCTACAACAAATTTGATTTAGTTGACTGTAGCTGTAATGCTGATAAAGGTCAGTGATGAGAATATGGTGACCAATAAACTTGGACTGTCAAAATAAAATTCATAGTAATGCATTTCTATCCTGGGTCCATCAAGGTGTTGTGAAGTGGGTGATCCATTTTCCTTAGAATAGACCTTCCTCAGTGTAGATCTCTCCACCACATCCTCCACTGAGTCCAGCTTGAGTCCAACCACAGAGCCAGCCTTTTCCACCAGTTTGTTCAGATGTCTTGCATCTTTGTGTTTGATGCTTCCTCCCCAGCAGACTGCAGCGTAGAACAGAACACTTGCCACCACAGACTGATGAAATCTGCAGCATCTTACTACAGATGTTTATTGATCGGAGTCTTCTTACACAAAAGAGGCGGCTCTGCCCCTTTCTGTAGATGAAGTCTATATTCTTAGACCAGTCCAACTTATTATCCAAATGTACACCTAGGTATTTATCTGATGTCACCATTTCCATGTCCACTCCACAGGTGTTTGCTGGCTGAAGGGGGGGTTTGGACCTACGGTAGTCTATGACCATCTCCTTTGTCTTTGAGGTGTTGAGGAGGAGGCAGTTTTTTTGACTCCAGTCACTGAAGGCTCTAATCAGATCTCTTTATTCAGCTTCTCTTCCATACATGCCACAATAGCCGTGTCATCTGAGTATTTCTGGATGTGGCAGGACTCAGTGCTGTATTTGAAGTCTGACGTATACAGTGTGAACAGGAATGGCGCCAGCACTGTCCCTTGTGGAGCCCCTGTACTGCTCATTAATGTCTCAGAAACACAGTTCCCCAGCCTGACAGACTGTGGCCTTCCTGTCAGGTAATCTGAATCAGCCGCTCCAGGGTTTTCATGGTGTATGAAGTGAGGGCCACTGGTCTGTAGTCATTGAATTCAGCAGGACATTTGGGTTTTGGTATTGGCACAACGCAGGATGTTTTCCACAGCTGTAGACTCAGGTTGAAGATCTTGTGGAGTTCTGCAGCACAGTCTTTAAGCAGCCTTGGACACACACCATCTGGACCAGCTGCCTTCCCAAGACAAAGTCTTCCAAGCTCCATCCTCACCCCTGTTGCCTGGAGTCAAGAAGAGCAGCAAAGAAGCCACTTCTCTCCAGTAAAAAAAAACAACAACAAAACATCAGAGACAGAATGAAATTCTGCAAAAGTACAGAGATTGGATGGCAGAGGACTGGGGTAAAGTCACTTTCGCTGATGAATCCCCGTTTTAATCGTTTGGGGCATCTGGAAAAAAAGCTTGTTTGGAGAAGAAAAGGTGAGCAATTAAAAAATTAGAAAAGGAAAAAAGAAAGACACCGTGGAGGGCCGGACAGTCTATGATGCCGACTAAAGGGGGCAAATATGGAGGGTGGAACACTTGGTTGCCGCAGCTCCGCCTACGGAACTTTATTGGTGTGACACACGGTGGAAGTAAACGAAAAGCGTGGCTCTTTTAAAGAAGCTGAGATATCCGAGGACAATCCAGTTTTCACAGCGCAACCTTCTTTAAAATCTGTAACGAAACAACGATGTCTGTAGCTGAATCTCTCCGAGAGTTTGTGACCGAGCGGCTCGCTGCTGCTACTGAAGACATTTTGGGAGTTTTGAACAGAACTGTGGTCCAGTACGAGGAAGAGCTGGACCGTCAACGCAGACTGCTGGATTTGGTTTGGAAACCTCACATTCTCTTACACAGAATCGGTAAGAAGAGCCAAGTTTAGACTGAATAATGAAGCAGAAGCTCGGTTTAGATCAGGGCTGCCTCTCCTCTCGGTTTCCATGTATAAATACTGTGAATAAAGGCGGAGGAACAACCCTGTATGAGTTCAACAATAACTGTGCTGTGTTAATGTGGTGCTATTGTGTCAGTGGTTCTTAATCTGCCGTTAACGATCAGAGGAAGATCAAGGAGTCCGGGGGACGCTCTCGGACGTTGACCCCGTCCTCTTTTGTTCCCGCGAGCTGTTATAATGACCCGGTACCAAAACTCATCATGTGGACAGAAAACAGGGGAAAGAAGGGGAAACCTAAGAATAACAGACATGTGTGTTGTTGGAAAAAAGGTGGTTTACTGTCGTCTTACGGGTTAGTTTTACGTGACTCCTGTACACAAAGCTGAGCCCTTTGAGTTCATCACATACCCCCCTGGGTGTCTTTTGTTTGTATAGATATAAACCAGTTTGGCCTCTGTGAGCTCTATTAATGGATACTATGTTAACTAATTGCCATTTTGATTCTCTTGAAGTACAAAATGTTTAAAAGTACCTGCTGGATGTGCTTCGAAGATGAGGACAAAGTACCTTTCGATTGCTTTTGTAGTAAAGAAATGTAGACAGAATCCCTTCTGACTTTAGTTTTGTGATCTCAGACAAAAGTAATTGCCCAGTGCACAACATCATCAGTCCTTTTCACTTAGTGCAGAGGAAGACAGGATAAACAGCTTCACCTCACAAATGAGGACTGAACTGCTTCTTTTTATTTAATCCTCAGTTTCATACAGCACACACAGAAGGACTTCATCAGGTTTCGTGACTAATCCACTACACTGATGTTTTAAACAAGACCGCAGACACACTGGGTGAAGTTGGTTCTTTCTCTCATGTTGACTTGGTCTCATATTTTGTGACTTCATTTATGTAATAGAACTGCTGTATTCTCATAAAGTAATATTTGTCTTTAATGCATTTTATAATCTTGATTTTACTCGTTCTCTTTATGTTACAACTTATCTTACTACTCTTTTCTTCATAGTATTAAAACTTATTTTACATTGTGTTGCTAATTTTATGTCGTTTATCTTGCCAGAGTCAATAAGTATTGTACCTCAATTCTTCAACATTTTAACTGAATTGTGTTTAATATTACAACTCTGTCCTTAAAATATTACATCCTTCTCGTGATTCCAATTCTCTGTTTTCTGTTCCATCTCATTGACATATTTATGCTTCTGTGTTCCTGCAGATCTTCCACAACAACATGACGGTGAGGAGGACGAGGTTGTCTCAGACCTGCAGCCCTGGAACCAGGAGAGGAACTCCAGTCCAGAACAAGAGGACCCAGAGCCTCAACAGATTAAAGAGGAAGAGGAGGAATTCTGCACCGGTCAGGACAGAGAGCAGCTTGAACCAAAGCAGGAGACTGAACACTTGATGTTAACTCTAACCTGTCGGGAAAGTGAGAACACTGAACCAGAAGTAATGAAGGAAGACCAGTTCCTGTCTCACAACTCTCATGAGGCTGCAAACCAAGACCCACAGAAAGACAAGCTCACAGAGTCAGAATCAACTTCAAAATCAGAACAACAACCCCCCAAAAAAGTTCACAAAAGAAGAAGTAAGAAGACAAAACAGCCAAAGGTTCACTCTGATCCGCAACAAGGTGACAAGACTTTTAAGATTGACAAAAGTAGGGAGACTTTAACCAGCGATTCAAATTTACAGACACATCTAAGTGTTCCCACTGGTAAGAAGAAGCATACTTGTGAGAGGTGTGGAAAGATATTCAGATACAAGTATTTGCTGACAAATCACGCTAGATCACACACAGGTGAGAAACCATACTCCTGTGGCACCTGTGGGAGGAGCTTCTCTGTGAATTCAATTTTAAAAAAGCACATGCTAATTCACTCTGGAGAAAAGCTGTTCACCTGCAAAACATGCAGCAAAACTTTTCACAGGAAGGATAAACTGAAACTGCACATGAGAACACACACAGGTGAGAGACCGTACAGCTGTAGTACATGTGGGAAAAGCTTCAGACTGAATTCACATTTAAAAAAGCACATGCTAATTCACTCTGGAGAAAAGCTGTTCACCTGCAAAACATGCAGCAAGACTTTTCACAGGAAGGATAATCTAACACTGCACATGAGAACACACACAGGTGAGAGACCATACTCCTGCAGCACTTGTGGGAAGAGCTTCTGTCGGAATACAAATTTAAAAACGCACATGCTTATTCACTCAAGAGAAAAGCTGTTCACCTGTGAAACATGCAGCAAATCTTTTAAAAGGAGCGATCAACTAAAAGTGCACATGAGAACACACACACACAGGTGAGAGACCGTACAGCTGTAGCTTGTGTGGAAAGAGCTTCTATGTGAATTCAAATTGAAAAATGCACATCATTATTCACTCAAAAGAAAAGCTGTTCACCTGCAAAACATGCAGCAAATCTTTTAAAAGGGAGGATCAACTAAAACTGCACATGAGAACACACACAGGTGAGAGACTGTACACCTGTGGCACTTGTGGGGAAAAGTTTTCTCAAAAAAAACTCTTAGATCATCACACCCAAACCCATTTAGGTGAAAAGCCTGTGGTGCTTAAAGGAAACCATTAGGCAGGAAGACCTCTTTAGATGGTCACAGAAGAACCTACACAGGTAAAATGTAGCAGGTCTGTCAGATGCCAAATTCATAGTAATGCATTTGTATCCTGGTTTCATAGAAGTGAAACAAAAGAGGACAGAGCTTAATACCAAAATTGGATGGTCCGGATCATCAGGCTCTCAGACTACACTGCATTAAAAACAGACTGGACTCTGGAGTGGAATTCACTGCATGGACTCAAAATCACTTCAAAACCCCATTGACTGTGAACACAGTTCTTTACTGTATCCACAAATGAAGTTCAAACTGAACCATGCAAAGAGGAACCCAGATAGAAAGAGGATCCAGGAACACCAGAGACTTCTCTTCACCTGAGCTTATTTAAGGTGGACCAAGAGGAAGAGGAAAACTGTCAAGATCTGATATTCTTTTTGGATATCATGGAGTATTTGTTCAAAAGAGTAGAAGGACTACCTGACTTGCTCTCAGCTCACAGTTCACAGTCCTTGTGTTCCCGGGATCCCTGGGACTCTTCTTGACTTTCTATGAAGACTGTTGTTGTCAGACTCTCCTTCTTGCAAGAATTAATTTACAAAGAAAGACAAGTACTTGGCTTTAAGTGCCTTTTTTTCTTTTTTTTTTGAAGAAACAGAAAAATTCCAAAACAAACCAATAAACACTTCTTTTAAACAAGAATGACTTATGACAATGACTGAGACACAAGCAATGTTACATGAGAAGTCTGCTTTGTCATAAACTAAGGTCACATTAGGAAGACGGCAAAAAGGCAGGAAAGATGCTTGCTTTACAATTAAAAAACTTGAACAACAAAACTAATATTTTTTCTTGAAGGCATAATAATGGTATGATAACTAGAGATTAGGGAGCTATTAATGACACTTTTAGAAGTTATTTTTCATGTTTGTATTAATCGGAATTCAAGGCCAAACATCAAGATTTAAATAATTTCTTCAATAATTCAATTTTGCCAAAGTTGAGGAAAGAAAATGAAGGAAACTGGAGGCAGCCATTCCAAAAGAGGACATTCAAAACACAATTAAGTCTCAATCAAAGAGTTAAGCACCTGGTTATTATGGTTACACTTAAGTGTTTTAGAAGTGTTTTTCAAAAGAAATAATGCCTATGCTTGTTCACTTGTATAATCATACTGTGGAGGAACAGATTGTTCAACCAGTGTGGACAGCCATCATATTGTTGCTGCCAAAACTAGGAAAAGATCACATAAACAAAGACTGGAACTTCCTTAGATCCTGCCTACCCCACCTTTAATAATCATAATTAATTTTTTGCAAAAATGTTAACAGAATGGATGGATGAAGCTGTTCAAAATTTAATTAATGTAGATCAAGTTGGCTCTTTGTGAGCAGCCTCTATCTGATAATTATTCTATTCTGAAAATAATTCTGATTCTGTTTAATATGCAAAGGCTCTTGCAGACCATGCGTCTCTCTTCAGCATTCAGCATCAGAGCACTATATCAGTAACCTGTTTCAGCTCCTTTCAGTGGTGGTGTTCTACTAGAGAAGGCTACTACATAACTACTACATAGCTGCATAACAACTCATACATGAGAACTGTTGACAGTGTTCTCGATTCGGGGAAACGGTGGGTATTCTCTGGTCCGTTTCCCTCCCCCCGCTTTGGTGAAGTTAAATTCTCCCGTTCACAACAACCTCATATCTGGCTTAAGAACTACTGCTGCAACAGGGGCATTCCATATGTGGACAACTTCACATCATTTTATACAAGAACTGATCTCTTTAAACGTGATCTACTCCATCCAAATTACACCAGATCCCGTCTTTTATCATTGAACATCGAACTTACTCTATGCTCCTCCAGGGCTTTTTCAGCATGACAGCCCAAGCACAATTCCATAACATGTCCCACCTACCATATTCCTGTCATCAGCACATCCAGGAAGCACTCCAGTCACTCAAAACCGCCCTCGGTCGCAAATCTGAACAATCTCAAATTTATGAATTTGCATAACCTCCCTGCTGATCCCCCCAAACCTTCACAGACCGCACTGAATATGGCACTTTTAAATGTAAGATCTCTTTAAACAAGTCTTTTCTGATCAATGACCTTATTTTAGACAACAAAATTTGATTTTATGTTTTTAACTGAAACATGGCTTAGCACAGATGGACCTGTGACACTGATAGAGGCCTCTCCACCAAATTATGAATTTTTATATTCTTTTAGACAGGGTAAAAGAAGTGGGGGGACAGCTACAATTCTTTTAGCACAGCATGCTTTTAAAAACATTCTATTTGATGATTTTTTTATCATTTGAACACCACTCCTTTGTTTTTAACAGTCCCCCCATACTTTGTTCAACTATATACAGACCACCTAAGCGTTGCACAGATTTTATCAACATGGATAAGAAGCTACCATCTGTTTTAGTTTTATTGGACCTGAGTGCAGCTTTTGATACAGTCGACCACAAAATTCTTTTAGATAGACTTATTGGCATCTCTGGCACTGTTTTTAACTGGTTTGAATCTTATCTTGGTGATAGACAATTTTACGTGAACCTCGGGGATTGCTTATCTAAATGTTTTGTCATCAGGAGGCACGGCATCAATTTCCACAGCTATGCTGATGACACACAACTGTATGTTGCCGTGTCTCCTGATGACACAGGGCCACTCGATGCCCTTTTTAACTGCATTTTATCCATTAAATCATGGATGGCAGAGAACTTTTTACAGCTCAGCCAGAACAAAACTCAGGTTTTAGTCATTGGGACAGGGGACAAGAGAGAGAAACTGGTCAGCAAACTTAAAGCATTATCCTATAATCCGAGTCAACAAGTTAAAAATGTAGGTGTTTTATTTGATTTAGAATTGAGCTTTGAGCCTCACTTACGAGATATCACAGAGAAGGCATTTTATCATCTAAAAAACATAGCTCGAGTGCGACCATTTCTCTCTCAAGCCAATGCAGAGACATTAGTTCATGCTTTTATCACTTGTAGAATAGATTATTGTAATGCCCTCCTTCCTGGTCTCCCCAAAAAGAACATTTCACACCTGCAATTATTACAAAATTCAGCTGCACGAATGTTAACAAGGATCAGAAAGAGAGATCACATTACATTGATTTTAAGGTCTCTGCATTGGTTACCTGTCTCTTTTAGAATAGATTTTAAGGTGGCTTCATTGGTTTTTAAAGCTCTTAATGGCTTTGGCCCTTATCTATCTGATCTTCTATTACCTTATGAGCCAAGTCGAGCCCTCAGGTCTTCAGGAAGTTCTCTGTTAACAATACCTAAAGTTAAAACCAAAGCATACGGTGAGGCATCTTTTTATTACTAGGGCCCCAGTCTATGGAACAGCTTACCTGAAGACCTGAGGACTGCACCTAATCTTAATGATTTTAAAAGCAAACTGAAAACGTACCTTTTTAGTCTTGCTTTTAACTAAATTTTTATATCATTAACTTTAAGTGTTTAAGCATTCACCTCTTTCTAGTTTTGATAACAGGATCGTCTTTTATTGAGCAATTTTGGTGCTCTTATTTTAGTATCCTTTTCTGTTGTTTTCATTTTATTTTATTATTTATTAAATTTCATTCTTTGTTTCTTTGTTTTTAGATTTTGACATAAATCTCCAGTGTTTCCTTATCTTGAGTTTTAAAATGACGTTTCCTCTGCGCACATTCCTATTTCCACGAAATCAAGCCCTTTTTAGGTTTATGCATTTTAATACTGTTTCTGTTGCAATTAGATCGTGGGGTGAGAATGAGGGGTTGGGCTGGGGTTGATTTGGGTATTGTTTTAATCTTGGGTTGGGGTCAATTTGGGTATTCTTTGTTTCTTTTATTCCTTTTTCTGTGTGAAGCACTTTGTGCTACATGTTATGAAAAGTGCTTTATAAATAAAGACTGATTGATTGATTGACAATACATAAAAAAGATGATAAGTGAAAAATTTAAAATGAATGAAATCTAGATTAATACCTAAATATGTGAGTGTGGGCACATATTTATTTTTAAAATACATTTCAAATCCTTGAAAGGAAGTGGGCAGGGTCCCAAGAACTGAACACTTTCTTCACAAATTTCAAAGACTTATTTTGATGAGATATGTGACTGCGGTCACTTATTTACTTGTCTCTTTTTTTTTATCAAATTAAATTCCTGGGCCCCAAAACGGATGTGGAACAGCGGTTAAAAGGGGGTTGTGGATCTGGTTGGCTCTCCGGCTCTGCAGTCACGTCCTAATGGGCCCCGCCCACCTGCCGTGGTGGCACGAGCGTGCGGCGAAACCGTTTAACGTTATTAAAAAAAAACTCGACGGAGGTAGCCGTTGGAAAGTTCTTCTACGACTCAAGACACGAAAAAGGTCGCAGTTGTTGTCGACAAACAGTTAGTACTTGGGTTTGGAGGTTTTTCAGTCTCTAACCGTCAAGTAAACGTTTTTCTTACATTAATTTTGTACCATTTAACTCCGTTTTACAAGTTGGACGCTAATCGCGATTAGCGTGTTAGCATGCTAGCCAAAGTGGGATAGCTAGCAGTTGACCGGCTATTGTCTGTAAGTGTTCATATTTTAATTGAGCTTACTGCCATAGAATGATGAAGCATTTTAGTTTTGGTGATATAAGTAACTGAAGACATGGCTTTTCTATTTTTTAGGACCATGAAACTCCGCTTAGAGTGTGAGGCATGCTACACTTTGGCTGCAACAAACCTGACTCCTCATCGGACGTTGGCAGCGTCCAGCCAGAGGTCCACCCACAGCCTTTCCCACAAAGTTTCACCATCTGTTACCTGCTGAAACTTATTGCAGCACACATGGAGTTGTGAATACAAACATACAATTTTGAGTCTTTGAGGCTGAAACTTAAAGAGATAGCCATCTGATATTAATTTCGGGTTTAAACACACCGCAACACCGAGTTAGACACCCCCCCTCGAGAGATGAATGTACTTTAGTAACAACCGCAGGATAGCAATACACAGCCGGACCACAGTATGGTTTAACTAGAGAAGCAAGCAGTCAGCTACATTAATCTCTTGAGGGGGTGTCTAACTCGGTGTTCTGGTGTGTTTGACGCTAAATTAGTTTTACAAATGTCCCTTAAGGCAACAAAAATTACTTCACTTAAACACTTTTAGTGGGGCGCTATACATCCAAATACAGGATGTATAGTGTCTGTACGTTACAATTAAGGTAATTCCCCGCCAATCCAGTCAATGTATTTTCCATAATAGCAGAAGAATTTTGTTTTAATAGTATGATACGGGCTTTTAGAATAAATTTGACAGCTGTTTATGAAAACTGAAAGCATTGGGCATGAGAGAACATTGACAAAGTTACTCTGAGGTGGTCATAATTGTGTGATGTGGAGATGCATGCTGGTGAGCTGAGAGAGGATATCACAGGGTAGGTCTTGGATGTTGTTTAAAGACATGCTGCTGCTTGAACACTCACAGAAGAAGGGCATGGCAACAAAGAGAAACATAGTATGTCAATGAGAGCTGGATAATTCCTAAGAGAATTGTAATCACCTTCTTTGAAACATATCTTTTATCAATTTTAACTTACAGCAACGTGGTGTATAGTTTTCCATATTAGAAGACATGAGAGGAGTGATGATGAGTATAAGACGGAATATTTGTGCAACTCGGGTATCAAAAAGAAACACGTGGCTCTCTGAAGTTATTGAGGTCTATGAAATAAACTGAGATTCAAATAGATGCCTTTTTATGACATACAAAAGCTAACAAAACACAATCAAGAGAAGATTGAGGATTTTTTACCCTAATTTTAAATGGTTACTTATTTGATTGAATAAAACTAGGAATTTTCTTACAGAATTAAGAAGCTCAGTAAATTCTGACCTAAAAGAATATGTCCTGTTTTCTGTTTTATTTTAGGCTGACCAAAAAGAGAATGTGTGCAGAGACATTGAAGAAATCCTAGATCGTAGACATAAAGAAGTCTCTGAGTTCATGAAAAAGACCTGTGAGGCTTTCCAAAAATGCCTCAAGGAGGGGGTTGAAAAATCCACACGGTCATGGGAAGATGACTTGAAGAAATTCTTAAATCCTTTATGTATTGAAATATTTTATTTGACTTAGAGCACTGCCTTCATGTTCAAATGTAAGTGCCTTAAGATTTTTTTACTAATTAAATTTTCTTCTTACAGAGTGATGTATCAGGAAGTGCTTTCCACAGGACATTGAAGTGCATTGTTGAAAAGAATGGCACCCACAAAAATAAAAAGAAGCACTACAACCTCAACGAGACACTGTCCTCATGGCTGACTGAGAGCATTGATGAGGAGTTCAGGAAGACTTTCCCGTAAGAAATGATTAAATGAGGATATAATGCCTTTTAAGAAATGTTGGGGATAATTGTCTTAAAGGTACAGTGTGGAAAAAGTATTTAGCAGCATCTAGAAGTCAGATTCTAGGTTAAAGGCTCCCCTGCACACCTTTTTTGACAGAAAAAAAGCTCCTGCTATGCATGCTCAGTATCATCCACCATTTGTCAAGTTTTTACCAACGCATTTTTATCAATGAAAAGTCCTTTAAGTCCACAACAACTAATCTTCTTTTCATCTTTCATCTGGTACATTTTCTGCTAAATAAGAAAAACAAGCATGGGATATAGTTTATCCATTCTATGCTACTGTAGCAACATGACAGCGCACAATGGCAGTCTCTGTATCGAAGGACTTGCTGCTTATGGAAATAAAAAAATTGTCTTTTCCCAAAATCAGAACAATGTTTAAGTTCAGATATTCATACATGAAAGATGAAAGAATTACATTCCATTTCTGCCAAGCCTGATCTGCAAAGTGCTGCTGTGTTCTTTACACTTCACCTTTGAAACCTGTCTATTCTTGCTTAACAAAGCAGTTTCTTCTAAACACAATTCAGAAATGACTCAAAACGTGGACCATTCAACGAGGCCATCAGTTCCTTTTCCCTCGGCACAGAGACGCTGAAGGAAAAGTACGAAGATGTGCAACTGCAACTGGAATTTCTCGGGACAGAGGTAAAAGCTGAAAATATAACCTACTTTTCAAAATTTCTTCAACTGTTTTTCAGGGTGTGGAGACTCAAAAACATCTGAACCCTTTAATAATGGTTCAGATGTGCTGTTGATATGCCTATTGAACAGAAAGAAATGTACCGCTTGACAGTCTGTTAACTGAGGGGAAAAGACATGATGATTTGTATGGTTAGCACAGAGTTTGACATTTTGATAGCACGACAAACACACAGACACAACCACTTTATACTGCTGTACTCCTCTCATTTGTTGGCATGTGAATATAGCACCTGATTTCATTTAATCATCAGTTTTATTTGATGATTGATAATTCTGATTTTCATTACATACATTCACTGAAAACACCACCTCTCCACAAAAAACTCTCTGCATCACAATGCTCCTGCCCAGTTTTCCAGTATGTTATCTATAGAAACGACCACATCGACTTGGTTTACTTTTTGAGACTCCAGTGGATGCAAGAGCCACTTAGTGCACCATGGGTAATGTAGTTAAGGCACTAAATTGAATTACTTTGAGAAACTGTTCTATAGTTTCGACTGAAAAGACACTATATTTTGTGCACACTCCTTTGAAATGCATGAGCTCCCTCACTTTTGTCACAAATTTAAAGTGACAATTTTCACAAGACAGACAGAAAATATAAAATCAGTCATATCAGTTCTACACAATGTGAAAAATTGGCTGCACAATCCAATCAACCATTGACTTGATTTGCAGACATGACAACATTCAAACCCAAAACATTAGTAGAGTCCTCATCATCGTCATCATAGTCAACATAATCTATAAATAAAGAGGATTTGAGTGCACACGCTGCTTGGTCAGAGTGAATGTTTGTGTTCCAGTCTTCCTTCTGTTTTTAACCTGGTGATCAAATCTGAATGTATCTTGAGGTAATTATAGCTGTTGTAAAGACTGCAAGCTTAAGATCCTGTGTTGTGATTTTTTGAAGGAAGAAAAACTGAAGATTAAACTTGGAGAAGAGATAAAGCAGAAAAAGAAAAAAATCTACTGCAGCCTGACCACCAAAATCGAAGAAATCATGCAGGAAGGCTACAACAGTAAGATCAAAGATCTTTACTTGTAATATTTGACACTATAACAAAACAAGTAACATCACCATTGTGATGACCAACATTTTCTAACAATTTCCTCATTATTTCAGAGGCAAAAAATTGTCGAGGAGATGGCATGCTAAAAAAAATGAGGGCAATCATCACGGAGCATGTGCGTGATAACGAGAACATGTTCCAGAGGGCTGGAGATGCCATGATGGAGAAACTGTGGGATTTAGAGGTTTGTTAGTTCTAATAACCTAATTGTCTTTAGGAGATAGTTTAATATATCGTATAGTTTAATATAACATATAACATGATGGCTCATCAAGTGTTTTTAGCTTTCTGGACTGCTCAGTATACATTCAAACTGTTAATTCATGTACAATCAAGTAAATCCCAGTTTGACATGTTAAACATGTTTATTGCTTTTATAGAGGGAGGTCCTGCAGACAATAACGAAAACAATGCAGGAATCAATTCAGCTGTCGCTCAAGACAGATCATCAATCACTTCCAGGTAAAGGGTTGGTTTGTTCTTTCCAAATTAAAAATAATTTAGCAAAAGTAAATCGCAGGATAATCTTCACTCATTTTTTTAAAATTAGTTGTGGACCTCATACTTGCTTTAATTTTTCTTTGGCTGTACCACACACTTAGGTGGAAAAAATTGGAAGAAAAATGACACATTTCTTTTTTTGATGTGGTTTTCAGATGTCCAAACAAAGTTGGACAAGATGAAAAAATGCGTGGAAGAGCTGAAGAAAAGGAGAGATGAAAAAACAACATCAGTTTGGTAAAACTTTTCTTTAAACGTTTAGATAATTTCCTATCTTTTAATCATAAAAAAGACTTACTTTGCCTCTATTCACTCCAGTGCTGAGCAACCCGGACCGTCAACTGCACAGGTATGTCTTTTTTTATTATTTTGAGCAACTATAAGCATTCAAGCAGTCACTGTTTCATACCGTCACAGCCCTCCTGTTAATCTCTGCTGGATATTTCAGAATTGACGAAAAACAGCAGAGGTCTGAGTAGCCACTGAGGGTCCCAGAGGGAAAGCTGATTGGAGGAGAGACCACTGGATGGGGTCTTAATATGTTTCTCAAGATCTTATTTCTACTCTTTTTCAGTCTTGTTTTGACATGCTATTGATGTGTATATAACACAAAGTGATGATTTATTGTTGTGATGATGTTTTCCTTTTTTTGTGGTTGTTCATCAGAGACAGAGAAAAGTTACAATTTGGTGTGATCTGCCATGTTCTGCAGACAAAGTCTAACCACTTATATGGTTTACATTATAAGGATTTCTGCCATTTTTTAATTCAGTTTTTTATATGTCTTGTTTTTCTTTCATGTACTATGTGGGTGTTTTCATGTTATGGGTTTAACACTTGGTGATTTATATGTTCACTGCATTTACACTGACTATAATGAACCCTGAAACTTGATCAGGGTTGGCCTTGACTTGGACTTAAGGCTTTTAATGAGGGATCTTGATTTATTTTTCTATCATGTTTAAGGACAAAAGTGTTGGTAACACCAAAATATATGTTTGGTGGTAAAATAAAAAATAGAAGATATCATGATCATATTAAATTTCATGTCTAGTCATACATTTGCAGCTGCATAGAATGATGTATATTATGATAGATACCACATTTAGACCTTTTGCTTCTTTCTTATTGTGCATGTATAGAACCAAAATAACAAGAGCAAACATGCTGCAACTGCTCAAAAGAATTTCTACTGAGGAATTATTTGTTGATAGTATGACTTTTAACTATTTCATAATCAGTCTCTCAGTATTTCACATGCTTTTTGTATAGGAAATTCATGTACTGAAAAATGACACAGACCGAAAGTTCCTCACAGAAGCTTCAATGTTAAAGTTATTCTGATGTAAGAGGTGTAAAATAAAAGAAAGACTGCATGTTATGATTCAATCATTCATTTTTACTCAAAGAAAAAAAACCTTCACATTGAGGGTCTGTTGTTTATATGACATTGTTGGCACTGATTTCAGTTAAACATGAAACACCAAAATGTCTTTTCGTCCTGTAACTGTGGCACCATTTATAAAGACATAAAGCACAAGCAGGTACTCAAAGCCCTTGCACACCAAACTAATATCTTACATTTTACACACTTGGGTAGTTTTTATTTCAACCGCATTATATGACCTCTACAGATTTTGTAAATTCACTTCTAGTTTTATGCATAAAATGTTTGTGAACAGTTCTGGTGAGTATGGGCACGCTGAAACACTGCAGATGGAAAAGGCAAAGTTCTTGGGCTCAGATACAAACATTGACCCCTTTCCTTTAAGTCCGACCATCTTCCATTGAAGCACCTATTTTTTTCATCACAATGAGATTCATCAGCCCAGTTCTTAAATGTGTGCCCAGGCTACATGTGAGTGTTTTTGGACAATCGTGTTGCTTTTCAAGTGAACTAGGACAGTCAAAAACCATGGCATTGTGTGTGAAGTGTGGGAGAAAATACAATCATTTATATGACAGAAGCTGAAATACAGACAGTCGTATCTTGAGCAGCATTGATTGAAGTTTCAGTGGTGCAAAGTTTGTATTCAAAGACTAAAAATTCAAGTTCACACTTCGGGGGATTTGAAGTCACTGGCTAACCCAGAGAGTGCTGCTTCTTCAGGCTGTCTGAGCGCCTCACTCGCTCCTCCGGGGTCCTCCGATACCAGCTCCTGAGAGGAAACACACAACTTCAAACTGTGCTGACTTTAGAGACTTAGCTTTCAGCTGGACTACGTGCATCATTTACACTGTTGCAATAAATGAGATGAGGTCCAAAGGTTGAGTCTGATTAAACACATGAAAATGTAACCTCACCCTTGACGGTTCAGCTGGTTGGGAGAACTTTGGCCTTGGTTTGGCTTCAGGGCTCTGAAAAGGGAAGATATGTCATGATACTCATTTTTAAAAAAATCTTTAAAAAGTTGGATCAGCTGTCTTGGCACTCTGTTGATATTTAAATTATCAGATTCTGTTTTGCTTGGTTACCTGTTGGTGGTGGGGCTCTTTGGCTTCTGGTGCATCTTCCTAGCTTGTGCTGGGGATTCACCGACCCTAGGGTTTGTTAAAAAAAAAAAAAGGAGGGCACTAAGTTTCATCATCCAAAATGTCAACTTTCACAACCACTAAAGTAGCTTTTTTTTTTTTTTTTGCGCTGTTCTGTCTCACCTCTTTTTTCTGTCCAGAGACCTCTGTGTGGCAGCAGACAAAACCACTCTCTCCTTGGGGCATTTAGCTTTCTCCTGCAGGTTTGACAGCAGTCTTTACTACAAATTCAGTTTGACCCTTAGAGATGCAGCTGTGTGCCCCCTCAGATTTGATAGAATAGTTGTTTTTCTGCTCATTTTAAAAAATCAATCCCTTTAAATTACCATTTCCCGTAGCTTCCTCTCTGCTCGCAGCTCCCTGTCCTGCTGCAGCAAAGCTAAGCGATCCCCCAAAGGCATCTCAAAGAAGATGTCGTAGATGTCATAAAGAGCTGCTCTCAACTGAGAAGTGGGGAAAGATCACATATGAACACAGAGCAAGTTGGACCTCTGCTGTCTGAATAATGTCACTGCACGCTCGTACCTGAGCTTTAACTCTCTCCTGCAGGGAGCGATCTTGTGCTGAGCAGGGGCCTCTCTTGAGAGGAGCTTCAGTCTTGAAGGAACGAATAAACTCCTGTGTGTCCTGGGTAAACAAAGAGACACAGTTTAAACTCAGGAACACGGCGCTGTAAGGAACAGATTGCAGATTGATACTTAAAATAATGGCCTGTTTGTGTTTGTTTGACCTTACCACAACAGTCTGACGCAAGTGTTTGACCTTTTCCGTCTTGAGTAGTCTGCGTGTGAGGAAGCCCCGAATGATGGCTCCAATTCGACAGAAAGCTCTTTGCTGCTCTGCTGTCAGAACCTAGAGGACGCCACGGGGACACGAGAAGACGTGGCTGTTAGGACAGGGTTAAATATACAGGTCAGTAAATTTTCCCACACACCATTTTCTCACCAGACTCAGCCTTGCTCGAGGTTTGTTTACTGCCCATGTGGGCCCCCACAGATAGACCGGAGTTTGGACAGAAGGAGTGGACACACTGGAGCTAACGGGACTGGGGAAACCTTTAGAGGGAAACAAATACATACCTTTAATTTGCACATATAGTTACAGCTGCCTCTGCTTAAAAAATCAAACCACAGGTGAGATAATCCTTCTCAGTATCTGTTGCTTCAAATGTCAGACTTTGGGAAAGGTACTAAAATGACCAATCTGTACAACTTTATACTTTTGGCACCCTTTTGTTGGAGTATCAAAAACGACTGTCATGATATCACATTTCTGTCTTAAATTCAAATGGCCTCTTTCCCTGCATGGGCAAACTGGGCTTTTATTTTGAAGGGTACTATCAATCTATCCCTTTAAATTAGCATCGGGTCAGCCTAAGTTGCGTACTCTGAACTAACAGCTACCTTCTTACTACACACACTTCATGACAACCTTCTTTTGTACAACCAAAGGAGGCCCAGGGTCGAATAAAGCCCTGCAGCTAATGATGGACAATTTCAAAATAAAAGGATTATGTGAAAACAAGTGGATCCTCTCAGTAAACAGTGCGAAACCAAGCCCAACCACTTGGTGGAAATGCAGCATGATGAAGTGGTACCTATACTGTGTCCAGGTGATCGCTCAGCTGGTGTGTGAGCAGGGCTTATTCCTGGGCAGGAGGGGCTCACAACAGGACAGCTGTCAATCACAGACCTGCAGCTCCACCCACTGGCATCCCCACTCAAAGGCCGCGCACTCCTCTGTTCCTTCAGTCTTCTCTCTGTCTCCTCAAGCTCCTGAAGTGCGTACAGACAAAAAAAAAAAAACACACAGACAACAAAATTAATGTTGCGTATTTTTATTGGAATGACTTCTTGGTTTGTATTTCAACTTAAAAAATGAGTTCATGTGGTTCTAAATGCTGACCAGACGGAGGCGCTGTTGTTCTTTCTCCTGCTCAACCAGAAGCAGAGACATCTGCAGGGCATGCTCCTCCTCCAGCCGCCTTTGCATGTCCTCCAGAGCCTGTGCCCTCCTCTGTGTCTCCTCTGCTGATGTGCACAAATAAAAACACAAAAACAGTCATCAATCTTTTTCTGCTTGCATGTTCAAACTCCATTTTTTATGTTTTTCTGTTTTGCAGTTCGTGTCTTTAAAGCTGCAGTGGGAGAAACCATGTCCATTTCAGAGATTAAATTAGATTGCGTTAAATCAACTCACCAATGTTGCTGCTTTGTGTTTCAGCTGGAGGGATTTTCATTCCTTGAAGGTCATCAGAGTCCATCCTGAGTCTGACCTGAGGAGAGTCCAAAGTGATGTGGGGCCTCTGCGGAGATGGTGTGGGATTATCGACCTCGTATGACTGGTTTAAAGGGGCTGCAGAGGTTCGCCAACTCGGTGTCAACCATGTCACACCTGCCATGAAACGAGGAATCCTTTCCTGGCTGCGGTCTATGTGCTCGCCTCCAGATTTGTAGGTCTGCGGCTGGCTGTCCAGTGTGTGGCAGCGCCGGCGAAATCCTGCTACCAGGTGGTCATGGTGTCCCTTAGGACTGAGACCTGAGGCACTAACAGGGCTACAGATCTCCTGCACTGGGCTTGTGCCACAGTGGCTAGACCGACGACTGCCGCTCCTGCTGCCCTCACTGCCTGTAGGGGTTTTTGTGGCCCCTAGAAAAACCTCCCCCAAGTCTGCCACACCAGGACCCTCCCCTGATCTGCCAGGGCTTCGGGGGATAAGATCCGCGGGGCCGATGGGAAATGAAATATGGATGTTTCCTGTTGAAACAGGGCGTGGCCTTCGTCTCTGTGGGAGGGGACTAATGCTGGATTCTGGACTGGGGAGCCGAGCGTATCGATCTTGTAGACTAGGTGAAAGGGAACCAGATTGTTGAGGGCTGGGGGTGTACAGAATTTGATGCTGGATTTTGGTCTGAGGCGGTCCAACAGGGCTATGGTGCAGACTGAATCCAAACTCAACCCCTGTGTCCTCCACCGGGTCACAGCTCTTATCCTCCTTATTCGAGACAGACTCAGGTGGGAGGGTCTGGCTGACCTTGAGGGCTGTGTTTGACCCCTGCTGGCTCTGCTCTCTCTTCACGTACTCTCTTGATCTCTTGAGGAGGCTGTCCAGACTCATGTCCTCCTCTTCCTCCTCCTCCTCTTCTTCCTCCTCCTCACTCTTGTCTTCCCTTTCCACCTTTGCCTCCTCCTCAGTCTTGAAGCCATTCAGGATGGGGGTCACAGAGCAAGCAGGAGTGCTAGACTGATCATTTATTTGAAGTCTAAATCCAGGGTCTCTAGGAAGTCCGGGAGAGTCAGTAACCAGGGTGTAGCCGCTGACTGTCGCTGATTTAGAAACTGGCGGCTTTTCCGTTTCTACACTCGGTGCTTTATTTGTCTGTGCAGAGAAAACAGGTAATGATGACCATTTCACTTATAATTAATTCATTAGTCATAATAAATAAGCTGATGGTGGAAAGTTGTGTCTCTGGGTTGGCTGACAGTGCATGAACTCTGTCTTTACCACAAAGGGTTGAAAGGGCAGAGAGGGAAATATTCAGAAAGACAAGGGCTCAAAAAAGAAGAATAGAGAAGCCCACTGTGTTTTTAATAAACCTCTTTGACTTGATTTTAAATAAGACAATTGATCTCCTCATCCAGACTTCACTATCACGTTCAAACTTTATGACTTCTTCTTCTTCTGGAGGATAGAGTTTATTTACAGCTGAACTGCTTTGAATGTTTGTCTGACAGAAAAAGGCCAGTGCTATAAATAACACTGCCTTCCAAAGACAGTGTTGAGTCACCCAACCTGTATTCAAGTCTGTAAACGTCTCATGAGATTTTGTCACAGACTGTAATTCAGGTTTTGCTCTGTATCACGGGGCTGACACACAGACCTATTTAGAGGATGCATGTTCTGGCACAGAGAGTAGGAGTGTGGCATTATACTGAGTTTTTCTAAAAATCTTCCACCCTGATCCAGACCCCACCAGACCGAGGACCTGAACACGACCGGCCTACTGACCTGAACTTGGTCCAATATGTCTTGAACTCGGGACAGAAGTTTGTTCCTCTGCTGGTTCTGTCTGTCCACCTCCAGCTGGACCGCCTTCAGTCGAAGGTCACGCATCTCATTGCGCTGCTCAGCACTTAGCTAGAGACACAGACAAACAGAGTGTAGACTGTGAAGTGATTCGAAAGGCTTCAGTGCTGAAACAGAAACAAACTCAAGCAGGAACATGAGAGAAAAGATAAGGAAGGAATTTGTTTCAAAAGTGATTCCAGTTTGAAAATTGTACTTTTTGTGATTTCTGCTAAGTTAACACAGAAACAGTCCTCTTTTGTTTTCTCTACAGAGAAGTCCTCAGTCAGTCTGTAGTCTCAATCTCTGAGAACTCATTAAGTCAGCACGACCTAGAAGATGGATTCTCCTCACTGACATCAGCCAGTCTTGGTCCTCATCGTCATCAATTATCCCTCTCTTTCCTCTGCCAGCTGCTGATATTGGGACTGCTAAAACCACATGTTATAGATTAAAAATAGCGTGACTTGCCTTTAATTTAATTAAGTTTAAGTTAAACTATTCTTGTCCGTTTTAAAGCGAGTGTTTTCAGACACTAGCAGTGGTTTAGCTTTGGAAGGCACAAAGGATTCAGTTTAATATCAGTATTGAAAGATGAAAGCTCACAGAGTTAAGAAGTATCAGTTGAAGCATGTATATATCACGGGGCTGACACATAGACCTATTTAGAGGATATATATATATATATATATATATATATATATATATATATATATATATATATGTATGTATACCAAAATTGATGTATAAAACAAATTTAAAATGATCTTTTTTGGTCTGAAAAATGTTTGTTTTGTAAATAAATGTCTAACCCCTTCACCCATGTGCTTCTAACCTTCACAGACTCCATGAATTGATGCCCATCTCCTAAATATTTGGTCACATGATCAGTTTCTCTTACCATTTCCAAGAAACAGGAGGTGGCTCAACTTACCCTTTGGCTCAACTTGCCCCACTCTCCCCTATTGTATATTGATATTGACCAAAAGGACTTTGAATTATCAACATTTTTGATATTGACACACATTCAATGTTGTGCATCCATCCCTGGTTACGGTACAATTCACAAGCCTTGTTATTTCTTTCTTACCAGAGGCGAAAGCACAGCCCGTCCATGGAAGCAGATGACAGAGCAAGCCTTCAGAGACCCCAGTGTCTCACATGTCCTCTTCCTCTTACATCTCTCCCCCTCCTGCAGTATGGCCAAACTGTGCAGACAGAACTCCTCGTAGCTTTCCATCTCTGGGCGCCCACACATCCACGATCAGAGTAGGAAACGCACACCATGTAGCCTCCTCACCCAGCTGGTAAAATGAACAGGAGAGATTGGACTGCACTGGGTGTGGATCACCAGAGGAGACCATTTAGGATGATATGTGGAGGAGCTGTACAAATCTCCTCCAAACAAAAGAGGGTCTGTCTGCCTTTGGAGGCTTTATCACACCAGTCACATTCCTGCCATTCCTCTCTATCAGACCTTGCTGGTGACTGACTTTCATTTCCGTGCCTCATAGAGTTGCAGATAGAGAGTCGAATCAATGCAGCTTCTATTTCTGAATGACCTGTCAGCAAGATGGATGGTACAGACCCTTCACAGCCAGGTAGAGTAACACAGGGCGTTAGCTTGGGATGAATTAACACTGCGTTATAACGTGTAATTCATCGAGGTAGTATCTGGTAAAGGAAGCATAGCTCGGTCAATCCAAACTGGGGTCTTCCCGATGATACCCAGTGGTCCCTCACACTGATTCATTCATTACAACACCGACAAGGTTTCATTGTTTTACACTGCTAAGGCAAAGCAAGATGGATAATCGCGATTTTGTGACACAATGACATGAGATTTTCGGTTTTGCAGCGTATATTAAAGCCCAAAATGGTTATTGAACAGATGTTGCCATGCAGAATCACAGCTGGTAACATCACACCGGCGTTACGGGTTCGTTACCTACCTTCACAGCCAGGAAAAAGTGACACCTCCTTTCATTCCTCTTAAGATGCTCAGTTTATCGTGAGGGAACGACACACTGAGGCTTAAACATCAGCCTTTCGTGCCTTTTCTCAATCTCGGGTTTCCCCATCATCGTTAACATTATTGTCAACTCTTCCGGGCTCCAACAGCGCCTCCTAGCAACAGCGCGTGGGCCACGTTCCAATACAGTTCGTGAGACTTCTTCGCGTAGACTTCTCGTGAGAGCTCATTGTAGACGATTGCATTCATTGAGCGAAAAGTAGGTGATTGTGTCACGAGTAGTTCATCTGGTGCGTTAAACCCATAGATTGTATATAGTATTCTGTATGCAGTCTATGGTTAATCCTCTGTACTTGAGCAATAGACTGGAAGAGAAATGGAACCAGATCCTTGTCAGACAACAACCTCACCGTCTTAAATCACATCAGTTGTGACAGGTCTTGAATGATAAGCAGCCTTGTGTGTGCCTGTTCTTGGTGTTATTAATAATATCCATAAGGTAAGTCGTGGTTTGATATGGAGTTTTTGACATAAGACCCATTTTAAAGGTCAAGCCTCAAGGTAAGATGAGCAGGTGCATATTTTAAAGTCTTCAAAATTCCACAAATTCACAATTATGTAGCCTACCTGGTTCATTAACTGTAATGACCACACAAAGCCCTGGCCTAAACCTGTTCTTGGTGGCTGTGGAAAACTTTTGCTGTGATTCAATTTAATGTCATAGGGGTGTTTTAAGGTTTGAAAAATGATTAAAACTGGATTTTCTGATGTAAAAATTAGGAGATTTATCAAGTTACAGTAACAACAACTCACTGAAACTGTGTCATGTGTTTCCAAAACCAGCTAAAATAAAATATGACTGAAGAGAGAATATCATAAGTCTTTGTCACATCACTATTCCTGATCCAGACTCTTTTTCTTGACCCATTAGGTCTGATCACTAGGTTCATAAATCAATGACACTGCGACAGTTTTAGGATCATATTTTACCTTTATAACTGCTATCTCTAATTTTATTGCGTTAAAGCATTAACCCTCCTCCTGTGTTAGGGTCTGCACCTACCTGTTTTTGATTTTAAATGCTTAAAAGAACCACTTAAATTAGCTTTTTAGCATCAAGACTTTTTGGCTTTGTCAGGAACCTCTATTTCAACAAAATAAAAAAATTAAAAATTAAACTGACTAAATTATAAAATGCTCTTATTAGAATGATGGCACTTGTGTTAGGGTCACTGTTGACCCAGTTAGATCAATATCTAAGAGCAAAGACTGAAATCATAAGTGCACTTACAGGCAACACACTGACAGTCAGATCCTCTTCCACCCATATGAGATTTAGGAAATTCTCATTTTGCTATGTATTTTCCTGCACAAAATATCTGTGAGTATTTGTCATTTGAAGGATTTAGAGACAACAACAATAAGCAACTTTGTTCTCAGGCTAAAATAAATGAGTTCACTCATTGCGGACAAATATGTTTTACTGCACTAAATAAAATATACAGATAAAGACAATGCTTTCGCCTGTGTGAGGGAAACTGTTTATTCCACATTCAGTATCAAACAAAACAAGGACACTTCTTTCACAGCTCATCCCTTGGGCTCTCTCGTGATCCTGAGTGTACGGGTTGAGAAATGCGCACTTTCTCCTTGTTGGCCTGGATTAGAGCTTCGATGTCATCGGCTGAAAAGCTTTGTTTGACATCCTGCCACAAAAATAAGACAAGTTCAGCCCTCCGGTGGGAAAATTAATTCCTTCAAAAATAAGTTAGTTTCACAATCACACCCACAGCTCACCTCAAAGGACTGACGTTTCACTCCCACACATGCTCTGGACTGCTCATAACACAGCACTATACCGAGGTTGTTTGGCTCTTTGGCCACCAAAGCTTCATAAAACTGGTCATAATTGGAGTCTGGAAGACAAATTATAAATGAGGTTGTTATAAACATGCAAGTCCAGTGTTATTTCTTCAGATCTTACCCATTAGTTTCATGCAGGAGATGATCAGCTTGTCTTTAGAAATATGGGCATGTTGGAAGGAGTGCAGTTTCTTGCACACATCACCATGGAGGAGGCCCTTTACTATTGTCTGCCTGCTCTCAGCTGGGGCTCCCTTTAGGGATTTCTCTATCTCTGTAACACAGAAGAGGATGAGGGCAACAGGTAAACATTTGTCAGTGTTGTTTTAAACAACTGTGTCATACTCTGAGAGAATCTGAACAGCAGTCTGTCGTACCTTGTGCAGCTGTGAGGCAACTTTCACAATCGACATCTAAAAAAAAAACCAGAAAGAGGCTGGAACTACAATCCAACTAAAACAAAGCCTTCTTCAGCTATAAAGATAGAGGAAGAAACCAAGTTGGCAGAATTGCAGTGATTGTGGTACTTACATCGATCCATCTCCTTGGGTTGCACAGGAAGAAGCGAGCACACAAATATTAGAAAAATAAAGGTTTTCATCCTGACAAGGAAAGAGACGAGAAGAGAGAGGAGTCAACTGAGCACAAGAGAAGTCATATCCCCTTACATACAGCGTCTACTGCTGATCTCGAGGACAATAGAATCACGTCACTGTCATTCCTGCAGTGACAGGTGGCCAGTCTTTCAGGTTTTCTCTCACTTTGTACAGATATTTCCCACAGTTTGGGCTTTCTGTGATCGTTGGACATGGTGTTAGAGCACTCTGAAGCCAAAATTCAAGTTTAGTCGATGTGGCTAAAGGTGCGGCACAGACTCAGTTGACTTAGGAACACTGACAAAAGTCTTGTACACAAATAAGAGGCCATTTTTAAAGGTACAGTGTGTAGTGTTTAGCAGCATCTAGCAGACCAGACATGGAGAAAATGGAATTCTTTAACTTTGTTTAAAGTTGTGTATGGTCGTATATAAAAGCTGATTAGCATTCATTTGAAAAGAATGTGATGTCTTCAGTAGACTGTGATGTCTACTGAAGGAGTGTGGGTCCCCTCCCCTTCCACAGAGGTTACCCTCTTCTATGGACATGTTTCTACTGAAGCACACAATGGACAAACTAAATACATAATTTGTATCAATTCTACTCTAAAGTCTCTTGATATATATAATGTAAGCTATATTTAATGACATTTCAGGCCAAAATTGTAAGTTGCTTCAAACTTGCTCCTTTGAGCTGTGTGGCAGCCATCTTGGTGGGGGCATCATTCCCATTAAAAGCAATGCATGTACAATCATGGCTTGCTCATTTTTCAACCAATTTTCAAGTGGTTTACTTTATTATTAACGTCAAAAGATGTGCTTATAATACAGATCATTTGATTTAAAAAAAATGTCAAGATTGAACCGCATAAGAATTGGTTCAAAATGAGCAAGTTATGATTTATTTTCCATATACATCTGAAGCCTGTAATGGGACCGTTGCCCCCTCCAAGATGGCTGCCACGTTGGCACGTCGCTTAGCGGGCTGCTACGGCGGGCTGGCATATCTCGCCTTCTATTTAAGTCTGTGGGTGGCAGTAGCCCATTACAGTTTGTTTCATAAGTGGCCACTAGATGGTGCTGTTATATTTCAAATGGCAGTATGAGGAGAGTTTGCCAGATCCCATATATGGTCATTTTTACCATATAAGGACTGACGCGTATGACGTCGGCGGAACAACGGAAAGTATGACCGTGTGCGGGAAAGGCGAACGTTGGAGCAAGGTCCTCTTTTCAAATGAGTAAATGTTCAACTGCTCGAGGAAAGTTAACAGACTGAGTGTAACTTTCGCTACAAAACGGAGAAATTCGGCGTTCACTGGCGTTTGCTCGATATTCCGCTGTCAGAGGCAAACATGTGAGTATTTAAACGTTTTTGTTGATAACGTGAATTTCACGTGCGCTGTCCTCAGCTTTCACACAAGGCTGCTCCTGAACGGAAACCTCGAGTTTTTATGCTAACGTTTTGCTCTGTTGTGGTGTATTAATGGGGTCTTGGTGAACTTTGGTCCCTGCAAATGCTGTACTGATAACTAATATGTCTGCTCTTGAAGGAAGTCCACAAAGAAGGCCTTTGGAGATGAGCTTTTGTTGTTTTCCTGTTTACTACAGTACAGATGGGCTCGGTTGACATCTTGCAGCCTTATGGTCTTTAGATGTCTTTTGTGGAAATGTCATGTTTGAACCGAACACTTAACTGTTGGAAAGGCTTGAAATCGTTTGAAAGTTGTCATAATAGACCCAATTTGAAGGCGTTTTCTCTTTATCTTCACACCAGCAGAGACAGAAGCTGGAGACTTTTATCTCTCTTTTCAGGGGCGTGTCAGGCCTTCCGGACTAGGGTGGCCCACTAGTCTCCAGGGTCCTCATGTATCAACCGTGTAAACCAGGGGTAGGCAATCATGTGCCATGGAGGGCCGAGAGGCTGCAGGTTTTCTTTCCAACCCAAAACTCCACCAGGTGATTGCACTCCTTACCTTACCTTACCTTACCTCCAAGCAGAGCTCCTTACCTCCAAGCAGAGGGCAGGGACTAATCAGTGAAATCACCTGGTGGAGTTTTGGGTTGGAAAGAAAACCTGCAGCCTCTCGGCCCTCCATGGCACATGGTTGCCCACCCCTGGTGTAAACGCAAAGTTGTGTGCGTAATGAATGCGTACGATCATTCCCACACAAAGTATGGAATTTATCAACCTGTAAATTTGGACACAACTCTGACCATGCTTACACATAAAATCTAGTGGTACATTAGTGAAAACTACAAATAGAACTCAAAATAAAACGAGGATTTCACGCTATTGCTGGATTGCCTAACACAATTGGAGCCATAGATTGCACCCACATCACAATTAAAGCATCTTTTTACTTTTTTACAATGGCCTAAAATAGAAAAACTAATGAAGTCCATAGACCTTTTTTTTAATGTAGTTGATGGCCTCGACAAACTCGACAAATACAGGATCATATTTGGCATTCCCTCAAAGTCCACCATCCCTTGTGGAGTATTTATATGAATACATACATTTCCTCTGAGGTTAGCTCACAATTTTGGCAGACCTGTCCGTCTGCCTCTGGAGTAGATATATCGAGTATTTTTCTACAATCTAAACATGAAATGCAAAGAAAGCTACTAGCTGCCTTTTTCACCACAGCCTAAATATTTGATCACATGTGATAAGTATAAATACAAGTCAGACAAGATTTTAACTTGTGCTTGTGGGCCTTTTTCACCTGCAAAACATATTAAATTGGCAGCCTGTACTTGGTCCCCTTCGATCAAGATGTCACCTCTTCTACCTAAGAGACACTTGACATTAGTCTGAGCTCCAAAGACGTCAAAATATCCCACATTTGATTAAAAAGCCTCTAGGAAAAGTCTGGAAAGTTAATCACAGAGCTGTTTTTTCCTTTCCCCCTTTCCTTTTAATCTTCTTAGGACTCCTCAGATTTAGGTCTATCTCGTGACCTTTTGGAGGGACTTGTATGCCAGTAGAAGCCATTTTCTTCAGAACTAGTACTTAAAAATGTTGCTGGTTTTGTTCCCCATAATACGGTACTTCATATAGCTAATACTTTTATGTGTGTTGTGGATATGGTTTTTCTCCTAATAATGGATTCTGCTTTTCTGTACCTGCATGGAGAACACTGAATCAGAGGTCTTATCTTATCTAACCAGAGTGTGAACTGTGCTATAGTTGACTCTGGCAGAGGGTTCAGCCTCCTTATGTCGCTGCCATTATTTGGGTTTATCTAAGAGAGTGTAGGGGCTGTTGTCCAGCAGGTGGCGCCTATCCCAAGACCTCTGATGCTCTTTTAGGTCAAGAATTAAGAGCCCTTAATGAAAATCACTGTATATCACACAGTGTTTTCGATCAAATTGCATAAGATGGACATTCTCATAATATTGTCCATGTTGAAACATATAGAGATGGTAATTTGTAAAAGCCCAACTATTTTCTCATCTGTTTCATCAGCCAAATTCCACCTATTAGTATAATGTTGCCCAGGAGGAGAGCGAAAGTTGCAGGAAAAATCCTGCACACTGTCATATTGCAAGAATAAGCTGATGCGTTGTTGTTTTCAGATGGTGTGAAGGAGTTTGCACGCAACTTTTGATCCCTGAAGACAAGAAATGATCCAATATTGACGTTTTTGTTTGATGTAGTATCCAGCTCGGAACAGATATAGTGGATATTTTTTAATTTTGCAAAACACTAAAGTCTTAAATTAGCATTGTTTCAGAGACACTTTAATCTGCAACAATTCTAATGAGATGTTTCTCACAGTCTTTGGTTTGTTTGCAGTGAGGAAACTGAATATTTTAGGTCTTTTTTCCCTCAAGTCTTCTACGAAAACTGCTAAGAGCTTAAATAAATGCATATTTTGTAAATGTTTTGTACTAGAGTGTTAAGGAACATTTCCTCAAAGCTCTGGACACATTGCATTTGCAGAAGTAGATGTATGCTGCCATAGTTTTCAGTATTCTAGTTAGTTTTATAAACAGTCTGTGTTCTTGCTTTGGTTCATGCTGTGCAGGTGTAAATCGATCATCTGCAGGTTGAAATTTGTCTCTGGTTCTTGTGGTGGCTTACTGGGACCTACAGCTGACGGTTGAGTTGTCCTTTAGGGGTTTTCATGCCGTAACAATAGTATGATCCTGTGCCTGCATGGGGCTCCAGCAGCAGCAGTCCGGTTCATGCCTTTGCGGCACTGCTGCCCTCCTCCAATAGATTTAAAGAGTGCGCCCTGGCCGACAATAGAGGGCCGGCCTGCGAGTGGGAGGATCAGCTCGGCGCCTGCGATCCTTCTGGCTTTGTTACGCCCGGGAAGCCATTTTGGAAATCTGCTTGTTGTGCACTAGCATATCACTCAGAAGCTACTTGCAAACTTTTGTGCTTTCCTGCAGGATAAAAAATACCATCAGGGGGCTGTGTGTCCGCAGTGATACTCATCCTCAGACTTCCCTTTTGCAGGGATGCTGGTAGAAGTTTGCGCATCTTTACTGATCGTAATGTTTGGATATTTTCCCTTTGGATTACGCTCTTGAAGAATAATAACATCCATGGACTACAACCACGCGGGCAAGTTGGCATGATAAACTGCACCATTTGCGTTCGCTGTTGCGTTTGTCTTGTGTGAATGCGTCTATCCGTCAGATAGCTACATATTTATTTTGTCCTTGCTGGGCTCCTTTACACTAAAAAACGCCATTTCAGGCCCTATTTTCGAGTGCGATTTCTGCCTAACTGTGTAAAACGTTTCTGTTCTGTAAAATTGTGTATTTGACAGCGAAAAGGGGTTAAAAAACACGCTCGATAATAATGAAAAAGCGCGTCGACGCACAAGCCTGTAAGTCAACGCTTTCTGGAGTGACGGCGTTGTCTAAATTCATGGCGTCTAAATTTAGCAAGGGGCAATATGAGAATGTTACAAGGCTTATATTTCATCTGGTCTAACATATCTGCAGTTGTTATTGAACTCAGCTATGGGATTTAAACGGCACCAGTAGGTGGACTAGTCACTGCACTTTGCGTCTTCGTCGCAGGTGGTTTGCGTAAAGGAGCCAGCAAAACAGACGTGTGATGACAAATACAGCAGCCAACTGTGAAGCATTTCACAAAATAGCTTGTTGTGATTGTAGTTTTGAGGTTTGGTGATGCTAGATTAGCCTGTTTTTGTTGAACCTGTCTCCTCAATAATGAGCTCAAGGATGAAATGTCTTTTATATTTCAATGAGGTAAAAGCTGCAGAGCAGAAGAGCACCTGCAGCAGGTCTGTACGTGGTCCGTGTTTGATTTTCAGAGACCACATCCAGCTCTTAAATCACAATTCATTGCCAAAGTTGTCAAATAAAGAAAATAATCCTGTCTGAATCAAAGTAGTTCTCTTGGCTTGTGGATGTTTGTTTCTGTTTATCCCTCTTTACAGCTTTGGGACTCAGATGGGGATTTGAATCATGATTAAGATTATGGGTGAAGGTTTGATGGTGGATTTCCTGAAAGCCATCTGTTTTATTTGCTGCCCCATCTTTGCTTTATCTGCCAGTTTAATCAAACTCTAGTTTCAATAGAAGTTCCCTCATTGGCCAGGACGTAGGAGGAGGTTTTGACCTCATGGTTATGTTTTAGCCCATAGGTGGTTAAGCTCAATTTGAGGAAGGATGCTACATGAGTTAATTCTTTTTCAATACAACAGCAAGGCAAAGGCTAGCCTTTATGCTAACCAGATGTGTGCTTTAATGCAGTGTTGTTTTCGTCAACGTCAACTCTGTTCATCGTCCACAACGTTTTAGTCTAGTCTCATCAACGTAAACAAACATTTGTCTCGTCACATTCTAATCATCTAAGACTTATGTTTAGCTCATCAACGTCACGCTGTCTGAAATAAGAAGAGAACCTGATGGTTTGTCAATTATATTAAACACATATTTGATTAAAAATAAAATGAAAGCTCATTTTAAATTTGTTGCTAGTTGGGTCAGAGCCATGTTGTGTTCATAGACTGTATATAGAATGGACAGCGTCTACCCAGAAGACAAGTACTGACGTTTTCAAAGTTGAAAATGCAGGATTATTATTATTATTATCTGTTATTATTGTTGTTGTTGTATGGATAGGGTGACAGACTGGGTTCCCAGAACATGGTCCTGGAAGTGATTCCTTTTGGCCCACACAGTGACCTCCACTGCAGAGTCATGTCCATTTTTAATGCAGTTGAACCTGTAGGGCTTGAAAATCCTGGCCATACATTACTAGTTTTCAGATATCATGCATCAATAGTCAGTAAAACCCTCAAATTCTTTCCTCTCTGGATCATTATTGTGAAATTGCTGAACCATTTCCTCAACCAGTCTTTCACAAAGTGGTGAACTTCTTTCCATTTTATCTTCTTAGTGATACAATCTCTCTATTATGCACTGATATACCCGGTCATGCTACTTATACATGGTAACATGACAGCTACAAAAAGCATTTTATTGTCCCTCTTCCAACTGTTTTGACGACATGTTGCTATCATCAAATTTAAAATGAGCAGAACTTTTAAAATTAAAGAAGTTAAATCTTATTTGTGTGGTCATTAACTGAATTTAGACTCTGAATGATTTGTAAGCCATAAAAAAAAACATCAATTTTAAATTACTACAGGTGAATCAGCACTTCTCATAGCAATATTACAGTATGTGTATTAACCTGCAGGGGAAACTCATAAGCTGGCATCTGAGAGTGTTATGGTAACAGCACTCAAACAGGGAGGTTTCACGGAGGAGCTCTACCCTCAGAGTAGTCGTTTCCCGCCCATTGCCTGAAAGGGAGCCCCACCCCTTGCTGTTGTACTTGGTTTCATAATACTGCTCTCTCAGTGCGTGGAGCTTATCCGAGGAGTCACCGAAGGAATAGCTGTCCTAAAGAGGAGTCTGCTTTATACAACGTGAGAGAAGAGCGCCGTTCTCCCTGTCCTGTCTCCACCAGCCGTCCCTGTCTGTTTGCCGACCAGAGGAGAAGAGACAAGTCATTCATTACAGCTTCTCTGGCGTCTGTACCCTCCGTCAGCAACCAGCCAGAGCCAACATGCAGGAAGAGGTCGGCCAACTCTTGTCCACAGTAGCATTGTTGTGTTCCAGGGGAAGGGGAATGTCCGGCAGCTCTCATTAGGGCCTGCCTGCGCTGGGCTTTCTGACGTTGTTGTACAGCGTAGCAGTAACTGGTGGTTGGGTTTACTTGGAGATCAGCCCAGTGAATAGCGCAAGAATTTATTTAGTGCAGGGCAAGGAATTTGCCAGTGCTGTTTTGTATTTAATATGTAGATGCAGGCCGGAAACTGTTTTAAAAATAAGACTACACATTGCCAGAACTTGAGCTCATTAGCAGGACTAATTTGTCTGCAGGAGACAGGCTGAACAAGGCAGTGCATGCGTTGTAGTGATTTTGTGTGTGTGTATGTGTGTGTCTAAGTTTGTGCTTGTCATCCTCCGTCCACCATGTCAGCCTTGGCTAAATATCCCTATCCCTTGCGTCCTGACTCTTGCAGTCTAAACAAAGAAGAATGAACATGGATTTTTCTCAACTGCACACATATACGCCGCCTCAGTGTGCTCCGGAGAACACCGGCTATACCTACTCTCTCAGGTGAGACCTCGGTGCTGGGCTGTACTGGGCAAGGCTGCATGCTAGACAGTCAGAGCTATGGCATTTCAGTTACACCCTGCCTGTCATTTGGTAATCCTTACAGCTTGAAGTATCTACCCAGTATGAAGCTGGGTGTCTAAAGATTGAAGTAATGCCAGTCAGAGACTCAGATTTCCATTTATTTGTTCTTTCTTTCATTTTTTCTTCAACAGTATTGGGCGCCACCGATCTTGAGTCTGATATGATAACCTTTTAAAATTGTTTATTCGTCATTAGGGCTGTGTTTTTAACGGAAAGGTTTCCAGGAAGCTCAATGGAGTTATACATACACAGTTATAACACAATACTGAACTACATCCACTTCTTGTTTCTAACCTAAAGAGGGTTTTTTGAGTCAGTTACTCTGACTTTCTAAAAAAAAAAATCTTGTGGTTGCGGCTTTGATGACTCAGCCTCATGATTCAGTTGGTGTGTGTTTAAGTTGTTAGTGGGGAGTGGGGACCGATGCAGGGTAAAAACATAGAGCGATTTTTTTTCTCTGTGTACTAGTATTAGGATAAAGGCGCTATCTCCAGTTTAAAATACTCCCAGCTCATTCGATGGTGCTCCTCATCCATCCATTGTCTCTCAGGATACCTGTCATAGATGAAACCGAAGGTGTGGTCAAACACTTACCAAGGAATGTCTGTGCATGTGCAGGAATGTTGTTGCCTTCACTTCTGTCACATTTGATGTCGGAAACTCTCAGAATGGAGGAGAGAGGCTCTGGGGTGTGTGGGTCAGGAATTTAAATATCACCTTGCCGTGTACTTAACTCACTTTCTGACTTTAGAGTCAGGAAGAGTTATTGCTTTAGCCCCTGCGGTCATCTAGGCGGGAGTTTGTAAATGTCTTGTAAGGCAAAAATCAGGTTTAAACAAGGATCTCTCATTATGTATACAGCTGTACCTTGAAATGCAGAGTGAACTTTTTAAACGGCAGACAATAGACGTCCTTTTTCACCCCTATGAACAAGCTCAGGCAGGTTTTGTGTAATTGTAAGACAAATATGAGACCGTTGCTTTTATATTTAATGTCAGCAGCTCGTATAGTTTTATAAGTTGGAAAGAGTTGTTGGGAATTTGCCCATGAGCTGTTTTACTTTGCAGATGCTGATGAGCAGGTATCCTGTTGCAGCACCAGAACTTGAATAGCAACAAAAGCCAAACAACCCCCCCTCCCCAACATCCTCATGATTTCAATTCAGCTTTGCAGCACAGAAAGCACACTCCAGTAATCTGAAATCTCATGATTACGAGTCCCATGAGTCTCACAATAGACCGAAGCCAAGAAATATGATGATGAATGTACAAGAGCGTGTTTGACATGCCGCGGGAATCTACCAGGTAGACTGAAGGGTGGAACAAGCTAATCGTGTTCCTTTGAATGCAGTCAGCTGAGAAGCTATTAATGAACCTCACAGGCACAACCAGAGCCCTGATCCCAGGATTACACTAATAGTTTATGCTCTTGACCAGCTAGTTGAGAGATCTGTGGTTTTTATTAGCCTGTGTGTCCTGCAGCTTAGTAGCTGTTGATTTTCAGCTCTCCTGAGAAATAAACCTGTTGTCTAACAAGAGTGCGAGCATAATTTTGATATGATTTCAAACTAAATTTTAAATTCTAGCAATCATAAAACTTGAAAAGATAAGAACCTTTATCTTATATATGTTGCATGTCAATAAAATATATGACATAAACTTAAAATGTTGGTTTTCACAGAGAGTGAAAAGTTAAATAAATGCACGATCCAGGGCTCGACAGTGCGACTGTGTCACTCGCATTTGCGACTAAAAAAAAAGTTAGTTTTAGGTTGGATATTCAACAGACGTTCACTGCCGATCTACTGGTCTCTTCTCACTCTCCATAATCAGGAATAGCAACAGCAGCGCGTTTAAATCTACTCGGCATCCTCGCTGTCAACATCGGGTGTTGAATAAGGGACCATCAATAAATAACCAGTTGATTTTCTCGAAAAAGGCTGTTTACCCTCAATAGCTTCCATGTCATGTGACAATTGACCTAAAATTGATTTCAAATAATAGTACTTATGCACTTATACACATTATTTGATCAACTTAGAAGCACATGTGCTCCTTGTGAAAACAGTTAGTGTCAAGCCCTGTGATGTTTCTTAAACTTTGACTGTGCACAAGTAGCATCGTAGCTCCTCCCATCGTAGAACAAAATAATGCTGGCATATTGCTCCCATTGGCTTAATTGAATTACAAACATAACTTTATTTCAGCCTACTGTAGGAGGTGAAGCCAAACAACCTCTATAGGCGCTGATGTATTACAGTGATTTAGCAAAGTCAAGTGCAGGAGGCAGCTAGAGCAGCAGGACTCGCGTCTCTCTCTTTATCCTGACCAAAACACTCCTTTGACTCACCCCACAAAGCCCTGAGGTCCTGAGTGGATTTGAAACAGTCAGTGTGTAAAAAAAATATATATATATATATATAGAAACTTCTCAGGGAAATGAGCACTTGGTAGGGATGGGCAATATGGGTTAAAAAACTTATCACGCTAAGATTTGCTATTCTGGCGATAACGATAAAAGTCCCGATAAAGATATTATAATTTGAGTCTATATTTTTAGTTCATTTTGTCTTGAGAACACCAGTTGGAGTCGTCAAATAAGGTACTTAACCACAAGTTTGAGTGGTAGGTTATGGAGAAAACTAATGACATCAAAAAGTCTCAAATGTGAAAACACTTTCAACATTTGTTGAAACAGAGTGAACAGCAGCAGACCCACTGTCTGACGTCAAGCATACCTGATTCTTTGAAGGAAATCCCTCATGTGGAGCCTCGTTCAGTAACAAGCTGCTCAGAAACATCTTCTTCATCACCTTCGGCCATGTTTGTTTGTTATTCTGCTCTGTGTGGGCTACGTCTGCGCTCACACTTGGGTCATTAACTTGCATTTATCTCACTTATCACGAGATGACAAATGTTTATCGTGGAGGATTTTTCTGATGATATATTATGAACGATAATTTATCGCCCATCCCCAGTACTCAGCATGATAAGAACGGGCTGTAACAGCAGAAACCATGGTTGATGAAAATGTACTCATTGTTTGTTTTAATTGAATACTTTATGTTACATCCCTTAACATAATGGAGGTTGACTAATAATGAAAAACTGCAGTCAGTCACAGGGGGGAGCTCTAAGTCATTTGGTTTCACTCAGTACGTTTGCATTTATACTCATGTTATCTGTCTGTGTTCAAAATTCAGTCATTAACTGTGATCAGCATGAGTTTAAACAAAATAATTAGCAGTTATTAGGCTACTTAAGTGTTAGCTTTAGTGTATACCGTCTCCATCTGAGCCTCGTATTTGAGCAGCCGGACTAACTTTAGAAATATCAACCTGTCTGAAAGCCTGACAGCTGATTATGTTCAGACTCTGGTGAGTGTCTGTCTGCACGTGTCTACGACCTACAGTGAGCACTCTGTGAGCAGAGCAGAGAGGGGACGGGTCAGGTGACAGAAGCCGTTGGCCCATCTGTTGTCAGAACTCAAAAGAGCAGTGACAAGTTTTGTGGCGGTCCAAAAGAAAGAGGGAGAGGAGGCCGGCCACTTCAGTCCTGTTTCTGTACACGGCTTTGCAGGGCCCCCACATACAGAGACACAACATGAGCCTACATTATTGTGTGCATTCAGTCAACACTGTTGATAGAACAAAGTATTTAATTTATAGCTTTTTTCTTTTCTTTTAGGCGATCAGGGAGTTTTCTGAGCTCTCACTTCCTCACACCCGCCTCACACTCCCCTTATTAGTCCTCAGCAGACTTTTTTAGTCATTTCTAGAACAGAGGTTGCAAAGCCTCCCCCAACACTCAGAATGAAAGCCAGTTTAAAAAGCATGTGGTTCAGGCAGCATTGAGCTTTATGAACGCCAGACTCGCTGTGACCATCTCTGTTGAGAGCATGTGTGTACCGTGTATGGACCCTCCATATTTGATGATGGTGGAAGTGGGTCAGTGGGGCTGGAGCCTCTGATTTAACTATTTTTTGCCTCGCGGTGAGCAGCAGCAGCGATGGAGCTGCAGATTATTCTTGCAAAGTAGGTCTGTGTGGTATGAAAGAAATCTGCAATGTGTCATTACGTTGTTTACAATTGCAATGACAGAATAACTTGTAGTAATAAACAAATAAGGAAGTGTGAATTTTGGCTGTAACTTGTAGTGTTGAAGTTCCAAACATGTTTCTACTGATGCACAGAAAGGACAAACTAAATAACCGAAAATTCTGGAGGCATATGAAACAGAGGACAAACACCCAAACAGGCTGTTCCTGTGAGGACAGAGCTCTGCTTGGACAGTTGTTGTTCACGCTGCTGTCACAGTTGTTTTGACATCTGGTCTGTGTGTATTTCAGCACATGCATCACTGGTCAAGTGTCAAGCCAAACACAGCAGCTGGATTGTTGTGTATTTCTGTCCGTATTACCCAGCGTCTGCCCTTTTAGAAATGGTGCATGTCCAGTGTTTGCTCCTGATCTCCTTATCACAACCTTGCTCTGCTAGCCAGGGGGATGTTTAGAATGGTTTCCATGGCAACTGCAGAAACATGAAAAGCACACTATAGTGTAGTAATGTAGACAGAAGGACACCAGAGAGGGGCAGAGAGGAGTGCTGTCAGCTGAAGCGAAAATAAGGGTGGGCTTGAATGATCCTAATCACAGGACCGAACCGTGCCCACCCAGAGACAGCCTGATTGGAAATACGTACGCTCTCTGTTCTGTAGCGGTTTGCGGAAACAGGTTTGCGTTATGCTCCTGCTCTAATTTGGTATTTTCCCAACAGGCCGCAGAGGCTCCTGCAGATGAAGTTTGGGGAGGGAAAAACAGAGAAGTATAATTTTTCTGTAAACACATCCTGATCTCGAGGTATCATGGGGAGGAGAAATGACTAAACGTGAGGAATCTTTAACAAATACTCCACATGTTGAAACTGTGTCGAACCAAGTTACTAAATTTCACTTTAAGTCTCCATTTTAGTGCAAGTTGTTTACATATGCAAGCTCAATCTCAGCAAGGCATTCAGTATTCACTTATGACCAACAAACAATGTTCTTAGCTGACTCTGGGAGGAGGTTTTTGCTCCTCCTGTTTCAACACGCCTCCCTCTTCTTGTAAAACCTTGTCAGGGTATGTTCTTGGCAAGTATTTGATGGAGCTATTGTAACCACACTTGTGGTTTTGAAGCTGAGATGAACAACCCCGATGGTTTCTATAATAGATGTCAGACTTCAGTATGTATGTGTGAGACAATGTGTGGTAGCTCCAGTGTTTTTCTCAAGGGTTTGGTGTAGGCCTGGGCCATTTGGCAAAAAAAAAAAGATCATGATATACTTTGTCATATCGTCTGATCTGGATTATTATCACTTTTTTTTTTTTAACTGCTAGTTTTAAAGCGTCTGTTCTAAAAACTAAAGAAACTAGAGATTAGTTCAACATTTTATTAACATACAAAGTAAAAAACAAAGCAAATTGAACAAGATAGACTTAGAAAGATATAAAAACATTGTACCTCAACAGTACAACAAATGTAGATAAATACTAAATAATACAGTGAATTAGTTTACAGTCCTGAGTGTTTTTGCAGGTATGCAAGAGCCAAAATGAACAAATCGCCCCCTCAGAGATAATGAAGACGCTTTAAAATGTCAACATTAGACTATGTAAATGTAGATGATTTGATTGATTTCTGCTTTGGTCTGGCGGCTGCACCGTTAGTTGTGGTTAAACTGCTAATGCTACTCATGCCGTCAGCAGAAACAGGCTGTACAGACTCTGCCCACATTTTCATGCTTTCTGCGTTATCATTGGGGAGGTACTTCTTCAAATGATTAAACAGACCAGTTGTGTAGCCAGTTTTTGAGGGCACCGATCGCTGACATACCTCGCTCATCGGCTTAATTACTCAACATCACTTCGGAGTTACCCAAACCACCGCCACACAACCGACGTTGTGACGCACATTTCCTCTATGTTTGATTGAGTAAATATGCTCCCAGCTGATCGCCGTGATCGAACTGAAATTTATCACGATCACACGCCCAGTCCTAGTTTGGTGTGTTACTCATGAGCTGACTTGCCTCCCAGACTAAATCCTTTCAAAATTTCTATTTCTATGTTTCTATTAACATAAAATATGAAGCCTTTAATTCGCCAACAACTGCACAATTATTGTAAAAGTTATTTTAGTCACTTCTCATTAACGAATAAAAAGTATTTGCACTCTCGAAACTAATTTCCTCTTCTAACGAAACAGATTTTTTTTCCATTTTCTAGGGCTGGGTATTGATTCAGATTTTCCAATTCGATTCGATTCGATTTTACAAGGTCCAATTCGATTCGATTCACGATTCGATTCGATTCAATATCGATTCAGTCAGGGATATCTAAGTTAAAAATGGCCAAATGCATTGAACCTAACTAGTAACCTTTTGACCTGGTAGATTATTAAAAATTGTTTACATTAAAAATTGCACCCAAACTAGTAGCATTCATCATGCGCATTTATTTAAACATGACCAAGTGACTGACAGAAAATAAATGAATATAAATTAAATTAAAATAAATTACATGACAATATAAATAAAATAGCTAGTAGTACAAATAAACAGGACACTCACTTATCTGCAACTGTCTTACAGCTTTTGTGCAATAACACAGTGGTTGTGACACAACTGTATGAAAACAGAACCATCTGTTGACTCAAATAAAGGGCAAATTAAAATAGTGCAAATAAGTCAGTTTTTTTTTACATGGTCAGTATATTTTGAACATACTATGTAAACTGAAAAATGCCCTCAAAAAAGTGGTGACATTACATCTTGTTTTTCTGGCATTCTGAACTTCATGTCAGTTTTGGTTTGTTTTTCCATGAACACAAAATAAAAAAGTGTCTAAACAGCTCTGAATTACTTCTGAAAATAAGCGTTTTCCTGAAACATTAATGCAAAAGATCTTGTAAACTTCTGAACAATAATCACACTGTGTGACCTTTCATCCCTTTTCTTACTTGTTGGAGAGAGTAAGATTTTTCTGCATGAAAAGGAGCTGATCACACTCGCCACACTCTCCACTGCCTGAAGCAAAGTTTCGATGCTTTGTTTCAAACATGCATACATGTTTGGAATTGTCACTTCACTTAATTGTTTACGAGTCGGCAAAACATAACGTGGCTCCAGCGTTTTCACGAGACTTCGGAAACCATCGTTTTCAACGACACTGTAAGGTCGAATGTCTTTGCATATGAAAACTGCAATTGCCTCGGTTATCTTCCGTGCACGTTGAGAGTTTGCCGGTAACTTGGGGGCCAATACCTGTTCCAGGCTAGTTTGTTTGAGCCGTGCCGAGTCCAATTGTGTTACCGTTTCTGGGTGATGTCTTGTCAGATGGTTTCGGAGATTTGTCGTATTCCCACAGTATTTCACCGCTCCGTTGCATACTTTGCATATCGCTTGTTTTTAGTCATCCGCGTTGTTGTCTCCGTCCCTTTTAAAACAAAAATACGCCCAAACATCAGCCTTAAAACTCGCCGGCGTCGCCGCTGACGCTGTACTCCCTTCTGCCATGTTTCCTTCTCTTGCTAACAGCGGCTAATAACATCTCGCGAGATCGTGTTCCGTGTAAAGCCGCGCTAAACGCTGATCTCGCGATACTGCCAGGGTTGAAACAGGCTGTTCACTGCAAGTTAGAAGATCGAGCTATGGATTTATGAATCGATATCTGACTATAAAAAGGTGAATCGATTCAAATCGATTTAATCGATTTTTATAACCCATCCCTACCATTTTCTATATGATGCATATCCACATTATATACGGTGGAGAATTGGATCATTGTTCCTGCATGCAAACATGATCCTCATAGTGTCATCTCTATGATATGATCTCTCTTTGTTTTTTTTGTTTTTTTGCATACACCATGCAAAACAGGCAGAAGGAGGGTGGGTGGCAAGTCCCTTCAGTGGCAGCAAACCAAACATGGCGCTGGAAGTGTAGACTCACCAGAAGGGATGCTGCTGGAGTTACTTTTTCTTTGTCATGGGGGGGATTTGTCATCTGTGGCTCTTGAGATCTGAAAGAAATGAAAACACGTTGTTTTTTCGTCAGTAGTTTCGCCTGCTCTGGATCCCACACTGTCGTTTAACATCAGGATACGCTATCCTGTCAGGCCTTCAAAGAGCAGACTCTGGAGTTATGTTGCTCTCACCTCTCGGGTAAAATACTTCCTCAATGATTCATCATGTGGAGTTTACAGAAGGATGAGTGGCTCAGATCCAGTCACTTCATCCTGAGGCGGTCGAGAATTTCTTTCAAATCTGCATGTTTACCTTTTAGTTGGTGCAATTTCTCCTGGGAAAGTTTTCCAATCTATCAAACTTCTAACTGCGTTTTATTTTCTGATTAATTGGGTTCAACAAATGTTTGAAAATTCAATTCACAGTTTGATTCTTCGTTTACCGGCTGATGTGTTCCCGAACCTGCATGCTCTTTACATGACGCTGAGGGAAAACGCATAAAAACGTCTCTTAAAATGACTAAAATGTACAATCCTATTCAGTGTTTTTTTTGTTTTTTGTGTGTGTGTGTGTAGTTGCATGCTGGGAGAAATGCTGCTGTGCCCACTGAGTGTGGGAAGAGTATCAAAGCTTCGCCGTTATGTAAGGAGAGATTCCAGGAAGCTGAAAGTCAGGATGGAAGCGTCTTCTTTCTTTCAATACTGTACGTCTGTCTCTTCATCTGTGTCTTCTCCGCTCAGTCCTCACAGCACTGTGCCCGTCTCTATTTTTACCACCGATGTGGGCCGTGGGAGTCGCCTGGGAGAGAGCAGATCAATTTGGATCCCCAGAACGTTTGAATCGAGTTTGCAGACTAATTAAACACTGTTTACAGCCTCTGATGAGACAGGCCGGGATCTAAACAATCGCTTCTTCTAAACAATGATTCAACAGACTTTGTAATGCACATACGGAGGTGTGCGCTCGTAACTTTAATGTTGCTGATCTCTGTCCTGCCAGGTAGAACAGAGGGTTGTATTAGTGATTGTGCCTGGCTGTAGGCTACACAGACAGATGTTTCTGTTGTTTTTCACACACACAAACACGCCCTGCCCTGCCCTGCACAGGGCTTCAATGCCCGAGGCTCTCAGTCGTTGACATTACCCATAAATCTTGGACGAATATTTGGAGGCTCGTACTACGGAGCTGGAATTTTTGTCAGGAAGGTAACGTAAGGGTAAACGTCGGGTTTTCGGGACATCAGAGGTGGTTCTTTCCTGTGGCATGCGAAGCCGTTCTGCACACATGAGCTGCTCCAGAGCAGGTTATGCTTGAGATAAGAGATGAGCAATCAGGTCTCTGGATCCTTATACGAGGCGCAATCTCAGTTCCCTCCTGGCCCCCACCGCTAACCTGAGGGCAAACAGAGATTTGTGGGACACACACATTCCAGCTGTAGTTTTATGAGAATTTTCCCAGAGTGTTTTTAAATCAAGATCACTTAAAAAAGATAATTTGATTGATCCTGAGAGTTTTTACTGACCAGCCATGGATGCTTGATTGGTATTGATATCATCGGACACTGATTGAAGCCCTAAAGTAAAGACATTGTTCTACTCACCAGGAAATAAAAGCAAGCCGACTCACTTTAGCAACAAATTATACAATCATCAGTCACGTACATAAAAAGCATTGAAGCAGGACTTGAAATTAATGCCGCTTAGAAAAAACAGTAGATTTGAAGCCTGTTTTCTCCTATCACGCTACACGTATTTGATTAAGCCTTAATTTAGCACTGAAGATCGCGATTGGTTCCCGCCCTTTTCATATGAATGTGCTCGGGGCTAGATTGAGGAGCCCTGGCTTGTTTTGTTGCAGGTGTTTGTTTGGATTACCGTAGACCACAGAGATGTTTTTTTTAATTTTCCAACATGTGACCCTGAGGCGTGCTTTAATAACTCTGCTTCTTCTACTAATGTTTGTTTGTTGGTTATTTCCTGGAACCACTGCTTTTATAGATGAATTGGTGAATAGATGAATCCTTTCCCTGTTAGGAGAATGAAAGCAAACACTGAAAAAGGTTTGCATTCTACCTCAGCTTTTATCAGATTTAAACGAAAAATCTGAATGACAAAGAAAACAGAGTCGATCGTTTCGCATACACCTTGGTATACGGTCTACGCAGGACTCAACGTAAACTTTTTAAAACTTCAAAAATTAAGCAGCACCCACAGAAAGTTCAAGGACCCCACGGCTAAGATGCTTTAAATGCATGTTGAATTTCTGTGGTGAATGCAGTCCTACCTGCAACCATCCCACAGGCAAAACAGTAGATGGACTGCACTGACTGAACAGTTTTTATAGCGCAGCCATTCAGAGTCTTTTAGCCACACTTTCTACGCTGTGAGAAATCCCTCCACTCTCTTTTCATCGTCTCTCTTCAGCTCTTATTTCACGGCAGTCACCTCTCTGTCCTGATGAAGATCAGCGTATTAAAGGAGTGAGATTGAAGGCTGATATGAAGAAATCTGACATGACGATTGAGAGTCAAGGATGTCAGGCTGTTGATTAGCTATATATGAGCATTGAATGGAATAGTGGTTGATTAGTTATGCCTGCAAAGAGGCTTGTGTCATTTTTGACTGAGGGTATGACGCTGCAACTCTTTGCAGGCATTACTAATCAATTACTGGTCCCTCTGTACACTCAAAAACACGATTAAATCGAACTTTAGCGAGAATAATCCATGGACAAAAATAGTTTACCTCCATCTAGGGCTGGGCGATATGGGAAAAAGTTTATCACCATATATTTTTTTTATATCAGTCAATATATATAGATTTCACGTAATAATGAAGTCTAACAGTGTTTATTGGTAGCATGTCTTTTGCAATACAATAAGCTACTGCATCTGTGAGGTCTTTGTGTCTCGCCTTACGCGCGTGGAAACGCCTTTTCCATTGCGTGTGCTCTGCCGCGTGTCGCTACTTCAGGTGGTGAAAACAATTTGAGGTATTCCCCGACTTTGCGAGAACATGTACTCGACATAATTTACAGCAAATTATGTTTTCGTGATGATGTCGTCATCTGTTGAGCCTTCATCTGTATTTCTCAGTGCTGTCGGCTTCACGTGTTAAAGTGCTGTGGTTGCTCGTAGCTGCAGTCTACTACTACGCAGTTGTTTGCTACTTGGGTCTAATTCAGCACATGATTGGTTCAGTGCGAAGCGGACCTGGAGCAGCTCCCCTGTTCATTGGCTATTCATTGAGTCTACCAAAACATGGCAGAATGCCAACTATCAAGAAGGATATTGACCATGTTTTATATTGATATTGAGGGAAATTAAATTTCGATGTATATTGTTATTGTTTCATCGCCCAGCCCTAGCTAGAACCAATCCACAGACAAAAGTACATCTACCTCCTCTATGCAGAAGGCAGTATGTTTCCTTTTAGCTTTTCAGCTTGTTGGACCTTCTCTCAGTTGACCTATTACAGTGCTCACAAATAGTAGTCTAGTTCTCTCTGACAACGAAATAGACTTACAGTCATTCTTTTTGGCAAATATTGAGCAACAAAGGCCAGCTCTCGTCTATATCAGACTGACAGGGAGAGAAAGAGAGAGAGAGAGAGGTGCGTCCCCGATCAGAGAAACAGGCAGGAGGAAGAGCGAAGACCAAAGCACATAATTGGCTCTGAGCTGGAGTTTGTAATCCTCAGGATTTTAGAGTCAGAGGAAGGTCCACAGAGCAGCATGTACACTGTATACATGAGAGTACTGCTGGTATATACTGCTCAGTTTACTCTGTGTGAGAGACTCTACATTGATTCGCTCACTGCTCACACTTGGACAGAGACTCTGCGCTTGTAGCTAAAATCAAACACTGGAAATTTCCCTCATAGCTGTGAGTTCATTCCCTGTCCTCGTGAGATAAAGGCCTTCGCTCCTCCTCTCCTCCCTCCACCCTTCCCGACGTGCTCGCGGAGTAATTCTGCCTGACCCAGTTGAGCCACATGCTGAGGAGTGTAAACAGACAGTTAAAGAAAGTGCAGTGTAAGCAGGTTGTTTCGGTTCAGGATATACACGGATTAAACAATTTCACCGTTGTTAATTTACAGGAAATGTGAATCCCTCCTGATGATTTGTGTCCAGTTTATCGTTGTTGAGACACTGAGGGTCATTTTTGTAACATTTTCAGTTTGTAGAATTCCTTCTCCTCGTGTTTCCTCTGATTTTTGCAGTCGCTGCTCTGCTCCGTGAATGTTTACCCTGAGTCTGTTTGCCTACTGTGCCAGGTGGGTGTGGCCCCGTGAGTCACAGCTGCACAACGCACGCCAGAGTCAAATTTGAAAACACGCACGGTGTGTTTCCACTTACAGTTGGCAGCAGCTCGCTCTGAGTGGAGTCGACTTTTTTTTCGGCCTACTTGAATACTTTAGGATATTTTTATGTCTCTTTTTTTTTTTTCCAGTTTAACTTTCAGAGACACAATGTTCCCATTGTTTTGTCTCTTTTTCTCGCTCCCTTGTGAGTGAGTCACTTCCTGTCAGGCACTCTGCCAGTTGGAGGGAACAGAAAGACAGCTCTCCAAACGTACTGTTTGTCCCTGTGTTGTGTTTGTTTTTGTTTGAAACACTGAAGCCTTTGTGAGGATTGACTCTCTCAAAGACACGCGTAAGAAAAAAAGGCAGAACATCATCATTCAGAATAAATCTGGGGTCAAATGTCACCCATCATCATCAGCCTGTTGCTCCTCCCTGGAGGCTCCACTGTCGCACTACTCCTCTTTCCATTTCAAAAACTTTTTCCTCTTCTCTCTTCCCCTCCTTCTCCCGCTCTTTCTTCTCCTCTTACTCCCTCGTTCCTCTTTTCTGTCTCTCTCAGCTCCAGCTACTCCTCCAGAGCGTTAGAGTTTGAGAAGGAGCACCAGATTGCTGCCGTGTACGAGTCGCCCAGGATGTCACGGCGGAGCTTGCGTCTGCAGACCAGCGCTGGTCTCTATGACAACGGGAGCCTGGCTGATTACTCTCAGAACCACAGCAGCAGCTACACAAGCACCAGGAGAGAGACACGGTAAGACCAGCAGCGGCGGCTGACACTGTAACCAGTCATCTCACTAGAGAAGAGCAATACATACCTGTTTTTATCAGGTATGAAACGTCTCTGTTCTTGAGTGTTTCTTTGATCTGTGAAGCACATGCACAGGATCTGTTTCGGGTTTCTTGTTGTTTACATTTCGTGAAGATCTCAGAGAGAGAGTTTCATTGAGATCAGATTGAATACAAGTTTAGCACACTTCTCGAAGTTAAAGATCTTATCAAGCAGTTTGAGTATTTTCTGCTTTAAGCTCTAATGTGCAAAGAAAAACAACAACAACATAAAGTGGCACAAAGATTTCCAAATTACCCCCCGGTACGTTGATGAAAACACATGAAAGCAACATTCATCTCTCGAGGGGGTGTCTACTGCAGTGAGTTTGACCCTAACTTTATTTTATGCCAGAATATCCCTTTAACAGCGCGCTGGCTGAGGATTGGCTCGTTCATGTTAGCCCTTCTGTGCTGTGAACCAGAGTGAATATAAAAAGTTGTGTGCACAGGATGTTAAACTGTGTTTTCATCAACGTACCAGGCGGTAATTTGGAAATCTTTGTACCACTTTGTGTTGTTGTTTGTTCTTTGAAATGTACATAAACATATATACATAAACATAAATATACATATTTTCACCATTAAATCTTTCTCTCTTAAAGATTTCTCTCACCAACACTTATTGCAGATGTTTACACTGCAGTAATGAGATTTTAGTCTGCAGCTCTGTGCTCAGTATTAAGCCTCACACCCCTTCATGTTCCCTGTCTCTGCTCTCCCAGGACCACGCGCAGCAAAAAGCAGCAGTCCAGCTCCGGTTCCCTCTCTTTATCCCTGAGTCAGGCCGTCACGCCGCGGAAAACCCTCTCCTTCACAGCGATGAGCACCCCCATTAACAGCAGCAGCAGCGTTCAGGAGAGCATCCAGGAGTCTGAAGCCTCACTGCTCACCCCCATCCTCGACCAGTCCCACCTGAGGCAACGCAGCGTCACCACAACAACAACCACCACCTCTGTGGATGGACACTGGGGTCAGTTCATCCATTACGCACAATAATCTAGAACAGACCTGGGCATTTGATGTCCAGAGGGTACACATCCGGCCCTTTGGATGTCCCTGCCCGGCCCTTCGTGAGGTCCGTCAATCAAATCATCATGAAAACCTAGCCGCTGTTTTATTTCCATTTGGACGCAAGTGCGTACATCCTAGATCTGCATCCGTGTTCAGAGACAAGTTTAAACATCAGCAAAATATTCGTAGACGCCTCATAGTCGCCAAGTCCGCTTATTATAAACGACTTTAGGCTTGTTTCTCTCAGAAGTAGCTTGTAAAACTCATGAGTTGCGGGTGTTCTCATGTGGCCCCATGTAAAAATCAATTGCCCACCCCTGATCTAGAAATTTCCTGAAAGGGTCTTGTATTCAGGATCTAGATTTTTAGCTCTAACATAGGTCCACAACAGCAGACTGAAGTGCGCCCCTGTGCCGAGGGAATGAAAGATGGAGACAGACTGATTGTCCGCGCTAAAGTGACTTAAAAGTAGGTCAAGTTAATCAACAGCCGAGTCTGAGTTATGATGGTGTTTATCAGCGCAGCCGAGTCATGAAACAACTTCAGCGGTGTTAGGAGTGAAACATTTGAAGAGGGTGAGCTCAATTATCCCGCCTTAAAACGCTCAAAGAGAGACCGACAGCGAAGTGTGTTTGTCTTACTCTAAAACAGAACTATGCTCATAACCACGGCACTTATCCTGTCGATGAGACAAAGAATTGATGGTGTATACAACGACGAAAGTAAAAAGTGATTTCTTTCAATGTTAACGTGACAATTTAACCTGAAACATGTGAAATGTTGTTTTATTGGATAACAGCCCGCCTTGATTTTTATTTTTTTATCGTATTTTGTTGTTTAGTCATCAGAAAGTCTTTTTTTTCTAAACGGTGGTCCAGAAAGGAGAGGGTTGCCTTAAAATGCTCATATTTGAGTGTTTTTACCACCTTATCACCTCACCTTCATCGTTGTATCAAACATGATCTGTGTTATATTTCAAAGGAGGAATAAGTCTTTATCGTTTGCATTCTCGTTCCGCCATCAGGGAAGAGTCACAGGGCCGACCACAGTTCGTCAAGTGTCAACGGCGACGCCAGCGCCAGTACGTCAAAGTCCCACGCCTCCCTCCACAATGGTTACATCTGCAAAGACTGCTCTCTGCACTCTCAGAAGAGCGACTCCTCGACTATCACGCAGACTTCCTCGTCACCGTTATCATCTCAAGCCGCCGTAGCTTCCTCAGACGCTTTCTTCGCCGCCTCCTCCTCCTCCTCCTCTTCACCTTTCACGAGTATATACTCCAGAGACAGGAGTCGACGGAACAAGACAGGTGAGACACTTGAATCGGACTGAAATGTTGAGTTAAAGCTCCTGTGAGGATGTTAACACGACAAACACGCGTACCGGACAAGACCACTAGATCGATAATATTCCTGCTTTGTTTACAAACGACACGACACAAAAGTTCCTCACAGGAGCTTTAAAACAAACGCAGCTTCACAGTCAGAGTGTTTTCAAAAATATCTGTGGTAACGATGAGGAGGTAACGGCGGTGAAATCTTTCCCCAGGTCTGCTGGTGTCTATGTCGAACACGTGTATGCGCTACAGCAAACGAGCCGTGGCCCCCATAGTGTCCTTAGTCAGCCTGCTCTTCAACAATGTGCTCTGGCTGGGTTCAAAGGCCAAAAACCCTCCAGGAAAAGGTATAAAACCAGAGACGCTCATTACTCCCCTCTTTCTTCTTCTTCTTCTTCTCTGTTTTTCACCCACTCAGCTTGGAGAGAGACTTTCAGAGATTTTTCTTGTTTTTTGAGGAAAAGACAAATCTTTTTCAGCTAATTGAAATCTCCTCTCTTCTCCTCAGCCTCAGCCGACTTCTCGTCATCACTCTTGATGTTTCCGGCTGAGTCATGGTCTAATTCCATTTCTCATGAAACCTTATTATCTCTCTCTCCTCCTCCCTCCGCAGCCTCTTGATGTTTCTATCCTCTTCTTTCTCATCCTGAAACCTTTTCAAACCCATAATCGTGCCGTGTCTTCACTGCCTCGGCGTTACATTTTGACCAACAGTGATTTTGATTTGGGGCGTGTTTGTCATCAGGTGTCATTACGTCGGTTTCTGACTCCATGAGACGAGCGGGGTCCTCCAGTTTGTCCCAGCTGTGGATGCTAAAGCAGAACACTGTCCACAGGCTGACGGGCGCCGCCGGGTCTAAAGGCCATGAAGGACAAGGTACCAGTGAGCGTCAGAGGTTCTGGATCACACACAGCTCCTGAGCGTTTTCAGCTTCTCTTCTATTCCTAGACTTTACGGTCACCACCTCTCTTTTGCCCCAGCTCCGTCCTCTGGATGCACGTGGTGTTGAATTTACGCTGAAGTAACTCTTCCTCATCTTTTGGTCTCTCATGTCTTCTTCTCTGACAGATAATTTGTTGTAGAGATAAACTAACGATCCAGAGACAACGTTACTAAAACCAGACGTGGCTGTCACATACTGTTTACATCAGGTTTTTCAGTCATGACTCCCTCTTCACAGAAAGTCCCTCCTTTTTAACTCCGATGTGGTTTTCAGTCGGTAAACAAGATTTACATTTCAGTTTGCATGCACAGAGTGTTTGACAGCAGACCCCGTTTGTTTTATTTAGAATATTCCGCTAAAAGAAGCTGCTTTTTTTTCACAGCTGTGGGGAAAACATTCAGCTCTGAATCACCACTTTCACTTCATCTCTCTCTTCTACTGGGTGTCCTCACATATACGATTTATTTATGATATCTACATATATAGACAACTATCCAAAGAGCTGCTCTGCTGCAGAATCGCTGACGTACTTTTACTCAGTTCTGAATTTCTACATGTTTTTTTTTTCGGTCGACGTGGTTCTATAAACCAAATAAATGTGTTGTGTGTTGCAGCTCACTCAAGTTTCTGTGGAAGCATGAATGTGAAGGGTCTGATGACTGAAGATGCATCACATCTTAAGCTCAATGGTTCACTATGTAAGTGCACACACATCCTGTCTTTCTCCTCACACTGGTTTTCTTGTCCTGCCGTTTCTTTCTGATCAGATAAGTTCTCAAAACTTTATTTTAAGGGACCAGTCCGACAACAAAACAAAACACAAGAACAAAGAGCCCAAAAGAAATAAATGTGACACTCTGTTGGTAACATTTGGTTTGTATTTGATTATTGGAGCAGCAGTAAAAAAAAGTTTTTTCTCTTTAACTCGTTCAGTGCCATTAAAGGATTTGGACGGATTTTTCAGTTGAAGTTTGCGAGAAAGTTTGGGGTCGTTCTGAACGCAGAAAAGTCAACAAATACGTCATAACCATGTTACAATAACGAAAACAAGTGCTCGCCAGTGAGAAGTGTGTCTGAGTTGTGGAGTTTTTTTTTTCTCTATGAGGAGAGTAGGAAAATGCCGAAGTCATTAGCCAAGAGCTCACGGTCTCTGTCCCTCGGTTTCTGTTGGCGCGGTGCTACCGTCTCTGGATCCAGTGGAGATCCCAGGATCGGACCCTCACATCGTCAGCAGACAATCAAAGGAACAATTTTCCATGTTTGTGTGCCGCTGGTGCCAGTACTGGTGAGTGAGACTGAGCCGGAATTCAGCGACAGTCCCGGCATGAAGGACGGTGGAGGGAGGACCTTGATGCCGCCTATAAAGTAGTTTGAAGTGAAATGAAATAGACGATCAGAGTTCTGCTTCAAAGTCTCTCCTTCGCATTGAGCAGGCAATAACTAAACACAGGAGTGGGTTAGAGACTAACTTTTTTTTCTGGTGAAAGAAGAGAATCACCTCTTTCTTTTGAGATATTGCACTTAATTGTAGTCCAAGTAAAAGATATTCTGTGGGTCCTGAAGATACAGATACTTCTATTGCGGTCAGTGGTGGCACTGAATGAGTTACTAAACGAAACCATATGACAGTGTCATCCAGTGATTCCCAAACCATGAGGCACATCAAGGATGAGTGAAAACAGTACACCCGGCTCTGCAGCTCTCTCAGGGTGGGGGGGTGAACTGGTTTCAGCGTCGTCACCAGTTTAAACATGCTTTGTTGTTTTTGTACACACGTTTTGGTTTAAGCGCACACACGACTGAGATTTACTCTCCGGCGTGCGGCCACAGAGCCTGGTAAAGATACTAGCATAGCTGAGTGACCAAAGTGGACTGTGGATCTCAGCAAAGGTCTACCTGTCGATGACTCTGATGTTTGAGATCCAGTATGAGTGAAAAAGAAATGATAACCATGACCTCAAAGTAAAAAACACAAAACTGAGCTCTGCACGCCACTCATCATTCAAGTGTCCTTCTTCTGTTTCCTTTTGACATCATTCATGATTTATTTTGACCTTTTTTGTTCTGTTTTCATGTCCTTTACTTTGGTTATTTGTATCATTTTTTTCTGTTTTTCTGTTCTCTGTTTGCCATCCATCGTTTTGCCGTCCCCAGGCGATGACTGTAAAGGGAAGCAGCATTCTGAGACACAAACGGCCGTCCTCCTCACAGAGTCCTCCAGGTCTCAGCGCCTGGCAGGGGCGCTGTGGAGCATCCTAGCTTACGCAGGTTAATCAGCACTTCACTTAAGTTGATGAAAGCCCGTGAATATTCTGTGACGGGAGTAGGACTGCTGAGTAAAGAGCGGGTGTAGACCACTCATGCTGACATTTTCCCTCCTCTCGCCGTGTCCTTCAGGTTACTGCCTCCTCCAGCCGGGTTACTGCGTGGTGAGAGCGGGGAAAGCGTTGGGGTCAGGGGCCGGGACAGTGCTGCAGAGGCTGCTCTCTGTGTTCTGGATGCTTCTGGCTGCTCCAGGTTAGCTGCACTGATTTAAAGAAGATCAACAGCTTCCCCATCTGTGTTTTGTTTCAAGGTCTGACTGTGTTTTGTTTTTTTTTCTCTTCTTTATTCAATCTGCAGTGAAGGCAGGCAGGGGACTTCTGTGGTTCCTCGCGAATGGATGGTACCAGCTCGTGTCTCTCATGTCTCTCCTCAACGTCTTCTTTCTGACACGGTAAGCTTCGAAATAATAACGTCGTGACAGTGATGTTTGAGATAAAAAAATCCATCGAAATCAAGATATGGAGACGTGAACAGAGAGAGAAACCTGAAAGAAAAGTATCACCTGCTTCATGACTGTTTTAAGCAAAAAGGTTCAATAAAAGTGACTTTAATTACCAAACATCAGACGGACACAAAGAGCAGCAAACTGGAGAGCATAAAGAAGCAATAAGCAGTAGGACTGGGACGATATGCTGTTTCCCCGATTCGACTCCTCTGCGATTTTTTGGATGCCGATTCGATTTTAAATTGCGATTCTACGATATCATCGATTTTCTCGATTTTTAGTCTGCATTTTTAACAACAGTGAAACAGTTGAATGATTGTCTACTGACTATTCCAGGAATCATATTTCCCCCCAAAAATACACATCACATGACTAAAACATCAGGCGTGATGCGATTTTGCGACTGTCCGGGGGAAAAAAGATGCGTCCCGGGTGGAAGCGAGAAGACTGACACAACAGCAGACTGAGTGTTTTTCTGATTTCTGATTAGACTCTAGTGTTGAGATGGATTTTTCAACACAAAAATCATTTTTAAAATTGTCAAACAAAAAATCGTGATACTTTTTACACAATATTTTTTCTCCCACCCCTAATAAGCAGCCATGCTTTTTCATCAGAGTTGTATCTACTATTTATTGTCTTTTCTCTTGATGGTGTATTATCAGACTTGAGTATCATCAAGAAAAGCGCCTGCACTTCTAAAACTTCTTCTCGTCTCTTTGGAATAACCGCGTGAACTCTCAGTTGTGTTTTCTCTGACCGGTGTGTGACTGTGTGTTACAGAATCCTCCCTCAGCTCTGGAAACTCCTGCTGCTCCTCATACCCCTTCTGCTCCTCCTCGGTGAGTTTCGTACACACACACTCACACAGGTGTAACCCATTTAGAGAGCTCGAGTGGAGAAATCTGCTCTGTAGTGGAAGAGTAGGTGTCCTAACCGGCACACTTCCCCAGAGTCTGCTGCGTATCCAGCACCAGATTCAGGTCAGCCGTGCTGCGCCTCCACTGAGACACTCCACTCTGCGCTGCAGCATCACTCACTTACACTTACAAAGCAACACAACACAAACACATTGGTGTGTTTATGTTTGTGAGCTGCGTTATCGTAAAGTTAAGTGCAGTGAGGTTGGTTTATTCATGACTGTCTCCTTTCTTCAGCTTGGTGGTTTTGGGGTCCGTCAACTGCTGCCCTGCTCGCCTACCTTCCAGGCAAAAACCTAACCGAGTGGCGTCCTGTCTCTGCTATCGCCCTCCTGTCAAACTTGTGGCCAGCTTCTGCTCCAGCTCCCAACCCCGCCCCCGTCCCTGCAGTGGAGACGCCGTTTGAGCAAACCCCATCCACTCCAGTTTCACAGGCACCAGTAAGACACACCAACAGTGAAAGCAAACAACCCTGTTACTAAATTTGTCTCATGCTCCAGCTTTACCCCATATGACCCCTGAGCTATTGCTTGCAGTCATTGTAAAACAGTTTCTATTTTCAGTTAAACTTCTAATTTCCTCCCTTGTTTTCCTCCTCAGCCCATCCTCCCCCCTGTGGCAGTCTCTGGTGTCGACTTGGAGCGGCTGGAACGTGTGGAGCAGCAACTCGCCCTGCTGTGGGAGCGAGTCAAGCAAGGCGACCAAACGCAGGAGCAGCGTCACGGGGACGTTCTGGGTCTCTACGGCACCCTGAGGGAGCAGCTCCAAACTCAGACAGACAAGGAGAGTCTGGGATTATGGGTGTCCTCCCTGCTGGAGCAGAGACTGGGCGTGTTACGAGCAGAGCTGGAGCAGGAGAACACAAACAGGGCGCAGGTATAAAGATCCACAACTCAGAGTTTGAACTCGGCCAAAGGGATTTAGCAAAAAAAATGATAATAATATATTTTGTCATATTGTTCGATCTCGATTAATATCATGATTTTTTTTTTTAAACTGCTGGTTTTAAAGCATCTGTACTAAAAACTAAAGAAACTAGAGATCAGTTCAACATTTTATTAACATACAAAGTAAATAACAAAACAAATTAAATAAGATAAACATAGAAAAATACAAAAAACATTTTTACCCAACAGTACAACAAATGTAGATAAATACTAAATAATACAGTGAACTAGTTTACAGTCCTGACTGTATTTTGGCAGGTATGCAGGATCCAAAATAAACAAATCGTCCCCTCAGAGATAATGAAGACGCCTTAAAAATGTAAACATTAGATGAGACGATTGATCGCTGCTTTGGTCTGGTGGCTGCACCGCTAGTTGTGGCTAAACTGTTAATGCGACTCGTGCCGTCAGCAGTGACAGGCTGTGTAGACTCCGCCAGCATTTCATGCTTTCCCCATAATCACTCGGGAAGAACTTCTTCAAGTGATTCAACAGATCTGTTGTGTTGCTGGTTTTTGGGGGCACTGACCACCGACATACCTCACACAACGGCGTAATAGCTTGACGTCAAATTGGAGATACCCGAACCACCGCCAACCGCCAGCACAACTGACATTGAGTAGCTTCTCTTCTCAACAATGACATCGTCAGAGGATGAATCAAAGTAACGGCTGATATCTATGTTTAGTTCACGTTCAGTCATTGTGTTTACTTCTCCAACAACTTACTGAAGTGAGCAGGAAAAGTTTGACTCTGATTGGCTGGTGTGACACACATTTCCTCTATGTTTGATCGAGTAAATATGCTCCCAGCTGATCACCGTGGTCAAACTGAAATTTATCAGGATCATTAATCAACTCAACTCAACTCAACTTTATTTGTTAAGCACTTTAAAACAACCACAGCTGAACAAAGTGCTGTACATAAACAATTAAAACAATGGATAATATAAAAGCAGAATTAAAAGTAAAATATAGTTTCAATGTTTTTTTTAAAAACTAATTTAAAAACATAGAAACAATTAACTAAAAACAAACCATAAAACACTAAAACAGGAGCCGAGTCTCATGCACGATCATATAACCGCCCGGTCCTGGTTTGAACAGGAGTGGGTAAAAATTCTGCATGTATCTCACTTGTTTTTCTTCTTTCCCGCTCGATTCAGAGTGAAGAGCAGCAGAAACAGCATCAAGAGAGTCACGCGTTACGGCTGGCTGAGGTAGAACTGCTGCTCAGAGAGCTGGCAGACAAAACGGAGGTATGTGTAACAGATTCACTTCTTCCACTCAGAGGACCTATTTGTATAAATGTGCCGATTGAATGAGCGTAAAGCTGTAATTAACAATGAAGTTAAAATGATAATTTCAGTTACACAAAGCCCAGAGCCAAACTATAGAACGGCACAAGGAGAGATATAATAGCAGAGGATAATGGGACGCGTGCAGCAATTACAGCGGAACTGAGATTAAAAGACAAACAATAATCCAGACAAGCTGGGACAGGTGAGCCAGACAGCTGAGGTCAGACGAGAACAAGAACTGGTTTGTTTGGTACCAACTCTACAGTCTGTGTACAGACGACAAAATGAGCCATCAGAGAATCTAGTTATTATCAAATTAAAGTGATTATTTTACATTTATAACCATCGGTTCAGTTTCTCTGCCATCGAGAGTTCTCAGATTTATATTTTCTGTTTTCATTCATTCTCTCACATTAACTGTGTTTGTAGAAGGTGCAAAAGAAGCAGCAGCAGTACGAGAACGAGAAGAAGCAAGAAAAGGAGAAAGAGGTTCCCCCTCCAGCAGCAGCAGCCCCCGACCCCGTCAGGTACGAAACCACGAAGAAAAAAGACGACTTCAAATATTTTACAGTAGACTTGTTTTAGAGATTCAGGCAGCTCACGAGTCGGTTCCCTGTTTCCTCCAGTGTTGGTGTGAAGCAGGAGGACCATGATGCTTTGCTGGTGGAGGTGCAAAGACTTGAAGTGGAGCTGGGCAAAATCAGACAGGACCTGCAAGGTGTTCTGGGATGTAAGGGCAAATGTGAGCAGCTGGAGACGCTGCAGGACACGGTGAGCAACTCAAATAGTGACTGAAGAACAGCCTGCTGAATGTGCTCCGCCGTGGAGCGTCTTTACTCATCAGATTTCCTCGATCCCTCCCCAGATATCGGCCCAGGTGTCCTCTCAGGTGTCGTCCCAGGTGCGTAAGGAGTTGCAGGCTCTGTTCTTCGGCAGCGGTGGGTCAGAGCAGCAGCAGGGAGAGGTGCCTGAGTCGCTTGTCCTCTGGCTATCCCAGCGCTATGTTAGCACCCCGGACCTGCAGGCCTTACTGGCCTCCCTGGAGATGAACATCCTGAAAAACGTGTCCCTGCAGCTCGAGCAGAACCGGGCTCAAACGCTGGGTGAAGCCGAGTCCAAAGCCAAGAGCATCGTCCAGACGGTAACAGGGAGCGTCAAGCACTCCGTCTCTGCTGAGGGAATGTCAGAAGAGGTAAGAATGCAGACCTTCACACTCACATCTCTCCTCCGTTAGCAGCTCTGTGATCTTCCTCCATCCTTTTCAGGAGAAACTCATCAGCAGGACCTCCGTGTTTTTAATGTTGTAGCGACTGCTTTCCTTCAACAAAAAGGCTGCTGGGGTTTAGGTTCGCTTGCATCTGTGACTCGTTTGAATGATCAGTCCAGTTTGAGTGTTCAAAAAGGGAAAGAAAACATGCTGATCCAGGTCCAAATCCTTTACCTTCAAATGAAAAAGGTGATAAGCTGAAATGAAGTTAAAACAGGATGAGTGAAACGATGAAAAACGGTCAACAGAAAATGATCAGAGTGAGATTTAAATAACCCGCCAAACATCCCAAAACCACACCCCTCAGTGACGATCCCCGGACGTGACGTACCTATTAGTAATCAAACTAAACAAATATACTTTGGCTCTTACAAAGATGTTGTTGTGTCTTCCTCAGCACGTGAAGCTGATCGTCCAGAACGCTTTGAGACTCTACTCCCAGGATCGAACCGGCCTGGTGGACTACGCGCTGGAGTCTGGAGGTAAGAAGAACGTGGCCTCACGTTGACACCAGCTCCTGTCCTTCCTGTGCCGTCGAGGATTAGCGAGCTAGCTGCCGTATCACTCTGTTCAGCTCTCTAATGTATACCTCTTACATATTAAGTGTGGAGCATTAGCCAGGCCTGAGGACAGCAGGGTATTAGCAGGAGCTCAGGCTCCATTGTCATCCGTGTTACTGAGCGGTCTGCTGACCTACATGGACGAGTCACAGCGCTGAGAGCGGGGAGACGAGATTTAAGCAGAACTTCATTTTAAGTTCCATTTTTCCTGCTCAGGTGGAAGCATCCTCAGTACCCGCTGTTCAGAGACATACGAGACCAAGACGGCCCTCATGAGTCTGTTCGGCCTGCCCCTCTGGTACTTCTCTCAGTCTCCACGTGTTGTCATCCAGGTGAGGTTTCAAGGTTCTTTTTCATCCAGGTTTTCTTCGAAGTGGGATTTTGGTTACTAACTGTGACATTTCTCTCTTCCTCAGCCTGACGTGTACCCTGGTAACTGCTGGGCCTTCAAAGGCTCTCAGGGCTACCTGGTGATCCGGTTGTCTCTGAGGATCTTGCCCACGTCTTTCTGCTTGGAGCACATCCCCAAGGCGTTGTCCCCGACTGGAAACATCACCAGCGCCCCGCAAAACTTCACAGTCTATGTGAGAAACGAAGAGACAAACACTTCATCCATAACCAGCTGCTGCAGAGATCCCCGCTTTTATTAATTTGTTTGTTTGTTTGTTTGTGAACAGGGTTTAGACGATGAGTATCAGGAGGAGGGGAAGCTGCTGGGACACTACACATACCAGGAAGACGGGGAGTCACTGCAATCATTTCCCGTCATGGTAACCAAAAAATACTCTCAAAAATGGACCTGGATGCTCCTCTCTTCTCAACCTTTTTTATTCATGTTTCATTTATTTTTATTTCTCCATACAAACAAAAAACTATTTAAAAATACATCCAGAGTTTTTATAAATTAACATGCCTTACATGCACTTTAAAGGTACCCAATCAGCCACTAGGTGATGCTAATGTGCATAATCTAGCACTTTATGTTTACACTTTTTATCAACAACTAACAACATAAAAACTATTTTTAACGCCGTTGAGGTCCAGAACTGGTCAGATGTCTCTTCTGTTTTTGGATTTTTCTGTTCTAACAAATGAAAAATAATCACCAAACTTGAGTGAACTTTTATGTAATTATAAAAGAAGGAATAATATATAGCTCTGTAAAATACCCAGTCATAATTCTGACTTTGCTCTCCATCCTTGATAATAGAAAAGGGAATATATTTATGTACATATATATAGTAATGTGTTTTTACCCTTTCTTTCTCACAGGAGCAGAATGATAAGAGCTTCCAGATCATAGAGGTGCGGGTGTTGTCAAACTGGGGTCACCCAGAATACACCTGCTTGTACCGCTTCAGAGTCCACGGAGAACCTCGGCCTCAGTGAACCCATCGTCACCTCACACACACTCACTCACACATTCACACACACTCTCATATTTGACATATCACGATACCTGTACATAGCTCTCACCGACTTCTTAAAAAGGAGTGGACTCTGAAAAGGATAATGGAGGTTTTTTGTATGAAAGACAAGAAGACAAAGACGTTTTGGACCGTTGAAGGAAAGTGCACAGTCTGAATTATGAACAAATGTTTTGTAAAGTTGAGAGAATCACAGGAAAGTCTTTATGGGAACTGTCAACGAACACATGAATGGAACCACAGACTCTCAGTCCACTCTTTGGAAAAGGTCTCTTGCACTGAATAAGCCCATGAGCAGACGTATCCATCCTCCCTCTTGGCACCGTCTCCTACAGGGAGGTGGACGCTTGAAACGGGAGGATTAAAAGGACTCATCTCCTCTGTTTCCTCACACACTGCATCTCAGTTTGGTTTCTTTTCCTGCTCGTCTTTTATTTCCTGTTAGTCTGTTTTATTTTGTTTGTTTTTTTAGGATCAAAGCCACTACACCTTTGCATGTCACTCCCTCTGTCTGTTGCTTTTCAGTCTCTGCATTGACTTTAAGCTGTTTGGGCAGCCTGCAGGAGTGAAACACACTAAACTGTACATGAATGTTACCCTTCATTCATCCACGCAGCAGGGACTGCATCTTGGGATTCAGTCGGGACTGAACATGCCGCCTACAGAGAGGCTCCAAATGTTTTCTCAAGTGGAAACAATCATCCTTAAACGTCACAGCGACACTATATAACCACTGACCTGAGCTCTACGTGTTCAGAGGAGAAGAAGCTCCTCCTCACTTTGTACAAAATCTGCGTAAAAGTTATGACTGCACTCCAGGATTCAATCTAGCATGTGACTCTTCTCAAACCTGAACCTGCATCATGTATTTACACCAGAGTGAGTCCACTCTGACGGTTTTGAGTCCCGTATCTGGCTCTCAAATTACCAATCAAGTTTTGAAGATAAATGATATAAGTGCTTCTGTAGACAACAATAGTTTTTTTATTTTGTTTTTGTTTTTTTTTGTGTGTGTTTCTATGAAGAGGGAGCTCTCGCTGTCTCCCTCTGGCTCAGATTGAAACGTCCTCCTCACATGAGCTCTCTTTATTCTGAAAACCTGAAGGAATGTAATCTGTATATTTCATTGTTGATAGTCAGCCCTTTATATCTGCTTTTATCAGTGTTGCTTTATAAAAAAAATTATCCTATTATTATTGTATTACTACCATTGTTTTTACTGTTACTCATCGTGTTGTTTTGCTTTTTTTTTTTTCTTTTGATTTGGGGGGTCATTAATGTAAGAGGATGCACTGCAACCGTGTTCGAGGAATGTTTGTGGCACAGGTCTTCACAATTTGTTAAAAAAAATGAGAGGTGTTTAAAATGAGGGCGACTAAAATGTTGTGTATAAAAATGTTTTGCTCACAATCTTATTTATTAACAGGTTAATTAGTTCCAGCAAGGTTTGAGTTACTGCGATGTATATTTTGTCAAAAGCTGTTCAGTGCATTTTGAAACCATCTTGGGACTTTTTTTAAGATAAAGGCTATTTTTGTTCGGTCATGAGATGACTTAACTGCTTTGGATGATACTCCAATAAAGATTTTAATTTTGAAGAACGTTTCTTGAGCAGCTAGATCATGGTTTAAATCCTCTTGGTTTATTCCTCTGTCTTCTTCCTCTGCATTTGACTGATCTGAATTTATACAGGAGAGAGAAATCGGCACATCTGGGCGGCACCTGGAGAGGAAACACAGCCAAGGTCTGAGGAATTGAGAGTCTTCTTAAAAAAATAAGTAAGTACTTAACATTTGCCAAGCACAAACTTTGCACAATCATATGAATGAGGGTTTAAAAATGGCTGTAGGGGGTTTGTAATCCAAATTTTATATGCAGATTAAAAAAAGATTAACCTGTATTCAGGAATACAGAGTAACACTTCACAATGAATGAATGAATGCGTTTAAAGACAAAAAATAAATTTTATTCTAGGCTGAAGCCCCAAGGCGTATTTTTACCTCTCCTGTACCATCATAGGAATAATTCACAATAAAACACAAGTACTAGTATATTATTACAGAAACACATAATAGCTTAAACTGAAAAATCGAATTCAATCAAATGTCATTGTAACCTTTGATGATTTTAGTTTTTAAAGTCTTCTGACAACTACAATAAAGTTACATATTTATTTCATCGTTTAGTCCAGTCCGTAATTTTGCACCTGAAACTGACACACATCTGTACTTGGGATAGTTCTGACTTATAAATTTCAAACATTAGCAGCTCCCTTAAATTTTAATTCCCCTGCCTTAGCTTAATATTTTTTGAATACAAACAGGAATTGTCTTATTTACCACTCCAATAATAATTTCTAATGTTTTTAAATATACAATGTACAGAAATTTTATTGTTTGTGATCTTATTAAAAGCTGATTTGTAGAATCACGGTAAGTAACCAAAGTTTATACTGTATGTTAAAGTAATGCAAGAGTACTAATTAGTGTCTGAGTAAATTATTAGTCAAAATTAAAGGATAGAGCGACTAATTATTGAATAAGTTTGCCTTTTTTTCAAACTAATTACATATGCATTTCTTTTTTTAATCATATTTTTCTTCCTCAAATTAAACAAATATATATTATTATTTTTTATGTACTATTGCAAATGTCTATTATTGCATTGTTCGATTATTAAAGGAGTTCATAAATTTTGGAGAGCTTCATTATCTTTGCCATGTATTAACATAAAACCATCACACCAAACCACTTTGTGTTACACTTTAGTGTGAAAAATAAACTTACCTCACAGCAAGAGAATTGCAGAAAAACAGCAATATTATGCGATTCATAAATGATTGTTTAAAAAGTTTAATTCACTCCCATGTTGCAAACATGCTGTGATTATAGAAAAGTAACCGCCGCCCTCTAGTGGTGTTAAGCAGAACTGCTTATAAAAGAAAATAAACAGACTGCAGCGATTTTTTCCTTTATCGAAAGTCGCTCATATATCTGAGGATAGCTGAAAAATAAGAGTAGGTTCTTAGCAAAGTGGCTACATAGATATAAACGAGGTCAATGAAGAACTCGTGAACTTTTATTCTTTTACTTTTTCACACTTCCGCTGCCTCCTGTTGTCTTACGTCCTTCACAGTGCGGTTACGTCGATGCCATGACAACGCTACTTCCTTGACAACCAACGAGTCCTTAGCAACCACTGCAGCGAAAAGCCAGAATCATGGCTAAAACAATCGGTGCGAAAAAGTCACTTTGGCAACAAGTGTGTGAAGGTGAGTGGATTATTTTGTTGCTCTGCTGAAAGTTAAAGCTTTTGTTAAAAGAAACGGTACAAGTATTTTTTTAAATATGATTTTATTTTTGTAGAGTATGAAGCTGAGCAGCCCCGTCCTCCCGGTGCTGTGTTGACAGATGACAGCTCAGTTAGCACCCAGATCTCCCAGTACAGCGCCAGTACACACTCCCCAGTTTTCTACGGACTCACCACAGCTAAGGTAAACACATCTGTTCACCAAGTCGAGGAAAATAACTACTGTTTTCTGAACAGTTTGGATCCCAGGGGTTTAGTCTAGTGTGTTAAATCCTCGCTTTCATCAGGTGTCTGTGGATGATGATCCTCTCAGAGACTTTGACCCTCTCCGCGGTCACCCCGCTCTCGCTGGCTACTCAATATTGGAAAAACCTCAAAAACCTCCTTCTAGCCGGACGCATCAGTCTGCTGCTGAAACTTCTACACACCTACATACAAGTAAGATGAATCAGTAACAATTTCCACACAAAATATTCACAGTAAATGATACAATTGACCTTTAAAAGATTTTAAACCCTGAAAAATTACGAAACACTGTAATCCAAATATAATGTGTAAAACCTGTCTGTGTCCGTGTCAGGTCCTGCTGTGCTGTTCTTGGAGCAGAGGGTGTTTCCCGTGTTGCTGCCTGGACTGGAGGCTTTGCTGAAAGAAGCTCAGAAGCACGGCTGTTTCGAGGTCTGAATTGTAAATGACCTTTTAGATTTTTGTTTCACATGTAAATCTCACAGAAATACTGAATATTAGAAGTATTTCTGAACTCATAAGTTTATGTTATGAGTTTAAATAACTTTGAATTCTTCTCTGAAATGAACATTATTCTTGAATGTGTTCCAGAGGAAAATAACAGCATTTAACCCGTGTGATTTCCTGACTGAGTGGCTCTACAAGTAAGAGTCTGTGTATACACACATATATACACACACACACACTATCTTCACTTCATCTTATATTGTATACAGCTGAAATGTGTGTTAGTGTGTCATCTTCTTTTTGTCTCAGTCACAACCCCTGCAGGCAGGAGCAGACCCCAGTGAAATTTCATGACATCCCATTTGTCGAGGACTGGCTCAGTGTGCAGTGAGTGTCTCCTCGCCTACATATACACACATTTTCACTACTATATTCTTCAGCTGCAGCTTAAAGGTATATTCTGGGGTGAAATTAATTTAGGATCAAACACACGTGACACCGAGTTAGACACCCCCTCGAGAGATGAATGTTGCCGACCGCTTGCTTCTCTAGTTATACCAACTTTAGTAACGACCGCAGGATAGCAATACAGAGCGCTCTGAGGAGCCATAAACCAGGCTAATGCATGCAAGTATACTATAGATCTCACTACACATTGATGCACACACATGCAGCCATTGAATCAGAAAACAAGGTAAAACAGGTATAAGAACGAGAGCACACAAACAGATGGAAACTATGCATTCGTTTTTGTTCTTTTGCATATGAGGTGAAGCATCTTTCTGCTCTGTCTTGTTTCTCCCCCCCCCAATGATATCCAGTCCCAGGCCTCCCACCCCTCTGTTTCTGCGGCTGAGTGAGGATCAAGCTGCGCTGCTCATCCAGGCCTTCTGGAGGGGATTCAAGGTAAGATGAGCATGAATGACAGAAAACAGGACTGCTGTCAGAGAAGATATTATGACTTTTTGTTGAAGATTGTGTGATTTTAATGGCAGGGGTCGTACATAGTCTAAGAAGTATACAAAATGGGGTAAAGAAGTGTAGAAGAGTCCTGCATTTATTCCACAAACCCTGCTGATCCTTGCTGCCTGCATCTGTGCAAGTCTATGTGTCTTTTAGGATACAATAGACACCCTAATGCAAGTGCACTGGCCCAAAGAGTGATCCTGTTGTATAATACCATCCAGCTGAAAAGCCCTACTTCCACGAGGACTGCAATTTCATTTCAGCTTGATTATGTCATCGCTGATGTTGGGCTTTAATTCCTTCCTGTGTGGGCGTTGAAGTGCTCTGTGCTGGGATATAAATAGACATAAACAGACACTACCAGAGGCAAACAGCGGAGATTTGACTTCACACGCAGATAAACCCCTGTGTCTGGTACAGTGTGGGGATGAAGGCAAGTCTCAGCAGAAGCTTTCGCTTTAACAGTCTTGCTGCAAAAAAAGATCAGCGGGAGAAATTTGATCCACAGTGAAACATGTTTCTGTTTCTCACGGTTGAATTTGTGGGTGTGTGCACCGAAAGATCCCTCCAGCGTGTTTACGTGTGGGACCGCGTCTTAGTTTGGACTCCTTTAGCACCACCAGGGGGCAACGCTTCCTTTCTTTTTCTCGGTTACAAAAAAAGTCAGCCTCCTCTGCTCACATGGGGTGGCAGCAGCGAGCCAGCTGACCTCACCGTGCAGAGAGGGGTTCAGCGGGGCCACTGATAGCACTGCAGCCCTGCACCCCAAGGGGCTCAGTGGAAGACAGACACAGCCAGAAAGAGACAGAAGTGATGAGGTGGGATGATGCATTTGAAAGGACCAGGCAAGGAATATTTTTAGACTCCCCGGATGAAAAAAGATGATGATGATTGGGAATAATGGGGCAAGATGGAGAGAATTGAAGAGAGAGGTAAAAAGGGGGACAGAGGTGGAGGCTGGAGTGTCGGAGAAACAGGGTGAGGCCGTGAACTCTCAGGGTACAAAGTTGAAGGGAGGCCTCCTGGGGATCATCATTTATTCAAGATACACAGGGTGGAGGTCTTTTAGGGAGTCTGCAAGTCCTCATGCAGGCGTAGTTGTGTGTCACGGCTGCTGTTACCTCGACTCCGGAGACAAGAACAGGGAACAGCTCACTGGGCAAGCCGAGCAGAGACAGGGACATCTACACAAACAGAGTCAGCTGTGCGGCACTGATGCGCTGTAGAACTTCATGTAAGATCTGTGTGTGTGTGAGTGTGTGTGAGTGTGTGTGGTAGTTTTTTTGTCTCCATTTAAACATCTAATCTCTCAAAACTCTCATTATGATATCTCGGCTCACGGATCTAGAATCTATGTGAACAATGACGAGCCACATTTCATCTTAATCTGCCGAGTGTGAGGTTTTTACAGACTTGAGGATATTTTTGAGGGTTTATACGAGTGTAATAGGATTATAGGATTTAGTTGTAGAAAAACCCATTCGACTCAATAATGAATGTAACTTTTATGTTTAGTGTTTTGATACTTAACGAACTTTAAAAATAGACCAATCTGAAGCTAATTATCCTGCTATAATTATGATGAAAATGTCCTCATCCATCAGTGTACCCTGCTCTCTTCAACCACACCCCCTCTTTCCCCCGCACTCTTACACCCTCTCTGTTATATAACCCGCCTGACGCAGCGCTGACTGCAGAGACAGTGTGTGTGCGTGAGTGTGCGTGCGTGTGTGTGTATATGTCTATGTGTGTGTGTCTGTGTGTGTTGGTAAGAAAGACAGACAGACCGAGGGCCAGGAAGCAGAGAAGGAGGGTATTTTTGCAGATTGGAGCTTTATCCCTCCATTATTAATGCGATTCATCCAAACATATTGAGGACGGAGGAAGAGCAGCGGTACAGCGCGTACCCACAGAAACACAGACACACACAGACACACACTCACACTCTAACACTAACTCACATCTATGGCCCAGACAATGCAATTTTCTGTTGTTTCACTCACAACCATAAAGGGCTGATGGGTCTAAACATGTTACATAATCTTCTTTAGACTGTGGGCCTCAGCCCAGCTCTAATCCATTCATCCATGCCTGCTACTTTAATGTACACATACGCACACACACACACACACACACACACACTCCACTGATCACTGAGGCTCTCTCAAGTCTCACAAGCTGAGTTGCAGTAATGTGGCTATACTGTGTAATAAATAGGCAGCACAATTAGACAGTCAATACAGAGGATTGGTGGTCAGGCAGTGGAGCGGGATTTTATTATGATCTTCTCCACCGTCTGTATGTAGAGATTTATGAGGAGGACACTCTGCAGCTGCTCTTTTCCTGGCCTCAGCAGGATAGTTTAGTATCTAGTGCCTCAACATGGACTCGAGGATTGAGCGGGTAAACAGACGATCTTAGAAAACAGGATCGGCTCTTATACCAGATTTTAAAAAACACATTGTGCAACAAGCAGTATAAACTATCAAGCAGCCACACATGGAGAGAGGAGAGCAGGGAGAGGAGCTAATCATGCTTAATCATACCCTGACGTCTGACTTTGACAAAACTCTTCCACGATGTGTGCAGACATACTGAATATTTAGAGCCACACTCCAGGCTGCAGAGATCGGCTGGTGGAGCAAAAGTGCGGCTCCACACCTTCCACAAACCGAACTCACATTTAACTTTTGGATTAAAGCGTAAAGATCCCTCCACAGAGCGGGCTCTTATGTTGACTCTTTTGTAGGATTAATTCCTTTTTAACACCTATTCTGAGCAGAGCAGTGGCTGCATTTGTCATTTGTGTCATTTAACTTCATTTTAAATCATCAAGAAACACATTAAAATGTAACCTCACAGAAGGATAAAAGGTTTTTCATTAGAGCTTGAGGTTGGTCTGACAGGCATCCTGGAAGTTCTGACTTCCTTGTTTCCTTCCAGTTCCAGCTTCTGTGCTAAGCTAAGTCAAATATTGCTTTTGTTTTCTCAGCCGACACTCAGAAAAATTATTAATTTCACTTCCAAAACCTCGCCCTCTCCTCCTCAGTCGTACATTGTTATATGTTTCACTGTAATTCCCGGCTCAATCACTTTATACTAACAGCTATTTATGTCTGAAGAGATTCTCCTCGGGTTCAGTTATTGTCTAAAAGTGGGACACACTAAGTAACCCACTGCGTGTGCTCCTCTTGACATGAACTAATAGCTGTTTGAGAGAATCTCACACACTCTCTGTAGTCGGCCGCAGAAGTAGGTCTGAGATTCCAGCTGAATGATCCGAGGGCAGGAGCGGGATAGATGAATGGTTCGATTTGAGGTCCAAGTGCAGGGACACTCATGCAGAAAATATGTCAAAGGCACTCAGGACACACAGTGGCCGAAGGCTGTGCTTCATCCTCACTTCTCCCCCTGCTGAAGGGCTGCGGGGGCCCTCTGTCTGTCCCAGGATTGGACGGCCACAGGGTCAGGTGGTCCCGTCCTGGGATTCCCTCTTTTACCTTAAACACGGGGAGTATTTTAGACATGATTAAGTCTAGTCATGAAGTTAGAGAAGCAGATCTGAGGTTGTTTCCTGGAAGCATCAGTCAACAAAAACAGAAACCATCGTCCTGCTGCTGCAGAGTGTGAGGCTGAGAGAGGAGTTCAGTCACACAGGCAGCTTGAAAAGATGTGTAGTTGGATTGAAGTGTGTGTGAAACAGAGTGTGCACGCTTTTGTGGGTACATGCCGAGTGTGGGGGGGGGGCTCTTCTTTACTGTTGGTGGTGGCGGCTTTGGTGGAAGTGGTTAAAGCTTTGCTATTTGTAACGTGTTTTTGGGCTTTCGAGGGATTTTTGTTTGATCTTAAACCTCGAGTGAAGGTTTCCTCATTTGGCGCTGACACAAAGAAAAAACACAATGTTGGATTAGTGCCGCGTTAAGGCAGAGAAAAAGAGGAAATGTTGTAAAAAGGGGAGTAAATTTACAAAAGAAAATCATAAAAGAGGGAAAAAAAGGTTTTAATTTAGTAGTTTTCTTGTAAAGATACTACAATATAGCCGTGAATTAAAAGTGATAAGATTACAAGAGTAAATTTACAGGATATACATAACTGGAATCGACTTGTAAATGTACGACTTTATTTCTCTTTAAACTTTTATTTTCCTCACATTAATAATGAAAGCCATAGTTTCAAGAACATTAAACTATAATATAACAAAAGTTGTAAATTTTGTTCAAGTTATGTAGATTTAATGAAAAGTCTTAAAATGTGGCTCATAAAGTCATAATATTATGAGAATAAACCTGCAAATTCACCACATCATTATTTTATCTCCATCATCTTTTCTTTAAACCCACAAGAATAAAGTCATAAGGAAAAAAATCCTAAATTTACAAGTTAGTTCTCGTAAATTTTTAAGATTTAAATCATATATTTACCTAAGAGTTTTATCTTTTATCAAGAGTTGCTGTGATGACGCTCGGCTCAAACAGCGTATCCCCCGGGTGAGCTACGCAATCTTTGTACACTCATAGGCTGTTTCAAGTGTCAATCATAGAAAACTTGAACCTCCTAATAACTTTCAAAAACGGAGCTGTACAGAAAAAAGAGGAACTGTAACTACATATCAACATCGCAACCATGGGGGAAAAAATTATGTTCTGTGTAATAAATTTGTAAAGTTGGTCCACAGCTCAATAAGCTTTGCTGGAGGAGGCGGGATTTATGACCTATACTGCAGCCCGTCACCAGAGGGTGCTGTTCTTGGAGTGGCTTCACCCAGCAAGGAGGCAGACTCTGTCCATTCTATATACAGTCTATGCTCCTAACCCTAACCCAAACCCGACAGACAATGACGTTTCACAGCCATAAGGAAAAACCAATCAGAGCCCAGCACTTCTAGCCAATCAGAGACGAAATACCATCCTACGAAATGGCTTGCCGGTGTAGTAGAAGTGGCAGGTAACATTGGAGCCTTTTGACTCTTGGACACTAATGAAGAAAGCTACTATTATAATTAGTTTTCTTACAAACATTTCAATCCGCTAACGCAGACACTTCTTCTGCGATCGTCTTCTCCATTTCTCTGAGTCTGGCCTGCATAGCGGGGCTCTGGGGGCGGAGCTTGGATTGGTTACGTAGGAAATCTCACTGTATCTGATCCGCTGTTTGGGTCTGCCAGAGATTCACAGAGATTTGAATGCAGAAATATTCAGAGATGCAATTTCGCACTTCTTTTTTCTCATGATACGTCCTGTAGCATCAGAAAAATGTCATATGAACATGTAGATTTTCATCAGAGTGGGTCTTTAAGCGTTCACACAGCATAAAGACTGTCTCACAAACCTACTCAAACCCGCTCAATGACTTTTATATTTATAGCATCCAGGTTCTGTATTATTAATGGTTCAGTAATGATTCATACGAGACGAGAAAAGAGGACTTATCTTGTGTCTGATTCGAACATATGAAAGCATGTACACAGAGCGGTCAAAATAAAACCTCGCCCCTGCTAATCAGCTGCGTTGATGCACACAGACAAGCCCTCAAAGCTCTTATGTGTTCGCATTCAACTCCGCTCTTTGTCTCCTGCTGTCACACACACTCTGTCAGCATCCCGCACAAAGCATGTATACGCTCAAAAAAGCCAGCTTTCCGAGCACAGAGACTCTTCTTTCTCTCTCTGCGTGTCAGATGTCACAGTAAAAATAAACCACCTCCAGGATCTAACGGCCATCAAGCTTTTCTGTCATGAAGAAGAACTGGAGGTACGAGGTTTCTGCGGGACACACAAATAAAATGCACACAGGAGATGGTGAGCAAACACAACAGACTCCGACTCCCCCCTCACCCCTCCTGACCCTCACCCCTCATTTCCATTTCTATGGTTTGTCTCCCATCAGCAGAGGAGCTGTTGCAGCGCTGTGACACCCGCTAAATTAACTATTGAAGCACGCCGGTCTAACCCATTCCTCCACCCAACGCCAGGCTTATATAACGGCCCCAATTTCATACCCACTGCTAACAGCAACACTATTGTGGCCGCTCAAGTAGGCACCCGGGAGAGGAAAACAAGACGAGGGAGAGGAGAAAAGAAGAAGAACTGGAAGGAAAAGAAAGATAAAACAGGAGGAGAGGATGTTGAAGACAAGGATGAAACAAAGAGGAAGAAGCAGTGGGGGAGTAGCAGCAGTAGGAGGAGATAAAAACAGAAAAAGAGATTGAGCTCAAAGGGGAAATTTTCTATTCATTTCAATCAGAGATTGGGTTTAGTAATCCCTGAGTAAAGCCTGCAGCGTACACACCGACACACACAGAGCAACGACATACAGGGGTTTCCTCCTGCAACAAAAGCAGGTCTCAGAGAGAGAAACCAGAGTCCTGAATCTACAGCAGAGTCTGACCCATTTACCCACCTATGTGGACACACAGGGCTCCTTCCTCACACGCTTCATTTACACCGACAGAGGCGGTTTTCATATTCAGACATGTTCATGTGTTTGAGGAGTTTTTCTCTCTCCCTTCGCTTCGCTCTCTTTCTTTCTTTTTCTTTCTCCATCATCCCAACACTGACTGATCATTAAGCTTCGAGACAAGACAAGTTTATTTATATCCCACATTTCTCAGTTTGTGAAACAGACTGGCTCTAATGGAGAGCATCAGCGTGGAGACTCATGACTTCTATCGTGTTGTTTTTAAAGCCTGTAAACGCCGTCACTCGAGACAAAAGTGTGCAGGATTCACAGAGATATTCATGTGTGTGTTTGTCGTAGATCAGAGCACGTCCAGATGTGCAGGAGCTGCGTCTGTGGCAGAGAGATCTGAGGGAGAAGAAGGACATTGCAAAAACTGTTGCGCAGTTCTGGGCGGCACGAGAGAGCCGAGGTAAAGACACACACGAGGATTTACTAACCCGACGATCTCAGGTCTGACAACTTTACTCAACAGTGTTTTCTTCATAGGCAGGGAAGACGCTCAAACAAGCTACAGTGCATGGCTACACAACAATGCACACGTTGATCAGCTGCAGAGTACAGTCAGACACACACAAACTGCAGAGATACAGTCGTCACCTGAAGTGAAAGAAGGAGATGAGGCTTGGAGAGAAGTGACACAGAGAAAGAACGAGGGCAGACGAAGGAAAGAGAAAGAGAAAGAGACAGGGAAGTGAAGGAGGAGAGAAAGTAAATGTCTGCAGGGCTCAGGGTGTGTGTGTGTGTGTGTGTGTGTGTGTGTGTGTGTGTCTGTGTGTGTGTGTGTGTGTGTGTGTGTGTGTCTGTGTGTGTGATGGGGAGATGAAGCAAAGGAGGGAGGATACATGTGGAGACCAAGACGAGGTATAGAGAGATTAGGGAGGGGGTGAAGATAGAGAGAGAGACGAGAGAGAGAGAGAGAGAAACATGAAATGTTAAAGTGTGTCCAGGCCTTTCATTGGATGTGTGTGTGTTTGTGTGTGTGTGTGTGTGTGTGTGTGTGTGTGTGTGTGTGTGTGTGTGTGTGTGTGTGTGTGTGTACTGTATGCCAACATGAAAGACAGAGCGGAGCAGCTGGGAATGCAGTCCCGTGTCCAGGATGTTTTACCGGCTTTAGAGCTCAGTGACAGTGACAAAACTTTGTCCTTGAACACACTCACAAACACACACACACACACACACACACACACACACACACACACACACACACACACACACACACACACACACACACACACACACACACACACATACTCACAAACACACTATTAACTGTAAACACTGATGACGCACCTACATCTCCTCCCATCTTACAAATACCTCCACAGTGTGCACTGACATATTGGTCAGGGGGCTTATTTTGGTGCCGAGACGTGTGCAGGAGAGACCCTCCTGGTGTGATTGACGCCACACCGTCTCCACCAACCAAAACCTGCATTTAACCCTTAAACAGCAGAGGTCGCCGAGGGTGATAAAGCTCACAGCAGAGACAGAGTTTTTAGACTTTTTAGACTTTTTAGAATGGGTGTGTATGCAGCTCCCAGTGCTTTTGGGGCCACCCTCAAGTGGACACTTGGGGTACTGCAGGTTTTAGCACTTCTCATTTCTGAAAACCTGTGGATGCCGCTCGTCTCAGAGGTAAAATACGTTGCAAACCAGACAAAACAGGAGAGTAAATATCCCACCTGAGTGTGAAAACCGTCTGATGAAACACTCACAAAACTATTTTACTATTTTAATTTTGGGCTTTTTAATTATTACTATTATTTTTGGCCCTTATTAGCATTTTAAAAAGTACCAGGCTGTACAGCACTGAAACTTTCTTCTGTTCATACCGTTAAAAAGAAAAAAGATCAGTTTAATGTGACAAAAATGTAAACATCGGGCACTTTTTTAGTGGGTGTAGCGCAGCTGGTTTGTTGTGTCGCCTTTATGTTTGTGGCTCAAAAACAATGAGACCATCATAAACACACACAGACGCATTCCACGCAACAAAGGCGCCCGCTGCAGCGGTGTGGCGCTGACGAACATTCCCCCACAGACACACTGAGCTGCTGCTGCACCACTACTGCTGACCTGACACTATAGCAGGGTGTGTGTGTGTGTGTGTGTACAAGAGAGTGTGTCCAATCTGAAAGCCGTTTTCTGACTCCTTCAACAGAACCAGAAATCCGTGAGGCAGAGGCGGGCAGAGAGCGAGGCGAAGGGATTGACGCTGAAGTCGCAGTTTGTTTTTCTGGTTTAGCCTGTTGTTGTTTTGGATGTAATGAAGCAAACGCCGCCCTCCAGCACTGACAGATAAATGACCCGTGTTTGGGACTGTGGGAGAAAGAGGCGGAAATGAAGGAAGAGAGAAGAGAGAGATTATTTAGGGAAGCCGCCTCTCTGCTGCTAACAGGCCCTTTAAGTCGATCCGGCAACAGCTGCACTCATCTCATCCGACCCGAGGAGACCGGCATGCGATACCTCTCCTGCCTTTTACATTACACAGCCTAAAATCAGAATTAGTCAGAGACACAGAGAAAGAAAAAAAAAAACAAAAGCAGAGGGAGCAAAGTGACTGAGAGAGCTGACGCACGATGATACCTCAGGGTCAGGAGTTCACCGTTTATTTGGCAGGTGGAGCTTTCAGCAGCTCATGAATCACCGCAGGACCGTCCTTGACCGTAGACAGACATGTTGGGTGTTTACCTTCAGCCCACGAGCTCCATAAACAGAGAAGTGAGAACTCCTCATAAGTCAGGGTTCTGCAGTTCCAAATGGTAATATATTAGAGAGTTATACTCTTTTGTTACAAAGCTGTTTACGATACTTGACTCTGATTGGCCAACGCTCCTTAGCAACGGTCTGTTATTCCTTGGTAGCAGACCGTTACTATGAGGAACAGACCTGTGCTTATTCTTACCACAAAATCAACGTTTCTGTTTAATAGTAGATGGTTATCATCACAGGGGATATACACCAGAGAAGTGTGGGCGAATAAAGACTATAGAGGAAATAAAAAAGCATAAAATGTCACCACTTTTTAGGACTTTTTAGTCCGATCCAGCAGATGTAGGGTTTCAGGATCTGTAGACCCAGAATAATTGATCATTTTATCTCATGTTTAGGGACGACACACAACCTCCCGACAGAAAGTCCATTATGTTAAGTTATTTATCTGTCACTTTTACTATTTAAAGTTAATTTCTGCTATTTATAACGTGTCAATTGTAATGAATGACTCCCAAATCGAGCACAAATTCTGATTTATTTATCACAATAAGGCTTCAGCACCTTGTTTTGACTCAGAGAAATCACTTTTAGTCTAATGAAAAGGATCTCAGAAACTGCGTCTGTGCATTTACGGATCCCACAGATGGTACTGAGTCATAAAACTGTAATTAAGACCTTTACAAACCACATTACAGTCATTTGAGTGTTAACAGAACATAACTTTCACTGCTACCATCTTTTACAACCTGTCTGAACCTCCTGTTGTGGTATAAACGGCTAAATATAGAAGTCTATTCATCATTGCTTCACTTCCATAATGTCAAAGTCATTGCCTTTTACTGGTGCATAACAATAGGCCTTTACAAAAGCTCTGCAGCTGTCACAGTGAGAGCTTAACAGGCTGAATCATGGTTTGTCGTGCAGGTTTACTGTGTTTACAACCCGGGCCTGAAAAGTATTTTCCCAGTTAATTATCATCAGGAGTAACAGCCTGATGGAAATAACTGTTTTGATTTAATAACTGAGCGATCGTTTTAGACCTTTGAACCCGTTCACATGTTGGTTTTGTTTACTTCCAGCTGATTCCTCCATGACTGATCTTCCAGAGAGCCCTCAGCTCGGCAACTCGGATGTCTCCATCCAGGTGGTGTCCCCCTCTCCTCAGAGCACCGTGGTCCACACCCCCACCACCCAGATGACCCCTGAGGTCGCTGAGTGGCTGCTGACCCCCGGCTTGGACAGAATGGCTGCGTCTGAGTCCGGGAGATCCCTGACTGCAGCATCTCGGTCTGCAACTCCAAACCTCCGAGCTTCTATTAACTGAAATCATTGCTGTGTGTACAAGGTTTGTCTTCTGTTCGAAGGTTATTAAACTCTGGTAGGTTGATGTCAAACTGACCAAAGCGATCAGTCAAACAAGCCATTAAAAACGCCTGTAACCGATTGGATACACCCATGCAGGAATTTATGGCCCGAGATCCGTGTCTAATTAGTTGATTGCTTTCATTGCCCGTTTTGATGGATCACTTCCCTTTACGAGTCTCACCCAACAAACGACCACCATATAGCACGGATCACATATTATACTGCTGGAGGGAAGCCTCCTCCTGTAGCAGACTTAATATTTCCTCTCAGCCTTCTCCGGCTGATATCTCACTGGACGATAACCAACTCGTATTTCCTCGCCGTGCCATTTCTGCTTTCCTTGGCAATACATATCACGCCAAAGAGGATGAAGCATTCCTATTCAAGACAGGAACTGAGGTCGGACTGAAAGGTGACTCCGTGCGCACAGCAGCGGTCTCTGTCCTGCTTATCAGAAAAGGAAATTACCCCGTCAAGGAAACAGAGAATCTAAAAAAAAGAGGGTTAAAAACATCTCTGTGAACACTCGTGTGATTGGCAGCAACTCTGGAGGAGCAGCAGAGAAACACCAGTATCTCGAAGTGTAATAAAACTTCACAATAATGATTAAAAAAAGGATTTAAAACACAAAAATGTTAAACTTCAGAAAAATATGTGACTTTTTACTCGTCATGAATTACTGCATCAGCTCATGTTGGCGAGAAGCCTGTGTCACCGCTGAGGTGTTACTGAAGCCAATGTCGCTCTAATAACCGTCTCTAGCTCGTTGGTATTTTTAGGTCAGGTGGTTCCCGTTTCCCTCTTGACAAATATCCCAAAGATGTTCTGCAGGGTTCGAGTCAGGTGAGGTGGCTGAGACACGAGACATTTGGTGGGAGTTTTGGCGCTGTGGGCAGGTAAAAAGAAAATCTGCATCTGCGTAAAGCTTGTTAGGAGATGTGTGCATGAAGTGCTCTGAAATCTCCTGGTAGATGTCCTAGATAATTTCAGAAATTAATGCTGTTTGTCAGAGTTCACCAATAGATTTTTGGAAAATGTTTTTTATTTGGTAAAATTAATTTTACGCCGGAGTATCCCTTTAATAGAGAAGGAGCTGTGATTGATTGTGTCTATATGCATCACTGTGATAAATAAAAACAGGCCCTTTTCTTTATCCTCCCAGGGTGTTTTTGTTCATTCTGTCTTCTATTGCTGGACTTTCTCTAATATTAATATTATTTTAAGTAATTAATTTTGGTTGTTTTTCGCATCATTCATAGAGAATAGGACGATTGATGGATCAGGAAACAGGATGAGAGTGACATGCAAAAACGAGGCTCCAGGCTGGATTTGAACCTGGCACGTGAGGATCATAATGTGTACACAGGATGCCGATTAAGACCGCTAAAGTCTTTATATTTTCATGTGTGGTCTCAGTCTTTTTCAAGATAACTTTAAATGTCAGTTTTCATCCCTCCTTCCAAATTTTTTTCCTGTTTTTGCACCTCTAGGCCATCAAACATCCTCTTAAATGTCACATATCTGCCATGGAAAGTTAATCTAATTGGATTAGTGAAAATATTAAGGATAAAAAGACTTCATGCTGGTCCACTAACTCTTCTTTTTTCATATTTTGTTCTTGCCAACATGATTGTGCAGGCTGTCACTCTCTGCTCCTGTTTGTGTGTCATTAATCTGCAAAGATAAAGTGCACTTCTGGCTTTTTTCCATCACTCCTTGAGCCCTTGGTACCTGAGAGGATACTTCTAGTTTCCCCTTCAGTGTCTCTGCAGCGAGGCGGGGCGGCGGTCTCATGATGGACGGTTTCCCTGACCATCCCGGGCACTGATGCACACCGCCTCACAGCGAGCCAGAGGGAGGGTCATGTATCTCCATCTGCAGGTATGTGGATGCCTGGGGGACAGCTGCTGCTTGGTGAAGTGATAAAACAGCCCCATTTCATTCTGGGGACATCTGATAGTGCAGCCAGCTCCACAGAGTCTGGCAGCAGAGGGCCCGACTGAAACTAAATCACTCAGCAGCAGCCGGAGGAGGGAGGGAGGGCGGGGGGCACCAGGGCGTCAGAGCAGAGCCTGAAAACAGCGCCTGTTCTGGACTGTGATTCACAGCTGAGCGTGTCGTAGAATATAAACACGTTTACTCACTAAGAGCTCGAGTTTAGGGAGTGTGTTTGCAGAAGGACTACAAAAACATACTTTAATGACTTATGTTAGCACCATCCTCTTAGACGGTAACAAAGGATGGAAGATAGTGTTGTGTCGTTCGCGAACGATTCATTCAAAAGAACCGAATCTTTTAAGTAAACGTACTGAACTGAATTACTTCCTTGAGTGATTCGTTCGTTTCTCTCTTCAGTTGAGCTAAAGTAAGAAACATCATTGCCAGGCCAGCAGCCAGCGAACGAGGGACCACATGCACCAACACCTGAATCACTTGGTGAACGAATCACGCATTGAAGTACACTCTCAGGAATCATTTTTGACACAACAACTTTCATACAATAGGACACAGCATGTAACAAATAGTGCATTTAACCCACAGCATCCTTTCACTGCAGCAGTTTGCGAGGGAACGGTTCGTTTAGTGTGAATTCTTCTAAACATTCAGTGAACGAATCACTCACAGAGCCCAATTTACAGAGCAGACCTGATAAATAGCATACCATAGGACAGTACACTTAAAACATCATGACTTTTGCCAAAGCAACACAGTCAAACACTCTCGTCTCACGGTCCCAGAAACAATGAATTGAACTGAACCCTGAATCGTTCAGCTGTGTTTCAGTTCAGGAGGTCGGGGTCGCAGGCCTCTCCAGCCAAGCGTTAAGTGATTCTGTGATTTGGTGAACAAATCTTTTGAACGAATCTTTTTAGTGAACTGATTCTAGTGATTCAGTACATCTAATCACTAATGGAAGAGGCCTCAAATGTGGCTGCCACCATAGTGGAAATGCTGATTCAATCTAACTTTGAACGACGTTGAAACAGGTAACAAGGTGGAGCAGAACGAGGCCTGATGCTTTAGAAGTAGCATGAATACCAAAACCACAATATCCAACAGTTTCCGCCTCTCGCCTCATGCAAATAAAAACACCACACCCGGTTAAAAGTTAACTACAAACATGACACTTTTATTGAACTTTTTTTTCCTGATTCAGTTACAGAAATGAGAGTTAACAGCTTTTTTTCTTTTTCTTATCAGGGGAATAAAGTTCTATACATATGCATGCTGCGTCACTGCACAGTCACAGCTGTGAAAACCAATATCACCCCTGTCAGCTGCCCCGCTGGAACAGTCTGAAGGCAAGACAAATCAGGAGAGGACAGGCAAGGACATGCCAAACCCGGGGACGACGGGTGTTCGGTGGGCTGCCCGGGGATGACAAACTTTAACATATAGAAGTTTTGTGCAAATTTCACCACAGTCTATTTGATTTTACACACAGAGACAATAACCATCAGAAGTTTCTCTTTTTTTCCCTCCAGTCTTCAAACTAACAGAGGAAGTTATTTTTAGGTCCGCTGTCGATGGCGTTTTGTTCCTTTTCGGGGACTCAAACTATTTTGGACCACTTTCCCCTGACTTGAATCTCTTTACTTCTCAAGAGCCCGCTCTCTTTTGTGTTTGAGAAAGCACAGACAATAAGTGTGTCATCTGATATACACTGAAATTATGATTGCAGTCACATGACCCTTACATAAATAGAGTTAGTATTCAAAAGTACGTCTGAGAAAGGTCTTACATGTAGAAATGGTGATAAGCATGCACAGATAGGTAGTCGACAAGTGCAAAATCTACAAAGTCACATGTTATTCTTTTATTTTTTGTATTCCACGTTGAGTGAAGTCATCACAAGAACTGAAACCTCCCCACTTTGTCTCATTACTGACCATCCCAGACCCTGAGGACAGTTCTTCTTCATGGGCTACAGCGCACAGATCTGTGGTCTGTCTCCGACCAGGGAGGGCCCAAACAGAGCCTGACATGGCACGGCACGCTCTGTTTGGGCATGGAGCACGCTCGCTGGTACCAGTCCTATTTTAGAATAGCCAGTGGGTAAGACATAAACATACAGCAGCAGTTAAGAGGTGACACTTGGTCTTTTCTTAGTCGAGGGGTGGCTGTAAGACGAGGCGTCACCAAGATGACAGCAGAGGGGCTCGGCTTTTCTCAGCCCACCCTCATATGTGTTTTTTTTTTTTGTTAAATATCAGAGAGAAACTTTTACAACCACGATTTTTAAGAGTTAGGACGCTGTGTGAAAGAGGCGGATTAAAAAGATATTTATTTAGCTGATTGTAGTCACTGCAGTAATTTTACTGTTTTAAGAAAAATGGTTAACACTTTACAATAACCATAATCAATAAATAGTAAATAGATAGTTTATTAATGTTTAATCATCATTTAAAAACAGTATAAAGACCAATTATAAATGGCAAATAGGTCATTTATCTATGTAACTTAATATTAACTTTACCATTAACAAGCAATGAAATTATAATTAATAATTTTCATTAATTATTAATGGACTATTTATTAAAGGTTTATATAGGGTTTAAATATTGGTTGTAAAACATCTAGATTAAAATACGTGTCAGTAGCACTTTGTAAATGATTAATATTTGGTTTATTACTTAGATGGTTATTGTAAAGTTAGGGTTAATAAACTATCTGCTCACCATTTATAAATGGTCTCTTTACCATTTATAAGTTACGGTTAATGTAAAGTGTAACTGAAAAATGCTCATTTTAAGTTTGATGCGCTTCAAACCTGCAAAACAGAGAAAATTCCAAACTAATAATGTTCATTTCCAAAATGACTCTCTACTGTGAGGGACTGAGTGAAGTAAGAATAAAGCATGATGTTCATGAGAGTTTGAGGGTTTTATCAACTACAGTAAATAATATCATCTAAGACCATGATCTTTGGGTCCTCAGGTGACACTGCATTAAAAACAGACGTGGCTCTGAAGTGGAAATCACTGCATGGACTTAAAAGCACATCCAAAACACTGTTTGTTGCTAAACATAGAAGAGGAAACACGTGTAAACACTATTCAGAAACGCCAACAACTTCCTAGGTCCGAGGTCCTTCCTCCGATGAATCAAAACATGACATTGTTATCAGAGAGTCTATAGAGGAGCGGGACCTCCTCACCCTCTTACACTTAACTCTGGAGCAACATCTGCTGCCATCCAGACTGTGACGTTTTCAGGGAAGACCTGCAAGACGATGCAAAACCACACTCTGCAGGGATTACAACAGTATGGCTCTGTAGTAGAAGAGTCCGTGTGCTTACCTGGGTTTCCTATTAAAAACATAGAAGACCCTGAACTGTTGATTAGCTAAACACGCCCTTATCCCAACTTTTCTGAACTGCATCAGATTTAAAATGAGCATATATTTGTAATGAAACGATGTTATTAGTCAGTTTCAACATCTGACCAAACCATCAAACCATCAACATCAAGATTTCACACAGCGTCCTAACTCTCATTAAAATTAGGTTGTAGTTTATCGAATGAAGTGCTATAAGTAACTCACAGCCGTCGTTGTTTTTCCCAATCAAATAAAAATCCTGTCGTTTTGGTGTTATCTTTGTAACTGTTAAATCAAAGCGTGGACCTCTGTCTCCACTCTGAACTCTTAGCAGGAGGTACAAACGATGTAAAAGCCTATAAATGACAACTCATATCATTTCTTTGAACATTAATCAAACGAAAAAGAAAAAGAAAAGCATATCTAGAGTTGGCAAAAATATTTCCAAAAATGCTATTTAAAAAAAAAAAAAAAAAAAAAAAGACACCAGCAAGAGAGAAAAAAAAGAACAAGCAAATGTATGAACACAACGCCAAGCAGTTAAAAAAAGTCCCCAGATAAAAAGAGTTTGTAATCGTCAGTTCTCCAGTCGGTCATATGATACTGGTGTCTAAAATAAGCCTACAGTTAAAAAAAGAGTAAACAAGCAAGCAAAGCTTTACAGCACTACTATGTACACAGCTTCTCCAGTGTGTAGAGAGAGAGAGAGAGAGAGTTGGTGTCAAGGTGAAAGGTGGAGGGCGGGGGAAACAGAGACTCCGGTGAAACAGGAGTCCTTCTTGGCACGGGGACCCGAGCTCGAGTCGACCTCAGAGAGACAAGAGGAGGATGAAGAGGAGGGAGGAGAAGACAAGCACATAGAGCAGAGCAGCATGGCTGCCCCCACAGAACCACACACACACACACACACACACACACTTACAAACACACACACACACACACACATGGTTACCCACACAGGCAGGCCGGGGAGCCATTTTCTCCCACAGATCAAACCCACGAGAGGAAGTCACTGGGATGTTTCTCTCCTCGCCATCATCTCCCTCATCTTTTCCACCTCCTCCTAGACTTGATCTCCTTCCTCCTCGCCAGCGCTGTAAATCCGATCTTTCTAAGGCTCTCGGGTGTCTCAACACACCAGCCCCTCGGCTCTATTTATAGCCCGTCACTCACATACGACGACAACAACGACGACGATGAGGACTGGATCTGCATCAGTGTTGCTCCTGCAGCTTTGAGCCTCACAGGGGGGTGGAAGCAATGTGGAGAAAAATTTAGCACCAGAACGCAACCTTGACTTCGAACCCCGCCCCCCTCCTCCTCCTCCCTCTGACACTCATAAGATCACAACACTCATGTACGCACACGTAAAACACAGATAGAGGAACTGAGCGCAGGATGTCGGTTCATTTCCTCGCTCCGTTTCCTGCTGATATAAAGTGACAGTTTCTCCTGGCTGGTTCAAACCGCCAGTGGCCACCGGAGATGTGGGAGAGCAGCGCGCAGTAAAGTCTGACCTAGATTCACGCGGCGCTGCCTCCTTCCCTCCTTTCCTTTTTCGCCGATGACAGACGCCTTCCTCGTCCAATCAGAGTCCGCCTTCGCTCTGTTGCAGGTTGTATTTAACAGTAGTTCAGTAGCAGCTTGTGAACCCTCTGCCCAGGTGCTCCAGGCTGCTCCGGAGAGTCTTTTTTCGTCTTCACAGTTTGTTTTCACATTTTTGCAAGAGTGTCCATGCAGGTGGGAGGATGAGGCGAGGTGAGAAGGGTGACATGTTATATTCACAGACGGTGCGGAGAAATGCAAACAGAGAGAAAGACGGAGGAAGGAGGAGTGGTCGTAGGTCAACACACGCACTGTCTCCTCTCGTATAGTCTACACACACACACACACACTCTCTGCGCGGTGGCTTGATTCTTTCGTAGAGGGGCGGTGCTGGAGCTGTACACTTGCCCGTGTGCTCTGTCTTCACCTACACTGCGGATGGATGGATGGAGGACAGAGCCAAATGTTTCCATCTGAGTGCCAGCTTTTTTTTTTGTTTTTGTGGAGCAGCAGAAAAGATATCCTGACTGACAGGAAGAGCAGACAGAGAGAGAGAGAGCGAGAGAGAGAGAGAGAGAGAAGGTTTCACAGTTTTCAAGGATGCTTACAGTGCTGTAGTCTCAGGGGAGCGAATCAAACGAAAAGAGAAAAGAAACACCGCATGTGATATTTTCAGATCGAAGTCAGCGCCGGGTTTTTGTTTTGCTACTCGCTGGTCACATTTTGAGTTTTTTCAACCCTTCGTTTGGAAATTTGTGTGCTTGAAGAGCTTCAGCTTTGTCCTCCATGCCCTACTTTCTCTCAGTCTCACACACACTCATACTTGACTCGATTTGCACGCAGTCAGTGTTTTTAGTCTGTACACAGAAGGAAAGGGCCCCGTCGGCGTCCGTGTTTTAAAAGTTCAGTCCAACCAGTCGAGCCTTTCGTTCAGGGGACCCCTCCCTCCTCAACCTCCCTCGCCACGCTCCGTCTTCTTCTTCCTCTCTTCGTTTTTCTTCCACGCTTCTTCTTAACGATCCTTTCGCTCACCACAGCTGCCTCCCCGTGTAGGTTGGAGGAGCAGAGGGCACCTGCAGGGGTGGAAATGAGGTTTGTAAGTAATGAAATCTGGACACTGTCAAACAATCACATATGCATCTTTGCACACATGCATACAGCGGCCCCATGCGCACATGCTTTTCTGCAGATTCCAGGCTGACCTTCTCCTTTTAACCATCCCACATTTTAGCACAGACCACACAGCAGAAGCATGAAGCAGAATTTGAGAACCTCATTTTACCGAGACATGATTCATACGGTCCTGTTGATGAATTTTGGATTCCACTGTATCCAGAACGGCTCCGATCTGGAACGATTTACGATTTACGCCAATTCCTACCGGATCCATTCATGAGGCGAATTTCATGGCGGCAGGAATCGCAAGAACTCACAAGAACCTAGCCACATAGACTAACCATATAAGCAGTAGATTGTGTCCTTCCAGAGGAGGAAATCTACTTCTAGACTTCTAGAATCGGCATCTTCTCATCCATGGTGTCATCAGGAGGAAATACTGTCTATAAACCTTTCAAATGTTTGTCTCCGCCTGTTTGCATGGTGTGAAATACGATCCGCCTGAAACACAGAGTGTTTTATTTTGAAAAGAAGCCGGATGTTTTATTCTGTGTCTTTGCTCGACTTCCTTTCCGGCACGGGTTAATCTGTGCTGAATTTATCCAGCATGCTTCGGCTCTAGAACTCTTGCGATCAGCTGCAGAGTCCAGCGATCCGCAGCAGAGCGGAAAGAAGCCGATTGAAATTGACATGTTAACTTGATTGGTTACGATCAGCTACGATCAGCGGATATGGCCTGTTCGTAGCCATTCCAGATGCGGTGAAAATCGGAGGTTAGGGGACTAAAGGCTCATTTATGCTCAACGTTGCATACAGATCTGGATACAGACGGAGCTCTCCATCCGTGCTTTGTGTTCTTTTCTGCATGTATCCTTGAAGTTTACAGATACTGACAATTACAATTGCAACAATTAATTTAACATCACCATGGGAACAAACTCAGCTGATCCATGTATCATGAAAAGAGCGAACTCAAAAGATGTTGAAAAGTGTTTGCATGGATGTCCCACTTTGCAGCACGCAGCAAGAACTGCATCACTGCTTCTCTATAGTGCACAGAGGCGATGTGCTTGCATAACAAAGTGCACCATATTTCCTTTTCGAAGGACTTTTTAAAGAGCACAGCTTTATTTATTGCTGCTTGTTGCTGTGAAACGTGACCCTCTTCTTTTTTTAATGAATGTCCTGAGGGATGGATGCTGTAGAGTGTGGTGCTGCCCCCAGAATCAAGGTGGATGTCGTGCAAACTCTCAGAACTCCGTTTCCCGTGCAAACCGATATGTGGTGTAACTTCCTGCACAAATAGTTGATAGACGCCCCTTTGGCCACGCCCCTTTTCTATGTATAATGATATCAAAAGATGGAGACTCAACCTGCACTTGAGATTTGGTGACTCGACAACGGCACAGCTAGTGCGATGCTATTTTAGTCTGAAGAGAGTGTAAGCATTTCAGCGTCTTGAGGACTAATGTGTCGCGCTGCTGTGTGGCGGGACTAATTCATAACACAGAGGCTGGGAATAAGTTCACCTGTGCCAGCCAGGGTGCCTATTACTCCTGCGTAATGAAAGGTGTGACAAGCCTGCAGACAGTCGCATCATTCAGTGGACGGATAGCGTCCCTGCTTCTATTTTACACACACAAGGAGCTCTTTCTCGCTCGCTCCTACACAAATCAACGCCAGATGAGGGACCATTTGTGTCAAACCCATCCATGCATGTGCCCACAAGCTCATGAACATGCACCTTCAGTCGGATGATGCACACACACTCACACCTCTCCCTCATTCTTGTGCAATGACGTACAATCTGGAACGCACAAATGTGCATGCAGTCTTGTCGGCGTGGTCGAATGAGAGAGCGGCGTGTAAGCGGCGTGTACCTGTGACTGGGAGGATGTACTCACCGCTCCCCCGTTCAGGATCATGGTCATCTCGGTGGGCTGGTACACGTTGCTGCGGAAAGGAGCGCTGGGCCTCGCACCGGTGTTACTGTTATGTTGCCCTGCAGCGCCGCCACTCCTCAGGCCTGGACCAAGAGATGCCCCACATTAATATCCCTGTTTCTGAAAACTCGCCGTGGTCCTGCACCACAGAAACATCCTCCTGCGCTTATTTCTTGCCATGCATGCAAATACCTCCCGCTGATCTATTACTCACTCTGGCCTACATTCCACCTACAATCTGCCTGCACACATTAGTCCCGTCTGCTCTGAAATATTGGATCGTACCTGCAGTGTTTTCGTCGTTGTACCCGTAGCCCTGATTCTCCACAAACTGCCGGTGAGACAGCGGGATGTCCTCGTCAAAACTGGTCTCTCTCATCCGCGTTGAGTTCTGGGAGGTGTCAAAGTAATCCGGGGCGGTGGGCTGTGGAGGGGGTCTCAGGCAGATGTGGGATTCAGGAATTGCGTGGAATATCAGTAGGAGCCATCCCTGAGCCACCAAAGCGATGGCCAGAGCCGGGTCGTTCCAGTCCGGGGACCTTCCCAGCCAGGCGTTGCCGTACAGATAGAAGCCCACCCAGGCCACCCACAGCAGCAGCGACAGCAGGCAGGTCACCAGCAGCCAGATGGCGTTGCAGCGCCACTGACGTGTTTTGGCGCACAAGGCCAGTGAGGCGGCGGTCAGTGCTGCCAGTAGGAGAGCTAGCACATAGCTGCAGGCTAGCGAGAAGTCCAGCGGTAGATACTGACAGGCAGCTCTTCCCTCCCTCAGCACGGTTAGGAGCAGCCACTCAGCGGCGATGATGCCCTGCACGGCGCTCAGACCCAAAGCAAGGCCTGTGAGGGCGCAGCCACCAGGGCTCCTGCGCTCCCGGCCCAGCCTGCGCAGACGGACACCTTGAACCAGCAAACAGGAGAAGCAGACGGCGAACAGGAGGCCCCACAGGGCCCTGCGGAGCAGACATAACGACTCATCCTGCTCGATTAGGTAAGCGAAGCTCAGGCCGAACAAGCCCAGGACGCCCAGGAGGAGCAGGAGGATGGGTCCCACGCCGCTACGCTTCTCTGCCTCACTGATGTGGTGCAAACGGCAAAGCAGGACCAGGGCGAGCAAGATGGCAGTCAGCACTCCACCAGCGGCGACTGACTCCACAGCCACGCCCCATATGGAGTCCAGGTCACAGAGGAGGGTGTAGGGACGAACCAGGCCCCAGCCACAGCCCCTCGGGAGAGCTTCGGACTCCTCAGACTCTTGACTGGTGGCACGATGGGTAACGGACAGCAGCAGCAGGAGGAGGACCGGCAGGAATGCCATGTCTGAGAGATCGACAGAGAAAGAAGAAGAAAGTCGGAGAGAGATGATGGAGCAAAGACAGAGAAAGACAAAGGAATGGAGAGAAAGCAAAAAAAAAGAGAAACTGAGTGAGCTGTTCTGGTAAAATCAACCATATTTATCCAAAACAAACAGCTAACACTCGGGGGGCAAAGTGAATTAGAGCATGTCCAATCAAGTGCTGTTATTAAAACAGCACGAAATCTGGGTGCTGAGCGAGGTGCACAGTGTTTCGAGTGTACGAATCAAACCAATCAGTGCTTCTCTTCAAGAGTTGGTGCAGCTACAGGCGGGGGTGTTACTATTTACACAGCAGGGTTCAGAATGTCATGTTTTTGTCATATTTTTGTCTTTGTTGCAGAGAGACAAGAAACATGTGGAGCAGAGTGAGGGGGGAAGACGTCCAGCATACTGTCCTATTTGGGTGTCCATGGCAACAAGGACTTTAACTTAGGTCAGCATATTTAACTTCCCTCTTTCCATTGTGCCTTTAAAAACACACACAGGTCACTTTATGAGTTATGTCGATGAAGTTTAACCCACTGAAATTGTTCCTCTGAAGAGCAGAAATCAAAGTGACTGACTGATTAATTGGTCTAGATCTATGCAATAAATCATATCATATCATAAATGTTCTTCCTTGAGCTGCGTCACCCCCGCTGTAGTCCGTAGAGTAGGTGAGTTGTGTTTAGTCTCTTTGCTAAAGAAATTAGTCAAAGTTAAAAAGATGTTTGGTGGCTGTGACCCTATATGTCCTGTTGATGAAGTTAGGTGCTGTTCTGAGCATCATTTGTGTCTATAGAGCGGTGTTTTGGTTGAGATTTGTTTATGGCTCCTTAGACTGCTGTGTATTGCTATCGTGGGGTCGTTACTAAAGTTGAGAAGCTAGCGGTCGGCAACATTCATCTCTCAAGTGGGCGTCTGACTCGGTGTTACTGTGTATTTGACCCTAAATTAATTTTACGCCGGAATATCCCTTTAAGACCAACATAGTTTTTGGTGTAACTCTGAGCACAAGTTTATTTTTTACTCACACAACACAGGCCTTAAAAATGTCACATGATTTGGGTGTAAAATAGCAAAAACATCGCTTTGCACCAGGAGTAGGATAGGGCCCGAATGTTTTTCAGCAGCAGAGTTGAGCAGTCAGTCATTCCCGCTGTTATTATCTGCCTGTGAATGACAATGCAGACGGCCACTGCTGTGTTTTGGAGAGGAGACAAAGGACGGCAGTTCATGCAGGGTGAATGACAGAAGCCTCTAAACACACAACAACCCATGCTGCCTACAGCCCGGCCTTGTTTTTCAACCTTTCAAATGCCCCTTTCTGCAAAGAAAACACCTGAAAACCTAGAAAAGTCCAGGTAGGAGAGTTACCATTCAAGTCAGGTCACTGACAGTGCTCCCCCTAAAAGTTTCAGGCGTTATTTGTCCGGTCTGGTTCAGTGAACTGGCTGCCCGAGCCCCTGACAGGAAAGCTGCTGCATCATGCATATTTTCATGAAAAAAGAAACAGAGATACAGGGAGGAAAACTAGTGTGGACAAGCTACCGGCTACTCACGATCAGACGTCTCAGAGCGTCGAGCAAGGCGAGAGGTGATGCATAATACACACTGCAGCGCCTAGAGCTCCACGTACAGACACTCAGATACTTTTGGTGTCCTGGTGAAGAAGAAGCAACACTCAGAGAGCAAAATCAATGCTGCCTCTGAGTCTGCATTCTCCTTTATTCATCACGACTGTCTCACACACACACACAAACACACACACACACACACACACACACACGGATACACTCCTTTCATTGGAATCCATGCCGGGATGATCAGCGCTGTCATTTCACCTGACAGGCTGTGTGTTTTATGAGAGGCTGATCTGTATTTAAGCCACCACAATACGTCCCTCTCTCTCTCTCACACACAAACACACACATACGCAAAATGTGTCATTGTGCCAGGCTGCTGTCAACTGTCTGTTCGCTACGTCGCTAAGCTCACAGAAATTCTTTCCAAGCTGCCTCATATATTTGTGCACTTTTACACTTTGGATTGTTTATTTCAGGGTCGTTTTACGCTCATTTTTCCCCCCTGGTCCACAAATAGACCGTATCACAATATTTACATACCACTTAAAGGACACTGGATATCCCTGCTTCATGCTCTCTTTCCATGCCAGTAAGTCTAGGGAGAGTTTCACGGTCAGAAGGGAGTGGAAGATTTAAATACACACCAGCCAGAGCTGCAGGTCACACACACACACACACACACACACACACTCCAGCTCGTATCTCGTAGCTTAATAACTGGGCCAGACGGACGGAGAGAGAGAGAGAGACAGAGCTCCAGACACTCTGATTTATTTGATCATGAAAATAGAAACAGGAGGAAGTTTTGAGAATCTGCAGTAAATAGACCAGACCTACTTTATTTGTAATTTGTCACTTTTATGCATCTTTTAACATTTTCCCCACAAGTAGAAGACAAACGCAGTTCAGTGTTTTCTTGTTTTTAGCTCTAGTGCTCTTATAGTTCAGGTTTTCTTACATGCAATTTGAAAACAGTAACTACACAAACAAATAAGGCTGTTTTTCTGTGAATAATAATGTGTTTTCCAGCAATGAATGATCGATTTAGAGCTTAAATCATTCACTGATTTTTGGATTGGTGAATCATCTCGATGTTTTTATTGCTCTCTAAGCTAATAAATCATTTTAGGTTTCTTTCAAACTGTCATAAAATTTAGAGTTGACTGTGTTTCATTATCTAAAAACCAATGAATCAGATGTTCAGCTGCGTCACAAAAACCCACAGAGGACTATTTTGACCTGTGGATGACTCTCAGTCTCGGATGTTTGATGCAGGGCTTTCTTGGTGGGCCAGTTCGCTCCTTTGAAGGCTAAATTTAGCATGCTGAGTCTGATCATGTTGATGAGAATTACAGTTTCAGGAAACAGGGATAAGCACCCAAACTGGAACTAGCAGCACTAGCTGTTGATCTGTGTCTGCAAAACATAATTATGCATATACAACTACATATTCTTTTTACAGCATTATCCTTTAAAAGAATAAATAATTGAAGCTCTGCTGGTTTTCAACATGAGGAGATCACACCTTGGTTCAATTTCAGGCTCCTCTCCTGCATGTAACACCATCCACTGTCTTAACCTTTCAAAATAAAAGCACAAAGCATGAAAATTAAACTTAAGAGGAACTGAATAAATAGGTTTGTTTTGTGCATAATGGTGTAACAGAGAAGTATTTATTCAAACGATATGTCTAAAAGTCAAGATCACCAATTCAACACCTCAATAATGTCGACTTAAAACTGTTAATGAAATGCAGAATAAGTGATTGTATAGGGGAGAGCGGGGTAAGATGAGCCATTTTTCATATTTCGGATCACTACATCAAGTCAATCATAGTTTTGTCTCTAACTAGTGTATCTGCATATATTTCAGGATGTTGTTCATCCCTGCAAACCAACAGAATGAGAATAAACATAACTGTCTTGATAATTCAGCATGCCAAAAAAAGTGGTCTCCTATGGTCAACTTACCCCATGTATGTTTAAACTGATGGTAACACTTTATTTGACATCTATCTCTATAACGCATTATAAATATATGTATAATGTGTTATAATCACGTTATAACACTATATAACTATAGTTATAAACACTCATAAATGATCATAATGCTTTATAGCAATAATCATAACACATTAAAAAGCATTTTATCATGACTTACAAGGTCAGGTATTATAATGTGTTATAACTGTTAACAACAGTTGTATAATACATTATCTATGTGGGCATTATCAGTGAGTTGTTAACAGTTATAACACATTATAATTCCTGACCTTGTAAGTCATGATAAAATGTTTTATAATGTGTTGTGATTATTGCTATAAAGCATTATGATCATTTATGAGTGTTTGTAACTATAGTTATACAGTGCTATAACGTGATTATAACACATTATACATATATTTATAATGCGTTATAGAGAGAGCTGTCAAGTAAAGTGTTACCAAACTGATATGTGCATCTGAACCAAGACAAATAAGACTGTTCTGTGTGTACTAAATAACATTTTTAACACCATGTCCGAGTAAAAAGCGTAAAATCAGATATTTAACACGGCAGTTTCAGCGATTTAAATCTTTCTTAAATTTCTACATTCCCACAAATCACAACCTCACAAGTACACACAGAAACTGTTTCATCTATTTATACAAACAAGCTTTGAAGTATCTATCCTAATATCCATAAAAACATATATTTTAAAGTCAGCGGTTGTTTACACCTTCTGAAATATCATCATTTATTTCAGTGCAGCTCCAGAGGGAACAGCTGTGAAAGATGCATTTATATATGTGTGTGTTTGTGTGTGTGTGTTTGTGCATATTCATTTGTTCAGAGCTCTTTCATGTACCCTTCAGAGATTTACACCCTAAAAATTCCTCCTCACGTCCCCTCATTACTAAAATCCCCCCCTCCTCCTTCTTTTATTTCCTGCCGTTACTTCAGCCCGTTGTTTCCTCTACTCTCCTCCTTTCTTCCTGGTTGCAGCAGCTCACAGCCTCTGGTTATTATGATTGTGCTACATTAACATCCATCAGAGCTTATGGAGGGATGAGTCACCAAAACACAGATTTGGAGAGCTGCACATACGCAAAAACACCTCACAGCGACATGCGTGCCTTCAGACGCCGCACAAAAACGTTTAATCCTACATCAATCAGGTTGTTTTTTGAAGACGGCTCTAAATAACCGTGGATGCGAATCAAAAAAGCTCACTCATCCGACTGCTCCTCACTTTTCTCTTTGTCTTCGCTGTCGTCTCCTCTCAGACAAGTGCACACGCTCACAGATGCTGAGGCTGCACGCTCGCCAGTGACCGCTTCTTCATTCAGTCACCCTCTCACCCAGTCACAGCCTTTTGCACAGATGGTGGCTGTGGCTGCTTTTTGCAAGGAGCTGCACAAACACACACACATGCAAAATCGCCAACCTGCTCTACATGCAGCACATAGCACACACCTACAGCACACATGCCACGCACTCAAATCCTCCACACTGCTTCTCGCTGATATGAGTCATGTGGAGAAAAGAGAGCGAGAGAGAGAGGGCGAGCGTGGCCTTCCACTATGTGCAGCACAGAGGATGCTGCTGCCCCCGTCTCATCCTCCCCTCCCTCCCCTCTTTCTAGACATGTTCCTCTCTCTGTCACTCCTGCTGCATGCAGCCATTTCTGTCCTCCCCCCTGTTTTAGAAATCCTCTATTCTGTCAGATTTCGATGCCACCTCTCCTCTCCTCTTCTCCGTCTCATCTCTCTGCTACATTTGGAGATTTGCTGTGAAAGATGCGCCCCGCACACCTCCTCTCCTCGCATCTCCTCCCTCTTTTCTCCCACCTCTCTCCTTCTAATCCCAAACACAATCTTCTCCCTTCCATTTTGGCTTCTTCATCTTCTCTCCTCGTGCCCCTTTCCTCCTCCCGCCCCCCCGTGTTCGCCTTTCTTCTTGTGTATCTTACATAACGGGGGGGAAGGATCCAGCCTTTGCCAGTTTTGCTGCATGGCTACTGTTTCTCGGGCATCGTGTTCCTCTGTGCCAAAGCAGCCTGCTGGCACCCAAGAGGTCCATCTTAGTTTTGTATTCTGCACGAAGCCGGGGTTTACATGCATTCAGGCTGCACGTGTCTCCCATGCACGTACACAACAGGCTGGCTGGCTGGCTGGCTGGCTAGCTGGCATAGCGCCTGTGAGTGCTGGCTGTATTTGCATGTAAATATCACATTCTGTATTATGCATCCGTGTGTGGGGGGGCACCACATTCTCGCACAGAGCTGAACATGGCAAATATGCAGCGAGCATTTCCATATAGCTGCTACTTGACATACAACAGGATCACAGACAGCCAGAGTGCAAATGTGCAGCACTGCAGGGTTTGAAATCTGCTCCGGGCTGGATTGGAAGAGATGAGGAAACCTAGCTACAATTACCTCCTCCTGTAATTATCAGACATAGTGCACAACCAGATGCTGCCTAATTAAGAGGGTGATAATTGGGGGGTTTATTGCATTTTGACAACTCACTCTATTCACATTTTTGCTCCGACTTTTACATCCAGACTTACAATCGAGGAGAAAATGTGCATGAGCATCCGGCTGGAAACGCGCTCATCCAGCTGTTGGGGGTGAGCAGGTCGTTTGCAGGACGGGTCCCAGCATCTGCTCTCTTATGTTTCTTACGCAGTTTTTCTCCGACACTAACAGACCTCTACTTTTCCCGACAGTGCATAAATTTACATCTTGCATGAGACGTGGGGATTACATAAGGCCTCAGAAATCAGTCATGTTAAATTACCAGAGGCTGACTGGATGTCTGTTTCCACTGCATCAGATTTAATATGGATTTAAAACACAAATAAGCTCTTACGCTCCTATAAATAGTCCGTCACTGGAGAAACCTCTGAGAAGTTTTTGTCAGGTGTAGCTTTAGTCTTTAAGGAGACCTGTTATATTCATTTTCATCTTTCATCATGTCAGTCTGGGACACATAAAAAATAAAAAACTGGGTTCTGGGTGTTACTTTTTACACAGCAATGCCGTCATGAACAGATCTGAAAGTTATTCCTTCGTTGAAAACATCTGAGGTGACATATTGAGACACAAATCCAGCTTGGACTGGCCTTTGTTTACCAAAAGGTCATCAGTGAAGTTGCGGGCAGAAACAACTATGTTGCGGCTGCTGTTGTCATGGAAACTTAGACGCTTTCAACTGACTCTTCTGCACTACCAAAAGGACACTTAAAGGCACTATGAGGCGTTTTTAAAAGGCTGAGAAACACAACAAAACCGACACTGATGCTCAGCAACAAGACAAAGTTAAAGGAATATTCAGGCGTAAAATTAAGTTAGGGTCAAACACATTGTAACATCGAGTTAGACACTGCCTCCGGAGATGAATGTTGCCGACCGTTTGCTTCTCTAGTTACACCAACTTTAGTAACGACTGCAGGATAGCAATACAGAGCGGTCTGAGGAGCCATAAACAAACCTCAACCAAAACACAACTCACCTACTCTCTTCCAGCAGCCGCTTGTTTGTAGCGAGACCTTGGGCCACTCCATTACAAACTGCTGCGGGGTGACGCAGCTAAAGGAAGAACATTTATGATCATTTCTTCATTGTAATACAATCAGACCGAGACGCTACGGCAGCAGAACTACCATGTCTGCAGTGCAAAATGATTAATATGATGATAATTACTTCAAGGAAATGATGTAATGATCATAAATGTTCTTCCTTCAGCTGCGTCACCCCACTGTAGTCCTTAATAGACTGGCCTGAGGTCTCGCTTCAAACAAGTGGCTGCTGGAAGAGAGTAGGTCAGTTGTGTTTAGTCTCTTTGCTAAAGAAATTAGGCAAAGTTAAAAAGATGTTTGGTGGCTAGTTCTATGGCTGTGACCCTATATGTCCTGTTGATGAAGTTAGGTGCTGTTCTGAGCATTATTTGTGGCTGTAGAGTAGTGTTCTTGTTGAGGTTTGTTTATGGCTCCTCAGACCGCTGTGTATTGCTATCATGCGGTCGTTACTAAAGTTGAGAAGCAAGCGGTCGGCAACATTCATCTCTCGAGGAGGCGTTTGACTCGATGTTACAGCGTGTTTGACCTTAAATTAATTTTACACTGGAATATTTAAAGACTAGAACCAAGAGGTATTACTCTTTCCACAGGGGGGCGCCAGAACAAACACAGGCTAAAAGTTCCTCACTGCAGCTTTAAAAGCATCTTACCAAGACATAAAACGACAAAGTGAAGGATGGAAGAGAAAGGGGGGCAGTGAAACGATTCTCCAGGTGAAGTGGGCGTGTCCTGATTGGACGGCAGGACCTGACATCAGGTTGAGGTAAAGTTCTCACGATAAGCTGTCAGGGCATGATGCTAACATCTGTGTATCTCATGTTTAGAGACTTTGCAGAGGTTTAATCCTAAAACTGAAACATTTAAGTACGTATTTAAATGTGGATGAGCATCATAAGTCTGCTTTCTGTTCTCTTGAGTTTCTTGTTTATGCTTTAAGGCTTACAGCCCAGCTTGAAATCGACTTTCATGCTATTTTAAATGTGCGTTTCTGATGTCACCAGGCTGGTATTCTATCATCTACCCTCGCCGAAAGCTCGAATAACCACTTTAATTATAAACAAGAGGCTGAAACGCCGGGGGAAAGATGTGTTTCCTCTTCGCTCGCCCGACACAGAGAGGATCTTTCTCTTTTTTAATCAAGGACACTTTAACAGGACACATGGCTGTTGTAATCCCTGAACTTGTGACTTTCCAGAGACGGCCTTCCGTTCCAATCGTGCGTTCAGCCGGAGTCTGGGACCTCCCACACAGAGCGCTGAAAAAGCATGGCCAATTTACACGAGATCTCCATGGAAGCATTCGGAGAAATAACTCTCTGGTGAGTGTTTTTTTTTTTTTCTGCAATAAAAAGACATCCCATGAAAGCGAACAGAGACACTTTGATACATGGTTTACACTTGGACAGTCATCAGCAGCACCACCAGATTACAGAGCGCCTTTGTTTTTTTTACACGCTGGCAGAAAAGAACTGTTTATCGCCCCGCCGCTATGTTTTGAACTTTTCTTTTTCCACTCCTCGAACTTCCTGCGTCTAATAAAACGCACAATAAACTTGAATTACAATGTGCGATCTGATCAACCCGACTGTGCGTGAAATCTCTGCACGTCCGTAAGCCTCCGGAGTGACGTCAGCAATCCCTCACAGCTGGTAGTGTCAGATAACAGTAAGAGGAATGAAAAGGGGGGATGAGGACGGAGAGGGAAGGGGGCAGAGATGGAGTGGAAGTCGGAGCATGACGTATGGGTGTGCTGTAATTCAGAAAAGGGCCCCCATGAGGACGAGGGAGAAAGACCCTGAAGAAGTGAGGCTTTAGTGGACATGAAAAGGGACTGAATGGCGAGACTGAAGAAGTGTTGGTCCATTCAGCGGGCGGGCCTCCTGGTTGGCTGGCAGCATGGTGAAACTGACAGTGGAAGTATTTTCCCCAGCCTCTTCAGACACCCCGAGCCATCCTAATTAGACCTCATTACCATGTGACTGGGCTCACAGCGAGACCATATGCTAATTGACTTAACAATTAACAGCCCCGGTGCTTTTACCCCCCCCCCCCCCCCCCCATACACACACACCACCTTCCTTCTTCTCCTCCCTCTTCAAACAACAACAACCGATGGCTGTGTGATTAGTCAGATGCGAGGACAAGCCCAAAATACGTACCCTGAAACAAGGCACGGCCCTCGGGTCTCGCACTTCGCTTACATGTGATTTCAATGAGCATCTTCTATTATTGATGAAGTGAGGGGATCTGCAGTGAGGTGAGGAGGAGGAGGAGGAAGAGGAGGAAGAGGAGGAGGGATGATCACAGGAGCCCAAAAAGATCAAATCTGGTTAGATTGTGATCAGAGGAGCAGGAGGAACAGCCGGATGTGGGATGGAAGAACTGGAGCGAGCTGAGTGCCTGGAGCGTGTGTGTGTGTGTGTGTGTGTGCGTGTGTGTGTGTGTGAGCAGAGGAGGGTTTGGCTGCATATGGACGTATTGTTGTTACAGAGGCACCATCGTTTTTATATCAGCACAAATATTTGGATTTTTTCGCTCCAATGTTGGTGCTCTTACTCTTAATGCTGGCCGCGTCACGAACATGATTCCTCTCCTGCTTGGCTGTGCGCTACAAGTGTTATTGGAGGATTCCTCTAAAGGGCACATCATGCTGCATGAAAATACACGTGCAGGAAGTAAACAAACACGGCGAAATTAAATGAAAAATTAATCTCAGTGGATGAAATTCTGTTGCCAGCTCAGGCAGCTGATGATCAATGTGGACAGTAAACTGTTGGCACTGTCACCACTCCGTTTCTCCAACATTTCCCCCCGTGTATAACTGCTGCAGACTAGTTTCCACTTTGTTTAGCATGCCAGCCGCTAATGCAGGACGAGTCTGTCTCCAGCCTCTGTGTCGGGCATGTATGTCGCTGTGCAGTAGCTACGGCATATCTTAAAACTGTTGTTCATGACTCCGGACTTATTTGCTCAGCTTGTTCTTTAAACTTTTGACCATCGTTGTCCCTGCAGCGTTGTCGGTCTGTCACATCCCCTCTGTTTCTGCACAACCACTACAGTCCATGTGCATAATGCATTTTGGAACCACTTAATTTTTGGGGGTGTGCACAGACGCCACTCCAAACAGGCGGAGGTCATGCATGGCATCCATGACGCACATATTAACTCTCTCTGTCCTTACTCTTTTTTTGTTGCACAACTCACGTGTCGATGGTTGAATTTCATCTGCAAGTGTTCAGCCTGGTTCGTACTCCTGGTTCATGTACTCATCGCTTTGCAATACTCTGTCTTAACACTAGTTGGCAGTGGGTGGGGGTACCCTTTGTTTTGGACACAGGAAACCATGGCGACGGAATCTGAGCAGGTCACTAGCTGATCATACCGTGTTTACTGCAAAGCAAGTTGTCGAAGGAGATGCTGCTGTGTTGTTTCTAGACCTCATTGTGTTTACATTTCTTTCTATAGGTTGCAGTATCACTTCAAGATCTGGTGTTTCAGAGCTGATATAATATTTTGGATTTTTCAGCTTAAAGCATCATCAGGCGATTGAAGGCTGGGGGTGCTAGCTCTGCAAGCTATAGCTTCACTGAACTCCTCCGGACAAAAGATCATAAATAGGTGAATGAGCAGCAAGGGGATAGAAGACAATCTTAGAATAAATAATGAATAGAAAAGACAAGTGTTCGATATATTGTGATGAATTTCGACTGTTTTCTGGGTCTTAAAACTAGAATTAAAATTTCAGTTTGATCAAGCAAGAAATAGGTCGCCTCGGAGCATCAGAACATTTAGTTCTATTACTTTGCTTTGGCGCCGTTATTGTGATTTGGCTAAAATTTGTTCTCCTGTAAAAATGTCTCTCCTCGTAGCTCGTACACTAGCCTGTGTCATGTGTACACACACTCATCCAAACAAGGTACATATGGCATCAGCCCCGAGGAGATACTGTGGCATCCTCTTCTCCCTGGAGGAAGATAACTAACTCATGAAAGCGCAGCCCTGAGAATAAGCGGCATCTCTCTGCTGAATATTGATTAATGATGGAAAACAGAACCTCTGAAAACGGGCCCAGGAGCTTTCTGAGAACACAAATACTGCTCTGACGAGAGGCTGGAGGCTAATGCATCATCTGTCTGTTCACCAACACAGAGCCGATCTATACATCGACTTCCATTCACATACAAACTTCCTTTGTCTAATTGGGCTCAAGTGGGCATTTAAGTGCAATTTTCTCTCCAAAGTGGACTGCCAGGTCAGGGACGTGTTTCTTGTTTACTGCGTGGGAAGGGAAGGTAAGGTAAGGGGGGGTTTGCCTCTAAAAAAGGGGGGTGGCACCCTCGGTTTTAGCTGACCTAAGGAGCGCCTCAGTGCAAACACACATTTGGAGAGAATGCTCTTTTTTCTTTTCTTTCTCGGCTCGACTCCCCCCCCCCACTCTCTTAACAATACCATCCACATGGGAGGGTCCCTGGGGGGTTCCAGAAGAGTGTGTTTGTTCGAGGGAAAAGCATTGTCACAGCAGTGTGTGTGTGTGTGTGTGTGTGTGTGTGTGTGTGTGTGTGTGTGTGATCCAAATATAAAGAATGACATCTAACCTCTGGGCCATAGAGAGAAGCCGTGACTGACACTCCGAAAATACACACACACGCATTGTGGAGTGAAAATGGAGGCACAGCCAAAAGAGACCAACCTTTATATCCTCGTGAGAAAAAAAATGTGCCACAGCCAATCGATGCTTCAAATCCACGCAGGTCACAGCTCTCAGTGGACATGTCTTTATTCAAGATGAGCATGATTTATTTAAATGCCCCTCGAGGTCAAGGCCATAATGTACCCGGCTCTGTGCGTAAATGTACATCTTGTAACATGTCTACACAGTGCGTGCCCTCTCTGCAACACACACACACACACACACACACACACACACACACACACACACACACCTGCAGTTGGTGCATCGACATCGTCTTTCTCCAGAGGTTACAATCATGCAACTTCCACATCAGCAACGATGCATCCAAAAACCAACCAACACCCCCCTGAGTGTTCCTCCGCCACCCTCTGAAAATGTATCACGCGCACACGTCTCCACAAGGGTGTCACTCTCCCCTCTGCCTCCCCCCCTTCCTCTTCATTAATCAATACCCTCTAGGTTACATGGTGATCAGCACGTACCTTAATCGATGTAAACAGATCCGATAGAGAAGGAAAGCAGTGGCACTGGAGTCAGCTACGATGTGAGGCGGAGTGAAAATGTCACATTTCGGACTGAGCTGCGCTCGCGGTGTTTGCGTATTCTCTCTCCATCCACATGGACTCGTGCGCGATCAGCCCAGATGATTCCTCCTGCTCCAGGTTTGAGGTGTATTCAGCCCGTCCCCGTTGTTCTCAGAGGAAGAATGGGCATGAATGGCGACCCTTGATAAGTCAAAACAGGGGGAGACGGTGCACGCCGGGGAGTCGGGATTAAAATGTGGTCGAGATTTGTGATCGTTTCCCCCTAAATCCTTTGTTCAGCGGTGCGCATCTTCGACTTTCACTCTGCAGCAATAAAGCAGCCTTCATGAAAATAAATAAAACATGTTCTGAGGAGAAATCCTGTAATGCGCAGAGCCGGCGCGTCCCACCAAACCAGCCGCTTTGCGCCGTTTACGCCACAGAGGCTCCGGGTTGACGGTCACTGCTGCTCCGCGCTGCACAACTCCCGTCTGAATGCATCACCAAAAAACTGCGCTCCGCATAACGTGCGTACTGATAATCCCTCTCTCCGCACACACACACACTCACACGAGCAAACACACAAAGTGACAGCCCTCCGGAGCCGCCACAGTCTCTCCTGACTCCTTCTGTCCTCCTCCCTTAAACTGCTCACCCCCCGATAAATTAATCGGTGTCGGACGGAGGGACCGCGTTATTAAATCCTCTCTCTCTCTGTCTCTCTCTCTCTCTCTCTCTCTCTCTCTCTCTCTCTCTGTCTCTCTCTCTCTCTCTTTTACAAACACACCTCCTAAATCTATTGTGTAAATGTCACTGTCACGAACTGCACGCACTACTAGGACTCTCCAAATGCTACACCTGCTTTGCTCCAGCCTGCAGCACAGTTTTACCTCGTTCACTGCACGAAGTCATAGAAAATACTCCGATTGTGTCAAATCAGACTGAGTTAAGTCTGTCACCGGTTGCACCTTTCAGCGTAAAACAAAAATACGCACACTTTTTTTAACAACTTGGTTTTATAGCTATGATTGAAGCACCTCGAGATAATTACACTGAAACTGATTAGTTAAGTTGTTCATGTCTGGGTTCGTTTTGTCCAAATGCAAAGTCGTGATCGTCTTTTATGGAAGTAAATCTGTGCCATCTGAATTTGAATTTCTAAAGCTGACTTTTTTGCAACAAAATCAGACTTTGAATGTCAAAACCATCGAATTTCAAGCACGCATTTTTATTTCTTGCACTCTTTTTTATAACGAAAAATGGTCTCTCAAAATATCCGTGTTGTAAAAATTCAACTTAAAGAAATACTGTGTAAAAAAATTCAACATAAAAAAAATGTCAGTGTTGAATAATTCAGGAATCGATTGCTCTCCCTGGTTACCCACATGCTGAGTTGGTCTGTTTTACACTGAATTTTTTTTTTATATTGAATTTTTTTACACAGTTTTTTAGTTGAATTTTTACTTTAAAAATCTTTGAAGAGACTGATTTTTTTAAACTGAATTTATTTCATCATTTTGAAAAAAAACACTGAATTTTTCTACATTGAATTTTTTTATGATTAATTTTTTTTACACTGAATTTATTTCATCATTGTGAAAAAATAAGTGTCAGAAATAAAAATGTGTGCTTAAAATTCAATAGTTTCAAAATTCAAAGTCTGACATGCAAAATAATTCAGCTTTAGAAATTAAAATTCATAATCATATGGCACAGATTTACTTCCATACTCTTTGTTGTTATTTTTGTGTTGTTTCGCCCCTTATTCACGCTCTTATTTTGAAAATCACCCACTCTCGTTTCCGGGTTCACCCTCCTAATATTACGATGCTTGACACAGCTTCAAACTGCTGTGCTGCTTATTATTTCTCCCTCTCGTCACATGCTTGTCGTCTCAGCTGCTCCAGTCCATCCACCAAGAGGGGGGTGGGAGTTTCACTGCTGGAGCCCCTGCTACCCCCACCCGGACATACATCCACCCTGTCTTTATCCTAGTGCATCATGGGAGCCAGTGGAAGTGTTTTGTGGCCATGCTGTCATCATTTTTTTCCTCTAAAAAAATGTCACCACTGCAGTCTGAGACATGCAGAAGCAGAGCAGGGCAGCCATGACACCTCTGACCGGGTTACCTTCATGCTGCTTCTGCAAAGTGTAAATCATAGTAAGCCTTCACACTGCTTTTCATTACTGTTATCTTTAATTTGTGTAAATTAATGGTACCAGCGGGAAAAGGACACTGGTGACTATGGAAGCCCCAAGCAGACATGCATCCTCACACTATTTTTACTCTGTTTTCAGTAATAATCACTATATTAATCATTTTAAACACTGCAGACACAGTAGTTCTTCTGCCTTTGCGTCTCGGTCTGATTGCATTTCCATGAAGAAATGATCATAAATGTTCTCCCTTGAGCTGCGTCAACCCGCTGCAGTCCGTAATGGACTGGCCTGTGGTCTCTCTAAAAATCAAGCGGCTGCTAGAAGAGAGTAGGTGAGTTGGGTTTAGTCTCTTTGCTAAAGAAATTAGTGGCTAGTGCTGTGGCTGGGACCCTATATGTCCTGTTGATGAAGTTAGGTGCTGTTCTGAGTATTATTTGTGTCTATAGAGAAGCGTTTTGGTCGAGGTTTGTTCATGGCGCCTCAGACCGCTATGTATTGCTATCGTGCGGTCGTTACTAAAGTTGGTATAACTACAGAAGCAAGCTGTTGGCAACATTAATCTCTTAAGGGGGTGTCTAACTCTGTGTTACAGTGTTTTTGACCCTAAATTTATTTTACGCCAGAATATCCCTTTAAAGTTTTGGGCTCCTCTTGCTTCTATTCAAAGAGGATAGGACTCTGGATAGAGCAGGAGAAGGGAGTGGCTTCAAAGGAGCCACTAGCTGGATTTGAGGTATAACCTCTGCTTCCACTTTCAGGCCAGCAGCACTCCAATTATTTTTCTCCTCCTTTAGTTTCTTGCTTTGTGACGTTTTTTCTGACGATATTCGGGAACCTGAGGAGTTCCTCGCTGATTTAACAGCCGTGACAATAATTGGAGATTTTTACTTTGCACTGAACACAAACCGTCATTGAGTATTTTCTCCGTAATTCCCTGCGTGAGAGGACTCTTTATTCACTGGCTGCTGAGGGGACTTAATGTTCCCAACAAGACTATCAAGAACATTTTGTGATTTTTCTCTCAGCAAGAGACGTGCAGATGCCGTTTTATTGATCCTCTCATCATGAGAAAGTGAAATTAATGTCTACTTAGGACCACCGTGAGAAACAACATTCTGCATGGGATCTCTCCCCCGACTTCCCCTTTCACACTCTTAAACGCATAAATACATGCAAAGTGAGCTGACATGCAGGTTCTGCGCAGTAAGGAGGCGTATCATATGGAGTGGCAGCTGAGGATGTGAGACTAATCTGACAGGTGCAGTCTGGGAGAGTGACAGCATGGGAAGAGGGGGAGGGGTCACTGCTCGTAACAGGATGATTGAGGAGATTAATGGGTCCCTCACTTTATCAGCTGACAGGCCCGGGCACTACATCTTCAATATCCTTACTCCTGGCGTCCTTTGTTATCAGCAGCCGAAGACCGTGTGCAAAAAAAAAAAAGAAGAGGCTATTGTTCCATTACCACACAGAACTAATCACAGTAAGTGGATTTGGAGGAACATCTCATTTGAATACCTCACAAGTGGAGGTCAGTGGATCTCTTAAAATAAACTAAGTTAGTGACGTCTCATAATAACACAGTTTTGGAGAGATAACTCCGGGTATGAGACAGAGGTATTTTAGCTCTTTATCAGTCAGAGTTAAGTGGAGATATCATTACTACTCTTGTCTTGTCTTTGTCACTAGTTCACCCAAAAATCACAAAATCTTCCAACCACCTCCAAATGTTCAAACTTCTTCCTTTATTCCCTCTAAAAATAGTGAAAAAAAACCCTCAGTGTTACACAACCCTGATCGCTTCACATGTTCTAGTGAACATGTTTTCATACTCTGCATATTTATAAGCTCTGTGTAGGAGTAGGAATGTCCATCCTCTGCTTGCATGAACGTTAACATTTATAGCCACGCTGTTGTTGTTCATTGAGAACCCCTGCGTATGAATAGACAGCGAGAAGGTAGCTCTGTATCCGTATGATCGTGTTTGGAGCAGACCAATATAGCCTACAGACAGGCAGTGGACTAATTTTGGCTCTGCTCACTGAGTTATTGTCCTTAAACGAGGAGAGCACATGATCTGAAGGCGTCATGCGTCTGCAGGAATAACAGCGTCACTAGCTCTGTCTGTTACAATCCCCTTTGGGATTATGCGTGTTTTAGAGTATGTATGAGCTGTTGTTTCTCTTGTAAGTTTTCCAACAGGATGTAAAACTCTTGTAGAGGGAAAAATCTTCAAAATTTGCACAGGCGTTTGCTCCAACTCAAGATTAAACTGGTCAGAATGAAATAATAAAGAGTCAGAGATCATTGTGTTTGTAATCCTGTGAAGTTTGTCTTTATAAGGCAACAATCCCAAAGGTCGCATGCACAACATAAACACCACCACAGTTTTTCCCCCTCCTGCTTTTATGTTCAGTCTTTCCTCTGTCTCGTCCTTCCCGTCATTTTCATGCTCCCTCGCCGTCCGAAGGTTTCCTCACCTCATAAAGACCTCTGCCCGGCTCCACACAATGAGGCACAGTAGTGACAGCAGGGCGGACAACACACGGCCGGCCCGCAAGCTGCATCTGTTTCCAGTGACGAGCATCAGGATGACCTCACAGGATGTATCCACTATGACAGGATGCAGGTGTCCGAAAATGAGCAGGAAGAGAGCCTTATTTTAAAGACGGCTGTGTTTGCAGACACACACCCCAGTTTCAACAGACTGTAACACATCTGACAGGAGTGGAGAGGATGTGGTCTCTGATTTTTATACTGTCTCATATAAATTTTCTGATCATCTTATATTTTATTTAACTCCATTAAAATGTTTAAGAATGTTTTTATATTCCCTTTTATTTTTATTAATTTCCTTTTCCTTTTTAATATTTTTTCCCTTTTTAAATATTTTTAATTGAGTTTTTATTATTTGAAAAGTGTTGTAAAGAGGTCTGATTGATGGATAAAGATCTCTTATGAATCCTTTTATTTGATTAAAGTAACACCAAACTGCTCTGGTCTCCAGTTATATATGTATATGTTATATATGTATTTTTATGTTCTCACGGTTTCAATTGTTCTGTGTGAATATTATGTGACACCGCTGTTTTAACCAGCTCATGGAAAGAGCTGTGCTGACTGGGTCGCTCATCTCACGAAGGTAATATGCTTAGATTATCCCCACCTCACCTGTTCAACAAAGTGATTTAAACCCTCCGGCTGTTACAGGTCACTCAGGACGTTGAAAACCCGAGGATGTCGTCGTGACCTTTTGAAGCAGCACGGCCGCACAGAAGAAGAAACTGTATAAAAGGTTGTGCGTCGGTGACCATAAATTAGCTAAATGTAGATTAACATGCTCTGTATCTGAAGGGCAGGAAACATGAACACAGTTATTTCTTCCCTAAAAACAAAACCCTCATCTGACCACTTCAGGGACCAGCACATGGACCGTGACACTTGTTTTCATTGAGTGAGCATCGGAGACCTCGCAGTCGGCCCCTCGGGTTTCTCCACGGCTCTAAACAGGATTTAACCCCTGAGGGGGGTCAGGATGAGGTCAGTGGAATAAAGGCAGCTCCAGGATTTACCTTCCTCCTCTATCATCAGGTCACTGTGTTTGTACGCTGGACGTGACACAGTGTTTTCCAAGCCAGGCTCAAGGATACAAGACAATAACATGATAACGCAAGAACTTTATTTACCCCAAAGGGAAATTCATTTGTCTGGAATCTCATGTTATCTCATGTTTTCTCCGGTAGGACAGTTAACAAACTGTAAAAGTCCTGTCAGGTGAGAGGAGGGAGTGACATGGTTGAAGTCTCCTGATATTATTACAAGTGCTTCTGGATGTTGAGTCCGTATCCTAGCAACAGTATCATGGAGAACATCACACAGAACTTCAGCCGTTGCCTTGGGTTGGACGTGTTCAGGTAATGTTATGGTATGACTGAACTCCTTTAGAACATAAGGGCAAATGCCAACAGTTCAACTGTTATTCCTGCAGATGGATGACGCTCTTGGATCAGTTACGTCATCTCTGGTTGACCTTTCTTCTTGCCACCAGCTTTAGCATCTCTGAGTTGTTTTGATTCAACCGGGTTTCATTGAAACACAGGAGAATGCTTTCTTAGTCTTCGCAAATATATCTCCAGCTTGTCGCTTTTGTTGGGCAGAGAGTTGACGTTTCCCATGATGACTGATCTTGAAGGCCTTATATCTCCATTTCCTTGCCTTCAACTTTGCCTTCACCTTTGCACCATCATGGCAACCACGAAAACACCTCCAGATGTCTGCTGGACTTGGATGTTGTCGTCCAGATTTGCTCAATCTTGATGAAAGAAGTTCTTCTCCTGGACAAACTTTTCCCCCAGGAAAAATATGAAAAATAGAAGAAAATTCAGCGAGACCAGACTCTGCTGCTAACTGAGCGTGGATGTGGATAAACAATTACATCTTTCTCTTCTCTTTTAGCTTTCTGCCTGAGCTTTCTATACATGCCTTGTGGTTTGTAAACAAAACTTAACAGAAGAAGAGAAGATGTTGAAAAAGACATAGCTGTTCTGTCGCACAGCTCTGTAAAGTTGTCAGTTTTTTGCCAGTCAACGTACGACCCGTTAACATCTTGCTAACGTATTTTTCTGATGGTTTTGGTTTACATACTTTCGGTAAAAATCTGAGTCTTGCTGATTGCTTTTATACTGGGACAGAAAAAGTTAGCTAGCTATAAATGTGCTCATCTTAATAACAAAAAACACAGATTTCCAAAAGCACGGTGGTTAATTTTAATATCACACTCAAAACGTTAGGTTGGATGCAGCAGAGTGAAGTAGAATAGAGGTAGGGAAACAGCACAGTAACATGCTAGGAGGTGAGTGAAAGGGACATCGACAAATTGAAGAAAACAGACGTTTTTTTGATTTCCTTTTCAAACAGATTGAATCCTCTCCAGATCAAGAGGAAGGAAAAGAAACAGAGGTTAAGGTGGTCGACAGCGAAGAGAAGAAGACAAGAAATAACAGGATGAAAGCAGGACAATCTGAAAAGGGTAAAACAATAGAAAAATAAGAGACATCACTCAAAATGTTATATAAAAATCCACTTCCTGTTTCTGTTTCCGCCACTTCATCACAGTCCAGGCTCTAACCTCTGGAGGGCCTGTGCGTTACCTCCACCCTCCTGCACAATTACCCAACCGAGTGGAAGCTCCTCTGTCTGGCATGGGGCAGAGTTTGAGTCTGGGTGGGGTAGCTGAAGGGAGACCCCCTTTCTCCGTTTGTGCAGACCTAGAAATCGGGGACATGGTTTTTGAGAAGGAGGATTAACAGACGGGATCACGGACGTGCCGTCACAGATCATGACTTGACTCTACCTTCGACGCTCAGACGCCCTGCAAACCCCCCTGTGTGGAATCGGTCCCCACACAGACAGATAATCCCCCAGAAAAGTCTGTCATTCGACGTCGACCACACGGCTGAACCATGCATATGTGCAAACATACACATACATGTACAACACACACAGGCCCGGGAGGATTTGCACTCAGCATGCAACTATTTTGGGGGGCTCAGGGAGAGTAAAGGATTATTGATTTAGTAGGACACTGGCCAGATGTAGCCGAACGCCAAACACAATGTGCTTAAATTCAACCGTTTCAACACTTTGCGGCAGTTTTGGTCGGCAGTATTAACATTAATAGAAGTGGAAACCTTCGGCGTTGAGTGCTTTTACTTTCCTCCATCAGTAATGGCTTTGCTAATGTTTCTCTCGGAGGCCTTTTCATTCATGTCTAATATACTTAAGGCCCATCAGTCCGTCCACACAAAGACTGATGGCTTCTCGGTGTCAACTTCACAGATCTCAGATCTCCCGGTCAGCCTCTGCTCTTCATCTATAAGTGATTTTCCTTCTCTTTATCTCATAGCTTTGGTTTCTCGGCCCGTCAGACATCTCTCACGCTGCCCCGTTCACCCCCCTCTGCATTCACATCACGTCCTCGCTCTGATTCGAGGAGTTAAGTCGCACGGATTGCAGAAGCTCTTTGAGTCCTTGAACGGGACTTTAAGACAACTGAATTTAGCATTTTAGTGTAGGTAAAGTTGAGCATCTACCTGGATCACTGTGTGTTTTTTTTATGTGTGTCTGTGTTTATGTAAGCTTGAGCATTTAAATGGAGCTGGCAGGACCAGAGAGCAGGACCAGGCCCAGGAAGGAAGGAGCTCCACTCAAATTAATCTCCACTGGATGGCCCAGAAAAGGAGCAGAGCCATTTTTGGGAGCAAGGAGCCATCTCCTAGGTGAGCACCATGGCAACAGCCAACATGGGCCCCAGCTTTCTGAGCTGTCCTTTTCAAGCGCCCGATCAAAAGTGGCAGGCCAGGTTTTTTGTTATGTGGCGTCTCTTACCCACACTACCTCTTCTTTTCTCTCCCTGCGTGACATGGTCCTGGCCTTGTTCACCGGGGGAGGCTGTGAGAAGACTGCAGAGGGAGAGTGTCTGTGGGAAAATGTTGCCAGACAACACAGGGGTATGTGACAGCGAGGCAAGCTAATATGGTCTGGGACAAAAAGGGAATACATGACCAGGAGCTATTCAGAGATACGCGCCGACCGTCTGATTCATCTGTTGCATCAGACTTGTGAAAACAGCAGATTTAATGCGTCTTTTTTTAAAGCTACATCTTTTTACTGGAAGTCTGCAAACTCACGAACAAAATTAGCAGGAAAACTTATCTTCTGTTTGCTTTATTCGACTGCATTTATGTTAAACTTTCAGGGCTAGTTTTTCTCTAGACCAAAGACCAAACTCCCACAGCAGCCATCTTCTTCAGACATCATACTCAGGAGGGTGAACTCTGATTGGAGCACGTGGGGAAGTTCGGGCACCTGCTGTTAGACAAAGCCGGTCGATGCAAGGTTAGATTAGACCTCAGCTTGGACTGAAGCTGTTTAGCTGATGGTAAAATATCAAACTCTTAAAGTCTATCAGTGTTTTAAAGATCACTTTATCTCCCAGTAACACCAGAGATCTAAGTTGAGGTCCAACTTCCAGCTGCGCCTGCGTCTTCAGAGGTCAAAGTTAGCGTGCGCTTAAGGAGTCAGGTACTCTTGTTTTAACCGCTGGATGACACAAACTTCTTAGATTGAGCGAATGACTCAGTTTAGGATGAGCTTTGTACACCTGCTTTACTTTATAATCAGCAAAATGTGATCAAATTAAAGGGTTAGAGGATCATATTTTTCCATGTGTGGCCGTTTATCTAAATGATGTTTTTATGTTAAAGCTGGACTTTTGTCTGGAAAATTTACATAAAGTTTTGAACTTTATCTTCTCAAAGATGTCATGAATTGATCTTGGTTTAAATGATCAGTTTGTAAGGTTGTTATGTTCAATTTTAAGCTCAACTTCTGCCTCATAAGAAGGGAAGTTAGCCTTAGAAACAACTTTTTTGGAGAGTTTTAAACACTTTTTATTTTGATTTTAGTCTAAGTGAATGTTCAGAGGGATCAACACACCCTGAAGTATGTTTGACAGCTGCAGTTGGAGAAATAAATATCAAACACAAACAAATCAAGTGAAATCTCGCTTAAATCTCCACGCTCTCCTTTGTTACCTGAGTTAGATTTGGTTATATACTTCTTAGACATACTGAACTTCATTATGACACTCTTTCTCTCTCTCTCTCTCTCTCTCTCTCTCTCTCTCTCTCTCTCTCTCTCTCTCTGTTTCTTGCTTTGTTTACCTCATCTTTAAAAGCCTCTTTGTTGAATTTCCCCTCACCATTGATGTTTTGCTTTGCTTGGCACTTACTCCCTCAAAGTGATTCTGGCTGGAGTGCAGGGTTTAAAAAAATAAAAAAAAAGCAGTAACCCTTTCTTTTACGTTACACTTATTACCAGGTAATTAACAGGTAATTAACAGGTTATTACCTAGTAACAACATGAAATTATCTGGTAATTACATGATAACTATTAAGTCAATACTGTCTAGTTTTTCTTTTTTTTCTTTTTTCTGTGCAGCTCCATTTTCAAAAGCTATTTGGGGTTCTTATTTTCTATGACTGACACTTGATACAGCCTATGGGCGTGCGAAGATTGCGTAGCGATACGCTGTTTGAGCCGAGCGTTACCACAGCGACTCACCCGCCGAATGAGTACAATGCTACTGCGCAAGTGATGGTTCGAGGAAGCGGTGAAAATCCTGGAATTACCAGAGCAATTCGGCTTCAAATTTGTACGATGATGGAAGGTTACCTACCTGGTCGCTAGACAGTATTGACTTAGTAGTTATCATGTAATTACCACATAATTTCATGTTGCTACTATGTAATTACCTGTTAATTACCTGGTAATAAGTATACCGTAAAAGAAAACGTTACCAAAAAAGCACTCGGAAATAAAGGATAACATTACTTTCTTTCAGTGATGATTTCAAATGTTATGTCTGATGAAAATACATCCACAGGTCAATAATTCAACCCTTTATGTTTCCTGTTTTCCAAAAATAAAAGCTTTTATGAACCATTTCTTTAAATTTCCAGACTGTGAATAAACACTCCTGAAAAGCTACCGTCCACTTCATCCTGGGAGAATAACAGCATCAGCATCATGTGTATGTTATTAAGTTTATTACATGTATAGAACAGTAGTTATACCTGGAGCGTTACAAGGTGCAGGTCAAACAGTACAGTAGTCACTAAAAATAGCATCACTTAAAGGTCATTAAATGGCATGAACAAGTCACAAAACACATGCTGAATAATTCACTGCATCTCTAACTGAGCTGTACGTACAGGAGGAGCCTCTCTGCTTATTATATTAGAGCGCCACCTTGTGGATAAACAAAGAAGCCCACATACAAAGTTGAGTGTGTAGGATAGTGTTTCATTAAGAGACGGATATTATTAACAAACAGAAAATAACAACAATGAAAATGAACTAAATTTCTCATTCCCTGTTTTCATGTTTTATTTAACGTGTGGTATCCTGTAATTTCTACATGTATCCTCTCATGTTTCTCCAGACTCCACACATCCCTAACGTGAGCCCATGTACTGCCGCAGCCAGCCGAGGTGACGTGACACTTTCTGGAAGACGTAGCCCTTGGTGCAGTCGCCCCCTGGTGGCTGGTTGACTATCCCAGTGAGGAAGAACACATCTCTGTGCATGGTGAGCAGAGGACTGCTGGACCCCAAGGTGCAGTCAGCGTTGGTCCGGGGAACGGTGCAGCCCATTTTGTTGGTTATCAGGTCGGGGAAAGTCTCCAAACATTGAGGGAGGGGCTTGTACTGCAGGTGGTTAAGCTTGAGAGAGTCCTCGAAAGCAGACGACGCCGTGGACTCCATCCAGCCCGTGATCACTGCTGGGTAATCTCCCACCATCAGGATGCTCTCAGCAAAGTCTTTCTCCGGCAGACACGCGGCAGACACATCTCTCTTAAACTGGATGCGGTCACGGAGCTCAAGCACAGCCAGGTCGTTCTCAGGGCGACCCGCCACGTAGCGCGGGTGGATGTGACTTTTATGTACATACAGCGTCTGCTCTCCAGGTTCACTGAAGGTGGCGCGTTTTCCTGAAAACGGGAACATTAAAAACGGTGACTACTGCAAAGCTTGTGGACAAATAATGACATTCAAATAAAAATGGAAACTCCTACATTCCTCTTTAATGACTATTCAAGGGCCGTACTCTGTCTTTCTGCTGACGTGCTAACATCCTGTTTTGAGTGCTTACCCACAGACACCTGGAAGGACTCGTATTTGCTTGCACACTGGGCTGAAGTCAGGACCAGGTTCTCCTTCAGAATGACCCCGCTACAAAAACCTGCAGACTGTGTGTTCCTCAGGAGGGCCTGCAAAGACAACAAACACCCTTAATTGAGAGTAATGTGGACTTGCGTACAGAACAGTTCATTTCAGTAACACATGTAATGAGATGACAGCATAAGGGAGTGTTTGAGCGTACCTGCCAGGGACAATCTCCAAGACCGCAGGAGAGTCCTTTGAACTCAGAGCGAGTGTTGCTGGCCAGGTGTTCCCTCCAGCGACTAGGATTAAGTGCCTTACCACAGGGGTAAGCCACTGAGGGAAGAATGTGAGATGTTATAACTTTTTCTCATTAAATAACTTCTCTCTCTTGTTGAAGAGTCACCGACGGCACAATTAATCCTCTCTTTTGTTCTCCAAAGGTGAAGAAAAGCTGTCTTCAAGGCCCTGCGAGGAGTTTTCGGCTAGTTGTGACAAGATTGAAACTGAAACCTCTTTGTGAGCAAGAGGACTGACTCTTTCTGTAATGATTTTTTTAATGCTTGGAGGGGACAGGTGTCAGACTGGAGTATGGATAGCATGCTGATGAAACTGTTTTTTTTTTCTGCTCCTTCTCAGTTTAGTTATCTGAAACAAAATAACTACAGCAATGAGCAAAAATGAGGGGAAATACTCGGAAAAGCTGCACAGACACTGTGAATGTGAATGTTTTTAAGGTGACTCAGCCTAAATGCTCAAACTTTGTGTTTTTGTGCTGTGTAGCAGGTTTCTGTCTGGCTGCTCTGCCTCCTGTGTTGTGCTGACGTTCTTCCTTTCAGGCACTCGTGCATTAAAGGACAAAATTAACATTTACACAAAACATTCGCTTCCACTGGCAAAGACAATCAGTTGAAAATTTCGTCTCATCAGAGAATCCTTCAGAGAAACATTGTTGTTATGTGATATAAACTGATATATTTGCTGTTGCTGGACAAAAAGAAGTGTAAAATCAAAAAAATCCCAAACAGACATACCTGCAGACTCACACTTGTTCCTGTCTGTGCGGCTAATTTTCCATCCGCGTGCACAAGAGCACTCGTAGGACGTGTAGCCCGGTTTACAGAACTGGGTGCAGCCCTCATCCTTCTTTAGCGAGCACAGAGTCTGATCTGCAGCGACAAAACAAAACCCGTCAAATTAGGAGTGAGTTTATGATGACTGCACACGAATTAGGAGCGTCGCCTCCTCACCTTTCTCACAGTGGACTCCAGAAAAGCCCGATTTGCAGATGCAGTCGTAGCCTCCAACACTGTCTGAGCACATAGCTCCATTCTTGCAGGGCTTCTCTGCACACTGGTCTCCGTCTGAACACAGAGAGCAAGTCTCAGAGGATATCTAATGTACCGTTAATGACCGTGCAGAGATGGGAAATCGTTTCAACACAGCACTTACCGACATAGACAGACCAAAAGATATCCTGCAAGAGAAAATGTACATGGAGGCGTTAAATTCAAAGTGCATTCATGAAGAAGATAAAGCTTGAAGATAAAACAGAGGAAGTTTGAGGTAACACAAAGGTAAGGAGGAGAGAAACTGCAGCTCACTGTGCGGTATGAGTCCTTGAACACACTCCTGGCCTGCTCGTAGGTGCACACTTTCTCCATGCAGAGCTGCTCCAGGCTGGCAGGCTGGTCCGCGTTCCTCTTCTGACGGGAGATCAGCGAGCTCGCCTGCTGCTTATCCAGGAACACTGTGGGAACAGAGACGTGTCAACACAGATTCGAGCTCGGACTGATGTAGATTAGGCTGCCAATTAAAACCCTGCAGATTACTCTGATTGGCAGCGAAAGTTTGAAAGTTTGTTAACCCGCTGATTGAACTTTCCTGGAAAGTTCGCAGAACTTTGCAGACTCTCCAAAACTCTCCTAACCCCTTCAAATGATACAACCTCTGTTATTTTTATTCATTTTCTGACAGTATTTAAATATAATGTGTCTTCTTCTCTGTGTGATTATGTGTTGTCCACAAACACCCCATCCTTTAAAAAATGTACTAAACTGGCAAGAAACTTTAACCCCATGAAAGAACTGAACAAACTTAAAGAAGCAGTAACACCCCGAGGATCTCATGTGGCCACCTTGACCTTCTCCAGAGTTTAACACCCCACTCCCCCGGCTCCTCTCACCTGTCTGTGGGGTCTGAATAGCAGCCACGACCCCAGCCAGCAGACACAGCAGAGCGGCAGAGGAGCTCATGGCGACGCTGACGTCTGATCCCGGTCAAGCTGTCGGTGCAAAAGGGTGCGACCTAAACTCCTGCAAACAAGACAAACCGATTACAGACATGATGCACAGGAAGACGCCGAGATGTAAACGCATGTGAGGCTGCTGAGAGCTAAATCAATACTGCTCAATGTTTCATAAGGTCATCTATCTCATCACGCCTGGATTACTGCAACACTCCTTTCTCTTACCTGGACCAAAATCTATTGATTGACTGCAGACTGTACACAACCCTTCAGCCAAGAACAAGATCTCAGTGTTTGTTTGAGCTTCCTCACCCTCATACATGGTATATGTCAGAATAAAGATCAATGTTAAATCATGGCTGCAGTTTTTAAAATAAATGGATATTATTAATGTCTCATTGTGAGCTACAAAAGCCATCAACAACAAGACAGAAACTAGTGCACCACAAGGCATCAACGGGCCCGAGCAGTCTCACACCGTTACCTCTGTAAACCACCGCCCATGAAAATGCCACCATCTCGCACCGCCTTCCATGCAATGCTCTCCATAGCAACACTAACCTTTATGATGGTTGGTACTTGTATGTTCAGAAAATCATATTTAAGTATGTTAAAAATATCATGGTATTGTGAGATAAAAAACATATTATAGTATGATTAAAGAAATCATAGTATAGCATGATAAAAATGTCACAGTCTGTCACAGATTGATAAAAATATCATATTATAGTATGAAAAAATGTCATACTATAGCATATTAAAAATCATAGTAGAGTATGAGAAAAACATCATAGTATAGTATGATAAAAATGTCATAGTATAGTGTGATAAAAAAGTCATAGTATAGTGTGATAAAAAAGTCATAGTATAATATGATAAAAATGTCATAGTATAGTATGATAAAAATGTCATAGTATAATGTAATAAAAAAGCAAATAGCAAATTTTTAGTAACATATAGAATAGTATAATAAAAATGTCATAGTATAGTGTAATAAAAAGGTCATAGTATAGCATTTTAAAAAATCATTGATATTATGATAAAAACATCATAGTATAGTATGATAAAAATATCATAGTATAGTATGATAAAAATGTCATAGTATAATGTAATAAAAAAGTCATGGTATAGCATTTTAAAAAATCATAGTTGATTATGATAAAAACATCATAGTATAGTATGATAAAAATGGTAAATTATGATTAAAATAACCCAGTACAGTACAATGAAAATGTCATAGTATAGTATGATAAAAATGTCATAGTATGGTATATGACAAAATCATAGTTAAGTATTATTAATTATCATAGAAGAGTATGTTAAAAATATCATAGTGACCCTCAGGCCTACTCAGGATTTGCTTCCTGTTTATTTTCTTATTTTTCTCTTTGCAGTTTGCCGGTAGGCGGGGTTTAGCCACACCTGGGAATTACTGGCCAGTCTTCAAGGGAATAAAAGACCAAACTGTCGACCTGCTCTCTTTCTCTTTCATCCTCATCAGATGCTCCATGAGGCAGCAGGGTTTTGTTTTGTTAACTTTGGCCTCCTTTGGACTTAAGTGTTACACCTGACAACATGCTGCACACACACAAATCTTTCACTCATCCAACAACAGACACACTGACTAACTTACGCACATACCTCATCTGTTTTGTTGCTACAACATTAAATTTGTAATAAATTATTAAAGTTGGAGTTGACCGTGTCATGCCCCGTTCTTTTGTCTGACTTGTCATAGTCACTGTATAGGATGTTAAAAAATGTCATTGTATACTATGATAAAATATTCAAATTTTAGTATGACAAAAAATCCTAGTACTGAATGTTAGAAAAAGTCATAGTATAATAAAAATTGAAATTTTATTAAAACGTCATAGTATAGTATGATAAAAATTTGAATTTTAGTATGAAAAACATTTTATAGTGTAGTATGTTAAATAATGACATGCCAATAATAATGACAAGGTATGATAAAAGTTTAAGTTGACATAGCTAAATTTTAAACTTAAAAGTTTAAAATTTTAGTTTAAAAAATGTCATAGTAAAGTATGTGGGAAAAAAAGTCCTAGTTAGGTTCAATAAAAATTTCAATTTTTGGTACAAAAAAATGTCATAGTATAGTATGATAAAAATTTAAATTTTTGGTATGAAAAAAGTCATAGTAAAGCATAATAAAAATTTTAATTTTTGTATGAAAAACATCATACTATAGCATGATCAAAATTTAAAATTTTTGCATGATAAAAATAACATAGTATAGTATGTTAAAAAACATCATAGTATAGTTTGTTAAAATTTTCAAATTTTACTATGAAAAAAAGTCGTTGTATAGAATGTTAAAATAATGCCATAATATAGTATAATATAAACTGGCATGAAAAAAATGTCATAGTATAGTATGATAAAAAATGTCATAGTATAGTATGGAAAAAATGTCATAGTATAGTATGGAAAAAATGTCATAGTATAGTATGATAAAAATGTCATAGTATAGTATGATAAAAATGTCATAGTATAGTATGATAAAAATGTCATAGTATAGTATGATAAAAAAATGTCATAGTATAGTATGGAAAAAATGTCATAGTATAGTATGATAAAAATGTCATAGTATAGTATGATAAAAAAATGTCATAGTATAGTATGGAAAAAATGTAATAGTATAGTATGATAAAAAAAATGTCATAGTATAGTATGATAAAAATGTCATAGTATAGTATGATAAAAATGTCATAGTATAGTATGATAAAAAAATGTCATAGTATAGTATGGAAAAAATGTAATAGTATAGTATGATAAAAAATGTCATAGTATAGTATGGTAAAAATGTTATAGTATAGTATGATTAAAATGTCATAGTATAGTATGATAAAAAAAATGTCACAGTATAGTATGATAAAAAAAATGTCATAGTATAGTATGGTAAAAATGTCATAGTATAGTATGATAAAAAAAATGTCATAGTATAGTATGATAAAAATGTCATAGTATAGTATGATTAAAATGTCACAGTATAGTATGATAAAAAAAATGTCAAAGTATAGTATGATAAAAAAACGTCATAGTATAGTATGGTAAAAATGTCATAGTATAGTATGATAAAAAAATGTCATAGTATAGTATGATAAAAATGTCATACTTTGGTATGATAAAAAAATGTCAGAGTAAAGGAGGATAACATAATTTTAATTTTAAAATGAAAAAAAAAAACTTCATAGTATAGTATGTCAAAAAAAATGTCATAGTATAGTATGATTAAAAAAATGTCATAGTATAGTATGATTAAAATTATAAATTTGAGTATGAAAAAAATGTCAAAGTATGGTACGTAAAAAAAAGGTCATGGTATAGTATAATAAAAATTTCAAATTTTGGTATGAAAAAAGTCTTAGTAGAGCATAATTAAATTTTTTAATTTTAGCATGATAAAAGTAAGACTATATTATGTTTAAAAAATGCCTTAGTATAGTATGTTAAAATATTCAAATTTTATTAGAAAGAAAAAATTCAAAGTAAGTTATGTTTGAAAAATGTAATAGCATAGTATGATGAAAAATGTAGTCTAAAAAAAAATTCAAGTTTTGGAAATGAAAAGAAGTCATAGTATAGTATGACAACATATTCGAATTTTGATATGAAAAAAGTCATAGTATAGTATGATCAAAATTTTGATTTTAATATGATAAAAATAACATAGTATATCATGTTAATAAATTTCATAGTGTAGTATGTTGAAAATATTCAAATTTTAATATAAAAGAAATGTTTTTGTATAGTATATAAGAAAAAAGCTACAGTAGAGTATGATATAAATTTCAAATTTTCATGTAAAAATTTCCAATTTCCCAAGTTTCAATTTTAGAAAGAAAAAAAGTATTATAGTATAGTATGTTCAGAAAATGTCACAGAATAGTATGTTATGAAAATGTCATAGTATAGTATGACAATGTTTCCAATTTTTGTAAGAAAAAAATGTCATAGTATAGTATGTTAAAGAATGTCATAGTATAGTATGATAAAAATGTCAAATTTTGGTTTAAAAAAATAAAGTCTAGTATGATAAAAAAATTCTAATTTTGGTATGAAATAGTCATAGTATAGCATAACCAACAATTACAATTTTAGTATGAAAAAAATATCATAGTATAGTCTGTTAAAATAATGTCATAGTATAGAATGATAAAAATGTCAAATTTTGATATGAAAAAATGTCTGCTCAGGCACTATTAAAAACAAATAACAGCATGGCGACCCTCTGGATCCACCCCTATTAAGTTGCTTTTCTACAATAAGCTTCAAAGATGTGGAGATATGCATAACAAGTGAGAAATATTAATGAAATGTGATTTCTTTTACACAAATGTACAATTTTCACCAACATTTTCAATTACACATGTGATCTGACCTTATAATCCAATGATAAAGATCAGATTTTACACGTTTGGGTTAATACAAGCTGGTCAAGGTGTGTGTCAGTGTTCTCTTATTCTATATTTGTTTTCGTTAAATCATTGTTTATTTCCATTACTAAGAAAATCTATCAATACTTTAAAATTCAGTGGAAATCATTAAACAAGTATGATGTCCAGTAAATGACCTCATGCTGTTTCCCATCAGTGATTTTGCAGTTTTCCTGCTGCTGGTTGTTGCATTTGTTCTGCAACTGTTTTAACACTGTAAATATTCGCAAAATCCACATTTTGTCTGAAGGTTTGGGTTAGCTTTTAGGTACTCTACCTTCAGCTCAGAGGAGTACAGAGTGTTTTAGCTGGAGACACGCATTCGGGCTATGTAGCATTAGCTTAAGATGTAACACAGCACGAAAGGAGCCTAAATAAATTCTGACACATTTTTTTAGCTTACGTACAAATTAGTACACTGAGTATAAGGACCTGCTGCTATTGTCACCGTCTGATTATATTAAAATATTCTCAAATCCGTCATCGTAACAAGGGTGGGTAAGGCTGAGTATGAGCATCATGGCTTCGAGTAACGGTCTAGAAACAACAACATAACAATAACATACGTACCGATCCAGGAAAATACACGGTACCGAGCCCGGTCTGGTCCCGAAACACACTTCTGCCTCCCGAACGGATCTGGCCTATCGGTCCAAACTCACAGATAATGACCGCATCCAAGCCTTCCTACGCACACACCCTATTATGAAGTATTGAGTTGTTGATGTAATGGCAGGGAATAACCAGCAGAGGGCGCCGTAACATCACCGTGCGTTTGTGCGTACAGACCTTACTGTGACCCTGCAGGACCAAGGGACTACTATTATGTTATTAAGAGCCTGCAGGACGGATGAAAGTCGTGTTTAAAGAGCCAAGTCGTAAAATTTATACGTTGAAAATTCAAGGTTATAGACTGTGGAAATGAGGAGAGACCTCGTGACTGAGGATAGACTAGGATGAGACAGCACTTTTTAGACAGCAGAAGAAGAAACGTCTGCAACCAAGATAGGCTCACTCTGCAGCAGAGTTTAATGATAATGTACAACTTATAGCTCTCCTTGATAGTATATCTTTGGAAAGGTGAATTAAGGGAACTATTTCGGTGCGTCTATTACAAGTAAGGTACAGCAAGTGATAATAAGTAGTCTAATATCTGCTTGGTGGCTTGACTTACAGGTTATTTATTTCTGATTTAACTCTGAAGTTTTTTCCCCAACAGCCCAGTCACATTTGACTTCACTGATGAAGTTACCAAAGAGGTTAACTTGTTTTCTTTATTTTATACTAAAAAATCCAAATGACAAAGCATTATTTTAAAAGGGTTTTGATAAATTTCAGCCATATTTACTCAAGGGAAGGATGGACAACAGTTCTTTGGCTTCGGACCTTCTGTGAGTGTGCCCCAAGTGTATTTAAAAGATAATGTTTGTACTTCACAAGATTTAAGTACTGTTAGAGGTTGATATCACAATAAATTAATTGTTTGGACAGCACCCAAGCATTGGCTCCAAGGTTTTCAAATTTAAAAATGGAGGTTAAGTGAATTTAAAGCCTCATGAACTGTACTTTTAAATTGTATAGAGTTAACATCAAAGCTCAGTTTCTGCAGAGTCGGAGGGCGATCTAGGAGGTCTCAAACATGATAGTTTGTGTTTCTAATGTTTTTTGTCTTGTATAGCATGTTGAAAATAGGCAGCTAAAAGTACAACTAGCTAACAATGAAAGTGGGTCACATGTAAGCTTGTTACGACTAAAATCTGTATAAAAGTTAAAGCTTTCGATAGGGAATATCAGGGTTAACATGTCAGGAAGAACTCAGCCATAGTTAGACATGAGCTGCAGAAAAAAGCTCATGTAAAACTCTTCAATTTTTTTCAGGCAGTGGGATCAGACTCAGGACATCTCCTGATATGCACACTCAATCAAACAAACAAAAAAAAAGATGCTATCCCGATGATCAATAGTAGAGGCTTCGCTGCAAACAAACACATCAGTCTAGACGACAGCAAACACACATCAGCTAAAGGAGACGAGTGAAATCAAAGAAGACAGCATGAAATAAATGGAAAAAGTTAAGATAAGACAAAAATGCACAAAACAGAAGGGATTTATTCCCTGTATGCAACCTCAACAAAACCTGGATCATTAAAAAATAAGAGGACAACTCCAGATCTTTTTGCATTTCTAATGTAAAAGTTTGTGATTCTTGGTACAAATGATCGAAGACACACTCATACGAATATAAAAGCTGCTAAAACTGGGCCATCAAAGACCTTCAGAAGTCGCTCCTCAGTGGCCTTATTTCAATTTGATTGTTTGTGAGAGCAATGTAATTTGCAGACTGGGCCGTGGGGCTTTCGTCTCAGCTGCAGCCGTGTTAAATGTCTCAATTCCCAAGTCTAATAACAGAGGAATTACAAGAGCCTGTCTGAACCAGCTGGTCTCTGGTGTTACACCGGGACAGTAGCAGGACTGCCCAGTCCAGGGAGATTCACCTGAAGGCGGGGAGAGCCTGCCCCAACCTGCTGAGCTGCAGCTCGATGTGTAAATGAAAAAGATTGTGATAATTTCCCTGGTGATTGTGGTCTGAGGTGAAATAAAAAGTTGTCAAAGATGTGCATTTGTTCATACATGTGGAGTTGGTCTGGACACGTGTTGGAGCATTTAGTATATGTGCTGCGAGCAAAGAGCAGTGCTTCTCTCTACGCTGATCATCCTTCTCTTTCTTTTGGTTATGTTTTATTTAACCTCTCTCTTTTTTACTGTCTCTCTCTCTCGCTCCTGTTTCTTCCATCTCCTCTCATTATTCTTTGAGTGCTGGCTCAAAATTGAAGGGGAGACTGACTGAAAGGGAGGTGCAGCACTCACGTGTCACCTCACTGACCCAGTCCTCTTCAAACCCAGGCTTCAATTTTACAGGTTGGCTATAAACAAACAGCTCAGCCTTTACACAAGGCATCCATAATTAATGCCACCTGATTCTTGACAACTCTTTGATGGATACCGTATAAAGGGCTGCATGCGAAATCCCCGGGTCTCCCTCCTCGTTGCAGTCTTGATCGCTCTTCAAATGAACCTCATCAGATTTTCATCATTTATGTGTGTTTGAGGTCAGGGCTCTGAGGTTGTTGAACCACCCACTGGGGGAAATCAGGTCAGCTGGTCAGGGACAGTTAAACCCTTTTTGATTGGTCATCTCTCTACTTTTAAAACCTAGAAGCTGCACACAATCAATACTTTTACATGCACAGTTAAGTCGAGCTATGGTTAAAGCTCGATTAGGTGACTTAACTGGACTTCTGTCCTTGTCCCAGTTTATAAGCACCAGGCAAGAATCCAATCATTGACAGGAGCATGTCCATCTTTGCTATGGTAGTCAGCAACATGCTCCCTTTCAGCTTGTTTTGTTTGACGTCCTCTCTTCGTCTAATGAGGTTTTTTTTTACTCTATGGCTTCCTGGCAACACACATCGAGTGTGAACTCTAGGGCATGCCCGGAATGATTGGGCCTGTTTCACTTCGACTGAGTCACATCTGAGAGAAAATCAGCCTCCAACCACATTATCCAGGTATGTTAGACCAACTATGAGGAGTTTGATTTCCGTGCCGGATTAACTGACATGTCTACATACATTTTAAAAGTCCAGATTTAGTTGAACAAAGGTGAAACATTATAAGGATATACTGGATCTTTGGTGGTGAAACATCTAACCCATAACAACCTGCTCCTGATGGCTGCAACCACTAAAATGTGTCATTTATGCACAACTGAGGGTAAGAAAGACTGAGATTTAAAGGGATATTCCAGCGTAAATTTAATTTAAGGTCAAACACACTGTAACACCAAGTTAGACACCCCCTCGAGAGATGAATGTTGCCGACCGCTTGCCTCTCCACTTATACCAACTTTAGTAACGACCTCAACCAAACACCACTCTATAGCCACAAATAATGCTCAGAACAGCACCTAACTTCATCAACAGTACATATAGGGTCCCAGCCATAGTACTAGCCACCAAACATCTTTTTAACTTTGCCTGATTTCTCTTGCAGAGAGACTAAACACAACTCACCTACTCTACTTTGTAGCAAGACCTCAGGCCAGTCTATTACAGACTACAGCGGGGTGCCACAGCTCAAGGAAGAACATTCATAATCATTTCTTTATCATTTCCTTGAAGTAATAATCATCATATTTCATTTTGCACTGCAGACACTGTAGTTCTTCTGCCTTAGCGTCTTGGTCTGGTTGCATTTCCATTAAGTAATTATCATAAATGTTCTTCCTTGAGCTGCGTCACCCCGCAGCAGTCTGTAATGGACTGGTCTGAGGTCTCGCTACAGACAAACAGCTGCTGGAAGAGAGTAGGTGAGTTGTGTTTAGTCTCTTTGCTAAAGAAATTAGGCAAAGTTAAAAAGATGTTTGGTGTCTAGTACTATGTCTGTGACCCTATATGTCCTGTTGATGAAGTTAGGTGCTGTTCTGAGCATTATTTGTAGCTATAGAGTGGCGTTTTGGCTGAGCATGGCTCCTCAGACCGCTGTGTATTGCTATCCTGTGGTCGTTACTAAAGTTGGTATAACTAGAGAAGTAAGCGGTCGGCAACATTTATCTCTTAAGGCGGCTCTAACTCACTGTTATGGTGTGTTTGACGTTAAATTAACGCCGGAATATCCCTTTAAGGAGAAACAGTCTCCTCCATGTGTATGGAGCTGGGAAGCTGCTATCTTGGTGGTTTATGCTGAAACAGCTTAAATAAAAGATCATGATTTATCTGGTAAATCTGACACTCAGAGAGAGAATGGAAGAAGTTTCACCCACATGTCTGCAAAAACGAATCTAAGCTGGCAAATGCTAACCGAGCTCGGCCGCCGGTGCGGCAGCAGACAGTCGGTCTTCTCCCTTTGAGTGACATCCAGGTGTTCAGTGATTGTTATGTGCAAACAGCTCTTACAAAGCCACATAGATCAGCTTTGTCCTGCTCCACAAATACCAACATGAAAAGCTGTAAACATTAAAGCGGGGTGTGGAGATGTGTTGAACACGTGTTTGATTTTGCACGTTTGAGCACGTCTACATGTGACGGCTCAGCTCAGAGAGTGTATGACAGCGCGAGGTCTCCAGACAATGCTCCTAATGATGATGTAATGGGTTAATAACACACATTCACACACTCGTATGCCACCACAGGATGTAATGAGGTCAGACGGAAGTGCAGCCCGACACTTAAGTAACGCACAAACATACAAGTGCATAACTCACATCACCTGGCCTGGTTTGCTGTGCATCATAAAGAGCCCCTCTCACATGGGCGGTGTCTTTGTCCTCTTCCAAAATTGACTGCAAACAACAAGATATTCATGCCTTTATCAAGGTGCTGGAAGATTGTGTGTAATTAAGTTTACGTGACAAGGACCAATGATGATGTTGCATTAAGTACTGGAGAGCAGGCAGCCGCTGCCCCTGTGGGGGTCTTTCTCGGCTACGCCTGCTACTCTTGAAGAATCGCTTTCCTCTGTCCCACATTTCTCTGTGATCAATTCACGTCAGCTGGCCATATTTTATTTAACACTTAATCGCGGCGCTCCCCCTCCCTGTGTCCCCTGCAGCTCATTTGTTCACATGCAGGAGAAAAGAAGAGAAATTAAGAGCACGTGATTCCCGCTCCTCTTCCCTCGTTTCTTTCCTACATCTGAACCAAGTGGCATTCAGCAGAAACAGGTCAGCCATTATTTGACGGTTTGTTCGAATAACTCCCCTTTTCATACAGTGTCCTCTTTCTGATCGGAGAAGAAGGCCTAGATTGAAGCTTGGAGCAGATTTAGAGATGCTCCTGAACCTCTTTTGTGATCTTTCCACAAGCAGAGCAGAGACTCATAATTTCTTTTCTCCTACAAACCCTCTTTCTTTCTTTCTTTTCTTCTCTTTCTTTTTTCTCTGTGTAAAACCCTTTAATCATGTCGGCCCATGTCGGGTCTTTGTGAGAGCCTGCGCTGTCTTTTAATGATATGCTGCATCTCGTTGAGACAGCAGAGGGTTGTTGTGTTTCGTCAGACCTGAGGAGAGGTGGTGTTGGCTCCGGTTGTGCTGAAGAAGCACACAGTGACAGCAGAGACACAGCTGACAGCTGTCTGAACGGACGAGATGTTTCTCTGTACTCATGCAAAAGCTGCTCTGACGTCTGCTCTCTGCGCGCAAACAACTCCTGAAAGCCTGGAGGAGTTTGTGAATCAATGAGAGGAGGAATAATGCAAAGTGTGCATCAGTGATTCTAACAGCACCTAAAAACTGACAAACCTCCTCATGTTATAGAGGTTGTTCCTGATTTTTATGACTTTACAGCAGCAACACGACAGAGAAAGAAGGTCAGGAGCACGAGGCACTTCAGAGTTTTAAAATGATGCATTTCTGTATACAGTCCCTTAAAGGTGGGGTAGGCAGGATATGAGGAAGTGTCAGTTTTGGGGAGAAATCTTTGAATGTAAACTCTACCCCTCCTAACCAGTTTTCCCCTCAGCTCCTCCTCTCCCCTCCCTCTCTGCTCCAGAAAGCCCCGCCCACAAACAGACACTCCTGCTCGCTCGTATCGTTCCAATTAAATTCAGATATAATGCAGATAAATACTTCAGATAATTACAAATGGGGCCCAGTCAACGTGAAAGTGAAAAGCATTGGTGCTACTGTAGATGCCAACAGACTACCGGCAAACACAATGTTTGCAGGACTTCTACAACCAGAATAAAGTGACATAGTCCAGGACCCGAGGGAGGACAGTTTAGCGATGGCGCTACAACACGCTACAGCAGGTCCTGTTTGACAAGAAACACTTCTGTTACAGACACTTGTCTTACTTTGTTAAAGTGGTTTACCTGTCCAGCAGAAAGGTTACAGGGTCTCTAAGATCCTGAAGTGTCCCCATCGTTTATGCTAGCTTCATTAGCTCTTGTCCGGTCTACCTCCGTTTTAAGCGCCTGTTATTCCGCCAGAGTCTCCGGTATTTACTTTGTTTTCTTGCTTGTGTCAGAAGGATTCAAAAAATTTTCTGTACTTTCTGGTTGGTTTCTACCGTCCGCTAGCTTTCTTTGGGCTCGTGAATGTTATGTGAGGACATGGAGCGTGCCTCACAACACATGGGAGCGGCGACTGCCTCACAGCCAATCAGGTCAGGGAGTTGGAGAACGGCTTTGTTTACAGTCAGAAAGTGCGGGCCGCTCAAAAATGTAAAAATGTTGACTACACAGACATAACAGAACACAGTGATATCATTAGATTACCAAATGTCATCAATAACTAATAGCTATTGACTGATATTAAAAGCTTTTTTGTTTATACACCACAAAATAAGATGCGTCTTAAACAGATCCCTGTCTACCCCACCTGTAAGTAAAGGGTCATGTTTGGTGAATATGGAGTTCTGCAGAGCAGAAACCTGGCAGGGTGCACATGACTCGCCTACCTATAGAGGTGGTTGGTATGGTTTCCATGGCAACAATATTCTAATTAAGGATAGAGGGTGTTAATTTTTATTTATACTGATGTTATTTATCGGCATCTGCTGCCACTGGAGCTGCAGTTTTTCCAGCTCCTGTTGAGTCTGGTTCAGGCAGGTCTTCCTCCCACACCTACATTTTTATGTTTTCAAGGTCAGTTCTGGTCTGCTTCTGTTCATGCTTCACTGGTGCTGTACCTGCAGACGGGACCTGGTCTCCTCCCACTCTCATTGTTGCTTCATCAGGTCCACGTAGGGTTTGCTTCAGGGCATGTCTGCACCCTCAGAGTCTCCTTCTGATGTCCTGCTGGGAGACGTGACCTGTCCACCTCCAGCAGGAGTTTGAGGTTCTCTGACTGAACCTGTCCCTCAGCCTCTATCGTGTTTTGCTCGGTGTTTTGGTCGGGGTTGCAGATGCGGCGACCTCCAGTCTTCAGGAATGAAGATGACGCTGAAGTGCAACAAACTGCAGTTCCTTGAGTGTCCACTTGAGGCTGTCTGCAAAAACATCACAAACCACATACACATACATTCAAAAAAAGATTCTTACAGCTTATATTGCAGCTGGTTCCCTAAAGTAGTGGTTCTCAACTTTTCTCACTCTGGGACCCACATTTTATTAATAATAATAATAATAATAATAATAATAATAATAATAATCATTTATTTTATTTGTATAGCGCTTTTCATGACACTCAAAGACACTTTACATAAAGCACAAAATTTGAATATAGCAATAAAAAATAAATAAACAAGTAAAATAGTTTCCCATGGTCCTTAAGTCACGACCTACTTTTTATTAAAAATAATAATAATTTAAAGACTCAAATCTTTAACATAAATATACCCATTTTATTAAGTGCATTTTAGAGTACATGAACTGAGGACAACAACTACTAAAGTTGCATATAGAGAAAATATCAAATATCAAATTGCACACAAAAAAAAGACCATGTATTTTTACTGCGTTCAGGCCACATTAATAAGAAACCGAGGAGGACCACGAAGTGACGCGTGCCTTTTAAAAGAAGCTATTTTTCAAAATAAAAGACATGTCAAACATCAGATCAGCTTTAAATATTTACTTTTTTGACCAGCTGTTCGCGACCCATCCAGAATGTGTCCCCGACCCACTTTTAGGTCAGGACCCACCGGTTGAGAAGTTCGTCTATGGTCCTGCGGCTTTATACAGTCAGAGTGCTCAGCCAAATGCACTCATCCACACTCCACCGCTGGATCATTAAAAACTTAACGCTGAGATTTCTCTACCATTCAGCCGACTACACAAACGATTTCCGGACTTTACTTCAGGCTCTGCTGTTATTTGTTTTCTTCCTGCTGATAAGAAGAGTAAATTAATAAGCAGGTCCCACCGCTCCTCTCTGTTATTGTGAGTGTATTCCCTCAAGGTTTCGGTCACGTTTGCTTTTCTTAGGCTGATAAAGACAAAGCACTGTGGCTTAAATGTTTGGGGAATATAGATATCATAAAAGAGGAGAGTCTATTAATTAGATTTATGCTAATTTGCATCAGTAATGCCTACGTTTACACATTTGAATTTATTCTTAAACTAAATAATCACCATATTTCAGACATGTTTGAGTTAAAACTGGCAGATCCTGGTGTTTAAAAATGGCAGTCGTCTGCAGCCTCACACAGCAGTATGGTCTTCTTCTTCTTCTTAAGGAGGAACGTGTTTGTCAGTGTCAGCCTTGTGCTCATTAACACATTTTAGCTGCGGATTCAGACAGTTCACACTGCATGGCAAATTAGATCGAGTCCCAACCCCCCACTCCCACACACACACACACACACACATACACACACACCTACAGCAACACGTGTCCAATCACATGTGATCGACACTGTTTGGTTTTGATCGTGGGGATTAACATGTGGATTAAGACGTCGGATGACCGCTTATAAATTTAAGACGCACATTTCGAGGAGCAGAAGGGCAAACGGGGTTAAACCCTCTCGCCGCTTGTCGTCTTCACACTTCTTTGTGTCACATGATAACTTCTCATTAGCTTTGTTGCTTTATTTTGTTCACAGGGACACGTTACCCCTATTTCCCCCTGCTGAGCATCCCTCTGCCTCTCCTCTTCCTCCACTCTCAGTCTTTTTATCGCTCCCTCACTTTCGAGCGCTTGCCCTTGCTCTCCCTCCTTTCTTCTCTCCCTCCCTCCCTCTCTCCTCCTCCTCCTCCCCCTCCTCTTGCTGCGCTCTCGACTGGCTCTTATTCCCCTTCGCTCACACACTCAGGCAGCATCCTCCCATCCTCTCCACTTCTACCTTCACACTCACCTCTTCGCGCCTCCTTCTCTCCACTCCTTTCTTTTTTTTTCTCCACCTCCTACTAACACATATCATCTCTGGCATCTCCTCCCCTACCTGTTCCTCCCTCTTCTCTCCCCTCCATCTCTCTCATTCCTCTCTCTCTCTCTCTTTCCTCAAACACTCAACCTTGCTGTCTCACGCGCTCCACACACACTCATGCTGATTGGCACCCAAGGACAGAGCACCCTCTCTCCCAAACCGGCGACCGGGCGCTTTGCTTTCGGGTTTCTTGACTCTGAGCTCAGCTGAGGAAGAGGACGAGGAAGAGGCCATGGAGCACAGCCACATCTTCCCTGTTTTTCCCCCCAATGGGAGCACCTGGAGCCCCGGGCAGCATCCCTCTGAGGTTACCCAGGGATGCCCTCTTGGACCACTGCCGGTCATCTACTACAGCGTCCTGCTCTGTCTCGGCCTGCCTGGTAAGAAACCTGCACGCTTGTGTGTGTTTATGTGTGTGTGTTTACTCTTTCTGTGGTCATCTGCACAAATTTAAGATTAGGATCTGCACGAGTGTTGCCGGAGTCTTGCCCTGCATGTTGATCAGTCGTGCGCTCGTGTGTCGGTTTGAGTGAGTGAGTGAGTGTCACGCACAGCTGCTCCTGAATGTCACACACACCGGCGATTTGTCATTCTGACCTTGTGACAGTCACTTGTGCATGTGTGCGTACTTTGTGTGTGTTTGTATGTTCGGACTTTGATGTAGCATGTGTCTCCTGAGTTAGAAAAGCACCGACTTCGTGTGCAGAGCGTCTCAGAAACTCACGATCAACTCCGATTTCCTGATCAATCCGAAGTTGCAGATGTTTGTGTGCGAGCCGGATAAAGTAGGTGATGAGTCAAGACCGACCTGTTGGATGATGAGTGTGTGAGTGTGTGTGTGCGTGCATGTGCGTGTGTTACATCAATGACCTGACTGATTTAATGGCGCTTCCTTGTAGTGTCTTTACCATCGACTGATGAGTCCATTCACAGTCGCTGTCAGCCTCCATCCCACTGCGTGATCTATGAGCGCTGACCTCGGCTCACACAGGGAGGCAGAGTGATGCCTGAGTGTGTGTGTGTGTGTGTGTGTGTGTGTGTGTGTTACATGATTGTATAAATGTGTGAGTGAGGTAGAGAGAGAGACAGGGCGAGCAAATGTGGAGGTCAGATGGAAAAGAAAACCTGTTAATGCTCCATAAGAGATTTGGATCCAGACTTCAGATGAGTCCACGCTTTAAGTCATTCAAAGTAAACGAAAAAGAAGTAATAGTGAGTAATCCACTGAGATTACACAATAACGTTAATGTACACAAGGAGCAAAAAAGTCAAAACTTTCTGAGGTTGATCATCGGGATATTTTTGAGTGAGTCGCAGGGTTGCCAGATGTACAATAATTATCGTATTTGTACGATGATTTTACCCTCCTTACGATCAATAACCCAGAAAAAAAGACTAAATGTACGATAATCTGACAGTTTCATGAACGTGTGGTGCAATGGGATTTTTCAGTTTTTTATCTGCGAACCCTAAAGGCATCTTTTATCACGTGACATTTCCATCCAATCGTAGTTTGAGTGACATTTGTTTTCGCAAAACAATCATGCTCAGTTGGGAAGTCTGATCAAACGCTGCTGATGTGGGGCGGACGAGTGAATGACCATAAAACTGCAGCGACAAAATCGTGAGTGCCTGTAGGACCTTAAACAGAGTGACTATATCTGACTATATGTGCAACAGTAAGATTGTTATTTTGATTACGACGGGTATACGATAATTTTGAGTCTCTGGTACGATAATTCTTTATGTCCCATCTGGCAACACTGGTGAGTGGGTTTTATTTAATCTTTGCATGGCTGAAGGGTTAATGGTGGAGCGCTGCCACAAATGAGAGGACAAGAAGCCCCTATGATTTGCTACAAGCATTTATACTCATATCAGTGCAATTTCTATTGTGCGCAACGACAGCCACTCTTTGAACCGCTGCAGTGCACCTGCAGCCACTCGGTAAATACAAATGCAAAGTCACAAGTTTATCCGTTTTGTGATACTGTACAAACATGACGGTGCAAAACTCCTCTGTAGGTGTAAACGGCTCGATCTGAGTCAAACAAAACAAAACTCAGCCGACGTGAATAATTTTTGGTATGTTTTTGGTGCCCCCCAGTGGCCAAAGCAGTTTTTACATATCTTGTCTTTCACATACTAAAGTGAAAAACTCATGGAGCTGAATTTTGATAACCAAATGTTTCACTTGTTGTGTTTATCTTTTTGGTGGAAATTTTAAAAACTTTGACAATGACTCTAAATACTTTGGTTTGTCTGAAAACCAAACCAGTTCAGAAACGACTGATGAGACTGTCCACTCACGCTACAGCGGCCATGTTTGTTTGTCTCTGCAGTGAGTGAACGACAGGGAAAGGGTAGGGGGCGCAAATGACAAGGAGGAGTGGAAGGAGGTACAGGAGAGGAAATTCAGATTTCCATTCTTATGAATAATTTATCAACCACAAATGCAAATTAATTGATTTACCGCACAGCCCTACATAATGAGCATGTAGTGTTCCTTGTTGAAGCTGTAATTTGGAGAGAGGGGGAAGCCAGTTAGAAGTCCCACCACCCCAGGAGGTCAGTTTTAAGACCGGCTGTGCTGCATACTGGAGCATTCAGATCTGATCTACAGTCCAGAGTCTGTCTTTGCTGTTTTGTTTGAAATGGACCTGATGCTCAATCCTGTTTCAGTGTCCAATTTCCTGTCCAGATCCAGTAGAAAACATTCCCACTGTCATGAGTGAAGCTGCTGTGAATTTCAGTGAATAAACCACATTTTTAAGACCCTTTTTTGTCGTCTAAAAATGTGACTTTGTCCGACACACCAATGCAACTAAAGCAAAGAGGTTCTCTGTTGAGGCAAACCGGACAATCATGACTTAAAGAGCTACACATCTGCATTAAAACTGCACATTTCTGACAACAATGGTTTGTCCTTTTCTACCCTCAAAACAAACACGTCCTTCCTACCTTTGCATCTTAAATTCAGGATTTTACAGTAGTTGAAATATACGTTTAAAGTCCGGGAATGAAACCTTTGTTTTTTTCGACTGTTTCAAAGTTGGGCTCCTTTTTTTCTGCAGCCTGGAGGAAAGTCCAGGATGGTTTATGTTTTTAATTTTATCTGTGATCTATGTGTCTACTCAGGCTCCCGGCTGTTTCTAAAATAATAGTGTCTCAAAACCCTCTTTTAGGCTGAGAATACAATCCACAGAATCAGATCTGACAATCAATTATTTAGCGGTCAAGTAAAATTAAGGACGATTCAGGGGTTTTATTACTCAGCCTTTATTTTTGGCAAGATTTGCTCCGAGATTAGAGGGAAAAGGCGATGGTTACTCTTCTTAATGGATCTAATTAGTGACTCATGTTTTATTTGACCCTCTACAGCAGATTAATTTATCTCTCTGACCTCTGTTTCCTTTTCCTCTGATAAAAAATTGGGAGCACAACCTCAGCTGTTCTGGTTTAAAACAAATCTGCAATGCAAAAAAAAAAAAAAAAACTGCTTGTATGCCAAGGCTGCGGTTGCTTCTTCACAGATTTGCAGTATCAGTAAAAGCAGAAATCAGTCTGTCTCTGTGTCGCCCGGTTCATCCTCTCTGAGAGCGAATCGAGTCTTGCACGTGCAAATCCCTGCGCTGCCATTTAAACTTTTTTTTTTCTTGCCTCCTCTGCTGCTGAGCTGTCTTTACAAACCTGATTGAATCTGTTTGTTTAATCAGTGAGCAACAATAACCTGCCAGTGTAACGCAATCCTGCACTAGCTGTCTGTATTAATGGCAGAGTGGAGTGCAGCCGGCTGGTTCTTTGCAGCAGCTGGAGTTGGACTTCTTCAATCATTATGACACAGCTCGTTGAGTTCACGCTGAATCATGAATGTTTCATGAGCATGTGCGAGTAGTAGCGGCGTGCTCCCGCAGACACACACATACACAACGCTCCCAGATGGATGGGAAGGTGTTACCTTGATTACCAGCCAGTGTTTCATTAGTTAACAGCAACAGGGCTGCACAGGGACGTCGTCACGTCTGCATATGGTTCTTCTCACCCACTTTGACCTTTAAGCTGCAGGCGGAGAGAAAGAGAGAGGAGTGGAGGGGGGGGTCACATCAAGAGAAGAGGGTCGAGGGTGGAGAGGAGATAAAAGAAGGTGATGAAAAAAGGGATTATGCACGTCGAGAGGCGGGAGATGATTGCACGATGACCAGGGGAAATGATGAACTGGAAGCTCATGATGAACAGGTAGCAAAGGGGGGAGTATAAGGGAGTAGAGGGGAGTAGAGGTAGTCATTTTTGACCAATAATAGAGAGAGATTAATAAGAGCAGAGCCGGGGAAGTAGCAGAGCAGGGGAGCCGAAGACGACAGAGCTGAAACCAATTGCCACATTTTTAATTAATCGCTTACCTCCTTCCTCCTTTACCGTCTCCTCTCCTCTCCTCTCTCCACACCTTTGTGACAAAAACAGACATGTGCTTTAACACCAAACACACTGAGACAAGACCTCCTCACAGTTTGTTTCAAAGCTCAGTTCGTCGAGGTTAAATCAAGCCTCTGAAAACAGCTGCTTTTCTGCATATCCGCTTGAGCCGAACGTTTTCTCTCCACCCTCGCTGCTCCTGATCTTCTCACCTGCGTGTGGCCGTTTCAAACCCACCTGTTCAGCCTGCAGGTTGCTCTTCATGCCTGAAAATGACTTGCAAATCTTTAAACGGTAATAAAACGTCTGCAATCCCAGATAGCGCAGCGGGGCCCAAAGCCGCTTAGAGGATTGAATTAATTCTTTGCTATTCTATCAAACAATTATTCACTTGTAAAATATTATCAAATTAGCCCTCGGGCTCTCATTAAAGATTCAAGAAAACTTGCAGAGATGATGCTTTTCGCTTTTGCCTGCAGCATGTTTACCCTGACCTCACACAGCCTTTGCAGAGTATATTTTAAATTAATATCACTCTCTCTATTCAAGCGTGATCAGATGCAAAGTAAAACCTTAAATCATTTGTTTTTCGATGCTTTTGTGTGCTCTGCAAAGCGATTGGTCGCCTCGCTTTGGTGTCACATTTGGACATTTTTTAAAAGAAGCAGGAATATTAGAAAGATGTACAAAAAAGATAGGGTTAAAAACTGATGCTAGGTGACTGTGATCTCACTGTGAGATGACTTTGGGACCGGAGAACCTGTGTGTTTTATTCTAATCTGTAATCTGAGCTGTGGCAGTAGCTCCGGTTAGAAAAGCAGGGTCAAAATCACAATAACCGCCTCTGAAAATTGAAAGAAGTACACTGAAGCATGAAGAATTCAAACTCAAGTACAAGGTCCTCAGAGCAGCCGCCGTGCCGTAGTTACCTTCAGCCACTTAAATGAAAAGCATGTTTGCACAGTAAAACAAGAAGGTTCATTTTGTGCCATGGAGACAGAGTGGCTTTTCATAAGAAAGAAAATTCAAAAGCATCGACATTTCAGCGAATACACACAGAAAGCCGACAAAGATTTAAGGCAGCCTGCAGAAATGTGAATCCTATTTAGCAGAAGTAAAGGAGGTAAATATACAAAAAAAAAAAAAAGAATCCTGTGAAAACACTGATGGTGACAGCGCCATGTGACATACTGTATATAATCATCTTTTTTGTTTATTTGCACCGCCCACTTTGTTGAAGACAACCTTTACATGCAAACGCCTGGTGCTTGTAAGAGGTTTGCAGGCCTGGCATGCATACTCAAGCATTTACAGTCACTGTTGCAGATCTGTGTGCATGCAGATCATTTTTACAACTCTGCCATGTGACAGTGAGTTGTGTTTGAGAACGCCAAGGGCAGAGTTTTACGAGGCTGTTCCCGTGTAAACATGGCCTCAGAGTCAACAGGCTGTAAACAATACTATTCTAATGGCCACTTTGCAGGTACAATTTATATCGGACCAAACATTATCATTATTGGCCGACTCTATGCTCTTAATCACATCAAACCCAACATCTTCATTTAAGTCAGGTCACATCTGCTCAGCCAGACAGTGCAAGGACACTGAATCAAAGAGGGGTAAAAGGGATATTCCGGCGTAAAATTAATTTAGTCATGTGCTCAACCAAAATGCCACAAATAATGCTCAGAACAGCACCTAACTTCATCAACAGGACATATAGGGTCCCAGCCACCAAACATCTTTTTAACTTTGACTAATTTCTTTAGCAAAGAGACTAAACACAACTCACCGTCTCTCTTCCAGCACCCGTTTGTTTGTCCAGTCCATTACAGACTGCTGCGGGGTGACGCAGCTCAAGGAAGAACATTATGGATCATTTTCTTCATGGAAATTCAATCAGACCGAGACACTAAGGCAGAAGAACTACCGCATCTGCAGTGAAAAATGATTAATATGATGATTATTACTTCAAGGAATTGATAAAGTAATGATCATAAATGTTCTTCCTTGAGCTGCGGCACTCCACTGTAGTCCGTAATGGACTGGCCTGAGGTCTTGCTACTAATAAGCGGCTGCTGGAAGAGAGTAGGTGAGTTGTGCTTAGTCTCTTTGCTAAAGAAATTAGGCAAAGTTAAAAAGATGTTTGGTGTCTAGTACTATGGCTGGAACCCTATATGTCCTGTTGATGAAGTTAGGTGCTATTCTGAGCATTATTTGTGGCGTTTTGGTTGAGGTTTGTTTATGGCTCCTCAGACCGCTGTGTATTGCTATTCTGCGGTCGTTACTAAAGTTGATATAACTAGAGAAGCCAGTGGTCTGCAACAATTATCTCTTGAGGGGGTGTCTAATTCGGTGTTTGACCCTAAATTAATTTTACACCAGAATATCCCTTTAAGGTGAGCAAATTCATCCTCCATCCATTCATCCACTTTTGCTTATGAGAAAGACCAGGCTTGGTGGCTGCAAGCTGGACAGGTTGCCATAAACCTCCCTCTCCCTCCTGGTAATCCAGAGGTGATCCCAAGCCAAAAATGGGACATAATCCCTACAGCACAGACCGGGTCTTATCACAGTTGGCCATGCCTCGAAAACACTCGAGGAGGCACCCGGGGGCCACTCTTATCAGATGTCTGAACCACCTAGACTGGCTCCTTTCGTTGTTGAGATGTGTGCGCTCTAGACTCTATATTTAAGGTTGAGCCCAGCCGCATATTCAAAGGCGACTCATTCTGGTACTTGCATCCACAGTTTTAGTCTTCCTGTCTCTACCCACAGCTCACGACCACAGGTAGGAGTCTGAATGAAGATGTGCCATATGGAGAGCTCCTTTCTCACCTTCAGAGCGACATGATGTTGCAGCAACCAGACTGTCCATCACTGTCAGTGCATTCCTGGCCTCTTACCAGAAGCGTCTCCCCAATGACAATCGAAGTGTGACTGTCTGAAAACATGTCCTCTCATTCCTGCTTAACCACCCACCGGAGGGGGAAAAGGTCAGGGATGTTGGGTGCTAATAACCCCCTTTGTTTCACGCCGCAGTGTAGGCCAGGTGTCAGCCGCTACTTAATGAAGAGATGGGCCCCATTGATTTTCAGTTTGGACTATTGATCTGTCAATCTGCACCAACAGCAGGGCATGTGTGGAGGGATGGGGGGGTTTGTTAATAGATGCTATCACTCTGAAAAAGAAGATTTAAATCAGAGGTGTGAGCTGGAAGAGTATTGGGGATGATGCGGAAAAGGTTGACATTTCAGTGAACTAACTGGAAGATAGTTGAGAGTGTCTTCGGTGTGCAGGTGGAGAGAGGACAAGATGGGTGGAGAAGAGACAGGCATGTCAGGGATGAGCCTGAGAGGACGAAGAGGGAGGCAAAGAGAGAGGGGGTGTTGCTTTAAGGCAATAAATCAGAGATGCAGTGACAAGGCTGACAAAACAGTGTCAGTGCTGCTAAAAAAGACACTCCTTGAATGTTTCCTGTATATATTTTTTTAGTTTTGTTATAATGCTGTAAACTGAGCACTCCTCCTTCACACCCTCCATCTATCAACTCTTCCTCTCTCCTCTCCAATTAATCCCTCTAACATTTGTCTCCTCTATTTCAAACCAAACAACTTTCACCTTCTTGTTTCTTTGGGATTTGAAGCCTCATAAAAACGTCTGGAAAGGATTCAAGAGCCGGTTTTAATTTTATGCTTTGTTTACGAAGCCTTTAAATAGATGAGCTGAGTGTGTCAGTCTGCAGAGCCACATCACAGGCAGCAGCAGCAGCCTGGATGTAAGGAGAGTCATCTGCACCGAAATTTAACTCATTCATTTAAGCAGAAGCAGCCCGAGCTCCTTTATCTGAGTGTAACCATTAAAGCCGCAGTGTGGAGTTTTCAGCTGGTTATAAAAGAGGCTGAAATTAACACAATACATAACCAAAAGGCGGCACAAAGACATATTATTTATATACTGTTATTTTTTAAAGCATGAAACCGCTGTCAGGAGGTGGGAGATAGACAAAGCAGTTCACAGCACGCTGAGGAAACAACCCACTCGGTACATTTTTCACAGCAAAGACACAAAAGAGTGATACATTTGACAGTTAAAGGGATAGTGCGTAGTTTTAGCAGCATTTAGCAGGGCAGACTTGGCAGAAATTAAATGTAACATGTGTTTGAATCAGTGTATAATCACCTGAATGTAAAAACTACTTTGTTTTTGTTGATTCAGACTGAGCCTTATGTATCCACCACTGTAAACTCTGATTCTCAGTACATATCATGTCATTGTCATAATAACTCATATTCTACTTTGGTTGTATTTTGGTTTCTTTGAAGAAAAGGTTTAAAGGTTATATCCAAGAGTTATGTGAAATAGATGGGCTTTCAGAAATCTAACTGAAGCACCAAACAGAGCGTAAACTTACACCGAGAGCAGTGCTTTGGGTAGAGTTTGTAGAAAGTAACAAGGTAAAGTTAACCCTGTCTGCAGCAGCTGATAGCCTGGCTTCAAGATAGGACACCAACCATGAATTGTATCATGATGTACGATATGACAGGATATGATACAATCCGATACGATACAATCCGATATGATATGATATAATACAATACAATACAATACGATACAATATGATACGATACAATACGATACGATACAATATGATACAATACGATACGATACGATACAATATGATATATTATGATACGATCCGATACAAAATGGTACGATACGGTACAATGCAATACGATACAATTCAATAGGATGATACAATGCTATACAATACTATCCGATCAGATCGTGCAATATGATACAATACGACGATATGATCAGTACGATACGATACGATATGATACGATCCAATACAATACGGTACAGTATGGTATGATATGATCAGTGCAATACGATATGATATGATACAATCCGATATGACACGATACGATACGTTTCGATCCGATACAATACGGTATAATATGATACGATATGAAACAAAAGGATGATACAATATGATACGATACGATACAATATGATACAATACAGTATGATATGTACCACGATATAACACAAACCACATTATATTTCAAACATGTACCCCAGTATTGGTGTGTCCTAAAACAAACTAACCACAGCGCTAACAGCCCAGCTTTCAGTTTTGTCCTTCACCTGGTGTCTCATCAAACAGGCCAAGTTAACCAGGATCCCCTGTTAGGAAAACCACTTCCAACAAACTGTACAACAAACTTTAAACCGTGCTCCATTATGTGTTATTTATTATACATCGCTCCTTCATTATGAAAAGACCGGCCATTTCCCTGTGATTGATTGTGTTTGCATGGTGCTGGCATACTTTCAGTGTAAATTACTATAATGTTAGTTTTTCAGTAGAGGTCCTCTGTTTTTGTTTTTTTATCCCTGGTGAATATTTTTATTTTTCTGGCTTCATAGCAGAGATGAGCTCCTGGTTTCTGTCGGGGGATTTACAAAACCGTCCTGCTTCATGTCCGGTCGGACACTTCAAGAAGACAAAAGGGAAATGGTTGTCATCAGGAACAAAGTGCTTGTGACCTTTGAAGCAAGCTTTGATATTCACCCCCTCCCTGCGTCCCTCGGCTCTCTTCCTTTCCTCCCACTTCCTCGCTGCTCTCACCTACTCCTCTCCCTCTGTTTTTTTTTACTGCTTAATCCTCCTCTCCATTCCCTCTCAATAACCTGCTCTCTTTTTTCGCTCCCTGTGACCTTCCTCAGACCACACTTTACCCCAACACTTCATCAGTTTCTTCATTCTTCTCTTCTCGCCTTATTAACCTTCGGAGGACCTGTCAAAGCCAAAGCTTAATTTCCTCCTATTGACCAAAAAAAAAAAAAAAACTTAATTGCATTGCACACGCTCTTATTTTTGCAGGCAGCACTTTCAGTTAAATTACTCAGAGTGCGATATAAGATGCCCATGAAAAAGCATGATGATAACCGTGCAAGGAGGCTGCCGCATGTTGTGTTCAGCCACAGGTTTCCAGGGGTTAAACTGCACAGTGCCATTTGCCGACAGCCCGTCTGAACACATCCCTCCATTGGTGGGATGAGTCAGCCTCGTTACACACCTCAGGGAGCACGCTGTGACTCCTCTTTTCCCGCTAAACAACGTCAATGGCCCCTCGTTATATTAGAGAAGCAGCAGGGGGAGCGGAGACACAAAAGCACTCCCACACAAATAGACAGACGGGGTCAGTCAAGCAAACACAGTCACACAAACACAAGCAAATGTAGACAAACAGACAAAAACACAGCGGCTGATTATTTGTCCTGCAGGTCACTGCGATCCCCCTCTCAGCTTGAGGAGGAGGAAAGAGAAGAAAAGGGAAGATTTGCATGTGTCTACACCTGAATGGAGTGTGACAAAAATGCCAATCTACAAGCATGTGCTCCTGTGTATGTTTGTGTGCATCCCATAAATTGCCTGTCCCCTGCATGTGCCACCTTATTCCTGCAGAATAGTGAGCAGGTTCATCCGGTTCTACCCTCCACTCACTCACACACACACACACATACACACCTCCCCTCGGCTCCAGAGACAAAGTAAAGAGCAAGAGTCAATTGAAATGAATGGGCAACCCATTGCAGGCTGGCTAGAATTAAATGGAAATGTCAAGCTCACCAAGGATCCCCTTTGTTTGTCTGTAGAAGGCCTCCGTCTCACCGGGGGAGCCTGCGCAGAATAACAGCCCAGCAGCGACAGTGAACACCTCACAGTTTCCATTTCATGTGTCTCTTCTCTGTTTAGAGGTTTGTGGACAGAGACAGAGTAAGATACCTGAGGGTGAGGTGATGAATTAAAGGTGGGGTACACTCTGCAGGGTTTCCAATTCGTCTCCTTCAGGAAATTTTGAGCTCAAAACAAAAGATGCAAACAAGAGGGAAAAGATCAATCCTGAGCCGGGCGAAAGGCTCCCGGTGCCTCTTTCTTCATCACTAATGTTTTCTTCGTATGGCAGCACTGTTGCATTAAAATATACCACTTTTGACATTCGTATAAAGATATTTGAAAGTCAGTTTAAGGTGCAGCTGACTTGACTGACAGCTGGTTCTTTGCCTCTTCTCAAGTCAACCAAATGTTAGGAAGATTCGCCATTTCCAGTATGTCCACCCCCATTGTAGGGCAGAAAACAACAGGTGCAATACTAATGGTTTACTGATACACACACAACAGTTGACCTGAAATTGATTATATCCAACATTGAGGACTGAAGTGATGTCCAGATAAGCTGAGCTTAAAGCGATATTAATTTAGGGTCAAACGCACCGTAACACTGAGTTAGACACCCCCTCGAAAGATGAATGTTGCTGACCGCTTGCTTCTCTAGTTAGACCAACTTTAGTCACAACCACAGGATAGCAATACACAGCAGTCTGAGGAGCCGTATACAAACCTCAACCAAAACGCCACTCTATAGCCACAAATAATGCTCAGAACAGCACCTAACTTCATCAACAGGACATATAGGGTCACAGACATAGTACTAGCCACCAAACATCTTTTTAACTTTGACTAATTTCTTTAGCAATGAGACTAAACACAACTCACCTACTCTCTTCCAGCAGACGCTTGTTTGTAGCGAGACCTCAGGCCAGTCCATTACCAACTTCTGCGGGGTGATGCAGCTCAAGGAAGAACATTTATGATCAATACTTTATCATTTCCTTGAAGAAATAATCACCATGGTAATCTTTTTGCACTTCTGTCTCTCGGACTGATTACATTTCCATAAAGAAATGATCATAAATGTTCTTCCTTGAGCTGTGACACCCCGCTGCAGTCCGTAATGGACTGGCCGGAGGTCTTGCTACAAACAAGTGGCTGCTGGAAGAGAGTAGGTGAGTTGTGTTTAGTCTCTTTGCTAAAGAAATCAGGCAAAGTTAAAAAGATGTTTGGTGGCTAGTGCTGTGGCTGCGACCCTATATGTCCTGTTGATGAAGTTAGGTGCTGTTCTGAGCATTATCTGTGGTTATAGAGCGGTGTTTTGGTTGAGTGCGTGGCCCCCTGTATTGCTATAAGTTGGTATAACTAGAGAAGCAAGCGGTCGGCAACATTCATCTCTCGAGGGGGTGTCTAACTCGGTGTTACGGTGTGTTTGACCCTCAGTTAATTTTACACCAGAATATCCCTTTAAAGACTGAATTTACCCCACAGTCAACAGGAGCTCTGTGTGGCGTACGGGGAGGTTTCTGCAAAAGAGGGTGTAATTCAGCAGCCCTCCGTTTACACATGTATCGGCTTGTCGAGCCTCTTAAACTGCTCTGACATCTCATTTATGGTTATTGATAGATCGTATGCTAATGACTCGGTGCATCCCTGATGATCTCCGTGTGTTTGTGTGTGTTCTGCTGCACATCCTGCAGTCTGGCAAGGACATCGTCAGTCATGATGTGGAGCCCGCTTTGTAATTTGTAATCAGCTGATAGAGGCTGAGGCTGTGAAGTGTGATGTACCAGACTTCAAGCTGCCATATTTAATCCAATCCCAGATCTATTACCGGAGAGGGGACCCCTGAATTCACATGCACACACTTAGACATGCACGCGCTGCACGGATACTAAGTGCATTGACGTCTCGGGGCTGGTAGGGTGCAAGTCTCTGTCAGAGGCGTCTTGGTCGGCGGGGAAACAGATTAGACATGGCTTCTTGCCGCAGCAGTGTATTTCACTAAATAGGCTTTGTTGGCAGCAGAATAGGATGGATACATTATTGTTTGTTTAGGTAATTGAACCTCCACAGCATGAAATAGGAAAGTTATTGATTTTCTTAAATAATGCCCCCGAATGCTACTCTTCATGTCACAACAGTATTGAGCAGTGTTTATGTGCAAACTAGTCTCCACTAAGAAAAAAGACCTCTCCAAGTAAAGAATAATGATGCTTTATATAAAAATCTTTACAAAAAAATCCCCGTTAAATCCATCTCATAGATCATCATCATCATGGAAGGAGAAGCATCTACATCCAACAAGTCCAAGATAGGAGCTTGGAGTTTTTGCAAATATATAAATTACTTAAAATCTATTTAAGTATCCTGTTCAGCTGCTGCAGTTCAGTTCTTGTGAGTTCTCATGATTCCTGCTGTCTATAACCCGCCATGAAATTCGCCTCACAAACGGATCCGGTAGGAATTGGCGTAGGGCGAAAATCGCTGCCGTTCCAATCAATTCTCACCAGATGCTTGCAGACTGGGACATGGACAGTAGTAATACAACTTTTAACTGTCACTCTACTTTTTAATAATTTGACAAACACAGTCAGTTCTCGATGAAAAGCTATCTAAATAAACTCTGAAAAGTTCATCATCCTTTCCAGCTCAGCACAAATCATTTCACTCTTTTCTCCAGGTCCAAGTTTTCACATGACAACAAAAAGTTATTGTGTGAGCAAGGTCCACGTCGTTTCTCTGTGTTTAGAAAGCTGCGACCACGCTCTCAGCTTGGAGGCACATGCTGCAGCTGAGGAGGAAACAGGGAACACAACTGGAGGACAGAGAAATAAGACATGTAATGAGCCTGTTCAATTCAATTTCTGGACTGCAGCTCCACGTGAGAGGCAGAGAGCTGCTCCTCCCGCCTGATGCAGGTGCACGGAGGTCAGACGCACAGCTTCTGCTGCTCCTGGTAAAAGCAGCTGTAGCTGTGGGATAAATTACATCCAGACCTTTGTGTCCAGATTCTCTCCAGCACAAAACAACAGAGTTACAGTCCCTCCTCTTGGCTTTACCTCAGAAGAAAAAGGGTTTGCATAAACAAACCAAAAGACACGAGGGAAAGACTTGATTTTGCTCCACGAAGAGCAGCTCTGAGGGTTTATTTTGGGGAAACGGAGTAACGATTGTTACTCCAGAGAGGCGGGCAGGCAGGGAGAGATGGGGTGCCCTTGTGTTTTGTTTTAGGAGCTAAATTGCCAAAGGCAGGCAGGAGCGAGCTCAGCAGCTCGCCAAGGCTGTGATGCTGCACACTGCCCTCCTGTTCTTGTTGTGGTTTTTCTCTTTATTAGAGATAACAGTTTGGCCAAAGGGAGAAGGGGTGCTGCTGGAGTTAAGAGGGAGGAGAGAGAGGGAGCAACTTGCTACAGGAATATGATTTATACTCAGATTTGTTTCCTGTAAAACTAAAGGAAAAGAAGATGAATATCAGTTGTAAATAATGTACAAACAACAACTACGTCATGCACTAGTATGTCAAACGCCGTTATAACCTAAAGTTTGGCATACTGTACAGAAAAATCAGCCAGCCTCTACTGGCCGCCTAAGGAACTGCAGTTTTTGACATATTCTGGTCTGATGTCATTTTCCGGCCTTTAAATTAGCTGCTCTTGGCTTCACCTCCAGGATAATGTGGTGAACCCTTTTCCAAGGTCCTGACGCCTCCCTCCTCCTGATCTTTGTGTATGTGTTGGATTTGGTGTCACTGAAAACTTGGCGCTGCTGCTGTAATTGTCGTCGTCTGCTGCTGCCGCCGACTAACACTCAGTTTCTCTGTTTCTCCCCCTGCCCTAACCTGAACCCATTTCTTTTCCAATCTCACACTTTTTTCATTTCCATCACTTCTTCATTTTTTCCACCTATCTTCTTTCAATCTCCTTGCTGCATCCTCCCTCCCCTCTTCCCCCTCCCCAGCTAACATCCTGACGGTGGTCATCCTGTCCCAGCTGGTGCTGCGCCGTCAGAAGTCCTCCTACAACTATCTCCTCGCTCTGGCGGCGGCGGACATCCTCGTCCTGCTTCTTATTGTCTTTGTCGACTTCATATTGGAGGATTTTATACTGGCTGCGCCGCTGCCCCCCTCACTAAACAATGCGGTGCAGGTTCTGGAGTTCTCCTCCATCCACACCTCCATCTGGATCACCGTCCCCCTCACTATCGACCGCTACATAGCTGTTTGTCACCCGCTCCGCTACCACACAGTCTCCTACCCGGCCCGCACAAGAAGGGTGATATTCGCTGTCTACATCGGGTGCTTGCTCTCTGCAGCTCCTTACTACTGGTGGCCTGAGCTGTGGCACAGCCTCCCAGGGGTGGGCAGCGGAGGAGGAGGAGGAGGAGGAGGAGGAGGAGGAGGAGGAGGAGAGGGCAACAGGAGAACCGTGGCCCAGCATGTCCTCGTATGGGCCCACTGCACCACCGTCTACCTCCTCCCCTGCACCGTCTTCTTCTCCCTCAACGCAGTCATTGTGCGGAAGCTGCGCAGACGCCGCAGCTGTTTCCGCCTGCGCGGCTACTCCACCGGCAAGACCACCGCAATCCTCCTCGCCATTACCTCCATTTTTGCCGTCCTGTGGGCCCCGCGTACCCTCATGATCCTCTACCACTTCTACTCCTCGCCACCCGCCTCCCAAGGTGCTGGACGACTGCTCCACATGCTAACCGATGTGGCGAACATGCTAGCGTTGCTCAACACAGGCGTCAACTTCTTCCTCTACTGCTTCATCAGCAAGCGTTTCCGGGGCATGGCGGCCAACGTGCTGCGAGCTCTAGTCCACTGCAGGAAGCAGCCCCCGCCGTTCTACGCCAGCCACAACTTCTCCATCACGAGCAGCCCGTGGATCTCACCAGCCAACTCCCACTGCATCAAGATGTTGGTGTACCAGTACGACAAAAACGGGAAACCAATCTGTATTTCCTCTTGAGCTTTCAGACACCAGCAGCCGACCCCAGCCCTGAGTGGTTTGGAAATATATTCAGGCTTTGTCTCCTTGGTGACCAGCTTACCCACGTGGGATTATTTGAGGCTTGAAAATGTCAACACGCCCGGAGAGCACAGAGGCAGTTTAGCGGTTGCAAAGATGCGATCTAGCACGGTGGGAAACAGCAGGTATTCACGAAGCTGAGGCCAGCTCCAGAGAAAGGTTGATTGTTTCCTCCAGCAAAAAAAAAAAAAAAACAGAAAAAACAAAAACACAGCTACTGTAAGACACTGATAAAGAGATCTCACCACCATCTATCACTGACTTTATGAGCCAAATGTTTGTATCAGTGATAAACCGACGACTAGATGAGTCCTTGGTGAAGCATCAAATGCCTGCTGACAGTGATTTCTTTATGACCGTTCGCTGTTGCACAACAGTGACGAGCCTTGAACAGCTGGGTCGTCTCTCCGTCGGGAGTCATTTCCAGAAATCAAGCAGAGATTCAGTCAGAGTCCGGGGCACTAAACGTCTCACCTCGGAGGGGTGATTCACTCAGGCAGAGCCATCGATGGCGTGTCCATTGTCCACGGTTATGAGTGTCTCTCAAGCACTTCAAAACAGCACTGTCATCTCCTGTTTAATATGCAGAGGAGTCTCAAAGGCATGCTAATTTGGGCTTTTATGAAATGAACAGCCCTCCCTGACTTTCCTCATCCCGACCAGTCACCTTCAAGTTGGCGCTCGCCATGGAAATCATCTACAAGATTGTCCTAGGATGAGTGATACTCTGCTTATTGTTGGTTGAATATTTATTATAAGTAGACTTGACTGTTATTGTAGCTGCACAAAAACAGAAGACAAAAAAAATTAATTGGGGTTGCGCCGACTCCAAGGTGTCATTAACCTCGTAATCGCATTTCCAGTCTTAGGAGGAGGAAATTTCTGCTCTAAGTAGATAGTCCTCTATTAACTTTGAATGGACCTTGATGACTTACTGTTAGCCATTATCCTGATGAATATAATGAATGTATCTCTTTAACCCTTTAGCTTTCTGAGAGCGTGAGAGAAAGAGAGAGATTGAGAGGTGAGAGAGAAATCCGCCGTCCTTCCCTTGAGGTTTTGTTTCCCTTCATGATGCAGCAGCGAATCTGATCTCAGGGCCACAGAGAGGCATTTCAGCGCTGCTCAATCCGCCATTCAGTCACATTTTACACCGAAACACGGCCTTCATCTTCATCTCGATCCCGCCTGGTGATGAAACACGCACACACTCTCTGTACTGTATTAAGAACACATTGAAATCAGTGCTCATCCGTTCTGCAGACACCTTCAGGCATCGTCGGCGTTCATCTATCCAGAGAGAATGGAGCTTTGCCAAAGGGCAGATTTCTGCTAATACCTGCCAGGAGGGATCAGACACATCTGGCCTTTTGTTGTAATGGATACGGCTTTAAATCTGATGAATGTTAGGTGTGTCTGTCATCGCTGATAATGTCACGCCCTCCAAACTCTTGTTCGACGCTCAAATGTCTGACACGCTTTAAGAGGGTGGCTGTAGCTGCGTGTTGCTCTTAATCGTACCTCAAAAATCATTACAGCAAAAAAACCTCAGAGCGAGGGTCTGATGTCTTTAGCCCTTTTTTTTAAAAAGCTGGAGACTTCTGGTTCATTTGTGAGTTACTAGAAACGCCAGTTCGACTTTACTCTGGGTAGGTGCAGATTCAAAATAGTTTAACACAATAATGCAATGATAAGTTTTACTCAAGACATGCAGTTATGGTGCTTTCCTGGACCTCTGAAGTCGGAAGTTGGAGCTGGGAATGACATCGCATCAGAGTTATCAGCATTTCAGTTACAAAGTTGGAAAAAAGTAGCTAACGGCAAAAAACGGAAGCGAAAACAAGACGGCTACGAAAGTTATTCTCGTGATTGCCTTCTCCGAATATAAACAACCTCTGGACAAATATGCGGTCCTTCTGCAACCTGCAAACACGGTGGATAAATAGGCAACACATAAGCGCAGAAGGTAGCTTATTTTTTTTTTACAGGAGCTTCTACTTACTGTTTACAACCGTCGCCGCCATCTTTAAATGTCAACTCGGGGTTTGTGTGGATCGTCCGACTTCCCGAGTCAGAAATTCGACCTCTGGGGTTGTTCCTTCTGAAAGCTCGGACTCGCAGCTCAGAAATCCTGACTTCTGAGTACAACTGAAACGCACCATTAGTCCATTTTGTGCAACTATAGAAACATGATGGTGCAGTACGGTGGCCTCCATGTAAAGGGACCCACTGTCAGAACGATTAAGAGCTCAGACTGCGTTAAAACTGCACACCATGAGTGTCATTTATGAAACATAAACATCACTAAGAAACTTCTCCGGATCATAAATGCAGTGGAAGGGCGGCACAGAGGTGTAGTGGTTAGCACCATCGCCTCACAGCAAGAAGGTCCTGGGTTCGAATCTGGGTCAGGGTGTTTCTGTGTGGAGTTTGCATGTTCTCCCTGTGTGTGCGTGGATTTACTCCGGGTACTCCGGTTTCCTCCCACATCACAAAAACATGCAGGAGTGGGTTTAGGTTCATTGGCCACTTTCAAATTGCCCGTAGGTGTGAATGTGAGCGTGGATGGATGTTCGTCTCTTTATGTCAGCCCTGCGATGAACTGGCGACTTGTCCTGGGTGTCCCCTACCTTCGCCCTAAGATGCTGGGATAGGCTCCAGCCCCCCCGCAAAACCCCAATGGGAATAAGTGGTAGAAAATGAATGAAAGAATGCAGTGGAAAACCCAGGTTTAATCGTGTGTAAACTCATGAAAGTTCACGAAAGCTGAGTTCTTATTGGGTGACATTGCACCCAGGGACTTGAACCACCGACCCTCTCATTCCGGTCACAGTACTGCGCTTAAGTATTCCACTTGTGGTGGTCTAGACAGTTTATTTATGAGACGGATTCATTCAGAAATGAAAGTGGAAAAAGGCCAGCAGTGTCGTGGTTGTCATGGTGAGTTATCCTGATTAAAAATCCTTCAATGCCAAAACTACAAAGTCTGAGGTTATAACTGTGAAGTGGGAAAAAGTTTTCTTGAGATTGCAGTCAGTCTGTTCTGAAATTGCTCGGTCTCTTTCATCCAAAGGTAACCCCCTTTTTTCAGGTGTGCACTCAGACCAAAATCGCCCTCTTACAGCCCTCTTCGTTTGTTTGTTTGTTTGCCACACATTGATTTTTCGTACTCCTCCCGCTTTACTTCAAAAGCTCTTGTTTAAGATTAATCTCCTCCCCTTTGCTCGTTAACTGATTACCTTTAAATATTCTGCGTGCATCATTTCCCATCAAACAAAGTGGGTGGATGTCAAGTGTTATATGATGAAGATTAACAGCCGACGGGTCGATAACTTGTAATCACAACACGAGCGTCTCTGCGCTGAAGGAGGTTACATTTCATTTAGTGTAAAGGCACAGACGTATGTGTTTTAATCCTGATCAATACAGCCTAATGAGCGGACTGATCAATGAGAAAGTGAGATCACAAGAAATGAGGAGCTCGTGCCGGATCAATGTTGCCATGACAATTATTTCACATCTTAACGACGTCCGCGGTTTTTTCGGCCATGTTAATGTGACATTTCTGTGAGAATCTGCAGCTCATTTTAGGGGCTCCCGGGGAATGATGCATGCTGGGAAACTAAGGCGAAGGGATGATTGAGGGGCTTAGAAGAGTGTCACATGCAGGTGTGCCTTTGTCTCCCACGTGAGGCCCTCAGGAGCAGGTGGGAGGGTGTGTGTGTGCGTGTGTGTGGGGGGTTGCAGAGAAATCTTACACGGTTATGAGAAAAAAATCCCAGATATTAAAAAGATAAGTGAACATAAATCAATCTGAGGGTAAAATTGTATTTTCTCCCGCACACATCCTGCTCCACTGTTCCCTCTCCATCTCTCTCTTACCGCTACAGTGTGTGTGTGTGTGAAGGTGTGTGTGAAGGTGTGTGTGTATTTAACGTCCGTGTAAGGCAGAAAGAAGCTGTAATGCAGTGTTTGTGCCATAGGAGCTGTTAATGTACGAGTTCAGATATGTATTTATACTCCGACATGATGAATATAACTCCATAGAGCACAGTATTATAGAGATATATCCCTGAATGTACAACTGAAGCTTAAAGCATCTTTGTTGGTATTTTTCTGATTGTGATTTTCTACACGGTTACCTTTTTTGAGCAGTCTTTTACCTTTCTCCATGGCAGTGTTTCAAACTGTACTTTCGGATTGTACTGGAGTGATTATAGGCTTGCATTGTTCAGTTTTTTCCTCCTAATGAATGTATTGATCGTATAAAGAGTATTTATTACCGTGCTGTGAGAAAGTATGCAGAAAAGTATTGGCTGATATCAATATTTTTGTTTAAAGAAATAAAGAGCAGAGTCTCCAAAGATTCAGACCGAGATGAGTCTTTTTTTTTTCTGCACAAACATCAGATTCTCAGTCTTCATTTAGAGATAGATATCGACATATTTGTACCTTTCATGTACAGCTATATATAATGGACATAATATAGATTTCAATTTTGGATATTCACTCACATTTAGGGGCCTGTTTGGCTCATTAAAAAAGGACCTAATTGGAGCAGTTCCCAGCTTTTATCTGTTGCTGCATGTCTCCCTCCTCTCCTCTGCTGTCCTGTCAAATGAAGCCAAAAATTTTTTTTAAAAAACCTTAAAGCTCCTGTGAAATTTTTTTGTCATGTTGTTTGCAGTTGAAATGAAAAAATCTGCCAGTTTGTGTTTATTTCTATAAGCAGACATATGAAACCCCCTCCTGGACTGTCTAAGAGTCGCATTACTCTAATTTCAGAGATGGATTTATCCATTTTCAAGCAATTTCTCAATGACCAAGATGGCTCTTATTTTCTACTCTATTTTTCCACATAGCCATCGCCACAGTGTGATTATTCCCCACCAGAAAACTTGCTCTAAAATTATGAGAAATCGCAGAAAAATAAAGATTATTTTTCCACTCTTGAATGAATCATCTCTCGCAGCACAAAAGTCACAGCCCAGACGCAGCCAAAGTAAATATTCATAAGACCAATAGACAGAAACTCAATAACGATCCAAAAACAAATCCGGCTGTTTGTACAGCATTAAGATGGCGCTCGCTACACAACAGGGTATTTGCCTCAGACACACACACTCCATCTGTTTGTTTATTACAGAAGATAATGTCAATGTGATCCCGGAGAATCAATACCTGCAAGGTGACCAGACTTTTAACACATCCGAAACCTGCTGCAGAGCTCAGACAGACTGCTTCAGCTAAGTCCAACGACTGATGAGCCGCTGTAACGTCACAGACTTTCTGTCTGGGAGTGTGATAATAGTTCACAAACGGTAAATACAAGGATTTCTTGTTCACAGCTTCAGATAAACTGGAAGAAATCAGGCGGTTATCCCAGAACCAGAGGAGATAAGGGGACAGATCTGGTCTGGTGGAGCTAAGAGATGATGAGAGCTCAAGCCTGCAGAAACTCTGGGAGTTTACAGGACAGTCTAAACAGCCTCTGTAAAGGTTGACAGAAAGATTCATTTTACACTTTTGTTGTAAATTAAGCCTCATTATACTGGTTTTACTGGTTTTCGAGATCCTACAGGTCTGCCTCCTTTTCTCTGCACTGAAAGGGTAACCAGAAAGGAGCTGAAACCTGATCGACCACCTGGTAACCCTGATCTCCTGAGACCTAGTTGTATAGGCCAGAGGTCTCCAATCACCTGGTCTGTGGATCAATTAGTACTGGGCTGCAAAAAAAATAAACATGATTAAATTTTTTTTTTCTTTTCTCCGTCTTCCAAGTATCTTATTTTGTAAGACCCCCACTTCCACCATCGCCTCACTTTCGCACCTTACTCTTCGGCGCGTCATTTTCCTGCATCAGCGACACAAGCTAGCCCTCGCAAAAATGATCCAGAAACAGAGTTCACTGGAGAGAGAAAGGGTTGATTCTGCATTATGGTGAGTTGATGTTAAAGTGTAATAAAAAGTGCCTAATATAAAATTTAATTGTTGAATCCAAATTACATACTATTAACTGATTAAGGTTTTTGTTATTGGAACTTCTACACCCCGACACGGTCCTTGGAAAAAGTTTCCTGCATGAAACTGGTCCCTGGTACAAAAAAGGTTGGGGGCCACTCGTATTGTCTTTTAAGAAGCGCAACTTATACTGAAACCAACTATGTGGGCTGTGTTTTGACAGGCTGCTGGTTGACCATTTCCTTTTGTTGGGACTTAAATCAATGACTGAATCTTGCTCAGAAAGTCATGAAGTGAAGAACGGATCATAGCGCTGCTGATACCAGGGGTGGATTCAGGATATAGCTCAGGGTGCCCCAGCCCCAAGGGTGTCCTGCCCCCCCTCACTGAAATTTGTTTAAACTTCCACAAAATCCTAAACTGTGATCAGATATTTCCTTTTTTTTTTGTGAAAATCAACTATTTTGGCCACTAGCCATGATTTAGGTGTTATTCCATTTTGATTTGATTTAAAGTGTGGGATCTGGTCACCCCTGGCAACACTTATTCATCAAAAAATCACTCTATGTCATTCATTTTATTTATTTAAGGCACTTTAAGATGTGCCCTCAAATGACAGGATGCAATGCAAGGGGCTTCACCGCTATCTGACCACTGTCATGACTCTCTGCAGGGATCTAAACTCTCTTCAGAAAGCTCATTTCACACTCTATCCATCATGAGACATCCGTGTTTGTACTTGTGACCACTCAAAGTCCCGACAGCAGCGCTGATTCAGCCGACACTTTGTCCCTGTCATCGTCAGGACGCGCCACAAACGGAGTGATTATGAGAACAAACACACGTGTGGAGATGCTGTTTAACTTCCCTCTGATCACCTCTAATTGGAGTTAAAGCAACACGAGCGTGTCATCCTTTCAAACGTCCCATGGTGACATCAACAGGCGCAGCCAGCCAATCAGCACCCTGCTAATGTTCACAGTCTACCAATCCTCGGCGCACGGAGCCCACGACAAGCCAATTAACACCTCTCTCTCTCTGTTTCGCGCACACAGAAACAAAGTCCTGCCAAATCCGTCCGACTGTTAAGTGGCATTTCTCCGCAGAAGTCGAGCAAAAAAACACGACGGCGTCCGCTTTAGCCACGACCTGCCGCTGTCCTCTCTCAATAAATCAACAAAACCGCAGATGCGGAGGTCACTGTGCTTCGCATCTTCACTGTGAGATAAAGTAGGTCCATCTGATAAATGTGCTGTCAGCCTGTAAACGTCTCTCATGTGATGAGGCAGAGGAGCCAAAAACGAGAGGATGAAGACAGAAAGATTGAAGGACAGAGAGAAAAATCAGCAGGCCTCCGTGTGCGCGTGTGTGTGTGTGCGTGTGTGTTCACATGTGTGCGCACTGCCAAGTCTTACCAGTGTGTTGCTGCAGTGATAAAGATGGATGAGCCTGCCTGCCTGCTGCTGTGATTGTGCGGCTGCTGATTGGGAGTGTGTGTGCACAGGAATGTGTGTGTCTATACATGCAAAGGTTTATTTATTTATTACCTCGGGCTGTTGTGTGCATTTTGGAGCCAAAGAAAAAGAAAAAAAAAGGTGAGAAAAGTGAGAAAATATTACATCCCCTGAGCGTCACTGCAGGAACATTTCTAAATCTATGTCAAGGCCATACATTAAATATGTCTGCCAATATCCAAACAGAACCATAAATCAGGCAGAGGGAGGAAAAGAGTCTTTGGAGTTTTATTTTAACCAGATAACAAAGAAAGAAAATATGTTGATGTGTGAATAAGGGCGAACAGATGATTTGGTTTAATCTGAGTTAATCACATTATTTTTAACTGCAGTTAAAGTTTCTCTATTTTGTATTGGTTTTAGATCCACAATGTCTTGATTTTGGCGCCACCTGTGGCCTTAAACATCAATCAATCAATCCATCAAACTTTATCAAACCCACCCAACCCCCATTCAACACATGCAGCACTCACATACTCACACACTCACACACAGAGGACCAGGTAAGGACTCTTCAACTTGCCACAGATGACAGAGGAAACGCTACCTTGAGTTAAAAAAAAGATGAGGAAACACTGGAACTAGGACTAAAACGATAAAACCATGATAAAATATAATAAAGGTGATAAAGCGTTAAAATTTGATCAAATAAAACGATCTTAAAACCAAATAATAAAAGAAAGATAATTAAAATAGAGGTAATAAAACACAAAATAATTACTTTAGGACTAAAATAGCGTAAAATCCCATAATGCAGATTAAAGATTAAAGTAAAATTCAATTTAAAGCCAGACTAAAAAGGTCGGTCTTTAGTTTACCTTTAAAAATATGAACAGTGGCTGTTCCACAGATGGGGACCATAATATTGGAACGATGATTCACCGTATGTTTTAGTTTTTACTTTGGGAACAATTAAAAGACCACTAACTGAAGCAAATCAGACAAATAAGAAGGACCAAGACCATTAAGAGCTTTAAAAACTAATAAAAGAACCTTAAAATCTATCTGGATAATATCATAGAAATATATCTATAGAAGCTCTGTTGATCTTGGTGTTTTATTTCTGCCAAAATGACTTATTCTGCTTTCTTTTGGTAACTTTTGTTGTTGAAAATGTAAAAAAATGTGCTGACAGTCACTTAGTTTGGCACCTCCACACCTCCACAGAAGTTTCAGGACGTATATTTTGCTACAATATTGAACATGGTTTCATGGCCCTCCTAAAATATTTGTGCCATTTACGTTCAGGGTCACCATAGCTACAAGGGGAAGAACAGAAAAATCCACATCAATAAGGGACGTGTTTGTTTAAAGGGGGTGCAAAAATCACCTAATTCAAATATGTAACACTTAATTAGCATTTATTTCTCTATTAGCATTTTAGAGTCATCAGACGTATTGCACATGGATGCTTTTGACTGTGGAAGTACAGTGAGAAAACAAAATCTCCTCAATACATCATGCAGCACTGAACGCACAACAGCTCAGGTTAAAATTACCATCATAAAACTTGCTTAAAGGTGCCGTGGGGAGCTTTTGTGTTAGCGAGCAATGTTTATTTCACACTGGTCTGCAGGTAGAGGCGGCTGCATGCAAGGAAACAGTTTTTTATTAACCAAAGTGAGAAAGAAGACACCTGCGAGCTATGAGAGAAGATGAGATTAGACAGGATTTTAGAAAAATTAAAAGTAATATGCACCACGTGTCAAACAGCACTGAAATGACGCAAAAGTATGAGCAACTGCCTATGAGAGAAGCATACAGGTGCAAAAGAAGCCACATTACAAAAACAGAGCCCCAAACATTCAGCAGGTAAGTCCTCACCACTCAAATCCAGTCATAACGCATCATATTTACACTAATAATCAGTGGCACATCACCCACGTTATGTCATTTAATCTGCAGGTTTAGTGCTCTCACAGCCTTCATAAAGTTGCTGATCATTCGAGATCTTTCCAGGCGTGAAAACGTCTAATGTTTCCAGCGAAGAAAACCTGCTGAGCTCCTCTCCTGACGATCACAGAGGCTTCATGTAGCACTCATGCTTTTCCTGTGATAGACGAATGATGAATCCATGCTAATCCCCTCCTTTCATCACACCCCGGCCTCCTCTCCAGCTGCCTCGCCTGTGGCGGTGAATACCTGCCTGTTTAATGTATTACCCGTTGTGCGACCCCCTCTGCTTTCATCCAGCTAACCGCACCACCACCACCACCACCACCTTGATGTTGTAGTTGTGCTTAATTCAGTTTGGCTGGAGCATCAAAATATCATCTGCAAGTCCAAACAACCGCATACACAAAAGATGACCTGTGAAGTCGGAGCGTTTTTGTCAGTGCGGTTATTATTGTGCCTCCTTTTTAGTTCATTTTTGCATCATAAAAGATTTAAGGGATAGACCTGAACATGCAAATTTAACCAGAGGATATTCTTGCATTCAGTGCAGCAGACACAACCTGATATATGATGAACTGGAAGGCCTTTATCCTGCAAAAATGACACACTCAAATGTGATTTAATGACCAGAAATGGCAGCTGTCATTCAAACTGCACCACATGGACATGAAGAGACTCCTCCGACACCCCCGAGGACAGACGGTGAGGTGATGGGATACAAAAAATGATAGACACACATGTTTAATGAGACAAAAGGACTCCTCCTGCAGCCCCATGCTGCCACGTCAATTCATCCTCGCCCCCTCCCTACTCCGCCCTCCTCTTCCTACAAGTCTCCTCCAAGTCAGAATCACACATAAGGTGCTGCAAATAATGGATGAGGGTGTAATACTCCAGCATCACCTTTCTTTAATGATGACCTCTTTGACCTTTTCTCCTCCTCCTCCTCCTCCTCCTCCTCTACTGTGCACTTAAATAAAGCCGCCTTGCTCTTGAATGTGTGGAAACTGCACGTCTCCTCGTCAGATGCAACGAGAGGTTTGTTTTCAGATTGGCTGCAGCAGCGGTGTTGATTCATTATGATTGAACACAGTAATTAAACACTGTAAATTCGATCACTGCACATAATTAAGTGGATAATAAACCAAACCTGATGTTGGATTTTATCACTGGGGATGAAAAATATGAGCTGATACCATGTAACAAGCAACTCTGACTCCTAAAACTGGATCTTTTGCGAATGCAAGGATGACTCAAAGGATGGGTGAAAAAACTCACTGTGCAACAGCATGAGGTACCCCCGCAGTAACATCATCAATGCAATATTAAAAATTTTAAAAGTGGGTCACTTATAGCCTAGCCTTAAAGTATCCCTGGTTACAAGGCTTGAATCACTGGCTCGAGTCCGGCCTTGACCCTTTTCTGCAGGTCTCCCCCTGTCTCTCTTCAGCTGTCTGATCCAATAAAGGCAAAAATGCCCAAAAATGTAACTTCAAAGAAATACTCAAAATCTATGACTACTTTCCAATATAAGAAATAACACTATACAGAATCATAATACAGCATGCACCTGCCAAAATTCGACGATATCATGATATATCACGATAGGACGCGATACGATTTCATATGTCATGACTTTAAGATAAGATATGATGCAATACGATATATGATATAATACAATATGTCATGATATCATGATATGATATGATATAATGATACATCACAATATATCACAATACGATATATACTGCTATGATACGATACAATGTGATGTCGCGATATCACAATACGATATAATGCATCATGATATACCACAATACAATGCAATACAGTACGATACAATATGATATGAACAGCATTCTTAAGCAGCGACACACCATTAATACATTACTAAAACATTAAAATAAAATTAACCACATTGAGGGGCTGATAGGGAAATGATGAGATGAAGATAGAGAAGACTATGAGGAGCTAATGTTATCTAAATGATGATGAAAAATTTAAGCTCTTAAAAGGAACTTCAGTTTGGGGTCAGCCCCTGTGAATAATCTTGTCCTATATGCTTGAGTATTGTCTTCTGACTGCTGACAGTCAAATTTATCATTTATTATGAATGTCATATGACAGGGCTGTTTCTTCTGCTGCATCGGGAACTTTCTGTCTATCCTATCTCATTGTTTCCTAGATCACCATAATCAATAAATACTAAATACCATGAAATATTACACACTAATCGAACTCTAAAGGTGAATGAGTGCATCGATGTTTCTGCTGGTGTTGATGAGCTTTTAGACCTTTCATTCAAACTCTCACTCTGTTGCCACGTTGCCCTTTGTGACCCTCTGGGGAGCTCCTTTTGAACCTCACACTCCCCACAGCTGGAGGACAGACACAGAAAACAGGCACCTTCATCTGACTAAACAACAACCACTGACAATGAGGACAATCCTATTTGACACGAGGCAGAGCTCCAAAGACATTTCATGGACAGCCGCTGTCCTCACACTCCTCTGCCACTTCAAAGTGAGGTGAACAAAGTCAGGGCCGGGAGAGTGGCGAGGTTTGTACCAAACAGATAGTGTGATGGAGAGGTGAGTGTATAGAGAGTGACACGCTTAAAAGAGAAAACAAAAGCACCATGTTCCTCCTATTTTCTCATTAGACACAGCAGGCTGTGGCTGCAGCCTGTCAGCAAGGAACAGACGTCAATAACACCTCATGATATCATTTTCAGAGCTGCACAGGAGGTGGACATGCACCAGGTAACACCAGCACCACGGGAGACTTTCTACTATTTCATGCTCCTCCTCTGGCTGTTGCACTTTTACCATCAGTATATGCAAATGAGAAGTCCCTGACAGCCCATCAATCATGCGCAGGCTGCAGTTTGTGGAGTGAGCAGCTTGCCGTCTGCTGGCTGACATATTGTACAGTCAATTTGCACTGAGACGCCCAGATTTAAGTCACAGCACAACAGGTATTTTGGACTCATTTCCAACTTTCAATTTACATCTATGAAAAGGAGGCGAGCCGGCTGCCTGTATGAAAGTGCCAGTCATTTTTCACCCCTACAACGTGACAATGTAGCTGTCTTATTTTAACCACAGACACAAAATAACCCTATGTGGAAGCCGAATTTGACATATTGAAGGATATTGGAGGGAGGGGTGAGCATGGGAGCATTTCAATTCAATCTAACCAAAGGATTAGTTGAATATGCTCCAACAGAAGTAGTGAGGCAAATAGAAATAAAAACCCGATCGGAATAAAAATGCGTCATGTAAACTTGTCGATCGGAAGATTGTGATCCAGTGCGGCTCAATCGGAAGGAAATTGTATTCCGATCAAGAGGGGTGGTTTATGCCGATCGTTATTCCGAAATGCGTCCATGTAAACACTTATTCTGACCGTGACTGTCTTACCTGACTCGATCTTCACTCTTTATTTACTGAGGCCAGTACAGGGGGATTCATTATTAACACTCTGGAATAAAACACAACCGCAGGTGACGTGTTTGCACTTCAAGTAACATAACAAGGCGTACATACAGCGTAATGATGTCACATCTGCACGCACAGTGCAACCTCTGACAGAACAGTAAAAAAAAGTACGCAAGGGCGCCATCTAACGACAACAGGTGGAAAACTCCTGAATTGGATTAAGTGAGCCAAAACCGTGAGTTGGTTTGTTGACAGCAAGGCAAGACAGACTCAAAGCGATATTCCGGCGTAAAGTTAATTTAGGGTCAAACACACTGTAGCACCGAGTTGGACACCCCGTCGAGTGATGAATGTTGCCGACCGCTTGCTTCTCTAGTTATACCAACTTTAGTAACGACCGCAGGATAGCGATACACAGCAGTCTGAGGAGCCATGAACAAACCTCAACCAAAAAGCCACAAATAATACTCAGAACAGCACCTAACTTCATCAACAGTACATATAGGGTCCCAGCCACAGCACTAACCACCAAACATCTGTTTAGCTTTGCCTGATTTCTTTAACAAAGAGACTAAACACAACTCACCTAAGTTCTTCGGCAGCTCGTTTGTAGCGAGACCTCGGGCCAGTCCATTACGGACTACAGCGGGGTGTCGTAGCTCAAGAAAGAGCATTTATGATCATTCCTTTTTGGAAATGCAATCAGACCAAGACTCTAAGGCAGAAGAACTACGGCGTCTGCAGTGCAAAATGATCAATATGGTGATTATTACTTGTAAGAAATGATAAAGAAATGTTCATAAATGTTCTTCCTTGAGCTGCGTCACCCCGCTGCAGTCCGTAATGAACTGGCCCGAGGTCTCGCTACAGTCAAGGGGCTGCTGGAAGAGAGTAGGTGAGTTGTGTTTAGTCTCTTTGCAAAGTTAAAAAGATGTTTGGTGGCTGGTACTATGGCTGAGACCCTTTATGTACTGTTGATGAAGTTAGGTGCTGTTCTGAGCATTATTTGTGTCTATAGAGTGGCGTTTTGGTTGAGGTTTGCTTATGGCTCCTCAGACCGCTGTGTATTGTTATCCTGCGGTTGTTACTTAAGTTGGTAAAACTGGAGAAGCAAATGGTCAGAAACATTCATCCCTCGACAGGGTATCTAACTCAGTGTTATGGTGTGTTTGACCCTAGATTAATGTTACGCTGGAATGTTCCTTTAAATACAGCTCTTCTTTTTGCAGTTTTGTTAGCGAAATCAGACAACTCTGCGCATTTCCAAATGCTTCTAGTCTCAATAAAGCTTGATGCATGATCAGATTATTTGATTTTTGCGCCCATATAAACAGTGAATCTAGATTTTCCGACCCCTCAAATTTTTAATTGGATCAATAAGTTTTGCCCATGTAAACGTTGCTACAGATGAGACGGATCATGTTGATTGTTTTAGCTTTAAATATGGGCCTGACTTAAAGCTCCTGTTAAGGACGTTGGGTTTGTGTCAACTATAGCGCCTCCTGTGGAGAAAGCAGTCTTCTACATGCATTAACAGACAAACAGTCTCCTCCTGACAGTCAAATGTGTCATTCATTGTAAGTTTTTTAAGTGAAAATGATAAAAACAGGGTTGTTTATTCAGCTGCTCGGCCGCCAACCAGCTTTCAGACATTAAAATCACCATCTAATACTCAACAATCATGTCGCTGACGGTCTCATTTGCGTTAGAATATCATAAAAAGCATCAATATGAATTTTAGTCTTTTCGCTGGATGACGAAAAACCCTCACAGGAAAGCCAGCACTTTTATGGTCTCTCCAGTTTCTCGTAAATGAGATGCTGTGAAATGATGATCATGGGGAAATACTTTAAACACAACCAGCACCTCTGAACACAGCAGTCGGACATTATTACAGCGTTTTGAGCTTTGAAACTAACTGCACTCTCACTCAGCTCTCTCCTCCGTTGCTTCGGTTCACTGAGTTCATTGTGTTTAGCAGTCTGGAGAAGCCGAGGCGGTCTCTCCTACCAAATCTTTCTCCCTGTACTCAATACAGCAGAGTGTGATTAATAAGAATGGCCTGCAGCTATAGAGGCTCCAAATAAGTTGTCATCACTGGTCCCGAGGGTGTCGCTCTTCGGTGGAGTTCAGGACGAGTCACGCTGCCGTTCCCCTCCCAAAATAATGTGCGAATATAGTATTTAATGCAGTTCAAAACTCAAGGGGCTGAACTTAAAAAGTGTGAGCGGTGACGGCGAGGGCTGCAGCTCCTGCCTTGGACTGAAGAAGTAATCAGTGAGGCAGTTCAGTCATTTAATAGCCTCATCAGTCGGCTGTCTACAAGGAGAAATCTGCCCGTAACTATCTAACAGCAGCACAGAGCAGAAAGAAGACACTGCAGTCATTATTTTTGAGGAGCTGTTTCAGTGTGACAGCTGTGAGGTAAAGTGGGAACCCTCCTTCTGCACCTCTGGAGCAAGAGCTGACAAACAACAACACAGCGGCAGCTCGACAAACAGTCACAACATCATGCAGAGCGTCTTTAAAAGAGTACGTATGACCCTCAGGGACGGACAGGAAGCAGCTTAAAGCTCATGTTTTTAACGTGTGATCCCAGTGGTGTCACATCAAACACACACTTATGTTGTTACAAGTTTTTACAGGTGACTAAATAAAGTTAAAGTTTGTGCCTCTGACAGAGAGGATAAACCAGCCATGAGGCACAGAAACACATGCTGTGATTTATAAAAGCACCTCAGTTGGCCAGCAGATGGCAGCATCAACACTAGCAGGCCTTTAGAGTCTGTGATCAGGAAGAGGAAGGAGGAGGAGAGAGAAAAAGAAGAAGAAGGTGTGTGTGTGTGTGTTTGAAAGGGTGTGTTTTCATGTTGGCGTGTCTGAAGTAACTTGAGGACACAGTTTCATACAGTTGGAGCTGTCGTCTGCTGAGGATCAAACCAGGTCCTCTGTCTTGATCAGGTTTGTACTTGTTGACTTGAAGTGTTTTGAAGTGATTTATTTCACAGCACAGGTTCAGTGGAGCTTCTTAACTGGAGTGTTTTCTCAGTTTCAGCCTCTGAATAATCACTCTGTGTCGTAGGTCAGTAGAGTTCAGTTTCTCTGATTAACATGTTATAAGTTAGTGTGGGATTCAACTCAGATCTTGTGTCTTCAGAGTGGAAAGATGTCTGAGGAGGTGCAGCGCAGGAGCAGCAGTGGCAGTGGGACTGATCTTCAGGAGCTGTGGGGGAGTTTGTCCACCCAGCTGAACCAGCTTTACGAAGACCCCAGGGTCAGGGCGCAATCTAAACCCCCACGTGTCTAAAACATCTCCATGTGAAAGAAGAAAACCAACCAGACTGAAACTGTGTCTGTTTTTTTCTCTAACAGGTAACAAAGCTGATGAACACCAGACTCGGTCTGTACCTCAGCAGTCACCCTGTTCTCGCCCTGACAGTGTTGCTGTTCAGCGCCCTGGCTGCTCTGCCTGTTGGACTTTTCATCACTTTCGCTGTCGTGACTGCCGTGATGTCGGCTGTCGGTTTTGTTTTCTTTGAAGGTGGGTGTAATAACAGCTTTGTTTTTCAACGGTGTCATCCACAGAGCGGAAAGAAAGTGAGGAAAAATAGAAGAAATGTTTAAATTTGGGCACAAAATCTGTTCATATCCTGGAAAAACAAGAAGAAACTTCACTCACTGTGCCTAATTTGTGCATATTTTTATATATTGCTAGACATCTGTCCATAAATACACATAAAAGAGTCCAACAGTGTCTTTCTGTGTCTCGTCAGTGTTCCTGTTGTTTGTTGGGGGTGTGACTCTACTGAGCGTGCTCGTGGGCATCGCCTTGTTCTCTGCCGTGGCCTCGTTCATCGCTAATGTGCTTTATTTCGCCATCGCCAGCATCCTCAACCGCTATAACCAACAACTCATGAAGGTATTGTAGTGTGGGGGACGGCGAGGGTGGTTCATTCAGAGCGTGTTTTTGGGTCCTGATGTGGTTTTTATGAAGGACGGCCCATTAAAGTATAAAAAAAATGAAGGGACCACTCCAAAATCTCTCTCTTTGCACCAGCATCTGGAAGAAACTGATCCAGATTTGGTTGCATCCGTTGCATAAAAGTCCTGTGTGCATGAAGCTGCAATTTTGAGCGTCTTTGAATTTCCCCCATGATTGAATAGAAGAACCAGAGAGAAACTCAATTTTGTGGTGGTCTGTGAATTTTTTCCGGAGCTGTACAGACTGAGAGGAAGTCTGTAGTCAACGTTCATATGACGTCAGTGTCTACATAAGTGAGTTATAGACATATGATCATACAGGCTGAGTTTTAGAGCCTGAGGTCTTTGAGTCTCTGAGTGTAAGACATCTATCTCATCTGTATCGCTGAGCTGTGTAAAAACAGCCTGCAGTTATTTTATGCGTGTTTTTACTAATAAAGACATCTCATCTTTGTGAGTCGTCTCTGTTAAGATAAAAGATGAATTAAAAATTGTTTCCACTTTGCATAATTTCTCTTCTTTCTGCTTTTGTCTGATGTTTTTAACCTGCAGGGCGGCGTGTCATTGGGGCAGAGTGAAGGACTAAAGAAAATGTAGAAGTGGACAAGTTTTCAGTCAACTTTTACACAAAAAAGCTTGAAAATCGGAGCGAGCCGGGGCTTTAAATCAGCACTACAGAGACTTGGTGGATCAGGATTCAGAGGTTACGGCTCTGTGGATGTGCTGTATGGTGGCTGGACTCTGGGATCTGCAGGCACAACTCCAAGAAAAAGACACACTGATGGTAACCGTGTATGTAAACTCTCACTTTAATACAAAAAGTGTCTTTATATTTAGCATGAAATAACTAATCATTGAAACGCCTTAACAGATAAACTACTGTATCTGTGTTTGTCTGAATGCTTGTTGATGACGTGTCGGCTTTATCGAGTAGAAGAGGAAAGTGGAAATGACTTTACGTTGGTGCAAAAAGCCATTACGAGGATTATGAGTCTGCATTGTCGTGTATGTGTGCAGGTGTGTGGTGCCTATTAGGCGAAAATTGCACTACAAATCAACTGTTACATGTTTATGAATGTGTTACTACAACAGCGCAAACCCCTTAAGCTGTGTAAAGGGGGTTGTTTTTTGAATTGCTGTGGGTTACAGGTTATAGTTACCCTGTTAGAAACGTATAAGGAGATATAAATGTCCATGTTACATATTTTACAAGCTCTGCAGCAGATGTTTAAAACTGGGAGGAAATGAAGCCGTAAATATGCTTTAATTTGTAAGAGAAGGCACTCCTGAACAAAAGCAATAAAGTGAGGGTTATAAAGTTTTTACCAGAATAAAATATTGATAAGAGAGTATAAGGACATGTATTTTGTACGATGCTGTATGTAGTTTTCATGAATGCTCATCAGAGTAAAATGTATCATGGCTGCAATTCAGTGTATTTTTGGTGCTCGATCATCATGCAATAAATTCTGATCTGTCAGTTAAAGCCTCTTCCATAATTTCATCAAATCATTCTGTAGATATTGCAGAAAAATCAAAGTTAACTCAAGGTTAGTTTAATAGATAACAGTGTTCCCATTACCATAGTAACTCAGTGTCACCAGCCTGCCTGCAGTCTGCAAATACAGAGAGGCAGCTGTTCCTCAACCGTGTATAAACTCCAATTACTCTGCATGGACTTAACAACAATGCTCCGGTCACCTGGTGCATTTTAGGTTACATGCCAAGTATGGAAGCTCAACTAGGTCAGTGTAACACAATTGCAATTTGCAAAACATGCCTCACATGTAAAGGAAAAAGTTTTCTCACAGCACATCATGAATGAGTTGTCTAAAAAGTCAACATTGCAACAGAGATGTTTTTAAAGCTCCTGTAAGAAGTTTTTGGCTGGTTATGAGCTTGATTTAAATTAATAGCGATGCTTCATCATGACTGTTAGCAACAAAATCACAATTTCTCTATTTTCATTCTTGATGCCTGAAACTGCTGCGAGGAGGGAAGGTGTCAGTCCAGGTGCTTGGAAGCATGCTACATAAACAGGAAATACAAACAAACTTGGTCAACAGGGGGCGCCAAAATCAACACAAACAAAAAGCTCCTCACTGTAGCTTTAAAAAAATTGCTGCAGAACATCTTTGAAAGCAGAAAGGGTAGGACCATACTACTTATTAGTACTACTTAGACAAGACTCAGGTGATTTAAGTGTATCCTAGCAACAGCCATTTGTCATTTCTTGTTTACGTTAGTACCCACCACAAAAGAGGAAGCAGCCTCCAGGGTGACTTCTAATCAAACTGTGTAAGAAATAAACGTCCAGGAATTCAAAATTAGAGAGTTTGATGGAAGTTTGTGATTGTGTGAAATATTTTCATGTTATTAAGACGACTTAAACCAAAATCCCTGAAGAGTACTTGACTTTTTCTAATCGAGATAAACCAGCTGGATCTCTGACGTCAATTCATTGAGTACTCTTACTTTGAGGGTCATGGGAGAATAGACTATTGGTGTGAGTTTGAAGGAATAACAATATTAACAGTAATGAAACTAGAAGCATAGTCATTCATCTGCCTGTGAAGTTTCACTAACGACTTGTTTGTTGTCTCAGCTGTGTAATCTGAGCAAACACGGGGTCAATAAAAAGAGACACTGTACAATGATTCTCATAAAATCTTTAATGGAGGTGATATCATGCAAAAAAAAGAAAAAAAGTTGAAATAATCCTTTGGGAATGACTCGTTTGATAAAGTTGGAGTTAATAAGAGGCCTTTGAATTTAAAAGAAACGCACCCATTGAACATCATCATCATCATCGCCACCAAACCTGTTTCATGCACGCTCAAAGACATACGTTAAACCGTCGAAATGTCATCAAAGTGCTGGACTCTCATGACTTCCTCATCAGCCAGGATCATTTTTCAGTCGTTCATTATTGCTTTGCTCCAACTTTGCTGATTTCCCCTTTATGATATCGCTCACACGTCACTGATGGAAGGTGCGGATTTGTGCTCTATCTACATCTGAATGTGACGTAGCATCGTTCGAAGACTGCGTGACATCTATGTTAAAGCTGATGCATTTCTCTTTAAACAGTAAGCTGAGCAAAAGAAAATCATCCGTGAACACGTGAAATGTTTCAATCCAAGTAAGATGGCCACTATTCCAAAATACTGACATCTATTACTAAAAGGTTTGTGGCATCCAAGTGATTCATTTAAGAGTTTATTTCTTAAAACCTACAAATCCTCTCGGGTGTTCTGATTACAAATAAGTGTCGATGTTTTGAAAAATAAAATGATTCAAAAAGCAGAGTTTTTACAAAATGGTGGATGGTGAAAAACTCCCACTGTTGGCCTCTATAAAAGCGTCAAAGACTTGGTACATGGATTACAGTTTATGCATACAGTTATCTAAACTCAACAAAAATCAAATTAAAAACAAAAAAATGGGAAAAAATACTGTGAGAAACCGGACACAATCCTCATCAGGCACTCAGATACATTACTCTTTATCTCACTGTTTAATAAGACTGTACATTTGTGCATTTCATTACCGAGCCAAACAAGGTACTTCTCAGGATAGACCCTATTTGTGACATTATAAAAAAATAAAAAATAAGCGTGTACACCTCACATGTAGAAAAAAAAGCCTTTCCTCTTATTACGACAGCGATGAAAAGAAGTTTAAGGCAAGACGCTGAACACAGAAATCCGAATGTTGACCTGGGATGATCTTTGTTCAGCTCTGGTGTTTGTTGGCATTTACCAGTTCAATCTGCAATCATCAAGAAGAAGACTAGTGTTTTTCCTCCCCCGATAGTTGTCTCTCTGTCTCAGGCATCTGTCGCTGTAGGTCACGAGATTCCATGAAGTCATCTCCGCACCCCCTGAGTCTGCTGGGAGTCGCCGTCTCCTGTGCGCTTTACGCTGGCAGGCTCAGCTTCTTGCCTTTCAGCACTGCGAAGAGGAGAGAGAAATTGATCATGTACAGAAGATCTTTACCAGACGTATTTTCCTTTAACTGAGAAGCTTTTAAGGGGAAATGCGCGAGTTTATGTCAAATGTAAACCCATGTGAGGAGCCGTCCTTTCACAATGAGTTTTTAACCCGACGATGCCCCTCAGCAAAGTGGAGGTTTCATCGTCTACTGTACAGAATATCATTAAACATTCAGAGAATCTGGAGAGAAAGGATGAGGCTGAAAACCAACACTGAATGGCCATTATCTCCAAGACTCCAGGCGGCTATGTATTCAAACAGACATGACTCTGGAGTGGAAGTCACAACATGGGCCCAAAAATCAACACTGTCTCTGAACGCAGCTTGTCTCTGCTCGGGGGAATCTACATAACCGAAGTTTCAGCCACCAAAGATTTTTTGTATTTCTGCTACTTTCAATTAAAACCAACAAAATCGTGTTATGAACATATTACAACATTTTTGGAAGAGAGGGTGCAGTCCCGCTGTTGTGAGAAAAAGTGATTTTAAAGTTCAGCCGCTGCTAATACGAAGTTTCAGCTGCCTGGGATAATCGAATCAAGTGCGTATTTCCAACTCTGCAGTCATTTTTGCACAAACTCTCCTTTGTGAGACCAAGAGAAGCCGTGTTTCCTCGCTCAATGACTATGGAGGGACGACATTAGTGAAACATAAAGACAGTTTTGTACTTTAATGACGATGACTGTGGAAAATTACCACTTTTGAGTAACTGAAAATGCACAAGACTCATTCGATACAGCTGGACTTTAGAGTGAGGTTTTCCTTAGAAGACGGGATATTACATCAAGGTTTCACTAAAAATGGATTTCTTCAGTTTCTTCAGTGTGGATATTAGGAAGGATTCAACCGGCCGATGAGTCGCTTAAATACATTTCAACATGTGAGCACCATATTTAGTAGGGCCGGACCAATTTATCGGCGAGCTGATTAAATCGGCCAATTTTAGCCCGTTTGAGACTAATTGGTAATCGGCCAAAACTTGCAGATTTTTGCAGATATTTTCAGAAATAAAACGTGGAGAATAAGATACACAAATACACAATAAGTCAACAAGTTTCAGTTCAACCCACTTCATGATGTTCCCGATGTAGATATCTACAGTATATATATATTTTATAGCTTAGTAAAAAATTATCAGTATCGGCATCAGCCCCAAAATCTTTATCAGTCGGGCCCTAATATTAAGATAAGAATTGAAAGCTATAAATAAGGGCTTCTAAACTTTTAAGACTTTCATTTCATTCAGCAATGTGCGTTTTTGTGCAGATGTGCAGCCATTTCTAGTACAGTCTGTTTTTAGTATTCAGCTAGATTTAAAGTTACAAAGTATGGATTGATCGCTGCCATTGACCAGAGAGATCGATCAGTTTCCCTAAAGTTTTTATCAGTTTTTTCACTGATGGTCTCGTTCGCTTTTGTAGCTCATTAACAGGCATTACTATCAATTCTGACTAAAAATCCCTCCTTGGAGCTTTAACCTCTTACTTTCGTATCTTTTTTCACTATAATCAGGATTCAGTCATAATGATGCCAGAAGAAAACCCACCTTTGGTAATATAAAGGTAGAAGAAGTCGCAGTAGAGGACTGTCTGAACCACACCGGCCACGATGGCGATCATGTCAAAGAAGCCCTCGAAGTAGAAACGCCAAATCCAGTTGAAGAGATAGAGGGCCCGGTACAAGCCCAGGCAGAACAGGTAATGGGTGGTGATTGTCTCTGCTTCGCCGGTCTTGCTGATCATGAAAAGCTGAGGCAGGATTGCCACCGACTCCAGGTAGATGGAGAACGTCCACAGGATCTGATAGAGGGTGCATTTACAGGTAAACATGCAGGAATATGACACAGTGACTCTGACTAGTCTTTAACAAAACAGGGGTTGAACTCACCTCTAGGAAAGAAAAGTCATGGTTGATGAGAACAGCGAGACCCCCCACAGGCACAACCAGGAACTCCACTCTGAAGCTGTCGTGGTTGCCGTCATAGGTGGCCCTGAACTTCACGTAGATCAAGTAGACTGTGGCATACGCACAACCGATGTAGATCACCTGGTTAACAGTAAAGAAAACTCTGCACTGAGACACTGGGGAGACACATGGGACCTGTATGAGGAGGCTGCTGGTCAGAGTTTGGACTGATGTCTTACCTTCATGCATGTGTTATAGAGGGAGATAAAGGAGCTCAGCAGATCCAAGTAGCGCGTGGTGAACACTATGGCAAACAGGATTTGGCTTTTCCCAGAGATACCTTAAAGAGACAGGGGAACAGAGGTCTCATTAAGTTTAAGATATGTCGAAGTTAAGCGACTTCAGTGTGGCTTCACAAGTATCTCCTGATGATACACGAATTTGGTTTTTCTTTGTTGAAGAGTGACATCTGCTGGTGGTAACAGGGTAGTTTCTCCCCCAGAAAATAAGCAGTCTCATAGCCCAGTACACAAAAGTACACATGTTCCTTTAGTCTTGTTTTTAATGGTCTAAATAGTACAGACAAATGTTGCTAGAACTGAGAAACAACTTCACATGTCTATGGCTTGTAGTTCACACTTTTACTTCATAGATGTGCGAACATATTTGTGCAAATTTAGAATATGCAGCAGGTGCATTTATAACAGATAATTACTTTGAACTTGTTGGCTGTTTGTGCCCTCGGTCTAACTGGTATGCAGGTCAGATTGCATATGTGATAATCTGGGATCCTGTCCAAAACGTACCCCTAATTATCGCCTTGTTTCATGCTCAGATAGACTTCAGGCCCCAGTAGTTCGTCAAAAGATAAGCAGGACCTGGATGCAACAACGGTCTTGTCGTCTCTGTTTTCAGCTGCTTGAAGTTTTCTCTTTATAATCTAAGTCATGCGTGCACAAAGGTTGGGAAAAGGATCAATAAGGCAATACACTGTGATCATAATTTCTATGATACAAACTGTATGCCTTACTCTGAATATCCACACGTAGTTGCTCTCCACAGATCACTTGGATTAGACAGGTCCTTTAGTGATGGTTATGATGGCTAAAATGGAGCAGGATGATGATTCACCATAGCTTATTTACTGTAAGAATGTGCCCCCGACCTGTGACAGCATGTCAAGGCATGAATGTGAACACCTGATCAATCCTAGATAATCATTTCAAACCTAGTTGTCTGCGCTTGGAGGGACTTAATTGCTGTTTTTATTCTGTGGTTTGTTTTCTTTTAATTGTTCCTTTATTTTGGGGCTAAAAATCTGATTATCTGTTGCATGTGAGTTTAAAAATATCGGTAATTTCCTCTTAATGAAGTTTGTACCAAATACTACTGACTACACCTGTGCATTGTGAAAATAGTAAGGCTGGGACGATGTACTTTCCTCCTGATTCAATTCTTCTGATTCGATTTAAACTGCGATCCTACGATATTGTTGATTTTGTGAAACAGTTGATTATGATTGTCTACTGACTATTCCAGGAACCATATTTCCACGAAAAATACACACCATATGTAAGTCAGTTTTTCAGATTTATTCTTAAATTTGACCAAAAAAAAAATCGATTTTTCAATATAAAAATGAATTTAAAATTTAAAAAATCGTAATACTTCTGTTTTTTCTCCTACCCCTAGAAAATAGTACTCCAAACTTTAGCTCTAGTCCTGTTTCGATTGAGACTTGTTACTCATACTAAAATCATAGTTTGATCAGAAGTATCTGGACTTAGACTTCAGTAATTAAGTTGCCTCCTATATCATTGAATGATTGACTTAGTAACCTGATTTTGCCTTTTGTTTTTCCAATATGTAAGTTAGTTAGTTATTTCTATCAATAACACATCTATTAGGAACACTCTTTTAAGATGCGTTTTGTAAGCTTTACTCCTATATCCCACTTGTTTCTGGATTTTTGGTATTTCTGACTAAAACTTATCTAATTAGCTGTATAAATGTAAATATGTACCAAAAAAAGCATGCAAACACAAAACAAAACCAAAACTCAGGCGTGAACTGAGATAACCTCCTTTATCTTTGACCCTGTGGTCAATGCGCAAGCTCTACGAGACAAATCCCCTTTAAAATGAGAGTAAAAACCTTCAAATAACCTTAAAGAAAGTACAGGAATGAACGTGTTTTTAATGCTTGTTTTAACTCGATCACACTAATGAGTGCAGAAAGGTTAAAAAGAGACATCTCTGGACTCTTGTAGCCGGTTAGCGGCTTCCGTAGCGCCCTCTAAAACGCCACGTCAGATGCCAGACCAAAAAAGTCGATCACCGAACCACAAATTAATAGAAGGGATTAAAACGAAACATAAAACTCACCTAAAAATGTTAATATTTTAACAAACAATATATATATCCTACTTAACAAATCAATCCAACTCTACTTCAGCGTGTAGTTCAGCTTTCTCTGACTCTCTATGGTAATACTTGCAAAGTTAACGGTCATTGTCTCGTATATGAGCTTTAATTCTACTAAAATATCATAAAACTATGTGCATTTTTCCTGAATATAAAGCTGCCGCCTGTTTTGCAAATAGATTAACGTTTAAGAAAGCAGTTTTTGGATGTGATCGTTCGGTTAGCCCATCTACTAGCCTAAATGAATGAGTGGGAGCGGTTAGCATGTGGCTAACGGCTAGCTGCCAGAAGGATAACGATACAACGAGAACACTAACGGTTAAAAAAGGACCATATTCATCAGGAACGTCAGGAAAATGATGATAAAGCATGTGTTTAGAGATGAGAGCCGGGACTCACCTGCACATGACCTGCTCTTCCATATTTTGAGCAGCAGGATGATGATAGCAGCCAGGTGAGAGAGGTCTCCTGTCAGTCTGAAGACGTTCATGTTTGCACCGCAGGTCGACACGCACAGATAACAACCTCACGCAGATGTCTCGTGTTTTCTTCTTCTTCTTCTTCAAAGTTTTTGAGTCTTCAGGTGAACGCTTTCCCCTCCACAAGTTAGTCGCAAACCTCGCTGCGGGATTCCCACGATTGAAAATATGGCGAGTGCAGGTCGACGTGGAAGGGGGCGGGGCAAAACAGAAAAACGGCTCTTGATTGGAGGATAAACCTGACCGTCAGCGGAGAAGACCCGCCTACAGAGTCCGAGCACGGTGGTGGACGCATATTATCCAGGGTGGGACCAGGGCTGGGATTATTTTAACTACAGACTGTATATTAAGAAAAAAAAATCACTGAATTTAATAATTAAAAAAAAATAATCAGGATTTAAAAAAACTACAAGACTACAAAAAAGGAAATAATCGCATAAGAGGCGATACTATCTCATCAAAATGACAAAAAAAGAAAGAAAGAAAATAAATGGATGCAAAAACATGTCATGAATATCAAAAACGAAATAAATAAATTTAACATTTCACAAAATAGTAAAACATCTTGCAAAATGATTATTTATCACTGAATTTAATATAAAAAATTAAAGGATTAAAAAAAGTGCAAGACTACAAAAAAGGAAATAATTGCATAAGGGGCGAGACTATCTCATTAAGATGACAAAAAGAGACAAAATGGGAAAGCTTACTGGATGCAGAAACATGTCATGAATAAATAAATATTGTAACATTTCACAAAACGCAATACATCTTGCAAAATGAATATTTATCACTAAACCCAATAAAAAAAAGAAATTAAAGGATTAAAAAACTACAAGACTACAAATCGCAAAGGGGCAATACGATCTAATTAAAATGACAAAAAGAAAAGAAAACAAAATGCGAAAGCTTACTGGATGCAAAACTTTTTTTCACCTTCAAAAACAAAAATAAATAAATATTTTAACATTTCACAAAACGCACTACGTCTTGCAAAATTACTATTTTATGTAAGAAAATGAATATTTTATGCAAGCAACTTTTTTTTTATCAAAACAAAAGCTCCTCTTTTGTAAGGTGTATTAAAATTCAGCTGAAAAAAATCTGCTGTCAATTACGAGAACTATGACACAACTTTTTAGAAGATAAACTTTTTTTTGCCCTTTTTTCTGGACATAAATAAGATATTTATGTCATTAATCTAGAAAAAAAATAATAGACCACTTTTTTATCCATAAGTTTCTCATAATTCTGAGATTATTACAGAAAATCTGACCAGATCCAAGATGCATGCCTTTGTTGGTAGGAGAGGAATCACTTTATAAAATCAATCCACTTAATTCCTAAAAAGTCTCAATTCAACCTGTTTTACTCTTTGTCACAGTTCTTCTTCGTCTTTTTTTTAAAAGAAAAAGCAGGAACTAAGAGTTGAGGAAGTGCAACATACTCACTTCCCACGTACGAGGAAAACTGAGATCATTTACAAGCTGTCAAGCTCCAAACATGGACCGGTCATTTTGGTTTTCTCTCCTGCTCCTCAGCCTGCCAGTAAGAGGTGAGATATCTTTATCATTCCTGATGTATTTGGGGGGAAATACTCAGAGGGACTTTATTAATCTGTATTTAAAAACATCACAGCTTCTGTTTTAACATATGTGAGCTGATTCTCTGAAATAATTAAGACTAGAAAACTCGTGTCATTTCATTACAGAGAGCAACGAGAGGGAAAACAACTGCTTGTCTCAGCCGGTCAAGGTGATCTGGAGAAAATCAGGACAGAGCGTTGTTCTCCCGTGCAACATAAACTCACACTGTTCAACCTCCAACATGCGCTATGTGTGGTTCTCTTTTAAAGAAGACACACATCACCCTCTAGTCCTGCAGAGTGATTCTCCGAAGTACAACCTGAACGGAGCATCTTTACACATTAAGTCACTGCACGCCAATGACAGCGGGATCTACCACTGTGCTGCAGAATCGACAGGCGAACCGGCACAGGGCAAACAGCATGTGGCGCTGGGTACAACTCTGGTGGTGAGGGGTAAGAGTGTCTTTGAGAGAAACCTGGTTTAAAAATATTTGAAGTGTAGAACAGAATAAGTACAGTTGCTGTTATTTTCAGATAAAGTTAACCTGATGGTGAGGGATGTTCTCCTGTGGTTATCATTTGCCCTCTTGGCCATCTACAGCTTGGCTTTGGTGACGCTTATTGTAAGAAAGGTAAATAGAAAAAAATAGACCTTACAAATTTAAATCTGTATGATGTGATAGAATTACATGAAGTAGACACCAGTTGTGAAAATCGTCTGTTTTCTGTTTTCTAGTCCGGCTGCAGCTTGGGCATCTGTGGAAGGATGCGCAAAACCTACAAGGTTATTAATAAGAGGTTTTTTTTTAATGTCTGTCATCGGTTTAAGAAGAATTTAAAGACGGCATGTGCAATATTGTAATCTTTTAAAGTCAGAGAGTGCACTTAAGATTTTGGTTTCATTCTTTTTACTTTATTTAAGAGTGTAGAAGTCACTGTGAAAGTCTGAGTTAGTTTAGGAAAGTTAAATAATATCAATTTAAAGTAAAAACTATGAAAATGATCCAATTCTGAGGTGCTCCATCAATTAAGGCCAAAACAAAACAAAAATAAGTCCTGAAGAAAAGAGTATCAAATTCTGAGACCAATTCAGAGTTATTTGTTGCTGAAATTCGTTTTCAGAGTGAATTATCTAGATTTCAAAGGCAGTATTTTTGAGATTCAAGTCAGGAGTTGCTCATATTTGCAAAAGTAAAGCCGGAATTCTTGGGTTAAACTGCCTTAAACCTTAAAGGTGCAGTCAAATATTTGGAGATATCTATCTCACAGCTTTTCAAATGTATTTGTCCCCTTGCTCACCCCACTAGCCCACTTTTGGGAAACTTCATCTTCTTCCCTTAAAACTAAAAATAACTAAATACAAAAATGTTTTTATTACAGGTTTGTCCCTTCTGGTTCACTGTAGAAACAGGGCAGCCTCTGTGAAAGGCTCAGTCTACATCAACAACTATTTTTTTTACATACTCACTTAAATATAATCTTAAAAACCACCTTTTGTTTCCACCGAGTTTGTTGGGTGAATATCACACACTGTGTCTTTCAAGAGTATTCACACATGGCCCTGATCATTTCCTATGATTCATTAAATGAAAGAGAGAAGGTCAAGACATTAAAAAAGAGGAACCCACAAACAAAACCACAAACTACAAATAACTACGAACCTTAAAATGTGTCTTTTTACGATCGATTTCTCCCAAACTTTCCTTACAGACTAACTCAACTAAAACGAGACAATTTCGTGACGTGCTGCAAGAAATACACCGCAGAAACAACCTGGAGAGAAAGAAACAGGCCGTGAGTAGAGACTCTTTTTTGGTAAACTTTGTCGCTTCCAGTCAGATTGAGCAAAGATGGAACTTCTGCTCAGCTTGTGTCACGGCACGGAGCTAAAATGCGCTATTTACTGTCGCTCTCACGTAACATCTGTTTGTGTTTCAGGCTCCAAGTGCCGATTTCAACAGCTCAACGACTGATGAAATCTACCAGAATGTCTGAGATGTCTTTAGAGGATGTGAAATATCAGATCTAGATCTCTGTCATCCTGACTGGGAGGAAACACAAAAGTCATGAAACAAGATGGAGGAACTGAGGAAATCAACAACAGTCACAGAGGAGTCTTGTGCTCATGAAGTCAGAAACAACCACAACAACAGAAGGTCCTGAGTCACCAGCTTCTCCTCTCCAGTTTTTCAGTTTCAGCCACAACACATGTGCAGCAGTAGCTCATGGGATTTGTAGTTTGATCTGTCTTCTTGTTTGTTTTTAATACTCAAACACAATCACTGGCTTCTTTTTAAAATAGAGCAGAGTTTAGATTAAGAGCCTGTTGAAGGATGAGTGATGTGTAAATACTTCTTTAAGGAAGAGAAAGTAGACAACAGGAATCTTTGTGGACATTTTTGAGACACAGATTACGAAAACGGACTTCTGTGTAAATGTTAAAATAAATCAGACTCTAGGTGTTGAACAAATCCACCTTTAATCAAAAACTTTGGTAACCAAAGTGAAAAATTTACATTTAAATGTACAGTACATAGACTTTAAGTTGACTAAAAGGCACCGCACTGATGATTTTCACATTTAATAAAAGGACTATCTACATAGAACAATGTTCACGTAAGAGTGGAAAGGCAGAGCTGTTGGTGTTGGAGACTTTTTCTCCAGTAAGTACCCAAAATCTCAAATGCATATAGATTATGGCAAAACTCAACCACCTGAGTCCATTATAGCTGTTTTTTTCTTCCTGATACTAAGCTGCAAAACTAACCTCTGCAGCCTGGATGTAAGGTCAGTTTGAAATGAACCTGTATGTTTCATGATGCCCCAGTTCAGGAAATTCTTAAGACGAAAACTTAATAATGTAGAGACTCAAACTTTGATTAATGCTATTAAAAAATCATTATTGACAAAGCTGATATCTAAAATCCTGCCTTTCTTCTTAATCATGAATGTTAGTCGAATGAGAAGTAGGAATGCTCCAAAACAGTTACAGAGAAATCGTCAGTCTTGTTGTTGATGGTCTCGTTTGATTTTAAAGGCCACAAAGAGGCATCAGTACCAGTTTTAGTTTGTTTGTCGGTGAAAAACTCCCCACAGTGCCTTTAAGAAGTTTCAATTAAGTTTTCTGAGTATGGTGAGCGTAAGCAGAGGTCCTCTTTGCAGCGTGACGACATAGCGCCCACTTGAGGGAGTGACGTTGCTTAATTGTTTTTTACACTGAAAATGCCTAACAGTCACTGCCGACACAAAAACCGCTGCCGATGGACACAGGCCCTTAATCTCCACTGTAGACTTATATTTACAGGCTTATAAAAGAGTGAATGACGTTCTCCCTTAACATTTTAGCCTTCTTGCTTTTCAAGCGCTGGTTCTGTTGTACAGTTGAACATCAGGACATCTTGTTGATTTACTGCACTAATGAGCATGTTTAAAGTTTGAATTGCACTTCAGTATTTTTCTTGCAGCTACAGTAAAGATAACATGCCTGTTGAATTTCTCTTGTACAAAGTAAACAATATATCTCAGAAAGCGACAGCGATGCCTGAGAAAGGCTCTGATGGTAAAGTGCAACAAAGTCAAGTCAATCATAATTTCATTGAAATAATCACCTGATGTTTCTTTAAATGCCGACTCAAACAACCTGCAGCTGGTTTCAAATGAGCTGTAACAGGCGAACAAGCTTATTTCCTATCAGTCATTTTTAAAACATTATTCAGAAACTTATCGAGGGCAACCGTCACAGTATGCATATGCACGTGCACAGCTCAATCTGAAACTCACAAACTTTGATGAACAGTAGTTGTGCATTACTATTGTTAAAGGGGGTGAAATAAAGCCTATCCCAAACACACAATGGATAGAAATGAGTAACCTTTTCACTCAGAAACTGTTAAAGAAATGAGAATTAATGTTGAGTGAGAGTAAAAAAAATACAACTCCTTTAAATCCTTCAACCCTTATCATACCTGGAAAATTTTGAAGTAATATTTTGTTTAAAATTTTCTGTACAAAATTGAAAATGTGTTCCTTCTTCTTGCTGCCACTGTTCACCTCCTTTGGCTGAGCACTTCTATTAAAGGCCTGATATCCCGCTCCTGAGGACGCATCACTTCAAATTTCTGCCAACTTTAGGATTACAGTTCCTCTTTTGTGAGCTGAACAGTGTCTTTGAGGACCCTGAGGATCTGGTCCTTTAACTGCAGAGTGTGTCCTCGGTGCTGCCAATGAGCTGCTGAGGTCAGTGCGAGGACTACGCGTCCGGAAATTCAACATGCCAAAAAAACTGTGAGAATTGGATTTTGTTGCAGGAAGAGGATTTCAAGGGAGCTTAAAGTATCTTGAGCCTTGCTATGTTTGGTCCGGATTTCCAGTGGGATGAGATAGCGGATATACAGTTGTTTATTTGCAGTTGAATCACAAACTGCATCATTATAACCCTTGATTCCTTCAATATAGTCTCTGAATTTAAACCTTGTCAGTCCTAAATCACTACTACAGAAATATCCCCCTGCTTCCTTTGATTGTGAAGCACTAAAGTCAGTTATCGATGTACTTTGTTTCCACTGTGTGACTGTTGCGTATCGAAAACGGTCTCCAAGCTATGGTCTGCAGGGCAGTGACGCACATCGGCACCAGACACACCAGGTAAAACATGACACTGTGGAGGTTCTCCAAGGCGCTGTGAAAGAGGAGGAACTTTGTTACAGACTTCTAGTGACTGAGATGATGAATCTGTCTGCTCTCATTTGATCCTTGTTTACTTTCTTAGTTCTTCTGGTTTGTACACTGCTGTATTTACTCTGCTGCACTTTGAGATTTCTTAATGTATACTGTATATATGAAGTGTATTATTATTACTATTACTGGTAGAACTGGTGTGTTTAAGGCGGCCCCGTTTGACTCATAACATGCTGGTGTTGTAATAATTTCAAACTGTACCTTGAATAACCCCTGATCATGTAAGAGTTGATTTTTCTGATGATAACTGTCCCTTAGAATAAAAATGATTCAACATTTTAAGCAGAAATCAATGACTTTTTAAAAGGTGTAAAACACTTTTTTTACATATTCATTATTTGTTTTACTTTATTGTCTGCATAGGTGTTTTCAGACTTCACCAGAAAAACAACTGCAGCTCAAAGTCAGATACTGAGTCTATTACATCTAGATGAATCCCTGAATTTCTGTGGTTAATCACCATTAAATCCACTTTTATTTGCATGTTTACTGTTTCCATACTAACAAAGTGAAGCAGTTCTTACCGCTGTCTTGATTTGGAAACAAACTAAACTTCATGATCTTTACTTATTTGCAAATATATGCAACACTGCTTCATCAGCTCAGTCTGAAACCACGACTTAAAAGTGTTTCCTCTGCAGGTCTGTGGTGACGCACACACACACACACACATCTGTATAGCGCTCAGCTGCATCTGAAGCAGCTGGTAGCCTAAACTCAAAGGACTCAAGTTTGACACTACATGCGTATTTACTTTTGTCTGTAGAGCCACGTGAGGTTTTTTCAAAAGAAATATGCCGTTCAAAAGCTATTTTCCATCACAGCAACAGAAAGAAGTAGAATATGCCAAAGTGGCTGAACTACAGTGTGCAGAAAGGGGAAAACTACAACCCTATTTCCTAATTATTGACATTAAATATCAAATGTACTACACTGAGCATTTAAAATGTTTGCATAAGTTGACGGTGGAGTACCACGCCTACATCAATCCTGTTTGACTTTAATAATTCATCTGAACTGTTGAAGGAAGACAAATCAAGAAACTGTCTGTACCTTGGATCTGCATCATTTCCTGCTTCCTTTAACTGTTCGTATCCAAACTGGTTGAGGATACTGAGCACCAGCATGGGAGCCAGAGACTGAGCAGGCTTAGTGAACAGGGCGTTGGTCCCGAACACCATGGAGGACAGCGGGGAACTTTGGAGAAGGGAAAAAGAAAATTACTCCACAACTTCGATAAGAGGAATTTATCAGATGAAGATTTAAAAAAAAAAAAAAGATGTTGGAAAGATTTGTCTCTGGCTGCAAAAAGGTTTCCTTTACATGCACAAAATATTCAAATAAAATCCTTCAAACATGTCACATCAATAATAGAGCTGTTTTTGCACAGAGCAAATGTTTACATAAGCTGAAGTTATTTTTTATTTTTTTACCTTCGCTTGTACTTCTGAAGGTCTGTATCGATGATGTCAGCTAAAGGCAAGCCGAACAGACTGAAGGCTGCCTGGATAATAACCCTGTACAGAACACAGAGGAGCCAGTGCATATTACCGTCAACTGAGATGGACTACTTTTTGTTATTTGAATCAAAAATTGTCCTTACATGTTCACGGTCAGGAAAAAGGCCAGCATATAGTAGTGCTGAGGACCAAACGCGAGCATCACAGCTGCCATGACCACCTCTGTGTAGAAGGTGAAGAGGATGATTTTGTAGTAGCCGAGACTGTGGAGCACACCCTGACAGCTCAGCACTAACAGCTGAAGACAAGGGAGCAGAATCAACATATAAATATACATGAACGGACATTAAACTGTAGAGCAACAAGGGTTTTGATGTCATTGCATCACTGATGATTGTACAGAGATCTTAAAACTCCTGTCCTGATACCAAGTCAAGCTGCACAAGTAAATCTACTGACCGTTTTTCTTTATCTATTCCTAATAAAGCGCCATCCTGATAAGAGTCAGGCTCCTATCTATCAATCTCTCTCTCTCTGCCCCTCACATCTAATAATCTGCAGGAGAAAAAAAAGCCTGAAGCACCAGAGGAAATTACCTGTGGACAGATGAATCCGGCTCCATACATGATGCTCTTGGCCAATGATGGAAGCACGTCCTGGGGAATCAGGTGCTCCGTAAAAATTATTGTAAAGTTATTGAAGAAAGCCAACATGAAAACCTGGAAGAAGTTCATGGTAACAAAAAGTTGAAAGTCTCTGTTGGTCAGAATTTGCCAGACTAGAGTCCTTAAGTTGGAGAAGGAGGGTTCTGATTGGCTGGAAGCCTGGGTCAAACTCTGCATTTCTTCTGATTGGGATCCTTTGTTATCAAAGCGGCTCTCGCTGTGGAAGCCCGTGTAGAGCATGCAGGCGCAGCTCAGGATGGCGATGACTACTGTGTACGCTTGGAACGTTGTAAAGTCCTCCATGTTGTTGGACACAACACCACAGAAGAGGACACTTGAGGAGCCAACAAGTGAAGCAACCTGAGAAATAAAAGGAAGAGAGCGTTAAATGAATTGTGAGCGCAGCTTCGTCTAATGATTGAAGATCCTCTGAGGTGACGAACCAGAGCATGTAGTTGACACATATTTCCATAGTTAAACACCAGCTGTCGATCTTTCCTTTCTTGAATTTATTTGGACGTTTACTTTGCATAACAAAATTATACTTTTTACAAAAAATAATGATGAAATCGAGACCCGACGTAAACACAGTCAAAAACTATTGTGCTCTCAAAGACCCTCAGCTGCACTGATTACCAAAGAGAAACCCACAGGTCTCACATTACATGTCTCCTCCAATAGGAGAGCTGCAGTAGTAATCGGCTTCAATTCAAACTTTAAAGTAAAACAACACACCTGTTCAGTCTCTCAGAATTCTGATCAGGAAAACTAACAAAAACTATTAATCATCTGTCAAATTATCAGTAGTGCACACATGGCTCTAACAGGAATGATAGTTTCAGTGTCAACTTCAGGGTGTGTGAACGAAGAATGAAAATGATCAGGTTACAGTGTCAGCCAGCAAGAGAAGCAAACTGAGAAATAAAAGGAAGGGAGCGTTAAAGGAATGATTCAGGAGGGTTAGGGACGAAAAATGAAAGTGATCAGGTTACAGTGTCCTTACCTGACTGTACTTCACAAGTCTGAGTCTGCTCTGATGCTGGCTGGAAATCTCTGCAAATAATGCACATTGAGCGAGGAGCACAAAAGTCAACAAGGCATCGAATGCACACAGTGCCAGTGCCAAATGTAGGCCACACATCCAGTCGCCGGGAGTGTAGGCACGCCATGGGAACCAGGCCAGGAGGAATGTGAGCGAGTAGAGAGGTGCACCATATAGGATGGAGAGACGACGCTGGGAGCAACAGGGCACCCGAGAGTTATCCTGCAGGTATCCAAAGAGCGGGTCATTGACTGCGTTCCACACCATGTACACCACCTGAGGAGAAAGGTGACTTATCAAATATCACACTTCAAATATGACACTGACCTGAGTGCGGACAGGTTTGAATGAAGGGACAAGTCACTTATCTTTTAGGCAGCACCTGTGCTCTCAAAATATGCAAACAAGTAACAGCATCAAGTTGAGATATCATACTCACTTGGGCTATGTGGAAATCTCCCTCTGACACCTTGTACTTGTTAATAAACAGCTTGACATAGTAGAAGCTGAATATATTGTTGATCATGCTCGCCCCCAGAGTGGTCATGGCATAAGCAAAAGCTGCAGGATTGACCCCAAAGTACTTCTGGTGTCGGAGTGAATTCATCTTTTCTTCTGCAGCAGGTGTCTCCTCTGTGGCCAAAGAAGCTCAGGTGCTCAGGTGACTGAAAACCCAGTTACCTGCTGGGCGAGGTAATGCGGTTTCTCGATGTAAACAACGTTATCATACGCTTTTGATCGACATTTCTGTATGTAGAAGCTAACTCTATTGCAAGTGCACAAATATTTGGTTTAGAGGAGAAAAAAGGTTGAGCACAAACTGTTCCAGCTGTTGTATATCCAAACGCTGACGTCCCTCGAGTACAAGATTATTAATAGTGCGCCGCATCTGAATCACACGACCGAAGTCTTTAAATATTGAGCAAAACTCGTATGACACCCTGCTGAACTCGATTTTCGTGTCTACCGGGTTGGGCGGGGCTAAAGTTGACAAACAAACCTGTGATTGGCTAAGAGGCTGCGCTTGTCAAATTTACTGCTTCATGATTCGACAACAAAACCGCTCGTCAACGACAGAAGAGAGTTTAATGAACGGGTAGATTTTAACAAGAAAAAAACGGAAAAGATTTTTATACGGGATTTACACATTACATAAACTTTCAACTGTAATTTAATAACAAATTAAGTACGTTTTAATAGTTTTTTTAATGTATCTATTTTTTTTAATTCGTCGTTGCTCTCTAACTGCCACCTACCGGACGTCGGGCTGTATTTAACTGTTGCCACGTTGCCGTAGAAAACAGTCCTCAAGAGTCACCCGACACAACAGGGATGTAATGTAGTCCACATCCCGTCTACTCTCTCGGCGGCGAAGGGCGGACCACTACTCGGAGTTGTTAAAACACACACATACACACACACACATACACACACTCACACCTGTGTGTCAGGTTTTTATCAGGTGGAGTCCTGCCTCTCCACACCGCGGCTGAGGAGAGGGTGGTAACTGTGGTACCAACCGCAGGACCTCCGACACGGTAAGGGCTGTCCGGGGCTCTGTGGTCGCACCCTAAACTCTGTCAGAATGTGTGGGTTAATGATACTCTACAGTATCCTATCGTTGCAGCGGTTTGCGAGGTATCACATTGATAGGAAGCCCCTTGTAGGAGCTTTAAAAGAATAACAATGTAATATATGTTGACTCATTTTGGCTAAACTTAACTTTATGATCAACTAATTTGGAGTCATCATGAAAAATGAGCTTTTGCTCAACATTTAAAGATTCTGAGGTACACAACTGTATTTAGAAAATATACAATACTGTGCAAATTAAGTATAAATAGAAGAAGATAGATTTATGATTGTGTGCATATCAAAATTTTATTAAGGCCCCATTGAAGGAAGTTTAGAGAAAAAAAAATGGAAAAATGCAGAAAAGGAATAAAAGTAATACATATTTACATGAGGTACAGGAAGACATATTTTCCCACATACAGGAAGACTGAATTAAGCCCAATTCAGAAAGCATGTAGTGGAGCACATCTAGACTCAAACTCTTAAAGATAGCTAATTCACAGTTGTTTATTTGCAGTTGAATCACAAACTGCATCATTATAACCCTTGATTCATTCAATATAGTCTCTGAATTTAAACCTTGTCAGTCCCAAATCACTACCACAGAAACATCCTCCTGCTTCCTTTGATTGTGAAGCACTAAAGTCAGTTATCGATGTACTTTGTTTCCATTGTGTGACTGCTGCGTATTGAAAATGGTCTCCAAGCTATGGTCTGCAGGGCACCGATGCACATCGGCACCAGACACACCAGGTAAAACATGACACTGTGGAGGTTCTCCAAGGCGCTGTGAAAAAGGAGGAACTTAGTTACAGACTTCTAGTGAATGAGATGATCAATCTGTCTGCTCTCATCTGATGCTTTTTCACTCTCTTAGTTCATCTGGTTTGTACACTGCTGTATTTACTCTGCTTCACGTTGAGATTTCTTAATTTAAAGAGTGTATATATTAAGTATATTATTATGACATTCCCTAATCATTGACATTAGTTCAGTCTTAAATATGCTAAAGACACCTAGCATTTAAAGTGTTTGTGTAAGCTGGGGGTTGAGTACCACGCCTACATCAGTTGATTCAGCTGAGCTGTTGAAGGAAGAAAAATCAAGAAACTGTCTGTACCTTGGATCTGCATCATTTCCTGCTTCCTTCAACTGTTCGTATCCAAACTGGTTGAGGATACTGAGCACCAACATGGGAGCCAGAGACTGAGCAGGCTTAGTGAACAGGGCGTTGGTCCCGAACACCATGGAGGACAGCGGGGAACTTTGGAGAAGGGGAAAAAAAAATCACTCCACAACTTCGATAAGAGGAATTTATCAGATGAAAGTTAAAAAAATGTTGGAAAGATTTGGCTCTGGCTGCAAAAGGGTTTCCTTTACATACACAAAATATTCAAATAAAATCCTGCAACATGTCACTTCAACTTTAGTGCTGTTTTTGCATGGATGAAATTATTGTATGAGTTAAAGTGGATGAATAATCTTTTGTAGTTTTTTTACCTTCGCTTGTACTTCTGAAGGTCTTTGTCGATGATGTCAGATAAAGGCAAGCCTAACACACTGACGGTTGCCTGGATAATAATCCTGTACAGAACACAGAGGGGACAACACTGGGTTTACATGGTTGCTAATATTCCGATTAGAATTAGTTTAGAAGCCCAAACCGATAAACTGCTCTATACAAACACCTCAATCAAGATAAACATTCAGTTTAACAGGGGTAGAATATTCCTTATCCCAAACCTATCAAAAGTGATGTTTCGTCATGTGAAACAGAAAGTTGTCAGGCTGCGTTCTGACTGTGCATGCTCTGTCTTGACGTAAATGCGCAGTGACGTTTACTTACTTGAAACGCACTTTTACTCCTTGGCTTTAAACACATTGTAGTGTTATTTTCTTTGTTGTCACCATAGCACGTGCCGTGAGCCTGCTTATTTATTTATTTATGCATTTATGTATTCTTGTTTGCTTTATCTTGTTCTTTGCTTGTTTCGTTTGTTTTTATGTCTCAATGTACAGCACTTCGGCTACCCCCGTGGTTCTTTTAAATGTGCTATAGAAATAAAGTTGATTGATATGCCGGCTTCGAAACAGAGCACACAGATCTGGCAGAGGTTGTTTTTTATCAAATGCACCGACAGTAGGAAAACAAGAAGTATTGAACAATTGAAAAAAGTCCACGAAAATGTCAGCGAAGCCGGGATAGATGGACAAACATCGCAAAGCACCAACAAAAAAACCCTCTTCTGTAGGCTACGTCTTCTCCTCTTCAGTACCTCCAGCAGGAGCGCTTTACTGTTGCTTGAATAAAAATGTAAAAACAATCGCTACTACTGTGCTGAACAGACGATAGACCTCCACCTGTGATAAATCACCTGATGTTTTCATAGATCTGGGCGCGTCCCACGTCTGTAAAACAGCTTTTCTGATTAAATGTAGTGGCACATGTAAATACCAGATCTAAATAGATCATGTCACATGTAAACAAATGACCTGAGATCTCTAATCAGAATGAAAAAAGAAGTCTGCATGTAAACCCCATGAGTAGTGTATAAGAGTCAATGGAGGTGGACTAGTTCTTATTATTTTGCATCAAAAACTGTTCTTACTTGTTAACAGTCAGGAAAAAGGCCAGGATATAGTAGTGCTGAGGACCAAGCACTAGCATCACAGCTGCCATTACAACCTCTGTGTAGAAGGTGAAGAGCATGATTTTGTAGTAGCCCAGACTGTGGAGCACACCCTGACAGCTCAGCACTAACAGCTGAAGACAAGGGAGCAGAATCAACATATAAATATACATGAATGGACATTAGACTGTAGAGCAACAAGGGTTTTGACATCAGAAGGAATTACCTGTGGACAGATGAATCCGGCTCCATACATGATGCTCTTGGCCATCGATGGAAGCACGTCTTGGGGAATCAGGTGCTCCGTAAAAATTATTGTAAAATTATGCAAGAAGGTCAACATGAAAACCTGGAAGAAGTTCATGGTAACAAAAATTTGAAAGTCTCTGTTGGTCAGAATTTGCCAGACTAGAGTCCTTAAGTTGGAGAAGGAGGGTTCTGATTGGCTGGAAGCCTGGGTCAAACTCAGCGTTTCTTCTGATTGGGATCCTTTGTTATCAAAGCGGCTCTCGCTGTGGAAGCCCGTGTAGAGCATGCAGGTGCAGCTCAGGATGGCGATGACTACTGTGTACGCTTGGAACGTTTTAAAGTCCTCCATGTTGTTGGTCAGTACACCACAGAAGAGGATATTTGAACAGCCAGCAAGAGAAGCAAACTGAGAAATAAAAGGAAGAGAGCATTAAAGGAATGATTCAGGGGGGGTTAGGGACGAAAAATGAAAGTGATCAGGTTACAGTGTCGTTACCTGACTGTACTTCACAAGTCTGAGTCTGTTCTGATGCTGGCTGGAAATCTCTGCAAACAATGCACATTGAGCGAGGAGCACAAAAGTCAACAAGGAATCGAAAGCACACAGTGTCACGGCCAGATGCAGACCACACAACCAGTCGCCAGGAGTGTAGGCACGCCATGGGAACCAGGCCAGGAGGAATGTGAGCGAGTAGAGAGGTGCACCATACAGGATGGAGAGACGACGCTGGGAGCAACAGGGCACCCGAGAGTTATCCTGAAGGTATCCAAAGAGCGGGTCATTGACTGCGTTCCACACCATGTACACCACCTGAGGAGAAAAGTGACTTATCAAATATCACACTTCAAAAGGTTTTTAATTTCTTTTGCTCTATGAGATTGACCTGAATGCAAACAAAGAACAGCATCAAGTTGAAAAATCATACTCACTTGGGCTATGTGGAAATCTCCCTCTGACACCTTGTACTTGTTAACAAACAGCTTGACATAGTAGAAGCCGAATATACTGTTGATCATGCTCGCCCCCATAGTGGTCATTGCATAAGCAAAAGCTGAAGGATTGATCCCAAAGTACCTCTGGTGTCGGAGTGAACTCATCTTTTCTTCTGTAGCAGGTGTCTCCTCAAGCGCCAAAGAAGCTCAGGTGACTGAAAACCCAGTTACCTGCTGGGTTTAGTATCGCGGTCTCTCGCAGTAAACAACGTTATCATACGCTTTTGATCGACAAATCTGAGTGTTAAAACTAATTCTACTGGAAGAGCAAAAATATTTTGTTTAAAGATTAAAAAAACCGTTGTGCACAAACTGCTCCAGATGATCCAACAGTAACAGGATTATTAACAGTGACTCACATAACCTGTCTTTCTATATTAAACAAAACTAGTATGAATGACACTTTGTTACACAGATGTGAGCGCTTATCACATTGGGCGGGGCTAAAGTTGACAAACAAACCTGTGATTGGCTTAGAAGGCTGGCTTGTCAAACTTACTGCTCCGTGATTCGACAGCAAAACTGCTCGTCAACGATAAGAGGAGGTTTAATAAACGGATAGATTTTAAGAACATCAAAAAGATTTTTATACGGGATTTAGGCATTGAATAAACGTTCAACTGTAATTTAAAAACAAATTAAGTACGTTTTAAAAGTTTTTTTTATTATTTACCTTTTTTTTTTTTATTCGTCGTTGCTCTCTAACTGCCACCTACCGGACGTTGGGCTGTATTTAAGTGTTGCCACGTTGCCGTAGACAACAGTCCTCAAGAGTCACTCGACGCAACAGGGATGTAACGTAGTCCACATCCCGTCTACACTCTCGGCGGTGAAGGGCGGACCACTACTCGGAGCTGCTTAAACACACACTCGCACACACACACACACACACACACGAACACCTGTGTGTCAAGTTTCTATCAGGTGGAGTCCTCCCTCTCAACACCGCGGTCGGAAAATGTTGACTGACATGATTTTGGAGGAGGATTTGGACAGGAGCGGAGAGCTGTGGTACCAACCGCAGGACCTCGAGCACGGTAAGGGCTGTCCGGGGCTCTGTGGTCGCACCCTAAACTCTCTCAGACTGTGTGGACTTTAATTAGGATACTCCACAAACTTGAGATATTTTAAAACTTCAGTTATTGTTGTTGTGATGCTTTGTTGTTGTTTCCCTGAAGAAGTTATCATAGTCCACTACACTGATACCATCAAGGTTTCCAGTCTGCTCTTGTGATACAGAGTCACAACACTGGTAGTAAATATCCTGAGGCTTTTGTTTGGGGATGTGTTTGAGACAGAGAACAGTTTATAGATGGAGTTGTGTTTGAAATGCAGTAGATAGTCACATAGATCAAATAGAGGTAAACCACAGAGAGAATCTACCAAAAATATACTTGTGCATCTAAATAAATAAGTCCCATAAGAAAATTAAATATCTACAATCTTCAGCTGTTTTTAGCTGATTATGAACTCGCCTGAACTTAACGCTTCTCCATGGTTTATAGTTAAGAACAGGTAGACAATCATAACAAGCCCGACTATTCCTATATTGTCGTTTTATTTGTTGCAACTGCTGCAAAGAGTTTTGAAGTAACTCTTCCCGAATCCAATATTCAGGAGGAAGCTGAAGTCTTGTGTTGTGTTTTGAAAATGTAAGGTCATGCAGAGTGTTTAATCTATCTTTGCTTATTGTGGTTTGTGTGTTCACAAGGCAAATAGAGCATGAATGACAGCCTTCCTGCAACCAAAAACACATTCAAAATAGACGCCACCTTTTATTTCCATTATTCTGGTGTGCAATGCCTTCTCCTTGTATTTTGTATTAATAAGATCTTTAAATGTCTCAATTTGATTTAAGAAGTGTGCAGCTGCCTTGTATAAGAGGTGTCACTTTGATAGAAAGCCTCTTGTAGTAGTTTTAAAAGAATAAAAATGTAATATGATGTTGACTCAATTTGGCTAAACTAAACTTTATGATTAATTTAGAGTCATCATAAAAAATATTTTTTTTGCTCATTATTTTAAGTTTTTGAGGTGCACAACTGTATTTAGAAAATATACAATACAGCTTAATACTCAATTTGTTATTGATTTGCTGCATGGCAATGTCCTGGACTTTGTTAGATATACTCTATGTTTTAATTTATGTGCAAATTAAATAAAAGTAGAAGAAGATAGATATATGTTTGTATGGTTATCAAGATTTTATTGAGGCCCCATTGAAGGAAGTTTTAAGAAAAATCCCCCATTGGAAAAATGCAGACAAGGAATAAAAGTAATAAATATTTACATGAGGTATAGGAAGACATACTGGTTAATTGAACAGAAAAAGACGGGGGAGGGAACATGAAGCCAAGTGAACTTGTTGAAACTATGGTTGACAAGTATTATTGCACAATATGGGTTAGATACTAGAGCTTTAAAAGAGTTTGAAAAGAGAGTAAAGAAAAGCATTTTGTAAATACTGACAATCGAATCAAAGAATCATTATTGAACTGCCCGTTTCAGCTAAAACGCCAAAAATCCAAGAGCATGTTCAAAATATACTGGATGTTATTTTTCTGCCTGACTGAGCAGTGAGTCTTCGAAGTAAGAGACAATAATATCAGCATAGAAATCTCAGTCCTCTCCACAGAGTGATGGCAGGAAAGACTTCCTGTAGCATTCCTCAGAGGAGCAGCTGAATAAACCTGCAAATAAAAAGGGTTTGAAGACTTTTCATGATTAAGACTTAGTGAAGGATTCCTCTCCTGCAGCTTTCTCTGGTGAGTTGTTTGTGTCAGCTCTGTAGTTTGAAAAAGAAGAGGGAAATGACTATTATGTGAAGCATGTTTTGTTTCCTTTCATTGTTTTCGATTGCTTGTATGGTAGAGTTAGATGGATAGAGTTGGATATTGATGGAGTTGGATTTGATTGAGCCCAATTCAGAGAGCATGTAGTGGAGCAGATCTAGACTCGAACTCTATTTGAAGGTCACAAGGAAGTCCTACGGCATGCCCCAGATTCCTCAGTGATTCACCCGTGCCAGATACTCATGGGCTGAGACAATGAAGAGTGAATGTGTTTGTGCACTTACACACATCCAGCCACATCAGATGCCTTTGTTTGGGCACTGAGACTGTCCTCGATCCAGTGTTTACATGTTTTTCTGTGTTTTCACAGATCTCCATTTGGCAGCAGAGTTGGGGAAAACGCTCCTGGACAGGAACCATGAGCTGGAGCAGGCCCTGCAGCAGATGTACTCCACCAACCGAGATCAGCTGCAGGAGATCGAGGTGAAACATGTTTGGAAAGAAACAAACAAAGAGTTTTCCTGAACTGTTTTTCAAGAGAGTGTGTCAATGAGCCCTCTGTTTAAACGCATGTTTATGGAGTCAGCTGTCTGCAGACTCCTGGAATAATCATTGTTTTAGTGTGAGAGCGGTGATTTTGTATGAAAGAGGTGATTCATGGAGGAGACATCCACGTCACAAAGATGTGGAGCTAATCTGGACCGGACTGTCCCGGTGAGACTTTGGCGCGGTGCATCCTTTTGGCGAGATCTTTGTCTACTTCCTTACAGGGATATTCTGGCGTAAAATTAATTTAGGGTCAAACACAACGTAACACCGAGTTAGACACCCCCTTGAGAGATGAATGTTGCAGACCGCTTGCTTTTCTAGTTATACTAACTTTTGTCATGACCGCAGGATAGCAAAACACAGTGGTCTGAGGAGCCATAAACAAACCTCAACCAAAACGCCACTCTATAGCCACAAATAATGCTCAGAACAGCACCTAACTTCATCAACAGGACATATAGGGTCCCAGCCTCAGTACTAGCCACCAAACATCTTTTTAACTTTGCCTACTTTCTTTAACAAAGAGACTAAACACAACTCAACCTACTCTCTTCCAGCAGCCGCTTGTTTGTAGTGAGACCTCAGGCCAGTCCATTATGGACTACAGCAGGGTGACGCAGCTCAAGGAAGAACATTTATGATCATCTCTTATCATTTCCTTAAAGAAATAATCACCATATTAATCATTTTGCTCTGCAGACGTGGTAGTTCTTCTGCCTTCGCGTCTCGGTCTGATTGCATTTCCATGAAGAACTTATCATAAATGTTCTTCCTTGAGCTGCGTCACCCCCTCATGGATCCACAGTTTGTCCTGCTGTCATGACACCACATTCCATATACTGCTGTGTCATAGCTGTACTGCAAAGTACGACTCGGCTGATTATCTACCTCATGAACTACTAATTATTATTAATATCGGCCTTGAAAAGCGGATATCAGTCGACCCCTACAGCGAGGTTTGTGACATGTTAAGTCATCTGAAACATGATGAGACTGCTGTACGTTCAATTACAGGCTGAAGAAGCTGATCGGTACATCCCCGATCAGACGCTCATTATCAGCACATGCAGACAGCGCTGATCTGTGTTACCTCAACGAAATTCAGCAGGTCAACTTAGATAAGAGCCTTAGTTTGTTTACGGCAGTCAGAGGGCTTGTAGCTTGAGGATTAACAAGGTTGATATGTTAATTCCCATCTCTGTGATGCTGCTGCCAATTTTCATTCAGCTGTATGAGAATCGTTTTGAAAACTGGACCTCAAGTCCAACTGTGAAGCTAAAAGTTTGATTACAGGCAAATACCTCAGGTGGATGTGAAGTTGGTGGTCCCATTTAAAAACAAATGTGGACAAAGCTGAGAGTACAGACTTATTCATTATGCAATATTACTCACAGGTTTGTCTCCTGTTTCCTCGTACGGACCTGTAATTGGCTTTGCTTTGTCTTCCCTGTAATAAAATGCGTCTGCCTGTAAATAAACTACACTAATTAAATAAACCAATTACCAACTGCCTCCTGTGTTTCCTCGCTGTAGTTAAAAGAACATATTTAATCAGCCTGATAGCTTATTGTAGGAGCTTTGGGCGTGTTTGTCTTTAAATTCTGACACAAAATTCACAGTCTGTTGAATTTGAATTAAAATGATCAGGGACCGAGCTAATGTGTCCGTTCTTCTCTGTGTGGTCATTTCACAGAAATAAGTCGCCAGCTTTTATTCTGGAGGCGACGGATAAAATAGTGTTCTACTTGACTTGTGTAAAATTAACCTATAAAGTAGAAATTAATCTAAATTTTTGTCATCCGTTTTCGTCGAGCAGTACCTGACCAAGCAGATGGACCTGCTGCGCCAAATGAACGACCAGCATGCCAGAGTGTACGAGCAGCTCGACACAGCAGCCAGAGATCTGGAGCAAGACAATCAGAGACTCATGCAGGACAACCGGCTCGCCCAGCAGAAGATCCACAGGTCGGTTTGGACTCATTACCTCTGAGTTTCCCCTCTTTGAATGTGATTTGAATGAATAAAGCTATCAGACAAAAAGCAGGAGGATAAAATTCAAATATTTACATTTTGTTGAAGCGCAGAACCTTGATGTCTAGTTCTCGTTTCCTTTCTGTCCCTTTTCAGCCTGACAGAGGCAGTTGAGGGGCTGCAGACCCACATGGAGGACCTGCAGACTCAGGTGGAGGAGCTAAAGACGGCCCAGGCAGAGCGGAAGAAAAGAGAGGCGGCAGAGCAGAGGAGATGCCTCGGAGCACAGAGTGTGTCTTGTCTCAAAGAGCTGTATGACTTACACCATGACAGGTATCCTGTAGTTTCTGAAAACGGTGTCAAAAACAGATTGACAGTGTGACAGGGGAGCTGTTGTAGTTTGGGAATTTTAAAGAGGACATATTGGAGTATATTTACAAAGAAACGGTGGAGGATGTTTGTGCAGAGTCTGGATTCTGCTAAGTCCCGGCCACTGCAATCTCACCCTCTCACCCTGTGCTGACTGGGCACATAGAGGTCACCTGGATAAAGACCAGACCTGATCCTTTAAACATAATCCAAAGAGGAGGAGGCTAATCCTCCCCCATTGTCAGCAGTGTACTTGTACAAATGCACTTAATAACCCGCCGCAACATTAATCCATTAACGCCGCAACCGTGTGTAGTTTCCATGATACAAAGCTGATTCTCAATGACAAATAACCGCGTATGTCTTCATCCTTCAGCTTCATTATCGTCAATGTTTTAATTCAGGTGTACAGGATAGATCTTTTACTGTAAATACAACCTCAATGGTTTGGGGTTTGATGGTTTGCAAATCATTTCAATCCTGTATTTCATTGTGAATACAGCAAAGACCACATGCTGAATTTCCTATGAAAAATATTTCCTCTTTTAAGTTTGTTCTTAAGTAGGAGTTAAAATCACAAACGTGAACACTGATTTTAAATTCAACTGCTGATTATTACAGTCTTTGTTCACACTTATATTTGTCTCACCCTGTCCTGGCTCAGGCATCTCAACCACGACAGTATGTGGAAAGATAGACTCTGGTCACCTCAGAGCTCTTTCTATGGCCGAGAAAGGCGCCAAGACCCAGAAGAGGAGAACGCAGCTCTCCAGCACTCCATCCAGACCCTCCAGAGTCAGATAGCGGCAGAGCGGAGCCGCAGGGAGGCTGCAGAGCAGGAGAGCGAGCTGATGGTGGTTGAGAATAGAGGTCTGGAGCAGCGGCTGGCCATGCTGAACGGCTGCCGGGACAGACAGAAGGAGCTGGAGGCCGAAGTGGAGCAGCTGAGGCTCCTGTGGCAGGCTGACTGTGCTAAGAAGTGGGTCTGACTTCTAATACGCAACATTCATTAAATCAGGGACCAGTTTTATGGCCTGTTGCTGATGAAACTACCCTCTGTCATTTCCTCTCTTCTCCCACCAGTGCCAGAAGACCAGAGCAGCTTCTGTTACCTGACACGATTTTCTTCGACTTAGATGATAGACCGAGATCGTGGCAGGATGAGATGGAGGAGACGGCAGAGAAGGACGAGAAGCAGGGGAGACAAAACAGACAAAGATGTAACAGCGATGGCTCTTTGAGAGCGACAAATCCCGAGGAGATCCGCCGCGGTCACGAGCAGCTGTGTATAAGGCGAACGGAGGCGGTGAAACAGAGGGGCATCTCTCTGCTCAATGAGGTGGACGCGCAATACAGCGCACTGCAGGTAATGTAAAAGTAGTTCAGAACTTCAAAATAGTTTTTCCATGTGGTAAATAAAGCATCCTAAACACAGGACAGAAAAGAAGATTTCTGTAAGAAGGTGGAAAGTTTTAAGAAGATAAAATGTCTGTATATCATCCAGGTGAAGTACGATGAGCTGCTGCGGAGGTGCCAGCAAACGACAGACGGGCTCAGCCATAAAGCCGTCCAGACGCCCACCAGCCCCTCAGTGAGCAGCAGAGCCTGCAGCAGCCTGTCCAGTTCTTCTACCACGGACGAACTGATGCTGGTCATGGAGGACGACCAGCAGCCCGAGTACAAAGCTCTATTCAACGAGATCTTCACTCGCATCAATAAGACCAAAGAGGACCTCAGCGGGAACAGACGTGTGGAGAAGAACAATGACAACCAGGGCAATGCCAAATAACGGTGTTCTTCAACATCCTGGGATGCAGATGTAACAAGCCAATCCAATCAGCCCTGCACATCCTAAACACATAGACCTTTGCTTAAGTTAGTCAACACTGTTCTTTTTATTCTGTCCTCATCAAAAATTAAGAGTTATAAAATCTCTGCCTGCAGCTTTTATTAAACTAAGAATGTATTCCAAAGTGAAATGAGCATAATCATGCAAATGTAGATATATGTTACAGATTTTTTTATATAAGAAGATATTTATTTTATCCTAAAATGCTCCAGCAGGACTTCGACTTGTAAAAAGTACCTTTCAGTGTGTAGCTTGTTTCTCAAAGAGCACCCAGTGTTTATGCAACATTAATCCTGTAAACACTTGATCTCATAGGTGCTTTAAAACGAAACGCACATGTTGTATTTTTGTATGAGTTTTGCTAAAAGTTGGAGCTGTTGTGTACGACTTATGGTGCAAAAGTTGGAATGTTGTAATAGGATGAGAAACGGTGGCGATGCAGGAACTAAAGAGTTTATGGTAATTCGCTAAATGGCTGCTGTGAGTTGGTTTATGTAAGTTGAAATAGTTGAGGGTTATTAGCATGTCTTTAGAGAAGTATCAGGCGGAAACTGGAAAACTGTTCATAAGAGTTTTGATAACTGTTTTTGTGTTCCTGTCAGCTTCAGACGAGTGTCTCAGTGCCTGTGGGACACAACACAGCTCTGCACTTTTTATGGTGAATCACAATTCTATTCTATTTATTGACATGAAAGATGAGAAAATTAAGTTATATTTATTTTCTTTGTTGCTAAATATTAAAAGAAGCTGTAAGTGGGCAGGATTTAAGGAAACTGTACACTGAGGAGCTAAATTTTAATGGTTGTGGAGTTTGTGTCTGACACAGATGATTGAAAATAAAATGAAAAAAAGAAATGTTCCTTCTTTGGTTATCCTTTTTTTTTTGCTTTTAAATGTTTCTGCCATTAACTAGTTAAGTCTTGATACAGGATCCTGTTCTGTATTGTGTCCAAATGTGTAGTACCACCAGTGTTTTCTACACATTGTAGTGAAGCAGAGATAAACACTGCATAGTTTGTGTTTCCAGAGATGCTCCAACTTGTCCTCTCTTTGTGGGCATGATCATAAAATTCAATCGCACGGCAAAATTGTAAAAGGTTTATTTGCAGCAGGGTGTAGTCGAAACTATCATGTCAAAACTGAAGGTATTTGCCGTGCAGCATTTCTTCTGCAAACCCCATCCATCCCTCAGTGTACTCTGTGGCCCAGTAAACGATTAATGGGGCTTTGTCTCCTCTCATAATTAGGTTTTACATAACTCAGATTTCTACATTCAGCTTTCAACTCGCTCCAAATCCGTTAAATCTCCAAACAAGGAGATTACATACCACACTTACCTAATGGGGCAGGTTTTGGCAGGACCATAAGAAGAAACAACTCAGAAGTATCAGCAAAACAATCATAAGCCTGCTTTAGTGCGTAGATTTAACAAAATGTGAGTCCACAAAGGTTGTAGTACTATTTCATCATGTGTATGGAATCAATCATAGAACAATAACAATCCAAAACATTAACCCCAAACTGAATTTACAGTTACTAGCTTACAGTAAATTTTGATTTTTATACCATACCAGTATACCATTCTGACACGCTCTATAGTAGCTGACGTGAGGTGAGTAATCTGCATGATCAAAAATACTCTTAACCCGCTGAAATCTTGACAGATTTACAAATGGTTTTGTTTTTTACATACCGTAATAACCGGGCTATGAGTCGCGATGCTTGGTCATATTGAAATGGCAGCTTTTCTTTGACAAAAAAAAAAAGACTCAATTGTGCAGCACAGTTGTTTCACGGCTATTTGTGTGCAAGGGCTAACTTTTGCGTTGCTTTGCACGAGTTGTCAAGGCTGAGACCACAATCAAGATTTTAATTTCTTGTATGACAGCCTTTTTTTTTTGTCTAAGTGACAGTCTTTGTGGACGTGCTTGTGTTAACCAGCTGTCTAACTTGGCTAACAGACTTACTGTGAGTGAGACCAAGAAAGTTGACCCAGCAATTTTACATCAGTTGGAGAGGCAGAAATACTCTCTCGATTCAACATAACTTAAGTTCCACATGATTTCCAAGCTGTTTGGTTTGTTAAAAACATCTAAAATGGCAACATTAGGCAGATATTTATATTGAAAATAAATGCATATATGTCATTATGTTATTGTAGTTATCCCTATAATAGAAATATAACTAATGTAACATACATCGAATGATTAAATGATTTAATATAACTGTCTTGTGTGTGTAAACCTATAGCTATTGCTCTACCTATCTGTTTAATGTTTATTTATGAAAATCTATGGTTAAAATGATTCTTGAGTAACTGCAGAAACATAACTAAAACTCTTAGGTTTGTTACAAACCAAACCGTTCGAAAATCGGTTTAAAATTAAGCAATCTATGGTCATTTAAATGCTACATGCACCGTAGACTGGAATGTTATGAGTGGGCAAGTTACCTGAAGCAAGATGGCCGCCATGCGCGGACGTTGGTCTTCATTGGCTGACAGCGTGCGTAAGCCATCTAGCGTTCGTACATATAAAAACATCAGCTTAGCGGCTCTACAACATGCAGCAGGTCCCGTTTGAAAAGAAACACTTCTGTTACAGACACTTGGCTTACCTAGTGTAAGCGGTTTACCAGTTCAGCAAAAAGATCACAGGGTCCATAAGATCCCAAAGCGTCCCCATCGTTTATGCTAGCTTCATTGACGTTGACCCGGCGTTTTAGCTCTTGTCCTGGTGGTCTACCTCCCGTTGTTCCGCCATAGTCTCTGGTGTTTACTTCGTTTTCTTGCTTGTGTTGGCAGTCGTGGACAAAGAAGGATTCAGACAATTCTCCGTACTTTCTGGTTAGTTTCCACTGTTCGTTATTGTAGCACGCTAAATTTGTTTGGGCTCGCGCACGTTAGTCGAGGACGTTGAGCGTGCCTCACAATATAAGGAAGGAACGTCTGCTTTACAACCAATCAGAGAACAGCTTTGTTTAAATTCAAAATAAGCGGACCGTTAAATTTTTCAAACGGTTGACTTCACAGGCAGAAGAGAACACAGCGATATCGTTATACTCCCAAATGTCATCAATAACTAATAGCTATTGATTGATGCTTCTTTAACGGATTCCCACCTTTAATGAATATGAGGTACCAACACGGTCAAACTCGGATAAACACTTCTATAGGTTGGGTCGTGCGGGATACGAACCGCCAGGTGTTCGAGGGGGGCGCCTCCTTGGCGGTTTGTCCTCTACAGGTAGGTATCCACAGCTGGTCTCTGCGAACTAAGTGGTGTTTTCTGTCATGATACTGTACTAAGAAGGAAAAAATAACTCCTAAGCAATGATCTGGCTTTATATGCATGCCTTTATAGAAAACTCAGTTTAGTAAAATGACATTGGTGGATTGTGTGATCTAGAATTGTGTTTGCAGAAGTGAACTACAGAAATTTGCAAGAAAATGCAGTTAAATTGTGTGTCAATGATGGATATTCGTGGAATAAATGTAAGAGATGCCTTTTTTTCTTTTAATAACACCCTCACCAACTTTCAGGAAGTTAACAGAAGTATTTACCATAATTAATGCACACTGAAATCAGACAGCCCGTATATGAGCATAAAAACGCGTTCCCCACGTCGTCGCCGTAAAACAGCAGGAAGTGACGTCGTTGTATATGGCATTTTATTTAATAAAATATCAAAATTAGAATGTAATAACCCAAACATATCTAAAATATCTGCTTAAATACGAATTTTGTTGTACAGATTTAAAGGTGTACACTTTCTACATGTAATACGGTAGCGTGGCCGAGTGGTCTAAGGCGCTGGATTTAGGCTCCAGTCATTTCGATGGCGTGGGTTCGAATCCCACCGCTGCCATTACTATTTGAATTTTCATTTTTAACCCCCACTTCTGACATGAGCACACAACAGACTGAGGCGTTACTGAAAATATGCATTTCCGCTTCTTTGCCTCGTTGTTTGGCGCAGCTTTCTACTGCCATGAGATATAAAAAGAGCAAGTGCGCCCTCATGTGGCAGCTTGCACAGTAACACCAGTGCAGTCCTGAAGTATGACAGTTCAGCTGGATATCAACACAGTCCTTGGATTGACCTCCTGGAGGAAGCGCAGAGCTAAAATAATAATTTGTATTTTAAAGATAGAAGAATGCCAATGGCACCAATTGTAAATATTTTTATTTCTAAAAGTGTACAAAATTACCACTTAAATACTACCTAAACTCTAAATATGAGTTCATATTTCTACCTTGGAACCTGGAAGCACACTTACAATCAATCAAAATTTTAATGTTTAAATACAGACATGGGTATTTGTCTTTTAATACAATCATAATCAAACTGCAATATAATCGATAATTCCACAACATTTACACAACTAAAAATTAATACTTTCCAGCAGCTTTGTAGTTTCTTGAAATCACACATGCACCAGTATCGAAGAGTTTAAAGAAAGCAGCTGACTCTGGTTCATCTCAGGACATTTTTATATTTGAGGTGAGGAAATTTAACATGACTACTGGACAAAAACAACATGATGCATGGCTTTTTTGATGCATCTCAGCCAGACAGTTTTCTTTAAAAAGAAAAAAAAAACAAGTAAATTAGTTTTGATGTCCATCTAGTCAATAATTTCCACTGAGAACTGTTCAGTCCTGACAGAGGAGGCAGGATAGCATCAGTAAAACTAGGCTGAAAACCACGAGCAGCAGCAGAATGAGGTGCCGGGGGAGCTGGGAGATCCAGGAGGGTCTGAGTGGAGGTGAGTTAGCGCTCAGCTGTCTGGACTTCAGGTACTGCTCCACGGAGTCCGCTAGGTCGTAGGACTTTGGACAGTAACCCAGCTCTTGACGGGCCTTATCAATCTTAAAGGTGTGGTTCACCGCTATGTTCCTCACCTGTAATAAAAGACGGAGAGTTTTTGTTAGTAAAAGTTCAGTTTAAAGCAGGCATATGGCTTCTATAGGGAATTATTTCACCAATTATTTCATCAAGATATATCTGAAGACTGTTATCCTCAGTAGGAATGACAGAATATAAATCTGAGTGCCATCAAAAGAGAGGGAAAGTCAGAAAGTATGCAAGGAAGAGCACAAAACGCTGAGTGTTCATATTTCTCCTTCCTAGCGTCATAAATTTAATTCTAATTCATCTCCACTGTGCCCCAAATGTAAAATAGAAATTGTTTGTGGTATTGCTGGAAAATACAACAGTTCTGGCAAGTCATTGAACAAGAAATCAATAAGATTCTATCAACTAAGACAAATAATAATCCTTTATGTCTGCTACTTGGCATATTTGATCTGTCCATCACTGATAAATTTAGAAGGAAACTCCATCGAACACTTGCGTTCTGCTCTAGAAAGTGTATTCTCTTAAACTGGATAGTGGATATAGTCCCATCCAAGGCTCAGTGGCAAAGGGTGACTCTTAAATATGTTGCATTGGACTATCTGACATGTAAACTACACAGCAAAGATGACATGTTCCGTAAAACTTGGGAGCTCTTTCTGTCATATGTTGGTTTAAATATCTTTACCATTTTCACGAGAGGGTTTCTATCATAGCTTTGAACATGCCGCCTTAAAAAATGACGTCTTATTTCATTAATGCTCTTGCTTCTATGTACCTTTCTTTGAATATATGAACCTATTATGCACTTGATTTATTTCACTTTTATTGTACTTACCTATTTTATTCATATAAGATGACCCCTGAATCTCTTGCTTTTTATTTATCATGTGTTCTTTTTTGTTTCTGGAAAAATTTAATAAACATACATCCAAAAAGAAAGCGTGCAACAACCGGACGGTAAAGAGGCAAAGTTATATCAGGATAATCTTCAGGTCAGACAGGATGAGCAGGATTCAGCCGTGTGTGATTGTGAGGCTTCTCAACTATGATGATAAACTGGTACAGCGATTCGTCATGAGTCATACCGCAGAGCTTCAGGGATGTTTCATAAAAGGCGTGTGCCGAATGAAGCGGTTTGACGTAGAAGGAGAAACGTGAGAAACTGAAAAGCTGAAAAACTGCTTCGAGGAACTCATCTCCTCCCTCTCCTGTCCTCATGTGTACTCTACATGCCGACACCGAACACCCAGGCGGTAAGATAATGCAGGAACAGGCATCAGAATGTAAAACTATGACCTCTGAGAAGAATTCATTCATCTCATTCAAACAGAAATAAATACTTGATCTATTCAGGATGATTTCCAGCTGCTGATTAAAAGTAGATTCGTTGTTTTATATTCACCATGGCAACAGCCACTGTACTGAATTCACTTCCTGCAAAACTCCTCCTGAACTTCCTGTTCTGACCCATCACCGTTGATGTTTTATTCATGGGGCGTTCATCGATCCCCCGAGCAGCAGCTGTCTGACAGAGTGAGCTGCAGGTGCAGGCCCACGGGCTCAGCTTTGGTTTCTGCCTCATCACACATTCATGAGGACCTTAGCGGCCAGGACGACGGAGGCTCCTTAAGATGTACGACGAAGGCCTCCCCCGGACAGGATTACAACCAACCGCCCTCGAATCTGACACATCAGACTTTTTCTGTTTTTCAAAGGCAGAGCAGACATGCTGTAGTGCTTCTGCTGGTTTTATAATTTACAGCTATTTCTGAATTCCCTGAGGCTTACTTTCATTTTCTATAATTAATGGATGAGAGATAACATCAGGAGAGAGAGAGAGAGAGAGAGGGGTAGGGAGGATAGGAAAATACCTGTCCTAATGAAGTCTGTCTTCAGTGTCGAGACTTAAACAAGAATCCGCTCATCTGAGAGTAGGTAACTTATCCCCGTACTTTCAATTAGGCAGGTACATGTGCACGCATACATTCACACACAGCTCCACACTATAGACACCTAATCCATAATGCATCTCACACTTAGTTCAGACAGGTCAGACAGGAGCAGCGGCCTGTGGTGAGAGAAAATATCAAGTTTGGATTCAGAGGTGGCACACTTACCTCACTTCTGGTAAAGAGGAGGGGCACTTCGATAACGGGTCTCAGAAATATGTGCAAATATTCCACCAGGATCGCTGAATAAAGAGGGAAAAATACAAGTTTTGTTAAGAAACGCGATGAAAGGAATACGTCAGAGGTGTGGGGATTTTAAAGAAAGGAGATGACGATACCTGCTGAGTAGACGAGTGATACGGGCAGGTTTATCGAGGGTCTGCTGTATCCTAGCTTTTCAAACTGCAAAAATAACATGAAACAGAAACAAATGTTTTAGTGTACACTTCATTTTTGAATCAATAACAGGAAATACCTGTATTTTAGGGGGGAAATGCACAAAAATATTAAAAACTGTACATGTTGTGGAGTATTTACAGCTGCAGATAAACACACACTCTGTATTTCTGAGTATTTTTAAAACAAAAACAAACAATAGCTGTTTTTTTTACAATTAAAGCCCACCATGTTAGATACCTAACTCTGCTCACGCTCCTTAAATTTACTAAAATTAAAAAAAAGCGGCATATTTCACCTTTGCCTGTTGACACTGTGGCAAAAATGTGAATTTCTATCAAGAGTCGGGAAATAATGAGAGTTAAGGGTCAAAATCCTGTCCTGCAATCTGTGCAATGACAGCAAAGCAGGTGAGAGCGTCTCTAAGTTCCTGAAATATATTCCCAAATGCAACTCTGTGACTTATTTGTGACACATATCGTCTTTCATCAGTAACACTAAAATAAACTATATCACGCCTTTAAAATCCCTGACTTCATAAAACTCACCAGTGGGGTCAACCACTCAAAGAGATTGACTGAAATGCCATCGTTGATGAAATAAGTTTGTCCACTCTGCAAAACAAAACAGCGCGTCACCCTTCACTGTCTTCATTCAGAAAATAAAGGCGATAGAGGACGCAAGTGTTGGACGATTATCTTGTTTTCGAGTTGGTTTAGATGACGTTCGTCCTGACTCACAGCGACGCAGCTCCTCTGCAGCGTGAGCGCCTCGGCTGCCAGCGTGTGGGCCTTCACCAGGTTATCCACGTGCACCCAGTTCATCCTGGCGCGGGGGTCCCCAAACCTGAAGGTAAATAACCGCTGCTCCACGTTCACCTGAGGGACGGAGAGAGGAAGGACAAAAATGGACTTTACAGTTAATGGAAAGTTAGAAATCACTCACTAACTTTAACATATTTGCTGCACACTCCTATAAAACTACAGGCTGTGAGCTGTTATACATTATTCAAAAATGTAATATACATGTTGGCAACTTGGCCGACAGTGAACCCGGAACATATCAACAGCATACAGCGTGTCAGCAGCCTGCTCTGCTGCCTATAAAGGGCAGACTGGGTGAACAGGTGCCTGAAACTAGATCTCTGGAGAGCTTTATCAATAATGTAAACTCTGCAGGCAGATACACATTCTGCAATTCAGACGCTGCAGGATGTATACTTTTCTTTTTCCAGCACCGACACAAAAGACGTCTATCTATAGCCCACGACTCTCTCTCTCTCTCTCATACTCACTCACTCTTTATACATTTATATACGTGTGTGTTTATCTCTCACCATCACTCTGTGAAGGTGTCTCCTCTCTTCTGGTCCGTAGATCCCACAAGGCCGCAGGACGCAGGTTCGAAGTAGACCGCCACCTTCAGGACATGACATTATTCATAAAGCATAACATATACAGGAGCGAACTGTCATGATATGTTCCATTAATTAAGCTTTTCCCTTCAGTTTTTGTTATACTGAGTTTATATTCTGTGTGTGTTTTTTTCCCAAGTGTTTTGGTTGGTTCTTTTTGAGAGAATCCTCGTTTACATGGGCAAAATTTCTTAATCCGATTAAAGATTTGAGGGATCAGAAAATCTGAATCCGCTGTTTACATGGGCGCAAAATCAAATAATCCGATCATGACATGCGTATACATTCACCAAGTTTTATTCAGATTAGAAGCATTTGAAGTAAAACCAGAATATACACACAAGGATGGACTACTACAAAATAAAACAGGAAACACTGAAAAGTGACAAGACAAGACTACCGGGGAACAGGAACACAAAAAACTTAATTAACAGAACGTATCATGAGACGAACTTTACGTCAGCGGCAGGATCCTCAGGCATCTACCTCATCCTTGTGTAGCAGATACCTGAACTTAGACCTGCAGTATATAATGATACAGGTCCCAGCTGGAGGCTTAATTGAATGTATAAGTAGACGGCTGCTGATGGAGGGAGTTTGGTTACACTGGCTCAGGGAAACTTTGTGTCTCTATGTGGAGAGCTGAAAACTTTTTCACGCTGTTTCTTCGTGCCGTTATGTTTTCATGTGTGTCTGTTATCTTTGTGTCGCTCATAAGTGACCTCAAAGTGCCTGTGTGAGGTGTGCCCCGCTCTGTTTAAGTGCCCTTACACTCCCTCACACACCAGACTCTCTTGTCCTTATTTCTGTACGATATGTTGTTGTGTGTTAGCGCCAGTCCTCTCGTCTCAGCTGCCTTATCTCGCCTTATTTTTTAAATATAATCTAATAATTAAAAACACGTTTGTGATTGAAAATGGTTCGAACGCTTTTATGTATGAATCAAAGTGCATGGGACTGCTGCACAACATACTCACACTGGTCTGTCACGCTCTTTACTTAAACTTGCATCACTGCAGCTCTAGTTTCTATGGCAACCGATGCCTCTGTTTGCTTTACACAGATGCAGTAGCAATCGTGGTAATCTCCTACTGATGGAAAATCCACAGAAGAGCACGAGGGACGCTGAAAACTTCTTTAATAGGTATGGATTTGTCTGACTTTGAAATGAGAATTCTGAGAAAATACTGATCAGGCATAAAAAATAGTAAATCAAGAAGCTGCGAATGGACGGATTATTTACCCAAACTTTGTGGAAAAATTCGTGCGAGAAGTCAGGACTGACTCGATGCACAAAGAAATGATTAGGACCACTTAAAGATTCAAGAAAATACAACAATTATGAGTAAATGCACAAGAAAAAAGTTATAAATTTACAAGTTCAAAGGATTAAAATTGTAGGTTGTTTTATGAGACAGAAGTCATAATTGAAGGTTAATGTGTATCACAGTGATATCAGAGGTGCTTGCACTGAACGGCTGAGGACCACCAGTGTTTGCAGAAGTGTCCTCTGACCACCTGTTTCTCAGAATAAGTTCAGCTTCTTGTGAAATCGATTCAGAAAGAGACTAAAAGCTTTGATAGTCAGTTGATTATGAAACCTGAACAAAAGTACGATGCCACGAGATGCTCCAAGTTCATCATTTTGTAAATGGCTGCTCTGTTGGCACACTGTAGACGATGATTATGACTGTTTTCTCATGAATATAGAACTTAATCTTCCAATTTTATCTCTTTATTCTTGTAAATTCTTGGTCATGTTCACAAAACGACCTAAAAAGTAAAATTCTGGAAAAATTCAGGTCACCTGTTTAACCTGAGAGCACGCCTAACAGTGAAAATCTCCTGCTGATAAGTATCTGAGTAAAGTTCTTCAAAATATCAGGACCTGAATGTCCTTAAACGATCTGAAAAATGTCAGGAGAGCACGTCTGTTTGTTTCTCACCTTTCAGGATGCAGCCGTTAGCAGAGAGGACCATCTGCTCTGCCATCGATTTAGTCCTTGAGTAGTGGTCGATGTGCTGCGACACAAAAAGGAACATGGTTTTGTTATAAGACTCTCTGCAGGACTAAAAGTGAGTGAAAGCTTTTAACAGGTGGATGCGACTCTTGTCAGAATATCTCTGTGGAGCATCTCAGTTGATATAGTTCATTTATATTTATACTTTTTTACTCACTGCATCAGGAGGAACGTACGGCACGGAGGCCTCATCACCCTCGTCTATTGGTTTCCCTGCAAACACCACGTTGATGGTGCTGGTGTAGACCAGCCTGGGGATGCTCCTCTCCTTACACACTGAAACAGAGACGATCCAGCAGGAGAGTCAACTCAACATCCAACAGTTTTACTCTTATTTTATGTGAATGAATATGGGTCATACCATAAACTATCAGAAAAGGGACGATTGCTTGATGACAATATGTTTACGAGAGCTTTATTCAATTTAAAGTGAGTAAATGATTATTAAAAAATCAAATGTTAAGAAATCAAATGAAAAGTCAAATTAAATCAAATTTCAAAACTCATTAATACATCTCTTACCATTTATGACATTAATCGTCCCTCCAACATTGACTGACTCAACTTGATCTTTCTCTAACTGGCAGAAACAAAGAAAGACGAGAAGAAAAAATGTCACTTCTTCACCACAAACTCAGATACTGACGTTTCTTTACATCTTTTCATGCATTTAAGCAGCAGGTCATCATTAAATCCAACCTGTAGCTCTTTGTTGTCAGCCATCCCTGCCCTAACCTGGTGACCTGGAGACTGTAAATATCTGATAATAAAACTAACTGTTTTTTATTTTATTTTCCCACTAAAACAAACCGTCTGTGTTGACCTCAGTCCATCACCTCGTTTATCTGTCTCTGTCAATAATTCAGTGTTGAAAATCAGCTGAATAAGAAATGCAGGAGGGTCACCTGTTCTGGTCCGGACATGCCGTAAGAGGCCGTGTGGAATATACAGTCGACACCTTCACACACTTTGTTGAGTGAAGGATAGTCCCTAATGTCACTCTGTTAAAAAAAAAACAGAAATAAAAATGACCTCGCTTTAATTTTACAAACTCAAAACACTCACTCAGTCAATATGAGATGATAGAAAAGCTGTTTCACGGTTTATCTCTTAGATTTACAAATTATTCATGTCCAGACATGTAAGTTTTCTGACCGAGTCTATGAGGCGAAGTGAGTCAACAAAGATCCCATTAGAGGACACGTATAATTAAGGTAAGTGTGCCACGAGGCCCGCAGGTGAAACCTGAATCATGTCTCCACCCTCTGTGACCCAGTCAGCAGCTGGCGCTCAGACGTGGATCACTCACCTGTGTCTGTTTCCAGCCAGCATGCAGACTGACCAGAGGAAACCCACTGACACCGACTGAAGCTCTGACACACTAGACTCGGTTTTCAAGTCTGTGTGGAGCGGCGCGAGGAGAAGGAGAGCTGTTGGGTTTGAACTCAAAAATCCTGCAAACCTGCACGCTCCAAAGGCCTTCCTGTAATTTCTGCATTTTATTTAATTTTCGGTTGTAGTGGTGCGGTGAGGAGACGCAGTAGATACCTGGTAGAAGAAAGCTCCTTCCGGAATTTCACAGGGGGGCTTCCTCATGTCCAGGAGGATCACTGTCATCCCCTGACTGGCCAGCTCTCTCCCTAGCCTGAAACCAAAGTACCCCCCTCCCCCCGTCACCACCACCTTCCCTGCTGAGCCCCCCTGAGCCAGACCTGCCTCCTCTCCCACTCTGGAGGCCGCACACTCCGGGCTGCTGCAGCTGGACGCCATGGCGCCGTTCACCCTGTGGCGGACGGTCACAGGGGGGCTGGAGGCGATCGCCGGGGCCGGGTGGTTGACCCAGGGCTGTTGGGTGAGGTGAGGGGAGTTGTGCATTTGGTGTCCCCCGGCCTGCAGGCGACAGAGGGGGACGGTGTGGCGGGGGAGCTGCTTCACCTGGCACAGAGAGCCGCCACCCTCGCTCATGTTGGGACCGCACAGCTCCATATATGTGCTAAGGGGTTTAGAGAAGAACTGTTAACGGATGACCTTTAACGTGCGCGACCACATAACTCCTATTTTAATGACCCCTCACTGGCTCCCGTTTTTGATCGTTTTTAAAGTCCTCACTGGTCTCGCACCTCCTTACCTGTCCGAGCTCCTGTATCACCACCCCCCAGCCAGAGCCTGAAGGTCCTGGGACCAGTTATTGTTGGATGCCTGAAAACCAGACTCTAGTCTAGAGGTGACGGGGTTTTTTCAGCGTTTGCCCCTAGACTGTGGAAGTTTACCTGCTGCCATATTAGAGCCTCTCAGACCTTAGGGTCTTTTAAATCATCTTGAAAGACCCACCTTGGTTTGAATACATGAGCACACAGGAATCCGAGGCTCTGTAGCTTTTATTCTTTTACTGTCTGTATTTTATTCTACTGTTTTTAATTTTATTTTCATTGTTATCCATTTATTTACTTCTTTTATTTATCCCATGTACAGCACTTTGTTTGACTGCTGTCTTTTAAAGGTGCTTTATAAATAAACATTGACTTGACTAACGTTACTTTGACGAAAAAGCCTGAATCAGCTCGTACTTCAAGTGGATGGAACTTCTAATGAACTCCTGCAGATGTGAACGATGTTTAATTTTGATTATATGTTTAACTTTCATTATGCAGGTGGTATCAGCCCTCTCTTTTGGGTATATAGTACTTGTATTTTGGACAAAAAGTACTGCACAGTAATGTATCTGGACTATCAATTAATGTGCTTCAAAGTTTGCCTGATTTAAAAAGTTTCCCAAACTTCTTTTGCAGGATTAAAAACCTAATTTAAAAACTTTACAGACAGTTTTGTGAGACAAAGTAGAATTTAAAAAAAAGGATTATAACAGCAGAGGACAAAAAGATCATCCATCATAGAAAATAAAAGGGCATAAATTACAAGAATAACAGCATTTTATGGATGATGAAGATTACCAGAAGAGGAAATATAAGAAAAATGTCTCACTACTGCTTTTAAATGTTGTTACTTTTAACAGTTTTACAATATTTTACGCACATTTTACCAACATAAACTTGATTTTTTTGGGCAAATTTGGACTCATGTAGAAATTTGTTTTGCATTCTTGATCTATATTTAGGTAAATGGTATTAGTTTATTTTATTAGTAATAGTCCTCAGGATATCCACCTGGTGGTCAAGGACATAATTTGCACAAACAGCCATAACTATATTACCTTGCTTAATATATTCACTTATTCATAATAGATGAAGTAGCCTACTTTTTTAACAAACTTGGAGATATTCTTACATTTCAGTAGATGAATTATGATTTTATTCTACTTGTTTTTCAGGAGGCCTGTCTGTAGTCTTGAATATGAATTGTCTGAGAAATATTTCCTAGCTAACCAAACGAGTTTCTCAGGTTGTCATCATTCATGTCATCATTTTAAAAGTTTAAACCTGCATAAATTTAGAGTAAAAAAAACGTTTTTATCCCCAAAAATGAATCAGCTAATTGAAAATTTTACATTAAAACTGTTAAATAAATGACAAATCTATTAACATTACCGCGGTACATGCAGTTTACTGGTAAGGATAATACCGTAAATTTTACCTTATGCTCGGCTAATATCCTCCTCGAACCCTCACATCCATTCCCGAGCCGGCCGGCTCACGAAATAATCCACTCTTTACTTTCCCCTTTGCTATCGCGGTCCTTCACTCACGACGCCACATGTCTCTCACCTGTCACTCACCTGCATCTCTACCTGAGGACTCTGCTGCCGTAATGTCTGGAAGCAGCGCGCAACACGAAGCGATCCCATTTCCAGGAGCATCATGAGGGCGTTTCAACTTATCGTCCTCTCTGTGACACACCACACCTGAAACACGAGGGGAATTATGTTTGATTAGTTTAATTTAGATGTCATCCAGTGTATTAAAAAGATCAAGATTGACACAAAATACTGTACTGACTATTTTTATAATGTTTTCACTATCCTGACATTAAAGCTCCAGTGAGGGGTTTTTGAATTGATTGACAGATTTATTTAATGTAATTTTCAATGCCTGTAACTGATGTAAAGGAGCAGGTATGACAGAAAACAGCCTGTGTTTGGAGTCTGAAGTTTGCGGTACATACCAGGGTTGTCCTTAAATACTCTTGGTTCCTCCTGCAGTCTAAAGACATGCCTATCCTGTTTATTGGTGTGCCTAAATTGCCTGTAGGTGTGATTTTGTTTTGAGTGGTTGTCTGTATATTGAATTGATTTAGTATGATATAAACTTAAAGTAAAGCCAAAGTTTTTGGACTTCCTTTGTATTTTTAAACAATTTTTTAACCATGTGCAAGTATTTTATGTAACCTTTTCCTTGTCTCTTAATTAAAGCTCCTGTGAGGAACTTTTGGCTCCTGCTAGTTTCTGCGGACAAAGGAGTCTTGTATTATCTTGTCCTCAAAATGCTTAAAGGGATATTCTGGCGTATAATTTAGGGTCAAACACACCGTAACACGAGATGAATGTTGCCGACCGCTTGCTTCTCCAGTTATACCAACTTTAGTAACGACCACACAATAGCAATACAGAGAGCCATGCGCTCAACCAAAACGCCACTCTATAGCCACAAATAATGCTCAGAACAGCACCTAACTTCATCAACAGGACATATATGGTTGCAGCCATAGTATTAGCCACAAAACATCTTTTTAGCTTTGCTAATTTCTTTAGCAAAGAGACTAAACACAACTCACCTACTCTCTTCCAGCAGCCAATTGTTTGTAGCGTAAATATTAGATGGACATTTGCAGCATTTGTGTAAACTGTGTAATTTGTAACCTGCTTATCTTGCTCTTTTAATCTCGTTTTTAACTGCTAACCTGTTTTTATATTCCTTCATTGTGATATTTCTTTGCTTTTAAGATGTAGCTCTTTGAGATCTCTTGATGTAAAGGGCACTACAGATAAAATGTATTATTATTATTATTTATTATTTCATTGCCTGGATCAAATCAATACATATCAGCCTGTGCACCCCTCTCTTATGCCGTCGCTGTACCTCCAGTATCTTGCAGGTACGAACCGTTTGTGTGATTATCCGTCTCATCATTTTATCTGGACTTTACAGAAACCTTCAGTTCAACAGTAGACATGGCCGTTTAAGTCAAAATCTCTTATTTCATCTGCACTTTAATCCACTTTCCTGCAGTTAATCTACAAATTGCTTTTATACCGGAGGGTTTCAGTCATTTGGCAGCTGTTTCAGACTTTTTTTTCTCTCCCTCTTTAATTACGTGCGGTGCATTTAACTGTCAGCTCAGGTTTGGCCGTCTGTCTGCTGTCTGCTAAATAAAACATGAAGCTTCTATTTCGGTCCTCTCCAAAAACACTGTCCTCAGGAAGTGACTACTGCTGCTGCTGCTGCTTTTCACCTACCTGTTATCATGAGCTAATATGATACACCACATCATCCAAAGGCTGAGTTTTATTTAATCAATCATAAATATGTGTTGATTTTGTTTTAAAGACCAAGTTTATTGAGGTTAAATGAGGCGCTCAGTTTGTCGATTCCACATGAAAAAAACTGTCAGATTTGATTTTGATTGGCTAAACCTGAACCAGGTCAGATGGAAATCTGAGCAGAGGACGGACTGAAGGTATCAAGGTATCAGCCGGCGCAAACAGAACTTGAACTCCTGATCTGTAAGTTGAGCGACTCTGCATGTTATCGCAGTTGAAGGTGCGAGTCTCATGCAGCTTTTTTGGTAAAAACAACGATGCTTCTTGGTGTTTTTTACATGAACTGCTTGACATGACTAACGAGGTTGGAGCACCACTCTCAGTTTCTGTCAATAAAGCTGCAGCTCCGCCCAGACTCAAAAACAAAGCTGGTGAGGAGGAGAGGACCAGCAACAAAAAGACACATATGAGTCAGTGTAATGTTCAAGTCCTCTTTAATTACACCGAATAAGTAAGATTAATGTCTGAATGTGAGCGTGCCAACACTCCACCTCCACTGATGGTCCATCTGAACATCTGCAACACCCCTTGGAGGTGGGGAAGGAAACCTGAGGGAGAGCAGGACCTTTGGGAATCGAACTCCTTATATGTTTCCAAGCAACAAGAAAGACACGTCAGAAAATCCTGCATCGGAATTTCATATATTCTACAATGAGATTTTAGAAGTCTTTTTACCAATTTTTCTGAGTTTGATCATTTCCAAAAAGTCTAGATTCTGTTATTTGATGTTTTGCAAGTCATTTAAAGCTCCTGTGAGGAACTTTCTGTCCAGGCCAGTGTCCATCCCTGTATTGTGAAAGGCCTCTCTTGAAATCGGCAGCATAAGTAGCCCCAAAACCTGTATATTTGGTAAATGTTTAAGCATCCTCACACTGTCAGGGAAACTGGCTTTTGAAGGTGTCGCCTCTCTTTTTTTAGACTGATTGATGCAGCGTCCAAAAAAAATGTCAAACTATGTTTATTTTTGTCCTTGTCCCTTTTGCACAGACTTCCCCGTAGTTCCTGGATCTTTAAATGAGATGATATGCTGCAGATGATGCTCTCAGTTCCATTATTTGTCTAAAAAAGCAGCGTCTCCTCTGACGTATTTAACCTCTATTATAAAATGAACAGTGGAGCGCACACCGGATCAGTCCTAACACATCTCCGTCTTCCCTCCGCTGCTCATTTGTTATTTCAGCCCTCGCTGTGATAAAAGGCTTGAGTTACTCTCTCATTAAATGCCGCCGAGCACACCCATGAATCACAGTCAGCAGGGAGCCGTCACCTTGTCTGACCTGCTGCAGCGCTGAGACGAGGGAGTGCGTTGGAAACTGCAGACCTCCCTTGTCTACAACCTTGCCAAGCCCTCCCCCGCAGCTAACTTGAGTGAGTGTGAAAAGTGGAAATAGGATGGGCATCTCGCTGTGATTAGCCGGCCACTCCCTGAAGCCTCAGAGCGGCGTGGAGGGCGACCCGAGCCGACGGCGATGATCAGGGATACAAAGAGAGGCATGAAAATGTGCGGGGCGAACTGTGACTACTGAATATTTTAATAAGCAAGGATCTGTTGTCCTAAAGAGGTTCGCAGCGAGCACCAGGGGGAGCCAGACCACAGCATTTGAACACAACATGAGCCTCAAAACACTGCAGGTTACCTTAAAGGTCAAAGATGGTTATGTTGTTCATGTTTCCGGATCACACCGTCGGCATGATTTCAGTCAGTTTAACACACATTGGTGGCTCTGGAGAGGAAGGAGCGGCTTTTTCATGTAAAGGTCATTCGTAGACATTTTTGATGGTAAAATACCAACAAATAGAGGATCAAACTTATCGTGAGTCACAAGAACTTCTTATCCTTGAAGGCTTATCAGTGTCTGGACCAATCAACAGTATGAAATGATGAGGATATGCAATTTTTATAACATTAAAGCAAAGAGCAGACAGTTGATTCAGGTTTTCAGTTTTCTTAGAGAAATACGAGAGTATCATCGGCGTAACAAGAGTATCATTCTATGAAAGTCGTCAAATTCTACTTAATTTTGGAAGTAAGAGTCGAGAAAAACTGGATACAGAATCACATTAAGATAAAAAAAGTAAAAACTGGGGTTCAAAAGGTCAGACTGGTCTATTAAAGGAACGTTTCAGTGCTTTTGAGGTCAAGTTGTATGAGTTAGATGTCATCAGGAATTGTTTTAGCTGTGGTAGATATTAGTCTGTCAGCTCCTGTTAATGAGAAACTGCCAGTGGAGCAAAAACAAATGGACTTTTTGACGCTTTGAGATACTACAGTATCCTTAAAGTAGGTTTATAAAAACTGAGTGCAATTCAAAAAGCCTTGAAGAAAAAAGTGAGGAAGAACCTGAAATGAAGAACTGTGAAAAACAGACAGGGTTGACATGGCAGGAAGGTTTCCATCTTCTTTTTTGACGGTTTAATGGTGAAAAGATCACACCTCAGTTTACTCCACAGCTGTTTTTGACAGGCCTCAATGTCATCCAATCATCAATTTATCGCTGATAAATCAGTCATTTAAACCTGCTCAGCGTGTTCAAATAAAACACGACCATTACTCCAAAAACCCGCTTCAACACTCTGTAAATTCCTTCACAAAAATCACAGTTTTTGGCGGGAGTGAGTAATTGAAGAGGATTAGTCATCTCATTTCATGCTCATTTTAGAAAGCAGCAGCTCCGAGGTCACACGCCTGAAAAAAAAATCAGCCTGACTAGCTAACGCACAGAGAGGATTCTGGGCTAAATCAATTAGTCGGGCTTTATGTAGAAACTCCAATCACTTCTGTGATGAAGACGGACTCTGAGAGAGAGAGAGAGAGAGAGAGCTGCGCAGTGAGAGGAGATGACAGGCAGGACAGTAGATTAATTTCATTTATCAGCGCAGAAGATGAGGTTTGAACTGATTCATTGGAGCTAAAATTAGACAGCGTGTGTGTGTGAGCTGCAGAGTGTGCACCTGTTTGAGTCGTGTCTGGTCTTCATGTGGAGTCTGGTTTTGATTTGATGAGTTTGCTGACACTTGAAAAACAGGTGGAGGTTTCAACACGAGATAGATGTCAGAAAAATACTTCTTTATGTCTGAGTAACCCACAGCGGAGCATCCTTTTCAGATATTCCCAATACAAATGCATCCTACTTCGTTGTTATGAAGGGCGCACTGAGGGCGTCCGGTTGTGTCCATGCTATATTTCTGGACGGGCAGTTACTGCCACTCTCTGCCTGTTTGCGCTAAAAAACCTGAGCGTATGATGTCGGAGTAATTGACCCTGTAATTATTGCAAGAGAGGAGATCGGATAACCTATACGACCGGTGTGTAAGAGGCTCGTGTTGGTGTTACTCTGCAGCAATTAGCATTCACACACTGGAGGCAGATGTGGTAGAAACTGTGGGAGTCCTGCAGTTTTATCTACACATTTACTCAGCTCATTAACTGTTCCCTGTGCTCGCCTTCATCCGGCGCTACACACACACACGGACCACAGAAGACTCGCAGGAGAGGCGTGAAGAAGGAGCAGTTAACGCAGACAAAAACGGGTTTATGACATCCAGGAGATTAAAATGTCAGGTGTGACGATAGCTCCCCCAAAAGGGAAAGTGAACAGGAGGCATTATGGCGTATTGATAGTGATGTGAAAGTAATTGAACTCCTAAAAAAGTTTGGTGCTCTGCTCTCTTACGTGACCTACACATTTAATAAATTAAGAGTAGAAGAGTGCAGCAGCTCAGGAGGTGTCTGTACTGCAGGAATGAGACAGCGGACGAGAAAGGGAAGTGTTCCTCCTCGGTGACCTTCAGTCGACTTAAAACACAGAGAAGGAAATTAGAATCAGCCACCGAACAGACGCTCGACTGTGGGCGGAAGGCCAGGAGTCATAACAGGTTTTCTAAAACCGACATGATCCCACAAAAATGCGGAAAATGAACCCTATGTTTTAACACAGAATCCCCTGCTGCTGTCACAATAGATGTAGAAATTTCATAAGTGCCAATGTGCACTGGAGTTATTTCACAAGTCTGCTTTATGGACCTGGTCTAGGGCAAAAGGACTTCAGGGGTGCAGCTACTGTGACAACAGCAATGAGGTGCTACCAGTCCTGCACATTGTCCCCAGTGAACAGATTATGATTTTTCTGTTTTTAAATCAAAACAGACTTGGTTTACACTCTTGCTCATGATGTCTGCGATCCATCTTATCTTTGGTCTAAAAGAGGTCTAATGGACATCTACATGAAGCCTGGACGACTGGTCTAAAGTCAGGCTACCACAGGTCTAAAAATGAAAGATTTTTAGACGTCTAAATTTAGACCAAGTTTAGACCAAGTCTAAATCTGGGCTATATTTATACTACACCATATATTGCTTAACAGCTATCATAACTATTTTGGTTATGTACTTGGAGATCAGTTATGCAACTCACAGTTGCTTTTTGAAATCAATAGTTATTGAATAATGGGTTAAAGTGCAACATCTAAATTCCGTCTAAAAATAAACAGAATCTAGACATTAAAATTAGGTCTAAAAAAAACTAAATGTCTAATAGCCGTCTATTGCTCAGTGGAAAATAAGTAAGGTTTGGGTTCTTCTTTGTTCTCTGGTAAACAAATTGTTTGGATAAACTCGGTATGCTTTGCGCAAATTCAGTCAGTAGCGCACTTGTACTGTGACATCTCTCTTAATTACGTCTATGTTTTATAAAATGTACGGTCTTAAGACTATGAGTTTGAAGGTAAAGCAATGACTGGGTACTTATGCTAATAAAAATTATACGATTCATGATATTCATGTTGATATTTTCTGTCCTCTTTCGGCGCTATATCTCCTCTTTTAAACAAAAACAGCCACAGCTTTCAATCTTGCAGCACTTATCAGTACTGTTATATTAGCTCTGCTGCCACTGCACGGATTGCAGGACGGATTCTAGCTCCACTTCTCCTTATGAGGGGTGGTTGGAATCCAGTAGCTCCTCAGGCCCCTCCCAAATCTGTGCCCACTATAATTATCAATATCTTTAATTCTTGAGACCAGCCTGAAACAGAAAACAAACTTTTTTTTTGCCACAGTGTCAACAGTCAGAAGTTAAACTGGTTGTCCTAGAGGTTGTCCCTGTGGCCAAGTTGAATTCTGGGAAATGTAGGAAACATTTCTAATGAAGACGAAAATGGAATTCTGCAAAAAAATGAAGTGTTGTTTTTAATGTCTGAGAAGATCTAATTTTAACTCGTGACTATAAAAAGTTGAAATATCAGCAGGGATGGTGATTATTTAAAAGCTGTCAGCTGATTGTCTGGAGCTTGTTTTCTCCCTGTCTCGCTCAGAGAGATTACAGATAAAGCAGCCGAAGCTGAGAAAGTGACAGACAAGCCCATAATTCCTCCGAGGACAAAAGTGGAGGCCGGGGATGGAGATGATGGTGATGCTCCTGCTTCAAGGACAGATAAAAAACAGGGATGAGGGAGGGGGAAAGCTCCATCGACTGACTGTTTTATGAAGAGCAGGTCCAGACATAACTAACACCTGCTCTCTCTGGCTCAATAATGAGAGCATGCATGAACTAATGTGACTTTTCCTCCAAAAGTAACACTGACTTTCTAATTTTACCTCCAATTTATTATTTCAGCCTTCCTTCTGGCGTGCAGCAGGAGATTTAGTCAAGATACTCTCCTCTCATAATCAGCTTGAGTCAATATTGTGCAGAAACCCGGCAGAAGGCTGAACAGCAGCACAGATAATATTATTACATGGATTGGACAAGCAGCTTTAAATCTACGCCTGCTCTTGTAAAGGTCAGAGGCTCGCAGGAAATCGATATTTGGCAGCTACCTCTCAACCCACCGCTCCGGCAGAGCCCAATCAGCCGAGCAGCCGTCCTGATGCACCTGATGGCTCAGGACAGAGAGAGGGTAAGATCTTCCTGTTTACTCTGTTTTTATCTGCAGCTGAAAAACAACAGGATTATAAATGATGGAGGGAGAGGGAGATGCATGTGGACACGTTTTACGACTGCGGGACGGAAAGACAAGGAGAGGACGGAAAAAGGATTACAGTCACCTCTTTTATTATCACAATGAGTGCGATGTCCTCCAGCCGTCCTCAGCAAGGACCGCCAGTCCAGACCCACTTCATCAAACACTGGCAACGCTGTTCTTAGCTACCACCACACAACAAAAACGCACAAAGATCTCATGTGTTTGAGATGTTCTCGTAGGCTAAAGCTAGAGATGATGAAACCTCTCACTGTTCTCGAAAGAGGAACACATAATCTTGAACTTTCACTGGAAAAGAAACAAGATCTTTTTGTTATTGTTTGGGACACAGAGGCCCATTCATGATGGCTGCCACTGCAAGAATTAGAACCAGGGGCGGTGCCAGACTTTTTGAGTGGGGTGCCCAAACTTCTCCAGGGGTGGCCTTGAGTTTCTCTTCACACATACATTTATATAAAATACTATTATCTATTCTTTTTGTATGCAACCAGAATAAAAGTATAAGTATTACTGTTGATTAAGTTTAACCTACAAGAAACACGACAGAGAGACATTTGAAAAATCTGAGAATCTATAGCGACTCAAAAAAAAAAGTGTAAAATTTGTAGGGGAACTCTAATGTTAGAGTCTGCCTTTGGATATCACCACAAACAGCAGAGACAGCGTGCATCTCATTAATAGAAAATACACACATATAACCAACGTCTTGCTAGTTTGTTTGTTGATTGTTTTGGTACGTAATGTAATAAATAGACCAGAAAACACCCCAAAAGTAAAGATGAGATTTTCCACTGGTGTAAAAAGTGACTAGGCATACTTATATTTGTCTGAAATTATCAAATTACAACAATAATATCTCCAATGTTACTTTTTTTCTTTCATTAATACCTGCTAAACTAATTAAAGTCATAAGCTGATGAAAGTGGCATTACTTCCAACAATGCTCACATTTGTTGCTACTGTTGAAAGTTGGATTCAAATTCCTGTATGAAAGACAAATCTTTTCAGAAGGTACAAAAAAGTTCGTTGTCCACAATCCTCTTTGTAAGAGTCGCTAAACCAGGAGAGGTGGACTGGAAGTTCCCCTTTGAAGACAATCAGCAGCAAAAAGTAAGAACTTAAGAAAGCACAGAGAAGTGAGTTTCATTCGCAAGAAAATGAATAAAGACAATTGAGGTGTATCAAAAAGTGAAGCATAGAGGACCTGATACAGAGCCCTGTGGTACACCCTTTCAGATTAGACTCTGAGGTTTGTGGTTTCCTCAGAAGGTAATAACTAGTAGATCAGTTTCCAGCCTGGACCAGATTGTTGGCAGCTGTAAAACATGACTTCCCTCTTGAACTTTAAAATTTATGCCTATTTTATTTCTTTCCTCACACTGAAAAGCACCAATTTGTTGCTGTCATGCATTTATTGAAATATTATGTAATGTTTACAAAGCTCAGCAGTTTGAAATGAATTACAAAAGCAACTTAACTGTGCACGTCTATTCTGGTCCCTTGGTAACGTTGTTGACAACAGAGAAAGAATCGAGCTCCACTGCCCAACAGGATACTTCATTATCATATGAGTGTGTGTTTTCTGGCAAATAGGTGCACACTTACACGCGCGCACACACACACACACAGAGTCCTCTCCACCGTGCACGTATCTCTTTATCCTCGCACAGGCACAGACTGTTCTCACATGTACCCACACACTCTCCAGTGACTCATCTAAAATAACACAAGAGGCATATCGAAATAGACACTAATACCCGCGTGAAAATAAACGTTTGGGTCCGGCAGAAATAAATACCGGTCAGAGGGCCCGGTCTGTGGGCCGTGAGACTGCAGCGCCTGCAGCCTCTCCTCCAGGTCCTGCTGTTACAACAACAAACCAAACACATGGGCGACCACAGGGAGCTCAGTATGAGGGGACTGAGGAGTTTTCTGGATACCAGTGCTGATGAATATTGTCTGTTCACTTCTATATGGTATTATACGGCATGGATTCTGACTGCCCACAGAGGTCAAAGGTTAACCCCCCTCAGAAAGAGTAAAGTCAAATGTTAAAAGTCAAATTAAATGTTTATAGAATAGACTGAAATTCATATTAAAGGGATATTCCGGCGTAAAATTAAGTTAGTAACTTTAGTAACGACCGCAGGATAACTATACAGAGAGTCAACAGTACATATAGGGTCTTAGCCATAGCACTAGCCACCAAACATTTCTTGTTTCACACAACTCACCCTCTCTTCCAGCAGCCGCTTGTTTGCAGCAAGACCCCTGGGCAAGTCCATCGACTGCATCGGGGTGATGCAGCTCAAAGAAGAACATTTATGATTACTACTTCATGGAAGTGCAATCAGACCGAGACACTAAGGCAGATCTACCACGACTGCAGTGCAAAATGATTAATATGATGATTATTACTTCAAGGAAATGATAAAGAAATGACCATAAATGTTCTTCCTTGAGCTGCGTCACCCCACTGTAGTCCGCAATGGACTGGCCCGAGGTCTCGCTACTACTAAGCGGGTGCTGGAAGAGAGTAGGTGAGTTGTGTTTAGCCTCTTTGCTAAAGAAATCAGGCAAAGCTAAAAAGATGTTTGGTGGCTAGTGCTGTGGCTGGGACCCTATATGTACTGTTGATGAAGTTAGAGTTTGAGTATCGGAAGTCAGTTAGATGGGTTTTTATTAAAAGTAATACTCAAGCATGTAGAGGACAAGACTAGCAAAGACTCCTTTGTCCACAGGGGGCGCCAAAACTGACCCAGACTAAAAGTTACTCACAAGAGCTTTAAAAAACAATATATAATAAAGGCGAAATGCACAAAAACATAAGTTAAAAAACTTACACATGTGCAGGACAACAGAGGCAATAAGATAAGATAACTATGACCGCCAAAGTCCTGCACAGGAGCTTTAAATCAGTCTGTTTTCAAACATCACCTGGAGTGATATGTCAATGTTATGCAACATTACCTCAATGTAATAATCTGATTCATGGCCACTATCATTCTGGAGGGTTTTCTGGCTCGGTTGAAGCTCTCATCACTCCAAACATGATATAACATCATGAGTTGTTGTTTATGAGTCATTTCTGTTTTTCTGGCACCGACAAAAACCTGAAAATTCCAAATCCAACTGGCTGATTCAGAGTGTTAACGATGAGGATGGGAAACGTCTACTCTGACTGCTCACAAACAGGAAAGTAAACAGATTATCTGACTTTTTGACTTCTTCCCACGAATAATCAGAGCGAGGAAACATCCACTCTGGTGTTTCAGTGTTTCAGCATGTGTCGTATATGTTCGTATACTGTACGTACTTTAACACCTAAGTGGCAGCTGATGTCCTTTGACTCCCAGTGCGATGATGCCTGCTGTCGACATGTGCAGACTTCTATTATTGGAAAAACAAGGTCTTGAACATGACAGCAGAGCACACACAGGAAGAGAGAGGAGTTCCTGAGCACTTAAGGGATGTGGAAGGAGCTGCAAACTCTGCTGCACTGATTTCCTACTCGTTATTTGTCATTCTCACATCACCTGACACACATATCTTACTAATTTGGCCACCTTTCAAGCTGCAAGAGTGACAGTTTCTCCTTCTGCTCAGTCATACCATTACTATCCTAATCTACCTAGCATCCACCTGCAGGTTTTGTAGAGATGGATTTAAAGCAAATCCGTAAGGAGCGATGAGGTTGGAGCTGGGGATGGCTCTGTTCTGAGAGCTCCCTGCCTTTCCACCTGCATATGTGGAACACCAAAGCCTGAGGAAGGGAGAGCACACCTCCTCTCCGGAAGGTCAAGCACATAGACTGTATATACCAGGGACAACTTGGTTCTGCCTTCCGTAATTATACAAATGCATGTGTAGGTATTATCGCCCCCTGTGGACAAAGTACTGCGTCTCACATCATCCTGATTTCCGTCTTTTCATGTGTAAGTTTTTTTTTTTTTTTTATAAATAAATCTCACCCTGCTGTCTTTTAGCTGTCAAACCAACTCAAGCTGTGAATATCTGCTGCAAAAAAATGTCAGAAGGCTGTTTTGATGGTGCGCACTTAATCACTCTGACACCTACCGCAGGGAAAGGCAGCAGTTTGCAGCCGTGACAAATGACAGAATAAAAATATCTAGTAGCCAATGGTCTCATTTGCTTTTGTAGGTCATAAAGAGGCATCTACTTTATTTTCAGTCCGTTTCATAACCACAGAAAAACTACTGTCGTGATAACAAACACTCGCACTGAGCTGATCTGGACGTCTAAATAAAAACACTCTCATTATTCAGATCCACGTGTGGAAGACTCATGACACAACAAAACAGGCTGGTTGACACTTCAATGTTACTCTGCTGTGATTGGGGATGAGATGAGGCTTCATTTATTTCTCTACTAATGTTGTTTTTTTCAGTCTCAGCCTCTCTCCTCTTCTCTCTCGTCTCTGTTGTTTTTCCTCCTCAGCAGCAGCAGCAGCAGGTCGGCCGTGTGATGGACGCTGACGAGCTGCAGTCAGACATCCGTCTGAGAGGAAACATCCCGGCATCTTCTGCAGGGCCTCTATCTCCCACCCACTGACCGATCGATACTGAAGGCAGCTAAAGTTAGCAGGCCTCAGAGCGCTGAGTGTGTACAGTGTGTGTGTGTGTGTGTGTGTGCCGCACTTTTCCTGCTTACTCAGACCTTTATCACAGCAGACATCTTGAGCTGTCTCTGCAGAAACACACAGCTGTTAATAATCAAATTACAGAACCAAAGCAGCATTAACTGTACCACTGACAGCTGTGTTTCTCTGACTCTAATTATAGAAAAGTCTTCTGCAGCAGAGAGATTTTTAAAGTCTTTTTGGATAATTTTATTCACCTTTCTAAATTAAAACTGAGTTTAAGAAGCTTGTATCTCATCGTATTCCTGCCCCTTGCATGATGCATTCACACAGAGAAAATTACACAATATTATAATCGTCGTAGTGTCGGTGATGTCACTGATTCAATTCTGATCGGAGTTTTGAAGCTCGTCATCATATAGGTAACGCTGATCCCCAATTTCCATCGCATCTGGATCGGCTATGAAAAGGCAGTATCCAATAGTGCTGGACGATAATTCGATAACAATATATATCGATCGATAGACGTGTGGTGCGATAGAAAAAAAACGGGTCGATAAAAAGTTCAATAGAAAAACACAGTTTCCCTTTCTTTTTTAAAAAACTTTAAGTTGTGGTAAAATAAAAAAGGTGGTTAAATAAAGGTTTGAATTTGATTTCAGTGCTTGTGTGTTCTTTATTAAAAGTAGGTCATTAAGCAATAGCATAAAACATCCAGGGCTGCAATTAAAATATATGTTAAATAATTATAATAATTATATCGATAATTATCGATATCGATCAATATGATTTATTTTTTATCGATATGCTTTTTTTGAATATCGTCCAGGCCTAGTATCCAACGATGGCAGCTGATCGTTTCCATTCAAGTTAATGTGTCAATTTCCACACGCTTCTTTCCGTTCTGCTGCGGATCCCCGAACTGGTCACAAGAGTTCTGCTTTTGTGCCTCACAACCAACCAGATTGGGGGAGGTGGAGGATAGCTTTGTTTACAGTCAGAATGAACGGGACACTCAAAACTTTAAAATGTTGACTTAACAGGCATAAGAAAACACAGTGATATCATGATATTCCCAAATCTTATCAATAACGAATAGCTTTTGACTGATATTGGAAGTTTTTTGAATATAAACCACAAAAAAAGATGCTTTTTTTTAACGGATTCCTGCCTACCCCACCCTTAATGCCAGGTTGTCACTATTTTGTCCAGTGTGTGCTACTGTAGAAACATGGTGGTGCAAGATGGTGGATTTAATGGACATGGATCTTCTCCTATGTCGATGATAAAGGTATAATTTGAGTTAACTGTCATAGTCACACTGATTTCCATTTTTCCTGCTAAATGCTACCCACTGTACCATGACGGTAAAACATGACAATCAGGTGGATAAACAGAAAGATAGATAAGGTGGACTACAGAGATCTGGATCAGCCTCTTGTGAACAGATGGTGCCCATACTTCCATCTAAGCGAGCTTGGCAGGGTGCTGACAAAATAATCTATCTCCCTGTGCGAAGGGACGCCTCTCTGCAACACATGGACACGACACTCAGAGGGAGAGGAGCGCTGTGCGTTAAAAAACAGTGATTATGAAACAAAGCTTTACATGCTGCTGCAGCATCTCCACTGGAAACCTTCTCTGTGTTTGTTTTCACCCACTCAGATTATGTCATGTTAACGCACCTGGACAGATTTCAGCACATTATTCATGAGAAATACTCAAGATGCACGCTCAGGTGTTATGTCAAGATACTGCTGTCGGGTTGAAACATGCAGGCAGACATCTGGAGTGGAAAAATGGCAAACTGACCTTTACTGGAGGACTTATTTGAATATTTCTGCTTAAAAAATAAGATATTCATGGTTGTAAATCCCAAATAGTGCAGAAAACAAACAGCTCCAGAGCAGCATCTCATTCCCAAGAGCAGCAGAATCTATTTTACTCTCCCTGCAAGTGTGAAATAAAATTATTCAAACTCTCACTTCGCCGAGACTCGGTGTAATAAAAGCAAATTAAACGTGAAACAGATACGGCTGAAATCTGCACGGAAACACCAGGTCAGCAGACGGCAGGCTCTTGTTAAATGACAGACGTTTTCAGAGAATTAGAAAAGGATCATTGCTTTGAGATGTCTCATTTAACATATGTAACATTTTCACAGGGAGAGAAAAAAATCTGCTCATAGATGCTGTGATGCAGAAAAATAATCTCTTAGTACCGCAGAGCCGGCAGCTACTTTCGAGGAGTTACAATCCTCATAAAGCTGATAATTATCTTAATTAAAGCGGCTTCTTTGTGCAGTTTATTACGATCTGGTGTATTGCGGCACAAATCTGGCTCGCAAATGCTTGTTTTTTATCATAATAATGGAAAAAAGATGGTGTGGAAGTTTCCAATGACACAGCACAGCACAAATAACTGCTTCGGCAAACTGGCTGGTGAGTTTAAACAGAGAACGTTTGACCTGAGAAAAGGTCTCACCTCCATCTGGACTGTGAGAACCACTCTGAGATCTGTCACTGCTGATCTCTCCTCCAATAAGTCACCATTAAGCATCTGCTGCCGATCAGGGGGGTCTGACTAAATCAAGTCTAGCACCTTCATCTGCGAGTCCTCGCGGGGTGACTCGATCCGGTCGTCTGTCCCTTTCGTGCAGGGTGACACGCACACACGAACACAAATGCTGGAATGAAAAGGAGGAATATGGAAATTAAAGGGATATTCCGGCGTAAAATTAAGTTCGGGTCAAACACACTGTTACACCAAGTAAGACACCCGGTCGAGAGATGAATGTTGCAGACTGCTTGCTTCGCTAGTTATACCAACTTTAGTAACGACCGCAGAGAGCCACGCGCTCAACCAAAACCCCACTCTATAGCCACAAATAATGCTCAGAACAGCACCTAACTTCATCAACAATATAGGGTCCCAGCCATAGTACTAGCCACCAAACATCTTTTTAACTTTGCCTGATTTCTTTAGCAAAGAGACTAAACACAGCTCACCTACTCTGTTCTAGCAGCCGCTTGTTTGTACGGAGACCTTCGGGTGAGTCCATCAACTGCAGCGGGGTGACTCAGCTCAAGGAAGAACATTTATGATCATTACTTTATCATTTCCTTCAAGAAATAATTAGCATATTAATAATTTTGCACTGTAGACGCAGTAGTTCTTCTGCCTTAACGTCTCGATCTGATTGCATTTCCATAAAGAAACAATCATGGATGGAATCGTCCGGAGGTGATGACATTAGGTGCTGTTCTGAGCATTATTTGTGGCCGTAGATTGGCATTTTGGTTGAGTGCGTGGCTCTCTGTATTGTATTGCTATCTGCGGTTGTTACTAAAGTTGGTATAACTCGAGAAGCAAACGGTCGGCAACATTCATCTCTTGACGGGGTGTCTATCTTGGTGTTTCAGTGTGTTTGACCCTTACGTAATTCTACGCCAGAATATCCCTTTAAGGTACAGCAAACATAAGCCTCTCTCACTTTGGCTCGAATTTTCCAAAATGACTCCTCTGTTTGATTTTTTTTTCATACATCAATTTAAGACATTTTAAATGACTGCCAAAGTCTGTATATGAGGTGTTACTCCACCTTTATTTTTCATTTTGTTGGTTTTTCTGCAGGTTTGCGGATATAGACTGAAGGTAAGAGTCTCACCAAAGAGTTTGGCAGTAAAGTACAAACTGTATAAAACATAAAACAGACACTAAAATTAATCCTCCATCCCTGAACCCTCTTGGAAGATCTGCACAGAACCGGCTCATGCTAAACTCCTCTGTGCAGGTCACTCAGAGGCTAATGGAGGTGCAGGCCTTAGAGAGGAGCCGAGCTGTCCAATCTCCGGCGCACAATGACAGCAAGAAAATGACAAATAAATTAAACTGACTCGTCCAGCTGAATGTGTGACAAGCATGAATATGGCTGGAGCTGAGAGCTGAACACCCTGACTCACATCACAAGTGTGAGAAATCGGTTTAATTGTAGATTTTTAACCGTGCTCTCTAACAGTTGCACCTGTTTGGACATTTAAATGAGAGAATAATTGGGAGTAAAATCGCTTGAATGAATAGTATTTACTCGGTACATTCGCGATTCAACGGTAATTTCAACGGTATCCCTGCCAATACAGTGATAGACAAAGGTTTTTAACAACTTACCAGGTAATCCGACCTCCTCACTCACTTTCCTCCAGGCAAGCTCCATTCTATTCCGGTTTCGGTAATTGAAAGAAAAGGTAGCATATAATTCTGGGGCACCCACACACCGACACGGTCGGTTTGTCCGCCATTTTAAATTTTAAATATCAGTAAACAACCGTCCATTTTCATACGTCACCCGGCAACCTTCGCGCCGATTGTGCTGCGTTCAAGTTACGTCAGAAGTCCGGGCTGAAAATGACGTCACACCCGAGTTACCAAGTCGGAAAAAGGCAAAATTGGAGTCCTGAAACAAGATGGTTACATCTACGAACGTTATTTTAGCGCTTGCCTTGAACAAACATGAGGCTTTTTTTCCGATTTGGTAACTAAAACGCTGGGAACTCGGGTTTGACGTCATTTTCAGCTCGGACTTCTGACTTCCGAGGTAACGCAAACGCAGCATTAGTTATCGCGATGCTGTCTGTCGCCTGATTATTTTGCTTAATCACTGTTACACATTGTCATATATATATCTTTGCTGCATTACTATTTTGTATGAAACCTGAACCAGAAATGCTGAATTGTTTGTTGTTATAACTTTCATTAAAGTTGAGGGAAAAAAGTTATCGCGACATGAATGTCCACTCAAGTTGAGACATTTTCATCTCTTGCCCAATTCGTTTCAGAGTAGTAGTAGCGTCTAATCGCGTCTTTGCATTGACTTAATATGTAATACATTCACGCAAATGATTTTACTCGCTCCTGGTGTGTGGAGACAGACAGTAATAGTTTAACCTGGTCATTAAAGGAACCAGAGTAGGTGACAATGCTGCAGAAAAACAGCCAAGAAGTGACTTTTAACTGCTCTGATAACAGTATGAAGCAGGTTTTGAATCTAACTGCGTAAAGCTGCAGACATTAAGTTTATTAGCTTAGTTTGGCACAAAGACTGTAGATAGAGAAGAAATCCTTCGACCAAAACTTTCATTAGAAACACAGAAATGACAGTAAACCCTCCAGGGATCACAGACAGTAAGTTAAGTTGCTGTTTCTGGGATTTGCAAACTACACAGACCAACTCAAAATTCCTGTATTGATTTGCTGACATCCTCATCCTTGTAGGCTCATTTTTTTTTTGTCTATAAGCTTATATTGAGAAACTCAACTCCTGAACTTTTCACCACAGAAGTTGTCCAAAAACATAATTCGATGGCAGAGTTAGCCGGTGGAAAAAGCCTGAATCTCCCTCAATAAGAGATTTTAAGACGGCTGAAAAAGGTTTTATTTTTTATATTACAATCAATCTTTGAATATTAACAGTTAATCCTGTTTACTTGTAGTTTTAATTATGTTTAAAATTCCTTTATTTAGCATTCGAAAACAGTCCTGAAGTCCATTTAAAGAGTGTAAGACAACTCTGATAACTCACAAATATCTAGTAAAGGGTTCAGCTCGTACATGTCCTGATTTTCCGATCAAACAGTTACTTTCGCAGGATGTTAAATGCGCAAATTAAAAACCTTAAAATCCCGGGCCAAGCAATCAATTCAGCTCTGACGTTAGTTGCCTAAAAATAGATCTTGAGGTCACTGCTGAGTGGAGAAACTCTTGATTCTCAGTCAATACTGCGAGGTAGGAGAGGGTTTGTTCTCAGCGTTTAACAGATGTACTCTGCGAACAAAAATAGTCCTTTCACTAATGCATCCTCAGGGACCGCACTTAAATCTTTCGTTCTCAGACTGGATGAAGTGGTAAGATATTTAGACTCCATCCTGCGGAGAAAGCAAATTGATTTTCAGATTTAAATGTTGACGAGATAAAATCATCAGCTGTTTTCTCAACTATCACGCCGGCTGTAAACACATTTGTACTCCAGATCCTTTGAAATAAGCACAATAACTCGTACAGACTGTGTCAGAGTCACACACACACCCACTTTTTCTGGTTTTATTCAGTGATAAATAATTTCCTATGATCATAGGCTTTATGTGAAGACATCCGATCAAGGCAAGAGACAAATTAGAGGGCACACATTGCCACCATTAGAAAATAATAGCAGAAACAAAAAACAATGAGGTAAGAAGTTCTCTTTTTTTATACATTTGTGGTGCTTCTATTTCTGTTACCTATACTGTTGAATGCACAGTGCTTTCTAATACAGAAATCCTGCCTTTTGTGTCTGTACATTATTAAACAAAAACAGGTCATGGCACAATACTTAACCAACCAAGACAGGGCACTGCAGAGTGAATAGTTAGCAGTTTACATCATCGGGCCGAGAGTCAGAGAAGCCGAGCAGAAACAGAAATACAAAAACAAGAAAACTCAAAGACTCGACGGCTGAGCCCCGTGATTGACCCGACACACACGGACACACACTTGGTTTTTCTGAGAGAGGAGCAGGTTGTCAAATAACTTCATTCGTAAAGATCTGGATACTGAACTAGTTTAATGTTGATCAAATTTGTCTGTTCAGCTGCAGAACTTAACCAAAGATCATCACACTGAGTTTCTTTTACTCTAACAGAAATCTAGTCAGGGCTGTCTGTGGTTAAAATGCAGATACGTTCTATTCAACATGCATTTTTTAAGTCTAATTTTCTGTCAGGGGGGATAAACAACATGTTTATCTCATGTAACATTCAGCTGTCAGGATGGAGTTTATTGGAGGCTGCAGCCTTGGAGGGATGTCACTCCAGACATGGAGGTCGAGAACTTTTTTGGTTAGAGAGCCTTCAGACTGATGGGAAGTTAATGCAGAGAGATTTTCCAGATTGGTGAATCAGTGTCTTATAAATGTGAGTTTAATTAATGAGTTAAAAAAAAAAATTATATGAATTTTCATCCTTAAGCACAAGCTCCTTAGAATAAAGTTAGACTAGGAGAAAGTGCTGAAGAGGATGTGCCAGAAAAAATGTAAAATACAAACAGAAGATCTGAAGACACCAGCTCAGGCTCGGGGTCGTATTTTTATATTTGCCGGAGTTAATAAGAACGATAAATTCAACTATAACAATGCAGCGCTGACGTTTGGATTTTACAGTACAGTGTGTGTGATGACTGTCAATGTCTGTGTCTGTCTGTGTGTGTGTGTGTGTGTGTGTCAATCACGGGCCTCAGGGGCAGCGCGCTGAGGCTCAGCCCCATGCATGGACCTGACCCGCAGTCCTGGTGCCTTCACTGTTCCTACAAAAGGTCAAAAGTTGCTCCTGGCTTGTTTCCTGTCCAACATTAAAGGAGAATACCACCAATATTTGTCATTCACTTGTTATTTTTTTTTAAACCTCAGATAATGTCAGCTTCTATGTATAAAATTTAATACTGTCTTGCTGTCTAAAGATATTAAGTGAAATGTAACACCACGGAGAAATACCATGGAGAGGCCGCTCTGCCTGTTTCTAAACTTACTACAAATACACGAGGTGTTTCATGTTTTGTTTTTAAAATTCACAGTCTGATAGTTATTGGCAAAGATGTGTCTCAGTGTCATGGCTTTAGCTTAAGCAAAGTAGCTCACTAATGTCTGTTATAAATAACATAATGCAACATCTTACATTGAGTGGCATTCTCCTTTATGGAACCTCCTGTCCAGCTGCACAGGAAGGCCCACCCCCTCCCCCGTCGCTGCTACCTGCTTCCCAGCTGCGCCTGGTTGGAGATGGAGATGCAGCGCACCTGCTGCTGCTGCACCGTCCTCAGACAGATGGTCCCACAGCTGCTCTTCACAGACCCACACCTGGAGTTTCGTGAAGTGACAAACGAGAGCAAACCCTGCTCTGAGGCCAAACTGGCAGAGACTCCCACCCTCCCAAGGTCCCCCTTTTTAAGGATCCAGATCAGTGAACCTTAATTACACTCGAGCTACTTCAGTGGAAAGGCGGTGAGAGGTGGAAGAAAGAGCGAACAAAAACAGGAGAAAAAAAGGAAAACACAAAATGTACAACAACAGAAAAACACACAACTGAAAAAGCTAAGAGGAGCCAAAAATAGCAACAGGAGCGGCTGTGACTGCGCAGATGTGTGCTGAGGGCGGGAGGGGGGTCAAGTTGAGGAGTGGCTGTAGTGGTCCTCAGGAAATGTGTGCCAGCATTGTGGTTGCAGTTGCCATGACAGCGGCACATAAAGCACCCTTTTCCAACAGATCAACAACAGAGACGGCCGTATTTTAAATCGACAGAGGCGACCTCGGCTGCACCCTCTCGCGCTCCGCGGCCCCTCTCTCTGCGCCCCCTCCTTTAGTGTTCCTTTCCTCTTTATCATCAGCTGTCTTTAGGTCCTCCGAGGTGCTGCGGTCCCTTGACAAATAATCCAAGACATCCCTGTTTCAGAGTTTGTTGTCTTTGATTTTCAGTCAGTGTGTGTGTTTTTTTTTTTTTGTAAATCCCATAAAACTTTCAGAGCCTCCTGCGTCAGTCCAGAGGCGGGCACGCTCGTGTCCTCAGCCCGGGAGGCAAACTTTGCCTGCAAACAGAAGTCCCACTATGGTGAAGAAGATGGAGAGGACGAAGAGCACGTACGACGAGCCCACCACCGTGTTGTTGGGCAGCTTGTACGGCTGGCCCCCCACCTCGTTGATATAGAAGCCTATGGGGAAGATGAGCGCCGCCATGCAGAACAGGATCACTGCGAGGACAGAGAAGATAATGTTGTCACATTAAAGACTCACACTGTTTGAAAATGTTTGTAAATACTGCAGGTGTGTTCAAGAGCAGCTGAGACAAAATACACAACTCAAGTAAATGAATAAAAACATTAAAAAGAATCAGAGGAAGAATTAGATCAAGAAAAAATCATTAAATCAGGATGTTTTTATTCTTCTGGAGGTCCAGAGAATTAAACTGAAATTAAACTTCTGCTGCTGATATTTAACACAGAAATATTATAAATAAAACAGGAAAAGACAAAAAAAAGGATAGAAAAAAGTTTATACAAAAGCAGAAGAAGAGAAAGAAGAACAAGAAAAAGGAAAATAAGAAAAGGAGAAGGAAGAAAGGGAAGAGGAGAAACGAGACAATATGAAAAAGAGGGAGAAAATGGGAGAGAAAAAGGTGATGAAGGTGAGTAAAAACATGAAAAAAAAAAATGTTTTTAAAAATGATAAAACTAAGAAGATGAAGATCATGGAAGACAAGATGAAAATGAAGATGAAGAAGAAAAGCAGGTAGAGTAAGAGGAGAAAGAGAGAGATGGTGATGAAGAAGAAGAGGACATAGATGAAAAGTGAGAAGCTGAAGAAGATGAGGAAGCAATAGAATGATAAATATAAAATAGGAAGAGGAAGGAGAGGAGGATAAATGAATGGTGGAGGAAGATGAAGAAGACCAGGAGGACAAATTAAGAGCAAGACGAAGAGAAAAAGATGAAGATGCAGAGCAGGGAGTTAGAGAAGACGAAGAAGAGGAAAAAATGAAGGGGAAGATGATGAAGATGTGAAGATAGGACAAGTGGAAGAGGATGAACAAATAGAGGCGACAAAGGAAGAAAGGAAAGGAAAGAGAAGACAGATTGGAAGATAAAGAAGAGAAAGAGCAAGAGGGGACAGATGAGGAAAGAGAGGAAAAGGGAAAAGATGAAGAGGACTGAGAGAAAAGGAAGAAGAGGAGGAAGAGTGTGAGAATAAATGCATTCCTTCGAGATGATGTGACACAAAAACGAGATTTCAGTCTGTGAGAGATTTTTCATTTTCTCCTCAGGAAACAAAAAACTGACTCACACCAAATGTCAGAGTGAGAGCTGAACTCAGATCAGTCAGTGACTTACAGCAGAGCTCTCAGAGGAGGAGATACTCACATCAGACTGATGAAACACGCCCTCATCAGCAGAGTATTTATGTCTCTTTAAGATTCCTCATTTCAGATATATATATATAAAAAAAGATGAAATGTTGGATCTTATACATTATCTTGATGAATGTAAATGTCAGAGTGAAAGCTGAAATAATCAGAGCGTCTCAGCAGAACAAGAGCCGGGCAGTTCATCATCCTGTTCCCTCAGGAGAGACAGACTCGCTGCTTTTCTAACAAAAACCATCTTCAGAGGAGACAAAAGGCCTGAATTATTCTGTGAGGGTACTTGACTGTACGATATTTTACAGTAACTCTTCCATCTTGGAGCTGAAGTGTACGACCTAAACTCTCTGGATAGAAAACCTTCAAACATCGGCCTTCTGATCAAATCTGAGCCTCTACTGAGGGTCAGCTGAGGGTTCCCACAGATTAACATTACTTCAAAACTATTTACACACTTCTAGTTTCACAAAATGTCTCTCTATGAACCGTAAATAATCTTTCTACCACCTCCGGCTGATTAACACGGTTTAAAATTTCTCTACATGCTCGAAGGAGCAAATCTGTAATCAGATTTCAAGCTTTCTATTCAGCTATATGCAGCTCTGGAAGAGAGTCGAGAACTGAAATAGAGTTCAGAGGAGGCAAACGTCACGGGGGGTTTAGGAGGACGCACATTTACTGCTGCTGATGAAGTTGTCATAGTTTCTACGGCTGCCACGCTGAGACACAGGAGGAGTAAACGTTCACATTATATTTCTGTGGTTCCTTCACCGGGACTGTCCGACTGCGCAGAGGTGACTTCTTTATCTACATGAGATTAAGATAGGACGCTTAAAGGGATAGTTGATGATTGGAGATATTGATAATTATTACGAACCTTGTTTTGGTGGTGATTATGGTCCTATAGTGCGATCTCCACAAAGTGAAGAGAAAAAAAGAATGGAAAAAATCGTCAACCGAGCCTTTAAAGGACCTGATCTGTGAAGATTTTAACAATAAACTGGTGAGATTTCAGCTCCATCAGGATGTTAATTTTGCAGAGTCATTCTCTCACATTTCAGTCGGTCTTTTTCATTTCGTCACGGGCCTCAAAGAACTTCCCAGAGGGAGAGTTCCCCTCAGACAAAGAGCGAGCTTGTTGTGATGTTGAACGCAGCTTGTGTCCTGCTTGCAGAGGTCAGCGGTGACGTCTTTACCGAGTCTTATTGTGCTGTGCAGGAAGTAGGCGTGAGCTGTCGCTAATTAGAGCGGCTCCCTTTACTTCCTTTTTTTTTTAACATTCGAAGAATTTAAAGGTAAAGCGTTCAGTCAAACTGATGTTGAACAGAAAACTGTGGGACGTTATAAAGCATGGATCGGTGACTCCGCAGACTCTAACTTTCAATCAGCATCTCTTCCTGAAGCGGTTATCTTTAGCAGCATGTTGATAACCGCTCTTCAGAGTTAACTGACACTGTGTTAAATTATTTCAGTCACCTCAATAGTGTTAAATCCCCTCTGTGACAGCGAGTGAGACCATTTTTAGCCTCCACTTTTTCTTTCTAACCGGCATATTTTCAGAGCCGCTTGGTGCCTGAGGGACGCCCTTTCCTGGTTTTCAAAGAAACCTCACTGATGTTTCCTTAAATAGTTTGTCATTTTGTGCAGCTTGAGAAGTCTGTAGTAGCATAAATGGGATTAAAAGACATTTTGTGGCTTAAATATTTAACAAAAGGGGTGGGCGCTGTGGATAAAACCCTCAGTGAGATGAGCGTGTTGTCGGATAAAACGAGCAGACAGGAGTATCTGTTTTTGCGAAACCAACAATTTAAGTGCTTACCAGACAAATCCGAAGGTTTAAAGTGTTTTCACATTTTAATAATGCATAAAATCAAGTCAAACAACCAGTCCTGCCTCTTTATTTACATCCTCCGCAACACCAGCACTATTTCCAGGATGGAGCTGCAACATTACTTTAAGTTTTATTTCTATAAAGGATTAAAAAGAGAGGGAAATCTTTACGATACCAGCGCTGCCCACAGTACTTTCAGTCAAACTCTTGTTCAACATGACAGCTACACCACAAACCAGAGGAGAAGGTGTTCACGAGCTGCCGGAGGCATGCTGTGCAGATTCAGCGTCTCCCACTGAGCATAAATCCTGCATCACCGAGCGCTCACGAGCAAACGTTTACGTCTGTCATTTTGTCTCCTCGCCTGCTCTGTTTACCTCCCGTTAAAGGATGTAGTGACAGGTACGCTAAGGTGGCGTCAGGAGGAAGATGTTCCTGAGTGTTAATCCTGCAAGATTCACCTGAGAGGTTCCTGGAGTGAAGCTCGTGATCTGCTGCTTCTCTTCAGAGCTGAAAGTGATGACATACGCCGCCCTGCTCACCTGCGGCTGATGAAACTAATGACTCAAAGTTACTGCGCTTCAATTCAGTAATACTCAGTTGTATTTAAATAACAGACCTGCAACAAGTCCATATATACGATCAAGTAAAAAATATAACTTTTTAACACCAGACCCTCAAAAGTGAGGATTTTCTGCTTTCCATCACCTTTATAGTGATAAATCTGCTGATCAGAGTAGATAAACTTTCAAAAATTGTGACTTCAACCTACAGGAAACCTAAAAATTTAGTTTTGACTCCACTTATTTTTGGTGTTTTTGGAGATCAAACATTTTACAGATAAAGTCAAAAACATCCTCTCTAATACAGATCCGTTCTCAGCTGTAAAATGCACCACTCCTGTGATGGTACACATCCCTGTCTCTGTCCATTCGGTGAAATAAAATCAACTCCAGAACCAGACCATGTCCAGATAATCAAGTCTGGACATCTCTGGTCTATACCTCACATAAGACAGAGTGGAACAACATACGTCACAAACAGGTACAAGAGTACAAAGCAGCTACTGTACACCATGTCCTCAAAACAAAGCAGCTCACTCAAACATTAAGTAGACTTTGTACCTGAGGCAGAGCCGGCCCAAGGCATAAGCGAACTAGGCACCTGCTTAGGGGCCCGAAGCCAGTAGGGGGCCCCCAAGAGCATTACTAAAAAAATATATTTTTTTTATTTTTTGCATGTATGAGTGATGCTTTCAGTATGATCAAATATATATTATTGTAAAAATAAAATAAAGTAAAAAACAATCTGATGGTGCAGCTGATGTAGGCCTATGATCTTTACTGCTGATATGTCAAAGACTCCGCTACCGTTATGTTCCTCCTGCTGTGAAATGTGCACTGAGCATCCAAAGTTCAGGTAGTTGTGGGGCAAAACAATGTCACAAAAAAGGACATATCCCTCAGGAGCAGAGAAGAGCAAGAGGAAGAAGAGAAAAAAACGCTTAGATAAAGGTATGTTTGCATGTCAGGGAATGTTAATCAAAGAGATTTGTGAAGGTATGTGAATGATCAATAATCAATATTATTGGCAGAAATAGAGGGACCCAAAATCAAATTTGGCAGAACATTTTCGAAGTGAAACCGAATCTTATTCTCTGCATTTTATTTCTGAAAATATCGGCGAAAATTGGCGAGTTTTGGCCGATTACCGATTAGTCTCAAACGGGCTAAAATTGTGTAGAGAGACCTGGATCTGGATCTTGATCAGCCTTCCTGAAACGCCCACTCAAGTGTTGCACCTGATACCTTGTCATTCTATTATTTCCATTTCAGCACAGACGTATTGTTACAGGTATTTTAATGAGCAGTCCACCTCTGCTGCACCTACACATGATCGTCATACCTGACGGAAACGCTGATGGTATTCAGACGCGTACGCTAGTTTGCATAAAGACACAGAGGCCGGTCTATGCGGGTCACACAAAGCCGCCTATTCAGGTCCTGTTGATCTGAACCCATTTACGCTGCAGTCTGCCCACCTCCTCTCAACCTGCATCACCTGCCTGCCCCGAATGAATCACCCCGACTCCACTTTACTCCAGCGTGTCCGTTTCTGTCTTTACATTGGCGCCGCTCACCTCTCCGCTCCTGACCTCCGCAAACATGATTATTCACTCAGCTCGCCTTGTTTACTCGACTCTTCTCGAGCCCCCGCCCCGTTTCCTCACTTAACCTCTCACCCTCTCTTCTACTTGACTGAAAGCGGAGAGAGGTGTCTTCCATCCGAGCGAGAAGAAAAGTTCAGCAAAATCAGGCGGAATTAAAAGCCTCTCCGACGCTTCGTACGGGTTTTAGTGAGACCTGAGGATCTCAGGAGCGCTGAAGCGTCGACTAATGGGTTTTCCAAAACTTTATTTAAACTGAAATTTCTTCCTACCTTTGAATCATCACAAACCTGCCCCATCACGGGCCTCACCTCCTCATTTAAAGCGATAATCATCATTAAGAGTTCAATCCCTTCAAAAAGCTAAATCAGCATCTGTTCTAATAATACACCTCGTCTCTAATTTGGCCAACGGAAGCTTTAGCAAGGGGGACGAGGGTGAAAAAAATTCCCACTGTTGCCATGGAAACCGCCTCACTTTCCTCCGGGTGAGCTCGTTAAACAATGACTCGATGCCTTCCAATTTAGCTCGCGACAGAGATTTGCTCATCGGATGGACGGTCTGCGGAGGGGGCTCTGGGCTTTCTGGGAAGGAAGTGAAAAACATCGGGAAATTTTCGAGCAATTAGGAAGAAGAGACAAATTCTAATTATGAAGAGCAAAACACTGAGGAGGAGAATAAACAAAGCCTCGTGTTTGAGCTTGATGTAAAGCTAATTCTACAGAGGAATGTGGTTTGACACCTCGCTCTGCTATTCCCTCTAAAAACACATCGAGAGAGAGAGAGAGAGAGAGAGAGAGAGAGAGAGAGAGAGAGAGCGCTTCAGGCCGTCTAATTCCCTGTCAAACTCCCACACAACAGCAGCAGTTGCACAAGATGGATGCTGAGTTATTGTCAGTGCTAGAAGTGCATCAATGCAGGAATCATGCACACAAAAAAAAAAGAGAAAAAAAAGTGTTGATGTCGAAGGTAAAGAGGGAGAAAACGGCGCTGCCTGCAACGCGAGCCACCCACTCGGGTTCCAAAGGAGCAGCATTACTCAACAAATCAGCTCCAGGGAGCAAAGAGTCGACGTCGTTGTCGTCATCCAGCAGGCAAAAAACAACACTCATATTTGTGCAAATTTATGCAACCAAACACACAACACGCCCACAGATCTTCACGTCACTCACAGCAACACAAAAGCTCCTGTGTAAAGCCTCCGATGATTTATGTCACAGTTCATCTTATCATCCAAATTAGCGAGCCGTAACTAGGCTGAGACCGATTTTCACACCATTTCAGGCTCCTCTCTCCTCCTTTTAATATTTCTTGCCCTAAAGGGACGACACAGTGTGATCGTGAAAACGTGGCGAGGATGATTTACGAAAGGTTATGTCAGGACAGATTCAGAAAGAGAGAGAGAAGTCGCGCTTGTGAGCTTCAACTCTTCGATTCGGCGTTTGTTTGTCTCTTTTTCCCACTTACTGCCGGTGAAGGCGATCCAGCGAGCGTATTTGGTGGCTTCTCTGCGCCAGTGCGACGCCACCAGCAGTCCGCAGGTGACCGTGAGGGAGATGATGCCCATGATGATGAAGAAAAGTGTGGTGACCCACTCAGGGGGCAGCCGTGGAGGGATGCAGGTCCGGTCCCGTCCGTGGATGGTCTGGCATTGCCGGACTAGACCGACTGTGAGGGCACCTGTGGAGACAAAGTGAATCTTTATTCATCCAGACAGAACAATCAGACATCTACACAACACAGGGTCTGATCAGAGGTCTGAAACTGAAGCTTGAGTTTGGGTTGTGATGCCAATTTATCAAAAAGCAAAATATAGTGAAGATAACCCAGGAGGAGGGGACAAATTAGAGCCTCGAATTCTGGAGAAGGTGCGAGGAAGGAGGAGACAAAAGCATGGCGACCCAACAAGAGTGAAGGAGCAGAGAGGACCGAGAGGAGCTTCTCTAATTTGTCACCGGTCGGTGTAGACGAGGAGCTGGGGAGTGCTCGCTCCACACCGGTGGGCCCAATTTGGCCAGCAAACTTTTTTTCTCCCGCCTTCATACTGAGAGAGAGATGGAGAGGACTGAATCAATCCTGCCAATTACTGAATCTATCCCACGCAGGTATGGAGCTCAACTCAGACACTGTCTGTGAAAGGCTGCAGAGATATCAGACGAATCTGCAGGGGCTCAAAATCTCTATGAAAACATGACTAAGAGGGATCCCCGTCCTCTGCCTCCTCGGATCTTTAAATGTGTAGATTTCACATGAAACAGCAGGATTTGACATTGAACAGAACCATCCATCACTGAGAGAGAAGACAGAGAGACTAATGGATTAATGCCTCGCTCTGACGCACGAGCGGAGCGCTGCTCGTGTCCAAGTGTGAAGGCCAGTACTCAGAGCAGGAACATGCTCCGCTGGTGCTGCGGCTCCTGAGGGACGCCATTCAATTAGAGGCCGTCCTCGAGGGGAGCTTCCACCTGAGTAAGCAGAACAGCATCCAACCACTCAAAGCTCTGCTGATCAGAGGTCTCGGTCAAGAGAAAGGCAAAGTGTGGGGAGTGAAAAGACTCATCAGAAAAATAAGCGGGGCCATAAGCATGTGGGGCACACTTGGCTGATGTGTAGTGTGTTCATTTTAACTGAAGTTGTGTACCTTTAGTCCGTGCAAGAGCACTGAGACTGAGTAACACAGTTTGTAGATGCACCAGGTCTTATCGTGCACACTCATGTCGATGTTCAAAAAGCATTAACCCCAAAATTCCTCCACATCCCGAACAGCTACGCAAAGGCCGTATCCACCAGTCGCAGCTGATCGTAACCATACAAGTTAACGTGTCAATTTCCTTTTCTCTGTAGATCGCCGGACTCCGCAGTTGATCAAGAGTTCTATTTTTTCCCGACGCTGGAGCATGCCGGATAAATTCAGCGCAGATTAACCCGTGCTGGAAAGGAAGTCGGGCACAGACACAAAATAAAACATAAATCTAAATAAAAGACTATGTGTTTCAGGAGGATCGTATTTCACACCATGCAAACGGGCGGGGATGAACAAGTGAAAGGTTTTTAGACAGCATTTCATCCAGATGACACCATGAATGAGGAGATGCTGATTCTAAAAGTCTAGAAGTAGATTTCCTACGCTGGAAGGACACAATCTACTGCTTAAATGGTTAAATGTCTGTCTTTATAGAGACAACCCGTTATCGCACGATTGCACGTGAATCCGCGGGTCGTTGTGAGTTCTCGCAATTAGTAATCTGTTTCGGATGCGGTGGAAATTCAGGGTTAAGTGTTGCCAAGCATCATAATTTTATCCTCTCTTACAGATAACACAAAATAAAATACAAAAACAAAGGACCAACAGCCAATCATGTTGTAAAGACCACTCAACTTCAGCCAGACGGTCCTTAGTCTGACAGAGCGGCATACTCTGTAAATTGTGCTGAAGACATGCCGGCCAAGATGGGCTACACCACTTTTTTTTTTCTTATTCTTTAAAAACCATTAACATCAGTTATTATAACGCACAAAAAGAAAGAAATACAGTCCCAATCGAGGGTGAGCACCGGAAGAGTAAGTAAGTCAGACTGAGTATCGTATCCCAGGTGTTCATTTGTACATGAGCATAAACTAAACTTTGGTCTCAGTGCTCTACTGCAGAAAAAAACGAGAGAAATGAAAGTATAAAATAAACTTTTCCCACAAAAAAAAAAAAAAAGACTCAGATATAAAAACAGATGCTTTGGCTGATTCTAACTATAGACTTTAACAGCATTAAGTCTTCTCACAAAAGGACAAACAAGTGCATAATGTATCTGACATTTATCTGCAGTAGAGTCTGAGAAAAGAAAAAAAATTAATGGGTGGTAAACAGTCACCGCTTCACTGACCACAAAACCACCGGCTCCCCGAGAGAGCTGGCCTGTGTGGGCGACATGATGAAAACTCCACAGAGGCTCAGCAGGTGGGCGGCGTGTGCGTGAGGAAAGTGTGCGAGCTGGGATTTCAGAAGGTCAAGCATGTTACTTGCTCTGTCTGGCACCTGTATCCGGACGTTTTATAACCTGCTAAAGATTTGCATGTTTACATAAGTCATGTACTGCATGATGCTGCTAACAACAAACCCACTGACTCGGAGGTGTTTGAGCAGGAAAGAGAAACCTGAGGAGGGACAGGGTTTCAGTGAGGTGTGGTGGGTCCAGAGGAAATCCTGCCCCCCCCCCCTTTAAAACACACTGATTGTACAGGAACCCAAACAAACAATGCCAAAGCGGTTCACACCAACTCCACTGAAGTCAGATCTGAGGACTCTGAATCTAGTGTTACATGTATAAAAACAGACCCTCAAGGCCAGACCCACTCTGTCAATAAGAGGACGTGTTTTATCGCAGACAAGACGACCAGAATAGGCCGTACTCTACTTTCATCTTATCCTCCGCCTTATTACTACAGCAATTCAGTTCTGGGCATTCAGAACACTTACGCAATGATGACATTGAAAAGAAATATATTAAGGTCATGGCTCCTGACAAAAACGGTCCCTGAATATCTCACAGGCTCACTCGTAAGCTCTTTTTTTTCTCCCTGAAGTCAGCTCAGTGAAACAGAATAACCTTGAGCGAAAAACAGAGGAGGAGGTAAAGAAAGCAAGGACCGGTGCCGGGGAACGAGAAACATGAGGCAAAAGTTTAAAAGCTGCAGTTAATGGCACCTCTTTATAACCGTTTCCCCCAGATCCTCGGGCCTCCCGCTGTTTCACAAGAGCTCTGTGGAATTCCTGCCTGACAGCAGGCAGGCACGCTATGGTCCACAGACACAGGTAAACAACACAACAACCGGCTAAACAAACAAACACAGCGATGTGTCCGTGATACACAGTTTCCACTCTGGAGCGATCAATTCCACTTTGACAGTCTTGGCTTGTCACACACAACCTGACATTATGGGAAGGATCTCTCTGTTCAAAAGACAGACTCAACCAGGCAAAACTACAGACTGAGTGTACAATATAGTATGTATATGAACAACACGCCTCCACTGATGCAACCAAGGCATGCGCAAAGCCATCTGGCTCGTGGAGCATCACACCACGCCGCCAACGCTGAACAGTATGTTGATAGAACATCACAATTGTGACGTGGGCATGTGCCACATTGCAGGATGTGCAGTGCCAGTCATCAGTCCTGCACGACATTGTGCGATCACTATGTTCTTGTTTTAATGGATTAGATCTGAAATCATCGAAATGCAGCCGCATTTGAACACAGGGAAAAGGGAGTGTTGAGCATGCAGAGTGTCAAAATGTTGACATGAACGCAACACTGCAGCAGCCGTAGACACCCTGAGAGCACTCCAGAGAGGAACATGGATTTTTGGACGAATGTGAGAATCAAACGCAGATAGAACATCTAAAAAAATACACTTTCTTTATGTAAGAAGAACTACCTAGTCTGCAGTGCAAAATTATTAATATGGTGATTATTACTTCAAGGAAATGATCATAAATGTTCTTCCTTGAGCTGTGACACCCCGCTGTAGTTTGTAATGGACTGGCCAGAGGTCTCGCTACAAACAAGCAGCTGCTGGAAGAGGGTAGGTGAGTTGTGTTTAGTCTCTTTGATAAAGAAATTAAGCAAAGTTGAAAGATGTTTGGTGGCTAGTTCTAACGCTGGGACCCTATATGTCCTGTTGATGAAGTTGCTGTTCTGAGCATTATTTGTGGCTATAGAGTGGCGTTTTGCTTGCGGTTTGTTTATGGCTCCTCAGGCCGCTTTGTATTGCTATCCTGCTGTCGTTACTTAAGTTGGTATAACTAGAGAAGCAAGCAGTCGGCAACATTCATCTCTCTACGGGGTGTCTAAGTCAGTGTTACGGTGTGTTTGACCCTAGATTCCTATCCCTTGAAGTTCTTCACTCCAGTGTCAGAGGTCCTGTTAAAGTAGCTTAACACAAAATACAAAATTAAGTGTACAATTCAGTCATAATCTGCCATTTGTATGGACTATACTACTGACATAAGTATTGCAATTTTTTGTTCTACAATTTTTAAATCAAATTTTTCATTCAAAAATCTTTTTTTTTTCAAATTTAAGAATAAATCTTAAAAACTGACATATATGGTATGTACTTTTTGGGGAAATATGGTTATATTTAGTAGACAATTGTAATCATTCAACTGTTTCACTGTTGTTGAAAATGCAGACTAAATATCGAGAAAATCGACAATATCATAGAATCGCAATTTAAATCGATGGGCATCTAAAAAATCGTAGTAGAATCAAATTGGGAGAAAAGCATACGGTCCCAGTCCTAATAAACTCATCAGACAATAAAACCTGCTGTCAGTGGTGAGATTTAGAGATGGTGATAGAAAGATAGTCTACTCCATCTAAGACAAGACCAAGCTAGATGTCCCCCTTCGGTTTTTAATATTCATGTGCAGCTCAAACTTTACCAACCAGCTCCACATTCAGACAGAAAGAAGAGTGCTGCTGTCTATCAGGGAGACAATTCCCACACTGCCTTTAGCTCCTGAAATACCAGACTTGTTCTCAAATATGAGGAGGATACTGAAAAGTACATCCGAATGAGTTGTGCCCCCAGCCCCTTCAAAATAAAAACCTGTGGAGAAGTAAAGGCAGTTCAACAAATCTGCCCTTTAGCACTGAAAAAGGACGTGCTGTGATGGTTCAGCTGTGGGTCGTGGATAAATATTGAGCGGAGAGGTCAAACTGAGTGTGAGAGTGATGCAGCAGTTCGCAGTCTGGACGAGTGATATCACTTGAGGTGAATGCGTGTGACTGGAATCATGACCTCTCTGTGTCTCTCACACTAGTAAACAATGATTTGACTCATTTTAAGACAGACTGAAGGAGATCACAACATCCTTTGTCCCTCACAAAGGCTAATTTTCCACATCATCCCATCATTCTGTTTCCCTGCAGCCTCCTCTGCGCGCCCTGTGATCAAAATACTCCTCTCACCATGTCTCAGCCCAAATGAGAGGAAATGAGGTCTGTGTCTGCTCATCCTCAGCATGATGATGTTGTCATTAGTGGAGCACGGGGGGGGCAGCAGTTTTAAAGCTCTGGGGGGGATGAGTCAAACAGGCCTCTGAACCGTAGTGGGCGTCAAGTAGGCAGGCTAAGGCGGCTAACAACGATGCTTATTCTGCCGCTGATGCCGGAGGTGTTGGCGGCGCCCACTTACAGCGTAGAGGTAGTGGGATACAGCTGCTGTGGACGGCTCAAAGTTGAAAACAAAACACTGCAGACGAACTCAAGAGGATGAGTAACACACACACACACTGAAACAGATGCAACATTTTCTCACCTAACATCCAGAAAGATAAAGACAAACAGGAAATCCAGCCGCTTTTACGATCATGAGTAACATCTGGAATCAAATCGAATCAAATTCAAAAGTGGACATGATGAATTCTGGGAAAGTTCTTCTCTAATAGGGAGTAAAAACTGCTGATTAAAGCTGCAGTGAGGTGCATTTACTTGCAAAAACAGAAACCTGCTCTGTTTTTCTAAATTAATGAGACAATTATCTCTGAATTATGAGATAACTTTTTCTAAATTAAAACTTCCAGCCGTTTCTCTAATCTAACGACATAATTATCCCTTAATCAATAAAAACCTGACACTTTCTGCTTAACACGGTTAAATATCAGAGCTCTGAATAGATTTTTTTTACTAAACACTGTCCCATCACCGAGATAAGTCAGAGTTTCTTATCTTGATAATGGGAGTGTACTTTTTCCTTATCCTATCCTCTACTTGGCCTTAAAGGGATATTCCGGCGTAAAATTAAGCAAGGGTCAAACACCGTAACACCGAGTTAGACACCCCCCTCGAGAGATGAATGTTGCCGACCGCTTGTTTCCCTAGTTATACCAACTTTAGTAACGACCACACCATAGCAATACACAGCAGTCTGAGGAGCCATAAACAAACCTCAACCAAAACGCCACTCTATAGCCACAAATAACGCTCAGAACGGCACCTAACTTCATCAACACAACTAACCTACTCTCTGCCAGCAGCCGCTTGTTTGTAGCGAGACCTCTGGCCAGTCCATTACAGACAACAGCGGGGTGACACAGCTCAAGGAAGAACATTTATGATCATTTCTATATCATTTCCTTGAATAAATAATCACCATATTTATCATTTTTCACTGAAGACGCTGTAGTTCTTCTGCCTTAGCGTCTCGGTCTGATTGCATTTCCATGAAGAAATGATCATAAATGTTCTTCCTTGAGCTGCGACACCCCACATCGGTTGATGGACTCCCTCTGAGGTCTACATACAAACAAGCGGCTGCTGGAAGAGAGTAGGTGAGTTGTGTTTTGTCTCTTTGCTAAAGAAATTAGTCAAAGTTAAAATGATGTTTGGTGGCTAGTCCTATGGCTGTGACCCTATATGTACTGTTGATGAAGTTAGGTGCTGTTCTGAGCATTATTTGTGGCGTTCTGGTTGAGGTTTGTTTATGGCTCCTCAGACCGCTGTGTATTGCTATCACTTGAGTTAGTTTAACTAGAGAAGCAAGCGGTCGGCAACATTCATCTCCAGAAGGGGCATCTTACTCGGTGTTACGGCGTGTTTCACCCTTAATTTTATGCTGGAATATCCCTTTAAACATTCTCAGCTGAGAAAGTACTTTCAAGCATGGCTGCCCTTTTCCTTTCATACAAACGCCACCTTAAAAAGACACATTCACAGTTTGTGTTTGCCTCTTGGTTCAGGTTGAACTGCTGGCTTTGCATCTTTGCAGCTCTGCACCGTGATGATGATGCTGGTTTCAGTTACTTAAAATCAATGACCGTGTGTGTCCTTGTGCTCTGTAAAGTGATACTACACTTGATATTCTGTTAGTTCATCTTCACCAGATTGTGCCAAACTGAGCAACAAACAAAGAGTAGTGATCTTTCACGGCATTATTAACAAATTCTGCCTATCTATGCACATCTGTATCCTACATTTTCCCTTGAACTTGACAAAAGCTTCAAAAAATGGAATGATAAACATCCTAGAAACAAAAACTGACTTCATATGCAAATGCATCCTCTTCCTACTGAGTGGAAAACAAATTTGTCAGTTTATCATCACAGAAGTGATACTGAATCGCTCGTGTTTGAGGTAATAAATGTATTCTGCCGCAGGGGGAGAATGTCTGAGGAGAGGAGATTATTTATAACCATGATGATAAGGTGATGAAATCAAGATGATAAAAATGCTAAATGTATTTTGTCATCTCTAACTTAAAGGCTTGCCATCAGCGCTGCCTCTTTGTGTCATTCAAACAGTAACAGTCTTTCATCTTCACTTTCTGCGTACAGAAAACACTGAAAAGTAGATTTAAGCCAGTAATTCAGTATGGTATAACTTTATTGTTAAAGGGATATTCCGGCATAAAATTAATTTAGGGTTAAACTCACCATAACACCGAGTTACAAACAAGCAGCCACTGGAGGAGATTAGGTGAGTTGTGTTTAGTCTCTTTGATAAAGAAATTAGGCAAAGTTAAAAAAATGTTTGGTGGCTAGTACTATGGCTGGGACCCTGTATGTCCTGTTGATGAAGTTAGGTGCTGTTCTGAGCATTATTTGTGGCGTTTTGGTTGAGATTTGTTTATGGCTCCTCAGACCGCTGTGTATTGCTTTCCTGTGGTCGTTACTAAAGTATAACTAAAGAAGCAAGCGGTCGGCAACATTCATCTCTCAAGGGGGCGTCTAACTCGGTGTTACGGTGTGTTTGACCCTAAATTAATTTAACGCTGGAATATCTCTTTATATTCCACTTAGCACTGTTGACAAGTGTAAAACTGGCCACTATGATATGAACCCTGAAGTAAATGTGAAAGGTTTAACACCTGGATCCAATCACCAAAACTGCAGGATCTCAAGAAAAACTCAAATGAGCTTCTGTGTGAAAATCTCTCACCATTCTGGTCATGAAGGCAGCAGCTTGTTTAGAAACTCGTCTGTACCTGGATATGGTGACACATTCAGTGTGTGAGAGTGTGTGTGCAGATACAGAGTGGCTTCTCGAGGTTATTCAGGCCATCCACAGCGGTGACAAGTAGCTGTGGGAGGGAGGAATCAGTTTGTGTCTGACTCGGCAGAGACCAAGGCTTTGTCTTGAAGCTCAGCACAGGAAATCAGCTTCAGCTGTTATTGCCTGAGGATATCACACTGACGTGAGGACAGTGTCATGAATCCATGTTGTGCTTTTTTCGGCGTCTCTGTGACTTCTCTTTCCTCAAATGTGCAGAATCTCTGTGTGGAAGTTTGATTACCTCACAAAAGGAGCTTTGATTTAATCACTTGACTAAAGCGGGAGGCAAACATCAACACTGTGTGTGAGAGGTTTGCTTTTATCCGCTGCCCTGAGGAACATGCCTGTTTCTCCACGCTTTGAGTATAAAGACAACATGCTGAGCTCCTACAAGTGAAGGCTGTCAAGCCCAAACCCCTAAAATGACAACAAAGCAGGACCAGAGATCAGCTGACTGGACGCAACACAATGAGAAAATTCTTTAGAGGCTCCTACCTGATGCAAACAATAACTACACTGAGTCCCATTCAGCTGGATTTGAGATCTAACCTGACATCTAAAAAGTTCAGTCTGACAAAAGACAAACAGAAACTGTAAAATTATAAATCAGACAAATCTCAGATCCAGACAGAACTGGACTAAAACAGGGGGTGGTTTTTTTTGTGTGTGCAAAGACACTTCCTCTGAATGATAATAGACACTACTCACTGTGTGGTCTTATCAGTCAAAAAGGGTCCTTCCCTGATGAGTCATGCCCTTATCAAAAAAAAAAACCAACTTGCAGTTCTTATTAAACATAAATCACATATAACTGGTGCTGAACATCTTGTTGCTCACACTAGCCGTTGTAATGTCAAATTCTGCCTTTAACTTTTCTACCTGGTATGTATACTCTGAAATCATACTAAAACTCTAGTCTGGATAGAACCCCATAGACACCCCATCGAGAGATGCCGACCGCTTGCTTCTCTAGTTATACCAACTTTAGTAACAACCGCAGGATAGCAATACAGAGAGCAACCAAAACGCCACTCTATAGCCTCAAATAATGCTCAGAACAGCACCTAACTTCATCAACAGGACAGATAGGGTCCTAGCCACCAAACATCTTTTTAAATTTCTTTAGCAAAGAGACAAAACACAACTCACCTACTCTCTTCCAGCAGTTGCTTGTTTGTACAGAGACCTCCGGGCGAGTCCATCAACTGCAGCGGGGTGACGCAGCTCAAGGAAGAACATTTATGATCATTTCTTCATGGAAATGCAATCAGACTGAGATGCTAAGGCAGAAGAACTACCGCGTCTGCTGTGCAAAATGATGAATATGATGATTATTACTTCAAGGAAATGATCATAAATGTTCTTCCTTGAGCTGCGTCACCTTGCTGCAGTTGATGGACTCGCCCGGAGGTCTCCGTACAAGCAAGCGGCTGCTGGAAGAGAGTAGATGAGTTGTGTTTAGTCTCTTTGCTAAAGAAATTTGGTGACTAGTACTATGGCTGTGACCCTATATGTACTGTTGATGAAGTTAGGTGCTGTTCTGAGCATTATATGTGGCTATAAAGTGGCTTTTTGGTTGAGTGTGGCTCTCTGTAATGCTGTCCTGCGGTCATTACTAAAGTTGATTTAACTAGAAGGGCGTCGAACTCGGTGTTACGGTGTGTTTGACCCTAAATAATTTTATGCCGAAATATCCCTTTAAAATTTGCAGTTTTGAGGTAGCCTTGATGATCAAAAGGAGTTGTTTGATGGCTCAAGACGTCTACAGTTTTTTTCAGTTACAGTTCAAGCTCTTAAGAAAACAATTGAGCTTATTTGCTGTTGCAGTAAAGTGGATGCATGAATACTAAGGACTTCCGTATCAACCTGCCGTGCAAGCTGGAAACCTTTTGTGCGAGCTAACTAATTGTGGTTCTACAAAGGGAGACCAGAATGAAAAACTGCATTATATACTTCGAGACAGCGGCTCTCATGTTTCCAGAACAATGAGAGGCAAATTGGTGTAAGGAGGCAGGAGGGAGTGGAGTGGGGGCTCTCGTCCTACAACACCATCCAAGAAAAGTCACATCACAGCGATCAAAGGGAGCATTGAAAGAAAAGGGAAGTGAGAAGAGAGGTGGAAGTTAGCTGCTGTTTGACACCCACGCTACAACAACACCCACACTGTAACAACACTGCAGCATAAATATAGCTCTGCTCTCTCTGTCCGTGCAGGTACAGCAGAGCTGAACTGATCTTGGTGGGAAGTCAATATGCCTTTTTTGAGCTGCAGCACGCTCCTTTTACATATGAACTCATCCAAATACTAAAGTCAATTATTTGCCCTTCAGTAAACCCAACTGTAATGTACTGTAAATGCTGGCCCTGTTCCATTTGCAACCTATCATTACTCTTGCATGGGCTGTTTATTCTGCTAATACTGCCTCAATGTGTATTGGTGGATGGCAGACCCTCCCTGACCCAGTTACTAAGCTGTCATTCTGCAGAGCGAACAAAGAGGAGCAGCTGTCTATCAATAGCCTGAGTGTGTTTTAAGGGCTGACACAAATAAATCACAGGATTTACTGCATGTGTCTTTGTTCAAATACCGCAGATGCACCGATAACAAGCAACTGATTTGGCTTTTACAGTGATTGATCAGAACGATCATGGAGAGGTCGCTGAAAATGTCAAGTCACCAGTAAAGCTCAATTGCCTAATTTTAGTGGAGAAAAGCTCAGCTGCTTAATCAATTGGTTAGTCAACAGAGAAAATACTGAAAAAAATCATTATAGATTGAAAAATAATGGGTGTTTGGGTCAGGTCCCCTTACACAGAGGCTGCTTCTTGCACCGCCATGTTTCTACAGCGGCACTGAATGGACAAACAAGAAGCATTTGCTTTTGCATTTTATAAAAGATAATTTGAGATGCACCATTTGTTTGAAAGACGTTTCTGATGGTTAAAACTTGACATATGGAGGCGCATACTTATCATGCATCAGCTGGGCTTTTTTGTCCAAGAGGGCCACCATCACCTAAGTGAAGGTAAGGGGTAAGCAAGGGAGCATTTTAATCTAAAATCTGATCATGGGGCATTACTAATTACTTCCGTCTCTACCTCATACCTTCAAGAGTATTTATTGCCATTTTTGATGTGACTGTATCTGTTTCACTGGTGTTAAAAATGCAGACTAAAAATCGAGAAAATTAACAATATCGTAGAATCCCAATTTAACTCAAATTGGCATCCAAAAACTGGAGAGGAATTGAATCGGTAGAAAAGCATATCATCCCAGCTCATTCTACAATCCCAGTGTTGTAGAATGAACCCCTGACAGGAGCACAGTTGAAAGCACATAACAAGGCGAAATAATCCAAGTTTTTCTTGCCGTTGGATGGAATCTATGAGATCATTTTCTTCCACTTTAAGAAGCTAATGAGTGGAGGGGATGTATTCTACAACAGGGGGCGCATTCTACGGCACAACACCAGTCTTCCGCTAACCAGCCAGAATCAGATAAGTGAAACAATAAATTACTTCTGTCCTCTGCTAACATTGAAGCGGCAAACAAATTGTACTGTGTACGGTGGGTCAATTTAAATGTCCAACTAACGTTAGCCCTTGTACTTACCTTGTACATGAAAATAACCCTGTAAGAAATTCATAGTTAAGTTCTTAAAAAGTTAATATAATTAAAAAATTCAGAGAAGTTCAGAAATTACATCCAAAAAGAAGAACTCTGGTTAGCACCCTCTTTAAAACCATGCATTTTTTAAATATTCTGCCTTTTAAAAGAATCGGAATAGAGAATCGTTCGGAATCGGAACGAGGGATCGGAATCAAAACCGTTATCGTTCAAAATCAAACGATACCCAACCCTGTATAAGAAGCTGCCTACAAGCACAGCTGTGGAGGACAAAAGATGCAACTGCAGATGAAATCATCCACACAATGAAACAAATCATTGTAGTGGAGATTATCCGATCGGCTGTGATCCTGTGATGTGGGGACACAAAGCCGTGGAGGTTTTTTGAATGGCCCGCTTCGTTTACCTGCTGATTCACCAGTGTTGATCCAGTCTGGGTTTGCAATGCTGGCTATTGCAAATATATCTGCTGCCAGAAACAGACATCCTGAAATGATGGTGAGTTTATCCATATCGCCAGCTGACAGAGAGAAAGCGGGGGTGACACGGAGAGAAAGAAGCGGTTGTAGTCCAAATACGACCCCGGGGAGATCCAACAAGGTGGGCTGTTATCAGTCTAACCTCGCCCCCCTTCAGCTGTTGTGGTTCTGCTGCTCATTTCACAGCAACGTTAGCTTCTCCTTCGTCTCAAACAAGTCCGAGCCTCCAGCTTCAAAAGGCTCAAAAACGACGAACAAAAGCATCACATCTCAAAAGCCCGATGTAGTCCAGCTGGGTAAAACAAAAGCTCACTCAGCGCCACGGCCCTTGTGTTGTCTCCTTGATCCGTTTAGCAGCAACAGCAGCATCGGGTACAGCTTGCGGCTAGCAGGGAGCTAGCTAGCTATTTCACAGATTCGGGCTCGGTGTGCCGAGCTGCGGCCCAAAGGCTGCTCGACGGCCGAGACCGCATTTCAGACGCAATGTCAGTCAGACTAAAGTGAGGAAAAGACGTCAAACGGGCTCCTTTTCCTTCTCAAAACACACTCCAATTTTCTAAACAAAGGTCCAACGCTTAGCTGGCGGCTAACCGTCAGGAAAACGACAACCCATCACCGTCTGCTTCTGCTTCTCCGAGCCCGATCCCCTTCTCTCCGCTGGAACAGCATCTGGTACTCCTTCAGTCCAGCTTCACCTCTCCTCCGCTCCGTTTTCCTTCTTATCTTCAGAGTGCTGCCTGTTTTAGTTTGTTTTCACAGCGTGTATTTATACCTAAAAACAGGCTAAAAGTGCTCGAAATGTGGCCGGAGAAACGGTAACGGTTATTGTTATGCTTTCCACCCGTGTGCCCACCGTTAGCTCAGCCTCCCCTTCTGCCAAATGACATCAAGCGAACACCCCCTCCTCGCGGCGTCGTCGCACACACTCACACAAATCAGTGTTGCGTTCAATGGCTGCTCGGATTAATCAGAGTTGCGAGCCGTTGATGTGATTTCAGTTCGTCTTTTAAGATTTCGAGTCTGAATGTCGAAACTACTAGGGCTGCCCGATATTAGGAAAAAAAATAACATTGCAATTTTTTTCAATTCTGCGATGTGTATTGCGATATTAAAAAAATAAAGGAATTTTCACCAGATGACCAGAATAGTACTTAATGCTTAAATCTTGTGGACAGTTAACCTGCACTGATCGTACCTCTTTTTGTAAATGTTAGTAGAATGGCTTCTTTTTGTCTTAAGGTCCTTTCAAACCGGGACCGTTTTTGTCATGCGATAATTTCGGACGTCAATATTTATTTTCGAACCCGTATCCTGTCAATACAAGCGTTCACATCAGCGACGTTCTCCCGTCCTGCGATATTGCAGCATTTATTTTTTCAGATCACGGTCGATTTCTCTAAAGTTTTGCATACTGTGTGTCCACTTCTGACCAATCAGATTTCGCTTTGTTGCGACGTCTGATTCACGTAATAATAAAAAAAATATTGTACCAGTTGAATAGTGTATTATAGATAAAAACACACATGAATGTGAAGAAGTGGCTGTTATTAAGGGAGAGAGAAGGTGAGGGAGGGCTGGGATACGGCTCAACTTACCCCATACACGGGGTAAGTTGACCACAGGAGACCACTTTTTTTGGCATGCTATATTATCAAGACAGTTATGTTTTCATTCTGTTGGTTTGCAGGGATGAACATCTTGTAATATATGTAGATACACTAGTTAGAGACAAAACTATGATTGTCTTGATGCAGTGATCTGAAATATGAAAAATGGCTCATCTTACCCCACTCTCCCCTATGCATATCTATTTGGAGCTCCTCAACAAAAATCAAATATGGGAATTATCAGCGATATTAATATTTTCCACACACGTCTTATTCTTTCCCCTGAAAGAATACTCTTATAACTAAATTCTTAAAAACTGCTGTTGAAGTATTACTTTTATGGTAATGACCTTTGTGCGGGTTTGATTTATAACTCGCAACAGGAGTGAATATAATTGGAAATATCACCATATTTCTGCTTTCATATAAGGTCAGCTGTGTTAGCTCGTCCAGTAGGGGACTGAAAAACAAACAATGGTATGTGTTGTGCCGTAATCCTACTTCTAAAATTTCCTATTATCATTAAAATGTTTAGAAAATGAGTACTGACAAAATAAATTTAAATTACCAGCATTTCCAGACCATTTGGATAATGGATCCACAAATATTGCTACTGATTAACCCACAAACCCACCTTCTGTGTCTAAGTTGAGCTATGAGGTATTTGTACTATATATGTATACACATGAAAAACATGGTTTTATTACTCCACTGTATTAATCCAACAGATGTCATTACAAGATTAATAGAAAACATGCAAACAAATGCTTCTCCAGTGAATTCTGATGCATAATGATGAACAGAAGTTAAAACAATTAGATGCTTCTCAATACAAAACTCTACCCTTATAGTCACATAGATAAAAAGTAACAAATATGGGTTATTTTTTCAGATTCCTCATGAGCATTTTGCTGAAATTGCCACCTTGACTCAAGATCAAAATCTCTCTGCTTCTTTCACAGGCAAAAACAAGGTGGCTGTAGTCTAAATTTAGCACCCACTCTCAAATTAGAAGGTATATTGAGATGTGTTTTTGGCTCCCCCTGTTGGGTTTCACATGGAAATGAATCTTTCCCGAGCTAAAAATATCTGCAGCCTGAGACGACTTTTAACCACTTTTTCACCCCACAGCCCTCCAATACAGTACCAGACATACAAATTCAAGCCATAACCAGCTGTTATTACTGTCATGTCTTTAATTTACATAGATATACAGTTAAATGGACAAAAGAAATTGCATTGTGGTTTTCCAGCTCCATGTTGGTGCTTACAAGTATTGCAGGACAGACTACAAATGATTGGTGACATTAAACGCATTGTCGCAGGAAGCTGTGGCTTTGAGGTCCTCTTCCTTTTTAAAGCAGCCGGACACAGCAGCATGCCCACGTTAAAATCACTTTTTTTTTTCTTAGTATTTCTCTCATAATTCGTCCACAAACGGTGTATTAATGAGGTGTCCGCTAGCTGCCATGGTCTTCTTGCCATCCACAAATTTTGTTGCGGCCTGTGAGGAAAATGACAGGGTTGTTAATTACAAATCTATACGCTCATGCTTTTTTAAAAACTATCATTCAGGAATCTGCTTGAATGATGTTTATGCTACCGTGACTTTCTACAATGACTCAGCTGTGGTTTGACACTGGAACCGCAGAGGTTCGTACATCACAGGAGCACTAAATCACACCAGTTCACATATTACGCAGCATCTCCTGTTTAAAGGGAAGCCTGTATGTAACCACCTGATGCATTGTTGTGAAAGAACAGTTTTGTTCTCTGTGTCTGCATCTGTTGTAAAAAGCTGTAAATGCAGGTCAAAGTGGTTTGAGGTAAAAAGTAGGACACATGCAGGAATATGTAAGTAGACAGAATAAATCAATGTTTCAGTCTCAACTCATGCAAATGTAGGATAGAATTCATAAAATTTGTGTGCGATACATAACAAACACTTCTCTATATTGGGCTGCAGACATGTTCAATTTGGAGTAAAAATGCTCATTTTAATATGAAATCTGATGAAGTTTCTTTAGCTTTTGCAGCAAGTGCAGGCGGACACTTAAAGAGCAGTAGATATTTGTACTTTGGCGGCGACTTAAAGGGATATTCCAGTGTAAATTAATTTTGGGTCAAACACATCGTAACACTGAGTGAGACACCCAATACAGTCTAGTGGGTGTAAGTTTTCAGTGCAGGAGGTTGCAGCTTGATTTAGCAAAAAAAAAAACTGTAACAAGTATTCAATATTTTAAAATAAAAACATCAACTCTTTGCCAATAATTGATTCTTTTCCAGGTTAACATAAACCACATATTCCATAGTTTATGTAGCCCTGAATCTACACAGAAGCCTATATTACCTGATTTGCACCTTTTTAAAAATGTTATCATGCATTAAAACAATATCAAGGGAGTCATACTGTAATTTCCTTCATTTACATCATGACATTTTTTGGGACCATGATCCGCTCAATCCCATTTTTGTGATTTTTAATTCATAAGCCTCGGTTTAGACTAATTTGTCATTCAGTTTGATGATTTTAAACACAAGTGCTGCTTAATATAATCCCACCATGTACAGGAGGAGTATGTTTTAAATTTAAGCTTGTTTTATCTCGAATGAGCAGCCTGCTGTTTTACTGGAAACAGCTGCCTGCTGCTGAAAATGAGCTTAATGGGATCAATGAGAGTTAATCAAAACAGTGAAGTATAATCAATGAGCTGAAAAACACCAGAATAAGGAAGAACCGAGGAGTGGGCAGATCGTCCCAGTGTGTTTGAAACCAGCCTCAACTCTCTCAACTGTGACAATCAAACTGCACAAAGAAAGATACTGACCTTGACCACATCTTCATGGGTGACGGCATCTAGAGCTTGGAGAACAGCGTCGGGGGCTTGGTACGCTGCAGTGGTGAGAGCCTGAGCTCCAATCTCTTCCAACAAACTCTCAGAGCTCTCTATAGACATCAGGTACTCTGTTTTCACCTGGTTCCTACACAGAAAAAACTGATTTAAAGATGCGTCTCAAACTACTTCACATCTGTGGTCCAGCATTTCCTCACTGTACTCACTTTGCTCTGGTGATGTCGGCCTCTGAAACATTTCCCTCAGCCACAGTTTGAACTTGAGCGAGGGCAGCTTTGATCACCTGCAGAGCACAGAAACAAGCATGATCCTCAGTAAAGAGGAGATTCTGTCGTGTTTTCACACTTTAGATGGATTTGTTTTTGCATTTACCTCTCCTGCAGAGTCAGCTTGTGCAATGGTATAGACGCCGAAGAGGCCGGAGTCACAGTACGAGGCATTGAAAGCTGTGGCCTGAAAAGACGATTAGAGGACACAAAAATTCAGCTTTTACAACAAACGCAACACGTCAGGGTTCTTTTTTTGGCTCTTCTTTGTTTCAGACTTACATCAAAAGGCTGTGTGGTAGCTTTAGCAATACCCTGGCTCAGTTTGCTGGTGATGTTGGCACCTCTCTTCACATGCGGCCCAGCTCCCAGGACCCTTTGCAGCACGCTAAAGGCATTAGCTTCTGCACTCCCTGAGACACCACCCTGGCTGGCGATCAGGGTGTGGACCAGATCGTCGTTGTTCTGCACTCTCAGCTCACCTTCACGTAAGCACATGCAAACATTAACATCAAGACTCTAAGGCAGTGGTAAATATCTAAGAATGTAATTCTGCTTCAGAGTTTGAGTTTTACCTCCACGGTACACAGCCTTAGCCACAGGAGCTCCAGCCCCACTGCGAGAGCTCAGGAGCCCCTCGCCCACCTGCCTCAGGACTGAGTGCTTTACACCTGGATGCATAAACCAGAAAACACTGACATTAATGTCCTGCTGCAGTCAAGCACAACACATTTCCACAAGTGCACAATTTTTTTAGCATCAAAGAAAGTGTCTTTAGTAAAAGTCAAGCCGAGACAGCAGAGCAACTGTGACACAATGATGCAGTGACACAAAGCAGCGCTAGAAAACACTCACCTAGTCCTACAAGGGCCATTCTGCCAGTGGTGAAATTGTTTTCAACAAACGACTGCAGCTACAAGGAGAGGATACGCAAGAGTTCAGGTCTGTAAACTAGCACAGAATGACTCAGAGAGGGGGGAATTTTCTTCACAACAAAAACACGCGTCATACCTGGTTAGAGGAGATATGTCCGACCATGTGGTCAGGGCAGTACAGAGAGTTGGACAAGGCGTTTTTGTACGCCGCTTGGTGCAGCGCCTCGATTACACCTGCGAAAGAGAAACAGAAAATAAACCGTGAGGAATTTTGATGTTGTGTCGACCATCACAGATTTCCATGAGCGACATTGACGTTCGCCACAGCTTCTTCGGGACTCACCTATCTGAGGACACTGCTGAGCCAGAGCCTTGTCGATCTTCACACGAGGTGTCAGGTCATTCACCTCCCATGGTCGAAAATCCTGAGCTGACGTTACATTGACCAGATACTCCATTAATGAATCTCTGCGAACACAAACAAACACATGAAAATAAACACACATCCAAAAGAGACAGTGGAGTCAAACATGATCGTACCAGGACTCAACAGAATACAGAGGGCAGCAGAGGGCAGCACTTACAGGTGATCTCTTAGGCACTCTGCGCTGTAGACCATGGTCTCTCTGGATGATGTCACACTGCAGATAAACAATGAATTTATTTCACTGAGATATCAGCCACATTATTTACATTCAAGTCTATCTGCATGTATTTGAGAGAGAGAGAGGAAGAGTTTCCCCTCACTGACCTCAGGCTGCCTCCCACTGCCTCCACACTGCGGCAGAGCTTGAAGCCGGACGCACCCTTGTTGGTCTGCAAAACAAAAAAACACTCAAATTGTACCAAATCTCTAAACTTATAACTAAAGGTTCAAGGTGTTTGAAAGCAGAATTACACCTTTACAAATCATCTGTAAATTACCAGGTTAGCTGCCAGTCGCAACACATGAGAGACGCCCTGGTTTTCCACAGTCTCAAAGCGACTCCCAGCCCTCACAAACACGCCGACACTGGACATGGGGGAGTAATTCTCCAGCGAAGCGATGACCAGTCCGTTCGGAAGCTTGGACACCTGAAGAGGAAAATGTGTGTGATTGATCTGTGGACACCCTGGACCATTTTAATCAGAGGAAGAGAGAGAGAGAGAGAGAGAGTGAGAGAGAGAGAGAGAGAGAGAGTGAGAGAGAGAGAGTGGTGCATACCTGGACATTTTGAGGAGGGAGGGGTGCCGCTGCAACTTTGGGTTTGGGGACTGGGAGCGGTTCAGTCAGAGCATCACTCCTCCTGGCAGCCGCATAGCAACGTTTCTGTTGGAAGTGGTGACACCAAGTGTTAGTCATGTGACCTCTCGAGCAGCTGCTCATCTGAAGTATTCAAGCTTCACCTGACCTAACCTAATGGAGTAAAAGTGGCCCGGCATCAAGAGGTACAAACTTTATTGTCACCTTTAAAGAGCCAGATGGAGAATAAACTGTCCTCAGTAGACCTGCGGGTCAGCTGGGACTAAGTGTAACCTCACAAAGACGGACGTCACCTCTGATTTATAACACCTGCTGTCTTCTGAGGATCTCACACAAATGACAACCAACAGATGAACATGAGGAGTCCTCTGATGGCAAACAGGATATCAATCACAGACAACATCTCGGTACTATTTAGTAGCAACGCACGCCCTTTGTAATGACCCCCGTAAAAACTGTTGTTCAGGACTGCTTACTTGTGCATCCTACCCATTGGGCTACTGTAATAACCGTTGTTCGAGCCCACATGCAACATTTTTGTTCTCATTCATGAAACGCTTAAATCTGGGACAATAATCGGTATCGGCATCTGCCCCAAAAAATCCATATCAGTCGGGCCCTAGTTGCATCCCTAAAACACACTATTTTGTTACAATAACAGTTAACATCAAAACTCTGAAAGTACATGTATGTTAATAACTAAAAACATCTACAGCCAAAAGTCTTATAACTGACAGTAAACATGCAGCTTATAAACTTGACAATATCAACTCGATTTAAAGTAATAAATGCGAAATTATTCACCATTAGACAACTGACAACAGAGACAGTGAAGGACTAAATTACCTGAAAATGAAAGTAAATTGATTTTCTTTGATTCAGGTTAAACTTAATGTAGTTGTATGTGTCACGTACCCATGCCCATATATGGAAAATCAAAGTGCCGACACTCACACCGTGTTAAAGGAGCAGGACAGTGAGGAAAGGCTACTGTGTCCCCAAATGACCCGATCAATATCAGCCCATAAAAACCACAAATATACGACCTGTGCCCTGACTATTCAACTCTAAGACATTATGACAGAATATTAGATAATATCTGGATGTCATTTTATCATTAATATAAATAAGAGGAGCGTCTTTTTTGAGTGAAGTCGAGCCAAATATTCGAGAAACTCTAGTCCGGAGATGACCTTCAGGTTTCATCCAGCTGGAGAAAAACACACACAGAGCTACACAAGCGGTAAAGAAAACGAGGAGGACGTCTTTATAACCGCATTTTATTAAATTAAAGAAGAAATGCAGATGATTGAGGTGAAACCCCGGAGAGCCTCAACACTAACGTATCAAAAACCTGCATTAGCTAGCCACCTAGCATGCTAACTAGCCGGAGCCGACTGCGCCTTTAATTCGGAGGTTTTTCCAAAAAACGAACAACCAGACCGGTTCAGCTCGTGTTGGTTACAAGACGACAAAGAGGACAGAGACTCACAGAGAGGTTGTTCAGAGAGCGGATTCCCCTCATGACTCCTCCAGACTCTCTCCTTCAGACCGATATGGCGGCTGGCTGACGTTTCCCCCACAATGCACCTCGGCGTACAGGACGATCAAAGATGATGCACGGAGGTCAAGATAAGCTTCTACTAACGCTGCAGTTCCGTACACAACCAGATAACCGTCAGATTTAGCTAACAGGACAGAAAAAAGGTACAAAGAGTGTTGTTTTAATCTCTTTTTAAGACCCTCTTTTATGTGAAGTAGCCGTCTTATTTCCTTATTCTACTGCCTTTTACTCTTTGTGACTGCTAGAGTTCATGTTATCATCTTTATTTTCATTTATCTCAAACCATAGACTGTATATAGAATGGACGCCATGGCACCCTCTGTTGATGGGCTACAGTATAGGTAATAAATCCCGCCTCCTCCAGCAATCCCTATGGAGCTGTGGACAAACTTTAGAAATTTATTACACAGAATAGAATTTTTTCTCCCCCCGCTTGCGATGTTGACATGTAGTTACAGTAAGACTAGTTTGTGCTCAAGTCCTTTTTTTCTGTCCAGCTTCGTTTTTAAAAGTTATTAGTGGGTTTATGTTTTCTATGATTGGCACTTGATACAGCCAATGGGTGTAAGAAGATTGCATAGCTCACCCGGGGGATACGCTGTTTGAGCCGAGCATCATCACACTGGTAAACTGGTGGAAGGCGGGACCAAGTTGTCCATAGTATGTACAGTCTATGTCTCAAACTTTAAGAACAACAACAACTGTACATGTCAAAGATAAATTTACACAACATATGTTTTGTCAAAATAAACAGTTTAAGAAGGAACAGAATGAAGCAAAGAGCTGATCTAGTCCGGCCCCTTCCTCGCAAATTAGAATTTTTAAAAAATCTATTTGTATAAATTACGAAGATCTGTATAAATACCTACATATTATACACAAGATATCTGCTCAACACTACATAGGTTACTTATAATTATTTGCATATAATAATAAAAATCTGTGTTATACTATTTAGAATTAATTTTACTTATATGCAATCAAGTATATTTAGTATAAAACCATATTTTTTGTTTCTTCTCAATGTACAAAAAAATATTTTGTAACAATTAACTGAATACAAGCTGCAAGGCTCTCACGTTTTTTTCCTGATGACTCAAGTTTTAGTTGTTTTGTGTTGTAGCTTTTTAAATCAGATGCAACTTAACACTTTAAAGAATTAAACATCTTTATTTGAATCTAACTCCATTTAAAAATCACTAAAAAGTATAATGCACACTACGTTACAAAAATATAATCAACATATTACAGGTAGAGACAATCATTCAGGACCTACAAAGTTTAAATACAAAATAAACACTGCACGTGTAAGACATCTCTTTTTCACAGGTAACCTTTGAAATATTCACCATGAGATTCTTTGGCCCACAGAGCATCTTTTAAGAAAGTGAAATGTTTCTAATCTTTATTAAAATCTCACTCACAGGTGGTCACACCCCGATAAATATACAATATGATAAATGATACAAAAAAAACATTATAATGGCGGGGAGCTCTTCACAGACTTGAGGCGCTCGGACATTAAAACAGAATGAAACATGTTCACATCTTACAGAGAGAGAGAGTTTAGACTGAGTCCTCCATCAGCCTGTCAGTAAATCTGCCGCTTGAGATTACTTTGACACCATGTGGAGGAGGGAGCGAGGAAGCCTCCATGAGCAGTTCGTCTCCTCTTCATCACCGGCTTGAGCTCAAACAATGCTGTGCCAAATCCAGACTTCCTTCTGCAGCTCGCTGTTCTCCACAGCGCTGAGCGTTGAAGTGCGCTTTTCTCCCAGTGAGGAAGCAAATAACCGTAAAGATCGGACCGCTGTCGTCCTGGCTCAGTTGTCATTCGACGTGTCGGGGCAGCTGCTCATACAGATGTCCTTCCTCAGCTGAAGAGACACACAGCTGAGCCAGCTGCGACTGGTCGGCATCTCACCTACGATCTCCCACGTGTCTGTCTCATCGCAGTACCTCTCTATCGTGTCGTGATACCTGCATTAAACCAGTCATCACTGTATCACTGCAGGTTAATTTTAAGCACAATCTCACTTTGTTGTCAATACTAGCACAATATTGTATATAATATAATATAATTTTACATCAGAATATCCCTTTAAGAGTCTGCCATCAACTTAAGACATGTTAAGTCTCTCACCTGTCCCAGCCTTCTTCTCCCCCCAGGACGTAGATCTTTCCGTCCACCACAGCAGCACCGGGCCGATAACGTCGCTCCTTCATTGGGGCACACATGGTCCACTGGTTGGTCTTGGGATTGTAACATTCGACTTTATCGGTGTTCTCTGTTGAGGCATGCCATCCACCTGGAAATGATTAAAAAAAAAGAGAGTCAGCAGTTTTAGAGCTGCTGCGGCGCTTGTCCGTAAGAGCGAACAGCGTTTTGTTACGTACCGATGACATAAAGCTTTCCTTTGAGTGTACAGGCGGCTGAACCGGAGCGAGCAATCTGCATGGGGGCGATTTCAGTCCACACACTTGTTTTAGGGTTATACACCTGAGCGAGGTCTGTGCCGTCGCCGTCCTCTAAAACTGCACCACCTGCACAAGATATAACTTTGTTAAATCGTACATTTTTACTGTAAAAGCCCACCCTGCATGCGTGTCGTCTGTGTTTCCTACCTGTGACATAGAGCAGCCCATCAAGGGCGACCACGGCGGGACTTGTGACGGCCATCTTCACAGATTTGGTGAACTGCCAGGAGTTGGTGTGAGGGTTGTAGCACTCCACTGTGTCCAGGCGAGAGCGGCCCTCCCACCCGCCGACCGCGTACACAAAACCGTCCAGTATCACCAGCCCTGAGGAGAGGGTGAAGGGGAGAAGGTGAGGTACCACCACATACATAAATCAGTAATAAGCTAAAAAAAAGTGCCCTCAGCACATATGCATGGCACAGGAATGTCAATAATTAACTGCAAAAGAGGCTCATTAATCACCACATAGTCCTCATTAAGAGGTTACAGCGATAGTGAGAGACCAATTCGGAGTACAAACTGTGTTAATTTACTGGTTCTTTGCTGGTTTTTAACTTCTACAGATCGACTGCATGTTTCTCTCGCAGACAGCCTCACTGCATAAAAGGCTATTATTTTGAAGGGCCAGCATAGCCCCTGCTGCTACAGGAAGTGATAACGTCTGCCATGTTGATGGACTTTTCTCCAGAAACCAGAAAGTTCAGAAAATTGTCTGAATCCTCCTTTGGCCACGACTGCCAACACGAGCAAGAAAACAAACATAATACCAGAGACTCTGGCAGAAAAACGTTTAGTCGTTTAGTCAGCAGCCCCCCTTGACCTCTCTTATACTCACCTAACTCAGAGCGAGCTACATTCATCGGCGCCATCTCGAACCAGGAGTCGAAGCACGGGTCGTAGCGCCACATCTCCCTGCTGGCTGAGCCGTCAGGAAACTCCCCTCCTGCCAGGTACAGAGTGGAGTCTACACAGACGATGGATGGAGGTAAAAGTAGTATTACAGGATAATTAAGACACAGAGTATCAGTTTTAATTGTTGCTTTTTACTCGAGAGTCAGCGTCTCCTCACCCGACACCACCAGCCCGTGTTTGCTCACTGCGAAAGGAAGGCACGCAAGATTCTTCCACTGATTTGTCACAGGATCGAAGCTCTCGACGCTGCGCAGCACCACCTTGTCGTCCTCTCCGCCGACCGTCACAATCACTTCAGCTGTCCCTGTTGCCATGGAAACAAGAGGAGGAAAAGCAGAGGAGATGTGAGCCAAAGCGTACTGGACGTGACAGATACGATGCAGCTGTGAATTGTGATATTTTTCGATCACAAACACAAACGGCGAACACCGGTGAGAGGTCAGCAGACGTATTAAACCGTATACATCACATTTTAGCCCGTAGCTGTCCTGGTTTATCACAGTTTAAGACCCGCAGTTAGGATAAATGTAAAGGTGTTCGCGACTGTGTTCACCTGTGGATCTGCGGGGCCTCGCTCTCGGGCAGTACAGCTCCCCGCGTCGGTCCTTCAGCAGCAGATAGTCCTTCGCCTCAGAGATGAGCCTCTGGCAGCCCGGACTCTCTTTCACCACATCCAGAGACTCGATCACATCATGGAGGTAGTACGGACTGATCAGAGGCAGCCGGATATGCTCGAGGACCTTCGAGGAACAGAAAGAAGGCAGATCTGAAAATCTGTAACTGAACTAAGTGATTGTAAGTTTTATTTCTACAGTCTTGGTTTTACAGAAGCAACAAAACGGTTTTAACCAAGAGGAGAAGTTGGTATCAGCATGCAAAGTATCTTAAAAACAGAAAAAGAGGGATCCCGTTTCATGGAGGCCCACTATCACATTAGAGTCTGTAGCACTGGCTGACAGCGTTGGCATGTAGGCTGTGATTTATGAAAGTCATAAACACTAACAGCTGCTGAGTAGAGGGCTCTTTTACGCTGCACTGTCAACCCCAAACACATGCACATCTCTGGGGTGTGTTTGGGGTATAATATTTACAACCCAGAGAAAGAGAGAGAGAGAGAGAGAGAGAGAGAGAGAGAGAGAGAACTGTGGCCTCTCTTATGTGACTGCGAGCAACAGAAAGAAAAGTAGCCGACGTTTCAAATCTGTGTAAATCTCACCTTTTCAAAGTTCTGTTTTCGAGAGGGACATTTATTCAGCCACAGCATGGCTGCCTCGAACACCACCTCCTCTTTGAGCACACTGAGATGGTCACTGGCGAGGATTTCAGTCAGCTTATCCACACACAGAGAGAGAAACTCCTCCTGGGGAAAAGAAAAAAGATCAACAACAAAAGAGATTGAAAAGTGAGGGGAGATTGACAACATGAGCAACCCTTCTGATCCAAAGGACTACGATTCCTGGAAACTTGACATAATTGCTGCAGTATGTCAGGACAACACCTTCAAAAATATGCCAAAAATGTGGCGCTGATGTTACATCACGCAACAGCTGGGCAGAGCACAAAGGGAGGGTTATGAACTTATTTTTGAATGCATCTAAAAGTCTTCTTTATTTCTTATTATATTCCTTTAATTTCATTTTGTAGTTTTGTTTATTTACATTAGAGGAAAGGATGAAGGTGTTGGCTTTGAGGAGACCACAAAGCGAGATTAGAGGAGAAGCTGGGTCTGTAGAGACTGAACTCAGAGTTTTCAGAGTCACAAAGCTGTCTAGATCTCTAAACTCATAACCTTGAGTCATGAATATGATCTGTTTACCCTTTAGCCTCTCTCCTCTCCTTTCTCCTGTTGGCATCAGGCAAAATTTTTACTTTTCATCTGATCATCTGTACTATAAAATATCAGTATAAGTTGCATTTCTTTAGCAGAAAATACATGGAAGCACTAATTTAATCAAGTAATTAACCGATTAGGCTTCTTTACTGAAGTTAAATCTGTGTTTCTATAAAGTAGGGGTTTCTGATGATTGTGTGCATAGTTGTCTCAAACAAATAGACACATAGGTCACTCTTAGCGTATAAATCAATGCAGCTTCAAACATAACTCATCACTAGCTTTGTGAGACTCTACAAAACACTCTGACTGGCAAAGAACAACTTCTCAGTTTGGACAGGGTCTCTCGAGGGATGTGTACACAGTGTTTTCTCCACAGGAGTAATGAGTGGTATGAATGCTGACAGGCTGGTGGATTATCTTTGTTAATTCCCGTCTCACGCCTGAAACACCACTGGCTGTTTGAGCTCTCCCGGGGAGGTGTTTACAGGCGGCACGTGAAGAGGCACACTGGATGAACTTGACGACTGTGTTAAAGATGACGTTTTCTTCCCCCCCACTTATTAAGTTGTTCATTTGTTGACACCCGGCAGCTCCTCTGGATCGGTTAATTCCATGTCATGTTGAGTGAGCTAATGATGCTGATGAAGACTTAAAAACACTGTAGGGGGTTTTCTATTGAGCAGATAAATACTGAAAAACACTAAAAAAAATTAATTTAGGGTCAAACACACCATAACATCCAGTAAGACACCCCCTCGAGAGACGAATGTTGCTGACCGCTTGCTTCTCTAGTTATACCAACATTGATAACGACCACAGGATAGCAATACACAGCACTCTGAGGAGCTATGCGCTCAACCAAAACGCCACTCTTTAGTCACAAATAATGCTCAGAACAGCACCTAACTTCATCAACAGGACATATAGGGTCCCAGCCACCAAACATCTTTTTAACTTTGCCTAATTTCTTTAGCAAAAAGACAAAACACAACTCACCTACTCTCTTCCAGCAGCCGCTTGTTTGTAGCGAGACCTCAGGCCAGTCTATTAGGGACTACAGCGGGGTGACACAGCTCAAGGAAGAACATTTATGATCATTACTTCATTGAAATGCAATCAGACCGAGACTCTAAGGCAGAAGAACTACCGCGTCTGCGGTGCAAAATGATGAATATGGTGATTATTACTTCAAAAGAAATGATAAAAGTAATGATCATAAATGTTCTTCCTTGAGCTGTGTCACCCCGCTGTAGTCCATAATGGATTGGTCGAGGTCTCGCTACAGACAAGGGGCTGCTGGAAGAGAGTAGGTGAGTTATGTTTAGTCTGATTGCTAGAGAAATTAGACAAAGTTAAAAAGATGTTTGGTGGCTAGTACTATGGCTGGGACCCTATATGTCCTGTTGATGAAGTTAGGTGCTGTTCTGAGCATTATTTGTGGCTTTTTGGTTGAGGTTTGTTTATGGCTACTCAGACCGCTGTGTATTGCTATCCTGTGGTCGTTACTAAAGTATAAGTAGAGAAGCAAGCGGTCGGCAACATTCATCTCTCGAGAGCATGTCTCACTTGGTGCTACGGTGTGTTTGACCCTAAATTAATTCTACGCCGGAATATCCCTTTAAACTGCAGTATCTCTCCTGTATTAGCTCGTCTATCAATAATGTCCCATATTGGATACCATATTCAAGGCTTCATCAGTGTCTCACCTGCTGGTAAACACTGCTGAAGTGCTCCAGGATGTAACTCATGCTGCTGTTCTCCAGCCTCCTACAAGAATGAGCCTCTGCAAAGCAGTGAATCCCCACACAGTTCATCTCATCCATCTGATGCTCCATGAAACGACAGCAGGCTTCTCGCACAGCCATCACATCCAGCAGGTTGGCAGCTGCCAGCAGAGCCTGCACCAAGACAAAGCGTGATTTAGCTCTCCTGGTCTGTCAAAAGAAAGCGAGGCAGCAGAGGAAGGAAAAGGAAGAGGTGACAGCTTACCTGCACATTTGCTTTTGAGATGTAGACCTCCGATGTGTAGGCGTAGCTCACCAGCATGCCAATCATCTGAGGCTCGACTCCATTAATGGCAACCCGCTCTTGTTTGGACTCTTTTAGGTCAGTGGAAAACATCGCCTGAAGAAAATAAACAATTCAGACCTGCCCCTGTGGATCTTTTTTAAGCTTTTGAGCCTCATGTGTGGTGTCTACCTGGAAGTAGGAGCTGAAGGAAGCCAGCACAATGCGATGACAGGGAAACTCCTGTCCTCCACAGCACAGGGTCACATCACAGAAGGCGTTGTTGAGCCGCAGGCTGTTCAGGCCCTGCAGGACCGTGTTGGGGTGTCTGGACTCCACGAACAGATAGTCGTCGCTGCCGATGGGTGCTGCAGGAGGGGCGGCGGCGGTGCTGGAGTCCTCCGGGACCTGGAACGTGACGTTGATGGTGGATGGTGAGGGTAACCCGGCGTTGACGGCGATTATTTCAGCCATGATTCACTCAATTAGGAAAACCTGAAGGAGAAGGAGGACGTTCAGTGGACATGCTTCCTCACTACAGGTGACAATAACCGTTTAAATGCAACACAGTCAATCAGCTTTGATAAGTGAGCTCCTACAGGCTCATAAGTCAAGAGTGACATTTGTAAACACTCGTAAGAGGAGCAACAAGGCGGAGAGACGGTCTGAGATTGTCCATTAGCACTAATGAGGCTTACCTCCGGAGTAACGGCTCGGCTGCTCCCCGTCGACAAACACCGACCGGCCGTTTCAGGTGAACCCCCGAAGACAGGCGAGATTAAGCGCTCAAGACTCGCTCTAGTGACTCATAATTACCTGCTTGACATAATCGTGACCAACACCGCGCACCACACGCTCCCCCACATACAGTTTAGCGTCAAACGATAACGAGCAGCACTTATTGACGCCCCTCACCGGAAGCCCCGCCCACCTCTGAGGCACAGATTGGGAGACGTCTCCGCTGAGTACTTCCGGATTCGTGTTGTCGTTACTATGGTGAGAGGGAGAGATTGTGGGCTATTGCAACTAAAGACAACACTTTTTTATTGATTTATAATCTCAAATCTAACGAGTTGGTGGTGTAGGAATTTTTTAAATCAACTTTTACGTGCTGAATCCAGGTTAATGTTCTCTCAGTGTATGTTTTCCCTGCCAAAAATAGGGGAGACTGGGGTAAGTTGAGCCAAAGGGTAAGTTGAGCCAAACCCTGTTGCTTGGAAATAGTAAAAGAAATTGATCATGTGACCAAATATTTAGATGGGCATCAATTCATGGAGTCTGTGAAGGTTAGAAACACATGAGTGAAGGGGTTAGACATTTATTCACCAAAAAAACCCTTTTTCACTCTTGAAAGTGAACTGTCATAAGTTTTATTAAAATTGTGTTCAGACCAAAAAAGATCATTTCAATTTGTTTTATACATCAATTGTGGTAACATCATCTCTCGAGGGGGTGTCTAACTCTGTGTTATGGTGTGTTTGACCCTAAATTAATTTTATGCCAGAATATCCCTTTAATGTTCTCCCCATCAAACATATAGGGTAATATGATTAAGAGGTCAAGTCTCTGTATTGTGACTATTTTCAGGCTGATGTCCCAACAATTTCATAAATACACATAAACACACATAGATGCTTTTACATTGTTGTTTTTATCATTTATTTTAAATTCTGTGGTATAATTTTAAATAAACATGCAGCAAAACATCATCATATGATCCTGTTAACTCGATTATGGTGAAATACAGCCAGCAGTTCAGTACATCTTTGCTTTTAACACACACTTTAATTTTGAATTGTGGTACTTGTTAGCGGAGAAAAACATTGATTTATTTGCCATTGCAAAAGTCAAAGACTCATTATTAAGTTCTAAGCAGGTTTATTAATCTCTGTCCATGTTCATCAGATCACAAGCTGCTGTCCTTCATGATGCCAGGGTCCTCCAGGGCGGCTTTTCTTCGAGCAGCGGCCTCCAAGATCTTCTTCCTGGGTCCCAGCTGGATGCGAATGCCTTTCAGGTCTTCGTCAGAGCAGAGCATCAGCGCCTCCAGGTCCAGGTGCTCTCTGCTGAATGCAAGGGAAAACTCTGGCAAGGAGATGGAGGACAAGAATGCATCCAAAGGAGAGGTTTCCTCATCTTCATCATCATCCAGTCCTATATCTTCTTGGTCCCAGGGCAGATCAGCGTCATCATTCCCCTCCAGGTCGCCTGCATCCTCCTCATCTCCAAATGACTCATTCTGAACGAGGAAGCCCAGACTCTCATTACCCCCACCAGGGACGTCATCTGACTCCAGGCCCATGTGATTCATGAAAATCAGACCACCAAGGCCGGGCCGGTTGAAGATAGACTGTTTGACCTGGCCTGGTTCTTCATCATCATCGTCTAGCATGCCCTCCTCTTGCTCATTAAAGACATCGAGAAACTCTGGTTGTTCAGAGGCTCCGCCCTCCGGTTTGAGGAAAACAACATTTCCGTTCCTTCCTGATCCCTGCAGTGTGCCTTTGTCTTTCTTCCCGAGCCTCTGCAGTGTGCCTTTCATCCTGGCTGTCAGAGAGCCGGACTTTTCAACAGCAATGAGCTTAGAGTACTGCTCGTTGACGCTGTTAATGGTGCCACCATCGAAGGATCCAGACGCCATGCTAGCCTCTGATACTGACCCAGTACTCCCCGCTCCCCGCTGCATTTTATCCATCTTACTCTGGTGCTTCTTCTTCACCTTATCGCAGAGTTTCACTCTCTTCTCTGCTTCTTTGACCGCCTCCTTCTTCACATTGGCGACCTTCTTTGGGTTTTTGTTTGTCTGCGCTGAAGCAGCGGCGTCTAGGAAGCGAACACAGTCCATGCGGTCCCGAGAGGCAGCCACATCCATCGCCGTGTGGAAATCGTTGTCAAGAGCGAAGAGATTGGCACCGAAGTTGACGAGGAAGCTGAGGATGTGCATGTGGCCATTCGCCGCAGCGAGGTGCAAAGGTGTGTTCCCCCAGATGTCACTCCTGTTGGGGTCTCCTCTGGGAAACAGAAGAGAAAGCTTGAAGTTAACATCTGAAACTCTGTACCATCACTGGACTGATACTTTTTCATAAGAGGGGTGCAGAGTAGTTTAGTTTTGCCTGGGTTTGTTTAGGGTTCATGTAAATTATTCTGGGTTTTTATGATGTCTTTCTTAGCTTCGAGAGCATCGAGTCAAACTAGCGAAGACACTTCAGTCGGCCTGTGACAGTGAATCTACAGAAAATCATTTCATATTCGAATCTTAAAATGCTAATTCACTCAGTTCAAACAATCATGCACTAAATAGAAATCTAACATTCAAGTTATTCTACAGAAATAAACAAAATGGCAGTTTATGAAAGCAAAACTCCAGTAGAAATGTGACTTTTCTCTTTAAATCGATCTCATATTAAAGCTCCTGTGAGGGATTTTTGGTTTGTGGTGATTTTGGCGCCCCCTGTAGACAAAGAGGTACCTCATCTCTCTTAACTGTTTTTATCCCATACATAAACTCACCCTGCTTTATAGTAACACTCACTGAAAACTTTTACATGTAAGATTTTGAAACAGCTTTTTTAGCTTCCAGTCCGCCTGAGGTTTTGGACTCCTAAAACACTTGTACAGAAACATTCGCTCCTGTTTCTGATGGTCCAGTTTGCTTAAAGTGGTCATAAAGAAGCAGCAACATTCATTATAGTCTGTTTTATGACAGGCTAAGGTCTCCACACAGTAGCTTTAATGTAATAGACTCAAGCTTTTCCATTCACTTCCTTATTTTGAAGGTGTAATCTGGTGGATTTTGTTTAATCTAGAGTCAGATTAGCAGGTTTATGACTTAAACTTTTATTATGTGCTAAAGCAACTATCTGCTGCTTCTACACTGGTCATGTTAAACACATAAATGAACAGTCTGACTCTTTGCAGCAGGTAAATAAATCTAGTTTGAAGAATAAAATCGTTTTCCTTTCTATGCGTTAGCTGACATAACTGAGGATAATTGGTAATTTATTAAGATTTAAAGTCCTCCAGGGCTGTGCCTCATTGCCGCAGCCATAAAAGTCTTGATTGCCGTATTCCTGTGACAACTTGTCATAAAACTTCAACCCATGTCGGTGATGAGCGTAGCAGAAATGTTTCAGATAATCCCAGCCATGTAGGAGCTACACCCAACCAAACATATTTCCCAGATCTGATTTTCCAGTGAGGCCGTGGAGCCACAGTTTAGCCTGTCTTTTGTTGTGCTGAATGAAGGGCGAAGGTGGGGGCTTATGGGGACAAATGAAGGGCTCTTTGTTTTACAGGATAGTTGCTGCTGATTGAATATTTGACCCAGTTTACCAGAGAAAGCAGTGTAAAGTTAAATGTCACATCATAAACGCAACTAAAAAAAAACAACAAAACCGCAATCAGTAAATAAATACCTGTTTCTATGGAGCACAAGATCAGTTTAAAGGTGTTAGACCTCAAATATTACTCTTGAATTATTGTTTATATGTGTATTTAGTGTCTATGAGTGCCACAGCCAAGCTGAAAGGAAATGAAACCATTTCATATAACCCCAGAGCAGTGAGATAAGATGGAGACAGACCTCACTATAGGTTACTTTAGAGACAGCGAATGACATAAAGGGTCTAATACACTTACTCTCTGCTGCATATGAGCTGAAGAGCATCAACATGTCCATGGAAAGCAGCCAGTAAAGTGGGAGTCATGCCATCCTCATCCGCAGTGTTCAGGTCTTTCCTTGTGGCCTCCTTCAAGAGGTCCAAGTATCCATCGATCGCCGCTTTGTGGTACCGAGTCATCTTGTTCAAGAAAAAGTAGAAAAAGTCTAAAGAAATCTGTCACTTTCTCGCACTTTTCTCCTCGTCCTCCGTCAGACGCAGACTGCAAACTCTGAGCAAACAAAGTGATCATTGGGCGGCAACATTTCAGCAGCTCAGGGCCATAAAACAAAAGCAAAGTCCAGGTCAGCTGCACATTTCCTCTCTCATCATCACAACCTCATATCTGCTCTGACGTCATTCATTTATTAACACATCTAAGGTAGTTTTTACCATTTCAATGAAATTCTGCTCTTTTCCTACAGAGCAGATTATTTTTTACAGGTATACAAAACTATATTCAAAGCATTTTGAAGTTACAAATCTTTACTTTTTTCACCGCTGTGGTGATTTATCTGTCATACTTTGTTAACACAGGATCACAGAATCTACAGATATTTATATTGAATTCATTTGGTACTCTCTACCCCTGGCTCTAAACATGTTAATAATAGACCTTAACCACATAATCCTGTTGAGATGAACTAAATAAACTCTGTTAAACTTGAAAAGGTGTGAAATTGTATGTTGCTATCTATTTTTTTTACAAATAAATAAATAATATAGATCTATAAATGCACATTACATTTTGGAAACAAATGCATCTCTTCACGGATATTTCGGTGTCAAAGATCACCTTAAAAGTCACTAGATATGAATAATTTCTTGTTTTGATCGGTGCGTTAAAGGGATATTCCGGTGTAAAATTAATTTAGGGTCAAACACACTGTAACAGTAACAGTACATCTCTTCCAGCAGCCGCTTGTTTGTAGAGAGACCTCAGACTAGTCCATCACCGACTGCAGCAGGGTGACGCAGCTCAAGGAAGAACATTTATGATCATTTCTTGACGTCATCATCAACGAAAACAACACTGCTGAGGTCTTGCTAAACAAGTGGCTGCTGGAAGAGAGTAGGTGAGTTTTGTTTAGTGTCTTTGCTAAAGAAATTAGGCAAAGATAAGAAGATGTTTGGTGGCTAGTACTATGGCTGGGACCCGATATGTCTTGTTGATGAAGTTAGGTGCTGTTCTGAGCATTATTTGTGGCTATAGAGTGGCGTTTAGTTAAGTTTTGTTTATGGCTCCTAAGAAGCCAGCGGTCGGCAACATTCATCTCTGGAGGGGGCGTCTAAACTCGGTGTTACGATGTGTTTGACCCGCAATTCAATTTACGCTGGAATATCCCTTTAACAGTTACAACCACTGCTCTGCACTTCTGGCCCAGCAGGGGGCGTTAGTGAATCTATCATGGTGTGAACACATAAGGAAGAACGAGAACAGGAATTTGGTAGAAGAAGAAGAAACTGTCAACCCGGTTTAACCAATGAATGAAGACTGGGAGGAACCCTGACTACAGCGATCTTCCCCTCTGGGTTTGTAAATACCATGGAGTGACGGCTCTTGGTGTTCTCCTATCACCTCCACAGCTTGAAAAACCAGACCGACCATCATCGAACCCCCCCTCGGCTCTCTCCCCTCGGTTACTCTCGGGCGTTTGGTTGGTTTGTTTGCTCTGACCGGCGGGAGACTCTGCGAGGATGTCCGACAATGGAGGCACGGCTGTCGGCCTTCTGTCTTACGAGACGCTGGTTCATGCGGTGGCAGGTGCTATGGTGAGCTGATCTAAGATCAATTTAAGTTTGATTTAATTATGAATTCGTGTCTGATCGTGTCCAACTAGACATGATAGTATCGATGAAACAGCTCCCCTGAAAAAAGGGGGAGTGACAGAGCTCTTTGACATTTACTCAACTTTCATGGTTGTCAGGAACAGTCTGTGATTTTGCTGCACTTTCTTTCAGGGGAGTGTGACAGCCATGACCGTCTTCTTCCCTTTGGACACAGCTAAAAGCAGACTACAGGGTGAGCTGGAGGTCTTATCATCTTGGGCAGAGGTTACCTGATAGCAGCAGCTCTAAACATCGTTAGTTAACTTTGATGTGTTAAGGTTTAGTGCATTATGGATTAAGTATTACTTCACCCCTGAGATGTAAAAAACGTATCTGTTTCTGAGTGTGTTTAAAGCTCCAGTGAGAAGTTTTAGGAGTGAATCAAATACATACTCATTATGAAAACATGCTTAAAGGGACATTCCGGTGTAAAATTAAGTATAGGGTCAAACACACCGTAACACAGAGTTTGACACCCTCTTGAGAGATGAATGTTGCCAACAGCTTGCTCCTCTAGTTATACCAATTTGAGTAACTACCACAGATAGCAATACAGAGAGCCACGTGCTCAACCAAAACGTCACTCTATAGCCTCAAATAATGCTCAGAACAGCACCTAACTTCATCAACAGGACATATAGGGTCACAGCCACAGCACTAGCCACCAAACATCTCTCGAGGGAGTGTCTAACTTGGTGTTACGGTGTGTTTGACCCTAACTTAATTTACCCCAGAATATCCCTTTAATGTTGAGTTGGCCCTCCCTTGTCAGATCAGAGCCAAAACAAGCCTACCCTGACATGTCACCAGTCTCCTAAAAGTGTGCTATGGTATTTGGCACTAAAACGTTAGCAGCAGATCCTTTTGGTCCTGTAGTGATCTGTGGATCAGACCTGGTTGCCCAGCAGGTGCCCACAAATACAAGGACGGGGCTCAGTCCTGACACCCTGATAGTCTCAAGTTTAACGTCCTGATTCACAACAAAGTGATGAGGCTTAAACTGACAATATAAAAGTTACGAATCTAGTTGCTGATGGTCTTGTAGGTCACATAGTAGCACAAGTACTAATTTTTGTTTGTTTTATAACTTAAGAAACCCTCACATGAGCTTTAAAGTATAGATGACTTGATTCATTCATCCTAGTTGAGTTTGCAGAAAGATTTCTTTACTGATTTTTCCCCCTTTTGTTTTCTCAGTGGATGAGAAGCGAAAGGCGAAGTCTACCCCGCTCATGTTGGCAGAAATAGCGAAGGAAGAAGGACTGTAAGTACAGTTTTGTGCTGCGGGGTTACAGTTATATCCAGTCATGACTTGTTTTGTTGCTGAACAGAAACTTTCAGATCGGAGTCAAACAGCTTGATGCAGCACAAATGCAGTGCCATATATTTGGACATTTTGGAGACCAAGTGAATAAATGATTAAAAAATGATAAATTTCCAGCTGATTAGATTGTAAAAATTGGTAGCTGCAGTCTAAACTCTTTATTCGATGTAACATGACTCTCCTCCACCATTTCTTCCAGCCTGTCTCTGTACAGAGGCTGGTTACCAGTCATCTCCAGCCTCTGCTGCTCCAACTTTGTCTACTTCTACACCTTTAACACACTGAAGAGGCTTACAATAGCTGGACCAGGCAAGTCCAAACTCAGCAGGGACCTGCTCATGGGCATCGCAGCGGGTAAGTTAATGTAGAGTTAACAATCATCAATGACCTAACAACTGAGCAGGGTTTTCATGATACCAGACTTTTCATTTTAATCGGAGACCACTTAAAAAAATAAAAAGTTGATGCCATGGCAACAAAAAATTGGACTCCTGTGTTAATTTTGTTGTGTTTGGTTTTGACTCGTGCACAGTGCTGGTGCAGAAGAAGTCTCTGAGCACAAACTACACTTAATAGCAATGAAAGGCAAAATAAATCCTTAGGTGAAGCTACTCGTCAACAGTCAACAGGTCAGAACCAACAGGAAACATGAAGAGACCAGGCGATATCTCTGTCTCTCTGACCATCAAGAGGAGGAGGGGTCACCACTGCTGCACTTGAATTTCTGCCTCATCACACTCAGTCCATGGCAACAGTGTGCTCTTGACATATAACAGACCAGTGCTATTGAGGATCGACCAATCAGAATCATGTAATTAACAACATTTTTGTAAACATAAAGCAATATTCAAAGAAATCTGATGGTCTGTTGTTGCCGCAGGGGTGGTGAATGTGCTTCTTACCACGCCCATGTGGGTGGTCAACACTCGACTGAAGCTGCAGGGAGTCAAGTTCAGGAACGAGGACCTCCAGCAGACCCACTACAGGGGCATTTTTGGTATGGGATGTACTTCTTTGCACGGTGTATTTGTCTTATTGCTGCACAGTCATTTCACCTTGCTCTGTTTGGGGTTCTTCTCCTCTCAGATGCTTTCTCACAGATCATCACCAATGAGGGACCAGCAACTCTGTGGAACGGCACTCTGCCCTCTCTCATCCTTGTCCTTAACCCGGCCATACAGTTCATGTTTTATGAGGGCATGAAGAGGAGGGCGGGGAAAGGAGGGAAGAGGGTGAGAGATAAGACAAACTTTTAGCCTTGTGTCTCATTCAGACTAAATGAAACCATTACTCATTTATATAACTGTTTTTCAAATACATTCCTATAAATAAATAAACTTTTTAAATATTTTTCTTTTTGCAGTTTGTTTGATCTTTATCTCCTGTTACAGATTTCCTCCGCAGAGATTTTTGTCATTGGAGCCATCGCAAAAGCTGTTGCAACTACAGCTACATATCCGCTTCAGACGGTCCAGGCCATTCTGAGGGTAAAAAACTGTTTAAAATGTCACTTTCAAAGCACCAGAATTGTGATACCAAGAGTATTAAAATCACGTTAAAAACTGAAAACACCCTGACACACTTTCTTCTGTGCCATAGAGCCTCATTTTTGTGACTGATTTACTTCACACTACATTATTTTTAGCCAAAGCACAAACTTTTGATGAATAAAACCATATGCTACATTGCCACATTATTGGCTGTAGTCTTTTTTTCATGGGATTTTTTAAGACCTAGATGATAACGGTGCCTGTGCAGGATATTTTCAGAGTTTTATTGCAGCTTTTCTTTTGCGTAAATGATCATCAGTAAACTAAGACTCACCTGTTGTATTTTTTCTTTTTAGTTTGGACAATACAAAGGTGATGGCAAAGGTGGTGTGATCGGAAGCATCTCAAACATTTTCTCTCTGCTCATGGACAGAATCAAGTGAGTGCAGTTTCAAACATACACATACAGCACTGTCTTTTATTTTGTTTTGATTGCTGAACACTTTTCCCCCTTTTATATTACAGGAAGTATGGCGTTTTAGGTTTGTATAAAGGTCTGGAGGCAAAGCTCCTGCAGACAGTGCTGACGGCTGCTCTCATGTTTGTCGTGTATGAGAAGATCACCGCTGTTACCTTCAAAGTCATGGGTCTGAATAAGAAACTGAAGCACTGAATGTACACGCTACCTTGAATACAGTACTGTCTTAATACTTTTGTCTTTAGCAGTTTTAATCATTGCCTAAAATTGAAGAGAATGACTCAAAACAATGTAATAGAAGATGAAATTGGTGCTTTTAAATAGCCAGTTTCATACACTCACCTGAAACATGCAGATTAACCAGGTCAGGGTGTAATACCTTTCAATACCCTCTTTTTCGTAACCTTTCGCTGGTTCTTTGTGTGCAGATTGACCTTAATATTTTCCCACGGGTAATTCTCTGTTAAAGTGGTCCAGGCAACTCAGAAGAGCTCCTTTTAAATTTAGTTTTAATTTGGGGGGTAAAGAGAAGCAAATGTGTTTCACAGCTCATGTTTGTAATAGAGATATATTTATCCCTCACTGAAGCCTGTGCTATAATCTCAAAATCCTTCATGATTAGTCTGAATGCAGAGCTGAAGGCGCTCCACTGTAAGTGACATAGAGACAGATAAATATATTACAAAGAGTGACTTCATGCAGTATCATTACTTTAAACTCGTGAAATTTATGAAAAATACAGGATTCAACTCCCACATAACTTTATCTGTGAAAAGCTGGACAGTGGGAGAAAATAAAGTTATTTTTCCCGTAAATATGAACATTTAGACAAAACTTGGGCCAACCTTCTCCTGTCGATACCTCTAAACTAAGGAGCTAACGGTTGCTTTGAGCCAAAGTTAGCTTAAAACTAACGGTTGCTTTAAGCTAACTTTGGCTTTACATAAAGACTGTAAATAATATTTCAAGGCCTAATATTTTCCTGCCTTGGTGAAGATAACGGAATTTTTCCCTCAAGCTTCCTTTAAGAAGTTAACAGCTTTCGTGTTTTGTACAGTTTGGCATATTTTAATCGAATTAAAAGTCGAAATTCGTCGGGTTCCCGTGTTCAACTCTGTTGCTAGGCAACGCGTAATGATAACGGACATAGAAACCTTTAAATCAGATATTTATTGACAGAATTGTATTCAATAACGTTGAATCAAAGTTTAAATAAAAAAATAAAGATAAACACTGATCAAAATACAACAAGAAATTGTGAATTGATGCAGTTAAAAAAGTGCAGTTAGAGAAATATTTACATAAAATATATCCACTAATGAATACATAATTCTCCAAAAAGATAACATCAGGTGTTAGCTTAATATTTTTAAGGGCCGCAGTGATCAAATGGGATGTATTCAGTCAAAAATTGAGGAAAGGGTGGTTGTGAGCCCAAGTTTTTCAAACAAATAATTCATATAAAGAAATCATCCAAACTATCTGTGTTTTATAAGGGCCAGAGTTATATGAGTTAGATTCATTCAAAAAGAGAAAAGGAGAGTTATGAGCCTCATTGTTTTTAATAAATTTAGAATTTTCATGTCAAAGTGAAAAAAATAATCTTGTCCCAACCAACAGATAGCTGTTTCTTCATCCATGTCTCTACTGTTAAAGATGATTTATCATGCAGATGTTAAGACTAATATGACTCCTTCTTGCATTAGTCTGTCTTGACTTTAAACTCCTGGACCATTCTCCACACTCTGTTTTATGTATTTACTGTGAACAATGAGAGGTGGATGGAAACCTCATGAAATCCTGCCAGATTGACATTTTAAGTCATACCTCTTAATGGTTAAAAGTGCTGGACAGTGGGCTCTCACACCAGTCTACGAGTAAAATCAGCCGATACTTTTAACGCCTTAGGGTGGTGTGATTTTTAGCAGTTCGCTATGTGGTGTAAAAATGAATTCAAGTGAATACAAAAGCAAATGAGTACTTAACCCCACACAGTTTGGGTGTACAAATACTTCTGCTGGTACCAAGTGCCTCTGAACTATCATAAAAACCTGTACTCTGATCTGCTGTATAGTGACTGTTGATGATTTACACGGACAGTGCTGCACTTATGTGTGCTCTCCTCACTCTTGTATTGGCCTGTGCAAACACTTTGGTGTCTTCCAATACATACCTCTTTATCTTACTTTGTATAGAGCAGTAAGGGCTTTTTATTGATTTACAGTATTTGTTTATGACAGCAATATTTCTCTCATTTGTTAAATGCCTTATAACCAAGTTGTGAGTTGATTCATTCCTTTTTGTTTCTGTTAAAATGTTTGTAAAACGTGTGAATTTTAATCATGACTCACAGTTTTAGCAGTCTTCACTGGAGACTTTGTGACTGTTCATTGTATCAGCAGCCCTCCTGAAAGTTAAAGTTCACTTTCACTTTACAGAAACATGGCATGACATAACTTAAAGGATCGCCAGTGAGATTACTTTAGCTTTTACCTGTCAGATGCTCTAAATAACTGTATAAAAGTCTTAAAAAGTCTTTTAGATAAAGGCACTCTAGATTGAAAAGTGATAAGGCAAATCGAGTCTGTTAAAGAAAATGTCAAAATGTAAGGGTAACAGATGAAGACCAAACGATCTTTATTTATGAAGCTCAACGCCGAGGGTTGCAAAGACAATGGCATATTTGTAGAAGTCACTAGTCTAGATTCGGAAAGATTTGTTGAAAGTTTACCTGGAAATATTTTGTAACTGCTGATCAAACTTGTACTTGAAGTTATCATCATGTATTGACATCCTTTTTTTTCTTTTTTTAACATTTTCTTATTTTGTTTGATCGATTAAAGCCCTGTTTGGGGTTTAAATTATTGTTATAACAAAATATTAATAAAGTGTGACAAAAACACTTGAACTGCAACTAGTGTTTTATTAAAATTCACCACATGCCAGTTTTTTTTTTTTTTTAAAGATGCACAAATAAAAGATGACAAATGACACCAGAGGATCCTAAGCTAAAGATCAGGACAGTAAATTTACAGCAAATCCTGTCTCAGTTTGATAAATAATCCTCCATTGGAGGTCTGATTTTACAGTCCCAGTCCAGCATGTCTTTGCTGTATAAATCAGGACTGAGAGTGTGAGTCTTGACTCCTTGTGATTTCCTCCATGTACCACTGAGGCAGGAAGGAGTACTGGGAATCCCTGTGGAGGGAGTAGGTCACATCTCTGTGGGGCTCGTAGGAGAACAGGTACACCACGCTGACAGAGAGACAGGAAGGATTAATGCACGCTCCAGTAAAGCTCTTTGGCTTTGTGTAGATTTTAGAGCACCTCTGTGGATAAACTCATCTCTGTTCACTCTTCCATCAATCAGACTTCATTTGTAAAACCCTTGAATGCAACAATAATGTAACACAAAATGCTTTACATAATTTAAAATAAGATAAGATATATTATAACACTACTTAACAAAACAGAAGCTGATGAACCGAGGAAACACTGGAGAGATCTGAAAACTCTTCACTGAAGCTTTAACAGCACAGAGAATAAAATAAATCCAAGAAACTCACCTGGGGTCGTCTTCAGTCACTGTTTGTTTCACAAAAGACAGAAAATCACAGCAGAAGTTCATACACACTGTCGGCTTCCAGCAGTTTTGTTCATTCTAGAGAAAAAAGAAGTGTAAAATTTTATATTAAATCCTGTACAGTTTTAATAACTCAATGTAACGTTTCATCATCAATTTTCTTGTTTTTACAGCTTAAGCACGTATAGATAACCATTTTTTTGTCACTGCTACTGCACCTTGATGAGATGTGAAATCTTTGAGATGGGAAAAGTCTCCACGCTAACAACCACTCCATCATGATCCCTGAAGCCCGCCACCACCCGAGGGACTCCAGGGAGAAAAGACTGGGCCCACCACTTAAGCAGTTTGAACCTAAAGACCAAATCCAGGTTTAAAAAAAAAGCAAAAATCGCTGAAAAACAGATGAAATATCAGGACATAAAGACATGATGTTTGGCCATTTCTGCATGTACCTGTGGAAGTTGCTGCGCTGTTTTGGAGTGCAGATCTCTGCAGAGGTCTTTAGTTCGATGTAGCACGCAGGAGGACCTGGAGCGTTGGGGTCTTTATCCCTGCAGTCCACCTCGCCTGAGAATAGAAGTCTGTGGTCTGCAAGTCGAGTTTGCACCACGGTGCAGAAGGCCTCATTAGTGTTCACCACCCCACCAGGGTCAGGGGAACTGTGGACGGTGTCTACAGGAATAGACAGAGATGAAATCTGATCATTTTATCATGTATTTCAGGTCTGACCCCTGATAAATATCCTCACCAAAATCTGAAACTGACACTAAAAATGGAAAAATCAATTAAAGCTTTGATTTACTTTGACATCATTAAAGCTCCTATAGGGGACTTCCAGTATGCATCATAAAAAATTTGTATGTGAGGCAATTCATGAATACAACATGTCCGTAATGAAAGTCTGAAAGCGAGCACACCTACCAACCTGCACATGTGTACTGCTCAAACTTGTACCCCCAGTACATCATCTCTTCATGCCTGCCGGTGCGGTTCTCTCGTTCCCGCCGAGCAGCTTCTGTTTCCACTTCGCTGATGTATAACGTGTCCCTGAATCGTGTGACCGCCAGCAGCCAGCCCTCTCTGGCTTCATAGGGGGTGGTCAGAAGTTTGGTCAGATGGCCACGCCACGTCACAAAATCCACATCTAAAGCACTGGGTGGAGAGAGGAGATTTATCATTTGTTTAGAGAGTATGATTACCTGATGAAGGGGCGAATGGTAAAGAGACACTCACCATGATTTGTTCTCAGCTGACTTGGAGCTAAGCTTCGATCTATTGGCCAAAATCCATCGCAGGATGTGGTCGAGCTTCTCCTTCACACTGTCGTCTCTCTTTATGAAGCGATCCTTGTATCCGTCCCTTAAGTCAAAGTTAGGCTCCTTGTCTGGCTCCACGTAATATCTCAGCTGCCGGGCGTCATTGAAGAATCTACGCCTTGAGTCGAGAGAGAAACTTCCTACTTCCACAGGCTGTTTGTACACAGGGAAGTCTCTCTCATACAGTTCTCTCCTGGTGCTCAGACCCCGGGAGCTGACTGGGTTTGACCCGGAGTGGTACTGCTGGTGGTGGCTTGGTTTAAAGTGTTTGCTCTTATAATGACCTCTTTCACCGTCATCCCCCTCTCTCTGGTATGCTGACTGGCGTTTTTTGTGGTGGCTGGAGTTGGGATGGTGATATTTATGCTGGTCCATTGCAACCTGGTGGAAAAGTTGCAGTCTGTTCACTTAAAAGATTCAGTTCTTTTGAATGAATTGTTTGCGAACGGCACAACACTATTATCCAGTAAACACCATACATAGTGGGGGAGAGTGGGGTAAGATGAGCCATTTTTCATATTTCGCATCATTACATCAAGGCAATCATAGTTTTGTCTCTAACTAGTGTATCTGCATAAAAAGAGCGGGTAAGTTGAGGCTGTCTAACATGAGTCTGGTCCTACCCAGGTTTCTGCCTGTTCAAAGGAAATTTTCCTTGCATCATGCAGTAAAAGACTGTCTGTTTCGTGTTTGTATGAATGGAAACGTCTTCATAAAGTGAAGTTGTGTTTAATTTGTGTTGATAGCTGTGCTGAGGTCCTACATGTGTGCGTGAAAACAATGTACACGCCTGTTTAAATGTTATATTATCCCCGTTATTAAACGGCTTTTCTGCAAATTATAAACTGAAAAGCCGAGTAAAGTGAAAACCTACCACGGTCAGCATGCGCAGGAAAATCAGTCAATGTTGCGTTTCTGCCACTGCAAGTAAAGTCCCAATTGTAAACACGATAACCCTCAGCAAAGGCTAACAGTAGCAGGAATTCTACTTCCGGGTGCAGTTCCTCATCCACTTCGGTTGGTGGCAGTAGAGGCGCCGTGAACAGACAGAGACCACGAAGGAGATTATTGACGTTAGCTGTTTCAGCTGTTGTGTCACGGAAGTTTGTTTCTGAACGGAGTTAAAGCTATGTAAATAAAGTCCTGCCGCTATTGTCATCAGAAAAAAGTAAGAGTGACTCAAATTAAGTCATTAAAACTGTTTACATCGTTCGGCGTGTTTAGCGTACACAGAATCTGTGTTAGCGAGCTAGCTAGCTGCGTTAGCTTTGTCAACAACTGCAAAAAGCTGATGAATGAACTCGTCAGCTGTGCTCACGTTTGTCAGTGTTTGTTGTTTATTAGAGGTGTGACGTTAAATAACAAGCTTAAGAAGAAAATATTCGTTTATTTTCGTCCCCATGTGGTTAAATTTGTCAGTCATGATGAAAGAGAGTTTAAGAGAGAGCTGAACAGATATATTAGTGAATAGGGGAGAGTGGGGTAGGTTGATACTTCTGTAAAAAGCAGAAAAAAAACTATGATTGCCTTGATGTAGTGATCCGAAATATGAAAAATGGCTCATCTTACCCCACTCTCCCCTATATATATATTCATTATTGTTTATATTGTCTTACAGGTATGAACCGTAAACGGGCTCTGATTTCAGACACTTTTAAGATCAAGAGAAGAAGAAATGGCACAGAACAGTTTGGGGTTGACTGTAAAGAAGACGGTATGTGTGACCGCTGAAAAATCTGTAAAACCTCACAAGGATCTAGGATTCATTATGTCCTTTTCTCCCCCATAAAGGACCAACTGATATCAGATCCACCCTTGAGTATCTCATGACGCTGTTCCCCAGGAAGCTCTTCAATGACTCTTTACCACTAATTGTCCTGAAGCACCAGCTCTACAGCGTACATCATGACAAGACTTTGGTGGACAAGGAGCTGGTAAAGTGATCCTTCACTTTTAGAAAGTTAATTTGTTTCACTGTAAATATGAAAATGTAACACACACCTCTTGTTTTGGCCCACAGAATAAACTCAGAGAACAGGGAGAGCTGCTGATGTTCCAGCTGGGGTTCGACACCGAAGCTTTCGGGCTGATTTTTGCCTCGGATTACAAGACCAAAGTGCTGGCTGGAGAGGAAGGCCGAGAGACGAGAGCGACAGTGGAGAGGTTCTTGGAAAAGGTGGTGTCTTCTTGCACCGACCTGAGCTTCAGCAAGGACAAGATGCTGAGACAGTTCCTCTTCACAGACACGGAAATAACGTAACTTAAGACAATATTTAAATTCTAGTGTACCTTTTAATAATCAGTCATGTCATTTTTTAGCCGTTTTTCAAGTGTTCTTGAAGCAGAAGCACTCACTTTACTTTCTAACAATCCAGGCAGCTTGTCAAGTCAGGGGTCCTGACTGTGAGGGACGCAGGCAGCTGGTGGCTCTCCATTCCCAACTCTGGCAAATTCACCAAGTACTTTATACAAGGTGGGTGTTCAGGAAGACACACACCACCCTTTATTAGAGTTTTCAAGGCACCATTTTAGTAAAAACATCTAGTTATTTCACATTTCTTCCCCAATGACAGGAGTGTTTGTTTCCAACTCTGTCTTTCTGTCTTTCCGGGTAGGTCGTAAAGCTGTGCTCGGCATGGTGAAGAAGTCCAAATATAGCGAGGTCTTAAAAGCAGAACTTGAGGAGCGGCGAACGAATGTTCAAGTGAAATTCCCCATGAAATACCTCATCCATGATATTGTTGGTGCAGAGCTGGTAGAAAGGTAACGCTCGGTGGTATTAAATCTGAAAGGGTTTTGTGCTTCTTAAACAGCATTAGACTTAATATCTGCTCTGGATTACTAAAACCCTTAAAAACATAATAAAGTTGGTCTTTCTCTGTCAGAAAATGTGCATTAATCCGCAGCTGTGATTGTTTAAAATCAAATCTTAGTGCTGTTTTTCAGCCACTATCTTGAACCTGAAATTTCACCTGCAGGTAATGCGAGTCGGCGTTTTAATTTTCCTTGTTTGTTTTCTTCCCAGCATACCGACAACATCGGGGCCGTTGTTGAGATTTGTTGATTCCTGAGTCACCACAGCAGGACAGACTGATCAGAGCTCACTGCACCGCAGTGAAAGACTGAGGATGAAAAATGCATTAAATGTAGAAAAGAGGATTTGTGTCATCATTTAAATTTAAGTTTACAGAATCTGATTCTGTGCCAAACGTATAAAACCTTGTGGGTTTATGAATTGTCTAATATGTTGACATGTCTTTGTCATGTTTTTGTTTGTCTTGAAATAAATATTTTTTACCTGTAAGAGGTATGACTGGAATATTTTTAGTATTGTCATTTTTTATTCGTGAATGTATTGCTTCATATTAACAAATACAGGTGCATTTTGAAGATGCATTTTGAAAACACCATCCTGCACAAGTTTCAGATGTTAAAATGACAATAGAAAAGTCTCAGTGTGGTTGCTGATGGTTTTATTTACTTTAGAATATTTTAAGATATATAAGGAACAATCAATGAGTGGTAGATCAAATGCAACGCCTTGGAATTCAATACTTTGGTAACCCTTTCTTTTACGTTACACTTATTACCAGGTAATTACCTAGTAACAACATGAAATTATCTGGTAATTACATGATAACTACAAAGTCAATACTGTTGAGTTTTTCTTTTTTCTGTGCAGCTCCATTTTCAAAAGCTATTTGGGGTTCTTATTTTCTATGATTGATACAGCCTGTGGGTGTGCGAAGATTGTGTAGCGATACGCTGTTTGAGCCGAGTGTCATCACAGCGACTCACCCGCCAAATGAGTACAATGCTACTGCGCAAGTGATGGTTCGAGGAAGCGGCGAAAATCCCGGAAATACCAGAGCAATTCGGCTTCAAATTTGTATGATGATGGAAGGTTACCTACCTAGAAGCTAGACAGTACTGACTTAGTAGTTATCATATAATTACCAGATAACTTCATATTGTTACCTGTTAATTACCTGTTAATTACCTGGTAACAAGTGTACCGTAAAAGAAAGCGTTTACAATACTTTTCTTGATTTGTACAGGATTGCAAGAGATTTTGAAGTTTTCCCTTTAACGTACTCAATGTGTTGTGAAATATGAGGTATCCGGTAAAAAGTGACCTTTTCGTGCACAGAAATCCAACAAACATGCAGAGTAGTGTTTTTACTTGATTTATTGGCTTTTTCAAAAAGTGACAACAGCTTTTTATCCATAAAACTAAGGAGTCACAACATTGGCTTGAATTAAAGCACAGCTTGATGTCTGAATACATTACAGATGAGCAACATGTACTTAACCCCCTGATCTAGTAGTTCAAATACATTTTGTAAATAGGCAAAAAATATAACTGTAGCATTTCTAATCTTAGTTTTCAGTATATGTTGCACATACATGCTATCAGCATTAATTACAAAAAGCTAGGCTTGTATGGAGATTAAGGTAGCGTTAACTGTAGAGGTAATAAACAAAGGATATTCATAGTGTTAGTTTAACAATACAGTGAGCGAAGTGGAACTTCTGTGAAGAAAAATACAAAATAGTCAAATCACATGATTATAACAAAAAGATGAGTACACTGTATACTACACCATAACCAACAGTAGCTCTGTTATTAGCAGGCATAGATGCTCCTTTTAGAGACATTGCTTAGCCAGTAGTGATGCTGTTAGAAATCAAAAATGTGCTGCACAATTTCTTTTTTTTTTTTGATAAATGCCCACAGAGCTTTAAAGGTGCTCTTGTTCCCCACCACCTAAACAGTTCTAGCCTGATATAAAATAAAACTTTCAGCTTTAGCACACCCGGGCAGCTACACAGTCGAGACACTTAGAGGGACAGAAAAATACGGTTATCCTGACAGGTCGAAGCTAAACACGTAAAATACTGGGTCGTGTCGATTTTTAGGGGGAGGTTAGTTAATAGCACTGTTGGTGTCCAAAGATCTGTTCCCGTTCTGCGTTTCCAGTATGATTCAGGTGTCGTTCAATCCACGAGTGTAGATGACTTTACCAGCACAACCTGGCTTCATAAAGACTAGCAGTAGTGAAGAGAAGGAATGAACCTCATGGGTGGTTGCTATGAGTTCCTTAGTGATTGGTGACTCATGACAGCCCTCGAGAAATGAAAACCGAGAATGATTAAAATCGCGGTGAACTATGAGCGGAACGCAAAAGCGACACACAACAGCGAAATGTCAGCTATGTTCTGAAGGTTTAAAGGTTCGAGACGGTGGAAACAAAACTTGTCTTTTTCTGCGTAATTACAGCACGTATGCAGAAAGCATTTGGCAATATTTCTTCCATTAAAAAACAAACACAAGACTGTAAACAAAAATAAAGAAGGAGAAGAGGAAGTGGACAACCAGTGGAAGAACAAATTGAAAACATTCCACGGTCATTTTTTTTTTTTTTTTTTTACAAAAACATCCAATCTATATTTAAGAAGGCCTCAAGAGTTGCATTTTCCTCGTCTATACAGTATATGAAGTTGGTAAAGGACTCTCCTAAATCTGCGCCCATGACGTCTTGAATGGAAATGATCAGCTGTAGCTACACTAATGGAAGGAAAGAATCTGTAGTACATTGTTTTCTTGTGTATACTGGTGTGTTTCTCCTGTGTCTTTCGCCACCCTCACCGTTACCGCTCGCGCTCCCCCTGTCACCGCGCCAGAGGAGGAAGTCTTAGAGGAGAGCGCACTTCTTGCGATTCTTCTTGACGGGCTGAGGGCAGAGGACGGCCCGGATGGCCTCGTCGAACACAGTTTTAAGGCCACGCTGAGTCAGGGCTGAGCACTCTAGATACTTGACAGAACCTGAGAACAGCAAACAGAAAATGTCACTTTGTTTAGGGTTCAACAGGCTTTAAAGAAACAACAGGAAGAGCTCGGTAGGTTTGGAGGCGTCCTTACCGATTTCTTTCGCCATCGCTAGTCCTTGTGGATATGTGATAGGAGAGAGTTTCTTCTCCCTCAGCTTCTCCGTTGTGTCCTTGTCATCTCTTAAATCCAGCTTAGTGCCCACCAGGATGATGGGAGTGTTGGGACAATGGTGTCTCACCTCAGGGTACCACTGCAGAGACCACAACTCAGAGATGTTAGGAGGGGATCGATTTCCAAACCTGTTTTTGTTAGGGTGTACTGTGCTGCAGGTTTTGGCCTTTTAGGGTCAGGTCCAGACTTTTTCCAAAAAGAGGTCTGAGGTTCACAGGAGTAAGAGGTTCATGTGTATCAACACATGAATCTTTGCTGTTTTGATGTTTGAGAAATGGACTGAAATTAATGCAACAAGACCATTAGCAGTAGGGATGGGAATCGAGAACCGGTTCATGTTGAGAACTGGTTCCAAATGGTTGAATCCATCGACATTGTAGACATTTTATCTTAACGATTCCTTCAACGATTCTTGGCAGAAGGTACGAAAAGTCAGCAGAAACGATCGAAAGCGTGGCTTCATTTTACTAAGAAAGACGACAACAGCACGACGTTCAACGTTTGTCGAGTCATATTATGTATTTGACTTAAAACCAGCCAAAGTAAATACAGGGTTTCCCCAACATGCAATTGATCGTGGTGCACTGCCACGGCTAAATGATTTCTACTCGCACTGTGTGAGCACAGCAACACAAGACGTTATTTTCGACTTGTTTTCGCATCAAATCCTGTCGGACCCTCTTCCACTGATGTGAAGGGTAACCTTTAAGATTATACACGGTCTGTATAGCGAGTAGCACAGGTAAAGTGACGTGAATTTAACAGCGTAGCTCCTGGAGCGGCAAGAGAGTGGGGGTAACAACGACAACAAAAAGTTCTGGGGGAAACACTGAAATGCTGTACAAATAGTTTGTCGTTTGATCATCGCTATAGATAAAATCTGATCAATTCCCATTCCTAGAATTCCCAGAAACAGCACTGTTCAGTATTCCCGCATAAATTACTCACAATAAATGAACTTCAAAAGTCACTTCTTGAGCATGCAGAGGACAAGATAAACAAAGACAGCTTTGACCACAGAGGGCGCCAAATTTTAAACAAACTCAAAGTTCCACGCAGGAGCTTTAAGTAAACAAAGAGGTCTGTTCAGATTGAGAAAGACTCCTTGATTTAAGCAGGAGTCCTGTCAAATGTGGCACAGGTAGTGGTGTCTATTTGTACCTCATAACTGTCAGTGCCACAGAAAGCCGAGTTCTTGCAAAAAAAAATCCTAAAAGGAGCTTCACATCTGCACAAAAACTGCACATTTCTGAAAGCAACAGAAACCAGATATTTAGAGCTGAATGTGTGTTTTAATGGAGTTATTTATCCGGATGTCATGAGTAAGCAGACCAGCACTGCTCAAAATCCTAAAAAGTTGACTAAATACTTCCCGGGTATGAAACACAGCAAGTCAAAATCATCTTTAGGGAAAACCCTTCAGGGAAAACCCACTCAGCCTCTCTTATGAAACTGCTTCATGCTTTTAAACCAGTTCATCAACACGATCCGCTTGAACTCACCTTGGCACGGACGTTTTCAAAGGAGGCAGGACTCACGAGCGAAAAGCAGATGAGAAACACATCCTGGTGAGAGAAAGAAAACAAAAGGAACCAGAGCTCATTACTATCACTTCCAGTCAGAGACATTAAACCCTGCGTTTATGACGAGCATGAGGTGTGGTGTTTTTCTTTCAGCTTCACTTCCTCGTTGTTTGAAGGCACCAGAATTCCCCCCAAGTGATTGTCTACGAGCGCCATCATCGTTAAAAGAATAACAATAGGGAAAGAAAATGCAGCATCGTTTTTAATCGTACCGTCTGTGGGTAGGAAAGTGGGCGGAGTCTGTCATAATCTTCTTGTCCTGCTGTATCCCAAAGGCCCAGGTTCACGGGTTTCCCATCCACCATAACATTGGCAGAGTAGTTATCAAACCTGAAGGAGGAGATCATCCAACCAGTGAGATAAACATCAGTGACGTCGGAGATTAATTTATCTGTCGGTGCTTTTGTTTTCTTTTGAAATGACTCATCGCTTTTTTATCAAACGTCTCTAAAATCTAGTTTAGCCGATTCATGTAACCATGACAACATCACTCCCTGCTTCATTCACTATTAAATCGAGGGTTACAAGCACTTCTGACCAAACTTTCAAGTTGAAATTAATCTAAGAGTTTTAATTTATGCTGGAGCTGTAGAAGAGACAGAGGAGTTGACTGATTCTCATCTACAACGCTACAGTCAGAGATACTCACACTGTGGGGATGTACTCTCCAGGAAAGGCATTGGTGGTGTAGCTGATGAGCAGGCAGGTCTTACCCACAGCACTGGAGGAGGAGAGAAGGAATAAAAGAATTATGGCTCACTCTTTTAAAGCACAGAGCAAATCAACAGTAACTTTACAACTAAGGCTGTTTTCTCTCTATAATATTTCTACTTAATTTTGAATCTTATTTTCTTTAAAAGTGAAGTTTGAAAGTGTTAAAATCCAAACTCTGCCCAGCCCATAATCTTATGAATTACAAGCACAAGCTTACTTTTATCGCAAAACAAAACAAAGACAGTTAACGTACAGATTAGAGAAACAAGAGTGTGAGAATTTCTGGTATGAGGACGTAAAAGGTAAAATAATATGACATTTAAATCTCAGATATGTCGTAGTTTTCTGAAGTTCAGCCATTCAGTTGGTTAGATAACAAAAATCCAAATATATTGTCCTGATGGTACGAACACTTGCACTAAAAACACACATCTCAGAATTTATACTGAGATGTGTGTTTTGGCCTGCTGTCAGCTCAACTCAGATTACTTCGCGATGAAATAAACTGCATTTGGACTCAGAAGAAATATGTTGCAAAGACAGGCAGTGTGTAAAACATGAGGTACAGCAGATACACGACATAAACTGGGTTATTTAAGATCAAAGTCTCACAATAAATCTTATTATATTAAATGATTGAACAATGTTTCTGCTTACCACCTATCTTTAATACTATGCAGGCCTATTGTCAGAATTGCTGGTAACATGATGTAAGAAGTACATAAAACACACATTACATTTATAAGATTTCCTGTATTTATTCACACGATAAAAATAACACAAAAGGAAGTGATACCAGAACACTACTTCTGCTCTTTGTGGAGAGAAACATCTTTACTGTAAGAGCATTAGCGGATGAGCATTAGTAACACTAAATTAATAATAAATCAAACACAGCATAAGCAACATCAGTGACTGTGCTTCTGTGGTATCCACCACACCCTGAACATGGAGTTATGACTGTGTTTACCTCCCACATGCTGTTACACTTCTGAACGCCGGGTCCTCGCTAAAATTACTGTAATCATTTACCAATCTCTAGCTGAAGCTGACAGAGCCGTATAAATGATTTATACTCTTCGTTTTGACCACGCCACATGAGCAGAATAGCAATGTAATCCGCAGGAGCTGACACCGGTTTGATGACGGAAAAACGCACCGACCGCATTTAAAGGACTGACACATTTTAGTCGATTAGTAACTGTTGCCAAACTTGAATTGAAACTGTGGTTAAGTAGGCCAGGGATGTCTGAGTCACTCAAGAAAGAGGGAAACAATGTTAGTGTTAGAGATTAGCAAATCACTCGTATACAGGCGAGGAATTCTGGACCCTGTAGAAAGACATCAAACTGGACCCCAGTGCCCCTACAACCATCCATTAACAGGGCAAATATTCATGAGTCATAACAATAAAAATTCACCAAAATTATAAAAAGGCACATTTTCCTAAAACAGCTGTTGTAGTATGAAGAGTCCCTTGGTGTGTGTGGTGATTTTAGGGTTTCTACTGTATAACAGCGGAGTTCTTAATTTTTGTTTGCAACGTCTTGCTCTTGTATCGTAATTTGCAGACGATAGAGATCAGTATAATTCATCCAGCTCGAAGAAAAGCTAGTAATCTGTGCTATTGCAACATGATAGAGGCATCATTTGTGTTTAGACAACGTTTCGTCTCAGCGTTATTGATCCAAGAATCCGAATCGGTGAATATCTTTCCACGCTCATCGTGTTGTGGTTACATTTATTTGTGGTACAAGTTTGTTTCCTCCACAGTCCAGTTATTTTGTTTGTTCGCCATGTTTGTTTTCGTTTGGGCACGCTCTGCGTACGTCATTACGTGCTTCTTACATACTATGGAGCGCCTGCCTAAACCGAACAAGCCTCTCTGTAAACCCAATCCGCTCCACTCAGCCGTATATGGAGCATGGAGCAGATTATCAATCATCTTAGACTACCTCTTACAATCCGACCAGAAATACAATCAGATCCGGGTGAATCAGATTAGCTAAGGTGTTTATTTGAGACATTTTGAATCTGATTGACCTTTCAATCTGATTGTAAATAGGATTTTTGGACCCATGTAAACGGGGCTACTGACTCTTTCAGTGTTCGGCACCAGCTACCGTGAGGCTTTCCATCTTTTCCAGCCTCTTCCGCCCAAGCCAAGCTTCCAATATCGCCATTGGCATCCATCATTTGAAATTTGCTATTCGCTGATGCGTCTTCTTCTTCTTTGGCAGGATGTACAGAACCCGACGTAATGCTGTCCTCTACCAGTCATATTCAGATCGAACTAACTAGGTTTTTTTTTTTCTTGATTTAAAAAATAAATAAAAAAATCCTAAACTGTGCCAGAGGTCTTCAATATATAGAGAAGGGTGTTGTCCTTCTTGGATAACATCTGCAGTCATATTGATCACACACCTTCCTTTAAGCTTGTTAAAATACATACAGGAATACAGATTATTATACACCCTGTAATAAACAGACAGTTTTTGTCCGAGTCATTTAAGTGACCTCAGCACTTTCAGGTCAATCTTGACATGTGAGTGAGCCATTAAAGTGGGTTTAAGAGGTCCTTCAGGGGAAAAAGGTCACTTTTATTGAATAAAATATCCAGGAATAAGGTCAAAATGTGAATTTGACTCAATAAGACAATAATTTACTCATATTTCAGGCCCTTTCTGGGTGGTCAGTCCACCCCCCACCACCCCTATACGACGCCCATGAATCAAACCAGGGTGTAATACCATATTTTATACTATTTTAAGATATTAACCCCCATTAAAATGTAAAATTAATACAACTTAAATTTAAAAAAATGGTTGAGTTAAATGACTCATGTTCCGGAAACAGGTTGTTGAAGTTACAAACAGCTAAGTTTACCCGGCAGGAAAAATCTGGAGCTGTAACGTTAGCTGTTCCTACCGGGGCGTTTTCACTCCACATCCACTTTTGAGTCACACAACACGCCGGGAAACACACCCAAAGAGCCCGTTTCGTGAACTTACCCGTCTCCGACAACGACACACTTTATGGCCTGCATTGCGCCGCAGCTAGAGGAATGCTAAGTTAGCCCGGGAGCCGCTAACGTTAGCTCGGGTCTCTTTGTCCGGGATTACTCGCTGTTGAAACGTCCCAACAGCGGCGCGATAAAATCCTCCAAACGGACCAGGGGGGCTCGTCTGTGTCGGTGAAAGCCTGAGAGACACTTACAGTAACTTATCCGGGACTTACACGCGAGTTTACTTAGAAATTCCCTCGCAACATTCCCATGCTTTCGTGGGCTGATCTGAGAGCTCTGAAGCAAAACAGCAGCGGCGGCCACCACCCCTACGGAAAAAACCGAAGCTGGCCTCCACCGGCTGACGGAGCATCCGGTAAGACTGCTAACATACGCCCACAGACTCTTAGACGTCCGTGAAAGACAAAAAAATAATTTGTTTCATCAGAAATTCTTAGTCTGTTATAGTAATAAATATTCTGTTAAGCTTGACCCTTTGGGGATAAAACTAGAATAAGCAAATAGACAATTATAAGAAAACCGGACTGTTTAGAGTGTGACACCAGCCAAGGAAACAACGTCATCTCTGTAACATATTTCAACATGAACTTTGATGTTAACGTTTTTATCTATATTTTTAGATTTTATTACAGAAATTTTTCATCAAACAAACTTTTTGTATTATGTTCATCATTCATAGAAATAAATATGTAAAGAAGTACGGTGGCCGAGAACCGCCACTGCTGCAAATAAAAAAGAATGCAAAAAAAAAATGTCAGAACAGAAGTTACTGATGCAAGAAAAGAAACCGAAGCAAATGAAAAATAAATGTTGCAGAAAAATGAGGAAGGCACATCTTAAAGACGCAAAAAAAAAGTGGGGAAGAGAAGAAAAGTTACTTACTGCGAAAATAAAAGGATGCAAATAAAAAAAGCCACAACTGAAGTGTGTCATTTGGTTGGGCCATGTAGCGCCTGAGTTGATATGAAGTCGAACTAAAGCTACACTACAACGACTATTGACTCAGGCGCTACATGGCCTAACCAAATGACACATTGAAAAGTTTACGAAGCGAAATATATATATATATATATATATATATATATATATATATATATATATATATATATGTATATAAGCCCGTCCACTTATAACATTACAGTCAATGGTGCATGTACCATTTAAATAACCATAAATTGCTTAATTTTTTTAACCGATGTTCAAACAGTTTGGTTTGTAATAAACCTCAGAGTTTTAGTTACATTCCTGCGTACTCAAGAATAATTTTAACCCTGAACTTTTTAAAAATATACATTAGGCAGCTAGGTAGAGTAATACCTATAATAAACAAAACCGTTTGTAACTCTGTCAAGATTTCAGCTAGTTAAGTACAATGTACCAGAATCTTATACTGAAGTAAGATGGCCGCCGAGAACGGACGCCGGTGACTCCGCCTCGATTCATTCTAGCCCTTCTTTTATATGTCTATGGTTATGGGGGGGCACGCTTCCCGTAGCAAAATGTTGGTCTCCATTGGCTAACAGCGTGCATAAGCCATCTAGCGTTTTATATCTATGTCGTTAATCTTTGAACGTCTGCGTGTGTCACACCCAAATGCGTCCCCCCGATGACCATAACAGGAGTCGGTAGAGCAGGTTTTTGGGGTGGAGCAGCGTCGCCAACACATCGAGCAGAAGCAAAAATGGAGCTCAGAGCGTTAGAGACATGAACCGTGACATATCAGCCCTCACTTCCCTCTCTGGTTCGCCCCTTTACCCCAAGAAGTGACCGTAGAAACCGACTGGGCAGCCTCCGCCTGGATGGCGAGTCTGTCTTATTTGGTGCTCCGATTTTCGGGCTCCGCTGGTCGGACTTACGGAGTGTTCTCAAAAGGCTTGACGAGGACTTTGTTGATATTTTTTGATCTTGCATGGCGGCTACGAATCAGGTTCCCCTACATTTATCTTGTTGCGTCGATGATGTTTAATGTCAGATTACAGGTAAGTCATCTGTTAGCTGGTCGCTACCTTGTTTACTTACTAAGTTCCCACGTTGATATGTGTGACAAAGGGCCATCTATCATCTGGAGTTAGTATGAAGCACTGCTCATTTTTTAAGCTTTTATCACTTCAAATTTAAGATACCAATCCATCCCTCATGATTGAAACAACACCCTGACGCATTTTTTGTTTGTATCTATCCATCTATTGATTTATCTGTGTATCTTTAGGTGCTATACTAAAGGGTGTGTTTGTTATCTACCCCTAAATGAAGGTTAGTTAATTAAGTGTTAGACCGAGTTCTTTATCGAAGCCAATTAGGGCAGCAACTTGTTATCTTATTACCAAGTATTACTCTGCCAAATGCTTCCATGTCTATAAAAATGACACACAAAAAAGGATTTTACAGCCTGCTGAACTTCAGTTTACAGATTATCAACCAATTACACATATCAGGAGGAAACAAGGACTTTATGCCAATGAATTGTTTCGATTTATTTACTTATTTATCATTATGGGGACCTGTTGGTGCAAAGCATGATATTTCAGGTTAAAAAATACACAGTTTTGTCATGGTGGCCCCAAAATGTCAACTGCACAGATATCTTAATAGCTCACTTTAACAAGAATTTAATAAGACACAAAAATATTTAGCAAATGCTGAATAAAATCACAAAGTATGGAGGCAAAGTATGTTATTTACCCCTAAATAAAGGTTAGTTAAATAAGTGTTAGACCGAGTTCTTTCTCTAACCCAATTAGGGCAGCAACTAGTTATCTTATTACCAAGTCTTACTCTGCCAAATGCTTCCTTGTCTATATTATGTCAAAAAGGAATTTACAGCCTGCTGAACTTCAGTTTAGAGATTATTATCTAATTAGACATATCAGGAGGAAACAAGGACTTTTTTTAAACCTATGCACTGTTTCAATTTTTTTCCTTATTTATCATCATCACAGTGACCTGTTCATTCACAGCATGACATTTCAGGTTAAAAATAATACTTGTCCATGCTCTGTTTTGTCACCTGCACAGATATCTGAATAGCTTACTTTAACAAGAATTTAATTAAACGCAAAAATATTCAGCAAATGCTGAATAAAATCATAAAGTATGGAGGCACTGTTGACATAGTGGTTCAAGTGCACGCTCTGTATACAGAGAGTACATTCCTCAATCTCAATCCCAGCAGGATCTGGAGCGAGTGTTTCCCCCTTTTCTCTCCCCACATTTCCAGTCCCTCTCAGGCTGTCCTCTTAAATAAAAACAACAACAGCCCCTTAATAATCTTGAAAAACAGTGATTCATAAAACACAAAATTATAAAAAAAGAATACTAAATGTAGAAAAATATTCAATCAAATACAAAAAAGCAAAGACAAAATAAGAAATAACTCTTAAACCCTAAAATGTCTCAATATTTCAGAATTTAAGTAAACACAGTGAGATAGAATTAGACTAACTGAATCATTTTTATCAAAGGACACATGGAGGGATTTTCTGAGTGTATTTTTGATGAAAATTAAATAGCAATAAAACGACTCATTAACCACAGTGCTCTGCCTTCAGTTGATATTTAATTTGCTTGTATTATTTCCAATTAGGCAGACACTTCAACTGCTTTAAAAGACCATTCATTACTTGACATTTCCGCTGCTTTCGGCCCTTTTTTCAGTTCAATTTGCATCCAGCCAGAATAAATAACTTTCAAAGGACAGTCCAGTTAGATTATGCCAGTTCACTCATCTATTAAACTAAAGAAATGTTTCAGATTTCTGTTCAATAACTGTCGTCACAACCTGCAGCCTCTTATACAAACCTTACACATTTTATACAGACAGATCTGACGATAAATAACAATGTCGTCATCTGTTTATTTTGCAGTAGTGTGTTTTTAACAGTCTCCTCATGTGTTCGTAGGTCCACATAGAAATACATTGAATCGTCAGTGCCTGTATTTGGACTTGGATTTGATAAACGGAGAGCACTGCCACGTTTCAGACCTCTGTCTGACACCGCACGGCGATGTGGAGGAAGAAGAAGCCTGTTTCTGTGCAATGAAGTGACAAGGCTGGCTGTCTCGGTCTGTCTCGTCACTCGAGCCCAGTGCCTTTGTGGAAGGAAGGACGGCAGAGGTGTCTGCAAAAAAAAATGAGCCACGGTGAGCAGTGATGGGTGAGGAAACGCCTCACGCTCACCTGTGTGGATTGCCGCCTGAGATTCAAGAGCCACCTGTCCTAACCAGGGGGACTGTGCCGGACGAAGGATGGTTTTGATATTTCCTCTGTCTGGATTTAAAGGACTGTGGCATGGTTGTGATTCTGGAAACAGATGATTGTCACTGTGTAGCTTTGTAGCTTTTCTTCATTGTGACCTGTATGTTTCTTAAGCTCTCAGTGTTAACATCTCACTTTAATTTAACTGGTAAACCTTTGAACCGCATGACACACACAGGCATGTTTTCTGTCCTCTGTGGCATGGACACTCTACTTGAAGTTGGGATTTGCTTTGGAGGTGGTACATCATCTTGCAGTAGGAGGTTGTTGTAGAAAAACAGATACCACAGCTCTTCTCCTGGAAATTAAGTCCGTTATTATTTTCAGTCTCACAGGGAATCACTGCATGTATACATTTGTCTCTGGTACACGCAGGTCTTCATGCTCATTGTTGTGTTTCAGTGGCAGTGGGAAAGGCTTTATTGGTTTAAAAAAAAAAAGAAATACATCCCTCAAATTTGTAGCTGCATCTTTCTTATGTGAAAATGTCTGTGAGGGGGTACTAAAGTCACAGAAATGAGGGTCTGGATGAATTTTTGGAAGTATTAAATCTATGAAATCACCATTTCCAGTCTTTTTTGTTATTATTATTCACATTCATTAATTTGCAGAGTTTACTCAAGGATCTTTGGAAAAATATTTCGCCACCAGGTACAAAAATTATTTCAGTTTTAACTTTGTTTGACCGCGGTTAGAATTGTAAAATAACAAAAACTAGAACTCCTCTCCAAATGGAACTCAAGAGTGAAAATTATCAGCCTCTCAGATGTTGTACCAGAGCTGTCATGATACTAGATTTTCACCTCATGAGTATTGTGGCTATAAAATATCACAATAATGAATAAAACAACACAATCAGTCAAAATTGAAGCAGGTGGAGCAACACAATATTTTATAAGCTTTTCAAATAAGTATGTTTACCTAACATGTCATCTATTTATAGTAATGTTCAAATTTATGATTTATCCACCTAAGATATTTTTTTCTGTGGCCAAAATTTCTCTCGAGGAAAGAAGACAATCATAGATGATGGTTTGTTGTGCTTTTATTTTGATATTCTGCTTTGCTTTATCACTTTCACAGTCGGATTTTGCTTTTATTTTGAAGGAAGAAACGTTAGTAACGGGGCTTAATAAAAACGGTCAAAAGAGTGGTTAGAAAGTATAAATGTTCAGCAGATGAGTAACCAGAAGAGACATAAACTCTAATGTTGTTTTTGGATTCACAGTTTATCTTGAACAGAGGTTTTAAAAGTGCTGATTCATCTCACAGCTAGCTTGCTAACAGTCGGCTAATATCCCCATAACTTCTCAAAGGACCACCATTGTGAACTCAGTATGACCATTAAGCTTGTTTTTAACATGATATAAGTATTTTATTTCATTGATAAATATCTGTTTGCTGTAACCTTACTCTTGTACCTGCTTGTCTTAAAGGACCACCAAAGTTTATTCAACGTGTACTTTTATTAGTTTTCACACTGAGGAGGAAGGGTTTAAAACATGTACAGCAGACAGTCAGCAGGGGGAGCTCTCAGTGTTATGGCTTCACAGTCTGATGTTATGTGTCTGTAGGGCTGAATGCTGCAACTTCAGGACTGCAATTCTAGGACTCTTGCGTTCATATCTTCTTAGTTAACTAGTTGACATTGATAAAAAAAAATGAAAAATAAAAATAACACGTAGATTTTGTTTGATTAATTTATGCAGCATTTATTTAAAGCTCAAGTGAAGCATAAGTGGATTATGTTGAAGAAATGTCAATGAATTCACAGAAAGAACAGGATATGAAAGGTGAAAATGTTTGATTTATTTCCAGCCAATGAGAAGAAAAGTGTCTCCTTAAATTTGACAGACCTCAATGTTCTCCATTATTTCAGATTGTCTGTGTTGTAGAGCTGAGTTTGTCCACAGGAGGGCGGCAGCAGATCACAGAAGTGGATCCAGGTCTCACTCATGGATAAAACAGAGATGCTGTGCAGTTCAGACAGGTAAAACTAACACAGGTAATGACTCTGTATGACAGAGAGACCTCTATTAGTCACCTTTTTAAGTGTTCAGTTTACCCTGTTCTTTGATTTTTCCTGTTTCAGAGTGTTGGATTCAGGCGTCTCACTCATAGATCTATCTCTGCAGGGGTAATAATCAGCTTGCACCATGAGGTTTGTCTATCTGCTGTCTTCTTTGATCTACCTCAGTGTGTGTGTGTGTGTGTGTGTGTGAGTGTGTGTGTGTGTGTGTGTGTGATCCATATTTGCGTTTAAGGAGAAAGCATAAATGAATACCAGCCAGGAGACCCATTTGGCCCCTCCTTCCCTCTGATGTGCACCTTTTGAAAATTGATTTTTCAAACTGCTGACACCCTCGCTCAGCGCAAAATGTCCCCAGAAAACTTATGTCCTCACCAGTCACTCTGATGCCAGGCTGCAGTCTGAAACCATCAGGGGTTGCCAAGGAAACTGTATTTCTCCATGTGACAGACAAACCTTCCTGGTCCCCCCCACCCGTCCTTCTTTTTTTTTTTGTGGTAAAAGAGGATTTATTTCTGAAGGATTTGCCAGGGGAAATATTTTAATAGGGTTATCATAAAGGACTGGCAGGGAAAGAGGCTGAGAGAGATCTATAGATGAAGGATAAGTCGAGCTATCTTTGCTCTGTTTTTGCCAAACCGCCATTTATACCAAAGAAAGAGGGGGAGAGGGTGAAGGAGTGGAGTAAAGATGATAGAGCTTTAGCCTTTGGCAGCCACAGCAGCTCACATGTGTTTTATGTGAGTGAGTGTGAAATACTGATAATACTGTAAGTAGAAATGGCACTGATTCAATTAAAGCCGCAATGCAGTGTGCTTAATGTACGACCCACTTCCATAAACGTTATTTATAAACTTCAGCCTATTTGTTAATGTGAGAGGTGTAGAGTTTGTTCTTTAAGTTTCACATCACAGGGCTACAAATGAGTGTTTATCAGTTTAAGGTTAATGTTTTTACCTAAATTACTTTGAAATATCTTGTCTTTTTAAAGCTCCAATGAGGAACTTTCTATTTGGGTTGATTTTGGCGCCCCATGGTGGACAAATTAAAAGTTTTTTTGTAACACTTAACAATATCTGTAACTTATAAATGGTAAGCAGATAGTTTATTATGTTTATTTAGTTTAAAGGTGGTTTCTAAACCACTTATCAATCATTTACAAAATATTACAAACATTATTTTCAACTTTACAATAAACATCTAAGTAATGTTTATAGATGGTTTAAAAACCAAATATTAACCATTTACAAAGTGCTACTGACACACATTTTAATCTAGATGTTTTACAATTATTATCTAAACCCTATATAAACCTTTTATAAATAGTCCATTAATAATTAATGAAAATTATTAATCATAATTTTATTGCTTCTTAATGGTAAAGTAACTATTAGCTCACATTGATAAACTATCTATTTACTATTTATAAATTATGGTTATTTTAAAGTGTTACCACTTTTTTTCTGTACACCCAGTAGTCGTTTCAGACATAAATTGATCATCCTGCTTTCACATTATCAATATTAATATAGGGTGAATATACCGTGTATACAGTCTGGAAAATCATCATCCTCGAGTAATGAATGGATTACTGATGCTAAATGTAATCAAACATTAATCCACATGATTTCAGCTCTGATGCATTAGTCTTTAAACTGTGAATTATATGGATCCGACATGTAAGGTTTTGTTGGACGAGAGCTTTGGCGCCCAGAGCGTTACGGCGTCTAACATGCTCTTTGTGGTTATTCAAAAACGGCGTCTTTTTGCATACTGTTAACAGGGGACGGGACGCGTATGCAAAACACCAGAAAGGACGAGATCAGGTGCTGAGATGACCTCAAAACTGATGCAAAGAGAGTGAGTGAGTGGGTGAGTGAGTGGGGGAGGAGGTGAAGAGGAGAAAGAGGAAGGGAGGGAGGGGGAAATGTGGAGGAGGGAGAAGTGTAGTGTTGTAGTTGCTGTTAGTCGTATTGTGGTGCTTAAATAGGTCATACAAGCAAAAGAGCATGCAAATACGCACCAGTCTGCAGGAGGTGTTAGTGGGATGTTTTCCCGTTTCATAACGTGGATTTTAAGTGTAAATCCTTGCTTTGAATTTGTCAGATGAGTGCAGCTTTGAATCAAAAATACACATCATTCCCCTGTTTTATTAAATTTTGAAAAAAATGGGTGAAAAATGTCATTTTTGACTCACAAACCTGAAAAATGTTTCTTCAAAGGTGATGTTATACTAGTAATTTCATAGTGGAGTCATTTATTTTGCTTAAACTGTCGGCTGAGCAGCTTATCTCATGTTAAGAAGAGAGCTAAGCAGGTCAAAGGTCAGCTATTGATGCTTTATGTCTTTATATCACGTTACAGTGGTATCCAGCGTGCTGCACCACCACGTGAGACCCCTCTTTGTGCCTTTATTATATCCTGTCCAATCTTTCTGGTCATGAACTCGGGTTCACCTCACGTTGGAGCGTTTGGGATGTAAAAGCCTTTGTGAGGATCAAAATTCTTAACCTTTACCGCTTGTTATGTAACCGCAGCAAGTCCAGGTCCAGGAGGATTGTACTTGAAATGTTGGGACACACACCCATAAGGTCACACACAAGTTCTCGGGGTATACACTGCAGCCTTTGTGCTCGGCAGACGGAGTCCAAATAAAGACTCCACTCATACGTGTCCTTGGATCCACTAAATTAGCCCAACCTTGCCCTTCGATTAGATGGTGGCAGGAAAGAAGCGGAGAAAATGCAGAGCTGCATATTAAACCGATGTGGAGGAAGGAGGAAATCCTGCTGCCCCTCTGCTTCCTGTGACCTCCTGTCACACACAAACACACCATCAGGTTGACCCTTCACCTTTCACAACAAGGACAGACATAAACAGTCTCTCACGTCCCTCAGTTTGGGACAGATCAGGCACTGATTTGGAGCAAGGACAAAGACGGACGGGAAACTCCCAACAAAAATGATGCAGGCTGCTGCTGAGCTCGCAGCTCTGTGATGCAGTTTTATTCAACGTTATTTCCAGCTTCATAACCAATAACCTGCTAATGTTAAATACTTGGATATTATTGGTCAAAACTCCATAAAAAGGTCATTAAAGGGATATTCCAGTGTAAAATTGATTTAAGGTCAAGCACACCATAACACCAAGTTAGGCACCCCGTTGAGAGGTGAATGTTGCCGACCGCTTGCTTCTCTAAAGTTATACCAACTCTAGTAATGGCCGCACGATAGCAATACACAGCTGTCTGAGTAACCATAAACAAACCTCAACCGAAACGCCACTCTATAGCCACAAATAATGCTCAGAACAGCACCTAACTTCATCAACAGTACATATAGGGTCACAGACATAGTACTAGACACCAAACATCTTTTTAACTTTGCCTAATTTCTTTAGCAAAGAGACTAAACACAACTCAACCTACTCTCTTCCAGCAGCTGCTTGTTCGTAGCGAGACCTCGACCAATCCACCATCTACTGAGGCGGAGTTTCACAGCACAAGGAAGAACATTTACGATCATTTCTTCATGGAAATTCAATCAGACCGAGACGCTGAGGCAGAAGAACTACCGCGTCTGCAGTGAAAAGTGAATTAATATGATGATTATTACTTCAAGGAAATGATAAAGAAATGATCATAAATGTTCTTTCTTTAGCTTCGTCACCCCGCTGCAGTAATGGACTGGCCTGAGGTCTCGCTACAAACAAGCGGCTGCTGGAAGAGAGTAGGTGAGCTGTGTCTCTTTTTGTTCTGTTCTGAGCATTATTTGTGGCTATAGAGTGGCTTTTTGGTTGAGGTTTGTTTATCACATTTTAGAGTGCATGATTTGACCTCTTTCTGTTGACAATGTGGCAAAAAATATTGATTTCAGATAAAGAAAAAATCAGACAGGGATGCTGCTGAGACACAGAAGGAGCTGCAGAGTGAAAGAGACATCTAACAAATTGAAGAAAGCAGACCAAGTTACCACAAACCACAACTAGGTATGTGTTTGGCTGTGTTGGGTGAAAAAGACAACAGATTGGGGGATGTTGTGAACACAGAGGTAGAGAAATGAAGGGTGTCTGTCTGTGTGTGTCTAATTGTTGGGGGTCAGCGGTGTAACAGAGATGAGGTGATCTCCCTCTGGGCTTTGCTGTGGTGACTGGAGCATAAAAAGTGGTTTGACTGCTCAATCAGGTCACGTGAAGTCGGTCAGGAGGAGAACCGCAGACGTTTCCCATGGTGGTCGGCCTAATCTGCCAGACATACGCCTCCCTGAGGGTGAGCACCCTCTGCGGCACGAGATTCTGGGAGTCAGACAACCCGAAAATCCCGCACATGTTCACTTCAAGCCAAAGACTTTTACTCAGCGATCACTTTGTGGTTTTTGTTTAGTGCTTTTTTTTCTTCTTTATGGCAAAGAGCCCAGTTTGGTCTAAAACAACAGCACAAACGTGACATTTTGTAGATTTGAAAGTGTTAAATTCTCCATGCTCAAATTCCCCTCTCTGCACTGAGGATATCTGGGCCACACCGGGAGGACTCTCTTATGACTCATAAACACATTAGCATGACATTTATGTGGAGTAGAGCGCACTGACTCTGTCTGTGTGCCAGAGAGACGGATTCAGGAATCTAACTGCTCTAAATATGAGCTACTCAGACTTTCCACGAGGTTGCTCTGCCCGATCAGGTCCAGCGCTGACATAAACGGACAGTAACACTTAATTTGTCGAACCATATTCCCAAAGCTATCACCGACATTATGCATATGACCTATTTTCTACTTGTAGCACAGAGAATATTCAAATCAGGGCTTGCACTGTGATAAATATTTCAATAAATATTTTGCATCAATCTGCGCACGGTGTAAAACCTCATAACTGTTGGGACTGGAGTGAGGGAGTCTGCAGCTTCTTTACACATGCACTCCTGAAAACGTTCTGAAAATTTCTATGATAGTGTGTCCTAAAAGTTTGCACTTGTTCACACGTGTCCCTAACAATGTGAAGTTTTGGGATGGCTGTGGATCAGCGCTGGTGTTGGACATTTCTTGGTTACAGGGTTGGTGACTTGTTTGTAGCAAGACCTCAGGCCAGTCCATTACAGACTACAGCGGGGTGACACAGCTCAAGGAAGAACATTTATGATAATTTCTTCATGGAAATGCAATCAGACCGAAACGCTTAGGCAGAAGAACTACCGTGTCTGAAGTGAAAATGATTAATATGATGATTATTACTTTAAGGAAATGATAAAGAAATGATCATAAATGTTCTTCCTTGAGCTGTGTCACCCCGCTGCAGTAATGGACTGGCCTGAGGTCTCGCTACATACAAGTGGCTGCTGGAAGAGAGTAGGTGAGTTGTGTTTAGAGTCTTTTCTAAAGAAATGAGTCAAAGTTAAAAAGATGTTTGGTGGCTAGTACTATGTCTGTGACCCTATATGTCCTGTTGATGAAGTTAGGTGCTGTTCTGAGCATTATTTGTGGCTATAGAGTGGCGTCTTGGTTGAGGTTCGTTTATGGCTCCTCAGACTGCTGTATATTGCTATTGTGCGGCCGTTACTAAAGTTGGTATAACTAGAGAAGCAAGCGGTCGGCAACATTCATCTCTCGAGGGGGTGTTTAACTCAGTGTTATGGTGTGTCTGACCCTAAATTAATTTTAAGACGGAATATCCCTTTAAGGGCATAATCAATTTCACCTCATCTCTGTTATACCAAATCACACGACTATGTCACTGGGAGTAGTGTTGGTTAATTTTACGTAGCTTGCATCTTGTATCCCTAGATTGCAGGTTGCAGGTTGCAAGGTGTAGCTTGCATCTTGTACCATCACTTTGCAGAATGTAGCTTGACTCTTGCAGCTTTAAGTTTGCTGCCTGTAGCTTGTAGTTTGCAGGTTGGAGCTCACAAGTAACAGTTTGCATCTTAAAAAGCCCAGTTTGCAGCATGTCGCTTGTAGGTTGTAGCTTGTAGCTCGCCTACAGCCTGCAGGTCACAGTTTGAAGCAAGTGAACAAATTTACTTAGTGTGGGCAGGAAACAGCCCACAATAAATCAGGATGGAAATTTTTGCCAGGACTTTTTTTGCAGCTCACATTGAAAATAAGACCTTTTGTTTGGGTCCTTGTGGACTGCTTAAATAGGTTTTCCTATTTTTCCTCTCTGCTTTAACTTTTCCCCATTTGCTTTTTAGCAAACAGCTTTGGGAATTAAGTTCCCTTTAAAAACACATGGTTAGGTCCTCACAGCCCACGCTTGGTGCCAGAGTGCAAAGAAAATAAACACAGTCTGGATGCATGAACCCAAATCTTCAGTCATTCCTGGATAGCTGACATTCAGATCACTCTCATCTTGGCCAGTTTGTTCAGGTGTCACATCAGGATCTTGCTGCAGGACTTCAGTTTCTCTCACTCTAAACTGGATTGTGCCGGTTAGAAGAGGGTTCAGTGTGATAATCCTGCTGATGTGAACTTCCAGAAATGAGTCGTTGCAGTCTCTGAGTGTCTGCAAATCCTCTCTTAGTTTAAAATTTTTGGAAAATCAATCAAACATGCAATCTCAGTACAAAGACATCACAGATTATTTTTCCTCAGATGTTTGCAGCAGGAGTTTGCAGTCGAATATACGTGTAGGAAAAATGAGTGAAATTATTTGCTTTCTCTGCTACTTAAATAAATCTATGTTATTGGGGTCAAGCCTCTAACTCGCTCCTGTGGGAAACAGTTTAAGCCGAGCTGTTTGTGTTATGTCTGCAGAATGTCACGTTGTTTAGGACAGAGTGCTGAGAATTCGACATTTGTCCAAAAAGAGACACCTACGACCAAACAAATGACTGAATACATTAAAACATCTGCTCATGCTTGACCATTGGAGTAATGCACACAGGAAGTGAGACCCCCTCCTTCTCTGCGGAGGCAGGAATGCTTTAATTGAGACCATGTGTGTTGTAGAAACAAGCTCTCGCCCTCACTCTGTCTCTGTCTGTGTGTGTGTGTGTGTAACCTGAAGGCTCCCCCTCCTTATGTAAGAGCCTTAAGTCTGCAGTTTTTCTGATTTGGGGACAGTCTTTTATACCTTAGATTTGCGGCTATTTTGAGTGTAATGATGCAATATATTATTTTAAAGAATTTCAGGTTAGTGTGAAGTGCTTTCGGATTAGTTCGACAGAGAAGTGCCGCTTGTGCAAACATCATCACAAACATGTCTGTCTTTTCTTGAAATGTGTTGCCTTTGTGATACTGCTCCTGCTCTTCAAAGGGCGGCTGACAACAACATGAAACACTGACAGACGGAAGCGAGAGAAAATCTGTGGAAGCAAATCACACCCAAAAAAGAGTATATTGGTTCAAGTATATTCCTGAAAATAGGATTTGATGCAGAAAAATGAAAGCTCTACCACATCCATTTATCATTTGGTTTTTAGTATTACCCCGTAAATCCAGAGATTTCACTCAAATCATTCAATGATATTATGTATAATTGTTAATAAAATCATCATTCCAATATTACAGTCCCCATTTGTGGAACAATCTACCTACAGACCTGAGAGCGACACCTACTGTTCATATTTTTAAAAGTAAACTAAAGACCTACCTTTTTATTCTGGCTTTTAGTTGAATTTTCTTTTAATCTTTTAATCTGCATTATTCGGTTTTAGGCTATTTTAGTCCTAGAGTAATTATTTTGTGTTTTATTACCTCTTTTTTAATTTACTCTCTTTTATTGTTCGATTTTAAGACTTTTATTCAATTAACTTTTAACGTTTTATCACCTTCATTATATTTTATCATGGTTTTATCGTTTTAGTCCGAGATCCAGAGTTTTCTCATCTTTTTTAACTCAAGATAGTGTTTCCTCAGTCATCTGTGGCAAGTTGAATAGTCCTCACCTGGTCTTTTATGTACGCATCTGTGTGTGTTTAATGGGGGTTGGGAGGCTGGGTGGGGTTTGGTATTTGTATTTATTTTATGTCATTGTTTTTTTTATATATCATGGGCGAATGGACAGCACTTTTCAGAAGTGCTTTAAAGATAAAGTCTAATTGACTGATTGATTGATTAAAATTCTTTGCAGTTTTGTGCTCAGGAACATTATTTTGAGATTGTTGAATGATTTGCTCACAGTCTCTCATAGAGAAGTGAATTTCTTCCCTTTTGTACAACTGAAAAAACTACTGAGAAACAATTTTTTAACCAATGTAATTTTTTTTCTTTTTTTAGCATTACACAACTTTTTTTCAGTTTTGTTGTCCCTATGTCACTTTTTCCATTTTTTTTTACAGGCTTTAAAAAAATAAATGGACATACTTTTTGATTCAAGACACTTTTTTGTTTCAACTTTAAACATGTTTTTTTTTTTTGCAGTATTTGAAATGAATAAAACCATCAAATCTGTTTTTATTCGTTTTTTTCTCTTAAATGGGCCTATAAATAAAACGTTCTTGAAATATCTATCTAAGAATGATTCATCAACTCTTTAGGAATTGATCGGAACATGCCGATAATCGATAATAATGATATAGATAGTTCTATAGCATCAGTATTGACAGAGGTCACGTGAGCGCTGATGAAAATGTGAGGCTGGGTTGGGATCAAACTAAAATCAAGGCATAGAGACTATTTTCTGTTTATTATTTTCAGAGTAAAATAATTCCGCTAACGTTTTGTCTACTGTTTTTTATTTTGAAGGTCTCATAACTTCCACTTCCGGTATAGTTCCGGGTGTGTGTGCTCGAATTTGACGCAGCCGTGTCAACTACTCTCCCGATACTAGTGGAGTGAAGGCGTATTTGGAGGGATAACGATAACACGCTCGGCCAGTGTGGGAGAAAAGACACCGCTGCTGCTGCTGCTGTTACTGCTGTTGCCACGGACACACACACGCAGTAACACACAGACACACACACCGACTGCTTGAACCGGAGGGACTGTCCTCGCGACTGTGAGGCGTAAATGGCCACAACATCCTCCAAAAGAAGAAGACGCTTACCCGCGAGACAACCTGTGCACCAGATGCGTCCTGGAAATTAAGACGCGTTTTTTTTTTTTTTGCTGAAATTCAGACCCCCTCTTTTTCTCGCGAGTTTGCTGCTGTCATCGTCTTATTTTGGAGGGGGGGGATCCGGATCAATAAGCTGCAATCATGGACGAGGAGAACCAAGGTAGGATTGATCAGAAAGGCTGGACTTGAGGCTGTTCCTGCACTGACAGTCAGGAGACATGTGCCTGTTTAGTCTGAGGGTGTAAAAATAGGAATTATGATGATAGTGATAATAACGGTGTGGGTCCTGACTTTGGCCTGTAATGTCAGGGTTGTTTGACTTGACATGGAGAGAGTTTGAAAACAGGCACTAGTGGAGGATCTCCTCAGCCCACAGTGATGCACCTTCCTCAGATACACTGGCATGAAGTTACCCTCACACAAAAACAGTTGAATGTCTTACTCCAACCTTGAAAATAACAAACATAATGACTTACAAATGCTTCAGCGTCGTATTGTGTTCTGACTTTGTTTGTCCAACAGGTCTCCTCCTCGCTCGGGTTCAATCACTGACTCATTCACTTCATTAAATCTGGGGTTTTGTTGGAGGAATGTGTTGGCACAGATGTGTCAGAGCAACACAAGAGCCCGAGGAGCAGATTTACTCCACATGCAGATGTTGTTGAGCATACTTTTGGATCGGAGGGGGTTGACACAGTTTTAAAGAAGCGCTGCCCTGGATACTAAATTATTTACCGCTGCTTTATTTATTCAGCGTGACAAAAAAGTGCTAGATGAGTAACAGAGAAAATATTATAAACCAATAACAGCTCTTAGTGTCTGTTCTGTCTTTGTGTTTGTGTCACATGATGGTCGTTTTGTGTGTCTCAGTAGTCGTTCTGCATCACTTTATTTCATATTTTTCTGCAGTTTTGACCTGATTAATAGTTTTGAATCTCTTAAAATGCAGTTTTCTATTCCAGGTCTGTGAGGTTTTTTCTCTCTTTGCATCTCTATGGATGTTGAACGCAACTTTGTGGTTGTTTAATATGAATTTTGGGCACTTTTGCCTCTCCTTTTGGTTGCTTTACGTCTGTAACTGTTCATTTATTTCATTTTTTGTTAGTTTTCTGTGCTTTTGCAGATGTTTTACATCTCTTTGTGTGCTCCTCTGTCTCTTTTGGCCACATTTATGCCACCTCACAACTTTGAGGTTGTTTATTTTGAATTTTGGGCACTTTGTTGCACCTTGTGTTTATTTTGCCTCTCCTTTTGGTTAGTTTACGTCTGTAACTGTTCATTTATTTAGCATTTTTGCTGTTTTTTTTGTGCTTTTGCAGATGTTTCACTCAGTGCCGGCTGCAGAAACAAATGAGAGGAGGGGCATTACATTTTTTCAGGGGGGCACACTTATTTAAACCTGTATTTTATCTGCTTCAAGGTCCTTACACACCGGGGCCGACACAAATATAGAACACGAAATCGCGAAATATTCGGAGGCGAATTTTGACGCGCCTGACTATACACAGGGTGAAAAAGACGTATCCCGGAGAGGACTTTTCCGTGGAAAGTCCCGCCTCCGTCGCCTCTAATTGGCTAGAAAAGCTGGAAACGTCATCATGCGCTTAAGCTGCTTGGTTCAGGAGCTGAAACTGGACCACGGTCGCTTCAAAACCTTTTTTCGGATGTCCGCTGAACAATTTGAAGTTCTGCTGAAACAATTAGCTCCAAGTTTGAAGAGTCAGAGGACTAGACTCTAGTGTTGAGATGGCTTTCTGTCATGAGAGCATGTACTGAGTCGCGGCCAGTACCAGATAAGCACATGAAACTATGGTAACAACCGTTAGCTTACGTTAGCACAGATGAAAGTTAAAACAAAAACACAAAACAGGCTAAAGAGAACCCTCTCTAGCCTGTTCGATTCTTATCTTCAATATTCAAAAACCAACTTTCTCACTGTAGAGACGGGCACCACACATTTCTAGTTTCTTAAGTTACCAACTTGCAGGAGAGAAACTATTACCCGTGTGTAAGAGTAGTGTTCAGCGCCTGCAGAGCTGCAGGATACGAGTGTTTGCCGGAGTGCTGCAATGCATGGCATGCAGGCATAAAGCTGTCATTGTGCCGGCTCGGCCTCCAGCGGTGGCACATGTCAGCACAGCCTCACGGACAGACATATGGTGCGATGCCAACCGGGGATACCTCGCAGCAGCAGAGAGCCAGCAAACACACACATATGCACACGCACAAATGGTTACTGACATATATATTCAAGGCTTCACACTGTTACACATGAAAATAATAGTGAGCATTGTCCACGTCGTTGCAGCAGGCTGAGTCAGGTCGTCACGGGCAGCAGGAGTCGAGGATGAAAGACTGCGCTGATTGGATGTAATGAAGGTGGCAGGTTGGTTGGAAATCTCGCAACAGACTCGTTCCTAATAAAGAGATGCATGCGCTCTTTGCCAGGCAACAAGTCGTCGGAGGGGGGAGGACAGAAAGTGACGGACAGAATGAGCGACCGGGCTCTCAGATGGAGAGCAGACAGCGACATGAACGAGAGGAGGGAAAGAGCATGTGACTGCGAAAAGAGCGACGGTGAGACGCAGCAATGGGTAGAGAAATGTCTGTGAAACAAAAAATGAGAGAGCCAGACAGGAGACGTGTGTGTGTGTGTGTGTGTGTGTGTGTGTGTGCAGACAGAATCAGGGAGGTGGGATGAAGTGCTAGAGCAAAGCTGGAAATAGTCCAAAGAAGTGTGGAGTGCCAGAAGAGGGAAAGACTGAGGAATATTGGTGGTGGGCTCGATATTCCAACTGGATCGATTCCCTGGAGGATTACAGTAGAGTCTCCCAGTAAAAGCCCGTCTGTTCTGCCATAATTAACCCAATGAAGAAGAAGAAGTGGCCGTCTATAACCACCTGCTCTACCAGGTCATACTTCTTAAGGAGTTTTCATTTCTTATCCCTCTCACACACTCTGAAGGTGTCAGGGTTGGTGGAGTCTAGACTGGATTATCTCAACAGTTGCGCCGCTCTTGTGCAGAAATTCATGACCCTCAGAGGATGACTCCTTAGACTTTCCTCCAATGTCAACCCGGAGCTCACATTTCTTGGTTATGAAGGTCATTTCCACAAACAGAAATCGGTCTCATGGTTAAAGGGATATTCTGGTGTAAAATTGATTAAGGGTCAAGCACACCACAACACCAAGTTAGACACCCCAATGTTGCCGACCGCTTGCTTCTCTAGTTATACCAACTTTAGTAACGACCGCAGGATAGAAATACAGAGAAGTCTGAGGAGCCATGAACAAACCTCAACCAAAACTTTTTAGCTTTGCCTGATTTTTTTAGCAAAGAGACTAAACACAACTCACCTACTCTCTTCCAGCAGCCGCTTGTTTGTACGGAGACCTCGGGCCAGGCCATTACGGAACTCAAGGAAGAACATTTATGATCATTTCTTCATGGAAATACAATCAGACCGAGACACTAAGGCAGAAAACGTCTGCAGTGCAAAATGATTAATGCAGGGATTATTACTTCTTGGAAATGATAAAGAAATGATCATATATGTTCTTCCTTGAGCTGCGAAACCCCTCAGCAGTCGGTAATGGACTGGCCTGAGGTCTTGCTACAAACAAGCGTCTGCTGGAAGAGAGTAGGTGAGTTGTGTTTAGTCTCTTTGTTAAAGAAATAAGTCAAAGTTAAAAAGATGTTTGGTGGCTGTGACCCTATATGTCCTGTTGATGAAGTTAGGTGCTGTTCTGATCATTATTTGTGGTTATAGAGTGGCGTCTTGGTTGCAGTTTGTGCGTGGAGACGTACACCGCTGTGTATCGCTATCTTACGGTCGTTACTAAAGTTGGTATAACTAGAAAAGCAAACGGTCGGCAACATTAATCTCTCAACAGGGTGTCTAACTCGGTGTTACTGTGTGTTTGACCCTAACTTAATTTTACGCCGGAATATCCCTTTAAGTTCGAACCCGTCCCCCACTAAAAATCCTAAAAACCAGAACTTGTTTTTCTTCTCCGATGGTTGTCCTGCCTGTAAGGACTCAGAGAAAATGGGACCATCACAATCCAGCTGACATGCATAACAGTCCACAACACAATGCCTTCTGCTACAATAGTCTCTGAAAGCACAATGGAGCGACCGAAGCCCACATAGCTCCTCTACAGTAAAGCCCGTCCAGCCTGTCTGTTTTTGCATGACTGAGTCTGACAGTGTATTAAATGTTCGGTATCTCTGCGTCCTCTTCCCCGGGTACAGAGTGGAGGCTTTGTTTCTGTGCGAGCTGCGTGCACGCAGTCCTCGATGGAGAGTTGACGAGTGACGGACATATGGTATGAATCAGAGCATTTATGCTTTAACACTGACCCGCACGAGCGCCGCTTCAGACCGCTCTGTTTACACACTGTGAAAAAAAAGGCCATTTAAACTTGGCGGCTCGGCGAGTGAGTGTGTGTGCATCAGTGTGTGGTCTGTGGGGTTATGGCACACTGCAGCCCAACCCAAGCGGAGGGCGAGCTTTGAGATCTCCGAGTCGTTCATCTGCCCGCCGCAGAACGGTGCCAAGAGTTTTCTGCTTCATTCAGGATCGGCGTTTTTTGTCTGTGGAGTAGATTTGCAGCTGTTGTCTTCTCCCCTTCAGCCCACACGCTGTCAGGAGGATAAGAGAGGAGCGTCTCAAAGTATTCATTAAGTCTAGGAACAAATTGTGCTTTCAAAGTAAACACTTCTCCGACTGAATATCTTCCCTGTCCATATTTTCACTTTAGGGAAGAGTTAGCTGCTGCAGATATCGACAGAGAGAGTGGAAGGCAGTGGATGTTCACGTCGAGCCTGAGGATGCTCTGGCGGGCTGTGAGGGTCCGTCTGCAGGGAGACGGTGAAAGATGGGATGTTGGGTTCGAGGCGTCCGGCTCTAAAAGGTTCTGTGCGAGATATTTTCCAAATCAGAGTCTCTGAACTCACAAAAAAGGTGAATTTGTAAAGCTCTGGAAATTACAGCGACTGAGAATCAACTGAAGAGCTAAATTTTAGTCTTGCAACAGTTTCAGATCATATTCTTGGTGGGGTAGGTAGGATCTGAGGACCCTCCTGTACAGCCTCTTTGTCTCTCTGCCGTGTTTCCTCACCACTCGCTCGCTCGCTCACTCGGTTGGCCACGCACCAGCAGTCCAGCCCAGCACGGCTCAGTAGCTGCTTTAAGAGGAGACCTCTGACTCCTACACGCTGCTCGACGTTTTCCTGTGTAGACTAAAGTCTGCGTTTCATCTCGGACGAAAAGGTCAGCGAACACTGAGGGTCTTTGTTGAGTTTGGCCTCAGAGAATATCAGATAGCACCACGACATCCCCTACACGGTTTAAGTCGGACTCTGCAGACATTAAGACAGACTAACCCCCATATGGAAGTCCGCTCTCTGGGTTTGGCTCCGGTGCGTGATCTACTTGCATCAATAAAAGTTTAAAGTGAACTCGAGGAGTGTGTTCAAATCCTCCTGGACCTCTGCTCTGTTTTCCCTGCCTAAGAAAACCGGTTTGAAGTTCTTTTTCTAAGTGGCTCATGGCAAGACTTAATTTCAGTCTGGAGTTTTTAAAGAAAGGATCCAGTTTCGTCTCGATCTGACAGACAGGGCTGACTGGCGAAGGCCTGCTGCTCAGCAGAGTCCTGGATTTGGATCTGTCTTTTTTGAATTAGGGCCACTGAGAGGAGACAGGAGGCGAAATTCACCTTTTTTCTCCTCTGGAAGGAGAAATCAGAGCGTGCTAAAGGTCCCAGGAGGAGTCTGAGGCCGTGTTCTGGAGTGAGTTTTTGGGTAAAGAACGTCCTGCTCCACTCAAGCCTTTCGGGGAGTCAGGGTTCAGGGCTTCCTTTAGAGCGTGTGTGTGTGTGTGTGTGTGTGTGTGTGTGTGTGTGTGTGTGTGTGTGGTTCAGGAAAGAGAAGGCCGTGCAGAGTGGACAGGAAAAAGGAGAGCTGGAACAATTATGTAAGCTCACACAGATTGTTTGACCTGCTGAAGATGCAGGAAAAAGGTGTATCCCCCTCTGACCGCCAGTACATCCAGTTTTTCACACCCAGGAAAACACAACACACACTTTAACGGTCTAGTTTTTTGGCAGGCGGCGTCGTTACACAACTCTGATTTTGACCAGAAACAAACAGAAACAGGTTTTTATTTTGCTCGTCTGTCTGTCTGGCTTTTCTCTTAGTTTATTTTGAGCGTGACTCGACCTTTCCTTAGCTCAGCTTCTTTTGGAAATGAACTCAGAGAAGCAGTGTGATAGGGAAAATGCGATCATTAAATCACTTAATCATTGAAAATTGCTTCATTTTTTTCTCTCCAAATCATTTTACAAAGAAAACTTCAAAACCGTGGAAAGAAATCATAATTCTGCCTCTTAGAGAAAAACAAGTACCATCTCTTCTGTGTGGACCCCAGATATTGTTGTCCACAAGCCCCGCCCCTTCTTGATTCTGATTGGCCAGTGGTTAAGCAGTGTTCTAATGCTGCATTCCAATGAAGTCGGATGTCGGAGCTGGGAGTGACGTTACGCCCAGGTTGCAATTGATTTTTGTAGAGGAAAGTCCCGCCTCCTTGATTGATTGGCTAGAAAAGCTGGAAACGTCATTAAACGCTCAAGCTAAACGTGAGCTGTCAGCTCTGTACATCGAACAGAAATACAAAAAACATTATCGCACTTCTGAATCTCCTAAAGCTAACCTTCATCCTAACCCAACAGACAATGATGTTTCACAGCCATTAGGAATAACCAATCGGAGCCCAGCACTTCTACCCAATCAGAGGCAAAGGAGGGCGGGACCTCCGCTGTTGTTAGTTTTTGTTAGTTATACCACTTGTAAACAACGCACAACACAGTATTTTACTCTTACAAACACCATAGCACCGTGTTCACAGTTAGACTCTGGACAGTACAACATGTACCACATAATACATTACAAGAGCTTTTACTGTTACTCTTTACTGTTGATGCACTGCGCTGCCATCTTGGATAATGACGTTGTCTAACAAGTTAACCTAGAGATGAGAACCAAACTGGATGATAGAGAATTTTTTTTAGTGTCATTTACAGCTGATTTAAGACACGGGTCAAAACCGAGGAGGAAGGTTAAAATCACAGTATAAACTCCATAATGTTGTCGTTCATGGTCTTATTTGCTCTTGTCTATCGTGATAAAGCATCAATGTGAATTTCAGTAAATAGTCGACACTTGTGACACAGACTCAGATATTCTGATTCAGGTCTGTCTCGCCTTGCTAAACACTTTAAGCGCACTTCTGTGTCTGGCTCTGTAGTGGACATCCCCGCTCTGCTCTGTCCCAGGCCGATCTGTGTGTGTTTGTGTGTGTTGAGAACATCTGGCCCGCCTCCAGCCTCTTACAGCCCTTTTGTCTCCCCCCCCGGGGGGCTCGTGGCACTGCCACTGCAACGCCAGCCCTGCTTTTAAGAAGGGATTTGTAACACTTACTCAGGGGGTCAACGTGTCAGTAAACTACCGCCGCACACTCTTTGCCAGATTTCTTTCTTTTTTTTTTGCAAAGTGGGCATGTTTCCACCGCCTCCTCCCACTCTCTTTTTTGCTGCTGCATCATGCAAAATTCATCCCTCCTTTCACAGCTGCGGCCGCCTGGCGCTGTGATGATGAAGGTGGAGGTGTTTGCAGCCGTCCTCCTCTCTCCCTCATACACCGGCTCGCCGCTTTCCAGAATGACAGCCGCTCTCTGTTTGTCACCGCAAAGAGCGCAGCGAGGAATGACCGCGTGACACAGCGGCTCTCGTGCAACCTGTCATTGTGTTTATCCCACATGCGTGCGCTTGTGTTTGTACCGTGAGTCAGTTTGTGTATGTTTAGAGGAAGGAGACGGAGGAGGAGACGTGCGGCGGTGACACAGATTCAGACTCGGAGGGAAAACGGATGCTGCATTCAGATTCTCAAAGTAGGTTAGTGGTGCAGCGCTCGGCCCAGCTGTGTGTACCTCATCGTCTCTGCTTCCACTCTATCACTTGTAGAGGCCTGTGTGTGTGTGTGTGTGTAAATGTGCACGCATGACTGTGAGTGTGTGCATCTCTTTATATGGTGTGCCGAAGAGGATTAGCGAGCCCTCTCCATGGGAAGACAAATGGAGGAGATCAAGTAGGGAGGGATATGGATGACAGTTAGTGGATTATAGGTCAGGGGCTAGGGCTGCTCACTGTCACTTTACAACCGGAGTTACGCACTCACACACAAACTCACACACACTCACACAGCGCGTATAAACAGGATTCAATCACAACAAAAAGGCAGCCACAGAAGAAAAAAGAGATAACCTCACTTGTGTTTTCTATTTCTGACACTGGAACCATCTGTTATAGTTAGTGTGTCGCCGGGATTTTCTTCCCCTCGCTCCACATTGTTGTTATTTTTAGCCTCTTTTCCTTCTGCTCTGACCCTGGATTTTGTAAATTTGTTTCAGAGATATGTCTCTCTGCTGTGAAACACAAAAAAGAGTCGACCGGGATGGCGCCAGAGTCACTCACGAGAACTTTGTGCACACGCTTTCTCTCTCCTCGACAACTCACACCTCCTTATGCATCAGTGTCAGAGCTCCCACAGATGATGATTGTGTGACTTTGAGTGGGTCGTGACCGCGCATACACACCCACGTATGAAGTAGCCTGAGGGTATCTCAGAGGGAGGGTGATTTACAGTGGCTCTGGGGCGCAGGTTCCTTCACACATGTATTTAATCTCTTCGTTGACCTCTGTCAGGCTGGATTAGTGTCACACAGTCAGTGTGTGAACTGCAGCTAACCTTAAGAAAGTGCTATTTTTGTTAAGTTCCTTTATATGATGGACTACCTAAACTAAAGTATGTGTTTCTTGTGTCCTCCTTGGGGAAATATCAGTCAATAATATTGAACCAGCAGCAGTCCGCCAACTCCTGGAGCTCCCAGGAGATCTGCACACGCTCACAGGCTGTCAAAAGCTCATACATGCGCTCTGTCTGATGGTTGAAATATCGCACTTTTAGCACTTTCCCTATAGAAGTCTTAGAGAAAGCGTGAACCAATCTGCTAGTTTTTGACAGGGTTGACTCCCCGTTCCCTCTTATGGCCACCTCATATTCCTTAAGTACAATTTTCTATGTTTCCACTCAGAGATGGTTTTAAAACTCAAACTAACACCGATGACTGAATGTGGAGTGGATAATGTGCCTGAATTCCTCCTATTTTGGGGATGAGTCCAAAGTCAAAGGCGTTAGCACTGCAGCTCCACAAGCTAATGCTCACTGCAGGATCAGTCAGAGGGGATTTTGGCTTTACTTTTGTGCAGTAGGAAGAAGTGGAGGCACCTCCTTCAACTTTGTACAATTAAAGGTTTCAATTACCTTTAAAGAAAGTTGGTGTTTTATACTCTGACGTTTGTAGATCCGTCTTTTTTGAGTCACTTAAGAACTTAACAGAAATGACTTGCATGCTACCAGTTTGTTTGGTTATCTACTTAAAGACCCACTCTGATGAAAATCATGTTTTTCTTGTTTTTACATATTCATATGGCACAGGACATATCATGAGAAAAATAGGTGCGAGATTACATTTCTGAGTATTTCTGCGTTCAAATCGCTGTTAATATCTGGCAGACCGAAACGGCAGGTTCAGACACAGTGAGACTTCCTATGTCACAAATCCAAACTCCGCCCTCAGAGCCCCGCTATGCAGGCCAGGCTCAGAGGAGTAGAGAGGATGATCTTGGAATAAGCGTGTGCGTTAGCCAATTGAAATGCTCGTAAGAAAGTTAATTATGATATTAGCAGTCATCAAGTCCCTAAAGACAATTGTGTCCGAGAGTCGAAAAGCTCCTATGTTACCTGTTTCTTCTACTTCACCAGCAATGTTAGGCACTGTCTCCGCAAATTGCTAATGATCTACTGGAGCTCTGCAGAAGAAAAGCTCTTAAAAATGACACAGGCTACGTGATTTTGGCTAAAAACTTCATAATTACAGTTTAAAGACCAGTGAGAACATTTTAGGTTGTAAAAAAAATAAAGATCTGAGTGAAACTTCTCTAAAATTGACAGTATAGGAAACTCACATCTGTGTAATACTTAATAAGTAATGTCGGTAAGACATATGAGTACATGCTAAGATACTTCATGATCCTCCTTCAGTGATCCAGTTTTGACACCTCGTTGAAACAAGTCTGGACTCACCCCTGCTCTTTGGACAGATGAGTTTACTCCTAAACTTTGTTGAAAACACTCCCAAGTTTTATCTAAATTCATGTGAAGAAGCAGAAAAGGAGGATTAGTGTTCAGTTTCACATCTCATCCTCCGCAGATTTTTCTCCTGTTTCCCGGCTGTAATATCCCCATCAGCTGTGGGATTAAATGAAGAATTTCATGTTGTAATAATGAAATAATGAGCGGGTCTACTCCCGGCTGAAAACCTCCTGGCAAGATTGTAGATTGCGTTCAGTAACAAGAGAGTTTCTAAATATTTCCAAACATGAAGTGATTATGAGGCTCAGCACTTTGTGATTAAGCAGTTTTTCCATGAACTTTTCTCCGTCCTCTTTATGTTCTCAGCAGAGTTTTCTTTTTTTAACTTTGACTAGGCAAACTTTTGATTATATTGTCCATCAATTTTGAAAGACTAATGTGCAAACGCTGATATTTTGCATCCAGTTAGAGAGCAACATTATTGTTCAGTAAGAGTGAAGGTTCAGATGAGTTAGAGTACGCACGTTCAAACTAAACTCGACTTCTTAGAGGAATATCTGACTGTTAGGGCCTGTGTCCACTATGATCTTAATTTAATCACACTTCTCACCTGTTTCACTATAGCTGTATACTGCACTTCAGCTCCTGTTTGTTATGACCTTTAAGTCCTTTTTAAAATGACTCTGTATGCATATTTATGATTAATTATTATTTAAAGAAATTTTGCAAGAAGAGAAAGAAAATTGAAAAAGCAGCTCCTCACCAAAAATTTGTGACCAATATTATGGCCTCCATATTAACAGTTTTTGTTGACATATTTGACATTAAACTGAGTGATTTTTAATGGTAAAATGGTGCGAACAGTGTAGAAAACGCCCTCAGTGGACACAGGCCCTGAAGGTTTACTCGCAGAAATGACGCCCTGTTAACGCTGAGAATAAAACTGAATAATTGTGAGAATGAAAGTCTATTAATGAGCTGAAAGGTCACACTTCTGTCGACTGAAGACACCTTTGACATGGCGTGGATTATAATATTGATTTTAGATGCTTCTTAGGGAGCTGAAGGTGTTCTGCTGATTTTTGACCCGTACCAAATTGATCTTCAGTTCAAACTAGTCTGAAATAATTGGGTATTGACCGAGTATTGATGCTGTATTATTTTAGCTGATTTCAAACCTCAGTTATTCATTAGCAGTATCTCTCTTGAATTGTTTCTATACTGTGCTAAAATACGTCCAATTATATCAAAACGTTACCTCAAGTTTCGAAAAGAGCAGCGATGCATTTAAAGTCTAAACTATTCAAGTAAAACTGAGTCCTTGTGGAAGTCCATAAAACTGCAGTTCCTTGAGCGTCCACTTGGGGCTGACTGCAAAAGTCAAGTAGACTCCATTAGACACTATATTAAAATTCTCATTTTAATGAAACTCAAATGTGAACTTAGGATGTGTCCGAAATGGATCCCTAACCCCTATAAGGGCGACTATATGGGGGTTAGCGCCATTTTGAGGGGTGTCCAAAACCTGAGTGATCATTTTCAGTGCCCCAAAAACTTAAAATTTCCCATAGAGCATTGCAACACATATGGGGGTTAGGGGTTAGGGATTGAGTGATTCATTTCACAGCCTTAAATTTAATGGTATAAAAACTGTTTTCTTTTTATTCCAACGTGTTTTCCAGTCTGAGTTTATCAACCTTTTCAGGGAAAAGAGATTTTTCCGCTGTGGCGATGGAACACAAATCCAAACGAATGCCTACTTTGAATCAGGGCTCAACATGTGAGACTCAAGAAACGGACTCCTGTGTGCAGACGCTCTTTATCTGGAAAACCCCTTTACTCAGAGCCCTGCTAAGACTCCTGGTCCGACCTGAACCACCCACACATTTAGTGCAATAAAGGAACCCTGGCTCGGGTTTAACTCTGTTATGAACTCCTTTCCTCTCTCCTCTCCTCCTCCTCGTACGCCTCTTCAGCTTCCGGCGGTCTTTGAATCTCTAAAGCAGAAGTGGAGTCAGCCGGATCGTCTCTGCATCATTTTTCCACTCCCTCTTTGTTTACAGAGTAACTCCGCTTCGATCTCGTTGAAATTTTGGGCCAAACTTTAACATAAACAGTCTGAGCTGCTGTCTCCTCCATCGTCTCTGTACAGGACTGTGGGTCGGGGAGATGCTGCAGTCACATCCTGAGTCTCTTGCTGAGGCTACAACCCAAATAAGAGGAAAGATTTGATTCTACATTGTTACTCAGAGTTAAACACGACTGCGTTTGTGGGTTTGCTCACTTTGCTTCTTGCAGGAATCGTGCAAGGAGGTGGACTGCGAACCATCGCCTCTGCAGGGAAAACCAGCGTTGTAAATAATAACTGGGAGTTATTTGTGACTTTCACTGGCTCATGATATACTACCAGGTCTGTCAGAAGAGTTTTATGTCTGGTGATTAGGCTGTACTGTGATCAGCGGTGCATGCTGGCGGAGAAAGGTGACATTGTGTGATCATTACAGCGATAGGGAGGATTGCTGTCATGCAGAGAGATCAGGGTTTAGTTCAACCTCACACATGCAGGCTTTCTTCGTAGGTGTGGCGTTGTGTAAGAGCTGAATCCTGTTCAATTAAGAGATAATAAAGGACGGTACTTGTATAACATCAGAGTCAAAACAAAGAAGCAGAATGATTCGCCGTATCGGTTACAGATTGTCCCGATTGGTGTAAATACCGCTTGTCAAGATGAGCATCTTTAGTTAACATTTCTTTGTGACGGCGGCAGGATGCCCACCGAAGGATAAGATAAGAAAATGTCTCAGTTTGTGCAGGAGACAGATGGTAGACAGACAGATGGCCTGATCCTTTATCAGTTGTAAAACATGCAAAACTGTGTTGACATCAGCTGCAGTAAAAATGCTTTTAGTCGGAGTAATCCAGGGTGAGGAAATGACACATGAAGCAAGAACAACAGCAGCAGCAGCATTGAAACGTCTTTGCATGTAATTGAGCAGAGATAAAAACAAGAGACCCTGCTGCTAAAACCACTCAAATAATTAGTCTGAGGATCGTGACCCAAGGTGGCCTAAAAATAAACCAACCAGAGGGAAGAGGAAGTGTTTCTTTTGGAGTGAAATTTGGCGAACACAGAACTTGTTCATGAATAAGTGACTGTGACTAGTGGGTTCTGTGAAGACACTGTCTCGCTTCAAGGGATTGTGTTAGAGGGTGTTAGCGGCTTTGAAGAATCAAACGGCTGTGTTGTGTTTGATGTAACCTCTGATTTTTTTTTGGTTGTAATCTAATTTTCATAAAGGGGGTGTGTTGTGGATGTCTCCTCGGAGCTGAGAGCTGACAGCGAGCGACTGCGGCCGACTTTGAAAGAAATCTCTTCTTTAGAGCGAACAAACAGTTGAAAGAGATTCTGAGGACAGGCCAGCTCATTACTAAATTACGACCCGGATGTTTTTTAAAATCTTGTTTATTTTTCTCTGCGTTCATCAAATATTTCGTAGCTGAAGAGGATCTTCTCTGGAGCTTCTCCGAGGCGGTTTCAACAAAGAAGATCAGATCATGAGCATAGTAAACCTGCGTAACATCAACCGCCTCACACGTACTTGTGTTTAGAGTGGGATACCAAAAATTTTGTCCTTCTTTAATACTTTTGATTCTTAACAGTAACCCCCAATTTCCACCGCATCTGGAACGGCTGCGATTTTCACGAACTGACAATTCCCACCGGATCCGTTTGTGAGGTGAATTTCGTGGCGAATGGCGAGAACTCACAAGAACCCGCAGATTCATGTGCAATTGCGTGATTACGAGTTGTCTCTATAAAGACAGCCACATAACCATATAAGACTGTGTCCTTCCAGAGGACGAAATCCACTTCTTGACCTCTAGAATCAGCATCTCCTCATCCATGGTGTCAACTGGGTAAAACGAAGTCTGAAAACCTTTGACTTTTTCGTCCCTGCCCACGTGCATGGTGTGAAATACGATTTGATATTTTGAAAACAAGCCAGATGTTTTATTTTGTGTCTGTGCCCGACTTCCTTTCCAGCATGGACTACTCTGTGCTCAATTTATGCGGTATGCTTCGGCATCCGGAATAAATAGAACTCTTGCGATCAGCTGCGAAGCCGGTGGAAATTGACACATTAACTTGAATGGAAACGATCAGCTGTGATCAGCGGTTACGGCCTTTTTGCAGCTGTTCCGGATGCAGTGGAAATTGGGGGTAAAAGGTTTAATGCGACAGTATCAGTTAAAAAAAAAGACATCTTGGCTTCTACTTGGAAAGGGAAAAGCAATGCCTCTTCCCCAACATGTCCACTACCACAACAACACCGAGTTATCTTCTGAAGGAGTACCTCCTGGTGAGCTAAATCAGCTGCAGGAGTCTCCTGTGGGACTGTTTAATTTTGCTTATAGAGCCCCCTAACCCTGACTTATCAAAACCTGTGCGCAAAAGATGAAAGAAAACTGCAAATCGAGGGGGGACACTTTAAACCCCGCCAGAATTCTCAGTGACAGAAAACCAGAGCTCACAAAACAACAGGATGGCATATAAGTTAATGGGCTAGTCTGCTAGTAAGATGCCAATAAGCAGTTTAATTGTATATTCAGCTGTATGGAAACTGCACATTATGGACTTAACTGATTGCAGTAGACAGACTCTTGTACTGACATGCAAGATTTTACCAAATTTCCAAACGGCTAGACTTTGTAAAAATGCATCTTTGTGCATGAGTCACTCGTATCTTATTTCTACTGCAAATTCGGGTCCTAATCAGGATCGGCTCACTTTTGGCTCCAGCTCCTAGTGGCCTGCTGTGGAACTGCTGTTTTTGGCACCTCCAGTTCATTCAAAGACCTTTGAGGTTGCTGCATGATAAATAGATCGTACCCTGTATACTTTGAAAAGACAAGAATGCTTCTCCAGATTTAAGAAGCTTGTAGCTGATATCCTAAACTCTGTTGTCTGTTGTTGCACTCTTAGAACCAGGAACCTTTGAAAGATTAAGATGTGCCTGTTGGCAGTTTGAGGTCTAGCGTTGGAGTAGTTTGTCCCTCAGATATAATGCAGAGAGGAGCAGATGGAGCGCTGAGTGGAATGAGACTCCAGGTATGTGGAGAGCTGGTTAGACCAGACTGGGCGGTTGCAGTAGGAGGAATGTGGACTATTTCCACAGCTCTGCCGTCATCTGTCAGGTGAGAGGAGCTGTCAAAGAGCCTGTCAGTGCGTGTGTTTTTCCTTTGTGTGTACATGCTTCAGAGCTGTAGGTAGGAGTAATGCCGAGGGGGAACACCTCACCTGCCAGATACAAGTGCGGCTTTTAGCAGGGGAAAAGGTGCCAAAAGCAGCCGGTAAGAGCTCTGACACTTGGAGCACTGACCATCGCAGAGACCGAGACCGCTCAGCTGATGGCATGTCTGTCATTGTTGGAACTGGAGAAAGGAAAAGGCGATGTGGTATGTTTTTTTTTTTTAACTCAGAAGATCAAAAAAGTAAGGTTTGATCAGACGTTGGACTCTTTCTCACCTGTGGCTCTTTAGGTTCTTGTTTCTTTAGTGGGCAGACGTGTCACAGACGCTGACACACTCACCCCGCTCTCTTACATCACTCTTAATTCAGCCACATACTTACACACCACAGTCTAGTGTCGGCTTGAGTGAGCTTGTGTAAGTAAATTGTGATCAGCCCTGTAGTGGGAACGCTCTCTGCCCTCCTTGTTGTGTTTACCGGGTTGCCATTGTAACAGACGGACCAGCCCAGCAGTCCTAATCTCTGCACATATCCCATCTATTGTTTCACTGCAGAGCCCGCTGAAAATCAGGAAACGTTTCACCAGCTCTGTTCATCATTTCCACCCAACAGTATTACTCTAAGAAATGGCAAAATAGAAAAACATTTAGGGAAGAGTTAAAGTGGAAGACATTTTTATATAACATTATTGGTATAGGGGTTTTAAAGCAACTTAAAGCTTTAGATTACGGCCTGCAAGTTGATGTTAATGTTAGGTTTGTTTTGGTTTTCCTTTAAAGAGAAAGCGCCGTGCATAGTTGGCTCCCTTTCATGGCATAGTTATTGTAAGAGCTCATATATGCAAAGAATTTGTACCATGAGTGCACATTGTATTCGTCAGCCTGTATGAGGTCATAATGCTTACACAGAACTATTTACTGTGAGGATTTATCAAAAGGGTTCATACCCATTCAGTTTTTTTTCTGTAGTACCCTGAATCTACAAGATATTTAGACTGAAACCAGGATAATTCGGAGGTGTTGTTCTGAAACAGAGGCTGGGATCATTTGGACTTATGTGAACGCAGTGATCACACTGAAATGGGAAACAATATCATGTGATACAATACGTAAGGATACAATACGTTAGCGTATGATATATGTCACGATACGACGTTTGGATAGGATATGTTACGGTACAAGAGGTTATGATGTGATATGTTACGATAAGGTATGTTTTGATATATGTTATGATACAAAACGATACAATACAATATCATATCATATATTCGTATCACATGACATATATCATAACTTATCGTATCATAACATTTCTTATCGTAACATATCGAATCATAAAATATCGTATCATAACATATCCTATCATATTATGTCATATCGTAACATATTGTATTGTGACATATAATATCATGACATATCATATGTTAGCATATGATATGTCATGATATGATATGTTACAATACAGTATGACTTGATACAATATGGTACGATATGATATGATAGAAAATGATTTAATACGATTTAATACAAAATGTTATAATACAATATATCATATAATATAATAAGACACAATATGACACAATATAATATGATACAGCTGATACGTTATGATACGATACAGTACTGTACATTATGATATGATATGACTTGATATGATACAATAAGATCTGATGCATTAATAGCCGTATTTGGGATCTGAATAAAGATCTAGTAGTGTAGAACTCATAGATACTCTCACAGATGAAGTTTACAGCTCCACTCTCCATCCAGTCAAACCTCAAAAGAGCTTCAGTATGCCTAACATAACCACAGGACCCATAATGTCATATTAGCCCCCAGTGTGACCAGTATACATGTGAAAAAGACACTGATGTAATGACTATGTTGATTCGAGAGATGATGGATGTTGTGTTCATTCTCTTAGGTTTGGCTTTATAACTCGTTGTCATGGTTCATAATCTGGTCCGACGGCGTATAAACGAAGCCTGATTGAAATTTCACTTTCAGTTTGTTGGAGGTCACTGACGACCGAACAAATGCTCAAACTCTTGACAGTCTGACCGTGGGATGGGCGATCAGATGGACTTCTGTCTCGCCTCAAATTTTGGCTGTCTTGAGCTTTTCTGCTACTGAGTTTCCAAGAGAGCTGCTGGCTAAGGATATGAAGATCTTGTTTAAACATCATTAGAGCTGTACATTAATCCTTTTTCTTTTAGCTTTTTGAGTCGGTCATGTTGTTTGAATCAAACCTTTTGGAGAAAATTGGAGGTCAGTGGAAATCTGATCTATAAACCAGACCAGATTTAGTTGCAAAATTCAGATTATGTTCAAAAACAGGGAAGACAGAAATAGCATCTTTATAGTCACACATCATGGTCTCAGTTTACTGTTCCATAAACATCACACGGTCAGGGAGGGGGTATCAGTATGCAAACCAACCCTCTCCTCTGCCCTTGATGCCAAGGATACAGGAAAGGGGACTGTCAAAGGCGTTTAGCTGTTTGACTTTGTGATCTGCCAATAAAAGCGCGTCAGCCACCAGAATCAGATCACAATCGCTCCACTATCTCCACGACTGTCTCAGGACTGAGGTCCTCCAGTCTGGACCTGGACTTGAAAGAGAAACGGGACGTGATGTTTTATTCAAGACCCGAAGTGGAGCTCGTACAACGACTCTTGCGCAGCTCAGGCTGATGTTACAGGATTTTCAGCTCGGTGACTGGCAGCACGCTAAAGATGAAAATCAAGATGATATCCTGGAGAGAACAACATGCAGCCTCTGTTATCAGCGGCATGCATAATTAGCATGTGATCGCAGACCGTCCGCAGCAGCAGAAGTCATCAGATTCAGTTAAAACAGAGTCATGAGATGTTACCGCTGATTATATCTGATTAAAAAGTATGCACCAGTTATGACATTCAAAACGGAGAGGAAATGAAGAATCAACATGATAACTGGGTTTTTCCTGCAGCCTGAAATCTTACGATCTTCTGAGGCCTGGACTCGGATACACTGTGTGAGAACCACAGTGTTTGTTATTCTTTCAGTGTCAAATTAAGTGCAAATTTGGAGGCTTTTACCTCAAAATATCACACAGAAACATCACGTCTGGTGAAAATGTTTGTATTGCCTGAGCTGACTCACTAGCGCCACCAGAACCTGTAAGAGCTCAGCCCCACCACTGCGTTCTACTTATGCGAATGAAAATCTCAATATCATGCTAAGACCTACAAAAAGCTCTCTTGAGGTGAAACTCAACATCTCCATGTGAATGCCCAATTTTTGCATGTTTTGGGTTGTATAAAGGGTGCACTTTGAGCTCGATTGAGTCGTGAAGAGGAAGTCGGTCCCCAACCATTTTATCTAGGCATGTCAGTTCGCCTATGATAGGGTGACCATACGTCCTCTTTTACCCAGTCATGTCCTCTATTTTGGGGGGCTGTCCAGGCTGTCCAGAAGTTTATAAAATCTTTCAAATGTCCACAGTTTTGTACATAAGATTCGAGTTTGTGCCATGTGGACTTACTGAGTTAGAAACACGTAAATGACACTCGAACCGACCTGAAAAACTCTCAAAATTAACTTTGTGCGGCTCTGTGACTCCGCCCCCCGCATAGTCGTGTCCTCTTTTCGGGAAGTCAGAATAAGGTCACCCTAGCCTATGAGAAGTTCAATTTATTGTGATTTTAAGTCAGACTAATGTGTTTTAAGCCTTTTGTATCATATTTGATACATACTTTTATCTACTTCTATCAAATCAAGATGATCAACAAATTACTTAAAAATCACTTGAGTACAGCCCTATAAATGATAAAAATGTCCTCTTGCAGTTTATCAGTTTCCAAAAAAAATCTGACGTAGCAAACAAGATAAATATATTTATTAAATTTTAAGGACATTTTGATTTTTTTGGTTGTCAGTAGTAAGTGAAATAAACATTTCAGCTCCAAAAAAATCTGAATTTTCTGGCCATATTTTGTGGTTTCAGGCATTAAAGGGTTAAAAGTCCAGTTTCGAGTTTTTAGACTGAGGCAGTAAATCGATTATTTTAAACAACATGTTAACGTGCTGACTGAATCATCAGGGGTCAGTTGCTCATGATTATATTAAGTATATAAAAAGATGAAGATGAATTCACCAAGATGAATTGTTGCTGATAAAAATCTCTGAGGATACACTTAGTAATCATAACCACGTCTAATTCTGCAGATTGATCCTATTACAACTTTCTTTTTATCATCACTAACCTCATTTTACTCGATCTCTCTGAGGTGTTGACCTGCCCGACGTGTCCAATCAGGGCTGAAGAGATCTGAAAGTGATTGGAGTGAGATTCAAAAAGGGAAATCAGCTGACTTATCGACCTTTCCTTTGGAATAATTTTGGACTAAGAATCAGTCTGAGAAATCTTGGGCACAGTGGCGCTCATTCATCCACGCATGAATGAAGACCGCCGGAGGAAAAACGCCTAAGCGTGCAAGTTTGAACTATTATGATGATGTATTGATTGTTTTTGAAACAGCAGCCCTCAAGTTATTAAAAGAAAAGGCAGAGTGGTGCAGCATTGGAAATCTATGTGGCTGTGCCGGGGGTGAAGCCCGGCGTGTTTGTATATAACCTAATATGGATTATTCTTTCAGGTGGGCTGCTTCCTGTGGGAATAAACACACACATATAAACACTCACATTTCTGGACTTTCATGTTTTATGCATTAGAGGTCCAGTCCTGGACGTACAATAGTACTTGTCATCATAATGATATCAGATTTCCACTCGCAGCAAAACACACACAGCAGGGGAATTGTTATCCAAAACAGATTCTGCCTCCTCAGACAATCCGGCCCATTCTCCGGTCCAGGCCGGCTCTTTCAGCCTGAGTAGGAGGGATGAGGACTTTTTTGCGCATTACAGACGTAGGCTGCCTGCAGGGTCTCTTTGCTCCACAATTACAGCTTTATGAGGCTGCTCCGCTGAAGCCAAAGAGAGGGAGCAAGCGGAGGCAGAGAGTGTGAAGCTCTCTGGTGGGCTGGTATCTGTTCCTACATCACTCTTTAGTCTTTGCCATCCTTTTCTGCGTGGCATTGACAGCGTCCTATTGTGCTTTTGTTTCTTTTCTACTCATACGCTTCAAACTCTTTTCAACTTTTTCCACTTAAACGCGTCAGTAACCCCCACTGTGCGTCGTCTTTGCGGTTACACTCATTGTCTTTGTCACCATCAGCCTCCAGAATCTGCAAAGTAGGTTTGTGTTGCAGACTCTTGTACGATCTCTGATGTCCTAGTTGGAGAGGAAAACACTGAAACTTATCAAACCAGACAGGCAGTCCCCTGTAAACATATTGGTCCCTGGCAGATGTCTCAGGCAATCTGTTGGAGGCCGACTGCAGGGCCTTAATCCAATTATTAAAAAACCAAAATACCATCATCAAACCAGACATTAAAAGATCTTATAGCAATATTGACTGCAGGCAAACAGACAACAAGGAAACGCCGAATACTGCTGCCAGTTAGAAAAGGAAACAAAGCTCAAAACTTTGGCCCGTTGTAGCGTAAACTATCAAGAACCCATTACAGCCAAACAGAGACGATAACTTTGAGGATCAGACAACCTCAGCCTCTCTGCCAGTTTGAATTACTTCCCCTTATCCATACAGAGCAGGTCCCTCCAGGCTGGGCTTCCACCAGAGTTGTTCCTTACAAAGAGAGCGACTAATTGATTATTTAGTTAAATGGGGCTGAATGGAAATTCATACTGGTCTAAAAATACAGTCGGAAATTGTATTTTTATATGAGTTAACACTGGATCTCAGAGTCAGAGAGGGTTAAATTAGTTGTTTGGTGTAGCTAACAGTAGCAGAGCTAGCACCGCTAGTCTTCAGCATTCATATAAAGTCTTACTGCACTGACGACTGAACGCATCTCTGCCTAATATTCTTATTTTTGTCTTCACTTTTTGGGACTTCTGGGATGAAAATGTGTGTAAAAAATAAACAAACACAAGAAGTTAATGATTGTTAATTCTTGTTTCCCGTTACTCTTTTTTAAAACTGTTAAAGAGAAGCGCAGCACATGTCTGAGTACAGGGTGCAGTTACAATACAAGTATTCTATTCTATCTTTTTCTATTCTGTTCTATGTGAATTTATTCTACTTTGGCTTTTTTACTCTATTGTATCCTAATTCATTTTGTTCTCACTAATATTTATCTAAATTATTCTATTTTATACTATTTTATCATAACTTACTCTATTCTGTTTTATGCTAATTTATTCTATTATAACTTTTTCTATTCTACTCTGTTCTGTCAATTTATTCTAGTTTGACTTTTGTATTCTAATTTATTGTGTTCTAGCTATTCAGTTCTATTCTATTCTATTGTATTCTAGCTTATATTAGTCCAAATTCTGTTCTTTTTTTCATTCTATCATTACTTTTTCTATTCTTTTCTATTTTATTCTAACTAGTTATATTTGAATTTATTGTACGTTATCATGTTCTATCTGGTGTTAGACTCAATTATTCTACTCTATTCTATTCTATTCTATCCTATACTATCTTACTTTAACTTACTCTATTGTATTCTAATTTATTGTGTTTTGGTTTACATTGTACTTAATTATTGTGTTCTATTCTGTTTATTCTATTATATCAAAACTTCTATTATATTCTCTCCTGATTTATTATGTTCTATCTTATATTGGACTTAATTAATCTGTTCTATTCTATTCTGTTAATTCTAATTTATCACAACTTCTACTCCATTCTATTCTATTCTACTCTTTTCTATTCTGGTTCATATAAATACGTTTTTACTAAGTAATGCTGAGACTGTATTCTTGTAAAGATCCATACCTTTTCTTAAACACTGTAGTGCAAGTAGATTAGAAGAATAAACATTTTTAAAGCCACAGTGATACCTTTTTAAAAACTTTTTTAACCCTTTATTATTTTATTCTTACAAGTTATTTTGATTTTACTGTACTGGTTTAAACCGTCCCCTTTACCTCGTCTTTTCTAACTCTCTCTGTCTTTTCTTTCTCACCTATCACTCTTATATTCTCTCTGCTGTATTGTGAAGCTCTTTAAATACATGAAAGGTAGTTGAGATGATTTGCTGTTAGGCCTGTCGCTGAAACATTAACGTTTTCCACCACACTGATCCCCGCTGAGTGATAAGTGTGACTATTAACAGAAAGCAGAGAGAGGTCTTTTGTCAGAATAAAAAAAAATACTTTCACATATACAGAACAAGATCAGCAAAATAGACAAGTACCGCTTTGTCTGCGCTAACAGAAACCGAAGGAGCTTTCATATCCTGACATATTTAGTACATGCCATCATTCATTTACAGAGCTGGTTGGCACCGTTTCCTCCACCGTTTGCATCTAACCCAGTTTTACCTTCCTATCATGATCAAAAAAACTTCTGTCTCTCCTTTTAAGTCTCTTCTTCTCGCGTGAGTGTGTACGCCTCTGTGTTTGTGTGTGTGATAGACAGGAGATCACGCAGTTAAAAAAGCCATCTACACCCATCTGGATCCCTGCTCTCTTGACTGGCTGCTCGCCTGTGATAACATGAGCTCAAAGCCCTCAGAACCTAATAACCTAATGGTCCATGCTGCTTCTGTCACTTTGTCTCACAGAGCAGGACGGAGAAGAAGAGAGGATTGAGAGAGAGAGAGTGAGAGATGGAGATCAAAAGGAGAGGAAATAACTTTACTTTTTCTCCCTCCATTATTTACAGTCAGAGGGGGAAACAACGGGAAGAGTAAAAACGGCGGAATTGCAAAGCTGCTTAGCGCTGTGATTCAGTTGGGGGATTTGACTCTGCGCTCACCCCCACTTCAAGCAGTGTGGCGGAGGCGGACAAAGAGAGATAGAGGGGGAGTGTGTGTGCATGTGTGTGTGTGAGGAACAGCGTAGGAGAAGCACAATCTGGTATAGCTCCATGTGAAAATGACCTACTTCCCGTCAGCCCACTCTCTATTGGATTGCTGTTTTCTGATGTTGGAGGAGAGAGAGGGGGGAGGTCCTCCGAGGGGTCTGGGGGGAGAAGAAGTTGACGTGGCACGGTTAAATGAAGGATAAGGAGGTGGCGTTGGGGGTGACCCACAGCGGAGACGAAGATGAATATCATGTGTGTGAAGTGTAAACTCTGCATGCAAGGCGTGTCAATGAGGTGTGTGTCCACCTGTGCATGCAGAGTTGTAAACATGTCTGCAGCTGCGTGATGCGCCGCTCTCTCCCCGCCTCTGCAGTGTTAATTACACCAAACGAGGGCCTTATGAGGGTTGACTATCAGAGCCAATATTTGAGGGGGTTGGCCTCAGCAGATGCTCAGCGGTCGGAGTGTGTGTGCGTGTGTGTGTGTCAAACACGCAGGATGTTATTTACGGCTGTGATCTGCTCTTAAACGGGGATGTTTCTGTGGTTTTCATTCAGTTTGAAGAAAGTTCTCATGGGAAACCTCTTCCTCCGATGTGGCTTCGGTCTAATCAGAAACTTCCTCTGTAGTTTAAAGGGATAGTTCGGGGTTTTTTAAAAGTGTGGCTGTCAATAGTGAGTCGACCCTGATGTGCTTGGACCTGCACAGAAGCTGAACTATGAACTGTTGCAGAGAGAGACTAGCTCTAACATGTAGTTAAAGGGATATTCCAGTGTAAAATTAATGTAGGGTCAAACACACCATAACACAGAGTTAGACACCCCCTTGAGAGATGAATGTTGCCGACTGCTTGCTTCTCTAGTTTTACCAACTTTAGCAACAACAACAGGATAGCAATACACAGCGGTCTGAGGAGCCATAAACAAACCTCAACCAAAACACCACTCTATAGCCACAAATAATGCTCAGAACAGCACCTAACTTCATCAACAGGACATATAGGGTCACAGACATAGTACTAGCCACCAAACATCTTTTTAACTTTGCCTAATTTCTTTAGCAAAGAGACTAAACACAACTCACCTACTCTCTTCTAGCAGCCACTTGTTTGGAGCGAGACCTCAGGCCAGTCCATCTCCAACTGCAGTGGGGTGTCGCAGCTCAAGGAATAACATTTATGATAATTTCTTTATCATTTCCATGAAGTAATAATTATCATATTAATCATTTTGCTCTGCAGACGCGGTCGTTCTTCTGCCTTAGCGTCTCAGTCTAATTGTATTTCCATGAAGAAATGTTCATAAATGTTCTTCCTTAAGCTGCGACACCCCGCAGCAGTCCGTAATGGACTGGCCTGAGGTCTCGCTACAAACAAGCGGCTGCTAGAAGAGAGTAGGTGAGTTGTGTTTAGTCTCTTTGCTCAAGAAATGAGTCAAAGTTAAAAAGATGTTTGGTGTCTAGTACTATGTCTGTGACCCTATATGTCCTGTTGATGAAGTTAGGTGCTGTTCTGAGCATTATTTGTGACTGTAGAGTGGTGTTTTGGTTGAGCGCGTGGCTCTCTGTATTGCTATCTGCGGTCGTTACTAAAGTTGGTGTAACTACAACATCCATCTCTCGAGAGGGTGTCTAACTCGGTTAAATTAACTTTACGCTGGAATATCCCTTTAAGCTATTTTCAACAGAATCTGATGCACATATTCAGGTTTTCTGTTTGGGTCTATCAGGATGAATGTATGTGCTGTGTTTTGCAGTGAGACAGCCGCTTTGTTTTAGCACAGATGCAACACGTGTTCCCCAGTCCATGAATCAGGACCACCTCCGTAGAAACAGCTACATACTGTGGTTTCACTCTGTTAAAAATACATCAAAAACCTGCAGAAAAGACCAACGTTTATCTCTGATCTCAGAACGTTTTGTACCCCATCTCAGAATATTCCAGCATCTGTCTGTTAGCGTACTAATGTAGGTCATGAGTAATGTGCTCAGGCCGGATTCATTGAAGAGGTATGCTCCGTCAGACTTAATCCCTGTGACTCTGACTGGCTGGTTGGAAGGTGAATTAATTTAATCCATCCTCATAACTCTGCCCCTCCCTCCCTCTCTCTCCCTCTCTCACACACACTCACGCTCTTTCATTTTCTCCTCTCTCTGTGTTTTTGCAGTACCTGAAGACCTGTCTTTGGAGGAAAGAGATGAGCTGTCGAACATACGGCGCAGGAAAAAAGAGCTTCTGGATGATATTGAAGTGAGTGACGGTGCAGAGAGAGATGTTGTTTTTTTTGTGATTGTTTGAGTTACAACATGATTGGGTGCGACGCTGAACAATGTTAATACCACTGGGCATTGTATGTGTGATGTTTGTGCATGCACCTGCAGTCTCAGATTGCACATGAATTCCTCAGAGCTCAGGAGGTCAAACAAGTTCAATTTCTCTGTCTCCTTGTCTGCAGCGGCTGAAGTTTGAGATCGCAGAGGTGATGACGGAGATCGAGCAGCTAACCTGTGTGGGAGAAAGGTGACTAATGTGTAAAAAATGTTTATACACACAGTTTATGAATAGTTATAGAAGAATAAATCAGAAAAAACCAAATCAAAGAAGACTGGCTGCACACTGACCTCTGCAGCTGAGTCATCTGTCAGTTTGTCCTTTAGCCTCTAATTCCTGTTTCGGCTTAAGTTGAACTTGAGATACCCTGATTCAGATGCCAGGCTGTTTATTATCTCTCTAGCCAGGATTTTAACAAATATATACTTGCAATGTGAAGTAATAATAGTTTTAAAATCTGTATTTTTCAAAATATTTATGACAACAACAACAACAGCCTGATATTGGCGTTGGATATCAGCCATCAGCTGATCCTGCTCTGTAGATAATAGCCAGTAAAACACCGTACTAGTTGACTTGTAGTTTTATTTATGGAAAAAACACAATCAGACAAACTGAAAGAAAATAAGGCAAAGTTTGCATCAAGAGGTCCATTTGTGATCTGGTGATAGAAACTTCTTTAGAGGAGATGTTGCCTGATTAAACGATCGTTCATCATGCTTTTATTTTGAAATTATTTCTGCCTCGCTTCGACTTTACTTCAAACCTTTCATTGTCAAACTTTGTCTTTATTTTCAAATTAATTGCTATAATGTGATGTGAAGTCAAATCTATGATAATGGAAAAATAAAATCAACTGTTTGTCCAGTGAGGTTAACAGAGGTGACATCATAGAGCAGGAGAAAGTTAGTACAACAAATATGTATATAAGGTTTGCAAGATGTGCTACATGAAAAAAAAATACAGTGTAAATAAGACAAACATAAAGGAAAGACAAATACTAAATCAGCTAAACGGTATGAATCACAACTTATTGTATTGAAATACTCACTGTATTGCAAAATGATAAAAATTATGACAATTTTATGGCCACTAGTGATTCACACCCCTAATTTTGAAGTTTACTAGTTTTCTAGATTGCAAGTTACAGAACAGAAAAAAAGAAATGTAACAGAAGAGTCAGAAAGTGTGAATTTTAGACCCGAAGAGGAGGCCCAGGCTTTGACGTTGTTTTTGGATTCACCTCTCAATTACAGCTGGTTCACTAGCAGTCTGCTGCTTCTTCTTCTTCTTCAACTATCTGCTGTAAAATGACCTGAGGCCAAACGGTTAAGCTGTGACCTTAACGCCGCCTCATAATGCCTGAGTCGAATACGAGGACTCAAGTTCATGTTATCTTTTATTCTGAAGGAGATCTGATTTGCAGAATAACTTTTTTACAAATTGTGAATCGATGAAGTCTCTTTTTACGACTTCTTTCACCACTTCTGCTTTTATATCTCCTCACCGTGGAGCTGCTGTCACCTTGAGCTGCACACCTGTCAACCTGAGAGTGTGTGTGTGTGTGTCTATACGTGTGTGTGTGTGTGTGTGGGTTAATCCCCCTCTGTTTGAGGACGGTCCCTTGACTAAACATTAGCCAAACAGTCTGTATTCAGACGCTGTCGTTTGATTGGTTGATGAGGTGGAGTGAGGAGGCCGTGTCAGGTTTTGTGTGTGTGTGTGTGTGTGTGTGTGTGTGTGTGTGTGTGTGTGTCTCAGGTGCAGCTGGCAAAGGGGTCTGGTCTATTTTGGGCTCGCAGGAAGCGTAGGGAGCGTGAACAGACACAAAGGTGGAGATTTCCCTGTGGGGCGAATGCAAAATGCGTTTCGAAGGAGAGTGGCGTTAAAAATGTCTGCAGGGCGCGTTAAACTGAGGCGACCCGATGCGCTCGTGCACGCCACAGGTGATACCACCGAGTTTTTTCAGGTGAACCTCAGTGTATGCTCAGTCTCAGGTCGCCGCCGTGAAAATAAACAAAGTCATGCGACATCCTGGATGAACTCAACACAAAGTGACTTACAGAACAAACACGGCGGCCTGGAAACCGCACCGCGCCCCTAACTGTCACATGATTTCTGTTTTGTTTCCTTCTTAATTGCAGCAAAACAACGCAAAGAAACAAACAGATCGCCATGGGGAGGAAGAAGTTCAACATGGACCCTAAGAAGGTCAGATTTGCCCTGAACTGGTTCAACGTCAGGCCTGATCAGACTCACGCAGCTGAGTGAAACTGGATTGGATCGAGCTCCTTGACTGAAATCATCCGTCAGGTTTAATGAAACTGACAGAGATAAAAGTGTACGTGCGTCTTTTTCTCCAAACAGGGGATCCAGTTTCTTCTGGAGAACGATCTTCTCCAGAACACCCCCGAGGACATCGCTCAGTTCCTCTACAAAGGCGAAGGGCTCAACAAGACGGTCATAGGGGACTACTTAGGGGAACGGTGAGCTCTCCACCACCTCCACCTTTCTTTCTTTCTTTCTCTCTCGCCCCAATCTCTGAGTCAGATCTGCACCACACACGCTCAGACGAGGGCGCAAAGCCTCAGGAAATTGCTGGTCTGGATTTATGTAGCGAAGCAGCGACAGGAGACCGTGCCGGTGAAACGAGCGAGTGGACATGTGGTTCTTATCGAAGGGGAATCAAAGAGGATATGACTGTCAGAACAACAGAGGTTTTCATGCTGCCCGGCTCTGCCAACACAGGGACTTTCTTTATGAAGCCGGAGCTCGACCCTCGACCTTGAAAAACATTTATTTGCATGTCTGAAACAACCTATTTCATCATTTTAAGTGTAACATTGTAAATGCGTAAACATGTGTGACATTGAACCCCTCCTCTGTCCTCCAGAGATGACTTCAACATCAAGGTCCTCCAGGCGTTTGTGGAGCTACACGAGTTCGCAGACCTCAACCTTGTACAAGCCTTAAGGTGAGATAACAACCAGAACTAACACTGAATTAAAAGATTATGTTTTATGACTCTGTTTCACGATTGTTGGAAAAATTGAGACAAATTAAAGATGGGGTAGGTATGATCTGAAGAAGTGCCAGTTTTTGGGAAACAGTTTTCCCCTCAGCTCCTCCTCTTCCCTCCCTCTCTGCTCCAGTAAGCCCCGCCCACAAACAGATGCTCCTGCTCGCTCGTATCGTTCCAATTAAATTCAGATATAATGCAGATAAATACTTCAGAAAATTACAAATGGGGCCCAGTCAACGTGAAAGTAAACAGCATTGGTGCTTCTGTAGAAACGAGGATAAAGTGACATAGTCCAGGACCCGAGGTCAACAGTTTAGCGATGGCGCTACAACACGCTACAGCAGGTCCGTTTGACAAGAAACACTTCTGTTACAGACACTTGTCTTACTTTGTTAAAACGGTTTACCTGTCCAGCAGAAAGGTTACAGGGTCTGTAAGATCCGGAAGCGTCCCTGAATCATTTATGCTGATGTTGATCCAGCTTCTAAGCTCTTGTCCTGGAGGTCCACCTCTGTTTTAAGCGCCCGTTGTTCCGCCAGAATCTCTGGTATTTACTCTGTTTTATTGCTTGAGTTTTCTGGACTTTCTGGTTGGTTTCTACTGTCCAATGTTGTAGCATGCTAACTTTGTATCACGCTAACTTTGTTTGGGCTCGTGAACATTATTCGAGGACATGGAGCGTGCACCACAACCAATCAGCACTAAGGAGCAGCGTCCGCCTCAAAACCAATCAGGTTGGGGGGAGGCAGAAATTGGCTTTGTTTACGATCAGAAAAAGCGGGCCGCTCAAAAATTTTAAAATGTTGACTACACAAACGTAACAAAACACAGCGATATTGTTATATTCCCAAATATCATCAATAACTAATAACTATTGACTGATATCAAAAGCTTTTTTGTAAATACTCCACAAAAAAAGATGCTTCTTTAACAGAATCCTGCCTACTCCACCTTAAAAGCAGGAAAAACATGTAAAAATCGTCAGTGAGTCAGCGTGTCTGTAACAGGTACCCCATCGTTAAAGTCAGCTGGTTCTTTAGGGGTTTAAATGTCCTGCAGATATCGAAGTTCATTTCCATGGAGCTCCACAGTCCTCATCAGGCCTGTTTCCTGTGTCTGTGTCGTTGTAGGCAGTTTCTGTGGAGCTTCAGACTTCCTGGTGAGGCTCAGAAGATTGATCGAATGATGGAGGCCTTCGCCTCCAGGTACTGCCAGTGCAATCCCGGCGTCTTCCAGTCCACAGGTACCACAACCGCACACACACACACACACACACACACACACACACACACACAGCAGTGTATTTCTCAGTCTGACTCAGCAAGGCAGTCCAGGTCAGACACTTTGGGCCAGCCAGACCAGATCGATGCCTCTGACTGTCTGTCGGACCTGCTCGGGGTCTGTAGATCTTCCCCTTGTGAGCAGATTTCTGCAGAATTCACAACATGAGCTCTGTGATTTCTTTTCAGAGGATTTGAAGGTTTGATCTTTGCTGGACTCGACTGGACCAACAGTCTGTGTACTCCTCCAGCCCTGGTCAGCAGCAGCCTGCTTGCTAATCACTGAGTAATCCCTCCACCCGTCTCCAGCAGCGATAATGAAATTGATCAGCGCTCAATGGTGGTCATTAGTGCGGTCTCCTGTGTGAACTGAGCGGGCGTAGAGGAGGACACAGGTGACAGCTCAGGTCATGAATATTGATGTGGCGCAGCGGTGACACACCCAGTTATTGGTCACCTCTCAGGACCGGAGCGCTCAGGGTCATAAATCACGGCGCAGAGGACTCAGACTGGAGCTGGTGGAGGACGGTTAGCTGGAGTTATGATGCAGCAGTGAATCATGGATCTGTGAGCGTGTGTGGGTTCATAACTGCAGAAGAGAGTGAGTGTGTGATACACAGATCAACAAATAGGCTTCGACGTAAAGCCATTATAGTTTAAAGATACAGTAACCCTGAAGGAGATAAGTAAAGCCTGCTTTGTCCACAGGGGGCGCCAACAACTACACAAACAGAAAGTTTCCCTTATGAGCTTTAAAAGAAGTTTAGATTTTGTTATTTTTAGAGGCCTGTTTCCTAGACAAACTAGTGACAGGCTTTGGTGTGTTTGCAGTTTGTGAGCGGCTGCAAGAAATGCACCATTTGGACGGAAAAGAAGAAGTTGGTTGTTGTTAAAGGTCCCCTATAATGAAAAATCCACTTTTGGGTTGTTTTCTACCAATCATATTCATCTCCTCGAAGCAATTTCATTCTCTCCCTCTCTTGCTTTCCCCTCCTTTCTGAAAACATGAGCGCAAATGAGCGAATGGAAAAACTGTGCGGTTATGACGACATAACTGAATAAGCTCAGAAACGGAGATGGATGGAGCATTTTGTCCGTCCTAACCTATCGTTCCGTCCGTCTTTTTGCGTGACGCCAAAACGACGTTGGTCACGAGAGAGAACTATAACCAGAAGAGCTCCAAAATAACGACGAGACAGCGGAGACGTAGCCGTCAGATAAGCTAACCCATTTAGCAGTGTAACATAACACTAACAGAGTAAAAAGACAAATTTAAAGACGCACAATATTCGTAACAAACTATTCAGAAATGTCGCAGAGTTTGACTTCCTTCAGGAGTCAAGCCGCAGACCCTTTCAGAGAGGGGCGTGGTTACACACAGCTCATTATTATTTAAAGGTACAGGCGCAGAATCAGCCCGTTCTCGGTGGAGCTCAAAAAGAGAGGAGGACAGGCTGGCTGATATCCACAAATTACCGGTGTTTTGGACAACAAACTTTAAATTGACTATCGTGGGACCTCTGGGACTGATTTAAACTTGATGAAAAATGCAATAATAGGGTTCCTTTAGATAGAAAAGAATTAAACTTTCCCCATATATCTCCATCTTCAAGCCCTATACCTTTACAAATGCAACTAAATCATGATAAAAACAAAAACAAAACTTGCATTAGAGGCAAGCTAATAGACGTCACTGATACGGGCTTTAAGAAGGAAACATGTTCCCCCGCTCGCTCTCAAAGCTTCTGTGTTTTATGCGACACCCTGACTGTGTAACTGCCTCCACAGATACCTGCTACGTCTTATCCTTCGCCATCATCATGCTGAACACGAGTCTGCACAATCCCAACGTCAGAGACAAGCCCCCCGTGGAGCGCTTCATCTCCATGAACAGAGGGATCAACGAGGGGGGAGACCTCCCAGAGGAGCTACTCAGGGTGAGAGCTCCGACTTTATTAGTTTGTTAGGAGTGACAAATGTATCAGCCGCGTTTGAAGGATTGTGGGCGAGAAACATATCCGAGCGCCTCTTTGACGACTGAAAGATGAAAGTGCTGCTTTAAATAAACGCTGTTTTATGATTTACCCCCCAAAAAGAAACCTGTAGGATTATTTCCCTCCATGCAGAGCGGAGTCACGCGTCACTAATTGAGACATCTGCAGCTCAGCAGATTGAAATCTCCTCCCCAGATGCCATCGCTAATGATCCTCTGTGATCTCTCGTGACAAACACATAAAAAAACAAGTTCATGGACCCGTATTCTGCAGTCTGCACCAAAGTGCCCTTAGCTGAGCTTTACAACACACTTGTACCAAAGCTCAGAGTCACTAAAGAATGAATCATAGTCTCTCACTGAAAACAGAGTCTTATTTAACCCGCTCTTAATCTGAAGCTGTTTGGAGATGTAAAAAGAAGTGTCTTCACACGTTTTCGTTCCCTCTGTCTGTGCAGAATCTATACGACAGCATCAAAAGCGAACCCTTCAAGATCCCAGAGGATGATGGGAACGACCTGACGCACACGTTCTTCAACCCAGACAGAGAAGGCTGGCTGCTGAAATTAGGTTAGTGTGCGTCTCCCCTGCTGAGGGAACGCAAGACATCCTGGATGATGACTTGATTCGGTTACTTCCTTACTTTCCTGAACGGGGACTTTATTCTCACGGCTGAGTGAGGACTTGAGAGAGAGTCGGTGTCTCATGAGAAGGAGGAAGGAGTAAAAAGCAGATCTTTTTTATGTCTACTTAAGATCGGTGTGTAAAAAGTTAAGTGGCCAGATGCACGACAGTCTTATAGGCACTGAGGATTGAGGAAGCACCACTTTTGAGGCCATCCACAATGGGAGGAGTCGCAGGCTGTGACACCGGGGGCACCAGCGCCCAGGCCCCCTGACCCTGACTGACGACAGCTAGCTGGGCCAAAGGGACCCAGTGGCAGCGCCCCCAGCAGCAGCCAAGACACAGCTCCCAGTGTGGAGGACCCCCCTAAAAAGACACTGGAGTTAAAGCGAAAAACTAAAAGCATAAAATAGGATTAAAAAAGTTTAAAAAGTGAACAATTTAAAAGGATAAAAATACGTAAGATAATAAATAAAATGGTACCAATAATTGGTAAAACAAATACAATTATTAAAGATAAATATAATCTTAAAAAACAAGATAGAAGCAACAACATAAAACAAAATAGAACCACATAAGAACGTAAGAAGAATTTGAAATATTGTCATTAAAATGACACATTTTACTCTCAAAAGGTAACAGGATGAGATTTCTGGGGTTAAAAATCACTACCTGAGTATGTAGAGGGCAAGAAAAGCAAATACTGCTTTGTCCACAGGGGGCGCCAAACTTGGCACAAACCAAAAGTTGCTCACAGGAGCTTTAACTGTCTCCAGATACTTTGAGGGCAGCTTGAGTTGTATATTGCTGCATTAAAATTATGTTTAGATGAACTTTTGATGAAAGTGGCATGTTTGCATGAAAATGTGTCAAATTTAGACTTTTGCAGCATTATTGTGATTACTCACATTACAACAACAACGAAAGTGTTATTGTTTTTGCCGTTTTAGTTTTGATCATAAATGCACATACAGCTTGGAGGAAACATACACCTCTTTTTTTTTAGTAGAGGTTATGACGCCATGCTAACTTGTAGCACCACCAAAACAAAAAAGAAGCACATGTTCACTCACCCCATGGTGTTAGTAGAACTAGATCGTGATAAGTAAGGTCACAATAATATGTTACCATGACGTGTTACAGCCTAAAAGGTGCAGGCCAGTTGTTTGTGCGTGTGTGTACAAAGTTAACACATCCAGACTCTGACTTGTGAAAATCCCCTTAATGCAGTTTGGATAGAAACACACTCTGTAATTATTTGTGAGTTGGTGTGTGTGTGTGTGTGTGTGTGTGTCTGAGTGTGTGCGTGTGTGTGTGAGCTCCAGGGATGGGATAGTTTCGTATGCCTTCCCAGTGAGGTAATCCAGTTTTAGTCCTAATTCTGCTGTTACACCATTTGTTCCTGTTTATTTACACGTGTTTCTGATTTGGCCCCTCGCTCCCTCGCTCTGTAATTCACACCACGTTAAAAACGTCTCCTCCTGCCGCTCGGGCAAGACTTTACTCACCTACGCCGCGTCTCAGCAGCTTTTACTTAACGCCGTTTATCCCAGTTGATAAATAGTTGATTTATTGTCGGGCGTAAACCTGTTTAGAAGCTCTAACGTAGTTTGTCAAAGGTCAAACTCTCTGCAGGTGATCAGGTTTATGACCATGTTCACACACACACGCACAGCGGCGGCGGCGGCTCTGACCTGCACATTCCTCCAACTCTGGGCAGCGTCTCTGTTGTCTCATCAAACCAGTGCGTATGAATGCAAATAGCCCCATTGTGGCTCACAGACCTAACATGATTACATTCCAGTACGCTTCCTCCCCGGAGCCTTTCCTCGCACCGTAATATTTCTAATTTAACTCTCCCAAAATAAACCCTGGAGGATGTGAAGGAATAAATGCCTTCTTTAGCAAATCTCTCTGTACGCCGAGCGGAAATTTGGCCACGCTAATTCAATAGCCGGCATCTATTAAAATGTAAGGGAACCCTGAGCACTTGTAATAATGTGCGGCCTGTATGAGAAGCGGGGAAGTGTTGCAGCACTAAAAAAAGAAGAGCTGTGACCTTAAGGGATGGTTAGTGCTGAGAGGAACTAATCGGGAATGCGAGGTCGGAGCACAAACAGAAAACGCCGTCTTCATGTTTGCACTTTTGAGCATGCTTCCCTCATGTGTGCACACTTCTTACACAAAAAAAGAGCCTCCTCAGCGTCTCTGGAGCGACTCTTTCTGCCTCAAACAAACTCGTCTGACTGTCTTTTCTTTTCTTTTTTTTTGCTTGTAGTTAACACGTGAGGAGTTGAACTCGCTCTGGGGTTAAGTGTGTGTATATGTGTGTTGTGCGTTAATGTCCCCGTCTACATGTGTGTAGCTTTAGGGGAGGGGGACTTTGGATGCCAGGTTGGGTTCTTATCAAGCGCTGTTCTCGCCTCTCTTCAGAGCGTTTTATCCTGTTACCTTTAAAAATGAATAAGCAAAGTCAGGAATAATTCATCAGCGGCGTGAGTCATCACTTAAGTTAACGAAGCTCAAAGTTAGGAGGTTCATTAGAATCACAATCTGGGGTTTCTTTTGTCTCAAAGGCCTGCATATGGATCACTTTAAAGGGATATTCCGGCGTAAAATTAATTGGGTCAAACCATAGACTGTATATAGAATGGACAGAGTCTGCCTCCTTGCTGGGTGAAGCCACTCCGAGAACAGCACCCTCTGTTGATGGGCTGCAGTGTAGGTCATAAATCCCGCTTTCGCCAGCAAAGCTTATGGAGCTGTGGACAAACCTTAGGTAGAACATTCATGATCGTTTTTTTATAATTTCCTTGAAGTAATAATCACCATATTAATCATTTTTCACGGTAGTTCTTCTGTCTTAGCGTCTCAGTCTAAATGTATTTCCATGAAGAAATTATCATAAATGTTCTTCCTTGAGCTGCGGCACCCCGCTGCTGTCCGTAATGGACTGGCCTGAGGTCTCGCTACAAACAAGCGGCTGCTGGAAGAGAGTAGGTGAGTTGTGTTTAGTCTCTTTGTTAAAGAAATTAGGTAAAGTTAAAAAGATGTTTGGTAGCTGGGACCCTACATGTCCTGTTGATGAAGTTAGGTGCTGTTCTGAGCATTATTTGTGGCTATAGAGTGGTGTTTTGGTTGAGGTTTGTTTATGGCTCCTCAGACTGCTGTGTATTGCTATTGTGCGGTTGTTACTAAAGTTGGTATAACTAGAGAAGCAAGCGGTCGACAACATTCATCTCTGGAGGGGGTGTCTAACTCGGTGTTATGGTGTGTTTGACCCTACATTAATTTTACGCCGGAATATCCTTTAACTTGAAGTGCAGATTTGAAGCTTTTTCCTTCCCTCGTGTTTTTTGCATCTTCTGTTTTTTTTTGTTATCAGATCAGCAGAGATGCAGAGATCTCATACTGTTTTTAGAGAGCGCTCGTACAGAATCATTTACTCAGGCGGAAGATAATAATAAGGCCGTTCTCAGCAGAAACACTCTGCTTGTAAATCCACTGAGAACACAAAAAGAAACAAATCCACAACCAGCTCGTCTCGGACTGTAATCATAAATCGATTGGAAACACTGGAGTGTGCAGTATTTAGCAGCTCTGTTACAAGACGAACAGAAACTGATGGCGTGTGGATGTAACTGAAGGGGTCTTTTTTTTTGTCTTTCTTTAACTTTACACATTTGCGTGTTAAGGTTCAGTAGAGTGGGGTAATCCTGTGGATGTGGGCAGGCTTTGTAAACGAGTGTCACATCCCGGCTCTTTTTCCTGGTGGGAGACAGCCGGTCTGTCGATGCGACCTTTTGTGACACTTCCTGTCTCCTCTGTCTCTTCCTGTCAGGGGGGCGAGTGAAAACCTGGAAGAGGAGGTGGTTCATCCTGACCGACAACTGCCTCTACTACTTTGAATACACAACGGTGAGTGTCCTACTAAGAAAACGAGATAAAATCCTCCTTCTCCTCCTCCTCGGCTCATTTTCTTCAGTGACAGTTGGCGTCCAGATGTGTTTTCGTGTTTTTCTAATGGTGTCACTCTCATTAGGTCGATGTCTGAATGTTTGTTGAGGGTTTTTTATTTTATTTTCAGGGCCTCTGTGTCCTCTTTATCTGCTACATCAGCAATGTCCTCTCCCAGCCCTAGAATTATCCTCCAGGACACTATCATTATGTCCTGTCCTCTGGTCTCACTGCTCCACAAACACATTATCTGTTCTGTTAAAGAGCGGTGAGGGGGAGGAAGGACGCTTTCTCTTTGCCTGTTTTCTGTCTTGTTTGTCTCTTACCTTGCCACCCTTCACTCTCTCTTTCACTCTATTTCAGCTCCCTCGGTTGTTTTTCTCTCATCTCTCGTGTTTTTTTTCCCCCTCTCTCCTTTAGGACAAGGAGCCTCGTGGGATTATCCCTCTGGAGAATCTCAGCATCAGGGAGGTAGAGGAGCCCAGGAAACCAGTGAGTGTTGCCTCATTATAGACCTCACCCTCGGCTCACACAACAAGCACCCTCTCCCCTGTGTTCATGTGTCAAAGACGACTTGGCATCTATTTACGTCGCGGTATAACCGATCCGCTCTTTCTGTTTGTCCTCCAGAACTGTTTCGAGCTCTATAACCCCAATCACAAAGGCCAGGTGATCAAAGCCTGCAAGACCGAGGCGGACGGTCGTGTTGTTGAGGGAAACCATGTGGTGTACAGGATATCAGCGCCCACGCCGGAGGAGAAAGAGGAGTGGATTAAATCCATAAAGTAAGACTCCTCACAAGCACACTCAAAGAGAAAGTTTGACGTGTTTTTACACTTTTATCCCGGCAGTTAGCGGAGAAAGTTTCTTTTTCTTTGTCATCCTAATGTTTTGCAAATCTTCAGTTAAAAAACTCTGTTTTCCGCCGACTGATGGAGACATAAATCAGAGCGGTTTATAAAGTACAGCCAGCAGTTTCCGTTGTTTCCAGTCTGTATGCTGAGGTAGTTTTTCCGTCTTCACATTCAACAGACAAGAACATTTCCATCACAAGTCTGCTTGAGTTTCCAGAAATCTTGAAATGCCCCTTTAAATACATTCTCCCTGGATTTTCACTTGTCCTGAAAGGGATATTCCGGCATGAATTTAAGTTATGGTCAAAGACACCGTAACACCAAGTTAGACACCCCGTTGAGAGATGAATGTTGCCGACCGCTTGCTTCTCCAGTTATACCAACTTAGTAACTTTAGTAACGAGCGCACGATAGCAGTACACAGCGGTCTACGTCTCCACATGCACACCTCAACCAAAACGCCTTGAGCTGCGAAACTCCGCTGTATTCGGTGATCGACTCATCAGGGCTGTTATGGTGTGTTTGACCATAACTTAGATTTATGCCGAAATATCCCTTTAAGTTCCATCTTACTGAACTTTATTTAGCCACTGTAATTTTTTTGTTTTTCCATCGGCATTTTGAAATGATTCAGAAAATAAAAGTAAATATAAATGCTCCTTCGACCTAACTTTAAGTCTGTAGAGATTTTGTCCTCTTAGCCAGTCCAGTTTTGCCCTTTTTAATGAGAATAACAATAACTTTATTGATCCCCGAAGGAAAATTCAATATTGTCTGTTAGGAAAAAATATAGATATTAAAAAATACAATTTTTAAAAATATGTATTTTTAAAGAATATTCAATGATATATTTTTTTTTTTTTAATAATAAAAATATTAAAGAAATATTTGAAAAAATATATATATATTTTTTTCAATGTAGTCAGTTAGGAAAATTCAAAATTCAATTGAGGTTACTTTGTATTTGTTTTCTTCACTTTGGTTGATGTCTCAGTGGAATCAGATGTACTGTGAGTCCTGTCCAGGGATAAGTGTTCCCTTTGTGATTTAGCGTTGATAACCAATCAGAATCAAGTGTCTCTCACAGCCGGTTTATGAGTAATAAAGCTGGATAGTTAATACTGATAGTGGAGTTTCTGTGCCGCTGTAATCAGGTCTTCCTTCTTGTTGAAAAAGGCGACTTCCTTTGGTGCCAAACTTTCCCCACAAGGATATGAACCAGCATTTAAATGTTTTATTTCAATAACTTCAGCTCATTTAATTCAAAGTCCACATTTTTCCTCCTTCGTTATCTTGTCTATAAAAACTGAAAACAGCGTAGAGCAAACTTCGACTGCTGTGGGTTCAAAAGCAAACCAAATCTCTCCTTTTTGCTTGTACAATATTAATTTTGATAGCACAGCAGAGAACAAATGTGTGTTTTTGATGCTGTTTGAATCACTCCACACTGTAGCTCTCAGTAATAGCAGCGTTTCTGTCGGTGACCTAAATGTTGCTCTGTAATCGCCGGCGTAAAGATGGTGCAATGTCAAAGAGAGTTGGCTCAGCAGAACAGAACACTTGTATACTGTAATATAGTGCAATCCCCTCCCCCTCCTCCACCTCCTCCTCCTCCTCTACTCATACTCTCTGAGAGTATTCACCGGGGGAATGATGGAGGATTAGTCACCGCTTATAGCACCCTGAGGTGAGCCAGCAAACCCAGCAAACCCATCCAGGAGAGGAAGCTCCAAACTGGGCCGATGCGTTTGCAGCCAGGGAGGCTAACGAGCCACAGCTTGTGCTTCACCAGAGGGGTCCAAGAGGACTGAAGGTCTGGGGAGATAAAAGGCGCTTTATGGAAATCCTGATTTCCCCCTTCTTCTAAAGTGGAGATGATCAGAGAGGCAGCGCTCTTTCTTCTGATCTTCAGTCACAAACACACAGATCCAGATGATTGTGGACTAAAGGGGGCCAGAGCAGGAAGTAGAGCAGTTTTCCTGATGAGTTCCTGCAGAGAGAAAAACACGTGTCTGCGTGTTTGTTACTTCTGAATCTTTTAAAATAGATCAGGTTTTAGACATAATTGTGGAAACGTTATTCTGAGTAAGTCATTCTAGCTGGGTGTGGATTGGATCCCTCCACAATAGAGTTTTTGTCTCTTGAAATTGGGTTGTGCAAAACGACAAAGAGCCGGATAGTCATCATACAGTGCCTCATTCTTCGGCGTGTGGCGTTGTAAAGGGAATCAGAGATATCCGCAGTGGGGGGTTGAGCCTCTTCTTGCTTTGTGCTGGTGCTAACAGGATTTAGCAGCCGTGAAACTGGGCTCCTCGGTAGAGCCCGAATGGCTTCCTGACTCACGCGCTCTCATTGTACGGGAGGGGAGCGGGAGAATGCTCTCGACTCGATAATCTCCAGCGACATTGTTCGCTCTCCTCCAGGTTTACAGGCGTGTAGAGGAGCAGGTGGAGAGTTAGCATGTTTGTGTGTTTTACTCTTGTTTGAGGAGGTTCCTGCAAAGTGGAGTAAAAACTTAGAGGTGGGAGGGGAGGGGAGGGGGTTCCTCTTCAGAAACCATGGAAACCAAACTAGGTCACCGCACAAACTTTGTTCTTTTTTTTTGATCTAGTTAGGCAGGGGTTTGTATAAATGTGCCCACATTTCCATATCAAAGATGCTCAAGACTGTCCTCTCATGTGGCCTCGTTATTTATTTCATCGCCGTCCTTTGATTGGCTTCTTCTCCAGGGCGAGCATCAGCAGAGACCCCTTCTACGACATGCTGGCCACCAGGAAGAGACGCATCGCCAACAAGAAGTGAAAAGGGACAATCTTCTCGACCTCCAGCCCCGCCATCTTTCTCTCCTTCAGCTCATGAACTCAGAAACTACACACCGTGTTTCTGTTCGACCGCAGAAATGACTGTCGACCCCAGAAAAGACTTCACAAACTTCAGTTCTCCGCTAGGGGTGACAGCGCAGCTTCAGGAAGCTCGGATATGTGGACTTGCATGAAGCGAAACGTGAACGACCAATCAGCTGGTTTGTTCTCCTGTCATCTCACACACACCCCCTACCTCCCCCTCTCATACTCAGAACATGTTTCTAGGTCTTTTTAAAGCACAACTGCCATGTTTCAGGTGCACATGCATGCATGTGGGTTACTATAGACCAATATGTTTGTGTTTGTATGTGTGTGTATGCAGCTGTGTGCATGCTATCAGTGCACACACATTTTGCAGTATGGGTGCAAAAGTTAAGCTAGCGTTCCCTCCACTGTGCTTTACGGAAAAAAAGTCAAGAGTTCAGATGTGTGAGTGCAGTTTCAGAAGAGGACTCAATCGTGTGTGGACACCTCACCTGGATGACTCCACCATCTCACTCTGATGCTGAATACTTCTCTACAGGTGCCATGACTGAAGCCCCGCTCAGAGTAACCTCAGAAAACAGCGCCGGCTTACACGACGGTTCCTGAAGTCAGCTGGGCTGATTTCGCTGATCTGTGTGGAGCAGAGAGTTTCGGAAACGTGCATACTTCTTTTTTTTGTTTTTGTTTGAGTTGAGCAGAAGAGAAGCTTTACTCGAGGCTTCAGATGAAACTTGCTTTTTGGACTCAAAGTTATAATCCTTAAGATTTCACATCTGGGTTGATTAGTCAGTTTTTGTGTTAACTGGAGCTCACAGCAGATGGGGCCTGAATCTGCAGCTGTTTGCTCTGCAGCCAATCAGATTTACATGGTTGCAATGAAGCAGACACTGTCGTTACTTAAGTGTAAGTATGGAGACTCTGAAGGTTATCTCCAACGAGTGGCTGCACACCGCTATGAATTCGACGCCAAATAATCCTCATATCAAGAGGACAAGATTTTGGCGCCAAAATCTGCACCAAGTGAAAGTTCTTCACAGGTAGAGGGTCGCCATCTTTCTCCTGTTTCCACCACTGAGGACCTTTAAGGTCCTTACACACCAGGAATGACGTAAATGTATGACACGAAATTCAGAAATATTTGGAGGCGAATTTTGACTTGAATCAGACGTCGCAACAACACGCAGTCTGATTGGTCAGAAGTGGACACACAGTATGCAAAACTTTAGGAAATTCAACTGTGATCTGAAAAAATAAATGCCGCAACATTGCAGGACGGGAAAACGTCGCTGATGTGAACGCTTATATTGACAGGATACGGGTTCAAAAAAAATATTGATGTCCAAAATAATCGCATGAAAAAAATGCTCCTGGTGCGAAAGGACCTTAACCCTAACCCTCAACCAACGGACGATTATGTTTCACAGCTATTAGGAATAACCAATCAGAGCCCAGCACTTCTAGCCAACCAGAGGCAAAGGAGGGCGGGACCTTCCCCTACCATTCATCCGAAAAAATCTCATGAAAAAATATTCCGGTTTGTGTGTAAGGACCTTTAATGTTTTTAAAGCAAAGGCAAAGCATACCTAAATATTTATAGAGAGTGACTCCTTCAAAATAAAAGCCATAGTATGAAATATCGGTGCATATTTACACAGTTAGACGTCCCACCTTCCTCCCGCTGATCCATAATTAATTTCTTTTCAGATCAAACAAATCTTAAGGATTATAATTGAGAAAAAAGACACTTTCTTTATGAAAAGTCCTTTCAGTCTTCTTATTTATGTCTGTGCATCGGTCCAGTAGGGAACCAGTCCTATTGAGCTTTTCGTTTTACGTCCATGACCTACAGTCTGTCAGTGAAGGTCCATGTGTTGCCGTGATCCTGTTTGGTTTGTAATCCTAAGAATCCTTGCTTGCTTTTGTGTTCTCCTTTCCAAGTACATATGAATATAACCGACTCTTCATTTTGTATTTATTTTCATTTGTGAACCGGTTTTACTACACTCTGTAAATGTTCAACGACGTATGCTTAAGTTATGTATGTGTATATATACTGTATAGGTTCTCTGGTCTCTTTGATGTGGTATGCACACTCTGTGTAACATGTTTGAGCCGACGGGCGGAAGTTTGCATCAGCTGACGTTTGGGGTCTTCTTTGCAAAAGCCTTAAACATAATCATGAAAAACAAAAAACAAACAGATAATGATGAAGATGAAGATTATAACAGCGATCAATAACTGTGATGTTGCCGTTCAAAAGCCATGACTAGTGAGAGAATGATGGTTGTATTTTCAGTGATGATACAGATTATAAAGATTATGATGTTTGATGTTAATGATGATGATTACAGTGAAGTTTTATCAGTGATAATAATAATAATTATAATAATAATAATAATGATGATGATGATGATGTCAAAAAATTATAAAACCAGTAGTTTTCTATGTGATTTTGAAATGAATTTAAAAAGCCTTGTGGTCAGGGCTGAATATTATCTTCTCATATTAACTTTTATATTCTCTGTAAAAGCTCTTGGTCACGTTGTACATTACGTGTATCTATATAAAGTATACATAAAGCTAGGCATGGCGTATTCATTATTGATGCTGGTCTTGACCTACATATTTGCATAAGTAATGAGCTTTCATTAATGAATTATGGAGAAACTTCTTGTAGACGTGCTGTTACGAGCGTTTAAATGTATGTTGTGAGATCCTGAACCATGTGGAGAATCTGGGTTTAATGCCGAGGACGAGGTGAACTTGGAGGATGTGAGGAAGAGCAGGAAAGTTGAAGGAAGGAGGTGGGAGGATGGCGAGCAGGAAAAGTGCGAAGGGAGCGCCCTCTGCTGGCACTTAAATATAAGCCAAATCAATGGGCTCTGTGCACCGATCCACTACTTCCTGACTATAAGGCTGCTCCTTTATATCCTGTCTGACATTGTTGGACAAACTGATTAATCCAGGTGTGTCTGAGTCATCACAATGATCAGTCACACCTGGATTAATCAGTCTGTCCAATAATGAGAGACAGTTACTTTTAGGTTTAGTTTGAATTTCTGCCTGAATTGTGTCTGATTGATTCACAAAATGTCTTTATCGTCAAACACTTGAACTGTTTTTACATTTTTGAAGAGTAGAAAAAAAAAAAACGTGCTTCAAGACTATTAAATATAAACTTCATTTATGGTGCAGAAGCATCTAAGAGCCAATCAGAGAGAAGAGGCTGATTATAACCTGCCTCCTGCTTTAAAGGGATATTCCGGCGTAAAATTAAGAACATTTATGATCATTTCTTTATCATCTCCTTGAAGTAATAATCATCATATTAATCGTTTTACACTGCAGATGCAGTACTTCTTCTGCCTTAGCCTTGATTGCCTTGATTGTATTTTCATTAAGTAAAAACCATTAATGTTCTTCCTTGAGCTGCGTCACCCCGCCGTTGTCCGTGATGGACTCGCCCTGAGGTCTCTATACAAACAAACAACTGCTGGAAGAGAGTGGGTGAGTTGTGTTTAGTTTCTTTGCTAAAGAAATTAGGCAAAGTTAAAAAGATGTTTGGTGTCTAGTACTATGGCTGGGACATCACTCCACCTCACCGTATGTAGAGTAACGTGACATTATGAAATGATGCTGTTTGACCAATCACATCACACCACTTGACGTTACTTTACACTGTGTGACTTCATGTAACGTTACAGTGTGTTACAGGATGTCATGTTACTTTATTAGACGTGCTGTTACATCACAGCAGGATACGTCACATCAGGTGATTTACAGTAAGTAACATCACATGACCCTAAAACATGTCATGTTATAATAGGTAAGGTCCTATGTTACATTATGTTACATCGTTATATGTAATGGCATTAACTAATTCACATCATGCCTGACAGCAAAACCTTGCGTGAGGTCCGTCATGTGCCCCCAGGTCAGGTCACGTCACGCATTGCCGTGGAATGCCACGCAATGCAACTCCATGCAACACCACAGCACTGCTACCTGACACTCCAAGATCACCAGACCACTCCATGCCACTTTACATGTCACGCAATGCCACTCCACACACCACGCAATGCTGTGCAACTCCATGCAACACCACAGCGCTCCATGTCAAGTCTTGTCTTGTTATTGTGCTCCAAGCTGTGTCCCACCACAACATACCATGCCCAGCCCCCCGCATCACACCATGTCACTACATACCATGTCCACGCCATGCCATGCCTGCAACTCCATGCAACACCACAGTGCTCCATGTCAAGTCTTGTCTTTCTACTCCAAGCCATGTCCCACCATGTAATACCATGTCCAACCTCCCAAACCACACCATGTCACTGCATACCATGCCCACACCACACCACACCACACCACACCACACCACGCCGCAGTGTTATAGTCTTGTTTTTAACCTCACTGAGACTGACAAGGTCATATTTGAACGTCTGTCCCGTAAGAAGCGTTTATTTATTTTTTCACTGAAAACGCAAAATGATCCACAGACAGAAACATCTATGAGGCGCTAGAGCACAGACTGCAGTGATACAGATAAACACAAAAAAGAGATGAAGTTCAGAGGTGAGCTACTGTCTCCCTGATTTTATAATCATCGGAAAAATACGATAACCCTGTACATTTTAAAACCTCGTCTTGATCTAGAAAAAATGCAGGATCTACAAGGATAACAAATTCCCCAAAAGCATCTCTGACCCCGAACCTCCACAGGCAGCTCAGCAGGTCTTATTTTCAGAGTCAGTGGGCCTCAGTGAGGCCACAGCTGCACATATGTCCGCCATTTTTTCTTTCATTAGATAATAAACTCTGTCCTCAGCAGGCCATCCTTGGCGACCTCCCTGACCCCTCAGCAGGGCGAGGAGGACACCTGATCGTAGTCGGGACATTTGAGGAGAGCGGGGTAGCTGGTGCTCATTTGGAGAGAAGCGTCGCTGGAGATGTCAGAGGGACTTCGCCCGCGTGACCAGGCCTCCGGGTGGAGGAACTGACTCGAGTGGTCGGAGCAGTTGCTGAGGCGGGGGCGGTAGAAGCTGGGGTGTTGAGGCTGGTAGATCTCCTCCGCTGTGTAACGCTTCATGAACAGGTAGACAGACATGACGCCTGCACTCTGCGGAGAGAATACAGACACACATGAGAATATATATCAAAGTAAAATATTTATACTGTACTGCAGGACAGCAACATTTGGTTTTTGTAAGATTTAAACAATGACATTTGCATTTCAGCACTTTGACCACTAGAGGGTGCTGGACACTCACTTTTCCTGATGTACTCAGGTGAATTCAATTAAAACACAAACACACACTCAATAATGAATTAATAAGCCTTTCAGTCCAATGCGCTTCGGTTCTTCACCATGACAACTTCTAAAAACAACAGATTGATATGTATAAAAGAAATAAACACCCATATATGCGTCATTTAAAGGGATATTCCAGCGTTAAATTAATTTAGGGTCACATGTCAAATAGTAAAGGGGTCCAAAGCTCCTGTCACTGTAACGGTTACTGGATTTATGATTTGAATGTGCGGCTCAGAACTGAACATGATGCCCGTTACTAAGAAAAGAAACGCTGCCATGCACAGGATGCGTCTTTGTGTTGCTATGGCGATGGATCTTTCCATTTTCCAGTGGAGTGAGGAGGTCGTCCCATACCTGCCCAACTTGTTTATACCCTCCTATTTAAATTGAGACACACTCCACAGCTTGGAGTGTAACTTCATTATGAGTGACACTCGGTAGTGAAGGGCGAGTTTGGGACTGGGCCGAAGAGTCCTCTGAATGCGTGCACGCTCGCTGCAAGTCCCTACCTCAAAAGTTCCTCCCAGAAGGAACCCCAACTACCCACCTAAGAACCTTTTTGGCGCTTCAACTTCAATAATGCTAGATCAGATATTTCTCTGTAGGCTAATACAATTCTTCAGATCTTAGTAGCTGTAACTTGCAGAATTTGTTGCCGTCTTACCTCAGTGAGAAGGAAGGAGATGGCAGCGAAGGCAAAGGACCAGCCGTACTTGTAGCTCACATAAGCTTCACTGCTCTTCGTCCTGTTCAGCATTTCGTCATTTATACTGGAGATGTACAGCACCAGACCCACCACCAGAGCCAGACCTGACAGACGGAGGGAAAAATGATAGGAAGTATGAGAGAAAAGACAGATGCAGAGACGAGAGATAAAGGAGGGGAAATTTTGATGTACCCGAGAGGATGAAGAAGATCCCAGAGACAAACGCCAGGATGGTGCGGTGAGGTCGTACGTGTCCGATGTTGTTGAGGATGAAGCCGATGAACATGAAGAAGAGGCTGACCAGCGGGAACGGAGTGGCTGAGCGGATCATCTCTGAAACGATGAAATAAGAGGAACTATGAGGCCTTTTGTTGGTTTTGTTTAGAGCTACAGTCGATTAACCTTGGGACAAAGATAAAACTGAAACACTTGAACGTCATCCAATCGGTGAATGGAGTTAAATATCAGCGCTTATTACACTGACTCATCCTGTAGTAAAGCGAGGTCTCTCAGCCACTCTGAAGGACTTCTGAGGTGAACCGGCTGTGAGAGGGCTATAAGTATTCTGGAGAGGAGCGGGACAACAACACGAGGGCTCCGATGAGTCAGACTCCACTGTCTGGTTACGTTCAGATAACATTCCTCGTTATTATCAGAGAAAAAAGGGTTTCGGCCGTAAAGATACAACCGGCTGCTTTTTCGCTGATACTCACTGAGCATGTTCACGGTGGACTCTGACGTCAGCTGGACGTTCATGGGCATGATGTACGCGATGGTGAAGCAGCGACCGGACTCCTCACCTGAAGAAAGAGGACACAGAGGCACTAAGAAGGAGTCAGACTGTCATGATCTGTTCTTCTGATGTAGTTTTTCACTGGTTTTGTTATTTGAGTTTATTTTCTGTGTTGTTTCTGTTCTCCTGTAGTCCAGTCTTGTGAGTTTTCAGTTTGTCTTTGACCCTTTTTCCCTCCTCTTCTCTGTGTTTTATTCTTTAGATCAGTTTTCAGTGTTTCCTGTTTTATTTTGTAGTAGTTGATTCTGGTTTTACTTCCCTAGTTTCCCTCCTTCGTTAATCACTCATGAGTCTCACCTGTGTCTCGTCTGCCTCACATGTTGCTCGTTTCCCTCTGTGTATATCGTCCCCGTCTTCCCCTCTGTCCTGGTTGGTTCATTGTATGTCTGTCTGTGAGCGTACGCCTCTTTTTGTTGTCTTTTTTATTTCATTCATTTTAAAATAAAAACATTTTTCTGTTCTGCATCTTGGGTCCTTTCCCTTTTTGTTTAACTCTGGACTGTGACACAGATACAACAACTCCATTCAGAAAACCATGCTGTGTAAATTACCTATACGAATTTTGATTGTTTCAGAAACATGAAACTGTGAAAAAGTGACTCTGTAGTGGAAATCACTGCATGAGAAAGCACACTTTGTCGCTTGCTCATGGTCTAGCGGCTCACAGGACCCACATTTAGAGGTTGTAGTCCTCTGCAGCGATTGCATGTTTGATTTCCACCCTCAATCCCTTTGCTTTGATTTCTAAAAAATAAAAAAAAATACCCAAAGATATATCTTAAAAAAATTGAACCATGATCTAGAAACTTCTCCGGCCCTGTGCCTTTTTAAGACCGACAGAGATGAAGTGGAAAACCGTCGTTTGGTCTGATGAATCATTCGTAAAAGTTCAGAACTGCTCTCCTGAGTTTCTCCTAAACTTTTACACGGTGATTGCTGGCACCAAATTTTAAAATAAGTTAAAATTTTTCACAAAATTAACAAATTTGTTTGGTTTTGACACTGATATGCTGTCTTTACTCTACTTACGGTTAATTATAGGGTTTTAAGGATTTGCAAACTGTCACATTTTACACTGCATCCAAACTTCTTTGGCAGTGGGAGGGTACAGTCAGGCTGATATATGGCAGGAAAAAAAGGGTAAAACTCGGCTCAGAATGAGCAGAAAATGTGAAAATGAACCAAATAACAGAGCCAAGAGTAAGCGAGCAAAAACCGAAGACTATTACGCCAAGAAAGGATAAAAATAAAGAGACAATTTGCATTTCTCTGGCGCTCTCTGCCTCTTGTATTCCACACAAATCACAGTCACTCTCTCTCTCTCACACACACACATTCACTCTCATGCTCACTCAGTACTTGTGTCAGAAAAACTGACTATCTTTCTTCGTCATGTGACACAAACCGATTCACACACTGACTGTCAAACTGCAGGAGCTCAGAGAAACCACATTCACACGTCTGGTTACCGACGAGGAAGCAGACTCTCCAGAGGCCGGAGTGCAGCGAGGTCTTGATGTCGGTGCTCTGGTTTAAGGGCATGATGACGCCCTCCTCCAGGTACAGCCAGTAGTCGGTGCTGACCGCCACTCCCAGCAGCCCCAGCCCGCTGATTGCGAAGACGCTGCTCAGCAAAGTCAAAGCCTTCCTGCTGCATGCACTCATGGTGACGGCGGGGGGAAAAGGTCTGGGAGTCTGAGGTTAAAATCAGGAGAAATCTGGAGAGGAGGAGAGAAAACTCAAGCCTAATGTTTCTGAAACAGCCTCAAACTCCTACTGGAATCAGGACAAGATTCTTGAAAAAGGTTGGACGTTAGATTTAAAATCATTTATTAGGAAATGTACAAGAGAGATCAGAAAGTATGAACTCATTTGGACTGGAAACGGATGATTTAGATCCATCAGCTCAGGGAAACATTTTTATGGATGGAGTTTATAGTCTCAACCTTTGGTCTTGCCCTTATTTGGGGTCGCCAGGTTGTTGTTGAGAGAAGAAAGATGTATTAAGATTATATTTACATGGATTACCAAGATCTGCCTTTTTATAGATGAACTGAAACTCTAACCCTGGCAGCTTCAACAACTCAAGGGTCCTAGGGATGCGATCCAAGATTTCTGGTCCTGGCTCCAAAGTCACAGAGTAATCCCCTGTGCTTCAAGTATAGGAGTTGATGATGCAAACACCTACGATGTCACTCTTGGGGTCATGTCTTAAATTGTTGAGAACCACTGAAATAAGGCCAATAGAGCGGTCGTTCAATAACTGGAAGGTTGGCGGTTTGATTCCCCCCCTATCCCGAGTCTGTCCATTGTGTCCTTGGGCAAGACACTTAACCCGCCTTGCTCCCAGTGTGTGTCCTCCACTGGTGTATGATTGTGAGTGTTGTGTGGTGGTGGTCGGCAAGGCTGTAGGCGCAAACTGGCAGCCTGCTAAGGTAGTTTACCATCTCCAGGGAGCTCCTGTTAGGCCACTTCTTCATCGTATATCTGCTGTTTTTAGGCCGTGGTAACCAGCAGAACCAGGACCACTCCTCTAAATTTACACTATCACTGTTTGGTTATCAACTACCGAATCAGCACCTAGATCTAGAATCTAGTCCTCCAAGATAGAAATCTTGCGTGATAAAACATGATCTAACAAAAACGAAGAAGAAGAAATGTAGCAACAACTGGGAAACACAAAGCGCAACATAATTAGTCGTTTATAGTCTACTGAGCGAGCTAGAGGTGAGTTGTTCTCGAATTAAGCTAATGGCTGGTGTGATTATCCCAGTAAACGAATTAATCTGGCAGCCATCAAGAAAGAGACATTGTGCACATTAAATTGTGTTTAAGCCATTCGTTTGTATTATGTTGACAGATAAATGACAGAGCAGGCTTCTTGATTGGCTAGATTCCTTTTCACGTGACAATTCACAGAGTCATGACTCAGAAGTCCTCGGCTTTCCCGACACACGTAAAGGATTTGGGTCGTAAATATTGAACAAGTTTAATAATTAAGATTGTCGGCCCGTTTCAGACCCAATTATCGTGGTAAATTCACTCTTAATACACCTCAGACCACAGGATAATCTTAGATGATAATCTCAGAAGACGTAAGATAATCTTCCGATTGTTGTCCTTGGTCGGGAGGGGGGAAATCAGGACAAAAACAGCTTTATTATCTTTGAGTGTTTGCCCCGTTTAGAGTCATCAGTGTTGATTCAGTCTGCTTCATAACCATCAAAAAACTCCTTACAGTATCTTTAAAATACTCCACATCAGGTCTCAACAATCCTTCAGAGCTCAGACACCACCTTCAAATCAACCAAGCAAACAATAAGCAACAGTTTTTTATCTAAACTTCATTTTTAATGAATGACCATAATACTCACTGTTTGTAGTAGTTTGTTCCAGTCTCAGCTGTGTTTCCCGCTCTTTCTCCTACTCGTGGACTCGAACCCGTCCTCTCCTTAAAAGACGATACGGAGGAAAAATGATTAAGTCCAAAAATTGATGCTGAGACTGAATATCGGTGTCGATATCAGCATTAAAAAAGTGCAACAGTGAGCAGCAACAGCGCGTGAGAATAACAGTGTGACGGCACGAGGCGAGTCAGAGGCTCGTGCACATCAACCAAACAGAGAGAGAGAGAAAGAGAGAGAGAGAGAGAGAGAGAGAGAGAGAGAGGACCATGGACAGCTCTGCTCTAACAGGAAGTGAGAGAGCGTGCAGATAAAGTGTCGTATTTTACGTGCGCAGAAAAACAAAAAAACAAACAAACAGGAACTTAGAAATAAATGACTCCGTGTCCTTAAATAAAGTGGGAACACCCTCAGCTCATATTTCACACAGGCTAATGTCTGTAGAGTCACCTGTAACTATGAATAGGGGAGACCGGGGCGCGATTTTTTTTGGCTAGAAGTGCTGGACTCCGATTGGTTATTCTTAATAGCTGTGAAACATCATCATCTGTGGGGTTGGGGTTAGGGTTGAGGTCCTTTCACACCGGGAGCGGTTCTTTCGTGCGATTATTTCGGACGTCAACATTTTTTTCGAACCCGTATCGTGTCAATACAGGTGTTCACATCAGTGACGTTTTCCCGTCCTCCGATATAGTAGCAATTATTCTTTCATATCACGGTCGATTTTTCAAAAGTTTCGCATACTGTGTGTCCACTTTTAACCAATCAGATTTCGTGTTGTTGCGACGTCTGATTCACCGGTATATCCAACATGGCCGACCGGCTGATTTTTTACTGCTGTTGTGTCAGTCTTCTCGCTTCCACACGGGATGCGTCTTTTTTTCCAAAATCGCATTGCGCTTGATGTGAATCGTCAAAACTCGCCTCCAAATATTTCGGAATTTAGTGTCATACATTTACGTGGTGGTTGTTCTCTGTGTTTTATTCTTTATATCAGTTTTCAGTGTTTCCTGTTTTATTTTGTAGGAGTTGATTCCTTGTGTTTCTAGTCTGGTTTTACTTCACTAGTTTTCCTCCTTTGTTAATCACTCCTGAGTTTCACCTGTGTCTTGTTAACCTCACCTGTTTCTCGTTTCCCAGTGTGGATATAGTCTCTGTCTTCCCCTCTGTCTTGTTGGTTCATTGTGTGTCTGTCTCTGTCCCTTTTTGTTTAACTCCAAAAATATTCCTAAAAGTACATAAACAAAATCTAAAGTTTGGTACAACTTCTTTAGCTTTGTGGCCCAGTTATCTGCATCTTTATAAAGTAATGACAAAGGTCTGTAACGTTCAGAAAAAGCCCACTTTCCCACCAAAATAAGACATCACATGGATATTTTTCATACTTTATTTATACACTGTATTCATCATACCACAATGAACAGAGGAACAAGAAGAATCAGGTAAACAAAAGCAGGGGCACAGAAAGGAAACGCATACAAACATCCCTGTGGCTCTGATTGTAGCCTGTAGTGGTTCTGTACCCTGACTGGCCTGACGTTCGATACCTCTGTCACGGGTGTCTGGAGGTTTTTCTCTCTTTTTTTTTTTTTTTTTGTTTGTTTGTTAGTTTCCTCTCCTCCAATAAAGCTTCTCAATGTGAGACATGTAAACATTCACTTTTCTCTAAAACCGTTAAAAACCCCATTTTGGTCCAGATGTGACTTCAGCTGCGACTTCAGTCTCTGTGTAAAGTTACAATTTATAGAGCTGCAGGTTTTTGTAAATTTGGCAGTTTTTGTGAAACCTCACTGTTGTAGCTTCGTGTGCCTCAGGAAGATAAACACTGCTCGACACACCTGACTGGAAAGAAAGAGTTTGGCACCAGAGAACAAAAAACAAAACGAAACAGAAGCATTGTACAGATATTTCTCCGTTAATAATTCAGCTTGAAAGCCAAACGGGTTAGGCTACATGACAGCGAATAAGAGGAGACGATGAGCGGGAGAAGCGCACGGTTCTCATTAGGCGAGTTTGTCTCGTTCTGCGTGACTATATGTGGGGAAACTCCATGCTCCACACCAGGAGAGAGGGGTCTCTGTATCATGCAGGGGGAAGTCTTTCTCATGCTTAGATCAGGCCTCGCCTCACGCATGCACACGATATATGCAAGAAAGAAAAGACAGCTCGAAAAACCCTCGAACTGTTACTCAGCTTTTGATTCATTTTCTTACAGAAGGAGTCGGTCCTGAGGCGACCAAGGCAAGAGGGCATTCGAACGTTTTCACACACTGGAGTTGCTGCATATTTGCCATGACACTGAGTAGTAGAAAACAACGGATAAATAGTGGAAATACACGTAACAAGGTTTTGCTGATACCAAAGCTACCAAAGATTCAGCCAAACGTTTCACTTCTCAGGAGAAACCTAAACATACAAATGTCCCGACGGTCTATGGTAGTAAAAGCACATTCAGTTTGTTGTATAAAATCCGCGAGTAACTTCTCTTCTCGAAACGTATTTACAAAAGAAAAGGTCGACGAAGAATCGAGGGTCGGACGTCGCTCTCTGAGTAAAGCAGAACGTAAAACAGGAACGAAACCGTTTCTCCTCAAAACATACAACAGTTATATATTAACATAGTTTATATCATTAATACTAAACTTTACTGCGTCCTAGAGTCTACTGCTCATACAGAGTCAGAAAATAAGCATGCAACAGAGATCTGCTTGTGCATATGGAGAAAGCATCTTCGTACTTTGAAACAACGCCTCTTTTTCTGACCCTGAACTCAACATGCATCCTTCCCTCTGCACTGGAAAAGCCTCACAGCTTGTTACTGTTAGCATACTGTGCTTTCGTGTCACTGTATCAACTGTCGGTCTTAAAAAATAACTGATGCAAACAGAAGGAGGGAAAAAAATCACAAGAACTGGAGATGTTACTTTGGCACTCATGTAACAGTATACTACCTCTTATAGTTGTGTTAAATAAAATAAATCTGCAGCAATTCAGACAGACAGCTAAAAAAAACACCGTCCATTCCTGTCCTGCATTGCAGCTTTTTCGTGGAGTAGGACAGGGAATATAGGTTTTCGGGACAAAAAGGAAAAACATCTTTAATATTTAATACCTAAATAAGTGAGAGACACATTCATTTACAAGAAAACAGGGAACATATTAAAAGAATGATGTAAAATATCAGTGCTGTGTACCCTCTCCAGCAAACAGACATGATTTCGAACCCTTCGCAGCCCTCTCCTCAGTCATTTCTGCGCACACACACATCGATAACGAGGAGACAGAATACTGTAGAGGATGATACGAGTCTTTTGACAGCGGGGTGTTTTTGTCGGAGTTTGGAAGGATCCCGTAGTCCATGCTTTAACACTCTCTCTCTCTCCCTTCATACTACGCTGTGCAGGGACGGGTGGATGAACTGAGGGTTGATGTAGGAGAAGCCGGCGAACTCGCTCTGGTCGATGTTGGCGATGACGAGCTGGTCGGGAGGGGTCAGCACGGGCTGCGTACGCGTGAAGAACTTGTCAAAGTTTTCGGCTCCTTTGCCACACTGGAAGAGATTTGGACAAATATGAGAATCAGCTGTTATTTAAAGGTCTGCACTCAAACACGCAAAAAAGAACTGGCATAGCAGGGGAGCTCTGATAATCTGGGGGGCGTGGCAGATCTCTAGCCCCGCCCACAGAGAAAGTTAGCCAACCATCTTCTTTGGTATTTAACCTCAAAAAAGAGATGTACTTATGCTGCGTTCAAGTTGTACTTGGAAGTTGGAATTTGCCCCCCTCTGCAATGTCGGATTTCTGACTCGGAAAGTCGGTCGCACCTCGCCAACCCCGACTTGTCGACAGCGTCATAATCAAAGATGCATCAACAGTAAAGAGTAACAGTGAAAGCTCTCATAATGTATTATTTATTGGCGCTTCTGTTTTGTTTTTGAGAAATTTATGCTGCGTTCGAGTTACCTCAGAAGTCAGAAGTCTAAGCTGAAAGTGACGCCACATCCGAGTAACCAGCGTTTTAGTTAGCAAGTCGGAAAAAAGCAAAAACGAAGGCGGAAACAAGATGGCTACAACTATTTAAGTTATTTTATCGCTTGCTTTGTCTGAATATAATATATATATTTAGCTTTTTTCCAACTTGGTAACTGAAACACTGGTAACTCAGGTGTGGCGTCATTTTTCAGCTTGGACTTGAACGCAGCTAACAACAGCTAACTGAGTCCATCTTGGTTTTCCGACTTGTTAACTGGAACACCGTCAACTCGGCTGTAACGTCATTCCCAGCTAGGACATCTGACTTCCAACTGGAACGCGGCATTAAACATGTCAAAAAAGAAAAAGAGACAAAACATGGCAGCTCTGACGATCTTGGGGGCGTGGCAGATCCCTAGCCCCGCCCACAGAGAAAGTTAGCTGACCATGTTCTTAGAAATTTAACCTAAAAAAAGAGCTGTACTTTGGTTTCCAGTGGCTTCTTCTTTTATTAGAAAGCTCGACAACAGTCCTAGAGGGAGGGTAGTGTGTGAAGCCAGGCAGAAGCTGTAATTAGATTAGAAGCTAACCCTAAGCGAGCACACTGGAGGTCATCAGCGTCAGTGTGCAGCTCTGCTCGGGGCTGTCATGTGTCTGAATGTGCGCTGATATTAAAGCGTATCACGCACGGCAGCAGCGGTAGCATGGCTGCGACACTTCTGACAGACAAAGTCGACAAATCTCAAAATAAATAATGCAAAACAAAAAGAGTGGATCTATGTTTATTCAGCTCGATGAGCAGATTCAGCCGCTCTGTGATACTTGTTAAAACTCAGATGGATGTTGATGACGTAGCGTATGAGCCCACAATTGCGACCCACCACACAAAGCCCCACTAAATGGTCGCATCTACTTTTAGCATCCTTTTACCTCCCCCCTTTGTGAGAAAGGAGAGCGATACATCCGCTGCTGTTATTGCGGCCCTTGTGTGGAAGTAAAGGGAACTCTGCACTTATGGAGCTATTTTTACTCTTCCAGTGACAGTGTGTGTCTCTGTGTGTGTAGCACAGGGTGGTGCATGCAGAGAGGGGATGATGGATGCAGGGTGAAAGTACAGCGAGGAGGGTTGAGGTGTGATAAATGAGGGGGAGGTAGGTGTCAGTGTCAGAGGGGTTAGTGGCTGCAGCTGGGACCCAGTCTGGGTGTATATACATCACTTTGGGTGATAATGAATGGACATTAAGACTATATACTGTACACTCATTCATGCACAGAGGCTTTCAGACCCTCTGTGGAAGTATTTACCTCTTTGACTTGTTTAAGAAAGACCTATTTGATTGGCTGTTTTAAGTGTCTTGAACGCAGGATGACTACAGACTGAACAAAAGACCTATAGGAATAACTTTTCAGGTAAATTATTAAAGCTGTGAGAACTTTTTACTCTTCTTATTCACGATAAAAAATATTTCTTTACACTCCTTTAACTGTTTTCATGGCTCACCCCTGGTCAAAGTGTACCTCAGGGATCTATCCTCTGACTCCTTCTTTTTCCTGTGTTTAATATTAGAGGATTTAAAAAAAAAGCTGGAAAAGTGTGACATTATCTCCCGTGGTGAATTATAATGCTATGGGACTGGTTAGCTTGATTTTCTTACACACGTTAAATGGACTACAACTGTTTCATGACCTATCCTATTTTTAGGTGTACCTCAGGGATCTATCCTCGGACCACTTCTTTTTTTTTTAAGTTATTATTAGAGTATTAAAAAAAAGCTTGAAAACTATCTAACATTCTCTCAAGGTGAATTTTAATGCTATGAGAGCTGTAGGCTACTTGTAAGCTTGATTTTCTTACACACATTGAATGAACTACAACTGTTTCATGGCCTACCCTTGTTTTGGGGGTACCTCAGGGATCTATCCTTGGACCACTTCTTTTTGAAGTTATTATTAGAGTATTTTAAAAAAGCTGTAAAACTATAAAACATTCTCTCAATGTGAATTTTAATGCTATGAGACCTGTTAGCTACTTGTAAGCTTGATTTTCTTACACACATTGACTGAACTACAACTGTTTCATGACCTACCCTTGTTTTGGTGTACCTCAGGGATCTATTCTTGGACCGCTTCTTTTTTTTAAAAGTTATTCTTGGAGTTTTCAGAGAAAAGCTAGAAAACTGTATAACATTTTCTATCAAGGTGAATTATAATGCTAAGACCTGTTAGCTACATTGACTGAACTACACTGTTTCATGACCTACCCTTGTTTTGGTGTACCTCAGGGATCTATCCTCGGACCTCCTCTTGTGTACATTATCAGGGTTATTAGAGGAAAGCAAGAAACCCATGATACCATTCTTCTGTACCCTAAAACTGTGAAGGGCTCTTGCATCAACAGACTGAATTTCAGTCGTTTTAACAAGCTCTGGTTGACCTCAAACTAGCGATCGGCAAACGGAGCTTTACGAAGTCCCTTTAGAACCCTGACTCTAACCCTAACACTGTGGCATCTGGTGACTTGTAAACTCCCTCTGTATGTGAAAACACTCTTGTCAAAACATCTTATGAAGCAAAGAAACTGTTCCCAAACTCTTCTACAGAAATCGCTCACCACTTTGGGTTTAAACGGCGGCTGGATCTCTCTGTTGGCCAGACGCTCCCAGTCGATGCGTCTGAAAAAGCCCTGCTCCCTGATGTCCCGCTCCCCCTCAGGACCACAGCCGAGGCGCTTCGACGGGTGTTTAGTCATCAGCTGTTAGCGATAGCAGAAAAAGGTGTGAAACAAACATCACATCTGCAACATTACGCAGAAAAATTAAAGGGTCATTTCGCTCATAAACAGCCAGAGGAAATTATTCAGCCTTCTCACGGCTCATTTTTAGCAGCAGCCGCCACTTTTAATTTCCACCATGACTCATTTCTGCAAATGAAAAGTGGCGCCAACAATAAGCGGGATCAGGTTTATCTCACTTGTCAGCGGTTCTGAATTGATTAATGGATTTTTTAGGGGGACCACACGTGACTGTTATGAAATGATGTGATCAGACGGCACCTGAATCTTAATTGAATCTCCCCTGTGTGAATGAACAGACTCTGAAAACTCATTTCCTCATTCAGAAAAAAATAACACAGAAATGACGTCGCACTGTGATGCTGAGGTATGAGAAATAGTTATGTAAATATATGCGTAAATGGCTTTTTCCAATTAGAAGAATACTGAAACTGACCGTATCGGTGTTCATAGTCTATAGAGATACCAATATATGCTTTTAAGATCAGCAGCTTTAAACAGACGTACCCCCTTGCAGATGGACACAGCCTCCTTAGACAAGGACTTGGGGTAGGACACGTTGTGCTCCATGATGGACTGGAAGAGCTCGTCTTCATCCTCTCCATCAAACGGAGGCTGAAGGGCAGAGGAACACAGTGTCGCATGAGTTCATGTAAAGGAGTTGTGCGATGACAATTTACAGCTTGAGGGTGTTCTGTGAAACCTGACAAGACGCCGAGGTGACGGCGCCCTCGGCGGGCGTCACAGGTTTCTGTTGCATCACCGTCTTGTACTTAAAGATACTGCGGTTTGTGTTCTTGTGATTCCCTTATGGATTTACAGACCGCGGCTCAAACAGAGCTGAAATTGTCGTTTTGTGAGAGTGCTTGTGTGATCTCTCTTCAGTGACTAAAAGGTTCTGCTCGGCTGTTGCCTGGAAACGAGAAACCTTAAAAACGGGCTCTAATCTGCCTGTAAGTGCAGTGGAATTTTTTTTTTGTGGTTGTGTCTTTTGAAATGATACAAAATATAAACTTTCTGATCAGAAGGCTGTCAAGAAAGTGACAGGAAAGGCTTTAGGAGATGAAGAAGAGAAACGTGGAGGAAATACATTTGAAATTCTTAAAATAAGTTCATATGAGCGCCACAGAGGGGAGAGAAGAAGTCGCAGCCGCTGCTAGCAAGCTACCCGTAGCAGTCTGGATTTCAAGATATCCTATGACTCCAATCTCAGGCTTCTTATTACTTAAACATTTATACTTTTTTTTTTTTAAAGTCAGTTTACTATTTTTGCATTTAAGCAGTGGATCTACATAATAATCATAATAACTAATAAAGCCCCTATAGTAATACACAGACTAATTAAGAGACATTAAATTATATTAAATTAAGTTATATTATATTTTATTTTTTTATATTATATTATATTATCATTGATTATTTTATTGTTGTCTTATAATTATTATTATTATTATTACAGTATTTGTAGAATATGTACTGGGTGTCACTGGTGCAGTCTCTGTTTTTTTTTAAAATTCCTATCTATCTATCTATCTATCTATCTATCTATCTATCTATCTATCCATCTATCCATCTATCCATCTATCTATCTATCTATCTATCTATCTATCTATCTATCCATCGATATTTTCAATCATAACAACTGAGTATCATAAGTCTGTATCGCGGGGGTTTTTGGTCCTCAAAGGCCACCGTTGCCTCACCGACAGAAGGGGTGAGCAGGGGAGTGTTTTGGTCCAGAATCTAATCTCTAAATATTATTCAGTATTGCTGTTTCTATACACTGTACCTTTGAGATAATGTAAGAAGACATGGAAATAGAAGAATGAGATAAAAACAAAAAGAAAAAAGAAAATTCCAACCAACTGTGTCATAGGTAGTGATAGACATGTTACCTGTCCTGCCAGCATCTCATACAGAAGGACTCCATAAGCCCACCAGTCCACTGATTTTCCATACGGCTGGTACGCTATAATCTGACAGAGACACATAAATGAAAACATAAACACAAACTCATAAAAGTCACAAAGACACACTGGTTTATTCCTGCATCGATATACAGTCTCAGTGATGAAAAGATGCCTCCGTGTCTGCCGTCAGAAACATCTGCAACCTTATTTTATTGACACTGTTTGGCTCAGGGCGACCTCTACACAAGTCCTGAGAGAGAGACAGTAAAGATATCAGAGAAACTGTGAAAGAAACGTTCCTGTCATCTGAGCCCGAATCAAATCAGCCACCATTTAATAGAGTCAGCTATTTTCAGCTCCCACAACAAAGGCGCTTGCTCCTACCATCCAATTTGCCCTCCTACACCTCCCTCCCACACACAGTCTCCACACTGATACACACAATGATAATCATGCACAAGGAAAAGGGTGAAACACGCAGCTGCACGAGGCTTTCACAGAGACAGAAACGCAACAGGGACAGAGTTGAAATGTGTTGTTTGGAAAAATACTTGTTGTTATTATGATGTGCAAGTGTTAGTCCTGATGCAGGGATGAGTTTGCAGCCTGGATCCTGGAAGTATGCATCATTATTTTTCTATCTATGTAGAATTAACTGAAGAAGGATTTAAGTTAATAATAGTCTTAATTTGATTGCTCTTATTGTCTTTATTAGATAAGAAGTGGAGCCAAAACTATAGATAGATCTGCTATGCATGGTTACAGTTGCTAAGCTGTGATTGGACAGCATCCTCTTGGGGGCGGGGCATGTGTGATTAACAGTTTGCAGTGAATCGCTCTCACAGGTATGTCTGCGGCCTACCTCAGGTGCGATGTAGTCCGGGGTGCCGCAGAAGGTGCGCGTGGTCATGCCTTCATACATGTTCTCCTTACACATGCCGAAGTCCGCGATCTTTATGTGGCCTTCAGAGTCCAGCATCACGTTATCCAGCTTCAGATCCCTGCAGCACAAACCGCTCATTATAAGGAAATGTGTGCATGCACATGTGACATCGGGACACATGCAGACCCACATCATACGCTGTACACAGGGAGTGATTTATTTCCTAGCCTCTAATGATGTCTTCAGTCATCTGTGCTTTTTTCTCTCTTTTTCCTGGTGTAGTTTGTTTTTCATGTCTCAGCTCCTCTTGTTCTCCTCTTTATTCCCACTCCTGGCAGCTATATCTGTCGCACAGTACTGGTGAGATGTTAGCAGAGTGGACTGAGTCATTGGCTGTAGTACCGCAGAGATACAGGGTGTCCTCAGTCTCAGTCAAGCATTTCTTCTCTCTTTTGTATTTCTGCCTTTTTGTGTAGCAGTGTGATGAGTGTGTTTTTCTTTTTTCTTTATGTCTGTGTGCAGAATCTTTTCCTCGACTTTATTATTGAATCTTGTAAAATATTTTGTTTTTCCAATGGAGCGGTAGAACAAACTCAGATTACAAGTTTCTCTCCAGCTCACCCACCTGTAGATGATTCCCTTTCGGTGCAAGAAAAACAAACCGACAGCGATCTCTGCTGCATAAAACCTGCAAAGGAAGGAAAATAAGGAGATATTCAGACAGTCCACACATGCTCTCTCTCCTCCTTTTTTATGTCTCTTACTTTGATTCCTGATTAAAAAAAGCCAAAATATCCTGAAACATAATTTTTACATTAAGAAACTATCTTAAAGGTGGAGTCGGCAGGAATCCGTTAAAGAAGCATCTTTTTGGTGGTGTATATACAAAAAAAGCTTTTAATATCAGTCAATAGCTGTTAGTTATTGTTGACAAATTTTGGGCAGGGAGGATAAAACTGTTTTGTAATTCATCTCCAAACTTATAAGGTTGATTTTAAACAAGTAACTCAGACTGGGATTAGGAGAGGCATTTCAGAGAGGCGCAGTCTCGTTCTCAAAAGACGAGGTTTGCCACTCTGTGAGAAACTGCGTGAGCTCATAGTTCAACAATTCCAGAACCGTTTTCCTCACTGTGAAACTGCCAAAAAAATTCGGGATCTCATAATCTACATAAAAACCTACAAATATTCAGAGAATCTGGAGAAAGCTTTGTACAAGAGAGACAGAGGCAAAAACCAGAACTAGATGGGTGTGATGTCTGGGGCAAAAAGACATGACTGAAGTGGAGTTAACCGCACAGGCTCAAAATCACTTCTAAAATCCAGTTTGTGAACACGGTTTTCCACTGAATTCTCAAAAGTAGGTCAAATCTTTACCATGCAAAAACATAAACTGGCCCAAGAGGTGGTCTGATATTCTTTGGGACCACTTTGGGTTTCATTGAAGCTCGGTTCAAAAGCCAGAATCCCGAGTGGTGTGGAGATGCACAAGTGTTAACAACAACAGTATGGCTCCAGAGTAGAAGAGTCCAGGTGCTAAAGCGGCCTGCAGATCAGACTTATCATCCATTAAATACTATTCAAAACTCTAAAACTGCTCTACTCGGTTCCTGTTCTGTTTTTTTTTTTAGATGTGAGTCATCTATACCGTCTTCCAGCTTCAGTCTCCATCATACCTAACAGCGCTCTAACATTAACATTCAGTCAGACCTTCTGTGCCCCATAATAAGACTATTCATCCACTTACACGGCCTGTGGCTCCTTGAATTTGCCCATACGTTGGATGTGATACATTAGGTCCCCCCCGTTGATGTACTCCATCACAAAGTAGAGCCGGTCCTGGAAAAAAAACAGGATGTTATTGTGTACAAATGGCCGCTGTAAATAGATACTGTACAAAAGCAGGTGTAGAGAGTGAAAAACAGCCGAGTGTGTGACTGTAATATCAATCCAGAGTCGTCTCCTCCATGGCTGTAGGCTAACCTCAAACATACACCTGACAGGATTCATTATTTGACATCACAGAGGCTCATATATCTGAGTTATACATCTTTGAGCAGTTAATGTGTTTTTTATTAAAGAGACTTTGAGTCACCCTCTCTACGCACACAGTCCACGTCATCGGACAGACTCTGTATTCAGGCGGCGAAACGGCTCAGTATCAATTTTCTCTGCAGGGGCTCCAGAGAGAGAGAGCGCCAATAAATCTGAGGCAAACACGAGAGCAACGGAGGAGTGAACACTGGGGATGGAAGAGTGATGAAGGAGCGTAACAGCGCTTTTTAAGAGGGTGAAGTGATCGGAGGGTCTTCATGACTGCGACAAACTTCTGCTTCATAAAAATACGACATATTTTATCTTTACTTATTTCAGGAAGTTTAAAAAAGTCAATTTATCTATCACTCATGATGGTAAAAGATGATGATTTAACAGAATATTCTGTCTTGATTTTAAGTGAAAAAGTTTCCAAACTGTGGCGTTAAAGCTCCTGTGAGTGACTTTTAGTTTGTGTCGATTGTGGCGCCCTCTGTGGTCAAAGCTGTCTTTGCTTACCTACCCGCTCACACCGGTTTAAGGAATATATTTTTCAATCTCAACCTCGTCAATCTTGTCGCTTGGTTGTGATGATCATAAAAAGACATCAACATGAATTTTAGTCAATTTTATAAACATAAAAAAACTCCTGATAGGAGCTTTAACCTCAGCCGGCTTTGCCCAGAACTTTTATTCAGTGGAACTTTTACAAGTCCTGTTTTCCAAAGTTAAGTATCTTAAAATTCTTTAATTATGTGCTTTTATTTTGAAAGTCAAGCACATAGAAGGCTTTAAACGTTTTTCTTGTCATCGTTTTCTTCCGCTTATCCTGGTCTGGGTCGTGAGGGCACCAGCTTCAGGAGGGAAGCCCAGACGGCCCTCACCTGAACCACATCCACCAGCTCCTCCTTTGGGGGGATTCCCAGGCCAGGCGAGAGATATAATCCCTCTAACGGGAGGCATCCAGAGGGCGTCCTAACCAGATGCCCGAGCCACCTCAGCTGACTCCTCTGGACGTGGAGGAGCAGCGGCTCTACTCTGAGCGCCTCCCAAGAGTCTGAGCTCCTTACCCTATCTCTAAGGCTGAGCCCGACAACCCTGCGAAGGAAACCCATTTCGGCCGCTTGTATCTGCGATCTTGTTCTTTCGGTCATTACCCAAAGTTCATGACCATAGGTGAGAGTCGGCACGTTGATCGACTGGTAAATCGAGAGTCTCGCCTTACAGCTCAGCTCTTTCTTGACCACGACAGATCGGTTAAACGTCCGCATCACTGCCGACGCCGCTCCGATCCGCCTGTCGATCTTCCGCTCCATCCTACCCTCACTCATGAACAAGATCCCGAGATACTCGAACTCCTCCACTTGAGGCAGGACCGCCCCTCTGACCTGGAGAAGGCAATCTACATTTTTTCTGACTTAGGACCATGACCTCGGACTTTGAGGTGCTGATCCGCATCCCAGCTGCTTCACAAGTTCAAGTTCTTCTCAAATATTCAAGTTTTTCTCAAATAAACTTTAATCAGGGTGTTTTTGTTGTTGTATTTTATTTTATATATTTTTAAGACTCGTGTAAATCTTTAACTGAAGTTCTTTTACTCACCACGGTCTGGAAGCAGGAGTGGAGCTGTGTGAGGAACGGCGGTTTGTCCCTCTGAGCCAGGACCCTCTTCTCCACCATCGTACATTCAACATCATCGTCCTGGATCACCACGTCCTTCTTCAGGATCTTGATGGCGTACAGCTCCTCCGTCGACTTCATCTCCGCCAGCATGACCTTGGAGGAGAAAACGCAGGTCAAAGGTCAAAAGGAAAGTAGATTCATGAGCTTTGATTTCAGGTCTGAGGTATCCGCTCTCACCTTGCCGAAGCTGCCTTTCCCCAGCAGAGCCAGGAAGTTAAAGTCGTTCAGTCGGACCCGGTCCATGTTACCTGACGGCAGGCTGAACCGCCGGTGGTCTGACGGCGTGATCACCTTCTTGCCGTGGCCCATCTTGGCTTTCTGTGGAAATAAAAGTAACATCCTGGTTCTCGAGCCTATTGTTTTTTTTATAATATTACTCTGTGGATAGACTGTATGCGCATGATTTGAAGGTTGAAGATTCAAAATGAAGGAAAAAAAGGAGGAAAAATTGAACACAAATGTTCGACTGTTTGCACATTTTTGTTTAGAGTTTCTTAGAGTTGAATTGTTTGTCCCTGCAGACTGAAGCTGAATGTGATTTGCATGCAGAAAAAAAGTGAATCAAAAGTGAAAAGACTTGAAAAACTAAAGGTTTGAAAAGCATAAAAAAATCAGACTTCAATATCTGATGTAAAAATTTCCCAGACTCCTTCACTGTTTACTCCATATCAGACTCAGTGAAGATTTTCTTCCTCTGTTTAAAGAGTTTCTCCCTCAGATTCCCTCACAGCGTCTTATAGCTTCCCTATTGTCATAATAACTGGTTGTTAAGGTTGCAAATAAAAAGAGTAATTAAGACCCACCAGCTTCAGTCAGACTCAGATTAGGTGAATCTATGTGTGCTTACGGTCCACTAAGGACACAGTGATGCAGTGAATCCCAGTTGTGGGCTGGGGTCCTCTGAGGCTTATTAAAACAATGAACACTGTTCTGCACAGCAGCCAAAGCAGGGCCAGTTGTGATTAAAAAAACAAAGAACTGTCAGGTAAAAACTAAAAGTCTTAATCTACCAAAGGGGGGCCCTGTCTGTGTGGAAAGTCTGGGACTCACTTAAAAAATGTGCAGAAGTACTGAGGATCACTGGAGGGAAACACACAGGGGGTAACAGGTAACTCAGCGTAGATGCAGTAATCTTTAAAAGCACGTTTTCAGACTTCATTAAACTTCAAAAACAACTTACTTCACTTGTAAAATACTTGGTTTTTCAATTAGAAGTACAGTCCGAAGGAGACGCACAAATAATTTGTCTCTATAACCTCAAATAATGCTCAGAACAGCACCTAACTTCATCAACAGGACATATAATTTCTTCATGGAAATTCAATCAGACCGAGATGCTAAGACAGAAGAACTACAGCGTCTGCAGTGAAAAATGATTAATATGGTTATTATTACTTAAAGGAAATGATCATAAATGTTCTTCCTTGAGCTGCGTCACCCCGCTGTAGTCGAAAGTCTCTTTACAAACAAGCGTCTGCTGGAAGAGAGTAGGTGAGTTGTGTTTAGTCTCTTTGCTAAAGAAATGAGTCAAAGTTAAAAAGATGTTTGGTGTCTAGTACTATGGCTGTGACCCTATATGTCCTGTTGATGAAGTTAGGTGCTGTTCTGAGCATTATTTGTGGTTATAAAGTGGTGTTTTGGTTGAACGCTTTGCTCTCTGTATTGCTCTCTGCAGTCGTTACTAAAGTTGGTATAACTAGAGAAGCAACTTTTCTTTTATGTTAGCATTAAACTTTTATGATAATGAGGCTAAAAACATGACAACAACTGCATCTTAAAGTTGATTTATTATTTATGATGCTTTCTTAGCCAGGAAAATTTCCTCTTTTTGACATGAAAATAACCTCTAAATTATGAAGGAAAAACTAAAGGCATCTGTCTTTATCAAAAATACTGTATGACCTGTATTTCTTATCTTTGAGGACCACTGCACTGCTAAAGGAGGTTGATAATGGACTGACCTGGTCTACTTTTGTGATGGGGACACTACACATGAAAAATAAGCAGCACATCTAGACACTGCATGTCATTTCACTGTGAGATTTTCCGTATTTTTCAGTGAAATAATTTAAAATTATTTTAGCTGTCTTATCATCCTCAAGACCTTTCAAAAACATCACATGGATCTACCATAAAAAAAAAAGAGATACAAACAATTTTCCTGGAGTGTAACGTCAGAATAAAAGCTGCACAAACCCACACAATACAGAGTCCTCAATGATACAACACTGCCACCATGTGGACAGACGTGTGACATGCACGGCAAGATCCTGCCCGTGTGTTTTTAGTTCATTCACACTGTTACTGTGCAAACTGAACGTGAGGGTCGTCCATGCTTCATGTCCTACAGCCTTCTATAGTCCTGAGCAGAGGCACAGACTATGGAGGGCGGGCTGTGGGCTGCGCTGTCAGCCGGTCAGCCAGTCAGGAGCAGGCGTGAGGCTCTGTTGGCCAATGACGGTGCAAAGGAAGTGGTGAGGAACAAATTTACTAACAACAATGCTGTCTGGTGTTTGTGTTCGACATAGAGAGAACATACAGCACCTTAAAGCTGTTTTCTTTTTGATTTTAAAGATGATTTTAAAGCACATTGCTCTTCTTTGTGCTGCTTTCTACTGGTATGTAGTCAAAATGGAAGTAAAAGTGTGAAAAAAGTTGCAGAAAATATGAATTAAGTGTCACAGTTTGGCTTGTTCGTCTGTGTATTGATAAGAGCTTTTTGTTAGTAAATCAGATTCATTTGTGGAAACCCGGCAGAGATCCACAAACAATCCTAACACAGTGAGTAAAGTGAGTGATGCGGGTTAAAGAGCGTGGAAAATAGAGACGGAGCAGGCAGAAGAACTACCTTCAGATAGTGGATATTTAACTGGCAGGCCTAGGAGAAAGAAGAAAGTCACTTTATACTGAGGTCAAAGGTTAGCTGCGTCTAATTATGGAGGATGAACCCGAACATCTGTTTCAGTCAAACTGTAAAAACGGTCAAAGCTGCAGATAGATGACTGAATCAGTCCTTTTTTCCTGTCACATCTGGTTGCATCTTAGCATCTTGGCCAGTTTCCACGGCAACAGCACACTTGTGCAAAGACTCCAGCCTCGGAGAAAAAAAGTCAAGGTCAGCTTGTACAGCGAGGAGAGAGAGAGAAGGGAAAATTAAAAACAACAAGAGTCAGTGTGCGGAGGACCGCTGCGAGGAGATGACATTTACACTCGGTATTCAAACACCTGTGGGCGCGCGGCTGAAACGGACTCTGATAGAGAAAAATCTAACCTCATTCCTCTGAGCTGAATCACAGACGCCCTCACAGTGTTTAATACAGCTGCTACCGTCAACCTTAAAGATGATCACACGGGTGTGAAGAGGTCAGGAGTTTCTTTTAAGGAGGTTTTGAATGTAAATCTTGATGCAATTCACAAAAAAAACACTAGAGGGCATGATTAACACACTCACACGCACCCTGACAGTTTCTACATGATCGTGTCGATGTAAACATTTGTGTATCATTATTTAGTCAAATCTAAATCACCTGTCACCTGTCCTCATTACTCTCAGCTGGAGTTCATCAGCCTGGGTCGTCTATAAAAGGAGGGTCTTTCACTCGGTTAGGTGTGTGACGCCAAAGATGCCGACACCTTCAGTTGTTTTCTCTTGGTTTGTGTGTTTGAGAGTGTGAGAGTGGTTGTGTTTTGAGGGAAGGAGGGTAAATTCTAGACTTTCTGTGAGGTTTTGATTCATAAAGAGACTTCTCTACCTCTGTTTGAGGCCTTTTACTTTGGTTTGCCTACTTTTGGAAAAATTAGTGGGTGGCTGTGGGGAAACATAACTCCACTCCATCTTTTAGAACCCAAAGGCCTTATTTTTGTTTTCTTTGAAGGTGCAGATTTTCCTTTTTGTTACTTTCCCTGTCCTTCACGTCATGTGACTTACAGAAACGCAACAGACTGCAGAATGCAAACTTTTCAAAGTTGCACTCACAAAATCTACGTCTAATAATTTGGTGGTTAAAGGTCCTTTCACACCGGGAGTGTTTTTTTCGTGCGATTATTTCAGCTGTATAATTGATCTAGACATGATGGTATTTGGATTTTAGACAAATCTGGTATGTTAAATATTTAGGACCCAGAAGTCTCTCAGATCCCAAACTGACCCAAATAAGATGTTTTATTTAGAGATGTTTTATTTTAGATGACGTATTATTGTTGTGTTTACAATATCAGCTGTAAAAATAGATCACTATGATGCAGCTCTTATTGTAAAATCTATTCTGTTCGTGAGTCCAGCCGCTTATTGACGAGTCAGTGGTCAAATTGTGACCCCCCGGAAAGTCGCAAAATCGCGCATCGAAATTTGCCTCCGAATATTTCGTAATTTTGCGTCGTATATTTGCGTCAATCCCGGTGTGTAAGGACCTTAAGAAAAAGCAAATTTGATGTGTTCTGTCATCGCACTGATTGGTTGCAAAGGTATAAATGCATCTGTGAGTCAGAGACAATGTCAGACACAATTTTGTGAACTTCATGCAGTTAAGCTTATTAGCTCCCTGACACTTTAACTATCAGAAATGAAAAATGATTTATTTACATCCATAAAAAAAACAAATAATCACTTCAGGCCTTATAGTTTTTATTTATTTTCTTTACTGTCTACTCCTCCTGTGCTCTATTGAATCCTGAGTATTGATAATTGCACCATCATGCCAAACACCTATTCAACAAACGGTGCTTTAAAAGTTATCTCACTGCTGAATAAGTCTGCTTGAGGCAAAGAAAATCTACTATAACGAGTGTCTTACTGATGCGTATTGTGCTTCTGATTCTCCCAGATATTTTGCACATTTGCTTTGCGACCTGCGAGCGCAAACTTTTGTAGAAGACGTCAACAAGTCGCGTTTAATTTTTAGTATGATGACTTAAGTAGCATTTAGCAGAAATGGTCACGCTGGACTTGTTGAGAACATCAGATTTAGCTTTAGTAAACACAGATAGATTTTTCCCTTCTTTATAGCTAATTTGCTTCCACTTTACAGCAGTTAGACGCTTTCACAGCAATATTTTCACAAGTATAGTAAACAGGGTCTTTAGTTTTCTGCACTAAACTGAGTGAAGAGAAAAATGTGTTTTTCACACCCCGTGTTCCGCTGTTTAGGTCTCGACAGATGCCCCTGCAGAGCGGCTCACACTGTTGCTTTAGCAGATGCTTATAAATGAAAACAGCTTTATATCAGACTCAACGCAATTAAGACACAGAAATACAACAACATCTGCTATTTACAGGAGCAACAACAATCCTGAGGCTCACTCAGTCGGTTTGCACGACTTCTCCTCCTGTTATGTCAAACTCTACTTTGCTCTTGTTCTTTAAAGACTTGCAAACATCTTTTAAATCTTACTGACTGATTATTTACTCCTGATCCTTATCTGGACCTCCAGGCACCTGTATCTGCTCAGCTCGACCCCTATCACAGCTGCTTCTATAGTCGAGAGTGGATGCTATGAGTTGTCTAAATTTTCCTTTTAAAGTAAAACCTATTCAATGCCAAGAGAAGGCAGAGGTTACCATGGTGACAGTGAGACAGGAGCTCAGTTTTTGATCGAGTGAGTATTCACGCTGTGCGACAGAGGAAACCTGCTGCAGCCGACGGTTTCCGCCCTCTCTGTTCTCACCTCAAACTTCTGCCGCAGCTCCAAGTTGACGTCATCGACCTCGGGGATGGGGACGTTGTAATACTCGCCCTCCTCCTGGTTCAGCAACTTATACCTGACAGAAACGAGAGATGAACATGTGTTGTATACCATTAGTTCAATACAATACGATGTGTACAAATACAGTTACAACTCAACCATTCTGCAGAATATAATGTTATATGTTGGGGAACTATACGACACAATGTGACATTTCTATAAAGAAGGTCTGATACAAGACAAAATGATACAATACAAAAGTAACCATGTGATGCAATACGACATGATTCGTGACGACACAACACAGCAGAGATACGATACGATGACACGAGGGCTGGGCGATAAACCGAAAATTTACCGATACCGAAATTTACGACAATAACCAACGTCATTTTTCCCACATCGGTATATTCAGGGGCGGCACAGTGGTGTAGTGATTAGCACCGTCGCCTTATGTTAAAGATTAGAGTCTTTAAAGTTTTTTTATTTTTTTTTAATAAAAAAATTATTTGCTTTGTTTGAATTCTATAAAAGTGGGTTGCAACTTAAGGACCATGAGAAAATGTGGGTCCCAGAGTGAGACCAATTGAGAACCACTGCGCTCCAATACAATACGACACAACATGTTATGTTACACAATGACACCATACGATACAATGCTATAAGACACATTAAGATACGACACAATACAATAGAAAAAAAGGGTACGATACGCTACGCTAAGCTAGGCTGCAACATGATCGGATATCATACAATAGGATATGTTAGGATATGAAATGAAACAGTGGATACAAATAAGTGTGATACAATAAGGTACAATACAACATAATACAATGGATATGATTGGACACGAATAAAAGGTTAAGATCAGATACAGTAGATTATGATATATCGTATCATATCCACTGTATTGTGTCATATGAAACAAAAATAAATGATACCTTATAATATAATACTGTATCATAATATATGCTAAGGTACATCACAACACAACACAATATGCCAGATTGGATATCACATAATGCAATAGAACATGATATAATACCTAACCCTACCACAACACATGATTAGATACAACAGGATACAATATGATGCATAGCAAATTGTTAGCTATGTTATTGCAGGTATCAATAAAACAGGATTCCATACAGATAATGACTGATATTTGATGTAATTCTGTATAATGTATAATATAAAGTTCTTTTGCAGAGTAGGGAAAGTGGAAGTTAAAATCACATTCCTCATGAGGTGAAAAGTCAAGCTTCACTTTTCCTCCTGAAGAAGACGGAGAGTCTGAGTGTGCGAGACAGAAACCAGGTTTGAGTTTTGAACATTTTCTCACAGGCGTTTCCTCGAGCGTCTTCATGCTCTCAAAGCAGCAGTCTGTCAGGGTGGTTTAGGCTGCGTTAGCACAGGTATGCTAACACCACAGGCCTACTCTAACATCTCTGAGTGTGTTTATTCTGCAGGCATGAGATGAAGCAGACCTGCAGGGACAGAGGTGAGGAAATGACGCCAGAAGACGCTATTCGTCAGAGTGAGTGATCGTCTGTTTTACGCACACTGGACCCGTGTCGGTCGTGGTCAATGTAGTTTCGCGTTAACGAGCGTGCAGACGGCTGGAAAACATCGAAGACGAGCTCAAAGGTGGAACTTTTTTCTTGACCTTTCTGGAGAAATTTATTTAAAATCTGTTTTACAGGGACTGTGAGTACTTTGTGAGGAGACTGAAGAGGGTGTCTGGTCCCTTTCTTTAGAAAATGCATGAAGTACCTAAAGTGGCAGTTTTCCTTGGAACAAAACATCAGAAAAGTGCTGTGTAGATATTAATAAGTACAAAAAAATGTGAAAAAGTGTCCTCTTGGTAATTTAACCTTAACATAAAGTATCATATGAAAAAAAGTTTTTAGTTAACATCAATTCTTTGTCGACTACATATTGATATTTTGTGTTTCTTTTCAGCTTTTTGTGTGGTGGTGCCCCAAAAGGTGCCCTTTTTACATTTTCCTGCCCTGCCCCTCAAACAGCCTGGTTACGCCACTGCTCAGGTGCATTTCCACGCAGTATTGTGCTGAAGTATTATCTGAGAAAATGTTTGTATCTGGTTGGTATTGCAAAGGATGAATATTTCATGTCTCAGATCAGGATTGGTGGCAAAAGATATCCATAATTTTCACACATACTCAGCCTCGCCTTAACAGAGAGGTCTCAGTCTCAAAGGGATCAGATTAAATAAAAGTTACATAACCAGGAGATCAGGCGGAGATCATCTTACTTTATATTCTGGAAGAATACGAAGATAAATTCGGTTTTTCTCAAACTTTAGCCTCCTCTCTTTTTAAATCCCAGAAACTTTGTCATGGTATCAACTCGATAATTTGTTTGTGTAAAATTTACACAAAGAGGAGAAGACTGACCATCCACAGGTGGGAGCTTTGATCAGCTCAGATACTCCGAACGACATGGAGCCCATGAAGTCATTCCTGGTGGTTCTGTCCCAGTCCCAAACCTCAATGGACAGACGCCGGTCCTTATCTGATGCTTTCAGTTTACTGAGCAAACACACAGAGAATATGTGAGGTCAGAGAAACTCTAAATCTGCTCTTAATGAGCTTTAATCAAGAGTGAAATAACATCAACTCTGAAATGAGGATTAGTGTTGACTCACAAAGTGAAGGACTCGTTCCAGCAGGGGTTGAGAGAGGAGCGGATGGTCCTGGTCTTCTGTTTGGTCTCGTTCTTTGGGTCAGGCGTGAGTTTGAGTTTAACGTAGGGGTCTGACAAACCGTTGGGATCCATGGGAATCAGGTTCCTGGCTTCACCCACTGAGAAGAAAGAAAAAAAGAGGCACAGAAAGGTGAATTTTTGCATGTGTTAGAATGTTAATCAAACAAAAAAAGGGTTAAATAAGCCACTATTTTTACAGTGTTGACTCCTCCTGTCACAGTTCAGCTGGTCAGGGGGAAGCTGGGCAGGTAATGGTGGTGGAGGTGAGCTACACATGTTTGTTAACTGAGCTGAAGGTGAAAAAGAACAGAACCAGGAAACTAGGGGAAAAAATAAAAGGAAAAATAAGATAAAAAATGAATACAAGAGGAGAATGGACATAAAACAGACGAATATAGAGGAAAATGAAAAGAAAAGAAGAAAGAAAGGGAGAGAAAGAAGGACAGACAGAAAAAAAGAGAGGAAAACTAAGATAAAGGAAAGGAAGATGAAAAGGTAGAATAACAACAACAAAAAAACACAGAATATAAGTAAGAAGGAATGAAAGAAAAAGAGAAAGAAACAATAAAAGGAAAGGGATAAAAAACAAAGAAAAAGTAAACAGAAAAAAGTTAGAAAGAAAAAAAAGTAAGAGAAAATGATGTAACAGAAGAATGAAAGAAAAAAGTTTGAGTGAAAAAGAAAAGAGACGGAAAAAATAAAGAAGAAAGAAAATAGAAGGAATGAAAAAGAAAAGAAAAACAACGAGTAAAAAGAGAAAGAAAGATAAAAGAAAGAAAGCAGGTTAAAAGACAAAGAGTTGAAGAAGTGAAGAAAAGAGGAAATAAAAAGGAAAAAGAAAGAAGTAAAGTGTGAAAGAAAGAGAGAAAGAAAGCAAAGGGATAGAAAAAGACAAAGAAAGATAAAGGAAAGAGGAAGAAAGAACAAGTAAAAAAGGGGAAGGAAAAAAAAGAGAAAGCAGGTTAAAAGACAAAGAAGGGAAGGAGGGGAAAAAGAAGAAAAAAATAAGATAAAAGGAAAAACAAAGAAAGAAGAAAATGAGAAAAGAAAAGAGAGAGAGAAAGAAAGAAAGAAGAAGAAGAGTAAAGCTCTGACTCAGAAAAGCAGACCCCTCTCAGACCCCTCTCAGACCCCTCTCAGACCTCTCATAGACCTCTCATAGACCCCTCTCAGACCCGTCAGCAGACCTGGTCTCCCTCTGACTCTCTGAACCTGTCCTGGACTCTGAAAATCCCCACTCTGCATATTTTAAAGTAATCCGACAACAGAGAGGCTGAGATCTGTACGTTTCAGGGAGTCCGTGTGAACTTTCACACAGAGACACAGAGTCAGCTGGGATCCTTCATTAAAACAGCGGTAATGTATGAGTACGAGGAAACATAAATATCCCTCTGGATATACACAGATATGCACATCACAGACATAAGAATAGACCGAGCCGGCTGGAGTCAGTCTAAATCTGCCTTCTCAGGACTAAATCAGATCTGTTTGACTTTCAGATTTTTCCTGCTGGATGTTACTGTGAGTTATTTCCTATAAGGCCCAATAGTTTCACCCCTTTGAGGGTGCGAAGTCAGCCGACCCGAATTTCTGATACGGTATCTGGTTATAAAGTGTTCTCTGTTTTGTACAGTAGAGGGCAGTATAAGCAAAGGTCAGGGGCTTTTACGCCGCTCATCATGTGTTACTCAAACCTTAAAGTACACATCCATAATAATCCCACACCACCTCTTTACGTCTCTCTGCCTTTCTGTCTCTCTCTTATTACCTACAAGCTCTCTCTCTCGCTCTCTCTCTTTAACACACACACACACACACAGGTCTGCTCCAACACAAAGACACACACACACACACACATATATACGGTAATGTAAATCCTCCCCTCTGCTGGCTGTGGCTGCAGCATCAGCCGCTCCTATGGCAACGCTGGAAATCAAACAACGCTAAAGCAACCTCAACAAGCCTGCAAACACAATAAAATCACAAACACACACACAAAGATACACAGACATGAATAGATAGGAACCACTTGAACATACACACACCTTTTGTGCGAGTTACTGTACGCTGCTAATGTATCTGTGGACTTATCTCTCTCTCTCTCTCTCACACACACAATGAAACATCATCAGCAGCAGTGATCAAGGACCATCTCTGCTGTCTGTTGTTGCTTGGATACAACAAGAGCCGTTTCCTTCTGGATCCTCCCTTCCCTTCCCCTCGCTCCTTACGCCCCTCAAGAGGTAGTTACCAATAAAATTACAGAAAGCGTGTTGGTGTGTTTTGTCTTTATTACTTGTTGGGTGTAAAACGTGCACGATAAAGAAGATCTACGCTCTAATAAGTGTCTGCTAAGTGCATGAAAGATACAAGGCTGCTTCTTACATTATGCAGCAGGAGCGTTTGTGCACTCCGCTGCTGCTGTTTCTCCGCCTGAAAACACCCTGAAAACTAGAGGGAAGGGCGATGATACTTCAGGTGCAAGAATATATAAAAAAATATCAAAAAAGTTTAGATTCCTTCTTCATAATCCTTATTTATAAACAGGATTTCGCACTGTTTCCACTCCTCTGTGTCTGAACTGAAAGTCTGCTTGATGGAATATATGTGACAGCTAAAATAATAATTAAAAAAACATGTCATCTGGATCCCGGGGTGAGTGCGTGCCTGGCTGCGGTCGGCCAGCAGTGTAATCTCCCAAAAAAAAGCTTCGAAATTCAAATGTGCTGTTGCATAACAATGCCATGTGCAACCAATGAACGTCTGATAATCTGGGGGGGAAAGCTGCACGGCCAAATGGGAGCTGGATGGATCCCTGCAGTGCACTGCCAGGGATCTAAATGCAGACATCACATACACAGAAACACAGCAGAGAGAAATGCAGAAGTGACCTTAAGATTTCTATTTCTGGTTTGACTCATTTTAGGGAATTATCTCAACAAAAGGGGACGCTTTAGAAGGAAGTGAGACTCCGAGGAGACACATGTGTGGTGCTCTTTGAGAAATCCCGCCCACACGCCTCTAAAACAAATCTTATTGAGCACACACAGTCCTGCTTTTTTTACTCAGTGATAAAAGGTTTAAGTGAATTATTGAATGGCTCGAAGGATAATGAGATCTGTTCTGATGACAGCCCACGAGCAAAACAGAAAACAGAGGCAATATGTCTCATCAATCTAAATCTGCCAAATACGCCCTCACACCAACGAATTAGGAACTTTTAAAGTGGTGGCCTGATATTTGGATAATGTGTTCGGCATTCTGGGTAATTTGCTCATATAAACCAGTCGTGTACTTACTACATAAGTGCCCTATTGGATGCATTTGTACCAATTTAAAGATCAATAAAGGATCTCTTCAGTGCTCTTGCGGTGAAAACCACAATAAATGTCCCAATAAATACCTCCCAGTGTATAGATTAAAAACAAAATGTCGTCTGGATTATATTTTAGAGGGAAAAAGTGCAAACAAAGTGCCTTCGGTTGTTTTGTAAAGTATTAAATTTTAAACAAATTGCCCTCTGCTTGCATTTCCAGTGTCTAAAATATTTAAAAAGTGGCTGCAATAAAATGTAAATAATGCACTGGTTGTTCATTCAGTTGATAAAATGTAGACAAAGCACCATCTGGTTGCTCTTTTAATTGATTAAATGGATACAAAGTGTCCTCTGGTTGTACTTAAGTGGTCAATATCTATTCAGTTCGCCGTGATTGCACATTAACAGAACAGAATGTAAATTAAGTTCCCCGTGGTTCCATCTTCAGTTGATAAATTGTTAATAAATTGTCTTCTGGTCGCTCTGTAAACCAATAAGATGTAAACAAAATGCATTCTGCTTGATTCTTTAGTTGGAAAAGTTTTTAAAGAGTTCCCTTTTTAATGCCTTTCCACTGTACAAAATGTTAACGAAGTGCACTTTGGCTGCATTGTTGGTAAAAAAGTAAACAAAGCACTGTCTGATTGCACCTTCAATTGAAAGAATCTGCAAAAAGTGACCACTGGTTGTACCTTAAGTGGACAACATGTAAACAAAGAGGTCTCTGGTTGCTTCATAAAGTAATAAAACATATTTTAAAAAATGCCCCTTGGTTCTTCCTTTCAGTTTAAAAAGTTCTCTTTGGATGCCTTTCTGGTGTATAATATGTAAACAAAGTGCCTTTTGGCTACACTGTTAGCAATAAAATGTAAACAAAGTGCTTTTTGGTTGCTGCTATAGTTGATAACATGAATAAGAAGTGTCTTCTGGTTGCACTTCAAGTGGACAATATGTTAAAAAAGTGCCATCTGGTTAATTCATTAGCAAAAGCAAAATGTAAACAAAGTGTCCTCTTGTTGCTCTATCAGTTGATAATAGGTAAACAAAGTGCCTTCTGGTGGTTTGAATAGCAAATCAAATGTCAACAAAGTGCCCTCGGGTGAATATATGACTTGGAAATATGTATATAAAGTACCCTGTGATAGCATTGTTTGCAGATCAAATGTAAACAAAGTGCCCTCTGGTTCCACCTTTAATTAAATAAAATGTAAACAAAGTGTCCTTTGATTCTAACTTGAGTTGATAAAATGTAAACAAAGTGCCCTCTGGTTCCACCTTGAGTTGATAAAATGTAAACAAAGTGCCCTCTGGTTGTAAACAAAGTGCTCTCTGGTTCCACCTTTAGTTAAATAAAATGTAAACAAAGTGCCCTCTGGTTCTATCTTGAGTTGATAAAATGTAAACAAAGTGCCCTCTTGAAGCCCTTCTAGTGGATTGAAAGTTCTGAATTGGTACCTGATTTTATACTTGAGGCAAAAACATCTGGAATGGCGATTTTCTGCTAATATCAGGCACAGATTGCAAAGTAATATCGGCTGACTAATTATCAGTCATTATACTGGATACCAACATGTGCTAATGACTGACTCTGTGATCCAAAAAGCCACAGAATAGCTGAGAAAAAAGAGACCAGTGTTGGAGATGATTGTTGCTTTCAGCTCTAAAATCAAAACAGCCCTCCCACCACCATCCCAACAGTGCGTAAGATCCTGAATTTTAACCCAAAGCCTCTCTGAACCTGATCTTCATTTCCACCACAGGCCTGATGGTGCTCTGTGTTGTTTCAGTGGAGGGAAAAATGTATTCCTGTGAAACCGCGGGCGAACATGTCATGTGAGGAAATCTCACCCTGAGTAAACCGCTGTGTGTGCTCACTTTGTTCCCATCCTCACATGCCCCCTATGAGTGTGGTTATGCAGCCTCGGAGGTCATGAAGGGACGTTTGCATGTTTACCTTTTCTTCCATCTGCAGGAACAATATCTCCTTATACCTACTGGTTATTTTTATCACATTAGCTCAAAGCAGGAGGAGACGACATGAGAAGAGAAGGCAGCAAAGTAACAAAAAAGAGAGTAGGAGAAGAAGAAGGTAAAGGTCAAGTCACGTTTGGTTTGAGCTTGTTGAAAAGGAGAGGATGACAGAAATAAGGTTAGCTGTCGATGTCTTTTAAAAAGGAAAGAAAAAAGAAAATTCAGACGGACGGAGAGAAAATAGATGACGCGAGGAGGAGAAGACATGCTGGGGTCTTGAAGGGAACAGGTGAGAGAAGATAACAAGGCATGTCAATATTGGAGAGACAGAGAGGAAAGGATGAAAGCAGGAGAGAAACAGAGTGAGAGAGAGAGCCCAAGAGATGTGTCTCTTTTCTTCGCTGGATGGATTTAATCAAGTTTACATCTGTGCGGTGAACCACAAAGGCTCGCTGTTAGTCTGCAGGAGTCGGAGAGCAAGCTGAGGCTTCACTGCTCAGACCGCCGCCATTAAAGATGAGGAAGAAAAAAAACACAAACATACAATCCTTCAGCTTTCTCTTCATCCTGCGTCAAAGAAAAATAGTTGATACAGGCGCTGAAATCCAGTCAGATATGTAAAAACGCTGCTGTTGTTTGTCGGTACATTGTTCACTCCTGCTGCTTTTCCTGTTTTATTCTCTGATTGTTAATGTGAGGTTTTGACAACAAGCGATGTGAAGATGTTACCATGTCCTCCAGGAAACCACGAAGGCTGTTTTTCTCTCCACTTTGACAACCCTGACACGTTGATTTGTTGCACAAGGCTTCAACAGATGTATCAGAAATAATCACTTGTTGCAGCTTTGGAAACGACAGACGGAGCAGCTGTATGATGAAGGGAAAATAAACAGAGAAATGCAGTCGAACTAAGTATCAGACACGACATGTGCCGGCAGCAGGTGCAGCCGATCGCACCGCCATACGGGTGTGAAGAAACACGTCCGTAAACCGTGGAGTGATTTAGTGTTTAGAGGCGAGGGAGACAGAGACAACAACAGTTAAACTCTGCATGAGATCAGTTTTTGGTGTCTCTGTTCGGCCTGATCTGTAAAGACCGAGTGTCCATGTCAACAAGAGCACGGCTGTTATTATCAGTGGTAATATCCTGCTGGGTTTCAGACTCGAATTCACACAGAGGGATGTTAAAACGATGTCAAACTCAACATTTGCAGCAGGTCAGACTGAAAAAAAGAGGATTTTGTTTTCAGCCGGGAAATAAAATCACTGCAACAACTAAAAAATGAACCTTCTGTGGATATAATGTGATTTTTAAAAACTTCTCTCCGTCTGGTCGACCACAAACAAACAAAAAAACAAACATATCGCCATGAAAGCAATATTTCTCCGGTCAATCACATCTGTCACTCTATTTCTGAGGGTTATTCCCATCTGATCCTGCCCCCACTGAGTTAGACAGACTTCACTGGCCTCAGCACTTATATACCCTGACCACCGCTGACTCGCCATGTGTGAGTGAATGAGTGTGTGTAAGTGTGTGTGTGTGTGTGATAGAGAGTGGTTTCTCTCCCCTGCCACAGGCGTTTTAACACCGTGTTGTCCACTCCAGGTGCTGCCATTGACTGACAGGATAATTTGGAGGTGCTGAACACACACACACACACACACACACACACACACACACACACACACACACACACACACACACACACACACACACACACACACACACACACACACACACACATGCACAAACATACACTAACTCTTTTATTTAAATCCTTGTCTTTAAACTCAGCTTCACTTTGTGGTTGTTTTTCTGCATTTTTGACTCCAGAATAAACTCGTTTCTCTTGTTTATTTCAGCTGACGGTCAAAAAGAGACACCGATGAGGAATCCGACAAACCTGTAACGTGTAGTCTGTCCATGTTGACTTCGATTTTGAGGAAGAGGCGACCCCGGCGCTCCGTGTGGTCCGTCCCGCACAGACTCGGCACGTTGACCACACACTGCTTGTGCACGTTCATGTCGCAGGCTGGAAAGAGACAGAGGAGAGAGCAGACAGGTCGTTCAGTTTATCAGTAAAGACTTTATTCTCTGAGATCATCATGTAAATGGAGAAATACACCTCTTCTATCGGCGCTGGGAGGTGAATCATGAACATAAAGGAAGGAAAGGTTAGCAAACTGAGGCTGAACTGCTCTGACTTTAAAAGAGCTTGAAACACTTTTGCAGAGAAAATGATCCGACTGTGGAGAAAATCCACCAGGAAGTATTGAAAGAAAGTGAGATTTATTCTGCAAAGACGGCAGACTCTGAGGGAATGAATCTGGAGGAAGTTCAGCGGAAAAACTGCAGAAGAAAAAGAGACGCGGCTTACGCAAACAACAAACCAGGTATCAAACTTCGATGAAGAATTGAATTTATTCTGTTTATGTTAATGTTATGATCATAGTTAAGTTCCCTGTATTTACTTGCCTCCTGATCGTGTCCCCCCACTGTTTCCCATCACCCTCATTACCTCTTGTATTTAACCTCATGTCTCTCACGGTCTCATCACCACTTCATTGAACCTCGTCTTTTCATAGTTTGATTCTGACCTTGTTAGTGTTTTGTGGATTTGCCTTTAGCCTTGTGATTTGGATACCTCTGCTGTTTGTGTGCCGCACCTGGACAGTTTTAATAAAGCCGGATTTTTGCCTTTCAGGACTGAGTCTGTGTCCTTTAATTTGGGTCAAACTATCAGTTTTATTCATGACAGTTAAAGTAAAAAAACAGAGAAAATGAGAGGATGTGTGTCAAAAACAGAGATTTTTCTCTCCTAGATTTGGTCCTTCTAAAAGTCCAAAATATGCTCAACATAACGTTGTTTTCATTCTTTAAGTAGGTAAAATCCAGTTTCATAAGAGCTGTCCTGATTGTGGATTTTTTAAAAAGCCCTCTAGTGGATTTTGAAAACACTGAAACATTCAGGTACTATCCTGTCTGAAGTCTTTTAATAGTTCTGAGACTGACCCACAAACAGACACACGCAAAGCTGCAGTCCCAGTGAGGCCGAGGATTTGTTCGGAGTTGATCCGGTATGAAAACGTCGACTTTTTAAAAGAGTAAAAGCTATTCTCAAAGGTGGTGTGGCACTTAGCATCAATAAATCATATCCACGCTAATTTAGAAATGAGGATCTCATCCACCTTCTTCTGAGTGGATAAAATAACTAGAAGATGAACGAAATGATGGACGAAGAAACAAACAGGACTTTGAACTTTTAAACTAAAATAAAAAATAGACAGTAATAATTTTGCATGATCTTAAAGTTTTAATGCATCTGATTGGAACGGTGGTGTTTGGTGTATGGGCAAAGTTGCATGTGGATAAAAAAGTGATATTGCATAAAGAATGAAAATTTGTAAACATGATACAAACACAAGTTCATATCATCAAAAATATTACACAAAGTTTTCTGAAGACAGTGTAGTTTCATGTTTTTAACTCTACAGCCTTTCCTACAACAAGCAAGGGACAAGTGTTTGAGGAATCACACGGTCTATAGTCCATGGTGCGAAGTGAATCAGGGTGAATGAGGGTGAATGAGGGTGAATCAGGGTGAATGAGGGTGAATGAGGGTGAATCAGGGTGAATGAGGGTGAATCAGGGTGAATCAGGGTGCGTCTGACTGCTTTGAGTGAGGCGTAAAGTGCGGACAGGTTTGGTGAAGTTCCTCGATTTTTCAGGTGTGTTTTCGGGTTGACATGAATCTTCCTTTGTCTTACTCATCTTTGCTGAGTGCAGATATTTTCTATCCTCTTAATATCTGTGCTCGCCACACTGGGCAGATAGGGATGGAGGTGTCCTTACCCCCAATTTCCACCGCATTTGGAACGGATCAGATCCTAAATGTTGGCGATTTTTGCCGTCTGCCAATCCAACCCGATCCGTTTGTGAGGGGAATTTCGTGGTGGATTTCGGACAGAAATTGGCAGAATCGCAAGAACTCACAAGAGCCCACGGATTCACGTACAATTGCGCGATAACGAGTTGTCTCTATAAAGACAGACACATGGACATATAAGCAGTAGATTGTGTCCTTTGAGAGGAGGAAATCTACTTCTTAACTTCTAGAATCAGCATCTTCTCATCCACGGTGTCATTGGGGTATGTTTTCTTTAGTGTCTGTGCCCGACTTCCTTTCCAGCACGGGTTAATCTGTGCTGAATTTATTCGGCATGCTGCGACGTTCGGAAAATATAAAACTCTTGCGATTTGCAGCGGATCAAGAAGAAGCTGGTGGAAATTGACACATTAACTTGAATGGTTACGATCAGCTGCAATCGGTGTATTCAGACTTTTCGTAGCCGTTCCGGACGCGGTGGAAATTGGGGGTTATCCTGAGATCATTACCAAACTCTATCATAGTGCATGAAGATCGGAGAAATCAGCGTCTCCACCTCCTCTGTCCCTGCAAACACACATTTACTCCTCCTTGTTTCTCACTGTAACTTTCTGTCCACCTCTCTCCAACCATCCATCTCGCCCACTCTCTCTCTCTTTACCCCCTCTACTCGGGCGAGCTCGCCAGGTTGACATGCTGGGAGGAGACCAGGAGAGAGGAGAAATGGGGAAGCAGCTCTTAATGACAGCGGGCCCCCCGCATCAATTTGTTCTGGTGTGCTCCCATTACCATCTGTGATGAGGCTGCCACCAGAGACCCGCAGATGGATGGATGGAGTAACAGGAGGAGAGAGGGAGGGAGGATGGGTAATGGATGGAGAGGACATGGACAAGGGAAGGAGAAAGGGGGACTTTTGAAGGGTTCGAAGAGGAGAGAAGAGTTTGGAAACGAGTGAGCGTAGTACAGGATGAGATGAAACTCGCAAAGAAAGGAGGGAAGAGCGGAAAGAGGAGCGTGGGTGGAAAGAATGGGGGCGTAGGAAGGACAGGGTGGGATGAGGGGATTCTGGCAAAGCTGCAGATGTGTCTGCATGTACAGTACTGGTCTATTCCCATCTGTTCTCATTAGAGCAGACTCTACCAGCACAGCATATTGGAAACAGGTGCACACACACACACACACCCTTCTCTCTCTCTCTCTCTCTCTTACACACACACAGGAAGGACGTATATACTCACTGTCACATTTCATCCCCTGGTGTATAAGTCCATACAGCAGCGAGCCACAGTGGTCACAGAAAGTGGGACTGCCGTATGAGTGGATCTTGAACTTGTGCTTGCTTCTGGGGTCCTGGGCGACACAAAGAGGAGAGAGAGAAAGGAGATGGACCTCAGATTAGGAGATGTTAGATCCTTGTTGTCACTTGCAGAAAAATGGGCGAGGCTGACCTGAACGGTAAAGCAAACAACGACTCAAATATTGGACTTTTTGACAGTGAGAGGTTGATGGTTAATGGACTTCACTTTTTTTTAGCACCTTTTTACTGCAAAAAGCCTCATACTCCAAACTGGCCTCCACCTTTTCCCACACACACAGTCAAACACCTGTGGTGGAGGCTGCAAAGTACCGATAACCCGATCAGATATGAAACCAGTGTCGACGATAACTCAAACAACAGCCGTGACGTTGGGAAGAATTTAGGGTTCAGTGTCTTGAGATCCGGTTAGGGTTAGGGTTAAGGTAAATTCTTTCTCCTTAAAATATCAGATTAAACAAACAACTTCATTTTATTTCTGCTGAAACGACCATGAACTGCAAAACTTCAGCCCATCCATCCATCTATCTTGAATTTCCATTTTGAGATTAAAGTCGAAATTTTGACCTTAAGGTCCTTACACAATAGGAGTGTTTTTTTCGTGCGATATTTTGCACATCAAATTTTTTTTTCAAACCCGTATCCTGTCAATTCAAGCGTTCACATCAGTGATGTTTTCACGTCCTGCGATATTGCGGCGTTTATTTTTCGTATAACGGTCGAACTTTCTAAAGTTTTGTATACTGTGGGTCCACTTCTGACCAATCAGATTTTGTGTTGTTGCGACGTCAGATTCAGCGGTATATCCAACATGGCCCCGACTCAGTACCTGCTATCATGACAGACAGACATCTCAACACTAGAGTCTAATCAGAATTGAAAAACACTCAGTCTGCTGTTGTGTCAGTCTTCTCGCCTCCACACGGGACGCGTCTTTTTTCCCCCTGGAAAGTCGCAAAATTGCATCGGACTTGATGTGTAGTCAGGCGCATCAAAATTGGCCTCTGAATATTTCGTAATTTCGTGTTTACTATATTTGCGTCGTTCCCAGTGTGTAAGGGCCTTTAATCTTGAAATTTTAATTTTTGATACCCAAGTTTCAACTTTATTGACAAAATTTCGATTTTTTAAATCTCGAAATTTCGACTTTAATGTCGAAATTCCGACTTTAATCTCCTTCCTCTAATTATTTTTTTCTCTTCGTTTGACCCTCATCCTTTTGTTGTAACTATCTGAATAAAACCTCACTATGAACCACCAGATGGATATTTAATTATTTACACCTTGAACTAATCATCGATGCCAAAACTCTGTATACCCCTTCATTAAGTATGATTAAAATCAGATGTAAACGTGCATCAGTGTTTTTCTGTGCCTCTTAAACTTTTTTCATTCTTATTTTCCTCGACATGTGGACTCGTTTAGTGCAAAGCTTTTCTCTCTCTGCTTTTTAACATTTTTATTTCAGGTTAAAGTTAATCAAAATTACTTCTTAAGGTCACGGAGAGTTTGAGAGGAATCCCCGAAGGCTTCGCTGTAATTGAACAAGGAAGGAAATAAAGGAGGAAATGTTTCAGAGTGACTTTCTCGACTTTGAAACAGAAGAGAAGGAGCAGGAATATAAGTGGACTCTCCTTACAACATCTGCTCATTTCTCCTGTTTAATTTAAAATACATATAAATGCAAAAGGTCTGACTTGACACACTGAACAGCACCTCACTTTCATTTGTCTCTACGAGTATTGACTTTGCAAATCACACTCTGAATAATCAGCGTCACATTATTAATGGATCTGACTGACTCAAGCGAAGAAGGACAGAAGCTTCCAGATGGAAATGTCAGGCCGCTCTCGGTACGTGGGAATGTGTCAGGTTGGAGTGTTTTTCGTGCTTAGTGTCAGTTCCCTCCATCTTGTCGACCTGGAAACCTTCCCAGCATCCTCCTCGTTTCTGTCTTCAGATGTAATTAAAGCACAAAAAAAACACACACCGAGCAGCGAGCGTGCGCTGCCAGGAGCGGTGTTACTGAGAGATGTTGTTCCTGGACTGAACATCTGGCTCCGAGGGCTGCAGAACAACAAGCTGAGGAGGATTTTGATAAAATGTCGAAACTGAACTTATCAGGATGGAGGAATAATAAAAAAACAAAGCAGTTTAATACTTAATCGATGTCTGAGGATCCTTGTTTCTAGGACAGTAATGTTGTTGACTAAAATCCTGAAATTTGTGACCAAAAATCGACTATTTAAATATTCGGACGTTCGTTAACGTGGGCGCTCTTCAGTCTTCCTGTCTCCAGTGGGTTGGGCGAATCCAAAAATGGTTAAAACAAGGGGGGTGTTCTGAGACAATTGTTGCCTGTGAAATGGGGGTGCTCTGAAAACAGCCCCATTAGCACTTGGTACGATCCTCCTGATGAAATTAACCATAGACTTTAAATTGACACAGAAAAAAATCGAATCGACCAATCAGAATTTTAGTCGACTCAGCACTTATTGACCAATAAGTCGACCAGTTGACCAAGACTTTACTGGATTCAGGTCCACATCGCAGTCTTCAGGTGCAACACACCTCCTTCCAGCTTGTTGCTACTTCGCCAGCATGTAACTTACTTAGTTGATAACCGTCTTCGTACGACCATTTAGCTTCATCTCCTCTATCAGGATCCGTGAAACGAGATCTGAGTGATGCCGAACTCATTTAGTCAAAATCTAGAGATACTTTATCGACACTGTAGTCAGAAAGAAAACATGGTTATGATTATGATTATGTGGAAAAGCAAAGTCAAAAACGAGTCGACCAATCAGAATTTTGGTCGACTCAGCACATTTCGACCAATAAGTTGACCAGTTGACAAGGACTTTGTCGCAGGAAGTTGTCGCAGGCTTCTCCCGCCAAGTGCTGAATGATTCGGCGATTCAGTGAAGGAATGTTTTGAACAAATCTTTTTAGCGAATTGATTCTAGTGATTCAGTACATCTAAAAGAACTACTGTGCCCATCACTAAGTCAAACTGAGACTTTATGACCCCTAAAAGCAAACAAGACCATCAGCAACAAGACAGATCAAGTTTTTACTGTGTTAAGTCACCGTGAGGGGTCAAGGTCATACCAGATGATTGGCAGCAGGATGAACGGAGTGAGATGTTTTACTCATTGTGTCCACAGGGGGCGCCAGGGTGAATACAAACCATGTATTCTTTACTGCAGCTTTATGTTGAATCAAAAATGAATAAAAGTCCCACAAAACAGACTGTGTCTCATATGATGTGACTCACAGTAATTATTCTTTCTGACACGAATTCCTGTATATCTGCCGAGTCATGTTTTAAATATAAAGGCGATTCTGTCCGGTCTCCAAGCAGCATTAGTCACTGTGTGATAGAGGTACCATTAAACCTACACATCCGTATGTGAGGAGGTAACTTCAGTTTGATTTTTGCCATTTAAACACTTGCTTTGAAATGATTTTTATTGCACTACGTTCATTCTTGCTTACGTCCACCTTTATGCAATTTAAAATAAGATCTGTCAAGTTTCGTTTGTTGGATTGATTCATTTTTTCCTCCGGTTCAGAAACGCCAACTTCTGCAATCACTGCAGAACAAACATGTTGTGATTAAACTCCTAAAATGAGGGTGGCTGAACCCCCACCAGCCTCACACCCATCACGCTGAAATGTGCATGTGTAATTATACAGACCACTTACCGAGTAAGTGGGCCCACGTGTCTGAAAAGTGCTTTTTATCCCCACAAACGCACTAAACCAGACGACGTGACGGCAGAGGAATGAGGCATCGACATGGCAACAGAGGGAGAGTCTGAGTGATTGACAGGGGAGTGAGTCAGTGGCGCGAGGGTCCCCGGAAAGTCTAATTAGCATGCTCTCTTTTTGGAAAGCTGCTCTATAAATAGCTCGCTCTCCTCTGGCCTTTTTTCCGAGAGGCTTTTTCTTGAGAGTAAAAAAAAGAAACAGATGGCGTCATGGTCGTGCCCCTCGTGTCCTGACTCTGCTCTCCTGGGTCTCCCTCCTGCAGACCATTTTCGCCTCTTTCCTGCATGATGACTCCTCCTTTTCAGGGTTTCAGAGTCGGGAACATCGGGTTTATCTTGAAAGGAACTTGCTGAGTGGACAACAGACACCAGGGACTCAGGGAGGATACCATCTCTCTGCTCTCTATTACTTTCTTTATATTTGACTTTATCAGACTCTGTTCATTTCCTCCTCCTCCGATATCCAGTGAACTCTGGACATTTCCCACTTTATTGCACGCCCTCTCCGTCTCTTCCTCTCTCTTTTTTTATTCTTCACTGTGTCATTGTCTCCTTGCCTGCGCTCCCCGCCTCCCGGGAGTCATGGGTAAAATTAAAAATGGCAGGGTTTCCTCTCACAGTCATCCAAAGCGACTCAGTGCAGCCCGTTGCACGAAGAGGCTGGGTGTGAAGACAAAATCTGTTCCTCCCCGCAGGCCTCTGCATGTCTGTGTGTGTGCACGCCTGCATGCATGCGTGTAAGCATTTATTCCACCCTTAAGGCCATCTCACAGCCTTGGGTTGGTGCAGAAAGCTAGAGAAGCACAGATGCATGAAATGACTAAAGCTTAGATAAACACAAAACTCTCCTTTGTGTCTCCGTCTCACCTCTCCTGAACCGCACTTATCTGTCTCCTGCTAACAGCCTGATGGCTGCAGAGGCATTAAGACTTCATGAAACACAGAAACTCCAAAACACAAACAGAGACTTCTTAGATAAACCAAAACATTTATGGAATTTCTGTATAATAAATTTAGAAATAGGGTTCTGCAAAATAAAAGATGTTTTTTCCCTGATTAATTCCCTGATTTTTAAGTTAACAGTTCAGGAAATGTGGCAGAAGCCCTCCTAGTTTGTCTGCCTTTCCATTTTCCTCGACTTAATCCTATTTTTTCTTCTTCAAGTCTGCTCTATTGATTTAATATCTCAGATTTTTATCTGACAGGCCTGAACATTCAAAGAGAATAATCTTACCCATTAACGAAAAAGTAAAACTGTCTTGAAATGACCTCGATGGACTTAATTTCAAAGATATTTTACTGCATGTAGAAACACTTGACATAGAGAAGCACGTATCATAAACTAAACTAAAAATAACGTCTTTATTTATTTTATTTTTAAAGCCTGACTCTTAACTTTTAATTTGAAAAGGAATACGATGTAGAACGTCACAGGTAGCCTAAATAAACGATTGTTATTAAGTTGATTTGTGATGAAAAAGCACTGGCGGGAAAAGTCACAAGATTTGTACATATTTTGTTTTATATACAGATAAATATGAGGAGGTTTTATGACAGTTTTTTGTAGTTTTGTTGAGTTTTATTTGTGAACGTCTAAGCAAGCAAAGACGTTCAAACAACATCAGGATTGTTTAAAGCAATAAATGTTCACATGACTTAGAGATAGTATGAACCCGTGAGTTTTTTTGGCTGAAAAAACTAATTTTAAGATCGTTGTCTTGTAACCAAAACGCTGATTTGTAGTTGTCAGATTGTGAGTTCAATTTCAAATTCCCTAAGGGTTTAAAACACATAGTTTGGTGTTGTGTCATTGACGAACAATTCATTCAAAAGAACCAAATCTTTTAAGTGAACGTACTGAACTGAATCACTTCCTCGAGGAAATGTTTTTAATCAATGTTTATTCTAAGTGGCTAAGAACGAATATGCTGCCTTTATGCATGTTAATATAAACTATTTATTATAAGTGTCCCCTGATATAAAGTGTTACCAGGTATTGTAATCCCACAGTTTTTCCACTGTTCCTTGGACTGCTTTTGAAGGACAGCTGCGGTTTTCATTTTTTGACTGATTTCACTTTTTCCCCTCTCTGGAGGAGTCCGGCTCAGCAGGTCTCATAAATGTGTGTTTTTTATTTTGTTTGATGCCTTTTACAAAGTCTGCTGCTAACAGAGGTATCCAAGATTTTGTTTTATTCAGAAACAAACGCTTTAAATGGCCTTAAAAAAGACACTCAAACGGCGAGCATCATCACGCCGACCACGGACAGTTTAGAGACTTCAGAAGTGCTGATACAGAAATCATGAGGCGGTTAGTGTCAAATCTTACTTTTAGCTTTTAATTCTTGGCTTTATCATCGTATCCACTCTAAACTATCAAAACAAAACGGTTAAACCTGTCATAATGCCGTCATGTGTGGGGTCTCCAAACTTTACCCATGATTCATTCACAACGCTCATGAGATCAGCCTGGCAGAACCTCAAACTGTGTCAAACCACTCGTGTTTAAAAGCAGCGACCGAGCCCGTCTCTCTCTCTTTGTTGTGATCACACATCAACCTGAATATTATGCAAAATATTTCAATGTGCAAACACTCGAAGAGGAAGCGTTGAAATACGCCGTTTTAGACAATTTCGATTCCCTTCAGTCGAGTCAGTGGGGCGTGCTGCGGAGAGTCAATAGAGCGTAATGTTTATATGTTCAGTCGAAACAGGCTCTGTGGATTTGGAGTGAAAACTGAGTCCTGCATAAAACACCTGCCTGTGCACATCTGCAAATGTTAAAATGCATGAACACATCCGCAGTTTAAGAGCACATACAGGCACAAGAATGACTAATACATTTAATATCCTAAAGTGGATTTGAGTTTACTATCATTGCCCTTGAAATCCTGGATATGATGCCGTTCAGAGCAAAGATGCTGGCGTACGAACTGTTGACACTAACAGACAGAGCTGCTGAGGCGAAACCAGGAGCGAAGTCGGTTCCAGTGAGGCGAGATGATGCCGCTGCCGAACCCTCGGAGCGTAACAAGGATCACATCAAGCAGAAGAGGAGGAAGAAGTCGATGATGAGAGCGGGGCGACAACGAGTCAAACACATTGACCCAGAGCTAATTATAGCCAGGCGCTGACAGGCAGCCCGCCACGAGAGGTAACATTAACTAATTACTGATTAACTAGATCGGAGTGAAAAGTGGGCAGCTAAAAGGCTGATGGGATTCATGTCAGGGGTTAATTGGTTAACAGGCGACACTTAGGAGCGAACTTCACACCTACATACAAATTAGGCCGAGGGTTTAAAAGTGAACAAAGCAGCTGGAGACCAGCGCCATGTCAAATTTTCCTTCAGCTTTCAGGTTTATTAAAATTTACAATCATTATTGACTTGCACACGTCTCAAAAAAGTGAGGAAGGGCTGTGACATTGTGATTGACAGCTCTAGTTACTTATGAGGCCTGAATTACCAGAAGAGTTTGCACTGCTAGGAAGCTGGTACGACTCTCACCTGGTGCTTGTAAATTTGCAAGAGGACATTATTACGCTGTGACTGAAGCTCGACTTAACTTTGCATGTAAATACACAGACGAACCTGAGAGCATTTTCTGCTGAGGACTCGACCAACTTTAAGGATCTTTGAGGTTTATTAAACTGCAAACTTTCACTGGACTGTCCTTGTTTCTTGACTGTTTATGCAGGTTAACTTCCAGGTCAAAGCCTGAGCATGCACAGAACTCTAATGGGGCGCTCACACCAAGCTCGAGTAAAATCATCTACTTGCTTAATTCGTGCAAATCTAGATGCATAAATGTATTGTCCTTACTCGCTTCATTTGTGCGTCAACAGTCATTTTAAAGGAAATCCCTGCTAATCTAACCAGCGGGATCAAGTGATAGACAACAGTTTTTTTTACAATTTACCAGGTAACCTGACCTCCTCACTCACTTTCCTCCAGGTGAGCTCCTTTTTTTCAGGTTTCGGTAATTGAAAGAAAAGGTATCATATGATTCGTCCTTCATTTTAGATACCAGTGAACAACCGTCTGTTTTCATACGTCACCCAGCAACTTTCGTGCTGAGTAGTTATCGCAACGTAAATATCCTCTCAAGTTGAGACATTTTCAGCTCACGCCCAATTCGCGCCACCAGAGTAGTAGGAGCGTCTAATTGCGTCTTTGCATTGACTTAATATGTAATTCATTCGCGCAAATGATTTTACTTGCACTTGGTGTGTGGAGACCGTAAGACCAGGTAAGCATGTTAGTCCGAGTCCAGAGCTCGGGACTACAAGAGGAGATCTGGATGTGTCTGACATGATGCTACAATCACGCAGAAAGCTGTTTTGTAATGAAAATATAAAAGATGTCAACACAAAAAAGCAAAAACTGTGGTCTGCTGTGAAAACGTCCTCACAATGAACTGATTTGACGCTCGTATAACAGTCTCTTGGGAGTCTGTGTGTCCTGCATTGTTGGTTTTATCCATCATGAAGACAATGACGCTGAAAAGCAGATAATTGACAAGCTGTAGTCCAAAAACTTTTGTTGTTATCATCAAACTAAGCAAAAGGAGATTTTTTAACATTTTAAACTGTCATGAGCTCGTTCTCTTTTTTTTTTACCCTGACAGCATCAATCTTGACTCTAAAAACAGAAATTCAAGGTCAGCAGACAAAAAAGATAAAGAAGAGTGCTTTCAGAAGAGTACAATGAGAGGATTTAATTTCACCAGTTTGTTGTGTAACCAAACAGTTTGTGTAATTTCTCATGCAGCATGAAAACATCGCTCATCACTCAGACGCATCAGCAAACAAAAACACGCCGAATTCGCAATCAAAACTAAAGACCGAAGAGCGTCATGAGTCCTGTCCTGTGTTAATGTCTGTGTGTGTCTGTGTGTGTTGGTCTGAGGGGCTCTGGGGAGCAAAGTGAACAACTGAACAGTTGCTATGGTGATAATGGGTTAGAGCAAATTCATTGAAAGTCAGCGGGGAGAGAGCAAACAGAGGAGAGACGAAGGAAAACAAGTAGAGAGTGAATTACCCACTGATGCTAACGCTTAATGAAAATATGTGTGTGTGTTTGTGTGTGTGTGTGTGTTTGTGTGCACGTTCTCTGTGCAAACAAGAGCGAGCGGACAGACGAAACCGACGGAAGAATTAAAGCGAGGAGAGATCGGGACTCATCGAAAGATAACATGTTCACTTTCCCCGAGGCTGAAGCTCAGCTGTGCGCCTGAGAGGGGGAATCATGCAGGGATGTTTACAGCCGCAGGGACTCTGCTTTGGCTGTGTGTCCCCACAACGACAACAACAACAATAACAAGCGCTGTCAGGCTTAAACACACACACACACACACACACACACACACACACACACACACACACACACACACATTTACTGCCTTTAGCCTCGACTGAACAGTCTGACCTGCGAGGTGAAGGGCGAACACTGTCTGTTACAGTAACTCCAGACATGTCAGATGTAAATTATTCACGCTCATTACTTTGAATTATATTTCCATATTCATTTCTATTATCCCCACATCGCTCTTTTGATGCCTTCATGGCTGCAGCTGAAACAAAACATCTAAAAGTGTGAGAATAAACTGAAGCGTAAATCAGTTTTAGGGATATTCATTTTAATGAATACATTTACTGTAGACATTGATGGCCTACTAGCTCATGTCATGTGACTGCGTCCAGTTAAGCTACAGTCCTAGCTCAATTAGGCGATTAACTGGATTCTAGGGCTGAAATCAACCAAAGAAGCTCTTGGTCGACTAAAACCCTAAAATTTACGACCAAAAAATCGACCAATGGAGGGGTGTCCAAGTCTGACATGGCTCAGTGGAGCACGGCTCGGTCGATGTCTTTGACATGGATGCTAGAGGAGGACTCACATGAAAGTTGAAACGCTCAAAATAAAAATAAATATTCAGCAAATCACCAGACGTTGATTAACGTGGACGCCAGTGGCGATTGCTCTAAGACTGCAAGGGAAGCTCGGCTTCCCTTAAAATGTCACCCCCCAAAAAAAGAAAAAGTGGTGAAATACGTACTGCTGTGTGTACATTTCATTAACTAAATACGCACTAGAAAGCCTTCATCTTTTGTTCAGACACTGTGATAAGAAGCTGATAATCACAGGTAACCGGCATAACTTCGTTCTCATTCATCCTCGCAGCGCCTCAGCGCTTTAAACAGCCGGACGCTGGGCTTCTGCTGACTTCAGTGTGGAAGCTCAAAGTGGGTTGTTCCAGCAGCAAAACTAGACGCTCATTGGATAAATGCTGGGCTTTGTCCCGCCCATCGAAAGCCCAGCTTCACTGGAGTTCTATGGCGAGAGGGCGGTCCCGACTTTCTCCCGGACTCCAAGCTTCTGCATCCATGATTGGATGAGCTGTCTGAGGCGAAATCCTTTTTTGATTGACAGCTAAACAAGCGAATCAGCGATCTTGAAGAATAAAACATCTACCAGAGCATTTTCCAAGTCATTCATTCCGTTGTTCTTAACTGCTCCGGAGACTTTACCGATCCTCAGCGACTTCTGTCTTTGTTAAAAACGACTGCCGTTGTGTTTGGCGACTCTGTTCTGTTACATACTAATAAACAAATACAATTATGATGTAGGCCAGAAAAATGAGCTTCCCCTCCTTGAAAGACCAGCAGCCGCCACTGGTGGACGCTGTTCAATCCTCTTGTCTCCAGTGGGTTGGGCCAATCCAAAATGGTAAAAACAAGGGGGGTGTTCTGAGATAGGCTGTTACCTGTAAGACCCCCATCATCTGTGCTCTGAAAACACCCCCATTATGACTTGGTACGTTCCTCCTGATGAAATTAATCATAGACTGTAAATTGATGAAGAAAAAAAATGGAGTCAACTAATCAGAATTTTTGTCGACTCAGCACGTATCGACCAATAAGTCGACCTGTCGATTAGGCCTTCACGGCCCTTCTGGATTCAGGTCCATGTCCCAGTTTACAAGCTCCTGGCAGATGTAAGTCCCCCTCAGCTCCAGTAGGTGGCGACACGGACAAAGCCAGACAAGCCCGGACAGCCCCCAAAAAAGAGGACATGTTTGGGTAAAAGAGGACATATGGTCACCCTAACTTACTTCGTTGATTACCAGCTTCGTAAGACTGTTTAGCTTCATCTCCTCTATCAGGATCCGTGAAACGAGATGAGGTACAAGAATCCTGAGGTAAACTGAACTCGCTTGGTCAAAATCATAAGATACCTCATCACCACTGTAGTCAGAAAATACACCATGATTATGATCGCAATCGTGAAAAAGCAAAGTCAAAAACAAACCAAGAAAACCTATAAGATTAAAAAGTCTGTGACATTTAAGTTGTAGGCTACTTATCTCCAAGGCTTTTGAGCAGAGTCACAGAGAAAACTTTACAATTTGCTTGAATGGATGCGAAATTTTAAAGACGATGAACGAATTGCTTTCCCCTGACGAGATATGAGCCAAAGTGAATGAGGAGAATTTCTAAAGGTGTTTGTGATCAGCTGAGTGAAGGCAGAGACGAGCCAAAGTTGTTCGTGACAGAGGGTGAAAAGAAAACAGGTGTATCTGACGGTGAGGAATAAAGGAGGGAGAGGAAAATAGAGAACAACAGAAATGACGAGCAGATACATCAGACGCATGTCGGTTATGAGGCTCAGCAGTGTGTGTGTGTGTGTGTGTGTGTGTGTGGGTGTGTGGGTGGGTGTGCAGGTGGGTGGCATCAAAGCCATCAGCCAGCCACACCGAACACGCTCCTGTCCACAATGTTCAGACAAACTCTGTCAATTACACGGAGGCATGGACGGAGAGCTTCACCTGCCGAACCCCTGACCCTCTGCTGATGGAAAGAAAACGTCTCTGCGTATTTATTCCACACCTTTAACTCCTCAAACAAAAGTGGAGCAAAAAAAGAAAAGAAACGATGACTGCTTTTCTTTTTGGAGGTGAGTAAAAACTTGCAAAACTTAGGGACACTTAATGGCCCGAGACTGTATGACTAACACGGATGACAGCGCCCTGTCATCAGCGGAAAAGTTTTCCAGCTCCCGGGGTTTTCATGTCGTCAGCCCTCTGCAGATGTGTGATTCGAGTTTCTGCCCCTCTGCATGCACGGCTCGCTCACTTCAAAACTGACTTCTTTGGGCTCTGAGAGGGCATAAGCAGGGTTCGGTCAGTCTAAAGCTAAACCAGGGTGAGCTGGATCAGTTAAATGAATAAACTGGAACAGAAACTGCAGGTCAGATAGTCTAATATCAAAGTGAAGGTTACGCTTTGTGTCACCAGCTAGGGTACTGTTTCCAAACAGTGACGCTAAATCGCTCTACTACCTGGATGTAAACAAGCACAGATCATGACTGTATCTGTGATCACAAAAGTTAAAGTGCGCCCAGTTTCTTCTGTTTCCTGAGTGTTGAGGAAGTTGGGGAGACATTTGAAGATAAAACGTGACTTTGGGAAGTCCATGTGCTGCAGGTGGAGAACCTAAATGTGTTGCATCTGAGAATAGCTCCAAACAAATTCAACAAATATTTTGTGATATTTTCTCAAAAATGTATGTATCAGATTTTATCTCTTTGACAGTTATAAATAAGGGCTTATTCTGTGAACTTTTCTCATTCAAAGACGATGTTGTAAATAAGTTTTGCTCTGTGTTATTTATTCTTGGAGGGGAGCTTTAATCGATGAGACACACGTATGTAGAAGCTGCGCGTTCAAAGCAAAAACGGGACGTCTTTCATGATGGTAAGATGCGCTATGATGCTTTCTTTTACTGTTTAACTCATAGACTGTATATAGAATGGACAGAGTCTGCCTCCTCGCTGGGTGAAGCCACCCTGAGAACAGCACCCTCTGGTGACGGGCTGCAGTATAGGTCATAAATCCCGCCTCCTCCAGTAATCCCTATGGAGCTGTGGACAAACTTTATAAATTTATCACACAGAATATAAATGTTTCTCCCCCCTGGTTGCGATGTCAACATGTAGTTACTGTAAGACTGGTTTGTGCTCAAATCCTCTTTTTTCTGTACAGCTCAGTTTTTAAAAGTTATTAGGGGGTTCATGTTTTCTATGACTGACACCTGATACAGCCTACGGGCGTACGAGGATTGCGTAGCTCACCTGCTGTTTGAGCCGTGCGTCATCACAGCGACTCTCGGCGACTCTCCCGCCGAATGCGTTCAAGTGGAGAAAATCCCGGAAATACCGAGAGCAATTCAGCTTCAAATTCGTCTAATGACAGAAGGTGGAGCCAAGTTGTCCATACAGTTTAAGCTAGCGAGTTTAAAAAGTTCACAAATCTGTTTTTAAACATAAAAAAATAGTGTGAGTTTGATTTGAGTTTGTTCATAACTTTAAAGTTGGTTTGTGTTGACGCTAAAATCACTTTGTCGCAGCAGGGAGAAATCAGGCTGCTGTAATCGTACTTGTGCGACGTACAGATACAGTGATGTCTATCTGAGTGGATTCCTTTGCAACCACAAACATCCATCTTTAGTCTGCTACACTGACAGTAAAGAACATAAAGGGCTGTCATTTCTCCAAGTTGCTAAGTCAGCTTTAGTGACCGGGCTGGAGCGTCTTAACTGAGACAGAGTATGCTGTAGTGTGGACCTCATCTGCAGAGGTCTGCGCTGGTTCTCTAGTCGCAGAGCCAACCAGCATCCTCAAGTACCTAATACACACTTTTTTGTAAATCTCGCTCCGGCGGTTTCTACATTTGCATTCAGTGAAATTTAAAAGACTGAAGGGAGACGTTTGTTTCTATTCTAAAGTCACAGTTCGCTGTGAGGAGTACAGGATTATATGTTACAGCTCAGCCTCTTGATACCAAAAACACCAACAAATCATTCCTCATCAAGAACACACCGCTGCTGTTCGAACCCTGACAGCTATCCCAGACTCGGGATGAAGACTCGGTTTCGAAACAATCCATCGTGTCACTGTGGGGGGACCTCATCTGTCTGCTGGGACTGGAACAACCAGTGATGAAGCTGTGACTCAGTGGAAAAGAAAAGAAGAGAGATGATGGAGGGTCGGGGGACTGACAGGAGATACATCACCTGGAGAAAAAAAAAAAGCAGCAGACACAACAGAGGAGGGCGAGAAAGAGGCAGGCTGTGAAAAGTCGGAGAAATCTGGTGGTTTAAAAACAGAAAAAAAACGACCCGCTTATCTTCACGTCACTTTTATCGCTCAGCTAACATTTCACACACGGGGAGAAGACTTGAAATGACACCTACGGCTGTGTTTGTTGTCATCAGCTTCATCTGTGTCTCCGCTTTCTATCAGGGGGACAAACCGGCACCTGTATTGACAATCCATCACTGATTTAATTAGTGAGAAGACATCTCCCTGTGTCTCTCTCTCTCTCTCTCTTCACCTGCCTGTCAGCGTTTAATGGACGTTCAGACGATCCTCTGCAGCCTCGTTATTTCACGACAGATTTAAAGCCTGTAAATCTGCTCGTAAAGCCAAACTGTGATCTAAACACGAGCTGCGAGGTTGTTTTCTTTTGATATTTCGCTGTTTTTTAAGACTCACATAAAGCGGTTATGTGTGTCCACAGCCTGCCTGTTGTCTTGGCAGTAAATGGATGTCTCGTATCGCGCTCGTTTTTCGCCGCGCGCCTCCGCTGACTGTAGGCCTCGCTGGTCTTGTTAGTGAATTAAACATCAAACGGCATCCGGATATCAAACACGCCACTCGCATGCGTGCATATATGTGCGAGCGTATATACGGAGATATGATGGAGCTCATTAGTGAGAAATGGAGCAGAAGCAACCTCAGCACCCTCCGTACGGGCGCCGTAGATTAAGAGATCCAGCCATTTTTGATGATGAGATGTGAAGTCGATTGTGGAGATGATTCTGTATGTACCAGTTATCTGAGGGGACGCAGGTCTCTGGAGTATTTTAGACGGTGATAGGACTTCAAATACATTGTTGTGCGCACTGTTACGCAATCAGACCCTCAATCTTGGAGAGGCGACAAACACAAATGGTGAATGAAGTTCTTAGATCCTTTAGAGAAATGCTCCAGAGTGAAAACGCTTCGATTTAAAGATGTTATCAGGGGAAAGTGTGCTACCAAATCCAAAGTACGGTGGCCTGGAGACAGTTTGCTCTCTGTTAGTGTTAGTGTGCGAAGCCCAGAAGCCCAGACGGCCCTCACCCCGGCCACTTCCACCAGCTCCTCTGGGGGGATTCCCAGGTGCTCTCAGGCCAGGCGACAGATATAATCCTCCACCTGGTCCTGGGCCGGCCACGAGGTCTCCTCTAACGGGAGGCGTCCAGAAGGCGTCCTGACCAGATGCCCGAGCCACCTCAGCTGACTCCTCTCGACGTGGAGTAGCAGCGGTTCTCCTCTGAGCGCCTCCCAAGCGTCCGAGCTCCTTACCCTATCTCTAAGGCTGAGCCCGGACACCCTGCGAAGGAAACCCATTTTGGCCGCTTGTATCCGCGATCTTGTTCTTTCGGTCATTACCCAAAGTTCATGACCGTAGGTGAGGATCGGCACGTAGATCGACCGGTAAATCAAGAGTCTTGCCTTACGGCTCAGCTCTTTCTTCACCATGACAGATTGGTTAAGTATCCGCATCACTGCTGACGCCGCTCCGATCCGCTCGGTGCCTACTCATGATGTTACGCTATAAAATCGTTTTAAAGTTGGTGCAGATGATGTGGAAGACTGTGGTTGGTCCAGACATTACGGAAGCGGCTTTCGCCAGATTAGGTTTCATGGGATTGTAGTTTTTTGGAGAAAACATGGATGAATTTTACCGAGCAATCTATCGCTACTTTTCAAATAGGATTTACGACGGCTGGACTACCGCCTCCTTTAGGTCCCCAAGGGAAATGTGGAACAAAAGCAAAATTATAACCTTTAAAAAAACAGAGATCCAGCGTACATTTTTCTTCTTTTCTTCTTTAGAAAAGCTAACAAATACGATTTAAGATTATTAAAAAGAGTGCAGTGTAGTTTGTCCAAGCAGACTTGCCGTAGTGTGACGTCTTCAACAGGCGCTGGGCCCCGGGCAGATCTGGCAAACCAAACACATCTGGTACCTACACCAGAACAACCATAAAACGCAGCATGGAGGGGGAGGTTCTGGGATGTTTGGCCTCTTCAAGATCTCTAACATGTTTGGGTTTAACTTTTGCAAATGGTTAAAACAACTTATCTTAAATTTGGACTTTAGAGGAGTGAAGTCCTGGGAATTATACTCAAGTAATACTCAATTTAAGGTGACCCAAGCCACAGTTTTATCATGTTTAAATCCTTTTGCAAAAGTTAAAGATCATTTATCTTCTTCTTTTATCTCTAGTCCATGATTAAATGTGTTTACTTGTTTTCTATCACTGCAGTAAACCGCGCTGACACAGGTGTTCCTCCGCTCTGAGCTGCAGAGGTGAGATCCTGCATTCAGACGCATTAACGCTGCCCCTCTGAACAGAACGCGCTCTTTCATCACGACCCAACTTTCATCATCAAACGCTGCTTCTAATTAGACTGACGAGGACACGAGGCTCTCTTTTGTGAGCCCCTCTCTCTCTCTCTTTCTCTCCTGACATGTGCTGCAGCTCTGCCTTTTGTTGCTCTCCTCACTCAGGACGGGCGGAGGGGCCTTTCAACCCGCTAAAGTATCGGCGCTTCCTGGGTGCACGGCCATCTGACTGGAGGTCTCTGTGTGCGGCTGCAGTTGTCAGGATCCATTAGGAGACCGCGGCGGCGTTAGCTCCATTTCTACTCGGCTGTAATTGAGCTAAATGGCGGTGAGAGGGGCCGAGCCGTTCAGAGGACGGTTGACTCTGTCGAGAGGTGATACAGAATCCCACTCACACTGTAACAGGAAACGGCAGCTATAAATACTAGGATACGCAAAAAGAAAGAGACACCTGCTTCACAATATGTGAGGAAACGTGGTGTCCGAAAACATCAGATTTGAATTTGTGAATCAGTGTTGTTGTTTTTTAGACAGAGAGCCAGTTGAAGCAGAATTATTGAACATGTTTACATCTCTGAGCTGCTCCTTCTGCTCACTGTCCAATAAATACTTGATCGTCACACTGAGCGCTCTGAACTCTTGGTTTACTTCACAGAGAATCTTTCAGTTTCAGACATACTTTAGGCAGTCTCAATTACTACAATATTTGCGATTATTTTTTATGTTTGTGATCACCTTCAATTATTTATTTTATCCACAAAGTTGCAAAAAATTAACCCTGAATCTGAGTCAGCCACATGTTGTTTACCTCTCGTCCGTGTCGATGGGCAGCGACTTGAGGTTGGGATGGAGGATGAGGAGGTTCTGGTTCCAAAGCCACGTACCACGGCAGGGTGGGCGCATTTCGGAATTTAGCCAAACAATTAAGGAGCTGGGTAACGTGGAGAATGTGATACGTAAAGTTTGTGCTGGTCAAGAGTGCTAACACAACAAATCTGAAACAACATCTCCAGACACACCATCCACAGCTGTACGCCGTAAGACCAGACGTCAATCGCAGTTATTCGTCAGACAAATAATCGTCTCCAGGAGTTCCTAATCGTGACAAACCTTAGACATACTAAAGACGTTTTTGCCTTTAATCATTTTACTTCTGTGTGTAAGATCTAGGTGTCTGTAAATATCCATGTCACCCAACCCACTACAAGAGAAGATAATACAACGCTTAATAAGCTGTTCAGCTCCTCTAACACCTTGTGATATTTTTCAGTATTTGTTCTTTTGTTTTTGGAGTCAGGAACGACATTCTCATGCTGGCACACAGGAAACGATGCATTCTACTCGGTTTTACCTGAAAACGAGGAGGGAGGGGGGAGGAAAGCACTGCTAGTATAGGGTGATTATACAACCTCTTTTACCCGGACATGTCCTCGTTTTTGGGAGCTGTCCGGTCTGTCCGACTTTGTCCAGGGAAGTTAATAAAATCCTTCAAATGTCTGCGGTTTTGTATGGAAGTTTGAAGTTTGTGTCACATAGACTTACTGAGTTAGAAGCGCGTAAAAGACACTCGATCCGACCCGGAAAAACTCAAAATTAACTTTGTGCGACTCTGTGACTCCGCCCCTGTGTAGTGGTGGCTTCTTTTTAAGAAGTCAAAACATGGTCTCCCTATGCTAGTAGCAACATGACGGAGAACCCGAAGAAGCCAAGAAGTTAAGAAGTGGATCCTACCAGAAAGAAAAAGCGTTCCTGTTCAGGAGAAGGTCTGTTGGCGAAGAAAGAGAGTGACAAACGGAGAAGACTAACGCAGGTTTACATCGGCGTTGTTTTTCTTCGATGGAGGAGACTGGACTAAAGTCCGACACAGATGTTGCCTTGATACTGCTGGACAAGTAAGTGACTCTGTTCATTACTCAGTTCAGGGTGTGTTGCAGTCTGTGTAATTTGACAAGTTAGTTTAGTAACCTTCACGTCGTGTGGACAGTTATCGTCCGTGTACCGTGGTCCGTGACCAGCAGCATGTGGCGTGTCACGAGTATTTCTCCATGTACCGTGACGAGCAGTCTGCTGAGTCCGGTGAGTGTTACTGTGTGTGATGAGCATACGTCATATTGAGGTGACGGACATATCGTGGTAATAACGCAGAAATCCTCTCGGGGGGGACAGAAGTTACGCACTATAGCTTTAATCAACAAAAAGTCAAAATATCGAAGTCTAGTTTGTGGCAACTGGAAAAAAATCCAGACAGGCAAAGACCAGCTTCACATGGTGCCTCTGAGCCATCTGCTGGAGCAGCTTGAGGCCTTCAGATGAGACTATGTTCGTGCAGGTTAGAAGAAAGCATCGCTCTCTTAAAAATCTCCCAATTTAAATCCCAATAATGAACCCATAAAGAGAGGAATCAATCCACCTCTCCAGGATCCTGTGAAGGATCAGCGTCACTCTCGAGTTTCCTCCGATTAGAAGCTACAAACATTTACAAATTAGGAGAACATCACAGCGAGGGTTCAGCTGAGTGTAAAAACATCACATTATGCAGAAAAGGGACAACAACAGCGCAACCTTTAGAGAGCCAACAGGGCTAAAAATAAAGAGGTAAGGCAGACATGAGGAGAATAAATCGTGGCTAAAAATACCCAGAAAGTGTTCGCTCTCACCTCTCCTGTTTGCTGTCGACACTTCCATCTCAACTAACCCCGGCTGTGAATAATTACACATGTTGTTTACAAGTCTGATTTTCACACGGGGCTGTTTTACGAGGATCCGACTGTTCTGTCGTAAAAGTTTAAGACGCCGGAAAATTAAAAAAAAAACTTTCCGGGCCGTTTGTCATCTGCCTTCCCAGAGTGCTTTGCAAGAGGACCAAACAACTGGCTGTGAACGTACCTCCGCGTTAATCACTGCAACGCTGAAAACCAAGGAGGACAGGCCCCAGGTGACCCGACTCCCTGCAGGAACTATATTTAACTAAAGCACGATGAGAAGAACACTGAAAACATGAGCGTAGAAGTGTGCACGCTTTATTTGAACCCATAAATGTATTTCCAGTCGACTGTGACACCCCGACTCTCTGTAATCATGTGACCTGATTAAGTCCAGAGCCGGGGACGACTTACACTCCAGCGTTCAATCCTCTCGAGAGGAAACGTTTGACGTGTGAACATGTGTGTTCCCGTGCCTTCGCTTAAACACTGAAAAAAAAAATCATCCAGCGGCTGATACACATCTTTGAAATTACAGTCTGCGCCCACAGGATTCGATAATGATCACCTCTTTGATGAATCCCTCGTCCTCCGCGGCGATGATTGAGCTTAACATAAGTGCTTAAAGGCCGCGTGACGTCAAGAAGCAAACAAACCGAGGAAATTGCAGGATGCGCGCAGCCTATGGGGTACATAAGAGAGATCGGCAGCTAAAGCCATATCAGCATGGGACGTAATTACACACATGGTAATCCTCAGCGGCCATCTGTCACGATAATGTCTCTGCTGGATGTATGTGACGGTATAGAGACGGTTTTGGAGTCGTCGCATTTTGTGTGACTATTATCAGTCAAATGGATGAAATCACTTAACTGAAAAGCCAACGTGTCTGAACATTATGTGACTCTAATAAAGTTTTGATCAAAAACTTTGTCAGAATAACTCAAGAATAGTCTAAGAAGTATCATGAATGTTCTTCCTTGAGCTGAGTCACCCCGTTGAAGTCTGTAATGGACTGGCCTGAGGTCTCGCTACAAACAAGCGGCTGCTGGAAGAGAGTAGGTGAGTTGTGTTTAGTCTCTTTGACAAAGAAATTAGGCAAAGTTAAAAAGATGTTTGGTGGCTGGGACCCTATATGTCCTGTTGATGAAGTTAGGTGCTGTTCTGAGCATTATTTGAGGCTATAGAGTGGCGTTTTGGTCGACCGTGTAGCTCTGTGTATTTCTATCCTGCGGTCGTTACTAAAGTTGGTATAACTAGAGAAGCAAGCGGTCGGCAACATTCATCTCTCGACAGGTTGTCTAACTCGGTGATACAGTGTGTTTGACCCTAAATTAATTTTACGTCGGAATATCCCTTGAACCCAAAATATACAGAATTCGAGTTGAGCGTGTTCTTTAAATCTAGAGAACAGCTAGCAACCGGAATCAAAACAAGGAATCGGAATCGGAACTGGAATCATTCAAAATCAACCCTAGTCTCAACATCACTGCACCCAGCATATCCTCCAGGTTCTGGGTGCACTGGTGGCTCACCTGTACTGTCTGCAGGGTGCTGGTATTACTGCCGATCTTAAACTGTAAGGGACCAAATTGGTCACACAGGTAACCAGGTGAGAAATGATGCCGAGAAGCCTGTTTTTGGAGCAGCTCTTCATGCATCAACATTAAAATATCATTTACATTTATCCTTAGTAGTAGCAGCTGTAGCATAAATGTCTTTGAATAAAATCTAATGATTATTTCAACATGTCATACATAGTTACGAATGTTACAACTATTCTATATGTTTTCAGTAGAAAACAAGATGAGCATAGATGCTTGTCCACAGGGGGCGCCAAAGACGACGCAAACTGGGAACTGTCATTCAAACGTGGTCCTCGGCAGCCTCCACCTCATTTGAACCGACACACAACAGATCTCAGGACAGGTTGGGACACGAACGAAAAGAAGGACGCGCTGCTGAAGGGGCCTCTCAAATGAAACAGCCCTGCAGGGACGATGTGATGCAACCGGTCTTGAGATGCATCCTTGAAAAGAAGCAGCCTCTGGATTTGCACAGCTGTGTCCTTGTGTGAATCTTGATGGCCTTACTTTGCACTTTCCACAGGGGTACACGACCGTAACAACATGTTGGGTCCACACCAGAATGAGTTCGTGACGAGCATCTCAAATCTGCAAAAGTCTGAGTGGCCTCAAAAAACAGGGTCGAAATTCATCATTAGCAGGCTGTTCGCCACCGCATTTCCAACTACACTAGATCTCATTTGTCACTCAACTGCTGCCACACAAACCTCCAGAGGCTCAATTTTAGACTCTCTACCACAAAATATGTCCAAAAACAATTTGTCCTAGTTAGAGCAGCATGAAAACCACCACAACAGCAACAGAAATACGGCGAGACGGATTCGAGTTTCAGTTCTACCTAAAGGTGCGTGTGTGAGATATGTTCATGAGTGGATATTCTGGTGTCGTGATGATGTGACGTGTCCTGAATCGTCGTGTGTGTCTGTGTGTGTTATGTCAGATGCCCCGTAGCTGGCAGAGGGTCCACTCTGGCCTCTGATGTTTCTGTGCAGCTCCCAAACAGCAGACGATTACCGCCGTGTGTTGATTTCCAAACGCGTGTCCCTCACCGTTTGGGTCTCTGCCGTTACGTAAGCGCCACAGCTGCTCTCCGTCTCTTTGTCTTATTTCAGAACAAGCGCCGAGTACGCGGCCGCCTCTGTCCTCGTGTCGGCGGCCTGAGCTACACCCGCTTTACAGATCCACCTCCTCCATCCGCCACAAAGCTTCCAGATCACCTCAGGGCCACGCGGCATTAGGACGGAGCCAAAAGATCAACAGCTGGGCCGTCAGAGGGCTGCTAATCCAGGAGGTGTTAGTGATACGGGAACATCCTCGTATGGATTATCCATACGTACTACACTCTCATGATTGCACAGACACAAATCACTGATGATATGAGATGTGTGGGTCAGAGAAGGCGTCAACCTCTGACTCACGTCTGTACAGTTCACAGCAGATGAACAGATAGCTTCAGCGAGATGATACCGAGGATTTAATTGCGTTTTAATCCTCCTGCACTTGGCGCGACCGTCTCCGTACATGTGACTGTTAAGGTGCTAGAAGTGAAACCGTGCAGAGGAGTAAAGATGGAGAGGACCTTCATTTTCTCAATGCTGTTTTTAATGCAGGCTTAAAATTCAGTTTCAGTAAATTTCATGATAGTTTGTTGGTCTTTGTTTTACTGCTCTGTGGTTCCCAAAGCTAGAAAGATACTTTCTTAAACTATTTCAAAGTTTTTTTTAAGTATTTAAAATTGCACAGCTGTGAGTGCTGTTTAACCACCTCAGGTAACAGGTGAGTCTCTGATGACCTTTTTTTAATCCACTGAGTGAAAAGTTTAAACTGTACTGTTCTGATTTTACATCACTTTAGAGGGAGTAGAGCTGCACGATTGTGGCCAAAAATTAAATCCCAATTTTTTCCACTGAAAACGTGATTTTAGATTTCAACTTTTTATTCAGTGACAACCTCACCAAACTTCACGAAAGACAGAAGAAGAGTACGGAGCATGTGTGTCAAAGTTGTTTTGGCCCGATATGTGCAGGCGCCATAAAAGAGTTATGATGTGTGTGACATAATTGTTTCGAGGGATTTTACGGATTTATCCACTCTCGTACCCGGCTTCAATAAGTAACGTTTACAGTCACCCGAAATGCTATTTCGGTGTGGATGAAACGCCATTACCACAAAAAACGTTTGCGTTTACTCCTGAGTTCGTTTCCGTGTGGACGGGTTGATACCGCCTTCAGAGAGACTTTGCAGCAGGGAGTGGTTTACTCTTCATCCCAAACTTTGATTTTTTGTTTACACTGGTGTGTGGGAACTGAGAAGCACTCATGCAGGAAGAGGGAGCCTACGGTGGCCTGGAGGCGATTTTCCTAAAGGAGTAACCAGAGCAGTCGATTAAAACAGAGTGGCAACAACTTCAGATCTCGCCGCCGGAGCGGTCACGTGGTTCATGTACCCCTCCATAGTTCCAAGCGCAGCCTGCACTGTCCATGCTCTTCAACGGGGCAGACTGCAGTGAGCGCGCATTTAAGAGGTAAATATTAAAATTAACCGTAAAAAGTCAACATTTGCAACTCTTATTGGATTACTGTGTACACGTCAAAGTCACGTACGCATATTTAGCGGCTGGATGACAAATAAAAGTGAAATAAGCCAAGTTTGGTAACACGTGTTACTTTTTAATAAGAGAAAATAATACAATAAAGTGGTAAGTCACAGGTGTTACAAGCTGTTTAAACAATTGTACAATGTTTTGGTCTTGCAGCATGGCCTGCATAACATTTTTCCATGTTAAACATACGCCTTAAATGCTGACAGGATTTAAAAAGTAGCGGCCCCTTAACTCTATCATCCCATAAGCAGAAATCAAATTACATAGCACTTATGTTAGTCGAAAAAGAATAAATTGTACATAACATCGGGAACTGATAAAGGCTGAAATCTAAAATAAAGCCCGTAAGTAACCATCTCAACATATGATTGATGATGATGATTTATCTGTGATTCATAACTCAGTCACACAATACATTTTGGCAGGCCTCTACAGCTGACGACGTCCAGCTAGCAGGCCGTGGCTAAAAAATCGATCCCAATTCCTTACTAAAAAAACGTAATTACATCTGTAATTACAATTTGAGCATACTAAAATTAAAATCATTTTACATAGAAAGGGGTCCCCCGATACCATTTACACACGTATTGGCATTAAATTTGTTGATACAATATTTACCTCGGGGAGTGTGGGAGCAAACCGTGGCTAAAAAATCGATCCCAGTTCCTGACTAAAACAACGTAATTACATTTGGGATATACATTTTTACATATGAAGGGGTCCCCTCGATATCAATAACACATGTATTGGCATTAAACTTGTTGATATTTTATCATTTAACCTCGGTGAGTGCTTGCCTTGTGGCCACAGAAGTGAACGGCGTCCGATGTGACAGGCGGTCATGTTGGAACTAACAAGCGTTCCATAACCCGGAAGTGGGGTCCGCCGGGCTGTTCAGCGTATGTCTATGGGAGTGTCGCCACTCGGTTTAATCGACCACTCTGGGAGTAACCAATCGCAGCACTTCTTGCCAATCAGAGGCAAAGAAGGGCAGGACCTTCCCCTACTATCCAACAAAAAAAATGTGCGGCCTGGAGGCATGAGACATGATAGAGAGGAACATCAATTTGAGGATTTTATTTTTTTTTAACATCGTGATAATCAAATAATCCGGTCACGATTTAAAATCGATTAATCGTGCAACCCTAAGAAGTAGACAGAGAGACACAGCTCTGGTGCCAAAGAGGTCAAAATCATATGCAACAGACTAAAAGGAGGATCAATTTAAATAAAGATTAAAATTAACATTTACAACCAAGAAAGAAAAAGTAGATAAAGAAAAAGGAGTCTAGTTTTTGTGGAGAAAGTCTCATGATATGTTCTGTTTATTTAGTTTTCTCCTGGTTTATTTAAGTTCATTTTGAGTGTTTTTCCTGTTGTTCCTGTTCCTCCTGTCGTCCAGTCTTATGAGCTTTTAGTTTGTTTTTGACCCTGTTTCCCTCCTTTTCTCATTCTCTAGATCAGTTTTCAGTGTTTACTGTTTTATTTTGTATTTTTTGTTTCTAGTCTAGTTTTACTCCTTCGTTAATCACCCATGAGTCTCACCTGTGTCTCGTCTGTCTCACCTGTTGCTCGTTTCCCCGGCGTGCATTTAGCCCCTGTCTTCACCTCTGCCCTGGTTGGTTCATTGTTTGTACATCTGTGTGTCGTACGCTTGTGATTTTGTCTTTTGGATTTTTCTCTTTTTGTTGCTTTTTTTCATTTAGTTCTTTTAATCAAATCCTTTGTTCTGCGTTTGGATCTTTTTCTCTGTTTAATCCTGCGCGGCTCTGTGACAGACAGTTTGTTGGCCGGGCTACGTTTGGAAGTTTAAGACGGTTTTCTGACTTTATATGAGCAGAAATGTCTTAAAAGGAGCAGTCCTCGTACCTCATATTTTCAAACCTCCCTTAACTTTTAAATTTACATGCATCTTTCTTTTAATTTGCAATTTTCGGTGTTTATTATTGCAAAGAAAAACATCATAATTGCATATAAATCAAGATCTACAGGACTGTATGTAAATCAGTAAATCCTCGTTAATGATATGCGTCCACAGCCTGTCAGCAGTCACAGCCTGTTGTGATATTTAATGATGAGAAACCAATGAAGACAGAAAGCTGAATTATATTTCTTCCGGTACATGACACACAATCAACCCGCCCATGTCACAGACGTCCAATTACACAGCCCTGCGCTGAATACATGAATATTTAACACGTCAGTTTTAATATGTCGTGTCCGGGCTGATCGATCACCGTATGAGGCGGAGAACAGCCACCGACATGATCGGGTTCAAGACGTTTAGAGTACATTAGGAGTTTGGCGGTTTGGGCTGATCTATTCTCGTCAGGATGGGAGTCTCAGACGGGGCTGACTAATGATCTGACGGGCTCGGCCACGGCAGGGGGGATCAGTGACAGCTTAATGAGGCCACGGGGCTTCTGTGCTTACAGAGATAGAGGGAGGAAGAGGAGGGAGATACAGAGAGGAGGAGGAGGGAGGGTAAAATGAACAGGGAATAAAGATGTGCCGTAAAACCACACTGGAGGAAACCGTGTGGGAAACAAAAGCTGTAAGAAGAAACGGAGATGAATGTGCGGGGAGTCTGCAGTTAAAATTAATGGATGGTTTAAGGTGTCCCGCTGACACACCGGGGATTCACTCTCTGGAGCATCCCTGACTTCTCCGAGTGTTTAATTATCGAAAAAGTGACACGTTTTTTCTTTTTTCTTTCTTCCTCCTCCTCCTCCTCCTCCTTTTCTCATGGTGCTGTGAGATGAGTCAATCCCAGTTACGTTTAGAAAGGGCCGACCCTCCTGTCAGCGCTGCTGGAGACAGGAGCACCACCACCCGGGTGTGAGGGTTAGTCAGGTCTGCATCAGCAGGTTCACACCAAGACGAGAGGCAGTGAGAGGAGACAGCCATCGAGAGGGAGGAGGACAGGAAAAAGAGAGCGTGATGGGGTGGTGGAAACGCTGACGGATCATTATATTTCTTCACTTCTTTTTTGTTTGTTTTTGTACTGATGAGGATTTTATCAAACTTCCTCTAAAGATTCAAAGAAAGATCAAAAAAAGTTTAAGATAGAGATGAAACAACTTTTAGAGATTTCAGTAAACGTTAGAGAAGAGATAATCTGATGAATGTGCCATTTCATCAGACTATCTCATTCCCTTGAAGCAAACATGCTTTTATTTTGAAAAGACACAAAAGGAGATGGAATAAACTAAAGCAGGTTAAACAGATATCAACTACATGTGAGATACAGACGTGTCTGTAAGCGTCTATGAAAGTGAAGTGGTGGTGATAGCGCCCTCTGTTGTTCATTAGGGATGGGCGTGTTCTGTCCTCTCCCATCCCTAATGATAGCATGAACTGAGTCGGGGTCAGTACCAGATAAACACATTAAACTATAATCTATAAACATAAGGTAACAACCGAGACCTAATGGTGCTGTGACAGCAACACGACAGGTTGCTTACTAAACAGGTTAGCTTACGAGCTAAAGTTACTTAGCACAGATGAAAGTTAAAACAAAGACGTTTATCAAACTGTTAAAGCTCACAAACCATCGTCATATGAGAAATCCGACGCTATGACTCTCCACAAGTTTGTCCTTCAGGTCGTTATCTTTGTAATATTTGTGTTTTTTATCAAAAATCACTCTGTTCTCCGACACCTAAACAATCAGTCGGTCGGCCATGTTGGATATACCGGTGAATCTGAAGTTGCAACAACACACAGTCTGATTGGTCAGAGGTGGACACACAGTATGCAAAACTTTAGAAAATTCGACTGTGATACGAAAAAATAAATGCCGCAATATCGCAATGTTTGTATTGACAGGATACGGGTTAAAAAAATATATTGACGTCCGAAATAATCGCACGAAAAAAATGCTCCCGGTGTGTAAGGATGTTCCCATAATTTACTTCATTCATAAATTTTTCTCCATGTGGCACCAAATCTTGACTAAAGTCATCTGAGGTAACATTAAAGACTGTAATCTTTATCGTGCCTCATCTCTACGATCACGCACGCTATCGTAAATCTAGTATGCAGACTGTCGTCTATCTTTCATTTTATCATATCAGAGGGATCTAAAGCTTTATCCTAATCAAAGACTGTGCGATATCAAACTGATGAAGTATGAATGATCTTTGCTGCACGGCGTATCTAGATCTTAAATCTCTGCGGCGTGACGCTCATATTGTGGATATATTATGCAAACTAAATGCCGTCTGCAGCCACTCTTGGTCGATACAGTTTGTAAAGTAGGAGGCAGAAATTAATCAGGAGATTAAAGGGATAGAGATATCTGCCTGAAACTGTTTCATCTTCCTAAAGTACCTCCCTCTGCTGTCAGATTTTCTAGCACAGCAGATGCCAAAATGTCCCTGATTCCTGCGGAGAAGAAGGCAAGAGCACAGGAGGAGAGTACGGGTCATGCAGATGCAGCCGTCTCAGTGATTTATTTGTCTAAAACGGTGCGTGACATTAATTCTGCATATGGCAAACCTGCAACTGTGCTCCACCTAAGACGACTAAGTAGGACGCTGAACACGGCGGCTCTCTGGGGAAGCAAACTTGAGTCATACGGCACCAAATATCCACCAGCAGGAAACTGAAGGTGCAAGCAAACGAGAGCTTAAGCGCACACACATTAGTGCGACTCTAAATGCACGCATACATATTCACTTACTCCTAAATACCTAAACACACCCAGGGGACTCAGTCTGGGCCTTGGGATGTTTTCCCCTTAAATAGAGCGTTACGTAACCGAGAAGTGTTTGATGAGCTGGCGAGAAAGGACAGGAGGGAGGAAGGGTGACGAGGGGAGACAAGAAAGGGAGGGAAGATCTGTGAGGTGACATCTTCAGTGGAGCGGCAAAAACCGAGAAGCTTTTGTTGAGAGACAGAGGCAGACAGAGACCTGAGCACGGCTTCTCTCTCACCGATGGAAAGCTGAATACCTTTAATTTTATAAACAGGTCAGAAAATGTAGAAAATAATCAGCTAAAACAGGTACAAAAGGAACTAAAGTCTTCATTTTTTGCAAAGATTTCCAAACGGGCGGTGCACAAAAACTAAAAGCTGATCCCTTAAACTCGATACAAACTCCAGGAACATGTAACAGAAGACAGTCTGGACCATGTCTGATATGGTCAAGAAGACTGAGTATGGAGAGAGGCGTCCTTTAGATAATGCAACATTTCTATATGAAGTGCAGTGATGAGTGTTTTACACCTGATGGCAGAATGATTTACACCCACTGAGCATTTTTTGGTCTTAAAGAGGTCTAATAGACGTCTAAATGTAGCCTAGACGACTGGTCTCAAATCAGGTTACCACAGGTTTAAAAATGAAAGTTTTTTTTAGACTTCTAAATTTAGACCAAGTTTAGACCAAGTCTAAATCTGGGCTATATCTATACTACATGGTATACTGCTCAACGGCTATCATAATCATTTTGGTCAAGTACTTGGAGATCAGTTACGTAACTCACAGTTGCTTTTTTAAATAAATAGTTACTGAATAATGGGTTAAAGTGCAACGTCTAAATTCTGTCCAAAAATAAACTAAATCTGGATGATTGAAATTAGGTCTAAAAAAAAAACCTAGATGTCTAATAGCGGTCTATTGCTCAGTGGGGAGCATCTAGAGGTTTAAGAGCTGGTGCAGATGCATGCGTGAAAATCCCATCCCAATGATCCAATAACAGAGAGCTTCAACAATCGAAGTCCTGCAAAACACCGGGAATCACTTATTTGTCGTTTAATGGTCTACGTGACGCCATCTTGCATTATAAAGAGATATTAATACTCTTCGCTTGCATAGAAGACATGAGTTTTGGTTACCAATGTCCTTTGCTCTTGAGAATAACGTAACTTTAGTTTTATAAGCATTGAAATCAAGTTTTAAAGCAGATTGTAAAATATTTAAAATATTGCAGGTTGCCAAGCTGTTGTGGAGTCTACAGAGCGGTACGAAATTGTGTCATCTGCATAAAAATGTGCATAGTATTTCGTAAAAAGAGGACAACATTAAAAGAAAAAGTAAAAAGTACTGGGCCTGAAACAGACCCTTGTGGTACACCCTTAGTGGTCATTAGAAACCAGGTCCTACAATCGTTGCTCTGTTTTCTGATCCAGCCAAACTTTGACAGAGGGATTAACTTTTTAGTTTCCATGGTTTCACTGTTGTTTTCTTTTTAAAAACAATTCACAATTTTATTTCTTCAATCAAAATATCTTCAGATGAAAGATTTTGGCAGATTAAGAAAAAAAATCTTGGACCAAATTTACAGGAAACAACAATCTGACTCAGTCCTACAAGAAGCTGTTAAAAACAGTGGGGCATCTGGCAGCCAGAACATTTTGTCTCCACCAGTGTGGAGTTGGTGAAGCCGGAAATAGCGACGGTATTAAATTGAAGTCTTAAAGTCTTAAATTAAAGTCTTCCTACAGCGAACGAGTCAACAGGTCATGACTCACTGTCACAGCAGTCAAAGCTGTTGCATGACTCCTCCAATCTAGTTTGGAGTGTCACAGTTCACAGCAGAGAGTCCTGAGCGCCTTCAGACTTAAACCGAGCGAAACACCTTCAACGCCCCTTCCTGCTCGGCCCCCTCCCTCCCGCCGCCGCCATCTCTCCTGCGCTCCCTCCCTGGTGGTGACATTAATCAGAGGACGCCTCTGCCTCCAGACTGAGGAATAGGTCAGCTCCCTGGCTGCCGTCTGCACGCAAACACACACTGTTTACCAACCTGTCTGCGGACGCACACACACACACACACACACGCGAGCATTCACGCACAAAGGCCGGGTTAGGTGTGAGTAACACGGGCACTCATACACATTTATAGCCATACACACACACCCTCTGCTCTGCATTGAAGGTCGATCCATTATTCATGACACTCTGGTCTAATAAATTCAATCCACTTGATTATTTTGAAGTGCTAAATAACGCTCGATTTATGATTAAGTCCTCGTAGAGCTTTGTTCCTCATTTCTCAGAGAGGATTTTTTCAAACTGAGTACACTTTGTTCTCATTAAGAGTCCGCTGAAAAGAAACGCAGCTGCGTCTCTGTCTAACCTCAGTAACTGCTAACAATGTAAGCGATGATATAACTCTGTCGCAGTTGACAGTTTACTTAGCTTCTTTAATAATCTGAGGTTATAATCTGTTTTTAGTGCATTTTAATCTACTTAGACTACAAATTCTGTTATTTAAGTTTGTGCTAGTAGACAGGAGGAGGAAGTGGATCCATCACTTTACAACGCAACAGATACAGTTGAAACAAGACAGATTTTGCAGCCAGCTGATCAGATGATCCTAAAGCCCCGCTTACTCTTCTTGCAACCTGCCTCCACCCCTAGGCTCCTCCTCCACCGTTACTAGGGGTGTTCCAACAAGGGTACTTACAATCCCATTCGATTTCGATTATGGAAGCTTTGATTCATCGATTATAATGATTGTCAATTCGATTATTGATGCCATGATTCTCTGATAAATGCCATTCGTGATGCTTTTTACCACACAAGATTGATTTTGTGATTAATTAGGTTTTTTTGAACATCTGACTTGTATTTTTCAAAGACACAAAATATTTTATTTGATGACTGTTATGTAAAGATATGCACTTTGACTGACTTAACTTTGACCAGGGAAAGCTCCGCTTGCACAATAGTCCCCTCTATTGGTGGAGAACACTAAAAACAGTCAAGCCCTGGATTTAATAAGTTAATTATTTCAAGTAAACAAGATATGAATTTCCATTAAATGTATTTAATGGAAAATGGAAACTTATTCAGTCTTGAATATGAATAGGATAACTTTACAAAAAAAAGCTGCCATAGAGAACAAAAGTGCATTCCAAAATTACATAATTCAACTTATTCAGTCTGGAATAAGTTAAATTATTTAATAACAGGATAATGACAGGATAAAGAGTCGCCATATTCCAAGGTATCAAATTGCGCTCTATTCTGTCCTCTGAGGGTCTTTGCTGCTGCTCTCCCTGCCTCAAAACAGAGCCATACGACCAAATATCACGATGTAACTGAACTATAAAATCAACAAAATTTAAATAAAGACTGTTACCATCAAAATGTTTAGTTTCTTTAATCAATATTCATGTTAAAACTGTTTAAATCTAAGAGTCTTAACCATAGACTGTATATAGAATTGACGCTGTCTGCCTCCTCGCTGGGTGAAGCCACTCCGAGAACAGCACCCTCTGGTGGCGGGCTGCAATATAGGTCATAAATCCTGCCTCCTCCAGCAATCCCTATGGAGCTGTGGACAAACTTTAGACATTTATCACACAGAAAATATACATGTTTCTCCCAGGGGCTACGTTTCAGGAAATAGAGAAAAATCATGGAAATACCGAGATACAGGTATACAGGCGGAAGGCGGAACCAAGTTGTCCAGAGTATATACAGTCTACTGTCTAAACTCTGTGTGATCACTAAGAGGAAGCAAACGCCTCTATTTCCTGACTCTTGTTTGCTCCTGCTGACCAAATACTTTCCTCTCACTCACACAAACTGGAGGCAGATAAAGACAGCAGACTCTTACAATGTGTTTGTGTGTGTGTGTGTGTATAGGGTGTAACACAGGGCTGTATTTATGACAGCAAAGCAAGTCTTAGTTCCCTGGTCAGTCTTTGCTTTGCATTTATGATAACGAAACAGCAACGGCAGCATCTGCAGAAGTAGCAGGAAAGAAGTGATGAATGTGAGCGGAGAAATAGAGAAACTGACCCAAATGCAGTACGGTTTCAGAAACACTGCATGCATTAAATGGACGATGGATGTTTCTGGAAAAGTCTGGTGTGAAATTGTTGCAAATTTAAAGGAGGGACAGACGGTCGTTTCAGTGGTGTATCTACAAAAGTAGGGCTTAAGTGCATTTAACAACAAACCAGATCTGCTGGTTTTAATCTCCATGCATTCACATCAATCATCCCCAACAAAACCCAATTGGAGTTTTGTGTAATGGCGCTCTGCAGAGGGTTGCTGTTCATGCACAACCGTTAAGTTCTCCAATCAGGTCAGCCTCTGCGGTGCACTTCCTTATTTTAAACACTCCCCGACAGGCCACGCCGAGCTTTTCAGCTGCTGAAGGTGCAGCTTTTATGGCTGTTCATCTTCCACACTTCACCTCAGCAGGGAGCAGGAACCAGCACTGTCATTATTCCGCCGACACAAAACGAGCCCCCCGTTCATTCAGCAATCACATCCAGCACTGACTGCTTATGTGTCTGGAATGATTAGAGATAAAATAAGAATCTGAGACGTGAGGCACGCGGACAAAAGGTTCTGTAGTGGTGCAAGAGGAGTGACGGATAAGGATTGTGTAATACAACACCTTTCATTCAGGTAAGTGGACTCATTTAGATGGTGGAAGGAGCCCAGACCGGCGTTCCTGTTATCTGGACATGTGGCGTCATTGTGCATAAAGTAACCAATTATTTATTCAACATGTCAGAGCACCACACTTACAAAGTTTCTAGAAAGCATGAGTTAAAGACACGGGCTGAGTTTGGACCAAACTCTGTTAGTCTGAAGAGTACAAAAGGTCACAAAAATCCCCATCCCGTTTGGCCTGAAAGAGGTGAACCTGTCAGAGAGGCTAAACTCCTCGAGAGCCTACCTTTCTGCACGATTCCTCGCTCTTCAGTAACACTTCAGACACGTTCACCGGCTCTGACTGACGTTTCTAGGGCAGGTATCTGTTTGTGTGTTAGAGGGTGTGTGACAGCGAATATACCTGAGTGAGAGATGAGCCGCAAAACACAAAAACATAACAAGGCTGTGGCTAAAACCCAGTTGACTTTGATGGTAATGCAGCATGAATCCAGATTAAATTCTGCACTTTTCTCTGTAGATGTCCAGAGTGGGTATTTTTGCACCATTTATATACAAAAACAAGTTCAAAACAAGGAGGATTTGTCTTTTAAAGTCTTTACAAGCTGGAATTCTAACGTTATGTTGAGCTGCTGTTAATAAAACTGTAAAATGAAGTGATATAAATAACCCCTGAGTGATATTGTGGGACTAGCAGACCTTCAGAGGACTATTTAGGGGTTCAACAGCTATTATGGTTCAACCTGCAATAAGGTTTAATCAAGGGTAAATAAGGGTCTCCAGAATTAAATGCACCACTTCAACAAGGGGCCCCATAAGTGTCTAAAGGACCATATGAGTGTGTGCATACGACTCAGAGACCAATCACAGGGCAGCAGCTCGCCTCGATTCATCATGTAGGCTCAGATAATTATTCTCCATCTGCAATAAGGTTCAATCAAGAGGAAAGTAAGGGTCTCAAGACTGCAACGCATCAACCGAGGGTCCCCATAATGTCCGAATGCACGTAGGTGTGTGTGCATATGACTCTAAGGCCAATCATAGGGCAGCAGCTCTCTTCATTGGATTCCTCATGTAGGCTCAGATTATCATTCTCTATCTTCAATGAGGTTTAATCAGGAGTAAACCAAAGGCTAAAACATACAGGATGTGTAATTGGAGCGTGGCAGCAGCGTCTCGTATCACGCAGCAAATAGGTTTCCATTCTGATCGATGCAACAAAGCAAACAGGACGCATCTCAGCTGACCGGGGATGCACTATGCTGCTGCCACGCTCCAAATACGGATCCTGTATGGTCTCGGCTTAAGGGTCTTAAGAGTGCACCATGACAATGAGGGTCCCCGTGATGTTGATGTGCAAGTGTGTGTGTGTGCATAAGAGTCTGAGGCCAATAATAGGGCAGCAGCTCTCCTTGTGGGATTCATCATGTAGGCTCAGATTATATAGGTTCAATCAGGAGGAAAGTAAGGGTCTCAAGAGTGCACCATATCAACGAGGGTCTCCGTAATGTTGATGTGCAAGTACAGGTGTGTGTGCATATGACTAAAGCCATTCACAGGCCAACATGTCTCCCTTCATGGGGTTCATCTTGTAGACTAATTATTACGCATTATCTACAATAAGGTTGAGTAAGGGTCTCAAGAGTGCGCCATATCAACGAGGGTCCCCACAAGTGTCTATGTGCAAGTAGGTGTGTGTGCCTGTGACTCAGGCCAATCAGAGGGCAGCAGCTCTCCTTGTGGGATTCATCATGTCGGCTCAGATATTTACTCTCCATCTGCAATAAGGGTTAATCAGGAGTACACTAAGGGTCTCAAGACTGCACCACATCAACAAGAGTCCTCACAAGCATCAATGTGCAAGTATATGTGTGTGCATATTACTGAGGCCATTCACAGGCCAACATGTCTCCCTTCATGGGGTTCATCTTGGAGGCTGATTATTGTGCTTCATCTACCATAAAGTTCAGTTCAGGTTAAAGTTAGGGTCTCAAGAGTGCGCCATATTGTTATGAGTCCCCATAAGTGTGGATGTGCACGTTTGTATGTGTGTATGACAGCCTCTAAGGCCAATCATAGGGCAACTTGTCTCGTCATGCGGTTCATCTCGCTGTCTCAGATAATTACGCTTCGTCTCCATCACGGCCTGATTACCGCTCCTCCTCCTCCTCGTCTTCATCACAGCCTGGCAGGGATCAGCCTTTTGACACACGCGACAAAAAAAAAAACCACACCCTCCTCCGTTTCCTCTCTCCTCCGATGCCCTCCCCTCCGTCTTCTCCTGCAGAAAGCCCCCCAGCTCCCAGACTTTCCTCTTTGCTCCACTTTCCTCTCCTCTTGGTTCATGCGAGGAGAAGCGACAGTGTTGCTGCTTTTACCCTCTACACTCCAGTTTCCTCTAAATCACCTGCTCCCCTTCTTACATTCTTCCTTCTCTTCTTACTCATCTCTCCTTTCATTGTCTTCCTCACTAACCACTCCACCCACTCCTTTTTGGGGAGCTTCTTTGAAAGATGAGGACCTCAGGAGCAGATTCAATAAATTCCTCTTAATTTAATAAAACTTTGATGAGAGCTAATTGCTTTCGCTTGTATCCCCAACCAGCTCCTGATTTAAGGTTTTAATTCCTTCTTTTCTAACTTTATTAACACTGGAACCGCTTCACAGACTATCACACTAAACCTCCAGTATGTTTTTCTCTACTTTCGTAATGACTGTGTTTGTCTCCCACTCCTGTCCGGGTTTTTTTTTTAGGGGTCATTTAAACCGAATCTCTGCTGTGGTCATCCTGCCCGGGGACTTTAATGAGCAATCCTGTTAAAAAGCAAAAAAGACAGAAGATCCACTCATCACGCAGGATTGGTAGCGTGCTCAATTTAACCGTAGGAATGAGCACACACTCACAATGGTATTACATAACGGCTCTATTAAGCGTGTTTTTCTTCAGGAAAGCCCACAGAGGAGCACAGAGGAGACGGTTGGTGTTGTTTTATGCAGCTGCAGCTGAAAAAGTGTGTTGGTACAGAGAAAAGTAAAGTTTGCTTTGGTTTAACAAAGCGTCTCGAGTAGATTCATGTAATCTAACTCATCTCAAAACGAACAGAGGAATACGATTTACAAGACGGTTTATCTGTGCTGTTTTGTAAGACACATCCCAAAGCAGACTATCACTCTGGGATGTTAAAGCTGAAAGGGTTGTGTGAACGTTTGTTAGAAAAGAAAGTCTGCAAAATCAGAAACAACGCACGTTCAGAAACACAGCAAACGTCCGAACTTCAGTCCTCCCTGCAGGTTAACGCCCACACACCTGTACTGCTGGTGCATTACTGCATTAAATTGGTCAGATGTGATTTCTCACCAAACACATCCTGCATTAGGCCTGGATGATTTGACAAGAAAAAAACAATCACAATAAATTTTGTCATATCGTCCGATCTCGATTATTATCATGATTTTTTTTTTAACTGCCAGTTTTAAAGCATCTGTACTAAAAACTAAAGAAACTAGTGATAAGTTCAACATATTATTAACATACGAAGTAAATATCAAAGCAAATTGAATAAAATAAACTTAGAAAAATATAAAAAAAAACATTTTACCTCAACAGTACAACAAATGTAGATAAATACTAAATAATACAGTGAACTAGTTTACAGTTCTGAGTGTTTTTGCAGGTGATGATTCTTGATCGCTGCTTTGGTCTGGTGGCTGCACCGCTAGTTGTGGCCAAACTGCAAATGCAACTCGTGGTGTCGGCAGTGACTCTTGCATTTTCATGCTTTCCGCGTAAACACTCAGGAAGTACTTCGTGAAATGATTTGTTGTGTTGCCAGTTTTTGTGGACAACGACCACCGGCATAGCTCACACATTGGCGTAATTCTTCGACTTCATTTGGAGATACCCGAACCGCTGAGAAGTAACTTTTCTTCTCAACAATAACATCTTCGGAGGATGACTCAAAGTCACGGCTGACATCGATTTTGCTGCCTCAGCTCCGCGTTTAGCTCCACACTTGGTCATTCTGTTTACTTCTCCGGCAACTTACAGAAGCGAGCAGGAAAAGCTTGACTCTGATTGGTTGTTGTGACGCACAACAAATTTATCACAATCATATAATCGCCCAGTCCTATCCTGCATACAGTTTCATTTCTCTGGATCAAAATACTGACAAACTGCACGAGACGGCATCTGTCATCTGTGCTTGTTTACATCCAGGTGGTGGAGAATGATGGCATCATGGCAGCTACTCTGGATAAAGATGTCGAGAACGGGTTCTGAATTGGCCCTGTGGTTGTGGGTGTGGAAGTTTTCTTTCCACTATTATACAAACTATAAATAACACTTAATTTTTGACTCCCAAAGATTGCAAGAACCGGACCTAAAAATCTGCATCTCAAACTGCAGCTAGAAGCACTTCCAGGTGTGCAAAACCAGCTTCAGATGTTTGACCCACTCGCTCAGACCCTCTGCTGGCATTTACTCAATTCAGCTGGAGGCAGAACTACAGCACACATCCCCTGCTGTGTGTGTTTTAGTGAGGTGGCCATTTCCTGACACCGGTCGAAGTGAATGAGGGATAAAACGGGAGGAGAGAGAGTGAGTGAGACTTCCCTCTGCAGTCAGATAAACAGTGTCCCTCCTCACACTCCAGCTTTTTCACATTCTGCATTTAGGCTACGTGTGATATTTTCATTTGCACACCTTATTTGCAGCACAAAAAAAAAAAAAAAGACAGTCTAACACCGAGAGTATTATGTCTGAAGCACAAGAAGAGGTGTAAACATGGCAGAGATTACAACAATAACAACGTGTATTTACTCTGTGTTTCTTTTGTGATGAGATTTCTACAGCGAGCTTCTGTTTCGATAGAAAAGGTTTAATGTGAAGCAGCAGCGGCTCAGAACCATCTGTTGTCTCTCAGTGAGAAAAAAGGTAATTCATACAGCAGCTTCTGAATCTAAGAGTATCACAGTTATCAGCGGCCTTCTGCTCATGTCACGGTGTCTTACAAAACAATGACTGTTAGAAGCACCTACAGAAGACTGGAGGGGTCCAGATATGGTCGTGTTTACAAAATCAGCTCTAAAAAATGAGCCAGATGTCACACCAAAGTACTATAAAATCCACTCGCTTCGTTAGACCGGCAGCCTTACCTTCAATAAACTTTGTTTCTCTGCAACAATCAGGGTTTTTTCTATCCCACGAAGAAGATTAGATTATTTTCAGTGTTTGTGGATCAAATCTGTGCTGATTTTTCAGTGGTGTAGTTTGATTTCTGTAGTATACCCACTTTTCTTATAGAGGTCTGCCGTCTCTGTCATGGTTTTTTGACCAATCAGAGGCTGTATCCACAATCAGCTGACCTTCAAGGCTCAATTAGAAACCATCTCTGCAATTTTTGTAATAAAACTTGGGACTGATAAGAGAACCAATAGAGAAATAAATGGATAAACTAAAATGAAAACAGCACTGGTACCAATAAAATCTTATCTCATATTAATTAATTGTCAATTTGTAGAAACTTTACTGTCTTTTAATTGATGTCCAGACTTCAGGGAAAGTTTGGAAAAGTATGGAAATAAATTTGATCAATTTCCAGGTCTCAAAAAGTATGGAAAATGAAAAAATATTTCTGTTTCCAGACTATCACCACAGTTCTAAAATACAGTTTTCTAAAGAAGAAAAGTTGGTATTTCCAAAAATAATTCTAAAAAGTAGGATATGGAAAGTATGAAAATTCCAACTGAGACTTGCTTGTGGGCTGGGATGGATCCAGAGTGTTGGCCCTTGAAAATTGACGATCCATTTCGATACCTTCCTCAAAACCTGAACAATAATTAGCTTTTTGTTCTGACAGAAATTTAAATCAACTCTCTGCAAGCACAGGTTGAATTAAGGGGTTAAATTGTCGTCCTTGTTAAAGAGATTGCCAGTTTGGCTTCTCGCCATGTCCCTTTGCTAAATGACGTCTCTTATTATCTGTTAAAAACTTCACTCAAATATCGGGAAATAAATTGACAGGTTGACAAATAACAGATCAGATATGTCCGTTTTTATGTCTTGATTGATCACTTCTAGTACGTCAGTTTCCTTATTGACTTCATGTGTTTATCTGGCAGCTGTCATCCTCCACTAAATTCATCAGCTAACTCACTTATGTAAGCAGACATGAGAGCAGTGACTGCGGATTGAAATATGATATCTGTGATTAAATCAGCAGCTTATGTAAGTGCTCGTGTTTTCCAGCTGTTCAGACATCTGAGACTGTCGGCCTCGTTGATTTATGTGTTTATCACGACTTAGGAATACGGCTCGTTGTGACGCAGCAGATTTAAAAACAAACGAGGACTGCCGGACCTGATCGATAACAACAGGTCTGAACGCAGGATTAAGAGAGCAGTGAGGGTGAACGATTTTAACATTTAGACGACTCGATCCGTGTGTTCATTCATTTTTTCTTAACTCTGCTAAGATGCAGCGAATAAAAATAAACTGTAACACTTTACAATAACCATATTTCTTAATGAGTAAATAGTTTATTCATTTAAAAACAGCATATACAAATTATAAATGGCAAATAGTTTATAAATTTAAGTTAATAGTTACCTTACCATTAACAAGCAATGAAATTATGATTCATTATTTCATTAATTATTAATGGACTATTTATTAAAGGTTTATATAGGGTTAAGATATTGGTTGTAAAACATCTGGATTAAAATGTGTGTCAGTAACACTTTGTTAATGGTTAATATTTGGTTTTTAAACCATCTATAAACGTTACTTAGATGGTTATTGTAAAGTGTTACCAAATAAACATGAAAATCAAAATATTTTCAATTAAAAAAAGCTCTTTTTAAATTGGGGTTTAATTCCTATTTTTATTCTTGATGAATTAATTTGTTCATAAACAACATGTTTGATCAGTTTAAACTCTTGTGAGTTTGACTTTACAGCAGGTTACTTAACAAGGAATTAAAGCGCAAACCAGACAACCCTTAATTCAAATTAAATAACTCAAAATATTTACTTTACTTTAAAAAATATGTGCAAAAAATGTTATTAATGTGGCCCAATCCACCAGGGAGTAAAGGGAAAAGTTTTAAAAGCATGATCCTGATTGGTTTAATCATTTTCACGATTAATTAATTTTGATTTTTATCAATTTTCAGGAATTTTTATCCCAAAAGCTCAAGTATGAATTGGGTATTCTTGTCCTCTACATGCCTGAGTTGGACAAAAAACACTCAAACTGCTGCTGCTGACGTTTCACAGTGGGTTGAGGACAGATTTTTAGTCCTAATGGAACAAACCAGGGTAAATAAACGGTGTCTTCACTTGGCGACTGCTGAATAAATGTTTAAGAGTATCTAAAATGCTGCGGCTTCAAATCTGAGTAATTATTTGTCATCCTTAATTCTGCAGGAAACAGTTTCAGAAGCAAATCTGCTTAAAGCCTGACTGACAGAGCCGTCCGGTAACTTTTGAGCTCCTGCCCGACCAACAGCATGAAGGAAAAGCTCAAAAATCATTTGCATGTTTTTCCTCTCATAGAGCGCGATCTGTGTGAGATAACCAGGGGCAGTGTCAGTCTGGGACATCTGCTCAGCCTAAAGTCAAGTTGCTTCCAGACTGTGATCTCCGACTGAGGAGCAGCCTTACGTAACCACAGCGTCTGTAATCTAAAGAGCGTTCTGGTCCTCTGGGTTAATGACACACGGGCAGGCGTTGGTCTTTTAAGCTGACCCCCTCTCTGCTTCACATATTGCTATCATCGAGTTAGCTCATCAAGTCGTCCCGCTGGAGTGGCCGCTCTCTGCCGCACGTGTCGACGCGCTGAGCGAGGCCTCCCTCTAAGCTGTAATCTGCCCTCTGTGCACTTCAGCATTAACATGTGGGGAGATTTGACATTGTGTAAGCTGCTGTGCAGACGAGTTCGCTCGCCGTTGCCCAGCTGTTGGTGCAGGTTAGAGCTGAGTTGCTAGGAGAGTAATAGCTGGAAACCGGCCGTCTAATGGTGCGAGACAGAGCTGAAGTGTCAGCTACTGTACTCTACCGGGCAAATCTAATGCTACAGAGGCACTTTGCTAAGCTCCTGATGTGTGTGCAGCATGAGAATGAGCTGAGATCACAAAGAACGGACAATAAAAAGACAGGGAAAGCATTCACAGGAAACTGATGCCTGTTTATTACCAGTCAAGATTGCACGGACGCCTATAAGGACTAAATAAGTTGCAGTGTCAGAGAGAATAACTCAGGGATGGAGGAAATAAGAGATGTGCTGTGATTCAGTGCTCTGCAGCTCCGCTCTTATGTGTCTCATTGAGATGCCCAGGCTCTCCCACTGTCTCAGTTTCCCCTCACGGCCAGGATGCAGGAGTTCTGCAGCTGACAGGTGATACTTAAACCTGCAAACTGTCTTGTTTCTGCACAAAGAAGTGGAACATCAACAAAATGAGCTCCGCCGGGGTTTCATGTCTGTGTGTCCATGTTAGGGGGAACAAGAGTGTTTTAATGTTCAGAGAAAAGTAGAGCTGGGCGATATGGCCTCAAATCAATATCACGATATATTGATCAGTTCACTTCAATAACGTCTACTTCAGCCGCCACTCCGGCTGCTACAACTGTTGAACTGTCCTCCATCTCCTCACCTGTCTTTCCCTCTTTGTTACGGACTGGATGGGGTGGAGTCACGTCTCTGATGTAGGGCGGCGTCTTAAAGGGACATGAGACCATAGCCTACCTACACACACCCAAAACCAACTTTTATTTATCTATTTTTTTGACACCGAATATACCGATATGAGCAAAATGACGTTGGTTATTGTCGTAAATTTTGGTATTGGTAAATTTTTGGTTTATCACCCAGCCCGAGTGAAAATTGTGCAGAGGAAAACAACTGAGGTCAACGCTTATGCAGAAAACTAAGAAAAAAACAGGTACACCCAAAGAGTCCACTGTTGTAGACTTGGACTTTACCTGCGGTGTCTCTCTGTCAAACTGAAGCTGAATTACACATTAGTGTTGTGTTGTTCATGAACGATTCGTTCAAAAGAACCGAATCTTTTAAGTGAACGTACTGAACCAAATCACTTCCTCAAGTGATCCGTTCGTTTCTCACCTCAGTTGAGCTGTCAGCAGGTCAGATGCTATAGCACGCAACTTTGCCAGGTGAGCATGTGGCATGTTCGCCAGCTGCTCATTGGCAACATTGCCAGGTGAGCAGCTGGCGAACATGCCAAATGCACCGACACCTGAATCACTTGGCGAATGAATCACGCATTGAACTACACTCTCTGGAATCATTTTTGTAGGACACAACTACCTTTTTTAATTTTTACTGCTAACTTGCCACCACAACAACTTTCATACAATAGGACACAGCATGTAATAAGCAGTGCATTAAACCCGCAGCATCCTACCATTGCAGCGGTTTGTGAGGGAACGGTTCATTTTCAGAGTGAATTCTTCTAAACATTCAGTGAACGAATCACTCACTGACCCCAATTTACTAAGCAGACCTGATAAATAGTAGACCATAATCTTTTGAACGAATCTTTTTAGTGAACTGATTCTAGTGATTCAGTACATCTAAAAGAACTGTAGTGCCCATCATTAACACATGACCTCAATCACACACAGCTGATAGTAAACAACTCAAGAGGAAACCGCATGCATAAATTACTGAATAATTTCTTCTGTGTGGAGGGTCATTAGAGATTCAAAGTCGTGTTTCATTTATTTATCTCCTATAGGGGCTTCATAGATGTGTGGATATAGAAGCTGATGACATATATAAGAAATACAGGCTCTCGTTAATCTGTCCCCCATTGACCCACCGACACATAACAGGGTAGGCCTGCACAGTAGCAGCTCTAGCGTCAGTATTTTTGCCAGTTTGGGCTTCAATTTTACTTTTTTATACCAACAAAAGAAGAAACTCTCGTTGCTTTGGCTGCAAAAACTGTCAGGACATCAAGGCAAAACTCCTCCAAACAGAAACACAACAGCTGACTCCGAGCTCTGAGTGCCGGTCTGTGAGCTGAGGAATAAGCTTCAGGCAATATCATGAGTCGACACGGTTCAGGTCTACGCTGAAAAACTGCTGCTGTCCCGTAAAAATCACAGGAACTGAGTCAAAACAGGAATATGCTCCCGCAGCGGACGGACCAGGTGGCTGAGCCGTGTTTAGCTCGACAACCATCCTGTCATGTGACGTGATTTATTTATTTTTTTGGCTCTAAAGTCTCTTTTGATTACAAGAGATTTGCAAGATTTGCAGCCGTCAATCATCCGGTCTGAAACCTCCCCCACTTGCAGCGGTTTCAGGTATTAAAGATCACAGCAGAGAGAATATCAGCCATGTTGTTGATAGTCATTTTGGCTGTTGAAGATCATAAAGAAGCATCAGTCTCAGTTTTCTGTCTGTTTCTTAACCAGCTAAGAACTCCTCATAGAACCTTTAAATGTTTGTATTTTCTGTCAGATTATTAAGAGTCAGGACTCACTTTGGCTGAAGAAAATACTTCATTTGCATGCAACAGGTTGTTTTTGGTGCCTTGGCTCTGCCCTTCTGCATGCATATGAATGCGAAAGCACACCTCCACTCCTTTGCATGTGCATAAATAAAAACTGAAGGCAGGGAGAGCAGCAGCGAAACAGAGCAAGCATCAGCCACTGCGTTTACATGCACAGCTTAATCGTACTAAGCTCATAATTCGATTGTTTCGCCAAATCCGACTTCTCTCCTCGTCCGCATATACATGCAGCTGAGAAAATCGAATTACTGATGGGAACGTGTCCTCCTCCTCAAAACTAAGAGGCGATATGGATCTTTTCAGCGGCGCTGTTCCCCGTCTGTGCCAGACATCAGGAGTGTCTACAACTGCTGCTCGGCGTTTTTGAGTAACAAGATGAAGCATCGTACACAGGGTTGGGTATCGTTTGATCTTGAACGATTCTGATTCCGATTCCTCATTTCGATTCCTGTTCCTAATAACCCTCTACACCAATTCTTTTAAAAGGCAGGATATTTAAAAAAATGCATGGTTTAAACGAGGGCGCTAACTGGAGTTCTTCTTTTTGGATGAAATTTCCGAACTTCTCCATGAATTTTTAAATTATATCAACCTTTTAAGAACCAAACTATAAATTTCTCACAGGGTTATTTTCAACCAGTATAAAGATATCAATTTTTGTTGTCAGGTCGGTTGTGAAAAGTACAAGGGCTAATGTTAGTTGGATATTTAAGTTGACCCACTGTAAACAGTACAATTTGTTTGCCATTGGTGTGTAGCGGTGTATTCCTTGTCGGTGTTCGGTGGCTATTAATTCCGGTCGGTGGACTCCGGCATTGAAATTTTAAAATTTGAACGGTTCCGGGAGAATTGGAATGTTAATCCCGGTCCCCATCAATGCTTGGGACTCGATGCCCTACCCTAATCGTAAAGTGTTGTTATAGTCATACATGATGTACGCGCTACTCTTTCTGTTTTTGTCCTGGGGTTACGGGGGCGTGGCGCACGCTCACATGTATTGTCCAATCATACTCCGACTACGCTGGTTACACGGTAGAGGAAACTGAATTCCAATCGCATTATCTGGGTGTCTTAATTAGAGTGTTTACATGCACTTCAGTTGACAAAAAAGAGCAGCTGGGGTGAAGGGATGACTTTGTCGCCTGCCTGAACTAACACCACACTCAATTCGAGAGCATAATCCACATTTCTGCTACACTCACTTCCAAATCAAATATATTCTACGAAACAGTAAAGAAAAGACACGTGATGTTTCAAACACATGGAGCTGAGATGAGCAAAAAGAAACAACATCTCAATCAAGAAGGACATGAAACACCCGCAAACTCTCTGCAGCATTAATGAACAGGGCGAGAGACAGATGGTTGCAAAGAGGATTTACAAAGGAGAGTAACTGCAATACAGCCATGTAAAGTATAATCTCCTCGGTCACCAAATCTGTCACTGAAATTAAGCACAAAAAAAAAGAAAGTAGATCTGAAAAAGAGCTGGATTTGGTGGAAGATCCAGGCCTATTATGGCTGCGGAGCTCTTACTTTGTTTCTCTATGGATGAATCACCTTCATTCACTGGTTCCAGAGTGATCCTTGACTGATAATACAGCACTATTTACCGCCTACGCTGCACTATGTGCTGAATGAAAGAACAGAAAGAGAAAAAAGAGAGACACGGAAAGATAAAGAGAGCACTTTTCACTCAAATGCTAATGCGAACATCTCCTCTCTCCTCCACATCGGACTGTGAGACGATCAGAACTTCTGCCTTTGGCGCCGAGAGGTGGGCACGAAGGTCACTCTGAGCAAAGGTGCAGGAGGTGTGCGTGAGCAAGACTGAAAATGACAATGTGTGCGTGTCCCTAATCCAGATTGATGGAGTCATGACACCCGACTGATTCAGGAGGTGAGGGGCAGAGATGGAGGAGCGCAGATGAAGAGATGGAGAAATGGATGGATGTTGTTGAGTCATCATTATTCACTGTGAGGCTGATCAATCTCTTCATTGACTCATTATTGAAGTGCTGAGTGTGACATTTAAAGGAGAGGTCTGCTTCATAGATCTCCATCGCTGCACAAAAACTATGAAAAAAAAAAAAACATCAATGAGAGAAAGAGCCGCACCGTTCACGGGTTCATTCATCCGCCACAGAGACTGACAGCGGCGGTGAGGTTTATTTTCAGTCGAACCCACGACGTTCATCTTCGCTCAAGATGTATTTATACGCCACTGAAAATAGTCCCAAACAAACGCTCGACTGTAATAACTCTAGGATGAGCTAAGTTTGGTACTTTACTGTTTTTTATACTTAACCATGAAGGAACATTCAGATATTTTAATAATGAACTCTGTTTATTAAATAAAGAAAATCCTGCTCAACATTTGACAGACCTTAAAGTTCATCATTAAACCTTCAGATTTGATCCAGACTCTTGATCTAAAAATACTCTCAGGTCTAAGAGGCTTTTTGCAGCGTAGGGGAAACATCTCTTCAATAAAATGCATCGTTTCCCTCTTTCGTCATGTGATGCGGTGGAAAAATGATCCACAGCTGGCCCAAGGCATAAGCGAACTAAGCTCCTGCTTAGGGCCCTGCGGCCAGTAGGGGGCCACCAAGAGCAACCAAAAATAAAAATAAAGAAATTAATATTTTTTATTTTTTGCATGATGAGTATGATCAAATATAAATTATTGTTAAAATAAAATAAAGTAAAAACAGTTTAGTGCTGCTGCTGATGTAGGCCGATGATTCTTACTGCCGATATGTCAAAGCTCCGCTAGCGTTATGCGCCTTCTGCTGTGCAATGTGCACTGAGCATCCTGAATATGTTACATTTTGAGATTAAAAACCGCATGTGGTACCCTGAGCATCATTTACCAGTCATTCATTGGTATTATTTGTGTTAGTACCTAGGCCACCCCCTTAAATGTGTAAAGACATGTCAGGCGCATTAAATTTATACTGTTACAGGTGTGGGAATGATCAACAATCAATATTATTGGCAGAAACAGAGGGCCCCAAAATCAAATTTTCCTTGAGGCCCCATTGAGGCTTGGACCGGCTCTGAGATGATCCCACTAATGTCGTCTGCAGCAGTGGTCTTGTGCATCTCTGAGTGAAACACATTTCTCCCACTCGGCTGCATTTATGTAAGATGTCGAAATAAAGTGTGCGTTTAAGGAGTTAAGACTTTGTGTATAAATTCCTTCAAGAGAAGCTCTGAATTTAAAGAAGTCAGACGATGTTATTATTTTACTTCGCTTTTCAAAAATCAACATTAAAGTTACATAACCGGTTTAACAGTCTGCACTAATTTGATGATCTCTACCTATCAAGTTTCCTTTATTTTTGCACATTCATGTTTTGTTTCATGTCATGTATTTCCTGATTTATTTTGTAGTCCTCTAACATTTGTTTAAATTTTCTAGATTTGTTCCTGTCTGGTCTAGTCTGCCGCCTGATTGTGTCTCCTCACCTGTTTCCCATCACCTTCATTACCTCTTGTATTTAACCTTTTGTGTCTCATTGTCTTGTCGCCAGTTCGTTGCACTTCTTGTCTCGTTCCAGCATTTAATCATCGTCGTGTTTTTACCTCTGCCTGACCTGACTGCCTCTTTGTGTACCGACCTTTAGCCTGATCTTCATTAAACCCCGTCTATTTGACAAAGCTGAATCTGTGTCGTGCTGTTGTGTCCACCTTTCTCCAAACTTCACCACCAAAACAATCAAGAAGTACCCAAATGCAGCAGATTATTTGGCCGCATTGTTTTCATGCCGCATTGCCAACTCGTCCGTTAAATATAACATTTTTAGAGCTTAAACCAAACTTGTGTTTACCTAAAGTTTGTCTGATCGTGAACTCATCCAATTATGTTGTTCAGACAGTCACAGTGAAGAATTACGCTGCACATAAATCTACTTTTTTTTACCTGCTGTAACAAAAGGTAAACTTAGAGGACGGTGTCAAAAAGCTACAAGCTGTACAGCCTCATTTATTAGCGACTTCACAAAGACACCTCTGTATAAACATGCGGTTTATTTACCTGGAGCACACATGGCCCCTCCTGCAGGTTGACTGTCTTTAAACTCCTCTGTGCTGCATGGAAACTCCTCTAATGGGGAAAAGTGTCAAAAACTGCCAAGCGAGGAAGAATGAACGCTTTGCTCTTTTTAATAAAAAAGGAACCGTTTGTGTACGAACTCGTCCAGTATCATTATTCAGAAGTGAAAGAGGTACATCCCCCCGGGAGCCTTTATTCACTCTGAGCCATTCGGCAGATAATGGGCACAAAAACAGGCAGATCAAAATCCACAATGAGCACTTGAAGCCAGAAATTCAGATGTGTGGATATGAGAGAGATAAAATAGAGAAGAGGACGACAGAGCTGGATGGTTAGGCAGGAGGATAGACGGTCAGAAATGGTTTAATTATAAAAAGGTAGAATATAAAAAAATGACCGACGGGTTTCAGGCAGCGTGAGACAAAACTAATGAGCCTTAAAGACGGAAAGCAAGATGAAGAAAAGCCGACAGAGAGAGCTGGCTTTGATAAAAGTTGATAAAACAGCTTCATCGAGTTTTAGAAAAGACTTTAAGAACTCCAGATTAAAGGTCCTTTCACACCGGGAGCGTTTTTTTCGGACATCAAATTTTTTTTTTAACCCCTATCCTGTCAATATAAGCGTTCAAATCAGCGACTTTTCCCGTCCTGTGATATTGCGGCACTTATTTTTCGTATCATGGTCGAATTTTCGCATTCTGACCAATCAGATTGCATGTTGTTGCAACGTCTGATTAAAAGGTATATCCAACATGGCCGACCGGCTGATTGTTTACGTGTCGGAGAACAGAGTGATTTTTGATAAAAGACACAAATATTACAAAGATAACGACCTGAAGGACAAACTTGTGGAGAGTCATAGCGTCGGATTTCTGATATGACGATGGTTTGTGAGCTTTAACAGTTTGATAAACGTCTTTGTTTTAACTTTCATCTGTGCTAAGTAACTTTAGCTCGTAAGCTAACCTCGTATCCAAACCATCGTATTGTACATCGGCTTTGTGCATTTACATGACAACGCAAAATCCAAAATCCAACATCTGAGGTGGAATCCACGACTACAAGTTGCGTACGTGTAACATGCTGCGTCTCTGCATGAGCACTTGTTGCTGTTGTTGCCGTAGCTGGTGTTGTTGCTGTTCTAAATGTTGGTATAAAAGTTGTAGCAATATTGGTAGTTGCTGGAACAAGAACAAAATCACCCCCAGCTACCACCATTGTTGTTGTTGATGTGTGTGTGACAAAGTGGGTTTGAGGGGCGGGGAGGAGGAAGGGGTGCTGTAAGGTCACCGTCTTTTCTGGACTTATCTATTTACACCAACTACGGCATGAAGTCGAATACCCAGATATCCACCTGCAGACTCGTTTTCAAAAAAGATGCAGAGTCATGGACAAATACATGTCTCTGTGTGTCAATATCACCAGATCGATAGTTTATTTTACCGGTGTCTTACAAATTCGTACTCGTGTAAAGACCACCTCTGTCTACTCGCTTCCACCCGGGACGCATTTTTTTTCTCCCTGGAATGTCGCGAAATCACATCGCCCTTGATGTGTATAGTCAGGTGCGTCAAAATTCGCCTCAGAATATTTCATAATTTCATGTTGTATATTTGCGTTGTTCCCGGCATGTAAGGACCTTAAGGCGGCGAGGAGCAAAAACAGAAAATTATTGAATTACAGTCCAGAAAATACATTTACATCGTCAACATTTTTCCACCATCCATCCATCATGGTTATGACAGCCTCAGTGAAGCTTGTTGCATGACGAGCACTCAGACGTCGGCGTGGTCTGCAGCCGCTCTCGACCTCCGTCTCTTATCTAACCGAGGACACGTCCTCGTTCCCTGACCAGAGGGTGAAGAGGACCGAGGTTCAGCTCTTACAGCTGGGTTACGTACTCACTCACTCCACAGAGAACTATATAACACCAGCAGGGGACACAGAGGCCAGACTTCAAAACATCACCGCCATGACTATCACCGCCTCGTCCTGTCGGTGTCAGACGGGTTTAAGGGAAAAGAGAAGACTGATCGGGGTCAATGTTATCACACTTGATGTGTAGTACGGACTTTGAGAGATTCACTGCAAGAAAAGGACCGACGTTACAGGCTGACACGGAAAATCAATACCATGATGTATTGCAATGCTCTCTCCTGATTTATTATTGATATGCTGGTCTTTAAGCGTTATTAAATGGTCTGTCTCCATTGATTTTCTTAGATTTAGTCTGTGAGGATAGTGGAGGAGCTCGATCATGTTTAAAGCCGACTCTTACACTAACTGTGCGTGGAAAATATGAGGGATTGTGGATGTATGAAGCGTCCCGGTGTCTGAGTCACTCTCGTGGTGTCAGATAAGTCTTCAAAATACGTCCTTGAAAGAAAAAAGTCCAGGTCGGTGCTCCTCAAGTGAGGTTCCTCAGCGGTAAAGACGTCTTGGCTCAGGTTTTGATAATACTCTCTCAATTTCCCAACCTCTTGTCTGATACTTGTTCAGAGAGTCTCTTAAGTGTCTGATGTGGTCCAGCGTCCAGTATTCGCCTTTTATCAGAGGTATCTTCAGCTCTGTGCAGAACTAAAGTCTTTGTTTCCAGTTAGACGACTATATCTGCTGTGAGGTTGAGAAGACTTGACATCCTTTGACTCAGAGGTGTATCCGTCTCTCACCAGACATTTAAACTCTGCTTTTCTGCTTTCAGCTCACCCTGTTGGACTTTCTGTCTCTTTGACGTCTGAATTGAGGTCTTTTAAAGGAGCTCACTCTGACTTTTTCTCAGAGCTGAAAATACAGAGGATAAAATCAGTAGACTAATATCGATTCCTCCTTCTTTTGCTTGTCAGGTGACATATATCAACACCCAACATTTATGTCTGTGTACTGTGTACTGCCTTTGTGTGTAGATGGACTCGGTCAGGTTTCTGGGAGGTGAAAAGGCTGAATGGGAGTCTTGATTAAAGTGATAAGAACTTACGTCTGTGTCAGGTCCTTTGTCAGCTCCAGGACAGGAGAAGGTGACGAACTCATGGCAGCGTTTGTGAACCACAAAACAGCAAACTGAGGAGGAGAACAGAGGAGAACAGACGGTTAATGATTATCATTATATCCAAAGGCAAACTAGACCTCGAGGACAAGATTAGCAACGACTTCTTTGTCCACAAGGGGTGCTATAATTGACGTAAACTCAAAGTTCCTCACAGGAGCTTTAAAAAAATGACTTCTACCAGAGCTGGCAGAAAAAAAGTCTGGGCAAAGTCTGATTAAAAACTGTCTGTGTACTTTGACACATGCTGCCATCCCTGAAATTTTCAGGATATTTTCTGTTTCTGTATTAAAACATGCATTTAAGGAAATGTTCTGTGTCTGTGTTCAAACATGCTCTCCATTCATGAAAATTTAAGGACATTTTCTGTATCTGTATTAAAACTTGCACTTCATTCCTGAAAGTTTGAGGAAAGTTTCTGTATCCATGTTCAAACATGCACTTCATGCCTAAAAATTTAAGGAAATTTTCTGTATCTGTGTTCTAACATTTTATTAATTCCTGAAAATTTTAGGAAATAGTCTCGATCTGTATTCACACTTGCACTGAACTCCTGAAAATTTAAGGACATTTTCAGTAATTGTATTTTAACATGCACTTAACTCCTAAAAATGTCAGGAAATCTCCTGTTATTATATTCAAATGTTCACTAAACTCCTAAAAATGTCAGAAAATCTTCTGTTTCTGTGTTCAAACATGCAGTAAACTCCTAAAAGTTTGTTTTAAAAAAATATGTATCTGTATTTAAACATGTGCCGAAGTCCTGAAAATTTCCTGAAATATCAGTTTGACAGTTTTAGTTATCTGCAACTAAATACGGAGGAATTAACCGCAATGGACCAACTCATCTAACCCCAGGACTTCAAAGTTCCACCAAAAGTCAACTGGTTTCTTATACTACCCTTTAAGTGTCAGAGAGAGTGCAAAGACAGAGGTAACAACACGGTATTTTTTCACTGTGTTTTGGCTTTCAACTATATTCCAGTCAAGGTTTCTGAATCTGCGTCAGTGAGGAGAGTCTGCTGTTTGTCCGTCTCTAATATTCATGTGACATGTCTGACTGAGATAGAGCGGGGAAAGCAGATAGAGGCAGTAAGCATTAAAAGTGTGTATAAACCATCATCAATCACACTCAGCCTGATTGTGACAAGCCTGCCGAGTACAGACACACAAACAAATACAGACCCACATGCATGTGCAGAAGTCCCACGCTCGCACCCACACAAAAAAATGTCACTATATGATCTCTGATTTTCTGCAGCCGTCAGCTCTTAACAGTCAGTTTGGTCGATGCCAGCTGCATCATTGTCTCTGTGATCTCCCCCTTCCACTGTGTCACTCAACGTGACACGGCTGACATGACACCTGACGCCGCTCCCACCACAGCGCCTGTGGCATTTACATTTGGACAGAGCCGCAGATCTGCAGGGACAAAGCAAACGCGTGGACATCTGTGACAGCCAGAACACAAGCTGACTCTCACTCTGTGTACCCAAACTGGATCCTTTCCCTGCCATTCTTTCACAATCCTCATTCTTGCTTCTTTTTTATTCTCACACAATCTGTCTGCTTCCATTATTGTCAAGTTGCCTGCGCGTTATGTGCACTTTTGTGCTCAATCTCCACCGTATTTGTGTGTTTTTTTTTCGTCTCTGACTTTGCCAGCGAAGCCGCACTTGCCAGACAATCTGATGGTCGCTGCTTAAAAAACAGAAATAATTTGAACAAAATGTCCAAGAAACAGCAGGGGTTTGGACTGTCCGTGCAAAATACTGCACTGTATCACACTGCTCTGTTAATTAGACACAACTACAAGAAAAAAGACAAGAGGAGCGGAGGGAAAGTTAGGAGGGAGGATAGAAGGAGGGATTAAGGCGAGGGAGGAAATTAAAGAGGCAAGAAAGGATACTGGGAAGAAAAGAGGACAAACCAACAAAAGGAATCAAGGAAAAGAGGACAGGGGGAAAAAAACACACAAAAGGAAAGAACTGAGGATAGATGCCAAGAATGAAAGGATAAAAGAAAGGCTATGAAGTTGATAGATTAAAGGAGGGAAAGAAGGGCCAAGGTCATAAAAGGGAAAAGGATATAAAGATGGAGAAGTGAGTAAGGAAGGAAGGAAGAAAAACACAAAAGTAAAGACAACGAGAAAGAAGGGAGGAGGAAATTAATGAAGAACAAAAGGAAGGAGGAGAGAAAGGAAAGATATGAGGATGATTAGAAGGAAGTAAGAATTTATTCAAGGTCTGAGGAAAGGATGGAGGGAAGAAAGAGAGAAATAGAAAAGGTTGGAGAATAACAGAATTCAATCAAGGAAGGAAGGAAGGAAGGACACAAGGAAGATTACAAATTTTGAACAAGGACAAAGGAAAGGAAAGAGTAAGGAAAAGAGGAGTAATGAGAAAGATAAGAAAAAAGGAATGAAGGGAGAAAGAAGAGAAGAATATAATTAAGGACAAATATAAGGAAGGAAAAAAGGAAGGAAGGAAGGAGAGAAAGAAGTGAAGAAACAAATAAAGGATGGACACAAGGAAAGAGGGAGAAGTTAAGGGGAGAAGTACAGAAAGAAGAAAGTAAGAAAGGAGTAAAGGAAGGAAGAAAAGGAGTTACAAAGAGGAAGGATCCAAAAAAGGAAGTGAGGAAGGAATGAGTAAAAAGGGAAGGAAGGAAGGACAGATATGCCAAAGGTTTGAAACAGAGAACTTTTTCAATGACAAATAGAAGGAAGGAAGAAAGGAAGGAAGGAGGGAAGGAAGAAAGGAAGGTCATGTGTCTTATTAGGACACAAGGAAGGTAGGACAGAAGGAGGGATGAGGAAAGAATAGATAGATAGATAGATAGATAGATAGATAGATAGATAGATAGATATCATCGTTAGTATTTTCAGTATAATATTTTTCCATCACCCTAATCCTAATCCAGCCCTAATACTCGTGTGTGTGTGTGTGTGTGTGTGTGTGTGTGTGTGTGTGTGTCACACAGATACAGCAGTGCTGCTGAGTCGGTGGCAGCCGCAGTATGAATTCATCTCCTTTAGTAATAAAGAGGAGAGGATGATGCAGAGGAGGAGGAGGAGGAGGATAAAAAAGCTCAGCAGAAAAGTGGCTCACAGTCATTTATCCGCTCTCAACTTTTCTTCATCTGCGCCGTTTGTCATTTTCATAACGTACAGGAACCGGCTGTGCACAGGTGCGAATGCAGACGGAGGGCGCGGTCTTTACGGACAACGTTTGATCCGGTCAAACTTCTGCTTTCATGGATCTATCCCGACACTTCGAGGGTCCACGCTTAGACGAGAAAAAACATGTTCCAGCTGAGTACGGTGACTTCAAATTACAACAGTGAAATGAACCGAAATCAAACCTCGGTCTCTCTCAGGGGTTATTGCTGTGACTCAGATACTAATATTGAGTTCTGATAAGACCGGATTTACTCACAAGCCCGGAGCATCTCAGGAAGACACTGAAGGATATTAATTTTTTTTAATATATGTAAGGGTCGTGACAAAGTACCAGGATGAATCAGTCAACATTTCGACACATGACTCTATGCCTCCACAACATGCTGTAACCATGCACAAATAAAACTCTCATCTGAACATAATTATACCCTGTAATAAATGAAATCTATCACCGTTAGCATGACGGGATTAATTGCTCTGGGATTAAAGGGATATTGCGCGGGGTCGTGGAAATCGCCCTGCAATGACACATGCATGTTCCCATATTTCTCATGAGGGTCTTTCCCTGTTTATTGAAGTCCACGTCTCACGACCTGATTTAAACTCCGGCACTGCAGCACCGGCCCCTCGCTACTCTGCACCACATTATCATCCAGTTTGATGTTTTATTGATATTTTTATCATTGCAGGCCTGAAAAGCTGGTCACATATGTGTTTCCTGCCCACCATTAGTTAAGGCTGTAACTTCGTTATGTGGCAAATTACTGATAATGTTGGGCAGTATGAACAAAATCTTAAATCACGGTACGAGTAATTTCATATCACGGTAACAATATCACGGTATGTCCTGTAAATTCCATTAATGTCTTAAAAATAACCATACTCAAAATAAATAACCAACCAAACTCAGATTTGTATACAAATGTGAACAAAAGTTCAGACCAGTCTGGGGATTTTTGGTCATTTTCTTCCTCCGTTGACTCTGCTAGTAAACAAATAAGAAGTGTCCCACTTTCTGCCCCAATGCTGCGCGCATACCTGCGATGATGTTGCACAGAGACCAGTCAGTACGGAAACGCACCCAAACAAATGCGCTCCGACTTTCCTGTTAGCGAGCGCAGACAACTACACACTGACTCAGAGAGATGCAGCAGACATCTGCTCTCTCTCTCTCTCTGGTATAAACGGTAAAGCAAAATTTCTACTGGTAGACACTTTTACACCGTTACCTGGTATATTCCGTCATACCGCCAAACACTAATTACAGCTAAACTGTTCTACTATCTGGATGTAAACGAACACAGAGGATGGTTCGGCTGCATCCTCATCTCAATGACAGCTAAGTGTCCAAAATTCATGCACAAGTTTTAAGGGACATCTACAGACAGAAAGACATGAAGATGTGTTGAAAGACTGTTTCAAAATCTGCTTTTTTTATCCATAAAAATCAACAAGCGTTTCAACGTCGACCTCGTAGCATTCACTCCAGCTTCATATCCACCTCCATCTCACCCCGTGGTCAAACTTTCCAACCTCCCGGCCCACATCCTGCCCACTCTGCTGTCAATGAAATTAACGAAAAACATTTGCTTACATGCAAAGGAGGATGAAAAGGCAGTTCTGAGTATTTTTATATTCTGTAACACTTTTTACTCAGCAGGATTATCTCTTTCTCTCTCTGCTGCAGCCCACTTACAACATGTATGAATCACAGCGTAATGACGTCTGTAGCTTTTTCTCCACCTGCATCATCACACCCTCAGCCACACCCCCCACCCCTCCACCCCAGAGTCTCTTTAATGCTGATCTCAGACCAGCCTGAGTGTCTGCTGGAGCGAGCAGACCGAGCTGACACCGATCTCAGTTCAGAGGTGAAGAGGGACCGCTAAGCTGTGCAGAGAGGAAGGGATAAATCTCGCTTTGGACTTTTTCCTCTGTGTGTGTGTGTGTGTGTGTGTGTGTGTGTGTGTGTGTGTGTGTGTGTGTGTGTGTGCGTGTGCCAGCCAGGCTTACCCAGACTTACACAAAAAAGAGACAGTGTTCCTCTGCGACGATAATCCCTGGCGTTGACTTTCATGCACACACACATTAATCTAAAAGCTGTCTTAAGAAAGCAGAGACTGAAACACAGAGGCATTCTGGGAGCTCATGGAATGAAACATACACCAAACTAGGAATGGGCATGATTAATTAATGATCGATTAATTGATCGTTAAGAATTATGCCGATCCTGCAGAAGTCAGATCGATCTCTGCTGATCCAGAGGGATACCCTCTGTGTCCAGTCGGTGTGTGTGTGTGTGTGTGTGTGTGTGTGTGTGTATGTGTGTGTGTGTTGAAGCAATGCTGTGACTCTCACCGTGCGGAAGGATTTTGACATTTTATAAGGGGAGTGAAACCCTGTTAGCTTCCATAGAAGTCGGGCAAAAAAAACCATGAAGAGACAATTCGTTATCGCGCGATTGTACGCCAATCCACGAGTTCTTGTGAGTTCTCGCGATAATTGCTGTCCGTAATCCGCCACGAAATTTGTCCCACAAACGGATCTTGTAGGAATTGGCACATGGCGAAAATGCTATTACGGATTGGAGCCGTTCCGAATGCGGTAGAAATCCCAGGTCAGTCTCAACCTACCATCAACTCCTTGCTAGCAAGGAGGACCTGTAGGGTGACCAAACGTCCCCGATTATTTTAATGAGGAAAAACAAATGCATAAAAAAACAAGCAAATTGTAATTGATAGTTAATTCATATGATTAATTGATCGAAGGACTTTCTTCAAATGCCAACTCCTACACCAAACCAACCAAAAACAAAGACCCTGATAGGTGGACATGGCCGCCTTTCTGTCAACCTCAGACATGACAACATTGACCACAACTTTTCTATTTGAGACTATTAGCATATACACATAATTTCAAGCATATATTTAACCTCTTTGTCCTTAAGGATGGCCCAAAGTGTCCAACAACATATGTTGCGTGTAAACAGGTTGGATGCAGTTGTCTGTAAGAGTGATTCAGTTCTCTGTTTGTGTTCAGCCCAATCAGAAGTTGACTGATTCCTCTTTTTGTTTCATACGATCACATTTTCTTTTCTTCCTCGCTTTAAAAAAAACACGCAGGTTTTCCTCTGTATCGGCTTCCCTCTTAAATCAAAGAACCATCCACTTTATAAATGTTGATTTTACCCTTTTACTCGCATCAACTGCATTTTTCACCGCAGTTTTCCTCTGATGAGAGAATAAAAGAGGAGAAAACGCTCTCAGAGAGACCTGGAGGAGCGCTTAATTAAGAGTCTATTTGGTGATCTTAATGCCACCGTAATAAATCTTTCCTCTGACTCAGACACAGCGGTCGGACTGGGAAACTCGATACTGAGAAGTGTAGTCGTCTCCAGATGGTTTCGTCTTCTCGGGGAGCAGAGGTGACACAGTGACATACTGTATCGTCAGGGATATTATGATTAATTACAGCGGGCTTTTGTTTCAGCAGCCTAATTGCATAAGCGCAGAGATAAGGGGCTTTGGCTTCACAAAGCAGCTTACGACACAAGCGCTTCCTTGTGAATGCGCCGAAGGTGGAAAGCCCATTACACGCTCTGTTTGTGTTGTGTTTTTGTCTCGAACCGTGGGTACTTTGTGGGATTTTGTCGCACCGCGGTGGCATTCCTTCACCTCTCCATCCACTATCCATTACTGATCCGTTAAAGTGTGGGTTTAGCCCTGGCTAATCTGGTCAAATTGGTAATCTACTGTGCAAGCGTTAATAGAATTATACTGCCCTGTTGCCCAGATGAAAAGCCTGTGCTGGGAGATAAGGGAGCGGGGCGGGACACCTGCAGTGACGGACCAAACTCAATACCTTCCAGACACATTCGATTGATCCGAGCACCCGCCCCCCCGGGAGTCCATCTGAACACAAAGAGGAAGCTTTGATCTGAAGTCCACAGGAGGGAGAGTGAAGTGCTCAAGAGGATGGAGAAAAAGGTGGAGAAAGAGAGAGAGAGAGAGAGAGAGAGAGAGAGAGAGAGGATGGGGTGAAGGGTTCCTAAAAATGCAGAGAAATGTTTCAAAGTGAGTCGGAAATGTTCACGTACTCCTGGATTTACATAATTCCAGCGCTGAAATATTAACAGCTTTGTCATCTTTACGACTCTCTGGAAATGAGCACAAGTTTTTTTTTTTTTTATTACGTGGCCTAAACTTAAACCCTAACCTGGCTGCAGATTGCGTAAAACGCTCTGCTCCCCTTCTGTCGTGGCTCTGTGGTCTTCCTGCAGAGTGTTTGTCATTTCAGGCGAGAAAAATGGCAAAGGGGAGGAGAGGAAGAGAGGAAGAGAGAAAGAGAGGGAGGTGTATATTCCTCTATTTTTAGGCTCCATTCTGGTCAGGGCTGGAACAGCGTGTACTGAACCCCACTGTGGCGGAGAAGTAGGAAGACACTTCCTCTACACCTCAACACCTGGCCAAAGGACACTATAAATAAACAGGCGCCGGCACACGTGTGCAAACACAAAGACACGTCTGAGGGAAACGTGCACGTGAAAGAGAGAGAGAGAGAGAGAGAGAGAGAGAGAGAGAGAGAGAGAGAGAGAGAGAGAGAGAGAGGGAGCGGTGAATTATGAGTGAGGAGCTATTCCTGTGTAAGTGCTGAATGAGAGATGGGAAACCCTGACAGATAACCATAAAGAGAAACGTATAGGGGTAAAGATGTAAGACAAACCATATAGCAGAGAGCTCTCCTCCTGCACGGGTCAAGTTCTCATCAAAGTTTGATTAGGTTCAAAAAGAAACCATATCTGTATGTTGTTTACTGTCCTGATGCTTTACAGCTTCTACATGCTCCTGATCCAGGACTTACAGGGTTTTATCTGGACTGAGGAGCAGCACAGAGAGTCATCTATGACCGCAAAATTTCAGCAAATAAAGCAAATAAAGCAAAATTAATAAATAAGGTAGAAATATTGAGGTAATTAAATGCCAACAGATATTTATTTTTTCAGTGACCAATACAGTTACCAGTTATGACAGATCTGAGTGGCCCATATGTATGCAAATATCACTTTTTATTCTTATTTTTGGATATAACACCAATTTAGTCAGGATCACTTCAGTCAAAATTAATTATTTGTTACAAGCAAACATTTTTACTTTGGCTGTATGGTTCTGTTCTGAGGGTTCCCTGCCCTTCCATGCGTTTGCACGGAGTGGCTCTAAGAGGGGAGAGCTCCTCCCCTTCCTTTCATGTGCAAACATGAGGAACCAGACAGAGAGGCAGCAGCAAATAAATTCAATTAAGATAAATAAATAAAAATCTCAGCACAGAACAGAGCAAGCATCAGTGACAATACATATGACACTGGTAAGATCAGACACAACATAAACAGGAGGAGTTGGGGTGGAGGTGGGTTGCAGAGTGGTTGCAGTAGGCAGGAGAAGCAGTTTAAATAGGGCGCCATTTTGACATTAGCCAATAGGATGTGAAGATGGTGATGACCTGAGATGTCAGCTGACTGAGGGCTGCCTCAAGATCAGCTGACTGTAGCCTTTAGCTTGACTCCGTGATCTGCCTGAACAACCGCTATGCTTCATCAAATGAGAAATAAAACTGACCAAATAAACGTGGACGGGACTTTTTAATATTGCCACAAATTACTTTTTGACTTCTGCCGAGCTCGAAAACAAGTTATTTTTTTATTACTGATAAACCGTATTATTCTACACATCATATTTGTATTTAACACTGTTTAGTGGCTGCTTCAGATTTACTATGCTCTTATTGGGAAAATGACAAAGACGCGTTTCCAGTTGGAAGGATAACAGCGATATCTGTTTTGCCCGGTAACTCGGCTGACTTAAAACTCTAGTTTGAGTTTTATAACTTTTAAAAAAACCAAGTCCTCCTCCAAATATTTTTGGTAAGCCTGATAATATCAGTTCTCTCCCGCCAGTCTTCTCTGGTTTTCTTCATTTCGTCTCTTAAAGAAGTCATCCACCTTCCTGCTCTGCTCTCGGTGTAAACGGGCCGTCTGCTCCTGTGGGTTTTTTTCACAAGCAGGAAAAAAAAAGGGAAAAAAAAAACCTCCAGACTTCCAGGCTGTCCCTGTTCTGTCTTTGAGACGGGCTGCTTGATTTGAAAGATCAAAATCAGGTAAAAACTTCTGAAGTGTAACATCATTATTGAGGGAATTCGTCAGGAGGAACATGTCAGACTGTGATTCACCGTCTCTGCTCAGCACTTGTTCCTGACCTCACTGTAAACAGAAACACGACTCCTGAAAAGCCTGAAGCTGACTTCATATATTATAGGTTTTTATAAATCACTTCCAGAAGTATTTTGACTTCTATGGCGTGACCTTTGACCTCCTGCCACTGTGGTGAGTGACACAGCTGAGATTCCAGAGCTCTGGGGTCACATGACCCCAAACCGCAGCGCTCTCTCTGGAGACTGGAGGAGATCGATGGCCAGTGACTCGAGTGGAGTGACTCACTGACAGAGGTCACAGCAGCTGCTCTCCTCAACTTCAAATATCATCTCTGTTTTCTTTATTCTTTTGGCCAAGAGCTAAAATATTACAAACTTATGAATTCATTTAGTAAAAAGCTGCTCACTGCGATGACGGGGCTGCATGTTTAACTATTGCAGTTGGGATGTGCAACAGTCACTCTGCAGGACATGCAATTGAAAACATAGCTTGAAATAAGAGATGCAGCGACTTTTGTGCCTGTTGCAAACCAAAACTTGACTTTTGTTCATGCAGTCTGCTTGTTACGTAACTGTTCATCTACGGCGTGGACTCAACATGTATTCTAAAGAAAGATAAGCAATGCCGCTCCTTATACATGTCCACTACCAATGACAACAGTGAGTCATCTAAAGAGTACTATGAAAGAGGGTTAGGGCTGCAAGAAGAGAGACAAATAATTACAGGAGGGAGATTTTTTTCCATTTCCATTTTGAGACTGAAGTCGAAATTTAAAAAAGTCAAAATGAAATAAATTTGTTGGTTAAATTGCTTAAATTTGTCTGAGTCATCCATGTGCCAGAGCACATTGGGTCCTCGGCTTCAGTAATGCCTGCACCTCAGATGCCGAGTTCGTCTGTGCTCCACGCCTTCAGGATCAATCAACTTGATCTTTTGTCTTATTGTATCTTGCGATTCAACATATCCTCACTGTATAGCACGCAGGTGTAACCATCGATAACCCCGCATCTGCGTCATAATCTTCGGCACAATGTTTTCAGAGTCGGAATACTTATGACCACACTGTGTCTGTGTGCTAAAAGAGCAGAAAATTTCCTTGTTTTGAAATCCAATTCTAAAGTACAACTTTACGAACTCTTCTACAGAGGACATGTTGTCCAGAGACGAGCGACAATGCTGTTGGTTCATTATTATTATAAATCTCAACATTACGACTTTATTCATGAAAGTTTGTCTTTATTTGTGTCGACCTAACTCTCGTAATTTCAACTTTACACTCAGTTTAATTCATGAAATTTCGACTTTAATATCGAAATTTCCAATTTTAATCTCGAAATTTTAACTTTGATCTTGTTCCTGCAATCATTAGTTTTTCTCCTCATGTGGCCCTAATCCTCTTTTGTAGAATAATTTCGTAATATCAAAATAAAATGTTAATTAACTGTGAGCCTCTCTGATCTCTGTGATAATGAGTATTGGAGCAGTATTGTTCCAGTTTAGATCATCATTTTACTGTCTAGTATTGGGGTACCACATTTGGCATCAGTTTTAAATCAAACGCTAAAATAAGTCAGTCGAAATGTTGGTATTCTGACGACACAACAAAATATCTGAACAGTTTTCAAAGACAGTGGCTGACAGACTTTGAATGACTCCACTGTGAAAATGGCTCCATGCACTTCCACTTTACTTAATACCACAACATCATGTATATCCTAAAGAGAAATAACACGCAGCCGTAGAAGCCTCCCTAATGTACAATATATGACTGTATTTATCCATGAATTATTTCCAACAGTTTTTACAGCGTCTGTTTTGCACATACAAACGACATATTTTGCTCATTAATCTCTGTATTCCCATCAAACCCTTCTGCAGTGAAAAGAAACCTTGTTCCAGTGACAGCAGACTGCAGGTACAAACACTGTGGCTGACTAGTAATATCACTCTGGTGTGCCCCATTATGTAAGTCTCTGTCCTTCCTCTGCCACCCTTTGGAGGTGGGTGGGGGGTTGATGTGATACATAGTGCCGAGCGGTGTTTACCTGTAGAGGGAGGAAATGAAAAGAGCTGCTGATATAACAAAGGCCCAGAAACTCAATTTCAGCACTTACATCCAATTATGCATTCTATAGGCAGACGGAGGACAGAGACGAGCGGCAGCGACGGAGTTAAAAGTGAAGATGTGACCTTGAAAGCAACAATACAGCGGTTAACAAAGAGCGCTGATGGACTGGATTAAAGAGGGAAGAATAACAGAAGAGGAAAGAAAGAAGGACAAAGGAGATCAGATGATGAGAAGTGGAAGAAAAACAAGATATTTCATTCTTTCTCTTTTAGTCTCCCGAAAAGGATGAAAATCAGTGAAGCTTCCCAGGGATTTCGTCAGTGTGTGTCAATCATCTTCATCAGCACAGTTTCCCGTATGAATATGCATGTGTTTGCATTTGATTGTTAGCGTGTGGAATTATGTAACTCATCACCAGGGAGGGGAATAGCAGGGAACCGGGTAGAAAACAACCTCAGGGGAGGTTCGGCGCAGTAGGAAACGCTTCTGTGTTTTTAAAAAAATCCACAAAACCTCAGTGAGAATCTGCGTGTTTGGATACAGTTACAGAAACGACGAGGTCTGATTGGTTACCCTAAACCTCCTGAGTTTCCTCCTGCAGGTTGACAGATGATGGCAGTTTCCATCTGGGTCCTCTGAGATCTGTGTTTGATTATGCATGTCTGGATGGCTTTTTCACTACAAACACAGACGGCGTCCACTGGGTGCATGGTTTCTTTTTTGCATGTCGTGATTTGTTTTCTCGCTCTAACATCATAAAGACACTCGACACCTGAACGCCGCGTGTAAACCCGCACTACACATCCACATCCTGCACGGTTCGGTGTTTCCTCGTACAACTCTCAAATGATTCAGACAAAAACACACTGTGAGAATACGGGTCTGAATTTTAACTCTGGATGCCAACATTGATTACAGGAATATCTCAATAGACAGAGATGCAAAATACCCATCTTAAGCTGCTGCATGTTATTTAAAATGTGTAGATCACACACACCTGAGGGTAAAAGGGCTCAAAATTAGAGAGAAAACTGGTGGGTATATTGAAATCTTTAAAAACACAACATTTTTCGGACTTTTGCAATATCAGATTTTCATCTCATGATTATTGTGGCCCTGAAATATCATGATAAACATATAAATGTAAATTTTAGGATTTATCATCAGCCCTCCGACTTCTTTTGAGAAGCTAAAGCCTCATGAAATTATTGTTTGTCATGCTGTTATTTTGAATTTTCTGTTTTGCATTCGCCTTGCTTCTTTTCCTGTCTGTGCTTTTATTTTGAAACCCCAAAACACCTAAAAAGCTCATTTTCATCACCAAATTAATCTGAGGTTAATCTGAGTTTAACCTTCATGCTTCATGAAATAAAGCAAAAGCAGGACCAGAATATAAAAGCACCTCCATCTGACAGGTAAAATAAACATACTGAGGGACAAAATGATGGTTTTATATGTTAAATTAGGCTTGGGCGATATGGCCTCAAATCAATATCATGATATATTGTTCAGTTCACCTCGAATGATCTGAAGTATTTATCTGCATTATATCTGAATTTAATTGGAACGATACAAGCGAGCAGGAGCGTCTGTTTGTGGGCGGGGCTTGCTGCAGCAGAGAGGGAGGGGAGAGGAGGAGCTGAGGGGAAAACTGGTTTGGAGGAGTAGAGTTTACATTCAAGATTTCTCCTAAAAACTGGCACTAACTCAGATCCTGACTACCCCACCTTTAACCTGAGGTGACCTGACTGTTAGTTTAACCTTCAAAATAAAGCGAAAGCAGGACTGCAATATAGAAGCGCCTCTATCTTACATGTAAAATATCCATACTGAGGGAGGAAATTGTGATTTTATATGTTAAATAATAGCCGCAGTTATTGCACTGTATTACAATTTTCAAAGTATGTTTACTGCAAATGCTCAAACTGCACTATAGATGCATGTATTGTGCAGCCGGTGACCATGATAGAGTTTGAGAGCTGAACATGGGCATGTCAGTGTCTGCATTCAGCTCTCTATTGTGTCCAAGCACTTCCTCAAAAGGATGCTCCACCGCCGCTGCTGCAGACTCTTCCTCTTGTTTAAACCGTAAGTCATTATTTTCCAAACCTCCTGTCTCATCTCATTAGTCTCCTTATAGCGCCAGACGGATGCGTAACATACACAAAAAAACCCGACATACACATGCAGGAGATGAACACACTTTTTTTTTGCTCCTCTAAGAGTGTTTGTATTAAAAAAATGTCCACAGGGGGAATGGATCAATTATTTCAAACTACAGGTGGGAGTGTTTGGCTGCCAGACATCTCTGAGTCACAGGGGAAATAGTGATACAGCCTCATGAATTAAATATGATCTGAAAACACAGACGCAGACACACACAAAAACACACGTTTAAGCACACATGCATACATGTGACGACAAGTTGTTGTTTTTTTGTCGGGGGGCTCTTTGCATGCAGACACACACATTCAAGTTTAGTCTTTGCCGTGCAGGAAACACACACCGGCGGGTTCACCCAGCTTCTCTTGTCTTCTATCTTCTCGGTTACTTTTACACTCACACAGACGGAGTCAGTGATGTATCACCTGCAGTGGTCTGGCTCGGAGCCCCCTGTGCCTGTGTATCAGGTGTCACAGTGGTTGTAATGTAATGAGTCTGGCTACAGCAGCTCTCAGGCTGACACAGCTGCACACAGACACGACCAAATTAGACGCACCATAGACCGGCTATCAATGGGAGGCGCTGGCAAGCACACACGCAAACATGGCCCACGGGTTTACATGCACAGTCGCCGGCCTGAGGTAATTGCTCTCCATCTTATGACTCCTGCCTGCGCACACAGAACAGGCAGTCAGGCTAAGGGCAAAGGTCACAGCCAAGTCCACGTCTGGCGCTGGGGGACAGGCTGATACCACACATCAGCAGCACAGCATCTTCCTCTCCTGCGGCGCTGCGTGTCCCGGTTCATTTTCTGACCAGCGAAGTCAAGGCTGACTTTGTCTCTGGACATTTTGAACCAAGAATAACACACTTGGTTTTTTTTTTCACTTTCAAAAATTCTCACACAGGTCTATTTTTTTATTTTACTCTGTTTTTTTTTTCCTTTGCCCCTCTTCTTTTATGCTTTCTGGAGTACAAAGAGAAAGAGAAACTCAAAAGAATCGTTCCATGTGAAACACTGACCTTGATCAAATCTCCCTCCCATGGTGGGAAAAAAAAATCCTTTATAAGAGAAATCTGCTTTGATTAAACCACAATTATTCTGCAGTATAGCCAGAGGCAAACTTTCACAAGCATTCAAGGACTAATCATTAACAAACGTTACATAAAACCACAGATTATATAAAGAATTTGGCTCCTCTCTCCTCCTCTGTTCACGGGTTACATGAAGCTGCAGGCAGACACGCCGCTGGTCTACCTCTGATTCGATCTGGCAGCTGAACTGGTCGGTGTTCTTGCTTTTCAAATATGCCGACTTTGATGTCTGCTCCTGAACTTTGCCTCGCCTTGATCTGTTACTCGTACTCGCCTCACATCACAGCTACGAGCAGAGATGGTGTTAACCTAGACCTGCATCACTGTCTCTCACCGATAACCTGAATAAACTGCAGGACCTTGAGCCCTGACGCAAATGCTTCAGACAGCAGCGGCTTTCATTTGCAGTGATTTTAGATTACTGTTGTCAGGAATTTGAGGATTTCAACTGATCACAATGAGCCACAGAGAAAAAAAAACTGTCTTTAACTCTGAAAGGAAATTATATAACATCTAAAAGAAGACATTTCCTAAAGGGGCTCTTCAAATTTAAAGGTTGTCAAATGTTGTCGCTGCACATCATCAGTCCCGCTTAGTTATCTCATACTCCTAGATGAGAAACAATGGTTAGTTATCAATGTTACTAAGTATGCAAAATATTTTCTCAGACAATCAGATCCAATCCAATCAGATTGAATTTAATCTGATCAAATCTAATCTAATCCAAACCAATCAAATCCAATCTTCTATTAGGTCAAACTTAATCCAGTCCAATTCAATCTAATTAAATCCAGTCCAGTCCAGTCTATTCCATTAAAATCCAGTCCAATCCAATTAACATAATTCAATCCAGTCCAGTGTAACCTAGTTCAATCTTATCCAGTCCAATATAATCCAGTCAAGACTTTACCAATACAGCCCAATCCAATTAAATTAGGTTAAATCCAATCCAATCACTCAATTCAATCTAGTCCAGCCCAGACAAGCCCAGTCTAGTCCAGTCCAATCTAATTCAATCCACTTCAGTCTAGTGGCCCAGCTCTATCCAATCTAATCTAATGAAATTTGGTTCAGTCCAGTCCAATATAATCCAATCCAATCCAATTTAATCCAGCCTAGCCTAGTTCAATCCAGTCCAATCCAACCAATCCAATCCAGTCCACTGAGTTTAATCTAATCCAATCCAGTCCAATATAATCCAATACAGTCTTATTTAATTCAATTCAGTTCAGTCCTGTCAAGTCTAGCCACCCAGCCCTATCCAATCTAATCTAATGAAATTCAGTCCAGTCTAGTCCAATCCAGTGCAATCCAATTCAATCCAGCCCAGTCTAGTTCAGTCCAGTCCAATCCAATCAACTTAATCCAATCCAATCCAGTCCAACATAACCCAGTTCAGCCCATCACAGTACAGTCCAATACTGTACTAGCACTATTTGATCTTAACTAATTTAATTCAGTCAAGTCCAATCCAGTCCAATTAAATCAACCTTATTTAGAGAGCACATTTCAACAAACTGTAATGTTTATCAAGGTTATACAAAATATGATTAAGGCTTTGCTCTGAGAGTTTCCTCCCCTTCCACTTCCCTTCATGGACCACCAAATCCTGCAGCAGGGTGAACACACTGCCCCTTCAAAATGACACAGAGGTAGGGAGAACATCAGCAGCACAAAACAACATAATCACCCTGTTAAGATCAGACAGGCTGGAGCACTTTGAGCTGTACACCCATTTTGACAGGACCAATTGAAAGTTATCAGCTGAGCTGTCAGCTGATATGGTCTGGAGTGAAGATCAGATCAGCTGCTGTACTGTGGGCTGAGTGTCCTCTTTAAAACAACCGCTAATGTTGGTGTTAAGAAATGTGAAAGAAGCTACTTCAGATGAAACTAAAAAAGTTTAGATCAGATTAAAATCTGTCGTAAATTCACTTTAATGTTATATCTCATTGAAGCTCCTTGACCCTAAACAGCTCAAACAGCAGGCTAATATCAAAATATGTCTACTAGACTTTGGCTTTAACAAATTCTTCCAGCGGTGCTTTGGTCGAGCCGCATGAATCAGAGTGAATTTATGTAGTAGTGTGAATCATATTTCTGCCCCCGTGATGGGAGACTTACACATCCAACGGGACTCAGATGCACAAACACAATACCTAAATTAAGATGAGTCATCTCAGCCTTTTGAGAGCATGCAGCACCAGGTAGTAAATCTAAGATAACAACAACAACAAAACCTTTTTACCGCAAATTAGTTGATATAAACACACAGCTGGAAAGACGGGGGCATCTGAGACTTATTGCTCATTTTCCATAACGTGTCTCCGATTGATTCAGTGGAGGATGGAATCAGATAAAACTGCAAAAAACAATCCAATTTCAAGAAGTCAGAATGGGCGAATTAATCCGATTTTTAAGACCTGAGTCGGGTTTGGCGTGCGCTATCTGATTCTGAGTCAGTAGGCGGAGAACACAAAGCTGTTTTAAGCTCCCGGGTCAGCTCGGGCCGCTTTACTGCATGACACGCCACAGCAACAAAGAAGACAAGAGCAGACTGGACAACTCCCACCATGAGGCCTGCTCAGCCCCCACCACCACCACACTCACACACACATTCATACATGCACACACAAACACAAACACACGCTCTTACACAAAGATTGAAATGTACATGATAGGAGAGCTCTCACAGATGGACACAAACATATGCGAGAAAGCCTCCTCGGAGACGAGCACGCAATTGCGCAACCTCTCGTTCTCCGTCCTTCTCTTAAGTCATCCAAAAGGGTATTTTTGTGGCACGAAAGCTGCAGAGCCTCAGAGAAACACTGTCATGCTGTATTGAGGTCAAGAAGCTTGAGCCAGAGAAACCTGGCTATTGTAAGTGGCAGAGCAGTCAGTAAACCGTAGTGTTGCTTCAGAGCCTTTATCGCTGATTAATGGCACTCCGCTACGAAAGGGAGCATGACTCTCCTCATCACAAGACGTCTCTGTGCTTGGCTAATTGGCCTAGTTAATCCACACGCCTGCATCCCAGCCTGTGTGGAGCGATTAGTCAGCCTGTCGAGTGCATGGCTCTTACCATTTGGAGCCCAATAAGGCGGCGGGAAAAAAAGAGACGCGGCAGCTGTGACGAAACAGCGTTCTGTGCCCTCTGCAAGATGGTTTCAGTTAGCACCTGCTATCTCCCACGCCAACCATGATTTGTTATTCTTTTTCGATCTGTCAACATTTTGTCTTTGACTCCTTTTTTTTTTTTTTTTTCGCTATAATTTCATAGAAACGATCAGACAGCTTCGCTGGTTTAAGGGCTTAAAGCAGAGCAGGGTCAGCTACTTGGTCAGCAGGTTGGTCAGAACGCCTCAGACTTGTTTGGTGCAAGACCAGGACCTGGAGGGAGGATTTCTGCAATACGAGGATCTGCTTGTGTGTGCAAATACAAAAAGACCAGCAACAAACTTGACCAACACAAGACTTATATCAGCCAAACACTGTCGCCTTAATATGTGTTCAATAGAATATACCTTTAAGTTAGGCAATTACTTCTTTATATATTTATCTATAAGTGCCTTTCTAAACACTCAAGGTCACTTTACAGATACAAAAAAGTCGAATAAAACAACAAGATAGAAGAAAAAACGGTTTAAAATAGGATAAAGTAACTGGTTAGTATTGATAAACGTTGAAACCAGCGTTATGTATCAGGCATCAGCTGTCGAAAAGGCTCAATCAGGTAACAACCAATCAGCATTATCACTGACATAATCACCATCAGCATCATAATCACCATCAGCATCATTATCATAATCAGCAACATCACCTTCGTCATCATCGTTATCATCATCATCGTTATTTTCATTATTATCATCATCATCATTACAATCAGTTACTTTCGCATCATCAGCAGCAGCAGCAGCATCGCATTCCTCATCGTTATCATCATCCACATCATCATCTTCAACATCTTCATCATCAGCATCATTACTTTATTATCATTAAGATAATGTTCAACATCATCATCTCCGTTTCCTCATTATCAACAAATCCTCGGTAGCATCACGTTTTTTCATCAAAATCATCTTCACCATTTTTTTCCGCATCGTCACCCCAATCATCGATATCATCACCTTTATCATTATCTTTGTCATCTTCAATGACTTCATCCTCATCCTCATCATTATCACTTTCAGCATTAACAAAAACATCACAGTCAGCATCATCATCCTCATCTTCACCATTTTCATCCATATTATCGTCACCCTACTCTTCATCATTATCATTTTCATTCACATTATCGTTGGAATCCTCTTTACTATATCTCCATCACAGTCATCATCAGCATCATCTAAATCATAATTAACATTTATGTCATCATTATCATCCTCTAGCTTATCATTATCGTTGTTACTTTTTTATCATTTTCATCAAATTCATCATTCTCAGCACTATTCTCATTATCATTTTAACAAATTTTAATTTTAATCTTAAAAAATCTTCTGATTGCAATAATGATAAAAAAAATTCAGATTTTGATCAGACAGTCCAGAACTTCCTTCCTTTTTTGTAACTTGCTAGGTTGTCAAACTTTACTTTGTGAGCACAGGACCAATCGAAGCATAATAAACAAAAATATCACAGTTTATCCTGAATTGGGTGATTCAGTTCCACGGTGTAACAGCTGCGAAGTTGCCGAGCTCTCATGAAGCCATTAAAAACTAGTTTCACAAAGGTTATGTAGCACCATTGACCCGATTGCCAGTCTGTTTACAAGATAAGTGCTGCTGATGATGCCAAAAAGAGAAATCAAGAAATCATCGCTGTAAACATAGTGAATCATCTGAGATAAACAAACGTCTGTGCAAAAATTCAGGAAAAACAGTTTCTGAGATATACAGAGGTAAAAAAAACCAGCCTGTTATACGCTGAAGCTTGAAGGACAAGTGGTTCTGAGCCGCACACCCTTATTTTCACCGTAACAGCTCTCCGCTGTGGGGTTATTTAGCTAGCCCATTGAATATGTATGTGGTTAACCTCACTTTCAGATGCAATTACACCCACCTCTCTCACTCCTCTCTCTGCCGCTGTGTTTCTTACCGGCCCTCCACGTGAAGAGCAGCTCTCACACGCAGAGGCCTAATTTTTCAGTCAACAGCTTCCACTGTCACTCTTTCCCACTGAAATCTGCTCTATCCGTGCAGCCGGCCGGGATCAAAGAGCTGTTGACACAGTCTGTAGTGACTTGTCAGCGCTGCTTTGTCTGTCTTACATTCAGTTTGCATTACAGAGTCTGTAAGTGATCTACTTTTGGAATATTTGCTGGATGGAAACAGGCTGTGTACATCCACGACACGGCAGACGCTCACTTTGAAACTGTGTGTTCGCAGAATGTGTGTGGATGTGAGGAGCTTTGTGTGGTCAATGCACAGCTTACTAGTCCTGCTCTGCAGAGAAACATGTTGCTGCTTTATTGTGCACAAGCACCATCTGTTAATACTCTCACTTCTGTGCAGCGGGACCGTATGTTGACTCTAGACATAAACGTGCAGAATCGACTCAAACTTACACTTTTTTACCCTCCGTTCAAAAGCTCATGTTTTTCTGATTACATGTTTGCATGCAGAACAAAGCGGCATTGTGAGTCTATGAATAAATTAAAGTAGGGTCATCAAACTGGACAGCAACAAAGGTCAGAGAGGTTACATGATAAAACAGACCTGAAGATACACGAGGACTCAAAACGGAGGGATATTTCTCAGCATTAGCATTTTACCTCCCGGCTTGAATACCAAACTGGTGAGGAGCTTTTTCAACATTTAGCAGATTAACTAAGCGTATATATCAAGTTTCTTGACATCGTGTAATAAACTGAAGTGTAATCACTGAGTTGACTGTAAGATAAATAAATATGTCACAAATATGAGCCATTTGATGCTGATGGAGCGCCCGCAGACGTCCATCTTACCACTTATTTAGTTTTTCCCCGGGTTTGTGATGTGAGTGTATTTTCCCTGGTGTTCCTGTTCCCCTGTAGTCCAGTCCTGTGAGTTTTCAGTTTGTATTGACCCCGTTTCCCTTCATTTTCAGTATTTTATTCTTTAGATCAGTTTTCAGTGTTTCCTGTTTTCTTTTGTCGTAGTTTATTACCTCCGCCAAGGAGGTTATGTTTTTGGTAGCGTTTGTTTGTTTGTTTGTTTGTTTGTTTGTTTGTTTGTTTGTTTGTTTGTTTGTTTGTTTGTCTGTTAGCAACTTTACTGAAAAAGTGACAGACAGATTGACCTGAAATTTTCACCAGAGGTGCGTCTCAGCTCCAGGACGATCCCATTACATTTTGGTGGTGATCTGGATCGCCTTCTGGATCCAGGAATTTTTTGAAGGATTCTTTATCATTGTGAGATAGGGCACATTTTGGAATTTTTGCATTTAACTCTCTAAAAATGTCCAGAGTCTTTAGTAAAAAAATGACACAAAAGGATCTCAATGAGTTTTATGAGGTGTCAAAGGTTGATCCTGATCCAGACAAAATTCCGGATACTGTGATCTGCTTGGCGGAGGTCTGCGCTCTCCGAGTGCTTTTTTTGTTCCCTGTTTTTCTGGTCTTGTTTCACTTCCTCAGTTTTCCCTCCTCTGTTATTGTCTCACCTGTGTCTCAGTGTCTCACCTGCCTCTCATTGCTCGTTTCCCTGTGTGTGTATATAGTCCCTGTCTTCCCCTGTTTCTTTGTTGGTTCATGTATGTCGATGTGTATTCTTGTGTCCCCTGTTGCTCCCAGTGATTTTTGTGGACCTCTCTTTCTTTGTTGCTTTTTTTGTTCTGTATTTGGGTATTTCTCTTTGTTTAACTCTGCATGTCATAACAAGTTCTTCCTTAACAGACAGATGCCTGCTAAAATGTGACCAAACAATGCAACTTCATACTGAAAAAAGAAACCAGAACACTCAGAGTCTGCAGGTTTTTTAGTTCTGCATCGACTCTGCAAACATATCTTAGCGGATTCATGCAGCGTCGCTTTTCCTCACTTTTATGTTCTTTATTTGTTTGTGCAGAAGTCATGAGAAGCTTTTTAACATGAGAGACGTGAGAGTTTGAGTCCCTATATTGCCGACTCGGACTTGCACCCTGACACAAAAACAACAACTAGCACAGAATCTAAGAAATGCTCCCCCCTTGTGATTTTACCACCCTGACCCCCTGAGACAATAAAAGTGGATCAAAGTACAAATTTCTCCCAAACAGACGCCAAAGAAAACATGTTTGCAAAGCAGCGAGTCTCCCCTGTGGTGCATGTTGCTAAATTTGCAAGAGTTGAGCAGAGAGGCTGGGAAAGACGAGGAGAGGACCCAACTGTGACACCTTCAATTAGAGACCGGGAGTTGACAGCCTCTGCCTGCTGTCCTCCCCTTTCCCTCGTCTCCTCTCCCCTAAAGAGAGCACAAGTTCGTACGAGTATGAATGTGCTGTGAAAAAGTCGCTGCTGCTGCAATTATTCCTGCTTTTGACAACGTGTGAGACGGAGTTCAAACTGACTCCCGGGTCACTTTTCCTGCAGCTTCAGGCACAAAAAGAAACCGTCAGAAAGACATGCAGCTAATATCACACATAGTTATTGTGTGTGTGTGTGTGAAGAACTCCTTAAATGAGAGTTGTGTGTTCGATTCCTGGAGAGTTTTCTGAGTCTTTTATTTTCATGTGGCATCATTGACTTTCACTTTTCCTTGATGTATCCTAAATGCTGACTTTTGCTTTTATTATTCTCCTTCTGGATATTCAAACATAAATATCAGCTGAATTATATCTCACTCAAGTCTACGATGAACAAGACAAGCAACTACGTCCTTAAAGGATAGCAGGCAAAAAAAAAAAACAGCAGCTAACTGATTTAGCTAACCGGAGAAGATCAGATAATATGATGCTTAAGTAACCTTTAAGTCTATAAAGTTTACATGTCCTGAGAGCGGGTGGGGGGTTATAGATACTTTAGAGAAACTAAAAGGAGGTGAAAAACAAAATAGAGGGAGTTAAAACAAGCTGGTGAGTTAGTTTGTGTGAAGCTTTTGCTTTTCCAGTCTTGATAATCGAACAACACAGAAACTGTACCAGTTTAACTCCTAATTCATACACAAGGAGAGAGTTCATCATAATAAAAAGAGCGCACTCAAGCGAGTTAAACCGAGCTAAGAAATCAGGTTTGATGCGAACGGCTAAAACGCACAGGATCTGTAACGGCAGGTGGATCAAATATGCAAGCATTATCATCGAAGTGTGATTTCATATAATCTGTTCGACGTCCAGCTCTGCTGCCGATCGGCCATGGCGGTAAGATCAGATATGCAAGGCTTTTGTTTTTTGCTGGGCGCCGCAGCACAGTGCGTCGATTCAGTGCAGCGCAGCACGAGCAGCAGCTGAAGTTGTATTCGGTTACAGAGTAAAATGTCCGTCAGTTACAGAGTAAAATGTCCGGTTAATTTTCAAAATAAATAAAGTCAATGCATTGAACTGTTCTTCACTTCTTCACTGGATGGGGCGGAGTCACGTCTCTGACGTAGGACAGCATCTTAAAAGGGACATGAGACCATAGCCTACCTACACACATCCAAAACCAACTTTGATTTATTTATTTATTGACACAATATATACCAATATGGGCAAAATTATGTTGGTTATTGTCATAAATTTCTGTATCAGTAAGTTTTCGGTTTATCGCCCAGCCCTAATGCAGATGACATAAAGTAATCACTGTTATCTCTACAGCCTCCTTTTGGAGTTTTATTTGTTAAAACACAATTTTAACACCTATTTCTCTCACATTGTTAAAAACCAATCATAAAAATAAAGATCTGCAGCTCAATAAACCTTAAACGTCAAACCTTTCTGTCTCCCCTGCACAGATTCAGCAGGTAGCCTCCTGCTCACTCATACACTCATAATCACTATCTGTTCGGTGTTTAGTGAAACTCTACATCCAGGTACCAAATTAACATATTTTAATTTGTTTACAGCAGGGAATCTGTTTCTGCCGGTAAATACGCAGACAGATGGACAGTCAGGTAAAAAAGGGAGCGAGGTGTGAGGATGACTAAGAGCCGGGCTGCAGTCTCGTACTGGGTGACCCTCAAATGAACACTCACACACGCTCGCAGCACCACAGGAGCAGGAAAAACGGAGCACACGCTCCAGAAAACTGGCACACACTCTCTCCACCCCTCTGCCTCTCCCCGTCTCCCTGCATCTTTGTCCTTGCACAGAAATAGCAATAATATTAGCCCGCGCCCGGGAAAGTCCCATGTGTCCGTCTTAGTCACACATGCCCTGCTTTTGCTCTGTTTCATTTCCTTTAGTTACCTTTTATTCACCCTTTTTATTGCTTCTTCTTTGCCAGCATGATTTTGCATTTCATTACAAACTACGTAATATGATATCCCACCAAACATCGGACGTTGAAGAGACGTGCAGATCAAGTCAGTATTGGGTCGGTCCATCAAAGACCACATCTAGACGTCAGTGTGACGTGCAAAATAGGTTAGAAATTTCGCCATCCAAATTGGACCTTTTTTAGACGTCGCTCTGACGTCAAGAATTTAGACGTCATCTGAAGACCGAATCTAGACGTCGGCACAACATGCAAAATGGATCCAAGATTTAGACGTCATTGTTGGACCTCTTTTAGACGTTGAAATGACGTCCACATTTGTACCTCATCGTCGAAAAAAAAGTTAATTAGATGTCATTTCGACATTGCATTGCGCAGTGGGATAGGGTTAAAGACAAGTCTACCGACAGAACTGATTGTTTTTTCCCCCGATATTTAACAGATAAAGGTTTCACACTTTTTTTTCTGTGATTCATCCAAATAGTTCTCTAAAACCACTGCAGACATTTACCAGGGCTGCTGCCGTCACAGTAACTTTTTATTTTCTAACAAAGTGGAAACTGGAGTGGACCCTTTCTTGGAAAAATCACAAGCAGATCCTTTCATTAGCAGCGAACAGCCTGCCAGAGAGAATACCCAAAAGTGGTGGACTGTTTTCTCCTTCCTTTGCCAAAAATAAATAAACAAATAATCTGTTACTATGGCTGAACAAACGAAGAAAATATTGGAGAGTTTTGAAAAACAAGTGCAAGTCCAAAAAAGCGAAAGAAGGAAAAAAACTAATATTTTAAATTTCAGCTTTTAGTTGCTGCAGCTGTTTCTTTTGATCAGAATAAATGATTTCATTCACTTTTCAGATGATTAATTTCAAAAATATAATCAATACAATAATCCTCATTAGTTTAAGTCCTCTGTTGAGACTCAGTTATCAATTTTCACTCTGCTCTAACCTTTCCAAAAGTCAACAAAACAGATTTCCATAACCTTTCAGTGAAGGTATGTGTGTCACTGAGATCTCACCTCACACCTGAGATCACTCCCCCTCCCAGACACACACTTACACACACTTACACACACTACACTACACAAGCCCCAGATCTGGCGAGCCTGGAATCCTCCCGAGTACACGTTACGCTCACCTTATGTGGGTCAAGACTGATATCCCTGACTTAAACCGCTCCTGAAAATAGCTGTGGGTGTAATCACTGCGAGGAGTCATTAAGCACAGCTGGAGCGCTGAGGTACATCTGTCCTGTGAGGGGTGAGGAGAGTTCCTGGTCTCATCCGCTCTCCACTCAGAGTCCAGGATAGACACGAAAACACACCTACTGTCTGTTTTATGTGCATGCATGTAAAACTGAGGCAGGGGGAGCAGCAGCAAAGACACACAGGGGTAAGAAAGAGCCGGCGTGGTAAAATCAGACACAGCGTGCGCTTTAGAAATAATCAGTAACTTTAAGTAAAATACAGTAGCTGTTGTTACCAGCAACCAACTGCTTTGCTAACCCTAAATTTTACAGTGAAAACTTTTATTAAGTTAAATTAAATTTCAATGAAAAATAATGGTTTGTAGAAAAGCTCTTAATGATTCTTTGCTGTAAAAATACAAATTATTACATGAACATTTACTGTGATATGTGGTTAATGCTGCGTTCCAGTTGTACTCAGAAGTCGGGATTTCCGACTCGGAAGCCGGGCGATCCTCGACAACCCCGACTTGACAACAACGTCATAATCGAAAACGGCAGTGCACTGCATCAACAATAAAGAGTAACAGTGAAAGCTCTCGTAATGTATAATTTATTAGCACTTCTGTTTTGTTTTAGTGGAATTAAATTAGTATATGTCATACTGCCCAACGTCTAACTGTGAACACGGTGCCATGGTGTTTGTAAGAGTAAAATACTGTTATGAGTTGTTTACTGGTAAAGCTAACAACAACTAAAAACAGCTGAGAACAGCTGGCGGTTGTAAACAACAGCTAACAACGGCTAACAGTAGGCGTCCATCTTGGTTTACCAACTCGTTAACTGTAACGCCGTCGACTCAGGTGTAACGTTATTCCCAGCTCCGATATCTGACTTCCAAGTTAACTGGAAACTAACCTCTACTATATAAACTGTTTTAGGGTTAACAATTTGGAAAATTATAAATATTCTGTAAACCAATTTCCAGCCTTTATATAGCTCAAATAAATGGCAAATTAATAGCAGATTTAAGACCACACTGTCTGGAATTTACTCAATATAACTTACGAATTATTTAAGGACCAATGCAGAAGGGCAAAAGACTTCAGTTTGTTGTGGGTCCACTTGGGCTGGCTGCAAAAGCAGAGAAGTCCCAAAATCCACATTTCAGCAACCTGATGTCTTTCTTTGCATTTTTGCACAAACTTTGATTTTTCATAACGCATCGATAAAGATGTCAACAGGTCTAAGATTTTAACAAAAATTTGCATAACTAGAAGTGTGGTTGAGTTGACTGAAAGGTGGTTGTGTCTTAGCTGAATGCCAAGAAGCTTGAAGCTGATAAATTAAGTCAACATTTCCAACATCCTTGGCCTCTTCCATGTGTATATTAGTTTGATTCATGTCCCATCTGTTAACATGGATAGTTGAGTGTTATGAACCTGTGCTTCCACCTTGTAGTCAATAGGGGGAGCTACACACAGTAGCTGTTATGCAAAAGAAAAACAGCTGGAACTGCATTCGATCCCGAAAAAATGAAAGGATAAAAACTTTGCCAGGGAGAGGAAGTCCTTTTAGTAAAAGATGCAAACACTGAGGTGGGGAGGATGTTTGTCAGGTCTGCTGTTTATTGCACCTTGTCAGAAATCTCTTCCATCTCTCCTCCTGGTGCCATTTTTGGAAACCGCAGAGATAAAATCCCGGTGCTGTGACTGCTTCTGTCACTCTGTATTTCTGTCAGCGCACACAACCCAAACAAATAAGCCACACTCATAGGTGTGTGTGTTTTTTTTTTTTCACACTGATCTCTTTAGCATCTTCATCAGTTTGTCTAAATTCTCTCCCATTTCTCCCTCTGAGGCCTCTCCAGTTGCTCTTTTGCCTTTGTTTGCTAAACCACAGATTATAAGAGAACAGCATGTGTCATCTTATTACGCCGCATTGTGTCTCAGCAAAAACACACAGGCAGCTCCCTGACAATTAACTGCCCACTCTCAGCTGAGTAATGCAGCCAAGCCTCCCAAAAGACCCCCTTTTTAATGTCACCAGATGACATGGTGTTATGCAAGCAAACAGGGTGACATGATCTGCTGAGACAGTTGGATAAAAATGAGAAATATAGCAGCGGGGATGGTCAGCGCGGAGTCGGTGATGGATGGAGTATGAACTTGAGTATCTGTTAGTGTGAGACTTCATCACTTTGTTCATGCTGTGCTTCATAAGATCACATACTCTCCCAGAAATGCGCTACCACAGCTTTTGAGGCACATTTTATTTCTTAAAAAAAAAAAGGAGCCGAGGCGACAATGCCAAGTGCCGAAGTCGAATCATCATTCAAGGATTATTTCAACACGAGGGGCTGATTTGTTTCATGTTTCATTTTTCTCTAAGAGAAACGCTCGCTGGGGGTTGTTGGCAGATCGGGCGCACTACAGGCAGAGTGAGGGCCAAGCATCGCTGCCATGGTAACCCTGGCACACCCTGCTGGCACTTCTGCAGGAGTTTACAGTGGCTATTACAGATAAGTGAAAAGATGGGGTGAATTTTTTTTAATGGATGACACGGGGCAGAGAAGTTTCAGCATGAACACAAGCGTGAACAAAATACAAGGAAGCAGAAGTGTTTATCTTTTAAGACATTTCAGTGATTTTCATACCTTTTATCTACTATAATTAAAGCTCCTGTGAGGAACTCTCAGTTTGTGTCAGGTTTGGCGCCCCCTGTGGTCACAGCAGTCTTTGCTGATCTAGTCCTTTACATGTTAAGCAGTATCTTTTGGCAAAAGAAATTTTTCCTGCTCACTTCTCACTAGGGATAGAAATCGAGAACCGGTTCCAAATGGTTCAATCCATCGAAATCATTTACATTTTACCTTAACGATTACCATAATGATTCCTTGAAAAACGGTCTCATGAGTGCCAGTCTACGGAAACAGGAACAGAGACAGAAAAAAAAATACTGGACGGTGCGAAAATAGGCAGAAAGCGCATTAAAAGCGCATAAAAAACACTTAACCCAACCAAAAAACCCTCAAAATTTTGCACACAAGTCCACCCCGCAAAATAGTGTCCTCTTTTGGGGGTTCAGAACATGGTCACCTTAACATATGTCCTGTGTTAACGTGAGCACAATACATGCGAGAAATGCTGTACAAATAGCATTTTTGTTTGTTTACCGCATTTCACCATCAATGAACGCGTCTATTCGCATCTATTTTCGTACATATATGAAAATAGATGAGCATTAAGCCAAACAAAACAGTCAGATAAGTCAAACTTTATTGAACTCATTCAATAACTCTGCGAGGTTACTGTAGCTGCAGTGCTCCGACAAGCCATCAAGCTGTGCGACTTTGTAGCTTACCGAAGTCGTAATAAAACATTTTGACAGATCTTTGAGCGCTGTGTACCACAAAAAATCGGTTCGAGGTCAGTAAGCACAACCAGAATTCACACATAAGGCGCACCTGATTATAAGGCGCATATTTGAGAAAATTAAAGGATTTTACGAGCGCCTTATAGTGCGAAAAATACAGTAATTATTTTTAGACTCTCACTGACGATGGCATACGTCTTTTTCTGTTATCACAGACTCAATAAATTTTTGAGTTAAGGTGAAAACCTATAGTCTTTTTTTTTTTTATCAAAGAAAGGCATCGATAAGGGAGTTGTTAATTTATTTAATCGATATCGATAAAATCTTATCAATTCCTATCCCTACTTCTGACAATCCCAAGTATATTTTTGAGCCGCTATTGCAGACAAAGATGACAGAAATGCGGTAATTCTGCAGAGTGCATGACTTTAATGCAAACAGACGAGCCCAAAGATAGAATTCCAGTCATAACGAAACTTAATAATTTAATCTGTTCAGTAAATCGTGTGTTTTTTTGTGTTTTTATGCAGGAGAGAGGAGCTCTGTAAAATCTGAGTTGAAATATACTCTTTTTCATCCCACACATTTCCCACAAAGCAGCACTGTGCAGCAGATAATCACTGTATGCAAAGGGAATCAGTCGCATGTAGAGCTCTCGCTGCAGGGGGCGTGATGCTCTGAAGACAACCACAGGGCTCTGGACGCCATCTGACAACCAATCCACACCGTCCAGACGAGCTGTCAACATGATGACAAAATGCAAATGGCCCACTTTGTTGCATCAGAAGTGTTGAGTGAGGGGAGCAGAGGAGGGGGAAGTCTCAGCAGTAAGAAAAAAAAAGGAGGTTCTGAATGTGGAGCATGAACAAGCAGAGGCAAGAATTATACATCATTATCCTGGACAGCTGAGCTTCTACTCTCAGAGTAATTAATGCCGCTCAGCAGGGAGAGGCTTTAAAAAATCGTTAATATATGAAAGGATGTTTCAGTGATTTCTGCACATTCAACAAACCGTCTTTAATGAGACTCCAGGAGATTCTGCGCCGACTCAAACTCAGCTGGATAACTTTGAAGAAATGTCGAAACTTAAGTTTAAAAGAGTCCTGCTAAAGTGGAATTTCATTTCTGATTTGAGAGCTCCAGGTTTTTTTTTTTTTTAATTAGACTTTTATTTATAAATCCTACAACTTCTGTGTGATTTAAAATACACGTTTTCTTAAAAAATAAGAGTTACTTTCTGTTGTATCATACTCAGCCTTGCATTAAACCTTTTATAACTGAGAAGGGTTGCAATTAAAGTGTTATCACGCCTTTTAATGCAGATGAAACTCTCAGATTAACTGGATCCAGTTCAGTTCTTCCTTTACAACATGTGCTCCTCCAAACAGCTCTTACTGGCAATTTCCACCGCATCCGGAACGGCTACGAAAAGGCCGCATCCAACGATCGCAGCTGATCGTTTCCATTCAAGTTAATGTGTCAATTTCAATAGTCTTCTTTTCATTCCTCTACGGATCACCAGACTCCACAGCTGTTTGCAAGAGTTCTATTTTTCCTGGACGCCACAGCATGCCAGATAAATTCAGCACAGATTAACCCGTGCTGGAAAGGATGTCGGGCTGAAGTCCAGCTTCTTTTCAAAATAAAACACTGTGTGCAAACGGGCGGGGTCGAAAAAGTAAAAGGTTTATAGACAGCATTTTATCCCGATGAAACCATGGATGAGGAGATGCTGATCTTATAAGTCTAGAAGTAGATTTCCTCCTCTGGAAGGACACAATCTACTGCTTAAATAGTTAGCCTCTGTGGCTGAGGACAACTTGTTATCGCGCAATTGCACGTGAATCAGCGGGTTCACGTGAGTTCTCTCGATTCCTGCTGTCCATATCTGTCCATATCTCTTAATCTGAGCCATTCCGGATGCAGTGTAAATCCCGGGTTAAACCTCATCCCTACCTCAGATTGTCCTGCAACAACATTTGGGAGCATGAGGAGGCTGCAGCATTAGCTATCATGCAGCGGCAGGTGGAGAGAGGAGAGCAGGGAGGGGAGCAGGAGGCGGTGTTAGGGACAGAGTGAGCATGACCAAAAAGAGGCAGTAGGGATCATGAGCATGCTATTGAGTTTTTCAGTTACATTAATGCATGTGATAAGTAATCAGGTTTGATAACTGTATCTCAATATCATTTAAAATAATCATAGTTGGGATTTTTGCCAATATCAAGCAGCCCTAGAGAAGTGGTTATGTCGACTGTTTGATGGTCCACAGGCTGGATAACATGAAAAAGACATTGTTGCATGAGTGAAAACTAATAATTATCATAAAAGACGGAGCTGCTGCATGCATTAGGAGCTACATATTATCAATATGCATCTCTGCTCATTAAGTCTAAGCCCGTCTTACCCTCAGGTGTGCAGTAACTACACATTTAAAAGTACAAAAACATACACAAGCCATTAGAGAACAGGTAATCATCGCTGATCAAAGTGGGAAAAAACCAAACTGATTAATATGTGAACAAACACAAAGTTTAATAACTTGTATTTGATTTTCTGTAACTCACTGTATTTTCTACAGTTGCGGTGACTAAATACAGAGGAGCGAGAACACCCACAATGATGAGCAGGAGAAAGAAAGAAAAAAAAAAAACACTCATGAAAGCGCCACAAGGCTTCGATGTGTTTGTTAGATAACCAAAGCTGGGTTTAATGAATTGTACTTAATGAAACACATCCAGGCCATCTCGATACGCAGAGCTGAGTGAAGCGGGAGGGCCCTTAAGATCTGAACGCTGTCACTCGAGGGGACGTCGCTGCGTCTCCGCTGGCCTGTTGTGTAAGATGTTTATTGTTTAGGGCCCCCCCGTCAGGAGTGGCACAGCTCTCACTCTCATGTTCCAACACCCCCACACTTCTGCGCCTTGATTTGTTAATGAGGTCCATAGCTCCTTTCTGAGCGGGGGAAAGTGATTGGTTTACACCTACGCTTGCCATTAGGGCTCGGTGACGGTCTCGTTGGAGGCATGTGTCAGCCCTCGTCATGCTAACTGACACATACATGATGTCGCCCACAGGGGTTAGCAAATGTCCCTGAGTGTGGCAGTGCGGCCCACACACGACGCCCTCGCCTGTGCACAAGATAAAGATCTCATCATTACCGCTTGATGAGAAGTAAATAGGCGCTGGGTTGAAATGAGAGTAGGCAAATTGGCTGTGTTTGGTATGCAAATGTATTGGAAACACAACAAGCTGGGATGGGTGCAGTTATGGAGATGTCGCCATGGAAGCAAAGAGCAGGCATCAGAGGGAGCAGAGACAGCATGGAGATAATACACGGCGGTGGCATAAATAGAAAAGCGTCAACAACAACAACAAACACCTTCTCTTAACTGTTTTTGTGAACGACGATGAATATTTCCAAAGAAAGTGAAAGGAGATAGTTTGTATGACTGCCAGTGACTTTTTAAATTATATCATCGTCCTTACCTCGCCATGAAAGTAGGAACTAGTATCGACTTGTTTCAAAACTTGTATGCAAATAAAGTTAAATCAAGAGTGATTTGGGGCGACTAGTAGGTGTTTGGATATCATTATACCAAACAAAAAGTTGGATTACATTTCCAAAACCACTGCGGTTGTGCTCCGATTTTTACCTTCCTGCCTCGTGTTCCTTCCTCTGATGGCGCTCCATGAATGTTGGAGGTGTGGGTGGAGGAATACGTTCATTACATGAGAATGAGACGTGAAGGGACTTAGAGCGGTTTTCCCTGAGGCAGACTGGATTCAACTTTTAACTATCGACTCTCCTGATAAAGCTTTCCAGCATTTCTGAACCTGGCATTCTAGGAGCCTCCTTCACTGCTGCCACGAAACAAAGTTGTCTTTCTTGCCACCTGAAACTTTATCCATGTATAAGCAGGACTTGACACAAACTTTTTTCACAAGAAGCACATGTGTTCCTGAGTTGAAAAAGTAAGAAGCTCACAAAGAACTTTAGGGGCACAATCAAAATTGATTAAATAATGTTTGTGTTATTGGTTGACATAAGTATTGTTATTTGAAATCAATTTTAGGTCTTTTGGTCACATGACATGGAAGCTATTGAAGGAGCCTTTCTTGAGAACATCAACTGGTAATTTATTGACGGTCCCTTATTCAACACCCGACGTTGACAGCGAGGGTGCCGAGTAGATTTAACCACGTTGCTGTTGTTATTCCTGTTTATAGAAAGTGAGGAGACACCAGTAGATCCTCAGTGAATGTCCAATGAATATCCAACCTGAAACTAACTTCATTTGTTGCCTCGGATGATTTTTTTAAGCACACATGTTCCCCTAAATACATTTTACAATTCGCTCCTATCTATTTTTAGTCACTAGTGCGAGTGAAATGTTCGCCTATGTTTAAATCTGCCAGCAGGGGGAGCTCCATATATCTTGACTTCACAGTCCATGAACACTTATAGAATCTGTCTCCCTCTGGTGTGATTTTACTTCATTAGGTTGGAGAAAGAGCAGATAATTCCAGCCCTCCACCTGACTCCTCTGGTTCACTCTTGCTGTTTTTATGGTGTTGTTGCCTCAGCAGCTCGATGTCTTAGAAGGAAATAAAACAACAACAAAACAGCATCCAGCAACCACACAGGAGCAGCCTGCCTCAAGTGGGGAATCTGGGAACTGCAGCTTGGTCACCACACTGTTGCACATCACAAACTTAATCTTCATTTCTTCTTTTAAAATCAGAAAACATTCTTGAAATCTTCCTGCATCTCTCAGGCCTGAGTCTGATTCAGTGCACTAACATCACTGATGAAACTGTGCCGGTTCACTATCAGTCATCACCTTGACATAATATCCACCACTGTTTTCACCCTGCTCTCTCTCATCTCCTCTGAGTAGTCACACTGTTTGCTTTATCTTTGCCAAATCTCTGCAGCGAGAAACCGGAATGTGTAAAAGGCCTCTTTGACTTCAACGCCGCTCTCACCCTCACGCTTCCACTCACACAACAGCAAAGCCGTCCGTGTTGATCCAGTCTGGTAGGTATAAACCTCCTCTTTTCATCCACTCTTCGTTTTCCTCTTCAGCTGCCAGCTGCTTTTCCCCTCACCCTCATCTTTCTCGTGTCCAGACGTAGTTCTCCCCTCACAGGGATGGCTTCTCAGCTCTCCAGATGGCACGGTCGTTCCCACAGACGCTCCATCTCAAAGGCTACAGTGGCTGATGGAGGCAGGCGATACCACTCAGACGAGCCGATGTTTGGAGGAAAATTCAGGTGACACGGTTTAATCTGCAGCAGTTTCTCCTGAAAATGACCTCTGAGCAAAGTTTTTCTGCCTAATTTCAATGTTTCTCTTTTCTCTCTAACTCAATTTTTGGATATGAGGAGCTGCAAGAGCTGAATTAGTGTCCATCTGTTTGCTGTGCATGAAATTAACAAACCAACCCATTATTATTCACTACCAAATTGTACGTTTAGTGAAATGCTAAAAGACTCCAAGTGTGATTGGATTGTTTAAACGAGTAATTCAGGTTCATTTTTCTTCTATTTGTCAAACTCAAGACTTCTATTTACCCAAAATACTATTTTATACGCTGATAACCATCAGACTTGACAAACAGGCTCATACACTGGAGGTGAATGATCTTTTTCCCCTTATATGATCAATAAGTTTGAGTCTATCCTGCTGCATAATAAGAACTATAAGATCCAGAGCCAAACTCTTTTCCATAGGGTCCTAGCGGGGTTAATAGTTTGATCTGAGCACAGTTCATCTCATCCAGGATTAGCAATCTGGGTTTCAATCTTTTACACCAGCTGTTTTAAACTAAGAGAGCAAAAACAAGAAGCTTAGCATTAACAACCATGAGGCTAAAAAGTCAGTGGTGTGAGAATATCTCCAACCAGACAGCAAAAACAGTCCAACGGCCACACACAGAGTAGATAATTCAGGTTTTTTCCATCTTTGGTTTCGTTCTGTTTTTATGTCCCAAAAATGCACATGTAGAGATTTACTTGGGTACATAAACTGTACAGTACGCTGTCAAGGTAGAGAGCATTATATTTACGGGACAGCAAATATTCCGAATCAGAGGTCTATTGTTTTCGGCTTATCTGAATAGTCTGAATGAAATCATTAAAGGCACACGCTTTTCAATCCAACCAACGGTAAGGAAAACTTGGATTATTTCACCATATGTACTTTCAACCACACTCCCGTCAGGGGTGGATTCAATGGCATAACACCGGGCCAAGAACAGTCGGAGACTGAGAATGATGAAACGCCTCGGCTGTATCCTCCTATTGAAAAGGTTTCGTCGGCAGTATGGACGTTTGACAGCTTCACAAAACAGACGGAGCAGGTAAACCTGACACCAATCTGCAGGTTATGCCGTAAGGAAGTTGCAGTGCCGTTGTCTAACACTTCAAACCAGCATCGTTCGCCCAAATCAAGGTAAAAACAACATGACTGCAACAAGTTTGGTCGACTCTTCTGCTGATTATTGACAACGTTAGTGACGTTTCTGCTAACTTTAGCTCCAAAAAGCTAATACTCCCAACGTCGCGTTAGCTGCCTCTTGTTCATATTGTTTGTGCGTGTCATGCTGCGAACAGAGAAGTGATTTCGCAGTGTTTTGCCATTTTTAATAACGTTAAAAGCAATGTGCTAATATCGTGATAATATCGTGAATCGTGATATTTTGGGCCATCAATATCGTGATATCAAATTGTTCATATCGGCACATGCCTATAATGAACCAGATTGATTAGCCACTTAAGTAATCCATCAATCTCTTGTGATTTTGTTTACCAGAAATGTTGTGTAGTTCTAATAAAAGATGCACACAGAGGGAGGGAGGGAGAGGATGGAGGTGTGTGACATCCATTATGAGAGTGTAGGATATAACCCAGCATGTCCATATGACAGGATGTCTCACTGTGGCAGATTCTCCACAGTGGACCACGACAATGCCAAGATGATGAGACCCCCAGAAGGATAATATGTGCATTAAACACACCATACAAGGTGGTATGCATGTACTATGAGACGTGTTTTTCTTTAAATAACAAGGTTTTCACTGACGTAAGTGGCGTCATATATAGAGTTCTTGGAAGCAGGAATAACGCACGCCACTCTGACCCTCTGTTATTCACAGGGATACCAGGAAAAGCTTGTTTATATGTGATTCATTCATTTCCACTCTGCAAACCCTCATCCTCAACCAAGGAGAACCCCACACAACCTATTTTACCTCCAGCAATAAAAAGGTAAACCAGCCACCAGCCTTGGAGCAGCAGGGGCTCGCTCTCCCGCCCACGCAGAGATCCTTAAGTAATGAAGACATTTCCACAGCCATGATGCTACACGAGAGCAGGAGAGGTGGAAAACCACAGGAGAGTTTAGAAAAAAAAGGTACTGCGGCTTTTCAGTGCACAGCAGGGGAGCTCTGGACGGCCTTTTATCTGCCCACGCCAAGAAACCATAAACTAATAACAGCCGTGCAGAGAAGAAAAGGATAAAGATGAATGATCACAGGAGTCACGTTTTAGCACTGTCCTAATGACTCCTAAAAGCCAAATGTTCCTCTGGTGAGCTGTGCGGGATTTTCACCTCGAGCAACGAGCATATAACACTGTCTGTTAGTGTCACAGAGGCCGGAGGATTTGACCCTCCATTCCTGGCTCTAAAAGCATCTCATGGGAGATCCACATCGAGAGATTTTTGTGTGATTGAGGAGCCAAGAAATAAAATCCTTTCAGAGGCCCGGACTACACGTATATAGACATTTATCTATCAGGATATTTTTGTACTCCTGTCTAAATAAATGTATCTGTCCACACGTGTCAGTTCTCAAAAATATCTGCGTCTACATGTAGCCTTCAAACTCAATCCTATCTGGTGCCGCTTAAAAAAAATTCAGGAACAAAGCTACCTGATTGGCCGATGAATCGTAACAGCGTGATGCGTCATGCATTGTTTGCGGAAGCTACGCTAGTGCGTCGGGTCCATGTGACGGTGTGGCTGACTGGTGGATGTAATTGTATAAAACAAGGTTCACTTGCAAGTCTGAAATTAGCCCCAAAAGAGCAAAACAAACGTGAAGAATACCCTGTCTGTCCGCCATCGTTGTTGTTGTTTTTCTTTTTAATTAGCATGCGCGAGCTGCAGTTTGACGTCATCAATCCATAAAAGTTCAACCACACGAATCCACTTATACAGATATTTTTTTATTTCACCGCTTGTTTTTTTGGATCCAGGTTTATCCGGTTTGAGTGTTCCAAACTTGGTGTGGTAGGGAGGCCTAATCGGACATAAATATGTGCGGTTTGAAATATATCCGCATTCATCTTCTTTCTTCCTTCTAGTGTGTCATAATAATGCGAGCCAAAGTCTTTCAGTACGAGGTATGAGCACATGCAGTCAACGAAACAATTACCGTGCTAGATGGTTAATTTTTGATAGACCTTTTTTTTTTATTCGACCAAAAATCTAGTCCTGTAGAAACAACAGGGAGCATCCATCCTTACTCACGTTTTAATCCCACATATCCAATCTCATATTCCTTGTCTCCACACCAAACAAAAGCCCTCCAGTGTAACTAAAAGAGAAACATACTGTATGTACACTGGGTCCTCTGGGCTTTATACCACCACATGCTTCTGCATTTCTGATGCACTTCCAAGGAGAGGCATACATGGAAGAGCATGCATCAGACAGCCCACTCTAATGGTGTATTCATGATCGGCCTTCACTCACACACACTGATGCATACGGACACTTCGGCCTCTGCTCACATGCGTGTTGATCTGAAAACGTGGTCTTTGTAAAAGGCATGAATTTTAATGTCCATGCATATTGTCAGCATGAGGACCACATATCCGGTTACATTTCCATCTCTTATGATCAAGTGTCCCCCCGCAGTAACTGACACTGATGATCGAGCCCTGCACACCAACCACACTTTTAAGCTCAGTCGCAGTAATCTTGTCACAGGCATTACATTTGATTTTGCTAAATTTAATCCCCCCATCCAATTTTTCCTCTTCTGTGTTAGATCATATTATTTGTTCCCAGCTCCTTACTGGCAATCTAACCTGACTTTGACCTCAGTTAATCTCCCCTATAACTCTTCCTGTTTTCATCTTTGTCTCCCTCACTCCTCACCCTTTCTCTTGCCTTTCTCCCCCCTGTAACCTGCGTTGGTATCAGATGTCTGAAGAGAAATGTTACACTCGCAAAGACGATGGCAACTTCACAGTGTTGATTTCAACAGGGCATGCAAGGCACCGCGACTTCATGAAGGAGCTTTCAGTTCAAATCCAAAGTGCTTCGTGTACAGAGATTGAATCCACCCTGAAACATTAGCTGGTGTTGTCAAGCAGTCCACCTGTGAGCTATCTGGCCTCTAATTGCTCTGTGAGCAGCTGTTGCTCATGGTGTTCGTTAGACCTGAGGGGCAGACACACAAAAAATTATGACAACAAGCTGTGAGGTTTCTCCCAAGTCCGGTCGATCTCAGAGCTTCTGAGGAGCTCAGTGCTGCTTCTCAGCTTACAGCCAAGGCTCTTGGACTTCTCCTGCTGTGAGTTTCAAGACAAAAAATGAATCTGGGTCTTTGTCATTAAATTTTGGCAACAAGCGCAAATTACTAATATCAAATGGACGCCTATCCTGCTCACCATTAGCATCAGAGCCCTTACCTTCACTCAGAGACAGACTCTACCCTGGCTTTTTTCGTTTCTGTTTCCTGCAGGATGCGCTCAATTTCAACCTGTTGTTTAAGTTGTAATCCATGTTTTAACTGATCGTGCTGCATCTGTAACAGGAGAAGCTCTTTTTGCTGTTCAAATGTAAGGCCCTGTGTTTGAACTGGAAATGAGGATGAAGTGGCAGGACTCTCTTCCTGATCTGTGGCCAAAACTCCCATTTCTGCTTATTTTGATTTTAACGTCACTTTGATAGTTCCTAATTGTTTATCCCCTAAATTAATACTATAGCGCTGCGCAAATCTCACCAACTGTTCTTTTGTGCACTTTTCTAAGTTCTCCTCGGATGGAGAATCAATAAATGAGTCAAATTCTGACATTTTATTCAAAACAACTGTAGCAAAAGGACAAATATACGCACCAACAGGACCTGTCAAGCACCTGAAGGCCACCGTATGCGCTCAGAGGATCACCCTGAGCCAGTATGGAGTTATCCCGCTATCGAATGGACAAAAACCCCCCTTATCTAAACTCCTCCCTAGTCTCTGTGCAACGACTGGTGGCGGGTACTTATGCGCTGTTGACCGCTGGTCTGTTTGAGTGACTAGCACGCTAGCAACCCTCCCGAGACCACAGACAGGGAACGCCGCTACAGCCTACAAGGCAAAACTCCACACCACTATTACGACAAAGCATACGAGGATACCTTCATACCTGACTCCTGCTGCCAGCGTAAACAAAAGCTACAGGATCGACACTGCGCCTGGGTATGTAAACAACTAAACACGCATAAGCTTTAGTGTTAAACTTAATGTTACACCAACTAACTTACCCTGATCATCAGCCAAAATGAGCTGTGCCTTTCTTCTAGCCCTCCCGAATCCAAACACGGAAACAAAAGGAAACAGGAAACAGGTGTGCCAAACAATTACGCGCGTGCGCTCATGCCGGCACAAAACACCAGTTAACAAACTTTGTACCAACAAACGGAATCCCGATGAAAAAAAATCACAAATTGCGCAACAAGTTATCCAAATGTTACAAACAACACTTCAAACAAGCCTACTAACTTTTTTAGGCAACCAAACGGGAACAAAACGGGCCGGACAAGCCCCCATTTTATCATAACCTGGCTCTATGGCCATGACAAAAGGACGGGAGGAGTGCAAATTAACAAAAGTAAATTAATTTACAATTTGAAATAAGGGAAACAAACAAAAACTACTAGTACTGTGGATGTGGCTGTGTGAGAATGATGTGGTGCACTAACAAAACCAACAAAAGAAAATGTGCATGGTGATCTGCAGGCAGCCGAGCAGAACGGCGAGCGGCAGGGCGGACAGGGCCAGGCAGGAAGAGCAAGAGAGCAAGGACAGGTCACAGGAAGCTAATATGTAGGAGGTGGAGCAGCAGGCCCAGGTGCTCCACATAAGAGCAGATTTCAATCAGCCACCTCAAAAGAGAACAGACAGATATGTCACATCTCCAGTTTGGACATCCACACAGGGGCCGTCACACTTAATTTGTTTCAATTACTTTCAACAGAGACTTTAATCAGGTCTGTTTCCTCTCCTTGGCCTCTTTGCAGGGTTTCCTGCATCTGTTTTATTCTGTTTGATGGCAGCACTGCTTTACCAGCTGGAAGAGGTAATGAGTGTCTTCCCAGTTCTATCACTCCTCCAGGAAAACTGTCATTATGTCACATTTCTTAATTTTACAGCTTTGTTTACAGAGATTCATCACCAAAAGCTGTTTTCTCTAGACAGTATTGCTTTTTTTTAACCAGTTCAATCAGGAAATGAAACAAAACCTATCAAATGACTCTCATCTGCAGAATAATAAGCCAGCTAAATGGAAAACAAAGGTTGGGGGTTGGTTAGGGGCCTGTTTTCTGCAAGTTTTAGTTTAGGTATATACAACTAGACAGTACCCCAAATCTAACATAATCCTTGTTTTTTTACATTAAAGTCAAAATAATCTGTTAATTATACAAAAACTTCAATCTCTTTGTGTCACAGGGTACAGATATCCGTCTACGCCTGACTTGCGTAATATTGGTGATGATGAAGATGACAAAGTGCTGATCTCTTCGAATTTTGTTGATGATGATGGATGGCACAGCTCTTCCAGTACTGCATACACAAGCTAAATGTACCACCTGAAGCACAAAATCCAAACCCAGTTCAATCTCAGACCTACACACCTAGTGCTCCCAGTGTGGACAGACTTGTGAATGGTGGGTCTTTAAATTAGGGACTGGGAGATCCTGAAAAGCAGCTTTTCCTCTAAACTACCAACCAAGGGTTCCAGACCCTCTCCAGCCTCTATCCAACACCTACCAGGAGCCAATACCTGAGCCTTTCCAGTCCTAAGACACAACGTACCAGGAGTCTGAGCCAGACCCCCATCAGCTGCAAACCCCAACCTAGCAAGAGCAGGAGCCCAGCCCTCAAGAACTCATCTATCAGGAGTCTGAGCCAGATCTTCTTTTTAGCCTCAATCTTCAACCAACCAAGAGTCAGTATCTGACCCCCTTCAGCCTCAAGACCTAACTTATCAGGAACCTGTGCTATACCCCCTCCCACCTCAGGTCAGGGCCTACCAGGAGCCAGTGCAACATCCTCCTCAATCCCAACCCCTAGACTACCGAGAGCTTTCACCTGAGGCTCCTAACTTTGATTCTTTGCAGCCTGAGCTGGTTAGTGATGGTTACAGTGTGGCAACCTCTGCTTCTGGTACAGCTGAGACAGACTCAGGTCGGACCCCCCATTTTGTGTATGAAGATATTTTTCAGTACCCCACAAATATGGAATCAAGTTATGACAACCAGGAGCCTGTGCCAGACAATCTCCAGTCTAAAGTTTTGGGCTACCAGGAGCCTGTTCCAGACCCCATCCAACCCCAAGTTTTAGCCTACCAGGAGCAGGTGCCAAACACTCTTCAGCCTCAAGCCCTAGAGCACCAGGAACCTGTGCCAGACCCTCCTCAATCTCAAGCAAGGGCTTACCAGTCGGGCCAGCTCCAGAGGCTCCGAGTTTATGTAATTTGCAACCTGAGCTGGATAGTGGTGGGTGCTAAATGGCTAACTATGACACCAGTACAGAGAGTGACTCGAGTCAGACTCCCCATCTTGTGTATGAAAACATTTTTCATTATCCTGAGAGTATGAAGTCCTCAAGTGACAATGACCCGGTTTATCAGAAGCCTGTGCCAGATGACTCTCGATCTCAAGCACAAACCTACCAAGAGCCAGGACAGGAGGTCCCCAGCTTTGAGATGGTGCAGCCTGAGCTGGCTAGTGGTACTTCTGTGGCCAACTATGGTTCTGGTGCAGCTGAGGGTGACTTGAGTAACACCCCCCATCTTATATGAAGATATTTTTCAGTATCCTGAGAATCCAGAGTCTTTAAGTTATTGTAATGAAAATGAAGTCACAGATGAGGACTATGACCCCACAGAAGAGGAGCCCTCTTATGAAGACATCCAGCCTGTCTTCTCTTCCAGCTCTAACAATAACAAACCACATGACGACAAGCTCTCTTGGAGTCCAAAAAACCAGCAGTCAACACCAAAGAAGTTCAGGCTCCTCAGACACTGAGTGCACCTCAGTCAAGCTATATAGCCCAATCTGGAAATGGCTACCAGTGTGCCATGCATCTACGCACCCACTCCAATTATTCCCCAATAATTCCCACTCCTGCAGTTGTGTACTTTATGGCAAATGTCAAAAGTCCTGAACCAAGTAAAGCAGCTGCCCCAAAAGGTGTAAAAAAAACCCCAGAGTATATCTCCACTGAAGAGCAGATGACTGCATATAAATGCTCTAGAAGCTATGCCTAATCATTTACATTTTTCTTTCAGAGCCCAGTCGTTACCATCATGGAAATCTTTGTATATGAGCATGAGGTAAACACTTCACAAGAGCTTACATTTCAAAGAAATTATACTGCTGATTTTAACTTGTGATTTCTTCCTTGCAGGCTCATACACCCTGAAAGGAAATGCAAATATTCTCTGCTTCCAACATGCAAGGTGTGCACTTAAATAAAACTTTTAAGCTCCAACTATCTCTCTGAGCTTAAATATTCATGTTTAAAGTGGAATTTGCAATTTTTGGTGACACTAAAGAAACATCCTGAACAAGAAGGCACACTGGTTTTTGAGCAAACAGTGCTCAACTTTTTTTTGCTTTAGGTGAGAAAGAGGGTTTTAACCAAATGAACTCCGTCTGGTCTCTTGATTAAAACTGAACCACACTGATCTGAGACTGTGCTTCAAACACACACACCAGCATACACATGTAAGATGCTTACCTTGGCATTGAAATCCTTGTTTCCCAAATCCCCTGAAAAAGAAAAAGGAAAGTTAAAGAATTGAGCAAAACTGGAACTTGAATTTTAATCACTTATAAAATGGCTCAAAGTTCTGAGGCTTCACTGTGACAGGACATTTTAGGCTATCATTAAAGCTGCAAATCTGGATAGAAATGAAATTAGCTGTGTTAAAGGGGAATGTACAATTTTCGAAAAGGTATGAGCATCACATATGTGCTTTAAAACTTAAACAGGGTCTTCCTTATCTTGACAAAATGAAGTATTCTGCCCACAAACACCGACTTGAGAGTGAGCGACAGATGTGCATGTGGGATACTCACCATATGAAGTCTGTACAGTGGCTGCAGAACGTGGGCTGCTTGAAAAACCGTGCAGTAAATTTGTGGTTTTTCACTTCGTGCACGTTTTTCTGCCGCAAAGCACCTTTGCGGGCGAAACGATTCCCGACCCCAGCTGAGTCATTATAATGTAAAAGATGGTCAGCCATAATGGTGAGGGGAAAAAAACAAAAGAAAAAAAAACACACAAAACCACAACTTCCGTTTGTCCGATCTCTGGGAGTTGGTCGTCTCCTCACAGCTCCTGATAAGTGGTGCTGTTGTTGTTGTTGGTGGTGGTGGGGCAGCTCCTGTCACACCGCACGCCTCCCCTCTTTCTGCGTGAACTACAGCTGACTGAGATGAGCGCTTCTTTTTCATGCTCGGTGACGTCACGGGGTCTGCCTTCACGTGTCGTGGGAAATTATCGTTGCAGTTTCAGCTCACGTTAAAAACACGACAAAGTTCCGTTAAAAGTGGTCACTTAAACACATTCAAAGCACGTCCATTGTTGCATTGATGAAGATTTTTCGTTTGTTTTTCGTTATGCATTCATAGTTTTGCTGTACTTTAGGTGATGAATGAACCAAGGCGGTCAGTGAGTACATCCACAAACTGACGGTGTTGTGCGCCATCGTGTGTACAAGTAATGACATTTCAGGTTTTGGTGGAGCTGAGAGGACTACACCACCATGTTTTCATTAAACTATTAAAAAGCCAAAAAGCGAGTAGGGGGGTGTCTGCAGAGCCGGAGAGCCAAACAAATCCACACCTGTAACAGATCCACAACCATAGACTGTGTATGGACAACTTGGTTCCGACTTCCGCCAGTATACGGATTTGGAGCCAAAACGCTCTCTGAATTTCCGCGATTTTTCTTCATTTCCTGAAACATTGCGCAGTAACGTTGTGCGCACCCCACCTCTTACGCAGTAGCATTGTACGCGTTTGGGGGGAGAGTCGCCGGGAGTCGCTGTGATGACGCTCGGCTCAATCCCCAGGTGAGCTATGCAATCTTCGTACACCCATAGGCTGTATAGTGTAAATCATAGAAAAACATGAACCCCCTAATAACTTTTGAAAATGGAGCTGTTAAAAAAAGAGGACTTGAGCACAATCTAACAGTAACTACATGTCAACATCACAACTCGGAGGGAGAAAAATGTATATTCTGTGTAATAAATGTCTAAAGTTTTTCCACAACTGCTGGCGGAGGTGGGATTTATGGCCTATACTGCAGCCCGTCAACAGAGGGTGCTGTTCTCGTGGTGGCTTCACCCAGCTATTCCTTATACTGTCTATGTCCACAACCCTCTTTGCGCCCCTGCTGGATGGAGTAGTTCATTGCATGACAGATCTACAACCCTGCTGTTACTTTCTTGAAAGTTATTGGCCCGAACGGAGTGACGTCATGATTGAGTATTAAACATGAATCACAAACATTTTTTAAAAACTGTTGTCTTGAATTTGAATAATTAAAAACTAATTTGAATAATATAAGTTGATATTTTGTAAGAATAAACCCGAAATATTATATATTATAGGTAGACAGACATACAAAAAGAGATGATAATAAGTAAAACATTTTAAAATTAATGAAATCTAGATTGATATCTAAATATTTGACTGTGGGCACTTATTTATTTTTAAAATAAATTTCAAATCCTTAAAATGAACTAGGCAGAGTCCCAAGAACTGAACACTTTCTTCACAAATTTCAAAAGACTTTTTATTTTGATTCGATAATATGTGACTGCGTTCTCTTATTAAATTATTAACAGGTTTATTAAATTAAATTTCTGGGCACAAAAAGGGATGTGAGACAGCGGTTAAAAAGAGGGTTGAGGATCTGCAGACACGTCCTATAAAAAAAGCATGAGGTAGATTTTCATTTTAAATTCAATTTATTGACTTAGACTTCTAATTTTTAGACATAGTGCTTAAACACGAGCATTAATAAAGAAGTCTTTAAGTATATAACATGATGAATTTGTGCTGGAGATGATAAAAACACAGTCAGATTCATTTATTATCAAAATGTAACCAAAAAAAACCCTCCAGTATTAGAGAAACTGAAGACAGTGGAGTGTGCGGTTGCTATGACAACAAGAGAAGCTGCGGAAAACGGAAATGGCGTAGATCCAGGACGTTGAAGTTTTTGAACCATTTTGAGCGGCGAAATCTCTGTTCAGGGTAAATCATTTTTTAACTTTCTTCGACATGTGTTTGGACTTTTCTCTCCTAACAGTGTGTCGGTTGTTTGTTTGCTGTCGTTTGTTAGAGAAAGCACCAGTCCGCGAGCGTGTCAGTCCTCTGCTTTAGCTCTTTTGCTAACGCTAGCTTCCCTCTCAGCTCCTCTGTCATACCGGTTTGTTGTTAGCTGTTTTCATGCTGTTACACTTACATAACGTGACATTGTATGTCTCTTTACACACACCTAACTCTCCCTTCATTATAGTTTTAGTTTAGTATACTTGTCATCCAGGGTTATATGCACTTATTAGCTCGCTAACAGTGAGAACAATAACCAACAGAGGAAATCACCAAATACTAACGGTATAAACTATTGTGTTTCTTCAGGTGACCATGAGCAGCCAGGAGGACTCATGGGAAAGGCTGGACTTTGAGTTTGACCACTGTCTTCTAGACATGAAGCCATACGTCCTTAAACATCCCAACAAGTCAGGTGAGATGTTCTGGATTTGACCAGTCTACGCTCTTGGGTCTGCTGAAGTCCAGCCACTGTTTTCATCTGTTTTATATCATACTGCACAATGTAATGTGATTTAAAACCTCCCTTGTTCCCTTGTCCTTTTCTTTCTGTCACCCCCACCAATCCTAGAGCGCCAGCGATGTGCCATATGGATAAAGAAGTTGTGTGACCCTGCTGCAAGTGGGTCAGGTCTGTCAGGTCGAAAGAACCGCAATCTGTACGCCCGTTTGCTCCTTAACATGCTCAAAAGAGGGGTCTTGGAGTTGCCTTTCACCAGCAAACCAGAGCCTGGCTGCCTGAAGACACTACCTACTTATATGGTAAGGAGATTTTGCCAGCTCATAGTGACACAACTCTCTAATTCACATATCTCAACTTGAGAAATATTATTTCGTGTATAGCCTCTTAATGGGTGTCTCTTAATTGATATGTCCTGTCTTTGAATTTTCATATCCAGTTCATTTACTATGATGAGCCCTTGGCTGGTCGGACTGTGGAGCACAACAATGCAGCCCTGCCCGACTGGGTGACAGGAGAGCTGAGTGGCTGTCATGATGAGAGTCTGACTGTAGGTCTGCTAAAGGAGAGAAGCAGTTCTACACCTGTTGCAGCCCATCACAGGTACTATGCACTGTACATTACATGAGGTCAATAAATATAGCCTCATTTACAAACAATACCTTACAAAATATAGGATTGAGGTAATGATGGAAGGATTCAGGGTTCGACGTTTGATCAGTAGCATGTACTGCATCTTTTTAATGGCTTTATAGTTGATGAGGGGCTTGATATTAAGAAACAGTGTCTGAACAGAAATCAGCAAAACAGCACTCTAACCTACAGCGTTTATCATGGGGATTTTATTTCCCATACTTTCATACCAATTTGACTTCAATGCTGGTAGATTAAATATTTTGTCACTTCACATTGATAAGCTTTCAATGTTGTATTCATGCTGTCCCTAAATTATCTGAATCTGACATTATAACCAGATGAGAAATGTGGCATCTGGACCCAAATAGGGACACAGATATAACCTGCATGAAGCGTCTGTCTGAGCATTCATACTCTCTCCTCTCACAGCTCACAGTTACTCCTCAAAACATCACTGAGCAGCTCTCCTGTTTGAAATGAATCACTGTGTGACAAAGAAAAAGGTTTCACGTGGGTATTTTTGCGCTGAAAGAGAGCTCCTCCATCTTTTAGCTTGAGACTGAACTTCTCTGATGAAAAGTCTGACTTTAAAACCTTTTGGTGAGATATTGAAGATGCTACATATGACGCAAAAGAATTGTATCCAAGCATTCTGGTTTGATGTACTTTTATCAGACTGACTACATTGAACCTGACTGTGGAACTGGATACACACAGCTTTCATGACTGATCGCCCATCGTATTTGCGCTGCACCACTATCTTAAAAAGCCCCAAACATTGCTGAGTACTTGCATCAGTCTGCATGAGCTGTCCATTCTGACTTTTCAAAGAGATGCACTTCAAAACAACATGAGAGGATGATGAGGAACCTCTCCTATTCTCTCTACACTTCTTTTCCACTCTTCACACTTTTCCCTGTTGTTGAACTTGAGGTCCAACTCCCTCAGAGAGAAGAGGAGAGCGGAGAGTGAGGCTTTGTAGCTGATTATCTTGTTGTCTAGTCCTTACATTGATTCGTCCTAACAACTTAGTCTTCATGCCTTATACATACAAATATGCCTGTGCCTGATGGAAACAGCTCACCTGAAATCTCATGTGCTTCTCAGGTGCATGTGAATACACGTTTATGAATAGGAGTCGTTCAGCGCACTTCTAAATCATCAGTCAATGTGGCATGCTCAGGGATATTTCCTCTAACTCCAGGCAGTGCAGGGGCTCAACAAAGCGATGTTAGTAATGGCTCAGGGTTTTTTTTTTTTTCCATTCCAATTAACAAGGAAAGGCAAATCAGAGCCCAGTGGCTTGATATGCTCATTAGCATAATAAAAAGAGAGCACTGTAAGTGTAGTAAAGAGAGCTTAATATCCACCAGGGCACTGTGTAAAAGAGAGAACAGGCCCCCTGCTGCCATATTTAATTCAAATTTTACTGTGAGGGCATTATGGAGTGTTTGAGTCTTAGAAAATGATCATTAAGACTTGTCTTTAAATATTTGTCAGGATTCTACTTGAATTACCAAGCGTGGGTCGAAACAGCGAAACATATTTTAATACTGGGATTTAATATCCATGTGGTGGTGCGTTAATAATTCTGGCCTATTTTAACCACTTGCATCTGTGGAGGGTCTAATTAAAGGACATAATTGAGTTTAATTTAGTGAGATTTTGTGGATTATTTTTAATAATGTTGATTTTTAGCTGTATTTGCATCATTGTAATAGATTAAATAGACCCTTGATGCATTTCAATATGACTTAAACCTCAAGCAGTGAAGGATTTTTACACTATCATCGACCTGTTTGTTTTTATCACCAATAGGCTGTTTCTGTATAATAGAAAGTACAACATCAATTCTCTAAAAGTCTGGAGGCTGTGGGAAATGTTAATGAAAACAAAATTTGATGGTTTGCAAACAACTAAAACCCTTAATGTGACTGAAAATGGTGCAATAGAAAAACTCTATTGTTTGTTCTGAAGGCTTGACTACAAATGTGTTGCATCACCTCTTTATTTGACAACACTCTGTAAATGTTTAGGGACTGAGGAGACCAGGTCCTGGAGTGAAGTGCTCCACAGTTCAGGGTCTCCTTTGATGTAGTTTTGTGTTGTGTTGCCATGGGTTTGTGATGGTCGACTTGTTGACTTAGCAGTCAGGCCGGACTCTTCTTCTACTGGGCCCTACTGTTGTTATCTGTGCAGAATGCAGTTTGGCATTGTCTTATTGAAATATGCAAGGTCTTCCCTGAAAAAGCATTGTCTCTATCACAGCATATGTTCCTTCAAGACCAAAAGATCATGTTTCTATGGTGTCCCCTCCAGATGTGCTTTTGGACCGTGTGCAGATAAAGAGCTTGTCCTTCCCCTCTCTAACACAGAGGCGGCAGCAAGATATCCAAAAAGAAATATCAGACCACTGGATGGTTTCCACTTATCATCAGCCCATCTTACATAGACTCAGATCCAGAGAAGTTGTCAGCATTTCAGTTTCCTGTTGGTTTCCTCTCACACAGTCTTAACCTGCACTTTTGGATGTAGAGACACACTGTTTTTAAAGACAGTGGATTTTAGATGTACTTTAGAGCCCATGCAGTAATTTCCACCATAGAGACATGCCTGTTTATAATGCAGAGCCATCTGAGGGGCTGAAGAGCACGACCATCCAGCGCTGATTTTGGGCCTTGTCTCTTTTGTACAAATGTTTATCCAGATTCTCTGAATCTTTCAACAATATTATTTACTGCAGATGATCTTCAAACTGTTTACGATCTTACACTCAGGAATATTACTCTAGAATTGCTGAACTGTTTCCTCACTCAGTCTCTCACAGGGCGGTCAAGCTCTTCTCATCTTTACTTCTGAGACTTATCTTTTAAAATGCCCTTTTTATACCCAGACATGTTAAAAACCTGTTGCGTCTTAATGTTGGGAGTTGGGTGATGTTTATAGGGATCATAAGGTTTCAACAGTTTTAAAACATGGAGTTGGCATCACATTTAAAATGTATATAATGTGGCATAAATCAGCTTTTCTGCAGTGTATTTGTTTTCTTTGCACTATTTTGAATTGAATTTAAGCTCTAAATGATTTACAAACCATCAAATCCTGTTTTAAATCAACATTTTACACTGCACGGCAACTCTTCAAGGACTGGACTTGGACATAATGCATTAACGGCGTACAGTACATCACAAGTAGCATAAGAAAAGCATGGACGCCATCAGAAAGGCAAAGTCCTCTCTTCCCTCCCCTATAGGGTAAGTGGATGGAGGGATTTTTATGGGGAGCAGACTGCTGAGTACCATAGTGTCTGATTGGGATAAGACCATGAAAGACGCTCAGATCACAGGCTAACGTCCTGATGGAGAAAATTAGCCTGGCCAAGAGCCCTTTTATGTGTCTGTCTCATTTAGATAAGATTAAATGGAAGGAACTCGTCTGACTCCCTCCGTGTGATGTGGCGACGTTTGATCTCTGTCTCACTCTCCATTAGTCAGGTGATGGGCAGGGCTCTTTTCAGCCAGTGAGGCTGTCCAAGTCAAGAGATTTTCTCACACCCTGAGATGGAGCTCCTGTTTCACACATTCGCATCTTTTCTATTTATTTTTATATACCCTTTTTTTTCCTCGCAGATACATAATCTATTCTAATTAGTTCAAAATGCCCTGAGCAAATTCCTACATGCTTTGCTGTGTTGCTGTGCTATTCCTCCTTCAGCCACAAGATGGAGCCACTGCTTTGTGCACAGCTCTCTCACTCAGGCAGAGGAATGCTGTGGGAAAGTGAGTGCAGTCAGTGAGGGTCAGGAGATCATACTGAGTAGTTTTAGTGATTAGCATACACATCCACTCCTTCCTCTGGCACCTCACCTCGTGTTCAGAGGAGACGTAATGATAGAGACTTAAGGTGGAAATCTGTGGATGTGGGTTTGTTTGGACTTGCTGTCACAGTAATCATCGCTGCTGGTGTCAGGTTCACTGCTCCACTTTTGTTTGGGCTTTATAGATATCCGTTTAAGACTCTGCTCTCCGTTTACTACAGCCTCTCTTTTTTTTTTTTTGGGCCTTATTATTGTCACTGCTGACTTCTGTCAACCATCTGTGTTCTTCTCATCCACATATGAAAACCTTTAACCCCACCCCCCTCCCCTTTTACTTTTGTTTCTGGTTAAATGTGACAGTAATAACGTCTTTGCCATTGCAGCCGTCAGCCGGTGACGCTGGAGTAAACGCCTCCTGTCATGGAGTCTCAGATTAGAGTGTTTCCTCTGATCTTGCCTCCAGGTGGTGTTGGGTTATGGTGGAGGTTGTGCAGGACTGGAGGGATGTTTGTGTCCCAAGGTCAGACTGCTTTCCTGAGGCTGCCCGAGGCTGAGACCTGGGCCCACTGGCTCTGCACCTGGAGGTCAGGCTGGGGTATGGATGTCAGGCTGCTTTAATCAGCCAGGCTGCAGCTTCTGAGGCTCTACATGGTGTTCTCATTTTCTTCTGTGTGTGTGTGTGTGTGTGTGTGTGTGTGTGTGTGTGTGTGTGTGTGTGTGTGTGTGTGTGTGTGTGTGTGTGTGTGTGTGTGTGTGTGTGTGTGTGTGTGTTTGCGCGTCTGTCTGTGTGTGTAGCCCTGGCCTGACTTGCCACTGCTTTGATCTCTGGGCCTCAGACTCCAGACACATCTGATTCAATTATCCTCATCCACCTGTTGACTTAGAGGCCCAAGATTGCAAAGCTTGGCCCCCTTATCCAAGTTTCATGGCGGCATGTGTTTGTGCATGTGCTTACAGGTGTGTGCATGTGAGTGTGTGTGTGAGTGTGTGCCCTTGCACCAACCGACCAGCATATGAAAGTGAAGGAGAGAGAGAGTAGATGGCAGCTCGAGTATGTAGGCTTTTTTAAATCACAGTCAATCTTGAATTACTGTCACAATATTAAATCATAATTGTGTTATTGTAGTGAAAGTGTCCTGGGCAATCACTGCCTTTATAACAATTTAATCACAACATAAAACATTAATTTAAGAGACTCACACGGTGCAAAAATGGACGGTGAACAGAAACAAGGGTGAACATTTGTCAAAACAGCTCAAAGGCTGTTTCAAGAGTGTATGTTGTAACTCTCTAAAATCAAGGCCTTGAAAAAACTCAGGCTTTTTTTTACTCTAATGTAACAAGGATAAGACAAATAAATAGAAGCCATGCAAATAAAGGTTATCTCAAGAAGTGTATATGAAAATGCAGAATAAACAGTAAAACAAGTTGATATGTCAAGTAGAACATCTACAGGTTGATGTGTCTGTCTTTGGGATAATTCAGGAGTATCTTAACTTCTAAAAACACATCCTTTGTTTTTTCCCCGTCTTAGTTCTGACCTGCAAAACTGAAAGCAAGAAAAGAAGCCAAAGATTTTAAGTTCCTGTTTATCGTCAAAGACTGCACATCTTTAGAATTAAACCTCCACAGAGAGGGACATGTGGATATGAAGTGTTTGTAACATGCCTTCCTGTCAGAGTGGGAACCCTCAAATCGACAAAATCACTCATTTATGTCCCAGCGAATACCTGAAATCCTTCAACAAAATACAAACCATCAACTGTGCCTCTGCCTTCTTATAGTGGTTGTTGCCATCGCAGATGTACTTTAAACCTGCACAGATAACAAAATACTTCTGTTTTATTAAGAGTTCATCACTAAAGCGATCTAGTCTTCAGTTTGTGCCGCACAGAGCTGTTAGGAGAGATAACATCCTTTATTCACCAGTCCTTCTTCCCGTGACAAATGGAGTTCAACAGTCATAATATCAGGAGCGCTTCAAAAATGACACAAGAGGATAAAGAGCGCCCGCAGGCTGCGAGGAGGGAGTGTGAAACAGTGCCCTCTGCGATGCATTTGATGTCTCTATTACATGACAGCCATTTTTTCCCCTCCATTGTTGTCTTACATCTTCCCCTCTTCGCTAACATCTTCATTCAATTAGCATTAGCGAGCCATTAGCGCCTCGTGTGCCTCCGCTTAATGAGATAGTCAGCTCAGTTCTGCCTTTTGTGTGGGGGCTGAGACAGAGAGGTGTGTTCATGTGCACGTGTGCCAGTAAAAATAAGCGTTTTCCCAGTTAAACACCCTGTTTAAACCATGACGGACACGATAAGAGACAGTGATTGAGGTGTGTGATTATAAAGGGATTGTACGTGCCGTAGACTTCTGCCGTGTGGGTTGTGCATGGAAACAAACTGATGTAGTGCAGAGACGTTTACGTTCAGTTGAGATGAAATGCAGACCACAAAGCATTCAACCAATGCCAGATGTTGATCTGTGCAAATAGCGAGGCAGGCTGCCTATTCAAGCACATTTGTATGCAAACACAGAGGCAAGAGCGGACTCCAGAGACTCGCACACACATTGTGTCGATTCACTTCTCACACTTCTCTTTCAGGAGGAGGCTGTATGATGAGAAGAGCCCATCACGACCCACGACCTCCAGTCCACTCAAACAGTCGCCCAGACATGCCGCCAGGACGGTGAGTTCTTCACCACACCTCCGACTGTCACCCACTTCTCTGGACTCCCCCTGGCAGACTTATCTTTAGCTTCTACCCCTACCGATTTACAGATCGCTGCAAGGTCGCTGCGATGACACACTGAGGTATTAACAGCCAGCTGGCTGCTGCCAATACAAATAGTAGCCCCGGCGTTGCTTTCTTCTTTAATGTGGTACAATTAGGAAATTCCTGAACAAATTTCCCCATGAAGTCAGAGGAAATTCCCTGAACTTATTAGCTGCTGTTTCAAGCAACAAAAATGTAGCTGACAAATGTGAATAATCAACATGCCATCAGCTGCCAGTTTATGAAGGGCACCGAGCTCAAGCTGACCTTTATGAGCGTTACTGTCTGTGTACGGTCTGTGGATAAAAGTGGGCTTTGTGTTATTTTTGAAGTCATTCACTCAGTTAGTGAGGTGAACAAAATATTGAAGACTCCAATTCAGCAGCACCTGAGATGACAGCCTTCAAAACAGCGTTGAAGTTGAATTAACTTCCCCTCAGACACAGTAATTTAAAACCGAGCAGGATAACAAATTAAGGACTGGATTTTATTAGAGTCTAATTATGTGTAATACTCAGGGGGAATTCTCCTCCCTCATCCGTAATTTGAAGAAATGACGAAATCTTCAAAAATGTCAGTTTTTGACAAATTATTCACAGCTACCAAAACAAACAGAAAAATATTATTGTTTAAATATGTTTTTTATTCAGTATGTGACCTCTTTTTAAGCTATGGACCCCAGACAACCAAGAAAGGCCACAAACTGAATTATGTTGCGTTAAAAGAAGTTAAACCATTCAAACTGTCTTACAAAATGAGGCCTGTGGTGGTTCTCGAGTTCTCGAGCCAAAGGATCCCTAATAGGTCCAAAAAATTGTTAAAAAGGTTCAAAAGTCCAAGTTAGTTGCAGAAACATGATTTTTTCCTGGTTCAAAAACAGTCTGTGTTGCTCAGATCTCAGTTTGTACACACTGTACAGGGCGAGTTTGTCCATACTGCATCTGTTAGCTGTGACTTAAACACACATTTGCATGATAGCTGAGCTGACTGATGGGTGTAGCTGATTTCAAGGAGGTTCAACATCACTTCACCTTTATACCTGCTGCTGTACTGACCCAAAGTTAAGCCATTCAGCCATTCTCGGACTTGTTGATTGGTGGAAACGTCTTTGTCGCTCTTGTCGAATAGCGTCTAAGCTCTTCACACTTATCAGCCGTTAACAGAATACTCAGAATCCCAGAGCCAGAGTCCCACATACTAAAGATTCCTGGATACTGAAATGAAACATTTACTCTGTTTGTTTGAGGGTGAGGCTCTGGGGCTTTAATGCCTTTTTAATCAGAGGCAGCATTTAATCCTGAGCGATTTCTCTGTGTCAGTTCAGTTCTGTTGAGGTAGACCCAAAGTCCACAGTCCATCAGATCCTTATCAAATTCAACAACATCTCCCCTTTCCCTATCGCTCTTTTGACTCTATTAGATACATCCCTTATTTCAACCCCACTGCCCGGCTTCAGCTTGGGTAAAATGATCTTATATCAACAGAACCCCTGGACGTATTCGAATTATACTGCTTAAAACAAATCCGGAGGCCCGTCGTAACAAAAGGCTGGGGAAAACAAGGATGACAGGCAGCGTAGCTCCATATGCCCCTCGTGTGGAATTTACTGCGTGACGGAAATGATGTGGAACTGCCAAACATCTGGAGCGCTGTATGTGAGAGGGAGGAGAGAGAGGGGAGCAAAGGGTGGAGAGATGGAGATAACGAGGGGAGCTGAATACTCTAAGTATGGGGAGGAGAACACATGTGGGTGTACTGTACGTCTGTGAGCTTTTAAAGAACGCTGTTGTTGTTGCCAAGAGAAGAATTATATTGTGTCAAAATGAAAACCTCCATCACTGTCTGCTGTTTGCTTCCCGGGGCCAAACTGCCAATCAAAGGAATCATTTAAATTCCCCCTTCTAATTTATAACACCACCACCCCTTCATTTCCATTTTGTTCCCGCGTCTAAAAACTCTTTCACTCCTTTTTTTTTTCTACCTCCTCAGGTGGATGGGGGGCTGAAGGCGGATCTGTCTCTCGATGACAGTGACCTGGAGGCTCGTCTCAACAGCTGGAACCTTGGGGTGAGTCCAGGGGCATGCCGTGAGCTTCTCGGAGACATGCAGCTGTCAACATTGCAGCAGCTCGCATACAGTGTCGGTAAACGCCTGAGCTCACAAGTATATCACGAGTGCAAAGATACTGAATTGGCCACTGTACCACTAAACAACACACAGCCGAACAAAGGGAACAAAAGCTCTTACTCCTCTGTCCTCTTGAACCACTTCCTCTTGGCTCTTGTAGGACGTGAGGGTTGGATAAAGTGCAGAAGGAGATTTGTGTAAACTGAGCATTTGAAGATGTGCACAACTCTCTTATCTCTGCTGTCTGGAGTGCAGCGGGCCAGGGCTTGATAAGCACTCTGCCCTCATGTCTTTTATTCCCTTATTTATCCCTCATATCGCCTCACCTGCATGACCCAGAGTGCCTCTTTTTCTCCTGCCTCCCTGTTGCCCCTGTTCTTTCACCTCTCTCCACTCGGTTTTCTTCAAGTTCTCGCTGTCTCTCTTAAACTGTTTTTCTCTCTCTGTTACAATCCTGTCTTCTGCTCTCCCTCTGCCCGTCCACCCATTTATCTTCCTCCGACTCTCTCCATGTTACGCTCCTTCTCTCTTTGGATACAGGGGTAATCTGAGGTATCTATCAGCAGACGTGAAGCTGCGCACTGCTCCGCTCTGCACTCCTCTGTGTTGAGACGCTGATAAGAGGCATTGCTTGGCAACGCTCCCCCAAGCCTGCAGCTTTCAAATCAACAGATGTTTCTTCACAAACAAACACGCACACAAACCCCCTTCGAGTTTACAGAAGTTTTATAGATGCGCTGCTTCAAAGCGCCCTGCTCCTACGAAATTTCATCACTCTATCTGGAACATCTTTAGCTCTGCCTTAGATGTTCTGAAGCAGTCCATATCAGTTTGTTCATTTCACCTTTAATGTAATAAAGCTTGTGTAGTCAGCATGGTGGACAGCAGATTGCTTCAAACTCGGATAAGAGTTCCTTAAAGAGACACAAAACCTAAGTCAGCTGGACCACCAACTGTTTCATCTTCAGTGAGGCCGTAGATTGTGTGTTGGAAAGACTTGAGCTTTATCTCTAATGAGAGATGAGTATCACGCTGGAGCTTAATGCAGCACACATGGAAATAATCCAGCAGTTTTAGGTACGCTTCAGTCCTGTTCGAGTTTAATCGATCCTGATTCCAGTTCTGGTTCCACCCCTGGTCCTCGTTGCTTCATGATCTCAATTCTATTATTTTTGAAGAATAAGAAAATAACAAGCTCGTTTTTATTATCGGGGTATTTTAGCTTTCAGAGGGGCACCGTCATGTGTGACAGGATTCTACTTTTTTTCTGCACAACAGGGACTGAACTTTTAGATCTCAACTATATTTTGTACCTGAGAGCAACAAGATGTCAGGACGGCCATTTGTGGCACATTGTGTTTTTTTTTTTTGTGAAAGTAAAAGCTGACACTTTGATGACACTCTTGGGACCGCTCCCTTTAGCCCACCATGATCCTCTTCGTACAACTTTGTTGACATACTGGGTCATCAATAATAATAATGATAATAACTTTATTTTTATAGCACTTTTAAAAAAGAAGTTTACAAAGTGCTTTGACAAACAGTTGCAAAGCATCAGCACATGGAAATAAAAACAGTAAAAAACAAAAGCTCAGTTAAAAACAAGGCCTCTGAATTGAAGGCCAATTTCATTTGTCATAAGGAAGCCACACAATACAAGAACCCTACAACAGAAAATGAGACCATGAGGACCAAAATAAGAAAGATAAAATAGGTAAAAAAAAAGAAATGTAATAAAAAGGGGGGTAGAAAGCAGGAAACAGGAGAGTAAATATAAAAAGGGGATATTAATAATGATAATAAAATCACAATAAAATAACGATGATGTTAATATTAATGATAAAATGGAATAACAAAAATGAGCAGGAAAAAAACAATAAAATCAATAAAAGGCCTAAAAGGTTAAATAGGAGAAGATTATAAGTAAAACAAAGGCTAAAAGGACAGTAAGTCAAAATAAGATAAAATAAAAGAGTAAAGACGGCATCCACTGTCTCTGCATGCTTTATCTCCTCTGGCAGGTCGTTCCAAAGTCGAGGAAATCTTTGAGCCCCGACTTTGGAACGACCAGGAGACCTTCTCCAGAGGATCTGAGGCTGCGAGTTGGCTCATAAGGTATTAAAAGCTCTGAAATGTACCTCAAAGCTAGTCCTTCGAGTGCTTTAAAAGTGAATAAATAAAATCTTAAAATCAATTCTAAAACTGACTGATCGATATCTCTTTAAGTCTGCTTACAAGTTTATCTAACTTCCACAAAGTCCTTCTTTGGTGTCATGACTGTGACTGTTTTGTAGAAAATCATCACCGTAATAATTGACTGAGGTCAAGAGTCGTATTCAGTGGTCAGGTTACGATGAGAGCTCCCTCTGCTGGCTCAAACATCATGCTATCTCTCCCTGGTGTGCTGATATGCTGTCTGTTTTGAATTAGCACGGCTCACTACATCTCAAACATGAACTTTTCCTCCTCAGTTCAATTGTAGAGTCCATTTTTGGATAAAAAGTGACAGCCCTTGTCCCTGCAGCTTGGCTCTTCATTGTCTGTGGTCAGGTGGGTGTGCTGATTGGCCCCGCTCAGCGCCGGTTTAAAACTAGGAAGCCATCAATCACGGTGTGTTTGTGTGGCAGGAGAGCCGGGCCTTGTGATGTGGAGTGCTGTTCCTCTTCTGCGTTCGTCTATCCATCCATGTCAGGTTCAAATGAAACAGGAGGCTGCGCCAACTGCTGAGGCTGGACAAACATGTACACACACACATGCGAGCGTGTGTGGGCACACAGCATTAAGTAAGCACCCAGTCCAAGTTTAGTTTTGCGCTCTGCCAGGCTGCCAGCATCTCACCACAGCATTTAGTCTACATGTCTTCCTTGCCCTGTGGGCCGTGTCCAATCAGATCTGATGACTGGCTGTCTGCGGGTATAAAAAGAAAATCCCATTCTTGTTTTCAGCCTGGGCGCTAGTTTAAAAAGATATTGATTGATTCATCATTTGGTGAATATGGATGTTTTTTTAGCCAGTGCCAAATTCTTTTAAGAGGAAATTCATCATACATCATAGCGCACGCCACTGATCCTGCTCTGCACAATGAATCTGATTGTAGCCGAGCCGGATGTCTCCTTTGGTTTCCAGCTTACAGTGGCAGCGAACAAAACGCCTGCCCTCGTTTTTATCTGCATCATGCAGCCTGAGAGGGGAGGCACAGCTACTTTCATCTGTTTCACCTGTCACTTACTCACCCTGAAGCAACAGATGTGACTGTATCCTTGTACAGTAGCTGCAACTATTTTAGTCCCAAGCTGTGAGCCTCTTTCAGGTCCTGTTCTCTCATCTCCCATTCATTCTGCTTTAGCTCTCTGTGCCACCCTCACCTCACATCGCTAAATTCTAAATTTAAACCACAGAATGATTCCTACACCACCCTCCTCCTCCCTGTCCTCTTCTTCCTCCCACTCCGACTTTTCCTCCTTGTTCTCCTCCTCCATCCTCATGTTAAAGAGATTAGCAACAGAACTGTTTACTGTGCGTCATCGCTGTCATCTCCAAAGCCAGCTCTGCTGCTTTGAAAGGCCGTGATCTTGCAACTAGTTGGCAGCCCCTACAGACAGCCCCAGTGCATGAGAGAGAGAGAGAAAATGCTGTATGAGAGTCTGAGTTCACAGGAAAATAACGGGGTCATAAACAAACATCAGATTGTGGGGAGAAAATATCAGGTTGTCAAGACACAGATTTTCTTTTTCTGTCTGTTTTTTTGTGCAGTTTGTGTCACACTGAGTGAGCTGTATTCATGTCATGCTCCAGGCTCACTTGAACTGTGACCTTTTCGTAGTTTAGTGAATTTATTTTCCGTCTCGTGTTGCAGATTATAAAGACCGTCTTGTTAGTACTTGGCGAGGATGTATACATATTTGTCGGAGTCTGACACTGACACTAGACCAACCAGCGATGGCTTACAGATTAGCGGTCCTGAGTGTTGACAAAAGGGTCGTGGTGAGAGCGGAAACAAGCCGGCCACACACACTTACACACACACACACACTTACACACACACACACTTACACACACAATGCCTTGATGTACCTCGTTTCATTCCCTCTTTCCAAACAGACAAGAGTTGACAGAAAAGTCTCCGTCCACAGAACCGGGCTTTTGATGTTCTCCCACATTGTTTATGACAAACTGAGGGCGGAAGTTCGATGCTGTTAGTGGCGAGGCTTTGTTAGGAGAGGTCTAAGGTTTTTCCCTTTACTCTTTACAGATTGAAAACCCCAGGTATTTGAGAGAGAAGCCCATATCCTTGTCTCCGGTAAGTTGTTTAAAGGATGCTTGTGGTTCATGTTTTGTCGTACAGACAAAGTGTTGTCTTTGAACCCGCTCTCTCTCTCTCTCTCTCTCTCTTTTTTTTTTTTTTATCTCTGCAGATTTTCAAGTCGAGCCTTGGGAGGAACAGCACCTCAGTTGATGACCATGGCCCTCAGCTTGTGCAAAGCAAAGAGGTATGCACCAAAGTAAGAGCCATTACAACAACTGGAAGCCTCTACATGGGCAAAATTTCTTGATCCGATTTAAAAAATTGGGGGATTGGATAACCTGAGTTCACTGTTTATATGGGTGCGAAATGAAATTATCCGATCAGTTAGAAGCATTTGGACATGCGCAGAGATGTCTGATTTCGCTAAAACAACCGTGGTATTGGCTCATCCCATCCAATTCAGGAGTTTTTTCCTTGTTAAATGTCATCACTAGATGGCGCCCTTGCGTACTTACCTCGGAAGTCAGAATTCCGAGCTGAAAATGACGTAACACCTGAGTTACGTGCGTTTCAATTTGAGGCGGAAACAAGATGGGTACATCTACAAAAGTTATTTTAGCGCTTGCCTTATATTCGGACAAAGCATACACTTTTGTAGATGTAGCCATCTTGTTTCAGGCCTCCGATTTTGCTTTTTTCCGACTTGGTAACTGAAACACTGGAAACTCGGGTGTGATGCCTTTTTTAGCTCCAATATCTGACTTCCAAAGTAACTCAGCAATATTTTACTGTTTTGTCAAAGGTTGCCCTGTGTGCAGATGTGACATCGTTACTCTGTATGTACGCCTTGTTATGTTATCGGAGGAGCGGACACGGAACCTGCGGTGGTGTTGTATGCCAGAGTGTTAATAATGAAACCTCCCGAACTGACCTCAATAAACAAGGAGTGAAGATCGAGTCAGGTGAGAGAGTCACATGGACGCATTTCGGAATAGCGATCGGCATAAACCACCCCTCTCGATCTGATTACGATTTCTTCCTGATTGAGCCAAATTGGATCAGAATCTTCTGATCGACATGTTTACATGACCCTTTTTTATTCTGATTATCTGTGCCCATGTAAACCCAGCGAGTGACTTTTAAACATTTCCCTTTATGCCACTGTCCCGTGAGTTAAAATCTTTGCAGCAGTTCTTGAACATGCACAGAGGTTAAAGCTCCCTTGACTGTTTGATGACACTAGACGCCCCCACAGCCATGTACAAACATCTCCGTGCATAGTTTGTATTGTTAAAATGGCCGAGGCGAGCGCTCCTCTTAGAAGACAAAAATAATGCCGGCTCCCAGTGATGACAGTTTTTTCCTTATGTGGATTTAAGCTGAAAATCCCATTCTGAAAGCATGCTTTGAAGTCCCCTCTGCCCCTCCCCGCCGCTCGTTCCCCCCACCATCCGCCTTTACCCGCGCTGTTAAATATAAAACTGAGCATGACTTGGCTGTAATAGCCGTGCCTTTTCATGTCTGCTCGGGGAAAGCGCTCCAGTCAGTTAGATCGGCTTCAGCGGGTAGAGGGCAGAGGATGGAGGGGGGAGAGGGTGGCGAAAGAAAGAAATACACAGAGACATGACAAAAATGCTTCTGCTCATTCACCTGCCTGAGCAAAGGTCTGTTTGTTACTGCCATAAAGAAGACGACTCGAACCAAGACACGTCCACACAGTTGGTCAGGCTGCTCGTGTGCTGATACTGAATGTGTTAACACCGAAACATTAAGGCTGCGTCCAATGCTGTTTGATCCTGCCTCAGACTGACTACGCACAGCTGTGTGTGTGTGGTGGGAATATGAATTGATCACTTTCAGAGGACTGTAGTAAACCTACACACCAACTTTTACCTTGACGTACACAGAGAAGCCACTTTTGAGAACTAGTCTTGAACCAAACTGTTTTTGGAGCATTGAGTGTTTTTGAAATTTGAGTCAGAAAAATCCACCGAAACAGAACCGATGTGACTCAACAACCCTTTAATAGTTTGTCCCCCTCTCATATGTAGGTAGTGAGAGAAAAAAAAACAACTTTCAGATTGAGTTTGTATGTAGGTGGCCTTTAAATAAGAGCATAAATCTTTCAGGGGGAGAAGCTGCAGGAAACTGAACCGTCCTGTCATTTCCACTGAGGCTGAAATGCTCTGGATACGGGAACCAATTCAGGAAAGTCAGGGAGAAAAATTGGAAGGGACACATTTGGGAAATAAGAGGAAATGGTGCAGAACTGCAGTTTTTTTCCCCCTTCGTCGTAGTTGTCGGGTTTGTGGTGTTCGACTCTTATGTGCTGTGTTGTGATTTACACAAAGGTTTTTACAGAATGGAAATAATACCGCAGGGGAAATGTGCGTGAAAGAAAGTGTGTCCGTGCATTCACAGAGAGGCTATTAAAAGGTATAGTGATGGTCCGTTTCGTGGCCTTTTCTTCTGTTCCTCAGCTTTAAAAGAGCAGCAGTGTGGGCCCTGTGGTCGACAGTGTGTGTCTGTTAAACCAGCCTGCTGGTCTGCAGCATCATTGCTATATTTCATGGTGCAGCCATTGAGTTCGGTACAGGAATAAATGATCCAGAGTGACTAATTTCTTGGTTATTTAGACAGAAACTAAAATTTGGACACACCAGCTGGTCAACTGATAAACAAAGCAGGTTGAATGATGAAACATTATTAACAAATAATGTGGATATCAAGTTATTTTGTGCATTTGTGTGTGATAAACTGTTAAAATAACAAATAAGAAATTGAATGAACATTTTATCAAATAATTGGTGTTGGCTCAGTAAAATATTGTCACACGGGACATCTGGATTCATAACCAGGCATCTGTGATTGTTCAGATAGGAAAAATATAAGGTAAATATTTGGGTAAAACAAGGAAAGTCATTTTTAATTCAATTATTCCAGATATATTGTAATCTAATTTCAAAATGGCATTTATCGGCTAAATAATGGGTCTACTGTTTAATGTTTCTACTGTTTCTGGATTGAAATCTTGCAGAACCTCAATGTGCTACTAAATGCCATGAACCATCTTAGTTTACGTATGCAGATCTGACAATGAGGGTGTTAATGCTCTGTTATTGAAAACTGTCTTAACTGCACTGCATTGTCATCATTGATCCAACATCGTGTATTTATTTAAACCTAATTTACAGTTCAACAGAACAGAGAAAACTCAGATGAAGCAGGAAAATTCATAAAAATAAGAAGTAAAAGGACGAGAGTTGTTGATGTAAAAGATGAAATAATGAATTAAAGATAGGATGAGTAGAGTGAAATCTGCTCAAATAAATTCAAGGTCGTTTCCCTGGTGTCTGTGTGGTCAGCTTCAACATCTTCTGGTCCAGATTCTGAGTGTTTTTTAAATAACGTTTCTCAAGCTCAAAATAAACGGCAGCAGATGTGTTGAGTTTGACGTTCAATCCCCTCTCTCTTTCAGTCTTTATCATTTAAGCTGCCCCCACTGATCGTGTATCTTGAGTCACCATTAGCAGTTATTAGCTGGATTCTGAGACCGCAGGGGATACAGCTGCGAACACACCCACACCCACAGTAAGTATTTCTCTATAGAAGGGACTGGAGTCACCACTTCCACCTAAACCATATCAGCCACAGTAAGCTCTCCTGCAGAACCGTGGAAGCCTTGTCCGACCCTGCTGTTGCGTGGTTGTCTAGACCCAGTCTATGAAATCACAGTGACATCATTTCCCTTTAATCCCCGAAGCCTTGTTGAAATTTTCGCCAGGTTTAAGGCGTCATGCACGCCACATATCATTAAGCTCGGGACAGCTTAACGAAGATCTCAGCTTTCATAGCGAGCTCATCCTCCCTCCGAGCTAACGACTGCATTGATAAGAGTGCTGACTGCTCTTTTCCGATGGAACAATGAGTGGCAGCAGCAAAACTGCACCACAAGCTGACATTTCTTTGAGTCACTCAGCTCACACGGCGTGTTCGCGTTTGGGTGAGTTGTGGAAAATGTCTCACGGGAGAAGCAAAGTCTCGCTAATCCAACAGCACACCCTAGCAGCACTCCGCATTCGAAGGGCTGGGTCTCTCTTTGGAAATTCAATTAAACGCCAACTGACGAGTCAGGCTTAGCCACAGGCTGGAGTCATGTGATTACAGATGGAGATCCTGACAGGCTGATGATTAAACCAACCCTTTTTATTTAAAGCTTGTGCAGCAGGAGCTCCACCATGCTGTTTTCAAACTCGCCCCTCGGTACCTGACCTGAGAGACTGTTGGCAGCAGGAAGGGCGAAGAAGACGAGTGTGTTAGCATCAAGCGGTTATACTCTAATGGTCACAAGCCTGCGACTGGGGATCAGGCCCCTTTGCTTTCCATCGCCATGATGATCCAGTCTTTCTAATCTAAGGATCCTCGGGGACGAAGCTGGAGCGCTCAGCCTGTGATTTACAGGGCCATACCCTGCCTTATCTGAACGTTTTTAAAAGCTAAAAAAGAGCAAGCTGCTGAGCCTTAGTAGTTGAAAGGCGGCTGGTTTTGTAGTTTGGCTTTCAAGATGGTGCTTCAGGCTGAGAAACACCAGGGACCAACAGTCTTCCATAATGATAAAGTTTCTATTTCAAGCCTCTCTGTCCTCTGTACTTGAATCCTATGTACTTGATGTATTCATATCAGGCAGTTTGTGTTAAATCTGTTTACTTACTTTGTGTTTTGAACTCTTCTCCCCTAAAACTATGACAGTATTCTGTTTCAAGTATCTGAGATTCAATTTTAGCCAAAGTTTTTATCGTACCTTATTATCAAAACAGAAAACAGTAAATTAACTTCTTCTCAGACTGTGGAGACGGCATCGAGCTGCTCCTCAGTAGATAGCACAGCGCTGCATACTGACTATCACAGAGCATCTGTGTTTACTGAGGATGAAAGACGCGCCAGGACATTGTACATCTCAAGCAAGACGAGGCAGATGCACAAACGCAACCTTGCTTTGTGGAGCCCAAACAGTTAGCAGACGATTTGTGAAAACATCCCCCTGAGGAAAAAGGCCTTGACCCCGCGCCTGTTTTGAGAACAGAAAAAGCAACTGTTTCCTCCTCGCACTCCCTCTCTCAAACCCCTCGCTCTACCCCCCACCTTCTTCCCTCTCATCCTTTCAAGAGCGAAGTGTCAAAAAACATGGCATCTTACAGCGCTCGCTACAACTCTGAAGAAGAGAAGAGGGAAAAAAGCTGTACCACCCAGTCGGGCTGATTGAAGGCATCTCAGACGCCTTAGGTGTACGACATTCCTCCTCCTCCTTCCTTCACTGACGCCTTTATAAACAAGTTTCAAACACCCCTGATCTAGTTTGACAAACTTTCTCCAAAGAGCATTTGAAGAGAGGATGAGAAAGTGACACCCCCACATGTGGCTTTTTTTTTTCTCGGGCGCCGGCAGAATCAGGTCTCCTTTTACTCTTCTGCTTTTCAATCACTGCCATCTCACTCCCTCTCTCTTTCTTTCTCTTTTCTTTTATTTCTTCCCTTTGACAGGTCTCCTGTGGTCCCCTCAATTGCACTAGAAATGGTGGTAAACCAAGAAAAAAGATGTGGAAGAAAGAGACAGGATGTTTAGTGGAGCTTTGTCAGGGATACAGTGTTTAAATGTAGCTCAAGTGCAATAATGAGGCAGAGCAGAGTTAGACTTTTATTTTCAGTGATGCCCCGGATGATCATCCCAAAGTGCAGCGCTGACATCTAACAAATGCGAAGCTCTTTAGGTTCTGCGAGTTCAATCCAAAAGGGCATTTTTTCCCCCGACTATGAGTTCTGCTGTGATTCAGACCATCATCAGGTCTTCTCCTCCTTTATTTACACCGAGTTCATGTCTAGGACGTCTGTAAATGTGGTTAGCCTGTGCCGAGTAATGTGGGAATTTTCAACTATATTGTTTTGCTGACAAAAAAAAAAAGATGTTAATTACTGACATGTTCTCACACACACACACACACTACCACCCTTTCAAAGGAAGAGCAGTGTCACCCCGCTCCAGGGCTGATCTAAACACCAGAGCAGACAGTGACTAAACATGAGTGGGGGCATCAAAGCGAACGGCCAGTCCTCTGTCTTTCAAAGGCTGTCTCCGCGTTTCCATGTGTGCTCATGAGTGAAAACACCACAGTGGAACTTTTTGTCGGTTTTTAAAAACTTTCGAGGACACGCCTTTGTTTTTTTTGTATACTTGTTGTGAGAAGTCTGGGAATGGTGGTTTTCAAGTTCAGACCATGTTCTCTCAAAACACTGGAGGAGTCACAGAGGAGAAAATATAACAGCCACATGCGATCATGTTGTCTTTGTTTGTGTATCGCCTTAATTACCACAAAAACCCACATCAAAATACACACCTGTGTTTTTAGCTTTTGTTGCTTGTGTTGCTTAGATATTCCAACTTTTACAGTTCCATCGATACCTGATCATTGAATCGCACTCTTGACTTCAGTTAACAGTGGGGGTTTTCTGCAAAAACGGAGGAGTGAAAAAATCTGAGTGAATTATTTCGAGTTCTGCTTCATAGAAAACAAACTAAAAGTCAAAAATAGAGAAATATGTCTGAGTTCTACCCCCCACTAGAGGTTTTGTAAACAGCTGTTGTAGGTCAGAGTATGGGCCGCTCACACCAAGCGCGAGTAAAATCATCTACTCGCTTAATTCGCACATCAACGGTAATTTCAATGGTAATACCTTCCAATTCAACCAGCAGGATCAGGTGATGACAACATTTTTTTACAATTTACCAGGTAATCCGACCTCCTCACTCACTTGCCTCCAGGAAAGCTCTTATTGCGGTTGTGGTCATTAAAAGAAAAGGTATCATATAATTTTTCATACGTTACCTGGCAACCTTAACGCTGATTAGTTTTCGTGATACGAATGTCCGCTAAAGTTGAGCCCAATTCGCGTCATTTGCGCCGCCAGAGTTGTAGGAGCGTCTAATCGTATCTTTACATTGACTCAACATGTAATTCACTCGCGCGAATAATTTTACTCACACTTGGAGTGTGGAGACAGTTAAAGTCAGCCTGTTCTGTAACCGACTTAAACATCCTCACAGTAGTACAACTAAACAATCAGAAACTAAATCTCCTTTAATTTTATCCTTTTCTGCTCTGTGTAAGGGGCTTTTAAGCCCTCATTTCTTTCCTAATTTAAGTTTGTCTTGTCTGACTGTTGCTCTTAAATTTCTGCAACTTATTCAAAAGTTCATGCGATCTGTTAAAAAGAATTCCAGTTTTATCATCTGTGCAGACAAATGCAGTCATGCACAGGGAACGCCTTTCAAAAACCGAGCCCTCTTTAGATAATACCGTCAAACCAGAGATGTGATAATTATTTTTCAGTAATGGAGAATGACTAATAGCTCTTCAAATATAAAAAGAGCATAGAGATGAAAATGGATTGAAATCTTAGCCAATTACAAGAGGTGATTAGGGTCATTAGGGTTTTGTTTGACTGAGAGACGGAGAAGCCCTCCAGCGTATGCAGATGTGCTCCAACACGCTAACAACAACGCTGAACTTTTGATCCTGGGAAAAATAGCGTGTTCAAATGAAGGCAGCCGCTTTCTTCATGAGCTCTGAGGTGGAGGCAGAAACACACACACACACACACACACAATCCCACACACTTAGGCAAAAACATCATGTCTTCACTCTGGTTTCTGAAGCTCCAGACATGGATAAATGTTTTTAAATGTTAATGTGGTTCGTTTCATCATCAGCTGTGCTCCTGTGCAAGGCGGGGCACACACTTTTTCCTTTCATGCAGATTTACACTCTCTCTGTTATGAGCCTTAAACGCAGTGTTATAAAACCTGTCAATGTTTAGCATCCTCTCACAAACAAACCGAAGCTTTTCTCTTGATGTCTGGGGATAAATTTACTCCTCAAGTCGTTGTTGTGTTTTGTAATAAAAATGTAGAAATCAAAACTGATCCACGAACAGTCAAAAGTGTTGCAGATGTCAGTTGTTTCACATTTTTTTTTGTGTGTGTGTGTGTTCCTAGACTGAGATGAAGATCAAAGTTCTGGAGTCCAAACACCAGGAGGAGAAACTGAGGATGCAGCAGAAACACGACGCAGATGTTGAGAAGGTAAGAACAGAAACTGAAGTCCCAGTAAACAAACGCACCGTTGTTTTTATGAAGACTGTGACATCTGTTTTGTAAAAACACGACATACAGCCCTATCTGTGTCTCTTATTTGACTATCTTGAAAATCATCTACGGAGGCTAAAAGTGCCGCTCAACGGTCAGGTCACGATGAGAGCTCCCTCTGCTGGATCAAATGTCAAACTACACCAGTCGGCAGACGTCTCATTCCACTTTGAACATTAACTTCTCTCTCAAATGCACACATTATGTTTTATAAATTAATTATCCTGCTGCAGGTAAATCTTTCTTTAGGTAGTTTCCTCTGAACAGGCCGGTCCGCCGACATGAACGCTCATATAAAGTAGTTAACCTGCGTTACTCTGCCCATCATTGACTCTTGGTTCCATTTGCCGGCTAATGAAAAAGAAAAGAACGAGCCTCTCTTCTTCTCATCGCCACATCCAGCAAATTATCAGCTCTTCAAAGGTCTTTTGTCAGCTGGTGGAAATGGCAGTGACGCTGATTTATTTCACACTAGGTGCCCATCGGTGAGACTTCAGATCAAGCACCTGGGATCTGTCACATTTCCTTTTGCTGCCAAACAGAAACTGGGAAAAAAAAAAAAAAACATTTTCTCTCCACTTTCAGGTGCCCGTTGCTTCTTTGTGTTTGACAGGAGACATGATGACAGCTAGCCCTCTCCCTCCCTCTCTTAATTACGTACAGATTGCCAGTTATGTCTGATTTAATTTCCTCCGAATTTTTCTCCGCATTCGCTCTAATATCTTCAAAGAGGAGTGATTCGTGGGGGCTCTTTGACGAGCCTGATGGAAGGTGTGCAGCGAGGTTTCGTTTTAATTAGTCTCCTCATGAATAATGAATCGGCTGCCCAGAGGCGGCTGGTCATTGTCCCGCTGCTTGAAATGGAGAGGGTAATGAGCAAACAGGCCTGAGAGTTGTATGCTAATGGCCGTGGATCAGTGCTGAGTTTAATGACCACAGGTGAAAAGCTCTTATTTCTGTCCTTATTCTTGAGGATGCTTAATGGGGTTTGTTTTTAACTACACTGGGATCCAGCTCATGGATTCACGCTCATGTCTCCTTCTCTCCATGCACTGATGATTTTGTTTTAAGTCATGTGCAGCCAGACTGGACGCCCCCTCTCCAGCATTAGGGTATCTCATAATGGGCACCCTAAAAGGTGTCATTTCCCACCCTGCGGTGCACTCTCCCTGGACCTTACAGTGTGTCATCACCTTACTCGGTGGACCCCCAGAAAGAGAAAAAATCTGTCCTGTGGTGAAATGGAAAAAAATTGGATATCCCTAAATTTTCCATGAACTTTGCTCCAGCAGCCCCATCCTCCTTTCATCTCCTCCGTCCTATTCACAAAGACGACGACAGGCCGGCTAACTAAGTGCACTTGGATAAAAACCAAAATGCTCCAAACATAAAGCCTTACGAGCTTCGGGACAGTCCTCATGGAAAAATCGGCACTTTTGCCATTTCAGCCAGAAAATCCATCACCTGCTGTTGGACTTCTTCTTTTTGCTTTTCTTTTTCTTTTTCTTTTTTTTTTCCTTTTTCTTTTTTTTCTTCTTTTTCTTGTTCTTCGACTTCTTCGTCTTTTGCTATATCTTTTTCTTGTTCTTTTGCTTCTTCTTTTTCTTCTTTGTACTCTCTTTTCCTTTGATTACTTCTTTTTCTTTTTCTTCTTCATCTTGTTCTTTTTCTTCTTCTTTTCTTCTTCTTTTTATTCTTCTTCTTCTTTCTCCTTTTTTCTTTTTCTTCTTTTTCTCCTTCTTTTCTCCTTTTCTTCTCCCTGTTCTTCTTTACTTTCTTCTTTTTCTTCTTCCTTTTCTTGTTTCTCTTTTTTTCTTCTTTTTCTTCTTATTCTTCTTCATCTTCCTTTTTCTTCTTTCCCTTTTTCTTCTTTTGCTTTATCTTATTTTTTTTCTTTTTCTTCTTTTTTCTCTTTTTCTTTGACTTCTTTTCTTTTTCTTCTTGTTGTTCTTTTTCTTTTTTCTTCTTTTTCTTCCTCTTTTTTTCTGTTTTTTTCTTTTCTTCTTCTTCTTCTGTCTTGTGAAAACTAACACGCTCTGAGACAAACTCTACAGAGCACATACATGCGGGTCATCAAAGACATCTTCTCTCTGCAGACCACAGAGTCCTCGACTGTCCTCTTATACTTGAGATCCAACTCTCCATAGTCTAATTCCACTAATTACTCACAGATGGCAGCAGCAAGCAGATGCAGTTACCTCATCACACCTCGGCGCAGGTGTTCACTCAGATGCCATTTCACTCAGTTAGCCTCGGTAGGATTCAGTAGACATGTTGAAGATAGTCGTGTCATGTTATGCAGTGAATCGTGTGTAAAATATATTCAGAATCAATAAAACAATATAATTATAATTGATAATAGAAATGTTCATGTCAAATATGCAGCAGTAGGAGTGAGAAGGCAGGTGACCTCTTGACCCCTCACACCCACATTAATTAGTTTGACCTTGATGTCTGTAGATTAGTTAACTTGTTAGTAGTTTTACTTTTTGTTATAGTTTTTACATTTTTAAATTCAACCTTTAAAACTCAAACAGAACCTCCATAATCTCCCAGTGATTACCCTTTCTCAGCTTAATATTCCACAACGTGTGTTTTAAGGCATTCCTCTCTCCCCTCCAGATTCTGGATCGAAAGAACAGCGAGATTGAAGAGACGAAGAGTGTGTACCGTGTCAAGCAGAGGGAATCAGAGGAGATGATCCGTAAGCTGGAGAAGAAAGGTGAGAGGTCGCGGGATCGCAGGGGTAAACTGGAAGGATGTTTACACGAGTGTCTCTGAACACTCAGCACAAAAAGCACAAAAAGACGCGAGTCCACACGAGGCTGAGCTGGTGTAGGGTGACGTTCTGCAGCTGTGTGTTCAATCTGAAGTTTAATCGCACAGTGTGGGCCTTTTTCTTCCTGCTTGTTTCCCCCTCTTTGTGCTTAAATCTGTCCAAAAAAATGCATCTGATGAAAAAAATATCAGCTTAGCAAAGGGAAGAGCTTCTGGCCATTTGATCGGAGCAAAATCTTTACTGACATTGATTTACTGACATCGCAACAGTGAGCACGAGTGTCTGTGTGTCTGTCTGTTCGTCCGTCTGGGGGTCCATCTTCATACATACCCCGAGGCAGGGCCTGACTTTCTGTTTGTGCCTGTCTTTGTGCTCTCCCCGCAGTTCAAAGTGTGCTGCGGGAATCCCAGGTCATCTGCGAGAGCAAAGAGAAGCAGATTGCGGAGCTGAAGAAGATGTCGGATCAGAGCGCAGACTCCCTGAAAAACGAGTGGGAGAAGAAGGTACGAGGGGAAAAAAGTTGAAGGGCTTGGACAGGCTGCGGTGCAACCCCCTGTAAGCAGCCCTGAGCCAGAGGAAGACTGTGATAGCATCAGACTTCAAGACTTAGCTGCAAGCACACACGCTCGGCTATACTACTGTAAAAAAAAAATCTTTATTCTTTCATACAGTTCATAAGTTACTGTGTGTTTTTTGAGAGATGAAAAATTAATACTTTCTGCCCTGGGTAAATTGTGTTTTAACTCCTGATAGCTCCAGCTTACCCAGCTGCTCCAGCTCAATGAGATCTTAATGATTTTACCACTTAATTCTTGTGGGCCACTGAGCATGTGATGATGAGCAGCCTTGTGGAACAATTTGCTCTAAGATGAATAATAAAAAACATCCTGCCTGTCTTTGTATGTGGTGTTTATTCCCCATGAATGCACAAGATATTAAAGATTTGCATGAAACGAGAAATCACAAAAGCAGTAAATCAAAGCAGCAGCGAAGATACATGGAGGGACATCTAGTGCTGATAAATATCTGTGCTGTGCCTTTTCAGCTGCATGCCGCTGTGACAGAGATGGAGCAGGAGAAGTTTGAGCTGCAGAAGAAACACACTGAGAGTATTCAGCAGCTGCTGGAGGACACCAACCTCAGGCTGGCCAAGATGGAGGCTGAATACGACGCTCGGTCTCAGGCGACTGTGAGTACAGAGACAGATTAGGTTTCCTGGATTAGGTCGCAGCATTGACAGCTCTGCATGTGGGACGGTCACAGGAGTAATCAAGTTAGATGCAATGTAACAGAGTGATTTCTACTCCTGCAGATGATGGCATCATGGTCCAAACTGTTTGGCAGGAAAATATCAAATAAATAATGACCAGATTGGACCAAATCTAAGAGGTCTGTGTAGGTTCTCATTCATCCAGGTCCAATTCTTCATTGAAAGCAACTAGATTGAAAACGTTTCACCTCTCTTTGACTTCCTGTTGCTGTTAGTAGTGGACATGTTGAGGTAGAGGCATTGCTTTTCACTCCCCCAGTGGAACCAAATGGCTCAACTTACCCCAGAACTACTATTATGACTTTATTAGTCCTCTAAACTAAAATGGTGGACTTTTATGTTTTTGACCTCATGTTGTAGCTCATAGATACCACAATAGGTGTATAAAACAAATTTAAAATGATTTTTTTTGGTCTGAACACGATTCTAATCAAACTTATGACAGACTAAATTCACTTTCAAGAGTGAAAAATGTTTTTTTTTTTTTTTTTTTTGTAAATAAATGTCTAACCCCTTCACCCATGTGCTTCTAACCTTCACAGACTCCATGAATTGATGCCCATCTCCTAAATATTTGGTCACATGATCAATTTCTTTAACCATTTCCAAGCAACAGGGGGTGGCTCAACTTACCCTTTGGCTCAACTTACCCCACTCTCCCCTATTAAGGTTCTTTTAAACTTAAAGCTTACACAAACTGTATATTTATACACACATATAACATATTTATCCCCACACAGATGCTTACACACACAGCCTTAAACGTCTGAATCTCACTGTAGCACTTGTTGTGCTCAGCTCTTGCCTTGTTAAAGTCTAAGAAGGCGTAAACCGCCGTCGTAGCTCCGACTATAAAACAGTGACCCTCCGTTTGCATCTTCATGGCTCAAATGAAAGGAAATATCCCGTAACCTCTGGGTGAGCACGGCTTTGGTATCTTACATCTGTCATCTTTATAAAGGTCTTTGATCCGAGTCTGTATTAAATCTTATGCGAGGCAACGGTTGTGCACAAAGATGTGCGTACACGTACACACACACGCACACACGCACCTCCCCAAAGCAACAGTTTCTTTGATGTCACATGAAAGGACTTTGGTTTTAAGTAGGATCGCGCACATTTCATTAGAGAGGATCATCAACACCAGAGGCCAGCAGAATGCAGCGCTTCATAAACAGTATTGTTATCAGTATCAGCATTCAGGGCCTGTCGTACGTATCACACATACACACATATTGCTTCTGGCCTTAATCTGTCAGCAGGCCCACATTTAAGAGGCATCAAACACTGGACAGTGCAAGGCCGGTGGTAAGACCCCTCTTTTAATAATTAAGGACAGACAAGGCCACAAAGGATGAAAAGAGCCCTCTGTCACTGTAAATTAGCTGCTCGCCTGCTTTGAGTTTGAGATGACCTACGCACCCACACACACACCTCACTTTACACGTGTGTTCAAACTGAACTTTATCTCAGGTGAGTTAAAAGAGCACTCTTGTTTTTGGAGGTTGTTTAATCCGTCAGAATCAATGTTTACTCGTGTTCTTTCATGGTTAAAAAAAGAGGCTCCAGGGCTCCGCGGACTTGTTGCTTCGTTTTACAAGAATTAAACCCACAAGATGTGATTTTAAAAACCTAATTCTGCCCAATATACAGACATGTTGTGCTTTGAAACATTTATTTCTCCCACTTTGACCCAGTAGGATACCAGCTTCAGTATCGTCTAGCTTATAATTTTCTCAGAAAACGACCACTACTGCTCTTCTGCGTACTTTGAGGGGGAGATTCAGCTGCTAATAAAAGTTCAGATCCAGGACATGGTGTGAAAAGTTCATCCAGCTCACATATAAAGTACGCAAGCCAAGACAAACTCAGATTGATGATTCATGTTTATTCAAATACTGATCCAGTCTGGATAACAGTGAAATGAAGAAAGCTCATCTGCCCGTCGCTACCTGGTCGGATTTCTAGCCAATGCACATCAAAGATCTCACTGGGGGCTTACGGATATGTCAGATGTTGTTATTTTTGGACATTATCTATGCACAGGGCAGAGAGGATAGAGTGACTGAGTAGGTGTTTGAAAAGAAAGACAAGCCGGTATCTGACTCGGTATTGCACCAGAGAAACTCCTGAGCGTAGTTCATGCATGTCCAATTCCAAATAACTGATAATGGAGACGTGATTAATACTGTCAGTCGGTTCCAGGTGAAATGGTAGCAATAAGACTTTATTTCAAACTCTTACATACGGCTGATTACTGATCTCATATCTCATTTCAGTCTTCGAGTGTTCTGAAATTCGTCTGAATAAGATCAGGTTTTTCATGCTGGAAAGGGTCATGGCCGGGTCTCGAACTAGTGACTGGTCTCTGTAAGTGCACCCTAACCACCAAACCCGTGTCTCTGAACACACTTTTTTGGGAATGGGAATGAAACCTGCCACCAGTGCGTCAAGGACTGAATTAGTGTTGACACGATAGGGCTGGGCGAGAAACGAAAATTTACTGATACTGAAATTTACGACAACAACCAACATCATTTTGCCCATGTCGGTATATTCAGTGTCAAAAAAAGAGAATAAATAAAAGTTGGTTTTGGATGTGTGTAGGTAGGCTATGGTCTCATGTCCCTTTAAGACGCTGTCCTACATCAGAGACGTGACTCCACCCAGTCTGTAACAAAGAAGGAAAGACAGGTGAGGAGATGGAGGACGGTTCAAAAGTTGTAGCGGCTGAAGTAGACGAAGTTAATGTGGGAGGGGGTGATCAGCTTGTGGAGTAGTTATCGTCCATTTATCATTATCAAGGTGAACTGATCAATATATATTGTGGTATTGATTTGAGGCCATATGGCCCAGGCGTCTCGGTCTGATTGCATTTGCATGAAGAAATGATCATAAATGTTCTTCCTTGAGCTGCGAAACTCCGCCGCACTGTTGGACATGTTGAGGTAGAGGCGTTGCTTTCTCTCCCCCAATCAAAGCGAAGGCTCACGCTTTATTAACATGACTGGTTGAGAGGTATATGTCTTCCTGAGCATTGACAGTGATGTCTTTTCTGATACACCCTACAGAACTACAGTTACAGCTCTATGGACTCTGATAGAAAACTGTAAAGAGTCATTAGTCACTCTGTAAGCCTTTTTTTTTTTTTCTTCACATTTTTTCATCTTCAAAGACTCGTCACTTCTCAATCTTTGAAGGGGAGCAGAGCTCATAAGGCAGCCTATGTACTCTGCACTTCACACCTTGTAATTCTCCTTCTGAAACACCTAATTAAGGGACGTAATTTGCTCCCTCTGAGTGTGTCCAGGTGTGCTCGGTCCAGCCTCAGCACGGAGAAGGTCTTTTCTTATCTGCTGCCAGAGAGCTAAGTGTCAGCACGCGTCCCAGCACAACACAGGCCCCTTGTTTCTTCCCTCGGCTCTCTGCGGCGCTAACACAACGACAAAAATCTGTCTCACCAGCCCGGCCGGGCGCCGCGCTCTTTCAAACGTACCGCTCCTCTGTCCTCTGCCATCACTCGTCATCCTGTCATCGCCAGCCTCTGTCATCGTCTAGATGGACCAGCATGCTCCATCTTTAATCAGTGCCCCGTCATCGCCTTTATCAGCGCGCTCACACTGCATTCCTCGATGAACACGTGTGCAGAGAGGACATTTTTTTCATTAAATCAGGACCCGGAGAACTTATCTGCATCTGCTAGATTATTGTCTGCGCTGAAATTTAAAATCACAACTGAGCTGAAGATGTTTGCCTCCAAAATTACGCTCAAGTATCAGGTTATCTTTTGAGTAATAATCTCGTAGTCTAGGTGCTGCCACAGGAAGCAAAACAGGATCTATCGACGCTGACGCTGTGACACATCCAGGTTTCCAGCTTTTTGGAGCATAAACCGGAGGTACACAGGGGAGTTGTTTTAACAAAAAATGTCAATCATTTAACTCCTGATCTTTTGTCGTCACGTATTCTTGGAGTATAAAGTAAAAAACTATAAAAAGCAAAACCAAAATAAAGATAAACAACTCCTCTCCAGTGCATGATGCTTTTGTCAAAGCGCGCACTGGTCTGCAGCACCTGCTTGTGTTTGCATGAAAGTGGTCAGATTTACAGTGCACTTCAGTCGTCCTGTTATATTCTGTTTGCATGCATCGGTGTCTACTTTTACTTGATGTTATTTGGGGAATATCTTCATCAAACGTCGTGTTTGCCTGTTGGCACGGGTTACAAATACACCGACACAGTGACGTGTGACCCGTGACGAGTACTCAAAAGCTCAAAATGAGTTCATCCCAAAAGGGCACGAGGTGGAGCAGCAGCTCGGAGTAACAGCTCTAGAAACTTTTCAAAGGCGCACCAGCTGTCTTCAAAATCTGCTCAACAGGATAGAAATATTTTCACTTGACAAGATATTTTCCTGTGGAGCTTTAAAAAGGTGTCTGCTGGTTTTAACTTTGGTAAAGTTTGTGTGGAAGTTGCACAGACTTTTTTTATGATAACTGACAAATCTTTGGTGAGTCTCTGTTCGAGAGAGTCTATTTTAAGTCAGATTAAAAGCTCAATCTTTAAATTTAAATGTTTTAGAAAATGAAAAAGTCATGAAATCAAAAATCGGTGTTGAGGTCGGCCTCTTTTCTCTTTACTTTTGAGGGTTGATTTTTGATACCATGTGCTTTAGGAGCAAACCGTGCGTGAGCTGGAGCAGCGGGTGAAGCAGCAGTCGGTGGAGGTGGAGAAGGGCAACATGCTGCGTCAGAGGGTGACACAGGAGAAGGCCGAGTTGGAGATCCACATTGCATCCATCAGTGCGGAGCTGCAGGAGACCAACAGGAGGTTTGTAAAACATGGATCTCTGCACAAAGAGGTGCTAATGAAAATCACTCCTGTCTCATAAAGCTCTCAAATGTCCACAGGATCATGATTCTGCAGAAGGAGAAGGGGCTGCAGAGTGAGCAGCATGAGCAGGCTGTGCAGAAACTCCAGGCCAAACACGAGACAGATATAAGCCACTTCCACCAGGAGCATGCTCTGTCGGCTGCTAAGGTCTGCGTCAAATCATGCATGGCTGAGTGTTGGGTCCCAAATTAAACAGCGTGAGTCAGCTACTGTCCTCTCTTTGTCCCTTTTCCAGACTTCTGAGGTGATGGAGGACTTGGAGAAAACTGTAACTCATCTAAAGCAGCAGCTCCTGGACAGTGAACATCGAAAACACCAACAAGTCCGAGTACGTCGCTCATTTACACAAAAGTTGCATACATTTTTTTTGTTGTTTAATGAGATGCATGTCAGCGTCGTCTTTTTGCCGTCTTCGTTTCAGGATCAAGGGATAAAGTTTCAGCAGGAAAAGGATGAACTGCAGATCAACTGTGAGAAAAAGGTAGCATGTTCTCGCTCCTTCGTGGACACTGATCCACTGAGCTCCATAGCTTCTGTCGTTGCATCGAAACCACCCTGGACAAAGTTATTACGGTCAAGTGGAGATCAAAGCCCCCGAGTCACATGTTCCCCTTTGGTTCCCTTCTACTCTTAGATTTTACGTCTGGTCTAGTAAAATCAGAGCCGTGATTAACAGGTAGATCTGGGGCTGGACTGAGAAGAAAGAGGAGGATTTATAATTTAGCAGGAGAGTTATCAAGCAAAGAGAGTTGAGGAAAAGAGTTATCAGCTTATCCAAATAAACCCTAAAGTCAGAAGGGGCTTTTTCTGTCAGAGCACCGGGGCCTGATCTTAATTGCCCCTTCACTCAGGTCTTTTACTTGCGAGGGACCCTCATCAAAGCTGTAGAGCAGCTGTAAACCATAGAGTGAGGAGAACATTATTAATGATCTGAGCTGGACCAGATCAGTCCGGGCTTGACGTCTCAGGTGAAAATAAGGTTTTAAAGACCCGCTGCACCTGGGTCATCTTCAAAGCACCAGGTTTCTAATATGTGAACCAGTGTCAGGCTGGCACACAGAGACGGGGCCTCTCTCGCCAATACACCTGCAATAACTTAGCAGGCTTCTGTGTGGTTCAGTCAGGGTCAGCGATACTTCTAAGTAAGCCTCCCTTTTGGTTTCTGTGTCCTTCTCTTTACTCCATTAAAGTCTTTTTTTTTAATGTGTGTTTGAAGTCCGCCTGCAAACCTCTACCTCTGCACACTTCTTTTTCCCGTATTGTCACAGGAGGAAACAGCAGAGCAGTCGGGCGGTTATTTACCGGAAACATTCCCCTTCTCGTACCCGAGGAGTCTTAAACGAGGCACGTAAAGGAGGCCAGAGTACGGTATCTGGACATAAGAGGAGCCCATATGGCTGCCATAGATCCAGAGTGAGAGGCCCTCTATATGCAGGCAGAGAGCAGAGAGGCTCAGATGTGTTTTTTTTGATGGGGTGATAGAGAGAGAGAGAGAAGAGACCAGATGCAGTGGGTCAGAGGCAGGAGACTTTTGTTGAGTGATGTTTGATGGTGTCTGCTATTGCGCTCGCTTACACCTCTCTTACTCCCTCTCTCCCCCTTTTTTCTCTCACTTCCTCAGATTCTGTCTATCCAGGGTGACGCAGACAAAGAGAAAACAGAGGCCAAACTGAAGATCGCTAAACTAGAAGATGCACTCAGGTATGGTGAGAGAGACTCAAGCAATGTTCTCTAACGTGGGGAAAAGCATATTTTCTTCTTTAAAACTCTGAACTTAATGTCCAAGACTTGCTAACACAACACCCTCCTTTGTCGTTGTATTTAATTCTACCAACAAGTCTGCCTTTAAGCTCTAGTACCACAGTGGAAGTTGTGTTGAAACTTTACAACGTGTTCATGAGGAATTTCGCACCATAGACTTGGCAGAAACAGAATATATCATTCATAGGTTTTGTTAAAAATAGGATATAATCTCCTAAATATGTTTTTTAACCAAGAGTGAGCCTTTAAATCAGGCCCTCTTGGTCCAGGACCAGCATCTTACACCTCTCTGTTTCTGCAGTTGCACACGACAAACTAATATGGTAATAGTTAATATGTGTAGTTGTGTGAAATGCAACAACAGAAACAGAGAGTGAAAAAATAAGTATTTGACAAAACTCATCATGCATCATCAGGGTTTCCTGTCCTTAAAGGCCGCCATGACTTCACTGACAGAAGGGGTGAGCAAGGGAGTGTTTCAGTCTTATTTCTACACACTGCACCTTTAATGTACCTAGTATTTGTTTTAAACATACTGTCTAATGTACTTGTTAAAGCAGGAGAGCTAATGTTTGAGACTGAAACAGGATCGATTCAGAGTAATGAATCCTGCAGATCCTCTCGGCTGTGGGAGAGATTTTCAGCTGAGGTCAGTTTGTGTTTGTGTTTGTAAAAGCAACCCAACACAAACATGATGATAATCTGAAATATCAAAACAAGCACAACAACAGTGATACAGAGTGCCCAGGGTTAGTTTGCAGGTACACGGACATGTCTCCTGCTTTATCATAATAAAAATTCTCCCTTTCAGTCACAAAGTTTAAAACATGCGCGATGTTAGCAGAACATTTGATTTATAATTATAAGTATCAAACATTTGAGCCTTGACTTCTTGGCCTCAAACTTTAATAGAGAGTTGTTTATGTCTGCTGATGTGAATCTTTGATCATAAGACCGGTGCGTGTGAATTCTGATTAAAGGTGGAGTTTGGCTTTAACAAGCCAACACTTGAACACTCGCTTTGATCTTTTTTTATAACTCTGAGTACGGGTTGATTTGAGAGCCTGGAAACCGTGATGAGAACTCTCTCAGATCAGAGCGTCAGGTGAGAAAGGCTTTTGTGTCCTCTTGAAGAAAACTACAAAACTTATACTCCACTGAAACTCCGGGACTGGACGCCGATATCACTGCAGATATTCAGTACCAGGTCAGCTGGATAAGGTTACAGATGGAGCAGTTTTGTGTTCATAATAAACTGTAAATAATGACACTGATCCAGCATGCAAAATCACAGAAATATTTAAGAATGAGTAGAAATAGTCGTCTAATTCTGCAGATTCAAACTAAATCTGTCCTTTCCTAATCATTTACATGAGCTCCCCCAAAAGCCAAACCCCACCTCCCCCCAAAGCTTAGCTTCCCTCACCCTTCGGCTTAATTATTCCCTTCCCTGCAAAACTATTCAAGCACACTCAGCCTTGACTTCAGCAGACTCCAGCTAATCAGACAATCAGCCCGTCAGTACATTCCAGTGAGTAATTAATCCCATACTGGACCACATCACTTGGTCACAGGCAGACTACGGTTTCCCGGGCGAAAACAAAAAGTGTTTGATCGTGTCTCATTCCTCACGTACAGTAGGACGTAAATCAAACCTTTTGTCTGTTTTCAGCTGCATTTTCTACCATTTATGACAGGCGCTAATGCAATACAAAGCACATACCGTACCATGCGTGCATACAGGTTAGGCTAATAAAGATGGGAGCAGACATAAGTAGGACCAAAAAACAGTGACCACATTTCTAAGTACTCACAAGGTGTCCACTTACTTTACTAGTTACTACATTTAAAAAGTAACTTCACTACTTCTTACTTTACTTCCCCGTTTCTTAATTTACCATCTTGAGGTACATGGACAAACATCGTAACCCAATCATCACTGAGCATAGTCTGCATCGTTTTTTTTATTGTATAAATGTCGCCTGGACATAGAGTGCATTTCACACGAATATTTTTGTCCTTTCGACTAATATACCAAAAGTAATGCAGGTATCGCCACTTGCCGAAAGCCCCTGTGTCGTCCGCCTTCGTCTCTGTCTCCATTTCCATCTCTGTTTCGCATCAGCAGCTACGTCACTCAAATCGATTTCTCCATAGGACTTTCAGAGGCCACATGATTGGGCAATGCATCTTTGCAGGTTACTCTTTGTTGACATTCGACAGGGAGGCTGCGATACAGTGAGAAAAAAACACCAAGAAAAATGAATCCAACGAAAGAAAAGACTGTCAGAGCGTACGGAGACGAGCTGGACGATGGTCCAAATTGATCTTATGAGCACCAAACCCCTGCCTATTGTCACAGACACACATGAAGCACGCACGCACCACTTCAGTAGATCACGACTTTGCACAGAGGGAAACACAGCTGATGTAACGCAGAAAGGCGTGTTCCTTTTATTTCCTAAAGTAATTAAGTTACCAAATTTTTTAGTGTAGAGCGTAACTTTACTTCCTTACCCCAAAAAAGTTATGTTGTTACTGTGATCCGTTACTTTGTAGTGCGTTACCCCCAACACTAGTCACTTGTGATATCAGACAGCATAAACAGGAGGAGCTGGGGTGGGGCTGCTTTGTGAAAAAGGTGTAGAAATGAAGCATCAAGTTAGCAGGCTCAAGATGTTTGACGTTTGTATGTAGAGAAGGAAACCGGTGAAGCTATTAGCTGATATGGGCTGATGTACTCTGAGGTGAGGTTGGCTCCTTTGGACAGTGGTGGCGACCATAACAGCACAACACAAGATTATTTATGAGCTTCTTTTTTTTATCAGGAGCATAAAATCACATTAACAATCAAGACGACACACAAAACAAAAGCGTACAGCAAAAGCAGGTTTCAAACATCTTCGTCAAGTCTGTGTCACTTCAGTTTCTTCTTCTTACAAAATTCGAAGCCGTGTTTGTTTCTCTTTCAACACATGTTGTTTCCAATGATCTTGCTGTGTAGTCGAGATAAAAAACATGAGCAAGGACTTCCTGCAAAACAGGAAAACAAAAGAGAGATAGCAACAGTACCAGTACAAAGTGGGTAGAGTCAAATGAAGCCAGTTCGATTCCATGTGGGAAAAGTGTCTGTAAACACGACTGCCATTCAACAACCTCAGCCCCAGTTCCAGCCGAGCACAGCCAAGGCCGGTCACAGTGCCATCAGCCCTCTGGAGAGGTTTTCAACTGTTTGTCTCATTATTATAGCAACCCAGAGAGTGGATTAAACAGCGCGGGCTGAGCGGGGCTGCTTTCGCTTTATTCTTGGGTCCTCATCAATAGCCCAAGGCACTTTGTGCATTAGCCAAACACTTTTCAAGTGGCCTCTAAAACCCAAGGACGGATCTTTCCTTTTTTTTTTTTATTTTGTAAATGAGAGATCGTATTAAGCTGTAGGAAATGTTTTTTAGTTCCACTCTATTGTGTTTGCGTCAACACAAAACCATACTTTACAGTTTGAAGGCGTTTAGCATCCAGAGTAAGGATGCAAAGGGACAATGATGGTCGCGTCTGCTTATTGTTTGTGCTTGTCATTGTGAGCGCGGCGACAGAGGACGAGCTTAAACACAGCCGACAGATCCGTTTATGCATAAATTATCCTTGTTGTTAGTATCAGTAACGAGCCAGTCATTCCCTCGTTTAGTGTTAAACACTGAGAAACGGGAAGTGGCCCATCGGGCTCTCAGCTAATTAAGTACTCAGGCTCAACACACACACACACACACACACAGATGCACACACACGCTCTAAGCAGTCTGATGTTTGCTACCTGCCTGCTGTCGTGGCAACACTGACGGCCTTTAAAGGCGATCCAGGAGAACTTCAAAGTCAAAGCAAGACTGCACGTAGGCGTGTGTGTGCGTGCGTGCGTGCGTGTGTGTGTGAAGATGGGAGTATGGATGATGAAATTAAATAAGTTGAACTGCTCAAAATGCCTTCCATGTGCCAGATCTTGTGCGGCGCGCGCTGTTCAGTGATGTTTCTTAAAGTTAATCAATGAAGATCTATAAATAGCCGTTCTCATGTGTGAATACTTTAATATCTCTTTGCATCAGAGTATCAGCTGATGATGAATGCGTTGTACTATCAGTATGGACGCCGCCTCTTTCTATAGTTTTCACCCACTCTTTCAGTCTCACTGTCCTGCCATGCAAATAAGCGTTGCCACGTCAATTTGAGTCCCGGCTCTGCGTTACTATAGCAACAACAACAGAGAGCACTACAAAGCTGCGTGGAGAACAAGTTTCTCTCATCTTCTTTCATCCCTACGTGCCTCAGATCATTACAGGGCATTAGCATAGAGATGGAGAGATGCACCGCAGAGGGGGGGAGTGGGGAGCTCATCTGGGGAACAGCTTGCCCGCTCTGGCAGCTGTGACCTCCAAATCACAATTTAAAAACATCAGAAAATCACCTGAATGTTTAAAGTAAAACAGCTGGTCTGTTTCTACATCACGGTTCTTCTCTCCACATGAAGAGGTTGGTTGTTGTTTTTTTTTTTGTTTCCATCTTCTCCTCCACACCTCTCCGGTCCTCCTCTCTGACGCTCAGCACCCAGCTGGCTCCATCAAAACCATGTGCTTCTTCAGGTGTGGTGCAGACTCTGACTGCGCCTCGGCAGTAACTTGTGCCGGGTTTGATCGTTTACAGTTCGGAGAAGCAGAAGGCAGCATTGACTTTAGGCAGCTGGAGGGAAAGTGTGCTTGCCTTTCTGAGAGGCTACACACCGGCTGTGTGAGTACCTGTCCAAAAACACTGAGCGCACACTCACACTGTCAAGGATGAGACGTGTCAAAGTGTGTAGAAAGTGAAGTACTCTTTTTCCACAGTCATAATCCTCTTCATCCCTAATTTAAAGTTTATTTGTTTCAGTTTCTTTTCAAACACACCGCCGAGCCGCTGCTTCCTCTGTTCCTCATTGTTGGTCTGCGTCTTAGTCGTGACCGCGCTGGCCCGCATGTTTGCGTGAGATAGTGCCCCTCTGCTCTTAAAGGTGTAGGATGCATCCAGTGTGTCCTTTTCATGTTATTTTGTGTGAGTGTTGCTCTACACGTGCATTCCCTTCCTCTGTTTGTGTCTTTGAAGCGGTCTTATCTTCCCCAGCATTCCTCCCCAGTGACGTGAGGGGATGGAAGGGGAAGCAGGGCTGGTGGTCCGGAGAGGGACCAGGGGTTTAAGCAGAGGCTATGCAGCCCACAACCCCCAGTGAGTGTTGAAGGGCGCAGGAGCAGGTGGAGGTATGGATCCTGAATATTGAAAAGCTTTACCGAGGCTCGATATTCACTCCCATGGCAACTGCATTAAGAGGAAGGATGGAGATGGGTTAAGCGCTAGTTCGATACCACAGACCTGAGTGAAGGAGGGTTTCAAAGAGCTCTTCATGTGGGTCCTATAGGCCAAGTTACATCCTCACATGATAAATTTATTATAAAGAGATTTCAAAATAGTTTTTAATGATTACTAAAACACTAAATCCTGGTTTCTGAACTAAAAAATCAGTGACAGGAGCTCTTTTTTGATTAATGCTAAAAATAAGCATGCAGTAACAGCGTGAGCTCATAGAAAAGGTTATTTTTACTGGTTTCAACATGACAAAAACAGAGTGGAGATGAAGAAGCAGCAGCTGCCTGCAAACTAGCTGTAGCAGATTTGACGTCTTTAAAGACTGAAGTGAAAATAGTGAAATAGAAGTAACAGCACAGAATGTGTGAGAGGTGAAAGAGCACACGGAAACAGAAAAACTCCATCTTTGTGTTTGCCATCTTTGCAGAGCGCTGATAATAAGAGATGCAGCTCTGTAACTGTTAGTGGGAGTACCGCTTATTTTAATGACGAATCAAACTGATAAAGGTCTGCAATATGTGAAGCAAAACCGTAAATCTTAGACTGTGCAAAGGTAAAATCAGAGCTTCTGTGAATATAGTTTAAAAACTTGTTTTTTGTGTTCATGGTTTAAAGAAAACGGTGACAGATTTAAAAATAATACGTGGTGGCAAATCTGTAACACAAAAAGCCTCTTATAAGCTCAGATAAACACAGTGATAAACGCTTTAATAACATCAGGAAAGCCTGTTTGTTCATACTGATGTCACTATAAGCAAAGTGAGGCCGAGTGTCTCTTGTCTGTTTGAATACTGAATTGATAATGAGGCGGATTATGTATTGCTCGTCATATCTGATCATTGCAGTATCTCATTTCATGTTCCCTCTGATTGATATCATGACATGTCCATGATGCAATGATGTTAAAGCCTCGTTTTGAATACGTAATTATCACACATGACCTTATTTGGCATTTTAAATTTAAATTCCCTCATTAAAAAAAAAAAAAACACACTGATGGTGTGATGAAAATCAAAGCAGGATGGGTAAATTTCATGCAGCAGAACAACTCAATCTGTGAAGATCCTCTCACGGGCTCTGTGTGTTTTTTTTTTTTCAATGAATAACCTCCCAGCTTTATTTTCCATTGTGTAACATTGGAGATATGTAAATACAGTATGTTTGCTTTGGGGACTTGTGGCTGGTTGATTTAGCATATGATGCTGCGGTCTGCATAATTCATGAGGATAAATAGCGTCTAAATGCGCGGCAAAGGCAACAAAACCGCTGTTTCAAACCATGTGGCGATGAGTCGTCCTTTCCTCTCTGTAAAGGCATCACACATGGTGGTGTGTTTTACTTTTTGTGCTGTAGGCAGTGTTGTGTATACAAACATCTCTCTGAATATCTACTGTCTATTTAACTTCAGACAGGCTGTACAGAAACATTAGGGTCACCTCTTAGTTTCACCTGTTCTAACTGGACTCCAGCACCATTTGAAAGTATGCAACCGAACTGTATGTCTTTTTGTTCTTTCCCACCCACGTTTTTCCACCCACACCAAACTACTGTGCACCAAACTCCTCTTCATCCCTCTTTCTCCTCGGGGAGTTCAGTTGGCTTTGACACTCTAACTTGTGTGAGGGAAAGCCACTGGTTTCTTCTCCAGTGGTGATTGGGAGCTTTAAAGGAAACAGTTTGTGTGGAGAGATTGAAATGTCGTCTGCAAAAGATTGAGCGAGGCACTAAACTCCCTCTCTTCACTGTAATAACCATTTCATACTGATTTGATTCAGCCCTCAACAAAAATTCTGCTTTGAACCAGGCAGCCAGCATGTCACTTTTTGCAGTGAATGTTTCACATTTTTGAATGGGTGTGTATGGGGCCCCTGGTGCTTTTGCAACCAGCCTCAAGTGGCCACTCGAGGAACTGCGGCTTTAAACGCTTCTGCTTTGGCTTCATTTGTCAAGACCAGAGGTTGCCACTTAAAGTACACATAATTACAGTCATGTAATCAATCTCACAAAAGTCACAGAAAAGTATCATAATAAATGAAACAGTACAGATTCATATATGATGTTAAAAAATAAAGTTTTTATACTGTAAATAAGTACTAACTTTGAACGTTTCACTTTTTTGAATGGGTGTGTATGGGGCTCCCGGTGCTTTTGCAAACAGCCTCAAGTGGCCACTCAAGGAACTGCAGCTTTAAACACTTCTGCTTTGGCTTCATTTGTCAAGACCAGAGGTTGCCGCTCAAAGTAGTCACAGTTACAGTCATTTAATCAATCTCACAGAAGTCACAGAAAAGTATCATAATAAATAAAACATTTGAGTTTCATATCTGATGTTGGAATAGAGTTTTTATGATGTAAATAAGTATTAACTTTAAAGAAGACAAACAGTCCAAAATCACCAGCCTGATGTTAAGTTTGGAGTAATCCAGGATTTTTAGGATAGACAGTGGATAGAGCAGGGATGACATTTCTTTCCTGGATGTCTGCTTGATATGTAACCCCATGTTTGAGTCTTGCACTTAGACCATCAGACCAGCAGCACTTCTTTGGTTTGGATGCACATGCTTCTCAAATATGAGTTATTTGTTAATGTTCATTCAGTATTGACTTGTAGTGACAAGGGTGAGGTGAAAGATGGCAGATTTGTACTATATTTAACTATTAATTCAATCATTCTGTAAGTTTGAAAAGTGCAGAGATTTGTGGGAGGGGTATTCATACAGTAACTCTCACAATATTTGTCTGAAATATAAAGAAAAAAAGTCAATAAAAAAGTTGTAAACAGTGATACAAGAGGCAGTAATCTTCCTTTTTCTACCCACAGTCGCTGTTACTTGGTAATTCTTGACAGGTAAAGTTTGTAGCTTTTAAATTATTTATCGTTTTCTCTTGAATTTCTTTCATTTTGACAGAGAGAGTAAATTTGTGGACTTAAAAATGCAGATATCAGTATTTTATCAGTGTCCAATTATCGCCGTGAGTGATGGTTGTGTCTCTGGCTCTTCTAGTCTTGGTGAGAACTCTTCAATAATTGTCATATTTATATAAAAAAGCTTCTATAACCACTCAGTATTTTAGTTATAATCCGGGACAGGTGTGTGCTCTTGCAAAAGAAGTGATGGTGATGATGTCACTTCCTCTCTGCTCTCCGCTCGTGGCCATTTTCCTCCCTATCCTGACATGCCTCCCTGTTTATAAACAGGCCACATGTGTAGGCAATTCTTAAGCCTTCAAGCTCAATGATTTTGTTTTCTTCTCTCTCTTTTTTCTCTCTCTGTATTTAATATGTTCTTGCCCTTGTGCAATCTCTCTCTTTTTGTACTCCCTTATTTGCGGTCTGTCTCCTATTCTGTCTGTTTCTGTCTTTTATTATTTTCTCCCCCTTTCTTTTTTCTCTGGGGATGCGGATGAAAACCAAGTCTGTTTTATTTTCTCTTCAGAGGGCGCTGAATATTTCAGTTTTGCATTTTCTCTCTCTCTCTTTTTTTGTGCTCCCTTCTTTTTTTTTCTTTTTTTTTCTTCCAGGCCCCTTTGATGTGTCTGTGGATTCGTTATCATTCCGTTTGGATGAGCTCACAGACACAGATGCGCGGGCACTCGCGTGCACTCGCGCACACACCACGTGCACAAACACACCCTCGCTCTCTTGTCTTTTCATACTAGAGGCAAGTGTGCATTCTAGTCTGTTTGTCAGGCTCTCTCTTTTTTTCCATGCACTGCTCCACCCACATCACAGCCCATACAATCCTTAAATACTCCGCTTACATGAAAAGAATATTTGCATAAGCAATTACCGTTGGCTGTATGTGCATTGACTTTACAGTGTACTCTTGAATCAAACGCACGTGTATGTTTCTGTTTATATACAGTAAGTTCCCAAAGAGGCACGTGGCATTGTGCGGTCAAGGCAGTCCGGAAAAACGCCGGCATCCCTGCACCCCTCCTGTCTGCCAGGCGGCTGGATGGCGGAAGCTCCTTTACCCTCTCTAGCACAAACACTCCTCTCCCTCTCTTCCTCCCCTTTAAAGAGCCGTTTAGGATTGAGGGATGAGAGGACTTCCTCTTAAGAGAAGGCACATCTTTAATTTGAGCCTCCTCTCCTTCCACTTTTCTGACCAGAGATCCATTTAAAGCCAACAGGCCGCCCTGGAGCTGGCACCCCTCTCTTTCCTTTACCCTCTGTGTTTCTCCCTGCCAGGCCTCCCTGACTCTTTTTCTCTGTCCTCTCATCTCACCCTCATTGCTCTGTTATTGATGGTGACACACTGTCTGCTGCTCGACTGACCACACAGCAGCAGCAGCAGCAGCACACAGAAATACAGAGTTATTCTCAGAGGAAGGTGCCATGTGTTCACCTGCTCTCCTCAGCGTTGGAGCATAATACGTTTCAGTCTGTCACACATTTGAAGTTCGCTGCAGTCGTTTTTTTTTTTTTTGCTCTTCCTCAGAGGTATAGGCCCAGAAGCCAGCTCAGACTTAGTCATAGTGCATTCCTTGAGTAGAGTTGTCAGTCACAAGCAGACTTTGGGACTGTGGCTCATGAACAAAGGCCCCTATACACGCACGTGCACGCTCCGACGTCTCTCAAGCGAGACACACACCCAATTCATTTCTGCTCTGCTTTAGAAGTTTAAAAAACTTTTCTATTTCTGTGACATCCTCTTTTCCATCTTCCTCTCTGTCTTTTTTTTTTTTTTTTTACCCCGTCTTTCTTTCCTCTTTCTTTTTTTTTCTCTCCCATCTTTAGTCTCTCCACACATCCTTTGTGTCTGTTGGAGCCCGGAAGGCAGTCATGCAACGAGGCTGATTAATAATTACAGAGTACACAAAATTGGGAGAGAGAGAGAAAAAACAATTTCTTTGGCGTTTGATGTCCGACATGAGAGAGACCAAAATTACAAAGAGACAGAGCACTGTAAAGAGAAGAGAAAGCTTGCACATTCCTTTTTCCATCCTCTGCTTCTGCTCTTTGCTTTTTGTTGCCTCTTTTCATTTCGCCGTTTTTATCTCCTGTCTTGTTTCTATTTTTTTTCCCGCTCATTGTTCTATCTCTATATAAATCCTCAAAGTTGTTGCCTCGACAATGAGAAGTGATTTATTAATGTTTAAAAATGCAAACTTTTTGATTGTGCGATGACTAGCTCTCCTGATAGGATGCAGTCAGCTCTGCGAGTTAATGGACCTTACCCCTGGGACGAATTTATGCGCATACTTAACAATCCTGCTGGCTTTTGAAATATAATTAATGTGGCAAGTATCCTTGTCCTCTCCAAACACCCGCGTGCGCCTGTTGTCATTTTGTAATAGCTGCAGTTTTAATTGGTTTAAAGTCTCACCCACTGGCCAAAAACTCATTCTTCCCTCCACAGGGAATAATCATCTGCACAATGTCAATTAAAGAAGCCATAGAAAGACATACAGGAAAAAAAAAACATGCCAATCAGTTTTACTTTCTCCCCAATATTGTCTTCTTTGTGTATTAATGAAGAACAGGGTGGACTTCAAGCTGCAGAGCTGCTGCACAGAAAAACCGCTTTAGTATTTGTTAAAGTTCAAAGTTCGGAAACCCCAAAGAGATCGACGTATTTTCTGCTTTTTACCTTTAGATGGGGAGGACAGGACAGCAAATAGTAGGGCTGGGCGATATGGCCTCAAATCAATATCATGATATATTGAGTAGTTCACCTCGATAACGATAAATGGACGATAACTACTCCACAAGCTGCTCACCCCCTCCCACATTAACTTCGTCTACTTCAGCCGCTACAACTTTTAAACCGTCCTCCATCTCCTCACCTGTCTTTACCTCTTTGTGATGGACTGGATGGGGTGGAGTCACAGGGTCTTAAAGGGACATGAGACCATAGCCTACCTACAAACATCCAAAACCAACTTTTATACATTTATTTTTTTGACACAGAATATACCGATATGGGCATAATGATGTCGGTTATTGTCGGGAATTTAGTTTTCGGTAAATTTTCGGTTTTTAATTTTTGGAATTGGGGAGGGAGAGAGAGGCCTCAAGCTGGAATCAAACCCAGGCCACTTTCATCCTTCTTGATCGCCTCACCATTTGCTTTGTTTATGAGTGAAGTTTCTATCATGCACAGAGCTCTCTGTCCCCTCATCGATCATTCATATAAAGGAGCAAATCGTTGATGGAAAATAGAAAAATCAGGAGGTTGTAAGGTGTAAGGCATTAGCCTGCCCAATCTTCCTTCTCTAACCTGCCTCCCCAGCTCCTCCTTTTCATGCTCTGCCTGATTTGTTGTGTATTTTTATACTTAAAAAGGGAGAGGGAGTGTCTTTGCTGCTGCTCTCCCCGCCTCAGTTTGTAAAAAAGTCAGGGAACCCTCCGAACAGAGTCGTCTTGTTCGTGAATGAATAATTTCTTTCACTAAAGTGGTCCTGACTGAATTTATGTTTGAAAATGAGGAAGTTGAAGCTTTCCTTGGATCTCCTGTGTCCGCCGTAAACATGTGATATTATTTTTAGCACAATCAGATGAAAGACGTGAACGCTATCTGCCTGTAAACATCATAATGCAAATTCCCAGGCTGTTTACAAAAACAGCACCCCTCTCTGTACTCTCTTTCACTGCCAATGCTGTCATTCTTATCCAAACTCATGCCATTCCTCCTGACACACTCTCCTGCCTCCCCCCTCACACACACACACACACACACACACACACACACACCCTCTGTGGGCTGGATTTGACAGCTGATTGGTATTGCTGTATGTGATGTTGTGGTTTGGTCCTCTCGCCCGGGTGCTGACAGCTCTCAGTTTGAGGCTGTCCCTCTTTGTCTGCCTGTCAGTCCACCCGGCCTCTAACTCTCTGACCTGACATTTGCCAGCAGTAACCTCGGCGTAACTCTGCTGAAAAAAAACACACTCACAGTAAGAGTTTTTTAGGTTACAGTGTAGAATTGAATGTGCAACACGGCTTTCATGTTTCTCTTCACCCTACTCGTCTAATCAAATCAAAATGACAAAAATAAAACACGTAGTCAAAGGGTTTGGAGAGGATTTCTTTGTCTTTTTGATGTCTGTTTTCAGATATCAGCACAATTAAGTGGAAAAAATCATGCGCTGAGTTCAGCTCGCTTCTATATCTGCCTTTTTATTCTCTCGCTTCCTTTTTCATCCGACTTGAAAGCGCTCTGTAACTACTGTTTTGAAAAGTTCTTTAAAAAGAGAACTTTCTTAACAAAGCATGTCTGGATTTCTGGTCTGCTGTTGCATTTCCTCGGCTTTGTTTCTTCATTTCTGTCTGTGTCTGTGTCTGTGTCTGTATGTGTACGTTTGGTATGAAGGGAGATGGAGAGCCAGCTGGACCGAGCGAGGGAGAGCCAGAGGCAGCAGATCCAGCAGGCAGATATGGCGATGGAGCAGTTCAAGAAACAGGTGGAGCTCAGTTCTGAGAAGGTGTATGCTGACATGAAACTCCAGGTCTGACACACACACACACACACACACACATTTTTGTGCATAGACAAAGCACTACACATGAATTCACCGTGTATGTTTCCATGCACACCTGGTTCATATTATTTGCATGCATAGTTTACATACAATGAGTCACTCTCCAACAATCATGTGCTGCACATTAGTACATCTTTTGTTTCCTGATGTGTGGGCTTAAACAGACACACACTTACACTTTCACACTCACCCTCCTACAACCTTAATAACAGGAGAGTGTTTGTATTTGGTTTATGAGACACATGCTGATTTTAATTGACTGTGATTTCAGCAGAATATTTTATATTTTATAAAAAACACCAAAAAAGTCATGAAATGCTTCAAAAGAACATCATCTCTAAACTAATAAGGTTAGTTTGTAAAAGGTTAATATCCTGACTGGGTATTTTTAAAAAAAGGGAATTTAGAGATTGAGAGTTTTTCAGAACTCAAGATGGGGAGAGGTTTACTACTCTGTGAGATACTGAGTTAGGCTATCTTAGCATTTCAAGAATGATACTGAGTACAAGACTGCAGGAACTTCAGTATGTCTTCATATTGAAACTAAAACATAATTATAGACTCAGAGAATCTAAAGAAATCAGAGGACAAATAACTGATACTGATTGGCCTTGACCTTCAGCCTTCAGGGAGGACTGTATTAAAAATGGATAAGACTCCGTAGTGGAGGTCACTGTATTCAAACAGACATGACTGTATGCTGTAAGGTAATGCATTAAAACAGACATGATTCTGTAGTGGAAGTCATTGCATTAAAAACAGACATGAGTCTATAGGGTGGTAGTAAATTTATTAAAACAGACATGACTCTGCATTGGAATTCACTGCATTCAAACAGACAAGGCACTTTATTGTGGAAGTCATTGCATTAAAAACAGACATGAGTCTATAGGGTGGTAGTACAAGTCACTTAAAACAGACGTGAGTCTGTAGGGTGAAAGAAACTTTATTAAAACAGACATGACTCTGCAGTAGAAATCACTGCATTTAAACAGACACGATACTATAGTGGAATTCACTGCATTCAAACAGACAAGGCACTTTATTGTGGTAGTCACTGCATTAAAACAGACTGGACTCTGCAGTAGAAATAACTGCATTTAAACAGACATGATACTATAGTGGAGGTCACTGCATTAAAACAGACATGAGTCCGTAGTGGAAATCACACATTTTCTCTGTTTCTCGACATGTTCCACATCATCCCGACTCTGATTTGGAGTCGTATGCTTGCTACAAAAAAAGGCAGTTTCCACGTACACCTGGTTTTTATTATTTGTATGCATCGTGTATCTCCAGTGAGTCACACTCTAATACTCATGCACATGCTACACATTAGAACATTTTTTGTTTCCTGTTGTGTGCGTTTAAACAGACACATACTTGCACTTTTACCCTCACCCTTCCACATTTTACCACTGAGGGAGTGAGATCTTTGACAGGCTGTAACCAAGACAATGCAGAGGCAGGCGCGCGCACACACACACACACACACACACACATATTTCAGAGTTGCAGAAACACAGCCTGCCCGCAGATGCAACAGGGCGCCATGCTGGCTGCTGAATTCTTCCGACCGTATGTCTGTCTGTCTGTCTCAGCCTCTCTCCCTCCCCGTCTGTTCCTCGTCATCTGCTCCTATACTGAAAAATCTTTAAGAGACAGCCCAGGACATCATCATCCTGCGGCTGTTTTCAATCGTTTCAAACGAGGTCGAACTTTCCTCGTTAAGCAGGTGCACTCATTCTCTGCAATCCAGCGTTGACCTCACATCCTTTCAGTGGGCGGGACATCGGATGCTCCGGTTTTGACGGAGAACAGGTCATGTGCATTAAAGCAGCCAGATTTAATTAGTGCACCATGCAAGCCTCACGATCAGACCTCCACGCCGCGTGGGCTGCTGCTTATTGGGAGAATTTCGCCGATCAATGCCGTCTTACAAGTCAGTGTGGCTATAGGCGTTTATGTTTAACATTTTCTGCCTATACTGTGTGTGCGCCGCATCGACAACGCTGAGAGAAGTCCTGAATGTTTTAAAGGGCTGCGTGATGAGGAGATTAGCAAGTTAGAGATGCTGATTAGTCAAGTTTTGGGCTCATCAGTATGGCGGGGGCACATGTAGTGTAGGAAAGTGAGTCTGTGTGGGAGGAGAGGCTTTGCATGCATGCTTGTGGGCACACAGTGCATCTTTATTCCCCCGTAGTTGATTTCAAATGTTTTTCATGTCTGCTAAAGAGTTTTCACTGCAGACTTGTGTTCAAAAGTGGAAGAAAAAGGGAGTGAAATCATCCAAACAAACACACAAACAAAAAAAAATCTCAACAAATTGGTCGACACGAACTGCTGAGGGAGAACTTTGATTCGCTTTCTAGGAGAACAAGGCTGCACATGTTTATTTTTTTGGGAGTGGGAAGTGATGTCTTCATTCCTTCATGCTTAAAAAACGTCTCCTTTGCCATATTTCCCCTCTTCTTCTTCTTCTTCCTCCTACTCTTCCTCCTGTTCTCATCCTTCCATCTCATGCTCACTGCCTCTCCTTCCCTTTGAGCCCGTGGCATCCCAATCTCCAATCTGACTTTATCCTCAGCCCACATAAAAGCCACAGGAGAGAGGAGCAGCTTCTTCTGCATCCCTGTCATCCTCTCTCCCGCTTTCCCCCTCTCCTCCTCGCTCCGTCACGTTCTCCCACCAAAGCTTTAATGTCGCAGAAAGTACTTCAAAAGAAGTTTTGTACTCCCTCTCCCCCCCCATCCTTCCATCTTTCCCCTCATCATCTTCTCCCTCTCTCTGTCTGCTCATGGTGTTATATCTAAATGGATTATCTGTATCACTCTCTTTCTCTCCCCTGTCTTTCTCTCATATTGAAGCCATCATCCCACTTTCAGACTGCACTTAAAAGAGAGAGCCTGCCCTATTTTGGCTGTGTGAAAAAAAAAAAAAAAAAGCAGCACCATACAGAATCAAATCTCTGCTGCATGTTCAGTTCAAAGGAGGCCCCGGCATTTTAAAATGGATTAATCAAAACAAATTTAGCATTTCCTGAACGCCACGCAGCCAAGATGCAGAGGCAACTCGGTTAATTACATGTCCAATTGTTTTGAGAGTTGTCACCTGAACAGAAAAACAAAAGTAGAAGACTGAGAGGAAGTTAAGATAAAAGCAGAAACATCATTAAATCCATTTATTTTGGATTTTAAAAACTCTCAAGGATAAAGATTAGACTTCTCTCTACCTGTGAGTTTGTAAAATTAAACGTAAACTCCTGATGTTTAATATTTAATGACTGTTATTGTATTTGACTTTGATGAATAAGTGAAAATACTTAAATATGGATACAGCTATGATCAGTTTGTGTCGGTTGGATCTCCTCCTGATGGCGCTTCATTAATTTAAAATCAAACAGAAGCATAACCGCAGCGTTACTCTGCTATACATGCATCGTTATATTTTGAATATACTATTACAGTTAATTTGACAACAATGCATGCACCAACTTCAGAAACACAAAGTTGAAATTAATACACAAGTTTATCCAAAGTTTGAATATTTTACATCAAATTTAGACTTTTGTTTGTTAGTAATAGTTCTTTGTTCGCTTTGTGTTTCCAGATGGAGAAGGTCGAGGAGGACCTGGATCGCTCCAAGTCTCTGAGGGAACAGCAGTCCAAAGAGTTTTCCCAGCAGCTCGACGCGCTGAGGCAGAAATATGAGCAACAGGTCTGTATGAGGCTCAGGTCTTAAACATCATAGTCCAGATTCAGAAACCAGATTGAGACCTAATCCTGGTTCTGAGAAGGCCAATTGATGTATACGGTTTATCCCAGATTCTGACAGCCGCCGTCTACCTGAAGTGACTTAGATTGTGAAGCTTTTCACAGCACCTGCACAATACTTGATTAGAAAACAGGGTTCAAGTATTTATCAGCGATGGTGGATCACCATGTAAACCACGACAAAACTCATAACCACGATGCTCAGGTCCATGAAATCACACTCACTGTTTTATCTGTTTATTTTGATTGTTTTTCTTGCTTCTGTCCTCACGATGTGACCCCAGAGAAAGATCGTCACCACTCTGATATCTTTTTTTTATTACCGGTGAATTAATGTCTCTCAGGAGCTGGCAGAGGGGACTGACATCCATTTGGCATTGTCTTGTTATTCCTCTCCATCTGTTCCAGCTGATTAATTCCTGATGATAAGAGGCACGCTTTAGATTAAGCTCGGATTGCAGCCCAATAAACATCTTAAGTATCGCCTGTTGAAATCTAATGCAATCTGTGCGGCAGATGCAGAGTCCCCCTTATCGCTCCATCTGTGTTACTCCGCTTCCATTAAGAGTCCAGAAACCATTTACCCGACTCATTGAAATTGAACTCGCTGATAGGAGGACGTGTCTTATAGAGCGCTGAATCAAATCAAACCCTGAAAATGAATATAATTGTACGCAAAGAAGAGTCAGAGCGTAGGAGGCGAGGAGCACGGCTTACATTTCTTTAACATTTCACGAAAACTGGCAGAGATTTCTGACCTCGCTAATAATCCGTTTAATGTTCCTCCGACAACGGTTACGGGTTCCAGCGACCAGAATGACGAAATTTCAGCTGTTTATTCTCTTATTACGATACTATACGGAGATTCTTTCAGTATTGGACTTTCATTTGGATCTTTTAAAAATTAAATTAACATTTTACATCTTTTTTTTTTCTACCTTTTGTTAAGCGAACAATTGTAAACATGTCACATTGCACACGTAAATTTGTCCGCTACTGTAGACAGCTATGGCAATTTAGCTTCAAAGCTAACTCTAAGACAGGGAAGCCCAAATAATCCCAGCATAGTCACAGTTAAAGACATTCAATTTAAATTAGATAAACAGTTTGAGTTAGCCTTAAATATCAGCGATAAAGCCGTCAGATTCTCCCCTGACAAGCTTCCTTGCTCACCTCTCTCATTGGCTAAGCTACGGTGGCCTTTGAGGACAAGAAGCTCTTAATGCACAACAACAGTGATCCTCAATTTGTCAAGTTTTTGCCATCAAAAATGTCATTTTGCGTGACACAAAAACGTGTTTGAATCAAGTTTGTCCTTTCTGTGCTGCTGTAGAAACATGGCAGAAATGGATGGCAGTCGCTGTTGAAGGGGGCTGCTCCTATGCTGATATAAAAGACTCAATTTAAGTTGAAAAAGTAAAACAAGTTTAATATTCAGGTGATTTTACACTGATTTAAACACACTTACGAGGGCCGCACACATCACCTTAAAACAACAACCTGCAGCCGTTTAACTCCCCTTTAAAAATATGCAGAGGAGCATCTCTATTTCCAATCTTTATCCACAGTATGATCGATTTCCATCCTCCACACAAGCGCTCAACCTGCTGGTTAATAAGCATACAAACTCTCATTTCCAGGCCAGATGGAGTTTACACTGCGTGTAATTTGCTGTAAATAGCTGTAAGTGGAGGATAGAAGGCCAGTGTTATTCCCGAGCGATGAAGAAATGGTTCTCTGTTTTTGATTCGTTCCTGGCTGAACACTTGTGCCGCCAAGTACAATGACATATACAGAGAGAAATCCTACTTTCAGACGATTGAAACATCATGCGAGAAGAATTTATTGTACTGAACACTTTTTTCAACATCCGCAAAAAAAAGTGAAAAAGTGAAAGGTAAGGTAAACAACGCCGTCTGAACCATAAATATCTGCTACATTTGCACAAAAGGACATTTTTATCCTTCTGTTATGATCCAGTTACTGTGACAGCTTATCAGTGTTTTCTGCGCCAACTGTTGTGCGCTCTGAGGAATCATAAATTCTGTCTCATGTGAAAATCAGGTAAGTAATCAAAGCGTTGCAAGAAATATTCAAGCGACTATTATCATCTGCAGATGGTGGTGGTGGTGGTGGGGGGGGGGGTGCAGCTGACAGTTGGAGCAGCACATCAGGAAGGCTTTTGTCTTAAAGATAAAAACATAGAAAGACGAAGAGCCTGTCTCTGAGATGATGTTGATACGAGCTCTGTTGACATTAGCTTTACGGTGTGAAGGCAAAGGAAACGTATCGAAGGTATTTCAGCGTGAAGATATGATTATTCATGAGTTACCGTGACAGCAGCTCTACACTGAGTGTTTGTGAACGTACATGGTGACATTAAGGACTTTGTATTCATGCCCGCTCCACACAGATTGGCGTCCCAAGATTGCGGGGGTCAAGTTTGCCCATTGAAATTCTCACAAAAGGAAAGCCCCCACAGGGCAGCTTCAGTCCGACTTTAAAGAGAGAGCTGTGTGTGAGGGAGTTGTTTCCAGCTGAACCTTCTGGCAGCTCCACGTCATGGTGACGGAGCTCTAGGCCTTGACGTCAGAGTGATGTAGTCAGGTCCAAATGCTGGTTTGGAGTCATGAGCTGAATGTCAGGGTAATTAACGGGCTGGACATTTCCAGCATTCAGAATCCTTTTTGTACTTTTTCTTTCATTATAAAGCTTTCAGTCAGTGCTATCTCGACATGGACTCACTTTATCCATGCATGCTTCCTCCCACTACTTCAGAGTCTGTGAATGATGGCTTCTTCTTTCCCAGATCCATGACCCATGGAGGGGAGCTGCAGCGGTTCTCTGCTGTATAACCTTGACAGGGTTTTAGGATGTTGTTTGGAAGCTGCAGAAAAACTCCTTCTTGGATTCTTTTAAGACAGTGAGTCTGGAAAGTCTGGGTTTTTTTGAAACGATGCCTCTGAACGTCATATTCTTCAATTCCTGCAACACACTTGCTGCAAACGTGGCAGGTTGGTTTTGGATTTGGTGTTTGCAATAAAACATCAAATTCCACAGGATACGGAACGGCTGCACTCCGCTACAGAACGGCAGACCGATCAAATATGCAAGCATGATATTCAATGTGCGGGATTCCAATCAATCTGTCCGCCATCCGTCTCCACAAAGCTTTTATTTTTGCCGGACGCCGCAGCACAACGCATCAATTCAGTGCGGTGCAGCACGAGCAGCAGCAGAAGTTGTAGCTGCTACAGAGTAAAATATCTGATTAATTCTCAGAAAAGAATAAAGTCAATATGTTAAACTGTTCTTCACGTGATAATGGGAGGGGCCAGGGTTGTGAGATGTGGGTGTGTATATACACCGCCGATCTCATTCAGTGTCTCACGGTGGAACATATGAGATCTCGCGAGAAATATCGGTAATATGGCAAGCGCTTCTCCTCCGCTTGCTGCAGCAGATTGGATCCGGTGGCCTCTGTATGCTTGCATATTTGATCCGCTTTGACCCGCCGGAGTGGATCTGCATACAGTGGAATGCAGTGGCGGCTGCTGGTCTTTCAAGGAGGGGAAGCTCATTTTTCTGGCCTACATCATAATTGTATTTGTTTATTAGTATGTAACAGAACAGAGTCGCCAAACACAACGGCAGTCGTTTTTAACAAAGACAAAAGTCGCTGAGGATCGGTAAAGTCTCCGGAGCAGTTAAGAACAACGGAATGAATAACTTGGAAAATACTCTGGTAGATGTTTTATTCTTCAAGATCGCTGATTCGCTTGTTTAGCTGTCAATCAAAAAAGGATTTCGCCTCAGACAGCTCATCCAATCATGGATGCAGAAGCTTGCAGTCCGGGAGAAAGTCGGGACCGCCCTCTCGCCATAGAACTCCAGTGAAGCTTAGCTTCCATTGGGCGGGACAAAGCCCAGCATTTATCCAATGAGCGTCTAGTTTCGCTGCTGGAACAACCCACTTTAAGCTTCCACATTGAAGTCAGCAGAAGCCCAGCGTCCGGCTGTTTAAAGCGCTGAGGCGCTGCGAGGATGAATGAGAACGAAGTTATGCCGGTTACCTGTAATTATCAGCTTCTTATCACAGTGTCTGAACAAAAGATGAAGGCTTTCTAGTGCGTATTTAGTTAATGAAATGTACACACAGCCGTACGTATTTCACCACTTTTTCTTTTTTTTGAGGGGTGACATTTTAAGGGAAGCCGAGCTTCCCTTGCAGTCTTAGAGCAATCGCCACTGGTGGAATGCGCGGGTTACTCTGGCCAGGTTGGGACCTCTCAGAGGTTGCGTGCAGGCCTGATTTGGCCCAGTGTAACAGAATCAAACAGCCTCTCTCTTCAAATCTGAAGACACATGTGATACATGTTAAAGGCTGCTGTTATAGACATGATTCTGTGTGCAAATTCTGCACAGAGATACTTAAATCCACTCTCAGCGCCACTCACTGGCCATCTCCAGTTCAGACTCTACAGTGAGGAGGAGTAAGGGGTTTGTCTTTGCACGCCTCTCCCTCCTCTTTCACGCTCACCCCTGCTGAGACCAGACAGGGCTTCTGTTCTGTCCTCCTCTGCTCCCTCCTTCTCAACCCAAACATTTCAGATTCCCCCCCTCGGGCTGAAAAGAAGCCCATTACCTCACTGTCCCGCCTCAATGCGAGCAACGCACTCACACACACAACCATGTCAGCGCGGTCTGACAGGAGTCGTGCTGTGCAGTAACACCCAACCCACTCTGTATCGGTGGCACCAAGCTGTGCTCCGACTCAGTCTTCCCTCCTAAACGCCACGTCGGCCCCTTTAAGAACCGCAGCACCCAGCATCCTCCGCTGCACGCTGGCGCTACGTGATGTCACAACCAGGCTCCTTGCTGGGTCTGCTCTCTGTCATCTCCTCACCGTCTTTTTCTCTAGCAGCTTACTCACAATGGATCTATCTTGCCTGTTTCTTCGTCCTTGTTTCACCTCAGATCCCCTTCTTTGCTCCAAACCCCCGTGGCCCGAGACTCTAAACAGGAGCGAACAGTGAGCCACGATGTCCTCCCCCAGTTTCTCTCACCGCATGTCCTGCTGTCCTGCTGAGGAGTTCCCGGTAGCAAAATCCATCTGTAACTTGAGCTGCTGTATGAATCTGACTATCCCTGTGGGACAACGTGATGAGACTGTGGATCTTGATAAGTCCTTGACTGGGAAAAGAAGGTAGTGCAAACTTGTCTTTGGATGTAACGTACACATCATCAGTGCAACCTGTGGCAACAAGTGGGAGTTTCTGCCCACGTTCTGCTGTAGTTTTTCCATATAGGAGTTTTTGAGTTTCCTTTGTCCTGGTAAATGGCATGTCTGAGATGTTCTGAAAGTGTTCTGTACGTGATTTTGTATCCAGGGATGTTTCCTGAGCCCCAGAGATGAAACACATTTTCACCCAGCTATAGTTCCACCCATTGCCCGGTTTAGAGAGCATTTGGACAAAGCTAAACTCCAAGTTTCCAGAATGAAGTGTCTATTGTGGCCTTCCTCCTCTGGGTGCCAGGGACGGAATCCGGCTTCCTGTAGATAGCCCCTCATTCATCACCTGCTCTGAATAGCATGCAAGGTCCGCAGATAGGCTGGTGGATAGAGAGGCACCGGGCAGAGAGGCTGTGGATCTCCGCTTCTCTGGCAGGCCAGGTAGGGTGCCGTCAAGCACAATGTGCAGGGGATTAGCTTCAAAGCGGGGAGGCGAATGGGCCCCAGGCCCCCGCTGTCCTTTCAAGGCACCGGCTGAGGCATCGCGGCAGGATGGTGTGGGGGTCACTGGTCCCCCCGCCATGGGGGAGTGGGAACGGAACAGAGCCTGGGAAAGGCTTGGGGGCTTTGGGCTGGGAGCTCGGCTGGCAAGGCTCACCTCTCAGCAGGTGACTCTGCACACAGTCGTGCGGCGGTGCAGACTTGCCTGAGATGACAGGATGATTAAGCCCTGAGAGATGAGGGCTTTGTGGTCTATTAAAAGTGTTTTATTTTCCACTGCATTGTATGAGGCTGGTTGTTATTCCACTCAGATAAACTGTATGTTGTTTTTGTTTCCAAGCTCTCTTAGTGATTAGTGCTCGCAGGTCTCTGCTTCACTCTGCCTTCAGATATCCTTCATTAGCGACACAAGTCCCAATTATAACAGCCTGGTAATTGCTGCTTAAGCATAATCTCATTAAAAGTGAAAACACGGAAAGAAATATTGATTAGCGAGCGGAGTGAACGGAATCGAAAATAGTTGGATTTTTCCTCCTACAAGTGGTATCAAGAATGTTTTCAATTCTCCTGAAATGTTCTCTCTCTTTGCCTCTTTCTCCATTTTTTTCTCTGTTCTACTCGTGAAGATCATTATATTCATCGCCTAAGCCGATTTTCGAATGCTGTCAGGCGCATAGCATGGGGCGTTGGGTAGTTTGTGCAGCCAGATGGCTAACCCCTACCAGCTCCCATACTTAGCCCAAACTAACTGCTCTTTTATACGCCGATCTCAGAAAAGGGCGAGGGGGACAGATTTTAGGAGAGAGAGAGGAGTGGGACTCTGAGGGCCAGTCGGTGCAACTGGCAGGAGGGGTGGGAGGGCGGGTGAGCCCGCCAGATGTAAACACATCACATCATGTGAACCTCTGACAACGTGAGGCAGCAGAGAAACTTTTCAGGCTTTTTTTTTTTCCGCCTTCTCGGCGATTTTGCAAAAAATTTGTTAGGTGTTCTAGGTGGAGGCAAAGGGTAGAAGGAGTAGGACGAAGGGAGGATGAATGGATGGACAAGTTGTCATGACGACAGGGTTGCTCTGAGTGTGTGTTGGCTGATGAAGTCTCTCTTTGCCTGCTTGTCCAATCAGATGGCTGAGCAGCGCATGCAGCACGAGCAGGAGAGGACGCGGCTACAGCAGCAGCACAGCGCGGAAAAGGACAGCCTGGTCCAGGAGCGCCAGCGGGAGGTGAGCAGCCTGGAGAGGCAGGCCAGGGCCGCCCTGCAACAGCACCAACAACACACCCAGGAGTGGAGGAAGCGCGATGCTCAGGTAGGGGGTCTCCACTGATCCACGTTTGCACTCACACATGCTGACCCACTGCTCTCCCGTGGACAACCATTTTGTATTTTGCCCATTGACGTTTTCCCGGGGTCTCAAAAGCACAGCGGGTTAAGATAGTTTATCACTTGAGCTGAGGCTTAAACTGATACTGCGTGTGAATAATTTTAAAGAACTACAGTATTTCGGCGCAGAAGGATTTGGAATTTGCTCCTGGAATGGAGATAAACTTAAGTTTTGCTAAAATAGCGACGCGCGGAACAGAAAGTTTTTAAAAAATTAGAAGAACGAAGCGAAAAAACTCGCTCCGTCCAAACTTAGATTCCCAACTGATATTTTTCTCCATTTTTGACCGCTGCAGGGTTTTGTGTTAGAAGTGTAAAGACTTGAAAACCACAGGTAGCCACATGAAGGGGGAGAAATTTGTTCAATCGAGCGCCAAGCTTTTATTCCCCAAAAAACCCAGGCTTGAATTTCTCTTTTATTTTCCGCTGTGTGCCGGTGGACCAACGTCAGGCGCCGAGCACTCCCAGCGAAGTGCATCTCTACGTGGTATTCTCCTCTCACTGCAGGTAGCCATCTCCCTCCGGAAAACGGTAGTTACTCTCTCACTGCGGCGTTGGCGGACACAATGAGTGTTTGACATGTGGGACGATATTAATGGACTCATCTGACACTGAGAGGCTGTTCTGTTCCAGTGTCGCCAAAGAAGCAGCAGCAGGTCTTCATCTTAAACCCATCGCTCTGTATTTCGCCTCTCTCCAGCCTGGGCTAGCTTGGAGCTCTGTGGGAAGCCATTTGAGAAACCAGCACCCAGCTGAGGATGTGTTTGACTCTTCAGGCGTCTTAGAGAAATGGACGTTGTCAGCATGCAGAGGGTGTTATCGACCGTTCCGAGGGGTGGGGATCCAGCCCAGACGTGTGCTGTTTTTGTGGACAGAATCTGCTCACGCCAAACGTGGGCACAGATTGTGCCAGGCGCCGCATGAATGGATGGCGAGGATATCGTGCTTGGCGTTGCCCGTTTTATTTCGTGGTTTTAACAAAATACAAAGCGAGTTTAAGTCCTGATTTTAATCTACAATAAATCTGCGACTTTTTACCCCTTACTTCATTGTTTACAGGTACAATCTAAGCCTCCTCTCACTGGCTGAAGTGACAAAAAAAATGTCGTCATAACTTCTCAAACATGAGGCAGTTGTTACAGAGACTACCAGAAGTCATAGCTATGTTGTTTTTATAAACTGGTTGACTCACATTCCAGCTGTCTAACACGACAAAAAAAAAAAAAAGTGAATATCATGTCGGATTTTTTTTTCTCCTTTTCATTCCCTCTCTGATGTTTCCTCCTCTAATATTTTCTGCAAAGCACCGATGGCACCAGCGTGTGTGTTTTTTTTTTGTGTTTTTTCACGGAGATGCCGTCACAACAGGACATTTCTGCTGATAACACGCCGTCCTACTCGTGTCAAAATGATGCGTAGTTTGACAAATTCAGGATCTCGGCGGGTGACAGAAAACAAACTTCCCCAGTACTTCGTCTCACATGCTCGGTTTGCTCGTGCAGCATTTCCGAGCAAGAGATCAGACATCTGCCTGATGTCAGATCCAGAGTTTTCACTCAGGCCTCGGAAAGATGGAGGACAGGATTGTGAGGTCTGTGAAACTGGTTAAGATGTGAGCTGGTTCGACTCTCTCTGTGTAAGTGCTGCTGCTCCATGGAGGCGCTGTTAAAATGACAAGAAGCTGACACACCAGCAGCAGACATGTATTAAACATGAGCTTTTTTTTTATTATTATTAAACAGTTCTGCTATACCAAAGTTGTTTACCCCTGGAGAACTTGCACTGCCATAGTGAGAGCTGTGTGGCTTTTTACAGCCTTTCTGGACACATAACACAAGGCTGCTGATGAAATTGTAAAAATTTGAACTGATTTCCCCAAAAGCAGATTTTTTTTCATCATGTAAAGAAAACCTAAAGTTGTTCCAGTGAGCGAATCCTGCAGCGTCTTTTCTCCTTTTTCTTTTGCTTCTGGGGGGTCACACGACCTTTAACCTCATGAAACAACCCCCTCCCTCCACATGGCTCGGATGGACAGTGATGTTATTATCAAGTCTAAAGACAGTCACAGACAACCCAAAGCGATCAGACTCAGGCCTCATTATTTCAGTCGTCCCTGAACCGGTGGACGGACACTCACAGCTGAGGTGACAGCAGACGTCAGTCACGCACCCACAGGATGAGTAATACCCACTCATCCTCTTGATGTGGTGGGACGGTAATAAATCATATCCGTGACTCTGCTGTAGTGGAGCCAATGAGGAGCACAGACTTCATTTCCCGTTCTTTACCCAGCATGCATCTGCCTCATCATCATCCTTTACATTCAGAGTTATCATGCCTGTTAAATACTGCATGTAACTTCATCTCCGTTGAAAGAAGAAGCCGAATTAAGCCGCTGAGTTCAAAGTCTGCTGTGTGCCGTTGGCGTCCCTCTGACTCAGAGGATTAACTCACAGTTTCCATCTTTTCAGACGTGAATTTTCTTCACTCCTCAACAACGAAACAGTGTTTGTTTTTTTTCTTGTGTTTTAAAAAGGAGCCTCAGTCGTTCGTCAGTCCAGGATGTTAGAAATCTGAACATACCCGCCTGCAGTGGGTTCTGTGCTGCTCTGTTTGGCTGATCAATGCCCCCCAGAGGATGAAGGCATTTGGTAGACTGAATTTTTGGGGATCCCTCCGCAGTGTATCCTCATCTTCAGTTAGTGGACTCTCTTTTTTTCTCCTATTGCTGTTTTCAACTCACTTTTTCATGATTGTAACACTTAAACATCTTTCTGATCTTCAGAGTGTTTCCTGAGATTGTAAAAGTCACACGATAAAGAGGTTTAACGTATCTTACTGCTGCTGTTGTCCTTTCTATACTCTATTTTGTGTATGTGAGGCTTTTCAATATTTCAACATTAGCAGGAGTTTGACTTCAAAAACTAGGCCCAGCATTATAAATTAATTGAAGCCTTGTTTAATTTTTCTTTTTGGTGCAAACAAACAACAGAATTGTTTGTTCTTTGCAAAAAGCCATCACTCATATTTTTTCAAACCGGCTCCTCCTCAAAACTCATTTAATGGGTATTATTTTCCTGAATAATTATGCTTTTTTTTTTTTTTTTTCCTCTAAAGGAACGTACATGCCATCTGGACTTCAAACAGCATGGGAGAGAGCGAGAGCCTTGTGAGGTCTTTCTTCTGGGCCGTGATGGACTAAATAATGATGCTGTCAATTTTTCAAAGCATTTCAATCCGGAGTGCGTGATTACGATGAGTCAAATGAAGAGGGTGATGACAGACTAAGTCAAAGAGGATGTCTGATGAAGAGAACAAGGCGGACAGCTCGAACAGCGCGCACATTGATCATCCCGGTGCTTGTGTATTGTCATTTACCAAATGATTGGTCCCTGAGATCTGGTATTGTCAAGTGGGTCTTGTCTTGTTACTCACAGATGGGTATCCCACTGAGCTGGCATGTCGCTGTGTTTGTGATTCTTTAAACGATTTTATCACGTTTTCCCGTCTACGCCCCAGTGTTGGTGTAAGAGCCCAGATATTCTCCTCAGTCAGAGTGATTGATCACGGGCAGAGTCATCACTGATGATTGATTCCCTGTGATGTGCTGCGTAATACACCATACAGCTATTTAGTATGTGCATACATCACATGTTGGATCGCAGATGGTGATTTATTCAGCTGACAACACTGAAACATTCATTAGACACTCTTACCTGCATTTTACTGATGCATACATACATACGTCATCTGATTTCATTCATTTCAAGCTGTTAACAATAGCAGTACGTCCTTCAACTGTTCTCCAGAGCTCACTGTTTTAATTTTACTGGATTCAATCCCGTAGATTCAAAGTCAAAATCTTCTTCACAGTTTTATAGAAAGGTATACTATCAAGATAACAAACAGTGACCATATGTCCTCTTTCACCCGGACATGTCCTCTTTTTGGGGGGCTGTCCCGCCTTGTACAGGAGAGTTTATAAAATCCTCAAATGTCCGTGGTTTTGTATGGAAGTTTTGAGTTTGTGTCATGTGGACTTACTGAGTTATAAGCACGTAAAAAACACTCAACCCGACCCGAAAAACTCAACATTAACTACGCCTGACTCTGTGACTCTGTGACTCTGTGACTCTGTGACTCTGCCACCGTGGAGTCGTGTCCTCTTTTTGGGAATTCAGAATATGGTCACCCCAGATAACTCGACCTTAAGCTGCTGATGTTTCATGTTAACTTGAACATCAATGACTCTCCATAATAAGTGATGGTTTTATCAGCATGAAGGTGACAGCAGAGAGTGTAAAGAGGTCAAATAATGGCAGTAAATGCTCCTTAACTTGCTAACCAAGAGTTACGAATCCTCCTAAATGACAGATTTCCAAATCATCTACACAGAAATTTCAAATCTGTCTCGACAAATAGTTTTAAAGCAGGAAAATACCCATTGTTTGCTTATGTTAGAGATAGCAGAGCTAGCACCGCCAGCCTTGCAGGTCAAACGTCTGAATTCCCGGACTTTGTAGGCATTTTCCAGATCAGGTGGTTGCCAACCTCTGCCATCTGTAATCTGTGCTTGTTTACACAGGGTGACCATATGTCCTCTTTCACCCGGACATGTCATCTTTTCTGGGGGCTGTCTAGCTTGTCAAGTAATGTCAGAAAATGCTCCTTAGCTTTCTAATCGAGAGTTACAGATCCTACAAAATGACAGATTTCCAAATCATCTAAATGAAAATTTCAAATCCATCTCCACAAATAGTATAAAGGCAGGAAAATACCAATAGCAGAGCTAGCACCACCAGTCTTGCAGGTCCACATTCCATGATCGGGTGGTTGTCAGCCTCTGCCATCTGTGCTTGTTTTCATCCTGGTAGTAGAGCACAATAGTATTAATTCAGTGCACTTCACCTCTGGCTCTTTGACTACAGTATGACATGTGTCGGAGTTGATGGTCTGATGAGTGTGTTGTAGCAGCACCACAGGAGGCTGAAGGCCCTCCACTCCATCTCTTTGCCCTCCAAGGTTTATCCAAAGTTAGCACTTCCATGGTGGACCCTGCCAAAGCTCTGAATCTACGCCCACACATTCAGAAGTTTGAGTTTAAAATCCAAGTTTAAAACCAGACAAACAGATTTGATTTCCAGCCGAAAAGAGTCGAGGCTCAAAATGTTCCAGCTGTCAGGCCGATGCAAATCACTGACTCACTCTGAGTGGTCTCAGCAAGGAAAGCACAAGTGTACAGTCACTAATGAGATTAATTATAACTCGTTCCATTTTGGTGTGCCTGTGAGCCATGTCATTGTGCCAGCATGAATAATACCAGGATGCTGGCACTGGCATCTATGTGTGGAAGAGAGCCATTGTAAATATTATCAGTTACACCTGTGTTTGCCAAGTCACAATATCTGCCCGTTTATACTTACGTCATTTATTAATGTAATACTTTTGTCTCATATCAGGACATGTTAGATATCCGGTAATGATCCACAGACATTTAGATTGAATCTGTTTCTTGTTGATTTATTCCCATGAAAAATAAGCAACAAGAAACAGATTCACATGAGAGTTGTTTTATGTGTGACGAAAACATCTTTAGAGAAGAAGGAGCTTCATAAAACGATGTTTATGAGGCTTTTATTGGGACATTTTTACAGCAGATTAATATCTTGTGTTATAAAAGAAAGTCACAAAACTGACCGGTTAGAAAGTGAAGAGGCATACGCTTTTGATTTAGTTTGGCGCCCCCGGTGGACAAAGTCGTCTTTGCTTATCATGTCTTCTAAATGCCTTTTGACCAAACATCTCATCCTGCTGATTTTAACAGTCAAATGGATCTTTTGTTGTGAGTATGCTCTAATTTCAGGTACTAAAAACAACAACGTACAAGTTTGTAATCTTGTCCCTGATGGTCTTTTCGCGTTTGGATACAACATCACTCTCAAATATGTTAAACCATCTTTTCCCAGGCTTCTACATCTAGTTGGTTAGCAGCTGTTTGTATGAAGTGGTCTCCAGCAGACAGAGGTGCATGGGTAGATCATCGTCATCAGTCATCCCTTCAAACTGTACTTTCCAGCCCATTAATCGTTCCATCCGCTTCTCGTCTCCTTTCAGTCGCTCTTGCAGCCTTTTGTCTTCTTATCTGACACGACTCGACCCCTAAAACTCTTCATCGACGCCCTCCTATTGTCACCGAACGCTTCTTCGCCGCAGAGCTCCACATCTGCATGCTAAAACGTGCCCCGTGGAGGCGTCTGCGCTCGCTCTCCTCCAAAGGAAACATGCTCTTTTGGCCTCTTAACTTTCTGAAGTGTCATCAGCGATGCCTCTGTTCTGGTAGATTATACTCTAACTTATTAAAAGACTTTTCCTCTCTCTCTCTCTCTCTCTCTTTTTGGATGACGGATCAGCCACATTTGTTAAAGAGAGAATTATACATTAAAGACTCTTCAGGGCTCAGATCTATTAGCTGGTTGCCCTTGAAGGCTCCGGAGAAGACGTGAGACCGTTAATGTGGAGAGACGGGGAGTGAGACATGACGGTAGAGGGCTGCTCGTGTTTGTTTTCCACTGAATGTGTTGCGTGTCATTGTGTGTGTGCGAGTGTATGACAGCCAGACCACATGTGGCTCTTTGCCCGTGTGTGTGCGTCTGTGTGTGCGGATCCGTTTCTGTGTGCCAGTGTAAGGAGGGGAAGAGGAGGGGTAGCGGAGGTGGTGGTGATGGGGGGGGGGGTATAACACGGAGCCACAGCATCTGCCTGTTTTTGTGACACCCCTTTGAAGTCTCTTTGATTCTCCCCAGTGCCCGCTAAAAAAGACTTCAGACACTTTCTGTCTGATTGCCTTAACATGGCGTTGTCCTGGGATGCCCATGCTTTTGAGGAGGGGGTGGGGGGGGGGACACGAGGCAGAGCACCGAGTTCAAACCAAAGTAAGAAATAAACCGAGTAAACCAAAGAGAGTAATGAGGATGTGCAATAGCTGGGGAATAAGTGCAATATAGGTAAGGAAGGGTGAAACTCTGCGAGGGATTTTAAAGTCACCTACGATGCTTTTTGCTCATAAATACGATGAAATTACCGCGTTATGATAATCGTATTAGTCTTATATTTAAAATGCACATACAGCCTGCCCTCTTCCTTGACCTTTTCAGTTTGAAATCAAGTGAAATTTAAATTGAGAGAGTAAATCTTTCAGTTTTCGTACCCTGCTCTCATTTCCCTCTCAAACAGTCTTAATCACAGCGGCTCAGTGAAGCTGTTTCTGACGCTACAGTAAGCTTCTCTTCTCCTCCTGACATTGCCCAAACTCTAGAGATTTAGTTTTATTGCACATTGTCAGACCGGCCTGATTTTTCTGGTGTTTCAGAGGCCACGGGGTTGTGCTTATTAGCATTCCTACGATATAATGTTGACTCTCACTGGCAGCTCTATTAAAGGGCTCTGCCGGGCAGAGTCGAGGCTGCGCGGTTCAAAAAGAGAAAGGTCAAAAATGGGGTCATGCCATCGCGGCAGCCTCCACACAAAGACCCCAGAGGAGAAACCGACACATTTGAGTATGTTAGAGAAACTTTTTTTTGTGTGTGGTTTAACTGTAAAGGGATTCATTCACACCGAGATACAGTCAGCCCGTCCCTCTGTACTCCAATCTTCAGCTTATGCTGCGGATTTCTCAGCCAACTGAGGGTGCAATCTACACATGCCTGCTTCTATATTTCCAGAATAGATCCTCAACACTGTCCCTGTCTCAGTTTCACTTTATTTAACCCGCTCAGCCTGTAATCAAGCCAGACCACGGACAAGGAAATCACAGAAATGTTTGGAGAGGTTTACCAAGACAAAAAACAGTCCGGTATAAAGAAAAAAATGAACTTGAGAGATCACTTAAGTTAACTTGAACCCTGGAAAGTAGCCTCTATATTCTTCTTAAAACATTTCTGTGCTCTAGGGAACAAGGTCGTCAAAACGTTCTACTTGTTTACCTCTCAAATCCACCAAAAAACAGACCCAACCTTATATTTATTACCAGAAACTACAAATAACAGATAAAAGTGAGAGTGACACTGCGGGTTATATTTATCTGATGATCAAGAGACAGACTGGAGATCATCTGAAGGTTTATTAATTAGTTCTCCAACTAATTCAAAATACAGCAGCCAGAGTTTTAACCAGAACTAAGATCATCTGACCAAAGACTTCTGTCAGTCCCACGATCCAGTACTAAGTGTTATGGGGACAGGACTTTCTCTATCGCTGCCCCAAAACTGTGGAATTCTCTTCCTCCCTCCATCAGATTCTCCCCGACCATTGAGACTTTTAAGACTCAACTTAAAACCCACTTTTACTCCCGAGCTTTTAACTGTCCCTAACTTTTGTAGCTCAACCATTTCCCATGATCGGTAGATCTGTGTTGTCTTTATCATTGTTATTATTATTACTATTATGAATGATGATGATAGTGATGGTTTTGATTGTTGTTATTATTATTACTGTCACTCAGTCTGCTCTTCTTCATCATCTATTTGTTCTCTGTGTTGTTGTTGAGAAGCACTTTGGATCAACTCTGTTGTGTGTAAGTGCTATATCAATAAAGTTGAGTTGAGTCATTACCAGTTTTGATCCAGACTGTAATCGTAAAGGGCGAACCTTAAACGTGAGAGGGGTCAGTCTGTAGAGGTGGGTGTCGTTGGCGCTACCACCAAGATCCGTCCGACATAAGTAAACACCGCTCCCCTAAATCCACTCTTCATATCCGTTTCTCTCTCTTCCAGACTATTTCAGATTTGGAGGCCGAGTTGTCGAGTCTTCACGATGAGCTTCAGGATGTTCGCGCGCAGCATAAGCAACAGTTGGCAGAGGTGGCGTCACTCCGAGAGGAGGAAAAACAAAAGTGGTTCCTGGACAAAGAAGCGTCCCTGGACCGGCTCCGCTCTGACATGGAGCGCATCCGCAGTGACCTTGAGAAAAGCCACCAGCAGGAGAGGGACGCCGCCCATGAGAAGGTGGGTGTGCGGTTCTGATTCGGGCCTTTGACTGACGGTGTTTTGTTTTATTCAGTCTCTCTGTACTCCAGCCTCTGTTCTCTCCTTCTCCCAAAGAAGAAGCGAAGCAGCGCGGTCTTTATCGAGCTTTTGTTTTTCATCAGCGCTGACGATGAGAACAGATTGTGTTCGTCTTGTCTGTGTGTGTTCGGGGGGAAGGACAGGGACGAGTTATTAAACACTTTTATCCGTCTCCTTTTACACGAACGCCCTCACAGATGGAGGAAATCTATTGAAATTCACGACCCCACGAACGCTGATAGTAGGTGCAGGAATCAAACCTGTCTTTGCACCTTTGGTTGACCCTCACACAATCATGAGATCCACCGTTTGAACGTGTGCGCTCCGGTGAGGAAACGGAGTCGAAGGTTAAGTCAGAGAGTGGAAACAGCAGCTTTGCTCCGTGCTATCTTAGTGAACCAGGAAGTGCTTCAATTAGACGTTCTGAGGCTCTCTCTCTCTTTCTTATTCTTTCTGTCTCATATTCGCTCCCTTCACCTCCAAAGAAACTGGACCCACGGCTGGGAAATCACCCATAATCTTGTGCTGGTCTAGCAGGAAGCTGACCTAAGGTGGTGTTGATCAGAACCTAATCCCTCTGCAGGACCCATCAAAGAGAGCATTTTTCATTAGACACCATCCCGCGCCAGCTGCGCAGCATTAGCCCCGGAATGCAGGGACCTCCAAAGCACCAAGGCGGCCATTTTGGCTCCATATGGCACACAGAACCGGGGGTACAGAAGGGAGAGAGATCCGAGGGAGAGTGTGTGCTTATTACAGGGTAATCCTTGTTTGAAGAAATCGCGCTGTTTCCTATCAGTCTCTTTTTTTCTCCGCTTGGATATGTGACGGCTGTTTAGCAGCTAAAAGTTATTTTATCTTTCTGGCGCTCTGTAATTCCTTTTCCTTCACTCTCTTTTTTTTTGTACATAGGGGAAAAAATGACCCACAGTTGTCGGGGGATCTGGAGTGGATTCAAAGGAGTGGGGCTGAAAGTCGAACTTAAACTGATAACACTAAAAGCAATGTGCTAGTTTGACTTTTTATAGAAGAGATTAATGATTTCTCCGTCTGTTTTTTTTTGTCAGCTGAAAGTGCGTGCTTCTAAAAAAAACTCACCAAAGGTTGAACGTCTTACTTTTCCCCCTTTTTTCTACTTTCTAATCTGTCTCCAAGTTTGACTTCGGAGTGGGCAGGGAAAAGTTTCACTATCTGGCTTCGCCCTGTTTTTTCTCCGTGTGGTATTGAAGTCAGCCGGCCCTCAGATCCATATTGACTCGTTCGCCCTGTTTTGTAAGCTGAAAATTTCTCATTCTTTTGATGCAGACAGAAATGCTGTCCTCTGCAGTCCACCATCCTCTTGGAAGCAGAGCCCAGGCAGGCCAGCTTTTTCCTCTTCTTTTTTTTGAACACATCTTCCAGATCCTGGAAAAAAGGCCGGAGAAATCCATTAAATCCATGAATGGATTCCCATCAAAGACGCATGCGTTTAGGGGAGAGACAGAGAGGGATTCTGGGGGATGGGGGTGATGTTTTGGGAGTAGAGAGTGGAGCTGTTGGAATGAAATAATGAGAAACAGAATATCAGAAGAGATAAGATCAGACGATGAGATAGCTCCATACGTTTGAGCCGCATCAAAAAGGAAGGAGGAGAGAAGGAAGTGATGGAGGTAGGCAGAGGAGGAAGTGTGTGAGGGTGGGGTGTTTTAGTCTGCCTGCTATTGAAGTTTATCTTTGAAAGTGTGTGTGTGTGTGTGTGTGTGTGTGTGTGTGTGTGTGTGTGTGTGTGTGTGTGTGCGCGGGGCTCTGTTCGCTGGTGAGACTGAACACACACAACCCCAGACCTCCCAATCTCCATTCTCCACTGAGGGGCCTGTGAAGCTGCCTCTGTGCCAGATAAAGACGCCTCATCTCTGGGCTACAGCGAGCACGAATCCTGCCTCTCACCCACACCACCTCTTTATCAAACTTTCTTTCTTTTTTTTATCCACACCTCCACTCTCTCTCTCTCTCTCTCCCTCTCTCTCTCTCTCTGAATTTCCCCATGCCCCCATCCCACTGCACTGAACCCACCCGGTATTCAAGTTGTGGCCAAACCCAGAGCATCAGGAAGTTTTTGAAACTCTTTGTGTTGTTTGAAACGGGCCGTGCTTTGAGAAAGTGTGGTAACAAATGTGCTACTGTACGTAAACATGAGAGGACAGCCTTCTGTATGATCACCGACCGTAAACACGATTTTTATCTCCAGATTTGACGAGTAAGGGACTAAATGAGTTGGCACTAAATTTTGATTTGAAGATGTTTTAATCGATTTAAAAAATGATCTTGTACCCGGCTTACTTGTCATTTCTCACATTAAATAGGACATTTCTATTGGCGGTTGTGTTATTCTTCATGAACAGGTCTCTGACTTTTGTCCTCCATCTGTAATTTGTTTCCTTGATGCTACATAATCTGCCCTTTTGAATAACATGCCATCGATTCTAGATCTAGGATTTTGACCATATCAGGACTGCAGGAATCAAACTTCCAAACCTGCTCTACCTGCTCAGAGGGAAACGTGAACCCTCGGTGGAGGAGCAGACGTACAGATGAGTGCATCCTGATGTTTCAACAAACACTAACAGAGTGTGACAAAACCACTCGGGGGCAAACGCAGCTTTTTAACCGTCAGTAGCCAAGCGCCCCCTCTGGCCATTTCTCACGTGACTAACCTGACATGAAAGAGACGAAAACCTGAGGTGTGAAGGCCTCTGTCTTGCAGTTGGTATCTTTTTTTTTTCCAACAGGCTGTGCAAGAAGTCTTTGAGATGATATCCTAGTAAATGTATTTCCTCGTTCATGTGACCTGTATTCATTCAGAGGTCTCGATCACAGTTTTCGGTCGTTACATTCCTCTCTCAGTGTTTACGAGTCTTAACTTTCATGCCAATCATCTTCATGGTTTTCCCACGTCATGTCTGGACTCGTCGTGGTTTAATAATCGGCGTTTGTTAGCAGTCAGGTTTGATCATCTGCAGCCAGAGCAAAGCACAGAAACAGACACTGCTGGAGCATCGTGCATTTGGCTTTTGGCCACTTTTCGGATCTAAACCACTAATGCAGACTTTGATCAATTCTAATATTGTGTCAGTATGTCTTTAGATCAAAATGAACTCCACAAGTATGACAATGAGCATCCCAAAATGGACCTTTTAGTATAGAAATATGTATGTCTAGATGTATTTTCACAGCTTTAATCACTGGGTGAACAACAATAGTAAAGTGACTCACAAGTTTGTGTAGTGAGGCATCTTGATTAGATGGCGCAGAGTTGCGGCTGACGACGACTTATCACTCACTCATTTGATGTGATTTATAGACCTTAAATGTTCTAGATTCCTTCCAGTAAATGGTGTAAAAGTTTGTTTCAGTCAGATCTGCTCGGTGGTTTGGATTCGCTAACCTTTGTAGGCCATCTGTACATCCACTCTCCTTAGTATTCAGACATCTCCTCTGCGTGCGGATCCTGTTGATGGGTTGCAGTTTTTGTGGCTTTTGCATTTCTTCAGATCACGTCTGTAATGATCATGTATAAGCACATTTAGTCCCCCCCCCCTCCACTCCCACTCACTCACATTCGATTGCTTGTTTGTGATCAGTCTTGCAGCTGCAGAAAAAGGACTGAAGTTGCATTTTGTTGCCTCAGCTCGGGCACAGAGTTCAAACCCTCATTTAAGTTGTTTGACGAAAAAGGGGGGGAAAAAAAAAGATCTGTGTATAACTTGAGTTTGTTGTGCTCTGTGCAAAGCTGACGAGGCAGTCTTTTTATGTGGCCGGAGAGGCATCTGCTTTCACACTGTTTCCCATGTGCGGACACATGCGCCCCTGAACCCGGAGCTTGAATGCGGTCCGACCGATTGGATCTTAATGTGGCTTCAGTGTGCTGTTGTTGTGTTCACATCCATATTTGGTGATCTGCACTCCTAAGCGGACCACCCAAGAGGTATTTTGTATGAAACATGCTCACAGCTGATTTCCCAATTCTCACATAAGTTACAGTTCCTATGCGGCGCCGGCACTATCAGTTTATGATCCTTCTGCAGGATGTTCAGATGATGCAGGTCGAACTTTAATCGATCCATCCAGACTTGCTTTAATCCCAACTCTCTAAGTTTGTCTACTCTGAACTGTTGTGACTACTGTTCTCTCTCTCAGCCAGAAGATGGTGGTACGAGGTTGTTGTCTCCGTCGTCGTCGTCGTCGTTGTTGTCATAGACACGTCTTGTTCTCCTCTCTCGCTCCCCTGTCACTGCTGACTTATTAGGTTGGTCCTCTGCCATTTGGAGATACACCAAATCACATTATTCAGTCGGTCATGGATTAGACGAGGAGGAGAGAAACACAGGCTGAGGGATGATCAAAGCGGGCCCACATTCACCTCACACTCGCGCACTAACAGGGAGACAAAGAGACGGGGGAGGCAGTGCGAAGGATCTGATTTTCGGGTAGAAACAGATGGAGTTCAGGGTGCTCTGTGGAGGGCAATCAGATTATCAGCCCTATGTGTCTGAATTTAAACCCTGTATTTATAGGAGAGTCTGATGTTGGTGCGTGGTTACATCATAGCAGCTACACAAACACACGAGCGTGTTTGTTGCATCAGAGGTTGTGTGTTTGTTCATGAACATACAGTCAGCTCACAGCGTTGGCTCTTTGTTTGTGGTTGATTTGAACATGTAGAATCGTTCATCGTTTTTGGGTCAGATGACTAACACGTGTTTGGTTCTGCTCGAGGTTTCTGCCTGTTAAAGGAAGTGTCTCTACTGTAACTTGATGGATCACAGTGAGTCTGATCCCATCTTTACAACAGAGGACGGTCTAGAACTGCTTTTTTTGGTTAAGCATTATATAATAATTTGACCTTATGTTGCTGTGAAATGATAATAAGCAGTTTTCGCTCTCCTTTTAAACTTTCAGTTAAACCTGGAGTGACTAGGTGACATGTTCAAGGATCTCTTTTGAAAATCCTCAGTTCTTAGTGACTTTAAACTCAAAACGTAGAGAGGAAAACATGTTTTCAGGCTTTAACCTGAACCCTGGAAACACCAGAGATTTCACTACCTGACTGCTGGTGGACAACGAGTCAAGAATAGACTCTGACTTTGTGAATTTAGCCCTCATTCTTGTACAACCAGCACACCACCTTAAGAAAATGGATTGTTTGTTTGTTTGTTTTGAGGAGCAGGGGCTGTAGGAGGTCGACCGATTACAATTTTTCAGTGGCCGATACAGATAATGAGACATCAGAGCTGATGGCTGATATCACATTGTTGTTTTTGTTTATTGAATTTGATAAAATACAACAAATGACCAACAGGTTAAAAACAACACTGCTGAACTGGAGGGAATAATTCATCAAAATCCAAATTTACATGATTGTTAGAAACTCATTTCAGATGGAATTTCAACGAATCAGGAGAAAGACACAGATATTGAGTTATGCAATAGATTGCTAGACATGGCTGTTAATAATCAATTCATCAATCAAATTTTATTTATATAACGCCAATTCACAACAGTCGTCATCCCAAGATGCTTTTCAAAGAACAAGAGCAGGTCTAGACCACGCTCATTGTTTGATGAATTATCAAGAACCAACCTAAGATGGGTTTTGGCCCATCTCATCTAACATGAGTAACGGTGGCGAGGAAAAACTTCCTTTTAACAGGCAGAAACCTTGAGCAGGACCAGACTCATGCCAGACAGCCACCAGGCCGCTGCTGAGTTGGGGAGGAATATAGACAGATAGATAGATAGATAGATAGATAGATAGATAGATAGATAGATAGATAGATAGATAGATAGATAGATAGATAGATAGATAGATAGATAGATAGATAGATAGATAGATAGATAGATAGATAGATAGAGAGAGAGAGAGAGAGAGAGAGAGAGAGAGAGAGAGAGAGAAGGAGTATGACACTAATAATATGACAGTAATATGACACTACAACACTAAAACACCAATCGGTGACTATTTTGGATTTGATTTGCTGTTGTTAGGTGATGGGAAAGCCAACCGATTACTTAGTCTATCTATATTCGTAATCGTGTTACTCTGTCTGACTCATAAATGGTCCTCTTGTGTCACTGGACATGGTTAGGGTTATGAATTTCAATATGACCCCTTTATTTGTTTATTTTCACTCTCATCACTCTCTGATATGTGAAGAAAGATCTGATATCCAGTCTTTAACCGCTCTTTAAGAAAGGCTAAGCGTCTGCACTGAAAGCACGTCCTTATCATCTCATTTCAGATCTACAGTAGTCGTCTGCAGAGCCAGAATAACAAAAATTATGTCACCGTTCAAACACCGGGCATGTTATGTGTTTGTGTGAACGTACGCATGCTTAGACCTATCCGAGCTCCCCATTTCCTCAGTGCACCATCAGGCCCTGCGGCGGAGAGAGAGAGAGAGAGTGAGTCACCCAGCAGATGAAAGAGTCAAAGTAAAGGCTCTGCCGTCCCAAAAAAAAACATCACACAGCTCCCTTGCTCACTTTTTGAAGTCCTCCAAGAGGAGGGAGGGAAGCGACACACTTTCTCAATCGCATTAAAACATGGCGTCAGGCAGCTCCCATCTTGTTGCACGCTATAGATTACACTCTGGTTTTTTGAAGTGGAGTTTTAAGTGGGACAGCATGATTTTGGGCTCTGTTTTTTGGGTTAAGTTTCTAATTCATCTCAGAATCACGCTGCATCAGAAACATCAGGCAGACTCATTGATCAAAGTAGAGATGGAGGCATAAATAGATGGGAAGTGAAGTCTACCTAGGCAGATAACTAGAAAGACAGATTTCATCACAGTTCAATCCAAGTTCAATGACCAATCGGAGAAACTTTTTACCCTCTCAGAGAAATCGCAGCTCTACAGTTGTCTTAGGTTAAGACCTGACAGAGCTCACACGGACTTAAACAAAGAAAGACTCTGCGGTTTTAAAGTCTATCCACCTGCGAAAGCAATCTGTGATTCTACAAACAACTCCACCCATTAAGCAATCATCGCCTTAAACCAACTTTTCCCCCGGCCGGATGACGTGGGTTAGATGTTGAGTCCACTCACGCTGATGGTAATGGGAGTAATTGGTTTTCTGATACCAGGAGCCGGCTGGTTAAGGGTGTACTCGGTGTTTGTACGCCTGCGTGTCTGATGTATGTTTATCTGCCTGCGTGTTTCAGCGATACGTCCTTTCTGTAACAGTGACAGTGAGCAGCATGGATTAAGAGAATCACTACTGACAGGCACTGATGGCAAACTGTGAAATGGAAATAAAGCCTCTTGTCATTACAGCAACAACTCTCTCTCTCTCTCTCTCTCTCTCTCTCTCTCTCTCTCTCTCTCTCTCTCTCTCTCTCTCTCTCCCACACACAGACATACAGTCGGGCACAGCAAGACAGCAATGATTACAGACAAACGAGCAAATAACATCTCCCAGCTCTCCCTCGCTGGCAGATTGAACTCAAATTGTTATGAGAGACATGCGTAGTGAACAGAGGACTGTTTTGAATGCTTACAAATACCGCTGCCACTAAAACTGAAGGCTGCACAGAGCAACGAGGGGGAAAAGCTTCTCTTTGAAATCGTTTTTTTTTCACGAAATAAACCCCACAAATCAGCTCCCTGGTGTGCGGTGTACAGTATGTGCAGAGCAGAGCTACAAACAACCATTAAGAGGCTGTTTTGTGACTTCTCGTCACCTCTAAGACGCCCCGGCTCTCAACAGGAACACCTATGCGGGGTTTTGTCAGAGTTCAGCTTCAGGACGAGGCTGAAACCATAATTGCTCTTAAGCAATGGGAGATGATTGGAAACATGTCGCAGAAAAATGTCATATGGAGGCAATATCCTGTCCATAGGGCCGTAAACTGACAGAGCTGAACCCACTCTGAAAATACTGAGACAAGCTGGTTTGAACTTGAAGGTTTGTAAGAAGAAAATATTAGAGGTACAACTTTTTGACTTCCAATACGATACTGATATTGTAGCTTCCAATACCAATAATGATCCGAAGTTTTCACTCAGCTGCAATGTCTTTTTCAGACTTCAACAAGGTCAACATCACTCTTACTCCTTGCTACTTTGTTCGTACCTTAGTTCACACTGTTGTGATTTTGTGGGCTCAGCTTGCAGGATCAGGACGCTGTTAGATAAAGATGCCAGAACCAAGTCTAGAATGGACTGCTTGTATCGGAGATTTTAGATGCAGGCCGATATAATCGGATATTCGTTTTTTTGCTGATAGCAGACCGATATCAATATCATATCGGGACATCTCTAGAAAATATACTTCAGTGAGGATTAGAGATGGTGGTATTAGCACGTTCTGTTGCGCCTACTGTCTCTTAGTTTGAATAATTCTGGAGTTTGTTCAGGTTTTGTTTAAACGACAGGATTTTAGCGAAAGGAGCTGAAATTTCTACAGCAGATTTAGCCTATGTGTAATGGATATTTTATTATTTTACTATAATGATGGAAGTTTAAGTGCAGGCTTGGTTTGTTGAGTTTTTTCATTTATGCTTTTAGTTAGGCTAAAATTAGCACAAACAGGAAGTTCCTTATAGTAGCTTTATGCTGCGTTTCAGTTGTAATTAGAAGTTGGAATATTCTCCGAGCTCTGAGTCGGAAATTCATCTGGATCGCCCCTCTGAAGTCGGATTTCCGACTCGGAAAGTCAGAGGATCCTCAGCAACCCCAACTTGTCGACAACGTCATAATCCAAGATGGCAGCGCAGTTTATCGACAGAAAAGAGTAACAGTAAAAGCTCTCGTAATGCATTATTTATTCGCACTTCTGTTTTGTTTTTGTGAAATTAAGTAAGTGGTTTATGTTGTACTGCCCAAGGTCTCACTGTGAACACAGTGCTATGGTGTTTGTAAGAGTAAAATACTGTGTTATGCGTTGTTTACAACTGGTATAGCTAACAACAACTGACAATTGTAAACAACAGCTAAAAACGGCTAACAGTAGGCGTCCATCTTGGTTTTCCGACTTCTGAGGTAACAGGAACGTAGCATTAATATCAGTCGCTCTCGGCATGAGTCGGCCGAGTAAACACACAAGATCAGCTCAGAAAGGTTCTTTGTCCTAACGGTGAATTAATCTCTTTGAATATTTAAAAGTGATACCACCAAGATTGTGTTTCTTAATTTAAACAAAAACCACGTTGGGTTTTCTCGCCATGTTGCCCACCTCTAACCTGAACACACACTGAAGTTTTCACGCGCTGTAGAAAAATATTCACCTAGATTACCGGGGTCCGCTACAAACGAGACTGCACACCTTGAGCAAACTTCACATTTCAATCCTCCATGTGTGTTTGGCCTCCATGCATCCTGTTTGAATAAGTGTGACTTGTGTGTGTCTTTGTTTAAACGCGTGTGTGTCTGTGTGTGCGCACTCGAAGAGAGAAAGTTGTCACCCAGCTTTCAGCCACTCCCTTCAGTCCTTTTTTTAGCGTTTGTGTTTGTCTGTATGTGTCTGTATGTGTGTGTGTTTGGCCTGGTTCCCACTGCAGATTATTAATTAAGTTCTGGTAAGCGGTGCATGCCTCGCCTTCAGATCCACTTCCACTCTCTTTAGCACACACTCGCACACACACACACACAAGTAAACGTACGCATGCACGAACACGCACACACTTCAAAGCAGCCGCACTCCACACAGCAAGGATTAAGAGGCGATTGAAGAGCCTGATACAGCCTCAAAGTGCCTTCAGCACGAAAATGCCTTTGGCAGGGCACAGGTAGTCTCTTTGAAAGTGCTTACACACACACTCGCACACAGACACACACATATAGCCACGCTTTTAATTTAGCTCTGATTTTCTCTTTGTATTTGTCACAGTCCTGTTGGGCTATTTTTCCTCGCGTGTACAATCCATATCTTTATCTATTTCCAGCCTTTTTTAATGTGCGTCTCGATGCTTGAGCTCTATAATGTATGATGTTGTGTAATGTTTCCTGCTGAATTCCCCGGAGTGGCTCGAGGTAAAAGGAATAAGCTAGTAGCTAGCTCTTTAGGTTTTTATGAAACATCTGAGTCTGTTTGCATGTCAATGCGGCCATATGTCTACCTGTGAGCACACATACATGAAGTTAGTCATATAGAGTACAGAGGTCCACACACACTTACACCTCATTATCTCACATTCAAGCACCTTTGAGAGGCTGATTCATGACTTTAATGTTGACATTTTTGACTATCAGGCTCCATGTAATCTTGTTATTTTCATATACGCCTCATATTTTTCACGTCTTATGTATTTTTTATACTTGTCCACAGCGAAGCAGCTTCGTGTATCTGTGTGGATCGCACCCGCAGTGTTGGAAAATGTGCTGACTCTTGTGAGAAGTATTCCCCCTTCACATAGTTAATCTGGTGCAGATATCCACAGGAGCTGCAGTCGTTAATAGAGCTGTCAGTGAGTGAATCGACACGGTCTTTAGTATCTGATCAGGGTTTAAGTATCCGAGTTTTGTGTTTGTGCACATATATAGGGATGGGAATTGATTAGATTTGTTGATATGGACCTTGTATATCAGTTCAAGTATTTGGGATGTTATTGGGGATATTGATAGCAGATATAATCCGATATCAGCACGACAACAGTGTATACTAAGATAGTAGGAGTGATGTCGGCTGTGTGGTAGTGTTTTTGTCTAAGTCCAAAAAAAGAAATTGCAGCTGAGTGAAAAACTTGTCATGCACAAGTCTTGGCCAATATCAGATCAATATCGGTATCAGCCAATATTGAAGGCTACAATATCTGTTTTGTATTAGTAGTTAAAAAGTCGTATCAGGACACCCCTATCAGTTATGATGTCAGACCATAACAAAGATGGATGCCTTCTGTTAGCTTCGTAAGCTAACGACAGAAATCACTCAGATTAATACAGAAATCATCGCAGATTAGCTGATCCTCTCTGTGGGTTAACAAACTCAGGATGTCACGGAAAAAAAGAGGTTTTTTAAAAAGCGTGTAAGGTGTCGGCCTCACGAAGGGAGTGGATTTGCTGATACTTTGCACTGCACACAGAACCATCTTAACTGGTTGAAACTAGTTGAGATGTTTGATTTCTTGTCACTTCCTGTAATTGCTAGAAATTAGCTAAATAAGCCAAACCTACAGCATGATGTCGGTATTTTCAATAGTGCTAGGACTAAAACACCTAAGTCCTCAATCGTGGCCTTAAACCACTTTAAAAGACATCATAGTTTGACCCATGTCCTGTCTGTACCTCAGGGGAAGTGAACTCTGTGACTCTTACCTCAGCCAATCAGCAGAGGGAGCTCCAAGTGTTTGGCTTTACTTTTGAGGGGCTGTCACGTCCTCTGTTTTTTAAAGTCTATTTTATAGTCTAATACCACCGCAGTGACTTCAAACTAAGCTGCCGCATCCAGCCGTGATAAAAGAAGACAAGACGTGTGTCAGCTGTGAAGAATAACACAGCAGATCTCCATTTGCGCCCCTCTCCCGCACACGGCTCCTCCTCTCTCGCCTCTTCCATGTCCCTCTTTGTCTACCCCTCTCTCATCAGCTGCTGGAGGGCCCCCAGGGACGAGCGGGGCCGCCACTCAAAGGAGTCCTGGCGCAGGAAGACAGGCCCGTATCCTTGGCGATGTCTCTGTGTTTCCGTGGTGACAGGTGTGTCCGCTCTGAGCAGGACGGCGGTGTTTGTCAGGAAGTGTTTGGATGGGGTGCAGAGTCCAAACGCAGCTCAGGTGTTGATGGCTGGGTTCAATGAAAAGGTGTTTGTGAGGGAGTTGTCTGTCTGTCAGCGGCTGCCAGGACAGGAGAGCCGAGCGAGTGTGTGTGTGTCAGAAAGAGTGTGTGTGTGTGTCTGCATGCATTTGTGTGTTTCTCAGAGGTGTTTTTAATGTGCACGTGCAGAATTTGAAATCACAGAAATAATTCCAAAAAGGCGTAAATTCGATCAGCCTGCAGTTGGACATGTGCAGAGCAGATTTCAGATTGAGAAATATCTGTTTTGGACTTTTCTCGAGCAACGACAGTCGAGTCCAACGACTGCGAGACTGTTTTATACTTTCAGACATGAGCTCAAAGCCGAGGTTAATTCACATCCACTGAAAACACTTGCCTGCCTTTCAAACAACGACCCATATCCCCCCATTAATTTAAGCCCCAGTCTTTCAACAGCACTTGTATAAACCGTGTCGCCGCACTTACAGCCAGCCATTGACATCCCCGTTGCATTCCAGCACTTCACACCCAATTATCTCACTCAACTGCTCAGCCACTCAATGAAACTCTGGCATCACAACACGGCTAGCCGAGCGGCGGCAGATCGTGTATTAGACACTCGTACGCTTTGCTTCCAGCTGGCTGGCTTCCCACAGAGAAACAACTGAAAACAAAGAGCCGAGCGGCGCTCAATAAACTCCAAACAACAATCTCCATTCACTCCTCTGTGTTTGAGTCTCCCAGCTTCTCCCGATCGTCCCTCTTCGTTTTCTCTCCCTATAGCTAATTGGCAGCAGCGTTTTAATTCCCCCTGCCCCTCCTTCTTGTTAAGTGATGAATCGTTGGCAGGGGATCAGAGGGGAGTGGTGCCCACTGTGCACCGTGCCCGTCACTACCTGCTGGCACGCATGAAGGTCGGGGCTGGCGCCGTGCCAGGGGGCCACAGGGCTGCACCGGGGGGACACACAGCCGAGAGGCAGAGGTCAACATGAGTGTGTGTGTGTGTGTATTTACGGGTAGACTGGACTCGTGCAATTCCAAACAGAAGATTCAATTTCACTCTCTCTCTCTCTCTCTCTCTCTCTCTCTTTATGTCTCTCTATCAGTCTGTCTGCATATCTCCGTCTCACACTCTCCTCTCCCTCCTTGTTGCAGACCAACACCCGATTGAAGCAGATTGAGAAGGAGTACGCTCAGAAGCTCTCAAAGTCCGCTCAGGTAATCACTCTTCCCTCCTCCCCCTTTTTTTTTTTCGCCCCTCTTTCATTTTTGATTTCTTTTTTTCCACTCAGCCGCTCGAAAGATGGAGCAAATGTTCTGATCGGAGAGGTGAAGAAGGAGCTGGAACTCTCCTTCCCCTTTACCTCTGTGTAGATGCGCACAAACACACTTTATTTTGCACTTGAATTTGTCAATTTTCAAAGAGAGATCAGATCTTAAACTCTGTAATCCATCTTTTCTTGATACTCTAAAACAAACTTGTGCAAAGTTTAAACGGGGTTGACTTTTGCGTGTTTTCTTAAATAACAATCTTCCCCCTTAAAGTTGCACCTGAAAGTCACTCTTCACATTTGCACAAACTCAAAGTTGACGCTTATAGGGAGATAGAAGGAGAGTCAATATTAGACTTGGATTCATCAGGACTTTGAAATGCTAATGCTGCTCAGTGTGATCTGAACGAGCGTTAACAGACGACTCTTCTCCAGCAGAAAGGGTTTCAGATCATTACATGTGGAGCTTGTTTTTTGCTGCCCTGAAGCGGCGGGAAAATATCAACCAGCGATTTTCAAAAACAATACGAGAAGTTTTCATGATGTCCTAAATCTGGTGAGCCCTCTGGAGGAAAAATAGGTTAGAGACTGCGTTTCCCATGAGCACCAGCAACCTCCACCATAAACAGGTTTTATCAATAAATCAATTTTTTAACTGTCGAATCAGCATTTGTCCTCTTCATCCACTCACACTCCAATCCTCCTCTTTCTTCTCTCTCTGTCCGTCTTTACCTGCTCCTCTTCCTCTTGTCGTCGCGTCATCGGTCACACCTCCATATGTTAAAGCTTTCCGTCTGTTTCCTCAGACTGAGCTCGTTTAAAGCGGAGGTAATTCATCTCTCCAGCCGGGTTTATAACTTCTCAAGGAGGACAACTTCTGTCATTCAAAAGAAAAAAGAAAAGTCTCAGAAAGTTCAGGCAGCTTTCGCCTCAGCACTTTCAAAGACCCCAAACACCCCGAGTGCTGTTTACACTACAAAAGAAAAGACTTGTCTTGATTAGGTCGCGGGTAAAATATCACAATCATTTGGCCGTAATTGCACCTTGTTACCCACAGAGGAGATTCAAAGATGGAGGGGGTGTTGTTTTTCTTTCTTTCTTCTCCCTTTTAAATCCCCCCCCATTTTGGGGTTGGCTGGCAAAGGCGCAGAGTTGAAAGCGAGGTTGACAAGCAGATGTTGTGAGAAAACGGTAGCTTATTAGGTTACACAATGCTCCACTTCAAAAGAAGTCGGATGCAGTGCGAAAGTTCAGCCGTGTTTGCCTGCTTCGGTGGTGTTTTATGCCGCCGCAGACAAAGCAACAAGTGATTAATCCTCTGTTTTGGGGACCCGAAGCTGGCGCAGGTTCAAGACACAACACTCTCTCTCTCCTCCGACATTAAAGCCGAGTCGCAGCGGCGCTGGATTCAGCACCTTTGTGGAAGTGTGTTGTTATACACAGAGTCATGCTGATGCTGTGGGTTTTTGTGCAAACACATTAATATGCGTGATTAATGCGGGGTATTTGTCGTGGGCTTGGGCGGCTTTGTTTTAAAAGGTAAAGGTGGAACCTCCCCCCCCCGGGGCGACTCAGTCAAATGTAAACAAGAGGCCTTTGAACCTCAAAGGCTAACCCCAGTTGTTAACCCCTCGGTGTCTGACAGGGGGCATCGCTCCTGAGCTCAACTGCATGGCTAATAGCCCAATTAAAAACATACCACGCCATACATTATCCTGAAGGGACTGGAGACGCACCACGTAAGGGGATGCATTATGTATACACACACACACACACACACACACACACACACACACACACAGACACACACAACCTCCTAATTAGTGTCTCTCCAATCCAGTCCTGTGTGTTAAGCATCTCGCAGTGAGTGGTCCTCCTGAGTGACCTGTGAACTGAACAGGGCTGCGCTCTAGTCCCTCTCTTAATGATGGGGCTTCAGTGGGTGGTAGTGGTGGTACTGGTGGGAGATCATTACTTTATCCCTGGCTGCTCAACGCGGAAGTGGGTAGGAGGAGGAGGGAATTCGCTGTGGGAGCCAGAGAGCAGGAGAGTACCATGTTCTGGAAGAGAGAGGGGCTCGAGTTCACCTCGTATGCAGATGCGTCTGGTGGTTTGTTTCCTGGAGCAGCGTTCACATGTGACCTTTTAGGCGTGAACACAGACAACGGTTTGATTCAGTATTGATTCATTTTGACGTTTTCTCAGTCCTTCAATTTAAGCTGCTGTAAAAAGTGATTTACCACCGCGCTCGGCTGAATTAGAAATGAATTATTCAACCACTAGACTTTAAACATGTTTGATTCTGTGAATGAGTTTCTTTGTTTTTTAGAGGCAGCCTCAAGTGGACACTCGAGGAACTGCAGCTTTTCGCCCTCCTCCACTCGTTTCTCTTTTTAACTTCTTACAAGCAGCTTCATGACACTCAAACCGAAGATTATACGAACTCGCTGCATTCATCGCTTGTCATTTCGCTTCATTGTCAAATTCGAACAAGTGGAACAAACAGAAAAGCGTGCGCGGGAATTAAAAGGTCCGTGGCGAGCGTTTTTTTTCTTTCCATGCTTCATAGCGAAAGCATCACCTCTCTCCACGGTTGCCATCTTTTTTATCGCCTTAGTCATACACCGCTCTGTTTACAAACTGTAAACCAGCAGACATGCTCATTCCTCCCTTTTTCTACCTCAGGTTCACAGAGAGGTAGGCCCGCCTTTAGCCCTAAACAGAGATGCTAGCAGGCAGGGGGGGAAAAACACAAGTCTCACCAGACCAATTACAGACTTAAAAAGGCCTGGCTGGCTATCAGACAGAGAAAAAAGGTGCTGCGGTGCGTGTGTATATATATACAGGAATAACAAGACAGACAGCTGAGTTCACTGGTTTAGAGTGCCGCCACCGCCTGAGGCTGAGGACCAGCAGATGCAGGGAATCCATATTGCTAAATAATTATTACGCCCTGAAATGATGTTCCCATAATAATGTGCCATTTGTTGCTTTCATGTGGCTCTCCCTCTGACAAAATAAGCCTAATCTCTCTCTCATCTCTCGCTCTCCCCCCTCTTCTCTCTCTATCTGTGGTCGACCCGCACCACTCTAACTCCCATACTCCCACACAGTGTGCAGATTCCAGCAGGCCTAGTCCTCCAGAGTTTGAACACAGTAAACAATTATCTGTCTCGCCCAAAGCGAGCAGTAGCTGCGCTCCCCCTTTAACTGTGTCTCTTTCTCGTTCCCCCTTTTCTCCCTTCCTCTTTCACTCACTCACTCTCTCTCTCTCTCGCTCTCTCTCATCTCTCCCCTGCCTTTCCCTGACAGTGGCTTAAATAGAATGTTAATTTTGACTGGAGGATTTCAAAGCCGAGGCAGTTCCTTTTCATCTTGGTGTGCACCGCAAGTTCACCAACACAAAGTCACTCTGCTCTTCAAAAAAAAGGAAGTTGTTTTTTCCTTCCTATTTTTTTTCTTAACATCCATCTTCTTTTTCTCTCCCTCCGCTCTTTTTTTTTTCTGTGTCTTCTGTCTCGTCTCAAAAAAGACACAAGACATGAGACTCTGGGAAAAGCAGCGCTTCAAGGTGATTGTTACTGCCATCTGAAATCCATGACAAATGTGAAGAGCGGTTTTTTACCTCCACCCAGCACCAGTCATTTAGCAGACGAGGGAATTGGACGGTTTCGGGAACATGTTTTGCATTTTGCATCTTGAAGCAGCTTCTCATTTCTGTTTTTGTTCTCCACTTGTTGCAAACGTTAAAATAGACACAGCTGATGCACGCCGTCGTCTGATTTAATCCCTCACAGCTATAGATCAACCAAAACAAGAATCAATATGATATATTTCATACCCACAGCTGATTGCGGAGCTGCAGACGTCCGTTTGCGACTCCAAGGAGGAGGCCGTTCGTCTGCAGCAGGCCATGGAGAAGCAGCTGGAGGAGACGAACGCCCGATGGGACGAGGAGAGGAGGACGATAACCCGGAGTGCCGATCAGGCCAACAAGGTCAAACTGAACCCACTCATCAGATCACACTTTTAAACCCTGAACTGTGTCAACTTTCCTGCACAAAAGCATAAAGGAAACAATGTAAATATCACAAGATAACCTGCAGTATCTCACATTAAGGAGAACTTCATTAACAACATGTGTAATTTGTCATCTCTAAAATACTTCAGACCTTCATGAGCTAAACCACAAAGTAAAGTGAGATGTGTGAATCAAACTTTTCCTCCTTTTTAAGTCAAAATATTCAGTATTATCAGCTCAGTGTCTCAAGTTTCTGCTGATAGGCGCACATTAATTATTCGTCCACGACAACGAGCCGCAACATGTCAGCTGAACGAAAGTATGAAGTCTTGGAAACAGACTGCAGAGTAGCTGTTTGCAATATTTGTAAAGCACAGGTGCAAAATGAGACTCGTTTGATTGTGTTTTATCACAGGGACATTTATGCAGAAGAGTTTCTGAAAGTGTGAATGAAACCGCGTCAGCAAAGACCGGTCTGCAGCCGCCGTTAAAGTTTTTCCACAAAGTTAAGAAACACAAAAGAGGAGGAGCTTAAGAGAAACTCTTGACTCCAGGTTTTTGCGCTCTTCCTAACCAGAGTCATTCCTCAATATGTGCAAATATTTGTCTGAATTAGTTTACAGTTAGTTTAAAGCTCCTATAAGGATTTTTTTTAAAGTTTATCAAATAGTCTGTAATTCATATTAATGTCTTTGATTATTCCCTAAAACAAACAAGTCTGTCAGCTGCAAGATTGAAGGTTTTTATATCCTCATTTTTATCGCCTGAAAGCGTGTCAGCCTTTCAGAAACACGTCAAATCTTCACAGTAAATGACATATTTGTCTGTCCGAAGACTTCTCTGTCCACAGGGGGTGTCAATAAGTTCCTCACAGGAGCTTTAAGTTGCAGGTTAAGACATAAAAAGTGACTCTAAATGTTTGTAAAGTTCATAATCTACTATCAGGATTGTTAATTTAGTTTACCAAACTCTTATCCTTCAAACTTTAACTTTATTTATGTCAAGGGAAAGAAGTTTAACTGCAGCAAACACAAGGAGAAAACATGATTGAATGAATGAATCCCTGAAGTGTTAACAGGACGTCTAAACGTTGTAAAACCACCATTAAAACCATCATCAGTCATCAGCGCTGAACGGGAAACTGTTTCACTCTTTCATGATTTTAATTGTTGAAGTTACCAGCAGCAGCAGTTCTGTTATCTCTCTATTCTTCACTCGTCTCGTATCTTTTGTGGTTTCTGTCGTCTTCACCTGCAGAGGCAGACCCTCAGACTTAGACTAGGGGGCGTCAGTCGACTTAATCCTCCAAAAAAAGCCTCGTCTGGGTCTGAATTTTATAGAGTAGACACGGGTGGCTTTCCTTTTGTTAATGCGTGGTCAGAGTGTGTGTGTGTGTGTGTTTGTGTGCATGTGTGCTCTGTCATTTTTAGGGCCGGTCACAAACTTCATAGTGTCTTTAAGTGGCTTGTGTGCTCTGTGTCTGCTTGAACCTTGTAAATCTGTCTGCTGCAGCCTGCATCTTAAATCTGAGCCTCTCTCTGCATCAGTACCGTCACTCTCCTTCTCTGTTAAACCTGACGTCACTCAGGCTCCTATTTAAAGCTGCGACCTTTGCTTTCTGACTTTTGTCTTTTTCTTTTTACCTTCTAAATTACACGTTGTGTGTCTGACAGTTTATAAGGTTCAGAGAATCGAGATGAAAAGTATCTGTTTCTCCTTGTCGGACTTTTACGTGCTTTCTCCGCTCAGAAATCGTGAAATGAAACGTTCTGATTCTGATCTCGGTCCTCTGCTCAGATGTCGCTCCTGGACTCACAGGATCTTTTCTCCCGCCTCGTACCCCGGCAACCAGACGGGGACGCAGTGGCAGTTGATTGGGTGTGGCTCACTAAATAAAGACTTGTTGTGTCTGAGATCAGGACGTGTTTCCAAACACAATCTTGTCTGTTTGTGGTTGCAGCTGCCTCATATGTCTGTGAGACTCTCTTTTAGATATCCTCTCTTTCCCAGACGCTCCACGACCCTGAACTCAGACCCACTTTTATCATAAAGTGGACGTTCTGGGAAATGACATTTCAGTTTCACACTAAAATGAAGTCCGACTCAGTCCGTCGCTCCTTTAAACTTGTTGTTGTTGTTGACACTTCTGCCACACTCACCTGTGACCAGGTTCAGCCGTAGTTCAAATACTACTTCTGTAGTTTTGTTTAGACTGGAGGGGGACATTTGTTTATCTGCCTCTTCTTACAGGTGGCAGGTTCACTTTTGCACCTGTTTACAATGTTGAATTTATCCAAAAATCTAAAAAGAGTTAAATATTCTGCACACCCACCCGATGTTAGAGACCTGCTGCAATCATGGTGGAAACTCTACGTTCATCTGTGTTTTGAAATCTCCTGTAAGAGGATTACAGATCCATATGGCACTTAAGTTTTAAATCAAGTTGATCAAGTCTTTGAAAAAGTTTGAGATTTAACTCAAGGATTCCTGTATGTTCCCATCGATGTCGTATCAGCCCTGAAAAACCAAAAACGAAGAAGTGAAACTCAAACACTCAAAACTTCTTATACTTCACTGTCTCTCTGCAGACTGTCTTCTCCTTTGCAGCCCTTCTTCTGTGTTTGCTTCATCGAGGATGAGTGTGCCTCACTCTAAAGTCCAACTCATTACAACCTGGCTGTTCAGTCTGGGCTCGCATTGACCTGAATCTGGTGTTGGACCACATATGAAAGCAAAGTGGCCCAGATCTGATTTAAAGAGATTTAGACTTCCTCTCTTCACTCTGAAAATCAGATACGAGCAGAAAAGTTGGATGTGGGTCACTCGTGCGTGGCGTGAACGCAGCCTCAAGGCTAAAACATACTGGATCCACACTGAGCACGTAACGTCAGCGTCGCATATCACGCAGCAAATAGGTTGCGATTCTATCAGGATCGTTCTTGACAGGATGTCACGAAAACTGCATGTCATCCGGTATTTCAAAATAAAACACCATATGCGGACAGCACAGCATAAAGGAGCGTAGTTGACTTTATTAAACACGAGTAAACCTGTAAAAAAATGAAACTTTAAAAACACGCTGCTTTTCCATATATAGTAGAGGCTCAACAGTCGCTGAATTATATATGAATCAGCAGGAAATCGACCACAGAAAGTCAAAACAACCTGTCGTGAGCATGTTGTCTCCTCTAAACTGAGCCCAGCTGACTACGCTCCAGAAACGCAAACCCAGAGCTGCTCGACGGAGAAGATAAGCGACGCTGACGGAACGCGCTCGATACGGATCCTGTATGTTTTCGGCTCCAGACTTCCTGAAACTTCCCGCTGTTTGATGCCCGTCATATATGAACTGTCTTAAACACTCAAACAGTTCTTCTGCTCCAGACGGGGCTCGTCGTGATCCTCAGATCTTTCATTCATACACTAACACATTCATTGTGACACTGTGTTCAGACTATTATCAACAAAGCTGCAGGAAGCCGTCTCCGGCGGGACTCATCGCACGCAAAGCGCAGGAGGAGACGAGCTGTCACATCGGATATTCAGACTTGATTTATTTTAATTATGTTTTTACTTCACTTAGTCTCTTAAGAGAAGGCAAAAACTTCAGGAAAAGTGACGCATACGTGCGATCGTTCTCCTCCATGAAATGTTAACGCTGACTCAGGCTGCACTCGCTCATGTTGCAGCTTTGTTGTTAGTTGTAATCTAACTGTATCATGACACAACACACGCGGGCCTCTCTTCTGTTACGAGACACAGGCCCCGGCATCTGTGTGGAGAGTAGACAAAGGCTTTCTGTCTCCATTATCTGTGTCCTCATTATTACGATCCCCCCTGTATTAACCACCCGCTAATGAGACTCCAATTAACGGTTGAATTGCTTATTAAAGAAGGCCAGACGTGAGGGGAAGGAGACGATCAATGAGACGGAGAGAGAAGAAGGTAGAACTGAGGAAAGAGAGAAAACCGAGAAACAAAACAAAGAGTCGGTTTGAACTTAAAAAGAACAGGGAGAGGAAGAAGGATGAGATGGTAAACAACGGAGGGGAAGAGAGAGAGGGAGAGGCGACAAAAGGACGGAGGAAGTGTAGGGATTGAGACAACAAACAGAAGGACAAGGGGAGAGAGGGGGGGAAAAAAGAGCGAAAGACATGGCGGAGAGCTGTCAGTGGGCCATCAGAGGGAGTGTGTCGCCCGCTGACATTGTTTCCATGCTGCTCACTTCAAAGGGCTTGGATTATGAAGAGAGCGAGGGGCTTCAGACAATGGGAGGGGAAGAAAATAACATCAAAGTTAGCCGCGCATTTGAATCGGGATAATCCCAAAACAGTTGTTCTGAATGCACGCCGCACCGGATCAGATGTCCCTTTTTTTCCTCGCCAGCCCCGTTCTGCCTTTTCTAGCCTGAATTTAGCTCCCTCTGTGGCTGTACTGTACTTGTGACTCCTTAAATGTGGGTGTTAACTGCAGGGACCTTTTGTGTCTCATAAAGCCCTTTTTTTAGAACAACACAAGTACAGTTAAATACGCTCATTATCTAGTGTAGAAATGACGCGGAGGCGGAGGAGTAGATTTGTGTGCTGAGTGTTTCTGCAGGACACGAGCTTTGCATCGCCGGCCTTATTCAGTTTGAATTGCAAATAGACTGAAAATCAAAGTGTGGTGTGATGTGGCGAGGAGCGTGACGCCTCGCTGCAGAGGACCACGAACAGTTTGAGTCAAACCTGGACTCCTAAATCATCACGGTTTATTGAGATCATGAGGACGAGGTGTTCAACGTTTGCACATGTGATTGAAAGGCTTTACATACAGAGAGTTAAAGGAAAGTTGTAGCGCATCAACAAAAAGGACACTGAGGTTTAGGCTCGCTCACATCTGTGACTCGGTCAGTTATCAGTCCAGTTTGAGTGTTAAAAAGTAATTATGTTCAAAAAAGGAAAGAAAAGATGCTGATCCATGTCCAAAACCTTTGCCTCCATATGAAAAAGTGATCAGATGAAATGAGGTCAAAACAGGATGAGTGAAACAGTCAACAGAAAATTATCAGTGCTTACCACGACCCATTGTCTGACGACACCGGTGAGATTTAGACATCCCAAAACCACACCCCTCAGTGACGATCCACAGAAGTGACGTATCTATTAGAAATCGAACTTTCAACAAATATATTTTGGCTCCTACAAAAGTTTTGTAATTTTCGTCACTTAATTACTCTATAAGTGGGAACCAAAGCATGCTGATGTAGGTCTGGGCGATAAACTGAGAATATACCGATACCGAAATTTACGACAATAACTGATAACATCTTGCCCATATCGGTATATTCGGTTCTAAAAAATCAGATAAATCAAAGTTGGTTTTGGATGTGTGTAGGTAGGCTATGGTCTCATGTCCCTTTAAGACGCTGTCCTACATCAGAGACGTGACTCCACCCCATCCAGGGAAAGACAGGTGAAAAGATGGAGGCCGGTTTAAAAGTTGTAGCGGCTGAAGTAGACGAAGTTAATGTGGGAGGGGGTGAGCAGCTTGTGGAGTAGTTATCATCCATTTATCGTTATTGAGGTGAACTGATCAATATATCGTGATATTGATTTGAGGCCGTATCGCCCAGCCCTACCCTGGACCCTCAGTGTCCATGACAGGGAATGAACATGGAGATTATGGTAAGAAGACGACACAACACTTCTGGCACTCATTACAACAGCATGGCTCTGAAGTAGAAGAGTCCAGGTGCTAAACCGGTCCATCACGGCAATATATCATGATGTTGATTTGAGGCCATATCGCCCAGCCCTATACTTGGTTTTGTGGTTTATCCGCTTGTGCGTGTCGAGGCGTCAGGATGGAGTCACTTTTGTCTTCGGTGAGTCACGGGGGTTCGAGTTGGACGTGAAGTTTAAAAGTGAGGTTATCAGGATCACCCGAGGATGTGTGCTGTGTTTGTGTGGCCATGTGGATGGGCAGCATTTAAGTGTGTGTATGTGTGTGTGTGAGAGAGAGAGTTTGCATGTGCCTGGATGTGCATCTGCCAAATCTGACAGAACTCAAGCCCACATTAGCCTGCCAAGAGAAGGGTACAAAGACTCACACACACACTGACACACACACTGACACACACACTGACACACACACACACACAGGCCTCGTCTCCTCTCTCTCTCTCAGCCTATCTTTCCAACTCTGTATCTTCGAACTCTTTCTGTCTCAAACTCTCGCTGTGTGTCTTCACACACACACACACACACACACACACACACACACACCAGCGCACATGCTCACCTCGCCCTGCCAAAAGGGAGAGGTGGCTGGTGAATAAACAATGGCACTCCGCCCATAGTGTCACCCGCCTGGGCTTTGATCAGCACCGCTGTTCCTGCTCCCAACAGCAGTGCTTCCTGTCTTTCTGCCTGCCTGCCTGCCGAGCTCTGCCATGCTCTCTCTCACACACACACACACGCACACGCACACTCGCACACACACACTCCTCTAAATTAGCGTTCTTGTGTCATTCCTCTGCATGGGCCTCCTTACACTCCCTCGCTCTCATTTTCTCCTCACTCCGTCTTTGTGGGAATCTTTGTGTCTCTCAAACTCGCACACAAACATAGCTTTGAGTTAGCGTCCTTGTCTCCACATCTTTCAGCGGTGTCGCACTCTCCCACTTACACCTCCGTGTGCCCACCGTTACCACACACACACACCGTGGAAAGAATGCACATCTTTGATCGCGGCTGATCCTCCAGTAACTCCTAGTTCTCGTCAAAGAGGAGGTCCTGATGTGGAGTCCTGGGTGATGTGACTGCAGACACATTACATAATGCATCAGTGACCGTTGTCTGTCTGTGTGTGTGTCTGTGTGTGTCTGTGTCTGAGAGTGAATATATGAGGTGCTCTGCTCTTTGCACGCCAGACTGTACATTTCTTTGTCACATTTAGATGAAGTCCATGTGATCTAGGTGCTTCTCTTTTATGCATGCACACCAGTAACGGGGACATAGCTCCTGCGCACACACACACACACACACACACACACACACAAACGCACACACACCGCCACACAAACATGCCCACATTCACGGGGGCTAGTTGTAGCAGCTGCAGTTTGTTCTGTAGTTCTTTAGTTATATATGCATTAGTTTCTGAGGGGGTTGAAAGGATGACTTTGCCTGTGGGAAGGAATGGCAGCAGTGGATCAAGAACAGGTGTGCTGGGTACCCTCTGTTGCAGAGGCAAAGAGCTGCTTCAATCGTGTGTGTACTGTTTGTGTGTGTGTGTGTGCGCGTGTGTCGTCTTTGTTGGTGTGTCTGTCCACGTCCTTCAACACATGTCTGCGTTCTTTGTGTCAACCTTGAACTGCACATTTGTTTACTGAAGTTTGTTAAACCATCTGTGTTCTTGTCACTTTTGTTTCTCTGCGTGTGTGTGTGTCTGTGGGCATGAACACCCCTTTAACTATTTAAGAGTTTATTCGGAGGCGTGGAAAGTAACTTTTCTGTATAAACATGAAACTTACGAGAGGATGATAGATTCTCATCCCTTCACCTCAGAGCTCGCCTGATTACAGCAGGAAAGTGAGCATGAAGGAGAGAAGTACAAGACGTCGCTGCAGTTGATAACAACACACAACTGCCTTTCCTTCATGCTAGTTTAGCTTCTTGAAGACCCTGAGTCATGGGCGCACAATCAGAGTTAAATTAGCAGTAATTTAAAAATACTGTTTTTAACCCAAACAAAACCAGCGTCGGTAGAAAAACTGTTTACAAGGCGAGGCAAGTTAATTTGTAAAGCAACATTCATACACAAAGTGCTGTTAAAATCAAAAAGACATAAAATGTTTTAAAATCAAAGCCATCTTAAAATCAATTAAATATTAAAATCAGATTTAAAGTCATGAAAACAGTTAAATAGACAGAAGGCATGTTTGAGAAGGCCTCATATGTTGTCTCATAAGTGTTGACTAAATCAGGACACGGCACACTCAGACGTGAAGGTCTTCAAAGCATCTCGGTCAGCCCTATAAAACTACCTACTCTGCCTTTAAACCAGTCTTGTGATTTGACAGGGTTTTACTGCTGATTTTACAGGGACTTGAGTCATTTACACACATGATAGTTGTGGAGACTCAGTTCGATTGAGAGGTGAAAAAGCATCACTGTTTCACTTACATGTAGTTTAGTTCACCTCCATACTATGTTTGGTCAAACAAACTGAACTGTGTGGACATTATCACAGGGTTATAATGAGTCCATAAAAAACAGCTCATCTATGATCTGCTTTAAGGAGACACTCACAGATTTGAGAAGCGCGTTTTTAACTGATGTGTTGGTGTTTGTTATGCTTCCTCTCACCGTGTTCATTCTGCTTTGTCTATCCGGTGCAGCATTTCTGAACAGAGCTGTCAATCATAAAGTCAGGTCTCATCTTCTTTAAAGTAAATAACAAACTTTGGTAACACTTTACTTGACGCCTATCTCTTTAACACATTATAAATGTATGTATAATGCATTATAATCAAGTTATAGCACTGTATAAGTGTAGTTATAAACACTCATAAATGACCATAATGCTTTATAGCAATAATCAAAACACATTATAAAACATTTTACCATGACTTACAAGGTCAGGTTTTATAATGTGTTATGCTTATTGTTTTAAAGCCCTATGATAATTAATTAGTGTTTATAATGATACTAATATAAGTTTATAAACAAATTATAACACATCATAAATATATGTATAATACATTATCTATGTGGGCATTATCAGTGAGTTGTTAACAGTTATAACACATTATAATACCTGACCTTGTAAGTCATGATAAAATGCACTATAATGTGTAATGATTATTGTTATAAAGCATTATGAACATTTATGGCTGTTGAAAACTACAGTTATACAGTGCTATAACGTGATTATAACACATTATACATATATTTATAATGCATTATAGAGAAAGAGGTAAAGTGTTACCCAAATTTTAACTCATTTTATTTAAATTATGACCTCTCGTTTTAGAGCTCATTTACTGACAGAAACCAGGTTTGATCCATGCTCCACCTGTTAAAATAGAGATTTATTTACATCCTATACTGCAGCCAGTCAGCAGGGGGAGCTCTAAATCTGTTTGCTCCACAGTCAGTTAACACTTCTGGTTTCACTTTGATGAACAGTGTCAGAAGCAGACGGTTCATTTTTACAGTCTTCTGTCACGAACAAATCAAGTGTGTCGTTCAGGTATAACAGGCAGAGTCGTTGATGAAGCGCAGCGGCTTGCGTGAGCGCTGCGTCCTGACATTTTTAAAGCTGAGAGGAGATTATCCTTCAGTCAGTAAATCTGTACTCCAGCTCCCAGTTCAGGCCTGTATTGTCCTTCACATTAGCACTGATGTCAGCCAGAAACGTCTGATCTTGGATCAGTGTATCTGTGTGTGAAAGGAAGGGTCTTCCTCTCTTCTACCCACTATCTGACTGTGTGAGCTCACAGCTGCCTTCATGTCTATGTATATGTTTGTGTGAGTGTGAGTGTGAGTGTGAGTGTGAGTGTGAGAGTGTGTGACTCTCCATGTGTGCCCAGTGTTGGCTGATTGATGACTTTTCCGGCTGTGGGCAGATTCCCGGCAGCGTTTGATCCACATATCAGAGGAGGTGGAAGTAAAAGAGAGAGATAACATTCCAGGATGCAACCAGGGAACGTGGGAAGTAAAACAGCTCATAGAGAAACGTCCTCCATTCACGCACAACAAACGGAAATGACTCATTAAACCACGGGCCCGGCGCTAAGAACAAAGAAACCGTGACGGCCTAATGTCTTGTTCTCGGCCTGTTTGAAGAGTCCAGTGTTTAAATGAATCAGGGCTGTGAGCAGCTGCCATTACTGCAGTGACTTCAGTTAAACAAACGAGAAACATCGACCTGTTTGGGAAATATATTTTTCTTTCTTTATGTTTATTCCAGGAAATCTGTTCAGCAGGTTACAAGCTTTTTGAAAAATAAAGGCTTTGAATATAAAGATAAGCGGGTAACTCTACTTTTGAAACAAACAGGGCGCTGTTTCCTGGAAGACCTGAGTCTGTATGAGGCTGTATGTTAACTCCTTTAGCATCACAGACGTCATCCTTTAGTTTCTTAAGCAGATTCTTGAAGCCTGTATAAGGCGGTCGCCATATTTGTAAAGCTGACTCAACCTCACTCGTGTACTCATGTGAACCCTGACCTACTCAGACCAAAACTGTATTTTGAACCAGGCGGTAAAGCTGTTGATACTTTGGCTCGAAAACTGGCTTTTCTGTCTTACCAGTGGATTCCACCGCATGCAGATCGGCTCCACTCCAGCCTGGCAGGCGGATCAAATACGCAAGCATACAGCGGCCAACAGATCAGATCTGCTGCAGCGAGCGGTTGCTGTATCACCGATATTTCTCCCAAGACTGGACGAGATCTCAGGTGTTTCACCGTGAGATATTGAATGAGATTGGCGGTGTTTATAAACACCCACCACCCTGGCCCCTCCCATTATCACGTGAAGAACAGTTCGATATTTTGACTTTATTTCATTTTGAAAATTAATCGCGCTGCACTGGATCAATGCATTGTGCTGCAACGTTTGGCAAAAATAAAAACCTTGCGTATCTGATCCGACCGCCGGAGTGGATCCGCAGTGGAGCTGGACGGCAGTATGTGGAATCACACACAATTCCTCACTTGCATATTTGATCCGCCTGCCGATCCTTTGGAATTTAGCTGTAAGTGTGCATGAGGTTTCTGGTGTTTCTGCGGCAGGCGTTTGGAAAACTGCTTCAGCTTCATTTCTCAAGACTGCAGGTTGCCGCTTTGTTGTGACCAGTCATTTGTCTTGCTGTCATGGGGGTCAACAGTTTCACCCACCGGCTTTAAACAGAGAGAGATCATCCACACTGACACTCCTGAAGAGTGCAAACGCTGCTGCGCCTTTTAGGAAAGAAAATTTCCTGTTAGTTTTAATACGAACAAGCGATTTTGCTTCACTGTGGGTATAAAAGCTAGCGTGAATCGATGATGATGATTGGATGTTTTATTGGAGGTAAGATGATATTTGTCATGTAAACATTGTTGATGTTTGCAGAGAGAGAAAACACCGTAGAGTTTGACGTTGGAAACCAGTCTGAAAACTTTGTAAACTCCAGGGTTGGGAGCCTGCCTGTATCTCAATTATTGAAATATCGTGAGCTACATGGACGCATGAACATGTTGTTGCCTTGCGACTTGGGTGACATCAGCGCCTGCTTTTCCCTGCGAGACCCTGAAGACTCGGTCCTGATGAAAACAGGATCCACGTTGTTTTTTTAGATTTCAGATTTCGGTGAGAGGTTGAAACTGCGATTGCATTTGCACGTTTTACCAAACCTAACATCCTCTGACTGATTCGCGAGTCGATAAACAGAATATATGGATGTTATCACACACCATCCCACACACACACACACACACACACACACACACACACACAGGGCATATGGCGCGTATTTCAGAGTTGTTTCCTATTCTCTTTCTACTGTAGCTCTCAGCAGCTGAAAGAGATGAAGACGGAAAGATGGAGAACAGCGTGTTCCCCCTGTGGGCATAGCTGGGTTGCAACATGTCTTCATTACCAGAGAAATTGTCTTACTATTTTCATCAGTGCTAGGAAACTGTGCCGACATGCGTGCATATCGGAAAAGAGGAGAAAACTGTGATGGAGAGTTTGCCGCAGCCTCCGCCGCCATCGCGCTGTCTTCACATTTCAGTTTGAACCCGACGCTGCGAGAGGTGCTGAGAGCATCAAAGCGCTGAGAGCGAGTCAATTCATATCAATATGGGTGGTTTCTTTCAGAGGGGCTGTCCTCGTCGACTTGCTAAACCTCGTCTTTTTATTTCTTCAGACAGACAGACAGGCAGCAAAGCAAAAGCAAAAGTTTCACTTCTCTAACACCTCAGGAGGGAGACCTCTCTCCTCCTCCTCCTCCTCCTCCTCCTCCTCCTCCTCCTCCTCCTCCCACAGCTTCTCTCTCTCTCTCTCACACTCTCTTCTTTACCTTTCTCACAATCCTTTGATAAAAGTGCAGATAAAAGAGAGTCTGTGCTCATCTCTCCGGCCATCCAGCTCTCCTTGAGGTTAGCACCTCCTTTATTATTTACTATTAGATCAGTAGACGCACACACACACACACACACACTGCCTTGTTCTACTGAAGCTAGTGTGTGTGTCTGTGTGTGTGTGTGGGCGCAGTACACATGCTGTCTTTGCTTATGTATGTCTGTGTGCTTCATGCCCCTCGTGTATGTATCTGCTCTTACCCTTTTGCTCGTCTCTCTGTGTGTGTCTGTCTGTGTGTGTGTGTGTGTGTGTGTGTGTGTGTGTGTGAGTGTGTGTGTGTGTGTGTCCTTGGCTGGAGGCGGTGCACTGTGAGGTTTTCGCTGCTGTCTGAAGTCGTCCAGCCTCAGTGTCATTAGAGGATCTCTTTAATCCAGACTTTGGGAGAAACTTCTGACAGCACGCTGCAAATAGAAGGCCCCGCCGCCGCACATGAAGAGCAGCTCGGCTCCTAACAAAACACCAAGTTTAAAGAGGCCCCTGGCCTTTTTTCCTCCTCCCACTATTCCCTCACTTCTTTCTTCTTCTGCTTTTTTCCTGCCCTCTGTTGCTTTTACTTCACCCTGGGGAAACATGCTTGCCTTATCTGCGCAGGAGGACCACCCAGGAAAGATGACTCAGGCGTTGGTGCGTCTGTGTGCGCCCTTGTGTGTGTGTGTGTGTGTGCATACAACAGTTGTATTGCACACTCATTTGACTGAGTGCTGCACTCACATTTTTAGAACTTTTGCTGTTAATATTAATGCATGCCTATACCTGCATGGATCGCTCTGAGCGCCGTGTTTGTTGCTGCCTGTGCGCGCGTGTGCCTCGCTAATCCTTTGAGCCGAAGTTTGGAATGAAAGGCACATTGCTGATGGAGAGGTGAGAGAGGCCTTCAAGCTCCCGACTGTGGGACTGTGCAAAGGTACACCTCTGCCCCATCCCTCGCTCCAGCCCTGTGGTTTTCTCCTCTCCTTCATGTCCCTCCTCTCATTCTCCTCTCTCACCTTTCTGAACTCCTTCCACTCTTTTTCTGATGTCGTCACATTTCTGTTTTATCTCCTCGGGCTTTTTCGCTTTGCATTTTGTTTACTTTTTTTTTTTCCTCCTTCTTACGCCTGGCTCGTTCCTTCTCCTCGCATACCCACGCTCCCTCCATCTCGCCCAAGGAAATCTGATTTCCCCGCTCTTCCTGGCCTGTTCACAAAGATCCCGGTCTGCGTGGCTGATAGAGACCATATCACCACCAGCATCTGGAGACACTTAAGAGGGATCCTATACACACAGGGTCGTTCACACATCGCACACAATAGGAGTCTGCAGCACCTGTGACGGGCGGGTGTTTGACAGTTTTGTAGGGCTGAGTGATAGGGCCAAAATATCATTTTTTACATCTGTCAGTATCAGTAGTTTTCACAGTAAGTGTCTTATTGTTGTTCCTTTCAAATTAAAAGCCTGATTTTTACTCCTGAGTGGAACCAGGCGACACTGTGAGAGTCCACTCATACAACTCTTTTCAGATGTTTCCTCTCTGCTCCAAACGTTTTTAGGACCGCCTTCCTCCATCTACCCAACTTGATGTTTCTTCTTCTCTTTTAAAAAGTGTTCAAGGTGCCCCCCTTTCACAGTGTTTTAGTTGTGTAATTACAGGTTTAAACTTTCATCAAACATTAAACCTTATCTAAACTTTACATTTCAGTAATAATTAGGTGCTTTTTTTGCCAAAAATACCTAAAACTTTTAGTTCCTGGGACGTCTCTTTTGACTTCTCTTCCCATTGTTGTCTTCTGCGGCCTGAAGTCTAGCGTAAACAGTACAAATCAGACCGGTGATGTCCAGGGACGCCGGTATTTGGAAATAAAGTTACTAGAACAGCTGTTTGTTCGAGTCTTTCGTAGAAAAAAAGTGATGTTACAAATCATGTTAGCAGCAGGTGAGCTGTAGTTATTATTAAATAGCAAGTAGGGGTGTCCCGATACAATACCGATAACATTATCAATATTGTAGCCTTTGATATTGGCCGATGCAGATACTGATGCGATATTTGCACAAACTTGTACATGACAAGTCTTGCACTCAGCTGCAACATCTTCTTCGGAATTCAACGAAAAATATTGCCACACAGCCGACATCACTCCTTCTCCATGCTACTTTATTAGTACCTAATGCTGCGTTCCAGTTACCTCGGAAGTCGGATGTCGGAGCCGGGAATGATGTTACACTCGAGTTGACGGCATTCTGGTTAACAAGTTTTAAAACCAAGATGGACGCCAACAGTTACCCGTCGTTAGCTGTTATTTACAATTGTCAGCTGTTGTTAGCTGCTGTTAGCTATACCAGTTGTAAACAACACATAACACAGTATTTTACTCTTGCAAACACCATAGCACCGTGTTCACAGTTAGACGTTGGGCAGTACAACATAAACCACTTATTTAATTTCACAAAAACAAAACAGAAGTGATAATAAATAATACATTACGAGAGCTTTCACAGTTACTCTTCACTGTTGATGCACTGCGCCGCCATCTTGGATTATGACGTTGTTGTCAAGTCGGGGTTGGTGACGATCGTCCAACTTTCCGAGTCAGAAAATCCGATTTCAGTCGGATATATTTCCTACTCAGAGCTCGGAAATTCCGATCTCCGAGTACAACTGCTACGCAGAATTGGTACACATTGTTGTTGTCATCATGGAGCTCTACATGCTAGATCAGAGTGCAGCTAGGTAGAGGTGCTGGAGCGGAGTCTGGAATGGACTGCTTGTATCAGAGTGGTAATATGGAAGGTTTTAGATGCAGGCTGATATAATATGATATTTATTTTTTTGCTGATATCTGACCGATATCAATATCGTATCGGTACACCCAGACTAGCAAGGCTTCTCTCTGCTCAGCTGGTGTCTGTGTGTAAATGCTTCACCAGCTTATGAAACACCTAAAAGCACCTATAATATGAAAAATGCAGCTTCTAACCTTTATATTCTCTACAACGAAAAAAAAACATAAATCCCATGTAGAAATCAAAGTAGGAGGCTATGGACGATGTTTTCCACCCTTGATAGCTCAGAGTTAACTGAAGATGTTCTCAGGTTCTCCATCCTCCTTCCTCTCACAGCCCTCAATACTGTCTGAATATTTAGTCAGAATTCTTATGTGACTAAATATTTCCATCCTGTCTGACTCACATCTTCATTCATGGACAGAATTATCTTCTTATGATTCTATTAATGAACAGAAAGTTTTGAACTCCTACCCTCGGAGCCGCTCAGAGAACATCAGATACAGAACCCACATGAAAGGGGCCGACACGTCAGCACTGAGGCCGACCAGTCAGCCGTACTTCCCAGAAGACCTGGTCTAGAAATGCTGTGTCACAGTGCGGGGAATCAGAAGTGGGTTTAGGAAAGGAAGGGGGGGTGGTTTGTCGGGGTCTCATCTTCTTGGTCGGCCTTAAACCGCAGATGAGGGTGAGGTTAGGGTCACGGCTCTGGAGGAAGAGTGCGGCTCTGTGTGTCTGTGAAACCAGTTTGTCCACAGGTGTGAAACGCTCCTTCAGTTTGATGCACATGCACTAAATCTCAAAACTCTGCACCCCTCTGTTTTTTCGAGGAGAAGTTGACTTTGTTACCTCGGTCACTACATCCAGAAAATATGTGCAAAATGGTGTCAGCTCCACTAAAAATGCTTTTCCAGTGTCGTTGAGGCTTTGATTCACCAATAAACAAAATGAAATGATGAAATCCAAAGCAAGGGGTTGCACTCGATGGAGAAGTGGGCTGTGATGGAATCGTGACTGGCTAAGAAATACCCTGATTAACAGGATCAACACGCTGGAAACCGGCTGCCTTTCATGCTGCTGAGCTAAAACTGACCTCAACATGCTCCAGAATCATAATCGTCTCGTAATGTGTGATCCATCTGCCAGAGGCCTGAATTAGCCACGGTGCTTTATGGAGAGGATTTACCTGCAGCGGTGCAGTCCAGGTGTGGGGGAACAGTGCGCCGCTTTATTTTGATTAGACGCTTTGAGAGAGACGTAGAAAAAGACAGACGGACATTTGACATTCAGACCAGAACCCCTCCGTGGGTTTGATATCGATTACTTTAGTAATTAAGAATTCTACTGATTAATCGAGTTAAATTTCTGAGCTGTAGGAATAATCAGGGATTATCTTGTCTGCTTATGCACATTCACATTTCATGATACTTAAACTGTATACTGGAAGATTGTACTTATGTGGCACCTTAATGATCGATGTTTCAAGAACAACAGAGAAAAAACTGGGACCTGAGTTCTGCTTCAAAAAACCCACTTACCTGAAGAAACATGGACGAAAATTAAACGTCTGTCCTACAAAGACAGTAAAAAGGAAACTCTCGTACCGGCAGGAGGAGGATTAATGATCACCTGATCGGCATTTCAGTCTCCTAGGGCTGTAAAGTCCAAGTCGACCGGTCAACTTATTGGTCGATATGTGTCGACCAAAATTCTGATCAGTCGACTCGATTTTTTTCCGCTTCAATTTACAGTCTACGGTTAATTTCATTGCGAGGGATGTACAAAGTACTAATGGGGGTGTTTTCAGAGCACCTCTGTTTCATAGGTAACAGTCTGTATCAGAACACCCCCTTTGTTTTCACCATTTTGGATTCGCCCATCCACGTTAATCAACGATCGGTTGTTTGCTAAATCTTTATAATTTATCCTTTTGTTTTTTATTTCCTTCATGCGCTGATATCAGTATATTTTCACCTCGCCAAGCCGCCCCACCCCCCACCCTACAGGATGATTACAGCCCTACAGTCTCCCGCAGATCGATCAGGATGAAGTCTTGAGAAATTTAAAGCACATTGAGTGACAGGAGGGACGAGAGAGTCGCCGTCTGTGCTGATCTTACATGGAAATAAACACCACAACAATAAATGTCTTTTCCCATCATGCACCAGCAACAAATATGTTATATTGTTGGGTCAGTATTTGAGGTTTTTACTCCTAGTTAATCACAGTCAGGCATTTAAAAGTTGATAGTTGTTATGACCGTGATTCGGAAAATGACTTAGTAACAACAAAATGATTTAAGGAACCATCTCCACCTAATCGAGAGGAAGTCTGAGGCTGTGTTCCTCGCCTACGTCGCCCCGTCCTTCCACGTTAGTCATTTTCCTCTGAAAGCTGGTACCCAGAAGGTCGACCCACCCCTGCAGCTTTCCAGTCTGCGTGTGATTTATGTCACTGCCGAGGGTTTTAGATCGGGCCGGTCATGCCTATCACCTGGAATGTGTTTCCCATCAGCTCCAAGGATCGACTCGGCAACACCTGGCCCGCTCTCTCAACTCCACCGGGGGGAGACGCTGTGGACACTGACGCTAGCCAGCACCGCCGCACGCTCGCCGGAGACGTGTGTGCGCGGGGTTTCTGTGCACATATCAGTCTCTCTGCTTTTCATGCAGACTAATCAAAAGTGAAGTGTCCACATGTGTGCTCAAAACATCTGGTTCTGTGTTGCATGCAGGAACTGCGCCTTTCTTCCCGCTGCTAGGGAGGGAGAAAAACGTCCTTTTTCTAACTGTTTCTTACTCGACAGATTAAATTCTGTGTTATTGTCCTGCAGGGAAATGTGATCAGGTATTTACACACATGTGATTGTTCTTTTTTATCCCCCAAACGATGCAGTAGATCTAACCTCCCACCATCTCTGAAGGAAAGCGTTTGTTTAAAGCTCCGAAAGTTTACTAATTCCCAAAGTGAGCAGGTCTCTCTTTCTGTCTGCCCTTGTCTGGAAATGAGTTTGAGCGTAATGAGGCCAGCTCCTCACTAATTACCGCCACGACTTTGTTATTAGCCTTTTAACACACAGCGATTAATCACAGGCTGCATCTCCTCTCCGTCCCGCTGTCCTCCCTTCTGTCGGACTTTCTGTGTTTTAGATGTTTTCACGTTCACTCCTCGCCGCGCTCGTTTCATCCGTTTTCGGGGAGGGGAGTCCTCTCAATCAGACAAAACTGTGACTTCAGATGAGTTTTTCCTCACACCTCTTGAGTTCTTCTTTCTGTCTGTCAGATCATAACACCGACTGTCTCTCCCTCCCCCCTCAGGCTCTGCAGGAAAAGGTGGAAAGTCTACAGAAGCAGCTGCACAGCTCTGAGAGGAAGCTGCTTGACAAAGAGCTGGAGACTGAAGAGAAGGTAACGCAGTCGCTGTTTTCCCCCTCCATCTCTCACGGCCTCTCTTTCACGCTCATCAGGCTTTCACAAGAGGAGCAGGCCGACTCTAAACTCATTTGCTTCTCACCATTACGGTTGCATCACTCTCACTGCCCAACACACTTTTTTTCCCAGCTGCCTTTGGCCTTTTCATCACTCTTCTTTTAGCTTCATGCTAGCACACAACCTTCTTTTGACTCCAAACTTATTAGGAGATACTTTTTGAAGCTCCTTCTGTGCCTTTACTGACACACCTGACTCCTCACACTTCACCTGCTCGTTTCCATCTCCTCACTTTTTCAACCCTGCAGGAGTGTGTGCACTCATGTCAGTTTTCCCATTGAAGCTCATGACTGCCTGTGGTCGGAGAACAAAAATGAGTGTCAGACAGACAGGTGTGTTCCTGCAGTTATCAGGCGTGGACAGAGATCTGGTACCGTTTTGTAGAGACTGGAAAAACAGGTTGTCCTGCAGGGGGCGATCTCTCCGACTGAGACACTTGACCTTTGAAAAAGAGGCCAGTGAGTTTTAAGTTTAGGGGGACTATGTCTGAATAATGAGAGCGGGCAACGATGTGATAATTATTAATGTGTCACTTTATTCTGAATAAAATAAGAGTCATTTTTCTTTACATACCCGTAGATTATAAACACTTAAAGTCCTGGTTGACGATCTGTGAGGCAGTTAAAAAAAAAAGAGCCGTTGAGGCAGAAGATCCTACGCTAGCTTCAAATAGGATTCACCATGTCGGATTGTTAGTGACTAGCGGCGGTAAACGCTGGCTCCACTGGCGTTTTACTAGAGTGGAAGGGGACGAGTAGGAAACACGGGAGAGGGGTGTGTCAATACAGTGAGGTGATTGGATGGAGAGGTGGAGCAGGAGATTGACCAATGGGAGCCATCTGTCCCGAACAGCTCCTATTGGTCAATGTTTTTGCAGCCCTGCACCTGTGAGGATGAACGGATTTTTCCCGTTCTTTTTTCTCTTCACTTTGTGGAGATCGCACTATAGGACCATGATCGCCATAGAAACGAGGTTCATAATAATTACTAATCTCTCCAATCGTCAACCATGTCTTTAAGGGTTGAATGTTGTGTTGATCACCGGCACATTTTTGTCTAATCTTTTTGTTGAAAATGATCAATTATTATTCAATTTGGTCTGTTTTCCAATCAAAGTGTTGAAATTTCAGTCAATAATCACATAATTAGACTTATTCTGGTTGTATGGCTACAAAAACTGAATCTAGAAGAATCAAATGATGCGATCGAAGAGATGCCCCGGTCACTGATTTGCCCTCACGCCCTCATACCCGGACGTAGACCAGATAACCAGTGCCTCTGTAGCCTCCAATTCACCAAGTGCACATAAGCTAATGTTTTTAGCATCAACATAGGAAGTAAACACACTAAATGCCCAGTAAGAGTGTTGCTTCACCCAGCTTCACAACACGTCCAAGAGTCCTTGATTATCTTAAGGTCTTGAAAAGGTCTTTAATCTTGGCGTAAAAACCCGGTTTTTGTGTCTCTGCAGGATTTAGACTGATCACCAAGCCTCAGTTTGTACTCCTATTCAGTGTGACCGTAGTGACTTCCACCTGACCCAACCTTGACGTCAGAAATACAGCCTCTGCTCACCCCTCCTCTCCGCCTTCCTTTCATCCCTCGAACCATCTTTCATTCTCCCGTTCAGAGCCAGAGATATGCCCCCTCACACATTTCCCAAATTCCTTGAGATTTGGCTTCAAGAGCCAGCGCCTAGGGCCAGGAATGCCACCACCGCCTGTGTTCAGAGGGAAGCCTCAGTGCGCTCACACACTCCCCGTGGCTCTGCAGAATGCCCTGTAATCAGGCTCTGTTTTGACCTTGACACACACAGAGAAGAAAGCTCTAATGACTACACTCACACAGGAGGCCGGTCTTTGTGCGCTGGTATGTACACCGAAGGCATTCATCCTCTTGTGTCCTGTCCGATCCGCCCACTGACCCTTGTACACACTTCACACACTCGTCCCACACCTCTGTGTCTGGCTGTCATAAATCTGCAGGACGGGGTCAGCGGTTTTTAGGAGCCGATGGTCACCGACCCAGTCCCAGAGGCGCTGCACGTTGTTTCCTTTAACTTAAGAGGGACTGACCCCGGACCCTCTCCCGCTGTAGCGTCTCACAGACGTCGAGCGTCGTTCTTATTTTAGTTCTTCACTCATGTTTTATTCTGTGTCGTTTCACACGCAAACTGTTGATTTGTTGGTGAAAAGTCTCCCAAATAATGTCAAGATCTCTTATCTTGATGACTTTCTTCAGAGCGGAGCTGGTGCGCCGCAGATGAAAGCGTTTTCATGTTTCTGAAAGTCAGAAATAGGATTACGTTCCCGAGCAACCGCTGTGACATGTTTACACTTTTTATAACCTCTTATAGATATAAGTGTGGTGACACAAAGTAGGACACATACACATACTGAAGATTTGTGCGCTCCCTCCATTCTGCCGCGCGTGTTTTTGTTTATAAAGAGACTCCGAGCGATTTCTAACTTTTATTTTTACAAATAAGTTTTAGGAAACGTTTAATATTAACTTTCCACTGATTATGCAACATAAACACATTCATAAAACCTCCAAAAAGCATTAATAACAATCCTTATAAGTGGTTGTAAGTGTGATTATCAGCTAAAGTGGTTTAAGTTGATATGAGTACTCAAAATCAATTAATGTGCTATAAAAGGGGGGTTCGTATAAAGTGTGACTATCCTTTTTTAATGTAAATAACTTTGATTTATTGTTTTTAATTCAATGTTTTAACTCCAGAGAAAATCACAGTTTTTCAAAGAGTCACCCTAAAGTTTGCCCTCTGGTTCAAAACCATCTCTGTTATGATTTAAGTCACAAAATGTGCTGATGCAAAAAAAAAAAAAATGAGTAAACAAGATGAAGAATCCGACGAAGCATTTGGTATCAATTCTTTTTCAACATGACTCCTCGATTCTGCGCCGCAGAGACACTGGCGTTAATTCGTCACAGATTGTTCTGCTATGTCAAAGCTGGCAGCAGAGACACAAACAGGAAGTGCGCCACGGTTGAGTTAGAAAGAAGGAATCTCTGCACGTCAGCCGACGGAAAGATGAAACTTTTCAAAGACACGATTTGAAGTTTGTAATTAGACTTCAAGCTTTTTTTAACGAGGTGCAGGAGTCACTGTTGGTGTGGATATTCAAAAAGGTGCATCACATATAAAGTACCAGAAAACGACTCCAATATTAGTGGATTCAAACTTCAACAGTATCTGTTGTTGTCTGATTTCCACTAAAAGTGTTTCATGATTTTAATCACACTTCAAGCTTTTGTAAGCACGAGAACCATATGTATGAAAGTTAGTCATTGTTTGTTTTGAACAAAAATCTCCCTTTGTTTGATTTTAACAGACAAACTTATCACTCATTAGGACTCTTTGCTGTAAAGGATGTAAATTAGACTAATTATTCACCCTAAATCTAACCACTTTGTTTGATACTTACCGTCAGCGATGGTTCCCCGCGTAAAAAAATCACTTTTTAGAAACAGTCGGTCTTGAAGCTGATGGTTCGATGTCTCTTTGTCGCCTACAGAGAAGAATATTCTTAAGTTATTTATTAAAAAATTCCTTACAGGAGCTTGAAACTTTGGAACAAAGTCTGTACTTATTTGTCTCTAATCTGTCAGGACTTTTTTGTGGGTTTCATTAGGGCCTGACCGATTTATTGGAGAGCCGAATAAATCGGTCAATTTTAGCTCGTATGAGACTAATCGGTAATCGGCCAAAACTCGCCACCATGTAATATGTAATATGTGAGCTAAAGTTAGAGTTAGCCACCTGCTATTAGCCTAGCTACACTGTTAGCCGTGCCAGTAACGGTAGAATAAACAACAGTACACATTAGTGATCGAGCGACTTCTCTTACTGAGGCAGCTGCATGTCTCCAGATGAGACCGGACCGGAAATGAGGAACGTGAGTTAAGACGCGGAGGCACCGATCAGCAGTATATCGAGTGTTCCTCATTTTGAGTTGGAAGTTAACTCAACTGTTTGAACTTTACACAAAATACCTCATTCTTCTTTTTCAGTTGTTTTAGCAATAAAAATTATTTAAATTGAGTTTTCTGCCTTTAATTCTTTACAGAAGTGTTTGAGAGGCTCAAAAGCAGACATTTGTTACAAAAAAATAAATATGTAGATATATTATTTAAATTAACAAAATTTTAAAACTTCAAAACATTTAAAAAATCGGCCGATTAATCGTTAATCAGATTCCCCCCCCCCCTAATAATCGGTATTGGCATCGGCCCCAAAAAGTCCATATCAGTCGGGCCCTAGTTTTCATCCTTGATCATAATTCACAGCCATACTTCAGTGTTTTCCGTGATTCAGAACCATATTTTTAGATGGGACAAACAAGAATCCCAAATCAACAGTCCACCAGATTTCTACTTTTGTATTTAGTGCAACAAGATGAGAAGTTAATCGTGTAAGAAGTGCGTATTTTATCTGGGAAACCATTGAAATAAAAGTGTCGTTGACAGAAGTGTAACAGAAAATACTGAAGTGTTAAAGGAGTGTTGAGTAGCTGGTATGTGGGTGTGAAGACGGGTGGTGCTGGCTCTGCTGGTGGAAGCGAGTTATGTGGGTGGAGCTTCATCTCTTTAGAGAAGTGATCTGATGTCTATGACTCCTGCCTCTCACCTCGCTCCAGGTGTCAAACCGCCCTCCTGCTGTTTGTTTCATACATTCGTGTCCATCATGTGTGCGTCTTCATTGTTCTCTCCTCACTCTGAGTTTATCTGCCAACTCTTCTCTTTGTAATCTGATCCCCCACATGCATTAAAAAAAAAAAAAACACTCTTTCTGCCCAGACTTCTCACAGATGTTGCTCGCCGTAAACTCGCAGGGCCCTCGCAGGCTCCCCTCACTCTAAAATGGCGGATCAGCAGCTCGCCGCGTGCGTGTGTGGTTCGATTCTCCTTGAAGGGTACAGCTCTTTGTATAAATACATAATGATACAGTGGGCACGGCGAACTGTACACGTTTCAGAGCTGTGTTCTCCTGCAGCAGGGGGAGCTGGGTGAAATAAAGAATAAATCCTCTCCGCTCTGATTTAGATGTAAAAATGCAGAGGAGTTGAACTTCAGTTCTTAAGGCTCAGGCGTTTTTCTCTGTGCTGTTTTTGTTGAGGCGCGTTACATCAGCAGCGCCGATCCATCGCGTACTTCTAACAACTTCACTGAGATCTGTAGCCACTTCTAATCTCCTCCTGCCTTTTTATTTTATTTTTCTCGCTCATGTGAAGCGGTTTCTCTCTCTCTCTCTCTTTCTCTCTCTCTCTCGCAGCGAAGCATTTTTGAATTCAAATCGCTCCTTGGTGAACTCAGTGGATGTGGAGGTGAAAACTTTGTGAGTGGCGTCATTTTTGATGTACCCCCTTGTTCCTGACACGGTTTTTGTCACTTTGGGGAAAAAAGAGGGGGATGGCGGTGGCGGCGGCGGTGGTGGCGGTGGTGGGGGTATCAAAAAATGTCTTTCCAGCAGCTACTCACCCTCCCAACCCGTCCCACGCAAGCCTGCACGCACACACACCCCAACTTCATTAGCATACATCAAGCTTCCCTACGACGTGACAAACTTCATTTGAACGTTGAAAGTGTTGAGGGCTTGTTCCTTTCTGCTGGCAGCTGTCAAAAACCACGCCATGTGACGGCACCGAATGCAAGGGAAAGTCAAAACCACAATCTAAAGACTATATATAGATGAAATGTTGTCATTTTAAGATGACTGGGAAGGGAAAACGACTGCCGCTCCTCGCAGTCTTCAAAACTAGAGAATCGCGCTTCATCAAGAACAAACAAAACCTCATTTTTTAAAAGAGCTGCGCAGATGAAACCAGATTCTCCTCCAGAAAGTCAAAGTCCCTTTTTCATTGCTTTGGGAGAGAGCGGCACACTTTCTTCCCGTTGTGTTTCCCTTCCTCTCTCGGTATTTTTCTCTCATCTGCAGTCCGTCAGCGACCCAAACCTCACGGCCGGGTTTGATCAGCGGTATCGTTCAAAGGCGCTCAGCATCTGTCCTAATGGCGAGGAGGCTGTTTTTGTTTTATTTCAGGTGCCGTCATACGCCTCCTGCCACCTGTCAGGAAAATAAACACGCCTTTGCTGTTTAAAAAGTGTGTGTTTGCATAAAGATGGAGAAGGATGTGAAAGGAGGGACCTTGGAAGAGGAGAGAGGATGAGAGGATAAGAGGCAGACGTCTTTAGGGAGTCACAGAGATGCTCCTGTTTTGAATTTGAACGCCGCTGAGAGACGGCGAAGTCGGAAATTTGAATCACCTTTCCCTGTCTGCGTTTTTAGCCGAGCATATGTTTCCACAACAGAGATGCTTTTTTAAAGGCTGCTGCTGCTGCTGCTGCTGCTGCTGCTGCTGCTGCTGCTGCATCCGCCCACACGCGTTGCATCGTAAAGTATGGATAAGCTTTAGTTAGACATGCCAGGGAAAAGATGGGATTGCTTTGGTCTACTGCTGTGCTGCAAGAGCAGAAATCTGTATTATGCACGCTCAGGTGGTTCAACATATATGCGAGCCCATTTCTATAAGCGCAGAGATGTTCATGGTTTCCAATCATTTAAACTCTACGTTTGATTTCAAAAGGTACAAAAACAGCATCCTGAATACTGAAACTGTAAGATACAAATACATCCTTATATGAAATATAACCTTTATTGGGTTTTACCTGCTCGACACTTCAGGGTCTCCTTTGTCCATTAATTTGTGCTGTGATGGACTCCTGGACTCTTCTACTTCAGAGCCATACTGTTGTAAAAAGAGCCAGAAGTGTTGTGCCGTCTTCTTACCATGATATCCATGATCATCCCTGGAGAAGTTATTGTCTTGATGTTGAACCAAAATCTGTTTGTGTTGTTCAGTGTTGATGGCGCCTTCCTAGACGTGCACATGATGCTACCCCTGTTATAGACGTAGTGCACTGAGGATCCAGGGTAGGGCTGGGCAATATGGTCTCAAATCAATATCATGATATATTGATCAGTTCACCTCGATAACGATAAATGGATGATAACTACTCCACAAGCTGCTCAGCCCCTCCCACATTAACTTCGTCTACTTCAGCCGCTACAACTTTTGAACCGTCCTCCATCTCCTCACCTGTCTTTCCCTCTTTGTTATGGATGTAGGACAGCGTCTTAAAGGGACCATAGCCTACATACACACATCCAAAACCAACTTTTATTTATTTATTTTTTTGACACCAAATATACCGATATGGGCAAAACGACGTCGGTTATTGTCGTAAATTTCGGTATCTGTAAATTTTCGGTTTATCACCCAGCCCCGAACCAGGGTCCATGATTTCTAACTCCCAAAGTAGTCGTACAGTTTAAGGCTGCATTTGTGGACGACTGTTTTCACACAGAATGGTTTTAAATGTGATTTTGAGTCCATGCAGGGACTTCCACTACAGAGTCCTGTCTGATTTTAATGCTGTGCCTTCCAGTGATACTTTTTTATGAGTTTTAGTTGATGAAATAATAAAAACTTCACATAGGGACATTATTCTTAAAGTGTTTCCTCACTCAGTCTCTCACAGAATGATGAATATTCTCCCATCTCTGGAGACTCAGACTCTCGTGTTACTAACTTGAAAATCAACCGAAGATAGTGAAAGGTGTTTTTGTTTGTTTGTTGCTCCTGTGCCTACTATATTAATCATAAAACAGCAGCATCTTTACACTGTTTCCAGTTAAATGTCGAGTTTAAATCATTTCCAAACTATCATGCTCTTAGAGAATTAGATTTTTAGTGGCGGCAGTATCTCAACATGACGATCCAAACAGGTGTAATGCTATAAAAGAGATTCTATTTCTCACACCCACGGCTGCACCAGCTGCTCAGAGAAGACTCTAGAACAGACTCCAGACCTACTACCTTATTGTATCCTATAATACATCAGCTCTCCTCCGGGCTCCCCTCCGTCGCCGTTGCTACAGCAAACATTCACGGCTTGTCTACTTCGATCAGCCGTCGGCCCGGACGTACAGTATCCAGTCGTCCCTCCCGCTCTCTGTGAGTCTCGGCGCGGACGCTGCTGAAGCCTTGCCCATTCTAATGTATGGGAAGGAAAAATGGAGACAGCATTGCCACAGAGGAGCTTGTAATTTAGGCAGAGCGGATCTCTCATTGACGGCACCGTCGATGAACCAAGAATGCAAAACGAAGGAGTGAGGCTTTTTGAAGGATCTAGACTTATATTCAGGGCGGTTGGTAAAGGATGTGTTTATTCAACCATTGTTTATTGCTCCGCTCTGAGGTAGTAGAGTGTGTTTTGTCTTGGCTTGCCGTTTTGTTATGACTACAGAAGCTGCTATAGATAGACGGACGTTTTGAAAACCCGCTCTCCTGTCGCTTCAGCTGATTTTTGTAACTCCTGGACTTTTTAAATGAAAGATTCTGAAACCCAATTTTTCTGCCTTTTGTTTGAAAAAAAGGCCTCTCTTAAATTACCCGTCTCTTTTATTCACACGAAGAAGAAAAGACTTTGAACTGATGGGCTTTGTACCTGATGTTGCTATCCCGACACTTTAGAAAGAAAAAGGGCAGAAGGAGCCGGAAAATTTGGCAAAGTTGTGACAGACTAATCTACTGCACGCTGCGCCGAGACAAAGTGAACCGCTTCATGTTGGGATCATTTATACTGGAGCTCGCTTTGAAGTGCTTCCCAATCCCTTTCATTGTGCCCAGGAAGATTAATTAGCCAAAGCCAGAACAATCAGTTAAATCCACAACAGGAAAATTATTTTAGGAAAACCAATCTTTCTCCCTCCCCCTCACCTCGTTCACGCTCCCTTCACTTGAAAGACCGGACTGATGAGAAGGAGGTGGAGAGGTGGGGATATTCTTGATGTTAGGACCCGGATCTTCGCCTCTGTCAAAGACATCATAATCAGTCAAAGTGCTCAGACTCTCCCGTGGTTACTCCTTGAAAAAACGCGGGTGAAAACTGTTGCTTTTCTAAGCTCCCGCTGATTCCTCACGCTCTGTTTAAACGTTCATCAAGCGCAGAATTAATTGATTCAGCGACTCTTTTCAGAGCGCCGTAAACGCTTTTTACAGTACTGCTGAAGCCCTGCGCCCGCGTGCGCGTCTCGATATATGTGTGCGCGTCCGTTCGTGTGTCTTTGTGGGTAAAAGGCGGGGGGTTGCGCTAACCAAACCCTTTTCAACTTCTATAATCAGACTCTGGTTTAGTGGAGTGTAATTTAGCCCCAGACAGACTTCCTCCCCGTCCTTCCCCGGTGGAGTTAGCTCGCTAGCCTGCTACGAGCCGCTTCCACTGCTGGTGTTTGATGTGTCCTGCCCTCCACTGTGGCCCTGTCCCCGTCCAAACCCAGCTGTGTAACAGGCCCGTAAATGCATTGTGTCAGATGTGGCTGTAGTCATCAGCAGCCAGTAGGGGGGTGTCGTGCAGAAAGAGCAAGGCATGCCAGTCTGCAGGCCCCCTGTGGAGATGTGAAGGAGCTGTGAAGAGCGAGGGAATACTCTGAGCCATGAATAAAGAGGGGATACCCACTGTCTGTGTTGTGAGTGTGCATGACTCCCTCTGAGGGAACTACACACTTTGGCACGGTGTCTGGAAATGTGTGTGTGTGCAGAATACGCTCTGTAATTCAGTCAAAAAGACGAAAATAACTTACAAACGACATAAATACACATGAAGACGAGGCCTTTTCGGTCTCTCTGCAGGTGTTTCTGTTTTTGACTCATTACTGCGTGTTTGTGTATAAGATGGTTGAAGATTTATTCACGCTCGACGGCCCTGCCTCTGTCTCCTCAGGTGACCGCGGTGTGTCAGGAGTACGAGAAGAAGATCAAAGGTCTGATGCCGGCGGAGCTCAGACAGGAACTGGAGGACACCATCGCCTCTCTGAAAGCTCAGGTGAGAGCTGACTCTTTGTCACGTACAGATCAGATACAGACAGGACCCTCGCTCTTCACAGCTCCTGACATGTTCAATCTTCAATTCAAGTTGTCGGCGAGCTCTTGGGTTAACCTGCACATTTCTCTGTTGTGCCTTTTCCTTCTTTATTTCTGCAGAATCTTTACACAATTAAGTACAAAGAAACCATCATTAAAGAAAGTATTAGCACCAGTTAGGGCCTGTTTCCACTGACAGCATTTTCTTGATAGGTAGCACAGGTTCTTTCCGTTGTTTGTTCAGTGTTTTTATCGTCTTTCCTGCAGTTTTTTTTTACCAGTCCTCGCCCAAGATGACCAATCAAAACCAAGAATATCCAATATTAGAATACCAGCTTTTGTTATCCACGTGCATGAGATAAAACTACATGTTTTATTCCATGCATACAGACTTTTTTTCTAAATTTAAGCGTTCCAGGTCTAGAAATACAGCTCATGCAGGAAAAAGTTCTTTTAAATGTTTTAACAATTTTTTTTCAAAAGTTTCCATGAAGCAAACTTAAAGGTGGGGTAGTCAGGATCTGAGGTAGTGCCAGCTTTTGGGGAGAAATCTTGAATGTAAACTCGACCCCTCCCAAACAGTTTTCCCCTCAGCTCCTCCTCTCCCCTCCCTCTCTGCTCCATCAAGCCCCGCCCACAAACAGACGCTCCTGCTCGCTCGTATCGTTCCAATTAAATTCAGATATAATGGAGATAAATACTTAAGATCATTACAAATGGGGCCCATAATAATAACAAAATGATGCTTCTTTAACGGATTCTTGCCTACCCCATCTTTAATGGACAAAACACACTACCTGCAGTATGAATAAACTTTATGAGTTTACTCGACTTTAGCCGTTAGCCAATCAAAACCCTCAGACACAAAACCCTGATGAATATGCAAGTAAGAGCCGTTTGTTTGAGAAGCTTTAGAGCTCCTCTAATGTGATAATCACAGACATGCTCCTACAATCCTCATTACAAACCTCCAATGGAGCCTCGTCATTGTTCCAATGAGTCCACCCTCTTATCGACCCCGTCACTGTCTCTGACATCACACTGTGAAGGTTAGATCGGAGTTTTTCTGATGGCTCGTCTCGAACCGCTGCCGTCTTCGCTCAGACCACAGCTTACTGATTGGAAATGTTTACACGATGTAATTCCTGACCAGAGTGGCCTCCCCTCTCATCGAGGATGTTGTGAGTTTTTCTGCACGTTGAAGTAAATTATTGTAAGAAAATAAATGCAGTCGGGGAGTTTCTGAGCGTCTGGAGGCGTCTGACCACATCTTGTTGTTTTTTCTTCTTCTTCTTCTTCATCGTCTTCACCACCGCTTGGTGCCAAATGAAATGCTAGAACTTTCCTGAGGTCTCCCCCACAGAAAGGAATGTAGCGTCGGCTCCAGTACGGTAGTCCCAGAACAATAGAGACCTGATTATTCTGCCAGGCTCTCCGTGCCGCGCGTAAATGTAGAAGCGGTTTATTTTCTCTTTCGCCAAAGACACTTCATAAATAAACTCACACTTTGTAGCCAAACAAAAGAACGGCGCTGCCTCGGCTCGCAGCATCCTAACCTCAACTAACCTGGCTCATAATCTCTCCTCTGCCCCCCCTTTGCGCCTTAACCCCTCTGCCCTAATCTCCTGACCCCCAACCCCTGCTGTCCTGACCCCTGGACTCAACAACCAGGCCTTTCTTTCTCTTAACCGACCCCCTCCACCCAAAAGCACAATCCCTGGTTTCTCCGCTGCTCTTTCCTGGTCGCACAGCTAATCGAGGTGAGCACATTAGAAAGATCTGGAAGTGTAAATGTTCTCCGTCTGTGTGTGTTTTGCAGGTTAACTTCCTGCAGAAAAGAGCCTCTCTGCTCCAGGAAGAGCTGGATGCCTGTCGCAGCAGGAGGTTAGCATGATTGTTTAGATTGGGTGGAATCGTTTGTGCATATGTTCCTGTACATAGTTCATGTGAAAGTTTGGATCTGAACATCTCAAACTCCTTTATTAGTGGCACAGGTAGATCAGGTACTTCGACTGTGACAGCTTCCTGTCCTGGGGGGCTTTGATTCCCCTCCTTTCCCCCCCTCGTCCATCACACTGTACCAGACATTTACGTCTTTATGAAAAGCTTCCAGAGATGGCGGCGATGAGAGGGCTCGTCAAACGGCGCCGCGGCTCACATCACGACAAACATCTCTCAGGACTGTCAGTCACACACATCAGAGTAAAATAATCCTTTAATTCACTGTACTCTGCTTCACAACTTCAAGTGACAGAGACGTCGAATGACTTCAATCAGGGAGGGTTGAGTTAGATGTCTTTCCATCACAGCGTTTCCCGGTTTTCATCTCTTTTTTTTTTTTTCATCCTGAATGTTTAACATCAAAATTAAAACTGAAACTTACATGTTTTTTTGTTGTAGATTTAACTGCAGATTAATTATTGACCCAAATAAGTGGACTTTAAAAGAGTTAATCTCAAGCTCTGGGAGATCTTTGTCACTTTTTCACGTTTGTTTGATCATTTATTGATGAAAAGACTTTAAAAGAAAGGAGACACTGGGAGGATCGTGCAGCTTTTGCACCTGCGAGACACAGTGTTATCCACAGAGCATGCACTGTTTTATGCACATTGAATTTTTTGTAGCCAGGAAAGCCTGAATAAGATTAAAAATCTCTTTCACAAACATGTCCTGGCTAAGATTAGTGATGAGTTACAAACACAGGTCAACGTTTCCTGGATCAAATAACAGAAAATCATCAATCAAAGCGTCAATCAGAACTCCTTTCCACGGGACAGAAAGCAAGAACGAGCCTTGTGACTGGATCACAGAGCGAAGACTGTAGCTTCCAGCATTAAAGTCCCACTCTGACTTTTTTTCTTTTTTTTTTACTACTTAAAAGTGTTCTCAGTGGTCTTTAACCTGTGATAATGAAGTTTTTAGCCAAAATCACGTCACCTGCGTCGTTTTCAAAGGCTTTTCTTCTGCAGAGCTCCAGTAGCTCATATCACCTCTGAGTCGGAAGTGAAAATAGCGCCACTCTGCACACTCCTCTTCACGCTAGCTTGCAGCCTAACATTTCCAATGTATTTAGCTCTCATACACAAATGTCTTTAGGGACATGATGAAAGTTAATATCATAATTACCTTTCTTACAAGCATTTCAATCCGCTAATGCACACGCTTGTTCCACGATCGTCCTCACTACGTAGGAAATCTCACTGTATGTGAACCTGCTGTTTGGGTCTGCCAGAGATTCACAGCGACTTGAATGCAGAAAACATTTAGTTTTCTCATGATATATCCTGTAGCATCTGAAAAATGCCATATGAACTTGTAGACAACAAGAAAAGCATGATTTTCATCGGAGTGGGTCTTTAAATGATCTTTATTAAAAAGAAGGTCTGATTCACAAACATCCGCTGTTAAAGTGAAGCTTTTATCTGCTGAAAGTCTGCGCCACATTAATGCTCAAACTATTCTGTGATATTAACGATTCCACCTCTAAAAATTAACACATCAGTCATTCACTCTGTTATCATCACTTATTCATCATTTAGACAGAACAGAACAGCTCTGCACAGTAAAGGTTGGTGATGCCGACAGCTCACCTCCACAGTCTCGTGCAAAACAAGAGCAAACTGCACAAAACTGCAAACTCTTAATGTAACTTTGCACTTTAATATCGTTAGCAAAACTTGCGTCAGTGAATGAATCCTCAGGTCGAGCGGGAATAACCAAACTCTGTCTTTGCAGGTAGTCGAAGCAGAACCACGACCCGACCCTGTACCTGAACATGAAGGACCGAACATCCAATCAGATGTGAGCATAACTAACTGTTACAAGTCTTTACACTCCTGCCACGCCGCCGGACGAGTCATCTTGTTGTCATGGTTTTATCAACATATGAAATATTTATTTCCCACGTTTACATTTTTATTTTTGTGTTTCATTAACATGTCTGTGTTCCTGATGCTTTACAGACTTTTGATGTCAAACTGTCATTTCCATTATTTAATAAAACACTCTGCTTCATTTTTCAGTCGTCATGTTTATTTTTTCTCTTCCTCGTCATGTTTTCATTCTCAAATATCTTTATATAATTAATCCCCCCCTCCATTAGGAAAATTCACGCTGTTGCCTTTGTTTTTGTTTGACCGCAACATGCGTGTTAACCAAGATTAGCTCTGTAACTCTACGCTCAAGTCAGAGACCTTGAATTCCCAGCAGCTCCATCACTATTTAGCATCCAGCGCCGATTTGAACTGTAAAGAGCAGTTGGGGGGTTTGTGGTCGGTTCAGATAAAGAGCGCTGCGAGCCCAATGTTTGAACCTCGGGCCAAACGCTACAGAGTTTCCGCCTCGGCCACCGCTTTGTGTTTTACCATCGGCTCCGCTCAAACCCAAAGTGAAACACTCAGACCCACGAGTCCGGCGTGTCTCCATCGACGTCTCCAGAGTGCGGCGGGTTTATGGTGATAATAACATTTGGTGGAGCGAGGATGGGCTTTGTAATGAGCCCCCATCCTCTGGTATTTTGTGTTTCGGTAGGTGAGGAATGCATGGGCTTGGAAAGTGATCATTTCAAAAGAATCCGTCTGGAAACAGTTTTTTAAGGAGACATTAAATCTTAAAAATCCGATTTGATTTCAAAGAGAGCCCGACTCGTACTTTTACAGACTGGGATTGAAGTCTTTTAACACCCGCAGGTCACGCACTTCCATGTGTTCCCGTTGTCCCTGACCTGTTGTGCCGTCTCCAAACGAAACTCTATACCGCTCTCTGTATTTATTTGATGTGCTGATTCTGCTGCCTGGGCAGAAAGAAAGAGAGAGAGAGAGAGAGAGAGAGAGAGAGAGAGAAAAACACAAAAGAGAGACAAAAACAGAGCGGACAGTTGGAGCGACTTCTGAGAAACAGGAATTTAGTCTTCCAGCATGAGGTCTTTGTAGAGTCTGTTGTTTCTGGAAGGAGTGCACAGAGGATTCATAACTGTTACAACCTACAAGACAGACGTACATGTGGGTGTGAGTTTTACACTTTGGACTCCACCTTAAGGACATTTCAGGACTCTTAGCACCATACGTCAGGGGTGGGCAATCATGTGCCATGGAGGGCAGAGAGACTGCAGGTTTTCTTTCCAACCCAAAACTCCACCAGGTGGTTTCACTGATCAGTCCCTGCTCTCTGCTTGGAGGTAATCAGTGAAATCACCTGGTCCATGGCACATGATTGCCCACCCCTGCCATACCTGAACAAGTCCTCCTCACTCCCATCCTCATCTTTGTAGATACTGCCCTCGACTAGTTCAGCCCCCTCCTGAGTCTCTGTCCTGTCCTGCTCGGGTCTTTGCTGCTGCTCTCCCTGCCTCAGCTCATGAATCAAAGAGGAGGTGTGCTCTTGTCTGTTGCTGGTCTTGTCCTGTTCATGCATTCGTGTTGTTTCTGTATATCGTGGTTTGTTCAGTCGGTCTCGGTCTAAAACCAACCTGGCAGCAGCAGCAGGTGTTAACTCATTCAGTGCCAGTGATGGATATGGAGGATTTTTCTGTTTTTTTGTTTTCCACCAGAGGGCGCTCCTCCCCAACATGCGACGAAGTTTGGGGTTGTTCTGAACGCAGAAAAGCCGACAAATATGTCATAATCAATTAGCCGGGTTGTGGAGTGTTTTTTCTCAGGAGAGTAGGAAAATGCCAAAGTCATTCGCCAAGAGTAAACGGTCTCGGCGCATCAGCTCCAGTGGGTGAGGTGCTTCTGTCTCTGGATCCAATGAAGATCCTGGTTCCGGACCTTCAACATCCTCAGCAAACAATCAAAGAAACAATTTTCTGGCATGTCGTTGTGAGGCCGGTGTCGGTACTGGTGAGCGAGACTGAGCTGGAATTCAGCGACAAGAAGGACGTGGGCAGTCCGTGTGGTTTACGTCGCGGAGTCAGGTTCTCGAGAGCCAATATGACTCCCAGCCATCTTAGTGTAACCTATCACAATCAGATCTCGAGAGGTGAGGAGTGGTGTCCGAGGAGGGAGGACCTTGATGCCACCGGTTAAGTAGTTTGAAGAAGTAACTTCAAAGTCTCTCCTTCATAAAAATGTGTTTTTCCAGATCAGCAAAGATGATATGACCACGCTGCATGGAGCAGGCAATAACTAAACACAGGAGTGGGTTAGAGACTAATTTTTTTTCTGGTGAAAGGAGAGAACCACCTCTTTCTTTTGAGATATCGCACTTAATTCTCGTCAAAGCAAAGGATATTCTGTGGCTCCTGAAAGATACATACATTTCTATTGCGGCCAACGGTGTCACTGGGTGAAAACTGCATAAATGAACCTGGCACTGAATGAGTTAAAAATGTCCACTCCAGCTTCCTGTCCATGGTCTTGTTTCCTTTTGTAGGTCATATAGAGACATCACACCCGCTCATCTGAAGCCTCCTCTCAGGAGCTGTAAACAGACCGAGTCTTCAGAGTTAAAGACTCGAAGTGAAGGTTCCCTCTGTCCTGTTTCAGCAGACCCTTGTTTTCCTCCTCTTCACCTTCTCCAGCTCTAACCCTCTCCTTTAATCTGCGTTATCGCTGACATAGTTTCACTCTAATTGATTGTCTCTCACCAAAATAAACCTCCATAATTGTGCTTGTGTAAATACGAGCCATGAATGTCATTTCCACACAGCCGACACGGCCCCATTAGGGATCAAAGCGGTCGCTTCCTCTCAGTTATCTCCACATCAGACAGCGGACTGCTGTGTGACGGAGGAAAAGGGCAGCCAGGGAGCTCCACTCTTCGTCTCTTACAAACACAGACTTGGACAGGTTTCATCGGATTTGGAGGAGTTTCATGACGAGCAAAGGGAGAAGAGATACGTTCAGTATTTTTTTAGAGCAACAAGACAGGTCCTGCCTCGTTTTTATGGTCATGTAGCCTTTCCCAAACTAAGGACCGGGACCCAAATTAGGTTGCCAACTTGTAGAGAAGACGGAGTTTAACCTGAATTGATTTATTCTCGACAGATAGTCAGTAAAATACCTTCCTATTTCCCTTGATTCTAGGCAGCCTCTAAATTATTTATACACACGACTGTGCAGAACTTAAAAAAGTTAGTGACTTAGTAACAGGTGCAAAGACCTTTTCGCAGACTATCCTAAGACTTGATTTTGTTTTTGTTCTTCATTTAGACTTTGAAAAAACTAAAGCTAACTAAAGCTCAGGTCATTTGTAGGATAATCTCTCACTTGTTTCACTTTATTTTTTGATTAAAGAGAAACAAACATCATCTCTTCTTCCACTTTGTGTATACAGTATGTTGGTTTAGAGATGTCTTGTAACCTCCGAATAACCATTTAAGAAAACTTCCAACTCTTAAGACTGGTTCATTTCACTCCTGCCGCCTTTTTTAAAGATTTAGAGCCTGAATTATTTTGGCAAAAATTCTAGTAAAGCTTCATTCAAAGATATCAGGACAAATTCAGGGCAACATTAGTTCATTCAGGCCACAAAATCAAGCTCTACCTGCCTTGGCTTTTTTTTGCACATACAGAAGGAAGTATGCTCTTCCTGCTTCAATCCCTCTATTTCTGTATATAAAAAGAAACGTTAACTCTACTTCTTGGTTATTTTGGTGCATGTTGGTTTGGGGATGCCTTGCAGCCTCAAATGTCACATCTTCTTCTCTATTACTGCAGCTCACTCTTTCTTTTTCCTCCACTTCACGACATTCCCCTACATTTGAGTGTGCATCTCTTATTCTAGACGTGTTTTCTTCGATATGTCGCATCTGATGTGTGCCATAAATGTACAGTTATTTCCCTTAGAAAGAGAGAACAGATTTTGCACGCAATAAAAAACAAGAATTGTGCACACACCTGATACAGTAACACTGTCTGTGCTGGTTTCCACCTAAAAATCAGCGCTCTCTCTCTCTCTCAGAGACACAAACAGCCTTATGATGGTGAATCAGGGATGTGGAGCAGCTCCTTTTGAAGTCGTGGTACAGATGAACGCTACATCAGTTTTTGTTTTGAAGTGTTTTAATCCCGCAGGATATCAGAGGGGTTATCCGAGGATAAAACCGTGCGACCAGCGGTGATTTCGAATCGCACACATCCTCTCGCCTGGCGGTGGATTTACACGTATGACTTGGTGTGTGTTCCCGTGACGAGCCTGTGGGAGCGACTGTACATCAGTGCGTGATTGACAAAGTCATTGTACGTGCTTGTGTGCGAGTTGTGTGTCACTGGAGCTTTTTATAGCCCCGTATTCTGAGTCAGACCCTAGGAGGCCTGTGTTTGGCTGCTGTACGCCGCTCGCATAAATAAACCTGTTTATCGCCGACACTTCTCACACGCTCACGCTGATGTCTTCCATCGGGTGTCTGCTTTTGTCTCTCTTCCTGGCTTGTATCATTCTCCTCTTTGTTGATTCGGTATTTATGGCAGTGTTTTTTTTCTCTCTCTCTTTCCCCCCCTCACCCTGTCACTCAAACGCAGCAGAAGCTCTGAAAAAAGGATCTGCAGCTGTGTGATTCGAGAACAAGTGGGTTAGAAGCTGTAGAGCCTCAGTGAAGGAGGCTCAGCAGGTTGTGTGAGTGTGCGTGTGTGTGTGTGTGAGATTGTGGCGTGAATTCACAGTCTGGGCTGATGGTGTGGGCTGAGCAGGGGGACAGAAGATGTTGCTCTGAAGACCGTGTGGGAGGTTCGTCTGCATCACTTGCCCTGTGTCTCTGTCTGGGTATCTCTGTCTCGCTCCCTCCCTCCGTCTCTCTGCCTCCTTTTTTCTCATCGTGCACTAATTCCCTCTAGGAAATAAGATTAAGGGGAGTATGACTGGATCCTCTCTGATGCAGTGACCATGCAGGTGTTACATATCCGGTTTCTCCCAAGTGAGTTTTTTGAAAGACGTTTTTTTTTTCTGTCTCAAAAATTGAACCATTTTGCAGATTTTCTCAGAGAGGAGACGCATGTTGAGGTTGATTTTGCAACTATTTGGGCATCTCAATGCAAAAATACAGCGTTTATTATTCTTCTTTAAAGACAAACACTGAAATATCTCAGCTCGGTTAACTTTGAGTCCTGAAAAATGAGGAGCATGCGTGTTAAGAGAAAACTGAGACGTCTTAACAAGGACCCGACCGATTTATCGGCGAGCTGATTAAATCGGCTAATTTTAGCCTGTTTGAGACCAATAGGTAATCGGCCAAAACTCACTGATTTTCGATGATATTTTCAGAAATGAAACGCAGAGATTAAGATTCGGTTTCACTTCGAAAATGTTCCGCCATTTGAAACTTATCCTGTAGATGGCGCAGCGACCTCATGACGATCTTCATCCACTAACTACCTCACAGCACAGCAGAGTGACGGTTCTGAAGCAGGCAGCTCAGGGACGCACGGAGGAGAGTGGTCCTCCTTCACCATGTTCCCTGCTGTGCTGGTCTCGGTCATGCCGAGTTAATGGTGAAGAACCATGTAAGTTAGAGTTAGCCACCTGCTGTTAGCCTTGCTACACTGTTAGCCGTGCCAGTAACGAAAGAATAAACAACAGTACACATTACGTGATCGAGCTACTTCTCTTACAATGAGTGACTTGAGATAAGACGCCCAGGCACCGATCAGCGGTGGGGGTTGAAAACGCTCTTCTGGTCCGAGTTTGATTAGTCGGTCTTCCTGTCGGCGTGAAGAGCAGTAGCCTACAGTATGTAGATATCTACAGTGTATATATATATAAATATATATATATATATACTGTATATATATATATATACTGTATATATGTGTGTATATATATATATATATTTTATAACTTCATAAAAAAAAATTTAAAATAGTAATTGAATTCCCCCCCCCCCCCCCCAATAATCGGTTTCGTCATCGGCCCCAAAAATCCGTATCGGTCGGGCCCTTGTCTCAACGCGACCCATAAACTGAGGCTATTCCTCACACAGATCTGCTCCGTCTACCGTCCAATCCTCCAAATAAAAAACACGAAAAAAGAGAGAAAGCTGAAAAGTTGGACACAGATCTCTCACATGTGGTCTTTACTTTTGAGCTGCTACAACAAAAGCACAGATGTGTTGTTTTTACTACTTCTTACAGCAGTGGAAGCAGGAAGACACTGGGGGAGCTTAACTACAGTGTACTGGAAGGGACAAAATAGCATAAATTGAAAAGATTCTTCAATTTCTCGACTCTGCTGCAATTCGATCGGCACGTCCTAATTTTCTAAATTACACATTTTAACTTTATAGATGTGTTAATTAAAATTACACCCTCAGAGGCCTCATCTGCATGAAAACCCCTGCAGCTGTGGTGAATAAATTTTCTCTGTTTGATGCAAAAACTTTAAAGTTATGCAAGATTTAGTTGAAGAAAGAGTCCGAAAAACTGATTTGTCAAAGTGCTCGATGATTCCTCTCCAAGTTTTTCAACTTTCCTGGAATTTTCTGCCCGTCCTTGTGCAAAACATGCGTTTAAGTTTATTCGTTTGAATTTATAAATTCAGTGTTTATATCCGGCGTATCTGTTGGCATGGCGCTCGCTCGGCTGATGTGTCACACACCCCTCTAATGGAGGCACAGGAAGCGAGAGGAGAGATAAAAATCTGGCATCTGTTGAATGGACGAGCGAGTTAATCACCTTACCAGTGTGGGATCCCCGCGCTCCCGAGTCAGCAGAGAGGAAGATGGGGTTAAAGTGATGGATTAAGGATGAGTGAGGGAGCCCAGGGTTCAGGTTAAGATTGATCCGGAGACGGATCTCTGTCCTGTCAGGCATGGCGGAGCGGTGGCGTCCGGCCTGTGAAGTGTCTGCATGGTGCTTCAGCGGGAGCAGCAGAGGAAATGAAAGTCATTACTGTCGGCGTGGAGTGAGCTTCATGGCCCAAACGGGATTAGACAGTGCATCCGACATTGTTTCTATACATTGGTAGACTTAAAAGTCAAGCGCAAAATGGGATTAAAACGAGGGAAAAAACCAATAAATAACCTTCAACAGCCCCTTCCTTTCTTTTTATTTCCTCTCTGCTTCCAATCCCCGACCTGTTTCATGTCTCACTCCTACCTCACCTGTCTCGCTCTCTCTGCAGCGCATCTCTCTTTTACTCCCCCCATCATCAAAATGCACAGGTAGGCGCTGACTCCCACTCCCACTTTACATTCTCTGTTTCCTTCTGGGGCCAATTGGCGCTTTAAATCCAACTTCATTCCCCTCAAAGTGAACCCTTTAAAAAACAAACCCTCCCACCACTCGCCCCTCTCTCTCTCTCTCTCTCCCTCCTTCCTCTTCCTGCTTCAAAACAGCCCCCATAACAAACCGGCGAATTGTTGCCCTTCCTTAACTTTTAAGGGTATTATGCACCATGTCCGACTTCAAAGCCTGTCTTAACTCCACACTTTAATTGTATCTTCCTCAGCTCTCTCTCTCTCTCTCTCTGCGTGCCGTTTGATTCTGCTGACAACAGCACTTCTCCATCCTTCTCCTCCCGTCCTCTTACGCTGTGTTTTGACCCTCTCCTCCGCCGCCACCTCCACCTCTGCTGCTCCCCGCTCCCTTCACAGGCATTGTCCCCCCTCTGTTGTCACCTACTTTGAAGAGGTGACTCCATTTCCCCTCTCTGCAGCCGCTTGTTGCCCCGGGTGTGTACACACCAAACAAACTTGAAACAGTAACCCCCTGTCCTACATCGGCTGCTCTCTTTATCAGCTTTCTCTGTGTGTGCGCTGACTTCCTCCTCATGGCCCCGGTTGATAATTGCCATAAGCTCCCCTCTTGGTTTCATTTTCCATTGTCCTCCCCCAAAATTCTTGGCTCTGGCTTGAGATAAAGGGATGAGCACTTCAAAGGGGTCTGCAAAGAGTTTAACCCCGAGCCGAAAGGAACGGCACACAATACTGTAATTGAGAGCAGTTACTGATCACAGGGCTGCGGCACAGAGGACAGCACCGGTAGACACTCGCACAGACACACATTCGGGTGTTTATGATGGCGACTGAGGTGGCCTGCAGAAGTTACGACTGCTGAAGACACCATAAAGCGTGATCGTAAAACATCTCTGGTCTTCTACGATGGTTTATCTTCAATCGAATTCTCAAGATAGAACAGAGAATAAAACAAAAATAGACAAACAGGTTAGCATGAAAACACCCGGACGTTTCATTCGTACAAAGGAGCTTCATCTCCTCTTCTTCTGTGGAGGTTTTGTTGAAAAGTCCAGTTTTAGTTTGATTAACTCGACAAATACAACAATAACAAAAAAATGTTTGACAAGAAACTCAACAGAAAACTTACAAAACACGACAACAAATCACCAAAAACTTATAAAAAACACAAAATGATATTTTCAGATTTGACGTTACGCTTTGTGGGTTTGTTGTTTTGATTTTTTTTAATGTGTTTTAAGATTTATTTTTGATATTTGTTGATTTATATAACTTTAGTGGGTTTTTTTTGTTCGTCTTTGCGACTTTGTGATTTGTTCTTTTTTTATTTTAAGTTTTTTTCTGATTTGTTATTTTATTCATTATTTGTTTTGTAATTTTTTCTTAGTGTTATGTAAGCTATCGTTGTTATATTTACTTTTTTGCACTTCATGGCCACTGTGCCTTTGTCTGTTTTGTGATTTGTTGTTTACATTTTTTTTTGTTTTGTTTGGAGATTTTTTTTCTATTTGTTGATTTTTTTTATTAACCTTTTATGCTGTTTTTGTGTTTTGTTGTTCGTATCTGTGACTTATCAGGTTTTGTGATTTGTTTTGTTTAATGATTTCCATGTTTTGTTAATTTGTTCGTGATTTGTTTTGTTTTATATGTTTCTATGTTTAATTTGTTAATTTATTCATGATTTGTTTTTTTGTAATTTTTTCTTGGTGTTATTTAAGCTATCATTGTGATATGTACTTTTTTGCACTTCAGGGCCACCGTACCTTTGTTTATTTTGTGGTTTGTTGTTGTTTTTTTTTTATTTTTTTGTTGTTGTTGTTGTGTGTTTTGTTGCTCGTTTTTGTGACTTTTCAGGTTTTGAGATTTGTTTGTTTTATGACTTTACCTTTTTTTTCTGGTTTGTTTATATATTCCGGATTTGTTTTGTTTTCTTTGTGTTATGTAAGCTTTCTCTGTGATTTGTAATTTTTTGCACTTCAGGGCCACCGTACTTTTGTTTGTTTTGTGCACACGCCCTAAAAGAAGCAGTAAACGATAAAAAAAAGTAACCATTCATAAAAGTGATTTACGCCCGTCTCTCTTATTGGCCCCTTTGTAGTCAGACTGTCCTCGTAAGAATATCCTCCAAACACAGAGACAGTTACACCTCATAACCCCTCTCCAAAGTCCTCTTTCAAGATCCTTTTTATAGGCCCAGGAGCCAAGGACACCCCTCGTCCCAGGCAGGTCCCGGACCTAGGGGTCAGCTCCTGAAGGGGCAGCGGGGGGGAGATCCGACCCTTAGGGACCTCCCATGTACCAGAGAAGGGGTTGACAAGGCAGGACATGAGGGCCCAACTGGCCCCTGGCACTGGCAGGGGGTCCACACCATCGCCATGGTGATGGTTTCCACCCTGGTGTGTTTACTGTCAGAGGTCAGGCTTAGCCCTCCAAAGTTAACAAAGGCTGACATTGTTGGGGTAGCACTCAGTCAGTATATTAGCCAGATGACCTGGATACCTAAAGACAGAGCTGGACTCTGCTGCTGACGAGCCTCCATGAGAAGAAAAGAAATTGTGGTTTTGCACCTTTTTTTTTTTTTAAATGTTACAGGGGCTGATGGGAAAAGTCCTGACAAGTTTGGGTGAAACGTCTGTCTTGATGCCTTGAAATTTAAAATGATCTTAAAAGTGTCCCTGATGGTGGTTAAAGGAATATTCTGGCGTAAAACTAGTTTAGAGTCAAATACACTGTAACACCGAGTTAGACACCCCTCCTCGAGAGATGAATGTTGCCAACCACTTGTTTCTCTAGTTATTCCAACTTTAGTAACAACGGCAGGATAGCAATACACAGCGGTCCCAGGAGCCACGCGCTCAACCAAAACGCCACTCTATAGCCACAAATAATGCTCAGAACAGCACCTAACTTCATCAACAGGACATACAGGGTCACAGCCATAGTACTGGCTACCAAACAACTTTTTAACTTTGACTAATTTCTTTAGCAAAGAGACTAAACACAACTCACCTACTCTCTTCCAGCAGTCCACCAAAGACTAAGGTGATGTGACGCAGCTCAAGGAAGAACATTTATGATAATTTCTTTATCATTTCCTTGAAGTAATAATCACCATATCAATCATTTAGCACTGCAGACGCTGTAGTTCTTCTGCCTCAGCATCTCGGTCTGATTGTATTTCCATGAAGAAATTATCATAAATGTTCTTCCTTGAGCTGTGTCACCCCACTGCGGTAAAGGACTCGCCAAAAGGTCTCTGTACAAACAAGCGGCTGCTGGAAGAGAGTAGGTGAGTCGTGTTAAGTCTCTTTGCTAAAGAAATCAGGAAAGCGGTTGGCAACATTCATCTCTCGACGGGGTGTCTAACTCAGTGTTATTCTGTGTTTGACCCTAACTTAATTTTACGCCGGAATATCCCTTTAAGTTGTATGACTTTTGCTATTTTAGCTAGCTACTTATCTACCCACTTCTACATGACAGGGACACATCAATCCAGTCTGAGGTTGAAAACAGCTGATCATAGAGTATCTTCTGGACCAGGTTTAGTCCTTCAGATGATGCAGACCCTGAGTTTGGTTGCCTTTGTATCTATTTTTCTAATCATTAATTAATAACTTAATGCTAACTAATTCATGTGTTTATCTGTAACTTTCAGGGTAAATATTAACTTTCATCTTAACCTGCTTTTTATCTTTACCTTATAGATGTTGTTTAAACTTTGGTGAATGAGTCGAACCTTGAATTTTAACTTTAGGCAGCATGTTTTTCCATCATTTATTTATCACTTTTTGCTTACTCACTCATCACGTTAAGCTGTATTTTTCAACCTTGTACCTCTTTAAATGTTATAACTTTATGTATTTAGTGAGAATTTATCTTTTGAGCCTTTTGGAGCTGTCACCAACTTCTTCTGTCAGCATTTTCAACTATTTATCATCTATTTTACCTCTAAATCAACTTTCCCAACTTCTTTTCTTGTCTTTAAACTTGTAAGATCTGAAGTCCAGGTGTTGTAACTCAATAGGCGGATTAAAAGATGTGATTTCTCATTTCTTCAAAAAGAGTCGAGCTGCAGCACAAACTCCCCTCGTGTTTCTTCTTCTTCTCTCCGGGGTACGGCCACCAAACTGCTTGGCAATCACTGCCGTTCGTCTTTCGCCGGTACAGTGAGTTTGATGTCGACATATTGGTGGTGTTTTTGTGCAGGATGTGAGCCCGTTAAAGTAGCCTTTGAATGATGACTAATCCCTTAGTCATCACAGCCTCTTCAAGAGCAATTTCCTCTTTTATTAACCCTGATAGAAATCGAGGTATCAAGGGAGAAAGTTTCACAGCACCTTTAGCAAACAGGCTGATCAAAGTGTTTGCCGTCTTTGTACTGTACTTCTTGAATCTCTGTCCACCGAGACAACAAGGACACACAGACACCTACTGTCTACCTTTCAGGAATATAGCCTATCATCTTGTACAGAGGGTCTCCTGTGGGGCTCATTTGAACGCTTTAAAGACCCATCCAAAACACTCTGTGCTCTGTTCTATAAACACTGTTAGCAGCTCTGCCTGTAGCTGCTCCAGTTAAGAAAAGTATCCGTACCAGGGTGTTTGAATTTTGATCTTTTCGTGGCCTTTTATGCAAAAAGGGCTGCAGAGAGGAGAAAGGGGTCCATGTATTATCCGTCCACTTTGTTTATTTGTTTTTCTGTACAACCAAAATATAAATAAATAGTGTTTGTTTTCGTATTTTCAGCTCAAAACAGAATTTATAACAGAGAAGGAAACGAAAACGAAATAATAAATCTTATTTACAATTGTAGATTTTGAGTAAGCCTGTTTTGACCATACGTGCGCGGAGGCAACATTGGCCTTCCTACGATCCTCAGCGACAGTTACCATGGCGAAGGATGCGACAGAGCAGTTCGAACGCCAAAATCTTACGTTGCAAAGGTCCTTACACACCGGAAATTATGCAAATATACAACACAAAATTACGAAATATTTGGAGGCGAACTTTGATGCGCCTGACTAAACACGTCAAGCACGATGCCATTTTGGCAACTTTCCGGGGGGAAAAAAGACGCGTCCCGGGTGAAAGTGAGAAGACTGACACTACAGTCATATCTCCCTCCTGGCAGCTTTGAATAATACGTAGGACGTGTCCATCTCCATGACAGCAGGTTAGCCTTGAGGCAAATTTTTTTTCTTTGTAGGTTGGTAGGGGAAGGTCCCGCCCTCCTTTGCCTCTGATTGGTTATTCCTTATGGCTGTGTGAAACATCATCGTCTGTCAGGTTAGCGCTAGGGTTAGGAGATTCAGAAGTGCGATAATGTTCTGTTCGATGTACAGAGCTGACAGCCCATGTTTGGCTCTAGCGTGTGATGATATTTCCAGCTTTTCTAGCCAATCAGAGGTGAAGGAGGTAGGACTTTTTGGTCCACGTTGTTGGCTGCTTTGTTGCGCAATTTGTTGCAAACAGTAGAAAGGCACCATGGGAAATGGGGACATCAATAATCTGAAAACGAAAAGTAGATTTATTATTTTGTTTGCGTTTCCATCTCTATTATAAAATTCTGTTTTGAACTGAAAATACGAAAACAAACACTAATTTTTTTATTTTTTTGGTTATGTAGAAAAACAAATAAACAAAATATTGACTCGTTTTTTCGTTTACTAGATTGAATGAAATTATTGAATGGACCAGAAAGCCTCACACATGATAAGATCATGTTTTAATCCTGGTGTGTTTTGCATGTTCCATGTGCCCTGGCTGCCACTGGTAGGAGCTGTGGAGTGATAACAGCTCTGTGATATGAGGTCCTGTTGCAACACTGTGATTTAAAAACGCCTGTTTTGCAGAATAATGTTGGAGTTATGTCCTTTTGTTTTCGCTTCATGCAGAAGGAAAACACCTCCCCTTTGCAAATAGTTCCTCAAAAGGATTAAAAATCAGTTTTTTTTCTCTCTCTCTTCCATTCCAAACCCTTTGTGGTTTTGTAAAGTGGCCAAAAAATTCATGTGAGGATACGAGAGTGCTATTTCACACACGCCGGTGCATGCTTTGTGCATCCCTGGGACTCCAGTGGATTAATCTGGAAAAACTATGCGGGTCTTGAAAAGAAAGAAAAAAAGGATCTCTGCGTCTTTAAAGTTTATGTAGCAACAGAGGGATTGTAGCGATAATGCTATTGGGGCGGCAGATCAGTTACTTCTGACGCTCCAAAGCCTCGGGGAGTTGGCTCAAGATTTCTTGTCTTTGATAAGGTCCTCACTGTTGTAGCTGCAACTTCGTGATGTGGGAAAAGATCGGCGAAACGCTGCGAAAAAAAACGCTTTTTGCGAAATAAACCCACCCACCCTTGTGAAATGTTAAATTAAGAGTGACTGCACCGTTCCGGGGCTGCTCCGACGTGTGTTTTGTTTTTATTCGGCGGGTTTACCCTCAATTGTTTTTTATGCAGCTGTCGGGACCCGGCAGTCGGTTTCTTACTTTGAAGTGCGCTGCTCCAGCCTGTCGGCTCAGTTGGTGTTGGAGTCGCCTGCAGGAGAGACCTACCGTGCGGCATGGCAGCCTAAAAGCAAAGGGAGGAGGAGAAAAAAGGAGGAGGAGGGAGAGAAAAGCGGTATTTTTTTCTCCTTCTCGAGTGCATTTTTCGACTTAAAGCCGAGCGGACTGTATGTGGACGCGTCTCGGAGACGAGCACTGTGGATTATTACGCGTTTTTATGTGGATAAAAAAGCAACAAGAGGAGTTTAATTTGTGTGGAGAACTCGTGGATCGATGGTAAGTTACAAGAGAGTGTTGCCTCCTCAAACTGGCCCCCCATCGGAGTTCCCTTTGATGTGCTGTTGACTCGCCTTTGAAGTCATGTTCAGGAGCCGAAAAAAAAACCGCTTCGTGTCGTTTCTTCGCGTTTTTCTTGATATTTTTTTGATTTCATATTCAAAGTCGAAGTAGAAAATAGTAAGAAGTACTTGTTTCTTTGAGTGATCTGAGAGTTTAGGTGTAGTACTAAGAAAAAGGGCAGTTTTCTCCACTCAGGCGCAATGTTGAGTAACTTTTAAGGAGTCCTGACTGAGTGACAGCGATAACCTCGACGTTTTTACTCTATAATTCAGAGTTTAAACCGAAACATTTGTGTGATTTGAGCAGTTTTTATCCATCTCTGAGAAGTTACGCAGCGTAAAACAGCGAGTCTGTGATAGTGATAATCTGTATTTTGATGTCAGTGTCTGCGCTAATAGGAGAGATATCTGGAGTAGTGCAGCAGCAGAAGCAGCAGTCAGTGAACTCCATTAACTATTTTGGTCACGTTTTCGATCTCCTTGAGTTTGTCCCACATATGTGTCGTACAGGTCCTCGCGGGGAGGCTCAATTTGACGTGATTTAGCCGCTTGGGATGAGATGCAGCGACGTAAAGAGTGACTGCCCAGAATATGAGAAAGTGTCAGGGATGGATTGGGAGAGGTGGGGGGGACATGTGCTCGTATTCTGCAGCAAGGCAGTCAGGATACAACCCTGACATCAGGCGTGATGGATCCGGAAACGTTCATAGAGCCGTGTCCGTGCGTAATGCTGTGGTATTTCGCAGGATTAATGACTTATTAATGATGATCGGCTGACAGGCCTGCTTGATTTACGCGTGAGCAGCACTTCTCCTGAGGTAGATTCAGTCCACGCATTGCTGTGATAGTTTTAAACGCGTAAAAATCATCGATAGGTTCTCGTAAATGTGCGTCCTCGCCAATAGCGCCACTGCAGATATCACATTCCAGGTTAAGATGTGAGAATTTAAATGAAATGCTGTTTATGTAATGCTGCTGCAGCGGTTTCTCAGATATTTTTTTCTTCTCTCTCTCTCTGTGAACTAGCCCCGTCTCTTTCTGTAAAAGTCAGAGAGGGTCTGAAAGGACTCTTACTGCGTCTCTCCCCCTTTGAAGTTGGGGCGGATCTGGTTTTGATTAGATCAATACTTTGTGTTTCAGAGAGAAGACGGGCAGCCAGAGAGAAGCTCCCCCGCTGACATAAGAGAGTGAGGAGATTACAGTGGAAGCTCAGAGGAGGCGAACAACACACAGGATCTCTCTCCTGCTGCCTTCAGAGCCATGAGCCGGGCGCTCATGGACCATATCGCCAGTAGTTTCAGAGAAGATGCTCCTCGACCCCCGGTGCCGGGGGAGGAGGGCGAGGCGCCCTGCTACCCCGGCAAACTCGTAATGATGAAAGCCCTCGAACCCCCTAAATCGGTTCTGCTCGGCTCTCCGGGCTCCTCGGCGAGGAGGAACGACGATGGTCTTGGGGAGCCAGAGGGGAGTGCTTCCCCGGATTCACCACTGTCCCGGTGGACAAAGTCTTTGCACTCTCTCCTCGGGGACCAGGACGGTGCTCTACTTTTTAGGACATTCCTGGAGCGAGAGAAATGTGTCGATACTTTAGACTTCTGGTTCGCCTGCAATGGCTTTAGACAAATGGACCTCAAGGATACCAAAACGCAGAGAGTCGCCAAAGCAATTTACAAACGCTACATCGAAAACAACAGCATTGTCGCCCAGCAGCTCAAACCCGCAACTAAAACCTTCATTCGGGATAATATCAAGAAGCAGCACATAGACTCTGCCATGTTTGACCAGGCGCAGACCGAGATCCAAACGGACATGGAGGAGAACGCGTACCAGATGTTCCTGACCTCTGACATTTACCTCGAGTACGTGAGGACTGGGGGAGAAAACCCCAATCACGTTAACTCGAACGGACTGGGCGACCTGAAAGTTGTGTGTGGATACCTGCCCACGCTCAACGAAGAGGAGGAGTGGAGTTGTGATTTCAAAGCCAAAGCGCTGGTTGGACTGTCAGTGAAGGCGCAGAGGGCCACCTTGTCCGTGAGGGAGGTGGAGGTGATGGAGGACGGATACAGGTATGATTGCAACACCTTTTAAAACTGTATTCAGCTTCAGAACCCCAAATCTCTGCTACACATGGGTTATTTACATCATTTAGGACAGCTGGAGGCGTTTTTCTCCAACACTTTCTTCAAAACCTCTACATCACTTCAGGGTTTCTTTAAATTTTGCAGAAAACTCTCGCTGTCTGTCTTGCACTCCCTTCTCTCACCGTCTCCAGCAGCAGCAGCAGCAGCAGCAGCAGCCCTCTGCTGGCGCTCGCCTGGATTTCCGGGGCTTTGAAATAGTTCAGCAGAATGAGGGATCGTCTTCCACGGGAAAAGTTCACAGAGCACGACAGGCTCTGGCCCCAGCCGGCAAATAATAGATGATGACATTGCTATGCTATGCCTCCTCCTGTACCACACTGTCCTTTTAGCCCGTGGCTGCAGGGATATAAATCTATACCAGAAGGCACTTAGAGACCAGTTTCCTGTCGTTTTATTGCACATGATTGCCTTTAAATCTCCGCCTGAACATTTTAAAGTAGTTACATCAAAGTTTTTATTGATAGGACAGCATGGACTGCTTTTATTGAGGCAGATTTCAAACACAGAGATCACCTGATGCTGCAGATGAAGGTTTTAGTGATAATCGTGGATGTGTGGCGTGTTGCTGGAGGTCAGATAGGTCAGGACTTTTCTCTAGTTTGATGCCTGATTCCCGTCTCCCCCCTCCGATTGTCACTCTACAGATTCAAAACATGTGGAACCTATTTCTCCCCTTTCCGCTTCCCTCTCCTTACCTCCTCTTGTCTGCTTTACTTTCTTTCAAAAAGCTGCTACAGTACAGAATCAACACCTCCCCTCCTCCTCCTCAGCCCCTCTCACTTTCTTCTTCCCTCTTTTCTTGTTTGCGTCAATTCTCCTCTGATTCCCTCCTTTGCTGCCTTCTCCACTTTTATCTTTTTTTCCTTTTGAAATCTCAGGGATGGGGACTAGGAGGCATGCTTTTGGAGAGAAAGTGAGGGGAAAGAGAGCGGAAAGGAAGGACAGAGAAGAGGAGAAGGAGGAGGAGGAGGAGGGTGCACCAAATGAAAGAAAGGGAGGGAGGAGAAAAGGATAAATAAAGGGGGTTAGAGAGAGAGGCAGGGAGGGAAGAATGCAAGGCCAGCTGTGTTAAATACCTGACTCTTTGCAAGCCTCTCTGAAGGTCAGACCGGAGCTGGGAGGGGGCTGCAGCTTTAGTCCTGCTGGGTCTCTCCCTCCTCATGAAGACCCCTACTTTTTTTTCCCCCCTTTCTTTCCTCCTCTGACACACTCTCATGCTTCCGCTTTATACTTTTTTTTTTCCTCCTTAGGTCACTCCCCCCTTTTCTCCTCCTTCTGTACCATGGCAAGAATGCATGCACAGCAGGAGATGAATGCAGAGGAAAGAGTGAGAGAGGTGGAAAGAGAGGAGTTGTGGGCTTACAGGGTGAAAACTCAAGCTTTCCCAGCGCAAATGAACGTGCACTTAAAGGCTTGAGTTTGCAGAAGCTCAACGTTAGCTTCTCACAGCTGATCTTTTAAAAGTTGTTTCCACCCAAACTTTCTCCTCTTTCCCCTGAGGTTTTAACGACACCATCATCCCCACACACCCACCTGATTTCTCTCAAAGTGGAAATTAAACGTCACCCACCTGTTTGCACTTTTTCCCACAGTGTTGCGCCGAAGAATCAAACTGATTTCTGCTGTTGTAACTTCTGCAGGTCGTACAGGAGAGGAGAGTCCCCGAACCCCTGCCATGCCGGCTCCTTCGCCCCCGTCAGCAGCACCAACGACAGCGAGGTGTCCAGTGACGCTCTGACGGATGATGCCATGTCCTTGACTGATAGCAGCATGTAAGTAAACGTTAAAAAACACATGAAGTAAACTTTCTGTTTCCTGGTCCAGTGGAGGCTTCTTGTCGTGGAAGTAGAAGTGAAATTTAAGGTCACGTCTGAATACTTAGAATCTACGCTGTCGAGATAGCATCAAATGAAGCTTTGACGGCCTTTTTTTGCGGCGCTGCTTGACTAATGTGGCATTTACGGCGGCTTAGCACATGCACATCCACAAACTTCAAACAGAAGAGACAAAGAGAAGAAAGGGTCAGGGAAATTAGGCATCAGTTCATGGTTTTCAGGGGGAAACATGAGGGGATGCAAGTTCTGCAAAAAGTGCACATTAGGGTATAGTTTGATTAGGCGGATTTTGCACACTTGTGTCGAATGCAGTTTGTCCTGTTGTGCATAATGGTGTTAAATGTTCTCAGTTTGGATCTAAAAGGTGAGAAAAGTATCAAACATGAGTCACTGTGTCTTTAAATGTTGATATATTGAACTGTCTAAACAGGGGGGCGTCACATGATGGTGGATGAAGGTGTCCAGACACCTGCCTCACTCTCTTCTTGGCTATAATCACAGATCTACACATGGGTTGACATCCCCTCAGATACCTGATCTTGCAGTTTAAGAAGGATTTGAGGGACCACCTTAAGAGAGGACTTGAGTTTCTTCCCTTCAGTGCAGTAGGAGACAGTGAAAACATTGTGGGTTTGACCGTGTACGTGAGTTTGCTATCTATTCGATTAAGAGAGTCAAAGTGGAAGAAAGTTTCGTAAACTTGACCTTCCTGCTTGATAAATAACTTAATTGATCAGTGGGTTATCTGACGGTCGCGGATGACTAACTAATCAGGAAGCCGGCCCCGTCCGTCTACATGTGGTTTCTTCTTATCTGTGTACGTGCTGAGGGCCTCGTTCCCCCGAAGGATCGCATGAAGTCATTGCTCGGCGCGCAGGTCAGCGGAAACAGAGAAATGTTCTTCTTAGGTGATGTCACCGAAGCCGGGAGGTTCGCCATGACCGAGCTGAAGCTACAAACGCAGAGATACTCATGTGCAGAACATCCAAAGGGCTTGGTTGCACATAAAAATGGCTGCTATAAAGACTTTTTTTTTTACAACAGGGAGTCCTCTGCTCTGGCGTATCTCTGCACAGCTCTGCTTCAAAGAAACCGAGGCCCATATAGTCGTTTTCTGCTGTACTTTGCCCAGTGTAGTGACAAAGCGGCGGCCACGGGGACACAACCCCCACCTCTGCCCGATCCGGCCTTGATCAGAGTATCTGCCTCTCTTTGGGTCAGTTGAAAGGACCCATAAACATTTGAATTTCATTTACAGATCAAGAAAAGAATAGAAAAGAGGGGGGAAAGCAACGGGGGAGGAGGCGGTAGGGTGGGAAAAGAAAAGAGAGTGGTGGAGGGAGGAGGAGTGGGGGGGGATTTTTGCTTATATCTTATTTATGGATTTGCTTGGACGCTGGGGAATGCAGCTGCGCAGACTTCAAACATTACCTTATCTTACAAACCAGCCTTTTGATGTGCGGAGATCAGAGGCTGGCTGCGGCAGCGCTTGCCAAATGAAGATTGGGAGGGGAGTGGAGGGAGTGGGGGGGGGGGGTTGCTTATGCGCATGACTGTGGCATTTCAAAGCAAAAGTGGAAAAGTGCTCCTCAGTTAGGCTAGGTCACCAGGAAACTGCTGCTTAGCATGAGAGAAAAGACGCTGATTTACTCTGTCAAGTGTTTCAGTTTGAAGCTCGTTGTTTGATTCCCTTTTTCCGAGCCAGTCAGCCGCGCGCTCCCGCAGATAGATTTAACCAGGTTAGCTGCACCCTTGGGTCCCGTCCTGCGGTAACTCTGTGTATAAGTAGCTAAGGCTAACGGTGTCCTCAGCTAAGACTGACGCGTCTCCTGGCTGGTGGGGCAGAGTGCAGCAGAGTTTACGTCCATGTAGCCAGCAGGGTTCCCACCAGTCCTGTACTGGAGCCAGAGTGTCATTTCTAGGGCAAAGAAAACCTCCTGCTTAGACCTGGACGTATAAACAAGACTGGAAATCCTGGCGTAGCTTCCCCTCATGTGGATCTTTTTTTTTTTTGTTCTAAAATTAGGTCCAAGAGGAAAAAAAAAACAAGAAAAGGATGGAAGAATTAATAAATTCAGTTTCTTCTGGGTTGAAATGCGTTTGATCTCCCCAGTTGGCTAACAAGCTCCTTCCTGAATGGCTGTTTGGTCTTAAACGATGGATCTGATTGGGTAATTGACCTTTGTGATCTCTCTGTATTCCCCCCCAGAGATGGCATCCCTCCGTACAAACTGGGATCCAAGAAACAGCTCCAGAGAGAGATGCAGCGCAACATGCGGATGAACAGTCAAGTCTCTCTGCCTGCTTTCCCTGTGAGTACACAAAAACACACACAAACACACACACGCGGGTCTTTTTGAACCTGGGTCCCACAGAGTAATTTCCATACCACCCTCTGTTCCGGGTCTCTCTTGGTTCTATGAATAGTCCCGCAAACTGTATTCAACATTTTCAATTCAACAACACCAGCGAAGATCTGAAGAGTAACGTCAAAGATCCAGCCTCCCACTCACGCACATAAACACACATAAGCGCGCACACACACTCAGAACTGCGAGCCCCCTCGCTACCTTTGGTGTCACCTACACCCCCATTAGGGTTCCTTGAAGTCTGCGGGAGATGGGGGGGGTCTCTAAGCTGTTTATCGCCGCGGCGCTCCGAACACACCAGGGTTTTTTTTCTTCCCTACCGATGCTGTAAATATGGAGAATAGGAAGAGATGAGGAAGATTTCGAACGCTTTATCCCGAGGGCTCTGAAATCAGCCCGGGTTCCCGACGAAAACACAACAGACACATTCGCACGCACTCGCGCACACACGCATCGCTTTGATCCGAGGATGAATGGAAGAAATGCACAGGGAAGTGACAACTTCCAACAGAGCTGGCCCCCTTTTTTTTTCACACACACACGCACATATGCACCCCCCTCCTCCCCTAAAAGTGAGGGATCTTGGGAAGAGCTTGAGCGTGTCATGTGAGCTCTGAGTGGGTCAGAGGGGAGTTTGTAGCTTAAGGCTTAAAGAGGCTAACTTTAGGAGCGAGGGTCCAAGCGGAGTCAGAGGGACGCCCTTCGAATAAACTCGACATAACCCCGTTTTTTTTTTTTTTTAAAGAGATCCGCACATTAGCTACCGCCTCTCCGCTCCTCTCCTACTGTCCCTCTTTCGCTTTATTTTCGCTTTTATTCTTGTTTCTGTTTCCCGTCTGATTTTTGGCAATGGCTGCCATTCCCATGGTGCACCAGCCCAAGGCTCCATCAGACGGCGCCTCTTTTTCTCACTCTTTTTCTCCCCTTCATCCTCACTACAAAGGCTTGGGAGACACAAAAAAGAAACAGAAAAATCAAGAAAGCCCCGGTGCAAAAATGCAAATAATTTAAAGTGTGTGTGCGTTTACACACACACACACACACAGTTTCGTACTGTCACTGTACTGTACCTCAAAGGTGCCCAGTGTGAGACAAGGGGGGAATAAATTACCTCAACCTGTCTGATCTCCTGTCCTTTTTTGGCACCTTTATCTCTTTCCACCAATCCTTCTCTCTCTTCATTTGCTTTTTCTCTTCCCTCCTGTGAGCACACATCTCTGCATCTCAACTTCTCCCATATTTTTAATCCCTCATCCTTTCCTCCCCGGAGTTCCCTTCCACCCCCTGTCGATATGTGGCTTTTATTCCAAGATGTAAAGCCACTGCTTCCCATCTATCTATCCCTCCATCCCTCCCTCCTCCATCCCATTCTCCCCCCACTGAGTGTTTGATATTTGACGAGGAAGCCTTTGAAGTGAGCTGACTTTAAAGAGGCCTGCTGCTGATGATGACAGAGGGAACCAGCCGAGGCCTAGCCCAGCGTGACCGTACAGCAGGCCTGCCACCCCTTAAAACAAGCCCGTAGCCCTGAGTGCCTATCAGGGCGCCAGAGATCGGCACGAACGGAGAATGATGCATGCGTGAAGAGGAGTGTGGATGTCTTTGTACAAGTTAGGGAAAGATGATACAGAAGCTAATGCGTCTCCCTCCTTCTCCCAAAAGCGTACTCGCCGTCCTCCCAAGGAGATGGTCCCCATGGAGCCGGCAGAGTTTGCAGCCCAGCTCATCTCCCGCCTGGAGAGCCTGAAGAAAAAGCAGGACACCATCAACTCTCTGGAGGAGAGGCTGCAGCAGATCCAGGAGGTTTGTTTGTGTGAAATTCTCTGTTAACAGAGATTTTTTACTGTCGTTTCTCATTCCTCATGACGATTTCTCTGCTTTGTGCTCAGGAGGAGGAAAGAGAAGATTCTGAGATTATCACAAGTGCTCCCCAGCTCTCTCCACACCCTTTGACCCTCCTTCCTGGCTCCTCTGACGAGGACCCACAAGCTATCCTGGACGAACACCTCTCCCGCGTCCTGAAGACCCCCGGTTGCCAGTCCCCCGCAGTCATCCGACATTCACCTCGCTCTACCTCTCCAGAGCATGCAGCCTTCACACGGGCAGCCTATGGCATCAAAACCCTGGTGAGGACCGGACCCTCAGCTTCCGCTTCGGTCTCAAGTCCCGACCAAGCGGCCATCGCTCTGGCTCTAGGTCCCGGCCGGACCCTCGTGAGCAGGCAGAGCACAAAACACATCCACCACCATTACATCCACCATCACGCCAGCCCCAAGACCAAGGAGCAGATCGAAAGGGAGGCGGCCTTGAGGGTTCACGGCCTGTGCTCCAGCAGCGGCGAGTGCGCGCCCTGCCAGCCTTACCAGCGCAGCCGCAGCCTGGGCAGGGAGATGTGTGGAGCGGTCTCGATAGACAACAACATGGGGTCAGTTTTGAGCACTTCCTGTATCCTGGTCTCTTATTATCCGTTTTTCTTGCATTGAGAATCAAAAGAATAACCTCCTCTTTTTCCTTGCAGGCGCTCCAGCTCTCTGTCCAGGCATGTGTGTCGTGCAGGGGCTGAGGACGGAGCAGCAGAGAAGTGCACCGAAGACTGCGGACCCTTGCAGCTGCCCAGCGACACAACCGACCCCACCCAGAATGTGCTGCAGTGGATCCTGGAAAGCAAACGTCAGGGCAGGCACAAGTCCCACAGGTGAGCATTTCCTGATCCCTTGAATTTCTGCGTTGATTTCCTCTAAAATGTCCTAATTTATGATCCAGCATTGCACAGCGTTAACGCATATCACCCTCCCTCATTTTTCCTCGCAGTAACCAGAGCACCAAGAAAACCTTTGGGGGCTCTTCCACCCAGACGCACACGTGGGGTGGCGGTGGAAGCTGTGGCCACCTACGTAGCCACCAGCCAGCACAGCCTTTCATCCAGGACCCGGCCATGCCTCCCCTGCCCCCTCCCAACACTTTGGCCCAGCTGGAGGAAGCCTGCCGCAGACTGGAGGAGGTCTCCACCAAGACCACCAAGCAAAGGTACTTAGAAACAAGAGGACTGGTTTCAGATTTCGTTCAGAGGTTCGATTTTGGAGATAAATAAGGATGCATTATTAATTATTCTTTCAAATCTCCTCTCAGACATTCAATGTCCAGCGTCCAGCAAGAGAAGAGCCACCTAGTGCCTGTCCAAGGGGAGGGGTCCGTCCCTCTGTCTGCCAGTCCCAGTCCTGCTGGCCTCCCCTCCACCACCGGTCTCCAATCAGAAGAGTACGATGCCTCTAGCGTCCTGCCCTCCCTCTCCTCTCCTCCTCTCTGCTCCTCTTCCTCCTCCTCTCAGCCATAGCCTCCACCTTGCAGTGTACTTCTACCCTTTTAACTCTTCCTGCTTGACACAGACAAGTAGTCGAACCTGCATTTGTTTTTGTTTTTTGTTTTGCACATGTGCAGACACCCACATATCGCTGTAAAGAGAGGGTGACCCCCTTTTTTACAAAGCTTACTTTAAGCTTTGTACGCGGATGCCCGGCTCTGCCTCTGTTTGCATGAATCTTGTGTATTTGTGCCGTGTGTGGGGAGTGTGTAGTCACAGCACCACCTGACTGAGACATCCCTTTCATATATATGTATCATTTTTATTGGCTGTCCTTCAGTGAGCTGGCAGTCGGCTGGGGCAAGCAGAGCTTAGCAAAGAGAGAGCTCCTCTGAAGTGGGCCTACAAAGCCTTGGACATAGCTGAAGGGGAATTGATAATACTGTGCACAAATAACACACAAGTACACACCTACTGATGGCGGCGGGTCACTCGCTCAGCTAGCGGTTTTCTTCTTCGTCTTCTGCAGACGTAGATTTAGCCTCGCCCTTTTCTGATTTCCTCTTGTAATCATTATCTCACATTCAAGAGGGTATCGGCTCCATCTAATGTCTTTTTCTCAACCTTCTTTCAGGATAAAGGAGTGCAAAAAAGGTTCAGGAGTGAGCGGCGGCGGCGAGACGGTGGTGACTTATTTCTTCTGTGGTGAGGAGATCCCTTACCGGAGGACCATGAAGAGCCACAGTCTCACTTTGGGCCACTTCAAGGAGCAGCTCCGCAAGAAGGGCAACTACAGGTGCGCATGACGAGACGAGCGTTAAACTTTTACGAGAGGGAATTCACTGATGTAATGTGAACTTTTGCCACCGGCGCCGCTCTGATATCGTGATTGTGGGGTATAAAACGCTATCAGTTCATCAGCCTTGATCTGAGAGAGCGTTTGAACACAAAACAAAGAGCGACTTGACAGACCCTGTAGCAAACGGTTTAAAGGTGGGGCCTGAAGAAAGGGGAGCTTTGAAGAGCTCTCCCTTTAAGACAGACACAAGTGGAGGGTTTCTGACGACTTAATCTGGAGCATTTTTGGGGTCTCCAGTTAAATGTTCTAGAAAAAAAAAGTGAAAAATATTGAATGTTGGCAATAAAACTGGGAACTGGTTCACCATATTTTCCAATAGTCTAGGGAATCCAGAAAAGGCGCTCCTGAGTGTGAGATTTCAAAAAACTGTTGAGGATTTCATCATCTTTGAGACATAATAACATGAAAAGATTCAGAAAATCTGGAGGAATCCCTGCAGTAAAGGGACAAAACCCAAAACCAATGTGAGATGGCTTTGATTTTTAATGCCCTGCATTCAAAATGGACATGACTCTGTAGTGGAGGTCACCGCATGGGCATGAAATCACTTTGAGAAATCTCTCAGTATTTTTACACGGCACTCAAGAAAACCAAATCATTGCCTTACGCTGATTAAGACAGGAAAACTGAAGTGCATGTAAACACCGATTGGAGTCGGCGAACTCCAATTGAAACACCCAGATAATGTGATTGGAATTCGACTTTCTTTGCCATGTAACCAGCGTAGCTGGAGTGTAATAGGACAATGCATGTGCGTGTGTGCCAAGCCCCCGTAACCCCGGAACAAAAACACCAGAGAAGAGGAGTAGCGTGCATCTCATCTGCAGAAAAAGTAGCGCTTACATCATGTACGACAAAAACAACACTGTACGATGCTCCATCTTCTTGCTCAAAAATGCCCAACAGCAGTTGTAGACACTTCTGACGTCTGAGACGGACCTGCTGTTGTTGTTGGGTCAACTGGAAACAGCTTTCACATCAATACTTCGATTGTCACAGCTGCATGTATGCGTGGACAAGGAGAGAAGTCTGATTTGGCAAAAAAACTGAGTTATGAGCTTAGTCTGATTAAGCTGTGCATGTAAACGCATTGATTGTCTGTCACAGCAGTTATGGTTTTTGGTTTTTGGAGACCGTGGACTCTGGATCCTTCGCTCTAAAGAGGGACCACCCAGCCTTTTATCAGCGCACAGTTCAAAGCTGGCGTTCAGGGAGTCAGAATTGGGAAAACAACGTTGATGCAGAGCAGCATAACGTTTAAGGGAAGACTTTTCATAAAACAGCAAGAGGATTCTAATCTGCATTTTGCTTGCATTACAACAACATGGCTCTGTAGTAGGAGAGTCCGGGTGCTAAACCTGCAAAAGGAGACCCCAGCTGCAGTCCTCAACCAGTTTTGTTAAAGCACAGTGGTAGACGTGCCCCTCTCCCAGCTGGTCTGACTTGTGTTAGGGTTGCACAATCTGTAATCATCACTGTCATCTCCATGTGACCTTTTCAAGAGATTTAGAGCGATCCCAATAGCCGCAATCTAACAGGGCAGGACTAATGGAAACCACAAAGTGAAGTGAGCTGTTGTAAGCTGAGGTTTCACTGTCTAAACCGTATGAATCGCGGTCGCTGTCTTTTGAGGCTTGATGTATTTTCTCCACACTATCGGAGCTCTGTCCACGCCTGTGTGTAGCTCTGTTATCAGTGTTTGTTTCTGTGTGTGTGTGTGTGTGTGGAGGGGGGTTCAATGAAAAGGAAAGGACATGAGCGAGTGAGTGAGCGAGCGAGGGAGGGTGGGTGGTGCGGGGGTTAGTGGAAGAGTTTGAACTGCAGCGATTTGGGTCCCATCTGGTATTGATTTCCATGCTAAGGCACACTTAATACACATGGCTTTGAAGCCCCGGCCCCTTTCATTTCAACCAACAAAGACTCACACAAATGGCCAGCGTGCAAATTCTTCACTGATGCTATCAGGGGCTCTTTTTTCCTGCCCTGGTGTGTGTTTGTGTGTGTGTGTGTACACGACTGAATGTGCACACTGTTTACACATGTTGTAATCATTTTATGGATATTTTTTGAAAGGCAGATTGTTAAATGCCAGACTCTCTTGTTTGCTGTACTTCAGGGCGCTGACTGCGGCCGGCCGCGCTGCTTCAGTTTGTGTTTGCGGAGCGAGATTTTCGACTTTGATTGCTCCTTTCCAGTGGGCATTAAAGGGAGAAAAGATCAAACATTTATTGTTTAGGCTGCTGCGGTCTCCAGGAAAAGCTCGAGTCGAGTATTGTGTTAGTAATTACAGGTATTTGACTCGTATAGAAACGTCTTCCCGTCCAGATGTGCGCGGCGATTCTGTGACAAGCACTTAGCTGAGACCCCCCCCACATCTGTCCGTCTCTCCCCTCTCTGGCTCGCTGTCTCAGTTCCTGTGTCATAGCATCCACAATTTTTTTTTTTTTTTAGGAAAAGAGAGCCGCGCGGCGCTTTAATAGCAGCCAGAGAATGTGTGGAGTTGGGTCATTTCAACATGGCAGCGGTTCAACAAAGAACAGTACTGCCGGGCCCTGCCAGACGATATTGGTGCCAGATGTCAGTGCAAACGCAGAGCGAAGGGGAGAAGGGGGGAAAAACAGATCTAGCCACATAAAACATGTTCCAGTGGAAATTCAGGCTCTCTCTGTCTCTGTCTGTCTCTCTCAGCACAAAAAAAAGATCACGGCGCTTTGAAGACTTGAGTCCTTTTTTTTTTTTTTCTTCTTCTTCCTCCTCTTCAGGATGAGAGAGAAGGATAATACACTTATTAAAATCTTTCATGTCCTCTTATTTATCTTCTTTGTCTTATTTAACTTCCTTTATTTCGTCTTATCGACCTCCCTTTTGCTGATCGGTGCATCCGCAGATCTTTGCCAGAAGTCCGTAGCTCGACTTTTTCTCGCATGTTGGATTTTGTCAGCCTCACATCTCATTAAAAACAAAATGCTCACAAACATACTCGCATTCCAGTCACCCCACACATGGAGCAAACTGAGGCTTTTTTTTCCATTACATAGTTAATGAGTGAAACCCACCCCTGCTGCTTTCTCTTCCTCTCAAAACCAGGATGGGGGGGTTGCATCATTAATGGCCCAGTGAAGTCATGGCTGACGAGAAGCCCCTCCTTACTTTTTCGTCAACACACACACACTCACACACACACACACACACACATGGAAAGTTGTCAGTCTGCTGCCCTTCCTATAGCACCCAGCGAGAGCTCGTGCAAGCAACGGGGGCAAGGAAGTACACGGTGTACCGCGCTCCTCCTCCTCTTCCACTTTGTTCTTTTCTTTGTCCTGTAATAATGAAACATGAGGGGCGAGTGAAAGCCCGCGCGTGTGCATGTGCATCTTCATCTTCTAGCAAGTGCACGAGATGGTGTGTAGGAGTCAGAGTTCGGGTGGGTAGGGGGGCAATGACAGGCAGACTTTCAGGCACCCAAAATTTCAGCCTTTGTCAAAGAAGCCCTTCATTTGCACGCCGCTCTAATTGGCCTGTTAGCCGGGGCGAAACTCACTGCAACTCCGCGGAGGAAAGGGAAAGAGAGAGCGCGAGCCTTTCATTGGAGTCCAAGAGTTAAAAGAGCAGGTTTCAGCCTTGATTCTTGACTCCCTTTGACCCACCTGTATGAAAACTCTGGATCTGTGGGTGTTAACTCTCTCTCTCTTGCTTGTCTTTTCTGTGCAGGTACTACTTCAAGAAGGCCAGCGATGAGTTCGAGTGCGGCGCCGTGTTCGAGGAGGTGTCCGACGACCTCTCTTTGCTGCCCACCTACGAGGGAAAGATCCTGGGCAAGGTGGAGAGGATGGAGTGAGGACCTCTCCGTGACGCGGATCTTCCTACCGCTTCTGTGGATGTAGTCCATCACAGGGCCCCAGAAACGCAACATCTGTGCGTTTTAAGCTAAGACTGCAGGACTGGAGGTGTTAAAGGAATGTGCGCAACATGTGATGAAGACGATGAACTGGGTGAAGGATAACGACGCGTGGAGCCGTTGCTGTTAAAGGACTATCACGAGCAGTCATCTCGTGGTGAAGACAACGAAGGATTGTATGTTGCTGGACTGAAACGTCCCTCTTTCCAGACTCTTGAGACTCTAGGTGAATGACCACTCCTCAAAGAAGCGGGGCGGCGGGTTCAAACAAAAGACTGACAGCCGACTCGCCCCTGCCTGTGCTCGCACCTGCAAGCACATCACTTATATGTATATGCAAGTATACATGTACATTGCATTGTATTGTGATGCTCGTATTGCTGTGTAAAGATTTCTATTGCTATTTATTGGAAATATCATCGCCCCCATCCCCCTTTTTTTTTTCTTCCATGGACAAGCTGCTTGGAGTTGGAGAAACTTCTCTTTTACTTTTCCAGATCCTTGATTGTTATTATTATTATTATTTCCATTCCCTTCTGTGCATCAGTTCTCGAGCAAAAGGAAATGGGTTTTATTCATTTTCTGCCCCTCGCATTGAACTGTAAACTTCAAAGATACCTCTTCACACACACACACACAAAAAAAAAAAGCTCCACTCCTGCTCCTGGAGGTTTAGTGGGACATCTCTGATCTCTTGGCTGGAGAGCTTACTGCTGAAGCTTTGAGAGCGGCTCTTTTCACTTAAAAGTTTGATAATATATTTACTACTGCAGTGCTATTTGTGGTTGTGTCCCCATGTGCTCTGAAGGGCCCTGAGTGTACTTTGAAAAAGGAACAAAAAACGCTATTAATGTTTAATTCCCTTCTCTGGGACTCTGCCCAGCTAGCCTTGATCTGTCGCGTCTTAGTGCCTTTGTTTCAGTGGCGCAGGCATCGCACAAATAGCCTACGTATTCGCTTAGAGGAAACTGCCCTGAACAGGTCCCCAAAATGTGTTTACACCAATATTAATATTTACCAACAAAAAGCTCTATACGTGCTCCCTCTTACCTTTGTGATTGTGTGACTGATGAGTTGTTGATGAGTAGGGGTTACTCTGTGTGTATTTGAAGCCTGCACTGTGAGCTGCAGATGCGAATGATGGTGATTTTACACTATGTCCATAGTGTTTTAAAGTGAGTTAAACAGTAGCTGTGCCTACATGGATTCTTGCCGTGTTTTACCCAGTTTTCAGGGTCGTATTACTCCCTTGGTTTTTACAAGGGGCCTTATGTTGAAAAGATATTTTTATGCCTTTTAGTATCTGTTTCTTCATGTTTATGTTTTATAATATTTTTCATGGCTTCCTCAGCTCCACTTGTAAACTGTAAATTATGCGTTCTATAGAGCACAGTTGAAAAGATGCCTCGGTACTTTAATTATTGTAATTATAAAGAGATGTAGCCTTTATTAAAATGTTCTATTTTTCAAATTAGCAAATATCCTCCTATGTTTTTTTTCCTCGTGTGTGTGTTTGTCTTTTTCAGCTCTAATTGGGATGGTAGTGTGAGTGTGTGTGTGTGTGTGTGTGTGTGAAAGCTGTGTACAACAGCCTCATCTTACACACGCACACACACATCCCCGCTGTGGCGAGTGCAACTCTTTGGTTCCAGAGAGAAATCTCCCCCAGATTTGCATCCATTATCAGCTCTTAATTTACTCCCTGCTGGAAATTAAAACATGCAGCTTTAATTTGGCCACCAGAGCCTCTGTGGTTCAGAGTTAGATGTAAGTGTGTCTTAATGAGACGTTTGGCAAATTGTGCCATGAGTACATTTCACACAGCTATTTGTACGGTTAACTGTTTGGCTTCCTGTGGCACCTCCTGCTCTGATGTGGTCCGACACTGAGATCCTGCTAATACAATACAACCAGGACCCTAAGGACCTCTGAAACTGAGACTGGAGGAGGGCTGGGGTCTACTGTCATTAAGCCAACCTGGACAGGCCACAAACCTATCACAGACCTCTTAACCGAGATTAACCCCTAACCTGCTTTTGAGGTGCTTTTTGACCATAAGTACCTAATGGTGTCTTAAATGTAAATTAAACTATTAGACCCCGCCTCCTAAAGTCCCTTAGTTTGGAAAGTACTTACCCCTGAGCAGAGGCTTTTCCAGTCTCCCTGTAACTAAAGTTAGAGTAACGAAGTTCCTGCTGCTTAAAAGCACTATTACCTGTCTTTTAGGCACCGTCAACAAAGAAACAAATTCAGGAGTGAATGCAAAAGTTTTTGGCGTTTCATCCACACGGAAATTGCGTTTCTGGTGACTGTAAAAGATACTTTTTGAAAACGTGTCTCAGAGTGCATAAATCTGCACGACTACCATAGGGTGACCATATTCTGAATCCCCATAAAGAGGACACTACAATGCGTATGCAAAAATTTTGAGGGTTTTTTACACGTTTCTAACTCGGTTAGTCCACGCTACCCAAACTCAAAACTTCCCTGACATTATAAACTCCCCCTGGACATGCTGGACAGCCTCCATAAAGGGGACATGTCCGGGTAAAAGTGGACTTATGGTCACCCTAGACTGCCATTCTGTTTCCGTGTGAATTCCTATCCCTATCTTTCCTGAAACGATAACGTCACACACGGCGTAACTCTCCTGAGGCGCCTACATGAATCCGTCCAAAACATCTTTATAACCCCAGGATAAATCCCATAGTTAGAGTCTAAACTTATAAGACTCAAACTAAAAACATAAGATTTAACCTTTAAGTTAGAAACCTGTTTAAAGTCCAAGTTAACTCTCATAGTTAGGTTTGATGTATTAAAAAGTGTTTCAAAGGTATAACTTAAGTTACTAAAAGAGTACACTGTCACTTTAAGCCTAAAAATCTTTGTATGTTTGTTTGAACTGTACATCCCTGACATGAAGTGTGACAAACTAACTTGATGTGATTTTAGTTTCCTGCTTCTCATTTGTCAATGTAAAGAGACATTAAGTTTCTTTTATTGTAATTGGCTGGGAGGCGGGACGAACATGAGAGACGAGAAAATCAGTTAGACTCACCGAGCTAGCTTGCTGCTCGTCGCGCTAGCTGCTATTCGCGCTAGCTTCGCGCCCCGCCAGCTCCGGAACAAGATGTGGATGTAATGCTACAGCTCGGTGGCTGAGTCCTCTGGATGTTACTGAGCTGGAGGTGAGGACGCCGCAGGCTGTGTTTCCCCTGATGCCGCGGACGTTAGGGTGCTGGTTTTCTTCCTGCTGCTGAGACGGGAGGGTGACGCGAATCTAACCGGACGAGGCGAGGGCCGATCCTGGTTGGACGGCGGAGACGAGGGGTTGGTTCGTCTTCATAATAAAGTCAGTAAGGAGCTCTAACAGGCCTGCAACGGGGGTGTTTTTTATATTAGTTTATCTGCCGGCTTTTTGTGGGCCCACATTTAAGAGTAAGAAATACCCGGTGTATGAGTTAACCTGAAGTTAAAGTTTATAAGTTGTCAAAAAGGGACAGATTCTAACCTGCAGTGTGTATATGGAGGCTTAAAGTTGCCAAGTAGACAAAAAGTAGTCAATTTCTATTTTGTTTTTGTTATTAAATACTCAAAATGCAGATTTTCTCTGTTTGACTTTAATATTTAAGGGAAGTTAAACTGGGGCGGCACAGTGGTGTAGTGGTTAGCACTGTGGCCTCACAGCAGGAAGGTCCTGAGTTCGAATCCGGGTCAGGGCGTTTCTGCCTGGAGTTTACATGTTCTCCCTGTGTCTGTGTGGGTTTACTCCGGGTACTCCGGTTTCCTTCCACATCCCAAAAACATGCCTAAGTGGGATTAGGTCAATTGGTCACTTTCAAATTGCCTGTAGGAGTGAATGTGAGCATGGATGGTTGTTTGTCTCTATATGTTAGCCCTGCAATGAACTGGCGACTTATCCAGGGTGTCCTGTCCGGTCTTGGCCCTAAGTAGCTGGGATAGGCTGCAGCCCCCCCCGCAACCCGGGGAATGGGTAATCGATTGATGGATGGATGGAAAGTTTAACTAGTGATTAATAGGTTTATTGAGGTAAAATCATAGCTAAGCACTTATCTATTATGCACATGGTCATGTGTGTTAGAGATGATGATTAAGTAGGTGTGTGACACTAAACATTTAAAAAGCGCATTACATGCTATAACTGCCTAGAGAAGATTAATGTAACGAACCTGGGGCGCTGTATCTAAGGGTAGTTGATACAAAGAAAGGGCTATACATTTTCAGTCGTTTTTAGTTTTTACCATCTTCTCGGGAACCTTTTTCAAAACAAAACAGCAATATATGGTTTTAATTTCCCAGTGGACAAGGCCTCAGATCTTAAACCAGGGGGAACCAGCTCATGCACGAGTCAAACGAAACTCCACACCAGGACTGACCTGGGAACATTAAGCTGTGAGTAGCTTCTGCACCCCAGTGAATGAAGCCCACAGTCAGAGTGAAGACAGGGGATCATTCCAATAAAAGAAAAGAAAAAAAAATCTCAAAAAAATCACAAAAATCTTTATCCTGTGGTTTCAGTGTAATAAAATCATCTTTGCCACTTCTGCAGGATGTGAGGAGTCCGACTTGAAGCTTCAAACAATTGCAGAGAAAGTAGCTGATTGCTTGGACCAAACCGGCTCCTGCCTCCCTCCTGGTCTTTATTAGAAGTTGAGACACAGGTGAGTCCAGTTACCTGCTGCACTGAGGGAAGCAGCACCAAGAGCTGCAAAAACAACAGAGACGAGCTGCAGGTGGTTTAAGCAGTTTTCTCGGATACCATTGTGGGATTACTCCTACACGGAGAACACATGCTAAAGGCTCTTTTCATTGGGATACAAGATTACCGGCATTCATTGTGATTTCAGATGCAGAATCAGCCGAGACGCACATGTAAGACGGTAAGAAAGGCGTGATTATAATCTTTCCTGAGCCACCTTACATGGTACCGTATTTAAATGAAATGTGTAATAGCTCAGACCTTCACACACATGCTCCCTGATATCTTCACACACACTTTGACACACTGCGCTCCTCTGCAACCCTCCCTCCTTTCAAGTTTCTTCGGCTAAGAGTGTTGCTTATGCTGCCTTTCATATTGAAAGGGCATCATGATATTGTTAAAATACCATTTTCAGCCCTTTCATCAGCAAAGGTCAGTGCATACACTTGAAGGCCATCCTTTGGACTCTTTAGAAGTAAGAGGCTCTCACTCAGCGCCGCTCCACTGTCAGAAGGCCTTGTGAACTGGGCTTTGTATGGAGGGCTATTTTAGATGGGGTCATCTTTTTGAAGGGAGGACTGGGGATAGGTAGACTGTAGACTGCTATTCAGAAACACGGAGCCATGTCTTCACGAGTTTGGATTCAGATTTTGGTCGTTTAAAGGTTGCTGTTTGTTTCTGTGTTTGTGTTTTCACCTCTTTGGTTTTAGCATGAAAGTGAATCAGCTGATCATTTGCAAAATCTGCACTTATGGACTTCAATCTGCTTCCTGAATCAGTGTTTGAGCACTTAGGGCTGCAGCAAGGCCTTGTTTGTGTGTGAGGAAGCTTAGCATCAGTGCAAGCACAGTTTTGCAGACCCTGTGCACTTTAACAATCTTCACAAAGCCGACAAACGTGCAATTTAGAGTGACAATTTAGCCTGATGAGTGTGTTTTTGGACTTTGGGAGGAAGTCTGAGTAATCAGAGGAAACCCACGCCTTCAAAGGGAGAATATGTAAACCCCACACATAATGTTAGAGGCCAGGGATTCCAACCAGGAACCTTCTTGCTGCGAAGTAACTTAAGGTGACCAGACTTCCCCGATTCCTGAGGACAGTCCCCATATTGGATGACCTGTCCCCGGCTAAAGCTGTCCTCGTTCATGTCCCGATTTAAGAGTTTCATGAATGAGAACAAAAATGTTGCGTGTAGACTAGAACAACGAATATTACGGTAGCCAAGTAGGTAGGAAGTACGAGTAAGCATGTTGCATGCAGTCCTGGACAACAGTTTTTACAGGGAATTATTATGGGAGGCGTGCGCTGCTACCATAGACTGTATATACTATGGACAACTTGTTTCCGCCTTCCGCCAGTATACAGATTTGAAGCCGAAAAGCTCTTGGTAATTCCACGGTTTTTCTCCATTTCCTGAAACCAACATTGCGCAGTAGCGTTGTATGCATTTGGCGGGAGAGTTGCCGAGAGTCGCTGTGATGATGCGGCTCTCCAGAAATGGAGGGCCTGAAATTACATTTACCCCCAACCTCCAGATGTTCCCAAATGTCCCCCGGATTTTATTACAGAAATCTGGTCACCTTAAAGTAACAGCGTTAGGAATGGCGTGATATCATTAAAGCACGACTCTGTTTCAGACAGGTTTGCTCAGGTAGTCTAACCGGAGGGTACCCTAAAAACAAGGATGGTACTTTATGATTGTTTTGCCCAACTTTGTAATCTGAGCCCGACCACTTGGAGGTCCTACTTCCCAAACAAAAACAAGGCAAGGGGCTGACAGTCACTCAGAAAATCCAAGGCTTTAGAGGCCCCAGTAGGTCTGGGAACCTCTCACAAAAACCACCGAGCAATCTCCATCCACAGGGTAAATCTACATGCTGCTGCTAAAAGTTGAACTTCATCAGAGATTTTCCAGTGACTAAATTATTCAATCTGAGCAGTTTTCCACTTTTTGTCTCATCCATCAATTGTTCCCTCAGGAGGAACTCGTCCCACAGAATGATTTCTGGCAGCTATCTGCTCTGCTGACCACTTCGAGAAATCAGCTTCAGTCTGTAATGAATTGGCACGACTTTGAGCCAACCTGCCCCCTCCCTCTCTTTACCCTTCGCCCACATCCCTGCCTCCTATTGTTTCCCCCCCGATGATATCCAACGTCTGCTACCTGTCCCGCCCACATGAGGCCAGATCAAAGACTCTGGCTGTGAACAACGGCACACAGGAACCTAACCAGGAAGTGGAACCAGGATCACACAGATGCGCTTTGAATAGTGGAGGCAAGGCTTTGACGTCCATACGCAGTCATTGCTGTGCTGGAAAAATGGATTGTTATTGTACAAAAGACTTGACTTGACAGTGACAATCATTCCCAAAGCAGCTGAAATTCAGATTTAAATACAATGCAAGTTGATCTAGTGTCGAAAACATGCAACCGAAGCACGGCTAAGCATAGAGGTCATGGGAAAAAACCTACTGTCTGTCTCTGCGAACCTCAATCTCATTTAAATACACTCCAATCACTCCACCATGGACGGATATGAGGGAATGAGACCCCCAATTTTGGGTCCTGAACCCCTTCATTTAGAACCTGGATCAGCCATACAAGCTGTTCCACACAGGCATCGACCCAGACAGCCGTGGGACTGTGGTCAACCAGGGGGCCTCACATGGAACCTGGCCAGGCGCCACTGTGGTAGCCGATCCCCCCGTCATGTGACCAATCAGCTGGCTTTTTACTGCCTGAAACTCGGTCCTAACCAATCGCAGACTCACAAGCCTTCAGTATCAACTAACGTCAGATATGCTGAGCTGTTTGGATGATGGCTGCTGGGCAAGAAAGAGCCAGGACTTCCTCCTTACGTCTAAATTGGATTAAGCGAGTTGTTATTGCAGCTTTTTGACTGTTCGGAGTATAAATAAGAGAAGAGGATTACGTGGTGAAAGTCCTGACAATTACGGGACATTTTCTCGGGGTTAGGCGAGGAAGAGTGTTGAGCTTACAGGAGGAGGAGCTTTATCACTTGCAAAATAAAAGTATAGTTGCACAAGACCTAAACACAAGACAGAAATATTATCACAGTCAAAGCAAGACAAGTGAGGCAATGTCCTCCAAAGAAGTTTAGCCTTTCCTCAGTATGACTAATCTACTAAAAGAAAAACTGGAGTCATGTTTCTCTCTCTTGTTGAGATTATGTATCTCAAAAATGCTTTGGGAAATTAAGAAGACCAGAAACTCAATCTGCTGGTCGTGAAGCACGGCAGTATGGGATGCTTTGCCGCAGAAAGGTTGCAGAGGACGTGAGGTCGGATAGCCGGCTGGGTCGTGTCGGGGGATTCTGTGTGTCCTCCCTGCAGCTGAAGGAAAAGCATCTTTTGTAAAGGAGAGCGATCACCATTGTCCCCTTCTGATGTTTACGTTTGTCTTGAATTTCACCCAGTGCTCAGCGCCGCCCCGCCGAGCCACAGGATGGGCATTGTTCTGGGCCCGTGCAGGAATGGTAGCCTGCAGTCACCTTCTCTCTGACTGTCGCCATTGTCCCCCCCCTCCACCAACGCTCTTTTGTTTTTGCTCCCCACCACAGACAGCTCAGATTGTTGCCTGATGTTGTTTCCTCTCATCCCATTGTTTCCACGTCTCCTCTTTGTATGACTTTCCTCCTCTGTGTAGGCCGGTGTTGGCTGAGCGGTTAGAGGGGATGGGGAGTGAGGGGCTGGAGGAGCAGAGGGGGGTTAGGGTACACAGAGTGCATGTGAAGTTTTATGGCTAACCACATGTGTTTTTGAATCTTTGAGCCTCCTCGTTTTTTCCCAGGGTGAGGGGTTGTAGTCTGTAGCAGGAGGATGGGGCGGAGAGAGGGAAGTTGGGGTATGAGAGAGAGAGAGAATTAAGGAGCCAGGACCGGGACATGTGGTTCTTGTTTGGGGCGCTACATGCCGAGATGGAGGGTCTGGCCTCTCTTCTCTCCTAACCTGCATCAACAATCTAAACACCATGCTGATTATTAAACAGTATGGATGCTCTCAAGGCCAGTGATAAATGCAGCGAGAGCACAACTCACACTCCTCTTCATTTGCAAATCAGCCGGTCAGAAAGCGACTGAAGTACAGAGAGGATTCAAGGACGCTCTCATATTACGAATCTATCACATTTCCTTTGTGATATTCTACATCTCCGATGTCCTAGATGAGGCTTTTTGTTAGTTGTAACTGTGTGGGAGTGCATTAGCATGATGCCTCCAGGCTGAATTCACAACAGTATGCGGTAAAGTTCTACTGAGAACCACGTGAACACAAACCACAGCCCTCCTTCAGTCTGTTAGAGACAAGAAACACCCACATAACTGCAAAGTCTTCAGAGGAACGAGCTGTTTTATATGCAAACAGCCCCAAAACACCAAAAGGCCACTCTGGGAGGCCAATGATTTAATGTAATACAATCTGTGCTACAATTACCCTTAATAGAAATCCATTTAAAAATGTTTTTATTAGGATGGATCAGCACAGTGATCTTGTATTTGATGTGTTTGAATCACGATGAAATATAGTTTAGAAAGTTGCAACTTTAAAGTCTCACTTTGATTTTTTTTTCTACTAAAAGTGTTATAAGTGGTCTTTGAATCGCGATTATGAAGTTTTTAGCCAAAACCACGTGACCTGTGTCATTTTCAAGGGATTTTCTTCTGCAGAGCTCCAATAGCTCATTAGCAACTCGCTTCTGTGTCGTGGGCGGAGACAACGCTGCTCTGCACATTCCTCTTTACGCTAACTTGCAGCCTAACATTGCCGGTGTTGTACATCATGGTCTCAACTTTCTCTGTAAGTGCATAGAAACTCTACAGTATGCTTGCAAAAGGTAGACAAAACCTTTATTAACTTTCTGCATGAAAAAAGCAGACCCTTTGTAGATTTTCTGTCCCATCCCACACGTTTGATTACATGTTTTATCACCTTCACTCTGCTTAGACAGGGAATTCAGAGGAGGGGGGTATGGAGGACTAAAAGTGACAGAATGAAATAGATAAATACATCTTTAAATAGATACTTAAATATGTCATAAATTAAATAAAATGGGAATTTAATACATAAATGTGTCAATAATTTATTCAAATGCCATTTAATTTAATTTAAAAACGTATAATTATTTCACTATTTAATCAATTATTTCAAGGACCTGTGTTGCGGTGCTTCATGAATTTATCACATTTATTGATTGAATTGCAATTTTAATTTATTAATGAAACATTTAAGTATTTATTTAAAGATGTATTTATATATTTCAATCTCTCTGTTAGTCCTCCATAGATGAGGGATATGAAAATGCCCTGGAGGGTTTATCACAGAAAAGCTGTTGGCCTCATGAAGTGAGTGGATTTTACAGCAAGTTGGCACATTCAGACTCTAGAGCTGATACTGTTTACACAACAATATTATGTTGTATGTTTGGATGATTTTGGTGCATGCTTTACAGACTTTTCCTTTTACACTGACTTTGGCATTTGTGTATTTGATCAGAAAGAAACAAAACTCAAGCTCCTTTTTACTCTCTTCATCTGATGGGTCTGACTCGGCTGATGGAGTGTAGTGTGCTTTATTGTCAAACAGCCAAAATACTGAGCTAGCAGCGTGAGAATCAGTAGTCCCCACACGAAATAAAGGGGCAGAGGAAGGTGAACTGAGTTTCAGATCTCCAAATTTCCCAAAGAAAAGCCTCTCTGCCTCTTCATAAGAACAAACCCGAGTTAATCCTGCTTCCATGAATGAGGCTACAGTTAAAAAGATCAGTGCCGGTGAGCTTTAAAGATGGAGGGGGGCCGTGGTCAAACTCATTTCTTGATTACCTCATGGCCTTACACAATCAGCGCTGCTGCTCATTTGGCTCCCCTTTTTCATGACATCCTCTTGAACCCCCCCTGAGTGATGTCATCCCTCCGTCCTCGGCCTTCACCTTGCTGGAAAGAGTAGAAGAAGAAAAAAGGGGAGGAAGGGGAAAGAAAGAAGCCATGGAAGGAGGTGAGCTTGGAGCCGGGGGTCCTCACTCCTGCTGGTCTGCCTGGGAAAGGAGCAGGCCTGGCTTCACATCACACACACAGCCTGAACCAGCATATGTGTGAGCGCGCATGAGAGTGCATTGACTTGCAAGAGAGTGAGCGTAGCTGTGCGTGACTGGGAGAAGAGAGGAGTTTCAAAGAGGAGAATTAGAAAGGATAACAGGGAACGTGTGAGAGGGCAGGGAAAATCAGGGAGAGGATAAAAACACTTCATAGATGTGATGAAAGAAGTCATGAGGAGGGTGAATATGGATGATGGCTCAACTACGGTGGCCGGCAAGGTCAAAACAGGATTTTCAAAGAGAGCTGGGCTGCGAATTCGTTATGAAATAAAAACACCTGCAACAATCCAAAGCAGATAATATGCAGCAGGACCTGGCTGGTAAAAGAAGTTTGGTGTTCGATTGTGACCAGTGTTTAACAGAAGTTTGAGGATATGTAGGGACTAGGGTGACCATATTCTGAATTCTCAAAAAGAGGACACGACTACACAGGGGTGGAGTCACGGAGCCGCGCGTAGTTAATTTTGAGATTTTTTCTGGGTCGAGTGTTTTTTATGTGCTTCTAACTCAGTAAGTCCATGCGACACAAACTCAAAACTTCCATGCAAAACCCTGGACATTTGAAGGAATTTATAAACTTCTCTGGACAAGGCCAGACATCCCCCAAAAGAGGACATGTCCGGGTAAAAGAGGATGTATGGTCACCCTAGCAGGAACAAGATTAGAGGATCATCCTGATATCGTCTGCTTGTTCCTGACTCTTAGCCTACACTTCATGTCTCTTTCTTAAGCTGTCCGATCAAATAAAGACTAAAAAAATAACCCTTAAGAGTATTTGAGGTTTAGATCTGTGCAGTTAAAGTTAGAAATACAGAAACCATTGGTGTCAGCTGAACAAAACTTCGGAGGGGGCAAAGAGGGCAGGGGGGAGGCATCAGAGGCAGGAATTAGGGAGGGGAGGGAGGAGAGGGCTGTGATCCAGATGAAAAGCTAAAAAAATGCCAAATGTGGAAAAAGAAGCTGCAGCGCTTGCTCGCTCGCTCGCTCGTCCCTGGCTGGGCGTGGGTCAGAGCCGGAGTAAACAAACCCACAGCTAAGCTGCCTGTTTGATCTGTTCAGCTGCGAAACACTGAGTGGAGTAAACAGAAAAATTAGACTGGGTCAGCTTCAGAGGGGGGCCGTGCATAGACCGGGGTGTGAGTGAGTGAGTGAGTGTGTGTGTGTGTGTGTGTGTGTGTGTGTGTGTGTGTGTATGTTGTTTCATCCGGATACACACACACCAAAAAAAGTTAGCTGTTCCAACCCAAAAGCAAACTGACAGGGGGATCTGCTCAGTCTGAGATGACCACTTTTCAGCACCTTAAACTCAGCCTGTCAGCACTTATTTTGGGTTTTAATGTCACACGGCGCCTCAGGACCAAACGGGGTCTGACTTGGACGAGGATTTTCTCTCTGCCAGGAACAGAAGTCGACCACTTGAAGACATTAGTCCTGTTTCTTCAAATGCCAAAGCATGAAAACCAGAAAATCAGCAGCGTTGAGTTTAAGAGTTCCTACAAGGAGCTTTAAAGAAGGGGAGTCGTATTTTTATATCAAAGTTTAAAGTTGGATGCTTCTCATTCAGAAACAGCAGCGGTGTGCTTTACCCTGAAGTGCCTGTCAGATAACAAAAGAGTGAAGTTTTATTCCCTCTCTCTCTTTTCTAACGTCAGAATCTGTGCTCCTTTTGCAGATGAACTCCTGACTCTTTCCAGATCATTTCAGGACCTGATATATTTTTGGAAACGTCCTTTAACAGTCAGTCCATTTTTGTTGCATCACGGCTGAAATGAATGCCTCTATTTGTCCTATAAATGGTGACACCTCATCTTCTCCAGCTTTTAATCAGTCTTTTAAAAGGAACTCAAGGTTTTAATGATTGTTGAATGATACCACATTACAATAATGAAGCCAAAGAAGGATCACTCAGTCGCTTCATTAATTTGACGGAGGATCTTGTCATGACGCTTCATCTTCGCACGTCTTAAAGCGTGATTTAATGCAGATATGTGCAAAACCTGTCAAAGGCACAATGGCCTGAAGATCAGAGGCTCGGCGTCACTTTGTTGGCGGCTACCTTTGAAAACTTGTTACTCGGCTGAAAAAGAAACACGTCAGGCGGAAGAATCTTCACGACACGCCTTTGCCTGTTTTTCCAGCCTTGAAGAAGTTAAAATTAGTCTTTTAAAAGGCAGAATTCAAAGCTGGGAGCATGAAAAGGGGGGCAGAATGAAATGTCGGCACTGCAGTGTTAAAAGGGAGATGGGAGATGAGAGATCCTAGTGTCTGACTTTGGTGTGACTTCAAAAGGCTGTGTTTAAAGCGGCAGGCCTTAATGCTGGCCTGATAGCACAACTGTCATGTCTGTGTGACCTCCCACAGCTGGCCAGCCAGGAACACAGGACCCATGCGGCGTGCGTCTGTGTGTGTGTGTGTTTGTGTGTGTTACAGATTTCTTGATGTGAGCTTCTGAACTTGTTTGCTTTTTGTATATTTGTGTGTCAGCACTCTTGTGGCTCTTGCTGTGTGTCTTGATGTGATTGTCTGTGTGCCCTTTAATGTTCCTGTTTTGAAGTCGGTGTGTGTGTGTTTGCCTGAGCCATGACTTTGTGCGTGTGTGTGTGTGTGTGTGTGTGTGCACAGAGGTTGAAGATCTAAGCCAGGCTCTGCCCTCTCTCCCTATGCACAGGGCCCTTTTTTCCTCCTTGTTAAGATTCAAAAGCTGATAGGCTTTGAACTGCAGCTGTAGACTCTGCAGTCATTTCAGCACTTTAGCTCAACTAGCTAAAGTTGCCCTTGCGCTGCCTGTCACCCCAACGCCGCTGCCATTACGAACCATCACACCAGCCACATTAACGGCGGAGCAGCGGGCGAAGGCGTACAGCAGCATTTATTAAAGCGGGGATTTTCCTTTGATGTGGCAAAACAGACAACTGGTCTGAACACGATGTCCCTCAGTTCAACTTTTTCCCTTTGAGAGAGAAGCTGATCTAATGTTTGGCATGTCATAAACAACTGGCGAAATGGGCTGAAGACTTTTATCCATTCAGAACTTGTTAACTTTGTTGGTCGCTCTGTCAGTCTGTGCATCACTTTGGTCTGGACTGAAAGAACGTCTCGGATTACCCTCAGCCTCCACATCTGCTGAAGAACTTTTTAGATAAGCCACAGACGCAATAGTTCAATCAGTGAGTCTAAAACAAATAGTTTGAAACCATAAAGTGCTTTCCAGAAGAGCAGATCCCAGGTAGTATGATGCTGTCTCTAACCTGTGATATCAAAACAATCAACAAAGAAGTTCGCGCAAGGCTATCTAGCTAAATGTCAACTTTCCCGCTTACCTTTTATGTCGACGATACAACAATTTCTGCATTTTCACCCCCCTCTGTAGAGGTTTTACTCACTACCCTGCTGGATTTATGGATTCATGCTATTCAACTCCAGGTTAAAGCTAAACTTACATGCAGAAACTCCATCTGCATAGTCTGTTGTGTTATGCTGCGTCCCTGTTACTTCGGAAGTCGGATGTCAGAGCTTGGAATGATGTTACACCCCAGTTGACGGTGTTCAGGTAAAACCAACATGAATGCCTACTGTTACCCGTTGTTAGCTGTTGTTGACAATTGTCAGCTGTCGTTATCTGTTGTCAGCTGTTGTTAGTTGTTGTTAGCGATACCAGTTGTAAACAACGCATAACACAGTATTTTACTCTTACAAACACCACAGCACCGTGTTCACAGTTAGACGTCTGGCAGTCCAACATGTACCACTTATTTAATTTCACAAAAACAAAACAGAAATACTTATAGATAATACATTACGAGAGCTTTCACTGTCACTCTTTACTGTTGATGCGCTGCGCTGCCATCTTGAATTATGACACTGTTGTCAAGTCAGGGTTGGTGAGGATTGTCTGATTTTTCCGAGGCAGAAATCCGACTTCAGGGGCTCGGAGCTCGGAGCTCGGGAATCCCGACTTCCAAGTACAACTGTAACACAGCATGAGTCCACATATGTGTGCACAACTGGTTGCTTCACAGTTGCAGTTGAGCACATACTTGACGTTTCATTAGTAGACTCTCTCCAGAAGAGCTCAGGCTGAATGCAGCTATCGGATTTGAGGGATGCAAATAAGAGAACAGGCATTTATGTTAGTGATGCACGATATGAAAAATTTCAACCGATACCGATAACCGATAATTTTCTTCTTCTCATGGCCGATACCGATACCGATAACCGATAAATTCATATTTTTACATTTATTATAATCTTCATATAATCTGCAGTTTGTGCAGGATGCAGCGATTGAAAACTGATATTTTTGTTGCTCTGGCCTATCTAGAACAACAAACAAAAGTTTTTGGCTCTTCAAATGTGGTCATTTGCTATAAATAACAATAACAGAGCAAAAAGCAGAACTTCATTTGATCCCCTGAACTGTTCAACAGAACTGTAAACTGTAAAGGAGCTATTATGAGACGTTAGGCTTAGCATGCTGACCGGACTAACATCTGACGTCCATATGTCTGTGGTAAAACTCACGTGTAGTCCGTTCTTGTCGATCAGGTTGTGAATGTTTGTGGCGACAATATCATAGAGTGCAGGAAGAGACACATCCGAGAAGAAGCGGCAGCTTGGGAGAGTGTAACGTGGCTCCAAGTGTGCTAATAACTTACGAAAACCCGGGTTCTCAACGACGGAAAAAGGCTGGTCGTCGACCGCTATGAACTCCATCACTTTGTCGTTAATGGCTTTAGCCTTTTCGCTGTCTCTTGAGAAGCTTTTGCAGTTTTTAAACGCCTGCTGAATGGGGACATCGATCCTCCGTAGTGTTGTTGTCTTAGCTTTAGTACCGCTAGCGGCTTCGGCGGCTGTCTCATAGTCTTTTACTACCGCTCCGCCGCGATGGCGACTTTTCAGATGAGCTATCAGATTCGTTGTGTTAAAACTTGACGTCTTCTTTCCTCCTCTTGGAATCCTCACTGAACAGGTTTTGCATATAGCAGCTGTTGTCATCTTCTGCCACTGAGAGAAACGACCATGCTGGTGAAGACATTTTATTATCTGTCAGGCAGTGACGGGGTCAGGCTTGGGACCTGCGAGTAAGGCGCGATAGACGACGTGACCAGCGCGTCTCGGACGGGCGGCTACTCCGCCTGCAAACGTTACTCGTAATTTCATTAATATATCGGATCTTTCTATCGGAAAAATGCACCTATCGGACCGATAAAAAATGACGTAATTTTCCCCCAAATCGGCCGATATTTTATCGGTCCGATAAATATCGTGCATCCCTAATTTATGTTGATTCTGAGCCTCCAGCACCAGCTCAGGCGACCGGCGTTGGAAGGACAGAGCCTGCCGTTGATGCAGCTTTTTTGTTGCTCATTTAGCTCTGCGTGTTTGTTGGTGTGCAGTAGCAATGACATTGTACAAATGTGGTAAACTGCAGATTTGTCTTTTGAAGGACACGCACAGGCGGTATACCAAACCGCAATTGAGTATTCGCTCATACCCAGTTTACTGCAAGTGTACCTCTGGACTTACTGTCGGTTTGCATGTCTGTAAACCTCTTTGGGTTCTCACTCTGCTCGCTAAAGCCGTGATGGATTCTTAATATATTAATAGGTCTGTTTTTTTTTATAATTCTTATCATCTTGCACAGACTTCTCACTTCATTTCTCTCTCCTTCCATCGCTCGTGCTCCTCTTGGTTTGTCTCTCCTTATCTGCAGGAGCTTTGCAGGTGAGAGAAGGCTGAGCAATCTCTTTTTTTTTGCTCTTTAAAGTCCAACAGGCGGGATACTGCTGAGAGCTGCCTCTCTTCTCCTGCACTTGTTTGTTCTCATTTCATCTCCCCCTATCTTCTCTCCGGAGAGGGTGCAGACCAGCGCAGATGTTATGAAAAGACCACTACATACACACAGCTCTGACACACCTTCATGTCCTTTGCACCTCCGTGCTCGGCGTACAGAGAGGAGCCCATCAGGGAGCCTTTCTCTGCATATGCATCCTGCCACGATCACATCCTTTCTGTTTTGAACTGAGCTGAAGAGAGGCCCCGTATGAGGCCATCAGTTGATCAAATAAAAAGTTTCCAGTGGTCACCTCCCGGCTCCTGACTGTGTGTCCGCTCAGCTGTCAGCGGGAGAGCCGGGGAAATATCGGGAGACGCTGCTGTCACACCCAGATCTCTGCTTTGATGAGTCACATCAAACGATGTCCATATCTAAACGCCACCCTCAAAGGGAAAAACTGGGGGAGGTGTGTGTATGTGTGTGGAAGATATACCAAAATAAGAGAAGAAAGGATGCGAAAAACAGCACATAAAAACATAATAAACAGCCGTCTTTGTTTCACTCCGCCGGACTCCTGATAACTTATTTAAAAGTGCCAGATGCAAGAATTTCAGGCTGCTTTAAAGCTTTGTGCGTTCAGGATTGTGTGTTTTGTCAAGATAAAAGTAGCCAAGCAGAGATAATGGACTTCTAAAGAGACTTGGAAGTTGTTCGTCAGGATATCTACATGCAAAGATTTAACTGCTAACCTCGCTGCTGTGGTGGATTTAAACACAAATAGTAAAGAGTTTATTCTGAGCTGATGTGAAATTATCTCACAGAGTGGGCAAAACGGAGATCGTGCCACCCTCTGAATTCTATTTGAATGTACCGCTAATGAGGGTGAATGCGGTGCCTCTGAGTGAGGCGGTGAGTCGTACTGTCTCCAAGGGCGAGGAAAATTATTTGCCCGAATTAATTACACGTTAAGTCAATGCAAAGATGCGATTAGACGCTCCTACAACTCTAGTGGCGCAAATGATGCGAATTGGGCGAATCTCAACTTGAGTGGATATTTTTGTTATGATAACTACTCAGCACAAAGGTTGCCGGGTGACGTATGAAAATGGACGGTTGTTTACTGGTATCTAAAATAAAGGACAAACTGATCGTGTCGGTGTGGGTGCTCACAATTGTATGATACATTTTCTTTCACTTACCAAAACCGGAATAAAAAGGAGCTCGTCTGGAGGAAAGAGTGTGGAGGTCCGATTACCTGGTAAACTGTAAAAAACGTTTGTCTATCACTTGATCCTACCAGTTGAACTGGCAGGGATTACCATTAAAATTACAGTTGACGCACAAATGAAGCGATTAAGTATTATTCATTCACGCTTCTATATTTGCGCAAATTAAGCGAGAAGATTATTTTACTTGCGCTTGGTGTGAGTGCCCCTTTAGGGTGAAGTTGTTGGGAAAATTTCAAGAGTGTGTAAACAAAAAGACTATGTTGAATTTGAACCTCGATTCCTTCAACTTTAACACCATTTTGCACCTATTTCGCACAAATCCTGTGCATTCGCCAGTTTCAGTGGTCAATCTTTATCTTTTCTTGGCGACTTCACACGTACAGACAAAAATTCAGTTTGAACCAGAGGTGTTTCTGATTATTTGACCTCACAGAAAAGCATGCAAGTATCTTTATTCCAGTCAACAACAATGGTGGAGTTAAACAGAGCTGTCAGGAAAGACTTACCCGTCACCTCTAAGGTAAGCGTGAGCAGTAAGACGACTTCTGTAACCTAGTAACTCTAGGCGCTCTGAGAAGTGCTCTGAAATCGAGGTCATGGCTGCTGCCAGTGCAAAAACTGGCATCAAAAGACTCAGGCCCTCATTTTCAGTCTTCTTGCCTCTGCAGATGATGTTGTACTTCCTTTTTTTTTACTTCCCCTCTTATTCCCCTCCTTTGTTCTGTCCGCTGGCTCCGCTTGGCATCATGTTCAAACTGGAGCTGCCAATGAAAAGGCTTTTTCCTGTGATGAAGATTTAATGTACTTGTCACATGGCTCAAGTGGCATATGTTTGCCCTCGTCGCTGCTTCCTCAAAATTCAGCCAGGGAGAAGGTAGGAGGCATGCATTTATTCATCGTTTCCTAGAGGTTCATGGCGGCGGCGTCTCGAGCAAATTGACAAATGTAGTTAGACACCAAGCTGGAACTGTTTCAGGGTTGTTTCCGAGTGTGCTGCTCAGTTTTTGAACATGTATCCTCCACTCAAGGCGATATGGCACTTCTTTCCTCCTCTGTTTTTCCTCTTCCCGCTGAGTTTCTTTTCTGTTTGGCTTTTCTTTAACTTCATGCTATTGTTTCCAAAGAACGCAGAGGTGTGTTTTTTCCTTCAGACGACACCACTTTAAAAAATCTGGGTTGAAAAGTTAAGATCCGGGGATCTTTCCCTCCCTCTGTCTCTTTTTATTAAAACTCTTCTTCAAGCCGTTGAGAGGTCTCACTTTAGGTGAACATGGAGCACCGTCTTACATAAATACCTCGATGACAGGAAGAGGACTGAAGACTAAAGACTGATTTATGCTCGCCATACGTATGAAAATGTATGCATCCATTTCAAACGATGGTCCTGTTACTGCCCACACACTTCCATGCGTCCTTTACGTTGGCATGGATGTCAACCATTACATCCACCAGGGGGCAGGCCGGGGTCAAACATTTCTGACAACAAACAAAAAGAAACATAACAACTGTGGAGGAGCTAGTGATAGAGTACAATTTTTGTCAGAGGAAGCGGTGGTCAGTCAAGCCACTAGATGCCTTCTGGTTGGAGGACCGAGAATTCTTTTCGCTGGTAGTACCGATGAGAGAAATTGACAATTATCTTCAAAAAAGCTCAGCCATTGTCGTCTTCATGCGTCCACGGTTTCCCGTGGTACTGCTCCATCTGGCCTGCATCCATAAGCCTCAAAGATACATGCAGAATTACAGATGAGAAGAACGCTCCGTCTGTATCTGCATGTAACGTTGAGCGTTAATAAACCTTTAGACCGCTTTCATACAGCAACCGCACATCTGAGAATTTCCCACATTGAGCAGGCAAACTGAAACTGAATCCATACGTGGCCTCGGTCTGTGCAATGTCCGATCTGGTTTTAGCAGTTTAAAAACCTTCACAGCCAGCATCAAGATCCTGTGCATGTAGCGCTTGATTTCTACTCTCAGAAACTACATTAAAATTCTCTTTATTTAAGGTGCATGTGCAAAAGATAATTCCAGAAAATTTCAGGGCCTCAGTGTCCTGAAATTGTCCAGAGTTGCAGCTTTTCAATTGTCAGTTTGAAGCTCATGAAACTTCTTATTGATCTTATCTGTGAAATCCCTCGTGTCAACACTGATCAGCCTCTGCCTGAAATGATTTGTTCTGGTGGGTGTTACTTTTTACACAACTTAGGAGTCACGCGGAAAAAAATCTTGGGTGTGAAACTGGCTTGTCTGGTCCTAGAGGGTTAGTCCCGACACTGGTGGAGTCTGAAAGGTCCTGATGAGTGAGGGATAGAGCACGTTAAACAGGCGGTAATATGAGGTCACATCCCAGAGTCGGTTCCAGAGTCTGACAAAGTCCAAGAGGAGTCTGAGAGAGTCTCCTACAGCGTCTTATGGATTCTGATAAGTCTGGGAGGGTTTGATGGAAACTTATATGGAAGATACAGCGAAGAAGAGCTGCAAGATGGGCATTTTCTATGATGTTGTCCAAACAGGGCAACAGAACCAGACATCTTGAAACGAGCTTAGAGAAGTCCGAAAACATACATGGAATGTTTCGAGGTGTCCGTGTGTGTGTTTGTAAGTTCTCTGGCTTTAGTTTTTGCCACCTCTCTTCTCTACTGTGTTTAGATGAAAGTGATCAGGCATCCTGAGCCAGCACGGGGCCCGGCTCGCTCATTAAAAATGCTAATGTCTCCTGCCGGGTCTTTGATGCAGGACCCAGGCACACAAAGCCAGCCAAGGTTACCAAGGGCCTGTGTAATCCTTTATCCGGGGCCCGACGCAGGGAGACCCCCAGCTGAGAGCCCTGACAGTCACAATCAATCATGTCGGGGATGCGTCACACACGTCTGCTGACCCCCTGCAGCATGCGCCGCTTTAATTAGCTAACGTAGGAGAGTGCGCCGCACACACACCCGTGAAGAAACATGAAAGTACACGAATTACAGCCTCCTGCTTCAAGAGCGGCTTCAGAAAATATCAAGCTGTGTATTCGAAAGTTGTCCAGCGTGTGTGTGATGCCGGTGCGGGTGTGTTTGTGTCGAGTTTTTGTAAGTCGGGGTAGAAGAAATGGACGTGAGAGTGGGAGGAGAAATCTTTGATATGAGCTTTTTTTTTTTAGAGCTTCTGATCACATTTTTGTGACGCATAAAAGACAGAGGGAGAAAAAGTGTGTGTGTGTGCGCACAGGGGGTAGGAGGAGAGCGTTGAGATGGGGGTTGTTTTGAAGTTTGCCTGACATCATGCTAACAAAGCTCGCCTGAACCCTGATAGGAGGGGGGCAACAGCTGATGTGATGCTGTGTGTGAACATGTGTGTGTTGTTTTGTGTGTGTGTTAGTGCTCATGGTAAAATCTGGTGAGGCTTAACACCGCCACGGCATCACAAAGCAGCGACTCCCACCTTCAAAAACACTTTATTTTCACATGTTGACAGCTGATGAAGGTGGAAAAGTGGCAAAATAAGCCTCTTTTAACATAAAATACACTAAGATAAATCATTAATCAGATTTTTTCTGTCTCTATGGGGATAATTTCGGTCTAAGGGATAATGCAAAGGGGCAGGGACGAACAAGTCAAAGGTTTTCAGACAGCATTTCACCCCAATTACATCATGGATGAGGAGATGCTTATTTTATAAGTCTAGAAGTAGATTTCCTCCTCTGGAAGGACACAATCTACTGCCTATATAGTCTTTATAGAGACAAGTCGTTATTGCACCATTGCACGTGAATCTGCAGGTTCTTGCGATTCCTGCTGTTCGTAATCCGCCACGAAATTCGCCTGGCAAACGGATCTGGTAGGAATTGGTGGACGGCGAAAATCACTGCCGTTCTAGATTGGAGCCATTCCGGATGCAGTGAAAATTCAGGGTAAGGCGCTGCACTGATTGGTTGCCTCAATGCTGTCAGAGGTTGCAGACTGGTGCAGCTAAATGCAGAGGCGGAAAAACACAGAAACAAAAATGGCGAGTGCGCCAGGAGAGCCTACATCAGGGCATTACATCAGTGCGTCTCATTTTTTTAAAATTAGGAGCTAAGACATGGAGGAGTGTTGGTGTTATTTTCAGCTGTGAGGAATCTGGACTCCAGGAAGTGTCTTTGCATTAGAGGTGAAATATCCCGCACAAAAAAATCCTCTTTATTTGTTGTGTGTGCTCACAAAGTTACACAGTATTTGCTCATTTTTACACCACGCATAGTTCGCAGCACCTTATTTGCAGATTTGTGTCATGTATTTACACGCTTAAAGTGGCTGATATTAGAATTCAGAGCAGGCAGGCTGATGCAGAGCTTCCCTCAGGAGCAGAGTTTCTTTGCTCTTTGTAACAAACTTCTGAATCGGCTGCACACACAGTAGGCTCCACTCCAAACAATACCTGAGCATACCTTCTTTTCCTGCTGTCACGCTCTGCTTTTATTCCGTGTATTCTTGGCTTCCCCAGCCCTGAGCGCTTGGCACAAAGCTTGTGTGTGGCCTCATCATCATCCACTGTACTCAAAAATAGAGTGCTGCTCTCGCTTCAGAGCGGGGCACACTCTTGTTTGCTCCGAGTCCTGACAGCGGAGCAGTGTGGTTGGAGGGTGGCTCAAAGGCGGCACAGCAGACCAGGTGTGTGTGCGAGTGCACGCGTCTGGGTGTGTGCTTTTCCAGCCTTGATGAGAGCAGGTGCCTGCTGGAATGAATGTGATTCGTTTCTGTGTGGGAGCACGGAGCGATCAGTTTGGCATGAAACAACCTGTTACATCTCCTCCTCCTCCTCCTCCTCCTCCTCCAGCTCCTTCACTTTTCTGGTGCCACACGTCAAGAGGAGGCAGGAATGCAGGAAAGGGGAAACAACAACAGAGAATGTCCTTCTCCCCCGAGCTATCTGGCAGGGTTGGATTACAAACCGAACACACACAAATCTGCGCACACACACTCAAGTCTTTGTAGTGAATCTACCTCTTGTCTCACCTTTGCCCATTCCTGGTGGCTGAAATGTGAGAACGCTCTGGCTGCGGGGCTTGGCTCTGGTTGCGGCTTGGCACAACCTCCACCTTTGGAAAAAAAAATCTACAAATACCTAAGCCTTTAAGGAAGCACGAGTTTCCCGCAGAGGTGAGAAGGATGTACGCACAAATCAGCGAGGCTAAAGAAAAACAGAGCAGGCTGGTTCGTCACCCAGTCAGACAAACATTTAGTCAGGCAGACAGTCGGCCTCACCAGCAAACCCGACACTCGGACGGGAAAAACATAAAATGAAAAGCAAAACCAGAGAGTGTCCGATGGCGGCTCCGACTTTGAGATGCCAGAGGAAGCGACACTTTGTCACCTAACACTTTAATTACCTGAGTGTGTCTGTGTGTATGTGTGTGTGTGTGCGCAGCAGTGCCAGACCTGTTTGGCCAGATAGGATGACTGTCACCTCTCATCTTTTCAAATTAGTCCCCCTCCACCTCCTCCTTTGGATCGGCCCGTACCAAGTTTCAGCTGCACACTTTCAACACATTCCCGTGTAGATTACACACAGATATTTGACCCTATTTTTCCCCCTCTGCAGCGTTGTAAACATATCCTCTTTATCTTCGTAAATCTCTTCCTGAAACCTGTTTTCATGCTTTTTATCTCACAGCCCAGAAGTTATGCTTTCATGCTCGAGATTACAAAAAGCCACGTCTAAGTTTGTCCTTTTTTATTGTTTTATATTTGCAGGATGTTAATCATCAACACTTGAACTCTTGTCAAGTCTTTCCCAAATCCTTCAATCTTACTATCTCAGCTTGTTCTGCGTCGATTTTTACCAACCGACCATCACTGCCCTCCTGACCCCTCACCTGCACATGCTGACTCGAGGTGTTCACTTACCCTCCTTGCTTTGCTCCATTCTCTTTTGCCAAGTACCTCTGATATGCACAAACACACACCTGCAGCCGACAATAGAGGCCTTATTCAGCCAGACCTCTATCAGGACTGTGATCTGGACATGGGCAACCGCCATGCAAAGACCTCAGTGCTGCTGAGAGGAACTTAAAAGCGAAGCAGAGATGATTCTGCCCTTTTAAAACCTGCTAGGCAAGATTTAGGACTCAGTTTAACATTTATACTGTCTTTAACTGTTATCATTCAGTCTCATAATGCACAACCGACCATTAGACTCACTGATACAGTCTTTTCTGGGAGTCCCTGAGCTCCATCATGCCGTAGGTTCCTCTGGATCGCTGCTGCACATGTTTTGCTGCCATGGACCGGCCTGATTTCAAGCTGTATCAGTCTCTTAAGTCTCTCTCTAAATACTGCAAATTACTTCACTCATGTGGTTGAAGATGGTTGTTTTATTTCATAGTTTTCTCTTAACACCCCGATCATTTCGTGATTGTGATATTTCATGGCTACGTTAATCGTGAGGTGAAACACATCAGAAAAGACACTGGAGTCAAAACTCAGATCAGCTGATCATTGTGCTTTTCTTTGGCAGGCTCACCATCTCGCTCTCTCTCTCTTCGACAAACACAAAAACTTCTCACAGTCATCATCGCAAATTGGATCTGGTTCCACAGCAAACGTGGCGGTTTCCCGCCTGCCTGCTAACAAATAAGCCCTAGGTACAGAGTGTTCGACTTTGATACCTCAGTGTTTCCTAACCTCTTGTTGTCCTTTCAGCTCCACCCTGTCATCCAAATAGGAGCAACTCTTGTTAGAAAAAAAAAACACAACATGATATCAACGCTTCAAAGGGAGAGTCGACAAACCAGTGGGCGACGTCAGGGTGGTGAAAAAACAGCTGATGTGTTTAATGTGGAGCTGGTTTTAGAAGAGAGATATCTTGTTTAAAAGCTGGACTATGATATAACCATCTGCTGTCACTGTATTTAGGATGCTAAAGCCAGATTTAACCATGTCTTGATCCTGTGTTTTCCCCCTTCCGGTGCAGCTCGGCCTCAGACATAACAACATCCCCGTGGCCATGACATAGCTGTCTAAATAGCATGCTTGTTAGGAATCTCCCTTGATGTCAGTTGCTGCACAGAGGGATGAAAGCGGGCGAATGAAAGAGAGGCCAAAAGCCATCAGATGCATCTTCCCGAGCCGCCTTTGGCTTCAAAGTCAAACCTCGGGCGCTGTGACAGAGAACAACAGCTGACGACGTCACGGAGGACACGGGACGTTTAACCAAACCTCCCCAAAGCGACTCGGAGAGCACAAACAAAGATGCAAAAGAGGGTTTGAGGTGAAGTAAGGAAGAGAGGGAAAAACAAGAAGAAGCAGAGAGAGCCGGGGAGGGTTCATGGGGGTCGGTGTGTGTGCACACATCAGGGTGGCAGAGAGATCAGAGCAGCGGAGAGCGTTCCTGTGTTTGGGATAGGAGGGAAAGATAAATAACCTGGGATGGCTGCACAAAGAGAGGCAAGGAGGAAACGTGGATGTAAAGATTCCCAGAGGAAAATCCCTCTCTCTCTCTCCCTCTCTCTCTCTCTCTTTCACAAACACACTCACAGATGAGTTCAGATGGAGAGAAGTGGTAAACAGACGTGTATGCGTGTGTGTGTGTGTGTGGAAGAACATGTGTGCTCTGTAACCATGGAACAGGAGTTTTGGAAGTTTGTTATGGATTTGTTTCCAAAATGACAGGCTTTCACAACAACCTCCCTCCACTGCTGCGTGCCAGCGCAGCAGAGAGCGTATGTTTTACATCATGAGTCTGTCGGCTGTGCTCAGAGCAAAAGATCTGTCCGTTCTGTATCTCTGACCAAAAGTATCTGACACAGGAATGATTGATTACTTCTTACAGAGAAACAAACTCAGACTCTGAAGTTCATTCCCTACAACTCAGTTATTTTTCTCAACCTTTGTTTCATCCTCTTATGTCCAGTTGATCCTTAAATACCTTGTTATCATTACCTGTGGATATGGGCTGCAGTATTGGATCCAGGACTCTGACCCGATTGCACGTCAATCCGTGGGTTCTTGGGAGTCTTCGCGATTCCTGCTTTTCGTAATCCGCAACGAAATTCGCCTCACAAATGGATCTGGTAGGAATTGGTAGATGGTGAAAATCGTCACTGTTTCGGATCGGAGTCGTTCTGGATGCGTTGAAAATTGGGAGTCACTCTAGTACCTACCTGGATGATGAAAGTGGTCCTGACTGAAACAAGAGCACAGTCATCTTAATATTTTTGCCAACTTAAGATACGTCTTTTTTTACACTTTCTACTGTAGCACCAAAGGGACACACTTGCAGCAGCTTTATGCAATTTTTTATTATTCAGGGAAAAGCGTGGCAGTGCAGTAGTCAGAAAAAAAAGTAGGTAAAAATGAGAAAAATGGGTAATCTGACTTGAAATGGATCACAGGAGCTTTTTGTCCTCAAAAGCCACCATTGCTCATGGAGATTAACAATAGAGGGGGTGAGCAAGGGAGTATTTCTGTTAGAATCTGACAACTAGATGTTGCTAAAAATGCCAATTTCTTTACAATGTACCAATGTAAAAACAGAAGGTGTAAACAACACAAAAAAATCCTGAAAGAGTCCCACAGAGTCCCTATGAATCAAGAAATGCATAAGAAAACCAAAAAGTATAGATAATTGTATAATTTTGCCTTTAGGTTCCTCCTTTAATTTTAACATGGGGTCTAATGGGGAATGAGCCACCCCGAGAACAGCTCCCTCTGCTGATGGGCTGCAGTATAGGTCATAAATCCCGCCTCCTCCAGTGATTCCTATGAACCTGTGGACAAACTTTATAGATTTATTACACAGAACATAAATTTTTTCTCCCCCCTTTTTTGCAATGTTGACATGTAGTTACTGTCAGACTGGTTTGTGCTCAAGTCCTCTTTTTTCTGTGAAGCTCCATTTTTAAGTTATTAGGGGGTTCATGTTTTCTATGATTGACACTATCCAGGGGATACGCTGTTTGAGCCGATTGTCATCACAGCGACTCACCCGCCGAATGCACACAATGCTACTGCGTACTGTTGGTTTCAAGAAGTGAAGAAAACACCCGGAAATACCGAGAGCTTTTTGGCTTCAAATCTGTGTACAGGCAGAAGGCGGAACCAAGTTAGAGTACACAGTCTATGCTCTTGTGTTGCTGCAGATTAAACACTGCAAGTTTAGGTCATGCAGTGAGCGTGACTTAAAGTTTTTAATGTTTTGATGAATCTGAAAAATTAAAAATTGAAGCCTGTGGATCAGTCTAGATTTGGTCTCTTTTCTTTGTCTGTGTATTCAGGAAACTGTAAACCAGCACCTGTCGTTTCCTCACATGGGGAGCCACGAGGTAAAGAGAAGATATTGGCCAACACAATGGATGTAAAAATCCAAAGCATCCCTAACAAACTTCATCACTCCCCTGCTGGCCTGTCCTCCCCTCTGATCTCTCTCCTCTTTCATCCTCCTCTGCTCATAGGCCCCCCCTCTCCCTCCCTCGCTCTACGTTGTCCCCATTCTCGCTCCTTTTCGTCTCCAAGCAACAAGGCAATGGACGTCTCAGCAGAGAGCGAGCGGCAGACAGAAAGATAGCGAGCTGTTCTTGAAACTTTGGAGACAGCTATGCCAGGAATGCAGGTGCCTGCTGTGAGGACAACAAAGTGAGGAGGACCTCCGTAGGAGCGGCACGTCGGTGTGAGGGAGCCCTGCCCACATTTCGACGCAGCTCGGCTGCTTCTCATGCAAAGCAGTTGTGCGTCGTTTCAAAGGTGTGTTTGCGGCTTTATGACATGACGTGTGCAAATTAACAAACTGGACTAAAGTTCCTCTAAACCAAGCCTAAAAGAAAGCATATGCTGCAGAAAACAACCAGATTGTAATGACATGATTTAGGCCCTTCACTTCACAAAGACGATCAGGGTGGGCTGTTGTCCTGGGTGGCAAAGAGAAACATATTTCACCCTGTTAAAAAAAAAAAACAGACACTGAAGAAATCTCAACTTTTTTTTTTTTCTTGCTCTCTCTTCTTCAACTCTCCACCTCGTCTCTCAGCCGTCTAACATCTCCCCTTCATCCCTCCGCTTCTCTCTCTCTCTCGCCGTTTGTGTTTTATTCAGCAGAAAACAGAGAAGCCACATCACAGAGAGAGCGGCGGAGTTTGAAAAGGAGGAAGAGAAAAGAAAAGAGGAGAAGAGTTTAAAACAAAGTGTAGGAGAGAACTTGAGAGAGTGTGTGATGTGGCTGAGTAAAAGGACACAGATGACAGAGAATACTTGAAATAAAGAAGAAAAAAGAACATTATTTAGTGATGTGTGTGTATCTGTGTGTGTGTGTGTGTGCACATTGATCTCCGTGTCCCTTCAAATGCATGAAAGCAAGAGTGTGAGAAAAGAGTATTGACCTGTTTGTGTGTCATCTTGTGAAAACACGGCCGTATGCGTGCATGAAAGCGTTTCTTTTTCTGCACTTCTCCGTCTATTTCTCACTTTCAGAGTTGTGCACAAATGTGTGGATTTGTGTGTGTGTGTCTTTGTGTGTACGTGTGTGTGTGTGGGCAGCTGCCCAGCTGCCTGGCGGAGTCCTGAGGCCCCGTGGCCCTCAAAGTCATCAACTGATGTGATTTAGTGCTGCGGGTCAGAGGTCAAGAGCCCCTAGTCTCCATCTGCGCCTGAAGAAAAGGCCATCAGGAAGGGATTAGACTGGAGTCAATGGTCCTGGTGACATGTCTGCCACCAGTCCTCCTCACACACACACAACTATACACATTCTGCTTTTCTCCATCCTCTGAGACTTGAACAAATACAGCATCATTATTCTCTCAGGTATTGTCATTAAATTTATTCATTCATCAATTTTTGAACCACATCTGCGATCATCGTCTCCTGTAAGCTCTCTTATTTTACCAGCTCAAGGTGCAGCTTTAACTCCCTGTATCACCTCACCTTCAGTATAAACGCAGTAAAGATGTGATATTAGGACAAAGAGGTGAATTATGCACAGGCTTTTTTCTATCCTGCAGAACGATACCACAAAAACGTGTCGTGCATATTGCTTTAAATTCAGTAAAATAAACACGTAAATATGCGGGTTTGTAAGAGTAAACCTGAACCTTGTTATTAAATGGAGATCAGCTTGATTAACTCTATTGTATCAAGTCTGTATCAAGTGTCAATCACGGAAAACATGAACCCCCTAAAAAAAGAGGACTTGAGCACAAACCAGTCTTAGAGTAACTACATCTCAACATCTCATAAAAGGGGGGAGAAAGATTTATGTTCTGTGTAATAAATTTCTAAAGTTTGTCCACAGGTTCATAGGGATTACTGGAGGAGGCGGGATTTATGACCTATACTGCAGCCCGTCACCAGAGGGTGCTGTTCTCAGGGTGGCTTCACCCAGCGAAGAGGCAGACAGTGTCCATTCTACATACAGTAGGGGTGGGTGAAAAAATCGATTCACATAAGTATCGCGATTTTTTTGTTTTTCAATTTTTTTTCCCAAATTTAAGAAAATCTTAAAAACTGACTTACATGTGATGTGTATTATTTGGGGAAATATGGTTCCTGGAATATCCAGTAGACAATCATAAACATTCAACTGTTTCACTGGTGATAAAAACGCAGACTAAAAATGAAGAAAATTGACAATATCGTAGAATCGCAATTTAAATCAAATCGGCATCCAATAAATCGTAAAAGAATCAAATCAGGAGAAAAGCATATCCTGCCAGCCCTATTTAACAGTCTATGGTTGGTCACAGGTAGCGGGTCCATCACACTGAGCTGGACTGAACAGATGGTACAAGATAGAGCTTCACATCTGCATGAAAACTGCACATTGCTGAATTGTCTGTTTGCCCTCAGAAGACCCTCCAACAAAGGCTGAATCTTATATAACAGTGCCATTCAAATAAACTCATTATAACAGAACCATAACATCATCTTTTCAGGTCATGGATTTATGAAATTTTCAAACTGAGTCAGCGGGTTCGAGCACATTAGCTTGGTAGCCATAATGCTGCCCTCAGTCACTGGACCGTAAAGTTGGCACACAGGACGTACTGACCTGTCAAGAGTCTCCCATAAACTGTGATGAATGTTCACAATTATAACCGTCCACAGACCACTGCGGACGGCTTCAGCTGTAATCTGACCTCTTACCTTTGTTTTCTCTTTCAAACAAACGCCGCGGAGCTCTGAGTTTTGTTTAAAATCCGAATTATGTTCTGACCGCTCGTGTTTGTTGCTCTCAAAACCTCAGCAGGAACTCTGATGCATTCAAAGTCCGGACCGCGCCGCAGAAATAAAGCGATGTTGTAATAAACCACGGTTTTACCTCTCAGTTAGCATTTCCTGAGGATTCTGGGATAGCATTAGCATGCTGTAAGCCACATTTCCCGGTTGTATCGAACTCCGAGTCCCGAGACTTCAACAGTAAATTCTTTAAACTTGCACAGAGCTCTTTAATACTCGCGTTTCAGAAGACAGCGGTGCAAACCTGAGGAAAGAGCTATTTATGAGGGGCTGTTTGACTGACAGACAGGCCTGCGATGGCTGAAGACAAGTGTGTTTGATGAAACATGGCAGGAGCCAAATCCCAGTCAGCCCTCTCATTGAACCTCCTGAAGTAGGACTGCATTGTGGAAAAGTTCCCCAACGTGGTTTAGAAGACGAGCCGGTTTCTCCGCAGGTGAAGGGAAAACTGGCGAGCCGGGGGAATAATGTTTATGTATTAGATTTCAAACACTTCGCTCCTGTGAGGAAATCCAGATGTAAAGGTGTGTTCTTCTGCCTCCAGGATCTGACGAGTTCCTTCTCCTTCTTCTTCTTCTTCATGGTGTCGCTGTGGATTGACAGAGTTTGGCTCTCCGTCATCTCGACGCCGAGGATGTTTGAGCTAAATATGCATGCAGGTCGCAGCTGAATGTGTCTCCTGGCATTCTTTCAAATCGTATCATGTGGGCAAAGTGTGTTTTCTCGCCGCTCCAGACACCTTAAAGTTTGCGCGGCGGAATATTAAAAAATACCTACCTTTAAAAGGCGATATCAGTTAAAGGCGCTCCCTATAGACAAACCAATTTCTAGGCCGTTTAAGTGCCTTTTAAGAAAATAGCCCGCTCTATGATGACGAGAGAACTTTAATCTTCAAACAAACCTTATCCGGCTCTTGTGGGTTTTTTCTCACCGCTCTTATCTTCTTGTGAGCGTTGTCGGCAGAGTGAATTTCTATATATTCTTACTTTCTTTGTCAGCACATATAAACAAACCCAAGGCCTTCACAAATACGCACCTCCCTGCTTCTGAAAGTTTGATAAAGTCCTTTTTTTTTTTTTTTCCTCCTTCCTTCCCGCCGCTCAGAGGGGAGGAAAAACGGGTTGTTAGCTCTTTGAGCCGGCTATCAGAAAATCCGGGGGAAAATTACGCTGAGCACAGCAGCCGTACAGCAAAGGGTGATTACAAATTCAAATGGATGCTTTTACATCAATGGAAGGCTTTGAAGACCTCTTAATGAGCAGATAGCTGGAGTTAAATATTTGTGGAAGTGCCATCTTCGAAAGAGAAAAAAGAAGAGGAAGAGGAGAAGAGATGAGGGGGAGGAAAAGGGGGAGAAGAGGGAGGTTTTTTTTATTTTATTTTATCCTGGCAGATATCTGCAGGGCAGTTTCGAGCAACTGTCTATCTCGGACCAGCGATTGTCTTCTGAGATCTCGCTGTTCAAGGCTGTGTTTGGAAATCCAGGAGCTCTGTGAACAAAACCTGCACCAGGACTTCATCCGTGCTGCCGCGCGCTGATCAATGTCCGTCAGATTTGAGAGACTGGCGTGCCAGATGAAAGCCGGATAGGAGGGACAGCGAGGGAAACGAGGGCGCTGCAGAAGAATCAAATATTGAAAGTAAAAAGAGGAAAAAGGAGACGTTGAAGAAAATGTTAGATATAGTGAAAGGGAAGGAATGAAGGAGAGGAGGAAGCAGGGGAAGAGAGCAAAGCGGAGGATAAACAAACACAGAGAGGGAGATGATGGTGTTGTTCCTCCATCTCAGCAAAGCAGCGGGAGTGTAGTGGAGCTTTGAACTTGGCCCCCATTAGAGGCCTGATGACGGTTTGAAGTGAACGGTTGAAACGAGCCGGAGTATTTTAGATGTTAATTTGTTTGCGTTGTGTGTATGTGTGTGTGTGTGTTTGCGCGCGCATGTGTGGGTGTATTTTCTCAGGGCCTTCCGAGTCGTTCCTAGTCACACCCAATTTAACACAGCGGGATAAAATGCTTCCCTCAGCTTTGTTGTTTTCTGCTCTTTTCCTTTCGTCTCATTTTCTCTTCTACCTTTTTTATGTTTCCCGACAGAAGAAGAGGCCTCGTGGTTGTTACAGCGGGACTTCGACTTAAATTCGGCTGTTTTATAGAAAGCAGATATGAATCAACTTCACACCGTCATTTTGATTTGATCTTCTCTTGCAGTCAAAGCTCGTAAACGCACCGATAGAAAGACGCAAAGTAGACTGCATTACTGTGCTCACATGTACACATCACCAGTACCCATATTATGTAACTTATACACGTCAGCTGATCCTCACGCCGGCCCATATCAGCTAAAAAAAAAAGGGCGTTCTCTTTGCTTTTTTGCTGTTTAAGGCTTTTTGCTGTTGCTCTCCCCGCCAATCAGATCAAGACACTGAAGAACGACCACGCCTGCAGCACAAAAACAAGATACACAAGAACTCTGATTGCATTTCCATGAAGTAATAATCATAAATGTTCTTCCTTGAGCTGCGAAACTCTGCTGCAGTTGGTGATGGACTGGTAAGGGCTTCCCCCACAAACAAGCGGCTGCTGGAAGAGAGTAGGTGAGTCATGTTTGGTCTCTTTGGTAAAGAAATGAGTCAAAGTTAAAAAGATGTTTGGTGTCTAGTACTATGTCTGTGACCCTATATGTCCTGTTGATGAAGTTAGGTGCTGTTCTGAGCATTATTTGTGGCTATAGAGTGGCGTTTTGGTTGAGGTTTGCGCGTGGAGATCATAACTAAAGTTGGTATAACTAGAGAAGCAAGCAGTCGGCAACATTCATCTCTCGAGGGGGGGGCCTTTAAGGCCTTGTTCACTCAGAGACAAAAATGATATATAAATTGAAAATGACTGAAAACGATGTTTTTGGGGGCTGTCCGGGTTTGTACGGGGAAGTTTATAGGATTCTTCAAATGTCCGCGGTTTTATATGTAAGTTTTGATTTTGTGTCACGTGGATTTACTGAGTTAGAGGCGCGTAAAAGACACTTGATCCGACCCCAAAGACTCTCAAAATTAACTTTTTGGACTCTTTGACTCCGCCCCTGCGTAGTCGTGTCCTCTTTTTGGGAAGTCAGAATATGGTCAGCCTAGGTAATGTAATCACTTCAAAAAAGATCTGGATAGACATTGACAGACAAAAAGTATTGCTTACAAAACTTTTGCATTTACTGCTGAATTTGTCTCGTGTGGATGGGGCTTTAGAAAAGGGCCGTACCACCAAATTTAACAATTGAATCCAAGTGATCGTTTCCAAGAAAGTGGTCCCAATCGAACTGATATTTACTCATCAACTCGACTTGATGTTTTCTTGACAACTCCAGGACACTGTGAGCCTAAAAATGATGTCAAAAACTAAGGAAAGCAGTGAGGGGGTAAAACAGTGAAACCTTGTCAGTTCGAATCACATCTGTGAAAGGGGCTACAGCTTCAATCAGAGCTCAATAATCATCAAGATTTGAAATTTTGCTTTCAAATCTCTGTGATTGTCCAACATAACTAAATAAAGTGTGTGTTTGAGGGCGAGCAGCTGAGACGGAGCCAAACAGGACAAGGTCAGCTGACTTTTTTTATGGCCTTTTTGACCTCTGACCCCCGGCTGCATCTCCCATCAGGTCTTCGGCGGATCAGAGAGCCAGACTGGCACCACCACCTCCAGGTTGACTCCTAGCCTTTGTCCCCCAGCTTCCCCGGCCAGGGTGACAGGTTCTGGGGGACGCTGCTGGGGGCGGGGGGTCTGGTTGTGTGTCTTGATGGGTCTGGTGTGTAAACACTGAGCGTCCTTGATCTGGTGACACATGAAAGGGGGTCTGCCTGTGGGGTTGCCGGCCGTCGTCGTCTATATGTCGGCACACACACACACACACACGCATACACTGACAGCAGATTTATGTATTTATGCGCTGCAGCGGCACGGCTCAAAGGGAAAAGGCTGGAGGGGGTTGGGGGAGAGCGGAGGCTGTTTGGGCTGCAGAGGAGACTGATGGGGTGCTGGGGGGTTCGGAGGGTGGATGCAGGATGGTGTATAGGTGACAGGAGAACTTGAAGGTCAGGACGGAGACATCTGGGGAGCGATGGTGCAGCAGAGGCATCCTCAGATCACAGACGGAGACGTATGATGAGCAAACTCAGCCTCATACTCTTTAAACTTCATCTGTTCTGACTCTGTTTAACTTGTTTTTCATAATTCTGTACAATAAGATCACGAGTTGTGTGAAACTTGAGCTACAACAGCAAAAAAGATTTAGGTAGAAAAGAAAGAAAGTCAGACGTAAGGGTGTAGAAATATGTAATACCAGAAGCTGAACACTAGAGGGCGCAGATGTGTGCCTCCATGGAGGATCTAGTAAACTCAGGAGCTTCTAGAGTGGGTCCATTTAAACACATACAGGTAAAGTCAGTAGATTCTTCATATTACCCCTCAGGTGGGACTTTGCAGATATCAGGGTGTGTTTTATGTTGATTTTGAAGAGCTGGAGTTCAAGTTTGACGCCTGATTTCATTTTTAACTTTGTCTTTGACCTTCCTTTCATCCATTCAAGCGGTTAAAAATCCTCTGCCTGCACTGAAACTGATGATTTAAACTTATCAGAAACGATTCGCCGTAGCGTCAGTATCGGCGCCCGACTGTCATATCATGTTACGTTTGCTCAGAGTCACAGATGGTATTTTCATCATACAAACACACACAGGAATCATTTCAGCCCCCAGAACAGTCTTTTTCTCTTTCCTCCACTGGCAAACAGCTAAGCCTTCAAGAGGCGAGAGCGAGGGAGAGAAAAGGACAGAAATAAAGGGGGATGTCTGAGTAACTTCAATAGCCTCTCTGTGTCCATCTAATATGGAGGGCTTGCATGCTGGGAGTTGGCCCTTTCCATTCAGACAGACCCCAAACTCATAAAGACCTCTTCTATGGCCCCCAACCTGAAACCCACCCACCAAAGCCCTCACTGGTATAGGCCCCTTCCATGGGAACTTGCAATCTGCAACGTAATCCCACTTTGGCCCCTGGAGAAGCCTTTCCAAACAAACCATGTGAGTCCTAATACCCCAGGCTTCACAAGTGGCTCCTGGCTAGGCCTGAGCTCCACCACCACCAACAACTTGGCCCTCCTTCTTCTTTCTTTCTCATTCTCCTGCTTTTCTTCTTTCCCCGGATAGACGACAAAAGAAAGGGATCTCCTTCTAATTGCTTCGAAGATTGAAAAGCCGAGCGGGGCGGTGGGCGGCTACATCGGGGAAATGAGACGAAGGCTCTGGAGGCAGCGGGGGACTGTCAGTCTGGCTTTGCCCGCCCTGGGTGTGCGGTAGCTGGGATAAAGGAGCTGGCAGGACTGGCTCTGCTGCAGAGCCCGGCCGAGTGGATCAGAGTGGAGGCGGGCGACTCCCAGGGCCCGGCTTTACAACCCCGGCCAAACAGAGGACTATGAGAATGTGGAGGAGCTGAGGCGGCCCTGCTGGAGGCCCTGTGCACTCATGGGAAAGGACGTCTGGTCCTCACAAGCAGAATTCAGAAACCATAGGCCGCTGAGAACAGTGTGTCCAAGCCAAGAGGGAGATAGTGACAGAGAGGAGGCAGAGACATCGGATGCTGGTCGACGTCCAAACCTTCTCCCTGTATGAACAGTCCAGCTACTATTGATCAGTGTGAGGTGGATGATAGAGTGTGTGGACACACTGTGGGGTGGTCCCTGACCTTTGGATCTGCTTAGACATGCAGAGATGCTAATAACACACACATACACACATACACACATAAACACCTTACTTACCCCTGTGGTAAACACACTCGCTCCTTTTAGGCTTGTTGGAGAAGAATCAGTGTATCATTAAAAAAATAAGGATGCTGTTTGCATGATTTAAAGTCCTTACACACGGGGAACAGCGCAAATATATGACGCGAAATTATGAAATATTCAGAGGCGAATTTTGATGCGCCTGACTATACACATCAAGCATTGGGGAAAAAGACGCATCCCACGTGGAAGCGAGAAGACTGACTCTAGTGTTGAGATGTCTGTCTGTCATGATAGCAGGTACTGAGTCAGGGTCAGTACCAGATAAACACATTAAACTATAATCCATGAACGTAAGGTAACAACAGAGACCTGATGGTGCTGAGACAGTGAAAATACATATGGTATGTTGTATCTGAACAGGTTAGCTTACGAGCTAAAGTTACTTAGCACAGATGAAAGTTAAAACAAAGACGTTTATCAAACTGTTAAAGCTCACAAACCATCGTCATATGAGAAATCCGACACTATGACTCTCCACAAGTTGTCCTTCAGGTCGTTATCTTTGTAATATTTGTGTTTTTTATCAAAAATCTCTCTGTTCTCCGACACCTAAACAATCAGCCGGTCGGCCATGTTGGATATACCGGTGAATCTGACTTCGCATCAACACGAAATCTGATTGGTCAGAAGTGGACACACAATATGCAAAACTTTAGAAAATTCTACCGTGAAACAAAAATATAAATACCGCAATATCACAGAACGGGAAAATGTTGTTGATGTGAACGCCTGTATTGACAGGATACAGGTTCGAAAAAAAAAATATTGACGTCCGAAATAAAATCGCACGAAGAAATGCTCCTGTTGTGAACGGACCTTTAGGGTTTCAGCTGTCTTGAGGAAAACTGTCGGGGTCAAAGTGCCACGATCACGTCACTTTTACGTTCAGAGATCAAAAACACAAGCCCTGCTCCTCCTCATGTGTGCTGACATGAGATCCAAAGGATTTCGGCCTCACTCGCTCCAGAAAGTTCCCCTCAGCCTCCCCTCCCTGACCTCCTTTCATCCCTCCATCCCTCTGCCTTTCTTCTTTTTAATACAAATCAGCCACTCAATGCCATGCACATGTTTTAGTGTTATTTGAACTCGGGCAGAGAACTTCAAACAGCTTTCAAAGTGAGCAGACTTTTCTCTCTCTCTCTCTCTCTACTTGCTCTCTGTCTTTTTCTCCTTTTTGAAAGAACACAGGCGTGCGTCTGAGCACACCTGATCACAAGGTCGAGAGATGGGGATTATGATATGCAAATGAGGCTTTGTTATCAGCGTTGACATTCGTTATAAAGCTGCACCGAGGAGAGGTGAGATGAAAAGGTGGCGACCCACCCCCCCCCCCGCCCCTTTTAACATAACTTCCCCTCTTGAACGCATCGCCCTACCTAACCCCCCCCCCCCCTCCTTTTTTTCATTTAGATCAAAAGGTTACACACAACAAAGAAAGGCCTGTGAAGGAAAGAAGAAAGCAGCCAGCACACACTTCTGTGTACTTTTACACAGTCAAGACTATTGATTGGTCAGCTGCCCCAAAGGTGTGTGCGCGTGTGTGTGTGTGTGCACCTCTGACTCAAACGTGTGTGTGCGTGTTGGATTTGACCGTGTCCTGATAACGTCTCTTCTGCTATTTAGGCAGAACGGAGGTCTTTGCAATTACCAAACACTGTGGAAAGGCTTTCATGTCACACCCCCCCCTGCTGTGACAGGATAAGGACGACGACACACACACACACACACACACACACTCACACACACGTTCATAGACACGGGAGAGACCGGGTCCTTTCAGACACACACAGAAACATGCATATGGTGGCCCCCCCTGTTCAATCTGCGTACGGTTCAGTTCAAAGGAGTCCAAGCGAGGTGGCAGTCTGTGCTACTTTTCCAGCTATTAGCCCGGCCCGCCATCTGCAGTGATCCAGTGAGGAGTGGGTTTTATGAACTTCATAAAGGCTCGGTTATTAGAGTGTCAGAGTGGAGATGGGCTGTCTGGCCTTTGAGTTTAGCAGCGGGGGTCCTCGGCGCTTTGATGTGAATCATTCTGTTAAATAACTTCTGAGAGGTAGAGGGAGCTACTGAAGCCTTACAAAAGGCCAAGGCCCTGTTATATAAGTGATAATTGACCCAGCTCTCCTCTTTTCCTTTCGCTGTATTTCTTCTTTTTCTTTACACATCAGTGCCAACAGATCTCTGATCAATATAGATAAACCTATTACACACAATATCTGAGCGTCAAAGAGATGATTTTGGCATTTAAAGGTAAAGCGTGTTGATGTGGGAACGCTTATACACGAAAAATAAACTTGACGAGTACATTTTTTATATTATTTTCATGAGTTTATATATTTTCTCACTCTTACAAGCAATTCACGTTACTTTATTGGCTTGCCATATCTTTAAATAAGACATTTATCCGAAGAATACGGCGTTTAGTGACTGGTCTCACTCTGGGACCCACATTTTCCCATGGTCCTTAAGTCACAACCCACTTTTATAGAAGTCAAACCAAGTAAATTTAGTTTTTTATTTGAAAAAAACTTAAAAGACTCAAATCTTAACACAATTACACACGTTTTATTGAGTAAAGTGCATTTCAGAGCACATGAACTGAAGACGACAACTACTGAAGTTGCATACAGAAAATATCAAATGTCAAATAAATACCAAATTGCACAAAATAAACAATTTTTCAAAATAAAAGACATGTTAAACATCAGATTTGCATAAAATATTTTCTTTTTTGACCAGCTGTTTGCGGCCCATCCAGTACATGTCCGCGACCCACTTTTGGGTCAGGACCCACCAGTTGAGAACCACTGTATTATATCATTTTTATTAAAAAATCACACAAAAACACTTTAAGTTTATTTAAATCAGAATTAATGGTTTCTCCCCCTCATAAACACACAGACGCTGCACACAAATCACAATCCAAAAATTATTCACTGCAAAAACTCACCTGATATATGTTTTATGTTTTTATACATGTTTGTCTTTTTCTAACCAAAAATAACTCATTGGACTTGATATAAGCCACATTACAGGGGTAGGTTTTTATTTCATAAGATAAAAAAAAAAATCTGTCCTTGAATGCTTAAAAAAATTCTGCAATATGCATAATTTACATCTGTTTTTTTTTAAATCACAACATCACAAAGATTCGACTTTTTGCAGTATTTCTTGTAACTTGCTGTGCAATATTTCATGCACTTTATCTGCTCAAAATAGAGGTTAAATCTACAAAGTACCTCTGAATTTAGTGAATGCATCATGTCTCTAACTAACAACAAAATCAGCTAGTATTGAAGTACTCAATATGGCCTGAAGATGGTGCTGCTAATCCACGGACAAAGTCTTTCCTCCTGGACAAACTCCAGACTAAATCAACAGAATAATGTTGATTACTTTGCAGTGGGCTCTAATTATGTTGATGTTGGCATAGTTAGTACATATTTACCGACCGAAAGCTAATTTTCAGAGAATTAAAGAGACAAAAATCAAACATTTAGACACAAACGATAAAAGTCAGTGTGTTTATTTTCATGTACAAGATCTTTAAACTGCAATCCTGTCAGATTTTAATAGCGTGTGGTTTCATTTGTAAGAGTTGCAGCTCTTAGAAATTCATCTTAAGTTTCAGTGTAACACATCTTTGGTCCTGTGAATTTTTTAAAGATTAATTTTAAGTTTTTGCTTTAAAAAAATAATAAGATAAGAAAGCAAGTAGGGGAGAGTGGGGTAAGATGAGCCATTTTTCATATTTGGGATCACTACATCAAGTCAATCATAGTTTTGTCTCTAACTAGTGTATCTGCATATATTTCAGGATGTTGTTCATCCCTGCAAACCAACAGAATGAGTGTAAACATAACTGTCTTGATAATATAGCATGTAACTTACCCCGTGTATGGGGTAAGTTGACCATAGGAGCGGGGTAAGTTGAGCCGTATCCCTAATACACAAAGAGCAGGTGGTTGTGGAGCAAAACAATGTCACAAAAAAAGGATGTATCCTTCAGGAGCAGAGAGAAGAAAGAGGAAGAAGAGAGAAAACGCCAAGATAAAGGTATGTTTGCATGTCAGGGAATGTTAATCAAAGAGATTTGTAAAGGTGTGTGATTGATCAATAATCAATATTATTGGCAGAAATAGAGGGCCCCAAAATCAAATTTTGCTTCGGGCCCCATTGAGGCTTGGACCGTCTCTGACCCATGTGCTTCTAACCTTCACAGACTTCATGAATTGATGCCCATCTCCTAAAGATTTGGTCACATGATCAATTTCTTTTACCATTTCCAAACAACAGGGGGTGGCTCAACTTACCCCAGTCTCCCCTATCCACTTGAAGTTGGCTCCAGAAAACCCAAATTAACACTCATGCAGGTCTGCAGAAGAGGAAGGCAGAGTAAGTCCCTACAAAACTTAGAGAAGCCGGTTTACTAACCCTGGGGCGGTGATATTTTGCAGGTGAGACAGGGAACTACTGCGCAGACTCCACCGTGGAGACTCACGTTGCTTGTTTTCCACCTGACGTAAGCACGTAATCAGCCCAGCAGGTGGCAGCCTGTCCAAACGAATGTCACCGGATTTACCGAGCCGAGATTTGGATGGACCTTCCGGCTTTTCCAGAACTAGTGAACACCCGGTGGATCTGCTGTAGAGGTAGATTGAGCTAGAGTTTTTCATTTTTAAGACAAAAAGGCGGTTTGAAAGGAAAGATAAGTTCAGAATTCATCTTCCGGGTCCTTCCTGTCTCCCTGCAGGTTTTTTTGGAGGCTGCTGGTTTTTGTTTGTGGAGGGAAATCCGCGTCTGATGGGCACACCGCAACGCCGTGACGCATCTCTGCCCCCGCTGCTGCAACACAATCAAATATGAATCACCAGCAAAGCGCCGAGATGCTTCTTCTTCACCTTCATCTTCTACTTTCGTCTTCCTCTTCCTTTTGTGGGTGTAAACAGCGTTTACATGGTGAGGAAGAGGAGGGGGTGTGGCGCTGACCATCTCCCATTCACCAAAACAACACACGCCCAGAGAGGAGACACGCATCCGAGGCGTAAAAATAAAAAATAAAGAAGAGGAGGAGGAGGAGGAGGAGGCAGAGCTGGGGATCAGGTTGGATCACTGTCTGCTCCGGACTGTCGCTGGGCGCACAGGCCAGCCATCCAGCCATCCAGCCATCCAGTCAGCCAGCCCCTCGGCATCCTTCCGCAGGTTCTCCACGCAAGAGGATCCTCTTCATTACGCAGATTCCGAGCCTGGATGCGGAGAGGACCAGTGGCCCCGCACACGAAGATGCGATAACTCCGGTAAGATCAGAGATGCTTTCTTGTTGTTTTTGAGGATCAGCTGTTTGGGTTTGTTGTTGTTGTTGTTGGAGCACAGCTAAGCTCACTCAGACGGAAACCAACGCAGATGAGGGGAGGACAAAGGGGCGGATGGAGCTCAAACAACAGCCATAACAGCCTCCTGTCTCCTGGTACTGGATGTTACAGCATGAGGAGGAATATTCTCATCTTCATCATGAGATACAGGAGTCAGGATGCTACAGTAGAGCAGAGAGCTGCTTCATTTGGCCTCTCAGTGCTGCCTTAGCTCCTGGTACATCCTTTTCTTACTCTCTCTCGCTCTGTAGCTTTTTGTGAGCTGACCATAAAATACTCATTCCCCTCGTCTCCTCTCTCCTTCTAATAGCAGGCCACAGCATCACAGCCGTACAAGTCGACATCGATCTCCCAGACTTTCATCTCCGTGTCACCTAATTACACCAAATCCCCTCTTTACTCTCTTTATTTCAGGGTGAGTTCATCAGAGGCCTGCGTGGCATCTCCTCTCAGATCATTTCAAGAGTTTCTGCCGTGTGTCCTCGTGTGAACCGCTTCTTAAATGAGCTCTAAAGTGACTCCTAATACTGATCGTGAGCCAAAAAAGTAGTTAGATAAGTGTGTTTGTCCAGGTTGTGTAAGCTCACTGTTATCCTTCGCTCAAGTTTGAACTTGTGGACCCTTGCAAATTATTTTTAGCTTTTATTTGATTGAAAACAGTAAAATGTGGAAACAGGACCCCTCTACTACAGAGCCATGCACACGCAGAGTGAAGTGTGGCATCTTCTTGCAGAGTTATAGCAGAATCTAGCGTTAGTGTGCCAGCTACAAACCGGGTTAGGGTTCCCTCTCTTTCTTAGAGCAGAAGGATGCGGCGTCCACGATCTCCAAAAGAAACGTCAAACTTAGATTCGCCAGAACACGTGATCTCAGTCTGTCTTAAAAAAGTAGGTCCGGGAAGGTTGAAGATTTACTTTCAGGCTTTTTTGCGTATTCAAAGAGGAGGATAGGACCGGGGTTAGAATAGGGAACAGGGTGAGAGGATCCAGGTTGGAAGTGAACTCGGTACCGCTATCCGTCCAGGAAGCACGGTAAAGGGAAAGTCCCGCCTCCTTTGCCTCTGATTGGCTAGAAAAGCTGGAAATGTCATCACACATGCAAGCCAAACGTGCACTGTCAGCTCTGTACATCAGAACATTACAAAACATTATGGCAATTCTGAATCCCCTAACCCTAACCCGTCAGACGATGACGTTTCACAGCCATTAGGAAGAACCATTCGGAGCCCAGAACTTCTAGCCAATCAGAGGCTCATATGCGAAACAAACATAACTTCCTCTTTTCATATTTCAATGCATTTTACAGCAGTCAGTCGTTACTATTGCTACCTACCTGATTCGTACTGCGCAAGTGCAAATGAAAACTTTATTTAAACTACCGGTCGAGTTTAGAAGACGGCGATGTGACAGGCTAGCTAGCTGCAGGCTCCAGAGCTCCTGCCCAGCATGGTGAGACATTTTGGGCCACAGTGAGCACAGCTACCTAGTCAAACTTATGGTTTTCATAATTGGGTTTCCGTTGCAATTTTACAATCCAGCTGTAGTAGGAACTTATAATCGTGAAACTGGGCGCCATTCTCTTGACTTTCCGGCGCTCTGCTTCAGTCAGGGGAAGCGCTACGTTCAGGAGAAAAGTGTGTGGCTGTTATAAACTGAAGCATCCATTCTGACTGAAGCGAGCTCACTGATGCTAAAGCCGTCGAACAAGTGTTGAAGTTGTCGCAAACCGCGAGGGGCAAAGAATTGCAGAGCTGCTACAAAGACGGCTAGTAGAGGACGTGACGTTTGTTTGGTACATGTGCAGTACAAATCAGGTTTCCAGGACGCAGTATTTTTTTTTGTAGGATGGTTGGGTAAAGTCCCACCTCCTGCAGACATGGACATCAGCCTCACTGTCATTATTGACATTAATAATACAAAATAGAACTGACTACGATTAAGCCTGCTAACTGTAATCGCACTCAATTAATTCAACATTGTCCATTATCACTCATATCCTAAACCTGTAAACTGAACGTCTTTTTGTTTCACCATTACATGAGCTGTTGTTGTTGTTGCTGTTGTTCCTGCTGCCTCCTGTCTCTCTCTCACCCTCGTTCCCTACTCTCTCTCCCTCCCCCTCCCTCTCCATACTCATTCTCTCTCGCCTTTCCCCTATCCTGTTGTCTCTCTCCCTCCCCCTGTCCTCTCCCCCTCTCCCCTCTTCTCTCTACATTCCTCCCCAACCCAGCAGCGGCATGGTGGCTGTCTAGCATGAGTCTGGTCCTGCCCAAGGTTTCTGCCTGTTAAAAGGAAGTTTTTCCTTGCCACTGTAACTCATGTTAGTTGAGATGGGCCAAAACCCATCTTAGGTTGGTTCTTGATCATCAAACAATGAGCGTGGTCCAGACCTGCTCTTGTTCCTTGAAAAGCGTCTTGAGATGACGACTGTTGTGAATTGGCATTATATAAATAAAATTTGATTGATTGATTGACCTCCTTTGCCTCTGAATGGCTAGACGACGACATTTCACAGCCATTAGGAATAACCAATCAGAGCCCAGCACCTCTAGCCAACAGAGGCAAAGGAGGGCGGGACCTTCCCCTACAAAAAAAAATTTCGCTTCCAGGACGGATCAGACATTGACATCCGGGTCGAAAACTTGAGGCCTAACCTACACAAACCAGGCGTGCATGTAGACTGTTAGACTCATGGCACAGTTTTAACAAACAGTTCTCTTAAAGCGGTGATTCTGAATCCATGCGGTGAACTCCACTGCAGAGTCCTATAATGACGTGTATTACCCCACTGTCTGTGTTTTTCCAGGCATGTTGGCACCATGATCCATGGCCGTGGTGTTCGGTGTGTCACTGCAGGTTGTCTTGCAAGAGGAGATTGAATGCCTCTAACGTCTCAAGGTAAGACTTTCCCCTCTCCTGCTCCTCTTGTGTGAGCGTGCACGTGGGAGGTGCTGGAATTGATCCATGGCCTTGAACAGCTGCTCCCTGCCTCACTTCTTCGTGTCTCCTTCATCTTGACGTCTCCTCGCTCAGCCCCGAACCTCAGTCACATCTTCATCTGCGTTAGTCAGCGCAGGGACGTGTCAGCGAGTCTGAAGGGAAGACTCTTTCTTTTTTAAAGCTCAATTAGACGAATTACCGCGAGGGTGAGAGCGAACAGCGGCGGCTGAACCTGAACTTTTTGGTGGGAGGGAGATACACAGAAGCGCCAAAAACACATCGATGTGTGAGTACTTGTTTGGCGTCTATGTTTATCATGTGTTTGTCTGCGCGCGCTGCAGGCTGTAAACTAAAGTTCAGCTGCGGTTCATATTTTGACAGGTTCAGATAAAGCAGCTCGGGGGCCCTCTGTTTTGGATCCTGACATCCACCCTCCATGATTAGAGACAGTGTGTCAGAGTAAACTTAAAGCTCACACTGGTCCTCGTGTTTGTTTGTGTCTGTGTCTGTGTCTCTGCTTTTAACCATCCAGGGAGAAGTTTGAGTTGTGGAGAGTCAGTGTCGGTAATTGTCAGTAGGGTCACACTGGTTTAGAGATTCTGGATCGATTTTAGTGTCAAAAATGGCAAATAATTGGATATTTGATTGGGATACTGATGCTTTTTTAACTGACTGTTGTTGTTTTTTAGGATTAGGAAATATGGGGTGTAGAGAGTTGAAGCAAAAGGGGATCCAACCAGGACTATAGCCTCTGTGCATGATGCTCTTATTTGCTCAATCCGCTCATTTTTTTGTTGTTGTTGTCAGGCCAAGAATCCAAATTAATCTTCCCTATAAGAATAGTAGTAAGTATTCAAGCCTTTATTTCATACAGGAGCTTTAAATTGACGACAGATCCAGCGTTTTAAGTGATAAGCACAAAAGAGACCTGCAGCTCGCGGCGTATTCGATTTCTGTCAAAGTGATAATCGGGGGAATTCCTCCCACTCACATATGAAGACATCTGATCTCAATCTGAGCAATTAAAGAGCGACTATCCTGGAGGGTACGAGTCGGAGGACAGAAAATGAAACCGGAGCGTGGATGTGTGTTTGTGTGTTTGTGTGTTTGTGGCTGTTACAGTTTTGGGAAGTGTGTTTCGGTCGGTCCTCTTTGGACCTCAACTTCTGCTTATGAATAATGAAATGTCATCCTGCTTCATGCCTGTTCAAGATGCTTACGTCTTTGTGGGAACGGTTGTGGGAATCCCCTCTACTGTTCCTCACAGACAGCAGTCCAGTAAAGTCGCCTAACGGTGCTTTAACTCCAGCTTGACCTAACTGTGCATGCAAATCGTCTGACCGTTGCCCCCGTGCGAGAACCAAAGCGTGATTGAGGTCGAGGCCTCAGTATCTGCACCGACTACAGCAGCCTCGCTGAAGATGGATGTTCTGCAGGAAGTGTGGCTTTGCATACGGATAGGTTTGTGTGAGCACGGACGTATATAAATACACACACACACACACACACACATACGCATGAATGCATTCACACATCATCCTACACAACACTTACAGTTTAAACTGAAAAGCCAGCGGGGAAGCCTTCAGCTGCTGTCACTGTGACGAGCAGCCACAAGTGTCACACAGCTAATCGCTTCTGACGCCGCCGTGTGTGAGCGTGTGTGTGTGTGAGTGTGTGCGCACTGACTGAGCAGCTACTGTACGACATTTTCATTCAAGCAGGGTTTTTCTCCAAGTAAAGCAGCTGGGGGGAGAAAAAAGCGGTAAATCTTCTGCTAAAGAGAAGCAGAGGCAGAGTAAATGGGAGGGGCCTTCCTCTTATGGCCGTTATCTCGCCAAACAGGAAGTCAGCGTTGAGACAAAGGGGGAAGAATTTGTTTACTAGATCGCATACAGAGATTTGACCCGAGCGCCGCACATACAGCCCTCAGTTTGTGGCGTGAATGTCGGGCGGGTTCAGTGAAGGTAAACAGATACACACACCTGACCTTCAGCCCACAGAGACAGTTTTCATCCTGTATGTTCATGGGCGCTCTAGTTCATCTTATATTCATTTCGTGACTCATTTATGTATCAATCCACGTCTGGAAATAGACCCTGATAAATGCAGTTTTCTCCTGTTTGATTCCTGTTCCTGATGGCTGTGAGCCCCCTCCCCTTAAAGATCTACTTCCTAATGATGATCTGAATATTACCAAAACATGATGGTAGCGACAAACACATGATGACACCAGCTGTATCCTTCAAATATGCCTGCGCCAGATCTCAGTGTCATATCTAACGTCTGACACAGATGATATCTTGCGGTTTCTGATGTTGCAACTCAAAATTTGGCGATTCACGACACATAATCAGCTCAAGACTTCCTTTTTCAGGTGCATGACGGTGTTGGAGTCAGTTTGCAGACACTAACTTCTATCATGTCTGTAAAAACGTGTGCACACAGTGGCAAACAAAAGCTAATGAAGAGTTTTACTGTTGCTGGAACACCTTTTTACACCTGCGTGTCTGAGTGTGTGTTTGTGTGAAGCTCCTGCTGTGTGTTCATCTCTCAGGATTAATATGGAGGTATAAAGTCGTGACGATGGCACAGCTGTGTGAGCTGCAAATGGAAAAATCCGCCTAGAAGTCTCAGCGAGTGCCTTTAACGTTTCTGTCTGTGTCTTGGAAACAAAAGAAGTAAAAGCAAAGAAATCTTTCAACACATGGATGATAAACAGTCAAAAACTCACCGTTAGCGCTTGTATGAGAGCACATATTAAGACCGGATTGCTGCAGAAGGTGTTACCTGGATGTAAATGAGCACAGATGACAGACGGCGTCATCCTTGTTAAGCTAATAGCTGGAGAAAGTGTCATTTATGGGTTTGAAAATGGTGTGAAAGCACGGCTATAGTACTCTAGCAGTTAAAAGTGTTTATATCAAATGCTCATATTGTAAAACCTGCAGCTGTATTCTCACAGGCTTTCGGTTCCCACGATTGTTTAAAAATGCAGCTCCTTCTCGGTCTCCTTGGTGATGCTTCTACTGTCAGAAAAGGAGAAAACCAAAGAAAGTTTCGACTGATACCTGATCAGTCGCTGCGTTTCGAGCTTCATTTGGGGTAAATATAGAGACAGAGTGTGAATACCAGGTCAGTTTTATTTCAGGCAGCGTGTGTGCCCTACTAAAACTACCATGTTGGTCATACTGTATAAAAACAAAACAGCTTTTCTAATTTTAATCTGTGTCTTTTCTAACCCCCGTATTCCTCCCTCCTTTGCTCCATTCATCATGTAATTGGGCGGATTATGACTAACTGCAAATCCTCAGGCTGTTTGCAGGCTGTCGAGCAGCTTTTACAGAGATTATGAAGTGCTTAATGTTTTTAGATTCCTGTTTGTTTGTGAGCCTTCAGTCAGGATTCATCCACTTTTTCTTTTTTTGATCCCTAAACTGTCAAATCCAGACGTCGATGTTTCGATGCAAATCCGTTTCTTATCAAAGAGGAGTGTCAAACCTCGTGTGTCGCCGCTTGAGCGAATGAGAAGCTCGTAATGATGAAGAGCGAAGACGTTTGCATCTCGGAGTCGAGGCAACTGCTGAAGTCGTCATGAGAGAGTGTATTGATGATGACAAGCATAATTAGAGGATCTGTGTATTATCTGTCCGTTCAATTATTCCATTCAATCTAGTGAACAAAAATGAAAAAATGAGTCAATATTTAATTTATTTTTTTATTTTTTTATTTTTTTTTAACCAAAAAATAAAAAGTTTATGTAATAGATGTAGATATAATAGAGAAGGAAACAAAAACGAAATAATAAATCTTATTTACAGTTATTGATTTTGAGTTTGCCTGTTTTGAGCATACGTGCGTGGAGGCTACATTGGCCTTCCCATGATCCTCAGCGACAGTTACCATGGCGAAAGATGCGACAGAGCGGTTCGAGCGCCAAAATCTTACGTTGTATCAGAGCTCTGGTCATAATTTCTTCAGCGTGACCCTCCTGGCGGGTTTTAATGATACGTAGGATGCGTCTGTCTCCATGACAACAGGTTAGCCGTTCTCTACCGCTCTGGTCTGGAGTTTTTTGTCCACGTTGTCGGCTACTTTGTTGTGCAATGTGCATTTATGAACAGTAGAAAGGCACCATGGGAAATGGGGACATCAATAACCAGAAAACGAAAAGTAGATTTATTGTTTTGTTTTCATTTCCATCTCTATTACCGTATTTTTCACACTATAAGGCGCATTTAAAATCCTTTTGGCTTGTCAGAGCACTGCAGCTACCGTAGCCTCGCTGAGTTATTGAATGAGTTCAACAAAGTTTGACTTATCTGACCGTTTTGTTTGGCTTAATGCGCCTTATAATCAGGTGCGCCTTATAGTGCAAAAAACACGGTATATATTCTGTTTTGAACTGAAACTAGAAAAACAAACACTAATCTGTTATTTTATGGTCATTTAGAAAACAAATGATCAAAATCTTGACTAGTTTTGTTGTTTTTTGTTTACTAGATTGAATAGAATAATTGAATGGATGGATAATGGATAACCTTAGAGGTTATTTGTCGGTGGAGAGCGTTTGGATCTCTGAGACGATGATGATGATGTACAAACACAGAAGTACACCCAACCCTTTTCTATTCACTCTTTTTTTTTTCTTGCTCTGGATTTGCACCTACGCACACACACACACACACACATACAGTGAGCACCCTCCACTGAAGATCTTGTGCTAACAAACACTCCTAGGAGAGGTTACTCGGTGAGAGGAGGGGGAGCTGCCCTGCCAAACAAAAGAACCAAGAACAAGATGAAAGCTTCGCTGTTGGCATGGCAACCACCGGCTGATCTGCATGGTGAGGTTTGATGTTTGACGTGTTGACGGTGGATTCTGTGTCAGAGAGAGAGAGAGAGAGAGAGAGGTGAAGAAAACCGGTTGGATCCAGCGTTGCTGCGTGAGTGCTCTTTACCTCCCTGCTGTGGTTTGTTGTTGTTGTTGTTGTTGTTGTTGTTGTTGTTGTTGTTGTTTTTCTCCTTTTATTAAGAGACGATGCCAAACATCAAACCTCATAACTCTGCAGGTCAATGTGTGCAGCTTTTTCTGCATTTGGACGTTCCACAGATGTGTTAGTCCAAGAGGCATATTGACACATCACACATCGATACTGAGCGTCAGGCAGTCAGGGTTGTTCACTGTCAATATGATGGAGGTCTCCACTGGAGCAGCTACATGAAAACACTCTGCAAAGCCTGCTGGGAAATATTTTTTCATTTCAATGAGAATAAAACCACATATGCGATGACAGGATTGATGTCGACAGCAGGATAACAGCGTGTGGGTCAGTTCATGAAAATTAGGGGGTATGTCCACTTACTGTTTTCACGCTGACAGTGACCTCGATTTCAGAGCGCTTCTCACTGGAGCTTCTTGTTGCTAGGTTACCAAAGCACACCCGCCTCCCTAAATAGTGAACTCTGTTTCGAAATACTCAGTGTGCTTCATGTTTCCTTTCTTCTGATGGCGTTGCAAAGAGAAAACTCTAAAACAATCAAGAGAAATCATGTGGCGTTTGCAGCAGCACAAGAAGAGCTCACCTTCCCTTCCTTGACATGTGAATACGGGGCATGAAAAGGCGAGGCGGGCAGAGCAGCAGCGAAAACTCTCAGATCAGACACAGCAAATGAGGAGGAGCTGGGGTGGAGGTGGGTTGCAGAGGAGGCAGGAAGACACTCCTCCTATTTTGATGCTTTTAGCCGATCAGTGGCTGTGCTTGACTTTAGGGATGCACCGATCCACTTTTTTCACCTCTGATACCGATACAGATACCTACAGTTTAGTATCGGCCAATACCGATCCAGTTCTGATGCAGAAAAGCCACGTTGTTGTAACTGTTTGTAACTTTTGTAGCTTGTAGGTATTATGATAATGCTCAAGATAGCAGACCCCTTTGCTTGCTCCACTTTGAAAACAATTTGGGCGTCCACTCAGTGTGTTTACTTGTGGATGCCACTCAAGGTGCATAGCATAGAGTTAATAATAATAATAATAATAATAATAATAATAATAATAATTTTATTTATATAGCACCTTTAAAAACAGAAGTTTACAAAGTGCTTAGACAACATTTGTAAGCACAGAGCATCAGCACATTGAAAATAAAAACACATAAAAACAAAAGCTCAGTTAAAAACAGGCCTCTGAATTGTAGGCCTGTTTCACTTTTCGTAAGAAACCCAGGCAATACAAGAACCCTACAAAATAAGTGGGACCATGAGGACCAAAATAAAAGCAAAAAAAAAAAAGAAATAGAAAAGGAGGGAAGAAAACAGGCTAGTAAGTATAAAAGAGGATATTAATAATAATAATAAAATCATAATAAAATAAAATGATGGTAATATAAATGATAAAGTGGAATTAAATATATATATATAAAATAAAGGAAAATGAAAACATTAAAATCAATAAAAAGATTATAAGTAAAACAAAGGCTAAAAAGGCAGTAAGTCTAAATAAGAAAGAGGTGAAAGAGGTAAAAGAAAAAGGAGAAAAATAAAAACGGTAAAAGACAATAAAAGATGAAAGATGGCATCACATAAAGGCAAGTCTGTAAAAGTGAGTTTTTAAAATTGACTTAAAAGAAGCGACTGTCTCTGCACGCCTTATCTCCTCTGGCAGGTCGCTCCAAAGTCGAGGAGCTCTGATGGAGAAAGCTCTATCCCGTTAGACCGAATAGATCAGCCCCTATGCATCGGGCCCATTGTCACGATCCCCGATCTAGAATTTTCTTCAGTATCAGGACCAATACAAATATCAAATATCGGATCGGTGCATCCCGACTTGGCTTTCCTGGCCTGCCTGGACTAACACTACACTCAGATTGGTTTGAACATTGCTGCAGTCGAGGACAAGACCCCTATAAGGCCCAGTGTGAAGTATTTAGCAGAATTCAGCAGAGACTGCCGTTCTGCACCACCATGTTTTTACAGAAGCAGAAAATGGACATCTGGAAGAGCTCTTTTTGTACTCTGTGGGTAGCTGTTGGAAATGCTCAAGATGAAAATGAGTGGAGGATCATACCTGTCCATCACACCAGCTTCTTGTCCTTAAAGGTCATCGGTGCTTCCGGAATTTAACTGACTAGAGGGGTGAGCAAGGGAGTTTTTGAATCTGGAGTCTTAGAGCTGGGTATCATTAAATATTCCAGTGTAGTTTTAATAAAGAGTCACTATACTCAAATCCAATCCTGTTCAAGCTTCCATATCTGCTGTATCAACGGCTGACACCGTCTCCAATCTTTCTGTCTCTGAGAAAGTTTACTAAGAGTCCACCCCGGTGTTCAGGGACAGACACCGTCTCAGCCGCCGCTCTCTGGACCTATTTATAGACCTGCGTCCTGAGTTGTTTTCTCACCGTCTGAGTCAGGTCAGAGTTCCCTTTTGTATCAAGGTAACAAGGACACAACAACGCCCACACAGCTCACTGTAGAGATGATAAACTCCAGTATCTGGGCTCGTCAGAGTGCAGCGCTTTAACCATGACGAATAAAAGACCTGTGATGTGTTTACATGAATCTGTAGTCTCCTCTTTCTCTCTTGAACCTTCCTCAGGTGCTCATTACCCATCCACCCTCCCTCTGTGTCACATTCGCTCGCATTCGTCCCCATCCAGGAAACTGCTAACATCATGTGACCACCGAGCTGAATGTACATGTTTTCCTGCGTGTCTCTATTTGTCACGACTGTCAGGTTCAATCAGCTGCTCCCTCTTTCTCTCTCTCTGTACATCCTTTGTTCACCTCCTGTCTCTCTGCATCCCTCTGGTACAAACTGTATTTGCACCGGTCTAGTCCCACATTTTCTCCCACTGCGTCAGATTAATCCACTCAGTATGCTCAAGATACCGGCCTCAATTTTTCGCCTTATTTAACTTTTCTGTTTGATCTTTGAATTCTGGTGCGGCTGGGAAAAACAGCAAGAGTAAGCTAGATTTCAAAACCGTCCTGCGATGTTTCTGCATGGTTTGAATAGAGATTTTCTAAAGTTACTGATCCGATGGGAATTCAGTGTCTCACTCACCAACCAGCGGGTACGAAAATGCACCAAAAAACGGTCAAATCTGAGCGATCACTGCGTGTGCAGATGTCAGATTGGTTTGGCTAACACCAGCAGAGCAAGCATCAACCAGAATCTATAGATAGTTGATACATAATGCAGATGTTAGGTTGTCAATCAATACAAATGAGAAACAGTAACGCTGAATTTGATGAAAAATAAAATATTGATTAATAAAATATTGGCACAAGGGACTCGGATTTCTGTTCAGCTGTCTTGAAGTAGTAAAAAATTAAAAGAATAAACAAGGTAAATATTATTTCATCATGATTATTAAACTGCATCATTCTATACATCATTGTTATTAGAATTTGTATAAAACACTAGATAGCCGTAAATTTTGCTGTCAAATGCGTTTTCATTTGAAACGATAATGGCGATATCGGCATTGTGAGGGCCGATACTGAAATGACCCTAATTACGCCAAAATACGATTAATCTGCCCAATTAATCTGTGATTTTCTATTAATTTATTTATTTGAAGTAGAGTTCGGCAGTTAATCAGATTGTAATATCTTCAACGATTTTGGCGTAGACCAAATCATTGTGCTGTCTACTGTCAAATGTGTTTTCATTTCAAACGATAATGGCGTTATTAGCCTCGCGGGGTGCCGATACTGAAATGACGCCAATTACGTCAAAATGCGATTTATCGTCCCGATTAATCAGCTGACCAATTAATCAGTGATTTTCTATTTATTTATTTATTTGAAGTAGAAATTTGCAGGTAATCAGATTTTAATTTTGTCTATGATTTTGGCATAGACAAAGTCATTGTACCGTCCACTGTCAAATGCGTTTTCATTTTGAACAATAATCGCAATTTCGGCATTGTGAGGGCCGATACTGGAATGACCCCAATTACGTTCAAATGCGATTATTCGGCCCGATTAATCAGTGTATTTCTATTTATTTACTTATTTGAAGTACAGCTCGGCAGTCTATCAGATTTTTATTTTGTCTACGATTTTGGCGCAGATGATAATCGAGACTGAACAATTATTGTGCCGTCTATGTTACATCCCGTCTACGTTACATCCTTTCTGTTGGATGAAGCGGCCTTCTTCCTCGATCAGCTCTCACTCTGACCTTTGACCTGATCATAAACTGCTCAGATCAATGCGAAACAAAACTGCGGCTCCGCTCAGACCAACAGTGGACCGCAGGATTGTGTAACATCTGTACGAACTCTGAGGCAGCCTGAGGCGGAGAGAGGAGCAGGAGGAGGTCTGATGACTTTTTGGGTAACAAGATTGAGACACTGTTTCATAATGATAAATACTCAACTCAACTCAACTCAACTTTATTTGTTAAGCACTTTAAAACAACCACAGCTGTACAAAGTGCTGTACATAACTAGACAAAACAACAAGATAGAAAACAATCAAAAAACAATTAAAACAATGGATAAAATAAAAGCAGAATTAAAAGTATAGTTTCAATGCTTTTAAAAACTAATTTAAAAACATAGAAACAAATAACTAAAAACAAACCATAAAACACTAAAACAGGAGCCGAGTCTCATGGAGGGTTAAAAGCCAATGAATAAAAATGGGTTTTAAGACGACTTTTAAAAATGGACAGTGTGGGGGCTTCTCTAATTCGGAGGGGTAGCTCGTTTCATAAAATTGGGGCAGCAACAGAAAAAGATCTATCCCCTCTGAGCTTCCGTTTGGACCTCGGTACCTGCAGGAGCAGCTGATCAGCTGACCTGAGGCACCGAGCAGGGGTGTAGGGGTGGAGAAGCTCAGAGAGGTAAGATGGAGCCTGACCATTTAAAGATTTAAAAACAAATAAAAGAATCCAACAAGCCAAATAAATGACACTATATGAAAGTTTGAAAAGAATGAATGTGAACGGTGTAAAAATACTTAAATACAAGTGAAATCTGACGTTTAAATCAAGATTTAGGTGCAAAAGTTCTCCAGTCCATTCCCCCTTCTCACACTCCACACGCCTCCTCGGGGTCTTATATCTGTCAGGCTGTGTGACAGCTCAGAAGTATCCTCCCATCCATCAAATACAGAGAGGAGGAGGATGAGAAAAGGGAGGCCAGGTGAGTCTGTCAGAAAACATGGAATCAGCCGCCGCATCCGTCGGGCGCGATACATCAGCTGGAGTTTGAGGAGCGGCGTAGCGAGGGCTGTTTTTGAGGCACAGCTGGAGTCGTTCAACAAATTAAGAGTGCCTCTTGGCTCCTAACTTGGAGTAAATGAAAGTGGTTTTTAGCGAATCGTTGAGCTGAGCGGAGGGATGAGACCTGCTGAAAGAAGCACAAAGCGTTGATCATAAATACATCCTCATCTGACTCCTCCCCTGTAGATATGTTAAATGTACGTCTCTCTCAAGAGGACTTTGAGGCACTGTAATACAAGGAAACATGCACTCAGAGTATTTCATTGAGTTCCTTTTCCATCCTTGCGTCCTCCGTCATCTCCTTGTTTCCTTTCCTTTTCCTCCGTCTGTTCCCTCCTCGTATCATTCGTCTTTTCCCCCTCTGCTTTTAACCTCTCTCCTTGTCTCCCTGTGTGCTGGCTTTAGCTGATTAAAGTGGCCCTGCTTGCTTTGATTAATTGGATGAGCCTTGTGTCTATGCCAGGCTTGACTCCTCTCCTCTCCTCCTCCTCCTCTTCCTCCTCCTCTTCCTCCTCATCCAGAAGCGGCTAAAACAAACACAGGGCGTTTAATAGCAGCTGTGCATTGAGAGGAGGAAATAACTAAACCTGTGGGTGTGTCGGCAAACAGTCACTCCATTCAACCAGCAGAGCGCCGGATATGTTCCCAGTGTACCGTCTTTGATTTAGCTCTCATACAGCCGAGGATCTTTTGTGCTTTCATGACCCACATTTATAGAAACACACATTATTTTTATGCTCTGTTACTGTCTGTATTACAAAGATGCACCTCAGGAATAATAAGGTGTCAGTTAAACCCAATTTCTTTTAGATTTTTGTCTCATTAACCAGTTAAGGAGAATAATTAGTATTTAAATGTGCCAAAGCTGGAAATTATGACCCAAAATATTTCATTACATCCATTCAAGACAAAGAAAAAAAAAACATGAAATAACACATTAAAGATACTGTAAGGAGTTTTTTGACATCATTGGAATAGACTGAAATTCATATAAATGCTGTTTTATGATACACAAAAGCAAACAGGACCATCAGTGTCAAAATTATTTTTTGTTATATCATAATATTTAATGCCTGAAACCGATGTGAGGGGGTAGGTGTCAGCCATGAAGCTGAAGAGACAGGCCTTATATTCACAATATTTGACTGTCAAAAGGCAGTAGGATGAGATGTTTGTCAGAAGACTTGGTTTAAATATGTAGACGCCAAGAGAAGCAGTGACTGTTTTGTCCACAGGGGGCGCCAAAATTGACACATACCAAAAGTTTCTCACAGGAGCTTTAAAATCAATGCAATATACACAAAACTAGTCTACTTACACCACCTTTTCCTCCGCTCTGCCTCTGTTGCCACCTTCAGGAAAATCAGAGTCAGGTGACCTTGAACCACTAAAGAAACATGAAGATCCCCTTCCCATTTTTCTTCCCCCTATCTTTGCCTTTTTGCATTTTTTTAGCTGAATTCCACCTCAAAAGCTTGTCTCTGAAAGGTCGTCTGCATCCTCCACAGACCCCCTGAGGGTCTTTGTCTTTTTCCTTTTTGTAGCCCTTCTCTCATCTCTCTCTCTCTATCCTTGTCTTCATTCGATCTCTTTTTCCCCGAGCCAAGCTGAAGCAACACACACACACACACGTACCCAAAAAGACACGCAAAACCCCGCTGCAGCACAGCCAAGTGAAAGGCTGGCTGGAAAAGTCAAATGCTCTGTTATTTCATCCCGCCTAATACAATCTCTGGAGATGAAGTGCCAACCGGAGAGCCCCCCACGGGCTCTCTCAGAAACTCAGGCAATCACACAAACAAACCGCTCTGGAGTTTCCCCCCTGTTCCGTCTTCTTCCATTATGATTTTATCAGCGGGCAGAGAGCCACACTGACTCTGTGTTTGTCCGTGCACGGGTCCGCACTCGTGTGTTTGTGCTTGTTTTGCCCTGCCTGTTTGATAATGCTAACCAGGGATGATGGCCTGTACGCGATGTGGAAGAACAAGCAGGCACAATAACTCAATAACAACTCGAGGCCTCATTCGGTGAAATCACTGCATGATGGATGACTCTGGTTCTGCTGTGTTGAGACTACAAACTGGATTCCTCGTCCTTGTGATCACTGGAGCCTAACACTTTCTTTGTTGGTGATTATGTCCTGCATATTGTTACGCTTGGGTGAGGGAGTCAGGGTTTATCATATTAATGTTTGTGCTCGAGCTTATTAGAGTCCCATAATACAGAAATAACATATAACAATCATGTTTGAGCCTCTTAGAAGAAACCCCATGCTGAAATACCTGACTCTGAGAATTGTGGTATTTTTATTAAAAAGAAAATGGAAAATGTGATTAATCGCAGAATTTCCCAGTTAATCGCGATCAATCGCATTTTGTAATCGCATATCTAAAATCCATCATTACTTGAAGTTTAGTGTTAAATATTTTTTCCTGTGTCCAGATTTGGGAATCAAATAATTGCAATGAAAAGTTTATGTACATTTCATCGCCACAGTCAATCAGTCGATCAATCAATCAGTCTATTTGTATATAGCACATTTCATACACGACCATTCAGCACAAAGTGAAAACACCAACCTACCCCAGCCCAAACCCTTATTCCCACCCCACAATCTAAACACAACAGAAACAGGATTAAAACTAGAAAAGCACTCAGAGAGCGCAGACCTCCGCCAAGCAGCTCATGTCCCCCCTTATATTGTGATTCACACCAAAACTTTTACTGTTACGTGTCTTTTATTAACTTTTATTTGGGTTCAAACTGGTATGTTCACTGTTCATAATGTTCCTAAAACAAGAAATGCCCTGACCCGGATTGGAACCCAGGACCCTAATAAGACTAATAATGTGTCTAACCCTTCTTGCTGTTAGGTGACAGTGCTAACCACTACACATTGTGCCGCCCATTGGTTATCTTTCAGCATTGAAAAAGACCCTGACCATTTTTATAGAGTTAAATGCAAAAATTCCAAAATGTGCCCTATCTCACAATGATAAAGAATCCTTCAAAAAATTCCTGGATCCAGAAGACGATCCGGATCACCACCAAAATGTAATGGGATCCTCCTGGGGCTGAGACGCACCTCTGGTGAAAATTTTAGGTCAATCCGTCTGTAACTTTCTCCGTAAAGTTGTTCACAGACAAACAAACAAACAAACAAACAAACAAACAAACAAACGCTACCAAAAACATAACCTCCTTGGCTGAGGTAATGAAAGAACTTAAAAGAGGGCTGAATTTTGTGAAAACAGGAATGTGCGCACTGAGGAAACGTCATTTTGAAACTCAAGATAAGGAAACACTGGAGGTTTTGGTCAAAATCTAAAAACAAAGAAACAAAGAATAAAATTTAAGAAATAATAAATAAAATGAAATAAAAACAACAGTAAAAGAGACAAAAACAAGAGCACCAAAATAGCTCAATAAAAGACGATCCTGTCATTAAAACTAGAAGAGATAAATGCTAAAACACGTCAACAAAGTTAATGATATAAAATTTAGTTAAAAGCAAAACTAAAAAGGTACGTTTTAAGTTTTTTTTTTAAATCATGGCCAATGCAGTGATGTCCGGTGATTCCTGGTTAATGCCGCAGAAATGACACTTTTCAGGGGTTTAAATTTGGTTGTTTTCTTTGTTTCCTTCAGGTCTTCTAAGTTGTTTGTGTCTTAACATGCTACCCGGGGATAACCCTTAAACCTCGGCCTTTCACTGTGCTGACCGGTTAGCAGACAGTTGCAGGGTGGAAGCGCAAACTCAAAGCTCTCTTGCAATAATATAATCAGTGCATGGTGGTGGAGTGACCTTCACAGGACCTTCAACCGCAACCTCCACCCATTATAGATAGATTTCGATTCACTTTCCCATCCTTCCTGTTCCCGTCTTTCTCACCCTCGCTGATTCACGCCGTTGAAGCAGCCGTAGCAGGTCCCAGCGGAGGGTGTGGTTAGATAAAGCTAACATTGAGCTCCCTTATCTTCATTTTTCATTTGTTCTGAAATAACTCATTAATCACGGCGATGCGGCGGCGGGGGCGAGTGAGTGAGTAGGAGGCTGGTAAGCCGAGGAGAGGGCAGACTGGAGAGCGACTCAGTCTGTCAGGAACGGCCTTGTGTAATGAAGGCTAATGGATTGGGGGGCACAGACATACCTGAAGAGAAATGAAGAGCAGTGGGGAAGCTCTCTTCTCCTCTGTGTGATTTGTGTACGGAGAGGGTGTGTATGTGTGTATCATGTTGGATTGTTTGGTAACTGTTTCAATGGTTCGTCTCTTCTGTCTCTGTGTCTCCTCCAGGCTGTGAGCCCGGTGCAGGGTGGTGATGAGCACTCAGGGCAGCAGCAGCAGCAGCAGCAGGGGAAGTGGCCAGCATGCCGACACCGCTCCCCCTCGTCACGCCACCGGACCCAAGCTGCAGGTGCAGCGCTCCCTCTCCCGAGACACCATCACCATCCACTTCTCTGCTCTGGGGAAAGAAGAAGATGACGAGGAAGAGGAGCTCTACGGAGTTCCTCTTGGATCGGATGAAGCTAAACCTGGGCCTGAGGGTGCAGGGGGGACTCAGGGTTTGGATGCTTCAGGGGTGGAGGATCAGTTAGTCTCCACAGGGTTGGAGGCAAAAGAGGAGCTGCTGTTTGAGCCTGTTGATGTGGAGACCTCCTCGGGGGCTGCTGTGCTCCCTGTTTCATCCACCACCCTGTCTTCTCAGTCCTCAGACCCTCCATCACACGCGCCCTCTCCAGCCGTGACTATCATCCCCGCTTCTACCCACTCCCATCTGGACTCCAACCCTCCTGCCAGCTCCTCCTGGCCCTCCAATCAACCCTCAGCCACTCCTCCTTCCACCAGCTCCAGCTCTTCCTCCCCTTGCAAGTCGGCAGCACTGTCGTCCTCCAAACCGTTCCTCAGCTTGGTCAGGTCTTTATCGAATGACGTGGAGACTCGAGAAACCACTCCTGCACCTTCTGCACATGCACCGTCCCACACAAGGCACCGTCACTTAATGAAATCTTTCGTGAAGTCCCTCTCCACGGACACTTCGAAATCCGAGCATCAGGATGGACCTCTGCTTCACTATCTTCATCAACCTCCTCATCAGCAACAGCAAGTCCAGCAATCCCAGCGGGCGCCACCTCGTAACATGCAGCTCTTCAAACAGTTCTCACAGCCTCGCCTGTCCTCCTGCCCCGTCGTTGTCACTCAAGCCGGTGGCGACTCCAAAACAGCCCCTTCTTCCCCGATCATGTCCCCAGACGGGAGGTCTTTCTTCAAGGTCCAAGAGGTGGAGGCCAGGATCGAGGATACAAGGCGGCGGCTGTCAGAGGTGATGTCAGACCCCCTGCAGCTTTTCAGTAAGATCATGGGGGATGAGTCTGGCGTGGGAGCTGCCGGAAGCGCCACTCATCGTGCTAAATCGCTGTCCTCCAGTGCGTCAGAGCTCAGTGGAGTGACGGCGGTAAACGGACACGCTGAAGGTAACAACAACTACAGCATCAAGGAGGAGGAAGGTGCAGAAGGCGAAGAAGACGAGGAGGAAACCCCCACAGGAAAGGGCCCCGACTCTGTTTTCTTCTCTTTCCCGTCCCTGGCGCCTCCTCCAGCTCTCACCCAGACCTCCTCATCCGCTTTCCCCAAATCTCCGTCTTTCACTCTGGGTCGCTGCTCCATGTCCGCCCTGGTAGCTAAACAAGAAGACGAGGACTTTTGTGAACTGTACAGCGAAGACTTTGACATATGTACCGACACGGAAACACCCGACGGGGATCACCCTGGATCTCGGCAACCCCACACCGGCAGCACTGGGCTTTGTAGTGAACTTGACACGGAGGAGGAGGAGAGATTTGAGGACGAGTTGAACTCCGTGCCTGTGACCAGTCTCATCTTCTTGGCACAGTTGGTGTACTGGTATCTCATCCTCCCAGTGCCTCCGTATGTTTGCGCGGTGGTGCACGGGATACTGGCGGGATTCATGATAGTTTTGCTGATCCTTTGGTTGTCCTCGTCTCGACGCTCCTCGAGGAGATGGAGGCGGAGGATCGAGCAGTGGAATGTGTCCCAACTGGACATTAAGGAACCAGGAATCTTCAAGGTAGGAAGTGATGGATCGTAGTTAGACTCTAGATGTTTGCATGTTTTTGCAGGAGTAAAGGTCTAATTTAAAACCTGTTTTATATTTATGCGTACCATTGGAAGCATTAATGTAGGACCACTCGTATCTGTCTGCACCATTCCTCGAAGGAGAGCCACGGAATAAAAGATTTCTGTGTTTGTTCCAGAGGTGTAAACTCGACTGTGGCAGGTTGAGATTGTTGGTTTCATATCTTCAGTCTATATTTTCTTCTAACTCCAGCCAAGCTCTGAAATTTCCCCTGTTGTTCAGAGTGAATTGGTTTTTCTCTTAGGTCCTCCTTTGGGACTAATAAAGTGGGAGTTTGGATGAGAATTAAGCTCTGCGGCCTCGTGGGGACCCGCGGAAACATATTAAGGTTGTATCAGAGTTACAGTTTAGCTTTGCCACCACGTCTGCCCTCGGTTTTTTAGTTAACCTCAGTCGACGCTTCTGCTAAAGAAGAGATGTTGAGCAGTTTGAGGGAGTTACGTAAGCTTGTGTTCTCGTATGTGTGTGTGTGTGTGCTTCAGTGGGTCCCAAGCTGTTGCACAGGAGAGCCTCGTGGCTGGAAGGCATAGTCGTTCCAGAAGAAGAGCAAAGCATGCTACACACGTATTAACAATATGAACAAGTGCAGGGCAGCAGCCGTTCATGGGGTAAAACTTCCCTTTTTCTTTTTATCTTAATGTTGCTTAGAGGATTAAGGAAGAGCAAGTGTTTCAGATGCTGTCAGAGTCCAAACTTTATATGAAATATACCAATTATTGATTTGCTTATGCTGGCAAAATGTATCCTAATCTTAATCAGCAGGGGGCAGTAAATTATAGTATCCTACAGATTTAATATGAGGGATAATGTGCAATGAGGTGTCCGCTTACTGGGTGTTGGAGGATGGTGTCCTTTGCAGAGTCCATTAATTCCTGATAATTCGACACCTTTAAGGTCATTAACCTGCTGATACTACGATCACGTCAATAAATTTATATCTTTGTGTTTTTAGGTCAAATTGTTAAATTTCTGAGCTTGACTGATAACTGGAATAATCATTACAACCCTATAAGGTTGTTATGCAATGAAAATGTTGATCGGTTCTCGAGTAAATAGGACGAGCCATAGATACGACGTAGCAACAGGTAATAAACAAACGAGGTGAGCATTAAAGACTAATAATGTGTCTGAATAGACATGTCTGTTTTAGCTGTGAAAATGACAGTTAAACATGGATGTTAATGGGCTTTCCTTGGCGTTTGGGACCAGCCTCTAGTGGACACTTGAGGAACTGCATTTTTTTGTCAAAGAAGGTTGTCAGAGAATCTTTTTTTGAAAATCCATCATCACTGCAGTCATTTAGTAATTCTTGATTTGGAAAAAGTTATCCAAACATTATCACCTCACAATATCATCACTGTAACACTCTCTATTCTCTACATAAATCTCTGTGATCAAATGGGATTTAGAAAAATTGGGATTTCCTGCCTGAGGATGTCAGATTAGCTAAATCGTTTAAATCTCGTTTACTGAAACGCTTCCTCTTGACTGGTGTGATTTCATGTTTTTATCTGTGTATTACTTCATCATGGTTGTTTCACCTCGCGGTATAACTGTCTTCTACCTGCTGTATCTTTTTTATCGCTTGTGTTTTAATGTCTGCCGATGTAAAAGGTGCTTTGTAAATCAGTTTTTTATGATTATCATAAAACACTGAAACACCTGACGGTTAGTTCTGTTTTATTCTGTTTACACTTACCGTCAAATTCAAGAATCATTTCTCCCCAGGCAGAAATCCTTTTCATATAACGGATGTGTTTCTCTGCTGTGTGATTAACTCGTCCCCTTCACTCCCTCAGGGCTGGATGAACGAGATCCACAGTTACGACCCAGAGACCTACCACGCCACCCTGACCCACTCTGTTTACGTCCGTCTGGAAGGCTCCGTCCTGCGCCTGTCCAAGCCTAACAGGAACATCTCCCGCCGTGCCACACACAACGAGCCTAAACCTGACGTCACCTACATCAGCCAGAAGATCTACGACCTCACCGACAGCAAGGTGCGCCGACATTTTCCATGTTTCTTCTCTTTGTAAAACAGACGGGTTACAGTAACATGTGGAGTGTGTTGGTCTCAGCTGACTCCCCAGTCCATTTAAGCTTAAGAGAGAGTGACATCAAGCACACGTCTCCTCATATTTCCTTTTGCCTGAGTGCATGTTTGCTAATAGGTCATGTTCAGTGACAGAGCCACTTAGAGTCACAAACTGTGTGTAAACACTGAGGGAATATCTCAGGTCACTGACCCTGCACTGGTTTGACTTATTTGTGTGCTGACTCGATGCTTTTGAAGGCCAGACAGTAAGGAGACATTTGTCGTGTCAGTTTATCGTGGAGCCAAAAGGTCATCACGGTCATCGCCATCATGCAACTCTGCAACTCTGAAACGAAACAGCTCTGCAGGGTCGCTCTGGTAGAGATACTCAGTGTTATATGTCTGTTTTTAAATGTACAGAGTCTGAATTTATGGAAGCTGTTCATGCGTAATGATGTCCTCAAACAAACTGATACTCCGCAGTCTCAAAGCTGATATTTATCTATAAATGGATCTCCATGAAAAACACTTAAATGCTAATATGTAGATAATGTTGAAGCTTTGGTGAGGATGGTAATAAAAACAAGCTGAAATTAAAACTGATGCTTATGGGACGAGCTATCTACAGCTGCCTCTGTGTTGATGTCACATGAAACAATCAGAAACAGCCTGTTTGTAACATGTGCTATATGATGTTGGTTCACCACAGAAGTGTAAGTCACGTTTCACCAAACAGACACAAAACAGTGACTCAGGTATGACTGGACTGGTTTAAATGATGAATTCACACCAAGAAGAGACGGCCCCTCAGATTCTATTGCCTGTGATGTTTCCATGGCAACTAATCAGGTTCAATTCATGGTCAAAATTAACTTTAGCCTAATCATTTTTATTTTTAAAGATTAATTTTGGGGATTTTTGCCTTAAATTAGAGAGAAAGCAGCCACAGACCTCCATTTATGGGGCGCACATGTAGACCACGAGGCCAGCAGCACCCCTGAAAACTAACTCAACAACTCTGCTGCCATTACCTGGATAACAGGACAGGATGGTTCTCCAATTTCCCGACTCTTGAGACCAGACCAGTCTGGGATGAAAACTAACTTTTCTATCAGAAAGACTTCACATAATCTTTACATGCAGTATTTATATTTGGTGGTTTAACTGTGTTCTCAGAGCTCCCTGGCCTACCAGGGCCTACCTGGCCAAGTCGAGGAGCTCTGATGGAGAAAGCTCTGTCACCTTTAATTTTGAGCCTCGACTTTGGAACGACCAGAAGACCTTCGCCTTAGTGCAAAAACCTGCAGCGGGAAGAGCACACCTCCCCTTTTGTTTCAATGTTTGCCACAGTGTCAACAAGTGGACAAATGAAATATGCTGGATTTGTTTTTTCTGCAGGTTAATTTGATGTTATATGTGCTCACGTCGTCTATAACACTAACTGTTTGACGGTCCTGTACAGGTCTCAAAACTTTCATGTTTTTGTGTTTGTCCTTGTTTTACTTTGGGCACTCTGTCACCCCAGTGAGCACTCCTAACTTTCCTAGTTTTAATGTGTTTCATCTTTTAAACTCGGTCTACATGTTCCCGCAGATCCAGCTGGTGCCTCAAAGCTTGGCCAGAAAGAGAGTCTGGAACAAGAAGTACCCGATTTGCATCGAGCTAGCCAAGCAGGAGGACTTCATGTCCAAAGCCCAGGGAGAGAAGCCTGAAGCTGGGGAGGACAAATTGCCTGGGCTTAGTGAGAAGCCAGAACGAACAGACAAATGTGAGAAAGCTGAAAAGGAAGTACCGGGATCTTCGGAGGAGCCCAAGAGGCCGGCCTCGGGTGGCGGAGATTTGACAATCTACCTGTTTGGAAGGACCGGTCGGGAAAAGGAGGAGTGGTTTCGGAGATTTCTCGTGGCATCCCGAGGGAAGTCCGAAGGGAGGAGCGGCAGTCTGCCTGGCATCTGCAAGAGTGGTGAGTCTGAACCGTCACAAACCAAGGTGCAAACCGCCACGCTCAGTCAAACGGTTCATCTGTTCCTGTCACAGACGCCGTCGCGTACTGTATTTACTCGCATCACACCCTGCAGTCACAGCAGCCGGTCTCTGGAGTATGTTACAGCACAGCAATCAGATCCGTGTATAAGCTCCAGCTTAGAGACTGCCAATCCCCTCAACTGAGCTAACAGATGAGTGTGAATAGGTCAGCAGGATTACATGCACAAAGAAGCAGCATATTATAGCATCGGTCTCCACTGTGTGATATAAGCCTGCAAGGATGAGGCCCAATTCAGAGACACACACACACTACCACTGTAAAGGTTCAATTATAACAACAGTGTGAGGAGAACAGGATTACCGGAAAGATGATTTAAATATGTTTTTGTGGATCTGCAGAAAATGACGATTCCAGCGCTATTTTGAGTCGGTGGGAGGATCGTGTGCAAAGCAGAAAAAACGAGTAGGATGCATTGACTTTGCATTTGGTGCATTCATCCACCCCATGACCCCCTTCTTCTACCTCTCCCCCCCTCCGCTTTCAGCCTTCTTGCCCTCCCACAGCCGCAGCAGCAGCACCCAGTCAGGTGGCGGTCTGGAGGCCGACAGTAGAAGCAGCAGCAGAGGAAGCATGGAGGAGCTGTCCCAGCCGCGCCTGTCCTGCACCGCCACCGGGGGGATGAAGCAGAAGATGCTGCTGGACTACAACATCTACATGGCCAAATATGTCAACCCCCAAGCACCACCAAGGAGTCCAAGTGCCACTGACAGTCCTGGGAACAGCCCCGAGAGCAGCCCCAAAACGACCAAAAAGGTAGGTGGAAGATCTGAGCAGAAGAAAAGACCACCGTTAAGTCTGGAGGAATCACACCCCTGCTGTACGTGTCCTCCGCAGATTCGCAGGAGTTCAGAGGAGACCGTGGAGCCCGAGGCCTGGGTCAACGCTTTTCTGGGAAGAATATTCTGGGACTTCCTGGGAGAGAAGTACTGGGCTAATGTAGTCTCCAAAAAGATCCAAATGAAGCTCAGCAAGATCAGAGTGAGTCGTCGGCATCACTTTTCTCACTTTACATGTAATTAGTCAGATTTGATGGTGTGGCTCATGGCCCAAACCCGGGCAGGGAGAGCAGCAGCAAAGACTCGGGGGTCCAGAACAGTGTCTCTGGTCACTGTGTCACATGAAGCATGAACTATCTTCTGTCTTTCAGCTGCCATATGTGATGAACGAGTTAACTCTGACCGAGCTCGACATGGGCTTTTCTATTCCAAAGATCCTCCATGCCTCTAAACCCTCCGTGGACCACCAAGGTAAGAACATAAGCCTACCTCGAGGCGCAAAGCTTTCCTCACTCTGCTCCGCGTAATCTGAAACAATAGCGGTTTATTAATTTAGTTCTGTTGGTCTGCTTTCCCCTCGGTTATTCATTAAATTACTTTTTTATCAGTTCCTCTGGTTTAATCTGCTTTATTTTCCCTTTAAATTTTTCCATCTTACCTCTGCATGAAGACATTTCCTCAGACCTTTCCTCCTTCCTTCTTTCCTTCTAATTAAACTTCACGTTGAGGGTTCTCCTCATCCATTCCTGTGACTCGCCGGTGATGCGTAGAAACAATACTGACGTACGGGGCTAAAAATAAGAAAAAGGGAAAACTTGAGAGGGGAAGGAGGTAGTTTTCAAACAGTGGTGGAGCTTTGAAGCAGAAAGAAGAGCAGAGGATGAGCTGCTTCTGTCCTTATTTCTAAATATTCAGGGTTCGTCCAAAGACAGCGTGAGGATATTGGAGCCTTGACGAGGTAAAACCTATTCTTACTGGGTTTAAAAGAGCCAGTCATGAGTCATTCTCCTGTCAGCCACGTTTCCACGAGAGGCTGCAGTGCTCATTAATGTGTTCTGTCTGAACCTACACGCCCACAGAAATATACTCACAAAGCATAATCAGCGGAGCCCGGCACGTAATTAGTCCTGAGGGAACAGCGCGTCGAGAGGCGCCGCGTCGTCAGCCTGCACAAACACAATAGGATGCAATCGTTTTCGTTCGTAACATACCTGATTTCACGTCTTCGAGGTGGTGACGGTGCGTCCTGACTGTTTAATGTTCGGGAAACGTGACTTGGGTTTCAATTTGTATGAAGCAAACGGACTTGGAGATTCACAGAAGTTTGCAGGGTTGTGCTCAGAATTATGATTTTATTTATCATGTACACACACATACAGTAAAGATGTGCTTTTTTACTTAGATTGGCAAAAAGCTGTAGAGGTTTGTTCGTTTGTTTTTTACTGCTCAACATGAAAATGAAGCCACACACGAGTCTTTTAATCATCCTGATGCATCCCTGTATGAGTGTTTCAGACATGCCAGGCCCTCCAGACTGTCCTCCCACCCTTTGTGTCTTCCTCTAGACAGGGACAATAAGGAGATGTCTCACTCGTTTTGGCTCATTTAGCTTCTATTTGTCTCTGCAGCCACACACAGACGAATCAATGAGCATTAACAGAGACAGAAAATTGAAGAGAAGGCATCGCTTATTAGCAAAAACAGCAGGCGACACAAAATCCTCTCTATGCGGTGAGATGTTTTATTGGTAAACAGAGGTAACCTGTTGAGGTCAAGCCCATAAGGAGGCGCTGTCGGCCCTGCTCTGACCTTTTCGGTGTTTGCTTGAGGGTGGGACTCCTTCCTGGCAGCTCTGCAGGGGAACCACACAGCAATTAGACACCAGGCAGGAGGTTATGTTTATTCACACAAAGTAGAAAAGTTTCGACTGATTAGAACAAAATGTTTCTGCTTCTTTTCCTCGCTCTCTGTCCAGGTCTGTGGTTCGATCTGGAGGTTTCCTACACGGGCTCCTTCCTCATGACGCTGGAGACCAAGCTGAACCTGGCCCGTCTGGGGAAGGAGGGCGAGGGGCTCGGGGAGCACGGGAAAGAGTGGTGAGGATAAATACAGTCCAACATGTCTTTGCAAACAAATTATATCAGCGCAAAAGTCTGTGAGTGGACAGTTATGACCAGATACTACAAAGTGAAATGATGCTTGTGGTCAGACTCAGTGCTCTGTGATCGACAGCGTCCGACAAATGCAGTGAGTGAGCGAATTTCTAATCAAGAACGAGCGAAAAGGTGTCAGCAGCAGGTCAGAGAAGAAACAGATTTAATTATGAGGAAGAAACTCTGTTTTTGCAGAGTTTTGGGTCCAAAAGACAGACTCTGCAAGAAAGAACTGCTGGTACTTACTATCAAGAGGAAAACAACATGGCTTTGATTATGTTAGCATTTAGCACTAGTCTGGGGTGGGACATGTGCAACTGAATAGCATCAAACTGGCTGCAAACAGCTTAGAACTGAGGCAACAGTGCCCAAACAACAATAAACAATAGAATCATCTGCATAGAGATGTGAAGTTGCATGTAAATGTTGACCCACATTGACTTATTTAGACCCGTAAACAGGGAAGAAGGAGACACGGGAGTCACGGGAAGAAAAGGAAGAATAAGGGTAATGTCTCAAAACTAGCCACCACTGCAACCCATCAACGAAAACATTAAGACTGGGTGAGTCTGGGGAGGCAGCAGGAGGAATTTGGTATTCTTGTACAGCTTCAGTTTATCTGCACTACACACACCTGTTTTCTCCAATAGTTAAGACTGATCATCCATCCGCTCAGCCAGTCTGATCCAGTCCGTCAATGTTAGCTTATTCAACACTCATAAAGTGACTCACATATCCAGAGAGACCTGTGTTATCTCTGCAGTTTACTGGTTAATATTTCCAGAAGATTGTTTTGCCTTCAGCAGCATTAAAAGGTCCTGTAGTGAAGAGAATGGGTCCTAGGACTGAACCTTGTGGAACACCTTAAGTGAGAAAGAGTCAAGGAGGTGTTTCTGCCAAATGAGCTTTGAGTTTATTTGTGTTTTTTTTTGTATTTTGAACCATTTTCTTTGTCTGTTTGTTCACCACTCCTCCCTTTTGTCTCCTGTTGGCTCCTCCTCCCTTCTCTTCATACACCGCCCGTCTCTCTGGATGCTCGCTGATGATGATTCGCTGAATGACCGGTAAGTTTGGGGATAGATACCTGAGTGAATCATTGGAGATTAACTTCATATAAATTACATCAGTGGAAATGATTTGGATTAGAATTGCTTGAGTAAGTTGGACCTGTATATGGTCACGCGTTTATCTGCAATAACTCGTGTTAATGTGGTCGTGTTACAGGCCCAGGCCGCGGACATACTGCCTGGCAGACAGCGATGAGGAATCGTCGAGTGCTGGCTCGTCGGATGAGGAGGATCCTCCTGAACTCCTGAGTGACAAAGCTGTTCTTCCTGGAGGTGAAGGGTGAGCAAATGCCTCCATGAAAACAACATCATCACGTTTCTTAATTGAAAAAGGGACGACACAGATTGTGTGTCAGAGCAGAACGTTCTGCCCTTTCTGTCGACCCACCCGCCCACTCACACCCACATGTTTGAGAGCTCACTGCTGCTCCAGTGTTGCATTCAGTCACTCCCCTCGGCTGTGGGTGCTGAGTAGCAAGAGATGCCGTTATGAATAAATGATGAACCTGACTCACTCCTCGCCTCACCTCCCCTCCTCTTCCTCCGTTTCCATCCTCTGCTCACGCAGCTATGTGGGAGGCCACAGACCCAGCAAGATCATGCGCTTCGTGGACAAGATAGCCAAGTCGAAGTACTTCCAGAAAGCCACAGAGACGGAGTTCATCAAGAAGAAGATGGAGGAGGTGTCAAACACGCCCCTGCTGCTCACAGTGGAGGTGCAAGAGTGCCGCGGGACGCTGGCTGTCAACATCCCACCTCCCCCCACGGACAGGATATGGTAAGTTCACTTCCAGGGAGGAGTGCATGTAGGGCTGGAGGATGAAGTGGCATTGAGGTCGGGGTTAGATGTAACCCAGCGCCCTCTGCTGGGCAAATCTGGACAATGCAAAAGAATGAAACTCCAAATGTGTAACCACCAGTAAACTGAATATATTCAATAATAATTGGACGGAAAGATGTTGCAATATATCTACAATAAATCTATAAGTGCAAACTGTGAGCTTTATAAACTTCACCTTTTCTGACCTGTGAGACTGAATGACTAAAAAAGGGCGAAAAAAATATCAGAGGGTTTAAAAATTATGACAATAAATGATCATTTACACTGTTTTTCCATCATAAAGATGGAACAATGACGAGCTCATAATACATAACTGGTTTTTAAATACTCTGGTAGTTTCTAACTCCTGTCCCTAGTCATGTTTTTGGTTTATTAAACTAAAGGAAAGGATAAAGATGACATAAAATAAAAAATGCAAAAAAAATCGAACAGCTGAACAGAATTCACGTTTGGTCCCCTTGGTGTCCAGGTATGGTTTCCGGAGTCCGCCTCACCTCGAGCTAAAAGCACGGCCTAAACTCGGAGAGAGAGAGGTCACTCTAGTTCATGTGACCGAGTGGATTGAGAAGAAGCTGGACCAGGAGTTTCAGGTATGAGCAAACGTTCAGTCCTAAAGATGTTTTCTTTACATCATGTTTGAAATGAGTTTACTCAAGGACAAAGAGAGAGTCCCCCCCCCCCCTCCAACCCTGATGTTTGAGGACAAGAATCCGAGTCATAAAAGAGGACTCATTTATGGCTGCCCACCTCCACACACTTCAAAGCGGTGTGCCTGTGGCTTTCCCACCCCTCATATATTCATCCACAGTAATGATACTCCTGCTGCCAGATAAGCACCCTGAGGCTCACCTGAAAACTACAGTGTCCCTGTCAGGTCTACCACACATCATCATTTATCCCTGCCGGCCTCTGCTGGGGTTATTATTATGTGTGTCCCACCTCAGTCCTACCCCCTAGTTAAGTACAGTGCTGCAGTGCAATATGTTGTCATTTGTGAGATAGTGTATGCATCTGGCCTCCAACAATGAGCCTCAGTGGTTTGCAGACTTAACAGTGCAGGGTTTCAGGCACACATGGTGATGTGTTTGGGGTTTCTTTCTCATAAACAGGTTTTATTTCGTACCTCTGACCTTGTTTGGTATCTGTTTTTGTGACATGAGTGTAATAAACAGAAGTTTCTGTTTCATTCCCTTAAAGGGATATTCCAGCGTAAAATTATTTTAGGGTCAAACACACCATAACAGAGAGTCAGACACCCCCTAGAGAGATGAATATTGCTAACCGCTTGCTTCTCTAGTTATACCAAATTTAGTAACGACCATAGCAAGCAATACAGAGAGCCACACGGTCGACCAAAACGCCACTCTATAGCCACAAATAATGCTCAGAACAGCACCTAACTTCATCAACAGGACATATAGGGTCCTAGCCACCAAACATCTTTTTAGCTTTGCCTAATTTCTTTAGCAAAGAGACTAAACACAACTCACCTACTCTCTTCCAGCAGCTGCTTGTTGGTATAACTAGAGAAGCCATGTGTTTGACCCTAAAATTAATTTTACGCCAGAATATCCCTTTAAATTTCATTTTCTTCTCACTCTTTTATCGTTATGAGAAAGATGACTGTCCCTGCTGTGCTTTTCCTCCCACAGAAAATATTTGTGATGCCAAACATGGATGATGTCTGGCTACCCATAATGCACTCTGCCATGGACACGCGTTCAAACGCCAATTTGGTTACTGTGACAAATGATGCCTTGAAGGACCCAGAACCCAAGGACTCTGAGGTCTCGGACATGTAATGACGGATATTTTCCCACCGTGGCAATAGGACCGACTCTTCAATATGAATGCACCAGCCTGTTGGCGAATCGTGAAGTGCGTAGACAAACCCGGAGACGTCGACGACTTCGTTCATTTGTGGAAAACAGAAGAGAAGTGTGACTCATTGATTGTCATCCAATCACACAGGTTTCTCCGTGTGGCGTCAAATATTTTGTTGTGTTTTCCAGTGAGATCCAACACACGGGGCATGTTGAGCGTTAAACACATGTGCGCGTTGGTGGATTGACTAATAGCCATCAGATTTAGCTAAAAGAACCAGAATACCTGTGATGTACAGCTGCACCAAACATCGAGGTGTCAACTTTTTGTGCGACCTTTCTCTCTGCGAGGCCTCGGATGGCGGTGAAGATGAATTCGCTGGAAACCCACTGACATCTCAAAGGGAAATCAAGACTCGCCCGCCCTCCCCCATCCACACTGCTGCCTGTGCCAGCCGCCTATATGCAAACAGATCAACGGCAATGTGTCCACAGCAGACCCTGGGTCCGTTTAAACCCATTTATGGACCCTGTGGAATCATACAACCTGTGTGCTTCTGATCGTGTGTTAGGGTTTAGAGCTAACGCTGACTCTGGTGAAGCGATTCACAAACATATCCGCAGACACAGCAGCTGAACCTTGCCGAGGTCTGATGAATGTATACCTAGGATCACAGCTCCCTCAGCTGTGCAAAGAACAGCTCATTCACTGAAAACGTGCTTCTGCGCAACATGCTTCAAGACTTCTTTTTGTGTTGAATTCAGAGTCGGGCAAAAGTAATAATTTTACGTTTTTATTGCCAAAGCAATCTTTAAGTCCTGTTTTAAGGCTAGTTTAAAAAAGCGATTGGTTGATTATCTTGTGTTTGGACAATAGTAGCTGGACGTTATAATCAGCAGGGAGGGATTGTTGCTTTGGAGACACGGTCAGGAAAAGTGGGACACACCCACTCTTTGTTTTATCCGAATAACACTGGATATTAGCCATATTATTTAACGTTGTCAACTAATGCTTCTGTTGATTATTTATTGATTTCATCTTCTTTCTGTACTGTACACTTAAAAAAAGGACAAAAAAAAAAAACTGGCTGCTTCACAGGCGACTATTATTTGACGTTTTAAATGTGTGTGTTGGCAAAGTATACGAGGCAGAAAGTGCCTTTGAAATAAATCAAACATTCCTCCATAGTGAGCCGCCACATTTATCGCATCAGTTCAGGAGGGGAGAGGAGAGGTCCGAAATTGTGCCATTGCTGTGTCTGTTAAGACATGCCCTTTGTTTTCTCCAGGTTTCGGTGTTGTTCGTTTGCACAGTGATGAAAATATGAAACATTGCTGTTGTGTTCAGTGATGTCACAGAATGTTTATGGTTCTGATCATTGTGGATCAATAAAACCTTTTGCTTGGAAATAACTGAATCGCTCACGTTAATGCAGTTTCTCTACTTAAAATTATAATTGTATATTTTATTTAAATAAAAGAGTGCAAATAACCAAACAACCAAAAATGCTGGAAAGGATCCAAATAGTATATGATAAAGTAGCGTCATCATCATAATCAAACTAAAGGTAAAAGAAATACACTCTTACTGTTTACAGCTCCTTTTCCAATCTTAATTTTAATATTATTTCTGTGTCTTGCTTTAAAAGAGAGACTTGGGAAAATTGCCAAGAAACTCCAGTTATGACAAGACTTCATGTGATCTCGCACTTATCTTGACCTGTGTGAAAGGCCAAGGAAAAGGCCGTTCAGGCTGAAGAATAGTGCCTCAAACAATCAGTCAGGACCAGAATCAGAAATACTTTAATAATCTCCAGGGGGGAATTGCTTTTGTCATGGTAACTCCGGTGCAAATAAAGTAGAAAGAGGAGATAAATCATATATAAAATTAAAAAAAAAAAAAAGAGATAAATATCTAAAATAAAAAAAAAAAAAAAAAAAAAGAGATAAATAGATATAAGAAAAAAAAAAAGAGATAAATAATAGATAAAATAACTAAAGATAAAGAATACACAAGTATGTACACTCTATAAAACACAAAATAGTATGCGGGTACTATTACAGTAAAAGAATGAGAACTGAAAAGGTGTGTTTGATGAAAAACTCTTTATTTATAGATGAAAAATGTTAAATCAAATGTGCATCATTGTGGCTTGGATACCTTCTGATAAACCGTCCATTTCTTCAGCACAGCTGCCTCATTTCTGCAAAAGAAAAACTTTGTTCAGGTTTTTGCACAAAAAGATCCCAACTTAAAAACAGAAAAATATGAGTTATGTCAGATTAGTTTTGTCTTCAATATGAAATCAGAAGTCTAACGCATCATAATCATCAGTCATAACTCTTTAAAATAAACTTTTAAGTCCTTTAAAAAGTACTTACAATGCTGCTTCTCCAAAAATCCATGGTCAGACTTATTTTCTGCAAATACAGAAAACCTTAGTGACAAATTTTCAGCTGAAAAGAATTAAAACAGGCTGATTTTCATCATTTAAGAGCATTAAAAGAAGAATATAAATTTGGCTTGTATACTCACGTTGAAATTATAGGAGGCCTTCACTGTGCAGAGTCCACGTGAAGCCTCCACGTGCAGGAGGCATTCACGGCCCTATAATAACATCTTACCCTCTGTTTTCACCCTGTTGATAGAAAATCATAAATTAGTTAAAGTCATAAATAAAACACGCAGATTAAATGTGTTTTCTGATGCAACACAAAGATAACACTCTTACCTCCACATGTCCTGAGGGCTCCTGCGGCCTGCTCACACTGCGCCAAAATGCGTCTAATTACATTAAAAATACTATTTCAGTTCTTCTTCAGGTTTAAGTCGTGTTTTAAAACACAGATATAAAAATGTGCTCGATAGATTACATAATCTGTGCATGTTGTTGGTAAAATTGCGGTTCCTGCCTGAGAAAGCATGCTCCTACACGGGACAGAGCCACCGCAGAAAATGTCCCCCGGAACTGTTTCTTTATACCACATCCGTCTGTGTTCAGGGCGCCTCTTATTGGCTCACACTGCCGCGGCGTTCAGGTGCCATCGTAATAAGTTGGAATTTTTTAAAATTTCGTTGTAGGTTTAAGAAGTTGGTAGAAAAAGGCCTTGAAAATCGAAGAAAGTAAAAGTTTGCTCGATTAAAAAAAAACACAAACTAAACACAACTCACCTACTCTCTTCCAGCAGCCACTTGTTTGTATGGAGACCTCAGGCCAGTCCATAACGGACTACAGCGGGGTGACGCAGCTCAAGGAAGAACATTTATGATCATTTCTTCATGGAAATGCAATCAGACCGAGACGCTAAGGCAGAAGAACTACAGTGTCTGCAGTGCAAAATGATTATTATGGTGATTATTACTTCAAGGAAATGATCATAAATGTTCTTTCTTGAGCTGCGTCACCCCACTGCAGTTGATGGACTCGTCTGAGATCTCGCTACAAACAAGTGGCTGCTGGAAGGGAGTAGGTGAGTTGTGTTTAGTCTCTTTGCTAAAGAATTTAGGCAAAGCTAAAAAGATGTTTGGTGTCTAGTACTATGGCTGGGACCCTATATGTCCTGTTGATGAAGTTAGGTGCTGTTCTGAGCATTATTTGTGGCTATAGAGTGGCGTTTTGGTTGAGCGTGTCGCTCTCTGCATTGCTATCTGTGGTTGTTGCTAAAGTTGATATAACTAGAGAAGCAAGCGGTTGGCAACGTTCATCTCTTGAGGGGGTGTCTAACTCTGTGTTATGGTATGTTTGACCAAAAAATTAATTTTACGCCGGAATATCCCTTTAAGGTCTAAATTCAACGCTTATTTTGAGATATTTCAAGCCGGAATGTTCTTATAAGGTTACTTGAAACAGTAATGAAGGCCTTGTTTTAAGACACACAAATGTTGTGTGCCATGAATTCAAAAGCTAAAACTTAAGATTCAGCTCATTCAGGACAATTTAAATCAATAAAGTTTCACTTAAGTGTCCAAAAGAATATCTTCCTTTTCTTTTTCTTCAGCCCTGGTCGTGAAAACACAGAATCGTTGCCTTCTTCCTAACTTTTCTCCGAGCATTTGAGCGGTCCTTGAACGCAGCGCGCCCCTGCTCTCCCCCTCCTCCACTCCCGTGGATCTCTCCCCGAAAGTCCAACCCCCCACGGTGCTCATTTCAGGAAGAAGCGGATCTAACGCTGCTGGATCCACCACCACAGCCGCCTCTGTCTCTGTGTACTCAACGTTGATTTCATCAAATTTCGCCATAACCTGGTCCGAGCAGAACCACGTTTTCTATGTAGTCAACGGCCGTCCGGACCGAGCGTCTCCCCGGGTTTAGGACCAGGATCATGGACTGGGCAGTGAGCTGTCGGACCCGGCTGTTGGGCTTTTTGGTGCTGCTTTGCTGCGTTGCTCTCCCACAAAAGGTAAGAAGAAGAAGAGGGTAACTGGGTTAGCTAGCTGTAGTTTGGTGACACTTTTCACTCTTAATTTTCTGCCGTTAAAGACCTAAATTTATTCCCAATCTGAGCCCGAACCGGGTCTCTTAGTGAGCCCGTGGATCTGTCTGCTAGCTGCGTGTTTTTCCTTCACATGACAGCGGTAAGCTAACAACGCGAACGTTAGCTTACTAGCTTAAAACGTTTTAAATAACATTGAAGCAGAATTTATCTCTTTACTGACACTTTTTTATAATAATGTTTAATTTGAAGTCCTTCAGTTTAGCGTCCAAAACAAAGGAGACCCTTTTCTCCTGAACCACCACCTTTAATACCTGAATCCTAACAGGCCTGCCTCCAAAACATACTATTATCTTCCTATTTTCACAGTGAATGAGTGAAGTTAAGATAACATTAGTGCACATGTAGGGGAGACCGGGGATGGTTGTAACATTTTTGACATTTCTGTCTAAGCTGTTTTAAGCCAATGCATTCAAACTGTGATACAAACTAGGTATATGTGTCTGCGTTTAAAGGCTGTAGCAGATAGATAGATAGATATACTTTATAGATAGATCCCAAACTGGGAAATTCTCTTGTTACAGTGTTAAAAAAAAGACTAAACAAAATTAAATATAAGAAGTGTGTACAGCGCAGACAAAAAATACTAAATACATACAATAAATACAGACTAAATATACTAAACATCCAATGAGAAAAAAGTGAGATATGAAAAATGTGGGCTATAGAAATGAGGAATAAATATGAAATGCGTAAATATACAGATGGTTCAGAATTCAGTTCAGTTCATAGTTTCTGGGACCAGGAGACAAGAGTGTTTGGCTGTTTTGCTTTGGCAAAAGTCATGATGTTTCAAGTGTACTGTCCTATGGTATGCTATTTATCATGTCTGCTTTGTAAATTGGGCTCACTGAGTGATTCGTTCACTGAATGTTTAGAAGAATTCAAACTGAACATGCACCGTTCCCTCGCAAACCGCTGCAATGATCGGATGCTGCGGGTTTTATGCACTACTTGTTACATGCTGTGTCCTTTTGTATGCAAGATGTTGTTGTGGCAATTTAGCAGTGAAAAAAAAAAGGTAAAAATTATTCTAGAGAGTGAAGTTCAATGTGAGATTTGTTCACCAAGTAAATCAGGTGTCCGTGCATGTGGTCCCTCGTTCAACTCACCCCATAGTCTGGATTAGTTGTAACATACCCTGGAGTGAAATGTAATATAAACTAATCAGGATAATGACAAAACTTTATTGATTGTAAGCTTGACGAGTTCAACTACAAAGGAGCCAATACTATCATAGAAATATCTGAATTTAAAAAAACTACTTTTTTACCTCAAAATTAATTCTTTTTTCTCTTAAAATCGTCTGAGTCTATCACAGGATCCTACATGTACACATGTGGATCGAGGACTTAACTAAGCATGTGCAGAGTGAGTCAGGTGATTTCTTTACTTGCTCCAGATTGGAGAAATTGGAAGTGTTACAGTTGACCTGTGTTACAACCATCCCCGGTCTCCCCTACTTTTTCAACTGACATGCCGCACATTTCCAGGTTTGCAGCTCTAAAGTAGAAGAAAGTATCATAAAATCAACCAAAACAACCTCTCCTCTGCTTATAAAACTGATTTCAGCCCTTAAAGTGACTAAGCTTCATGTTCGTGTGAATACATTTACACATTATTGTTGTTTTGATGTTGTGGGTTTGTCTGATGTGCTTGATAATATGCTGAATTTTCTCCTGCTTGCATAACACCCCATCATTTCCTTTGCTCTTGCAAGACTCTGCACAAGCTCTTTGCAGCAGCCTCTTAAAACTGATGATTGAGTTAGTTTGGGCAGGGCAGGCTAACAGAGATGGTGAAATTATAGTTTTTGATTCATGCCTCTCTATTAGCCGACTGTAGACACTCAGGCGGGAGGAGGTGATTGGATCAAACGGCAAAAATTCAGGTTCAGTTCTGTCAGAAGTGTGCACCAGATCCTCTCTCCTCTGTTTACATCTTGAAGTAAACAGGTCAGACGTCTGTCTCATCTGCAGTCTGTACTTTCAGAGGCCCCTCAGCATTGTCACACATGACGGATCTTTGTAGTTTTACTTGATTCAATCAGCACATCCTGCGTCAGGCTGGTAGAAAATAACCACAAACTGTTGTTGTTTTAGCAGCTGGAATAAAGACGGCGACTGAAACTGATCCAGGTGTCAAGAAAGTCTGAAGCTAAGCGTTAGATTTTAGTCTCCTAATAATCCCCGATCAGGTTCTTCTTGTCGCCTATGAGACAGTCTGCTTGGTTAGTGGAAGACCAGTTCTGGGTTGTCTGAAGTTTGTACATAGATCTGTTTTTGGTGTGAGGAGGATAGAGACAGGAAAAGCTGATTTTCTCACCCTGGTTTCACCCTGAGATTGAATATGGGGGCTGGTAGGACAAAATGCAAGTGAATTTAGGGTGTAAAATTCTGCTGTGAAGTTTTCAAGAACTTTATGCAAATCTGAATCGTCTGGAAGGAAAGCTTCATGTCATCTTACGCTCACATCTTTTAATAATAGCGCCAGATTATACCTTTCAAGAAGCATGACTAACTGCAGATGACAATAAGCCCCCGAGCAGATATCTGTTTCATCCCTCTGCCTCTGTGAGCATATTTTTCTCCCCTCTTGCACGTCTGCTTATTATTCAGGCTGATTTTTGTCGTGATCCGGCGCTATCTTATCACAGCAGCAGATTGGCTGTGCTTTGACTGAGTGTGCCTGAGCGAGGGCCAACACGTGACATCCTCCGCGCTGAAGCAACACGGCGCAGGGAGCAGCTGATAGACGGTGTTGACAGGGGAAAACTGCTCCTCCTGTAAAATGATAGAAAAAGGCTCGGGTATTGACTTTGACTGTACGAGAAATCAAACATTCACAACCTGATGTCACCTTTACGGAGGCCTGAAGAGAAACTGCAGAGAGCTGCTCTGATGAAGGCTCGTAAAACTGATGAATGGATAGGTTTTATTAATCCGGGGCTGGTAACACGTCTCTGGTACAGGGTGGGAAACTTGTACATCATCATTTTCAGCCGGTTACTATGTCAACCACATCTTCATTCAGCTAGAAGGCGCCTCCACACAAGAAGATGCAGTGGTGGGAGTGTAATATATCGTCTTTCAGGACACATTTTTGATGACCTGTTTTTCTAATTCACCCTCCTGACGACTTACCAAATACTCGATGTGTTAGTTCCTGTTTTTTTCCGTTTGTGCACCCATGCAAGCTGCAGACTGACAGACTTACTGCTGATTCGGAGGTGTCGATAGGAGAGTGTTGTACTTCAAATCAGAAGGAAGTAAGAATCGGTGAAAACTTAATATACTCAGTGCAGAGAGGATTTCTGTGAGACTATCAACCTGTTAGCCGAGTCTAAAAAAAGCTGTTTATTGAGGCTTTTGAGAGCTTAGATGATAACTGACTTGATATGATTCGAGTCGCCTTATCTCTAGAGTGATTTCCTGTCTTCAAACATTGTCACTGAGATACTCTAGATAGGGGAAAACACTTGCTAAAGGTTCTCCTCAGTTATTTCTGATTGATAAAAGTTTATTAAAACTATTAAAGTCTTTAATCTTCCACCCTCCTCTGCTCCTTGACTAAGTTTCTGATATCTGTGGACTGATGGTTTGGAGTTTTTCCAAGGAGTGTGAAGGGTTGAAAAAAGCAGAATGTTAAAAATTGGAACGAGATAATTAAAGAATATTTTAATCCCTGAGAAAGTCTGTAAAAAGTTTCATGATGATGGTGAAACGGTGGATAAACTGGTCAACAACGTCAGTCTGCAGATTGTAAATGTTCTTTATTTATACAGCCTTCGACAACAACACTTTCGGTGAACCAAAGTGCTTTACAATATATAGAAAATAAAAATGAATAAATAAAAACAACAAACAGCAATAAAAAAAGAAAAAAATACAATGAAATAAAATAAAGTGTCACCACACTACTGGGTATTAAAAGCAGCATAAACAAGTACGTTTTCAATCGGGATTTGAAGGCGAAGGCTCGGTCACCCCAGTGTTTGTATTTTGACCTGAGCACCTCCAGCGGAAGTTGATTTGACGACCTCAGAGCTCCACCCGGCTCCCCAACGGTTTAAAGCTCAGTTAAATAGATGGAGGCGAGGCCGTTAAGAGCTTTAAAAACAAACATTTAAAGTTTAAAATCCATCCTAAAAGAGACGGGAAGCCAAAGAAGGGAGCTGAGGACAGGACTGATGTGCTCACGTCTGTTAGTGTTGGTTAAAAGACAAGCAGCAGCATTTTGCACAAGTTGAAGGCGATGAAGAGATGATCGGGAGATGCCAAGATCAGCGTCGAGCATTTTAACGACTAACAGCGTTCCAGTTTTGTCTTCTGCTGTTCTTCATTCACTCACTCTTCACTCCACTAGCTGAGTCTGGTCAGGTCTGCGAACGCTGCATGTGTCCTCCATGAGCATGTGCAGAAGTCGCTCGTAGTGTCTGTGGAAAACTTTCATCTAGTGTCTCCCACGTGTGTCCGCCGGTCTCTCTCCTGTTAGTAGAAGAAGCTTTCGTCCAGCTGCTTCACTTTAAACCTGACCTGGTCATGATCGATGTCTGTCATCTTGATGGGAGGGGTTATTATAACAGAGTGACAGTGATGCTAAAGCGCTCGTGTGTGCTCAGTGGGAAGGATGCCAGTAACAGCATGTCCTGAGTTCAGGTTAGTCTGCCATGCAGGAGGCTGTGAAGCGCAGTGACACCATGAGCGTTAAAGTCAGGAAGAGGAGACAGTGAAGACCTCAGAACTTGCCAAGACTTTGGTTTCGCCCAGTTCTGTAGGATTACGTAACTCCCTTATGCAACAGCCGTACATTTCTGTCTCAATATTTAAGGCCTGTGTGTGCACCGCCAGATGTGATCTGAGATCTGACTCTTGTTCTTGTTCTTGTTGTTGGACACAGGTATCTTTCAAAAGTGGCAGAGGAGCAGATGTTTAGAAAATCCTCTGATTGTGAAACCAAGAACTCTGACAGAGAAAACAAACCGGAGGGGCAAAAACAAGCAAGTTGTGATTCTCCGAGTACAGCTGTTTGACGCTCGTGAGTTTGCAGCGCGGTGGGAACAGACGCAGGTGCACGGTATTGACTCAGCTCCTCGTTCAGGATGTGAAACATCAGCAGGCAAATCTAAAATCACCCGCTTTGGTTCTTGGTTTGCCATGAAACCTTTTTTTAAAAACTTTGGTTTCCAAACGGTCAAATAACACCCTCCCTCAGACGTGACGTGTGGCGGGTATTTTTATGGCGCTGGTTTTGTTCAGGAAGTGAAACCAGAGTGACCGAGAGGAAACACTGAGTGGCGTGGAGTTGGTGGTTCCATTTTCTCCCCCTCACACACAGCAGGGTCTCGCCTAATAGCACTTAAGCCCCTTTCTTTATCTCCTCAGAAGCAGCTTAATGCTCAGAAGAGCGTCAGACTCATAGATTGGTAATCTACATTATATTCAGGGGCTGTTTGTGCCGCCCCCCGGGGGCTCGTCCAGGGGGTTTGCTGATCAATACTGCAGTGAACTGGCTAAGCTGTTCTGTCTTTGAGTCAAGAAAGTGAAAGAAATACTCCCAGACCTCTAAGAATGACTTTGTGGACCTCTTCCTGCACACTGGTGCCAAAAAAACCCACAAGAAACCTCCGACTTTGTCATCGAGCGTGGCGTTTCCGAGCACACATCACCCTCAGGCTTAAACCGAGTCATGAGGCCAGGTCACTGAGAAGCTGAGAAGAAGTGTTCACATAATCACGAATGAGATCCCCAATTCAAGAAACCGACCCAGCCAGAGAGGGTCAGCTGGTAGTCCCGCACGTGCTCAGTTTGTTTACCTTCTGCTAACAGGCAGCCCTCGGCTCCGGCTGCGACTTTGAACCCCTCAGCTCCCACCTAGTTTGATCTTCAGCCGTCATTGTGAGGTATTGATTTGACATCCATTGATTTGTAAAGCGGCACACGCCCCGGGGCGACCGAGCCTCCACGCCCCAACTCCGACAGAGTGCTTACTCCATGTGGGACAGGGTGACCAACCGTCTACGCCAGATGTTATTAGTGACTATGAAGTTTAATTGTGGACTAAACTGGGAGTGTGCACGCTCCCACAAGCCTCCCAGCTGATCTCATGTGTGACAGTTTGATATGTTATCGCTCAAATTCAAATGCATGATTCACAAGACGAGGATGAGGAGTGGCGGACCTTTTATCACAGCTGCTCTTTGTTTTGTGTGTCTCTGTAGGGGTTGTGCAGTGCCAGCACAGTTTCCCTTCCTGAAAGTCTGCTCTTCGTGTCCACTCTGGATGGAAACCTGCACGCTGTCAGCAAGAAGTCGGGCTCCATCAAATGGACTCTGAAAGAAGGTAAGAGAGGAGCGGTCAAGACAAGTGAGATGTTCAGAGCTCCGAGGAGGGCCGGGAGAGTGGGAGGGGACGAGTCGGAACTACGGGAGAGGGGTGTGTCGAATACAGCGAGGTGATTGGATGGAGAGGCAGAGCAGGAGATTGACCAATAGGAGCTGTCCGGGACGGATGGCTACCATTGGTCAATGTTTTTGCAGCCCTGCACCTGCTAGGGTTAACGGATTTTTTCCTTTTTTTTTCTCTCTTAACTTTGGACCATGATCGCCATAGAAACGAGGTTCATAAAAATTACCAATCTCTCCAATCGTCAACAGCAATACAGCAATTAAAAGTGACAGATAAAATGGACAAATCTTAAAATATTGACAAATTAAAATCCAATACGTTGTTGATAACATTACGTGCTCTTTCACGCCAAAATACACAAAAGTCTTTAAATGCATCTAATTTGAGTCAAACACAAAACAGAATTCATTGTTTAATGCTTATGAGCATTAGTTAAAATATCAAGTTCAGGGTATGGAAAGTATGAAAAGTATGGCAATAAATTTGGTCAATTTTCAGGTCTTAAAAAGTATGCAAAAGTAAAAATTCTGTATGGAAAAACATTGATGTTTCCAGACTATTACCACAGTTCTGAAATACTGTTTTCTTAAATAGAAAAGTAGGTATTTCCAAAAATAAGTCTAAAAAGTAGGATATGGAGATTCTGTGTAGGAACCCTTCAAGTATGTCTGTATCAAACTCATTTTATCAGTCGCTGTGACTTTGGTCGTTAAAAAGCCTGAATTCGAGTTGTAAATATTGACTCTCAGGAAGCTCACGCGGAGGAAAAGTGAAATGTTCTGTGAGGCGGGTAATTATTAACCAGGAGAGGGGCAAATATAGCCTGTAATCAAGGTCAGAGTGGGCAAGGGTGAGCGGCTTTGCTGCGGTGTCACCTGCGCACACTGCATGCACTATGGTTACCATGTCAACATGGGCAGTAAGCATCACTCATTAAGATTCACCGCAGGGTTAGGAAAAGTGCGCACAGTGGTTTACTCTCCTGAACACACACGTAAACACTCGGACCGCAGCAGTGTTCGCTAGCGCCACCTAACACTCATTAATAAGCAGAAGAAGCTGCCTCCACATCGTCTGTTTTTCTGGGAAAGCTGCTGAATATAAATGTGAGCAGTCCTCGCTCCACACTCAGTCAGGCAGCCGTACACCCACACGATGAGGGGGGAGGCAGAAATCTCCCCCCCGGATCAAACAATACAGCCCGGCCCTCACGTACAGTCGCGCTCTGTTTGCTCGTCATACTCTGTTGACTCTGCAAACATTTGTAAAACTTAATACGAGCAGAATTCAAGGCGAAGAACACGACAGTCACGCATTCAGCAGGAACGCTGGTGCTTTCAGAGCGCAGGAGACCTCCACCACCTCTCTGTAATCCCAGCCGCCCCCCCCTCCCCACGGCTAATGTTGACCCCTTTGGGCACCTTCAGGAGATCAACACCATCAGGTCCACGCCCTGAGTGTTCACACTGCAGGGAGTTGCTTGTTTGTCTAGTAGTAATGGCAGCTTTAGGCTTAAAGAGCTATTGTAGGTAGCAGCCATTGTGCTGTTTTAAGCGTCTCCTTGAATGCAAACTGGTTTTTAAAGTGATTTTTATTTTAGATAATGATTAAAGAGTTATTCAAAGGGATGCTCCTGATTGGGGGATGACCTAACTTGACAGCTCCAGACTTCATAGGTTTTGATTTCTGCAGCAAATATTGGTACGACTCTGTAGTGGAAATCACCACATCGGCTTAGAATGACCTCCAAAAACCTGCAAATACTGACACATGCAGACCACCAGTCTCTGTTGTTAGTGTTTAATAAATGCTGTCATGTTTTATTGATAGTCAGATGACATAATCGTTTCCTTTTCCTGTCGTTGGCGCTCTTTTTTCAGTCGCAGTGAGTTTGACTTCTAACTCGGTTTTCATCCGGACTTTGTGTTCAGTTCTCTTCTGCTCATGTCACCCTCCTCTGTCTACGCTTCTCATTGTTGGCTCATGTTCTTGTCAGTCCTGAATTGCATCTCGTCTCCTTCTCCCTCCCCACAGATCCAGTTCTTCAGGTCCCCACACATGTGGCAGAGTACGTATTTTCTTCATGGGTGTACTGCACCTGTCTGTGAGAAAAAGATGCTGAATGCAAATGAATACGCCAACCAGTCGGGCTCGTCTTAACTGTCACTCACACTAATTGCTGACATTGTCCTTTTACTCGTCTTGAGACGTGATGCGTTTTTTTTGTCCGTCTTTATTCTAGACCGGCTTTTCTGCCAGACCCAAACGACGGCAGCCTGTACTCTCTGGGAGGGAAGAACAACGAAGGCCTCACAGTAAGAGGAAATGGTTTTTTATCAGCCGTTAATAAACCAGATTATTCACTTCCCTCTTCTAAAGAAAAACACGTCCTCTCACCTTAAAGAAGCAGCTCCAGTTTCCCTCCATGTGTCGTCTTAAAGCACGGTTTGTTTACTTGATGTTTATTCATTTTGCTCAAACAGAAATTACCCTTCACGATACCTGAGCTGGTGCAAGCTTCTCCCTGTCGCAGCTCCGATGGAGTCCTCTACACCGGTAAGGCTAATCCGTGACGCTTTTTATTCCTTATCAATGAGCATTTGATGGCCTCATCACAGTGCGTGTCCGCGCCTCATTTAGCCCGCTTTATCTGGCCGTGAGCGCCGAACCTGCGGTCAGGGCCTGTGCTCTTTTGAATTAACAGCAGCCTCCAGAGGAAAGTTAATCTACCGCAGTGACTGACTGTGTCACGGCTGAAAGGGAAGCGGCTGACATTTGCCTCCACGCCGTCATTATCGGCGAGGCTTTTGTTTTCATTCAACCGAAGCAGAGCGGAGACACAAAGGTCTCAAAGTGCCGCAGCCTTCACCGTTTTTTAAATTTTCAGAATAAGAGCAGCCGTTTCCTGATTGAATGTTTCACCATTCATCTATAATCACATTCATTTGGTGTGTAACTGACACACCTTGGGTTGACAACAAACAGGAGACACCAGAACAATAATAGGTTAGCCGGGAACACCCATCACTGTGAAGGTTAAATCAAAGAAAACAACAACGGCCGTGAAGTTTGGAGTGTAGACGAAAGTTAGAATCCTTAAAACTCATTAAAACTTTAAAGTATCATTGGATTCATTAAAATGTTTTTGTTTATGTTGGTGTTCAGGTAAGAAGCAGGACTCCTGGTATGTGGTGGATCTGCTGACCGGCGAGAAACAGCAGACTCTGACGTCCTCCTTCGCTGAGATGCTGTGTCCCTCCTCGTCGCTCCTCTATCTGGGACGCACAGGTAAAAATAAAACCAATACACCAACGTCGCTCTGTGATCTTTCTGGACCTCTCAGGACTTTGTAGCATGTCTTCAATCTGTATTTTCAACCGGTTTAGAATCAATCTGGAGCTGTGGTCCAGGGAGGAATTAATTTATTAACACAAAACCCACACCTCCCAAGAATCTAATCCATGTAAACTTCAACTTCAAATCGAGGGGTTCACACATACAGAAAAGCAAGCCCAAAAAAGCTCAACGAGTTTTACAGGTGACTTCTGAGAGAAACAAGCTTCAAAAGTTGTTAAGCGGACTCGGCAACTCTAAGACGTCTACGGATATTTTGCCGATGTTTAAACTTGTCTCTGTTCACAAATGCAGGTCTAGGATGTTCGCACGTGCGTCCAAACGGAAATAAAACAACAGCTAGGTTTTCAAAATAAAAGCGACACACCTTTTTAGCATGTTGATGATTTAATTGATGGACCTCACGAAGGGCCAGATGTGGCCCCCAAATCTGACCTACAGCGATTCATGATATTGTCTCTCTGCAGATATCAGACATACTGATATTTGAAAAATCATTTTAGCCGATACTTCGATCAGTACATTCAGTTTTTACATGATAAAGTACACCAAGTCTCTCCTGTACTCAGATTTATCTCTTACTCTTATTGTGAAAGTCTAAATGTTTTAGAAACGGACATGTTACGTCTGATTCTGATAAAAGTTATAAATATTTCAAATATAAACTCTGTCTATTTATGTTTCATAATACTCCCATACAGTTAATTCCTCACATTCATATTCACATTCACACATCAGCTCTCACTGCATTAATATAGGGGATGATTCACTTTATCACTTCACTTCATCTTTATTTGTTTTGTACATTTTAAAAACAACAAGGTTATCAAAGTTCTGCACAACAGATCAAATATAAAAAAAGATAAAGTTAAAAAACAGTAAATTAAGAGCTTATAAAAGCAAAAAAGAAATCAGATAAAACACTAAGAAATACAAAAATACAATAAAAGACAGAGACCACACAACCCTCATGCAGTATAAAGAGCCAAGGAGTAAAACTGAGTTTGTAAATGAGATTTAAAAGTATCCAGGGTGGGGGCCGTTTAAGCTCCCCTGCTTATTTGGAGTTTATCTTTTTTATTTGGAGTCTCTTCCGCCGCTCACTTCAAGCTGATTTGCTTCAAAGCTGTCAAATATGCAGATGGAAGAAGAAACGTTCTCATTCGTATTCGATATCCACTCTGAACTTCCCTGTATCCCGTCCTTTTTTTTGCCCTCCTGAATAAACGGACGTGTTCCCGTCAGACCCTGAAACTGTGGCGATGCCCGGTTGATAGATAGCCTCGTTTCTTTCTCTTTTTTGTTGTTTATGAGCGAGATCATGTTGCAGTCGGAAAGCAAAGGGGACGGATAATCAGACAAACAGGATGTCGCACAGCCGAAGAGAGAAAGACACGCCGGATAAAGTCTGATTCACCTCTGACTGCAGTTATAAGAGAGATCTGGATCACGCTGCTATTTGAGTTGAAGAAATACTCCCTTTCTTTAGCTTGACCTTTATGTAGACATCACCAACCATGCAGCTAATACAGCAGGATCACAGGAGATAAGAAATATAAACAAATCCAACACACCCACTGCAGACTATCTTTCACTCCTTTTGTCTGTAACTACTGCTCTGTAGATCGGAGAATGAAGCCTCTACCATCCATACCTTAGTCTCATTATCATCCATTCAGCTCTTGATTTAATCCGGCTAATTAACAGGCCTATTCGTCTGGCACGTTTCTCACCTTTATTTACCTTCAGCTCATCCCCCCTGTGTTTCCATCCCCCCCAGTCTGTCCCCGCATCGCTTAAGGCCACAGAAACTAGGATGGTAATTGAAGAGCATGAGAGTCTTTCACACTGATACTCTGTAAATCCTCAACGTGGTGTCGAGTCAGACTTTGCTTTGTCACCTCAAAGTGTAATTGCCGGATTAAGTTTCGCCGTCACCGGATATTTTCCTTCAGTAAATGCCATTTTTGAAGCGGAAGAAACTTGAAACCTCTTTTTTTTTTCCTCGCTGTTAGAAACGGACCCTTGTAGCCTCACTGCCTTTAGTGGTTTGTTACATAAGAGAAGTGAGCTCACATGTTTCACCCCCCGTGTGAAAAGTCTTGTTTTCTTCTCGTTAGAGTACACCATCACCATGTACGACACCAAGAGCAGAGAGCTGCGCTGGAATGCCACCTATTCCGACTACGCCTCCACCCTCCCTGATGATGACACCAAATACAGTAAGGCTCCTGATTCGCTGGCTGTCTCTCTCTCTGAAGTTTTTGAAACACACACACACTCATACTAACCCGCTCCTCTGCGCCTCTCAGAGATGGCTCATTACGTCTCCAACGGCGACGGCCTGGTGGTGACGGTGGACAACGAATCCGGGGACGTCCAGTGGGTGCAGAACTACAACTCTCCGGTGGTGGCCATTTACATCTGGCAGCGCGAGGCACTCCGCAAAGTCACCCACACTAACGTTGCCGTGGAAACCCTCCGCTACCTCACTTTCATGTCCGGAGAGGTCGGCCGCATCACCCAGTGGAAATACCCGTTCCCAAAAGAGAAGAAGCCCAAGAATAAGTTCATGTAGGCAGCACTTTTCTCTCTTCTTTCAGTCAGTGTGACCTCTGACGGTCCTCATCTTGTTTCTGAATCCTGCAACAAACATGTTACAACCTTCCCCCTTATTAATCACCGGGTTTAAATTCCTTAAAAATGCTCTTTTGTAAGACGTGTGGTTGCCTAATGCCGGGATGGAGTCTAGACATGTGAAATCGAACAAAAGGTTGAAGACCGGCCTCGCTTCAGCTCTTGTCTCGCTCTGCAGGAGGGTTTTATTTTTATATTTTGTTCACAGCGGCTTGTGCTGGAACGGACAGAAACAGGAAGTGATGGAGTGTTTGGCCTTAAAGACGAGAATAAAAGCAGCTTCTTGGTCTATTATTCGACTCTGTGCTGGTGCAAAAGAGGAGAAAAGAGAATATTTTGTTGTCTCTCAATTTAACATGCATAAAACAACATTTTCTAATAAAACAGACACATTTAAGCTGCTTTAAAGGAGGGCACCAGGTAAATTAAGTCGTTTTCAAAGTGCGATATGAGGCAGCGTGCTGACTGTGAAGTTTCCTGACGGATATATTTTATGGTGACTAAAGCAAACAGTCTTTTTATGGATGTATTTCTAACGCTGTAGATGTTTGCTCACAGTCCGTGTTTTATTTTTTCAGGGCCACTCTGTACGTGGGGAAATACTCCACCAGTCTGTACGCCTCTCCCTCACTGGTGCACGATGGAGTCACTGTGGTGGTGAGTGACGGTATCATAAAACGTGCAGATCTCCTTTTTTAAACAATCTGACCTTTTATTAACACACGTCAAAGTCACAAACTGGCTCATACAAGAAATACCTGTAATATTTATGTGTATTTTCTGATGTCATTGTGTGACCACACAGCCACGTGGCAGCACCTTCCCCATGCTGGAGGGTCCCGACAGTCAGGAGGCCGAAGAGGACAAAGAGTGTGTTATCACTCCCAGCACCAGTGTCAAGTTTAACGCCGCACTGCTGAAGAGAAACCGTATCAACTTCATGAGGAACCACCTGCTCCTGATAGGTACCACAACATCAAGTTAGATTAGAAACCATCCGCTCACAGTTTTATTAACAATTTATTAACATCATTTGAATCTTGACTTCAGGGCTGTGAGAGGCCCACGTTTGTTGAGCTGAGTCTGCCCTCTGCTGGTGAATCGTGGTAAAACAGCTCTAACATAAATGTACTTACAAATACATTTTGCTTTTCAGGTCATCACGAGACGCCTCCCGAAGCTCACACCAAGATCCTGGAGAAGTTTCCTGACAGCTTTCCTCGCAACCCAGGCAACGTCATCCCGCCTACCACTGACAAGAAAGTTGAGGAGGTGTGTGTGTGTGTGTGTGAGACCCCTGACCCTATTTTTTTTTTCAGGTGATTTCAGATGTCAAAACTTCTTTTTTCAGATTTGACCATCTCTCTCTCTCTCTCTCTCTCTCTCTCTCTCTCTCTCTCTCTCTCTCTCTCTCTCTCTCTCTCTCTCCCTGTTCTCGCTGCTTCCTCTCATCTGTAGAAGGTGAATGATAGCGGCAGGGACGACGGCCCGCCTTCTTCTCTGCCTGAAACATCTGTGGAGGAAACGAAGACCAGTGGTCGCCCTGCGCGCCCAGAAGCACCCGTGGACTCCATGCTCAAAGACATGGCCACTATCATCTTCTCCACTTTCCTCCTGGCTGGCTGGGTGGCCTTTGTAATCACCTACCCCAAAGTAAGTTCAACAGCAACACCTAGTGGACTGTCAAGGACTTGCACCCGGCATGTTATGATTCCCCTCCTGATGACTTCACTAGAAAATCTTTTTTTTCCTCACTCCAGAGTGTTCACAAGCAGCAGCAGCTGCAGCACCAAGAATTCCAGAGACAGATGGAGGAGAGGTTGGAGCTCCTGCAGAGACAGCAGCCGTTCCCCCCTACAGACCTCGGCCTCAGCTTGCCCCAAGACAGCGACTATCTCGAAGTTGCCCGCACTCGCTCTGAGTGCTCGGACCACAGCAGCCCCAACGTCACCCCCCGCGCCTCCAACCACTCCAACCTGTCTGTATCTGAGCTGGGAAGCTCTGCGAACGAACACGAGGATGGAGGTGAGCATGAGCGAGTTCAGATGACGTGTGTCTCCTGTTGTTTGGTCTGTCAGAGTCCTAACCGTCTGGATTGTTCTCTTTGTCTGATCAGAGGAGGAGTCCAATCTGGTGAGAGTGGGAAACATAACTTTCCGTCCCAAAGAGGTGTTGGGTCACGGCGCTGAGGGCACCATCGTGTACAAGTGAGTTAAAAATCCGTCATGAAAACTCGTCCATTTCTGCAGAAATTAGACTTCATTATATTTTCATTGTTCTTTTAAATAATCAGGGGTCAGTTTGACAACCGACCTGTGGCTGTGAAGAGGATCCTCCCAGAGTGCTTCAGCTTTGCAGACCGGGAAGTTCAGCTGCTGAGGGAGTCAGACGAGCACCCGAATGTCATCCGCTACTTCTGCACCGAGAGGGACCGTCAGTTCCAGTACATCGCCATTGAGCTGTGTGCTGCCTCACTTCAGGAGGTACTAAAGGGTCTTCAGAACCTCAGTTATTTAGGAGTGTTATTCAAATCCTGTTAATCTGTGTGTGTAGCATGTCGGGCTCTTCAATAACTTCTCCTGAAATGACTCTGCAGCAGGACACGTCTTCACACTCTTCATCCTTAGTTGCTTCACTGACTGCTGTCTTCTCTTTTTTTAGTACGTGGAGAGGAAGGATTTTGACCGTCATGGACTCGAGCCAGTGATGCTTCTCCAGCAGACCATGTCAGGACTGGCCCACCTGCACTCTCTCAACATCGGTAAGTATCCTGTCACCAAACACAAGACCGTTTCTTTCATTCTCACAACATAAAAAAACAAACACTCCTCATTCTCTGCTCATCGTCACTCTTTTCTCTTAGTCCACAGAGACCTGAAACCTCATAATATCCTGGTGTCCATGCCCAACGCCCACGGTCGGGTCCGGGCCATGATCTCCGACTTTGGCCTGTGTAAGAAGCTGGCAGTGGGCCGCCACAGTTTCAGCAGAAGGTCCGGGGTGCCGGGAACAGAAGGCTGGATCGCCCCGGAGGTGCTGAGTGAGGACTGCAAAGACAACCCAGTGAGTTAAAGACAGACAGATGAACACAAAAGGGGGTTTATGTGCAGTAATGACTGTTCTGACATAAACCATTGTCTAAGAAATGACGGTTGTGTAGAGGTGCTGTATTTTATATTTATGCCACTCTAACTCTTTGCTGTCTTTCCTCTTCTCGTCCCGTGTAGACGTGCGCTGTTGACATCTTCTCGGCCGGTTGTGTGTTCTTCTACGTGGTTTCTCAAGGAAGCCACCCGTACGGCAAATCCCTGCAGAGGCAAGCGAATATCTTATTGGGGACGCACAATCTGGACCATCTGCAAACTGAAAAACACGGTGAGGATAAACTTCAGATTTATGAAAGCTGTCCGATTTTTGTAGATATATGTGAGGTGTTTTTTTTTCACAAAGTAAAAACCTGCCTGTTCCTGTGTGTCGTTTATCAGGGGACATAGTAGCCAGAGATCTAATAGAGAAGATGTTGAACATGGAGCCACATAAGAGGCCTTCTGCAGAGAGCGTCCTCAAGCATCCTTTCTTCTGGAGCCTGGAGAAGGAGCTGCAGTTCTTTCAGGTTCGTTTTTGATTCTTAATGACGGTTTCGGTGCCTGTCGACTCGTGCTGATCGCTCATTTTTGGCCCCTTTTTCGTTAAGAAAACTGCAAGTTAGTTAAAAGTCAAAGTACTTTATTTTTGTGGTTGTTTGCAGGATGTGAGTGACAGGATAGAAAAGGAGCCGCTTGATGGACCAATCGTGAGACAGCTGGAGAGAGGAGGGAGGGCTGTTGTCAAGGGTGACTGGAGGGAGCAGATCACGGTGCCACTGCAGACAGGTACGAGTCTGTGACTGATAAACACGCTCCTGTAAAGTACTCTCATTTCCTCCTGCATCGTACAACTTGAAGCAACATTTCTCGGTAGCTGCAGAAAGACTTTAAGATGCATGATGAACAAAGTGTTTTTTTATTCTGCCACATATCAGAGAAGGAAGTGGTGAATGAAGCCTACTGCTGCCGTCAGCATTTATACAGACTGAGTGTCTTTGTAGAGTCATGACCTGAAGTGTGTGCGTGCAAAAATACAGGAGTGTGAAAATGCACTCAACGTTTCGACTTACAGGCTCTTGAAATGGATGAAGTGTCTGTAAACATCAACTAGAGCTCATAAGAAAAAGATCTTAGGAAAATTCTGTAAACTTAAATCAAAACTTTAAATGAAAAGCAAAACAAATAATTTAGACTGAAGTTTGTAAAGGTGCCAGAACGATGTCTGGATGGTCAATTTTTTAAGATTGTTCTTTATTTTTTACCTGAAAGTCACGTTAACAGAGTCACAACATTCCACTTTCTCCACATCTAATATCAACAAATTGATCTTATCTGCAGCTTCGAGTGTGAAACATGTTGGATCTTCATTGACAGTAGGGATGGGAGCGATATAGGCTAAAAAAATTTATCACGATAAGTTTTGCCATTCCTGTGATAACAATAAAAGTCCGGGTAAAAGGGTGTTATTATTCCAATCTATATTTTTGACTCATTTTGTCTTAAGAGGAAATTTGTTGGAAACTGTTTTTGCACAGAGTGAGCAGCAGCAGATCCACTGCTCGACGTCAGGCATACCTGATTGCGCTCATCTAAGCCTCAAATCCCTCGTGTGGAGCCTCATTTAGTAGCGTCTTCTTCACCACATTCGGCCATATTTGTTTGTTAATCTGCTCTGTGTGGGCTACGGCTGCTAGTCGGTCGCTCAAGCTTACTTCATCAACTTGCATTTATCGCATTTATTGGTAGAGGGCAAATTTTCATCATGGAGGATATTCCTGACGATTAATTGTGAATGATAATTTATCGCCCATCCCTAATTTGTCGGTATCTGTGTCTGCGTCCTTGTTGTGACAGTGAAACCTGGTGCATCTTCTCTGTCTGTCTGCACTGACCAGTCAAAGTGCCGACACTTTAGAAACCATGTAACCATGAGGGATTCATTTATTTTATTTAACCAGGAATGTCCCGTTGAGATTAAGAACCTCTTTTTCGAGGGAGTCCTGGCCAAGAGGCAGCAGAAAGTTACAGTTTCAACAATGACATGCAAATTAAATCAAATGAGATCATGTATCATGCTGTTTTCTCTCTCCCTCTCTTATCGGCAGACCTGCGGAAATTTCGCTCTTATAAGGGTGGATCAGTCAGAGACCTGTTGCGTGCGATGAGAAACAAGGTAGGAATGTATTTTCATACTTTGTGGTCAAAGGAATGAGCTCTACGTCATCTGACTCACCGTGTCCTCTCTCGCCGACAGAAACACCATTACAGGGAGTTGCCTGCAGAGGTACAGGAGACCCTGGGCTCCATCCCTGACGACTTTGTGTCTTATTTCACCTCCCGCTTCCCCCACCTGCTCATGCACACTTACCTGGCCATGCGGACATGTGCGTCAGAGAGGCCATTCCTGCCTTACTACTCCGCTGCTGAGCAGATGGCAAAAACACAAGCCGAACACGCACACCTCAGCTCGGAAAGACAAAATGAGACATGCATCCAACACACGCCAACAGACACACCGTCACCCTCCTCACAACCGCAGGATGCAGCTCATTCTTTACAGCCGTCTCATGCCACACTTAATGGACCATTGCCCGCCTCATCCCCGGATGAATCTGTATCCTCACACCTGCCAGTTCAGACAGTGCAGCCTGCAGAGCCAGCACCGTCCACTCAGACGCCCACACCTGCCTCAGAATCAGCCACAGACCCTCTCAGGCACAAAGAATCCAATCAGCCCGAGATGCAAACACTGCCAGATCCTTCTGCACAGGAAAAAGATCCAGTGTGAGCCGAACCGGAGACAGGTGGACCCAGCACAGACGGGAGGGGGATGTCTTAAAGGGTGGACACAGCGCGGGGCTCAGACGCTGCACCTTGAGCTGGTGAGGACCAGGCCTGCAGTGCCTGGGATCACCTGCAGGGTGAAGCAGCTGCGTCTCCAGTTTAAGTGCCTTCTGCTCACCTGAGACACAACGTTCCCCTCAGAACCGTCCACAGGTCCGCCTCTGAGGAAGTCTGATAACCAACAGGGTTTTGTTGAAGGTAATCATGTAGCGGGACTGAAAAAAAGGAGAATTTCTCTGGTGTTTTATATCAGCATGTCCAAAAAGTGTGTGTCTCTAAAATATTTTGGCCTCTATTGTGGGAAATCTCGTTGGGAAGTTTAATCGTGCAATGTGGTATTTCTCGGTGATCCCGTTCACTGCGCAGATGCTGTATGTATATTTTTGTTTAGACTGATCCAAAATTTGGATCGCTGATGTGAAATCATTTAATACGGCCGATGTGCCTTTTTTAATATCACTGGGCTGCATGGGTACAGCTCTTAAAAAATGACTATGCTAAATGTGCTTGATTCCAGTTCATGCTGCTAGACTGCTTTTCTTTTGTCAATCAAGGTAATCGTGCTAACTCTGCGAGAGCTAACCGTTCCAAAGGGCGTTCACTGTGACACCTGAATACAGATGTTTTTTTATTCTCATGTGATTATGTGGAAGGTTATGAGTTTAGAGGTCGGGCTGCAGGAATATCACGTATAAAAACCTTCTCAAGGGCGATAAAGTGAAGTTTATTACTTGCACATTAAATCCTATTTTGTTTTATACTAAGACTTGACTTGTTGAGTTATTACTGTGTTTAAAGATGGGACACACAAATAAATACAAACATGCTCCAACACACCCAGCCAGAGTCAACAATGAAGAAACAACAGGTTTATTTTTCTCTGCCTTTCAGTCCAGAGAGGTGTGTTCTGACTTGGCTCTGAGTCTGGAATCAAGGCAGGTACAAACGTCACACACCCTTCAGATGAGGTTTGGACAGAATAAACAAAAACACTCCCTTGAGTTTCGTTTTAAAAGCAAATACCCATTGATTTAGGCTGCTGGTGTTTTGTTCAAACATGTTCTGCATCGAGATCACTCACTCCAGTTTTTATGTTGAGGTGTGGCTCATAAAATGTTGAAAAGGAACAATTATGTGCATGGACATGTTTTTGCCTTCCATTCTTAACAGTAGATCCCTCTCCAAAACAAACTGTGTAAAATTCAGCGCAAGACAAACTCTTTGGTTCTTTAAGAAACTGTAAACTTTGGACTCATGTTTACACAGATAACAGAAGGTGACTTTGGTATTTTCTCCTACCAGGGATCCTGAAATAGGGCACAATTATGTGTGACTTTTGAAACTTCAACTCTATCCCTCGTCATAAAACTCATGATATCTTTTATATCTTTATAGATATTGTTTCAGAACTGAAATACACGTATGTATTTTATCCTCCATCCCTTTCCTCCTTATATAAGTCCTGAGACTGGCTCTTCCTGACTCCTGTCAAGCTCAACTTACTGATGGTTTATTCTTCAAAAGCACTTAAAAACTTAGACAGCGATGGTATTTTTCAAGACCTTAAAATACCTTTTTACTGTCCTTTCCAGTACTTAAAATCCTATGCTCTGGAGCGATATCAGGATTCTTCTCAAGTCTGGTGTGTTTGACAGCTTTTACAGCCGGCGTGGCTTGAGGTACAACGTTTTTTTTAGATATTGAATGAAACTTGGCGATCAGCTCTGAACACGTTGAGCCCCGCCTTGGTCTTTCAAATAGAAAGGAAGAGAGTTAGAGTTAGTCAGAGCGGACAAACTGTCAGTGCCTGCCGGACTTCATAGGATTGAATTTGGAGGGAAACAAGAATTTAAGGAAGACAAGCGACAGGGGCTGTTTTCTCTCAGCTTTTGGTCAAGGTGAGAGTTCTGGTAAATACGAAGACTATGCTGTTTAGGGTTGCAAACAATAAGGTCTTTTAGGCTCCGTCCTCCGCTTGGACTTTTTTCCCGCTGTCAAGCCATCTTTGTGAAGATCATGAAGATGGCGGTGTCTGATTAACAGAGTCACTTACCGTCACTTAATTTCAATAACTTTGACGGTCATTTATGAAACCCTCCTGTCTAGTTTTATCACAGACTGTATATAGATATGGTATATACAGTCTGAGTTTAATTTGTTGAATTATATTAAGTCATCTATCATGTTACATGTCACTAGGACTTCAAAAAGCAAACATCATAAACCTGTTTGTCACTTTTAGACGGTAAAACAACGACGGATTCCTTATCAAGTTATGGAACCAGTAAGGACGTGAAGTCAAAATACCAGGTAAGTCACCTCATCTGAATTAAAACTCCCACCGAGCGATTTACTGACAAATATGAAGAGTTTGGTAGTTAATAACCAGAGAATCAAGATTAGACCATGTCTCCCTCAACGGCATTCATGTAGTTAAATCACACCTCTGGCAACATGCATTTCATTGTGCTGACTGTAAAGATGACAAATGAACTGAAATTGGAAAGATTGATAAAAAAAAAAAAGACTGAAAAAAACTTTGTTGCACTGTGCCTGTGCTTGTGCATGAGCAACTGTACTGAACTTCACAACCACAAATATACCTAAAGAGTTGAAGGAAGCCATATTTTGTCAGAATTTTATTCATGGTCCAATTCTCCAAGAGCTACTAGGCTTGCTTAGGGCTCTTGAAGATGTCTCGCCGTTCTTCTTCAGTTTGAAAGTGACTGGGGCCAAAGTTGGACATATATAGCCTCTGTTGATCATCAAGCTGTAAAAGGGGTGGGTGGTCACCTGAGAGTCCTAAGCATGGTCGTTGACCTCGTTTTACCCTGGGGGCGCCCTTCTGGGTCTCTTCAGGTTTGCCATGTTTGCATGATGTTGGAGCCTGTGATCAAAAGCGCTGTTTTGATTGTGGTCAAAGGAATTCATAAATTTCGAACTTTGGCCCCAAAGGAGCCTTTTGGAAGAGAACCTCAAGCAAATCCAGTTGCTCTGTCAATGAAGAATTTGATAAACATGACCTGGATGAATGAGAACCTACACAAACATTTTAATTATGATGAAACTTGTGCCATTTCTGTTTTCCCTTCAGCCACAGCTGACAAGCTCGACGAGTCACCTGAGGACTGGACTGAATCTCAAGTCAGCTCATGGTTGGAATCGATTGGAGTAAAGAAGCAGTACATAGATAAACTTATAGAAGAGGAAGTAAATGGACGAGTCCTTCTGATGTTGGATGAAGAGTTTTTAAAGACAAAGATTTGCATGAAATCAGGGCCTGCTCATTTGATAATTCAAAAGAGAGATGAGCTCATTAAATCAAACCAAAAGACTCAAGACAATAAAAAAAGCACCAATGCCAAAAAACCTGAGCTGGAACAGAAAACAGGTGAAAGAGTACCAACAACAATTGAAGGCCCTCCAGTGCAAGCTCATGAGAGAGAAGAGGATGGCTCACAAGAGAGACAATCTGTAACCTCAAGGGAAGACTGCAGACCAAGACCTTTTGATCAAGAGGGTGTTGATTTCATATATGTAAAGCACCGAGTCCTGCAGCCAGAATCTGGTGCTTTTAATCTAATATCTCCGTGCCATGAATTCAAGTCATTTGCTGCAGCTGCTTCATTGGATCGCACAAGACTCCAAGCTAAGTTTGCAAAGGAGGTCCTTAAATTTGCAGTTGGCTGTATAAATATGAGAACAAATGGCACTATACACTTTGGTGTCATGGACAGCAGGGAAGATGCAGGGTATGTGCACGGTGAGATCATCGGTATTCCTGTGAAAGAAAGGGACATTTTTGTAGATGCTTTGGACTACATTGAAAGATGTGTCTCCTCTGACAAGGAGCATGTACGCCAGTGTGTGCGTCCACCCAGGTTTATTGAAGTGATGGATAGGAACAGTACAGAAAAGAGGTTTGTGGTAGAGGTTGATGTCGTACCATCAATAAGCATTGTCAAGGGCAAGGTGTATGTCGTTCGTCTGCCAAACTTCAAAGAGTCAACCAACAAAGTGGAGTTTGAAAAAGAAACAATTCTGCGGAGGGTTGGTTCAAAAACTGAGCCTGTGAATGAGAAAGACCTTAGTGACTTCTACCAGAGAGTCGGAGATCGAGATGCACTTAGAGAAGAAGAAGAGAAAAAAAAGGCCTTCTCTGCTCCAGAAATGTGCCAAGACCTAGGAAGGAAGCTAACGATGCTGATGACTAGTGGGAAGAAATTCATTGAAAAAGATAAGTGGTTCATACTAGTCACAAACAAATTTCAACCCGGTGATCTTCGCAACATAAACTGGCTGCTCAACTTGAACATATTCTGTGTTTTTGACTTTGACCCAGACTCAAAGATATCAGGTCTTTGCAGTGAGTACCTTCAGCACCATGCTGCAAACATGCATTCTTTGCAGAGTTACAGGATATCTGGTGACATGAGCATTAAAGATGTCACAAACCAACTGCATCTGTTTGAGCAAACCAGCTGGATTTTTTGTAATGGCCAAACTGATTTCAAGGGAAATGAAACTTGGTGTGATGAAATGACTTGGATCAAAACAAAAGTGACTCTCTTGAGGGAGTGTGTCTCTTTGATATGTAAGCAGATCTTGCCAAAAGGAACCTTCCAGGTCATTTTTCTTCTAACGTCCCCAGTTGAGAAACCACTCTTGCACACCTTCAATGAGTTTTTCACTGACATGGAAGGCCACGAAGATATCATCTGCATCTGTGAGTCCCAAGAAAACTTTCAGAAGTGGCAAAGCTTTGCAGAGGGGTCATGTGGAACAGAAGCTGTGAACAATTCCAGTGTTGTTGGGATGAAAATGAGTCACATCAATTCAACTCTGCTGCAAGTGCAACCTTTTAAGGCATGCATTCGCAAACACTTGCCAGTCTTTTTGAAAGGAACGTGTCTTCTTGAAACACATGAAGAGGAACAGATGTATTCTCTGGAAATTCTGACCGTTAATCATTGTGATGAAACGAATACAGACTTCATCGATGAGGAGAAAGTAAACATCGAGCAGCAGTTCTACCGGGGTGGGAAAGTGAACTGGTTGAATTTCTGGCTTGCTGAGCACAAGTATGTTGGAGAGGTCATTAAAAGAGATGCCTATCATGCGGTTTCCAGACTCCTCCTTGATGCTTTGAAACGGAACGCAGATGAAACTCCAGTCAACAGTATAAACATTTTCCATCATCCAGGAAGTGGTGGAAGCACAGTGGCAAGACAAGTTCTGTGGAATAACAGAAAAGATATGAGGTGTGCAGTTGTGAAGCCCTCATACTCCGCTTCCATTGTTGCACAACATGCTGTTGAACTTCGGGAGTATGAAGAAAAAGATCCAGAGAAGTGTCTTACTGTGTTGCTTCTCATTGAAGACTCAGACAAAGAATATCTTGACGATCTCAGAAACGAACTAGAGGTAGCTGTTAACACCAAGAAAATTCAGTATGTAACTGCTTGCTTCATTTTGTTGAGCTGTAGGCGATCTTATGATCCAGAGAAGAAATGCAAGGAATCTCCTCTACAGAATGTGTCTGTCACTCACAAACTGTCTGACCAAGAGAGACGGATGTTTTCAGGAAAACGAGAGGCACTTGAAAAATGGCATGAACCTGAATTCATCCTTACTTTCGTTCTGATGAGTGAGGGATTCAGGAAGAAATATATTTGGCAGTTTGTGAGAAATTTGCTACAACGTATTGACCACCAGTCAGTTGTCACTCGCCTCATCCTCTATGTCGCTCTGTTAAACACTTATGTTCAAAACTCGTTCATCTCCCAGTCTCATTGTGAAGCCTTGCTTGCTCTTACTATTCGCTTTGAAAGGTTTCACCAACATGAGTTTAAGAAATCACTCAGCCCCCAGGCTAAACTTGCCTTCCTACACCTCCGGGATGAAAAAACCCACATTGAATCAATCAGAATCATTCACCCACGTGTTGCAAAAGAAATTCTACGGCAACTTTTGAGAGGGCAGACCCAGAGCAGTTTGGCCACGCAGCTGCTCTTTGAGAATGTCCTTTTTGAACACAGATTTGGACGGGAAGAATATTTGTCCTTTCTTAGAGCGTTTTTTATAAGGCGATCACGAGTCAGCAAAGGGGATTTATATGACAGTTTTTTCTCTCCTCTGATTGAGCATGTCCGTGAAAAAGAAAGCTCAGATAAAGCAATTGAATTGCTGAAGGAGGCTTTCCAGTGTTTTCACAAAGACCCATTCTTTGCACAACAACTTGCTCGTCTTCACTACACTTACGAAAAGTTTGAGGCGGCAAAACACTGGGCTGAGACAGCAGCTCAACAGCAGCCAAACAACTCCTATATACTGGACACGAAAGGGCAAGTGTACAGGAAATGGTTTCAAGCAAAATGCAAAGCCATGGACAATGACAATGTACGAAAGACACCCCAAAATACAGCAGATGCATTGGGAACAGCACTGAAAGCCCTTGAATGTTTTCAAGAGTCTGAGAAAGCAGCTGAAGCAGACATGGAAAATGTGAACAATTCAGGGTTTTTTGCTGAGGTTGAAGTTGGATGCAGTCTTCTCAAACTGATCTCTTCAATGAGTGTGTTTGCACACGGAACCACCGGCCACTCAGAGTGTATGAAGTACTTGTTGACGGATTACATTCCAGAGGAAGTTAAGGATGCCTGGGAACCGTTTCACGGGCGTTTGAAAAAGCTTCACAAAACAATGCAAGATGCTCTGGAGTGGATTTCAGAAGACCTCAGCTACTTTCAGACAGACATCAGTGCGGATGAGGAGGAAACCCCTGAAAGCCCGGAAGAGAAAATCAGCCACCCACTGACATGGTTGGCAAAAAAATCCTCAGAGTATGGGAAGTTCTTCTGTGAAGCTTACTCTTTTGCACTTCAGGGGCAGTCTATCCCAGGCAATCTTACTCCTTTTCAAAAACGCATGATCATCTACCGTCTTGGGGGGGGTAACGTAACATCCATCCTCTCTAAGCTAACTGACCAGAAGGATGCAGTAACCCTTCTGGAGAAAATTCTCTCTTTGTACCCCAGAAATCCACTGCAGGCCAAATTTGGTCAGAGGGATATTGTCAACTACATCATGGCCCACATTTCACTGAACTGCCTGTCACCAGGGACTCAGACTTCAGTCCCTCTGACAACTCTACAGGCACTTTGTCGTCAGTTTCCATCTGACAAGAGGAAATGTTTACCAAGTGCTCTGTTCCTGCAGACTTTGCTGTTCTGGCCAGAGGATCATGACACAGGTAATGAGAGAGAAAACAAATATGAAATGGTTCAGTCAGCAGTGGAACACTTGGAAAAAGGCTACTGGACCAAGATGAAGGACATTCCTCAGAGGAAGAGAAGGCTCTACACCCATTTTTTTCTAGGTAGTGGGAAAGGATTGGATAAATTTGTCCACAAGAAAAAGTTTGAGAAGGTCACAAATATTTTTTCAGTGTCTGAGAAACGCATGAAATGGTTCAGGGGTGAGGCATGGAAAAAGCCTGAGATTGCCATGATGTTGAAACGTGTATCTGGATGGACGGAAGATGGAGTGGTGTACCTTGATGGCCCCAAGAAGAAAAAGTTCAACATCCTCCCTCTTCACGTACCTTCGGTACCTCATAGTAATGAGAACATCACATTCTACCTGGGCTTTACATTCAGAGGTCCTGTTGCGTGCAACATCATTGTGAACAAGTAGTTTACCTGTGATCACTGGTCTTGACACACAAGGCTGATGAACAGCCCTAGCAGTCATGTCACTGACAAACACAAGAATTGATTATGACTGGAACAATGACAAACTCATGAGCCTTATGTACAGCAGGTCTTTAGGAAACATTGTAAAAGACAAAAAAGGAAAAAAAAAGGTTGAGGCATCTGGTCTAGTGTTGAGTGACCGTGTCAACACTTCGGCACCGGACTTAGAACTTAGCGTAACTCAAACTGTAAGTGCCCAGGAATCAGAACAATAGGGAAGTGGTTGATGGGCATATGGATTTTGATATATCCAACCTTGAATCATTGTTGAGACGTGTGTCCAGCTTCTTATCTTTGTATTGTTTGTTGGAAAACAAGCTAGCAGGCTTTGCTAGCCAGTGCACAATGGATATTTATTATTGAAACAGAGGACTACAAAAGGGACTTCAGCATTTGTTGGCTGTTTGATACCTCACACCTGGTGAACAGGGTAGGAGGTATGCCTTCAGAACCTAAATCTAAACTGCCAGTTTTAGCCATATGATTAATCAAAGTTTTTAACTCTGGAGTCATCTTAAAGGCTTACTCTTAGGTTGAGATGATTTTGAAGTACTCTCTCTGCTTTGTTTGCCAGAATACAGTGTATCATTATCATTATATGAATCATTATTTTGAGCTTTGTAATTGTGTTTTTGTGAAAAATGTTTTAAGATCAACTGTACTGTATTCAGTTGGAGTTAAGTGTGCATTATTATTGATATGCTGTGAAAAACCAATGAATGTTTTGGCTGTAATAAAACTTTACTCAGCCTAAAGCAACCAGAGATGTCGTACAAGTAGATCACAATGTAAATGTAGACTTTCGCAGCTGTGTCTATTCTCCTTTTTGTCTTTTTTTAAAATGTTTTTAAAACTTTTCATAAAACGTTTCATTTGGAATTCATGTTTTATACCAGCATAAAGGGATTTTTTTCTATCTGCCAACATCGGTCTTAAAAGTTTGAAGCATGTTCAAATACAATAAACTTTTTTCCTTTGAAGTGTTTCAATTTTTTTTTCGTCTCTTTCTTTAATCACTCTATCAATCTTCTAGATTCCTGTGATTAAAGTAATTTAGTTAGAAACAGACTTTTTAAGGTCACATCATTTGGCTTGAAAAACAGCTATTGACATTTATAAGGCTAAACTACAACACTGCTAAGAAAATGTTTGCACATAGTTCTGGATAAATCAGGATGATATACAGTATGTGGCTCAAAATCAAAATGTATATGTTGTATCTGACAAAGTCCCACAAGCAGACTTTAAGCTTGCTATGGTCAATTTTCAGAGCACAAATACTCCTAACACAAAAGTGAATTTGTCACATGAATGTAAATTTTTGTTTCTCAGAGGCTAAGGCCATCCTTGCACATGTTTTTACATGTTTATTTAACATACAAATTTTGAAGAAATGAAAAGCCTGACCAGAAAACCATGTGATATGTTGGTTTGATTTGATTCTTTTTGGGCCAAATCTGCTTTTGTAGTTTGGGGAATTTAGACGGATTAATAAATTTGATCAAAATGGATCTGTTAACAAGTCATAATGAAAAACCATAGTAATTTGTAAATTTTCAAACATGACTCAATGAAACGTATCCAAGTTAATTCTGTGGTGTTTCTGTCTTGTAAGGAATTGCTATCCATGAAATCTGATTGGCCAACACAATTACCACCTCAAAATCCTGAGCTATGATGCTTTTAATGCCTTGTTAGGGGGCAGAACTGAGGTAAAAAAATCAACCATTTGGGACACTTTGAAAAGCTGGCAATAACTGTGTGAGTTTGGAAATACTCAGGCCTCAGGTTATTTCAGATGTCAAAACTTCTTTTTTTCAGATTTGACCATCTCTCTCTCTCTCTCTCTCTCTCTCTCTCTCTCTCTCTCTCTCTCTCTCTCTCTCTCTCTCCCTGTTCTCGCTGCTTCCTCTCTGCTGTAGAAGGTGAATGATAGCGGCAGGGACGACGGCCCGCCTTCTCCTCTGCCTGAAACATCTGTGGAGGAAACAAAGACCAGTGGTCGCCCTGCGCGCCCGGAAGCACCCATGGACTCCATGCTCAAAGACATGGCCACCATCATCTTCTCCACTTTCCTCCTGGCTGGCTGGGTGGCCTTTGTAATCACCTACCCCAAAGTAAGTTCAACAGCAACATCTAGTGGACTGTCAAGGACTTGCACCCGGCATGTTATGATTCCCCTCCTGATGACTTCACTAGAAAATATCTTTTTTTTTCCTCACTCCAGAGTGTTCACAAGCAGCAGCAGCTGCAGCACCAAGAATTCCAGAGACAGATGGAGGAGAGGTTGGAGCTCCTGCAGAGACAGCAGCCATTCCCCCCTACAGACCTCGGCCTCAGCTTGCCCCAAGACAGCGACTATCTAGGTATCACCATCTTTTTCTTTGTATATAGCGTGTTAGTAATACTTGATCTTATCATGTAGATAAAAGTTAAAGATTGACAATGACCCAAACTTCATATTTACAAAACATTTTAATCTGAACTGTCTGTAGGTTTCTCTGCATGAGCAGCAGTATTAAAATAGGTCATCTTCACATAAAAACATCAAAATGACAAAAGGACCTGCACAGACATACCAGACAATATTCTCAACTTAAACTAACAAGGTGCATTTAACAACTTAACTAAAAGTGACAGCACCACAGCAGCATCAACTTCACACTGTAATTCAACCGAACTGGAATTATTAGCAGCATTCATTTAGTCCCTGCAATTTATCTCATTCTAGGGCCCAGCTCATATAGTTAGGCCTCCTGCACGTCTTGTGTTTCTGGCTCTCATGATGTAATTTAAGTGACTGAATCTTGAACTGTGTCGACCCCTTAACAAAATGTGTTCTGCCTACAACTTACGGGCCACATGTCCTGCAGTACACACACACCATGGGTTTATCCTCGTATCGCAACCACGGGAACTGCGACAGCCATTGTTGTTGAAAACAGTACAAAATTAACTAGCACATTAATAAATTAGATCGCACCCTGGAGCCCTGGCTACATGCACCGTAGCCTGGGAAGTTATGAGTGGGCGAGATGCCTGAAGCAAGATGGCCGCCGTGCGCGGACGTCGGTCTCCATTGGCTCACTGCGTGCTGAGCCATCTAGCGTTTATATACACGTCTATGTTGCAGACGTCACCCTACTCCAAAAAACTTACCGGGTTTCGCCCAGCCCCAGTCAACCATGTGAGGAACTTCCCACGGATCAACTGTCAGTGTCAGTCGGACTTGGTCGAAACGAGTCAGGAGGGAAACAAGAGTTAAAGGCAGACAAGCGATAAAGACTGTGTATTTCTCGGCACTTAGTCAAGGTAAGAACTTCGGTAAGACTACATTTTTCGAGGGTTAAAAACTGCCAACACTGCGGTCCTTTCACCCCCCTCCTCCATTTGGTCTTTTTCCCGGTCTTTTTTTAAAACAATGAAGGCGGCGTCCAACTGACAAAGATTCAGTTCCGTCCAAATTTTCATGAAATGTGACTGTCTATTCTTGTCGTAAGAAAACATTTCTTGTGTCTGTATTTTTAATCGCCGAATTTTGAGTTTCTAGCTCTATTTTTGGCATTGCTTTAAGTTATTGTGTCATGTACTGTCATTTGTCAGTAGTACCTTAAAACTATTTGGCAATTTTTAGAAACCGCAACAAGAACGCTGTGAAATTTTGGCAAAGGAAAGGAGAGAACTTTCCAGTCGCCCCCGGATTAGTCCGGAGCAATTGTCATTCATAGAAACTGTTTCCCACCCCCACAGAGCACTGTCCCAGCACTGCAGCTCCTTCAGTGTCAGGCTTCTAAACCTGCGTGATGAGACTTACTTATTACAATTGCAAACACCCACATTTTTCTCAGGTATGAAAACTAATAGCTTGCAAAAACATGTCCAATTCTTTTTTGTTCACTGTGTAGCACAGTTTTGTTTTTTGTTTTTTTGTTGTTGCCTAAATTTTTTCTCTTTTTTTGTCTGTAACATGTTTGTATAGGTCTAAAACCTTTTTATACTTATCTTTGCACTGTGTTCATGATAGGCGTACATGTTCTTCTATGTTTGCTATACTGATTCTTTGCTGCGGTTAAAACTGCAAATTTCTCCACCATGGGATGAATAAAGGTTTATTTTATCTTATCTAAAAGATAAACATCATTGGATGAAATAAAAGTCCTACCCAGTAATTGCATGCTACAGACTACATGCTAAAAATATGCTTATTTGAAATTTTGAATAATGTAGACTTGAACATTTCTTCATGCCTATTATAGTTATTTGAATGTGTGCTGTATACAAATTGAAATATTTTGCAACTTTGAGGTCAGTTTCTTCATCAAAATGCTCTTTTGCTCACCTCTCTACTTAAGGGAGCAAAACCCCTGTAATGTAGCTATAATCCCCCATATGTCAAGTTTTTACCACCAAAAATGTTCATGAATACAAGTGTGTTAAAAAGGCAATGATCATGGCACCCAGAACTTTTGTGGTTGTCTGGCTTTGGTTTTTTATTGTTTTTCCAACCTGAAGTTGACCGGTGAGGGGTACATCCTCAGAAATAAAACGCAACACATACCCCTGCCCACCACTAAATAGCAGATGAGCAGAAGAGCAACTTGCTGACAAACATAAGGACTTGAGTAATTTATAACTAGAGAATGCCAGCAAGATTAGACCACGTCTCCCTTAATGGCAATCGTCTTGTTAGATCACACATTGGGCAACATGCATTTTAATGCACTAACTGTAAAGATGACAAATGAACTGAAATTGAAAAGATCATGGACTGAAAAAAAACTGTTTTACTCTTCCTTTGCAGATGGGATGTGGTTAAGAGAAAACGTCTAAGTGGATGTAGTGATGAAAAGAAAAGAAAACCATGGGTGAGTTGGTGATAAGTTTTGTGTGTGTGTGCGCGCGTGTGTGCGTGTGGGGGGGATTAAAAATACCTGTAGATAAGAAGAGTTTTCTGTTGTGTTGTTATGGTCTGACCATCTGTTGGCCAACCTTCATCGTCATCTATAAAGCCAGCAAGAGCAGCAAGGCCCTGTAACTGAGTGTGGAGTACATTTCTATGAACTTCATCCTGATCAGCTAGAATACTGATTAATACCATGCCCCTACTCTGTGGATTCATATTACACTCTGTTTTATCACTAATACCACCTCTTTTGCCGGTAAGAGAGTCACTTTTTACCGTTTTTCTGATAGAAGTTTACATTTGACTCTAATTCCTCCCAATTTTTATCAATTAATGTTATTTAACTCAACAGAGAAATGCTTTTCTGCTGCTTTAGTTAAGCAAACTCGATAGCTCAGTGTTATGTTGATGTGTAGTGTGGTGTTTGGTGTGTGTGTGTGTGTGTGGGGGGGGGGGGGGTTACCTCATTGCACTGTGCTTCTGCATGAGCAACTATACTAACATTTAGAATCACAAATATACCTAAAGACTTGAGGGGAACTACATGTTGTCCTTTTAAATTTCATTATGATTCAATTCTTCATTAAAAGAGCAACTGGACTTGCTTGGGGCTCTTGAGAATGTTTTGCCTCACCCCCAAAAGGCATCTTCAGTTTGAAAAGTGACTGGGGCCAAAGTTGGAAATATATAGCCTCTGTTGATCATCCATCTGTGAAAGGGGTGGGTGGTCACCTGAGAGTCATTCACAGCTGGGTCACCTGAGAGTCCTAAGCAGGGTTGTTGACCTGGCTCCTGGGTCTCTTCAGGTTTGCCATGTTTGCATGATGTTGGAGCCTGTGATCAAAAGCGCTATTTTGATTGTGGTCAAAGGAATTGATAAATTTTGAATTCTGGCCCCGAAGAAGCCTTTTGGAAGAGAACCTCAAGCAAATCCAGTTGCTCTTTCAACAAAGAATTTGATAACCATGATTGAGAACCTACAAAGACATTTTAATTATGATGAAACTTGTGCCATTTCTGCTTTCCCCCCAGCCACAGCTGACAAGCTCGACGAGTCACCTGAGGACTGGACTGAATCTCAAGTCAGCTCATGGTTGGAATCGATTGGAGTAAAGAAGCAGTACATAGATAAACTTATAGAAGAGGAAGTAAATGGACGAGTCCTTCTGATGTTGGATGAAGAGTTTTTAAAGACAAAGATTAGCATGAAATCAGGGCCTGCTCATTTGATAATTCAAAAGAGAGATGAGCTCATTAAATCCAACCAAAAGACTCAAGACAAGAAAAAAAACACCAATGCCAAAAAACCTGAGCTGGAACAGAAAACAGGTGAAAGAGTACCAACAACAGTTGAAGGCCGTCTAGTGCATGCTCATGAGAGAGAAGAGGATGGCTCACAAGAGAGACAATCTGTAACCTCAAGGGAAGACTGCAGACCAAGACCTTTTGATCAAGAGGGTGTTGATTTCATATATGTAAAGCACCGAGTCCTGCAGCCAGAATCTGGTGCTTTTAATCTAATATCTCCGTGCCATGAATTCAAGTCACTTGCTACAGCTGCTACATTGGATCGCACAAGACTCCAAGCTAAGTTTGCAAAGGAGGTCCTTAAATTTGCTGTTGGCTGTATGAATATGAGAACAAATGGCACTATACACTTTGGTGTCATGGACAGCAGGGAAGATGCAGGGTATGTGCATGGTGAGATCATCGGTATTCCTGTGAAAGAGAGGGACATTTTTGTAGATGCTTTGGACTACATTGAAAAGTGTGTCTCCTCTGACAAGGAGCATGTTCGCCAGTGTGTGCGTCCACCCAGGTTCATTGAAGTTATGGATAGGAACAGTACAGAAAAGAGGTTTGTGGTAGAGGTTGATGTCGTACCATCAATAAGCATTGTCAAGGGCAAGGTGTATGCCGTTCGTCTGCCAAACTTCAAAGAGTCAACCAACAAAGTAGAGTTTGAAAAAGCAACAATTCTGCGGAGGGTTGGTTCAAAAACTGAGCCTGTGAATGAGAAAGACCTGAGTGACTTCTACCAGAGAGTCGGAGATCGAGATGCACTTAGAGAAGAAGAAGAGAAAAAAAAGGCCTTCTCTGCTCCAGAAATGTGCCAAGACCTAGGAAGGAAGCTAACGATGCTGATGACTAGTGGGAAGAAATTCATTGAAAAAGATAAGTGGTTCATACTAGTCACAAACAAATTTCAACCCAGTGATCTTTGCAACATAAACTGGCTGCTCAACTTGAACATATTCTGTGTTTTTGACTTTGACCCAGACTCAAAGATATCAGGTCTTTGCAGGGAGTACCTTCAGCACCATGCTGCAAACATGCATTCTTTGCAGAGTTACAGGATGTCTGGTGACATGAGCATTAAAGATGTCACAAACCAACTGCATCTGTTTGAGCAAACCAGCTGGATTTTTTGTAATGGCCAAACTGACTTCAAGGGAAATGAAACTTGGTGTGATGAAATGACTTGGATCAAAACAAAAGTGACTCTCTTGAGGGAGTGCGTCTCTTTGATATGTAAGCAGATCTTGCCAAAAGGAACCTTCCAGGTCATTTTTCTTCTAACGTCCCCAGTTGAGAAACCACTCTTGCACACCTTCAATGAGTTTTTCACTGACATGGAAGGCCACGAAGATATCATCTGCATCTGTGAGTCCCAAGCAAACTTTCAGAAGTGGCAAAGCTTTGCAGAGGGGTCATGTGGAACAGAAGCTGTGAACAATTCCAGTGTTGTTGGGATGAAAATGAGTCACATCAATTCAACTCTGCTGCAAGTGCAACCTTTTAAGGCATGCATTCGCAAACACTTGCCAGTCTTTTTGAAAGGAACGTGTCTTCTTGAAACATGTAAAGAGGAACAGATGTATTCTCTGGAAATTCTGACCGTTAATCATTGTGATGAAACGAATACAGACTTCATCGATGAGGAAAAAGTAAACATCGAGCAGCAGTTCTACCGGGGTGGGAAAGTGAACTGGTTGAATTTCTGGCTTGCTGAGCACAAGTATGTTGGAGAGGTCATTAAAAGAGATGCCTATCATGCGGTTTACAAACTCCTCCATGACACTTTGAAATGGAATGCAGATGAAACTCCAGTCAACAGTATAAACATCTTCCATCATCCAGGAAGTGGTGGAAGCACAGTGGCAAGACAAGTTCTGTGGAATAACAGAAAAGATATGAGGTGTGCAGTTGTGAAGCCCTCATACTCCGCTTCCATTGTTGCACAACATGCTGTTGAACTTCGGGAGTATGAAGAAAAAGATCCAGAGAAGTGTCTTACTGTGTTGCTTCTCATTGAAGACTCAGACAAAGAATATCTTGACAATCTCAGAAACGAACTAGAGGTAGCTGTTAACACCAAGAAAATTCAGTATGGAACTGCTTGCTTCATTTTGTTGAGCTGTCGGCGATCATATGATCCAGAGAAGAAATGCAAGGAATCTCCTCTACAGAATGTGTCTGTCACTCACAAACTGTCCGACCGAGAGAGACGGATGTTTTCTGGAAAACGAAAGGCACTTGAAAAATGGTATGAACCTGAATTCATCCTTACTTTCGTTCTGATGAGTGAAGGATTCAATGAGATATACGTTCAGCAGTTTGTGGAGCATCTGCTACAAGGCATTGACCACCAGTCAGTTGTCACTCGCCTCATCCTCTATGTCGCTCTGTTAAACACTTATGTTCAAAACTCGTTCATCTCCCAGTCTCATTGTGAAGCCTTGCTTGCTCTTACTATTCACTTTGAAAGGTTTCCCCAACATGAGTTTGAGAAATCACTCAGCCCCCAGGCTAAACTCGTCTTTTTGCATCTTCGAGACGAAAAAACGCACATTAAATCAATCAGAATTATTCACCCACTTGTTGCAAAAGAAATTCTCCAGCAACTGTTGAGAGGGCAGACCCAGAGCAGTTTGGCCACGCAGCTGCTCTTTGAGAATGTCCTTTTTGAACACAGATTTGGACGGGGAGAATATTTGTTCTTTCTGAGAGCGCTTTTCATAAGGCGATCAAGAATCAGCAAAGGGGATTTATATGACAGTTTTTTCTCTCCTCTGATTGAGCATGTCCGTGAAAAGGAAAGCTCAGATAAAGCAATTGAATTGCTGAAGGAGGCTTTCCAGCGTTTTCACAAAGACCCATTCTTTGCACAACAACTTGCTCGTCTTCACTACACTTACGAAAAGTTTGAGGAGGCAAAATCCTGGGCTGAGACAGCAGCTCAACAGCAGCCAAACAACTCCTATATACTGGACACGAAAGGGCAAGTGTACAGGAAATGGTTTCAAGCAAAATGCAAAGCCATGGACAATGACAATGTACGAAAGACACCCCAAAATACAGCAGATGCATTGGGAACAGCACTGAAAGCCCTTGAATGTTTTCAAGAGTCTGAGAAAGCAGCTGAAGCAGACATGGAAAATGTGAACCATTCAGGGTTTTTTGCTGAGGTTGAAGTTGGATGCAGTCTTCTCAAACTGATCTCTTCAATGAGTGTGTTTGCACACGGAACCACTGGCCACTCAGAGTGTATGAAGTACTTGTTGACGGATTACATTCCAGAGGAAGTTAAGGATGCCTGGGAACCGTTTCACGGGCGTTTGAAAAAGCTTCACAAAACAATGCAAGATGCTCTGGAGTGGATTTCAGAAGACCTCAGCTACTTTCAGACAGACATCGGCACAGATGAGGAGGAAACCCCTGAAAGCCCGGAAGAGAAAATCAGCCACCCACTGACATGGTTGGCAAAAAAATCCTCAGAGTATGGGAAGTACTTCTGTGAAGCTTACTCTTTTGCACTTCAGGGGCAGTCTATCCCAGACAATCTTACTCCTTTTCAAAAACGCATGATCATCTACCGTCTTGGGGGGGGTAATGTAACATCCATCCTCTCTAAGCTAACTGACCAGAAGGATGCAGTAACCCTTCTGGAAAAAATTCTCTCTTTGTACCCCAGAAATCCACTGCAGGCCAAATTTGGTCAGAGGGATATTGTCAACTACATCATGGCCCACATTTCACTGAACTGCCTGTCACCAGGGAATCAGACATTAGTCCCTCTGACAACTCTACAGGCACTTTGTCGTCAGTTTCCATCTGACAAGAGGAAATGTTTACCAAGTGCTCTGTTCCTGCAGACTTTGCTGTTCTGGCCAGAGGATCATGACACAAGTAATGAGAGAGAAAACAAATATGAAATGGTTCAGTCAGCAGTGGAACACCTGGAGAAAGGCTACTGGACCAAAATGAAGGACATTCCCCAGAGGAAGAGAAGGCTCTACACCCATTTTTTTCTAGGTAGTGGGAACGGATTGGATAAATTTGTCCACAAGAAAAAGTTTGAGAACGTCACAGAAATTTTTTCAGTGTCTGAGAAACGCATGAAATGGTTCAGGGGTGAGGCATGGAAAAGGCCTGAGATTGCCATGATGTTGAAACGTGTATCTGGATGGACGGAAGATGGAGTGGTGTACCTTGATGGCCCCAAGAAGAAAAAGTTCAACATCCTCCCTCTTCACGTACCTTCGGTACCTCATAGTAATGAGAACATCACATTCTACCTGGGCTTTACATTCAGAGGCCCTGTTGCATGCAACATCATTGTAAACAAGTAGTTTGCCTGTGATCACTGGTCTTGACACACAAGGCTGATGAACGGCCCTAGCAGTCATGTCATTGACAAACACAAGAATTGATTATGACTGGAACAATGACAAACTCATGAGCCTTATGTACAGCAGGTCTTTAGGAAACATTGTAAAAGACAAAAAAGGGAAAAAAAAGATTAAGGCATCTGGTCTAGTGTTGAGTGACCGTGTCAACACTTCGGCACCAGACTTAGAACTTAGCATAACTCAAACTGTAAGTGCCCAGGAATCAGAAAAATAGGGAAGTGGTTGATGGGCATATGGGTTTTGATATATCCAACCTTGAATCATTGTTGAGATGTGTGTCGAGCTTCTTATCTTTGTATTGTTTGTTGGAAAACAAGCTAGACGGTTTTACCAGCCATCTGCCAACATCGGTCTTAAAAGTTTGAAGCATGTTCAAATACAATAAACTTTTTTACTTTCAAGTGTTTCAGGTTTTTTTTTTTCCGTCCCCTTCTTTCATCACACTATCAGTCCTCTAGGTTCCTGTGATTAGGGTAATTTGATAAGTAACAGACTTTCTAAGGTCACATCATTTGGTTTGAAAAAGCTATTGACATTTATCAGGCTAAACTACAACACTGCTAAGAACACGTTGGCACCTAATTCTGGATAAATCAGGATGATATATGTGGCTCAAAATCAAAATGTATATGTGATGTCTGACAAAGTCCCACAAGCAGACTGTAAGCTTGCTATGGTAAATATTCAGAGCACAAATACTCCTAACACAAAAGTGAATTTGTCAAGTGAATGTTCATTCTAAGACCATCCTTGCACATGTTTTTACATGTTTATTTAACACACAAATTATGAAATTGTTTTACACTTTTGAAGAAATGAAAAGCATGACCAGAAAACCATGTGATATGTTGGTTTGATTTGATTCTTTTTGGACCAAATCTGCTTTTGTGATTTGGGGAAATTAGACGGATTAATCCATTTGATCAAAATGGGATTGTACACGTCATCATGAAAAATCATAGTAATTTGTAAATTTTCAAACATGACTCAATGATACATATGCCACAAGTCAATTTTGAGGTGTTTCTATCTCATAAGGAATTGCTACCCGTGAAATCTGATTGGCCAACAAAATTGCCACCTCAAAATCCTGAGCTATGATGCTTTTTATGGCTTGTCAGGGCAGGACTGAAGTAAAAAAAATCAACCACTTGGGACACTTTGAAAAGCTGGCAATAACTGTGTGAGTAAGGCCACCCCAGTACTCCAACTAGGCCACCCCACTCAAAAAGTCTGTATTCGCCCCTGCTGTAAACGCCACTTTATGTCCGTGAGCTGTTTTTAGAGCCGCAAACGTCAGTGTATACATGTCGTTTCTTCATATTAAACATGGTTTAAATAGTTTTATTTACTACACTTTCTAAGAGGAATGACTCAAACACAATGACGGAACAAATGAAAGCAGACGCCGCAAAAGTTCACTGCGGACCATGTTTGTCCCAGTTTGCTTGCCGTATAAGGAAGTTGTGCGTCGCTGTGCTTTCATTTTGAATGTTTCTTCGCTGTTGGCATGTCGATACTCAAATTTTGCTTAATTTCCTACTTTTTATGAACGTGTTTTTACGCCAATCTCTCACGTAGGCATGTCTCTACTGTCTAACGTTACTCCGGCGCTTCTTCTTCTCGTCTTCGCTTTAGGAACATGTGTTTACATCAGCTTTATCTCCAGCAATGACACCAAACTGCTTAGTTCAGACAATGCCACGCAAAGTAAAACCACAGGACACTCTAGGTTTATCATTACAGGTCAGACAAAAGCACAACATAGCGTAGAGGAGACTGGAAAAGTAACTACCACCTCCTGGGATGATAAGTGCGCTTTGGCCCCTGAGAGTCGCTTTGACTGCGGCAGAGACCGGCTCCTCAGTCAGGGCGAGTGTGAAGAGAGGGGCTGCTGCTATGCCCCTCTGCCAGACTCTGAAGGACCACCTTGGTGTTTCTATCCCAGTTCTTACCCCGGATATAAAATGGGTCCCTTCACTCCTACCCCACGGGGTCAGGCTGCCACTCTGACCCGGGCCACCCCATCCTACCTCCCCAAAGACATCTCCACTTTAAGGCTGGAAGTCATGCAAGAGACTGCAGGCTGCCTACACCTCACTGTAAGTAACAAATAATCTTATTAATATGTATACTTTTAAATAGTATATAAATGATGTCTGTATTTGATAAAGAAATAACACCATCTTTCACTTAAGGGGAGACTGGGGTAAGTTGAGCCACCTCCTGTTGCTTGGAAATGGTCAAAGAAATTGATCATGTGACCAAATATTTAGGAGATGGGCATCAATTCATGGAGTCTGTGAGGGTTAGAAGCACATGAGTGAAGGGGTTAGACATTTATTTACAAAAAAAACAAACATTTTTCACTCTTGAAAGTGAATTTAGTCTGTCATCAGTCTGATTAGAATTGTGTTCAGACCAAAAAAGATCATTTAAAAAATTTTTTATACATCAATTGTGGTATCTATGAGCTACAACATGAGGTCAAAAACCTCACATAAAAGTCCACCATTTTAGTTTAGAGGACTAATAAAGTCATTATAGTAGTTCTGGGGTAACTGAGAAAGTAAAGGAGTCTGATGAGAGGATCAGAGTTTCAGGTCAGATTGTTGAAATGTTTTTACTTTTTCTTTTCTAAAATACAGCTGTGAATGTTCTGAATCACTTAAAGACATTCTCATGTTAAAATGAATTTTTTTACAAAACAGCTTTTTAGCAGTTAAATGCAATAATAATAAAAAGAATTAATGTACCAGTTGAATAGTGTATAATAGATAAAAATACACATGAATGTGAAGAAGTGACTGTTAAGGGAGAGAGGAGTTACCCCATACATACACGGGGTAAGTTGACCATAGGAGACCACTTTCTTTGGCATATTATCTATATTAGTTCTGTTTACACTCATTCTGTTGGTTTGCAGGGATGAACAACATCTTGAAATATATGCAGATTCACTAGTTAGAGACAAAACTATGATTGACTTGATGTAGTGATCTGAAATATGAAAAATGGCTCATCTTACCCCACTCTCCCCTATATCAGATTTCTCAATAGTCTGGGTAATCTGATATTTCTCCTCTCGTTGGATTTTTAATGGATCTCACAGAGCCGATAGCTACAAATTCTGTCAAACCAACTGTTTAAAACCCCAATCCTCGTGTTTGACAAGCTGTTTCCCCTTCTCAGATAAAGGACCCATCATCGCAGCGATATGAAGTCAAGCTCCCAGCTGATGTCCCTCGAAACAGATCCAACACCCAGGACGCCCTCTACACCACAGAGTATCAGAGTGAACCATTTGGCTTCATCGTGCGACGAAAATCCAACGGCAAAGTGATGTGAGTAGATCAGCTTGTGCTTCACCGTACTGCTGTTATTAAAATTTCCACCGGCAGTGTGATTTCTCCTTCACACACTTTAGGAACATAGTCATTCATTATAATCATAAGTTATCTTCTTAAACAGGGATGAAATATAATGAAGATATCCTAATCATGTCTGTGTATTCTCTGTGTCCTGCCTATCCAGTATGAACACCACAGTCGCCCCGCTGCTGTTTGCTGACCAGTACCTACAGCTGTCCACCGCACTGGCCTCCTCCTTTGTGTCTGGCCTGGGGGAGCATTACTCCACCCTCCTCCTGGACCTGAACTGGACTTCTCTGACTCTGTGGAACCAAGACACAGCGCCTCATGTGAGTCACTCAGATCCCTTCTCTAACTCTTCAGACCTTTAAAAGATCAGCTAAAAACAACTTAAGAGACTTAATATGAGAAAGGAGGTCTTTCTTATGCTGGACTGCTGACGGTGCAGAGACATATAGGCTTGCACAAGGAAGGTTACGATGTCTCTAAAGTGAGTGGTTTCAAATGACGCTCAAAAAGTGAAGCATTTTGCATTTCCTATCTTTTTTAGGGGTGAAAATGGACCAGAATCTCAGTTGGAAACCCAGAATAAACTATGTTAGGTCAAAGCTCGCTAGAAGTATTGGCATTTTGGGTAGGACAAAAAACATCTTAAACCATAAAACTTTAAACTCATTATACAATACGCTTATATTACTATATCTGACTTATTGCATAGAAGTCTGCGGTAATACGTACAAAATGAATTTACAACCTAAATATATTTTGCAAAAAAGAGCAATAAGGATTGTTAACAAGGTAGGATTCTTCCTTCATACTAATGAACTGTTTCTGAAATTAGGAGTATTAAAATTAACTGATCTAGTGGAATTTAGAACTGCACAGATAATGTACAAAGCCAGTAACAATCTACTCCCTAATGATATACAGAAAATGTTTGGTGGAAGAGAGGCGAGGTATGTATTAAGAGGGGAATGAAATTTAAAACAACCAGGCGTTTGTACCACACTAAAAATCACGTGTCTTTCTGTTGTGGAGGTGAAGCTGTGGAACAACTTGAGAAAAGCAAAACAAAAGCACAGTTTTAAAGTAAATTAAAGTATGATTGAAAAATACTTACAAAGTGATTTTCGTGTTGCCACACTTATTGTATATGGGTATGGTACAAATGAGAGATGTGACGTATTCTAGATATATATATATAAAGTGCATATTTGTATATAGGTATGGATGTATATATGTATATGTAAGGTCTTTGTTTCAGTATTAATATTAGTTACATATTTATGTTAGACTTTGGAGCTTTGGTGACTTTTTGGCAGCATCAGAAATTCTAAATTCTAGACTTGTTAAGGGTAAATGAATAGGAAGAAATGAGGGAAGGTACATAGAAGCTAAATAGCTTCAACCTACTCCTTTTCGATCTCCAAAAAATAGGAAATTTCTTGTCCTAAATTGTCACATCTCAATCTCAATCTCTTTGCTGTTTTGTCTTTGAAGCGTCTGCTCACCCGTCTTTCTCTCCAGGCTGACGCTAACCTTTATGGCTCCCACCCGTTCTACATCGTGCAAGAGGAGGACGGCTTAGCACACGGCGTTTTCCTTCTCAACAGCAACGCGATGGGTACAAAACTATGAACGACGACACACACTGAATCTCATTTCTATTTTTGTCAAGTCTGCATTTCTTTAATAACTTTGAAGCATAATTAAAGTTTAAGCTGAGGTGTGTCTTCATTGTGTCTCTTTGGAGAGGTGGTGCTGCAGCCCACCCCCGCTCTCACCTGGGTGGCTATCGGTGGAATCCTGGACCTGTATGTGTTCTTGGGTCCTGACCCTCAGAGTGTTGTGAGACAGTACCTCCAGGTCATCGGTATGTATTTCCAGGGTTCAAGGATCCTCCAGTCGCATGTCTCGGAGGTCGTAAGAGTACACACCGGCAGGAAACATGTATTTATTCATCCTCAGGTTATCCCATGATGCCTCCATACTGGTCACTGGGCTTTCATTTGTGTCGCTGGGGTTACACGACTGCTAACACAACCCGGCGTGTGGCACAGCGAATGCTCAATGCGAACTTTCCCATGGTAATGAAGTACTCACAAATTCTTTAAAAAATGAAGTAATAATTCAAAGTTACGGGACATTTTTACTCAAAATTTACACGTTTTATGTAAAAAATTCTTACTTGAAATTGTCAGTATTTATTTGCACCCATTTTAAATGCCTGTGTGTCCAATCAGCATACGAAAATACTTGAGATACTTCAACAAAAGAAACAGCAAAGTCCTCTAGGATTATATATATGTCTTATTTTTAACCACCAGGATGTCCAGTGGAATGATCTGGACTACGCAGAGAAACGCAGAGTCTTCACCTTCGACCGCTGGCGGTTCACAGACCTCCCGAAGATGGTGGAGGAGTTCCACAACAGAGGCCTAAAGTACATCCTCATCCTGGTGCGACATCGTAAAGTATACAAGAATACATGAGAGGATTTTATATTTGGAATAATTCACACGCATGAGGAAAGAGCTCATTATTTACATCAGTTTTAGTACAAGAGTTCATTTACAGTGTTTCCCCAGCAGATGGCAGTAAAACTGTTTTAACTTCTTTTGGTCCTGTTCTCCTGGTTCCTGTATTAGGACCCTGGAATCAGCAGCACGAGCCCCCCAGGATCTTACCCACCCTTTGATGATGGACTGAAACGAGACGTCTTCATTAAAAATGCTACAGGACACATCCTGATCGGACAGGTTAGTTTTTTTTAAAGGATGAATCCGTGCTTTTCTGTCCCACTGTGGAGCAAGTTTGTTACATGTGCGTCTTTAATTGACGTGCAGGTTTGGCCGGGCCCAACAGCCTTCCCCGACTTCACCAACCCGGAGACCAGAGTGTGGTGGGAGGACTGCATCAGGGGTTTTCTCTCTAAAGTTCCTGTGGATGGTTTGTGGATTGTGAGCATCTAAAAACACACACAGACCAACATTTGTTTAGACTAGACGAATAAGAGATCTACACATGACTCTGTGTTTGTGTGCTCAGTCCGCTCTCACCCTGGAATCAAATATAAAACAAGATATCCCGTTTGTTTTCTTTCAACAACGCTCCATCCAGGATATGAACGAACCTTCCAGTTTTGTGCAGGGCTCCGAGGAAGGCTGTCCTGACAGTGACCTGGAGAACCCGCCCTACACACCCAGTAGGTCTACCAGTCCACTGTTGCGATATATCGTCATTTAAAGGCATACAGACGTAATTTATTTCACAAAAAGGTGGCATAAGTGCAAATTTTCTTTTCTCTTGGATGTATACTAATGCAAAATAAGGCTGGGCACTGGTTTAAAATCTCTGAAATGTAGTTAGAAAGGTAAGAAGAAGCCCTCTGCTGGATGTTTCTGCGCAGAGTTAACTTTACATCACCTCATATTCCATCTTCAAACAGCTCAAAGGACGCACGCTGAAAACAAAAACCACTAAGCTGTTCTTCTCTAAAACCCAGAGTCTCAAGTCTCAAGTCTCAAGTCAAGTCCAAGTCCTGAACTTTTTGTTTCGAGTCCCAACCAAGTCCTTACCATTTCTTTCAAGTCAAAAACAAGTCATATCAAAGCCATGAACCATTTGTTAAAGATTTACATAAATCATGAGCATTTTTCACTGTTTGCATTTATTATTGAACAAGCGTTCTTGTTTGTGTGAAGTTACATAGTGCAGCTTTAACCAAACTATTTTACATGTCATACAAAAAATAATCAGATAAACTTCAAGAATTGGAAACTTAAATAAGGAAGACTCAAATACAATTAAACATTAAACTGATACTCTAATTCACTGTTCCAAAACAAAACAAGAGAGACACAAGGAAACACGTGGAAACAGGCGGGCAATACAAGCGAGCGATTTATGTTCAGTCCTCCCAGTGTTGTCGTTATGAGGGAGGCTAGAGTTTGAGACAGTGTTGCCAAGTTTTGTGAGAGAAATAAGGAAACAGACCTCCAGAGACAAGACAAAAACAAGCGAATTTTTTTACGGGAAATAAGCAGACTTGGCAACACAACACGGTGTTACCAACGGCCGCAATTCCTGACTATTAGTTGATGCGACACTTTTTAAACAGTTTGGACTTGCTGTAAGGTAATAAATGACTTGAAAAGACTTGACTTGATTTTTCAAGTCACTTGGCTCAAGTCAAGTCAAGTCAAGTCTCAAGTCTTTAGCAATCAAGTCCCAAGCGAGTCCAAGTCATTTCTTGATTTCATCAAGCAAGTCAAAAACGGGACTCAAGTCCAAGTCGAGTCTCGAGTCGAGTCGTCAAGCCCCCACCTCTGCTAAAACCCCTCACACATTCATAAACACTTAAAAGACCTGACAGATGATATATAAAAGATCTGATCCATTAAACTGTCACCCGTGTGTCTCTGATGGTCATACTTACAGGGGTCATCGGAGGCCAGCTGAACTCCAAAACTCTTTGCATGTCCGCTCAGCAGAAAGTTTCCACTCATTACAACCTGCACAACATGTACGGACTGACAGAAGCTCACGCCACTCACAGGTCAGATTCAGTTTGTAGAGCTAATACTGCAGAGGGATGACTGTCCTTCAAAGCTGATTTTTATTGATTGTTGTTGATCACATCCTCAGTGCGCTCGTAAAGGTTCGGGGGAGAAGACCCTTCGTCCTGTCTCGCTCCTCCTTCCCTGGCATCGGACGCTACTCTGGTGTTTGGACAGGAGACGTCTCGAGTAACTGGGAGCAGCTTCGATTCTCCATCCCCAGTGAGCAGATGTGATTTCTCATAACTCATCACAGATATTTCTCACTTATTCGAGTTTATTTCACTCAAACAGCGTCTCACCGTTGATCATTTGAGAGCTGCACATTGACCTTTTGCACCTGCTTCTCTCCAGCCGTGCTGCAGTTCAGTCTGTTCGGGGTGCCTCTGGTGGGGGCGGACATCTGCGGCTTTGAAGGCAACACCACTGAGGAGCTGTGTGTACGATGGATGCAGCTCGGGGCCTTTTATCCATTTATGAGGAACCACAACGACAGAGAGAACGCTGTAAGACAAGGACACCGTTTACTCCTATTTTAGCAGCCCGGCCTGTTTGCTGTATCCACAGTTTTAAGCGTGGCCCGTCTGTTTCATGTATTATGAATAGAGGTAACACTATATCTTCTCATTGTGCGTTTGTGTCCCTGTTTCTTTACCCCTCAGCCTCAGGAGCCTTATGTGTTCGGACAGAAGGCTCAGGCAGCCATGCGGAGCGCGTTGAACCTCCGCTACTCCGTCCTCCCGTTCCTCTACACGCTCTTCTATCACGCACACTCCTCTGCCCACACCGTGGCCAGGCCTCTCTTCATGGAGTATGCGTCCTCTTATCTCTGTCCTCTTTTACCCTCTTGAAAGGAAATACTAAACACCACGTACTCCTCTGTGTGTATTTCCATCTGTCGTAGGTTTCCCACTGATCCTAACAGTCGGAGTTTAGACCGCCAGTTCCTGTGGGGGAGTTCACTCCTCATTAGCCCAGTTTTAGAGCAAGGGGCAGTAGAGCTCTCCGCTTACCTGCCCCCTGGCACTTGGTACAGCCTACATGATGTGAGTCACTCCGCTTTATTCTGCGTTCTGTCTCCCATAGTAAACCAACATGTTTGAATCTCCCTGTGTCACTCTTCCCACTGAGGTCTGTTTCCCCTTTTTTTTAGGGTCAGCCTTTCTACAGTAGGGGGCAGTTTCTGCTTCTGCCAGCTCCTCTGGACACCATCAACCTTCATGTGAGGGATGGACACATCATCCCCCAGCAGGTAGGCAGATAGGAGGCAAAGTGTACCAGGTAGATTTTTAATAAAATATTTGAGGATTCGAAAGCAGAAAATTTGATGTCATAAAAGGTGAGAAGGTAAAGTTTGTTTCTGCATTTTTCTCCACATGCAGCCAATAAAATGATTCAGCCTCATCTACTGTAAACAGTCTCCTCATTAAAGGAGCAGAACTAATCAGCATCTTGTAACTCATACACCCCCTACATTAAAAATGCCGAAATATCCCTTTAAAGTTGAAGAGGAGAGAGTTCAGTTTGTTTCTGTCTCCTGAACCTGTCGTTGTTTTTCTGTGAAGGAGCCTGATTTGACCACCGCAGCCTCGCGCATGAACCCTTTCTTCCTGACGGTGGCGCTGTCAGCGGGTGGCTGGGCCAACGGCGACTTGTTCTGGGATGACGGGGAGAGTCTTGACACCTTTGAGATGGGGAATTATTGTTATGTTATCTTCATCGCTGGACAGGTAAAGCTGAGGTGGAGATGTTTCAAAAATTAATTATCTTTTGGTCAAATTAAATGAGTGTTTGTGGAAAAATTACATCTGAGTCCCAAAAACTTGAACGTCTGGTTCAGTCTCAGGTGGTGAGTGATCCTGTCAGGCTGAATGGAGCCCTGGACGGTCTGATTCTGGGAGGGCTGCGGGTGTTTGGCGTGCCCTCACCGCCTTTGTATGTACTCGCCAACGGGCACAAAGTCAGTGATGTCACTTATCGCCCTGACAACAAGGTGAGTTTAGCAGCTAAGGACTATTAATGAGAGTTTTATTATCTTGATTAAAACACACTTAAAGATGGGGTAAGCAGGATTCTGTTAAAGAAGCGTCTTTTTTGTGGTGTATTTACAAAAGAACCTTTAATATCAGTCAATAGTTATTAGTTATTGATGACATTTGGGAGGATAACGATCAAGGTTTCTCCCAAAACTGACACTTCCTCAGATCCTGACTACCCCACCTTTAAACTGTAATGACTTCAGGTGAAAAGTTTCTAATTTATACTCAGACAAACTTCATTTAAAGTGTCAGTGTTTTGTTTTCACCATTTCCATGTCATTGCGTTCCTTTCTCCTTCGTGCTTTGAATTATGGGTAATTCCCCATGTGGAAAGGGTGCGTAAAGGGCTCACAAAGTGTGGCAAAGATCCTTGTGGACTTAGTGGGAGCATCAAAAGATGATTATTTTGCCTCTTGATATAATTTTTCTGTCGTAATCGGGGAATAAAAGGGTTAAATCCTGTTTTTAATCAGGAATTTCTCAACTCAGAGGACGGGAAACGCTGGGAGGACTTAGAGTGTAGCTTTAAAGAAGAGGAATAGGAAGTGCTTAATGGTAGTCCTTCAACACTCGACGTATAATAACACATATAACCTCGTTCTGTTGAGTGTACTGTACCCCTGAAGGGCTGAGCAGAGTAAAGTCTGACAGTTCTTCCTGAGGTGTAAACAGGAGTAGGAACTCTGGTACTTTGGGCCAGCCCACTTCTGGCTTTGCTGAATGGCATCACTGACCCAGGAAGAACTCTTTTGGGCGACACCTTATATGAATATCAATAAAGAAACCTAAATTTATCAGAATTGACCTTTTAACAGCTAACAAACATGTCTTCAAGCAGTGGAAGGAAGAACGAACACCTAAATCAGATCTGCTGTCTACGAAAACCCACGACTGTTCTCGTACCGTCTTTCTCACCCCGCAGGTTCTTACTGTGAGCGGCCTGGCCTTGCCCATGACGAAGGCGTTCACTGTCCAGTGGGCGCTCTGATGCTCTGAACTTCGTTACCCAAAAACCCTTTGAAGACCTTTGCTGCTCTGAACTACTGAAGGCTGCTGCTGCATTTTTCTGCACCGGCGTGTGTGCCGTATCTCTAGTGCATTTAGGAGAGGCTCATGTGAAATGAAGGGAGCCGCTTGAATACATACTTGAAGATGATTCCTGTAACTGCTGCCGAGTTAAAACACTGAGTGATTTTTTGCTAACATATATAAATTGTAGAACTGTTGAGAACTTTTTGTATTTGTTAAATGATATTTTTATCGTTTTGCCCTACACTAGCCTTCTTATTTATCCTATCTGCTGGCCTCTGTATTTACAAATCAGTCTCTCTTTGTTTTTCCAAGATCTAGATTTAAAACAGATATAGTGCAGCTTTTGCTACGAAGGTTTTTCTGCTGTGAAATAATAACACTGTAGGATTTTCAGGCTTTAACTTTGTGGTTTCTTTTAAACCGCTCTTAAGTTCCAATCAATGATTTTATATTTCTCTATGAAGTTTGTTTCTATGCTTTGTCTGACTGTGTTTCTACTTTTAAATGTCTTTCAGGTTGTTTAATCCTCTGTTTTTTATGATGAGATAAAATGGAAATAAGAAACTGGAGGGCTGCGTCAGGGCTTTAGAGGGATATTCCGGCGTAAGTTTTGGTCAAACACACCGTAATACAGAGTTAGACACCCCCTCGAGAGATGAATGTTGCCGACCGCTTGCTTCTCTAGTTATACCAACTTTAGTAACGACCGCAGGATAGAAATACACAGCGGTCTGAGGAGCCATAAACAAACCTCAACCAAAACGCCACTCTATAGCCACAAATAATGCTCAGAACAGCACCTAACTTCATCAACAGGACATATAGGGTCACAGACATAGTACTAGACACCAAACATCTTTTTAACTTTGCTTGATTTCTTTAGCAAAGAGTTTAAACACAGCTCACCTACTCTCTTCCAGCAGCCACTTGTTTGTAGCAAGACCTCAGGCCAGTCCATTACGGACTGCAGCAGGGTTTCGCAGCTCAAGGAAGAACATTTATGATCATTTCTTCATGGAAATGCAATATGATATGATATATGCAATGCAATATCATATGATGAATAATTTGGTGATTATTACTTCAAGGAAATGATAAAGAAATGATCATAAATGTTCTTCCTTAAGCTGTGTCACCCCACTGCAGTCCGTAATGGACTGGCCTGAGGTCTTGCTACAAACAAGCGGCTGCTGGAAGAGAGTAGGTGAGTTGTTTTTAGTCTCTTTGCTAAAGAAATCAAGCAAAGTTAAAAAGATGTTTGGTGTCTAGTACTATGTCTGTGACCCTATATGTCCTGTTGATGAAGTTAGGTGCTGTTCTGAGCATTATTTGTGGCTATAGAGTGGCGTTTGGTTGAGGTTTGTTAATGGCTCCTCAGACCGCTGTGTATTGCTATCGTGCGGTCGTTACTAAAGTTGGTAAAACTACAGAAGCAAGTGGTCGGAAACATTTATCTCTTGACGGGGTGTCTAACTCTGTGTTATGATGTGTTTGACCCTAAATTAATTTTACACCTGAATATCCTTTAACTGGATAAACCTCCTGTAGTGGATCTGCACTAGTGTCCATTTGTTGCCATATGAATGTAAAGCTTCTGCACTGACACACTGTACCAAACTGAAACAAAAAGTGAATTTATTCAAAATGATATTGAGAAATAAATATTTGAAACAAAATTTTTATGACCTTGGGGTTAAAAAATACCAACTGGGACTTTTGCTTGAATGTAATTGGGTTTTAATGAGGGAGGTGAATCCTCTTGCAGCGTCGTGATGAGATGCTCTGACTCCAGCTCCGGTCCTGATGATGGAGAACCAACCGCAGTCAAGCCTCTGCTCGTGACCTTAAAAACGTCACTTGTGATGAGAAGGAGTCGGATGATACCGGAGGTAGCCTCGATTGGACGATGGCTGATGTTAATTTTAAAATGTTTATCCAAACTAAAGCAGGGGTCCTGATGTCCTTTAGGATTCCCAATCTGAAAATTAAGTGTCTGTAACAGAAAAAAAGCCGTTTACATCCCGGAAGCGGCGAATTTTAGGGGGGGGGATTGGTTTGTTGTAAAGCTGCACTTGCGCAACAGAGCAGTAAAAGGAAGTGCACTTTCAAATTAAAAGCACCTCCACTAAATTCTAGCTGTTTTCAAATTGGCCCACTGCATACTCCTACCGACCAGCAGTATGCATACTGAGTACTGTGTTCAATAGTAGTATACAGTATGACTGCAAGTCAGCCGTTATCATGTAGTATGCATCGCCCGGTTTAGCTGGTTTCCAGTATATCGTGGTAAATTGCACAGACACTACAGTGTTGCCCATTCATTTACGCACTGAAAAATTTTTTCTGGATTTTTTCAGCCCAATACCATCAAAACGTGATCTGTCTATGCAAGGACTCGTCGATCTGGCAGCATTTGATTCTCATCACGGTTGCTGTAAATACAGCAAAGTTATGCTGTCAGTTATGTTGTCCTCATTTCCTGGTTTAATTAAAGAAGTTGCAATCCTCGCTAAATGTGTTAACTGATGGCGTCTGCATGGTGTGGTCACCATGCAATTATGTTGTAGAAAGTCCAACATAAACTTAGTAAAACAATGCACAGGAGACAGGATGAGATCTGAAGAACAACCTGGGGCGTCTTTAATAGTACAGATGTAGAAATCAGTACAGATGACAAACAGAGTCTCGACCAAGACCGAAGGAAGCCCTCTCTAGCTTTTCTTCTACTCCCTTTTATCCTGTGTGAGTGTGTGTGTGTGTGTGTGTGTGTGTGTGTGTGTGTGTGTGTGTGTGTGTGTGTGTTCTCCAGAAGGCCTCTCCTGATGTCATGTCTGCCCCACGACACTTGGTTTAGGTTCGTCTTGACCCAGGCAGAGATTACGTGTTCCAACAGACAGATAGTTCGGGCTCCTGCAAGACAGCCTTGCTTATAATCTCATGGTCGTGGGGCTGCAGGAGCAGGCCAACCTAGATTATTTGTAGCTTCTTACTAAAAGATAATTACTCTACATTTTCTAACCTAACTGTATGAAGAGATTCCCCTACAGTTGTCAGTTATGTTCTCCTTTACTGGTTTAATTAAAGAAATTGCAATCCTCGCTAAATGTGTTAACTGATGGCGTCTGCATTGTGTGGTCATATTTCCCCTTATGTCCCGATAGTTTAACAACTACAGTAAAAACCCTCAAATACAAACTGCTGTCTCCTTTCAGTTTATTTCAGTTTGCGATGTTGACATGTAGTTACTGTCAGACTGGTTTGTGCTTAAGTCCTCTTTTTTTCTGTACAGCTCCATTTTTAAAAGTTATTAGGGGGTTCATGTTTTCTATGTGTGACACTTGATACAGCCAATGGGCGTGCAAAGATTGCATAGCTCAACCGGGGGATACGCTGTTTGAGCCGAGCGTCATACAGCCACTCTCAGTGACTCTCCCGCCGAATGCGTTCAATGCTACTGCACAACGTTGGTTTCAAGAGCTTTTCTGCTTCAAATCCGTTTACTGGTAGTAGGCGGAACCGAGTTGTCCATAGTATATACAGTCTATGGTTTCACCGCTCTGTGCTATTCCGCCGTCTGCCCTGGCACTTTTGTTTGCCTACTGTGTAGATGCCAGTTCTTAGTGGTAGTCATGATCTTTTATAATATTTGTGTATTGTGTGGTTATACAGGTATGAGAGTCATGTGGTGGGGCTGAAGTTAGTATGTCAGCACTGGTCGTAATAAAGTCAGCTGTTCACCTGGCCTCTGCTTCATGCAAGTGCTTCGTCCTTTTGAATAAAACTACAAACGCAGATACAGCCTGTTTCTTGAAGTTTATACTCGGCAACTAAGTTGTTTTGGATAGTCGCCATACATACTGCATACTACATTTTGGGCAAATCAGTACGTACTGCTAGTGTAGTAGGCGAATTTGAAAACGGCCTATATCTTCAGTTTTATTTTGAAGGTTCAAACCGGACGTTTATTTTCTTGCACCGTGGAGAACAGCAGCCAAATGTGTGGTGTCACTGTCGGAGAATAACACAGGATTACAAACAACAGTCCAGCCCCTGACAGCTGAGCTAAATCCGGGAGTACGGAGGTGAAACGCCGCCGGTGCACGCTGCTCGGTCCCCGCCCGCCCGGTGACATGGATGTCGGACACGGGCAGCTGTAGACTCCTGCAGCCGGACTGAAGGTGAGCTCCTCGGCCCCCCTTTTTTTCGCTCTTCATGCTGCTTGCCGTTCATTCATTTTCTCACGTTAGAAACAGGTGTATGCCAAAACCCGAGGAGAGGGGCGTCTTTAACCCCCACCAGCGGTTAGAAACGTGTCATTTGCAGCTTTGGCTTTTGTCAGACTAACTTTAAAGTTGCTTGCAAACGCGGAGGCTGTGGATTATAACCGGGGAAGCATATCGCCCATGGTCCTGGCAGCTAAACTAAAATATTTATGCACAAGGTGGAAGAGATAGAGTCCCAGCTCGGGCTAACAGTCACACAGATTATTAGCACAGGGCCTGGCTGTGTGTGAAATGTGCTGTGGTGGCAGAAGCCTGGTCCCATCCTCCCCCTTTCCTCCCCTCTCCTCTCCTCCTGTCAGGCGGATGCTCCCTGTCAGACTTGTGTGTAATGTTAGCTGATGGAGCCCCCGACATTACGGCACGCCTCTGCTGCACTGAGGCTTTTCCAGGACACAGAAAGACCACCTTGAAAAAAATCTGCTTTATCCCGTAAAACCACAATTTTTGGAGGTGAAGCAAAAACCCTCACAGCCCACATTCACAGTCCAGACTGCCTGAGCTGCAGAGGAAGAAACTCTGAGCCAGTTTGGTCTTAATAAAATACCACCTAAGTTTCATTTCAACATGGTCAACCTTCAGAGAGGAGGTGACTCTCCTCCATGTGGATGTCTGGGCCTGTTCCAGTCTGGTTTGCAGAAAAGTGCAGAGGAAGTATTTTAACACAAGCAGAAAAGATTGCGCAAGAACTACAGGGAAATTACATGAAGTAAAAATTACATAATTGATGTTAATCTACAAATCTGACACAAACAAGGTTGGTAAAGATTTTTAAAAAATCAAAAATTTGCTGATTTTGTGCAAAATATTTCAAACTTGAACCTCGAACCTGTCAGTGTAACTGTGCAGAACTTTAACCTCCTTATCTTTTGTAGTTAGTTAATATTTATCATATAGATATCACCACAATACACAGAAAAACACTTTCTCCAGCCTGTTTATGCTATTTTGGGAGAAAAATGTTCAAGATATTAAACTTAATGCTAGTGAAAATTTTTATTTTATATTTATGTATTTATATTTTCTTAAGTACATCACAAAATATGCTCTTGTATATGAATGTATAAAACTTATATGTATGAAAATTAGCAGATATCAGACCTTAATGTCCAATATCTGATGTCAATATCACACTGTAGTTGATGTTTTAAAATACAAAATATAACAAAGCAAATACCAAACTTAAAGGAACAGTTCAACAAAAAAAATATAAAAAGAAAATATTTGGCTCATTAAAACTTCTGAGTGTCTGTCCAGGCATTTTTTTCATACAAGAAATAAACGAGGTAAATATTTGGATTAATTAAAAATGCAATGATTAAAGCTACTGTAAGGAGTTTTTACAGGTCAGAAAACTAATTCAAATACTTATAAATGGTTCTGTATGACTTACTGAACCGAAGAGGGACATTGTCGTTATTATTGACCCCCCAAAACTGCTAGGAGGTGCCCGGCAGTGTTTAATTTGGCAGCTTTTAGAAATGATTTTTAGTTTTCGGCACATTTTAGTCATTTTTACCTTTCATAGTTTAAGTCTAGTTTTCTTCGTTTAGTGCATGACAGAAATGTGCAGAAATGTCATTATTACTGTGGATTTTGATGCATAAAACTTTTAAATACCATAAGAAACTTTTCATTAAACATAATAACCCAAATAATCAGAGGTATCACTTTGTCCACAGGGGGCGCCAGAGTCAACACAAACTGAAAGTTTCTCACAGGAGCTTTAATTCCATTATTTCATGCATATTAAGATCTAATATACATATTGACTTTAGTAGTTTAGATGTGTTTAATGAATGTAGGTATTATCTTTTTTGTAAATATCAGACTGGTTTGTCCGTAAAGCTTCCCCACATCATCACCAGGTCTTTGCAGAGTCCACATGAACCTTGTTTTTCAGGCTCCTCTGTACCTGATCTCCTTTTTCACTGCCTTGGGACACACCAGTATAAAGAGGTGTTTAGAAATGGCTTCTCTATTCAGATGTCAGCGTGACAGCTTAATTATTATAGCCCAGAGGTGAGAAGCTTAGCACCTGAAAATTTGCAGCGTTTTCCACACTGGGGGCGAAATTTTCGAGAAGAATAAATCTGTTTTTGGCGGGCAGTCGTTGAAAAGTTTGTCAGATATGTGATCTGCAGGTCACAGTGAGACGAGACTGGGTTTAGGATGTGCTGAGGATGTGAGTCATTTGATAAAACAGTGAAAGGTCAGAGTGGAGAGGCGGTTTGCGTGTGTGTGTGTGTATTTGTGTGTATGTGTGTAAGCGGCACACTGAGGTGTTGACAGCATAAAAGATGAAGCCAAGAGAGAGAGAGGAGTTAGAGGACAGGCAGACTGAACGACTCCTATCAGCCTCACACTGTAATCACACACAGACCAAAATAACCACGGGATAGTCACACAGCAGTCAGTCAGTCAGTCAGATATGAGGTCGCTGCTAACAGCTGTGTGTTATGTCGAAAGACTGTAGTCTGTTATTATGCCGAACATGTTCAAGTAGCATGTTTTCAAAGTGTGTGCAGGAATGTAGACCACCCTGGTTTGTTTAGTCCTGAAGCAGAAAGCAGAGTGACCACTAAACCCAAAACTATATGTGGCTTTTATGCAGACGATTAAAAAAAAGAAGTGTTTTCAAGCCGGCAGCCATATTGGAAATGCTTTATTGGACTAGCTTAAGTTGCGTTGACAAGGATGAAGGAATCTTGGTTTCTTGGATAGAAGAGACATAAACATGTTTTTGTTACTTACAGTAAACCTTTTAAGTGTCGTGGTAAAAATGGGTGTTTTAACATGGGACCTAATGGGAGTTTCATGGCTTTTGGGGCCAGCCTCCAGTGGACACCTGGAGAACTGCAGTTTTTCGCACTTTTTTTAAATCAAAATTTTGATAAGACATTAAATTTGTTCTGTATAGCATGAATTAAGTACTCTGTCAGCTGTTGCCTGGAAATAACCTTATTTCATTTTAAATCTTTTATTTTTATTCAGTATTCTATTCTATTTTTATTATAAGGCCACCTTGAGTGCCTTGAAAGGTACCCTAACAAATAGAATGTATTATTATTATTATTATTATTATTATTATTAGTAGTAGTAGTAGTAGGGCTGGGTGATATGGCCTCAAATCAATATCATGATATGTTGAGCAGTTCACTTTGATAACGATAAATGGATGAAAAACTCCCACTTGGTTCTATGCGTTTTAACATGGGACCTAATGGGAGTTCCATGGCTTTTGGGGCCAGCCTCTAGTGGACACTCTGAGAACTGCAGTTTTTTGCACTTTTTTAAACTAAAATTTTAATAAGACATTACATTTGTTTTGTATATCATGAAGTAGGTACTCTGTCTGCTGCCTTTTTAGCAGGGCTGGGCGATTAGGCCTCAAATTAATATCACGATATATTGATCAGTTCACCTCAATAACGATAAATGGACGATAACTACTCCACAAGCTGCTCAGCCCCTCCCACATTAACTTCGTCTACTTCAGCCGCTACAACTTTCTCTCCGTCCTCCATCTCCTCACCTGCCTCTTTGTTATGGACTGGATGGGGTGGAGTCACGTCTCAAATCAAACATTTTTTTATTTACAAATGTTGTTTGAAGCCGAGAACGCTGTTTAATAAATTAAAGAAACATACTCATTTATCATTCTTTTTTATGAGATATTTATCGTAAATGGTGAAACTCTCTCCCCCCCAAAAAAACACCACCCACAGCCATTTCTCAAACTGTAGGGCCAAAAGCCGGCCTGCAGTAAGTCTCTCCACAGAGGTCTCGCCTGGATTTCATGCCAGAGGACTTCCTTTGGCATCAGGAAGCGGGGTGCCTGCTTAATCAGAGAGAGGTAAACACGTCCTCTGAGGGACGAGGAGGAAACATTCCTCAGACGGAGTTCACGTCAGTGTGTGGCGAACGAGAACACAACGTTTTAAAGATGCATTCACAGATATGGAAATCATGCAGGATGAACTTTTAAAGCTCTTGGTGTTTTTTTATCCTGAAACAGCAGATCCTGCAGAGCTCCACAAACATCTGGAAAGCTCCTTTACTGTAAAGTTTGTCCCACCAAAGACACCGTACCCTCTGGTGTGAGGTTATCAGACCCGCAGGTTGAACACGGGTTCTGTGTAGCATGATGTGGACGACATCTGTTGGCTGCTGATAAGAGGCTGGAATTTCACACGGATGAGTTGAAGTGTGTTTGCTCTTGTCTTTGTTTGATATGCGTTGTTTGCAGAAGGCGGGACAGGTTTGGTTGCACAGAGGTACAGTATCCACAGAGTTCTTGTCAGTTGGCGCAGGTGTGAAGAGAAACGCTGAATAAGTGGAGAGAGTAGAGGAGAGGAGAGGAGATCCTGCAGTAAGGACACTGCAGCAGATACAGGCACATGTGTGACAGAGGAGGTGAGGTGGAGGTGAGAGTGTGCAGAGCTGTAGAGCCAGGATGTGTCCTTAAAAGATCACTTGTATCGCTCCCTTTCTCCCCCTCTAACTTTAGCGCTCCTTTCCTTTTTTACATGTACTTCCTGTCAGTCAGCACAGAAGCCACATCCACACCTGTGTCTTTAATGAAGTGAGAGCGTGCGGCAGTGAAGGTCTCTCATTACTCTCCGTTCTGTCCACAGAGGATGGGCCCAGCGTCCCGGTGCCTGAGGAGATGTCACTGGGTCGGCTCCTGCGACGCGCCTCCTCTAAGGCCTCCGACCTCCTGACCTTCAACCCCGGGGCGGGGGGCACGTCGTTGCGCTCAGGCCTGGATGGCGAGATCATCTTCTCCAAAAATAACGTTTGTGTGCACCCCGCGGAGCCCCTGCCCGGCCTGGCAGAGCACCACCCAGGTTAGGACGGGTGGATGAATACAGGAGTCAAGTTGTGTGTTTATTTGTTCTTGTACATTTCCTTGTGAGTGTTTTCTGTCCCCGTGACCTCTGCTCTGCTGATATGACCTTGATAACTCTGCAGATTCATGTACATCTTGAACTTTCATGTTTATCTTAATCAAGTTTCTCTGAACAGATGATAATAAAAACAAGGTCTTAGTAAATGACCTTCTCCTGGTGTTCACATCTTTATTTTCCGCGTCTCTTATCTGCTCTCTTCCTTCAGTTTTCTGTGTTTCTGTCCGTTGCCTCGCCCTCACCTCCTCTCCCCTCTCAGGTTTCCCTCTATGTCATCATCATTTCATGTCTTTATCTCTCCTCAGGTTTCAGGTTTGTCTTGTGTTGCAGCTTATGAAAAGTCTCGCCGTTTCCTCTCATGTTACCTGATTTTTTTTTCCTGATTACCTGACGGTTCAGACCGGTTTCTGCCGCCCCCTGCAGGCTACCTGTGTGTGCACACGGAGAAGGATGAGAGCCTGGGGACCACTCTGATCCTGACCTGGGTGCCGAACTCTCGGATCCAGAGGCAGGATGAGGAGGCGCTGCGGTACATCACGCCAGAGAGCTCCCCCGTACGCAGGAATGCACGCCGACGAGGCCGACGGTACGTGAATCTTTCAGACATCTCACGGAGTCTGCAGGCGTGAATCCCATTTCTCTTGATACTGATGATTTTTCCTCCAGACCTCATTCCCGTCCCCCTGCAGCCCAGGAGGACGACGAAGATGAAGAGCGGAACATAACCAGCAGCGTCTCTGCAGAGAGCCACAGCCTGGTGTTGGAAGCAGGAGCGGATCCTTCCTCGCACCAGCAGTCGCTGCCCTCAGCGGGGGAGGAGGGCGACGAAGGCTCCTGTGAGCTGTCGGACGAGGTGAGCCGGGACAGCACCATGGGCTCGGACTCCGATACCTTCTCCTCCCCTTTCTGCTTGTCCCCGGTCAGCGAGGCTCTCTGTGAAAGCAGCGGCTCTGTCTTCCTGGACAGCGAAAGCAGGTTAGTGGGAGATTTGGACTCACAGTCACAGAGCCGTCTGCGTATTTAAGGTCAAACCCTGATCCATAGCTGCTCCGACATGCATTAATAAAAAGACTAAAAGAGGAGAGAGCGTTAGTGAGCTCTGACCTTCTGAGAGACAAGATTCAACATTAAAACCCGAATTAAAACATGAGGCTGAAAACAACGGAGAGTAAAATCAATACAATAGATCTACAGGGTTATTGCAAAGCAGAGTTTGACTTTGGCTTTCAGAAAAATAGTCGCAAGCATTTAGAGATTATCAATCAATCAATCAATCTATATTTTCATGCTGCTGATTCACTTTAAGTGTTATTTAGAGACCAACTGTAAAGATGGGAAGATCAGAGCAACTCCCATCTTCAACCACAAGAGTGAAACACTTCACAGTATTTATCAAGTTACAGAGGAGAGGAAGATCTTCCTTTAACAGGCAGAAACCTCGAGCAGAACCAGACGCATGTTAGACAGACATCTGCTGAGACTGAGCGAAGAGAGAGGGACAGAGGTGAGATTGAAGCAGCTGGAGAGCAGGCAGGTCCGCGTCATGATGGAGCTCAGGGACTCCAAGAAAGGACTGAGTATTAGTAATGGTAATGATAATAATAATAATAATAATAATAATAATAATAATAATAATAATAATAATAATGATAATAACTATGATAATAATAATAATAATAATAATAATAATAATAATAATAATAATAATGATAATAACTATGATAATAATAATAATAATAATAATGATAATAATAATAATAATAATGATAATAATAATAATAATAATAATAATAATAATAATGATAATAACTATGATAATAATAATAATAATAATAATAATGATAATAATAATAATAATAATGATAATAATAATAATAATGACAATAATAAAAAAAAAAAAAAATAATAATAATAATTCATTTTATTTGTACAGCGCTTTTAAAAACACTCAAAGACGCTTTACATAGAACATAAAACCCAAGATAAAAAACAAAGACATGAAAACAGTAAAATGAATTAAACAGTTAAATATTAAAAGCAGTTTTAAATAAGTGAGTTTTTAAAAGGGGTTTGAAGGTAGTGGGGTCAGGGCGGTGTCTGATGAAGGTCAGGGCGGTGTCTGATGGAGGTCAGGGCGGTGTCTGATGGAGGTCAGGGCGGTGTCTGATGGAGGTCAGGGCGGTGTCTGATGAAGGGCTTTGTGGGTGAGAAGGAGGATCTTGAATGTGATGCGTTGCTTGATGGGGAGCCAGTGTAGACGGAGGAGGACAGGGTGGTCTCGTGGGTGAGGAGGTGGGCGGCAGAATTCTGGACTATCTGTAGTTTGTTGAGGAGTTTAGAGGGTCGACCGTACAGGAGGCTGTTACAGTAATCTAACATTGAGGTGATGAAGGCGTGGACCAGAGTATTCGTGACTCTAATGAGACGTGATGATTCAAAGTTAAAGACACTGACAGAAAGAGGACGAAGAAGGAGGGACAGGTCCTCAATGTGCCGGTCTAAACTTATATCAGCGTGGTCCAGACCTGAACCAGCACTGAGTACGAGGCGCAGGTTGGTTTATCCCTGGTTTGACTTCATCCACTCTCTACTCCCCACTCTTACTGTCTCTCTTCAGCTGTCCCATCAATAAACCCTAAAAATACACCTTAAGAGAGCAGTTTTATTGTAATTAAACCTGATCATTGTATTTTTTATTACAATCAAACTGCTCTCTTAAGGTGTATTTTACATTTAATCTTTCATAAAACAGCGCTACAGACCTGAGAATTAACGTTAAAAACCTGCAATCAAACTTTAAACCTGATCATTTTATTTTTTAAGTTTGACTGCAGGTTTTTAACGTAAATTCTCAGGTCTGTAGCGCTGTTTTATGAAGGAATAAATAGATTATATAACCACATGGCCTGATTATAACGTAAATAACAACAAAAGCTAACTTGAGAAAAAGAAAACGACTTTAAAAACATGATAAAACACTGCAGATTTTTTTTTCCTCCCTGAATTAATCTAAAAAAATCAGAATCTAGAAATAAAAACCATAAAATCCAGGATCAGGATTAAACCAGGAACATGTGTAAATCTGTAAACATCTATTTCAAGTTACTCAAAGTGGCCACAAGGTGGAGCCAAAGAGAAAAGAATTGAGTCCATGAAGGACGCTCTGAGGCCTGATGGTGGCTCCCTGCACAAACACTGTCCGTCTTCACGGAGCGACAGCAGGTAGATGACCTCAGCAGGTACGAGGCGTGAAGTCATCTCGCCGTGAGAGGCTCCGCCCACTAAAGCAGCTCTCACTCTTCATGTTTTTTAGAAAAGCCACAGATGGCCTCAAATAAGTCCCCAAATCCCTCAAACCCAAAACCCCAAAAGCTTCCAGAGACTTCTCCTCCAATCAAGCGGGCCATCTGGACAGGGACTGCGCCGCTTCCTCGGACCTCGTGGCTGTTTCGACTTTAAGATTCCCTCCTCGGTCGTTTCCTCACGCAGCTATTTGGCCTGACATGTTTCCCAGAATGTGTGTTTGTGTGTGTGTGTGTGAGTGTGTGTCGGAGCCTGTCAGTGTGTGTTCGAGCCTTTTTAACCACTCTCAGACCCCAGCTTGCTGTAAGTGCAGTCAGTGTGTGACTTGGCAGCGCTCTGTGCTTCACAGCTTCTAACCTTTACTCCGTCCTCCTCCTCCTCTTCTTCGGCTCCTCTGTGCTTCACTCACTGTTAGTGTCTCTCTCAGAAATCTGGCACTCCGCTCAACCCCGGCCTGCTTTTCTTTTCTTCTTTTTTTTTCCGCTATCAGCCCCTTCCTTCCACTTTGCATCCTTTCCTCTCCCTCATTCACTCTGTTTTTCCTCAATATTGTTTCTTTCGGTCTTGCCCACCTCTCAAATATCTCCCCCCCTCCTCCTCCTCTCCTCTAACTAAAGTCTGTGTGAAGCCCTTTGATTCCCAGTGCTCCCGGGGTTGTTGTGCTGGGCTGAATGTCAGCTCTCCGGATTAGAGGACTGAAGAGAGCGGAGCAGCAGCCAAAACCCTGGAACCCTCTCAATCTCTCTTTCTCTCTCTCTTGCTTTAATTGACACTGTTAAGGGGCCAGGAACTGGAAACATGTCACTTGGAATCATTCAAAGAGAAAGAACCGCGTATGGGAGAGCGAGAGCGGATGAAAAGAGGGGGAGGAAGAGGAGAGCGGTGGGAGAGGAATCTCTGTCGAGCTTCTTAACAAGTTTCTTTCAACTTTGACCGAAGTTTAGGAGACCGGAGCGGACTGTCAGCGCGCTCTGCTTTAATCACGTTAATAAAACTCCGATCAGAGTTTCCGACGTCTCCTCCTGCTTCATCGTAGAATCAAATCGGCAGATATTTGCTGTTGAAAATGTGAAGAAATGCTGTTTGTTCAGCCTGCTGTCAATCATCTGAAGCAGTTACAGATATTAAAAAGGCGGTACGGAGGTTTTCAGACTTGAACTGGTGGTTTAGAGGCATCTATATCATTTTCTAATTGTTTCTAGACTAGTTGATAAAAACCAACAGGAGCTTTAAAGTTCGAACTACCTACTGTGCAATACGTTATCAAAATGACATCTATTTAAGGTATTTTTTCGATGATGAGGTACAAATATGGACGCCATTTCAACGTCTAAAAGAGGTCCAACAATGACGTCTAAAGCTTGGATCCATTTTGCATGTTGGGCCGACGTCTAGATTTGGTGTTCAGATGACGTCCAAATTCTAAACGTCTAAAAAAGGTCCAATTTGGACGTTGAAATTTCTAACCTATTTTGCACGCCTCACTGATCTGGGTATCTTCCTACAAGACTAAAAATCAATATAAACCTCCTTTTGGAGCAGAAATTGGTTTATTTTGCTCACCTATCCTGCTTTAGAGCAAAGTTTTACAGCACTAAAAGGAATTATTGTGATTTTTTTAGACGGATCAAATATGATTAAAAGTTTTCTACCATGTCAAAGGAGGCCCAGAGAAGTTTGAGCACTCCTGCAGCCAGTTTAAGGATTAAGAATATCTTTTTATCTTAGAGTGTTGAAGATGCAAATAAACAAAAGAAAGAAATGAAAATTAAACCAAAGTCTCTAAATGAAGCAGATGTAGCAGGAGTCACTAGAACAGCAGATGGTTTCGACTGTTAAAACTTGTTTTAGCGCCTTTTTGAGTCTCGGTTTTGAACACCTCAGTCTGATTATTCAAAGTAGTTCTTGCACATTTTGATGTTGCCCAGCAACCTGTTTCTGTTTCCAAAACTGAGGGAAAGAAAAACAAGAAATCAAAGAGATCAGATCAGAGAAGGAGATCAGAAATCAAACTGAGAGGAGGATCAGAACTTTGTTCACCGTCTTTATTCTTCTCTATAAACGTCGTCTTGTTCTGTTCATGAAGCAGCTCTTTAGGATATGAAATATCAGTCTGAGGAAGATTTTGATTTGTTCTATTAGTTCCACTTGTTTCTAACCATTTTGGCCTTTTTCACTCAGACCCGCTCAGTCCCTCATACAGGACCGTCTGTGTCGGATCCGTCCAACTGCAGAGCAGGTCGACTCTGAATCATCTGTGAGGCGAATGTGTCTTTGAACAGCTTTTCTTACTTTGTGTTATTGGGAAGATCTGGGAGGTGGAAACGTCGACTTTTCTAAATAAAGATGCAGGGAAATTTTTTGCTCTGTAGCTTCCTTAAAGTCTGAGAGCAGATTTATTCAAACAAGCGTAAAAACCTTCTTAATATGAAGATTTAGTGGCTTTTTAACTCCACCTCCTCGTAAAAAATAGTCCCAGAAAAACCACTGAGCATGAAGGTGTTTATTCTCTGGATTTCACCTCCTGATTACTGTGACTGTTAAATATCATGATGACGATATTATTGAGATATTTATGGAAAAATAAGGAAGGAAAAGCATCACAAGAGTTTACATTATATCTTCAAATTAACTAAAATCTAAGTTCTCGTCTTCAGCCTCGTGAACGACACTCACGTCTTTTTAACCTTTAATATTTTCTCCATCCTGATTTGAGTCGCTTTATTTCCTGTGTTGTAAAACTTTTATTTTGAAGGTTGATTAACAAGTTACTGAGGTGGATCAAATTGTTTAAGGAATGGTTTGAAAGCATAAGTGTTTCATCGAACATCAGTGCTGCGGCTTCTTTTATATCCGTCCTCCGATGAACGCTTATTTTCTGCACGATATCAATATTTCATTTTTTAAGAGGCGGGTATTTTCAGCCCAGGTGAACAGTCCTGCACTGACCTCTCTGCGGTGCATGCAGAGCCAACGCGGCCCTCTCTCCTCTCTCCTCCCTCGTCTCTCTGTTTCTAAAGGGATTAGTCGAAGGGCCTGGAAATCCCTGCAGAGCTGTACTCCTCGGTCCCGGTTCTGAGGGTGACCTGGCAGCACCTTTCCCCCCTGAGGAGAACCTCCCTGCGTTTGCGTGGAAAGGTGTAACGAAGAGCCCCGGGGCGGTTTGATCTCAGTCAGGCCTGGTGGGACGTGCAGCGGGCCCCGCACCGTCAAAACAGCTTGTTTACATAATACGTCTCTGCACAGTTTGAGGCTCTCTGTTGCTGACTGCGCACAAACAGGACCAGGCGGCCGACACTCTCAGAGGTTGTAAATCTCTCATTAAGTTTCTGCTTGAGTGCGGCGCAGCAGACAATCCACGCCTCGCTGCAAAGAATCATGTGCTCCTTCCCTCGCAGAGTGCTTCACAGTTTTTGGTTTTTCATTTCCATTCTTTCGCACGTGCACGCTTTATTAACACCCGAGCTTGACAGCCGTGGAGTTATGAGAAAAGAGTACAGTAGTCCTCTAGAAAAAAAGCTCCTACAGATCCCAGATTACTTAAGCAGAGCTCCCTGCGCCTCTCTCGCCGTCTGCTTATATTCCACAGTCTGGTTTGTGGCGTGATACATGAGACAGCGAGCAGTAAATCAGCAGATAGCAGAGGAAAGCGTGCAGCTTGGATTGATCAGCCTTGTTATTTTCCCATCTGCTAACGGGGAAATGATTAGCCTGACATGATTGATTCAGGGTGTTATAGATTACAGTCGGACGGCCTCCACCGTGACCAGCACCAACGTGCCTTTTGTCTCCACCTGTAAAAACGAACATTCATCAGATTCAAACTGCAAATAATTTAAGGGTTTTAAAATTTAGAGGATCTACAGAAATCTCAGGAAGGACAAAGGCCAGACTGGTCCAGGTCTTCAGACAACACTTCTTTTAGAAAAGAGACATGACTCTGTAGTAGAAATCACTGCATACACTCTGAAAACAGCACAAAACATCACTGCAACTATGGATTTAAAGGGATATTCTGATTCGTTGTGAAGATTCAATTATAAAACTCACTCCAATTCCAAAAATGGTTGTAGAGCTGTGTGAAATGTTGATGAAAACAGAACTGAATGGTTTGCAGATGATTTAAAACCTTTATTGAAAAGTGAAACATTAATTTTAAGTGTTAAAAGAGAGAAATAATTTGCTTTTGTAGCACCTGGACTAAAAAGATGTATGGTCATTGTCTGGATGGTAGTAAATGTGTGCTGCTAACAACCTGGGTGGTCTCCAGAGGATACTCCGCCCATGATTTTAACGAAGAGTGTCAAAAAAGTTCCCACTTTGGCGACATTTCTGCATCATGGTAGCCTAAAGGAATATTCCAGTGTAAAATTAATTTAGGGTCAAACACACGGTAACACCGAGTTAGACACCCTGTCGAGAGATGAATGTTGACGACAGTTTCCTTCTCTAGTTAGACCAACTTTAGTAACGACCGCAGGATAGAAATACAGAGAGCCACGAGCTCAACCTAAACAGACTGCAGCGGGGTGACTCAGCTGAAGGAAGAACATTTATGATCATTTCCTTGAAGGAATAATCATCATATTGATCATTTTACAGACACAGTAGTTCTTCTGTCTTAGCGTCTCGGTCTGATTGTATTTCCATAAAGAAATGATCATAAATGTTCTTCCTTGAGCTGAGTCACCCCACTGTAGTCCATAATGGACTGGTCGAGGTCTCACTACAAACAAGCGGCTGCTGGAAGAGAGTAGGTGAGTTGTGTTTAGTCTCTTTGATGCTGTTCTGAGCATTATTTGTGGCGTTTTGGTTGAGGTTTGTTTACTGCTCCTCAGACTGCTGTGTATTACTATCCAGCTGTCGTTACTAAAGTTGGGATAACTAGAGAAGGAAGCGGTCAGCAGCATTCATCTCTGGAGGGGGTGTCTAACTCGGTTTTGCGGTGTGTTTGACCCTAAATTAATTTTACGCCGGAATATCCCTTTAAGTTACCATGATGCAGAAATGTCGCCACAGTGTAAACTTTTCTGACATTCTTCGTTGAAATTACAGGCGGTGTATCCTCTGGAGACCACCCAGGTTGTTAGCAGCACACACTTACAACCATCCAGACGATGACCATGCATCTTTTTCTCTTTCAACACTTGATATTTTGTCTTTTCACTTTTCAATTCGATAAAGGATTTAAATGATTTGCAAACCATTAACTTCTGTTTTTCTCCACATTTCTCACAGCTCTCCAACCTTGTTTTTGGAAGTGGAGTCAGTTTTATAATTGAATCTTCACGACGAATGAGTTCTGGTTAAATGTGTCGAACAGACAGCGAGCGTGTGTAATGGTTAGGAGGAGGAGGAAAATAACTTCATTTACACGTCTGCTTCTCAAATGTCAGCGGGTCTCAACATCGCTCTGTTTCTCAGCATTAGCATGTCTGGAGTCGTGTTTGACAGTGCATTATGGCCATTAGATATGGTCCATTCACTCAAGTGTGTGTGTGTGTGTGTGTGTGTGTGTGTCAGAGTGAGTGTGTGTGAGTAGAAGACACTGAACATGGCAGCCGGCGGTGCTCCTATGTGAAAATCTTGTGTTTGTTCAGAATGCATTTTTGTGTTGGCTACATACACTGTCCTGATTCTTTTTTTTTCTGTGCTGTCACATGTTTGTGTGTGTGTGTGTGTGTGTGTGTGTGTGTGTGTGTGTCTTTGTAGATGTATGTGTAGCGTGTCTCCTCCTTCTGCAGAGGAACACTCGGCTCGGGTTTCAGTGCCGGGAACAACATGCTGGCCATGGGGGAATGACAGGGGAAATTGGACTGCAGACAGTGTGATATGTGTGTGTACAGATTTCCCTGTGTGTGTGTGTGTGTGTGTGTGTGTGTGTGTGTGTGTGTCCTCACAAGCCTCCATGCATTCCTCCCATTCTCAGGCTTTTTGGTGGAACCGTCTTGAAACACAAAACAACAGGGCTGAGCTGAGCTATGTCTGCACAGTTGTCACTGCACTTACCACTGCAGGCCGCGTGAATCCATCATTAATTATTCACATTATGAAGGAGGAGAGGAAAAAAAAAGACTTTGCATATGAATGTGGGCCGAATGAAAGAGCAGATTTTCCTCACTCTGTGATTTTATGGAAAAGATGTCTGCGTCTCCTGAAGCTTTAAAAAGAAAAAAACATACTCAGGAAATTCAATTTTTTAATCATTTTCTACAGGGAGCTGTGCGAAGAGTCCATGACCCACTCGGTAAGCTCCGCCTCCAGCCTGGACAGCCACGCCCCCTCCGAGTGCAGCGGCCAGTCGCAGGGCATGCGGTGGGAGGAGCAGCAGAAGGTGCTGGCTCTGGAGCAGCTGTGCGGAGTTTTCAGGGTGGACCTGGGTCACATGAGGTCACTGAGGCTCTTCTTCAGGTCAGCCTCGACGCGTCATTAAAGGGATATTCCGGCGTAAAATTAAGTTAGGGTCAAACACACCGTAACACAGAGTTAGACAACCCCCCCTCCAGAGATGAATGTTGCCGACCGCTTTCTTCTCGATTTAAAATAATTTAATAAATAAACACACACATATACAGCTCAGAACTGATATTGGAAATGACAATGATCGACATTATCTACCAAGTAAACCTATCGATCGTACGTAGAGCCCACAGAATGTCTGAGGTCTGAGTCTGAAAAATATTGCACTTTGAGCAGGAGGAGTCATCCTCTTATTGCACATCAGAACCATTAAATGCCACAACTTTAGTAACAACTGCAGGATAGCAATACAGAGAGCCACGCACTCAACCAAAACGCCACTCTATAACCACAAATAATGCTCAGAACAGCACCTAACTTCATCAACAGGACATATAGGGTCACAGCCATAGTACTAGACACCAAACATCTTTTTAACTTTGACTCATTTCTTTAGCAAAGAGACTAAACACAACTCACCTACTCTCTTCCAGCAGCTGTTGTTTGTAGGAGACCTCAGGCCAGTCCATTACAGACTACAGCGGGGTGACACAGCTCAAGGAAGAACATTTATGATCATTTCTTCATGGAAACGGAATCAGACCGAGACGCTAAGGCAGTAAAATTATAAATATGATGATTATTACCTCAAGGAAATAATAAAGACATGATCATAAATGTTCTTCCTTGAACTGCGTTTGGTTGAGCGTGTGGCTCTCTGTATAGACGGGTTTGGGTGCAACATCATCGCAAGTATGTGCGCGCAGCCTTGGGGCAGAAAGCATTTCTTATTTGTTTACTAGTGGAGTCAACGGAGAAAGTGAAATTCATGGATATTTCAGCAAGTGTTTTTCTGATTTTGATGCAATAAAAGAAAACGCGATTTTTCAATGAAATGACATTTTATTGCAATTGTGTCAGGGAGAACTTGCAAACAACACGGCATCTTCATTGATATCAGTTCACTCCTGAAGCTTTTCCCCGGTGAATGCACACCTAGTATTTTTTGTACGCAAGAAACCCGTCTATTACTATCTGCGGCTGTTACTAAAGTTGGTATAACTAGAGAAGCAAGCGGTCGGCAACATTCATCTCTCGAGGGGGTGTCTAACTCGGTGTGTTTGACCATAACTTAATTTTACGCCAGAATATCTTATTTAATATGCAGAGTGTCCCAGAGTCTGTTTGATATAAGCAGAGATTGAATAAAACAGATCCCTTCAAGTTTCCTAGAGTCGAATGAGTTTTTAATTTTGCAGTGATGAGGCGTGCACCAGTGGCCAGCTGGTGATAGCGAGCAGAGAGAGCCAGTATAAGATCCTCCACTTCCATCATGCCGGCCTGGACAAGCTGTCTGAGGTCTTTCAACAGTGGAAGTGCTGCAGGGAGACTCAGCTCAAAGACCAGGTCAGGATCCGGAACGAAATAAAAACACATTCAGGGTTTTTCCTCGACTCTTTTCTGTCTTTAAAAACTCTCGTTTCCATCAGGTGTCGGTTGAGAAGTCCTGCATGCAGTTTTCCATCCAGAGGCCCACCCTGCCGTCAGCCGAGACCCACCCGGAGGAGAAGCTTTATCGGCGGCTGGATGTCACCACCTGGCTGCGTCACCTCAACCACAGCGGGCAGGTGGAGGAGGAGTACAAGCTGCGTAAGGTGAGCGTGACTAAACCACCGGTGTGTCATGCTGTTGTTCTCACCGCCGCTGCAGCCTCTTGAACTCCGTCCTGAAAGTCATCTCACAGTATGAAACTCTCGTTTTGAATCAGAACCTCGATCTGTAAATAACCAGTGGCTTGGTCTTGGCCAGCGTCCCTCTGACTCATTTTAGTTGTCGTGGTTTGACTCAAATAAAGTCCTCCTGAAATGACTCAGTGGCAGTTAGACCATGACCGAGACGTTTCCTCATTTAACACACACGCACACACACACACACACACACACACGCATGCATGAACAAAAGAGCTCTGTTTTCGCCCGACACGCACACTTGTGCTTGAAGCAGTTTTGGTTTTGCAGCATTTTGCATGATTCATAAAACAACAAAGCTCCCAGTTCAACTGTTGAAATAATTTGATATTTTCCAACATGTCTTCTTTTACAGCTGCTTTGAGTATTTTAAACTCTGTCATTTCTGTTTTCGTTTATGGAAGTCTAACTGGAGAAAAAGGATTGCAAATTAGCCGTGGCTGGAAACTGTTGAAGAAATGTTTTCATGCATGTGTCCCTGTCAAATAAACAAGCAAATAAACAAAGAAACCGAATCTAAATGTAGAAATTTTTAATGTTCAGGATCATCAAGTCTGTTTCACTTTTAACTGGATTTGACAGAAACTTGAAGATTACTGAAACTGGACTGTCAGTGCTCATACTGCATCCTTCACTGTTAGGGGGCGCTAAAACCTCACAGAAATTAAAGTTTATGTGAGTGACTGAAAGTCCTCTTTCCAGGTCTGATATCTTCTTTATCTACTATCCCACAGAAGTGAGTTTAAAGCTCCTTTAGAAAACTTTTATTTTGTTTCAGTTTTGGCGCCCCCTCTGGACAAAGCTGACTTTTTTTCAGTTTTTTTTTATTTTTTTTGCAAATTCGCCTTTTTTATTAACGGTACAATGTGAAATGTGGGGAGAGAGGGGGGAGCACATGCAGCACATGGTCGGGGCCAGGCTTGAACCAGCAACCACTGTGGGGACCGTGTCCCCCACACATGGGGGGCGCTAACCCACTTGGCCATCTGCGCGCCCTGGACAAAGCAGGCTCTTAATGAACAAATTCATCATTTAGTTTTTTATTTTTAAAAAATGTAAAAAACAAGATAACAAACCTTCCATCTTGCTCTGATGATCTTGTTTACTTTTATTTGATCATTAAAGGCTTCATTTTAAATTTTAAGTCATTTTAGTCTGATTTTCTTAAACCAAAGTTGTCCAAACTATCCATTTTTTTTCCAATCCGATACCGATACCGATACCTGGGCTGAGCGTATCGGCCGATATCCAATACCGATCCAATACTACTGTTGAATGAATGAACTGTATACCTCGACCTGTGAGTGAAGGCATCAGGCTTGACATTTACCTTGTAAAAAAAAAAGGAAACAAATTAACACAGATATAAATTTACTAAATATTATTTATGAATAAATAACAAACAATATCGCACAGCAAAAAGACTTCCATGTATTAAAAGAGAAAAAAGACTGGATCAGAACACTGGATCTGCGTCATTCATCTGATATCTGATCCAGTTAATTTGTCAACATCGGAGCCGATATCTGATCCAAATATCTGATCGGTGCATCCATAATCCAAACCTGATTTTTGCAGCTTTCATCAAAATCTGGATTATCTGTTTTGTCCAATTTAAAGACCTTTTGTCTTTTCAGCCTCTTATTTCTAAGATTTAACTCAATCTGATTGTCATGTTGTAGTTCTCCTGTACTCTGCATCTACATCCTCTGTGTCTGTACAGTCTGATTCGCCCTCACAGCTGTCTGTTAGAAACCACAGCGTGCCCCCTGTTTGCCCCTTTGTCCTCACTGTGTTTGCTCACCTCCCACTCCCCGCCAGGCCATCTTCTTCGGTGGTATCGACCCGTCCATCCGTGGCGAGGTGTGGCCCTTCCTGTTGCACTACTACAGCTATGACTCCTCGTCTCAGGAGAGGGAGGCCTGGAGGCTGCAGAAACGCACCCACTATCACGAGATCCAGCAGAGGAGGTGAGACGTGTGCGTGCGTGTGCGTGTTTGAACTTTTAACAGGGTGATTTTTTTTTATTTGACATGATTGATCGATACGTTCGGAAAAAGACTGACAGCGCCTCTGACGCCTTTTAAAGAGCGGCTGAACTGTCACACGGCTTCAGTATCGACTCAGTCAGTCAAACATTAAACCATACGTGAGTCTGCTGTGGCTTCTCATAACGCGCGCCGAGCAATCAATAGGCACAATCAGGAGAGTGTTAAAGGGAGGTGCCGGGTGTGAAATAAAAGGTCCCCAGAGGAAAAACATGTCAGTGCTGATCGGATAATATTCTCTCATCAGGAGGTGGTGGAAACGCACGTACACATGAGCACACGAGCACATCCTGGAGTCTTTATTTGTCTCAATAACTGAAAGGTGGAGTGTGCTCATGATTTCGCACGCTGCGCCGCTCTCTCTGTAATGAATATGATAATTGGACAGGTTTCATACGGACGGCCTATTAACATTTGGAGTACATCAGGCCGTCTTCTCGCAGTCAGGTAATTAGGCTCCTTGTTCTGACTCTGATGTGGATTCCTTTAAAGACCCGTTTGACCAGAGCTGCCTCCAGGGCCACTAGTTGATCATTAGGAGACAGGAAACATGTCTGCGCTTTCATCCCTCATCTCCTAACCATGTCTCCTTCCCTTAGCGGTGATGGCTAAGCAGCAGGATCGCTGCAAGTAAACAGCAGATTATTTCAGATTATTACATTCAGCAGGAATAGAAGATAGAGACTAAAGGTTATATTTTAGTCATGAGTGAGTGTGTGCTGAGGGTACTCATACTTCATAAACAGCTCTAAAACGTTCTCTCTCATAGTTCTGCAGACGAGCACACACACATATGAGGCCGTGTAAGTCCCAGGTCCAGCTGCTGCCCTCTCTCCTCCTCTGGTCACGGCCTTTTATTATGTCCTCGCTCATATTTTAGATCCAGAGGTGAAAAAATTATTATAAAGATCTGAAACAAAAGTCTCTGGTTCATTTTCAGTTCAGCAAGAAAAACAAACATGAAAATTTCTTTCTTTTATAACCTCGACACAGGAAGTGGGCGTCAGTGATTCAGGCTTTTAGGGCTGGGCTGATTTGTTTTCAAAATAAAACAATTTGAAAAATGAAATACAACACTAAGTTTATTTATTTAGGTTTAAGTTTTTTAAGTTTTATAACGCTATAAAACTAAAACAATGTTTGATCCAAAATTACACTCTTCCAAGCACTCAGAACGGGTGGATTTTACACCCAGCAGGTAAGTAGTTGCACCAAAATAGTGACTGATATTAAATTGGCTGGTACACAGAAACATTTGTTCTATAGCCCACACACAGGAACTGCACTGCGCTTCAGCTGCTCTACTAAAACCCAGTTTTCAGGATGAAAACTGCTAACTAAATGCATGTTTAAGTTTTGCTTAACTTTATTATTTTTTATTTTAATGATTTATTTTTATTTTCATTGTTTTTTTTATTTTTATTTCTACTTGAATTATTTATTTACTCTTATTTTTTTATTTGTAACTTTATCTATTTTTTTAATTGTTCTTTATTTATTCCTATTTCATTATTCTTATTTATTTATATCTAATTTTAATTTTATTGTGTTTATTTATTTTATATTTTTTTAATATTTTATATACTTTATAATGTATTTATTTTTATTTTTTAAAATTTATTTTATTTATTATTGTATGAGGCTTAATATGCATATTTTTGATGCAGTTTATGTCTAATTAATGAGTGCGCTCTGGACTTGCTCCATGTCTCCCGCTTACTGTATTGGACATAGACGATCATAGATAATCTGTGTCTGAGTTCAGGACACAAAACTGATCAGAGGTATAAAAGGAAATGAGTTTAAAGCTCCTGTGGGGAAATTTTTCACATTTGTAAAATAGACTGAACTGTATATTCACGACTTTTCATGATATCCAAATGCTGATAAGACCATCAGTGCCAAGATTGGCAGATTTTACATCCTGATTTTTAATGTCTGAAACCACTGTAAGAGGAATAAAGGATACAACTGACATTACAAAAGTCAGCAGTATGATATTTCAGTCATTTGTCCACAGGGGGCGCCAAAATCGACACACAGGAGCTTTAAGTCTGGATGTTTTGATTTGTTGAGAAAAAGTTAGTACTTTGAAACTTTTGTTTCAGACGTGTGTGGTCTTCTCTTGTTTTTCAGTCCATGTTGGGACTTGAGATTTGAAGTGACTTTGTTTTAATCTCAGGATCAGAAAGTTCTGATCCAAAACCCTTAGGTAGGAGAACGTGTGCCTTTAAACTCCCTTACAAATACTCAGTCTTGTTAACCTACCACACCAGTCTTGAACTTCCAGAGCGATTAAAAACATACTGCAAACTCCTGAGCAGCTTCCCCAGAGAGAGCGAGACTGAAATATAGAAAGGTGGCTGGGGAGGGTCCAGGCGCACAAACACTGGGTGCAGAAACTAAACAGTTGCGTGGCGTTGCATCAGGTGTGCGCTCATTATTCCTGCTGGAGCCACACGGAAAACAAACAGTGTTAATTAAATCCCCTCTGCTTGTTAGGACTTGAGTACATTAGTGCCACACACACACACACACACACACACACAGAGCATCACTAATACTGTACCCAACATTCAGAGGGTTTTATGGTTGTGCTGTTATCCTCAAAGGAGCGCTAATCGGTGAAAACCCTTCTGTACACCACATGCACACCTCCACATTTGTAGCTAATTTGCAGGTTAGCATTACTGTTTGACTCCAGAGTCACATTTGAGGTAAAGATTGTTTGATAGCTTTACTTTTTACTCTAATTACCCTCATTTCCTCTGAGACGGAGCGGTAAGAACTTCCTCAAACTACCTCACCCTCGTCTGTCTTCTCGGAGCAGCTCTTAGATTCCTCATCTTTGTGTGTGTGTGTGTATGTGTGTTTGTGTGTGTTTCCAGATTGTCCATGAGCCCAGAGGAGCACAGCGAGTTCTGGAGAAAAGTCCAGTTCACGGTGGATAAAGACGTGGTGAGGACGGACCGCAGCAACCACTTCTTCAGAGGAGAGAACAACCCCAACGTGGAGATCATGAGGTGGGATCGCCTCTCCGTCTGTCACCTTTATCCGTCCTTATCGCGCCCATTCCTCAGCTCGACGCACAGGCGTACCTTTTCATTTCATATTCTGAACCCTGGGGGAGCCGCAAATGAGTTTCATGCTTTATTGACTCTGACTAAGCCGTCTGAGCACTTTTGATGCATACTCAGAGCTAATGGCTTTCTAAACGAGGAGCAGGAGGATTTAAATAGCATATTAGTTTAGTGACTCTCATCCAGGCTCCTGATATTTGTCTTGGTATTACGTCGGCGGCTGCTGTGAGTCACAGGCGGATGGTAGAGCTGCTGTCAGACGTCTCACATCTGCCGCACTGATATGATAAGAGGCACGGGCCGGTATGAGAATCTGACCTCAAGTAAAGATATCAGAAATCCACGTTTAGTCTTTCTAGTTTATGATTTTGGAAACCAAAACTAATCTCTCTGACATCTTCTTTTCATTTATATCAAGTCTGCTTCCCAAATTACGCTCTCTCTTCTCTTAGTTTTTCCAAACGGCGCCCGTTTCTCACTGTTAATACCCCGTTAATAACAATTCTCATGTCCTCTGGGTTTTCTCTTTGTTTATACAATCCTTACTAATGCATGAGCACCGCCAGGGAAGTTTTCTTCAAAGTAGTATCCACATTAAAAAAAAAGAAACAAGAAAAATCATTAATTAACTCCCTGGTTACCGGAGGAGTTGGCATGGCAACAGCTTAAGCAGGGCTTGTCATTTTTTTCGAGTGTTACAGCCCTGCTAAAAACACATGCTGGATCATTCACAGTCTTTGGGTGGGACCTGGTTTTTTAGTGGTCTGGCAGGGCTGCAGGGTCGCCACAGTTTCTTTATTATAGGCTGTAAAAAAACAAAAAATAAGCCAATGATTGCTTGTGTGGTCCAGATTTTGCAACATCACCGACATTTCCGTGGCTGATGTATCTCCACAGGAGGATTCTGCTCAACTATGCAGTGTTTAATCCAGACATGGGTTACTGCCAAGGCATGTCCGACCTGGTGGCCCCGCTGCTCACCGAGATCCAGGATGAAAGCGACACCTTCTGGTGCTTCGTCGGCCTCATGGAGAACACCATCTTCATCAGCTCACCTCGGGATGAAGACATGGAGAGGCAGCTGGTAGGACTTTTCTGCTGGTCGGACCTACAGTCACAACTATGCTCCACACTTAAAGGGATATTCCGGCGTAACATTAATTTAGGGTCAAACACACAGTAACACAAAGCTGGACACCCCCTCAAGAGATGAATGTGAAACTTTAGTAACGACCGCACGATAGCAAAACACAGCGGTCTGAGGAGCCATAAACAAACCTCAACCAAAACACCACTCTATAGCCACAAATAATGCTCAGAACAGCACCTAACTTCATCAACAGGACATACAGGTTCACAGACATAGTACTAGACACCAAATATCTTTTTAACTTTGACTCATTTCTTTCACAAAGAGACTAAACACAACTCACCTACTCTCTTCCAGCAGCCGTTTGTTTGTACGAAGACCTCTGGGCAAGTCCATCGACTGCTGCGGGGTGCCGCAGCTCAAGGAAGAACATTTATGATCATTTCTTTGTCATTTCCTTGAAGTAATAATCACCATATTAATCATGGTAGTTCTTCTTCAGTGTCTCGGTCTGATTGTATTTCCATGAAGAAATGATCATAAATGTTCTTCCTTGAGCTGCGGCACCCCGCTGGACTGGCCTGAGGTGTTATGGTGTGTTTGACTCTAACTGAATTTTACGCCGGAATATCCCTTTAAAACTTGCTAAATGGACCAAAACACCCCCAACCAGATCTTTGAGTCTTCAGAGTCAAGCACAAAATGCATGATATTAATCGCACCTTTCAGGGAAGAAGCTGTTCTTGTGGTGGTTTTGGTCCGGATGGGTCTCTGCCTCTTGCCTGATAGGAGGGTCTTAAAGTCTGTGTTTGGGTGGGAGGACACAATCTTCTCTGCACACTTCAGGGTCCTGGAGTCATACTAGGTCGTGTAGAGGTGGCAGGTTGAAGCTGATCGTCCTCTCTGCTGAGGGGAGGATGCGTTGCAGAGCTGCAGTTTGCTCATATGTAAAAGGAAACCTGCTGTGCAGATAGGGCTGGGCGATAAAACGATAATGATATATATTAAAAGCTAAGTTCCCTCCGATATTGATATGAAACATGGTCAGTATGCTTTTCTATAGCCAGCATTCTGCCATGTTTTGGTAGACTGAACCAACCATTGAGACCTCTTTCCTTAGCGCAACACCTTATGACAAAATGTCAAAGAGACACAAAGACCTCACGATGCAGCAGCTTGTTGTATTGCAAAAGAAATGCTACCAATAAGCACAGTTAAATTTTATTTAAGAGTAACAGGGAACATTTAAGATTGACAAGTAATCTGATATATATCGATGTCGACTGATATGAAAAAAAATATTGTGATAAACTTTTTCCCACATCGCCCAGCCCTACGCTCAGAGAAGCATAACCTCTGCTCAGGAATATTAACACACGGTTAGAAAGAGCTTGTCTGCGTTTGTAAGACAGCGTGTTCCCTCTCTGACTGACCCTCAGATGTACCTGCGGGAGCTCCTGCGCCTCATGCTGCCTCGCTTCCACCAGCACCTGACCCGGCTGGGGGAGGACGGCCTCCAGCTGCTCTTCTGCCACCGCTGGATCCTGCTCTGCTTCAAAAGAGAGTTCCCAGACACCGAGGCTCTGCGTATGTGGGAGGCCTGCTGGGCACACTACCAGGTCAGGGCAGAGTCTTTTTTGCATACTCGAGCTTGTAAGAACAACTTTGCATAAATGAGCCCATGGAGGCTTTTGACACTGCGTCGATAGAGCCCTGCAGTTTTTATGCTTTTCAGGGGGCGTCCATAAAAGTGCAGTTTAACTCTCTGTCTGCAGTAAAGTCCGTGTTATTCCCCTAAATCCTGTCACCACAGACCATTGTAATCCTCCTAAATACTTTTAAAATGTCATAGTACATCTCGCTTTTGGATGAGTTTAATGTTTAATTCAACAGGGATTAGCCGTCCTTTTAGTACAGATTCAATATTTCTGAAAATCCCTCTGTTTGATTTCTGTCACTTTACGTTGAGAAGAGCTTTTAACTGGAATTACATGCAGGCTTTACACCCAAAGACTGATCTACAGCTCAGGATATTCAAGGAGTGACCAAAATATAGAAGCTACAGCAGCTGATCTGTCGTCAGCATCGAGAATCTGGAGCTGATCCTTCTGCGTTCAAGTTACCTCGAAAGTCAGAGCTGGGAATGACGTCACACACGAGTTGACGGTGTTCCAGTTAACAAGTCAGAGAATCAATATAGACGCTTACTATTAGCCATTGTTAGCCGTTATAACACAGTATTTTACACTTACAAACACCATAGCACCGTGTTCACAGCTGGGCGTTGGGCAGTACAACATAAACCACTTATTTAATTTCACAAAAACAAAACAGAAGTGCGAATAAATCAAACATAACAAGAATAACAAGAACTGTTACTCTTCACTGTTGATGCACTGCGCTGCCATCTTGGTTTATGACTTTGTCGCCAAGTTGGGGTTGGCGAGGATCGCCCAACTTTCCGACTTCAGGGGGGTGTTCCAGATAAATTTCCGACTCAGATCTCGGAAATTCCGACTTCCGAGTCCAACTGGAACGCAGCAGGATCAGCTCCAGATTCTTGGTGTTTTACATCTGGCTCCAAATGACGCTGTTTGCTTATTCTGCAACCTAAACTCCGCAAAGAGCGAAGAGTCAAACATCGGTCTCTGTACGTTGTTCCACCTGTTCAGACTCCCTGTTAGTTTTTCTGCAGCTGCAGGTGTAGAGAGAAGAGATAGCAGAGGGAAACCTCGGTGTAAACGTTTGTAGGTCAGATATCAGACGGAGCAGGTGCAGAAAAAGATGATTCATATCTGATTCTTCAGGAAACACAACAATGTGTGTTCAGGGTTAATGACATAAAGCTGTAATAATAACAAACACCATCACTGTTTTTCATACTTTTTCTTTTTTTTAAACCGATTATTTAAAAATATCCTCTAAATCTGCATTTCTCTTTTAATCTGTGTAAAATAATAATTTTAAATATGTGCTTCTCCTTTAAACCCTGATTTAAATTAAAAATAGTGAAAGGACATCATATTAAATGTTTAAGCTCAATTTAAAATATTTGAAATATCTGCTAGTTTTAAATTTAAAGAGGACAACATGTTCTAAAAATGTCTGACAGGGAAAAGAAAACACAGAAAACGCCAAGTAAAGGATCTCTAAACGTATTTATGTGCAACAATCTTTTAAGTGCATTTCAGAGAGGCTGAAGGTTTACCACCTCCTGAGAGTGAGCATGTCGTTCAGCTGTAAGTGTGAAAATAAAAGACTTTGGAAATTTTATTTACTCCACAGCACAAATATGTCGTCAAAACTGCCAAAGAAATTTAAAAATCCAAAAACCAAACCTGGATATCTGTGATCTCAGGTTCATAGCATTTGCTAAAAAAATTCTTATATGTTATTATTTTTTGCCACATCCATGACTGCAGGTGAATCACGCAAAGAGGAAAAGAATAATTTCATTTTTAACCAATAAAATAATTCATTAAAACACAGTAAAATGTCCTCTCCTGGTTTCACAGACGGATTACTTCCACCTCTTCCTGTGTGTCGCCATCATTGTTCTGTACGGGGAGGACGTGACGGAACAGCAGCTCGCCACGGACCAAATGCTGCTTCACTTCAGCAACCTCTCCATGCACATGAACGGAGAGCTGGTGCTCCGCAAGGTACCGCAGTCAGCGCTCTTTAAGTCACATTTAGGCCTCTTCCTTTCAAACCCGTAACACTTTGATCTCCATTAATCCTAAAATAGTAAAATCATGTGTTTTCTTCTCTTCACACTGATGATAATTCCTCCACAGACGGCTGCAGTGCATTTAGTTCAGACTGCTATTGTTGCCTCATGCTGCAGCACACTGTAACTTGCCCACAGAGGCCTTGAGGTGCTAAATGGGATGCTGCCACGCCATGCGGAGATTTATGATGTGCATCTCTGCTCCGGAGTCGGCGCCTGCGTCCTCATGTTTATGGATGCTTTGTTTGTTCTGCTGCAACCACAGGCAGTGTGTCTGTGTTAGCATGCAGCAGGCGCAGCTCCTTTTGTTGTTGCCTGAGATTTTTGCATCCGATGTTCTCCGAGCAGGCACGCCGGCTTTTTAGCTGTAGGCAACAACACAGTGCTGCGCTGACCTTGGCGTGGATTTATCGTGTTTATAACGGGCGTCAAGGGTAGAGGCTTATTTTTGTTTTTAATCCATTATGTCTGTCAAGTGCAGCGGCGTGTTTTGCAGTCTCTGACTTTACTTCGTGTCACTCTTTTACACATTTTAGTTCATCTGTTTCTCCTCCAGGCCCGCAGCCTTCTCTACCAGTTCCGCCTCCTACCCAGAATCCCGTGCAGCCTCCACGACCTTTGTAAACTGTGCGGCCCGGGGATGTGGGACAGCCGCTACATCCCCACCGTGGAGTGTTCTGGCGAACACCCGGACTCACAGAGCTGCCCCTATGGAGGCACCTCCACCCCTCAGCCCTCCTCGCCCTCGCCGTCATCCACGCCCTCCTCACCGAACCCCACCCACACGCCTCCGTCAGAGGGCAAAAAAGGCTCCAAAACGCGGGATATTTTCACTTTCAGGAAACAGTCCTGAGGCGGAGGCTGCAGGGAGCTTGGCTGGTCTTTGCTCTGAAATTCTGGATCCACCTGCTGGACCCCTGAGCCGTCTCTCTGCGCAGTCCCTCTGCGGTCTTAAGCGGGGACACTGTCTGACCAGAAGGTTCAGTGTCACGTGGACAGTTTGACGCTGGACAGGAGGTGCTTTATTCAGAACGGACAATCACCAGGCCCTGGGTCGGTCTGGAGCTCCTTCAGGTTTCGAGCCTGCTGCTGCTGGCTTGGCAAACTTCCACAGGTCTTTGTGGGCAGGGGGGTCACATCAGGGTCTGAGGCAACCAGCCTGAATCCGTGCAGACTCTGACCGAGGGGTCGATTCATTCACATGACTTTAAAGTGTTCTCACGCTGGATCATTCCTGTGAATATCAGATTCATTTCTCGACGAGACATTTTTAACCATTTCATTTCAGTTTTCTTCAAACTCATTCCCAAACAAATGAATGTTTCCGTTTGAATCAGCAGATACAAATATTTAGCAATATTATATCCTTGCATGAGTGACTCTCGACATATATGAGGCGCCACATGTGCGGTGCCCAAAAGAGAAGTAAGAAAGTATTTACATGACGAACAGCTCCCATCATGACAGAGCTCGTGTGTTTCCTCATCTGATCGTGGTCCGGAACATTCTCGTATTTTTCTTGTTTTCTTGACAGCAGGAGGAAGCGGAGTGTGTGTTTCCTCCTGATAAAGTCGGACGTTCGTTTACCTGTGATTCACGGGACCTTTACGATTTTTTAAAAAACACGTTTCCTGGATGGATTCAACAGCAACTTCTGCCAGAAAAAAGAACAGATCATGGATGTGTTTTCACTAGGGATGCATGATGTTGTCGGCGGCGTAATATCGGTATCAGATGGTTGAAATGGTTTCTATTTTATCTCCTCAAAGGAAAATCACGGATCAGTATCAGCAGTTCAGTCTCCGGTCTTCAAGGAACAAAAAGCTGCAGTTCCCTGAGTGTCCACTAGAGGCTGGTTGCAGAAGCACCAGAAACCACATAAACACTAATTCAAAAAAGTCTATTTTTAGAGCAGAAATAAAGATGTTTAAAAACTGATTCAGAAAAAAAGTTTGAATACCTCAGAGCTCCTACAGCACGGGAGATATTCAGGTTACGAGAATGGCGAATTGGAGGCGTGGCTGGCTTGATTGACAGGTTTAAGGCCCGCCTCTTGGAGGTTAACTGAAAGTTAGGTTGAGTTTGCAATTCCAATTTGGTAACTGCTGTCGTTCGTGTGTCATACAGTCCGAGATTTCAATTAACTTGTAACTTGCAGCCGTAGCAGAAGAATGATATTTATGTTTGGCGCTGAGGCGTCGACCTCAGAGAAGTGTCGGACAGTATCTTAACCCTGATAGTTGGAGTCTGTTGCTAGTTTGAGCTCAGCCTCTAGAAATCTTACAGTTTATATAAACCGACCAAATTGGGGGAAATTTTGGTCACATGTTCGTGAGATCAGAGCCGGTTTAGTTGCTTGCCTGAAGTAGCTCTCACTGTGCTCTGTATGAGGTGACACATTTGTAACAGAACAGATGAGCCTGGATCGGTTTTTGGTATCAGCTGAAATGAGTATGAAAATATCGGCGTATCTGATATCGGCGAACTCCAAATATCGTGCACCCCTAGCTTTGACCTGTCAGGGAGACGGATTATGTTTTTTGTCCTCATGTGTTGGACATGGTTGTGATAAATCATCACCACAGTGTTCACTCTCACCTCAATGACTACACTCTATCGACACTTCAGCATCAGTCCACGTGAATGTATCTGAGTTTTTTCTGCTTCTTTTCACTCCAAACTTTCCGGTGTGTGCGTGGATGTGCGTCAGCGTGTGTGTGCATAAACTTGGGTGACCTCTAAACATCTGGTAATGAGTTGGAGGGCAGCCGTAGATCCATCCCCCCGGCCTCCTCGGGCTGGACCGGTCTCTTTAATTATAGAAATCATCATGGGGGGAAACCTGGAAGAGGGAAGAAGAAAGAAAATCCGCCTGTTAGGACTCTTCAGAGACGGAGAGAGAGAGAGAGAGAGAAAGGAAGAGGGACGATTTAGGCAGCGTACGGGGATGTATAGAGATCTCGCCTCTGTGATTTGCAAATCCCAGATGTAAAGACGGTCTCCGCTCGGAGGCTTTTCCCTGAGAGCTTGTGAGTGACACCCCCGGGGATGAAAACATCTTCAAATTGCTCCAAAAATGTAGCATTAAGACCTTCAATCAGCCTTCCTCCACCGCCTCTTCCCCCTCCTCCTCCTCTCTCTCTCTCTCTCTCTCTCTCGCTCTTTCTCTCTCGCTCTCTCCCTCACTCAGCCAGCAGTCTCTTCAAATGACATTCATAACTGCTCCTTCTCCCTATTAGTTATCATGTGCAGCTGCTCGCTCGAAATGCCTGCAGAGTTTTGCAGATTGGGTGGCGGCGAGGAAATGAGCAAAGTCAGGGATGCAGGATGGAGGAGTAATGAAACTATATATGAGTGTGTGTGTGTGTGTGTGTGTGTGTGTGTGTGTGTGTGTGCATAAATAAACTCACATCATCTGCACAGACACTGAAAGTCACGAGCCTGATCAATGACTTCTTTTTTTTTTTGAAGGGGTTTTGATCAGAATCACTGAATGTACGACGTCGTGAAAACAGACGACTTTTATCCCCGGTGATAACAAAAAACAACAACAACAACAACAACAACAACAACAACAACAACAACACAGTCATACTTAAAAGAAACAAAAGACGCCAGAAATGGTTTCCTGATCTGAAAATTGTACCGAGTCAACAGTTTTTAATGCCTTTCTGACGATGAATGACTTGTGATTGTGATCTGGACACTGCTGGGATTTTCACTTTGATTACTTTTCATCATTAAACACTGCTCAGATTATGCATAAACTTTGGGTCTGGTCTTTTATTTTGTTGACACGCGAACATTTTGCAAATTTTCGTAATTTGCACAGAAGCAACTGCAATGTACGCATGTGGTTTAAGCTCCTCGAATTACATAATTGTCTCTCTTTTGAGAACCGGTGTTACAGGACAGTTGAGAAAGACGCTGTGATGTAAGACGAGGTTTACAACTTCCTGAATTAGTCAAACAATGATTAATAAACAAAGGAACAAACAGCAAAAACCCAAAAAGTAGTTCTTGTTCTTGAAAACGGTGGCTTCGGTGTTTCAGAAATGTCCCAACCTGGAGAGCGTTTTTAAAAGTTACCATTTGAGGTCGTATTTTAATTTTCCCAAGAACACGATCTTTGTTATATCGAGATAACGAGATAATAAGTCGTTATCACGAGATAACAGTGCATAATAAATAAAGAAGAATCCATGGCTGTTCTCGTCTTCTGTAGATTCCTGGTTAGTGCAACAGCATTTGCACTTCTCAGGAGTCCCAGTTTGTAGGGCTGGGCGATATGTCCTCAAATCAATATCACGATATATTGATCAGTTCACCTCGATAACGATAAGTGGACAATAACTACTCCACAAGCTGCTCACCCCCTCCCACATTAACTTCGTCTACTTCAGCCGCTACAACTTTTAAACCGTCCTCCATCTCCTCACCTGTCTTTCCCTGGATAGGGTGGAGTCACGTCTCTGATGTAGGACAGCGTCTTAAAGGGACATGAGACCATAGCCTACCTGCACACATCCTAAACCAACTTTTTATTTATTTATCTTTTGATACCAAATATATCAAAAAGGCATAAGGACGTTGGTTATTGTAATAAATTTCAGAATCGGTAAATTTTTGGTTTATCGCCCAGCCCTACATGATTAATTTTCTGATTGATTTTAGTTCAAATGATTTCAAATTAAACATATTTTTATTTACAAATGTTGTTTGAAGCCGAGAACGCTGTTAAATAATTTAATGAGACATACTCATTTGTTATTCTTTTTCATGGGATATTTAAAGTGAAGGGTGAAACTCTCTCCCCCTAAAAAAAACACCACCCACAGCCATTTCTCAAACTGTAGGGCCAAAACTCGGCCTGCAGTAAGTCTCTCCACTGAGGTCTCGTCTGGATTTCATGCCAGAGGACTTCCTTTGGCATCAGGAAGCAGAGTGCCTGCTATATGAACTTTTAAACCGTCCTCCATCTCCTCACCTGTCTTTCCCTCTTTGTTACTGGATGGGGTGGAGTCACGTCTCTGACGAAGGACAGCGTCTCAAAGGGACATGAGACCATGAATGACCTACATACCTACTGTTATTGTCATAAATTTCAGTATCAGTAAATTTTCGGTTCATCGCCCAGCCCTACCAGTTCGGTTGTTCTCTTCCCTGTATGTGTGAAACTCCTGGTCTCATGGCCTCTTAAGACCAGATCCCTCCCTCCCTGTCCTGTAGTCAGTTACCTCTCATGTAGTGATTGCTGCAGTTGACAGGTGCATATCCCTTTTAATTGAGTTTTCTGTGTGTGGTGCTCTTTTCTCATCTCCTCCTCTAACATTCAGAGCTCATGGTTTAAAAAAATACTCATACTTTTCTGCACATTTACAGCACCTCGCCTGCTTTGGTTCCTCCTCTCCAAAGCGCTGTCACTCCCCTGAGCAGGATGCAAAAGATAAAAAGTTGTTTTTCAGCTCGGTTGTCTTTTAACTCCGCACAGATCAAAACGATGAGTGTGAATCCTGCCTCATGGGGGATTTCCTTTCCTCTTTTCTGACAAACAATATAAGGCCTCCCATGAGGGAAAAAGGCAGCCCAGCAGACGGTGTGTTTCTCAGAGTTTAACCCTAAACTATCGAACACACTCTTATCATCCTCTGCTGTTTGTTTGTGGCTGTTTGACAGTGTGTGTGTGTGTGTGTGTGTGTGTGTGTGTGTGTGTCTGTGTGTGTGTGTGTGTGTGTGTGTGTGTGTGTGTGTGTGTGTGTGTGTGTGTGTGTGTGTGTGTGTGTGTGAAGGCTCAGGCGTTTGACAGCGATCAACTGACTGTCACGGACAGCTGTGGAGATATCATCAGACTCCGTCGTCAGGTGGCTGCCTCCTTGAAAGCGAATGTAAAGCTGGAGCTGACAGTCGGTCGTCTTCGGGGAAACGGGCGCAAGAAAAAATGAGTTTGATCAGTTTGCTGTGAGGAAATCGTCTTTTTTGCCACAAAATTCTTCTCTGAATTTACACCTTCGACTCTCTTTTGTGTCCACCTTTCCTCTTGGGTTCATCCGCTCACTGTTTTAACCTTCTGATTAATGCAGGACGTCACTATAGGATGAGTTTAATGGGTTTCAATAGGAAAATGACACAGAGGCCCAAGCTATTCCCTCCTGTATGTGTGATTATTCAGCTATCCAGAGACCTCACTGCCTCTGATGTGTGCATGTGTAGGATGGGAGGTGGGTGGGTAGGTGGGGTTGGGGGGGGTGCTGCCTGTCTGCAATTACGACCCATTAGCCCCTGATTGATAGCTTCTCTGAGGGCTAATGCATCACTATTGCAGAAAACAAGATAAAGGAGAAAATGACGATAAATGAATAAAACGCCACTTCTTATTACTCAGATCTGCGCTATTTCAGTGACTGATGCAGGAGAATAACACACCACTGTGAGGGTGAGTCAGCTGAATGCAATTAAAAAAGCATCATTTTATTAACCCTAGAACACTATCAACGGGTGATTTTCACCCGACCAAACATGTTTATGTGATTTTCTTTGACATCTTTGAAGGCAGATTTGTTTCCCTGATCCAAACCTGCTTTTTCTTACAGACACGTGTTCACAGGGTGATTTTAGTGATGGAGGGTAAAGTAGGTTTGGGTGGATTTAATAGCTGCATGTAGGCGAATAAGGTCAGTAAGAGTGGTCCTGGAATTTACATGCTATCTTTATTTAGCCCAGTGGTTATGAATAACTATCACAAAGATTTTAAGGGAATTTATATGGCGATAGGAAATATTTGAGTCAGCTGGTGATTTTACTCCAAATCTGCCGTATTTTGGTTCTCTCTCCTGCAGCTGTTATTGTGCCAAGAACCCTGAGTCTTCACCAGGGAGTGAAGCGCAGTAGTGTTGTGCGCATTCGGCGGGAGAGTCGCCGAGAGTAGCTGTGATGACGCTCGGCTCAAACAGCGTATCCCCCAGGGTGAGCTACGCAATCTCTGTCCTCCCATAGGCTGTATCAGGTGTCAATCATAGAAAACATGAACCCCATAATAACTTTTAAAAATGGAGCTGTACAGAAAAAAGAGGACCTGAGCACAAACCAGTCTTACTGTAACTACATGTCAACATCACAAGCGGAGGGGGAAAAAATGCATATTCTGTGTAATAAATTTCTAAAGTTTGTTGGGTTTGGCGGGATTTATGACCTATACTGCAGCCCGTCACCAGAGGGTGCTGTTCTCGGAGTGGCTTCACCCAGCGAGGAGGCAGACGGCGTCCATTCTATATACAGTCTATGGGGAAGACTCACATGCCCCAGGAATGGGTGGAAAAGAAACTAAGTTTACAGTTTCTATATATTTTTCTTTTTAGTAATTTTTTGTTGATGAATTTCAATTATTTTGTTGCATTTTTTATACGGTCCCCCTATGGCACTTTTTTCCTCCCTTTGGACATTACACAGTTAAAAATAAGAGAAAACTACTTTAGTTTGTCATGTTTTGTCCTATTTTTATATATTTTGATGTCAAGTACTTTTTCTTGGGTATTTTATTTCAGGTTAAAATCACCCGGCGATAGCGACGGTGTTACTAATTTTAGCGATAGTGTTCTAGTTAAAGTCAGAGGTGGAGATAAGAGAGTGTGTAACAACCTCACACTTTGCCTTTTTACAGCTGCGTGAACGGTCACTATCTGCACCGTAGGCAGAGCAGTGGAGCAGTGTGGAGGTTCTTTGTGTTGCACTTGTTCTCAAATACTCCTCTGCTTTGTTAGACCTTGCCTGTGCAAACACAGAAAGTTGTAAATATTTTATAACTGTAGGTCTGAGATGTTCGCATTTACCTGCAGGGAGACTGGAGGCTGTTTTCTGGGTGTTTTTGTACCTTTACACAAATTAAATCGAGATTTCCGTTCAAATGACCATGATTCTAGTCGTTTTGGTACATCTGTAATCTAGAACCTTCTCTGATAGGAACATGATATCAGTCAGTCGGTGCCCAAGCAACCTCCTTCTGAACAGGCAGAAACTTTGAGCAGAACTCGACTCATGGGTGAACCGCCATCTGCTGCATTTGTAACACAAACAACCACGGCCTGTTTCTGCTCCGTGCATCCTAGACACCACCTTCATTTCCCCTTTCAACCCCCACCACCCTCTTTGAATTACAGCCTCCCCCCTCTCCCTCTCTTCCTCTCCTTTCTCCCCCCCTGACAGAGTGTCAGTGTGGGGCCCGGCCACTCTCCTGTCGTGAGGCCTGCATTGAACGCCGGGTTATTGCCCCCTAATTATCAATTACAGAGCTCTGCTTCCACACCTGGAGCAGGCCAGGCTGGGAATGAGCTTAGCCCATTAGGAAGGACCTCCGGCTGGGCTGTTTATGGAGGGGGCTGGGCGCTACCCTCCGGAGGTGTTAATGGACCTTCCAGGGTTACAGTCAGCAGGCAGATCCATCACAGTTCCTGATAACAGAGCCGGTCTCTCGCTCTAATACTCAGGTTCAGGTGCTTTTGACGCTACATATACAGATCTGTTATTTTTGAGATCATTCAAATTAATTTTAAAATGACACTTTGAGTGTTTAGAGAAGTCATTAAAATAGAAGTAATAATGCTTATTATTCTTAGACATTTATCAGAAAGGCTCGTCAATGATTGAACTCATTTAAAGCAAGTTTTACTTCAGCTACTGGAAATTTAAAGCAATAAAATAAACAGAATTAACTTACATACAAGATCATTTAAACATGCACTAATACAGAGATGTCAAAGAAAAGGAGTTTGGTGCCTTGCTTGACGTCATCTGGACCCTGCAGCCAGTCCTAACACCATATATTGGTCTGAACTTGGACTTGAACCTGCAGCTTTCTGGTGTCTCTGCAGATGGAGGTGCCGCAGCCGCTGTTAGAGTGTAGAAGTTCATGCTGCTGAGAGGACTTCAGCTCCTCCTGACTTCTTGCAGAAATTTGATCAACTCCTGAAAATGTCAGAAGTTTAGTGCATGTAGGAACGGGGCTGATTCTGCATCGAATGAGTCCACTGCAGAGCTGATTCAGCTGCATTTTAGCTTAAAGGCCCCAAAAGAAGAGGACATGACATGAAATTTGTGCAAATGATTCTGTGAAGCGTCGCTGTTTTTATGCTTGACAACTCTGTGCTACTTTCTGATGCTGAAAAATCCTTCAAAACACCAATTTTATCATCGGAGGTTTCTGTTTTTTAGGGAAACTGCTCTCAGTTGATGCCATAATTGTGATTTTAAGTCTATTTTTTATTCTAGAAATGCTCCAGCCTCAGTTTTAACGCAGTTACCTGCACATTTCACTCAATCTTCTTCATTCAAATCATCATTTCTTGTAGGTAATGATATCTTTGTACACACCAGGTGATGAATTCAACAGGAGACATGCATAGAGCGCTGCTTTCATGCAACCATCTGCATCCGCCAATCTACTCTCGTCTCTCTGTTTGTGTAAAGAGACATAAAAATAGATGTCTCTTCACCCTTGAATGCAAATAGATTGACTCGGCCTCTTATCATCACAATAGTCACTATTTCAGGCCTGCGCTCTATTCAACTGTTAGTGACGTTTAGGTGAAGGAGTCTGCTCGTGGCAGCCACGCTCTCTATCATCCAGCAGATTGAAATGAAAATGAGGCATTTCTGGAAATAGCTGCAGGCAGACGGGGGGAGCTGATAGTCGGGGGATTGAGGGTGACAGAGGTGAAGATATATGCTGCGACTTTCTGTGTATTTTACAGCTCACGGCTTGTTTTGAGTCTCTGCCATGCCGAGTGCTTCTGAGATATGTCACAGGTGTTATGATGGATTGGAGAGCGAGGCATGTGCCGCATTAACTTTACTATTGGTTTACACAGCGCGTTACACACACGCACAGAGAGGAGATGTGTGCGCCTGTGAATGCAAACACACATCTGTATCATAGTATGTCTATTTCAGGTCCCCTCCCTCGCCCCATCAGTCTTCCTGCGGGTGTGTACGTGTGAAACATAGTGTGTGCGTTTGCATATTTTGATGGCTGCAGAGCGGGAGAGGAAATGAATGACTCAGACGCTGTTCTGCATTTATTCTCTTATTATGAAGATTTGTGGATGATCGAGGAGAGGCTTATTGCAAAAGATGTTTTGTTCTAGAAGGTCATGACCTTTTGTCCTGCTGCAAAAAATATCTATCTGTAGGTTTCTGCGCATACAAATGTGATAATATTCTATTATGTTTTCAATTAGCTATCCTGCTAATCACCTGGATGTGTTAAATACATCTCACATGTCAAATCAATCTGCAGCAAAGTGCCACAAACATCACTCCAGTGGCATTGGGTAACAAACTGGAGGGGATTTTTAACATCATAAACCGAGAAAAGATGACAGGAAGTGGGAAAATGGTGCTGCATGAGTAAAAGTAAAAGAGACATCGATCAAATTGAAGAAAACAGGCCTGGAGCAATCAGAAACTGCAACACATTACGCAGATGTCATTTTCTGCATGAATTAAGAGTGCCAGCAGCAAATAATGTTAATGTTTAGACTGTACTGTGAGTGAAAACGTCAAGTTCAGTGTTAATATGACCTGTATGTAAGCTGATAAGAATTACCTGAGATATATATCAGACAACTCAAGATATGCTGCTGCCCCCCGAAGCTAATGAAACTGTTTCAGCCCCAGGTAGTGGTGGGGGAGTGAGCTACACAACATACAGTATAACTGGTTTCCCAGACGAACATCATTAAAAATATTAATAATTCATTCATCTGTCTGGTAATTCTGATCAGTGAGGGTTAGACATTCCAGACATTGTGTAGCCCTGCGTTGTAAAACAGCAGCAGAGACATGTCTCCAAAACTAAACAAAAGATTTTTGCAGATTTCTAGACTTTCTGGACTTAAAAATAAAAAAAGAATTCCTGCAAATTCAGAAGGGCTCTCGCTCACTGTGTGCAAGGTCAGCTTGGGCCAAAATAAAAATATCATAGCATAGTATGATAAAAATGTCAGAGAATGTCGTATGATAAAAATAAAAAACGTCATAGTATAGTATGTGAATAATTTTATATTTTTACTGTTAAAAAAAATCCTATTAGAATATTAAACATATTAGGTATCATGTGATAAAATTTTCATAGTATGGTATGATGAAAATGTCATGTTTTAGTAAGATAAAAAAATAGTATTATAATAAGAAAAATGTCATAGTAAAGTATGATAAAAATTTCTTATTTGAGGGTGATGAAAATGGCACATTTCTGTGTGATATTTTTATATTTTAGAGAGAAACAAATGTCATAGTATAGCATACTAAAAATGTCATAGTATAATATGTTAAAAATTGTCATAGTATAATATGTTAGAAATGTCATAGTATAGTATGTTAAAAATGTCATAGTTAAGAATGATAAAAAAGTCATAGTATAGTATGTTAAAATGTCAGTATAGTATGTTAAAAATGTCATAGTATAGTATGATGAAAAATGTCATAGTATGGTATGTTAAAAATGTCATAGTATAGTATGCTAGAAATGTCATGGTATAGTATGTTAAAAATGTCATAGTATAGTATGTTAAAAATGTCATAGTATAGTATGTCAAAAATGTCATAGTATAGTATGTCAAAAATGTCATAGTAAAGTATGTAGAAAAATGTCATAGTATGTTATGTTAAAAATGTCATAGTATAGTATGCTAGAAATGTCATGGTATAGTATGTTAAAAATGTCATAGTATAGTATGTTAAAAATGTCATAGTATAGTATGTTAAAAATGTCATAGTTAAGAATGATAAAAAAGTCATAGTAAAGTATGTTAAAAATGTCATAGTATAGTATGCTAGAAATGTCATGGTATCGTATGTTATAAATGTCATAGTATAGTATGTTAAAAATGTCATAGTATGGTATGTTAAAAATGTCATAGTTAAGAATGATAAAAAAGTCATAGTATAGTATGTTAAAAATGTCATAGTATAGTATGTCAAAAATGTCATAGTATAGTATGTCAAAAATGTCATAGTAAAGTATGTTATAAATGTCATAGTATAGTATGCTAGAAATGTCATGGTATAGTATGTTAAAAATGTCATAGTATAGTATGTTAAAAATGTCATAGTATAGTATGTTAAAAATGTCATAGTATAGTATGTTAAAAATGTCATAGTATAGTATGTAGAAAAATGTCATAGTATAGTATGCTAGAAATGTCATGGTATCGTATGTTATAAATGTCATAGTATAGTATGTTAAAAATGTCATAGTATGGTATGTTAAAAATGTCATAGTATAGTATGCTAGAAATGTCATGGTATAGTATGTTAAAAATGTCATAGTATAGTATGTTAAAAATGTCATAGTATAGTATGTTAAAAATGTCATAGTTAAGAATGATAAAAAAGTCATAGTAAAGTATGTTAAAAATGTCATAGTATAGTATGCTAGAAATGTCATGGTATAGTATGTTAAAAATGTCATAGTATAGTATGTTAAAAATGTCATAGTATAGTATGTAGAAAAATGTCATAGTATAGTATGCTAGAAATGTCATGGTATCGTATGTTATAAATGTCATAGTATAGTATGATAAAAATGTCATAGTATAGTATGATAAAAATGTCATAGTATAGCATGTTAGAAATGTCATAGTATAGTATGTTAAAAATGTCATAGTTAAGAATGATAAAAAAGTCATAGTAAAGTATGGTAAAATGTCATAGTATAGTATGTTAAAAATGTCATAGTATAGAATGATGTAAAAAAGTCATAGTAAAGTATGGTAAAATGTCATAGTATAGTATGTTAAAAATGTCATAGTATAGAATGATGTAAAATGTCATCGTATAGTATGTCAAAAATGTCATAGTATAGTATGTTAAAAATGTCATAGTATAGTATGATAAAAATGTCATAGTATAGTATGTTAAAAATGTCATAGTATAGTATGTTAAAAATGTCATAGTATAGTATGTTAAAAATGTCATAGTATAGTATGATTAAAATGTCATAGTATAGTATGTTAAAAATGTCATAGTATAGTATGATAAAAATGTCATAGTATAGTATGTCAAAAATGTCAAAGTATAGTGTGTAAAAAAGTCATAGTATAGTATGTTAAAAATATCATAGTATAGCATGTTAGTAATGTCATAGTATAGTATGTCAAAAATTTCATAGTATAGTATGTTAAAAATGTCATAGTATAGTATGTTAGAAATGCCATGGTATAACATGTTAAAAATTTCATAGTATAGTATGATGTAAAATGTCATAGTATGGTATTTCAAAAATGTCATAGTATAGTATGTTAAAAATGTCATAGTATAGTATGTTAAAAATGTCATAGTGTAGTATGATAACAAAAATGTCACAGTATTTCCATCTTCTCATTTTGTTAGGGTGATTTTCTTTTCCCGTCATGTCAGCCTTTAGGGTGGTGGAGCTGTGTCACTCAAATACCTTGGATACTTTAGTGGGGGATTTCCGAAGCCATGGGCCTCCAGACATCCATTCTCAAAAAGGACCTTGTACCCATGTTTACCATCACTCAGGCTCCCAAAATATGTTGTGCTTTGTTTTTACCTTACATGAAATCTTCTTCAGGTCAACAAGATGCAAGCAGAATGTTTGGAAACGTGGACAGATATATATACTTGAACAGTCTTAGACCAGTCTTTGTTACACTTGTGGCATGATGAAGCTGTAAGCCAGATCTGCAACCAATAAAGCTTGTCAAAATGATAATTCGTGTGGACCTTCCATTCTTCCAAGTGTAAACATAGGCCAAATAAAATATGTTAAAAATGTCATAGTATAGTATGTTAAAAATGTCATAGTATAGTATGTGAAAAAAAGTCATAGTATAGCATGTTAGAAATGTCATAGTATAGTATGTTAAAAATATCATAGTTTAGTATGATGTAAAATGTCATAGTAAAGTATGTTAAAAATGTCATAGTATAGTATGATAAAAATGTCATAGTATAGTATGATAAAAATGTCATAGTATAGCATGTTAGAAATGTCATAGTATAGTATGTTAAAAATGTCATAGTATAGTATGTTAAAAATATCATAGTATAGTATGATAAAAATGTCAGTATAGTATGTTAAAATGTCATAGTATGGTATGTTAAAAATGTCATAGTATAGTATATTAAAAATCTCATAGTTTAGTATGATGTAAAATGTCATAGTATAGTATGTTAAAAATGTCATAGTATAGTATGATAAAAATGTCATAGTATAGTATGTAAAAAATGTCAAAGTATAGTGTGTAAAAAAGTCAAAGTATAGTATGGTAAAAATATCATAGTATAGCATGTTAGTAATTTCATAGTATAGTATGTTAAAAATGTCATAGTATAGTATGTTAAAAATGTCATAGTATAGTATGTTAAAAATGTCATAGTATAGTATGTTAAAAATGTCATAGTATAGTATGATGTAAAATGTCATAGTATGGTATGTCAAAAATGTCATAGTATAGTATGTTAAAAATGTCATAGTATAGTATGTTAAAAATGTCATAGTATAGTATGATAAAAATGTCATAGTATAGTATGTTAAAATGTCATAGTATAGTATGTTAAAAATGTCATAGTTTAATATGATGTAAAATGTCATAGCATAATATGTTAAAAATGTCATAGTATAGTATGATAAAAATGTCATAGTATAGTATGTTAAAAATGTCATAGTATAGTATGTTAAAAATGTCATAGTATAGTATGTCAAAAATGTCAAAGTATAGTGTGTAAAAAATGTCATAGAAGTATGTTAAAAATGTCATAGTATATCAAGTTAGTAATGTCATAGTATAGTATGTTAAAAATGTCATAGTATAATATGTCAAAAATTTCATAGTATAGTATGTCAAAAATGTCATAGTATAGTTGGTCAAAAATCTCATGGTATAGAATGTCAAAAATGTCATAGTATATCAAGTTAGTAATGTCATAGTAAAGTATGTTATAAATGTCATAGTATAGTATGTTAAAAATGTCATAGTATAGTATGTCAAAAATGTCATAGTACAGTATGATAAAATGTCTGTAAGCATGTTAAAAATGTCATGACCCATCTCAAATTTTTATGAGTTTCTAAGCCCATCCAGAGGGTTTTTTAAGTAGAAAAACTTTTAATCATCATAATAATATTAATAATTCATTCCTGCAATTTCAATAGGGCTCATGCCCACTGCCTGCATCATCAACCCAGGTCCGAGTAACACTGACCTTTACCAAATTTATTCAACTTTGCTTAGAGATAGCTGATCCAGTTAAAACAGGATTACCTTTATTTGAGGTGAATCACCTCTCCTTGTAAAAAAAACAACCAGCTGCTGCTGTTTAAATTCAAAGCTTGGAGCTAAAAGTCATCCTGACAACCATGAGTCATGTTGCCATGATGTGTCCGCACACACTCGGTGCATTAAACCTCCCTGCTGTCCCCTGTTGTGTTTCACCGGAGGGATCTGGGCTCTGACGCAAGCTTTGCTCTCTCCTGAGCAGCCGTGCAGGTAAATAAACCTGAGAGTGTGTGCTGAGGGAGAACGGCATTTGCACAAATGAAAAATATGTTTATCACTGCTTGGCTAGCCGTGCTAATAACGCTCTGCTTCCTGGCTCTCAGAATCCTGATGAGCTCCAGATCAATAAAGCGACTGAAATAGAAATGCAGAAAAATTCATTCATCTGTTTTTGATTGCCTCCATGCTTCCCAGCCACTCATTGATTTCAATAATCGAGGTGATGAAAATAGTCTTTCTCCTTATTACTGATCAATAAGAATAAATTAAAACTCTCCTGTATTTAATATGAAACAACATCTCTACTCTGTGTTAGTCATACACAACACATGCACAGTTATGCGAGTCTCTTAACCTCCACGTTTGTCACTCCTCAATAATGTCGGAGGAATCTGTGTGGCTTCCTCTTCGTCACTTCGTGGTCCCCCCCAAACCCTGAGCAGTCTGTGTGTCAGTGTTTTATACTTTGATGATTTCTGATTCGCCGTGATGGTATCTGGTTGGACTCAGGGTTGAAATATGTCGCTGTGTGTGAAGAAGCTCCGTGTCAAACCAGGACTAAGGTCTTCCAGGTCCTTTTTTTTTTTTTGACGCCCTCACGATAAATCAAACCCTTTCTGTGGAAAATGAGTTTTTAATGAATCTTCCTGAAATCCAAATCTACAGTTACTTCAGAGAGGTTAATTTCAGCTTGTCTTCAAACAATAGTGAGCGTCTAAAAAGGTGTTTGGAGCCTTTAACGCCCCTATGAGGAGTTATCACAAATAATTAAAGATCATACTGTTAAACTAAAACAACAGGAATTTCTTTTATTTTTAGGCTTTTTTCATCGCTGAATTTAACATCTAATCATTGTAAATTTTGCATTTTTGAACTTTAATCAAGCCCATATTAAGAATTGATACATTCAGTATGATGGGATCAAACAAAGGTGTGAATATCTTGATTCAAATGCTGAAATAAACCAGTCTGTGTGGTCTGCTGAGAAGGTGATCGGCTGTAGCCTTCCATCTCTCCATGACCTGTACGTCTCCAGGACTCGGGGCCGAGCAGGTCAGATCGTTGCTGACCCTTCTCACCCTGCACACGGACTATTTGAGACACTCCCCTCGGGCAGAAGGCTACAGTCCATTCGGACCAGAACCTTCCGCCATAAGAACAGTTTCATCCCCTCTGACGTTGGACTCATGAACATTTTATAACTCAGTCACTTTAACACTGTCACTTTAGTTTATTGTACCTTGGTTAGCCTTTTATACTTTATATATGTCCTGTATGCTCTTATTAATTTTTATTCTAGTGTTTTATATGTTATTCTCCGTTTAATGTTTCACCATCACGCCGTAAAAAATTCCTAGTCTGTGAATCCTGTTCATTGACAATGGCAATAAAACCCCTTCTGATTCTGAGACCTTCTCATCAAAATACAGTTTTTTTATTCATATTTTACAGAACAACACCATTCACATTAAGACAAATGCAGGAGTGCATATGAAAAATATGAGCATCAATATAGTTTGCAGTTATTTAAAGATAATTCTGGTTTCTTACCAATGTCCAGAGATTCCTGTCTTTGAGTTTCAGGGCTGCAGTTGTAATGATGCAGCAGTCAAATCAAACTCAAACCCAGTCATCGTTTAATTTCACTTTAATTTAGTTTAAAGTGTTCTTGATTTGCTGATTGAGCCGTCTGGATTATCTTTAAAGTGAGGTTTGACATTCAAAAAGCACAAAAGTGATGTTGTTTTCAGTCACCATGGCAGCAGGAAGATGTTCCATCGGTGTGCAAACAGCAGACGCTCACAGAAAATTAGAGTGTTATTCAACCTTGATTGCGTTTTGCTCAAAGCATTAGCACATTTGTTAAAGGACTACTATCCCACCTGTGTACAGCAGGTCTAAACAACATTAAAAAGCTGTTTTCAGGGCTAAATTCCTCTTGGGTATGAATGTATCATCACTCTCTGTTTTAGTGAAGGCCTGATGAGACTCTCTGACTGCTTTTGTGATATTCCTGCAGGCTTTAGGAAAAGTAACAATGCTCTAATTAGAGAGCATCCTGTGCAGACAAAGTGCTTCGTTGGGGGGACTCGATTCTTTACGCACTTGAATCCAGATCTTTGTCACCTCAAATAAAAAGCACTTGTGAGAAGAACACAAGGCCTCCTAACGTAATTCCTCTTTATTAGGATTCATCTGAAATGAGCACCGCTGCTCCCCTCAGGGCAACAAGGAGATATGAAACTCAATCCTAATCAGACGCTCTTCGCCTGTTTCTGGATTTGCCTGTTGTGTGTTCTCACCACGTCAAAGCCGCAGCGCCTCAGGCACAGCTGACTGTGACGGGGGCCCCCATCAGGGACCCTATGGCCGCTCCGTGGGGAGGAGCACCTAATCCAGGATTATTCTCTCAGACCCGCAGCCAGCTGGATTAGGAGGTAGTCAGCGGAAAAGGGCACCGTCAGCACTCTTCCCTTTAGCAGCTCAGTGGATTAGAGACCCAGAGAGGAGCAGCGAGTCCGGTCGGCAGGTCCCCTCGCAGCTACACAGCAGCTCCATACATGGAGATGGAAAGAAGGGCACGGATGAGTGCGCACATATACACCATGAAGAGTTGATTTTTCCATTCTTGACTCGGGGTGTTCAAATATGGTGTCAGGTTTGGAGCTTGACTAAATCGAGGAAGATGGAAGTTTAAACAAGAATCTTTCATGCAGCTGCAACCTGCCAGCATATCAGCAGAAGAGCGTGTGTCTTTAACATAAATACTTCTATTTTATTTAGTAAAGAGCATTTCAGAGCACATGAACTGAGGGTGACATCTACTGAAGTTGCGTGTACAGAAAATATCAAATATCAATTTGCATACAATGGAAACATTGGACTTATTTGCATTTCTGCATTCAGAGCATATTCAGAAGAACCTGAGGAGGACAAAGCAACAGCACGGACAAAAGTGAATAAATATCAGATTGCACAAAATAAAGATCATAAAAAACATGTAATTTTACTGCAGAGCCCACATTAACCCTTTAAGACCTGAACCGTATCTGAGACACGCCTCTGAAATCCTGAGGGCCCCCAGATCCAGAGGTTTTCTGAAGTGTTGAGGTTTACAAAAACAGCTGATATCTCGGCCTCTGGAGCAGAGAGAAACAAATTCAAGAGGTATTTTAGAGCTTAAACATGTGGCTTTCAAGATAAATATCTTTTATTTTTCCAAACTTTCATCACATTATTGAAAACCTTGAACAAACAAACTCAAATGAAATAAAGCGGCTGTATAAATAAAAGGAGAATAACAAAAAAAACTGCTTTCTGTAAAACAAGTGGCAGTCATGATAAAGTGTCCATTCAATATGAATGTAAATATAAAAAATAAAGTGTTTAAAGGGTATGCAGCTGCCCTAGTATGTTGCCAGGACAAAAACAGCTCTAAAAACTAATAAATAAATAAGTGTTTGACAGTGTGTTCATGTCTGCGCTCACCCAAAGTCATGCAACACTCACAGAAATCACTAATAGTGTGAGCTAAAGACCTCCATATGAAGAGCTGCTCTCTGCCTTCGTCATTGTTTACTTTCCTCACGAAGCAAGACCCGATCATGAATCTGATCACTTTATTAGTCTATCAGAGGCAGACAGATATGATGATTTGATTCACCACGACTTCAGAAATGATTGAAAAACCACAGAATGTTACAACATGACGTACATGCCTCTCCCGACTTGGAGGGTAGAAATGTGTACATGCTGTTTTGGTTTAAATGGGTTAATAAGAAACCGAGGAGGACCACTTGCCTTTTCAAAAGAAGCTATTTTTCAAAATAAAAGACCTGTCAAACATCAGATGCGCATTAAATATTGACTTTTTTGACCAGCTGTTTGCGACCCATCCAGAACGTGTCCCCGACCCACTTTTGGGTCAGGACCCACCAGTTGAGAACCACTGTTTCAGTGCGCATGCAGAGAGCAGCAACTAGTTGCACTCGTGTATCTTGTGTTCATTGTGGTCTGCGTGTGAAACCGAGCCCAGCAGCAGAGCAGTGTCAGATACCCCAGCAGGTTCCTCCAGCCGATAATCAGCTGCTATTGATCCTGAAGTAGTCAATGAGCCTATAGAGACTCAATGTGCCCTCAAAGCTGCCGCGGGTGGATCGATTCCCGGCCTGCACGCTGCTGCCGGGCCTTTGTGTGACCGGCATACTGGAATGTGAGGAGCAGCGTGCAGATAAGAACAAAAGAAAACCTCCGTCTTCTCTCTGTCGAGGGTCACGTCTTCTGCAAAGGTTTGTCTCCGAAAAGTAATTTGTTTATCAGCGTGCAAACTCGCTGCATGTGAGACTGAGATACACGCGGCCACATCACCTCTCGATCAAAACCACATCCTTTCAACTTGACGCACAGAAAGGAGCCATACTGAAATTGCCAGGTGCCTAATTTGGTCTTTGTCGCAATAATTGAAACCACTCATCCCTCCCCTAGAAAGAGAGAGAGGGAGACAGAAGGAGAGAGAGAGAGATAATTGCCTTATAAGGCAGTAGGCTGTTCTGATGGTGACGTCTCATTCCCAGCAGCGTGCTGGCAGATGATACGGTAAAGCCCACTTCTCAAATCCATCTGCAGAAAGCTGGCTCTGCAGGCTTTGGTGTGATAGCTCCAGCTGTCTGGTTTAGGTCTGCATGTGTGTGCACGTATACATACGTGTGTGTGTGTGTGTGTGTGTGTGTATGAAGGGGGGATGGTGTGTGTGCATGTGTGCTGCGTTATTGACTCCTGAATTACTTCTCTGCGGGGGGATTTTGTTGGAATTTGACGTGTGTGGTGGCGGGCAGGGCAACTTGAACGATAAACACAGAGAGGTGTGTGTGTGTGTGTTTGAAAGAGTGTGTGTGTGTTTGTGTGTGTGTGTGTGTGTGATGCTGAGTCAGGTGAGTGATTTACAGTAGAGACGCCGCAGCACCTGCGTGTCTCTCTCCCTCGTTTCCTCACCTTCCTGTCTCCTCATCCTCGTCTCCTCGTTGCATCCTTCTCTGCTTCCTCTCTCCATCACTATCCCTCGCCGTCTCCCTGCATCTCGCTGTTCCCCTCCCCCAACCGAGCGCCAGAGCTGGATGTGTGTGTGTGTGTGGATGCTGGTGTGTGTGTGTTGGTGTGTGTGCATGCTCGCAGCTGGGGGCAGCAGTAGGGAGGGATGTTCTTTGGGGAAATGGAGGACGGTTTGCAGTCTGCTCCTCTTGGAAAACTGTCAGTGTATCATCTCTTCTTCTCTTCCCTTTGTCAGCTGTGCGTTTCTTCTTCTTCTTCTTCTTCGCTGTACCTAATTTCTCAATCTACTGAAAGAATATTTCACTCTACCTGTCACCCCCTCTCTCTATCTTCTTGATTTCTCTCCCCACGCCGATGTGCCGAGATTTTTTTCCCTGTTGCTGGTGTCCTCCCAGCGTGCGCCGGCGTCCCCCCGCAGAGAGGGTTTTCTCCTGTCACCACACACTCCTCACAGGGTATCCTTAACAGTCTTTTAAAAAACCCACTCCTCTCTTTTTTTCACATCCTCCCCCCCTTCTCCTTCTTTTTTTTTAAAGTGCTGCGAGCTCCTTTCAGTTATCTTCCCCTACCTCTCTGCGGTCGCTGGGAGACAGCTTTTCTGTGCAAATATTTGCCTTTCATGAATATGCCATCATTAAGCACCCTGCATAGGTGTGGGCGCAGCACCGATGAAATGTTAATTGTGGCTCAGCGAGGGCCTTCTTGTGCATTCCTCCCCTTGCAGGAATCTGGCAAGAGCTCAGACAGGGAACAGACGTCTGGGTCAGGGCAGGCTCAGGCAGAGAGAGCAGAGGGAAGGAGGGAGAGGAGAGGAGAAGGCAGGAGAGGGAATAGGATGAATGAGAGCGAAATGGAGGAAGAAAGGCAGGAGGAAAAGAAAATTACATCTTGCACCTCCGTTTGCACCGACAGGTTCAGGCCCTCAGGTTTGACGTGAACCGCAGGGGGGTTTCGGAAACCTCTTCAGCGCGCTCCTCGCCCACCTGAAAGCACATCACACACTTCAGGAAAACCTGAAATTTATTTCAAAGTGCCTCAAAAATTCAACCACTTACTCGTGTCCCTGTTGTTTTACCTGCTTTTGATTACTCTCTGTCTCCACCTCTGAGATTTGCATTTAATGAAACATGTGTTCCTTATAAAATGCATTATCCCGACTATTATTAAAGCCAGAAAAAAAAGGAAGCGCCTTCGCCTGAGGGAGTTCGCTTGACAATCGTAGAACAACTGGATGAGGACCAAGAGGCCAGTAAGAAAAGAGGGATTAGAGTCCGTTCCAGCGTGGAGCTGTGGTATCTGTTTCAAGATCGCCTTTAACGTGGCGAGGAATGCAGCCGGTTCAGATAGACTGAAGGTTGGCATGAAGGATTGGCTGTGTGGCAGAGCAAATAGAAGAGGTGGTTGCTCAGGTTTGGTTAGCAGGCTCACGTCCAGGTGAGGTGGCGACGAGAACGACGTGCAGGAATTACCACGACAGCAACCCGAAACATCCGTGAGTCTTGAGTCTGTTGCATAAGCCCGACACGCCCCTCTTTAAAAAAATGTGACCATGCAACAAAACAGTTCAGGTTGTCAGCTCTGTGATTGGTCCGTTGGTTAGTGTTTCATTTCCTGGATCTGCAGGATCTCCAGTTTCACCTCATCTTCAACCGAGTCTATCTCCTCAGTCTGATCAAATTGTGGTTAATATTTATCAGCTGCAGCATCACATGCCTGGAGTTGGTTACCATGGTTTCCATAACAAGCAGAACGTGCTTCTTTCCTGCATAGAATCTAGTGTGTAGGCGGACCTATGAACTTATCTAAGAGGTTTTTCTCTTGAAATTCATCTGAAAAGTGTTTTTTTTTTCACTCACAACCTCAGAACCAGAGGGGATTAAAGACGGAGCGGAACCACGATAGTGCAGAATTAATGCTGCGTCCCAGTTGTGCGGGATATCCGAGCTCTGAGTCAGAAATTCATCCACCTGAAGCCGGTCGGATTTCCGACTCGGACAGTCGGACGATCCTCGCCAACCCTGACTCGACGACAACGTCATAATTAAAGATGGCGGCGCAGTGCATCAACAGTAAAGAGCCATGGAGAGTCTGAAGGGAAGAACTTAGAGATGAAATTCAAGTTTGAGCAAATCAAGTTAGAGCAAACGAAAATCAATTTAATATGTGAAGAGAGAGAAAAAGAACAGGCCATACGCTTGAGCTTGAAGAGCTCCGCATCAAATCTGTAAAAAATAAAAAGTAAAAGGTCAATTCAGCAGTTTTGTACAAACCCCTTCAATATTAAATTTGAATCATTTACTGATTTAGAAGTGACTTTGGGATTTGTCTTGTTGCTTTCAATCTGTTTCTATGTCATCAGCGATGTTGAATTTCCAGTGGACTGACACTGCGAGTCCTGTTTTCGATAAGTAATTGTCGTTTTTATGTGTTAAAACTGTTTCATTAAGGCTGATGTCGTCTGTCTGTGAACTTGGGGAGTAAAAGTCATAAATTGTGGGAAGAATAAATCCCCAAAATGCAAAGTTTTTTCCCCCCCAGTTGATTCTTTCCTCTGCTGCTGACTGAGACTGGTTTGATGCTCCATGTTGTCATCTCCTCTCACATGTTTGTTTTCACACTCTGAGGAAAGATGCTCCACTTTTCCTCCAGGCCTTCGCTGAAACAAAACTGACGTTTGGATGGAAACTCTCCAATTCTTCCCTCTTTTGCTCTATTCTTTGCAGCAATCCCTCTTTTCTCCCCCGCTGTCACCCGCAATCCGATGTGAGGCTGTCGTGTGCACGCCGCTGCAGGTGTGCGTGGATGAAAAGACGCTCGCTCGTCCTCGTTATTCTCCGTTTAATCCTTTTTTTCAACCCTAAGCATCCTCCTCTTCTCCTCTGAGCCTTTCCTGCTTCTTTTCCACAGGTGAATTCTTCTGCACCCTCCTTCCTTTGTTTCTCCTCCACCACCCTCCCCCTCCTCTGCCTGCCCGCTGTTTCCCAGAGAAGTCAACCTGTTATCGCTGGGTCTATGAATAGCACAGGGTTGGAGCTGCGACCCACTCACCTCCCTGACAGCGCTCATGTCTTATGCATCGCTCCTGCATGTGTTGTAGTTCTGCTACAACACCCTGCTCCTGAGATTTAAAACCATATCTACTGTAACTTTGATTAAAGGAAGTGCATCTGTGAGTGGAGACAATTTCCAGACAGTTTTAAAACAGACAGGTCCTGAAATTTTCCAGAGCGGCCTTCTACATCGTTAAAGATGGTGCTGATGCAGGTTTTGGAGGAACATACGCTGACTTTAGTTTGGTCATAATCACCGTTTTACAGAGTTTCACGACTCCTGAAATTGAGGTTAAACTCTGTACAGGAAGACGAGTTTGTAATCGTGACTTTTTAAAGTTGAGGTCACCTAAACGTGCAGATATAGGTCATCGTCGTTGGAAGCCCAAAAGGTCCTCACCCCGGCCACTTCCACCAGCTCCTCCGGGGGGATTCCCAGGCGCTCCCAGGTCAGGTGAGAAATATAATCCCTCCACCTGGTCCTGGGTCGGCCACGAGGTCTCCTTCCGGTGGGACATGTCTGGAACACCTCTAACAGGAGGCGTCCAGAGGGCGTCCTAACTAGATGCCTGAGCCACCGCAGCTGACTCCTCTCGATGTGGAGGAGCAGCGGTTCTCCTCTGAGCGCCTCCCGAGTGTCCGAGCTCCTTACCCTATCTCTACGGCTGAGCCCGCCACCCTGCGGAGGAAACCCATTTCAGCCGCTTGTATCCGCGATCTTGTTCTTTCGGTCATTACCCAAAGTTCATGACCATAGGTGAGGATCGGCACGTAGATCGACCGGTAAATCAAGAGTCTCGCCTAACGGCTCAGCTCTTTCTTCACCATGACTGATCGGTTAAGCATCACTGCTGACGCTCCGATCCGCCTGTTGATCTCCCGCTCCATCCTACCCTCACTCGCGAACAAGATCCCGAGATATATCGCAGGGTTGAAAAAAATTGCAATGTTTGTTTTTTCCAATATCGTGCCGCCGTAACTCCAGAGTTTTCCACTTTGACGCCTGAAGGCCATCAGTGGAGATGATTAAGCAGGATTTGCTGTCGATCCTAAAAGGCGCTCCCAGGCCAGGAGAGAGATTCAATCCCTCCACCCGGTCCTGGGCCTGCCACAAGGTCTCCTTCCGGTGGAACATGTCCGGAAGGCATCCTAACCAGAGGCCCAAGCCAGCTGACTCCTCTGGACGTGGAGGAGCAGCGGTTCTACTCTGAGCGCCTCTTATATGTCCGAGCTCCTTACCCTATCTCTAAGGCTGAGCCCGGACACCCTGAGGAGGAAACCCATTTCAGCCGTTCGTGTCTGCAATCTTGTTCTTCGGTCGTTACCCAAAGTTCATGACCATAGGTGAGGATCAGCAGTCTAGATATACGACTGTTTCCAAATTTCTGCTTTCACACCGGCTCACCCTGACTCCTTGCCAACATTTTCCAAGAGGTCTGGCAGGAAAAATTCTGCTCAAATCCAGGTAAACATGTCGAGGAATTTAGGAAGCGCGGTGCATGTGTGAAAGAGGTTTTAGTCACGCATCTCCTGGTTATTATCAGACGACGTTTATCCTCTAAATCTGGACGTCTCATCCTCGTTCTGCAGCTCTGCAAAAAAAAGATAAAAGTGTGAAACTGCTGATAAATAATTGCACTCATTTGCATTCAGCTCCAGACTCCTGCACCCTCTGTGTGTGTGTGTGTGTGTGTATTCATTTTTAAGATTGCAGCTCAGCAGTCAGAGCTGCATGCGTACGCAGATGCAGCACGGAGATAAGCGCCCGCTGTCGTCGTCGTCATCTTCGATGCCATCATTCTTCCCGCTCTGCTCTTGGAAATTTCGGTTGTAGAGAGTCTCTTTTTTTCCCCCAAACCTGTTTACAATGCAGTGAGTGGCGGCATCATCCTCCCAGTGTTTCTCCTCTGTGCTGCGGCTCCAATAATACACCAGGGACAAGGAGCTTAGTGGTGACAGCCCCAAATCCCTCTTTCCACAGCACTGATTTCTGGATTAAGGAGGGGAGATTTCCACACCTCTGAATTGTATTGTGTTACGGGGCTCATGCATCTTTTCATGCATCGAAATGGGAGCATTTTCTTATTTACACAGATTTAGAGCGATTCTGGATGGGGCACTGAAGGCGGGAACATGCGGAGAAGGTGGAGGATGAGGGTGATTATTGTGGTAAGATCTTCTTTATGGAGGGATTTTTGGAGCTCGCCAATAAACACAACACCTGAACAGAGCGCTCGTGCACACCTTAGTTCCTGGAGAGCATGTTTGATCGAAACAAGGCGTGAAAAAAAGGTCAGATAAGACCTCCCCCTTCTCTCTTCCAGGATCCTCCTCACGCCCTTGACGTTGTTTTGGCTTTCAAGGTTCCGCATTCCTCCACGCGGCAGCATACCGACCTGGCTGTCCGAGCGTCAGAAGAATTCCAGGCCTGTGATTATCCACTCATATTTCACCGACTCGGAGGGGGGAAGCGGTAAATTAATGGAATGGGCTGTTCTCTTTTATTACAGCTGCAGAAAGCTTTATTGGGGGTTGAATTGATTTACTGAAACATTCCGAAATGTCTAAACGCCATCGATCCGCCGCTGAGTGATCAGTCTGCGGAGATTTGCGCTTTCTTTTTTCACGAGCGGAGCATGTCCTCCCCTCCTTTTTCATGAGCCAAATTAAACACAGCTTTGTTGCCTGTTTGTTTAACATTAACTGAGAAATTAACTTCTGAGGAGCAATTAATTCAGAGCCGGAAATGATAAAAATCTGAATCAATCAGAGTGAAATTTCCCCCCGTGATGAAGCAGCAGATAACTTCTCCTAATTACGGTAAAAACACACAGTTTTTGTCAGGAAAACTGTAATTTACAGGCCTGGATGAATAAATAAATTAAAGCGGTTTATGTATCCAGAGCAGACACACACACACATACAAACACACACACAGCCTACCAGTTGGCAGTGGGTGTTAATTGTGTTGGGCCTCAGGGCAAAAATAACATTGCACCAAAGACAGACAGACCGACAGAGCACTCTCTCTCTCTCTCTCTTTCTCTCTTTCTCTCAGCAGCCCACGCCTTTCTATTACGACCAAACGACACAATCATGTTCGCTTTGTGTCCGCTCTATTAATGCAAACAGAACCACTCGCATTAAAGCTTTTCATACGTTTCTTTTGTTCGTGTTTTTCTCTCTTCTTTATTTACAGCCCATATCCCCCCGTGGATTCCAGTAGTCGGTGTTTGCATGACTGTGTGAGTGTTAATTGCTAATTAGGCTGGTGTAGCAACAGACCCCAGTGTGAGGTGATAGCTCTGTGTCAGTGTACACAGAATAATTACAATGAGAGGTGTTGTAGGAGCGTGCTGGCATCTGCTCCGTCCCTGTGAGGCTCACGTGGAGGTGACAGGTTTGCACGGCGGTTTAGATAACTTCGAGTTTTAGAGATCAGCTGCTCTCTCTCTCTGTTTATCTTTTTAAAACGACAAACCTGTTATCAAACGCTCTAACAGAGAGCAGTAAGGGACATTCATGATGATTACTCTTTAGGGGAAGCTTAGATAGATAGATTTACTGGTCCCCATGAGAAAAATTTGTCTTCACCAACTGTACATGACATAAAAAGGACAAAAATGAGCATCACATGGGAACAAGACAACTGATGACAAACACACGGACAACAGCAATCGGCAACAGGAGGACAGATAGTTACTTATTACTTCTATTTTACTCCAACTAAAGGACAGATATCAAAGTTTAGACTCCACTACTTTAACCCTCCTCCTCTGTTAAAAGAAACACTTAAATTTGCTTTTTTGCATCAAGACTTTTTGACTTTGTCAGGAACCTCTGTTTCTACAAAATACAAAAAATTGACTAATTTATAAAACGCTCTTATTAAAATTATGGCACTTGTCGCTGTTGACCCGGTTAGATTAATATCTAATAATAAGAACAAAACTAAAATCATAAGTGAACTGTCAGGAAACCACACTGACAGTCAGATCCTCAAAACACAACATCGGGCATGTCCAGACATGTGAGATCAATTCAGTATAGATGTCTGTGTGAGGGGTACACTGACAAATAAAGGCCCAGAGGACCACAACAAAAACTATTATCATCAATATTTTCATGGATAATGAAGCCTAACAAGGTAACATAGAGATGAGAACCAAACTGGATGATAGAGAATTGTTTTGAGTGTAATTTATAGCTGATTTAAGACACACGGGTCAAAACCGACCCTTAACATAGTGGCTGCGTAGTAAAAACAAACACAGGAGGAAGGTTTACTCTGTCTGTTTGCTCAAAGGTCACCTGATAAGTTCTCTTTCCTAAAATCCAACGTGAAAGACGGTGAACCGCTGAGCAAATGTCACTCTCATCAGAGCGGAGTAAAGAAGCAGAGAGAGATGAAGTTTGAGGTTTTTGAAGTGAACAATGATTTACTTCTGAGGCTTAAACCAGCAACCACTGCAGAGAGGACTGAATCCTCTCGCAGAAACTTGGTTGCCATTTTTTATTCCACATTTAATTGTTCTTACTTGATGCCTCTCTATAACGCATTACAAATATATGTATGATGTGTTATAATTATGTTAAAGCACTGTATAACTATAGTTATAAACACTCAGTAATGATCATAATGCTTTATAGCAATAATCAAAACACAATATAAAGAATTTTATCATGACTTATAAGATCAGGTATTATAATGTGTTATAACTGTTAACAACTCACTGACAATGCCCACATAGATAATGTATTATACATATATTTATGATGTGTTATAATTTGCTTATAAACTTGTATAACTATCATTATAAACACTAATTAATTATCATAGGGCTTTATAACAACAAGCATAACACATTATAATACCTGACCTTGTAAGTCATGGTAAAATGTTTTATAATGTGTTTTGATTATTGCTATAAAGCATTATGGTCATTTATGAGTGTTTATAACTTTAGTTATACAGTGCTATAACATGATTTTAACACATTATGCATATATTTATTATGTGTAATAGAAATAGGCGTCAAGTAAAGTGTTACCTAAACTTTCTAAAGTCATGTAAAGTAGATGAATGTTTTCTTGGCTGCAGTAATTCAGTAATGCAAAAGAAACAACAAAGTTCTGGGACATTTTAAAAAGTATTTTGGCGACTCTAGTACTTTTTTTAAAGCATGCAACACAAACATATGAATTAAACCGAGCAATTTTGACTTGCAGTTTGCATTTTTCCACCATTGATGGAAAATGCATGTAATCCTCCACATTTATGTTTCTGAATGTTTAAGTGATGAAGGAAAAATGCAAATTAAGTTTCAGAATCAGGTTTAACTTCAGATGAATTCTTTAGTTTTTTGCACATCGCTGAAATCGTTTAGAAGTAAGACGACAAAGTTATGAGCAGGAGGGAAACTTGAACAGAATTAACTAAAGTGTAGTTTATGAAATTAAAGACAAATTAAGTCTACATGCACCATTTTAAACATCAACCAAAGTATTCAGAGTTTTGGCTTATTTATGAATTAGAGATGAAGCTTCTTACTCAGTTTTAGACTTTACTGCTGTACAAAAGAGAGCTTCTTGGATAAATAAGTAAAATATGCACAACATATATGTGGTGGTGGGAGAGAAACAATCTTATTTGTACAAGAATGTGCAAAATGTTTCCTCCTGAGTGTGCAAAACTTGGCTCAAAACACACAGAGACAATGTGCAACAACAAGCAAAGATAGTGATCGAAAGCTGAGCAAGAGCAGTGTTTGGGAAAAACCCACGACCACATTTGTGTACACACATGTCCTCGGCATGTCAGCGGAGGATTAGCCGTGCTTTTTGATTCGATTATGAAAAAAAAAACGAGAAAGAAAAAGAGAAAAGTGATGAATAGGTCCAGTTTTTAAATGTCCCGCAGAGAAAAATTCCAGAGACAGCTTTACTTTTATGGCATTTTAAAGTGTGTGTGTTTGTGTGTGTGTGTGTGTGTGTGTGCATGACAGGCAGAGTGAGAGAGAGAAGCAGCCGACATGTGACAGGAATTATGTGAAACCAAAATAAGTCACAGTAACCAGTGCAACAAGATTTTTAGAGGAAGACCAACAAAGCTCGGTATAAATAAATGTACAGTGCTGCTGCTGCTGCTGTTGTGTAGCTCTCATACAAACACACACACACACACACATGTACTCACACACATCCCCCCACACTCTTCTTCTTCTTCTCTACTTGTGAAGCAGGCGTACGTCTGAGGTCTGGGACTGCAGCCGAACTCTTCTGGAAACACATGCCGCTCTAATGGATTTAATATGGCTGTAAATTACAGTCAACAGAGAGCTGGAGCATCAGTACCGCTCACATGGAGATCAGCTCTACTGAAGGGCCTTTTAACACTCCAGTCAAAGCTACGTCGCTCTCGTGTGTGTGTGTGTGTGTGTGTGTGTGTGTCATATTTTTCCTTTCCTTGTGTTTCTCACGCCGTGTTTTTCTTTTTCATGGATTATGTAGATTCACCGTCTCTGTCTGTGATTACATTCATCCCTTATTTGAATAAACCATCTCATTAGACGCAGCATTTAATTGATTATGATGACAGTAGAATTAATATTCAAAGTGATTTGATCGTCTTGTTGATGGTTGTTGGAGGGATTATCCAGCAGAAATAGGAGGTTAAAATTGTGCAGGAATCATCAAACCGGACAGGAAATAAGGCGACGTTCACACTGCAGGTTACGATGCATGATTCGGATTTTTCGTTATATCTGATCTTTTTGTGCGGTCGTTCTCATTACAACAACAACAGCTGTATGACCATAAAATTATTTTTCCACTCTGACATACGATATTAAGATACTAGACCCAAAAACACTCAAAAAAAACAAAAATCAGATTTGAAAGATTTATGAATTTCTTTACTTTTCAAAACTCAAACGTGCTCAATGTAAAAAATTGAATGCAGAAAATGTAAACACAAGTTGTAAATATGTACATACAAAAGTATAAGTGAGATAAAACTGACGTATTGGGATGGAAGGTGAATCATATCGTATCAAATCCAGAACAGGGGTGAATCGTAGAGTATCGTATCGGCAGGGATTCAATGTATCGCAAATTATATCGTATCATTGGCAGTGCATCAAGATGGGTATCTAATCTCTGTCTGTGATTACATTCATCCCTTATTTGAATAAACTATCTAATTAGACGTGGGTTTCAGTTGACGTTGACAGCAGAATTAATATTCAAAGTGATTTGATCGTCTTGTTGATGGTTGTTGGAGGGATTATCCAGCAGAAATAGGAGGTTAAAATTGTGCAGGAATCATCAAACCGGACAGGAAATAAGGCGACGTTCACAAGCTCCCCGCTGGGCTGGCTGCTGTGGTGGTGCCTGGAGAGTCAGCGGGGTCCTCTGTGGAGCTATCAAGCAGCTCTAAAAGCAGACAGTTCGGTTTGTCACAGGTCACACGGCCGTGTCCGCTTCTTTGGTCCATGTCCTTCGTCTCTTTATATTCAGCACGAAGGCTTTTGATTTTCCGATGGCGCTGCAGCAAGGAACGCTTGATGCCTCGCTCGGACACCGCCCGGTTACGATATGAGCCCTCTATTTTGGCTTGAACTGACCGTTCTCCCAATATATTTATCAACTCTAACGTTTCTTCTTTTCACCACTGGCTGTTCTCCGTTCCCTCGTCCGCCATTGCTTTGTTTGTTGTTGTTGAACAATGGTGACGTTTGTTGCATATCGATGACGTATACTGTAGGTCGGATGAACGCGACCTGAGCGTCCACACTGCAGTCACATCGGATACATATCCGATTTATCTGATCTGAAAAAATCTGATATGTGTCACATATGGTTAAAAAATCGGACTTGACCTGCAGTGAGAACATAGACTAAGAGATTCACTCGACGCAGGAGCTTCTTCTTTTTCTTTCACACTCAGTTTCACAGTGAAAATGAAGATTAAATACAAAGAAGGAGTGATTTAACTCTCTTCTGCTCTATGAATCTCTTTGATTTCTCTTTATTTATCACCTGATTTAATGCTTTTAGGTAAACTTCTTGGTTTTGACCTGTCAGTTGCCAGTTCAGGCTCCGGAGAACCATGAGGAGCATTTTTCTGACATTTAGAGTAACTAAAAATTAATTTTTTATTCATTAAAAATATGTAAAGCCCTCAACTCTCTGCACAAACCATTAAAAACCTGCACTGAGCAGAAGGAGTGCCACAGTCTAAGTGTTCTTCTTTGCAGGAATATCGTGCAAAAGAGGATTTTCTGCACCTCGGTCGTGTTTGCATGCATGTGCGTTTGTGTGCAGGAGTGAGAGTGTGCATTTAAACTGTTGATCTTGCGTGTGGTGGGAGCATGCAGGCAGATTTGAACCTGCGCCTCTGCCTCATTAGGCCTGCCTCTGTTGCCATGGCTGTCTATTAGAGCAGCGGAGATTAAAGACTGATTTACATGTGAAAGAGGAGAGAGAGAGAGAGAGAGAGAGAGAGAGAGAGAGAGAGAGAGAGAGAGAGAGAGAGAGCACTCCACCGCTCTCTCCTCTTACGAGTGTCTTCTGGAGGACAGGGTCAGTTTGGGCGAAGGCAAATATTTGCAAAAGTTTGACCACGTTTTTAACTTTTAAGTGCATCTCTTTGTGCGAACGGCTCGACCTCCGACCTGCAGAGGATCACGGTAAAAAGCAGCTTTTAAACAGTTATGATTCCAGCCTCGAGCCGGAGGTGTGAATACAAGCGTTTGGGTTGTGAGCTCTTGTGGCTTGTGGTTTGAAACACGATGCAGCTCACGACATTGTTGCATGTGAAGAATCTCGCTCCCCTGCCGTGTCTTTCTCTCTCTCTCTCTCTCTCTCGTGTCTCTCAGTGTTAAATCACACGTCAAAAATGTTATTTCATTTTAAAACCCCTTATTCTAACACACTTTAGATTGTATGTGCAGATTATGAAGGAGGGAGACAGGTGGAAGATTTGCACACGGCGTGCAGGCGAACATCTGGCAGCCTGCCACACCTGAGGAATAAATCAAGAGGTGAAGTTGTGAGGGAGAAGAATAAACTCGAGGAGACGTAAAAGCCTGATTATGTGGAGATTGACTTAATGACTCTGAGTAATGATGGTGATAGTTCAGGGCAGCCGTGAGTCACCTCCTCCTCTGTTTTTAATGTTTGTCTTACAGCGAAGCAGGAAGGGCAAAGTGGAGCACTTGGTCTCAGTCTGACTCACTCCACCGTGGTCGCTCTGACCAAAACAGGCCACAAGATCAACCGACTGAATGTGCTGCAGCTCGACACGAGGCGACAAACTCACAACAGACCGTTTCTACAAACTAAACATGCACGTACTTTAAATCATCTTTATAAAAACTAAAAACTAATCTGACAGCTCATCACTGCAGGTTTGGAGGAAATCTCCAGTTCAGAGTTGAGTTTAAGAAGTTACTCTTTACTTTTTTCATTCCTACTTTTCCAGGAGTGTCAATTTCCCAAATTTGCACGCTTATTTTCAAGACTTTTCTCCAAATCCAGGATCATAGTTTGTAGCTTCCTCGTTTTTCTGCAACTAAGGGAGCTCCTCTAAAACTTACGTAACGTGTTTTGCTGAAACAAGTTATTTAACATGTTAGTTCTGCAAAAAAAAAAATCACCCCTCACATGATCACCTTTTATTTAGATCATTTTATCTTTAAAAAACTTTTCTTTTTTCTGATGCATTTGCACTTTTATGTTTTCACTCTTGCTTTGAGCTGCACACCAGTTTGGCCGGTTTACACGCAGAATTTCATCAGTTCAGAGCTTTTTAGTTATAAATGTAGAAATTTAATAAGTTACTTTTCAAAGGTAGTAATCCTTTAATGTAAAAATTTAACGTTAGAAACAATATTATCCATTTGTGAGGCTGAAACATATTTCATCAAGTCCTAAAATTCAACACCAGTCACTCTCTACCTCTCCCCCTGAGACCTGGACAGTTTGATCCTGTTTGTTCATTTTTTCCTTGTTTATTCACACGTTCATGTTCAGTAAAATTATGACCCTCACTCGTCCTGAAGTTGTGCAGCAGATCAGATGAAGATGCAACAAACCTCCTGGAGTATGAAAATAGATATTTATGTCAAAGTTTGGCCTCTAAGCTCTAGGGCCCGACTGATATGGTTTTCTTTGGGCCGACACCGATTATATAATTACTTATTTCTTTTAACAAATGGCTCCTTTCAAACACTTTCCAGAGGTATTACTCTAAGAAATATTCCACGTTTATCATGAATTTATCATGAATCAAACTGGGACCAGAAAAGTGTTTTCAAAGTGAAACCGAATCTTATTCTCCGCATTTTATTTCTGAAAATATCGGCGAAAATCTGCGAGTTTTGGCCGATTACCGATAAGTCTAAAACGGGCTAAAACTGGCCGATTTAATCAGCTGGTCGATAAATCGGTCGGGCCCTGCTAAACCCTACCAGGTGATTCTCACACTGAAACCAAAGTTATTTTCGTTTACTCTCGATGTAAATTAAGTCCCCGCCAAAGTACGCCGAGTCTCAAACATCACCTGATGAAGAAGTACGGACAACTCTGCAAACTGCAAACTTACCGACTGATTAACTTGCTTTTTATGCATCTGCTTGAAATAGAATAAAGATAAAGATAAAGACGATGACGCCTAGAGGTGCAGGAAAAGCACAAAAGGAGTAGAAGTGCTGCTGGCTGTTTGGATCTGTCAGGTGCACATGCAGGTTTTCGGCTGTAAGTGTATCGAATGATAAAGACCTGAGTGGGCTGCAACATGTTGACTATTTTAAGACATTTGCCATGTAAAAAAGAGGGTATTTTTAGGTTTTAAAGGAAACAATCCTCTCTCTACAAGACACTAAACTAGCCTGAGTGAGGTCCAAACTTTGAGATACAACATTAAAACGAGAAACACTCAGAACACAACATCTGATCAGGTCTCCGGTCTCTTCCCTGAATCCTTCATAAAAAGATGACGACAGCACAGATAGTCCGATGGTTTCGCGGATCCATCCATGCATGTATCATCCTCACACAGGCAGTAAATGAAAACCACAATAGCCTCTCCCAGCAGAGTCTGCTAGCCATATTTTAGCCTCCTAATAAGCCGAGTGTGTGCGCTACAGGCAGCAACAGACAGCAAGGAGAGAATCTTCTCTATGAATATTAATGTGTGTTACGGGGAGGGGGGAGGTTGAGGGGCAGGGCGGGAGAGGGGAACCAAAGCCTCCTCCAAATCCTCCACAGATAAACTGAGAGGGGAAGAGAGATGATTACATGCATGGTTTTTCACAGGGCTCCCCCCAAATCTCTTTTTCTGTAGTGCATTTTAACGGGCTCCTCGCGCGCACCTCAGCCGCTCCGGTCTCTAAACGAGGGGGCCGACGAATCCCCAGCTCTGTGAATTTTTTATACCACTTTTTTTTATGCAAACACAAACTGGGTCTTGTCGACCTTTTGTCTCTGTAATGTGCCGTATGTATCACTGTCATTTTGTTGCAGCCGCAGACAATAGAGAGCTGCGGGAGACGGATGAGACGAGGCCGTGAAGAAGGAATCAAAGTCATTCTCGGCCGCAGATGATGGAGGAGGTCAGAGCGGGGAGCAGGCCCGGAGGGAGAAAGATTCTGACGGAGGCTTTGTGTGACATGAAGACATGACAGAAAATTAGTTCACATGGAGAGACGGAGAAACTGTTTGATTCAGCGGGAGGAGAATTTAACAGTTTTAACTCACCACTCAGTTTGGATCACCGCAGCGTCCAATCAGCATGTGGTCTGGTTCTCTTCCTTTCCTCTCCAAGCTCTGTGCATGATCTACTCGAGATTCAGGTGCAGGAAAACTCATCTGATCACACCTTTTACTTTGAAAACACCACAAACTGCAATTATGACCTGAGAGACAATGAATGGAGAAATGAATGGAGAGAGGTCAAACAACATGTGATGACCTTTCAGTCAGCGGAGCTAGCCAACTGTTAGGTAGGGTGAATGACGCTACCTGATCCGTCCCGGAAGCAAAATTTTTTTTTTTGTAGAATGGTAGGGGAAAGTCCCGCCTCCTTTGCCTCTGATTGGCTAGAAAAGCTGGAAACGTCATCACACGCTCAAGCTGAGTGCAGGCTGTCGGCTCTGTCGAACAGAACATTATCGCACTTCTGAATCTCCTAACCTTAACCTGACAGACGATAACGTTTCAAGGCCATTAGGAATAACCAATCCGAGCCCAGTGCTTCTAGCCAATCAGAGGCGGAGGAGGACGGGACCTTCCCCTGCCATCCTACAAAAAAAAAATCGGAAACCTGAAACATATGTCACGTCCTCTACTAGCCATCTTTGCGACAGTGTCAGCGTCAGCATCAGCGAGCTCACTTCAGTCACACTCGATGCTTCAGTTTATCACGCGCCACACGCCTTTCTTTTTCTCCTGTGTTTCCCCCGACTGACGCAGAGCGCCGGAAAGTCAAGAGAACGGCGCCCAGTTTCACGATTAAAGGTTCAGCTTCACTGTAAAATTGCAACATAGTTATAAAAGGCTTGAATGAATGTAAATATTTTATTGTTGAAATTGAAATGTTGTATAAAAACGCTGAAATTCGTTGTCCACAATGTGTTTTTAATTTATAAAATAAATGAAATAAATCCCCCACTTGATACTTTAAAAAGTCAGAAAACCGTCATTTTGACCGGGTTGTGGCGATCTCTGTGGCCCAGGAAGGGTGCACCATGGGTGGCCACACACCTCCAAAACATCCCCCCTTGATAGTTTGAAAAGTCAGAGGGTAGCGACAGTGACCACATGTCCTCTTTTTTGGGGTAACTGTTCGGCCTGTCCATGGGGGGTTTATAATATCCTTCAGATGTCCGGGGTTTTGTAAGTTTTGAGTTTGTGTAGCGTGGACTGACTGAGTTAGCAGCACATTGAAAAAAAAAAACACTGGCTCAAACCTGAAAAACCCTCAAAATTTTGTGTGCGACTCCGCCCCTCATAGTAGCATCCTCTTTTTGGGGATTCAGAACAAGGTCACCCTAAAGTTATGATGCTTTTATTTTGAAAAACCCAACTCTTCGTGGATTTGCTCTGTGAACTCACATGACTTGACTCCCCGCTCTGAAACGCGAGCCTCAGACATCGATCTCGGACCCCCGCTTGGTGCGTCGTCTTGTGTTTATTGCCGATCGCCATCAGGGCGACCCGAGCGCTCACCAGGGACGGTTTAATTACGCGCCCTTTCTCCACGTGTCCGTCAATAATCACACTGATGCAATCAGTCATGTGGCCGCCCTCGATCAATGCGTTCAGGAGAAGCGCCGCCTAACTCTGGATCAACATCAGTTTTACGGTGTCATTACAGTCTGCAGTTTATTATCCATCTGTTGGTTAAACGGACATTGATCAGGCTTTTTATACAGAAGCTGCGACATTATAGAGTTCAGGAAGGATGGTTGGGTTTCAGATCTACATGCACAACGTCTAGACTCGATGGAGGAGTGTAGAAACAGACTCTGCTTCAGCTTTTTACTTATTGATGACTCATGTTTCATCCAATAAAACTCATTCTTCCTTTTTCCACTAATGTGTTTTTTTTTTAAACCCTTTGTATTTTCACATCCCTCCGATCCAATCACCGATTTTTCTTTGCCCTCCCTACTTTTTCTGATCTTTCTCCCACAGGATCGTCTCCCCTCTTGCAGAAAAAAACAACCACGTTCGAGGATGTCAGGGAAACATCCACAGAGCGGGTATTGTCTTTAGGAAGCTGTTCGCCTGTTCAGATGTTGACGTCTGGTTAGAGAGGGTGAAAAAAATCAATGGGTTTCTTTACAACTCTGCAGCAGGCGCTCGTTTGAGTCTTCTTGGAAGTCTGTTTTGGTTAAAGGGATCTGTAGAAAACGAGCAGATTCGCACTAAAACGGTCTTGTTCTGCTTTCAGCTCTGAGCATGTGCTTCTCGCTCATGGTGTGTGTGTCTGTGTGTGAGTGAAGCTGGTAAAAACAACACGATCTGGCAGTTCTGCAGAAATATGAGCGAGCAGATGACAAATAGTTTGATAAGGAGGATGGCGTGTGTGTGTGTGTGTGTTTTATGCATGCTGCACAATTATCAGGAAGGTTGTCTCAGTGTCTGTCGTGTGTAGAAGAAGTGTGCAACTATTTTTAAAGACCTGCATGCTTCAAGCCTTCATTAGGTTGTGCTTTCGTGTGTGCATCCATCACAGAGTAAAATGCATGAGCAGCAACCCGACTAGTGTACAGGATCACTTCTATAAACCATGCAGTGGTAATTTCACTGATAGTTGAAGGCCTGACTGAGGTTCATGACGGGGAAAAGCTGCGGTGTATTGGTGCCAAAGATCTTGGAGCTGTGACCCTCCTCTCTAAATCGCAGTTTGTTGAATTATCTCAAAGACTCCAAAATCAGGCAACTGGACTGTGTAGAGTTTGAGAAGACGTTTCGCCGTTTATCCAAGAAGCTACCTGAGGTTCTGAAATAGCAGGTGAGGGGAACAGGTCATTCCAGCTCCTCCCAGTCGTTGTTTTCCCCTTCTCCAGTAAAATAAATACCTGCTCCTCTTACTAGCTATTTTAGAAATGCTTCTTGGATAAGCAGCGAAACGTTTTCTGTAACTTTACACATTTCAATTGCCTGATTTTGGATTCTTGGAGATAACCATGACTTGGATGAATGAGAACCTACATGGACGTATGTTGAATCCCCAAAAAGAGGACAGGACTCTGCAGGGCGGAGTCGTGCGTGAAACTTTGAGGGTTTTTCGGGTCAGTCAGTTAGTTCACGCTACACAGACTCAATACTTCTGTACAAAACTGCAGACATCTGAAGGACAGACCAGACAGCCACTCCAAAAAAGAGGACGTGTCCGAGTTTAAGAGGATGTATGGTCATCCTACCGACTGAGCAATAGACGGCTATTAGACATCTAGTTTTCTAATTTCTAGTTTTCTCATTTCAACCGTCTGGATTCTGTATATTTTTAGACAGAGTTTAGACGTTGCACTTTAACCCATTTATTCGATAACTATTCATTTCAAAAAGCAACTGTGAGTATCATAACTGATCTCCAGATTCACCAAAATAATCATGATAGCTGTCCAACAACATACAGTGTAGACCTCTGTTAGCCGGCTCGTCTAAATTTAGACGTCTAAATTTAGACGACTAATAAACGTTCATTTTTAGACCTGTGGTTGACTGATTTTAGACCAGTCATCTCGACTACATTTGGACGTTTATTAGACCTCTTTTAGACCAAAAAATGCTCAGTGGGTACATAACCAGGATATACAGTCACAGTATCCCCTCTTCCTCTCTGCCCTGTCACTTTAAAGTTTCTACACGTAGCGCCCCCTCAGGTCTGGAGCACCACCTCCCTCTTTGCATTGTTTGCATTCTTGCTATCTGCAGTTGCATTTAATTTTCCCCGCCTGTTCTTTCAATCCGTAATGCATTATCACTGTTTCATTCACCTCAGACTTTTGCATGTGCTTTTCAGGCTGCAGCATTTGCATGGAGACTGTTGCAGAGCTGCCTACTGTACATATCTGTCCAGGCGTGTCACACACATGTGCTTCATGCAGCAAAGTGCCGAAGATGTAAAAGAATCAGGACATAACAGACAAGAAGAGAAACTACTGACAGGAAAAAATGGATTAAAGTGAATTTTACAATCTGGAGCAGATTAAGCAGCACTTAATACTCAGATAACACACACATGAGCAGAGATAATGACTGTTATCGTGAAGGCAGGACCATTCCCTTCAAGTTATGAATGATTTTTAGTTTTCTCTGCATCCTGTGAGCGTGCACTTCTTCTGATTTTTGCACTAAATTCTAAATCTGCATCTGCATTAAAAAAAATTTGCACTTTGGCTTCATATCTTCATCACAACCAGCTACAGTATAAGATGCTTCCTTCCTGCTCAGATTAAAGGGGGCGAGTTTTTGAGCCTGTATGTGTCAAAAGTCAGATTCAGCACAGGATGGGAAGGTGTGAGTGTTTGCCCTGCTACAAGGTGTTCGAGTGTTAGATGAACATCACACATCCCTGCCGTACAGCATCTACACGAACCTGTGTGTGTGTGTGTGTGTGTGTGAGTGTGAGTGCGCACGGGAAGCCAATGAAACCTTATTCTCTCATAATTCACTTTTGTGTGGCTTTGTGTGCGTGCATTTGACGCATGTGTGCAGCTTTTGCAGAGGTGTGAAAGGTGACACGGTGCAGTCCATAAGATAGCACCTCTGCTCTTCATCGACCACTGTCTCCTGCGTGTGTTTGTGTGTCTGCGTGCGTGTGTGTGTGTATTCTGTTTGTGTTTGCATTAAGAGGAGTCTGACTGAGGTTTATTCTGCAGCGCGTCGTCCTTCTGCTCGCGGGCTTTGTCTTCATCGTTCGCAGCCACGCAGATCAATGAAAACATGAATAAGAGGGTCTGATCTGACGGCGTTCACGCCGAGAAAACTGCACCGCTCTGACAGCTTGTTAGTCATCCGCTCCTCTCAGGCTGCACAAACACAAAAGAGGCTCTTTGAAAATCGCCTCGGCCTAAGGAGTTTGGCGAGAGCTTCGCCCCGACGAGGGCTCTGCAGGCCGGGATGCACGGAGGACAACCTCTCCTTTGTCAGAGAGGGAGCGTGGGGAAAGCTGAACAGTCACAGAGTGTTACTCCAGCCGTCGCCATATCTGGATGTGAAGTGTAAGACTACTCCAGATAGGACTGCACGATGTATCGTTTGAGCATCGTCATCGCGATGTACGTGTGCGCGACCGTCATACTGCAGATCCTGCAATTTTAGGAGGTGAATAAACTCAGTTAATTTCAAGGGTAGCTGACTGAGATACTCTGCATGTGACTCTGCATGTGCTGTACAGCGATCCACAACAGTTGCCAATCAGACTATCCTGCCACCTGTCAACCAAAATCAGAGAGGAGGAAACCACGCCCTGTTGTGGAAAATCCACATTCCCGTGGACCACTCTACTATAAGCGGTGGGCGTTTCCACGAAGTGCATGCAATCCCCAGAGGACATGCGTTTCTTGGCACAACACCAGTAACAACAACAGCGATTGCAAAATGAGCAACAAACAAAAGAAAACCACCGTAAATGAAGACTTGCTGCCAAAAGGAAGTAATCTGTCGAACAAAACACGTGTTTTGTGTTCATCTGTCACCACAATAACGTCAAAACAGACAGAAGCCATTCTACTAACATTCACAGAAAGAGGTAAGATCAGTGCAGGTTAACCGTCCTCCAGGTTTCAGCATAAAGTGCTGTTCAGGTCAATATATATCGCAGGTTTTCTTCCGCTTCATCCTGGTCCGGGTCACGGAGTCAGCAGCTTCAGGAGGGAAGCCCAGACGGCCACTTCCACCAGCTCCTCCGGGGGGATTCCCAGGCGCTCCCAGGACATGCCAGAGATATAATCCCTCCACCTGGTCCTGGGCCGGCCACGAGGTCTCCTCCTGGTTGGACATGTCTGGAACACCTCTAACAGGAGGCGTCCAGAAGGCGTCCTAACCAGATACAAGAGCCACCTCAGCTGACTCCTCTCGATTTTGAGGAGCAGCGGTTCTTGAGTGTCCGAGCTCCTTACCGGATCTCTAAGGCTGATCACGGACACCCTGCGAAGGAAACCCATTTCGGCCGCTTGTATCTGCGATCTTGTTCTTTCAGTCATTACCCAAAGTTCATGACCATAGGTGAGGATCGGCACGTAGATCGACCGGTAAATCGAGAGTCTCGCCTTACGACCGCATCACTGCTGACGCCGCTCCGATCTCGTGAACAAGATCCCGAGATATATCGCAGGGTTGAAAAAAATTGCGATGTTCGTTTTTTCCAGTATCGTGCCGCCGTAACTCCAGAGTTTCCCTCTTTGACGCCTAAAGGCCATCAGCGGAGATGATTAAGCGGGATTTGCTGTCGATCCTAAAACAACCCACCCCTCCTCTTTAAGCAGAAGCAGGTTTCCAGCTCTTTCGGGGTGAGTCATTGAGGGATCGCCAGCTGTGTCAGAGATAAAGACGACGGCGAAGGAGGAGGAGGAGGAGGAGGATCTGACTGACAGCATGGAAAGTGTAAACACAGAGGACCTCAGGGCGTCTTGTCTTGTGGCATCTGTCTCTTCTCCTCTCCCTCTGTGGTTTTTGTCTCCACTGGTGGTTGGAGGAGAAGATTCACTCCCTTGTTTTCCTCTCCTCCTGTCATCCTCTCATCCTTTTCTCCACTGTGGAAAGAAAACAGAAAAAAACAGCATTCCTCTGTGTAACCATTCCTGTCTCCTCTGCCCAGTAGGAAACTGCTGTCCGATCCATAAGTCATGATAACAACCGTCTTCCTCCTTTCCTCACACACACACCCACACACACACACACACTGTAACACACACACTGTAACACACACACACACACACAGGCAGTGGAAAACCGACTCCTCGCTCCGAGCATGATGTCAGACGTCTGCTAGCTGACAGGTCTTGCCATGGGAAAAACATGCATAAGTGTGTTTAAGTGTGTGCGCACACCACGGGGACCCTGCAGGCACGTCGGCGTCCTCATGTTCCACATGTGTGTTCGCACTAAACACACACACTGAGAGAGCAAAGACAGCCGAGCAGAGGAGACGCTGATTTAAAAACCATGCAGTGGATTTATTTCTTTGATTTCAGGAGGTAAATCTGAAATAAATTACAGGAGCGATTAAACATTTATTTTTAATGCACTTTAAAAATTCATCCGTCCCTTTTTGCAAGAACTCCGCTTCAATTTGGCCTCCCATCCTTCAGGCCGCTCTATGAAATGCCCGCTCTCCCCAGTATAGCCTGTGTTATTGATTTGCCATTATGTAGCATGGGGGAGAAAAATCCATGACTCTCCCTTTAAATAACCATCACATGAGGACAAGAGAGATATATCACGGAGGAACCATATCGAATTGGAACACATGGGATGCACGGTATAAGCGGGGCAATCTTCTCTGTGTGTCTTCGGTTTGACAAAGACGAAGCTGCTGAATTATCTTAAGCTTCGCTGAATCAGGGTTTTCTGGAGACCCCAATCCTGGGTGTTATTATTGGGGGGATTCCTCTGCATGCGGAGGCTGCATGAATTCATATCACTCACTTAATATAGTCAAGAGTCCGGGTCGATTCTGTAAATTTTAGAGATTAATTTACATGGTTTTTTTTTGTTGGTTTTTTTTTGGGGCGATTTTGCTTTTATTGATTGGACAGTGTGAAATGAGGGGAGAGGACATGTGGCACATGGTCGGGACCGGACTCGAACCCGCGACCACTGCGGGGACCGTGGTCCCCATGTATGGGGCGCGCTTGATTTACATGTTTAAGGTTTAATATTGTCGTGATTGCTGAAAGGGGGGTGGAAATTAATGCCAAAATGTTCTTCTTTCACTATTTTTAAGCTCATGGGGGAAACTCTCTGTGTGTTTGACCCTTGGCGCCCCCTCTGGACAAAGTGGGAACTGTTTTTTTTGTGGCTTATTTTGTGTGATCCTTATGAAAGTGGTTTTGATTGTCAAAAAACAAACAGAGAAAATTATCAATAACCATAAATACTTGCAGGTAAAGTAGCTAAGGCTGTTTTTAAAGAGTGCTGTATCATATCGTGTCATATTGTAACATACAATATTGTTTTGTATTGTATCATTTTGTTTTGTAACATGTTGTTTTGTATCATAATAATTCATATTGTATTGTATCATAATTCTGTCATACTATTTAGTAATGTAGTTTATTGTATCATATAGTGCCTTTTTTATTGTGTCCTATTGTTCTATATTAAAATGTATCATGTCATGTTGTACTATATAAAATAACATCATATACTACAACAACAAAAACCTTAAATATTAGCCTTTGTTTGATCTTGTTTCTGGTACAAATGTTGTTTTGAATCCACATCTGCCCAAAAATCCAGAAAAAGACTTTTTTTTAAGAAATTGCAAAAAACGCAACCTGAATGAATTAAAAACACACGTTAAGTTTCTTGAAATAAAGTTAAAGTTTTAATTCTTAATTTAAGAACTTGGAAAGTAAAATTTTCTTTTTCTACTGGCTGACAGTTTTAAATCCTAATTCAGATCCTCTTCTTGGTGTGTGATATCGAGGAATAGGATCTTGAGTTTTTGCATCGTCTCGAGGAAAATAACATAGTGTTCTGTTTTTGTGATAATGACTTTACTCTGAATCTGATATGATCTTTTATTTTTCAGTTGAAGTACATAAGTACTGATCATCGTTTCAGAGGGATGGCTCTCAGTGTATCTGAGGTGACGTTTAAGTAAAAAAAGGAACATGTTTTAAATAAAATTAAATAATTAGAGTGTGGTAATTTACATTTTGAGAAAAGTGCAGTAAATATAAACATTTTTGACTTTAAAAAAAACTTCTATGTCATGTACAAACCTGTTAGAGAGACAGATTTTGGCCTGGAGGTTTGACTTATTTTTTTTAGCTCTGCTGGTCCGGTCAGACGATCTCGATTCTCATGATTTCAAACATGTTAAAGTCGGATTTATCATGTCTGCACGCTCTGAGCTAGACTACGATAAACGATGTCAGCAGGAAGGAGACAGAGCTGTTAAAAGAGTCTCTAAACACCTTAAATATCCAAACCTCGAGGTTAACGTTAGCTAGCATGCACGCACCGTCTTACCTCCACCTCCTATTTAGATGTTTCCTCATCCAGACACATTTAACCTCCTACTTTTGTCATTTTTTTCTCACTACAGTGAGCCGTGTTTAGTTTCTGCTTTTGTTTACTTCTGCTGCAGCATGAAATCACATGAGATTGTAAATACTCTCTCTCCGGTATGCAAAAATATCCAAAGTTATATTTAGATCTCAAAGAGCAAAGTTACAGATACAGAGGGGAAAAAAAAACGGTGAAGTTTCTTCTACAAAGTGTGCGCTGCATGAAGATTTTTCACTCCCTGGTGTGAGCTGAACTCCTGCAGTTTGAGGAAAGCCTAAAATGATGTCTGCAGGATCTTGAAGCCTTAAACCACGCAGTTTGTGTGTGTGCATAAATGAGTAATCCTGTATAATTGTCTGTGCAGCTCAAAAGCCTGCTGTTAAGTGTTGCTCTCATACTCGCAGGCTGATTATCTAACTGACTGAGACAGTGCAGGTCACGCAGCAGACAAAAGCCTGTCTGTGCTGTTGTGTTCAGGAAGAGGCCCCGCTTCGCTCTGATGTGGCGGGCTGCAGTACCTGCGACGCACACAACAAGTTCCTGTGTTGAGTGTATGAAGTCTGGTGCACGTGGCAGAGCGATGAGCGACACACACTTCCAGCTCTGCCTGCCTGCCTGTGTGAGGCCTGACAGGTTCGCCAGAGGCTATCGCAGCGAGAGGTGATTATAAAGTCATGTGGGTATTATGGCTCATTGCCTGGAAAGTTCTCTCCGTCGTGTATTTTGAACGCGGGAGAAAGATGAGAGAGAGCCGGAGTGAGTGAGACAAAATAAGAAAAAGGGAGAAGGAGAATAATAGATAACACTGAGCTGCAGAGTCGCTGTTTATGTTGTGATTTGAAACTGCAGAGGATGGCGCTTTCTGGGGTGATTTGCAGAAAAATGTCTCCCGTGCAACTTGATTATCTCTCTAAATTTAATACAAATCTTAAGTCCCTGAAAAAGAACAGAAAAAAAAGCTTTCTTTATCTCTCTGCTCCTCGTCTCCGGCTCCTTCTCTTCGCAGCCAATCAAAACCCAAAGTGAATTATGATAAAGGGGGGGAAAAAAAGGGGAAGTAGAGAAAGCGGCGGGGTGAACGCCCGCGTGGTTGAATTTCCATATAGATAGACGAGCACATTAAACTTGTCTATCTGCGAGCTCACTGTCCATTCTTCCTCTTATTACATTTTGATGGAAAGATGGCCGCTCCATCGACATCATCCACTCGCGTCGCCCCCCACTCTCTCTCTGTCGTGTTCCTATCTGCCCCCGGACACTTGATTGTTTCTGAACCGGTGTTGACCCCATAAAGAGGAACCGTGCGCCTGGTTTCCCCGCCACAGTTTGTTGTGTTCATTCGTAATCTCGAGGTTGTTATTGCTCAATTTTCTTCCTCCTTGTAAAACCTGCATGTTTCCTCAGCGGTGAAGGAGGGCGGGCGAAGAAGAAGAAGAAGACGAAGAAGAAGAAGAAGAAGAAGGGTTAAAGAAAGGAGAGGACAGACAGCTCCTCATCACGGTGCTTCCAGGCTTACATGTAAATTAAAACGCAATTAAAAACAGGCAAATAAGCTGTTCCCGGGAGATGAGGGAAGGAAAGGAGAGGAGGGGGTGAGGGAGGAAAGGGCTCTCAGGATAAGGGGCCTGCGTCACTCATCATTAGCATGGCATTAGAGTGAAGGGAGCTAAATCTGAGCACCGGGTCACGGGCACATTTAGCTGCGTCTGCTACGAGGGGAAATAAGCGCAGCATCCCCGCACAAGAGGGAATCGTTCCTGCTTTCAAATCCACACAATTACTCGGCGCATTATTCGGCTATTGTTCTCCGAGGTGCACCATTGTGTTGCTTTGGCTCACTATTGTGATTTCCTGCACAGAGCACGAGAGCAGCATCTATCATTGATGTGCAGTAGATGAATAATTTCAACACAGAGGAGCACGGCGCTGCGTTCAAGAACACAGAGGGGGTGCAGCTTTCTTTTTGCAGACAGACATGCATGCTATCCCCCCTCTCTCTCTCTCTCTCTCTCTCTCTCCTCTCTCTCTTGTCGTGCTGCAGCTCAATACTGTATCGACGAGTCGTGCATTCAGCTGCCGGGATTCCACTGCACCACCACCTCCTCCCTCGACCCTCACCCCTGCCTGCCCCCCTCCCTTGGAAGCCTGCGTAAGCCCTCCCTGCACCCCCTCCTTCCACCTCCTGGGTATGTTGGGGATCAATGGGGGAAGCGTATGCTGGTGGAAGAGGAGGCAGCGGCGGCGGCGGCGGTGGTGGTGGTGGTTTGAGGGGAGGGGGGTGAACCCCACACGACGGCAGCCTCGCAGGCAGGGAGAGAGAGGGAGAGAGCGAGGGGAGGGTGCGTAGAAGGGGGGAGCCCACCCTGGCAGAGGAGCACCCCTCTCTGTAGACCTGTCGCCTCGCTGCAACAATGGCCATGACAATGACACTGGAGGAGGAATTTCCGCTGCCCCCCTCCTACTCCACAACACACACACACACACACACACACACACACACACACACACACACACACACACACACACACACACACACACACACACCTCCTTACTCCATCTTCATAGTGCATTAAAATCTTCATGAATGGCCTCCTAATAGCTTTCATTTGTTACAATTATCATAATTAAACATGTGTCAGGGCAGACAAAGGAAACGGGAGATTTCTGTGTTAGCACCTGAAGCAGAGAGAGAGAGAGAGAGAGAGAGAGAGAGAGAGAGAGAGAGAGAGAGAGAGAGAGAGAGAGAGAGAGAGAGAGAGAGAGAGAGAGAGAGAGAGAGAGAGAGAGAGAGAGAGAGAGAGAGAGAGAGAGAGAGAGAGAGAGAGAGAGAGGGAGAGAGAGGGAGAGAGAGAGGGTCGCTTTTGTTGCGGCGTAATTAGCCTGGATAGACTTGTATATTGTAATCATGCGGCATATTTACAGTTCCAGCTAATTAAAGAGTAACTCAGCGTGTTTCTGTCGGCCGTGTGAACCCTGCCTCTCCTGTCTTTGTGCGGGTTTCATCTGGATGTCCTTCCTACATCAGCCTGTTTGATAGTGGAGCTTAATGACCGCCCGCTGAGCGCCGTGAGAATGGCTGTAGGGCCCTCTTAACATTTTTGCAAACACCCCCTCCTCACCTCCTCCCCTCCTCACCTCCTCACCTCCTCCCCCTCCCTCTAAACTCTCTCTCACCGTCCTCGCTCTCTGTCCCTTAAACCGATCGAGTCTTTTCTCCAGATACTCGTCTTCACTCCTTCTAATCTTTACTTTCGACCACACCTTTTTTTTCTTCTTCTTCTTCCTCATCCCTCCATTCCCTCACTTGGCACTCCTGGCGCTGTAGGTGGCGGGTGCCAAGGAAAGGGGAGGGCCTCCTCGCTTCCTCCATTTTGTGGCTCTCCTCTGCAGTGAGCCAGCTGTGTGCACGTCGAGCGTGTTTCTGTGTCGGTGTGCGAAAGTCAGAAAAAAAAAAAGGGGGGATAGGTGTTGCTGCTTGTGTCAGAAAATGGAGTCATTACGGGCTTTACTTCCTGCTGAGATGGGACCAGAGATCAGGACTTAACCTGACCCTGAACCTCCAAACTCAAATTCATTTGAAAAACACTCACAATCATCTTGTTTCCACTTCTTGACTGAGCAGAAATCACACCCGTGTCCTTCAGACAGCCTCCTTGAGTCACTGAGAGTTTAACATCCTTTTAAAAAACAGATTTCTCTGCCGCAGAAATCCCAAAATAATATATCTTCTTGCGCTAAAATGTGTGACTGGAAAAACAACCTTGTAGCTGAAATAAATTCCTGCCTTTAAGCAAAAGATAAAGAGCAGACCCGCTGACCCTGACTGGGTTTATCTAAAACATGAGGATCCAGTGTTTGACCTTGAGCGGAGCAGCAAGGACAGAATAAATGTTGGAGGGTTTCTGCAAAAATTGAGTTGTTAAAAAAGCAGATCTACAAATTCAACCCAAACAGTCTGACTGAATGAAAGTTTTAAAGGTTTAAATGAAGTTTAAGCTGAGAGATGGTTTTTTTGGTGTTCGGAATAAGAGCTGAAAGATGTGAGGAAGCGTCTCTGCGGGGTGAAATGTGAGGTTTTCACAACTTTTCCTTAATCTAATTACTGAACCGGCGCAGCTTTTTATGAGCACCTTTCCAAACGTGTGAAGTGGATTTGTGTGTCTTTTTTTTATATATATATTTCTGTCACATGTCAGGACCTCCACAACCGGGCTAAAATAAAATCGGTTAATTTCAAGACTGACGTGAAAAGCAAACGCCGCAGGTGAAGGAGTGCAGAAGGGACTCCCAACTCACCTGGGTGCATTCCTGCGAGGACGCACAGACCTGGGAACAGCAGCAACACACCGCTATTATTCATGTCTGGTGATAAAGTCAAAAAGATTTAGTCTGGATATGAGAAGTTCTTGTGAATTTCGGGTGGTTTCAATGTGACACTCAGCTTCTCAAGAATTTCAAGGCGGCGGAGAAATTCCTTTTTAGGAAGGACGATTAGTTCCTGATTCCTCTGACCCTCAAAATGTAAAAGATTTTATTCTGCAGACTCGCTCATGCTCTGTACATGTCAGAAAAGTCCTCTTAGTCGCTCTACATTGATTTGTTCCTACAGGTGTGAGCACATGTATCGAGCTGTGATCAGCTCCCGCCGTCAGGCTGACTCAGAGGATTTTCTAAATGATGATCTCTGCTTTGACGCAGACATCTGGCGTCATTCCCGCCTGTGCAAACACTCAATGACATATAATTTGTATTTTGGGTACCTGATGGGTAAACAGAGCTGACAGAGAGAATACCTCCCAACTCCTGAGAGGTTTCTCAATAGAGCTCTCGGTGCTCTGCGCCTTTTGGAGTCTGCATTTCGATTCGCTGGGATGCGTTTAAAGACAAAATAATGTTTGAGGAAACGACTCCATCTCTGCGCCATTTTCATCAAGAGCGTGTTTGTTTGTCACAAAGTTAAATTCTCCCCTGGTCTCTCTCTCTCTCTCTCTGTCTTTCTCTCCCTCTCTCTCTCTCTCTTTCTCCTTTCATGCTGTTGCTAGGGAAGCAGGGCGTATGCGCTCCCTGGCCGCGGCTGAAGGGCACAGGAAAAAAACAGGAACAGGGCGAAAACTGGAAGCGCAAATCGAGCGTATTTGCGATAAATATAGTCTAAACCCCTCCATGTACAAATATCGAGACAAAAACCCGGGAATGATTGAGTGTAAAATGCGTTATTTCGCCGCTTTTTCGCCATTACCTTATATGGCAGGGCAGAGATATATCGTGCCTGTATTTAATAGGCTGGCTGCTGCCGCTCTGCTCAGAGGCTTCATTTTAACCCTTGTGCTGCTGAATTATTTTATGAGCAAGAAATGCATCGATTTGAGCCCCTTTTTAATCTCATTGAAAGCGAATAATGCCACAGTATCGAACGAACTGCGCCCTTTTGACGACGATCGTGCGTAAAAGAGGAAATTTACGCACGCAAACGGGGTTTTTGACGCGCGTTTTCTCTTCTGTTTCCAATCAAGCCTCCATAAATCTTGTGACTTAATGTGGATGACATTTACAGCTCTGTGTACACACTCGTTTTTGGATGTGGTTTATGCTTATGGATTTAAATTGTCAGGGCAGACAAGCTGCAGCCAACATTACGAGTAATAACAGGCTGTTCGTTTTTTTGGGGGAGGGGGGGATCAAATGAGCGCGCTGCAGTTTCCCATTAGAAAGTTGCCACAGGTAGACAGAGCTCTGCTGCTGCTGCTGCTGCTGCTGTGTGCTGAATTAATGGCAGTTGAGCCCAGAGGACATGGCACCGGTTAGATGATCAGAGAGGATGTGTGACCTATATTTGCACGGCGCTGTTATAGAATACCGGAGTGGAAGTCTCTACACATGTATGTAGCCTGTAAAGCCGTGCTGCTGCTGCTGCTGCTGCGTTGAAGGGGATCGGAAATAAAAGAGGAACTTGTTCCTCATGAGTGCGTCAGCTTCAGTTAGAGAGATCAACAAGGTTCGGTGTCACTCTGCTGTCACTTTCAAACCAAAGAAGAGAGTTTTCCTGACGTGAATCTCCTCGTAAAAGCAGGTTTGCTTGGTGCAGAGAGAGAGAGAGAGAGGCAACCTCAAATCCCTGAGGAGTTTGAAATCTTTAAACACATTGAAGGAGACTTGATGTCTACTTTTCTGTAAGTTTCACATATCATTTGGATTGAGAGCCTCTCCATGTTTTTCCATCATATCTGAACTGTCTGAAGAGTCTGCCTGAAGGAGGACGAGTGGACTTGACGCATACGTGCTGTGACAGTAACGTAGCGTCCAGATTTGAATTTCCAGACATCCCTCCTGCAGTCCAGTACACACGGGATAAACTCCAACCTCTGTGCAAGGTCTCCACCTCCACCCCCCCTCCCCTCCTGACGTCATGCACCGAGCTGAAGCTAGTGCACGAGAAGAGCTGCTCGAGCCGCACTACTGTGAATATCTCTATATGCTCAGAGCGAGGAGCGGGGAGTGTGAAAAAGAGAGAGAGAGAGAGAGAGAGAGAGAGAGAGAGGGTGAGAGCGGGCGAGGAGGAGAGGTGGAGGGAATACAGTTGGATTTGGATACAACTGGAAAACTACCAAGCGCGCACAGTGTACGCACGGAGCAGGAAAGCACATCGACGGGTGCGTATAGCCAACATTTCACCGACTCCCCCTCTCGGATTCAGGCGAGAATGGAGCTGCCTGCCGCCGGAGAGCACGTCTTTGCGGTGGAGGGCATCGAGAAGAAGCGCATCCGCAAGGTAACGGGGAGAAGAGGGGGGGAAATGCATGCAAGAGAGAAAAAAAAACCCGCTCAGATCGGTGAAATATTGCGTGTGACATTCTCCTCACTGACTGAATTCCTCTCTCTCCTCACCATCACAGGGCAAGATAGAGTACCTGGTCAAGTGGCGAGGCTGGTCCCCGAAGTAAGAGAACATTTTAACTCTGCGATGTGGAAATACGAGCATGCATGTGCAGCGAAATTCTGTGTTGCACTTTGAATCAGCAGAGAGAGCGCGGACTGTGTGTGTGTGTTTACGATAGAGAGAGTGTGTGTAGGTGTGTGTTTGTGTGAGTGTGTGTAAACTGGGAGAGCGCGGTCGGTATGTGTTCCAGTGTATCCGTGGATGCCTTCACTAATTTATGCGAGGGAAGGGGGGGAAGGCACAGCCATGTAATCCCGTTTTAATTATTTCTGCTCTGCCAGCGAATTTACGAGACAGTGGTGCTAAAATGGCCGACTGTAATGTTGGTGCTTGAAGACCATTTGGAGAAAAAACAGATGATATTTTATTTGACACTTACAGAGCGTGTCACCACTCTGAAATGTGACTTATATTTGGTGTTTATGTCGTTAAAAAATCATCCTGAATAAGAGGAAATCTGCCTCTGACATCAAAGTGGAGGTGTGCTCTACCTGTGCGTAAAAAAAGGTGTTTGTGTGTTTGTGTGTTTGTGTGGCCTGTGCGTAAATCTGCGCGTGAACCAGGTCCTGACAGGTGTCTTGTTTGCTCCTCCCCGCAGGTACAACACATGGGAGCCCGAGGAAAACATCCTTGACCCGCGGCTCCTCGTGGCGTTTCAACACAGGTGAGAGAGATGTGGACTTCGGACGAGGCCCGCGCGCAGCCTCCAGTTGAGCCATGACCATATAAGGGCATGGGAGGAGGGGCGCTCCAGTAACTCTGATCCCCCTCCTCCTCTCCCTCCCCTCCCTTCTCCCCCCCCACTGGACTGTGCTGTGGGGACCAGGCAGGGGATGTGGTAGTGAGAGGTCCCCGGTCATGCCAAAGGAGGGTTGGAGGCGTGAAAATGCTCGTGGCTGCGCGTTTGAACCGTAAATAGTTTCAAATTCTCATCCCATTACGTGATTTTTGGGTCAAGTCATGGTTTGACCCAGTTTCTGAGAGGGAGCTGCTGGATCGGCTGCCTTGTTTGGCCAGGGGCTGCATGACCAGGACCAGTGGAAACAGAGAGGCTGCGGCTCACTCCAGGGTCAAACTTATTTGTTTAATAGTGAAACTGCTTTGCATCCGCAGAGTCACAGCAGCAGCAGCAGCAGCAGGTGCTGAAAGATAGTTTTCACTCTGGGGATTGTTGTGGTTTTAGGGGAGCTTAGTACACAACTAGAGATACTCCAGGGAGTGACTACAGTGGAGTTCTCGCTTTTAAAACTACTAAAATAGCTTTCAAAAATGTAAAAACGTAGTATTTTCTCATTGCATGAGTGTTGTCATTTATGTTCTGTTTACATTTTTTAACCTCATGCTGCAGGTTTCTAGATTTGCTTGTCCAAAATGGAGCGAAAATCAGTTATTAAGAGTAAAACGTCATCAAGGGTAGAACGAATATTTAGCAGCATATCTCGACATTGGCTTCAGATGTGGACGTTGGTTCCACCACTAAATGATCCGTCTGATTTAAAGGACATTCACTCTGTTTACTTTATGTCCATCTCTTCAATACAGGGAGTTACTTGAGTGAAGTTCTCGGTCTTAAAAATATGTAAACATTGCATTTTCTCAACGCACAAGTGTTTTCATTTATGCTCTGTTTACATTTTTTAACTCATGCTGCAGATTTCCAGATTTGTTTTGTCCAAAATGGAGCAAAAAACAGCAATTAAGTGTAAAACGTGATCTAGGGTAGAATGAATATTTAGCAGGAGCATATCTCGAGCAGCATATCTTGAAATTGGCTTCTGATGTGGTCATTGGTACCACCACTTAATGAGTCGTCTGATTTGAAGGACATTCACTCTGTTTACTTTATATTCATCTCATCAATACAGGGAGTTTCGTCAGTGGAGTTCTCGCTTTTGAAACTACTAAAACAGCTTTCAAAACTTTGCATTTTCTCAAAGTGTTTTCATTTCGTCTCCTCGGCTCTAAATGACCAAAACAACAACAGAATGAAAAACAATTACGTGTAAAATGTCATCGAGGGTAGAACAAATATTTAGCAGCATATCTCGACATTAGCTTCAAAGTTGGACATTGGTACCACCACTAAATGATCCGTCTGATTTGAAGGATATTCACTCTGTTTACTTTATATCCAACCATGGGGATAATAGGCATAAGACAAGTACGGCAACACCACTTGGACAAACCACACAAAGATGTACACTGGAGCTTATATTAGAGAGGAATTGATCAGCTAGCTTCAGAGAAAACGTCATTAGAGTAACGTAGTGGAGTCAAGAGTGCAGTATTTGTCTTTAAAACGCAGTAATATGTTTACAGAATAAATACTGCCCAGGTGAAGTACTTGAGTAAATGTACTTTGTTTCGTGGAATAATGAGCCACGTATAGATGCGGGTCTCAGAGGTTGGGATGCTAATGAATACAAATGCTGCTGTCATCCCAGCCCTGTGGCACATGCACTTTGCAGGACCCATGAGGCCTGTGAGACACACACTCTCAGAAGGCCATCAGGCCGCTCATGAGACTCGGTAAAGACACGACGGCTGGGGAAAGGAATTCGCATTTCTGAAAAGGCTAATTGACACACGGAGCTCTCCAACGTTTCCAGTGCACCGCTCTCATATTCCCCCTCAGCCTGCCTGCCCGCCTAACTGTGTGTGTGTGTGTGTATATGTGTGTGTGTGTGTGTGCCTGGCTCTCCGCTGATGGTCATGGAGTGCTGCCTCTGCGCTGTGTGTGTGGATTCCTCTCTGCTCCCAGAGGATGGGGGAGGGGATCCGACGAGGGAGGCTGTAATTGCCAAATCTGCTGTGAATAGGGGTCACCCCGTTGGACGCCGTTTGAAATCGCACACATTACAGCGTTAAAACGTAGACTGTTTATTGTGGCAATTTTCTGGCAGCTCCGGCGGTTGAACATGTGAAGCCAGAGGCCGACAATAGCAGAGGTTTTTTTTTGTTACGCATGCAGGGGGAAGCCTGTGCGCAGGCGGCCTTCACCCGCCGCTGGTTATTTACGAGCCAATGATGAGTCAAGGTTTATATCAGGCAGCCATATTTCACCGACAGCCCCTGGCTTCGCTCTGCAGTCAGAACAAGTACAGTAACACGCTTCACTCCCTCCTCTTCTCGTTCCAACAACATGCTCCACATTAGCTCAGAATTTACCGCCCTTCGCTTTCTGATCACAACCGTCGAGTTGCACAATGCGGGATGGTTGTAAACAGCATCATGCTTCCCAGAAGTACCCCGCATTGTTGTTTTTGTTATCCCACATCATCCTTACCTCATGACCCTAATTAGAGAGTGAATGTACGGAGAGGAAGGGCATCCTGAAGGAGGGCGCATGTTTGAAAGACAAGGAGAGCTTCTCCCCGCTGTAGCCTTAATTGAATTTCTCCGGGATAATGAGAATATGGAATGGGGCGATTACCACGGAGAGCTATGCAAATAAGAACCATGATGCTTTGCAGCAGGTCACATGTGGGCATTCATTAGTCCTCCAAATCAGGATTCCACTTTTGACCTTGAATAAGTGGAGTGTTTTCCAAATGTCATACCCTTACATTTCCACGTGACGTTTCGAGCAGAGACACAGTTTGTTGAATTGAAGGTAAACATGCTGTATTTAAAAGTAATCGTCTGTTTTTTTTTCCACAGAGAGAGGCAGGAGCAGCTGATGGGGTACCGCAAACGGGGGCCCAAACCCAAACACCTCCTGCTGCAGGTAATTATCATCCTGTCCGTCTTTTCCGAGCCGATCCGTCCGTGTCACTCAGCGAGGAGCTGAAAAAGGGGGAAGAGGGCTGTCAGGTGTTTGTGAGGGCTGTCATTATGTCGGCGGATATTTATAGATTTCTTTCAAAGGGGTGGAGTCCAAAGGGGAAGAAAAAGGGGATGGGGTTCTGCAGCTGGATTTCTGTTCACTTTCATCATGTGTTGCCTGAGGTTACGTAAGCGTTTCTTGAGCGCGCTCGTTTAATCTGCATGTTCGTTGTTTCTGTATGCTAAGTAGCTTCCTGAGATCGAGGCTTTCGGCTCAGAGTGACAGAGTGTTTTCCTGCATGAATCAGATCGGCCCTGAACCGTCCCAGCTGAAGCCTTTTTAGGTCCGACTCCGAGCCGAATGTGCGTTTACGTTTGAGGAGCCTCTGCTCTGTTTGCTATGCGGTGTCACTCCTTAAGAGGCATACCGCTCTCCCGGAGTCACACGTGGCCGGCAATCAGGGATAAAGCGTGACACGTCTGGTGGCACTTCGCTGACCTGAGGTCACAGCCAAAGCGTCTTGAGCGTTCCGCTGCAGTGCCCCCCCCCTGACAGCCGGAGAGGTCAGGCCTGTACAGGAGGAGGGGGAGGGGACGGGAACAGTGAGGAGGGAGGTCATAAACTGAGCTATGATTGGACAGTTTGGAGTGCAGGTTCGAATCTTGTATTTGGTGTGATACTCCACTCACAGGAACAGGCTTTCTGGTTCCGCTCAGTCAAGTCCAAATCGATCAATCTGATGATATCGAAGTTTAAGAAACTGGCTTCCTCCTTAGAGAGAGAGTAAAATACATGATCTTACCCCAGACCGTGACATTTCTCCTCCTTTGGTTCAACAGATTATGATGTTTGCAGATCTTTACCATCAACTCTTCTTTTACAACAATTTGGGAACCGAAGGAATCAGTTTCTGCAGTTGTGTTCACAGACGTCCATTTTTGGGGAGTGTTTTTGATCCAATGCGTTGACTTTTTTTAATGCAGGACTAGCCCCTCTTATACAGAGATTTACAGTTTTATAATAAGAAGCATTATCTTTAAACGGTTTGTCTACTTGCTCACACGGGCTCTCGCTAACTTCATTCGTTGGGTGTTGTTCCTTCAGGTGTTTTTGAATGACTTCTTGTTGTCCCCGTCCAAACTTTTTAACCAAAAACACGAAAATTTCTCAATTTGTTGTCATTACACTTTTTTAAAATCAAACTAGATCTTAAATGATTTTAAATCCACCAGCCGGCGATCTATTTGACCTTGTCTTCTTTGCTTTTGTCTCCAAGGTGCCCTCATTTGCCAGAAGGTCCAGTATCCCGGCTGGTTTCGAGGAATCATCTCAGGATCCAGAGGGCGGCCTCAAGTCCGACGCCGACCCCGTCCAAGTCCAGCGCTCCCAGCCTCAGCAGTACCAGCTCGACAGCAAGAAGCACCACCAGTACCAGCCGAGCAGCCAGGAGGTCCCCGCCGACCAGCTTCACAACGGCAAGAAGAAGTTCATCTACCAGCTCAACAGCAAGAAGCACCACCACTACGAGCCTGATCCGAACATGTACGACGCTCAGGCCTCCAGGCTCAAAGAGGTGGTCAAAGTTCAGGAACCGGCGAGCAAACCTGCGAATCCCGGCTGGAACTTACCGCTGGCTTTGCAGCAGAAATGGGTTCGTGATAAAGACACTGGCTGCTTGAGTAAAGTCAAAGAGCTGGCGGTGGAGGTGAGGAAACCAGCGGTCAAAGAGGCCGAGAGCGAACACGCCCTCAAACCTAACCCTAAAGACGCAACGCTGCCGAGCTCCGTGAGCAGCAAAATGAAGATAATCAAGAACAAGAACAAGAACGGACGGATTGTTATCGTCATGAGTAAATACATGGACAGCAACAAAGTTCACGGAGCAAAGGGTAAACACGGGGAATCATCGAGCGAAGACAAAGCCCAAAACACCAAACCAGCGGAGAACAATCCAGCGCACACGACCAAAATGGTGGAGTACCCGGAGAACGGTATCCCCAAAGAGATCTGTAACGGCAGCCCGCTCCCCGCCGCAGAACACCCCAAAAAGTGTTCCCCGAAGGACCGACATTTCTCCAAACCTTCGCCGAGCACGGCTGAGGAATACAACACGGAAGTAGCTCGAGGTCAGGCTGATTTACCCGAAGATCTTCCCCTTCAGCTGACCGCAAGCTCGCCGCCGACATCCTGGGCTGTTGACACCAACATCCCGTCTCCTACAGCCGTGGACCAGATCAGGATCCCCTCTTTTCCCAGTGACCGCAAGAGAAAGATTTCAGATACCACGGAGGACAGGAGTGTTTGTAAAACCTTCCTGACTTCCAGAAGCTTCAGCGCCCCCGGCACTGTGGTCGCGCCGCCTCAGGACTCACCTATGGACCTCCACTGTAGCGCCCGGTGTCACAGCGGCGCTCGTACATATGAGGTTTTGGACTCCGGCAGCCAAGAGGAGCCGATGGATCTCAGCTGCCCCAAGACTAAGAGGCAGGTGGAACCGGATGTACAGCCGGAGCCTGAGCCGGTTGTGGAAAACACGCCGCCTGTTATAGAAGAAACAACTAAACCCGCCGAGAAACCGAAAGACGCACCTGCGAAAAAACTCTCTCCGTTTATGGGAAATATCATCATAACGGACATCACCACGAACAGTCTCACCGTCACCTTCAAGGAGTACGTTTCCTTCTGAGAAACTTTGTGCAAACTTGGACCAATCGGACGATCCCGTCCGGATGTAATGTGTACATATAATGTACATATGTAAAAACATGAGAATTTTGTATATGTGAAAATTTATAATTTATCATTCAAATTCAATATGTTTCTTAAAGTGTTTTATACTGTAACTCCTCTGTGACGTTGTAGCCAAGAAAGTGCCCTCGAGGATTTGAGCGAATGCATTCACGTGGATGTGTTCCACTTCAAAACGTAATCTGTTGTTTCATACCTGTACCAAACCTAAAACCTGAGATGTATGAAGGTTTATACATATTTTGTATTAAAATATCACTTATTTTGGTCCTGATAGAAGATAGAGAGGAAGCTGTTGCGTATATGGTGATCGAAGATCAAGTCGAAAGCACTTAAATTACATTTTTACATGTTGCTTTGTGGTTTTAGTTTGGAGGGAAAATGTCGGGAGGAAACACTGAAGATATACAAACACACCGTTCTGTTGTTACCCTGCTAATTTAAGCTGTTTTAGGAGCTCTGACCCTGTTCACACGTGACCATATGTCGTGTTTTTGGGGGCTTGTCTGAGGGAGTTTATAAAATCCTCGAAATGTCCAGGGTTTTGTACGGCAGTTTTGAGTTTGTGTGACCCGAAAAACCCTCAAAATTTTGCGCACGACTAATAGCTGCGTCCTCTTTTTGGGGATTCACAATACGGTCATGCTACCTAACAGCCTTTAGCTCTTTGCTGCTAACAGTTGAAGATCGATTAATCGGTGGATGTCAGGATTTCGTTGGCTAAAACGCCACATTCGGTTCTTACATGAATGAAAGATGATTAACTGTTAACACAATAACACTGATTTTTAAAACGATGAATAATGTGATCCGGGAGTTTTTAGTTTCGACTGTCTCTCCTCTGAAGTCTTATTTTCTGATCGAGTCGGACAGAGCAGGGAGAAATGTTGTATGATTGATGAATGTCCCCGCTTTTTCTTTCGCCGTTGAGATGAATCGAAACCGTCGGTGAACATGCAGTCGCAGCCCGATCCGTCGTTAGATTTCACGTTTCATTTACGGGATGAAATATGACACACTTTTCCTTTAAAGATCCATCCCCGTGAAGAAAATAGTGTCATCTATCAAACGTGTGACTTCTCGTTAGGGTTACTCATCGATTCCTAACATAATTAGGTTGATTTATAACCACGCCGTCGACCTTGTTTACTGTCGTCTGTATAGAAAATACACGCTAGTCTCCTAATGCCATGCAGATTAGCCATCCTCATCTCATTTTGTTTTTGATTTCGATGATTCAAAAACGCACGTTACCGCTTACTTAAGCTACTAGAGTCATTATGGAGTAAATTATGCAGATTAAATGTGAGCTGGTTTTCTTGTGAACACTGTTACTGGCGATCCAATCAGTTTGCAAGCTGTTCTGATTATGCTGCTGAAGAAAAATGAAATGTCAAAGCTGTTGGATGTAAGGTAACATTTGAGTCTAAATTGCCTTCCATGCACAATTAATGCAAAGCCAGTGTGAATGCTAAAATGCTGATAATTAAGATGAAGAGTGCGTATTTATTATGTGGAGGTTCCTGCTCCGGATCTGAAAGTGATTTCCTGTCTTTGCTTCTTTTCGCTTTGTTTTGTTTTTGTTTTCTTGCACTTGGTTAAAGTTAGAAAGATTGTTTGTTGGACATCCATCGGCTCATCGGATGGTATGTTTCGCACCAATAAAGAAACAGAAATGACCTCTGACATGTGTTGCGTTTGATATTTAATGAGCGGGCGTGCTGTTCCTGGAGAAAACACTCTTTCTCTGCAGACTTTCATTGTTTTTCCACTCCTCTAGTGAAATATTTACGAATCCTCGTTGATCCGAGGCCTTTGTGCTCGTACGAGGGCGAAGAAAGGAACAATAAACACGCGAAACACTAACATGGTTGTGAAACATGAATAGCAAAACAGATCGAGTTGCATAATCAGAAAGGCTCCCCGCACAAAGGGCCCTCTGTATTGCATAACTGAACTGGCCACTTGTGTTATTAAAACTTTACACATGCATTATTTCTCCAGTGCAGCTCTGACCCTGAAGGGGAATGTAAACACACAACAGGGATGGATTATGTAATTGTTAGATTTTTATCAAGGGGTCATGGTGGGTAAGTTTTTGGCAATGTGTGTGAGAGTGTGTGTGCGCACTATTGCATCAGTAATGTCATTTCAGTGTCTGAAAACACTACCAGCCGTGTCACAGTGACTCAGCACTCCTCCTACTCTGTTTTTAAGCAGGATAAATCAACTCTCTGGACAAACAGACAGCTCCTGATTCGCTGAAGTTGTGTGAACGAAATCTGCACACTGACCTTTCATGAGGAGTGCAGCTCAGGCCTCTTCTTTCAGGCTGTAGAAGGAGGAGGAGGAGGAGGATCAGGAATGCCATCCTAAAAATGCAGACAGGAGTTGTTTTGCAGTTATTCTGGAATCTCAGGCTGTGATAGAGATATACTTTTGAGTGTTTAGAGTGTGGGAATGTGTGTGTTTGCCATCAAAGAATAAGGACAGAGAGAGAGAGAAAAACCTAAAACGAAAAAAAAAGGAACTGGACTTCTCTCTTTTGCAGAAAAGCGCTGATGCGTTCATGCACATGCTGCGTTGTCACCAAATCTTAAAATACTCCAGCTCGAGCAGATAAATTATAGGGGGAAAATAAGAATCTATAACTGTTTTTGGAGGACAAACTTCTTTGCGCGTAAAAACCAACACGAGGCCTAAACCCGGGGTCAGGAATCAGGAGGTTACATGTCCGGACACTGAGGCGCACCGTTAAACCATTATTAATTCACAATTTTCAGCATGTAAAGCCCAGAAACTGACATTTCCTCCTTTTATTTCTTCGTGCGTAAAATACCCAAACCCACCGAAACCTCTTAACTCAGAATTAACTGTTACAAGAACAACAAAAGAGTTTGTTTTCTTTATGTTTAGGCAGCAGGGGTCCCACGGACGGGCTGTCCACATCCTCCACTCAGAGACGCGTTTTCTAAATTGTGAAACTCGGTTGATATCAGTTGATAGGAGCGGAATGTCAAACCGCACGCTGCTCACATATCTCTTTGCATGAAGGCTGTCTCACTCACAGGCCTTCTCATTGTGGCTTTGAACCAACTATGCGTCTCAGTCAGTCAGTCAGTCAGTCAGTCAGTCAGTCAGCAGGAAAGTGAAACATCGTCGAGTAGGGGAACATATTTATAGACCAAGTGTGATGTTTCACATTCCCCCTTTATCATCACAGCACAGAGGTACTTACATGTGCAGCCTTAAAGGATCGTTTGGTTAATGGAGAGCCGGTGTCTATATGTGTGTGTGACCCGGTTCTGGGAGGCCTGCTGCTCAGACAATTAAACAAAACCACAGAAATCATTGTTTAAGAAACGAAACCGTCTCATTTAAAAACATTAAATTGTGTTTTTCTTTTCAAACCTGTAAAATTATTGATCTTTTTTGTAATAATTATCTGAATAAAAGCTGTTTAACATCTGAGCCGTGAGCTAAAATAGTTCAATGAGAGATGAGAGGCGATGCTGTGCAGGTTCAGGATGATTTCTATTTCGGCGCTGTGGGTCAGGAACCACACCGCTTCACAGTTTCACGCTTGAGGTTTCTTTCTGCCTGATCCACCTTGAGCAGAAAATGTCGCCCGGTAAGTAGGACAGCGCGCAGCGAGCTGAGCTGCAGCAGTTGCCCAGAAACCAGAGAGGCAGTAATGTTCTCACAGAGCCAGCTCTGTTTATTCATGTGCGCCTGACGCCATTTCGGCTCCTTGCACACTTTTCATCGACTCGCAGCCAAATATGGAGAACCAACTCCACCACCACCACCTCCACCGCAGCAGCAGCAGCAGCAGCTTGAGTCTGTGTGAAGCTGCTGCCTCCTCAGCACAAACCGCGCAGGGCTACAGAGCCATTCTTGCACCGACAGGAAATGTCGGTCTACAGGCTATGACTATCAAAATGGTGGTTCATATTTCGATGGCAGCCACAACGCATCTTTTGTCCGCGGCGCGCCCGCCTTTGTCTGCTCCTCTATCGGGGAGATTTCCAGCAGACACTCAGCAGAGAGTAAATCAGCTGATTAGTCAGAAGAAAAGTCTGAATCTGTCAGAGGATCGAGGGTTCAGACACGCCGCTGCGCCTCTCAGGAGGACCGAGCACCTCCTGGTTTTCTTCTCTGCTGCCGTTTTATTTTACGCACAAACGATCCCACATCTAATCTACCTCACAAATATTTACAACACGAATCAAAGCTCACATTTTTGCTCTCATGAGTGGAATTTGATGTGAAGACCGAGTCTAAATTGTGCAGGTTGGATATCACCTTACAGAGAGCAGATCTGGATGAATATGGAGAAACACATTCATGCAAATAAAATAAGTTTTTTAAAGAATTCGTTGTTGATTTTTATCATGAATTGAAGTTTTCTGTTAAGGTATCACCTCTGTTCTGTGAAGAGTCGCCTCAGTAGCTCCTCACATTTGTTCTTGCTCCTCAGACGGTTAAAATAAACCTTTAAGAGGCAGAAAAGTGGCGCTGAAACTAAAAACCAAAAAACTTTCTTATCATGAATAAAGACCCTGCTGCGCGTAAAGTGTTGGCTCAGTTTAAATTGACCTTAAACCGGATAATAAGACAGAAAGAAGGAGCTGAAATCTTGATTTCTCATGACTGTCTGTGTTGGTTTTATCCAGTTAAGAGCGTGTAAATAACTCACTTTAATTCTGGGTGGGTTTGACTCTCAGCTCAGTCTGACAGGAGAATGAGGAGGGCCTGAAGGTTGGCAGGTGTGAACTCTGCGTGGACATGACGCACTGACGTTTCCTCCACGTAAAGATTCAGACTTAAATTATTTTTCCGTCCATCTTCATCTGTATTTATCTTCTCAAATGGAAAAATGAAGAATGGGGAAAATTTCACTTGAGGCCTTCAGGAAATTACAACCAGAGGAAAGAAACAGATGAATGTGTTTGAGATTAAATTATGTGGAGGGAATAAACGAGTGAAAATCCTCATGAATAGATGTTGAATGTAATCCCAAAAGGCCTGACTGACGGGGAAATATAATTATCTGATTAAAATGATTATACTAACAGTTCACTGAATAAATCAATACAGGATGTCCAATTTAATTCTGAGAGCTTCATGTTTAATTTTTAGAGTTGACGTGAAACTAAATTCATAATTAAAACACATTATAGTGATAATTATAATAATGATTCTTTACCTCAGTGGATGAAGTTTCAAACTGATCAAATTCCTTCAGTAAAGCAAAAATAAATAAAGGTAAATAATCAGTTCATTAGATTTAAAATCGATTCATCGACAAATCAGCTCTGGGTTATTCAGATATATTGATCTTCATACTGTTTAAATTGTTGACATAAAAAGGAGACAGATCTACAGTTATGATGCTGATATTTTAAAGGTTTAAAGACTCCACACACTAAAGTTCAATCTGATAAATCTAAAAGAAAAAAAGTCCAAACCACAAAATCAATTTTCATTATTTCTCTCTTTCCAAAATGAAAACTCACCAAAAACTTCAATTTTATCATTAAACCCACAAAACATATATGAACAAAAATCGTGTTTGTTTTTTCTAACAGTCTGACTTAAATTAAAGCGTTTGTTTGGACCGATCTGAGTTTTCTTTTGTTTTTAATATTATAAGAAAATATTTAAATCTTCTCGTCAAAAATGATCCAAATGAAAAAGACTCGTTTCCTCTTTTTTTAAAAGGTTAAATATGTCTCTGTGGGATGATCAAAAGAAACGAAACACTGATTCAGAATAAAAAAATTAAGGTTCGGTTTGTTAAAAACTTGATTTCTATGAGATTTCAGGAGATCTCCTCTTGGCACCGTGTGCGTAAAACGTTCATGCGCGTCTGACCCGCTCTCCATGTTTTAATATAGATCCAGTGAAGCTGAAGTGACCGACATGATCCCTGAAACTCTTCCATAATGAGTCTGCTGGGATAATAATGAAGGTTCATAATGAACAGAAGAACTGATCAATTAAAGAAACTCGGTTGGACTCTCGGATCTCTCCTCTGAACGGTTCTTCCCTCTAAAAGGACAGAAATCTGATTTTCAGTTTGTTCAGATTTGATCAACTTTAGACTTTAGAGGGTTTCTCTGTGAATTAAATGTATAATTATAATCATTAACCCTGATATTAACACGGTATGTATATGTTTTATGTAAGCTCCTGTTTGTGGTGATGTAAGCTTTGTTAAGCCTCTCTCTCTCTCCTCTCATTGGTTCATTTTTTTAATCCCGGTGAAATCAACCTTTTTTTTCTCTCTCTCGGTGTGGACTCTCTGGTCCCCTCGGGGACCTCAGGGGGGTCCGTGGATCCGCTCCGGGAGCCCCTGACTTTGCCTGTCTCTCTCTGTGCCAGACATTCCTGTACAGCAGCCAGCAGAGCAGCAGCAGCGGCGCGGACTCCTCCTCCTCCGCTAACAAACCCGGAGCACGTAGCAACAACTGAGCCAATGTGCACCACGGCGATCCGTCCTACCGACTGCGGTGCCTGGCAACAGAAAAGGACGTGATGACGTCCTCCCCAGATTGCGTATTATGGGATGTGCGGAATTAAACAACCCGAAGAGGACACGGGGAAGCCAAAAATAATAAAAGAGACAGACATAAGCGGGGTGCATGGTGAATCATGGAGCTCTCGGCTGTCGGCGAGAGCGTCTTCGCAGCCGAGTCCATCATCAAACGGCGGATCAGACGGGTATTCGCCGCCTTTTCAGCCTCTGCCTGTGTCTCCACACCTATTACGCAACCATTTGTTTGTGCAGCGCCGACAGGCAAACCCTCTGATAACCTGAACGTGTTACCGATCTGTTTTGCAGGGTCGCTGGGAATATCTCGTGAAATGGAAGGGCTGGTCTCAGAAGTGAGTAAAATACCCGAGGCTGTGAAGGACAGCGCTCCATCCTGGCCGCTCGTACAACTGCACCACCACCTCACTCTGTCGTTTTCCAGCTTGTGGACGTTTTGTTAATCATATCTGCTTCTTGCACTGTTAAAACGGACTTCTGCTGTTTCTTTTACTCCAACCCGGAGCCGCTGATGTCTGAGCGGCAGCCTGTTAGCGCGTACCAAAGTCCACACTAGCTTTTAGCAATGGCTGGGTTTCCCCATGCGTCAATGTCCGCTACGTAGTCTGTAATTGCAGCTGCACACAGCGAGATTGCAGTTGATAAAAGTGTCAGATGGCGCCTGTGTGCGCTCCGAGGTCGCTAACAGCTCTCCTCTGTGCTGTCATGTCGCAGGTACAGCACCTGGGAGCCGGAGGAAAACATTCTGGACGCGCGACTCTTCGCTGCCTTCGAGGAGAGGTGAGGGTTTGACAGCGCAGAGGTAGGCCTCTGTGCAGAAAAGAGACGGCACGGCGCGCTCTGCGCAAATAAATGTGACCATTAAGTAGAAATTCAGTGGAAAAATGAGTCTCTGAATGTCATGTTTGTGTCGAGGAAAGCTTTCATGAGAGTAAACGGAGCGAAAGTTTGGTTGTTTCATTTCTTAGAGTTGTCATTTCCTTTCATCCACACTCACCCGGACACTTCATTCGCTTTAATTTGACTTCTTTCTAATTATAACCAACACGAAACTGTAAAAAATCTCACTCCTTCACACGGATTCTCCTTTTTAAAATTACTTCAGTCGATTTAAGCGCCTAGATGAACCAAAAACAAATCTTTGTGATGGATCTAAAACGGATTTTTTTGTTCTGAAGGGAGCGCGAAAGAGAGCTGTTCGGACCCAAGAAGAGGGGACCTAAACCCGAGACGTTTCTCTTGAAGGTGGGTAAAATTATTTGCATGCGCATTTCTGGTTTTGAGAGTGATGAATAATTTCCTACACTCATCTCGAAAGTGTGTTTTTAAAAGTGACTCAAACTCGTACAGCTTTGGCTTTCAGGAGGTTTGACTTTCTACAATTTTAAGCTCTTTCGTTTTATGATTTTTAAACGCTGTTAATTTTGCTTCATTTTTAAACGTGGCCTTGAGAGTTCAGTGGGTCTAACCGGGTCTGTCCCGTCCTCAGGCCAAAGCCAAAGCCAAAGAAAAGACGTACGAATTCAGAGGAGAGGCCCCACGAGGGATCCAGGTGACCTACCCCATCCCGGAGCCCGTCATAACACCGAGGGCCAGAGAGGGTTTACGCGCGGTTGTTCCCACGATCTTCCCACCGAGCGCCATCAACAGAGGAGAGAGCGTTCACGTGCGGCTCCCGGAGCTGGAGAGGAGGCCCAGACCGGCTCCGACAGCTTCCCAAGAACCGGCCCGGGTACCCAAGAAGAGAGGACGCAAACCGAAGCTGCATCTACGTTATGTAGAGGAGGAGGAGGAGGAGGAGGAGGAGGATGATGGTGAGGCAGAGGAGCCTGATGTCAAACGGAGCAGGCCTCAGCAGCAGCAGGAGCACGAGGATGAGGAGGAGCAGGGGTCACATGGTTTGTCTAAACTGTCCCGGCGTTTACACCATCACCATCACCACCATCACTATCACCACCGCCGAGGGGAGACCTCCGACCACAGCCTCATCCAGCTCACCAAGAGGTTCCAGGAGGAGACCACCATCACGCCCAAACCCAGCAGCGAGCAGCAGCAGAGGCACGCGGGACTGTCTTACAGCCGCGCGTTCAGCACGAGCGGTCAGAAACTGCACAGGACTCTTGGTTTCACGGGTGGGTCTGTCCCCCACCACCACCACCACCACAGAAAGCTGAAACACTCAGCAGACCCGCAGAGACAGCAGGGGAGCAGGGAGTGCTGTCCGCCTAGGGAACAGCCAGAGGTCAGCTACGACCCGCCCGCGCGCCCTTCCCCATCCCCATCCTCGTCCTGGAGGCCGAGTCTCTCCAACCTGGACACTGTGACCGTGACGGACGTGACCATGAACTTTCTGACCGTGACTGTGAGGGAGAGCAGCACAGACAAAGGTTTCTTCAAGGGAAAGAGATGAGGAGGAGGAGGAGGAGCTCACTAACAAACCCGCCGTTATTACTCTATTTTTTCTATCTTACTATCAAACCTGTACAGAAAAACAGAAATATGAGAGGCTGCTGAAAACAAATAAACATGAGTCTGAGAGTGAAGAGTCTGGTTTGTTCTCCATGAAAGATGTTTTAATTTTACTCCTTTTACTCCATCAGAAATATTCTCCTCTGACTGTCCAACCATATTTATTTAACTTCACCTCCTTTAAGACAAAAACAAAAATATCCTATTCTTGAAGACTTAAAAACAGACAACTGGACTGTCTACACAGTCCAGTTGTCTGTTTTTTAAGTCTTCAAGAAAACCATGACCTGGATGACTGAGAATCTACATGGACAAAAATATCCTAGTTTTCCCTTTTGTCTTTTTTATCCAATACGCAACAACACTTTTTGGGCGAGTCTTAAACACGCAAAAAAAAAAAAAAAAACCATATTGTGTATGTTTCAAATAAATTATTAAAAATGTTTGAGTCTGTAGCACAATATCCAGTAATCGTAATAATTAATCCAAGACAAGAAAAAAATCAAACATATTTAAGAACAACTATAAAAAAATGAGCAGAGCGCTGCGTAAAAGTCCCCAAATCTAGTCTGAATCCTGACAGACTGGACTAAAAGCTGTTTACTGTCAAGGTTTAACAATTATTTAAAGGCCAAAATCTGCAAATAATTCTTCATGGTTCAGTTTTTGGTTTGTATGATTTTTTCTGAGGTGGCCTTTGGAGACAAAAAGAACCACAAACAAGAAAATACAAATGTGGCAAATTTGGATAAAAAGAGAAAAAGATCCGGGTGTAAATTTTTGCACGTCCTCGTCTTGTTCCCGTGACCCCGATGGACTCATCCAAACATCCAGGGCCTCGTTTTAAGCTGAAGAATCTCTGCAGTAAACTTGCATTAATTGAGGATCTATGTGCGTAATTTTGCAGCCAAAAAACGCACAAATCACACCTCGCGAGGATGAGAACTGCAAAGCTCTGGTGGACTTCTTTGAGTAAGGTTTGACTCAACATCTTCATGATTATGAGAACTCCAGACTGGACGCAGAGGGCTCAGAGGGCGAGTCAGGCCTTCAACCTGAGAGCGAGACCATGATGAGGGTGTTCACGTGAGAATTTTACATTTTAATTCATAATTTTAACGCAACATGATGAGAGAAAACTTTCAAAGTGTTTCCCAAACTGTGATCCCGTTTCCACTCGAGTTTGCTCAGTTGTATAATTATTTTTCCCTCTAAGTTTTGTTGCGTCAAAGATCACGCAGAGGCCGTGATTCCAGTGCGTTATTCCCGCATCACCTCGCTTCATTTCAGGCCTCCCAACAGAATGAGAAGGATCCCCGGCTGCACTGCGCCGATAAGAGGCCACTTCTTTCACGCACAAAGCCTCCATTCATGTGACTTTGCTTTGTCCGTCTGGGACACAGGACCCAATGTGAGTGTCCGGCACTCCTGAGAGGAAACTGCGGTCTGCTTCATGGCTCATCATTTTAAACAGGAGGAGACTCACAGCGAATTTCACGTCCAGGTTTTTGAAGGATAATATCTGAATTTGAGGAATAGTTTAATAGAGAAGAGATGCACGATTCTCTGTGTTTGTATTTTGAAGGAAAAATCGTTTAGTGGAAGATTGAAAATGTTTTTTTAGACTCATTCTCCGTTTTTATGCAACATTTTCTGCTCTTTAAACGCTTAAAAGGAGCATTTCTTTCTTCTACTCGTCAAATTGTTCACATTTATCGACCTGAGCAGCAACTTTCCTCCCCGCAGCTGAGAAAACATCCGGCCAAAACTCTCCATATGAGTGTAATTTACGCAAAGGCATCAAGCACCTTAACCCTGTGATCCGGTTCTGCCTGAGGGCCTGAGTATCAGCCGAGAGAAGCTGCTCCTGCTCTCCGCAGAGTCCACAAGATGTCGCCACCAAGCAAACATCTTGAAACGGTGCCAAGTTTGGTCTTTTATTTCTGTACACAAAGACCCCTGCAGGTTAAAGCGAGGTGAAACATCCACTGTGGATTAATCATTGGTGAAAGCCGGTCACGCATTCCAGCTCCGTGTACAATATAAGAGGCTGTTGAGTTACAGGCTCCTGCTGCTGCTCCTGCTGCTGCTCCTGCTGCTGGTGCTGCTGGTTTGGGGTTTGAGTGAAGGCGCAGAGCAGGTTTTGGCCTCCAGATGTGAGGATGGGGCTCTGAGGGCAACTGCAGCCACTAGGTGGAGCTAAAGCACGTTTAATAGACGAGTATGTTTTCATTTGTAGGGTGGGAAAAAAACAAATGTATGAAGAAAAGTGACTTTAACGACATTTTACTGAAAACAGAGCAAACTTGTCTTTTGTGCCACAGGCCATTAGATACCTTAATACCAAATAACCATAGTTAGTCATCTATAACCTGCTCAGCTGGTCTAATCAGGTTAAAGTTGAGAAGTTAGTTAGTGTGATTATGATGATGTTACTTATTTTTACTGTTAATTATGTGTGGAAGTTTTCTACCTGCTGTTTTATTTTTTATCTGTTCTGTTCTAGATGAAATGCCAAATGTGTGATCTGCTGCAATTCAATTTCCCTATGGGACAAATAAACTACTACCACTACTACTACTACCATTACTACTACTACTACTAAAGTACCAGTCTGTTTATCTCCTTCAGCAAAAGTAAAGCGCACTTTAATTAAATTTTACGCACAGAGGATGTTCCGAGTACAACTTTTAACCCTTGGCTAATAAGGTACGTCTCATTTATTGTGTATTTACCCGAACATAACCAACTGCATTTACGTTTAAGATGATTTGACTCTGAGAAAATCCATAGTGGAGTTTTTAAGTATCTTCTGCAGCAACTTCTAGACGCACAGCTTTTGGCTGAGGTTTATTTTTATGCGCCAAAAGGAGAATGTTTGAGTTTAAATGCAGTGTGCCAACATTTCATAATACGTGCTTTTGAAATCAGATTAAGAACTTCAGATATTTCAAAGAGCTTATCGAGGAAAATTTGGCTCCAAGTACTTTGAAACCAGATTTGGTGGGTCAAATGAAGCATGATGGGGTATTTTGACTTGAAATGAGACTAATCCACTCGAGTTTGTCGAAGTGTGGGCATCATCCAACTACTCATGCAGCTGATTAAAACCTTTTTTTTCTAGTTACTGATTCTGAGTAAAACTGAGTCAGAGTCCAGGACTCTCCACCAGAAAAAAACGTCAAATTATGATTTTTTAAAACGACTACAAAGTCTCTCGGTAGCAGTAACCTCAGAGGATATTAGTTTACTTCCACTTCTGATAATCTTAACAAATAAAGATGTAATTAATATTTTTTAAAGGACTGAGTGTCAGTTTTTTTATTTGCATTTTGAATTTCTGTCATGCTATTTCATGAACACAAGAATAAAACAGGTTTGAACCTCAGTTAACCAAGTACGCGCAGAGTAACTGATGTTAACAGACGGGGAGAGAGAGAGTGAGAGAGAGAGAGAGAGAGAGAGAGAGAGAGAGAGAGAGAGAGAGAGAGAGAGAGAGAGAGGTGCATTAAAGTGTGCAGCAGAGCGCTCCCCCGCACACTCGCACTCTTACTCAGACTAACTCTCAGCCATGCACCGCTGCTGTCCTCTCCTCTCTGCGTGTTCAGTGTTTTCGTGGATGAAATGTTGGCGGGTGTGATTATTTTGATGTTCATGCTGCTGAGGATCTGTGCAGCTGATCTTTGCAACTGGAGCGGGAGGTGAGGAACTTCAGAATCAGGCTATTTCATGCCAAAGTAGAGATAATTCAAATGCACAGAGATGCGGGCTGATTGGTCACTTTGAAATAATGCTTTAAGTGATTTTTGTTTGTTTTTCAGTCACAGAGGATTACCTATTCTTAATCTCAACAGGATCTAATCTGAATTTTGAAAAATAGGAAGCTACAGACTTGCAAAAACTTTGACAAATTGGACCTTTAAAGCCTCAAAAATCCAGAGTAGATTAAAGAAAATATTCGATGCAGATAATCAGCCTCTATACCCGCAGATTTGTGTTGCTTTTTTGCAGAAAGGCCTATATGAAATAACCCAATAAAAGCCAAAACTTAGCTTATCATATCTTCTACCTCCTGATCCTGCTGATCAATGATATAAATTAGCTCATAAATTGGTAAATTAATTTAAACATAATGAAACATCCAGAGGAATCCTTAAAGAGTGTATTTGCATACATCGGTAACAGGCCCACCTCTGTTTTCTCAGCGGGTTCGCAGCGGACGTGGACTCCAGAATCGTCCTCCAGGTGCGCCTGCGCTGCACAGAGGGCTCGGTGCGGTGGGTTTACCCGGGTCAGGCTCTCCGGGTGGTCCTGGAGCCCAACTTGTCCTCCGCCCGGCGCACCACCGCCTGCATCAAACCGTCGCCCTCCTTCCGCGGAGCCAGCGTCTTCATCGAGCGCTCCGGGGAGCTGGAGCTGCTGGTCCCGGACGCCGGGCGGCCTGAGCGGCAGCAGGTGTTCTGTTTCCGGGCGGACGGTCCTCGCAGGCCCGCTATCTACCTCCAGTCTAGCCCGGGGGTCGATGGAGCCTGGAGCAGACGTACTATAGGCTTCAGATACGAGCTGCTGGGGAACAGGAGCGCTGCGGACAATCTGGGCCTGGGTGGGCTTCAGGGTGAGTAGACCGGGTTCCACTGGAGGCCCCTCAGTCAGACATCTGGTGAACCTGTGACATGGATGGATATGACAGTTTATTAGCCACAGAAATCAGCTGTTTTCAGGAACATTATCTTGAATAAGAATAAAAGATGGAGCTCGTTCAGAGTGTGATGCCAGAATCTTAAAAAATGTAAAAAATCAGCGTTTTTAGACCATAATGTGAATATTTTTGATGCATTTGCAGAGATTATCTGTATCAGTCACTAAGTAAGAACATGAACTGTAAAGAAAAACACTGAATGGGACATTTCTAAGACACAGATGATGAAAAAGTATTTAATTTACTCTTGGAATCCCCCATGGAGCTGTTTTGGGGCCCACCCTTTTTTAGTTTGTGATTAAGGACTCACTACACACCTTGAAATAGGCCTTCAGATTTACAACAATGACTCAGATATACATGCACAGTTGGAGATATACCGAATAAACTCCCCAGCTCAGCTTGGAGACTCTTGACACAAACATAGAAAACTAAGATCAACCGTTTTTACATTAAAGAGTTTCCTCCATGTCAGATTTAAAGGTGAACTTCTTGAGCAGGTCACAGATGAAGTATCTAGAGTTCATTTAAGGTCTTTAGTTAAATTTTAAAAGCCGTGTTTAAAAGATTTGCCAGAGGATTACAACTAATCTTTGTTGTTTTGAGATAAGAAACAGCTTCACACTCGATCCTGCTCTTTTGTTTTTGGGCGCAAACGAACTTGTAACCAGATCCCTGGAGTACTCTGATCCTGGGCCTTGAAAATCTTGGATAAAGAGCCGATTGGGTTTTGATTTTTATTGATTTTAATGATGCTATAGTGAAATTGCAAACAGAAAGACTAGAGAGCTGCAACAGATCAGCTTCAAGTGATGACTGTGAAGCTTAAAGGGATATTCTAGCGTAAAACTAATTTAGGGTCTAATTTGGGAATATCCCTTTAAATCTGATCATTTCTCTGCAAAAGACGTAAAATCCTAAACACTGAGATTGAAACAAACTAAAAGTTCCTGACTGTAGCTTTAAAAACCTTCATAAAAGTGCCCTTATTAAAAACTTGGCATCAAAATTTCACATATAATTTAAGAGTCACATGTTGTGTAATTGAAATCAAAAGGAGCGGTCTGTCCTAATTCCTGAAAAAATCAGCGGTTGGTTAATTACTGACAGTGGTCGTGCTGAGTGGAGCATGCAGCTGCTGGTCAGTCTTGTGTTTTGTCTGGATGTCTGGTTTCCATCGGGGGGGACAAAGCAGCGAGAGCAGAGCAGACCTCAGGGTGGCTTGAGGGCACCGGGCCGAGGGGTCTGAATCAAGTCTGCAAATACTTCAGAGATTCCACACATGCCTTCTCATTGTGCATGTCTGTTTATTAGCATTTATCCATGTGTGCGGGCCTCTCTCTGTCACTCCGGGTCCATAATAGACATCTGCTGGTTCATCGTTTCGGCATTGCCAGTTCGGCAGAAGAATTTGACTCCTGCAGTCCACAGCGTTGGCACGGGGGTCACTCAATTAGGTGGATACAATAGGAGTCAAACACAGAGGTCAAGATGAGTGAGAGGCCGTTTGATGTGGTGGGTAGAAGACTTAAAGGAGCGGCATTCCTCCTTCTCAGTCCTGGTTTCTTCACTCTTGGACGTGAATGGAGACAGATTTTAGGTCGGCGGTTTGGGGAGGAGAAGGTGTCAATCACAGAGCGACTGGAATTTAGGACCAATGCATCATAAATGTCTCTGATATGTGCGCCAAAAAACTTCTTCTTCTCTTCTTACAGATTCCTGCCAACCCTGCAATGATTCAGAGCTCCTCATGGCCGTCTGCAGCAGTGACTTCGGTGAGTACATTGTGCATGATCCTGCACTCTTAAAAAAGTTGGGTAAAAAACAACCCAATTTGGGTAGTTTCCCAACCCAGCACTGGTTAAATATTGGACAGAACGTATGCTGAGTTAATTTTACTCAACTAATAGGGTTGGTTCACTTAACCCAACAATTGGGTTGTTCATATAACCCAACTAAGGGTTCACAATAACTACTAAGCTGGGTACTTTAAACCCAGCATGTTGGGTTGTTAATATTTAGGTCTATGGCCTCTCCGACCACCACCACACAACACTCACAATCATACACCAGTGGAGAACACACACTGGGAGCAAGGCGGGTTAAGTGTCTTACCCAAGGACACAACAGACAGACTTGGGATAGGGGGAAATCAAACTGCCAACACTCTTAAAACCCCAATACCAGGGTTAAAAAGGGACCGACTATTTATTGGGTTCTTTTGACCCAGAATGTTGGGTTATTCAAATTAACCCATATTTTGGGTTGACTCAATAACCCTTTTTAAGGGTCAAGTTAACCCAATGTTTGAGTTAATTTGACTCATGATCTTGGGTTAAATTGATATATGCATTTGTGGAGCTATATGCTTTTGCAACCTATACCTTATTTTTCCATGTACTTTCATCTAACCGATTGTAGGCCATAGCGCTAAGGGTCTTGCCTAAGGACCCACACTGGTAGATGACGTCCGCTCCTTACAGATGTGTCTCATGTGGGATTTAAACCCCAACCTCCTAGTTTGGACCCAGACGCTCTACCCGCTGAGCTACCCCAGTCACCCAACATTTATTAGGTTACTCTCAAAAAAATAACCCATAATTATTAATCCATTCAAAAAACCCTCAAATTGGGTTACAATAGAATCCATATAACTCAAGAAATGGCTATTGATCTGAAAAATTACCCAGAAATTCAACTCAACACGTATAACCCAGGAATTGGGTTGAAGAAATAACCAAGAGTTTTTAAAGTGAACCTTCCGGTTATTGGACGACCGCTCTAACTCCTGAGTTACTGCCGCCCCTTAACAAAAGTCATCCATCGTTGGTTCATATCAACCTGAGACATCAAGACAGAGAGTCCATTAAAGCAGTAGTTCAACATTTCTGACCACACCACACAACAGCTAACCCACTGTGTTGGGTAGTCCACAACAAACCAACAAAACTAACAGCTAATAACTCTGTTCCCAACATAAATAACCTTGCAAACTGGGTACTCAGAATACCCAACTCCATGAAAATAATGCAAATAAATTGACCAACAGGCTCAACCTGGTAGTTGGGTTGAAAAAACAACCCATCATTTTTCTGTGTGTGCTCTCCATGATCATCATGAGTTTTCTCTCCATGAGTTAAAGTTCCTTGTTTGTTTTTTTTTAGTGCTTCGAGGCTCCATCAAGAGCGTCACCCACGACTCTGAGCGTCAGACATCCCTGGTGGAGGTCTCGGCGGCGCGGGTGTACCGGCAGCGTAGTGGAGTGTTTGAGCAAGAACTGCCTGACTCTGGATCATCCGCATCAGTCCCGACATGGCGTGGACACATCCACACACGCCTGCAGTGCCACGTAAAGCCCGGGGACGGGGAGTTCCTCTTCACAGGGTCAGAACACTTTGGGGAAGCTTGGTTAGGGTGTGCCCCACGATTCAAAGACTTCCTGTCCGTGTATCAGACCGCCTGGGCAGCGCGTCAGAATTCTTGTGACTTCCCTTTGAACTGAGGAAGTGTGGATCCACCCTGGCGCTGGCACCGTGGGATCCCTCTGATACTGTCATGTGCCAGCAAGGTGGCATCCAGCATCACCAGCAGGGACACGGTTTTTGAATCGCCGGTGAAAGACAGTTTTAGGGGGGCAGAGCGGGGCAAACAGCGGGGGCCTCCTGCACTCAGGCTCATTGAGGACCGGCTTTTGTCTCCCCCCCTCGCCGTCCTCCGTCCTGGGAGACTAGGGAAGGGTTGGGTTTCTGCTCCCTCTTTGTGCTTCTCCCCACATTAAGCGTCGCTCACTTTGCTGCCTCTGTGGGAGAAGTGAACTTTGAACCCAGGAGGGAGTTTGTCCGAGTGAATAACCTTGTAAATAAATAATCGTGAAGCTTTTATTCTGAGTCTTTGTGAAGGTTTCAGATCTTTGCTTTGTCTATATTTATATGTCTGTAAACTTAAATGTCTTTTACTTCTCGGTTATTGGGTTTGTTTTTCCAAATAAATCTACCAAAGACTTCACTGAGCTCGTGATAAAATTATTCAATAATGCTTACTTGTTTGGTTTCTATCAGTTGACCTTTTACGTCAAATACCAAAACAAATTAGCAAGAGGTGAAGTGGCTTTATACTGAAAGGTGAAAACATGGACAACTTTACAACTCTTCTTCTTCTCCTTCGAGGTTTTGTCTACTACCTAGATCACCGCCAGACCACTTTGGCGAGCTCAGGAACCAGGTTAGGCGCAGATATTAGAAAAACAATCCATTGCCAATATCTAGACTTCCAAAAAACTAACTTAGAGCCAAATGAAACTCACATGGTTGGATTTTTTTGACACATCTAGGTTTATCCAGACTAACATGATAATCCAGGTTTTTGATACAATGATACAATATTATCACGATACTTGGGTCACGATACGAAATTATCACAATATGAAATTATCACAATATATGGGTCACAATACGATTTTTCCAGACATTTGGGCCACGATGCAATATAATCACGATACCTTGGCCACAACACGATATTATTGCGATTCCCAACATTTTGCAATACAGTGAGTATGGTGATACAATATATCTCGATTTATACAAGTTTTTCAACTGTTTAGCTAATTCAGCATGTGTCTTTCCTTTATGTTTGTCTTATTTACACTGTATTTTATTTTCATGTAGCACATCTTTCTAACCTTATATATATGTATATACATATATATATATATATACACATTTCCATATTTTCCATCATCATAGATTTTACTTCATATTAGCAATAAATTAAAAAAAATCAGTACTTGGTAAATGAGACGATACGATATATCACCAGATAAATATCACGATACGATGCTGTATCGATTTTTTCTCCCACCCCTACTGTGTATACTGACTGTTAAACAGTGGTTCTTGCATTTGTTGTGGACGTAAATAAAGACGTTATTTTGTGGAATTCAAAGTGATCAGCTGATGTCCCAATTTGTTGAATTTCGAACCGTGATAAAACAATAACTAAACCTTATAAAATCTTATCTATTATTGGGTTAACTCATTATAAGACTTCTCCTCAGAGACGGTGTGTTTAAGAGTTTGGCCATATACTGATCAGAAATAATAACATTGCACCAGTGAGACACAACATCTTAATACTAATTATTTGTGACTATTTCTCTGAGCCTTACATTTTAAACATTAGGCTTTAATTATCAAAATAAAGATTTACTCCAAATGCAAATAACCAGCTTACAGTTCGGTGATTAGCATTTATTGTGTGTTTTAGTGATAATATACTGTTGGTGAGTTAAATTTCGATTTAAATGGGGACGAGTCAGTTCATGTAGCTTTGCGATGAAGTGGGCAGAGCTCATAAACAGTGCATAAAAATCTGAATTTCATGAGATCCTCCCTTCGCTCTCTTTAAAATGCAGAGTGGTAAAAGCATAAATGAACTTAGACCCTCATTTCCCGTCATATGCTGCATAATCTCTGGTTTTTAGGAGGAAGGGATTTAAGTCTCAAGTGTCTTACAAGCTGATTTCATCTCTGCTCCATCTTTACCGGGGTCTTATGATAATAGGACAGCTCTACCATTAAATGAAATGCCAAATCTCCCAAACTGGGAAATCTCTGAATCAGACTTTTCTTTAGCGTGGTGTGGCCCCTGCATCACAGTCCAGGAAGACAAATGGACAGATGTGAGGCCCCCAAAGCTCCGGGATCCTCCCCCTCGGCTCCTCCCAGAGGAGGAGAACAATTAATTGACTTTTAAAGAAACTGCTTTCTTCGCCTATTCTGCGCTTCTTCTTGGCTGAGCAGCGCTCACAAATTGGTGTGTTGAACTTTTTATGAGAACTAAATAGCTGCCAATGAAAGTGTAAATGACTGTGTGCTGAATGGGGCCCAGACAAAGGCCCTGCAGAGACAAGGCCCCTGGCAGACATAATGACCATTGTCACGGCTGCTGCCATCTAGAAACCATCAGGTCTCATGAATCCCAGAGCCGAGAGGAGAGGCGAGCTCGGGTTCTACTCTGCAGTTTTCTACTCTGTGCTCTTATTTTTCAGGTTTACTCCTCTTTATATGCAGGTGTGAATCTACATTAAACCATCAAGAGCCATTCAGAGGTAACTGGAAACCTTTATCTTCCCTTTATAATGTTGGTTTCAGCACATTTTCTGCTTTTTTTAAAGATATGTTATAAGTTTAGAGATAATACTTCCTGCACCGACAGAGAAAGATTCATAATTCCAAAAGTAAATAGTCTGAAATCTTTGTGAGACATGTTTAGAGTTGGAAAGCCGGGATTTTATTTTGATAAATGTCACTTTCTCCACTAACTTTCCTCGGCCAACAGAAGCCCAGTTTGAACTCTCCTCCCTCAGTATCGTCCCAGGAGGCGACCATGTCAAATTTCCAAGCGAAATATCACCTCTCTGCAGGCTTTTGAGAGCACACAATCCCCATCTCTGGGAATTCCAGCAGGCTCTCATGGGGAACGAACCCAGGAGGGCTTGGCCCCGGAGCCGCTGCGTGGTGCACCGGCAGGAGTCCACCCAGACTGGGGGGTAATTGGTTTATCCCACCGCCTGGCCTGCTTTCCCATGTGGGCCACTGCTGTGGGGAGGCCCGGGGGTACAATATGGAAACAGCATGATACCCTCCAGTGCCGAGCAGGCATTCAGCGCTCTGGCTTTAGAGAGCAGGCACAGGGTAGCGGCGACACAAAGCTGGAGCGGAGATGTCTCCTGGATTTGAAAAGGTTGCCATTTGGTCTCCTTTTACAAATGTGCAGCATTTGTGTTAGGAAGTCTGAAGTGATTGAATTTGGGCTCCAACTCTTTTATAAATGTGCCTCTCACTTTAAAAGGCAGTGAGGTAGAGCTTTTTCTACTTTCACATGTAGACACTCGTGCACCTGCTGCACCTGCCTGCGAACTCCTTTTTAGTCTTTATTTCATCTAATGCAATAACTTAAGACAACGCAGCGACAAAAAACAAAGATTGTCTGGCTCTGAGTTTGTCAGAAAATCTAATTACAGAGTCAAAGTCAGAGCAAGTTATTTCATTAACATTGTTTTGCATATGCAGTAAAGAAAAATGCAGATTTCTTGAGGAGATGACATCTTCAAAATGACTAACCACAATGTTGTTGACGGAAAAATCTAACGTTTCTAGTCTTGATTTACGTCTGAGTTTTAAAACGTTATCTGAGCTGCAACTAAATTCTTGCTGATTCTTCCAAAGAGAGCGGTGCAGACAAGAAACTGATGTTTATCCAAATACACACACACACACACACAACTCCAGATTGTCTCAATCCTCTGTTTATTCTCTCATTTTCAGGGAGAAATAAGGTGACTTATTTCACTAATCTTTAACAACTCTGTTTGACTTTAACTTCATGTGTAGCAGGTTCGGTATCATATTAAAGTAACCTTTAAGCCAGGCGTTATATTACACTCTCAACATACAACATATGTGCCTTTGACATGTAAAAAAAACTATAATAATGAGAAAAATACATCTGATTTAAGTAAGAGACGGACACATACAAATGCAAATACACAAGATCTTATTTTAGAATTAATCGCATCTTTCTGTCTCCAAGGAGGAGCCTGCAAAAAAAAAGAGAGAAAACAGAAGACAGAAATTCAATAAAGTTAGTCAGGTTTGAAGAAGGACAAGTCAAAACCTTAAATATAAATTTCTGTTGCACCCACCGAACCAGTATAGCTGCTATTAGGCCACCCACGATGGGACCCACCCAGTACAGCCAATGATGAGTCCAGTAGTTACTCACAACCGCTGGACCGAAGGCTCTGGCTGGGTTCATACAAGTGCCAGAAACATCTCCACTGAAGTATAAGACGGATATGATGAGATAACACAATGAGTTTGCAATTATCGGTGCATGAAAGTATGACAATGATGTAAAATTGAGATATTTTGGAATAAAATTTACTACCTTCAAAAACCACAAGTGCATCTTTGCTAATTATTGCACACTTCCTCTCTGTACTCACCCTGCCAAGATGGTGAATATAACAGTGCAGCCCACCATGAATGGCACCATGGGATTTTTTGTTTTGACGTTGAAAGCCCCGAGCAGCAACACTGTGGTGATCAGGCAGGTCATGGCCACCTCGCCAAAAAGGGCGCCTCCAATTTCAGCGTCTGGCTGCAGCACGGCGAACGCAGCACCGTGGACTCTGGTGAAGCTCTCCCTCAAAGTCATCGCCTGTTGGCGTCAAAGGGGTCAGCTGGAGACGGTCTGAAAATAAATGTTAATTTTCCAAGACAAAAAAAAAAAACTTACTTTTGCCATAGCAGCTCCAAGAACCCCTCCAAGCAGCTGGCATGCAACATACGGGGCCACCATGTTCATCTCCATCCCTCCACACAGATATATAGCCAAGGTGAAAGTAGGGTTGAAATGAGAACCACTGCAGGGAGAAACAGAGAAAAATCTTTTAGAGATAACACAAGCAGAAAGGTAACGCTTTCAATCAAACAGGAAATATCCTCACCTGATCTCAGCCATGCACGCCACCAGAGCAGCGATAGCCAGTCCATGAACCAGTGCCGGCTGAAGCCTCCCTGTAGACTCCACATTCTCTATCACCGACACGCATCCGATAAACACAAAGAAAGTCGTCCCCACCAGCTCGCCCAAACACGGCTGAAACACCCTCTCAAATTTATTCGGAGGTCTGGCTGGAGGCGGCTTGACCTCTGAAGACACGAGAGTCACCCCGACTTCACTCATCTCCATCTTCTCGTTGGCCATGAGTCTTCAGAGAGCGCAGGAGATGAGACACTGAGTGCGATCTTCCGGAGTGTGCACACGCATATCTCCGAGCCTGCTAATCACTCGGACTTTGGTGTGTGAGGTTAGAGAGTAGTGGAGTTGTTCCACTAACCTGTCATTGACTTACTGACCCTTTCTCTCATTAAGCCAAAATAGTTTGCTCATCACATGCCATCTCACTGCAGGAGCGAACCTGCAGATTTACACTGAGTCTTATAGAGAAGCATCAAAAAACAGGACAATATCAGGTCTAAGGCAAGAAAATGCAAAGATCTGATTGGGTAAAAGTGCAGATATAGCTAAGAATAGAAAGTAGGATAAGGCTTGTCTGATTTAAGGAGATGATCAGAGCTGTTAGAGTCAGGTTTGTTTAGTCAAAGCAACAATAAAACTGTACAGATTCAAGCCAGAATATAGAGTATCTTCATTTTAAGACCACAATAAAGTCTGGAGCTGACTCTCTCCTGTTCCTGCCGGCTAGTTTGTGTATATATACATGAGGCATAAAAATAAATTGATTTTAAAAATGCTGATTTGATGTTTGAAAGGCATGACGTTATAAATTAAACCCACTCACAATCTTAAGATGTTATTTTGACAGGAAAACAATCTAATCTTTATTAAATCTTAACAGAAGACAGTTTGTGCTCTTTAAAAGCCGAGGTCACATGACCACATTTGCCGCACATGTGAAACTATGAAACTAGTTGTTCTTTAATGGCAACAAATGGAGGTTAGAGTTCCCCCAGCACCACGTGAGTGACCCGCTCCACACAGAAGCCGCAGTCTGTCCTCCATTTATGAGGCCGTATAATCATTATTAGTGTTTATATGATCCCAAAGGCAGGGTTCATAGGTCAGTGACATTCCTGGTTACTCAGATAAAGTGTTTTTACAAGCTACACATGATCAACCCTCATAATAGAGTCTAAAGCTGCATGAGCGAGATATGGTGAAGCTGTGCCCTTTGTCTGACAGGCCTAAAGCAGTGGTTCTCAAACTTTTTTTGTCATTCCCCCCTTTGGAGGAAGAAAAAATGTCATTCCCCCCTACCCCAACAAAATTGTGACAAAATAGGCCATGTATAACTTTACTGACATACCATTCCTTCTGCTGTATTTCTCAAAACTAGAAAACAAACGTGCAGCCTTTGAGGCCGCTGCTCCTCGTCTATGGAGCCCTCCCCGACCACCTCAGGGCTCCACAGTCGGTGGGTGCTTTTAAAAAAGGACTCAAAACCTTCCTCTTTCGGAAAGCCTACCCGGACTTATTTTATCTGATTTTATCTGCTGACTGTTTTTATTGTTTTGCCCTGTTGCTTGATTTTACTGTTATTGTTGTCTTGTTGTGCACTTTGAGATTTGTTTTCAAATGTAAAGTGTGTTACAAATAAAATCTATTGTTATTATTATTATTATTATTATTATGTTGCAAGAACAATAATAATCAAACAATATCAAGTTGAGTAAGTACAAAAAATCCTGTGAATCTAAGAGCAAGTTAGTAAGATAGCTTCATCATATTTCCTTGACTTGGCTTTTTGTTGGTTTGGCCTACCATCATCTAGGCATGCTGTATTGCTGGCTTCAGCTTTTCTTTTCATCCCTGTCAAACATCTCTCCATTCTGTACTTTTATATACAATTTATTATTCTGATCTGAACACAGTTGCTGGTTGTTACGGTGACAGGTGAAAGCGTGGGTTGTCCGCCGCTAAAAAAATTCCGACGTCCAAACATTGCTTCCGCGGCACGGACTCTGCACAACGCGAAACGGAGCAGCTTCAGCTCCTCTCGGGGCTCTCCACAGCGAGAGGAGCGGAGCAGCTGCTGGCATAGCACGGCGTCGGTGGTTATCTCCGCCCTGGTTCTGAGCTAGTTCCCACCATGAATTAGCACAGCAGAAAGCGTCTTTGTACGCTTTCAGGAGGACATTGTACAGGTGGGGATAGCAGCATCCTTAACAGGTGTTATGCCATAGAATGCACCCCTGCCGTAGATGCACCCCCTGCATCCCCTCCACTTGTTAACTTCTTAAAGTGGAAGAAAACGATCTCATATTTTAAAAACACACGAGTATTTGATCGTGACAACTTTCGTTCTGTTTTTATGTGTCTCAAAAATGCACATACGGCGGTGTGCTTGGGTATATAAACTGTACAGTAAGCTGTCAGGCTAGCGAACGTTATATTTTCGGGACAGCAAATATTCCAAATCAGAAACAATCATCATTTTTTCGGCTTATCTGAATAGCCTGAATGAGAGTATTAAAGGCAGACGCTTTTAAATTCATCCAATGGTAAGGAAAACTTGAATTATTTTCGCCTTGTTAAGTACTTTCAACCGCGCTCCCGTCGGGGGGGGCATTTTACGGCAGGGGTGCATTCTACGGCAGAACACCTGACAAGTATCTCGCCTTGAGCGTCCACCACAACAAACGCTGCTTCTTCACGGTAAAATAAAGAAACAGGGTTTAGGGCGCTGGACTCCCCCTACTGGTGTGGCGAGTTCAGTATGGCGCATGCGTGACGAGTGCGGTGCCTGCACAGGAGGTGCCGCGCTATCGCGGGTGCACACCAACCTTTTTGTAGCCGGGTGACTCGCGCCCCCCCAGGGATGGCTCCGCGCCCCCCTAGGGGGGCGGGCCACACACTTTGAGAAACGCTGGCCTAAAGGGAGTTACTAAAACCCGGATTTTACAAGGACTTCAACAGGGAAGTCATTAAAACACACACAAAAAACAAACTGCTATTAAAAACAAACTCAATTAGCAGCAAAAGAGTGAAAAAGGGCCACATACTGCCTGTTTTCAGACACTTTCTATGTAATGACAGAAGAGCAACCGCTAGGTGGCAGCAGACCACATGTATTTTAACACAGGATTCACAGTTTCACATCAAAATCACCAAAACAGCAACAGTCCGTTTACAAAACATTCGTGTATGAGCACTATTGTCGATAAAACATTAACTACATACCGGGTTTTCGGCCTCTTTTTGCTCTCCTTCCAAGTCTCCGTCTCTCCAAACTGTGAACATCTTCTCCGTGTTCGGCCTTGTTCGGGTTCGGTTCGGTTGGCTGACTCCGTGGCAGCTCGCCCCACACAACCGTCATAATGTTATATTAAATGTTCACATATCCACTTTATGTTTCAAAGCTTCAGCTAGAACATTTCTGTCTCTGTGTTTCTGATGTTTGTTTGTTTGTTTGTTTGTTTTCATTACATGGCGTTTCCCCTTCCTCTACTCTTCTCTTCTCTTTTTGTATTTCCCGCGCTACCTGTGGGCTAATATCACGTGACTGGATCGAATCAAAAGGTGAGTATGGGAGGGGGTGACAGGTAGTGGTCACCGCTAACACCTGCGTGATTGTGATACAGTTTTAGGAGGTGACACCCCCTATTAGATGGACTGTTCCAACACAAGGAGGGCTCCCCTTTTAACCCTTTTAAGCTGTAATATTAACAGTCCGCCTGGTCATTATTCTCTTTTTTTTAGCTGTAAATGTGTCAAAAAGTGTCTTTTGTGTGAAATCTTTTGCCCCTTTTCTCAAGATAAGTTAAACTTTCAAAATCTCTCAAGTATTTTACATTTTTAACATGTTAAATATAGTTAAACTGTGTGAAATAACAACAAAAATAAAAAACGGAGCTGATTTTGTTGGAGGTTTTGTATTTGTTAACACTGAAGATGTACAGGTCCAAAGATTCTGAAGCAGTTTTGTTTTCCTGGAACCTTCTTTTCACCTGTTACTGCTTGAAAAAGTCTACTAATAACCAGGCGTTTTTTAGGAATGAAACTCCCTGTAGCAATTCCTATCTAATTGAAGGCAGAGTACAACTCTACACTCTTCACACTTCCAGGGAGTGCAGTGTTTTCTCCCCTGGCTGTCTCTCTGCCTTTTCTCCACTGACTGCCCTCTGCTGGTGGGGCAGGAAAGCAGCCTTGGGTGGGGGGTGTGGGGGGCTTGGGTGGTGGATTGAGTGGCACACCAAGCAGCTCGGCACACAGCTTCTCCTGGAAAGCCTGGTGTGTCATGAGCTTCCTCTTCTGTGTCACACTGATTTCTTTGTGGAGGATATAGCTGTTTGTTGCAGCTGTATCCACAAGGTGTTGAAACACAGTCATGGGCCATCTTCTGGTCTTCCTGTGGACAGAGTTGGTGCCCAACATCTGGTCAGAAGTGTTCACCCCTCCCATGTACTTGTTGGATGAGGGTCAGGGTCTGCCTCTGTCTTCCAGGCCTTCTGCAGTTGTGGTGAATGACATGCAGGAGCATCACCAGCAGCATCAGGACCACCACTGCTGCTGCTGTGCTGCCTGCGTCGGCCACAGACCAGACTTCGTCCCCGCCTTGTTCTTTTTGATGGCCCCTCATCAAAAGAATCTCTAAAAATGTATTGAGGAGATAATCATAAATAAAAAGTACTTATGTATAAAATATTATGAATTCAAATAATGATATCATTATATTAGAACTAGATTTGGGAGTATGCATACTATTTACTTACTGTGTTTGGGATGGAGACACACCCCCTGCCTCCTCCTGCATCTCCATCTTCTCTTCCTCCTCCACAAATTGAGCTGGAAGTCTCCTCTTTCTTGCAGATCTCCTCAACATTTCTGCCTCCACTATTACAATCAATACTAAAGGAACTAGCTAAAAACGGTCGTACTAAGGCAAGAACAGAGAGGTGACCAGATGCAGCGCAAGATGGCGGACCCAAAGATAGAAAACCACATTTACAAAACGCAATAAGTTTCCGCATTACCTCCGATTGGCGGACCCAAAACAATTACTTCCGGTGGAAAGGCTTTCTCGTTGGCGGACTTCCGGCGCCGAAATACTTCAGGTAGTCGGATTTAGTCGCCGGATCCTTTTTTTTTTGCTCCGTTCATTCCATAAGAATCGAATTAAATTTATTATTGAGCTAAAAATCAAAATAAAACGTTTATGTATTAACTATGACAACTGTTTTGTTCTGATTTAATTCTGAAGTTTACAGTAATATGTATATATAGCCTGATGTCCTCATATTCTGATAATTTGTCAGAATAGGTAAATGTATGTAGAAGTTATCATCTTACTCAAATTCTTTTGTAAGAGTTTGCTACAAGTATGGACTGTTTTAACCTCTCGTTACACATCATATAACAGTGTTTTCTAACTTTTCTCTCCAATAGCTTTATTACACAGCACATCAATGTTTCTTAACTTCTCTGTGACCTTGTTTCTCCACTCCTATTAGGACCTCGTTTAATGTCAACAATGTTGCCCTGACCCTCACATATTTTCTGTTGTTCATAATTATGTTTTATGAGAGTGCTTATGTTGCTGCACATATTTCCCCCCCATCCTTTAGTAACATTGTGTAACCAGGGACATAATTTATGAAATGGTGTGCTTCCTGGTGAACCTCTTCAGGATTGCTTGACTGTGCAAAATCCAAGTATACAATAGTTGTAGAGACACAAGTCACATGATCTCTTTAAGGTTCAGAAGAGCCATATAGCAAAAACAATTGAATAGCGATATCATTACAGACTGTGTAAAGAAATGGGAAATTGTCATACAACTGCTTTGAAGATTTCTTTAATTTTTTCCAAACAAAATTGTGAACAGTAAAAAAAAATATATATATACAAAATTCAGCACTGCCGTCGGTGTGGTGGGGGGCTTAAAACACGTTGCCACAGGCCATCATCAGCTCTGCTCTGAACCGGTTGATGCCATGCTCCTTCAGTGCTTTGATCAAAAGCTGAAAAACAGTCAAATAATGTGAACAATTGAAGTTATGCAGTATGGGTTAATTGTTGTTCTTGAGCTTTCCAAATGAATAAGAACAACCTCTTAACAATATCATCAATTTTCAAAGCAAGCTATATAGTTTGATCTACTCACCTCTGGGAGCATGACGTCAAAAACGAAATCAAGCAGATAAATCTCGCCTCTCTTTATTTTTTTAGAAATGTTTGTTGCCACCTCAATGAACCGCAGGAGCTCGAACATCTATTGAAGAAAAACACAGAAAGTAAACAGCTTTCAAATGTAACACCCCTGAGAGTAAAAATACTCATGATGGATGGCATTTTTACTTACGCGCTGCTCACTCCAACTTAGTGTCCTTATCTTAAGATGCTGCTTTAGTCGGAGTGAGGTGGCGGGATTCCTCCAAAGGAACATTCTGTTGGAGCGGATCTTTCCAGAGAGTAGATCATCGTGTAATGTCTGAAACCAAAGAGCAAGAGACAAAAATGTAATCATCTGAAAAAGAAACGGTGGCTTTAACAACTGATAGTGCATTCAAAAGCAACCTTGATCTGTGTCTTAGAAAAGACAGCATCAATTCCTCAACTGTCAACAGCATCCTTGATCCTGCAGAGAAATAAGAAAAGAGCAAGCCCTCATTTTTTCATCCTTTGAGCCTCGTATTTTTGACTGATACTATGTTTCCTTGATAAATTATGTTATACCGAGGATGCTCAATGGAGTCCTCGCACCCGCAGTCAAACGGCTCCATTTCAATCCCAGCACAATCCTGATGCAGCCAGCCCCTGCACGTCTTGCACTGGACCCATTTGATCAATTTTACCTCAGGGTAAAGCAGTCTGATCAAATGAGAGACAAACATAATATCAAACAAACACGCTGTCCAATTGATTATACCTCTGCAGCACATTTGAATGTATAAATAATTTTCCTGCATGATTCGTGCATTTAAACTATATGTAAAAGTGGTCACTTCATGGAAAATCACTGAATAGGCCCCGATAATTGCATTTATTAAATTGAGTCTGCAACACACCTCTCTCCTGTGTTGTTCGATGTCTGGTAGACACAGAATTGCATCGACTCTGCCATGCACATTCTTTGGACATCCGATACCGTCTGCGTCATGGTTTCCTTGACAAGGCAATTTGAAAAGTAACATCAATTACCAAATACATCGAGACAATGTTGATCCATACAACTGTGTGCATTTTGAAGGACTCCCACTGAGATAATACTGTTTTTAGAAGGCAATTTTCTAACCTCTATGTCCTGCTGCTCTGCCTTCCTCTTTAGACTGAAGACCGGAGTATGCTTTCCAGCAATGAGCTCTTGACATTCTTTGGTCCAGTGGGCGAAGATTTTCCCACAACTGTAATGACAATATGTCTTTAAGTACAATATATTGATTGTCTTCCAGTTAATTAGGACATCTAGTTTACTTAAACTGTCTACCTGTTCAAAGAATTGTTCTCCAGGAGCAACAGGCACCACCATCGCCACCAAACAGGCATGTCATGCTGAAATTGTTGTTTGTATTTCATTTTAGTGCACAATACAAAATACAATCTTGAGGATGACACTGCGTGTTGAAAAGTACTTACAACTGAGTAGTCAAACTGTGACTCCATAACGATGTACATGGCAGACTTTTAAAAAAAAATTATGAGACAACATGTGAGATAACTTTAAAAAAGTCCATGTTGGAAAGTTATTCTAGATACAATATTTGTGCATTACAGCTCGTTATGACCTACCATCAACATGAATATGCCACAGTCTGAGCCGAAGTCCTGGCTGGGGAAGCCCTGATTTAACAAAAGCAAACGTTAATCATCTTGTCACATACACTTTGTAGGAGCCAGATTGGGGTTTTGCAGTTTATTGTTATGTATTTTTTGTGCCAGCAGATGGTGCTATTGTGCCTGTCTATTTAATGGGTGGGTTGATTAGGAGAGGTGCGCACATAAAATGATGAATGAGTAAATAAATCAAAACAACAGAAAATGTGTGTGACATGTGACATTATTCCACCTGCGGGCACGCATCAACTCAAGCAAAAAGGTGTTCGCCACAAGTAACAGCATTGGAAAGCTGTTATACACTTTTCAACTGTAATATAGAGCATGCACAAATACCTCTAAATCTCTGCCCGTTTTCTCAGTCCATTGCCCAGGACATATCTTCTGCGCAATGTTCCTGTTAATTTGAGAGCGTCACTTAGATTTCCCATGATGGAAACAATGGAATGCAGGGTTAGGGTTAGTTTGAGTGGGTCGGAGGTGAGATTGAATGAATGCGGACGGCTTGCTTCTTTTCAAACTTCCTGAGAGTTCTTCTTCTTCTGTAAATTTTGCCGTCAGAAAGTGTAGGTGCATACCGCCACCTACTGTTCTGGCATCGCAAAGCAGAAGTTCAAAGTTCATGTTTTGGGTCCGCCAATCGGAGGTAATGCGGAAACTTATTGCGTTTTGTAAATGTGGTTTTTTATCTTTGGGTCCGCCATCTTGGCGCTGCATCTGGGTACTCTTGAAATATTTAGCTAATATGCAAATTCACGGTCGGAAACCGGAAGTGCCAAAATAAAAGCTCCAGAAGGTCATATTGATGATTCTTGTGTCGAAGAAAACGAATTAAAACCAATTTAAGGGGGGGACAAATACTTGGGGTGACGTTTCGTGTTAATAACTACCTACAATAGCGACAGCAACAACAAAAACTTTATTAGAAAGACTCGAGTTTTCAGTGTCGCTTCTCCGTATGGCGCGGACACTGTACGAACACACGCACACACACATGCAGGCGCACACACCACACTGCTCCATGGCACTTCATTGATTCAAGAAGTGCATTGGCCATACGGGTAATGCGGCCGACTGGGACGCAGGAAATCGGGGTTCGAAACCCTGTCTTTTGTCTTCCACTTTGTCTTTTGGGTCATTTATTCATTTATTCATTTATTTATTTATTTATTAGCTTAATTTAATTCATTCACTGCCATTTAGAAGAGTCTGGCGCAGGTTGTCAGCAAATCTCGTGTGTTTTTTTTTTTTTTTTTTGGGCGATTTTCCACTTCAACCAACAATCCGCCCATCCTTTGCGCGCGCCCCCCTTCCCCCACCACCACCACCCCGAAACCGGCCCGCGCTGTAAGGTCAAGCTTCTTCAAGCCTGAATAGAACAAAAAATGTCCGGGGATTCTGCGCTCGCGGAGAACATCGGGAGAGCTGTACTAGCAGCCATCAGAACTCTTCCTCCCTCTGCAGCTTCATCGGTGGCTGTGGCAGCGTCCGCCACAAGGCCACCACAGCACTCGGTAAGTTTGCTTTACAACTATTAGCTCTACTTAACTACTACTTGCTAGCATTAGCCTCATCAAGATTTCCCTTCAGTAAAGTTTTCGTTTGTTTGTATGCTTTAACTGCAATTTTCTGCAATGAAATTGCAAAACGGTGAGGAATTTTTAAAAAAATCTGTTAATGCAACACCCTGTTCCCACTATGCAAATGAACAGAGTCATTTCTATTGACTTCCTCTGACATTCTGTAAAGTAATGACTGGAAACATGCATCCATCATGCAAGGCCAACATATTTCCCTCAGATATTGATATGAAGACTCTGGCCGAACGTGTGTTCAATAATGCGATTGCACAATCACGTTTTACTGGAGGGACTGATCAGGGCACATCATGCATAGCACATTTGTTTAGCGTTTGATTACTGGATGTAATGACATCAGAACACAAAAGAAAATGCTGCTAACATCTGCTAAATGTCTCTTCAGGCCCCTGCCACACCTGGACCAGTCACAAACAGCACCTCCACCGGGACAAACCGCTCGGTATGCACTTATGACATAGTGGTTTATGCTTCTATCCTAATGTCGCCAGTTATCGATCAGTAGTATAGAGAGCCTGTAGTTGCTCAAAGACACTGTCAGTAGGTCTCCATCTACTGTTTGCATCAACTTTAAAAACGTATCGATGTCATGTAATTTATGTGTTTCATTTATTTCAGTGACAATATAATGAAAATATAATTACACATCTTTAAAATGCAGTATTGGCTGATTGGTGCAATTTTGTGACCTGATTATGTAATGAAATATCAACTTTCTTCTCAGTTTTGACCAAAATAAATCACTTCTATAACAGAATAACAAACCATTAGAGCTTGTGTTTTACAATCTCATATTGCTGATTTTATTTATTACCCAGCAAAGTTGATGGTGATGCCAAGGGATCTGACGATACAAGTATATTGATTGTAACTATTTTGTGTCCTTTCCTTTTTGTAGGATGGACAACCGTCAATCTCAAAAGAAGAAATTGAAGGTCTGCTGCAGCTGGGAACAACACTCACTGAAGTTGCCTCAGTGCTACAGATCTCCAGACCAACATTGTACAAGTTGATGCGTGAATTTAACATAAGGCACACCAAATTCTGTGTAATTTCCAATGAGGAATTGGATGCAACAGTAAGCAACATAAAAGCAGAACATCCTTATATAGGAGAAGTTATGCTGAATGGACATTTGCGGGCGAGAAACATAGTGATTCAGAGACATCTTCTCAGAAACTCCATAAAAAGGGTTGATGGTGCTGGTGTTGCGTCAAGAAGTACAACAACAATTCAAAGAAGAGTGTACACCGTGCCTTGTCCAAACTATATATGGCACATTGATGGAAATCATAAATTAATTCGATGGAAATTGGTTGTACACGGTGCAATGGATGGCTACAGCAGAATGTTGACATTCCTCCAGTGTGCCAACAACAACAGGGCTGAGACTGTCATGGACCTCTTCGGTACAGCTATCAGTGAATTTGGCCGGCCAATTCACATCAGAACTGATCATGGAGGGGAAAATGTCAAGATTTGGGATGACATGAGGGTGCATAGAGGTGATAATTCTGTTTTTACAGGAAGTTCTGTTCATAATCAACGAATTGAGAGATTCAACCGTGATTTGAACAGAAACTGCCGTGATGTGTTTGCACCAATATTCTATGAGCTAGAGAGCATGGAGGCCTTGGATGTAGACAATGAATCTGATTTGTTTTGTCTTCATTTTGTGTACATTCCAAGGATCAATCACATCTTACAAGGGTTTAAATCTGCATTCAGTCATCATTCAGTCTCCTCTGAGGGGAACAGAACCCCCCTTCAGCTTTTCACACTCGACAAACATCTTCTCACACTACACTATCCTGAGGCTGCAACTGAGGAAACAGTGGAATTTTTATCAGTATCTCAAGCACATTACTGCTTTTGCCCACTCAACCAGCAGGAGCTGCAAGAATTGGTGGTTGCTGTTGACCCTCTTGAAGATGATGGTAACAAGGGGAAAATATTGTATCATAGAGTACAGGAATTCGTATATAACAAAATTGTGAATGTCTAATTCTATGAGGCCATTGAAATGTGACATTAGCGTGTCAATCGGTAGTGGTATACGTTTGAAAAAAAATGGTGTACTGTTATTTGGAGTAGGCTGGTAGAAAGGCTGTTTTAAGATCAGCTCAATATTTTTTGGACATTAAGTATAAAATGTATGAAGAGAGAAATAAATGAAATTGCATCAGCAGACATTCCATTGGTTTATTGGCTTTTAAATGCATAGTAGTACTGTGCATGCCTATATACTTTCATACTATGCATACTGCTGACACCAAACAACTTCTCAAACATTCCCACACCAAAAATCTGAGTGAAACCCTGAAAATTATTAAATTGTGCTGAATACAGATCCATTCATCAGTGCAACAAGAAAACAGTAGTTGAATTCATCATTATCCTGGGTTGTAGTTGCATTCACAAAAAGCTCAAGCTCATTAGCACAAGTGTGTGCAATGGGATAATTCTTTTTTCCATCATGATTGAATGTCAACTTCGGAGTTGGCTGAAAGCCAATGGCAGGGACTTTGCTGCTCCCTGTAGCAAATGCCAGTATGTGACTGGGACTCAGAATGTTAAGGAAAGCATCTTCCTCGTCGGTAAGAGTCCTGTCTTCGAATGTGTCTCTCAGCTCTTTATCTAAAGCAAAGAAAATCAAGTTATAACCAGTAGACTGAAAAATACTGAAGTTTGCTATGATTGAAGCATTCATGCTATTAAACTTTGGTGAAATAGCAACTATGGTATGTTCTTAGAAGTACATAAACATTGGTTAGCTTATCAACTCATGAACCTTCATGAGTGGTTGTAAAAATTAAAATGACTATAAATATCCTAGATCAGCGGTTCTCAACTGGGAAAGTGTACACAATCCCCTCCTCTCCTTACCTCTGTCTCTCCTTTCCTACTCTTGCTCTCCTCCTCCCCTCCTCTACTCCAGCTGCGCTGTGTGGCCGCGGTGCAACCTGGTCTATGCCAGTGGGATTTATATTTAAAAATATAGAAATTTAGGGATTTCATCAAAATTTTTGTCTTCAGTGAATACATACACTTCAGAGGATGAGTGGAGAGGAGGAAGGAAGCAGAAGCCAAGCACAGAGCAGCCTGAGATGAGAATAGATGTATGGATATTGAGACAGACAGACAGACAGACAGACAGATAGATAATCTGTCTATCAATCTATCTTGAGTGGGTGGCGCCCGGAGGAGGGGGGGCCTAACTGCATTGATCCAGCGTTGGGGGGGCCTAGCTTTCAAAAGGTTCAGAACCCCTGTCCTAGATTTCGTTATTGTTAAATATCCTGAGTAAAGAGTATCTTTCAACTTACCTTCAACACATTGGAGAAAGTCTCGAAACTTTACCACTATCAACTCCTCTTTTGCTCTTCGGTTACTTCCCAGTACTGAGTAGCTTGGTTTAAGAAGAGCAGCAACAAGATCCGCTGCCAGATCACTGTCCTGTTCTGGCATGTCAAGGAGAACACGCACACCGGGGTTCTCTCTCAGGAGAGATAAAACCTGAAGGGGTAGTCACAAAAAAAGTGATTGTGGTTAAGTAATGTAGGTATTCAAATCTAAACCAGTTTTAATAAAATTTCATGTCGTGAAAAATATTACAACATTTCATGTCATAAAACGACCCATGCTAATATATATCTATGGGCCTTTTTATAGATATATATACTAATCCCTTAATTTTTTAAACTTTTATTACAGCTAGGTGTTAATCGAACATGAGAACTAAGGTAAATCTTACACCATAGTAGGACAAGCCATCAAGCAGTTGGTCGAGAGAGCTTTGCCGTTGAAGAACTCCATGGTAAAGGGCTGCATTTTTGACAAAAATGTCTCTGTTGTCCATTGTGACGATGTGGGGAAGACCCTCAACTTGAAATCGCCAAGAATCACAGCAGCTGACTGCTTCCTCCAATTCATCTGGTGTGGTTGCATGTTGAACCTAAGAACACATCAAATCTTTAAAATGCAATTTTCTCAAATTATTACATTTCATAAAATTTTACAACAATAAAAAGTATACCGTATTTGCCCAGTAAATAGCCCATGCGATTAATATGTAACATTAGCTTTGACCCTAGGCTTTAATAAGAACCAGGCAGGATTAGCTGCAGGCCTTCAGTTATTTTGACACAGAATTGAACCATTGAACCTATACCTGTATTTAAACAGCCAGCCCTCCCTCCCTCCCTCCTGTGTGTGTGTGTGTGTGTGTGTGTGTGTGTGTGTGTGTGTGTGTGTGTGTGTGTGTGAGAGAGAGAAAGAGAGAGAGAGAGAGAGCGAGAGAGAGAGAGAGATGAGAAGGACATGAGAAGAAAAATCTGCGTGCTCAACACTCTAAACAGAAGTTGGGATAATTTACCATAATAAAACAAATCAGATGACAGTGTAGTTTTATTTCTCACATAAATTTACAATCTGTCATCTTGAATATTTGTATCGTGACCTGCAGTGCAAAAGTCTTCAACTGATAATATGAAAAGCGTAAAGCGCTCTATACATAGAATTTATTTTTATTATTATTAGTAGTATTATCATTATTTTAACTATTATTATCATTGCTTATCACCTTTTTGAGGTTCTCCCTTAACTCTGGGTCACCTATATCAGCAGGTGTCAAATGTAGCTGCAGTATGTCCCCATACAAAATGTAATCGACAACATGTGGGGCCAAGAATGCAGGTGGTTCACCCCCTTGTACAATTATTGTTGAGATCATCCTTCCAATGGTCCGATACAATCCATTTTGCAGGTGGAGGATGTTCAACCGTGGTGTGTATCCATTTGGTGTGCCTGAGAGAATAAATAAACAGATCAATCTGTACTGTGTCCTCAATATTTGTCCACACACTGGTGTGTTGTGTAGACTTACCTTTGCTCTGCAATTTACAATTTTTTGTTCCAGCACCCATCCCAGTTGGGCTTTTTAATGTTCATGTGTTTTTGACATTTTCTCATATTTACTCAATATTTGTGGCCAGGTAACCACAAAATAAATTATGCCCTTTGACCAGGGAGGGAAGGGAAACATATTTAAAACTAGAAAAGCCCTCTGAAAGCGCAGACCTCCACCAAGTATATGACATAGGTTACATACACATATGCTGAAAATGGCCCTATCTCGCAATGATAAAGAATCCTTCAAAAATTCCTTAATCCAGATGGTGATCCAGATCAACTCCAAAACTTAATCACTTCTTCCTTTTCTCAGTCTGGACATATCCTGAACATTTCATAAAAGTTGGTCCATAACTTTTTGGGTTATGTTGTTCGCAAAAAGACAGACAGACAGACAGACAGACAGACAAACTCTCCTAATAACCTCCTTGGTGGAGGTAATAATAATAGAGTATATCTTTGAAACACAAACAAATTTACCCACAGAATGACTTGCCTCTGACCCTTCATTATACTAATATATATAATACTTGTAACTAATATCTTTACCTTCAAAAGCTCCACTGTCCTGGAAGATAGCCTTAACCAGTAGGCGGAAGAATTCCCGTCTAGGTCCCCCAAGATCAGCGGCATCTTCCTCACAACCATGTTCATCACTTGCAAATGTGACATACAGCATGTCACAGCTTTCTGCAAACCTGGGCCTCTTAAACTGCCGCAAGGTTGTGGTCCACACATTGGCTCGACTGATGAAGATTTTCCTCGTTCCCGATGTAATGACCTTCTCACTATGAGCTCGTAGAAGGCCTGCAATTTCTTCCTTGCTCAGCTTTTCAGAGGATCTATATAAAAATGACAATGAAAAAGATAAACACACCCTTGGACATCTGTGCATAAATTGGACAATTAACTTGGGAGCAAATTGTTTTATTTTGTTTGACATGTTCACACTGATGTAGTGATGAATTTTATGATTAATTAAATATCACTTGTGACTTTTACCTTAAAGTATGAACAGTACTTGGTCCAGCAGAGTCTTCTATTAGACTACGCTGAATTGCCTCCTCAAGAGCTTCTTCCTCCTCAAGATAAAAAGGGCTGAGCAAACAAGGAGAGAAAGGCACAGCAGAACATTCAGCAGACAGAACATATGCAGTATATTGTCAACCTCAAAGAATTGTCGTCAAACTGCTAAACCTTTTAAGACCTGTCAATTCTCTATCTTGCTTGATTCAATTTAAATTCTGTACCTAACGGATGTCACGGACGGACTGACAGACAGACTCTTCTATACGTTCACAAGTAAACACAAGAACATCTATACTGGAACCTTTTCAATGAACCTCTAACTATATCTTACATAAATTCGGCCACGTTGTATGGAAACAATTGTCTTGGCTCTTCTGCCTCTCTCTCATTGTCACCGTCCAGAGTACTGCTCTCTGTCTCCAGATGCCCAGCCTCACCTTCCATCAAGGGTGAAGGCACTGTACCACCCACCGCATGAGGAAAAGCAGACAAAGAAGGCAAAACTGAATGAGAGGAGCGATGTTGGAGCGATGCACTTTAATTTGTTTCATTTCAAATAACTGAACTGTGCCTCTTTTCTGTGAGGTTGGCATTGTATGTTAAGCTTTGGTCACAAAATATTACTTTGAAAATCTGAAGATCCCTGTGCTTTTCTCACTAGCCTACAAAGGTCTGTCGGGTAATCAGAAGTGTAGTTATGGTTTGCAGACTAAATGAGTGATCATGGGTCACTTGGCAATTACTCTGTCTTGTTTTTCAAAATACATCCTGTCATCATTATCATTCATTATTAATTATCATGACAATGCAGAACACGATAAGAGAGGCACGGGTACAATTTTAGTTTGCTAACAAAGCCTGTGACACGCACAGTAGTAAGTGAGGCATCAGCAAGCTCTTAGATTATGTCATTGAATAATTTATGCATTGCGAATGTTTCTTATAACCATTCTAATTATTTTTCAATAATAGTGTTACCATACAGCTCTTGAACATATGATTTGAACAAATGTTATGCCAAACTTCTTACTTTGATGCAGTGGATTCTCTCGCAGTCTGTTGTTCACACTTCCTTGTCTGACATCTTCTGTTTCCTGATGCAGCTCATCTTTATCCATGTCAGATTCCATTGTATGAACTAAATTAAAGGTGATTGAAAAGAGAAGGAAAAATATAGCCAGTAGTTAAAGAAAACATAGTATTCAGAAGCTGATGTGTGTGTGTGTGTGTGTATAATACACACACATTAGTTTATAGATATTTACTCTCTTAAACATACAAATGCACACTGAAGTGTGCAGCAGGTAGTGTAAACACTTAATTCAGCCGGTCTACCTTTTTACATTTTTAATAAGATTACTCAGGATGTATTAATCAACCTTAAAGTAGTAGTTCAACATTTCTGAAAATTGTCCTTTCAATGATTGTTGGGCGGCCATTAGCTCAGCCTTGCTGGTGCGATCCCCCGGCCCAGAGCCGTGTCGATGTGTCCCTGAGCAAGACACCTTGACCCACTTGATCTTGATGGGTTGTGGTTACTGCTTTGTGTAGCCTTTCCACCATCAGTGTGTCAAATTGGTGAATGTGATCTACGGTGAAGTGCTCTGTGCACTAGCGCTGAGAAGGCTGCTATAGTGACCATTTACCATTCTCCCTACAGTATGCATAGTATAAAGTAGATCATATAAAATGTGTAAACATAGGCTACTGTAAATGATAAACTCACTGGGAAAATCACTACTGCACAGACAACAATTTTTAAAGCTGGGAGAGCTACAAGCAGCATTATGATGGCCAAGCACTAAACCCACTGCCTATGGACTAAAAGACAAGAAAAGACATGATAAATGAAAACCACAAGATAAATGGAAGAGTGGAAATGGAATACTGGCAAACACACAGTTCTGTAAAACCAACCTCTCCTTCTCAGGCACACTGGACTTTCAAAGTCATCCTCTGATAGTTCCTCAGGTTCCTCCTAGGAAAAAAGGTATGTGCAATATATAATATATCAAGTAAATGAAATGGAAGAGGAGGCTATTTAGTTATACATAAAACTGATGTAAAAAATAAAGAACTACATTAATCCAGTATTCTTAACCCTTTTTTGGGCAAAGGTTCATTTAAAAATAAATAAATAAATGAATAAAAAGTAAAATAAGGGAATCATGAGGCACATCAGAAACCAGAAATATTAATAATGAGACTCTGTACCCTATGTTACCAATATAAAGCACAGGTACACCGCTACATGCTCCGGCCACCAGCTTATATGGAAGAATATAACTCACCAGACAGCAAAGACCATTGATGTGATACTGGATTTTTCCCCTTTGCACACCAGATAATGTGCCATTGCACAGTTGTTGAAAAACAATGCATTAATCTATATTAACAAGCAAAAATGAGCTGAGGAGCAGACTTTTTTTGCTTCAAATATACAGTACTGCATTCCTACTACGCTACTACATATTACAATACATACTGTGTATTGTAATATGAAATCCTTACCTGTATAGGTTTGTGCATTAATGCCAGTATATATAGACAAGAAGTTGAGGTGATTGAGCCAACTTCCTTTCCACCCCAAAGAAAGTTGCTTGAGACATTTGGTTTCATTAGTTTTTTGCATCCCTTGACTGTGCTCAAATACTCAAAGGGCAATGGTTGGCCAATGGGTAATGCAAATGTTCTTCTGAAAATGGCAGTAATTTCATCTCTAAGTTGAGCTTCAGACCAGTCAGAGGTAAATGAGATTTTCCCAATAAGTCCATCTTGCGCTAACTTTGCTCTGGAGTCACCCCTCGGAATACGTAATGTTGAAGAAGATACAGAAGAAGAAGAAGAGAAAGGCAAGCACACAACATCCCTTGTGTAGTGTTTGCAAGTCTTGTTTTTTCTCCAAACTCGTGAGTGTGTGGCAGGTCTATGAGGAACGGATGGAAGAAGAACCTGAAATAAATGAAACACATAAATTACATGACATCGATACGTTTTTAAAGTTGATGCAAACAGTAGATGGAGACCTACTGACAGTGTCTTTGAGCAACTACAGGCTCTCTATACTACTGATCGATAACTGGCGACATTAGGATAGAAGCATAAACCACTATGTCATAAGTGCATACCGAGCGGTTTGTCCCGGTGGAGGTGCTGTTTGTGACTGGTCCAGATGTTAGCAGCATTTTCTTTTGTGTTCTGATGTCATTACATCCAGTAATCAAACGCTAAACAAATGTGCTATGCATGATGTGCCCTGATCAGTCCCTCCAGTAAAACGTGATTGTGCAATCGCATTATTGAACACACGTTCGGCCAGAGTCTTCATATCAATATCTGAGGGAAATATGTTGGCCTTGCATAATGGATGCATGTTTCCAGTCATTACTTTACAGAATGTCAGAGGAAGTCAATAGAAATGACTCTGTTCATTTGCATAGTGGGAACAGGGTGTTGCATTAACAGATTTTTTAAAAAATTCCTCACCGTTTTGCAATTTCATTGCAGAAAATTGCAGTTAAAGCATACAAACAAACGAAAACTTTACTGAAGGGAAATCTTGATGAGGCTAATGCTAGCAAGTAGTAGTTAAGTAGAGCTAATAGTTGTAAAGCAAACTTACCGAGTGCTGTGGTGGCCTTGTGGCGGACGCTGCCACAGCCACCGATGAAGCTGCAGAGGGAGGAAGAGTTCTGATGGCTGCTAATACAGCTCTCCCGATGTTCTCCGCGAGCGCAGAATCCCCGGACATTTTTTGTTCTATTCAGGCTTGAAGAAGCTTGACCTTACAGCGCGGGCCGGTTTCGGGGTGGTGGTGGTGGGGGAAGGGGGGCGCGCGCAAAGGATGGGCGGATTGTTGGTCGAAGTGGAAAATCCGCCCAAAAAAAAAAAAAAAAACACACGAGATTTGCTGACAACCTGCGCCAGACTCTTCTAAATGGCAGTGAATGAATTAAATTAAGCTAATAAATAAATAAATAAATGAATAAATGAATAAATGACCCAAAAGACAAAGTGGAAGACAAAAGACAGGGTTTCGAACCCCGATTTCCTGCGTCCCAGTCGTCCGCATTACCCGTATGGCCAATGCACTTCTTGAATCGATGAGGTGCCATGGAGCAGTATGGTGTGTGCGCCTGCATGTGTGTGTGCGTGTGTTCGTACAGTGTCCGCGCCATACGGAGAAGCGACACTGAAAACTCGAGTCTTTCTAATAAAGTTTTTGTTGTTGCTGTCGCTATTGTAGGTAGTTATTAACACGAAACGTCACCCCAAGTATTTGTTCCCCCCTTAAATTGGTTTTAATTCGTTTTCTTCGACACAAGAATCATCAATATGACCTTCTGGAGCTTTTATTTTGGCACTTCCGGTTTCCGACCGTGAATTTGCATATTAGCTAAATATTTAGTTTCGCCCAACACATTTAGATTTAACATTTAGATTTAACATTTAGATTTAGATTTAACATTTAGATTTAGATTTAACATTTAGATTTATATTTAACATTTAGATTTATATTTAACATTTAGTTTTAGTATTTAAATGTTGTTGTAAATGCGCAAAAAAATGACTGCCGAAAATTCACATCACTTTTTTAAATGCTGTTTGAAGCTAAATGTGACAAAATCTTGCTGTTGTTTTGCTAAATGTGACCAAATCTTGCTGTTGTTTTTATGATGGGCTGCTTTACAAACGGCACCCCATACAAAAGAACACTAAAACAACGGCTTAACACAAGGGATTACTAATTCAACACATTCATGCCATTACACATGCTCCAAAACCTTCAAACTGGCCAAAACGAACAATGTTCATAACAACAAGCCAAACTAATCATAAGAACACTAAAACAACGGCTTAACACAAGGGATTACTAATTCAACACATTCATGCCATTACACATGTTAGGGTTAGGGTTAGGGTTAGGTTTGGGGAATGGTTAGGGTTAGGATTATGGAAATAGGGGGACTGTCTCCTAGAATAGGAGACAGGAGGTCCACTAGGGTTAGGGTTAGGGTCAGTCCCAAGGTTAGGGTTAGGTTAGGGATATAGGGGTATGTGCCACTTTTGACATGCCGGTTCATTGCCTTTCCCAATGATGAACCGGGCTGAGATTTGGTTCCCCCCCCCCCCCCATTTTCGGGTATGCTGAATGTAGAAATAGTAATGAACCAGCGATCGGACATTCCTATCAAAAGTTATGGCGAAATGAAAATTTCCCATTGAAAATGAATGGGAGCGGAAAATGGCCAAAGTCAGTGTTTCCAAGTGTTGGACTTTGTCTGGAAATGTTGAAAATGGGTTGTGAGCACGTTTCAGGCCATTTCCTGTCATTTGAGGGTTAGCTTCTCGGAGTGCTCCTGTGTTAGGGTTAGGATTGGGGAATGACTCCCGTCTCCCTCTAAGTTATGACCCTGCTTGGGTCTTCAAGGAGTGGGGCGTGCACGGGTCTTCGCCCCACCGGACACACTCCCCCGGTCCCACTAAGAACACTACTTGTGTTTAATAAATATTGTTTTTAAGTTGGCTTTAATGGGTTGAGTTATTGTTTTTAAATATCTTACATTTTTAACTGTTTTTTACTCACAAACACACAATACATGAACTACACATGAACTATGTACAAATAATGTGTGCATCATCAATGACGTTTCGACCCGACTTGGGTCTTCTTCAGGTCTGTGCACACATAAGAAAGGGCTGCTGGGCACCAATTCATAGGTGTTGACAGCAGCTAAAAAAAGAAGAAATGTCCCTGTTCCCTTCTCACCTTTTATACCTTTTAACAAATAATTAACTGAATTTCTCGGATATTTTATGTTATTTTCTACTCTAT